>JAZHEH010001266.1:6112500-16112500 GCA_036589455.1 Ateles fusciceps | reverse complement strand
AGATTCTGACTGCATAAAAT
Source organism: Ateles fusciceps (assembly GCA_036589455.1). Classification (NCBI taxonomy): domain Eukaryota; kingdom Metazoa; phylum Chordata; class Mammalia; order Primates; family Atelidae; genus Ateles; species Ateles fusciceps. The sequence continues at coordinate 16,112,480 of JAZHEH010001266.1, read as the reverse complement.
CTAGTGATCTCCAACCCTGAGCTGTTCAGTGCAATTTTGTAATACTTAAAGAGTGATTTAGAAAAGTTATAATCCAATGGCATATTTACAGAAGTAGAAACATTTTAAAAGGTGAATTTACCTGTTCCCTATGAAATTATACTGTTTTGGATAATTCCGTAATTGAGCTGATAGGAAGATGTCAGTGAACTTTTTCAAACATGAAAGATTTTCAAGTATGGAGTCTTTTTTATTGGAATCCAGATTCAATACTATACAAATGGAAAGCATATTTTGTAATTGAAATTTCAGTTTAGAAATCCAGATATACCTTTATTCACTGACATAGTCTTCATAACTAATAGAAGAAATTTCCAGTATATAATTGCCATTCAGTTTTTGGTCGTCTGTCATCAAGGACTAGGGCCTCTGAACCAGGTTACAAGACAGAAGGTATTAAAATAATGGCTAGCAGTCTTCCATTTGTCAAAGATACTACTATGTATTTTGCATGCTTTATCTCATTTAAACCTCACTGTAAATTCCCGAGGTTTGTATGGTTTGAATATTTCACATAGAAGGAAAATGAGTCAGAAGCTTATAAGTGACTTACTTAAAGGACATGCACAACTAGTAAGTGTCTGAAACAGAATTTGAACTGAAGTCTTCTGGCTACAGAGCACATGATATCTCTTTCTTATGCTCTCTCTACTGCCAAATATACCAAATTCAGAATTTTATCACTGAAAATCTTTCAAAAAACATTTACTCATCTAATTAGAAAATGTTTCTCATGCATCTGATGTAAAATACTGAATATGTGTTATGTTTTTGCTACAAAAAAGTATAGACTCTGACTGTAACCATTTCCTTTGCTTGAAAAATCTTTCTTACCATATTCATATGATATACTTCATTCAAATCTCCTAAATGTTACCATATCAGAGAGGCCTTCATGAAAATAAGCATATACAATTTACCCTTCTGGTTGGGCATGGTGGCTTCTGCCTGTAATCCTAGCATTTTGGAAGACTGAGGCCAGAGGATTGTTTGAGTCCAGGAGTTGAGCAGCTTGGGTGATGTAGTGAAACTCTGTTTTTAAATATGGAGAAAAGAAAGAAGAAAGGAGGTAGAGAGGAAGGAAGGGAAGAAAAGGAAGGAAGGAAGGAAGGAAGGGGGAGGGAGGGAGGGAAGAAGGGAAAGGAAGGAAGAAAGGAAGAATAAAGGAAAGGAAGAAAGAAGAAAAAAGAAGGAAAGCAATAGAAAGATGGAAAGGGAAGGAAAGAGAGAAAGGAAGGAAGGAAGAAAGAAAGAAAGAAAATATTGTCCTGCTTCTAGCTCTTTCGAAGTAGTTTTTTGTTTGTTTTTTGTTTGTTTGTTTGTTTGTTTTTACTAGAGTGTAAACTCCATGAGGAAAGGGATTGCATCTGTTTTGTTCACTGATAGATTGTGAACACATGGGGCTGTCAATGCCTGACAGGTAGCTGGTGTTTAATGAATGTTCCTTGAGTGAGTAAATAATTTTAAGTCTTACTTTAACACTTGGGTAGAGTACAATGATTTTTGCAGTTGAATAGCCATGGTCAGCAGCTATAAACCAAAACAGACATTGATTCCATGTGGAAATGCTTAAGAGAAAGAGAAATGTTCAGCAGAATTATCACATCTCTTCAAAAGAAACACTCAAAGACCGTCTCCAACAAAGGAATACAACAGGAGTGTCAGGAGCATCACTGTTGCAATAAAGGCAAAACATTTATTCTAAATCCATGCCTATCTCTGTGCATTCTCTAACCTGATTTTACATATTATGTCTATGTAAAAATGCATTTTAGTTCTTTATAATACTAAGGGAGAGATGTAGCTCACTATCAGCCTGATACTAAATCTGTGTTAGTTCCCTTCCTGGTTCTCACATTTTTCTTAGAGTTTATTATATTTTACATTTAATATTGAAGATTACTTAGAACATTCTCCTATAACAAAAACTGTATTCCATGCATTCCTTTTTGCACTGAAATGTTTTCAGTGTTTAAAATGTTGGAAATACATGGAAAGCCTATGATAACAATATTAGCATGCAAGATAAGGTCACTGGGGCTGTGGCTTCTCATTATTTCTATGATGTATTCTATAGCAATGGTGCATGGAGGACATAATTTCACACACAGCATAAAGTAAAGGATTGAAAAGAAACCCTGCTTTACAGTGGGACTTTAAGTAATATAAATGTAACTAAGATTTCTGTTTATCCCATTGGCCCAATTTGATCAACTGGTGAAATTTACTAACTGATCAGAGAGCAAAGAAAGAGTGATTATTATTATTAAGAGCAATGAGAGAGTTTCAGAGCAACTGAACAAAATGAAACACATTTTAAATTAATTTGATGTTTCTCTAGAGTCTGGAAAAGTAAGGGATGTCTATTTAAGCAGTCTAACAGTTGAGACAAAAACCCACAACCTTTCTCAGTGAATTGCATTATCAAGCAGAATATATTTGTAAATATCTTTTAAGACACTAAAATATGTTACTTAAATTAGAATCACAGTGTTACCATAATTCAGAGCCTATAGTAAAACAACTAAAGATAAATTACTGAAGTCAACAGAAATCAAGACAAAGAAGTATGGTAAGATTCTTGAGAAAAGGTGCTTTGTCCTCTAGAAAGCTGTAGTTCCGCTGCTAGGGCTGGAACAAGGTAGATGAGCAGTAAATCTACATTGTGTGAATGAGTGTCCATGCCATGGTCAGATGGCTCATCTCTAATTACAAAGTTCCACTGGACAGTTAGCCTATCCTGGTTCAACTCCTGAATGCAGAATTTACTATTAATGTATGACTGGGGAAGCAAAGTTAACATTTCTGGGTCTCAGTTTTTTCATATGCAAAGAAAAGAGAACGTAGTAGTTCCTACCTCCTAGGTTTGCTGGTAGAATTACATAACCATATCCATAAGAAGCTGGAGATCTCTACCTGGCAGAGAGTAAACACTCAATAAATGTTAAATGCTATTTTTATGTATACCCAAGTCCAAATATTCTCAACCCAGTATGCACGAAGATGTGTACTCCGTCTTTGTGTGGGTTTTTGGTTATATTTATTTATTATTTTATTTTTAGTGATAGTGGTTAATGAATTTGCTTTGCTTTGTTCCCAATACATTTGTCCTAATATGTAGAGGAAAATGCTTAGAAATTCAAAAAGTATGTCATGCCTGTATATTATCCACACATTTGTCTGTCCAGGCGTTCTTTTTCAGCAAACTTTTCAAGAGCAGACACGAATTGCTATTTTTATTGCTACTGGATATGTTGATGCCCTAGTGTTACACAGAGAGTGAAATATTCAAAATTCTAGAGAAATGGCAAATTTCAGCTTCACATACTGTCGGTAAATGTTCATCTACAACTAAGATATAGTTAAGTAGGATATACCTAATTACTTACACAGAGATACCATTTCATTGCTGAACTTTTCTATTCTCAGTTAACACTGCTATTTTTATGTTTTTATCTTATTACATTATTTTCCCACAAATATTAACTGAGTACACATATTCTATCAACACATTAATTAAAACACTTCAATTACTTTCTGTTGCTCTAAAGATATAAACTAAATACTTAATTTACTCTAGACCCTGCAGAATCTGTACCCTACCCATCGCTCTGGCTTCTTTTAGAAACAAGGTTTCCAATGCCACTTGCTTTCATTCCTCTGGTCCCCCTTTAGTTCCTCCAATGTGCTATGTTCTTTCCTGTTGTAAGATTTTTCAAGTGCTCTTTCTCTCCTCTGATTTCTTTCACAGCCTCTTTCTTTCTCTTCTATTGGAAGGTATGTCCGATAAAATAAGTAGTGGCAATACTCTGTACCTCTCTCTCTCCTACATATATATGTGTATGTTTCCGTGTGTGTGTACATGTGTATATATAAATGTGTGTATATGTAGATATAAGTAATGTTTCATGAAGCAGAGATGGATAATAGTTTATGAGCCTGCTTAAAATTTCATGAACAAAATAAGTTATTATTGTAGTTTTAAGGCATTAGATATTGAAATAGTTAAGTGTCAATAGATAAAATACCTTGCACCCATGTGGATTAATGCCACTACAAAAAAGCCACACGACCATGCAGACTGCTTTTGATTTAAATTCCTGCCTACTGGAATACATGCACTTGTCTGCTTGTCATCTTCACTTTGATGCCAAATAATGCAGTTAAAACTTAACTTGCCCAGGTTCAAACTCTGAATGCTATTCTCTGGGAAGCTGCTCCTTGAGATTTTCCCATCTCAGTTGATTATAAATCCTCTTCCCAGTTGCTCAGGCCTAACAGGATTATGGTCATCTTTGACTTCACTTTTATGGTCAACAGTAAATCCAGCAGCGAATCCTGTTGGCTCGTGCATAATAGTATATCCAGAATTTCACCATGTGTCTCTATGTCTGCAGCTACCATCATCTTCATCTCCACATTGTTCTCTGTGTTTCTTAAAGTCCTGGGGTAGTTGGGAGAGGGGTGGTTAGGAGGGAAGTTTGTGCTTAACACAACAGGCCATGTTGCCTTTATAAAACTGTTAAGTCAGATCACATCATCAGATCACTCCTCTTCAAAACCCTCCAGTGGCTTTCTGATTCACTCAGTAAAAGCCAAAGTCCTAAATGTCCAAATAGCCTTTGTGATCCAGGCCTAATTATGTCTGATTCATCTCCCACACAAGCTTCCCCTCTACTCACTCACTTCTGGCTATGTTGGCTTCCTTGTTTTTCTTTGAATTTACCTGCCTAGTTCTACTCTTGGGCTTCTGGGTGATATTTTCTATTCTACCTGGAATCTTTTACTTGCTGTTGGCTTCCTTGCCTCCATCAGTCTGTGTTCAGATATAAAATTATGATCATCTTATTTAAAATTGGAACACTCTCAGCCCATCTCTCTCTAGCAACCTTCATTGGTTCGTTTCTCTCTATAATCTTTATCCCATCTGATATTAAATATTTTATTTTATTCTTCACTCTCCCAAACCCTTAGAACACCAGCATCATGGCTTGTTCAGTCTGTTTTACTTACTGCAATATCCCCATCCTGCAGAGCAGTGGAGATACCTACAGGTATTTCCTTGATGAACAGCTTCATATGTGCCAGTCTTGCCTTCTTCCTGATTAAAAACCAAGCTCTATGTATATATAGATGTATGTAAATATAGATATACATGGTGTTTCATGAAGCAGAGATGAATCGTAGTTTATGTGCCCTGCTTAAAATTTCATGAACAAAATAAATTATTATTGTAGTTATTATTATCCCAGCACTTTGGAAGGCCGAGGCAGGTGGATCACCTGAGGTCAGGAGTTCGAGACAAGCCTGGCCAATATGAAAAAACCTCATCTATACTAAAAATACAAAAATTAGACGGGCCTGGTGGCACAAGCCTGTACACCCACCTACTCAGGAGGCTGAAGCAGGAGAATTGCTTGAACCTAGGAAGCAGAGGTTGCAGTGAACCGAGATCATGCCATTTCACTCCAGCCTGGGCAACAAGAGCAAAATGCCATCACAAAGAAGAAGAGAGAGAGAGAGAGATTTATGTATTTTTTCTAACTGAGTTATTGGCATATTATGAATGTCATAAATGGTTCAACACAGTACAGTCATGTCCTGTGAATTGCAGAACTTTCTATCCATGGTTCCCATTAATTATTTGATGCAGCGAACCCCTTCAGTCATCATAAGATCCAAAAGACCCTCACACTTACAAATGCCTCTGGGATGGAGAATGCAGTGCAGCACCAAGGGTAAAATTAGCACCATTCCTTCATTTCCTATCAACAATCTTTGCAAGTAAAACTTACAGGTCGGCTGGGTGCGGTGGCCCCTGCCTGTAATCCTAGCACTTTGGGAGGCCCAGGCCGGTGAATTACCTGAGGTCGAGGGTTCAAGACCAGCCCGGGCAACATGGTGAAACCCCGTCTCTACTAAAAATACAAAAACTTAGCCAGGTGCAATGGCACACACCTGTAATCCCAGATACTTGGGAGGCTGAGGCAAGAGAATCACTTGAACCTGGGAGGTGGAGGTTGCAGTGAGCCGAGATCACACCACTGCACTCCAGCCTGGGCTACAGAGCAATACTTCGTCAAACAAAACAAAACAACACAAAAAACGACGACAGAAAAACAACTTTACAGGTCAATGTGAGTCTATCTTAATTAAAAATTACATACATGAAAAACAAAGATTTTCTAACTTCTCATATAAATGCCACTCAGTGTTAAATAATCTTCTCAGTTAAGAATCTCCTGTATTTCTTTATTGAGTTATCCCATTGCAGCTGATTGCATTTCTTTTTCCTCTATTTGTATTTGTATTGAGATGTTAAAACATGAGATGAGTATTGTCCTTGCATGAATTTCATTCTTATAGCACATTATCTAACCTGCATGTCTACTATAAGCCCATGTTTTATATGAAATCTTTCTATAACTTATTATACTTCTTTCAAAAAAATAGTTGATCAAAATAAGGAATAGAATTGTATTTGCAATCAAGCATCAATTCAATTAGGTGAGTGGAGTCTGGAAAGAAATACAGTTTCTTTAACAAACACCTTAAATGGTGCTTAAAACAGATTGGGCTGACAACTCTCACAACCTTAGTGTCTCCTCCAAGATTTACAATAGCAGAGCTCCCCTTTTTAGCAAATTAAAACTTATGTCAAGGCTTAAAATTAAATCCAAACCCCTTCTTCTTTCTCTGCAGCAGGAACAAATTGGCCCCACATGCCAGTAGTCGAAGAGTGCTGATAGAAAACAGAGTGAAGTGAGAGCTCCCCAACCTGGAAGGCGTCACATGGCCAAATCACCCGGGATAAACAGTCAATTCTACTTAAAGTTTTACATAAAAAGACTGGTAAAATACAGAAGATTTACATATAAGAAGTTTTTTATACCACACAAAACTGACTGGATGCCAAAATTTTACATTTCTGTGCTGTGCAAGCACTTTATGGGGAATGTACTTTTTATTCTACTTTTACATGTTTGTTATGAGTCTGTTTTGCAAAGATTGCTCCGAGCCTAGGTAATAAAAATATAAAATGCACACAAATGGTCATGATTAACGCATAGAGCAATCTATGCTTTTATACATATGAAATGCATATCTGTTTCTAGATATTTCAATATAGCAAAATATGTGTAAGTTGCTCTAGTTTTTGAAATTCATTGTAACAGCAGATCTTGCTGTGAAATTATTCTAAAAGTCTTAGAACACAAAGTTCTTAGTTTTTTAGACTTATTTTGCCAGGAAAATATTCCAAGTCTGTTTCTTATATATGTTACTTGGCCTTAGTCTCTATTAAGAATTGATAGGAATTGCTTCTCCATAGGAATCTGAGAATATGGCATGCATATGAAAAATCTCCAAATGTATTATTAGATTATCATCTTAAAATGAGATGTAGTATATTGATCACTACACAAATAGCACTGATTTTAGACTGATTTGGTAAATTAATGTGATGCTTTCCAATGACGGTGGAACAAAGTCTGGTTTGAAACACTGTAACCAGTGAGAAATGTGTTGGATTTCCTGATGAGCCATCACTTTTTAAGAGAGTTTTATTTTCAGGATGCATTTCTAAATGTGAGTATGTGTTTCTTTACTGTTAAGATAGTAGGAAGAAATATGCAAGCTCTTCATGGAAAACCTGAGGTATAGAAAATTAAAGTTTAAAAAAAAACAGCTGTATGCATATGTTGTTTTCAAGGTTAGGCACTGCACAAATCTAAAAGACTATCAATATGTGTGGTCATGATAGACTGTTATTTTTAGTAAGTGTCTTGTGGAAAATATGCTCTTTTTCTTGGACACATAGGTACCTTCTGGGCTATAAAAGGCAGGTATTTTGCAAGCAACAGGGACAACTAACTTTATAATCACTAAAAGGTTTGAGCATAGATGAAATTAGACATGAAAATACTTCCTGTTTCTTTGTTCTCATTCATAAGAATGTTTTAAATAATCTGAAAAGATATTTTGCTTTCATTCTCTCAGGGACAATTTGGGATCTTGAGGTAAATTTTTAGAAACTAGTATCTAAAGGTGAGAGTTTAATAAAGAAGAAATGAAAAAAAGAAAGGCTTCGGTGTATTATACAATAAATTCTTATCCTGTCTCTTACTTCTTTCAGATTCTTCTGACTTTCATTTGTAATTAAATTCCCAGTTTAGTTTATCTTAGCTCTATAACGGGCAGCATATTAGAAAGTATATGGTAGTTGCCAATTTATTTTGCAGCAATTTTGTTTAGAGTTACATATAGATTAGTATGAAATGATTGATCTCTTTGTCTAAAAATATATACGATTTAAATTCAACTTCAGTTTCAGAAACTCTTAGATGAAAAGCAGTATCAGGTTTATTTTATACGGGAATTTCATATTTAATAGGTAAACCAGTAAGATGTTTGAAGAAAGTGAAAAGAAACTTGATTCATCCCCACAATATGCAAGTTTTTGTACATGCGTGCACATACACCTCTTTTGGACAAATAAGTCAATTCAATGATGATATATTTGTTGTTGTCCAGTTCCAAATAAGTCATCCTAGGAGGCTGCATCAGTTTCTGAATTGTCCCTGAACAAGTGACCCTGCAATTTCTTCCAGTCATTGCAGAGAATCCCGTGATTAAAACTCTCAGACATTCTGTAAATGATTATTTTCCATGGCTCCACAGCCTTGCACCCACTAAAAGCCAATTAAAAAAAATATTGGATTTGTTATTTTATGTATGAACCACAACTGCCTTAGAGGATCTATTTGAGTATTGCCTATAAATTGAAATGTGAGTAAAATAAATCTTTTGCCCCAGCTTCTTCTATATATTTAGGCCAGATACATTCTTATAAGATCCTTCCCGTTAGAAAGAAGGTAAACAGAAGAATCACATAGTACAGAATGAACTTTATTTCCAATTAATTGGTGATAAAATGGAAGAAGATGTGTCTCCTAGCACTATTTAGGACAGGACATCAAGAGAAAACTAGAAAATGTGAAGTTATGAATGAGACACACTGTCTGTAGTTTCAGCTGGTTTTCCTCTGGTTGTTTCTCCAAACCATAAAATTTCTACGTCCCACCAATACAGGCATTGGCAGACACATTATTGTTTCAATAAATTTTAATTTTGGAACAGATTCTCATTTGACATCTGAATCATTTCAGTTCATTTTAGTTCCATCACTTTTTGCTTCCTGCAAACCAGACACAGGTCCTTTGAATTTTTACTATTGCCAAAAGTCTGTTACTTCAAACTAGACATCATCTGCCTGTTTTCAAAGGGCATCGAGTGACTGCCTACTTGGGCTTCATGGCTCTGGGAAGAATTCCTCTGAGAATGGAAAATTCATTTTGGTTTGCATCTATTGTTTTTATTTCATAAAAGGAAGTGAATTTTAGGATGATCACACATACACACACAGAAAGTCTTATGATGTGAGACCTCAGGAATTAAAATGTATGTTGAATGTAAAAATTGGACCAAATTTCTGAAGTGAAGAATATACGTGAATGTAATTTGCATATAATTTTTTCTAAGACTACTTGATTCTAGAAGAAACTGCAAACTTTGTTGTTATCCATCATCTTGTAAAGCTGCATTTATATTTAACAATTTTTTTAAAAGTTTCCAAGATTTGTTTTCCTGTACCTAGCAGCAGAACTAGTGTCAATGAAATACTAAATCAAAATATAATTTATGAATTCCCAAAGAGTTCATGATAGAATATATGTGAGATAAAGGTCTCTATGAGTTTCTTTTAGATATAATTATAATTTTATAAAAATATTTTTATATTTACATGTCTGCTATAACTGAACATTTAATCAACTTACAAAATGTCTTTAAAATACGTAATATTCAATAATACTGCTTTATTAATTATAACAATGATATATTTTTAATGTTCTACTTTGAAATAAATGTATGTATTCTCCATTTTGCAGATGAAAAAATGCAAATCAACATAATGTATTGACCAGAGCAGTAGATTTTTAAGTACAATTGGAGCCACCAAATTTCTCATGAATGAAAAAAATTCAGTTGTCAAATTTTTCTGGTTCTCAATCCTTCCTCATTCTCCTCTTTTCCTCCCCCTCAGCCTCCACTCCTCTTTCTCTCTTTCTGTTATTTCTATAACTATGCATTTGAAAGTGACTGCTATGGGAAAAACATCTTGGGCAAATGCGAAGAAGATGAATCCTTTTTTCTAGTTCCTCCCCTTTTGCCGTTACTTTTATCCATGCATTCCCCAGCCTGCCCACCATTTTTTTTTTTTTTTGCAATGTCGAATTGAAACAATTGTCACATAGAAAGACAATTTTATTGTTTTGAGTGAGTTGTCAAAACATTTCTGTAAATTGAAAAGATTCTATTTTAAATAAGTTCTGCCAGAATCTAAGTGACTGCTTTAAAAACTACACTTCCAGGCAGACCAATACATTACTATTTAGTTAATCACCATATCATGGACCTAATCTAATACCTGGAGAAGACTGCTTTGTTTTTCAATGCCACCACAAACAATTGACTTTCTAAATTTGGCAAATAAAACAAACAAACACACATTGACTGTCATGAACTGAAAATAATCTTATTGAGGAAATGCAATTTAAATAACCAGTTGTAACGATCATGATAACATAATAAAACTATTTTGGCTAATGAGGTGTTTGAATATCTTTGAGGATATGCAAATATTTAAGCAAAATAAGTTATGATAATATTCTGAAATCAAATTTATTTTTATAAGTATTGTTTTGGTCAGGGTCCTTGCAGGGAATGAATGGGAACATTTGAGGAAAGTGTAATAAATGAACTATTTTCAAAGATGAAGGCAGTGTGTAATGCAACTATTGGGGAAAGTAGAAACCTGGGGCTGGTAGGAATGAGATGCCAACAGTATTAGGCCTGAATGGTGAAGGGGAGGGGTGGCTACTAGAACCCAGAGCCACAGAGTGCACAATGCCAGATGGAGAGAGCACCTTCCAAGAGCTGCTGACTTCAGATCCTGGAACTCAGCCAGCTGAGGAGGTGACCTCGGGGCTCAGGTGCCAGGGCAATACATTCCCTAAACACACTCTTCTCCTCTAGTCTCCTGCCAGTTCTCCCCCACCACATACCCCACCTTAAGCCAGGGGTCAGTGTGATGAATGATTCTGTATGAAACATTGTCCTGGACCTTAGAGCAGAGGGAAGAACAGTTTGGATCAGGAGAAGCAAAGAAGACACAAAAAGCTGTTTAAACACATAGATATTTATATTCATGGATATATTAAGATCACCGAGGAGATTGTTTCTTCTGGTGTCTGTATTCGTGGTTGATATAAAGGCTTGCTTTTATGTAAAGCTTGCTACATACTCTGCTAAGAACTTTACATCTATTAACTCATTAAATCTATCCCAGTGATCTTGTTGTATTACCCTTATTTGGCAGACAAAGAAACTGAGGAACTAGGTGGTTAAGTTAGAGTTCACAGCTAGGCCATCTAGCCAGACTTCTTACCCGCTACATAATAAATCCAGTCTCTGCTGTGAATTGTAGCAAAGTCCCCTTGATTATTTCAGAAATCCAAGTGGACCTGATAGATCAAAATACTATCTGTACTTTCATTTACTATTAGAAATACTTACATATATTAAAACAATATTACAATACATAAAAGGCACTATATTTATTCAACCAAAAATCATTGATTATCTTTTATGTACCAGAGTTTCCACTAGCTAAATAAAAAACTGAACACATACAGAGTTCAAAGTCTTACTTATGGGGAAGATGGCAAATTTTACTTATGGCGTATATAAATCATTGCATGGGACATATACTAAAAAATTATGCATTGTTTATTAGAAATCCAAATTTACCCAGATATCCTTTATTTTGATCTGCTAAATCTAATCTTGCAACCCTGGGATACACAGATGTGTGAGCCTTGGAGAATATGTGGAAAGACATTCCAAATGGAATTAATGATAGAAAATTCCTCTGCATAAAAGTGTAGGTATATATCGAAATGCTTATTTAGAGAAGAGAGAAGCATGAGGTGATTTCATGGTATATGGAAAAGGGTAGATCAGAAAATTTTACTGAAAATATATGTTGAGGTTAGATGATTAAAGACCATCTAGTCCGTCAAGAAGAAATGATCTGAATCATGGAGAGATTTGAAGTAGAGACAGGATGTGATCATATTTGCATTTTAAAACAATAACTTAAATGGCAATATGAAGGATTAACCAAAGTAGAAAGGGGAGACATTTGAGAAAGCTCTTGGAATCCTCCAGAAAAGCCTGTAGTAGAATGAAAATAGATTAATTATATTAAATATGACAAATGTTTTCCTTTTTCCTTTTACATTTTTGTCCACCACCAGCCAAACTTTGGACCATCTACTCCCTCATAAGGTTGTTGTTGTTGTTTTTAAATCTCCACAGGCCTTACCAAGTGTGGAAACTGCCCCCGAGGGCCCTACAGTGTCCCTGACCCTTCTAGGATCTATGAAGAAAATTATAAATTATCCCTTGATAAATGCACTTGGCTCTGGTAGTTGGTGAGTGCTGCGTATTTGTGAGATGTCCGAGGGCTACTACAGTGAAATGGATATCTAAAACAAATGATCAAATGTGTTAGCATAGTTTCATCTCTGCAATATTTTATGTTAAATTTTTAGGATAACCTATATAAGCACAATCTCTAAAGGTAGTTTCATTCTAGTTAAGAATACCAAAGGGGAATTTCTGTTAATTACACCAAATACCTTCTTGAATAGTCGCAAAACAAGCAGTTACACTTAAATATAAAATTGATCATAGGAAAAATATTTTTAGAAATGAATTTCTCATATGAAACGGAGGCAAAATTCTGTGTTTTCCTTTTCAATGAAATAATTATTCATGCAAAGAACATGTTCTTATCACTATACAATTCCTGAAAACTCACAATTTGATGCTAAATACAGTGGTTACAAAAACACCTTATAAACTTATGCCATATAATATTAACTCCTACAGTTGCTCTTTTTTAAAAGGTGCTTTTTTTAAAAGAAAAAGAAAAGCAGAAATTATTTAAAGTCTCAATTTTTTTGCACCACAACACAACATGACTTGAACAAGAAGCATTATAAAAACCAATATACCAAAAGTGCCTAATAATAGTGATAAAAACACCCATTGTATTCAACCTATAGTGTAAGAGAGCATTTTTTGTATTGAGAGTGCATAGAAACAGCTAGGGCCTATGTCTTATTAATACAAATGAATAGCTGAGTTTACCCTCATACAGCTGAAATTATTCCAGATTGATTGGAAGTGAAGTTTACCTTATTGAATACATGAATGTTTCTTACAAAGAAAAATAAATCAAGAACTCACTATTTAAAAACCTTTCCACTCATCAAAACAAACAAATGAAATAGGAACATATTTTGATATGATTCCATAAAGAATGAGACCTTGCTCTAGCTTGTCACGCAGCCATTTCTGTATGTGATGCACACAGCCAGTAAGAATGGATTCTGTACTAACTACCAGTGCTTACTTTCCTTCAACAATAATTGTCTTAATGCCCGTTTTAATCAGTATTAACTAATAGCAATAACATGCTTTTAATTATGTTTTAAGCGAGTCCTTTATTGGGCTGTTTTGGGAAGCAAATTAGTCAAAAGGAGCTGTTAATCAAAAACGTGTTACTGGCACAAAATAAATGTTCATTTAAGGAGCCATTTGAAATAAACCTGGCTCATTGCCTCTGACAACCTGCAAGGACACCAGCGCCTCCGGAGGATAACTTCTTCAGTACTCGCCTGGATACGTCTTGCTGCTCAGAAGTTATAAGGAGAAACATTAAGCACTTTAGGTCATTCATCAGCGAACTTTTACTACTGTACTCAAGAAAACGAGCCTCCTAGGAACTTCACAGCAGATCTATCCCTTCATTAGCCAAGTAATATTGAGAGAGATGTTCCTGTCACTTCCAATGGAGAAATCTACTGCACTGAATTTTAGTAGTATCCCTTTTGTCTATGAGCTGTCTTTGCAAATTCCAAGGTATTTAGGCTGAAAAACTAGCATAATTATCTCTGAACATTTTTCGTATATATTCATTTCTTTTTATTGAACTATTTCTAGCCAGAATGTACCACTGTGCATGATTATTTATTTTCTGTTACTCTGTAGTCTTAGGACTGGGCTTTTTCACTATTATCCCCTATTAGCAAGCTGTAAATTGAAATACAACTTTGGGAAAATATCTCAGAGAAACTGAATGGATGAATTAATTCTTCAATTTTAAAATTAAGCTTCAGAAGGAATATTCTACCATATTATGATTAAGGCATTAATTTAAAAGTCTATGTATATTTCTTTGTTGGCTAATCTACTTGGCCTTAAGCTTTTGGGTTACAATTTACTACTCTTTTCTATCCTCCATGTGTGAAGGTTAATGTTTCCCTCTGTATCATAAGTATTTTGGAAACCCAATCTCCAAAGTGGAACTACTTCTTTTGAAAATATTATGTATGTGACCCCTACATTGTTCCGTATGCGGTCAGTTAATTCACGACAGTGTCTGGCATGCAACAAATAAGTAGTTAATGTTTGTTGAATGTTTGTTCATATATCAGAGCACCAACTATTTGTCCCACGGAGGAAGGCAGGAGGGATACCTAGGGGAGAAGACAAGGCAGCTGTCCTCACTGACCTGTACAGTCTGGTATAGGGATTCAGCAGTTTCCTCCTTCTTAACACTGACAGTAATTCAATATAGCATTAAGAAAGTTCCACAGGCTGTCTAAGGGTGTCACCATCTGTAGTATCTATTTACCACTTCCTGACTTTCTGGAAGGTATTGCCATATTCGTAGACTTTCCACCATGGACTTTTTGCTTCTTTTTAAATTGTTGTTTCATGTTTCTTTTAGTTTCTCTGTTTTGACTTTTGATCTTTGCATAAAAAGAGTCAAACAGGAACAAGTACCCCCATAGACACCCATGTAGGGTCCATTTTGATGATTGGGAACAAATGTAAGAATCCCAGTGTTGCTTCCAATAGGAAAATGGAAAGGACAGGGCTGATCTCCTCTATTTCCTTATTCAGGAGGTGACAGGAACCTACAGTAAGGATACTCCAAAATGATGCCAGGACATAGGATGTCGTCTGATCAGGAGAGAAAGCCTGAGAAGCTAAAACCCCAGTCAGAGACAGAGAAAAAAAAATCAGGAAATTCATTCTGAAGAAAGAAAGAACAGTGTAGCCAAAACATCCTGGGTTGGGTTTGGCCAGACCCAGAAATATCTGTCACAAAAAAGAGAGAATCACTAACAACATGTCCAGAGTACAGTACAGCTGTAAAGAATGTAGCTTTTCATATTGACTCCCAGACACCTGAAGCTGCAGTCTTGGTGAACGCAAGCTTCACCAAGCTTGCACTGGGGAGAGGGAGTCCCTCAGGAATCATAGATGCAGTTTTGTTCCCATAAAGATTAGAAATGAGAGAGAGCTTTGAGGCATCTTGCATAAGTTTATTATTACCATACACCCTGACTTTTCCTAGAAAAAAAAATGACTCACATTAATTGATCTCATGCTGTGTGCCATTTTGGTGAGAAGAGCTTTATAAACATTATCTCATTTAATTTTCTCTCTAGGTCGCTCTTATTTTTGTCCTCAATTACAAATGATGAAACTGGTAATTTAAAAGATTAAATAATTTATCAATCACATCTCAGAGACAGGACTTGAACCCAGGCCTCAAACCTAGATTCATAGCTCAGAGAACAACCAAGGAAAGCCACAGATCTGCATGAGTGTGACATGAACTAGAAATAAGCATTCATTGTATTACTCTAGTGAGCTGTCGTAGTTGCTCTCTCTAAAATACAGCCTTCTCTTATCCTGAATAATATAGGAACTTCTCCAACATTACATATACAATACTCTCCAAATAGTTGTGAGTTAGATGGGTGAATGGATAAGAGATTAAATAAGTATAAGCAGTTACCAATAATTAAATTTTTTATTTATCTAACATATCAGTTAATTGTAATTAACTCTGCCTGCTAGTGGGGGAGTGTGGCTTGCAAACTGGTCCAGAGTGTATAATAAAGCTCTTTCCTGCTGTCCTGGCTATATCACTTTCTGATGTCTTTTATCTGTATATTATTTTTCTTATAAAAATTCAGTGATGAAAATGTTATTTTCATATTTGTTTTGTTTTTACTGGTGAGGAAACTGAGGCTTACGTATATTAAGTAATTTATAATAGGTCACATCATTATTAAAAATGAAAGCATAATTTTAAATGTAGATGTTCCTATTCAAGGATTTGGATTTTGCTTTCTTTCTTCCTTTTTTTCACTATTAATGTCTTCTCCAATTGTAGCTCTCAATAGTCTGAACATCCTAAAAAATAAATGAGGCAAATGTTCTCTTTTTCAAGACTTGTCTCCATTTATTAACTTGCTAATGTTGCAATGTGAATTTGAGTGATTCAGAAGTCATTTCTGTATATAATGGACAATTAATATATCAAATGATAATATACTTAATCTATACCATAACAGTTATTTTAATGAAAATATGTTTCAATTTAAGTTGTGTCAATTTAAATCATGCTCTCTTGACTAATTCCTGTCATAAATGAAGTACTTCTATCATAAAATTTTTCTAACAGTAGAACTTCTTTTAAACACTTCTCCCTAAAGGACATAGGCTGACAAGAAAGACAATCAGAAAACAGGTGAAAAGTATGAAGAAATACTCACAAGAATTGTACTTAATTTTCCTTTTTGTTTTCATTGGTCCCCATTCTACCTCGCCCCTTTGCAAAGCACTGCTATGGTTTCTCTCTCATAGCAGTCAAAGGTAGCAGAGGGGAAAAGATCCTTCTAATCCTTCTGCAGAAACCATACAGCTGCCCAATTAACATGTGCTAATTGACTAAATATAAAAGAGAGTCAAGAATTGAAGGCCTGGATTATGGTGGGTGGCTTGGGCAAAACAGATTTTATTCATTCCCATTAAATTGTATCATGTATCTAGTCAGAAAAAAAATGCTTTTAATTATTAAACATTAGAAGTTTAATTCATCATTAAGAATGACTCAATTTTACCATATTTTAAACCTATGAAACATCTCTCAGCCAAATATTTTTTAAAAATTGGAAATTACTGAGAGTTTCTGAAACCATCTTTATGAAACATTCAGAGTTATATAAACTAAGACATGATTTTGACTATTATTTTCCCTTTGATATTTAAAAACTCGTTACTCTTTGGGAGAACACTTGAACATATCAACCATAATTTTAGGGTTGTAGGAGAAGTGAAGCTGTGCATATGATGGAGACTGACCACTTAACTTTTCAGATGATCGTTTTGTTCATTAAGTGTTACGAGTGTCTCTGGTGATCATCATGTTGCACAAGCCACAGTGAGAGATTACTTCTGACTCCACTCTATAACTAAAGAAGTTTCCAATAAATGATAACAACCACAGTCTGCCCGTCTTAGACTTCTATACCTACGGAAATAAGATCTTTGCAATATAAAGTAATTTCCAACTTCCTTGTCTATCATATGATGCATTTATTTCAACCACCACTGAAGGTAACTTTCATTTGGTTTTAAACTTCCATCAAACACTCCTTTTCTTTCTTGTAGGTATAGAATCAAACAGATACCACTGGTGGAAGAAGATGGGGGAAGCCAAGGACTAAGCCCTGCAGGTCTCAAATCAGAACTGCTCTGCATCCATTTACAGAGCTAATGTGGAACAAAATCTTATTTGGAAAATTGTAATGGCAAAATGACAGCTTTCATTTTCAAAGTGAGATGTTTTTGCCCTTCTGCAGGTCACTCAGAATGGAATCACATGTTATGGAAATTTGTTTGTGAAAATCCTGTGTAGGATTTGTTAGTCCTAACAATCCTAATATTTATTTTCACAAACAAATTTCCATAACATGTGGTTAGGCCTGGTATTTAATTTTTTAAAATCATAATTGTGTCATTTGAATTTCACATCTTTATTTTTTGGGGGAGTGTGGGATAAACACCCATATTTTTGGCGTTAATCCCCCTGACCATTTATTATTTGCTTTCAGGTCTTATATTTAACTCTTTTATCCAAATTGAGTTGATTTTTGTATGGGGTAAGAGTTGAGGATCCAGTTTCATTCTCCTACATGTGGCTTGCCAATTATCCTAGCACCATTTGTTGAATAGGGTGTCCTTTCCCCACTTTATGTTTTTGTTTGCTTTGTTGAAGATCAGTTGACTGTAAGTATTTGGCTTTATTTCTGGGTTCTCTATTGTCTGTATGGCAGAAAATACATTGGTATAAAAAATAGACATATAAGCCAGAGTTGAGAGTTAAACTCACACAAGAGAAGGCTGTAGGAAAGATGGGAATGTAACAGCTGGAAGGAAAGAAATATATGCTCAAGAGGGACAGTGACTTCATCTTTTAAGATGAGAGAAACTTGGAAATGTTTAATTATTGACAAGGATCCAGCCATGAGATTATACACAAATAAACAAATAGTAAAAGAAGAGAAAAACTACTTGAGGTTTGTGTTAATATGTTATGGAGTTTTTTGCAGGAATTTTTGCACTTAAGCTGAGATACTTGGGCTTGGGGGCAGAAAATAGTGATTACAGGATTCATCCAGGTTTGAGTTTTCACCTAGTAAGTATGCTAAAAAGGCAGAAGATGGAAACTGATTACTGGCAAGAATGTTCTTAAAATAATGAATCTTGATATCTAAATTAGATAAGACATGGAATAATAAAAGAGAAGATGAGGAAAGGTGAATTTGGACAAAGGAAAAGAGTTAATAAACTGAAGGTTTAGAGTATGCCATTGAAGAGTACAGTTGCAGAGGATTTTGAAAAGGCAACTGAGAAGGTACCACATCTTCAATTGAGTATAAAGGTATAATAGTGAGTTTTAAACATGTAATTATTTTACAAGTGGTATCTTAACACGTTTTTGCAAATAAAAACTTATTTGATGACCTCCAACAAATTAAATAAGGAATTTGATGCCCTCCAACAAATTAATATCATAGGGTCCATAAAAAAATGGAATTTACCCAGAAGTATAAAAGAAAAGAGATCCCACACTGATTTTGGCCACAAGCATGAACTGTAATCAATATAAATGAGAACAGGAAGCTGAAGTTGAATATTTTCTTGAAGAAAGATATTTTTTAAGTATGATTAAGAATCTATACATTCTTAGTTATATTATAATAAAGGCAACTTCCTTGTCTTAAAAATTACAGAGAAGTTATTAAAATTTTAGGTAAAATACAGTTGAACAAGATATATCAAATATGAATGAGATGAAAACATAATACATTTTTAACATTTAGTATGTTATTCCTCACAAAATAATATGTGGAACAGTAATATTATAAATAATGTATATTTGTTTTCCAATGTCTATGGGAAATTATAGGGTAAGAAAACAATATAAATGGCATAAAATCTGACAGTGTAAAATAATCTATGTAACTAAAATGTGTCTGGGGATGAAGAGGAGATATAGATTGATATAGATGAGAAGGTAATAGAAAATCAAAACAATAAAGGTTGATTTATGACCTAAAACAGAGATATAGTTACTAGAAGTAGAAATTGTAGCATAACTGACCCAACCTGAATAATGGAAGAAATGAAAGTGTAAAGTAATATATTTCATTTCACTTCCTCATCTTCCTTGTGTATAATGTGCAATATTGATCAACTAAGATTGAGATAAAATAAAAATATTTAGAATTATTTTTTGTAGCTGACAAAAAAAAACTAAGAATGAAATGCTGAAATGTTTAACATTTTAGACACATGAAAGAAGATGGGAATGTGACAGAGAAAATGATGTTCAACTAATATCATTTTTAGTCTTTGGGTGTTTGTATATAATCTATTTATTTATACTTTACAGAACATATGCTCCTTTTATTTCCTGGTTCTAGAAGCCATTTTGGCTCTACTTTGGTTTATTGCAAGCCATTCTCCTTGGGACCCTTCCATGAAGACCACCCAAAAGTCAAAGGCAGGAAATGGAATGGCTGAGTAATTTCTCAATGATTTGGGTTACACTAGAGCTCCACATTCCTTAATAATTGCCCATTTTACTTTAAAGTTCAAGGTGTACGCAGGTGCAGATAAGAAAAAAATAATAATAATAAATAAATAAATAAACTTCAAGGTGTAAAACTGTCGCTCATAAATCCCTAAATAACTGAGTCCTAACTGCTTTTGAGGTTGTGCTCCTCCATGTGCTCATTGGGAGAATTATGATGAGCTGTGCTTCTGGCAGTTCCCAAGGTCCGTCCTTAGGAAGTCACACAGGATGTCTCCCATAACAGGCCCTTCCTGTAGAAGTCCCTGACTTGGGCAAGCTTTAGTCTCCAGAGAAGCAGAATAAATATGAGTGTATATGTGCAGAGAAGATAGAGATTTATTTTAAGGAATTGGCTTACGTAATTGTGGGGGCTGAGAAGTCCAAACTCTGCTGAGCAGGTCTTCAGACTAGAGACCCAGGGAAGAACTGATGCTGCAGCTCAAATCAGAAGACAGTATGGAGGCAGAATTATCTTTTTAATTGAAACTCAGACTTTTTTTCTTAAGGCATTCAACTGATTGAATGAGGCCCACATGAATTATGGAGGGTGACCTACTTTACTCAGAATCTACTGATTTAAATGTGAATCTCATCCACAAAACGTCCTCCCAAGGACATCTAGATATGTATTTCACCAAATTTCTCAGTCCCATGACCTAGCCAAGTTGACACATAAAATTAACCATCGCAGTGGGAGTTATAGAACACAATTGCATGACATTTAAATATGGTATATTACCTTTATTTTTAAATTATTATTTAAGGTATTTACTATAAAAAGCACAAACTAAATGATAAATTAATTAGAAACAGTGAATTTTGGTGATCACTATACACAACACTAAAATACCAAGAGGATGTAAACAACAAAAGACTTGTTCCTGGTCTCCAGGGATTTTATTTTTCTTTTCCCACACTTGAAGATTATATTTGCCTTAGTTCTCAAGACTTCTGAACTAATATGAAAAGCTGTTTGAAAATGAATAAATGGAAATTTGTTCTACTTTGTATTTTCTGCTATAACATTTATAAAATTCTCATACATGGTTTCTCAATCCTTGTTCCTTCTATGCCATGTAAAAAATTAGCTGTAAAAATAGATTGTCACATCATTTCTACCTTTGACTTCATTTGTTGCCCTGGAAAGCCATTTGAAAAATTATATACTTAATGTAAAATAATTCCAGTATAGTTTAACTTACATTGTTATAGCTTACATGGTACAAATAAATTTTTACTGTAAAATTTTTATATCTTAATGTGAAATGAGAAAAAATGATCTAGTAATAAGTAGCCTTTACTTTTTACCCACTTGGTAGTAAAATTGGCAAAAATTCCTATTGACCTGCCAGCTTGGATTTTTTTATGTGCTAACACTTAATTACAGTTTGATTGGAGATTATTATTTCTTTCTTTTCCTGCATTGTTGATTTCTATGTATAGCTAAATCGCTGTCATGTCCTGATTCTGGGAATACGAGTTTTAGGAGAGTCAGTGAGAGAACAATGTATGTTCCCACCATCAACTTATATATATTCTATTGTGTATTTATATGAAATACATGTCAACTGTATTTATAATATCCTCATTTGGTCTATTCAGGCTCTATGATAAAATAGAGCATATATTCTATCTGTGTGCACATATTTGTGAAAAAAGTCTATTCTCACTGTTTCAAATGATCCAAAAATGTGAAATTAATATATAAATCTCTGTATGTAGAGAAAAAATAAAACAGGCATTCTATAAAGTATGATTTGTAACTTGGAAGAAATTATTCAGTGATACATGTATAAAAGGTTGAAGTTTAGAGAAAATATACAAAATATCTTACTGAAACCATTGATCTTAAGGCCAAGGATTCCAAAGCTTGTAAAAGTTGAGTGATAGTCCAAGATCATCTGTGGAGTCAGTAGCAGGGTTGAGATTAGAGGTCAACTTCCTTGAAGATTAATTTAGACCCACATCCCTATTCTTCTGTCTTGACTCAATTTTCCTATTATGCTTCATACTCAATAGATTCCTATGTGCAAAGATATTTAGAATAATTCTAAAATAAATTAGGTAAAAAAATTGTTTCCACAGAAACCATTACAGGTTTTAATTGTTAAGAATAAAAAAATTGGTTAAATATGTTAGACATAATTAACAGAAACTAGTGATACTATGAGACTTAACTGATAAAAAATATCCAAGTGGGAAACTTAAATCTTTAATGCTGGAGGTTCTATCATGTTACAGAAATAGCAATGCATGTTCTGACTAACAAAACAAATCTTGAACTGAGCAATAGTCAGCTCTTTCATGAGAGTCATGGAGCTTGAAGTTCTACAACTAGAGTGAGGTAGTTTGAAAAGTCAGAAATTTATCAGAAGACCATAAAGATTATAATTAGTATGGGTGTGGTGGCTCAGGCCTGTAATTCTAGCATTTTGGGAGGCCAAAGCAGGTGGATCACTTGAGGCTTGGAGTCCAATACCAGCCTGGACAAAATGGAGAAACGCAGTTTTTACTAAAAATACAAAAATTAACCAGGCATAGTGTCACATGCCTGTAGTCCCAGCTACTTGGGAGGCTGAGGCAGGAGAACACTTGAACCTGGGAGGCGGAGGTGGCAGTGAACCGAGATCGTGCCATTGAACTTCAGCCTGGGTGACAGAGTAAGATCCTATTTCAAAAAACAAAAAAAAAAAAGATTATGATTAGTTAACATATACATGTTATATTGATTTTATGTTTGGGCAAAATCTGTCAGGAGTGATTTAATAACTACACTTTGCAAGTAGACCAAGGACTTTTATGAAGAATGATAACCCAGCTGTTTTCTAATACCATACATAAGGCATGTAATTTTATGGTGATATACCAAAATAGAACATGTTAATGCAATACCATGAGGGCTTTGGCAGTTACCCAAAGGATAGCTCTAGTAATAAAGTTTGTTGTGTCTTGTCATCAGCAAAGAGAGGTGATTCTTTTGAGCTCTTCAAAAATGGAAGAGAATCTTGAGTGAGGAAGAGGTGTAAATTTAAGCTGGATTTGCTTATAGTATGATAGATCCCCTGTCTAAGGTCTTTTTGACTCTATGATTGTGTCATAATTTAACAGTAATATGTCTCAAGAAACACTTTCATAGGTCTCAAATGGAAATTGAATTTGGTATAAACTTGGGCAAGTTATTAAACTGTGAACCTCAGTTTTTAATACACGAAATGGGGAGGCCAGGCTAGGGTGAAATTGTCAAAATGTGTCTTCTTTAACCACGGATACTGAGATATGCCACAGTCCCCAACTGAGTGATGCTCACAACCCTCTCCTTACTTCAACCTGTGCAGAAAAAGAGATACCACTCATAACCTTGTTGGGATAATAAAAGTAGCATGCTTATTATTTGACTGCCAGAATGCTTTCATATGGCATGTTCCAGAGTTGAAGTGATTTCACAGTATTTTTTCTTTTTTTTTTTCAAATAATAGATATGGGGGTCTCACTATGTTGCCCAGCCTTGTCTTGAACTCCTGGGCTCAAGTAATCCTCTTACTTTGGCCTCCTAAAGTGCTGGAATTACAGGCATGAGCCACTGTACCCTGCCAGAGTAATTTTTTTTCAAGTTTTTCATGTTGTTACAACATTTTTATTACTATTTAAATAAATGCATATTATTTTATTTTTATTGTGCTACTGGTGGATATTAAATTCATTTATTTTTCTTTTTCAGAAAATATTGCCGTGGATAGATATATCTGTAGCTTTTTCCATCTTTACTGGTTTTTCCATTTGATATATTTACAAAAGTGAAACTATTAAGTTCAAAGATGTGAACATTACATGATTCATGAAATCGTGTATAAAAAAACGTACACATGATTCACCAGCAGAGTACTGAAATCCCCAATTTCATAGTATCTTTACCAGCACTGGAAATTACTTAAACTTTTCTTTGCGAAGAATATACAAAATAAATTGCACTTTGCTATGTTTACTATATTTCTTGGGTTACTATATTATTTTTACTCTGAGTTATATTTTGCCTATGATAATTCATATGAATGGATGATATACGTTAACCAGAAAAAAAATAGTTAATATTTATAGTTTTTGAACATATTATCTCACTTAATTCTTTTTTTTTTTTTTTGTTTTATGGTACTGTAAGTTCTGGGGTACATGTGCAGATCTTGTAGGACTGTTGCATAGATACCGACATGCCATGGTGGTTTGCTGTCTCCATCCCCCCAACCCCTACATCAGGCAATCAGGCATTTTTCCCAGTGTCATCCCCTCCTCAACCTCCCCCACCTGCCACTGTCCCTCCCCCCAGCCCCCCTCCCCCAGCAGAGGTGTGTGATGTTCCCCTCCCTGTGCCCATGTGTTCTCATTGTTCAACACCCGCCTATGAATGAGAACATGTGGTGTTTGGTTTTCTGTTCTTGTGTCAGTTTGCTGAGAATGCTCGTTTCCAGATTCATCCAAGTCCCTACAAAGGACATGAACTCATCGTTTTTATGGCTGCATAGTATTCCATGGTGTATATGTGCCATATTTTCTTTGTCCAGTCTACCATTGATGGGCATTTGGGTTGGTTCCAGGTCTTTGCTATTGTAAACAGTGCTGCAATGAACATACATGTGCATGGGTCTTTATAATAGAATGATTTATAATCCTTTGGATATATACCCAGTAATCGGTTTGCTGGGTCAAATGAAATTTCTATTTCTAGATTCTTGAGGAATATCCACATTGTCTTCCACAATTTTTGAACTAATTTACACTTCCACCAATAGTGTAAAAGTGTTCCTATTTCTTGACATTCTCTCCAGCATCTGTTGTCTCCAGATTTTTAATAATCACCATTCTAACTGCGTGAGATGGTTTCTCAATGTGCTTTTGATTTGCATTTCTCTAATGACCAGTGATGATGAGCTTTCTTCATATGTTTGTTGGCCTCATAAATGTCTTCTTTTGAAAAGTGTCTGTTCATATCCTTTGCCCACTTTCAAATGGGTTTGTTTGTTTTTCTCTGTAAATCTGCTTTAGTTCTTTGTAGATTCTGGATATTAGCCCTTTGTCAGATGGGTACATGGCAAAAAGTTTTTGCCCATTCTTTTGGTTGCCAGTTCACTCTAATGATTGTTTCTTTTTCTGTGCAGAAGCTCTTAATTTAATTAGATCCCATTTGTCTATTTTGGCTTTTGTTGCCAATGCTTTTGGTGTTTTAGTCATGAAGTCCTTGCCTATGCCTATGTCTTTAATAGTATTGCCTAGGTTTTCTTCCAGGGTTTTTATGGTGTTAGGTCTTATGTTTAAATCTTTAATCCATCAGGAGTTAATTTTAGTGCAAGGTGTAAGGAAGGGGTCCAGTTTCAGCTTTCTGCACATGGCTAGCCAGTTTTCCCAATACCACTTATTAAACAAGGAATCCTTTCCCCTTTGCTTGTTTTTTTTCAGGTTTGTCAAAGATCAGATGGTTGTAGGTGTGTAGCATTGCTTCCGCAGCCTCTGTTCTGTTGCACTGGTCTATATCACTGCTTTAGTACCAGTACCATGCTGTTTTGACTACTGTAGCCTTGTAGTATAGTTTGAAGTCAGATAGCGTGATGCCTCCCACTTTGTTCTTTTTGCTTAGGATTGTCTTGGCTATACAGGCTCACTTTTGGTTCCATATGAAGTTTAAGGTGGTTTTCTTCCAGTTCTGTAAAGAAAGTCAATGGTAGCTTGATGGGGATAGCATTGAATCTATAAATTACTTTGGGCAATATGGCCATTTTCATGATATTAATTCTTCCTAACCATGAGCATGGAATGTTTTTCCCCTCTGTTGGTTTCCTCTCTCTATTTCCTTGAGCAGTGGTTCGTAGTTCTCCTTGAGCAGCTCATTTACATCCTTTGTTAGTTGTAATCCTAGGTATTTTATTCTCTTTGTAGCAATTGTGAGTGGGAGTTCCCCTCTGATTTGTCTCTCTGTTTGTCTGTTATTGGTGTATAGGAATGCTTGTGATTTCTGCACATTGATTTTATATCCTGAGACTTTGCTGAAATTGCTTATCAGCTTAAGGAGATTTTGGGCTGAGACAATGGGGTCTTCTAAATGTCCAATCATGTCATCTGCAAATAGAGAAAATTTGACTTCCTCTTTTCCTAATTGAATACCTTTTATTTCTTTTTCTTGCTTGATTGCTCTGGCTAGAACTTCCAATACTATATTGAAAAGGAGTGGTGAAGAGGGCATCCTTGTCTAATGCCAGTTTTCAAAGAGAGTGCTTCCAGTTTTTGCCTGTTCAGTATGATATTGGCTGTGGGTTTGTAGTAAGTAGTTTTTATTATTTTGAGATATGTTCCATTGATACCTAGTTTATTGAGGGTTTTTAGCATAAAGGACTGTTGGATTTTGTTGAAGGACTTCTCTGATTCTATTGAGATTGTCATGTGGCTTTTGTCTTGGTTCTATTTATGTGATGGATTACATTTATAGATTTGCATATGTTGAATCAGCTTTGCATCCCTTGGATGAAGCCTACTTGATCGTGATGGATAAGCTTGTTGATGTGCTGTTGCATTCAGTTTGCCACTATTTTATTGAATATTTTTGCATTGATGTTCACTATGGATATTGGCCTGAAGTTTTCTTTTTTAGTTGTGTCCCTGCCAGATTTTGGTATCAGGATGATGTTGGTCTCATAAAATTAGTTAGGGAGGATTCCTTCTTTTTGTATTGTTTGGGATAGTTTCAGAAGGAATGGTACCAGGTCTTCTTTGTACATATGGTAGAAGTTCACTGTGAACCCATCAGGACATGGACTTTTTTTTGGTTGGTAGGCTATTAATTGCTGCCTCAGCTTCAGCCCTTCTTATTGGTCTAGTCAGGGTTTCAACTTCTTCCTGGTTTCGTCTTTGGAGGATGCAAGTGTCCTATCCATTTCTTCCAGATTTACTGGTTTATTTGCATGCAGTTGTTTGTAATAACCTCTGATGGTAGTTTGTATTTCTGTGGAATCAGTGGTGATATCCCTTTATCGTTTTTAATGGCATCTATTTCATTCTTCCCTTTTTCTTTTTTTATTAGTCTGGCTAGCAGTCTGTTAATTTTGTTGATCTTTTCAAAAAACCAGCTCCTGGATTTATATTGATTTCTTGTAGGGTTTTTTGTGTCTCTATCTCCTTCAGTTCTGCTCTGATCTTAGTTGTTTCTTGTCTTCTGCTAGCTTTTGAGATCTTTTGATCTTGCTTTTCTAGTTCTTTCAATTTTGATGATATAGTGTCAATTTTAGTTCTTTCCTCGCTTCTGATATGACCATCTATTGCTATAAATTTCCCTCTAGACATTGCTTTAAATGTGTTCCAGAGATTCTGGTATGTTTTGTCTTCATTCTCACTGGTTTTGAAGAACATCTTTATTTCTGCCTTCATTTCATTGTTTATCCAGTCATCATTCAGGAGCAAGTTGTTCAGTTTCCATGCAGTTGTGTGGTTTTGAGTGGGTATCTTAATCCTGAGTTCTAATTTGGTTGCACTGTGGTCTGAGAGACTGTTTGTTATGATTTCCGTTCTTCTGTATTTGCTGAGGAGTGATTTACTTCCAATAATGTGGTCAATTTTAGAGTAAGTGTGATGTGGTGCTGAGAAGAATGTATATTCTGTGGATTTGGGGTGGAGAGTTCTGTAGATGTCTATAACGTTTGTTTGGTCCAGATCTGCATTCAAATCCTGGGTATCCTTGTTGATTTTCTGTCTTGTTGATCTGTCTAATATTGACAGTGGAGTGTTAAAGTCTCCCACTATTATTGTGTGGGAGTCTAAGTCTCTTTGTAGGTCATTAAGAACTTGCTTTAACGACCTGGGTGCTCCTGTATTGGGTGCATATATATTTAGGATAGTTAGCTCTTCTTGTTGCATTGATCCTTTTACCATTATGTAATGGCCTTCTTTGTCTCTTTTGATCTTTGTTGGTTTAAAGTGTGTTTTATCTGAGACTAGGATTGCAACCCCTGCTTTTTTATGCTCTCCATTTGCTTGATAAGTCTTCTTCCATCCCTTTATTTTGAGTCTATGTGTGTCTTTGCACATGATGTGGGTCTCCTGAATACAGCACACCAATGGGTCTTGATTTTTAATCCAGTTTGCCAGTCTGTGTTGTTTGACTGGGACATTTAGGCCATTTACATTTAATGTTAATATTGTTATGTGTGAATTTGATCCTGCCATTTTGTTACTACCTGGTTGTTTTGCCCACTAGTTGATACAGTGTATTCATTGTGTCATAGGTTTTTACCATTTGGTATGTTTTTACAGTGACTGGTACTTATTGTTCCTTTCCATGTTTAGTGCTTCCTTCACGAGCTCTTGTAAGGCAGGTCTGGTGGCAAAGAAATCTCTCAGCATTTGCTTGTCCATAAAGGTTTTTATTTCTCCTTCACTTATGAAGCTTAGTTTTGGTGGATATGAAATTCTGTGTTGAAAATTATTTTCTTTAAGGATGTTGAATATTGGCTCCCATTCTCTTCTGGCTTGTAGGGTTTCTGCCGAGAGATCCCTTGTTAGTCTGATGGGCTTCCTTTGTAGGTGACCCAACCTTTCTCTCTGGCTGCCCTTAGCATTTTTTTCTTCATTTCAACACTGATGAATTTGATGATTATGTGCTTTGGAGTTGCTCCTCCTGAGAAGTATCTTTGTAGTGCTCCCTGTATTTCCTGGATTTGAATGTTAGCCTGCCTTGCTAGCTTGGGGAAGTTCTCCTGGATAATATCCTGAAGAATGTTTTCCAGCTTGGATTCATTCTCCTCGTCACATTCAAGTATACCAATCAAGTGTAAATTAGTTCTTTTCACATAATCCCATATTTCTTGGAGGCTTTGTTCTTTTCTTTTCAATCTTTTTTCTCTAATCTTGCCTTCTCGTTTTATTTCACTGAGTTGATCTTCGATCTCTGTATCCTTTCTTCTGCTTGATCGATTCAGCTATTAAAACTTGTGTATGCTTTGCGAAGTTCTTGAGCTATTTTTCAGCTCCATCAAGTCGTTTATGTTCTTCTCTAAGCTGGTTATTCTAGTTAGCATTTTGTCTAACCTTTTTTCAAGCTTTTTAGGTTTTTTGCATTGGGTTAGAACATGTTCCTTTGGCTCAGAGAATTTTGTTATTATCCAACTTCTGAAGCCTGCTTCTGTCAATTCATCAAACTCATTCTCCATCCTGTTTTGTTCCCTGGCTGATGAGGAGTTGTGATCCCTTGAAGGAGGAGAGGTGTTCTGATATTTGATGGTTTCACCCTTTTCCTCTTGTTTCTTCCCATCTTTGTGCATTTATCTACCTTTGATCTTTGAAGTTGGTTATTTCAGATGGGGTCTCTCAGTGGATGTCCTTTCTGTTGATGCTGAAGCTATTTATTTTTGTTTTTTAGTTTTCCTTCTAACAGTCAGGCCCCTCTGCTGTAGGACTGCTGGAGGTCCACTCCAGATCTTGCTTGCTTGCCTGGGGAATCACCTGTGGGAGCTGCAGCTGTGGGGCAGCAAGGATTGCTGCCTGACCTTTCCTCTAGTAGCTTCGTCTTAGAAGAGTACTCACCAGAAGCTAGCCAGAGCTCTCCCGTATGAGGTGTTTTTTTGGTTATTCAGGGGTCAGGGAGCCACTCGAGGAAGCAGTCTGTCCCTTGTCTGCCAGCAGAGGTGCTGCTGGGCTACCTCAGGCTCAGCCCGGCTGCTGTGTAGGCTTCCTCTAGCTTTTGTTTACACAGGTGAGATTGGACCCATCTTTGTGATGGCAGACGCCCTTTCCCTACTGAGCTCTATCGTTCCAGGTCTAGCTCAATCTGATGTGCTGGCTGCAAAACTCTCAAGCAAGAGGGCTTCAGTTTGCTTCTCTTTGTGAGGGTGGGACCCGCCAAGTCATATCACCTGTCCCCCTGCTTTCAGCTCTCCCTCTTTCTGGGGGGTGGGTAGACTTGTCCCATAGGTGCTCTCAGAGCTAGTCAAAACTTCCTCCCAGGACTGTGCCAACAGCTTGTGGTGCTGGGACAGCCAGAGCTGTCATTTAGATCTGTGTTGGTAACTTGCGGTGCTTTCTAACCCAGCATCATTCTCCTGGAATGTGGGTTGCAAAGGCCATAGGAGAAGCACAGTATCTGAAGTGGAGTGCTGAGGGGGTGAATTCCCGATCCTCAGGCCAGTTGCATTTCCCAGGTGGGGCAGCACCCTGCCCCTGCCCTCCTTGGCTATGACCACTGTCCAACCAATCCCATTGAAATGAACCTGGTACCTTGGTTGGAAACGTGGAGATCACTCGCCTTCTGCATCTCTCTCACTGGGAACTGCACTCCAGAGGTGTTCCTATTTGGCCATCTTGGCAGAAGTCCCTCAATTAATTTTTAAATATCCCTATGAAGACAGCACTGTTTCAGCTTTCAAAAATAGATACGGGGACTTTGACATAGGAAGTAAAGTCACTGAGTTCATACATGTTGTAGGTCTGGTATTTCAGAATTTTCCAAAATGTCTAGAGAACAGAATGGGAGGTGTAAATGAATGCACACAAACTGAATGAGACTACTTAGGTCTCTGGAGTTTACAAGTCTCCTAACTGGACTTTTATTGTTGTTTTATTTGACTCATTTGTTAGTTTTGTTTCTTTTTTTTTTTAATTCCTGAATATACTACAATCATTTCTTAAAACAGATATGTTGATATGTGATCTGACATTCTAAAGAAATGATAGTACCAAATTATCTTTCTCTTCATAAGCAGTGTTCTAACAATCTATACTAATTTTCTTGGTCAAAGAAAACATGGGATGCTTTAGTTCAACGGAGTAATAAATTTTTAGCTGGGTAGCTTGAGATCTAGCAGGTCAAGTGATTGGCCCAAATCTAGTTAGCAATCTAGTTAGATAAAACTGTGACTTTTTAGTACCCCCACACTTCTTTGCTACATTTGCTATTGACTCTTTGTTGTCTAGAAATATGTTTGCTATAATTATGGCAAGCATGATGCCAGAGTCTCTCTGTTTTATACTCTCTTACAAGCAAGGTGTTAAATTCTCATTATTCTAAGGCTCCACCTGTGCATTAAATCCTCATGCAGAGGCAGAATGTGAGAGCACAGTACGTGCTTCTGAGGAGGATACAATTAACCCCATCCCTATTTGTACTACATGTCACATGGTCACATTAAAAGACTTTATTGTTTTGCAGATAAAGATTGTTTGAGGCATCCAATGTTAATCTTGAATTATTCATAAGTAACATTATTTATTCATTAGTTCCTGGGCAATTTTGCTTAGCCCAAGTACCTACTTGCAGTCTTTTGTTTCTTATATGAAGATGTGTTATGACATTAGACTTACATGAGACATACTGTATTACAGGGCAACTTCTAGCCATTTAACCTAACATAGGTACTTGGAGGTGGGATGCACTGTTTAAAGAATAGATACGAAAAATTAAGCTATGGGTTGCTAATCAGAAACAAAGTCAAATCTTTTGTACTGATGGACAATTGCTCAAATGCTGGTATCTCACAATTATTAGTGCTTCTTGTTAACCTACTATTCAAATCTCTGAAAGCACTCAAATACTAAAGGAACT
This sequence comes from Ateles fusciceps, assembly GCA_036589455.1. Classification (NCBI taxonomy): domain Eukaryota; kingdom Metazoa; phylum Chordata; class Mammalia; order Primates; family Atelidae; genus Ateles; species Ateles fusciceps. The sequence goes on along the minus strand of JAZHEH010001266.1, from coordinate 16,080,738 downwards.
CAAAATATCAGTTTTGGATAAGGAGAGTATTCAAAACCCTTGGCTTCATAACATATCTAAATGTTCCTAAACAATGCTTTATCAACCTGTTGACTTGAGAATAGCATAAAAACTCTCTGGGGAGCATATAAAATAGAGTTTCTGGAATTATCATATACCAAGAAATGGTCTTTGTGAATGAGACTTAAAATGATTGAAGATATATCAAATTACCTGTGAATGAGACTAATTTGGTCTAGATACATGGGCTATAACTGGAACCACTGTGTGTGATGCTTGAAATATTTCAGTACAGCATAAAAAGAGCTTAAGATATAGTGTCATGTTTTATGAAGTTTGAGTTCTCCTGAATTAGGTCACAGCTCTGCTATTAGTTATGTAGGTGACCTTGAGGAAATCACTATCTTTCGTATCTGTTTTCTTATACTATGATATTGATTAAGGATATGCATGTAGCCTTCTTCTCAGATTCCTCACTGCTAGCCATGTCTGAAAAATCTTTATATAAAGATAGGTAGCTATAGCACCAAACCCATACTTGGCTAAAAAGATGTCTCTGGGAAATTTCTCTCTAATTAAGATTATCACTGTATGCTGTTAGAGTTGGACACATTGCTTTTTTTTTTTTAACATTATAGTCTAGAAGTAGGCATACAGTCCATCTGACAGCAGGCTAGGACACCTACAGAAAACCTGAGTAAAGGGTAGATGTTAAAAGAATTAAGAAGGAATAGCATGAAACAAGGTGATCTAGAATTTAGAAAAGCAAATACAGGTTCAACTCAAAGCCCTACACCAGGAAATTCTTGGTCAGCCATCACTGAGCCAATACCATCTTGAACCTACACTAAACTGAAATTCCTTTATATATCTGAAAATAACTCAAAATCCTGATGCTAAAACCGAGTTCTTTCTTCTTATCTGACATATGCATTAAAAGTATAAGAACCATCTTTTCCAAATTTCTGAATGAATGTAACAATACCACCTTCAGAGAAGACTAAATATAACACCAGCAGTGTGCTTTTACCCTCTAGCCTACAAGATAGGATTATCGTTTCAATATATTACAAGGATAAGTTATATAAACATTTCCAACTAATTATCCCTGATTAGAGCAAGCAGAATTCTAATGGGGCTTCCTGTGTGAGCTTGTGTGTGTGTGTGTGTGAGTGTGTGTGTACACTCATGTACACTCATGCAAACTTTGAGGAAGGATTTTATGTGACATCATGGGTGTGTTTGTCTATATGTTATCAAGCTGATATTTTCCATCAGAAAGATCACATTTCTTGTATTTTTATACAATATATTTTAATAATTTTGTGCATGAAATAAAGTTTGTGTTAAATACTTACATGTGACATTTTCTACATGTGGTATCATATTGGTGCTTATAAGGTTTTAAATTTTGGAGCACTTTGGATTTTGGAATTTTGAATTAGGGATGCTCAACCTGAATCTCTTTCATCTCTCTCTCTCTCTCTCTCCTCTATCTACCTATCTATTATCTATTAATATCTATGAAATTACTGAATCATATGTCAACTTCATATTATTTTCAAGAATTACCAAACTGTTTTCCAAAACGGCTTTCCAATTTTACATTTCATTAATAACATGTGAGAATTCCAATTTCTCTACATCCTCATGAATATTTGCTATCTTTTTAATAATAGCCAATCCAGTGGGTGTGAAGTGTGATCTCACTGTGGTGTCAAGTAGCATTTTCCCATGGCTACTGACTTTATCAGCCATTTATATAACTTCTTCGGAAAATACCTGTTTGTTTAGATTCTTTGTGCATTTGTGATTGGATTATTTGTCCTTTTACCAATGGCTTATAATAATATATAGATCTAGCAATGGGTTTTATACCAATGGGTTATAAAAATATATATATTCTTAAAGCAAGTTACTTATCAGATACATGATTTCAACATATCTTCTCTCACTGGATTTTCTATATTAAGATGATTATGTAGTTTTTGTTCTTTGTTCTATTAATGTGGAACATTACAGTTATTGATTTTGCATGTTGAACTATCTTTGCATTCCAGTAATAAATCTAACTAGATAATAATGTGTAATCCTTTGAATGACTACTGAATTCAGTTTGCTAGTGTTTTTTGAGAATTTCTGCATCAATAATTGTCAAGAATATTAGTCTGCAGTTTTCTTTTCTTGTCATATTTTAATCTGGGTTTGGTGTTAAGGTAATGCTGGCCTCCTACAATCAGTTTAGAAGTGCTTCTTACTCTTAAAGTTTTGAAAGACTTTGAGAAGATTTGATCTTTATTCTTCTTTAAATATTTGGTGGAATTCACTTGTGAAGTCATCTTGTCCAGAGCTTATCTTTCTTTGGAGGTTTTTTATTTAAAAATTAATAATTTCCAAACTAGATGTAAATCTGTTGTTGGTTTGGTTGATTTTTTCTGTTGTTTTCTGTTCTCCATTTAATTTTGTTTATTTTTGCTCTAATGTTAATATTTTCTTATTTCTACTAGTTTTAGATTTATTTTTTTCTCTTTTTCTATTTTTTTAAAGTGTAAATACGAGCTCTTAATTTGAGATTCTTCTTCTTTTTTAACATAAGTATTTACAATAGTAAACTTTCCTCTTTGTACTGCTTTCGCTGTATTTTATAGGACTTGATGTGTTGTGGTTTGTGTTCATTTGTATCAAGACATTTTTAAGGTTCCTTGTGATTTCTTTTTTGACCCACTGATTGTTTAGAAATGTGTTGTTTAATTTTCTCATATTTTTTAAAGCTTGTAGTTTTTCTTCTGTAATTGATTTCTGGTTCATTTTATTGTGATTGGAAAAGATGCATTTTCTGATTTCATTACTTTTAGATTTACAAAGAATTGTTTTGTGGACTAACAGTTGGACTATCCTGAAGAATGTCCTATGTACACTTGAGATGATTATACACTCTGCTGCTATTGGGTGGGGTGTTCTGTTTATATTTTTAGGCCCAATTGGCTTATAATCTAGTTTAAGTCCTCTATTTTCAAATTGACTTTCTGTCTGATTGTTCTACCCACTATCCAAAGTGAAGTGATAAAGGTTCCTACTATTGTTGTAAAGCTATTTATTTCTCCTTTTAATTATGTCAATATTTGCATCATATATTTTAGGGCACTGATGTTTGCTGAAGATATGTTTGCAACTGTTATATCACCTTGATAGATTGAACTTTTTGTCAATATGTAATATCCTTCATTTGTATCTTGTAACCAGTTGACTTGAAATCTATTTTGTCTGGTAGTAGTATAACATTTCTGCTTTATTTTGGTTATTGGCTATTAATTACACAAAATATATTTTTATATTTTTGCATCTCTTTCCTTCAACCTATTTTTGTCTGGATCCAAATTCAGTTTTTTGTAGACAACGTATATTCGACTAACGTTTGGTTGCTTGGGTTTTTTGATTTCTTAATTTAATTTAATTTTATTTTATTTTTTGCCATTTTGTCTGTATCTGCCTTGTGATTGTCAAATTTAATCCATTCACATTTAAAGTAATTATTGATAGAACCAATTTACTTTACCACTTTTCTGTTTCGTTCTGACATGTCTTTTACCATATATGTATTTTAAAGATTTTGGGTTTTTATTTCGGTCAGTAACAAGGGGGATGATACATGACATCTTAAACTTATAACAATCTAATTTAGTTTGTTCCCAACCTAGATTTGATAGCATGCAAAAACTCTATTCCTACACAGATCAGCTCACGTCTCCGGCCTTATGTTATTATTGCAACAATTACATCTTTGTACATTGTGACCTCATTAACATAGATTTTTGTTGAGCATTTATCTTTTAAATCATGGAAGATATAGAAAAAGAACTCTCAAACCAAAAATACAGTACTCCTGGCTTTTATATTATATATATATAGTTATTTTACTGGAGTTATTTATTATTTATTCATATGGCTTTGAGTTGCTGTCTAGGATCATTTTGTTTCAGCTTGAAGGACATCCTTTAGTATATTTAGCAGTGTATATTAGCAATGAACACCTTCAGTGTTTGTTAATCTAGACATTTCTTAATTTCTTCTTCATTTTGAGAGTTTTGCCAAATAAAAAGTTTTGGTTGGCATTTTTTTGTCTTCTAGCACATTAAATATTATCTCACTGCTGTTTGGCTACCATGGTTTCTCATGAAAAATTGGCTGTTAATATTATTGAGGATTGTTTATGACAAGTCATTTCTTTCTTGCCATTTTCCACATTTTCTTTTTGTCATTTGCTTTTGACAATTGGATTGTAATGTGTTTTGATGTGAAACTCTTTGACTTTATCCTACTGAGTTTAATGAGCTTCATGTATGTGTAGATTCACATTTTTCATCAAAGTTGGCAAATTATTTGCCAATATTTTATCCAATATTTTTTCTTCTTTCTCTCATTCAGTGGCTTTCATAATGTGTATATGATATACTTTATGATGTTGCAGAGTGTCTTTAGGCTGTGTTGACTTTTCTTCATTCTTTTTTTTACTCTCTTCTCTGAAGATTGAACAATTTTGATTGTCCTATGTTTGTGTTCATGAATTCTTTCTTCTGTCTACTGAAATCTGCCATTAAATCCCTCTAGTGAATTTTTCATTTTAGTTATACTTCTCAGGTCAAGAACTTTTATTATATTCTATTTTATAATTTCTATATTTTTGTTGATATTCTCATTTTGGTCACATATAGTTTTCTGGGTCTCCTTTAGTTCTTTGTCTATGATTTCCATAATTATTTGAGCACATTTAAGACAGTTGACTTAAAGTTTCATCTAGTGAGTCCAATATCTGGGCTTTCTTAGGGATTGTTCCTGTCAATCAGTTTTCCTTTTAATTTTCCAAACTTTTCTCTCTTTTTTTTTTTCATCCTTATATTTTCTTTTGGTGAAAACTAAATTACAATGTGGTAACTCTGGAATGTGATTCTTCTTCTTCCTCTGAGTTTACTGTTGTGGATTATTTAAAGTTGTAGTTGTCTTTTGTTTTGTGACTTTTCCATAGAAATGTTCAAAGAATATATTTATTGCAGCATGTGGTCACTGACACCTCTATTCCTTCATTTAATTGTCAGCCAGAGCCAGGCAGATATTTCCTAAGGCTTAAAGTCAAAAACAGAGAGAGAAAATACCCTATTCTTCAAGACTTTGTAGCATAAATCTGAGCGAGAACACTCTTTATCTTTTATCTGCTGCTTACATGGAGGCTGCAAATCAGCCAGAGTTGCAAGTTTACAGTTTCTCAAATTCCTTTGAGCATGAAATGTCTGGTATTGGGATGAATGTTGTAGTCTTTCTCCTGCTATGTATATTAGACCTCTAAGCTCTTATTCTCCACCCATCTCAAATACTTTCTCCTCTGCCTCCTTACTCCAGGGCTTTTGGGTCTGTCTCTATCTGGCCTCATCTGACATCCCTTACCACGGGTGGGCAGAAGTGTATGGCTTTAAATCCTTGGACAGACACTGCTATCCAGAAATCCACTTAAGTGAGGGAGGAGGTAAACAAATTTTCTGCACCGATTTCCCAATGATTACCCAATGAGACAAAATTCTCAACCACAGTATTTTAAGAACAAAGTCCATGGTAGCCCCTTGGAATCAGCAAGCTGCAACAGGAATGTGAGTTGTTATCAAGGCTGCTAAAACACTTCTGGGGAATGAGAGATGGTAAGTAGGTAAGCAAAAATGCCTCAAAGCTATTACCAAAACTCAAGTGCCATTCTCTTATTAAGCATTCTTCTTATTATTATACATTTTAGATTAAATTACAGAGTTTCATAAAATTGATTCTGTTTGTCTCTCTGAGTTTATGGTTGCTTTAATGGAGGGAACAATTCTTTGAGTTCCCTATTCTGCTATATTCTGTGTCTTTATTTATTCACCACATTAATTTTTAAAATTTTACATTCATGGGAAGAGGAGGGATCTGGAGAGTTTCTGAGGTTTCCATTAGGCCTCCCCCACAATAATAACTACTTCTCAATAGAAGAAAGGCCAATATGGAATTACAACTCAGGCAAAGTATACCAATTCTAATTAAGTACTCAAGGATTTGAGAAATACCACTGCATGGATCAGTGGATTCTCTGGGTTTAATGGAAGCAGTACTTATGGCAATCCAGTGTGATTACTAGAAGGAAGGACTCCACTTGTTTCCTGGCTCCCAATGACCCCCACTCTAGGGGTGCAGTGATAAATTTTGAATCTTCAGATATCACTGTCAATTCAGAACCTATACCAAATAATGTTTGAATAGTCTGGATATTCCCATTTTTTCTCAATTACAGTCACCCAGGTAAATAGCTGAAGGCTCCTTTGGGGGAAAGACGTGAGGTAACTAGCACAGTATAAATCTGCGATAATGTTCAAATGTTCTTATTTGTAGAGACATTGTTAAGTCAATTGTTTTGGATGTAGAAATTGGCTCATATCTAGAAACTGAGCAAAGAATTATGACTTTTTTTTTTAAGATGAAGTTTCACTCTGTTGCCAAAGCTGGAGTGATATGGCTGCAACCTCCACTTCCCAGGTTCAAGTGATTCTCCTGCCTTATCCTCTCAAGTACCTGGGATTACATGCATGTACCACCATGCCTGGCTAATTTTTTTGTGTTCTTATTAGAAATAGGCTGGTCTTGAACTCCTGATCTCAAGTAATCTGCTCTCCTGAGCCTCCAAAGTGCTGGGCTTACAGGACTTTGTTGGCCATCTGTTTATTTTTTTCTTCTAGTTGTCTTGTGATCCATTTATTTAACTCCATATAGGTCAAATCTCCATGGGTACCTATGCAACCTTCCCAGTTATTATAATAATTGAATCCTCCTGGCTCTTAGTAGCTAAGCAAAATCATTTTCTCTCTACTATTTTAGGGCCACCTTCAATATCCCTAAGGATGATAACAAGCACAGTTTGGTAATGCCTCACCAGCCACCCTCCACTGCAGAAGACAACCGTCAACATACTTAGTAATACTGGTGTCTCTTTATAACGCTTAGGGCTGTAAACCAAAAGTACATGAGGCAGATTTAAATTAATTTAGAAAGTTTATTTTGCCAAGGTTAAGGACGCATCTGTGACACAGCTTCAGAAGGTCCTGATGACATGTGCCCAAGGTGGTCAAAGTACAGCTTGCTTTTACAAATTTTAGGGGGGACATGAGACTTTAATAAAAACTTGAAGTGAATGTTTCTATGCCATAGGTAAATTTAAAGATTTTCTGATTGGCAGTGGTTAAAAGAGTTATTATCAGATGAGATCATGTGTGTTCAGGGTGATATAGACATAGGAAACAGTAATTATCTAAGTAAAGGAATGTCTAGGTTCCCATAAGGGTTATGATAACCAAGATTTTGTCTTGCAGATGAAGCCTCCAGGTAGAAGGCTTTAGAGAGAAAAGACTATAAATATTTCTTATCAGACTTAAAAGGTCTGTTTTATCAGCAATTCCAAAAGGGAGAAAGTTATAATAAGGCACGTTAGCTCCTACATTCCCACCATGGCCTGAGCTAGTTTTTCAGGTTAACTTTAGAATGCCCTTGCTGAGAGAAGGGGTTCATTTAGGTGGTTAGGGGGCTTTGAATTTTATTTATGGCTTACATGGCCTTAATAAATGTTGCATCCACTTGGTTTTTCCATTGAATGTAATCCTTTGATGAATCTGCTGGCCTTACATGATATATACATTTTGCCATTAACTTCCTATTAATAGTGCTCAGTCTCATTATTCCCTGTGGAGCATCAATACAATGTAGCAGTAACCAACCAACTCTACTGTCATTGTAGGCATTGCTTCTCCCATATTTTTAGATGTTCACAACTATATACCTGTCATGTAATTTCCTCTAAGAAAATATCTTATTGGTGAAATGTTCAGCTCTTAAGCCAACACATTGTGTTAGGTGATATCCATGCCCTATGCACCAACCAAGATGCCATCCTATTTGTTGGGCAGGAGCAAGTCAGTCCCAAATCCCAGTCTTGTAACCTGTTTACTCAGACTACTCCAGTTGTAGTATCACTTGTATTAGTCCAGTGCTTCCAAGAAGCAGATATCAACATTAGATTAACAGTACAAGAATTTATTAGGGGACATACCTAATAAAGAGAAGAAAATAAAGTGAGAAAAAAATGGAGAAGAAGCAAGAAAAGCCTGGGAGATCCAGTACAACAGAATGTAATTCTGGTCCTGAGTGAAGACAAGGCAGAGTTCTGAGTTTCTATCCTCCTATCTGCACCTAATCCGAAATTTCCTGAGGCTCAGGAAACATTCACCTGAGAAAATTAGAGAAAACAATTCCTGAAGTTGACAAAGAACCATGAGCAATGTGTGTTTCCATCAGCCAGAGTGGAGAAAGCTTGTAATTAATTTTTTCCCTTTTCTTGAGATGGAGTCTCACTCTGTCACCCAGGCTGGAGGGCAGTGATGCCGTATCAGCTCACTGCAACCTCTGCCTTCCAGGTTAAAGTGATTCTCCTGTCTCAGTATCCTGAGTAGCTGGAATTACAGGCATCCACCACCACACTTGGCTAATTTTTTGTATTTTCAGTAGAGATGGGGTTTCACCATGTTGGCCAGGCTGTTCTTGAACTCCTGGCATCAAGTGATCCACCAGCTTCAGCTTTCCAAAGTACCAGGATCACAGGAGTGAGACCCATGCCCAGCCAAAAGCTTATAATTCATGAAAAATTAGGGAGTATGCTTACAAGTGTCTGACTTAACAGTGAGTCAGATTTAGTTCTAGATTAAAGGTTGCTCAGAACCTGATCCTTATAGCAAATTTAAATGCAGGACTTGAAAGAAATAAACTGTTTTCAAGCTACTTAACTGCACACCAATAATAAGCTTAAACTTATTTGCAGAAATACAAAAATATCCAGCACTTAAGGTAAAATTCACAATGTCTAGCACCACATAAAGTTTTTTTATGAATTTTACCTCGAGTGCTGGATATTTATTAAACAAATATTTTACCTTGAGTATGCAAAAAATAAGAAATAAAAATATTTTACCTTGAGTATGCAAAAAAAGCAGAAAAACATGATCCATAGTAATGAGGAAAATTATTCAACAGAAATTAATAAGTATTGAAGGATACAAAAACAAATTATATAAAACATATATTCCAAATGTTCAAGAAGATATATGAATCATGTTATATATAGACATGAAAGATATAGAAAATATACCGAAGCAAATTTCTAGAGATGAAAAATAAAATAACTGTAATCAATAAAACACACAGAGATTGAGATTAACAGCAGATTAGACTTGTGAGCCGAAAGATTGGTGAATCTGAAGACACAGCAATAATAACCATCTAATATAAAACACAGAGAATAAATACTAAAAATAAGTGAGCAGAGCATCAGTGAGCTGTGAGGCACTTTCAAACAGCCCAATATCCAGGTTATTGGCTTCCCTGAAGGAGAATGTAGTAATTGTAGAATATATGTATATGTACTACACTTAATATATATATCTATCTTCATATATATATACACACATATATATATATCTTCATATATATATATGTATACATATATGAAGTATTTGCATATGGGCAGAGTGGGCAGAGTAGAGTGAGCAGAGAGTTGGAAATTGTTCTTTACAAAAGTAAATAAAGAATTTGAGGGTAACTGATAAGTTTATTTTCTTGATTTTAGTTATGAGTTTATTAATATATATGTAAAAATATGTAAAATACACCTCCCTTTATACAATTTAACTATGTGTATTTTATTATATTTTATTGGTAAATTTAAAAATTTAAAAATCAGTGGAGAAGAAATGACAAACAATATAATCATGTGGAGACATCTTGCTATAGGAAAATAAAGACTATATTTCATACAAAAATAAATACCAGGGTGTATTTAAGATCCAAGTTTGAAGTATAAAATTCAAAACATCAAGAAGAAGGTATCTTTAGTACTGTAAATAAAATATAGAACAATTTTTAAATGGGACCTGAAAATAAAACCATGAAAGTGATGGATGGAAAAATTTAGTTAGATTGAAACTAAAATATTCCATACATGAAAAGACTTCAAAAAAATGTGAAAAAAGACTGCAAAAAACTATTTACAATGAAGATAATTAATGTATGTAACATATAGCAACTCCTTTCTAATTGATAAGAGAAACATAATTTACTATACTTATTACTAAAAATGATGAAATATGAAAATAGCTGACTCATGATAGAAATTAAATGTCCAATAGATATAAAAATGATCTTCAACCTTACTAGTAATAAAAAGCTATAATTTAAAAATAAGATTCTAATTGTATTCTATTAAGTTTGTCAAAAGGTTAAAAATCTTAATATTATAGGAAAAATATAGGATAAATCTAACTAACATTACATATACTCCTAGTGAGAGTACAATTTTTTTTTTTGTTTTTTTTTTTTGAGATGGAGTCTCACTCTGTCACCCAGACTGAAGTGCAGTGGTGCGATCTCAGCTCACTGCAACCTCCACCTCCTGGATCAAAGCAATTCTTCTGCCTCAGCCTCCCGAGTAGCTGGAACTAAAGCTGTGTGCCACCACACTGGGCTATTTTTTTTGTATTTTTAGCTAATTTTTTGTATTTTTAGATGAGACGGGGTTTCTCTAAAGAGATTAAGGCCAGAATGGTCTTAATCTCCTGACCTCGTGACCCACCCATCCTGGACCTCCCAAAGTGCTGGGATTACCGGCATGAGTACCACATCTGGCCAAGTGTAAATTTTTCAAACACTTTGCAAAGGTATATGTCACTATCTATTAAAATAAAAATTTATAATACACACTCTTTAACTAAAAATTACACATCTAATCCATTTCTTGAAAAATCCATCTGGAATTGATGTTGCAGATATAATAACCTACAATTGATAAAATAGATGAACTAGCTATGTATATCAAGAGGGAACCCTCAAAAACATATCTTGACAAACCCACAGCCAACAGAATATTGAATGGGGGAAACCTGAAAGCATTCCCCTCTGAGAACTGAAAGAAGACAAGGATGCCCGCCCTCACCACTCCTTTTTAACATAGTTCTGGAAGTCCTACCCAGAGTAATCAGACAAGAGAAAGAAACAAAGGGCGTGCAAATTGGTAAAGAGGAAATTAAACTGTCACTGTTTGATGACGATATGATAGTTTACCTCGAAAACCCTAAGGATTTCTTTAGAAAGCTCCTAGAACTGATAAAAGAATTCAGCAAAGTATCTGGATACAAGATTAATGTAAACAAATCAGTAGTTCTATGCACCAACAGTGACCAAGGGGAGAATTAAATGAAGAACTCAACCCCTTTTACAATAGCTGCAAAAAAAGTAAAATACTTAGGAATATACCTAACCAAGGAGTTGAAAGACCTCTACAGGGAAAAACTACAAAACATTGCTGAAAGAAACCACAGACGACACAAGCAAATGGAAACACATTCCATGCTCATGGATAGGTAGAATTAATATTGTGAAAATGACCATAACGTCAAAAGCAATCTAAAAATTCAACACAATCCCTATCAAAATATCACAATTACTCTTCACAGAATTAGAAAAAGAGCCTGCGTAGCCAAAGCAAGACTAAGCAAAAAGAACAAATCTGGAGGCATCACACAACCTGATTTAAAACTATACTATAAAGCCATAGTCACCAAAAACAGCATAATACTGACAAAGAAATAGTTCACCAATGGAACAGAATAGAGAACCCAGAAATAAACATAAATATTTACAGTCAACTGATCTTCAACAAGACAAACAAAAACATAAAGTGGGGAAAGGACACCCTTTCAACAAATGGTGCTGGGATAACTGACTAGCCACATGTAGAAGAATGAAACTGGATCCTCATCTCTCACCTTATACAAAACTCAACTCAAGATAAATTAAGGACTCAAAATTAAGACCTGAAACTATAAAAGTTCTAGACAATATCATTTGAAAAGCCCTTCTAGACATTGGCTTAGACAAGGATTTCATGATGAAGAGCCCCAAAGCAAATGCAATAAACACAAAGATAAATAGCTAGGACTTAATTAAACTAAAGATCTTTTGCACAGGAAAAGGAACAGTCAGCAGAGTAAACAGACACCCCACAAAGTGGGAGAAAATCTTCACAATCTATGCATCTGACAAAGGACTAATATCCAGAATCTACAACAAACTCAAACAAATCAGTAAGAAAAAAACAAACAATCCCCTCAAAGAGTAGTCTAATGACGTGAATAGACAATCCTCAAAAGAAGATATAACAATGGCCAACAAACATATGAAAAAATGCAACACATCACTAATGATCAGTGAAATGCAAATCAAAAGCACAATATGATACCACTTTACTTCTTCAAAAATGGCCAAAATGAAAAAACAGTAGATGCTGGCATGGATGTGGTGAATAGGGAATACTTCTACACTGCTGGTGGAAATTCAAACTAGTACAGCCACTATGGAAAACATTGTGGAGATTTCTTAAAGAACTAAAAGTAGAACTACCATTTGATCCAGCAATCCCACTACTGGGTATATACCCAGAGGAAAATAAGTCATTATTTGGAAAAGATCCTTGTACATTTTTGTTTATAGCAGCACAATCCACAATAACAAAATCATGGAACTAACCCAAATGCCCATCAATTAATGAGTGGATAAATAAACTATGGTATACACACACACACACACACACACACACACACACACACATATATGTAAGGCAGAGAAAAAATTTGGTGTATATATATAAATTATACATATATAATTAGATATATATAAATTATATATATTATATATTTTTATATAATATATAATATATAACATACATTTTATATAATATATATGTTATATATTTTATATATATTATATAATATATATGTTATATATTATATATTTATATTTTATATATAATTTATATATATACATAAAATTGGTATATATATATATATAAGATAGAGAAAAAGACTCCATCGTGTATGTATATATATTTATATATATATATATATATATATACACACACACGATGGAGTACTACACAGCCATAAAAAGGAGTGAATTAGTACCATTTGCAGTGACCTGGTTGAGATTGGAGACTACCATTCTAAGTGAAATAACTCAGGAATGGAAAACCAAACATCTTATGTTCTCACTGATATGTGGGAGCTAAGCTATGAGGGTGCAAAGGCATTAGAATGATACAATGGACTCTGGGGAGTTGCAGAGAAGAGTCAGAGGGGGTAGAGACATAAAAGACTACAAATATGGTGCAGTGTATACTGCTTTAGTGATGGGTGCTCCAAAATCGCACAAATCCCCACTAAAGAACTTACTCGTGTAACCAAATACCACCTGTAACCCCAATAGCTTATCCAAAAAAATTAATTAATTTTAGATTTTTTTTCTCTACCTTTTAATTGTTGCCATTGTATTTAATGCCAACAACACTTAACATCTAAATCTATCCCACAAGACTTGTCTGTGTGGTGTGTGTGTGTGCTTTTTCCCACCTAAAAGACTGAAATTATTCTTACAAATCCAAGTTAGAGCATACAGACTTCACACATTTCTTTGCCTTGCTTTGATATTTGGCAATTTGTCCATTAGTGGCTATTCCACTTTCTCTCACTTCCATTTCATCCCAGATTTTTAACGGTGATATGAAAAAAAAATGTTTCATGAGGTGTATTGAGATAATTGTTTTCATTTTCTTAAAACTGAAAAAAAAGTCAGACTGGAGATTTCACAAGATGATAGCATTGGCCATAATATGAGCTCATAGTTTCTCCTAAATGTAAGCAATGCATATAATGACTGACTTGGATACCATTATTTTTTAAAGAAGAGATAACATTTGATTGAACTTTGGATCAGATTTCAAATCAATCTGACTTATCCCTCTGAAGAAAAAAATCTTACTCAAGGGGAAGAATTTTGTTTAATTATCAAGCACTTATGTCAAGGGAAAACTATTATGAAAAATCTGAACCTTTTTCTAAAGTTCACCACGAGGCTACAGTTGTAACAGGAAGAAAACGTTAGTGACTTGAATCTCAATTTACTTAGTTTTCACTTTGCTGGGAGCATGTGATGAAAGTTGAGACATCTGTTACCCTTTCAACAAAAAAAAATTGAGGTGCTGGCTTTTTGCCCCTATTTGGGCACCCATAGACAGAAAAAAGGAAAAGAATTTTGAATCAGAGCCACAACATGAAAATGTGTTTTTCTTTTTCCCTTTTTGGTTAGTGGCCCTCAGGCATCAAAAGCATAAGGTATCTCAGTGTCTTCTTTTCACAGCATGAAAGTCAGTAAAGCTTTCAACAATCTCCTGTCCATAATAGTTTTCTTTTCCTCTGAGTATGTATGTATAAAATTCCACACCACCCCCCACAAACCCCAAAGCAGCCATTAAAAGTAACCATCATCTATCCAGTTACAGAAGCAGAACAGAAGAGCTGAAGAGAACTGTGAGTTATTGGTATAGAGCCAGAAATCCAAGTCAGATTTTCTGCATCTATTTCTTGAATTAAAAAGACAAATTAGTTGCAGCTTAAGAGGACTTCTCAAACTACAACATATTTGTATGAGAAAAGGAAGAAATGTATGTGAAATGAACTAAGAACTGACTTGATTCTAATATTTTAAGGACTCACAAAGAAAATAACATTTGAAAACTCCATGTTCAAATAACACTGGAAAGCTCCAAGATGAGTAAATCTTTCAAATTAAAGTTTCACAATGTTGCTGATGTTTCTACACCTGCCCTCAGAACTGCTTATGCATGATCATTTAAAGTAAACTCTTTAACTAACTTCAAGTTGGCTATTTTAGACCAAATGGATATTCAGTAATCTAAATTACCAACCCTCAAGCATAAGATGAAATTTGAGGGCAAAGAATGCTTGTTTTTTAGTGCTAAATTTACAATCTCATAAAGTATAACTTATGTGGTCTCCCAATCTATGAAGTCCATTTGTTCTAGAGCATGACATGACAGATGACATCTTACTGGATTTTTTGTTTTGTTTTGTTTGTGTATATATGTACATACATATGTATGGATGTGTGTGTGTGTGTGTGTGTGTTATACATATATACCCAAACTATATATACACATACACCTTTTCCTGGTTCGATCCTTCTACTACTGACAAATACGACACTGTCTTGAGCATTCTGGCTAAACTGTGTAGAGAAATAAGGTACTTTAAATTTCTGTGCATGTATAATAGGAAGTGATCTTAAATGTACAGAATATTTTTACTTATTGAATCTGTTACTTGATAATAAAAGAGGATCAGGAAATCAATTTGTTGAGCATGAATCCATGCCTACAAAAGAGAGTTTATAAAGCTTATTTTTCATTACTAATTATGGCAAAAATATAAGCTTTTCTATTATATTTGTGCAACCATTTAAAAATGCCATTACAATGAATTGCTTAAATCCACTGTTCTTTAAAAGGATTTTGCTTGACCTTTCTTTTAACAATTGTCAAAAAATAAAGAAACAAATCTACTAAAACCAGAAACGTCTCATCAAAGTTTGAATTCATGTTTTCCTCAAGTGCTGTAAGATATCTCCAATATATATAATTCTTACCACAAAGTTCTATGATAAATAAAAATGTTGCAGGCAACTACATTCTAGTTTTGTTGGTTTACCACTCATATTCCAAGCACAAAGGCTTGAAGAGAGGAAGATTGAGGTAGGGTTTAAAGAAATTAGAACAAATCTTTAAAACCAATATTTCTTGTATTCATATACCAATTATAAAGTTAATGAATCTTAGAAAGTTGACGTGCAAATGGTGGGATAAAAGTTCAGAGAAGGATCAAAGTCCAGGGAAAAATTACAAAGCAACCAAGAGAAGGAAGAAGAGGGGAAGACAAAATAGAAAAGTCTAAAAGGAAAGGATGTTCTGAAATATATTGTATTCACTTAGAACTGGGCCAAAAACCTACAAAAACAAAAGAAAATGAGAAGGTTATTTGCCACTCTTCCCCATGGCAAGCATTATTGATGGAAGTTGCTTCAGCAAATTTCAAAAGCTATTATTTTTATTCAATTGCCCTCTCATGTTTGGTAATGGTGTGGTTTAGTCACATGAGCAGTCACCTGCTCCTAAAAACATTTTAAACATAATTTTACTAGTTTATTCAATAGGGAAATGAACTAACCACATTTTTAGTTAAAAAAAAAGATAGAATGAAAATAACGCACTATAATTTTTGTCTATTTCTCCATAGAAAAATACACAGGTTTAGGAAAATGAAATTTATAAGCTATGTTTTAAATTGTAAAATTAGGTATGTGCACAACTTTCTGCTGCTTAACTAGAAATAATTTTATTGGTTGTTCTCATGAGTTGAGAGCAGTTCCTCTTCTTGGCTGTACATTAATGGTAATTCTTGACTACCCAAGGAAAGAGCAAAAGATCATGCCCTGAATGTTGAATGCAACCTTGCGTTAGAGTTCACACAAGTCCCAACTTATGTACAAACTGAGCCAATATATCTTAGTCAGTTCAGGCTGCTGTAAAACATGCTTCATACTGGATAATTTGTAAACAACAAACATTTGATTCTGATAGTTGTAGAGGCTAGGAAATCCAAGATTAAGGCACTAGCAAATTTAATAAGGGCCTGCTGTCTGCTTCATGGATAGTGCCTTGTTGCTGCAAACTCATGTGAGAGAAGGAACTAAAAAGCTCCCTCAAGCCTGTTTTATAAGGGCTCTGATCCAATTCATGAAGGCCAAATCACCAGCCCAAATCCCACGTCACATTGGGTATTAGGTTCCAACATATGATTTTGGGCGAAATGCCAACATTCAGAACAAAGGAAATTAGATACCTTTGAGGTATGGCTCTGAATCATTGAGTCTGATTTTAAGTAATAATTCAGATTTTACATATCCACTTGTATGTTGCTTTCTTAAAAAGTGATGTTATGCATCTAAGTTTTTTCAGTCATTTTGCTATTTATCAAATATGCCAGTACCTTCTTAAGGAACTGACTTATACTTGAGACAGAATTAATGCCAGAAACTGCAGTCGAAGTGATTATCATAATGGGTATTTTTTTTTTTCAGATAAAGAAACTGAGACTCCAAGAGGTTAAAACCTGTGATTTTTTTCACTCTATAAGACTGAGCAAACTCAGAAGACAACGCTGAACTGTATGACAGAGAGAAAGAGCAAGAGAAAAGGTTATAAATGAGATCAGAAGGTATTTCCAAATGAAGTATTTTTTTGTAACTTGTGATTGTACTCACTATATTTAAAACAACTATATTAAAGGTCAGTCCTCACTTAACTTTGTGCAGTTTGTATATCTTTAAAAAATCATTATTTCTTCTTTATAGTCATACCTATTCAAGGATCAACTTGACAGGAATTATATACATTCTTACTGTATCTGCAAATGAAGTGTAACAAATTCTTGTAATTTCAAAACAAAATAAAATCCTCAAAACAAAACATGATTACTATTTCCTCCACACACACTACACCATGTGTTTAAAATTTAGGTCCGTGTGTCTGTGTGTGTGTGTGTGTGTGTGTGTGTGTGTGTGTATACATATGTTTTTTTGATTATTATTTTTAATTTTTTTCAGATGGGGGGGTCACACTATGTTATGTAACCAGGCTAATTGTATAGGTCTGTATTTTTTATTCAAGAACAAAACAAGTCTAATTTTTAAGTAGCATTATCAACAAATTTCTGTGGACAATTTCCAATAGCGTCTCTTCTCACCATAAACCTTAGACTACCCTGAAAGCAATTCTAAGAGTATCATCTAAATTTCCGATTTTTAAATTTTTTTTTAAATAGCAGTTTTCTGTATCATTCCCTTCTCTCTTCTCCATCTGTCTTATAAAACAATAGTTACTGGGATTATGTTCATGTATTGCAGGAAAAAGTCAATTACAGGAATATATGTTTACATATTCTGACAGATTGGTTTACCATCTTCAAATATTCTCAGTGGGCTCTCAATAAATACTTACTTGCCTAAAGGAATTAAACTTCAACATGGTATGTTTCAGCAAGTGAAAAAATCCTGTAAATTTCACAAGGCCACTGCATGTAATGAAGTACCTTACGAAGCCGTAAAGCAATCACTGTAACTACTGCAGAGCCTTCATCTAGATATGAGGATAACAAGTTTAATACTAATTTTCCAAGTTCAAATCCAAGAGGACGTCATTCTCAGCACACCATGTAATTCAGAGACAACTTGAACATCAACAAACCCAGAACAAGTCAGATGCTATCAAGAATCTAAGAGTCATAGATTCTTAAGACTTTATGATCAACAAAGGTAATGGAATGCCTTTATTTAATTATTTAAAATGTTCAGAATATCTCATTTTGGAAGTTTCATGGGTTTCACATTTAGTCCACAGAGAGCAGGAAAAACACTTTTCATTAAAAAGTCTTTTCACTGTTGGAAATTTGAAATGTGTTATTTAGGAATACAAAGAGATATTTACCAATGTACATGAATTCTTAAAATTATTGAGATTATTGCTTTTTTGGGTAAGTTATATTCCATTATAACAGAGAGGGCCTCTTTTGCTCCAATTCTCCAAATAACCAAAAGTTTGATCTCTGTAAAACAGAAAAATAAAACAACTGACAGACATTAGAGAGGTGCCTTAGATTCTTTGACTTCAATTTAAGAAAAAGAGTCATTTACAGCCATTGATGAAAATAGCATAGAGCCCATGTAGTTGTGATTTTGCAGATGACAATGTCTCTCACTCATCTAACAGCTGAAGGTTAGCCTCTGAAAATCAGCCACTATTTACCTTAGTCTCAGCCTGACAGAAGTGTCCACTGCTTAGAAGGATCCAAGTGTGCAGGGCCAATATTTATTTCTGATGTGCTGAGAGGTGAGAAATTACAAAATTGACCAAATAAAAGCAATTTAAATTTTCCAGACATTTATTCTCAGTGTTAAATTCTTTATATGTGACTATCTTCAGCTACCTGAATACTTCATTCTATTAATAAAGGTTTAGCACTTTGACATTTATTTTTGCCTGCTCAAGTTTAAATTTACTCAGTTGATGAAATAATATACAGATCCATTATGAGAAGTTAATAATTATTTCATATACCCTCCTTCTCAGTTAGAAGTTAAATTTTATGTTGAAGTAAACTAAATTAGGATAATTAAGATATCACAATAATTGTAAAAGCTTGACTAAATACATACGAAGAAAACATAAAATGTATTTTAATTTAATTAAACCAGATAATAACTAAATTAAATACATAATTATTTTCAGAACTATTTCTTCTTTCTACTGAAGTACCTCATATCTACAAATGTTTATGAAGATGTCCGATTAACTATAAATCTATAGAATAAAATAAAATTATGCCATTGGAAAGTTAAGAAGGAATAAGTTGTAGTGCCTTGTCTCCATTCAGCAATTTTCCTTAAATACCTGCTTCTACATGATGATCATGATCATTCATTGATTTCCCAGCATGCAGTCTGATTTCAGGTTCTCAATTTTGCTCTCCATATTTATAAAAGTTTACAAAAAGGGAAAAGGAGGTCATGAACTTGTATTGAAGACATAATGTCTCTTCAGATGGTATATAAGTTACCTTCAACTCTTTTTAAATTTATGTCACTGGAGATTCACATTAATTTAGAGAGAGATTCATTTATGACATATGTTGTCAAGTGTTTTTAAAAATAAGTTTGAGGGTGGAATAAAGATTAGAAAGACCTCATATTTTACACTAAGTGAATGACATGTTTTGTGGTGACAGCCCACTATTAAGTCCCTTGCTCCTGCTGTATGGAGAAGGAAACTGCTGGAAACTTATTTAAGAAACATTCATAGCCAATACAAACACAATGAAGTAGTCTGCACATTGAGCATAGAGGGAATCTCACACCTACAAATATCACTGAAACTCCTGTTAATCACTGCATCAAAGTAACTAAAGCATGTATACAGATTTTATTGAAAATAAACCACTTTATCATATGCTCAAGTGCGGATATGATTTTCTCATAGAGATTTTTCTTGGGCTTCTGTAGTTTTTTTTATAGAGTATCTCCTGCCCTCTTTAGTCCAAATTTTATAACTACATTTAGGAAAAAGATCTAATTCAACAGCACAATTCTGACTTTAGCTTCTCTTGCTTGGCGAAAATAGGTCATGATTAGCCACTTCTAACAGAAACAGTTGACAGGAAACAGGACAGGAAATAATATAATGATTCCAAAATTGTATATTTCCCCTATGCCCTGCTGTTTGGGGAATGACCTTACAGTTAACCAGGAAATTAGGAGGAGGCATTGAATCACAAATACTCACACAATTGAATTCTACTTTTTCATCCCTAGGTCCTCTTCACGTAAAGAAATAGATTCAAACTCTGTAACCGAAAGAGATAAGGATAAATTTAGCTGAGTAAATATTTATTCTTATGATAAATTATACATATTTCTAGACTTTTGAGCAGACTATTTAAAGCATACATTAAATCCAGTTAACTAACACAAACGTAGCACGTAAGCGACCTAAATATTAAAATAAACAACTTCTAATGCTTTAATATTTATGGAGTTTAACTGTTTTCTCATGGAAATAAAACTTTGAGGCTATTTATTATTAAATGCCTAGTCTTTTTATTCACAGTTAAATCACTGTGTTTTAAAACTGCTTTTTAATATGTGTTTTTATATGCCATAAAATGATAAATTACATTAATATCTGGTCCATTGTTCATTTTTTTTTCTAAAATTGACAATATCTCCTGGGTGAAAAATACCCAATAAAAATGACATGCCTAAAAGTCGCACAAACACATAAGCACAAGGATATATAAGCATAAAATGCAACTACTTCATTTAACATTTCACCCAAATGCAATGTTAATAATTCCATTTATACTTTTTTGTTTTGTTTAAAGTTACTTTATATCTTTAAAAATAGATCTCCAATTCAGGACCTTCCTAAGACAATTAATAGCTCTACAAACAGAAAGTGCAAAATCCGTCACAGGAAGTCTGATTTTCACAGTGTGAAATAAACCTTTTTTTGATGTTACTCCAGCATGTTATTAAGCTTTTTAATATTTTAAAATAATTAACTATTTTATTTACATTCCCTTGGTCATTAACTTCAACTCGTTTTAAATTTATGTCACTGGAGGATCGAGAGTAACAAAGCTGTACAAATTTAACAATTAGCCTTACTATGTAATTGCTTAGAATAAACATCCTGATTAGTTAAATCACTATTAAATTTTAATCAATGTGAGTGGGTGTTTCTATTTTTGATTGGGGATTCCACATAGATGGTCTGAGAGACTCCTTTTTGTACATGAAGTTGATAGGTTTCTTCTCTTCATATTATGCCTAATAGATTGCATCTCAATCTCATATAATGCGCTATTAGTGAATAGTCAAAGACATTTTTATTTAATATGATCTTTCTTTTCATGACATTAATGACATATTTTTCTTTTCTGAATTTATTTCTTTTAGTGCTTAAATAAAGATGTTTATAGATATTAAAATGTGACAGTTTGTTAGAACAGTATTTTAACAAACAGAATTTGGTTTCATGCAAATATTTGGGATTATTTTGGGGGGAAGTGTTATTATTTATTTTAAAAGAGTAATGCTAATTATTTGGAAAATAAGAATTAAGTGAAAAGAAAATATGCTGTGATTTTACCCACATGAAATATCATATTGGAATCTAAGATGGTAATATTTAACAGTCCTAAAAAGTCAAAAAGCAAGTGATTTTTTTCATTAAGATTCATTTAATTAAATGTGCTTATGAGATTAATTTTTCTTGGTTTAACAATTCTTCTGTCAGAAACAATAAATATAAAATAACATTCTCTGTGTTTTATATTCTGCAGAAATCATTACCTTGTATTTCTTAATGATGCTTTTGAAGTATTTCAGGTGTTTTCAGATGAATAACCCATTTCCTATATATTCTTTTATTCCATCATTGTGAGAGCATTATTCCTGAAATCAAATGTTCAGAACTACTGGACCTTTTTTAGCAATCTCTGCTAATTCAATATAGTCTACCAGGGGACAGGTAGAATGGCTTTTGGAGTTGCAGGCTCTGTTACAAATACAATCAATTCTGTGAAACAACAGGTTTCATTTTTTTCAGAAATGTATTTGGTTAAAAGGCTAAAATAAAATAATATACACACAAACATTGCATTTATGAAAATGAATAAAATATTTTCTCTCAATCACAGAAATCATATTTTCTAAATGTAGTCTTTTTATTTTCTTAGCTTTCTATAACTCAGCCAGTTCTGAGTATGGCATTACTTTGAAACTTATCAAAATAATGCACTATTGCAATGGCATTCTGCTCCTTTGTTGCTCAATGTAGAGTTTGTGTTCAATAATTTCCATTTAGCCTCTTTTCCTAAATTAAATGATTATTCTTTGAGAAATTACAACTTTGATATGCGACTGTGTAAATCTTCAGATAACTAAATGTAGCTCCACTGTTATTTACCATTTCCAGAAACATTTTCATGGTAACAATCCAGACCTCATTTAAAAAAAAAAAAAAAAGGATGACAAAGTTGTAAAATTGTATTATTTAATAAAGTTAAAGACATATTTAAATGTCCCTTTTGCTTTTCATTTGGATCATTAAATGGTTAATCCTAACAAGTATGGGGGGGAGAAAAAGAAATTAACTAAAGTAAGGCCCTTGTGATACAATGACACTTGCTCTATGCTCTTACAGAGAAAAAACATGATGATAAAACAGCACAAAGTGGAGTGTTATGAATTTTATTAATGACTGGAAGACAGTGTGCAAAACATCAAAGGTCTGTGGAAAAGATTAATGACCCCGTGTGAGACTGTTTAATTACCTCCAGCTAATTAGATTCTTGACCAAATTTTTAATATCTGTATTCCTTCTACAGCCTAATTGAGATTCCACATTATTTATCAGTCTTTCAAAAAGCCCTTAGTGGGCTGCTTTTTTAGTTTTTCCCTTTGCACTTTGACTCCATTTATGGTCAATTATTAAATAAATAGCAAAGGAACTATTCCTCAGAAATTGTATATGTGGAACACTTTATGCCTGTTTATTTTGACTAGGAGACTATCACTGGCATCTTTTATATATAATGAAGCACTCCAACTAATAAACTGACTAACTCCACTGTAAACAATGTGGATAATATTTTTGTTATCCAGGCTGTGCTCAGGAACTACTCATGCGGTTTCTGTAAATTAGCCTTTGCAATAGTCAGTTAATCCTTATTTCAGTTTACCTTGGTTGGAGACCAGAGACGCATGGAATGTTGTCATACAAACCAGAGAGGACAACTCAATCAATTCTTTCTCTTTTCTTTTTTCTTTTCTTTTCTCTTTCTTTCTCTCTCTTTCTTTCCTTCTTTCTTTCTTTCTTTCTCTTTTCTTTCTTTCATTTTTGTACAATTAGATTGTCTAATTGTATCACAATTGGCATTAACAAATATCAAGCAGCTCCTTCTGAAATGCCAGAGATCCAAATCCAGTGTCATATGTGTGTGTGTGTGTGTGTATGTGTGTGTTTGTGTGTGTGTATATATATATGGTATTTATATATATTGATATCACAGACATTTCTGAAGGAGAAACATTTGAAATAACACCTCACAGACAGAAAAGAACATTGTTGTGGAAAACTCATTCATCACCTAGAAAACAGTAGTGACATGGATTGACCTTGATGTACACTGAACAAAACAGGAAGTCCAAACTCAGCAGCAGCCAGATAAGTTATATTTGTCTCAGCATCTTTGTTTTCTGGACAACGCATAAAATCTTCTCTTTAAATTTATGTATTTTGGAAGGTAAATGCAGTAGCACAACAGAACAAATATTACTCTATAATCTATATACTTACAGACTCAACGAAAGAAAAGGAAAAACTGTAGCAACACAAGCACATTGATCATGTGAATGCATGACAGCCTGTGAATCTAACAATATGATTCTATTGAAGGATTACAGGTATATTTCAACTTTGATTATAAAACCTGGAAAATACATATTAGGTTTTATAATACTCTTAATAATGATTGCCTTCCATGTGTTTCTCAGTATGTCTTATATTCAAGACGAAAGAAAAAGAGAAAAAATCATCAATTCAGCCAACATTTATAATAGGATGGAGTTATTTTCACTAGTTATTTCATAAGAATTGTAAACTCCTCCACAATAACATGTTTAAGCATAGCCAGAAAATCACTCAACATTTCTTTTCTTATACTCAGTATCTAATACAGTCCACTGTGCCTCAATGTTTTGTTGATTTATATTGTTGATCATCTTTAAAATAAAAACTAATAATAATGACAAGATAATTTCTAAGATCACTCCTAGTTTTAAAGTTCTCTGATTTCAAAAGATTCTTACACCTTTACATCTCAGATACTTCCTTCAAAATAGCAAGTTTCATACCAACAAAGTCTAGAAACCCATAATAAGCCTTCAACTTAGGTCTGCCTTACACTCATATAAAAATTCACTTTTAGGTTAAATTAATATTAATTAAAAAAAAAAGTAGAGCACCAATCCTCTGTGAAATCTCATGGAAGTGAAAACAAAATCAGGGAATTCATCATGCTTTTTTGGAGTAATAAAACCCCATAGCAGTGATATGATTTGAGAAAGTCCAAAGAGAATGGAGTGCATGACCAAAGTACCATGGGGCAGAGTTAATCTCCCCCACTGCACCGGAGAGAGCTATAAGATCTGAGACCAGGTCCAAACCAAGAGCAGTCAGACAAAAATCAAACAATTACATCTATCGAATCTCTGAACCTCAACACATATTTACCTCTGAGGCTTTTTACATAAGATCTTATTTTTCTGGCAAAAGACAAACAAAAAAGGAATAGAGGGCTTTTTTATCTGTTATTGTAAAATATAGCTGTGGGAGGGGCAGAACTCTGGCCATATCAGTCAGTTACACAATATGAAAATGAAATTTCCAGATTCTTTCTTCAGAGCAAATTTGGATGGGAGGGAGGCAGCATGAGGAAACTGGACACCTAATTTCAAAACATAGGAAGCAAAGCAAAAGGATACCATACAGGAAGTACAGAAGTAAACCTTGATTACTTCTTTATAACTATGACTAAGGATGATCCAATGACTACCTCGCAGCAGCATTCAGTTATTGCAAAGGAAAGTGATACAATTGCACAATGCCTCACACAAATCCCTTAGTTTTTAACATACTGATCAGATGATCTGGTCAGGAACTTCCAGAAGGTATTAGACCAATAGAGAAACCTCAGAACAGCTCCACACTCTAGGTCTGGACTGAGCTAATAGCATTCATTTACTCTTGTAGTCAACATACTCATTTACCTGTGGTTTTAAATAAGCATGTTGTGAGTGCCAACTATACGTGTGATAGCGTATAATGAATCAACCATGGCTCCCGTCTTCCAGGAGTTTGCCATGTAGCATGTCCTCATGCAGTATCTACACAATTGAACAGATCTTATGGGTTCAGTCTACTATAAAATCTACATCAAAAAAAAAAAATGCAGAGGAATACTTCATGAAAGTGAGAACTCACTGTCTTTTCCCAAAAATCCATGTACTACCAGGAATTCTTATTTATATGTTTGGCCTTAAATTCATATTTTCTTCCATTTACCAGTGAGATTTTTATCTTTAATATCATAGCAATTTAATAATCATGGAACTTTTCTGCCATCAGTAACATTAAGATAATTTTGATATGAAAATGAGGATAAAGATTCTCCCTTCCTCAATTCTACATCTACCTGAAGTAACCCTGTGGAGTACCTCACTTAATCAGAGACATTATCTGAGCCAACTTCCAGATCATTAGAGAATCCATTTCACAGCATCCTTCATAGGTTTTCCTTTCAGAGCATTACCTCCCAAGAGCCACCTCTGGTTACATTTTAACACCGTGTTAGTTGTAATGCCACCATTCATGTTTTTTACACTGCAGCAATTATTTTAACAAACATTCTAAATTTCTTCATATAATTGTTATAATTTTAACTTCTTATAATTAAATTCTCAGTAACTGAAGTACCGATCTGGGAATAATATCTCTCCATTCATTTTCTAGCTGCCATGCTTTTTCTCCATACTAAATCATTCACTAATATGAGAATGCTAGCAAGAATATTTTTTCTATCATTTAGCACAAAATATAAAAGCTGAGCTTATCAGTGGAACCATTGAAGTAGGAAATTTCAGGGTAACAAGTACTCTCTTCCTTGTAGGTGTAAATAGGGATTGCATTGTGTAGTTATTCAATAGAAAACATGAACCTGAAAATTTTGATATTCTTTAATTAAATATTTCCCACTGCTAAGATTCAACACCAAGAAGAACAACAACAACACAGAAAAAGGTACAGATATTTATTCCTTACTTACAGGACAAAGCATTGATTAAATTCACATCAAAATTATGAAAATGTTTATTTCTAAGTAGTACACTTGTCTGTTATAAAGTTTTTAAAATATTATAAAATGCTATAAATGATGATAAGTTATATTTAACATGATAAAAAATGTATACCAAATAGTAACTAACCATAATCCCAGATATTAACAGTATACATAAAATATGCTCATCTAGAAGTCTATGTTTTTGTTTGTCTTGAGGAAAAAGAAGATTTCAAAATAGTATGCATAAAATAAAGCCACTTCTTTAAAAATATTTAAATATAACTTGCTATTTCATTATATATTTTTAATTCAC
Source organism: Ateles fusciceps (assembly GCA_036589455.1). Classification (NCBI taxonomy): domain Eukaryota; kingdom Metazoa; phylum Chordata; class Mammalia; order Primates; family Atelidae; genus Ateles; species Ateles fusciceps. The sequence goes on along the minus strand of JAZHEH010001266.1, from coordinate 16,053,951 downwards.
AAGAAAAAACTGCAAACTATACAAGCTACTGAAATTTATTAATTCTAGGAATAAAATGTTGAGAAATATTTATTTTTAGCATAAGTTACTGTGGTATTTGAACTGTTTGCATAGTGTCTATTTCATAAATGAAAATACATATTTATGGACAGAAAAATTCAAACACATAGCCATAAGCCTGAAAACACAGAAAAATGAAATGTTACAGAAGATATCTAAGTGTATCTTGTTCTTTTTCATTGTTTTTCAAATTATCTAACATAACCATATGTTATTTCACAATTACAAAAATATAAATTTTAATTAAAATGAAATTTTCTATAAACATACTAAATGGATTTATGAATTAAAATCTAACTTCAGATGAAATGTAAAAGTAAAAAAAAAATAAACCACATATTCTTATTAATACCTTAAGTATAGCACTAGCATAAAATAAAGATTTTATTTGTGATACTGTTCTATATTACATTTATTTATTTATTTATTTATTTATTTATTTATTTTTGAGATGGTCAGTCTCTGTCACTTAAACTGAATGCAGTGGTGTGATCTCAGCTCACTGCGGCCTCAGCCTCCTGTGTTGAGGCAATTATTCTGCATCAGCCTCCCGAGAAGCTGGGACTATGGGTGCCCACCATTATGCCTGACTAATTTTGTATTGTTTTCAGCAGAGATAGGGTTTCACCATGTTTGCCCAAGATGATCTCAAACTCCTGACCTCAAGTGATCCACCCACCTTGGCCTCCCAAAGTGCTGGGATTACAGGCATAAGCCACCATGCCTGTAATTACTTTTAACTATTGTTAATTAAAAGTAACATGTATGACTTTTAATTATTCCATACCATTAAATTTTGCACTATTAAAATTACAGTCAATCATATTTGGAAAGATGTGCTTATGGATATAAGAGGAAGATAATTTTAGATCTTTCTTTTTAAGACTTGGTAGAATTGACATCACAGTGAATATAAATTAATCCTAAAATGTGAAGTGCACTAGTAGTTTTAAATTGCTCTAGATCATCCTTGTACAACTTCTCAATTATTCCAGTATTTTCTCTAAGTCGAATATATGTAAAGCAATAAAATGAACACTTGCAACAAAGAAGTTATTAAATCTAGATCACCATGTTGTTGATACATTAAAGGATTTAAAAGAAAGAGTGTGTATAATATACCAGGTTTTCACTGGTTGCTACATTACATGAAACAAATATTCTCTTCTACAAGTAGACAAAACACAAACCTTAATCAATAAACTTGATAAAATGCATGTTAGTTATTTTATGCTATCTGCTCTCCAGTTTAGATAATTGCTGCTACCTGTAGCCTCAACCATTAACCTCTCAACCTCAGCAAATTGAGATTTCCTAGCAAAAACCACACTACCAAAAGGAAGCCACATTTCCAACAGGACACAGAGAGCAGTTTGTTAATCAAGAAAGACTGCACCACAATGCATTTGAGGACTCATGAAAAATTGTGGTGGCATTTTGTTTTCTTTCGAAAACAGCTTCTTATAAGCTCCTAAATGTACTCTCCTTATCCCCAGCCATGAAAAACAGCAGTGTTTCCAACTTTTCACCTTTCAACCAATGTGTCCCTGTAGTATTCACAGTACTATGAAAGAGATTCTTGACAATGTCACTGCAGACCACCCCAGAAGTGGAGTCCTGCCAATGTAAACCATTATTACAGTACTGACCGCTCATCTCATGCTGTTAGGTCATTCAGAAACTTCCCCCTGCTTCCCTATTGCTCACACTGTCTCTGAAGAGTGACATCCTCCCTTGAACCATAGACAGTGAGGCAAGCCTCCTGCTACTGATTCCCATCCAGATTGCTATGGACAACATCCACACTTTGATGCTACTGAATGGACTTTCTTTCTTTGGAGAGAGAATCAAAGAACATTCAAAGAAAAAAACAACTTGGCGATGACACAGAAATGTTCACAAACTGATGCAGTCTTTGCTGTGGAATTTTCCTCACATCCAAAGCTTATAACAAGTAATGAAGCTCCTTGAGCATAATTATTTAATAATAAAAGCACCAAATAATATAAGAGCTATGTTTTTGCCAGAATCACATTTAACTTTTGGGGGAAAAAATTACTTGGATGCAAATTTAGTTTTTAGTTACTGACATCGGAGGACTTAAATGAAATGGATTGTGAGACATGGTGAGTATTAGTTAATATTAAATAACTGACCTGTCACACACAAAATGTGGAGTGCACAGAAAGTTTACGTTGCTATATTTTTAGAAATTTCTATGCAAAAGTAAGGGAACATGGATAAGCATTCAGTGTTGCTAAGGATCAACTTATCTAACCATTTTTTCCTTAAAATAACTCTCATGTATTAGACATTTTCATATACTTCCCCAGATGGTGCCAGTTTGCCCTTATGAAGACAGGGAAGATAATACACTTTCAGTCTTTAATAAAAGTGTCCTTTCCCTTGACAGATTGGAGAACCTGTTTCTCTATGTTCCTATCTTATGCCTTTGTGTTTTCATTGCCTTTGATTAGATGTTAGTACAGAGCCAAGGACGAAGAATTGTCCACTTCATTAATTTGCCAGGAAACCAACTTAATTTAGGCTCAGCAGCACCTTTCATTCCATCCAGAGTGGATAACTGCCATGGTCTTCAATGAAAAGGATCATTTAAGGATATTCAGTCAGCAGAAGGAAAATATAGTGTTCTCGCTCTCCTGGAAATAGATCACTCTGTAGAAGAAGAGGCAAAATGCAAAAAGATAAGTCCCATATGATGGGAAGGATTTTGATATAAATAATTAATAATGATTCCTGTCTAAAATTGGAGAAGAATTCACAGAGGAGCTTACATGCAAAAAGGGCTTTAATGGAAAATTAAGAGTTTTCCAAATGGAGGAAGTGGAAGACAAGTGTTTCCGGTGGAGACACAGACAACAGCACATGCTAAGATACGAAGCTGTGGGGGAAAAAGCCTGGCAGGCTTTGGCTGGAAGTGCTGCAGTGATGTGTTGGTAAATATTTAACAACTGGCTCTCTGGAAATAAACAAAAACAACTGCATGATATCAGTGAGTATAAAATTTGGAAAAGATATACAACATGGGCTGTTGTGAACCAGTATGACTAGCTTCTGGCACACCACTGGTGCTGGAAAACATGGTAGTAGGCTCACCACTTTCTTACATGAAAGATATAAAAGTAATTGAACATTTATGAAAATGCTTAACTTCACCAAGTAGTAATTCTGAACTTCTTAGCTTTTTTCTGGCATAGAGGTCTTCAAGCACCAAAATGTGTTTTGTTATCCTGTCATTTACAATTGTGTTGCATTTAACAATATATCTACTCTGCTCTGGGCTGATGAAAAGATAATCAAGCTTGTTAGAATACTGTGTTAAGTAAGAGTCATTAGAACCCTGATTGAGATCAAAAGATTCTAAGACAGGTTTCTGATAGCTATTGTAAGGCTTTTTTTTCCAGATTCAGGATTGGGATTTGGAATGTTGAGGTGGCTAAACTATGAATTCCCAGATACATGAAATTAAAATATATGGATGTAATTATCACAGAGACATTGTTTTTCTGGTTTACACTGTAAAATATTAGCTAATTCTTTCATGCTAGAAAGACGCAAAAGCAACAACATAAAAGTATTTCATTTTTCTGCTAAGAGAAAAAAAATCCAGCAAATAATGTTTGTAATTAAATTTACTGTAAGTTAATTCTGATTAAAATAATTTTAAGTAAATTAATGTATATTGTTCATCTCATTAATGCATGAGCCCCAAGAAAAAGCCTTATGGTGTCTAGCAGGTCATATAAATGAACATGATGGAGCCAAGTGAAATATAGCAGAAATAAAATCAAATGTCATGGACTGAATGAACTTGGAAAGAGCAGCTACTGCTCAAGTATTGCTATCATGGAATGGAGGCTCCTTTAAGAAAAACTGGGATTTTGTGTAAAATTTTCTGATTCTTAAAGGTTGACAAGTAATTCATACTTTAAACACATTGTGTGGGCCAAATAAAACATGTCAGTGGGCAGGATTCTGTCTATTAGCCACCAGCTCCAGACCTTTGCTTTCATTCATTCTAAACAGTGCAATGTGGTTTGTATTATGTGGTATTGGCAGGCAGGTAGTATGTGGAGCTAACGTGCCTGGATTTATTTTACTTATTAATTACTTTATATCCTGTCTTGTTCCCAGATGTATTTGAGATAGTTTATTAAAAAAAAATCTTATGGTAATATAATAGAGTATTGAGGTGAAGGGAGAAAGGATTAAAATCATAAGTAGAGTCCTGGGGAGAGGTAATATAAAGAAACAAAAGACATGAAGTGCAATAAAGTTACTTAAGATAAGATGATAGCACTTCATTGAGCTTCATAGCAGTCAAAGCAAAAAGTGGAAAAAAATCTGTTATAAGATTTATTTACATCATGTGTGAGGTAAAATACACTAGGTAATCAGGAGAAACATAGCTTTGCAAAGCACTAAAATCATAGAATGATTTATGCCAAAGGTCTTCATATTTTTCAGCAATAGAATAACTTCCTCCCATACAAGTGGTCTGGTAGCCTTATCTCTAGTAACTGAGGGCAGTGAAATTACTCCCTATGCTAGAAGCAAAATATTTACACAGTGTTTTCAGGAGCCTTTGTCAAATAATATTATTCCCCTCCTTCCTGCTCAAACAGATTCCTTAAAAAAAAAGGAAACTCTGCCCTCTCCATGGATTCACCCATCCCTAGTATCAGGAAACTTTGTAGCTAGAACTTTGGTTAAAACTAAGACAATTGTCAAAACTAAATTCCATTTCATATTCATTTAACACCTACAAAAAGTCAAGTATGGTGTTAAGTGCTTGGTAATTTAAAAAGAGAAGTAAAGAAGAAAAAAATAACCTACTTTTAATGAGTTTCCCTTCTAGTAAATGAAACAAATAGATTCTCAAATAATTATAAGATGGTATGCTAGGTTACCTAAATGTATAGAAAGCATAGAAGTAACAGAGAGAGAGAGCATAATTGTTTCTCTCTTAGAGGGATAAGAAAAACGCTCCCAAGAGCATCTATGGGAGACTCAGGAGCTTATATTAAATGATTATTAGAAGTTTGAAGGTGTCTTCTGAGAATGATAAGAGGCTTATTGATAAATGAAAAGGTATTTTCTATCAGTCTCTCTTGGTAGTATCCATCTCATTCTTAATTATGTTCACATCACTCCATTAAACAATTCTGGTTGCTCCCTTTTAGTATTTCCCCTCACCTCCATATGACTCACTCCTATTGCCCACATGTCAGAATTCTATTTATTCCAATTAGCTATCATCCCTCTGGCATATACATAGTTCTAAGAAAATTGGTGTTTTCTATTCTGGTCTCCCTACTCTATCCTTTACGACTTTAAGTTACATGGCATATGTAGCAGCCACATGTATCATGGAACTTGAACATACCTATGGAACTCTGAACCCTTGTAACCATTGATTCACTTGTTATTCAGATATGCTGGCTGCTTTAATCAGACTCACTGACCATAGTTGTTAGCTCTCTTCCTACATCTTTAGTCTTTGGGTATTATATTTTTTTCTTACTAATTCTTCCATTCCTTTTCTATGGCTAAACAACCTCTCTTTGCCCATAACTTCATGACAAATGCCATTACTTCTTTGAAAATCCTCTCACTTTGCCCAGTGTTATGGACCTTACTTTTCTTCAGGAAACACTGCATCAGTTTCTCAGAGTATTACAGCTGTTTAACCAAACAACTATAGTTTTCCAAGATAATACTGATGCATTCTATCTATTGCTTTAATATAACTGGTCTTCTCATTCTCACATATTACCTCTACATTAGAAACTTTGCTGATGAAATAAAACACTCTTGATTAGAAAGACAAAACAGTTTATGAATACCATTCAATGATATTTTAACTACACATCCTAAGACAAGGAAAATAGATTTAGCAGAACAGTATCAGAGATACTTCTGTGGTTATCTACAAATGTCAGATTCTCTTTCATACATACTGAAATTCAAAGAGGGGCAAAAGAATCAGAAGAGGAAAGCAAGCAAATACTAGAAGATCAGATAGATAATTAAATTAAAAGTCTAAGAAAGTACATAAATGTTGAGGAGAAAATAAAAATACAGTCCTAAAGACACAAATCCTGTTCTAAACCTCTCACTTTGAGGAGCCAACATGGTTTGCGCTCTAAACTTGGTGATGAGTTCTGCTTTTAATAAGATATAGAGGATCTCACAGTTAGGTGTTTTTAGACAGGAAGAAACAGAACCTCTGATGAGTGAGTGCACTTTAATTTAGACAGAGTAAGGGGTCTACACTTCACAGTAGTATCTTTCCCTAAATCTACCTGCTGACATGGAAGCATCATAGTTAAGGACAGTACATATTTAAGTTATAAAATTTTATATCTCTTGATTTAGATTTGCATTTCTTATACATTGTCTCTGGCTATCCCTTAGAGCAGTATATAACTCTCTTCTGAAAAAGGTTTCCAAGAAAAAGAATGGTCCCAAAGAGGAGGAAGGTTCTCATAAACATCAGAACAATGAGTAATTGTTTTTCCTTCATCAAAAGAAGGGATTAGAAGAGGAAGATTCAAAAAGATAGGAACTGCAGGAGACTATACGACCTTTAAAGAATAGAGGAAGAGGATTTTTCGCTAAGTTTTAGAAGTAAAAGAGTGCACAATGTGAAGAAATTCAAGCAACAGAAAAGAGCCCAATATACTTCCACAGCTAATTTGCTTTTGCTAATAATTCATTTCACTCCAATTTCAAAATAATTTATTTCTGTCAAGGGCAATGCCAGTTATTTCAGTATACAAGAAGAACCCAAGAAGAGCTAAAGTCATTGAGATAACAAACAGCTACTCCCTGTGTCTGTTAATAGATCAGCCTCAGGCCCTAAATTTATACCATGTTGGTGAGGAAGTAGATACCTCTCTCAGTGCTGTTGCTCCAATGGTTTCAAAAAGGGGGTGAGGAATAGAAAAAAAAAAATTGCTGATTCAGAGAGTTAGGAGAGACATGGAGGAGGGTTTTCTTGGCCTAGAGTTTGCATTTATTTTTTTAATGATTAAAAATAAACCCGTTAATTTAAGTCTCTAAGATCATCTTGGGTCTTAATAACAGAGTTGGCAAAGCTGCTGTGAGAGAAACAATAAGAAATAAACTTAGTTTTTCTTTTAACATACAATTATTGTCTTATTAAATATAAATTTAATCCCTATTTGAGACATGCGATTTAAATTGTGACCAAAAGTATTATAGGCATGCTGCATATTTCTAATTAAATCAGGTGGTCTTATTTTAATGAAGGGAGGACTTGGAGGCAATACCAATTGCAATAACAAGCTGACGACTTGTTTTTCATAGTCAACACATCATTAGCATTTGGACCCCAGAAAGAAGGTAATTATTTTTTTAAATAAACTTTTACAATTAAAGACTAGGTACACATAACATAGTCCACCCTGGATTTCTTTCTTTCTTTCTTTCTTTTTTTCTTTAAGTGCTATTTGAAATAGACATAGACTAAACAAATTAAATGTGCAAAAACACACCTGGTCCTTATCTGACCAACAGCTAAACCTTGGTATAAGAACTACATAAACTTATCAGCTACTTCCTTTACTCAGTTAGCATTGTCTTCTGGGTTTATTTTTTAAGACTTAGGGTAGGCATGGTAATCACTTAGACAGTTAAGGCTTTTTTCAGCTTTATGGAATAAAATATAAATTGTTTACTGAATCAGGGTATGGATAGGAGAGCTAAATTCTCTTACTTTTAATATTTCTTTTTGAAATCTGCCCTTCTGGACAGAAATTTCAAGCAACAGTTCCCAGCAAACATATGGGGAAGTCCACTGGAAATATTGTAAGGTAAATTAATAATGGCAGATGCCAGCATGTCTGGATGTTGTTTATGCTGAAGAGTCCTGCATTCTTTATGTTTTGAAATTATTCTGTTGTAACCACTTTCAGATTCTTTTAGTTTGGCAATGCATTCTACTCTCCAAAGGTGTCTGCATTTATTTGACTACGGAAAATATTTACTTTAGTAAAGGGCAGCTTAACCTTTGTTTAAATTTGAGGTGAGTTAAAGGTCACTGTAATTATTTGCTGCATTATTTGTGTCAGATTTCAATTACTATGAATACAGCACATGCATTGCCCTTTATTATGAAATAAGCTAAAAGAAACTCAACTTCTGCATCCAGCCAGCATATTTTATGGAACCAATCAGTGTTGCAGAACATTTTCAAGGTTCTCTCTTGGACTGTGATTGACTGAAAGTGCTTGAGGTTAAGGTCCTTTCCCCAGAGGGAGGGAAGGAGGCGATTTAACATGGCAGCTCACTCTCCCCCCACCTCTAGCTATGTTTTTGATGGCTAGCAGCCAGCATATGGATAGAGTGGGGTTCAAGGCTATTAGAGAAAAACTGCAAGCAGTCACTTTTGAAACAAATATATAGACAGGGGACTAGAGGATTGGACTTGCTGAGCAGAGGATGATTTCAGAACAGATACACAAGGATCCTCAACTATTTAATGAGGGAAAATTCAAAGTTAAAACATGAAGATTGGGATATGAAAACTCGGTGAAAAATAAGAAAAAGGTGATGGAAGATGAAAAAGTTTTGAACTTAAATAGGTTAGGGCATAAAAGTGGGTGAACCTTCATTCTTGGTCTTTACCCTTCAATTATGGAAAGAAAAGGATGTATGTTGACCCCCACGTTTAAACATACACCCATGTCAACCGAAGATATTCATGCATGATTCTGATGACAAAGAAATATCAAGGTTCAGTTACTGACTGAATTACATTAGTGTGGAGTTTGTTTACTTGGGAGGATGATGATGGGAAAGAAATGAGTAGCACATTTAATACAGTGAAAACAATATAATTTGTACTTCCAAATTAAACAGATGTGGAAAGTGGAGAGTATCTTTCGCTCATGTAAAGATACTACTATCCTTTCTGGACGATTAATACATTTGTAGTACATAGCAAGTGACTGGCACATAGTAAGCATTTAATAAATGTCAGACATTATTTATTGTCACTGTCACTATTACTGTTGTTAGTCAAATGCTTCAGATTAAAAACTATATAGAAAATGAAGAGTTTTGGCACAAGCTAAAGAGAATCTAAAATGAAAGTCAACTGTATTTCTCTACAACAAAATAATTCAATATGGATAAGATTTGGTGAAAAGTCTCATTCAAGATATGAGGAGAAGACACCCATATAATTAACAAGATGATCACAAAAAATGGAAGAAAATATGGCCAGAGTAGAAAGGAAAAAATTCAAAAGAATAAGTAAATATTGATGGCGATGGTAATTACAGCCCAACGGCAAGCCAGGATTTTATTTATTCAGGATAGAAACTCAATATTCAGTTATGGCCAAAATGTTCTTCCTTTAAGATTCTTAACCAACCATTTTGAAACACAATAAATAATTTCAAACTAAATGAGCTGTCACTGATAGTACATATGGTTTAAAAGCAACTTTTTTGAGTATTTTTTACATGTCATAATTTATATATCATAATGTTCACCCATTCTAAGTGTACAACTCAATAATTTTAAGTAAATTTACAAAGTTGTACAACTATTTTCCTCAATTTGAGAATTTTAATGGCTTTGAGATCAAATTCAGTTATAATTTACTCACTTAAACTTTACAATCTAATGATTTTTAGTTTAATCATTTATGCAAGTCTTTATTAACAGAAAGACTTGCATAGCCATCAGCACGAACTAATTTTAGAACACTTTCATCATCCCCAAAAGAAACCTTCTACTCATTAGCTTCACTCTTATTTTTCCCAAATTCATCTTCCCCTAATTCTAGGTAGTTACCAATCTATATTCTATTATGACAGATTTGACAATTATGGGTATTTCATATATATGGAATCACACAATATGTGCTATTTAGAAGGGATTTGCTTCTTTCATTTAACAGATATTTTTAAGGTTCACCCATGTTGTAGCATTTTATCAATCCTCGATTCCTTTTCATTGTTGAGCAATATTCCGTTATATGAATACGTCACTATTTATCTGTTGGTCAATAAATTGATGTTTGTTTGTTTTTTTCTACTTTGGTCTATTAAGAAAAATGTTCCTTTGAACATTCAAATCTAAATTTTTGTGTAAATATGTGTTTTCATTTTTCTTTCACATGTACCTAGGAATGGACTTGTTGGGTCGTAAGGCAAATCTATGTCTAACATCTTAGGAAACTGCAAAATTATTTTCACAGCATTTGCAAAATTTTAGATTCTCATGAGTAGTGTATGAAGATTCAAATTTCTCCTTATCACCATGCATTTTTTTTCATTTTTTTGTAATAATTATTCTAGTGAGTGTGAAGTAGTATTTCACTGTGGTTTTAATTTGCATTTCCTCAATTACTAATGGCATTGAACATCTTTTCATGTGCTTAATGGTCATTTGTGTATTTTCTTTGAAATAATGTCTATTGAAATATTTTGCTCATTTAGATTTTTTTCTTTTATTCTTGAATTTGTATGTTCTGAATACTGGACATCTATTGGATATGTGACTTACAGATATTTTCTTCCATTCTTTGGGTTGCCTTTCACTTTCTCATAGTATCCTTTGATGAAAAAGAATTTTTAATTTTGTAGAGGATTAGTTTATCTCTTTTCTCTTTTGTTGTGCTTCTGGTGTCATTTTGAAGAAACCACTGCCAATCCAAGGTCAAAAAGATCTACACGTGTTCACTTTTAAGAGTTTTATAGTTTCAGATCTTATTTTTAGGTCTCTGATCAATTTGGGCTATTTTTGTATGATATGAGCAAAATATTTCAACATCATTCTTTTGCATGTTGGTATCTGCTTGCCCCAGCATCGTTTGTTGAAAATATTATCTGCACCCTTACCGCTAGCCCCACATTGAATTGTCTTGAAATCATTTTTGAAAATTGTTTGACTATAAATGTAACAGGTATTTTCTGGACTATTATCAGTTCCATGTTTTTTTGTTGTTTTTGTTTTTTGTTTTTGTCTATCCTATGCCACTACCAAACAGTTTTCATTACTATTATTTGTAGCAAGTTTTAAAATTGGTAAATGTGAATCCTTCAACATTGTTTCTATTTTTCAAGATTATTTTGATTTTGCTGGATGCGCTGAATGTTTAGATGAATTTTAAAATTAGCTTTCCAATTTTGCAAGGAAATAAAACAGCTGGAATTTTGATAGTAGTTGCATAAATCCTTTGACTGATTTAGGGTGTACTGCCATCTTATCAGTATGAACTCTTCCAATCCATAAACATGGGATGTGTTTCAATTTATTTAAATATTTGATTATTCTCAATGATAACTTATACTTCTAGAAGTATAAATTTTGCACTTCTTTGATTAAAATTACTTCTATTTTTTTTCTTTTGATACTATTATAAGTGAGATTGTTCCCTTAATTTCATTTTTGGATTGTCCTTTATGAGTGTATATAATTAAATTGTATATGTTCATCTTGTACTCTACAATCTTGGCCAAACATATTGATTAGCTCTAATAGTTTTTAGTGGATTCCTGAGAATTTTCTATATACAAAGTTTCTATCACATGCAAGCAAATATTTTTACTTCCTTTTTCAATCTGGATATTTTAATTTAAGTTTACTGCCTAATTCATCTGACTAGAACCACTAGTACAATATTGAATAAAAGTGTCAAGAGAACCAACAACATATTTGTAAAAGAAAATAATGAAGAAACTGAAGTCAATAATCTAATCTGTCATTTTACTACAATGGAAAAAGGAAAAAAACCTAAAGCAAAACGAACAAAATAATAAATGATTTTAATTGGTCTTTAAACACTGGGTAGAATTCACCAGTAAAGGCATCTTTGACTAGAATTTTTTTGGGTGTAAAGTGTTTACTAATTCATTGTCTTTACTAATTATAGGCCTATTGTGAATTTTATTTCTTCTGGAACCTGTTTCAGTGGTTTGTCTTTCTATAAATCTGTTCTTTTATGTCAGTTATCATAAGTGATATCTCCTTTTCATTCCTGATTTCAGTAATATGAGTCTCAGTAATTTGAATTATCTTTTTCTCTCTGTCTGATCCATCTAAATATTTGCCAACTTTATGGATCTTTTCAAAAGTCCATTATTTCATTCCATTTGCTTTCTTTAGTTTTTTTTTCATTATATTAAAATGACAGATAAGAGTATCAGCTTCAGTTTGTTCATCATCTTATATTTACTTTTTTAATATAGACATTTGCAGCTATAAATTTCCTTCTAAGCAATACTTTAGTTGCAACCCATAAGGTTTTATATATTGTGTTTTTAATGTTACTCATCTCCCTTAATTTCTCTTGTGATGTCTTCTTTGACTCAATTATTATTTAGGAGTATGTTGCTTAATTTTCACACATTTGTCAATTTCCACATTTTTTTCTGTTATTGATTGAATTCTATTTTTTATTATAGACAAATAACATACTTTGGATAATTTTAATTATTTTAAGTGTGCACTCCTTTTAACTTTCAATTATTTTAAAATCAAGCCTCACTGTTTTGTGGCCTAGAAGTATGGTCTGTCCTGAAATAGTTTCATATATCTGTGGAAAAAAATGTGTATTCTGCTGTTGTTGGATAAAATGTTCTACAGATGTTCATTAAAATTTAATTTTTAAGACTTGTGTTGAAGTCTTCTATTTCCTTTTCTAACTTTTGACTTGTAGCATCTATACTGGAAATAGAGTATTGAGGTATCCAATTACTATTTTTCCTTTGTTCCTGTGAAATCGATTTACCATTTAGCTTTACTTCTTTATTCCAATATAGCTTTGCCCCCAAGTCCCCTCTGTTGTATTTTATCAAATATTAAAAATTTCTCTCTCCTGTAAAACAAAAAATACAATTTTATACATATTGCTTTCTACAGCTGCTTTTATAATAGTTAAGAGAACAAAAGAGGACATGTAAATTATATTCTCTTTTATAATTACACAAATGTCTTTATTGGTTCTCCCTCTCTGCTTCTCTTTCTTTTTGTTTTACCTTGTTTTGGGTGTACGTGCATGCATTCAGACAACTCTCTAGAGTTACTTGCTTTCTGCTTAAAGAACTTATTTTAGTCTTTCTGCTAAGACAAGTCAGCTAGCAACATATTCTCTCTGCTTTTGTTTACTTGGTAATGGTTTTATTTTACCTTCATATTTTAAAGTTAGTTTTGCTGGACACAAAATTCCTAGTTGATAGTTATTTTTCTTCTTTCAGCACTTTAAGTATGGCAACTCACTGCCTTTTGGTTCTAGTGTTTCTGAGTGCACATTACCTCTTAATCTTATTAACATTCACTTGTATCTTATAAAGTTGTTTTTCTCTTTGCTGCTTTGAAGATGTTCTCTTTGTCATTGTCTTAAACACTCTTTTAGCATGTTTTCCTACTTAGAGTTTGTTGAGTTTGGGGATTGTAAATTAATGTTTTTATCTTATCTTAAAGTTGTCAGTCATTATTTCTTCAAACATTTCTTTGTGGCCTCCTGGGTTCAGGTGATTCTCCTGCCTCAGTCTCTCAAGTAGCCAGGATTATGGGTGTGCACCAACACACCCTGCAAAACAAACAAATAAATAAAGAAAGAAAGAAATTTCTTTGCTCTTTTCATTTTTTCCTCTCCTTCCAGTTCTACGTTATGCATATGTTGGTTGTTAATGGTGTCCCACACTTCTCCAGGGCTTTGTTTATTTTCCTTTATTCTTTTTACCTCTATTCATCTGTATCAATTTATCTGCAAAGTTGCTGATTTTTTTTTTCTTATGTTGTATCAGATCTGCTGTTGAGCTTCTTGAGCGAATTTTTTATTTTGGTTCTTGTACTACTAAGCTTTGGCTTCTTCTTCTTCTCCTTCTTCTTCTTTCTTCTGCTTCCTCTTTTTCTTTCTTCTTCTTCCTCTTCCTCTACCTTCTTCTTCTCTGAATATTTTGTCTTGGTATTGCTAATAGTCTCTATTTGATGAGATATTGTGATCATGCTTTCCTTTACTTCTTTGAGCATGGTTTCCTTTTTTTTTACTTTAGGTTCTGGGGTACATGGGCAGGTTATGCAGGGTTGTTGCATAGGTGCATACATAGCCAGGTGGTTTGCTGCCTCTATTCCCCCTTCATATATATCTAGCATTTCTCCCCATGTTATCCCCTCCCCAACCTCCCCACCCTCCGCTGTCCCTTCCCTAGGCCCCCACAACTGCCCCCAGTATGTGATGCTTCTCTCCCTGAGTCCATGTGTTCTCATTGTTCAACAGTCACCTATGAATGAGAACTAGTTTTTTTTTTAACATATTTTAAATAGCACTTTAAATTTTTTTAACTTTAGTTTTAGGAGGTGTATGTGCAGGTTTGTTACATGGATAAATTGCATGTTAATGAGGTTTGGTGTATGAACATAGTACCCAATAGGAAGTTTTTCAACTCTCGTCTTCCTCCGAACTTTCCCTCTAAGGAAGACCCCAGTGTCTATTGTTCACATCTTTATGCTCATGCGTAGTCAATGTTTAGCTCCCATGTATTAATGAGAACATTTGGTGTTTGGTTTTCTGTTCCTGCATTAATTTGCTTAGGATGATGGCTTTGAAATTTCTGTCCTCTAAGTATGACATTTGTACCTTTTCAAAGACAGTTTCTGATGCCTGCTAATTTTTTTTTTTTTTTTTTTTTTTTTTTTTTGTGAAGGTGTTACACTTTCCTGTTTCTTTATATGTTTTGGAATTTTGTTGGAAAGTGATCAGTTTAGATAACCTGTTTCAGCAACTCAGCTGAACTGTTGCCCTACCCCCACAACCAGGCTTTATTGTTTTTGGCTTCCTTATATGCTTAGTGACTTAGCTGGACTATTTTAATGAAGTCTATTTTCCATCTCAGTGTGTAGCCTCTAAAGTTTTCTTCAGAGGGTGAAACCTTAGGCGTGTGCATAGTCATCTAAGGATAATAGTGGTTTTAACAGGGGTCTCCTAGACTACCTTGTTCCCTGTCTCTCTTTCATGTTGTTTGCCTCCTTTTAGTTCTGCACTCAGGTGTTAGCTTTAACTAATTAATTGCTGCATTATTTTTGATACTGTCCTGAGACATAATTGTTTTATGATCTGATCCAATTAAATTTGAGCCCCTTTACTGAGATTATATTTGAGACCACGCTTTCAAGTTTATTCCAATCCCCAAAAGACTCTTAGTTATCTTTTCACCTGGTTTTCTCTGGTAAACTTTTAACTGGTTTAGGGTTTGCCTTGTTATTCTGATGAAACGAACAGCCTTCCCTTAATTTTCTACTTCCAAATTTGTCATTATTTTCAACAGCATATATAAGTTTGAATTTTTCCACATTCTGCTCAAAATAGTTGTTTTGGGGAGAGATTCAAAGCTCTACTTTCTTTCCTTACCTCTTTGCCTGCACAGAACTTCTGCACCAATACTCTGGAGTTGGGGGCATGGAAAGTGACCCACTTCAGTTGGAGTAACACCCTGGCTGCATCCACAGGACATTGTCCTGGGGTTGGGGCAAGGGAATAGCCTTAATTCTCTTCTCAACTTTCTTCTTCCAGCATGGAAACTCTGCTCTATAAGCAAGCTGGAGTGAAGGCAATTACAGTCATAGTATTTTCAGCCTGTTAAACCTAGAGTAGAGTTTCTGTCCTACAAATTGGTGCTGGTGGAGAAATAGAACCCTAAACCTCTCAGCTGTTCTTGCCTTATAAAAGCCTTCTGCCATACGGAGCTGGAAAGATAAGAAATGTTTGTGTCCTCCCTCCCAGAGTTAAACCTTAGCTCTTGATTGGAAACTTGGAGGAGAGGGTGCTTTATGTTCTTGAATGTACCTGCCCAGAATAGAGTTTCCATCACGCTGAACTGGGAAGAGAGAGGGAGGGGAGCTATTAGTAGTGTGAATGCCACAAATTTGCTATTCTTTCAGAGATTGAGTAGATTTTCTTGATTAAATATCTCTTCATTTGTTTTATGTTATTAGTACCATTTCCAGAAACTTTAAATGGTTAGGTTGGTTTCTAAACTAGTTTTTACAAGTTATGGCTGTTTCATGAGGGAGAGAGTCCACAGAGCTTTTCACACTACCATCCTGGAGTCATCTTCCCATTAGCATTGGTTTTTTTTTTGTTTTTTTGTTTCTTTTTGAGATACAGTCACAGACAGACTCAATGGCAGAGGTGGGGTTGGCTTAAGCCTGTTGTCAGCTTAACCATTAAATCATCCTGAACATAAATTAAATTAGATTAAATTTATACTTAAATTAAAAAAAACAGATTGTTCTGTACTCAGTAAGAAAACAGAGCCAAAATAAATACATGAACAAACATTAAGCTAAACGTTTTCTAATAAATTGGGATATGTAAAATGCCAAAAAGTAACCATCAATTTTATGATGTGAACATACAGATTATATGTGGTTTATATAAATTGCCTTCCTCTTATATGATTATAAGATTCCACAAGTTTGACTGAGTTGAATCTTCAAATGGTTAACAATTATATTTTTAAAACTTCCTAAAAGCTTTAATATATGAAGAGAGAAAAAATTATCTATTTTCTATACTAGAAAATATTCATAATTGATTAATAAAGATTGAGCTGCACCATGCTAAACTAAGCAGCACATTTTAGATCCCTGAAGCTCTGCTCAGTTTATTAAACCATGTTTCCTCTTCTAGTTTTTTGTTTTTGTTTTTTTTTTTTTGGTATACTGGAGACTTGATCACCTAAATTAATATGAGGTGATTTCCGATTCCTAAGCAGTAGGAAGAAATTATGTCTGCCTCTGCCCATGTTCTTGGGCTAATTGTAAGATCTTTGGGTAACTAAGTAGATAATATGCCTGTTCAATACTTCTCGGTGTAAAGTCAGACTGTATTCTAAAACACATCAGCAAACTTTCTCATTTACAGATGGGAAATTTCTATCTCCCTGGCTAAAGAAGGATATTAATCTTGGAAAAAGAGGTTAGTTAATTTTGCCACAAGAATGCATGAATGGCTCTATTTGGTAGAAGTCTTGAGTTGGAATGGTATATAATTCCCATTTAGAAAATGTCCGCTTCCTTTTAGAATTGTTCTTTATAATTCCATTTTCTAGGTAAATTTGTATTTGAGATGTTTCTGGCTTATGTCTGCCTTTTTTAGATGGCAACATTGTACAAAGCCGTTGATTCTCCTCATGAAAATACAAAAACATGAAGACCGTATTTAGAGAATGGAGGGGAAAAACATAGGAGAAAGTTTTATAAGGAGATAATGGCATAGCCACATTCACATTTCAGGTTCATGTGATTTCTCTTCCTTGCAGTCCTCCATTTAACTGCAGTATTAAACACCAAATAGTCATATAATAATTTTGCTCTGACAAATTTTAGGACATGTAACCAAAAAAATAAATTCTGTCCCAGTGTATTGCTCTAGATGAAACAAGGACTCAGTTGGATGAAGTCACCTCTCTCTGAGAGGTCACAGCACATTTGACAAGAGCACTCATCTTTTGAACTACAGCTGAGCAAATGCTTAACTACAGTATGGCTTCTTATACTGTATATCCAGCTTTGTTAAAACAACAATAATAAACAGTGCATTATGGACTGGAGTTCAGGGTAAAAATAAAAAATAAACACGTTAAAAAGCTTTCAGCAGATGGAAGCCCATTTTGAATTTATAAGGATGCCCAACTGGTGTAAAGGGAGCAAAAATTATTAACTCAAGAGACCCAGATGTTGTTTTATAGCCAATTTAGTGATGAGAAAATAAACCAGCTTATTTTGTAACTTAGAAAAAAAACCAAAAGTGTAAAGGGCTGATATTACAGAACTCTTTATCAAATTATTTCTTTATAAAATAATAGGTTGTTTAGTAACCTAAATATACATAAATGAATTACTTAGTAACAAAATATATGATAGGAGAAATGGGCATTTATTAGCTAAGCAAATTATTTGTCATTCAAATAAGCTCAGTTTGAGAATCCTTGTGAACTAGAAAAAGGTCAAAATGTTATGCCAAAAACAAATTATTTCTTCACACCAGTACCCAACATTTATATGCTACTTAACTACATTTGTTTCTCTTATTGAAATCCACAGAAGAGGTTCACAGGTCACAGACTAAATCAGTTTGTCCAGCCTTTGAGAAATGGGATAAAGTAAAATGAGAAAATGAGTTAAAATTCAACTTGTACAACAGCAATAACAACCAGACATGTCTGGCTATGCTATTAGTTATGATGTTGGCAGCTACCATAGCCATACGTTATGTTACGGCAATTATTGACACATCACAGTCATTATAATAAAGAAATTAATTGATTCAACAAAGAATCTGGCAATTTGTATAGTCTGAAAATTGAGAGATTATTTTAAGGTTGCATAGGGTTGTAAACGTCAAGGAATCAGATCATTGGCTGTCTCATGAATAAGTTTCTCATACTTCACCTGCCTGCTTCCTATTTTTCTTTTCCCAACCAATGGAGAAAAATACAGGCCAACAAAAAGGCCACCATTCTTTATCTCTTCACCTTTGACAGGCTGATAAATTGATAATATTTAGTATACTATGTTCCTTATAATATAATCATTAAAATGCCCTTAACTAACTCATTGTAAACTCCTATTAAATAATAGCCACTATTGTTAATATTATCATTATTAGGTAAAAGGGTGGTCAATTTTCCACAGGTTATAGCAATTATAAGTAAAATTAGGAATCTACAGATAGTACCAAGCCAACATTCATGATGGCTAATGCTGTTATTTTAACATGTTTAATCAAAATAACATAACTATAATGTGTCTTGTAACTTTTTAATTAAAAGTTTTACTTTCAGAGGTAGTCTCACAGTTTGTTTCTTTCAGACTGTATATATGGCTTCACTGACAGGCTAGAGATTTTGAGGTTTTATCTGAAAATTCCCTCTGCCTGCAATCTTCTTCTTACCTTTTTAAATTTGAACAAGTCTTCTTCAATCATTAAGAACTAAACTCTTTACCTTATAAATAATATTTTCTGGACTCCACAGACTGTGCTATATGTACACATTTTACAAACCCTCTTCATAGCACTTTTACAATATGTGAAAATTAAATGTTTATGTCAGTCATTAGAACTAGCCTGACAACATTGTAAGGGTAACGAAGTATGTCTTATCTTGGCATAAAGCAGGCCTTTGATAAATATTTTTCAGACTGTATTTATTTTCAGAATAGTCCTTTAGGAAATAATTAACAGTATATAAAGTACTAAATGTATTAGAAAGACATTAAAGCTGATGCGAAATTGTAGTCTTCTGTATGGAAACATTTCAATTGCTGACAGTGAAGACAATATACTAGAATTCATATTAAACCCCAACACTTAATCTATTATACGGAAGCTATTTAACCTCTCTGAGCCCCAGGATTTCTATTCCTATAATTGATATTGATAATGTTTAGCATACTATGTTCCTTATAATATAATCATTTAAAATGCCTGTAACTGACTCATTGTAAACTTCTATTACATAGTAGCCACTATCGTTAATATTATCATTGTTGGTAAAAAAGGGTGGTCAATTTTCCACAGGTTGTAGTAAGATAAGTAAAATTTTGATTAATAAAGCACTTATTTTGTAAGGAATCCACTTAATCTGTGTGTGAATATTCTCTAATGTATAACTTATGAGAATATTCAAAAATGCATTTTCAGCAATTAGATTTAAAGGATTTTTTAATTGAAAGCAAACACTGCTCTCCTGCTTTATGATAAATTCATTGATTAATCAATTTTCTTTCATTAAAATATTAGCAGAGAATTTAAAAATAAAAAGTAGCTATTAAAGCATTCTAGTCAAATTGTCTCCCTTCACAATACAATCTGCTTTATTTGTATAGTATCTGTCTTGGGAAGATTGCTGTAAGACCAAAAGTCTCCATGGGCACTACACATTCCCATTTTAAGTATATTATAGAACTGAAGTATCTATCATTGGTTTCAAACATATTGGAAAATAACAATTTTATGCTTAACTGTAAATTCATTTGATTTGTATTAATCACAATCACAAATTCCTGTCTATCTAATCTTAGAAGATATAAACTCAATGAATTTATACCCTGCTTCATTCACAAATGAATTGTGCTCCTGAATTTTAACATGCTATTCCTAAAACTATTAGCTGTGTATCTGCTTTATGGGATGTTCCTACATAAGCTGGCTGTTCATCAAGTTGGTGTCCATACATTTCTTTGAAAGCTATATTATAATTAGAGTTTAGGTTAATACTATTCAGTAACCATAAAACAGACATAAAATAATTATAACTCATTTAGTGAAATTAGAAAAGGAGCAATTATTAGACTCCCATTGTGAAGCTTTGCTGTGAGGGATAGATAATCTATCTGCAAGATGTACTTTAAGAACACCATTTTCAAAGAAATAAACTAGATAGATTACTGTTTGGTTTTTGTGCACTTGAGGCAGAAGGGGTAGAACTAGAAACGTGTGTGTGAGTTTTCTGAACTTTCCCAAATATTTTTAGGCGACTGAAGAAAACATTCAAAGGATAGTAAAGGCTTATAAGAGATTTTTACTTATTCTAATATTCGTAAAGATGTCTGAGAGTTTGTTAATACGTTATACAAATTGATTTGTATTTGTAAAATACATTTTCCATAGTTTTGCAAAAAATTGTTTTTTATATTTTAACGCATTTAAAGCCTGTCTGAAAATCTTAAAGATCATCCATTGTCTTCAGTGTGCTTCAGGTGATTGATCTGCTTGAGTGACAAGAGAAGTGTATTGGGCTTTACAACTTAACCTTATTATTTTATTGTTCACCTCCTGACAAAGGTATATTCATTCGTCCAGAGATAAATGAGAATACATAATGTACAACTTGAAAATTTTAACTAGAGAAAACAACAATTTTTCTGCTTTCCCTTTCATAATGTCTTGTTTCATTGAAATAGCTATACTGTGACATAAGACTTCAATGTCCAAGGAAGAAAAAAAACCTATCTCTCTATTACTATTTATTTATGATCTATCTATGTATCAGTTATCCATCCATGTATGTTTCATAGAAAATAAATCAGACAAATCCAGTACATATGTACATTTAATACTGTTCCTGGTAAGAATGTATGATGGCAAGGATTTATATTTCTGAGATGGGTGAGATGGCAATTTCTTTAATATAAAAGAACCTGGTGACATATCAACACCAACCACATAGGGCACTGAGGGAAAATAAAATCTCTTAGCATTGGCTTTAAAAGAGGCAAGAAGAGTGTCCACTCTTTATTCCTGGTTTTCCTCAACAATCTGTTAATATTTGCCTTATGTTACAATGTTGTCAAATGTATAGTGTAAACTCAATAAAACAGAAAATAAATTTTGACACGTATCACAGTTGGGGGGACCATTGGGAAGAATAGTAAAAAGTACAAAACAAAGAACATAGGGTAAACTGTTTTTAACAATTTGAGTTTATCACTAATTTTATTTGTTTAATATATTACTTCCATTTTGATTTCTGCTTGATGAAAGCAAAGATATATCCAGAGAATTACCTCTGACAGCTATGAACAAAAAAGAAAGAAAGAACAAAGGCTTCCTTCTGAGAGTACTTTTCTGTCATTTAAGTCGTTTACATGTTTCTTTACTTTTACCTTTCTTTCTTGCTTTCTGACCACCAGAGATCCAATGTTAACATAGGGTGACTGGGACTTTGTCCAGGCTTAGACAGATGTTGCCATAGTCAGGGCTTTATGATGACAGAATGAGATTTCCACAATGCACTGGTGAGTTCTGTGAGAATAGTTAAGCTTGTCATTTAGAGCAAATAAAAGACAAGTCATTGATTATTTTCAACACTCCCTCCTTTTCTTTGAGTGCATGAATTCCTTTGTTGTTCCTATCCAAAAATAATAGATAGAAGCTCCCCCAAATACACCCCATTATTCATAGTACTGGGAAAGACTCTCAGGCATCATAATTTACATTGAGCCAAAAAGAATTAAGACTTTTAAGATGAGTTCAGTCTTGCTAGACAAGTAAGGGGAATTAATTGAATGAAAATGCAAAATTAAAAGGAAATGATGAATTTGGCTAATTTCTTCCCCTTCCAATGTTCCAGTATATTCCTCTGACCATTCTCCAGGAACACTGCTTGAACTAACAGCTGTGAATTATGAGTTTCCAGTAAAGTACAGATTTTTTTTCTTTTTTTTTTTCTTTAAAGCAACTGATGAACAGTTGTCTCAAAGATTTAGAGGATTCATTCCAGTTTTTAATAATCCCATGTGGCTTTAATATATTTTAATACTTTCTCCCAACATGTTTCCCACCATACAGCTGAAAAATTAGTAGGGCAATTGACACAGGAGAAACAGAGTTCTTATTTTTTTGTACCATGAGTATTTTTAGGGCTCAGGTAAGATCTTAATAAGAAAAAGAATGGCATTATTAGCCAATGATTATAGTTTGTTAATTTAATCAAATTGACAAAATCTTTATTAAAAATAACCATGTCTGAATTTTTTTATTTGAAAAATTAAAATCACAGTTTATCCACCTATCATTAAAATGCCATCAATTTATGAAAGCTTATCAAGCATATACAGTGTATAAAATACAGCATGGAATAAGAAAATCATTTATTCTGGCAAGCTGTTTTATATTTGCTGTGGATGCTTTTCCTGTCACATTTCCCTTAGATAAATAAGATAAATGGTGTTTTAATATTGATAAAATTTCGTCTTGAGATGGAGAGAAGTTAAAAGAGGAGAGAAAGGGGAGACTATATTGATTATCCAAATAGATGTATCCAAATAGATGATTATCCAAATAGATGTATTAATTAATATCCAAATTGATTATCCAAATGAGGCAAAAAGGATTCCCTTGTGTAGGCAAAACAGTGCTAAAATCTTTAATAAGATATCTAAATTAAAGTATCCATAATATTTCATCTAAATGTTGGTGGCATTAGCCAAAAAAGCTAGATATTTAAAAAATCAGACTGTACTAAGGAAAAAAGTTTTATAAAATATCTAAGAAATGATTCTTACTATTGGTAGTACATTATGTATTATGAGCTCTCAACATTACTGTATGTATATTTTAATGATATCAGCAGTGGATAAATAAATAGTAAGTCACTTCTTCCTAAAAGTGAAAAGGTCTATTTGAAGAGTGTTATATTTTGGGGAAGTTATTTTGAAAATTAATATAAATTGATCTTTCAAAATTTTCAGGTAATTTAAATCTTCTGATTTGGAAACAAAAATACAAGTATATTATATGAAAAATTAGGATTCGAAATAACCTTAATATCACATATTTCTTTTAGTATAACATAGCAAAAAATTATTTTAAAATATGTTACAAATTCCATGTGTAATATTTATTTGTATAGTTTATAATGTACATAATTTATTTGTAATACAAGTAACGTATTTTAGGCACTTAAGTGTTCTTTTTAAATATTCATAAAATTAATATAGAAAAAGAACATGTATATATAACATATATTTCTAATATGCCTAGAATTAAAAATAGCACCTTAGCACAATGCCAGCATATTTTGAAATGCTGACAATTGTCTTTGACAAAATCTGAAAGATTTTAGCATAAAACAATATTAGTTTTCATTGTGAATATGTGAGAACTGTGTTCTGTATAGCTTCACTGCAATCCCAACATGATAAAATAGGCATGACCTTCTACCCTCCCCTCTACTTCCAGACCACTTCAGAGCCGTGTGGTACCCTTCAACCTCAGCCTTGTATTTTAAAAGACTTTTGGTTAATTTATTTTATTTTCATAATTTTAGTTATTTTTACTTTTCATTACACCTCAGTAAAATATTTTGAGATTTTTAAAATGAAAAACAAAGCAAACTCATGAAGAAATCTGCAACTGTAAGCAGTGAGAGTTAACGTGATGTATAGGTCTCAAGACTTGGATGTCCTTTCTGATCAGTAGCAATAATATTGTTAGAATAAAAATCTAAACCTAAGCCATTCTGGAAACCAAAACACATGCCTGTCCTTTTGGTGCTCTAAAATGTTTCCTTTATCCAAAAAGAGTATCTTGGGTAGGTTACTTAATCAAAGTGAAATATGAGATTGAAGCCCAAACTAATCAAGACTTAACTTTAGTAATGAGATGCAAATAAATTTCCAACTGCATGCCTTTATAACTAATTACCAGATATAGGAAGCCACATTTTTTCTATATGAATAAACTTCAGCCATAAGATGGATAACTGATAAAATGATATAAAATTTGCTGAGCTAACTTACATCTAAAACTATACATTTATTCTGGTTAGAAGTAAAATGAAAGCAGACACCTGCCGAAGAAAAATTATCACACACTACAAATAATAAAAATGTAGGTCAACTGTAGTAAATTTGCACATTTGAAGTGATACAATGTATTATTTCTCTAGAGTCCATTATAACATTAATTCTTTGAATTAGTGTCAGGTTCACAGGAAATTAAAAGAAAGAATAAATGAAATGAATGTGGAAGTGAGAGAGGGATACAAGAAAAGAGAAAATAAAGGAAAATTGAAAGCATGAAGAAGCAGAAACCTAAATAAAATCAAGTACTGCTGTAATTTTGATATAATATGTGACCAACTGATCAGGGTAAATGCTTTTGTTACATCAGACCTAGAATCATTCTAGCATAAGAATTCTGATATTTAACTAACATTCCTTCTCCAAATCAAATTTGTACACTTTGTTTGCATTATCATATTCTTTCTAGAACCTCTCTCAATTCTTTATAGCAGTAAATTAGCACAAATGTCTGTAACAGAAGGAGGCTCTCCAAAAAGATGAAGACATCTGTCTTTATGAAGAGGGACAGAAAGCCTACAAGAGGAATGAGGCAAAAAGGATTCCCTTGTGTAGGCAAAACAGGGCAGAGCCAGAGGCCGGGGCATTCTGACTCCAGTTTACTCAACAAAAGTGTTGTGTTAGTATCACTACAAGAAAGGTGGGAAAATTAGGTGGGATGTCTCACATACATACACAGGCAGTATCCAAGGGAGAGGAAACATTGAGAAAAATATTTCAGTACAGAGGTAGAAATGACTGCACATCTGGAAATTACTATGTGTTACATGAAAGATTAGAAATTCAGACAAAAGCTAGATTTTCACAATGTTGATCTAATTCTATAACATGTTATACCACAAAAAGGTGCTGGGTTGGGTTAAAGCAAGATGATAAAATGGGTGTTGATTGACTGTGTCCAGAAAATACTTGTTTAAGTAATATAATTTCTTCCTATGATCAAACAGAATTCATTTGTAAGAACTAGACCATGAAAAGTTGTTGCAATAGAAACTGCCTGATAGAGAATATCAGAGTTAAAGAGTTTAAAAGGGGAAAAAAAATACTTTGAAAATAATGTAGGATATATTTCGGACATGAGACAAAATCTAGAGGTATCAAATTTTCTTACCTAGAAATCTCTTAACCACTGGTATAGATTGATAGATGAGATTATAAACATAGAAAATAGATAAAAATGGACAGAAGATATATATATATATATATATATATACACACACATATTATGTAATTATGTATATGTGGGATATGTGTATGACAAAATATAGTTAAATTTGTAGTTAAATATAACTATGTATATATTTGGGATCAATTATAGGTTTTGTTTTTTGAATGGTGTTAGCTCTTTAAAGAAGAAACTTTGTAATTATATCATAATCTCTCTTTCTTTTAAAACAAATATTTAATCTAATATGTTTCCTAAAAACTTTTATTTTTTGAATCCTGAATGTTAAAATGGCCCTCCTTTGGAACAACTTACCTCAGTCTTTTTATATATGAGTTTTACAATAGTGAATCAGATGATGAATGGCTTGGATGTCATAGATGTCACTTGCTTTCCTTTTTCCAGTCAGAGTATACACACACACACACACACACACACACACACACACACGTATATGCATGATTTTTTATTGCCCCAAATCTTCCATTCTTCCAAACAAAAATAATTTATGGTGTTTAATTTAAATATGAGTTGATATATTTGAAGTAGTGGGTAACCGTTCTACGTCAAGAATATCCTAGCTTATTAGAAAAAGGATTGAGTTGTAATTTCTAACAATATTCACATTTTTCCTGACTCCATCTGCAATGATTGGTCCAATCTATATTATCTCTTAACTTTGCCTATTAACATCAATAGCACTTTTTTTTGTTAGTCTCTTGATTCTCACTGATGTTTCATACATGATGATGTTTAAATTTAGTTGAGCTATAAGTTTCAGTTTAATTATGAGGCTCTGTGATACCTTCAGCCCTTTTTAAATCTATGATTACTGTAACACTTTCTCTACAACCCCTTTAACATTCTTTATCTATTAATTCTCTAGTAGACAGCCATTTTTAAGAGAAAGGCAAATTAGAATATTGCAATTATCTTAATGTATTATTTGCATTTTAGCAAAAATTTTAAGTAAGCTTTATGGAATAGTCTAAACACTGACTTTTCATAGTATAGTTCTTACTAGAGAAGTCTTTGGCTTGAAAATCAAAGAATATATTTAACCATAAAAAAATTTCATGTTTTAATCATGTTTAGTTTTTTTGCCCTGGTTCGGTTGTGTTTTTCAAATGATGGTTATTATTTTCCACAGTTGGTATCTCAGTATGGGAGCTAATCTGATGGCTTAGAGATATGGGATTTTCCATTGTGACAGATATTCAATCAACAACTTCATAGCTAAACCTGTGAAATCTCTTGTCTTATGTGATGTCCACAGGTAAATGTCCAAAACAATTCATAGTTTATCTGGATGACTTGTCTTCTCATTAAAACATTCCCAACCACCTTGGCATTTAATGTGTGGTTTTTTTTTTATTTGTTGAAGGATGCATATTCAGGCATCCAACAAAGATTATAAACCTAAAATTTGAGTCTTCCAACCAGACATTCAAAAGTGAAAGTGGTTATGAAGGAATTATTATTTCTATGGCCTTTCAAGCTAGGCCATAATTCAAAATCTACATCTCCATTAATATATTTAGTTAATTGGGGTTGAGGAAATCAACAAGGCAAATAAGTTTTTTCCATTTTTTCATGAGAATCACCATTTTACTTAATCATTTCTTAAACTTTAACAGAAGATAGAACTTAATAGTAAATTGGATCTTACTGGATAAAGATTGGAGATAGTATTCTATGACATTTGTGCTACAAAATTTTTATGAATGCATTATTCTTCCTCTGCTCTTTGGACAAAAGTACCTTAAAATGAATTAAATGTGCATGAGTGAAATTCTTGTCTTCAGTTGAGTTTCCTAAATGCAGCACCTCAGAGAGGAATTTAATTGTACACAATGCCTTAGGAGCATGTTCATCAGGAAAAACCTGTAAGGAAGAGAAAAATGCAACACAAAGAAGAGAACAGGAAGCAGTCCAAGCAAGGAGGTTGCCTGTGGTAAAGTAAAGCCTCGGACTCTTATCATAGTGATAAGTTTCTCCTGATAGTTGTACCACATTGGGTCAAAAGGATCTCAGGTGTCTGTGGCTTATATGAGTTCCCATTAGAAGATTTGGAGAGGTCATGTAACATTCTACACACCCTCTGTGAGGTGGTTCTAACTAAACTGGAGGAAGCCTTCTGAGAAGCTCATGAGTACTACTAGTTAACTGCAGAAATTTATGCATATCGGGGGAAATATGAGTAAGGTAGCAGTAGCAACAAATACACATAGACTTTATTATTTAAAGCAGTGACTTTCAAAGTGTAATGTATGGAACAGCAGCCTCAGCAGCATATAGGAACTTGGTAGAAATGCAAATTTATTGGTTCAAGCCCACACCTAGTAAGTCACAAACTCTGAGATGAGACCCAGAAATCTGTGCTTTAAAAAGCATTCCAGGTGACTCTGATGCAGGCTAAAATTTGAGAACCACTATTCTAATGTAATCTTGGGGAATCCATTAAAAAAGACGATAGCGCTGAAAATATTTGTCCAACTTATTCCTCTTCCACCTTTGGAAACGAAAGAGAGACCACTGGCTCTATGAAAGAGGGATGCTGAGATAGAGAGGGGAGGGGAGAAAAGAGTAAGCTATTAGTATTGATTCCTAAAAGAGATCCTTAGCTATGCCTCCCTTCTGAAATAAAGGGGTAAGAGGAACAGGAATGACAGAATTCCTAGTGAGTATGGGATATTCCAGAGCAGAGTGTTATCTTGAGAAGGAGAACTAAGTTCCTCAACCTTTATAATGTCTACAGATTTTCCTACTGTAGGAAAGGGAGGCTTAGACCACTAGAATTTTTTTTTTTTTTTTTCCAGACGGAGTCTTACTCTGTCACCCAGGTGGGAATGTCGTAGCAGGATCTTGGCTCACCACAACATCCTCCTCCCAGGTTCAAACCATTCTCCTGCCTTAACCTCCCGAGTAGCTGGGATGACAGGCGCCTGCCACCACTCCTGGCTAATTTCTGCATTTTGAGTAGAGACAGGGTTTCACCATGTTGGCCAGGCTGGTCTTGAACTCCTGATCTTGTGATTCACCTGCCTCAGACTTCCAAAGTACTGGGATTACAGGTGTGAGCCACTGTGCCCAGAGACAACTAGAATTTTTTAAAACAGAGTAGGAGAGGGGGAATGTGGTGCATGGGAAGAGAATTCTAGAAATCTGCAAATAGGGTACTCTAACATCTTTGGCTGAGTGCTGACATTCTGCATGTAAGTGAGAGAAAAATACTTAAGGCTGGGATAGGAAGAGCAACAGAATAAAGGAATAGGCAGAAGTTCTGGAGCTTGTGCAGGACTAAAAAATAATCCTCAGTCTTTACAGCCAATATTTTTAAAAAGCCTTGTAATACATGGGATAGCAGATAAAATTTCCAAAAGCATCCCTTTAATAGTGGAGTTAAGTTATCCTAATTTAAAGTTTGCTCTAGAGCTGCCATAAGAAACCTTAAAAAGCAAGTCTTAAGTAAATCCAGCTGAATCAAAGTAATCTAACTGATTTCAGGAATTATTATGAAGCTACAGTTATCAAAATACCATGGCATTAGTGAAAGAAAAGACGTATAGATTAATGACATAAATAGAGTTCAGGATGATACTCACACATTTATGGTTAATTAACTTTTGCCCAAGATGTTGAGCTAACACAATGGTTAAAACAATAATCTTTTTAACAAGTGTTTGTGGTATAATTGGCACACTAATTATTAATTAATGCACAATAAATTACCCCCAATACAGTGGATTTTAAAATAACAGTATATCACAATTTCTATGGATTAGGAATCATTGTTAAATTTAGGTGAGTTCCTCTGATTTTAGGTCTCTCATACACTGTGAACAAGGTGTCAGCTATGGCCATTGTCATCTCAAGGACCCAATGGGAAAGGATTTTTTTCAAACTCACTTCCATGGCTTTGGACAGAATTTAGTTCCTTATGGACTGTTGCACAGTTCAATTTTATCTGGAACTTCTCCATTAAGAAAGCTCACAAAATAAAGCGAGATGGAGAAAGAAAAAAGGAAGTTATGGCCCTTTATATCCTAATCATAAAAGTGACATCCTATCCCTTTGTTATGTTTTATTCATTAGCAACAAGTGACTAGGTGCAGCCCACATAGCAACCAGAAAACAGAGATTATTGGAGACATTTTAGAAGCAGCCTACCGCAGCCTACCCTCTGGTCACAATGTTTTATGTCCCTTTATATATACCACACATTCACGCTTTCCCCAAATTTATAAGTCTTATCCCTTTACAGTAGTAGCTTAAAGTATGGAATCCCATTATTTATCTCAGGTCCAGGTGTGGAGGAGGCACCTCCGGTACAGATACCTAAGTGGAGCTCCTAGACTCTAGATCCACTCAAACACTGTACTGTAAAATTAATAATGGAAGTTATTTGCCCTCAAATACTTCATATATAATGGTGGAACAGGAACAGGATAACTGCTATGAATGGTCATTAATATATTAATAGAAAAAAATGCCTACTCTTATCTTTGTCTTGTATCACATATAACAATTAGCTTGAGGTAGATCATCAACATAAATGCAATCAATAAAATTGTAGCAATTTCAGAAGAAAACATAGTAGAAAATCTTAATGTTTCTTTGTGAGGCAAAAGTAGCTTAGTTACATATATTTGCATTTATGTTTCTATATATGTATGTATGTTAGTGTGTATATATAAACATAATACATATAATAATGCGTACATATATATTATACACACTCAAACACACACACATATATATTGAACTTCATCATAGTTACAAGCTTTAATACTTAAAGGGCATTGTTAAGAAAAGGCAAAGACAAGTTGTAGTAGAGAGAAGATCTTTGCAATATATATATCTGATAAAGGGCATATATTCAGAACATATAAAGTATTTCCACAATGCAAAAAAACAAAAGGAAGTAAAAAAAGCAATGAAAAATAGGCCGAAAAAAAAAAAAAAACAGCCACTTTACTGAAAAAGACATGAATAACAAATAAGCACATGAAATTATTTTCAACATTGTTAGACATTAGGAAATGCTAATTGAAACCATTATGTGACAACTAGAATGGTTAAAATTAAAGACTGAAAATATTAAGTGTCAGTGAGGATATGGAGCAAGTGGAACTCACCTACATTGCTAGTTTGGGGAGCAAGATAAGAAAGCCCTACTGGAAAACAGTTAATCAGTTTCTTATGGAGTCAAATATACAACTCACTATTTCTATTCCTAGTTATTTACTCCCAGGAAATAAAACAGACCCATCCAAATACCCTTTTGCAAATATTTATAGCAGATTTATTTATAATAGCTAACAGCTAGAAATATCCCCCATGTCCTTTAACCCACTCCTAAATTATAAAAATGTATGCCCCATATATGAACTTTATTCATAATTCCAAATCTGGAACCACAAATATCCATTAACTCGTGGCCAATAAAATAATATTCAGCAATATTAATGAATAAACTACTGATGTATGTGATAATATGAATGAATCTACAAATCTCATGCTAAGTAAGAAAAGACACCATAGTTTATATACTGTATGAACCTATTTATATTGTATTTTGCTTTTGGATTAGTCACAACTATAGGAAGAAAAATCACTAGCTTCCCTGGGCTATCAGTGGACAGAAGCCATGATGCAAGGTACACAGAAAAAGTTTGGAGGTACTGAAAATACACTATATTATGATTGTGGCGGTGATTACATGGATGGATATATTTGTCTAAGTTCATTGAATGATATACTTAAATTAAGAGTAAATTTTATTATATTTAAATTGTGCATCCAATATACCCAACTTAAACAAACAGAACTACACTGAGAACTCCCACTATGAGAAGGGTGCAATAGGTAATACTGTCACTGCAACAATTACAAAGGGCTGAATGTATTTCAAATATCATTTTTATAGACATGAACTTTTTAAAAAAAAAAAAAGCAAAGATCATATGAACTAAAATTTCAGAGAAAATTTTTCCAAGGAAACTTCATGGCTCCCTGATTTTTTCCCTCTGGGAGAATTTGCCTAATTATAGTCATTTTCCGGTTCTAGGATGATGTTCAAATTATCTAAGTTTACATAGTTTGATGAGATAAACTAGCTAAATGTTTAATGTTCTAGCAGTACAGGAGTTACAGTCTGGGAATTTGAGAAAACCTCATCATTAGACTAGTGTTTCCTAAAGAATATTATAGAACTTCAAGACTGTGCAGAAGGATTCATAGTTAATGTGAAAGTTTCCAAAAGCCAGCACAAACATAGAAGAGCTGAGTCAATCAGTTTTCCATACAGAAAAAAGAAATTAAAAATCTTATAGCAAACATACAAAGATAATACATATAGGTTGCTGATCTTAATGTGAATATAAAGCAATTATGTTTTAAGAAAGCCTTCATGACTTTGTAGCAGACAGAATTTTTAGCAAGACTCAAAAGTGCTAACCACATTCTAAGTAGTTGGAAAATAATAATGTTTTTAATAAAAAAATATTAATGGGTAAAATATAGTACATAGATTTAGAGAATGTATTTGCAAAACCTCCTTCTGACAATAGATGATTAAATTATGTGCAGAATATATAAATTATTAATAGCCCAAAATAATAAAACAGCCCATTTTGTAAAAAATCTCTAAAGACTTGAACACTTTGAACACTTATGAAGAAATATCACATAGCCAGCAAAAGTAAGAAAAAAATGTTCAATTTTATTAGCTATTGTGGAAATGCAAAATAAAACCATCGTAATGGACCACTACCTACCTGCTGACATGACTAACATTAAACAGTCAGAAAACACAAAGTGTTGGCAAGGATGCAGGCCATGTGAAACTTCTGATTAACCACTGGTAGAAACATATATTCGTAGACTTGGTATAACAATTTGATATTATCCATTTCACCTAGCCATATATACTGTATGAACTAGTACATTAGTTTTCTTTCTTCCTTTTCTCTTCTTTTTACTTTTTTTTTTTAATTATACTTTAAGTTCTAGGGTACATGTGCAGAATGTACAAGTTTGTTACCTGGGTGTGGAACAATGAGAACACATGGACACAAGGAGGGGAACAGTACCTTAGTTTTCTTGGTCTGCTTTCACAGAATAACGTAGAGATTGGGCAGCTTAAATAACAGAAATATATCTCCTTACAGTTCTGAAGACTCAAAGTTCAAGATCAAAGTGCCAGCAGGATGACCAGTAATGAGGATTCTCCCTTTGAGTTGCAGATGGGTGTCTTCTTGGCTGTGTGTTCACTGGACCTTTCCTGTGAGCATGCACTTTAAGAAGGAAACAGCAACCTCTCTGATGTTTTTTCTTATAAGGACAATAATTCTAGCAGATCAGGGTCCTATATTTATGATCTCATTTAGCCTTAACTACTTCCTTAGAAGTCTCATCTTCAAATAGCCAAATACAGCCACATTGGAGTTTAGAGGTCCAGCATATGAATTTGGGGGGTGACACTAACATTCAACTCGTAACATTCCACTTGTGGCCTTCTAAAATATATGTCCTTCTCAACATGAAAAAAACATTCATTCCATTCCAACAACCCCCAGAATTCTAATTCCAGTATAAACACTAATATACAAAGTCAAAAGTCTTACCTAAATATGACCTAAATCAGATATGAATGAAATTTCAGGTATGATTTATCCTGAGGCAAAATTTATCTTCAGCTATGAATCTCTGAAACCAGACAAGTTATGTGTTGCAAAATACAATGGTGGGACAAGCATAGGATAGACATTCCCATTTCACCCAGGAGAAATAAGGAAGAAAGAAGTAACAGGTTGCAAGCAAGTGCAAAACCCAGTAAGACAAATTTCAATAGATCTTAAGGCTTGAGGATAATCCTTTTGGTTAGGTTCCCCCACCTTCCAGACTCAGTGGGGTGGCCACTGGGCCCCCAGAGCCCTAGACAGGAGTCCTCTGTGGTTTTGTGACTCTGAGAGGATACCACTCCTGTGATTAGATTAGATTATGTTATGTGACAAAAGTGAGGGAACTTTTTAGACATAATTAAGATCTCTGGTTCAGGTTCATAAAAACTGAAATTTTGATGTCTGGGCCTGATCTAATCACAAGAGCCTTTTAAAAGAAGATGTAGTGGTGCTATGGTCTGAATATTTATGGTTGCCTTAAATTCACATGTTGAAATTCTAACCCCCAAGGTGACATTATGAGGAGGTGGGGCTTTTGGGAAGTGATTAGGTCATGAGGTGGAGGCCTTATGATTGGGATCAGTGCCCTTGTGAAGGAGACTCTGGAGAGTCCACTGGCTCCTTCTGCCATGTGAGGTTAGATAGAGTGAGAGGACAGCCATCTATGGACCAAGAAGTGTGCCCTCACCAGGCACCAAATGCTGGGAACTTGGTCTTGGACTTTCCAGCCCTCAGAACTATGAGAAATACATTTCCACTGTTTATAAAAATCACTCATCTTAGGGTATTTTGATACAGTAGCCCAAATGGACTAAAAAAAATAATCATACTCAAAAGAGTCAGAGGGATTCCAAGCAGCAGAGATGCTCCCTTCTTGGCCTTAAAGAAGCAATTAGCCAGTTTCAGAGAGAGTCACAAAACAAAGAATCGTATGCAGCTCCTTGGAGCTAAGAGCTTCCGTCCTGTAACTTCAAGCAAAGGAATCCTGGCAACAACCTTGGATGAAATCAAATCTATTTTAAAATACATTCATATATTCTCAAATCCCAATAGTGTATGTATAAAACACATGATAGAAATTCATGAAAATAGATTTGACTCACATAAAACATTTACTAAAGTATTGTTTTGTTCAGTTAGCCCTAACAGGTAACTAGGTGGACTGAAAGTATTGATACGGCTTTCCAGCATGCTTATATGAGCACTTAATTTACATATTAAAATAAGTGTTCATTGAAATATCATAACTTAGAAGGTCATTGCTTACTGTAGCATATTTTTTAAAGTATCTGTGAAAATAGATTGTATTACACATTTAATTGACATCTTATGCCCCTGAAGGATTCCCTAGAACCATTGCAGCGATGTTCAAAAAGCAGACTACTTTTTTGACACCTTGCTCTCTAATTTTTATTATGAAGTTTCTCTAGAAATCATCAGCTGTATTATATTTTGTGATGATTAATTCTTCCTTAATGGGATTTCTAAAAATAAGAAAGTTAGATGGATAGTGTGATTCTTTCAAAATAGATCAAGTAGCTGTCATTGATAAAATCACTTAATTCAAAATTTCAACATGAAGTGTAGTAAAATATAGTCATATAATCTTCAAGTATTTTTTAAAGAGATAGGGAACAAATTATATTCTAATAGTACAAAGCATAAGTGGCAAGATATGAGGTAAGAGGTAGAATATTAGCATTTCCAACAAGATATGTATAGTTTTTAAAGAAATTATAAATTCATAATACACACTTCAGAGAATAAAGCTTGACAAAATACTCCTGTTTTTTGAGACTGTGCAGGAGTGAGCAAATGGCATACTGCATGGGATCAGAAATTTTAAAAGAATGACAACAACTAATGTGAAGGTGAGGCTGGACATTACAGTTTTTTCTAGGACAGAGCAGACTGATAATCTAAGAAGAAGCCATATAACTTTCCTCTTTGTTATCTTAGTTCTGAAAAGTGAGCTTATCTGAATGACTTATCTGGTTCTGATAAAGGGAACTTCTTCCCCTGTGCCTAAAGTAGAGCCTTATGACCCATAGTGCAGTATGTGAACCTATAGTACTTGGAAGTTTGGTGGAAATAAAGAATCTTGTGCCCTGCCTTAAGCCTACTGAATCCAAAGATAGTAGTTCCTAGGTATCCATGGGGCATTGTTTCCAGGACCTCTCATGGACTGAAATCCACAGGTGTTCACGTCCCTTCTATGAAATGGTATAGAACAGTTGATCTTCAAACAAGTGGTTAGGGACAGCAACCTCTTGTACAGTAAAAAATTTACCTATAACTTTTGACTCCCTCAAAACGTAACTACTAATAGCCTACCATTAACCAAAAGCCTTATTGATAATGTAAACAGCCCATTCAAATATATTTTATATGTTATATGTATTATCGACTGTATTCTTATAATAAAGTAAGCTAGAGAAAGGAAAATGTTATTAAGGAAGTCAAGAGAGGCCGGTGCGGTGGCTTATGCCTATAATCCCAGCACTTTGGGAGGCCAAAGCGGGTGGATCATGAGGTCAGGAGTTTGAGATCAGCCTGGTCAACATAGTGAAAGCCCATCTCTACTAAAACTACAAAAAATTAGCTGGGCACGGTGGTGGGCACCTCTAATCCCGGCTACTTGGGAGGATGAGGTAGGAGAATCTCTTGAACCTGGGAGGCGGAGGTTGAAGTGAGCCAAGATTGCATCACTACACTTCAGTTCAGGCAACAGTGCAAGACTCTGTTAAAAAAAAAAAAGAAAGAAAAGAAAGAAAAGTCTAAGAAATAGAAAACGTATTTAATATTATTTAAGTGAAAATGGATCATCATAAATGTGTTTATCTTTATTGTCTTCAAGTTAAGTAGGCTGAGGAGAAGGGAAAAAGAAGAGGTTGATCTTCCTGTCTCAATGATGGCAGAGGCAGAAGAAAATCCATTTATAAGCGGATCTGCACAGTTCAAACTCATGTAGTTTAAGGATGATTGTATTTGCATACAGCCTACACACATCCTCCTGCATACTTTATGTCATCTCCAGATTACTTATAATACCTAATACGAGTGCTATATATGTAGTTGTTCCACTGTCTTGTTTAGGGAATTACAAGGAAAAAAAAAAGCTTGTACATTATCAGTATAGATGCAGTTTTTTTCCAAATATTTTGATCATTAATTGGTTGAATCCATAGATGTAGAACCTGCAGATACACAGGGAGCCAACTGTATGTATTTCCATAAAATTCCTGGGTGCTCGACAAGCACTGTAGAACAAGGGTTGTAAATCATATTGTCCACTAGAATTACTGGAAATTTAAACCATAAAACAAACAAAGAGCAAAACTATTTATAATGTTCCAGTAGCATATAACTGCTCTGGGGGGGGCAGATACTGGACATCTAGATATTTTTAAGTCCTGCCAGGTAATTCTAATGGGCAGGAATATTAAGAATAATTGTTCATAAATGAGAACACTTGGGCACAGGGAAGAGAACAACACTCACTGGGCTAGGTGGTAGGGTGGAGGGGGAAGGGAGGGGCAGCGGGGGCGGACAGGGAGGATGGGAAGGGATAACACAGGAAGAAATACCTGATGTAGGCAACTGGGGGGGGGCGGGATGGAGACAGCAAACCACCATGGCATGTATGTACCTATGCAACAATGCTGCAGGATGCAGAATGTGCACATGTACCCCAGAGCCCAAAGTACAATAAAAAAAAAGAAGGCCCACAAGACTACTGTACTTGTTGTGTTATCAAGTGCTCAAATAAGTTGACTTGCCTGCTGAAGAGGAAGGAGCCTCCCATTATCTTCCCAGTGCACTGCCAAAAAAAAAAAAAAAAAGAAAAAAAAAAAAGAATTGTTCATGACCTGCCAGGTACATAACTCACTTATTTCCATGTATGTTTCCCTCTTAGAGTTTCGATTCCTGCACTTGAATCATAATGCAAAATTAGGGCCTCATTATTTGCAGAAAGCCCAGAAAACAAACCAACCTGAACTTCAAGTACTACCTTTCTTAGGATTTTCCTTTGCCTTACTTTACTTGTGTTATCTTTTATTCCTGGAATTAACAGCAATTCTAGAATATAATCATATTTCCAGACACTGCCTAGACAATAGACTTTCTCTCACTATCTGTACATGAAATCCGAAAAGAAGAACTCCAGGCTCTGGCCCATTCAGACCCTTCTCATGCCCATCCTTCTGCAACTAGCTTGGACACCTATTCCATGGGGTGGACAATGACAATCTTCTTTGTACCTCTTTTCTGTGTTTTTGTGTTTTTTAATTCTATTTTCTTAAGTTGCTGATAATTGGTTGCAAATCACATCATTGCTAATTATTTTACATGTATTAATCACTTTATTAATCATTACAACAAAAGTCCATTTATTGTTGGCACTGGTTCTGATTTCAACAACTTACATGAAAATTGATACTTCCTTAATTATTGTGATATACTACTAAGTGTCACTTGATTGGATTGAAAGATACAATTCTTTCAATCCAAGGAACAATAGTATTGTTCCTGGCTGTGTCTGTAAGGATATTGCCAAAGGAGATTAACATTTGAATCAGTGGACTGGGAAAGGTAGACCTACCTTCAATCTGGGTGGTCACAATCTAGTCAGTCAGCTGCTAAATTGGCTAGAATAAAAGCAGGCAGAAGAACATGATTGTACTAGGCTGCCTAAGTCTCTGGCCTCCATCATTCTCCCATGTTGGATGCTTCTTGCTCCTGAACATTGAACTCTACGTTTTTAGCTTTTGGTCTTTAGACCTACACCAGGGGTTTGCCAGGGGCTTTCAGGTCTTCAGCCACAGACTGAAGTCTGTACTGTCAGCTTCCCTACTTTTGAAGTTTTAAGACAAGAACTGGCTTCCTTGCACCACAGTTTGCGGATGGCCTATTGTGGGCCTTCACCTTGTGATAGTGTGAGTCAATACTCCTTAATAAACTTTCTTTCATATATACATCTATCCTATTAGTCCTGTCCCTCTAGAGAACCCTGACTAGTGCAATCATCGGTGAAATTGACCACAGGATGCTATACTTTTAAAATAATTTATTTACATGAATCTCACTCTTTCAGTCTGCTACAAGTGTTCATTTCTTGCAGGTAAAGAAAATATATACATCCTATTTTAAAATGTTTCTATTTCAAGATAATGTGGTCAAGTTGTTCTGTAATGAAATATATTTTTATACCCATGGATATTTAAAACATATCACTCAACTTCTTTAACTCATCGATAACAAAATGTTTAACATTATTCTCTTGCTAATCTTACTGAACAATTTTATTTGACTCGTATAATTCTACAATTAATCTTTTTTTTCTTTTTAAACAGAGTCTCACTCTATCTGCCACATTGGAGTGCAGTGGTGGCTTGATC
This sequence comes from Ateles fusciceps, assembly GCA_036589455.1. Taxonomy (NCBI): domain Eukaryota; kingdom Metazoa; phylum Chordata; class Mammalia; order Primates; family Atelidae; genus Ateles; species Ateles fusciceps. Next base: position 16,015,270 of record JAZHEH010001266.1, on the reverse strand, counting down.
TTGGCTCACAGCAACCTCTGCCTCCTGGGTTCAGGTGATTCTCTTGCCTCAGCCTCCCAGGTAGCTGGGATTACAGGCATGCACAACCTCGCCTGGCTAATATTTGTATTTTTAGTAGAGACAGGGTTTTGCTACGTTGGCCAGACTGGTCTCAGACTCCTGACTTCCGGTGATCTGCCCACCTAGGCCTCCCAATGTGCTGGGATTGCAGAAGTGAGCTACCGTGCCCAGCTAATTCTACAATTAATCTAACCTTACCCCTTTCAGATGAGTTTAGATTAAAGTGAATTTCTTCATAGAATAATCTTGGTTGGACATTTCAACTCAATTCTACAAACATGTTTTGAATGTCTTTTGCATGTCTGTACTAATACATGCATACAGCATTCCATAAGTGAAGAATTCTGAGACTTCTGAAGCTTCAATCAGTGCTTAGACAAAAGAAATCTGAAATACAGGGCACAGGTAGAGAATACACTGAGTGGATGATAAACAAAATAGTTATAGGGGTGATGCAGGAAAATAGAATATGTAGTGCTTTATATTTTGCATAAGTCTAAGAAGTTTGTTTCTGGAATAAGAGAGGAACTGGATAATTGAGACTGGGTCTGAGGAGGCAGCAATTCCTGTATATATTTTGTTTGAATGCTAAGACAGTTTGAATGTTTCAGAAGGGATTCCCCTGAGACACTGGATGATTGCATTGTGATTCAGTATGATTGGTCCATTTATGGAAACACACACAGATACACACACAAAAACCCATCCCATTATGCCAGATGCTAAGGCTGACTCAGAAATTAGAGAAAAATGAGCCTACATAAGTAATGTGTCAGTGTCTTTTACTTACAAGAGGCTGCAAAGACAGGCACTGATGATGTAGAGTCAGCAAGATAAATGAATCATCCTCCCTGCCTTTTAGAGTTTCCTCACTTATGAAGTAAGATCCATAAAAAAAATATCCAGTAACTTAAAATAACTTATGACAGTGAATACCACTGTATTGTATTGAAAGTAAACACGAATTTTTGTGGACATCTCTATCAAAAGTGATAGAGTTTAGATTAGATATGAAATCCAACTATCAATCTTTTCTCCATAAAAACTCTAAAGCTTTGTGGTTCCTGGTGCATTAATAGAAGGCTGAGAACATCTGCATAGTAAGTGATCAAAATTCTGACACTGATATTTTCGAATCTTATATTTGAAAAGGGACTTTGGATCAGATTGTATGGGTTTGATAAATGTACCACTTATTAGCACTATGTGCATGGGCAAGTTTCTTAATATAACTTTGCCTAAGTTTGCTCATTTTTACATTAGACATATTAATAATATATTAATGGTAGCAACTTCTTGGGATCTTTCTGAGGTGAATCTTTTATCATATATAAAAGGCTTAGCATTATACCTGGTAGATAGTGTGGGTTACAAAAAATATTTGATATTATTATTATCAGGTAGAAATAATAAATCATGTGTGAACATTGGCATCTTAATTATTACTCCTTCATACAATCCCCATCCCCAAATTTTGGTAATATATTTTGAAAATTATTTTCCTATAAATGCTAAAACTACTAATTACTGATAACTAATGCTCATGAATAATGTTATCATAATTTTAAGTATTTCTCTAAACAAATCTCATTGCAAAGACATAATACTATTTGTATTAAAATTAAATTTCAATTAAAATGTTATCAATGTGGGTGAGGAATAGTCAAACACAGCTCTGGCATGATAACACACTGATACCTGAGATGAAAACTCAAATTATGATAAACTGAGAAACAAAAATGAAGGAAGTGTAAAAGTAAAACCAATATAAATAGATAAATGTTCAGAACATTTTAGAATTTCTTATTTCAAAGGCTTAGGCCCAACAATACAGAATGCAGACTAGAGGTTATGTTTTGGGGCATAACAGAAGAAAAAGGAAAAGGAAATTCTCATAATTTATACATGCAGATTCTGCCCTTTCTGACACCTTAAAAGCCTCTGACAGTTTTCCCTAATGTACATTCTTGGGTAGTGTTGCAATAGTACAACTTGGATCTTTGGTTTTGAAGACTCATATTTTATCCTCGTTCTCTTTGGGTCAAGAGTTGTATGGGGGATGAACTAACCTCATTACAAACCACACTATCAAAAGGTGGAAATAGTTAGAAGGCAGCCTTGCAAAATGCATGAGCTATTGAAATGCTACAGACAAACTTGGTGGACAACTCATAAAACAAGGGAATTTTAACATGAGCTAAGGCTGTTTTGAATAAAGCAGATGAAAACTGAAGTAATACTTCACATGATTTAGAAAAATGGTTGCAATCCAATATACTAACAGATATTTTCATCAATGCTGATGGCAGTGAGTGATGCAACAGTTGAAAGAATGAAACCTTCACTTTAGGTCTTCACATAGTCAACCTCCCATGTGTCTAAAACATGAAATTAATAAACCATAGGTCATATTTTATTTCAACTTCTCTTTTTTCATTAGTTGGTCTGTTGTGCATGTAAACTACCATAGGGAATCCCTGTTTGGTCTTACATTTCAGTGAAAATGTCTTTGCTATCCTTTTATATCCTACTAAAGAAAGGTGAAAAGAAAAAAGAATTTAAATTAAATATTCCTGTCATAGTCAGGTTTTTCCTGGATGATTCTTTCAAAGCTCAGTATCCCTTAGTAACCAAGGTTTACTGCTGAATTCTGGTGTGTCTGGTGTGGCTCTTCCTTGCTTCTCATGTCTTCATTACAGGAGCCAGGCTGAAGGAGCAGCTCCTTATTAGGACATACTGGATTTCATGGGTATACCTCATAATAATAGACCATAAAAGTTAATGCCACCCAGAAGGAGTCACCTTCGCTCACCTAGCAATAGGAAGATGTGATGATTAATTTAATGCATCAACCCGACTGGGCTAAGGAATGCCCAGATACCTGGTATAACATTATTTCTGAATGTGCCTGTAAGGGTGTTTTAGAAGAAATTAGACTTTGAGTTGGTAGACTGAGTAGGGAAGATCACCCTCATCAAGATGAGCAGGAACAATACAATCCACTGAGGGGCCTGAATGAAACGGAAAGTGAAGGAAGGGCAAATTATCTCTTTCTTCTTGAGCTGGGACACCCATCTTCTCTTGGTTTTGGACATCACAGCTCCTGGATCTAGGGACTTTGGACTCTGGGATTCATATCAGTGACTTTCCAGTTCTTAGACCTTCAGACTCTGATGAATTTCTACCATTTTGTTCTTTCTGAGACCTTAGTTACATTACAGTTGAATTATTGAGCTTTTCTCATTCTTCAGCTTGCCAATAACAGAGAGGGGAATTTCTCTGGCCTCCATAATCATGTAGGACAATTCTCATAATAAATCTATGTTTGAATATAGATCTATATATATTCAGTTCCCATGGAGAACTCTGACTAATACAGAAGATACATATAATTCAGCTACTGAAGGGAAATGAATGACTGAAAACAATAATACAAATTTATCATATCTTATCCTCTTAGCCACTTAAATACAGTTGCTTTCTACCTGTACATGAAATAAACACATCTTTCCCCAAATAAGACACCTCAAAAAGTCTCATTCAATCATGACATTAAACTCAAGTTCAGGGTTTTATGGATAATTATAGTACTTGTAATGTCTTCAGTTTTGTTGCTACTTGATGTTAGGATAGCAAAATCGCAGACAAACGTGCAGTTGAGATTGTGTAACTCTCAAAACAAACAAACAAAAATAACAGCATTCATAATTATCATAAAATTAAAAACCAAAACTGCCCAGTTTTGGTGACAAATTGTATCTGAATCTTCTATCTGTGAAGTTTTGGAAATTAAATGATACATATAGAAGGCTAAGAATTGATCAGACACCTTCTTACAGATAATCTTACAACACTAAAAGTGTTTTGGTTGTTTAAAAGTGCATACACTTTGCCACCCAACAGATGTTTCGTAGAAATAGAAGAACATTCAGATCTGGATTAAATGAATCTTGTTTCTAGTAAAGGAACTGCAGAATTCTCTCATTCCTGCACCAGCTGCCTGAGCCATTAACAATGTTAGCAGCTAATGGAAAAGGTGACTTAGAAGCATGATTCTGTTGGAAGCACCTGTGGGGCTTATTCTACCCTTGATAACCACTACTAAATATAGTCTTCATAGTTCTGAACATAAATTGAATGTAGAATCCAACAAAAGAGCACACCTAATTATATCAAATTAGCATCTGAGTGTATGTAATCATGGAGTTTAGACCAGAGTTATTAAGCTGTCCTTTGTAGCACAGTGGCAACAATTGAAAATGATCCCATAGTATAATGTAAGGGGTTTTATGAATGCACGATGGCATCCCTTATAATGTTTGGATGCTGGATGCTGACACTGGAGTTTTATAGAATATTTCCACATAAGCAGGGCTGAGAGGAAAAGCAGGCTTCATCTTTTCCAAGTACTTTCTGATCATGTTAAACTTTGCCATCTGACAAAGTTTGTATTTTTATGGCAATTCCAGATTTAGAAGAATGGAAGCAGGAGTATGACCAATAGAGACAGCATTCACAGTACCTGGATCTTCAAAAACAAAAAATGTGATAAAAGTAACAGTACTCTAAAGATCTCAAAGTTAAAATGTGACCTCTACCAATTCTCCCCATATACCAAAGAAAAAAACCTATTTCTGAACAAGCACTGATGAAAGAGAAGAAATGAGACCAAGAAGTCTGACTTGCTGTTGCAACCAGTATCTTATTTTTTATTTGGTTTTAATTGCATGTTTTATTTTAGATTCAGGGGACACATGTGCAGGTTTGTTATAAGTGTATATTAGATGATGTTGAGGTTTGGAGTGTGATTGAACCCATCACTCAGGTAGTGGGCACAGTCCCAAATAGGTAGTTTTTCAACCCTTGTCCCCCACCCCTTTCCCATTCTTATAGTTTCCAGTGTCTACTGTTCCCATCTTTATGTCCACATGTACCTAATGTTCGGTTCCCACTTACAAGTGAGAATATGCAGTATTTGTTTTTCTGTTTTTGCATTAATTCACTTTGAATAATGGCCTTTGGCTACATGCATGTTGCTTCAAAGAAAATTATTTTATTCTTTTTTTATGGTTGTGTAGCATTTCACAGCAACACACATCTTTAAATAAATACCTACAGGCCACAAGTGGATCATCTAAAGTCAGGAGTTCCAGACTAGCCTGGCTAACATGGCACAACACCATATCTACTAAAAATACAAAAATTAGCTGGGCATGGTGGCATATACCTGTAATCCCAGCTACTCAGGAGGCAGAGGCTGGAGAACCGCTTGAACCTGGGAGGTGGAGGTTGCAGTGAACTGAGATGGTGCCACTGTACTCCAGCTTGGGCAACAAGAGTAAAACTCTATCTCAAAAATAAATAAATAAATAAATACTTGCATCACTTATGGTGTTGTTCCTGTGACACCATCTCATAATTTTTGCCCGGGCATAGGGCACTTCTAAACCAATTCAAAGATAAAAAGGACTAGGGGCTCCTGTTCCTGCAACTTTAGAGGAATAAAGGAAAACCAGGGCCATTGGCTGGGACACTTACTTACATCTTGATATTGATAACACTTTTCTCTGATTATATTGCTCTTTTCTCTGATTATATAATTATATAATGTTTCCATAAACACCAGTATAAGGTATTTGCTAATGATGAATCCACAGTATAGCTTTTCCTCTTAAATATAATCACCTGTAGATAGCCAATGAATGTGCTTCACACAAGAGTATCACTTATGAATTCTTGGATGAGCCACAAAATTCAGGCCTGATATGATTTGGACCTGTGTCCCTACTCATCTCATGTGGAATTGTAATCCCCACTGTTGAAAGTGGGGCCTGGCAGGGTATCAATGGCTCATGGGGGGAATTTTTCATGGTTTAACACCATCCCTCTTTGTGGACTTGTGGCAATAGTGTCTGGTTGAGTTTCATCTAATTTTTTTGTCACAAGTCTCTATAACCATGAGACACAAACTTACACAGAAAAAAAAAAATGCCATCACTTCTAAAATATTTCATTGTCTCCTTTATCCTTCATTAAATGTAAAATTTCAATACCTTAAAAAATATCAGCAAGTGAAAGTAAGATACTAAAAGCCCAAAGGGATTATAAAATAATTGCTTAAATTATTTTACAAAGAAGTTTAATATTCTTAGCTAATCATAAGATGGTTTGGGTCACTTTGAAAAAAATCCTAGTTAAATTCTTTAGTCCAAGTCTTTCATAACCACAGATGAACTGACAGAGTCGTTGAGATGTTTTGCTTGAGCTGAAAAAAGTTGAAAGTTATGCGACAGCATAGAGACCAATATTTAACACATATATTCTGTCTTTAATTTATATAATCATCCAACCTCAGTATTCACATACTCCCTTTTGCCTCCAAATATGGTAGCTTGAAAACTGAAGGAAATTCTTGACAACAAAAGATGTTTAATTGTTCAAAAACAATGCCTCCAATGCCTCATTCCAGCAATACATAGTCTGTAAAAATTCAAGATGGTACTCTAATTCATTGTACTATGTAAAATGGTCATCTTACGAAAGTTTATATACAATATGAATTAATTCTGTGTAATTATATGACTTGGAACTTTAACTGAATCTCTAAGGCAAAGTATCACTAATAGATGATCCAAGATGCACCAATCAATTTTTATCAGCTTCCTGGTCAACTTTCAAGACAGTCTTTACAAACAATTAAAAATTACAATTACTTGTTGAAAGCCAGATACTGTGCTAAGAATACCCAGTTGAAGAAAGAACAGTTTCTATTTTTGGGGTGTGGTGGCCTAGTGCAGAAAAAAAGTATATGTAAATTTATCAGCATACATCCTATATAATGGGAATTAGTGTTTTTAAAAAATTCTATTGTTACTGCAAATAATTCTTAGTGTTTGGATTGTGAGAACAAAATACGCAGCATGTGGCAGAGTTCAAGAATCAATAGTTTTCAAAAAAAGTGAGATGATTTCTTGGAATGAACAATAGAAAAATCAAAGTCATAGAAGCTGAAAAATGCATAGTATTAGAGAAAATAAGCAAGTATTTATTCTTTATAGAACATGTAGCAGGGAAGAGGCAGGAATGTAGAACATTCAATATGGGCTTTAAAAAGTGCACCAAATAGTTTAAATCTTATCTGAGCTAGGAAAGGAATGTTTTGTAGAAAATATCTCTCTGATGACTATAAAGAAAATTTATTGGAAGAAGATTGTTAGGATCATTCAACCTCTGTAATAAATATATTCTACAATGGAGTGCCTCAAACACTACGGAATTTTCTTTCTCTTTCATGTTACAGTACAGGGCAGGTGTTCCTGAGAAAATCGATAAGTGGGGGATGGCTCTACCACGTTCAGAGACATAGGCTGATAGCAACTTTTCCATCATCAATATGTGGCTGTTAGTGGCAGAATAATCATCACTTACCACTTCATATGAAGGGTTTGGGGGCAGGGGAGGAACAAAAAGGAATACACATGGGAATTTTTATGGAAATAGACAGGAATGTGGCAAATATTACACCCACCTACTCTTCATTGAAGAGAGAGCTTAGTCATGTAGCCAGATTTAACTGAAGAGGAGTCTGGATATTGAGTTGCCTGGGCTGGGCAGTTACATCTCAGATACAACTCAACTACCACAGTAGAAAAAGATCACAGATTATCCTGGACAACTAGTGGGCTGCATCACAGATTCTAATGTCTCCTCTCTCTCTTTTTTTTAAACTTTTATTTCAGGAGTACACGTGCAGGCCTGTCATATAGGTGAACTTGTATCGGTGGGTGGGGGGATGTATGTTGTACAGATCATTTCATCATCCAGGTACTAAGCCTAATACCCAATGGTTATTTTTCTGCTCCTCCCCATCATCCCACCCTTCACCTTCAAGTAGGTCCCAGTGTCTATTATTCTCCTTTTTGTGTCCATGAATTCTCATAATTTAGCCCCAACTTATAAGTGAGAACATACAATATCTGGTTTTCTGGTCCTGTATTAGTTTGCTAAGGATAATGGCCTCTGGCTCCATCCACATTCCTGCAAAAGACATGATAAGACTTTTTTCATAGCTGCATAGTATTCCATGATGTATATGTACCACATTTTCTTTATTTCATCTGTAACAGATTGACATTTAGGTTGATTCCATGTCTTTGTTCTTATGAATAGTGCTATAATGAATATTTACGTGTATATGTCTTCATGGTAAAATGATTTGTATTCCTCTGGGTATATACCTGGAAATGGGATAGTTGGGTGCAGTGATAGTTCTATTTTTAGCTATTTGAGGAGTTGTCACACTGCTTTCCATAATGGCTGAACTAGTTTACACTCCCACCAACAATGTATAAGTGTTCTGATTTCTCCACAACCTTGCCAGCATCTGTTATTTTCTGACTTTTTATTAATAGCCATTGTGACTGGTGTGAGATGGTATCTCACTGTGGTTTTGAATTTCATTTCTTCAATAATAAGTGATATTGAGCTTTTTTGCATATACTTGTTGATTGCATGCATTTCTTTTTTTGAAAAGTGTCCATGTCTTGCCCATTTTTTAATGGTTATTTTTTCTTGAAAATTTGTTTAAGTTTCTTATAGGTGCTGAATATTAGACCTTTGTCAGATGCATAGTTAGCAAAAGTTTTCTCCCATTTTGTAGGCTGTCTGTTTACTCTGTTGATAGTTTATTTTGCTGTGCAGAAGCTGTTAAGTTAAATTATATCCCATTGTCAATTTTTGCTTGTTGCAATTGATTTTGGCGTATTTGTCAAAAATCTTTGCTCATTACTATGTCCAGAATAGTATTTTCTAGGTTATCTTCCAGCATTTTTATAGTTTTAGGTTTCATATAGTCATTAATCCATTTTTAGTTATCTTTGTATATAGCATAAGAAAGAGGTCCAGTTTCAATCTTCTATACATGGTTAGCCAATTCTCTCAGCACCATTTATTGAATAGAAAGTCCTTTCCTCACAGCTTGCTTTTATCAGCTTTGTGGTAGATCAGATGGTTGTAGGTGTGAGGCCTCATTTCTGTGTTCTCAATTCCCTTTCATTAGTCTATATGTCTGTTTTTGTACCAGTACCATGCTGTTTTGGTTACTGTAGCCCTGTAGTATAGTTTAAAGTCAGATAGTATGTGGCCTCCAGCTTTGACTTTTTGCTTAGATTTCCTTGGCTATTCAGACATTTTTGGTTCTATACGAATTTTTAAATACTATTTTCTAATTCTGTAAAGAATGTCATTTGTAGTTACATAGGAATAGCATTGAATATGTAAATTATTTTGGGCAGTATGGCCATTTTAATAATACTGATCCTACCCACAAGCATGGAATGGTTTTTCATTTGTGTCATTTCTGATTTATTTCAGCATTGTTTTGTAATTATCATTGTAGGATATTTCACTTTCTTGGCTAGCTCTATTCCTAAGTATTTTATTCTTTTGTGGCAATTGTGAAAAGAATTGTGTTTCTGTTTTGGCTATTGCTGTGGCTATTGTTGGCTTTTAGGAATGCTAGAATAGTTATTTTTGTACTTTAATTTTGTATCCTAAAACTTTGTTGAAATTGTTTATCAGCCGAAGGAACTTTTGGGCAGATACTACAGGGTTTTCTAGATGTAGACTCATGTTGTCTGCAAACAGGAATAGTTTAACTTCCTCTCTTCCTATTTGTGTGTCCTTTCTTTCTTTCTCTTGCCTGGTTGTTCTGGCCAGGACTTCCAATACTATGTTGAATAGGAGTGGTGAAAGCAGGCATTTTTGTCTTGTGCCAGTTTTCAAAGAGAATGCTTCCTGCTTTTCCCCCATTTAGTATGATGTTTCCTGTGGGTTTGTCATAAAGAGGCATATTTCTTCAAAATCTAGTTTATTGAGAGTTTTTAACATCAATCGTTGTTGAATTTTATTGAAAGCCTTTTTCGCACCTATTGAGATTATCATGTGGTTTTTGTCTTTAGTTCTGTTTATGTGATGAATCACATTTATTGATTGGCATATGTTGAACCAACCTTGCATCCCAAGAATGAAGCCTACTTCTTTGTGGTGGATTAGCTTTTTGAACTAATCTCCTGTCATGTGGCAAAGATTCCCATTAGAGAACAAAGAGCTTGAAAAACCTCCCTCCCCTCTTGGTGATGTTTTTTTTATTTTTCCTTTCCAATTGTTTTGTTAATGACATTATCAGCACTGCTCTGATCTCCCTGCCTCTACTGTATCTCCCACCCACTCCCATCTCATGATTAGACTATGACTGTTGAGAAAAATCTAATTAAAAACAGAAACAACAAACAAATACTCTTGCAATTAGAAACCATGATTTGAAAGCTTAGCAATATAGCAAATTCTATTACTGTATGTACATACATACAAAATTGTATTATTGTCTCTAATTATTTCTTATTTCATATAAAAAGATTATACCCTGCAATTCATTCTTCAGCGATTTGCAGAGGCTTCTTGTGGGAAGAGGGTACTTGTTTGTCACATGGAGATCAATCTTGTCATATGACTTTCTTTGGCTAATGGAAGTGAGATTTGACAGAATGGTTTAAGAACTACGATATTCTTTCTCTGTTATTTTTTAGCCCAAAACCAAAATGAATTTAAGCTAGCACCACAGAAAATGCACAACTGCAGACATGTAATATGGTGAGAAATAAATGTTTACATTTGATCATTATTTGTTATCGCAGCATAATCTAGCAGAAGCTGACTAACACATTAGAACAGGTCTCATTCTAAAGGGTGGATATCTTCATAGGTAGTTAAATTCTCCAGTGTAAATATCTCTATGGACATAAAAAAGTACACCTTAAGATATTACTCTTTGTTGAATAAAATTAGCATTTCATTGAAACAGCTTAATTATGCTATGTATTAAATAGAAAGACAATAGCCAATGAAAGAACAATAAAAAGAAAGGTTTTTTTCAATGAAAAGCAATTCTTTCCACTTATTTTTGAAGCATAGAATGCATTTTCAATTATTTCTGTTTATTTTCCAGTTCTATGTGCCTTAAAGATAGAGGAAAGTCTAAACTTACTCTACCCTTGCTCTTTAGAGCTTCTCAGTGTTCTTCATATAATTTAATTATTCTTCATAGAGATTTAATTCTGATTTATTTTTCCAATGACTTGCATTGAAGTATCAGTTCAGTGACTTTCTCACTCCCTCATGATTTTTCTCTTTCTCATTCTAACTATGTATAATACAGAATATACTAAGTCCTTTTCTTCTGTCAACACGTAACACTTTTGTCTCACTCTATTTCTTTTCCCTGCAATTTAGTTTCTATGTCTATATTATTTCTAGTTAAGAAGGATTTGAGCACACTAAGTGCTCAGTCATCATAGTTTCCCAGTCTTCATAGTTTCTCTGTCTTGTCTCTCATGAATTTCCTATTGTTGGGTCTTTTTGTTTTCCTTTCATCAAGTTAACAAATACAATGAAAACTATTTCATAATTCTGCAATGGAGCATGACTGTCTATAAACTTACTGCTATGGATGACTATTTTTTTTTAAAGAGGATAAATATCCCTTTAGTCTATCTGAAAGAATTTTGACTGTATCACAAAATGTTCAAAATAATTGCTCATTACAGAACAATATAAGCAATATCTATAAATAAGAGTTATTACCTAAATCAGTAGCAAACATTAAGATGAGGTCTATTACACAACCTTAATTTCTTATTGGAAGACCATTGCATTTAATTAATCTAATTTTAAATGATCCTGGATTTTCATTCTATCAGATTCTGTATGTTCTCTACTTGGGCAGGCTTTGGTGATCTATAGCTTATTTGTTGTACATGCCACAATATAGTAATATTGCCACATATTTTTTAAAGTAAATTTTTATGATATTATGAATAGAATAAAAATTATAAAATTATTTGTATGTATAGATACACATATATTCCTGGAAAGAATTCTGGAATAATGAATATAAAAATATTTAAAATGACTGTGTTTCTGTTATAGAAACTAATTTTCATGCTTGTTTATATTTTCTTATATTTTTCGATGACACACAGCTTTTACTTATATACAAAAATGTAATATCTTTGACTTTGAGCTAATAAAAATTTACATTGCCTTAGTTTATAATGTATTTGTGGAGTGTTTGCTCTCATAAAATTATTGTTTTATAATTTTTTATACCAGTCATTCCATTCTTAAATGTTAAAACAAATTATTAGAGTAAAATTGAGCCATTATTCTAGAAACAAAGATTTTCCTACCTAAACTTGCCAAGATTGAGTTCTACCTAAATAATTATGCAACAACATAGGATGATTTCATAAATTATAAAGCCAGACTTTTGAGAGAATTATTGATAAAAATAATATTTCTCCCATAAGCTAGATGTTCAACTCCAAGTCAACATATTCACCACTAAAAAGGCTACCTTTTTAATATAAATTATTCTTTATCATTAATGCTCACTAATAATTACTGACTCTTGCCCTTCTCTAAGCTGTAATTTTTAACTAATTTTGCTACAGAGCTACTAATACTACTAATAAAACCTTATCTTTTAGTTATACACATTTCAATAGTCCAAGAAGCCCCAAACCTGTTACTAATTTAATGGTTATTTAGCAACACTGGTTTGCCATGACTGTCACCTGAGCAAAATTCTGTATAAAAACTGAACTTTAGTTTCCATCTGCTATTCTATTTGGAACAAATATGTAATTTAGGATATATGGGTCAGCCCCTGTTCTCTGTGTATCACATTCTGTCTTAAAATTGCTAATTTAAAAGAATAAGAAGTATCTGCAGGCACTATTTATACCCAGTGTCCAATAGTGAGTAAAGTTTTATTTACCATTTGAAATGATAGCCTTCCTTAGGAACAGGCACCCACACGCACACACACACATCCCCCATACACACACATCTATGCAATCAAAAGAATTTGTCTCTCCCTGAAAATCTTATCTGATAATAAACTTTCCTAATATTTTCCTGCTAAAGATTAATAAACTTCTTTTGAAACTTATATCTAATTTATGTGACTTTAAGGGTCATGCTTTAATAACAATGATGAAACACGATTATTACTTCCTAATGCTGAAATTACAGTTTTTACATTGTAAATTTTTCCTGCTATGCGCCCTGTGGCACTAACATCTTTATCACTCCATGTGTTTCTAGTTTTAAAACCTTTACCCCTGCTGTTTGAAAAATATTTCTCATTTTCGTCCCCTATGGAGTACAGAAATCCCTAAAGGCAAAGCCATTAGTGATCTCTCTGCCTTTCCCCCAAACACGTATTATGATCACCAGTGCTGTTCCCACTGCCTCATTGGCTTTTGGTAAAGTATGCAAATGAGATGTTCAAAATACACACTTTTTGCAACTGTGCAAGTTCATACTGATTTATAAAATGGGCAGGCTATTAAAGTGACTGAAAATGTCAGCAAGATTTATGCATGGGTGACAAATTGTATTGGAAATGTTCATTTTTAACATGCTGCCCTAGGTTTTTTTTTAACAACCTAGACAGTCTGTGATACATTTGTTTTAAGGCTATTTTTTCCCTCCCCCAAACATACTTTTGACAGTGACTTTTTGACTGGAAAAATAAACAATGCTACTTCACAATCATACAAATTGTATTTTATCACAGAAAGCAATACTTGGAAGATATAATAAATTTCCTTTTGACACCCATTTTTCCTATGTACCATTAGTCCACTATGGTTAAATCGTTTCCCTTTATAACAGATAACTTGAATTGCATGCATAAATATTTCATCACTAGGATATAAAATTATGTAACTATCAAAACAATTACCCAGTCACCGCTGAGGAAAATATTTCATTCATATTAAAAATGCACAACTTAGGGAACAAAAGATAGGAGTGACAACTGACATACATCTTCTGGAGTTTATGATTCCATCTTTGGAGAATTCCATATTAAAAATGGTCTAAGCGATACTCAGATAGTTTTTCTCTATTATTAGTGAATTAAATCTGGTGTATCCCAGCTCTGTCTGTGACTCAACCAGGCAGTTGTAGTACTCTTGTCAGCCCAAGTGTGGTCTTTGAGCAGAGTTCTTCATGTTTTATATCTCTGGATGACATATATTCATTCATTGAACAAAGCAAAGGAATAGGAAAAAATGATGCTAGAGCCAGTTCATGCAATGTTATTTGAGAAATTAACTAGCTCATCCTGGCAGACCTCAAGACATGTATGCACACAACAGAAATATCATGAGTAAAACAGTGTGGTGTAGCACAATTACAGAAGAATGAATTATAGAAATCAAACGCAGTAATGAAGAACAACCTATGATTAATTTCTAAAAAGAACAGATCTTATAATAGCATTATTATGCAGTCTTTCTAGTTGGAAAAGTTTGGTATTAGAATTCTAATTCTACTTTTTATATTCAGATCAGTTTGCACCAATACTATTATTGCAACTGATTTTCCTAATTAGTTCATTAAGTTGCATAACAATTGGTTTACAACTAACAACTCTTCTTGATGTTAAAACGGTGAAGATAAAATTGATTTAAAGCCCACATCTGATCATTCATTCTTACACATTCGTATGCCCTGGTGTTTGATAAAGCTCTCCTTATATCATTGTACCAGCCTGTCTGCCCTGTTTTCACTTAAGTGCCATGGCTATGTTCTTGCTTATTAAAGAGAGTTAACATTATGCATTATACTTTAAAAATACAAACAGGGTTAAAAGGAAAAAAGAAACAACAAAAACATCTGCTTTTCATCAAGGGGCGCCATCTTACAGCTTCTACTAGAATCAAGGTTTTGAGAGAAAGCAATAGAAGTTATGAATAGGCATAGACTTGCATAGGTGAAGATGCAGCTCGAGGAGATGGGGAGAAATAGTTTTATCTTTTTCTGTTGTTGTTTTTACCTAAAACTATTCTACGTTAAAAGAACAAATGTCATTTGTAAGATACTGTTTGTTCAAATATTTTCTGTTGAAGAGAAATATTACTTGATTTTAATGCTGAAATAACCTCATAATAATGTTTTTCTCTAGATTTTTAACTTTTCTTCCATGACTATTAAATGCACCCATCACTCTATTCACAACAGTAAGTTTGCCTTTAACGTTTCAAAAACACACTTTGCTGACTACCATTCCCACAGAAACATTTTTACCCCAGAGGATACAAGTCGAAACATTATGAGAGAGAGAGGGAAAAACTAAGAATACATTCTAGAACATCTGGTATATTACCAAGAAAATCTGTCTGTGAGATAAGGAAAGTCCATCTCCTTTTTTTGTCCCTGCATTGAGATGCATTTGAGGAATAATTTACTATTAGGTCAGTGTAAAAGTAATTGTGCTCTTGGCCATTACTTTTAATAGAAAGTGGTTCAGTCAGAAATCTATCCCATAAAGCTTAAGATAAAGTTAACAGATTAAAAAATAAAGCATACATACTTCCACCTATAGGTATATGTATGTGTATATGTAAATATAATTACATAAATATAATGTTTAATAAAAGAAAATTTTCAATCTTAATTTTGTTGTTATTCTTTATTTATTTATTTATTTATTTATTATTATTATTTTTTAAAAAGACGGGGTTTCACCATGTTGGTCAGGCTGGTCTTGAACTCCCGACCTCAGGTGATCCTCCCGCCTTGGCCTCCAAAGTGCTTGGATTACAGGCGTGAGCCACCACGCCCGGCCAATTTTGTTGTTATTCTTAAAAATTAAATATAATAAAATAAAACAAAAAACTCCACCATGCATGTTAAGACATTGGATTCAAACTATGAATTGTTCCTCTCGTGTAATTGGGAAGGTCACCAGTTTCTTCACTGTGTTACCTCTTCCTCCAGAAGTCTTATATTAATGTATTTCCCTAGTAATAAATTATTATTTGCAGAGTTAGCTTTACCAGGTCAAGAATGGTTTGATTTGGTTTAAGAAACATTAATTGAGCATCTAATAAATGTTAAATATGGAGTTAGGCTATGAAAATACAAATATTAAAAATACATGCTTCCCATGTGTGAGGGAATGAAGTATAATGGTCATGAGTAGAGTACCTAGACTATCCCTTGAGAAAAAAATTCCTTTGTCAATGCAGTCATTGTTTATTGAAGGTGGAAAAAGTGACGATGCTCATCAAGAGTTAGAATTTTGGCGTTATCCTTTTTACCATGAAGAGTAGTAGTCTTTTGCATAAATTGGTGAATCTCTAATGAGACCATCTATTTTACTTAAACTCTTTCCATGTTTTAAAATACACATCTTCTACAATCCATTCCCTAACAATACAGACACACTTCTAATTTTTTCAAAAACAATTCATATAAAAATAGGCCTTTTAACTAAGTCTCACCCTATATATACCATTCTCATTTATCTTGTGAAATCTCAGCCTTGATGTTATTGGACAGTAAAAAGGCTGCAATGGGACCCCTGTCAAAAGACAATTTTCTTCCTTGAATGATAAGCAATGGAACATGTAAGAACAAAAAGCCAACTGATTAATGGCATGCAATTCCTCTACAATTATCTTGCCCATGTTACACAGTCATTGTATAGATTGGACTAGATCATTAAATTATGTGATGGCAATCAGCCATCTAACTTTAAAAGAGGTGGGAAGAGCCAATTTAAAAACTTAATATCTCAGGATGATGCAGTAGCCTTAGAAAACCAGCCAATTTAGAGAAAATTACCATATGTACCAACTAGAATGATAAATGTGATCCTTAGCTAAGCATTTGTCCTTGTGCTGATGATATTTTGAAGTAGGTAAGGAACTCTGCTCTTCTTTAATATTTGAGACTGGTGGTAATCCAGGGCATTAAACACTTGGAAAAGGGAAACACAGACTCTGGGAGGAAATATGTTCTTATGGTAACTTTCACTCTCTGCAACTCTATTGGGAGCTTTGGAATTATATTCTGAGACATGAAGATCAATATTTTATTGTTCTTTTATATGTTTGCTTCTTAGTTGTGTCAAGTATGTCTTGCTGCTCTTATTTATGTATTAGATAAGCATTCTGCAAAACCCATAAAATACACATCCTTTTTTCCCTTAAACAACATTATTAAAAGTGTGACCTTGTATAAGATATGGCAACAGAAACGAGGGGTCCAGAGAAAGGGAGATGTAAAAGAACTCAGAAACCAGTGGAAAACAGAATGCATAATTACAGGTGACTTTCATAAATGCTATTTTATGGAAAAGAGCACATTGGGAGAAACCCGATGGGAGTGAGCACATTGAAGGGAAACCGAGCATAGATCACAATCACAAAGAATGACATTAGGTCATATTAAATAGTATAATGGAGCCAACTGTATGTTCTCCTAAAATAATTGGAGGATAAATTCCAATGCGTACTATCTTAGCTTGACTGACACCCCAAAATACAGTAGTCTGAGTGAATTAAACAACAGACATTTATTTTTTATCATAGTTCTGAGGGTTAGAAAGACCAAGATCAAGGGGCTAACCAATTAGTTCCCCACTGAGGGCCTGCTTCATGGTTTGCAGATGGTGCCTTCTCACTGTGTCCACACACGTTGAGACAGTTTGAGCTTTGGTCTCTCCTCCTGTTTCTGTAAGGACGCTAATCTCATTATGGGGACCTCCCTCTCATAATCTGATCTATACCTAATTGTCTCCAAAATACCATCATATTGAGAGCTAGGGCTTGGGCTTCAAGACATCAGTTTTGGGTAGACAAAACATTTAGTCTGTAACAGACAAACCTATCTCAGACAAACCTATCTATATTTTTTCTCAGTGATGATTTCATTATATACAAAATGATTACTTTTCCACACTTTATGTACTTTAAACTATATTGAATGCTTATCACCATATATTTCTGTTAAATTAATAGATGTCAGAGAAGTTTTCAAGCAGTTTTTAGATTTAGCCAACATTTTATTTCCCACTGAGTCAGGCATACCTGCCCCAAGATCATCCAAACTGATAGCCATCATAATTGTTTTCTTGTGGTGATGAATAACAATTTGATTCTGACTCAATTGTAAAGGTACTGTCTAGTGGAACCTAAGCAAATGTGGCTGTAAATTGTACGATTTTTAAATTGTTTTAACATTCTAAAGGAGGGAATCATATGCTATGATTTCTTTTTCTCCTTTAGATTGAAAACAAAAACAAAAACAAACTACCTTACAGAACTTCTGTCGGCTGACCTCAAATAGTTGGTAATGAACTCAAAATCACAGCAACTCTTTTTTCTAAAATTGAAAAGAACCTAGGATTCAGAAGACAGATTAAATACTGGGTGGTTCTCATTTGAAAGAAGGAGACACAAGGTCACACATTTTTCTTTGAGCTATGTTATTAAAACCTATCTATCTTTATGTAGACACTTGCACAAAACAACTTTTAATTGATTCGTGAGATTGTGAATCTAACACACTTTCATTTATACTGTTTGTTTTAATTGAATTATACCAGGTAAATTTTTGGCCTAATGATAACACTGATAATAACAGTAATAATATTATTCAAAACTGATGAAGCCTTTTTTCCCTATGGGTCAACTATTCTGCTAAGTCTGTTACATGTATTACCTCACTTAGTCCTAACAATCATCTTACTCATTTCACTGAGGTAGCTAAGCAATTTGTCTCAGGTTATAATGGTGATGAGAATGAGACTTGCAATCTAACAACAGAGATAATTCTAACCATCATGCCACAGTAGTTAATAACTGACTCAAAATCACAGCTAGCTTTTTTCTTCAAACTGAAAAGAATCAAGGCCTAGGACACAAACCAAACACAGTATGAACAGAGCCCTGTGTGTCTGAGGATGGCTCTCATGCCATCACCCCATGGTTTAGCTTTTAAAATTTTGACATTTATCTTCAGAGGAAGAACACAAAATTGTGACTATGTAAATATATATTTAGAGTAAAAAAGCACATCCAAATGCCATTATCATAAAAAGCAGTTGAAGATGGTAATCAACACAAAACCCTGAAAAATAAGAGTCATGTGTCACTTAATGATGGGGGTATGTTCTGAAAAATGCCTCCTTAGGTAAATTGGTCATTGTGGGACCATCATAGAGTGTTCTTACACAAACCTAGAAGGTGTAGCTTACCACATACTTAGGCTGTATGGTACAACCTATTGCTCCTAGGCTACAATCCTGTATAGCATGTTACTGTACTGAATGCCGTAGACAATTGTAACACAATGGCATTTGTGTATCTGATTGTAGAAAGGTAATGTGCTGCACTGCTACAGTACTATGGTACGATGACCTGGGTGATAGACATTCCTCACCTCCATTATAATCAGATAAGACTACCATTCTACATTTGGTCCATCATTGATCAAAATGGCATTATGGGGGGCACTAGACTGTACTTTTTTTTCCTTACATTTTTGGTTTGCACTTTCTTTGATCATCTCTTCATATACTGTTTAAATAATTCTCATTTTCTATACAATGAAGAAGTAATTAAAATTTTCCCCTTGTATATTTATTCTTTTTTCTTTTTAATAGATTCTTTAGGCAAGTTACTATCTGGCTCACAGCTCAATGTTGGTAAGAGCATGGTAACTTTTAAGACTGTTTTTAAATGTGAGGAAACTTCTTTCAAAGCTTTTTTTTTTTTAAAAAAAATAGCACATATACACACATATACACACATAAATCCCCCAAATGGGCTATGGATGCTCTAACACTACTAGACCAGGTAAGGGCAATGCAGAGGAAATCAAAGGGGAAATAGGCAGGAGTTTCAGTCAACTATAGTTACAATATTTCACTTTTGCAACCTTATGACCATGTATGCAAAAATAGGGACTGCATAAACACATTGTCAGGGCCACTACGCAAGTGAGGAACCCTAAGGCTCAGCCTGATCAGTTTTGAAGTTAGTCTGTCTACTTCACTGGATCTGTAAAAGACCACAGCCTATTGGCCTATGTCAAAATACTGACCACGCACCAAAACTTTTCCAAAAGTTCTATCAACAAAACTTCTGAATTCTAAATTATTTCCTCTCTGAGCATTCATATAATAAGATTGTACTACATTAGCTCATGCTTATTTGATTGTAATTTAAAACTTGATTATTTTCTGATTCCCAACTAGGTATTCACGTGTATATCTATGAACATACTGTATTTTTTCACAATTAGATTTTAAATTTTTCCAATGCATTGTGAAGGCTTTGTCCCCTCCTGATGTGCTTCCTGGAGTCATCCAATTAAGTCCTAAGTGGCAGGAAGGGAACAAAAGTATTTAGTACAATAATGTATTGGTGTTGTTTTTGAATAATTAGACAGTAGTATAATTTACATGAGGTAATATGACTTTTTGTTTAGGAAACATTTTGAGTGTCTCTTTAGATGTTTAAAATAAGCCCATCTGCATATGATGTTAGGAAAGAAGGCAATACAAATAGAGGGCCAAATAATTCTACATAATCATAAGAAAGGAATGTTTCTACAAGCAGCCCAAGACAGAGAGGAAGTAAGAGGGGAAGAAGCAGAAGATGTGTCCAAGGTCTGAATGAGAAGGGAGAGCCCAAGTTCACAGGAAGAGGCCAGAGTTCTGCCGAAAAATATGGTCAGTTATATGTTTTCCAAGGTGGGGAATAGTAGATACACTTTTAAGTATGGCAATGCCTAATGTTGAATTTTAAGGATTTGTTTCACATCAGTAACTTCTGATAACTCTTTTCTAATTCAGCAGTCTCCAGTCAACGTCTATTGCACAAACAAATTTGATCTAGTAGTACTTTGGAAGAGTTAGAGTTTAAGCAGTGTATTATGGGGCAAGATGGAGCAGTAAAATTGGAAGATCTGGATTTAGTTGCAGTGTAAACCTTCCCTAAAGCAGGCTAGATTTTGGATGGTAAGTTGATCCAAGGGCCCATAGAAATGCATGGAAAAATTGATTGAGGCTGTATAATATATGAAATGCTGATCTTGAGCCATAGGTTTTGAATATCATTTTTTTTTGAAAAGGGTACTGAAAGTAAAAAGAATATGCAGATACTATCAAAGTGGACAACAGTTGGCAATCTATGCTTACTGACTTAGCAGCTGTCCATTCTTTCTCGCACCTGCTTTACCTTCTAGCACTCTGATTTATTTTTGTATTTTATCCCTTAGCCATCATGGGCAAAGCCGAGAAAAAAGGTCTTTCCCAGCTCATACCACTTGGAGCCACGTCTACTACACACTGCGTTTTATTCCCAACACTGTTGAGAAATGCTGCCCTTTATTTATAGACCATCTAGCTACGTGCCCAACACAGGTAAAATGTCAGGCAATGTAAACCATATTTCCCTGCAGCCCTTTGTCCATAACATTATAAAGAAAGCACCTTTAATTTATCATGTCCTCCTTGAGTGCCCACAGCTGTTTCACCTAGGAGAGCCCAGCATCCTTCTGTGGAGAGCTTGGAGCAATTTGACAAAACTAAAATCAAGGGGTTGCATGGAGTGAGCTCTAAGATCCCTTCCAGCCTAGAATTCTGTGCTGCTAGGACTCCATCCTCCACAGATAAATGTTCAGCTGAGTGCAGGGGAAAGAGTCATGCTTTACTATTATCTGATATTAAGGGCACGACCACTTGGCAGTTTGCATAATTCCTGGCTAAATATTTGTCAACCTAATCTCTAATATATACTGGGTTATAATATCTAAAACTAAAATTGAATGTCTGGAAAAGTCTATTGTGGTATTTAATCTCTATCCATATGCTTTCTTGAGGAGTTTTAAATGAAGAGGTGAGGGCTAGGGTAAAGGGGATATGTGCAGGGGTCTCTTAAAAGCATTATTTGACACCTCGTGAAAAAGAACTTGAAAAAAATAAATATATTCCTAAGGGTAATTTTATATTTATTGCACTTAATTTAACAAATTATTGCGGGAAACACATAGACAGCATTTTCCCAGTAAAATTATTATACTTAAATGAACTTTTGACAATGTATTAATTACAAGGACATGACCACATTTATTCTGCTGATCCAGTAATTACACACATTAAAGAAATATTTATCCACAAACTATGCAGTGTACTTCAAAACAGCATTTATTGCCAAATTACATTTCCTGGATATCTGTGCCTGATTTCCAGTTACTAGCAATTTTTTAATTTTAAGAGGAACAGAGAAGTGATGAGAAATTTGAAAAATATTGTATACATAAATGCTTATTGATGTAAAAATTGAAATGTAGATCTTTTAAATCAGAGACTACTTTTACTTGGAAAAATAATTCTGAGGCAACTAACATTATGTGTTTCAGATGGAGAAGGGAGAACAGTAATCATAGTATTTCAAGCTCTTTCCTTCTTCTTTATCTTTAGTCATGAATGAAAACACAGCCGAAATTTTAAACCAAAATATGGTTTCACACTAGATAACAATCAGAGAAAAATTAATGTAATTTGCAGCTGTCTGGAAGATTCAAATATACAGTTTATTTCAGAAAGCTTAAAAACTTTTATAAAATCTTAGCAATTGTTTACAATGCAATTGGACTAGTTCTACACCTGTAGCAAATCACAGATACAAACATGCCTATCTTTACTTTGAATGTTAGAAACCACAGTGGGAGAAGGGAGAAAAAGATGCCTTTTTAAATTAAGGTTAGAGAAATAATGAATTGTGAAGAACTGGCCAGTTAAACTCAAGCAAAGGGACTGTTTCTTTCTCAGTGGTATACTTTATTAAGCTTACCAAATAATGAAAACAGAAGAATTGATATTACATTCACTTCCCTATGTCTTTGGAAAAGCTCTTATTAACTGAGCATTTCAAATGTATCACGTAAGAGATGCCCTAACCCCTTGGACAACTGGATGAAACAGCAAGATCTACCCTGCTTTTAAATTTTATATGAGTGGAAACCCTAGAAGCTTTTCTTGTGCCTTCTTCAGGTGAAAAAGGAGGAAATATTATCAAAAACTTAATACTTCATATGAAAATAATAATAAAAAAACTAGAAGGAACAATGGGAAAAAGTATGTTTTGTTGAATGCCTTCTTTGAGCTAGCATTTTATATATATTAGGTCACATAATCCTCACAACTTTTCAAAAACGGGTTTAATTGCAAAATACACTTCTGGTTAAGAAGGTTGAAACTAGTATAATGTATGCCATGAGTTGATCAAGTCTGAAGGTATCCTCCAAACAACTGAAAAGCCCCAACACACTGGTTATTGACCACATTCAAGGTTTTCAGGAAATAAAACACATCATCGAGTTGATGCCACAATGTAGCAGGGTATCCCATCCTCCCACATTACTGCACCAATTCCCAAAAGAAAAAGATACAAAAGCAAATGGCACTGATGACGTAGAGAAGACTGCTTCCTCAAATATCTGGAAGAGACAGGCACACAAATTGTTTGAGATAAGGGTCATCATCAGTGATCACGCACCTTTGCATAGTGCCTCAGACACTATCAAATGCATTCAAGTCTGCAATATTACCTTACTTGTTTTCAGTGGGACTACATCAGAACTTGGCAGAACACAGATCAATGAGATGGTTACAAGGCCTAAAGTTAGGTTACAAAGCAGGAAACCTCACTTTTGATTGTGTGTCTGCTGTGGGAACACAGATAAATTTGAGCTGAATGAAATCTATAATAATTTTTAGCTCTAAATTCAACAAAGATATTTCTTAAATTATAAAACTGCTTAAATAGAAGTATGCATGTCTTTTGAAAACTCACTTATAGATATAAAAATACTATATACTTTAAGCTGCATAGACAATGTCTGCTATAAAATTTAAAATATTACTCTGAAAACACAGAAGTAGGTTATTGTAAAAGTATGTTTTAAATATATTTTAGGCATAAAGTAGAGAAGATTGTTCTTGCCTTAGGGAGAACAAAGTAGGGGAAGAAAGAAAAAAGTACTAGGACTTTCATATCCCAAACTATATTTATTAAGATTAGAACATCCCCTCCCACCAAATCTAATTAGAATCCTCTCATTGTATTTCTACCTGAGTTACTATATAACCTGTTTCTGGTGCTGTCAGTGACTGAGAAATAATATGAACTAAAGTGTGTTAGATCAAATAGATAAATATAGGTATGGTTAAAAAGGCAAATGAAAGATTGATATGACTTATCTTCATTTATTTTTCAATTCTTTATTTTGATAGCCTACCTTTCTGCAAAATTGCAAATAGAGAAACAGTCATAGAAAAAGCAAGATCTTAAATGTATTTTAAATCCTTCATGTAACTAATTATATATTTGTTGTTCCTGAGTCAAAACTGCTGATATTTTTGGCTTCCAGAGCTTTCTATGAAAATGTAGTGAAAAGGTTTTGCTTTGACTTCATACACCAAAGCCTTCACTATCTGGCCAAAAATCTATTTTTGTGGCTTTTGTGGTTATGGCAATTAGACTTCCACATTTGGCTATGTCCCAAGAGTTAGAGAATCTGACCATTAGAAAATGACACTCCCAGCATAGAATCCTACCTCTGTGCAATTAGATTAAAAAATATGCTTTCCCCTTAAAAAAAGTGGAAACTCATGAAACTGTCAATAAAGGATTCGTCCTTTCTAACATTTATTTCTCATCATCCATCACAACCTAGATAGGTGTAGACTAAGAACAACAGGATTTCAATAAGTAATTGATCACTAATTACATGCTACATGAACAGACACAGAAAAGAAAACACATTAATATATGCTTAAAATATGATAAATTTCAACACTCATTCTTGTTTAAAAAAGAAAAACACTCTGAGGCTGGGCGCGGTGGCTCATGCCTGTAATCCCAGTACTTTGGGAGGCCGAGGCAGGTGGATCTCAAGGTCAGGGGTTCGAAACCAGCCTGACCAACATAGAGAAACCCTGTCTCTACTAAAAAATACAAAAATTAGCTGGGCATGGTTGCGCACACCTGTAATCCCAGTTACTCAGGAGGCTGAGGCAGGAGAATGGCTTGATTTCGTTAGGCAGAGGTTGCAGTGAGCCAAGATCATGCCACTGCACTCCAGCCTGGGCAACAGAGTGAGACTCTGTCTCAAAAAAAAAAAAAAAAAAAAAAAAAAAAAAAGAGAGAACAAAACTCTGAAACACTAGGTTAATTTATTTTTGTCTGAAATCCACAGTCAATACCATATTTATTGGTGAAACTCTAAAAGTGAAAATAAATAGGTTTATTATAGTAATACAGTTTCTAAACATTGCTTTGGGAATTCTGGTCACAGGAAATAATTGTGTGATATAAATAAGAAGTAAAAATGCTGAAAATAATGATCAAAATGTATTTTTTTCCGAAAATTTTTCTCCATATCAACAATAACTAGTGAAGTGGTAATAGCAGGAAAAAATTGTGACAACCGTAGAAGTTCTTTTTAAAATAAACAAAATTATTCTAAGAACAACTTTGAAATGTTTGCAAAGGGCCAATGTATTTTTTAAAAAAATTATCTAAAATTCCAGGTATATTTTAATAGGTAGATTATAGTATCCAGATTTTCCTAAACTTTAAAAAATTAAATATGTAAAAAAATCATAATTCTTTTTGAGATTTATAAGTTCAACATGACAATAATTAAAATCTTAATGGGCCTATTTTATAGATATTGACAAAACAATTCTAAAATACATAAGAAAGCAAATAAAACGTGTGTGTGTGTGTTTGTGTGTGTGTTGAGGTTTGGTCCAGTGTAAAGAGGTATATACTCTATAAAGCTAAGGTAATTCTAACAGTGAAGTAACAAATCAAAAATCAAAAGACAAATTGTTTGCCCTTAAGCACTAAAGAATGCTGAAGAGGCAAAGTCAGCTTTTCACAACTGAAATAATGGAAACTCTAATGAAAATACTGCTAACTAAGTGTTTACTAGATAACTAAGTACTTTTCCCCCAACTCTTTGCTTTATTAAATAAATAGAATTCTCTAACAATGGTTGCCATTAAAGAACAAAATAATAATAATAATGAGACAGAATAGTTCCCTTGACCCCTTTGTGGGACTCATGAAAGGGTGGCTCCCTTACTCAGCCAGCAGCTCTCAAACGCCTTGCAGGAGGGGACGCATGCAGGTGAGCTGGTGCAGAGGCCAGAACAAGCGCTTCTGAGTGCAGGCAGTATTAGAACTCTGCGTGGCTCCATGGCAGCATCTGGTTGCTGGAGACCCCTGGAGTCCCAGAGGCCATGTGTTACAATCAGTGTCCTTTTAGCATTTGCCATCTGTGACAGTGAAGTGTTAACCAGCTCAGTGGAGGGTTGGGGTGACAGCCTTTTACACCCTTTTCTCTTGGTACCAGAGTTCTTGTCCAGCATCCAGGAAGAATCAGGTTAAATGAATGAATTGAAGGGTGGGTGAATGTGGAGGACTTTATTGAGCAGTGGAAGTGGCTTTTAGTGGGAAAGAGAGCAGGAAAAGGAGTGAAGCTGTAAGATGGTCTTCCCCCTGAGCCTGGCTGCCTGGACTTAACTTTCCGACCATAGTCTCCAATGTCCAGCTGCTTCTTCTCCTCTTGATGTTCAGTCGCTTCTCTCTCTCTGTGTGTATGTCTACTGAGTCTGGGATTTGGGGTCCTTATGGGCACAGGAGAGGAGCGGAGCAGGCCAAAAGGTAACATTTGGGTGAGAAAACTGGGATAGTACTCACTTTGGGCCACAGGTCCATGCTGGAGGGTGGAGCTCTCACCAGGGACCTCACCCTCTTCTACCCAGTATTTCCCTGCCTCCTGTCTGTATCAATAATAATGGCATAGAGTAGAAGAAAATAAATACTGGCACGTTGAGAGTGGTTATGCCACTCTTAGATTATGGATAAGATTATATATATAATTTTCTTTACTTTCTTCTTTACATAACAATTGCAGTTTACAAATATTTTTCAATGATAATGTACATTATACATAATTTTTAATTTTTGAAAAAAGGATAAATATCCTTTCCAAATTTACCTTACTCAACCAAGTCAGGCACATACTGGCATTTAGTATGGGCCAAATATTATTCTAAGTAATTTTACAAAATTAACTAGTTTAATAATGCCAATGGGCCAGGCGTGGTGGCTCATGCCTGTAATCCCAGCACTTTGGGAGGCTGAGGCAGGTGGATCACGAGGTCAGGCGTTCAAGACCAGCCTGGCCAAGATGGTGAAACCCCATCTCTACTAAAAATACAAAAATTAGCTGAGCATGGTGTCGTGTGCCTGTAGTCCCAGCTACTCGGGGAGCTGAGGCAGAGAATTGCCTGAACTCGGGAGACAGAGATTGCAGTGAGACAAGATTGGGCCACTGCCCTCCAGCCTGGGTGACAGAGCGAGACTCCGTCTCAAAAAAAAAGAAAAAAAAATGCAAATGATAGATTAGAAAACCTAGGTAACATTTCCTCTAAGTTAAGTGGTAAAACAAGAATATGATCCTAAGCAATTTTTTTGCTAGAGGTCAAACTTGAGCAAGATCTAATCAATGACATTGGCTTTAAGGTTGCATCAGGTATTCTGACTCAGTTTATGGCATTTGCACACATAATAAAGTTAACAGAGATAATTTCATCGCTTTGCTTTCAGTGAATTGCAAATACTTCTGTTCATATATATATATCTGGTTAATTAGATTTACTGAGTCTATTTTTTTAACTAAATTACCTAAATACTCAGATAATTTTTAAGTAGGTAGAATATGGAAACATTGATCTCTAAGCATATTTTAAATGTTATGATAATAAAACTGCTCATATTTGACACATTAAGAAGGTGAGAGCCAGATGTGTGCAGTTGCAGAAAGGCGTCATGTGTGTGCCCGTGAGTTCTGCTAGGCTGCTCCCATGCTATAGTTACTAGGAAGTTCTTGGGTGTCCAAGCCCTAATTACTCTGCGAAATCAAAGTTATGCTAGGTGCGATGTCTCACACCTTTAATCCCAGCACTTTGGGAGGCCGAGACAGGCGGATCACCTAAGGTTGGGAGTTCGAGACCAGCCTGACCAACATGGAGAAACCCCATCTCTACTAAAAAAACAAAATTAGCTGGGCATACTGGCACATGCCTGTTATCCCAGTTACTTGGAAGGCTGAGGCAGGCGAATGGCTTGAACCCAGGAGGCGAAAGTTGCAGTAAACTGAGATCAAGTCATTGCACTCCAGCCTGGGCAACAAGAGTGAAACTCTGTCTCAGAAAAAAAGAAAAGAGAAGTTAGTTACTCTGACTAAAAATAATTATAAGTGGCTGAAGTATTCTAACAGCCATAGCGACTAAGAAAAAAACTCGGTTTGTGCTTGTTTATTTGTTTTTCCAAGTAAAAAGAGTAGTCTTGTCATAAAGACATGGTTGTCATTTTTTTGTTGTTGTTTTTTTTGGTCTCTGGACCAAAATTCTTAAAACGTTTTAAAGCTCCTAAAGAGCATTTACAGTTATGGCTGGTTAAATCTGGTGGTTTCCTAGACTTCATTTCTTTGTGTCGGGAGAATACGTTACTCAAGCTTTTAAAAGAAGAAGATTCTGAGAGCCATTTTGAAAACTTCCAGAGATAATTTATGGCTGTAGTAATTTCAATATCTTACGCTTATTACCTCATGGGTTGATCTTGAGATTTTTATGATCATGAAGGGGGACCTGGTCAGTTAAAATTGTGAAAGACTTTGAAATAAGCACAAAAGATCACTGGATGTCATGATGAATGCACCACTCCAGACCATCTGACCTTCCACTGTGTCTGAATCATTTTACAATTTAGTGGATTGTAGAAAACAAATAATAATACAAATGATTCTTGTCCATAAAAATGCAAACAGATTTTGTCCAGTGGAATACAACTGATTGTTGCCCTGTAGATACCCGATCAATATCCTGTGGATATTGATGAGTTTCAAATCTATTTGTAAATTTATTTCAGCATTCCTCATTGGCACTTGTTCTTCCTCTCTCTCTTTACATGTAATACACACATGTATATATGCATATAATACATTTTGTATTGTGTTTGTATGTATATATCTTTTTATGTATATAATGCCTTCTTTGAAGTTTCTTTTTAATCAGTTATAATATCTGATTTCCTCATTAATTAATCAATTAAATTATTGGATATGTATTCATTAAAAAATAAACAACTTTAGAGATCGTTTGCTCAGGCAACAGTAGGAGGCAGGTGGGAATGAGGTGCATTCCCGAAGAAGAAACAACATGTGTGAAAATCCCCACAGTAGAGACAGCAAGACCTACTGAAGAAACTCAAAGAAGGGAAGGTAATGGGACCTATAATATGAGATAAAGCTAGGGAGGGTAGGCAGGATTCTAGCATGCTGGGAATTTCAGGCCATATTGAAGAGTTTCATTTCTATTTTTATCTCAAAAGAAATGGAAGTCCATTAAAGTGCTTTAAGGTGGGTAAAGAGAAATGGATTTTAGACACTTAGATGTGATTTCAAAAAGGTAGTCTTGTGCATTATGGGGAATTAATTGGAGAAGAGACTATAGAAGTGGACTGCTGTAGTTCAAGTGAGATACTATGGAAGCTTGAAAAAAAAAGTCTTGGCCTTGGAGCTGCAGAGAAATGGATCAATTTGAGAGGTATTTTCTAAAACAAAGACTTATCTGTTCATTAATCTACTGATGAATAAGAAATATTCTGTCATTTCAAATATAAAATTAACATAACTTTTTTTTGGATGTGCATTTGAGTCACTGTTAGTTTGCTTGATAGAGTAGTGACAAGAGGAAAGACAGATGGAAGCGCTTGGCAAATCACTAATGACAGGCAGCATTTGTTGAGGATGAGTTTTTGAACAAAGATTGAGGCAGAGTTGCAGGCTGCTAACATTGACCAGAAAAAAAAAAGGTTACCAGAATATAGAAAGGATGGAATTGCCTTATTATTTTCTAATGATTATGTGTGTGTACGTGTGTGTGTGTGTGTGTGTGTGTCTGAGAGGGTATAGTGTTGACAGTAGTAGAAATTCTAGTCAGTCACAGAGATATAAAACAGGCTCCAGTTTCATGTAACTGAAGAAGGTGAAGCTGGGAAAGTTGTGTTTCTGTCATAAGCACAGCATTACCTGTCCCAAAGGAACTTGACATAGGACTGCAGCTGCCAGCTTCCTTCATCTCCACTGCAAGCACTTTGAATAATTGTTGAAAATAAATATTCAAGATCTCACAAATGTATTTTTCTTAGAAAGAGAAATCTTGAAAATGTTACCCCATATGCAGAAGATATTTTTATTCCAGTTTCTAATACCTCCATGAAGGAGGGTTCCTTGACAGAACTAGGGTGTTCCTACACACGTCAAGAGAAACAAAACAAAATGAAACCAAAGCACAGTTTGGGGTTATAGGATTGTGTTTATTGGATTAGAGAAATGGCAATGAACATAGAGATATTATATTTAAACTAGCATGCTTCTTGTCTGGAGTATTTAAGAAAGTTCAGTCTACAGAGTTAAGAAGGAAACTGCATATACGTATCTGAGATCCCAAGACTTTAAAAATGATCTTTTAAAGAACTTTGTGATAACCTTTTATAAAACAATGTGTTAGCACCATCATGGATTGCTTATTCTTCACAAAAAGAAAAAGGCATCTTTGTAATTGGGAAATCAGGCAGATACCATGTTAATTAAATAATCATTCAACCTCCCCAGTAATGGTACCAACTGACATTGATTCCCTTCATTGATGGACTGAAAATGCATCATCTAAGTAGTAGTTCAGCCAAAAATGTTCAACTACAGTCTAAATATGAGGAAACAATCTAATGAATCCAAATAGAGAGACCTTGTAGTGTTAAAATAGTGTTGATTAATTTTAAAATACGGGAGAACCAATACCTGCAATGTGTGACCCTTGGTTGCATCCTGATAAAAAGCAAAATGAAAACACAAAGAAACACAAAACAGTTACAGAGGACATTATTGCAATAATGGGGGGGAAGCTGATAGTGGAATGCTCGTGATATAGCAGAATTGGATCAGTGTTAAATTTCCTGAATATTTTAGTGTATGTGGTTGTATAGAAGATATTCTTGTTCTTAGGCAATACATGTTCAGGTGTTTTAGGATGGAGCAAGAGACTGAAGGGGAAGTTGATATGGCAAGATGGTAACGATTGAATAAATTTGTTGAAGAGTCTGTTGTACTATTCTTTCAACTTCTCTAAGGGTTTCATTTTTTTGAATAATAATTTGGGAAAATAAAATTAATAATAATTAAATCCACTGTTTTTAATGCATGGTTGTTTTCAAATAAAAATCAGTGCTAGATGATTTCATAATTTTAGGTGCCTTGTTTATTCTCAAAACAAACCCGAAAGTTACATGCTCATTTCATCATAGATGAAGAAATAGGAACTCAAGGCAACAAGAGCATAAGTCAATTCCTCATTTCCTGACTCCAATGCCATTGATTGGCATGCTTTTCAGAGGGCAGGCTACTGTTTGGCAACTATCCTCACAACCACTTCTTTGACCTCTCTCAGGACCCACATGGGAGAAATTCTCATTCTAGCAATGGGTATCTGAAAACCAGAGAATGCCCTCAGAGAAAAAAAAATTGTTTCTTTCCATGTCTTCATCTAATCCCTAGTCCATAATTTTTACTATTTTTAAAAGCAGTATTCCTTAAAGCTCTTCTTACACACACAATAAATATCTTTCTCTTAACATTTGCTTCAGTTCCTCCACAGAATCCTTACTAGCATTTTTCCTTGAAGTCGTCAACTTCATGTTTCCTAGTGAGTTTATCTACTAAAATATCAAGCAACTCTTTTTCCAGTTTAAACTTTACTGTGGCCTATCTAATTGATTTTTCAAATGCAACTAACAGCTACGTAACCTCTGGTGTACACCCTGCAGTTATTATTGTGTTATCCTTATAGGCCTTCCCCAGGGGGCTGCTCCACTGCTGCTAACATTAGACCTCACCATTCTGTTTCCCAAGGATCTGCTGCACGGAGCCACTGGCACTGCAGACACCAGCACTGTGCAGCTAGCTGCTATCAGAAAGCCTTGTTCCTTTCTTACATTTTGTAAATTTTGCTGTCAACCTGGAATATGTACAATTATCACTTTTTAAAGAACTTCCAGCATGATACTGGTATGTGTATATATGTTTCTTTTTTTTGTTAGGGCTTATTTTGAGATAGGTTTCTGAAATATAAGACAGAACACAGTCATTTTCAAAATTCCTTTTTTTTTCCTCCCTGTTTTCAGTGGAGGATTCAGCTTGAATATAACATCATTTTAGAATTCAAGAATATCTACATTTACCTGAAACACAGGTCAAATATGCTCATTAAAAGTGAATTTGGATAAGCTGAGATGTGAGTGTGGAGACAGAAGACATCTTAAGGGAAAAGAGACTAGGGATGCCTCAAAAACAATGATTCTGTCAGTGAGGAGTGAAAAATGAATAGAGCAGAACAATGATGTGTGCCTCACCTATCTCTGCTGGCCTATCCCTGGCTCTTGGAGGAGAGGGTACAATAAATGAATGAAACTGATTTCTCTATAATTTTCATAGACACTGAGAACACTTAATCAGTATCTCAGCACTGGTGGGAGTGATAGAGTCCGAAGCAAGCTTGGCAACGGCAAATGACTGAGACAGAGGTGGTGGTCATAGTATCACTGCGGGCAGCACCCAGGCTGGTGATTGCAATGATCTCTTCCTGGCCTGGGCTAGAGAAATGTGTACCATGGCACGATTCTGGCCTTAGGTAATAGCAACCGCCACTTGGCTTCTTCACACCTCAGTAGAAACCGTTGTAGGAATTGGTGCAATCCCTTTAGTTATTGGCAATTAATGGGCATAAATCACAATAAGTCAAAGAAGAAAAAAGGCAACAAAATTACATTTCACATGCTGGCAGAAAAAGCTAATTCCTAGGCCACGTATATACAAGATTCTTGTGAAAAGTCAAACAATTAATTTAGAGGCAATTAGAACTGCTAGAGTTCCTTTATACTGGATGAAGGGGAGAAAGGCAGAGAAACACTATGGTTGGCTCCAACCCTCATCCTATTATTACTTCAAGTTGGAATATCCATAGGTATGAATGCTAAGCTTTTTCTTTAAAAAGAAAAAAAATATTTCTATGACACCATGCTGTCATAGCCTGCAATTTCTATTTGACTAATAATCAATAGAAACACCACCTTCCTCTGCAGAAGTTATTAGAAATAGCACAAAATAGAAACCAATCATCAAACATCTGAGATCCTGGAGATTTGGGGATAAAATGTAAGAAAATTTAGAGCTCAATAAGAGGAACTAAATTTATTATCAACTGATAAATTTGGTTTAAGAAACACCAATTGCAGTGTCACCATGCTATGTCTTAATGTATTACAGTGAACAGGCAATTGAGGTAGAGACATAAGAAGTGTCTACATCTGGGTAAAGATCAGTTGTTATGAAATGATTATAATGGATTAGCTCTGTTCTGTGGCTAATAAAATCCAACTAGGCATTAACTCATATCAAGGGCCTCCTGGAAATGCAATGTCTAGGTGTCTACCATCAACTTGCCAAAGACCACCAGAAACACCTGCTGTTACAGAATATCATATAGCTTTTTACAAAATATGATATAGCTTTTTACATATATGTGCCTCTATGTGTCTATAATGCCTAAAATGATGGGAAATAATTCTTGCTTCATAATTATATTATTATTAGGTTGAAAAGAGTTAGCATTTATTAATCACTTAGAATAAGACTAGGCACATAATACATATCACATGTGTTTAGTAAACAAACTTATAATACTGTCATTAACTATTACTGTTTTATATTTTCTGTAGAACCTTTAGTCAAAATTTTAGACTAAAAGAATTCTGTGACTATTTCAACTAGAACATTACATGCATATTTTAGATTAGTAAGATTAGTGAGAATTGACATACAAAAGTACTGAATTTTCTTATCTAGGAACATAATGTACTTTCCTCATTTATTCTGGTCTTCTTTACATCTTTGAAGATACTTTGTAGTTATTTTGATACATAATTTGCATTTTTTAATATCCTTAGCTATTGGGGTTTATTTGTATATGGACCCATGATATTCTTAAACATTTTCTGTGTATACATTCTTGATGTATAAGAAAGCTACCAATTTTTGTGTTATCTGGTATCAGGTATCTTCTTGAACTTCCTCATTCTTTCTAGTTGTTTTTCTGTTAATTATCTCATATTATCGAGGAGAATCATCATATCACTTAGAAATGTCAATTTTTCAAATGATGCCATTTTGTTTGCCTTTTACTTGTCCTAATTTTTCTTCTTAATATTGTCATAAATTGAACTTCCAATCTAGTGCTCAAGAAAAGTAACAAAGAACTGAGTAACATTAGATTATTCACTGTCATTTCTTCATTTTTCTTCCTTTCCAAATTCAAGAATCTCATTAGCATATTTTCATTTGTCTTCCCCAATTTACTATCACTTATATTTAATTCAAAAAGGGTTTTACTTTTAGAAAAATCATTATCATTGTGTATCAAAAAAATTAGTCATAGCTATGTATTTACTCTTTTGTTTTTTTCTTAAACTTTTTTCTTTTGTTCTATATCTTCTTTTTCAAATTAAATAAAATTCTGGAATATCACCTTTAGAGTTTATTTCTGGTACAGCATGCATAGGGAAGTTTTCTAAATCATCGCATTTCTGGAAATGTCTCTCTCTTGCTCTATCATCTAATGTTAGTTTGACTGTATATAAGAGCTTATGTTTAAAATCTTTTTTCCCTGTGGACTTGGGAAATATTTCCACTGAGAAGGCTGTTGCCATTCTGATCATTGCTTATTTATTCAAATTTCATCTCATGCTTATTTACCCATATAAAATCTGGGAAACCAATAGGCATATTTGCATCATTCTTTGAGGATATTAAAAATTCTCTTTGCCCCTCCCAGCTTTATTTTTCAACAGAGGGCATAACAAGAGAAACTTATCAAAGTTCTTGTAACTGTAAGGCAACTTAGAAGTGATGCTAAAGCAGAAACTGGAGTTCTGGAAATCAGCCGTAAGCAATAAAAAGTGCTGACTTATTTGAGTGAAAGAATGGAAAGAGTAGAGAGCTAAATGAGGAATCTAAGGACAATTCCACAGCTGGGGAGACAAGGGCTATTTCTTTGGCCTGTTTTAATAGTTGATGATATTTTTCCTCCTCCATCCTATAAATAAAATAGCCAGGTTTGCCTGACAAGGTAAAGAATCACCTGTAATTAGTGACATACTATGTTTGCTTCTCCAACAGCTTGTTTTCTCCAAAGTACTCATTTTTCTTTTTTTGCATTGTTTTATCAACAGGTCTAGGAAGCAATATAGAAGCTTTCAATATCAAATTTGATGATTTATTTATGATACAAAAGTTTATTTTACTGTGAGTATGACACTCTGAAGGCTTTTCCCATGTGAGTGATATAATGATTTGTGATTTTAAATATTTCCTTGAAATATTAGAACTATCTATTGATTTACAGAACTATATACAGAATGCTACTTTTGAATTTGTGATCAAATACTTTGTATTTTCCATTTTTATAGTTTTATTGTTTTTGTTATAATTATATTATACAATGATTATAAAAACAACAATGAAAAAATAGATGTAAAGAAGACAAAAATGAAAACTACATGTATTCTATTATCCAGAAGTAGGTACTACAGTATTTTGATGTGCACATTTTCCATTCTTTCTCTAAGCCTAATTGTACTGAGACTTGAAGATGGGATATTTGTATATCGGCAATGTTTCCTAAGACCATGTTTGAAACCATGTTTTTCTTTATATTCTGTTTATTTTTCTAAATATAATTTTAGTTTTGATTTAATGAGTCATAATATATGATAGTATATAAAGGAAAGGGACTTTGAATTTCATCTATTCTGAATCCAATTTACAAGGAAACTGTGGGGTATTTCTTTCCTAGAAGAGTCTCTGCTTGGATGTCCTGGATCTGAGAGTGATTGAGTTTATCTATGACCTTTCTTCTAACAGGGTGATCCAAAGAGAGAGAGCTTTGAAATTACCTGAGATCTTGTTAGAACTGCAGAATACGGGTCCGCCACAAAGTAACAGAACCAGAATCTGCCATTTAACAATACCCCGACATGATTTTCATACACATGAAATTTGGAGAACAGTTATTCAGCTACAGCTTCCGTTGGACTTTTCTGGCCAATGTTCTAG
This sequence comes from Ateles fusciceps, assembly GCA_036589455.1. NCBI lineage: Eukaryota > Metazoa > Chordata > Mammalia > Primates > Atelidae > Ateles > Ateles fusciceps. The sequence continues at coordinate 15,979,042 of JAZHEH010001266.1, read as the reverse complement.
TTCTCCTCAAGTTCTCGAAACACTAGTCCCTCCTTTGCCCTTTCCAACCTGGCAATGGTAATGATTTCTGTCTTGCAGTACTCCCCTCAGTTTATGTTCCCTCATGCTTTGTAGATTCCTTCAACTGTACTCAGACCTCCACAAACATCTCCTTCTGTAAAGTGTATTTAGAGTCCCAGAGGTGTGTGCTTTTGATTTCCTTCCAGAAACCCAAATGATCATCTCTTGGTGTGTGTACTTGGGCATGAGCAGAGAGTTAGCAGGAAACTTTCTCTATCTCATTCTTTTCTGAGGTCTTTCCATTCTGAATTCATAAAATTCCACTTCATGGCTTCTGCCATACCTTACCTCTAAAATGCTATAGAATCTGTCTGAACTCTCGTATGGTTTAGTTGGATTCTCTCCTGGTTTTTGTCATTTTCAAGTCAACATAGACTTACCAGTTTTTCATCCAAATTCTGGTACAGTGTAAATGTTCCCCTTCAGAGATAATTTTTTAGCAGATATGTCAAAATTAGTTGTGCATACTTTTGCTTTAATAAAATGTTTTACTTAGCCCTCATAATAAACTCATGTTATACTTTTAAGGTTAAAAAAAAACTGCAAAAGGAGATAACATAACTTTTCCAAGATCACATAGTTGTAGATGGCAAGCCTTTCTGATTCTAGAAGTCTTTCTCTTAACAGCAGGTATCAGACCCACTTGCACATATTTTTGCTCATTACTTTTAGGTAAACATTTTCTGAGGAAGTCATCTAATTTTTTTACCAAAATATATACTAGACTCCTAATCATTCTGACAGTTTGAACCACAATCAAATAGTCAGACCCTGTTCACCAATCTCATCTTTACAGTCAGACAGTCATTCTGCTAAAAGTTTCTCTCTTCAGTGGACATCTACTCTGCTAAGGATGATAAAGCCAATTCTATATAGCCATACATGTGACTGTAGGTATAAACTAATTTGCCCTCAGAAATTGAGACCTAGGCCTGTTCGTAGGAAATGGGCAATTCTGGAATCTCATGAAAACATCTTAACTGGTCTTTCCAACCATCTGCTTACTGTATTCCATTAGAGTACCACCTCTCTTCCAGTCGCTCCCAGGGTTTTTGCATTTTCATTATCCTGAAGGTCTTATACCTTCTGAGGTAGGACTAGGTCACAGGACTCAGTCATAGTTTTTACTGGGGCTAAGAGAAGTACTGTTTTTTTTGTTTTTTTTTTTGTTTGTTTTTTAGGATCAGAGAACATAGTCAGTGTCATATTTCGTAAACCTGCTGTCATGCTAAACCATCTACCCCAAATGAAAGGAGCTGTAATCAAGCACCATTAATGATTTTACCTAAGAAGACATCTTGGTCAATCCCATTTAAAATCAGAATACCGCGCTTTTCACATTTTGGGGTGAAACACTTGAATTTATTGGGTGGTAGATACTATGCTAAGTGCTTTTCTACAGCTTATCACATTTAAATCTAACAACAACTTGTGAGGTGGGTATTACTATTCTCTTCATTTTATAAATATGGGAATTGTCATTTTCTAATACATAAGTACTATGCCCACCAAGTTGACAATGGATTTAAAAATCAGACAGTACAAATAATGCGGAAAAATGGTAACTCTAGCACATTTCTATTGAGGGTAAATGTACACCATGTAGAGAACTATCCACCAATATTTAGGGAAGTTGTCGATGTACCTATCCTATTATCTGACAAGAATACATCTAGTTATACATCCCAAGGTAACTCTCCCACATCACGAATATCCATTGAAGACTCAGTTGTAATCATGAAAATAACCTCAATGTTCAACCCAAGGCAAATACAGTAAGTTATGCTTACCTACAGAATATTAGAGAGCAACTAAAAAGTATGATTTAAAGTTATAGAGATTGAAATGGGTAACTATCAAACATAAAGTTGAATGAAAACAAGGAAAATGTAAAGTGAATGTGTTTTATGATACAATTTATTTAGAGTTGGATACCAGTAAAATCTTGACAAATATTTTTTATTTCTAACTGTATATGTAGTAAAGTATTAAAAATGTTGAATATGAAGTGAAACATACTTCTGATGGGAAAAGAAGAATGGATAAAGAAGATATACACTTAAGAATTTCACCTTGTTATTATACCTGGATAGTGGGTACTCATGTGTTTAGCTAAGTTAGTTTATATACTCTTCTCTAATTTTAATAAAGAAGGGAGAAAAAGTAGGAAAAAGCCAAAAGCAAAAAATGAAACCAAAACAATATGATGCTAATAAAAAATACTATGACATATATGAGTGAATACAAATGAAACTGGGGAAATCTGAATAAAACCAGTGGATTATACCAATAGCAATATCATGGTTGTCATGTATTAACATGATTTTGTAAGATGTTACCATTGGGGGAAATTGAACAAAGTGTATTCAGAAACTCGCTGTGTAATTTTGTACAACTATCTGTGAATTAATTATCTCAATAACAGTTTTAACTAAAAAAATTATGATAAAAACTAAATTTAAAAATATAATGTTCCCACAAATGTACCTAAGATATAATTGGCTTTTATTAAAAATTTAAAGACTAAATAAATAAATGTATAGGGATAAAGAAAATCTGTAACATTTGTCAGTCACAAAACATTGCTTTTGCTTTTCAAGTTATTTATTTTCTGGAAAGCACCTTTGTACCACGGAGATAGTGAAATGGGCAAAGTTACCTTACTCCTCTTCCAGGGCATGGGATGAGGCAGTGGTGTGCTGCTTTGGTGCCTTGCTGCTCAAGCCTGTAAGGGGAGCATGCAGAGGGGCAGGCTGTGGGGCTTGACCCCATGGCAGCATTTAATGTTTACAGCTGAAGCCCCAGTGGGCATGTTACAGTGTACTCTTTCAGTTTAGCTATCCATTAGTGGCTTGTGTTAACCAGCTCAGTTAGACCTTCTGCCTTACGGGAAAGACAGAGGGCTTTCCTGTATTCTGGATTCTTGCTTTACTGTACCAGAAAAATCAGATCACAAGTGGGCTTGGAGAATGAGTGCAAGGTTTTATTGAGTGGAAGCAACTCTCAGCAGATAGATGGGGAGCCAAGCCAGAAGATGAATGGAGTGGGAAGGTGGTTTTCCCTGGAGTCAGGCCGCTCAGCAGCTGCGCTCTCCTCGGTCCACCCTTGGCGGCACTCCACTTTGTACCCCTGGTGGATGGCCTGCTGGCATCTGCTGGTGTCTGCTGGTGTGTTCTTCCACCAGCATGTTCCTCTAGACATTCATCCGCTTGTGTGTCCTTCTGCTGGTATGTTCTTCTCGACGTCCAGACCCTGGTTTGTTCTGCCCGTGTGTTCCGCTTGACATCCAGTGACCTGCGTCTCTGCCGGCTGGGGTCTCTAGGTTTTTATAGGCACAGGATGGGGGCATGGCAGGCTAGGGTGGTCTTGGAAAATGCAACATTTGAGTCCTCATTTAAGTCCCAGGGAACAGGCACGGGGGTGGAGCCTTAGCTAGGGGACCCTCCTTTCTCTCAGCACTTCCTTTTCCCCACCCATATCAATAGCATGTGATCTAGGCTTGTTTATTAGACAACAACATGGCCAAAAGTTGTCTGCCTTCTGGAAATTACAGATATAAATGTGATCCTTAATAAATTACTAAATAGATAAAAAAGAAAATATTCTAGCTCACAATCTGTATCCATAAATAAACAAACCATCTTTGTTGATAATTATTCACGTAATTTACAGTGAGTGTACATCAAAGTCTACATCTTAACACAAAAATTGACAACCAAACCAGGGTATTTCAAGGTTGATCTCATACTAACTCATAATAATCTTTGGTGACTGAAAAATGCAGAATTCCAGCCTGAATTCAAAACTTTTGAATTGGGATCTCTTATGACATGGCCCAAAGGTTTATACATTGACATAAATGTTCTATTAATATGTATTGTTGCTGTACAAAGAAACTTGAGAATTGTTTATTTGAATACTCAAATTATCTTTGTTGGCTATCACAGTTTATTATAAAGTCAACCAACTGTAATCAACACTTTCTGTATAGCTTGCATTGTAAAATTGTAAAATCCATATCCCTTTAATCTAGCAGATTATTTTGTGTCTAACGGGGCATGAGTAAGTGCCAGTGTGTAGCCAAGTGAGACCATGAAAGCTGCTGTGAAGTTTAAACCCTAGGTGTGAGCTTAAGAGCAATTCAAGGGACAACAGGATTTGTGAACATTTGTATTAGTACAAAATAACTTATGCATGTAAAAAAATGTGGTTTTGTCATGTGTGAGAGCATGAACACTCATCAGTTTGTCCCTAGCAATATCTAGCTCATTGTAATGTTCAAAAAATATATTTTTTTTAATTAAATGAATGAGATCTTGGAAGCACAATATTCCATAGACAGAGTTTTGGAAGATGTTTTTTTAAATACCTTTTAACCAGCCCTTGGAATAATTAGGCTTTCCTACTGGCAACCACACTAACAATCTGAGGTAGATGTTTAATTTCGTTGTCTTTTCACATCCCCAAACTATTTTGAGATCACCTGGTTTTAACCTGCATCCAGAGTTGTCTTGCTGGGCTAATGTGGCACTCGTCAGGGGGCAGTTAAATAGAGCTGCTCATGCTGCTTCCTTCATTGCCCAATTACCTGACTGACTCTTGCAAGTTATAGCTCACGGAATCCTAGAACTGGGCACACCAGGACACCTGATCAAACATGATTTTTCAGGCCCACAAGTCACAGTTCAGCTGTATCTTGGACCAAAGACCTGCCAAGCTCTTAAAAGGATTTAGCCTTGAGTATTTTAAATAGCTTCAGAAAATGCAAAACTTTCTGTTGGTTTGAATGGTTCCTGTCACTTTTTAGAACACCTGGCACTCAAATATTTAAATTACAATTCTAGCTTTAATGTGAAGGAACTAACAATAAATCCTTTCTCTTCCCATAATACTTTGGGTCTGACTTTTCTTTAATTTTCTAAAAATGCAGATTTGGGAAATGAAATTAGCAATGCAAGGTGAACCTAGTGTGAATTTTACTGAAGATTATGCAAATGCAGGAAATTATAATTCTATCAGGATGTCATTACATGTGTCTACTTAGACACACATTTTCTGCTATGTTTAAGTTAAACAAAACACTAAATGACTATGTAGTATGACATCTCATTAATATGTTTCCATTCACATCTGTGCCTTTAGTATATAAAAAAAAAGGACTGCTTCAGTGATAAGAGATTAGGTCCTTTAATTAGAAACAAATGACAAATCACCGTTAACCCCATGTGATGCTTTCTAAAACTTCTATCAAATATTCCTCTTAAAACATTATTAAACATAAGTTCCCCCAGATCTACTTCCTAGAAAGTGCCATTTAACAAAACTCAGGCAGGATGTTAATACTGGGGCGGAATTACAGGTTGCCAAACCGTTTCCTGTGAGGGGATTGACAGGGGATCATTTTGTTATGGGGCCACCTCCAGTGTGTTGTGACAACCACTCATTACACCTCTAAGCAGAGCACTCAGCTGTAGGTTTCTACAAGATGCAAATAGCTCCAAATGGGTTCAATTTAGAGCGAGTGGATAATGTATCACTCATTTCTCTAAGGTAGAAGCTTTTAATTTCCCAAGTACAGGGAAGAGAGGAACATTTCAGTTTCTGGAAAATAGAAAAAAAAAATTTAGTTTATCAACTATGCCTGAGAAATGGAGTCACAATAGCAATATCTGTTACGTTGTAAATAAAAACACTTCACCTGCCTTATTTTCCCTTGGCCCAAAACAAAACACCAAGTGGTCAAGTGAGCATCACCTCTGGATAAATATAATTATCCACTTAAGAGCTCAATGTCAAAAACTAGTAACCTCTAAGTGATGGTAGGTTTTTCTCTTACAAAAGTAACTGCTTACAAAGCTACTATAGTTAATTATAATAATACTCAAAAAGTGTTTAAAACACATTTTGATATGGAAAAAATATCATAGAAAGCTTTTCACAGTTGGACTTTAATATTTTAGTGTGCTAGCTTTCATACCCCTCTGTGATTTTACTCCCACTGTTCTATTACTGATTTTAGCAAGTGTTGCTAACAATGAAATACAACAGCCTCTACCACCAGCTATTTAGAAGAGAGGTATGCTGATGTGGATTGGAAAAAGTCAATAGGCCCATTTAAGATTCCTGTGTTTAACAAAGCCACAGGAGAAGCCAGCGAGCTACCAAGCATGCCCATGTTAAAAGACAGTTGTTTTTTGCTCTGAGTACATTAATGAGCAGAATTTTCTTTGCTATAAATCATCAGCATCACTCTGGCCATGATTGCTGAAATCCTCTCTGGGTGTCAATGTCCTTTTGTTTTGAGTACTTTACTAAGAAATTAATTATCCTCTAGGAATCCACTGAGATGGGTCTATACCTGACCTACGTAAAAATAATAATGACTCTGTCTGAAAAGATATGAACTGAAAGTACAGAAAGAAGGTTTCTTTAAATCTTCTATATGATGTAAAATACTTACTAATGATCCTGAAAGTTTGCTCTTCATTTTTTATTAAATTAAGTTTTAAAGATTATTTTTCCATAAAAATACTATGTTATATGATTTTTATAATATATACTTAATACTTAATTTATATGTATCTGTTATAGAATTATAAGTATAAATATAAATATATATATATATATATCATTCTCTGTCTGAATATATATATTCTAAATAGCTGGTATATATGTATGTACCTATACACACACACATGCATATATATATATATATATATATATATATATACACACACACACACATTTAGGGAGATAGAGTACACTTTATGTGGGAGATGGTAGGAGAGAACAAAAGTGATAGAGAGAAGAGAAGGCAGTCACTCAAGTATGTGTTATCAAGCAAGTTGTTTAATTTTGCTGAGGAGCTCTGGGGGTTGGTGCATATTGCACTGGCAGCCCGGTTACCTAGATATGGAGTAATGGAAGCTGGAATTTACAGATCCGTTTCCAGCAGTTACTGACTTGTTGCTGTTTCTAGAGTGTAATAGTTTTCCAGCATTTAGGTAATTTAATTAAATAAATAATCAAGGGGCAGAAACTGTTGGCTTTCTACTATTGTCCCTTTTTTCTTTAGTAATAGAATGCATAATTTTTAGTCAGTCATGTGGCTTTCTGTATTAAGATTACATTTCCCAGCCACCCTTAACCAAGTTCTCTTATAATAAGACATACTCAAAAGTGTCTGTTCTGTTTTTGAGCAGTGATGTGAAAGGGAAGTTTCTCTTTCTTGAACTTGGCCTCCCTTCTACTGGCTGGAATGTGAACCTAAAGGCTGGAGCTCTAGCAGTCATCTTGGACCATGAGAATAACATCTTGTGATAATTAGAACTAAATTCTAGAACATGTATCTCCAGATTTATTATACATGTGAAAGAAATGCATTTATATCTTGTTTAAGACATCACTTTGGTTTTTCTATCACATGCAGTTAAACCTAATGTCAATTGTTTAAAATAGCTTAAAAATCTTTATGATACCTTAGCAGACATTTCACAAAAGACATCATATACTTTTATGCAGAAAATAATAATAAAAATATCAAAACATATTAAGGAATAGAATGAATTAGATAGGAAAGCTCATTACTAAAAAAAGTTGTTTTTCTCCTAATTTAACCTGCAAAATCTGTGCAAATGCAGATAAATTCAAGATACTTTTTCACCTTTATAGTTTTTTTTTCTAAATATCATAAGAGAAAAATCCACAAATAACGGAGGAAATCTTGAAAAGGGAAACTTGACATATCAAGCTGAAAGTGTCTTATAAAATTATATTAAGATAGTTCAATATTAACACAGGTTTAAAAAATTGAACAAAATGGTCTATATAAAAGCCTGTGTAATATATATCTATATGCATATATATGTGTATATATGCACATGTTTATGTGTATGCATGCATATACCTGTATAATAAAGTTGCAATAGCAGATCACTGCTAGAAATGATGGAAAGGGAAAAAAGTGAATTTCAACTTCATAGTAATGTAACTAATATTCAGTCAGTTGATTGATTCATTCCAGTTGAACCAAAAACCTAAACATAGGTAGTAACATATATATAGAAGTAACATTTCAAAATATTTAGAAGAAAATATAATATATTTATGACTTTGAGCTAAGGAATAATTTCTCAAACAAGACACAAACCCTTGAAATTATAAAGCTTTCTGTATAAATTGTACTCTAATAAAATTAAGCAGTTCTATTTATCAAATGATAAATAAATAAATGATAGTTCTGTGTTTGCCAAGGTTGAGGGCTTCTTACATATATTGATGGATGTACTTCTTACATATATTGACTGATATCTCATGTCTGCCTAAAATGTATAAAACTAAGCTGTGCCCAACCACCTTGGGCACATGTCGTCAGGACTTCCTGAGGCTGTGTCACGGGCACGTCCCTCAACCTTGGCAAAATAAATTTTCTAAATTATTTGAGATCTGTCTCAAATTTTTGCAGTTCACAAAACTATCATTTTGGAAAACAATTTAGCAATACCCAAGAAAGTGGTAGAACTACATAACTGCATCTTTGGTATTCTTCAATTTATTGGCAGGCACGCGCGCACGCACACACACACACACACACACAGACACAATGTTGAAGGTGGCTCCTGGTAGGAGGTGACTGGATCATGGGGGGGGCAGGTCTCATGAATGGTTTAGCACCATCCTTCTTGGTACTGCCCCCTTAAGAGTGAATGAGCTCTCTGAAATCTAGTCATTTAAAAGTGTGTAGCAGCTCCCCACCTTGCTCTCTTGCCCCTGCTCTGTCTATATGACATGTGTGCTCCCCCTTTTGCCTTGTGTGTGCTCCCCTTTTGCCACCATTATAAGTTTCCTGAGGCCTCCTCTAAGTAGATGCTAGCATCATGCTTCTTATCCAGCTTGCAGAACCATGAGCTAATTAAATGTCCTTTTCTTTATAAATCACCTAGTCTCAGGTATGTCTTTGTAGTAACATGAGAATGAATTAATACAATGCATAAATGAACTCTTGTTTAGAGCGCTAGGAGAAACATTTCAGAATATCCATAGTGGCATTTTTGAAACAGCAAAATATGGGGGCAAAATCTCACCAATAGAATAATGGATAACTGTTGATATATTCATACAGTTGAATACTGTAGAGTAGGGAAGTAAATGAAGAATAGTTATATACTGGGACATGTGTGAATCTCTAAATATAATATTGAGAAAAAAAAACAGAAGAACACATACGATTCTATTTACTTAAAGTTCAAAATAAAAGACAAAATATAGATTTCTACTTCTGTCCATGAATTATTATCTGCAATAGAAATTTCCATTCCATCATAAAAACAGTAAAAACAGTATAAAATACATGGAACTGTTTACAGATATTTAACAACATGCTGCACAGAACTGTGATTCCAATGAGAAAGAAAGCAAACAAGATGAGCCATACATTTGCCCAGTTTACTACCAGGATTCAGTTTCCAGGCCACATCACAGGGAGAAGAAAAATGAAACAGAGCCTGGAGTTCACACTGAGGTGAGAAAACATGTAGGACTTCAGGAAAGTTGAGACTGTTGTAGACAAGAATATTGAAAATGATGATAACAAAGAGAAGCAAAACTTCCAAGATCTTCAGAAGGGTCCCACTGAGTACCATTGGCCATGTACTGATGGAGTCATGCATAGAAAAACCCCACAAGAAAAGAGTAGAAATAATGATTCCTGGAACCAACGAAAAGCTAGGAATAGTTGAAGTTGTCACTACCAGAGCAATCTCATAACATAAATAAGTAATCAGTCCAGGCAATGTGGCTCATGACTTTAGTTCCAGCATGTTTGGAGGCCAAGGTGGGAGAATCACTTGAAACAAGGAGTTCAGGAACAGCTTGGTCAATGCAGTGAGACTGCATCTCTACAGTAAATAAATAAATAAATAAATAAATAAATAACCCAGGAGTGTTGGCATGTGCTTGTAGTCCCAGCTACTCAAGAGGCTGAGGCAGGAGGATCACTTGAGCCCAGGATTTGAGGTTACAGTGAGCTATGATTGCACAACTGCACTACCGCCTGGGTAACAGAGCAAGACCCTGTCTCTCAAATAATAATAATAAAAATTTTGATTAGAATTCTCAGAAGGGATTTTTATTAGTGGCTAAATTAGCCTCAGAATAAATACTGCATTGATCTTTCCCCTAACAAAGATTAAAAAATAAGCTTCAAAAGGATCAAATTGGTCTACCTAGTTACTTACCTGCATGCCAGAATAGTCTAACAGTCTTTAAGAGAATATTACAAAATTCAGCACTCAGCAACATAAATTTCAGAATGCCTGGCATGCAAAAAATATTCCAGACATACAAGGAAGTAGAAAAAATTGATTAATAGAAATAGATTTAGAGATTAGGGAGAGGATAGAATTAGAAGACAAAAATCTTAAAACAACTTTCATAAAATTTAGAATAGGATAAAGAGGACCTCATGGATGTAATGAAGACAGAGAATGAAGATAAAAAACACTCAACTGGAACTTGTAGAGATAAAAAATAAATATACGACATGGAAAATATATTCAATAGGATTAACAGGTGATTAGATATGCAGAAGGACAAAAAAGCAAATTTGAATTTAACATACGAATAGAAAGTATTCAAAATGAAGCGAAGAGAAAAGTAAACACTATAAAATAACAGATCCTCAGTAATCTGTGGAACTGTATTCGTTTTCTATTGCCACTGTACAAATTATCAGAGATGTGAATTAACCAACACAAATTTATTATTTTACAGTTCTGCAGTTAGAAGGTCTACATAGGAAGAATTGCATCAAGTGCAAATCATCTAGGTATTCCAAATAAAAGACAGAAAGTTTTACATTGTATGAAAAAGTGAGACTAAACTATATACAAAGTTTATACAAAGATAGGCTTTAAATATAAGTGCAATATTTATTAAAGTAAAAGATTGGAAAATATATACAAAACAGTAAATCAACAAAAAGTCGAAAAATTCTATGATAATACCAGAGAAGTGAGCTTCAAGCAAAAATAAAAATTAACAAAAGTAAAGCAGGACTTATTAAAATGAAAATGAGGTCAATTCATCAAAAAATCATAACTAACTCACAGGTGTATGTACCTAATATCAAATTAAAAAAAAAAAAAGAAACAAATTGAAAGAACTAATAAAAGAAGTACACTAAAAATTCTACTCTGAGATTTCAATTCCTTTTTCCCAGTGATTATAGAACATATAGTCACGAATCAAGTAGTGACAGAAAAAAGTTGCATAAAATAGTAGTCAATCTGACCTAATTGACAGTTTAGAACACTTGACCCATCAATAGCAGAATATGCAGCATTATCAAGTAAACATGAAATATTGACAAAAACAAATCATGTTTTCAACTAAAAAGGAAGCATAAAACGTCTTTTTTTTGAGACTGAATTTCACTCTTGTCTCCCAAAGCTGGAGGACAGTGGTGTGACCTCAGCTCACTACAACCTCTGCCTCCCAGGTTTAAGGGATTCTTTTGCCTCAGCCTCCCAAGTAGTTGGGATTACAGGTGTGCATCACCATGCACAGTTCATTTTTGTATTTTTAGTAGAGACAGCGTTTCACAGTATTGGCCAAACTGATCTCAAACTCCTGACCTCAGGTGATCTGCCCGCCTCAGCCTCCCAAAGTGCTGGGATTATAGGCGTGAGCTATGGCACTCAGCCAAAATGTCTTTCTTAATCACACCAAAAGTAAACAAACAAAAAAAACTAAAATTGAAACAAAGTAAAAAAATGAAAACTTTAAATGGAAGAAAGATATGATAATCCATAAAAATTAAGCAATTATCTAACATACTCCTAAATAATCCAGGAAACCATGTATAAAATAATTAATTACAAAATAAATAAAATACCTTAAATAAAAATATAACATAAAAATGTTGCAGAGAAAGCAAAAATTGACAAATGGGATCTAATTAAAATAAAGAGCTTCTGCACAGCAAAAGAAACTATCAACAGAGTAAACAGACAACCTACAGAATAGGAGAAAAAGTTTGTAATCTATTCATCTGACAAAGGTCTAATATCCAGCATCTCCAAGAAACTTAAATTTACAAAAAGAAAACAACTCCATTAAAAAGTAGGCAAAGGGTCGGGGAGTGGTAGTTCACACGTGTAATCCTAGCACTTTGGGAAGCCAAGGTGGGCAGATCACAAGGTAGGAGTCCAAGACCAGCTTGGACATATGGTAAAACCGCATGTCTACCAAAATAGTTCCAACTACTCGGGAGGTTGAGGTAGGAGAATTGCTTGAACAGGGGAGGTAGAGGTTTCAGTGAGCGGAGATTGCGCCACTGACTCCAGCCTAGGTGACAGAGCCAGACTCCATATATAAAAAAAAAAACAAAAACAAAAACAAACAAACAAACAAAAAAGCCAGGCGTGGTGGTTCATGCCTGTAATCCCAGCACTTTGGGAGGCTGAGGTGGGTGAATAACAAGATCAGGAGTTCGAGACCAGCCTGGCCAATCTGGTGAAACCCCATCTCTGCTAAAAATACAAAAATTACCTGGGTGTGGTGGTGCACACCTGTAGGCCCAGCTGCTTGGGAGGCTGAGGCAGGAGAATCACTTGAACCCAGGAAAGGAGGTTGCAGTGAGCTGAGATGGTGCCAGTGCACTCCAGCCTGGGCAACAGAGTGAGACTCCATCTCAAAAGAAAAAAGATGCTCCAAGAACGCGAACAGACACTTCTTAAAAGAAGACATCATGCAGCCAACAAACCTATGAAGAAAAGCTCAGCCTCACTGATTATTAGAGAAATGCACATCAAAACCGCAATGAGATACCATCTCACACCAGTCAGAATGGCGATTATTACAAAGTCAAAAAATAACAGATGCTGGTGAGGTTGTGGAGGAATATGAACTCTCTACACTGTTGGTGGGAATGGAAATTAATTCAACCATTGTAGAAGACAGTGCGGCAATTCCTCAAAGACCTGGAAACAGAAATATTATACCAGTTGACCAAGAAATACCATTACTGAGTATATACCCAAAGGAATATAAATTGTTCTATTATAAAGACACATGTGCACATATGTTTATTGTGGCACTATTCACAATAGCAAAGACATAGAATCAACCTAAATGTCCATCAATGATAAATGGATTAAAAAAAATGTGGTACATACACACCAGGGAATACTATGCAGCCATTAAAAGGAGCAGGATCATGTCTTTTGCAGGGACATGGATGGAGCTAGAGGCCATTATCCTTAGCAAACTAATGTAGGAACAGAAAACCAAATACCACATGTTCTCTAAGTACTTATAAGTGATAGCTGAATGATGAGAACACATGGACACAATTGGGGGAAACAACACACATTGAGGCCTGTTGGAGGGTTGTGGGTGGGAGGAGGGAGAGGATCAGGAAGAATGGCTAGTAGATGCTGGGCTTAATACCTGGGTGATAGGTTGATCCGTGCAGCAAACCACCAGGGCACACGTTTACCTATATAACAAACCTGCATATCCTGTACATGTGCCCCTGAAACTTAAAATAAAAATTGAATAAAATTTGTGTCAGAGGCAGTTAAAACAATGTGTGTTAGTTTGCTAGAGCTGCATAACAACTACAACATACTAGGTGGCTTAAATCACAAATATTTTCTTATAGTTCTGGAGGCTAAAAATCTGAGAATAAGGTTTTTAGTGGAGCTGGTTTGTTGTAAAATCTCCTCCTTTGCTTGTAGATGGCCGTCTTCATTTTCACTTGATTTTCCTCTGTGGATATCTATGTCCTAATTTCCTCTTCTTATTAGTACATCAGTCACATGGGATTAGGGCTTATCTATATTACCTCATTTTGCCTTAATTTCCAATTTCAAAACTCTATCTCCAAATGCAGCCACATTCTGAAGTACTGGGGGTTAGGACTTTAACCTAGGAATTTGGGAGGAGGGAGACACAATTCAGCCCAGAACACAATGCTTCTATTTAAAAAGGAGAGCTGTCTAAAAGCAATGATGGAGGCTTCCACTTTAAGAAACTAGGAAAACATCAAACTAGGAACATATTAAAACCAAGGTAAGCAGAGTGAAGGGAATAATGAAGTACAGAAATCAACATAAATGAAAACAGAAAACAGGACAAAAAAAATCAATGAAATGAAAGGCTGCATATGTTGGAGGTTCAATGAAATTGATAAGCCTCTAGCCAGACTGACAGAGAAAAAAAGAGACAACGAACTATCAGGAATGAAAGAGGAGACATCACAACTTCAGCAAAAATTTAAAAATTATTAAGAAAATAGTTTCACAAAATTAAACATTAAATTTAATAACATATGAAATCCATTAATGAGATGAATTTCTTGTTATAAACCTTTCTACAACACACACACACCTACAAACACACACAAACAACAACCAAATTCTCACCAGGCTAAGAAGGCTATACCAGTGAATTCTAAAAAGATGAAAATAACTTCTTTGAACTTTGGACTTTTTACTTTGAAGAAAGCAAATATTGCTAAATGATACTAAACATGAAAGTTTTAAAAGCTAATAAGACTTTCTCAAGAGTAAAAACTTCTGCTTTCTGTAAGGTATTATTTTAAATCCAAAAAGGCAAAGAATAGACTGAGGGGAAATATTTACAGAACACATAGCAGAGAACAACTTGTTTCTAGAGTATATAAAGAACTCTTAAAATCAGTAATAAAAAAGCAAACAACATGACTAACAATGAAGTGTGCAAAAAATTTGAAATTTAAAAAATAAATATATGAATTGTACCTAAATATTATTATTAAAAATGCTCAACAGCATTACCAGTTGGTAAAATGTAAATTAAAACCTTAATTAGATACCACCACAAACCACCACAAACTCACTAGAATGGTAAAAAATGAACAAACAAAACTACCTCCTCAGTCTGTACTAAGTGTTGGCAAGAATTTGGAGAAATTAAAACACTCATACTCTGAGAACACCAATGATAGTCACTTTGGAAAACAATTTGGCCAATTGATCAATGAAGTTAATCATGTATTTACCAAATTATTCAGCAAATCCATAGATATTTACCCAAGAGCGTTAAAAATATATATCCACACAAAAAAAGTAGTATGCAAATGTTTATAGTATCTTTGTTCATGCTAGCTAAACACTTGAAACACTCAAAGTATATATCAATGGAAAAATGGAAAAATGAATTGCAGTATATTCATACAATGGAATTCTAGTGAACAATTTGGAAAACGAACTACTGACAAACACAACATGGATGAATCTCAGAAGTGTCTTATTAAGGAAAAGAAGCCAGACACAGAAGATACCAAATTAGTCCATGCATATGGTAGTCTAGATGTGGCAAAACTAGAATGGCAGCAAATTCATGAAAGGTTGCTACGGGCCATAGTGAGATTAAAGGTGTTTGTCAAAGAGATGCCAGAGAACTGGTTATGGATAAATTCTACATCTGCATTTTGCTGATAGTTACATAGCAATATATTGAATGTATTAACAAAAACTCAACAAAGTATAAAATAGAAATGATATCCTTTTCTTATTTGTAAATTGTACCTTGATAAAGTTAATTAAGCATCATGTGGTTTTAGGAAACCAAATGTGGTAAAATTATAAAGGATGCAGGGCATCAATGCGTATAAATATGGAATAGTGGTAACTGGAACCGAGGAAGGAAATTATAGAGGTCTTCAAAAGTTTAGTAATTATCTGTTTATGAATCTGTGTACTGAATATGTGAGAACTAATTATTTATTATTTTTATATTTATTATTAATATTAAATACTGCAGGGTAATGTTATATACAATCTTTTGTACATAGACTGTATTTAACAGTGAGAAATAAAATATAGAAGTAGAAAACCTTAAAAAGTGATTAAATAATCTGCTAGGAATGGATCACACTACCAAAGAGCATTATTTAAAGAACCAATAAAGTGTCAGGAAAAGAGTGCATACTCCAAAAGAAAATGTTTTAATGGGAAACATGGTATGGCAAATGCAGTACTACTCTTAGAATGCTGGAGTCTAGAAAGTTCTTCCCTGAAATTCTACTAGAAATCTGGAAGAGGGAGGAGGAAGCACAAATCTTACTGTAATTGGTTGTTAAAAAAGGGAAATAAAGGCACCAAAGATAAATATTACCTCTTCAGTATTTTTGCTTATCCAGAAAATTATTGGTCTAACAGTGAAGTACAATAGATTTATAATTCAGTATGATTATGTATGTCCATATGTGTTTCATAAGTAGATTCAGGTTATTATAATTTTTAACATTCTAAAATTAGTTTAAAAATGCCCCATTAGTTTTTTTTCCTTCCACCCTCAAACAGAAAGTACACATGAATAGAATAAACAAATAGCTAGGAATTTGCATGTTTCTGAAAGTCATGGTTATTCATTTAATAAATACCTGAGGTCGAATGTGGTAGCTCATGCGTGTAATCCCAGCACTTTGAGAGGCCGAGGAGGGCAGATCACCTGAGGCGAGCGGTTTGAGACCAGCCTGGCCAATGTGGTGAAACTGTCTCCACTAAAAATACAAAAATTAGCCAGGTGTGGTAGCACACACCTGTAATCCCAACTACTCGGGGACTAAGGCAGGAGAATCGCTTGAACCCAGGAAGTAGAGGTTGCAGTGAGCAGAGATCGGGCCATTGCACTCCAGCCTAGGCAACAAGAGTGACACTTCATCTCAAAAATAAAATAAAATAATAAAATAAAATAAATATCTGCAAATACTTCATTTTTATACTATTATCAAAAACGTTCAGATGAAAAGATCACCAGACCTTCATGTCTACATTACAAATTGAGCATCATATTAAAATATTTTTAAAAGCATAAACAAAAATATGAAGTGATAACCGATAGGACCAATATGGCAAGTAGGTTTGTCAGACTCATTGAAAGTGACTGCCTAGTGTTCTGCTTTGAGATGGGCTCTAGTTGAAATCTAAGTTTAATAATAAAACTGTTTATGAATAGCTTAAGAATGTTTACCCTTGGTGGATACAGAGAAAAGAGGCAATCCATTTGCCAGGTATTACCATCTTTAATTTAGCCAATTACATGACTGATGTAAGAAAGTTTGAAAATAATTATTTAACAAACTCTTCCTTAGGCATCTCCTATTTCTACTGGAGTGTATTCGATTAATTCTTACCCAGTAATTTGACAGCAAAGTTGATATTTGTTTATTACACGTTCATTTGTTCAGTCCTTCATTTTATCAATTATTTTTAAAATTTATTTTTAATTGACATTGTACATATTCATTATGTATCGTATGTTTTGAACAATGTGTATGTTGCAGAATGTCTAAACTGAGCTAATTAACATATGCATTACCTCACATACTTAGAATTTCTGGAGTGAGAATACTTAAAGTCTACTCTCAACAATTTTCAAGAATACAATCCATGTTATTCACTATAGTCACCATATTGTGCAGTAACAATTATTTATTTTACTGTGCAAGATTTTGGATATAAGGATATGAACTAGCCAGGCACTGGCTTAACTAGACAGAAAACTTAGAGTGGGCATGGTGAGACAATTAAAAACTAAGCAAGCAAATGCAAAAGAAAAAAACCTGAAAATGACAAGGAGCATTATGAAGGAAAAATACCAATCACAGGATGTAGAATAATGGATCAGGGTCCTGCAGATAAGATATGAGTGTGAAAGGAACTTTGGAAGGAGAGCTCCAGTCAGAAGAACCAACCTGTGAAGTTCTCATGAAGAGAACACATTTGAAGGCTTAAAAAATGTAAAGGAAGCAAAATGGTAAAAAGTGATTTGAATGAATGGGATAAGGGTGAAAGATAGCAACCAATTAACATTTGTTGACCCTGCATACATTGAGAACAAGGAACCAGAGAATCTCAAAGATTTCTTGAGATTAAAACAACAAGCTGTCTTCTATATATAAAACAGTCTGATATCTCTAACCTGGTAAATGTAGTTAGTAAAAATATCATCATAGTTTTGACCGGAATGATTCAGCAAAATAATTGGAATTTGGCGTAGGTGTTCTTTAATTAAAAGAAGCTCTGCACACTTTAAATACATTCAGAATATGTAAAAAGAAACTACAGTTTGTTTTTGTCTCACAATGAGACAAAGAATATAATTGAAAAGCGTTCTGACTTGATATAGAGCCAAATTAAGGTTAGAAATGTGAGAATTGGGGAATATATTCTCGTTTAATCAGATCAAAAAAGTACTGTTTCATAAATATTTGGAGCAGAGTATAAAAATAAAGCTTTGGAATCCTAAATAAGTGATCTCTGCCACAGTTTACCAGTCAAGCAAATGGGCATATGCAAATGTATATTTCTTTTTGGCAAAAATTATTTTTGTAACTATTTCTTTTTCATTATGATTTACAAAGAGATTGATATCTCCACTGGAGTTCTGGATAGAAGGGGTGGGTCATTAGGTTCTGCCTCAAGGAAATAGGTCTCAGCATGCCACCAGCAGAGCTCAAATTGTGGTAATAAGGTCATCAATTATCTTGACCTGGATATAGTTTGAAACCCTGGGAGGTGAAACTTACACCCAGAAAAAGATAAATTACCTTTCTGTGGGATTAAGCACCATCATCATGGAAGACAGGTGGCTTGAGTGTCTGTCCAATACACCCTAGAAAAATGTCTCCAAAATGTTGAAAATCAACATTCCATTCTCTGAGAAATGGGAGTGTTTAAATTTCTTGGACACCCCAAAAAGATATATTCTTGTTGATATGTATTTTTTCCAAAATTTAAAAAAACAATAATTTGCTTATTTGGGTTGTATTTATTGATACATAAACAGGTGTATTCTTTTTGACAAATATACATGCAAACACAAGTTCAAGGCAAAACAAACAGACAAACAAGCAAAACAACTTTAGAAGCTACAAAGAACATGAAAAATTAAATTCATTAAAGCAGCAAATTAAAACACCATCTTAAAAAGCCACTACCCTGAAATGCACCCCTTGGGGGACAGAGCAATTTAAATAAATAGGCTATGTACACTGCCCTCAACTCCTCCAGAGCAGGGTGGTCAGAATAGTCCATAAGGGTCTTAGCAAGAAGGCCAGTTCTCTGGGGATGTACTCTGACCATTGGGATCTGTCCTCCACTAATTAGTTGAGAAGTAGTGATTTCCCTCAGGTCTCATTGTATTTACACACAAACTCTCACTACTTAGCAGCATGGCACTTACATTTACTTGACTGTTTGCACATGTTGTTAATGACTTACTTATCCTTTGCGTCAGTGCACTCTGTCCTTGGAGGGCTGCTTGGCTTTAATTCTATTTCACATTGCTAACTTCAAAAGACCAGGGACTTGCTGATAAATATGCAGAGATATGAAGGAACCTGCAGGCGCTGGCTTGCAAGAGCAGAAAGTTAAATTTTTAGGAATTTGGTAAGCCATTTTTTAAACACCATCATTATTAACAATCAAATTATATAAATATTCAATTAAATAAGTTATATTAAAAATGAGCACAATAACACTTGCGCTCAACTTCCTAATCATTTTGCTACATTTCACTATTATTTATGCCCTTGAAGTTACTTACATATTTTTATCTGTATACTGGAAATACTGTATCATGATGCATTTCCTACCAGCTGCACCTTCAGTGTCATCACATTAATAGTCTGAAATAGACCATGGTGGGTGTATTTACACCACAGAAATCAGCAAACATTGCAAAGCAAAACCCCCACCACCTCTCTTCCCAACAGCCATTTGTTAATTTATTATTTACCAACACATCATGACATATATGCTTGTACAATAACTTACCTGAGACAAAATGCCAAAACCCCTTAAGTATTGCCTTTGATAGTAACACTGGTATCCTCAATAGGAAGTCGCTCTACTTCTCTCCTCTAGCAAATGTGTATGAAAGGTGGGTTAATAGAGGGTCTAGCATGTACAAAGAGCTTGCTTTGTGAACTGTACTCCACTCATGTCATCTCTGTCAAACCCCACCAAAAAGGAGGAGTAATCTCATTCTGCAAATACATTAATTGACATATAAAAGTTTATAATATACTAATATACTGAAGGGTATTTGGCTAAAAGGTAGCAATGCCTGAATCCTCAACCGGAGCGGTCTTCTTGATCAGGAACTCTTTTCCGCCATGCCACATAGAATTTCAGGGTTGTTGACTCTAATCAAAGTCCCAAACTTAGAAAATCAGCAGCCTAAAATTCTCGTTTTATCTCGGATAATCTGGACAAACTCATATAGATGCATATAAAAAATCAAGAAGGGGCAGACATCATGTGGCCTTCTCAGGAAAAAACAAAAACAGATGATGTAACAAACATATAGAAAAAGCTCCCAGAGGATGCAACAAAAATGCTGAATGATACAGTTTGAATATTTGTCCCCACCCAAATCTCACATCAAATTGTAATCCCTAATGTTGAAAGTGGGGCCTGGTGAGAAGCAACTGGATCATGGCAATGGATCCCCTCATTGCTTGGTGTTGTGTTTACAACAGTGAGTCTGTTCTCATGAGATCTGG
The DNA here is from genome assembly GCA_036589455.1 of Ateles fusciceps. Taxonomy (NCBI): domain Eukaryota; kingdom Metazoa; phylum Chordata; class Mammalia; order Primates; family Atelidae; genus Ateles; species Ateles fusciceps. Next base: position 15,958,425 of record JAZHEH010001266.1, on the reverse strand, counting down.
TTGTTTAAAAGTATGTGGCACTACCTCCCCCACTCTCTCTTGCTCCTGCTTTCGTCAAGTGAAGTGTCTGCTCCTGCTTTGAGGAAAAGCAGAGTAGTAGCCATAAGTAAAAGCTTCCTGAGGCCTCCCCAGAAGCAGATACTGACAGTACATTTTCTGTACAGCCTGCAGGACCATGAGCTAGTTAAACCTATTTTCTTATAAGTTACCCAGTCTCGGGTATTTCTTTACAGAAATTCAAGAACAGCCTAACACACTGAAGAACTCATCTTCAAATACATTCTATTACTTAGAGAATGAAATAACAGCAGAAAAAGATATAGAGCTATTTTCATGCTAAAAGGGCTTGATGAAAACTTTGCATACATTTGTAATTTTTGATTTTTCTCCTATGGTTATATTATACCTGCTATAACAAAAGAAGATTGTTCATATTGAAATAAGGCTGAAAATATCATTCCCGAGGAAGTTGGTACTAAGGCCTATCCTTTAGTCTTTACAGAGTAAGTATGTAGCAAGCATTCATGCTAAATGCCAATGTACTTTGAAAACTGACATGTTGATTATCATGTTTGTATATTATTCATTTTATTTACTTTGAAAATAAAAACATGCAGGCCCATTCTATAAATATTATCTCCATTGGAGAGCTACTACTAATAAAAATCTACATTTTTTTTGGCTACTAAATCCTCTGAAACTCGTTGTAAATGCAGTATGTATTATAAAAACATTTTTTGTCCCCAGCACACACAAAGGACGATTGGGAAGAAGGGAGAGGCGGGGAGAGAAGGGGGTGGAAAGATGCAATTAGAGCTGTGTTGGTTTGGCAAAGCCCCATTGAACAGCAAGCTTGAGACTTTTTTTTTTTTTTTTCGCCAAACCACTCCAGGCTTCTTGGGGGTTTTCTGCCTGTTAAAAGGGCTTCATTCCAATAAATATCTTCTGTAGTAGGAGGAAAATAAAGATGTAAAAGCATCACCAAACTAAAACCAAAATGTGAGTACACGCATGACACACATACACATAACCTGGGTGGTAAACATACTCAGTGGGAAATATTTAGCCTTGCAGGAGATTAAATTGAGTGTGAGAATCCACTTACAGTAGGTAAAAATTAACAGATCATCAACAAATAGTAACCTGCAATATCGTATTATGATTTTGAAACTGGAAACATTAAATCAGTATTTTAATATTACCTGTATATTGTCCCAGCTAGGATTATGATTGAAAGCAAAGCATTTTTATAACAGGTTATACATGGTTTATGCATGCTGATTATGATGCACCAAATTGGATTTTGAAAAAGACATGCGTGCCCCAAAAAGTAAAAAGGTCAATTTTTGCCATTAGGATGGCAATACCACCTTTATAATTGTCATTGTCACTGTTATCGCCATCAACATCATCATCATTATCCTGAAAGTTACTAAGTCAAACAAAACTATTTGATATGAAAATGTGCTTGAGTTTGCTTGCATATTCCTTTCAGCTGAGAGATGGAGCTACATTGAAATGCATTAGTGGATCTTAAACTTATCTACATATTACAATCACCTGGGGGAAGTTTAAAGCAATGTCTAATAAATTACTAATCTAGCCTGTTTTTTTTTTTCTCGTGGCCATACTGAGGAAATAACCAAAAGTTGAAGTATTAGATTTTCAATTTATTAGAGTGTGATAACTATAGCTAAATGAAAACATGCTGAGTTATTTCCCTAACTTTCCCTGAGTGGTGTCCAGAACTTCCTTAGAGCTTTTGTTCAGGTGGGTGGCAGGCCTGCCTCTTTCTCACTTCTGTCTTGCCACTTAATCTGAGTCACATAAAGCAAAAAGTGATCACTCTTCTGTGAACACCAGCAGGTAAGAGGATCAGAAGTAGAAATCTAATAATAAAATAATAGATTTTAAAAGCATTTCATTTTATGATACCACACATATTGTGATTAATATGGTATAGCTTTATACTTGAAATCTTTGTAGTTATTGAATTCTATTAATAATTACAATGATAATTATTTATTAGCCTTCAAAATAAAAAAAGATTTAACAAGATCAATTTAAACAATTAGCATAAAGTATAAATGCATAGGGATGGCAGCTGGATGAGAAAGGGTTGTTCAACACTGTTGCTTTCTCCAATTTTTAATAAAAAGCACAGTGATTTGAAATAGTGTTTTAGTGAACAAAACTTGGAAACAGCAATGGCCTTAACTGGTTTCTGAATACTCTAAGTGGGCATCTTGACACTCAGCTAAAATGATATTTTAAAAATGTAAAGCAGAAGAAGCTAATCCACTCTTTAGAATTTCCCTTCTTCTGCAAGATAATTATGAATTCTCTGCTTTTATTCCTCTCTGGTCAGAGGAGACCATTCCTTGAACTCACGGTGCACACATAAAAACTCCATGCGTTAAAATGCACGCATTTGAATACTATGCATTGAAATGCATATATGTAAACTCCATGCACTGAAATACACATATGTGAATTCCATACATCGAAATGCTGAACACTGAACTTGCTCACTGTAAAAGTGTCCAAACAGCTGTTTCCCTCTGCCTGGAATTAGTGAGTTCTTGCTTCTTACACCTATACAAGTTAACTCCAAGAAAGTGCCATCTCCTCTGTTTAGAGTGTGGTTAAAAGAAGTTTCATCATCCATTTCCTCTTCAGTATTCTCCCAATTGTTTAATGTATATCTAACGTTAATATTTGTTTACAGTTCAGACTTACCTACTACAATACAAATACCTAGAAGATAAAAATGTTATGTTATTCATGTCGTTTTCTCCCAATCTTAGCACTTAGGCTTCAATGCACATTTATTGGAGAACTGACTAAAAATATAAAAAATATACACAATAACCTATTAGGCAGTAACTAATCATTCGGGAACAGAACAAGCACATTGTATATTCACTTTGGGTGTTATGATTACCTCATGGAATGTTATTCCATTATTACTAAATTATAAATTTCTTGTAAACATCTTCTGGATATGACATACTTGAGGGAGATGTTCTAGGTCAAAGTCAGAAGTCTAAGACATTAAGAAATCTAGCAGTGGAGACAACATATACTCTTTGTTATTTATACTAAGAAGCCAGTTAGATATTACTTAAGTTGGCATTAAAAATACATGTATCAATTTTCTATGAGTTTTTTCCTTTTTCCATTTTCTTCTACATGCATTTGTTCAGTTAATTGTGTTCAGCGTCAACTGTACCAGTGTCAACTGCAGAAACATCAGCATAGCAAGGATACCATTGATGAAATTAGCATTTAACTGGTTCTCCAAATAGCACCATTGCTATGATTTATTGTTGCATGTGGCAAAATGATGATGATAGATGACAACTCTCATTTTGGAAATAGATATCTAACAAGTCATAGGTCAACAAAGAAATTATTTGGTTCATTTCTTTTGCTCATAAAATTGCCTGAACTAATTATTTCTCTCTTTTGTAGAAATGATATAAATCATATAATCATATATAGAATGATAAGATCATCTAGGGTAATCTTTGCTTTTTGCATCTGAAGAACCTGAGGGCCAGCAAAGCAATGGGATACATCCAAGGACACACAGTGTGGTGAAAAAAAGGGTTAGGACTGATAGCTCTTCATTTCCAAGTGATTATCTTTTAATGTGTCTAGAACATTCTTAGATATTAATACCATTCAATGTACTATCAAATCATTTCAGGTTATTTTATTTACTATTGTTTTCTGTCATTAAGCAAAACATTAATTTGATCAGCACTCATTTCTATTTTAGTATCTTAAGTCTATAGAAAATAAACTGGTGCCCAAGAGAGATTTGTTGGAAACCTCTCTGTCCCTCACAACTTCTTAGAGAATATGCCCCTGCTCCTTGAGCCTTCTGTATGGGACCCAGGTTAAAAATAAATCCAGTTATTGTGTCCTCAACAGATTTGATCACAGGTGGATACTTAAAGAAAAAAAATTATTGGTTAGGCAGGGTGGGTAATATTTTTTCAGTTGATAAATTGAGATAAAATTTGTGATGCTCTGTACTTCTAACATCCTTTGGAGTTGAACAGAAAGATAGCATCATTTTTTCATTAATTCAGCAAACATTTTATTGAGAGCCTGCTATGTGCTAGGCACTCTTCTGAGCAATTGGAACACATTGGCAAATAAAAGAGACAAAGTGTCATACCCTTGGGGACTTAAAATCTAGTGGGAGAGAAATAGATAACAAACAATAAACGTAATAAATAAGACATGATACAATATATTAGAAAGTGATAAAACCTATGAATCAAAGGAAAAACAAAATGGACAAGGGGAGCCAACGTTGTTGGGATGGGGAGGGAGGAGTCACAGGATATGAGGATATAAGAAAAGATTTAAGGGATATAAGAAAAAGTTACCTAAGAGAATATATAATCAAAAAAAGCCACAGGCAGAGGGAACTCCCAACAGTGAGCATCAGCCTGGCGTGCTCTGGGGACTTCAGCAAGGAGGGCTAGGGTAAAAGGAGTGGAGGAGGTAGGCAAGAAAACAGCAATGATGAGGCAGAGAGAAAACAGACTAGATAGTGTATGATATTGTGTGCAAAAATCATTGCAAAACATTCCTCATATATATCAAAAGTAAGGGACTGAAGAGAAAAATTATTTGGGAGAGAAGAGAATGAAATTAATATGCAGAGAGAGGCTGAGACTTTGCAACCCCAGAGGGAGGAAGCCACTGTGAGTCCTGGTCACATTTTTCACAGTTTGGATATTTCTACTAATAACTTTTTATTCCCCAGAGATGGCTAGAGAAGGTTTAGCAACAAGAAGACCTGGAATAGTTGCTATTAGTCTTAAACAAATATAATAAAAATGGCTAGTATAAAGTGAGTTTTTCATACTCAGAAAGCATATACCAAAACAGTATCTATAACGAGATAAAACTCTAGGATAACATTAATGGGAATATTCCTTGAGTATTCAAAAAACAGGTATCTAATATAGTGAATACATTTAAAGATAATGTTTAAAAAGTACTTTTCAAAGTTAATTTCTGATGGGCTATTAACGTGAGAAACATGAGTGTTTAATGCAACCAAATTTATATATATTAAAATAACAATTTCTGCATTAATATTACCAACAAATAAATGATCCAGGCTATCATCTTGGTAGAGGATATATGTAGACAGCTTTGATCCAGTACAAACCAACCTTTTGGAGCTAATGATGATGAAGAAGGCACAATAGGACAAAATGGCTGAATACCTCTATATAGACTGAAACAGTTAAAATAAACATGGGGAAAACTCAACCTGCCCCCAAAAAGAAATATGATTCTTAGAGCTAGTTCCCTTCTGAGATAAAAATATGCCGAGCAGAAAAAGAGAAAAATAATTAAATTAATTAGTTAACTGAGCTTTTGTTAACCTTTCTGCAAAATAAAAATCTTCAGTTCATAAGCTCCTGCCCAGCACAGATACCTATGCAACACCCAAGCACGTTTACAAACTGACTCACCAAAACCTTTTATGAAAGTTCTTTTCAAGGGTAACTATTATGAACCAAACCATTAAAGCCCCAAAGAGCAGAACGTGGATAGACTCTGAGAGTCAGGAAGTAATTCTCGACTAAATAAGAAAAAGACTAAGGATTCCTAAGACCAAGGAATCTCAGCTCCCTGTGTCTAAAGAAAAATGAACAAAAAACATGACCTTAATCTTTATAGTTTATAGAATTTTTTAAATTACAAGAAAACCACAAGCATAAAACAAAACAAAAAAAGACAATCACAAAGTTCTCTCTACTCTAACAAGAAAACTATAACTCAGAGAGATTAGAGAGCGTTGTTCAAGTTCATACAACAGGTTACAGCTGGGTTGTAACCTACGGTCGCTTGAGACACATTGCAGAGTTTCTTTCCCTAGACACACAATTCTTTAGAGCTTAACAGTACAGACTTCATGAAACTCCTGATCACTAAGTAAACCGCCCCATAGCAATGTTCTAGCTCCACATAGCTTATATGGAGAAGTTCAACATAGAGGATAAAGAAAATGAAACATCTTAAAATTGGCAAAAAAAAATTAAAATTCTACCATTGTGTACCTACGCAACAATCTTGCATGTTCTTCACATGTACCCCAAAACCTAAAACACAATAAAATATATATTTAAAAAAATTAAAATTCTGAAATATAATAAATACAAAAACCACTGAAGTAGCCAAAGATAAACATTAGTTGGAACCCCATCCTAAGCCTTGGCTTCAAATGAAGGGAGTTCCAGAGAAATGTAGAGAGAGATCACAGTGGGACCAAGTTTTGAAACCTCCCATTTTTTTTGGTCTGAGAAATTTGCATGTGCAATTACTACATTTGCATGCCTAATTACCCCACAGGAAGACACATGTGCCAATTGGCATTTGAAAATGTGTTAACTGCACACACAGAAGGGTGGCCCTTTAAAATGTTGGCCGTAAGAGTCTAATCATTAGGAAAGGGTCATGTGAGTCAGACTGGGGAGAGAAAGATGGTCCATTTTGAAGCGATCTGAGCACATTCAGTTTGGATGCAAACAAGGAGAATTGATTGATGCACAAGGAGAGGAAATACTGGGTTTTGAGAAAGTACTTTGGAAACTAGCAGAATCCACCGGGAAAGCATTTCAGGCATTAGCTAATTGGATTAGCTGTGGTGTTTTCTGTGGATCCTAAGGAATTTATAAGCTATAGATTAAAATCATCAAACAACTCTGGTCACAGGGGTGAGGAGGTTCTTTTCTTGTGCTAAGTAAACATTTAGTACTGTGGACTATAAGTATATTCAGTTTCCTTTCTCCTCTAAAGCAGATGAAATATATTCCATGAAGTCTGGAACATGTGTGTTTTTCTTTTCTCCTGAATTTTGTAAACAAAAATCCTGGGAGAAAACAAATCATAACTTTGAATTTTTCTTAGTGGTAGATTACAGACTGCCTGTTTGTTCTCCCAGAATTGTGATACTTCCCCTCAACAGGAAACAAGGGGATGTTTCCTCAGCCCTGGATAGTTCCATTGAGAAGCTTTCACTCTCTCTCTCCGTGCAACAATAATAATTTGAAGATTCTTGCAGAGTCATATACAACCCTTAGAAATATACCAGTAATTATAATTAGTAAATGCCTTAAGACATAAAACACAGGTTGAGGGCATGAACTCCAAACATGACGTGAGCTGGTGTCAAAAAAAATACCAGGTTTTAAACACCCAAAAATTCCACCACAGGTAGTTAATTTTGGACTCTTTAAATATCACTGGAGCCTAGATAGATGGATTTGGAGTTTTATAAGCAAGCCATGGACATCTTCTATTGATTAAATCATTAAAAATGGAAAGAGAGAAACTGAGTGGTGTTTTAATACTTCTTTCCTTTGAAATCCTATGTGTATCATATAAATGGCTTTCTGTAGTAACTTTATGTAAACATCCATTGTAGCCTATCCTCCCAGAAGCTAACAGTATGTCTTTTCAGAAGAAACCCAGCAGAAATTTATTTTCCACATCATCAAATTTTATTCACCTAGTTATACTAATAAAAATAATAAACTTCAAAATCATCACAATGCTGTCTTCCTAATTTTAATTACTGCCTAAATTATCTCCAAAAAAAATTAAAACAAGCGTTGCAATTCATACCCATTACTTTAGTACTCTCTTATAAGGGCATAATGAAATAATTGAAGGAACACTGTCTGGGAATGTACAGCTATAAAGTCTATGGATGGCTACCATGACTTCTTCCAGTCCATGCTCAGTTCAAATGTGATCAATACTTTTTAGCATTCACAAGCCACTTATGTGTCTCTACTTGAGGAATATCTTCCCTGAACACCATATGGAAAGTAGCCACCTTGTGCCTACACCCTTACTGATTCAGACTATATTGAGTTTCATGGCCTTCCTAATAATTTTCTGGCTCTAAAATGATCTATTTTTTGGTGTGTGTCTTGCCCACTCAAACCACAAGAAGGTGATTTCCAGGACTTAGAAACGTAATCGTTATTTTTTTCTCGATAATAACCACATCACCTAGAGCAAAGCCTTTGATACACATTATTCCTATGGATGTTTGTTCAATGACTCCATTGGGCATCTATTAAATACTCGGCAAGTTTTCAAGCATTATTCCATCTAATCCTCAAAACAATTTTATGGGAAAATACTGCAAAAGAAGACTGAGATTTCTAGAATTTGAATATTTCATACAAATTAACACAACTAATAAGTGGGGGGAGTTGGGTTTTGTTCTAGACCTGCCCTATTACTGACACTTTCCACAGACATATTGTTGATTTTGTTCCTATCTGTGTTGTGATTATAAGAATAGCTCTAGATAAATAATTTAAAATGGCCAGATACTAGTTATTTACCCCAAAAAAGGAAGGCTTTGGGCTAAATATTCTTTTAAATTCTCCACTGTTGTGGAAGTGGAAATCCATGATTTTATTACTCAACTTTTCTCCATGACAACTATCATAAGTGAGCTTTATTGTAAAAGCAGCCTCTTTATATCAAAGTTTATTAATTCAGAACTTTTCCCCTACAGGTGATGAAAATAAAGACACACTTTTGCCAAAACAAGCAGATTTACAAAAGAAGTAGTGATTTTAAGGCTCACCATCAAACACGAAGAACCTTGGTGAAATTATATGAATGTGAGAGCCTCTTTTGTTCTTAGATAAATTTTAGTTCAAATCAAATGTAATCTTATAAGGGCTGTAATATTTTTCTCATTTATCAAACATGTTATTTCCAATGCTGTTTGATTTTTATATGATTCCAGCTTTTAAAGAATAGTTAGATTTGTTATCAAAATCTTGATTACTTTGAAAATTATGTTTGCTAAAAAGAAATACCAAAATGCAAATAAGTTTGCCCTTTTCACTTTCATTAAACTCTTGTATAAGGAAATATACAAATTTTAGTATAATTTATGATACTCTATGAAGTCTGTAACAAAGTTTTTGAAAGTAAATTAGAAGCAATTATTGATTTTTAAAAAGCTCACTTTGTCCAACAGTTTTCTCTCTCTTGCTCATTTCCTTATGTAAAAGAATTTAACCAAAGAAAGCCAGCATTCTAATTCAATTTCTCCTCCAAAGTATATAATTTTATTTTGTCATAATGGCTGCTTTTATTTCTAGGGTCAGATTTTATTTAAATTTCAGTCCATTAGGAACAAAAACTTGCCATTTTCTGATAAACAAAATCAGCGGGGGAGACTCTTCAAAAGAGAAATGTATTTCCATCGACCTTTGTTTTATTTGATCTAAATGACAGGTATACACCACTTTTCCTGTGTTTACTTTTAAAGATTCTTAAAAAAAGGGGGGGTGACATTTTTAACAACAAAGCTAGCAATCACCCTAGTAGTCCTGTGACAGGCAGATGGAAGAAATGATAAAAAAAATGTAATCCATTGCTTTAGACCACCAAAGAGGCCTAATATGAGTCATTAGCAGAAAACCGTTAATTTTCTTTTTTCCCTATTCTGACTGTTGTTTGTAGAAGTGCTCAGCCTCATAGGAATTGGAACATTTAACTGTTTCTTGCTATTTTGCAAGATGGAGGCCAAAGCATTAAGAGAAGGAAATTAAGCAATATGCCATTTCATAGTTTAAGAAATCTGAGTGATATAGATAACATTTTAGAGCCTCTTAGGTTGAGCATGATAATAGCTAATAAGAAGAATTAAGACTAGTAGAGCACTTTAAAGATTATAAAGGGCTTTCACAAACAGTATCTCATTTCCTGAACATCCTCCCAAAAATCGTAGTCTCAGAAAATCAATCTTCTTGAACACAGAGAACTGAAACCCAGGTCCTCTGATTTCAAAATAAAGATTATGGTAATCCACACAAACTAATAAAAAATATGATGATGTTCCAGTCTATTATGGATGGAAGCAATTACTTTCCCCAAGTTTGTTTGCTAAAACACCAGTTCTCCATGATGCTAAAAGATATCAATTATGGGGAGAAAGATTTGTGGGTATCTATATCTATATAATTTATTAAACAAAGTAAAACACTCCTTTCTGCAGAATACCTCAGAATATTTAACATCTAATAAGCATTGATTATGGCCAAGAGATCGATTTAAATGTGGTCCTTCTCAACTTAATCAAGAAAACCTTTACTCTGAGGATCTCTAAGAACTAACACTAAGGAAAATCCTTGGTGGATTATTTTCCAGAATGCTTTAATATTTTGAAATCTTTTTCCCTATCCCTTGATATAGATCATATAGATATAGAGTGATAGATACATATATTGTATGTGTGTGTGTATATATATATATACACACACACACACACAAACATGATATATATAACTAGGCATACAAAACTGTATACTATTATACATGTAAACACATATATAAATATACATTATATGTTTATACATATGTGTATGTCTGTATGTTTGTATATTTTTTTCTTATTGTGAAAATTCATGTATTCCTTGTCGACTGGCTTTTTTGCCAATAATCTTGCATATGTAAATGTTTCCCAATCATTCTGATATGACAGGTAATTAGCAATACACTTCAAAGCACTATAAATCTTAGTACTTTTCAGTCAATAAAATTGTGTCAATTACTGCCAATGTTTGATTTAGAAGTGTTTAACAACTTGTAGGTTAAGTAACCAATTTTTTTGCATAATTATCTGAATCTGATTTAAAGCCCTGATATTAAATGTGACTATATGAAAGTTACTTCTAAAAGATATTACATGATTGCTTTACTTATGGAGTCGAGATACTGAACATGTGGAAATTCCATTAACTTTACTCTACATGATCTATTCCTGAAGTTTTCAAAAGACCACATCCAGCCTCACAATATTTAAAGAAAAAAAGAAAAGGTAGAGCAAATAAGTTGTTCCCTTACCTGAGACTACTTGTTATGTATCGCTTATTTTCTTATTTTATTTGTATTTATTGATAATGCAGAAATTGAAGATGTCTTGTTTATTGAAATCAGAACAGGGACAAAATGAAACGTTTGAAAAAGATTGACCTAGTTTGCAATTCTCCTTAGAGCTATCTTGTTATTCAAGAGATTATAAAAATATTATACCAAGCAACTAACATTTTATTTCCATAACCTTTTCTACCATACATAGAGGTAGCAATTTAAATATGAAGAAATGTAAGATTAAATATTTATGGGAAAGTCTGAATGAAGCTATGATCTTTTCTTTCAGTTTCATAACACTCATAATATTTTTAACAGTCAGTTCAGTATTCGGTAAGTCAGGCCATTAAAACTTTTGAGCTGTAAAATTCTTGGTTTTAAAACATTGTGAAAAGCAACTGGCTGGAAAAATAAGCTCACTCTAAAAGTTTATAAGATGTTGCTAATGGGAAAAATACAATCCTTAAAATATAAGCTGAAAACAAACTCATGGATGATCACTTCACAGCAGTCTAAGGGAATGTAGAGATCTTTGGGAAACCCACACAATTTTGCCTTTAATGACATGAAGTATTTCTTGCTAGAAACACAATTCCAGTCAGGGTAAACAATAAATAACAAGTCTCCTGCATTTCATCACATCTGAACACCATATTTTACCAGTTTGGTCATAAAAACTAGATACTAGATCAATAATGAAACTTGTATGAATACCATTTCTAATATTTCTAAATAAATTGGAAAGACCACGTGGTTATATTTGAGCTTTCTATATAACAATTTCTCACTGACAGCTCTACTATAATTTTCAAATATAGAGAAAAGTAAATCAAACTGATTCTCTATATTTTCAGTAATATTAAGGCTTTGCAAATAATCTAATCCAGAGGTTTTTAAACAAGTACCATTTTCCCATTCCTTCCACCCAAAGATATATGGCAATGTCTACATTTTCAGTTGTCAAATTTGGGAGTGCTACCAGGCTATAGCAAGTAGAAGATAGAGATGCTGCTAAACATTTGACAATGCAAAAGACAGCTCCCACAAATAAAAATTACCTCGTCCAAAATATCACTAGTCCCAGGGCAGAGAAACTCACAAAGAATATTGGGAATTTATTTCTGCACTTTTAGAAAAACTTTTCCCCAAAGAGATTAAGATGCCTTGGGAAAAGTGCATCAAAGTAATAGAACATATTGCATATATCACTGTGCAAACAAAATATAAATTAAAAATACTGATATCAAAAGCAGGGAGAAAGTGATAATGAAGTTCCATAGCGACTGGTCTAAGACTGGGAAACAGTGGCGAGTTTTTACTTACTAAGTAAACATCAAAGTGACTTATTCTTTAAACCCATGTTAAGGCTCTAACTTTAACCAACAACAAAATTGTCCTTGTTTAATCTTAGGTAGTCCACATATTGCATGCTTACTTTTTATCTGTTTAAACTAGAAAATGCCTTCAATTTGTGCTTTACTTAGTTTTCTGCCATTCACATTTTAGGGTGTTTTAATGCAATATGATAGATTTATTTTTAAATGCTGTTAGTTTGCTTTTCAATTTAATGATTTGTTACATTATTTACAGGCTAATTTAGTGAACCTACATAAGATTAATTGCATGGTCTTTTAGCACACATGACAAATCATTAAAAAGTGATAAAACCAGGCAACTGAAAAACAAGTGGCTTATAACACATGAATGGGATCTCCAGTACCATTTATTAGTGCACATTTTGTTGATGTTTGTTAAAGATCTAAAGTTATACTATGTCAGAATTGAACATGGGATTGTACAATATTTGAAAATAAAATACCTGGATAATTGAATAGATTAGAACAGAGTAATGAATTTATTTTTGTAAGTAGAAAACTCTGACATATAATTCAAAATAAACAGAGTCTTCGGTGTAGTATTTCTTTTAATACATAATTGACAAAATTTTCTGTGGAAAATTTATTTCTCAATTTAAGAATACTAAGTTTCTAACACGTGCATTTTTTTTAATCCATCTTGTATTTCAGAATCTGGATAAGGTTCATGTTAATATAAATGAAGGATATGTGCAACAAAGTTGGATTCTACAATAAATTATGAGGATGGTGTCGCCTCATATGGTTAAATAATCTGTCTTCTATATACATATATAGAAGGCAGGTTCTATATAATATGTTCTATGTAATACATATATACAGGCAGGCTTCCAGCATGTTTTGGGTAGTGTCAAGATTACTATAATGGGGTAAGCAGTAGAATACATATTAATCTGGACTTTTAAAAGCATTTATGACTTTTTATTCAAATATATTGGAAGCCATGCATTTAACACATATTTTCTAAACCTCTTTTAAGCCTCTAATGGGTGTGAAGTAATGCTGGCCATTTTAATATGCCTAACGCTGAGGTACTGCCCAAAATACTAGACTTTCAGTACTAACACTGGGATAGTATTGGGCAGGTCATACTAGTTTGAGGTTTCTTAGTACTAAGTGTTGTGAAGAATTCCTGGAGTTGAGATAACTGAAAGTAGTATTGACATAAAACCTGAAACCATGTACACATAACACAACTACAGAATGGGATTAGATAGGTGCTCCAGGAAAGGGGAGCAAAAAGAATCTATGAAAGCTTGGATGACAGAGAAATCACCAGCTCTCTGGGTACAGGGAAAGTCATTTAGTTATTTAGACTAAAATTTAAAGGATGAGTAATAAGCTGATGATTGCAAATGCGGAAAAGGACATGCACAAAAGGAGAAAAAATTACTCATTGTTTATCTAACATTAAGATTTAACTGAATGCCCTGTATTTTATACGGCAACCTTAGAAGAAAATGGACAAATGAAGAGAAATAGAAAGAAATTGTTTTTGCTTTAGAGAAAGCGAGTAGCTAGATTTGGTTGGCGCAATTGTTCTCTAACCTGACTACATGTTGGAATCGCATGAAGAGCTTTTTAAAATTTATATACATTCAAGATCACATCAATGGATTCTATTTCTATTAGTATATGGCAGGGCCCAATTGGTGATGTTTATAAAACTCTCATCCTCGAAATTATTCTCAACTCCTTTTTAAGACTTTATTATTTATTTGAATTATGGTTGTTTGAGATAGGGTCTGGTTGTGTCACCTAGGCTGCTGTGCAGTGGTGCAATCATGGCTTACTGAAGTTTGACCTCCCAGGCTCAAATGATCTTCCCACTTCAGCCTCCCACGTAGCTGGGACTGTAGGCACTAGCCACCACGCCTGGCTAATTTTTAAAAAATTTTTGCAGAGGTGGGGTCTCACTATGCTCTCCAGGCTGATCTTGACCTCCTGGGCCCAGGTAATCCTTCCTCTTGACTTTCAAAGTGCTGGGATTATGGCATGAGCAACGGCATCCAGACTATTTTTTAATAATTATTTATATTTTTAATTTATAATTGACACGTAATAATTGTACATACTTATGGTGTGCAGTCTGATGTTCCAATGCATGCATACACAGTGTAATGATCAAACCAGGGTAATTACCATATCCATCATTTTAAGCATTTATCATTCTTTGTAGTAAAACTTTGTTTTTCAGAGCAGTTTAGGTTCACAGCAAAATTGAGAGGAAGGTGCAGAGATTTCCTGTATACTTCCATATACTCCCTTTCCCAACTCATGCATAGCCTCCTTCATTATCAGTACCCCCACCAGAGTGGTATATTTCTCAGTTGGTGAACCTATGCTGACACATTATAATCACCCGAAGTCCATAGTTTATCAAGGGTTCACTCTTACTATTGTATATTCTATGGGTTTGGACAAATATACCAACATTATTATGGTATCAGAGCATTTTTATGGTATCAGAGCATTATCATTATCATTTTTATGGTACCAGAGCATTTTCACTGCCCTAAAATTTCTCTGTGCTCTGCCTGTCAGCCCCTTCCCTACCTCAACCCCTGGCAACCACTGATACTGCCTTCATGGTTTTGCCTTTTTTGGAATGTCATGCAGTATTATATTGATCCATTCTCACACTGATAATGAAGACATATCCAAGACGGAGTAATTTATAAGAAAAAAGAATTTTAATGGACTCACAGTTCCACATGGCCTGGGAAGCCTCACGATCATGGTAGAAAGTGAAGGAAGAGCAAATGCACATCTTACTTGGTGGCAGGAAAGAGAGCGTATGCAGGGGACCTCCCATTTATAAAACCATCAGATTTTGTGAGACTTATTCACTATCATGAGAGCAGCACAGGAAAAACTTGCCCCCATAATTCAATTACCTCCCACCAGGCCCCTCCCATGACATGTGGGGGATTATTACAATTCAAGACAAGATTTGGGTGGGGACACAGCCAAACCATATCAAGTTTGCTTTTCAGACTGGCTTCTTCGCTTAGTAATATGCATTTAAGATTCCTTTATGTCACTTCATGGCTTAATAGCTATTTTCATTTTTAAGTGCAGAATAGCATTCCATTGTTTAGATGTGCCACAGTTTATTTATTTATTTATTTGTCTCCTGAAGGGCATCCTGGTTATTTTCATATTTTGGCAATTATATTTAAAGGTGCTACAAACATCCATATGCATTTTCAACTCCCCTGGTATATACCAAGAAGCAAGATTGCTAAATCAGATAGTAAGAGTATATTTAGGTTTGTAAGAAATTGCCAAACTGTCTTCCAAAGTGGTATGCCATTTTGCTTTTCCACCAGCATGAAGTGAGAGATCCCATTAGTCTACGTCTTTGCCAGCATCTGGTGTTTTCAGTGTTCTGGATTTTGGCCATTCTAATAAATGTGTTAGTGGTGTCTCATTGTTATTTTAGCTTGCATTTCCCTGATTACATATTATGTAAAGCAACTTTTCCTATGCTTGCAGGACAACTGTACATATTCTTTGCTAAGGTGTCTGTTAGAGTCTTTGGCCCATTTTTTAATCAATGTTTTTTATTTTCTTATGTCAAACTTTGAGTTCTTTGTATAATTCAAGTAACAGTTTTTTGTCAGATACGTCTTTTGCAAATATTTTCTCGCAGTATGTGACTTCTCTTCACATTCTCTTGGCATTTTAAAAGAGCAGAAGTGTTCAATTTTAGTGAGGTCAAACTTATCTATTATTTCTTTCATGGATCTTGACTTTGGTGTTGCATCTATAAAGTCATTACCACATCCAAGATCATCTAGGGTTTCTCCTATGTTATCTTCAAGTTTTACAATTTTGCATTTTACCTTTAGGTCTATGATTCATTGTGATTTAATTTTCACAACCAGTGTAAGGTCTGTGTCTAGATTCGTGTTTTTACATGTGAATGTCTAGTTGTTTCAGCAGCATTTGCTTTAAAAACTGTGTGTTCCATTCTATTGCCTTCACTCCTTTGTCAAAATCAGTTTTGTGTATGTGTGCATAGATCTGTTTTGGGCTCTATATTTTGTCCCATTAATTTGACTACTTTTTCACCAATGCCACACTATTGATTTCTGTAGCTTTATAGCAAGTTTTGACAGTGATTGGTATTGCTGTTCAACTTGTTCTTCTCTGTTAATATTGTGTGGGATATTGTGGGTTGTTTACCTCCGTATAAAAACTTTAAAATCAGTCTATTCATACTCATAAAATTACTGGCAGGAATTTTGAAAGAAATTGCATAAAATATATAGATTAAATTGGGGAGAACAGACACCTTACCAATATTGAGTCTTCCAATCCAAGAACATGGAATATCTCTCCACTTATTTAATTATTTGATTATACCCATCAGAGTTTCATGATGTTCCTCATATACATTTAGCACATATTTTGTGAGATTTTTAACTGTTTCCACTTTTTAATGGGGTTGTTTGTTTTTTGCTTGTAAATTTGTTTAAGTTTCCTATAGATTCTGATTATTAGACTTTTTGTTGAATACATAGTTTGCAAAAATCTTCTCTCATTCTCTAAGTTGCCTATGTACTCTGTTGATAGTTTCTTTTGCTGTGCAGAAGCTCTTTAGTTTAATAAGATCCCACTTGTCAATTTTTGATTTTGTTGAAATTGCTTTTAACATATTCATTATAAAATCTTTGTCAAGTCCTATGTTCAGAATGGTAGTTCCTAGGTTATTTTATAGGGTTTTTATTGATTTAGGTTTTATATTTATGTCTTTAATTCATCTTGAATTGATTGTTTTACATGCAGTGTAAGGTTAGGATCTAATTTCAATCTTCTGCATATGGTTGGCCAATTATCCCAGCACCATTTATTGAATGGAGAGTCCTTTCCCCATTGATTTTTGTCAGCTTTGTCAAAGGTCAGAAGGTTGTAGATGTGCAGCTTTATTTCTGAGGTCTCTATTCTGTTCCACTGGTTTATGTGTCTTTTTTGTATCAGTACCATGCTGTTTGGTTAGTGTAGCCCTGTAGTATAGTTTGAAGTCAGATAATGTGATGCTGCTGGCTTTGTTACATTTGCTTAGGATTGCCTCAGCTGTTTGGGATTTTTTTTTTTTTCATGTGAGTTTTAAAATAGTCTTTTCTAGTTCTGTGAAGAATGTCATTGGTAGTGTGTTAGGAATAGCCTTGAATCTATAAGTTGCTTTAAGTAGTATGGCTATTTTGATGATATTGATTCTTCTTCCTATCTGTGAGCATGGGATTGTTTCCCATTTGTTTGTGTTATTTCTCATTTGTTTAAACAGAATTTGTAGTTCTCATTGTAGACATCTTTTACCTCCCTGATTAGCTGTATTCCTAGATATTTTACTATTTTTGTGGCATTGTGAATGGGATTGTGTTTCTGATTTGGGTCTCACCTTGGAAGTTGTTGATGTACAGGAATGTTAATAATTTTTGTTCATTGATTTTGTATCCTGAAACTTAGCTGAAGTTGTTTTTGGACCAAGACTATGGGGTTTTCAAAATATAGAATCATGTTTTCTGTAAACAGAGTCAGTTTAACTTCCTCTATTCCTTTTGGGATGGCTTCTATTTATTTCTCTTGCCTGATTGCTCTGGCCAGGAATCTCAATATTATGTTGAACAAGAGTGGTGAGAGACGGCATTCTTGTCTTAAACTGGTTTTCAAAAAACACTTTCAGATTTCCCCCATTCAGGATGATGTTGACTGTGGGTTTGTCATAGATGGCTCTGATTATTTTGAAGTACATTCCTTCAAAGTCTAGTTTATTAGGGGTTGTTAATATAAAGGGATGTTGAATTTGTCAAAAACCTTTTCTACATCTATTGAGATAATCATGTGGTTTTTGTTTTTAGTTCTGTTTATGTGGTGAATCCCATTTATTGATGTGTGTATTTTGAACCAACCTTGCATCCTGTGGATAAAGCCTACTGGATCACGGTGGATTAACTTTTCGTTGTGCTGCTGGATTCAGTTTTGTTAAGAATTTTTGAATCTATATTCATCAAGGATATTGGCCTGAAGTTTTCTTTCTTTGTTGTGTGTCTTCAGTTTTTGGTATCAGGATGATGCTGGCCTCATCAAATGAGTTGGAAACGAATATCTTCTCAATGTTTTGTAATTGTTTCAGTAGGAATGGTACTAGCTGTTCTTTATATGTTTGGTAAAATTTGGCAGTGGATCTCTCTGGTCCTGCCCTTTTTTTTTTGGTAGGTAGGTTTTTAAATTTTTTATCACTGATTCAATTTTAGAACTCATTATTGGTCTATTAAAGAAATCAATTTATTTCTAGTTTAGTCTTAGAAAGTTGTATATGTCAAAAAATGTATACTTTTTTATTTTCTAGATTGTCTGTTGGGTATTTAGTGCTATAAATGTTCCTCTGAACACTACATTAAGTGTGTCCCAGAGATTCCGATATGTTATATCTTTGTTCTTATTATCATTTCTTGATTTCTGTCTTAATTTTATTATTTACCAAAAAGTCATTCAGGAGCAGGTTGTTTAATTTCCTTGTAATGGAAATATTCACTGTATGGTTTTGAGTGATTTTCTTAGCATTCATTTCTATTTTTATTGCACTGTGTTCCCAGAGTGTGGTTGGTATGAGTTTAGTTTTTTTTTTTTTGCTAATATTGGTTTATGCCTGATTTGTGGTTGATTTTAGAATATGTACCATCTGTCAATGAGAATAATGTTTATTCTGTTTTGTGGTGAATGGTTTTGTAGATGTTTATTAAGTCCATTTGGTCAAGTGTGGAGTTCAGGTCCTGAACATCTTTGCTAATTTTATACCTCATTTATCTATCTAATACTGTCAGTGGGGTGTTGAAGTCTCTCATCATCACTGTGTGGGAATCTGAGTCTCTTCATAGGTGTCTAAGAACTTGCTTTATAAATCTGAGTGCTCCTGTATTGGCTGCGTATATATTTAGAATAGATAGGTCTTCTTGTTGAATTGAACGCTTTTCCATTATGTAACATTCTTCTTTCTTTCTATTTTTTCTTATTGGTTTTAAGTCTGTTTTATCTCAAATTAGAATTACAAATCCTGCTTTTTTCTGTTTTCCATTTGCTTGGTAGATATTTCTTCATCCCTTTATTTTGAGTGAATGGGTGTCACTGGATGTGAGATGGGTCTCCTGAAAAATCATACCATTAGATCTCGATTTTTTATTCAATTTGCCAGTCTGTGCCTTTTAAGTGGGGCATTTAGCCCATTTCCATTCAATACTAGTATTGATTTGTATGAATTTCATATTGTCATTGCGTTGTTAGGGAGTTATTATGCGGACTTGTTTACATGGTTAGTTTATAGTGTCACTGGCCTATGTACTTAAGCTTGTTTTTGTAGTGGCTCATAATGGTCTTTCCTTTCCATGTTTAGTGCTCCTTTCAGGACCTCTTCTAAGGCAGATTTGGGGGTAACAAATTCTCTCAGCATTTGCTTATTTGGAAAGGCTCTTATTTCTTGTTCACTTAGGAAGTTTGGCTGGATACAAGATTCTTGGGTGAAAATTTTTTCTGTAATAATACGGAATGTAGGTCCCCAATATCTGTACTTTGTAGGGTTTCTGCTGATAGATCCACTCTTAGCCTGATGGAGCTACCTTTGTAGTTGATCTGCTGCTTCTCTCTAGCTGCCTTTAATATTTTTTTCTTTCATTTTCACCTTACAGAATCTGATGATTATGCATCTTGGATGGTCTTCTTGTATAATATCTCACAGGGGTTCTCTGCATTTCCTGGATTTGGGTGTTGGTCTCTCCAGCAAGTTTGGGGGACAGTTCCATGTACTATATACAAAGATGTTTTCAAATTGCTTGCTTGCTCCTCATCTCTTTCATGGACATACATAATCCCATATTTCTCAGAACCCTTTATTCTTTTTTCTTCATTTTTTTCTGACTGAGTTATTTCAGAGAGCCAGTCTTTAAGCTCTGAGATTCCTTCCTCAGCTTGGTATATTATTCTATTAATACTTGGGATTGCATTATGCAATTCTTAAAATATATTTTTCAGCTTTATTGATCAGTTTGGTTCTTTTTTATAATGGCTATTTTGCCTATCACCTCCTGTCTTGTTATATTGTAATTATTAGCTTCATTGGATTGAGTTTTGATGTTTTCCCGAATCTCAAGGGTCTTTGTTCCTATCCATATTCTGAATTCCATTTCTGTAATTTCAGCCATTTCAATCCAGTCAATAACTCTTGCTTGGAAATCAGTACAATAATTTAGAGAAAAAAATGGTGCTCTGGTTTTTTGAGTTGTGAGAATTCTTGTACTGCTTCCTTCTCATTTGTTGATCTGATGTTTCTTCAATCTTTGAAACTGCTGTCCTTCGGATGGATTTTTTCCCTTTGTGTGTGTGTGTGTGGATACCCTTGGGGGTTTCATTATGGTATATGGTGGATTCAGTTGACTGACTTCAATTATCATCCACTCCTGGGTCTTGGAGAATCCCTTCCAATTCCTGACGCCCATCTTTCTTTTGTTGAGTGTTGTAGTCCACATGGATCCTTCAGGCAGAGGCTGCAGTTGGCAGACAAGCCATATCCTTGCCAGGTCAGCCCTATTCTACTGTCCATGTGTTTCCTGAGGAAAACAGGGCTGCACCTGCTTGCGAAGTTCAGGCAGAAATGAGACCCCTAGGTTGGAAACTCTAGTGGGTGTGTCCTGTCTAGCTAAGGGAGGTAGGCACGGATGGAGTTCCCCCAGCCATCTGGGTGTCTCCAAGGCAACAATAGGCTGTGCCTCTTAGCAAATTCAGGCAGAAGTAGGACTGCTGGGCCAGAAGCTCCAGCACATGTTGCCCACCTGGCTTTTGGTGGCAGTGGTGGTTGGGCTCATGTGTCCTGCTGTTCTGGTGTTTCCCAGGACAACAGGAGGCTATGCCCTCCAGGCAAGTTCACACAAAATTGGAGCCGCTGGATGGGAAGCTCTAGCAGGCATTACCTGACTGGCTATGAGTGATGTGGGTGGGTGGAGTGGCTGGCTGAGTTTGGGCAGAAGCAGGACTGATAGAATGGAAGTTGGGACCAAGCTCCATCCAGGAAGGGAGTACGGAGCAATTTTACTGCTCCCAGGCATCACAACTGCAGCCTGTGTTGGGATTGTAGTGCCAAGTGCTAGTCTCGTCTGGAGCCTCACGGTGAGCATGGACCAATCTTACTGTTCCCAGGCAACTGCGGCCTGTTGGGGCTATGGCACCAAGTGCTGGTCTGGTCTGGAGCCCTATGCTTATAGTGGTCCCCCTTGGACTTGAGAATTAGCTCCATTAGCAATCAACTGTCCCTGCAACTGTGGCCTGTGTTGGGGCTATGGCACGTGCTGGTCTGGTCTGGAGCCCTGTGCTTATAATGGTCCCCTTGGACTTGAGAATTAGCTCCATAAAACATCCAAGTGGCTCTCTGCCTCAGTGTAGAAGCCTGATGGGAGAATGTGGAAGCAGAGGTGGGCAGTGGGATTCTCCCATTTGGAGTCTTGCACAGGTTCCTGTGGAGGATGTCAAAACCCCTGGGGGCTTTCACTCACTCATCCTTTCTTGTATTGGAAGGGTTCTACTGTCTCCACACTGAGCCCAGACAGGCTGTGACCAACTTGCCTTCTCTCTACTACTTCTATTCTCCAGCTGCCTTGATGGATCCCAATGTGGTTTCTCAGAGGATTGGCCTGCAGGGTCAGTGTTCACTAGCCCTTTCCTTTCCTCCCCCATGAGAGATGAGCACATAAATTGCTTCCAGTCTGGAGCCCCTTCCCCCCACCCCATGTTAGCCTTTTCACCATTGCTGGAAATCAAAAATTCTTTCCACCTTGGAGAACTTTGGACATGCTTGTCCCAAGATCTAGAACGGACTAGACTGTGCATGACTAGCTCCATCTTTACCTTGGCATCATTTCGTCAAATAAGTTTTCATTGAATATTCTACTTTAATAGGGTTCCTCTATTATTCTCTCAGTCCTTATTCCCTTTACAGCATTTATTATAACTTAAAGGCACCTTGTATTGTTAACATTTTGATATATTTTCTTTATCAAATTTCTATCCATTGATTCACCTTATTTTAAAACTTTTATTGTGACATAATTATAGATTCACAAGAAGATGGAAAAATAGTCCTCATCTGATGTGTTCTTTACCATTTTCTCCTAATGTTTACATCTTAGATTACTATAGTATAATATTGAAACCATGACACTGATATATTATGTTTGTATAGTTCTATGCCATTTTATTACATGTAGAGATTCATGCAACCACCACTGCTATCAAGATAGAGAACTATTCCATGACCACAAGCATCTCTTTCATGATACCTCCCTTCCTTGGCACTTACCACACCATCCTCCTTAACTCTTGGCAACAGCTTATCTGTTTCCCACATCTATAATTTTAATCCACCTTATTTTTGGTTACTTAATTTTGGCATGTCTCCTCTACCAAAAATTAAGCTTCACAAAAATAGAGACATACCTGGCTTATTCACCATTTACTCCAACTTCTGAATTTTCTGGAATCCAATTAGTCTATTGTAAGATTATCTGGTAGATGTCCCTAATCCAATTTCAATGCTCTATTTAAAAGCAGGGTTTAAAAAAAAAAATTAAAGAAGAACTCTCAATCAAGGCAGTGTCCTGCCAAAATTTTAATAACAGCTCTTTTTATTAATAAATACTCTATTATTCACTAGCAATAGGCAGCAAACTTTATGTGACAATGCCAATCAATGTACTGAAAAAAATGCATCATAAGTGAAACATAAAAGTTAAGGGGCAACTATATTAATATGCAGAGAACCATAGGACTTTATTTAAAAACCTATCATGTTACAGTGTTTTGGAAGTATTATTTGTTATAAAACTTGCACAGTTTGGGAATGGCTATGTAAAATTAACAGCTGGATGGAGTTATAGAATCATTTACCAACCAGTTGTGTCTCAAGAACAATTGCTCCAAATGCATTAACTTGATTTTAAAAGAGCTGCTGACAACTTTGTGAAGACCTTGAAAAGCATTTTATTCAAAAACAGTTATCTTAGGGCTGTATATGATTTCTGTTTTTATTTTATCTGTCTTTTATTGACAGCATATTTTTGTTTCAATTGTTAACTTCAGAAATATTTAACATCTCTTAAAAAATGATTTGCATCACAGCAGCTTCTTTAGCTGTTAAGATTTCATCTGTCTTGCTACTTACTTATCTCTTGACATCATGTTTTGTGTCAGAAATCAGGGCCATTTGAAATTGTAATGACTGTAACTTCATACACCATGAAGAATTGGAGAAAGATGCCAATTGTGTTTTACCAATCATTAATTCTATTCCTAGACTACTCTGCATTTGTAAAGCACCTGTTGACTTACCCTAAGGATCACTCATAAATTCAAGTTGTACAGGCATCTTTATTTTCCTCAATAATCCATGTAAAGATGCAGAAACTGAAGTCAAAATAAGCACTTAGGTTATAAGCAACTTCCATTCAGAAATTTCCAAGAAAAAAGATGATAACATTTTCTTTTGCACATAGTTTTATTTATGCAATTTCAACAAACCTTGACATGCAAAGAAAAATTTTAACTTCTAACACTATGATAAGATCTATGATAAGAATGTTAGCAAGTCGAACTCATCAGAACTTTATGAAAAGAGCTGAACTATAAAGTAGGACTCTGTGTAAGCCATACCTTTAGAAGATATAAGGTGAATTTCATTGTCACCTATTAATCATTTATAATAAAAGCAAAAGTCTCATAAATTATGTGTTAAACACCATTAGGCAATATTGCTATTACCATTTCGTTTGAATACATGATTCATTCTTAGGAAGATTTACAGGCCCTGTTACTCTGTTTCTTTCCAATGTGTTTCCAATAAAATCTTATATTTATTCCAATAATATAGCTAAACAAATATCTAGAAGGATCTAAAGGTAAAGACAGATAAGTTAAAAAAATTACTGAAAAAGGAATGCTATAATTTTAATTGTTTCAGGACTGACACATAAATCAAATGGAGAAATCAGTTTAGGCTTTCAAAAGGTTTTTCACCGTTGCTTCTGTTGTACGTAATGATACACAAGTAAAAAGTTTCTAACAGTTGGAATGAGTAATATAAAACTATTTTGTTCAAATTTTGACTCATTGACTGACAGTCAAACTGAATTTAATTTGAAATACTACAAAATGGGTTTCAGAGTCACCAAGATAGAAGTTGCAATTTCAAATCGAACATTTCTTAGTTAAATAATATTGGCCAAATTGTTGTTCCACTCCAAGTTAAGATTTTCTTGTGAGTAAAATAGGGATATTAAACTCTGCCCTGTAAAAATGATTGTTTGGATTAAATAAATATATGCATATTCACATATAGTAGATGCTTAATAAAGTTTATTTGATTCTTCTCATTTTTTTAATTTTTGTTTTCTTCTCTGAATCCTTTTCTAGAATCTCCATTTCTTTAATGTTAATACTTCATAGACTCTTGACTTAAGACTATTATTTTGACAATCTGTATTTTCTTTCAGAAAATCTCATTTATTTCCATAATTTCCTTAATTAGTGAAGTTCAAAGTCTCATCTCATTTCTCCTGAAATTATGTCTCTTCTGACTTTATTTCTCCTTACTTTTAGCTACTATTTCTAAATGTCAGAAGCCACCTCAAAATGATTATATTCTAAAACACAATAAGGATCAAATTATCACTGCCCAAACTCATTCTTCTCTCACTAGTCTGTATCTCAGTTGCCAGTAGTGCCATTTTCTCTGTCAGCAGAAACAATTCAGAAACTCCTCTTTGTGTCCCCTTTAATGCATAGTCTGTTTCTCTCAACCCTATTTCTGAGAAGTTTTTTGTTCTTCTCTTTCATCCACATCCCTATTGCCAATGCCACAGCCTAGGCTCTCCCTCATCCATTCTACACTCCCACTGAACCATTTATTATAAATGCCACATTTTTATTATTTTAACAATATCTCTCCATAATCTACAGAATGAAATTGAAATATAAATGACCCTAATGTGGCTAATCACCCATCTTTACTTTGTGTATGCCTTTCACACAGATGCCATGTTTACTCTTCTATTTTACTAAACAAATCATTTCCTTTTCTTTGAAAGTGATCAGCACTTCTCATCAGTCTAAGATTAGCTTAAATAAAGATGATTTTCTGTTGTGGGAAGCCTTGATGGCATCTTACATGCAAAGTTAGTTTTGTTCTCCTTTGTTCTCCAACAGCAGTTTTGGAAAATTTAGATAATTGCCCTTTGCTATTGTACATATTTATTTGTTTATGGGTTTATATAAATAATATATGCCTATATTTTCTCACTACTTGGACAGATCCTTAAAGATAGAGCCTTGGATTTTACTCACTTTAACTCACCTCTGTAAACTATACTTTGGAAAAATAAGAAGCTCTCAATAAATGATGCTCATAAGTAAATTTTGTGGCATCCTCTCAGCCTGATATATGCAGAGATACAAAATAAATTTTTCTTGACTTTAAATAAAATGATGTAATATTAAGAAGGTTAATTGCTTCTTATGGTGCACAGAATTTTATGCTCCATGTACCAATTTCCACTTATTTTTTAATATGGATTTAGAAACTAAAAATAAGTTATCAGTTTGTATTACCAATAGATAATTTATCAGTCTCAAACAATCTGGCATATTTCTCACAACTGCATTTTAGAAATTTTCCAAAATAACCAATATATTTTAAGCAATTTTCCTTTGAAGAAATCCCTCAAAATGTGACAGAAAAACATTTTCCTTGTGTTACCTTTGTTTTTCAAATCAAACACTGTATTCAAGCAAAGCCTAACTTTGGAATCTTATATTAAGGAAAACAGAAAAATCCCAAGCTGCTACAGAGCTCCAAATGCTTAATCCCCCTTTCTGCAGCCCAGCTTCTCCCCATCTGCTGGCTTTCCAAAAGGAGCCTCAAAAAGCACCACTCTCGAAACAGGATGAATAGTGTTGCAACACTCTGTTCTAAGAGACCACTATCCATAGCAGATGCTCAATGATTTCAGAACCAAGAAATTGGGTGAGCAAGGTAGGTGTTTTGAGTAGAACTGATTTGGTCATCAGTTAAATTTGCATCTCTACTATTTTTTATGCAAAGTCTTTCTCTGTGATATTACATCTTCAAATTTTCATACCCTCTTGTGCCAAGTGGCTGTCCAAAACCTTCAATTAGAATCTATATTAATCTAGTTTGTTTATGAGAAGATGAGTGGCCTGCAGACGCCCATAAATGCATTAGAACATGTCCTAGAATTTTTTATTTTTGTTATTTAAAAAATGCTAACAGGGTTTTTATTTATGACCTTGATTTTATCTCAGATTTGGGCAGATGCTATGAGGACATGACAAACAGGGAGGATAATTTGTGTATTATCAAGGACAGAGGAACATTGAGAGTATTCAGAAAAAAATTGAAAATTATCTATTACAAGTTATCTGCAGTTCCTAGAGAGAGAGAGCATTTACAACATTTTTTTTGGATATGGATTTTTATTTTATGGGTTAATCCTGCAATATTTTATAATGATTTTTTCTTTTTTAATATAGATTTCAAAATTCTCTTTATTCTTTTTTTTTTAACAAATAATATTTTCTCTGATTTAGGCACTATTCTGATACCTAACAGCACATGGTGAACAAACAAAATCTCTAGCTACACAGAGCTGATAGTTCACTGGTGGTAACATACAACAATTTGAGACAAATAGATAAAATATAGAGATTTTCTTATTAGTAGTAAGTGCTGCTTATAAATTGATATCAATATAATCACTAAAGATTTTTTTGTATTTCCCATCTTTAACCTAAAACATTTCATGAGTTTTCAGTGAATTTTTCTTGCTCTTTTTATTTTCCAAATACTTTAGGCTTTTACTTTACGTTCCTTACTTTTAACTGATTTTTCAACCCCTGCACCCTATTCTTTCCTAACAATTTCTCTCTCTAAGTGATTTGTGTTCCACTGGCAGTTCTGTGCTAAAGAAAGTGATATATCCTGATGAAGCCATTAAGCACTGTTCTGTGGACGTTAAGAGGATGATATAGGCGTGATTTCAATCATGCAAAAGGAAACTACCCTTGTTCTAAGAAGGAAATGCACCAGAGAGCTTAACTCACTGTAGTTTACATTTTCATTTCATTAGATTCAAATCTGGAGATGTCAGAAGAAATTAACACTTTTCCCCCACAAGGCAATCACTGTAAGAATCATCATCATCAGATGTGTGTTGCACACACGCAGAGAGCAGGGCTGGGACTTGGAATGTACAGCATGCTGAGAAGAACCAAAGTACAAATTGAGGAGAAATGGGTTGACAATATGGAAAATGAATTAAAAGAAAGTTGGACTCTTCAGCTTGTGCCGTCAAGATTTTCTGTAAAAATCACTGTTATACAGAAGTCGTAATATTGTTTCCAAGTTCTGTTATAACCCCAAATTATGTTTAAGTATCTGTTTAATTACCCTTATATTTAAAGTATTACAGTACTTAATTTTCTTTGAAATATAGATGTAACCTGCTTTATGAAATAGATCCTTAAATGGCTTACAGAAATTATGTATTTTGGATAAATCAGGTTTTAAATTAAGAACAGGTCATAGAACAAAAGTAACGTCTATGAGAAAATGCATTTACTAAATCCAAAATTGGAGTAATTGTGCTTTAATTTGATATTATTGTGGGGGATGAATATGAAATAATAGGATGTTTAAGCCACTTCACATACATTGTCTATTTTGTTAAGGCTTAATTTCATGTTTATTGAAACATTTCTTGATTATATGATACATGGTATATATATTATCTTGGCATACACATGGTATCAAATTAAGTTCTATAAAGTATATGGTATTTTGATTAAATTATTAACAAATCCTTTCTAACAGATCAAAGATATTTGCTCTTAAGCAGAGCAAGCCCAAAGTAAAAAGATATTAGAAATCATTTTAATTCCTTTAGAGAATACTATTTACCAAAGTCTATGCTGTCTTTCATAATGAAACATTCTGGATAATGAAATGTATATCTTTTAAGCATTAAAAACAAAAATTAACCATTCAAAATTAAAATATACTATAATATAAAATGCACTGATATTCTTGCTTGCAATTTAAACTAGTTAAACACTAAGATTTTTTCAACACAAATCTATTTTCTCTGACAAACATTAAATTATTTTAATCTTTTTTGAAATCTAGGTTCATGATTAATAATATCAATTATTTAACTGAACCATATTAAAAACAAAACCTTAGGGCCTGTGGAACCATGAAGGGCCATTTACCTCTATAGAAAATAATACTGAACTGTTTAAAGCTCTAAATCATGGGTCTGCTTTTCTTACCTTATTTTTTCATCTCTTTCTTTCTATCATATCAAAAGATTTTAGTTTCCAATGTTATTTCTGTAGCTAATAAAAGCATTTCCTCTATTTGGGATTATCATTTTAAATTAATGTGAATCTTCGAAAGCAGAAAGGAATCTCATTAGAATTAAGTATAAACTAAGTTTATAGACCTGAGCAAGAATTCCAGGGTTTCTCTTTAAAAGGTATAAAGACAGCGAAATTGCTTTAAATCAATCATTTTGGGTGTGTGGATGTGTTTATGCATGTGTGTGATGCATTACTAATTTGTCTTATCTTGATAAAAAATAGAAAGTTTATTATTTGGAAACACATGAAATAGAACTATAATTTAAAAATCTATTTAGATTTAGAGAAGCACTCGGGTCTGGTAACTTGTTCTGATAGTTACTCTTTGGAAATTATTATTATTAAATTTGAAAATATTATTTTGCTTTTTAGGTAGGTGATATACAGGTGAGGTGTTTTTTACATGTGCTCAACACTAAGTTATTATTAGTTTTTTTTTGTTGCTTTGTTTTGTTTTTTGGTGAAGAGAAGACAAATAGAAGCAATGGGCTCTTTCATAAAAGAATTTAGATGCTGCCCAAGGCCATGGGAGCCCACCCCTTGCATCGGCATGCCCTCGATGTGAGACATGGAGTCAAAGGAGATTATTTTGGAATTTTAAGATTTAAACCCTGCTGGGTTTCAGACTTGCATGGGGCCTGTGCTCCCTGGTTTTGGCCAATTTCTCCTTTGTGGAAAGGGAACATTTACTCAGTGCTTGTACACCCATTGTATCCTGGAAGTAACCAGCTTGCTTTTGAGTTTACAGGCTCATAGGCAGATGGGACTTGCCTTGTCTCAGGTGAGACTTTGGACTTGGACTTTTGAGTTAATGCCGAAATGAGTTAAGACTTTGTGGTACTGTTGGGAAGGCATGATTGGTTTTGAAATGTGAGGACATGAGATTTGGGAGGGGGCAGCAGTAGAATTATATGGTTTGGTTCTGTGTCTCTAACCAAATCTCATCTTGAAATGTAATCCCCATATGTGGGAAGAGGGGCCTGGTGGGAGGTGATCAGATCATGGGGCAGACTTCCCCTTGCTGTTCTTGTGATGGAATTCTAACAAGATCTGGTCATATGATAAGTGTGTAGCTCTTTCCCGTTGGCTCTCTCTCTCCTGTTTTCCCATGGAAAAGACATGCTTTCTTCCCCTTCACCTTCCACCATGATTGTAAATTTCCTGAGGCCTCCCAGTCATGTTTCCTGTTAAGCCTGTGAAACTGTGAACTAATTAAACCTCTTTTCTTTATAAATTTACCCAGTTTTAGATAGCTCTTTATAGCAGTGTGAGAATGAACTAATACCGATGCTAATTGGGGAACAGGGGAACTGTGTAAGTGAAGAATGGAATAAAAATATAGGATGACATTATGAGGAGTTGGTGTTTTGAACTATGTGTAGTTCCTGGCCTAGCAGCATCTAGTTCATCTGATAGTTTGTTACACATGCTGACCTGTAGGCCCCACCTCATACCTGCTGTATAAGAATCTGCATTTTTGTAAGCTCCCCAGAAGGCCCATATGCACCTTAACATTTAAGAAATAGTTTCATAGTAGACGACTGTAAACTTATTCTGATTACAAACATTTTTGAACTACATAGAAGATGACATGCAATGCATAGCAGAAACATAGAAAGGAGTACACACCATAAGAAGCTCTGGATCTCAAAGCACAAATAGGCCTAACTCTGGATCCAAGGAAATACGTACCTAGGGAGACTACTGGGAGACAGGAAAGGCAGAGCAATCTCTCAAATTATCTCTTAGTGGTAAATTCTTGACAGTCTACTAAGTTCAAATCTTTTTCTTTGAGGACATAATCCTTTTTAAAATAAAAATACACCCTAACTAAATTCTACTTTACTTCTCTATATCTTACCAGCCCTAGAAACCCAAAGTGAATTCCTTTCTAGACAATGTTCTTGATACTGATTTTCTTGATCATAGTGCTAGGTAGGGCTATGTGCATGTGTATGACTGAATATGCTTCTGTGTATTTAATATTAAAACCTAATGCAAATTTTAAAATCCTTCATGAGAGCAGACACAGCATATGATTCTTTGCTTTTCTATCAGCATATGGCATAATGTCTGCCTCATACAGATAAGAAGGAGAGAGCTGAGCTGTCATAAAGGAGAGCTAGAGAGACTACATGCCTGGGACGGGAGGCTATGGAAAAGAAGATGGGTTTTCATGGCTCTCTATTTTGCCCAGGTATGTTCCAGGGTACTAACAATCTCACTCTTCATATACAGTTGTTTTGGGAAGCTATAATAATGTTGTGAAGGGTTAACCCAGCTATTGATTTAGTTGGCAACTGTGGAAGCATTCAGGGTTCAGTGTAGTCCTTGCACCCCCTGTTAGTAACCTGCTTGCCCTCTAAACTATCTCCAAGTGAATGCTTGCAACTCTGGGCATTCTCCATATGCTTTGGCATCAGTCTTTGGCATTCATAAAATAACATCCTTCTTGAAAACAGATTGGGAAAAGAAATCAAGGGAAATCCTTGGCAATTTGCCTTGAATCTCAGTGGATGTTATGCTTTTCTACATAAAAGCACAGAGAACAGGCAGGTAGACTTAGAATGAGCTAGCCTTGCTCAAGGGCCAGATGCAGGTGAAGAGAAAGCAAGAGACCTGGGATGAAGCCAGTCCTTCCTCATAGCAGGCCGTCATTCAATTTACCTCTTCCATTTAGGTGGGAATAAGAAAATGAACAGGTTTACCAATTCCATCATCCAGAAATAAAAATTTAATAATGTCCAATATTTTTGTATTAAATCATTTTATTTTTGTTGTTCACATCAAGGTACAGTTTAGTAAAAGCAGTAAAAAATTTTAACTTGATTGACTATGTGTTAAAAAGAGTAAGATTCTGATTTTAGAGATATTCTAGATGGGACAAATTCCTCTTCTCTACTTAAGCCAAGACTTAAATGTACATGGTGGCCAGGTTTGGTGGCTTACGCCTGTAGTCTCAACACTCTGGGGAGGCCAAGGTGGAAGGACTTCTTGATGCCAGGGGCTGAAGACCAGCCTTGTGAACACAGCAAGATCCTGTCTCTACAAAAAATTAAAAAAACTAAGTGGGCATGATGGTGCATGATTGTAGTCCTAGCTACTCAGTCAGGAAGCTGAGGCAGCAGGATGCTTTGAGCCAGGGAGTTAGTTGATGTAGAGAATGGACCATGATCACTGTATTGTACTGCAGCCTGGATGACAGGAGATCTCATCTCAAAAATAAATAAATAAATAAAAATATGCATGAAAATCATTTGGGGAGTATATAATAACAGTATTTTGGCCCCCAAATCTCAGTCATTCTGATATGCTAGGTCTAAAGCAAGGCATAAATATGAATTTTTAATGGGACCCCTTTGCCATTTTAAGAGAAAGACTATCTGCCCTAGATCTTTGTTATGAAGATCTGTGAGTCAAAAAGCATAATTTTAGCTGCCAACCTATCCTTTAGAAATCAGCCTACTTCCTTTTTTAATGCTTTTTGTCTTTCTGAAAGTTTTTCTGTTTGTTCCCTACTCCTGGAGTGAGCAGCAGAGAAGGTAAAATACAAATGTATTCACAGTCTGTTGATATGTATTCAAAAATAATCTTCTGGAGAGGGTGCCCATATGTTCCAGTTGCCCAATTTATGCCATTTGTCCCAGCAATGCATCCTATATCATTCCCAAAAGTGTTCAAGTTTGAACAATGAGTTTCATGGTCACCTTAATCCTAAATTAACAACTATAAGTGAGAAGCGTGGAGAAGTGCATTCGTATCTAAATAATTCTATTTTCTGCTTTTCAAAGCCGTTCCTTAAGTAGAGAGCTTGACTATCATTCAAAATGTGTTCTTAAAAAGGAATAATTGTATAAATTTTAAAGCATTTATTATGGTCTCCAAAATATATGCTTAATGACAAATTCTTTACTCTTATCTTTTTTGGGGGGGGGGGTTAGGAAAACTTTCTAATGTCAACAACTGGGATGAAAATGTAATGTCAATAAAATGTCAAAACATAAATCTAAAAATACTTTAATTTAAAACAAATGAAGCCATCATTTATATAATTCCATTAGGTTTTCTGCCAGACCCTAATTCAAAATGTGTAAATTATTAACCACATTACATTGTATTCAGTTCTTCATTTTTCACTAATAGGTGGCTGCCTAAATTTCTACAGTTGCTATAATTTTTCTTGAGAATTTATAGAATTTTAATATTAGATTACATGAAAAAATACTAGCATTTTTTTAACCTTACGTTTTTACTCACCCTTTTCAACCACTGAAACTCAATTTATTAAAAGTGTAAAAGCAGCCAGAGGAAGGAAGGAACTCTGCTGCAGCTGCTACAAACCCAAATTTCTGAAAACTGGAAATCTCTTGCAGGTTATTCAGCCTCCACACCTCAAAATTAATAAGAATATAAACTTGTACTACAAATGTGTACCCTTTCTTCTTGGAAATTCAGGGAAGTGTCATTATGAGATTGTTGTGATTCTAATTTAAAATCAGAATTTCTAACAAGCTTTGTGCCAGCCTTTAGAACTTTGTCTGTCCATCTACCTGCCTGCCTGCCAACCTGTATGTTTTGCCATCCACCAACCCAAATTTTCTCACCAGGATCCTAAATATGTCTACCCCCTATAAAGCAGACCTTATGCCTCAGTTCACCCATTTGAGCTGACTTTGCTTTTCTAACTCTTAACCTGCTGTCTCATCTTAATCAAAAACCTGCATCTGACCATTACTCCTCCATTCTTGAGAAACAGCACAGGAAAGCACCACATTCACTCACATGCAAATAAGCGTGCTGGAAACACTGTTTGCCAAGGCTAGAATCTATTCATAGATACCATCCTGCAGTGAAAGGTGGCACTGAAAATCAAGTTCCAAACTTCAATGTGTAAGTGTGGTTTCAAGTTACTCCGATCACAGCAGCATCAACAGAACGGAGATCAAAACAAGGTGATATCTGCTGAGATAATTACTCTGGAACATAAAGTTAGCTCAGACAGTGAAAGGAAGGACTAGTTCACTCTTCTTTCCAGACTTCAGTCCAAAACATTTTCAGCATCAGGGAATGAGAGTCCATCTGCAACCCATTTGCCATTGTCCTGCTTTCAGGCTCCTAACCCACCTCCTCTTCCTGCATACAGAGATTCTATCTTGCGGCCTACAGTAGGTCTTAAATTATACTCAGCAACCTATAGGCTAAACCTTCTAATTGGAGGACTGTGAATCTTATGCAACTCTAATATATCACCAGCTTCCTGGACTGGGGGCCACACTCAGTTATATGGGAACCCATGCAGGCACCAGTCTCAAGCATGAATTTTAACTTGAGCTATTGACTGCTTGGATTCAAATGATCAATTTGCTTCCTGAAGGCTTAACTTTGGTGCTGACTGCCTGAATCCTAAAGATTAGATATCCTTGTGGAAATTCCAGATTTTGTAGACGTGTCTACAACCCCATTCTGTGGGTTGTTTTAAAACATATTTTGCTGGACATTTCAGGTTTCACCAGGTGTTGATTAAGAGAATAAAATAGGATGATGTTCACACTTACCAGATCAAAGCTCCAGGCAGGCAGAGAAGGAAAATGAGGGCCTCTAAAAGGGCTTCCCACACAGCCATCAGAAATAGATAAATCTATTTGAAATCTCCATCATAGTTTTAGCCAATTTGTGTCCATGATTTGTAAAGCATTTAATATAAAGATCAGTGTGCAACTAAGTACCACAAAAAATCAAAATCAAAAGAAAAAGAAGATGAGGGCATGACATTCTTTCTTTTATTATTTTTATTTTTATACTCACTCTGTCGCCCAGGCTGGAATGCAGAGGCATGATCTCAGCTCACTGCAAACTTTGTCTCCTGGGTTCAAGCAATTCTCCTGCCTCAGCCTCCTCCAAGTAGCTGGTATTACAGGTGCATGCCACCATGCCCAGCTAGGTCATGATATTCTTAAGCAGAAGTCTTTCAACCTTTTGGCTGAAACTGGTGAACCTTAAGAATGAACAATGTCAAATTTATTCATGGTTCATGACAAACCTCTAGTTGGTACTGAAAGAAAATTTTAGGACAATGTAAATTGTGCAACTGATTATCCTACATGGCCTACTTTATTTTGAAAATTATGTTCATGAGGAAATCTATTTTAGAGACTATCAATGTGTATCAGATAAATAGTAAATCTATGTTGCCATTTAATTTGTGCTAGACCTCAAAACTGTGGTCTTCCATATTTTACAAAACCTTGAAATTCACCCCTGCAGGGATTCTTCTGTGATTTTAAGTTGGATATAATTACAAGCAAATTTTAGAGCAACTGAGTACTTAGCAAGAAAGCTAACCTTTAAAGAGAGAGAAGCTACACTAAAACTACAAAAAACTTATGAAGGCAGGGAGTAATAGAAGAGTAAAACAAAGAAGAGAGAAGAGAGGAACAAGAGAACAATTTTGAGGTAATTTGTTTTGATAAAAGTAGCAGAAAAAATGACATTATCAGTTGCTCTAATTCTCATGAATTTACAAACAGATCATTGTTTATACTTGTAGATGTTAAATAGAATGAGTGTGCATACGTAAATCAAACTTTTCTGCCTGGATTTGGCTAATGTTAATAACTATCTATAAATGGTTCTAGCATAAAAAGAAGATTGTAACTGGTAATTAAAATCTCAAGTTGATGCCCATAAATTAAAGACATCTTATATAAATCATAAAAATTATAGACCGCTTAAAGTTGAGGTCTATAAATTAAATCTTACATTTTTGAGTTGACTATGTTGTTGATAGGCCTATGTTGTATGAAATATTTTATAATAGTTATTATCTTAATTATCTTTAGAATTTAATATAATACTAAAACATTTGGATATTGCCATTATAAATTATCATAAAAAATCATTTGCTGCTAATAATGTATTTGCACAGTGCTTATTTGGTATTAAAGAAATATTTACATTATTTCAGTTGATCTCTATGAATCAGATATCCTTTACAGATGAGGAAACAGCTTTGAAAAGCCCCTGTGATTTACTCAAAGTCACAGACAAAAATAAGTCAGACCAGGGACTCATAACCTAGAATTATGCTTAAAATCTAGATACCTTAATCAAGTATCTCATTGCATGAATTTGCTTAAGAGTCTAAAAAGAGTAATGCTGATGGATATATGTACCAACACCTAAAAGAAACACCAATAGCAATACTAGTAATAGAATGAATAGATGTGTAAAACAATGAAAAAGTAAAAAACATAAATGAGAATAGGTATATCGAAGTTTGAACTATCATGAACTATAAGCACAGATAAATTGTATTTAATACATTAGTTGAATTTAATGCAACAAGTAGTCATTTTCAATATATCTATTTTAATTCAGGCAAATTTTAGTGTCTGTAGCTATTAAAAATGTTTTCCATATAAAGGTCTAGATTTCACAAATGTGATCTCTTGTGTTGTACTCAACTATGAATGCCACCTTTGTGGGAGTTCTTCTATGATTTTACATAGGTATAATTACAAGCAAACTCTAAATAATTTTTGCAAGTGTTTGTGAATGGACAAAATAATGAGGTAATTCATCCAGAGCAACATTATCCAATAGGATGCCTGCATGAAAATATTCTATATTTGGCAACTGAGCACTTGAAATGTGCCAAATAAAACTGAGAAATTGGTTTTTTACTCTTATTAGTTCAAACCATTTAAGTTGAAACAGCCACATGTCATAAGTGTTGGTCAGTGCAAGTCTAGAGCCTAGCCACTCAAAGTGTGATCTGAGGACCAGTGGCACCACCATCACCAGGGACCTTGTTAGAAATGCAGAATCAGGATGCCCTGAATCAGAATACTTATTGGCAAGCTCTCCAGTTGATTTAAAATGCACTTTCAAAGTTTGAGAAGTAGTAATCTAATGGCATTGTCTATGCTGCCTAGTTTCACATTTTCGGAAAAATAAAAATCATGGCATTGCTTTCAAGAGTACTGTTTGTGACTATATCTACTGAAGACACAATATTTCTATGAACATTAAAAAGCCAGGCATGACTGGAAGATTTGCAAATATCCAGATGTTTGGCATCATGTTTCCAAAATATCCAGCTCACACATGCCATTCAAATGAAAGTTTGCCTCTGATGATCATGTAGGTGCCCAGTATGTCCCTCAAAGCTGCACATGGCTAACTTGATCACTGTATACTTGT
This sequence comes from Ateles fusciceps, assembly GCA_036589455.1. Taxonomy (NCBI): domain Eukaryota; kingdom Metazoa; phylum Chordata; class Mammalia; order Primates; family Atelidae; genus Ateles; species Ateles fusciceps. Next base: position 15,921,421 of record JAZHEH010001266.1, on the reverse strand, counting down.
AAATTACCATGATGATCTACAAAAAAAAAAAAAAAAAAAAAAGTAAAGTTTATCCAGAATGGTTTCTGTCATTCTGTCATTAGGCAATTAAGGGGATAGTGGGTACCAGTGCAGAAGGTTGTGCTTCTCTGCATTTCCCATTTCCTACACACAGACCAGAAACTCCAGCTCACCAGATAATAAGTATTAACATTGCCTGAAAAAAAAAAGTAAAATGTTATCACCATCTAAACCACTGTATCTCTTCCCTTAATGTCGCAGTTTGGAGGTGTTTTAAATTTAGGCAGCTGTAAAGTAGACAACTAATTGCTGACTACTGGCCTCCTCTGACATATCGAGGAATAGGAAAAGGATGTCTTGTGCAAGAAAATGAAAAGGACACCATGTGCATTATGAACCATAGTTAATGTTTCTTAAAAAAAACTTTTCTTGCTGTTTATTTTAATTTCCTGGTATGCTAAACCATTGTAAGTAGAAAACATTCTCATTTTGTCAATTTAATTGAATTACTGAAGCAAGATAATCTGTAACAGTAGGCTCCTTGGATTCAGCTTTACAGCCACTGGACCGAAGTGGAGCCAGTGGCCCTTCACTCTTGTCATTTGAGGCATGTCACCATATAACAAACAGGATGCCCACCTGCTTGTCACTTTCTCTAAGTTATAAAACTCTGTGTTAAATCTGAGAAGTAGGTACAAAAAAACAAGTGTAATCTATTATCCTCAGCCATCCTTCAGAAAACATAACCCTGCTATTGCTCTTGCGTTGACCTCCTAACACAGATTGTTTATTCAGTTTACTTTTACTTTGGGAGGCTTAGAAGACCAAACCTGCTTCTAATGGGTGATATTGAACAAGGAAGTTCCAAATAGAGAAAGCTGAAAGGATAGTGGCATGAATATGATTGGGAAGCATCCTGTGAACATCGGAGAAGCGTGAATCATGGAAGGATTCTCAGCAAGAGAAATTGGTTCACTGCGAATGTGTAGGCTCAGATTGAGTGGACCCCCAGAGTTACCTGTAAATATTTATTTTTCTTTGGTTAGTTTCTACACCCATTCTCCATTGGTGTAAGTTCAGAGCTGTAGCTCTTCTCCAGGACCACTGCTATCCCAGGCTCTTATCTCTTAAGAGATAATTTAGAGGCCATTAGGTGAGAAACCTTTTAACTTGCTGCCTTCCAATCATACATGTTTCTGGATAAAATCCCATCTTTCTCTCCATTTCTCCCACTTCAGTGGGCAGGCATTTCATTTTCTGTCCCAGGGTAATTGTTCCACCTATTTTCTGGATAATATACTCCCCACTTTCTCAAAGGAAATCAATGTATTGACTAGTCCCTTTCACTTCAAATACTTGTCTATTCTTAGTGATACTTTCCATTCAATATTTAAAGAAGTACATATATCTAACTTGTTTAAAATATCTATAAAAAAATTAATCTCCTTTTAATATTATGTTTCATTCTGGTCTTGCTTTATCTTCTGTATTTCAGGCAAGCAAACGAAAGAGACACCTATCTTTATAATACTTCAAACACCAAAATTGTACTTTCCTTTAAACAAGTTTTTGGAAAACTTTCTCAGTATCTTTTCTAGTAATTTATAGCTACATACTGCGTACTTGCATGAGTGTGTGTTTTGCTTTTTATCTTAGCTAAACTTTCTACAATATTTAATCCTGATAACCACATGTTCCATCTAGATACTATGCCTTATGTAGTCCCCATGAATACATTGCCTTTTGCTTTTCTTCTGCTTTCCCTGTCTTCTACTCAATTGTTCATAGCCTCCTTGTTTTGAACTCTATACATTTGGTATGCTTTTCTAAGCCCTCTTTTCTTCTCTTGCATACTTCCCCCAGGTAGCCTATCTTATCTTTGCTTATAACTTCAGTTACATCATTTACACTGACAATGTAATAATGTCTCTCCAGCCCTTTCTTTTCTGAAATCAGCCCTGTGTATTTAACAAACCATAGGACATTTATACTTTCTTTACAAACATTGCCTTTTAAAATCAACATATTCAAAAAACAGGGCATTTTCTTTCTCCCAGCATTCTAGAAGTCCATTCAGTAAATTCTCAAACTTAATCCATAAAAAATAATTATCTCATTCAGAAAATGAGGGGGACTTCTTCAATACCCTCATCTCCTTTGTCTTTCATATCTAAGAATTATTTTACTTCATAGATTCTATCTCCCACATATTTGGGTCCCTAGTATATATCTTTTCTTAGAAAAAAACACAACAATTGTGTGTATGAGTAGTTTAATTCACCAATTGTGAAACTGATGGTAAAATATATATTGTATACTATTGGTATAATTTTGCCTGACTTATGAAGAATGAAAAGATGCCGTGTGTTCTAAGAGACACAGCATAAATCTTAAGTTTCTTGAATTTTTGCAAAATTAGGTATATTCATGTCTGTTATGTATGTGTTTGAGGAAACAGGTTATGCACTGTTCATTTTTGTACTCCTAAACTCTGACACATGGCTCATGATCAACACACATGTTAAAATTCACATTTATATAAATAACCAGACGACTACACTGATAGAATTGACCTGTGCTCTGTAGTATCCTAAAATCACAGAGATAATGAAGGTTTGACTTTCTCAGGGTTAGTGTTAAGGTCAATTTACCTTATTCTAGTGGTTATTTTTCTCTTGTCAGAGGGCATTTTCTTATGGTTGGGTGTAATTATGATTGTGTCTCTAACAACTCTCACAGGAACTCCTTTTCTATATGATGTCCACATCATATCCATTATTAAGTCCAATAATTTTCACTCCTGAATATTTCTTAAGCGTGTTCACTTCTATCTTTCTTCATTATAAACACTCTAATCCAGGTTGCCATCATTTGTTTTTGGATCTACTAAAATAACACATGGGAGCACAGGTATCACTTTGATATACCGATTTCTTAATTTACTCACAGGTAAAGAAATACCTGTGCTCACATATTTTATTTCCTCACTGTTCACAATAGTAAAGATATGGAATCAACCTAAAGGTCCATCAATGGATAAGTGGATAAAGAAAATGTGGCCCATATACACATTGGAATACTATCTAGCCATAAAAAAGAATAAAACCATGTTTTGCCACAACATGACTGGGAACTGGAAGTCATTATTTTAAGTTAAATAAGCCAGGCACAAAAAGACAGATATCACATGTTCTCACTTAGATGTGAGAGCTAAAAAGTTTGATCACATGGAGGTAGAGTGGAAAGATAGATAAAGAGACTGAGAAGAATGAACTGGGAGAAGGGAGGAGGATGAAGAGAAGTGGGTTAAAGAATACAAGCATATAATTAGATAGAATGAATAAATTCAGTGTTCAATAGTGGAGCAGGGTGACTATAGCTAACAAAAATATATTTTAATCAAGTAATGGACACATTTAAATATCCTGACTTGATCACCACATTTTATATACATGTAACAAAATTCCACATGTCCCTCACAAATATGTACAAATAATAATTTTTTAAAAATATTAGCAAAGTACTACAAAAATAAATAAAATAACCCTGGCTACCTTACTTGTCTCCCTCAAGTCTCTTTGTCATAATTAAAGATGTTTTTCTGAATACACATCAGTTTGTGTCATTTTTCTGTATTGGTTTCCATTTGTTGGCAGAATAAAATGTCAACTCTATACAATAGCCTTTTAAATCCTCCGGGACCTGTCTTCTTTCTCTCTATATGCTCTGGTTGGACCCAACTCTGTCTCTCTTACTATGACAGAGCCACTCTAGTCTCCTTTCAGTTTCTCTCTGACAAGCTGTAGCAGACACTGTCTTGGCCTCTACAGAGATTTTTAAAGTATCTTTTACCATATTGAGCACCCTTCCTCTAGCTTCTGTGTGCTGGTGCTCTGTCCTCCCATATGTGCAGCTCTTTGAGAAATATTACTTTTGGTCATCTACGAGAGTTATTTTTCTAGACATCCAAAGACTTGGAGTTAGTCTCCTCCCAGACAGGTTCTTAACCAATGACTGACTGGTGCAATGAGCTTGAAAGCCAGCTCCATAGCCTCATGTAGAAATTGCTCTGAGCTATAATTTATACTACAGGGCTCCACAGCTAGATCAGGCTGAGGCTGAAGCTGCTGTTGAAATTGCACCCTTGCTTGGCATTTTCTCATCCCTTTCCTCTCCTGGAATTCCTATACTGAGGTCTCCTAGGAGCATTTCCTTCATACATCACTTGCATGTGAGCTCTCATCTCAAGGTTAGCTTCTGGGAACCACAGATTCACACACAAACCTAGTTATTTCTACCTTAGGCCTTTGTACATGATGTTTCTTCTGCCAGGAAATTATTCCCCTCAATATTTGACCTCCCGGTAAATTCTCCTTTCAAGTCTTATCCAGCATCACCTCATTGTCGAGACCTCCCTGAACCATCTAATTATCAAAGACTCTACTGGTTTTTATCATAGCCCTTTCCATGGGTTATAATTATTAGTTGCCCTATCTGTTTATATTTTTTAGCATACATCTCTCTCATTAGACTAAGTTTTCATCAGGGGAGGCACTATGTTGCTTTGTTCATAAAGGTATAACTAGCATCTTGCTCATAGTATGCATTGAGATATCTATTGACCAAATAAATTAAAGACTTCTAGTTTTAAAGTGAAGAAACAGTATTTGAGGTCACACCTGCTGAAGAAAACTGTCTCATAAATCAGAAAAATTTTTGATGCCTAATTATCTTCTAAAAGTTTTTATCCTCATTCTTTGATAGCAATGAAAATGTAAGATGTTTGATAGCAATGAAAAAATAAGATGTTGCATTTTTCTATAATGGACAATAGTAATTAAGCTTTCTTGATGATTTCCCATGCCAGTCTTATCAGGGAGCTGATTTGAAAATAAACCTTTTATTATTCTCTATGCCTTTTGGATTTTTAATAGCAGAAATCTGCGCATCTGTTGTGATGGGTTGCTTCCTTTCTTATATTATACTTTCAGGAGAAAAGAGCAATTAATTATTGGCTTGAAGAAAGGATAAAAATCATACATTCTCTTCTAGATTCTATTAATAAAGGAGAAAAACGACTAAGTCAATTTTAAAATTTAGAGTCAGATAATGGCGTTGTCATCTTGTGGGTGCCCAAGAAAGCACCTTAGTGAGAAATTGTAAGAAGTAAATAACTAAACAGGGAACAGAAAATCGAAGAGTAACGAAGTATTCACCACATAAACAATTTCTGGTAGCTTTCTAACTAATATACAATTTATATTCATATGTATTTCAATAACCTATTTCTGCATCTTGTGCTTTACACAGAAAATGTATTGAATATGTTTCCACTGAATATGATATTTTTCATTTCTAGTGAAGCCCGGGCTATTCTTCTCTTCAGCCTGACTCCTTGCTTTCAAACATTCCAGGAACCAGACTCTTAAACCAGTATACGGATCTCTTGCATTTATTCACTGGGATTATATTTGCCACAAAAGAAAAAGTTCATTGCTCATTTTTATTTCCAGATCAGATCCATGTTCTAAATTGACTGACTCTGAATATGAAATATAATTTTAAGTGTAGCCTCCCAAATTACATTTATACAAGAAGAAAGATATGTTATACCAAAAGTCTTTTTGACTGTCATTTTCTACTTGAAATATCTGCTTTTGAAACTCTTATCTAGCCACTAAACAAGAAACTTCTGAAAAGTGGCATGGAAATTCTATCCAACAGATAATATTACATATATATAGTAAAGTTATCAATAATAAAAATAATAGATGGTATAAGAGTTGATGTTTACATCTCAATGTAATAGTTTGTTTCCTTCACTGATGGTAATCTAAGCTAAAATAATATGTTAAGATTTTTAATTTGATTGAGAAAGTATATTAGAAACAGTACCAAACAGATATTTAATATTAACTTGCAACTTCTTTGTTTTTCTTATAACTTTGCAACCATCAAATTCTAGAAAATAAAGCTCATTTATTGATAGTTGAATATTTTTATAAAGCCAAACATAATAAAAATTATCACATTTTATTAAATAAAATGATCTGTCTAGCCTAGTAACTAATGCTAACAATGATCACAGCATCTTATCTATGACACACTCTCAATTGACATTAATTAAAATAGTAACACTTTGCATGGGGCACTAGTAGAAAATATTGCCTTTTGAAAGATGTGTCAAAATTCTCTGTGTTGCAAGTAAACAAAAAATATACTGAATAAAATATGCCTGACAAGATGCAGTAATTTATTATCTCACATAATCTAGGTCAAGTGGAGCTAGGTTCAATGAAATCTAAAAGCCAAGTTGCAGTCTCCTTTTATCTTTTGTCTCTGTTATATGTCATGTTGTTTTATTCTTAAACTTGTGATGGTAGGAAGATTGATAATAGCACCTCTAGGCTTGTATTCTTCCAGATTCAAATTGAACTGAATGAAAAAAGAAGGAACAGGAAAAAAAAGAAAAAAGAGAGAAAAGGAGGGAAGAAAAGAAGGAGTGAGAAAGGAAGGAAAAGTAAAAGGGAGAGAGGCAGGGAGAAAAGGAGGGAGGAAAGAAAAGAAGGGAAAGAAAGTATGTATTTTTTTCCAAGAGTCAAAACAAAGCCATTTGCATTAAAACTTATTTTATTTTCCACTCCCAGTTATGAAGGAATGACCCTCCTGCCATAAATTACATAACTAGATAAAACATTGGAAATATATATATATATACATATAATATTAGAAGATGTGCAGAATTATGGTATTTTTAGAAAAGGTAAACAAACAGGGGGAACCCAACAATCCCTGGATTTTTTTCTTGGTGACACTTTCTGGACCATGACACAGAGGGTGGAAAAACAAGCACAACCCATCAGTATCAATGACATGAGAAAATGGATACCAGAGTTTGGTGCTGCTAAAGTGACTGGGTTTTATGGGGCAGCTTGCTGCAGAGCAAGGAGCGCAGGACAGAAGGAACTCCATAAATCTGCACAGGAATGCACTTACAACATTGGCTACGTACTAAACCTTATACACTTAGGGTAAAATTCCACAAGGCCAGGCACATAATAACAAATGGTGGAAGAAGTATGACTGGAGAATGAAGAACTGGTAGGGTGGCATGAGCTAATAACTAGTGGAGTTCACACAGCCTTGGAAACATTAAGTTCCAATAGCCAAAGGGCAGGATTTTCTTACATACTCTGCACATTCAGTAGATATCTCAGAAATGCCATATCTTAAAAGCTGGAGTAGTATCACCCAAGGAGAAAGGCTACTCTATATAAACTCTAATAAGGTAAAAGAAATTCTTAAAGGAAGCAAGCTGATTTGCAAGTAAATTAACTACATGCTGTGATAAAATGAGTTCTCTATTAATGAATAGGGAACAATCTAGACACATAATAATATAGGCTCTATAATGTCTAATATGAAATCAAAAGCTACTAGATATTAAATAAACCAATAAAAAAATAGGACAAATAACCAGAAGAAAAAAAATCAATCAAGAAAAATCAAGCTAGAAATGTCAAAGATGATGGAATTAGAATATGAAGTAATTTAAATGGTTGTCATGAATATATTCAAGGATGTAAAGTTAAACATTAATATAATAAAGAAAAATAGCAATTATTAACAGTATATCAATAAGTTTAACAACAAACTATGAAAAAGAACAAAGTAGAAATCCCAAAACTTAATATCACAGTATCTATAATGAAAATGTCACTGGATCATTAATGTTTGGTAAATAACTCACTAACAAAAAGTGATTGCTCATCTTGAAAAAAAAAAGTGAGTGCATTTGAAAACAAGAAAAAATGAACAATTCAAATTTAAGAAGAGAAAACAAAAAGGCTGAGAAAAGTTGGTAATATAAAACAACTAGAAATTCATATAATTGAAGTACCAAAATTAGGTGAAAAATTTTCAGAAGAAAACAAAGTTTAAAAAAAAATAGTTGAAAATATTCACTTTTTATCAAGAGTATGCATTTTTTTTTCAGAGTCAAAGCAAAGTCATTTGCATTAAAACCTATTTTATTTTCTACTCCAGTTATAAAGGATAGCCCTTCTGTCATAAACTACATAACTGGATAAAACATAGGAAATATATAGAGAGAATTTATATTAGAAACTGTGTGTGATTATGATTTATCTTAGAAAATACATGCTTTGATAAAAAAGTATAAACCCAGGCCTAGAAATTATAAATTATAGACCTGGAAATCTTCATAAATGCATCACTGATGATCAGAAAAACAAAAAAAAAAGTCATAATTAAAATTTTGAACAATGAAAAATAAAAAACTCTTAAAAGCAGACAAAAACATCACATATAAGAGAACAATTTACAAAAAAGATTTCTCATTAGAACCAATGCAAAATAGATAGCAATGAAATGGCAACTTTAAAGTGCTAAAAGAAAAAAAAAAAAACAAAACTCTAAATTTCTAAATTTAACAAAAAGAAAAACACTTCCAGGAAGGCTTATCTAGACCAACACAAGGTAAGATAATGTGTCACCAGAAAGTGAAAATAAAAGATCAGAAAAGTAGTCATTCAGATAGAAGAAAAATAATATCAGTAGAAGCTTGGGATGGCACAAAGAGATTAAAAGCACTGGAAAGCTCAAATATATAACTATGTTGAATGATAAATATGTTTTTCTTCTAGTTTCTAGTTTTCAAAGCTAATTGACTGCTCACAGCAAAAATAACACTACCTTGTGAGGTTAATAATATATCTAGAAGTAGAATGCATAATGGTAGAACGAAAAATGAGAGGTGAGAAGTGGAAGAATATGGTTTTAAGAGTTTTTACTTAAAGAAAGTCTTCACACAAAAGTATACAGAATTGGCCAATAACAAGTGATAAATATTGTTAGTCATGAGCGATATACAAATTAAAACCATGTTCACACTAGCATGGCTCAAATTTGACGGTGACAACAACAAATGCTGGTGAGGATGAGGGTCATTCATAACACTCATGCATTGCTTGTGAGAACGTAAAATAATGTAATGTCTTTGGAAATATTTTTTCTGGCAATTTCTTATAAAGTAAATTGTGTACCTACTCTATAACTTAGCAATCCCATTTCTGAGTAAATTTAATGTAAAGTAAAACATATATTCACAAAAATGATAATAAAGTGTATGCAGAATAACAGCTTTTTAAAAAAAATAAAAGCCCCAAACAAACATGTGTTCAACAACAGAAGAAATAATCAACTTGTAACATACACTCAGCAATGAAAAGGAATGAATTGGAGAAACACGTAACACCGTAGATGAAACTCAAAAACATTATATCCAGTTAAAGAAGCCAAACAAAAGAGTATTTACAATATGGTTTCATTTATGTGATGAACTAAAAATAGATTGTTTATTATGTGATGATGTAGATGATCTAGAAAGTAGTCAAAAAAAAAAAAATCTAGAACAGGCCAAAATTTAACAGTGGATTAAATTGTAAAACTGGTGCCTCTGTGGGAAACTCTGGATTCACTAAAAGAACAAAAAGCATTTTTTGTGGATGATAAAGGTATTCTGTATTTTGATAAGAATGTGAATTAAATAGTATATGTAATGGCCAAAACTCATCAACTGGATATTTAAAATCTACTTATTTCAGCATATCTGCATTACATATCAATGTAAGAAAAAATCTAGCAACTGGATTGCTCTTGTACAGTCCCCATCCCTCTGCATATCAATTATTGCGGCTGAAGGATTGGATATTTTGCCTGACATTGCCTGAATCCCATGTCCACCAGTGAAATCCTCCCAGAGAACAGTATGAGAGTGGAAGAAGGGACTGTGCATTAGATAAAATCATAGCATTGTTAGAAGTGGGAAAGGCACTGAATACAGAGAAAGTCTATAATAACATATCTAAACTATACGAGCTCAGAATTGAACTTCACAAAGTCAGCTTCAAATCACAGCAAAGCAGCAAAGTGGCTGAAACATGTTTAATTTTTCACATTGATCTGTCTCCAAGAAATTTAATCGACTTACTGCTTCTGTGCTTTATTTGGGCCAATGAGGTGCATAATTTACCAGCAACCACAGGAAGAAATAGTTTACAAATTGCTTCTATACATAATCATTTTAATACATAAGAACTTAGTAGTATCATCTATTCTACTATTTATCATGACTATGACAATACCTAAGTCCTCTCTCTCTTTTCTTCCTTATAGTAAAGTTAGTTACAATGTCAATTGCTGTCTCTACTAATGTTTTACATATTATTATGAGTAATGTGTCAATTCTATCAACTGTATCTTTAAGGCATTTTAATAAAGGTACAACATTTTTAAGGTACCACTTTTAATTCATAGAAATCAAATTATGCATGTGTCTATTCCACGACCAATTTCACTCACACATAGCTTTAAATAGCTCTTCATCTGTCTTCTTTGTTTACCTTAGAGAAGCATTTGTTTCTAGAAAGTTGAGAAATCTTTTTAACTTTCTGCCTTTAATCCAGGGAAGTGTCAAGTTTACAAAAGCTGCAATTATAAATTCTTGTGAATATTGGTTATAAAAAGTAGTGATTTACTTCTGCTATATGTTACTATGGGAGGAACAATTTATGCTTCTGTCAACTGTGCAATATTAGATAAATCACTTAATTCTTATCTCTTTAGTTTTGTAAAATAAATAGGCTGAAGTAAAATACTTTTATTGCTCCAAAATTGTTCTAAGTTTTGCTCATAACAAAATTTTGCCTTAAATATATCCAAAGGATAGAGCATACAGAATTAGAAGTAACATCATTTTATAAGCAGGCAAAGAATACCCTACTTACCTTAATAGCTTTCATACCAGAAAATGGTATATTTTATGCTGTTGCTTTTCAAATTATGTCTTCCTTGCTAAACTAAAAACTCTATGAAAGTAGGAATTGCATTTGTGTTAACTACTAATCATTACGTATCCATGACACCTAATACATTGCCTGGTACATACTGTGTAGGTAAGAATAATATTTATTTCTATTGCTAGCATTTATTTATTTACTTATTATTTTTTTATTTTTTTAGGCGGAGTTTCGCTCTTGTTGCCCAGGCTGGAGTGCAATGGTGCGATCTCGGCTCACCGCAACCTCCACCTCCTGGGTTCAAGCAATTCTCCTGCCTCAGCCTCCTGAGCAGCTGGGATTACAGGTGCGTGCCACCATGCCCAGCTAATTTTTTGTATTTTTAGTAGAGACGGGGTTTCACCATGTTGACCAGGATGGTCTCCATCTCTTGACCTCGTGATCCAACCACCTCAGCCTCCCAAAGTGCTGGGATTACAGGCGTGAGCCATCACGCCCGGCTTATTGCTAGCATTTAAATTGTGCCTTAGTTTCTCAAAACCATATGTGTTAGGCATTGTATTTTTAAAATTGTCATATATCACACTATTCACATTTTATTCTGTGTGTTCCTTACTCTACTCAAAATAAAATGACAATAGCAACTTTTGTTGTCCTGCAACACATTGGCCCTTAGGGACTTTTCAGAGAGTTTCTCATTTAGTCTTCAGTAAAAACTTATGTTAGGTAGTAGCATTGCCTTTCACCAAAGAAATTAAGACACAGACGTGAAGTAACTTTTCCATAGTAATCTAGTAATTGGTGATGTCAGAATTTGAACCCTGAGCATAGAGACTTCACTCTTAGCTTCTACCCAGTATTACCTCCCTAATAATTTTTTATTGAACAAATACTTTCCGTCACCTTTTATCATCCTTTGCTGTATATTATTCTTATCCGTATTTAGTAAACTTTATTTTTGTTTCATTTCCCTCTCATATCTCCATTTGTATCTAGTTTCCAACCTTGGGCAAAAGAAAATACATGAAGAAGAACAATGCTCCTCCGTTCTCTAAGATAGATATCTTCCTTGATTAAGAGCTACAGTCCAACTTACAGGTTTTTCTGTGTCAATATTATTTTTTTCCCACTTTTGGAAGAAATAGTTTATCCCAATGAACAATGACAATCTTGGCAGGGCTAAACTTTAAGATATTCATGTCTGTGTTTTTCCTTTCAGCACAGAAAAAGGGAGGGTCAGTTCATCCTTAAAAAGTTCACATCCTCATTTTGTACAGTGAAGCAATTTGGATAACCGTATATATTCCTAGATGTTTCTCCACATCTGTTTTCCATAGGAAAATATGCAAAGTCACCCAAAGTATCAACAGAGAAGCATAAAGAAAACACACACACACACACACACACACACACACACACACACACACAGTATCTATTTCCAAGGAAGGAAAGGACATATCAAGAAAACAGAGCAATTCCTTGGTTTACAAACATATTTAAAAAGTCAATTATCATAATGATAGATGTTTTCTACAGAAACCACACTAGTGCTCTCATGAGATTGTGGGATCTTTCCTCGCACTCCATATCTCATTCTATGTAATGTAGAGAACAAAAGAGAGGGGCATATAAAGATCCAGGGGAGTAGATACACAACTAACTTTTTCCATAAAATAGACTCCTTTGTGGTGAATGTCTTGTTACAAATATTTGAGGGACCAGATTAGATTGCAGCTGGCCCAAGAGGATTTTTGCCTTGGGTTTAAACTACAGCCAGGAAACAAACAGTTTCTACCCATTGCACTCCTCTGATCTTCATAAACCAAGGAGGGGAAAAAGGAAAATTTTATTTGGAAGGATTATTTTAAAAGCACCAAAGAATTGTCATGAGTAGAACAAGAAGTTCCTAAAGAGAAAATGTCTATTTTCACAGAAGCATCAGGTGGAATTTAGTTAAGCAGAAACTTATAGCCTAGAATAATCTTTTAAAGAGTGAAGTATTCATTCACATATTCATTAATGCATTCATTTATTCAATATTTATGTATCTGTACCAGGTTATATGGGTAAAATAGAAATGGATGTCATGCTGTCTCTCTTCAAATAACTCACTTTCTGGTAGAAATGTTTCTGGATCATGATTTTGAACATAACATAGCTGTAACTGTCCCACTTTCACAAATTCATTTATTTACATTTTGGTCTGAAGCCCTAGGATAGTTATTGTGCAGGAGTGCAAAATGCTATTTTACCCCTTGTATTAGCACTTTCTCACACTGCTATAAAGAAATACTCAAGACTAGGTAATTTTTAAAGGAAAGAGGTTTCATTGACTCACAGTTCCACATGGCTGGGAAGCCTCAGGAAGCTTACAATCATGGTGGAAGGTGAAGCAGGCACCTTCTTCACATGGTGGCAAGAGAGAGAATAGCAAGCAGAGGACATTACAAACGCTTACAAAACTGTCAGATCTCATGAAGACTTACTCACTGTCATGAGAACAGCATGGGAGAAAATGCCCCCATGATCCAATCACCTCCCACCAGAATCATCTCTCAACATGTGGGGATTACGGGGATTACAATTCAAGATGAGATTTAGGTGGGAACACAGACAAACCATAATTCTGCCCCAGCCCCTCCCAAATCTCATGTCCTCACATTTCAAAACACAATCATGATTTCCCAACACATCTTAACTGTTTCCATCATTAACCCAAAAGTTCACATCCAAAGCCTCATTTGAGATAAATCAAGTCCCTTACACCTAGGAGCCTGTAAAATCAAAAGCAAGTTAGTTACTTCCAAGGTACAATGGTGATGCAGGTATTGGATTAATGCTTCCATTCCAAATGGGAGTAATTAGCCAAAACAAAGGGGCTGCAGGCCTCATGTGAATCTGAAATCCAGTGGGGAAGTCATTAAATCTTAAAGCTCCAAAATCATCTCCATTGATTCCATGTCTCACATCCAGACCACATTGATCCAAAGGCTGGGGTCTCACAGCCTTGGGAAACTCTGCTTCTGTGGCTTTTCAGGGTACAGCCCCCCTACCAAGCTACTTCCATGGCTGGCATTGAGTGTTTGTGGTTTTTCCAGGTACACAATGAAAGCTGTTGGTGTATCAACCATTCTGGGATCTGGAGAGTGGTGGCCCTCTTCTGACAGCTCTACCAAGCAGTGCCCTAGTGGGGACTCTATGTGGGGCTTCAACCCCCTTTGCCCTGTCCTACCAGAGGTTCTCTATGAGGGCTTCACACCTGAAGCAGACTTCTGCTTGGACATCCAGATGTTTCCATACATACTCTGAAATCTAAGGAGAGGTTCCCAACATCAGTTCTTGACTTCCATACTCCCACAGGTCCAACACCTCATGGAGACCACCAAGGTTTGGGGCTTGCACCCTCTGAAGCAACGGCCCAAGGTATACCTTTGCCTTTTTAGCCACAGCTGGAGCTGCAGCACCTGGGACACAGTGCACCAAGTCCTGAGGCTGCACAGAGGAGGGAACCCTGGACCTGGCCCATGAAACAATTTTTCTCTCCTAGACTTCCAGGCCTGTGCGGGGGAGGGGCTGCTGCCAAGATCTCTGTCATGCCCTGGAGACTTTTCCCTATTGTCTTGGCAATTAACATTTGGCTCCTGATTACTTATGCAAATTTCTATAGCCAGCTTGAATTTATCCCCAGAAAATGGGTTTTCCTTTTCTATCACAAGGTCAGGCTGCAAATTTTACAAACTTTTGGGCCCTGCTTCCCTGTTAAAATTAAATTCCAATTTCAGATCATCTCTCTCAAGTTCAAAGTTCCACAGATTTCTAGGGCAGGGGCAAAATGCTCCAAGAGCATTTGCTAAAGCACAGCAAGAATTACCTTTACTCCAGTTCCCAATAAGTTTCTCATTTCCATCTGAGGCCACCTCAGCCTCTACTTCATTATACACATTTTTATCAGCATTTCGGCAGGTCTCTGGGAAATTCCAAACTTTCCCACATCTTCCAGATATTCTTCTGAGCTCTCTAAGCTGTCCTGACCTCTGCCTGTTACCCAGTTCCAAAGTCAATTCCACATTTTCAAGCATCTTTATAGCAACACCCTACTCTCTGTGGTGCCAATTAACTATATTAGTTGGTTCTAGCCCTGAAATAAAGAAATACCCAAGACTGGGTAATTTGTAAAGAAAAGAGGTTTAATTGGCTCACAGTTCCACATGGCTGGGAAGGCTTCTGGAGACTTACAGTCATGGAAGAAGGAGAAGCAGCCACCCTTCTTCACATAGCAGCAGGAGAGAGAAGAGCAAGCAGGGGAAATGCCAGACATTTATAAAACCATCAGATCTCATGAGGACTCACTCAATACCACGAAAACAGCATGAGGAAAACTGCCCCCAGGATCCAATTGCCTCCCATCAGAACCCTCCCTCAACATGTGGGGATTGTGGAGATTACAATTCAAGATGAGATTTGGGTGGGGAAACAGCCAAATCATATCACTCCTTAAATATTATAATTATACATTCTAATATTATAACTTTTGGAAAAATTATAATATATTTACTTGTCCTACAGTTATTCATATAAGTAACCTCTAGGAGTGTAAAGAGCTCTAGGATGTAAAGAAGCCCTTAATCTGGTGGGGATAATCAAAGAAGACTTTCTAAAACATTGAGAAGAAACATGAATGGCTCAGAATTAAAAAATATTTAAGAAAGGACATGGGGAGAGCTCATGTTCTGACTTACTTCACTCACAGAGTGACACTGTAGAATCAAGAAAATTTAAAGAACTACAATTTGCCTAGATTATCTCAGGAACATATTCTTTGTGTACCTTTCATGAGAAATTTATTTCCTGAGTGCAGGAACAATTGCTGCTTTATTCTTTGCTGAATTTCTAATAGCAGTATAATGCCTGGCATGGAATAGACACTCAATAACAGTTTGACAAATCACAATGAAAGTGATAATGAATTGGGACAAGCATAATTTAATAATCTTTGAATCATAGGGAAGGGAAAAATTACAGTGAGCTATAAAAGCAAGATGTAGAAGTTGAAACTTCATGTAATAATGAAGACATATCTCCATCTAACAGGAAAATGTCATGATATATTCAAAGTGGTCTTATTGGAAAATTAACCTGAATTGATGTGTAAATTATAACAGGGAAGTAATTTCAGACATGTGGAAAAACACCGAAAATTTTATCTATTTATATGTCATTCTTATATAGTATTCTAGACCTTAAAGTCTAGAATTAGTTAAAAATTAAAACCACACATTTGTTTTTGTAATATCATATTTACTTTCAGTTTTGTAATATGATTTTGCTCTAGGAAGTTATTGAATATTTGAAATATTGTGAATTGGTGCATATATCTACTTTCTATAGAGAGGGACTATATTTAAACAGATTTTAAAGGTATGTGTTACCCCAAAGATTAAGAAATATCTCTGTAGGTTAAGCAATACTTTAACAGAAAATAAGAGAATATGTTACTACATAGAATACCAGGAACTACATTATCTCCACCATAAAATTTGCTTTTCCTTGCTATAGGCAGAATTAAGCATTTTTCTATATATTTTAGTAGCTGTTTGTTCAAAACTTTATTACAAAATTATTACATTGTATTTTTAGTTCATTGCTTATCGATGTTATCTGCTAACCCCTCTCATTAAACTAGACTCTTGAAAAATAGAAAGTTTGAGTTACTTATTATTTAAGCCCAGTATCTAGCACAAAGCTGGCCCAAAAATCTGTCTTTTTATTTAAGGTATTTCATTTAAGCAGCCAGTTCTTTTTATATACGTTTTTATGAGCTACTAAGGCTCATCATACCTTGCCTCCATATGGTCACTAGAATTCAGAATTTGTAGGGCATTTCCACTTAGAACAAACTAAGCTTATCAAGACTGTGGTCCATAAAAAGTAATGTTATCTGTCAGATATTATAAGAAAGAAAGCCCCTTCATCATATCTCTTCTGTAATGAATTCTCAAGACCTATTTAGGGTATAATTGCTTCAAGGGCAGCCCTCACTTTTTCTTTTCTTTCTTTTTCCCTTTATACTACATCCTTGGGACACTATCCTAGTATTTCTTGCATAATAATTTTAATCTTGTTTGCTGAATACTTCTCTGGTTTTATCCTTAACTTCTCTGGTTTTACCCTAAGCTTCTTTACATTCTAAATAATATTTCCAATTTCCTTGGCTTCAGTTATTATCTTATAAACTAACAACTCTCAAATTTATGGCTCTGTCACTAACCCTAACCTCTCTTTATAATTCCAGGTTTTCATAGTTGGCTGATTTAATATTTTCTCTCAAACCTGCTTCTCCTTCAGTGTCTCCAAGTGCAATATTTTCCTCACAGCATGGCATCTTACTAAAGCCAGACATGGGAGTCATCTTTGGATTCTCCATCACCTACACCTCCCACATCCAATATGTCAAAATTGAATGTTGGTTTTCCTCACAATGAGTTTGGAAAAATCTTTACTGCCTCTTTGTGCTCACTAACATGACCTAAATCTTCTCCTTTAGGCCTTCTGGTTTTAGTGACTTATAATATACTCCATCCAAAAAACTGGATGCCTCATACTTTTCTTTCTCTGTTCTTCATATCTTCAATTTGTATCAAGTAATATTACGTCCAGCTTTAGAATATATTATTCATCTGTTCAGTTCTGCTAATAACACCCATATAGGAAAAACCATAATTTCTTTTCCTGTAGTTCGTCCTTTCTCTGATCCATTCTATGCATATAAGTCAAAATTATCTTAAAGAATGGAAACAGCCATCTACAAAGAGTAAAGGGAAAAACATTTCAAGCAAAACAAACAGCATTTGCTAGGGGACTAAATTGGCAAAGACCTCAATGAGTGTTCAGAACAGAAGAGAATATTGTTGGCATGAAGTCAGGGATGGTGATGGATGACTCAACAGGAAGTAAGCAATGAAAGGAGGGCTAGCTTGTATACAATATTGTGGTATACATAACCAAATAATAATAAAGGTAAATCTTATTATCTTAAAACATCATTCTTGTCTCTATAAAGAAAATGAAATATGAATGAAGAGAGAGCAAGAAATTAAGTGGGGTTAAATAACAGGTAAGATATGATGATATCAAAGAAAAATTTATGAGTGTGAAAATGAAGAAAGTACCTGAAATTTAGATGTAATTGGGATGTAAAATATATAAGCTTGTCTGATGGCTTGACTATGAGGTTTGAGAGAATAAAGAATAATTATTGTAGTTATGACAGGAGCAACTGGGAAAATGTTGATGCTATTTATAGAGGTAGAGATAGAAGAAAAGATTTCAGGAAGGGAAGGTTATAAATTAAAGATTCAAGGTGGAACACATTAAAGTTGAGATGGTTTGAGACATCAAGCTGAAATGTCATAATAGTGAATGAATAAATATGCCTTTCTTCGTTTTCTATAGCTTCCTAATACAATCCTATTATCAAATGAACAGGTGAACTAAGAATGTTTTGACAAGATTTTGAGCATGTGCATATGTGACAGGAAGATTTGTGGAGAAAGGATAATTATCAAAGCAATATGTCATAATTATCAACATAATCAAAATTTGGAGCTCAGATGGTCTTTCTTGGAAAATAAACCTTCTAATTGAATAATGACAATTAATGCCCGCTCAGTAGTTTTAAGAGGGCAGTCTGGCCAGCAAAACAGACATAACATAGGAGAAGAAAAAATGATCATTCTAAAAAGCAATGCTTCTGTTAGGTAACATTAAGGTGAATAATGTATTCAGTGTCAATATTCCCTGGTATGGTCATAGTTCCTATGAGAACATAATAATGCTGTCAAAAACAAGAAGTTTCCATCAAGGCTTTCACCAAGGCTGAGAATTCTGAGGCTTTAGATAAGAACATATGAGATATTAAGTAGCTGAAAACAGTGCATGCAGTTTTGAAAGAGGAATGGGTTATTACACTCAAGGTGGAAATTTGGAGATCAGAAAAAGTAAAATAATGCAGGTCACACCTAGGAGAGGGGGAGGAAATCATAAACAGAAAAATAAAGTTAAAATTCAGAAAAAATAGAAATCAGAGTGAATTCTATGTACAGATCAACTGAATAGCAATAGGACATTGACTATTATAGACTTGAGGCACACCTACACTTCTCCCCCAGCAAGCATGGCCTTTTGTATAGGTAAGGAAAGCTAGACAATTTTTAAGCCTGTTTATAGCAATTCAGAAGCAAATATTACCCCGTCATTTTCCTACAGCCCATCTCAAAGGGACATATTTTGAATACGGTTTAAGTAGTGCACAGAACTGCTATTTGTGATATTAAAGACAATAATTTCTTGATAAATAGCTCTGTTAGTATTTTACAACACTCAAGACCTTCATGCGTCAGAGTTCTTCTAAAATTCTGATATCTAACTTTCTCTACAAGAGAAAAAAGGAGATTCTAATCTGGTGAAGCGTAGGATGATATCCTAAAAAAATTAGTAGGTTAATGGTTTTCTAGTTTAATCGTCTATTGGTATAAACTAGAAACTTTTTAAATTATGGTCATTTGGGATCTACATGTGGCAGACCAGTTCTCACTAATACAGACCTCCATAACAACTCTTTCAGTATCAACTTAGTGGCTTAGTTAAATATTAAAAGCCAGTGCCCTTATACAAAGGCTGGGATACAACAAAAGCCCATCAACAGTTTTGCCCAGGTCTTTCCTGGGCCTTAAATCATGACAAAATAATGAAGGAATGCTTAACAGGATTCATTTAGAATTAAACAAGTTTACTGTGGGTCTGAAGAAACTCCCCAGGCCTCCACAAACAAGTTTATTGGGAGTCTAAAGGATCTCCCTAAACCTCCATGATTTAGCAGGAGACAACATAAGGGTAATCACCCTAACACCTGGATCCATTTAGGTTAAGTAAATTTACTCAGGCTCCAGAGGAAGGTCTTCAGGACTCAGACTTTAGTTACAGATTAAAAGACGTCAATCACTTCTGTCTTTAGCTGAATGCACATTTATACATAGACACACAGCTTAGAAGATACATAAGTTCTGGAAAACTTTGTAATTTTGAGATGGTCGGGTGATAATTTCCAGGCCTTCTCACTGTAATCAATTGCAGAAATAAAACTTCTACTCCTTCCCAGTTCATCTGCGTCTTGTTATTGGGCCACAAGAAATAGCACCCAGACCCTCAGTTTGGTCCTGTAACACACCCATATAGGATCTGAGTAAATCAGTCTGAGATGTACCTCTATGGTTAAAAACTTTTGAAATGGACTAATGAAAAGAAAGAAGTCTATGCATATTTCAGAGTATTTCAGACATTTTAGTCTTGATATAAGTTAAACATTTTACTAGAAATGGTGTGTTAAAAAATTCTGAAGTGTTCTTGCTTGCCTGCATTGTGTACAATTTGTTTTAGAATTAAATGTCTATAATCTTAACACACATTAACCCTGGGCATTTCTTTTAATGTTGTGACATTTGCATGATCTGGTTGTGTACCGGTCAGGTTAAATGGGACCATGAGTAAATAAAATTATTCTAAAACTAAGATTTGTGTTGTGTGCAAGGTATAAGGGAGAGGAGTTTCCTTTCTTTCATTCATTCTTCTTGTCTCCTTTTCTCAATGCTACATAGGCAATACATTAAAAATATTATAACTTGACCAATTCTCACGTTGTGAGTAGAAAAGCCTGAGTAGAGGTAGAAAATCACAAATGAAGTCTGATTACATATTAAATATGCAACTAAAAGATTGTCTCTAAAAAAGGGTTTTCTACATCAATTTAAGGATTCAAATTATCAGATGGATGGCTGAGTTCTCAAAGTTGGCTATTAGAAAAAAAGTTTTTAAGAAAATAAATTTTAAGATTGAATCTACATTGTTGTAATACAGAATCTTCAGAGACTGATTATAAAGAATAATGCCCTACTGAAAATGAAACGTGCCTTCCCTTTGTCCATCCAGAGAGGCATGCAAGTTTCTTCTTTTAAATAAAGAGATATGAATGAGCACCCATTGCTTTATGCACATGCAGGCCGGGAGACAACTGGTACGTTAAAAGTTCAAAAATAGACAAGACTTTTTTCTTCAATAGTTATGTATACACCAAAATGCTTAAACAGAGAGTGTCACCAGACATTTCCTCTCTGTGAACAAAAGCAATTTCTTTTTACAAAAGTAAAAAGAGATTGGAGGAAATAACCTAAATAAGTTAGCAAAACAACATAATTGTTTAAAATACAGGATAAGTTGTATAGTAAAGAGACCACTGGATTAACAGATAAAATGCTTTAATTCTTGTTCCTAATTAAGCCTCTAATTATATATGTCCTTAGGCAAGACATTTAGACTCTGTAGCCTGGGGCACAATTTCTCAACTAAAAAATGAACACTTTGGACCAAACAACTTTTTAAATAGCCAACTGTGAAAAACAATTACAAATTGCAAATAAAGGCATTCTGGCCTTATTAGTGATAAAAGCAAACTTGTTTTCTTATATCCACTGATCTGTACAGATTCCAGGGTCCCACATAATCTATTAAATGAGAATTTTGGAAGTGGGGCCAAATGATCTGTATGATTTGAAATCTCAAATTTTCTTGATGTAGTAGAATTACTAAGTGCCCTTAAATGTCTTTTTGTTTCCAATATTCTATGGTACTATAAAATATTTCATTATCCAATTCTCTATTTAAACAAGCGTTTATGGATCGCATCCATGTTACGTATATTTAAATAAGAGAAAGCACTAAAAAGGAAGAAACTTCAATGCTATAGAAATCACAAAATAACAATTTATAAATTGTTTAATCAATGCTTAATTACAGTAGGAAAAAAAAATCAAAGGAATGTTGCTTAGCCCACACTGGAAAGTAAACTCTGCAAAGGTATCTACAATTTACCCCTGCTATGTAGTAAAATGTCTGATACATGAAATTTTCTCAACATGTATCTGTAGAGTAAAATATCACAAATGTTAAAACCAAATCATAGAACAATTTATTGATTTGCCCACATTCAAACAGTGGTTCAGGGTAAGAGAATGAAAGCACAAAGCAATCTAAATAATTGACTCCTTGCTTTTTTCCTTGTTTTGTCAACTGAATTCCAAAATTTATACAAAGTCAGGCTTGTTTTACATGTTCACCAGCCATTCACTCACCAGTGTAACAGAAGCTGTATATCATAGATCATCCAACATTCAGAATGTTCAGATTCAGCATTAGAAGAATGTTCTGGAAGCAGCCAACATTTATTTGAAGAGTTTACACTATGTCTGAAGTTTTGCAAAATTCTGAGATAGAAGGCAACAAGCTTGATACAAAATCCTTGATTTCGATGAGCTGAAGTCAGTGGGCAAAAGGCAGAATTTTGTTGAGAAGATAGAATTTGCACTCTGAAATTATATTGAGCAGTACATAATTAACTGCTTACATGGATGCTACTGTGAGCACCACACTTTTCTTGTTCCGAAGAGTATGATTTAATAGATCTCTAAGAATATACACTATGAGACTGGTATGCATGTATTTTAGGTAAGTGAGAAAGTTCTAGATTAGTTTGAGCCTGGAAAAAAACAGAGGAGAAGGAAGTGTTTATGTTGCTTCATGTTTGACCATTTGGGTATTAAATTTAAAAATGTTCTTCCAAAGTCAGTCCTATCATAGTTTGTAATAACATTTTTTTAATTCTGGAAGAAAAATATTTACAAAATTAGTATGACCTCCATGTCTTTCTATTTAATACTTCATATGAGAACTATAATATTAGTATACATAGACATGTCTAACTTCACTTGCATTCTACCTTAGAAGCACATGCTTTTCTCCTAAGTGTTCCTTTAGGTATTATTCACCCATGTTTTCCATCTTTTCTCAAGATAAAAGTGTGACCTTTATTTAAAAAAAAAAGTTTCTAATGTGTCATGTGATCAATAGATATAAGTACCTTCATTTTTTAAATTAGTCTAAGGCTATTTTCCTTTTACTATTGTATAAACAGGGAATTGAAGGGTAAAATAGTTAAAACTTAATGCTATAGTGCTAATGCGGCTTTTAAATCACGTCAGCTGCAATCACTGCATTATAATTAACAATTTATTGAACCAGCAATAAAATGAACATCACATTACTTCTTAAAGCAGCGGAATAAAATGGCTAATAAATAGCATAAGCCAGACAAATTGCAGAGTAATAGAAATTTTCTTAAGATTTATGGTGTGCAGAAAGATGGATGTGCTATTAGTAGGAGCTCCAATACTTGACAAAATTCTTTTACAAAGACATTGTTACCATGCATGTCAGAGTTCACAAGTCTAAGTGGTTTATCCAAATTTCAGCTCTCTGCTATTACAGTGGAAAATACTCATTACAAGGTTTTGAAACTGCAAGCAATGTGTACATTTGCCAACATCCAAACTGCTACTGCCAAAAAGATACTAAAATATTTTATAAACTGTCAAATAACAAGTCTGCTAGCTTAATCTGAGTCTATTTTATACTATACAGACTGTAAAAACTATTACATTAATTCACTTCCTGCAAAACTTTTTAAGAGCAGAGAACAGCTAATGTAGAATCTAAAAAAATAACTGCTTTTTACCTTCGGAAACCCTAACAATGTCATACTTTTGTTGGGAAAGCATCATTTTCTTAAAATGCAATCACACTCCTCTTAACAATTGGCGTATGAACAGAATCCATTAATGAAGAGAGATCACAGATATAGTTAGATTAGAGTCAAGCTGAATGTTTCACTATGACAAAGGGAATACATCTATAGGAAAATTTCATATATTCAGTGTTTCTACTGATAACATGTATTGTGAGGCTTTGTTGCTGACATGGAGCTGTATGCACATAATGTAGAATAAAATATAAAATCATTTATTATGTGACAATAGGCACAAAAAATAGTAATATTTTATAAAGAATTTCTTTTTATGTTTTAATTTCATAATTATTATTATTAGTAGTAGTAGCAATTATGGTAGTAGTGGCTACTACTGTATGGTATGTAGTGGCTACTTGGAAAGATGTTAACAAAAGGACTCTAAGATCTTATCTAAGCCCAACAGTTTAGTGTATTATGATTGATTGATTGATCAGTTATCTATTAAAAGGGCAAAAAAGATTGACTTCTAAGTTTTTTGTCATTAATTGGTTCACTCAATAATGAGGATCATTTCTTAATATGTAAATTTAAATATATTCATAAAATGTTTATAAAATATCCCAGGTCCAAATTGAGACACTTAAATTGAAATGTATAATAATATCTGTATTAATTACTTGCTAAAAAATTCCTGTCGATTAAGTTTTCATGGCACTTTCTAATGATGTACTTTTGTTAATAACAGAGGGTAAAATATGATTTGCTTATCTTCTCATGTTATAATATACATGGAAGTGTATGAGTTAAAGTCAGATAGCTGTTATCAATACAAAGAAAAATGTAATACAGAAGGTAAAATTAAACAGAAAAACATTTTCTTTTAACACTTTAGCTTACAATTTTCTAAGTGGGATTAAGTAAACCATACAAATACAAATAAGGCAAATCAAGAGGAAGATATGCTACAAAAGACCTAATGAATGCTGCAGGATAGTCAGAGAAGGAAATTTTCATATGTGATGTGATCATAGAAATTTCAGAGGAATAAAGTTTTATTTCAACCTTCAAAGATATGTAGAATTTTGATGAGTATTTGATAATGCAAATGTTAAAAAGCTTGATTTAGCGATTCCTCAACATATATTACATCAAACCATCATGTTATACACGGTAATGGTATACAATTTTTATTTGTCAATTAAAAATAAAGAAAGAATAAAGAAAAGCATCAAATATAAGGTGGCCAATGTGATTCTTGTTTTACTTTGAGAAACAATTTTAATGGTACAAAATTGCAAAATATGATTATAATAAAACCCCAAAATCCAGTTCAAGATTTACACAATGATTTTAATGAAGATGATTCCTTACCCCTCAAATGAAAAACAATAGCCCTAACACATGTATTAGAATATTCATCAAATTTAATCATGAAACTCCTTGAATAAGGCAGGTAAAATGGTTTTGCAAAACTTAACTTTGGTTGTTCCTAACAAAGAGGTTGTCCAGTTGGTTTTCCTAGAGAAAGGAGCCTTAAAAATGGAAACAACTCCTCCTAGACACACACACACACACACACACCCCCCAAGCATCCCTTCTAATAGATGGAACAGAATGGGTCAGAGGTTCATTCTCAGATTCTTTCACAGATTCTGGGGAAAAAAAAGACCTTGTAACCTGCTAAAATCCTTTTCAAGCAAAGATCCGTTCAGGTAATAAAACGTCTTCTGAAAGCCCAGCTTGCCCCTCCCTAGAAAAAGCCTGCATTTCGCCTTTCTGTTTGAGAGTAACTAACCATCCTATTTTGCCTGGAAATGGGGCCATTCCTGAAACAGGGAAGTTCATTTCTAAAATCAGGAAAGCCATAGACAATTTAGGACTATTTGGTAATGTTATATACTTCCCAAGGGCAGCTTCTGGGCTGCCCAATAAGGCTCATTAAGAATCATGTCATGAATAATTTTCATCAACCACGATTTCTATTAAATATTATTGAGGGCTTTCTCTTTCTGTTTCTAGCAATAAGTTCCTTCTTCAAGAAATCATTGGTGTGAAATCTATCTCCCTTTTTTCAGAGCCTCCTTCTTCATTTTGCCTGGCTTACCCCTCTTCTTTCCTCGTTCGTAGCTTCTCAACATTTACAAAAATTGTATATTTAGAAAAGCATCTCACAGACTCATTCATAGTAAAGTCTAAATGTCTGCTAATACTTAATTAACACTTTTGCCAGTATTTTAAATCTTAAAATTTGAATTTGAGGAGGAAAAGTCTGATTTATGGATGAACACCAAAACTTCAATTATGTAATTTCATGCATTAGAAAATCCAGCAGGCTAAACATTCCCTTTATTTTTCTCTTGTGACTTTATCAAGTATTCCTACAGCTGTACCTTATAGCTAGGCCTATAGCTGTACCCAATAGCCAGGCCTTCTGATTTCTTCATTTTATAGTTCATCTATATCTCAATTATTAGGCCAATGTACATCTATGGTACAGCTGTACTTTATAGCCATACCCTATAGCTGTACCCAGTAGCTAGGTCTTCTAATTTCTTTATTTTATGGTTCATCTATATCTCAATTATTAGGCCAATGTACATCTAATGATGTACTCTTGTTAATAACAGAGGCTAAAATATTATTTGAGTACTACTTTGAGTACTACTATTTAAAGTAGCCTCAAAGTCCATACGTAACCTCCAATATAGGAAAGTTTATTGTTTTCTCTCCTCCCTGCTTCGTTGACCCTTGTTGTGATGCCCTACTGCAGACCTTTCCTGTGCTTGTAATGGCTTAAATTCATGCACCACACTCACATGACTTTTTGAAATTCTGATAAAGAGCTATCTGTGCCCAAGTGCCAAAGCCCAGTTCATAGGACCAGTACCCATAAGACACTTCAGTTCTCATAACTGATAAACTCTTTTCAAAGAATAAAACCCTGCTTCATGCTAGTATTTCTTGTTTTGTTCTGAATTTTGATCATGAATTCAAGTGCCACGTTTTCAAACTTGGTTATTGTGAACAGACTAAAGAAAAATGTGAACCATCAGCCTGCCTAGTGCTCATATGTACCACAAACCTATATTCCCAAATTCTGTGCAAGAATCTGTTAGGAAACCCTATAGAATAATCTTGAACCATTTGGACCAACAAGTTGCTGGGATTGTAAAGTTTCTTTAGTTTGGTTAAGCACTCATGAAGGTGCTTAACAGATGAGCTAAACTTCCATTAGTCAGATATAGACTCTTACGGCTATCTAATTATACAAGGATATTTAATTCAAAAATGAAAAAAAAAATTGCATGATCTGTGTCAATAACTCACATTTCTGTGCCCATGCAGACATCACTATTCAATCACAAGACACTAAACTGTTGGGTTTAGATACGATCTTAGAGTCCTTTTGTTCACATCTTTCCAAGCAGCCACTACAAATCAACTAGACTTGGCAGCCATGATGAAAGCTGTTTGCCATCCTTGATCTAGTGGCATGCTTCCCCTTTCTAATGACCTGCCCTGCTGTGAATAAATTATTTTACTAGGCCAGTGGCTTTAACAGCTTTCTCCATGCTACTCTGAAGATGGAAATATTTCTCAAAAAGCTGCATAGTTCTTCCTTTATGATTCAAAAATTTCTCTAGACTCTCTCTTTCACTTTTAATCATCCCATTTACCCAGTTATAACCCATTAGATTTCACCAAAATTGTCTTTTTCTTCCAATTCCATCGTAAGGAGAAATCACCTAGAGAGTCTACCTAGATTTTAATTTGACTTTTCTTCAAGCCCACCTCTTAGATCTTCCTCCCCCTTACTCTCCAGAATATAGGCATATAGTAGTCATCCACCAAACCTGACACAGATTCCAAGGGGAAAAATACCAATGTTAACCATAACTTCATGCTTATGAGAAGGAGAAATCAGATAAATCCCAGGATAAGACAAAACTATGGGCCAAAGTGGCAATACACAGACAACCGTATTTACCTACTCATGAGGATGATCCCAAGCCCATCATTAAAAGTCTTCATTTACAATGCAGGTTAGATCAGTTAGGGGTGTATTGTATGTGTGTGTGCTTCTGTGTGTGTATTTAGATTTTAAATATAATCTAAATATTTAGATTTAGGATATTTAGATTTTAAATATAAGTACTCTGGAACTCTTTCATTAAAATCACAATTTAGCTTATGCATAATTTAAAAATATGTAGATAGGTAGATAAATTAGATTTATCTAATCTATCTGTCTTTATATATATATACATATACACCATGTGTGCATACACACACACACTCACCCCCACTAAACACCACACACACACACACACACACTCACCCCTGCTAAACACTCCTAACTGATTTAACCTGCTTATAAATTAAGACTTTTAATGAGAGACATCAACATCAACCTTGTGATTAGTTCAACATATATAATATATATGTCTTATATGAAGTAAAAGATCAATGACATGTCATAATAATTGGGTACATGTGTGAACCTAGTATCCCTCATCTCTGTGTGCCTGTGTAGCTGAAAGGAACTACGTGAGGCTATCTTTCAAAAACGAATTTATGAATATTCAGAAGTTGCAGGCAAGAGTTTTAATTTTACATTTAAGCCAAGAGGCTTTCAATACTTTTTATTAAAAAAAAATTATCTACACATTTGAGTACTGTGATCCAGGTTGATTTGTCTCCTGAGGCCCTCATAATGCACCTCATATGTGTGTGTCTACCGACCAATTCATCTTCCTTTAATAGCTCTTTTCAAAAGTCAGTCCAACTAGCATCACTTTTGACTGGTTATATTCCAAGACTCAACAGATAATAAGTCTTTCTACTACGGTATTAAATAATACATGTAATTCATAAGTGATTCTGATGAACCCTCTAGACATATCTTCTAGGGGAAATTTCCAGTCTAACATCCATTCAGAAGGTGACTAACAAGACTGGTCTGCAGACTTTCATTTTTGTCTTAAGTTTAACAAATCATCAGCTCTGCACACTGCCTGACAATCTCCTGACACACATATGCACATTTTTAAAAAAAGAAGAAGTCCTTTAAGTTTGCTTTCCTCTTTCTAAGTGTTCAGCTGTGTGTCATCAAATGATGTGAGGCCTAGGAAAAAATTATCAGAAATTGCCATGGTTCTGTATGAATGCTGATAATGCTTGTGAAAGTATAACTTGTTGATGAGGGTTAATGAGTGAGTTGGTGTTCCTCAAGCTAATGGTAGGTCCATAGTACCTTATGTACACTGGGAAAACAGATATTCCAAGATGATCAGGAAGACTGGAAAATGAGGAAGGTCTTATGTGGCCTTCAAACAGTGGAACCCTATAATATTCAAGCTAATAAATGGCAGAGAGAAATCTAATCCAGATGAAAATGATGTATCTGTCTTTCATTTTTATGTTTCACTAACTTTTAGATGCCATATTGGAAGAGAAGATAAGTACTGGAGAGTCACATAGATTTCATTTTGGGATTCCTTCTGAAATGTTCTTGAATGTTAAGCAAAAATGTAGTTAGGCAAACGTGTTGCAAGTTTACCACATGGGTGCATTTTTTAAACTGAAAGCATAGTTATTTATTCAAAACAACTTGTCTCATTGATTGCCAACATGATATAATTAAAAGTTCACTGAGATGAGAACCAGAAGATTGTTTCTGTGTAGAAAACCATGCATTTGGGTTAAGTTGACCAGTATTTGACTCCCACGTTTGATTTTCATTGCCCTTAACAATGTGATTTCATAGCATTATTTTTTCATCTATAAATGTTAGAAATAAATGTGAGAATGGGAGCAAAGTGTTTAGCTCCCTCCTTGATATATTTCAGGTTTATTACAAATGTTACTTTCTTTTTTTTTCTCTCTTACTTGTGTCTCATCTTGTATAAATTGCTTCACCTCTCAGGACCCATTTCTTTGAAAAACCAAGAGCTTAGTTTGGATGACTCAAGTTCTTCCTATAATTCTGTGATTCAGCCTCGTACAACTTGGGGTGACGTGGCCATGTAAGCAGGGGTTGCAAAACCGGGATTCAATATCAGGCAAATAAAATCAATATGTGAAACTGTGCTATGAAAAACAAGGGGGAATAATGAATTAAAGAATACACAGATCTGCCTAAAAACATTAAAAAATATAAAGTGTTAAAATAGTGTGCCTGCCAAACAAAATATATTCTTGGTTCAAATTTTATTTCTTGGCTCAAAGGTTTCCAATTTCCAATCTGGAGCTTTTAAACATTGACCACCATTAACCCACCAGCACCCCACATAGTTGACAGGGCAGTCAAAGAATGGATCAATCATAATTTTAAGTCAAACTAATCAATTACAGTCTATGCAAGAATTTTTCATGGCAACTGTCATCTCTAGAAAAATATGCATTTGGAGCCACCTAGATCATGTCAAGGAAGAAGGGAGAATTGAGACCAAATCAGAAGAGAAACAGCACAGGTTTTGCTTCTGGCTAAGCAGTGGTTTGTCTGTGAAGATATGGCTTCACAGCATCCTATTGAGAATCACGTCTTTGCAGCAGATTTTTTTTTTCCTCCCTGCCATGAACGTGTCTGAGAAACTGCAGAATAAAAATGCAAAACAACAAGTATATTTAGATACACTCCCACACACACTCTAAAGCTTAATATTTCACTGAACACCACATGAAAGACTGAATTAATATCCATAATTCTTCCACATCACTCATGCTTCAAAGTTCTGTCGTTACAGATTCCTTTGGCCTATATAGTTGCAAAATTAGCTAATAACACTAATCTTTCTTTCGTATAACATTCAATTGTACTTCATAAGAAAAAAATTTATTAGATTTATTCATCTTTGGACTCTGTATATTCACAGAATTTTTATTGATGTTGCAATAAGCAACAAATTTTTACCAGATAAAAATTAAACATAAGTGATTTTAGAGCAATTATTTATAATCCAACTCTATGTATCAAGATAATGATAAGATCAAAATCACTTATGATGTAGTATATTCTCAATCTTGCAACCAACTGGTTATGTCACATTGCATAAGTCATTTAGCTTCTCTGATCGTCAGTTACCTTTCGTGTAAAACGCAATGTTAGTGAAAGTGGCTTCTGAAGTCTCCTTTTATTCTTACATTGTGTGATTCTTAGTCGAATATATCCCCCAAATTTATCATTGAATAGAGCTCAAAAATTACAAGACTGCAACCATACAAAACTAAGGAAGGCTAAAGCATCAATAAGCAGCGGAAACTTGACCCCTTATTAAATTGCATATTCACATAATGTGAATATGTGAAAAAGAGGCAGAAATATTAATGTATAGCTTCAATTGGAAAAACTAAATTTCTAGAAGAATATACACCAAATGTTACCAGAGATTATCAATGGGTAAAGTTATAAAATAGTTATTATTTCCCCTGGGCTTTAAATATCAATTAAAAAATAATTCAGCCTTGACTACTAAAATTAGTCTCAAGTTTGGGGACTGGTTAGAGCAATGTCATTAACAACATGGTTTACCTTATAAGCCAAATAGAATACAATTTAAATTTTTCTAATTTAAACCATATCTCTTAAAATTATTTTATTATTCTCGATATATTTTTTAAATTACTGCACAACAATGGTAGTAGCAAACAACTTTGCACAGACTTTTTCATTACCCTGGGATAAAATTTTTAATAAGGAATGAAACAAACACTGAAATTCTAGTCATACTAAGAAGCATTCTAGAACTGCTAAACAAGTCTGTATGTGGAATTTTTTTGTAATTAAGGCATTGTTTTAAATACATAGCAATTTTCAGCATCAATGTTTTCTTATTGCTCACATCTTATTTTAGATATGCAAACAAAATTCTGAGTGTAATTTCAAGGAACCAAATTCATGGATTCATTGATTCATTTAATAAGCCTTTACTGAGCACTGTTACCCTTCACAACATTGGGTATGATAATATCCATGAGCTCTCTTAAATGATTGCCCATGAGGAGATTTATAATGTTTTACAGAGAGTGTCCTGACAGTGCCCAAGAAGCAGTTTATTCTTCCTAAAGAATAGTTTTTAAATGACCCTCCCTGTGCCACAGCTAAGAAAAGAATTCTGATAAATGGCAAAAAGAATATAGTAGCAAATAAAACAGTGGCATGTCCTGGGAGAATAACAGAGAGAGAGAGAGTGCCAAAACAGCTCTCTTCAGTTTTCTTTCATTAGGAATAGAAGAAGACACAGTTTTGCAGAGAATATTGAAAGAAAGCAAACATAGCATAGAAATAAATCTATTCAAAACCTAGCAATGAAAGATCATTCTTCGGGCAAATGAATAATAAGCAAAGCCTAAGACATGTTCTGCAATTAGTAATGAGGTCCTTAAAGTAAGAAGCCGGTTTTGCACCCCAGATGACAGAGAAAGGCATAAGATAAAAAATAATGTAGAATGTACCTTGACATACTCTTTGTTTCTTAGATGAATTATCATCAGATCTTTAGTAAAGAGGAAATGGAAATGTATAAAGCGACAAATATAAATACATCTCATTGAGGAAGTTAAGGTTCATTTTTCCTCAATACATCCTTTGTCAAACAGATGACGTTTCATGTTGTAGATACAATCTCCTCTAAAAGAGCCTTTTGATTATTATGCCAAGATTCTGATGTGAAAAATGGATGAATAAGATAGGTAAGGGTCTCTTACTGAATCCTCTCATGGATAGGAGCCTATCAGGGAAGGGACATGAGGTTAGGATGACCTTGGATAGATGATACAAGAAAGCTGAAATCTTCTTCTATCAACTAATCCTTCATCCTAGAGGTTTCTTCCAGGGATATGTACTTTAAAAAATTATAGCAAATGGCAGAGATATTTTTGCCTGGACAAGGCCCAATGGCCATGACTTACCTACTGCCCTCCAATCCAAACAAGTATCCCTCACTCAATTTATGTAACCAGTTGCATGAAGGAAGTAAGAAAACAAGAGAGGGGATAATGTAAGGGTGTAGTCCATTAAAATATATGAATCCCACCCACTCATTACTATAGTCTAATGAATAATTTGCAATGTCACAATCATATTGACTCTCTTCCCTTGAGACTAGCACGGGCGAAGAGATAGAATTCTCTTCTCTTCTTTACCACTCACTTTAAAGAGACATATTTCTTTACAGATATGCATTAACTTGTATTCTGCTAGATAACAATATTATAAAGAATAACACATTGTGATTTCCTTCTCATGTTCTAGTCAATTTTGAAAATTGAATGAAGCTTTTAATTCAACTTTTACTAATATAAATTACTTGTATACTTTATCATAGATAGACAGCAGAGAGGTGAATGTTGAAATGACCACAACAAGTCTTAAGTGTATTTAAAAAAAAAAAAGAGAGAGAGAATAATAAGGTCTGGAGTACATTGGCCATTTTCTGCAATAGTCAAAGAGGGCA
Organism: Ateles fusciceps; assembly: GCA_036589455.1. Lineage (NCBI taxonomy): Eukaryota > Metazoa > Chordata > Mammalia > Primates > Atelidae > Ateles > Ateles fusciceps. The sequence goes on along the minus strand of JAZHEH010001266.1, from coordinate 15,888,512 downwards.
CACATTACTCAGTGTTCATCAATCACAGTCATGTAAGAATATGTGTCAATGTGTCAGGTATTTCTAGATCTTCTCATTCCTAGTAGAATCTATAAATATAAATATTTTTGTAAAATGTCTATAATTTATAAATATTACAAATTTATTCAAAGTGAAAATAAACATTGTACATGCCAAACAGAACTATTATTCACATATTTCATTTTAGACCTAGATTATAGATGATGCTCAAAGAATATGCAGTGAATAAACAACAGTATGTTCTACAGATTTCTAGTAAACAAAGTACACTAAATAGAAGGATGTAAAATAACTGTAGCATAATTGGCTTATTTTGGGGCGTCATCAAAGAAAGATTACTAATACGAGATAATTCAGTATAGATGCCGATCTTTGTTTTGCAGTCATGAAAAAACAGTTTTATTTTATAGTCCTTATATGCACATTAAGCTAATATCATAAAAATGACTAATATTAGACTGCAAAGCCTGTGTAAAATGTAAAATGCAATGTTGGTGAAAGTGGCTTCTAAAGTCTCTTCTTATTCTTACATTGTGTGATTCTTTGTCAAATATGTATGAATTAGGTGCATTTCATAAGTTCAGTTCTAATAATATTTTTATTAACTAAGGATCCCAGATATGTGTCCATAAATTAACACTGGAATAAATATAAGTGAATCACCTGAAAAATCAGGAAATACATAATTTCTCAAGCTCCATCTTGAGTAAATCTGACAGGGCATATCTAAAATTTTTGTTTTGTGTTGTTTTGTGTGAAGATCCTGTATGAGTCTAATATGCAGCTGGAATTGAGATCTACAGCCATAGTAAGTTTCCAAAGAAATATAAGACATATTTCCTGACATATTGACATGATACTAGTAAAGAAAATGCAAACTGAACACATATCAAAACATTAGGACAAATATAAGCTATGATATCTAATTATGTAATCACATTTGGTACATTCAACTGCTTAAGAAGTTAGAATGAGGTCAGGTATGATCAGGGTTGCCTGCTTGGACTAAATGGAAGCGGGATGGGATTTTTAGAGAAGCTCAGATGTGGACATGGAGATCGGAATGGGAGAAGCTTTTGTGTTGCAAAAGCATACCTAAAAGTTTCTGAGCAGAAATGGCTTTTAATATGTTAATAAGGTAGGAAGGAAGTCAATTTGGTTGAAGAACAAAATCTTATTTGACAGGTGAGGAAACCTTAGAATTCAGTGGTTTAGATTTTTTCTTCAACTTTTATTTTAGGCTCAAGGGGTACATATGCAGGTTTGTCATATGGGTAAATTGCATGTTGCTGAAGATTGGCAAATGAACGGTCCCATCACCCAAGTAGTGATCATAGTACTCAATAGTTAGTTTTTCCACTCTCGTCCCCTTCTTATCCTGCCCTCTTAGTAGTTTCCAGTGTCTACTGTTACCATCTTCATGTCCATGTGTACTCAATGTTTAGCTCCCACTTATAAATGAGAACATTTAGTATTTAGTTTTCTGTTCCTGTCTTAGCTTGCTTAGGATAATGGCCTCCATCTTCTCCCATGTTCCTGGAAAGGACATGATTTTGTTCTTATTTATGGCTGAGTAGTATTCCATGATGCAAATGTACCATGTTTTATTTATCCAAGTCACTGTTGATGGAATCTAGGTTGATTTCATGTCCCTGTTATTGTGAATGGTGTTGTGATGAACACAGGAGTGCATGTATATTTTTGGTAGGACAGTTTATTTTCCTTTGCTTTTATACCCAGTAATAGGATTGATGGGTCAAATGGTAGTTGGGTTTTAAGTTATTTCAGAAATCTCCAAACTGCTTTCCACAGTGGCTGAACTAATTTACATTCCAGTGGTTCAGATTCAACAGTAGAAGATAGTATCGAAGGACGAAATTGGCCAGATTATAAGGTCAGATTCCAGTGTGTAAAGTTTAAGTTAGCACAGGGTCATAAACAGGTAGATTAAAAATAGAATTTAATGACTGCAAAAACAGCAGTAGGTCAGTTTAAGATGAGAGAAAGGTGCTAAGAACAGGTGAATGGTTTTACTTAATTAAGTGAACATTACAGGTTTAATTTAGTGGCTTGCACATATGGATAATAATTTTATTCCATAAGATTTTTTTTAATATTGATTCCTCTGTTTTTGCATTTGTCTCAAAATTTCCAGAATAACATGTTTAGAAATGAGTCCAGTGTGCAGTCTAGTCAAGAGGCAATATAGACACCAATAATGTCATACTAATGAAGGCACTAGAGGGAAACTAGATTGCAGATGCATCTGGAAAATCTGCTGACATGCCTCAAGAAAGTAACATTGAGGAAAGATAGACATATGCCACTACCCCCTCACATGTTCGTACAAGACTTCACTCCCCGCTTATTTGCAACTTCCAGAAGGAGTTGACCCACATGACCTTGTCTCTCTCCCTGGTTGTTGTCAGAAGGGTGTCCTAGGGAGCCAGAAGAGCTGCTTCCCAGCACATTCTGTAGAAGTAGAAAAGGTGTTTGTTCCCTTCTCAGCAATTTCTAACTTTTAGGCTGCATGTTCCTGTGGCTGGAATGCTATTTCTTCTCAGGATTGTAATAACTTATTGGAGGAGTAAAACAAACCAGTCACTGCCCCTACCAGCTATTGCTGTAAGATTTGCATTCTCAGTGGAAACCCAAATATGTGCTTCTTCCTGGTGTGGAAGGTGCCTTCTACACTGCAGAGGAGTACTGAAGTTTTGTGAACTCCAAGGTCATCTGTGAATAAGTGGGTCCACACTTGGTTCTGCTCTGTACATTTCCCCTACGGGAAAGGGAAAATGAAATGAAGTATAAGATTGAGCCTCAGATTCCCGTTTGATCCACATGCACAGGAGATCTATGTGAAGGATCTTGACATTTTAGATTCCCCTTACTCTGTTTTTGCTTTTTATGTCTCAAGATATCATTTAGTGTCCCAGAACAGTACCTTAAAAATCAGAAGGTTTTTTGTTTGTTTTTGTAATTTGATGATGAATTCTCAGCTCAAAATTTAGAGGATAGATTTGTCCTTTTATCCCCTGCCCCATCTTCTTGTTTGGAACCTTTAATCCCAGTGTGTGAACATCTTACCACAAGCAATCATTTTTAAGTCTTCATTGCATTTTTTCTCAGTAAACTCTTCAATTCATTAAATATTTAGGGGCCCATCACATGCCAGGCACTGTTTGTAGGCATTTGGGACATGTCTCTGAACAGAAGAGATGAAGATCCGGTCTTGGAATTTCTAATTTATCAAAGAGTGCAAGACAGCACACAATAAATAAGCTGCAAGTTCATAGGAGGTAGACATGGTCCTTTGTTATGAGTGTTCAAATGTAGAAAAGTGAAATATTTTTTACATTTTTCCCGTATGCCTCACATACATCTAACATAGATTTTTTGTTTAACATTTTGTGATATTTGTTTTACGACATATATATCCCTCTATTAATCCTTCTTTTCCAGAGGTAGAATCCAGTGGTACACTTGGGTGTACCACTCACATGTTTTCTGATCCAACCTTAGAAGATGTTGTTTTTGATAGAAGGGGATATAGTTTAATTGGAGCTATAAATATAGGATTTCTATATACAACAGCAAAGAAGACTAATGGAGAAAAGCTGGAGGGTATAAGTTTCCCTCCTATGCAAAGAGTAGCATCCATGTCTAGAAACATGGTTAGTTCACCCTGAGAAGCCATAAAGTTGACTTCAATGAAGAGAGCAGGAGTGTTGTAAGGAAGTCAGTAACAATCTCTGATGTCCCACCCCAAAGACAGGAACATGATCACAGTAGAGGTGGAGATAAGTAAGAAGGTCAGAAAGATCTGGCCAATTAATGGGCAATTTTGTATATCTGTTTAACTTTAATTTGTCAAAATGTAAATTTAGAATAACAATACTTACCATAGGACATTACTGTTAAAAATTATATGAGATAAAAATATTAGAGGGAAGCAGATTCTTACTAAGTAGTAGCTATATTAATGTTATTACTATAAATTCCTATAAAAATAATATAGCTAGGGAAATAATAATCTTCTGGATCTAGGGATACCTGAGAAAAAAAGCATTCATAGTAAAGCAGTTATTTTAGGAATAAAAAAGAAGTCATGATTAAAGATTGGGCTGCGGTTTCAATCAGACTGGGATAAATATAGTTCCCACTATTTAATGGTTATGGGACCTTCTGCAAATTATTTAATCCACCTAAACCTTGATTTCTCATCGATAAAATAGATGAGAAATCTACCTCAAAGTTCTTATTGCGTGGGCTAAATGACATATATTACATTAGAACTGTGTCACTGCGTCAATAAGAACTCACCACGTATCGTCTGTTTTCTAAAGAAGACTGTTACGTATCAATGCCATATCATCCTGGTAGAATTTCACCAATTTCTCATCAAAGAAACAATCCAGTCCAACAGCCTAAAGGGCAGTGAATGAAACAACAAAAAGGGCACTGGGTTATTAACAGTGTTTTAATATAGGCAGCTTCAGTTTTGAAATTTCTTTCATCCCCCCAAAATTAAATAAGGGTATGTTGGAGCATCAACATAGATTCAACTACATTTCTTCATAAACAATCTCAGCTTTACCTAGAAAAAGGATCTATGATATGTAGATAATATCTATCATTTAAATCTATAGACATTTCATCCGCCACCAACACTTTTTTAAAAAATACTTCGGCCAATTATGTCTGCTTTGCTTATTTTCTTAAAAAGGTTGTAGCAAATTCCAAAGATCTACATTGTAGGACATATGATAAGAATAGTGATTTATTAGCAGCAATTTTTTTTTTTAAGATTCAATGTCTGAGAGTTGTTTTTGTTTTAATTTCTGAGATTTTGGTGTACCATCACCCGAGCAGCGTACACTGTATCCAGTGTGTAGTCTTTTATACCTCACCTGTCCCCTACTCTTTCCCCCAAGTCCCCAAAGTCCAAAGTATTATTCTTATGCCTTTGCAACCTCATAGCTTAGCTCCCACTTAGGAGTGAGAACATATTATGTTTTTCCATTCCTGAGTTACTTCACTTAGAATAATGGTCTCCAATTCCATCCAGGTTCCTGCAAATGCCATTATTTCATTCCATTTTATGGCTGAGTAGTATTCTACAGTATATACATATCACATTTCTTTATCCACTTATTGATTGATGGGCATTTGGGCTGGTTTCAAATTTTTGCAATGCAAATTGCGTTTGCTAGCAGTGAGAGTCAGTATTAACTTCTGTCTCACAGACACACACATACACAGAGGGTTATTTTCTTTAATTAAATCTATTCTTCTCCTTACTCTGTCAGAAAAATTATCCAAACACTTGAAACACAGACACACACACACACACACACACACACACACACACCCCCCTAAGCACGTTTTCAGTGCCATGAACTCAGATACTAGGCTTAACTTTCCATTGATCATCAATTTTATACAATTTAGGGGCAGCAGTTAATTTGTAGATTGTTGTCCAGTAGAGCTGCAAATAATTCCTATCTGGTGGAATAGAAAACCTCAAAGTTATAATCCCCCGGAAGACATTAGCCAGTTTTATACATAATCTACAAAGTATCATAGTATTGCTTTTTACCTAGTTTCTTGAAAAGTTTTTGAACTGTTTCAACAGTTTACTGGCTCATCTCATTAATTAGTAAGTTGGATAAATCCTTGCCATGTGCTCATTTTACATTTGCAAAACAGCCAACCTTTTTAATCTTTTGAAAATCATAACTTAACACCAGTACATCCTTATTACGATGCCACCAAAGTCAAAATCTGTAGTTCCCTGCTCATTTTCAACATAACCTAAAAGCAATGTGAACTCCTCATGAAGTTCATAGACTTAAAATTTCCAGAAACTCAATACTCAAATAAATAATCACTATACAAATACCAGGTAAGGCTAGAAAAATATTCTTGATGGCAAGACCATATCAATTTATGTTTTGTTCAAATAATTTAGTTCTATGAAGGCATAGATTCTGTTAGCCCAATCTCATTCCAGTAACATTTTCTCTCTCTGTGCTACAGACCCAAGATTTTTAAATTCTAGAATGTGTCCTGCTTTATTCCCACTGGTATCCAAATTTACAGCATTTCATTAGCTTCCATTTAAAATGCCACTTTTTCTAAAATTTCTAAATTAGTTAAGAACATTATCTAAGTCACCTAATCTAGAAATAAAGACCTCCAGCCACATTCCTCCCTGAGCAAATATTGATGGACCACAGGTACATGCAATGCACTCTACTGAGATCCACAGGTACACTGGTAAAGAAAATAGAGACATAAACTCTCCTCATGAAGAACACACAGCTATCTATATTTTGCCACATCTATACATACTATTTCTATTTGCTAATTATTAAAACTATACCAGGGGGATATGAAAAGTACTACAATAAAAATAATTTAAATGAAAGAACTGTTATTCTGTTATCTGTTATTCTGTTGAATAATAGAGAGAACATATGAAATTAAAACTAAAAAAACAAGAAGGAACTAGGTGTGAGAAGAACATTGTTTTCATTCTAGAAATACTTGAGCATGGAGAAAGAACTATTGCTAAGAGAAGCCTAAACATATTATGTTTACGGAAGCCATATGAGCTTCAAGAGTACTTTGTCAGATACAATTTGCTGGAAAACCATCAGTTTGACACTGTTCTAAATGATAGAAAAATAAATTTTTTAATATTCAGGATTTTATATGTTCTAGTTCTTATATGTTATCGTCTATTCTAAAGAGAGACATTAAATATATACTTACCAATAATTAGGTAAGTATTAGCATATAACTTTCCTCCACCAAAAGCTGGCACTGTTGGTTACCTTTTCAATATTCTCTCTCTGTCTGTCTCTCTACACACACACACATATACACACACCTCTTTCACCACACCTTTAAACATAGCCCCAGGCCTTCTTACAGAACTCTAAAGAGCAATCCACTCTCTCCTAAGTGGTCATGTACTGTAGGAAAGCCTGTCTCTACTTGTGATACCAGGAGGAGGGTCCTTAGAGACAGTCATTTCTAGTGGTCTCTTTGCCAGTGATTGGTTTATGACTAAGCTTGGTATACAATTCTAGTTAAGACCTAAAAATTTGGCTGGGGAGCTTCTAGGAGTGCTCTCTTACTTTGGAAAGGAGACACAGGAAGAGATCATTTTTTCTGCTGTCTCTAGGGATGGTTATGTCTGGATGCACAGCTGTCTGCAACCTAAACCAAAAGAATCACAGAAAAACTAGCATCACTCTCTTGCATTTCTTGTAATGTGAAATATATTACATTTCCTAAAGTCTGTAGAGTTGACTGAAGATATCCTAACTTGTAGACCATGTTCAAATGGTCACTTATCATTGCAAATTTGATTTGCAAATAATTGTTTAATTTATCCCTTTCTGCTTCCCCATTTTGGCCCAAGCTCTCAAAATTTCTTAACCAGGATCATAGAAGAAGAGTCCCATCTAAACAATTTTCCAATTAAAAAAGACATACTATTTTGTTCCTACTACTCAATTTGCAGTCTTCTAATAGTTCATTATTTTTTAAATAATAAATTTCAAATTTCTAGTATAAATTTAAATCCTTTGGTTATCTTATCTTGTCTTTCTTCCTCCCTTTCTTTCTTTTCTTTTTCTTTCTTTCCTTTTCTTTCTTTCTCTTTCTTTCTTTCTTCTTTCTTTCCTTTCCTTTTTTTTTTTTTTGAGAAAGGATCTTTTTCTGTCACCCAAGTTGGAGTACAGTGCTGCAATCTCGGCTCACTGCACCCTTCACCTCCCAGGTTTATGGGATCCTCCCACCTCAGCCTCTTGAGTGGCTGGGACTATATGCATGCACCACCACACCCAACTACTTTTTTTGTATTTTTGGTGGACATAGGATTTTGCAGTTTTGCCCAGGCTTATCTTAAACTCCTTCTCCTGGGCTCAAGAGATCCACAGCCTTGGCCTCCCAAAGTTCAGAGATTACAGGCATGAGACACAGCACATGGCCTCCCCCTTTTTACAACTTTTTAATTCAGGAGTGTATGTACAGGTTGGTTATAGGTGACCATATGTCACGGGGGTTTGATGTAGAGATTATTTCATCATCCTAGTATTAATCCTAGTACTCATTAGTTATTTTTCCTGATCCTCTCCCCTCCTCCCAATATCCTTCCTCTAATCAGCCTCAGTGTGTGTGGTTCCCATCTATGTATACATGTGATTTCATCACTTGGCTCCCCACTTAGAAGTGAGAACATGTTGTATTTGGTTTACTGTTCCCATATTAGTTTGTTAAGGATAATGGCCTCTAGCTCCATCCATGTCCCTGCAAAATACACAGTCTTCTTCTTTTTAATGGCTGCATAGTATTCCATGGTGCATATGTACCACATTTTCTGTATCCATTCTATCATTAATTGGCATTTAGGTTGATTCTATGTCTTTGCTGTTGTGAAGAGTGTTGCTGGAAGCATTCCCTGTCCCTCTTTCTAACTTTCTTTCTCCTCTTTTGATTTCACAAATAATTGATTTCATCTACACTCAACTACCGATGGCCCAATATCCCAATTTGCTGGTAATGGTTGTAGTAATGACAGCTGGTACTCACTAGAGTATGCCATATGCAAACATCCTGATGCTAAATAAGGTATATCAAAATTGTAGGTGCTCAGTGATCAAAGTCAAGCAAACGAGAAATGATTTTTAAAAATAAGCAAATAACAAACCTAGGAGGTAGGTATTATATTTCCATTTTACAGATAATAAAATTGAGGCTCAGGACATTAAATTCTGGCCCTGCCTGCAGTATGAATTACACTGGTTCTACACAGGGTCAGTGTTTGACATCTAACACAGCTCAGCATGGGCAAGAACAACCATAGTTGGCATCTCAGGTTTCCGGGATCGGACCACTACTTTGCTCTGAACTCTTACATTTCTTTTGCTTTCAATTCTAATTTCAAGTCAGAGAACCTTAGCAGCATTAAAGAAAGTGACAAGTCTTGCTATTCGAAGTAAGGTCCATGGACAGCAACAACAGCATCACCTGGGAGCTTGTTAGAAATGCATCTTCTGAATTAGAGTCTGTATTTTAACAAACCCTCAGGTGATTACCGTGTACATTAAAGTTTGTTAAACACTAATCTGGAGACCTGAAACATGTTCTAGTTATAGTCAGTATTAAAAACTCTCTCTTTTCCCCAAGTCCTGTCTTTGAAATATCACTTGCTAACTTCTTTTGCGAGGCTAACTTGTGTTACAGCATTCTTTTGAGAGAAAATATGCTGATTATTCAAACAGTAAAAATAAAATATTAATATAAAAGGTAAGGAATGTTTCATTTTTTATGGAAAAATAAATGAAGCAAACAGGCAGAAATCAGTTTTGTGGTTTGTCAAATAGTGTATTGCCTGACTATAATTTTTTTCTACTTTGTACTTTACTTTCCCTGAAATCCACTTCTATATTAAATCTAAACCTAGTCACACATAGTTAATGGCAGATGGGTTCCTCATTTGAACCATTAGAAGAAAAGCAAGAAGCTTTCCTTTGGACATTGGTACATCAATTCAAATAATGGAAAATCAGCTAAGAGGATTTTACCACAGAATATAATGGGTATTCTTTAAATATATTCAACATCATTTTATTTTCAAAGTAGAATGGAATGTGAATGAAACTTCATTTTAACATCAAATCTACATTTTTTTTTCTTTCACAGTATCTGTGGGAAAAAAAGAAGTTTCTGCATGCATTATTTGTCACAAGGACATGCTCACCTATAAGGGGATATAAAACATGTCCTTTTTTGGCTGTGACTGCCTAAGTAATGAGGCAATGGGGAAAGAAAAATTTCTCATTCCCACACCCATCACAGGCACCAGCAATGACTTCATACAAGCTCTTTTAACCGTGAACATTTCCTGGGACTAAGCATGCACAATGCATGCAATTGTATATTCGCTCTTGAATTCTTTAGTTTTTGTAAATAAAAATGTTCTGCAGAGTTTAGGTTTGTCCACTTTAGAGACAACTGTAAAAGTGGAAAATAACATAATTTCATTCAACTTATAGTAGGTTGTGCTTGCTGGAAAATAATACTGCTGTTCAATTGAATCAGTCCTTCAAAGTAATCAAACCAACTAAATTCCTAGAATATTCATTTAGTGTAAAATTGTTTTCTAATCTTCACTGAGATTCTATTCAGTAAGGCCATTTTCTTATCAAACTATACATTTGAGAACAAAATATCATATTTTAACAGGTACTATAAACATTTTAATTCTGTTAGGGCCAAAATAATGATAAACATGGATAATAGTAATAATCTCTTTCCCCAAAGAAGTCTTAGAAATCCTAATTTACTGACTGGTAGCTACTTTCACTAAGTAGAAATACAGTAATTTAATAATCTTACCATAGCAGTTTTCACTAAAGAAAATTAACTCATTCATTATTGCTTATAATTTGCTGAGGCATAGCTGTCATATTTGTAAAATCAGCAGATTCTGAAAAAAAAATACAAGTTTTTAAATGAATGTTCAATTTTCCCCCGAAATACATAAATGATACAATTACTTAGCTCCCTCTAGTGCCAACTTCTAATATAAACTTAATTATAATAACTGTATTCACCATGCAATTTTAAAGCAAATTAAAGTTTTACTTGGCAATAATTAAGTAAACTTTCAAGGGTTTAATAGGTGGAGTTCGTGATCAAACCCAAGCAAGACTCAGTTGATGACACTGTCATAGGTAGGCTCAGGGCTACAGTTACAATAACAGTATTTCTTTGCAATTTTTATTTCATATGTTTCAACTAAACACAAATAAACCAATAGAGTAGTAAAAGAATGTTGATAAAATAAATTAAGGCTTGCCATTGAATATCTTTGTACACGTCAATTTAGCTATAACAATCTCACTTAATTTGTGGTTTATATTGATTTTTCTTTGAACAAACAAATTTAAAATCCAAGAAAGACACATTAAAGCTTCTATCAAGGTATACAGAATAAAATTTAATTTTCAACTGTAGATGAAAACAGAGCAGGCAGAACACAAAATTTTTTAGAAAAATTCTAACAAAAACGTCTAACTTAATAAAATGACTTATTGATGTATGTTTCCTGGGGATTTCTCTTAGACTAAAGCATATAATTGAAGACTTTTATTTCTAAGTAGAGGTAACATAATTACTTTTATTAAGCAAGTTGCTTTGTATTGAGTGCATTTAAAGAGAAGATAACATGGTTTGGAGGAAGAGGAGAGTAGTCAAAAATAGAATCTCATTCAATGAAAAAGTGTAATAAAACTAGTGGATTTTCCAGGAACACAACTTTTCAAAACAGTTTGTATGTTCATTGCTCTTATATTTTGTAATATAGTCTAAAGGCTAAGAGGGATGAGAGAGTGAGTTTTGGAATCAAATGATACGTTTTTGATTAACAGAACTATGGTTAATCTTAAAATACAGATATTGCTTCCAATTAATAAGGTTCTTATGGAAATTAAAGAAAATGTGTATGTGAAACACACAGCTGAACAATGACAGTTAATAATTTTTTTCTGGTGTGTTGGTAATTTTTAAATGTTCCTAGAATAAAAATGTATAATTGAATTGTACTTCTGATCATTGGTAACATAAACATTATTCCTAAGTGCTGAGAGTTAGTACTTTCAAAAATTACCTTATTTTAGTTTCAATAAACATTTTTGTCACAAATAAGAAGAAATTTTTTCTAGAATAATAGGTGGTATTTTTACTTCTGTTTATTTATGTCATAATGACCCTGATTTAATTTGAATGATTGGACATTAATTCTATGTGGAAGGCAAGAATCTTAGACCCTGTATTGGTTTCTACTCCTTCTAATTCCTTCTATTTGCAATTTCCATTTGGCAAGTTTGGACAAGTGCCTTTCTTTTTGTCTAGCATTATGGGTAATTGCCTTCCAGAGTTGTTCTAATGAAAATAAATAAATAACTCACATTCAGGGAGAAGCTTTGGAAAATGCTCTGTACTAATACAATGGGTTAATTTTATTGTGATGGATGTTAATAAGACAACTTATCTGCATTGCTCTCGTTCTTAGGAGAGAGCTCTCCTTCTTTCCCTAGACATTGAAGCTCCTTCAATGACTGACTTTTCACCTGTCCTATTCCTGACATATCTGCTTGACTTTTGAAACATTGTGCTAGATGGATTAATGAAATAATTCATCTCAAAAAAAGGAATAACAGATAACAGCTTTATGCTAAAAAATAAATAAATAAATATTATAAGCTGTCTTTTGTCCATGGTGAATACAGAGATGCCACAGACAATATTCTGATAAGCATACACAAGCATGTATCATTTTATTGTTCTTCATTTTTGTTTAAATTTTACTTCACAGATTTTTTTTTAAACAAATTGAAGGGATTATAGCAATCATGTGACTAGCGAATCTATGGGTGCTATTTTCCCAATAACATGTGCTCCCTTTGTGTCTCTGTGTCACATTTTACTAATTCACACAGTATTTCAAATGTTTTCATTGTTATTATAATTGTTATGATCATCTCTGATCCGTGATCTTTATTGTTATTATTGTAATTATTTGTGGACACCAGAAATCATACCCACATAAGACACACAGCTTAATAGATTAAATATTGTGTGTGTTTTGACCACTCTACTCACTGGCCATTCCTGTATCTCTCTCCCTTTCCTTGGGCATCCCTATTCCCTGAGATACAACAATATTAAAGTCAGGCCAATTAAAAATATTACAATGACCTCAGTATTCAAGTGAAAGAGTTACATGTCTCTCACTCCAAATAAAAAGTAGAAATAATTAAATTTATTGAGAACCACATGACAAAAGCTGAGACAGACCAAAAACTAAGTTTTATGTGTCAGTTAACCAAGTTGTAAATGCAAAGGAAAGTTCCTGAAGGAAATTAAAAGTGCTACTCCAGTGAACACGTGAATAATCAGAAAGCAAAATAGCCTTATTGCTGATAGGGAGAAAACTTTCAGTAGTTTGAGTAGATCAAACCAGTCTCAAAATTCCCTTAAAAGCCAAAGCCTCATCCAGAGCAAGACTCTAGCTCCCCCTCAATTCTATGAAGGCTGAGAGAGGTGAAGAAGCTGCTGAAGAAAAGTTGAAAGCTAGCAAACGTTGGTTCATGAAGTTTAAGCAAAAACACCATCTCCATAACATAAAAGTGTAAGGTAAATTAGGAAGTACTGATGGAGAAGCTGCAACAAGTTATCCAGAAGATCTAGTTAAGATCATTGATGAAGGTGGCTACACTAACAACTGATTTTCAGTGTAGATGAAACAAATTTACATCTACATTGGAAGAAGATGCTGTCTAGGGCTTTTGCAGCTAGGGAGGAAATGTCAGTGCCTAGCTTCAAAGCTTCAAAACATAGGTTGACTGTCTTGTTAGGGGCTGATGCAGCTGGTGACTTTAACTTGAAGCCAAGGCTCATTTACCACTGCAGAAATCCTAGAACCCTTAAGAATTGTGCTAAGTTTACTCTGCCTGTGCCCTATAAATGGAACAACAAAGCTTGGATTACAGAATGTCTGCTTACAGCATGGTTTATTGAATATTTTAAGCCCACAGTTGAGAACTACTACCCAGAAAACATTTCTTTCAAAATATCACTGCTCCTGGACAATGTACCTGGTCACTCAAGAGCTCTGATGGAGATGCACTAGGAGATTAATGTTGTTTGTATGCCTGTTAACACAACATCCATTCCATAGCCCATAGATCAAGGAACAATGTCAATTTTGAGCCTACTTATTTAACTAATACTTTTTATAAGGTTCTAGCTGCCATAGATAATGACTCCTCTGATGGATCTGGGCAAAGTAAATTAAAAACCTTGTAGCAAGGATTCACCATTCTAGATGCCATTAATAACATTCCTGATTCATGGGACGAGGTCACAATATCATCAATATTAACAGGAGTTTGAAAGAAGCTGATTTCAACCTTCATGGATGACTTTGAGGAGTTCAAGATTTCAGTGGAGAAAGTAACTGCAGATGTGGAGAAATTGGCAAGAGAGCTACAATTAGAAGTGAAGCTGAAAGATGTGACCAAATTGCTGCATTCTCATGATAAAATTTTAATGGATGAGAATTTGTTTTTGTGAATGAGCAAAGAATGTGGTTTCACAGGATGGAATCTACTCCTGACAAAGATGCTGTGAACACTGTTTATGTCATTATTTTGACAAAGGATTTAGGATATCCCATAAACTTAGTTGATGAAGCAATGAGAAGACTGACTCTAGTTTTGAAAGTATTTCTACAGTGGGTAAAATGCTTTCAAACAGCATCACATACCAGAGCGAAATCGTTCATGAAAGAAAGAGTCCATCGATGCACCAAACTTTGTTGTTACGGTATTTTAAGAAATTGCCACAGCTACTGCAACCTTCAAGCTACCACCACCCTGATCAGTCAGCAACCATCAACACTGAGGGAAGATCTTTCACCAGCAAAAAGATTATCACTCACTGAAGGCTCAGAAGATTACTGGCATTTTTTAGCGCTAAAGTCTTTTTTAAAGTATGGTAGGCCTATTTTTTGGACATAATCTTATTGCACATGTAATAGACTACAGTATAGTATATGCATAACTTTTATATGCACTGTGAAAACAAAAAAAAATATCTATTACTCACTTTTGTAATGATATTTAGTCTAGAACCAAACCCTTGATATCTCTGAGGTATACCTGTGTAAGTATCTAAAATTTTCTGTGAGTTTACAAACTTAAGAGTATTTTAGAAATATTTAAATAAACCTGTGCTATTATAATTGTAGTCTTTTAAACATTTTTATTTCTAAATCTTAACAGATAAAGCCTAGTAATTAAATATTACAACTCAATTATGTGATTAATGTTTAAGAATTTCATCTTTCCTCACCTCCCCTTGATTCAGTGAAATAAACACTTATAAGTCACCAGAAAAATAAGGTTTCTCTTCTTACTTGTTGGAAATTAGAGAGCCAGCCTCTATAATTTTCAATGAGATTGTTACTTTCTCATCTTATTTACCTGTGGCCGTAATTTTGTTGATCAATTACTCTTGTCCACTATTCTAAATGCTCCCTCTTTTACAACTGGATGGATTTGCAGGGCTATCAACAGTGAAATTAAATGTACACCTTTAAAAAATCTTCCTTTATTTAGAACTGAAAATGCAAGTTAGATTTTGTTCCAGTGGAAAGTTGAAATGTGATTTTCTATACTCTTGAAAAATTGAAATAATACCCAAGATGTCAGCCCTCTCCAGTCTCAAGTACATGGACGAGGTGCAAATTTCTAGGAAAAGAAATTTGGTTTGGGAGAAAATACATATTTAACATAAGATATTATTCCATTATCCTTGATTTTTAGCTTTAAAAACTTTCTGGTCACTATAACATTTAATATTGAAAATGAAAGGAATATCAAGATCCACAAGGAAAAAAGAAGGCCATGCATTTGATCAGAAGACATTAGCAAAGTAAAGAAGCAGGAAAATAAATTTCAAGGGTGTTCATAGTAAACTACATTGGTAGATTTCCTGTTTCAGCAGAAAGTCATATATTCCTAATCTACCTATTAATAGACAAGAGGACAATAGCTAATGAGGTGACTACATTTCATCAGAATTACTCCTTAACCAAGTTTCAGTTTTCTTGAATCACCTACTTTTTCTAGATGGTAACATTTTGAGTAAAATTAGAACTTTTCAAAGATCAAATTAACTCCACATTAATTTATAGATATAGAACATAGGGTTAGAATCACCCTAATTATAAAGTTACTTCCCAGGAAACAATCTATTCACTAAACATTTCGAGGAAGAAATGTATATTTTCTGGAATAGTAATATTGATTTTACTTCAAATTTTCATTTTTCTGTTGGGGCATCTATTGCTGAAAAAGAGTTCAGTACTATGCAAGCAAATAAGAATTATGTTTTTAAAACCTATTTGGAGAGCCTGTTTTAACAGTTTTTCTTTTGTCACTGGCTGAAGTTTACATCACAAGAATTTAAGTGGAACAAAAAAGAATGTGGTCAACTATTATTATTATGGCTGGATCATGGGCTAATAATAACTACAGCAGCAACAAGAACAATAAAACAGCTTTTTAGTCTTATGTTCTCAGGGCTTTTTAAAACAAATATTACTTCATTTAGTTCTCCCAATAACCTTGTGATTCAGGTGTCATTATCTAATGAGGTACAGATAAGTAAAGTCACTTGGTAAAGTCTTCTCTGTACCTAAGGAGAAGAAGGATGTGAAGGAAGCAGCGATTTGACTCGAGAAACTGAGCCTTTAGCTGAATGACTATTGTCTCAAATATAACAAAGAGGTCTGGATTAATAGCACAATAATAATAATAGGAATTTATATTTATCTGGGCAAATTGACATGTTTTCAAGGCACTATTAATTCCTTCATCTCATTCAAACCTCACAAATCTGTTAGGCAGATACGTCTATAATTTTCTCTCTTCTTGAAAATGAGAAAACAGAAGTTGTTCTGTGACTTTCCTAGGTTGTACCCCTGAAGATCTGAGGAACAGGAAAAACAAAAACAACAAAAATCTTAGACATTTTTACTCATAAACACTAATAGCTCATGCTTGCAATTATAAAATTGTCGAATTTTAAATTTTATTAAGGGGTTATCACTTTGAAATCCAGTCATCTACTTTTAAATGAACCTTTAAAATAAAAAATCTTAAAGTTTAATATTTAACCAAAACCCATAAGACAAAATATTTCCAACATCTTATTCTTTCATCTGTTCCTAATAGTGCCCTTTCTTAAAAGTTTCCCCAAAGAGGTAGTAAATAAAGTTCCTTCTGAATCTGATACCATGTAGTTCTGCAATGCCACAAGAGCAACAGCAAAAATAAATATTATTCTAAAGTGGTTTCTGGATAGTATTAAAGATTAACTCAGGTAATGAAACAATGAGCTTATTGCCAACTAATTGTATTTCCTGTGTTTTCAATGAGCTAAATTAATGAACTGATGAATATTGAAACTTAGGTATTTTATGGCTAAATTATAACCATAATTTCTAAAATGTGTAATATTTTTTCAATATAGCAGCAACACCTGCTGCTAAGTACAAAAATGATTAGCCACAAACTAACCTACTATAAAACATCAAAATGCATTTGCCCAGTGAAGAACTAATGGGAATTATGCATACTACATTTCCTTCCCTGCTGAAGGCAACTGAGCTTCACCTCATAGCAAAATGAAAATATAACTCTAATACAAAATAATATATATACAGAGACATAACCAAATATGTTTCTAATTATTTTTAGACAGGTTTCCTTTTCATGTAATTATTTAGCAACAAAGAGCTAAAATAAAGGTTATAGCATTTGGTAGGTACCTGAACAGCTCTGTGTTAATCAACTAGAAATATTATTCAGAAACCTCATACCAAAACACTTATTCAGAATTATAATGTAGATTGTGCATGCTAACAGAAACCAATTTTTTACAATACCTTATCATAATTAGATTTATTCTGTAGCTTTTCTTGAAGCACTCACTATTCTGCTGATAGCAAAGAATTGGAGAGTAAGATAATTGTGCAATTGGCTGATCGACTTTGAAAATTAGAATGAATTATCTAAGTTTTCTCTTTCTGTAGTACTAAATGCTAAATAAAAACTTTAAAATTATTTCCATAAAATTTGTGTTGTTGAACAATTCAGGATAAAGGTAACTGGTTTTGGTAGCTGTGTGTGTAAACCTAGGATGCCTTTCCTCTGTAGACAACTTTATTCAAATGAAGCAGGCAGAGATGGTGTATCATCATCCTTTTGTAGATGAGCATCACTGAATCACATATAATAAAATATCTTTTTGCACTCTGAGCAACTGGCAAAGAGAAAAAGAAGCATCCTTTGGAAGTGAAGATTTTTAGCATATATTTAAATTTAGTTATTTAGATGTGTGTTTCTATTGCTGAAGCTTCAGGACATATTTGCAAATTTTAAAACTACCACCTAATCATTTCGCTGAAAAACAGCAATAGTTAGACATTGCACAAATCATAAAGTGCATTGCACAAACTCTGGTAACTGTCTTGTCTACAGAATCTTTCCTTAAGCAACAGCAGGGATAAACAGATGGGCCATACCATGTTTTAAAGTGCCTATAGGTTTAGATTCTGTTAGAAAAGCTGGCAAAATTATATCCAGGAAGAAAAATTGATAAAATTTAATTTCATTGAATGTCATTATGATTATTTGTGCAATAGTAGAAAGGAAATCTTAACTGATCTCTATCCATAAGTGTAAAAGAATTGTCAGATCAAAACAGTTTACAGAGCATACCATTCTTCACATTGTAAACGATCAAAATAAATGAAATGATTGAAAAGTGTTGCTTTTAGAATTAGAAAGATAGAGGACATAAAAGATAATATGGCAATGCCTCCTGAAAGTGACAAATAATTGTGTTCATTCCCCCAATAGTTGTTTATAGTTTAATTTTCTGTTTTTTTTATGCTAACATTCTCCACATTTACTGCATAAATTTGCCTGACCAACCTTACATACAAAAGAGTTTAGAAATCTAAGAATTAACCAATTATAAGTAAGCAATCTTGAAATTTACACTTGAATAGTAAGCCTAAAAATGTACTATGAAGTCCAATTGAGTCTCATTAAACACTAAAATAATTCACTTGATTTTGGACCATCCATTCCAGTAACAGGAAGTTTTACACTCATTGTTCAGGGTAACTTAGATCATTTAAATACACACTTAATAAAAAAGGCTGACTTTTAACTAGTTTCTAGAAAACCAACATATTGAATAGCAGTTGCTGCATCAGTTTATCAGAGCTTCAATTTAAGCTCTTAAGTAAAAAGTATTCTTTGGTTAAGCCAAATCACTGAGGACAATTCAGCCAGATGGCCATGGTGCTGATTTGGAAAATATTAAACTGCTTACTGGAATGAGTCAACTGCAGGACTGATTGATTTAGTCACATATTCAAAACTTTTGCTTCTTATCCCATTAAAAGTAGCACTAATGAGCAGTGGCTATGACCTTCCAGTGAGAAGCCACAAGTTCCACAACCCCTCAATATTTACCACCCAAATTTAATCTTTTTAATGGACACCTTAAAAGGAATCTGATAGAAAATACTAAGAGCTGCTCAGATACTAAAACACTTAGGGAGGCTTTTGATTAATGCTGCATGATTAATCAATTGATTAATATAGTTTTCAATACAGATGTTAGGACACTGTCTACTTTAATCAACCATTCTGAAAATAGTGAAGATAAATACCATACTTTTGTGCCAGCTTAAAAAAAAATCCTTTCTTTAAAGGTTGTTAATTATGATATAAGCCTTATTTACCACACGCAAATTTTATCTAATGCTGACATACTTATACATAGGAACCATTAATGAGATAAGTGGGATCCTTTTGGCAAAGCCATATTTTAATCACTTTAAAAATAATTTATTTAACCACTTTATGGACCTTTTCTTTAATGAGAAGTTATTTTAGAATAATGCTGTAAAATGCATTAGAATCTTAAAGTTTTTATTATTATTTTCCAAGACCATTTGTAATTTGTGATAATGCTTTCCACCATACTAAAACTGAAATCTTTATTCCAGTCAAAAATAATCACCCTGTAATTACTGTGACAAACTGCCCAAGCTGTATCATCATAGCCATTTCAACTAATGATATTGTATTAGAATGCCTAGCAATAGACTTCAAATGGAAAATATAATTATGTGCATTAGTTTGTCTAAGCATTTATAAGATCACATATCCATCAGTTTTCAGGTCTCATAAAGAAAGCCATACATCACTGTCACTGTGAGTTTTGTTATTGAAAGCACAGGCCTAACAAACTGAGCTTAAGATGTGTATCTTAAATTTCACTTTTTTGTGGATCACCAAAATCCCTGTAAGTTAAACCAGCATAATTGAGAAGAGCTTTTCCTCTGGTGATAGAGGAACTCTGCAGCACAGACCACTTCACACTCTGACTAAACAGAAGACTAGCCAGCCTGAGACAGCTTAATCTAGCTTTTCTACACCTCCTAAATCTGTGGGGAGTCTGATTAGCATAAAAGCCTATGGAAAGGCTTTTGGGTAAGGTATCAAAGGTTTCATACTGTCAGCTCCACTGACCTGAAAAGAAATTAGAAGGAAAAAAATGTGCAAAAGATGAGGTACATTTGAGTTGTGTATGGGAGGAAACAGTTCTTTGAAAAACAAATATGCAATAAAGTTGAATAAATTATACTTAAATGACAGCATTAGAATTAAAATTTGGCAATTATTTACTGGACTCTGCACACAGCAAACTATAGAACCTTGGGAAAATTGCTCAGCTTCTTTGTTTCCCAGTGTTCTCATTTGTAAAATGAAGGCATAGATGGATTTTTTTGACCCTTTCTAGTTTTACCTTACTATAACAATGTGATTCAAGGCCCAATTTAAAAACAATTCGCTCTACCAGTTCAAACAAAAATGTACATTAAAAAGTAAAACCTATTTTGGGATAACCAAAGAAAACTGTTTTAACTGGTTGCAAAAAATAACCTATCAATAGGTATAAAAAGTTTCTCTCCTGCTAGGGATAATTAAGTTACAAAATATTATACCCCCATGGGCCCAAATTTGAATTTGTTAACGTCTCTTGTGTGTTTATTGTCTGTAGAAAGTGATAATTTGTGTGCGATTTTCTAAAATGTGTCACCTTACATGATACTGAAAATGTGTTAAAACATGTTCTAGCATCTTTAGATCAGTTTTCTACTAGATCTGGAATGAGACAATTCTCTTCTCTATAATGTAAACCTAATGGAGGTGTGTTTCTAAAGAGTAGCACTATTGACATTCTGAGTTAGATCATTCTTTGTGGTGAGGTTATCTTATATATTCTAGGATGTTTAGTAGCATCCTTGGTCTGTACCTATTAAGTCCTGGTAGAATTCACCCTTACTCCAGATGAAAATGAAAAATGTCTCCAGATATTGCCAAATGTTCCCTGGAAGGTAAAAAAATGTTCCTAAATTGTTGAGAACCACTATCTAAAAGTATAAGCAACTAGTGAAAACATTGTTTGAACAAGAAAAAGTAGAATGTTCTAAAGTCATAAATATGTGGATTTTGAAATAATTCCATAGTTATTTATTTATTTTACATAACTACTTTATACAAAAGCATGAGAAAAAAATTAAGTAACGCAAATAATTTTTGGCATTAATGTGTCTTTTTCCTATTGCTGGATCTGAAGATGCTTCCTAAGCCCTGCCTCTTGAGAAAAATTTTGACTAGGAGTAATTCTTAACCCAATTTTAATGTAACTGGGAAGAAAAGGAAAAAGTCAAAGAAGCTGGGAAATTATTACATTAGGTAAGATATTTTTCTATGCATGAAAAGGCAGGATTCGTTGTTTCTTAATATCCAATTGATTATCATGATTACTCAGCTCAATTAGTTAAGGTTCTCATGACCTCATGAATGTCTAAGATAATAGCTTCCCGTTGTCATAACCATACATACATATATAGCTACGTTTTACATATTTTAAATTAATACATCATTTTCATAAGTTCGGAAGAGTTATTCCTAGTCTATAGATTAGAAAACTAAGACTCAGAAATGTCAACACTACCATTACATGACAGAACTAATAGTCAAGTCTAGGTTTTCTAACTCAATGATTTGTGATCTTAACTTACTGTTCTCAGCTAGGATATTTTACTAAATTCTGCATTATTTTTACAAAGTACAAATTGTATCTATTCAGTAGATGAAAATATTACTCAATTCTGTTTACCTCAGCTGTCTACAAGCCAAAAGCTGAGAAACAGATGACTTTATGATCTTAATTTTCATATAATAATCTGTCTCAACTCATAAGTAGGAAAAACAAAGAAAAATCAATCAAATCTTTTTTTCCTTTTTGAGGTCACTAATTCACCAGTTCATGATGTGTGGACATAATTCTAAATCATATAAAGTATTACAGCACTAAAGTTGTTACTATTTAATCCCCCAAATTCCAGAATTTAATTTAGCATTTCCATTGAGTATTCACCAGGAGATTCATTTCTTACTTTCTGAGTTCTGGAAGGCTTAAAGGACATACAGAATAAAATAGTCATCTTAAAACCCCATGACAAAGACAGGTCTACCATTGTGGGAGCACATTCACTTTTCCCAATAGGAAGTGTTTTTTTCCTTTGAAAGTCTCATAATATGCTAACATCAAGTAACATTCAGCAAAATTCAGCCTACATTGTGTTATTTCCATGTTTTGGCGCTATATACATTTGTCTATGCTTTCAACTCAAAAGTTGAGCAATATTGCTTGCTGTATTTTGGTGCCAGCATAGATTTAAGCCATCCAAACAAGACTGCGTATTTGAACTGACAGAGAGTAAATGATCTGCATCTGGCATAACTGATGGTGGTGTCAAAACCTTGGAAGATAATTCATTGGTAAACATATTCCTCTGGATGCCTAGCCACACATGCCCAATTTCCTATCAAGGGATAGAGCCAGATCATTGCCAGAACAATGTGAAATATTTTAGACAGATAATTCAAGAGATTACTTTGCTCTGACAAAAAACAGAGGGGGGTGGGGCGGAATGCGGTAGTGTTCCTCATTGATGAGGCAAGATAATTTTTAAACCTTCATTGCAAAAATTAAATTTCATGCAAAAATGCCTTTATGACAACTATGGAGTTGATGAACTAGTAAGAATAATCACAAACATCAAGCTTAAAAGAAAAAAGTAATCTACAGTTCCACGATGTAATTGGTAAAGAAAGAAAAAAAAAGTTTACATCAGGCCATGACTAAAATGATGACAAAGAAGGAATATAGCATTAAGGCCTCAACATGTGTGTGAACTACCCAGATCTCCTGAAAGAAATAATCGTAACTAGATACTGTGCTCAATTCATAATAAGTTTTCAATTTTGACAGTAGTTTTACACTAGTAGCCTTTTGAGATACACAAGCTCAATGGAATAAAAAGCTTTGAATCTTTCCATTCCTTTCCAAATCTTAATGAATTTATACATGTACTCCAGATGTCTGTGTTAGTCTGTTATTGCATTGTCATAAAGGAATATCTGAGACTGGGTAATTTCTAAGGAGAAGAGATTTAACTGGGTCTCAGTTCTGCAGCCTGTACAGAAAGCAGGGGGCTGGCATCTGCTTCTGGTGAGGCCTCAGAAAGCTCACAATCATGGCAGAAGATGATGGGAACCAGCATGTCTGATGGAGAGAGCTGGAGCAAGAGAGAGAGAAGGAGGAGGTCCCTAATGCTTTTAAACAACCAGATCTCATGTGAACTAGCTGAGTGAGAACTTACTTATCACCATGGGGATGGTGCTAAACCATTCAAGAGGAATCCATCCCCAAGATCCAATCACCTCCCACCAGGTCCCATCTCCAATATTGGAAATCACATTTCAACATGAGATTTGGAAGGGACAAATATCCAAACCATATCCATGACATATGTAAATGGAATTTTGTTCAAGTGTTCATAGAATTGGAGTGAATTAAATAGTCTCTTGAAGAATGAATGTATGTCATATACAGGGAAGAACTACAAGATAATTTAAATTAAATACAACACTCTTGCTATTAAACAGTATGTACCGTAGTGTAATTTTATTGACCTTTCAGGATCTCGTGGCTCAATGAAAAACATCTATTGTGTACCTATTGTGTCATATACACTGTGCCAAGTATTGGATCTGACACAAAAATGACTGTGGTTTTTATCTCTATCTAGCTCTCAGTCCAGGAAGGATATTTAAGAAATTCACTTTTAAAAATATCATGATGGTAGAACACCCTATTCCAGTTGATATGGGAACAGACTCTGCCTGGGTTATTTCAAAGGCTTCCCTTTAAAGTGATGGTAAAGATGCTGTCACAGACTGTATGTTTTGTCCCCCAAAATCTATGTGCTGAAGCCTAAACTACTAGTATGGCTATATTCAGAAATGGGGACTCTACAGAAGTAATTAAGGTAAAATAAGGTCATAAGCATAGAGCATTTTTTTATAGCAACCAGAGCAGACAAACACATGATATTTCAGTGCATTTTCAAAGATGAATCAGAGCTTTCTTACAAAGATGAAACACATGAAAACAGAAATCAGTGAATGAGGAGAAGGGGTAGATAGAGAGTGAAGAAGAGATCAAGAACAAAACAAGAGCAAGGAGCACCCTGAGTGAAAGAGCCCTGGGGAACAAAGCAGGCCAGCAAACATACGCATGGTCAGAGGTAGAATGTGAGGAAATTAGCATGTGATTTCTTGTTTCTTTTTCTTGTGTCAAGTCAATCTTCTGTTGTCAAGGGAGGTAGGGATAAATAGGTGGCTTAAAGTAAATTATAAAGGTTTAAAATACTTGCTTTGGGGAATGAAAAAATGAACTAAGCACAAATCAATGGTGGTCCAACAGGATTACTAGAGCTAGGTTGGAAAGAAGTTTATAATGACTAATGAGTATCTGTTGGTGGTGATAGTGATGGTAGGTGTTTTCCATGTGCAACAAAAGTGGAGGAAGCAGATGAGATTGGCCAGGTCTGGTTGACTGGCAGGGCAGCTGCTTCAGAAGCAGGAGGTGAGGTTACTGTGGGTGGTGGAAAACGCTGCCTGGCTAATCCAATGTCCTGGCTGTGGTAAAGAAGAAAACTAAAGTGAAGAAAGCAATAAATCTTGTGAATAGGACAAAGGTGGGAAAAGCTGAGAGAGAGGACAAAGGGGGAAATTTGGTTAGAGGATGAAGGAAAAAATGATAGATTCTATTTAATGGAATCAAGAGACAAAAAGTTTTAAATACATCAGGAATATATTTTAACTTGCTAAGTATGGCAGAGACTTGGGGAGCTCTTCACCACACCAATTTCCTTTTCCCTCTGGATATCTGGATAAATCACCACTCTGTAGGGGAGAAAAAGTAATATTTTCCTCCCCCATCACTAGGTTCATGGCCAAGTTCCCTATAACAAATGACAGATTGACAAGATAAATGCATAACAAATTTATTTAATCTAAGTTTTACATGGTGTGGGAGCAATCATAAGTGACGGTCCAAAGACCCAGGGAAAACTGTACCTTTATGTTAAGTCTCATGCTTTTTTTTTGTCTTTTTGTTTTTTTTTTTCCTTTCTATGGAGAACGGGGTCTCGCTATATCACCCAGGCAGGTCTTGAATTCCTGGGCTGAAGCTATCTTCTCCCCTCTGCCTCCCTAAGAGCTGGGATTACAGGTGTGAGCCACAGCGCCTGGCACTTTATGCTGTCTGATGAAAGAAGAGGATAGCTGTACAGAAGAAACATGACTGGACATAAAGGAAGATGACTACTGGTAATAAACTGGGAAACTCAGGAAGGCCTGTTTGTCTTTTCTGTGTCTCAGGCTGATATTCCTCTGCAGGTATGGGGCAGGACACTTGTCACATGAAGGGAAAAGATCAGAGTGTGACTTTCCTAGCTTTTATGGCTTGCTTCAGTGGAGAGGAATTCTCATTTCTATGATCCACTTAGTGGTAGAAAATGGGACTAGAGAAGGTCTATGAAACTGTCTTGTTCCTAAGGCCTTCCCCAGTCTTCTTCAGCTCAAAATTGTCAGCATGTCAAAGTGTCATGCTTTCAGGTATATCCAGAGCCCAAATATTTCCCATCTGTTTTAGGAAGCATAGGAAGAACTGAAATAAGCCACATTTAAGAATGGCCTGTAATAACCTCCTGAATGTGATCCCCACTTCTTTGCCTTTCTGTGGTGACCTTGGAAACCATGTGTTGAAGAGGCAGAGTCACATGATAGAAGAAGAAACACAGCCTTTTGCAAATCAAAATCACCTGCTTTGACCATTGCTTTAATAGTAGAGGGAGAAATACAACATAGTTTGACTATTTCAAGTGGATTATTTTCTGCAAATTTATAAGAATACCTTTCAATTTCTATGATGTAAATGCTAAGTAAGCTTATTGCATGTGCACTCTCAGAATGCCATAGTTGTTCCCAGCTAATGAGGGAATTGCTGTATGATGATTTCATATGAAATGTTTTCGGGGTTCCAAACAGAGTAACTGTAGTAATTACCATGAGCTGTTTAACCAAGTATAATGATTAAATGTATTGGCAAATACTTACACATTTTTAACTCAAAATGCCCAAATGCATCTTTTGAACATAATCCTTGCTCTCTATGTGTCTCTGTAAACCAGGGTAGGAGCTGAGTTCTGAGTGCAGAAGAGGGAGTTCAGACGGTAGAAGCCCTGAGGAGAGACTTATGTACCTCAGTTCCACTCCCAGCACCTTCCCAGTAGTTTCTCCTTCTGCTTTTACCATGTCTTTGAGTGACACAAACAAAGCCACTGTGTTTTGGGGGGAAAAATGCAATAGTCTCACAACCATTCTTCCATTTAGCCTCTTAAGTGGGTTTCTAAGAGTATTTTACAGCTTGTTCCTCCAGATAAAAGAAGAGAACATTTTTTAAAAGCAGCCTCTAAAGGCTTATCCTTTTTCTTTTCACTTAGAACACAAAGAATGCATGTAAATGCTAATGAGATCTTTTGCATAAATAGAGGAAGAAGCAGTGAAAGGCCTTTTTTCTTAATCCCAGAAATGGCAAAAATAAGTTTTTACCTCTGTTTCTTCATTTTTTTTTTTTTTTAGATATTTTTATTTTTTATTGTACTTCATGTTCTGGGATACGTGTGCAGATCATGCAGTATTGTTGCAAAGGTACATACGTGGCAATGCGGTTTGCTGCCTTCAACCCCCTGTCACCTATATCTGGCATTTCTCCCCATGTTATCCCTTCCCAACCTCCCTACCTCCCCCACGCTGTCCCTCATCTAGTTCCACCCAACAAACCCCAGTGGGCGATGCTCTCCTCCCTGTGTCCATGTGTTCTCATTGTTCAACACTCACCTATGAGTGAGACCATGTAGTGTTTGATTTTCTGTACTTGTATCAGTTTGCTGAGAATGATGGTTTCCAGGTTCATTCATGTCCCTACAAAGGTCACGAACTAATCATTTTTTATGGCTGCACAGTATTCCATGGTGTATATGTGCCACATTTTCCTTGTCCAATCTATCATCGATGGGCATTTGGGTTGGTTCCAGGTCTTTGCTATTGTAAACAGTGCCACAATAAACATACATGTGCATGTGTCTTTATAACAGAATGATTTATAATCCTTTGGATATATACCTAGTAATGGGATTGCTGGGTCAAATGAAATTTCTATTTCTAGGTCCTTGAGGAATCACCACACTGTCTTCCACAATGGTTGAACTAATTTACACTCCCACCTACAGTGTAAAAGTGTTCCTATTTCTTGACATCCTCTCCAGCATCTGTTGTCTCCAGACTTTTTTATGGAACCAAAAGAGAGCCTGCATAGCCAAGACAATCCTAAGCAAAAAGAACAAAGCTGGAGGCATCATGCTACCTGACTTCAAACTATACTACCAGGCTACAGTAATCAAAACAACATGGTACTGGTACCAAGACAGAGATACAGACCAGTGGAACAGAACAGAGGCCTTGTAGGCAATGCCATACATCTACAACCATCTGATCTTTGACAAACCTCACAAAAACAAGCAATGGGGGAAAGGATTCCCTGTTTAATAAATGGTGTTGGGATAACTGACTAGCCATGTGCAGAAAACAGAACCTGGACCCCTTCCTGACACCTGACACTAAAATTAACTCCAGATGGATTAAAGACTTAAACATAAGACCTAACACCCTAAAAACCCTAGAAGAAAACCTAGGCAAAACCATTCAGGACATAGGCATAGGCAAGGATTTCATGACTAAAACAAAAGCATTGGCAACAAAAGCCAAAATAGATAAATGGGATCTAATTAAACTCCAGAGCTTCTGTACAGCAAAAGAAACAATCATTAGAGTGAACCTGCAACCAACAGAATGTGAAAAAATTTTTGCAGTCTACCATCTGATAAAGGGCTAATATCCAGAATCTACAAAGAACTAAAACAGATTAACAGGAAAAAACAAACAAACCCATTCAAAAGTAGGCAAAGGACATGAACAGACACTTTTCAAAAGAAGACATATATGAGGCCAACAAACATATGAAAAAATATTCATCATCACTGGTCATTAGAGAAATGCAAATCAAAACCACATTGAGGTACCATCTCATGCCAGTTAGAATGGCGACCTCTGTTTCTTCTTAACTTACCAAACTCTTCAGCACCCTCTTCCCAGCCTCCCACATTCTTCTGAGAGATCAGCCCTGAGGAAGGTGAGAGACAGTAGGCCTTGGCAAGCCAGTAGCGGTAAGATAGACCATTTGTAAACTTTAAGGGAAGGTGAGAAATTCTGATGACTGGGTGCTGTTTAACAAAGAAAGTACTAAAGACGTGGGGTGCTTTCAAAACATGTTTTGGAGCCACTCAAATCTAAGTTAAACACCTTCTTCTATTATTTAAGAGCTGTTTGCCTTAGATAAGCTATTTCCCTTCTTGGAATATCATTTTTTCCTACCTAAACTGTGGGGGAAAATAGTTTCAACTTCACGGACTTGTTATGAACATGAAAGATAATAGTTGACAGGGCGTGGTGGCTGACATCTGTAATCCCAGCACTTTGGGAGGCTGAGGTGAGCAGATCTGAAGGTCAGGAGATCAAGACCATCCTGGCTACCAAGGTGAAACCCTGTCTCTACTAAAATTACAAAAAATTAGCTGGGAGGTTT
The DNA here is from genome assembly GCA_036589455.1 of Ateles fusciceps. Lineage (NCBI taxonomy): Eukaryota > Metazoa > Chordata > Mammalia > Primates > Atelidae > Ateles > Ateles fusciceps. Next base: position 15,859,697 of record JAZHEH010001266.1, on the reverse strand, counting down.
GGCACATGCCTGCAGTCCCAGCTACTCAGGATGCTGAGAAAGAAGAATCCCTTGAACCAGGTAGGTGGAGGTTGCAGTGAGCCAAGATGACACCATTTGACTCCAGCCTGGGTGACAGAGTGAGACTCCACCTCAAAAATAATAATAATAATAATAAAGATAATAGTTTAAGTAATGCTTGAAGTCTAATATGGAAAATATTAAATGGGAGCAAATTGATCAGTAAACAGATATTTCAGTATCATGATATACATGATATCAGCTTTGTTAAATTAGGAGGGAAATGGTAGGGCAAATAAGGCAAGTGTATTAGGGAACTGGGGTTTGAACCCAAAAGTACTTGAGACAGGTCTCAATCAATTCAGAAAGTTTATTTTGCCAAGGATAAGGAATCTCTTGTCTTTATTTAAAGATTATGCATGATCTCAGGAGATGCCTATGGGTTCAAGTTGACAACCGGTGGACTTGTGATCATTAATACTGAGGGTCAATTTGATTGCATTGAAGGATACAAAGGATTGAACCTGGGCGTGTCTGTGAGGATGTTGCCAAAAGAGATTAACATTTGAGTAGTGGGTGGGGGAGGCAGATCCACCCTTAATCTGATGGGCACAATCTAATCAGCTACCAGTGACTATAAAGCAGGCAGAAAAAAGTGAAAAGGTACATTTGGTTGTTACTGAGGTATAAGACCTCTGAATTTTAGTTGGATCTATTTCGCATTCTCTGGCATGCAAATGTCTCACCAGTAAGTCCAATGTGTTTGCTACTTCTTGCTTACTGGATCCAATCAGCATAATGTCAACAATGGAATAAACCAGTGTGATATTTTTTTGAAAGCAAAAAGAAATCAAGGTCTCTCCAAATTGATTATGACACACATCTGGAGAGTTGATCCCTCACCTGAGGTAGGACAGTAAAGGTATATTCCTGGCCTTGCCAGGTGATGGCAAATTGCTTCTGGTGGGCCTTGTGGACAGGAATGGAGAAAAAGACATTTCCCAATTCAGTGACTGCATACCAGGTACCTGGAGATGTGTTAATTTGCTCAAGCAATGAAACCACATCTGGTACGGCAACTGCAATTGGAGTCACCACTTGGTTAAGCTTATGGTAATCCACTATCATTCTCCAAGATCCATCTGTCGTCTGCACAGGCTAAATCAGAAAGTTGAACAGGGATGTAATGGGAATCATCACCCCTGTGTCTTTCAAACCTTTGATGGTGGCACTAATCTTTGCAATCCCTCCAGGGATGCAATATTGTTTTTCTTTTACTATTTTTCTAGGTAGAGGCAGCTCTAATGGCTTCCATTTGGCCTTTCCCCCATAATAGCCCTCACCCTATCAGTCAGGGAGCCAATATGGGAATTCTTGCAAGCCACTAAGCATGTCTATGCCTATTATTCATTCTGGTACTGGGGAAATGACCACAAGATTGAGTCCAGGGACCCACTGGACCCACTGTAAGTTGGACCTGAGCTAAAACTGCATTAATTACTTGACCTACATATCCCCTACTTTAACTGGAAGACCACAATGACATTTTCGGTCCCCTGGGATCAACGTCAGCTCAGAACCAGTGTCCAGTAGTTCTGGAAATGTCTCATTTCCCCTTTCCCCAATGCACAGTTACCCTGGTAAAAGGCTGGAAGTCTCCTTCTGGAAGACTGGGAGAAAGATTTACTGCATAAATTGTCAGTAATGTAGTGGGGTTCTTTCTCAAGGGGACCCACGTTCCCCTTTATTCAAGGGGTTCTGGGCCTGTAAAATGGCTCAAGTCTGGAAATTGACTGAGGGGTCATAATTCTCTGTTTTATAATTCAAATTAGTATTTTGTCCATTCAACCTAGGAGTGTTCTGCTTGTATAAATTAAGTAGGAATGCAGTAGGCTTCCTATCAATTTCACTTCTAGAAAGTCTGATTAATTAGCCAATGCTAGAGCTCTACATGAGTCAGACTGTTCTGATTGCCACTTTGCCTCTGCTGTCCATTATGTTAGCTATGCCCACCTTGCCTTTGATGGTTGAGTGCAACCACTTGGCCCCTGCCACCTTGGGATACAATTACTCCCATTGTATTTAAATTTTGTAGTTGAGTGACTATGTTTCCCATTGTTACATCTGACATACAGAGAAGAGCAATTACAGAGCTCTTCAAAGATGCAGGTGCTCTCCTCACAAATCTATTTCACAAGGCATTGGTCAAGACTCTATCTTCTGGACCCTCCCAGCTTGGATGAATAGGTCTAAAGTGACTAGTCCACTCCACCGTTTCATTCTTTCTAAGCCTTTGGATCCCTTCCTTTACATTACATTTACATTAAACCAAGGGGGATTAGGCATTTCAGAGTGGGCCATCATTTAATCCATATTTCAGCTAACCAGTAAATAAACTATTAGAACCTTTTTTAAATTCTTGAGCTGCAACATTAAAAGCAGAGTCCCTACTTAGTGGGCCCAAACAAATACATTCAACCTGATCCAACTCTGTGTTCCTTCCACCATTATCCCATAACCTTAATATCCATTCCCATATTTGTTCCCTAAATTTCTATTTATATAAATTAGAGAACTCAAATAGTTCTTTCTGAGTGCAGTGTACCTCCTCATGGGTCACAGTCTCAACCTCACCTTCAGGGGCCAGCCGGGATTTTAGTCTAGCTAAAGGTGTAGAAGCAGACAGGGGTGTTGGGATTTTTCCTGAGAAGAATCAACATTATTTTGCCGGACAACTGCCTCAGGGGAGGCCATCACTGTTGCCTCATTAAGCTCGGGGTTTATCTCCTCAGACAAAGGTGGAAAGGCTGATGGCAGCATGAAACGGTGAGGGAATGTTGCCTCTATTAGAGATGTCAAAGCTGCTCCTTCTGGCAAAAGAGGTTCATCAGAGTTCACAAACTCAGTGTCCCCAGCTTCATCAGGGTCCTCCCACGTGTCCCCATTCCAAGTTTCAGGGTCCCATTTTTTTCCAATCAATGCCCCTCCTTTAGTAATAGACACCCGTTGAGGCTGTGCATGCATGTTTCATTGCAGGTCAGCCACTCAAATGATAAGAGCTTGTGTCTGTTTTCCCACAATTTCAGCTCTTTCTCTGCAGGAGATAAGACTCTCATTCAGGGGAATCTTAGCAAATTTGAGGCCCAGTATCTACTTCTGAAGCCAGGAAACAGCATCCCTGAGTTCCTCTTTTCTTTCATCACTTTGTCTTCTAAACTTAGGAGCAACCAACCAGGTTCATTACGTTCTCCACATATAGTCAAAGGTATTATGTAGAATCACTAAACTCCTTGCCTCTCATGAGCAGTGAGTCAGGAGCGTCAAATGCATTTATTTTGCATAACTCTCTAAACAGTTCATGCCAAGGACTATCAGTGTTCTTCATACAATTAGAAGTAGAGTCCTTAGCATTTTTGGGTCTAATCATATTAAGCAGCCAACTCTTGAAACCCCAAAACTAGTGAAAGAACTCCATCCTTAATATTCTATTCCTCTAGAGCCACTTCTGGTATAAAAATATGTATTACTCAGGGTTCTCTAGAGGGAGAGAACTAATAGGATATATATACATTCCTTTTGGTCTCTCCAAGCATATATTTCTTCCTTCTGTATGTGGAGCAAGATCTTCTCTGGAGTGGGAGTCTTATAATCTACAGTCAAACAAGGTAGGCCAGATAGTTTATTTAAGGCCATTTTTTACACAGATAGGAAAGAGGGAAAGTTAGAGTAATATTTTTAGATTTTTTTTTTTGGAGGGGCGCTGGCTTTGGGGGAAAAGAGATTCTGGTTTTTATGCCAAACTTTTGGGAAGAGGGATTCTAGTTTCTATGGCTAGACTTGGGAGAAAATGGGCCTGAGAGGCAGGAGGGCAGGAGAAGTTCAGAGAAGAATGTTTTATTGTGCGGCTGCTACTGAGCCCTTCATTTTGGGGTATGTTTTCTGAGCCCCAGTAGGGCATTTATTTCTGTCTTAAGAGTCTTTAGGACTTAGAAATCCCACATAATGGAATGTGGGTACACATAAAGAAAATATCTTTGAATTATCTGCAACCGAAGTTTGCTTTCCATTCTCCCCACTGCACTATAGACAAGACCTCAGCAAGGGAATTGCTTTCACCTCAGAAGTAGCAGACAAATATACTCTGTTTAAAAGTTTAATAAAGGAAACAGTAAAACATAAAAGCTAAAATCACATTTCTTTTTCCCATTTTGACAATTCTGTGTCTTCTGTCTTCTTGGGATTAATTACCCATCTCCCCACCCTTGTTTCAACTTCCTACATGTGTCACAGGCTTAGTCAAGCTTTTCTTGCTTTAATGAAGAAAAAAACGAAAAAACAAACAAAAAGCCAGGTCACTCTATTTTCCAGAAATGAAACCTTCATTAGAGACAATTTTATTTTGCCAATCATTAAAATAATTATGCATTAATTTTGTTTTTCTTTTTTTGGTTTTTGACCTCCTATGTTAAAATTGGTAGGCCAAATGAATACTGCAATTTGAGTAATTCAAAAATCTTTGAGTCCTGCCTTCTTTATAGATAAAATTAATTTAGAAATAGCATTTTTGAAACCAGACATTCTTTCTAAACTAAGAATTCCAGATGTTTTTAGTCGCTGCCTATGACATTTCCACAATCAGAATAAATTGTGTTTCCAGAGTAATGTAATAGATGGAAGTGCTGAATAAATCTCGTGCAGTTGAGATGACAAAATTAACATGCTGATGACATTTTAATGTTTCCATATAATCAAGGGGGCATGGATCATGCCTCCACCAGTTCTGATATAATTCTATTCTTTAATCTTTTTCAAGACAAAATAAAATATAGATAGATTTCAGAAAGTATATAAGCACAGTGTGCTGCAGTCTTCAGGCAAGCTGTTTAGGATGCATCTGAAATGCTATTTAGGTTCAGCTGTGCCAGTAGATATTTTACCAAAGCAAATGATTTATATACATAAAAATCCTGAGTTAAGGGCAGATATTTTGTTAGTTTTATTCTCAAGTCTGCTAACAGTGCTTCTGCTACAATTACTATTTTGTACTTAGGCAGATAGTTTACTAATTGAAACAGAGAAATTAGTCTATTTTGATTTGATACAGTGAACAGTTGCTATTCACCTATTCTCACACACACACACACACACACACACACACACACACACAAAATGTAAACAAATAAATAAACTTCTTGGACCCAAAATGAGAGGAAAAAAGACAAATAGCTGGTAATAGCTATTTGAAATCTTAAAGTCAAGTTTATTCCTGGGGACGGGGGGGTGGGGCATAGCTTGACTATACATGTAGGTTGAAAAACTGTGTTGCATCTTGACAAAGTTTCATCCTGTTTTTTCAGTGGCATTAGAGAGAAGAATGAAAGACAAAGAGATGGAAAAATGGCAACATCTCTTTCCTCATCTGCCCACAGAAAGGGTGGTGATGATAGGCTAGATGGGGACAAGAAACAATGATGACTTTGCCAGAACTCAGGAATAGACAGACATGAATGACATAAGATATGTGATTTCTTGGGCACTCACTGAGCTCGCTGTAAAACAGTGACAGAATAAATGTTCATTGCTAAACAGTACCTTTCAAGCATATATTTGAATATAAACCTCAAGATTTTCCTTGAGAAAATTTTCCTGAAGAGAAGTCTTATTTAGAAACATAATATTAATATATTAAACTTACAGAGAAGACCCCCCTACTGGAGCTGGGCCTAATGGCTGGCCCTGCTGTGCCTTTCTAGAGTAAAACATTATATCTACTGTTGCAGATTCACCGAAACATGGGACAGGCACATTTTTCCCCCCCAGGATTATTTTCCCAACATATTATTTTCTTTCAGTCACTGCTGACAAACTGGTCTTTCTAAAACATGGCATTGAATACAAGTATCTTGCAATGGATTATGTATTATCCCAGTTTTCTCACCTCCATACCAGTTGCAGAGGATACCCAGCCAGGTCACTTGTGCTTCTGCTTACCCCTCTACTTCCCATGTGCTTTCTGTGTTGGAGTGAATGCTTTCAGCTGTAACGAAAGGAAACCCTATTCACGGTAGCTTCAGTAATGAGCAGATTGATTGTTCCCACCTTAGAGTTTACAGCAAGTCAAAGCAGGGAAGGAAGAATGGCTTTAAGATGACATCAAGGGGCTTAATTCTCTCATCTCCCTGATCCATCATCCTATGGCTGTTTCTCCTGGTGTTCTTAGGATGGCTGACAAAGAGAACTGTGGCTTCTCTTGTTCAGTTCTGCCAAGAGAGGAGAGGGTTGGAAAGGAGAGGGGAACAGGTGGGAGGTGGGGGAAGGAAAAGAGAAGAGAGACAGAGAGCCAGAAAGAGGGATAGAGCCAGTCTATAACCCTAGAAAGTAAGTCCTCATTGGCCCAGTCACAGAACCATTAACAACTGGCAAAAGAAAACCAAAAGTCAGCTAGCTGAGAAGAGGAAAGGAACATTTTGTGAGTGCATCCATTATTCCAGCCCTACCAAAGTTTTTCCCACAATCCCCCCATCTGGTGATCTAATAGCATAATTCACACTCAACTGCCAAAATAGGTATTCAGAGGTTGAACACAGAACCTGAACAGCAGCTCTGGCAGCAGAGTTCAGATTAACATGTTTGTTTGTCTATTTGTTTGTCTCAGCTAGGGGGCTTTTGTGAGAGTATGTTGAATGTTGTTCAAAAGAATGTGTTTTAATGTCACACCCAAGGGATGCAAGTATGCCATATATCAACGGGTTTATTTCTCTCTCTCTTCTTGGAAACCTTGAAAGAACGAGTGTACTGATATTTTGATCCTTCCAGAAAAGGATAAAGAATCTTCAGAAAGTAGAATTATTTTACACTATAAAGCTAGCCCACATCCAGAACATCACATATACAATCAAAACACTCCAAGTTTTCAGTAGCTTTAGCAGACTGATGGCGCTAAAGACCTCCCATACACTACAAACCTAAAGTTCCCTGATAGAGGTTTAGTTAAGACATGTCTTCCTTCCCATCTTGCTTATTGAATTTGAAAACTCCTTAGCTTTTTCTGTCAGGAAAGCTACAGAAAAGAGAATCATTATAGGAATGAGTTAAAAGAAAGGTGAAAATAAGTAAAGTTAAGATAAATGTAACTGAACTTCTTCAGCTCAAAACACTGACAAAGACTAAATATACTTCCACTGAAAGATTGTAGGGAGGATTTTTTATATAAGATTTCTAGCCTCAGAATACTCCTGACCTCAATATAACACAGATACTTTACTTTCAATAAGAGAAAAGAAATAATTCAAAGCTTCCGAAGCTTGTTTACGCAGTAATGGTAAAACTGGTCATCTTTTTCTCATTAAAAAGTGAATTACCAGTGAATTTCTGCTACAAAGGTCAATTCAAGTTGAATTTGTGAAGGAGATATACTTTCTTATGGTCACTATCACTGTTTTAGGCACCTTCAAATACAGTATCAAGTCATCCAAGAACCTCACTGCAGAAAATCATAGAGATCTCCAGACTTTCTCAAACTCCTTCAATGAAATCAAACAGGTGTGTTTGTGTGTGTGTGTAAGCTTTCTTCTGGATGACTATATTTGTTTAGGGATTACACTCAATTATAAATAAATTTATTATTAAATAAAAATTTCTGAAATTACTATAATAAGACTTGGGTAATACATTGTCTTTCAGATAAAATGTAATGTCTTAATCAAGACAAAATGTAGAATTTCTTGAATGGTCTTCCAATGTATCTTTTACAATGGGCATGTTAGAAACTTTCTGGTAAGGAAGTAGAAAAAATTCTTTGGTAGGCATATTCCTATACATTGTCTACATATTAATCCAGTGTACTGAACATTACAAGATTGTCATTCTTACTTCATTTTTATATTTGTTACCCAAATAGTTGTTTTAAATATTCAAAAGAGTTCCAGATTTGGGGTCTCTGTAGTCTCATACTGGTTGCAAGATTTTGGCCAAATTATTTAAATTTTAAATTTTACATTTCCTCTGTAAATGGAATTATTCACCCCTGGAATGTCTTACTTTATGGATAAAGTAAGAGAGCACAGGGAGCAAATTCAAATACAAACATACCTATAGGGGCTAAGCAGTGACAGTACATGTAAAGAAGTTTAAGCCAGAGTAGCAGTAAGGAAAGAGATGTTAGACACAAATTAGGATATTTTGAGAAGGAGTTCATGTGGTAGCCATCCTCCCAAGTGAACCTCAATGATCTTTACCTGGTGATATTCATATCCTTGTATAGTCACCTCCTACATTGCCCAGGGTTGTCAAGTGAAGCCAAAAAGATACTGTAGATATACCAGTGCAACTTTTGAGGTTATAGGACCCCCCCCCCCCCCTCATGTTGTAGGAATACTCAGACTAGTCTATGGAGAGTTCAATGTGGCAAGGACCAAGGCCTCCCAACAACAGGCAGCATGAACTTGCCAGCTGTGTGAGTGAGCCATCCTGGAAGCAGATCCTCCAACTCTAGTTAAGCCTTCAGATGACTACAGTTGCTGCCAACATCATGACTGCAAACTCATGAGAGACCCTGAGCCAGGACTAACTGTCAAGAACTCTGGAGGGTCTATGATTTTATCCGAATTGCCAGCTAGCATGTTAGCCTGCCCCTGTATTTATGGATTATGGTAGAAGACAAGACTCCTGGGTCAGAGTTAAAGAAGTTTTTATTCACAGCAGTAACAATAGCCAGAGAGTTAGCATGTTCTCATACATGTTCAAACCTCACTTCCACAGGCACCACAGAGGACCAGGTGACACCTGCATATACAATGAATTGCATTATAATAGAGAAATCTTGAGCCTAGGAAATGTAAATATTTTATACTGGACAGTAAAGATGGCTATCCTTGGTTCGGGTAGGAGACATTATAGCTGTCTTCCAAGGCAGGCCACTATACAAATTTCCTTGAAAAGATAGCCCTGAATAAAGACCATCAGTGTCTTGGTTCTCAATACATATAGAAATGTGAGGGATTCATGGAGAGGCCTCTCTTAGCCTTACACAGCTAAGCCACTACTAAATTCCTGACCCACAAAAAGTTGTGAGATAATTGTTCATCTGTTTTGAATTCAGAAGTTTTAAGGCAATTTGTTACACAGTAATAGATAACTAGTATGGTTTATTTATAAAAAGGGAAGAAACTAAGTATTCATAGAAAACAGTAATTATTAAATTATGCCTAATTGCTAAGGAGTATGCCGTGAACCTCGGACTAGCAGCAGTAGCAGTACTAGCACATGGAGAACTGAAGAGATTGGGGTGAGAAGTTTACTGAAAACAGGAAGGAGCAAGAATCATATAGAAAAAGCCACCACTTGAGATGGGGCGATCTTTAGTTTAGGCTGGTGATTTCACATGGAGTTCATCCAGGAAAGTAAATATCCTAACTTCTTTTCATTGCTTATTACTTCTCCATTGGCTGAAATCAAATGGAAACCAAATGGAAACCAAAAGAATGGAAGCTTTGTTGATGGCATTCATGCAGATACACTTCCCAGATAGGGAAGGATGGAAAGTGAATACAGGAAAGCAAATAGACAGTATATGTCAGAACCTGGCAAAAAAGAGAGTGTATGCATGCCTCTTCTAAAAGAAATAGTTTTTACTCAGAAATAAATAATTATGTTGCTATTTGGTTATTTAGTTGGAAATACAGAAATTCGAGAGGCATCAAAGTAGGAGGTGGGGAAGGGTCTTAAACAAAAGGGAGAAATAAATTACTTACTGCATGGAGACTCCTTCCTCAGGGGTTATCAGTAGAAGGCATTACTGATTCAGCCTATTTCAGTCAAGCCCAACAATGCTTCCCCCTGCCCAAGTATTCTTCCCAAGTGTCAATATCAAATGTGGAGACATCTGATTCTCTGAGCCCCAATTTCTGACCATTTCAAATCACTCTCGCTAGCCAAGATTTGTAGGTATTTGAAATTCTTTTGCATATTGTGATTGGATTCTGGCTCCCAAAACTCGGCTTGAGATAGAGGAAAAAGTGCTTTGTCAATTATCACACAGAAAATAAAGTGGAACACTATAAACTCTTTTTCATAAAAAGACCGTTTATCAATTTGGAAGCCTTTATAAGCAATCAATGACTTCTCATGATTTCTAGCAATTCAACTATTTTGGATTTTTACATAGAGTTTGAATTTAATCTAGATTTAATTTGTATCCACCATTTACACTCAAGGCAAGACACACAGAAACAGATTTTGATGGATTTACTAAAACTTAAATGCAAAGCAGTTATCACAAAATTCTCTATGAAACAAACACCCTGTTTTATCATTTGGAACAAAAGTTTTGGGGAGTAAAACCTACTTCTATCTATCTTTTTAAAAACTTAAAACATATGAAATTTTATCTATAAAATGGTAATAGTATTTTTAATGTAAAAATGGGGTTCAACCTATCATTAAAAGCATTAGCACACTGAGATAATATTACTTAAGAAGATATTAAGTAATAATTCATAGAATAAATTACAGATAATAAGCACCAAAATGATTAATGTATTTAGAGTCAAATAATTATAAAAAGAAAAAGATAATAATTTCAATTAACTAAGCTCTTGGTGGGACTATGTGTTAGTATAGACTTTCTGGAATGCCCTTGGGCAGTATATAGGAAGAAATTTTTAAGAGTTCACTTAAGTTCATGTCAGAATTTCCATTTTAAAGAAATAATCAGAGATTTGAGAAGATAATTATACATAGAAAGATGAACCTCAAAGAACTATTTTACATTACCAAAAGTATTTGGAAGCATCTCCAAGCTTAGCTACAAATTAATATATATAAATCTCACGTGCCCATAATTTTTGATATTATTTGGCTATTAAATAAGAATCAAATAATTTTTACAATTTGAAATGTTCTTAGAATATGATAAAAGCAAAATAGAGACAATATTATAGGTAGCATGATTGCAAGCATATTAAATATTCATGTATATATGACTCAAAGTAAATATGCTAAAATATAAATATTAATTAAGAGTATATTTGCATGAAGGGATTATAAATAATATTTTATTCTTCACAATTGTTGTATTTCTCAATCTTTCTAGTAAATATGAACATTATTAACTTTTAAAATGTTCTTTATCCTTGTTTAAAAAGTCCGAATGAGCAATTACTGGCCAAGTGCATAACATAAATGCACACTAAAATACCTTTTATGTACTGTCAAACAACATTCTCCTAACCTTCCATTAATATGGGGGTTTATACAATAAATTACTGAGTACTTTTTTTATGACTCTGGTACCAAAAGTCATCAATCATATCTGTAGTTTTACACAACACACAATAGAATATATATATTGAATTCAATCCAACTGATTACTAACTGGTGTTTTAGAGTGAGAATTCATGCCAAGTGATTGCTAACTGATATTTCAGAGTAAAAATTCTGGGAATTCAGATAGCTTCACTACCTGTTCTTCTTCACCCCATGAGCACAATGCTGCTTAAAGTCCTAAGCATAAATTGAGAGATATGTAATCATACAAAAGAATGTGTGCACAGCACAGTGTCTTTACTATCCTTGGGGGGGGGAAAGACAATAGAGAAATATTTTTGTGCTATAACCATTCGTCTGTACATCTCTGATTTTCTGATAAAATAAAAGTGGAAGGATATTTTCATTTTACATTGGAGGTTTCAGATTCCTTCATTTTATTGGTGTTTAATAACTTTAATTTTTATAGATCTCAAACACTGCTTATAGTAAACTTCTCATGGCATTCTACAATAACTGTTTGAAAGTGTTCATTTCAATTATCTTGGGAATATTTCCTTTTCTCTTTGTTTTATCTACTAATAGCACAAGGCATAGTTTGGTCATCTCTTGTGTGAATTGTTTCAGTCTTGACTGTTACCATTGTCTCATTCCCTCCTCTCTTTCACCTATTTGCCTCATTGACTCAAAGTTACCTACAGAAAAACTAACATAAACAAAAATAAAACAAACATGAGTTATGTATTTCAAAATTCCTTAGCACACATTCATAATCTTCAACTGACCTTCTTGCTACTACCTGTGTGTGCATGTATGTTCATACCTCCACAAATTTACTTCTTCTCTCATATTCCACCTGGAATCTCATGTACTCTGACTGTATTTTCAGTGTTGTACTTACTTATAGTTCATTTGTCATTTTATCCCTTCCTTATTCTGGTTTGTTCCTTAAATTACAGACAGTTTAGATACATTTTCTTCAGTTCTCTATATCTACAGGATTTTCCACAGTGATTTCATTACCTGTTGGATGAACAAAAGGTCTAACAAATTCAAAATTTTCCAAATATATATATTGATCATTACCTCTATGATGTTTCATTTGTCTGAAACCTTGGTTCCAGGAAAGTTAGTTACTTCTTCATTGTTATATGCCATGTGGTGTATATGATGCTGTCATCTTCCCATAGTCTTATTGCTCCATCACCTCCTTCAAAGACTAAGAGACAATCTAATTATGACTTTAAGAAAAAAGATTAGTTCTTGGATATTTTCAAAATAATTTCAATGTACCAGTTTTATTTTAAAGTTAATTGAAAAAAATAATTAGTTCCTTCATAACTTTATCTTTTTTAAAAAAATTTTATTTCCATAGGTTTTGTGGGAACAGGTGGTTTTTGGTTACATGAGAAAGTTCTTTAGTGGTGACTTGTGAGACTTTAGTGCACCCATCACCCGAGGAGTATACACTGAACCCAATTTGTAGTCTTTTATACCTCACCTCCCACCCGTCCTTTCCCACAAGTCTTCTTTCTCCCAATAAATAATTACCTTACAACTTCAATATTTCAAGCATTCCACTAGGTACCAGGGGCATAGCAATGACCATGTCAGACACAGTCCTTGCCATGATGGACTTCTCAGGTTAGCAGCAAAAGCAGACATAATAGAAAGATTTACAGAAAGAATTCTGTAATTAGAATTCTTGGATATGTAGTAAGTGCTAAGAAAAAATGCATTCTTTATGGTAAGATTTATTTGGAAAACCTACCAATTCTGGGTCCTTAGAAGAAGCATTCAAAAGAAGCTCACATTTAAGCTGAGATTTTTGGAATTAGCAGCAATTAACACAATAAAAATTAAGCAGGAATTATTCTACCTAGAAAGAACACCAAAGGCCCTGAGCTTGGAAAGGACATGAAGAAACAAGGCCAATGTATCTAGAGTACAAAAAGGGAAAAGAATTTATCCAAGAAAGATAGGTTGCAATATTTCCCTAACAGTTCCTCAGTTATTTTTGTTAATGAGGAAGAATCGATTAAGTAAGACAACAATAGCTGTGGCTTGATTACTTTGCAGCCAGTTTCTACTTCCTTAAAGTGACCAATGAGAACAGAAACTTCAGCTAGGATACCTCTGCACTGTCAGATTTTTGACCAACCTTGTGCAAAAATCATTGAACTAAAAGTGGGTGCGAGTTGGTTTCAAATAAAATACATTCCATTTTGATTTAGAAAACCTTATTAATAGACTATAAGGAGCCTACAGCAATATATGTGAAGTTCCCCCAACTTTTTTTTTTCTTTTCTTTCTTTTTTTTTTTTTTTTTTTGAGATGGCATCTTACTCTGTCTCCCAGGCTGGACTGCAGCGGCAAGATCTCAGCTCACTGCAACCTCCACCTCCTGGGTTCAAGCGATTCTGCTGCCTCAGCCTCCTGAGTAACTGGGATTACAGGTGCATGCCAGCATGCCAGCCTAATTTTCATATTTTTAGTAGAGAGAAGTTTCATTGTGTTGGCCAGGCTGGTTTCGAACTCCTGACCTCAGGTGATGCGCCCACATTGGCCTCCCAAAGTGCTGGGATTACAGATGTGAGCCACTGAGACCTCCCATAAAGTCCCTTACATGAACATTTAAATTATTTTCATTAAAAATAGCAACAGTAGAAGGAAGAAACATAAAAATCAGGGAATTTTTATTCCTGATCAGGAATCAGGAAGAAGCTGTGACAAAATTAAAAACCCAAGGAAGGATCCCAGCCACTATGGGAATAAGGCTGTTACTCAGTCAAACTAAATCAAAAAAATATATATTTGTTTTCAATATGCTTCCTAGTGAGCATTTAATTCTTTTACTTTATTTACAAATTCCAGAGTTGTTTATAATAATTTTTTTTAAAAGTTTACAAATATATTAACGAGTTTTGCAAGATGTTGTGTGAAGGAAAAGGCCTTTAAAAACACAACAGATGGCTGGGTGCAGTGGCTCATGCCTGTAATCCCAGCACTTTGGGAGGCCAAGGCAGGTGGATCAACTGAGGTCAGGAGTTCAAGACCAGCTCGACTAATATGATGAAACCCTGTCTCTACTAAAAATACAAAAAATTAGCCAGGGGTGGTGGCGTGTGCCTGTAATCCCAGCTATTTGGGAGGCTGAGACGGTGGAATCACTTGAATCCAGGAGGCAGAAGTTTCAGTGAGCTGAGATGGTGCCATTGCATTCCAGCCTAGGAGACAAGCACAAAACTCCATCTCAAAAGAAAAAAAAAAAAACAAAAACGTAACAGAAAAGTGTCAATCATCAAAGAGTCTCACCAATACAGAGTGCTTTGTTAATATGAGTGATCCAAAAGCAAACAAAAGACACTTTGCTTTACATACAGGAAGGATGTTTTCTGAAAGATATGGCTTCTTTTTCAATCGAAGGGCCCTCTGGTTAATAATTTTCCACTTAGAAATCTTTACCAAAAATTTTACTATTTTGCATTTAACATGTTCAAAGAAATATTCTTTGATTCATTGTTTTGAATCAAAACATTCGTTTTGATTTTTTAAGAGAGAAATATCTATTTAAGGCTAAGTAATACTAGCTCTTTATTAAAAAGCATTTTGCTAACACTGCCGATAAAATTATTCTAGCAACATTGTCTTTAAAATGTTTATAGCAATATTTAATATATGTACTTTGAGGTTTCATAAACATTGCAGATCAGTTAAAATTCCAATTCAAAGTGATAACCAGCATCCTTCTCCAGGGCAGAGAGGTCTGAGAGAGGATAAAAACATTCTGCTCTGGAGATGGGCCTCCTGGGATTTCCTAGCTCACATGCAACTCCAGGCAAATTTGAATAAATTGGGGTTTAGACACCCAGATAAATGGCTGGATTACTGCTAATTAGTGGACTATACAAAGAGCAACCAACAATATGGTTATTTGGTCTTTGTTCGCCTCTCTTTCTAAGACCTTGCTTACATTCCTGTGCAGGGAAAACAGATGCAGAGGATAGGCCACAGAAATTTAGGCTTGCAGAAGAGAGAGAAGAGAAGAAGAAAGGGAAAGTGAAAAGGGAAAAAAGAAGGAATAGAAAGAAGGAGTGGTGGGATGAATAAATTATGGCTATAAGGACAATGATGAAATATAGCCATGAGGAAGATAGGAAAATGAACAGAGGAAAGTGTATGAAATGAAATATAGCTGTTGAATCAGAAGTTCAATTAAATATATTTCAGTGAATAAGTCTCCTATTGTCTTCTAGCTCCAAATTAGTCAAATCCACAGTAATTTGACTAATGGAATGAAGTAGAAAAGGGGTTTGGTTAAGTTTTACACATTTTTAACAGAACATTACTTCGGGAGGCAGCATTTAAGGGAAACAACATATTTATAAGGTTAAAAAATAATACAATTCAAAAAATACTCTAACTTTTTTCTCAAAAATGATACTTACAATAGGAATAGACAAGATAATGCCATGTCTGCATACCTTGGCCTTTTAAGATTCTTTATCCTTATGCTATCATCTATTGAGCCTATCATTTTAAAACATGTATATCTTGGGATCTGGCTGTTTCTTCCAATTATATTTTTAAAATATTCAGTTAAGAACATATTTTTCTCTCAAGTGTTAATTATGAAGTCTATATTTTCATGGAAAAAATTGTTCGTTAGCTCTGTGACATAAATGAAATTCTTTTCTTCTTGAGTTGAAATGAATCAGCAGTCAGAGAAAAACAACCCAGGTTCAAACCACAAATGTAGACTTCAATTTCTCACAGTTTTTTACTACACCCTGAGGCATGTCTCCCTGCTATGTATATTTAAAAGACAATGTGGGATATATTTTATTTCATTTCTAAAATTTCTAAGAAAACCTGAAACAATTCACAACTTGATAAATTATAATAAGTATGTGAGTCAAGTTCAATATCCTCTTAGCTTCCACCCACCCTCATCAACTTCCAGATGCACATTCCACTTCCCAAGCTGCTCCACGGCCTCTATTATGTGTTCCCTATAATTTAATATCTATTGTACACTGGTTAGACACTGTTTGACACAAATATCTATACATAGTCTAGAGAGAGAGACCACAAAATTCAGGGTCAAGCTGCTAATACTACTAAGTACTACTAATTACTTTGAATATAAAGGTCTTAATTCTGGATTCCAATTCATTGCCAAAATGAATTTATTCTGGGAACAACATCTCAGAGATATTTGAATAGCATTGCAGTTAAGTGAACTGCCCTGAAGTCCATAGGAGTCACATACTCTTAATTTATTTCTCAAAAATATAAATGTCAAATTGAATATGAATACATGTTTAAATAAATTTTAAAAGTATACACATATACAATTCAATATACATTTAAAATCACTTCTAAAAAAGAGATGATTTTGATGGTTGCAGAATACATTTTTCCTGCAACTTTCACATATTCAATCATTATAAATAATTTTCATTCTAGGATAGAGTGTGCTTTGTCTTGTAACAGTTATTGCTAATTTTATTCCTCACATCCCATTCATTAAATATCATTTGTGGCATCAAAAACTAGGTACTTTAGGGAATGTAAAATAGGCTGTTTTTATCTTTGAGCATTACATAAAGTAATAGGGCAAACAAGATATCTTGGACAATTTTGGCTATAATATGTATTCATTCACCCAATTATATTTATTCAATTATGTCCATCTTTTATATGCCATTAGATACCGAGGACAGATACAGAGATAGGTAACACTTACTAGATGTTACTGTGAATATGTGTCATGTGAATTAGCCCAACAGGTTTTCACAGATACAGATAAGACAGGTATTATTTTATCTTCCATTTTTTTTGCAGTACAGGAAATAAGACATAAAGTGGTGAAGTGCCTGTGCCCAAGCCACATAGTAAGTTGTGCCACTGGGAAAGTCTTTCCCAGAATTGACACCTTTAGCCATTGTGTGTTGTAGTCCCTCAAAGGCAAACACAGGAGGAATCCCTTCCTTCACATTGAAAACCAAGTTGGGATGCTGTTCCTGCAGATATAACTACATTTATACATACTGGAGATAAGAAGAGAGCAATTTCAGAGCAGTAGAAAAACCACCATATTAAAGAACGATGTATAGTATAGATAGTCCATGGATTCCTTTAGAACCTGAAAACTCTTCTGGCAGTAAAAATTTGAATATGAAATGAAACATCTAAATGTGTAATTCAGGAGGACAAAACTCTCCTCAAAATCAAATAAAGAAAGATTATGTCCAGGATGCTCCCTCAGACAACCAACTGGGATTTGACCTGGCAGAGAAAAATTCTTGGGCTTAAATTGAATATGTAAGTCTACCAAACTAGCTAAGTCTAGCCCTTACCTTGTCAAACCTGTGAGTTGTTTTTTAACGGCAAAGTCTGTCGTGATGCCGGAACTTATACACTACTCACTGGTGATATATAAATGCATAAGGAATTAAAAGTTTGTAAAGCAACATGTTAAACTTAGTATCTTCAATAAGCATGTAACTTTGATTTACTAATAGAGTCATTGCATGTTAATTGAACACTAGTATTAGGTTATACGAGATACATGTTAATGATATGTCACTTAAAATGATTGTATTAAGGACACACATTAGTGGATTCGCTATTGGGTTATAGCAAAGTTAAGCGTTTGACTTTTTGAGGGAAAGGAAGATTAAATGATCTCTGATCATGACTCCTTTATGCATTGGAAACTTTCATAAACAGTTAATATTAATGCATCCTGAGGCCAAGGCCATTTGCAATAGCAACCATTTTTGAAAGTTTCCAATGCAGAAAAGGAGTCATTTTCTGAGATCATTCAATCTTCCTTTCCCCCAAAAAGTCAAAGGCTTAACTTTATGTTCATGAACCTCTCCTCTTTCTCCAGCCTTTTATTATTTTTATATAATGTCAAATCACTTTATATTATTTTATACCCAGGTGATTCATGTACTTTAGGAATTTCCATCTACTACCTTTAACACAGAAAACCAGAAACTAGATCTTAATGACCGATTCATTAATGATTTAGAAAAGAATGCTATAGATTTCTGTTGTAGCCAGGAGGCACCCAGTCTCTCTGTTAGAGCAACCAAGAAATCAAATTCATTATGTTGGCAATGCCTTTGTATCCCACAGTTTTTTTTTTCCCACTTAATCAAAGATAATCAAAATCAGTACTAAAATTTAATTTTTAAAATAATGGTTTGTTATGATTTATAGCTATTAAAATTATATTGTAAAATAATATTTGAGAAACAGTGGTCTTTTATAAAGTATATTAATATCAAATTTTATTAAGAAACCATATACATACATGAAAAATTATTAAAAACTCTTGTTAGATGTTGAAATTATCTTTTTGTACCACAATTACTACTGACATTTTTCCCACCTTGGTTCTTTACTGATTTAAAATATTTTTGACAGGAAAATACACTTCTATTTCATTAAAATATTATTCTAAAAATCCTGTTACCTGGTTCTCCTTTACTTACCTTATTATGCGATGCACTGTTTGTAGAATTATTTAGTCTAACCCCTGACTCATCTCTTCCTTCTGATCCCTCTCTCGATCAGGTTGAGCTAATGTCAAGAACCTCTAGAACAGTTTTTCTAACTGCAAGCCATGATCCCTCAGTTAATAGTTATAATGAGTATTTTTAAAGAAAAAATATGTATAACAGACACATTTTTAAAAGAAAATATCAGTGTGCATTGTGAGTAGTAAGAAAAATATTTTTTAAAACTTTTTCTGTTTTATGTATATATGAAAATATAGTGGTGCATACAATAAAATACATGTCTTACTATTGAACTGTCAGAAAAACTTGAAAACTACTTCATTAAAATAAACTACATTAACAGATAAAGAAGTGTAACTACAGAGGGTTTAAAATAACTTACTCTAGAGCTTACCTAAGTAAGAAGAGGAAGATTCATAAACAGTATTTACTTAGAACTGTCTAGCAGTTATTATAATCATGGTACCATAGAATACATTGTATAAATCAAAGAACGGCAGCTAGCAACAATATATGTACTCCATATTTCAGACCTTTTATTTTTTTAACTCAGAAGCCTTTCTTATTACGGCAAATATGGAACACTCTAGAAGAAAAACAAAGAACATATAATCGTTTACATAATTAATTTGATTATTTTAATAAACATTGTTTCTAGTCCCTACAAAAATGATGATAACAAAAAATCCATATTTTGCTTCCATTAGTCTCAATTAGTAACATGGTCATTTCTCAATTATATTATTGCCCACCATGTATGCATCCAGTAATCTAAAATTAAAACCCAGTATGCTGTGCCATTCTCATTAAATGCCTTACATCTAATCTGTTGTACTTGAGTTAGTGAAGGATATTGTTTTGGAAAGGTAATTAGCAATATTATTTCTTACAACATTCTATCTGCTACAATAGAGATTTTTAGAAGAAACTAGCAAATATTCTAATTGAACTATCCATTTTACATAAGCATTTGCACTGATACTGTTAATTATTCTCTGCTTTAACTGGTCAATTAAAACTGTAACAGAATGGTCAATGTGAAAGTAGTGTTTTTAAAATGTTGTCTCCCCATCATTTAACTCCAATAACTTAATTGTATCACTTTCACCAAGTGAATTGAATGCTTCCAAGTGCACCTATCTTTCTTAAAATTTAAAAAACAAGTAATAGTTTGTGTCATATGGTGACAAGAATAGTTCAAAGTGTCATTATCACTGCTATCATGGTGATAATTAATTCTTTATTATCATAATGAGAAACCATGTTCAGAAAATGCTGATTGAAAAATTCAAATATCGAACATAAGTCATTCATTGCTTATCAGCCAAATTGATTCTTACACTTACAGCAGTTAGCACAGAGCCTTCCAAATAATTTATCTTGCCTACTCCAAACTTATCTAGCCTTCTTATGTTTCACTTCATGATTTTTTTTAACAGCCTGTTCTAACATGAAGTACCAGAATTACACTTTTATTTCTTATTTGTGATGGATCTTTCATCCTAATCAGAACTGTTTCCTGATTTTGTTTTAAATATGGTCTATACTTCATTCCTTAATTGAAATGATTGGAATAAGTTTGTAACTGTCTATGGTCAATTAAGTCTGAAACTTTAAAACTTCCAAGTATAACTTTAACTTTATCAACTTCAAAAAAACTGATAGTCATGTTCATATTGCCCAGTGAGATCCACAAGTAAAGTTAACATTCCAAAGGACCCTAACTAAATTCGTCTAGACATATTACAGGTACAGAATAAAATGCTGCTTTTCCCCCTAACATGTGAAAACTCCAGGTGCTATACATCATTAAGTGTTAAGTATCTCAAAAGGACTGTTTTCTGATATTTTCTAGGGTTTCAATATTGTATTGACATGTGGGACACTTCCAAAATGATGTCCTGTAATCACCTGAAAATATACTGAACTCCCCAAGTTTTATCTTAACTTTGCTTACCTTCCTGTCTCTTTGTTTCCTGCTTTTCTCAATCTCAAAACTCGAGTGTTATGAAAATCAATTATTGTCTTTGACAATCACACTAAACTGGCATGCTCATACATATACCCAGCATTCAAGTTATATTAGAGCATCATTTGACATAATAGAATATCATTTGACACCTTTTCTTATGGTCCTACTGAGTCATGAGGAGCATCATATAATAAGAAACAAATAAAGAGAGAGGATTCAGAGCACAGCACAAATATGAATAAAATATTGGATGATAAAATGCAAGGGGGGCATGTTTGCAAGGAAAAGATTCAAACTTCCTCAAAGGAAAGCACATATAAACTTATTCTTGCAAGTTCTTCTATACCAATATGCCCATTTCAAAAGAAAGAAAAAGTAAAATAAAAAGCAAGAAGGGTTAAAAAAATTAAATGTTTGCTCTAGTTACATTCCCAGAGTCAACAAGAAATGAAAATTCTGTGAGATGGTTGACCAATAGCTCCAGCAGCAGGAATCAGAGAAGTACAAATTACTGTTGAGAGGTTTCATATTGTTAAATTTACTATCCTACAGAGAACTTTCTGTATTAACCCAACTTATAATTATGCTATACTAGAATGCCGGCAATGTCACTAATTCAGGCAAAGCTTCATTCACAGGAAATTTGGATTGAGATGATTGCTTCTCTATGAACCATTTCTCTAGAGATATCTTTCTAAATCAAAGACTTGTTCAATATGGCTGTTTATTATGACAATATAATAATGCTGTCTGTCAGCTTGTGGATTAAGACTGGTATAAACTGCATTTACATCTTTAATGTAGCTGCCTTTGTTATTATTTAATGGTAAAATCTATTTTCTTCCTTACACGAGATATTTAAATATAGGTGAAAGGTGGCTATTGCTGTCTCAATATGCTTATTCAACAAGGATGACCTAAAATCTGACCATCCATGCAAATGAAATTTTGAACTTGTGAAAGCAAGAACTCAGGAGGGGTTCTCTCCAAGTTACTAGTAACTTTGTATGTTTTAAAGATTGCTTAGTACTCTGTTCTAGCTGTCTTTTGTACATAGCCATATGTTAACACAGGACAATTTTGACAGTCCCTTGGCTAGGCAAACAGGAACTAGCCACCTATCTCTTGGGTCAATAAATTCTACCCAAAACATCCTGACTAATTGAGCTAATGGATACTTAGAATATGTAGAGTTGAAGAAACTGTTAGATTGGACAGCTGGGGGATCATTATGCACTACTATCATAACTAATCAAAAGTCTGGAAAGGGACCGGAATCATTGGCTGCTATTATTTAGATGACAGTCCTCCTCTGCTACTATAAAAAATACAGACCACATTCTGTTCTTCATTCAAACAATGTTCTTTCTCAGCTCTTTTATTAGCACATACTGTTTCCCAAGCTGACAATCACTAATGTACTACTGGCTTTACCTGCTCTTTTTTTTCTCCAGTGACTTATCTTAATCTACTTGATTGGATTTTCTTTTAAAACAGTATATTCCATATTTCTGTAAGGGTACACTTTTATAGAGACTCAACTTTCCCTAACAGCTCTTAGTGTGAACAAAAAATAATGAACAGTGGACTAAAATGGACATAAATAGCACAAATAAATAGCTGAGGTGATGAAGATGTACAGCTTTCTCTTCCTCTTTCTTTCCATTTTGCTCTCTTCCCTTCTCTTTCTATTTTAGTCTTTTTTCCTTTTAAAGTAGTCAGACCTAAAGCCTTTAGATACAGCACAACAATTCATGGATTAAGGGATGGGGGCCCCTGGGGTGAGGTGGCAGGGTCCAGAACAGGTTATGAGAGCCTAAGCAAGGTAAAGAAGGCATCGGCCCAGAGGAGCAGCCCTGTGAGAGGTGTTAGACATCAAGCATGAAATCGAGGGCAGGCTTACATAATGAAAGCCCACCTTTGGATATTGGAGACCAAGCTGTAACAGCACAGAAGGAATGGCAGTAGAAACAGTAGTTTGTATACCTATAGGGATTAACTCAAATCAGTATAAAAAGAATATTGGGAGGCAGGTTTCTCAATGGAGAATAAACTTACCAATATGGAAAAGCAAAAACAAAAAAAAAAAACAGAGGAAAACCTAGTGGAAATAGATTGGAATTGAAATTATTGGTGGCAGGGGTAGGGGGCTAGGGGAGGGATAGCATTAGGAAAAATACCTAATGTAGATGATGGGTTGATGGGTGCAGCAAACACCTTGGCACATGTATATCTATGTAACAATCTTGCACGTTCTACACATGTATCCCAGAAGTTTAATTAAAAAAACATTATTGGTGGAGATGCACATGAACAGGTGAACACACACATATATGCACATATATGGAGTTAAATGTAGAAAATACATAGATGTAAATTAAATAGATATACATTAGATATGGATCAATGATAGATATCAATATAATGTATATATGTCCACGTACACACACATTCGCACACTGACAGGGGCTAAGAACAATGGCATATCACTGACAACAAGAAAATATAGAGAAATCAGACCTTGGCTTCTAAATACCACCCTCTACTAAAACAAAACAAAACAAAAAATAGAGCCTGTTTGAGAGAGAGCTGATTCTAGGACCATAGAAGAAAAAGTACAAGCTGAGTCAAAATGTCTTGGTTTATCGGAAAAAAAAAAAGTGCTCAAAGAATGATAAGCACGTGTCAAAAAGAGACAGAAATTAGCCTGAAGTGCTCTCACTGGACAAATCAGGATAATGTGACCATCAAAATAAACGATAGGAATGGGTTACAAGCTGTTGAATATAATAGACTACCATGAGTCCACCATCTAGATATATATGAATAAGCATATAAATATAATGAGGAGATTATTATATATTTAAAAGTATACAGAACACTTATTCTAGTTTAAAAATGGTGCAGAAGATTTGCAAAATTTACCAAGCAGCCTCTGAGTAACTGTGCAAAACCATTAGTGATTGACATGATGTCTGTGTGCCTGGCTTGGGAATTCTGGCAAAGATCACTCTGATCAAGCAATAAACATGGACATCATAAGTAAGAGAGCAAGCAAAAAATTATGAGCTCCTGGTGGGATGTAATGAGAAAAATACAGTAACAATTCATTGTTACTCCTTTCAATGATGGATAATCTGAATCTAATCAGGAGCACCAATCCAAATTTAATAACATCTGCAAAATACTGACTTTTAAACTTGAAAAGCATCAAAGCCATGAAAGTCAAAGGTTGAACAACTGTTCTAGGCTCAAGGAGACTATGGAGATGTAATAATTAAATACACTACTTGACTCTGATCAGATCCTCAAAGGATTAAATGGAAGTGCTATATCAATGTTAATTTCCTGATTTTGATGGTTGTACAGTGGTTGGGTAGGAGATAAGAACTAAAACATTTCAGGAGTGAAGGGACATGAGGACACTGAGGTATACTCAATAGGTATGGGAAACAATGGTATCTGTACCATACTGACAACTTTTCTGTAAGTTTATAATTATTTCTAAATCAAAATTAATTAACTAATTAATTAAAATTGTGTAGAGAAATAAATAGAAAAAAATCAAATGTGGTATATGGGTTTTCTAAACACCATCAGTCTTGTGTGTTCCTCCACAGATTTGTTTGCCATATTGCATTGGAAAACATTGTTTAAATCTCTCTCTTATAATCTCCTATGTAGTCTACATTTATGGTCCCAATGCTTAGAAAAGCTCATATCTGTTCTTGAATAGATCATGTTTTGTTCATAACTGGGTTATAAGTAACCTATCTTGGTTTGCTTTTTTTTATACAAAAGAGAAAAGTTTAGATATCTTTTAAAGCAGCTAGAGAAACCAGAAGACACTCAGTATATCACTCAGAACATAATGCAATCTGCCAATGAATAGAGTAATGGCATTGGTTTCTTAGAATTATTCAGAAAATTATTTCTAAGTCTCACAAGCTCTCTGTGCCATTTTTTGGGGGGGAGAAAAAGGCTGCATAAATCATTATAAATGATTTTTTAAAAGAAGTCAAACATAACAAGAGAATCTCCCAGCTTGTAAACTATGCTGAAAATTTTTTAAGAGGAGGTTGAGTTGTAGGATACTGATCAGGTAATGGTTCTGCTCTAATATTCTTTTTCCTAATTGGCAAAATATGGTTACTGGATTAAATAATTTTTAAGAGTATTCCTACTTTAATGTGTGTGATTCTGTCCCTTGTTTACCTTTCCAAAACTCTGAAGTAATCAAGGCTCACATTAACTAGAATTCATATACACAGGAGAAAACATTCCTTTGCCTTTTGGGTGTCAAATATCTCATGGCAAGACTTAATATAAAATTTTAATAATGACCATTAGGATTTTCATTAAGATAAATGATATGTGTCTCATGTTATATATAAATACTACATGTGAAATGTCAATATGTACCTTGCAACTAGTAAAATAATATAATTCCATAGATTCAAAATGGAACAAAGTTTTCTTTCTTTTAGGCCTGTTGCTTATTTTAAGTTACACATCTTCAATAACCTTGTTTTTCTCACTGCAACTGCCATGAGTTGAGGAAAGATATACATCTTAAAACTGTTTTCAGGACTAATTTTGAGTTCTGTTTCAGTTGTCCCACCCCACCTCAACCCTCTGCATTATTTCTTCTAATTTCCATGGACTATTTTATCCGAAGACACTGTGTAATATTAAATTACAATAATAGCAATCAAAGTCATGGGGAGCAAAAGGATTTTCAATTGCAGCCCATGCTTGGCTCTCAATAGCACGGCAGAAGGAGAGCCTGAAAAGCACAACAATTCAGAGAACTTGCCAGCAGACCCCATTGTCCTTTCAGTTTCTAATGACACTGAAGTACTTTCATGATTAAAATTTAAAGGCTTCCCCCGGTAACCAAGTAATTTGCCCAAAACTCCTTATCTAGCACTTACCAAGAAGACTCTGATTTTAATATACTATTAATCAAGCTCCAGCCAAGTTTACCACTGATACTTTCAATTATAGAGAGACTAGCTTCATCTCTCTCAGTATGTATGTATCAGATTTTTTTTTCTGATTAGTCAGTTACCCCAGCAATGGAATAAAACCACAGACTTGGTTTAGATACACATTACTAAGACACTAGTTGTGGATTTGCGAACAAACTAAGACATTTTAAACTATTAATCACTTGTAAGATGATTAAAATCTGAAAGCCTTGGTGTTCATGACCAGGAATTAGTTATTAGTATTATTAAACCTGCAGTGCACTCATTAAGACACATGCTAAAACACACTAAAGAAATGTATTTCAAGAAAATAATGATGGGTACATTATCAGTTTCAGTGCTGTCCCTAATACCATATATTTACAAAAAAGAATATACAATGATATAAGCATATTTACATGCATATTTAAATCAAAATAAAAAGTTTACTATATAAATTGTAAATTATTTCTCCAAAATATTGAATAGCATATAAAAGTATATTTATAATACTTTTTACTAATATGGGAAGTACTTATGTTAAGTGCCAAATAGCTGGTTTATTTTGTTAACATATATGCAAGTGATAAATAATACTGTAAATATAATCACCTACATATGACCAATGCTTATCTTTTGCTGATTAGGGATCATATTTACTTCCTTAATTCTGATTATCTTATATCTGCATTTTCAACATCAAAATATCTTGCTTTGTAATCAGATAAATGACATAAATGACATAAATTGATCTCATTTCACACATAAGAAGGCATCTGTATAGCCAAGGAAAAGTCGAGGTATTTTGTCCTTTTCTTTCCCCCCTCAGTATTTATTTAGTGTCATAATGACTATTACACCAAGTCACATAATTCTTTAAAAAATTATATCTGGAATGCTATTATGTAATTGATGTTTGCAACAAAAATGTAGACTATGTGTGCATGCAGCTTAGTGAATAATAAAAAGATGATCACTAAATTACTTTGGTCAATTCAGTAAAAATAAAAATAATTTGGTTGATTTATTTTTTACTCTATTTTTAATGTTTTATATAGGAGAATTTAAAAATATAATTAAGGACCAGGAATTTTACTATATATCTAAGGTAAAATATAGGATGATTCTAAACAATAAGTGACCTACATAAAAGTATTTGCTAGTGTTAGCAAGATAAGATGAAATTAAAAAATGGAAACTATGTAGATTGAATTAGAAATTATTAATTGCAGATTATCTTAGGTATTGTTACAATGTAAACTAAATTTTCCTGATTCAACATTCATGCCATACAGGAGAAATATGAATTTTCTGAAGAGGGTTTTAGCCAAATAAATGTATAACTTCTAATTCCGGAGGCATGTGGACTTATTACTGTTTTTATGATAATTTGAAATAACAGTAATATAATTGCAAAATCAAGTTTTTATACACAACAATTATTCACTAGTATGTTGGTGACAGTAGTTCATATTTATATAGTATTTTACAAAACACTTTTAAAACAATGATTACAACTAAATCTCAAAAATAATCACTGAATTTTATATTTTAATCATTATTTGCAGATGAGAAAATTGTATATCAGCTAGCACATAAAAATGTTCAACTTTGCTAGTGATTTGAATTAAATAAGTAAGCATGTGTTATTTTTAATTTTAACTTATTAAAGTTTTCTTATTATTTTGATAATATATATTGCTGCTAGAGATGTAGTCTCCTAAGTTTTCTCTTATTTATATGAAAAAGTAGAGTAATTTTGAAAAGAAATGAAGCAATATGTATCAATTTTCAAAATATTCACATCACTGAACCAAATAATCCCCTTTCTAAGATTTAGGTCTAAAGAACTTGACTACATTTTAACTACTACAATACAGGAATAGTTTATAAGTAAAGGTGTCCATTGCTTTACTATTTTTAACTAAAAATAATTGACACAACTTAACATGTAGCAATATCAAAATGGGCAATGAAATTTAAAAACTATAAATTTATTAAAATAATATTAATAAAGTTGTTTTAATAGTAAGATGATTTTTTATCTTAGTGGTATTTTACTATTTTGTCCTGGTGATGTTTCTCAAAAAAAAAAATGCAGATTAAAGATGAAAATGAAATGCACTAAAATGTTAATGGTAGTTATCTTGCAAAAATATTAGAATTTATTTTGTTTTAATATTTCTTCTTCCTTATAGTTTTTAACCTTCAACACTGAACAAATGGCACTTCTTTAAACAGAAAAAGATAAAACTAATTATTTTTTAAAAATTTTCATGTTACCTACCTAAACATTCTCTGGACTCAGATTGAGCTTGATCTGACACTTTATTAAACTGAAGTTATCCAAAACAAATTACTTTGAAGATGACTAACACCATCAGAGAGATAAAAGAAGATTTTCTATAAATGAGAATTTAAAATATTTCAAACATTTGATTTAATTTTTTCATTAATACTAGATTTGCAGAAAGTATATTTGGGAAAGTTTAAGTTTCGTTATGTAGCCAAAAATTGATTGAAAACAATCACTTTACAGTTTTAGACATTTTTGATGATTAAAATGATTTATATTATTTATGTAATGATCAGTAACTTGGATTTTTAAAATATTCCACAGTAGATGATTCATTTATCCTATCTCAAGTGCACTTACCTTTAAGATCTATCTATGCTGGGAGAGGCACCTAACTAAATAAGTCATTTCTTTTTCAATTCTCCTTTCTGATAGCTATGTTCTGAGATTAACAATTTTCTATAAAATCAAATGGTAAGAAGAAGATAGAATGACACATTTTAGCCAATTATAAGTATAATATATGTGAACATACATATGTCTTTAAAACATGTAAACATGTAACTGTCAATATGCTTTAGCATACACCATGAAAAAGTTTTTGAGGCCTTTCTAAACTAATTTTATACAAAGTAAAGAAAGACTTTTCTGTGAGCTTTGATTTGATATTTTAATAGTATACAATCACCTGTACATAAAATTAGAGAAAATCTTAGCTTCAGTAATTGAAAATGCCAAGAAAGTGGAATTAAAGTAAAAACATAAAATCACAGGTAGTTTGTACTGATGCCAAGGAAAAAACTTGCAAATTTTATAACTACTATTTTTTGTGCCCTTTATGATAGTGGTAACTTACTATAAACATATGAAAAATAGAACTCTACTCTCTGTGATGATTTAATAACATGTATTTCACTTAAGGTCTTTTTTAAGCAGGTCATCTAAATATAATAACTATATATTTAACTATCAAGTACTCTCTATCATTAATTTCTCGGGTTATTAGAAGCTATCAAATGATGCTACAAATGTGTGCTATAGCTACCTTACATAATAAATAAATGATTACACAGAAACATATGTACACAAATACTGAGTAAATAAAAGTGAGAAGTGTGACCTGAAAAGCAGCCAATATTAGTTCATTAATTTCTGTTTTTAATGAATGCTTTTTTCCTACTTTGCATATAGACATGATTAAGACATTTTCGAGTTGGCTATTACACGAAAGATTTGAGTCCTCCTATGAACTGCACCTTCTCTAGAATGCAGGTTTATTCTTTATTAAGGGGAATTCTCAAGTTTGTTTATGACTGTGAAGTAGATCTTACAATAGAACATTTAGGCAATTGTCTATAGTCTAAAATAATGTTGAGTTTCCCCTCTGCATTACCTTCCCACAAAATGCACAGCATTAACCAATTCTTTTCTGTCAACTAGCAATTTTTGGCAGATCCCTTTTGCATGATTCATGAAGGACCAGTAAAAGGCTAATTGTTCAAATTAATTTGCGTAAATGACTAAGCAAGAGATAACAAAATTACATCTGCACTTGTTTGGCAAAGATTCAATAGCAGCGGCCCTGTACTGCCAGCTGCTTCCAGACAACACTCTTGCAGAAATTAAAAGCTACAAATATTAATTAATACACTTTTTTGGTACGTTAATTTGCACTGAAAGGTTCCGGAGTGCAAAACTGCTGAGAAGATGAACCATGATAATTAGAATTAATGGGATGGATGCATGTTTTTGCAGCTGAAGTTTTAAAAACCCATGAATGGAACTGGGAACTTGAAACTGACATTCTCATAAATCTCTATGATAATGTAGCTATTAGTATTAGAAGGATTAAGTACTATGGCTCCAGAGTTATCAATCACATGACACGTTATATCCCATCTGTCATTGCAGTAGCTAAGACACGATAGCCGTCCTTGAGGAAGCCATAAGAAAAGCTTTGGGAATTCAAGGAATTGTAGTGATAACTGTCAGACTACAAAATGAATAACTCAAACCTCTGATTTCCAAACAGAAATAATAGCCAACACTCTATTTGTCAGCTTGGTACTCTGCAAATACCCTCACTCTAGTGTCTATATTTAAGATTAGTCAGGCAATGTGAATTATAGATAGATCACACTGGAAAAAATAGTAGTAAGATATCACAGATTCTACCTTTAATTCATATGTAACTTCAGGACTATGAGTTTTCTTGTAAAGTAGTTTTTACTGATTATAATATTAACTATACATAGAAATATCTTAAACGCTTACTGGTGACATACTAGTTAAT
The DNA here is from genome assembly GCA_036589455.1 of Ateles fusciceps. Taxonomy (NCBI): domain Eukaryota; kingdom Metazoa; phylum Chordata; class Mammalia; order Primates; family Atelidae; genus Ateles; species Ateles fusciceps. The sequence continues at coordinate 15,829,366 of JAZHEH010001266.1, read as the reverse complement.
ATGCTAAAATAATCTTGATACAAAGTGATTAAGAAATAAAAATGCAAAACTTGGGCTTTTAGCTTTATACATTGATTTGTAGGTGTTATATTTCAATAGCCGGCTATCAAGATAGAATATCAGTTTCTTCATGTAACTCCCCCAAATACTACCAATTAATGTATGCCACATAATTAGACAGATATAGAAATTTACATTTGTTGCTTAAAAAATTAAAAGCAATATTTGCATGAAAGTTTGTAGGATACATGCAACACTTTATGTAAGCTTTCTATTTAATTTATCTAATTTTGTATTTAGAAAGAACACAGCATCGAAAAACAGAGGAATCGTTACACAGCATTCTAATTTGGATCAGTTAACACTTTCTAGGAGTTTTACAAACACCATAAAATACAGCATTTAATGAGAGATTATAAGGAAATGAAAATAAGTTTTGATTTTTTAAAAAATATTAAATATTAGGAAAAATAATATCCTTTATACCAGGCTAGCCATATGTACATGGATGAAAGGAAAACTCTAGACTTAAGAAAATATTTTTTCATTGATATTCAAAATTATATTCTAACATGTTTATTCATTTTAGAGTGATTTTAAAACACATATTACTTGGATAGCTTTCCCAGATATTATCTTTCCTTAAGATTTTGTGGAAAATTGTGTGTACCTTTTTCTTCTAAAGAAATGCCTAATTACATTTATTATTATTATTTTTTTGAGACGGAGTCTTGTTCTGTCTCCCAGGCTGGAGTGCAGTGACACCATCTCAGCTCACCGCAACCTCTGCCCACTGCGTTCAAGTGATTCTCCTGTCTCAGCTTCCCGAGTAGCTGGGATTACAGCAACATGCCACTGTGCCTGGCCAATTTTTGTAGTTTTAGTAGAGGTGGCATTTCACCATGTTGGCCAGGGTGGTCTTAAACTCCTGCCCTCAGGTGATCCACCCATCTCAGCCTCCCAGAGTGCTGGGATTACAGGCGTGAGTCACCAGGCCCGGCCAACCTGTTTACATTTTTACATTATATTTTCAAAGGTGTTAAGACCCAAGTTTAAATTCAAGGTTTTGATCTCGTTTTTAGTGGAAATATACGCATTGTCAGGAAGACAATACTTAAAATTGCTAAGAGTCCTTTACTGTCCCTGGAAATAGATTTTGATTCTTCCTTGATAATAATACCCATAAAGGGTGCCAGGAGGATACTGTTGTGATTATAAATGGAAAGAAGAGTCTCAAAGTGGAGAAGCAGTTTGCAGAATCAGAAGGCTGAGTGACCGGATAAACCTTGCCTAGCTTAGAACTGTGCTTAGGGCCTGAGTTGCTTTTGAAGCATGATAAAGAACCTAAGTAATTTATTCTGGGGGAAAAAAGATCACGCAGTAACTTAATAGTTTAAGTATTTGGTGACTCATTGCCATGAAGAGACTGTAGATTGGACCCTATAGATAATATCTTAGTGACAAAACTGATGAAACCTCATGAAACAAACCTGATGAAAGTAGAGGGTGTTTCTCAGGGGATGAAGCAGAACTGTCATTCACTTACTCTATCACAGTAAACAAATTTCATATTTATTCCCAAAGGGAGGAATTTAAAGCTAAGAAAGTATAGTCAGATATATTAAATATTTTTTATAAGGTCTTTAAATGGCTAGCTAGTATGCAGAATAAGAAGTTTTTTTGTTGGAATAGGAAAGGTGATATGTCAAGGTATTTGTTTATTTGACTGATAAAATTAATGCAAAAATTCTAGAATGCTACCATATGGTGTTCATTTGTCCTACCCTTCATGGGTTGTCTCTACTATTTACCAGGTATACTAGCTAGACTTAGAAATATGCCCATTCCACAAACATTTGTAACTCATTGGAATTCCGATCATACCAAAAATTTCACAAAGTGTAAACATGTTATCAAATACTTGTTTGAAAATTCAACATGCTTTGTTCTATAAAAAATAGTTTTTATAAGCCCTTTAGTAGGACACACCTAAAAACTGTTAAAATAGATGCTGTTTTCTAAATTTCAGAACGAAATACAAGTTTCTAAAATGTTTCATGAGTTTATTATTTATGAAGAAGAATTTATACCTTTAATAGTCGTAATTGATTTGAGTCTCATAAGGTCCGTGTCAGAGTAGTTAAAACATTTTATCAAAGAGCACATAATATTTTCTTCCATTGAGAATGTGTTTTACATGTATATGTAATTTCAGAATTACATGAAAGCTTTATGGCTTTGTGGGTGCCAGCTTAGATAGTGCCTGACACAGATCAAGCTGCTGTTTTACCAGGGAAGAATTATTGGCCCTTGTCTAAGCATGATGGCATTGCCTGGCAAAATGTTAGATGCTTTTTTATCACCTTATTTGTAAGTTAATATTTCAGGATGTAACCATGCAACAACATTAAAATTTGAAGAAACTCCCCATTATACCAAAAAATATACACAAATATAAAAAGAAAGCAAGCATCATGCAGACACTTTATTTCCTTAGGCAAAGTGTCAAAAGTTGAGAAAAAAATGTATACAACAAGATAAACATAATTTCAACAAAATCAAAACCAGCATTTTAAAAAATGATCAAATTCCTACCATCAACATTCAATCTGCATTTTATTTTGCCCATAAAGAAATATCTCATACTAAAACTAAGAAGACATTTCTTTCCCAAATCTTAAGGCAATAAAACAATTTTTCTGAATGTATTTTTAATATTACAGTTTCATAAATCAAACACACATACACAGCTTTGTCCCACTTGGAAGATCATACACAATAAAATCTGTGCAGCTATTCATATACAAAGTCTTGGCCTGATAGCTTCTACCCAGAATTTTATTATTTTAATCAAGGAAAAGGAATTATACCTCATCTGCCAGTGAATTTCTTCTGCCTAAAATGTTTTCTGTGCAAACATTAGAAGAACCTCATTTCAAAAAAGAAATGTTACGAAGTACAAAATTTCCATTAGCTATTCTACTTTTAAGTAATCTTTCTGGCCTGCTATTCTCTGTACAATGTATAGATCAATAAGCACACAGTGCTTTCGGATATCTATGGTTTTATTTCCTTCAAGTATTATTTGAATTATTTGTTTGTATTTATCTTCCCATCAGTCTTATTATTATGCTGCCAAACTGGATTGTAAACTCTTCAAGGACAGGGTCTCAATCTCATACGATCTCATACAGCATGGTATCTACTACAATTCCCAATGTGATATGTCTGGATTCAATTTGGGAAGGTCTTCCAACCTTACATGGACCCTCATTTTCTGGAAATTTCTCTTGTTAAAATCTGCCACTCACTTCCACTAGTGCACACAACTGTGATGCAGAAACCTGTCTCTCGTAGTCAAGTGGGCACTTTACTCAAGCTAGAAAAATTGGATATTTTGCCCTCAGAAATTGGACATTTCTAACTGAGGAGTTGGTTTCTGGAAATCTTTAAAACTAAGACAGTTTAGGCTCAGTATTTTAGATTAAAAAGTCTGTGAGATTCCTGGATTTTCATTCTTGATCATTTACCTGCTTCTTGGATTCTTCACCATGGCTCAACATAATTCTGTAATTTTTCCTTTTGAGAAGCTGGCTGGAGTTGTATTCCCTTTGTTTTTAGCTGTGTTTTTAGCTGTTTTCCTAGAATTAAGTTATAATTCTAGGAAACTTAACTAATAAATATCTATTCACTATAACTGGCATCATAAAGGACTTAGAATCTAACCTGAGGGTTAGATTTTTGCATTCAAAGTATAGTCTTTGCAACAAATTTTAAGAAAAAAAAAATAATTTCTTATCAAACCCCTTTCCATAAATGATAAAAATACTCACCTCACTATGTATATGTATCCTATGAGCAAACCCATTATTAAGAATGCATCTCTATGAATTGTAGCAAATTTTTATTACATACATTTAACCAAAATATTCAGTCTGATAAAAGTATATTTGAAGAATCCTATTCACACTTGTGCCAAGCTTTATTTACCTTGGGGTAGGTATGCAAGGTTTTGTTGTTGCTGTTGTTCCTAGGTAGAATTCTCAAATCAACATCAAAATAAAGCTGTCTTTTGGAAATGATTTATTGTTCCTAAATTCATTGCATTTTCTATAATATATCATGAAATGTATTTGTGATTAGGAAGAGTCAATATCCCATAAGACATTATATATACCTCCATAATATCTTAAAAAGGAAAGACTTAATTTTTCCATTAGTGAGTGAGAAAAAAAAAGCAATCATTAAGAAGTCATAAGATTTTGGGATTTGGGGGACTAAGATACTTTGAGAGAGCGTCTTTCATGACAAAGACTATTTCTTTTTTAAAAAAGCACAGTCTACTTGGTAGAAAAGTTATTCACTCATAAGGAAGCTCAAAAGTTAGAAAACATTTACTTATAAATCTATTTCTTGAACTCTTGTTTTTGTTTCTTAAATCAAGTTACTGAAATTGGTATTAAGAAATAAAGAGGCTGGCACTGTGGCTCACTCCTGTAATCTCAGCACTTGGGGAGGACGAGGCGGGTGGATCACCTGAGGTAAGGAGGTGCAGACCAGCCTGGCTAACATGATGAAATCCTGTCTCTACTGAAAATACAAAAATTAGCCAGGCATGGTGGCGGGTGCTTGTAATCTCAGCTACTTGGGAGGCTGAGTCAAGAGAATCGCTGGAACCCGGAAGGTGGAGGTTGCAGTGAGCCAAGATCGTGCCATTGCACTCCAGCCCAGCTGACAACAGTGAGACTCCATCTCAAAAAAAAATTATATATATATATATATATATATATTATATATGAAGAAATACAATATTTCATACACACTAAGGTTATCACTCCATGTGAGAAAATGTTTGACATGTATATATAAGTTACATATTTAGAATCTTAACAATATAAATAGAAGAGGCATTTTAATGCCTAGTAGTTTCCTGGAAAACAACTTACCATCCAGCGTAGTGATTAAAATCAAAAGCCTTAAATTCCCCCCACCAACATGTGGCTATGTTACAATTTTAATAATCAGAACACCTAATGTGCAGTCTGGGGTAGGACTGGTTGTAGGATACTAGATCGTCAGGCTAAAACTGTACCATATTTCTTCAAAACAATGCATTGTGACTAAATTATCGGCCACAGTGCTTTTGGCAACTGTTCCTCTGAAGTTCAACTTAGAAATGGAAAATGAATGAAGCTTGTTTACCACTGACTGGTCATAACTCACTCTAATCTTGCCAAGGAAAGATCTGCTACCAGGTTTCCCCTAATCTTAGGTTTTTGTCATCCTAATTCCTTTCAAACAAAAGGTTTTATTATTTGAAAGAACATTAGAATAAAATTCCTTCTGAGATTACTTCACATTTTCTATTCATAAGACCCAAATAATAGCACACCAGGGTAAGAAGGGCAGCCTAATATAGTCACCACACATCTGACCACTGATTACCTTTTATTTAGAGAAATATCCTGGAGATCAGGTATGAGTTTCTTACAGCCATGTGAAAAATAAAAAAAATCATTGTTCTGGGAGCAACACTCCTTTAGTGACTCTTGGGTGATCTTGAGGAAGTCATTTCAATTCACTGAGGCTCGGTGTTTGCATCCAACATATGGCCATGCAAACTCTATATGATTCACTAACTCAGTGATTCAATTCGAAAAGGAATGTCTACTAAAACTGATGGCTGACTTTATCTTTTCAAAAGAAAAGACAAATATACCAAAGAAATTGCTACTCCCCTCTCTTGGAATATATAATTTATTTTACATGGCATTTGCTCTTAATGCTTGAAAGTGGGGCTCAAAGAAACAAACCAAGTGGATAAAAATATGTCCATGTTTTATTTCATGTAACCAGCATTCACCATAGTGGCGGCTGACTCTTCTTTTCTGGACCACAAAAAGGAGTTTATACTGTTAGCGTAAGAGAGTTAAACAACCAGGCTTCATGTTTTTATCATTTGGTAAAGCTGCCAGAAGAGGTCTGAAATCTCAAACTATCAATGAGTAGGAGAAAAGAATATGGTCTTACGTTTTAAAAAAAGAGTATGGAAAATGGGAAAGGAAAATAAGGAAGAATGTAGATAAAGAAAGCAAAGCCAAGAGGAAGTAATAGAGTTTCCAGTATTACATAGCATGTCAAAAATATCAGGGATTCAGTCAGACTTTTTTAATTAATTTTTTTCTTAGAGTAAAAATAGGATAAAATGAGTAACTTTTTGATTATGTTATTTTTTCTCAACATTTGTCTATCGTTCGTAAAGGAAAAATAAAATATCACTGACCAAAAACCAGAATCTGGTTTTCTAAACAGTATTTGAGCCTGGAAAGTGATCACATGCTTGTCACATTTAGTCTATTACATAATTCTAACTCCATGTAAAAATACAAACATATATTGCTGAACAAAGCCTTAGCAAGGCAGGACTGTGATTCAAATTGTCCTTTTCATTCAACACCTTCTGGTGAGTAGAACTAGCCAGGAGCAATGCAGACTGGGATTAAGAAACATGACCAGCTGTCCAATGGAGAGTCAGGCTCTATGAAACTAGTGGCATTTTCTCTAGGAAGTAATTGAAATAAACAAGAAATTTATCGTTGTTTCAGTTCAGAAAATGGAGAAAACATATTTTGAGAAGTGAGAAAATAGGATGAATTGATTTTAAAAAAATGGAAGAGATATTCTGGTAAGGGCAAAGGAATGAGCTGATAATTTAAGACAATTTATAAGAAATATTTTTGTGGATTTTATTGTGTAGTTTTCTTTGGTTTGTTTTTCAGTTTCTTCTAACCTATCTGCACTTTTAGGAATGAAGTGATTATGACCAATGTATCTAACAGCCGATTTAGTTAATGTAACCAATTTGTTTAATAATCATCACTAACCTGCATTTATATGCATTGTAAATTATAAGCTTTAATTCTCACCGAAAACATGTTCTAGTGAATAGAGATTGTATTAGTTGGCTAGGAAAACCATAACAAAATGCCACAGACTGCATGGCTTAAACAACAGAAATTTATTTTCTCACAGTCATGGAGCCTGGAATTCTAAGATCAAGAGGCCAGCAGGGTTGGTTTTTCTTGAGATCAGCCTCCCTTGTGTGCTCAAGGTTGCTTTCTTGTTATGTCCTCATATATAGCCTTTCCTCTCTGTGTGGTGTGGGCACATTCCTGGTGTCTCTCTCTCTTTTTTTATAAGGACATTGGGCATATTGGATTAGGGCTCCACTCTTAGGACCTCATTCATTTATCCTTAATTACCTCTTTAAAGATTCTGTCTCCAAATACAGTCACATTGGGGGTTAGGGTTTCAACACAGGAATTTTAGGACACAATTCAGTTTATATTAAGCATGTGATAACTATAAAAACTTCTAATGCATTTCCTTATTATAAAGAGATTCCTTGTTCCTTATTCATCCATCTCTTTAAAATACTTATCGCGGGGTGCGGTGGCTCACGCCTGTAATACCAGCACTTTGGGAGGCCAAGGTGGGTCGATCACAAGGTCAGGAGTTTGAGACTAGTCTGGTCAGCATAGTGAAATCCCGTTTCTACTAAAAATACAAAAAATTAGCCGGGTGTGGTGATGAGCGCCTATAATCCTAGTTACTTGGGAGGCTGAGTCAGGAGGATCATGTAAACCTGGGAGGTGAAGGAGCTGAGATGGAGCCATTGCACTCCCGCAGGGGTGACATTGTGAGACTCCATCTCAAATAAATAAATAAATATAAATAAAATAGTTATCACTATGGCTTAAGTTTTAGCTTCTCTTTTAATGGGAATAATGTACCCAGATTTATCAGACTATTTTTAGGAAATGTACTTTTAAAAATTTCAAATATCAAATAAGATCTTGACCAAACCAAAAATTGTAAACAGCCAATTTAGCACAAAAGCCAAGAACACTGTTTATTTTGGTATACTACTGAAGTGGCTCACTGACTTAATCAAACTACATTTACGTGCTAATGCAGTGACAGAATTTTAGAATAATGTCTTTGAAGAAGCGCCTACATATAACTATTAGAAAAATTATCTGAAGTTTGGAAACAAGCTATAGATGGCTAGGTGCTCTTTTATTAATTTTCTATCTACTTTTCAAAATTTACAAGTCTTTAGGAACACAAGCTAATGTATTTTTCTCAGGTAAAGATGCAAATCATTTCTCTCCAATGAAGAGATAACTCTGAAAGTTACAATTTATTGCTCAGAAAGACATGAACTAGTTTTATGTCTAACCCAAGAGTCTTACCCTAATATTTTTTCTTGAAATTACCTCTATACCTAGCTCATCAAATGTTCTTCGAACTGATTTTAACTTTCCTGGTTCATTCATTAGTTAATGGGTTAAATAAAATCTTTGACGCATGTCTATTTAATATTTGCCTCAGAGGCACAGATTAACCTTCCTGAAAATAATACTTAAACATAACCAATAAACACATATTCAATAATTAAAATCTTATGTTGGCATATTATAATAATCTAATCTGGAAATTTAATCATTAATAGAGACTATAACACCAAATGATTTATAGTTTAATTTTAAAATTACCTGTCATGTTTTCAGGAAAAAATGGAAAATCAAAACTTTAAAAAAAGTATCTGAAGCATTAAAAAATATATTTTCTATTATTTCTAAGTTTGTTTATTGTAAACTTATACAGTAAAAGATTAGGTATATTTCTGAATTTATTGTTTTCCATTGTCATTTAATATCCACATGTTAATTCTGTATGTGGGCATCGTGAATACATATTTATAAAGAGAAAGAAGGAAATTAATATGATTTTAATCTATGGCTATTTATACTAAAGCAAATCATCTCTAACCTAATAGGCTTTAAACTCCCTATTACTAATATGGCTAGAGTCCCACATTGACTCTAAGTGTTTTGTCAGGGAAGAAGCAGCTTAATGGTTTTTCTCCCAAAGAAACTTGGCCTAGTGTCGTGAAAGGGAAGGAACTAGCTAGGTGGGATTGTTGGTTTATGAAAACCTACATGCAGGTAGGATCCTTTTGTTAGAGTCTTATTGGGTCAATTCTTAAGCTTCTTCAATATTCAAGGTCAGGAAGCTTTTTCCATTGGGAAGTCTCCCTTGCCTACAAGCGCCTCTGAACTATGCCATCCTTTAATTGCACTTAATTTCATATGTATTTCGTATGTTTCATGATTCTGCCTCCTTCTTTATTCCATGAGCTCAATAGAAAAAGAAACTGCATGTTTATCATGAAACTAATTAAGTGTTTGGCATCTACATACTAAGTAAATAAACCGGGATAAAATATATTTGATCAGAGGAACTAATTAACTTGATGTAAAAACTTGAATATGGCCTTTCTCCTTGGCGTTTAGTGCTGAGGCTGCGGACAACATGCATTTATTAAAAATTCAAGAAAAGTCTAAAAAAAACTTTTAAAATTCACTCCCAAAATTTCCCCCCAATCAGCATCTACTCCACCGGAGACTTATTATTTTTTCTTCCTCTTTATAAAACAACCCGGTGAAGCAGCCAAGACCGACCCTCGCCCTCCGCGACCCTGCAGCAGCCACAAGGAGGAAGGAAGAGACAAAGGCCTTCCACTAGAACCGGTCACTGCCACCCTAGCTCCCCCGCCGGCAGCTGACAGCCGGCAGCCAGCGGCGGCCAAGCGACCTTGCTCTGTGGACGGTGAGTCATTTCTGATTCAGATGATTTTTGTCCCTCAGCACGTGCCCTTGCTTCCTGTCCCCCGGCTCCTGGATCCCGGCCGGCAGTCGCTCTCCTCCTCTCACGGTAGAGTCGCGGCCTGTGGCCCTGGAGGCAGCCGTGCCGCGATGAACCCCAGCACCCCGAGCTACATCATGGCCTCGCTATACATGGGAGACCTGCACGCCGACCGTGACAGAAGCGATGTCCCATGAGAAGTTCAGCCCGGTCCCATCCTGGCCATCTGGGTCTGCAGGGACCGGATCACCCGCCGCTCCCTGAGCTATGTGTAGGTGAGCTTCCTGCAGAGCATGCTCTGGCCACCATGAACTTTGATGTTACCAAAGGGCAAGCCAGTACATGTCCTGTGGTCTCAGTGCGATCCATCGCTGCGCAAAAGTGGAATAGGCAACGTATTCGTTTAAAATCAGGACAAATTCGTTTAGAAAGCACTGTGTGATGCATTTTCTTCCTCTGGTAACATCTTTTCTGTAAGGTAGTTTGTGATGAAAATGGTTCCAAGGACTGTGGATCTGTACACTTTGAGACACAGGAAGCAGCTGAAGGAGCTATTGAAAAAATGGATGGGATGTTCTTGAATGGTTTCGATATATTTGTTGGATGGTTTAAGTCTCCTAAAGAATAAGCAGCAGAACTTGGAGCCCTAGCTCCAAGTTCAAGGTTGGACCTGCCTCAAGTATGAAAGTAATGACTGATGAAGGTGGAAAATCCAAAGGATTTGAATTTGTAAGCTTTGAAAGGAATGAAGATGCATAGACAGCTATGGATGAGATGAATGGAGAGGAGTTCAGTGGAAATCAAATATATGTTGGGCAAGCTCCAAAATCGTGGAAGGGCAGACAGAGCTTAAGGGCAAATTTGAACAGATGAAGCAAGATAGAGTCACCAGATACCAGGGTGCTAACGTTTACGTGAAAAATCTTGATAAGAGTATTGAGGATGAATGCTTCCAGAAAGAGTTTTCTCCATTTGGTATAGTCACTAGTGCAAATGTTATAATGAAGGGTGGTTGCAGCAAAGAGTTTGGTTTTGTATGTTTCTCCTCCCCTGAAGAAGCCGCCAAAGCAGTTACAGCAATGAACGGTAAAATTTGTGGTCAGCAAGCCATTGTATATAGCTTTAGCTAAGTGCAAAAAGAGCACCTGGCTCACCTCACTAACCAATATATGCAGAAGATGGCAAGTGTATGAGCTGTCCCCTACCTTGTAATCAACTCCTATCAGCCAGCACCTTCTTTAGGTTACTTCGTGGCAGCTGTCCCACAGACTCAGAACTGTGCTATATACTTCCTCCTGGCCAAATTGCTCAACTAAGACCGAGTCCTCCCTGGGCTGCTCAGAGTGTCAGATCTCATCCTCAACTATGACCAAGTCCTCCCTGGGCTACTCAGACTGTCAGACCTCATCCATTCCAAAATATGCCTTGTGCTATCTGCTCAGCTGCTCCTCACCACCATTTAGTATTCTGAGACCAGCTTCTTCAGAGGTTCCACCAATCATGTCCACACAGTGTGTTGCTAACTCATCAAAACAGATAATGGGTTCATGTTCTGAGCTGCTACTGCTGCCTCCACTCCTGCTGTCCACATCATTCCACAGTACAAATATGTTGCAGGAATTTGCAATCTTCAACAACATCTTAACACATATCCACAGATTACCAGGTGGCAGCCTGCTGTTCATGTCCAAGGTCAAAAATTTTTGACTGCTTCCATGTTGGCATCTGCCCCTCTTCAACAGCAGAAGCAGATGTTGGGTGAACGACTGTTTTCTCTTATTAAGCCACGCACCCTACTCTTGCTGGTAAAATGACTGGCGTGCTGTTGGAGTTTGATAATTCAGAACTTCTTCATATGCTTGAGTCTCCAGAGTCTCTTTGTTGTCATGATGAAACTGTAGCTGTACTACAAGCCTACCATGCTAAAGGGGCTCCAGAAGGCAGTTAACAGTGCTACTGGTGTATCAACTGCTTAAAATGGATGAGGGATCACGTGGAAAACAAAACAAAAAACAAACTTGTGTTTCAACAGAGAAAAATATCTGAACATCAAAAACTAAAATATTATGGGAAAAATACAAAATATAAACAAAAATAAGGAAAGCAAACTTTGAACCTTATGTACTAAGCAAATACCAAGTCTACCAAACTTACTAGTCCTCGATTACTTATTATTTGAAAACAACAACAAAAAAAGAAAACACAAAAATACAGTAAAATTTAAAAACAAATTAATGTTTTATGGACCCTAGAAAAAGAATTTTCAGAAAAGTACAAAAATTTAAAGCATTCCTTTAATTTTGTAACTCTTAACTGTGGGATAGGTCAGAATGTCAATTTTGTTTTAAATAACAAACTTGATAACTAAACAAGGTAATGTAACTTAGATTATGAAATTCTTGATTTAATAAAACTTCCTTAAAGGGTTAAAAAAACCCTGAATAGACTAAAAACATAAGGACATTATGCCATGTATCATCCACATCCACACAGAAGAGGTGGATGTGGCCAGGCACTGTTCCTCACAACTGTAATCCCAGCACTTTGGGAGGCTGAGGCGGGCGGATCACAAGGTCAGGAATTTGAGACCAGCTTGGCCAACATAATGAAACCCCGTCTCTACTAAAAATACAAAAAATTAGCCCAGTATGTTGGCGGGCACCTGTAATCCCAGCTACTCAGGAGGCTGAGGCAGGAGAATCACTTGAATTCAGGAGGTGGAGGTTGCAGTGAGCCAAGAGGGCACCATTACACTCCAGCCTGGGCAACAGTGTGAGACTCTGTCTTAAAAAAAAAAAAAAAGGTGGATGTGTATGCATTAATACTAATATGTGAATCAAATAATTAGTCAATTTTTTTCCTAAGTGGTTGCTTATTTAACTTAATTCAACCATTTTGTTTGTTTTTCAAATCTTAATGGGAGTATAAACACAATCTGACTCTTAAACAGGTTAAATCTAAACTCTCCACACCTTTATCTAGCAATTCCTATGTTGTATAACTTTCTTCACTGCCACATCACAGCTATGATTTTGTAAAGCATTTATTTTTACAGCATTGGGATTTGTAGCTATTAGAATATCAAAGCTATAGGAATATTTCAAATATTCCAAATATAAAAACAAATTTGATTTCAAAGGGAAGTTTTGCACATTTAAACGCCTGAAAATAAGGCATATAATAAAGAGCCTGGTAGACAGTTTATTCTGACAATATCACTGAAAATGGCTATAAAATCTGATGGAAACTCTGAAAAATCACCTTTAAGGATGATACAGAATTCATTTTCTTTGTAAACTGACCCTGGAGATGTGTCAAACATTTGTAGTATCCACAATGAACAGTCAAAGCCATGACTGGGAGATTTCTTGGGCCTGAAATAAAACATTCATTTTAGTGATTCTTATTTAATGTGGTGAGGTGAAAAACTGATATAGTCTATCAATTTTTCTTTAGGTATACCTATTAATATCCACTTCTAAATTTTCAAAAAGCATAACTAAACAATGCAAAAAAATATATATTTGTGATTCCCAGAGTAACACAAGGGAATAGCAAAGACTTCTCAGTCATGAAAGAAGGAAACAAACGGGTCAATTTTTTTTAATGCTTAAAAAGAATCCATCTCAACCATGTCAATAGTCCATCTGATTAGGTTTTCTCCTAACGTAAGCTAAAGTACAGGTTATTCTCACACCTCAGCAAGGATGTAAGGTATTTGAAGATGAGCCCTGTAAGATAAAAATGTCAATATTCATTTCTTATAGTAAGATGCAGCCTTTTGCAGTCCAATAATTCAATTAGGAAAATGGAGTACACTACTCAGGTTTTTTGAACTTCTTTCCTTCTAAGTTTTTAAGAGGTTATTATCTAGCTTAGCAGTTATTATTACTCAAAAAATATTAAACTTTTTTGGTTCTATGATGTATTTATTCTATTAAATTTTACTGAGCTTTATTCAGTATGTATTATCAAAAATGATGCATTCTTTAACCTTTCCTGGAAATCAATAGTAAGAAATATAGTCTGGTAGAACTGTTGCTATAATATGTAGGCAATTAATTCCTCATAGGGATAAAATATCTTCTAACAATTAGTAGGTATTATATCCCATTACCAATCTTATTCCATTATGACAGTCAAAAGTTTGTTTCCTAGTCAAAAAAATGCTTCATTTATTGGCACTTACGTATTCTGTGTGTTTCAAAGACTTTGGTAGTTGTCTCCTTGTAATATTTCAGCTTTTAAGCTGCTTCCCTGCCTCACTGAGCTCACATAAGATACATCTGAAAGCTTTAGTACAAATTTACTTCGAATAAAGTCTTCAATTCATTTTCATGGCACCAAAAAGACAGCTTTAATAACTGCAATGACAAATAAACTGGAAATCATTCCAGGCCTTTTCACTTAACTGACAAGTAGAACACTCTCATAATGAGCCGCAGGTTTTACGTTTTCTCTTTGACCATAATAGCTTCATTTAAGAGTGTCAGACCCTGACACTTCATCATTTATCTACATTATTTCTCATCTTCTTTCAAATAAATTATGGAATACTAGACTGAGCACATAAAAACAAAGTGACTTGTTATCAGTAAACAGTAAGATAAATTGTCCAGAAGTTCCTCATTTAGTTCCTTTTAAATTTAAGGGCAAGTTATTGGGTGCACCTTTTTTAACTTCCAACGTTTGCATTTTTACAGCCATCTTATTTCTCTTGCCAGTGGCCTCTGTGCACTCATCCACAGCCTGATGTGGAAGGCATAAAGTAATCCCATTATCCCAGGGTTGGTCACTAAAGTACAAAGAGGCAGAAAGGGAGAAAATCAAATAAACAACTTTGAGAGAGATTTCTCCACATATATAAAACCCCCCATCCATAATACATCTTGTCATACTAGAAAATGTGACACTTCCAAAGTAATGAACAGTGCAACTGTAACTGTTTTTGCCCTTGGAAATATAGCACTGATTTTAAATGGATGGGTGAATGCCATCTCTTCTCATTGAATCCTTTTCTTCACCATATGGAACTGGAGGAAATCAAATAAAATCCCTATCAGATTGTATTTATTTTTGAAACTGTTGACCAAGTTTATGGAAATCCTCACCTCTCTTCCTTCTTATGTATTGGTTTAGTATTAACTTCAAAGGATTTAAATGAATCAGATCAGATTAATTAATACAAATATCAATATTTTAATAACACTAAAATGTGTGTGTGTGTGTGGTAATACATATTAAAGGCTTATTTGTATGCTAAATGTATCGATGAATGATATATAATGTAGATAGTCATAGGCTGATTGTATATTAACAACTTTTCATTGACTCAAGTTATTCTGGAATTGAGCCTTAAGATACTGTTGTTTTGTTTTGCTTTTCTTAGATATTACAATCAGTTTGGTCATAATATCTCACAAATTTAGCAACAATATAACATGGAAATTTAAACACTGATAACTTAGCAATGTTTTATAGATGCCCTACTCAGTGCAAAATTCTTATATAGGGAAACACAAGAAAAGGCTATATGCCATTATCCATTCTCAAAAGATCTCTGGGAATGGGTTTACTCATCTAATTTTGGGATGCTGTTTAACTTCTGAGATTCTACAGTGGTAAGAATAATTTAAGGTGTAAATAATTTATATGCCTCTATATTCATGTTCTGAGGAAATTTTCCAAGTTTTAGTTCCTGAGAAGTTGGTGTAATAATATGATATTTTGGCTCCTTCTACTAACCCAAACATGAAGATATTTCAGAAAGAGATGTTGATGAATTTCTCTGCCAGCAGAAGTCATAGAAAGGTTGGTGGATGTGTGGGAGCAAATGAAGATGGTTAGGGCTATATGTGGATGGAATAGTATTGAGAGGTAGAGGTCGAGGTGGAGGAAATGCAAGGCAGAAGGACTTGGAGTAGAAACAGTAGGTCATGTTAATTTAGGTAGTCATATATTTTGGCAGAAGTGTGCCTTTTTCTTTCCTCTATTTTGTACCCTTGCAGGAAAAGTCTACCTAGAAGAGAGGGAGAAAAGAAATATCTCTTTTTAAAAAATGGTATCTGAGTAAATGTACAGATTATCCCATAAAAGCTCTTTATGCTATGGCATACTCTTTCCCCTAAAGTCACCAAGAAAGACAAAGGCCAGGACATAAATTATTGTCCCATCCCCCAAGTATACAATCCAGTAAAGTTGACTAACTCCCAAAGACAATACAAACTCACAAGGGAAAGTAAAAAGACAAAAATAAGACAAAGACAACTATCTGCAAACCTACAGGCTGAAGACAACAAGGTATTGTACAGTTTGTTTATTGAAACAAACAAATCATATTAAAATATAACAACTGTAACAACTAGTATTTCTGAGTGTGAAAACACAGAAACAAGAACTCAATATATGGTTTCATCGATACAGTTGAAGAATTAGCAAGAGAAATGGAAAATAAGCTGAAGGAGCTCACTGAGAAGGAATAAAAAGGGAGAATGTTAATAAAGGAATGGAGACTGAAGTGGAAGGGTTACATTATATATCCAAAATATTCAAAAAGATTAAAAAATAAATGATTGCAAGATTTTAATCAATTACTGATGTGGAATTTAACAATTAAATAAAATTATGAGAACACAGATACAAAGGATTTACAGCAAGTCAAGCAGTATAAATAATAAAAAAGACTGATTCCTGGAAATGCAGTGAAATCTAAGAATTACAAAAACATAAAGACAATTTTAAAGGCTACCAAAGAGAAAAAAAAATAGATGTTCTATAATAAACTGAGAAACAGATAGTGATTATGCTTCTCACCATCTACAGATAATACACTAAGTAGCAGAGCAGTAATATTTTTCACATCATAAAGAAAAATAAATTCAAATATATATATAGTATATATTTTATGTGTGTGTGTGTATATATATATATATATATATATATATATAGAACCCAAGTAGTTTAGCTCCAGAGCTTGCATTCATACTTGCTACAAACAACACACATACACACACAACAAACACACATATATTACAATTCAGAATGAAAATTCAGAACTCCAGAACTGCTATGTCATCTAATTCTAGTGAGCACCATTCACTTGGAATATATTGTAACACCAAGGGCCATCCTTCACTTTGTAGTTTATGTAAAGGGCACCTTCTGGAGCTGTGCAATACAATGGCTCCATTTTTATTAGAATGCTATAATTGACTAAGTCTTAAAAAAAATATAGCTAACCATAAGACTCATACTTCCACGTATGCACACATACTTACAGGGGCACTTGGCATGTGAGAGAAGTGGCACAATAAACCAGCAGGAGAAGTATGCACAAGTTAGATAGAAAATATTGAGAAAATGGTTTACTATTTGGAGAAAATTAAAATATATCCCAGTTACACCATACACAATGGTGAATTCTGATAGCTAAAATGTCAAAGTTAGGTAAAGGACTTCTGAATAAGACCCCAAAATTACAAACAATAAAGTTGAGTGCCATGGCAACATCTGTGTTGAATAGTAGATACTGCAGATAAGGTTGATACGTGACTAATGTATTCAGAGACAAAAACAGGCAAAGAATTAATACTTGCAATTCAAGTACTTCTGCAAATCAACTAGGAAAATTGCTGAAACTCAATGGAAAATGAACAGAAAACATTGAAGAACATTTTATACAAGGGATGACTAACAAACATCAAAATCATTCAGAATCAAATGGAACAGTCATTTCGCTAGCAAAGTTTCTGGTATGAAAAAGGTCAAAATGTGAAATCAATATTGTTACCCATATTTAATTATTTTTCTATTTATTATCTAAATTATATTCTGAGGAACAATAGCTGGACTCAATTTTGCTATGAATTCTTAAAAAAAACTGATGACACCCAAACACTCAAAATATACTCTTTGTAGTCCATAGCCAAAATTTTAAAAAGTAAAAATATGTGAATGTGAATATGTGTGTGTATATATATATATTCATAATAATAATTATGACTAATAATGAAGAAAACCAATGAAAATGGAAGCAAATTTATATGGAGTGATATTCTTACAACTCAATATGTTTAAAAATGTGCAAAAGCTATTTAAACAGAGTTAGTTGCCCGGTACGGTGGTTTACTCCTGTAATCCCAGCACTCTGGGAGGCTGAGGCAGGCAGATCACTTGAGGTCGAAAGTTTGAGACCAACCTGGCCAACATGGTAAAATGCTGTCTCTACCAAAAATACAAAAATTAACCTTGTGTGGTGGCACAGGCCTGTAGTCCCAGCTACTTGGGAAGCTGAAGCAGAAGAATTGTTTGAACTCAGGAGGTAGAGGTTGCAATGAGCTGAGACTGTGTCACTGCACTCCAGCCTGGGCAACAGAGTGAGACTCTGTCTCAAAAAAACCCCACAAAAAACAAAAACAAAAAAAAAACAGTTAGTAATGCTACCTATCACATTTTTTTTTAATATTAGGGTTCGTGTATTTATGTTTTCCATCCAAAAAATAATTACCAGCCCTTAGTATTTAAAATCGATGTATAATTAACCAAAGGTTCTCCTACACCAGCATGTTAGATGGATTGTTATTGTAATTATATAAAGAATACTTTCTTTGTTTCAACTTTTTTTCTGCTAGAAAGTAAAGATAAAGAAACAAATAATGTATGGTTCATGACTAAGTATAACTTACTTGCATAAATTGGTAAACTACAAATATGTAATTTCCACATATGAGGGCACAAATGAAGATCCCCTAAGCCATCATGGAGAAAGATATAGGACCTGGGAATTCCTCTAAAATATAATAACACCTAAGCCACATTTTAAGAGTACATAGACTATGTGAATTAGAAGACCCAATATTAACATGTTAAGTTTCCCGAAATGCTGTAATCCAGATCAAAATCTCATGTATATTGATAAATAGATTGAAGGATCAGGATAGATAGCAGAAATAGACACATATTATCTATTGGTTTTCACCAGAAGACCAAGGCAATAGAGAAAAAAATATTGAAAAACGTGGTTCCAGAAAAAAACTAGATAAATATATAAGAAAATCAAAACAAGAAGAAAACTGACAAAGCACTCCATACCAAAAATTTAATTTAAAATAGATCATAGACCTAAATATAAAAGCAAAAGATATAAAGAGTTTTGGAGAAAATATGAAAGTATAGATTCCACAAAAGAAAAAAAAAGAATAAACTGGATTCTCTAAAATTAAAGACTTCTCTTAACCAATACTCTTAAGAAAATAAAGCCAGCCACACACTGAGAGGAAATATTTGCAATATACATAACTGAAGAAAGACTTATATTTAGACTACATAAGCAACTCTTAATAATAAGTAACAAAAAAACACATGTAGCAAAAATGGGCAAATTCCTTTAGGAACTTCTAAAAGGAAGATATATGATTAGCTAATAAGCACATAAAAATTGCTCAACATCTTAGTCATCAGGGAAATATAAGTTAAAATGACAGTAAGATACTATTACACATCCCTAGAATGGCTGAAAACAAAGAACAACAACCAAAAGAAAATTACTGGCAACACCAAATGTTGATGAAACTGTAAAGCCACTGGAACTCTCATTAGTTGCTGTGGAAGTTAAAAATAGTTCAACCACTCTGGAAAACCAAAAGATTTTTGTAAAATTTTCAAAAGTTTCTTGTAAACTTAAACTTATCATATGGTACAATTATTCCATTCCTAGATACTTCCAAGATAAATAAACTAGTATTTATTATTACTACTAGTAGTAGCTACTACTACTACATATGTACATATATGTATGTGTATATATAGTAGTTGTAATAAGAATAATAGCAATAATAACTTATCACTATGCCCATCAGTAAATCTAAAAAACATGATGTTAGATAAAAGTATGTGGATATAAAAGAGTACATCTATGTGATTTCATTTATATGAAGTGCAAGAATAGGAACTCAACTATGGTTACAGAAATGTGAGGAATACTTACTTATGAGGTATGTGAATTCACTGCAGATGGATATGAAGACAATTTCTGAGATGATGAGAATGAATGATCTCTATCTTGACTATGGTTTTTGTACTTAGATATAAACATTTGTTGATAGTCATTGACAAATACCATATACACACTTATGTAGATTATATCTGAATAAAAAAATTACTGAAAACCCCCTTACTAGTTTGGTGGTAGATATCTCACTGGGTGAGCTTAACATACTAAACACAGGAGATAACCAACCAGATTAATGAACTCAAAAAGATGTCAGTAGAAAACATTCAAACTGAAGTACAGACAGAAAAATGAATTCTAAGAAGAGGTCAGAACATATGAGAAGAATAGGTAGTATTCAATCAAAAAGTCGAATAAACTTTAGACTCCTAGATTGAGACGGGAAAAGAGAATGATGGGAAAAAAATTGAAGTAATAATCCAAATAACATTATCAACCCACAGATGAAATAATCTCAGCAAATCTCATAGGATAAATACATAGAAAACTAATCATAGGCAATTATTGTCGATTTGCTAACAATCAAATACAAAGATAAAATTCTATAAGCAGCCAAAGCAAGATCCGATATTACATTCACTGGAGCCACATACTGATGACATACATACCAGCCAAATTTTGGGAGCTAGAAAACAATAGATTCAAATATTCGAAGTACTTAGAGGAATAAAAAAGCTGCTAATCTAAAGTGTATATCCACTGAAAATGTGCTTTTAAGATGAAGGTGAAATAAAGGTTTCAGATCAAAACAATCAAAAACCCTGACTCCTTGGATTCCTCACACTTGCACTTCAAAAATTACTGAACAGCTTTCATCACCATGAAGAAACATGATCTCAGATGCAAACTCAAAGCTTTAAGTTGGAATGAAATGACCAGAAATGATAAATGTGTAAGTAAATAAAAAATGAATATTAATGATTTAAAGTTATTAAAAAAAATCAGGTTCTGACCAGGAAACAAAAAGCATGGTAATAATTTGAGCAGAAAAAAAGTAATATGTAAGAATTATTAATTAGGCCGAGCTTGGTGGCTCATACCTATAATCCCAGAACTTTGGGAAGCCGAGGTGGGCAGATCACCTGAGGTCAGGAGTTTGAGACCAGCCTGGCCAACGTGGTAAAACTCCATCTCAACTAAAAATACAAAAATTAGTCCGATGTGTTGGCAAAGGTCTGTAATCCTATCTACTTGGAGGCTAAGGCAGGAGAATTGCTTAAACCCAAGAGGCGGAAGTTGTAGTGAGCCAAGATCGTGCCACTGCACTCCAGACTAAGTGACAGAGCAAGACTCCATCTAAAAAATAAAAAAATTAAAAATTAAAAAAAGAATTATTAGTTAGTAAAAGGTAGTTAACAAATATAACAAAAAAAGTAAGAAAATGCTAAACAATATAGGAATAACAAATAGCCTTCTATCTCCAAGGCTAAGGAAAAGTACCCAAAGACGAAATAAATCTGGGAGACCCCTTGCTTTCCAACACTACCACCAGCCTGAGATTCAGTCCTTGCTGAAGAGGAAAAGTCTGTGGCCTACTGGAAGGTAAAGACATTCACTGGGTGCCATGGCACAGAGCTGTGCCACAGCCAGTAGACTGAGAATAGTGAGCAGGAAGTTGCTTGACTTCTGGTGAAAATCTGAAACTTGAGAGCCACTGAACCTTGTTTCATGTGCTGCTGGAAGCATTGTCATAGGAAGCAGAAAGAAAGGCCAGCAGAACCAAGCAAACAAGCTTCTTCCCTTGCTTTGCCCTGCAGTGTCCCATCAGCCCCCTCCACTGCAAAGCTTACTGTTGAGCCAACTGATGAAGGAGAACTGATTGGAGCAAGCTTGTCCAGCCCACGGCCCACAGGCTACTCAGATGGCTTTGAAAGCAGCCCAACACAAATTCGTGAATTTTCTTAAAATATTATGAGATATATGCATGAGCCTTTTTTTTTTTCAGCTTATCAGCTATCGTTAGTGTTAGTGTATTTTATGCATGGCCCAAGACAATTCTACTTCCAATGTGGGCCAGGAAAACCAAAAGACTGTACATCCCTGGATTATGGGGTGTAATTCTAGTATCATGAGCAGGGTAATGCAGGGCAGGTCACAACTGAGAGGCAATAAATTTATAACTGGTATATAACATAATATCTTGTAGGATATAAAAAATGTGTAATTTTAAAATATGTGACTGTACTAGCACAAAGAGAGGAGGGCAAACAGTTAAATCACTGTGAGATACTTGTTTTGTTTGTGAAATAAAAAGTAAAGTAGATTCAATGTGTAGACGTATATCATACTAAAAATTAACCAAAGAGGTCTCACTGAAAAGATTTTTTAAAAAAGATCATCAGCAAGGATGTCTGTCTTGCTTTTCTCCATTATTATAAATAATTAGAAATATTTTTTTTCTAGCATGGGGAAAAATTGGATTTAGCCACACAACTAAATATGGTTCTATAATTTTAGAGGAACAGGAGTTGCAAATGAACATCTACTCACAACAAATGTCCGTTATATGCAGTCTAGTGATAAAAGTAGGTTTTAAAACTGTAAATACTATCTTATAACAGCTACATTGTTGAGCACTTGTGGTGTACCAGGCACTCTGCAACATGCTCTCATTTTATCTTACTGGCAGCCCTATGAGGTATTATCTCCATTTTCATAAATACACTCACACATATATTTGTAGGAAAAATATTAAATTTATCTCTGATTTGGTGGGATAACCAGTATTTTTTAAATTAACCTCCATTTGCTTTTTAATATTTTCTATTTCTCTCCACTGTGAACGTGTGTTAGTATTCTGAAAAAAAATATTAATTAAGCATGTAGAATTAAAGCAATATGTAATCTAATCACAATTATTTATCTCAGATAGTGGACAAATTAACCTATAAATTTAAGAAATATGCCTGAAGATTATGAGACTAAGCAGTTTATAACTCAGCAGTTAATATAGTTTACAGATTGTTTTTATTCGTTTGTTAAAAGAATCAGTGTGGGAGATTTTGCTTTTCATTCTGCCTCTACCATTAACAAGGATAAGTTGTTTTCAATTACTTTGAATATGAAAAACTACAAACATTATTTTCAAAAGATTAATTAAGTTCTCATAATTTGATCTTTTAAATTAGTTACAGTGACATAAGGTATCCACAGACGGGTCATTCAGTTGATCCATGGTTGAAACTACAGGACATGTATTATATCTGAAAAACAGCAAACAAAAAGAGACCAACTTTCTATTCACAGAAAAGATAGCAATCTTTATTAAACAGCTCTTTGCAATATTAATCAAAGAGAAGAGAGAATTTAGTAAGACGACCCAAACTTTTATGCAAGATCTATGCCATCCGCCATTTTTTGCTTCTGAGCACCTAAATGTCCTTGCAAAACAATTTTGGATGACGTACTAAATAAATAAATTAATCTGTGTAAAGTAAATCATAATAATATGAGGATAGAATATTAAATCCTATAAAAGTGCATAAATGAAGTTTTAAAGTGTGGGTTTATAAGGGAGTCTTCATAAGGAGGTAACATTTCATCCGGACTGAGGGTCCAGACCTGTCCTGGCATATTGTTATATACTACAGAGAAAGCATTACTTGAAATATGCACTCCAAATAAAAATTCACTAGATCTAATTACTATATACTCTCTCTTTCTTATCCTTTCTTCTATAAGTAAATAAAATCTTCCTGTCTCTCCATGATCCACTCTTGGTATCTTCTACTAGTCTCTCTCATACCTCTCTAATTCTTTTTTATTCACATCTATTCTGCATTAAAACTATCTGTAAACTTTTTTTTTATCTTGTTTCTTACAATTTACAGTTAAAGAATTCATATTTGTCTTCTAATATTTTATCATTTCAAATTATTTTTCCATATTGTTATTCTTGTCTTTAAAATGACTTGAAGTATAGTAAGCATTGTTTCTATTGAAAGTCTGCATTTTATATTTCCAATATCAGGAACCCCAATGGATCTCTTTCAGTTTCCCTTTTTTCCAATTGGTTCTGATTTATATTTCTTTGTCTACTTGGCTGTATATAATTTTATTTGTAGATATAGTTTAAAGGTTAGGATATTGTTTTCCAATGGTGTGGCACCTGGGAGAAGTAGTTTTCCAGAATACCTTAAAGAAATTTGAGCAGCAAATATTTCTAGGGCCATTCAAATGACTAGAAGTTGGACTATGGTTTTGTCTGTATGATGACTGATTTACATCTACTTCACCTTCTGTCCCAATTCAAAGATAAGAAGATTATACGAAGGTCACTGTCTTTGTGAACCCTTTACTCTAGATTGTGACTGCAAGCCATGAAAGAATTTCAGAAGAGTTAGTCAGTCTTTCAGCCACCTCTCTGAGAATCTGCAAAGGTCCCAAAGGGAAAAGTGACTAACCTCTGTGGATTTCAATCTCCTCTTGGAAATTGAACTAGAAACATTTCATAACTTTTAGCTTTCTGATGCTTTCAAGCAGCTATTTTGAGTAACTGCCCCTCCTCCTAATTTCTAGTTTTCTCAATGAAAAGGTTACTCAGTTATTTTCTAATTTGCAACTTTAAGAAGAGGAAGTTTCCATACAGAATGTTAAGGACATATATATGACAAGTAGTTCAAAGTGGAAGAAACACAGCTAAGAATAATCCAGGGGTTATAAAACATAGTCTGAAAGAATTTAACCTAATTGGTGAAAGTCATTTGGCTTTTTGTGATGAAATATTTAAAACAAAATCAAACAAATGAATTTTTTTCAGAAAGCTAACTCTGCAGGCCTCTGAGGACTTATGAATGTGCCCCATCCGTAAAGCGTAATATGAACATTATACTTCTTGCCAAAGTAATACTCCATGGCTAGAAATGGGAATGCGTTGTTTATACCATCAAGCTCTAAACATACACACACACACACACACACACACACACACACCCATTTTCAGTCATTCATTGACCTTAATTATGTCTTATTCCCTTAGCTCATGAATTACACAAGGTTGACTTCATTGAAAAGAACTCAGTTGATAACATTTGCTTAATTTTATGGATAAAACAACTTTTAAGAACACAAACATTTTTTTCTTTTGATTAAAACAAATGATTCAGGAAAACATAATGTTGTTTTGTTTTTCTCTAGCTTAAAAATAGTTTTATTCTAATTTGGGAGACAAGGCTCTAGCAATTGTCAATGACTGCATTCTAGGACACTGTATATAATTCACTGTATAAAAGTTTGAAGCATATGATTTGCAGAAGGTAATCAAATAAACATAACTTCTAATCAATGCTTTCTTCTCTTTTCAGCATGTCTGAATAACCTTATAATGATGGAGAACAGAACCATTACCTAGTTTTGTATAGGATGGCATAAAAATATAGCCTTCATGTGTAAATGTCTTTGAAAAAAATGAAACATAAAGTTTTTTTTCAAGTTTTACTTTACAACTCAAGTTCAAAACAACCATATTTTAAAAACCATTCAAATATAAAAAGATAACACAAATCTTAACAAGATATACTTGTTTTGAAATAATCTACTCTAGTAAGCATAAAGGTTTTGTCTTATTGATAGCACCCAAACAATTATAGATAAAATATTCCAGAATGAGCATACATTTTGAGATTGCTAAAAAAAGGCAGTATGAAAAGAATGAATACATAATTTATGCTATTTAAAAGTACAAAAAGAAATAAAACCTACATATCAGATATCAGTTTAAAATTTGCAAGAAACATATAATTTACTGTAGATTGGATTTGAATGCTCATTTTGTATTTACATTACAGTGTTTTTATTAAAATATTTACAAGTTGTTTCAAGAAGGATGATCTGTAATTTAGTGTTATGTTCTGTAATATCTCTGTAAATAAGATGTTAAACTGTTAATTTTGACTATTTCTGATCCACAATGTAGGCTTTAAGTATAAATACTTAAAAGAGTGCCTTAATGTGTATCTTTTAAGAAATTTATCCAGGCATGCAAGATTTTTAAAAAAAGAACAGAATAATTTTGTGTAACAAACTGAGTTACATTAAAGAAGAGTACTTAGTTATGAACATATTAAATCAATTCAAAATTTGTACTCTTTATTACCGAAATTATATAATGTTCAGTTCTGTGTGTTTTACTTGATTGATACCCAAATGAATGCTGCATTGATTATATATTATCCTTCTTAATCATCTTAAATCTAAATGTAAAATAACACACATACGCGTATAATTTCTGTGTCTCAGGAGTACCTTGGGGTGTGTAGTATTTTTAATTAAATTTGGTAAACAACATAATGTTCCAAAATTTCTTTTTATTTTCTGAGATACTGTTAGTTATGCAAAAGATTAAAATGAGCAGTAAGAGGTAACATAATCAAGCAATAATGTTGTGAGAACCAGTACATGCATTACTTTCTAAAGCTAACCTCTTTCTCCTGGCCCTTCTGCTTTTTAAACTTAACTGCAGCCTGCATTTTCTAAAACCATGAATGGACTATCTAAGTCTGTCTTCGGAAGTGATGAGTTAGAGAATGTTGCAAGAGTACTTGCCAAATCGTACTACCATTATTAATTCAAGCATGATGAAATTGTTCATTTTTACTATAATCATGTAATTCATCAAAATACCACTAGACCATATCACTCTCGGCTATTACACTGATATAGCACCTAATTCTAACACCAACAAAAGCAGAAAATTATTTTGCTGTTTATCTCCCAAAAATAGTAATGGTTTTGAATTTGGGCAAGCGTTGCCTCATATTTTGATAAAAGGAAAATTTCAACATGTTTTCATATATTAACTTGAATATAGTTGTTTTGCATTTGAATAACCTTATCTATTAAGTTTAAAACATGTCAGGGTGTTGAGAACTGAAATTCCCTCATATCAGTTTCTTTATTATTCTTGAGGAATATATCACAAACTGGGGTAATATATAAGTAAATATCCCATTAAGTCATAAACAGAATTATGAAAAACTACAGTCTCATTACTGAATAGCTTTTCCTTGAAAGTAACTTTTTCCATGAAACCAATACATTTCCAAATATTATGTTGGAAATTGAAATGCACTGGACAATAGCCCTACTTATTGTCATTTATCCAAAAATGTTTTGTTGGGCACGATATATTAGAAATACAAAAAAATCAGTAAAATTTTTGTACATATTGTTCATGAAGATACTCAACTTTTGCTTAGTGTTCATGGATTTCTTTCATAAAATAAGAACTGCCTACTGCTACTAATATTGCAATGAATAACAATATCCACTTATTTATATGCTGTACTTGAGCATTCAACATGTGTGAAATTATCTCTGCTTCTTTCTGAGGACTGAATTGTCTGCACCATAGTGCCATACAGAGAACAACCTTATTAGAAGGTACATTTATCAATAAATAGTTAAATTAAAATAAACTAAGATAAGCTAAAATAGATTTTAAAAAAGAAACTCTGGTTGCTTCCTGTGCCACTGAATTTATTATTTTATTGTGTGTTTCCTTTGTCTTTATTTTAGTGTTTATGTTTGTAAATTAGTTTTCTTCATCCAGTGGGTCTGACAGTCTTGATCTTCACCTTCGTAGATTTCCAAGGTAGGTAGATCTCACTACCCCCACTGATATTTACATGGGGGAGAGGAGCACAGCCTGCAACATATTTCTTACCATTGTCCGCCTCCTTTCCTCTATCCCTATTTGAGATCACTCTTTTTTTATTTTTGTTTTTTATTTTACTTTAAGTTCTGGGATACATGTGCTGAACGTTCAGGTTTTTTACATAGATATACATATGCCATGGTGGTTTGCTGCACCTATCAACCCAATCATCTAGGTTTTAAGCCCCACATGCATTGGGTATTTGTCCTAATGCTCTCCCCTCCCCTTTTCCCCAACC
The DNA here is from genome assembly GCA_036589455.1 of Ateles fusciceps. Taxonomy (NCBI): domain Eukaryota; kingdom Metazoa; phylum Chordata; class Mammalia; order Primates; family Atelidae; genus Ateles; species Ateles fusciceps. The sequence goes on along the minus strand of JAZHEH010001266.1, from coordinate 15,801,754 downwards.
CCCTGACAGGCCCAGGTATGCGATGTTCCCCTTCCTGTATCCTTGTGCTCTCATTGTTCACCTCCCACTTATGAGTGAGAACATGGGTGTTTCATTCTCCATTCATGTGTTAGTTTGCTGAGAATGATGGTTTCTAACTTCATCAATGTCCTTGCAAGGACATGAACTCATCCTTTTTTATAGCTGCATAGTAGTCCATGGTGTATATGTGCCACATTTTCTTTATCCAGTCTATCATTGATGGGCATTTGTATTGGTTCCAAATCTTCACTATTGTGGACAGTGCTACAATAAACATACATGTGCATGTGTCTTTATAGTAGAATGATTTATAATCCTTTGGGTATATAACCAGTAATGGGATTGCTGGATCAAATGGTACTTCTGGTTCCAGATGCTTGAGGAATCACCACACTGTATTCCACAATGGTTGAACTAATTTACACTTCCACCAATAGTGTAAAACTGTTCTGACTTCTCTACATCCTTGCCAGCATCTGTTGTTTCCAGACTTTTTAACGATCACGATTCTAACTGGTGTGAGATGGTATCTCATCGTGGTTTTGATTTGCATTTCTGTAATGACCAGTGATGATGAGCTTTCTTTCATATGTTTGTTGGCCGCATAAATGTCTTCTTTTGAGATATTCTTTGTTCACTTTTTGATGGGGTTGGTTTTTTCTTGTAAATTTGTTTAAGTTTCTTGTAGATTCTGGATATTAGTACCTTTGTCAGATGGGTAGATTGCAAAAATTTTCTCCCATTCTCTAGGTTTCCTGTTCACTCTGGTGATAATTTATTTTGCTAAGCAGCTCTTTAGTTTAATTAGATCCTATTTGTTAATTTTGGCTTTTGTTGCAATTGCTTTTGGTGTTTTAGTCATGAAGTCTTGCCCATACCTATGTACTGAGTGGTATTGCCTAGGTTTTCTTCTAGGATTTTTATGGTTTTAGATTTTACATTTAATTCTTTAATCCATCTTGAATTAATTTTTGTATAATCAGCTTTCTGCATATGGCTAGCCAGTTTTCCCAACATCATTTATTAAATAGGGAATCCTTTTCCCATTGCTTGTTTTTTTCAGGTTTGTTGAAGATCAGATGGTTGTAGATATATGGTATTATTTCTGAGGCTCTTGCACTGTTACATTGGTCTATATATCTGTTTTGGTACCATTACCATGTTGTTGTGGTTACTGTAGCCTTGTAACATAGTTTGAAGACAGGTAGTGTGATGCCTCCAGCTTTGTTCTTTTTGCTTAGCCTTATCTTGGCTATACAGGCTCTTTTTTAGTTTCATATGAAATTTAAAGTAGTTTTTTCTAGTTCTGTGAAGAAAGTCAATGGTAACTCGATGGGAATAGCATTGAATCTATAAATTACTTTGGGCAGTATGGCCATTTTCACACTATTGGTTCTTTGTATCTATGAGCATGAAATTTTTTTCTAGTTGTTTGTATCCTCTCTTATTTCCTTGAGCAATGATTTGTAGTTCACCTTGAAGAGGTCCTTCACCTCCCTTGTAAGTTATATTCCTAGGTATTTTATTTTATTTTTTTATTTTGAGACAGAGGCTTGTTCTATCACCAGGCTGGAGTGCAGTGGTGTGATCTGGACTCACTGAAACCTCCAACTCCCTGTTTCAAGCGATTCTCCTGCCTCAGCCTCCCAGGTAGCTGGGATTACAGGCATGTGCCACCACACTCAGCTAATTTTTTTTTTATTTTTAGTAGAGACGGGGTTTCACCATGTTGGCCAGCATGGTTTCAATCTCCTGACCTCGTGATCCACCCACCTTGGGCTCCCAAAGTGCTGGAATTACAGGCATGAGACACCGCACCCAGCCTAGGTTTTTTTTTTTTTTTTTATTGTAGCAATTGTGAATGGGAGTTCACTCATGATTTGGCTCTCTGCTTTTTTCTATTTTTGGTGTATAGAAACATTTGTGATTTTTGCACACTGATTTTGCATCCTGAGTCTGCTGAAGTTGTTTATCAGCTTAAGGAGTTTTGGGGCTGAGATAATGGGGTTTTAACACTCTGTTCTTTTTTATTTTTAATTAATTAATGTATTTATTATTATCATTATTTCTTTTTTTGATAGAGAGAAGTTCTTGCAATATTGACCAGCCTGGTCTCCTACTCCTGGCCTCAAGTGATCCTCCTGCCTTGGCCTCCTGAAGTGCTAGGATTATAGGCATGAGCCACCAGGCCCAGCAAGATCACTCCCTTCTTCAGGTTCTGGAAGTTCACAGTAAGCATCTTCTATTAACAAAAACTGGAAGCATGATTTCCAGAATGTGAAAATTAAATTTACAAGCTGAGAAAATTGGATTAGTTTAAACAGACCAAAGGTATGCCACTCAGCAACAAAGCCCTTATATCTACTTTACAATATGCATGAGGCTCTTCTATTGACTGCCTATTGGTTAGTGATCTCCTATTCATTTGTTGTAATACATCTCATGTAATATCTTGGCAGTAAAATGAATATATGAAATCTTGGTGTATCCCAATTCTAAAATATCCAAAGTAAAAATAATATACATCTTTCTTATAATAACACAAATGTAAACGGTTCTGCTGAGTGCAGTAACATAGATCTATACAAAGCAACTTCCGCAAGAATTAAACAAATATGAGGTTGAATTACAAAATAATCTGTAAGCTTATTTTTTTCAAAGCATTTATTTTGCTCAATCTCTACTGTTAACAAGTAAACTATGATTAAAAAATAATAAGTCTATGTTCTATACTAACAGAACTTACTGCTCTGATACTATAAATACTCCTTATCTTATTCAGAGCTATCAGACTTGGTTTTTGTAGAATGTGCTTGTTTATGGTTTCTGGAATTTAAGAAAGCTATACAAATTTCTGATTAATCCACCTAAGTATATGAGTAGAAAGATCTCATGTGGGCCAGTTTAAAACATGCTGTGAAATCCCAAATTCTTCATTTTTAAGCTAACTTAAATAGAAGTTTATGTTGTAATTCATCACCTTTCAAAAGCATGCCTTCATATGGTAAAGGGGGGAAAGTGTTCATTAAACAATTACAAAATATAAAATATTTATTGAAAATTAGTAATTTGAACTTTTCCATTCAAAGTGAGGAATATGTGTATCTATTGTCTCACCTACTTAGTAATGGAATTCCTAGGCAGGGAGGGGGACAGATGAAAACTATTTGAATATTGGATAAGACTAAAAAATAAGTATAAATTATAACAAGCTTATTCCTCTAAGGAGATTGTTCTTTATTTTTGCTGTAGGAAAAGAAAGCATTTTGCTAAATCTTCACTAAAAGTTCCTATTCCATTGGGATATCTCCTAGACAAATGAGCTTCACTGTTTAAGAATTCAGCTTCTAGAATGAACCTGAGTGTGTCAAGCTGATGAGTTCTTTTAATAGCACACAATTTCAGAATTCTCACCTCAGAACTTTTATTGGATTATGATCTTTCTCTTTTCTTTCCTCATCTCCCTTTAAGAGCATATACTTTTTGTAAGTTTGAATTAAGAAGAGACTATTTAATCTTTTTGCATGAATATTTATACAAACATCACTTTGAGCATTATATATAATTTTATTTGTCAAATATACCTTAATAAAGCTGGAAAAAGTTTTCTTTAATATTCTATCTTGCAAACACTATACAAATGTTTGCATATATATGCTATATATGTATCATAATATATATGTATGATATAAAATATTCAACTGAAAGAATTAAAACAATTAACAAAAAAGAGACCATATAGTCTATAAACAAATTTTAAAAGAAACACAAATTTTTATTGCTGCTAACCTATAAAAGACCTGATATTGTCAAATATTGCTATTTGTTACAAAATTTAGATGTGGGTATTTTCTTTAATTATGTACCATAATATGTATCACAGAAGTACTTAGAATAAAAGTCAATTGGGCCCCTACTTTGTAACATTATAAAAATTTATTCAATTTAGTAATAGTAAAAACTCAAATATAAATGAGAAATAAAATTTTGTTTTTTATTAAATACATTTTATTCATCTGTAAATTTGCAAACATTTGTACAATAGTTGAAGCTAGAACATTTTAAACATTTTTTCCAGCTTTATTAATGTATAATTGACAAATAAAATGTATATATAATGCTCAAAGTGATGTTTTGATATAAATATTCATATAAAAATAATTAAATCAGGCTAATTAACATATTCAGCACATCACATACATGACATTTTTTGTGGTAAGAACGTTTGAGATTTAATCTTTCATCAATAATAATATAATATTATTAACAATAGTGACAATGTAGTTCAATAAATATATTCATGCTGTCTAACTAAAACTGTACCCTTTAACCAACATTTCCCCATTCCCTCACTTTCCTCTACCCTATCTCCTGGCAACCACCACTCTACTCTGCTTCTCTCAGTTGGATTATTTTTAGATACCACATGTACATGAGACAAGGCTGTATTTATCTTTCTGTGCCTGGCTTATTTTACTTTACAGTAATGACCTCCAAGTTCATCCACATGACAAAATATCCTTTATTTTAAGGCTGACTAGTATTCCACTGTGTATATATACCACATTTTGTTCATTCATCTATTGATGGACAATTAGGTTGCTTGTATATCATGGCTATTGTGAATAATGTTTCAGTTAACGTTGGAGTGCAGTCATCTCTTTGACATAGCAATCTCATGTACTGTGGATAGATACCCAGTAGTGGGATTGTTGGATCATATGACAGCTTTATTTTTAATTTTTTGAGGAACTTACATATTGTTTTCCATAATGGCTATGCTAATTTACATTCTTGCCAACATGGGCATGAGTTCCATTTTTCTCCACATCCTCACCAACACTTATTAGCTTTTGTGTTTTTTATAATAGCCATTCTAAGAAGCATAAGGTGATATTTCATTCTGGTTTTTATTTGCATTTCCCTGACGATTAGTAACATGCACATCTTTTCAAATATCTGTTGGCCATTTTGTATGTCTATTCAGGTCCTTTTCTCATTTGTCAATAGGATTATTTGTTTCCTTGTGATTGAGTTGTTTAATATATATATTGGATATTAACCTCTTATCAGGTGCATGGTTTTCAAATACTTTTCCCCATTTAATAGACTGTCTCTTTGCTTTGTTGATGATTTCCTTTGCTGTGCAGAAGCTTTTTAGTTTGATATAATCCTATTTGTCTACTTTTGCTTTTCTCGTCTGTGCTTTTGAAGTCATATTTTAAAAAATAATTTCCCAGATCCATGATATGGGGTTTTCCCTTATGTTTTCTTCTAGTACTTTTACAGTTCATGTCTTATGTTTAAATCTTTAATTCATATTCAGATGATATTTTTCTTTGGTATGAAATAAGAATCTAATTTCATTTTTCTACATATGATTATCCAGTATTTCCAACATATTTATTGAGGAAAAACTTTTCCCTGTTGTGTGCTCTTGGCAGCCTTGAGAAAAATCAATTGACTATAAACATGTGGGTATATTTCAGTTTCTCCATTCTGTTCCATTGGTTTATGTGCCTGATTTTAGGTCAGTATCATGGTGTTTGATAACAATCACTTTGTAGTAGATTTTGAAGTTAGATAGTGTAATAACTCTGGCTGTGTTTCCACACTCCTAACCTGCACCACACTCCAATATTGCTTTGACTATTTGGATTCTTTCATGGTACCATATACATTTCAGGGTTTTATTTTTCTATTTCTGTAAAAAATGTCATTGGAATTTTGATAGGGATTACATTGAATCTGTAGCTCACTTGGGTAGTATGGACATTTTAACAATATTAATTTTTTAAATCCATGAACATAGGATATCTTTCAATTTATTTGTGACTTCAATTTATTTTATCAATGTTTTATAGATTTCAGTGTACAGATCTTTCACCTCTTTTGTTAAATTTATTCCTAAGATTTAGGCTGCTTTATAAATAGCATTTGTAAATGAGAGTTTTTTTAAATTTCCTTTGCAGATTTGTCATGGTTAGTGTATAAGAATGCTGCTGATTTTTGTATGTTAATTTTGTATTCTGCCCTTTACTGAATTTATTAGTTCTAATAGTTGTATTTTTTTTTTTTTGGTGGAGTCTTTTGGGTTTTCTACGTATAAAATTATTTCTTTGCAAATAGGGGTAATTTAACTTCTTCCTTTCTAATTTGGATGTCTTTTATTTCTTTCTCTCTCTCTCTCTTTTTTTTTTTTTTTTTTTTGCCTAATTTTTCTGGCTAAGATGTCTAGTACTATATTTAATAGAAGTTTTGAAAGTGGGCATCCTTGTCTTGTTCCTAATCTTAGAGGAAAAGCTTTCAATTTTTTTTTTTTTATTGAGCATTGAGTTAGCTGTGGAATTATTATATATGGGTTTATGCTGTTCACCTACATTTCTTCTATAACTAATTTGTTGAGAGTTTTTATTATTAAAGGGTGTTTAATTTTGCCCAGTGTTTTTTCTGCATTTGTTGAGAAAAGCACATGGTTTTTGTTTTTCCATTCTGTTAACATGGTGTATCACATTTATTAATTTGCATACATTGAACTATTGCATACCAGAACTAAATTTCACTTCATCATGTTGAATGGTACTTTTAATGTGCTGTTGAATTTTGTTCGACAGCATTTTTTTGAAGACTTTTACACCTATATTTCTCAGGGATATTGGCCTGTGATGTGCTTTTCTTGTAGTTTTCTTGTCTAGCTTTGGTATCAGAGTAATGCCCTCCTCATTAAATGAATTTGGAAGAATGCTGTCCTCTTCAATTAAAAAAAAAACTTTCAGAAGTACTGATGTTAGTTCCTCTTAAATGTTTGTAATAATGCAGCAGTGAAGCCATAGATCTGTGCTTTTATTTGATAAGAAACTTCTTTAAACTGATGCAATCTCCTTACTCATTATTGGCCTGTACAGATTTTTTATTTCTTCAAAATTTCGTCTTGGTAGGTTTTATGTTTCTAGGAATTTATTCATTTCTTCTAGGTTATCCAATTTGTTGGTAAAGAATTATTTATAGTAGTGTTATATAATTATTTGTATTTCTGTGGGATCAGTTGTAATGTCTCCTCTTTATTCCTGATTTTATTTATTTTAGTCTTGTCTCTGTTTTTCTTACTCTAGCTAAACTTTGCTGATTTTGTTTATCTTTTCAAGAAAAACACAACTCTTCATTTTATTAATATTTTCTCTTGGTTTTTTAGTCTCTATTTCATTGTCTCTACTCTGATATTTATTATTTTCCTTCTTCTATTAACAATAGACTTAGTTCGTTCCTTCTTTAGTTCTTTGTGGTGTAACATTAAGTTATTTAAGATCTTTCTTCGTTTTTGATAGGCATTTGTTGGTATAAACTTCCTTTCTAGAACTGCTTTTGCTGCATACCATAAGTTTTGGTATGTTGTATTTCCATTTTTGTTTAATTGAAGCTATTTTTTTAAACTTCTTTTTTGATTTTTTCTTTGACACATTGGTTTTTCAGGAGCATGTTGTGTATATCCGCATATTTGTCATTTGAACAATGCTGTACACTACAAGGGTCTAGAATATTCCATCAAACTGTTGGAATTCACTTGGGGTGGTTGGCAAATATTACAAAACATATTTTTGAAGCAGAGACTTAAAGAATATACTACATTAACCATGTGCTTAAAGTTATACATAGAATAGCTTAAATCTTGTAAGTTTTCAGGCTGACCATGTTTATGGATTTTAAACTGGCAAACAGTTCTGAAAACAGTTACTCACTAGCTGAGCAAAGGCTATCTCTAATCTGTTTTTCACGCATATGTTTTACCACGCTTACATATAAATTTCTTTCACTTTCTGAGAAATGGGCACTGTTTTACTTCTTAATTCAACAAATATTATTTAATTTGGCTTATAGTTTTCCTTTAAAGGATAATGTGTGATTTTACATGCTTAGCTCTTAATTGTTTTTTAACTAATTCATGGGCCTTCGTTTATAGCTGATTGAAATTTATCATCTAGATTTACAAAATTAAGGGTAAATAAGGATTGTACTAGTAGTGGTGCCTTTTAAGACAGAAAACAGATTTTGCAACTTACTAGTCAATTAGGAAATTTTTTCTATTGAGGAACAAAGCTATATGGCTGGTTTTTCATTCCTCCTTACTAATTCATGGGCTAGCTATAATTTCTCTCCCTTCAGAGGTTACTATTTTACTGAGATTGGATTTTAAAAGAGCTACGTTAAAAGTAGGGTTGGAATAACAACAGTGGCTGATATTAGAAAAAGTTCTTACAAATCCTTAAATTTTACCTAAATCTTAGCAGAGAATTACAATTTGGGATATTGCTTGTATACAAAGAACACACATAATTTCACTGTGGGACACCTGTGGAGAGCAGCGCTCAGTGGTGCAGGTCCTGGACAGCAGCTGCGCTGTCTCTGCCCAGGTGCTGCTCTCTGCTTTCCACTTGTGCTGCTCGCTCCCCCTGTCCCACCACAGTTGCTGGCCTTGGGTAGAGCTTCCCTGCTAGAGCCTCTTCTCCGTTTTTGTTTTTGTTTTTTTTTTTTGCTTGGCCACGCAACTCTGGCCTGTACTGCCTTTTTTCTTATGTTTTTATAAACATACACCTGATTGCCTTGCTGATCATCAATTACTGGGCAGGCTAAGAGTTCCTTCCATAATGCTGCTTGCTTAAAACAAATTCCTATTGCTGTTGCATTTCTTTTTTCCCTTTCCCTGTTCATTGGATGCCTTTGTGCATGATTTCTCCCAATTTGTTCACAGACCTTTACGTCCAGTGTGCTCTTCACTGAGAACCATGGGACTTGGGAAACAAGTTTGAATTATCTTTTAATGGAGCTTGATACTGTTTCTCTTATGCTGATAACTGCTGTCCCATGATGAATCCCAAGCCTGAAACAATGCCTCCCCAAGCTTGGCAATCCTCAGTGGGTACCAGTGACTTACTTCTACTTTACCTTACCTGACCGTGCAGTCCTCTCTACTCTCCAGTCTCAGGAGGTCCACCGTCCTTCTTCACAGCGATGATTACATTGGTTTGCTCCTTGTTCAAGTGCCTGCTATGACAGTATCACATCACTGTCCTGCACATGGGGCACCACTTGTGTCCTCGATCACGTTGGGGTCACCACCTGAGATGTTTTTCACCTCCTGCAGAAGTCTGACCTGCAGACCCTGACTCAACGACAGATGAATTAATGCACTCTCACACCATTACAGTGTTTCAAGTGGGCTAGGGATGGCTGTTGGCTGCTTTCAGAGGGCAAAATGCAACCAATCGACCAAGACTCCCTGTTCATTCACACTTTTATTCCCTCAAGATTTTACAACAGAGTTCTAATTTAACACACTTGTGGATAATTAACATGGTTAAGAGAATAGTTTTACAACTGGTAAAAGCTTTAGGTTCCAAGGCCCAGAGTAAACACTATTAACAGGTAATTCCCCCTTTATCCTCCCCAGAAAGGGCCACCTAGCACAAAATTAACATGAGTAAACGGTTAGATTGGAGACAAAGGAATGCAGGGTAAGGCCTTTGATCGTCTCTATCTCTTTCCTATGCTTAATGGACCTACCAGCCACCTTCAGTCTGCCCCAATAAAACCTTTTGACCTTCCAAAAAGTTTGAGAGTATAATCTATAACTTTCCCTAAATATTTTCTGTAACATTTTGCCAACCATCCCAAGTGAATTCCAACATCAAACAGCAGCAGAATATACTTTTTTCTCAAGCACATTCTTCGTAATAGATTATATGTTGGGCTGCAAAACGAGTCTTAGCAAACCTAAGAGGCTTGAAATGATATCAAGTATCTTTTCCAATCATCACAATTCACTTTCTGCCAATGTGTGTGCCTAAAGCTAAAGAAATTGCCTTGAGGCAGCCTTTTGTTAGAAACTGTTTCTTTATCCATTCTGACACTGTGTTTGAATGGAGAATACAATTTATTTACATTTAAAGTAATTATTGATAGATAAGGACATACTACAGTTATTTTGTTAATTGTTACCTGTTTTATATTTTCTTTGATAACTCTTCCTGTCTTGTTTTCATCCTTTGTGTTTTAATAATTTTTATACTCATATGCTTTGATTCCTTTTTGTTTATCTTTTGTGTACCTAAGTTTTTTTCTTTGTGGTTCCTGTGAGGCTTACATAGAGTATCCTTTATTTATAACAGTCTATTTTTAGCTGATAACAACTTAACTTCAACCAAATTTTTAAAAACTATGCTTTAACTTCCCTTCTCCCCCACATTTTATGTTACTAATGCTACAACTTACATCCATTACCAAATCTTCAGTGTCCTCTACCAAGTCATGTAGCTCCAGTTTTTCGTATACTTCTATTTTTTAATTGTTTTGTTAGAATAAAAAAATAGAATATTCTAAATTTCTCTATATTTTTACCTGTACATTAAGTTTTATACTTTGGGTCAGGTTTTCATATTGTTAGTTTTCATCTTTTTATTTCAACTTGAAGAAATTTCTTTAGCATTTCTTGTAAGGCAGGACTAGTGGCAATGAAGTCTCACAGCTATTGTGTGTCTGAGGAAGCCCTTATCTTTCCTTAATTTCTGTGGGACAGGCTTGCCAGTTATAATATCCTTGGTTGGCAGTTTTGTTTTGTTTTTTTTCCTTTCAGTACTTTGAATATACTATACCACTCTCTACTGGCCTACAAGGTTTCTGCTGAGAAATTTACTGATAGTCTTATAAGAAGTTCCTTGTATGTAACAAGCTGCTTTTCCTTTGTTGTTGCAAAATTCTCTGTTGACTTTTGAGAATTTGACCATAATGTGTCTTGGTAAAGATCTCTTTACATTGAATTCATTTGGGGTTCTTTTTTCTTTATGGATATGAATGTTCATTTCCCTCTCTCCAGAAGTGAAAAGTTTTCTGCCATTATTTATTTAAAAACTCTTTCTGCCCATTTATATTTATATGCTTCTTCTGGTACACCCAAAATGTATATTTTGGTTTGTTAAATGGTTCCATAATTCTTGTAGAGTTTTCTTCACTCTTAAAAATACTTTTTATTAATATATGTATAGGTGGTGTTTTGTTTGGTAATAATCTGTGAATCAGAAGGACTGGTATCATTTCCTAAGCCCCTGCCAGACATTTTGATACCGACTACTGTCAAAGTACTTGCTACACATAAGAAGGTATAACAGCTTTCTAGAGACTATTAAATGTAAAAACAAAATATCATTTTTTGTAATAAGTATTTTTTTTTTTTTAGTTTCTAAAAGCCAAAGATGTAGGAGAATAGAAGACAGGAAATGTTCCTGTCACTGAGATGTTCAGAATCTAGTGGCCAAGTAGACAATAATCAAATAATCAATTAACATAATTTCCAGAGTCTCATTAGCCATCCTGAAAGAGTGAATAGGGCAATATAATAAAGAAGCAATAGAAAAGCATTCTTCATATACAGTTTGTCAGAGAGGCAGCAAATATGCAATTTGTGAGCCAAGAGGTGAAAGATGAGAAGCCACTTTTTATGTAAGGCCCTGATAATTCACAACGTTGCTATTTCTCTCTAGGGATCCAGAGGACACTGCCTTCATTTGGGCAACAAATTGTATGTATGAGGAGAAACACTGACATGTTTGAGAAATTTGGATGATGGCTCCCAGTCCAGAGATGATGGCAGAAAATGTCACCATCAAATTGGAATATAGAATTTCAGAAGAGTAGAGATCAGATGGAAAAATTTAAACAACAATAGGATGTAGATAAAAATCTTAGAAGAAAACAATTGCATAAAGCAATCAGCAGAATTTGACCTATGGAGCTCTCTGACAATTACTAATATATCATGGTGTTATGAAGGGAAAGATAGATGGCCAGTTAACTAGCATTTGCTTAATAATAATAATAATAGAAGAGCTGATAAAGAGAAGTCCCACTTTATCAAGTTTCAGAATTTAACACAGGTCTCAGATTCTGAGCTCACTAATTAAAAAGAAGTTGGGATTCCCATTGAGGTGATTCTGCAAAGCAAGTGCAGGATATAGGCTAGGTACAGCACTTTGATGCTTTCCCAAGGAATCTGTGTTTATTTACCAGTGTAGCCATGCACTATAGAAAAGGCAATATCTACTCTTTTTAGGACTGTTAGATACGGGACCTGAGATGAAATTAATATAAGAGGGACTGAAACACTGTTAAAGTCCTCCTGCTATGTCAGTCTATATGAGTGTTGGATGAAATTCAAATCCTACTGATTTGTAGTGTTCTCAGACCCAGCCTGTAGTTTTTTCCCTAGCTCCTGAGTATGTATTTCATAACCAGAAGCAGTTGCCTGATAGAACAGAGAGTAATAGAATACAGAGTGGCCTGTTTACCATTCAGTCTTCACTGCTCAAATGTCTCTGCCAGCATCAATCAAGGGCCCAATCCATTGTCATGCTGTCACATACATCACTGTGGCACTTGTATAGCCAAGAACACATATTATAACATAATAATTGTGAAATTTATTGTTCTGTGTACACAGCTGCCCTGATATAATGGGGAAATTGCTTGTTGAGAGGTGAGCAAAGGTACCATCTCAAGAACAACACCTTCAAGGTTGAGTGGCTGTCCACTAAAATAAGGTGTATGCACTTGACCAATAGTCAACAATCAATGACTAGAACACACAGGTCAAGGAGCAAATGATTGGAAGTAGGAATATCTCTTATTACCACTATTCTTAGGGTCCTATTTATGAAAATCAAACTCTTTACAACATTCTTCTTTCCATCTCTTAGTTATTCAGACAGGTAAATCTTTGCACGGAATTATGTTACTGACTAAATTAAAAACTGATTGTCCAGTGACAACTGGATTTCCATACACTGATTAGTATAGGACTGGTTGTTGCATAGGGATCTCCAGGAGATAAAACTCAACTGAGCATATCTGAAGCAGGGGTTGGAAAAACCATCTATTTAAAAATATCATGACAAATGGGATTATACCAAACTCAAAAGCTCCTGCACAGCCACGAAAATAATCAAAAGAGTGGAGAAACAACACAGAGAATGAGAAAATTATGTGCAAAGTATAAATCTGATAAAGGGTTACTATCTAAAATATATGAGAAAGTCAAACAACATGATAGCCACAAATAATGTGATTAAAAGATGGACAAAACACTTAAAAAGACATTTCTTAACAGAAGACACAAATAAACAACAGGTACATTTAAAAAAATGAGATAACACCTCACACCTCTTATGATTGCTGTTTAAAAAAGATGAAAGCTGGTGGCTGTCAAGATGGCTGAACAGGAATCGCTCTGGTCTGCAGCTCCCAGCAAGATTGATGCAGAAGGTGCATGATTTCTGCATATCCAATTGAGGTACCAGGCTCATCTCATTGGGACTGCTTAAACAATGAGTGCAGCCCAAGGAGGGTGAGCCAAAGCAGGGTGGGGCATCGCCTCACCTGGGAAGCATAAGGCGTTGGGGAATTCCTTCCCCTAGCCAAGGGAAGCTGTGAGGGACTGTGCCATGAGGAACAGCACACTCCAGCCAAGATACTATGCTTTTCTCATGGCCTTTGCAACCCACAGACCAAGAGATTCCCTCAGGTGCCCATACTACCAGGGCCCTGGGTTTCAAGCACAAAACTGGGTGGCCATTTGGACAGACACCAAGCTAGCTGCAGGAATTTTTTTTTTTTCATACCCTAGTGGCACCTGGAACACCAGCAAGACAGAACCATTCACTCCCCTGGAAAGGGGGCTGAAGGCAGGGAGCCAAGTGGTCCAGCTCAGTGGATCCCACTGCCACTGAGCCCACCAAGATCCACTGGCTTGAAATTCTCACTGCCAGCACAGCAGTCTGAAGTCAACCTGGAACACTTGAGCTTGGTGGGAGGAGGGGTGTCTACCATTACTGAGGCTTGAATAGGCAGTTTTCCTCTCACAGTATAAACAAAACCTCCTGGAAGTTCAAACTGCTGTAGCCAGACTGCCTCTCTAGATGTTTCCTCTCTGGGCAGGACATCTATGAAGGAAAGGCAGCAGCCCCAGTCAGGGGCTTGTAGATAAAACTCCCATCTCCCGGTGACAGAGCACCTGGGGAAGGGGTGGCTGTGAGTGCACCTTTAGCAGACTTAAACGTTACTGCCTGCCAGCTCTGAAAAGCACAGCAGATGTCCAGGCAGAGCACTTGAGCTCTGCTAAGGGGCTGACTGCCTCCTCAAGTAGGTCCCTGACCCATGTGCCTCCTGACTGGGAGACACCTCCCAGCAGGGGTCGACAGACATCTCATACAGCAGTGCTCTGGCTTGCATCTGGCAGGTACCCCTCTGAGACGAAGCTTCCAGAAGAAGGAACAGGCAGCAATCTTTGCTATTCTGTAGGTGATCTCTGCTGGTGATACCAGAGTAAACAGGATCTGGAGTGTACCTCCAGCAAACTCTAGCAGACCTGCAGCAGAGGGGCCTGACTGTTAGAAGGAAAACTAATAAACAGAAAGGAATAGCATCAATATCAACAAAGGGACATCCACACAGAAATCCCATCTGAAGGTCACCGACATCAAAGACCAAAGTTAGAAAAATCCATGAAGATGAGGAAAAACTAGCACAAAAAGGATGAAAATTCCAAAAATCAGAATGCATCTTTTCCAAAGGATCATAATTCCTTGTCAGCAAGGGAAAAACCTGGATGGAGAATGAGTTTGACAAATTGACAGAAATAGGCTTGAAGAGGTGAGTAGTAACGAACTCTTCTGAGCTAAAGGAGCATGTTCTAATTCAATGCAAGGAAGCTAAGCACATTGAAAAAATGCTGGAGGAATTGTTAACTAGAATAACCAGTTTAGAGAAGAACATAAATGACCTGATGGAGCTGAAAAAAACAGCACAAGAACTTCGTGAAGCATACACAAGTAACAATAGCCAAATCAATCAAGTGGAAGAAAGGATATCAGAGATTGAAGATCAGCTTAATGAAGTGTGAAGACATGATTAGAAAAAAAAAGAATGAAAAGGAATGAACAAAGCCTCCAAGAAATATGGGACTTTGTGAAAACAACAAACTTATTTTTTGATTGGTGTACCTGGAAGTGACAGAGAGAATGGAACCAAGGTGGAAAACACTCTTCAAGATATTATCCAGGAGAACTTCCCCAACCTATTAAGACAGGCCAACATTGAAATTTAGGAAATATGGAGAACACCACAAAGATACTCCTCGAGAAGAGCAACCCCAAGATACATAATAGTCAGATTCACCAAGGTTGAAATGAAGTAAAGAATGTTAAAGGCAGCCAGGGAGAAAGGTTGGGTTACACACAAAGGGAAGCCCATCAGACTAACAGCAGATCTCTCTATAGAAACCCTACAGGTAAGAAGAGGGTGGGGGCCAATATTCAACATCTTAAAGAAAAGAATTTTCCACCCAGGATTTCATATCCAGCCAAACTAAATTTCGTAAGCAAAGGAGAAATAAAATCCTTTATAGACAAGCAAATGCTGAGAGATTTTGTCATCACCAGGCCTGCCTTACAAGAGCTCCTGAAGGAAGCACTAAATATGGAAGGGAAAAACTGGTACCAGCCACTGCAAAAACATATCAAATTATAAAGACTATCAACACTATGAAGAAACTGCAACAAACCAACAAAATAATTAGCTAGTTTCATAATGAAAGAATCAAAATTCACACATAACAATATTAACCTTAAATGTAAATGGGCTAAATGCCCCAGTTTAAAGGAAAATTGTATTAAGAATTAAGACCCATCAGTGTGCTATATTTAGGATACCCATCTCATGTGCAAAGGCACAGACAGGCTCAAAATAAAGTGATGGAGGAATATTTACCAAGCAAATGGAAAGCAAAAAAAAAAAAAAAAAAAGCAGGAGTTGCAATCCTAGTCTCTGATAAAACAGACATTAAACCAACAAAGATCAAAAAAGACAAAAAGGGCATTACAGAATGGTAAAGGGATCAATGCAACAAGAAGGGCTAACTATCCTAAATATATATGCACCCAATACAGGAGCACACAGATTCATAAATCAAGTTATTAAAGACCTAAAAAGAGACTTAGACTACCATGCAATAATAGTGAGAGACTTTAACACCCCACTGTCAATATTAGACAGATCAATGAGACAGAAAATCAAAAAGGATATGCAGGATTTGAAGTCAGCTCTGGACCAAGCAGACCTAATAGACATCTACAGAACTTTGTACCCCAAATCAACAGAATATATATTCTTCCCAGCACTACATCACACTTATTCTAAAATTGATCATATAATTGGAAGTAAAACACTCCTCAGCAAATGCAAAAGAACAGAAATCATAACAACAGTCTCTCAGACCACAGTGCAACCAAATTAGAACTCAGGATTTAAAAATTCACTGAAAACTACACAACTATGTGGAAACTGAACAACCTGCTCCTGAATGATTACTGGGTAGATAGTGAAATTAAGGAAGAAATAAATAAGTTCTTTGAAACCAATGAGGACAAAGACATGATGTACCGGAATCTCTAGGACACAGCTAAAGCAGTCTTTAGAGGGAAATTTATAGCACTAAATGCTCACAGGAGAAAGGGGAAAAGTCTGAAAGGACACCCGAACATTACAGTTAAGAAACTAGAGAAGCAAGAGCTAACAAATTCAAAAGATAGCAGAAGACAAGAAATAACTAAGATTGGAGCAGAACTGAAGAAGATAGAGACATGAAAAAACCTTCAAAAAATCAGTGAATCCAGGAGTTGGTTTTATGAAAAGATTAACAAAATAGATAGACAGCTAGCCGGAATAATAAAGACAAGAGAAAAAGAATCAAATAGACATAATAAAAACGATAAAGGGGATATCACCACTGATCCCACAGAAATACAAACTGCCATCGGAGAATATTATTAACACCTCTATTTGAATAAACTAGAAAATCTAGAAGAAATTGACAAATTCCCGGACACATACACCCTTCCAAGACTAAACCAGGAAGAAGTCAAATACCTGAATAGACTAATAACAAGTTCTGAAATTGAGGAAGTAATTAATAGCCTACCAACCAAAAAAAGCCCAGGACCAGGCAGATTCACAGCCGAATTCTACCAGAGGTACAGAGAGGAGCTGGCACCATTCCTTCTGAAGCTATTCTGAACAACAGAAAAGAAGATTCCTCCCTAACTCATTTTATGAGGTCAGCATCATCCTGACACCAAAACCTGAAAGAGACACAGTAAAAAATTAAATTTCAGGCCAATATCCTTGATGAACATCCATGCAAAAATCCTCAATAAAATACTGGCAAACGGAATCTAGCAACACATCAAAAAGCTTATTCTCCACAATCAAGTCAGCTTCACCCCAGGATGCAAAGCTGGTTCAACATATGTAAATCAATAACGTAATCCATCACAAAAACAGAACCAATAACTGAAACCACATTATTATCTCTTTAGATGCAGAAAAGGCCTTCGATAAAATTCAACAGTCCTTCATTGTAAAAACTAGGTATTGATGGAATGTATCTCAAAATAATAAGAGCTATGTATGACAAACTCAGAGCCAATATGATACTGAATGGGCAAAGGTGGAAGCATTCCCTGTGAAAACTGACACAAAACAGGGATGCTGTCTCTCACCACTCCTATTCAACATAGTATTGGAAGTTCTGGCCAAGGCAAGCAGGCAAGAGAAAGAAATAAAGGATATTCAAAGAGGAAGAGAAGAAGACAAATCATCTCGGTTTGCAAATGACATGAGTGTATATTTGGAAAACCTCCCTTTCTTAGCACCAAATATCCTTAAGTTGGTGAGCATCTTCAGTAAGTTCCAGGATACAAAATCAATGTGCAAAAATCACAAGCATTCCTATACACCAATAATAGACAAACAGAGAGCTAAATCATGAGTGAACTCCCATTCACAATTGCTACAAAAGAGAATAAAATGCCTAGGAATACAACTTACAAGGAATATGAAGGACCTCTTCAGGGAGAACTACAAACCACTGCTCAAGGAAATAAGAGAGGACACACAAAAAAAATGGGAAAAACATTCCATGCTCATGGATAAAGGAATCAAATATCATGAGAATGGCCATGCTGCCCAAAATAATTTATAGATTTAATGCTATACCCATCAAGCTACTATTGACTTTATTCACAGAACTAGAAAAAAACTAGTTTAAATGTCATATGTAATCAAAAAAGAGCCAGTATAGCCAAGACAATCTTAAGCAAAAGAACAAAGCTGGAGGCATCACACTACCTGACTTCAAACTATACTACATGGCTACAGTAACCAAAAGAGCATGGTACTGGTACCAAAACAGATATACAGACTAATGTATCAGAACAGAGGCCTCAGAAATAACACTACACATCTGCAACCATCTGATCTTTGACACCTGCCAAAAACAAGCAATGAGAAAAGGATTCCCTGTTTAATAAATGATGTTGGGAAAACTGGCTAGCCATATTCAGAAAACTGAAACTGGACCCTTTCCTTACGCCTTATACAAAAATTAATTCATGATGGATTAAAGACTTAAATGTAAGACCTAAAATCATAAAAAACCCTAGAAGAAAACCTAGGCAATACTATTCAGGACATAGTCATGGGCAAAGACTTCATAATTAAAACACCAAAAGCAATGGCAACAAAAGCTAAAATCAACAAATGGGATCTCATTAAACTTAAGAGCTTCTGTACTGAAAAAGAAGCTATAATCAGAGTGAATAGGCAACCTAGAGAATGGAAGAAATTTTTTGCAATCTATCCATCTGACAAAGGGCTAATATCCAGAATCTACAAAGAACCTAAACAAATTTACAAGAAAAACAACCCCATCAAAAAGTGGGGGTAGGATATGAACAGACACTTCTCTAAAGAAGACATTTATGCGGCCAACAAACATATGAACAAAAGCTCACCACTGATCATTACAAAAATGCAAATGAAAACCACAATAAGATACCATCTCACACCAGTTAGTATGATGATCATTAAAAAGTCTGGAAACAACAGATGCTGGCAAGGATGTGGAGAAATAGGAATGCTTTTACATTGTTGTCGGGAGTATAAAGTTAAACCGTTGTCAAAGACAGTGTGGCAATTCCTCAAGGATCTAGAACCAGAAATACCATTTGACCCAGTAATCCCATTACTGTGTATATACCCAAAGGATTATACATCATTCTACTATAAAGACACCTGCACACATATGTTTATTGAAGCACTGTTCACAATAGTGAAGACTTAAAACTAATCCAAATGCTCATAAATGATAGACTGGATAAAAAAATGTGGCACATATACACCATGGACTACTATGCAGCCATAAAAAAGGATGAGTTCATGTCCTTTGCAGGGACATGGATGAAACTGGAAAATATCATTCTCAGCAAACTAACACAGAAACAGAAAACCAACACTGAATATTCTCACCCATAAGTGGGAGTTGAACAATGAGAACACATGGACACGGGGGAGGGGAACATCACACGCCAGGGCCTGTTGGGGGATGGGGGTGGCAGTGGAGGTGTATAATTAGGAGAAATATCTAATGTAGATGGTGGGTTGACAGGTGCATCCAACCACCATGGCACCTGTATACCTATGTAACAAACCCACATGTTCTGCACATGTATCCCAGAGCTTAAATTATAATAAAAAATTTGTTAACAAAAATAAAAAAAGATGAAAGCTAACAAGTGTTGATGAGAATTTAGAGAAAGGGAACTTGTGTACACTACTGGCAGGAATGTAAATTAGTACAGCCATTATGGAAAAAATGTGAAGGTTCCTCATAAAATTAAAAATAGAGCTGCCTAATGATCCAGCAATCCCACTGCAGGGTATATAACCAAAGAATATGAAATCACTGTGTCAAAGAGATATCTGCACTCCCACATTCATTGAAGCATTATTTATAATAGCCAAGATAGGCAATCAACCTAAGTAGCTAACAATGGATAAATGGATAAAGAAAATGTGGCATATATCCACAATGGAATACTAGTCAGCCTTAAAATGAAGGAAATCTTGTCATTTGTGACAGCACAAATGAACCTAGAAGACGTTACGTTAAATGATTTAAGCCAGTCACAGAAAGATAAATATCCCATTATCTCACTTATATGTGGAATCTAAAAAAGTCCAACTGATAGAAGCAGAGAGTAGAATGGTGGCTACCAGGGACTGAGGGTGTGTCAGGGGATATTGGTTAACATATATAAAATTTCAGATCAATAGGAGGATTAAATTCAAGAGACGTGTCTGTATAACATGGTGGCTATAGTAAATTATAATGTATTTAGTCTTGAAAATCACTGAGTACCTTTTGTTCTCACCAAAAAAAATGATGTATGTGAGATAAGGCATATGTTAATTAGTTTGATGTAAGTCATTTCTATACCTATTTCAAAACAAGTTTTCATAAATACATACACCAGTTTTGTCAATCAAAATAAGTAAACTTGAAGAAATGCCCTGATGTGATGAACAAATTCTACCACATTGGAAAAACTCTTAATTCTAACAAGAGTATGAACAAGGGGTGTGTGTGTGTGTGTGTGTGTGTGTGTGTGTGTATGTTGAAAGTCACAGAAATTCCCATTTGACCAAATGCCACTTTACATCCACATTCTTTGATTTACCTCAGAATTGAATCATAAAATCAAAGAGTTGGCATTATTAAGGTTCCTGAACACCAATAGGCATATTTCAAGCCTGGCCTCTTTAAATTCTTTTGAACAGATAAACTCAGTCACCCCAATGAGCTTTCAAGCCAATTGAGATTCTTTAAAATCATGGAAAACATTTTGTTAATAAACCTGGCACATAACATACACTTAATAAATAAATAAATAGTGGATTGAATCTCTGATTAGATTATGCATAACTGAAACTTCTGTCAATATTTCTTTGATTCCTGAACTCCAGTGGGGCTCACTGGGCTATCTACCACTGAACACCACCTGTCTCTCACCACTGCAGAGTGAGACTTAATGCTTCTTTCTTAGGACTGGGATTTCTTTTTGTCTGTGACAACTCAGTATCTACCAAGCACCGTGTGTTCTCCAGTTAATATTTAAATAACTTTCTTTGCTTTTCTACTGGCAATTCATTTAATTAGTAATTCAATGTGTATATGTGTCCTCCTTTATTTTTGACAAGATACAGCTTTCTAGTAAAAGGTCCAAAATAAAAGGCAGTTTTATGAATGTTGCACATCTCATTTATTTAATAAAAATTCACTAGATATGAAATCAAAATGCATCATCATCCATTTGAACCCTATCTAATTTTGGCTCGAGTTGTAGATAACACAGTAAATGTAATTTGTCATCATAAATTTATGATTATTTAATCATATGAAACTTTTGGTTTATCTTGAGCAAACTTTATACTAGTTTTAATACACAGGAGCCATCCCTGACAGATATGATGAAATAGATTTATCACTCTTGACAAATTATATTGCAAAATGTCCTCTCATGACTGCCCACAATGGAACTCACATTCCCATATTCAACAGGAATGTCACCTGTGATTCTTATTTTATAACCTTGTTGGTGGCAATCTAAAACTGCTTTTCAGAGAGACTGTAGAGTATTTAGAATGTACAATGGTTATAAAAATAATTGCATGAATGAAGGAAACCTGTAGTCCTTTAAATCAAACTAAGTAGTGTTTTATCAAAGTGCTCAGCAAATCAATCTAAATCCAAGGATAATAAAGCCCTAATCAGGTGGTAGGAAAAATAATAGGTTGTCATGCATGAGAAGAAATAGGCAATCATGAAATGTTTTCTTTAATTAGGTCGTGTGAAGTGGAGGAACTGAGTAGGAGCTGGCAAGACATTCATCATGAGCAAGGTGGGAAATTATTTAGATTACTAAAGAAGGAAAATTGAATGTGATACATTTAGATTTGACTGGACAGAAAGTTAAAGCTTTTTTTCTTCACTATATGTACTATTTTAGGGGTGATAACTATTGACAGGTATGGGAAATTTTTTTTTAAGCTGAATTCAGCCAGTTAGTCATCTAGTTGGCTAAGTACACATACGTTACTTGTTATCTAATGATTTTAATTTCAGCAATGCTCCGGGCCACTGAATGTGTTCCTCTGGCATTCTTACTGCAAAATTGTCTCTCACCTTCAATGGAATTTAGCTCCTAATAAACTTGAGATTGATTATTAAGCACTTCTTATTTTCTTCTTAAGCTGAAAGGAGTAATTAATACTATCTGGGCTTGTTAGTACACTGTTCTGTACAGGGATATTGTTACAAATTACAAACATCATTAGACAGATTTCTTGTTAGACATTGTTGCCTTCACAGCTAAGACATATTTTTAAATACATCTTTTTAAAAGGCTTAATTTAGGGAATATAATGACATGATTTCTCATATATGCAGTATTGTGACAACCACCTTAGACAAAATTATGTTTCCCAAATTAAACCTGAGAACTCAGCCATCACCATCCCAAATAGCACCATCAAACAACTGGAAGATTGTTGGCTCTATTTCTCTACTGTGCAAGTCATTTCTATGTGTTTCCAGTGATACTGCTAATTAAAGACACTATGGTAATGCAATGGCACTTCTGCACTTCTTTTTACATCTAGCAACCAAGCAGAGGAAAAAAATACACCACAGAAATATGAAAAGGTTTAGTTTTCCTAAATCATATTCATGGGGTTTATAATAAACTAAGGAATGGCAAATGCTACCAAATGCACCTGCAACATCTGTTGACAGACTTTCACTCATTAAGTCCAGATTTGACTTATGAATCTTTTTGAAGCTCTGTACAGTTTATGCCTTCCCCTTATTTCCCTGGCCCACTTTAGAGGTCAGATGGCACTTCTGTGGTCAGTTCCAGTATTTGTCAGAGGTTTCTGTGACAAGCGCCTGTTTCTAAGAAGACTATTTGACTAGGACACAGAGTAGGCCAGAGTGCCAAGGTGTAACAATCCCAAGAGCGTGCCATAGAGACCAACCTTCCACACTGAGTGACGAGGGCTGGTATTACTGCCCAGACTCTTCAACTCTCACAGCATTTTGTCTGAGTTGTATTCTTTACTATGTTTTAAGGAGTCTCTAGTGGGATAGAGCCTCAATTGCCCAGAGCAGTAACTTCACATTTACTTAGCCTTTATTTGCTTACTTCCCTTCCCTTTCCTACTTCATCTGCCAAATAAGCTACTTGTTTCTGGGTCTACTTCTGTGGCAACATCTCAACACAGAGTTCTGGGTAGATATTACCAATAATCATAGCTGCCTACAAGATGAGAATTTTCTATCAGTCCAGAAGTAGGTATTGGTAATATTATAATCCGACTTCTACTTAAGCAGCAATAGACTGAATATTGATTTATTATTTTATTTCTTCCCCCTCTGTCACAGTCATTTCTGTATAATTAATTACAAGACCAAATTATTTTGAGATTCTTTCTTTAGTTTGACAAAGTCAAACTACTGTACTTATAAATTAGGTACAAAGACACCTTACAAACAAGTATCTCTTGCTTTTTATGGACAAGTTCTTATTGAAAATATTCCTCAGAAGGTAATTTAAAAGAATAACAGATTTCTCATTACTTTTAATTGAGAAAAAACATCATTTATTCTTGAATTCCAAAACTGGCATCTATTATTATTGAAATAGTGGGATACCCTAATAAAATAGAGACAGTTATTTCAAAATTCAACATCATCAAACATTTTCCTTTATGAATTATGCTATTTACCAGCTTTTGTTAAACACCTTTATAATTATTTTAAATGACACATTTAATATTATGCTAAAATAAAACATTAATAATATATTTTAAAACTCACAGAAATTAGTGAATATAAAATAAATCAATAAAATAATGCATTTTGGATGACATAATGCACATTAGTATTATTTTATAGACTAACAAACCAGAATACTTTGAGAGGAGAGTATAACAAAATACATACCTATTATAAAAGTGTTTAGGTGATTGTATCACTGTGTTTCATGTGAGAAATCCAAGTAAATTCTCTAAAATGTAAAATTTAAAAGCCTCAGAAGCCTCAAGAAAAGCTTAATGAAGCCCATTGCACATCTGAATGTTGTAAACTACATTTGTTTGGAAAATGCCTGAACCTCAAGATGGGTAGATATTCCTGAAACTTGCTGACACAGTGTAGTTGTTTTTGTTTCCCATAGTATCTGAGTTTAATGTACTGGTTCTTAATGTTTAGATCTCATCAGAATCACCCAAGAAGTTTTGTAAAAATACACATTTCTAGCTTCAAAAAACTCCAGAAAATCTCAACGCATCTTGGATGGGCCAAACAAGTTATATATGTTTGTGCAAAAATCCCAGTTTAAAAAAGTCTGATCTAGACAGTCCACAGATGGTACTTTCAGAAAATCTAGTCAATTTAGTACTTAATCAATTATTGTTGAATTGAAACTTAAATGTTCAAACAAGTTGACTGTAAATAATTTCACCTTGTTTAAGCAGGAAGAAATATAAGATATTAAGATAAACATATTACATATTTTTCCATGGATCATACCAGTCTATTGACAGTCAGTGGATGTGAGAACAATTAAGCTACTAATTACTGAAAAGGAGACTCTGATTAGCCTACTGGAGATTTGCAGAAGATTGAAATCACACAGTTTGGTCCCAGGAATGTGTACCACGTTCCATTACCTTCGGGTAATATTAAACTAACTTCATACTTGCATAACTTTCATATTTCCATGTGCTGCCTGGCTGGATGTCAGCCTGAGTGCCAGCAAGGTCTGCTTGATTTAGTGGTTCAACAAGCCCGCCAAAGAGGTCCTATTGCCTCTCTTCCACCACTCATGAAGAACCAACCTACAAATCACTTGTCAACAACTTTGATCTACCTTGTTTCAGGTGGCTTACTTTCTGTCTATTATTTCTGTTAAGAGACCCGTGAAAATTAAATACAGACCCTGCTGATGCTTGACTCACCCGGTGCTCCATCATAACAGCAGTGTAATAGCAATAAATCATTTCAACTTTAATCTATTGTTATTGATGAATGTACAATTATTTGTCATCTAATATGCTGTAAATGATGACCAAAGAAATAGATCAACTTTTTTTCTTCTTCCAAGTGCGGCATTGATGGATTGTATCCCTAAGCTGTTATTACACTTATAATGTACTCCTCTGCACTGACAGCACAGCTAGTTTTTTAATCATTCCATAGTAATCAACTTAAGACAACATAGCAAGACTCATAACTCATGTTCTTTTCTTTTTTGGCATTGATGGGAAATGAAAATGTTTTTATTCTTTTGAAATAATTCTTACCTGACTAGGCTGAAGATTGCTCTAAAATTGTAAATAAATGGTTGTTTATTGAGCTGGAACTGAAACATGACATATTAAAATGTCTCTTTCCAAAGGGGGAAAAATATTATTTAGGCCTGAGTGGAGTAAAACGGTGAAAATATTTTTTTTCTTTAACTGATTCATTGCTAACTTGATACTTTAAGAGCATATTTAAAAAGCAATCTATTGGGCAAAAATGCTATGGGGAAAATGACAATATTAAAATAAGAAACAATAATTCCTCTTACAGCACTACTCTACTATCTTGTAGCAGATGTTTCAACAATATCCTCATTGGCTTCCATTACTAGCTCAGGTGGCTGATAATTTTAGCATAATGAACCACACAAATCAGAAAGAAAATAGAGAAATGATTCAAATAAAATTTGATTCAAGATAAAGTTTCTTCTTAAACCAACATCTTGTTGGATTAAGATAAACAGAAGGTTCAGCGTATGTGGGCCAAAAAATGAATCAACTTGAATTCTTCTCATAATTTCTATTTATGTCAGGAAAAGTTTTTCTTAAAAACTTCCTACTAAACTCTAACCTAAATATCTCTTGCTGCCACATAGTCATAGGAATGATTTTCCCACAACTAAAAAAAAAAAATACTAAAGTACCATCGCTGGGTGTTAGTGAACAAACTTTGATTTCCATACAGGGCCCTGCTTTTACATCCTTATTAACTTTAGAACTGCTACAATCAAACAAATAAACAAACAAACAGCCATATCTTTAGGTTCTTAAAGATATACAGTTAGGATGTTTTGTAAATAGGAAATAGATGATAGCTAAATTAAATATAACCTAATTCAGTGGCACTCAAAATGTAATTTATACACCAACAGCTCCAGCATTACCTTGTTATAATACAAATGTATAGATCGCAGCCTGCCAAATCTGAATCTCTGGGGATGGGCTTCAGGAAACAATTTTAGCAAGTCTCTAGATGATTCTGATGTAATCAAAATTTAGGAAGCTGATTGTATAAGGCTTCCTCTATTTTGTTATTTCTTTTTTTTTTTCTCAGGTATGTCTTTATTAGCAGCATGAGAATGGACTAATACACTTCCTGAGGATTACTTGTGCTTCATTTTGGTCCAGTAATTAAGATTTGGCATCTAGTACACTACCCCAACCCCAGCACAATTCTGATTGGTTGGTACCAACCTGTTCTTAATTATTTTAAATACTATTATTACCCTTTTGTACCTGGTAGAAGAACAGTGGTTCTCAAGCTTCTATTACTCTTTAGGATCAAAACAGCTGACTGAGTTCACTCCAGAACTCTCATCTCACGCCAGTTAGAATGGCGATCATTAAAATTTGTTATTTCTTAAATGTGAAAGGTTCCAAGGTAGATAGATAAGGCAGGAGGATGCTTCTACAGTTGGTCAGCCTAAGGTAGTTATTGAGAACATGACTCTGGAACCACCCTGCTTTAAATGTGTCTAAGTTTCTAGTGCACTATCTGTATGACCCAGGGGAATTTATTTACTCTTTCTCTGCCTCAGGTTTCACATTGACAAAATGGGGATAAGAACAGTACTCACTTTCACAGCAAACTGAGAAAATCAATTAGTTAATAGATGTAAAGGCTTAGATCAGCACCTAGCATATAGTAAGCACCCTGTAACTACTAGCTATTAATATTACTCTTTTACCCATGTTTGCAGAATATTTTCACAGAAGTAAAAGTGACTTGGAAAGGAGAGTGACTTGAAGTGGGTAGTTCCAATATTATGCATTAAGTAATATTTTGAAGCTTTAAAAAGTCAAATTGAAAATCATGTTTTAATCTTGCTGTAGAGTTGAGAATACATAAAAACTAAAAAGAAAATAATTACCATTCCTTAATTAAGATTGCCAAATTCCTGGTTTACAAACACAAATGAAACAAAACAAAACTGGCATGAACTTTTCATGATTCAGATCACTGCCACGTATCACCACTACATAAAAGGCACAACACTCCAGTCTTAATCTAGGCGTTACTTAACTGTTTTAACTTTCTCTAATATATCTGGTTATTCCGAAATGCTGGCCTCTGTTAGGGCAACATGATCATGGCTTTAAGATGTGACCTTTACTGTGGATTGTTGCTGTTGATCTTCTTTTAGGGCAAAACTCCAGGCATGTAGGAAATAGTGAAATTACAGTCTCATGAATTATGACTTCGTTTTCTTCTACTCAAAGTCTGTGTCTGTTATGGAGAGACGCCGGAATGAACAAGATTGAATATTCTCAGAGGAGTAGAAAGCTCTGACTGTCAAAACTGAGCCACAGAAGGTGAACTGAGTTACAAGCTGTTTTCTGCAATGGTAGGAGACAATTGGAGAGGCTCATAAACAGAGGAGACTTACTTTAGCCACAATGTAATAAACAACAGTCTATATGTGCTATGGTTTAAATGTTTATCCATTCTGAAACTCATGTTGGAGCTTAATTCCCCTTGTAAGAGTATTAAGAAATCAGGCCTTTAAGAGGTGATTGAGTCTGCGGGCAGAGCCCTCATGAATGGATTAATCCATTAACAGATTAATGGGTGAATGAGTTATGACAGGAGTAGGTTAGTTGTAGAACTAGTGGGTATAGTAGACCTGTTATGAAAGCCAGTTTGGCTTTCTCTCATGTGTCATTCTCATCCTGTGATGCTTTACACCTTCTTATGAAGCAATAAGAAGGGCTTCATCAGATGCAGCCCCTTGATCTTGGACTTTCCAGCCTCTAGAACTGTAAGAAAATAATTTCTCTCTATTTTTTTTTCCTTTGGTAAATTACCCAGTCTGTGGTATTCAGTTTTGGAAACAAAAAATGGACTAAGACAATAGGTGACTTAAACCATAGTTAGTCACACCTGCCACTGGTCTTCTTTTATCAACTCATAATAGATAGTACGGTATAGAATCAAGGACTTTCTAAAGTTATATTAATTAATCATACTATAATATCAAATATTTATTTGCTTTATTCTTTAAGGGGTCTTTATCCTTAATGATTTTATTTCCATTACTATTCTCTGTGATGTTCATACAGAGAACATCTGTACGAACAGATGGTAAAGACATGGGTGGCAAAGATTTGTGTCCTGTCCACTTTCAATGACAGCATAAGGAATAAAACTTTTCCTTAACTTAACAACAACAACAAAAATTCTACTTCCATTGTAATTTTAAGAAATCACTATTGTTGTGACTGTGTTTTTTAACTGCCAAACAATCATGCACACTTTTAACTAATTTTCTGTCTCTTTTTCCCTCTCTTTTGAAGTTATTTATACTACATTTTCATCTAGTCTTAGAATCTTTGCAGATTATAATACTTAGCAAATGGAATGTACTTTTGTCATGTACTTTCCATACTGATTAACATCTTATTTATTTGGCTTTATTAGTATAGGTCACACCACTCAGTTTATTATGTATAAATTTTATTAAGACAGGATAATTGAGAATGCATTAAAAAACACCAAGTGCTGCCCATTACAGCTGCTTTCTGGCACCATTCTTATATTTAAAGTTATTTACATATACAAATTAATATTATATTTATATGGTAAATGGACAGAGCCTGTAGAGCAGGCTCTCATATTCAGTACCACAAATTCATTGAGAAATGGCTCTGTTCTAAATACAAAGTATGTGGAAACATAATTTTCTAAAATATTACTTATAATGAGTAGATAAACAGAATCTCAAAACTTATTTTAACTTTATCTTGAAAATGTATCTGGACAAAATAAGAAGCCTTCAATCTAAAGAAGATGCTAAGTGACCGGGCACGGTGGCTCCCACCTGTAATCCCAGCACTTTGGGAGGCCAAGGTGGATGGATCACCTGAGGTCAGGAGTTTGAGACCAGCCTGGCCAATATGGTGAAACCCCATCTCTATCAAAAATACAAAAATTAGCTGGGCATGGTGGCGTGTGCCTGTAATTCCAGCTACCCAGGAGGTGGAGACAGAAGAATTGCTTGAACCTGGCAGGTAGAGGTTGCAGTGAGTCAAGATCATGCCACTGCAATCCAGCATGGGAGACAGAAGGAGACTCTGTCTCATAATTAAAAATAAATAAATAAATAAAAAGATATCAAGTAAAATGTCTTTTATCCAGGCTAACTCATGAGTTGCCTATATGTTCTCTCTATATACTTATGTTTCCATCTAAATTTGTTTTGTTAGTGATAAAAAAAAAAGTGAAGAGGTCTAATTATTAGTGAGTTGTCATATGTAATATTACATCATTTCATAAATGGATGGTGAAAAGAGTTAAGAAAAAGAAAGGGGTAGAGTGCTCACTTATGTATGTACTCCCAAAATTGTTCAATTCTTATGAAATGTTACAATGTTTTGGTAATATGCAAGATCTGAAACATTTCAAGAAGTATTCAATATGTTAAAGTATCATTAGGACGCATATATTAGTCTCCATGTTCTTCTGCAGATTTCCCCTCCACACATTACTAATTCACAAAATAGCTATAGTTTATTGATCATTTTCTCTGTGTCAGATATTCTACTAAGTGCTTCATATCCATTAGGCATGTATCTAGAAATTAAGATTTGAAATATGAAAAATTTTCCCACTATTATTAAAAGGCAGAGACTGAATTAAGAGGCTAGATATTGTGTACTTCAACAGTAGCTGTGATGAAGACAGTGTTTGTACACCAAATACTAAAAACACTTTTCTACCTGTCTCAGGCTATTTTGCTATTATATTGAGACCATTTGTCTGTTTCTAGTTAACGAATTTTGAACGGAAGTGATGTATGTCACTTCCCGCCAAGATGGATAAGACACAGTGTACAATCTCCATGCTTCTTTCTATTAAGTCTTCTTTAGAAGCATCTTCCAGATGGTAAAATTACAAAAAGGAGAATGTCCTCTTGTATTACTAGTCTCCTAGGGCTCCTGTAACAAAGCACCATAAACTAGGTGACCTAAACAACAAAAATTTATTACCTCACAGTTATGGAGGCCAAAACTCTGAAATCAAGAAGTCAGCTGAGCCCTGCTCTCTCTCTGAAGACTCTAGGGAAGAATCTGTTCCAAGTCTCTCTCCCAGGTTCTGGTAGCTTTAGGCATTCCTTGCCCTGCAAATAACTATCTTCTCCCTGTATCTCTTCACATGGTCTTTGCTCTGTGTGTATCTGTTTCTATGTCCAAATTTATCCCTTTTTATAAGAACACCTATTATACTACATTAGGGCCCATCACATCTTAACTTGCCTGGATCTGCACAGACTCTGTTTCTAAGTAAGGTAATATTCTGAGAGGTGTTAGGACTTCAACACCTATTTTTGGAAGACATAATACAACACGTAACACCACCCAATCTGCATCATTCATGTCTTGATATAACTTATTCTGTATTGTATAATACAGATATTATATATATATATATATATATATATATGAGGTATAGCACCACAGGATAGCCTCTGTTTTTAACTTATTCTATATTATGTGAAGTTATTATCCTAACACTTTTGATTAGTTTTCCTTTTCAGCATTTCTATTCCCATGCCATGTTTAGTTCAGTTTAATAAAATTACCTATATGTACTATAATATTTTGATTCACAATCTTAGTTAAACCTCAGAGTCCCTTTAGAATACTGGTCCTGGTCATGGAACATACATTTTACCGTTTTCCTCATCAGCTATTATTAATGAACAATATTCCTTTCAAGACCCATAATCAACCTGAATATTCTTTATTTCTTCTTCTTCCTAGAGAAAATGACAGTCATCCTGTTTAAGACAACCCTCTTGCCCTGTGAAAAGTATATTAGAAATGAGTGGCATAAGGATTAAGTCCTAAGTCTGTACATGGGAATATAAGGGTTTCTATTATGCGGCCCTGTATGCTTATTTCCCCAGCCATCTCCATACATCTCTCCTCCCCTTTCCTTACGTGACAAAAATACTTAATGATAGGAAACATTACATATAAACAGTTTTTATTTCTCTATGCCTTTACTTATGTTATTTCCTATATGTAATTGAATCACCAAGCCCCACCCGCATCTCTTCTACATATGCCACCTGAAAAAAAAAAACTGATATATATGATTAAGGAATCCATTTTAAGCATTTCCTATTTCCTTTGGGAAGATTGGTAGATTGGTAGATTAGTTAGAGGAGTATTTGCTGCCACAATAAATTATCCCCAAATGTCAACTGGCGGATTCGTGGACACATAATCCAATTATAATGTTCTCGATCAGTAATGATTTAGTGACCCAAACTCCTTCTATCTTGAGGTGCCACTTTCCTTGTCGGGGCAGGGGAAGGGGAAAGACTTGGGAAGGCACATTGATATAACAAGGTCTGGAAGCTATGGTCCTTTTCTGGGAACACATCTTCACCAACAGCTCTATGCTAGTGGTCAGCTAGGCCTCTCTGCCTCACTGCTGCTTATACTTCATCTCTTTCACAGTATGTATTGTATTAAATTGCAGGCTGTATTCATTTTCTTATGTTTGCCTTCCAAATAGACTGTTCATTGATTGTGAGAGCGAAGACTGCCTTGATAATTGTATTTTCTCAGAATGGTACCTGATGTGAGGTAGGAAGCAAATAAATGTGTATTTCACTTACTTATCGGATTAAGTTAAATTGTCCATTTCTGACACTATTTGTACTTTCATTATCCTGTGATTTCTGGTCTCTTAAAATCAAATACAATAAAAAGGAATCCAACTCATTTGTAACACTCTGACTTCTCTTACTAGATCTAAAAGATAGTTAGCTAATATTCATAGCTAAGCTTGTTAAGCAGTAGGTTGAAAACCCCTAATCAAATCTAACATTGCCGATGGCATCTAATTGCTCAAATATTCAAGTAATAGAATGCTGAAACATACATTTTGTATTAGTAAAGTCTTGATAACATCTAATTTGTTTATTGCTATTTCCAATGATTTGAAACTCAATATTATTTCCAAGAAGCTTATATGGTAATGAATTTTCCTATTTTACTTATTGCTTAGAATTGTTTGTGCTATGGCATTCACATTGTTCATGGAATAAGAAAGAAGAAAACCTATAGAAATATTTGCAGCACTAAATAAGAAGAAGTAAATTCTAAAGATGCAGCTGCATGGACTCTCTCATGTTAAAATTTATTTTAAAATTTTATGATCAGTTTCGATTTCATTATGTATGGTTCCACATTTTTATTTGTTTCCACATGTGTTAGCTAAAATGAATTGCTGTAATTAGTATAAATTGCAGTATAAGAGAAATAAAGAAGTTAAAGCTATCTTGAGGCCACTATAGCTCAAATTTTGGTCAGGAATGTCTCAATTCCTTTTCTCCACATGATATCATTAAAACATTACACACTTAATAAACAGAATTTTTAAAGAAACCTAACAGCAAAGTCGATAACGTTAATTAGGGATTATAAATCTCATCATAAAATTATATCAGGACAGTTTATCTTTTCTTATTAAACCAATAATATTGAAATATTTGTGAATAGTTCCTTTATAAATTTGAATTATAGATACTCAAGTTTCTATCCCACAAAACCCTCAAGAATCCATATTTTTATAGTGTTCTATATGCCTTTATCCCAGTATAAATTCCAAAACTACATATATGCAAAAAAAAGCAAATGTTGATTTTCAAACCATAAATTATGACTAGCAAAAATTTAACCTGATTTTTAAAGTAATTTCATCTATACTTTGAGATTTTTTCTGGCTAATGGTAGAAAACACAATCTAGTTAACATAGATACACTGGATACTCTAGTATTTATCTTAGCCATTTCAAGTTCTAACTCAGCCAAATAAGATTTCTTTTTTTCCCCCTGCTTTCTCCAGGGGCTGGGCAGTTTAGGTATCCAGGCTTAATTAACCGTGATCTCAAGTGAAGGAGTCTGATCAGAGGTGGGTTTCTGTTCATGACAGCCTTTTGGGGTTGTAAACACATCACTACTTCTTAGCTGTCATCACTCCTCCACATGGATAGTATCAAGCAGTGTCTTAGTTCATTATGAATGCTTTACCAATATAACATACACTGGGTAGCTGATACATAACAGGAACTTATTTTTTGCAGTTCTGGTGGCTAGGCAGTCCAAGATTAAGGTACTGGCAGATTCAGTGTCTGGTGAGGACCCACTGTCTGGTTCATAAATGGGGCCTTCTCACTGTGTCCTCAATGTTGGAAGGGGCAAAGGGCCTCTCTCTCTGGCCTTTTTACAAGGACACTAATCCATTCTTGGTCACTTTCCAAAGGCCCCACCTCCTACTATTACACTGGGAGTTGGAATTTTAACATAGGAATTTGAGGGGACACAAACATTAATTGGAGGCAACGAGCCTCCAATTAAACAGTCCAACCTGATATCTTTTAGGGCCCTGACCAGCTGACTCATACGCTTTCTCACATTCTGTAAATGTTATATTATTCCCCAGTTATGGGTAATGAAAAAGTCCCTTGTTTACTGCTTTGCAGTGTTTCATATAGGAAGTAGATCACATGACCTGTCTATTCTCACAATCTGCAGAACTACCTAGTTTTTATCATATTCCTGGAGTTCAGCCTAGAACACTGAACGTAGGGCCCCTCTCTGGAGACTCTCACTATGTTCCCACCAGCCCTAGAAATATTTATAAAAACTGGTTCTTAGATTATATTACATTGCAACAGTTGTCATTATTTATGTAATAAATGTGCATATTTATGTAAAACAGAACTAATATATCTAATAAAAGAATATATCAAATTGACCAACCAAAGAATCAATGGCAATGAGAATACCAATAGATCAGTCTCCAAAGAGAAGGAGCTGCCCAGCACTGGCCAGAGGAATGCATACCTATCAGGCTAAATCAAGAATCTCATCTGCTTCAAATATTACAGCATGAGCCCATTACAAATTTGGATCATGTAACTAATCATCCCTATGCTGATTTTAGACTCACTTAAATAACCCTCTGGCAAGCTAGTTTCCCAAATGATACAGGAAATATACTGGTGACCTCTCATACATCTTATTGTACATGAATATATCAGCATAATTTTATACATTTTGCTCTAAAGTGTTTTATTTATGAAGTTCATATTCTCAGTTCCGATTTACGCCAGGATACTCAAAAGAAAGTATCCCATCCCACCCCACCCCACCCACCACCACCGGGTTCACAAGACTGAAAAAGGTGGTGAATTTAGTTAGGCAAGGGCTTTCTTCTGTGGAATCTTTGTCTCAATGCTCTTTCCTCAAAATTCTACCATATGAATTTTCCAGGTCTGTAATATCCTACTAATATCGAGACATTTTACGTTTTATGTGACAGCCTTAAGCAGAGCTGCTCCACAATTTTCTTTTATAAAATATTTCTAAATACAATGCTGGTGAAGAATTTACTAAAAAGCTTTCTATTGGCTATTTATAATTATTACCAAGATTTATTGCTATTTGGCATAAAAATTTCTAAAATATTTCATTGTGTTTAGTTTATATCTGTAAGTGAGACTGTCCTTGTTAAAGAGGCATATTCACACACCAGAGCAGTCAAGGCTCAACTCCTTTTGGTGATGTATCTGATGCCAAGAAAAACCAAAAGTACTGTGAGGATAGCAGTGAAAGCCTGGGTTATCCACATACCTGAATGACTACTTGTCTGCACCTCATATTCAACTAGTGCCAAACAGGAGTCAGTTATTATTGATTCCATACAGCTGAGTCACATGAAATTCATTCTCCCTGGGATTTGGCCAGAAACAAGGTTTATTAAGCCTTATATCACTTTATTATCCAGGTTAACTCCTCACTCTAAGGGCTGTTAGGAGAGCTTTATTATTAGTTTGTAATTTTATATGTTTTAAGTGGAATGACATTATTTTGCCCAAGTGAATAAAATGAAGCACAGTAATTGTAATTGCTTATGCCAGACTCCATAGTGAGCCTCGCAGGATTTTCCAAAAGTAAAATTACAATGCATCTTCGTCAGCCTGGCCACCATCCCACCATGATGATTTCTGGCATATTTCCAACATTCTCCAACAATTCTTGGGTGTCCCTGCATAAGATATATGACATGTCAAAGTCCAGATTCATTACATTTCTGCTTTTTTTTTCTTTAGTACAAGATAATTCTTCATCATTGACTCATTTTTTTAACAGAGTGCTCCAGTTAAAAATATATCAAGATCTTACCACAAGATGTCTTGACACTGACTCATTATTATAGAAAAGAATATGTTCAAGGAAACTAATGGGTAGGATAATGGCCAAGTGACAAAGCACAGCACCATATACACAAGATGGATAGCATTGACATAAGATGATAAACTGGAATACCTGAACGCTCATGATAATTTAAATTGTATCCGTTTAAGAAAAGTGCAGTTGAGAATTAAAGAGAACCAACACATCATACGAATATAACAAAGTTCATGCCTTAGGCTTATATTACCTGATCCCTGTCCTAAGCGGTAATCTCATCACTCACTGCTAATTTCCCTCCTCATTCTCCTTCACATTACTTAGTTTCATATTTGTCTGTATGTGTGCAACACGCATAATATACACACACGAGCACATACTTGTAACCAACTAACTCAACTTCTGACAGTTTCTTGACTACTTCATACTTGTACACATCACTGGCATTTTGCCCTTTTAGTGCCCTCTACTCAAAACCTTCTTGTTTTCCTTAGTCTTGTTCTACTAATATAGGCCCAGTATAGATCTTAATTCCCAGAAATATTTGGTTTACAGTGAAAGAAATTAAACCGGTGCAAACTTAAGCCAAAATGTGGATGTCACATATGACATGGCCACTTCTCATAGAACCCAAGCATTGTCATGTAGTAGGAGCAAGGTTCAGGGTTTGTGTGTGTGTGTATGTGTGTATCAGTTGTGATGAAGCCATCATATAGGAAGGTCCAATTGCCTCATATATGGTAATTTAGTTTCAACTAAGTCATATCCAAACTATGCCTACACTGTGCTAAATGACCTGTCACGCATACATGTGGAGTTGGTATCAATAAATAAAACAAGCTAGTAGTATTTGTCAACACTTTTGAGAATAAAAGCATATCTGCATCATTCTCTGTAATCCTCAAAGAAAAATCAAAAGAACTCTGAATATCTTTGATTTGAATGTGCCCAGAGATTGATGCAATAGAAATATTGATTGAAACAAAGAAGCAACAAATAACCTGAGATCAATACATTATGTCTATTTAGTTTGGTCATACCACAATTTGCTTTAGAATTTCAGAGTTATAGTAATCATATAATATAACTGGCTAACCCTGTGGTATTGCACATGAGAAAACTAAGGGTAGGTGGATTTAATAAATTACATAACCAAATGTACCTTACAAAAGCAGTATCTACCTCTAAAAAAGCTCATGTATACTAAGTAGGCAGAAATTAGGCTCTCTAGATAAAATTATATAGTTGGCCAGCTATGGTGGGTTTCTGCTCTACTTATTAAATATTCTTACTCTAGTTTCCTTTCTATAAAAGCATGGTAATAATATATGCTTCACAGGATATTGTGAGAAATATGTAAAATAATATCAAGAGATTCCTAGCCCAATAACTGGCACAGAACAGGCCTCTTAATAACATCTTCCTCTTCCCGGTTAAATCATATGAGTTTGATTTTATAATACTATTTTAATTTCATTTACAAATTACATTAGTGTGCAATGTATCAGATAATTTTTCACTTTAATAGTTCCATAGAAAATATATATTATTTGGGGTATATGTGTTATATATTTTACATAAGTGTATTTTCCATCTGTATCTTGCTGTCTTTACCAAGAGTATGAATTAAATAACTTTCCATGTAATTATATTTTGTTTTTTTAACTATGGCAGAGTATTTTATAGTATGAATATTCTAAAATTATTTAAGCAGTCTCTAATTTATGGACATTTAGATTGATACAGTCTTCCTCACAATATTGTTATAAAGACTGAAATAACCTAACTGAAATAATATTAAAGTTCTCGGCATAGTAATCAAATAACAAATGCTTGAAGTTGGTATTCTATATTCATAATATTATCATAATCAGTTTTAAAATTATTCTCATTACCATTTTCCACTCTTTTCCATTTCCCCATAATTTTTTTAAAAGGCAAACTTCATATCACTCTATTTTTCTTCAGTTCCCTTTAAATTTGCATCTTACTGTAGTTTGATTTCATCCCCATAAAGATTTTACAAAATAGCCTTTAACTGAGAACATCAACAATCTCTTAGTTTTTAAATAATGTAACAATCGATAATGTTTACAGAAGATCTTTTTACTGTATTGACACTATTTATCTCTCTCTCTCTTTTTAAAATATATACTGTATGTATGTATGTATGTACCTTCCTTCAAGAATTATATGAGTTAAAAATCAAAACTTAAATATATTAAATAAGTAATATTTGGATGCTTTTATAATTGTACTTAAAGTGAATTATCCTCATTACTATTTACTACTATTACTACAAAGAATATATTTTTCATTGAAGAAAGCATGCAAGCCAAAAGACAATAGATTAATGCCATCAAAGTGCTGAAAGAAATAAAAATACTAAACCAAAACTCTATACCCAGCAAAAATATCTTTAAAACTGAAGATGATGTACTTTCTCATATAAAAAATTTGGGAAATTTATTGTCAGCAGATGTGCACTATAGAAAAATGTTGAAAGCAATTTTTGAGGAGTATGATACCAGGCAGAAATTTGGATCTACATTAAAAAAAATGAAAAGTACAGGAAAATAAATAAATATAAATAAATATGATTATTCCTCTTATTTTTAATTGCTGTAAAAAACTTGATGTATGAAACAAAAATTGTACCAAGAGTACTGTGTGTGTATATATTGCAAGTAGGTAAAAGTAAAATGCATGACAAAATACTGTAAAGGATGGAAAGAGGAAACAGAATACTGCTGTAAGTTCCTTACACAACGTATGAGGCACTACACTAGTATTTAAAGATATAATCTGATTAGTTAAAAATAAATATTATAAACTATGAGGTAACCACCCCCAAATTTTTTAAACCTGGTATGAATAGTAAGGTAACAGTGAAGATAAAAAGGAATGCTAAACATACAAAAAATAAATAAATAAAAATAAGTCAGAAATTAAAGATGAGTTTCCTGTTGTAATAAAAAATAAATGTACCAAAAAAGAAAAAAATCTTGTCAGAAAAAGAGAGAAAAAAGAACAAAACAGAAATAATAAAGATAAAACAATTAACAAAACAGTAAATTTTAATTCAGCCATATCTATAATTATATTAAATGTAAACAGTCTAAATATATCAGTTAAACTATAGAGACTATTAAATGAGATAAAAACCAAGACACAAGTATATGCCTTCTTAAAAACATACATTACCAGGGAAAGAATGAAAAAATACATAGCAATTCATACCATGAAAACATGAATCAAAATAAAGCTGAAAGAGTTATATTAATATTAAAGTGTTATATTAATATTGGACAAAGTAGAATTTAGAATGAGGAATATTATCAAAGAAAGAGAAACATATAACAAAGAAGTCAGTTATCTAATAATAAATAATAAATTCAAATGTGCAAGCACCCTTATGTACAACTTCAAAATATATGAAGAAAACACTAAAAAGAAGTAGGCAAATACACAATTATAGTTGGGTTCTTCGACACCCCCTCTTTCAGTAAATGATACAACAAAATGCAAAAATTGCCAAAACTCAAAGAAGTAGGCAGTTCTCCAAATAATAGTTGGATACTTCAGTATTAATCCACTTTTAATACAGAATAAAACATTGATGTAGAAGATCACTAAGGAAATAGGTGACGAACAATCCTATAAACCAATTAGACCTAACATTCATAATTATTATACAACACTCTAACAACAGAAAATGACACATTTTCCTCAAGTGCACAAAAGACATTCTCCAAGATAGACCCCATGTTAAGCCACAATACAAATCTCCACATAAAAAAATTGAGATTGTGTATCTCCTCCAATCATCATAAAATGACACTAGAAATCAATAATTGAAAGAAAATTAGAATATTTACAAATATGTGAAAATTAAACAACACATTTTAAACAATGTGTCAAAGAAAAAATATAAGGGAAATTAAAAGTACTTTGAGATAAATGAATATGAAAATACAAAATACCAAACTTTGTGAGATGCATAGAAAACAGTGCATAGAGATAAAATTATAGCTTTCAATGCCTCGATATATAAGGATCTTGGCAGGGTGTAGTGGCTCATGCCTGTAATCCTAGCACTTTGGGAGGCCAAGCTGGGCGTATTGCCTGAGATCAGGAGTTCAAGACCAGCCTGAGCCACACAGTGAAACCCTATCTCTACTAAAATACAAAGGAAATTAGCCAGGCCTGGCATGGCGGCATGTGCCTGTAGTCCCACCAATTCGGGAGCCTGAGGCAGGAGAATTGCTTGAACCCTGGAGGTGGAGGTTGCAGTGAGCTGAGATTGTGCCACTGTTGCATTCCAGCCTGGGCAAGAGCAGTGAGATTCCATCTCAGAAAAAAAAAAAAAAAAAGGGAAAGAAAAATTGACAGAAGATGCAAATAACTAAAATCAGATATGATAGTGGGCTCATTACCACTGAGTTTACAGAAATAAAAAGAATTATAACTGAATATTATGAACAATTGTATCACAATACGTGAGATAACCTAGGTGAAATGGACAAATTTTTAGAAACACAAAAACCACCAAAATGCATTCAAGAAGAAATAGAAAATCTGGATAGATCTATCAGAAAGAAAGAAATTGAACAATAACAAGAATCTTCCTAACAAAGGAAAGCCCAGGGCCTGAAGGTTTCAATGGCAAATTCCACAAAATATACCCAATATTATTCTTTGAATTAATACCAATTATTCTCAAACTCTTCCAGAAAATAAAAGGGAATACTCCCTAACTTATGAGGCCAGCACTACTTAAACATGAAAGTCAGATAAAGACATCATGAGAAAGAGAATTAAACACCAATATCCATTATTAATATAGATGAAAAAATTCTCAACAAATTCTAGAAACCTGAACCCAATAGCATACTAAAAGGAGCATGTACAATGATCAAGTAGGATTTATCGCAGGAATTCAAGAGTGGTTAAACATGAAAATCAGTCAATGTGGTATACCACATAAATGAAGAAAATAAAAAAAGTGATCATTTCAATTAGTGCCTAAAATGCATTTGACAAAAACCAGCACCTTTTCATGGCAAAAACATCCAGAAAACTAGTAATAGGAGAAACTTTCCTCAACATAATTAAGATCATTTATGAAAAATCCACAGCTAACAATATATTTAATTGTGAAAACTTAAAAACTTGCCCTTTAAGAACAAAAGACAGATGTTCCCTGTGCTACTGACAATGAAATTTGAACTATAAGTTCCAACAAGAGCAATTTTAGGCAATATAAAATAATAAAAGGCTGCCAATTGGAAAGGAAAATGTAAAACTGTCTATCACAGTTGACATGCTTTTATATATAGAAAACCCTAAGGAATTTATAAGATAGCTATTAGAGTTAATGGATATTTCAAGTTATATTTCAAAGTACAAAATCAACATGGAAAAATCAGTTGTATCTCTCGAAACTAGTAATGAACAAATAGAAAAGGAAATTAAGAAAATAATTTCATTACAATAACATCTGTCTTAGTCCATTCATGTTACCATTAAAGAAATACCTGTGACTGGGTAATTTATATAGAAAAAAGAGATTTATTTGCCTCACAGATCTGTAGGCTGTACAGGAAGTGTGGCAATAGCATCTGCTTCTGTTCAAGGTGGAAGGTGAAGGAGTAGCAGTTATCACATGGCAAGAGGAAGGAAGCAAAAGAAGGCGGGGGAGGTGACAGGCTCTTTTAAACAATCGGTGCTTGAGGAAACAGAACAAAAACTTATTCATTACAGCAGGAACAGCATTAAGCCATTCATGAGAGATTGGCCCCCATGACCCAAACATCTCCTACGAGGCCCTACCTCCAA
The DNA here is from genome assembly GCA_036589455.1 of Ateles fusciceps. NCBI lineage: Eukaryota > Metazoa > Chordata > Mammalia > Primates > Atelidae > Ateles > Ateles fusciceps. The sequence goes on along the minus strand of JAZHEH010001266.1, from coordinate 15,760,384 downwards.
CACTAAGGATCAAGTTTCAACATAAAATGTGAAGGGGACAAATAGCCAAACTATATCAGCATCAAAAAGAATGAACAAATTAAATAAAGAAGTAAAAGATTTGTACACAGAAAACTATAAAATATTGCTGAACGAAATTAGGAGAACCGAAATAAATGGAATGACATCCATGTTCATGACCTGGAAGACTAATGTTGTTAAAATGGCAATACTATCCAAAATGATCTACACATACAATAGAATCCTTCTCAAAATCCAAATTACCTTTTTTTACTGAAATGGAAAAGCTGATTCTAAAATTGACATGGAATTACAAGGAAACCTGGATTTCCAAAACAATATTATCTTGTAGAAAAATCATTTGACAAAACTCACCATCCATTCCTGATAAAACCTCCGAGTAAAGTAGGAATAGAAAGGACTTCCTAATCCTGATGAAAGGCATCTACAAAGAAATCTACAGCTATCAGCACACCTAATATTAAAAGACTAAATGCTTCCCTCCTACAATCAGGAAGAAAAAAAGGATGTTCATACTGAAATTTCTAGCCAATGCAATAAGGAACATAAAGGAAATAAGAGGTATTCAGTTAAAGACAGAATTAAAGCTGTCTTTATTTACAGATAATACAATTATAAAGGAAATATACAGGGATCCACCCAAAAGCTACTATAACTATTAAGTTTAGCAATATCACAATATACAAGAACAATGTACAAAAATTAATTGAATTTCTATATGCTAGCAACAAACAACTGAAAGCTGGAATAGCAAATACCATTTACAATAGATTCAAAAGTATAACCTACGAAGGGATAACTGTGGCTGAACATATGCAAATTCTATATACCAAAAAAAACTACAAAATATTACTAATTTTTTTAAAAAGACCCCAAAAATGAAGAGGTAAATTTTGTTCTTTGGTCTAAAGACTCAAAATTTTTATAATTGTAATTCTCCCCAAATTCATCTATGGCTTCAAAATAACCCCCAACAAATATTCAGAAATACTTTCTTTGTAGTAATTGACAAACTGAATTTAAAATTTATATGAAAATTTAAAGTACCTACAATAGACAAAACAACTGTGAAAAAAGGGAAAAAAATTGGAGGGCTAACATTAATTGATATTAAAGCATATTAGAAAGCAAGAGTAAGCAAAATGTGTGGTATTGGCATCATGATAGATGAATAAATCAATGCAACAGAAGAGAGTTCAAAAAAATGCCTGTATACATATAGACAATTGATTTTAGATAAAGTTGCAAAAGTGATTTTGTAGAGAAAGAATAGTTTTACAGTAAATGGTGTGGGAACAATTGGATATCCACATAATAAAATGTTGATTCATGCCACATGCTACATACAAAATTAACACAAAGTAGATTATACTATTAAATGTATTATTTAAGACTGTAAAATGTGTAGAAGAAAATATGGAAGAAAATCTTTTTGACCTTGGCTTAGGCAAGGCTTTCTTAGATATGACACAAAAAGCACAATTTATAAAATGAAACGGATCAATTTAATTGTTTCAATATTAACAACTTCTGTTCTTTGAAAGACTTTTTTTTAGGAGAAAGAAAAGACAAGCCACAGACTGGGAGAAAGTATTTGCAAATTATATTTCTGATAAAGAACTTACATCCAGAAGAGATAAGGACTCTTAAAAATCAACAAGAAGGAGACAAACAATCTACTAAAAGAGGGGAAAAGAATATGAAAAGGCACTTATGGAAAATGTGTACATAAACACATGAAATGATGCACACCATCATTAACTATTAAGGAAGTTAATATTGAACACAATGTGATATCACTATGCACTTACTTGAATGGCTAAAATTAAAAATGTTTACTTGTATAAGTTATACAAGTTTTGATGTGGCTGCAGAGGAACTGGAACTCTTTTGCACTACTGGTGGAAATGAAAAATACACAACTACTTTGGAAGACAATTTCTTATATAGTTACACATACATCTACCATATGACTCATCCATCTTACTCTTAGTTGAGTGAAACGAAAGCATGCATCTGTATAAAGACTTGCGCACTGATATGTATTGCAGCTTATTTTTTAAAAGCAAATCTGGTAAAAACACAAATGTAATTGACTGGTGTACAAATTAGAAAATTGTAATATATACATAAAGTAGAATATTAGTAAGCAATAAAAAGAAATAAATTATTGATACAGGTAAAAACATGGATGAATATCAGAATAATTATATAGAGTAAAAGAAGCCAAACCAAAACACAAGCCACAAATAATTACACAGTATTTTCCCATGTGTAAAAGTTTTAGAAAATGCACATCAGTGTATATTGACAGAAAAGTCAGTAGTTGCCTGGAGAGCAGGGTGTGGTAGGAAAGAGAGGGAGAGATTAAAAAAGGAAAAACACACTTTGGGGGATGTTGAATATGTTCATTATCTTGATTGTGGTGAAGACAGAATGAGTTTACACATTAAACCTTTTCAAATGATATACTTTAAATAGGCACAGTTTGTTTTATGTTGATTATATTTCAATAATAAAAAATAAAGAAAATAGAAAATTTTCTATTTGGCTAAATCTAAACTATGTATGCTAGGGAATTTCAAAGTAGTAGTCTTGTAATTCCTTTGTAGTTAGGGAAACTGAAGTAATTTTTTATAGAGAAAAATAATCATCCACAAAGAGATGAAAAACGCATGCTGGAGAGAACACATCTTTGTTATTAATTTACATATTCCATTTAGTGTTTTTGTTTCGTATTTTTGCCTTCAGTTAGCACAAGGAGGCTTCTGTTACTTGCAACCCAAAATATTCAACTAATATAATAACTATCCTATAACCAAGTATTCCTAAAGCTGCAAAATCAGTCCTTTCTCTCTTGTCAGATTGACAGGGGAGGCCATAGCATAAGTAGCTTATTTGGCAAATGTGGAAGCTACACAAATCAGTTAGGTAAATTAAAGTGTTGATGGATCAGAGTCACATAGCCGTATGTTTTAATGTCATAATAGTATCCTGACAATGAAATTGTAATAATAGTCCACATCCATTTTTAAACCTCTTGTTTGGACAGTGCTTGAAGTAGTATTTATTTCCAACATTATCCTCTGTAATTATATTATCTTTATATTCATCACTTGTCAATCCCCATTTTGCACTATTTCTTTAAATATAAGACTGTACACTATCAAGTTCAACTTGAGTCTTCTAGGTGTCTCTGCTTATCTCTTTTCTTATCTAATAAATGTTGATTTAAAAAATTAATACTTGCAGAAAAAATCCTGTTTCCCTTATTTCCAGGTTCTTCAGAGACACTCCATCATTATTCTTAATATAATAATATAATGATAATATTCACATTATTAACAGGAGTTGTTGTCAGAAATAAAACAAATTTTGTGAAATTGCAAACTGGAAACTCTATTCAATGTGAAATCTTATTATTTTAAAATGGTCAAAAATTGTTTTAGCATGCATTTTTGTCTCTGTATTATATTACTTTCTTTGTAAGAAGTGTAAATTATTTTTTTTTAAGTTTCCTGTGTCATTTAGCAGCTAGAGGCTAAAACTTTCGAGCCCAAAATATACATTGATAACCTATACCAGGAGTCATCATCTCAGTGCATACTACTGGATCTATAAAGGACTATGTTATACAGAGTCTAGGAAAAGGATGAGATGACAATCTGCAAGTTATGAATGGAAGGGTGGATGGATGGAGAGACAATAGACATACAAATAAATGATACATAGACAGGTAGATATTTATAATTACTGAGCTTTTGGGATAGTCTATAGAAAGTAAGTTGGTCAATGAAAATTTGAAAATAAAAAGCTACACATAAGTCCTTGGAGGATCAGATGAGAGAGCAAGATTAAGAAATATGCATGTTTCAGACATCAAGCTAAAGCATCCTGTCAGTAACAAGAAGCAAGTCAGTCCACTGGAAGCACAGAAAGCCTCAAAGAGGGCCTGAAGTGGAAAGATGTTTGGCCATATCAAAAACTTCATGAGTTTCCAAATAGAGTAGAGACTGCTCCTTATCCAGAAGTTAAAAACTACCTACTCTGAAGAGCCAAAAAATGTAAGATTAAAATTTCTTCTGAAACAATATGATACCACTTCTCACCTACTAGAATCATTAAAATCTGGAATATAGACACCACCAAATGCTGACCAGGATGTGGAGCAACAGGAACTCTCATTCATTGCTAGTAGGAATGCAAAATGGTATGGTCATTTTGAATGACAGTTTGGCAGTTTCTTATAGAACTAAATATATTCTTACCATATGATTCAGCAGTTAAGCTCCTTGTATTTACCCAAAGATGTTGAAAACTTACGTCGACACAAAAACCTGCACATGAATGTTTCTTCATGTTTACTCATAATTGCCAAAACTTGGAAGTAACCAAGATGTTTTTCAAAAGATGAATGGACAAACTGTGGTAAATCCAGACAATGGAAAATTATTCAGTACTCAAAAGAAAATGAGTTCTTAAGCTACAAAAGACATGGAGGAACCTAAATGCACATTACTAAGTTAAAGAAGCCAATCATACATACTGTGTGAATCCAACTATATGACATTCTGCAGAAAGCAAAGTTACAGAAAAAATAAAATGATCAGTGGTTTTCAAGGGCTGGGAGTGGGGAGAGGGGGTGAGTAGGCTGAGCACAGAGGATTTTTAGGGCCATGGAAATACTCTGCATGATACTGCAATGATGTATATATGTTACTATTCATTTGTCCAAACCCATAAAATGTACAAAACCAAGAGAGAACCTAATATAAACTATGGACTTTGGGTGATCACGAAGGTGTCAATGTAGGTTTCTAGACTGTGACATATATACCCCTCCGGTAGAGATGTTGATAACGAAGGAGGGCATTCATAAGTTGGGAGGACATATGGAAAAATCTCTGTACCTTCCTCTCAATTTTTCTGTGAGCTTAAAACAACTCTAAAAGAATAAAGACTTTAAAAAAATTATTTTGCAAAATATGTTTGTTTGGGAAATATACTCTGTGCTCAGATCTCTTGGGTTCTGATCCTCACCACTATGTGACCTGAACATGAAACCTTTATCTTTTTCTCAGTTTCCTCATTTGTAAAATAATCCTATTAACTATATCTACTTTATAGATTTGTTGTGATGATTAAATAAATTAAAAACATCAGGCATTTAGACTCATGATCTAAGCAAGGCCTACCATGTGGTCAGTGCCCAACAAGGGCTGGCTTTTATGATCAGTACATGAATGACCACAACTCTTCACTCTTCTTGCTATTGCAGAAGATAAGGCCCAGGCCTCAGAGGTCACAGAAGTTTATTTAGCACACTGCATCATTTGGTAGCAAGGAAAAGAAAAGCCTGCATATTCTCACATGAATTCCTCTTTGCTGGTAAAATACTCTTTAGTCTTAGTTGATTTATTTCCCTATGACTTACATTTCCTTTTCTGTTTCTTGGAAAACTCTACATTTCAATTGTCCCTTTATTCTCTGAAGAAATTCTAATACCTTTGTTTAAAAAAGATTAATTTATATATTATCTGCTTGAAGGGAAGTTCTAACCTCTCTAGACATTAATAAAATCTGTCTTTATGAAGGTAATAAAAATCAAATTGAGAGTTTTTTATGAGCCAAACACTGTACTAAATGCTTTATTATTTTTTAGCTTATTACATTATCATAAGAACACTATGAAATAAGTATTGTCATTTTCTCTAGTATACAGGTACAGGAATTGAAGCACAGAGAAGTCAGCCTTCTAGTAGGCAGCAAAGCCAGAATTTCGATTTGGTCAGTCTGGTTTCAGAGAAAGCTTACTGGTTACCAGACTCAGGGTCAAACACTTTACACGGATGTCGCTGAATTTTAACAAATGCCATAAAAATCTGCTTCAAAATTTAATTGAAGTCAATCTGTAGTTGAAAACTGAGAGGTCCTTTCATCCATTTTTTTTCTGTGCAGAATGTACACAGAACACACATTTGCAGAATACACATTTTTTTTCTGTGTGTTCTGCTTGCAGATATCAAAGCAGGTACTGTGGATACAATAATAAATAAGCCAATTACCTATTAAGGGAAGATGTTGAAGTCAGATCCAGAAATAAGACATGAAGATTATTGTACACTCTTCTCCTTCTAGCAGATAGTCAATTAGTAGCTTTTGGCCAACAATGTGGGTAGTTATTATATACATGATGTGTTTGTTGGACACTGAATAAAGCCGCAGTCAAAATGTAGCCTTTGACTTCAAGGGCCATAAAATTTAATTTAAAAACATTACTACACATCTTAAGCTACATTAAGTGGAGACATACAAAATCATTGATTTAAAACATCTGAGGGAGCAGAAATCATTAAAATGAGATGTTGATTACACTTCCCAACCAAACAATAACAGGAACAAAACCAGGAGCAGTTCTGTTTTATGCACCACTCAGTTATGTATATAAGTAGCATTTTGTGTGAACCAAGAGATTCTTGGCTAAACAAATAGTCCAAAAAATATCAGGCTGTACATCCCTTTCATCTTTCACAGTTTACAGGTCACTATGCAGTTACTGAAACAACTCCCTCCCTTTCATGCCTGTGAATCCCTTTCACATCAACTTTTCCCCATACTCCTGCTTATAATTTCCTGAAAACATTTTTCAAAAATTAAAAGATGTAATATACTTGTACTTCACTCCTCAAATCTATCTTTACTCAGATTCCAAACATGCTCTCTATGGATTGAAATAGAAAATCTCATCATTTCTTCTCTCTTGGCAGCTCTTCTTGCCATTCTACCAATTCTATAACCCTGAGCTTGTTTAATAGGGTATGAGAAAAGTTGTGTTTGTGTGACACAGTGGAGATTTGGTAGAACAACAATACAGAATTCACCTGTTCAAAAAAAATTTAAATGAACGAAAAGAGGAACAACTGAATGCAGTTTCATAGAGTTTTATGAAATTAATGCTTGACTTTATCAAAATGAGAGTATGGGCTTTGGAATTAGATAAATTTGGGTTAAAGTTACAGAGCTTCTGATTAATCCATATAACTTTGGACAATTTATTTAATCACTGAGCCTCAGGAAATGGGGATAATAATAGCAAAATGATAAGTTAGTATAAAGTATAGTACAGCAAATTAATTGTTATGTAAAGTATAGTACAGCAAATTAATTGTTATGTAAAAATATGGCCAGACATGGTAGCTCACACCTGTAATCCCAACACTTTGGGAGGCTGAGGTGGGTGAATAGCTTGAGCTCAGAAGTTTGAGACCAGTCTGAGCAATATGAAGAAACCCTGTCTCTGCACAGAATACAAAAATCAGTCAGGCCTGGTGGTGTGTGCCTGTAGCCCCAGCTACTTGGGAAGCTGAGATGGTAGAATCAATTGAGCCTGGGAGGTTGAGGCTGCAGTGAGCTGTGACTGCCCTACTGCACTCCAGCCTGGACAACATAGTGAGACTCTCTCCCCACAATCAAAAAAAAAAAAAAAAAAGAGGGGGGACAAAATGAGAGATCTAGTTTTTTTATTTTTGGGTGGGATTTCTTCGCCCTGACTCATTATACTGTGTATCCAGCAATGCCATAGTCCCAGACAGAAAGTAAAATGGTTACTGTTTTATTTTATATATGTTGATACTGCATATTTTATTCATTAAGTATTAACTAATAGCCTATTTTTGAGGGCACTGAGTTTTATATTAGGGCACAATACAAAGCATAGACAAATACTAGTTGAATTGTCTAGTAAAAATCCCAGGATCTCAGGTTGACTGACTGAAGCAGTGACTTCCTTTCCCTAAAAGCCTCAAATTTGCCTCAGAATTACCAGATGCTATCTACCTGCACCCATAGAAAATTTCCTTTACAGTTGGAATTCTCACAAAGAATTAGAATTCTCACTCTGCTGCCTAAGTACTCTCTTTTACACATTACAGTAGCTCCCCCTTATTCATGGTTTCACTTGTTGCAGTTTACCTATGATCAACCAGAAATACTAAATGGAAAGGTCTGGAAATACATAAGCTTTCCATTTTAAATGGCACAATGTTCTGAGCAGTGTTATAAAATATTGCACTGCCCCTTTTTGTCCTGCCCAGGATGAGAATATCTCTTTATCCCATGTATTCATGCCATCTATACTACCTACCTACTACTATATAAGAAAGTCACAGTGTATATACAGTTTGGTACTATCTGTAGTTTCAGGCATCCACTGGGGGATCTTGAAATATAACCCCCAGAGATAAGAGGAAACTAAAGTAAAAACAAGGTTTTTCTCACCCTTGCATCATAAGAATGTTGAAGAGCAGGGGACAAGATTTCTTCCTCTGACTCTTTTCCACTGTGTATCCAGAAATGCCATAGTCCAGTTTGACTTTCCTTTGGATTAAGAGGGAACAGGAGACATCTTACCTCCCTTTTGCTGAGCCTTGAATTATATTTCCCTGAAAAGCCTGTTACTTACCTATTTTATGGATTATGATGTTTGCTTTTTCCCATCTTGACACATAAATGTATAACAAAGCATGGCTTTTTTACTCCGTCACTTCAAATGTGTAGATACTATAATTTATAACATGTGTTAAAGACGTTGACATAATCTAATAAGAAAATACTTTAGATTAATTTTTGAGAAAAGGCAATTTTCTTGATTTTTATAGTGACTTTCAGAGCCCCTTGGTAACAAAATCAGTAGCAAGCAAGTTCTAGTGGCAGCTGGGAATTAATAAGCTATGTACGATCATGGCAGGATCTTTGCCTATTGTTAAGTTCATCTGGGCTTCTAGTATTATTTAGAAATGATTGGAATGCTATAAACTGAATTTTTATGTCATACGTTGAAAACCTAATAACCTAACTCAAAATCCATAAATTGAAAACCTAATCAACAACGTGAGATATTGAGAGGCAAAATCTTTTGGAGGTAGTTCAGTCATAAAGGTGGATCCCTCATAAATGGGATTAGTGCTCTTATAAAATAGACTCCAGAGAGCTCTATTACCACCTTCCAGTATGTGAGGTTGCAGCAAAAAGAAGGCCATCCATGAACCAGGAAGCAGGCCTCACCAGATACTAAATCTGCTGGTGCCTTGATCTTACACTTCCTAACCTCCAGAACTGTGAGGAATAAATTTTGCTGTTTATAAGCCACCCAGCCAATGGTATTTTCTTATAGCAGCCTGAAGGAACTAAGATGAGGAACTGTTTTCAGAATCTTGGAAATCACTTTTGACCTAATGATGCCTGCCAGTGTCATAGGAGCTAGCAGTACTGCATTTCAAATCCTATTCAAAATAGAATATTTCAAAATTCTTTTGCATTTCGGCCCATCCACCAATTACTGTAATAAACAATATTCCATTATAAATAGGAGTTTGCAAAGAGATTTGAGAGGAGCATGTCTTCAGGCACAGCTTTTCCTACAACTTGAAGTTACTTATCCTTATGCATAGTTATCAGATGATTATATGATCTTTCTATGGAACCCTGGCATTTTGTCACCTACCCGTCTTTGTCAGCCCTGGAAGAGTCTTGAGCAGATTTCAATTATGTCCACCAAAATTTACTGTACTTAAAAATAAAAAACAACAAAATTGTATTATATTCCATATCCCAGATCTCTCTAACCAATATTAAAAGGGATTTCTGTTGGTTGTATCATTCTACAAATAAAAAAAAAAAATGAATAATGTTAGACAACTATAAAGTCATTGCCTAAAAAGAGAAGAAAGGAATACAGATTTTACCTGGATTAAAATCCGTATTTCCACTGACCAATTAATCAAAACATATTGTCTTTTAGAGAAGGACAACTCTACCTTCCAAAGAAAGGAAGTTAGAATAAAAGTTAGGAGTGGACACAAAACTGTACTCAAATGAATCACAGACCTTAATTTAAGAAGTGAAAGCATGTAACTGTAAGAATAACACACAGGAATAAATTGTCATGATCTAAAGTTAAGAAATGTCTTCTTAAATAAGGAACCAATAGAACAAAATCAAATACAGATTAATTAAACTTCATCAAAATTAAAACCTTTGTGCTTACAAGGACATCATTACAAAGTGAACAGAATGAAAGAAAATATCTGCAAATGATATATTTTATAATAGACTTGCTTCAGTAATACATAAAGTCCTTTAAAAGAACAATAAAAAAAGAAAACTCAATTGAAAAATAGGCAAATGATTTGAATAGTCATTTCTCCAAATATATACAAATGGACAATAAATACATGTAAATGTGCTGAATATAATTAGCCATTAGGGAAATGCAAATGAAAATCACCATGATATACCACTCTGTACTCACTAGGATGGCTATAATAAAAAAGACAGATAATAACAGGTGTTGGTTGAGATGTGGAGAAATTGGAACTCTCATACATTGCTTGTGAAAATGTAAAGTGTCACAGCCGCTTAGAAAAATAATTTTTCTAAAAATGTTGAACTTGGAGTTACGATATGATCCAGTAATTCCACTCTTCAGTGTATACTGAAGAAATGAAAACACAAAGTCTTATTTTGACACAAACACTAGTACACAAATGCTCATTGCAGTATTTTTCATAATAGCCAAAAGTAAAATCATCCAAATGTCTATCAATTGATGAATGGATGAATAAAACATGACCTATCCATACAATGGAATATTATTTGGCAATACCAAGGTATGAAGTACTGATACATGTTGTAACATGCCTTGAAAATATTAAGTGAAAGAAGCAGATCACCAAGAGCCACATATTGTATGATTCTATTTATATAAAATGTCTAGAATAGGTAAGTTTATACAGACAGAAAGTTGATTAGAGGTTGCCCAAGTCTCTAGAGTAAGAGAGAAATGTGGATAGGAAGTTACTGCTAATAGGTATGGAATTTCTTTTTGAGGTGAGGAAAATGTTCTAAAATCCACGATTGCACTACTTATTGAACATGGTAAACAACACTGCATTGCACACTTCAAAAGGGTAGAGTGTGTGTTTTCAAATTGCATCTTAATAAAGCTATTTTTAAAATGTCAGGGGTGGGATGGAATTTGAATAAGTGACCAATGGCATCTCACTGCTGCATAGCCAATGTCGAATCAGAGCAATGTTAAAGGAAAAACCAAATTGTAAAATATTTTAAAGAGGTTTATTGTGAGCCAATGTGAGTGACTCTACCTCAGGGATACAGAATTTCAAGAGGTCCTGACTTGTGGCAGTCAGATTACAGTTTGGTTTTATAGATTTTAGGGAAGAAAGAATTATAGGCAAAGACTTAACTCAGTACATGGAAAGTATACATTGGTTTTGCTTGAAAAGGCTGTCTTGAAGTGGAGATGAAGCCTTAAAGGCTATAGGTGAATTCAGAGATCCTTTAATATGCAATCGGTTAAAGAAGTAAAGTGCTGTCTAAAATTTGGAGTTAGCAGAAAGAAATGTTTTAAGTTAAGGATGCTATGTAGTAACATTGATGGCCTGCAGATGTCACTTAATCTTTGCCTTGCACAGCTGTAGGTCTTGTTTATAATTTGGTATCTTATTGTCATAAAGAGTTTGTTTTGTGCTAGTCTTACGATCTCTAGTTTAACATTAATGCTGGTCAGTTGTGGCTAAACTCCAAAAGGGAAGAGGTATAATGAGGTACGTTGGACTTCCCTTCCCATCATGCTGGGAATTCAGTTTTTAATTTTTTTGGTGGCGGGGGATCCCTTTGACAAAGAGAGGGGTTGTACTTTTTTAGGAGAAACCAAAATGACCTAATTTCTAGAATTGACCTAGGTGTTCCTCACCTATTCTGAACTAATTGAGCTCGAGCAGAATGAGTCAGCTTTCAGAGAAAATATGTCCAGGGTTAGTAAGCCTATCAATAGAGCCTTTGCTGGAAGCACTTTCACCATCCTTCAAATCAGGAAGAGGTTTCCCAGCTTTCTTCCTGCTACGTTGAAGAAAGAAAACATAGAAAGCCAAAGGGCTTTAAAATTGCCTAAGTAGATCAAGCCATGTGGCTATACTCATGCTACCAGAAGTGGATTAATTCACCACTGATCATGGCCAGATATGGATAATGCTCAAATGGATGTCACATGTATGCCAGTATGAAAAGAAGTATATATTTTTAAATGACTTCTCAGCATGGATCTGTGACATTATTGAATGTAGAAAGGTCAATGGCTGTCACCTTATGACCCTTAGATGATGCTCACTATTATTATTAAATGCATTTTAAAGGTAGGGGCCTCAGTGGGAGCTTGCAAGCACTTGATGTTATTATATGTGGAAAGATGGCAGGTGAACAATTATGAAGATGTTTAATAAGCAAAATAAAATATTTTCTGTCAAATAATTTATGTCATAATGTATAGTTTGTATTATTTTAGACCTGATCAAAAGTTAATAGTTACATATTTTCTTTTTATCTTTTACTTTATAAACAAATGAATTATTTAAAAAATATATTTACATATTTATATTTTCAACAAAGTGTATTGAAATGAGTGAATTACATGTATACTAAAGGGAAGAATTTATTATAAACATTGAAAAATTATGCAATAGAGCTTCATTAGGATACTATATCTATCTAAAAAGATCTTTCTTGTGTTATGTAGCTATTCGTAAGATTTAACTGTTGCTATTCCACAGGGAATGGTTGACAATTGATTATTATTCCTCATTATGCTTTAAAAGACAATCTGCTTAAACTAAAGACAGACACTCTCCCTCATTTGGAGTTATATTTACTTAATTATTTGTCCCATTGTTTTAGAGATTTAAGTGGGTTTTTTAGAAGTCACTAGATTCACTGGGCCTAGAGACAACATTAGCATTTTCTATAGCAGTTCTCATTTTTCTTAAAATCATGACCCATTTGATATCTTAAAAACATCAACATTAATTTTAATTTGTCTTATTGTAGGGTATAAATTGACTAAATGTTAATAGCATTCTTCTAGAGTAATCAGTTCTACATGATTAACCTAAAAATTGCCAAAACATTGTTTACTCTTCATTTGTTATCTGAAGAAAAAGGCATGATGAGTCAGACAGATTTGGATTAATTTACTTTCTGATCTGCATTAAAACTTGCCACAATGATTCATGATCATTTTACTTGATATTTATTTTGACAAAACAACTTAATTTTGAAAGTTCATTGGAAAATAATTTAGGGCCAAAAGGTATTCCACTTCATATCTACAATTAAGTTGCATGGAAAATGCCATTCAACTTTATTTTTCTTGCTTCCTCTCTATCCAATAAAAAAAAAAAAAAAAAAAGGCAAAATACAACCTCTGAAACCTTGTGAGCATTCTCCTTTGAAGACTTTTTTAAAATAAAATGAGAGTAGGTAGCTTGTGCTTCTACCACCATCTAGTGGGCTTCTTTTGTGACAGCAAGTGAAAACTAAGAAGAAACAAAGACTCGGGGAATGGGATATTGACCATTAAACATGTTAAACTTTACAGAATTTTCCTTTGAGGGCAGGGTCAAGGGGCCTACACTGAAGAAAACACCTAGTTATATGCTGCAACTTAAAAAAAATTATATTTGGCATCTTTTCTTAAGAATAGGGAAACAGTAATGACCACATACTTTTTTTCTTAAAAATTGTTCTAAAAATGTGAAAACACCAAAATCACCTTCAGAAGTGTAAATTGACATTGTTCCCTTTGAAAAAATAATTTTTACCACAGATGATTCAGCAATACAACAGAAATAGGCATAGCTAATGAAAATAATATAATGAAATGTTAAAAATATAGAATTCCTTTATCTTGTTTCAAAAAAGTAAGATTTAAACACAATTGTTAAAATCTTAGTTAATGATTTAAAAGATATACTATAAATAGCAATTGAGTGATTTTGCATTCACTGTAGCAAAAGATGAAACACAATCACTTACAGCCTTTCTTTCAAAGGTACCTGATATTGAGATTACATGGAAACCAGGGAACCACAGCCTTCGAATATTCGACACTACTCATCATTACATATAACCCTTGGCACATACTTATAACAACTTATATATTCAAATTTGACTCAACATAAACAGTTTCTTCATTTTCAGCACAAAGAATTGAATCCAGTCTAATATAGACAGAGACCTAATCCAATTTCTACCAAAATTTACTCAAGTATCTGTACACCATTCTAATGAAATCCTTTTTCTCATGCTATCAATCAACTCCTCCATACTAAATCTAATAATTTCTTTAAAATCTAATTATTCCTGACTTTTAAAAATGTATATGAAATTTTGTATATGAATTGCATATTGTATATTTTGTATATGAAAATGTACATGAATTTTAAAAGTGTACATGAATTTTGGAAATTGACGAATTTTAAAAACTACTTTTTTTCCTGGTTTCTATGAAAGAAAATAGGAAAATAGGCTTTTCGAATCTCCTCCTTTTTACCTTCCTCAGTTTCCCCCACTGCTTTTTAAATATAAATAAGCCCAGTTTCTATGACCCTTGACTTTTCTTGCTTGTGTAACCAACTATCACCTCTATCAAAGCAATATACCGATACAGAGTTACTGGTTTTGAACATTCGCCAACATTTTTTTCTCTCTTGCCTTGGGGCACAAATATTTGTCCATTTAGCCTATCGTTTCAAATTCAATTTTCACAGAACCATGCTCTGACCTAAAAATTCACTTTTCCAATATTATTTAAAGTTTCCATCATTTGAACATTATTCTTCTATTTAGAATCAAATTTAATTCTCTATACTTAAAACCTGGTTTGAAGGTCAGGCCTGGTAGCTCACACCTATAATTCCAGCACTTTGGGAGGCCGATGCGGGTGGACCACCTGAGGTCAGGAGTTTGAGACCAGCCTGACCAATATGAAAAACCCCTTCCTCTACTAAACATACAAAGTTATCCAGGTGTGGTAGCGCATGCCTGTAATCCCAGCTATTTGGGAGGCTAAGGCAGGAGAACCGCTTGAAGCTGGGGAGGCAGAGGTTATGGAGAGCCAAGATCGCACCATTGCACTTCAGCCTGGGCCACAAGAGCGAAACTCCATCTCAAAAAAAAAAAAAAAAGAGAGAGAGAAAGAAAGAAGAAACAAAGAAAGAAGGAGAGAAAGAAAGAAAGAAGAGAGATAGAGAAGAGAGAGAAAGAAAGAAGAAGGAAAGAGAAAGAAAGAAAGAAGACAGATATACGAAAAAAGAAAACATGGTTTGAGTACCACATTCTATGAAAATGCTACCTTAAACACATTGCATTCTGTATAAGGGAAACCACATACTCTTTCACATTGCATACAATCAATTCATTTTCTTGTCATGCATTTGGTCATGTCATCCTCACTGGAAAGCTTCTTTCTCTCCTCTGTACAGTCTAAGACACCTTTTCTTAAACATCACAGTCATTTAGTAACCTCTTCACTGTGCTTACATAAACTTGAGATCTGTAGGACTCATCATGCATATGAGGAACATACATTGTTGACTCTTTTTTCTCTCTTTAGTTGATTTCTCCAATTAGATTAAAATCCTTTTGACATTAAGTGTGAGGTGACAGAACTGTGTATTCCAAGCACAAAAGCGGAAGGCTCTACACACATATAGAATTCAATAATTGTATGCTATTAATGCTGTTGATGTCAGAGTGGTAATCTTTGTAATAGGTAACAATGACCAGGTAGACAAGGTCAATCATTTAAACATTTTCAACTCCAAAATTTAATGTGTAAGCAAAAATTTTCTTCACTATTGTATTCACCACTTTTCTTTTCCCCTTCAAATCTAGGACCACACAGTGCTCCACCCACAATATGTCCATTCATCAAATTAATATTCACTGAATGTCTCTGTGTTTTAGGTACTGAACATATAGCAGAGACATACACACACATACACACAAAGATGTGTTTACTCCCCTTATGATGCAGTACAGCAGGAGAGCTGTCTCTTAAACAAATTATTATATATATAGCAGTAGTTAATGTTTATTGGATGTTCATCATATGCTAAGCATATTTTTAAGAGCTTAAACAAATTAATATTTTCAACATATACAGTAATTCTATTATGTAGGTATTATTTTTCTCATGTGTAAGTGGAAAACAAATAAGTTGCTGAGAGATTTTAAAACTTGTCCAAAGTTGTCAAGCTGGTAATGGGTAGTCAATATTGCAATATTGGTAGTGTAACTACAGAGACGAAGCAGAGCAAATCTCATTATAGATTTGTTGATGATGAGGTTTGAGTTCCTAAAACTAAGACGTTTGGGTATAAGGTAATAGGCATTAATGAAAATATTTTTCCTTAGGTAAAAGAACTTGGCTTTACAATGTTCACAAAGCCAGGGAAGTTGTTACATGGCCATCTAGGGAATCTTATTGATCCACTTATGAAATAAGCAAAATTATTTCCATTACTATTTTACTGATACAGGAAAAGAAATCTATGTTACATGAATGGATAAATTAAGTTCTGAGAGATTCCTAAACTTACCAAAGCTCTCAAGGCTGGTAAACAGGCAGAAATGAGATCTAAACCCAAATTATGACTCCAAATCCAGGTCTCATCTGGCTGTTACAGAACTGCCATTTGAGGGAGCAAAGCAAAGACACTAGGGTGTTTTAATTTCATAGGACAATCTCTTCATTTATTCTTTCAGCAAATATTCATTAAATAGCTTCCATGTTCAATCACCATTCTAAATGCTTTGATATATAAGATCTGGTCTCTGTTCTCCACCAATTTATAATACAATTTTGGAAAAAGCCATGTATACAAATACCTATGATATAAGGCAGCATATGACAAATTCCATGTGAAGATTACCTAATTGTGAGGGAGCAGAGTATCTTTCATAAAGCAAATGTGGCAGAAAATCCTTGTACAATCTTGCTTCAGCCCCACTCAAGGGCTCTCAGCCATTTTCTATATTAGCATTCTCTTCACTTGTGAACATTTGGACTTCTTATACTTTTGTTAAAAGAATGCTACGCAGCAAGACCTAGACAGTTGTAATGCTATAGTAATTTGTATGGAAGATAGAAAAAAGCACAATATGTTCTAAAATTTTTTAAATTATATACTGATAAATTATAGTTATATAGAATAGCTAATAATTAAGTATTATACTTCTCAATATCTCTAAGAAAGTAAATCTCAAATGCTCTCACAGCAAAAAATGTCAAATGTTTGAGGTGATGGATAGGTTAGTTAGCTTAATCTAATCCTTCCACATTGTATGAAAAAATCATAACGGCAGTTTGTGCCTGTATTCATCCTACTGTGCAACAGATGTCAGAAAGGATCAAACTTACTTCTCCTAACTGAGGCTGTGTACTCTTTCATGATTATCTCCCCCATTTCCTCTACCAATACCCCTGCCTCTGGTAAACACCACTTTACTCTCTGGTTCTATGAGTTTGATTGTTTTAGGTTCCACATATAAGTGAGACAATGTGGTGTTCATCTTTCTGTGTTTGGCTTATTTTGTTTAGCCTGATGTTCAGTTTCATCCATGTTGTCATTTGTGACTTTTGTTTGGAAATGCCCTTTAGGAATTTGTGACAAATGACAACATGGATGACAACATGGCTTTTTAAGGCTGAATAGTATTCCATTGTGTATATGTACCACAATTTTTAATCCATTCATTCACTGATGGACACTTAGGTTGATTCCATAACTTGGCTATTGTGAATAGTGCTACAATTAACATGGGTGTACAGATACCTCTTTGACATATACCTGATAAGGGATTAGAGATTAATATGCAAATGACATAAGAGACTCAAACAAATCTATAAAAAGAGAAAAAATAATTCGATTAAGAAACGGGCAAAGGAGCTGAAGAGATATTTTTCAAAAGAAGACATATGAAGGGCTAACAGATAAGTGAAAAAATGTTCTACAGTTTATTTACCTTTAGAGAGTTTTGCTATTTGGTAATCTCTCTGTTAGTAACTCAGAAAATTTTACTCCAGGCCTCAAGTGAGGAAATAAATGTTTCAATCAGATGTTGTCCTTATCAGTCATCTTGGATATTAAATTGGAAACAGTTCTCAAGTGAAAGGCATATTGAGCATAGGAACCAACCAGTTCTGCTGAGACTTTTAAAGCTGCTAGAGAGAAATAACTGTCAGAAGGGTGAAATCATAGAATGGGCAATATCTGATTATAACTTAAGATTATCTTGCATTAAAAATTAGGAATTTTTTTAAGCCCTTGTAAATAATCTCTATGTCTTGACACTCTAGAGTGTACTCTCACTGTCTTCTGCTAAGAACTATTAAAATAATGTGAGGCCTGAAGAGTTCCTCTCCTCAGACCACCCCACCCCCTCAATCCCTAAAACATCAAGTGAAGGAGGAATTGGGAAAAGGTGATGTTTTTATAAACCCTAAAGAAAGAAGAAGATCTTGATAGACAGGAGGCAGTAAGGTGGAGTGAACAAAGATATGAAGGTTTCAAAGCTCATTGTTTGGGGGGAATGTCCATTACCTCATATTGAGGCTTTGTTTTATTTGTTTGCTTGAATAAAATATGTGAGTCATATGACAGGAAATGTAGGGTATAGCCAGAATGTGGAATATGAGAAACTAGAAAAGGGATTTTGAAAAGGTATCTGTAGGCAATGGTTAGTAACTCAACGTGAGTGTGACATGATCTCAGATATACTTTTCTAATAGAATCTGGAAAATTAACTTGGTGTGAAGTTATTGCAGAAGGTATGCCATCAGAAGCAGCGAAACTTGTTAAAATCAATTGTCTAAGCCTGGCCTAAGAAGTTAATAACTGAGATTAAGGGAAAGCTTTAGGGATAAAAATGGTGGAAGCACTATCTGTGAAAAATTAAAAGAAATTAACAGGATTGACTACTCTTCCTGAAAGTGTGAGGTAAAGAAAAGGGGGCAAAAGGGTTTAAGCCAAGGATGAACTGCAGAAAGGAATGTAAAATTAACACATATTGTAATGCCAGAAGTAAAAGCAAGGTTTGAAGGAAAAATGGATAGGGATAGAGTAATATTTCTTGATCTAGAGATGCTGTTTGGACTTTTATTTAGAAATGTTCTTTAGGAATTTAGAATTTCAGAACTGGAATGCAGGAGAGAGATCATGGATTATGGTATATGACTTCTTAAGGGAAAGACAATGGAAGGATTCAGGTAAAAAATAAAAAACTAAATTAAAAAAATTAAAAAAAAAAATAGAGAAGGTAAAAAGAGCCAGCAAAGATAGATAAGGTTCAGAGAGGTAGGAAGAGAGTTACAATAATACCAGTAGGAGAACTTTCTGATTCAACTCATTAAAATGGCATTACTTCAGACAATATTTTAATTAGATCTTCATGTTCAGAATTTAAAATTTTCTCCAAAACTTGTCAATTATCTTTTACTAAAATCTACAAGTAAATACATCAGGTTAATTTAGAAAAAAAACATAAAAATTGAAAAAAATGGTTTTATTCTAGCAATAATTTTTGCCAAAATTAGTTTCCTTAAAATTCTAGCATTTCTAGAGCTGACAGTGATTTGCATGTTACAATAAAAATATCTATGGCTGGGCACAGTGGCTTAGTGTAATCCTAGCACTTTGGGAGGCTAAGGAAGGAGGATCACTTGAGCTCAGGAGTTTGAGACCAGCCTAAGCGACATAAGAAGACCTGTCTCTATAAACAATTTTTATAAAAAATAGCTGGCCATGATGGCACATGCCTGCTTTCCCAGTTACTACAGAGGCTAAGATCAGAGGATTTCCTGAGCCTGGGAGGTAGAGGCTGCATTGAGCTGTAATTGCACCAATGCACTCCAGCCTGGGTGACAGAATAAGACCCAGTCTCAAAAAAAATGAGAGAAAAAGAAAAAGAAATCCATGCACTCTATCAAAAGAGAAAATTAATTTTTTTTAAAAAAAGACCTTGATTCTAAGCTACAATTCTAATTTTATGGTAATATTTCTCTTTGTCCTGATTTAAATTTTATTTTCTCTAAAACAAAAATTTTCGGGAATCTTAGAGCAAAATTCTTGCATTCTAGGAAAGTAAAAATATTTTAAAGGCCATGTTGTCTCACAGTTACTGAAATACTTTACCAAACACATAATATTCTTAAGTACTGTGAACATGATACCAGACATATCACAGATATTATTTTATAACTTAAAATGCCATGTAAGTACAATATTTTAAGATTAATTCTTGCCTAGGCATCATCTGTCCATTCACTCATTCATTGGAAAATATTGATTGTGCACTTGGGATGCATCAGTGACTAAAACAGACAAAAATTCCTGCCCTCTCATTAGACACGGCTGCAGTACAAGACAATGAGGTTGAACCCAACTATAACTTGGCCCTTTGAAATATGGAACACTTGCTGTTAAACTTATCAGTGTATTTATGCTCTGTGTGTGTAAAAATATTTTTTTCCTCAGAAAATCTATGTCTTTCAAGTGTGAGGGAAACCAAATGACCTTTATTCCTGTCTACTTTAATAATACTTAGACTGTTAATTCTTACTAAAATATCCTAGTGATTCCACTCCTTAAAAGCACACACATACATATTTTTAAATGAGTTTATTAAAAAAAGATAAAAGATCCAATTCCAAACAACTAACTGATCATTGAGATCCCATGCCTCGACTTTGTCCTTCCTCGAGGGAGCATAGATTTTGCACCTAATTGGGTAGTGACTGAGTGATGGATTAGTACTCTCAATGATTTTCTGATTTAGTTGACTAACTGAAAATTTCCACAGGGCAGAGTGCAATTTACTTGTGTGCCCCAATTAGCACTGCTAACTGGGGCACAAAATTGGCATAAAATTGGTCCCTGATTTTGTATCGGCCACCTTCCAGAGAATGGCAAAGAGCCAAAAAGACTCCTAGGAAAATCTTTAGCACCCTTCCTTTTGTCATTTGCTAAATCACACAGTAGTCCACTTTTAATTTTATAGAAAAGTTCACAGCTTGTGGATTTCTGTGGATTATCAAAAAAATATGGCTTATTAGGAAGGATTTAAGGATTGAAAGCCTTATACTCATTGGGAGACAGGAGAGCAATAGAAACATTAGAAATTATTTTCTAGAAAGCCTTGTGTGCTGAACTCCCAGCAACATCTTCTCTTGTATATGGGAATACATAAAATATTGGAAGTAATTTTATACCTGATAGAGAAAACTTGTGCCATACATATTTCCATAGATTGTTTCTCTTTGGTGAGGCCCATGTAACCACATAATAAAAGTTTCTATTTATGATTCACAAGTTTTCTCTGACATCTTTTATAATCTTTCCAAGGCCCACAGAATCACATTTAATGAACAAGACTTTTCAACACATTTGTTTGCCATTTGAAAGCCCAACATTTTCTTTTACCTAATATTGCATTTTACTGCTATTTATTCATTTAATAATAGGCTACAATGCAAACACATAATAATGTTACCAAAAGGGCAAGTGTAGTAAATAGCCTTATGTAGGAAAGTCAGCTAGCTTTTCCTAATGCAAATTGGGAATCTTGTTAAAACATGATTGTGCATAGGACCTTTACAAAATGAAAACAACTCTCCCTCAGAAACTCATCTTGACTTTGCCTAAATTTCGCTGGAGCAAAAAGACAATTGTGGCTCTTTCACTAGCCTCTATCCAGTGCTGTCTCTCCTCTGTGCATGCTTCAAGCACACACAGTAGTAATATAGGTGAGCCATACTTGTGAGTAGTAATATAGGTGAGCCTTACTACGTTTTGCACAAACCTAATTTGTTCTGTTAGGTTGCTGCAAATGTAATAGCAGGTTTTGCTATTAAAAGTACTGGCAAAGGCCGGGCACAGTGACTCACGCCTGTAATCCCAGCACTTTGGGAAGCCAAGATGGGTGGATCACCTGAGGTCAGGAGTTGAAGACCAGCCTGGCCAACATGGTGACACCTCATCTCTATATTAAAAAAAAAAAAAAGTAATGACAAAACTGCAATTACTTTTACACCAGCCTAACAGACAAAAATGAAGCAACAGACTCAAAACAACTTCAATTCAGGAGAACACATAGATATGAGTCAGTCATGGCTTCCAAAACTTAGCAACTGCCTTCTTCAACTGACACTAACACTCCACCTCCATACCAGCAGCATGAGAGTTCTATGGTCCTTCAACAGCCTAAGTAGTGCATTGATACTCGGAGATACACAGTTTTTTTCAATGGGATGGATGTAGTTTGCAATCCTGCACACTTTTGTATTATCATTGCCCCAATAGTCAATGCTAAATTAAATTTCCATCAGCAAGATTATTTAAATAACTCTTTAGAACACATTGAAAATATGTCAGATTAACAAAAAATGTAATCCAATTCAAGAAGGTCTTACATGAATTCAAAGACAGGATTACGTTGGTTTTTTTTTTTTTTATGTTGAGTGTACTACTCCAACAAATGTGGACAAGACTGTAATTAAACCTTTTTTCCTGGCCAAAAAAACCCCATATAATTAATAAAGAAATAAAGCACATATTTAAAGCAAGATAGAACATTGGGTCATGTGGCTGTATTCATGAATTTATATTTTTGGTTTATTTGACCCAGATTTTATTTTTACTTAAGAATAGAATTATTCATTCCAACCTTTATATTGTTGGTATGTGTAGGGGTGAGGAGAGAAAGAGAATGAATTACCATTGAATAAGAAAGAGGAAGAGGGGCAAGGAAAAGTAAGAATAAAGAGGAAGAGAAAGAGAAACTAATTTTGGCACTACTTTCACATGGAGTAATTTCTGTAATTAGTTATGCCTGAAAATTCACTGACTATAAAAGCCAAGGATTGTCTTTAGATGTGTACAATGCCATCCTAGCATATTTCATAGCTCATATCAGTCTCAGTGATTTCATCTATATCTGAGTTTCTTAATCACCTTTGCTCACCTTTTATAAGGTTGAAAATTCCTTTTTTCCAACTACTAATTGGCAATGAGGATTTTCAATTTCATGAATGCATTTGAATTGTAATGCCATCACTAAGACCACGCTAAATAGATGGACCTGTGTGTAAAAAGACAGTAGAACCTTTTCATAATTCAGAAGGGAAGTTGCAACTTTCTACTTCTCTTATAGGTTAAGGAGGCACATGATTATAAGGAAGTCATTTGAATTTGTGAATTTCACCAATTACATTCATTTTTATTCCAGTTATTATATCTGTATAATCTGGTCATTCAATAACAATCAGATATGACCATAGCCTAAAGAAGATGATGAAGTCATGATTACTTCCAACTAATTTATCTTCATCTTCAGTAATAGCCATAGAACCACATTTAATGAACAAGACTTTTCAACACGTTTGTTTGCTATCTGAAAGCCCAACATTTTCTTTTACCTAAAAGGAAAGGTAAGGCCTTTGTGACATTAAGTTTAGTTATCAACATATTTCAGATGGGACTTAGGCTTCTTTAGCATACTATTTTTTGTTTTGGATTCCTTGTTGTCAGTTACATGCTATAAGTTCAATTTTAATATTTCTGTGTTTAGCTGAGAAAGGGAGTCTAAGACTTCCACTAAGGAACCTTTTAATTTTGCTGCTCATTTTTTAGTATTTTTAAGATGCTCCCATAAATAGCATGTGATTTGGTCTTTGGAAAAATACAAGTGAGGAAGGTGGACACATGATATTATCCTTATTTCACATAGAATAAACTGAGGCTAAGAAAGTCAAATTTCTCTTAAGTCACCCATTTGGCATTAGAATTCTACCCTTTTAAGTAACACATACATTCTCTAAATTTTCTTAAAAAGTAGACTTCCCTTGTGATAGCTTTAGATGTTTTTAAAAATGAGGGACTGAAATATAATATTAATATCAATTTTATCATGTCGAAATGCAATTATGTACAAAAATTATGTGGAACAAAAAGTTAATCACAGACCTAAATGTAAAATGCAAAATGATAAAACTTCTGTAAGATTAACAGAGAAGAAAATCTAGGTGACCTTGAGTTTGATGAAGACTTTTTAGATATAACACCAAAAGCACAAATCGTGAAAGAAAAAATTCATAAATTGGATTTCATTAAAATAAAAAACTTTTACTATATGAAAGACACTATTACAACAAAGAGAAGACAAGCCACAAACTGGAAGAATATTTTTGCAAAGCATCCATCCAATAAAGGAGTGGTATCCAAAACTATACAAAGAATACTTAAAATTCAACAATGAGAGAGTAAATAACTCAATTTAAAAATGGGCAAAATATCTGAACAGACACTTCACCAAAGAAGATATACTAATGGCAAATAAACATATGAAAATATACTCAACATTGTATGTCATTAGAGAAAGCCAGTTAAATCAGCAATGAGATACCATTACACATCTATTAAAATAACAAAAATCTGGAAGCCTGACGAAATCAAATGCTAGTGAGGATGTGAAGCAACAGGAACATTCATTCATTGCTGGTGGGAATGCAAAATGGTAAAGCCACTTTGGAAGGCAGTTTGGCAGTTTCTTACAAAACTGAACATTCTTACCATATGATCCAGCAATTGTGCTTCTTGCTATTTACCCAAAGGAATTGAAAACTTATGTCCACACAAATGCCTGCACATGCAGCATTATTGATAATTGCCAAAATGTGGAAGCTCCCCAAGGTATCCTTCAAAAGGTGAATGGATAAACAAACTGTGGAACATCCAAAAATATTAACATTAATTAGCAAGAAAAAGGAGTGAGCTATCAAGCCACATAAAAGTCATAGAAGACCCTTAGGTAAGTATTACTAAGTGAAATAAGCCAATCTTAAAAGGCTACATACTATATAATTCCAACTATATGACATTCTGGGAAAAGCAAAATTTGGAGGCATTTAAAAAAAGAAATCAGTTGCTGCTAAGGGTTTTGGAGGAGGGAGGGATGAATAGGTGGACTGCAGGGGATTTTTGGAGCACTGAAATTATTCTGTGTGATATTACAATATTGGATATGTGTCATCTCTTTGTTAGACTTACAGACTGTGCAACACAGACAGTGAGCTGTAATGTAAACTATGGCCTTTAGTAATTAATAATGTATCAATATTGTTGACCAATTATTACAAATGTGCCACACTAATGTAAGATGTTAGTAAAGAGGAAACTGCTGGGATGGGAGTTTGGTGCATGAGGAGATACTTGGGAACTCTGTATTTTCTGATCAAATTTTCTTTAAAGTAAAAACTGATTTTAAAAAGTATCTAATTAAAAAATACAACCACATCAGAAAAATATATAGCAAAAGGTTTTTTCAATTTTCTGAGAAACTTGTTTTTACATAATTAGTAAAGGGGGTATTACTAGCCTGTGATTTAGCCAGCCTATAGCATGTTCATGTAACTGCTCAGAGTGCAAGAGGAAGAGATAAATTTGTGATTCTTCTTCACGCAATGAATTCCCAAAACCTTAACTCTTAAGTTGTTTCACCTACCATGGCTAAAAACAAAAACTAAAATCTTAAGCACAGCAAGCCCTAAATGCAGACAGTAGCCACATTTATGACAAGAAAATGTGTGTAAGTGAGGTTTGTCTGCAGTTAGTAGTGCATATTGCAGAAGATCTTTAGTTGGAGCTCCTACTATTAAAAGTATAACAGCACTAATATGAGCTTGAGATATGCCCATATGCAAAAATACATGTATACATTCAAACACAGATGCATGCTTATGCATGCAAAAATGTACACTATTAATGCCTTTGAGTTTAATTCTCCACAGGTAAATGTATGTAAGTTAGAACTTTCTACACAAAAAAATATCAGAATTGAAACTTCCTCATTCCTTTCTGAAGTAGGATAATATCTGTTTAACTTTCATCATGAAGATCCCAGAAAGGGACTGTCATCTTCCCCACTTAGAATAATGGTAGAAATTCTATCAGCCCCACAAATAACAATTAACAATAATAATAATGGTAATGTGAGAGCCAGTGTAAGCTATAATAATACCCTAGAGTAAATGAAGCTCTACCATTCTCTTTATCTGTATGCTCAGCCAGTTTGCTAATCAAACACTGGCAGAATGAACTGAAGTTTAAATGGCATCATTATTATGATTTAAATATAAGTTCCTGTGAGAGACTGACAATCTTGGAAAGTAAAGTCATCCATTTATTCACAAAATCAAGAGAGCACTTGCAGTGACAAAGCCCACTTCCCCTCCACTGACCTGCCAAGTAGCTTGAACTCTTTTCCAAAAGGCCACATCTGGTGAGAAGAGACTTTTAACCATTAGGGAGCAGATGCCCACATCATCATAACAAAAATAACAGTGCTGGCAACCTGAGAGTGTTTTATAAAAATACTCTATGTGCTGTTTCCTGAAGACTCCTAGAATGTTCAGGCTACTGGGAGTCTCAAGAATTCCATATATCATTCTTCCTTTCTCAGGAAGTTTGTATATAATAGAATTTAATTAAACTAAAGCTTCGAGGTCCATTCAGCTTGCATTCTATCTCCAAATGCTACTGCATGAAAATTTCTGAGGGCCTGAAGTTCTACAGGGATTTGACAGGAAAGAAACATACAAGTAGTTAATCTTTCCTGATGCTGTACTTACCAGTCTACCCAGTTCTTTGTTTCTCTCACATCTCAAAGGTCACAGAGGACACCACAAGCAGATTAAAATGTTGTTATCCAAATTTCCATTGCACTTTCTCTACCTGAGCTTCAACAAACATCTTTCCACACTGTCATGGTCACCATTGACTTCTTTGAGTTCCCCATGATATTTTATAATTACTTTATGGTCTTTTTCTTTCTCCCTGAATCAACAGCCTCAGGAATGAAATTCTCTTTTACTGGGATAAATGCCAACTATATATACAATAATACTAAAAACAGATTCACTTTTTGACCCTCTACATGCCTTACTTGTATTAACCAATTCAACCCTCAAAACCATCCTATCAATATCTCCATTTTACTGATAATAAAAGCAAGATCATTTCACAGAATTGGTATTTGACAGAACTTATTTATAGGGATAGGTAGTTATATTCCTTCTTCCTCCCTTCCCAATAGTTTGAACAATATAACACTAAGCACACAAGTTGCCCAATACTACATAAATTGTTACTAAATTCCATTTGATTCAAAATTAGGTTCAAGGGAAACAGAATTTTCCCACCAGGACACTCTCTAATTTGTATCACCACATTATGGTCATGTATGGCGACAACCTCCATCATCCTTTCTACCCTCTCCTCATACTTCCTTATGGACAGCCAGCCTCACACCAAACTTATTTCACTGCAGTCTAATCCATTCCTAAATATTTATACAATCAGAATATCTGCTCCACCTTAGCGCTATTTGGCTTCTCTCAAACCATCACAGATAGTATTTGATAAATGACTAAAATCTAGGAGAATTCCTTAAGAATCATTTCAAAATGGCATTTCATGTCTGAAGATAATAATTCACGTAAGAACAATAAAATCTGGGGTGGAATAAGTTAGAAAGAATCTGCCACAAAAGTATTGTAAGTTTCATATATAATGAATAGCTGATTCCCTACGTCCTAGTTCTTCCTGAACTACCTTAAACTTTTTCCACCAAAACCAAAACAAAACAAAACAAAATCCACAAGCTCCACAAGCACCACTTCCAAAACACACACATACACAAAAACACACAATTATATATGGATATTGTCGATTCATTTTCAAAAATTAGATGTCATAAGTGGTTCTAGTTAAATAGTCTCATAGTAGGATGTAAATTGAATGTTATAATTTGACTAAAAATGACCAAACCAAATATTGTTAATTGATTGTATTGGTCTTTCCCAAAAAGTTGGTATAGTGCATTAGAAACATTTTTAACAAACTCTCCATGCAGCAACATCTAGAGTTGGATTGTAAAATGAAATGCATTTTCCATATTTGGTTTATTAAATTATATCATATACAGATTTCCTAAGAAAGTAAAAATACCATATCAACTCAGCTATTTCTTGCAAAGATATTGTTATACAAGCCCTAGATGCAGAAGAAAAAAAAATGACACATGTATTTTATTCTGTTGTGACTCTTTTTTTTTTTTCAAAATTATCATCTGTCACAATTAACTATCTAGCATTTCGTGTTGGGCAGAGGACTCTGCTGTAGCCCTCATAGAACTCTGTTTCTCATTCACATAAGTAGTTTATTTCATGTTTGCTACCATGCTGAGCTGTCAACCAAGCATTTTAAAAATTATTTTAGGTCTTCTTTACTATATTTTCCCTTTATATAAAGAAAGATGTTAATTCTCATTTAATCAATCTGCTGGCTTCATTTTCCAAGGAACAAGGAAATGTGCATTAAAGATAAGCAGAAGAAAATCTAAGAAGCTGAATTCTACAAGTCATTTGCTTGTAACTGCAGTAAAGGGAGGACTTTGCTTAATTCCGATATTCTATGTGGAATACAAAATCTTAAGTATTTTCAAAGCCGCTATTCCATAAAACAGAAAACTATGAAAACATGGGGGGAAAAAACCACTATTACCCACAAGAATCAAAAGAAAAAAAATCTCAAAATTAATTTCTTATTTGTTAAAAATTCTACATATTTTGAATGAAAAATCAAGTTGAGAATGGCTTTCATCTTAAATAAATTTTGCCCCAATGTTATCAGACTCACTATCCTCTTTCCAAGAATTATGCTACTTTCATATGGTGCAGGGTTAGTTTTATACGAAATAATTATATAGAACTGATCATTTTTTTGAGAAATTGTTTATTTAAGGTTGATAATTCTCTAGTAAGAATAGAGCACATCGTCTACAGTGTCTTAATTTTTTTCCCCATAAAGAGGTGGACACGTATTTCTGTTCTCACTGAAAATAACAGTGATAAAAAATTTTAGCAAATTTTGGGTGTATCTTATAGGACAGTTAACTGATTGAGGGAGTGGTGGTGATATTGATTATGTGCCTCAGTACTTAGTCTAGCAGCGGTCTTTCATTTTCCCACCTTTTCCCTCAAACTCTAATCACACTGAATTGGGAGGGAGATCAGAGTGCAAATATACATTTTTTAAATTCTTCAACAATCTAACAATTGTAAATGATTGGGCAAGAAGTGCAATTCCATCAACTTTTTATATCAAAAAAGTTTAGAGATAGATTTACAGGGTACATTGCATCCTCTATAGGGAGTGGCTTTGGCTTTATCCTGAACATCTCTACAAGTTTTTAAGTTGTAAACCATCTTAAGAAACTGAGAAATAAAGCAGCTCAGGGCTTTTAGGAATGTCATACAATTAAGTGGAGAGTTGATTCCAGATTCCGACTCCAGTGTGGTTTTTCTACCTCATATTGTCTCTAAAATATTTCATGTATTTTATTTCTAGTGGGCTTGTTGATTTATCCTTTACTAATTTTTCTTTTTTCTTTTTTTGAGATGGAGTCTTGCTCTGTTGCCCAGGCTAGAGAGCAGTGGCACAATCTTGGCTCACTGCAGCCTCTGCCTCAGCCTGCCAAGTAGCTGGGATGACAGGCACATGCTGCCACACCTGGCTAATTCTTTGTATTTTTAGTAAAGACAGGGTTTCATCATGTTGGCCCGGATGGTCTTGATCTCCTGACCTCATGATCTGCCTGCCTCGGCTTCCCAAAGTGCTGGGATTACAGGCTGAGCCATCGCGCCTGGCCACTAATTTTTCTTTTACTTCTATCAAAGAGCTTCTAGGCATGCATATTGTCAACCCCTCATCAAATGCAGCGCTTGTGAAATATGGCATTCCATATTATAAAGATGGAGAAAAAATATATCCATGAAAACATCTTCTTCTTATAAAGAGATCACACAATTTTAAACCAACATAGCATTAAAATAATGATTATCAAAATAAAATACCCTGTAATCTGGATCTAAAAATGTTAATTCATCTTTATAGTAAATAATACGTGAGAATGGGTACATTGTCAATATTGACAAATGAAAGAGTTTGGGATTTGAAAAATTCATGGGAGAACTGGTTAGTTCATCTTAATAAATAGATATACCATGTGTATCAGTAGGCTTCTCCACTGCATCCTCCACAGGCAGTGGCCTTGGCTTTATCCTGCATATCTCTACTTCAGAGGCCAGGAAAGCCTAGTGAGAACATTTTGACTGTGTTCTCTCAGCCTATTATCAATCTTTCAGAAACTCAGGATGAAGGCCCTTGTTTCTTCACTGTCTCATTTCTTAGAACCAGCATAGCATTTCCTTCTAGTTTTCACTTCTATTTTTATTATATCTTAAAAGGTTCACATCTGATTCTTTTTAAACTTTTTGGAATGGGCATCCCTACTTGTGAGTGTTTACAGATTTATAAATTAATAATAATCTATTTATACATTATTACCCTAATAATGATTTGTACTTTATAAAATACATACAAACCACAGATTTTTTAAAAAATTTATTTATTATACTTTACTTTCTGGGGTACATGTGCAGATCTTGCAGGTTTGGTGGTGGTTTGCTGCATCCACCACCCCGTCATTTACAGTAGATATGTCTCCTAATGCTATCCCTCCCCAATCTGCACCCCCCCCCACTATTCCTCCCCTAGCCCTCCAGCCCCAGGCCCTGGTGTGTGATGTTCCCCTCCCTGTGTCCATGTGTTCTTATTGCTCAACACGTACTTATGAGTGAGAACATGCAGTGTGTGGTTTTCTGTTCTTGTGTCAGTTTGCTGAGAATGATGGTTTCCAGTTCCATACACATCCCTGCAAAGGACATGAACTCATCCTTTTTTATGGCTGCATAGTATTCCATGGTGTATATGTGCCACATTTTCTTTATGCAATCTATCATTGATGGACATTTGGGTTGGTTCCAGGTTTTTGCTATGGTGAACAGTGCCACAATAAATGTACATGTGCATGTGTCTTTATAATAGAATGATTTATAATCATTTGGGTATATACCCAGTAATGGGATTTCTGGGTCAAATGGTATTTCTATTTCTAGATCCTTGAGGAATCACCACACTGTCTTCCACAATGATTGAATTAATTTACACTCCCACTGACAGTGTAAAAGCATTCCTATTTCTCCACAGCCTCTCCAGCATCTGTTGTCTCCTGATTTTTTAATGATTGCCATTCTAACTGGCATGAGATGGTATCTCAATGTGGTTTTGATTTGCATTTCTGTAATGACCAGAAAACAGATATTTTTAAGTGAGATGGTGAGACATAACAATAGTTTAATTTATTTCTAAGTTTCTGTTAATGGTATACAGCATCTTTGTGTCCTCCTTAAAAATATTATTAACCTGGCCGGGTGCAGTGGCTCACGTAATCCCAGAAAAGCAGGATATTTCCCTGACCCCTTTGTGGGACTTGCGACAGGGATGCCTTACTTACCAGCCTGCAGCTTTCAATTCCTTATGGGAGGGAGTGTGTGAGCAAATGAGGCAGGAACTGGAGTATATGAATGGTGGGACCAGCTGGCTGCTTTGGCACTGACAGAAGCAAACTCCACTCACTGGGACCCGCTATGCTCCACCCCTTGCAGGAGGGAATGTGCATGTGAGTGGGTGCAGAAGCCAGGGCGAGCACTTTTGGGTACAGACATGAGAGACTCCATGTGTGCCCTGCGGCAGTGTCTAGGAGTGTGCCCGCAACCCCTGAAACC
Organism: Ateles fusciceps; assembly: GCA_036589455.1. NCBI lineage: Eukaryota > Metazoa > Chordata > Mammalia > Primates > Atelidae > Ateles > Ateles fusciceps. The sequence goes on along the minus strand of JAZHEH010001266.1, from coordinate 15,728,766 downwards.
CCAAAGAGAGTTAGCTCTTTTAGCTCAGTGGTCCACCAATGGCTTAAGTGTTAACAGCTTAGTGGGCCCTCTTCCTTTTCACATGCGGCAACTGCCTTCCACCAGTGAGGGGAAAGGGTCACTGTGATAGCCTTTTGTATCTGCACTTGTGGCTCCCAAGCTCTTGTCTGGCGGTCAGGAGAAATGAGGTTGTGCAAATGAACTGAAGGATGGTAAATGCAAGAGATTGTATTGCCCATGAAAGTGGTTTGCAGAAGGAAGGGGAGCTATAAAGGGGAGAGGGCGGGAAGGTAATCTTCCCCTGCAGTGTGTCTGTCTCTAGCTGGATTCTTCTCCAAAGTTATGCCCTCAAGCCGCTTCTGAAACATCCAACCATAGTCTCTGACATCAGCTGTTTGTCCCCTTTCTGCAGGCTGAGTCTGGGGTTTTTGTAGGCACAGGATGGGAGGATGGAGCAGGCCATGTGTGGTTTTGGAAAAGGCAACATTCCAGCTGGAGAAGCGAGATATATGTTCTCACTTTGAGCTGTGGTCTCAGGCTTTTTGCCTTGAGGATGAGGCTTTGCCAGGGACCCACCCTCTTCTGCCTAGAATATCTATGCCTCCTGTCGCTATCTCCAGCACTTTGGGAGGCCAAGGCAGACTGATCACTTGAGGTTAGGAGTTCGAGACAAGCCTGGTCAACATGGTGGAAACCCTGTCTCTGTTAAATATACAAAAATTAGCCAGGCATGGTGGTACACACTAGTAATCCCAGCTACTTCAGAGGCTGAGGCAAAATAATTGCTTGGACCTGGAAAGCAGAGGTTGCAGTGAGCCAAAATCGCACCCATTGCACTTCAGCCTGGGTGATGGAGTGAGTGAGACGCTGTCTCAAAAAAACAAAAAACAAAAAACAAACAAACAAAAACAGAACCTTATTTTAGTGACGGTCATGTGACTAAATTCACTATATTATTTTAAAAAATATTTCTAACGCTTAAATGACATAGAAATTATTGATTCGGTTTATTTCAGCCATTGGTCTTAATGTATGCTGCAGCTTAAAAACATACTTTGCAAGAATATGTAGTTAGACATAACATAATTGCATCAGTATTTTCACCTTCTAATTAATTATAACTATTTTTCAGTACCATCAACAATTTGCACCAAGGTTATTTGTTTAAATTTATCTAGTAAATTTCCACACTCCCTGATGTCACTCATTTCTTTCTTTAGAAACTAATTGGAAATTGTAGCATTTTTATATTATAACAAATGAGTTCAATGCTCATTAAAATTCTTCACTTGGCAGGTTTTAAAATGTTATGCATTTCCAAGTTTTTAATAATAATTATCATCTTAACAAACAGTAATTACAAACTTCCTACAAGTCAAGCAGTTTCTTAAGTTTTCTATTGTAACTCCATTTAGTCCTCATAGCAATGCTATAAAATAGGTGTTATTTCTTATCTCTAGTTACACATGGACGAACATGTAACAGCTTTTATAGGTGACAGAGCATTTTTCCCAACACCTTCTAATAACTCGCCGTGTGATTGGTTTTTTGAAAAGTTGTCACTTTCTCGGTCATGTATCTTAACTTGAAGAAACAGTGAAATGTAAGAGAATGGGTGTGGGTTTGTGCACACACATGTGTGTGTTTATGTGTCTAAAAATATCTGCTACATATCATAGTACAGAAAGCCATTTATTATCCTAGAAAATTACAGCAAATAGGGAACACTTTTATGGATAAAAATTATTAACTTAGAGAACACTTTTACACACTTGTTAACAAAATAATAAACAGTGTCTATGTGAAAGAAAGATTTCCATGATCACTCTCAATATCTTCACATAGTAACATAAAAATTTTGTCAAAAAACATCATCCTGTCTAGGCACAGTGGCTCACGCTTTTAATCCCAGCACTTTGGAAGGCCAAGAAGGGTGAATTGCTTGAGCCCAGGAGTTTGAGACCAGCTTGGGCATGGTGAAACCCCATCTCTACAAAAAAAAAAAAAAAAAAAAACAGCCAGGTGTGGTGGTGGACACCTGTAGTCCCTGCTACTTGAGAGGCTGAGGCAGGAGGATCACTTGAGGCTGGAAGGTCATGACTGCAATGAGCAATGATCATGCCACTGCACTTCAGCCTGGGCAACAGAGAGAGACTCTGCCTGAAAACAACAACAACAACAACCCATGTAATCCCAAATCCACTACACCTGGCATGTGAAAACTGCCATTGACTGTAATAAGGTGAGAGCAAACCCCAAATGAAAGGAGCCATCATCAAGATTTCTTCGTATTCCTGCACCCCAGCTCTAAACACAGATTCTGACACACTATCCAGGGTCAATCCATACAGAAATACATAATTTCTTTCTCATTTTAGATGAAAATAAATATCGCTATTTTAATGGTTCATCCTGCACTTCCCCTACCATTCTGAGCACCTGTGTTGGAGTTTAATTCGGCTTTCACCTGTCCTGCCATGGGAGGTAGAAATGTTGCTAATGTCTGCTGTTGATGATGTGAATTATCTGGGCTAGAACTGGATGATCTTTTCTGGAGACCTTAGAGACCTCTATAGTTCCAGAATCAATGTCCATGCCCTCAACTGACATGTAAAAATGAGCTCTCTAGTTGCAGAGACAAAATGATCAGAAAATAGCTCGGGAGGACTGAGCCCTATATTCCACAAGGCAGAATCCTTTACCTTGTGTCAGGATTCAGTCCAATTGGAAAGATTAATCCAAAACATTATTTTTGCCATGGCACTGTTTTCTCTTCAATTAAAAATATGCTGAAAAGTATATTGGTCAAAATAACTCTAGATTAGAAGTCAAAGAATACTTAATTTTATGTCGTAGACTTCAATTTTTTACTCAGCTGTAAAATGAGGGTGTTAATCGTAGATCAGTGGTTTCCAATTTTAATTTTTCCAGCAAAACCTTTCTTCCATGACAACTTAGGTGGCATGATAAAAGTGAATGGGAATGAGGGCCTAAAATGCTCCTTTATTCCACTAAAATGGCTTGCAAGGTCACTCCAGGGAACCTGGAAGTGCCACAGAACACAATTTGAAAAACACTAAACTAGGTCTCAAGGGCCCTCTCTAGCTCTAAGACACTATGATCAATGAGTCAGGATACCTAATTCAGTTTTATACCTTTTGCTTGCCTCAACAGAGGATGACTTAATATTATAAAATGGGAAATTTATGTAACTCTGTCACTTAAAGGCAGAAAAATTGTAGTCTAGCCAATTCTACTGAAATGTTTTCATCTAAACAGAGTTTATCCTCAATAAGTTCACTAAGGTTATTAACTAGACCCCTTGTACTCAACCATTCCTAAATAAGTTGTCACTATTCATTAACCTTTTTCTTTCTTATTAAATAGCAGCATTAGAAATCATCAATAGATGAGTGCTCAAACTGTACTTCTCTTGATGTGTATTCTTATTTTTGCCTTGCTTTTTGAGGTCAGCAAACAAGCCAAAAGCCTAGGAAGGCACAGAGGCAATGGGGACATGGCTATATAAAGAAGGCTTTCATTAACCTTGCTGACCCACCATAATTTCAAATGTCAGCAACTAATCAGAGACTCACTGACATCATCAGTGGATGGAGGGAAGAGATATCCTGTGGGATCCATCTTTTCTCTAAGTCTGAAATATATATTTATAGCGCCGCAGGGTTACTTTTGCTGTGAAATGATGGTGAGAAAATTCCCTTCTACTATTGAAACACATGCTTCTAATGCTGAAGTTAATGATTAATTTGACAGACCAGCAAAAACATCTATTTAAATGTCAGAAACTGACTATATTATTGGCTTCTCTTCTACTAAATTCTCCCATGGCATTTTGACAACATGGGCAGCTGTAATGTTTGGCTCACTAATCCAGAAAAGAAAAGGTAAGCTAAATTATACATCTTTTCTTATAAAGGATTGTTCTCCATGACTCATATTCATATCAATGGGGAAAAAACACAGAATAAAGTATTCATTATTTCTTCAATTGCTACAATTTGTAATATAATAAAATGGCCAATAATTTGTCCATTCCCCAAAAGCAGCCATCTAAGACACATAACAGAATATTTTCATGAATTCTACCAAATCCAAAAGAAATGGGAAGTGAACGTTTACCTAAGAAAGAGGAGAGTTTGCAATTTAAATCTTATTTATTTCATAGCCTATGTAAAACTTACATTTAAAATGGGTTTCTTTTCTCAAAACATTGCTTGGACCATTTGTGACCCAATAGTCCTGGCAAAATATACAAAAGAGTATGCAATGACACTCCATGTTTTAAACATACTTAATGTACAACTTCTGATGTCTACAAATTATTTTCCAGACTCTTCGGATACTCTTTCTGATTTGAGACTCTTCTTCCTTTTATTAAACTCAGCAATCTTGTCTCTAGTCACCATGAAGGGAAGGAAAAGAGTGAGACTATGAGAGGCTGTCACCTGATAGGAAATAGGCACCTTTACATTTAGTTCAATACAACTCCTCTTATTTAAAATATATTCCGTAAAGACTTGACTTTATACTTTACAGCAGTTAGGTGACAGGAACTAGAAAATTGAAAGCTGAAATGAATCATGTGCTCTCTGGAATAAAATATCAATATATAAGAGTAAGGTAAACTAAGAAGCACAAAAAGAAAAGACATTGAGACCATGAAATAGAAAAATTCTAAAAATTAAAGTTTAAATGAGGACGTCAGCATTGTATTATTCTGTTCTCACACTGCTATAAACAATTACCTGAGACTGGGTAATTCATAAAGAGAAAAGGTTTCATTGACTCAGTTCCATAGTCTGTTCAGGAAGTATGGCTGGGGAGGCCTCATGAAACTTACAATCATGGTGAAAGACAAAGGAGAAGCAGGCACATCTTCACATGGTGGCAGGACAGAGAGAGAGAGAGAGAGCAAGGGGAATGTGCTACACACTTTTAAACAACCAGATCTTGTGAGAAGTCTATCATAAGGCATCACTAGGGGGATGGTGCTAAAACATTAGAAACCATCCCCATGATTCAATTACCTCCTACCAGGCCACCCTTCCAACACGTGGGGGATCACAATTCGACATGAAATTTGGGTGGGGACATAAATCCAAACCATATCAAGCACTTAATTGTTTAAAGTTAAAAAAAACTGAAAATGCAGCATGAAAACATTTAAACCCAAGGCTATACTTTTGTTGTGAGAGAATTCAGGTTTAGTAACAATCCAATAACACATTAATACTAACAGAATAATCTGTATCTTCATTTTTGGCAATTTCTTTATAGTATTCCAGGAAAATAGTAGGCTGCTAAAGTATCACAGAATTACTAAAAAGATATATGGATGGGATATCTTTTTAAAATTAGGTACCACATTTTGCAACATCGATAACTAGGCAGTGATTCTTTCATTCAGTATAATTGCAGAATGATTAAAAGATTATTCTGTACTCATTTTCACTTCAACTCATTTGAAAATCCATGTTAGGGATTCCATGTTTGGGTCCCCTTCCCTGAACACTTTCTTGTGGAAGCTGCTTTCCCTCTCCTAAACTCCATCTCTCTTTCTCTTCCCTTCCACTTAGTGTGGAAGCTGCTTTCCTCTTCTGGATTCCATCTTTCTGGATTCTCTCACTCAGTGTGAGAGGAGATTACCTTCTCTGGTTTTCCCCGTCTAGGAACCCTTCTCACTTAGTGTGAGAGTGGCTTTTCTTTCTCTTCACTCAGTGTGAGAGTTAGCTGTTTCTTTCTCTCTCCTCCTGTTTTTCTCTCTCTTTAAATAAATCACTTTCTACAAAAGAAAATATATATATATATATATATATATATTAAAAAAAGAAAATCCAAGTTATTGATTTTATTCTGGATGTATATCATAAAATAATAGATGTAACAGTGTTTTTGAGTTTGAGTTCAGACTTTGCCACTTTTTATAGCCTCAAGGGAATCATCTAATAACCTTGGTATTTTTATGAAGATCAAAATAATTTCATAGTCTCATGTGAATCACTTAATCTCTCTGGGATTGTTTTGAAGATTAAATAAAAGAAATTATAACAATTTCTACTGAAATGACCTATATCTGATGAAGCTCTAGAACACTTGTACACTTTTGCTCACACATTTGAAATATATGTTTACCTTTGGTTGTGGTCATCCACAAATCAGCTTCTGTCAGATGTGCCTATTTTTCCATGGATAATGTAATAATTTGGTACAAAGCAAACTGATAAAATATGGGTGTAAAAATATGAAACTCCATGCAAGAGACAAGTATGAAAGTTTGGCAAAATATCAAGAGAGTTTTTCTGCTCATATTATAGTACAAGTAAGCTTGAAACTATAGAACATTTAATATAGCATTTGTTTATGCAAGAAATTCCATTTCAAATTCCAATCAGCAGGCTTATACTTCAAGGAAAAACTTAGACTTATATCAAAAGAATGCTGAATAAGTATGCATGATTGGAATTAAAATTAAATATTTACAGTATTAGGTATCATTTTTTATGCCTCCTGTTAGTTTAGCTAACCAATTATTTCAGATTCTAATATCTTCAATAAGAATAATTCAAAATAAATAACTGGAGAGAGGTAAGTAGATAATTAAATAAAGAGCAAATATATAGATTTTTCTTCTCTCTCTCTCTCTATACACACACACGCAAACACAAACACAAAACTAAAGTGTTAAATTCAGCATTATTTCTTAAGCCTTCATGATAAAATATATTTATTTGCCAAGCTAATTTAGAGGAACGGTATACCATGCATTTGTCTCAATCTATTATTTTTTTCTCAAAATAGCTCTGAATATTTAAATATGTGAAATAAAATCATGTAATGCTAGAGACCTAGTGCATAAGATTTTATATTGTCTAAGCCAAACTATTCATTTTGAAAAGAAGAAACTGAACAACCGAAGACTCAAGATGAATTGCTTTATATAAAACATAGAATTAAATATAAATGTATATAATAATTTTCTCTTACAATGGGTCATTGAGATGCTCTGGTCTCTGATTCACTCTATGACATAATTTATTCTTACTTTTTTTTACTCTTGTCTTAATTTCTTTATATATGAGAGAATAAAAAATATCTGATGTGCTTTTAATTTACAGATGCAAATGTTCAGTTGAAGAGAAGTTGAAATTATTGAAATGCTTAATACAATTAATAGTGTATTATTGGCATATTTGGAAATGATAGCTTTTATTTCTTCTAGATAAGTCTTTTAGACTTACTAGTTTGGAAAAACGTTTTGGGAGAGAGCTTGAATGCTCTCAATGTTAAAAGCATATCCTAGGAACCAACTCATAAACACTGCTACTTTCAAATTCCAGTTTGATTTTACCTTCACTTGAATGAGTGATGTAAATTTTATTTATAATGTTGTCCAACAGTCTGAACTTACCTGCAAAACATTAGAGATTGAAAGCATAGTCCTGAATACCAGAAGCCCTTTGCTTTACCATGAATATATCTAATTGTCTTCTATTTCTACATTTTGAATCTATATCTATAAAGAAAAGGCTGCAACAAATATAAGTTTTATAGTGAAAGCTACCTTGTCTGACAAAGTTCCTCTTTTATGTTAGAATATATCATTATGCCTGGCATATAATAGGTACTTATCTTTTTAAATGAATGAATGAATAATTTCACTTGCTTATACAAATAAGATATACAGAAACAAAACCTTTCATTTTTTTATGTTCTATTTTCCAAAGATGACACCCTACAGCATTTATGTATTAACCATTCCCTTTTCTGTTTGTTAGTATTTTTGCTATCTTAAAATTCAATTCAGATTTTTAGTTTTATCTAATCTAAGCTGGCAATTTCTTTTCTCTTGCTAATGTTGGCATGAATTTCTGTGTATAATGCATTCATTCTTTAAAAGCTTCATTGACAAAGACTCTTAGATCCCTTCATTATCCACAACTTATTTTTACATTAAAATTCTTATTCTTTAGTGTTATTGTACTAAGTGACCCTTATAAGTTTGTAAACAAATATTTATTCTTTGCCTTCTAAACCGAGTGAAAATGAATCTAGAATCTTTATTGTATTCTCAACAGGCTTTGATGATACAATTAAAATACAAAGTAACCAGAAGTTAGATTATCAATAAGAGTCATTTATTTTGCATTTTTATTTTAAAGAATACTTAAGAGAATTGTGATGAATTAGCAATGACAAACTACTTCTTGCAGGCTGATTTTGTGTGGAGAGTTTAATTAAACATTGCAGCTGTTTATCTCTATGGTGATTAAATTTTCATATGTAAATTACATGTATTAAGATCAAGATACTTATGTAAATGTCACTTGCCTTAATGTTTTGTGTTACCATTATTAACATCTAACCATCAGTTTATAATCTTCTTGTGTTGCAATCTATTGGCATGTGATACATTGTTAAGATAAGTAGATTTAGACACTAAGAACAAACAAATTTATTTTGTAATTTTATCTGCAACCTAAAGTTTATCATTCAATCTAAGTATATTAAAGAAAAGTAAATTCTAAAGCATCTAGAAAGAACTGCTGTATTTTTCCAAATTCCATTCTGTAGATGCATTCTACATTCCATCTAAATGTAAATAAATAGATTTTTTTAAATATTAACAAACAAAAACAATAATTGTATTTTCCAGAAATGTAGAATGTGTAGACAAGATCAACAGATATAGCACAACACACACTTTCTGAGTTGCAATGTAGGTATTACCAATATAGCACCTTAGAAAACGGAAATCACTTCATGTCACCTCCACGTAAACAAACAACTAAGCTTTTGCTTTTCAGATTAGCTCTTTATTTCCTGGACTGAGGAAAGGGAGTATTTAAAGCAAAGTTGTTGTGGAAACCCTCAAATAGCAATGACAGTTCTCATGTTGCTCAACATAGCTCTCACATTTAAGCCAAAGTGCCCTTTAAACCAGAAGAAATTTGGTCTCTTAGAGTAATAAAAGGGGATAACTTACTAACTAGAAGTTACTCAAAATGCTATTGCCAATTATATATCTTTCTGTGCAGACTTTAGAGACAGTCATGAATCGGAAAAAGTATCACCTTTGTGACAATATTTGTGCTAAGTCTTGATTTACTATCGACATTTAGATTTTCCCTGTTATAGCATATTAGGCTCTATTATCATTATCTGAGCTATAAACATTACTCCAGTCTGTGTGACTCCAAAATATTTTTTATTTTTAAGATAGAAGGTCTTGCTTTGTTGCCCAGGGAAGGAGTGCAGTGGCACAATCATAGCCTACTGCACCCTCAACCTCCTCAGCTCAAGCCATCCTCCCCAATCAGCCTCCCAAGTAACTAGGACTACAGACATGCACTACCCTCCCCTTTAAGACTCTTCTTAATAAATCAAACTAAAAATGAAATGAAAGGGTAATCTCCCTCTTTTCTTGTTGAGGGCAGTTATTGGCAAACTTCAGTCTAAATGTTCACCTTCTTTACAAATGCACCTCTTGTATTTGGGCATGCACCCAAATATATTTTCATAAATTATGTAATATTCTGTTAAATGATAAACATAGGCATATTAAAATTTTAAAGAGTTTATTCAAGCAATAAGAATTCATGAATCAGTTTCAGACTGTAAGAGGTTCAGGGATCCACTGGCAGGGTGTAGGGGGAAAACTTTCCTAAGGTATTCTAAGAAGTAAGGCAAAGAAAATTTTGATTGGTTGAAGTAGTAGCTTCAAAGTCCCCATTTTAAGGTTAGATGGCAGTTTTAGATTGGTTAAGCTTAAGTTTTGTTTTCCTAGGATATGACCCTTTACAATGAATTAGGTTTCAAATTGCTTATGTGGGAACTTAAGTTTGCTTAAGGCACTAGAGCCACCTCAGTCTAATAGCTTTTAAGTTAATTATTTTAATAATCTCTTCTTTGGGTTGGCCTCTCATTTATGAGGGGTTGACCAAAACTCTGGCGTAGCTATTGCTCTATGTCACTGTCATGCCTGGTTTGCCTTTGTGTCGTCATTGTGGAACTCAATTCAGGACGTCAAGTTCTTGTTTTGTCATTCTAATAGCAAGCAGTGAGACCATCTGGCATACTGTTGATGGATGCAAACATGCATTTAAGACTCTTGGGGGAACATAGCACACCAGGAAGATTACAATGATGACTATCTGGAGGATACTATAGAGACTAGAACATAATCCTTAACCAAGGTCTCTAAAAACTAAACCAGCTAAAGTCAGATAAACCAAATGATGAATGAGATGGAAATTTCTAAGAACAAAGAAAGAAAAGAAAAAAGAAAAGAAAGAAAAAAAAAGAAAATAGCAAGGGTTAATGGCTAGAACAGAATATTAAGGTAATCTTTGAGTTGATAGGGAAGTTAGTCAAAAGATTTCTAGATTTGGGCTTGGGGCACATTTAGATGGTGGAGTGAGTATGGCAGTTGCAATCCGACGATATTTCTGTTTTGCTGTGTGAATGTCTCATTTATCTCAGTGAACTCCCTGAGTGGCCCACACAGCAGCAGGCATAAAAGTTGTCCTCTGAACTTCATATGAAATTATCCAGTTTCAGCTTGTTGGGCTTCAGGAGAGGGGAAACTTTTGTTATTAGTGATTCTAAGTGAAAAGGGGGATAGAAAGCTATAAACATTAGCTTGGAGAGTTGTAGCTAGATATTGGAGGAAATAAAAAAATCAGGATCCAGTCCAATCCACATCTGATTGTTGTTTGTAACTAACGAAACCCCAAAGATAATGAACAGGGCTAGAATCTGATAATAGATGCACTATATTTTTCTACTGAAAAACAGCTCTTCTCTATACAGTTACCCTCATTTCTACTAAAGATAATTTATAGTGATTCCAGTCTCATTGATCTTGGCCTGATTATTTTCATAATTGCAGCAAGAATAGTGATTGATTATATGGGCTCTTTTTAAAGTCTTCTTTGCTGGAAGTTTTAACAAAAATAAATAAATAAATAAATAAATAAGAGTAATCCCAGATTAGACATTCATAACTCTCTTGAGGCTAGAAAACCAAGCCAAGAACTTGCCATCAGACTTCAATTGTAATACCTACAGATTTGGGTAAATTTCTCTCTTCTCAAGTTCCTGCAAATATTTATAATATTTCTGGGCCTTCCAGGAACACTTCCTTTCAACCTCTAAGTCTAGGAACCCCTCACTCCCCCACCAAAAGGGCTTTATTGGCCCCATAAAGTCAACCTTAGTTCCCCAAAACTGTTTGGTCATATCTAATTCTATGCACATTCTCAAAAATGATACTCTAATCAAAGTCTTTGCAATATACTTGAAGGTTCCAATTGTATCCTTTTTCAAGAACAGATTCTTATTAAACTTGTACAGATAACCGTATTTGGTTCAGAATAAGAATACTCACTGATAGTTTCCAAATTCTGGGATAATCAGGTAGGGAGAAAAGGAAATTGTTTTAATTTTGGTTTACAAAAGTACACTTTACCAAATTGCTGTAATTTACAGATATCTTAAAAGATAAAATATTTCCTTGAATATGAAAAATAAAACCTTAAAAATTTAGCAGTGTCTGCAAAAAAATTGCAATCATCAGTTTATTCAGTCCTATGTGATTAATTCTTATTCTGCTTCATCTTAGGTTACCAGTTTTATGAATCTAGTTTTTCCATTAGATTTGTAGAAATTATTACCTCATTCGATGGTATGATAATAAAGTTAACAGAACCTGTACTTATCAGTCTTTTCCCATGAATCCCCTTGTAGACAAGACACTTAAGGATTATAGCCGTTTGCAAACAGCTGCCTGTGGGTGACGAGACTTCAACTGGCCATGGTTAAAGATCTGATGAGTGTTTATTATAATAAAATTGGCAAGAAAATTTTATTCCGGTAACATATCACATTTCTAACATAGTAACTAGAATTGTGATTAATAACATTGTACTGGGACATATTAGAGTTCTAGGAATTTTAGACAATTTCTGTAACATTTATAATAGTAACATACGACCAGGTAAACACTTCTGGCGCAGAAAAATGGCAGCCGCCATTCAGGACTCACGTGTGAGTGCGGAGGAAAATCTGAAAAAGACCCCAAAGAAGATGATGAAAATGGCAACCTGAGCCGTAGCGTCGGTGCTGGAAGAGGAGGGCACAGACACTTCTGTTAGCGAAGGTTCTATAGTAGGAGGATCTATAACAGGAAGCTGTGTGTCAGAATATGACTACTTTTATTCTGATGAGGAAGCAATAGAAGCTGACAATGAGGGTGATGCTGAGCCCTGTGACGAAGAAAATGAAGATGACGCAGAATCAAATATTGGGACCAATACGTGCTGGGCAGATGCCATGGCTAAAGTCCTCAACAAGAAAACTCCTGAAAGTAAACCTACAATTCTGGTCAAAAATAAGAAGCTGGAAAAGGAAAAAGAAAAGTTAAAGCAAAAAAGACAAGAGAAAATAAAAAGCATGATAAGAAGATGGAGTGGGAAATGATGTGCAGAGTAAAGCCAGATGTTGTCCAAGACAAGGAGACAGAGAGAAATCTTCAGAGAATCGCAACGAGGGGTGTGGTGCAATTATTTAATGCTGTTCAGAAACCAAAAGAACGTTGATGAGAAGGTTAAAGAAGCTGGAAGCTCTATTAGAAAGCGAACTAAGTTAATATCAACTGTTTCCAAGAAAGATTTTATCAGTGTTTTGAGAGGAATGGATGAAAGTACAAATGAGACTACCTCAAGCAAGAAGAAACCAAAAGCCAAACAGACTGAAGTGAAATCAGAAGAGGGCCCAGGTTGGACGATCCTACGTGATGATTTCATGATGGGAGCTCTGTGAAAGACTGGGACAAGGAAAGTGATGGGCCAGATGACAGGAGACCAGAATCTGCAAGTGACTCTGATACATAAAGCACCATAGGAAATAAAATTTTAATTTTATTTCTTCTAGAAAAATATTTCATCCCCTGATAGTTGGGGAATTATAAGGATACCATTTGTAAGAAAGTCAAAAGACTTTTGCCTCATTTCATATTTCCCCTTTTGATATACACTTTATACATACTGTATTAAAATTACATTTTAAACTCTGGTATAATTTTAAGCATTGTTCCTCAGAACATTTGTAACAGGAAATATTGCTGTTTGACCAGTGAGATATGTATTTTGCCAGGATTATATTGGTCATGTCTGTTAGTATGTTATTTCAGTATCACCAGTGTCTTCAGAAATACAGTACCAATTCATAATTAAACTCTTTCAAGTTTAAAAAAAAAAAAACAAAAAAAACATATGACCATACAAATATAGCTTCAAGAAGGTCAAATATTATTCCTTTAACAAGATTTCCCATGAAAATTTAAAACCTCAAATAAATCTACTTAGTTTAATAGCTAGCGCTCTCTCTCTCTCTCTCTCTCTCTCTCTCTCTCTCTCTCTCTCCTTCTCTTTTATTGTACTATAGGTTATGGGGTACAAGTGCAAATTTTGCAGGATTGTTGCATAGGTACATACATGGCAAGGTGGTTTGCTGCCTCCATCCCCCCGTCACCTATATCTGGCATCTTTCCCCATGTTATCCCTCCCCAACCTCCCCACCCCCCCACTGTCCCTCCCTTAGTCCCCCTCCCAACAGACCCCAGTGTGTGAGGCTCCCCTTCCTGTGCTTATGTGTTCTCATTGTTCAACACTTGCCCAAGAGCAAGAACATGCAGTATTTGGTTTTCTGTTCTTGTGTCAGTTTGCTGAGAAGGATGGTTTCCGGATTCATCCATGTCCCTACAAAGAACATGAACTCATCCTTTTTTATGGCTGCATAGAATTCCATGGTGTATATGTGCCACATTTTCTTTGTCCAGTCTATCATCGATGGGCATAGAAGAGAAAACCAATTCACTTGAAATGTTTCAGGGACCCATCTGGAAAATTACAAAGTAAGTTTAAAGTCAAAAAAGACTTAATTCTGAATTTTAGTTTTGGAAGTTTATAAAAATATCAAATGGCCTAGAGACTCAATTAGCTATGATCACAGGTCACTGTGAAACAATACCAAAATGAAAATGAAAAGATTTTAAATTACATAATTGAAAAAAAAAAAGCTTTTTAAATAGTGAGATTTCAGTTTTCTTAACCAGAAAAGGATAACATGAAGCACAGGAAATTGTTTAAAGGCACAGAATCTTCATTTTCTAAGAAAATTACTCAAAACATAAAGAAAAATATTTCACACTTTCTTATCAAGAGCAAACCCATATATTAAGAAAAGTTTGTCATTTTAACAGAGAAGTCTAAATTCTAATTTTGTATTAATGTACTTTTGCTATTAAAGCTCAGTTGTAAAGAACACTTAAAAATAAACCCATTCTAATCTTTGCCATCTTAACCACAAAATTCCTTTCCAAGAATCCCTTTCCACAAAACTTCTACAACTTGCTTATATTCATTCAGATTTATCTTATATTTCTTTCTCTTTCTCATTGTAGCACAACCATTCTACTTTAGGTCAAAACTTAACCTATTTTTCCCTCAAGAAACAGATGAACAAACAAAAATAAATCTCGTACTTTACAGCATTTCTTACCAAAAATATCTTACTTTTTTTGCATACAAAGTTGTTTCTCTTACTACTTTTTGTTTTAATTCACATATATTTATTAGAATTTTTAAACCTTAGTACCTTTAATTTTTAGCAAAAACTAGAAAACAGCTACCTAGTATTTTGTAAACTGGCAAATCTATTACTGCATAATTTCATAATTTCAAGAAGCATATGCTTTCTCATAATATAATTTTTCACTATGGCACAGAACAAGTTTGTTAAAAGACTCAAATACCTCTAGTTCTTCTGTAATAAAAAGTCAAAAGTAGATCAATTTAAACCAATGTTCATTAATTAATATTTAGATATTTTATCTCATTTCAAAATTTTCCATATATTCAATGAATATGTGTAATTTAACTTAAATTAGCGAAACTCCAAGGGTGTAAGTTAACAAGGAGATTTGAGAAGCTATTTTAAAATAGGTATGTATAAAACATAATTATGTTTGAAAAGTTTATGTTTAAAATTTTGTTTCTTACATCTGTTTAATTCACTTGTTCTTAACAATTATATTTGAATCCACAAAAATTTTATGAGATATTAGACAAAGAAAGCCACTGTGTCTAGTTATTTTCCTATTAACCACTTTTACAGTGTGTGCATTATAGACCATCATCAAGAAAGCAATAATCTTAAAAAAATTTAAATAGATAGTTCTTCGTGTTTTGTTTTGCTGCTGTGCTTAATACACATGAAATAATGTATTCTGCATTTTCACATTTCTTCTTAGGTTGAACTCATAGTTTTATTGTATTAACCACATTGTTGAGATAACATAAATTTATTTGACTTGTAAACCCAGATAGAAATAAAGTTGTGTGCCTGCATCATATTTAATATTGGCAACTCAGAAGACATATCTGTTTTAATTAAATGAACAAACTTAAACTGGTTTTTATTTGCCAAAGATTATCCCAGATCATGTGCACTTGAAAAACATTTGGGTTAGTTTCTATATGTCTGAGAGTTATGGAAATAATTTATATAAGCACTTATTTTTCTTTACCAAGTAAAATAAGCCAAGTAAATAGAGCTCTTTTGCAAATTTAGTTTTGGCAAACTCATTTAGAAGTAGAAAAAGTATCACACATGCATAACATACATATAGACATACATAAATATACAGACAGAAACAGATCTTATAGCTTTCATTCTAAAGTTTTAGCAATGTGCCAGGTACAGTAATACAAAATTCACTAGTTTATAAAAGAATATTTTGGAACTGAATTGTGGTCTTGGCTGATGAAACAAGTTAAGATTATTCATCCAGATTGCTAAAGATTTTGCTAATATTTGTGAAAAAGACTTTTAAGATTATTCATTTGCCCAATTTTCTTTTTTTTTCCTGATGAGGCATGTCCCTAAAATTTGCATATTAAAGAGATAACCCTAGGATTCTAGAGGAGAAATATAGAAAATTTATGTCTCAAAGACACAGAGTTTAGACACCAGGCTTAAATGTCAAAAAAGGATATTTACCCAAAGAAGAAAGGGTGTGGGTAAAATTCTGGTTAAGACTAGATGGCCAAGGAAAGCACCTTAAAGGTGAAGGCAAAGTTTGTGGTGTAGTTTTGAGTCAATGCCTTCTTCACTCTCTACTGTTTTAGTCCTCCTTCTCTTTCTTTTGCAGAGAGGAAGTCAATCTTACAAATAGAGATTTCCTTTATAGATGTAAATTTTTCTTACAAAGGGTCTCAAAATAACCAGCTCAGAATAATGTTAGAGAGGCATATTTTGGGGAATAATTCTGTCAGATTGGTAACTTCCCAAACCAGCCACTGTTTTTCAACTCAATTACTGAGTTTAGGGAGGAGCTGATTGATGAATAGGGCAGGCATCTTTGATGCCTGGCAGTCACTATTTTTCTAGCCCTTTGTGGTCTATCTCTGGAAAATTGAGTGGTTAGATCTTTGATATCTTTTCCATGAACCTCCCATTTGGTTTCAGCCATCTATTTATGGACTTCTCCAGGTCCCAATATCATGCAAATAAACTGATAAAGATCAGAGTATCTCGGATTGTATGTTTCAATAAAAATTCTAAATTTCTCAATAAATTTCTGGGGTTTTGCCTTTGGGATAGGGAGGGCAGGGAAGTCTTTTACTATTTCTCTGAGCTCAGGTGTTTTGTTTTGTTAGAGACAGGGTTTTCCTCTGTTGCCCAGCCTAGAGTGTAGTGGCATGATCAGCTCACTGCAACCTAGAACTCCTGTCCTTAAACTGTCTTGCCACCTTAGCCTCCAGAGTAGCTGGGACTAAAGTTGTACACAACCATGCCCAGACAATTATTTTTTAATTTAGTTTTTTGTAGAAATGAGGTCTTACTACTTTGCTCAGGCTGGTCTTGAATACGTGGCCTCAAACAATCCTCTTCCCTCAGCCTCCCAAAGTGTTGAGATTACAGACATGGCCATAAAACCTGGCCAAGCTCAGGTTTTAACCAAGGCATGAAGGTGTTTAAAGAAAGTCTGGTTGATACGAAGGCCTAAATTTAAAAGGTATTTTTGTCTTTTTTTTTTTTTTTTTTAAACCTGTGGGGAGTAAAGAAACTAAGCATGTTACATTCAGAGTAATTTGGGTAGAGAACTGAGCAGTTGAAGTTAAGTCAGTCAACGTACATTTTCTTTTTCTTTCATGATCAATTAAAGTTTTTATTTGACTTTTTTAAGGACTCTTTTGGAAAGGCTATTTCTAAATCCTTTAGTCTCTTGGAAGCCTCTGCATGCCAATAAAAGACACATTCCCTTGTTTTTGAGGCACTTGGGATTCTGATTTTGAGGGTTTTATTTTCAATGTGTCCCATAAATAATTTTTTTTTTTTTTTTTTGAGACAGAGTCTTGCTCTATTGCCAGGCTTAAGTGGCGATCTCAGCTCACTGCAACCTCTGCCTCCTGGGTTCAAGCAATTCCCCTGCCTCAGCCTCTTTCATAGCTGGGACAAGTGTGCACCGCTACACCTGGCAAATTTTTTGTATTTTAGTAGAGACGTGGTTTCACCATGTCGGCCAGGATGTTCTTGATCTCCTGACCTCGTGATCTGACTGCCTCAGCCTCCCAAAGTGCTGGAATTACAGGCCTGAGCCACTGTACCCAGCCATGAAGAATTTTATGTAAGGTAAGCTTTCACAGTGCATCCACTATTATTCTAAATTTTATTTGGTAACATTCACTCAAGTCTATTTTATCTGGTATGAACATAGCTACTCTAGGTTCTTTGTGATTAATACTCCCAGGTATAACTCCAACAATTTTGTGATTTTTAGTTTTTTTCCTGGCATTAGCAATTCCGTTTTTTGAGCTATAGGATGATTTTGGAGAAATTAGGGATGGCTGGGGCAGGGTGAAAGTAGGAACAGGATAGGACAGGGAAAGCAATATGCTTAAAAGAGTTAAAGAGAAAGCAGATATGGTAAGAGGGAAGGCTCTTGAGTCACAATACCAGGGTTCAAATCTTGTCTTGACCACTTACTAACAGGTGGCGTTGGGAAATTTATTTATCCTCTTTATGTCTCATTTTTCTCAGCAGGCAAATGGGTAATAGTAGTATTAGGGTAATATAATGCTCTAATATTAGAGTAATAATATTAAAGTAATATAGCAGTGGTTGTAATCAACTTCTTTTGGTTTTCATGAGAATTAAAGCAGTTTATTTGTAAAGCAGCCTGAACTGTGCCAGGGAAATAATAAGAGCTATGTGTTCATTAAATAAATAAAAATAGGGAATAGAAAACATAAGAAAGTAATAAGATAGCTTTAGGTTTTTCTTTTCCAAAGAGAATAAGTTATGTTTTACTTCACACATTTGAGATATCTCTTTCACAAGTAAATTTAATCTGGTCACAATTTTTTGTGATTACTAATATATGTGGATTTATTTCTATAATATTTTTTATTTCCTATTGGTCATATCTTTTTTCCATAATGCTTTTTCCTCTTCTTTCTTTTATTTTATTAAATTGAATACAGTTTCTCAATTTCTTTATGCTCCCCCCTTTTTAACCTATTGATTTAGAAGTTTTTCATTTCAATTTGAATATTTTAGTGAGTATTTTAGGACACAACTCTCTATGATTTACTTGCATTTCTACATGGCTTGCAAGCAAAGGCATTGGTTGCCTTTTCTCTATCTTCTTTTTTTTCTTCTTTTTATAATGGAGTCTCACTCCATCACCAGGCTGGAGTGCAGTGGTGCGATCTCCTCGGCTCACTGCAACCTCTGCCTCCCAGGTTCAAGTGATTCTCCTGCCTCAGCCTCCTGAGTAGCTGGGACTACAGGAACATGCTACCACACCCAGCTAATTTTTCTATTTTTAGTAGAGACAGGGTTTCACCATGTTGGCCAGAATGGTCTCCATCTCTTGAGGTGATCCACCCACCTCAGCCTCCCAAAGTGCTGGGATTACAGGTATGAGCAACCACACCCGGCCTCCCTGACTGTCTTTTTAAGGATGTTTGTATAGCCAACAGACTCTGAAGATAGAATGATCACCTCTGGAGCAAAGGGCAGGTTTGTTTCATGTACACTATAATAAGAGTCTTGTCTCTTTCTGAAGCAAAAGTCAGAAAAATTTTCTGTCCCTTATAAAAGATCAGATTCCTTAATCTCAAAGTTCCTCTGGTATGACAAAAAGCCCTCTGAATGTGCAGCACCTCACTTAACCCCTCCACATTGCTGTCATGAAATATAGGGTGAAGATGAACTCTCATAAACATAAAACTCACGCTACTCGCTGTGCCATGAAAGTTTTTAAAAGGGTAGTCATGGTAGCTCACTGTAATCCCAGCACGTAGGGAGGCAAAGACAGTAGAATCAATTGAGCCCAGGAATTCAAGGTTACAGTGACCTACAATCATGCCACTGCACTTTAGCATGGAGCAGAAGAGCCAGATTCTGAGAAGAGAGAGAGAGAGAGAGGAAGAAGGAAAGGGGTGGGGGAGGAAAGGGAGGGGCGGGAGAGGGAGTGTTATATCAGAGCAAGTTGTTAGAAAAGCCCCACACTCCGAAATCTGATTGTGAGTCCTTTATTGCCAGCAACCGACAGTCAGCTCATGCTCAAAACCTCTGGGCTCCAAGGAAGGGATTTAATTTCCTTTTATATGTTGTTCAGGGTAAGAGGGGGCAAAGTGGAATTTTACAGAAGCAGAATAGGCAGGTTAGGGGGAGAAGGCTGGTAACTAGGAGGCAGGAGGCTCCCCGGATTGTTGATTAGCTAAAGAGGGTATACACAAGCGGTTCCCATGATTGCTGGTTACCAAGGGGAGCATTCAGTACTTTCTATATAATCAATCAAGAGGGTATTCACAATAGCAAGTGGGCTTGTCAAGCGGGATATGGTTACAATGGTTATATGTTTCTATAGTTCTAAGCACAACATGACCTAGCACAGTGTGGCCCAGGTATGCACTCAAGGGAGAAACAGTGGGGGGGCGGGGGGAGAAGCCAAGATGGAGTCAGTCAGGCTCACATCTAAGATGGAATTGATTTGGTTCATCTCAGGAGGAAGGGTGGAAGGGAGGGAGGGCAGAAGGGAAGAAGGGAGGATGGGGGGAAGGGAGGAAGGGCAGAAAGGTGGAAGGGAGGATGGGGGAAGGGAGGAAGGGAGGACAGGGGGAAGAGAGGAAGGGCAGAAGGGAGGAAGGGAGAAGGGCGGAAGGGTGGAAGGGAGGATGGGGGAAGGGGGGAGGGAGGAGGGAGAAGGGAGGAAGGGTGGAGAGGGAGAAGGGAGGAAGGGCAGAAGGAAGGAAGGGGAGGAAGGGAGGGAGGGAGGGGAGAAGGGAAGAAGGGAGGAAGGGCAAAAGGGAGGAAGGGAGGAAGGGAGGAAGGGAGAAAAGGAGAAAGGGAGGAAGGAAGGAAGGGAGAGAGGGAGGGAGGGAGGGCGGAAGGGGGAAGGGTGGAAGGGGGAAGGGGGGGTGGGGAGAAGGGAGGAAGGAAAGTTATCTTCTTCGAACCCAGGAGTCTCATTGTTACAGTCTCACCAATGTACCCCAATGTAGCAGTTTCTCATTATTTGAAGTATCACCCAGAGTTTTTGTCTGACAAAAATCAAGGAATGTGGACACCAAGGGTGAGGTTAGAATGAAAGTATAATAAGCGAAAGAAGAAAGCTCTCCCTGGGTGGAGAAGGGACCCAAAAAAGGGTTGCCGTTTTTACAGTTGAATGCAAAAGCATTCACAGGAAACTAATGAGGGCTGGGCACCTAATTTGCATAAGGCATGAATTTCTGGTAGCTCCACCCCATCCTCCTAACATGCATGTGGGTCCTTAGCTTGAGTTACTTCATATTGCTTGCTACCCTTACTGCGCATGTATCAGGGGATGAAATTTTCCATTGTGGGCATGTCTGGGCAAGTCACAGGTGTAGACTTCCCTTTCTGTGTGGCTGTGAGCATGATTTAGGCAAGCCCCACTGTGCAAATTCCCTTACCTGTGTCTGCAGCTTAATTTTCCAGGCTGTTCTTTGTTTGAAAGAATTCAACTAAGGATACACCCTGAATGCCTGCCTGACTGGTTTCTTTCTTTCTCTTTT
The DNA here is from genome assembly GCA_036589455.1 of Ateles fusciceps. Classification (NCBI taxonomy): domain Eukaryota; kingdom Metazoa; phylum Chordata; class Mammalia; order Primates; family Atelidae; genus Ateles; species Ateles fusciceps. Next base: position 15,707,638 of record JAZHEH010001266.1, on the reverse strand, counting down.
CTCATCACCTTCTGATAGTATCCATAAAACAGAATCTGACAGGTCAGAATTAGAGCAGAGCAAATGAGGTGAATCTTACAAGCGTAGCTTCAGATGGCATCTTTGAAATACTGATATTATGGTCATTATGAAGATTTTGTATGAATTTTTTATCTTTTAAAATATTGCTTTAAAATATCACTTATCTCAATTATTCCATTTTTTGGCTTGTTTTAAAACTTTTGTGACCCAGGTGAATGCCACACTCCTTTCCAGTTTTAGCCCTGCTTCTCAGTCTAGAAATACCCAGAGCAACTTAAAAAAAAAAAAAAAAATGGAGGCTGTCAGAAATAAGGATAAAGAGGCTTGGATGAAGAGAAAACATCAGAAAATAGTACAATTCTAGCTGTGAGCAGCTGTCTGGCCACTCAGTATCAAAAGCAAATGTGATTTCTCTGCTGGTGTGGAGCTGATTTCTACCTCTACACCCTCTGATACCTTGCAGCACCTCCACTCTTGACCTTGGCTGTTTTAATGGGACAAATAATCGGTGATATTACTAAGATCTCCTTTCCAAGACCAACGTCATACACACATATAAGAGTTTATTGGGAAGCTATAAGGAAGAAAAGGAGCTCAAATCTTTATAGCCCAGTTGGATACAAGTTCCCATCTTATATGTGATCAACATCTTATCTAGTCCATGGGGTAGCAGACACCAAGAATCAGCTAATGGGGCTTGGGAAGAGATCACAGTAGGGAAAGGAAGCTAATGTAAACTTGTGGATGACATCTTTGTGTCTTCAATGACTAAATATATAAATGCTATTTGTATTTTACATGTCTGTACTATACATGCTCATAAGTGGCAAAAGGGATTATCCAGATTGGATGAGCCACGTGTCAGTTAGAGCTAATACCTTTGGATCACCTCAACCATAATGAACCCTTTGAGCCATTTATCTCTACCACTGATAATTTTACCAGTTAGAATACCTGGCGAAGAGAGGTCATCTGGATCCAGAGGCAACAATTTGGTTTTGAATTCATTATCCCTCTGATATAACTCAGCTATTAGTTTGCTACCAAGCTCTTGTAGAAATGGAATGTCTCACCCATGGCAGTCTCGTGATTCTGTAGCCTGATTTCCTTTTTTGGCACATTCAACTTGAACTCAACAATTAACAAGACAGAAAAGGATAAACTAGCCTACCTTGTAAGATGGAAATAATATATTTAAGAACAGAGCCAGCCTGGCTGCCAACATCATCTTGGCTTTACATGAAAAAGTGGCAACTATCATTTGGAAGAAGTTTTATGCTCTACTCTCTATTCTACCTGAAACAAAGTTGCTGATTCAATAGGACCCTTCATTTAAAAAGATTCTCCTAAATTCTAATTACTAATTTGCATTGGTGATTTAGTTATATTGAAACCGTATGATATCAACTGAGCAAGTGCAGCTATTCAACCTCATCATCATCAGCTATACAGAATGGAAAGCAGGTGTGATTGCTCTCAGTGGTCAGAACTCAAGACTGCTCTCATATCACTGTTCATTTGATGAAAAAGTCACATTTTTACTGACTCTTGGGATGTTGCCAATGTCTTAGCTTTTTGGCCAGTCACTTGAGGAATAATAGATTGGTAGATTAAAGAAACTCCTCGAGGAGGCAGAGCAAGATGGTGAATAGAAAGCTCCTCCAATGGCCCTCTCCCCCTTGGACACCAAGTTACCAACTATCTACATAGAAAAAACACCTTCATAAGAACCAAAATTCAGGTGAGTACTCATAGTACCTTGTTTTAACTTCATATCACTGAAAGAGGCACTGAAGAGATAGAAATAAACAGTCCTGAATTGCTGATGCTACCCTTCCCCCACCCCTGGCAGAAGCTGTGTGGTATAGGTACAGCAATAGTGAGGCATTGAACTCAGCGCTGTTCTGTTAGAGCAGAAAAGAAAAGCAAACCAAACTCAGCTGACACCCACCCACAGAGCAAACCTTTAAACCAGTCCTAGCCAGAGGGGACTCACTAATCCTAGAAGTCTAAACTCCAGTCCTCTTATAAACCTCATCACCAAGAACTACATACGGTGCTCTCAGATCTCTAAGTAAACTTGAAAGGAAGTCTAGGCAATAAGGACTGCAACTCATAGGCGTGTCCTAGGGCCAAATTAGACCCAGAGAGTGTGGACTCGGGGGCACATGACCTACTGAGACACCAGCTGAGGAAGCCGAGAAAGTGCTGGCATCACCCCTTCCCTAACCCCAGGCTGCACAGCTCATGGCTCCAAAGAGACTCTTTCCTTCTACTTGAGAAGAGGAGAAGGAAGAGTGTGGAGGACTTCGTCTTGCATCTTGGATAGCAGCTCAGCCACAGCAGTGTAAGGCACCAGTCAGAGGCCCCATTCCAGGCCCTAGCTCCCAGAAGGGAACCAGATACCTTGAAGGAAAGGGTCCAGTCCTGCCAGCATTCATCACCTGCTAACTGAAGAGCCCTTGGGCCCTGAATAACCAGCAATGATCCCCAAGTACTACATTAAGGACATTGATGAGCCACTGAGACTTGTTGGTTTCAAGAGAGACTTGGCACGTTACCAGCTGGGGTGGCTACAGGGCAAAACTCTTTCTGTTTAGGAAAGAAAAGGGAAAAGTAAAGGGGACTTTGTCTTGCACCTTGAGTACCAACACTGTCACAGGGGAGTAGAGCACCAAGAAGGCTCCTGGGCTTCCCTATTCCAGGTTAATTCTTGAGTTGCAGTTCTCGAACTTGCCCTTGGCCAGATAGAGTCCACTGCCCTGAAGAGTGAATCCCAGGTCAGGCAACATTCACCACAAACTGACTGAAGAGACCTTGGGCCTCAAGGTAATATTGGTGGTAGTCTGACAGTATTCCTCATGGCCAGGGGTGGCAGTGGCTACAGAGTGAGGTTCCTCTGCCTTTGGAAAGGGGAGGGAAGAGTGGAAAGAAATGCATCTTGTGGTCTGAGTGCCAGCTCAGCCACAGTACAATAGAATACCAGGTAGACATCTACGGTTTTTGACTCTAGTCCTTGACTCCTGGATGGTACTTCTGGACTCACCTGAGGCCTGGGGGCCTTACTGCCCTGAAGAGGACACAGGCCTGGCTGGTCTTCCCAACTGATGATTGTAGAACTCTATGGCCTTGAATGAATGTGGGCAGTAGCCAAGGAGTTGTTACTGCAGGCCTTGGGAAAGACCCAGTGCTAAGCTGGCTTCAGATCTGACCCAGAGCAGTCATAGTGATGGTGGCCACTGGATGCCTCTGTCACTCCATTCCTAGCTTTAGGTGGCACAGAACAGAGAGAGAACTCTAAATGTTTTGGAGAAAGTAAGGGAAAAGAACAGGAGTCTCTGTGTGATAATCCAGAAAATTCTCCTAGATCTTGTCTAAGACCATCAAGCTGGTAGACACCTCTATGAGTCTTTCAAGTAACCACAGACTTACTGGACTTTGGGTGCTCCCTAATGGAGAAACAGCTAAGATCACAATACTCAAGTCCTCTGAAATATCTGGGAAGCCTTCCTAAGAAGAACAGCTACGAATAAGCCCAGACAGTAAAGACTACAATAAATACCTAACTCTTCGATGTTCATACACTGAAGAATATCTACTAGCATCAACACCATCCAGGAAGTCATGACCTCAAAAAATGAACTAAGTAAAGCATCAGGGACCATAAGTAAAGCATCTTTCTAGAGAAAGAGAGATATATGAGCTTTTAGACAGAGAATTCAAAATAGCTGTTTTGAGAGAACTCAAAAGAAATTCAAGATAAACAGAGAAGGAATTCAGAATTCTATCAGATAAATTTAACCAAGAGATTGAAATAATTAAAAAGAATCAAGAAGAAATTCTGGAGCTGAAAAATGAAATTGGCATACTGAAGAATGCATCAGAGTCCTTTAATAGCAGAGTTCATCAAGCAGAAAAAAAGAATTAGTGAGTTTGAAGACAGGCTATTTGCAAATATAGTCAGGGAGACAAAATAATAAAAAACAACAAAGCATGACTACAGGATCTAGAAAATAGCCTCAGAAGGGCAAATTTAAGAGTTATTGGCCTTAAAAAGGGAGTAGAGAAAGAGAAAGGGATAGAAAGTTTATTCAAAGGTATAATAACAGAAAACTTCTCAAACCTAGAGAAGATATCATATCCAAGTACAAGAAGGTTATAGAACACCAAACAGATGTAACCCAAAGAAGACTACCTCAACGCATTTAATAATCAAACTCCTAAAGGCAAAGGATAAAGAAAAAGGATCCTAAAAGCAGCAAGAGAAAAGAGGCAAATAACATGCAATGGAGCTCCAATATGTCTGGCAGCAGGCTACTCAGTGGAAATGTTACAGACTAGGAGAGAGTGGCATGACATATTTAAAGTGCTGGAGGAATAAAACTTTCACCCTAGAATAGCATATCTGGTGAAAATAGCCTTCAAAGGCGAAGGAGAAATAAAGACGTTCCCAGACAAACAAAAGCTGTGGGATCTCATCAATATCAAATCTATCCTACCAGAAATGCTACATACATGGACATTAAACATTGTGCTCCTGAATGACCAGTGAGTCAAAGAAGAAATTAAGAAAAAAGTTGAGAAATTTTTTAAAGTAAATGATAATGGAAACACAACATGCCAAAACCTCTGAAATACAACAAAAGCTGTACTAAAAGGGAATTTTATAGCTCTAAGTGCCAACATCAAAAAGAGTTAACAATTTCAAGTAAACAATCTAACAATGCATCTTAAAGATTAGAAAAGCAAGAGCAAACCGAACCCAAAATTAGTAGAAGAAAATAAATAATAAATATCAGAGCAGAAATAAATGAAATAGAAATAAAAAGAGATACAAAAGATCAATGAAACACAAAGTTGGTTTCCTGAAAAGTTTAAAAAAATAAACAAAGTTTAACCATACTGTGAAAAAAAAATTCAAATAAAAATCAGAAATGAAAAAGGAGACATTACAACTTATATGGCAGAAATTCAAAGAACGTTAGTGGCTACTATGAGCAACTATATGCCAATAAATTGGAAAATCTAGATGAAATGGACAAATTCCTAGACACATACGTCTTCCAAGACTGAACCAGGGAGAAATCCAAAACCTGAACAGACCAATCACAAGCTTTTATTATGGGATGGAAGCCATAATAAAAAGTCTTCCAGTTGGCTGGGCGCAGTAGCTCACATCTGTAATCTAATCCCAGTACCTTGGGAGGCAGAGGCAGGAGGATTACTTGAGGCCAATAGTTCAAGACCAGCCTGACCAACATGGTGAAACCCTATCTCTACTAAAAATACAAAAATTAACTGGGCATAGTGGTGAATGACTGTAATCTCAGTTACTTAGGAGGCTTAGGCAGGAGAATTGCTTAAACCTGAGAGACGGAGGCTGGAGTAAGCAAGATTGTGCCACTGCACTCCAGCCTGTGTGACAGAGTGAGACATGATGTCAAAAAAATAAAAATATAAAAATAAAAAAAAAAATTCCAGTAAAGAAAATCCCAGACCTGATGGCTTCACTGCTGTATTCTACCAAACTTTAAAAAAAAAAAAAGTACCAGTCCTACTCAAACTATTCTGAAAAATAGAGGAGGAAGGAATACTTTTAAACCTATTCTATGAAGCCAGAATTACCCTGCTACCGAAACCAAAGACACATCAATATAAGAAAACTACAGGCAAATATCTCTGACAAATATTGATGCAAAAATCTTCAACAAAATACAAGCAAACTGAATTCAACAGTACGTTAGAAATATAATTTGTCATTACCAAGCGGAATTCATCCCTGGGATGCAAGGATGTTTCAACATATGCAAATCAATGAACATAATACATCATATCAACAGAACGAAGGATAAAAACCATATGATCGTTTCAATTAATGGTGAAAAGCATTTGACAAAATTCAATATCCCTTCATAATAAAGACCTTAAAAAAACTGCATATAGAAGGAACATACCTCAACATAATAAATGCCACATATGACAGACACACAGCTACTATCATACTGAATGGGGGAAAAACTGAAAGTTTTTCCAGTGAGATCTGGAACATGAAAAGATTGTTCACTGTCACCATTATTATTCGACATACTGGAAGTTCTAGCTAGAGCAATTAGACAAGAGAAAGATATAAAGGGCATCCAAATTGGAAAGAAGTAGTCAAATTATCCTTGTTTGCTGATGATATGATCTTATATTAAAAAAAACTCTAAAGATCCTACAAGAAAACTATTAGAAATGATAAAAAAAAATTAGTAAAGTTATGGAATACAAAATCAACATACAAAAATCAGTAGCATTTCTATATGCCAACAGTCAACAATATGAAAAAGAAATGAAAAGTAATTGCGTTACAATAGCCACACATAAAATTAAATACCTAGGAATTAACCCAAGAAGTGATAGATCTCTATAATAAAGACTTTAAAACATTGATAAAAGAAATTGAAGAGGACACCACAAAAATGGAAACATATTCCATGTTCATGAATTAGAAGAATCAATATTATTAAAATGTTCATATTACCCAAAGCAATTTACAGATTCAATGCAGTCCCTATCAAAATACCAATGATATTCTTCACAGAAATAGAAAAAAATTATAAAATATACATGGGACCACAAAATACCCAGGACCACAAAAGGCCCCAGACCCTAAGCATAAATAACAAAACTGGAGGATTCACATTACTTGACTTCAAATTATACTATAGAGCTGTAGCAACCAAAATAACATGGTACTGGTATAAAAACAACACATAGAAACAAATCTACACACCTGGAGTGAACTGATTTTTGATAAAAGTGCCAAGAGCATGCATTGTCTCTTCAACAAATGATACTGGGAAATTCAACAAATGGTAACCGGGAAAACTGGATATCCATATGCAAAAGAATGAAACTAGACTCCTATCTCTCACCATATACAAAAATCAAATCAAAATGGATTAAAGACTTAAATCTATGACCTCAAACTCTAAAAATAGTACAAGAAAACACTGGAGAAAATCTTTAGGACATCATTCTGGGGCAAAGATTTCTTGAGCAATACCCAACAAGCACAGACAACTAAGACAAATGGGATCACATCAAATTAAAAAGCTTCTGCATATCAAAGGATACAATCAGCAGAGTGAAGAGACAACCTACAAAATGGGAGAAAGTGTTTGCAAACTACCCCTCTGACAAGAGATTAAAATCCAGAATGTATAAGGAGCTCAAACAACTCTATAGGAAAAAATCCAATAATCCAATCAAAAAAGGGACAAGAGATTTGAACAAACATTTCTCCAAAGAAGACATACAGATGGCAAACATATGAAAAAGTTCCCAACATCATAGATCATCAGAGAAATGCAAATCAAAACTACAATGAGATATCATTTTATATCAAATAGTTATATCCAAAAGACAGGCACAAGAAATGCTAGTGAGGATGTAGAGAAAAGGGAACCCTTGTACACTGTGAATGGGAATGTAAATTAGCACAGTCACCATGGAGAACAGTTTAGAGGTTCCTCAGAAAACTAAAACTAGAACTATCATATGATCCAGCAATCCTACTGCTGGGTATATACCCAGAAGAAAGGAAATCAGTATATTTAAAGATACCTTTATTTAAAGACCTATTATTTGACAGCACAATAGGGTTACTATAGTCAATAATAATTGTATAATTTAAAATAAAGAATATAATTGGATTGTTCGTAACTCAAGGGATAAATGCTCGAGGGGATGGATACCCCATTCTCCACAATGTGCTTATTTCACACTGCATACCTGTATCAAAACATCTTATGTACCCCATAAATATATGCACCATGTACCCACAAAATTTTGTTTTTAAATTACAAATAGAAAAATAAAAAATAAGGAAATTCCACTTTGAGGCCACCAACTGTATAAACAAATTGCATTTGCTGATCACCCTCTCTGGGTCACTTGTATACATGCTCATTCTCTAAAAAGACAAACCAGAATCAAGCTGTTGATTGATTCTGCTTCACCTAGATTGCCACCTTTGCTGCAATTCATTATGGTATCAGGCATGGCAGCACACTCACTATCATAGGGTACACATTAAAAAGGATTACAGAGGCTATCATTTCATACCAAATTTGTCACTCCTAATAAAAGTTGTGATTTTGTATTATAATGAGAGACGTCATATTACATGTTTATCCTTCATGAACTTTTGCCCCTGCCTGCTTCTGGTAGACTAACTACATCAGACTTTTAACACTTTCTCAGGGCTATTGTTGCCTTACCATTATTGACATTTTCTTAGCTTATGATATTGCTGTTCCAGTCCAATCAGTTGATTCTGGCTAAATTTGAAACTAAATTTGGTCACACCTTCTGCTTTCTAGATCATTTCTAGACAAATAGTACAAGATACATTATCAGTCAGTACCTCCACCAGGTCCCTCTCTCCACCACAAAAAAAAGGATCAGTCATAGTCATTGAAAAGAAATTGTGAACCCATAAGTTCTGCTAGCTGGCTAGGAAGCCATATGGAAATCAGCATCACCCTGTTCCCCCTTACAGAGTGAAAACATGTACACTGTGGGGTTTCAAACATTATAACACCATGTGCAAACCTAGGACTCTATTACTGCTAGGTGAGCCAGACAGCAAGTTGCTTCTATCCTAAAAGGAAAAAAAAAAAGCAACAAAAATTCATTTGCATTGTAGGAGAGGTCATAAGAGATTTTCAAGTGTTTAAGAAAATATGCCTAGTATATCTTGTGGTCTTCAAACATCTATAGATGTCTCCAGAGATGTCTACAGAATGAGGCTACCCTTCCGGGAAAGATTTCCACAGGAATAACTAACTCACTTGTATACACTCTGAGGACAGTTATTCTTACAATGGAAATCATCCAACATAAAAAGGTGGTACAGAATTTGTCACTGATATTAAGGAACCGAAGGCACCACCTTGGCTTTGGAAGTATTTCAGGTGAGACTAAATATATTGGCCAAGGTTGTTAGGGATGCTAGAATAGCTTTAGAACTCTTCTTTATGGGCTAAGGTCTAGCCTATGCAATCAGGAATATATCTGCTGGATTAATGCCTTCAGTTAAGTGAAAAAGTCAACACAGAAACTTAAGAAGAAAGCCCTCTAGCTTTCTAGTGTAGACCTGGATAGTTTAAGAGATCTGTCTAGCTTCCTGTGGGCATGGTCAAGGTCAATATTGCTAATAGGACTCATCCTATAGTTTGAGAGTAAGTAGAATTAAATGCTGCATGAGTCAAAATGAGTGAATTTTGTTCCAGACTCTGTAGGATTAATCAGAGTAGTCACTGTTGTGATGTATTCAAGACAAAATGTTTCCATGTGTAGGCACAAAGAGTTTATATTGTTGAAAGACAATTCTCTTGCAGTAAGTATCTGGCATATCTGCACAACTTTTAAGTAGAAGTGCTATTTGTCTTAATTCTAGACTATCTTTTCAAGTATGATAGTAGAGCAAGTAAGCTCTGAAGACAGATATACTGTCTGCCTCTGGAGCAGAGGACCAATTTCCTTTAAAAATTGAGATAGAGATATTGTGATTTCCTTCTGAGCAATGGACAGGCATATTCACAGTTGAGGCTTCAAAGCAAAGGTCAGGTAAGTTTATAGCCTATTATAAAATGATAAGGTCCCCTGAGCTTAGAACTTTTCTTCTGTAATGTAAGTTACTATGTTTGCAGGTGTCGCCTGGTATTCTTCATGTTTCCCTGTGAAAAATGTCTCAGGAAACCATGAAAGTTATTGCTCATACATTGGCCACTATTATTGCTGTCAGTAAATAATAGGTCCCTCTGTCTCTGACTTTGAAGCTTCATGTCCTCTGCCAGCATCTATGAAATTGCAGCAAGCTAATTTGTTAGTTTGCAAATGGGGTAACATTTTAGACCCTTTTTAGTCTTAAGAAGGCAAAAAATGAAGAAGAGAAAAATAGAGAAACTAAACAGAGGAAATAAATATAAACAAATGATAAATGCTAGACCTAAATCCAGCAATATTTAAAGTTGCATTAAATGTTAATGTATAAAATACTCCACTTAAAAGGCAGCAATACTAGGATCAATAAAAGTAAGACCAAATGACACCCTGTTTACAAGAATATTTCTTATTTTTTATGCCTCATTTCCTTTCATATCAATTAGATTATTTGCCAAATTCTATAAACATAAACTTTATTAGGATTTAATCAGTATCTCATTGCTTTGTAGATGTTACTATTTTCATGATAGTGAATCTTTCCAACCATAATTGCTAATCTCTCTGTTTATTTTTATCTTTTTCATATTTTTAAATATAACATGACAAATTTACAAATATCTTACACTTTTTGTTAGGGTTATTATTAGGTGTTATATAATTTTGGCTAGTTATATAAATAATAGTTTTTGTTAAAAGAGTTATCCTATTCATTTTTCTGATATATAGGAATGCTACTTTCTCATATATATGTATGTTTTTCAGCAGTTTCATAGATTTTCTATTTAGTCAGTTTCTTCTTTTTCAAGTCTTATACATTCTTTTATTTTTTTCTTCTCTTTCTCAGCTAGTTATAACCCTTCAATATATTAACTACATAACTATGATTTTAAGCATTTTTATTCTTAATTGTATCATAATTGCTTCTTTTTAGTAATACAAAGAAAACATATCATAGATTATTAGTATACAATTTTATCGCAGAAAGGAATTTTCTGCTTATTCCTGGAATATTAAGAATTTTTTTAAAAAATGAATAATGTTGAATTGCATCAAAAGTTTTTTATTTCTAGAGTAACATATGTCTTCTCCATTAATTTTTAATTGTTGTGGGTGATTTTCAGAGATATTTCTTATGTTAAAATATCTTTAATTTCCTGAGGGAAAAAGGATACATAGTACATTTTTACATCATTGTTGGATTTCGTTTTCTAATATTTTATTTAAACTTGTCTTCATATTCAGAAATCATTATGGCCCATAATTTTATTTACTATAATAATATTAAGACTATAGCCTCTTGTAATTATTTTGGAGTAATTTCCTTTTTTTTCTGTTGTCATGAAAGTTGACATAGAAAAAAAATTTCCTGCAGGATTAATGATATTTATCTTTTAAATTATCTAGACTTATGTTTTAATGTGTGTTTGAGAGTGGTGGATTATAGATAACAATTTAATAATATTCTTTTTTTTTTTTTTTTTTTTTTGAGATAGAATCTTGCTCTGTCACTCAGGCTGGAGTGCAATGGCATGATCTCAGCTCACTGCAACCTCTGCCTCCCAGGTTCAAGCAATTCTTCTGCCTCAGCCTCCCAAGTAGCTGAGACTACAGGCGTACACCACCACGCCCAGCTTATTTTTGTATTTTTAGTAGACACGGGGTTTCACCATTGGCAAGGCTGGTGTCAAACTCCTGACCTCATGATCTGCCCACCTCAGCCTCCCAAAGTGCTTGGATTACAGGCACTTTTATACTTTAACTGATAAATATATATTTACACTTTCAGTTTCTTCAGAGTAATGTTTTGCTAACTTATCCTTTTTCTTGAAAAGTTTTCTTCAGTCTAAATTTTCAAGTTTTTTAAAAATTTCAAAAGTATATTTGGTTTAAATATTTAGATATTTCAAATACTACAATATTATATGTGATATTTTACTCTGATTACAAAAAAAATGCTCTAATTATATTTATGTCTTCCGTTTAATTCCTTCTTTATTTATTTATGCTTTCTCTCTCTTTTTTTAAGATCCATTTTGGGAGATGTATTTCTGTTTATTGGCTGTTTCAAACAAATTTCATTATGCCATATCTTTCATTATTATGTGATACAAATTATATATTTATGGTTTTAATATTTATTATTTCCTGATTGACTTATTTGGGTTTGCAAAATCTTTTTGTATTTTTAATAAACATTTACAAAGGTTTTAGAATTTAGTTTTAAAATGTTTGAAAAGTTTTAAATATAGTACAGAAAATATAACACTCTATTTCCCCGATTTTAATATATTATATTACAGTGGTTCATTTGTCACAACTAAAGAACCAATGTTGCTGCATTGTACTAAGCTAAAATTCATGCTTTATCTAGATGTCCTTAGTTTTTACCTAGCATTCTTTTTGTTGTTGTTGCAGAATACCATTTAGGATATCAGGTTGCATTTAGTCATCATGTCTCAGGCTTCTCTATTCTGTGACACTTACTCAGTTTTTGTGTGTCTTAGTTTGGTTTAGCTGCTATAAGAAAATACCATAAACCAGGCAGCTTAAATAACAGACATTTATTTTTCACAGTTCTGGAGGCTGGGAAGTCCATGATCAAACCAAGCCAATTTGGTTTCCAGTGAGATTCTTCTTCCTAGCTTGCAGATAATCATCTTCTTGCTATGTTATCACATGGCACAGAGAGAAAGAAGCTCTCTGGTCTTTTTATAAAAAATTAATTCATCTAATCCCATCATAAAGACCCTTTCCTCTTAACCTTATCTAAACCTAATTACCTCCCAAAGTCTTCATCTCCAAATACCATCACACTGGGATTAGGGCTCCAGCATATGAATATGGGGGAACACCATTCTGTCTGTAGATCCTTGGCTTAATGGTGTTGGCATTTTGATGAGTACTTATGAGGTAGCCGCCAAACATGAATATATGTGAGATATCAAATACAGGTAGAATGTTACTATATTTGAGCCTATCTCACATTTTTTTTTTTCACAGTTAGGCTACGGTGTCACTCTCATTATGTCATATTAAGGGTATATAATATCAATATGACTTATTATTGATGATATTAATCTTGATTACCTGACTGAGGTAGTGTTTGTCAGGTTTCTCCACCAAAAAGTTCTCTTTTATTCTCCATGTCCATATTGTATTGAATGTATGAAAGTCACTGTGTGCATCCCATATTCAAGAGTTGGAAAATCATGCTCTACTTTCCTAAAGGAGAAGTATCAATAAAGCTATGTGGACTCTTTCAATGTGGGAAACTAATCTATTATTCCCCCATTAATTTATTTACTCAATATTGTATTTATATCTGTTTGGGCACATTGATATTTGTTTCATATTTCAGGCTGTAATTTAATAATATTCTGTTTATTTTGTCCTTAAATTGTTCCAACTTTGACCATTGAGAGCTTTTTCAGTTGGCTCATGTGTCTTTTTGACATGTACTTGTTATTTTGGTTTTTGTTCTATTTTTTAAAATCATTTTTTAACTTATAATTTCTGTGGGTATATATTAGGTGTATAAATGTATGGAGTACATGAGATATTTTGGTTTTAAGAATGATTTTATTTTCTGTCATTACAAGATGCTACAGGTTCATATTGTATATTCCCTGTCCCAGCCCCCTAATTCAGCCATTTTCCCAAGGTAGTCTGACTTTTTTTTGCTGGAGAATAGTATCAGAGACCAAAGTGTAATGCTTTTTTTGTTTTTTTCCTTCAAGATTTTCAATCATTTTTAACAAAATGTATTTGAATCATACTATAACAACTGAGATACTGTTCTATGAAAACTAAAATTTTGACGTTTTAAAACTACTGAGTTCTAAACATTATTTGATATTAATATATTCTTTGATTAATAAAGTATTGAAAATTATGATTTAACATTTTCAACATGCAAGTGTTTAAATTTTTGTGTTTTATTTCTAATGTTTTTGAATCGTGGTTGAAGAAATAACATCTACACAATAAATAGAATTGGGTATCTATTTATATTTGTTTTGTGTCCTACTTGTTAAACTTCTTGTTTTGTTTCACATGTTAATATTTACTTTATGTGCTGAGAAGCTGTTATTATGTGCATGTAACCAATGAATCATTATTATATCCTGAACACTCTTTTTGATGTGTAATATAATCCTAATAATGATTTTTACTTTAAAATATAATTTGATTAATTTAGCTACAGAGTAATATTTGCCTATGATACCTTGTTTCATCCAATATTTTACTATTTGTGTTTTTGTTTTTTTAATTTTATTTTTTAAACATATGCTTGAATTTTAATTATTCAACTAAAAATTATGTGCATCTGAAACAAAAGATTTTAATACATCTGTATTTATTGTGATTACTTATAGATTTATTTACAACTCAAATTTTTGTATTTTCTACTTTCCATGCTTTTTCTTGTTCATTTTTCTGTTTTCATAGAAGACATATACACAGCCAACAAGCATATGGAAAAAAAAAGTACAATATTGCTAATCATTAGATAAATATAAATCAAAACTGCAATGAGATACCATCTCACACCAGTCAGAATGGCTATTACTAGAAAGCCAAAAAATAGCAGATGCTGGTGAGGTTGTGGAGAAAGGGAACACTTATACACTGTTAGTTGGAGTGTAAATTAGTTCAACATTGTGGAAATCAGTGTGGTGTTTCCTCAAAGACCAAAAATCAAAACTACCATTCAACCCAGAATCTCATTACTGAGTATATGCCCAAAGGAATACATATCATTCATCATTCTATTATAAAGACACATAAACACAAGTGTTCATTGCAGCACAATTACAATAGCAAAGACATTGACTCAATCTAAATGCCCGCCAACAAAGAAAATGTGGTACACATACATCATGGAATAATACACAGCCATAAAAAATAAAAAGATCATGTCCTTTGCAGAAACATGGGAGAGAGCTAGAGGCCATTATCCTTAGCAAACTACAACAGAAACAGAAAATCAAATACCACATATATAAGTGGGAGCTAAATGATGAGAATGTATGGACATGCAAACCATGGGGTAGAGGGTGAGAGGAGGGAGAGGATCAGTAAATATAACTAAGGGATACTAGGCTTAATACCTGAGTGACAAAATGATCTGTACAACAAACACCCCGTCACAGGAATTTACCTATGCAATAAACCTGCATGTATACCCCTGAAGTTAGAAATTGTTTTTTTTTAAGTCTCTTATATGGGTTGTTTATCTCTTGAAATGCTACAAGTATTTGCAGTGTTATGTCTTATATTTGTTTTGTTTTTAATTATGTCTAATGACCCAAAGATATCAACAGCATGAGATCATTTTTTATATTATTACTTTACCTAGGAAAATTCATGAACCAAATACATACAATAAGTATCTAATAAATAGAACCTATGTATGGTGCATGCTACTGGTTACATATGTACATATTTTCAGGATAGATTTTAATTTTTTTCTACCAAGAAACCAGAATATTTATAATTTGATACTTTCATTTGAACACCTCAGATTTATAAAGCAGTTTGTATTCAATATTTCTATTTTTCAAAGGTCCAAGATTTTCTCTCCTTCTTTAAGTATGATAAAACACATCTTAGTAGTTGTGAACCTTGAGGATGGAAGAAAAATAAACACAGCTAACCAACATTAGCATTATCTATTAGTCACTTCCTGTCCCAAATTCCATAGTATGTTCTATTTAATCATGATAACAATTTTATAAGGTAAAATTTATTAAAATCAATTTTCAGATTTGGAATTTGAGTCTCAGAGATGTAAATGAAGTTAATAAATAACAGACTTAAAATTTGAACCAATTTTTATCTATAGATTTGGCCAATTTAATCTACTTCTCTACATTAAAGAATAATGTAGGGTTGTAGCTCTTCAAATATATTATTTATTTTGTTTAACAAATTGATAAGTTATCAATTATGTGTAAATAGCATAATATGTAAATACTTAGTGTGTTTTTAATTTAAATTAATAATTTATAATCACTCATTTTTCTAGGGTCAGCCACATATTTAGATTTTTGGTTGAGGCACACAGGTAATCCCTTGCTGGTTTTTCATTATTTTACTTGTCTTCACTATTCATATTCCATATGATTACATGTGGTAAACAGATCATAGATTTCATCCTGCAGAAAATATCTATTTTTAAAATCTGTCATTGAACTATTATTACAAACTGTTTTGTGATATAAACAATTGGTAACTGAGCAGCAACATATTGTGCTGTGAGACTGAAGTTGAAATTAATCTGAGTTACTTATGTAGCTCAGTTCAGTATATTTATCTTCACAATTTATGCCCATTGTGAAAGTAATATAAAGTAAGCATCAAAAAGAGTAGAACTGTTATCAAGAAAAATACTATTCTTAGATTTACACATATCAGTGTGTAATAAGGACTATGTCTTAAAAAAATCACAGATACATGTGTCTGTATAGATGTGTGTGTATGTAATACTTTAAAGGACTTTCATGTTTTTTTGTAGAGCATTACTGATATTTTGGGTTCTTTTCAAATATTTGTAAAAATACAGATTTGATATGTTGATGAATTTTATATTCTCCACTGAGAATAAAAACTTAGTTGACCTAAGCTAAATTTTACTCATTATAGGCTTATTTTACTCATTTCCCTGCTGGTTGTTGAGAACAATGAAAAATAGAAATAGTAGAAGATTCTCAGCAATTACCAAAAGTTAATTGGAATTATTAAGATAACAAACATACACACATAATGCTTTTGTTAATAAATTTTAACTACATTTAATAAGAAAATCCAAGACTAAGCCAATCTCATAAATTGTTTTATGCTATGTTAATGCTTTCTCTGGCTGGTCAAATTAAATATTGATAGACTGTCCCCTTAGAAAGGGTTAGGCAAAGACACTACATTCATTTCAAAGGCTAAAAGCTAAAATGGAGCCAACCTAGAAACAGTGTGTTGACTCAGTTAAGTAGCAATAATGAACATAATTATTTGTTCTCAGCTTTAAAAACTTTAAAAACTAATGTTTTTTTACCCATAAATGTTATGTCAACTCATAATTCAGTTTTTATTCTTGTTTAATAGTGTCTTGGAAAAAATAGAAAAAAAAAAGGAAAATCAAAATACCATAATCTTTTGTAAACAGAAGTTAAGAATCATCATTCTAAAAGAACAAAGTATTGTTATGGTCTGAATTGTGTCCCTCCCCTGGAAAAAAAAAATCAAACAAAAAAACACTGAAGTCCTAACCCCTCACTAAGTATCTCAGAAAGTGATCTTATTTGAAAATAGAGTTGTTGAAGACATAGTTAAGAGGAGGCCATACTGGAGTAGGCTGGGCCTTAATCAGACATGACTGATCTTCTTGCAAGAAGTCAACAGGTGAACACACTTAGACACACAGGAGAATGCCACTTAATAAGGAAGCCAGAGACTGTAGTTAAACAGCTGCTTACTTGAGCTTTACTTCACACTTGCAACACCATAGGTGTTTCATTGGCCTTGATTCCCATTCCTGTATGAGGATATATAATTATACATATTAATGTAGGTGGAGGAATGTGATTTTGGGGAAGGCTTTAAAAGTCACAGAACAGAAATGTGAAAATAGGGTTCAAATATAGATAGAGTAAGCATAACATCCTCATGATCAGATACTCCCTACATTTTCATCCTCTCCATTCCACTGGGAATAGTCATTTTTATTACTAGGATTAATGGAATTAATTCTCTACTGTTTAAGAGGTTTTAGATACTTGCTTGAGCCAACATTTAACATTAAGGGAGTTAGGCAGCTTTTAAGGCCTAATAGTATCTATTTGCACCAAGATTATTGGTAGCTTAAAATGTGAAAATATTACGACTATCTCCTCTATTTCCCAATGAGAAAACTGTGATGCACGTATTTCGTATCACTTGAGAAAATGAAGGTGAACAGAGTTATTGATTTAGTACATGCATTGGTCTCAAACCAATTGCTGAGCTCTGAGGCAGTGGAGCTACAATCAAGAACAAGATGCAATCTGTACCTTCTGAGTACTTTAAATCTGGAAAATCAGACATGCATACGTAAAACAATTCTAGGCAAATAACTCCTGATATTGACTGAATTCTTAACTAAGCAAAAAAAAAAAAAATATGCTGGAGGGTTACGTTTCTTTGTAGAGAATAAGTCCTAATTTGAAAGCTATGTGGATTTAAAATGACGGTGGTGAATGGCAGAGCCAAGTGGAGGCACTGCAGCAAAAGCAGGATGGAGCATCCTGATGAAAAAAAAAAAAGCATAAACAGATGGGAGAACAATTTTTAGATTATAGATTATAAGAGAATAGTGGTGGGGACAAAGGTAAATATAAGAGGTAATTTCTAAAGAATTTGGCTGTGAAAGCAAGAAAAAGGATCCAGAATTCAGTGAAGTGCAGCAGTTAAGAGCTTTGGCCTTGGAGTAAAAAAGGTTTGAGTCAAGTTTTAGTTTTTCCAATCACTCATTCTGTGGCTGTGGACAATAAATCAACTTCTCTGGGTCTCGGTTTTCTCCTTTACAAAACGGGAATGATGATATGCACTCTACAGGCTTATTATGATGATAAAATGAACTTGTATTTTATTTGGCACCTATAGCCAGAAGTCAGATTGTAGGGACAAAAATAATATATAGTAAACATTGCTTTTGAGAGAGAAAACCTTTTATAAATCACAATATACATAATTTTGTGTATATAAACCTATATATTAAAACACAAAATGTAATTTTAGCACATTCTTGCTGTGTAAAATTATCTCTTTCCTTATTGTTTAAATTTTATTAAGCTTTTTAATTATCACTAAGTAGGTTGTATTGATGTGCTAGGGTTGCTATAACAGAGTACCATAATCAGGGCGGTTAAACAACAGAAATTTATAGTTCAGGAAGATGGAAGTCCCTGATCAAGGTGCTGGCAGAGTGGGTTCCTTTGAAGGCCAGGAGGGAAGGATTTATTCCAAGCCTCTCTCTGTGGCTTGTAGATGATTGCCTTCTTCCTATTTCTTCACATTGCTTTTTCTCTGTACTTGCCTGTGTCCAAATTTCCTTTTCGTATAAGAACATCTTTCTTATCATATTAGGTCCCACCCAAATACTTCATTTTAAGTGACTTACCTCTTTCAAGATCCTATCTCCAGTTATAGTCATGCTCTGAGAAACTGAGTAAGGACTTCAACATATAAATTTTGGGGAAACACAATTAAACTTACAGCACAGATATAATTGTAACTTCATAAGTTAGTTACATTACTGTTTGAATTTATACAGAGCAAGCTTTCATTAAATAACTGCTATTGCTTGGATAAAGACTTTCTGGATTCTCTCACTCAGTGTGAGAGTTAGCTGTTTCTTTCTCTCTCTTCTCCTGTTTCTCTCTCTCTCTTTAAATAAATCACTTTCTACAAACAAACAAAAAAAAAAAAGAAAAAAAAACTGTGATGAAAGAAATAAAAGGAGATCTAAATACATTGAGAGATATTTCACACACTTAAATCAGAAGATTGAATGTTGTCAAGATATCAGTTCTTCCCAACTTGATCTATAAATTCAATGTAATCCCAATTAAAACCACAAATTGATTCAAAATTCCATATAGAAAAACAAAGGTCCAGAATAATCAATACCCAAGTTCAATATACAACTTCAACTACTGAAATACTGGAACTGAAAATACTAAACTTTAAGACTTATATAGAACTACAGTAATCAAGGAAGACTGGTATTTATGAAAAAATAGACAAATATAATACACCAGTGTAACAGAAGAGAGAGCACAGAAACAGACCCACACAAACATAATCAGCCGACCTTTTAGAAAACAGTAAGGGTAATTTAATAGTGAAAAGATAATTATTTTCAGCAGTGCTACTAGAACAATTGGGCATCTACATGAAAAAATAAAGAGAGAGAATCTAAGTACACACCATACATCTTTCACAAAAGTTAACTGCATAATAGTTCTAAATGTAAAATGCAAAACTATAAAACCTCTGTAAGATAACAGGAGAAAATCTAGGTGACTTTCAATTTTGTAATGGCATTTTAAGATACAGTACCAAAAGCATCAACAATGAAACAAAACATTGAAAAGTTGGCCTTTGTTAAAATTAAAAATTTCTGCTCTAGGAAAGACACTATGAAGACACTGCTCTAAAAAAGACAAGCTTACAGATTGGGAGAAAATCTTTGCAAAACATACACCTGATAAAGTACTTTTTTCTAAAATGAAAGAACTCTTAAAGTGAAACAATAAAAATAAGCAATTAAACAATGGACAATAGATCTAAAAAAGACATCTCAACAAAAAAGATATACAGGTGGTTAAAAAGAGCATATGAGAAGATGACAAATGTAATGATCATTAGGGAATTGCCAAGTAAAACATAATGAGATACCCTTACACACTTAATTCAAAACATTGACAAAACCAAATACTACTGAAGATGTGAAGCAATAGGAACTCTCATTAATTTATGATGGGAAGGCAAAACAGTACAGTCACTTTGGAAGACAGATTGACAATTTCTTACAAAGCTAAATGGTCCTACCAAACAATCTGTTAGTCGTGACCCTAAGTATTCACCTAAATGGAAAGAACATTTAATTCCCTCCAAAAAGCTTCCACTCAATGTTTATGGCAGCTTTATTCATAATTGCAAAAAACTAAAGCAACCAATTTGTCCTTCAAAAGGTGAATGGATAAGCAAACTATAGTACATCATACAACAGAACACTATTCAGTAATAAAAAACTTGTCCAGCCATAAGATTATGTGGAGGAAACTTAAGCGAAAGAATATTACTAAGCAAATGAAGCCAGCTGGATAGGACTCACTACCACATGATATTAGCTATACGACATCCTGGAAAAGGCAAAACAAATAGACACAGTAAAATGATCAGTGGTTGTCAGGTGTTAAGCGGGGGAGTGAGGGAGGAGTAAACAGATGGACAACAGGAATTTTTTAGGGCAGTGAAATTATTCTGTATGATAGTGTAATGATGGACGCTTTTCATTACATGTTTTTCAGAACTCATAGAACTGTAACAACATAAAAAGTGAAACCTAGTGGATGGACTTTAGTTAATAATAATTTATCAATATTGGTTCACCAATTTTAACAAACAGCCACACTAATTAAATATATTAATAGGGAAAACTGAATTTCTGAGCCAGTGGTTAGGGAGTAATATGGCAATTCTTTGTATTATTTGTTCAATTTTCTGTAAATCTAAAATTTCTCTAAACATGAATTCTGTTAATTTTTAAAACTGAAGGTGATTTGGGGTAATTTAACTACATTGTAAAATAACCCAATACTTTTGAGGAATATTTTAAGAACAAGAGCCTAAATACTAGAAATACCATATCCTATATATAGTGAAATAAAATTAGATATATAACGAAATAGGAAAATGCAACAAATCCCCAAATAATAAGACATTAATAGAATCAGACACCGATAAGATTTACACATTATCTTTGGCAAGTAGACAAACAGCTGTAAACAGTATGTTAAAGAAGAAAGATAGAAAAATGAACAAATAGAGTAATTTAACATAGACATAGAATCCATGGTAAAATCAAAGGACGTTTTGGAACTTAAAAACATCTGACATATAAAGACTAATTGAATGGGTGGAACAGGAGACTGAAAATAGCTGAGGACAGGACTTGGGAACGTAGGGACATGTAATTAGAAGAGATATGTGATGCAGTCAAAAGTTCTAAGACACATGTAATTTAAGTCCTGGAAGAAAAATGAGAGAGAAAAAAATCACAGCAATATTTGGAGAATTAGTGGTCAATGATTTTTCAAATCTGATGAGTTATCTACCCAAAGATTAGATAAATTCAGAAAACTCCAAGCAAAATAAATACCAAAAACCCACTTGGTCCCATTAGGGCTAATCTGCTAAATATTAAAAATAAAAGGAAAATGTTAAAGCAGCCAGAGAATATCAAAAGTTATTATCTAAATACAAATATTCATAAGAAGTTGGATGACTTTTCATTAGTGACTACAGAAGTCAGAATGCAATGGACTATTTTTAAAGACTAAGAAAATAATATATTCTGCCAACTTGGAAGTTGATATGGAATAAAAATATTCTTTACAAAGGAAGGTCAAAAAAAATGTTTTCACACACACACACATACACACACACACACACACACACACACACGTCACCAGTAGGCTTGAACTCTAAGAAATACTGATAGGAGTTTTTCAAGCTATAGACAATCATCTTACGTGGAAGCATGGAACTGTAGAAAGAAATGAAGAGTATAAGAAATTCTTTTATGAAATCAAAATAAATACTGTTTAAAATAAAAGTAAAAATTAAACTCTGTGGAAGTTATACATAAAACTAAGTAAATATCAATAACACAATATATCAGAGGTGGTACAAAGAGTTTAACTGTTATGAGGCATTATATTGCTTGAGAAGTGGCAAATGTCCTGAATTAAAGTAGACAAGTTAAGAACATCTCTTTTAAAATTTCCAATGTAATCACTAAAAAATAACAAAAATGGCATAAATAAAAAAATATGGGAGAAAAATACTAATACTTAATTAAAAGTAGTTGATTAATGCAAAGAGAATAGATAAGAAAAATATATGGAAAAAAGAGAAAGTAAATCCAAAACAGCAGAGTTAATCCTAACTCAATAATTATATTAAACATATATGGTAAAAGAAAAAAAAAACTAAAAATTAGAAACAAATGGAAATAATTGAATTTCACTGCATCAGAGAAAGGAATTATTTCAAGTGATGTTATAGCACAGAATTTTGAACATACATGCTTAGAGGAACATGGGTCCTAAGCAAAAATTAAGGCATAAAAAAATCTTTGTTTGCTCTCTATAACTATCTGTAATAGTCTATCTATAAATGTTATTACTATTTACTCTGAAACTAATTTATAGTATTGTAAATAGTGGAAATAAGAATTGGAGGTATCTAAAATATCAATACCTGCCTAAAAAATGGCAAATAAAATTATTAAGTATTTCTTCTTTTAAAATCTCCATTTTAACATAACTAACAACACTTTGTTGAAAATGGAAAGTTTTGTTTGTTTGTTTTTTTTTGGTTTTTGGTTTTTTTTTGAGACAGAGTCTTGCTCTGCTGCCCAGGCTGGAGTGCAGTGATGCAATCTCAGCTCACTGCAACCTCCACCTCCCAGGGTTCAAGTGATTCTCATGCCTCAGCCTCCAAAGCAGCTGGGATTACAGGCACGTGCCACCAAGCCCAACTAATTTTTTGTATTTTTAGTAGAGATGGGAGTTTTGCTATGTTGGCCATGCTAATCTTTAACTCCTAACCTCAAGTGATCTGCCTGACTTTACTCCCAAAGTGCTGGGATTACAGGTGTAAGTCACATAGCCCAGCTGGAAAGGGAAATTTTTAAACCAAATTCTAACTAATATATGTGGAAGAAATTATAGTACAAAATCATTATAAAATATAATGATTGCACACAAAATCATTATTTTGCAACCATAATAATAGAATTAACTCAGGCAATGATGATCAGCAGATGAAACATTAGATAAAAAGTTGATGGAGAATTTTCCAATAGGAAAACAGGCCCTTAATAGTTCAACTGAAGCTCATCTAGTCTGTGGAGCTAACTTTCATTTCCAGAATATACCAGTATAATAACAACAACAAAAAAGTTAAATGACACCAAGGAAATAAACAGACAAATCCAGAATGTAAAATGTTTCATAGAAGAACCAACTCCTTCTCTGTAACAGTCAATAGCAGGAAAAAATAAAAAAAGAAAGGGTGATGGTTGAAGATTAAGGAGAACTAACAGCCAAATGTAATGTATGGATTTTCTTTGATTTGTGACTCAAAGAAACTATCTGTAAAAAGATGTTTTTGAGATCATTGGAGCAAATCAATCATGTAGTGAGTATTAGGTGACCTTAAATGCTTATTTAAAATTTTTGTTGGCATAATGGCTATATAAAATGGCCATACTACTTTTAGAAACACATACTAAAGTATATAGATATTCAATGATTCAATTTTAGTTTTAGTTTTAAAATATGACAATAAAAAGGCAAAAAAGATAGGTGCAGCAAGAGATCAAGCAAACCTTGATACATGCTGAATATGGATGATGAGTATTTGTGGGCTTATTGAATTATTTCTCTACTTTTACTTATTTGCAAAAACCTACAAGTAAAATATGAAAAAATGCTTTCAAAGAATATTTAATCACATGGGAAAATTACTGTGGCATGAGAAGTTATATATATGGGTCTGATTTTATTATTTTCTCTAGGTAGTAACACTATAAATGATTTTTCCTTTAACCATGTCTGTATGTTTATATTTTCTAATATGAAAAATATTTGTAATTATAAAAATATATATAATTGTAAAAGAAATATTTATAAAACCATGTGTTATCCCTGAACTAACCTGACACAGCTGTTACATCTTTGTCTGATGCGCCACACCTTTGATTATTTTAGCTAACATTAACTTGTCACCTTCCCATTAACAGAGCTGTCAGAAACTTCACCTTTGGTATTATCTACTCCAGTATTTTAACATGTCTGATTATCATCATTATTAATAATTACAATTCTGTAAAATTTGATCATTTTAAGTCACAACACTATTCCTTCAGCAAACATTTACTCTGAGTCTAGTATTTGTCAGGCACTGTTCCAGGCACTGGGGCATAAAACATAAATGAATAGAGTACCGGCTGTAATAGAGATCAGAATTTCAGGCTAATAAACGAAAGAGGGCATAATCTCAAAGGTGTCTACTGGCAATGCCACCTCATGCAACAAAGACAAATATGACAGTTTTAGGCCTACAAAATATTTGATTACCAGATCAAATCATATGAAATGCCACAATACTCAACAATTTCACCTAGAAAATGGCATTTTCATACGCTTCAACTTTATTTTCTCAGGTTTGTATTTTAGAGAAAATACAGATGTTTGAGAGTATTTATTTAATTCTCCTCTTTCGCAAATCATGAAACTGTGGGCCAAAAAAAAATGGTCTTGGCCAAGTCAGAAAGCTAGTGAATCAAAGTAGAAAACAGATACTGTGCACAAATTCAATGAAGGGTTCCCTATCTTTAGCTATTGGTAATATAAAGGAAGACTTAGGATTCAGATTTTAAAAATCAAATATTATAGAATTGCTATAACTTACAAAACCTATTAGCTTTCTCCAAATTCTCATGAATACAGTTAATAGTCTGTAGATTTAATGCTCAAAGCTAGGGAAAAAGAAATTGAACAAAAACATAATGTGCGTGTTATAGGATGCTAAAGAAGTTTTGAAATGCTGTGAGTGTGACTGTCTTCTACTTGCTTCCAGTGTGTGTAAATCACAAACAGAAAGAAAAGCAAGAGCCATAGAAATGCCATTGATTAAGATCACAGTTTAAATACTGTTCTTTCAGTAGTTGCATGCACAATGACTCAAAACTTGGAAATTTATAAATAAATTTAGATACAAAGATAGAGGCATCCTAATATGAATCACTATATTGTGTGGTATAGAATATTATAGCCTGTTTATGTGAGAAGGAAGGGAAATTGGTGAACAGCTAGCCAGACTGTCATTTTTTGTGAAAAAAGTCGAGTTGCTAACTATAGACTCACGTTGTAGCGATATCTGATTATTTTAAGTTTTCAAATATGCTCATATCTGTTAATATTTCATATTAACATAATTAATTTTAATGAGTTTCTCAACAAATCCTCTTTCTTTTAGCAAATCCTAAGACCTTTCCACTATTCAAAATGTTTTTTAAGATGCCTTTTTATTGGATAACTAACTAGCTAATCAACTGATTAATTCCACAACAATTTATGAAACAGCAAGTGTGAAGTAAGCATTTGGGTGGGATGTTGTCAATGGAAAGGTAAATAAAAGGCTGGATCCCTGCTTCCTGCAGGTCCACAGATAGCTTGAGCTACACTGATAATATTGTTGTTTGTAAGGTACTGGTTCTCATTCTCATTAGAAAGGCAATAAGCTAGGCAGATGCTAATGCCTATATTAAAAAGCGTTACTTCATTCATCTTTGAGGTATTATCCTTCAGTGATACATATGATTAATAACACTAACTCATGTTATGAATAAGTAACCAAGGAACTATTTTAAAAAGCAGCAAAATCAGCATAATAGAGGCTATCTTAAAAACCAGTTCGTGCCTAAAAGACTGGCATTTAGGAATGTTTATAGACTTGAATGAATTCAGTTTCTTTTAAACTAAGGCTAGAGCCTTCTGATAGCTAAAATGTGGTGTTCCTTCTAAAGCATTATGTCATATGACTTTCATTTTCTGTTTCTAATGTGTGTTTATTTAGAAAATAAACTGTTTAAAACCAATTTAAATTAAATTATTTAATTAATTTTAGAATTCTGTAAATGCTAATTGTAGGCCATCAGGAAAATGCAAACTGAATGATAAGATGAACAAAATAAACTTGTATGTTAAACTGATTTATTCACTTTTTTCTTTTCTTTTTTTTTTTTTTTTTGCTTTTGGCTGAGTTATATACAATTTTTAGAACAATGTCTGGATTGTATAACTCCTGAGCCTCATATATTTGAAAATGTCATTCCCTTGCCTTAGGTCAATTACATACTGTGTTGCTAAAGAATTCTCAGTTTACACCATCAACTGTAGATTTTCTTGTTCTTGGTTATTATCAATGTTTTATTCTCATACATGGTAATATCACTCATATGTATTGTTGGATTCAAATCTTTAATGAACTTTTATCTTATTCAAATTCTTAATGAATCTTCTCTGTTACTATCTTCATTATTATAGTTTTCTTAGGCTTTCTGGTTATTTTCTTAATTTGTTATTTATAGCACTAATTATGATGATAGCATGATTATAATCCATGTGACAAATACTATTAAACTATTTATTACTATTAAAATATTGGATACACCTCCAAATTTTTTAAAACATGGCTAAAGAAATGTTAATCCTTACATGAGCATATATCTATTATTAATAGGGCATATATATTATTAGAAGTTTATATATGTATTATACATTTACATGAATACATATATACATGAGTATATATGAACCCTTTAGAGTATATATGAACATTTTTGAAATTGATCCAATGGTTGGTGGTACAAGATACCAGCAACTGTTATATATATTCATATACTAGAGTTTTGAACATTTGATTTAACAGAAAAATTATCCCAGTACAATGTCAAAAGATATAAAGCTATATATACAACATGATCACAAGTACAAACATGTATATATATTCATACATATTTTCTCTATATACATTGTAATTATTTGTAAACATATTTTTTGCATGAATGAAAATACTGAATTCAAACACACCAAGATAGTAAGAACCTTTATCTCAAGGAAGTGTGGGAAAGACAGATTTTAATGGGTGACATACTTTTCTCTCTCTTTTTAAAAAATTGATACTATATTATTTATAATGAGCATGTACTTCTTGCTTACATTGAAATGGTATTAATAAAAAGCCAATATATATATAACTATAAAAATAAAACCTTTACCTATGGGGTAAGTCACATTTGTCAAACAAGGAAAATATTCAATAGAAAAAAAATGTAAATACTTTTAAAACCACAGCAAAATAACACTTTTCCAAGAAGGATACAATTTTTGAGAAGTGATTATGACATCAGATTAACTTCTGGATACACTGGGAGATGGGAGGCATATGTTAAGTCAACTCCCCCTCCTTATATAACAATCATGGCCAATTATGACACTGAAATGACTTTAAAAACAATGATTATCAATTCACTGTAAGCACTCACAACTATTCCCTTATATTATTGTACATTTTAATCAAGAGTGCATATTTGACGGCAATATCCTTTTGTTTGGTAGGGTTACTGTTATTCTTTTGGCTGGAGTTATTGCTTCTGTTTTTTAGAAGGTCTGGTATTCCCCAAACAGCAGCAAAGTGAGCAGGATATTTGCCTTCTACAGAAATGTTTTTTATCCATAGGACTTGGTGCTCAAGTTCAGGGCAGTTCCGTTTATGTGAAAAAATTATTTTTATTGTTTTGAATGACTTAGTGTTTATTCAAAATTTCCCCAAATCTTAGAATAGTTTTGATATTTATGACTTTCGAGCAGAGTGAAATTATTCCCATGGTCCAAAAAAACACTAGACTAATAACAGAATGCTGTGTTTGTGTGCTGATGAGTTCTGTGTCCCAGAAGCTTAATTTGGTGCAGTCATTTATTACAACTTAACGGAAGCATTGTCACAACTTTCCTGACTCATTAAAGGAAGCCACAGTTATTGGAATATGAAAATATACAGTGGGAACGTATTAATTTTTGCACATGAATACCTTCTTTAGATTTTATCAAAAGTTGCTCTAAAAATTTTTTAGAAATATGATGCAATGAGTTGGTACAAGTTACCAGCAACTGTTAGCTTGTGGTTGCTCAAGACATAAAATTACAGAATATTTGTAGCATTATATTACCACATGAGGGTGCTCTATCCCCAAAAATGTTATCTGTAAAGTGAGCCAACCACAGCTAGGAGAGATTGTTTTGCTGTTTCCTTCCACATACACTTTGGAAGACAAGAAAGGGTTAGAATAAGTACATTCTTTAGGAAAATAATAAAATAAATGTCTCAGCCTTAACACCAAAGGACTAATACTCTCTTTGTAACTATATAGTATGAATCAGACATACAAAAGATACCTTTGATTTAAAAATATGGATCTACATAGAGGTTTATAGTGTTAGGAAAAGCGTGGTCCTTGGATGACCTATACTGTAATAGCAGAGAGATGTTAGAGGTTTGTGCTTGTTAAATAAGCATATCTCTGTGCCTTACTCTAACCTACAAAATCAAAATATCTACAGTTCTGCCCTGGAAATCTTCATTTTTATATTACTCCTCAGGTAATTCTCATGTGTTTTAATGTTTAAGAAGCACTGGTATGGGGTTATTTTAAAATTGTTATTCTTGCAAACATTGACTCATGTGAATGTTTAAACCTAATAAACTAGGTGATTATTTGACAACCATGTCATCATCTTTTGCAAGCAGTTCAATCATAAGGGAATCTTTTCTAAAATACAACTGAAAATTCTCACCTAACATCCTTACATGTTTTGCAGAGATAATAAATGTTAACATCTGCTCTCTGAGACAATAGAGAATATAATCTTTACTCATCTTGCCAGCTCATTGACTTTTTTAAAAAATCTCTTTCCCTTTGACCTAGTTCAGTAAGCAAAAGACAACTCCATGTTTCAACAAGTAAACTTCACACTTATAAGATGAATTGATGCTTGTCATTTCCAGAAAATTGCATGAATTTGGAAAAGTTTAAGAACTAACTTATAAGATGGAACTATGTCCTGTAAAATAGAACTGTAATTATAATTGTGTATTCTGTGGAAAATGGTTTATACTGGAGAAAATTTAAAACTTAGGTTTAGCGGTAAGTAATGTCCGGTCAAAGTACTTAACAGCATATCCAGATCTTGATCTTAAGAGCCCAAAGTTATGCTTATTATCCAAAGGCTTTTGTGCACGAAATTTTATTTCACTATACAAGAGAAAATAATGGAAGAGAAAAGGTTGTAGTAGCTAAACTCTGAGCTTAGGTAAAGGTTGATATAATGAGATGAGTTTTATATGAAATGAGGTAATCTCCAGGATCCAATTAATGTCCATATCAATAAAACTGGCATATACATGTATATATATGTAGATATACATAAATCTAATCTCATATGTGTGTGTATATATATATATACTTACACATATAGCTGTTCATATAGCCATAGTTGTGCATAGCTATATGCCTATTAATAGAAAATAAATATGTAATATAAGACTTCAAGTGGGATCTATAAGCCTCACCTCCCGTCCAGTGCACATCTCAATTGATAATTTTCTAGACAGTTAACCATCTGCCATCTACTTGAGCTCTCCCTGGAAAAGGAAGCTTCCTACTATTATAGACCATACAAATTTAAAATATTAATTGTATAGAATATTGCAGGCAATGTTTCAAATGTTGAACCCACATCAGTATTTCTCACCTATTATTACTAGTTATTATTTCTGAATCTAGTTATTATAAGATTAATTCCTTTTTCTTTTAACATCTTAAAGCGTAAAGTGTATAAATTAATTCAACTTTTCCAATTTTCTACTCTATTATATCTATGATCTCTAAATTATTTCTGAAAATGTTTAAACATTCTCTTCAGAATCTTCTTGATACACAGATGATTTTCAAGTGTCCTCTTCAAAGGCATGAATGCAAAATAAAAAGTTTATGCTGGTGCAGAAAACAGAGGGTTTTTATATTTCTTATTCTGGACTTCATTTCTATAAACTTGGATGTTTTTCTTTTTGACGCCTCACAATTATGAACATTTTACCTGATTTTGTTATATTCTACATGCATTTTATAGTACCTTTATTTATTTATCCTTGATTTGTTCCCATAAAGATGTATTTATTCAGAAATAATTACTGCACACCTACTATATGCCAACACTATTCTCAGAGTGAGGGGAAAGAACAATGAACAAAACAGGAAGAAGTCCTTGTCATCATGGAATTTATGTCAGAAGAAATAAAGATAATAAAATATATAAATTATATTTTAGTTCAGAAAGTAATATGTGTCATGGAGAAAAGTTAAGTATGGAAGCAAGATTGCATTAGGTGGAAAAGAAATTTTAAATAAAGGAATTAAGACCATTTCACGGAGAGAGTAGTATCTGAATAAAAAATTAAAGGATATGAAGGAATGAGCCACAAAGAGTTCTCAGAGAAGAGCATTATAGGCAGGATGCAGATGCCTGAGGTGAGATCAGGTCTGGAACAGAACTGGAATAGAAGGGGGCCACTGTGGCTGTAGAAATTACATTAGGTCAGAAACCGAATGCAGTAGTAGCAACTTGAAGACCATTGCAAAGAGACGATAGGAGCAAATGCTGAGTGAGAAAGAACACCATTAGAGGATTGTGAGCTGAGAAGTAATATGTATTTAAATATAAAATGGATTATTGAACTATAACATTCAAAGTACATTAAATACTTCAAGGGTGGACACAGGAAGATAGTTGAGAGGCTCCTGCAATATCCAGGTGTGAGATGAGGTTAGAGCTGATCAGAGTGCCAGTATTAGGGATATTGAAAACCTAGGAATCAGAAATCTTTGGGTAATTTTTTGACTAATTAGATTTGAGGTGTTAGAAAAGTGAGGAATCAAGGATGACTCCTTTTTTTTTTTTTTTTTGTCCTGAACTGCAGGATGAACAGAAGAACCATTAACTGAGGTGAGAAAACTGAAGTTAGTGTTAAGACTGGAAGACAAAAGTAGGAATTCAGTCAGGTTAAGTATGAGAAATCTAGTGGGAATTCAAGTGGAGGATTCATATCCCAGTAGGCTGCTGAATATATTAACCCAGAGTTCAGAGACAGGTGTAGGCTTGAGATTTGAAACCTGAGAAGTACCAGGAACCAATGCTATGAATGAGAACTCACTCACTAAAGGAAGGAGTGGAGCTGAAAATGGAGGTACAGAAACTGAGGCTCTCCAATGTTCAGAGATACAGGAGATGAGGGTGAACTGACTAGTAAAAGAGGCTGAGAAATAGTGTGTAGAACAGGAGGAAAACCAGGACTAGTTAGAGGAATCTGAAGGCAAGTGAAGAACACATTTCAAGGGGGAGGTGTACCATCACAGCTGGTTTTATTTCAGGCTGAATACCATGAATTGCTGTTAATCATCTTGTTCAATTCTACCCAGAATTCTAGGCTGTCAAGTTAGTTTGAATCTTGAGTCTGGAATTCACAACTTTTCAAGGAATACAATTTCGTGTTCTTTTTTTTTTTTTTTAATCCCCATTAAGCATCATCTTTAAAATGAAAAAAATCCTCTTAACTCATATCTTGTTAGTTTTTTTACATCAAATCTGTTCAGATTTTAACTTCAACAGTGCATATATTAACTTTTTCTCCCAGCTTTGTGTCACCTGATAATTTGATAAGCTTGCCTTCTATGAATTCATTCATTCAAGTCATTGAGAAAAATATAAAACATGACACAGCTCCACATATAATCTGATTTTATAGAGTGCTATAACTTACCATCTATTTAGTGATTATATTTTAAGTAATTTATTTACTTAGCTATACATCTGCCTAATTGTTCTAAATGTTGCATTCAAGGCTATTTGTCTTTCAGTAGTAAAAGTCTAATGTCAGTTTTTTAGCTTTAAGTGGCCTTGAAGATCACTGAGGCAAATCTCAATCAGAGAAGACAATAACATACCTTGAAGGTCTTTATCACATTTTTTGATATAGAAATCTTATTAATAGATATTTTGCCATTATTTACTTTTCTCTTAAGCTGGCCCATTATGCAATTGTTTTCTGTAGTGCTCCTAAGCTATCAGTTTTTGGAGCCATCATATAATTATGCCCACCCAGAGATTAGTAAGTGTCCTCATATATAATTAGTATAATTTTTCTTTTGTTTTTGCACATTATTATTTTATTCTTATAATTTCACCTCTTATTTTACCTAGGCAGCAAACCTGCAGATGCACCCCCTGAATCCAAAATAAGATGTTTTCTGTTTTCTTTTGAGATAGAGTCTTACTGTGTCTCCCAGGCTGAAGTGCAGTGGTGTGATCTCAGCTCACTGCAACCTCTGCCTCCCAGGTTCAAGCGATTCTCCTACTTCAGCCTCTTCAGTAGCTGAGATTATAGGTGCGTTGTACCACGCCCAGCTAATTTTTGTATTTTTAGTAGAGACGGAGGTTTCACCATGTTGGCTAGGCTAGTCTCAGGCTCCTGACCTCAGGTGATCCCCCCTTCCTCGGCCCCACTGAGATTACAGGCATGAGCCACTGCACCCAGCTGAATTTTTCTTTTTATTTCAGTTTGTTCTTCTGGAAACTCATCTCAGCTGTTGTCAGTGGTAGTTTATCCTCTTATACGTATAAATACTTTCATTTTTTGGAATGCAATTCATTTGGTCCAGTGGTCCCAAGTTGGTTTAAGATTTAAATGATCTGTTTAAATACTTCATCCTTTCTGTGCTTCAGCCAGTGAGTACCAGTTGTTTGTTCGTTTGTGCTTTAGAATTTTCCATTTGAAGTCTATCATTTTAGGGCTTTTCTTTTGTAATTGTCATTTGTAAAGATTTTACTAACTATACCAGTTTATTCAATACAGCTTTCTGCAATTATGAAAATGTTCTCCATGTGCATGTGACACATAGCTAGATATGCAGCTAATGCAACTCCAGAATTAAATTTTTATTTTTACTTAATTTTACTGAATTTAAGTAGCCCATCTAGTGGCTACCACACTGAACAGCATGGATTTTAACTTTGAATGTAGTTCTTGTTCTAACTTTGAATGTAGTTCAAATGTCCTGTAGATTAGTCCGAGAAATGTCCTAGGACAGGGATCTTTGTGAGCTTGAGACAGGACCTACAAAGCCAGAAGCCAAAGGTCCTGGACAGATTACATCAATGAGTGAAGAAGATCAGTGGGGATTAAAATTATATATAATCATTCTGTAAAGTTACTACCTCATCAAAAAGGGCCAGCCAATCCTGCCAGTTGTAGTCATGCTAAGATGAAAATCCAAAATTACCAGACCTTCTAATTTTTAAGTAAAATTTCCCATCGTTTAAAAGTCAATAACAATTTCAAATGTTATTAAGTATTGCACATGTCAAGTAAGACATGTCTAGAAGTTGACTGTGATACGTTGCTTAAGCCATCTATACACTGCCCTAACAAGTACAGTTTGGGTGCATGTGCCCATTGTGACCATGTGCTCCTCTCCAGGTTTTCTTGACACTACTAATAATAGGATTAGCTAATCCAAGATTCTCTACAGCATCACAGCTTTATTTCAGAAGGCTTCCACTTTATCACTTAACAACAGTTTCTGATTAGTATCCTATACGAACTGTTCAAAATACTCAATAAAATGTAAAAATGTATAAAAGTTCTCAATGCTGATATATTTCCCTAACACCTACTAAAGCTCAGAGTGTCAGTAGTCATGACAGTTTGAAACTTGCAATTTCTTTATCTCCAAGTTCCAGGGTCACCTCATCATTCAATTTTAGTTTCCTCCCAGAAAAATGATTGAGTAGTTACTTTCTTACAATGCACAAGGCAGAAATACCTGAGGACTTGTAAATATTCTTAAAGACCATTATCAGCAAACAAATTTAAATGGAGAGAGAAAGAGTTAAAACTAAAGACATATATGACTACACCTGTTTGATAACTCACCTCATGCATGAGCTTGCTTAAGGATGATCCCATAATTACCTCGAAAACAAGTATTTATTAAACAACTACATGCATGACATTGCACCAGGCACTAAGGAGAAGTATTGAGAAATATAGAACATGCTCTTCAACCTCTAGGAGTTTGAGATTTTTAGAGAGACTCCCACATGAAAGCATCAAAAAGCATATCAATAAGAACAAAATGTTGTAGCACACAGACTGCACATAAGCCAAGGGGTTTTGTTTCATTTGTTCCTAATTTAATCAAATTAATGGGATTTACTTGCAATAATGGGAATAATCCCCTATCTTAGACATAGTTCCATCATACTGAAATTCCTCATACGCATTTGATGGCAAAAGCTGGCTGCATGTTAGTATTATGAAGAAATCAGGAATGGCATAATTTAAATGTCTGCAGCTTCAGTTTTTCAATGGTTAAAAGTCTAACTGTAGGAGCCAAGAGCAAAATGTGGAAAATTCTGCAAATGCTACTAACACCCACACTTAATTCAAATTGCTCACTTATTATTTCAAATAGTGTATGGAAGTGTATGTCATTTAACAAGGAGGTGTAAGAATGGTGCAGCCACATGTCACTCTACTTAATACATCACCTTAAATAGGAAAACATTTCACCAGTGCATAAGAGCACACAATAAAATTCACAGAGAAACTCACATTTCTCCTTCTCTGAAAATTTCTCATCTTTTTGATCTCTGAGAAAGTAAGAGTCTCAAGTTCTAGCAACAGAATAATTCTATGGCTTTGGTGACTGAATGTTTTCAAGATAAACTACTATATTTAATTAAAAAAAAATAATTATTACTGTCAAATCTCCCTAAATCACCAATTCCTTTGCCTTCTAAATTTAAAGTTTATGTTTACACTAAGGGTCTCTACTATAAAAGGCAAGGGGCTGGGCGCGGTGGCCCCAGCACTTTTGGAGACCCAGGCAGCCAAATCATGAGGTCAAGAGATGGAGATCATCCTGGCAAGATGGTGAAACCCTGTGTCTACTAAAAATACAAAAATTAGTTGGGCGTGGTGGCACGTGCCTGTAGTCTCAGCTACTAGGGAGGCTGAGACAGGAGAATTGCTTGAACCCGGGAGAGGCGGAGGTTGCAGTGAGCTGGGATCGAGCCACTGTTCTCCAGCCTGGCGACAGAGCAAGACTCTGTCTGGGGTAGGGGGAGGAGAAAGAAAGGACCCCTCTAAATAGGTCATTTCAACTCTTATACAAAGTGGCCTTTTTTGATGTCTGTGGTCTTTTGCTTGATTTATTATTTTAATGTAGTTTAAGTATAATTTTACTAAGAAAACAGGGTAGAGTCAATGTTTGTTTTAGCACTGTACTTTACTCAGACTGATCACGTAAAAACTATTAAAATATCAACATATTACTACCATCTTCCATTGAGTCATGTGTTATTCATTATAACCACAACTTCTTGGCAAAATAATTGATGATAAATAGCATTGCAATGTATTCAGTGATTCTCTGTTAAAATAACTATACTGGAGTTTAAGCTCCATAATCTTTGCTGAGTCTTCAAAGTGTTTAGTCTCATCATTAATATAGGTTGAAGGGAACAGCATGGAAGGTATCTACCAGTTAGTTCCACAGTCTCTCCTTCAGGAAAGTTCCCGTGCACCGGTCTTACCTACAACCTTTCCCTAAGGGTGTCGTTATAGGTACATAATCTCAGAACTCCACCAAATGATTGGACTAGTAATTTTGATCCCAGGACAGCATTTTTTTGGCCTATATTTTTACTCTCAAGATAAACTCCAGAACACTTAATACCAAATAAGTACTAGTGGTGATTCTTTTGGAAGGACTCCTGAGTTTTCTTGACATGAGTTCCACCAGAAATACATCATATTTAGTGACTCTTTCATCTAATTGGATAATCTCACTGAATTTGAAGACTATGACACACAAAGTAGAAATCAGGTGACATGCTGAACAAATTTGGATACATACAAAACAAGAAGTCATAAGCAGACCCCATGAGGCAATCAAAGCCTAAATAAGCCATAAGTAATCAGAAATCATAAAGACATAGTACGTCTCAGGAGAAAAAGGAAGGGAGGAATCAATCAGTTTGCAAGGGCAAGCAAGACCTGTTGAAATTGAAACTGGAAATAATTTGAGTCTTTGTAATGCGAAGCATTAGAGGAGGGAACTACTTCTGTTTCTGTGCTCAGTGGAAGTAGTTACCTGAGCTGCTTTGCATTTCAGTATTTTACTTCTCATATACGATTTGTTTAAAATTGTGTACCAATATTTCATAGGCCTGCTAAGAGAACTTACTTTCATTTTTTATATTCTGTATCTACCTTATAAACACTTTCAATCACTTAAGCTAACCTAAATGGGTCTCTATTCTTTGCCCCCATCTATCCTTCTTTAATTTCCCCTCCAGTTCCACATTTCTCAATCCTTTATGGAAGCAAACTGCTTATTATTTTGTGAACTGATTTCTCTGTAATAGACACTCTATTATTATTATTATAATTGTGCTTCTAATAGGTCATCTACATTTAATATTATAAATTTCAGGATTGGTTGTTTAGTTGTAACAACACTGGTTAATCTCTGAAATCACACATATTTATCAAAGTGGATTTTTCATTGATAATATTTTGTATAATTTTCTTCTTACCATAGAATGTTTAATTTCATTACAAGCTAAGTCAGAGTAATTGTATGTTCAACAGCAATTATCACCAAATCCTTGGATTTACTTTTGACAAACTGTAGTGTCACATAAACTGTCATATAATAATGGACCCTATGAAATTCATTATTTCCTTTTTAGATTAATTTTTTCATTCACTGATTAATAAATCAAATGTCAAAGATTTTCAGTAAACAGTGGACATAGAAGAAATTTAAATCAGCTTAGATTTTCCTACTTGATTGTAAATGGTTTTCTGCTAGCATTCATATATCTCAAGTAAATGTTATTTAGAACCTTCATTCATTCACTTTCTCATTCGTTTATGTATTTATTCTTTCAAAATGTTTAAAATGTCTACTGTATACAAGGGATGAAACACGAAGAAAAATAATTTGCCATTAATTTTTTATTGTTCAAGTGTGGTTCCTTTATGTTTTATTACTCCCAAGGCAACAGAACAAAATGTATTTCAGTATTTAGGGGTGTTGTGATTTTTCCAGCATGGTAACATAGTTATCACAGTATATGTTTCCCTGAATCACAATGTAAGTTTAGGTAGGACAGAAGAGGAGGAAAGTCAAATGTGGTATCTGGCCCCAGCTAATCACATCTCCTAGATGTCCCTCCATGTCTCTTATATTCAGCTTCATCTAGAAATCTGAAATTTAGAAAAATAGGGAGATAATTCAATAGAAAAAGAGTTGAAGAAGTGATAAGCAGATGATAAAGGGGGCACTTTATCCAAAATCATTTTCACACACTCAAATAACAGAAATTAGAATGTGAGCATTAAAAATAGCAACCACACACAAGCTTACTTATCTCTTTCCCCTCCTTCTCTTCTTACTCAAGTTCTGTCTCACTATTAGATATACTGTTCAACATCACTAGCAATCAAAGCAATGCAAATAAAAACAACACAGAGATCCCATTCTCAGCCAATTAAATTGGCAATGATCGATAACATGTGGCATTAGCAAGGGGGAGATTGGCATTCCAGTACACTGGTGATAGGGTGTAAATTGTCACTGTTCCTTTGTCAGAAGTCTTAAAATATAACTGCTTTTTCATCCAATAATTCTATTTCTAGGAATTTTTCATATGATTTGCCTTTTCAATAAAATATCTAGATTCCTGTAGCTAAAATGAGGTAAATAAATGGCTGCAAATTTTGATCATATTTTTGAAATGTGAATTTTGTAGAGAAACAGCTTTAATTGGTAAGCATGCTCTGGTAAAATAAAATTTGTTTTCTTCAGTCGTAATTGGATGCAGTAGCTTCATGTTTCTCATCTGCTTAGCATTCTTTATGAGCATTTATTCCCGTAACAAGAAATTTACCCCGCTCTACCAGTAGGAGGGATAAGAGGAGGAACCAAAGTACTCTGCATTGGCTAGTAATGATAATGATCACCACTAGACTGAGGAACTTCTGAAAATTTATAGCAGAAAAGTTTGAAATGAAAAGCATCCTGAAATTGTTATCTGCTATGAAATAGACAAGTAAACTGTGGTATATTCATAAAATAAAATGCAAGACAAAGTAAAATAAACTACAGTCACATACACAACGAATGACCTTCCCAAGAATTAATCTGATAAAAGAATTCAGACCCTCACTCACAAAAATGCTACATGCTATATATAAAGTTTAAAAAGTACACAAAACTAATCTATGATGTTAAAGTCAAAATAGTGGTTAAGAGAGGGGTATATAACCAAGGTACAAAATTTGAACAGTTAAATATCCATCAGAGAAATTCTGTGTCAACATCTAGAGCTTTCCAACATCAAACTGACATGCTACATGAAACATCTGACTGATAGTCTAGTATGGTGTAGGTACCTGTGGGTTTGTATATACCCCGGATGGTACAGAGAAACTTTCCATGGGGCTCAAAGTCTCATATAGTCAATTTCTAGATCTTCAATAGAAATCCACACTCCTCCTGAAAGGTGACCTACCTGAGAAAGTAGGAGCAATAAGAACATCATGCAGGCTTTCTGCTTTCAGCTCTTCATCCACACTCTCCCTTCTCATACTTTACCAAAAAGAATCACATTTTCCAACCATTTCAAATCTCAGAATTATACAATGCCTTACAATGCTAAAATCTATAAGACCCCAATAAGTGGGGGGAGAGGTTAATTCAAATATTGCTGTCAGGGAATATTCCTTTAATTATGTCACCATGCAATTATGGCTTCTGTGTATTTTTGTTAAAGATGGAAAATGACATTAGAATGGAATGCAATATCAAAAAAATGAATATGGTTGAATCTCACAAATGTAATTTGGGCGCTGTGAATTAGATATATTTTATAATGATATGGTAGAACTGTTAACTTTTGTTCAATAATTTTATCTGTTCTATCCCTTGACTATCATTAAGGAATCTGTTGCTTTGAGGGAGTATCACATGAGGTCAAAACAAAAACACAGAGGTTAGTGGAAATTTATTTTATCCAAGTGATATACTAATGTAAGGCTTATCTATTTAACAACCTATTTAAATATTTAGAAGTTTAAAATCTGAAAATTATGTTTTAAATATTGATATGGTTTGTCTGTGTCCCCACCAAATCTGAACTTGAAAATTCCCATGTGTTGTGGGAGGGATCCAGGGGGAGGTAATTGAACCATGAAGGAGCCAATCTTTCCCATGCTATTCCTGTGATAGTGAATAAACTTCATGAGATCTGATGGGTTTATCAGGGGTTTCTGATTTTGCTTCTTCCTCATTTTCTCTTGCCACTGCCATGTAAGAATCACCTTTCACCTCCCGCCATGATTCTGAGGCCTTCCCAGCCATGTAGAACTGTAAGTCCAATTAAACCTATTTTTCTTCCCAGTCTTGGGTATGTATTGATTAGCAGTATGAAAATGGACTTATAGAAATATTAATCTGCTACAAAGTACACGTTCTCCACAGTTTTGTCATTTTCAATAATGAGAAAGAGTTTGGGGAGGGGATTCTGATTGACCAGTGTCTGTATCAGTGACATATTTTTGCCATGATTTCAAAAAGAATATAGTAGTATAAATTCTGCTCTCATATACAATAGACCAGCATTACATCTTTGAATTAAATGACCATATACTGAAGGCACAATGTGTTGCATATTTCCTCTAACACTTATTCAGTTCTGAAATCTGAAAACCTATGTTTATTTTTAATAAGAAAGAATTTTGAATTTTTTTCATCCCTAGTATGTACTTATAAGAAAATATCCTTATAGAAGCATTTTGCAGGAGCTACTCTAAAAGTAGACTCACATCAATCATTAATGTATTTTTGTAAGTCTTGCACTTAGTGGCCCCAAAACTGTTGTTCTTGCAATTACTTTCTACCAAACCCTGTATCATTCTATCAATAAGTAATATTAATCCAAAAGTTTTATGAATTAATTGAAAAAGATAATTGAGAAAGTCACTGCTAATATAGTATTATTTTCTGTATTTAGTACTTATCAAAATGTGTTATATATTTGTTCTGATAACATAAATAATGCTCACAATTATAGTTGATCCAAAAAGAATTCTTAAAACTTAGATTCCAATGGTACAGAAAATTTTAAATATTGTTTAATTTAAATGTTTAGAATGTAAATTTAAAATGTAAAAAAATTTTATAGACAGGTAGCTGTTGCAGAGACATAAGAAAATGTGATTAGCAAAAGATTTTCAAGAATAAAAATGTAAATATTCTATATGTATAATAGAATGGAATTCTGAAGCAGAGTGTAAAATTTTTGTCTGGTTCATAAATCTTAAAATTTATTTTGGTAGATATCAAATTATTAGAGTAATAAGATCTACTGGACACACTAAAAGAATGATTTGGCAGCTTTATTTTAAATATTAATAATTATATTTCAGAAATTACATTCATCACAACTATTTAAAATCAGTATAAGATAAATAAGATGCCAGTTTAAAATGTACAAGGGGATAAATTATTTTTGAGAATTCTTTTAGAAAGTAGATGGGCAAAATCTATAAAAATAGCTCCTCTATACTATCTACAGTATATCATTAAATTAAAAGAGAATAGAGGCTTGCCAGGTATATTAATAAACATTAGCGTCTTTTAGAACTTCCTTAATAAATTTCTAATGTTTTCATTATTATCTTCAGCTTCTTTCTTGTTATAAGATGTAATAGAAATAGAATTTCTATATAATCTGCAAAAAGTTTATGGGAGATATCTTTTATGAAAAGACCTTCCTGGTATAAACCTCTTCTTATTGAAAGCTAGAGTCAGTTTCTTCATCCAAATAAATTCTAAAGTTCCCTTTGATATGAGAATGAGACTATAAGAGCTATGTAATTCATCTTATTTTCCTTTGTGATTTACCTGTTAGAAAACTCTGAGCTAAATTTAGCACTTAGCTCTTCATTATGGTAATTTCTCCCTTCATTCACTTCATGACTTTGGATTTTCCAATTTTTATTTTAGTGGTATTTTTGTGTGTCTTTTATTTTAATCTAATTTAAATATCTTTGGTAGTAACTGGCCACGTTTTGTAATGGTGAAAACACACATTTTGAAGTCAGACTGCCTCTGCACAAA
Source organism: Ateles fusciceps (assembly GCA_036589455.1). Taxonomy (NCBI): domain Eukaryota; kingdom Metazoa; phylum Chordata; class Mammalia; order Primates; family Atelidae; genus Ateles; species Ateles fusciceps. The sequence continues at coordinate 15,666,261 of JAZHEH010001266.1, read as the reverse complement.
CCCAGGCTTCACTTTGTGTGGTATGACCTTACACAAACTCAAGATTCCTGTGCTTCAGTTTATTCTGGTAAAATAAAAATGGTAAGAGTAACCACCTCATAGAGTCTTTATGAGAATTAAATGCATTATAAAGCATTTAGAACAGTGTCTGACACATAGTAAATGCTACTTAAATGTTTATTAAATAAATATTCTATAAACAATAAAGGGAGGACTTAAATTCTTGTAAAATTATGAAAATCAGACATCATATTTCTTCATCATGAATTAAGTGTCAGCTATGTAAGCACTCATTTGCTCTGAAGTTTTTAATGACTATTAAATATACAAATATGACCACATACTAACTTGAATGAAAATACTCAGTACCAACCAATAGAAATCTCAATCTGTAGCCATAAAGAAAATGCCAAAAGTTTTTTATAAATGTTATGAGTTGTTCTTATTTTCAGCAGTAATCTTAGGAGAAAGTGATGACAAACTTAGATATCCTCTGTATTAGTCTGTTTTCACATTGCTTTAAAGAACTGCCCGAGACTGAGTAATTTATAAAGGAAAGAGGCTTAACTGAGTCCCAGTTCAGCATGGCTGAGGAGGCTCGGGAAATGTACGATCATGACAGAAAGCAAAGGGGAAGCAAGGCATCTTCTTCACATGATGGCAGGAAGGAGACATGCAGAGTAAGGAGTGGGGGGGGGGAAGAACCCCTTAAATCATCAGTTCTTGCAGGAACTCACTATTATAAGAACAGTAGGGGGAAAACTGTCCCTATGAGTCAATTACTTCCACCTGGTCTCTCCCTGGACATGTGGGGATTACGGAGATTATGGAGATTACGATTCAAGATGAGATTTGGGTGTGGACACGAAACCTAACCATATCATCCTCCTTCTTACTGTGTTGTTTGCTGTAGGTTACAGCTCTCCATGTGTAAGCTCAGTCTCATGCTTAACATAAATAGCAGCCAAAATTAATCTACAGAGAAAAGTTTGGGACTGTCTCTGAGGTTTCGGATTTTCAGCTAAAACTTGAAAGATGAGAATAAAGGAATGGTGTATGCCTAAAGTTCTAAAGAGTGGTAATAAAACCATCCATGTGACACTAAACAAAATGGAGCAAATCCAGTGCGGGTGATCCCTAAGAGTCTTTATAAGGAAAGACTCAAATGTTTAAGTAGAGTGTTTGAAGAAAATTCTTAGAAACACAGAATGATTTAACTCTTCTTGTTGAGAGAGAGGGGACGTGTAGTTTCCTTCCCCATTCAAGTTAAGTGATGGACACCCCAAAAGAATTACTTATAGGATTAGGGTGCTTATAAGAAGGAGAGAGGCATCTCATTCTCCAACAGGAGACTTGCTAGAGCCCATACTTTTCCTATCATTTAGACGAGTTAAGATGAGAAAGCTCCAGAGAAAACCTGACTTCAGGGGAAAACAAAAACATAGAGAAGGGTGCCTGCTATTTATACAGAAAGGTCTAAACACAGGAGCTGGCTGGGACTACCCACATGGCAGGATGAGAAATAAGTAGTCAGAGGTTAGAAAAACTGTCTACCTCAGTTTGATGAGACAAGGATACATGAGTATCCAATGCGCAAAGTAAATATATGCAGAAAGTAGCAGACATGAGGCATTTTAAGGAATTCTGTCAAACAGAGAGATCTGCCTAGGGGAAGAGTGTACCACCAGGGGTATAACAAGACCTCAGAGGAGTCTCCCCCAAATTCTGCAAACTTATTTCAGTTTTCAAATGCCTGCAATAATCACAGTGATTAAAGATAGAAAATACCAACTAACAGAAAATCACAGATTGCATCAGAGAAGTACAAACCATTGTGCCTCTTTTCTAACCTTTCCTCGTCATCTCTTGCCCTAATCCTAGAGGAGAGAGGATAAAGGTAAGAAGGAAAGAGTAGGTTAAAAAAGTGATGAACAAATGGACCACCCACTCCCTACCATGTTGCTTACTGGTGGTTTTATAAAGTCAGACATATGCTTAAGCTATTAAGAGGAAAAATGTTTTAATTGTATGTGAGATGGAAATTTTAAAAACTAGGGAGGTACAGTGGCTCACATCTGTAATCCCCCACTTCAGGAGGCCGAAGCAGGTGGATAACCTGAGGTCAGGAGTTCTGGCCAACATGGTGAAACCCCATCTCTACTAAAAATACAAAAATTAGCTGGGCGTGGTGGCAAGTGCCTGTAATCCTAGCTCCTCCAGAGGCTGAGGCAGGAGAATCGCTTGAACCCAGGAGATGGAGGTTGCAGTGAGCCAAGATCATGCCATTGCACTCCAGCCTGGGTAACAAGAGTGAAATTCCATCAAAAAACAGAACCAAAAAACAAAAAAATTAGACTGAACATTTTAACAATTGGACATAAAACTATTTTTATAGTCAAATGAGACAGGGAAGTTATGAGACCTATTTGAGATTCTGTCTAAGATAGCAGGAGAGATTTGACAGATCTTGGTTAAGAGTGTGGTGAAGAGAAAAATGAAGTTTTCCTGCTTGTACTTGCTTTGAGTTCAGTCTGACCAACTTACCATGTAGAAATGTTATGTAACTCATGTCCCCAAGGCCAAGGATAACATATCCTCCCTAGACAATTCTTCACAGTTTGTGATTTGAAAAGTAAGAGAAAAGATGAATTCAAATTAAATCCTTTATAAAAACCCATTAATCTCAGGCATTTATTTATTAACATTTGCCTAGCAATAAAACAAGCTGCCCACACAATTTCCCATTAACAGTTAAACATTCTGTGATAATTCCTCCACCCACCCTCCAGTTTTGCAAAGCAAAAAAAGAAAAAAAGGTCTTATATTAGCATGCATGTACATTTTCATTGACTTAAAATCTTCTGTCATCAGCTATCACAGTCGTATGAAAAATGATCTTTTTCTGGTGAAAATGTTTTATTCACTTCATTCAGATTCTCACATTTAAAAAAAAGCATATAAAGGGAGTTTGGCTTTTAGGTTTTGTCCATTTTGTCTGTTTTTTGAAATTGTGTCCTCTGTTTAGATCGCGGTGGGTTTATAAATCCTGTTTTTCCCAAAAGTCTCCTGACGGCAACAACGCACTGGCCTCATCACACATTTCTCCTCATCGGTGCTCAACAATTCTGTCTCTAAGACATCAAACTCTAAAATCTCCTTCTCACCTCTTTCAATCACTGCTACTAAATTTGGGCTCAGTTCTCATTACAAACTCTAGATGTTTCTCTTTTTCTTGTCCACAAGTTCATTCCACATTTTATCATCTTCCTGACTTTTTAACAAACTCTGGCATCAAAGTAAAACATGTTGTGCATTCACTTCTACTGCAGAGTGTTTGCTATCTCCAATACTTACTGGGCCCCCCAGTCTCAACCATCCCTATAGTCTGCATCCTCTGTTTTGTCTCTGGGGCTGCTAAGCACTAGTAGAAAAATTACATAACTATGCTAAGATTTACTACAAATCCATGCTCCCTAACTTCAATTTGGAGCACTCTGCAAAACAGCATACACGTGTATATATATACACATTCATCTTCTGTTGGTACCAAAGCAAATTTATAATGCTGGCTTTTGTCCTATACTTTTTCACAACCTTAGGCCCAATACACACTCTTTATTGTTTTATTGTAAGCACATAATGTCATATCCTACTTTCCTTAGAAATTTTCAATCTAATATGAACTATCTTCATGACTTTTTGAGACTTCTCTTTCCTTTATTCAGTCTTTGAGGAAAAATATATCTTTCTTTGTTATCAAGTTTTCTCCTCTCCTTGTCATATTGTTTCTCTCCTTTCTTTAAATCTAAAACTTGCTGAATTCCTTGTTTTATTCTCTTGTATTTCTTCCATTTCTTTGTTTTCTATGTGAAGGTATTGACTCTCCTAAAACAAATGTTAACATTACGATTTTCTAAAAGTACTCTGCTCTTTATGTTTATTTTCATTGTTTGAATTTATTCACAAATTATTCTACCATAACAGCTTCTAGCAATCAGGTGGTTCCAAAACTCACCAATCTAATTTAAGTTAGTTTTTCAAATTTCACCAGTGATAACCTAATCTGCATATCCCCTGGCCCCTCCACCTTTTCTGGTCTATACCTCTTTGGAGTTGAATTGTGTCCCTCAAGGAAGATATGCTGAAGCCATAACCTTCAGTACTTCAGAATGTAACCATGATCACAAATAAATTATTGACAGAAGTGATCAAGTTAAAATGAGGTCATTAGGGTGGGTCCTAATCTAATAAGCCTCGTGTCCTTATAAAAAGGAGAAATTTGGGTACAGAGACAGACTTTTACAGAGGGAAGATGTAAAGATGTACAGGGAAAAGACTGCCATATAGCTAGAGTGGTGCATCTACAAGCCAGGAAATGCCAAAAATTGCTGGCATTTCTTAGAATAATTCTTCTCTGGAGTTGTCAAAGAGAATAAGTGCCTCTAGAAAATTTGATTTTGGAATTCAAGCCCCCAGATCTGTGAAGCCATACATTTCTGTTGTTTTAAGCCATTTAGTGCCGGGTACTTTGTCACAGCAGCTCTTGGGAACTAAAATAATACACTCTGCAGCTGTCTATACTGGGGGACCATCCTGCTTTATAACTCTTCTCCATTGGTTTCCAAAGTCATAACAACATTCCAATTCTCTCCCTAACTCTCAACTATTCCTTTATCTTCCTCTTCACTTCTGAGATGTCTTCTCTATTTTTCCTCATCTCAAACTTCTCACCCTTAAATTAACTACTTTCTGGCATATTACCCTTATTTCGCTAACCATATCAAATTATTTATTATTCATGTAGCCTTTCCTCAGTATTCTAACCAAAAATGATCCCTCTTTCATACTTGTCAAACATTTTATTTTTGTCTCTTTGCCACCATTTGAATTTTATATTTTTCTGTGATTATACTTATATTTATTATTTATACTAAAACATGGGTCAGCTTACTTTTTCTTAAAGGGACAGATAGTAAATATTTCGGGCTTTGAAAAATCACACAGTAGTTTAGCCAACTACTAGCTCTGCTGTTGTAACACAAAAGCAGTCATAGACAATACACAGATAAAAGGGCATGAATATGTGTCAATAAAACCCTATTTACAGAAGCAGGCAGCTGTCTGGCTGACCACAGACAAATTCTGTCTAAATGAAAAACTTCTGGAATACAGGTGTTAAATTTTGGTCTCTTATGTATATTGCAGAAGTTCTATTATTTGTCTTTCATATTGCATATTATCAATAACTGTACATTGAATAAAACCTACACTTAAATATTCTCATGTATGGCCAGGCGTGGTGGCTTAGGCCTGTAATCCCAGCACTTTGGGATGCTAAGGCAGGCAGATCACGAGGTCAGGAATTTGAGACCAGCCTGACCAACATGGCAAAACCCCTTCTCCACTAAAAAATACAAAAATTAGCCAGGTGTGGTGGCCCCCACCTGTAATCCCAGCTACTCAGGAGGCTGAGGCAGGAGAATTGCTTGAACCCGGGAGGCAGAGGTTGCACTCCAGTTTGGGTGACAGAGCGAGACTCCATCTCAAAAAAAAAAAAAAAAATTATCCTGTATTTCCCACTTCCCTTTTCCTGTGTCTTATCTCTAAAAGTTTAAGAACAATCTGTGTAATAAAATGCAAAAGCAACCAGGTTTATTTAATCTAAACATATGACTAAAGATCTTCAAGGACATTAAATACCATTTAAAGAATAAGGAGACCTTCTCTTTAAAATATCCCATTCTATAATAAAAGAATTTACATTATGATTGGAACATAGAAGTTTCTTAAAATATGAAACGTACAAGATAGCATTAGCTGATATACAGTGCTACAACTTTCCTAAGGGGAAAGTGTAGTGCTGATGAATATTAGGGAAATTACTATAGAGAGGATCATGTGTCAATCATCTATTGCTTTATATTATTGTTATTTATTGTTGTCTAATAGAACATCCCAAAACTTGAACCTCGAAACAAAGATTTACTCATTCTCATGATTTTGTGCATTGACTGCGCAGTTCCTCTACTGGTTTCACCTGAGCTTGTAGATGAGACTGATTTCTGATAGAGGATTGATTGACCCAGAAAAATGAAGAAATGAATATTGGTTGTTTTCTGGAACACTTTGGCTCTCTTCTACATGGCCCTCATATTCTAATAGGATAAACTGACTTCTAAATAGCATGCTGTTCTTAGGATTCCGAGATGGCAAAGGTGGAAACTTCGAGGTCTCTTGAAATAAAGGCTTCAGATCACCTCTGCCACATCTGACTGGACAAGGATTCCCAGGCCAGTCCTGGTTTATAGGTTCCATCTTTTGGAGGAAGAAGAGGCAAGGCCATATTGCAAAGTGGTATAGATGCAAGAAGGCATGCTTTATTGAAACTATTAACATGATACTCCTCAAGGGGATCCTGAAAGGCTAAGGAATTTCACTGACATTTGGAGGTTGCATAGAGAAGTAGTGGGAGAAAAAAATATTCAAATGATAAAAGTTGGCAAATGCTAATCTAAGGATTTCAAATTTATCTTTTTTTTTTTTTCTTTCTGAGATAGAGTCTTTGTTACCCAGGCTGGAGTGCAGTGATTCGATCTTGGCTCACTACAACCTCTATTTCTCAGGTTCAAACAATTCTAGTGCCTCAGCTTCCCAAGAAGCTGAGATTATAGGTACCTGCCACTACACCTGGCTAATTTTTTGTATTTTTAGTAGAGACAGGGCTTTGCTATGTTGGCCAGGCTGGTCTTGAACTGCTGGCCTCAAGTGATTCACCCACCACAGCCTCCCAAAGTGCTGGTGCCCAGCCCAAAATTTATCTTTTAATAGTGAGAAGTCAGCAAATATTTTTGAGCAGTGAAGTCTTCCTCCCTCAAAAATAATTCATATTCTAAAAAAGAGATCATATGTAATTTCAGCATAGTGACGTTGTTTTTTATTTTTTCGTGGGGTAAGTGTGGGAGTGACCAAATGATGATGTCTGACTTTGATAAGAAGGGAATTATCTTAAATCATAGCATATAGTAAGGGCTGTCTAGTTGAAAGAATATTCTGATGATCAGTATATAAGCCTCAAAGTTACAGAAAGATGTTGAAAGACTATCTTTAAAATTAATCAGAACAAGATCTTGTCTATCTGTGATGCCTTCATTCATCACAAGCCACAGGAGCTTGAGTCCAGCATTTTGGAAAAAGAGAACTAACGGGTCTCATAACTTTCAAGAACTTCCTGTTGTGAGATTTTTCAGATATTCCTCGTCATGCTATTACTTTCTATTTATTTGATTCTCTATTTGGAGACTGATAGACACAAACAATCTTTACCTTCACTTTACTTTCTATTGTGGACCATGATTCTCAGGGTATATGTTTAATTCAAACTACTTGACTTAGTTATTAGCAAACTCATAGGTAATAGCTTTGGTCTATGTGACTCATAAAGAATAAAGGATATTGGGGAATGTAGCATAAAGATGAAGAATTCCTGCTTAAGGTAATATACACAGCATACTGTTAATCAACCATTTAGTTCACTCATTTTAATCTCTAATGTCACACAAAAGCAGTTTGTTCAATTAAGTTGGCTACCACAGAGAAATTCCAAAGTTGGTATAATTTAGTGGCTGCTGTTAAACACACACACACACACACACACACACACACACACACACACACAATTCTGCCTATTCAACTACATATAAGTATAGTGCACTGAGATAGAAAAGGATCTGATATTATTTTTAATATTATTGAAAGTGCATGTCTACAATTCAGATATCCTTTCTGAATGGTCATGCCAGATTATATGTAAAAGCTCTTGTAGATAGCTCTAGGCTTACTAAATACAATTTTGAGTAGTAAACAGCACCAAGAGGATCTACTGACATTTCTTACTGGTTGCTACAAGGATATGACCAAATTACAATCCTCAGTATAAAAGACAATGGATATTAATGCTCAAATTACTCAGTCTAAATTCAAGACAGACACAATTCTACAACGTTCCACGTGTTTTCAATATGTCTGAATATGAATGTACTTAAAAACATAAAACTATGTATAACCACAGAAATTGGAAATGTATTGCTGCAGTAATAAAATGAGGCTAAAACTTTCTATTGATTCAGGTTATATACCTATATTTTTAGGTTTCGTTTTCATGTAGATTCGAAATGAAGCTTGTTTTAAAAGATTCTTAATGTTTTCTGGGGTGTGCTAGTGTATACATTTTGTGTACATGATATAACAACATTTACTATGGAAATATATCCCTCCCTTCTTTTTTATTCTTTCCAACATACCAAAAAGGTAAAGAAGAAAAACATTTACCCTAGTTCATTGCACAGTATAATGCCTTAGAGGCCAAACCAGCTAAAGCTCATATTAGACTTTTCAAAAGAAGCTAACTAATAAAATCGGATATTATCTGGCTTCTCAGATAACTTATACTGCTGAAAAATGGAATCACGATATTTAAACAATGCTGAAATTTAGGAGGGAATAGTGAGATAAAAAGAAAGATCAGTGCAATTATATGATCTAATATATACTAGGCATTAAAATCAAGAATGTTAAGAAAAAGTTAACAAATTTACCCTTCTTTCTAGGCAAATTACAGTGTAATGTGTAATTTATATAAGGCATTAATTAATTTTACTTCAGATATCATGCCTAAAAAACAGATGTCATTAATCACACATTTTTAATTTCATTAAACTTGTGTCTAAATCAATCTTTTCTTATAAACTTCAATATCTTGAATGTCATAGAAAAGTCAAGTGACAGATTGCTCTGTTTCATTCAAAAGAGTCAATCTATGAAGCTACACATGAGGATTTTAGGATTGTGTTGGTTGATGATGTACAGATTCTTATTTATAAGCACTCTCCAGAATCACATAACTTTTATGTGGTGCACAAAGCTGAAAAGATAAGCTAATTTAAGAACTTTTATCAGGACATACTCTAAGAGAGTTTAAAGATACCATGGCAACAAGTTGCCAACTTATAACAACCTCAGTGATATTTATGCAGCCCACTAGACACCCACTATGCCTTCATTGTCACTGGGGCAGATAATTCCTATTTGTGAGTTACATCATCCTTGCTGCTATTTATTCAGGTTTTCACATCTCTGTGCTCTTCCTCCATCATCCAAAGTATCCCCTTTTTCTTGCCAAACACTTAAGCAACTCCATGTATTCCTCAGTTCTAGTTTCTGTTACTCCAATAGTTCTTTTTATCCTTGAGGTATAAATTCTTAGTTTATTAAAACAATAATTACCACTTATTGAGTGTGTACACTGTGTTGTATATACATACTACTTATTTTTCTGTATATCACCTTGTTCCATTTTCACAATAAACTTATTCAACAATAGCAAACTAACTTTCTGTGTCAAATAAGGATTCTGTCATTTATTAGCTGTGTAACCTTGGACAAGTTAAACTCTCTGTGCTTCAAATTTGTCATCTGAAAAATCAAAGTCATACACCTACTCCATGGGACTATTGTGAGGATTAAATGAGTTCATACATGTAAAGCACCTAGAAGAATATCTGGCACATAATAATAGCCAGCGTGTATTAATAGCATGCTGTTACCTCCAATTTATACGAGGAAATTGTTGGGAAACATCAAGTAATTTGCCAAGATCATATCACTAGACAGAGAAGATGAGATTCAAATGCTGATCTGTTTCACTTCTAAACCTTGATGCTTCCTAAACTGCATTGCTTTTCTTTCTTGGGTATCTTTCATCATTAACACATTTTAAATGGTAATTTATAGTTCATAAGCTCTCATGTAAGTTTGTCTCATTTGATCTTCACAATTTCAAGAGATAATAACAGCCCTGCATATTACACTTTTGTGTGTGTGTGTGTGTGTGTGTGTGTGTGTGTGTGTGTGTGTGTGTGAAGACACTGAGGCTTAAACAGATTGTACGACTTAAACAGATTGTACAACTTAAACCTGGTCTCCCAGAGAAAAAACAAGTCAGTCCAGGCTTGGGATTCAAGATTTCTGATTCCTTGGCTAAAATTCTATTTTAAAACATTTGAGAAGCAAAGAGAAATAAGTGAATGAATTAGTTACTTTCATTAATCAATCTTTGTCTCCATTTCCTCATCTGGATATATATTGAGGATTGCATATTCATTTCATAAGGGTATTACACTAAATAAGTTAATCCATGTAAAGCTCTCAGAATAGTACATGAAACATAGCTAATAAACTATGGGTGTTAGGTAGAGGAATAGAAAGAATAGGAGAAGGTGATTTTTTTTAAAGCAAATTCAATATCTAATGAACTTTGTTGTTTTACCTCTCATTATTAGCTCTGCAATTCATTTGGAATTTATTTCTGTGTGTGATACAAGGTAGAGATAAAGATTGTCTTTTTCCATATGGCCATTCAATTGATCTAGCATCATTTATCAAAAACACAATCTTTTCTCCATTGTTCTGCAATGAAATAATTATCATCTATCTAGTGAATTGTATGTGTGATTCTATTTCTAGAACTTTATTTCCTATTCCAGTGTTATTGGTCTATTCCCTGGCCAACACCCCAATATCTAATTTAGTGTAGATTTATAAAATACTCTGATGTCTAATTAAAAAAATCTTTCAATTCTGTCTTCTTCAATATATCTTATATATGTTTTGCAATTTTTATTTCCATAAAAATTTTATAATCAGCTTATTAATTTTTCACGAGATATTTTGACAATTGTGATTCGTATGTCACTGAATTTCTGGGAATTGATATTGCTCCAATATTGAGTCTTTTGATCCATAAAATGTTTGTAATAAAAAATGGCATACCCTAGCATGCTAAGTATCTTTCAAAATTATTTTGTGGTTCTCTGTATAAATTTTGCATTAAATTTATCCATACATATTTTATGTTTTTTATATAGTTGTATATTTTTTAAATATCATTTAGTTATTGACAGCAGATAGAAATATAATTAAATTTGTATACTGACACGTGTCCAGCAAAACTACTAAATTTACATTTTAAATTTATTTATATATAAGGTATTTTTCATTTTAAACAGAGTTGTTAATAATTACAACTTTCTTTTCTTTCTTTTTTGTATCATTCTCACTAGCAGAAGAAACGGTTCCACTTTTCACTATAGAGTTTGATTGCTGTATTTTTTTGTAGCTACAATTTATTAATTAAATGAAGTTACCTTTCACTCATAATTTGCTAAATTGTATCATAAATGGGTGTTGAATTTTGTAGTTGTTCTCCTTTTGTTGAAATAATTATTTTTCCCAATAATAAATTCCATTTATTAAACATCAAAAGCCTAACTATCTTTATATACCTGATATAAACCCTACTTGGTGAAGATTTGACATTACGCTGATAAGTATTTTTATAGCAATATTTATGAAATATATTATTTCAAATTATTCAATTTTATTTTATAATTTATTTGGCAGATTTTTGAAGCAGATTTTACTGACCTTATGCAGGGTCAGAAAGTGTTCTTTATTTTCAAGAACTTTATCTTCATTAAATTTTTCTTCATTAAATTTTTGAAATAAGACACTTATAAAGGCTTCAGTAGCTGCAGTTTTCTTTATGAAATTGAATTAAAGAAGGGACTCAATTGCTTTAAACAGATAAGAGACCATTTGGATATTTAATTTCTTCTTGTGTCAGTTTTGTTAAGTCCCTCTCCAAGAAATTTGCCCACTTCTTTGAAATTCCTTTCAAATTGACTGTTGTTTTTCTTTTCCTGGTAATCCCCTCCTATGTTCTTGATATCAATTGGATCTATAGGTACCTGTCTTTTAAAAAGCATTGATATTGGTAATTTATGATTTCCCTTTTTGTTTTTAGATAATTCTTGTTGAAATTTATGCTTATCAATCTTTTTATATAATAAATTCTTGAATATTTTCCACTTTAATAGTACTCTTATCTTTGTGTTATTTGTTTTCTTCTACTTTCCTTAGGTTTGCTTTGCTGTTTGTTTTTGTCCATTTCTTTTTGGTTCCTAAGATAGAAGCTTATATCACTGATTTTTCAGCCTGTTTTTTTTTTTTTCATGTATTCATTTAAGGCTACATATTTTGGTATAAGTAGTGTTTCTGATGCAGTCCACAAGTTACCAAGTTATACATGTATCTAAGTTATATTTTTACTTTTTTATTTTGAAATATATTGTTTGGTTTCTAGTTCATTAATTTTTTTTTCTGTTTAACAATTCAGTATTGATTTCTAGTTTAATTCATTTAGATCAGAGAATATTCATTAAATAATATATATCTCTGGAAATGTGCTGAAGCTAACTTTTTAGAATGGCATATGGTCAGTTTTGCTAAATGGACATTTGAAGGCAATATAAATTCTAATAGATTCTTACATATTGACCTTAAACTCATTTATGATCTTCTGAGATTATTTGTATAGATTCCTTAAAATTTTAGACAATTGTGTAATCTGCAAATAAGACAATTTTACTATTTTTTTTTTTTTTCATCTCAGCTTAGAGTCTTTTGGAGGGTATTATTTTAAACTCTGAAATATGTTTTGTTGGTACAACTCTTTAGGAACTCCTGCTTCTGCAGAGACCATAACTTTCTCCTTAAGTCCTGAGACTGCTGATTTCTGTCTGAGCCCTGACTCCCTTCAGTGAGACATGGAAACTGCCTCCAGTCAGAACTTATGCATCTTACGTCCCTTCTCTTGGGATTCACAGTTCCATACTGGTAATGTTCAACACATAAAAGCCATTATAACTCCAATCTTTGTTACCTCATCTTGAAACAAAGCAGAAGTATCAACTACTCTCATTACATAATTTTAATGCTTTATATTAAAAAAGATATTTCTGGCTGGGTGCAGTGGCTCACGCCTATAATCCCAGCACTTTGGGAAGCCAAAGCAGGCAGATCACCTGAAGTCAGGAGCTCCAGAGCAGCCTGACCAAGATGGTGAAAATCCATCTCTACTAAAAATACAAAAATTAGCTGGGCATGGTGGCATGCACTTGTAATCTCAACTACTCAGGAGGCTGAGGCAGGAGAATCACTTCAACCCAGGAGGCGGAGATTGCAGTGGGCTGAGATAGCACCATTGCACTCCAGACTGGGTGACAGAGCAAGACTCCACCTCAAAAAAAAAAAGAAATTCCTTCATTTTATCTCCCTTCCAAAGCCAAACTTTAAACTGATTTTTAAAGTCCCTTGAAAATATTTTATTTTAAAACCAACTTCATATAAAGTGTCATATTCCCATCTAACATTGTATAATTTTTTATTTTTTACTATAAGATGATTCCATATTACCAGGTGGTAGTCTAATGCAAAAAAATTACATAATTTCTTTTGTGTCTTGTATGTGTTTCAATCTAGTATTCACATTCTGTTTCCAAGCCATATTATCCTCTCTGCATTTCAGGTATCAGTGTAGGTAAAAGCTATCTAAAAATATAAGCTTTTTCATTGTTTCTGGGTAATTGACTGAAATAAGGGAAAAGTTATTATTCCATCATTCATGTCACTGATATGTCACTGAATGAAAAATATTTCCCCTTTAGTCTTCTGTTTCTATCTGATATCAGTAAAAGCAGATATGAAGTCCTCATCAAAAGGTCTTTAAAGTCAGTAAATATTAAGAAGTACAGACCTCTCTGTTCTCAATTAATGTCACTGATTCTCAAAACCAAAAAATAGCATCATTAAGAAAAATTATAAGTTCATCTTGGCTTCTTAGGAAAACATGCAAATATTAAAATGGCTAATTGTAATATACATCTATATCTATAGCTATAACTACAGCTATATAGACTAAATTACATGAATCAAGGATGTGATGAGATTTTGGGAGTAGAAACTATTTTAAAAGTGATAAAATCTCAGGTCCTGACTGAAGACTACTTTGAGCAGATTGTTTGGGATTTAATACATTAAAACCTCTATAAACCTTATTGGCTCTATTTATAAAAAAGAAAAAAATCTGTTTGTTATTGTCAAATAAGAGATTGAATTTTAAAAGACTACTATAAATATTATAAAGAAAAACATAAAGTCAACATAGATTCTTAACACTGTTGACTACAATTCTAATTTTTATCCACTCTATATAATATATATCTCATGGATATGAGAATAACATACAAATTATACAATCATTAGAAACAGAGAAGTTAAAATATGTTGTATTTCAGAATAAAAAGGTTTGAATGCTATGTACTTCAAAAAAGTAGAATCTGAAAGCAGCACTCTATTAAGGCAGCATTTTGAGTGTTGGAAATATGAGAAAAATTCAGGCATGTGTTTGACTCCTGCCCAAACATGCCTCTTGCTTCTTAGGTAAGCTAGAGTTAGAAGTATTTTGAAGTAAATGATATACATAGCAACTGTAATTTATTCTCATTCAATTACAACTAAAATAAACATTGAATCAGAAAGCTTGGGATACTGTATACTGAAATCAATATATAAGTGAGGGAAGTTTCATACTGCACTTTACAGCTTTAGAAACCATGATTTTTGTATTTTATGAATACTTTTTTGAATAAAAGAATTTCATTCTTCAGGAGCATGCTGTCAGCAGGAGAGGGAGTGCTAAAATAGGGTCACACAAAAAAGTGCAGATCCTGATCCAGGCCCATGTCCTCTCACTTAAAATTCATGAGATCCTTCCTTAGGAAAGACAACAAGTCAAATCACATCATGTCACAGACTCTCCCTCCTCCAAAATGAAACAAAATAGAAAAATCAAGTTAGATCTAGACAAAACTCACTGACAGCCCTGTGAAAGAAGAAAGCACAACCCCATGACATATTCTTTGATGGTGCCCAGAAGGAAAAAAAAAAAAAAAACATAGAAATGTTTGTAGAGTGAGGCAGAATTAACTATGCTCACTCCTACTCACAGTAACAGTGGTAAGAAAAAGACTTGAATCACCCAAATCTTGAGTATCTTACTGACCCCAATTTTGAGATAAAATAGGAGTAAGAAAGGAGCCTCAGGAAATAATTTCTGGAGCCTGAAGAATAATCTCAAGACTAAAATTCTCTACTTATAAACGCAACATTTCATTGGATGAAAAGGGGGTTCAAAGGGCTTGTCATTTTTATATCATTAATAACTGCAAGAAAAATAAGATGGTGAACATAAAATGATCATAAATATCAAAAGTTAATTATTTTCAGGGGTGTGGTAGTTTAAAAATATGTCCATAAATTTTTGGATATTTCTGACTTTGGTGAAGCTTCATTTCCTGTGCCTATCCCATCATTTACTGCTGTATGTATTGTAGGCATGTGAATTGTTTTGTTAATTCACAGATCTAAAAGAAGCTATACTTGGGAAACTTTATTTAAGCAATTACATCCAAGAGGCCCCATCCATGCCTGCACCTAGTTTAGAAGCCAGGATCTTGGACTTTGAGGTGAGCAGGTAAAGGAATGAAAATGTGGGGATCTTGGAGCAGGTAAGTGCATTTAAAATGCATGTGATAAGAATGTTTATAACTGGAGGCCAGAAGGCTGACTATAGTGGTTCTAAATTTTGTACATAAACTATCTTCTTCTGCCAGAGCCGAATTTCCAGCCTCTTGAGTGCAGGTTATACTTAATGGCTTGCTTTGAATAAATTGACTCTGGCAGAAATGATGGAGTATGGCTTCCCATTATAGACTAAAGAGGGTTTGTGGCTTTCACATTGCCCTCTCTCAGACTTTCACTGAAGGAAAGTTATCTGCAATGAAGTGCAGACACTGTCAACCCTCTGAAGGTTCCTATGCACTAAGAAACTGAGGCCCCTGGCCAAAAGTCAGCAAGAAATGGGAGCCTCCTGCCTACAGCCATATAGGTGAGTATGAAAGTAAATATTTTAGCTTAAGTCAAACCTTCATACGGTAACCAGGCTGAGTAGAAAAATTCATAATTCATGGGGCATTGCTAGAATACTCAGAAGACTTTTGCCTTAGTAGAAAGATAAAATTAACACTGAATACTATTAACACTAAGTAATATGCTGCAACCACCTTAAAAACAATACCTTAGGATTCAAACTGATTCCAAATAGCTTAACTACGTCCCCCCAAAATGCTCAAGAATATTTCTAGGATTGCAACAATAGAACTCTGTAATGTAAAATGGATGTTGTATAGCATCTAACAGCAATGATTAGATAGCCAAAGAACCAGTTATCTATGATCGCAAATGAAGAAAATAAGTATCAATTAAAATATTGAAATGACACAGATGACAGAATTAGTATACAAAGACATTAAAGCAGTCATTATAAGTATATTTGATATATCCAAGAAGTTAGAGAAAGGATTTATCATGTTGTGATAAATATAGATGTGGAAGATAAAAAAATGAACCATACCAAAATTTTAGAGGAGAAAACTATGATTTCTGAGATGAAAAAGACACTAGAATGAGAGTCAATTACACATTGCAGAAGAAAGATTTGTGAACTCAAAAACATTTTAAGAAATATGTACAAAATAAAACAGAAAAAAAATCAATTCTGTTGGACACCATCAAGTGGCCAAAAATGCATGTGATAAGAGACCCTTAAAGATAGGAGACCGAAGAGAGATATAAACATATTTCAAGGGAAAAAAAATGGTCAGATATGTCCCAAACTTGATGAAAACAATAAATACACAGATCAGAAAGTTCAACTGGCTGGGTGGGGTGGCTCATGCCTGTAATCTCAGCACTTCAGAAGGCCGAGGCGGGTGGATCACCTGAGATCAGGAGTTTAAGACCAGTCTGGACAACATGGTGAAACCCCATCTCTATTTAAAAAAATAAAAAATTAGCCAGGTGTGGTAGTTGTAGATTACAGCCAGGCACTTGTAATCCCAGCTACTCAGGAGGCTGAGGCAGGAGAGTTGCTTGAACCCAGGAGGCAGAGGTTGCAGTGAGCCAAGATTGTGCCATTGCACTCCAACCTGGGCAACAGAGCGAGACTCCATGTTAAAAAAAAAAAAGTTCAAATGACCTCAAGCCAAAGAAACTAGAAGAAAATTACACAAAGTTACGTTCATTATATTTCTCAAACAATTAAAATTAGAATTACCATTTGGCCCAGTAATCCCATCACAGAACATACATTAAAATAAAAATAAATTGTGGGCTGGGCACAGTGGCCTATGCCTGTAATTGCAGCACTTTGGGAGGCCAGGGTGGGCAGATAGCTTGAGCGCAGGAGTTCGAGACCAGTCTGGGAAATATGGAGAAACCCCATCTCTACAAACAAATAAAAAAAAAAAATCAGCTGGGCATGGTGGTGTGCACCTGTAGTCCCAGATACTCAGGAGGCTGAGGTGTGAGGAAAGCTTGAGCCCAGTAGGTGAGGGTTACAGTGAGCCAAGATTGCACCACTGCACTCCACCTTGGGTGACAGAGCCAGACTCTGTCTCAAGAAAAAAAAAAAGAAAGAAAAATTATTCTACCAAAAAGACACATGCAATTGTATGTTTATTGCAGTGCTTTTCCCAGTGGTAAAGACATGGAATCAACCTAGATTTCCATCAATGGTGGATTAGATAAAGAAAATGTGGTACATATATACCATGGAATACTATGCAGCCATAAAAAAGAACAAAAGCATGTCATTTGCAGCAACATGGATGGAGCTGGAGGCTTTTATTCTAAGTGAATTATCATAGAAACAGAAAACCAAATACTACATGCTCTTGCTTATAAGGGGGAGATAAACATTGGGTACACATAACATAAAGATGGAAAAAACAGACACTGGGGGCTTCAAATTGGGGGAGGGAGGGAGGAGAATGAGGGTTGAAAATTGACCTGTTGGGTACTATGTTCACTATTTGGATGATGGATTCAATGAAGTCCAACCTTCATCATCACATAATATGTCCAGATAACAAACCTGCACATGTACTCCCTAAATCTAAAATTTTTGAAAAGGTACATCATAATCAAATACCTTTAAACCAATGATTTTGGAAAAATCTTAACAACAGTGAGACCAAAGAAAAGAAGACAAATAAGCGCAGAGAAACGAAGGTAAGAATGAAAGCTGACATTTCATCAAAAACAATTTAACCTGGAAGACAACAACAGTCAATCTAGAATTCTTTACTAGAAAAAAGATTCCCAAACAAAAAGTGAAATAAAGGCATTATTAGAAGTGCAAAAACTGAAAAAATTCATCACCAGAAAACTATACTTAAAAAGTAAAGGATATCAGGCAGAAGGAAGATGATATCATATAAAAATCTGGATCTAAACAAAAGAATGAAGGAAATTATGTAATTAAAGAATACATTTTTCTTATTTTTAAATATCTTTACATGATAATCATCTAACACAAAAATTACATTGTACACAGTATAAGATACACTCATCGCAGAGATGTGGGCATTCTAATCCCTGGAAGCTTTGGTTATGTTAGGTTACACTGGAAAGAAGAATTAAGATTACAGATGGAATTAAGGTTCTTAATCAGTTGACCTTGCAGTGGGGTGATTATCCTTGATTACACAGGGGGACACTTTGTGATTACTAGAATCCTTGTAAGTGAAAGAGAGGGGGGGAAGACAGGGAATGTCAGCGTGAGACAGTACAAAAATCATTGACCAGCCATTGGTGGCTTTAAAGATGGAAGGGTGCCATCAGCCAAGGAATGCAGGTCACCTCTATAAGCTGGAAAAGGCAAAACAGATTCACTCCTAGACTCTCTAGAAGAAACACAATCCTGCTGATAGCATGATTTTAGCTTAGTGAGACCCATTTCAGATACATGTTTAGACATTTCAGGGTAAAATGTTTTAAAATTGCATTAAAAATAGCTGGAATGGAGGAAGTGAAACATGCTGCTGTTAATGTCTAATACTATACTATCACTTGAAGTAGACTATGACCATTTAAATAACTTACTGTACTGTATACAGTAGCTCCCCTTTATTTGCTGTTTCTCTTTCCATGCATGTTTTGGTTACTCATTGTCAACCAAAAATATTACATGGAAAATTTTGGAAATGAACAATTTGTAAGCTTTAAATTACACACCATTCTAGTGATAAATTCTCACCCTATCCTGCTCCTTCCCCACCTCCCCCAGGATGTGAATCTTCCCCTCTGTCAAGTATATCCATGTGGTAGATGCTACCCATCCACTGGTCACTTAGCGGCCATATTGGTTATGAGACTGAAAAAGTAGTGTGTGTATAGGGTGTGATAGTATCTGTGGCTTCAGGTATCTACTTGGGGTCTTGGAATATATTCCCTGGATAAGGGAGGACTACTGTAGTATAAACCCTAAAACAGCCATTTAAATAACACAACAAAAATTAGCCTAAAAACCAAAAGTCACTACAAAATGGAATCATGACAAAGTAATGCAAAAGACACAGAAAAATAAGGCAAAGAAAAGAAAGAATAAATGAGACAAATAGAGAACATTTTATTCATGTGGAAAGGTCTGCCTATATTGACTAATATGCTAAACTATCCATTAAATATAAAACAATAGAACTTGCCACAAAAGCCTTGTCATATATTTATTAATTGCTGAATACTTTAAGTAAAAAGCTCTCTAAAATAAAACCAAACTAGAGAAGAATCAAAATAAAGTTTAAAATTAGAGAAGGTGTTGTAAAAAATTAGGGCCGTAAAGATAAAAATAATGCCTTGTAATGTTAATATTATACATCTTGACAGGTTTTAAATAACTTAAAATCAATAAATGGTGCAGTGAAAATAGAAATATGTGTAACTAAAAATGCCTTCATTTTATCAACAATCAGAGTTTAAATATACCACATTCAAGATAAAAGGTGTTTTATGTTAAAAACTAATTTCTGTGTTTATAATCTTTTTAATTTAGAGAAAAAATTAGGTATTTTATATTAATTCTTAAATTTTAATACCTAATTATTTTACATGTTAAAATAAGTTTAATACTATTTTTAGAAATAAAATGCAGAATAAAATGTCAAAATCTGTCTTTTGATTATTCCTCTCTCTTGTTATCCATGTGTGAAGTGTGACTGAAAATCTATGATATATGAGTGAAGCCTGAAATGAGGTCCATCTACAACTGATAATATTTACTTCTAAAGGTTGGAGTTTAGGGTAATTTGTCCTCTTCTCTTCTCCTCTTCTTCTCTCTCTCTTTTTTTTTTTTTTTTTTTTGACAGGGTCTTAGTGAGTTGCCCAGGCAGGAGTGCAGTAGCGAGATCCTAACTCACTGAAGCCTCAAACTCCCAGGCTTTGAGTGATCCTCCCACCTTAGCCCCCTGAGTAGTATGTGCCACCATGCCAAGCTAGCCCTTTTTGTTTGTTTTGTAGAGACAGGGTCTCCCTAAGTTCCCCAGGCTGGCCTCCAACTCTGGACTCAAGCGATCCTCCTGCCTCAACTTCCTAAAATGCTGGGATTACAGGCATAAGCCACTGCACCCAGCCCTGGGTGATTTTCTTTACCATCTTCTTTTACCCTCTTCATTGGTATGGTTTTCCTGTGAAGCGCATGTTAGCATAAATAAAATCACTATTTTTTTAAAGCATTTAATTCTAAGTGAGTCAAACTGTTCAGGCTCATCTTTTTATCTTAAAAAAAAAAACCTTTTTCATCTACAGGAAAAATTAGAAACCATATTATCTAAGATGGCCTATAATATTAAATGTGGACATATGAGAAATAAGAATACATGAGAAAATGCAGTGGGATCTTGAATGTTATCCATGAATTGTGATTTAGTTCTGTGCCTTTGTCAATATGTAGAGACTTTCAGTCAAGATGTCACGCTGAGGAATAAAGATATTCCCCTTCCTGTTTTAAATTTAGAAACAAGGAACAAAATATGATTTAAATATATACACAGACAAGCTAATTAAGAGGAATCTGAAAATGCTAGAAATAAAGAGGGTAGCCAAAGACTCAGTGGTGCATCAGACTTGATATAATACAGTCCACAGAAGGTCCTGGCCAGTCCATGGATGGCACAGAGCTGGGGCTGGACTCCATACATAGAACAGGAGCTCCCCCCCCCCTGGGTTGTGTGTGTCACCAGGGTGAGCTGTGAGAACCTGAACTTTATATAAGGGATTGATTAGAGACAGAGAAACCAGCACCAAAGTTAGTGTAGCAGGTCAGGTACAAGAAAAAGATGCCCTGGACCAGGGTGCTAGGAGCAGTGAGGGGTAAATGACGCAGGCCATGTTTTGGAGATAGATTCCACAGCATTGCTAATAATTAGAAACAGAGAAAGAACACAGTCAGTGAAATAAGACAGTAAAGAAAAACAGGATTGTCTTAAGATCTGACATATGGTAAGAGCTGAATAAATGTTAGAAATTATAATTATTCATCACATATTTTATTCAGAGAAGATAATAGGTAGCTTTTTTCTAACTTCCTTTACACAAGAATGTTCAATCCAGAAAATGCTGGAGTAGAGGGGCACCTGAGTATCACAGGCCAGAGATTCACAGTTAGGAATCTGCCTCAGGAGATAGCTCTTTATTACACAGAACTCAGGAGACAGCTCAGCTTAGGAGTCTACCTCCTCAGAGATCATGAGCTTGTGTGTAGAAATAAGGATTAGGGCAGAGTTGATCTCTTCTGATCTTCTAAAATCCCTAAGCGAATTTTCAAGTTATGCCAACATCTCACAAACGACTGGTAACATCAGAAAAGTCTATGCATATTGAGTCTAGAAACCTGAAAAATATTTTGAATGATGGCTATCATTTCCTCCATTTTCTTTTACCAAGTTAAAGCTAAGATCTCCATTTCGTCACTGTCTCAAACTCTTCTTCTTATATATGCAAAAAAAATCATATACAGATATCTTTACACATAGATCAATTATTTCATTGTTTCTATACTTTTAAAATTATAACAAATACAGAAAAGTACCTAAATAATACATAATAACATTTAATTATACACCAAAATAACCATCCAACTCTACCAATTTTCTGAATGTGAACCTACACATGATAACTTTCGCTCAGAACAAGAAGTAGAATATTGTCAGCATTCCATAAGTACCTTGTATGCTCCATCCTATTTCCTAGTTCTTTTCCCAAAAGAACTATTCTGATTCCTATCACCATCAATTAGTTTTGTTGGGTTTGGAATTAATAGAATAGATTCACATTCCATATACTTTTTTTGTATCTGGCTTCTTTTCCTCATTATATTATAGTGATTATGATTGTGACATTAATCCATGATGTTACTTGTAGTGAAATTTGTTTATTTTCATTGCTTTGTACTATTCAGTTGTATGAACACACCACAAATTATTGCTTCATTATACTTGTTGAGGAACATTTGTGTAGTTTCCAAGTTTTGACTATTATAAATGGTACTCCTGTGAACATTCTTATACATATTTTTTAGTGCATATGGGCATGTATTTCTGTTAGGTATATAACTGAGGGTCCTAAGATAGGTAAATGTTCAGGTTGAATAGAAAATACCTAGTTTTCCAATGTAGGTTTACCAACTTGCACTCCCAAGGCTGTATGAAAATTTCAGTTTTCCCACACTTTTGGCAACACTTGGAATTCTCAGTAATTTTTATTTCAGTCCTAGTGGAGGATATGAATTGAAATCTAATTGTAATTTCATTTTGTATTTTCCTCATTTCTAATGAGTTTGAGTCCAATTTCCTATGTTTGTCAGACATTTGGATACTCTGTCTTGTGAAGTGCTTGTTAGTTAAGTCCTAACTACTTTTTTTCTGAAATATTTGTTGTTTTCCTATTGATTTGAAAGAGTTTCTTACTGTGTATATGTAGTGGCTCTATTTTAAAACTAAAGCAATTATAGGAAAACAAACATCATTTTACATGAGTATTATTTCAATGTGATGTCCAAGTAACAAAATCACCCTAAAAATGAAGTCTCTTCTTTTAAGTTAAGATGTATGATGATGATGATGATGATATTGGTAGTGACAATAAATACAGCACACACACACATCTCTCAACAGGAAAAGCACTTAATATTTAACGAGAGTTAGGATGTCTATACTAAGAGGTTTATATGCATGGTTTCCTCAAATATGTTTCAATAAAAATAAGTACAGACAAGGCAAAAGGAAAGCGGTTTAATGGACTCACAGTTCCACATGGCTGGGGAGGCCTCACAATCATGGCAAGGAGAAGCAAAGTCATGTCTTAAGTGGTGGCAGGCAAGAGAGCTTGTGCGGGAGAACTCCTATTTATAAAACCATCAGATCTTGTGAGACTTATTCACTATCATGAGAGCAGCACAAGAAAGACCTGCCCTCGTGATTAAATTACCTCTCACCTGGTCCCTCCCACTATATATGGGAATTATGGAAGCTACAATTCAAGATGGTATTTGGGTGGGGACACAGCCAAACCATATCAGAGTCTTAAAGAAATTAGGTAATTTGCCCAAGGCCACATACGGAAATGGCATCACCTTTATTGCAATAGAACTCTCCCTGGTCATGAATATAAGATGAAAAAAGATAACCTGAAGCACCAGAAAATTGTGGGTTTTTCTATCTAAAAGGTAGGTACAAATAGGGAAGATCAAGATCAAGATAATAAAACTGAGGGTGTTTTTTTTTATTTGGGAGAAAATCAATTTTTGTGCCCATCTTCAGATTTTGCCACACGGAAACATTGTTTGTTAAGCTTGTGCTGCAAAGCTCCAGTTGTTTCTTAGCACACAGTATGTGGCATATAGCAGACATGCAGAAAATGTTTTCTGATTTAGAAACAGAATTTTAATGTCACTTTCTCAAATAACTTCTAAATTGTTAATGCAAATTATCTTTACTCAAGTCTTAATAAGAAGAAAAACTAAATCAAAATATTGCCTATGTACTCAGTGTCAAATAAGCAGGCAGATAGTGTACAATGCATGGCTTTGTAACACGTTTTCTGTAAAGGAATTACTTGATTTAGATTTAAACCGAAAAAGAATTCATTGGCACAGTAGTTGACAGAGGAAAGCTAACTTGTTTCTTTTTTAACAATAATTCACACCTGAAGACAAGTAATAAATCAAGTAGGTAAATCAGGTATCCACTCCAATCCAAACTAAAAGAAAAAAAAAATTGCACTAAAAAAAAAAAAATAAGCTGTGAATTTGTCCATAGATTTACATGCATATAAATACACATACACATTTCTCTCTCTCTCTCTCTCTCTCTCTCTCCTCCCTCTTTCTCTCTACATGTGTATACATATATAAAACTTTCTCTCTCACCCTCTCTCTCTTACTCTCTCTCTCTGTCTCTCTATATATATATAACTTTCTCTCTCACCCTCTCTTTCTCTATGTATACATACATATAAAACTCTCTCCCACCCTCTCTTTCTGTCTTTCTCTCTCTCACACACACACACTCACTCACACACAAACATATTCTGAAAGAAATATATTTGCTGTATAAAAATTATTTTACTATCTAAAGTGAAACCTAGCCTGCTTCTCTTCCCCCTCATCCCCCATGAATAATCACAGTTTGGGCTATTTTTTAACATTTTTTTAAGCCCAGAAGTAGAGTTATTTTCTCTATTTCCTCACCTGTTCAGGCTAAACCAATGTCAAGCTTCTCTCCAGAATCAGGAGCTCACATCTACTGTTAAAAACAACCTGTGCAATCTAGCTTTTCTTAGCTGGTTGGGTTCCTTGTGGAGGTGGCAGGCAGCCCCCAGTGGTTTCAGGCAGCTGAGAGTAGGTGCCCCTTTTCCACAAACTATCATCAGCCAGAATATTAGAATGAAAGCAAGTCTCAGATCCAATTTTTGCATACATGTAAAAAATTTTTGGGTTCTACAGGAATAAAAAATATGCAATTTGCATAGAAGCTTAATGTAGTCCCCACCGCCTATCTCTTTAGGGTTTCTGGTAAGCAACACTTCTAAAATAATTGTTCAAAAGCAATTATGATTTAATAACATACTAGAGACAGGATGAGCTAACCTTCAAATTCTATTAGGAGACAGAATTCTCTATTAAGTGAGTAGAAAAGGACAGAACACATTTTTGACCTTGGACACTTGTCTGAAGATCCCTACTTAACCAGATTTGTATAAGAAAAATCAGATGCTGTTACACCACATCTAGTTAACTCATCTTACTTGGAACAACACTCCTCCTACAATTCCAAAAGTCATATCTAATATTCCTTTTGTTAACCATGGATATCTCCAGCAGAGACTCAGATAGTGATATTCGCAGCTTCTGCCTTGACTACTTCTGGACTACTTCTAGAATGTGGATTCTTAATTAATATATTTCACGTGCTACTAACTACATCACACAGTCCAGCCTCAAGTATTTTAAAGAATACTCTATCAGCAAGCACAGCTAGCAGGGAGCTTGTAGAGGTGTGATTTTTGTATAATTCATGAGGAATGGTGGGTACTGTCATTTGGAATTGTTTTCTGGTCTAGAGGGTAAAGCCTCAGAAGCCTGCCATGACCAGAAGTTTACTGGGTGGCATATTTGCAGCACAAGTGAATTACCCATGCCCTGGTCCTGACCAGAGCCAGGTGCTTTGATGAGTTCTCCTATTTGGTTAATACTTTGCTATGTCCCTACTCCTCAGAGCCTTTCAGACCTCAGACATATCCTAGAATGTCAGTTTTTCTAAAAGCAAGAGTCGGAACTCTTTCCTTTACTTTCTTCCACCAACTTGCACTATCATTACTTTATGAGCTTTGGTACCAAAGATCTCTTCCTTACATATTTCTTGGATAGTGAAGTTTTGTTGCAGATAACAGGGTCACACATTTAAAGAATAAAGGGCTTGATTATATTTTTTTCTCCTTAGTAGCTTGAACTCTTTGGGCAACTTCTAATATTTTAACCCTTAAATACCAGTGGCTGTTTATTTCCACTTTTTCTAGACAGCAAAGATGGACTGCTGCCAAGAGAACCCAGAACTTCAAAACAACAGCAACTTATTTACTTTCTTTTGAGAGGAAAATGCCAAGTTAGCCTTCAATGGAGAGGCCCTTTCCCAAAGGTTGGAGCAGAAGAATTTTCTGTGAGTCCTCTGTCTTTTGAGTAGAAGAAAGCACACGTTTATTTTCTGAAGACATTTTTCTACATTTCCATCCATAATGCCACCTTTTATGATGAGACATGTACATTTGGACATCTTGCTAAAAAATCTAATTTAGAAATTAGAGCCAGTGAACTCCTCCCTTTTTCAAATATAATATAGGATAGGGAACTTGAGAGGAATGTAGAATTGTTTTTGCACTTTGTTCTTGTTTTCACAAATATACAGTTAATATGTGGTTATTGAAAGAATATTTTATTGGGCACTATTATAGAAACTGGATATTCAGTGGTGAACACACAGAGTGCCCCTTGTGATGGTTAATATTGGGCATCAACTTGATTGGATTGAAGTATGCAAAATATTGGTCCTGGGTGTGTCTGTGACAATGCTGCCAAAAGAGATTAATATTTGAGTCAGTGGACTGCAAGAGGCAGACCCACCCTCATTCTGGGTGCTCACCATCTAATCAGCTGCCAGTGTGGCTAGAATAAAGCAGGCAGAAGAAAGCGGAACGAGAGAGTTGCTGAGTCTCCAGCCTTCATCTTTCTTTCGGTACTGGATGCTTGCTGCCCTCCAACATCAGATTCCAACTTCTTCAGCTTTTGGACTCTCGGACTTACACCATTGATTTTCCAAGAGCTCTCATGCCTTTGGCCACAGACTGAAGGCTGCACTGTCAGCTTCCGTACCTTTAAGGTTTTGGGACTGGGACTGGCTTCCTTGGTCTTCAGCTTGCACACGGCCTATTATGGTACTTTACCATGTGACCTTGTGAGTCAATAATCCTTAATAAATTCCTCTTCATTTATACAACTATGCTATTAGTTCTGTTCCTCTAGAGAACCCTGACTAGTACTATACTCATGGCATTCACATTGGGAATGACTCACACCACATATTGCTCTGCAGTTTTTTTAAAAAAATTAAAAAATATATAATGTATCTGGGTACAGTGGCTCATGCTTGTAATTCTTGCTATTTGGCAGGCTAAGGTGGGAGGATCGCTTGTGGCTGGGAGTTTGAGACCAGCCTGGGCAACATAGCAAGACCATGTTTCTTAAAAAAACCCATACACACACACACACACACACACTTATATATATACACACACACATATATTTATTATACATAAAGGGGTGTGTGTGCGTGTGTGTGTATAAACCCATGTAGTTACCATTTCCAGTGTTCCTTATTGCTTTAAAGTTCAAGTTTTCACTGAATATCATAGTCCTCTTGAAAATTTTCTTTACATTTTTCATAGTCAGGCTTGCTAGTGATTAGTTCCTTCACTTTTTTTTATAAGTGTCTATCTTCACTTTTGAAAAATCTTTCACTAGGTAAATAATTACAGGTAAACAGATTTTCCCTTTATAGTTTGAAGAAGTTGCGCCACTATTTCCTAGCTTGTATTTTTTTTAACAAGAAATCTACTATCAACTTTATCTTTGTTTCTATGTATATCATGTGCTTTTTAAAAAAATCTGGATGTTAATAACATTTCGTCTTTATCACTGATTTTAAGAAATCTGACTATGATGTTCTTGGTGTAGTTTTCCTCATATGTTTTCTGTGGGGGAATTTGTTGAGGCTTTTGAATCTGTGGGTGTAACGAGTTGAATGCTGGCTTCCCAAAAGTTATGTCAATGGCCCAGAACCTGTGATTGTGACTTTATACGGATAAAGGATCTTTGTAGATCAATTAAGGATCTCAAGGCAAGATGACCCCGGATTATTTGGGTGGGCCCTACATCCAATGACAAGTGTTCTTATAAGAGAAAGTGAGATTTGAGACACACAGAGAAGGACACGTAAAGACAGTGGCAGATTGAAGTTATATAGTCATAAGCAAAACAGTGGCCTGGAGCTTCTGGTCCTAACTCATTGATTTAGGACTTCTGGCTTCCAGAAATGTGACAGAATAAATTTCTGTTGTTTCTAAGCCATTAAGGTTTTGATAATTTGGTATGGCAGTCCTAGAAACCTAATAGTAATAGATTTATATTTTTAATCAAATTTGGAAAAGTTCCTGCCATTATTTCCTTAAATATATTTATTTCCTCATTCTTCTCCTTTGAGGACTTAATTATATGTGCTTAGCCATACAAGATTCCCCAAAGTTTCCCAATGCTGTATTTATTTCTGTCATTTTTTTCTCCATGTTTATTTTATATAATTTCTATTACTACATCTCCAAGTTCAATAATCTTTTTCTTTTCTGATGCAAAATCTGCTATTAATTTAATCCATTGCATTTCTTATCTCAGACACTGCAGTTTTCATCTGTAGATGTTTATATTGGGTCTTTTCTTAAATATCCTGCATATTTTATATATTAAACCTTTCCTCTATCGTCTTAAACATGTGGAAAGCAGTCATTGTAACTCTTTGAATGCACTTGTCTATTAATACAGTTTTTGTGTAATTTCTGGGTTAGTTTTCAATTGGCTATTTTTATTCTCGATATGGGTTTCGATTTACATTCTCTGATTGTTAGAGATGTTGGCCATTTGTATTATCTTCTTATGAGAATTGTCTATTCATGTACTTAGTTCATTTTTGATGGTATTGTTTGTTTTCTTACTGAATTTTCTGAGTTTCTTGTAGATTTTGGAATATTAGTCCTATGTGAGATATATAGATTATGAATATTTTCTTCCACTCTGTGGGTTTTCAGTTTACTCTGCTGATTGTTTCTTCCCCTGTGCAGAAGCTTTTCAGTTTAATTAAGTCCTATCTATCTTTGTTTTTGTTGCATTTGCTTTTGGGTTCTTGGTCATGAAGTATTTACCTAAACTAATGTCTAGAAGTATTTTTCAAATGTTATTTCTAGAACTTTTACAGTCTCAGGTCATAAGTTTAAGTCCTTGATCCATCTTGAGTTTATTTTTGTATAAGGTGAGAGATGAAGATTCAGTTTTATTCTTCTACAGGTGGTTTGCCAACTATCCCAGCAGCATTTATTGAACAGGGTGTCTTTTCACAATGGATTATATTTTTCTATTTCTTTGCATGCTGATGATTTTGATTGGATATCAGAAATTGTGCATTTTTACATTATAGGTCCTGTTTTTTAATGGTCATAAATATTTTTGGAATTTGTTTTGGGAAATAATGAAGTTACTTAGAAACCATTTGATATATGTGTATCTTGTTTTTAAGCTTACTTGGGCAGGACCAGGCTAGCATTTAATTTTGGGACCAGGCTAGCATTTAATTTTGGGTTAATTTTCCCCAGGACTGAGTGCTATAACCAGTTCTTTGTGCATTATGAAGCTTCCCAATGTGTCTATTAGAAACAACCACTCTTTCTAACCCACTGATTTCAGCCATTGCTCCTTCTAATTCTTTAGGGTATTTTTCCTGGCTACAAATAGTATCCCTAGGCCATGCACTGATCAGCACTCCAATTACATATTATATGAGACTATCAAAAAATCTCTGGACTTCTCTATTTGCAGCTCTCTTCTATATTTTTTCTCTGTAAACTCTTGCTGCTTTGCCTTTTTTTGGGATCTTAGCAAAGGCTCCTCAACTTAAGAAGTTCCCTTCACTTTGCTGAGGTCTTTCTTTTCTGTGCCTTGGCTTAGAAACATTCTTAAGATGGTAAACTGACTCCATCAAAGGGTTTACCTCTTTTGTTTCCTCTTTCTCAGGCAATGCTGTCCTCCTTTGACTGATGTGCAATGTCCTAAATGTCGTTGCTGCTTATATATTTTCCAGATGTTTGTATTGTTTCAGTTGACAAGATAAATCTCATTTCATTTTACTCCAATTCCATTTTACCCCAACTTTGACTAGAGTCAAAATTTCTCCTTGCTTTTTTGATTGGGCGCTAGACATTGTAGGTGAAAATATGAAGAGCCTTTAGAGGAAGTTAGATTCCTCCAAATATAAACTCACCTTTAGCAGGAAGAAAGAGTAGCAGCATGTCATTTTGACAATATGGAGTTTGGGATTTAAGCTTCATTAGGGTTGGCCTACTTTATTTGTTCCCATTCTCTGAAGTCATAGTACTTCTGAGATTTCAAAGGAAAGCTGAACATTTTTACCAAGCCCTTCTGATTTGTCAGGACAAAAACTCCAAACTCCATCTTCCTACTTCTGGCAGCTTCTAGTCTTTGCACAGCTCTTCGTCTCCCAAGCTATTTCTTTCTGCTGAGTTCTGTAGAGTGGGGTATACACAGTTTCAGAGCCAGCTAACAATTGAAAAGGAATTTTATGCAGATGTTGGGACTACATGCTCAGTGGCTTCCTCTGATGCTTTTCTTCTCGATTTTCAGCTTCCCCTTCAAACTACCACTCTGATCTCTGTTTTATCAGTCCGGTAACACTGCTGCTTATTGAAGGATTTACCTGCATCCTGAGGATCTAAGGGTTGTCCTCAGGGAAAAATCTTTATACACACTGAACTCACCTAATATGGTTCCCTTCTTTTAAGGATCGCATCTTTTCTGGTTTATACCTCCCTATTTTTAGTTGCCTTCAAATACTTGTCTTTTATATTTTGTCCAGCTTTAATAATTGTTATTGGCAGGAGTTTTAGTCTGTTACTCTGCCATGACAACAACCAGTCCTCTCTCTGTTATTTGGAAAGCTTTTTTAAAAATACCAATGCTTGGGCTTCACTCCAAACCAATTAAATCAGAATATCTGCAAGTGAGGTCCAGGCATCCATATTTTTAAATTCTTTCCAAGTGATCCGAATATGCATAGAGAGCTGAGAACCAGTGGTCTAGGCTATTACTGACAGCTGGTCTGGATTGCTTTAATCCAAATCAAAATCCCTGTTGTCCAGACCTTAGAAACAAGTTTGATTGTAAAAGTTTTAAAGGCTCCTAGTCCTGAGAAATGTCTTGCAACAGTATCCATTCCTTTTCTCCAACTATAATGCATGGCAATTTCCACAGAATCTTATTCCCCTTATTTATTGAGCTGAACTCATGGTAATCACCACAGCTATAACTAAGAAAGGAAACTGACATAGCCTTCCTGCCTCCCTTCAATTCTCCCTCAGTCTGTCCCATTGCACACTTCTACTTCTGCACATGCTGCCTCTGATATCAAGGCTATTTCAGAGTTCTGATTGGAAAATGTGTTTGTTAGAATTCTTTCAGCTACATGGAGTTTCAGGGTTCTTGGAAATGAGAGGCTGGAATGCTAAAGAATCCCTGTGCTTTTTACCTCAAAAATTGTTTCAACATTCAAGTCATAATAAAATCCTTAGTAGCTTAATATCAGCTTTATGAATGTATTTGTAATTTTCTATTTCTTTTGTAGTTGTAATGAGTCTGGGGTTGAATATAAAAGTTGCCACCATAATAACCTGGTAATTTGTGGTTACAAAACAAAGTATTTTGGTTCAGACTAGACATAAAATTTTTATTTCCACCAAGTTTATAGTATTTTCTCTCCCTCTCCTCAACTCTTAGGGGGGAAAAAACATAAGAATCAAAGGTGGTAATGTTCTTCTTAAGCAAATAATATGTCAAATAACTCGATAAATTTTGATGCTTAAGTCATAAATGCTCACAAATATATTATGCTAGTGTTGCAAATATCCTTCTTCCAGACTAGCTTATTGGGGAGAGCTGCCTTTTTGTTCACTAGGAAACTTCCAATAGGCTCTCTACTTTATGTGGGATATGAAAAGGGATAGTTGAAACCTGTATTTTCTTTTCTTTGGAAACCATTTCACTATTAAGTCACTGGTTACACATTGATTATTAGCTCCTGAATTATAGTTTTTTATTGGCATTAAGAAACCATGATCTTTGGGAAACACATCATTTTACCTTCTGTGAGAGAACAGTAGGCCAAAATGCTAAAATTCACACAGACACCTCTTGATAAATCATAAGCCAGTACTGAGAATCTGATCCTAACAAATCCTTTTCCTTTCACTCCCACATGTGATTGGATAAAATACCTTGTCCTTCTCTCCTTAAAACATAAGTTCTTTCTCAGCTAAGATAGCAAACTTGCTGATTGTTCTAATCCATCTCAATCCTGATTTTAGAAGCTCTGAAAATCATCAAACTACAGAAATCTGGAGAAATAGCCAGAATAAGACCAGGAAGAAATAAAATAAATGAAAAAGAGCAAACCCATCAGGAAAGTATGAAAGAAAGTTAAGACTATTTAGAATAGGGTGAAGTCCTGTGAAAGTTTGCTAACTCTTACAAATATTTGAAGTATTATCTATCACAAGGTCCTTGACCTCCTGTATTCCATCTTCATTGAAAACTAAACGGAAAAAAAAAATGTGTTTAAATTCACCAGAGAAGACTTCTGTTAGACAAAGGGCATCATCTCTGCTCTATAAGTAATTAACAAGCGAATGGCACTCAGAGTTGTCCAAGGTCTGTAGACGATGCTACAAGGGTTTGCAGAAAATCCTTGTCAGAGCTCCTTAGACAAATGGCATCCCAGGTGCCTATAATGGTTGTCTTAGAAGTAGTCAGTGAACTGCCTCTTAAAAATCTTTTCTGCTGTTTAATCTTATTACAGAGGATAACATGTTTAAAAGAAAATTCACTAACACCTGCTGAGTCTCAAACCGTAAAGCTGAGAGGGGATGGGCACGAGGTAAGGATAAAAGTAGAGAAAGTTAGGAAAGGGGAAAAAAACATTAAGGAAAAAGTGACAAGAGAAGGAGAGAATCACATTTAAGGCATCAGAATCTCTAAATCTTCTATTTCAAGCACTGATAGATATGAAGCAAAGATAGATACGGCAATAAAGTGGATAGTTATTGCCCTGTGCAATGGACATATAAACTTCACAGGAATTTTTCTTTTTTAATCAAAACACTCTTTGATGTTTTTGCAGGCAAAAACTTTTTGTGATAAATTCTAAGGAAAAGTATGGCAAGTCTCTAGCACTTTCTTAACTAAAAAGCATGACAAATTAAATTTCCACCACCACTCATAACTGGATGAAATCAACTTATTGTAATCAATGATGGCAATAGACAGAAGCTTTTTGCAGTGACTCTCCTAGGCTCTTCATCAGAACACATTGTTGTTCTGTTTTAAAAAAAAGAGAGCATTTAAGAATATGTGCTTTCACTCTAATGAAGATAAGGAAGATCATTAAAAAGATGAAACATTCCTAGCCCAGGGTAATATGTCCAAACTAAAAAGCATGGGTAAGAGATCAAACCACAGAAATGCTGTGCCTGCCTTAAAAGTGAGAAATGATGGATGATGGCAAGAGAAATCTGAAGAAAAATAAAGAGTTTATACCAATCTGGAAAGTACCACAGGGCAAAGCAGCTAGATCATGTTCTCTGATCAATACAATAAAATGCCATCAATAAACTAAATGAGCACCAGCCCTCACAAGGCACACTACATCTGTAAGTTTCTTCAGCTTCCGTAGTGATTTCCTCAAAAAGCTCCCTGTGCATGGGCATTCATTGCAGGCATAAGCCTATTTCTGCAGAAAAATTTTGTTGAAAATTTGGCCAAATATATTTTTGTTACTTATTTTAAATATAGAAAAAATTTTAATAAGTACCAAAAAATTTAAGGAATTAAACGAAGTGCTCTTGACAGAAATTTAGGGTAAACTTCAGGATAAATTAAGTGCAGAATAATTTTTTAAAAAATCTGAAATAATCTTAAAGGGAGGTGGCCTATGCATAGTATTTCTGTTCACCTAGCAGTAAAAAGGTATTTTTATTGGATTAAGGGCCAAGGCTCATTTGAGGAAAGGTAGTTTGAAAGGAAAATGTATAGACTCTATTGTGACAGGTTTCTATGAACCCTTAGTAAAGTGTATGCAGACTGAATAAAAAGACTTTAATAAAGACCATATTCAGTGAGAAAGGTGACTTGATTGAGAATTAGCAAACTGGGAATCTAGTTCTACTTTGCAGCTACTTATAAGTGTGACCTAAATTAAATCATGTCACCATTCTGAGCTTTAGTCTTCATATAGAAATTGAGAGGGTTGTGTTGAATCTCTTCCAGTTAAAGTTTAAAATCACATTTAAATCCATGACTTTAATAAAACAGCAGCTTATGCATGTTTAATTCGCCATTACACATCTCGTGCTGTTAAAATCTTAGGACAGGGTCAAGGAGGCAGCACAGCAACTACAAAAGACTTGATAATTTCAAATGCAGGATCATCCTATCATTCCGTAAGTTTTTGCTATCACTTTTCTATATCTATATATAGATAAAATATTCTATTATAGATAATATATGTTTCTTATTATATATAATATTCTTCCATATATAATTATATTACTCCCATTTTTTTTTCTTTCTTACCACCATGTCATGGTTAATTTTATGCATCAACTTGACTGGGCTAACAGATGCACAGATAGCTGATAAAACATTATTTCTGGGTGCATCCATGAGGTTGTTTTCAGAAGGGATTAACATTTCAATTAGTAGACTGAATTAAGAAGATCTATTCTCACCAATGTGGGTGAGCATCATCCAATCTGCTAAGGGCCCAAATAGAACAAAAGGTCAGAAGAAGGCTGAATTCTCTCTCTTCATGAACTGGGACACCATCCTCTTTTGCATAGGACATTGGAGCTCTTGGTGCTCAAGTGTTTAGACTGCAGGATTTACATTAGTGGTCCCTTGGTTCTCCGGTCTTTGGTCTTGATCTGGAAGTTCCATTATCAGCCCATGTATTTCTCAGACCTTCTGACTCAGACTGAATTACCTCACTGGCTTTATTGATTTTCTAGTTTACAGATAGCATATCATGGGATATCTTGGCTTCCATAATTGTGTGAACCAATTCCCCAAATAAATATCCTCTTATATAGAGCTCTATCTATTTATATCTATATCTGTCTAACTATTCAACTGTATTCGATACATTCTACTTTTTTAGAGAACTCTAACATGCATCATCAGTACTATTTAAATGACTTATTTTCATTTTATGTTTATTTTATGATTGCACCTGTGTAGTAAGAGTGGATCAGGACATATCCTCTAAAGCTATACTTATTTATGCTTCTCTAAGGCATATAGCTGAACTAAAGGAAACTCACTGTATTATTCCAGAAAATTTTTACTGTAAAATTTACTGTACCCTACCTACTTCAGGATTTAAAAATGCACCTGAAATTTCTTGGAGTCAGATAACTAAATCAATCTGATTCATCCACATATTGGTTATGTGACAATGGGTTTAAAACTCTTTGAGTATTAGCTTTATTATTTGTAAAATTGAAATAATATATCTACTTAATAAAATTTCTAAATTTAAATGAGGTATATTTAAATTTAAATAATTTTAAAAATATACTTGAAATTTATTAATCCTAAACCGATAACAAATGTCTACATTTTATCTAAAGAATAACATTAAAGAAGCTAGGTTTATAATAGTTGAAGTTATAGCCCATTCCTAAGATGGCCTAATAGCTTCACTGTTTTCAGGGAATCATTCCATGAATGGTTAAATGTGACTTCAACTAAGGCACCAGGGGAGAGTTAGAAAAATCCATTCCTCATACTGGAAATCAAGATAGAGGTAGGTCATGAGAGGTGTCCTTTAATTAAAGCACAGTCTGTTACATTGTACTTCTGTTACATTTTACAGAAACTATATACAAATCTAAGCCAAAGTGAGAAGTAAGTATTACCCATTGCCAGCGAAAATTTTAGACTTGTAATGCAATCAATCCAACTTACCACAAAACCCCTATTCCTCCACTTGATTTAACATCAGTTTGATGACTGGAATAACATATTATCTTTCAATTTAACAATTAGCTTTATTCAAAAGTATTTAAATTCAAAAACGGAATTTGCATTCTCCATTTGAAAAGCTATGAAAATCACATCAAAAGCCAATGTACCAACAGTTTGCTTCTAGTAATCAAAAACTTTATGTCAAGAATTAGTGCCTTCTTTTCTAAACCAGGGAATGCATTTATAACTCATGTTCCAACAAGTTGAAGCTAATAAAAGTATCCAAAGCTATCTGAAATTCCATCATGCAGATATGTATTTTGATGACTTGCAAAAAAAGTAATCTCCAAAATTTACTACTCTAATAGAAAGCCTATTACAGTGAATGTTTATGCATGCACCAGGGAAACATTTAAGTCACAAAGGAGACCAAGGGAGAAAATGTTTAGTAGCAAATAGTCCTATCTCAGGTATTCTGATAGGCTCACATCTTGTGCTTGTCTTGTTTAAATACACTATATATTAGGATGTGTTATCATCTTTTCTCCATATTAATAAGTATGCCTTTTCTCTTGCCAAAAATTCCACTGAAGCAACTCTTCTACTAGGAAGTGCCAATGTTGGAGAGAGAGATCCAAGATGGCCGATTAGCAGCAGCTCAGGATTGTAGCTCCCACTGAAAGTGCAGAGAGTGAGTGGACGCCACATTTTCAGACGAATTTTCATAGCCCATGGACCAAGAGATTCTTGGCAGAGGAGCCCCATGGGTCGCCAGCACGACCCTTTTGGAGGGCACGGCCGTTTTGCAGGCACCCCCGACATGGCGGTTCTCAATCCGGAGTATACGGGACTGAGTGCCCTTTTGGTTGGCGTTTGGAGCTCCGGGAAAGCAGAGTCTCCCATTCAGCTGATTAAAAAGCGGACTGAAGTGGGGAACCAGACCGGGAGATTCCCGGGCAGAAAAGCACCACGAATCTTAACGCCGCTGTTTCAGCCAGCATAGTGGGTCGCCGCAGGGGAAGGCTGGTACCCGCCTCCACAAAAAAATAAAAATAAAAACAGCGGTGGGAACTGCTGAAGATTGAGAGTTTCACAGCAAGTGCAGCTAAACCCAGGAAGGTCCAGCTCTGTGGGGGGAGGGGCATCTGCCAAAGGAAAATTAAGAAATAGAGGAAACTTTATCACCACCAAGCTGGATGTCCACTCAGAGACCTAGTCTGAAGGTCAGCAATTACACAGACGACAGGTGGATAAATCCACGAAGATGGGAATAAACCAGCGCAGAAAGGCTGAAAACACCCGAAATTAGAATGCCTCTCCTCCTACAGAGGATTGCAGTGCCTCATCACCAATTGAACAAGGCCTGATAGAAAATGAATGTGAGGAATCAACAGAATCAGGCTTTAGAAGGTGGATAATGAGAAACTTCTGTGAGCTAAAAGAACATGTTCTAGCCCAATGCAAGGAAACTAAGAACCTTGAAAAAAGGTTTCACGAAATGTTAACGAGAATGGACAATTTAAAGAGGAATATAAGTGAATTAATGGAGCTGAAAAACACAATACGAGAACTTCGAGAAGTATGCACAAGTTTTAACAGTCGAATTGATCAAGCAGAAGAAAGGATTTCAGAGGCTGGAGACCAACTTAACGAAATAAAACGAGAAGACAAGATTAGAGAAAAAGGGTAAAAAGGAATGAGCAAAGTCTCCAAGAAATATGGGACTATGTGAAAAGACCTAATCTACGTTTGATAGGTGTACCTGAATGTGACGAAGACAATAAATCCAAGCTGGAAAATATTTTTCAGGATATTATCCAGGAAAACTTTCCTAACCTAGCAAGGCAAGACAATACCCAACTCCAGGTAATACAGAGAACACCACAAAGATATTCCTCAAAAGAGCAACCCCAAGGCACATAATCATTAGATTCATCAGGGTTGAAATGAAGGAGAAAATACTACGGGCGTCCAGAGAGAAAGGTCAGGTTACCCACAAGGGGAAGCCTATCAGACTCACAGCTGATCTCTCAGCAGAAACCCTACAAGCCAGAAGAGAGTGGGGCCGATATTCAACATCCTTAAAGAAAAGAACTTTCAACCCAGAATTTCATATCCAGCCAAACTAAGTTTCATAAGTGAAGGAAAAATAAAATTTTTTTGCAAACAAGCAAGTACTCAGAGATTTCATTACCACCAGGCCTGCTTTACAAGAGCTTCTGAAGGAGGCACTATGTATAGAGGGGGAACAACCAGTATCAGCCACTTCAAAGGACCCATCAGTAAGCTGCATCCAGATCCATCTTACATGCAAGGATATACAGAGACTCAAAACAAAGGGATGGAGGAAGATTTGCCAACCAAATGGAGAGCAAAAAAAAAAAAAGCAGTAGTTGCAATTCTCATCTCTGATAAAATAGACTTTAAAGTAATAGAAACCGAAAGAGATAAGAAGGACATTGTATAATATTAGAGGGATCAATGTAACGGGAAGAGCTAAGGATCCTAAGTCTATGCGCACCCAATATAGGAGCACCCAGATACACAGGGCAACTTCTTGGTGACTTACAAAGAGACTTGGACTCCCACACAATAATAGTGGGAGACTTTAACATTACATTGTCAATATTGGACAAATTAATGAGACAGAAGGTTAAGAAGGATACCCGGGACTTGAACTTAAACCTCAAACAAGTAAACTTAATAAACATTTACAGAACTCTCTATTCCAAATCCACAAAATATACATTTTTTTTTTCAGTAACACATCACATTTATTCTAAAAGTGACCACATGGTTGGGAGTAAATCACTCCCTAGCAATTGCATAGCATTTCATAGGTTTAAATGAAATATTGGTTGGCTGTTTGTTTGTTATTTTCCTCCCTTATTCCTTCCTGTCTCCATTGTATAACACAATTATTAGTATAAAAAAGCTTTTAATATCCATTTGTAGACTGCATTGTAGCCTGGGCAATAGAGCAAGATTCCCGTTCTCTCTCCCTTTTTTTTTTCCTTCTTCTTTTTCTCTTTATTTCATTCGTTTTTTTCTTCCTTCTTTCTCTTTTAAAAAAGAAAAAAAAAGAATGCATGAAATTTGTTTGCCCTTAAGTTTGTAGGGAAAAGAGGGTAAACAAGCAGAGAAGAGTCCAAAAGAGGAGATATAAAAATAAATGCTGCAATTATAGATGTGTATAAATTAAAAAAAAAAAAAGGAAGTGCCAATGTTAATTGCATTATTACTTATTTTTTATTCCTAAGAGTTATTTGAATTCATTATGTAGCTTTAATATATTCATGTTTTACATCACACTTTATTCATTTCCATGTAGAAGAAAGAGAATTCACATCTATTATTGTTCAGTATTGTTGCGTACTGCAAAGCCCAAATATGAGTTCATCAAATGTCACATAATTAGGTAATTGGTGTTTTTCATGTTTTATATTCTGCAGAAATCCTCGGTAGATGTTATGTATGTATCTAAGTATATCTTAGTGATATTTAGAGAATTGTTCAAGATTATGTGGTGGACTAGGAATAAATTACTTTCACATTTTCACATTTAAAATATACAAGATTCAGTGCTTTTTCAGGAGCAGATTATATTCACATCTAATATTGGCCTTTATGATTAGCATTAGTCAAAAGACGTACCTAAAGATAATCGATAAATTGTTATCTTAACAATGCTGATTTATTTGAGGACTTCCAATTGGTATTTATATAAGACTGATATAAACTCAGATGTTTAAAACTAATTTTTAGGTTCAAATCTTGCCTCTAGCACTCACTAGCTGTTTGAACTTGGGCAATGCAAATAAATGTGTCTGTTTCTGATTTCCCTTATTGATAAATTAAGGATACTAGTATTACTTCATAGGCTTGTTATAAGAATTAAATTAGTTAATATTTGAAAAGTGTTTAAATAGTGTCTGGCAAATCGTAATTGCTAAATTATAGTTACGAAGGAAACGAACAAAGAAAGTGAGACCATTTTAATAATATGAAAAATATTTTTTAAAAATAAAGAGTTGCTTAAATTATTCAAGAGATTAACCACTTTCTTTTCTAAGTGGAAGATAGAAGATACATAATGTCAGTTCAACAGACAAGGAAGGACCTGAGTTTATGAAAAACTTGGCTTGAGAACCTTAAGGGGAAGCTACAAAACGAAGATATCCAAAATAATACAAGGAGGAAAAAAGGAGATGTTGGCAGTGAGCTAATAGTTTGGTTACCAAGGTAACAGAGGTAAATTTAATTGAGCAGAAAATAATCATGGTACAAGTAGCCTAAAAGGATGCCATGCACTTCTCCTTTGAGTTTAGTTTGAGTGAAATTTAAGGTTGAATGGTATAACACAAAAATGTTCTATTGCATCAACGCAGCACAGGTGAAGAACAGACATTCTTAAATGCAATAGCTAGTTATTAGAAATAAAAATTGTGACTTTTAAGCTAAATACAAAGCAAATCTTGACACTGGTATTAGTAGAGTCAGAAAGAGCAGCACTAGTCAGCACTTCTTGCATAGAAACTAAACAGCATTTGAAGCCATGCATTCATTCAGCTAAAATGACGAGCATTCCTGGATGAGTTTAGGTTTGCCTTGATTTTTGCTTCAAATACAACACTATACTTAATGTATTTTAAGAATAGATCATGCAAACCATGTGATTATAGTATTTTCATTCAAATAACCTCAATATAACTATATTGAGTATATATGTTTTCAAATGTCTGCAGATTGCTTGGAAATCCTTGGTCGGCAATACTTAGCTACTAAATAAAAAATGTTCACAGTCTTGTGCCGAAACCATTTAACAGCCCACATAACAAATGAGATGTCTAGAGATACATATTTCAGAGCATGTGTCCAATATAATGCACAGCCTAACAATAGGATTTTTGTGACAAAGTAATATATTCTATTTATTTTGGCTACCTATGAGAGACACTTATGATAGCCTTTTAATGCAATGGCTACCTGTAACAAACTAAGAAGCTAAATAGGTTGTAAACATATGCCACAGGATTTGCTAATCTGTAATGAAATACAGATTAGCAAATCAATCATATCATGAACAGCTAAGACTTACAAGTAATAACTTGGATAATAACTTCTAATTCTCTTAGATCAAATAGGATTACTTTAGAAGAGCATGGTACAAATAATTTCAAGTAATAAGAAAATGTATTGTCTTTGAATCTGAGGAACTATTTCACAGAAGACTTACCTCATTGGCTACAACTGGTCACAGAGCTACCATTAAAATAGTGTTTCTCAAATCACGGTCCCTACAAGCATCATCACCTTCACTAGGAACTTGTTGTGAATGCAAAATCTCCAACTTCATATGACACCTCCTGAATCAGAGGTAAGGGTGGGGTCCAACAATCTGTATTTTGAAAAGCTCTCCAAGTAATTTCGACATACACTGAAGTTTGGAAACCACTACCTGCTCTAATCCAAACACTAACAAAGGAAAAATTACTATGATGATTTAAACTATTAGAATATACAGCCAGAGATGAGGATAGAGGCCTTTCCTGAGGAATTAATAGTTGAAAACAGCAGTATTCAGTTGGCAAAGAATATATCAGACAATGAGAATATGGAGGTGTGAGGGAATAAATGTTGAGAAGGCAACAAACTGTTTCCAAATTCCTTTTTCATCAAATGGTATAATTCAAGAGAAAGGCCACAAGCTTTTGAATCCAAACAGATTGATTTTGGAGACCTAATTCCACCCCTCAGTAAAATAAATGGCAAGTTATTTCATTTCCAGGCAGCTCTGCTTCCTCATCTCTGAAATTAGAATAATAATGCTTTTCTCAAAGAGATACTGTGACTGGGACATAGAAGGCACTGAACAAAGAGTAATTTCCTATCAAAATTGCAATAGAGCTACCAATGGCCAAGACTAACACTTTTGTGCTTTCTTTTTTATGTCATATTTGATTACCCAGTTTGTATGTGTTATCAAAAATATATCAAATTGTGTCTTTTTATTATTCCTTTATATAGCAGTGGTGCTATCTCAAAATTGACAGGTTATTTTTTCTGCGAATGAACTTAAAAAAAGAAGCTGATTCATCTAACGGATGGAATATTGGATTTCAACAGACTTTTGTCTGAACCTTTGAAACAGAAGCATTTTATTGTTTTGATTTAATACAGGCTATTTTCCAACATTCCACCAAGACAGCTTGTTCTGTGGTCACCAGATTAAGCAGATAAAAGTTCAGGACACTCAGTTACTTTTGAATTAGATAAGCAAAGAATAGTCTTTTAGAATATATCAAATATTGTATAGAAAGTATGTATACTAAAAAAAAAAAAAAAATCATTGTTTATCTGAAATTCAAATTAACTGGTGTCCTGTATGTTGTCTTGCAACTCTACTAGCACTTCTGTTTTTATATTGTGTGGTCTCATTGTTGAGATAAGCTACAGAAATCAGCGGAATTTATCAGCAAATTTAATCTTTCAACAATGATAAGGACAAATAGTGTCAATGTTTTGAGACTCAATTTCCTCAGGTGTGAAATTAGGCTATTGGATTAAAGAATATCTGAGGCCTCTTCTTATCCCAAAACTTTGATTTTGTGAGTGTGAAAAAACAGCATTTGTGGGATTGTATGAAAAATTGAATGATGCACTATTTCAAAGCTATAAAGTACTACACAAATATTGGTAATGGTGTTTCCAGAACACTACAGCATTATATGTCTGACTATAAAACTATTCAAAGCCTCTTTATATATTTACCCTTTGTTAAGGCATCTCCCTTAAAAATATTGCCACAGAGGTCAATGTAAGCAGTATTTATATTTATCCTACTTTTTCAGCCTGTAGACATTTATAAGGCCTTCAAAACCCTTTCTACTTTAGATTCCCTTTTAGTTCAATAGAGTAAGCTACATTTGTCTGTTACCAACAAACCTATAGTAATCCATAAGTAAAATATGTGCTGGCAAATTTGCTTCTTGTAAAACTGTTTTTAAGGAATAACTAAAAACATAATATGTAGATAAACAAGTATAACAAACAATATATATAAATACTTTACCCAGAGGTATATTCTGATCATAAAATTTTGCTAACTATATATTTTAGCTATTTTTAAATTAAAAATATTTAAATAAAATTATTTGTTTTCAATTTATTTATATTAAAACTTATTTTGGTAATATGAGTAAATTATAAATTGCATGTTTTTCCACCTTTTTACTGCATTAATAATATATATGAATGTAATGAGGCAAAAATATTATAACAATAACTCTTAGATAGGCAAAACAAAATACTTATGTGTGTGTGTGTTTTCATATGGTACAATGATAATTAAGGATAGCTGCCTTAGTCAAAATAGAACATTTAAATTAAACAGAGTTAGAAGATACATTAGCATTTCTTATCCATTCTGGTCATGAAATATTTTTTTTTAAAAGTTGATCCCATATCTTAATGTTCAAAAAATAGCCTCATTTTATCAATATTTTCAGTGTCAATTTTATTCCATATAATA
Organism: Ateles fusciceps; assembly: GCA_036589455.1. Lineage (NCBI taxonomy): Eukaryota > Metazoa > Chordata > Mammalia > Primates > Atelidae > Ateles > Ateles fusciceps. The sequence continues at coordinate 15,623,029 of JAZHEH010001266.1, read as the reverse complement.
AATTGGTTATGTTTCAAAGGTCACTCACTTCTGCCAACCCCTGGCAAAACACTGTAGATGATATTATGTTTATGTATAGTAAAAGGTGCTTAAAGAAAATCTGAGGTTAAATGCAAGTCAAACAGAATAGAAAAGCAAACAAATTAGTTGACTTTAAAATATTCATGCTTAAGAAAACAGACTTAATTAAAGAGAGAGAATCATGCAATAAAATTAAGGCACAAGAAAATTCTAAAATACAGTCATAAATCCCCTAATGACTGGGATATGTTCTGAGAAACGTGTCATTGGTGATTTCATTGTTATCTGAACAATGGATGTACTTACACAACCTAGATGGTGTAGCCCACTGCACACCTAGGCAATATCATATAGTCCTTTGTTCATAGACTACAAATCTGTACAGGATGCCTCTGTATTGAATATGGTAGGCAACTGTAGCACAATGGTAAATATTTGTATATCTAAATATATGTAAACACAGAAGAAGTTCAGTAAAAATATTATATGAAAGATATAAAAAATGGTACAACTGTATAGAGAACTTATCATGAAAGGAGCTCGAGGACTGGAAGTTGTTCTGGGTGAGTCAATGAATGAGCGGTGAGTAAGTGTGAGGTCCTACTACATGACTTTACACTCCTGTAGATTTCATAAACACTACACATAGGCTACCCTGAATTTACAAAATAAAAATTTCTCTCTTTAATAATAAATTAACCTTGCCTTACTGTAATATTTTTACTTTATAAACTCTTTAATTTTTTTCAATTTTTGACTCTTTTATAATAATACTTAAACTAAACATAAGAGAAAATGGTACAATCAAGAGACCAGGTAAACATTGAGATGAATGAGGCTGTTGATGGGGTAACACAGCATACTGCTATACAGTAAATTGTTTTTAATAAATAGAGTACACACTAAAATAACAATAAAACTATAATAAATACATAAATCAGTAATAGAGCAGTTCATTATAATTGTCAAGTGTTATGTACTGCACATTATTGTGCTATACTTTTATATGACTGGCAGTGCAGGAAATTTCTTTACACCAGCATCACCATAACACGTGAGTAATGCATTCATTGCACATTATGATGACTATAGGTTACTAGGTGAGTGTTACAGGACCACAGGTTTGCATGCCCACTGCAGAGTAATATCCCAATACATTGAGTCAGTGGGATTTGCAGCAGAGAAAGTTTAATAGTCACAGGGCATCTGAGCAAGGAGGTGGGAGGAACCCACAAATCTGTCTTCTCAAGGAGTTCTAGGCTGAGGTCTTTAAGGTGATCATGGAGAGTAAGGGGCTGGAAAATGTGGTGTCATTGATTAACTGGGATAATGAGGATGAAATCAATGGATGTGAAAATTGCATTTTTTAACATCAGCAGTTTTACCAGTAGGCAGGACCTGAATAAAATATCTTGAATGGAAAACTTAATGCTTCACAATACTTAAGTTGTTATCTATAGAGCAGTTAAGGGGGACAATAATCTTGTGACATGGTCTATGTGACTCTGGGGCAATAGGAAGTAACCAACTGTGAGGAAGTGGGTGAGAGAGCAGTCTGACCTGATGGTTAATGCTGAATATGCTGCAGCTTGGTTTATTTTCATTTCTACCCTTCCTCTCTTCCCTGATTAATTTCATAAAATTTATACGGATGGTTTCAACAGGAATTTTTCACCCCATTATAATCTTATGAAACCACTGTTGTATGTGTGATCCATTGTCAACTGAAATGTCATTATGTGGCACAAGAATGCACATTTATTTTGCTTGAGATATATGAAATTGTGTTTTTGAAGGTCAATTGTCAAATATGAGTAATTCCATACAGTTCAACCTAATAGATGGACTTTCAAATGCCTTGAAAGTTGAAACTGATTATTTAATTTTACTTCAGATCTATGATTTGTAGCTTCATGCATAAAGATGTTTATGCAAGGCTGAGCATAGTGACTCATGCCTATATTCCTGGCACTTTGGGAGGCCAAGGCAGGCAGATCGCTTGAGCTCAGGAGTTCCAGACCAGCCTGGGCAACGTGGCAAAATCCTGTTTCTACTAAAAATACAAACATTAGCAAGTGTGATGGAGCACACCTGTAGTCCCAGCTACTTGGGGGGCTGAGGTGAGAGGATGGCTTGAGTCCAGGTAGTTGAAGCTGTGGTGAGCTGAGATCACACCACCACACTCCAGTGCAGGTGACAGAGTGAAACCCTGCCTCAAAAAAAAAAAAAAAAATCTTTATGCAGCAACATATAATTTAAAAATTAGAAGCAATTGCTTGTTCCCATGGACAAATAATTAGGAAAAGTATAGTTCCTATTTACTATGACCAAAAGGAAAAAGGAAAACTACGTGGGTAATATAATCTCATCTACTATACAAATGCACAGAAAATTTCTCAGGAAATACATCTAAGTATCATCAGTGGATTATTTATGTGATTTTTTTTCTGGCATGTGCCCAATTTTCTAATTGTTATATGATTGGATATTTTGGAAAACTTTTGATTCTATTTTTGTCCAGTGGAACATGGAGGGAAGCAACCACATGTCAGATCCACAGGGAAGATTTGCGAGTTTCATCTATCTTGCTTGCACTCACCCTTCATCAGAAGGACAGCATGCCCAAGTTAGCAGCTGTCCCTTCAGCCTATATTAGGCCATTCTCACATTGCTATAAATAAATACCTGAGACTGGGTGGGTAATTTATAAAGAAAAGAGGTTTAATTGGCTCACAGTTCTGCAGGCTGTATAGGAATCTTAGCACCAACATTGCTCAGCTTCTGGGGGCCTCAGGGAGCTTTTGCTCATGGTGGAAGCAGGAGCTTGCATCACGTGGCAAAAGTAGGAGCAAGAGACAGAACATGGGGGCTTGGGGGCAGGAGGTACCACACACTTTTAAATGACCAGATCTTGTGAGAACTCACTACCATGAAGACAGCTTCAAGCCATGAGGGTTCCACCCCCATGATCCAAACACCTCCCCACCAGGCCCCACCTCCAACATTGAAAATTATATTTCAACATGAGATTTGGGCAGGGACAAATATCCAAACTATGTCACTAGTCCTTGCATGGAGAATACATACCAAGCAAACCTGAACTTGACTAATAGCCTTGAAAAGACCCACCACAGCTGACCTGAAGATCCATGAGTGAGAAATAAGTCTTTATTCAAATAAATAAGTATTTGAACAAATAAATTCAAATAAATATTTATTCTAACTTCCTAGCTCTTCACTGCCTACTGACCTTTTGTCCTTGCTTCTCTGCCAGCGGCTATATCCATGCTACACAAGGGTGGCAGGGGCAGGTGCATGCTTTTCTAGTGCCATTTTAGGCGAGACTTTGCTTAGAGGCAGGTTCCTCCTCGGGCTATGCCCCAAATACTGAGGCAGAAGTCCCTTGATCTCAATGGATGATTCTATCACAACTCCCTGGGGTTAAATCCCCTGGGGTTGAACAAGTACAGTGCCTTTCATTCCCAAAATTCTTCATTCCATCTGCCGATTGGAATTTTGATTGGGGTAGAAAAAAGGTTTTTATAGTATCTAGTGCTTTTTTGTAGTCTAGAGGCCAAGGTATAAATTTTAATTTCTAAGTTGCCAGGTTCTGGATACTTGCAATCAAATAGCATAGGACATGCATATCAAGCTTGTTTTGGATTCAAAACTATTGTGTGCTTTAAATTTCAAGAACTTATTTTGTAATTTAAATTACATAATTTGGCGTTCTCTTTCTTTCTCCACCCACCCCCTCTCTGAGTTGCATCTTCTTTCTGAGTGTTATGGTTACCTACAGAGACAGATATACCCCCATCCAAAATGTGGTTCCAACATCAAGACTGATGATACCATATACACCAAGAGGGTATGAAAAGTTGCATTACTTACATGTTTGAGGTCTCTAGGGGAGATTAGAGCAAATCTCTTAAACATGTCCATAATGACTTGAGAGGGAGAGGAAAGAGAATGAACTGTGTGTGTGGGGTGTGTGTGTGTGTGTGTGTGTGTGCACGCGCGTGCACGCACTCCTAGGGGGTGAGGCTCAGGTGAGAGTTCCTGTGGGTGAGCAGAGGCTTACATGGTTTGGATCTCTCACAGATGCCAGAGGAGGAAGCACACAGGCTTTCTTATCAGCTCACCTAGATGGGGGAAAGGGAAGAGGGAAAAGTGGCAAAGGGAAGAGGAAAAAGTGAAAATTAAATCTGACAACAGTTAAACATCAAAAACGAGGCTTCAGACTCCTCATCTCCACCGGGTTTTGCATGTAGCAAAGTCTGGAAATCTGATGGGAAATGAGTCAATGAAGACAAATAAAAGTCATCTTTAACATTACCTTGATATGTTAATGTGTTATTTAACCTGGTCAGTATTAACACTAGCTAAACTAAGATTAGCCCCCATTTTTTGCCAGCTAAGATTAGCCCCCCCTCTTTTTTGCCTTCAAGCTAATCAATGTAACAGTTTTGGGGAAAAGGGGAAAAAAAGAATGGGAAGAAAGAAAATAACATTTCCTGGGCTTGTAATATATTCCAATTGCTATGACATATGTGTTGGGAAGTTTATGGAGATGTTTGTGTTTTGTTCTAAATTTTTCTGTTCTTCTTTCTCCACTAAGCAATAGTCAAGGCTTTGTCAAGGGAGGGATTTGTTTAGAAAGTTCCAAAGCAGAGTTGTCTGGAAACTTCTATATCCATGGGGATTGGTTCTGGACCTATTACAGATACCAAAATCCCAAGATGCTCAAGTCCTTGATACAAAATCATATTTGCATATAACCTATGCACATTATTCCTTATACTTAAAATCATCTCTAGATTACTTATAATTCCTATGATGATGTAAATACTACATAAATAGTTGTACTATACTGTTTAGGGAATAATGATAAGAAAAAGTCTGTACATATTCAGTACAGATATAATTATTTTGCCAAATATTTTTGAGTCTAACTTGGTTGAATCCTTAGATACAGAACCCAAAGATATGGAAAGCCAACTGCATTCTTTTTCTGGATTTTGCTTTTCAAGGTCTACATTATGGGGATCCCACTAAATCATGTCAAAGGAGTAGGGAAAGAGTTGGGTACCCTGAGGAGGTCCTTGAGGTCAGGGAAAAAGAAGAGAGTCCTCTTGGGAACTAAAAGAGAATAAAAATTATGACTCTGAACCTCATACTCTTTGGATACCCTAAGAGGATGTCAGGACTTACAGGGAGCAAATTACAAGGCTGGTCTGTGCTCCCAGGACTCATCAAAGATTCCATTCACTGCATTTGATGTCAAAGCAGAATCATCAACTTGAAGGATCCTGCAGGTTCAGATAATTAAAATATTAGTAGTGACTAGTGCATATGGAAATTGGAAGGCCTTACCGTAGTGTTATATTCTGTTTAAGATCCTGGGAACAGTTCCAGGGCAGAAAGAGGGAGAAGCAATAATTCCAATGACTAAACTACTTAAACACCTGGTGTGATGGAAGCCCAGAATCATATTTCATCTGATTTTAGGTAAAAATAGGTCTTGCAATATTTTCTACACCTAAATTTGAATTAAAAAATTTGTCTTCTCTAAGACATGTGACTAGGCTAGTCCAAAAGGGCTGGTTTATGTTCAAAAAACGGAAAGAATGATGTTTGGGACTTGGCTTAAAGTGTTTCCTCTATCAAACCAACAATTAGTGCAAAAAAATACTCAAGATAAAAGGAGTGGACACTGTCCTCAGTGACTCCCCTTTCTCCTGGGGTACGGTTAAAATTCAGTAGCTGCTGCAACTAGTGCATAGTGAGAAGTTTACCACCTCAGAGACTTGGCTGCATTGCCTTTTATATACCATAAGCTGGTGGAGAGGCTAACTAAGTCTCCTTGGGCTTCTATAACAACCTACCATAGACCAGGTGGCTTAAACAATAGAACTCTTTTTTTCACCCAGTTCTGGAGGCTGAGGAGCCCAAGATCAAGGTTCAGTTCAATTCCTCATGAGGGCCCTCTTCTTGGCTTGCAAATGGCTGCCTTTTCACTTGGTGCTCACATGATGGAGAGAGCACCCTGGTGTTTCTTCCTTTTCTTATAAGAACACCAGTCCTATCAAATTAGAGCCTCACCCTTATGACCTCATTTAGCCTTCATCACCTTCTCACAGAACCTGTCTCTAAACACAGTCACATTCTCAAAATACTCATTTTGAGAAGACACAGACAGTCAGTTCATAACAGAGGCCCTAGATGGTTGAGGATATACATATTCTATCAAGAAAATGTTGGTGGTGCCACGGCTAAATATTTGCATGTTTTTCACGAAGTCATAGCCTGCCATACATTTAGCAACCCAATAATAATAACCACCCCAATTTATAGATGAGAAAATTGAGTCTTAGAGAGATTATGAAACTTGCCCAAATTACCTGGATTATCAATTAAAACTTAAGTCTGTCTGGCATCATAGAATTGTCTTTTGTCCTAAACTATGTTATCACACAGTTTTAAAAAAAAAACTGGGAAGAGGGGTCAAGACAGTCAACTAGAAGCAGCGGCATTTGAAGGATCTCATGGAAAAAAAACATAAGTGTGTGAATCTTTCACCAGCAACCAAGGTATCCAGGTTCTCTCACTGAAATTGACTAGAAGGCTGGTGTGACCCACAGAGAGAAGGAAGAGCAGTGTGGCGCGGTGGCCCACCTGAGAACCACAGGGGCAGAGGAACCCCCTACCCCAGCCAAGGGAGGTGGTGAGTGAGCACACTACCTAGCCAGGGAAACTGCTTTTTTCATGGAACTATGCAACCCATGGATCAGAAGATGTTACTCGCGAACCCACACCACCAGGGCCTAGGCTCCCAACCCCTAAACCCACAGATTCTTATAGCCACTCAGCTGGAATCTGCTTAAGCCCACCAAACTCCTGGGGGGAAGGGCGGCTAGCACCACAGCTGTGGCTGTCTGCTGTCTAAGCCCTTTGAGCTCCTTGGGGAAGGAGCAGCAACCAGCAGAGAGACTTGCAACTGCCTAACATACTAAGCTCCCAGGGCAGGGGGGAGTGTGGCACCCTTCTTTATAGCTTCAGGCTGTGCTTTTACCCTGCTGGAGCCAAGGAGGCTGGAGGACTCGCTTCCAAGGCTTGTCTCCACAGCCCAATACACCCACTGCAGCAGCCTGCAGCCAGAGTGCCTCTTCAGGTCTGACTCTGACCCATCCACCCTCATTGAGTGGGGCTTCCCTGCAGGAACTCCAGTAACTCCAGCCAGAGGCTCAGGGACAGAATTCGGATCTCCCTGGGCCTAATCCCTTAAAGGGAGAGGTGGCCACAGTCTCTGTGGATCAGCAGACTTAGCTTCTACTCCTTGTAGTTCTGAGGAAACCAGGCAGACCAGATGAGGAGGTTCTCCCCCAGTGAAACATACCCTTTCCACCAAGGCATAAAGTGCTTCTTTAAAAGGGTCCTGCTCCCTGTGCCACCCAACTGCGTGAGACGCTCCAACAGGGGTGCAGACACCTCATACAAAAGCAATCCTGCTGGCATCAGGTTGTGCCCCTCGAGGTCAGAGGTCCCAGGAGAAGGAGCAGGCACCCATCTTTGTTGCTCTCTAGCCTCCTTGAGTGACATCTCCACGCATGGGAGCGAATCAGGTGAATAGAGCCTGAAGTGAACCCCCAGCAAACTGCAGCAGCACTACAGAAGAGGGACCTGACTATTAAAAAGAAAAACAAACATGCAGAAAGTGACAACAAGAGCATCAACAACAACAAAAAGGCCCCCACAAAAGCCACATCCAAGGGTCAGCAACCTCAAAGACCAAAACTAAACAAACTCATGAAGAGAATGGATCAATGAAAAACAATACTGAAAACCCAAAAAGCCAGAGTGCCTCTTCTCCTCCAAATGATCCCAATGTCTCTCCATCAGACTTGGATGGAGGATTAGAGGGACGAATTGACAGAAGAAGGCTTCAGAAGATGGGTAATAAAAAACCATGATAAGCTAAAGGGAGCATGTTCTAATCCAATGCAAAGAAGTTAAGAACCTTGATAAAATGTTAGAGGAATTGCTAACTAGAACAACCAGTTTAGAGAGGAACATAAACGACCTGATGGAGCTGAAAAACACAGCGTGAGAACTTCATCAAGATGCTGAAAAACACAGCATACACAAGTGTCAATAGCTGAATCAACCAAGCAGAAGAAAGGATATCAGAGTTTGAAGACCACCTTACTGAAATAAGACATGCAGAGAAGAATAGAGATAAAAAGAATGAAAAGGAATGAGCAAAGCCTCCAAGAAATATGGGACTTCATAAAAAGACTGAAACTGTGATAGACTAGAGTAGCAGAAGGAGACAGGGAGAATGGAAACAAGGCTGGAAAACAAACTTCAGGATATTATCCAGGAGAACTTCCCCAACCTAGCAGACAGGACAACATGCAAATTCAGTAAATACAGAGAACACCGTTAAGATACTCCACGAGATCATCAACCCGAAGATACATAATCATCAGGTTCTCCAAGGTCAAAATAAAGGAAAAACTGTTAAGGGCAGCCAGAGAGAAAAGCCAGATCACCTACAAAGTGAAGCCCATCAGACTAACAACAGACCTCTCAGCAGAAACTCTGCAAGCCAGAAGAAATTGGGGGCTAATATTCAACATTCTTAAAGAATAGAATTTTCAACCCACAATTTCATATCCAGCCAAACTAAGCTTCATAAGTAGAGAAATAAAATCCTTTCCAGACAAGCAAATGCTGGGAGATTTTGTTACCACCAGGTGTGCCCTGCAAGAGCTCCTGAAAGAAGCACTAAATATGGAAAGGAAAAACCAGCCACTGCAAAAACACACCAAAACATAAAGGCGAATGACACTACAAAGAAACTCCATCAACTAGTGTGCCAAAATACCAAAGAGCATCATGATTTTAGAGCTCCTGAAAGAAGCACTAAATATGGAATGGAAAGTACCAGCCACTGCAAAAACACACCAAAATATAAAGGCGAATGACACTATGAAGAAATTGCATCAGCTAGTGTGCCAAAATACCAAATAGCATCATGATTACAGGATTAAATTCATACATAACAATACTAACCTTAAATGTAAAAGGACTAAATGAACCAATTAAAAGATAAGACTGTAAAATTGGATAAGGAGTCAAGACCCATTGGTGTGCTGTGTTTAGGAGACACATCTTATGTGCAAAGACACACATAGACTCAAAATAAAGGGAAGGAGGGAAATTTACCAAGCAAATGGAAAGGGAAAAAAAAAAAAAAAAAAAGCAGGGGTTGCAATCTTAGTCTCTGACAAAACAGGCTTTAAACCAACAAAGATCAAAAAAGACAAAGAAATGCATTACACAATGGTTAAGGGAACAATTCAACAAGAAAAGTTAACTATTCTAAATATATATACCCCCAATACAGGAGCACCCAGATTCATAAAACAAGTTCTTAGAGACCTACAGAGAGGCTTAGACTCCAACATAATAATAGTAGGAGACTTTTACCCCCCCACTATCAGTATTAAGCAGATCAACAAGACAAAATTAACAAGGATATTCAGGACTTGAACTCAGCTCTGGATCAACTGGACTTAGTAGACATCTACAGAACTCCCTACCCCAAATTAACAGAATACACATTCTTCTCAGTGCCACATGGCACTTATTCTAAAATTGACCACGTAATTGGAAGTGAAACAGTCCACAGAAAATGCAAAATAACTGAAATCATAACAGTCTCTCAGACCATAGTGAAATGAAATTAGAACTCATGATTAAGAAACTCACTCAAAACCATATAATTTCATGAAAATTGAACAATCTGCTCCTGAATGACTCCCCAGGTAAATAATGAAATTAAGGTAGAAATCAAGAAGTTCTTTGAAACCAGTGAGAACAGAAACAATGTACCATAATCTCTGGGACACAGCTAAAGGTGTGTTAAGAAGAAAAAGTTACAGCACCAAATACCCACATTGGAAAGCTAGAAAGATCTCAAGTTGACACCCTAACATCACAATTGAAAGAGCTAGAGAGGCAAGAGCAAACTTATCCAAAAGCTAGCAGAAGACAAGAAATAACTAAGAGCAGAGAAGAATTAAAGGAGATACATGAAAAGTCCTCCAAAAATCAATGAATCCAGGAGCTGTTTTTTTTGAAAAAATTAACAAAATAGATAGACAACTACCTAAACTAATAAAGAAGAATAAGAGAGAGGAATCAAAAAGACATAATAAAAAATGATAAAGGGTATATCACCACTGTGACCCCATGAAAATACAAACCTCCATTAGAGAATACTATAAACACCTCTATGCAAATAAACTAGAAAATCTGGAAGAAATGGATAAATTCCTGAACACATACACCCTACCAAGACTAAACCAGGGAAGAAGGTAAATCCCTGAATAGATCAATAACAAGCTCTGAAATTCAGGCAGTAATTAATAGCCTACCAACCAAAAAAAGCTCAGGACCAGACAAATTCACAGCTTTATTCTACCAGAAATACAGAGGAGCTGGCACCATTTCGTCCGTAATGATTTGAAACAATTGAAAATGAGGGACTCCTCCCTAACCCATTTTATGAAGCCAGCATCATCCTCATACCAAAACTGGGAAGAGATACAACAAAAAATGAACACTTTAGGCCAATATCCATGATGAGCAATGATGAGAAAATCCTAAATAAAATACTGGCAAACTGAATCCAACAACACATCAAAAAACTTATCCACCACAGTCAAGTCAGCTTCATCTCTGGGATGCAAGGCTGGTTTAACATATGCAAATCAATAAATGTAATCCATCATACAAACAGAACCAAAGACAAAAACCACATGATTATCTCAATAGATGTGGGAAAGGTCTTTGATAAAACTCAACATCCCTTCATGTTAAAAACTCTCAATAAACTAGGTATTGATGAAACATACCTCAAAATAATAGAGCTATTTATGACAAACCCACAGCCAATATCATATTTAATGAGCAAAAGCTGGAAGCATTACATTTGAAAACCAGTAGAAGACAAGGATGCCCTCTCTCATCACTCTTATTCAACATAGTATTGGAAGTTCTGGCCAGGACAATCAGGCAAGAGAAAGAAATAAAGCGTATTCAAATAGAAAGAGAAGAAGTCAAGTTGTCTCTGTTTGCAGATGACATGATTTTATATTAAAAAAACTCCATCATCTTAGCCCCAAAACTTCTCGAACTGATAAGCAATTTCAGAAAAGTCTCAGGATACAAAATCAATGTGCAAAAATCACAAGCATTCAGTTACACCAACAATAGGGAAGCAGGGAGACAAATCATGAATGAACTCCTATTCATCATCACTACAAAGAGAACAAAATACCTATGAATACAGCTAACAAGGAATATAAATGACCTCTTCAAGGAGAACTACAAACCACTGCTCAAGGAAAAAAGAGAGGACAAATGGAAAAACATTCCATCCTCCTGGATAGGAAGAATCAGTACTGCGAAAATGGCCATGCTGCCCAAAGCAATTTGTATATTCAGTGCTATTCCCATCAAACTACCATTGAGATTCTTCACAGAATTTGAAAAAATTATTTAAAATTTCATATGGAATCAAAGAAGACCCCATAGAGCCAAGATGATCCTAAGCAAAAAGAACAAAGTTGGAGGCATTATGCTACCTGACTTCAAACTATACTACAAGGCTACAGTAACCAAAACAGCATGGTACTGGTACCAAAACATACATATAGACCAATGGAGGAGAACAGAGACCTCAGAAATATATGTTTACTGAGGCACTATTTACAATAGCAAAGACATGGAACCAACCAAAATGCCCATCAATGATAGACTGGATAAGGAAAATGTGGTACATATATACCATGGAATACTATACAGTCACAAAAAGGAATAAGATCACATCCTTTGCAGGGACATGGATGACACTGAAAGCCATCATTCTCAGCAAACTAACACAGGAGCAGAAATTTAAACATCTCATGTTCTCACTCCTAAGTGAGAGTCAAACATTGAGAACACATGAACACAGAGAGGGGAACAACATACCAGGGTCTGTTGGTGGGGTGGGAGGTGAGGGGGAGGGAACTTACAGGTTGGGTCAATAGCTGTAGCAAACCACCATGGCACACGTATGACTATGTAACAAACCTGCACATTTTGGACATGTATCCCAGTTTTTTGTTTTGTTTTTAGAAAAAATATAAATAAATAAAAATAGGAAGTTTATAAAACAGGAATGACTGAATGTAGTCCATAAATACACTCACATATACAGGGTTAATTGACTTTTAATAAAATACAAGTTATGTTTTAAAAAAATTAACATTACTGGGTAAGATTTAGATGACTTTACAAAGGGAATTTAAATGAAAGTATAATATTATATTAATAGAAAAATTGCCTTGAAAGGAAATAGCTGAGCTTAGGTGGCAGATGAAAAAGAAATTCAGGAAAATCATGAGGATTGTTGCTCTTTTCTACTCCACCCCCACCCCCACCTAAGATCTGGGATCCCCAGTCAGGATGCAAGATGGACAGTGGATGCACGTGGCTTGGTAACAAATACATCAGAATTCTGTGGCTGAGTCTGATAATCTGCAGGAGGAATAGCCAAGAAATAAGTAAAAGGTGAATCATCATGTTGTACAGTAGGTTTGTTGAATGTATTCCTTCTATTTAACTAAAATTTTGTGTTCTTTGACCAACATCTCAACCTTCTATCTCCACCACCAGCCTCTGGTAACCACTATACCACTCTCTACTATGAGTTCAACGTTTTTAGATCTCATCTATAAGTAAGATGGATATTTGTCTCTTCGTGCCTGGCTTATTTTACTTAGCATATTGATTCCCAGGTTCATCCATGTTGTCTCAAATGACAGGATTTTCTTCTTCTTTAATGGCTGGATAATATTCTATCATAGATATATACCAAATATTGTTATCCATTCATTTTTTGATAACACTTAGGTTGATTAGGTATCTTGGCTAATGTGAATAATGCTGGAATGAACAAGTGAGTGCAGATGTCTCTTTGACATACTGATTTTATATCCTTTGCATATATACTCAATAGTGAGATTGCTGGATCATATGGTAGTTCTAATTTTTTGAAGAGTCTCTATACTCTTTTTCATGATGGCTGTACTAATTAACCTTCCCACCCAATGTATACAAAGATTTCCTTTTCCCCCACATCCTTGTCAAAACTTATCCTTTATCTTTTTGATGCTAGCCATTCTAAGAGGTTCGAGGTGATATCTCATTGTGGTTTTAGTTTGAATTTCTTTGATTACTAGTAATGAGCATTTTTAAAATATATCTGCTGGCCATTTGTAAATATTCTCTTGGGAAATGTCTATTGAGGTCCTTTGCTAATTTTTAAATTTGGTTGTTTCCTTGCTGTTAGTTGTGTGAATTCCTTACATGTTTTGGATATTAACTTACCCCTGATCAGAAATAGTTTGCAAATATGTTCTCCCATTCTATAGGTTTTGTGTTCATTGTGTTGTTATCTTTGCTGTATAGAAGTGTTTTAGTTTGATGTAATCCCTTTTGTCTATTTTTGCTTTTGTTGCTTTTGGGCAACAACCGTGTCTATTTTGTGCTTCTGTGATCATATTAAAAAAGCTGTTGCCTAGGCCAAGGTCATGGAGCTTTTCTACTATTTTCTTCTAGTAATTTTATAGTTTTAGGTCTTACATTTAAGTTCTGAATCCATTTTAAGTTGATTTTTGTATATAGCATGAGATAAGGTTCTAATTTTATTCTTCTCCATATGAATAGCCAGTTTTTCCAACATCTTTTATTGAAGAGACTGTTCTTTCTGCATTGCATTTAAGGCACCTTTGTAAAAAATTAATTGAATAGCTGTGTAGTGTATTTTAAAGTCAGATAGTGTGATAACTCCAGCTTTGTTCTTTTTGCTCAAGATTGCTTTGGTTATTTAGGGTCTTTTTTTGGTTTCATATTAATGTTGGGATTGTTTTTCTATTTCTGTAATAAATGTCTTTAAAATTCTGACAAGGATTGCATTAAATCTGTAGAGTGCTTTGGGTATTATGTTTTGACAATATTAATTTTTCCAGTAAATGAACACAGGATATTGTTCCATTTATTTAAGTCTTTTTCAATTTCCTTCATCCATAGTTTACAGTTTTCGCTGTATAAGTCTTTCATCTCTTTGGTTAGATTTATTCCTAAGTATAGTTTTGTTACTATTGTGAATAGAATTGTTTTCTTAATTTCCTTTTTAAACAGCTCATTGTTAGTTTGTAGAAAGCTGATTTTTGTATGTTGATTTTGTATTCTGTATTTTTACTGAATTTTTTAATCAGTTCTAATAGTATTTCAGTGGAGTCTTTAGGGTTTTCTACATGTAAGATCATGCTACCTGCAAACAGGGGAAAATTTAACTTCTTACTTTCCAATTTGGATGGCTTTGATTTATTTCTCTTACCTAAATACCATGTCTTCGACTTGCAGTACTATGCTGAATAGCAGTGGCAAAAGTGGGCATCCTTTTCTTATTTCTGATCTAAGGGAAAACTTTCAACTTCCACTGTTGAGAATGAATTAGAAAGAAATTTTAAAATCATAATTTAGCATTATATTCCTGAATAATTTTCATTTCATAAGTGATTAAATTTTGGATTGTGAATTTTTCTTGGACTTAGATTCAAATTAGATTGTTCCTGGCCAGGCCTCCCTAGAATTATGCCCCAAAAGAGATCAGTGTTAGTGTTTATAGAATCATAGCATTTTTAGCAATCATTTAGTGCCTTAGTTTTAAATATTGGAAAAAATAAAACTTAGAGAGGTTAAGTGAGAAGTCAAAGCTACAGTTGGGGTTAGAACCAAATTTTCCTGATTTCCATCCACTGTATTAAGCTGCATGGTCAAGTATGGCAGCTGTGCTATGAGATGGTAGCCAATCTTCTTCTCACATTGGGCAATATTTATTTTCATGAAACTATAAACAGCTCTTAGATTGTTAGAATCTGAATTAGATAAATAGATAATAAGTGGCATAAATTTTGCCATTTCCTGCTAAAAATATAAATATGGTTGTACACAAACATGCTTACTTCAGGCAAAGAGGCTATCAGTTTCTGTATGGCATAGTTTTTTTGTTCAACCAAGGATGACAAACTGCCAAATAGTAAATAGAATCAGTGCTAGTGAGCTTTTAAGCACTGCTGTTTCTCCCCCTCTCCCTCTCTCTTGCTGTCTCTCCTACAGCCTCGTCTAGGCATCATACTGTTTCAAGAACAAAGAAATGCCAAGTAGCAATTAACAAGCGAAACCTGATTCACATGTAAACGAGCTTGGGCCCGTTTTTTTTCACAAAATGTACTGACAAAATTAGTTTTGAAAATATTTAACTCCTATTGATTTAATTTTTAGAAGTCTCATTACTAAGGCCTTCTTATCTCTCCTATAAATCTGGTATCTATACTCACCTTTCTCAGAAGAGGTATGGTTTTCTTCTTTGAGAGAAAAACAAAAACAACTATGATAAAATAATGGGTTGGATAGTGATGCTTAACTAAAGCCACTTATGGCTTTCTCTGAGAAAGCCATAGTTGTGGTGATTATTTCAGACTAATCTGCTTTTCTTCACGAGTCACACTTAACCATTTTTGTATTTTATTTGTTCATCAAATAGATTCCCACAAAATACAGTTTGATTTGGATTTATTTGGCACCAATCTGATAAATCACAATGTCATTTTTCACTGCTGTGAAATATTATGTGAATAAATCATTTTTGGCTTTAAAATGCATCAGTGAGTCATGGAGGCTCATAAGAACTCTTTGACATAGTTTTCCAGAGAATTTTGAAAAATTTCACATCTATTCTGAAGTGGTAACCTAAATCACTATTTCTTTTCCAGAAATGCTTTTCAAATTTTAGTGTATATAAGAATCATCTGAGAGCTTATTGAAATGCAGATTTCTGGGTCCCGCTTCTTAAGGTTCTGGTTAAGGAGATGAGGTGTGGTGCCCGAGAATTTTACATTTCCCAGGTCAAGCTGAGGGATCTACTACCCCAGTGCAGCTTCCACCTCAGCCTCCTGGAAACACCATTCAGATGTCCTTTTAAACATACACAATAAATGGATATGAAGATCCATCCTTGCACTAGTAAAAAGGGATATTTTGCCATTTTGCTGCATCATTAACTATGTTACATAAAATAGATGTTCGGGAAATTATAGTGCTGTGGTTTCTATCACATCCATCACAAGTTGATCGCTTCCCTCTGTAATTATGCCCCCTGACAGCTGTGCATTTGTACAAGAGAAAGCAATGACTTGTTCAGGAAACTACTATATAGCTCCATGGGTATTAAAATGCACATGTGCTTGTGAATTCTCATTATTAACTATAACTGTCCATGAAGCTCCAGTGATTCTGCTCTTCATCTCTAACATTTCAGAGACTGAATTGGTAGGTCTGTGGACAGACTTTTGGAGAATGTAAGACAGCACGAATAAATAATTAATATAATATAAAATATAGATAAATTATCTGTAGCCCAGTTGAGGTCATGAACATTTTAGGAAGGAGGAATTTAGGAGCCACAGCTTAAAGAACACCTCATATATCCTAGGAAATGGTGATAGACAGCAATCAATTCTGTTAGCTCGTAATCTAGCAAGGGATTAAGAAGTTTGAGCTTTCTGAAACAGCTGAATGATAAGAGGGGTTTGACTAATGTTGGGAATATAAGTATATCTTTTGCTTTGGAAAAAGAACCAAATTATTATGATCATTCTCCATTTGCCAGCAAAATGTTTTTAGCACACACATGCTAATATATGCATATTTATTTATTTCAAAGTATTTGTACTCATCATTATAATCTATACATAATTTATACACAGATATTTCAAATGACACACTATAATATATGTTTGGAAAATTGAGATAAACATTAAGTTTAAAATTTTGTCTTACTGAAATCTGCATATTATCATTAATTCAAAGCAAAAGGCATAATATACAGTTAGAGAAAAGGATATCATTAACAATATTAAATATGAATCCATAATTTAAGTAGACTTATTGATAATCTTAACTTTTTGGAAGAAAATGTGTAAATATAAATGATAACTTTTTATTTAGTCTCCTAATGTGGCTTAATGCCCATAGCAGGGTAAATATTAGCTATGCCATTTTTTGTTCTCTGCCTGTTTTTGTATCATTATATTACATTCAAGTGGTGGTTACTTTGCTGGAATCTTTTTCAGCTTTCCATCTAAACTGTAGTTGGATATTATCTCTTTTCCTTCAACTTTCTTAGCACTCTTGGAGTGTGTTTCATTCTTCAATGATCAGTTACAATCTGTAGATTCTTGGTTATCTATTATTCCTTGCAATTTCACTACTGAATGCCCAATCTTATCCATAGCAAGTGCTTAATAAATATATATTAACTAATAAGTAATAGAGAGAGGAAGAACAACTTTCATATAGAAATATGAGACAAAAGAAGCTTTTCATTTTTACTTAAGGAATTAAACCTATCATGTTTTTTCTTCTATATAAAAAGGCTTTAATTTTAATTAATTTTCAGCAATAATATAATAAAAGATTGTTTTTCTATGAAACTTCATGCCATGCCAACAGGATGATGACTCATACGCCACTAGAAATCTGACACATCACATTACTTTCACTTATTTTTATAGCATGTAAATTGTCTCACATCCGATAAGTCGGCAACAGAAGAACTCCCTGGAGATGGACTAAAATTATTCAGGAAAATCAAGTGTCTTTAAATCTAAAAAATATTCAGAAAATATCTGCTTTGAATGTAATAGAAAGAGGGCAATAAACATACATCAGTGAGTATCTTTTACTAGTGTTTCAATATATAAGCACATCTATAATTCTGGCATTTCATAAAGGCATTGATTTTTAAAATAAATGTATTGATGATATTAGTTTTAGCAATAGAAAATGACAACTATTTCACAGTAACATCCACAACTTCACAAGCTGTGAAACTTCCCTAACATATATTTTTTAAAAAATTGAAAAAAATCTAAAATCACATATACTGACTCATTTGAAAAATAGCAATAGAATCAATGAATTCACAGAGCAACAGAGCTAAATTTAGCAAAAATATTTGTTAAGAAATCAGAAGGGAGATTTTATACATATCATAACCCCTTCTCCTCTGAAGAGTCTTATACCATGAATGACTCCCTTTGCAGATTTATTATATAATCTTCTGTTAAAATAAAGTTAACAAAAATTTACTTTTCATTCAAAAGTTAATGTAGACATGACAAACCTAAAATCCTCCAAAAATGTTTTGTGATAGTTTTGTTGACAACAGCCTGGGACTTTCCTTGCTTTTTGAACTTTACTCCCCTATATGGGAGGAAGTCAAATAACCACAGATATTTCTTAGAAGTGTTAATGAATTCCACTTACTTTTATTTCCTTTCCATACTTAGGTATTTTCCATAGTTAACAGATTTGTGGACAAAAGCATTTAGTGAGACATGAGCTTCTAAATCCAATTTCTCTTTCATTTGGAAAAAATAAAAAGGACTTGTACCTTTTATTTTTATGCCATGCATAAAGAACCACACACCAAACTCATGAAAACCCAAATTACTGATATAAGTTGGGAGTAAAATGTGGCTAATTTTTTTTTTTCCAGATAGCAACCACTACCAGTGTTGAACACACGGGGGTGCAAATGAGACCACAATGTCCCAGACATCTGCTGTCGTATTGATATGGGAGCATGACTCAGAGGAAGAAATGAATAAAGTGTTTATACCCAAAGGAATTCTAACTATTCTGGAATATAAAGACTGATAGAAGATCACCAAAGGGTTCACTTAACGAAGTGTGGAACTTTAACTCCACAACTGCATGTAATAACTGATCATAAAACATTAATAAATTATGGCACATATAAAGATTCTAGAGGCCTTTTTAACCTATAACATCCCTAATTCTCCCAGAAAAAAATGTGGTAAACTCTCTGAAATTTTTAACAACACTGTGTGTGAGTCAAATGAGAAAGAATTCCTAATAGAGGTTAAAACTGCAATAGCCTCTGAGAATGCTAGGAGGGAAAATAGGTAAACATTAAATTTAAAGACATATTTCCTGCCCTTTCAGATAGGGGATTTGTTGTGATATGGACATAGACACACATATGCCACAGAGTCTAAACTTGTGCTATTACACAGGGTGACATATCAGAAAAGATAATACATTTATTTTTAAACCTTCAGTCTTAATCAGCTTAACTGATTAACAACAATTATGCCTCTCTTAGAATCATTAATAGGAAAGTAATGAATTTTTTGCAGTCAAGGCATATTTAAATGCCAGAATAAATACCCACATTCACATGTATACACTAGAAGAAAAATAATCAAAGTCTTTTAGAAAAATAAAAGATAAAAATGTGAGGAAAGTATTTATAGTAGATAATTCTAGCCTATTATCATTCTTACTTTAAGTGGTGTGATCTTTGAAACTCTCTCATTTAATCCTGGAAACACTTTAGAGAGCTTCAAAACCTATTTTGGAATTTGCCTAACTCAGAAGAAAGCAAAATATCATGTAATCAAAGAAAAGATTTTTGCTGTGGTAAAACATAGATAAAATTAAAAACCACAAAAAGTGGTCTGATAGATTAGCATTTCAACTACCGTCAACACAGCACAAAATTTCCTATATTCAAGTGAAACTCCTTGTGGGGTATGCATGAGTACAAAGCCAAGGGGTTTCCATTCCACACAAAAGAGAATCACTTCTGTAGAATCTTTGGATGATAAGGCTAAGGGGAAGGCATGCTGAGGCAAACAGAATCCAGGGAAGAGGGAGCTATCGGTTATACGCACTGTGTGGTCTCTGGGTCAGTAGCATTAACATTGCCTGGTGTGGCAGGCAGAATAATGGCCCCACAAAAATATCCACAATTGATTCCTGGAAACATGTGAATATGTTACCTTATGTGGCAACAGGACTTCACAGATGTGAGTAAATTAAGGGTCTTGAGAGGGAAAGAGCATCCTGAATTATCCAGATGGGTCCAGTGTAAGCACAAGAGTCTTTATAAGTAAAAGACAGAGGCAGGAGAGTCAGGGGTCAGAGCCAGAAAGTTATTAATATTTGAAGATGCTACTTTGATGAAAACACTTTGAAGATGGAGGAAGGAAGCATAAGCCAAAGAATGTAGACAGTGTCTAGAAGCTGCAAGGGGCATGGAGACTGATATGGTTTGGCTGTGTCCCCACCCAAATATCTTCTTCAATTCCCACATGTTGTGGGAGGAACCTGGTGAGGGGTAATTGAATCACACAATCAAGTCTTTCTCATGCTGTTCTTGTGATGGTGCATAGGTCTCATGAGATCTGATGGTTTTAAAAAGAGAAGTTCCCTTGCACGAGCTCTCTCTTTGCCTGCTGCCATGTAAGACTTGACTTGCTCTTCCTTGCCTTCTGCCATGATCATGAGGCTTCCCGAGCCATGTGGAACTGTAAGTCCAGTTAAACCTCTTTCTTTTGTAAATTGCTCAGTCCTGGGTATGTCTTTATCAGCAGCATGAAAATGGACTAATACAGAGACAAAGTCTCCCCTAGAGCACCAAGGAGAACACCTTGATTTTAGTTCATGCAGACCTATTTTTGACTTCTGATCTCCAGAATCATAGGATAATAAATTTGTGTTGTTTTAATCACCTAATCTTGTGGTAATTTGTCAGGGCAGCAATAGGAAATTAAAACACCTGTGAACTTTTTAGAACTGTGAATTCCCAGGAACTACTCAAGACTTGATGAATGAAAAACCTAGAGGAAAGGAACAGAAAAGCATTTTACCAAGCCTTTCAAGTGATTCTGTTGCACATGAAATTTTGAGAACTACTGCTCTATCTCAATTCCTCTTCTTCTACATTGAATTTTGCTCAAATATACAGTACACAATATGCATTTTTTGAACCATGCCTTACTGAAGAAATTAATTATAAGATGAATGATAAAATTAAAAGACCTGTATCTGTTATCTATTTCTGTGTAATAAATTAGTGCAAACTTAGCAGCTAAAAACATGTATTCCACAGTTTCTGTGGATCAGGAATTTGTTCAAAAATCAGCTGGTCAGGAATTTGAGACCAGCCTGACCAGCATGGTGAAATCTCATCACTAGTAAAAATACAAAATTAGCCAGGTATGGTGGTACATGCCTGTAAGCCCAGCTACTTGGGAGGCTGAGGCAGGAGAATCACTTGAACCCAGGTGGTGGAGGTTGCAGTAAGCCAGAATTACAACACTGCACTCCAACCTGGGCAACCAGAGTGAAACTCTGTCTCAAAAAAAAAAAAAAGATCACTGGGGTCCTTTGTTTCAGGGTCTCTCACAAGGCTGCAGAGTGTCAGTCAGGGCCGGGGCTCATCTGAAGCCTCAACTGGGTAAACATCCACTTTGTGCTTATTTATATGAAGTCTGCAAAACTTCAGTTCCTCAAGGGCTCTGAGACCAAGGGCCTCAGTTCCTAGCAGGCTATTGGCCAGAAGCCTCATTTTCTTGCCACATGGCAAGATTTTACCCAAAAGGGTAAATGTCGACAACAGCCAGCAAGAAGAAAAATCTTTTAGGCTATGAAGCTATTAACTATAGACTACAGCTATCAAGATGAAAGTTAGTTTCTTGTAAACTAATCACAGAAGAGAAATCCCACCCTGTTACATCCCATCTCACTCTATTCTGTTGGCTAGAAACAAGTCATTGAGCTAGCCCACACTTGAAGGGAGGGAATTACACAAGAGTAAGAACACCAGGAGTTGGAAATTATTAGAGGCCATCAGAGAGTCTGCTTGCTATAGGCCCCAAAATAGTTAAGAACATGTTACAACCAAATTGAATATTTTAATATTTTATTTTTTCCTATATTATTTTTCCTGAATTTATGCATTGTTTTAGAAAATTCATGTCACAAAAACAGATTCCTACAGCTCTTTCAGCAACTACATCCCTCTTAGATTTCCTGAGGACCTAGACTCAAAAGTCATCCCCCAAGATACTATATTATTTCATTCAAGTCTGTTCATGTGCCTTTGGCATAAAATCTACCTGACATTAAATATATTACTAATAAATTAAATAATTACAACTATAAATCAAATCATTCTCATGTAAAAGTGTTGTACAAATTAAAATTATTATTAACATAAAATCTACAAAAAGTAATCCAGGAATACTACATTCAGAATCACATTAAGCAATAACATATATGATTCATAATTGAATGCTCCATTTCTTAAAACATAATTATTCCAGTCATTGAGATTAAAAATGTTTTAAATCAATGTGTATCTTTATCTTAGAAACTCTTTTCTGTTTTCAGATGTGTATCCTAAAAATATTTCTTAAATGTGCAAAGGGGAATAACTCATGTTATATATTAACCACCAAAGATCTTATTTTTCCTCTCTCTATTTTTGATATTAACTAAAACATATATACACTTCAGACTGAAATTGAAGTTATGGGCATAAATTATTTGTTAAAACAACAACAAGAGCACTCCTATAGGCCATCTAACTCCCTATCACCTTTAGAGAGCCCCCAGAGCTTCTCTAGAATGCTATTTAATTCTTTATTAGTGACTTTGGAAGGCAAAAGACGGGACATAGGATTATCCTTGAAGCCTCCTAGGTCCTTCAATGTAGTTTGATGTGTGGCCATTAGAATACCTTTTTGACCTTGTAAAGCATAGGATAAATCACATGATTACTTAGTCCATTTTGTGTCACCATAACTGAATATCTGAGACTGGATAATTTATAAAAAAAAAGAGAGATTATTTAGCTTGCACTTCTTAGGCTGGAAAATTCAAGGGATATTGCACCAGTAACTGTTCAGCTTCTGGTGCTGCTTCACTACATGGTGGAAGGTCAAATGAAAAGCAGACATGTGAGAAGGTGTAAAACCTGAGAGACTGGCTTTATAAACAAGCCACTCACAAAGAAATGGTCCTGCAAGAATTAATCCAGTCTCCCAAAGTGAGTTCTCACTCAGCACCAAGCCATTTACAAGGGATCCACCCCATGACCCAGACACCTCCCAAAGGCCCCGCCTCTTAAAGGACCCACTTCCCAAAATTGCCACACTGGGGTTAGGGTTCCAATGCATATTTTGATAGAGACACATCATATTCAAACCAGAGCACATGGTGTTGTCAGTCAGCCATCCTACTGAAGCTACATTTGGAAATCAGGAGAAAAGCATTAGTCTTTAAACAGTTGCCACAGAAGGGCTTAGCATTTGTATATAGTGTGGAAGAGAGAAAGGCAGCCCTCTCACCAGGTTGTGCAGTGGGGTAGGGAGTTAATTGCTGATTGATTGTAATAAAGTATATTTTCTCTAGATAGCTTGGATTTTTTTTTTTTTTTAATATTGGAGCAGAGTTGCCTCCTTCTCAGTCAACAGTTCTTCTAAAGTGCTGCTTTGTGTACAGTATAATTAGGGACATGGACAATCCCCCAAATACTCTTCATCCCAGAAGTGTTTTTAATAGTGCTACAATAGATAGTATAACTACAGAAATAAACAAACCAACAGCAATCAGTGTATCCCTTTCAAGATAAAATATTGGTGCCTAAATGGACCTATGGAATAGAGACATAAAATAGGTTATTCGCTTTATTCTGATAAGATATAAACAACTAATTTAACTCCATTAGGAGAAAATAAAATTGTTCTTATAAATGAATAAAAGTCTAATGAACTTAGAAATTTTTTATACTAGTTGAAAATTATGTTTAGTGGAAAAATTAACTTATATCATGACTTTTGGTATTAGCTTATAAGTGAATCATTAAAGCAGAACATTCTTTAGAATTTACATCAAACTACAAAATTGGAAGTTCTTATTTGTATAAAGTATTTTGCGTGAAATGAAATAATAGAATGTCTAGGGGAAAACTTTGATAATTTTACCTTATAATTTAATTTGTATAATAAAA
This sequence comes from Ateles fusciceps, assembly GCA_036589455.1. NCBI lineage: Eukaryota > Metazoa > Chordata > Mammalia > Primates > Atelidae > Ateles > Ateles fusciceps. The sequence goes on along the minus strand of JAZHEH010001266.1, from coordinate 15,599,004 downwards.
AAGAGAGTTAAAGTGATTGCAACGTTTTGCAATTAAGTGAGAAACTTAGAGAAATGAACTATTGGAAAGGAAATACAACTACAACTATTTATACTGTTGTAATATTGCCACTTTTTTCAATAACAGGACATGTAGAACAAGTGAATCTTCCACAATTAGAAAGAGAAATTGAAATTGTATAGCAAGTCTTCCACTACTAGCCTGCCAACATTAAAACAATAGGACAATATACATTTTTCTTCTTTCAGAAGAACAAAATAGAGATTGTCAGCTGTTGAAGATCCAAAAGCAAAATTTTATAACACAAAAGTAATAAAAAGCAGAAAATGCTGAAATGTCTCAGAGTCTCCCTTCCAGAGGATGTCCAAAAGATGTATTTCTCTACTTCTGCATACCTATTATTTTGCTGAGATCTTGTATTACCTTTCACTGGTTTACGTTATGGTAGTAAATGGCTCAGCATCAGTGGCTTTCTACAAGAAAAGTTAATCTCTAATTTCTCACCCATGTTACATGTTCCTACAGCTGCACTTACATTCTTGTCTCTCCAAGATTAGGCCAAAGAAGCAGCCTCTGTCTCTATATTGCTCTTCCCATGGCAAACAGAAAGAGCAGGAGTAGAGCCTCACAGTGACTCTTAAAGCCTCTGTTTGAAAGCAGTACACTGTTTCACTCCTGCTGTCACTGGCTTGGCTAAATGATGGCTTTGGAAGTGATGTGTACTGCTTTCAAACAGAGGCTTTAAATATTTCCTCCTCTTGGAGGGTGCTACATCAATGTAGCACCCTCCAAGAGGAGGAAACACTGGATGGTAATAGAACCTATCATGATCATCAGACCCAAACAGACAATCTGGACTAAAGAGTGACAAACTCAGGCTTTCCTTCATTAGGAAAAAGGGAAGTTTTGGAGTTGAGTGTTTATGTCTTATGTATTCTCTCTCCACAAGAAAAAATTCCCCCTTGTCAGGGTGTAGAGGCACAAATACACTCTAGCAGGAGTGAAACAGCTCCCCTTGGCTCACTGTCACTGTATTGTTGGATACAATGAGTTCTAAATTTCTCTTCAAAGATCAGTACATCAGTAGGTTCAGTTCTTTGTCCTAAATTTTAAAGTTTAACTTCCTTGTAGTTTCAGTAAACAACCTTTTCCACCAGTTCTAATCAGTAGTTCACATCTGATCCTCAGTCCTCTACTCCATCTTGACTTGTTCTAGTCACCTGCTTTGACCTGAGTTACCCCTGGTTACCTACTCTGATCTGTCTCATAACCGTCCTTCCTGCCAAACTACCCACGCTGCCACTCCGGCTGATACCCCTGCTCTCTAAAATAGCCAATTGGAATTAGCCTAGACTGTACAGTCTAACCCTAGCCAATAGGGCATCATCACCACCATCTCAAACACATATGCTTTGATTATTATTCAATAATATGATTTTGGAATAGTTTCATGTTAATCCAGATATATCTCACTTTTGAAAGGCTGCAAGGCATCCCATTGAATGGATCTAATATAACGTGCCTATAACTTGAGTATTTTCTTACTTTTTGCTATTACAGATAACACAGAATATTATGCTTGTGGCATAAATAAATATAATTTGACCTAGTGATTTCCTTTCATTTAGAAATCATTAGGTCAAGAGCTATACATATTTAATTTCTGAGTGATTTTTTCCAAATTGTCTTTGAGACAGTCATTAGGTCTTTTAGCAAGACTATGGTTCTGATTGGATTGCACGTTCCTTCCTCACTGAAATTAGGCATGACCATGTAACTTACTTTAACCAATAAAATGTTAGAAATAACATGCTACATTTTCTATTACAACTTGCCTACCCCCCGACTTCAGTGAAAGACAATGTCACAATAGTGGCTGTTCTGTGATCTTCGTTACTTAATGAGAACAACATGAAGGAGTCCACCTCCCCTACTGCTCTTGCAGTGTAATCAAGAAATACATCTTTCTAGTTTTAAGTGCCTAAGAGTGTCAGATTATTTGTTTTCACAGCATAACCAAGCTTATCCTTATTAAGACACTTTCTATTAGCAATTTAAAAGTGTATATCAAAGCATATAAATAACTTAAGCACAGTCTACAAAAATAATCAGTGTATATGCAACTGTTTATTCCAACTCCAGGAAGTAGTGAATAAACATATATCATTTTATCAAGCAAATAGATATATTCATTAATTATCTAGAACACCTAGTGTTATAACTGTAGTCTCTTTTTGCTGGGGTTGCCTCCTCCCCTGACCAGCTTCCTCCCACATGGCATGGTAGGCAGAATTCTGAAATGGCCCAAGATTTCCTGCCCAAATCTCTGGGACTGTGAATATCATCAGATATCATACCTATGAGTATATTATATTGCATGAAACAAGGGATTTTATAGATGTAATTAAGATTACTAATCCATTGACTTTTAGTTATTTAAAAGAGAGATTTTCCAGGTAGACCCATTTTAATTACATGAGCCATTTAGAAACAGGGTTTATGCTGGCTGATAAGAGAGGCAGTAGTCAGAAATTTGAAGTAAGAGAAGAATTCCACGTGAAAGTTCTCTATTGCTGAAGATGGGGGTGCCTACAAGGCAAGGACCTGAGAGTAATCCGCAAAAGCTAAAATTGTTCTCTGGGATAACCAGCAAGAAAATTGAGACCTCAGTCCTATAAAAACAAGAAACTGAATTCTGCCAATAACCTAGACGACCTTGGCAGTAGGATCTTTCCCAGAAACTGCAGATCAGAACCCTTGCCCATACTTTGATTTCAGCTGTGTAAGATCCAGAGCAGAGAAACCAACAAAACCCAGATGGGCTTCTCACCTACAGAATTTAGAACTAGTAAATGATGTTGTTTTAAGCCTCTATGTTTGTGGAAATTTGATGTGCAGCATAAAAAACTAACACGTATGGCCTACCTGAATTCACAGAAGTGTCTCTTTGTCCTGCTGTCAAGGAAAGGTGGTTGCTTGCTATGTGGCATCCTCACATCCTCTTCACCCAGTCAGAGAACCCCAGTCAGCCTTGACATTTCTAGGTCAGATCCAAACACTAGTCCATTATGTAGCCTCCTAATTAAAGAATACATGGTCCCCTTAAGACACCTTTTACTTGGCTTGAGATCAGAGTGAAAACCCCCAACAAATATCCCAAGGTGGTAAAAGGAGGAAATATATAGTCATGAATATCCTCTTCAAGGAATTTACACCTTTAATGTTTAATCCCTCTGGTTGAATCCTTAGCCTTCAGTTCTATAGCCTAAAAATGGGTGATGCTTGAGAACTGCTAAACTTATACAAAGTCTGTTCTTTGGATTGTCCTCCCAAGGTCATCTGGTGCTTCACTTTGCAATGGTGAGTACTTATCTATTATACAAGAAATTATTATATTTCAGCCAAAAGAAAAATAAAGGAAGTTGCATTTTAATACACTTTTAGTAGCATAGGTTTGAGGTTTATTATGAGAGGTAAATTTTTATAAAGTGATTGATCCAGAGCAAGTACCTATTAAGCATTAATAATATAATAACCCACATTAAATAAATTTCAACATGAAATCAAGGCAATAATTAAGATGGACAATAAGCCCTGCTTCCTTCTGGTTCACAGGAAGCATATGTATATCCTTTCTCTACATATGTATATCCCTTCTAGCAAAAAATTAGGATTTCTTTCCTATAAAATCTAAGAATATTTTTTGAATTTATATGTTCTCGATGGAAGCCATTTACATGCAAAAGTTAGACATATGAGATTTATTCACTATATTTTCTTAATCTTGGGGTGGAAAAATCTAACCTTTTTTTATTTCAACAGGATTTTTAAAATTTCAACAGCATCAAATTACTATAAACACAAAGTGGTATATTATTTTAAAAAACAAAATTTAACAGATCTAAACAGAATATACTATTTTATGCAAATTTCATTCTCTGTATGAACCAACATTCATAAATAATGTTACAAATATCTGCTCTAAGTTTATTAAAATAGTAACTAGAGATGTCTATAGTCATATTATTTTTAAAAAAAAACACTTTTTGTTAGAGCTACTTGTTTCATTATATAAATATATCAGAAAGATATTTCCAATAAAAAGTGGTGCTTTTCATGTTATGCTACTCATGAATCATGAAATCCAATGAAAGAACTGAAAAGATTTTTTCCTCATATGTAGTAACCATGTTTAGCTACACAAAAAATAAACTGTTGCTTATGTGTACCTTGTCAAGCACTAACACGCTAGTAAAGAGACATTCTAAAATGCCAAACAATGCATTTTCAAGTGTTATTAATCTATTTATAAAATATTCCTGGTTTAAGGCTAAAAATGATTATAGAAATATGACTAAGTAAAGTTCATAATTCTTCTGTTTTTGGCTTTTGGGATTTTTTCTGAGACAACGACTGGCTCTGTCACCCAGGCTGCAGTTAAATGGTCCAATCTTTGCTCATTGCAACCTCCGCCTCCCAGACTCAAACCATCTTCTCATCTCAGTCTTGGAAATAGCTGGGATTATAGGCATAAAGCACCACATCCAGTTAATTTTTGTATTTTTTTTTTTTTTTTTTTTTTTTGTAGAGACAGGGTCTCATCATGTTGCCCAAGCTGGCCTCAAACTCATGAACTCGAGCAATCCACCTTCCTTGGCCTCCCAAAGTACTGGGATTACAGGCATGAGCTACTACCCACGCCCAGCCCATAATTCTTCTTCATACAAGAAGTTTACCAAAATATCAGTAACTATTTTTTTTCCTCACATGACATCCACTCTAAATCATAGAATTGGGGCAAATACTTGTTACATAAATCTACGTAGGTATATCGATTAACTACAAAATTTTACTGTAATGCCATAATTGTCAATAAAATTAGAATCTGGATTCCATTTACTCAGTAATAAAACATACCAATTAATCCAGTTATTTTTATGGCATACTGCATTCTACATCACTTTCCTGAACAAAATCTTAAAAACCTCAAAATTATATGCCATGTATAGCAGGCCAAAATGAAAGAACTCTCAAACTGCTTCACTGTGTTCCCATCCGAATTGAATCACCCCCATTCAAACAGTTTTTTCCTGATTTGAGTAGAGAAGACTTGAATGCAAACATATCAGGTCCACAACAAATCTCCATAGCAGGTGATTCTTCTTGGACAGAAGCGTGTTGCTTTATTGCTTGGGGAATTTCAAAATTGTTGATTTTTGTTTCCTGAGTTGGTTTATGACCTCCATGAATACAACATAGCTTCCATCATACATCCAAAAATGGAAGCTTGATTCTTTCCTGAAAACTTGTGTTCCGTGTCCCTACTAAAGGACAAAGGCCATATTGACTTTCACATATCAACCTTTGGCACTATCTCTAAACTAACATTGTTATACACTTCAAGGAATTTCAGTTTACCTCTGTATAATCATAATTCTTCTGAAAGCTCATTTACTTTACAGTGAAGAGATTAGAGGTTATGTTTATTTATTGGATGATACAATTTCTTTAACAAGTAAAGATTTTGACTAGATACCATCCTGAGATCTGATATAAAAGAATGTCAACCTGCAGGTTGGTCTGTGGTGGGAAGGGAGGCCTACGTTGTGAGTCTCTGCTCATGTTACCATCTTATTCAGCCCCTAAGTTTCTATGTTGAGAAAGAAATGTATAAATTCTATTTAATGTTACACTGGGGACTCAATGGGGAAAGCCTATGCACTAGAATGCGTGAAACAAAACAAATGTTTCATGGGGATAAAGGAGTTTATTTCGAGGTACTTCCATTTTAAAGTTGAACTGTTCTTCAATTTTTAGTTTCAAATTGTTACATATTTTACTTAATGTCAATAAAGGCCAGAGAACACAGATGAATGAAAATCTACTTTTAATCAATACAACTTTATTTTAGGACTATATCTAGCTTTTTCTAGGAAATAAAGCTATCCTTATTAGTTTTGCTTACAAAAAATAATCACGTAATGTCTTATATATTTAAAAAAATTGTTGTAGTCATTGTTTCCCTTTTGAATTTTCTAAGCATTGATTTTTCCAGTAGAGCTCAAATTGAAGTGGATGTATTAGTATGGCAGGCTATTCCCATAACTTACATCACTAAGCACATCCATTTATCCCAGTGGGTTGTCAATTGTGTTACCATTATTCCAAAAATAAATACTGGTTTGTTAAATATTACATCAAGGGCACTAAGAAAAGTATAATATATTGATTTTGCATTATCAATTCTCAAAAACACTGCTCAATTATTTCTTAATTTTGTAACAGTATATTTTATTGAATCAAATCAGAATTAGGGCTATTTTCTACTTAAAGAAAGCAAGAATGTATGCACATGTGCACGTGTGTGTGTATGTTGCTTATCTCAGGGTAAAAGTCACAGCCAAGCCGGTGGAGCTATGTGATATAATGAGGGAGGATACCCTTTTCATAATGATACTGTTGGCCAACAAATGTGGATTAGAAAGAGGAATAAGTGTGTGTTAGTGTGTGTGTATGTGTGTGTGTGCTTATGTGAAACATAAAGGATTCTTGTGGTCTTATTTGCACACTGTCTTTAACTTAAAAATTCAGAATCATCTCAAAATTATTTTATGCTTTAAGAAAAAAATCCGAGAAAAAGCAAGTATTCATACGTAAATATAGAATGGAGTTTTAAATAGATCTTGAGACACACTGTGATTTTATTCTCCATTCTAATGAACATGTGACCTTTTGGTATAATTCTGTATCTTCACCATTTTCTTTGAATGTTCTCAAGTAGATTTCATATTTCCTTTGTAGAATTATCCATAAAAACACAAATGAAAGGATAAAAATCAAACTTAATAAAGATTGGAGACGTGAAAGTCAAAGAAGTCACCAAAGCCTCACATCTAGTTTATAACAATTGCTGGGCTTGAAAGAGGTCTTTGGGCCTAACTAATGTAGTTAACACCACTGAACTGGTAGGAGCTGTATTTCTCTTCTCTGCATAGCTAGTTTTTCAAGAACATATTTTCAACAAATTTTTCCTAGTTTTAGTAGCTTTTCCATATTACACAATAGAGCATATATGTGGTGTTAAAATGGATACCATCCTAGCCACAGAGGATTAGGCCAGAGGCTATTATAAAAGTCATATGTAAGCATATATGAATATAGGTCCCTTCTGAGATAGTACTCATGAGCTCTGCCCAATAGAGGCTGTGACTTTGAGGGTGCCAAGCCAATCCAATCAGAGCTTAAACATAGGGTGCCTCACTCAGCTCAGGGTGCTTCTCTGAATAACTGTAAGCAACTCTCCCAGTATTTTTACATTTACATGGTTGCAACCCTACAATCACAGTATGATTGATGAAGCAGATTTACATTCTGACAAAAACTTCTACCACTCTACAAAATCAACATGATTCTCTATTCTGTAGAATGTTAAGAAAATTGACCAAAAAGTAGATAATTAACAAATTAATAATTAATTAATCATTTGATAAATTATTTATTTCTGTTATATAAGCAAGGCATATCTGCTTTTTTGAAGCCCTATCACCTCATATTTATTCAGTCCTACCCATATACCTTCTAGGCAAAAATATAAAAAGATACTTTTTATGATAAAATACAAGAAACTTGACCAAGTTAGACTTCTTGCCCTCTATACATTATAATAATATGATTAAGAAAATACAATTATGTATTTAACACATCATATTTTTTTAGATAACATGTAACTCATGAGAAAAGCCCAGTAGCAGAGATGATTAGAAGAAGGTCCATAATGGAAGAGGGGGACTGTGGGGTATGATCACCACAGAGCTAGGACGTGCAGAGTTATGCAGGTGGGCCTTCCTTCCAACAACAGGCTGATGGGTGCTGCTGTTGCTTATAAGGTGGTTGAAGATCAGAAGCCACCCCAAAACCAGCAAGTTCACAGGTCTGGATGCAACCAGTTAGAGTTATACAATGATGGAGGCAGGTAGGTAGGTAAAAGTCAGATTGGGAACTGCCTATTGAAACAAGTAGACCAGTGAAAAGGATCGAGTGTAGGATACTCATATATGGTAGGTTGTGTGCTCAGAAAGTTAGTGTCTATGCTTAGGGAAGCAGAAAAGTTTTGGTGAAGCCACAGTCATACTTTTCCAAGGAATAATAAGAATTTAATAGTGTTTTTGAGAAAACAGTAACGGTAACAAAATTTACTAATAATGAGAGGTATGGTATATTGCAAGAGATCCCTAATCCTTCTGTATTCTGCATATCTATGTTCTTTACAACGTGAGACCTATAGTCCATTTTCCATTCTCCCATATTTTGGCTGGCCCTGTAACTTGTTCTGGTCAATAAAATACAGCATAAGTGATGGTGTGCTAATTCCAAGTCTAGGCCTCAAAAACCTTAGCTTGCCTCTCTTCATTCTCATGAAACCCTGACCAGTCACCATGAGAACAAGCCCAGGCTATCCTGCAGGATGATGAGAAAACACAGAACCAAGGTGAGCAGCCCTAGCTGAGGCTGTTCTAGACTGGTAGTTCCCAGCAGACCTGGCAGCTGACTGCAAACACAAGCTCCGCTGAGCCCAGTCCATATTAATGACCAGCAGGATTATGAGCTAAAAAATAAAAGAGATGGTTGTTTTAAGCTGCTAAGTTGTGTGATTTTTTTAACATGGCAAAAGCTAACTGATGCAGAAATAATTGGTTCCTAGAATTGAGGTGCTGCCATAACAAAAATCTAAAATAAGTGCCATTGGCAGTAAGCACTGAGCAGAGGATGGAAAAATGGCAAACAAACTCTTAGCAAATGTGGGAGAAAAAAAAAATCAAATTGTTATTGGAGGTTAGGAAAAAAATGGTAATCTGTATTTTTGAGACTAAACAATTGTCAAAAGTGTTGCCTATAGAAACTTGAAAGATGGCCAGTGTATATAATGAACTTTTGATTTTGGCTAAAGAGACCTCCACAGAATGTTGAAATGTCAGATGGTTGGTCCTAGCTACATATAGGTACAAGAAGAAAGAAATGGTCTAAATAAAGACATGGCCAGCTTGCAAGGAGAATTTTGAGGGAACACAGAGGGGACAGAATTTTCTGGGTGGGAAAATATAATTGTTTCATATCTTCTGTTTTTCCATCCAGTAAAAATTCTCAAAGTAAAATGAGGCATCAAGAAGAAAAAAAATCAATTCAAGGGTGTAGCTCCACAATCCTTTGTTAAGAAATCTGAAAGAATGTATATGTTGTCTAGTTCTCTCCCAAACTAAAAAATACAGCTCCTCAGCTTTGTAAGAGTGTTGTCTCACAGAAGCCCAATCCCAGAGTAAATAAGTCTATATGGAAAGGCATGTCTTGAAAACAATCAGGGTATGGCTTTCTAACAAATGAAGTGGACGTAAATTATACTTATAGTAAGTCCACAATGATTTGGAAGAAACCAAACGTATAAAAGTGCCATAAACCTGAATTTTAAAAGAATGATTTTACTTAAATTGCAAGAAGGTCTCTGGGGCTCCAACTTTCTATGATCCGGAAGCTGACTGAGAACGTTTTTCAAAAGGCTAAGGAAGGAAATTAAAAAAGAGAATGTCCTAGAGAGCAGAGTCAAGATCCAATAACCATGAAGAACAAAGATTTGGGAAACCACCCCCAAAAAGCATAACCTTGCCTTAAAGAATAGTTACTAATCCCAGGTAGGGGAGCCTAATGACATTTTTCTACCTAGATTTTAAATTTCCTATCGACCAGTAACTGGTATGTACCTCTCATTTTTTCTTTAAGAAAGGTAGCATTTATCAGTTACCCTATCCCTGTATCAATATTGTATGCTGAATATTTATGGGACAGTTTTTTAAATTTCATGACTCTCTCCATCAAAAAAATTTACATTTGATGGGCTTACTCTGAACTTCAAATGGATAATTGAATTCTAGAATTCAAGCCTGATGCCATAGCTCCATGAGAATTTTAGGGATCCTATGAGAAGTAATAGGATGATGTACATGGGCAAAAAGGCGAAAATTATGGCCAGAGGCAGACTATGGTAAATTACAAAATTGTTTCATAATCCTTAATTCATTCTCCATGCTCTTTGTAATGTGACTTTGACACTTTTCTCATTAAGAGATGGATTCTGTTCTTCATTGCCTTCTGTCTGGGCTGGTCTTGTAACTTGTCATGTTTAACAGAAAGAGGTAAAAGTGATGACACATCAGACGTCCAGGCCTCAACAAGCTTTCCTACTAGTTCTCTTGGAACGCTTCCCCAGCCACCAGGTAAATAAGCCCAGGCTATTGTGCTGGAGGATGAGAGGTCACTGGAACACTAAGGAGCCATAATAGCTGAGGCCATTCTAGAATAGATAGCTTTAGCCAAACAGGCAGCTGACTGCACATACATGCCTGCATCGAGATGAATACAGAAAAGCCACCTAGGCGAACCCAGCCCTAATTGCTGGCCCATAAAATTATAAACAAAATAAATAATTATAATTTTAAGCTACTTGGTTTTGAGATAGTTTGAGATACAACGCAAACTAACTTTTGGCATGTTTCTTAACTTTTCTCACTTTATTTGGTTCACACACACACACACACACACACAAAATCATGTGAAAGAGTTCCTACCTGTTATGTTCTTAGGATAATAGTGAGTATATAATAGATAATAAATATCAGCTGTTATTATCCTCATTGGTGCTTCTGATGAAAAAGCTCTACGACATCTTCAATATAATAATAAATGTTATGTGTACCTATTATCAGGATTCTGTGCTAGGCACTACATACATAACACCTGTAATCATCACAAGAAAATTCTGAATAATTATTTTATTTCCTTTTTATAGATGAGAAAACCAAGTAATGAAAATATTGAGTAACTGCATCCAAGTAGCCAACCAGCGTTTGAAAGACTTCCTAAATTTTTCCATTACACTATGTCCTCTGAGGTACATAAAATAATGTTCTCAATTCTTCACTTACCTATGGAATTATTATCCATCCATTCCTTTGCCATGGCCTTACACAGTTGGTGGCATGTATTTCTCTATGCGTAGTCTTTGGCATTAGCAATATGACTCACTTTAGCCCATGGTATATTAACAGGTGTGACATGAGTAGAGGCTTGAAATATGATTAGGCATTTATGCTTGTTCATCTTATGCTTCCGTTAAAGCCATGAGAAAAACAAACCCCAGGTAGCTGCTACCCTCCAGTTGGGAACTCTAAATGAGACAAATGGAACAGATCTTCTTCTCACAGATGCAAAATAATTATAGCCACTTCACAGGTGCCAGGGTGAGACATAAATGCTTAGTATTGTTTGCCACGGAGATATTTGTGGTTGTGTGTTGCATAGCAATATCTGACTGATTAAGCTCCTTAGAGCCTTCAAATGTTGAATGACATAGCAATAGCAAAACATTTCATAGAATAAAATGTGCTATAATCTGGTGGAGGTAGACAGGAGATGATAAGTGAATTTCAATCAGAAGAGGGGAAAGATAGTTCTTTCATATATGGAATAAAATTATGGCCTCAAATTGGAGCTATTCTGCTTAGGAAATTTATGGAAAGAGATCTTGTATGAAGGTTATATCTCCTAAATTTGAGTGATAAAATATGCCTGTGTAGGAGTAGGTTGACTCAGCAGGTCTGAAGTGTCTAAACCTTGCCCATTCCACAGAAAGGATTGGACCTTGATTGGCTCCTAGGAGCCTCTAAGCCTTTAGAATATGGTTCCTCATAAGAGTGTCTTTGTTTACATGGAGCCTTGGGCCATGTGAGGCAGTTTATGCTAAGAACATAAGTTCTGGTTGGGGTCTTGGTCCACCAATGTCAGGTTGACCTCTAGAAGGGCTGAAGACTAAGAAACTAAGGTCAGCCTCATGGACATGCCATGCCTATATGACCAACCTCCAATAAAATCCTGGACACCAATTCTCAGATGAACTTCCCTGGTTGACAACACCCCATTTGTGTTGTTACAGATTGCTGCTGGAAGAATTAGGTGCTGTCTGTGGGACTCTACTAGGAGAGAGTAACTATCAATAGAACTTGCACTTACTCTTTCCTGGATTCTGCTCTATCAGCCTTTCACCTTTGCTGATTTTAGTCAGTGCTGTTTCACTATAATCAGCCATAACCATTAGTAAAACAGATTTTCTGAGTTCTTTGAGTTCTAGTAAATCATTGAATCTGAGGGTTAACTTAGGGATCTCTTTCAACAAGGGTATTGGCCTCACACATTCTTGAAATTCAGTAATAATTCTGCTGCGCAGAAGCTTTTTAGTTTAGTTAAGTCCCATCTATTTATCTTTGTTTTTATTGCATTTGCTTTTGGTTTCCTGGTCGTAAAGTCTTTGCCTAAGCCAATGTCTAGAAGGATTTTTCCAATGTTATCTTCTAGAATTTTTATGGTTTCAGGTCTTTGATTTAAGTCTTGAATCCATCTTGAGTTGATTTTTGTATAGAGTAAGAGATGATAATCCAGTTTCATTCTTCCACTTGTGGCTTGCCAATTATTCCAGCATTATTTATTGAATGGGGGTGTCCTTTCCCAACTTTACGCTTTTGTTTGCTTTGTTGAAGATCCATTGACCGTAAGTATTTGGCTTTATTCTGGGTTCTCTATTTTGTTCCATTGGTCCATATACCAATTTTTATACCAGTACCATGCTATTTTAGTAACTGTGGCTTTATAGTATAGTTTGAAGTCAGGTAATGTAATGCCTCCAGATCTGTTATTTTTGCTTAGTCTTGCTTTGCATATGCAGGCTATCTTTTGGTTTCATATGAATTTTAGGATTATTTTTTTCTAGTTCTGTGAAGAATGTTGGTGGTATTTTGGTGGAAATTGCAGCAAGTATATTACCTAGGTATAGTTCCTATATCCCTGGTGAAGTGGTAATGAGTATCTTAAAGAACCTCTCTAAGTATCTAAAATTGTCTTGGTAGTCAAGTACTCCTTTTCTCAGATAATATTTTAAAATTTTGATTCTGAGGAAAATATACTTCTGGATTAGATCAAGACTATCTTGGGGTTGGACAAGCTTCTGGCATGTCTAACATCTGGTTCTCCAAGTGACAGCTGCAGACTGAACAATCTGAACTATTGCTTTATTCTCTAATATAAGAGCAGTATTTGAATAGCATTTGGATTGTAAAGACTTTATCATAATATGTTTTGATCAATTCATTATTAGTAGCTAGGATAATTCAGTGAAGACAAAACTGAGTCACAGAGTCACATATGTCTTAGAAGGAGAATGGGGCAGATAATTTCTTTTGGAAAAAAATCTAAAGTCTCTGGCTCAAAAACTGCCTCATATTAGGGCTTACAAGTTGGAAATGAAAGATTGTGGGCTCAAAATTGTCTATTCTTCTAGAAGGTAGAAGAGTGAAGAGCAAAGTTTTCAAATTTCTGATGCTATAAATGGTTTCTTCTAACATATAATCATACACATAGAAAAACTATCAAAATAACTGAAGAGAATACTGTGACAGGCCAGGTGTGGTGGCTCTCACCTATAATCCCAGCACTTTGGGAGGCCGAGGCAGGCAGATCACTAGGTCAGGAGTTTGAGACTAGCCTGGCCAACATGGTGAAACCCCATCTCTACTAAAAATACAAAAATTAGCTGGGCATGGTGGCAGGCACCTGTAATCCCAGCTACTCAGGAGGCTGAGGCAGGAGAATCCTTTGAAGTCAGGATTCAGGAGGTTGCAGTGAGCTGAGATCATGCCCTTGCACTCCAGCCTGGGTGTCAGCATGAGACACTGTCTCCAAAAAAAAAAAAAAAAAAAAAAAAAAAGAATACTGTGACAGAAGCCACATGTGGTTCATAAAGCCTAAAAATTTACTATCTGGTCCTTTACTAAAGAACTTGTAGTAGTAAGTAAAAATACTGCTTATCTTTGCTACAGGTGCCATATGTAATGACTAGAATTTAGCATGTGGGGGTTTCTATGACTGTAATGTTTTGCTTCTTAATATGAGAGCTAGTTATACTAGTAGAAAAAATTTATCCAACTGTATGCATATGACATATGCTGTATATACCTGTATTACATTTCAACACAAAACTTCTATATATGTATGCATGCAAATGTGTGTGTATATGAATTAGCCACTTGCATGACTACTTTATTCTAAGTCACATATATCTTTCACTTGAATTATTGCAATGGCTTTCTGCAGATTCTTGCCTCCCTAGAGTTAATTCTCCATACAGTAGCCAGATACTTAACAAATCTTGTCAAAAGCCTCTGGGGGCTTCTCAGCTCTTTCCAGGTAAATTCTAGTGAGTTTGCTATGACCTACAAGACTATAGGATCTAGCTCCCCTCTCTTCCTCTGACCTCTTCTGTTATACTTCCTCTGGCTCATTTTAATGCAGCCTTAAGGTCACTCTTATTTATCTTAAGCACCAAACACAGTGTGCTTTTATATCAAGGTCTTCATACCTACCACTCTTTCTACCTGATAGTCTCTTCCCCTAGATATTTTTACCACTCACCCTCACCCAGTTTGTTTTGTTATCTATTCAAATGGCACTGTATCAGAGGATAAATGGGGAGAATGTCAGTCCCCTGTGCAATTCTACTCTTTCCCTTTATCCTGCTTAATTTTTATTAATGGAACTGATTTTTGTCAGGCATAACGCATATATTATATTTGCAGTTACCATCTGCCCTGTCCATTAGAATGCAAGCTACATGATATTCATGACTTTATCAATTTTGTTCATGACTCATCTCAATACCTGCAATAGTACTTAAGACATATTTATTAAAGAAATAATAAAATATTCATTTAATAAAGTATAAATTTGAATGTGGTCTTTGACTGAGGATCCCAATAGGCAATAAGAAAGTCTGGAGGCCTTATTTATTATTTTTTTCAACTAGTGAACTATCCTGCCTCTCTGTAGGACATGGGTCTTTCCCACAGAGATATGTGGTTTCTCGAGACCAGTAACCCTTCTCCAAACATTCCCTCTGCCAAGTCCTAGCTGGGTGGTCATGTTAAGTTTCAGTTTCCTAGACTACAAATTGGAGATAAATGTAGCATTTATTTTATGATATGGTTGGAAGAATCATATGAGCAAATCCATATAAGTCACTTAGTCCAGACTTGGCATAGTAAGTACTCAATATATATTAACGGTTTTATTATTACCATTATTAGGGTTCCAGTACCCACAGGTATTTGTTCATTCCTATACTTGCAGCATCTGGGAAGGACAGTGAAAGTTCTTTATACTCAAAGCTGGATAACTGGAATATGTATTGACTGATAAATATATTTCAGATGGAAGAAAATGAGGCAGAAAATATTGGCTTACACACTTGTATTCAGGCTGGGACGCTAACCAGGTTAAAGGAAACTGAGGTCAATTCTGAAGAAGAGGTGGGATAGAAGGGAAATGAAGAAAAGTAATTAGCAGAGATCAAAGGATATTTGAGGAGAGAAATGAAATAGAAAATAACTAGGTTGGTCAAAAAACACAAACTTTAGCTAACAAAAGTAAGAAGATATTAGTAGCAGCAGCATCAGAAAGTTGTCACCAACTAGCCAGCAAGACCTGATTGGGGTGAAAGAAAATAAAAGCAGAGGCCTATTCATGCTTATGGCCAAATTTTATAGGTAGTAGATTCTATTATAATCTTAATGCAACTCATTCTTCATGCATATTTATTGACAACTTATGTCCAGAAATTGGACTGAATAAAAATTCCATATGGATATGCATATAACATATGCAGAATTCAGAAATTTATTAGCAATTTAACTTAATTGTTTAGGGTGGTACAAAATTAATACATCAATGAACACCTAGTTTTCTAAAGTAATATATTTTTCTAAACATTTCAAAACTTCTGTCTTTCTGAAACTTGTTAACATTTCAGAATAAAATTAGTGTTGGAGAAAATTAATCAGAAGAAAATCTTATTTTCCATAAACCTTGGAAGAAAACTAATGATGATAAAAGTTAAAATGTTGTGAATTCAGTGTATGAGGTGCCTAACAAAGTTTACTTTAACAAATTCTGAGATGAGTTTATGTTTTTGCTTCCATGTAATATATTCCACTTACATAGTTAAAAAAAACTCTTTAAATTAAAAATTTCTGTTTAAAGAGATATTATTTCAGCATCATAAATGCTGAATTTCCCAACTGTCATTCACTTATTGAATAATTTTCTATAAAAAAGGGCCAATTATCTAATATGGAACTCACTTTCTTCTCAAAGTAATTTTCCATCCTATTAGTTTTATATCACAGCTGATGCAGAACATGCTTCAAACACTATATATCATTTCCCAGTGCAGTTTATAAAAATGCAAACTAATAGAGATTCTTCAATTCTTGATTAATTTATAACTTATTTGAAAAACTGGAATGTATTTTCCAGTTCAACTACAGACTATGTTCTACACAAACGCCTTTCAAATCTGGGTTGATCTGACAAGAAAAAAAAAAAAAAGAAAGAAAGAAAGAGAGAAAGAAAGAGAAAGAAAGAAAGACAAAAACACTGCAATTCTCTCCTCTGAAATAAAATGTAAATCTGAAGCTGTGAATGCATCCATAAAAATTTGAGGATTGAGAGAGATCCAAGATGGCCGATTAGCAGCAGCTCAGGATTGTACCTCCCACTGAAAGCACAGAGAGTGAGTGGACGCCACATTTTCAGAAGAATTTTTATTGCCCACGGACCAACAGATTTCTGGCGGAGGAGCCCCACGGGTTGCCAGCGCAACTCTTTTGGCAGGCGCGGCCGTTTTGTAGGCTCCCCCGGTGTGGCGGTTCTCAGTCCGGAGTATACGGGACTGAGTGCCCTTTTAGTTGGCGTTTGGAGCTCTGGGAAGGCAGAGTCTCCCATTCAGCTGATTGAAAAGCAGACTGAAGTGGGGGAACCAGACCGGGAGATTCCCGGGCAGAAAAGCGCCAGGAATCTTAATGCCATTGTTTTAGCCGGCATAGTGGGTCACCGCAGGGGAAGCCTGGTCCCCCCACCCCCGCCCCACCACACACACAAAAAAACAGCAGTTGGAACTGCTGAGGATTGAGAGTTTCACAGCAAGTACAGCTGAACCCGGGAAGGTTCAGCTCTGTGGGGGAGGGGTATCCGCCGAAGGAAAACTAAGAAATAGAAAAAACTTTACCACCAACAAGCTGGACGTCCACTCAGAGACCTAATCTGAAAGTCAGCAATTACACAGATGACAGGTGGATAAATCCACAAAGATGGGAAGAAATCAGCACAAAAAGGCTGAAAACACCCCGAAATTAGAATGCCTTACCTCCTACAAGAGGATTGCAGTTCCTCATCAGCAATTGAAGAAGTCCTGATTGAGAATGAATGTGAGGAATCAACAGAATCAGGCTTTAGAAGGTGGATAATGAGAAACTTCTGTGAGCTAAAAGAACATGTTCTAGCCCAATGCAAGGAAACTAAGAACCTTGAAAAAAGGTTTGACAAAATGTTAACGAGAATGGACAATTTAAAGAGGAATATAAGTGAATTAATGGAACTGAAAAACACAATACGAGAACTTTGCAAAGTATGCACAAGTTTTAACACTCAAATTGATCAAGCAGAAGAAAGGATTTCAGAGGCTGAAGACCAACTTAACGAAATAAAACAAGAAGACAAGATTAGAGAAAAAAAGGGTAAAAAGGAATGAGCAAAGTCTCCAAGAAATATGGGACTATGTGAAAAGACCTAATCTACGTTTGATAGGTGTACCTGAATATGACGGAGAGAATGAATCCAAGCTGGAAAATATTCTTCAGGATATTATTCAGGAAAACGTTCCCAACCTAGCAAGGCAGGACAATACTCAACTCCAGGTAATACAGAGAACACCACAAAGATATTCCTCAAAAAGAGCAACCCCAAGGCACATAATCATTAGATTCACCAGGGTTGAAATGAAGGGGAAAATACTAAGGGCGGCCAGAGAGAAGGTCAGGTTACCCACAAGGGGAAGCCTATCAGACTCACAGTTGATCTCTCAGCAGAAACCCTACAAGCCAGAAGAGAGTGGGGGCCAATATTCAACATCCTTAATGAAAAGAACTTTCAACCCAGAATTTCATATCCAGCCAAACTAAGTTTCATAAGTGAAGGAAAAATAAAATTTTTCACAAACAAGCATGTACTCAGAGATTTCATTTCCACCAGGCCTGCTTTACAAGAGCTTCTGAAAGAAGCACTATATACAGAAAGGAACAACCAGAAGCAGCCATTCCAAAAAACCCATTGGTAAGCTGCATCCAGACCCATCTCACATGCAAGTATATACAGAGACTCAAAACAAGGGATAGAGGAAGATTTGCCAACCAAATGGAGAGAAAAAAAAAAGCAGGAGTTGCAATTCTCATCTCTGATAAAATAGACTTTAAAGTAATAGAAACCAAAAGAGATAAGAAGGACATTGTATAATGGTAGAGGGATCAATGCTATGGAAAGAGCTAATGATCCTAAGTCTATGCACATCCAATATAGGAGCACCCAGATACATAGGGCAACTTCTTGGTGACTTACAAAGAGACTTGGACTCCCACACAATAATAGTGGGAGACTTTAACACTACATGTCAATATTGGACTGATCAATGAGACAGAAGGTTAACAAGGATATCTGGGACTTGAACTTAGACCTCGAATAAGTAAACTTAATAAACATTTACAGAACTCTCTACTCCAAATCCACAAAACATACATTTTTTACAGTAACACATCACATCTATTCTGAAAGTGACCACATGGTTGGGAGTAAATCACTCCCCAGCAATTGCATAGCATTTCACAGGTTTAAATGAAATATTGGTTGGCTGTTTGTTATTTTCCTCCCTTATTCCTTCCTGTATCCATTGTATAACACAATTATTAGTATAAAAGAGCTTTTCAATACCCATTTTTAGACTGCATTCTAGCCTGGGCAATAGAGCAAGATTCCCGTTCTCTCTCCCTCTTTTTCTTCTTCTTTCCCTTCTTTCATTCTCTTTTTTCCTTCTTTCTCTCTTTCTTTTCTTTCTTTTTCATTTTTTCAAAAAAAACAAAACAAAAAATAAAAATAAAAAAAAATTTGAGGATCTGTCAAAACATAACATCAGGTACACAAACTATTGTTTCAGTTTTCCAACTTTATTAGTGACTAACAGTTACTAACATGTAGCACATGTGATCCTGTGTAAGCAGTAATCTGATCTCTCTCATTGTTTTTCATATTCTGAAATCTCAAATTTACTCCATCACTCATTCTTGAGAGTATAACACTCTTCATGTCTGCCTGGCTCATATGCACACACACATTCATCCACACACAGCTATGCATATACTCAGCTAATTTTATTAAGGAATATCTCTGGGAAAAGGTCCATTTTACAAAAAGCTAAAGATAAAGAAAACTCTGACTGTCAGTAGCAAAAGAGCTTAGCAGCTTTCAGTTTATCTGGATTTGTCACCACTGCTTTCTATCACAAAACCCTTTGCCCAGATAACCATTTTCAAAATACAAACAGCAGATTAATCACACAAAACATTATTTGTTCCAAAGTACATCTGAAAGAAAATCTCCTGCACAGTCAATGCTTGTGACTCCAGAATAACTGAACAACTGATAGTCAGGGTTAGTGAGCAAAAAGGTTATGATTCTTGTGCTTTTATCTGAAGTTCTCATAGCCATCACACTAATACATTGTAAAGAAAACCAGAGAAATGTGCCACATGAGTTTGCCTTGATGTTTTCAAATGCTACACAAAAGTATATTTTAATAAAGAGTTGAATACTGTCTGATCCATTTATGTGAATTTGTACATTCTCTACTAGAGCTAAATCTAACATTAATTCACTGGACCTGTTTTATATGAAGGTTCAAAACTTGTTTCAACTGTACAAAATGCAATAGTTATTTACTGAGACCCTCAAGGCACATTCCCTTTATGGGACATTATGGTGTTTATATGGCATTATTTAAATACATCATTAGTTTTCTAATTGTTTTCATAAGTGTTTGGCCTTATTTATACATACAAGACAGAAGAAAATTTATATCTTAGACTATCTGAAATAGATCAGGCTACAGGAAAATTCAACAGGCATTAATTAGTTGCCAGCAACTATTGGAAATGTTATTAGGCCTGTTTATATTTTACCCATTGTTATTAAAATTTAGATATTACTCTACTTCCTAATACAGCCCCATTTCAACTGTTAGTCAAATGAGCTTCATTACACTTGATTTAACAAAGGAAGAGGGTTCTCATTTGTTTTGCTATTATTGTAGGTGAACCTGACATGATATCTGAAAAGATTTAGCCAGTTATGAAGATGATCAAAAATCTCCAATGAAAATGTCATGCCTCATCTACATTAGTCATTACATACTCTTATGTACTCACTGGGGAGCATGGAATATTCTGTTTACCCCAGCTGGGGGTTAATGAATGGAAAGAACTTCATCTCTACTGCTCATCACTAACCAAATCAGGTGTTCTCATGTATTCAGCCCCATTTGTGGATGTATTATGGCCTGTTCTGGAACAGTAGGAACACCTATGAGCAGAAATGGTGTGCCTTCACAGTGCCCTTTCTACCTGATCAGTTGTAGTTTTATCACGTCAAATTCAAAACCAATAGTCATTCTTGCCATCCATCTTTAACAAGTTATGTGCTTCATGAATCATGAATTGAATCTAGAGAATTTTACCTTATAAAAAGTATCACAGATTGCCCAGAAACCCAAATCTTCACTCCGAATTTGAAGATACATGGGCACCGTGTTGGACATGATTCATAAAAAAAAGAAATGCCTAAGTGTGAGGAACGAGTCCAGATTCTAAGATACAACCACAAGTGGGAAAGATGGGGAAATGAAGGATTTTGCTAATTCATAATAACACTAAAGTTATTGATTAGATATTATTTTCTCTTCAGAGTCATCAAAATTCTAAACCAAATTCATGTCTGACATTTGATGAGTTCTCCTTCCTTCTCTGTAGGTATAGTCTATTTGTGCAAAAACCATAGCTGATACTCTATCTCCCTGGGAAGTCTTCACTCTAATCTGGCTAAAATTTAAATGAGGAAAGATAACAAGATTGCTGGAGACTAAACTATTATTCTCAATTTATTTTCTATCTGCACACCCCACTGGCAAAGCCATTGAACAGAATCACACTGCTAAACCAGTAGCAGCTTTTGTCCTCTTCTCAGATTGTACATGTGCAGGAAAAAAGTGTTTCTAACACATGGGCTTCTATCTTCCCGCATAAAGATGTACTAGGCAGCATTTATACTTTTACATGGAAGCATATTTCAACACATACGGAGTCCAGGCAAGTGTCCTTGTGATCAATTGAGAGTGAAAGTTAGCTGTACTTAAAAAAATATACATATATAGGTTTTAAAAAATATCAAAATAACTAGAAAAGAGTTTCAACTAATAACATACTATTTGTATTCCATTTTGACAGTACACTGTTAGATCAGTTACTTCATTTATCACAATATATTCCATGCTACAGTTACCTCTCAGGAAAATGACATTGATAGAGTCAACTTCCTCAAGAATTAACCTTCTGTAACTTCCATTTAAAAGTGTCTCAAGCTTTTGCTTCTTAGTATTTTATGATATGTCTTTAGTTTTTGTAATTTCACTTTGTCAAAACATTATATTTGTCATTATCCATACTGAAAGACAGGGTATTTTGAAGATTAAAAATCTACCAAGGATCATCTACCACTTACTTTTGATATAAAAGATTTATAAGACCATTTAGACCTCAAAACAAACCTTCCTAAGGACATATCTATACATCAACAAATATAAAAAAAAAATTCCTAGGAAATTAAAAACAATTTAGAATGGTGCTTAGTTGGACAGAAATTAATTATAACCAAAACAATGATTAGTATAACCATAAACATAGAAAATAACAGTTGATTGCCACTTTCAAGAATAAAAGCAAATTCTGTGAATATAGAACTAAAATACTAAAATTTAAACAAACTTAGGAGGGATTAGTCATGCAAAATGCAACCCTAGATATTTGATGGCAATTGTCTGAATTTTTTACCTTACAATTGAGATGATATTTCATTGGCAAAACTAAAACCAAGTAATAGTGACAAAAATGTAAGAAATTCATAAAGAAAGTTATTAGGTAAAACAAAAATTTCAGCATCAAATTTTAAAGTTAATTAATTTTTTTTGTAAAAAAATGATGTAGAAAGAAAAAGCATATTGATGGTATGAGTTAACTAATACTAATGAACATTATTCTCTTAAATCCCTATCAGATACATTCTTATTTTGAAGAAATACCAAGACAATTTTAGATAGGGCTATTATCAAATATTTCATATGTGATTTTCAGGAAGCAAAGCCATTCATTGCAGTATACTATATCAATATTCTAACAGTCAGAGAAGATATAAAATTTATGTAAGTCTTCCATAGCACCCAAATCACAACAAATGGAATTGCGAAACGTATAAGGTTTACAACATGTCATAACGTCAGCATTCATTCCCACTTTCTGTCTTGGCATAGGAAGTTACCTGGCTCATAACCCATGCTTTCCACAACCACAAGTTTTTTATCCCTATATAACCAAATCCTCAAGAGAACAGCAGACAGAGGGAGAAGACAATTTATTTAGAGAACTATTATGTGAGGAAGAAAACAAGTTGCCATTTCCAATTTGAAACATAATTAGGAAGACAGTAGCCTCCTGACTGATGCTCTTTGTTCTCTTTGGATATTTATGTAGGCCAGTAATTGGAGTGTATTTTCCTGTTTAATTTCAAATTGTCTAGAAAAGGGTTTCTCATGATTCATGACTCTCTAGTTAGATTCAGAAGAAAACATCTTGCAGCTACTGTCCTATTGCCATGGCCACACATTGCTGCCTACAGGACATTGTCAGTTGCTGAAACTCTTATTTTTAATTCTACCAAACAGTTGAGTTAATAGGATTTTAAGAAGGAAACGATTGTTCCATGGGAGTTGGGTGATTGAAGGCTTTCTATCCATTATAGAAAAACACTGGAAAGTTAACCACCCTTTTTTGCTGAAAAATTAACATATATAATTGATATAAATATATGCCTTAGATATATTAAAGAATTCAGTCAATAACACCATCAAATGAAAGTTAGGATTGAGGCCCATTACATTTCTGAAAAGATGTTTTTAGGAGTGGAGGGGAGACAGCTTCCTCCTTTCCTTTTACAAGCTGAGAAAAGTCATTTTTTTTTCTCATTTATTGCCTATGCATTTTCTGGCTACTGAGTTGGGAAAAAATTCCACTGATTCTCATTACATTGCCCTGAGGACAAGCAGTGGGGCAAGGACGCTTACACACTTGTTATTTACTATCTGGTAATTACTAAGCCATCCATTTCTGATCTCAAACACTTCATATGAATATTAAGAATAAAATTAACAAAGATGAATATAAAAAACCCAACATATTTATTGAGCAACTATTGTGTCTGACATATTGATGAAGCTTCAGAACAAACTTATAGTTATTATATCCCCACTCGTCATAAGCTGAAATTGGAATTCAAAACTTAAATAACACCATATTAAAAACTCAGACTTTCCCTTTCATTTGTCTCCTTTTTTATTTTACAGTGATATAAGTCTCCCAGGCAAATTAATGACTTAATCCTAGTGATACCCTGATTTTATAAAATCAAGAATACTGAATTCTCTGCAATAGTGTCAAATTTTTAAGACACTTTTTTAAGAAGTGAAGACAATTTTCTCAAATCTCAAGATACCCAATGGGACAAATTTTACAAGAAGAATAAGACTTCCACTTCTCTATGTCCACAAGCACCTGGAACAGTGCTAGGCCCATGCCTACAAATTGACTGGTTCAGGTTACTGTCATGAGCCTCAGGACAGAAAAGTGCTGGTAAGCAGTACTTCCAAATACTTTGTAGTTAGATAACTACCATGGTGATTTTTAACCCTTCATGATCATAATCTGGACTTCGATAAAATCTTATGAAAAATATTTATGCTATCTAATAAACCTGATACAATCAAAAATATATTAAACCAATTCTATGTCCTTCTCTTTTTTAAGTTGCATTAAATGTCAAGATCATTTTCTAAGTTTTACTCTTCAAGTATTTACAAGTTTTGGGCTTTAAAGTTGATAAATATATTTATTTTCATACTTAATATTGAATATATTATTCAGAATGGGATAAATTAAGCTGCAACAATAAGCAACACCCAAATCTCAGTTATCTGATACAGTAAAATATGTTTTTTCCTGTATATTATATGCCCATGAGAGCCTAACTCAGGCTCTGTTACTCATCATCCCTATTCTAAAACCCAGGTTCACAGAGCGGCTTTTATGTATAGCATTGCCAGAATCCATGGAACAGAAAGAGAGAGAATGGCAAACCCTCCACTGGTTTTTGGAGCTCACAGACAGATGTGGCACTCATCATTCCCACTCACATTCCATTGCTTAAAACAAGTCACGTGGCCACACCTACTTATAAGGATGGGAGAAATGCAATTGCACCATTTGTTCAAGTGGACCAAAAATATTCAATAACAAACTCCAATGACAAAATACCTGCTTTTTGGTTACCAAATATTGGGTTCATTCTTCTTACTGCAGGCAAATACACTCACCTTTCCCAGAGGAAACAACGCATATGGTCAAAGTTTCAAGCTCAATGTCCAGGATCTCTAGACAATCACTGATGTTGTTTATCAGGTCCAAACATAGCTCCGTGTCATCACTGTGAAGTAAACAGGCAAGTCTTCTACCTTATTTTCTAAATATATTGTATTCATAACATTGAAATTTTAGTCTGGTCTTTATGTTACAGGATATGAGAGAGAGAGATTTGAGTGGGCTAAGAAAGAAATGAACATGATGTAGAGATTAAAATGGTGACATACAGCCTTTGAACCCTCCCATATTCCCGAGAAGGTGAGCGTGTCTCTGGTAATATGAGGTATATGTGTATATATGTGTCACATTAAAATCCTGATTTGTTGGTGGTAGAAGTAGGCAGAAGTTTAAATGTGGGTAAAAGAATGTCACGGGAGGCTGAAATTAAATATGAGTGGACTGTGCTGGATTAACTCTTGTCAGGTTAACATCATTGCCACCTGCTTTGATGGGCTTCTCTGCATTGCAGAAGACAAGACTAGAGCCACATTCCCCAGAATCCTTTTCCCTGTGTGGTTTCCTGTATAGTTACGTTCCATCACTGACAGTCACTTCTGTGAACTTCAGAAAGTTAAAGGGAAGAAAATGACGATATTCACTGGAGGCAGATTCACCCAAACACATGAGTACACATCAGATGTGAAGTTTGAAGGAACTTCAAAGTGAACTTCTACAAAATATTCCCTTAGGTGCTACAGGCATGTTTGATAGCTGACATGGCTTCTTGGGAACCACTCATCTCAGTGCAGCTGGCTACAATAGTCATTAGGAACTTCCTAGAAGCACTTGAATTCTGTGGCAGCTCCCAAGCAGGCTCTTGAGACCCACCACTTCCATTCTGCAGGCTGAGAGTTAGTGACAGCTTTCTGCCTTTCACTCCGCGGGTTTCCCACAATTGTGAATGCCTCTCATTCCACGTATTATCATAGACACATAGATCAGCTGCTATTTTTTTTTTTAAACCAAGCACTGACTGAACCTTGAGTAATAATGAATATCATAGGGAAGTTACTCAACATTAACCGCAGAATATATTTTATTGGTTTTCAAAGAAAATATTTAAATAATTTTATTTGAATATCTATAAGAAGACTTACTAGTATTATCATGATACTGAAAAGGCAAATATCTATTTCTGTTACTATGGTTATCAAATTTTCAAATTGCAATCATTAATACTATTGCATTGTAAGGAAAAAAATAATTTTAAAAAATCATCCTAAAAGTTTTTATTGACTCTTCAAGTAACAGTATGAACTCACAAGAAAGAAATGTGTAATACAAATTTTGTACTGCTTTTAATTCTAGTTCCTTTTAAAAGCTGGCAGAAATAATATATGCTTTAAAAAATAACTACTTAAATGTTAATATTTTCTATTTCAAACCAAAACAAATAAAATCTGCAAGAAATGACACAAAATTCTTCTTATAAGCGTAAGGAATCAGAGATGAGAGACAAGAGTTTCAAATTATCTAGGTTTTTTTTTTTTTTTTTTTTTTTTTTTTTACAAATGACATGACTGAAAATCTAACAAGCAGCTCCCACCCCTAATAGACTATCACATCCCTATTTAGCTTCTTATTTGTCTCTGTCAGGCTGATCCATGGGTTAAGTCCCCAAGTCATCAAAATGAGACTTGGCATTGATCACCGAAATTTATGATACTTTGAAAGATTGCACCTGATTAATGGCACAGCCACAGTTTATGTATTCTCTTAGCCATGTTCATTCATAGTCAGTGCTGGCAGGACGTTGAAATTGTGGAAAGAATTTTAAATAAATTGGAGATTGGCATGAATCCTGGGGTCTCTATCCCTCTATGATTAAAAACCTGCCTTATTTCTTCAGGTAGTACCAAAGGTTTTTTGAAGCACAATTTGCCCAGAAGATGGCTTCTTTGTGGCAGCATCTTAGCTTACTCCTGCAGCCTCAAAGTTAACTGTAAAATTTTTAAAAAGTCATTCAACTCCTAAAAATGTTAAAACCTTGGCACTGCTTCTCACACACTGGGGTGTGTCGGGGGAAATAGGGAGGGACAGCAGGGGGTTGGGAGTGGGGCGAGATAGCATGGGGAGAAATGCCAGATATAGGTGATGGGGAGGAAGGCAGCAAATTACACTGCCATGTGTGTACCTATGCAACAATATTGCATATTCTTCACATATGCCCCAAAACCTAAAATAAAATAAAATAATTAAAAAAAAAAACAAAAAAACCTTGGCACTGTTTCATAGGCTAAGTCTTATCTGCCAATCCCACCCTTTGCCTCTTCTTATCCTCATTAAGCCCTCTCAATCTATACTAATAGATTTAAGATCCTGAGGCTCAGTTTCCTCATGTGCAGCATGAGTAATTACAGTGCATCTTCAGGAGAGTTACTGTGAGATTAAATGAGATAGTCATGTGAACTACTTGGCCCAGTGCTGGGGATCAAGCAGCTATCAAATGCTATGTATCAATTTCCTCAAATAGTATCCTATAATAAAAAACAGCAAATGAAGATTAAATAGAATAATTCAAGTACAGTCATCAAAGGTCATACAACTGTTTTCTAACTTTATCTCAGTGCCAGATTTGTTTTTTTAGGTTCTAACTTTAGAATCCACATTATGTTCATGGTTTTCTTATTGCATCAGCAATTTGGGCATTAAGTGATACCATGCACAGCTCTCCTAGGTGGTCTTTTTCCCCTCCCAACCTGACTTCTGACTAAGCTTTGCTCAGTCTGTAAACATAAGGAGACCATCCAGGGTGGTATGGCTCTAGGCAAATGAATGCAAAAACAAAATATCTAATGGGGAAACAAAGTAAAAATCAATTAAGTGAACATGAACAAAAATCTTGGAAATAATGTCCACATTCCTTGAGATTCCTTTTTATTTTATCAATATTGGTTCCCTCATTTATGTGTGTCTAGTTAGTTTCTCTCCCTTAAATCATCATTCTTCCAGCAGTCTGTAGACCTCCCCAGGTATTTCCCATGTGGGAAATTTGAGGTCTGTGCCCACCTGTCTTCTCTGCTCCATTCCACAAAATATGAGCTCATTCTCCACAGCTGTCAAGAGCTTTTGAAGTTCTTTTCATGTATCCTGTCATGCTTTTAAATCATTTTTCCATGTAATTTTCCTTATATAAACTATATTGTTTGGCCTGTAAAAGTGCCAAAAACACAAAGGAATGTCTTTAACAAATTTTAACCATCCTTAATTTTATCACATAGACACTTCTCCATGTTCCTTCTAAGGTTTACCAGCTAAAAAATTAAGGTGAAAATGTGCACCTGCTACTGTGTATAAATTCCACACCTGGCATATTTACTTAAGGTATTCCTTTTTCAAATCAGAGATTTGTATTTTCCACAAACAATTTGTGAACTTGTTATCTGACTTATTTTTGATGATAGAAAATGAGTTACTAGATATTCCACATAAAGCCTCTTACAGTAAGAAGGGAAACAGGTGATAATTTAAGGTGGCATTTACATGGACAATATGGGCAATTAAAAGCTAAACATTTCTGATTCATGACTTACCTTAATAATCTTGGCAAAGAGCTTAAAAAATGTAAATAACTAGAGATTTCATATGACCTACGAGGTTTTCTTGACCAGAATGCTAGGGAATAGTTAAAACCCCATAAACCTATGTAAAGCTACTCTCCTTCTACTAAAACATATGTGTGTGTGTGTTCTAAGTAAATAGTATTTTTTAACTCATGTAAACAAAGAGGAAAGGTCACTTAAAATTTTTGTTCTGCATTTTGTCAATGACTACAAATCCCATACCTAAAAATGGAGCCTGCCTAATTCAACATCATTTGCTTCTCAAAAAGCAGTCATCAAGGTGGACAGGAAAACCCAAAATATATAAATTTAGAGTCTGAACAGATTTGGGTTCTAATTCCATAGAGTAAATGGTATTCTGCTTCAAATCTATAAGCCTCATTTTTCTCATCTTAAAAATGAAAATAAAGATTATTACCCAAATTAGGGCAATAATCTTTAGGACAAAGAAAACCCTGAGTAAATGCTATTTTCTTTCTATCAACCTTTTCTAGCTGCTCTCCCACCATGACACCCTTCCCCACAGCTCATTTGTCTCTTATTCCATCCTCTGACTTCATCCTTTAGGTATTTCACTATTGTAATCCTTCAAACAGCCCTCTGTAGTAGGTATTTTTGTCTTCATTTTCAAGTTGTAGGGGAATGGAGATGTAAAGAGGTGTATCAGTCAGAAAAATAAATACCAGTCTATGTGTCCAAACAGAGAGAATTTAAACTCAGGAAATGTCTACATAGGTGATGGAAAAGCAGAAGTAGCTAAAGGGTATCTGAGGGAGACCAAGTATTAGCAAAAGCAAAAAACTACCCCTCACTTTCCCAGGCTTGGAAGCAAACTGAAAGGAAACCCAAAGCTGGGGTCATCCTGTGAAGGTGATCTGAGATACCCATTCTGGGAGAGCTGAGGCTACCAGAACATGTAGCCACTGCTGAAGGTGCTGCCGACTTTGGAACAGGAGCAATTCAATTAACTTACCAGGAAGCAGAAGGCTCAGAATTGGAATCCATATGCTTATTATAAATATTTCTTTATGAAATGGATATAATTTTACATGTGAAAAGGCTTACAAATCAGAAATCGCAATAGAAATTTAAGGCCTTATAATACAGCATTGGGATATAAAGAACTTTGGAAGGATCATAAAGAATCCTTGGCCCCAGAACTTGCTTGACCGTTTCTTTGAGTGATTTTATACATTCTAATGCTTTCGGTAGAAGCAGACCTTCAAAAAAGGTTTGTTGAATTAAAGGGCATCCAGTGGGATTTTACCATAGTTTTAATTATGACACCATTTGGCCCGCTGCACTTGACCATGAACTTTCATTTCCAGACAGAAAATTAGAAGGCTAGAAGAAACATAGTGTGGGATCACAGTTTGGACAAATTGTTTTTGCTTTTTCTTCTTATTTCTATGGTTGAATTAAACTTTTGGGAAAAAATACATAAAGCAGAGATATTTGAAGCAGTGAATAATAAGATTGGACTTCTGAAGTGTGGTTCACACCCACCTCATTTCCTAAGCCATAATCCTGGTATAATGTGTAAAGGGATTTGCAATGAAAGATAGTAAATCCAGTGTGTATCAATTATTCATACATTCCAATTGGCAGTGAATCCAGCAAATGTATTCAATGAGTGGTCTCTATTTCCACAAATGTAGAAAGTGCATAATGGATGGAAAAATAAAGAATTTACTTTTCAATACTCTCTTACAACAGCTCAGTAAAAGAATGCTTATATATAGATAAAGTTTTCAAAGTATTTGTTGAAACCGCTGACCAAACTACCCAAAACTACAGTTGAACTTCTGCCAGCTATGAAAGGG
Organism: Ateles fusciceps; assembly: GCA_036589455.1. Classification (NCBI taxonomy): domain Eukaryota; kingdom Metazoa; phylum Chordata; class Mammalia; order Primates; family Atelidae; genus Ateles; species Ateles fusciceps. Next base: position 15,568,902 of record JAZHEH010001266.1, on the reverse strand, counting down.
CTGTGCTTGAACTCCATTTCACAGTTTCTGGTTTTCACAGCCTTTAGGCGAACACAATTCAAACCCGTTACTATGCTTCAAAAGATCCATTTCAGAAGCTGTTACACAAACAGAGAAGCTAGCACACATTATCCTAAAATGCTGCTGTGTTTAACAAAAAAAAAAAAAAAAAAGCTGTCTGATTTCTTAAAGTTCTGTGTGGTGCACCATTGAAATTTGCATATGAAAAATTTCAAAGCTTTAGCATTTAGAGGCTTTAAAAACTTTTAAGTTTTAATATTTTCAGGGACCTGAAGTTTGACTAACTTCTCTCATTTTCCAAACTAATTTGTGAATAGGAAAGAATATTTTGTACTCTATGCTTTGTGAATGATAAAAGCAATTGCATTTTGTATTGAAGGTAAGTATTTGATTAACTGAAATGGAAAAATCATAGATGAAACGAGAAAAAGTAAACGATCTCTTTTACTTACAAACACAAGTCATCAAGAGCTACCTTATCTATAATTATTTGCATTATGACAGTAAAATCTCAATAAATAAATCTTTCCATTGGAAATATGTATACAACTTTCTTTACAATAATTAGAATGGAGCATTATTTTTGACATTAGAAAATTCTAGATCTAAATATATAATTAATTCAACCTTGAAGAAAACATTTAAGATTCAATGAACTGTCAAATTTAATAGAAAAATCCTTGTATTCAGATCAGTACAAAGATAAAAGTAAAAAAAAATAGGTGATTGAGTTAGGCATAATACACACTAGGGGCCTAGAAAAATTGAATGAAACAAAATTAGCATCTTCCTTGTCGAAGAAGACAATACCAAAAAGCAAAGAAAACATGAAGAATATGATCACTGCAACACAAATTAACATTGTCACCCAGTTTGGGCTTTTAATTAGTAGAAAATGTAGATTCTTCCCAAGTCAGACTGCAGTTCTAAAAAGGGAGTTTGGTGGGATGGTTTTATTTAGATGAGATTGTTTCTAGGAGTGCTCACTCATTTGGTACTATGATTGTTTCAGGATTGCAATCCCCTCCCTTTTGCATGCTTAACTTAAGTCTTTTCCAGAAAGATAAGCTCCACTGTTACCTCTGGTAGATGGTATTACTCGATGCCTTTTTCAGATAGAGATGTGTCACCTCTTCTTTCTAATTGTACTGCTTTTGGCATGTTACTATTCTCTTTAATCATGTCTCTTCTCTGCCACCACACAGTAAATTCATAAGAAGCAGAAACCACTTTTATAACCTCAATACCTAACAGAAACTGGCAAATGGGTGGATACTGAATAAATAATTATTAGTTAATCACATGAAAATTTTCTTTATAGAATTTGAGATTGGTAAAGAATGGACCTTCTCATTTTGCCAAACTGTTCTACAACAATCTTTTCTTGATAAATTTTATTTTATTCCAGCCCAAATTTTAAAACAGTGGTTGTTTATGTTAGGAAAAACAGCCTCTCGGTTTTTAAATGATGAGCCCAAACTTTGTCAGCTGATAAATTTTAAATAACTGAGCAGACTATATCAAATTTTAATGGAAAATTATATTTTAAGTATTACAAAAGAACGCAAATCTATCATAAAGCTGGCCTATACTCCCTAAAAATGAAAAGTAAAGAAACGGGGAAAGAGATTTCTTTCATTTTTTAAAAAGTACTGCTCTCATATTTTAGATTTTTATATTGGTTAGTCAATTCTAGAGTTTGAAAATCCATCCTTGAAGTTACAACATTCTCAGTCTTCGAGGGGGACCTGATGAGTTGACTCTTTTGAGGAATGTTGGCTACTACTCAGGATTATAATGCTTTGTTTGTTCAATTCCTTTCAACTCCATCATTGGTAATAGATCATCACAATGTCACCTTGCCTGTCAGAAGGAGGGATGCGCATGGGCACTTAACTACTTTCTCCCTTGATGAAATTGGCAGCTATTATTAAGAGTTAGTAGCACAATGGTAGGAGAGATGTCTTAGCTTTGGCATATATGCTGTACACGAACAAAGAACTTTGATCTTCAAACCTGCCAAGCTGACATCTTGCACAGGCATAATGTTCCCTCAAAATTTAAATACAAAACCAAAAAACTCTTCCATCTGGGATTACAGTCATATAATTTCTATATATTGCTGGCTTCAAAGGACTGAATTCTTTACAATACTATTTCAGTCATTTTAAAAATAAAAAAGATGAAGTCTTGGAATGGTTGACCCACATAGCAGCTCAGCTGGACAATGATAATTCTTCTGAATTTTAACTAGAAAGTATCCATGCTGTGCAAAGCCACAAACTTTCCATTCAGGGTATAAGAAAAAGGGATACTCCTAGTGAGATATTTAGCTACTTATAGACAGCTGAATACTAGATAGTAGTTTTTACACATACTGTGTTTGTTTAAGGTTTTATTTGAAATACAGAATTTGTAATCCTAATTTTTCAGACTGTATGCCAAATGTTCACAGTTGCTCACTGGGTTAAAAAGGATGGATAGCTTAGAGATAAAGAGAAAAAAAGAAAACTCATCCTCACATCCAAAAAACTTAGTGTCTGTGTCCTAGCAACGATGGAAGTAGTCATTTATTCACCTGTGTATAACAGGTGTCTACATAGATATATAAATATCATTAGTCAATATAAAACTTAATAATATCATGACTGAGCTCTTCGGACAACCTTGCAAATTAAATGGTTCACATATGAAGGAGGACAGTAGTAGAAGGAAAATAAGGAGGAGAAAATAACTTTGTAAAATTCCCAAAACTAATAGTCTAAAGGTCATGGTTCCAGTCCCAGCTCGGCTAGTAATTAATTGGATTTTGGTCTTAGATAAAATACAGCCTTCTAGAGCTGTTTCTTCACATACAAAATGAGAATGATCACTACAGTCCTGATCTAATATACTCTGATTTAGTGCCAGAAAGAAGTGTAAGGGAGGTATTTCTATTTTAAGAGCCAGTGAATGTTAAAGTGGGTAGAAGTGCTCTGGAGAAAACATACTTGTTTGAGTATAAACTCTGACTCTTTGCTACTTTCTTACTAGACAGTTAGACAAGTCATTTAGAAACCTATAGATCAGCAAATTAGGTATCACATTTCCTATTTCATACTTGTTTTCTAAGTTTAAATGAGAGATTGAATATAAAAAAGTATAGCATGTGCCTCATAGGTAGAGTTTGGTAAATCTTAGCAGCTACTTACAGGAATAATCATGGTGGAAGAAGGCAGCAGCAGTACTTCAAAGTCAGTTGCCTTCAGGGGAGAAAATGACTGCAAGGTTAATAAAATTTAGCTGGAACCTGATTGAAAATAGGGATATGATTCAAAATGGCAAACAGCAACCGTAAGCAAGATTATTTAGCAATAGAAGCATAGACACAGAAGAGCCATTGAGAACACATAAGCAACGGTTGTCTGAGCTCTGTCAATGAAGATCAAGTGTCAGATGAATGTGAGCATAGGTCCATTGAATGAATACATTCCCATAAAAGGAATTGAAATATCAAGTTTGAGCCCTGATGTAGTATTCAAAAAAGTTATTAACCCTTTCTTGTTCTGATTCCAAAATAACCTAACAACTATGTAATCATTTTTATTTTTATATATTTGTCTATATAGAGAAAATGTAATGATCAGGCTAATATGAGAATTCATTCATTCTTCCTGACACATCTCTCACTGGGAGATGACAATCTAATGTTCTGAATTTCTATTCCATCCCCCCTGAGCTGTGACAGCAAGAGTCAGCACCTGAGTTAGATCAACACTCAACATCAAAAAAAGTAGGAGTTTATGAGCCATAAAGGCAGACTCTGAGCTGTGATACCTTCATTCAAACACAGATTTTAAAATGTTCTAAGCATCTGACCTCCTTTTTGACACCAAAACCTTTTTAAATGTTACTCTCTTGATTTTCCAATACAATTCAAACATTACACAATCCATTAGCTTATTAACAAATTGTCTGTATAATATATAGATGCAGGTATAGTAAATCTGGGTTCTGCATTACCTCTCAATTTAGCGAAAATAAATCAACACATTACGCAATACTAAATGCTAGTGATAAAACAATAACTCTATATTATTTAGACAATGAGGCAGGAACTCTAAGAGAATACTAATATCTGAGCAAGAGATTCATTTCATATTTGACAAGAACCTTCCTAATAGAAAATAGACGGTAAAAACTCATGGTCTATGTAATATAATTATGCAAAAAATTTAAATAAGGAAGTATGTCTTTAAAAATGACTGAATTCAAGTTTCAAAACATGGTAGATTGAAGTGATGCAGACTTCTATCTCATTCCAAACACGAATGCTAAGATATGGCAATTAAAAAGTAAAGAAAATATGTAGCTGACTTTGAAAGACAGAGAAAAATGACCAAGTGGCAAGAACGTGAAGTCAGAAGAGCAAAATACATGAGGCAACACTTCAGAATAAGATCTAAAATGTGAGATGAGGGAAATTCCCCTCGCCTCTCATTTTAGATCTGAGATGAGCCCAACATGTCAAGATCAGAATAGTATTTCACAGGCAGGGGCAGAGGACATGGTCATGGTTAGAACTGAAATCCCTGAATAAGATTTGACCCTGGGAAATCTCACTTGGTGAAAACTGACTTAGAGAAGTTGTACCCTCAGGCCCAGAAAAGTCCCAAGAAACAAGCATGTTTCTGTGTCTGACTAGGATTCTGTATTTCTTTTAAAGTCTCTTTGCAAAAACTGAAATCCCAAGACTGTGCTCTGCATGTATAAATTTCAAATTTATACAAATGGTGCAGAGATCCCCAAAAATTTACATAAAGACTGATACCAGACCAATTAAGCCTCTGAAGGCACTGGCAGTTGTAAACCAAAATTACTCTGAAATCCTGTATTCATAATTTTGTGCTCATAGAACACAGGCAGAGAAAAGAGAACAACAAAAATTAAAGAAAAAGAAACTCCTAAAAAAATATTTCCATGATGATGGAAAGAGAGAGATACGACAAACAGAACTTGTACCAAAAAAAAAAAAAAAAAAAAACATGAAATAAAGCAATCTAAAGTGTGTGGAAAATAGGTCCTTAAAAAATTATTTAAGATGCAAAAGAAGGAATAGAATCCTATAAGGTAAGAGACACCACAAAAAAGAATAGGAAGGGTTTAAAGGGAAAGCAAATAAACTTAAAGACATTAGAGATATGATTATTAATACCACTAAGAGCTTGTTGTAACAATTTAACATCAAAATAATATACAAGCTAGATATGACTACATTATTGAGGAAGCAAAAGAGAGACATGAATGTACACAACACAAAGGAAGAAATGTCTAGGCTAAAATAAGAGGATCCGACTTAAGTTCAACAAAGGTTAATAAAAGAGAAAAGAGTTAATTGGGGATAGAAAAAAAAAATCAAAGAAATAATAGGTGAAATTTTCCCAGAATTAGTGAAAGGCATAAATTATGGGATAGGTTTACCTCAAAAATGATGCCATGTTTATCTCATTATATCATATCAGGTTGTATGCAATGTTGGTTGACATTATTCTATTATTAGAATAATGTCCTACTGCTGGTAATGTTAAATTTTATTACTTGAGTAATATAGCTTCTACTATGCTTCTTCACTGTAAAGGTAATCAATAAAAATCTGTGCTCATTAATTAATAATTAAGCATCTTGTGGGAAGATGCTCTGAGATTTTCACTGAACAGTTCCTTCCTTCTTCTCTTCCTTCCTTCCTTCTCTTCCTTCCTCCCTCCCTTTTTTCTTCCTTCTCCCCCTTCCTTTCTTCCTCCTTTCCTTCTTTCCTTCCTTCCATACTTCCTTCTCTCCTTCCCCTCCATCCTTCCTTTATTCTTCTGTCCTTTGTCCTTCCTTTTGTCCTTTCTTCATATATTTGTGTCAATCAGGTTTTGTACAGAGAAGCAAGACACTAGGAGCTATGTATATATAATAAATGATATAAGAATATCACCAAATGCAATAGTGAAAACAGGTTACACAGTCTTGTGAGCCTACTGTTTCTGTGTCTGGAGCTGGTTTGTGAATCCTACAGAACAGAAGATCAGGAAGTCCAATGGACATAAAGTGAAAGAAGCAAGGATAAGCTAGGGTCTGTAGGGATAGAATGGAATCCCTTGGTCTCTCATTACCTCCAAGCCTCCAACGTAGATTTTGGGATGTCCTATGAGAAAGGCCAGTGCCCTGGACCATGGGGCTAATCATGTACCTCTCCAGGTGTCAGAGAGATGGAGGCCAAAGATCTCACAGGAGTTGGTGACCTGCAGACCTGGTTGTACCCTTCGAACAACAAGGTGAGCCAATAATGTGAGTGAGCTGTAACAGCATCTTGTTCCTTACACTAACCTTCTAAGCATAAAGGAAGACTGCTCATTTACCTTTGTGTTCCAAATCTTGTGCAAATGATTACTTCTGGCTCATGCTAATACAGAATGATGGGAAACATAGTTACAGATTGGCCAAGTTGACATAATACAAATCCACCATGGTATTTATAACAGCATGAATTGATGAATTCCTATTTTACTTAAAGAATAACTATCTTTTGACATTTTATCATTATTCTTTTAGTATTTCTTTACTTTCTAGCACAGAAAGAGATTCCAGGCTTGTATTTTTTTTCCCTATCACAATCTCAGAATCAACCCTCTTTCCAAAGACTTTTGATTCCTGTAGTGTAGAATGACATTAAAAAACAAGATCTGAAATCTGCTTTCTCCTTTTGCTTCTTGGGATCACTGCTTCTAGTCCCTCTTAGCAGACAAAACTAAGAAACACAGGAGAAAGGAGAAAAGCTTATTTGTCTATTTTTCTGTTAGAGTGTAAGTCTTAGTTTGTATTGAATTTTGGGAGCTCTTTATATATTAGAAAAATAAGTACTTTGTAATATAAAATGTGAATATCTTTCTTAGAATATTATTTGTATATAGTATTCTATGGTGAGTGGCCTGTTTTGATTTTCTCTCTGTCCTGGGATCAGTTTTGGTAATATACATGCAATGTGAACATGTATATCGTAGGTTTTTCATTTTATTGATTATAATATAGAATGTACATGACATCTAAAAGTGGTTAAAGGAGGAATATTCTTAAAAATGCATGTGGGAAAGTCTTTGTGAGCTCTCTTTCTTGTGAAGGTAGTATCTTTAAGGCAGAGTTCATAGTGTGTAGAAAGAAAAGTTTTTAAGAATGGATTTTTATGGAGGATAAACTGAAGGTGTTTAGAGTTATTTTCAGTGGTATTCTGCCACCTGTTCAGAAAGGTGCTGTCCTGGGTCTCTTTCTCTTAATTTGGACCTTGACTTTTTTCCCATTCATTTATTGGTTCTGTAGTTACTTCATTCATTTAATATTTATTCATTCTATCATTAGGTGGTTTCCTACAGTGAACGTAGGTCTCAAACTAGCTTTTAGAAATGCTGGAAAAGTGACTGAAAATATGGTTCTTATATTCAAGGGATATTGCTGTGTTTAAAGAGCCAGAATAATACCACAGCAATAACTAGGAAGTAATAACCTCAGATCATAAATAAACACAAATGATCTAAGACAGACTGGAGTCCAAGTTGACATAAAATATTAAATTCGTTTATTCAAAAAGGCTTCAGATTTTTGGTGCATCTAAGTTCTATTTTTTAAAATATATACATACATATATATTTATAAATATATTTATATGTATATATAAATATAAGTGTTATATATTATCTAAATATATAATGTATATATTAACATATTAATATGTTAGCTATAATATAGTATACTTTATATATTATAATTTATATGATATATTATACATAATCATATACTATTTATTATTTATATATAATATGTAATATATTATGTAAATATATATTATATAGTAATATATAAGTTTATTATAAGTTATATATGTTTATTAACAACTTATATAAACATGTAAGTTATATATGTTTATATGTTGTGAATATATATATTTATTTTTATATTTTAAATAATACAATGTTTTATATAATATTTTAAAACATTTATATACTATTTTTAAAATATATATTTTATTTGGAAAAATATAGATCATCAGAATACATTTTTTCATTCTAGTGATGATATAGAAAGCACATGATATCTAAATGTGATTAAAGGAGAGAATCTAATCTATCAAATATATCAAATATACATATTTTCATGTAAATTTTATATATTTATATGGTTACATATATTTCTATCTCATAAACATATAAAAAGTTTATATCAAAATATTTTTAATATAAACTTTGTGGTTTTTGTGCCTCAGAATTTAGGGTACAAAAAAGGAGAGTGTGAATACAATGTTTGAGAATAATTTTAAAACTCAAATCAGAAGCCACAGAAAGTTAGATGTGGAGTGAATGGGAGCTGCTTTGAGCTCAGTTCTTCATTCTGTTATATTTCACCTAATATTTCCTTGCATGACTTCCTCTGTATCATAAGACTGAGGACCACTCACTGGTTTAGACTCAAATCCTCTCCTTCTGGCGGAGTCTGTTTAAATCCTGTCACTAGTCAATTATGAATAATTCTCTCCATTATGCTCAGCTCTAACTTGTATTTCTATAATATCATTTCTGTAAGAGTATATTTCACTTACGTGTTTTCATGTCATACCCTCTACAAGACTGATTTACCATAGGACAATGATTCCATCTTATTTCTCTTTGTGTTTCCAGGGTCAAGTTCAGTGCCTGGCAAATAATAAGTGCTCAATAAATGTAAGACGAATGAATGAAAGAATTGGACAGTTTCCCTTCAATATTATTGGCTTTTGGGTAGTGAAAAGGGAGCACGTTTCAGTCTAACCATTTAATCTAAATTAATGTCCTCATCCCAACTATTAATGCAGTGGTAAACTTGACCATCTTGGTTTTGTTTGTCTAGTTCATTTTTTGGCATAGAAAGGAAGGAGAGATGAGTTTCAGATGCTGGTTCTATGCCATTCGTCAGACGTCTCCTGTCGCATGCCATGTACAGACACATTCTGTTCAGCTGCTGATTTCTGTTCGTTCTCAGCACATTGTTTCCTGGGCCAAAGGTGGAGGTACTGCTGCTGCTACTGGCCTCTTTTCTGCTACAGTGTCCCCTAATCACATCACACAGATGTAAAATGTGGTATGTATCTTCCCTTCTGTCCTCTACCTTTTTTTCCCCTCTGAGAAATAATAGAGAAAAAGGAACATACCTGCCTATGTTTTGTAAACTTTACCAGTCCTTGTGATTTAACCCCTAGTTTCTCTGTGAAGAGGATTAGGCACTCCTCAGAGACACCACCAGAATTTGGAATTGGAGCCAGTGCTTTGGGCAGATGTAAAAAAAAAAAAATCACTCTGGGGATTTAAATTTGCATAAATTTAAATATTAGGGTTACAAGGTTTTAGCACTAAGCCTGTAAAGGTGAATGCACTACAATTAATTAATTATTGCAGCTACAATATTCACATTATGATTTGCTGATAAGGAAAGGCAAAAAATGGTGTAAAACTTAGAAATTTCATTTGTCGTCTTTGTCACAACCTGGCTTATGAGGGGCGGCCTCATGAGATTCTCTTAATACTACTTTTCTCCCCTTGAGCTATTAAGACTCTCTTGCCTCCTAAAATCTTCCTGTAATTTCTAACACGTGAGCCAGTATAACCTTTGAGTAGACATGGCATCTCCCAGCATCTTAAGTATCCCCTACCTTCCAGGCAGTGAAGAAAGGATAACTTTGGGAATTATTTATTTAAATACTGTATAGTCTTGAGGGGGTGGGGTGAGGGAGGATTTCATGTCTACTTCTTGCCTCTATTTTAAGGACAAAGCAAGGTTGGCATATGCTCTCTGACCATAATTAATTCTTTTTTTTTTTTTTTTTTGAGAAGGAGTTTTGCTCTTATTGCCCAGGCTGGAGTGCAGTGGCACCATCTCGGCTCACAGCAACCTCCGCCTCCCAGGTTCAAGCAATTCTCCTGCCTCAGCCTCCTGAGTAGCTGAGGTCACAGGTATGCACCGCCATGCCTGGCTGATTTTGTATTTTCTGTGGAGACTGGGTTTCTCCATGTTAGTCAGGCTGGTCTCCAACTCCAGACCTCAGGTGATCCACCTGCCTCAGCCTCCCAAACTGTTAGAATTACAGGCATGAGCCACTGCACCCAGCCCATTTTTTAAAGTTTATTACTGTTATTAAGAACTTAGCAGTCAATAGGCACTGAGGCTATGCAGAGACAGTGCGTGGCACCTACCTGCCCTGAAGAGCTGCAGTCTGGGAAAAGTGTATATGCAAACCAGTTTGGATTGCCCTCCACAAAGATCAAATTTTAATGTGCCCTCTACAGAGAGAGCACTGCAGGAACAACGGGCAGCTTCTTTCACTGTAAAGTCATCAATTATTTCTTCCTCAAGAGAGTAGCTCATAGGCTGTCAAAATAAATTAGTAAGACAGAGAACAGGTGTTTAAATATATCTATGGTGTTAAGATACGGGTTGTTCAACAATTGTAGATCTTGTATGTCTTTTGAGTAGGGGTCATAGCAATAACTGACATTTATTAAACGCTTAATAGTAGATCCTTTATTATGTTATCTTTACTTCTAAAACATTAATGGTAGATATTTTTATCATGCTCTACCCATTTTTAAACATAAGGAATTAATTTCAGAGTGGTTCATCAACTTGACAAAAGCTAAGTACATACAAGAATCCGGATTTCAATCCAGAACTTCTTTTTAACCATAAATGTTTTAGAATTACAAATATATGTTCGGGAGAAGAATTTAAGAGGGGATTGAGATGTAGAGAGAATGAGGTAAAAGAGGAAGGAAGTAACATCATGAAGTGTTTTGTGGACCAAATTAGGAATCTTGGCTTCTATCCTGAGAGTGACAAAGTGTCTCTAGAGAGCTTTCAGCTAGTCAATGGCATGATCTGAATTTAGAATGGTGTCTCTGGCTACAGGTTTAGCAGGGCCAAGATCATGGGCAAGGAGACCTGTTACTGAATTGATTCAGTTGAGGTATGACAGATGAGTTTGCACAGCTCATTAGTAGCAGATAAGTCACACCAAAAAGTCATCTGCTTTTACAGTCATCTTGATTGTGTCAGCTGATCCCTCTGATTCCACTCTAAGCCATCTTTTTCCAGTTTTTAATTGATTTCCTTCCAAGCTGCTGAAGTGCTCTTGCTTCTAGGGCCCTGCATTGAACTTCCTGTTAATTTGGCATTGCAAAACCAGCAGTTGTCATTTTGATAATTTAATATTTACCTCACCGAAGTAACCTAACATTTGTGATCTAATTTGAATTTATTACTTTTAATTTAAAATGCATATCAATCATAGATTTGGAAACGGTGCTTGCATAATTCTTCTTACCTTGTAAAAATATATACTGCTTATCTCTATATGCAATTGCACCTACTGCCTGTGCAGTACAAAGAATATTAAGACTCTACCAGCTCAATTCTTTTCAAGAGAATGACAGTAAACTACCATTTTGAATATGGGTAAAAGGAAGCTGTTATGTAGCATAGCTGGCCAAGGATAAGATCTACAAATCTAAGTGCTAGGAGGCTGGCAGTAGGTGGTGAGTCAGGCTGGATCCAGAGAGTTAGGGGTCTGCAAAGGACTTGGTGGCTATGGGTGATAAGGCAAGCCATAAATTCAACCCAAGAATTACATGAAGGTTGGAAGGTTCAGAAAGACTTTGGGAAATCAAAGGATCAGTTAGGGAAGCTGTTAGAAGTAGATTTAGAACTTTAAATGGAGGGAGGATGGTTTGCTTTGTTTCCTCTTTGTGTTGGCTTTTAGGTATGAGTTGCTCAGAGCCCATAGCTGTGGCTGTGGCCAGAGGACAAGTTAGTGTTCTCAGTGTATAGGTTGGTCCTCATGGAGTGAGTCCTGAGCTCTTGGATGGTTGATCAGGAGCCTCTCACTGAGAAGACAACTGAATTTACTTCTTATAGCAGTGCCAAGATGATTGGTCTATTCTGAAAATGCAAGTCACAACTGGGCATCCCAAATAAGTGTATAACAAATCCTAAAGATCTTTATATAGAGTTCTGTAGTTTATAAAACTCTTTTAAGAGACAATATCTCATTTGATCCTTATATTACATCTGTGAAAATGTGTCTTTAATATTAATGCCATTATACTAATATAAGGGCTTGGACCAGATCCTGTAACAACAAATCCTGTCTCTCACTGAAAGACTCTGAGCCCGTGGTGGTAGGGATAGTGTGGGAATGCTGACTGGTTTTCCTGGATCATTGGAATTATTATTTGGGGATGCATACCGTTTTATTCTGTTAACCCTTACCGATTTCTGACTGTCCCATATCTTACAGAAGAACTGTCTCAAGTATTAACTGCTTTATATGTCCTGAAACATTTCTAGTCAGAAGTAATTGCTCTCCTCTCTGGCCTTCCATAGCAAGAAGGAATGAAGAACTTCCTTTGTATCTTTCTGTGGCAGTTGTATTATCTTGCCATGTGTCATTGATTTTGCATATGCCCATAAGCAGAGTTTATACCTTCTTCCCAAACCCAGATATAGTAACATGCTTAATACCATGAATATACACCATGTATATTCAACAAATATGTGATCATGTGAGAAAATTCCAACTGTATTTGATTCTTCTAGTGTTGAATGCTGGGACTGAAATACCAAAAAGCATAAAAAGTAAAGTAAAAAAAAATGACAAAAATAGAATTAGAAATGTGTTGATAAAAATGTCTAGTTTCTTTTTTATTCTCATACTAGAGAAGATTAATACATCGCCTTTTGGAATTGAATATGTTTAGTTAACACTGGCACATGCAGACTCATTCACACTTATGAAGATTTTATTTGACTTAAATGCTCATGGTGTTCAATAATATCGTAACTTCCTTTAGGTTGGCAGAAAGGGGTGGTCAAAGGAGATGGAGATAAAAAGGGAGACAAAGCTCAAAGTTAGTTACAGGTGGGAGAGAGGTCCTGATAGAAGAATTTTTACCTAAGGGATCACAGGAGAAACTAACACTGGGAAGGGGACCTGAAGGATGTGGGAGGACAGCCATGCCTAAAAAGCTCAGAAAGGCCTTTGGATGTGGTCTTCACATCTAGCAACACTGTGCCATGTGTAGAGAATGAACTTGTAGCTCAAGATTGAGTAAAAACAGCCGATTGCAAGTGCCAGTTGCAAGTCATTGAAATCACCAGCTTCACGGGGAAATCAGGACTTTTTTTTTTTTCCCCAGGTGGTGTTTCACTCTGTTGCCCAGGGTGGAGTGTAGTGGTGCTATCTCGGCTCACTGCAACCTTCACCTCCTGGGTTCAAGAGATTCTCCTGCGTCAGCTTCCTGAATAGCTGGGATTATAGGCACCCGCCACCATGCCTGGCTAATTTTAATATTTTTAGTACAGACGGGGTTTCACCATGTTGGCCAGGCTGCTCTCAAACTTCTAATGTGATCCACCCACCTCAGCCTCCCAAAGTGCTGGGATTACATGAGCCACCGCGCCTGGTTCGAGGTAGGGTTTTTCTATCTTATCTCTGGTGGGTTTGATAGTATTTAGCTGTAATTCTTTAAACTCTGGTTTCAGGAGCAACAGCTTCAGCATCACTTGTTGTTAGCAAAGTAAATGCTCAGGTCCCACACTAGTCTTACTGAATCAAAAACTTAGGCTGGTGCCCAATAAGGTGTGTCTACCACACTTTCATGGTGATTCTTATGCTCACTGAAGTTTGAAAGTTAGTGAACTAGAAGAGAGTTTAAAAAGTGGGTTGGAGTAAGGCTGGGGAAGGGGTTAAGTGTTTAATCAGAGATTCATAAGAAAAAAGTTTAAAGGAAATCAGATGAAATGAATTAATTCCAAGCAGAAGGCCAAGACACTTAAAGCTCTTGGCTAATTTGATGATGAGAAAATTAGAATTAGATGCGTTCGTACATTGCCTATCCTTGTTTCTTTAGCCAGAAAGCTTGAGGTCTCTGGGTGAAGCCAATATGGAAAGTCCAGTTAGGTTAATTTTCTAACTCTTGATCCTTGTGTTTCATAAGACAGCATTTCATTTGGCATCCCTCTGAGGCTCTGGCCACTCACTAATAAAGTCTAAATTTTAATGAGGTAACTTTTTCATAAAATACTATAATACTGACATGTGTAGAATGCATTCTTCTTGGTATTGACTTCTTAGGGTTGGATCTGTCCACTCACTGAATTAGGTTGTAGTGGGGGATTAACCTGCCCTGTGTACCAAGGAAAAGCTTGATATGAAGAAAAATCTTTCCTCTCACTTGGAAATAGGATAATGACAAAAATGTTGAAAATATTTTTAAAATTTAGTCTAATGGAATGTCAAGCAGAGATGCATAGGTTCAGAAATGTTCAGAAGTGTTTACACTTGAGAACCAGAAAATAATTGGAAAAGAAATTCCTCTGCCCTCCCCCCCCCCAACTTTTTCTGTCAGCTGCTCAGTCATTTCCAAATGGTCTGAAGTTTCTGTACAATCATCTTGCTAATGACTGTAATTCATCACAGGTGGTGTTTAGTTTTGAAAATGAAATATGACTATATATTTTGGAGATTGATAGTGAGTGCTTATTTATTGATTATACTCCTAGTGTGAAAAAAAACAAATATTGCAGAGAAAAATGTATTTTTCAAGTTCCATCACAACAGCTGATATAACTTGACATGTGAGACTACCTGTAACTTTACTTACAAGATAAAAGAAAGCTGATTTTGGCTTTAGTTATGCACCCTTTTTTCAAAAACAATTTTGAGAAAACTTAAAGACATATAGGTCAAAGATAAGTAACAAGAATTAAATCAAGATAAAGGAAACAAATCAATATTCTGACCATGAAGTTTCATACATTTGCTATCAATGAGCATTAGTTTGTCTCTGAGTTTTCTAGTATCTGTGGCCAAATATATATATTATACATTATATATATTTGAAGTTTTAAAATTGTCAATGAAGAACTGATTTTAAAGACAAATTTATTATCTGGAATTTTATGTAGAAGTTGCAGAGTAATATAATGAATATTGCTCTTTACAGTAGTTTTAAAATGCAGAAATGCCTGTCATGTGTCTTTTTTTTTTTTTTTTCCCCAAAGAGAAAGGAGATGGGGTAAATTCAAGGTCAGAACATTTAAGGGTATAAACAAATGAAGTTCAAATATAAAGGCTTCCTATGATTCTTATGAGATATAAGATCAGAACTGAGAATACATATATTCATTAGAACTTCTCTATTGCTTCTCTCCAGAAGGCTTTAGTTAGAAGTTAAGGTGGTATCATTTTAAAGTCATTGTAATTTCTGATACACAGATATGACATGATACTGGCTTAATATAATTTCTTGTAACTTCATAGACTTTTCAGACCAGAAGGACATTAGGTAGTGTTGTCATTCTGTTAATAAAATGAGAAGGTGAAGTGTATTTCTTGCCCAGGAGAAAAAAATTCTAAATAAGAGAAAGGAAACTATAGGGCAGCACAAATTTTCCTCAGGAAAATATCTTCAGTTCTTTTTTTTTTTTTTTTTTTTAACAGCACTTGCAAAAGTACTTTTACCATGGACTACAGCAGAGAAAACTTTGACCAACATAATTCTGTCTATTTTTCCTTCCTTCCTTCCTTCCTTTGCTCCCTCCCTCCCTTTCTCTTTCTTTCTTTTCTTCCCTTTCTTCCTTCCTTCCTTGTTCCTTCGTCCCTTCCATCCTTCTTTCTCTCTTCCTCCCTCCCTCCCTTCCTCCCTCCTTCCTTCCCCTCCTTCCTTCCTTTCTTTCATCTCGCTCTGTCACCGAGGCTGGAGTGTAGTGCCATGATCAAGTCACTGCAACCTCTGCCTCCTGGGTTCAAGCGATTCTCCTGCCTCAGCCTCCCAAGTAGCTGAGATTACAGGCATGCACCACCATGCCTGGCTCATTTTTGTATTTTTTTAGTGGAGACAGAGTTTCTCCATGTTGGCCAGGCTGGTCTCAGTTCCTCCTGACATCAGGTGATCTGCATGCTTAGGCCTCCCAAAGTGCTGGCATTACACGCATGAGCCACTACACCTGGCCCAACCAACATAATTCTTTAAGTAGTGCCTCTCCCTTCTCAATGGAGAAACCAAGAGTTTATTTTCACATAAATGACACTAAGACATTATTTAAAGCTGTAACTAATCATAAGTTAGTTTTATTCACTTGGGATAGTGAGATAAATTTTCCTTCAGACCAGGAGCAGTGGCTCATGCCTGTAATCCCAAAATTTTGGGAGACTGAGGTGGGCAGATCACTTGAGGTCAAGAGTTCCAGATCAGCCTGGCCAACATGGTGAAACTGCATCTCTACAAAAATACAAAAAAAAAAGCTGGGTGTGGTGGCACATGCCTGTAGTCCCAGCTACTCAGGAGGCTAAGGCAGGAGAATCTCTTGAACCCGGGAGGCGGAGGTTGCAGTGAGCCGAGATCGGGCCTCTGTACTCCAGCTTAGATGACAGAGTGAGACTCCATCTCAAAAAAGAAAAAAAAACATTATTCACTTGGGATAATGGGATAAATAAATATAAATGCCTTAATTGGGAGACTTTCAGAGAAATATGGATCTTTGGTTAAACTAAGCTAGTCCAACTCTTGTTTCTCTTTTTAATTCCTTAAGAATCCCACATACTTCAAATAAAAGCAACTTCCTCACAAATGACTTTTCTATATGCATTGAAAATCATCCAGTCTTAAGAGAATGTTTCAGGAAATTTCAGGAATTGTCAGCAGTATTCTTAACTTACTAATTAATTGCACTTAAAAAAAATCTAACTGAAATATTTGTCCTGATGATTGGAATGTTCACATTTAATTTGCCAAACAAAAGTTTAAAAAATATATCCTTAGAAATGCTACAGGCTTTGTAGTGTGGCTTTCCACTGGCTGAATGTTAGAGCAAAACCAAATGTTTATTAATTCTGTCACACTGCTAATAGAACTGTTCTTTTGATTCAACGAACAGAAGCCTGTGTTCTTTGGTTATTTTATTTTCTATGGAGTCTGCATGCTGTTGACTGGCAATCACAATGGCTATGTATCTATTTGGCTCTACTGGAAAATAAAAAAGCAACTTTAAAAATTTGTTTTTGCAATAGTTCTGAAAATACATATTCAAAAATTATTGAGAAAGTTTCTGGAATTTTTTTTTTTCCTGGGACACATTTTTTTTTTTTTGTAGAACTGCTAAAAATCATAAGATAAAAAGCAACGATGGACAGATGAAGTCTTGAGTGTTTTTCCAGCTGCATTTGAGGTACCCTTTTGAATCAATCATTTTCTTCTTTAATATATTGTTTTAACTATAATATATATAAGGAGAGAGAGAATAAAAAATAAACCTACCTACCCCCTCCCCTCATATACACACCACACTCCATGGTTACTGCCTTACTCAAGAGGATGAGAATAATTAAGAACAAAGCTGCCATGACAGGACAGGTATGGAGAGTGGTCAAATTCACAGAGTAGAGCACAACTCTAGGTTAGAATGTCCTCTCTACCCTTTTGGCCATGTGATTTTGGAAAAATTACTGAATCTCTCCATGCTTTATTTTCCTCATCTATGAAGTGAGCATAAAGATAATGTAACTGTTGACTCCTCTGCAAGAGTGATATGAGGATTAAAAAGTTAGTTTATGGGAGAGCACCAGCAGTCGGTGAGTTGTGATTATTTTCCTTGCCCTTGAGCAGCTCTCAACTTAATGCAATGCATTTCTGTCCTACAGTTTAACTTTGCCTGGATGCACCTCTTACTAATGCAGTCCAATACAAGTGTACTAAAGTTCTTCAACTCTTAAATTCTTCTGTTTGCTTTTTTTTTTTCTTGAGGCAGGTTCTCAACCTGTTGCCCAGGCTGGAGTAGTGTAGTGGTGCAATTTCGGCTCACTGCAACCTCCTCCTCTTGAGTTCAAGTGATTCTCCCACCTCAACATCCCAGGTAGCTGAGACTACAGGCACACACCACCATGCCTGGCTAATTTTTGTATTGTTTGGTAAAGATGAGGTTTCACCATGATGGCCAGGCTGGTCTAAATGCCTAACCTCAAGTGATCCATCCAGTTCGGCCTCCCAAAGTGCTGGGATTATAGGCGTGAGCCACTGTGCCTGGCCACATCTCTTTGCTTTTTATCATTATTTTTGCTCTACTTTCAAACCATTAGCTTGCATTTATTATTTGCTTTATTAGTTGCTCACCCTGCAATTTTCTGATTTTATCTGTCGTAAACTGAGAAATCAGATTATCAACCCAGTTAAAATTTGAAATAAATTAAGAGTAATTTGATTCAGAGTAAGAACTTGGAGTGCTTCCCTCTGAATAAAGCAAATCCTCTTGACCGCATAAATTTTGTACTTGATGTCATCGATTTCACTTTTCAGGAACTTATTTTGCTTTTGAAAGTGAAAGTGTTGCTACTGAAATTAAATGTGGAAATTTTTTAAAAAGTGAAGGTGTTAGATAAGTCACTTTGGAGAAAATGAGGTGTTGTAATATTAAAATGAATTTCTTTCTGAATTTACTTTTGTTCATAGAAAGCCTGACTACAGAGTAAAAATGAGCTAGAGGAGGCAGTAAGGCATACATAACAATATTTCCTGCAGGAGTGTATGAGGAACCTAACAAATGAATGAACTTAATAACACCTTGATTGCATTTCAAATCCTGTGTGGTAATAGGTTCACTACCTCGCCCTTTGCTTCCAGAAAATAGAATTAATCACCAGGGATCACTATAATAATTATCAGATTGTGTTCCCAGACCAGGAGCAGCTAAATTTTGGAAATGCACATTTTCTGCCTCATCTTAGACTTATTGACTCAAAAACTTGGGGTGGCTCCAGCAATCTGTATTGTAACAGTCCTTCCAGATAGTTCTGATGCAGGCTAAAGTTTAAGACTCAATGGCCAAGGCTGTTGATGATCAATTCTGATTACATATTGGAATCACCTGAGGAACTCCCAGCTCCATGTATTCAATTAAGATACCAACCAAACACCTCAGGTGATTTCACTATATACAAAGTCTACCTCTCTAGACCTTACTTACAAGCATGGAGAAAAGTCACTGTTGCTTAAAAGCTATATTTAAGGCTCTGCAATAGATTAAAAGTTTATATTTCTCAGAATTTATATGTTGAAATCCTAATCCAAGTGAATAATAGGTTGGGCCTTTGGGAAGCAGTTAGATCATGAGGGTGGAGGCCTTATGAAGGGCATAAAAAGCGTTCTCATGAAAGAGACCCCAGAAAGCTCACTAACTCTCTTTCACCATCTGAGGACACAGCAAAAAGACGGCCACTTATGAACCAGGAAGTGGGTGTTCATCAGACACAGACCTACCAGTGACTTAATTTTGAACTTCTCCTCCTCTAGAACTGTGAGTTGTAAAATTCTGTTGTTTATAAGCCACTTAGTCTATGGTAATCTTTGGTCCCTGCACTCTTTTATACTAATATTTTACTGTGTTTGCTTCAGCATGGAATATATCTATTAAAATGCAAATGTTATCTGTGAGTGCTGATATCTGAAATTAATATACATTCATATATTTTCTCCTATGAATTTAGCAGTTCTGTAGCAGTGCTTCTCAAATATCAGAGTGCATCAGAATCATCTGGAGGCAAGGTTAAACAAAGCTTGCTATGCCCCACCTCCAGAGTTTCTGATTTGAAAGGTCTGCAGAGACTCAACAATTTTCATCCCTAGTAAGTTCCAAGTGAGCTAGTGATGCTGGTCCTGGGACTCTAAAAACTATTGCTCCTTGTAAATTTGTTTAAGTTTCTTGTAGATTCTGGATATTAGATCTTTGTCAGATGGATAGATAGATTGCAAAATTTTTCTCCTATTCTGTAGGTTGTCTGTTCACTCTGATGACAGTTTCTTTTGCTGTGCAGAAGCTCTTTAATTAGGTCCCACTTGTCAATTTTTGCTTCTTTTGCAATTGCCTTTGATGTTTTTGTTATGAAATTTTTGCCTGTGCCTCAGTCCTGCATGGTATTGCCTAGATTTTCTTCTAAAGTTTTTATAGTTTTGGGTTTTACATTTAAGTCTTTTATCCACCTTGAGTTAATCTTTGTATACAGTGTAAGAAAGAGGTCCAGTTTCAATTTTCTGCATATGGCTAGCCAGTTTTCCCAGGACCTTTTATTAGATAAGGAATTCTTTCCTCATTGGTTGTTTTTGTCAGGTTTGTTGAAGATCAGATGGTTGTAGATGTGTGGTCTTATTTCTGATACCTCTATTCTGTTCCATTGGTCTCTGTATCTATTTTGGTACCAGTGCCATCTGTTTTGGTTACTGTAGTCTTGTAGTATAGTTTGAAGTCAGGAAGTGTGATGCCTCCAGCTTTGTTCTTTCTGCTTAGGATTGTCGTGCCTATATGGCTCTTTTTTGATTCCATGTAAATTTGAAAGTAGTTTTTTCTAATTCTGTAAATAATGTCAATAGTAGTTTCACAGGAATAGCAGTGAATCTATATATTACTTTGGTCAGTATGGCCACTTTCACAATATTGATTCTTCCTATCCATGATCATGGAATGTTTTTCCATTTGTGTCCTCTCCGATTTCCTTGAGCAGTGCTTTGTAGCTCTCCTTGAAGAGGTCCTTCAAAAACTGGGCATAGGACATGAATAGACACTTCTCAAAAGAAGATATTTATGCAGCCAACAAACATATGAAAAAAAACTCAGCCTTACTGATCATTAGAGAAATGTAAATGAAAACCACAGTGAGATAGCATCTCACACCAGTCAAAATGGTGATTGTTCAAAATTCAAGAAACAACAGCTTCTGGTGGGAATTTGGAGAAATAGAATGTTTTTATACTGTTGGTGGGAAGGTAAATTAGTTGAACCATTGTGGAAGACAGTGTGGCGATTCCTCAAGGATCTAGAACCAGAGATACCATTTGACTCATCAATCCCTTATTATTATTGGGTATATATGGTATATATCCAAAGGAGTATAAATTATTCAGGAATGTAATCATAAAGATACATGCATGCATATGTTTATTGCAGCACTATTTACAAAAGCAAAGACATGAAATCAACCCAAATGCCCATCAAGGATAGACTAGATAAAGAAAAAGTGGTACCTATACACCATGGAATACTATCAAGCCATAAAAAGGAATGAGATCATATCCTTTGCAGGTACATGATTGGAGATGCAAGCCATTATCCTCAGCAAACTAACACAGGAACAGAAAAACAAACCCTGCATGTTCTCATTTTTAAGTGGGACCTGAACAATGAGAACACATGAACACAGGCCCACATACACTGGAGCCTGTTGGGGCCAGGGTAGGAGGGAGAACATCAGGCTAAATAGTTCATGCATGCTGGGCTTAACACCTAGGTGATGGGTTGATTGGTGTAACAAACCACTATGGCACACGTTTACCTATGTAACAAACTTGCACATCCTGCACATATATCCCAGAACTTAAAATAAAATTAGAAAACAAAACAGAACAAAAAAGCATTGTTGCTCCTAGGAGACAAAGACCTTGACAAATTGGATTCAAAACAAAGAAGATCTTCTGGGGGAGAGGGACGATATCATGATACTCTTCTCTAAATAGGAGTCCTGAGCCACAGGGAGGTCATCCTGGGGCAAATAAATAGAAGAGTGGCTATAATAGAGCCCAGTTTAAAAGAAAACCATAAAATATTAATGTACCTTATAAGTTTTCAACCATTTAAAAAATTAAAAAACATTTTTGCCCAATATCTATGCAAAAATTGGTAGTGGGCCAGATACGGTGTTGGGGGATACAGTTTGCCTACTTTTGAATTAAAATATTCTGCCAGTGTTGACATTTCTACCTCTTTTTTTGCTTGAATTTTTTATAGTTTGGTTTTCATTTTGTTTAGTTACATTACTATTAAATCGCTCACAGGGAACTTACACGGATCCTGTTCACTCAGTGGATATTATCTGTTTCTAAAAAGTTAATTTAAAATAATATCCACTTGATATGCATGGAAGTTATTAGTTGGATTTTTTAAAAGTGGATATTTGTGAGGTTTTTTTGGAATTATAGAATTACATGCTCTCATGCTTTTATTTGATAAACTTTCCTATTGTTCCTTAAAAAAAGAAAATTACATGATTATGATTAAAATAGTTTAGCTAATAGCATTAATTTCTGATTTCCAAATTTTTATCCAATATTTTCCAAAATGT
The DNA here is from genome assembly GCA_036589455.1 of Ateles fusciceps. Taxonomy (NCBI): domain Eukaryota; kingdom Metazoa; phylum Chordata; class Mammalia; order Primates; family Atelidae; genus Ateles; species Ateles fusciceps. The sequence continues at coordinate 15,546,677 of JAZHEH010001266.1, read as the reverse complement.
ATAGTGTAGCAAAATGGCAATAGAAGCATGCTTAAAAATGCAGACATCTGGGCCTCAGTTTTGTAACTTTTTAAAGTAAATCTAGGATAGAGCCCAGAAATGAGCAATCCAGGTGAATTTGCTGAAAATTGTCTTTTATTTATTCTTTTTGGTGGAGTTAAAAATTTTTTTTGCTTTATATATTTAGGTGCTCTGATGTCAGATATATGTATTTATAATTGCTAGGTCCTACTGATGAGGGTGGAACTTCTTATTCAGGAGAACTCATGGCCTTTCTTATTAAATGTCTTTGAAGTTTTAGAAGTAAAATAGAAATATTTTTTCTTTCTGAAAGTAGTTCAAGTATACATTTGATTTGTTCACAGGAAGCTCTCTTGAGACCTCTTCAGAAAAATAAAAACACAAAATGGTTTAATTTTCTACTTTAAGACGTTAAGATCAAATTCTTTTAAATTGAACACTTTTAAAATACAGATATAACTCTCGGGTTTATTTAAACTTAGGAGAGATGAGAAACTTTTTGATAGGTCCACTGCTTCCAGATGTAGAAATCAATTCAGATGGCAAAGAGTACATGGAAACAGGGCACTGAGCTGTATTCTAGTAATTCCCATGATTGTTCAGCTTTCCATGTGATGATAGCTATCATATTCCTGCAATACTGATGGAAATGTCTACTGATAGTGGTGTTGTCGTGCTGTTAACAGATGATTGTGATCAGAAAATATATAGCACTTCTAAAAAACACAAAACAAAAAATTGTCAGTAGTTGTTAGCTTACTTTTAATTTTCTTGTTCCTTTTGTAAACTCCAATCTAGGACCCGACATACATTTTTATGCCAAGATAGTAGCAAGTTTATAATGAGCCTTGACTCTTCCTGCATAGGAACAAAGATTGCTTTCCCAGGTGTGTTCAAATAAGTTTGGTCAGTTAATTTGAAGGTTACACAGCTGAGAGGCTAGGGCGGGTGGGGATTCCCCTAAGAGACATAGCTGGCATATGTAAACAGTTAAGCAATTAGGAAAGCCCTTGTAGAATCTACTCATTAGGAAGGAAGAAAGGAGTCCAGTTCTCAGAATCTTTTGCTTTGTTAAAAACAAGTTTAGCAAATACATCTATTATGAAAGAATGCTACCAGAGGGAAACCCTTCTATTTAGAAATCTATGCCTATCAAATTATAAAAGGTCTCAACCAAGGATATTTAGACAAGACTATGAAGAAATGTTTGACGTTTTAAAAATGTGTTTACCTATTAACTCAAAATTTTCACCTACATAAAATATTGTGCTTCATGAAAACCTAGTGTTATGCCTACAGAATAGCCCATCATGTTCTGGAGATGATCTGGGAGAGTTTCCTCTAAAAACCTCTCTTCTTCGTTTAATCTCTCTGTGAATTGTACTAAAAGTTGATGTACAACTGAAAAAGGCATGTATTAGGTTGGCTGCAAGGGACGCTGTGTTGGAGTCACTTCCTTAAACCACACATCAGTTTGAACCGGCTGCCTCTTGTGTTATTTGACTTAGGAAACATTTTGTTTTTTTTTAATAGTCATGTTTACTCAGACATTCAACCTTGTCCTCATATTTGGTTGCTGTATTCAGCATAGAGAAAGGTAGAAGTAGCTGCTTATCAGAGACAGTTTGCTAAGTTCCAGGGTCCCCAGGGAAATGTCTTAAGTAGAATATTCCAGAATATTTCCTAATTTTAATGCTGTAAAACAGTTAGTATTCAGCTCAGGCTGATAGGCAATTCTTGTATTCACGCCATACTAGGTGTTATACTATAGAAGGCATAAAAACACGTTTCAAGCAGTATGTTTTCCTTCCTGGCATTTAGGAAGAACTAAACTCGGGAGTTATAAATGTCACTTTGGATTTGCTTGTTTTCTATAGCAGAGGGTTATTTGTTAAGATCATGGAGATACTTTTGTGAATGGTACCTTATCAAAGAAAGGAATATTACTACCTATCATTCTGCCACTGTGCTTCTTTTTCAGCAATAATATACTTCTGATCTTGGTGTAAATGTCATATTGTGTGAATATGCAAACATCACATCCGCCTACATATGTTCTGTTGCTTAGTAATTCTTGGCACTGGAACACAGTGAATTCTGTGCCTAATAAATGAGATATCCATCAGAATGAAAAATGAACTATGTTGGTCTCTTGGATAAGATAGTGCTATTTCAGATTTTAGTTTTGAAAATAGGTTACATTGTTGTGTATAGTACTAAAGAAATTCAGAAGGGAATTGAATTCAAGGCTAACATTTGTTTACTTATTCAAGAAACAATGCCTACCATTTCCTAAGACGTTGGCCAATATTTCATTTAAACATACTTAGATTTTTAGATAGATGAAGTTTTATTTGAAAAATTTTAAATTTACTTTAAAGAATCTGTAAAAATCTTTCACAGTAAAATACTTATATTCAAAACTGAGTTCTAGAATTACTCCTTGAATATCAATGAGTTGCCTTCATGTTAGTATAATTATTATAGTCACTTTTTTTGAACTCTAAGCACACATCCCTTTTTTGTAACATTCGTTCATAAATCTCCGTAATATGAGGTTTTCACTAGGGATCCATCAGCAGCTTCAAATCATTGAATTAAAAGATACCTATTAACACAATTTATTATTTCTCTAAATTGGAGAGACACTATCTCTGCCCAGTTAAATATACGTTTCTCTAATTGGGAATTTGAATCTACCAAACAGGGTACCAGATTTCATATTTTAGAATGTCACCCTTCTCCCACCAAAATGACTTGAACACCACTGTTCTCTCAATCCTTACTTGTGCTAAAGACTGGTGACACAAAGATGAAAAGATCACTTAGGATTTCATGCTCTTGTGAAAAAGACAGATATGTACTTTTGTTACAGTAGACATTTTGACCAAGCCACCAGAAACAATAGATATCACACAACAAAACAGATACAGAATCAGTTTCAAAAGAAAACAAGAATCTGTTAGATGACTCGTGAATCTCTTGTTCATGTTAAGAAACATTAAAATAATGAAGCAAATAAATAAATAAAATATAAAAATTAAAATGTTAGGAGACTGAGGAAAACAGTTTGGAAGGAGCTGTTTGTTAATAATACTTTGAGTCATAACCTCTCCCAAGGTGGGAGAAGTATAGGGTGTTCTCTACCTCAAATCAAGGGAGGGGCCTTTAAAAGGGCAACTAAGAATTTGAGACATTAATTCTTCAACTTTTTGGTATGGGTACAGAGAATACTGCTGGGAAAGTTGAAACAGAGGTTCACCTCAACTCCCTGAGTTTGCAAGGTCTTCAGTAGATCAGCCGTTTACAATGTCATAGGATAAAGCCAACAACAACCTTAACTAAATACATATTTTTATATCCCTTATCTCAAGTGAACGTAGAGTAAAACTATGAATGATCTTTTATAGCCAAGTTATTTTTATTTCAGCTGAAATACTGTGCTTCTATGCCCTTGCCTAAGTTCTGAATCCTGAAAATCCTGCTCTTTCTCTTCACACATTGTCTATTGGGTACTTTACCCCTTCTCATAGTTCCAGCTACCTACTATGGGAAGGTGGTTTTCATTTCTTTATCAATATACTCTGACTCATATCTAATGACATATGTGACTGTTATAACTGGCTGTCCCATGGGTACTTCAGATTTCGAGATATACAAGCCCAAACTAATAATTTTTAAATAATTCTTCAATTTGCTCCTCCTTTGTGTTCTATCTTACATAGATAACACAGTTATCCACCCAGCTGTCACCAAATCTAGAAGAGTGAGAGCCAACTTTAATACACAGGTATTTCTTAACCTCTCAGTTCCTATAAATTACTACCTAATGTTAGGTTTCCCATTCCTTTTTCCTCTCTTATCTCCATCAAAATGAGCATAGTCTAACTTGTCATCACTTGCCTAGACTCTCATTTAACAACTTTCTTGTCTCCATTCCTGTTCCACTAAAATTTATCTTTAATAATATGTCTAGAGTGAGGATTTTTTTGAAAAACAAAAATCTGAACATGGAATTCCCTTGATTAAAATTTACTCAGTAACTTGTTAAAATTCAAGCTCTGGAATGTGGTAAACATTGCTTCCTTGAACTTGCTCCTGCCTGTACTCTAGCCAGATCTCCTATTACCTTCTGCCTTTTACTTTATGATCATGCAGCTTATACACCGTCTGTAGTTCCCACTTACATCATGCTTATGTTTCTTCTGTGTTCCTGTTCTCATGCCATTTTCTTTGCCTGAAATGCCCTCTCCACTGCTACTCACGTTCATGCTATGAAGCTTTCACTAAATGTCCTGTGTACAGTGGTAAAATTTACTCTGAGCATTTTTATTTTTATCTTTGCACTGTCTTAATTTTTGTATTTATTTCTTTGGGTCCCTGATAGACAGTGTTGCTTTTGAATCTCCAGTGCATAACTAAGAACTTGATATGTAAGAAGTGTTAGATGATTGAATGAGTTAATACATAAATGTCTACTAGTCCCGCTTGATATTTTATGCTCTACATGTATACTTCCCGTGAAGGTATAGAGAGGTAATATTTGAACTAGTAGGCCAAAAAGATACTTTAGATAGTTGATCAGATAGAATACACCAGTGCCATAATGGAAGTGTATTAGAAGAATTGTAATTTTGAAATTATCTGATATGGGTAAAAAGAAAGAAATATGAGTCAAGAACAATAGTCAGGAAATCTTGGCAGTTGTCCAAGATGAGTAGATTTAAAGGGGGATTGGAAAAGGAAATAACTGTATTTGAGATACTATCAAGAAACATTCTGCCAGAAAAATTGAGTATATCAGTTATAAGTGGTAGTGAAGAAAAGTCTTTCGTGTTGAGAAACCTTAACCATATGATTTGTGATTTCTTAAACATGGGTGAGTAATTGAGAAAAGATGTTTAATCTCCCTGGACTTGGAGAGATTCTAATTTATATAGAATTAGCACTACTATGCACATTGACATTTGTAGTTTTTCTATTTCTGCCATGATGGAGTAACTGGTATTGGTCCTGCCCTATTGCTGTAGATGGTTAGAAAAATAGACCAAATGTAAAATAACTGATTTCAGATATTGGACAAAAGATGACATAGAACTGTTAAGCCTAAGAGAAGGGAAATAAGTGAACTGAGCTCTATAATACCCCTGGATTTCTTCGTGCAGTCAATTTCTGAATCATAGAATAGGTGATGGGGAGATTCAGGAAAGAAGGAAATCATAATTTGGGAAATGGGGTTGGGATGAGGCAGCTTGAAGTTGCAGGATGGAATACCAAAAAGCAAGAAACTAGAAGGAAAAAGAGTTCCTGAAATATGCACAAGAGTTGCCTTCAATCTGTCACTGAATAATAATGTATGCATGTGCAGAGAGAAACTTTGTGAAACAAGCTATCATCAACTATCGAGGAGCTGTAAGTTGAACAATTCCCAGATCTCACACAAAGCTGGGAGTTTCCATTACACAGAACAGAGAGACCTCACTGGGGAACTGAGGCTTTTGGTAGTACCCCAGAAAGGTGGAGCCAGACTTTACTTGTGTAAAGCTTACTCTAAATCGATCTTAAAAACATGTTATGAATATATCAGGCTGAGTCATGAGTAATAAAGTGAATGATACATAGATAAAATGGATAATACTTAGGTGAATATTAAATGAAAGAAAAACTGCCTAAAATGCAAACTGACCCAAGGGGAAACAATGAACAAAAGGCCAAAAAAAAAAAAAAAAGGCAAAATAAGCAAAAATTATAAAAAATAAAAATGTAAAATGGTTTAATAAAAATTTTAATAAAATTTAAATTAAGTATTTAAAAATACAAAATAGCAAAAAGGAAAAGGAAAAACTGACTCAAGAAAAAAAAAACATTTAAAAATAAATGGCTTTGTATCCAATAATAAAATTGAATTTGTTAAAAATTCCAGTCTTAGATGGTAACACTGATGAATTCTATCAAAGGTAAATAAAAAATACCAGTTCTATAAATTCATTTTTCCAGTAATAGAATATAAGTGAATACTTTCCAGCTTATCAAATGAGGGCAGTATCAACCTTAAACTAAAACTAGGCAAAAACATTACAAGAAAACAATGTTAGAGTTTAATATTTCTATGAACTTAAATTACATCTTTAAATATTAGGAAATCAAGCCCAGCAATATATTAAAAAGATAATAAATCATGATCAATTGGAATTTTTTTGTATTGCATTTTAGATTTTGGGGTACATGTGAAGAACATGCAAGATTGTTGCATAGGTATACACATGGCAGTGTGATTTGCTGCCTTCCTCCCCATCACCTATATCTGGCATTTCTCCCCATGCTATCTCTCCCTAACTCCCCACCCCCCCCACTGTCCCTCCCTTGTTTCCCCCCTGACAGACCCCAGTGTGTGATGCTCCCCCTCCCTGTGTCCATGTGTTCTCATTGTTCAATACCCGCCTATAAGTGACAACATGCAGTATTTGATTTTCTGTTCTTGTGTCAGTTTGCTGAGAAGAGTGATTTCCAGGTTCATCCATGTCCCTACAAAGGACACGAACTCATCGTTTTTTATGGCTGCATAGTATTCCATGGTATATATGTGCCACATTTTCCCTGTCCAGTCTATCATTGATGGACATTTGGGTTGGTTCCAAGTCTTTGCTATTGTAAACAGTGCTGCAATGAACATTCATGTGCATGTGTCCTTATAGTAGAACGATTTATAATCCTTTGGATATATACCCAGTAATGGGATTGCTGGGTCAAATGGAATTTCTATTTCTAGGTCCTTGAGGAATCTCCACACTGTCTTCCACAATGGTTGAACTAATTTACACTCCCACCAACAGTGTAAAAGTGTTCCTATTTCTCCACATCCTCTCCAGCATCTGTTGTCTCCAGATTTTTTTAATGATTGCCATTCTAACTGGTGTGAGATGATATCTCAATGTAGTTTTGATTTGCATTTCTCTAATGACCAGTGATGATGAACATTTTTTCATATGTTTGTTGGCCTCATGTATGTCTTCTTTTGTAAAGTGTCTGTTCATATCCTTCGCCCACTTTTGAATGGGCTTGTTTGCTTTTTTCTTGTAAATCTGTTTTAGTTATTTGTAGATTCTGGATATCAGCCCTTTGTCAGATGGGTAGATTGCAACAATTTTTTCCCATCCTGTTGGTTGCCAATTCACTCTAATGACTGTTTCTTTTGCTGTGCAGAAGCTGTGGAGTTTGATTATGTCCCATTTGTCTATTTTGGCTTTTGTTGCCAATGCTTTTGGTGTTTTGGTCATGAAGTCCTTGCCTATGCCTATGTCCTGAATGGTTTTGCCTAGATTTTCTTCTAGGGTTTTTATGGTGTTAGGTTTTATGTTTAAGTCTTTCATCCATCTGGAATTAATTTTAGTGTAAGGTGTCAGGAAGGGGTCCAGTTTCTGCTTTCTGCACATTGCTAGCCAGTTTTCCCAACACCATTTATTAAATGGGGAATCCTTTCCCCATTGCTTGTTTTTGTCAGGTTTGTCAAAGATCAGATGGTTGTAGATGTGTGGTGTTGCCTCCGAGGCCTCTGTTCTGTTCCATTGGTCTATATCTCTGTTTTGGTACCAGTATCATGATGTTTTGATTACTGTAGCCTTGTAGTATAGTCTAAAGTCCAGTAGTATGATGCCTCCAGCTTTGTTCTTTTTGCTTAGAATTGACTTGGCTATGTGGGCTCTCTTTTGGTTCCATATGAAGTTTAAGGTGGTTTTTTCCAGTTCTATAAAGAAGGTCATTGGTAGCTGGATAGTGTTGAATTTGTCAATTACTTTTGGGCAGTATGGCCATTTTCATGATATTGACTCTTCCTAACCATGATCATGGAATGTTTCTCCATCTGTTTGTGTCCTCTCTTATTTCCTTGAGCAGTGGTTTGTAGTTCTCCTTGAAGAGGTCCTTTACATCCTTTGTCAGTTGTATTCCTAGGTATTTCATTCTCTTTGCAGCATTTGTGAATGATATTTCATTCTTGATTTGGCTCTCCTTAAGTCTATTCTTGGTGTATAGGAATACTTGTGATTTTTGCACATTGATTTTGTATCCTGAGACTTTGCTGAAGCTGCTTACCAGTTTCAGGAGATGTTGGGCTGAGCTGATGGGGTGTTCTAAATACACAATCATGTCATCTGCAAATAGTGACAATTTGACTTCCTCCTTTTCTGATTGAATACCCTTTATTTCTTTTTCTTGACTGATTGCTCTGGCTAGAACTTCCAATACTATATTGAATAGGAGTGGTGAGAGAGGGTATCCTTGTCTAGTGCCAGATTTCAAAGGGAATGCTTCCAGTTTTTGCCCATTCTGTATGATATTGGCTGTTGGTTTGTCGTAAATAGCTTTTATTATTTTGAGATATGTTCCATCAAAACCTAGTTTATTGAGGGTTTTTAGCATAAAGGGCTGTTGAATTTTGTCAAAGGCCTTCTCTACATCTATTGAGATAATCCTGTGGTTTTTGTCTTTGGTTCTGTTTATGTGGTGGGTTACATTTATAGACTGGTGTATGTTGAAGCAGCCTTGCATCCCTGGAATGAAGTCTACTTCATCATGGTGGATAAGCTTTTTGATGTGCTGTTGTAATCGGTTTGCCAGTATTTTATTGAAGATTTTTGCATCTATGTTCATCATGGATATTGGCCTGAAGTTTTCTTTTCTTGTTGAGTCTCTGCTGGGTTTTGATATCAGGATGATGTGGGTCTCATAAAATGATTTGGGAAGAATTCCCTCTTTTTAGATTGTTTGGAATATTTTCAGAAGGAATGGTACCAGCTCCTCGTTGTATGTCTGGTAGAATTCGGCTGTGAACACATCTGCACCTGGGCTTTTTTGGGTGGTAGGCTATTAATTGCTGCCTCAACATCAGCCCTTGTTATTGGGTCTCTTCAGGGTTTTGACTTCTTCCTGGTTTAGGCTTGGGAGGATGCAAGTGTCCAGGAATTTATCCATTTCTTCTAGGTTTACTAGTTTATGTGCATAGAGTTGTTTGTAATAATCTCTGATGATGGTTTGTATTTCTGTGGAATCTGTGGTGATATCCCCTTTATCATTTTTTATTGCATCTATTTGATTATTCTCTCTTTTCTTTTTTATTAATGTGGCTAGTGGTCTATTTTGTTGATCTTTTCAAAAAATCAGCTCCTGGATTTATTGACTTTTTTGAAGGGATTTTGTTTCTCTATCTCCTTCTGTTCTGCTCTGATCTTAGTTATTTCTTATCTTCTACTAGGTTTTGAGTTTTTTTGATCTTGCTCCTCTAGCTCTTTCAATTTTGATGACAGGGTGTCAATATTAGATCTCTCCTTGCTTCTCATGTGGGCATTTATTGCTATATATTTTCCTTTAGACACTGCTTTAAATGTGTCCCAGGGATTCTGGTATGTTGTGTCTTCATTCTAATTGGTTTTGAAGAACATCTTTATTTCTGCCTTCATTTCATTGTTTATTCAGTCAACATTCAAGAGCCAGTTGTTCAGTTGGCATGAAGTTGTGTGATTTTGAGTTAGTTTCTGAGTTCTGAGTTCTAACTTGATTGCACTGTGGTCTGAGAGACTGTTTGTTATGATTTCCATTCTTTTGCATTTGCTGAGGAGTGATTTACCTCCAATTATGTGGTAAATTTTAGAGAAGGTGTGATGTGGTGCTGAGAAGAATGTATATTCTGTGGATTTGGGGTGGAGAGGTCTGTAAATATCTATTAAGTTTGCTTGGTCCAGGTCTGAGTTCAAGTCCTGAATATCCTTGTTAATTTTCTGTCTCATTGATCTGTCTAATATTGACAGTGGTGTGTTAAAGTCTACCACTATTATTGTGTGGGAGTCTAAGTCTCTTTGTCAGTCATTAAGAACTTGCTTTATGTATCTGAGTGCTCCTATATTGGGTGCATATATATTTAGGATCGTTAGCTCTTCTTCTTGCATTGATCCTTTTACCATTATGTAATGTCTTTCTTTGTCTCTTTTGATCTTTGTTGGTTTAAAGTATACTTTATCAGAGACTAGGATTGCAATTTCTGGTCCTCTTGCTCTCCATTTGCTTGGTAAATCTTCCTCCATCCCTTTATTTTGAGCCTATGTGTATCCTTGCATGTGAGATGGGTTTCCAGGATACAGCACACTGATGGGTTTTGACTCTTTATCCAATTTGCCAGTCTGTGTCTTTTGATTGGGGCATTTAGCCCATTTACATTTAAGGTTAAGATTGTTTTGTGTGAAATTGATCCTGCCATTTTTATGCTAGCTGGTTGTTTTGCCTGTTAGTTGATGCAGTTTCTTCATTGTGTCGATGTTCTTTACCATTTGGTATGTTTTTGAAGTGGCTGGTACTGGTTGTTCCTTTTTATGTTTAGTGCTTCTTTCAGGAGCTCTTGTAAAGCAGGCCTGGTGGTGATGAAATCTCTGAGCAATAGCTTGTTCATAAAGGATTTCATTTCTCCTTCACTTATGAAACTTAATTTGGTTGGATATGAAATTCTAGGTTGAAAGTTCTTTTCTTTAAGGATGTTGAATATTGTCCCCACTCTCTTCTGGCTTGTAGGGTTTCTGCTGAGAGATCCACTGTGAGTCTGATGGGCTTCCCTTTATGGGTTACCTGACCTTTCTCTCTGGCTGCCCTTAGCATTTTTTCCTTCATTTCAACCCTGGTGAATCTGACGATTATGTGCCCTGGGGTTGCTCTTCTTGAGGAATATCTTTGTGGTGTTCTCTGTATTTCCTGGACATGAATATTGGCTTGCATTGATAGCTTGCGGAAGTTTTCTGGATAATATCCTGAAGAGTGTTTTCCAGCTTGGATTCATTCTCTCCGTCACATTCAGGTACTCCTTTCAAATGTACATTAGGTCTTTTCACATAATCCCATATTTCTTGGAGACTTTGTTGATTTCTTTTTATTCTTTTTTCTCTAATCTTGCCTTCTCATTTTATTTCATTGAGTTGATCTTCAGTCTCTGATATCCTTTATTCTGCTTGTCAATTTGGCTATTGAAACTTGTGTGTGCTGCACAAAGTTCTTGTGTTGTGTTTTTGAGCTCCATCGATTCATTTATATTCCTCTCTAAGCTGTTTATTCTCATTAGTATTTAATCAAACCTTTCTTCAAGGTTCTTAGTTTCTTTGTGTTGGGTCAGAACATGTTCTTTTAGCTCAGAGAAGTTTCTTATTACCCACATTCTGAAGCCTGTTTCTGTCAATTCATCAGACTCATTTTCTATCCAGCCTTGTTCCCTTGCTGGTGAGGAGTTGTGATCCCTTGGAGGAGGAGAGGCATCCTGGTTTTGGGTGTTTTCATCCTTTTTGCACTGGTTTCTTCTCATCTCTGTAGATTTATCTACCTGTTGTCTTTGTAGCTGTTGACTTTCAGATGGAGTCTCTGAGTGAACTTCTAGTTTGTTGATGATGAAGTTATTTCTTTCTGTTTCTTAATTTTCCTTCTAACAGTCTGGCCCCTCTGCTGTAGGACTGCTGAGGTCCACTCCAGGCCCTGCTTGCCTGGGGGATCACCTGCAGCAACTACAGAACAGTAAGGGTTGCTGCCAGTTTCTTCTTCTGCTATCTTTGTCCCAGAAGGATACCTGCCAGATGTCAGTCTGAGCTCTCCTTTATGAGGTGACTCTTTGGATATATGGGGGTCAGGGAGCTGCTTGAGGAGACAGTCTGTCCTTTATAAGAGCTCAAGTGCTGAGCTCTGAGCTCTGTTGTTCCATTCAAAGCTGCTGGACAGGTATGTTTAAGTCTGCTGCAGCAGAACTCATAAACACATTCCCTGCCCCCCCCCCCCCCCCCCCACCCCCCCCCGCAGGTGCTCTGTCCTAGGGAGTTAGGGCTTTATTTACAAGTTTCTGTCATGTTGCCTTTATTCAGGGCTGCCCTGCCCGAACGAGGAGGCAGCCTAGTCATAGTCTGCCTGCAGAGGCTTTGCTGAGCTGCTGTGGGCTCTGCCCAGCTGCCATGTGAACTTCCCTGCAGTCCTGTTTATAGGGGATTAGTTAGAACTGTCTTGGCAATGGCGGCCCACCTCTGTAATGGCAGACTCTCTCTGTAATGGCAGACTGCCTCAGCAATGGCGGACTACCTCGGTAGTGATGGACTGCCTCAGTAATGGCAGATGCTCTTCCCCCACAGAGCTGGACCATCCTGGGTTCAGCTGTGCTTGCTGTGAAACTCTGAATCCAGAGCATTTCAGATTGCTGTTTTTGTGGGGGTGGGACTGGCCCAGCCTGATCACCTGGCTTCCTGCCTCAGACCCCCATTTTTTTTTTTTTCAGTTGAACGGGCAACACTGTCTCCCAGGTGTTCCAGTTGCCAGTTGAATAGGCCCCTGGATTTGTGTGAGATTTTGTGCAGAGACCTGCTGAGCTAGCTGAAACAGCCACACTAGGGGCTTGTGGTGCTTTTTTGCCCAGGAATCTCCTGGCCCGGCTCCCCTGTTTCAGTTCCCTTTTTTTCAGTTGAACAGGCGACTCTATCTCCCAGGGGTTCCAGTAGCCTATTGAAAAGGTGCCTGGATCTGTGTGATTTTCCAGGCAGCAACCCCCTGCGCCGGCTGAAATGGTTGCGCTGGAGATTCGTGGTGCTTTTTTGCCCAGGAATCTCCTGGCCTGGCTCCCTGTTTCAGTCCCCTTTTTATCAGTTGAATGGGTGACTCTGTCTCCCAGGAGCTCCAATCACCAGCTAAAACGATGCCCAGACCTGTGTATTTTGTGCGGAGACCCACCACGCCAGGCAAAACAGTCGCACTGGAGACCTGTGGGGTTCCTCCGCCTGGGAATCTCCTGGTCTGCAGGCAATAAAAATCCATCTGGAAATGCAGCGTCCACTCACCCTCAGCACTTTAGCTGGGAGCTGCAATCCTGAGCTGCTCCAATTGGCCATCTTGGATCCTCTCCCCCTTTTTGTGATCAATTGGAATTTGTACCAGAAATGCAATTGGGTTAACCATTGAAGATCTAATAATGTAATTTATGATGTTAATAACATAAATGAGAAAAAAAAATAATTCTAGATCAGTGGTCAGCTTACAGGCCAGTCAGCTATTTTTGTAAATAAAATTTTGCTATAACCCAGTCATAGTGATTTAAGTTTTGTTTATGGTTTTTTGTTACAAGGGTAGAATTGAATATCTGCAACAGAGAGCATATAAGTTGTTAGCCTAACATATTTACTATTGGGCCCTTTAAGAGCAAATTTGCCAGCTCCTGCACTAAGTCATGGGACAGAAAGAGAAATGTTATACAGAGATTGGAAAGGAAGAAGTAAATTGTCTTTATTTCAGACAACATAATTATATAATCATGTACAAAGAAAATCCTGGCTATTCTATAAAAACGCCCCTAGAAATAGTAAGTGAAAGTCACAGGAAACATGGTCTAATTTAAAAACTGAGTCTCTTTTTAATATTTTAGCAACAAATGCTTTAACTTTAAACACTTAAAAAATAATATAATTTTATGATAGCACTGAAAAACACAAAAAAACTTAGATATACATAATTTAACAAAATATTTACAAGACCTTTAGAGTACAAAGAACATACAATGTTTACAGAAATGAACTAAATATAAAAATAAATAAAGAGACATACCATTCTCATGGATTAGAAGGCTCAGAATTGTTAAAGGGGTGGCAGTTTTTTCCAACTAATTTATAGATCCAATGGAATACCAATGAAGCCTATGAGCAAGTTTTTAAATTCTTTTTATTTTTTGGTGGAAATTGATAAACTGAATCTAAAATCTAAAGAAAAGCAGAATTGAAAAACTAATCCTGTCTAGTTTTAATTCTTACCAAAAAAATTACATTAATGAAGTTAGTGGTTGTATATTTGGTGTAAAAATCAATGAAATACAATAGAAAATTCTGAAATAGACCTTTTCCGACAGGAAGAGTTACATCCTTGGAGTTCAAGTTACAAAGTCAGCAGGTATTACATTTCCTGCATAATTCCATAAATATCTGTTTGACAGTGGCACACATGTTTAATAATAAATGTTAAACATAACAATATGCTGGGAATTTCTAGTACCCCTCATTACTTAATTTATTTGAATTTGTTATAATTTTAACCAGATACTGAATCTGTAATTTGATTATATGATAGTAGATGAACATCATTCTTTCCAATGGAAGTATAAAGGCTAACTATCTAAGATTTGCCCAACCAAAAATTCAGATTGTATATTCTTACAAAGAAGTATATTGTTTTAATGACAATTTAAATATAGCACACAATAATCCTGTGATTTTCATATATATTATTTAAATTATTTTTGAAATATGCATTTGACATAAATATGGAAGACAAAATTAATAAAATTTTACAAATATTTCTGATTTTTGTATTTACACTGAGTTGTAAGAACAATTTACTTAACATATTTCCAAATGTAAATTAAATAAAGAGATTATCTTGAAAGCAACAAGAGAACACTACTTTATATATAGAGAAAAGGCAATTTGAATTGTGGTTGACAGCTTTTCAGAAACAATGGAGATTAGAAGAAAAACTAAATGTTTAAGGTGTAAAAAGAAAAGAAGTCAACCAGCGTTCTTTATTTAATGATAATATCTTGCCAAACTCATGAATTCCAGTTTTAATTTTGACCTTGTTTCTTCTACTTGTTTAATAATAATTTTAAAAAGAGGATTTTTAGTTCAGTGGTACAATCTTGGCTTACTGTAACCTCCACCTCCCAGGTTCAAGTGATTCTCCTGCCTCAGCCTCCTGAGTAGCTGGGATTACAGATGTGTGCCACCACACCTGGCTCTAATTTTTGTATTTTTAGTAGAGACAGGATTTTACTATGTTCCCCAGGCTACTCTCAAACTCCTGACCTCAGGTGATCCGCCCGCCTAGGCCTCCCAAAGTGCTGGGATTACAGGAGCAAACTACCTACTGCACCAAGCCAATAATCAATAAAAGAGTATTATTAGCAATCATGAAAATAAGTCCTGATTTTCCAGACTGGATAGGAGCCTAAAATATATACATATACTCTATAACCTGGATCTAAGCAAGACCCCTTTGATGCTTAGTTTATTTGTAAAATCAAGCATACATATATATAATTAATTCTAGGCAAAAAAAAAAAAAAAAAGGTAGATTAAATAAATAAAATGTCTCCCTACTAAGAAGAATGTGAAAATAAATACAGTGTATTAGGTTTTCAGTATCTGAGCATTAAGCATCTGATACACTCAAACAACTCTGCATGCTTTGAACCCCTGTTCACAAAGCAGTTCTCAGATAATTAAGTAATTTTCCATGTATATCTGCCAAGAAGAAAAATGTAACAGATATGCTCACACAGATCTTACATCTCATTTAGCAGTATCAATTTTTGTTGTTGTTAATTAATAAACTGGCATTCTACTTGATATATCAGTTTCTTAGGAGCTTGGTTAACACAAGTTGGCCTCCTTGAACACTATTATAATTGTATCCCTGAATGATCAATTTTCTGTATCTTTGAGATTTCTCTGAAACCTGGTTTCCACATCCGAGAAATCCTTAGAGGATGAATAAAACCCTACACACCTTAGTATTATTATTTTTACTTTTTATTTTATATAATTTTAAACTTACAAAAGAGTTAACAGAGGAATCCTAGGGACTCTTATTATAACATTTCCCCAAATTTAGAAATCGTACATAATTTTTGGCCATTTGTTTTATCATTTTCTCTGTATACAACATACAGGTCTATATGCACATGTGTGCATACCAAACATTATTTCTAATAATGTATTGGAAGTGTTGGGTTCCCTTTCTCTTAAATATTTGTGTACATTTCTTAGGAAAATGGGTATTCTTTCATATAACAGTCTGATTAGCAAAAATAGAAAAATTAATATTTTAATTAAATTATTTTCTAATCCATACTCTATTTTCAAATTATTAACCATTACAGTGATGTTCTTTATAACCCTTTGTCCCATCCCCCTGTCCAGTGTCAACCCATTTAGTATTCATATCTTCTTTAATTTTATTATATCTAACAGATTTTCATCCTTTTAAGTTTGACATTTTTGCAGTATATGAAATGTACAGTATAATGTCTCTTAAAGACTGCTTGATATCTCCTAATGCATTTTTAGTAATAAACCACAGAAGTGATATGCCATCCTTAATCAAGAGGCATTATGATATAATGTCTCAATTACAGTTATATAAATTTTGATCAGTTCTTAAGGTGCTGTCTAAGAGATTTCCTTTTAGTGAAATTACTGTTTTAACCTTTGAAATTATACAGTCACTACTTCCCCAATGACAATACACTGTCTTCTAACATCATAGATCGGTTCTGTAGGTTTTTCACCTTTATATCAATCATATAGTACGTATTTCCCTTGTGTGGATTCTTTCATTTTACATTGTTTGTGAGATTCATCCATGTAGCTATGTCATTGCTATTTGATTATTCTTATTGTCATACAGTATTTATTTGGTGTGATATACCGTTTGTTTATTCACATTACTCTATAGATAGTATTATTGTGCTATATAGGATTTCATTGTTGTGATATTTATGCATTCACGAGCACTTGGTAAATTTCCTACCTTTCAAATTTGACATTTAGA
The DNA here is from genome assembly GCA_036589455.1 of Ateles fusciceps. NCBI lineage: Eukaryota > Metazoa > Chordata > Mammalia > Primates > Atelidae > Ateles > Ateles fusciceps. The sequence continues at coordinate 15,530,057 of JAZHEH010001266.1, read as the reverse complement.
AGAGAGATCTTATTTCTCTGTGCTCTAGGTTGTAAATTTTCAGAGAATAGGAAAAAAACAAGAGAGAAACAGGAATAAGAACGAGGAAAGGTTGAATTCAGTAAATAACTGGGTTTGCAATTAGAAACTATGACATATGGACTGCATATAAATTAGAATTTAATTATCTTATTGAGGAAAACATGATTGCAAACCTCATACCTTATAATTATCATTATACTTTTCTTTATTATTGTTTAAATATTTCAATGACTTATATGAGTTTCTGTAATGTTGAGTAAATAACTGCTTTGCACTGATGTGGACCTTGAGTAGCTGAGAAAATATTATCTTTCACTGAATTGAAGGTGATTATAATTATTTCCAAGGAAAACTCATAAAATTACCACCTTCTTGAAAAGGAACTCTAGCAAGTCCTGAGTTTCAGAGAATAAAATCAAATCTTCTAGTTATAAAAAGAAAAAGAAAAAAAATCCTCAGGGGCCCTGTGAACAATACTTTCCAAAAATAAAGCTCTTGTCTTTTGGTAACACATCAAAATTTCACCATAGAGTTGGTAACAGCACAGAGGAAAGGATGAAATAGCTTTAAGAATACTTTAGAGCTTGGGGGACCTTTCAGGATAAAAGTCCTTTAGGATATTGTCACATCGGTAGAATACTGACATTACCATTCCTTTATGAAATGTCACCATCAGAGATTAACTTTAGAAGTATAGGATCACAGAAATGTTTCCATTGATGTAGGCTACTTTGTTGATCTCCAAAAATGTGTCAAGAGTTACAAATCTATCTGACATGTCCAGTCAAGGATCTGTTTTAAGCAGAAATCATGGCTTGAAGGACATTGTTACATTTTAATTTTGTTTTCCAACCACAAAAAGGAGTCTTTGTTTGCAGTCAGTATGAACACCTGTGTAATCCTTAAACGTTTACAGGCATGTCTTTAAAAGCTCTATGGTACAGTTAAGATTTAATCTATCAAAGTGGTATAAATAATGCAGACATAGCCTTAGGTGCCAATTCTTCCCACAGTAGATAGAAAAACATAACAGTAAGAACTTCTTTGCTGATTTTCCTATAGCTCAAATAACACTGCCAAGAAGGGCAGAGGAGATCAGTGTAATTCTAGAGATATAGCCTTGACGTCATTAATAATGTGCTAAAGTCTAGAAATTGAAAATATGGTCTGCAAAGCTAAAATTATATAGAAAAAATAAGATTCAGATGGTTTCATGCTCAAAACCTTGGATCTCATTTTGAAATTTTTATAATTGAAAAGAGGTGGTTATAAGAATGGTCAAGCTGTTTTTCACCTAAGTATTGACCTTTCATACTTTTTTATCTAATCTGCGGGCATTTCAGTGTTTACCCAAGCTACAAAAACACTTCTGTCTTCATGAATGTGGAGATTCAATCTAAATTTCAAACCAACCATTAATCAAATATGAAATCAGATGTGCAAAGCACTGTGTTGGCTACTATCATAGAAAGTGAGAAGTGTAAGATGATTATACTTACACTTTAGGTTCTAATCCTAAAGATGATTAAGATCTAGGAAGAAAGATAAGGAGAAAGTATTTGAATAGTAACTAAGATTCAAGGCAGTAGTTTTGAAAGGGAAATAAAACAATTGTTTTTGGTTGGATTGTTCTGGAAAAATCTCCTTGTTGAAAGAAAAGGTGAAATTTGATAAAGACAAAGCTTGGTGCTTCTGCAGTCATGTATCTCACAATGACATTTAGGTCAACAACAGACCACATACATGACAGTGGTCTGTAGCAGTCTAATACTGTGTTTCTACTGTTCTTTTTCTTTGTTCAGATAAGCAAATATTTATCATTATGTTAAAATTGCCTGTGTTTTTCAGTACAGCAACATGTTATACAGGTTTGTAGCTTAGAAACAATAGGCTGACCACATAGCCTATGTGTGTAGTAGACTACACCATCTAGGTTTGTATATGTGATGTTCATGTAATGATGAAATTGCCTAACAATATGCCTCAGAACATATCCCCATTGTTAAGTGACAGATTGCTGTAGATGAGATGTCAGAGACATTCTTGACAGGAGCGCTGATATAGAGTTGGAGAAACCGAGCAACAAAAGATAGCCAATTTAAGCTAGAGGAATGGATTTATTATTTGTTTGGAGATATTTCCCCTCCAGAGTGTAGAAGCGCTGTGTAGTAAATTTAAGAAATTTTTTTAAAGTCTTTAAAATGATCACCTTTATAGATAGAAATCAGTACATTGTAGTTGTTCAATAAATATTAATTGAATGAATGAATAAATGGGGGAGATTATCACTGGATATCATCAGTCTTATCATAAAGGTCCATGTAGAAACAAAAATAGGCTAACCTAAAGCAGATGCATTTAGAGTAGAATTAGAAACAAGGTGAGGTGCTAAAAGAAAACACAACTGCTCCTTCTGTGGCTACACATGCAAGATAAGAACTAAGGTAGCAGTCCAATTCTCTTCTTGCAGAATGAGAAACCCTAAGTTTTCTTGAACCTTCTCTTTTACCTAGTGCCACCAAATTCCTGTTGCTTAGCATGTGATCTTTCCTTCTGAAGAAAACCTTATCTTTCTTTCTTCTGTCTAGAGGGCAGACATCTATGTTGCAGGTCACCTTCTGAAAATCATTTCTTGATTCATCTCAGGTAATGTTAATTACCTCCTTTTCTGTACAAAGAAAGTAGGCACTGCTCTTATTATATTGCACATTCCAAAGTATGACTCATTCTTTCAAATGTTTATGTCCCATGCTTGAGTCTTTTTTAAATTTAACTCTCTATTTGTAGCACAATATATACTTGCTGAATATTTACTGAATTAAAACCTTTCCAGTATCACAATGCCAATAGCACAGGGGAAAACTTACAAAACAAGCTATCCCTAGAAAATGAAAAATTAAAAAATGGCCAGGGAATTACTTGTCCTTTGATAATGCTTTCTTAGTGTCTGCACAGAATAAAGAGGGAGGTTCCAATTCCAGCCTTACTTAGGAATTCTGGATTTAGCCATTTACTAAAATACTTTAATTTTATATATCTGCATTTATTAATATATAAAGTATATATCTATATTTCATATATCTATATGTATATATTTGCATATATGTTCATATATGTACATTGCTTATATATGCATGCATGTGTATTATATACATAATAACAATCTCTCTTTTTCTATACATACACATTTTTAGTTGATAGGTGTATCTGTAAAAATGCTATGCTTCTGCCAGCATGGTTCTCCAAACAGATTCCATAGAAACAAATGAAATAATCAAAACAACTCCTGTTCCTCCTTCAGCCACACTGTTAGTTACCTGTTGAGTAGTTTATTTTGCTGAGGATTTCGGAATCCTAATATTTAGAAATGAGCAATACATAGATAATCTATAGAACCAATCATATAATAAAGTAAATAATTTAAAAGAAAAAGGTACCTGGAATATTTCTACTTAAAGGTAAGCTTTTCATACCTTTGGGCATTTTACTTTATTTTGTTTCACTCTGAAGATTCACAGCTGGACTTCAAAGGGTTTGTGGGCCCCATTGAAATCATGTGCTACATTTTGTAATATGTACATTTTTCTTAGGAAAGGTTTCTGACCTTTTTTTGTAAAATTAAACTTTCCAGATCTATAACCTTCAAAATATTCTATTTTGTTCATTTAATGTGTTCAGACAGTGGGATAAATATTTGATAATAATAGTAAATATAGTAATACTTTACATATAGATAATGATTTCAAATTATTCATATCTTCATATCTTTTTGACAACTCTAAGAAGTTGGGTAGTTTTAATCTTTATTTTGCTAATGAAGACATTGAAATTCAGATATCAACCATCTTGCATAAGTGAAGTGAGTTATTACATGGTAGACAATGAAACCACGTCTTCCCTCTTCAAATCTGCGACTCATCTCCATAGGTTCGTTCCTTGCCCCCCCCCCAGTCATGTGCTCTTCAGGAATTTCCCTCCTCCCATCTGTTTTCCTCTACACATGAGCATGATCAGTTCTTGAACAGCTTGTCCAACTGTTCCATGTCCTACTTCCCACCATGGCTCCAGGTCTTTTGAGCATAGAAGGAAAAACAGATCAACAAAATTGATATTTTGAGCTGGCAATCTGGAAGTCAGAATGGTCACACTTCACTGTTGGGTCAGAGTGGTGGCACAGAGGAGTGCAAACATAATTATCAGAAAGAGTTTTGTACTGAAAATTGGGAGGCAGAGATACAAGAAAAGGAGTCAACTTAGAATAAAGCAGGGAGGAGAAAGGCAAAGAGAGAGATGTCAGATGGTGTCATGGACCTAGGCTCAAATAGAAAAGATTCCTTTTCAGCACTAGAGTTGTAAAACATTACTAATGCTGGGAGAGCCTGTTCCTAGCAGCCATTAGTGACTATCTCTATCAGTGACTACTCTTTAAATCATCCTCCCTAGACAAAAGAAATACATCAAAGGAAGGAGTAAAGAAGTTGAGGCCAAAACCGTCCTTCTGACCCAACTCACTACGGAAATCTAAAGCATGTTAACTCAGTAGTGCTGCCTATATATTGCATTAATTCTACTCAATTGCATCTTTTCAAGGCAAAATCATCGTAATCATTTTCTCACACAAACCTGACATCCTTCAGAGTGGGAACATAAGTGTTTCTTCCTTCCTCCTTCTTCGTCCTCTTCCTGGAAGCTTTCACCTACCAAAACTAACAAAAGCTTTTCATTGTAATTTAAGCATGAGAAGAAACAATACTGTGTTATGGTTCCTGAGGACCTGAGATATCTCATTCATTCTTACTGTTTACATTAAGAAATTGAGGTCTAGAAATGTCACATCACCTAATTGAAGGTAGACACCTTGGGCCTATCAATCCCTGGCTCAGACCTACCTGCTCTGTACTGTGAAATGTCCAGTACACATGTTGTCAATGATATTGCTTAACTGACCGACAAAAGAAGTTAGTCACTGCTACTTATTCTTGATACTAAGTTGAATATGTATTCTATTTATCTAGAAACTCATTAACATATAAATAAATTCAGAACCCCTTGGTACTTATTTTTCATATCAGTGCATGCACCAGGCTGATCAGGTCAATGTTTATTCCTACTCCAGACCATTTTGTTTTCTGTCTTACCAAGCTTGACTCAAGGCAGACATTGTGATTGGGCATATCCTAGGGTACAAGCAGTTTCCACAAATCTGTAGACATTCTCCACCACTAAGGGAATAATACACTTTGTAAACAAATGCTGTTTGTATCCACAAGGACATGCAAAGCACTACAATGTACCTCATCAGGATATCTCAACACTCCTTCCTGCTTAGTCTCAGGGGCCTAGGCATTGGTGGTGAAGAAAGGGTGGAGACAGGAGAGAGAATGGGCAATATTAACTGATGCCTGAATTGATCTGTGAAGTCAGAGAGAACAGATTTCGAAGAAAAATTGCAAAGCTAGTGAAGTTTTTCTTTGGATTTTTTTTTTTTTAATTTCCAGGTGTCTAGTTTAATCAGTAAGAAAATTTCTTGTCTGCTGAACTACTGGGGTGCTGATCCCAAATGGGTTTCTGGCTGGCCTAAACTTCGCTTTCTCTGGTGTGCAGCATTGAGGAGAGAGCAGAGGTTTTGCAGTCCTCTCTTTGCTTTGCCAAGATAACCCGCACTGTTCCATTTGGGAACCCTTGGGACTAAATAGCATTTGTTCCAGCACTGGGAGACATGGCTCTCCCAGACTCAATTTCTCAATGATAGACATGGAACATAATTTGTAACTCTAAGCCACTGAAATTTTGTATCTGTGTGTTACAAAATCCTAAGCATAAACTAGCCTTTCCTAATACGTTCTTCCCCCTTTTTTTCCCTCCTAGTAAAAAGTTAATGGACGTCTGCTTTTGGAACAGGAGATTGGAAAATTATCCACTGTCTTGGTCAGCTCAGGACACTATAACAAAATACCATAGTCTGGTGGTTTAAACAGTAGACATTTATTTCTCACAGTGCTGGAGACTGGAAGCCCAAGATCAAGATGCCAGCATATCTGGTTCCCTGTGAGAGCCTTCTCCCTGGCTTGTAGACAGCTGCAGGGGTGGGTTGAAGATCTTGTGTTTCTTCATTTCCTTATAATGGTAATAATCCCATCATGAGGACCTAATCTAAACTCAATTACCTCCCAAGTGCCCTACTTTCAAACACCATCACATTGGGAGATAGGGCTTCTATATATGAATTTTCTGGTCACATTCAGTCCAGAAACTTTTCTGGATACATTCGGTCCATAACATTGCAACTAGTAATACAGGCAGAATGAACAGTGGCATTCTAATACTAATTTAGTTGGAGGCAAATCAGTGTGTCCTATTAAAAACAAACCTGGTGAAATGAGAGAAAAGAATGAGTGAGTGGTTATTCCATTTAGCTACCTGGCTGAGGGGCGCAGTGCATAAGAGAAATGACGTTAAGTGACATTTCCTGGATTGGCATTTAATCCCAGGGGCTACTAAATGAGCAACCCTGAAAAACGTTCTTAACTTCTCTGGGCCTCAGTTTCCTCATCTGTTAAAAAAGTTAATATCTTTCTCAAATTGTTATTAGAGGATTAAATGAGATAATGCATATAAAATACCTAGCAAAATGCTTGGAGATTAGCAATAAATTTAATAAATAGAACAATTATTTTTATATTTTTATTCTAACAGTTGTTTCATCTCATCTCAATTCCTGTCTGATTATAGCCATGCTTGCTTCAGCAGTGTAAAAATGATTATTTTCATTCATTTGTATGGCTTACCATTTTTGCCTAATGATGTGTAGCACAATAGCTGTTATACATATCATTAAATATGTGTCTGATTAATCTTGGTATAATTTTAATTGCAACATGAAATTCCTCTCATGCATACTCAGCCATCAAAGGCTGTTCTTCATGAAACATGGTTAGCTACTTTCAGCCTAAAAGAATTACAGGGAACATTGATCACATATAGTATATATCATAGACCTGAGAACAGCCTGGCACCAAGGAAAGGAAACAAAGTTAGGAGTCATGTACACCAAGGACTGAAAGCTTTACTCAATCACTGAAATTTATTCAACCTTCTTCTAAGCGTTTTTCTCTGAAAAAATGTGGCTAGTGATACCCAACATGTAAAATCTTGTAAGGAATAGATATTTTATGTGAGATGATCAACAAGGACCTTGGAACACAATAGACCATTAATTATATTAGATATTACTACTTTTATGTTTTTGGACTTTAACTTGGAAGGGACATCCAGAAGTCCATAGTATTAGCCACCTCCACTTCAAAGTCAAGATGTTGTCGTCTCCTACCCTCTCATTTTCTACAAACGCAGAGTATAAGACACCAGCATGATTTGTACAAGGTTAGGCAGCTTGCAAATAAAGGAGGCAGAAGCTGAGCCAGCAATCGTTGCCCCGCCTCTTCCTTTACTTCCCTGTTTCACTCAGCCCATGCCCGTGGTTGGCAAAACAACCCACAGCACACATTCTTCTGGTGTTGAGTCAGTGGCATCCTGTGCCTTTCCAAAGAGAGGAAGCACTTTTGAGTCAGGAGGAAATGGAACTGCCAAGTAGAAAAAGAAATCTGAGCACAGAGGACAGTCGACCTGTTCTGTGCTATAAATGTGGCAAAAAACCGCATTAAAATGGTTCTGTAGACTCAGGAATCTTGAGAAAATTAAAATCTGTCAGTATCTGAGCCTACATTCCTCCTTCAGGAAGGAAACTAGGATGACTTCCTGTTACTGATAACCTGTCTTTGTAAGGCCTAACCCCAGGTTTCTCAAGAGATCTGGCCCTCCATTTGGCTGTCATCCCTGAATACTTTCTTTCTCATTTAGCATTCCTTCACCTGACTCTGATTCAGTGTGCAGATGAAGCAAGAAGTCTTGCTGTCCCAGATGCTGGCTGCACACAGTCACTGTGGTAGTGGCTGCTCATTCAAGGACCCCATCTAACATGTGCTGTCCCACCTCAGAATGGGTAGCTGCTTTCTCAGGTTTAGTGCTGATAAACTTTGACTCAGAGTCCTATGTGGGCTGATAGAAAAGTCAGACTTGACTACTCAATTCCTTTCTTTTCCATTATCATTGTGACCTAGTCTTCTCTCTGAAGCCCTGGGGACAGTGTGTTATGGTGGTTTGAACCTTGGCATAGTATCTCACTGGGAGGTGAGTCACTTTTCTCCTCAGGTGTTCCAATAAAAGGGTCATTGCAAGAACAAAATAAGAGACTATAGCTGGATAGACTAGATATACATTAGGTATGAAGAAAATGATAGTGTGCCTTTATTTGCTGCAAAATAAAAGCCAAGTTTAGAGAAAGAGAGCTATAATAAATATAAATATTTCTGATAATTTCAAACTGAAAGGGTTAAAGATAGAGGAGAGTGCCATTTCCCCCATCATGTTGAATATCTCATTTCCTATAATTTAAAATATATGATGAATTTATGAAAATTTATGAAAAAGAAAATAATTTAAAGTTCATATGGAGAAGGGGTGTGCCTTTAAGAGACTATTATAAATATTATATTAGGTATTCATTTCCATTTTAAATGAAATGACTTTTCATATATCAGGAAAACCTTTACTAAAGGAAGCAAAACTACTAGACGTCTGACAGGATACTTTGTTGATTAATTTGGAGTACTGAAGCAATTTGAGGGTAAATATGTTTCTGGTTATGATAGAATCAAGTTATGATTTTTTCTGGTTATGAGCTTGTGGTTTGGAAGATTAAGAGCATTGTTGCCAGAGGAATTGTTTTTCATCAACTCAGGTAATTTTGTTAGGTTCTTCAGTAAGGTCCTGGCAAAAGCCAGTCTCATGATTAAAGCTGAGAATCCCACGATGCTCCATGATTTTTTTTAAACCTAAATATTTTCATAATAACTAAACACATTGTCTCTCAATGTCCGTAACAATTGTGGAGAAGTGGGGAAGCAGTTAACTTCTTTTTTTCTGCATTAAGTGTCAAAGAAGGGGAAAGTGGGCTTTTATGTAGGTTTTATAAGCTGGAAGTTCTGAAATACCATTTTCTAGAAGTCATATTATCTGTACTACTAAGACTTAAATATGTATGTGTACAGTTAATTTGTATCAATAAACCTACTTATAACACCATTGATGCCACGAATAGTTTGAAAAAAGTAACACTATGGAAATATTGGTGTGAGCCAGTATTGCCTGTTTATATAGCTTGGTAATTTCAAGGCTACCTGGCGAATAAGCCACATGGGGCTATCCTTGGGACGTGATTTCCATTTGGGATTAGTCCTATGACTAGCTGGTAAGGGCTGCAGGAATGCATACAAGGGGAAATTTGTAGCTGTTACACACTCATCTAGATAATCAAATTAAAGCACTTATAGATGAATAGCTACAAGTTCTGTCTACCTTGCAAACTACTGAGGAAGATGAAGTGGTCAGGGTCAATGAGTGGACCCACACAGTTAAAACCTGTGTTGTTCAAGGGTCAACTGTATAGTACTTGAATTTTCCAGAAACTGTGTTAAGTTCCAGGTTTAAAAGTATGGTTGCTGCATAACCATCCAGGTACAATTCTTACCATGTTCCCTTGTTTCTTCAAATTAAGTGGAAACTTTCATAAACTCCTTCCCTTCCCCCATAGTCCAATTATCAGGAAGTCTCGAATTGTGCTCTATCTGTCCTCATTTTATCAATGAGGAGACAGTTTCATAGCATGAGAGCGATAACTACTGAGTTAGGTTAGCAAAAATTATTCATATAAGAGAAGGCCCTCGGGAACACGGACAGGATTATTACTTAGTCCTTCTTTTCTTCAGTTATTATGAACTTTGAAAGAAAATGTATGTTCTATCTCTCTTGTTTGTGATCTTAAGAGTGAAGCAAGAGGCCTTAATACTTAAAAAAAATTTTGCAGGAGCAGGGCATACCTACTATATGTCAGGCACTGAACTTGTGCTAAGGATACAGCTGTGAAAAAAGACACAAATACCACTGTGAAAAGATAAGTGAACAAATAAGTGGCAAATATGTTGGGAACTAGCTCTTCCATGGCAAAATTACTACTATGAGAACTTATAGCAAAACAGCTAATATACAGTTAGGTTATGTTTTATAAAATTAACCCAAAGTAACTATAGAAAGTTGGAGTTGTAGGCTGGGTGCAGTAGTTCACGCCTGTAATCCCAGTATTTTGGGAGGCCAAGGCAGGCGGATCACCTGAGGTCAGGAGTTAGAGACCAGCCTGGCCCATATGGCAAACTCCGTCTCCACTAAAAATACAAAAATTAGCTGGGCATAGTAGCGTGCACCTGTAATCCCAACTACTTGGAAGGCTGAAGTGGGAGAATCACTTGAACCCAGGAAGTGGAGGTTGCAATGAGCCAAGATCACGCCACTGCACTCCAGCCTGGGAGACAAGAGTGAGACTCTATCTAAAAAAAAAAAAAAAAAAAAGGAAATTTGGAGTTGTAGACACCCTTTGTGAGAGGCTTTGGATGAATATAGAATCTCCAGCCTATTTAGGAAAAGAAGGGGCATCAGTTTCCCACTGCTTAACAAATGACTACAGACTTAATGGTTTCAAACATATTATCTTCCAGCTCTGAAAGTTAGGAATCCACAATGGGTCTTATAGGACAAAAATATCAGAAGAGCTGTGTTCCCTCTAGAAGCTCTAGGGAGATTCTGTCCTTGCCTTTTCCAGCTTCTAGAGCAAGCTTGTCTGACCAGCAGGGCACATGTGACGCAGGATGGCTTTGAATGCAGCCCAACACAAATGTGTAAACTTTCTTAAGACATTATGAGATGTTTTTTGCAATTTTCTAAAGCTCTTCAGCTATCATTAGTGTTAGTATATTTTATATGTGGTCCAAGACAATTCTTCTTCCAATATGGTCCGGGAAGCCAAAAAATTGGACACCCCTGTTCTAAAGGCTTCTCGCTATCCTTGGCTCATGGCCGCATCACTCGACTTCTGCTTTCCAGTCTCACATCTTCTTTGCCTCTAACTCCTTGCATCCCTTTTTCAGCTGTAAGGACCTGTACAATTACACTGAGCTTGCCTATATAATTCAGGACACTCTTCTCAACATTCTTAACCACATCTGTAAAGTAACTCTTTGCCATGTCAAGCATAATGACTCATAAATTCTAGGGATTAGGACGTAAATGTCTTTAGGGAGGGAATTATGTTGCCTAGCACAGAACATAGAGTGAGAATTAGAAATGTTTCAATTTAACATCTGTTGGAGATGAAATGTTTCTGTAACCCCCAAATTCATATGTTGAAATCCTAACCCTCAGTATGATGGCATTAAGAGGTGGGGGTTTTGGGAGGTAGTTAGGTCCTGACGGGAGAGCTCTTATGAATGGGATCAGCACCCTTATAAAGGGATTCACAGAGAGCTCTCTCATCCTCTTGTTACTATGTGAGGATAAATAAGAAGACAGCCACCTGCAACTCAAAAGAGAGCCCTCACCAGAACCCAGCCATGCTGTTACTCAGGTCTTGGACTTTCAGCCTCCAGAACTTTGAAAAATAAATTTCTGTTTTTTATTAGTTATTCAATCTATGGTGCTTTGTTACAACATCCTGATCTAAGACAAAAATTAATTCAGGTCTTAATTATTTGAAATAGTTACATATAGATGGAAAGACATTTTAGGTTGAGTTGTGAGGAAATCTATCAGTTTTGCATCAGGCTCTTTTATAGACTACATCTGAAACACAGATGATTTCTGCATCTTTAATGTTTAGACCTTGCTTTCCTTGCAAAATAATTATGAGTCCTAGTGATTGCCCTTCAAAGGGTAGTTTAAACTTACTATAAAAGACCTTGCTTTCCTTACAGAATAATCTTGAGTCCTAGTGATTGCCCTTCAAAGGGAAATTTAACTAGAAATTAGAACCACTCTTCTTTTGGAATAGATCAATAAAAATAGTGGGCTCTCCTAATAATAGGCCACTAATTGCTGAAAGAATAGACCAAAAAGTAATATTTAATCTATTTCAGGCCTGTGCCAGTTATAAGAGTAAGTAAAAGAGTATAAACTTAAAGTTATTGGCCAAAACATGATAAAGAAAATAAATGTTTATATGGGTCTTCCAAATTAAAAGCTAATGTAAAGGTTGACTATTAGATTTTATAATGTACATTATATATACCAGAGAAACAGAACCAATAGGTGATACGTATTGGGGATATATATATACACACACACACATACATACACAGAGATAGACATACATATATATGAATGTATACATATATATATGCACAACATATATATATGAGATTGAGAGAGAGACTTATTTTAAGGAATTGGCTTATTCTAAGGAGTTGTGGGAGGCTGACAACTCTGAAATTCTTTGGGCAGGCTAGCAGGCTGAAAATTCAATTAAGAGTGAGGTTATGATCTTGAATCCAAAATCATCAGGGCAGGCCAGCAGGCTTGCAATTCAGGTAGGATTTTCATGTTGCAGTCTTGTGGCAGAAATCCTTCTTTAAGAAACCTCAGTCTTTGCTCTTATGGCCTTCAACTTATTGGATAAGGCCCACCAAAACTACAGAGGATAATTTGCCTTACTTAAAGTTAACTGACTGTAAATGTTAACTTACAGCCACAAAAACCTTCACTGCAATATCTAGACTAGTGTTTAAACAAATAACTGAGCACCATAGAACCTAGGCATGTTGATACATAAAATTACTGTCACAATGCCCAAGGTTGAGAGCAGTATTTTTATTTTTTGGTTGGGGCAGTGGGATTTTTTTGAGCAGAATGGTCTTGAGAATTATCAGCAATTCTTACTACTACCACTGATATTAATAAAGCCTGGCATTTAAATAAAAGAAGTCAAAGATTTTTGATAACTGAAAATTGGGGAAATATGAGATTTTGTTATTTATCATTGTACATAATTTCTTAGTAATGATTACTACTATAACTACTTCATTGCACAGCCATCAATTCATGTAGAAAGATATGGGCATAAATCCCTATGTTGATTAATTATTTTGAGAGCCTGGAACCACCTTGAATTAATCAGCCAGGTTACTTTAGAATATAATATATGACATTAATTTTATGATACTATGACACCTATGGAGAAACCAGCTGATTTGAAAATGGACTACCTATCAAATTGATAAATAGAAACTGCCCAAATGCAGAGGAAATGTTAACTTAGAGAAATTTACAGATATGGAGGTTAATAAAAAAATAGCTTAATATTAAATAGAACCAGATGATTTTTAAAAACTTGAAAGGATTTTAGGAGCTTAAATTAGTAAATGCAGCTGAATTTAATGCAGAGAGAGTTGTTTTTTAACTAGTTCCCTTTTGAAATACATTTTAACTGAAAAAGTAAAGACTTTTAAAAGTCACCAACATAATTATTTTAAAGATAACAACTGATGCTCATCTTTGTACCTGTTCAGGTACTATCTGGTGGCATCATAAAGGAATGTTGAGCCACAGAATCAGGATTTCTATATAGAGCCATATGCAAATATACATCCTTTGCAAGAAGATATTGGTAATAGAAAATATTTGATTTCAAGGAAATTGAGCCTGTCTTTGGATTCTGTGTGTGTGTGTGTGTTTGTGTGTGTGTGTGTGTGTGTGTGTGTGTGTGAGAGAGAGAGAGAGAGAGAGAGAGATTGAGATTGATTTATCTTTTTTTTTGTTCTCATTTCAAATTAATTCTGCTGTTGCTCCTTTTTCTTTTTCTTTTTTCTTTAGGTTCTGGGGTACATGTGCAGGTCATGCAGGGTTGTTTGATAGGTGCATACATAACCAGGTGGTTTGCTGCCTTTACTCCCCCCTTCATCTATATACAGCATTTCTCCCCATGTTATCCCCTCCCCACCCTGCTGTCCCTTCCCTAGCCCCCCCCCAACTACCCCCAGTGTGTGATGCTCCTCTCCCTGAGTCCACGTGTTCTTATCATTCAGCACCTGCCTATGAGTGAGAACATGTGGTGTTTGGCTTCCTGTTCTTGTGTCAGTTTGCTGAGAATGATGGTTTCCAGGTTGATCCAAGTCCCTACAAAGGACATGAACTCATCGTTTTTTATGGCTGCGTAGTATTCCATAGTGTATATGTGCCACATTTTCCTTCTCCAGTCTATCACTGATGGTCATTTGGGTTGGTTCCAGGTCTTTGCTATTGTACACAGGGCTGCAATGAACATACATGTGCATGTGTCTGTATAACAGAAAGATTTATAGTCCTTTGGGTATATATCCAGTAATGGGATTGCTGAATCAAATGGAATTTCTATTTTTAGATACTTGAGAAATCGCCACACTGTTTTCCACAATGGTTGAACTAATTTACACTCCCACCAACTATGTAAGAGTGTTCCTATTTCTCCACATCCTCTCCAGCATCTGTTGTCTCCAGATTTTTTAATGATTGCTATTCTAACTGGCATAAGATGATACCTCAACGTGGTTTTGATTTGCACTTCTCTAATGACCAGTGATGATGAGCATTTTTTCATGTTTATTGGCCTCATATATGTCTTCTTTTGAAAAGTGTCTGTTCATATCTTTCACACACTTTTGAATGGGCTTGTTTGTTTTTTTTCTTGTAAATCTGTTTTAGTTCTTTGTAGATTCTGGATATTAGCCCTTTGTCAGATGGGTAGATTGCAAAAATTTTTTCCCATTCTGTTGGTTGCTGGTTCACTCTAATGATTGTTTCTTTTGATGTGCAGACGCTCTGGAGTTTGGCTAAATCCCATTTGTCTATTTTGGCTTTTATTGTCATTGCTTTTGGTGTTTTAGTCATGAAGTCCTTGCCTAAGCGTATGTCCTCAATGGTTTTGCCTAGGTTTTCTTCTAGAGTTTTTATGGTGTCAGGTTTTATGTTCAAATCTTTAATCCATCTGGAGTTAATTTTAGTGTAAAGTGACAGGAAGGAGTCCAGTTTCTGCTTTCTGCACATTGCTAGCCAGTTTTCCCAACACCATTTATTAAACATGGAGTCCTTTCCTCATTGCTTGTTTTTGTCAGGTTTGTCCAAGATCAGTGGATGTAGATGTGTGGTATTGCTTTAGAGGCCTCTGTTCTGTTCTATTGGTCTATGTCTCTGTTTTGGTACCAGTACCATGCTGTTTTGATTACTGTAGCCTTGTACTATAGTTTGAAGTCCAGCAGTGTGATGCTTCTGGCTTTGTTTTTTTTTTTTTTTTTTTTGCTTAGGACTGTCTTGGCTATGCAGGCTCTCTTGTGGTTCCATATGAAGTTTAAAGTGTTTTTTTCCAGTTCTATGAAGAAGGTCATTGGTAGCTTGATGGGGAGAGTGTTGAACCTATAAATTACTTTGGGCAGTATGGCCATTTTAACAATATTGATTCTTGCTAACCATGAGCATGGAATGTTTTTCCATCTGTTTGTTTCCTCTCTTATTTCCTTGAGCAGTGGTTTGTAGTTCTCCTTGAAGAAGTCCGTTATATCCTTTGTTAGTTTTTTTCCTAGGTATTTTATTCTCTTTGTAGCAATTGTGAATGGCAGTACATTCTTGATTTGGCTCTCTTTAAGTCTGTTATTGGTGTATAGGAATGCTTGTGATTTCTGCACATTGATTTTGTATCCTGAGACTTTGCTGAAGTTGCTTATCAGTTTCAGGAGATTTTGGGCTGAGACAATGGGATCTTCTAAATACATGATCATGTTGTCTGCAAATAAAGTTTGATTTCCTCTTTTCCTAATTGAATACGCTTTATTTCTTTTTCTTGCCTGATTGCTCAGGCTAGAACTTCCAATACTATATTGAATAGAAGTGTTGAGAGGGGGCATCCTTGTCTCATGCCTGATTTCCAAGGGAATGCTTCCACATTTGCCAGTTCAGTATGATATTGGCTGTAGGTTTGTCATACATAGCTTTTTTTATTTTATGATACTTGATGTGCTTTTGTATTTGGTTTGCCAGTATTTTATTGAAGATTTTTGGGTCCATGTTCACCATGGATATTGGCCTGAAGTTTTCTTTTATAGTTTAGTCTCTGCTTGGTTTTGGTATCAGGATGATGTTGGTCTCATAAAATGAGTTAGGGAGAATTCCCTCTTTTTGTATTGTTTGGTATAATTTCAGAAGGAATGGAACCAGCTCCTCTTTGTACATCTGGAAGAATTCGGCTGTGAACCTGTGTGGACCTGGGCTTTTCTTGGTTGGTAGGCTATTGCTTGCTGCCTCAACTTCAGCCTTTGTTATTGGTATATTCAGCGTTTCAACTTCTTCCTGGTTTAGTCTTGGTAAAGTGCAAGTGTCCAGGAATTTATCCATTTCCTCCTGGTTTACTGGTTTATGTGCATAGAGCTGTTTGTAGTAATCTCTGATGGTAGTTTGTATTTCTGTGAGATCTGTGGTGATATCCCCTTTATCTTTTGTTTTTATTGCATCTATTTGATTCTTCTCTCTTTTCTTTTTTACTAGTCTGGCTAGTGGTCTATTTTGTTGATCTTTTCAAAAAACCAGCTCCTGGATTTATTGATGTTTTGAAGGGATTTTTCTGTCTCTGTCTCCTTCAGTTCAGCTCTGATCTTAGTTATTTCTTGTCTTCTGCAAGCTTTTGAGTTTGTTTGATCTTGCTCCTCTAGCTCTTTCAATTTTGATGATAGGGTGTCGATTTTAGATCTTTGCTTGTTTCTCATGTGGGCATTTATTGCTATAAATTTCCCTCTCGACACTGCTTTAAAGGTGTCCCAGGGATTCTGGTAAGTTATGTCTTCATTCTGATTGGTTCTGAAGAACATCTTTATTTCTGCCTTCATTTCATTGTTTATCCAGTCGACAGTGAGAAGCAAGTTGTTCAGTTTCCCAGTTGTTGTGCAGATGTGAGTGAGTTTCTTAATCCTGAGTTCTAATCTGATTGCCCTGTGGTCTGAGAGACTGTTTGCTATGATTTCCATTCTTTTGCATTTGCTGAGGAGTGATTTGCTTCCAATTATGTGGTCAATTTTAGAGTAAATGCGATTTGGTGCTAGAAAAATGTATATTCTGTGGATTTGGGGTGGAGTGTTCTGTATATGTCTATTAGGTCCACGTGGTCCAGCTCTGCATTCAAATCCTGGATGTCCTTGTTAATTTTCTGTCTTATTGATCCATCTAATATTGACAGTGGAATGTTGAAGTCTCCTACTATTATTGCATGGGAGACTAAATCTCCTTTTAGGTCATTAAGACCTTTCTTTATGTATCTGGTTGCTTGTGTATTGGGTGTGTATATATTTAGGACAGTTAGTTCTTCTTATGGGATTGATCCTTTTACCATTATATAATGCCCTGCTTTTTCTCTTTTGATCTTTGTTGAAGTCCATTTTATCAGAGACTAGGATTGCAACCCCTGCTTTTTTTTTGTTCTCTATTTGCTTGGTAAATCTTCCTGCATGCCTTTATTTTGAGTCTATGTGTGTCTTTGTATGTGAGATGGGTTTCCTGAATACAGCACATTGATGGGTCTTCACTTTTTATACAGTTTGCCAGTCTGGGTCTTTTGACTGGGGCGTTTAGACCATTTACATTCAATGTTAATATTGCTATGTGTGAATTTGATCCTCCCATTTTGTTACTGGCTGGTTTTCTTGCTTGTTAGTTGACTCATTTTCTTCATTGCATTTTTGGTCTTTGCCATTTGGTGTGCTTTTGTAGTGGCTGTTACTTGTTCCTTTCCATGCTTAGTGTTCCTTTCAGGAGCTCTTGTAGGGCAGGTCTGGTGGTGACAAAATCTCTCAGTAATTGCTTGTCCATAAAGGATTTTATTTCTCCTTCACTTATGAAGCTTAGTTTGGCTGGATATGAGATTCTGGGTTGATAGTTCTTTTCTTTAAGGATGATGAGTATTGGCCCCCCACTCTTCTGACTTGTAGGGTTTCTGCTGAGAGATCCACTGTGAGTCTTATTGGTTTCCCTCTGTGGGTGACCTGACCATTCTTTTTGGCTACCCTTAGCATTTTTTCCTTAATTTCAACTCTGGTGAATCTGATGATTATGTGCCTTGGGGTTGCTCTTCTTGAGGAATATTTTTGTGGAGTTTTCTGTATTTTGTGGATTTGAATGTTGGACTGCATTGCTAGGCTAGGGAAGTTCTTCATAATAGCCTGGAGCATGTTTTCCAGCTTGGATTCATTCTCCCCATCACATTCAAGTACACTGATCAAGCATAGATTGGGCCTTTTCACTTAATCCCATATTTCTTGGAGGCTTTATTCATTTCTTTTCACTCTTTTTTCTCTTGTCTTGCCTTCTTTTTTTATTTCATTGACTTGATCTTCAATCTCTGATATCCTTTATTCTGCTTGATCGATTCAGCTATTAAAACATGTATTTGCTTCATGTTGTTCTCCTGCTGTGTTTCTCACCTCCATCAAATCATTTATGTTCTTCTCTAAGCTGGTTGTTCTAGTTAGCATTTCATCTAACCTTTTTTCAAGGTTTTCGGTTTCTTTTCATTGAGTTAGAACGTGTTCCTTTAGCTCAGAAAAGTTTGTCATTACCCACCTTCTGAAGCCTGTTTCTGTCAATTTGTCGAACTCTTTCTTGGTCACATTGTGTTCCTGTGTTGATGAGGAGTTCTGATCCCTTGAAGGAGAAGAGGCATTCTGGTCTTTGAAGGTTTCATATTTTTTTGCACTGGTTTCCTCCCATCTTCATGGATTTACCTATCTCTGATCTCAGGGAGCTGCTTGATGAGGTCACTTGTCTGCCTGTGGAGGCACTACTGGGTTTCCAGGGACTCCTTCAAGTTACTAGGTAGGCTTCCTGTGTCTTTATATATATATATATATATATATATATATATATTTTTTTTTTTTTTTTTGCATTTTAGGTTTTGGGGTACATGTGAAGAACATGCAGGATTGTTGCATAGGTACATACATGGCAACGTGGTTTGCTGCTTTCCTCCCCATCACCTGTATCTGGCATTTCTCCCCCATGCTATCCTTTCCCAACTCCCCACCCTCAGCTGTCCCTCCCCTAGGTCTCCCCCACTGACCTCAGTGTGTGATGCTCTCCTCCCTGTATCCATGTGTTCTGATTGTTCAATACCCACCTGTGAGTGAGAACATGCAGTGTTTGATTTTCTATTCTTGTGTCAGTTTGCTGAGAATGATGGTTTCCAGGTTCATCCATGTCCCTACAAAGGACACGAACTCATCATTTTTTATGGCTGCATAGTATTCCATGGTGTATATGTGCCATATTTTCCCTGTCCAGTCTTTCATCGATGAGCATTTGGGTTGGTTCCAAGTCTTTGCTATTGTAAACAGTGCTGCAATGAACATTCATGTGCATATGTCCTTATAATAGAATGATTTATAATCCTTTGGATATATACCCAGTAATGGGATTGCTGGGTCAAATGGAATTTCTATTTCCAGGTCCTTGAGGAAACTCCACAGTCTTCCACAATGGTTGAACTAATTTACACTCCCACCAACAGTGTAAAAGTGTTCCCATTTCTCCACATCCTCTCCAGCATCTGTTGTCTCCAGATTTTTTAATGATCACCATTCTAACTGGCGTGAGATGGTATCTCAATGTAGTTTTGATTTGCATTTCTCTAATGACCAGTGATGATAAGCATTTTTTCATGTTTGTTGGCCTCATATATGTCTTCTTTTGAAAAGCGTCTGTTCATATCTTTCACACACTTTTGAATGGGCTTGTTTTTTTTTTTTCTTATAAATCTGTTTTAATTCTTTGTAGATTCTGGATATTAGCCCTTTGTCAGATGGGTAGATTGCAAAAATTTTTTCCCATTCTGTTGGTTGCCAGTTCACTCTAATGATTGTTTCTTTTGATGTGCAGAAGCTGTGAAGTTTAATTAGATCCCATTTGTCTATTTTGGCTTTTGTTGCCAAAGTTTTTGGTGTTTTAGTCATGAAGTCCTTCCTATGCCTATGCCCTGAATGGTTTTGCCTAGGTTTGCTTCTAGGTTTTTTTATGGTGTTAGGGCTTATGTTTAAGTCTCTAATCCATCTGGAGTTAATTTTAGTGTAAGGTGACAGGAAGGGGTCCAGTTTCTGCTTTCTGCACACTGCTAGCCAGTTTTCCCAACACCATTTATTAAACAGGGGAATCCTTTCCCCATTGTTTGTTTTTGTCAGGTTTGTCAAAGATCAGACAGTTGTAGATGTGTGGCTTTGACTCCCAGGCCTCTGTTCTGTTCCATTGGTCTACATCTCTGATTTGGTACCAGTACCATGCTGTTTTGAATACTGTAGACTTGTAGAATAGTTTGAAGTCAGGTAGCATGATGCCTCCAGCTTTGTTCTTTTGGCTTAGAATTGATTTGGCTATGTGGGCTCTCTTTAGGTTCCATATGAAGTTTAAGGTGTTTTTTTCCAGTTCTGCGAAGAAGGTCATTGGTAGCTTGATAGGGATAGCATTGAATCTGTAAATTACTTTGGGCAGTATGGTCATTTTGACAATATTGATTCTTCCTAGCCATGAACATGGAATGTTTTTCCATCTGTTTGTGTCCTCTCTTATTTCCTAGAGCAGTGGTTTGCAGTTCTCCTTGAAGAAGTCCATTACATCCTTTGTTACTTATATTCCTAGGTATTTTACTCTCTTTGTAGCAGTTTTGAATGTCAGTTTATTCTTGATTTGGCTCTCTTTAAGTCTATTATTGGTGTATAGAAATGCTTGTGATTTCTGCACATTGATTTTGTATCCTGAGACTTTGCTGAAGTTGCTTATCAGTTTCAGGAGATTTTGGGCTGAGATGATTGGGTCTTCTAAATACATGATCATATCGTCTGCAGATAAAGACAATTTAATTTCATCCTTTTCTAATTGAATACGCTTTATTTCTTTTTCTTGCCTGATTGCTCTGGCTAGAACTTCCAATACTATATTGAATAGGAGTGGTGAGAGGGGGCATCCTTGTCTCATGCCTGATTTCCAAGGGAATGCTTCCAGATTTGCCAGTTCAGAATGATATTGGCTGTTGGTTTGTTGTAAATAGCTTTTATTATTTTGAAACACATTCCGTCAATACCTAGTTTATTGAGAGTTTTTAGAATAAAATGCTGTTGAATTTTGTCAAAGGCCTTCTCTGCATCTATTGAGATAGTCATGTGTTTTTTGTCTTTGTTTCTGTTTATGTGGTAAACTGCGTTTATAGACTTGCGTATGTTGAACCAGCCTTGCAACCCCAGGATAAAGCCTACTTGATTGTGATGGATAAGCTTTTTGATGTGCTGCTGCAATTGGTTTGCCAGTATTTCATTGAAGATTTTTGCATCTATGTTTATAATGGATATTGGCCTCAAGTTTTCTTTTCTTGTTGAGTCTCTGCTGGGTTTTGGTATCAGGATGATATTGGTCTCATAAAATGATTTGGGAAGGATTCCCTCTTTTTGGATTGTTTGGAATAGTTTCAGAAGGAGTTCTACCAGCTCCTCTTTGTGTGCCTGGTAGAATTCGGCTGTGAACCCATTTGGACCTGAGCTTTTTTTGGTTGGTAGGCTATTAATTGCTACCTCAACTTCAGCCCTCATTATTGGTCTTTTCAGGGTTTTGATTTCTTCCTGGTTTAGGCTTGGAAGGATTCAAGTGTCCAGGAATTTATCCCTTTATTCCAGGTTTACTGGTATATGTACATAGAGTTGTTTGTAATAATCTCTGATGATGGTTTGTATTTCTGTGGAATCTGTGGTGATATTCCCTTTATCATTTTTTATTGTGTCTATTTGATTATACTCTCTTCTTTTTATTAATCTGGCTAGTGGTCTATTTTGTTGATCTTTTCAAAAATCAGCTCCTGGATTTATTGACTTTTTTGAAGGGTTTTTTTGTGTCTCTATTTCCTTCTGTTCTGCTCTGATCTTAGTTATTTCTTATCTTCTGCTAGGTTTTGAGTTTTTTTGATCTTGCTCCTCTAGCTCTTTCAATTTTGATGACAGGGTTATCGATATTAGATCTTTCCTTGCTTCTCATGTGGGCATTCATTGCTATATATTTTCCTCTAGACACTGTTTTAAATGTGTCCCAGAGATTCTAGTATGTTGTCTTCATTCTCGTTGGTTTCAAAGAACATCTCTATGTCTGCCTTTCATTTCATTGTTTATCCAGTCAACATTCAAGAGCCAGTTGTTCAGTTTCCATGAAGTTGTGAGATTTTGAGTTAGTTTCTGAGTTCTGAGTTCTACCTTGATTGCACTGTGGTCTGAGAGACTGTTATGATTTCCGTTCTTTTGCATTTGCTGAGGAGTGATTTACTTCCAATTATGTGGTCAATTTTAGAGTAGGTGTGGTGTGGTGCTGAGAAGAATGTATATTCTGTGGATTTGGGGTGGAAAGGTCTAAATGTCTATGAGGTTTGCTTGGGCCAGGTCTGAGTTCAAGTCCTGGATATCCTTGTTAATTTTCTGTCTCGTTGATCTGTTTAATATTGACAGTGGAGTGTCAATATAAATATAATATTTAATATTATTGTGTGGGAATCTAAGTCTCTTTTTAAGTCATCAAGAACTTGCTTTATTGTATCTGGGTGCTCCTGTATTGGGTGTGTATATATTTAGGATCGTTAGCTCTTCTTGCATTGATCCTTTTACCATTATTTAATGTCCTTCTTTGTCTCTTTTGATCTTTGTTGGTTTAAAGTCTACTTTATCAGAGACTAGGATTTCAGCTCCTGCTCATTTTTGCTCTCCATTTTCTTGATAAATCTTCCTCCATCATTTTATTTTGAGCCTATGTGTATCCTTGCGTGTGAGATGGGTTTCCGGTATACAGCACAGTGATGAGTTTTGACTTTTTATCCAATTTGCCAGTTTGTGTCTTTTGATTGGGGCATTTAGCCCATTTACATTTAAGGTTAACATTGTTTTATGTGAAATTGATCCTGCCGTTTTTATGCTAGCTGGTTGTTTTGCCTATTAGTTGATGCAGTTTCTTCATTGTGTCGATGCTCTTTACCATTTGGTATGTTTTTAAAGTGGCTGGTACTGGTTGTTCCTTTTTATGTTTAGTGCTTCTTTCAAGAGCTCTTGTAAAGCAGGCCTGGTGGTGATGAAATCTCTGAACAATTGCTTGTTCATAAAGAATTTTATTTCTCCTTCACTTATGAAACTTAGTTTGGCTGGATGTGAAATCCTAGGTTGAAAGTTCTTTTCTTTAAAGATGTGGAATATTGGTCCCCACTCTCTTCTGGCTTGTAGGGTTTCTGTTGAGAGATCCACTGCGAGTCTGATGGGCTTCCCTTTGTGGGAACCCGACCTTTCACTCTGGCTGCCCTTAGCATTTTTTCCTTCATTTCAACCCTGGTGAATCTGACGATTATGTGCCTTGGGGTTGCTCTTCTTAAGGAATATCTTTGTAGAGTTCTCTGTATTTCCTGGACTTGAATATTGGCCTGCATTGCTAGCTTGGGGAAGTTTTCTGGATAATATCCTGAAGAGTGTTTTCCAGCTTGGATTCATTCTCTGCGTCACATTCAGGTACACCTATCAAATGTACATTAGGTCTTTTCACATAATCCCATATTTCCTGGAGGCTTTGTTCATTTCTTTTTATTCTTTTTTCTCTAATCTTGCCTTCTCATTTTATTTTATTGAGTTGATCTTTAATCTCTGATATTCTTTCTTCTGCTTGGTCAATTCAGTTATTGAGACTTGTGTATGCTGCACAAAGTTCTTGTGTTGTGTTTTTAACTCCATCAATTCATTTATATTCCTCTTTAAGCTGTTTATTCTCATTAGCATTTCATCAAACCTTTTTTCAAGGTTCTTAGTTTCTTTGCATTGGGTCAGATCCTGTTCTTTTAGCTCAGAGAAATTTCTTATTACCCACCTTCTGAAGCCTGTTTCTATCAATTCATCAGACTCATTCTCCATCCAGTCTTGTTCCCTTGCTGGTGAGGAGTTGTGATCCCTTGGAGGAGGAGAGGCATTCTGCTTTTGGGTGTTTTCATCCTTTTTATGCTGGTTTCTTCCCATCTTTGTGGATTTATCTCCCTGTGGTCTTTGTAGTTGGTGACTGTCAGATGGGATCTCTGAGTGGATGTCCTGTTTGTTGATGATGTAGTTATTTCTTTCTGTTTCTTAGTTTTCCTTCTAGCAGTCAGGCCCCTCTGCTGTTGGACTGCTGGAGGTCCACTCCAGGCCCTGCTTGCCTGGGGGATCACCTGCAGCAACTACAGAACAGTAAGGGTTGCTGCCAGTTTCTTCTGCTATCTTTGTCCCAGAAGGGTACCCACCAGATGTCAGCCTGAGCTCTTCTTTATGAGGGGACTTTGGATATATGGGGTCAGGGAGCTGTCTGAGGAGACATTCTGTCCTTTATAGGAGCTCAAGTGCTAAGCTGTGAGCTCCATTGTTCCATTCAGATCTGCTGGGCAGGTACATTTAAGTCTGCTGCAGCAGAACCCATAACCACCTTTTTTCCCAGGTGCTCTGTCCCGGGAAAGGTGGGGCTTTATTTATAAGTTTCTATCATGCTGCTGCCTTTTTTCAGAGATGCCCTGCTCAGTGAGAAGCTAGCCTCGTCAGTCTGCCAGCAGAGGTGTTGATGAACTGTCATGGGCTCTGCCCAGCTGGTGTGTGAACCTCCTTGCAGTTTTGTTTCTAGGAGTATAGTTAGAACTGCCTCTGTAATGGCAGACTGTCTCTGTAATAGCAGACTGCCTCAGTAATGGCGGGCTTCCTCGGTAATGGCAGACTGCCTCGGTAATGGTGGACTGCCTTAGTAATGACAGATGCCCTTCCCCCACAGAGGTGGACCATCCAGGGTCCAGCAGTGCTTGCTGTGAAACTCTCAATCCAGAGCATTTCAGATTGCTGGTCTTTGTAGGGGTGGGACTGGCTGAGCCAGATCACCTGGCTCCCTGTTTCAGTCCCCCCCCTTTTTTTTTTTTCAGTTGCATAGGCCACTCTGTCTCCCAGGCATTCCAGTCACCAGTTGAAAAGGCACCCAGATTTGTGTGAGTTTTTGTGCGGAGACCCACTGTCTCAGCTGAAACAGCCATGCTGCGGGCTTATGGCGCTTTTCTGCTCAGGAATCTCCTGGCCTGGCTCCCTGTTTCAGTCCCCTTTTTTTCAGTTGAATGGGCAACTCTGTCTCCCAGGCATTCCAGTCACCAGTTGAAAAGGCACCCAGATTTGTGTGAGTTTTTGTGCGGAGACCCACTGTGTCAGCTGAAACAGCCATGCTGCGGGCTTATGGCGCTTTTCTGCTCAGGAATCTCCTGGCCTGGCTCCCTGTTTCAGTCCCCTTTTTTTCAGTTGAATGGGCAGCTCTGTCTCCCAGGCATTCCAGTCACCAGTTGAAAAGGCATCCAGATTTATGTGAGTATTTGTGCAGAGACCCACTGCACCAGCTAAAACAGCCACACTGGGGGGCTCACGGCACTTTTCCGCCCGGGGAATCTACTGGTTTGTGGGCATTAAAAGTTTGTTTGGAAATGTGGTTATCACTCACCCTCTGCGTTTTTGCTGGGAACTGCAATCCAGAGCTGTTCCTATTCGGCCATCTTGGATCTCATCTCTTCCTGTGTCTTTTTTGTTTACACTGGGAGGTTAGGCCTGCCTCTTCCACTGACCTGACGGCACTGCTGGGTGGTCAAGAACACCGTCCAGTTGCTACATAGGCTTCCTGTGTTCTCTGTTAAAACATGACACCTAGTCTCTCCTCGTTAATGGTGTATTGGCCTTTCTTCCATGGAGCTGGATCATTCAGGGTTCAGCTCAGACTGAGGTACTGGCTGCATAATCCACCAGAGTCAGTGTTTCAGCCCTCTGGGGTTTGTGGGGGAGGGTAGGGACCTGCCTGGCTGCACCATCTGTCTCCCCACTTTCAGCTCCCCTCTCTCTCCCAGCAGGGGGAGGGGGCGATAGCTCATCTGCAGGCTCTCCTGGCGGGTTTATGGGCTTATGCATTTGCTTAGATCTGTGTGACAATCCAGGACACTGTCCTGATTATTCAACTCTGCGCTCGTGATTCCTGGCACTTGACTGGCAAAGATTCCCCTGTTCTGTGTATTGCTGAGGCTTTGGGGGAAGTGCTGTACCTAGACTGGGGTGCCAGAAGGGGAGCCTCTGACTCACCAGTCAGATGCACTTTCCAGGTGAAGCAGCACCCTTCCCTGCCTTGGTCTGCTCTGCCTGGGCTTTGCTCACCGTCTGACCAGACCCATTGAAATGCACCTGGTACCTTAGTTGGAGCTAGGAGATCTCTCAATTTCTGCATCTCTCTCACTGGGTATTGTGCACCAGAGTTGTGTCTATTTCGCCGTCTTGTTCAACTTGAGATTGATTTATCTTAAGGAATTGTCTCATGTACCTGGAGGCCTGGTAAATTCCAAGTCTTCAGAGTAGACTGGCAGCCTGGAGGTTACAGGCAACAGTTGACATTTGAGTTCAAAGTAGTCTGCTGGCAGGGCAGTCTGCATTCTTATGAGGGCTTCAACTGATTGGAAGAGGCCCTTCTACTTTAAGGAGGGCAGTCTGCTCCATTCAAAGTCCTCAGAGTTAAATGTTAATCTCATCCAAAAAACACCCTCACACAAACATCCAAAAGCATGTTTGACGAAATATCTGAGAAATGTGTCCAGCCAAATTGACACATAAAATCAACCATCACAGATGTTTAACGGAGTTAAGCTACAAGTTAGAATCACATGTGTAATGGGAATATGAGTAAGAATAGAAGAAATGAGGGGGTAAATATGAAGTTCTTCCAGACTGGATAGTCATGTTTTATTTCCCAAGAGCTGTTTAGACCTCCCAAATGCAAGTACGATTCTAATATTAACTGTAACAAAAATGACTGTATAAAAAATTATAAAGGTGGAGTAGCAAGAAAATAATGTCAGCTGAAGAGGAGACAAAAAAGGTGAGTCTTTTTAGCAGGTAAAACAGCCCTATTTATTTCCTCCCTCATGGGTGCTTCTTGTCCCTCTTCTGCACCACTGAATGCAGCTGCTCAGTAGCAAGTAATCTTCAGCTTTCAACTTGTCCGTATACCCCTTGTGCTCCTGGCAGCAGAAGGGCAGGTTATTGGAGAGACATTGCCAGCAAGATGCATTTCTAGGTTGGGAGTAGCTCAGTACAACAGAGGCAGTGTTGAGCTCACCATCTGCAATGCCTACTTATATTCCAGTCAGATTTGTCCAGAGTCTTCCTCATTCCCCACTGTGCCATCAAGCTTGCTGCAGTAAGAGATAAAGATGCTTGTGTTTTTTCTACCACTGACCTGTAATCAAGAACCATAACAATGAAGCATACTAATTCTAATCAGCAAAGGCTTCTTGTTTACTCATTTGCCTTTTGCCTTTGTGAGTTTCAACATGCAACTCCAATCAGTCAGAGAGATGAAATGTGGATTTGATTTGGAGGGACTCACTCCAGGCTCCTGTGCATTCTGGGCAGCTGCACCAGACCCCACTGCTAGGCTGTTTCATGACTATTACAATTCTAAACCTCTATAGAATGCTCCCACCCTCAGCCAATCCTAGAACCCACAGCATACCCAGATAAAAGCAAAAACTAAAAAAACTTTTCAGATTATTCTTAATTACCTTCCAAAATTCAAGGAAGATTTCCATAGAGAGAAATTAAGCCATTGATTGTATCAATTTATATTTTATATATCTTGGAAAATGTGGAATTAGATGTCATATGAAGACCAATGGCATTGAAGTCCTTTATAGACCTTTTTTCCTCACCTGAAAAGATAATTTAGTTACATTTGAACAGGAGGATAAACTAAATGATGTTTTAAAATAATTTCTAGGCATACTCCTTTAACATTCTCTCATAAGGACCTTAGGAATAAACAAGCAAACAAAATATACACAATAAACACAACTTCTATACTATTCAAATTTAATTAACCATCTAAAGTTCTCAATGAAAAACAGTTATTTTAACTATCATGTTCTTCCTTAACTAATATAGCAAAGCAGCCTTTTTTAATGTACTTACATTTATTTTTCTATTCCCTAGGACAATAGTGTTTTTAATCTCCCTTTTATCTTGCCAACATCTATTAATGAGTATATTTAAGTACACAAACATTGTTAGGAAAAATATTAACATATATACCAGCTATTCACAATTATTCAGACATAGCTTAGCCTTCTTACTATCCTTTGTATACTAAATGGGCCCTTCTAATAACTTACAGATTTTTTTCTACAAGGTAAGCATTAAAATTTTTTCCTATCAGACTTTATGTTGCTAAAGGGTTTTCATTCACAAATAATATTTGTGAGTTTGTGTGTGTGTGTGTGTGTGCAGTGTTGCTAATTTGCAGGTAGATATTGCAGGTTGAATCTCTGGGGAACCCAACTCTAAAACAATGGTTGGGTGGTTTAAGCTAAATGTATGCAAATTTATCAAAATCTTAAATTTGTGTTATGCATATGTCTTTTAAAATATTTCCCTAGATTTAGAAAATATGGCACACACCATGGAATACTATGCAGCCATAAAAAACGATTAGTTCGTGTCCTTTGTAGGGACATGGATGAACCTGGAAACCATCATTCTCAGCAAACTGACACAAGAACAGAAAATCAAATACTGCCATGTTGTCACTTATAGGCGGCTGTTGAACAATGAGAACACATGGTCACAGGGAGGGGAGGATCACACACTGGGGACTATTGGGGGGGGGGGACTAGGGGAGGGACAGCAGGGGGGTAGGGAGTTGGGGAGGGATAACATGGGGAGAAATGCCAGATATAGGTGATGGGGATGGAGGCAGCAAACCACATTGCCATGTATGTACCTATGCAACAATCCTGCATGTTCTTTACACATACCCCAGAACCTAAAATGCAATGAAATATATATATATATAATTTCCCTAGATTTAATAACAAGTTTATAGTTTCTTCTAAAATTGTAGAGTTTTTCACAAAAATCTAAGGGTTTAAACTGTCTGGAATTAATTTTCAAAGTTTATCATGTCCTATTGTTCTTCTACTTGAGTAGTCAATTTCTGAATGTTGAATTTAGTTTTCAAATATTGAATATTATACATAGATATAATTTATTTAAAATTGAGAAACTTCAATATTTACCAGTGATCAGTTTGTTGTCACTCAGCCTGTAAATAATACTTGAAAATCTCCTCTGTTGTAATGCACTGGAATCTTCAACATTTCTTCTTTCTTTTTCTTAAAATGTATTTATTTACTTACTTATTTATTTTTTCCATAAGTTATTGGGGTAGAGGTGGTATTTGGTAACATGACTAAGTTCTTTAGTGGTGATGTGTGAGATTTTGGTGCACCCATCCCCTGAACTTAGTCATGCACCATATTTGTAGTCTTTTATCCCTCACCCCCCCCACATACATCCCCCCAAGTCCCAAAAGTCCATTGTATCATTCTTATACCTTTGCATCCTCATAGCTTAGCTCCCTTGTATCAGTGAGAACATAAGATGTTTGGTTTTCCATTCCTGAGTTACTTCACTTAAAATCATAGTCTCCAGTCTCATCCAGGTCACTACAAATGCTGTTAATTCATTCATTTTTGTGGCTGTGTAGTATTCCATTGTATATATGTACCACAGTTTCTTTACCTACTCATTGATTGATGGGCATTTGGATTGGTTCCACAATTTTTCTATGGTGAATTGTGCCACTATAAACATGTGTATGCAAGTATCTTTTTTGAAAAATGACTTTTTTTCCTCTCGGTAGATACCCAGTAATGGAATTGCTTGATCAAATGGTAGTTCTACTTTTAGTTCTGTAAGGAATCTCCACACTGTTTTCCATAGTGCCTGTACTAGTTTAGATCCCCCACCAGCAATGTAGCAGTGTTCCCCTGTTCAACACATCCACACCAATATCTACTGTTTCATGATTTTTTTATTATAGCCACTCTTGTAGGAGTAAGGTAGTATCACATTGTCGTTTTGATTTGCATTTTCCTGATAATCATGGATGTTGAGCATTTCTTCATATGTTAGCCATTTGTATATCTTCTTTTGAGAATTGTCTATTCATGTCCTTAGCCCACTTTTTGATGGGATTTTTTTTTTTCTTACTGATTTGTTTGAGTTCATTGTAGATTCTGGATATTAGTCCTTTGTCAGATGTATAGATTGTGAAGATTTTCTCCCACTCTGTGGGTTGTCTGTTTACTCTGCTGACTATTCATTTTGCCATGCAAAAGCTCTTTAGTTTAATTAGGTCCCAGACATTTATCTTTGTTTTTATTGTATTCACTTTTGGGTTGTTGATCATGAAATCTTTTCCAAATCCAATGTCTAGAAGGGGTTTTCTGATGTTATCTTCTAGAATTTTTACAGTTTCAGGTCTTAGGTTTAAGTTCTTAATCCATCTTCAGCTGATTATTGTATAAGGTGAGAGATGAGGATCCAGTTTCATTATCTTATATGTGGCTAGCCAATTATCCCAGCACCATTTGTTGAAAAGGATGTCCTTGCCCCCTTAGTTTTTGTTTGCTTTGTTAAAGATCAGTTGTGTGTAAGTATTTGGGTTTATTTCTGGGTTCTCTATTCTGTTCCATGCTGTTTTGGTGACTATGGCCTTATAGTGTAGTTTGAAATCAGGTAGTCTGATGCCTCCAAATTTGTTATTTTTGCTTAGTTTTGCTTTGGCTATGTGGGCTCTTTTTTGGTTCCATATGAATTTTAGAATTGTTTTTTCTAATTCTGTCAAGAATGATGGTGATATTTTTATGGGGATTGCATTGAATTTCTTTCTAATGGGCTTTATGTTCAGCTTTGTCAGGAGAGGGCATCTGAGGCACATTCCAGTACTGCTACGTGGTTGTTCAGTAATGTTGGTCACACAGAGTGCTCAGGCTCTGGACAACTGCTCAGCCCTGGGCTGGGCCCAGTGACAGTCTTTCCAGTTAGAGGGAGATAATGCATACTCCAGGCCTGTTCTGGCCCATGTGACCCAGAGGCTTCTTTGACATAGGGGAGGCTACAGCCACACCTTTCAGCTCCAGCCTTTTGGGAAGGGAATTCACATTCCAAGTTTGCCCTTCCTTGGATACACTTTCTCAGCTCCAGGGTACTCTGTAGGGATTATTTTACATTTTTATAGTCACTCTACTATCATAACAGTACGTATATCAAACTTCTCATGTTTCAATTTTTGTGTATTTTCTGGTTCCTAATTGAATCCAGCCTAATGCAAATAGCACTTGGTTTCCAATGGATCTGTCATGCTATTGCTGTCATATATTAACTGTTATTGTGGACTAGTTGTTTGCTAACTTGCCTTTTTGTATTTTTTATTTTCCGTATGCCAATTCTAAATTATTCTATTGCTTCTCAGTGCCATTTTTAAACCATTCAGTTACTAAAAAATTCAATTAAATTTGCTGTTTATATATGTAAACTACTTAGAGTAAACATAAACATATTTAATTAAATCTAAAATCTGACATATATTTAATTAAATTTAATTTAAAATATACACATATTTAGATTAGCTATATAAAATTGCTTAATATGATATACATTGTGTTTTCCTCTTTCGTTATTCTTTAAACTCATCTTGGTTTCCACTTGCCCATTATTCTTCACATTAATTTTAGAATTAGCTTTTCAGATTCTTCAAAAAAGTTTCTGTGGCTGATTGATTGGTATTTAACAAAATTTAAATTCATTTAAGGGAGAATGATCAGTTTTATAATACTGATTTCTCCCATTCATAAACATAGTATTTTTCTCCAGAAATGTATTTTGTTTATTCAGATCTTGTTTGCCTTTTAATTTAAAAATTATTTTCTCCAAAACACTTATTTTGTTTAATCTACTCTTAGGTAATTATACATTTTTTTTGATATTCTAATATTCTAAAGAACAATTACCTTTTTACAATATATTTTATGATGAATAAGAAAAGTATTCATGTGTTTGTATCTGATACCTAGACAACTCACTGAATTCTCTCATTAGATCTAAATTTTGTTAGGAGATTCTCTTGAATTTTCTAAGTACACCTTCATATTATCTTCTAATAGTGGAAATTTTCCCTTACCATTTTTGTTTTTAAAATTTTTTGATCTTTTTTAAAGTGGATACTTAATATAGTCAATACAATGTTTAATGGAGGTGGCAATAAGCATGTTTCTCTGTTCCTCATTTAAAAGGAATAAATCTAAAATTTTAACACAGTATACTATTTACTGGAAGTTTTGGTTAAATATATAGAGAAACTCACTAGTATTACTAGTTTGCTATCAATTTTGAATCAAAATTGAGTTGAATAAATTAAGAGTTTATAAAATACTATTCTCTGTGGAGATAATTACATGATCATCTGATAGCTTACAGCAGATTACCTTAATAGATTTTCTAAAATTAAAACATCCTTTATTAGTGACTATATTCAATCATAAAAGATGTCTCATGATTTTATTCCTTTGATTGATTTAATTAGTGTTTTTAAATATGTTCTTATTAGTTACTCAATAATTTTGCTTTCTGATTCTGTCATTGTCCAGTTTTAATACCAAAACGTTTGTAGTATTATAAAATGAGTTGTAATTTTATATTTTTCTCCATAATATAAAACAAATTGTATAAGAAAAAATATTAATTGAGGGTGCTTTTTTGTAAGCATTAATTCAGGAGCATGGGAATAAAAATCAACTATGAGTTTCTTTAAATCACTGAGATTGTAGAGTTAATTTGTTATCATAGCTTGGCATAGTCTATTCTTACTGATTTTATAGCCAAATTCCAATTGATCTTCTATTGTTTTTAATTTGAGACTCTGTCCTTCAATTAATGGTTTAAATATAATAAAATTTGCTCTGGTTTTTGTTATTCTTGGCCTTACTTCTTGAATATTGGGCTTTCCTCATATAATATGTTTTTCTTCTCTGCGTTTTCTAACTCTCTCCCTTCTATTGAATTGTTAATGATTAATTTATTCCACCTTTTCCACAGTTTTCTTGTTTGGAGCTTATCCAGTTTTCATTATATTAGTAGTTGGCCTTAAAATTTTAACATGCCCAACCGTCTTAATAATGTCTACATTTGACCAGTTTATCCCCACTTAGTCTATAAAATTCAACAGAACTTAAATTTTTACTGCAATTAATCACTCTCAAATTATTGTCTAGAATTTTTGTTGTAATTTTAATTCCCCTCTAAATTGGTAATTGTGATTTTTTAAAAAAATTTAAACAATTTACCTAAAAGTTTTATTTTATCTAAAAGATAGTCTATTTAAATACCTAACTTCATAAATTGTAAAATTCTAAACAATTTATCTAGAAATTTATAGGCAATTTATTTCCTTATCATTACTTACTGTAGCTATATTTTAGATAGTTATTTTTTATCAAGAACATCTATTAATTGACCTTTCAATCAGAATCTGAGTGGTAAATTATCTCACTCTCTTAAATGCTTTCATTTATATTAATATTTGAAACTGTTTCACTGAAACTTTAGAATTTTAGGCTACTGCTATTTTTTTCTCAGCTTTTTGAAGATATTATTTTATTATCTTTTTACATTTTTGCCAAGAAGTAAACTGTTATCAAATTTTGATTCCTTTGTAAGTAACCAAGTCTTTTTGCTCTTTATCCTGCATGATCTGCACATGTACCCCAGAACTTAAAGTATATTTTAAAAAATTATCATTTGTAAAACTTTTTTTTTAAATCCTGCATTTTCTTCATAAAATATGTAGGTTTGAATCTATATTTATTTATTGGGCTCAATATTTATTTTGCTTATTTATAAGGTTTCAGCAGACATATCTTTTAGGCATACCTTATTATTATTAATATTATTTAGGACAGAATCTCGCTCTGTTACCCAGGCTGGAGTGGAATGCAGTGGCGCTGATCTTGGCTCACTGCACCCTCCGCCTCCCAGGTTCAAGTGATTCTCCTGCCTCAGCCTCCCACGTAGCTGAGAATACAGGCACCTGTCACCACGCCTGGCTAATTTTTGTATTTTTAGTAGAAACGAGGTTTCACCATATTGGCCAGGCTGGTCTCAAACTCCTGATCTTGTGATCTGCATGCCTCAGCCTCCCAAAGTGCTGAGATTACAGGTATGAGCCACCATGCCCGGATACATACATCTTGTCTTATTGTACTTTGCTTTATTACATTCCATAGATTTTTGTGTGTGTGTGTGTGTGTGACAAATTAGAGGTCTATGGCAACATTGCATCAAGCAAGTCTATTGGTGCCATTTTTTCCAACAGCATGTGCTCACTTTGTGACTCTGGGTCACGTTTTGACAATTCATGGAATATTTCAAACTTTGTCATTACTGTTGTTATATTTCTTATGGTGATCTGCGATCAGTGACATTTGATGTTACTTTTATAATTCTGGGGAGGGGGGTACCATGAACCATGCCCATATAATGTGGCGAATTTAATCGATCAATGTTGTGTGTGTTCTGACTGCACCACCAACTGGTTATTTTCCTCCATCTCTCTGCCTCTCCTCAGGCCTCCCTATTTCCTAAGATACAACAATATAGAAATAAGGCCAAGTAATAATCCTACAATGACCTCTAAGTGTTCAAATGAAGGAAGAATCACATTTCTCTTATATCAAAAGCTAGAAATAATTTGGCTCAGTGAGGAAGGTATGTCAAAAGCTGAGATAGGCAGAGAGCTAGGCCTCTTATGCCAAACAGCCAGCCAAGATGTGAATGCAAAGGAAAAGTTAATGAAGGAAATTAAAAGTGCTCCTCCAGTGAACACTCAAGTGATAAGAAAACAAAACATCCTTATTGCTGATAAGAAGAAAATTTTAGTGGTCTAGATAGAACATCAAAGCAGCCACAACATTCTCTTAAGTCAAAGCCTGATCCAGAGAAAGGTCCTAACTGTTATCAATTTTATGAAGGCTGAGAGAAGTGAGGAAGTTGCAGAAGAAAAGGCTGCAGCTAGAAAACATTGGTTCAGGAGGTATAAGGAAATAAACTATCTTTATAACATAAAAGTGCAAGGTAAAATAGCAAGCACTGAAGTAAAAGCAGCAGCAGGTGATCCAGAAGATCTAGCTAAGATCGTTGGTGAATGAAGGAGGCTTTGATATACAGCAGATTTTCAATGTAGATAGAACATCCTTCTATTGAAAGAAATTGTTTATGGGACTTTCATAGCTAGAGAAGAGAAGTCAATCCCTGGCTTCAAAGCGTCAATGGACAGGCTAACACTCTTGTTAGAAGCTAATGTAGCTGGCGACTTTAAGTTAAAGCCAGTTCTCACTTGCCATTCCCAAAATCCTAGGCCCTTAAGAGTGATGCCAAATATACTCTGCTTGTGCTCCATAAATGGAACAACAAAGTGTGGATGATAACACATCTGTTTTACAGCACATGGTTTACAGGAATATTTCAAGCCCACTATTGAGACCTACTGCTTAGAAATTCGGCTTTCTTTCTAAATATTACTGCTCATTGACAATGCACCTAGTCACCCAAGAGCTCTGATGAAGATATACAAGGCAATTAATATTATTTTCATACCTGTTAACACAATACCCATTATGTAGCCCATAGATCAAGGAGTAATTTCGACTTTCAAGTCTTATTATTTAGGAAATACATTTCATAAGGCTATAGCTGCCTTAGGTAGTGATTCCTCTGATGATGGATCTGGGCAAAGTTACTTGAAAACCTTCTGGAAAAGAGTTACTATTCTTGATGCCAGTAAGAACATTCATGATTTATTGGAGGAGGTCAAAATATCAACATTAATAGGAGTTTGGGAGAAGTTGCTTCCAAAGCTCATGGATAACTTTGAAGGGTTCAAGACTTCAGTAGAGGAAGTAACTACACTTGTGGAAAGTGCAAGAGATGTAGAATTAGAAGTGGAGACTAAAGACGTGACCAAATTGCTGCAATCTCATAACAAAACTTAAATGGATGAAGAATTATTTCTTATGGATGAGCAAATAAAGTCGTTTCTTGAGATGAAATCTACTTTTGGTAAAGAGGCTGTGAACTTTGTGGAAATCACAACAGAGAATTTAGAATATTACATAAACTTATTTGATAAAGCAGCAGCAGGGTTTGAGAGAAATGGCTTTAATTTTAGAAATTTTACTGTGAGCAAAATGCTATCAAACAGTATTACATGCTACTGAGAAATCTTTCATGAAAGAAAGAATCAATTGATGCTGCAAACTTCATTGTTATCTTGTTTTAAGAAATTACCACACCATCGAAACTTCAGCAATCCAACCACTGAGGCAAGACCCTCCACAAACAAACTATTAAAACTCACTGAAGGCTCAATTATTGCTGGCATATTTTACTAAAAAAGCATGTTTTAATTAAGGTATGTACATTGTTTTTGTGGACCTAATGCTATTGCACACTGAATACACCAAAGTATAGTGTAAATATAACTTTTATATGCACTAAAAACCAACAAAAAGTGTGACACTTTATTGCAATATTTACTTTATTGTGGTAGTCTGGAACCAAACTTGAAATATCAGAGAACATCGTTATATGTATGCTACTGGTTCTGTTTCTTTAGAAAACACTAATACAGTCATTAAAGAAGGAAAGAAAAGACTGAAGAACTATTCTAGATTGAAGAAGAAAAGAGAAATCACATTCAAATACAAGAATGACTCTATGTGGACAATAGGACAAATTTGAATAGAGTCTGAGTATTAGATGGTAATGATGGAATAATACTGATTTCCTGATTTTTGCACTCACAGCTAAGTGGGGCAAAATTCCTTGCTTCAGAAAATACTCACTCAAAGGGTATCATGTGTGCAACCATTCTTAAGTGGTTCACCACATATAGTGATGTGTATGTTCATATACATGTGCATATATACTAGATTGACCAGTTGATATATAATTATACATACATAAGAGAGGGGAGGAGAGAGGAAGAATATGGAAATAATAAGGCAATTATGCTAAAATGTTAACAATTTGCATATATGATGAAAGCTATACAGGAACTCTTTGACTATTTTTCATACTGTTTTTGTAACTTCTGAAATTTAAAATCCTTTCAAAATAAAAAGTAAAATACATATATACGTGAAAGAGGAAGGTTAGAAGTAGATGCTACCCAGAAAAAAAATATGAAATTATCTCTTATTTCACGAGATTCACTGCCCACTCACATTAAGAGAAATGTATACATAATAGCTCACCTTTCAGGTACACAGTATAAATAATAGTGTAGACCAGTGTGTCTGTCAGTGATGGTGTGAAGAGGTCAACTGAGCTAGAGATGTCCTCTTTGTACCTCTAGCCCCACTTCTCTACTCTGCTCTGTACTTTAGGTGGCTGACCTGTGGGGATTACATTAAAGGTCTGGTTTAATCTCTGGCCATCTGTCAAGTTTGGACAATGGATGGCATCAGCAAGAAATCAGAGGGAGGAAAGAGAGTGTGGTCTAAATTATTTACTCCCCCAGGCTTCCTTTCTGAGGATTTTGAACACAGCCCTCTCTGCCTTCAGGTTCCAGTGAGTGTTCCCTTCTCTTGCATCCTCAGGTCCCCTAGCAGTAACCCTGGTCTTTTACCCCCCACCTGTATATATATTCCATGGCAAGCCTTGAGATTTCTCTGTTCTATCCATATGTTGTAAATAATTCCTTTGCTCAGTCTTCTTCATATTACCCAATTCATGCATCTGTTTTCTGCCATGCTACTTGGGATACACTGATTCCTCAAGAATTTCTAGCTGTAAAATAGTACAGCTTTAGTTGAGGGAAATTAGCAATATCTATCAAAATTATAAGTACATAGAACCATCAACCCTGCACTATCACATAAGTTTCATATTAATACATATATCCCAGCATATTGCAAAATGACAAATACTCATTGTAGCTATTTGTATTATAAAATATTAGAAACACTCTAAATATCTATCAATAGAAGACAGTCCTACAATGGAATATTGTGAAGCTATTAAAAGAATGAGACAGTTCTCTATATATAGCATAGAATGATTTTCAAGATGTGATGTTAAAAAAAAGGGAAGTATAGAATAGTCTACTAGTATGCGTCCATTTGAGTAAAATATATGTGCATGTATATGTAATTTTATATATATAATACACATATAAATAGACACATACACTCACCATATGCACATGTTTGTATATACTACATATGCATATGTTATCTCAGAAAGGATGGTAAAGTACTATTAACCATGGCTATATCTAGTGAGTAAACTGAATGAGTGTAAGTGAGGTGGGAGTTATCCAGATGAAAACCATTAACTTCTATTGTGGTAATTTTCAGTGCTGTACCATGTATATGTATTATCTATTAACAAAATAACTAAAATTGAACTTTGCCTGCAGAGTACCTATATGGACTTCTTTCAGTGTATGTAGAAAAAGAAAACCATCAGGTGAAGTCATGACCAATATCAATTCAGGCCGTTTTGTTTCTTTTTGTTTTATTTTGTTTTGTTTTGTTTGAGATGACAGACTCTCACTCTGTTGCCCAGGCTGGAGTGCAATGATGCAATCCCAGCTCTTTGCAACTACCGCCTCCCAGGTTCAAGCGATTCTCACACCTCAGCCTCCCAAGTAGCTGGTATTACAGGTGCATGCCACTGCGACCAGCTAAATTTTGTATTTTTAGTAGAGATGAGGTTTCACTATCTTGGCCAGGCTGGTCTCGAACTCCTGACCTTGTGATCCACCCGCCTCAGCCTCCCAAAGTGCTGGGATTACAGGCATGAGCCACTGTGCCTGGCCAATTCAGGTCATTTTAATAAAAGAACTGCTGAGACCTCAAACTTACAAATGGTGCAGATATGTGGCTGAAGTTGACTATTGGTTATGGATATAGAGAAACAAATCTAGTCATAGGGCTTACCCCTCTGAGCACAGCTTTGTGGTGTAATGGTCAGTCTCCAGCAGGTACACTATACAATTTCAGGTATAGCTTAATGTTTTATTGACTCTATATGGAAGTCAGGGATAAAGTGGGAAAGGAGGGACCAAAAAAAATCTAATAGATGGGACACTGAAAAAGGAGATATTTAAAGTCTGGAAGATGGTGGCTATTAGCACAATCCAGGAAAAAATCATCCATTCAAGACAAGACACAAGCCTCTACCAGGCAGTGAATGAGTTGGGGAAGTAAAACAGGTATGGGAATGAAACAGTGATAAAAAAGGGCCAGCTTTTAAGTAGCAAGGCAGTATGGTAGAGTCCCAGAGTCAAGCACAGTGATATTCTGCTCTGGCATTAACCTAACAGGGTGCTGGGGTAGTAACGCTTGTTCAAGTGGATAGGTCCTGCTATGTAGACATACAGATTCACAAGGCATGACTTCCAATGGCAGTGAGACCACATTGCAGGTTCCCTACTATAATTACCTCACAAAGAAAGCACACTTTGAGTATTGGTTGGTTAAGCAATAAGCAACCAGAAAAACAGGAAAAATTGCAGTGGACCTGAGTCCAGAGGTAGGCTGCATCCATAATCGCTGGCAAAGGTGATTAGAGGAGACAAAAACCCATGAAATGAGTCTGCACATGGTAACAGACAGGATGTTAGCTGTACCTAGGCCACCACAGCCTGAAGACGCCCTTATACCACTTTCTCTCTCCTGTTCAATGTCAACAATTTACAGAAATATAAACCAAGTCAATATGCACTTTGCTCACTTTAGGAGGAGGCAGAAATGTTTTCATTCACATCCCTTTCCTTTCTCAGGTAAATGCCATTTCCTCGTTTTCAAATAATTTCTTTGTCAAAAACATTTCTATGTCTACCTGGAATTCTAGAACCTATCAATAGAGCAAAAGTAAAAGCAAGAAGGTCTCCAGGGAATTATGCTCAAAGCAGAGGCACTAAAAATAGCCTAGTGTCTTATCTCAGCCTTATCCCTTTCTTTTAGAGATATATGCAGAAAACCTACTGCCTAAAAGAATGTAACAGTTCAAAACCTACCAGTGCTTCAGCAAAAACTGCATTTTAATCTGTGAGTGCCACCTTCTTTTTAAAAAAAAATTTTATAGGCTTATTTTCCTCATGATAGTTTCATTGCATTTGTTGGGCTGTAAACCATGTAAAGCTCAGCAATAAAATGACTGCAATCTGTACAAGTAATAGCAAGCATGTCTCATAAACAAGATAAGTTGTGCCTTGCCAATATTGCTACACTTCATAAATATGAACTCAAGTCTGTTTTGTGTTTTCTAGATCAGTAGCATAGTTTTATTTTAATTAAACACAACATATAAAATATTCATTTATGAAACAAACATCATTGTTTTTAAAAGATGATATTAAATTAAATTATACCACTTTTGCCATAAAGCCATGCACAAAAGAACCATTCTGAATTTTAAGTGGATTGATACAGTTCAACTGTCCATCAATAAAAACTCTATTAGGAGGACAGTAATGCTACCATGAATAAATGAGCTATTTATATTTCCAGATAATGTAAGTGCTTATAGGAACTCACTCCAATTTCTAAACACTAGGCATTTCAGCTGTGTAATTAAGAAACTATAATATCTACAGAAGAAAGGTAGATGCTGCCAGAGTAATTTTATACAGCAGATTTTAAGCATTTCACTTTATCAGTGACATAATTTGTTGTCACATTTTATTAGATCAGACCTGGATAACTTTGGGAAGCCAAATGAAGAGCCATTAAAAGTGATTCCTAGACAAGACCTGCTGGGTAAAGGACAGAGCTTCCCAGTTTTGTTCTTAGTTCTGCTACTAACAAGCTATGAGTCAGTTGCTTTTTTGTGATGAAAAAGAACTGAACTAAATTAATCTCTAGCTTGCAGATTCCAAGATTATCTTCCAAACAAGGGTGGACCTAGGTTTTATGGTGTCTGAGTTATATAAATTGAGGAATCTTTTAAGGAAAAGAGTATAAAATCACAGACACAGAAATAGATATGAAAATGAATATTTACTTTGAATGAAAAAATAAATTGTAGTAAACAACTGGAGGCTTTTGGTATCTCTTTAGGTAAACTACCAGAAACACTTATATAGATAAGCTTTTGGCATGCTTACCTTGCTTCTCCTCCCCATCTGGAATACTATATAAATTTTTGCACTCAGAAGGCCAAGACAAGTGAGGCCCTGTTGTTTTCATCTCCTTTACTTAACAGTAAATCTACTGTGACTCCTAAATGACCAGAACCCTAATGATATATCATTAGTTAGAAGATTCTACATTTGGAGGGGAGTCAAGATGGCCAAATAGACACAACTCCGGTGCACAACACCCAGTGAGAGAGACACAGAAATCGAGAGATCTCCTAGCTCCAACCAAGGTACCAGGTGCATTTCAATGGGTCTGGTCGAACTGTAAGCAAAACCCAGGCAGGGCAGACTGAGGTGGGGGAGGGGTGCCACTTCACCCAGAAAGGGCATCTGACCAGTGAGTTGGAGGCTCCCCCTCTGGTACTCCATCCAGCCCAGATACAGC
This sequence comes from Ateles fusciceps, assembly GCA_036589455.1. NCBI lineage: Eukaryota > Metazoa > Chordata > Mammalia > Primates > Atelidae > Ateles > Ateles fusciceps. Next base: position 15,488,629 of record JAZHEH010001266.1, on the reverse strand, counting down.
ACTTCCCCCAAAGCCTCAGCAATACACAGAACAGGGGATCTTTGCCAGTCAAGCACTGGGAATTATAAGTGCAGAGTTGAATAATAATCCAGGATGATGTCCCAGATTGGTACACAGATCTAAGCAAATGCAGAAGCCGTTAAGCCAGATGGGAGAGCCTGCGGACCAAGTTATTGCCCCCTCCCCCCTGTCCAGAGACGAGAGAGAGCTGAAAGCGGGAAGGCAGATGGAGCAGCTGGGTGGGCCCCTCCCCCATGACTGGAGTGAGAGGGAGCTAAAAGTGGGGAAACAGATTGTGTGGCTGGGAGGGTCCCTACCCTCCCCTACAAACCCCAGAGGGCTAAAGCACTAACTCTAGTGGGTTATGCAGCCAGTGCCTCAGTCTGAGCTGAACCCTGAATGATCCAGCCCTGTGGAGGAAAGAAACAACCCACCATTAAAAAGGTGGAACTAGGCTTCATGTTTTAACAAAAAACACAGGAAGCCTATGTAGCAACGGGATGGTGCTCTTGACTAGCCAGCAGTGCCTCCAAGTCAGCAGAAGAGGTGGGCCTAACCTCCCAATGTAAACAAAAAAGACACAGGAAGCTTACCTAGTAACCTGAAGGAGGACCTAGAAACCCAGTAGTGCCTCCACAGGCAGACAAGTGACTTCATCAAGCAGCTCCCTGAGATTGGAGCCAGGTAAATCCATGAAGATGGGACAAAACCAGCACAAAAAAGATGAAACCATCAAAGACCAGAACACCTCTTCTCCTCCAAGGGATCACAACTCCTCAACAACACAGGATCACAACTTGACCGAGGAGTGTGACAAATTGACAGAAACAGGCTTCAGAAGGCGGATAATAAAAAACTTCTCTGGGCTAAAGGAACACATTCAAACTCAATGCAAAGAAACCAAAAACCTTGAAAAAGGTTAGACGAAATGCTAACTAGAATAATAAGATTACAGAAGAAAATAAACTACTTGATGGAGTTTGGAAACACCACACAAGAACTATGTGAAGCAAACACAAGTTTTAATAACTGAATGGATCGAGCAGAAGAAAGGATATCAGAGATTGAAGATAAACTCAATCTAATAAAAAGAGAAGGCAAGACAAGAGAACAAAGAGTGAAAAGAAATGAACAAAGCCTCCGAGAAATATGGGATTATGTGAAAATACCTAATCTATGCTTGATCAGTGTACCTGAATATGATGGGGAGAATGAATCCAAGCTGGAAAACATGCTTCAGGATATTATCCAGGAGAACTTCCCAAGCCTAGCAGGGAGTCCAACATTCAAATCCAAGAAATACAGAGAACTCCACAAAAATATTCCTCAAGAAGAGACAACCCCAAAGCACATAATCATCAGATTCACCAGAGTTGAAATGAAGAAAAAAGTGCTAAGAGCAGCCAGAGAGAAAGGTCAGGTCATCCACAGAGGGAAACCAATTAGACTCACAGTGGATCTCTCAGCAGAAACCCTACAAGCCAGAAGAGAGTGGGGGGCCAATATTCAACATCTTTAAAAAAAAGAACTATCATCCCAGAATGTCATTTCCAGCCAAAGTAAGCTTCATAAGTGAAGAAGAAATAAAAACCTTTATGGACAAGCAATTACTGAGAGATTTTGTCACCACCAGACCTGCCCTACAAGAGCTCCTGAAAGAAACACTAAGCACAGAAAGGAACAAGTAACAGCCACTACAAAAGCACACCAAATGGCAAAGACCAAAAATGCAATGAAGAAAATGAGTCAACTAACAGGCAAGAAAACTAGCCAGTAACAAAACAGCAGTACCCAATTCACACATAACAATATTAACATTGAATGTAAATGGCCTAAATGCCCCAAACAAAAGACACAGACTGGTAAACTGGATAAAAAGTCAAGACCCAATGATGTACTGTATTCAGGAAACCCATCTCACATACAAAGGCAAACATAGACTCAAAATAAAGGGATGGAAGATGATTTCCCAAGAAAATGGAGAACAAAAAAAGCAGGAGTTGCAGTCCTAGTCTCTGATAAAATGGACTTCAAACCAACAAAGATCAAAAGAGACAAAGAAGGGCACTACATACTGGTAAAAGGATCAATACAACAAGAAGACCTAACTATGTTAAATATATATGCACCCAACACAGGAGCACCCCAGATGCATAAAGCAAGTTCTTAATGACCTAAAATGAGATTTAGACTCCCACACAATAACAGTGGGAGACTTCAGCACTCCGCTGTCAATATTAGACAGATCGAAACAGAAAATTAACAAGGACATCCAGTACAGGACTTGAATGAAGAGCTGGACCAAGTGGACCCAGTAGACATATACAGAACGCTCCACCCCAAATCCCACAGAATACACATTTTTCTCAGCACCACATTGCAATTACTCTAAAATTGACCACATAATTGGAAGCAAATCACTCCTCAGCAAATGCAAAATAATGGAAATCATAACAAACAGTCTCAGACCACAGCGCAATCAGATTAGAACTCAGGATTAAGAAACACACTGAAATCCACACAACTACTTGGAAACTGAAGAACTTGCTTCTGAGTGTCAACTGGATATACACTGAAATGAAGGCAGAAATAAAGATGTTCTTTGAAACCAATCAGAATGAAGACACAACTTACCAGAATCTCTGGGACACCTTTAAAGCAGTGTCGAGAGGGAAATTTATAGCAATAAATGCCCACATGAGAAACAAGCAAATATCTAAAATCGACACCCTATCATCAAAATTGAAAGAGCCAGAGGAGCAAGATCAAACAAACTCAAAAGTTAGCAGAAGAAAAGAAATAACTAAGATCAGAGCTGAACTGAAGGAGACAGAGACAGAAAAATCCCTTCAAAACATCAATAAATCCAGGAGCTGGTTTTTTGAAAAGATCAACAAAATAGACCACTAGCCAGACTAGTAAAAAAGAAAAGAGAGAAGAATCAAATAGATGCAACAAAAACAAAAGATAAAGGGGATATCACCACAGATCCCACAGAAATACAAACTACCATCAGAGATTACTACAAACAGCTCTATGCACATAAACCAGTAAACCAGGAAGAAATGGATAAATCCCTGGACACTTGCACTCTACCAAGACTAAACCAGGAAGAAGTCGAAACCCTGAATAGACCAATAACAAGGGCTGAAGTTGAGGCACAGCAATCAATAGCCTACCAATCAAAAAAAATCCAGATCCAGACACGTTCACAGCCGAATTCTTCCAGATGTGCAAAGAGGAGCTGGTTCCATTCCTTCTGAAACTATACCAAACAATACAAAAAGAGGGAATCCTCCCTAACTCATTTTATGAGACCAACACCATCCTGATACCAAAACCAAGCAGAAACTCAACAAAAAGAAAATTTCTGGCCAATATCCATGATGAATATCAACCCAAAAATCTTCAATAAAATGCTGGCAAACCAAATGCAACAGCACATCAAAAAGCTTATTTATCACGATCAAGTACGCTTCATCCCAGGGTTGCAAGGCTGGTTCAACATATGCAAGTCTATAAACATAATACATCACATAAACAGAACTAAAAACAAAAACCACATGATTTTCTCAATAGATTCAGAGAAGGCCTTCAACAAAATTCAACAGTGCTTCATGCTAAAAACTTTCAATAAACTAGGCATCAACGGGACATATCATAAAATGATAAAAGCTATTTATGACAAACCTACAACCAATATCATAACAAACGGGCAAAAGCTGGAAGAATTCCCTTTGAAATCAGGCACTAGACAAGGATGCCCTCTCTCACCACTCCTATTCAGTATAGTATTGGAAGTTCCAGTCTGAGCAATCAGGCAAGAAAAAAAAATAAAGGGTATTTAATTAGGAAAGGAGGAAGTGAAACTGTCTCTATTTGCAGATGACATGATTGTATATTTAGAAGACCCCATCATCTCAGCCCAAAATCTCCTGAAACTGATAAACAACTTCAGCAAAGTCTCAGGATACAAAATCAATGTGCAGAAATCACAAGCATTCCTATATACCAATAACAGACAGAGAGCCAAATCAAGAGCAAACTCCCATTCACAATTTCTACAAAGAGAATAAAATACCTAGGAATACAACTAACAAAGGATGTAAAGGACCTCTTCAAGGAGAACTACAAATCACTGCTTAATGAAATAAGAGAGGACACAAACATGCGAAAACATTCCATGCTCATGGTTAGGAAGAATTAATATTGTGAAAATGGCCATACTACCCAAAGTAATGTATAGATTTAATGCTATCCCATCAAGCTACCAATGACCTTTTTCACAGAACTGGAAAAAAACACTTTAAACTTCATATGGAATCACAAGAGAGCCTGCATAGCCAAGACAATCCTAAGCAAAAGAACAAAGCCAGAGGTATCACATTGCCAGACTTCAAACTATACTACAAGGCTACAGTAATCAAAACAGCATGGTACTGGACATAGACCAGTGGAACAGAACAGAGGCCTCCAAAGCAACACCACACATCTACATCCACTGATCTTGGACAAACCTGACAAAAACAAGCAACAGGGAAAGGACTCCTTGTTTAATAAATGGTGTTGGAAAAACTGGCTAGCAATGTGCAGAAAGCAGAAACTGGACCCCTTCCTGTCACCTTACACTAAAATTAACTCCAGATGGGTTAAAGATTTAAACATAAAACCTAACACCATAAAAACACTAGAAGAAAACCTAGGTAAAACCATTCAGGACATAGGCATAGGCAAGGACTTCATGACTAAAACACTAAAAGCAATGACAACTAAAGCCAAGATAGACAAATGGGATCTAATTAAACTCCAGAGCTTCTTTATAGTAAAAGCAACCATCATTAGAGTGAACCAGCAACCAACAGAATGGGAAAAAATTTTTACACTCTACCCATCTGACAAAGGGCTAATATCCAGAATCTACAAATAACTAAAACAGATATACAAGAAAAAAACATACAAACCCATTCAAAAGTGGGCAAAGGATATGAATAGACACTTTTCAAAAGAAGACATATATGCCAACAAACATATGAAAAAATGCTCATCATCACTGGTCATTAGAGAAATGCAAATCAAAACCACATTGAGATACCATCTCACGCCAGTTAGAATGGTGAACATTAAAAAAATCTGAAGACAACAGACGCTGGAGAGGATGTGGAGAAATAGGAACACTCTTACACAGTTGGTGAGAGTGTAAATTAGTTCAACCATTGTGGAAGACAGTGTAGCAATTTCTCAAGGATCTAGAAATAGAAATTCCATTTGACCCAGCAATCCCATTACTGGATATGCACTTAAAGAACCAAAATCATTCTACTATAAAGACACATGCACATGTATGTTCATTGTGGCACTGTTTACAATTGCAAAGACCTGAAACCAACCCAAATGACCATCAGTGATAGACTGGACAAAGAAAATGTGGCAAATATATACCATGGAATGCTACACAGCCATTAAAAACGATGAGTTCATGTCCTTTGTAGAGACTTGGATGAATCTGGAAACCATCATTCTCAGCAAACTGACACAAGAACAGAAAACCAAACACTGCATGTTCTCACTCATAGGCAGGGGTTGAACAATGTGAACACATGGACACAGGGAGAGGAGCATCACACACTGAGGGCAGTTGTAGGGGCTAGGGGAGTGACAGCAGGGGGTGGGGAGGGATAACATGGGAAGAAATGCCAGGTATAGTCAAAGGGGGAATAGAGGCAGCAAACCATCTGGTGGTTATGTATGCACCTATGCAACAACCCTGCATGACCTGCACATGTACCCCAGAACCTAAAGTAAAATAAAATAAAATAAAATAAAAGATTCTACCTTTAGGATTCTCCTATCTGTTCCATGAAGCTTAGCCTAACTCATTATTTTTCATTGACTTCCTCTTCTCAAAACCCATAGCACTTATAATGTATACCACACAATTTATCATTTATTAGCATTGGAAATTGCCTTAGATTGTTCACCACTGATTCAAGCACTGTCTTCCCACTGAGAAGAAATTGAAGGCATGACTTCTCTTATTATACCCCACAATCACAAAGATGGCCTTTACTACCAAGTTGATGGTCTTTAAAACTAGTTGATTAATTTCTCAACTACAAGAAAACCTTTTTTTTTTTTTTTTTTTTTTTAATAGACTTTCCCTCTTGTTGTTCAAGCTGGAGTGCAGTGGCGCGATCTTGGCTCACTACAACCTCGGCCTTCTGGTTTCAAGCGAATCTCCTGCCTCACCCTCTCGAGTAGCTGGGATTACAGGCATCCACCACCACACCCAGCTAATTTTTGTGTTTTTTGTAGAGATGGGGGTTTCACCATGTTGGCCAGGCTGGTCTTGAACTCCTGACCTCATGATCTGCCCACCTTAGCCTCCCAAAGTGCTGGGATTACAGGTGTGAGTCACCATGCCCAGCCAAAGAAAACCTCTTGTGTGTTGATGGTGAGTATATTTTATGTTAAATATCATCTTCCCAACTGAATACTTTTCAGGTGCATTTCAACTTCTCATTTCTATGAAGACTAAAAATGCAAAATGTTATCCTGGATTCAAGTCATAGAATATTGAAAATTTGGAAGTACTCAATCATGTTTTGCCTTATTGTTCTAAAATGAATTGAGGTGCCCTGAATGCTAAAGAAATACTTCCTTTGTAGTATATCACTTTGAGAACAGCTGTTTTAAACATTCGATCTCAACTCTGTTATAAATCCCCTTTACACATAAAACAATTCACATTTCATGTGAAAATGTAAAACTTTCACAAATCTTAACCATTCATCTTGGGTTGACACATTTTTAGGGGAAAATTCTCAAGTCCCAGGAGAAAAAAGAAAAATAATAAGAATGTCAGGATCAAGCTCTTCTCCCAAACTATTACAACATTTTTATTTTAATTTTTGAGATGGAGTCTTGCTCTGTCACCCAGGCTGGAGTGCAGTGGTATGATCTCTGCTCACTACAACCTCCGCCTCCCAGGTTCAAGGGATTCTCCTGCCTCAGCCTCCCAAGTAGCTGAGACTACAGGCACATGTCACCATGCCCAGCTAATGTGTGTATGTGTGTGCGTGTGTGTGTGTGTGTGCATGTGTGTGTGTGGGGGGGTGTGTGTGTGGTGTGTGTGTGTGTGGTGTGTATTTTTAGTAGAAACAGAGTTTTGCCATGTTGGTCAGGCTGGTCTCAAACTCCTGACCTCAAGTGATCTGCTCTCCTTTGCCTTCCAAAGTGCTGGGATTATAGGTGTGGACCCCTACGCCCAGCCCCAAACTATCACAGATTTAGCGTCTTTGCAATAAAGGGTATTTCTGATGCCAAAAAGAATATTAACATGTTTGAAAAAAATTCTATGCTTACTTATTTGTTTACTTATGTGATAATTTTTTTGGTGAGGCAAATTTGTTTTTAAAATTACAAATGAATGCAGCTTCTGTCCTTGTAGGATTGCCATAATTGTAGCTCACGTGTCACAGATGGTTCCCCTTGCTGAAAGCTGGTGATGAAATAAAATACCTAAATATCTATAGTAATGCCACCAGTAGAAAATGGGCTGCAAAATAGCAGGAGAAGAGAAAAGGGGAAGTGACAGAGTAGAGGAAAATCATGTCACATGACAGAGATGAATGCTGACAAAGAATAAAGATCAGTCAGATGTTCTTGGTGACAGGAACATTCCAAGAGGTTTTGAATAGAGTTGTTTATATTCAAATTTTTAATTATTTTCTTCACAATGGCTATTATGTTATTCTCTCTACCACTGCCAACCATGTCCCCTTCCACACAGACATCAAACCCCCACTGAAATCTACTACATATATAAATATCTTGTGGGAGATTTTTTTTTAAGAAAATCAAAGAAAAGAATCAACATTTTACTTCTTAACTGGCATGAAGAAAAGAGGAGCCACTGAAAGTGAGAAGCAAGTGAGACAGAAAGTTTAACAGGAAAGGAAACTGGAAATAGATTTTCAGTGACATCGACATTCTTCCAGTGAGAAGCATAGGTCTTTGTTCCCTCTCTTTGGATATGGGCCAAATTTAATAACTAATTTTTAACAAATAAAATGTGGCAAAAATGATTATATGTGTCTCCCAAGGGTAGGTCATGAAAAGAAATGCAGTTTTCTTTCAGGACATTTATTATTGAATCCAACCATGATGGCAAGTGGAAGCCCAGGTGACAAGAAGAAGCAGCAGATAAGTGTTCCAGCTGACATCTTCAGCTTAGGACTCAGTTGACAACTAGCCTCCATCACCAGCCATGTGTGTGGGCAAGTATTTCAGATAATTGTAGTCCTAGGCTTTGAGTCCAACTAGCCTCCAAACATGGGAGAACAAAAGCATGGCTTCCCTGTCGTGTCATTTCAATATTCCTCACCCAGAGAATCAAAAGGCATGATAAATGGATGGTTCAGGCCACTAAGTTTTGGGATAATGTATTGCCTACCTCAGTTTGAGTAACCTTACATTTCACTTTCTCCTGATCGATCAATCTTACTAACTCTTCTCCATCTACAGAGATAGTAGAAATGGAGTTGAACAGATTTGCAAAATTGTGTAATGTTGGCTATTAAAAAGAGTGAGCATTACTTCTTGAGGTATAAAATATTAATAATGTTATCAACATGAGACCTTGGAAGCCATTAAGGCAGTGCAGGGGGGCGGGGGGTGGGATAAGTGGGAGGGAAACTATACTTTTATCTGTATTTATCTGTTCATTCAATTAACAGATATTCAACTAAGAGAAACAAGAAGATAGATTTAATTACATTTAGTTATTCCATTTCTCCATGAAGAATAGTTTTCCAATAAAATAAAGGGAAGAAATTAAAAAGCAAAATATTATTAATTTGATTAAATTAAAAATGATAAAGCATATTGGGGTTTGTGTGTATGTAGCAATAGAGAAAAAAATAATAAAAACAGTGTATTTGTAAACAATAGAGAAGAAAAGTCTGGAAAGTATATAAAAAGGTTAATAACCTTAATGTGTAAGGGGTGACATAGAAATTTTCATGTAGCTTTTCCCCCACATTAAAATAGTGGGAGTAAAAGGAGCCCAGCATTTCTAGAAAGCAAGTAACTTGAAAATTTTTTTCTCCCCTCCCTCCTCCTCCCTCCTCTCCTCCTCCTCCTCCCTCCTCCTCCTCCTCCTCCCTCCTCCTCCTCCTCCTTCTCCTCCTTCTCCTCCTTCTCTTCCTTTTCCTCCTCATCTTCTTCCTTCTCCTTTCCTCCTGCTCCTCCTCCTCCTTCTTTTTTGGACAGAGTCTAGCTTTGTCACCCAGGCTGAAGTGCAGTGCCATGATCTTGGCTCACTGTAACCTCCACCTCCTGGGTTCTAAGAGATTCTTGTGCCTCGGCCTCCAGAAGAGCTGGGATTATAGGCGTGTACCACTATGCCCAACTAATTTTGAATTTGCAGTAAAGACAGGGTTTCCCCATGTTGGCCAGGCTGGTCTTGAACTGACCTCAGGTGATCCACCCTTCTTGGCCTCCCAAAGTGCTGGGATTACAGGAGTGAGCCTCCATGTCCAGCCAATATGAAAATATTTCTTAAACATGCCTACCACTCTCAGCAAGTAATAAGGCTCCCGGGAATCAATACAAAGGGAAAGAAAAAGATGTTTACTGAAGCATTTAAAAATAGATCTGTACTAAGTGAAAAGATGGCAGTGCCATGGTGTCGTCGAGGTTGCACTGAGGCCGTTGGGCTACAGCATCAAAAGAGCTGTTCATCCAAGCAGACTGAGGTGACAGCAAGATGACTGGATTTAGAAACCTGAACCCTAGGAGAAGAGGTAGCTCCACACACATTAAGGGATGAAGGAATAAAGTTCCCCCAACAGGACCTTGCTCCTCTCCTGTGGATCCAAGGCTTTTGGGTTTTTTAATTATAACACATTTTTAAACTGAAAAGCCCTCCAGACAAATTTACACCGAAAAGCCCTCCAGTTTAAAGTAAAAAAGGAAGATTTTTGTTTTAGAATACCCTATACAAAGTGAGTGGGAGGATCCAAGAAGTCTGCACACCTCTCATTTGAGGGGAAGGTGTATTTGGCTTCAATAAATCTCTTGCCTTTCCAGAACAAGGAGAAGTAAACAGAAAGACAGTAGCACAACAATAAGGTCTTCTTTAAAAATGAATAATCCAGACAGAATAGCCAAGCATTTTTCTGGCCAAATAAATTTTTATGTAATGAAAGTATAAATTTAATGAAAAAAATGAAAAATACAGGTAAACCAAAAGAAAAATGTAATTTGCCATTTGCCTCATACCAGAAAAGATGTGTTATAAATATTAGAAGTTTTGAATAGACTAATTTCGAAAATGATTTGTGGTCTTGAAAATTTTTGAGAATGTACAGATTATATGACACAACTAATGAACATAACATACAAGGATATTAATAAAGATGTAACAGCAGAAGATAGATATGAAAACTGAAATATAAAATAAATTTTAAAATCTAAGTAAATAAGTAAGTGAAAGGGAAACTAGTATTTAAAATAGAATTTCAAACATTAAGTCAAGCAGAAGCATACATTAAATTGTAACAGAACTATATACAATCAAATTTAATTGTACAAAATGCAAAGACAATATAAATCCCAAATTAAAAAGAAATAAGAAAAATGAAGGAGGCTTCTGGAGGAAGCAAAAGAAACCCAATTTACCTTTTCACATGAAATAACAATAACAAACCTCCAAACACACATTGGTTTGCAAGCTCCATTACATTAGGAATGAAGGGGAGTGATCTCTGAAAGATGGGGCTCTCTCAGAGAAAGATGAACACTACCATTGCTCAGCTTAGTGTCGTAAGAAAGTTCTCAGACTACAGCCCAATGAGGGGGGAACCTAAGGAAAGCCCAGAAGATTTCCTAAATTGGGGGAGACAGAATCGAGAGACTCAGAATTGAGAGCCTCTGCCTTGTGACCAAGCAGGTCGAGGTCACAAGACAAAGGATTGAAAAAGGGAACTCCACACATGGAGACAACTCTGGGGATCTATGGATGTGTTCCTCTCAAGTACTGAACAGGGCACTCATCAGCATAAGCAAGTGAAAAAACGAAGACTGGAGAAGAACTACCTGAAGTAATTAGAGGAAACAGTATCTGGCCAGGAATTCAGTCTCTTACCAGTCATTCTGGAAAAGTTCATGATTTACAGGATATTTGATAGTGTACTTAGAAAGGTCTCAGAGGTGAGGATTAGCCCTAGGATAACATTGCTCAGGTCCTACCTAAAAAGGTTAAAAGCGAGATCTAAAAAGGTTACAATCTTTTTAGGTAATTTAACTGTGCTTAACAATAGAGCTCAAGAACATTTACAGGAATACAAAAATATAAGCTACCCAACAAGGTGAAATTCTACGTCTACTACCAAAACAAAATATTTTGTCATGAAAATAATCAACAAAATACAGCTCATAATGAAAAGAAAATCAATTGAGAGCAAACCAGAAACAACACAGGTGTTCGAATTAGCAAAGAAAGATATTTTAAAAGTTATAACCACATTCCATTTGTTCAAAAAGTTAAGTAGAGACCTAGAAGATGTATTTATATGCCAAAAAGAAACTTAGAGGTGAAAACTGGAATACAGTATGAGAAATCAAAAATACATGTAGATGGAAATAACAGCATCATGATATTGTAAAAGAAAAATTAATTAATATAAACACAAAAAACAAACTATCCAAAATAAAATACAGAGAAAAATTAATTTTTTCTTATAATTAAGTATAAAGACATCCATATATTTTAAAAGGAATAATACAGTTCTGTTAACACAGTGTAATAAATCTAAAAATTAATAGTGATGTTAATATTTAATATATATCATATATCTTTTATTCACAAAATAAATACTTTCTGAGCATTTTTTTATGAACAGACACTATAAAAAATCTTTGCTATTATCATGTTTTCATACAACATTCTAGCAGGGGATAAAAACAATACCTTCAAAAAATTTTTTAAGATGATTTTTATTTTTTCTTTTTTTTTTTTTTTGGAAAATGAGACCCTGCTGGTTTACTCACTACACCCCCCCAAAACTACACCTTCAAGCTCTACTTGTTGTATTGAGTGTCACTTCGTGGTTTTTTTTGTTTGTTTGTTTGTTTGTTTAATTTCTACTGCAAGTTCTTTAACCCTTCAGCAATTTAACAATTTAGCTTGGAGAAATAAGTTGATAGAGTTCACCTGAAATAATAGAAGTTATTTCTTTCTGCCATTAAGGTTTTGATAGAGTCAGGAAGAAGAAAGGCATAATAATGTAGGATGAGAAAAATAAAAGCTATAGTCTCCAGTCAAGAAAAGGAAACCAAGAGCTTGAAAGAAGCTCAAAAAGATTGTGCTCTTATGTTAATATTCTCCATTCCAGGCTTTGGTCTAGAGCAGAGGAGATTAGTTACATAAGTAAGGTTAACACCTAGGACGGTGGAGGCTCTTACTCCATCCAGTTCTCCCTTTTCCCTCTGGGAAGAGGGGTTGTTCTGTAACAGCCTGAGCGCAGATACATCATTATGTGCTGGACAGCACAATGAGACAAGGATGCTCCTGAGGTGTGGCTCTTCCCAGCTGCCCCCAGTTCCTATGTGACATAGACAGAACTCAAATCTTGGCTTAAGGATTTGTAAGTAACCAAAGAGGTTATTTACACAGTTGACAAGGTGACTCTGAGCAAAGACTGACATGACCACCCAGTCCAAAGCCAGAAGGGGGGAGACACAGGCCGACTTGAAAATAGCATCATTGTGAGCTGAAAGGGCTCAGCTCCTAGGCATTGGTCCTGGGGGCACTGCCTCAGACAAAAGGACAGTATCAAGTTTACAAAACCATTGACTCCAGTAGGACTTGCTTTAATTGGGACCTGCCCCTCAGATTCATGTCTATAAAAATTCACATGGAAAAAAATTCCCTTTTAACATCAGGGATTCCTGGGAACAAAAGCACTTACACAAAGAATTTCCCTCCTCTTGGTCTATGTAGTTGCCCTCTACAGGCAAATACTGCATTGGAGTGAGGCTATTTCTAGTTATGTGAAAAGACAACAATTTCTAACTAACTGGTATTTCAAAAGAGAGGAAGGGATAGAACATGCACAAGAGAGGACTCAGATTAACTAAGTTTTTCACTGCTTTCCATTGCGCTATTTCTTTAAATATAAAAATTACAGTGCATGGTTTTGAGATAGTTTTGGCAATTGGAATCAGAGAATAAATCCATTCTGGAAACCAGGCAAGTAGAACCATTAATGGTACACTATCTTTTGATTGCAAAGTACTCAATCAAGTCTCTCTAACATGTGACATATGGACACTATCACATAATTATCCAGTGAATTTGCCAAAGAAAGAACTAACAAAGAAAGGTGGTAATAATGGGAGGTAGTAGCAAAAAAAAAAAGACAGTAACAAAAAAAGGTGCAACGATGAGTTCGTGTCCTTTGTAGGGACATGGATGAACCTGGAAACCATCATTCTCAGCAAACTGACACAAGAACAGAAAATCAAACACCGCATGTTCTCACTCATAGGCGGGTGTTGAAAAATGAGAACACATGGACACAGGGAGGGGAGCATCACACACTGGGGTATGTTGGGGGAAACGGGTCGGACAGCGGGGTGTAGGGAGTTGGGGAGTGATAGCATGGGGAGAAATGCCACATATAGGTGATGGGGGAGGAAGGCAGCAAATCACACTGCCATGTGTGTACCTATGCAACAATCTTGCATGTTCTTCACATGTACCCCAAAACCTAAAATGCAATTAAAAATATATATATATATATATATATAAAAGGTACAAATAGAGATATGTATTTGTGTGAATCTCTGTGTAATGGCATAAAGCCAGGCCATAAAAATAAGCTATACACATTCACTACTTATATTAAAATGACTCCTAGTCTATCAATACAAAATTTTATAATTATTACTTATTCCCATAATCCACAGGAGCTAGATCAAATATATCATTAAAAATACACTGTGGTTAAAGACCAAAAAGAGACTAATACCTCAATTGGATAACGGCAAATAACAAAATATGGATTTAAATTGTTTTTCCTTCACTAAATTAATGAATCTCCATCAATGAATAAAAACAGCTTTTCCATTCCTAAAGTGTATAATCATGGTTGAACGGTTAAAATAAAAAACTATAATGCCATTTGGAAATTCCTAGTGTCAATTTAAATCATGCTGATTATAAGGTTTATCAGTGCCCAACACACACTAGGTACTCTAATAAATAAAATTAATATTTTACAATGGAATCATTTCCTAAAAATTACAAAGCACTTTCACGTGCCATATCTTCCTTGATATTCCTAACAACCTTATGACACTATAAAACAGAAATAAGCCCCTCACATTGCAACTACGTTAGGGTTTAAGTTCACAATTTAGGCTACAAAAGCATATCATTTATGATAGAAATATAATTAAGACTTACAAATTGACATTCTTGCTGGTTGATGACTAACATATACATGAGTTTCCTAAAGTTACTGGAAAAATTGAAATAGCTAAGCCTAAGAATAAATAAGCAATACAGGACTTCCATACTTAAGTTTTAAGAAATCCAAATATAAAGGCTCCCCCTCTCATAATAAGGCCTGTTAATATTCCATACCCTCAATCATTTCCAACTCTCAGAGTATATGAGCAAATTACATGCAAGAATGACTGGGCAGGCCTTACTCATTGTAATTATAATTGAACACACTTGAAAGACTGTATTTGAAAACTTATTCAGAGTAAGTTTGTTGCAAAGTAATTGTATTTTAGCAAAAAAAAAAAAAAGGAGTATATGGTATAATCTAAAAAGAAATGTCTGATTAAAAACAACAAGAAGATCGATGAGAAAATAACTATTCCTTTGGTCCTGGCGCTTTTATGTTTTTGGTGTCTTATTCGATGCCTGTTTGAAGTGAGACCCAGAGGATAAGTTTTCCTCACTCTAGGTTCTTCGAATTTCTCACTGACCCATTGCTGCCTCTCTCCTAGGATGTATTAAAATCCATTATGGACAGTATTTTTCTTCTCCATCTTTGTATATCTTTATTCAGAGGACCATGTTTTTTTGTTAATGTTTCCTATTGCCGATAACCTTCTAATGATGTTCAGTTGTTTTCTTTTCCTTTTTTGGCATCAAGGCTTTTAAAAACTGGTATACAGAAGCCAAATATAATATCATGTTTATAAAATTTACCATATACAACTCATTTTTAAAGTTATGTAAAGAATTAAAATCATATTTAAAGTATTTCTATCTCATCTCTGCATAGCATTCTATGATTTAAATCGCTTTATTTATAATACCTGAATTACTTTTCATCTACAAATATTATTTGAATTGTGAAAAATATGTATTTTGAAGAAAGATGAAAGAAATTGGGGTCATTTCAACCACTGTAAAAAGTACTAGTAAGTATCTAACACCTTTATTCTATTCATAAAACAATTTTAGAAAGAAACATGTTGTCTGCCCTCATTGGAATAACAAAAACAATGATAGCAATTGAGTGAAGAATTAAGCAAAATAACAGATTTAGCTTCTTTAAAACTGTGATAATAAATGTTGTGATCTTCCCATGTCAATTTATTTAAAAATGACTATTCAAAAAATATTTGCAAAGTATTTACCCTTTTGCCAGAGACTGTATCAATTATTGTATAAGAGACCAGATATGACCCTCCCTCAAAGACATCATAGTCTAACATAAAACATAGGAATCATAATGGAAGCTGCAGAGTGTACAGTGCTGTGCAATACACAAGAGGTGTCTCCCAACTCTGAGTTTTAAGGATAATCTTCACTGAGGACCTAATTTTGAGTCTTGAAGAAAGAATCAAGATTCGCCATGTAGGCTGGGCTCAGTGGCTCACGCCTGTAATCCCAGCACTTTAGGAGGCTTAGGTGAGAGAACTGCTTGAACCCAGGAGTTCAAGACCAGCCTGAGCAACATAGGGAGACCTCATTTCTACAATTTTTTTAATTAGCCAGACATGATAGCATGTGCCTATCATCCCAGTTACTTGGGAGTCTGAGGTTAGACTGTGGTGGTACTGATACAGAAGAGAAGTGCTGGGAAAGGAAGAGCATCATTCCTTCAAATGATATGGAAGTGGGGAAGGGAAGTGCTGGGTAGATGATTAGGGATCCACCCCATGGACCTAGGTGAGGACAGGCATTTCCTGCCCCAAATCTTGCCTTTCCCAAGACCACTCTGGCCTTCCACACCCCCATTCTGTGCCTATAAAAACCTCTAAGACTGTAGCAGGCAGACACACAAGCCGCTGGACATCGAGAGGAACACACTGACAGGCACTGGCACACTGGCAGGTCACCAACCAGCAGAAGCAGAAGGATGTGGAGTTTGGCTGGGGCAGTAGGAGGAGAGCCCAGGCTGCTGAGAGGCTCAACTCCAGAGGAAAACCTTCCCTTCTGACTTTCCCCATCTGCTGAAAGCTACCTCCACTCAATAAAACCTTGCACTCATTTTCTAAGTCCAGATGTAATCTGATTCTTCTGGTACACAAGGCAAGAACCCAGGATACAGAAAGCCCTCTGTCCTTGTGACAAGGTAGAGGGTGTAACTGAGCTGGTTAACTCAAGCCACCTGTAGACAGCAAAATTAAAAGAGCAAAACTGAAAGAGCACCCTGTAACACACGCCCACTGGGCTTCAGGAGCTGTAAACATTCACCCTATACACTGCCAAGGGGATGAAGCCCCATAGCCTGCTTGTCTGTATGTTCCCCTGGAGGTTTGACCAGCGGGACACTGAAGAAGTGAGCCACATGCCAAATGCACGCCTTTTGAGGAGGACAAGGGAACTTTCCCCATCTCAGTACCACTGCACCCCAGAATGCACCACTGCACCCCAGTTTGGGTGACAGAACAAAACCCCATCTCAAATAATAAAAAGTAAGAAAAAAAAAGATTCACCAGGTGGATTAAAGCTTGAATAAGAACATATAAATATAGTTATAAAAGTTAGAGTCAATGAGAAAAGTGAATCATAAAGTTGCATAACTTGGCAACCATAAGTCCTTTATATACTGTTGTTTTCCCCCAAGAACCTAGAAAAATACTAATTTGAATCTTACTCTTAGCTTGAAGCTCCCTCACATATACTTTCTGGGTGAGAAGGATATGAGTTTTGGTTTAATTTTTAAATACTAATATATAAGAACCACAAAAAGCTATTAAATATTTTAAATTAAAAAGATAATGAGACTACTAAAGGTATCCATTTGAATTAGACTCAGCCCATGTGATAAAATGCAAAATATATGACTGGTAAAAGTGGTGAAAAATCAAACTATAATGCAATAATTAAAGACCATGTGTATTAACATTAAATATTACAGAAGCTTTACTTAAAGTAGTCCATAAATTAATCACTAATTACTTTTAGTGATTAATTCTATTCAAAATACAGTCACTTTGTTTTTAAAATTTAACAGTATTTTCAATAAGTCAGAGTTTAAATAGCAACAACAACAAAAATCTGTTGGAGTTTCTCTAATGAAAAAGCCAGGGTTAAAAAAAATAGGTTAAAAAACAGATCTATCAATTTCAGAAATCTTAAATACGACTTCCCATAATCAATCTTTTTGATGGGTTCATTACAAAGTACCTGTTCACAATAAACTGATGGCAGTGGAGATTACCATACTGAAAAAGGTAGAGGTTCTCCTTTTTATAATTTAAAATAGTATTTGTTATTAGGTGGATTTTAAATTTTAACTTTTATTTACATCATATTATATAGCAGATGCTAAGCTACTTTTTAACTTTTAGCACTTACATGGTTTGGCTAAATTTATATTTTCTAGCTGATAAGAGGCTTAAGGAGGAGCAAATATATCATATGTCTACATGACTTTCTGTTATCCAGCATCCAATGGGCTAAGTGTGTAGTCTTCATGAGGACATACTTATCAGTCATCCATTTTGTTTATAAACATGAAACAATAAAAGCAAATTTGAGAACAAAGCTAGAGGCAGCACACTCTTAATTTCAAACTATATTACAAAGCTATAGTAATCAAAGCAGTATGTAACGGCATAAAAAACACTCACATAGATCAATGAAACAAATTAAAGAGCCCAGAAATAAGATCATATTAATCTTTGACAAGGATACCAAGAATATACAATGCTGTTAGAAAAACTGAATATCTACACATCAAAGAATAAAATTGGACCCTTGTCTTACACCACCCATAAAAATTGACTCGAAATGAATTAAAAATTTAAATGTAAGTTCTGAAATCATAAAACTTCCAGAAAAAAAAATAAGGAAAAACTTTTAGACACTGGCCTTAGCAATTTTTTTTTTAATATAACACCATAAGAACAGGCAACTAAAAAAATAAAAAATAAACAAGTAAGACTATGTCAAACTAAAAAGCTCCTTCACAGCAAAGGAACAATCAACAAAATGAAAAGGAAATATTTGCAAACCATATATTTGATAAGCAGTTAACATCTACAATATATAAGAAACTAACATAAGTCAATAGAAATACAAAAACAAAAACCTGATTTAAAAATAGGCAAAGGACCTGAATAGACTTTTTTTCCCCCAGAGAATGCATATGAATGGCCAAGAACCATATGAAAAGATGCTCAACATCACTAGTCATCAGAGAAATGCAAATCAAAATCACAATGAAATATCACCTCATATCTGTTAAGATAGCTATTACAAAATAAACGCGATCACAAGTATTGGCAAGAGTATGGAGAAAGGAAACCCTGTACACTGTTGGTAGGAATGTAAATTGGTACAGTCATTATGGAAAATAGTATGAAAGTTCCCCCACAATTAAAAATAGAACCTTCTATAAAATCCAGTAATATCACCTCTAGGTATATATCCAAAGGATATTAAATCAATATCTCCAAAAAGATATCTGCACCCCCGTGTTCACTGAAGCATTATTCACAATAGCCAAATATGGAAACAACCTAAGTATCTAACAACATAAGAATGATTTAAAAAGCTGTACATATATACAATAAAATATTATTCAGCAAAAAACAATTGGGAAATCCTGGCGTTTGTGACAACATGGATGAACCTGGAGGACCTTATGCTGAGTGTAATAAACCAAACACAGAAAGACAAATACTTTATGATCTCACTTAAATGTAGAATCTAAAAAGGTCAAACTCATAGAAGCAGAGAAAATGGTGGCTGGCTGGGGCTGGTGGGTAGCGGAATGGGGAGATATTGGTCAAATGGTACAATCTTTCAGTTATAAGATTAACAAGTTCTGTGTGTCTAATGTACAGCATGGGTGGTAATTAGTGTTTTAATTAATCTGATTCTAGTAAATATTACACAATGTATACATATATCACATTACACTGTAATAAAAGTTGAATATATTCAATTTTTATTTGTCAATTAAGTATTTTAAATTAAAAATAATGAGACTACTAAAGGTATCCATTTGAATTAGACTTAGTGCATGTGAAAAACAGTAAAATACGTGACTGGCAGAGTGGTGAAAAACTCAAACTATAATTCAACAATTAAAGACCATATGTTATTAATATTAAATATTACAAAAGCTTCCTTTATGTACCCCTTGCCTTTGAAGTTTGTTGAGCTTCTAGGATTTGTGGATTTATAGTTTCCATCAAACTAGACTTTAAAATAGCCATTACATGTTAAGACATTTTCTTTGCCTCCTTCATAGTCTGATTACATGTATATTAGGCCACCTGACATTGTCCACAGTTCCCTGATGCTCCCTCATGTATTTGCTGTCGTACTCTTTATTTCCTCTATGTGTTAATTTGAGGACAGTTTCTATTGCTATACTTTAAGTTCACTCATCTTTTCTTCCACAATGTCTAATCTGGTCTAATCCCACCCAATGTGTTTTTCATCTCACACATTGTATTTTTTTCATTTCTAGATGTGTGATTTAAATCTTTTTAATGCATTCTATGTTTCTAGCTAACATTTTTAACATGTGGAATAAATTAAAACAAATGTTTAGTGTCCTTGTCTGGCTATTGTAATATCTGCATCATTTCTGGATTCATTTGGATGTATTTATTCTGCTATTAGGGGGTATTATATTTCTGTAGCTTTGTGTTCCTGGTGCATCTCTTACTGAGTACTGAGCATTTTGTATTCCTAAAAATATCTTTGAATTTTATTCTGAGACATATTTAAGTTACTTAAAATCATTTTGATTCTTTTGGATCTAACTTTTTAAGATTTGATAGTCAAGACCAGGGGAGGGTTTTTCCTGGGGCTAATTATTTCCAAGAGTGAGGCAGACCTGTTTACTATATACTCTTACCAAAACCCATGAATTGTAAGCTTTTCCAGGCCAGCTTGCCGCTAATAGGAACCCTTCTTGGTCTGTTTAAGCACTGGGCATTGTTACCTCTAATTCTTTTTTGTGGTTCTTTTTCTGGCCTTGGGGAATTTTCTCACATCAGTGCATTAATCTGTATTCTGTTGAATAATCAAGAGGGACATTCTACAGATCACTGGGTTCTTTATCTGAGCATCTCTCTCTTTTGAAATACTTCACTCTGCAAACTCTATCTTTCTTTGTCTCTTAGTATTTCAGCTACAATTCCTCAACTCCAGGAGTTTGATAAGCTCCTCTTAGGTTCCTCCTCATACCACCACTACTTAGAGACTCTTACAAAGAAGTAAGCTGGGACAATTATAGGTTTCACCTCACTTTTTTCAGAGTTACTGCTCTGCATTGCCTAATGTCCTATGTCTAAAAAATTGTTTCATAAAAAATTAAGTAAATAAAAACATACATTGTTGAAATGATAAAAGACATATATGAAGTCAAAAGCCAATTTTATACCTAATGAAAAAACATGAAAAACATTTCATTAAAGTATATCTACCATTAACATAATTAGCATTTTTCTAGGACTTCCAATGACTGAAGAAGAAATTAAAGGAGAAATTGCTATTATTTGTAGTTATAATTGAATTGTCTTAGGGAAATAAAGACAGTCACCTATAAATTAAAAAAAAAAACTCATTTACAAAGATTAGAAAATGTTTGACCCATCTCTCTCCTGGGTGTCTCATTGTTTGTTTTTCAATGTAAAGATTATTCGCTGGAACTAGTATTAATATAATAGTGGTAATTATCTATGTAGCACTAACTATATGTCACACACTGTCCTAAGTGCTTTATAGATACTAATTCTTTTACACATCACTGTTGTCCCAGTTTAGGTGATATTTAAAGGAAGAATGAAGATGTTAAATAAATTGCCCAAAATGGAAATGGGATTGTAACTAAGACCAGATGATTTCACAGAAAACACAGAAAAAATCTTAATCTAATCATAAAATCAATAGAAAACCTGGGAAATGCAGAAATATCTAAAATGATGGTTATCCATGGTTTTCCGTGCAAAAACCATTTGGGCACAATTGTAGTTATATGCTTAATATTTGAATTTTTATGGCCCTTGCCTTCTCCACGCAAAAGATCTAGTCTTGAAATTTTCGTCAGTGATTTCTGGGATTGTTTTACATGCACTTAAGCCAAGTTTGTTTGTATTTTTCCACTCTGCTTTCTTTTGCTATAGCATACTCTGTCACTCTGCCAGTCACTGAAGTCTTTCACTAGTGGTTTTCTTGAGCCTTCAATTTATCAGAGATGCCCACTGATCTGAGGTAGAATTAAGAAAATTTTCTATGGTTCATCTCTACTATGTTGTTCTGTGGCCCCAAAAGAGTTCCATATGTCCCTCTAGACTCAGAGTACCCTTGATCCAATAAACCCAGTTGGCTTCTACTTGTTCTTCCTCTTTTTTAGGGTATTAAATACAGTCCTTTAAGAAAAGTGGGGATTAAGCCATAGTGATCTCCATTTATCACCCTTTATGCCCAAAGTCTCCCCCCAGCCCTCATATATATGTGTGTGTGTGTATATATATATATATACACACACATACACACACACACACACATATAAATGTACACACACACATATAAATATACACACACACATATATATATACACACATATATATACCTACGAAGGACCAGGATGTAATCAGTTTGCAAAATTCTTATGAAAACACCTGTATCTAGAAAACATGCTCATTGTATAAATGCATCTATTACAAAATGGAAGGAAAATGTCTCCTCCAACCAAATGTCTTCAATAAGCATTAGAAGGCTTTATTTTTTACACTTCATCTTAAAAAATTTCAGAATACTGAAATCTTTTGGGAAAAGACAATTCACTAGCAAAGAGCTGAAAAGCATTGTATTATAAGCAACATGCATTAGCGTAGTGTGAAGACAATAAGATGACAGTAGGAAAACCTATTGATATTTGTCTCTTGGAAACTTTAATTTTATTGCATTTAAAAGAATCAGTTAAGAAGGGCTAGAAAGAGAACAGAAACGGTGTAGATTTTAGCAAGTTTCTAAAAACACATGTTGGTTGGCTGCCTGGATAGATGGATGGAGTGGATGGATGGATGGATGGATGGATGCATATGCAGAGTTTCTATTCTCTGTGTGTGATATGATATGGTATTATAAGGTGAGCAAGCCTGCTGATGGAATGGATATAATGAGGGATTTGGCAGAATGAGAAACATCAAAGATAATCCTTAGTTCTTCACTTGAAAAAATTAGTCAATAATAATGGAATATACTAACTTTTAGAAATTGAAAGAAAATACAGTTGGAGAAAAAAGAAATCAAAGTTTCAGTTTAGCAGAGTTATGTTTTGAATTTCTTTCAGATGTCTGCATAGAGTTATCTCATAGTTTGTTCAATATATTTGTGAAATGTTAGGCAAAAGTCAAGTTTGTGAATACATACTTGTGAAGCACTGATCTATAACTAGTATGTAGCACCATTAGATGTATGCAGTTTCTTAGGTATAAAATGTGGATGAAAAATGGAGATCCCTGGAGCATTTCAACATTTACTGCAGAGGAGAAAGAACTAGGAAAGTGTAGTGTCACAAGTCCAAGAAGGTATTTCAAAGGGGACTGTGTGGTAAGCTAGATACAAGATTCCTGCAGAAAAGTCAAGTGAGATGAATTCAGAAAAGGAAGGCCCCTGCATTTTGCTCTATGAAACTTCCTGGCAATTTTAATAAAAGCAGTTTTAGTGGAACGCAATAGAAGCATATTCATGATACATTATTAAGAAAACCATTTATATGGTCACTTAGCATGCTGTCATGTTCAATCTATGTTGTACTGTTATTTTATTTATTTATTTATATATTAATTAGATGGAGTCTCACTCTGTTGCCAGGCTGGAGTGCAGTGTCACAATCTCAGCTCACTGCAACCTCCACCTCCTAGATTCAAGCAATTCTCCTGCTTTAACCTCCTGAGTAGCTGGGACTACAGGCACACGCCACTACGTCCAGCTAATTTTTGCATTTTTAGTAGAGATGGGGTTTCACCATGTTGGCCAGGATAGTCTCATTCTCTTGACCTCCTGATCCGCCCACCTCAGCCCCCTAAAGTGCTGGGATTACAGGTATGAGCCACCATGCCTGGCCTCTATGTTGTACTGTAATTTATTTAAGAAATACTTTATAACATGTATTTAGTTTATATCCAATTTTAAATATTAGAAATAGTTCTGACTCTCCTTGCACATCTAGGGCTATAGCTTTGATCACTTCCCTAAGAAAAAGTCACAGTTAAGGTTGTTTTTTAATTCAAAGATAATGAACATTGTAAATGTTTTGAATATATATGGGCAATTTCCCCCTCTCTATGCAGTTTAACTTAGAATATAATTCCTAATCTGATAAGATACAGATAAATATACTAAAAATGATTTATATTTTTTAAGTTAAAGTAGAGGTCTCCAACATCCAACAACCCAATCCATTCCCTACACTTATTTTGAAACATCCCATTTAAAACAGTTATCCTTTTTTAATACTAAATAAGAGCTGACTTTGTTTGGCTTACTTCTTTTTTAAAGAGATTTGGGGGGAGAAAAAAGTCATTTAATGCTATAGTTTCTGTTACTTTGAGTCCATACTCTATGCATCTATTTGTGCTACCAGGTAAACCTACTATTAAAACTACTGAAACAACAATCTGGCTATAAAAGCATATACCATAATAAAATCCGGGTTTAAAACAATCTATTGTATTTATTTACATCTCACAGAGCAGTAACAATTTAAGCAGTTAAATTAAAACATGCTCAGTGCCTGGCACATTGCCTGGCTCTTCATGGGTGCTTAATAAATATTTATTGAATGAATTCAGTCAGTTTAGGAAGAAATAACATATATAAACATTGAATTCTCTCTTGTGGATGAACAGGCTATTTTGCATGGTAGTTCAAGAATCAAAAGTAATTACTTTAGGATTTTGATAAATTTGAAAAATTAACTTTAAAGTATGAATTTGGTTGTTTGTTGGCTTCTCTGTCTCTAAAGTGCAATACTTGGCTTTCAAAAATGAACCTACAAAAGCATTTTCTTTCTCCAAAGGAGTCAAGTATTCTTTAGACACCAAATTAAACACCTTAGTTTATCTTTAGTGCATGGTAACTGAATAAATGTGACTTCCCAGTAATACCTACACTTTTATTTCTCCTATTACAAATGTTCATCCAACATGAGCATATTTTAGTCTGGTCAAAATCAACACCTCTATTAAACAGTATTTTCCTCCAGTCAATATTTTTCTCATTCAAACATTTACTTTCAGCAATCCTAAAACTCCAGCGATCTAAATATAGGCAACCTCAACTTGAAAAAATTCGCAGCTAAAACTAACATATACTCTCTGCCAATCTGTGCACCAGCTGTGGATTAAAATGTGCTGAAAAGCAGAACATTTTGTCTCTCTTCAATGATCAAATAGTCTCTTGCAGTATGTACAACTCTCATTAAATGGAAGAGGGGGGTGCTCCATGAGGGGAGAGAAGAATCTGGGTGATTTATTTTGAGGTGTCCGGAAGGTGCTGAAATCCACCTTACCAGTTGTTACCTGGTTCTTTAAACGAAAACCTATCTGAGTATTAAATAGAGGCAAGGAGAGCAGTGGTAACTGAGTTAGATTCTTGGAAGGAGAGTGTCTTTCTGACTTTTCCAAATTACTTTCAGATTTGCTTCCTGTTTACTTTCTGGCAAACATTTAAAAATATCTGCCCAAATGAGGTTGCATTTGCAGAGACTGTAGAAATTCCATGTAACTGCAAGGTTCCAGGAAAAAAAATGACAGATTTATTACAGGGGGATAGCATTAGCCAAAGAGCTCGTTTAATTATTTTAAGTCTCTTGCAAAATGTGAGCACTTTTCTACGTTAATATAGTATTTTACCAACATACATTCTTCTAATATTTGTAGCACAAAATTGCTAAACATTTTTCTGGAATCCCATAAATCACAAATTTCTTATTTATTTACTCATTTAAAATGGCCTCAAAAACTGTGCAGGGATTATCCAGCACAGAATGTCTTACTTAAAGAGATTGATGCTAACCTGACCAGCATAACAGACAAATTGAAGCATAGCATCACAAGAAAAAAAATTTTTTAATTGTTGACTGTAAAATCATGCCGAATATTTTTTTCAGTTTGCAGAGTGGTCAAGTTTTTGTAGAGACTTTTGTCCAATGGCAGAACAATCTGTTTTACTTATCTAGCCCCCCCAAAGTATAAGTTCTGTTGTCTTCTAACCACATGGCAAAACAGAATTGTCACTGTCTAATCATAGCTTGTATTATTTCATGTTAATGAGCAAAACTTAAGTTCTTCACCATAATTTTATAAATACAAAGTACATGTATGTTAATCAAATTGCTAAATTTGGGGTTATTATACACTGAGAATCAAAATGGAAATCTTACACTAAATTAAAAAAAAATTTAAGGAAAAATATTTGTATGTATATGTGTATATCATTATCGTATTTTATGTAGATTTTTTATCTTTAGATATCTCAATAAAAATAAAGAAAAATAGGTAATTTGAGTAACATACTTATCTTTAAATTGTGTAATTTATAAAGCAGAAATATGAAAAATCAAAGCAATACAGGTAGCATTTTTCTTATATTTAAGCAGTACTTTATATTTTTAAAAGCTATTTTAACTAATTCATTGTGAACTTCACAATTACTTTTCAAAATACAAAACACACTGTTATTCTTAATTTTTAGATGAGAAGACAGATAAAGAAATTAAGTGATTTTCCCCAGTGTCTTACAACTGATCTCATGGTATAAATTGTTTTTAAACTTTCTTAAACTTCAAACACACATGCATGCATACTCACACATACATCCTCTTTGAATTACAATCAGATAGCCAAATTTTAAAAAAAATCTCTTACTTGCTATGTATCTTAAGAGGACCAAAAAAAAAGCAAAAATTGATATATGCATTAAAATAAAATGATATAGGCAAACACTTCAACTAAAGGCAAAGCAGGAAAAAAAGAAAAAATTGAACAAATGATCAGAATGAAAAAGTGGCTGTCTTTCTCTCTTCCTAATACCAAAAAAATCTAATCAGAACTCTAAATGTGAATTTCACAAACACAAGGCCACATCAAGGAAATTAAGAGAAGCACAGTATAGGTTAAGGGCCACTTAATAACAAAGTATAATCAGTCCATTTCAATTGACCTTTTAGAAATAATCAGCGTTTTTGTTATTGAGTTTTATAGTTATTTTTTTCCAAGTAACTTAACTTCTCTATCCTTGACTAACTTGCAAAAGGATACAGAATTAAATATACAAATATACCATGTTACAGCTACCATTGATGTTCAATTCTTTTGATGGAGAGAGTACATAACAATCTTAATGGTACTACATAAAAAAAAAAAGATCAGATTATCTTTGAAATTCAATAGCAAAAGTACTCTGAAATAAGTAGTCACAATTTTTTAAATTTAAGTTTTAAATATTAGGTATTGCACAGAAATCAGAGGTAAACATGATTGATTCCAGATAATTTCCTCTGAAAATAAGAACTGGCCAAACGCTAAGCTCAATTAGACAGCTGTCTACGTTATCTGGGGTTATGAAAGACTCTTTGCTCTTACACTTTTTGTCTTACAGCACCTCATGGTGTCTTAAATTGCCACTAGACTTAAGATTCTGAAGGTCACTGAGCAAATGTCAATGTTATCAGAACACATTTTAACACATCTCACACATCTAGTCCTTATCAGCTATCAACATCTCAACTTGGATTCCTGTAAAATAACAGAGCCTAATCAGTTACCTGGCCTAGAATAAAATACAGGACTTGTATATTATGATTAAAGGGAAAATGTGACAAATAGGCTTTCTCGTGAGGTAGAAAGGGTAGATATAATTGGAAAATTATAGTGAAGGACAACTAGAGGCCGACAAAGGGAGGCATTAGGTAGGGGTTACTCTGTCTTTGCCTTTTCCAGCTACATGAAAAACTTCAGATCTAGTCTCATCCTTGATTCTAAAGCAGCCATTGTAATCTTAGAAATAAACCAACACATTCAGAATTTTGTTTCTTACATATTTACCAAATCTCAGCATCTTCTCTATCACACATGTAGAAGTCTATGAAGTTGCCATGAGGGATGTTAGGTAAAAGGTTTCTACTTTAAGATTTCTGATACCGCTACATCACAGATCAAGAAGATATCTCCAAAATGTGATATTTGCCTCAGTTTTCCTGCCTGAAATTCTTCAAATGAAGCCCAGGTCTGTATGTCCACCACAACTAAATGTCACATGTTGTGAACAGCCAGAGGTTAGACCTTGTAAAAACAGAATTTTGATTGAGCAGGGGTTTATTGGAAGATGCCAAGCACCAACCCAGGAGGTACTACAGTCTGTAGTTCAGAGAGGGGAGCAAAAAGTCTACTCCAGTGGACAATAAACAAAGACATGAGAAGAATTACCAGCACAGTCTGATTTATTTTTAATTTATCTTGTCTAGCAGCATCTTCCTCTGGTTATTGTTTTTTTCTTAATATTTGCCTTTTCTATTCTGTAAGTATTTCGTGTTAACTAGAGAAGACTTGGAAAACATACAGATGAAACCATATACCACCTGAGATTTAACCACCTGGAGATAATCACTAATAACATTTTCATATATTTCCTCCCAATCTGTTTTTTTCTCTGCATATATAGTTGTAGATAAAAATATAGAGAGATGTTTCGCCTCATACGGTGCATATGGTTGTATAAGCCTTATATCACAAAGCGAATTGTGAATATTTTCCTAGTCCCTCCAATTCTATAACATGATTGAAAGGCTCCGAAGTCAAGTCTAGTGTATGATACGCCACCTAAGGGTGCTGTTGACCCATAGGAACTCACAGGCAAACTGACGTTGTTTGAACACTGGAACACTCTTGGCTCTTTGCTGGTTTGAGCCACCATGATGACACCACCGCCCACCTGACTTTGGGTGTCATGCATCCTACACCTCCTTCAGACCTATGAAAATGCACCTACTGGAAAAAGAAACGTTAGCTGAATTGTCCACATCTTTGTACTGCCTCTTGGACTGTCTGGCCACTGGTGTCAGAGCGTCAACTTCCACAGCCCTATTTCTGCAACCCCAACTAATTCTGGTTTTCTCCCTGCATATCTTTGTGGGTGAGAGATAGCATATCTTATTTCTAAGCCTGTTTCTAGAATTAAAAGTGTACAGAGGAAATGCTAATGAAAACGTGTTCATGCATGTTATTATCTTGCCTGGCTATCCCTAAACAGGTATGTAGATTTTAGTATGGCAGTTCGTGAACTCAGTCTCCACAGGTAGGTAGGGGATCTTCTTTGGACTTTTGTCAAAGTCATTCAGCAAGTATTTACTGGGTACTTAGTATGTGCCAATCACTGTTCCATGTTCCTGGTCTTTAAAGACTATATTCCAGGAAAAAAATAATAAATAATAATTATAAATATAGAAAATGTGATTGAGGAACAAGAGGTTGGGTTAAAGAATACTTAGGAGACCAACTTTAAAGAGATCAGGAAATACTACTCTGAGGAAATCTCCAGCACACTGCAGAGACTCCCCTCTCCCCAAGGTCCCAAAGAATTAAATTCACCTTCCTACCATTTTTGAAAGCACCTCATATGTTGCAGACTAGAATCCTTAGAACCTTGCCATTCCTTTCTCACATGTCCCTCATCCCCACCAATGTCCAGTCAGTGCATCTTCTCATTAAAGTATGTCTATTTCTACCTCACCTGAAGCACTTAAATACCTGTAGGGAATGAGTTAAATGATTAAAAATGCATTTTTCTTCCCAGCCTGCAGCAGTTCAACACATGAATTATGTCTTTGATTCTGGCAACTCTTCTGCAACTAAAAAAATGTTTGAAAATGGAAAACAGGAAATGCCACAGAGAAATGTGTCTCTTTGTTTCTTTGGAGAAAAACCTTCCCATCAGTGGCGCCCAGCAGAAAAAAGTGAAATATGCTAGAGCTTAAGAGTTAGCCAAACCTTAGAACTGGATTCTAGTTCTGCATCTTGCTTACTATGGTGACCTCAGGTAAATTATTTAACCACATTGAACCTCAATTTCCTCCTCTATAAAATGAGAATAAAATATTCTACGCAACGTAATTCTAAGAATTGGAAATAATATATGTAAAGGACTTAGCATAGCACCCTCTCACATATCACTGGATAAGTAGCTATTGTTACCATTTCTTAACAACCTCATGATTAATGTATGAATTGTTACCCACATTTTATTTATACATTATCCTCATGGTATGCCAACCATGCCCAGACAGGCTCAATAACTTGCCCAGAATTAGAGACAAAGTAAGGCTCTAACTCCAAAACTCTGCTCTTAATTATGGTTAGAGCACTACAAAAAAATTAAATGTAGAGTAGCACCTTAGTAGATTTCATTAGGTTGCATCTCAGGTACGAGGTTATTCATTCAAAAAACACATGGCAGACAGAGTATTACATGGTGCTAGGATGTGCCTTAAAATCAAGAACCATGGATGAGTGACACTGAGAGTACTAATTTGCCTACAACTGCCTTCACTCAAGCAAGACTGAGCTTAAGGGACAGCAGGAGAGCAAGAAGGGTAAGGAAGGTGGAACCCAGTGGATTAAGGGATGGTAAGAGGAGCCTACTACAGGGAGTCTCAAAGGAGTACACATATGCCAAACACCAGTGAAGGAACCTAATTCAGACCACATTGTAATCATATTTTACATATTATGATGGGAAATAAATTTTAGTTGTAAAGATTCGTCCAGATGTGGCAGTGCCCTAGCTACCAAGCTGGTTTATATACAGGTCAGGAATCTTTTCTTAGGTGGAAAGGACTACTACTAAAGAGAAAATTATAGTGCTCAAACCACGAGATTGTGGTTCAGACAGAACTAAAGAGCAGGAACCATGGCAAAAATCCAAGCCGTTGAAAAGACCCGCAGTGAGGACAGGAAAGAGAAGAAAAGGAAAGCAAAGGTGCACAGCCTAGCAGGGAAAGAACACTCCTGGGGCTTTGGCCATACATAGGTTTCTCGGTAACAAAGGCATAGGGGGGAGCAACAAAGAGCCCAACAGTCATGACCAGATTAGTTGTTTCTCTGGGGGGCCTTAATTTCAAGCCTTATCAGAGGGAGTAAGGTATTTGGTCTATTTTCTGACTTAGTCAAGATTGCTTTAGGCAGAAGATTGCATTTATATGCAGAGATGTTGCAGAAAATAAAGGTAGAGAAAATGGAGCTTAAATTGGATCTCTGTTTATTCAGCATAGGTAGAGATACCTAGGAATGAACTTTCAAATAGGGACATGAACTCTGCAGTCACAACTGATCTAGTACTGAGTAGACAGATAATATCTGGAAAGGTCTGTTAAAGCCTAAGATGATAACAGTGGCCAAAGGTCCATTTTCTATAGGATAACATATTGAACCCCAGAGGTTAAGAAAGGAATGTGGTGTGAGCGAGTGTTCATCACAACACTATTCACAACAGCAAAGACATGGAATCAACCTAAATGCCTATCAGTGACAGATTGGATAAAGAAAATGTGGTACATGTATGCCATAGAATACTATTCAGCTATAAAAAAAGAATGAGATCATGTCTTTTGTGAGAATATGGATGGAGCTGGAGGCCATTATCCTCAGCAAACTCACACAGGAACAGGAAACCAAATACTGCATGTTCTCACTTATTAATGGGAGCTAAATGATAAGAACTCAAGAGTACAAAGAAGGGAATAACACACACTGGGACCTACTGGAGGGTGAAGAGAGGGAGGTGGGAGAGGAGGAGAAAAGATAACTATTAGGTACTGGGCTTAATACTTGAGTGATGAAATAATCTGTACAATGAAGCCCTATGACAGGAGGTCACCTATATAACAAACCTTCACATGTACCCCCAAACCTAAAATAAAAGTGATTAGCAAAAAAGGAAATGTCAGAAAATTAATGTTAGTTTCAAGTCTAGATAAGAAATTCTCAGGAACAAAACTGTATCTTGAGTTTTAAGAATTTAGATATTAGAATTATAGCAGAAAATTTGTTAGAGCAGTGATAGGGAGAATCCTGCACTGACCTATCATGGTGGCATCAAGATACTCAATGGGCTTTAGTATTCATTTAGTCTTTTTACATATACAATACTCTAAAGATAGAGCCAGTTACGAGGGATAAGGAAGTGGGTTTGCTTGACAGGGGGGTGCAAGAATTATACATCCGGGAGTGCTGGGATGGGGCCTGGAGGACCAGAAGTGAAATCAAGTGTTTTTCTGCAGTGTTCATGGAAGCACAAGATGGCAATATCAAGGATTCTTTCCCAGGTATTAAACCACCTTTGACAATGAGAATGTTTCCCCTTCATATCATTGTTCCTCCAACACCCTCTTGCCTGCTACTCCTTTTCCCATGATGGATTATGATTATCCAAGCCCTTTGATACAGCAGCCTACCCAAGTCAGCCCTCCTGAAATTATTCCTGATTATCCTAGTGAGGGGCCCTTCAAACTGATTTCTGGACTTTTTTTTGACAGAATCCAGTTACTCTGTGATCTTTCTGTTTGTTTCCAGGACCCAAAAAAAATTATTCTAGACTCATATGTTTCCTGCCTTTGTTCTAGAATCAATCATTTCTCCAAAGAGCCCTGGTCGCATTTAATGGAGAATGATATTGAGAAGTCATGATCTGGGCACTAAGACTGTTCATTCTTGTTAAGAATTTGCTGCTCCCAGGTCCTTGCAGTAGACAGAGGTAGGAGAGGTATGTAGTCATGCATCACTTAACAGTGGGGATATATTCTGAGAGACATATCATTACGTGTCTTTGTCATTGTGGGAACATCACAGAGTGTGCTTACACAAACCTAGATGGTATGGCTTACTACTCACCTAGGCTATACTAGAGTATAGCCTAGCTACAAACCTGCACAGCATGACTGTACTAAACACTGCAGGCAATTGTAACACAATGGTAAGTATTTGCATATCCAAACATAGAAAATGTCCAGTAAAAATATAGTATTATATCTATGAGACCACTGTCATTTATACAGTCTGTCCTTGACCAAAACATCACTATTTAGTACGTGACTGTATATGAGAGAGAGAGAGAGTGTGTGTGTGTGTGTGTGTATGTATACCACAACTTATATCGATATTTATTTATAAATCCATATGTATTGAAAACTTCAGAAATCAGTCTAGTTTTATTTATTTCCTATTTGTAACTCTCTTCTGATACCTGAATCACCTTGCCTTTAGCAGAATTACTTATCTGATCAAGTCCCTGTGTATTAGTCTGTTCTCATGCTGCTGATAAAGACTTACCGAAGATTGGGTAATTTATAAAGAAAAAGAGGTTTAATGGACTCACAGTTCCAGATGTCTAGGGAGACCTCACAGTCATGGCAGAAGGCAAAGGAGGAGCAAAGAAACGTCTTATGTAGTGGCAGACAAGAGAGCATGTGCAGGGGAACTGTGCTTTATAACATCATCGGATCTCATGAGACTTACTCACTATCATGAGAACAGCATGGGAAATCCCCAGCCCTGTGATTCAACTACCTCCCATAGAGTCCCTCCCAGGACATGTGGGGGATTAAGACAGCTACAATTTGAGATGAGATTTGGCTGGGGACACAGGCAAACCCTATCACCCTGTTATGTCACCAGTCCCCATCTCCATCTTTGCACAGATGCCCTCCTCACTTCACCTAGGCTCTGATCCCCCAGTTCCAGGTCAGGCTGCTCCCCCACTGCCTGTGTGGAAGCTCCCATCCCATCCTCAACTCAGATAGCCCAAGTATAGAAACTTATTCAAGTATAAATAGAATAAAAATATCCATAACTTTGAGCATCTATGGCCTACATTTCATTTTTTAGTATTTAGGAAAAGTTGATTTGAGTAGTTTTTCTATTTAGTTTCTAATAAAGAACAATCTTCCCTGGGATACCTGTTCAGTTACACTTGTCTAATACAGGGGCTGGCAAGCAGTTTGTGGGCCAAATTCTGCCTACGGTCTGATAGTATACAGCCCTGTATACTTACTGTATATAGATAATATATACACAATATACACAGTTAGTATACAGCAATCTAAGAATGGTTTTTACATTTTTTAAAGTGTTGTAAAAAAACTATATGTGACAGAGACCATATGTGATCCGGAAAAACTTAAGTATTTACTATCTGGCTCTTTACAGAAAAAGTTTGCCAACCCTGGTCTGGGATATCTTACTGCTCTGCCAACTTGGCTAACTCATTTACCAGGAGGTAGTGACATAAAATGAAATAAGTTTCTGAGCTGCTTTAAGCCTCAAGGACTAAATAAGTTGCAAGTAACCAGTGAAATTGTCATTGCATCAAAACAGAAATAATGAATAACTTGCAAAATCATCAGTGAGAACAGGATAGTGCTAAGGATACAATTTAAGTCACCCCACTCCTTACCTTAGATTAAACATGCCAACCTCCGTTTGCTTCTGATTTGCATGGTTATTAGTGGAAGCCTGGCCTCCAGTACTATTTATTTCAATAAACATCTTCTTATGTAAAATCCTAATGCTAGATTATATGAGTTGGAATATAAATATTCCAACTACAGAATTAGTGGAGTATAACCCTAATTCAAATTCAAAATTAAGTCCATTTTGAACTAAAATATAATTGATTGCAAGAATTACATAACCCTGGAAGTGGAGTGCTTCAAGAAAACAAGGTCATTATTTCTTAGCTACATGACAAATATTAACAGAGTGGGAGGGTCAAATTGCCACCTTTGAAATAATATAGCACCCACTTATTAATAAATCTTGTATATTTGGTTTACAGCTTTGTATTAAAACCCCTTAGTCCTGGTTTCTTAGAAGCAAAATTGTAGTTTCTGGATGAAGATAAGGAAAACCTATTTACGTGACTACAAGAAAAAGTGGAATGTACAGAAGCCGCTCCAAAGCTCTGCTAACAAAAGCATGCGTGACACAATTTTCTTTCTTCACCAACACAAGAGAAAGAAAATCTATGCTGAGCATTGTTTATCAATTTACATGCATCAATTCTGTTTTCCACATATTGTGATTTCCCTACCTTAAAAACAAAAAATCTCTTTTTTGGAAGAAAGTTTTCAAACAGCTTCAGTCTGCTCCCTTTATTTTCTTTTCTCACCCAAGCAATGCCCCCAGACAATTGGGGCATAGAAAGGAAAAGTACTCTGAAGGGGGAAAATAAATAACAACTCAAAAAAAACAAGATATTCACAGTGCTGTGAATTCATATTCCACTATTAGTGTACAGTCTCACTTAACAGCTTGGGCTGAAATGTGAGTTCCAGTGCAATACTTGTACTAATTGTCCCAAATAATTCAGGTTTTATCACTTTCCAGGGCCTCTCTGAAGTGGGGCTGTTAGAAGCCATATTTGATTCTTCAGCACCCACAATATGATGATTGCTATGCTGCAAACTACACAGTGAGCTGGAGGTGCCTGATTTGGAAGGTTGAACAGAGGAGAAATTTGAGAGCATCAGCTAGTCTGAGAAACCAACTGGTGTTCAGTGCATTCCACACACACTGAGATTGGAATCTTACCTGAGTTCACGGATTGTTGTGCATAGTCTCCTTTAACAAGGTTAGAGAAATCTCTAATTTCAGTTTTTGTTTTCGTTGGCTCAAGAGTGAAATTCTAAGCAGGTGATGACTTGAAATAGATCCTGGAGAGAATAAAGAAAGAAAATGTGCAAAAATAAATAAATAAAAATAAATTTTAAAATATCTCATTCAACAGCTTTGTCTGCGTAATAACACTGAGCATGACTGTCACTCTGAAGACATATTAGCTCATTTAGGTAATTAGTGTGAGCAGCATGTTTCCCTACTTATTCCATTCAATTATAGGGTTCTCACTTTGTCATTACTGGAGTGTCTTAATGTGACTTGTAATTAGTGTAATTACAATCCAATGTTAATTATATCTGCCACTTAGACATAATTTTATATAGTAATGGTCTCTAATCTCAATAACCTTATTATGTTGTTTATTCAAACAGGAATTAAGTCTTCCTTCATGCGTCAAATATGGAGATTGCAAAAAAGTACCGCTTGTGTCATTTTGATAGTTATGACAAGGGAATCTCTGAAATAGCAAAATCATATTTGAGACAATGTCTGCATGTGCAAACAATTAACAGCAATTCCTCCCTGTTTCCGGAAATATGCCTATGTATCTCCAAATAACTGTGTTTAGAGGCAGTTTGAGCCTTGACTTGCTCATGAATTCTGGAAAGAACTAATGAGTGTACATGTAGTAGACACCTATTACTGTGGTTCAGTTTATTAGAATACCCAGTATACTCATTGCTGACCATTTAATGGATCATTGCTCCGAGTAACTAACCATTGTATACAATGTAATAATATTACCTTGCATTTGAAGAGCACATTATCTTTTAAAGTGCTTTTAAAAATATTATTTCAGTTAAACCTGGAAACAACTTCATGGGAATAGTGATGGTAGATATAAGACCATTGCAATAGATTGAATAAAAATTAGAGGACATTGGCCATGTTCACTTAACAAGGGAAGAGCTGCTAATCAAAAGCCAATTCAGTGGAGCCATTAATAGCATGGGCTCCACAGTTAACATTTCTAGGTTTTGAACTCCAGCTCTTCCACCTAGAAATTCAGGGCCCTTCAGTAAGTTTCTTAACTCCTCTAACCATCAGTGTCCTCATCTGTATGTCAGAAATAGCAACAAGATGTAATCCATAAAATAGTTACAAGGATTAAATGAGCGTTAGAGAAAAAGCCTAAAACAGTTTTTGGCACAAACCAAAAACTAAATAAACATTGCCTGCTATTATTGTTCCTCTCAACAGCACTCTCATCTCTAGATTTGTGACCCTATGTTTTTTCCCATAAACCACATCACTTTCTTATAGATTTCCTTATGTTAATTGCTAATTAAAGGTTTGATCTATACACTGCATGTTTTGTGTGCAGATAGTATATTCATTTAGAAATAATAACTCTGACCAAGAACTATTCAATAAAACTAAAAGGAATGATTCTTTAGCCAACTCAGCCATTATAAAAATGCAATACCAAGAAATTCCTTAGGAAAAGATTCAGTGGTTTTATTGCTACAAGCACCAACACTTCACACTTCCTGACATACTCAGAGTGGCACTTCTTGTTACTATAATATTTCATGAATCCTGAAAAACTGAACACAGCCAAATGCAATCACATGTGCAAAGTAGTCTTTACATGCAGGTCTACAAAAATATTGGTTATTATTTATTTAACAGAGCTCAGTATCTGTATTTTTAACAGAAATATTAAGTCAGAATGTTACAACTTACAAGTCTTTTCTTTTGAGCTTTCTCATTGCTTTTAAGCTCAACTTTCTATCCACATTTTCTAGAAACAAATAGTTTGCATACCAAGTTTTGAAATGTCTTGGCTTCTCTTAATGTATGGTAACTTCTGTAATCAAGTTGACCAAAAAAATGAGTATTCCCATTATCTATTCAGTAATAAACAAAGTGGGTTTTGCTGCTAACTTCTCTAGGCTAAGAACAACATCAACAATGAGCCACTGCATTCCTGGCTATGTTTTTTTTAGGCCATTTTTGAAGTTCTCAGGTAGGGGAAATATTAGCTCTTGGAGTGTGCTCTGGGCTGGGGGAAAATGCTGGACCTGCTGGAGGCTATAGCAGTGTAAACACAACCTGTTGGGAAATCTTTGGAATGTGCACTGATGCCAGGGAGTTGGTCGTTAAATACTAACTAGCAGCTCTTATGACTTTTTGTTTTATTTTTGATTATTTATATCCAGTGTTGAGACAATTTTGCTGAACAAACCAGAAACAAACAAACAGAACCACTAAAAGGTATCAATTCCTCCCTCTCAATTCTTGGAGTAACTGCAGTGACCCAGGTTTAGATCTGAAGGTTCAGTTAAATATGTGGATGAATTCTCACTCCCAGAAAAAACCTTCACAGGGAGGCATCAGGTTTTAACATCCTCAAGTGCACAAAGACTGTCAGCCCTTCAAGCTGTAATGAACGCAATGTATTAGCCGGTTCTGGACTCAGAAATGGCAACTGTTATGATGAGAGTAGGCCATGATAATAAACATCAATTTAACGCTAACCTGCCAAGGGAAAAAATTAGGAGGTCTAAAATATGAAATATATTTTATGTTTTCAGAAGATTATTCTGTTGTGAAGAAAATGGAAGAATGGTAGTAGGCTAATGCAGAGAAAACTGTTGGGTGACTGTCATCCAGGTGAAGGAAACAATTGTTTGGATATGAATTTTTGCAGTAGAAATGGTAAGAGGTGAACAAATTCAGGCGATATTTTGGAGGTCTCATCAAGTGGACTCTGATGGCTTGGATGTGGGTTGTGAGAAGAGAAAGCATCCAGGTTTTGAGCCCAAGCAGCTGTGTGGATGGTGGTGTGATGTAGCAGATGCTGTGGTATGCTGCCCAAATCCTTCCTTCCCACGTTCAGGAAAAAGGCACTCATTCCCCAGCCTCTAGGAGTGTTGGCTGATGACTGCTCATAGCCAAGTCCCTTCCTGGAAACTGCTCTCAGCTGAAAGTTGCTGCCTGGCCCAAAGTTGAACATCCTTCTCAGAGATAGCCTCTAGACAAAGACTGGTAGATAATGGGCTAAAAAGATGTGACCCATTAAAACGTGGGGCAAAATTCTGAACAATTCTAAAGTGCCACCCAGCTCAGAGATCTCCACAGATGCATTTGAGGCCTTTGTTGTGGGATGCAGTTTTGCTTCTTTCTCTGCCCAGTCTTGCTTTCCACTCCCTCAGATGGTGTGCTTCCAGAAAGCCCTCCCAATAATTTCCTTTACGCAGATCTCTGCTTCTGAGTCTGTTTCCAGGGTATCCAACCTAAGAGGATTTGTGTTAGTTGATGCCCTATAAGCAGAATCTAAAATGGGATTTTGGAACTAGATCATCACCTGCTGGCAGACCAACCATGGGAACCCCTTCCCTGACAGACATTAATAGTATTGTAACATGCTATGATGGGTCCATTGTTAAAATTGTCACGATTAATGAACTGGAATGAAATACTGATAGAAAGGGAAGCACTGGTTAGTGTATTATTAGCTCATGTGATCGAGAGGTTCAAGACTATGGCTTTGTATGGCTCTTTCTGGAAACTTTCAATGAACTGAACAAGTTAATGATAGTCTGAGGTTGAATGATCACCAAATTGAAAAAATAAAGCAAAAAAAAAAAAGCAGAAGACATTTTGACAGAACGTAAAGATCTATTCATCTACCATAGCTGCAGCACACACAACACGTTTATTAAACTCAGGACTAAGGCAGAAGATTAGCAGAGCCCAGAGAAGATCAAATTCCCAACCACCAGAAAATCTGATAACCATGGTCAAGGTTCTGATTGAGAAGATATCAGATCCTCAGAGGTAGGAAGGGGCTATCTGAGTGGATGAGCTAAAAAAATTCTGAGTCACTAGGTTTTCCTGAACTGATTTCTCTGAAGAAGTGGCCTGCCCTCTTTGATAAAGGTGTAGGTGTGCTCCACTACTGTCTAATGATCATATAGAGGCATCTGCCTTGCAGGAAAACGTTTATGTCTACCTTTCCAAATAGGCTCCAGAACAATAATAATAATAATATGACATAATCCAGCTGCAAGACTGTTGGGTCTGTTGAAAGACCCAAGGTATTATACACCAAAGGAGTTTCAGGATACATCCAGCATATTCTAACAGAGGTGGAGAAGCTAAACATAGATTTGGATTCTGAGACTATGGGTCAAGAGGAGGAGGGCAGAGTATGAAGCAGGAAAAGGGATAATTTATTTGTAAAATAAGTTTAATGTATTTATTGAGAGAAATTTATTCATAGGGAAACACTATCTTTAGACATTAGATTTAACACTGTATCACTGAACTCAGAGCTCATCCTAAAAAAGCAGAACCAACAGGAAATTGTGCCTGTGTGTATACGATGCATACACATGTATACACATATATATGTACACATATACACACATAAATTTTTTTACAAAGAAATTGGCTTACACATTTATTGGGGCTAGCTAAGTATGTCCTAATTCATGGGGAAGGGAGTCGGTAAGGGAAGATCAAGAGCAAGATGATAGTTCACAAACACAAGCCCAAGTTATCATCCACAATTACTTCTGTGTTTCAGAGAAGTCTCACCCCTGCACTTAGGTTCCCAGACGGATAGTGCCTCTTATATAAAGTCAAATGATTAAGAATTTTAATTATATCAGCAAAAATCCCTTCACAATAGTACCTAAATTAGTATTGATTCAAAACCTGGGGGACTTTAGCATATAGCCAAGTTGACACCCCAAAAAAGTAATAATCCATGTTTTCTTGGATATTACACAAACAGCACAACTAATAAAGTAAAAAATTAGACAAATTTGATTTCATTAAAATTAATAACTATTATACTTTAAGTGACATCATCAAAAAATTAAAAAGACAACTTATAGAATGAGAGAAAAAAATTGCAAATCACATATATCATAAGGGACCTATATCAAGAATATGTAAAGATCTCTTAAAACTTAATAAAAAGCAAATAGCTCAATTTAAAATTAAATTAAAATAGGTATTTCTCCATTCTTATTTTTATGTTTCAATAAGCACATGAAGATATTCTCAACATCGTTAGTCATGAGTGAAATGAAAATAAGAACCACAACGTGAAACCACCTCACATCCCACTAGGATAACTATAATAAAAACAAATAACAACAACTTTTAAAGAGGATATGGAGAAATTGAAACCCTCATATACTGCTGGTAGGAGTATAAAATAGTACAACTACTGTGGAATACAGTCTGGCAATTTCTCAAAAGGTTAAATATAGAATTGCTCGGTGATCCAGAAATTCTACTCCTAGGTATATACGCAGACTAATTGAAAACATGTATTCATATAAAACATGTACATGAATGTTCAGAGAAGCATTATTCACAATAAAAACTGAAAAGAAAAAAGTGTCCAACAGATAAGTGGATAAACAAAATGAGGTATATACATACAATAAAATATAAATCTGCAATAAAATGGAATGTTGTATAATATGTGCTATGACATATATGAATCTTGCAAACTTTATACTAAGCAAAAGAAATCATTCACAAAAGGCCATGTTATATGACTCAATATATATAAAGTATCCAAAAAGTATAGCAGGCAAATCTACAGAACAAAAAGCAGATTAGTGGTTGCCTAGGAAGGGAGAATGGGGAGTGATAGATAAAGAGTACTGGGCTTCTTTGTAAGGTGATAAAAATGCTCTAAAATTAGTTGTGGTGATGGTTGCACAAGTCTGTGAGTATTCCAAAAGCCATTAAATTGAACACTTTTAAAGGGCAAATGGTGTGGTACATGAATTATATCTTAGTAAAGCTATTTGTTACAAACAAGTAAGCAAGCAAACAAACAAAAGATATCACCAATATGCTGGATTAGAAATTGGAAAGGTTAGAAAAAGTAATTGTCCAAATGGAATGAAATGCTAGAACTGCCATGTAAGATGGTGGAAGAAGGGATTCAAAGACTTGGGGAAGTAGTATGCTTGAGTGGATATACTACATATAGCTGACAACCTCTGCTGACTTTATTCTGTGATAGAACCTACAGGAATATCCTATTATCAAAGTGATACAAATGCATTGTTAAAAAGGGCTCAACATCATGGAAACCCTACCCCCTGATGGTATAAGTAACACTGCTAGCTTCTGACATCCTGTAGCAGTGCAATTATTAAAACCTTCATAATGTGTGAATGTATGGAATACTGGTGCAAGGGAATAGACTGGTTAGTAAAATATTTCAAGAGGTGCTGGCAAACAATAATTATAAAAACTATAAAATAAGCTGAGACTTCTCTTGCAACTACAACTCTCTGTCTATTCCTGCTTTCTGAATGTTCATTCCCTTACAGGTGTTGTACTCAAAAGCATAGCCCAATAAAAGGTCTTCACACAAATCTCCGTCTTGGGAAACCTAAACAATATTGGGTCATTTATTAAAATGAGAAGATATTTATAGAAAAATAAAAATGAGTGGGAAGGGCTGGGCACATGGATCATGCCTGTAATCCCAGCACTTTGAAAGGCCGAGGATGCAGTGAGCCAAGATCAAGCCACTTACTGAACTCCAGCCTAGGTGACAGAGTGAGACTCCGTCTCAAAAAAAAAAAAAAAAAAATCTTCTAAATATAGTATATGTTATTTTCAAGTTCAAATTTCCATTACTATTTTTCTAGATCTAATTAATTTAGTGAAAGGGTCACAAATCTGAATGCCCAGAGGAACCACACCAGTAAAAGCTAAAAGTAAAAGCCACACAATGGATAAGATTTTTAAAATGAAATGGGGATTGTGAACTGGGACATGAATTTTGTTTAAAAGGAGCAAACACTACCCAGCTCCAGTCAGAATGATATCCTGTGGGAAAGTGGACACACTGGACCAGATTTTCTGATGCTTTAAATAAAGACAAGAGACCTGCCTTTTTTTTTTCTCTGAGAACAGAGTCTTGCTCTGTCGCTCAGGCTGGAGTGCAGTGGCAGGATCTCCACTCACTATAACTTCTGCCTCCCAGGTTCAAGCAATTCTTGTGCCTCCCAAGTAACTGGGGCTACAGGCATGCACCACAGCACCTGGCTATTTTTTTCTTTTTTTTTTTCATTTTGTATTTTTAGTACAGGTGAGTTTTATCCTGTTGGACAATCTGGTCTCAAACTCCTGACCTCAAGTGATCTCCCTGCCTTGGCCTCGTAAGTGCTGAGATTACAGGCATGAGCCACCACACCTGGCCATTGTTCATTTTTAAACGTTGGCAATTTTTTAAAAATTAAGCAACAATTTGTGAGTGTATTACTCAGCTCAGACTTTCATAACAAAATTTCTTAGATATTTATTTCTCACAATCTGGAAATCTGAGATCAGGATGCCATCATGGATTCTGGTGAGGGCTCTCTTCCTAGTTTGCAGACAGCCACCTTCTTGCTGTGTCTTCACATTGCAGAGAGACAGAGAGAGCAAGCTCTCTGGTGCCTTTTATTATAAAGGCATTTATCCACCATAAGGGCTCCACCCTTATGATCTCATCTAAAGCTAATTACCTCTCTAAGAATTTGGTGGTGGGGGGGTGGGGTAGGGGACACAATTCAGATGATAGCAATGAGTCAAATAAACAATAGTCTGCAAGTGCATGACCATCAAAATAAGTATTTACTAAATTACCATATTTACCATTGGTTTTTCATATAATTACTATTACATTATTGTGCTTCTTCTTAAAATCTTTATTAGAAGAACTTGTGTGTCATTATACAACACTGACTCGGCAGAGGATGTTCTCTGGGTCGACAAGATCTCCCTAGACACTAGGCCTGCTGTTTGGGCATGTCTCCATGTAGATATTAGAGAATGTACTGTTCTACACTGGCTCTTCCACAGCCATGATATTCCCAGCCTGAACACTAAAGCTTCTATGGTCTCTCTGCCTTGAACACTCATTTTGGTACATTGTTTCCCCAACCCATTGCAATTGATCCCATTAATTTTTGCTAACCTCAGGTCAAATGTCCTTTCCTCAAGTGAGAATTCTATATCATCCAGACTTTGTCTCATCTTTCTGCCATATGTTTCCAAAGCAACCCAAGATTTTCCTTTAAAGCTTCTACCACAGTTTTTAATTTTACATTTATTTGTGAATCTCCATCCCCCAATCGGACTTAAAACTTTATGATGCCAAAGCTCAGGTCTGCTTACATCACCATTATAACCCCAATGCCTAGTATTGGGCATACCTTCTATGGTGATTGATAAAGAAGTGTTGCATGAATGAAAGTATTTTCCACAGAAATTATTCAAGAAAGGAAAAAGATGAACACATGCTTCTACCCACTATTATTTTTGTACAAAACATATATTATATTGATTTCATTACTTGCTATAACATAAACATTATTTTAAGTTTGTATATAGAGTATGTGTCAGTACCCCAGTTCACTGTTATCATTGTCTATCTAAAAAGATTTTTCTTTTACTACAAAGAGAAAAATTTTACTCTCCCTCAGGTATTCATTTCCTACCTTTAGCTTTTGAGTGATTTACCTTGCTTCTTAATCCAACCAACTCAGCCAGAAGCATCAATGCTTACCATGAGATTTTGCCATTCTAGCTAGATTGGCTTGCTAGGACTTTATCCACTTTGGATACCACCAGAGGTTGGAAACCTCAGCTCATCAGTATATTGCAAACCTTGTTGAATCTTGCCTTATACCTGTGAGAACCTGCTATCCCCCGCTCTTGTCAGCAATATACAATCCAGAAAGAACTCCTACGTTACAACATTACATTATGCCTCTCTCTTCCCCATGATTTTCTTTTCTTCTACTTCAGTGAGAGTTTTTGTCAGTTACACTCATCTCTCCTCAATAAGTCATTCCTCTCTTAATTTTCCCTTCCAGTTGAAAGAAAGTGTCTTCTCTTTCTAAATGTGGAATTGTTATTTTTTCTAAATTTCCTGCTTACATCTTAAAATAAACAAGCACATATACCTTAAAATGAAATATTAAAATAAAAGCTTGAGGAAGGATAGAGCTGCAGAATTAGTATTGTGAGGTTTATCTTTTAAAGATGAACTTGTAAAATTTGCTTTGATTTATAAGTTTATTTGCCTCAAAGACATTGTCAAAATATTAAACAGTCAACATTTTTATAGGGCACCTATTTTATATACCATAGTCTTAAGTGCTAATGAGTCCCTGAGCTCACAGAGTTTATTTACAGTGTAGTCATAGAGGAAAAAAATGGTTTGTAAAAAAAACAAATAAACTAAATGTAGCCTCATATGCTGAAAGTAAAGTTATATAAAGGGTCAGAAACTCTATGCTATTGGTCTTGGCTCTTTGGAAATTTAGGCAAGTTACTTAATTCTTTGTCTTCCAACATAACAAAAATAG
Organism: Ateles fusciceps; assembly: GCA_036589455.1. Lineage (NCBI taxonomy): Eukaryota > Metazoa > Chordata > Mammalia > Primates > Atelidae > Ateles > Ateles fusciceps. The sequence continues at coordinate 15,444,110 of JAZHEH010001266.1, read as the reverse complement.
AGATTATATCCACCCTAACCATCTCACAGAATAAAAAAGAGATAATTTATGTGAAATTGCTTTGAAATCTAAAACATGCATACTATGTAGGGTAAGGTATTAAAAATAGCAGTTCAAGGTACCTTATCACCAAATGCCCATCACTGAAAGAGACAAGTGTTTAAAAATTTATAGTCAGAGAAAGCGTCACAGAGGTAGAAATTCTTAAAGTAGGTGGCATTTAGATTGACAATAGCATAGCATCCAGGTAAGTATAGAAAGGAAAGTTAAAAACTTGCCATATAAAATACTCTCTTTCTACTAAAATGCTATTACCCAATAGGGCAGAATTGTGGAATGAGAAAGCATAAATGAAAATCATAGGAGGTATATATACGTGTACATGCATACACACACACACACACACACACAGAGAGAGAGAGAGAGTTAGTATAAACTTAATAGGCAAAGAAGCAAATGAGAAGAATCATCATCCATAATCTTACTATGCAGAGTAAGCCTCTGGTAATTTTGTCTTACATCCTTCCAGACATTTTCCTTATTTATTTAAAACACTTTCTCCATAACCATTGATTTTTTGTACATATCTTGAGCATGTTGTGGTATCTGATAGGCACACAATAGACACTGAATAAGTGTTTACTGAACCAAATTAAAGCTTTCTGACTCATTTCTGCATAAAGTTTAGTAAAAGCTTTTGATTTTCTTCTCCTCAAAATTGAAGCTTAGGAAATAATTTGATTTTGTTTTTAGGGTTTATTTTGCTAAGCTAAAATAATCAGAAGTAACATCAACTTTGCATTTTATCAATTCTCCTTCTGATTGTATTGATGTTGCAGCTGAAATCCAGTCACCAGTATTGACTTTCAATAACTATATAGTGTTTCATTCCAATTTCTCTAAAGCACAGGTTGCTTCATGATCGATCAAGGGGATTAGGTAGCTACAATTCCTTGAGTGGGTAGTAATCTAATGGACATTTTCTTATTTTTCTTACTTCTAATTAAACAAACACATATTTTTTTCAAAATTTTATTAAGTATAATAAAAAATTAAAATAATAATTATATGACCCAGAGATAACTACATTAACAGACATAAATGAAATAAAATATATTTTAGTCTTGAAAAAGTATGCATTGATACACACTATGAGAGATGCTTTTATTTCAGGGCAGTAGCAATATAATTAGTTGGTTCAAAATTAAAACATTAGGTTAAATTAATCTTATATCTGACACTGGCAAATATATATGCATGTACATATATACATACAAATACATATATGTGTACATATCTATACACACATACAAATATATACATATATATAAATACACATACAAATATATATGTTTAGGGGTCAAAAAAAGTATGTGTGTGAATATATATTTTAAAACCACTTTCTTCAGTTTTTCCACAATGGTATCAAACACAGGCTTCCGAAAAATCCCTAGTCTTTACCTATTTGTTTGATAAGTTCATCTTTATTAGCCTTTATATTAGAAAATAATCAGAGAACAACTCCCTCAAAAAGGTAACAAATAAGAATGGCGTATTATTTCCACAGTGTTTGCATTTTCTGAATTCACCTTTGAAAAATGCAGAGTTTTCCAGTTGAAATGGTCCTCTAATTTCAGCTATGATGAGAAGATACTGAAAACCAGAGTACTTTGGGGACCTTCTGAAATCTCATCATTTAGGCAGCTGCCTCTGTTTTCAGCCACAAAACTCACCACAAAAAAAAAAAAAAATGCATTCCGTTTTCAGACAGGCCCCAGAATAATTAGGGATCACTAGAACCAATTAAGAATTCTACTTTCATTTTTATCCTTGGTCAGAATTAACCCCATGGAGGCCCAAGGCACAGTTCCATGTACATCACACTTCACAAATCTTTTTTTTTAATTAAAAAAATACATTAAAATGAATATCAGGGACACCCTACAGGGCAGAAGAAATCACACATTTGTTTTCAAGTAGTTAGGAGTATTTATGGAGTGAGTGATAGTTCACTGCCATGGTTTCCTAATGACAAGGTTTATAGGCTGAGTGTAGCATGTACACGTGTAAGAATTACATGCAGATATACAAGTGCAGGAACACATACACATATACACATGCAGTTTAAACACTGTTTCATCACAGGCTGACAGACTTGTCTCTTTTCACACAGTGACTGCCTATTGCAGTCAATGTGAGCTTAATTTCCATAGCAATCTAATAAGTAATATATCACCCCTTCATCTTTGAAAAGTCAGGGGTCAGTGGAAATTTTTCCAACTCACCATACTCTAAAGAAGCTCCAACCGCCTAGGAAAGATATTAATAATGATGGTAGCTTAGTGTCCTAATTGCACTGTGCTAAATGTTTAATAGACTCTATCTCTTATAATCCTCCCAACAATTCTTTGTGATAGATAATATTATCATCATCTTTATTTTGCAGATGGTGAGACAAGAGATCAGACCATTTAAGTGGCATGGAGAAAGTGACGAAACTAGAAATGGTGGAGCTAAGACTCAAACTTGAGAGCTCCTGAGCCCAAGTCCTGAACTGCTACACAGACTGCTTCTACTAAAAAGACAAGACAAACCAGTCTCTATTATCAAACTACCCCTCAGCAACATAGATGGCCTCTACCTATACATAATTGAAATACTTTTTAAAACTGAAAATAAAACTATCTCTGCTATTATGGAAAGTACCACATGCTGTTAACAACCAGCATATTTACTTTGTTGACTAAATTCAGGACTTGGAGATATACAAATGAAAGATGCTGACTAGATCTACAAATTCTTCTGAATCAATGGTTTTCAAACTCAAAACACTGAGAGATATGGCTCAACATAAACCTTTACTCTTTCCTTCCATTAGCCAGTCTATATATTATTTAAATTAATTATTTAATTATTTTAAATAAAAAAAAACATTAAAATGAATACCAGAGGCATCCTACAAGACAGAAGAAATCACGTATTTGTTTTATTTAGGAATATTTTTTGAGTGAGTGGTAGTCCCACTACATACTAAAAGCTATGTTTCAAAACTCCATTAATACAAAAAACATTGTATTGATGCTGTGGTTGAAATCTCATCACTAGTATTGACTTTGAATAACTATATAGTGTTATTCTCGTGTGTGTGTGTGTATGTGTATGTGTATGTCTATATATAGACATATACATATATACACATACATATATAACACTATATATATACATATGTACATGTATATATACATATATATGCATACACACAGACACACACACACACATATATATACAGAGAGAGAAGGGAGACAGAATCTTATAAAGTCAGGCAGCCTTAACTTCCTGGACTTCTTCAAGGAATGAACCAAGGACCTTGCTCTCAAGATTATAATCTCGTAGGGAAGACAAGAAGATAAAAAACAATGTTAATTCTGTATGATGAGATATGGTAAGTGCTAGATGTGAACAAAGTAAGCCCGATATTTAGGAGATACTCCTAATCCTGTCTTTTGGTAGAAAAAAATTCTAGAATGTTGGAGGTCATTTCTAAAGCAAGGCCTGAAGATAATGACAAGTTAACTAGTTAATGTAAAAATATAAGGATACTTAGAGAAAGCAGAGATGATAGCTGCCACATAAAAACTGATTAGAAACAGCAACCACTCAACAAAAAGCTAGCAAAATATATAGCCGAAAAGAAACATAGACAATAAACATATAAATGAAATGTTTATCCTGACTCATAATTAAAGAAATACAAAGTGAAACAAGGGTATAACTATATTTCATTCTTCAAATCAGCAAAATATAATAGTTTGATGATACTGTCACCACGCTCATATATTTTAAAGGAGAATACGATCCTTTCAGGAATGCAAAAAGGCAATAGTTATAAAAACTATTAACTAAAATGAAAGTACTCTGCAGTCTCCTCCTAAGAAATTAGTGCCATAAATACATGTATTAAAATATATGAATTAAGACATATGTTCAAGATGTTTGTTAATACATGTTTGTAATAGTTTAAGTTGAAAATAATGCCCACTCATATGATTCTGGTTAAATAGGTATTGGCAAATCTACTTCTTTTTATGGGCTGAATTGTCGAATTGTATCTCCCTATGTTTACCCACAATTCATATGATAAGACTCTAACCTCCCCCGCCCCAGTATCACAGAATATAACTCTATTTGGAGATAGGAGCTTCAAAGAGGTGATTATGTTAAAATTGGGTCATTAGAGTGGACCCAAATTCAATATGACTGGACACAGACAACACAAACAGCGTGACCACGTGAGGTGACCACAAGAAGGTGATGATATGCAATCCCAGGACAAAGGCCATAGAAGAAATCAAACCTGTCAACACAGACTGGAATTATTAAAACAAATCAGAGGAAGGCACCCGTGGAGCTGGAGCTCAGAGCTTTGGGTAGGAAGCACTTCTTGGCTGATACTGCTCCTTCTGAAATGTTTTGATTTGTTTTAAAATCAGAAGAAAAATGAACTTTTAGGTCAAAGAAATTGTTTTGATATGTAACACTCATATACTTGTTTTTGTATTAATGGAGTTGTGAAACATAGCTTTTAATATTTTTTATGAAAGATGAAGCCCACTAAAGCTTAAATGCCTAGGGCCTGTGAAAGTCACAATGTAGGCTTCTGAGGAGTGGCTTCCATGGGCAGTACTTGTGTCTCTGAGAGGATGCACAGGAGTGGATCCTGGGTATTTCAATCAGCTGCTGCTGCTGAATTAACCGATATTCTTGAGAGAAAGAAGTGAGGCTGGTATGAGAGACAGGACAGACAGGAATAAAGACAGAAGGAAACAGAAATAGACAGAAACCAAAAAGGACATTCTCCATCCTCCAGCCTTCCATTCCTCTTCTACTGCCCTTTACTGGCAAAGATTAATGAAGAGGAAGAGTGGTAGGCAGCATATGGAAAGGAAAACATAGTTTGCAGGGTTCCAGCTACTGCATCATAAAGGAGTTTTAGAAGACTAGGTTTGAAACCAAGAAAAAATAACTTAATTACTGGCATATCCACATAATTGAGTAAAATATAGCTGTCAAAAAAATAGATAATGTTGTATGTTCATATAAATAATATTAAAAATATACTATGATGTATAGAAATACAGCAGAATAATACTCAGAAATAAATATTGATAGGTAGATAATTAGATTGATCAACATTCCTATATCCCACCTTGGAAGGAACTCAATGACACTTCAAATGACAGTTAAATTTAAGGAGTTTGACTAGGCTGACAGATAGAAACTTTCAATTTTATTTGATTCTTCTCCACATTATGTGAAAAATTTTATTTTTCACATGTAGCTCTGTTCATTGCTTTAATATCAACAGAAGTTATTTGGATAGTTGGATTATATCCCTTTATTTGCTGTTAAAATTATCTGAGTTAAAAATTAATAACTACTATTGAAACACAATGAGGATAAAGTTCTAAATAGTAATATTTAGAAATCTTTCAAAGAGAGACATCTATTTGGTGTTCTCTAATTTCATTTCTCACCACTCTCGTTCTTGTATTCTTCTTCAACAAAATTGAACTCCTTTTAGTTCCTAAAATATGCCCCTGCCTCCTCCCACCAACCCCTTTTTCAGCTAATCACAACTTATCCTCCATCTTTCAACTTAACACCACTTTCTCAGAGATACCTTCCATGATTTCTGGTTTAGAAATCAGAAATCTGTCTATGATATGTTTTCAAAGCTCCCTTTGTCTACTGTATGTTTTCAAAGTTCTCTGACCTTTTCTCTTACAAAACCATGACACTTCTGCTTTACTATTTATTTAATAACAGTTTTCTTTAGTAGACTGTAAGCACTATGATAGTAGGGGCTATACCTCTCCATTTTCCTTGAAAATGGCCTGGCTCTCAGTAAATGATGTTTTTCGTACATGGACAGACGGATGGATGAATGGATGGATGAATAAATATCATTAAGTTGGTTATCACTTAGCTAAGAACCTATATGTAGTTATTTAAAGGTAAAGAAAAAATGTTCCCAGAACTATGAGATAGTGTTAGCTTTATGTTTAAACTATTTATGATTAATTAAATATAAAGGAGGGTAACTGTCTTCAAATTAACTTAGGGAAAGAGAACCCTATATAACAATGTAACTTTGGTATAAACAGAGAGAGACATCATAAACACAATGTAGATTTTTTTGAACCTGTAAACTACCTGAGAGAAAAATAATCTAAGTTAAAACGAATGGTTGCCAAAAATTTTAGAGGAAAATAAAATGAGTGAATTTAAAAGAAGGTATATTAGGCCATTCTCAAATTGCTATAAAGAACCTACTTGACACCTGGTAATTTATAAAGAAAAGAGGTTTAATTGACTAATAATCCCACAGAATGTACAGGAAGTATGACTGGGGAGGCCTCAGGAAACATTCAATCATGGCAGAAGACGATGGAGAAGCAGGCACATTTTACACGGCTGGAACAGGAGGAAGAGGGTGAAGGGGGGAATTGCTACACACTTTCTTTATTATTATTATATTTTAGTTCTGGGATACATGTGCAGAATGTGAAGGTTTGTTAAATAGGTATATGTGTGCTATGGTGGTTTGCTGCACCTATTGACCTGTCCTCTAATTTTCCTCCCCCTTATCCTTCAACAGGCCCCAGTGTGTGTTGTTCCCCTCCCCGAGTCCATGTGTTCTCATTGTTTAACTTCCACTTATGAATGAGAACATGAGGTGTCTGGTTTTCTGTTCCTGTGTTAGTTTGCTGAGGATGATGGCTTCCAGCTTCATCCATGTCCCTGCAAAGGACATAATCCCATTCCTTTTTATGGCTGCATAGTATTCCATGGTGTATATATACAACATTTTCTTTATCCAGTCTATCATTGATGGACATTTGGGTTGGTTCCATGTCTTTGCTGTTATAAATAGTGCTGCAATAAACATATGTGTACATGTGTCTTTACTGTAGAATGACTTATATTCCTTTGGGTATATAACCACTAATGGAATTGCTGGGTCAAATGGTATTTCTGGTTCTAGATTTTTGAGAAATTACCCTACTGTCTTCCACAATGGTTGAACTAATTTACATGCCCACCAACGGTATAAAAGCATTCCTATCACTCCACAGCCTTACCCACATCTATTGTTTCTCGACTTTTTAATAATCACCATTCTGACTGGCATGAGATGTTATCTCATCAAGGTTTTGATTTGCATTTCTTTAATGATATGTTGAGCTTATTTTCATATGTTGGCCATGTAAATGTCTTCTTTTGAGAAGTGTCTGTTTATATCCTTTGCCCACTTTTTGATGGAGTTGTTTTTTTCTTGTGAATTTGTTTAAGTTTTTTGTAGATTCTGGATATTAGATCTTTGTCAGATGGGTAGATTACAAAAATTTCCTCCATTCTGTAAGTTGCCTGTTCATTCTGATGATAGTTTCTCTTGTTGTGCAGAAGCTTTTTAGTTTAATTAGATCCCATTTGTCAATTTTGGCTTTTGTTGCAATTGCTTTTGGCATTTTCTTCATGAAGACTTTGCCCATGCCTATGGCCTGAATGGTATTGCCTAGGTTTTCTTCTGGGGTTTTTATGGTTTTGGGTCTTACATTTAAGTATTTAATCCAACTTGAGTTAATTTTTGTATAAGGTGTAAAGAAGGGGTCCAGTTTCAGTTTTCTGCATATGGCTAGTCAGTTTTCTCAGCTTTTATTTATTGAATAGGAGATCCATTCTCCATTGCTTGTTTTTGTCAGGTTTGTCGAAGATCAGATGGTTGTAGATGTGTGGTGTTATTTCTGAGGTCTGTGTTCTGTTACATTGGTCTATATGTCTGTTTTGGTACCAGTACTATGCTGTTTTGATTACTGTGTGCTACGCACTTTCTGACAACCAGATCTTGTGAGTGCTCACTCACTATCACAAGAACAGCAAGGGGAAAATCTGCCCCCGTGATTCAATCACCTCCCACTAGGCCCCTCCTCCAACATTGGAGATGATTATAATTCATCACGAGATTTGGGTCAGGGCACAGATCCAAACCTTATCAGAAGGACATCTGCATTTGTCCAGCACTGTTCGAAGAAAAGCATATAGACAGAAGACTTGTGTTCTGATCATACCTTATCAAGGAGCGGAAATGGTTTATAAGACTTTGCAACTTAAATGAATTATCCCTTAATATAGCCACTTTTATTTTACTATATCAAACGATATTTTGATTACTAAGTTTATTTCCTTTCCCAAACCCATAGCACCAGAAATACTATGTCCTGAAACAAATGCATAAGAATGATACAATGGACTTTGAGTATTTGGTTGGAGGAAAGGTTGGGAGGGAGCTGAGGGATGAAAGACTATGGTGGGTACACGAAAATCTTAGAAATCACTGCTAAAGAACTTAGCTATGTAACCGAAACCACCTTCTAAAAAACTATTGAAAAAGCAAATCTGCATTTATGCACATATTAGCATTGCCAATTAAAACTTACAAATCACAACAAATAAAACAATATGCTTAACATAGAAAAAAAAAGTCCTGAAAAGAGGACCTGGATTAATCATTAAAGGGTATATTTACCATTGTATTTCAATCAATAGCAACTATAATTTATGCATCAATTCCTTATGATTTTAGATAGCATGAATCCGTTCCTAAAATTTGATCAACTTTAGGTATATTAACTAAATTTTGTTTCTGGCCTGGGAAACTTAGACCCAAGTCCCAGTTCTTGCCTTCCAGTAAGCATAATCTTACCTGAAAGATGAAGAAGCCTATCTCTCTGAGTTGGTTAAGTAATCAAACATCTATTGAATATGCTTTCCAGTTAGTATGCTGAAGACAGGAAGGAACACAGATTTTTTTTAAAAGACATGGTTCTTTCCTTTGAAAAGTTTGCATTTCAATCTAGTTGAGAACACAGTAAAATAAACAGATTATTTAAATTTGATCTAATAAGTAATGAGAAAGAGGTATATCCAGAACTCTTAGAGTCCAGAGAAGAACCTAATCAGAAAGCTTAAGAAAGGCTCCCTAAAGAACAGAACAGTTGAGTTAACTCTAAGATGACCCATGTGTTGAAATTATTCCAAAAAGACTTTAAAGAAACTATAATGAGTGCTCAATTTGGTAAAGAAAAATATGCTTGCAATGAGTGAAAACGTAAGCTAACTTATGAAAGAAATATAAAATATATAAAAGGACAAAATGAAAAATTTACATATGAAAATTTTAATATCTGAAATTTTAAAACGCAGTCAACTGACTTAAGTATAGATTGGAAGTAAGAAAGAGGTAAACTGAACGCACATTAGTAGAAAACTGACCTGAAGAACAACAACAAAAAAATTTATTTTAATGAACAGAACCCAGGAACCTTTGGGACAACTTCAAGGGCTTGACGTAAAGGTCATTGGAATCTTAAAGAGAGAGAGAGAGAGAATGAATGGGACAGAAAAATAATTGAAAAAATAAAGCCCAAAAACTTTCCAACACCTTAGACAAAGTGTTTCTGTGTGATATGTTATTGAAAAACCTTATTAGGAAAACTAGATAAAAGTCTTACAGTATAGTGAGTGACATTAGGAAGAATGGTGCAGTGAGAGGAAACTCTCATTGTCTTACTGTGTTAATGGCTGAGGGCTTTTTCCATTCAAAAACTGTAGGGATATTCACATGTGTCTCTCGTTTTTATGTTAATGAAAAAAACTTTTATAGGAAGATAGTCAGTAGAGATAAGATGGCCAGAGACCTAAGTTTTATATTGCTTTAGCTGGTATTTTCACTTGTGCTGTAACAGAAATTCTATTTAGCAGTTTAAGCATAAAATATAGTTCCACCATTTTCTTTTTATTTTTATATCACAAGATAACACATGAAAGCTACTTTAAAAGACCAAAGATTTATTTTAAAATATCTTATTTATTGCACAACATCGTTAGTTGTTTATAGAATAAAATGCTGTGCAAGATAGCAGTGAGAAAAAATAATGTTTTAACAAATGTCTAGTACATGCTATGTATACTATATTTGATCACCTTTAATAATGAAAGAATTAAAATAAATGCAAATACTAAACCTGTATTGAAAAGAGTCAAATTGTCAAAACTTCCACTAGTTCAGTAACTTCATTGTATTCATCAATTGTGAAGTTGGCGATTATTGAACTCCAATAAGGACTGTGTTACTATTTATACCATCTCAGATCAATATTTACTTCTTTTCACTGTCATTTAAGTATTTTTTAAATTCGCTCTCAAATATTCTTTATAAGATCACCATATACTTTCAATTTGGCAAACTGTTACTCATATTTCAAAGACAGACAAACTGAAGTATAATTAAGTCAAAGAGATTGTCCCTAATCAAAAAGTAAATAGTAAATACACAAATAGCAAAGATGAATTAGAAGACAAATCTTAAAGTGATTAAATTCAGCATGGTCAGACAGGCTCATGCCTACAATCATAGCTACTTGGGAGGCTGAAGCAGAAGAATCACTTTAGCCCAGGAATTCAAGGCCAGCCTGGGCAGCATAGCAAAACTCTATCTCAAAAAAAAAAAAAAAAAAAAGTTAAAAAAGTGATTAAATATAATCAGAATACTATAGAGCTATGCAATAATAAACTAAAATTACTTTGTTAAAAATGTAGATTAGACATGTATTTTTGAAAAATAGGATGAGAAATAACTTTTTATTTTTAGTCAGAGACATTTTATGACTTATTTATTTACTAAACACAACTCATACTTTGGAGCTCACATAAGACAAAACAAATTTTTGAATCCATCCAACCACGTTTAAATTTTAATAGTGATTTATGGATGTATATAAATTTTGACCCATAAAATAATAACAGATTCATTTATTTAATGGTCTTAACCATATTCAAAGAGGGTCTGTACAGCAATATAAAAGCTCTGGAAAATAACAACCTTAATGGTTTTGTTACCTTTTAAGATTTAAATGACTTTTCTGAAAGAGTATCCAAATTAGTTCTCAATTACTTTAATAGTTATCAGCAAGTAAACAAATATTTAAAATTTGATGGATTCTTATTCATATTTCACTATCCTCTTAAGATTTCAGGAGGCCTACTGATGCTTAGCAATGATTTCAGTAAGAGATAAGGAAAAGTATAAAGTTGATCATATCAGTCCATGTCCAATTAGTATATAGAAATCACACAGTATTTTGAACAGGGAAAATGTAATATCAAGAATTATTAACAGAAGATTAAAGTAATAAAATAATGGCTAGGAAGAATTAAAGAGAAGTATAAGCATTTAGAGGAAGAGCAGGAAGAGGAGATGGGCACTGCACTACAGCCGAGAAAGAGTGCACAGGGAAGAGTCAACCATGCCACCTCTGCCCAACCAGACTAAGATTGAGACCTCATTGGAAAGGGCACAGCTAGAGCTCTTTTGAATGTGGATAAGTGGCTGAGGAGCCCTGCTGGTGGAATTTACTGAAAATGTGCCCCCTGCAGGTTTTACTTTGCAGGGGAATCTATTCTCAGGGAAGTACTGCCCCTCAGAGTTTTTGGTGAAAGTCACATAAGAAATGTCAAGAGAGGTGATTGAAAGGGATGTGCCTCACTAGCAATTCTCCATCATGAAGGCACTGGAAGAGGTACTGGGGAAATCTGCTGGCCGCTGGCTCCTGTTGCAGGAACCAAGATCTGTAGAAGGAGTGCTTTGCATGGCCTATATGCTGGAGAATCCAGAGAAACTGGTTAGCAGGAGCCTAGCACCAGAGAAAGTATACTCTGTAGGAGTCAAATGATGGATACAGTTGACAGGAAGCTGACCTGAAGGAACAATAGAACCAGGAAGAAAAACATCCCTTTCTCCTTCAGTGTCCCTCAGCCTTTTCAATAGGCAAGACTTACTATCATTCTAGCTGGCAAAGAGAAATATTTATAAAGTCTACTTCCAAAGAAGGGTAGATTTGGGACTGAGAGACAATAAATTGAAATCTGACATATTTGTTTTCCTAACCTAATCAGATTGTATCCTGCTATGCTTTAACACCAAAACCATGAATTATTATCTGTGTAAAAATGAATGGATACATTTATTAACAATCTTGATAATTTAAATGACAAAAGAAAATAAATGTACATGTTGGTAATCATAATTAAAAGTGTACTACATTTACTAAGCATTAGTGTGACTGGCATGTCTACCATGTAGAAACTGACCTATTTCATCATCTCATTTTGACTTGACACTCAGGTTATAACATCTGTAAATATTCACTCTAAGCAGAAGATGCAAAGCCAGATTTGCAGCATGATGTCATAGTTCACCCTTTATGGCCTTTCAGCCTTGTTCAATCAGCATTTATCCCTGGACTTCAAATCATCACATATTCCATCAGTGCTCCCATAATCCTGGGGCAAGGGAGCCACTGTTAAAGCTGGAAACAAATGCTTGGTATGTTTGAGCTAATGAGGTACCGACTTTTGCCCTATGACAATTGACCATCATAATGTACCTATCTGACTGGCCTGAGCACATTTTAGAGAAAGCCAGGGTAAATTGGATTCTTAATAGCACATTTAACAGAAGTCAGTCAATAGAGGTTAACATCATTCTCAGTATGGCGTTTTAAATTGTAAACAGTTTTGAAGTGACCATTTCCATAACAGAGTGGATTGATATGCCACACAATGGGCTTTTGGCTTTCCTAGCAGATGGGCCTCCTTTGGTTTTGGTCCTGAATACAGCATTAGTTGAAAGTGCATTCAGTTCAGAATAGAATGGCATTTTTTGTGGAAGAGCTAGCTTATTGTTTGATTCAGACAAAGAATCCTTTATCTGTTGAGTGACTTGTCATCTTATGTAGATGTAAGCTATGTAAAGAATGACTTTTCATTAAAGCATGTTTAGCATCTTTGCAATTGTCTTCGGTCAGATGAGAAAGTTTCTGGCTGAAACAGTGGAATTATATCCTGTGGTTCATGCAAACCACAAACTGATCCTACGTGGGAAAGCAAAAATAATAAGAAAAGAGTTCTGTTTTTTGTTTCTTCCCCCCTTTGCTCTGCAGAATAACTGTGCCAAGCAGCAATTTTAGAACACATTGAGGACTTGCACAGGTGGCAAAATTCACCAAGTTATATGGGGACAAATTCCTGAATTCGGCTCACTCCACATTTTAAAAAATTATTATTTTCTTGCTAAGCTTCTGCCATTTTCCTATGGACTAAGATGTATTAGCCCCCATTAAACCCTCCAATGCTGCTTCTGACATCTTACCATGCTTGCAAATAAACTTAGTGTTCCTACATGCTCCAAACCATCTTGTATGCAGCTTTCTTCTTGCTTCCTTTTCACTACTAACAATATGGTGTCCTCTGCAGGCCAAGAACTTCTACAATTGAACAAATCAACTGGAGAAGATCTGACAAATGATGGCACAACCCTATGAACAAAAGCTATTTTTCTCAAGCAAAACCCTAACCACTGAGAATCCTTCAAAATTCTAAGTATTTCTTGTCCTATGTGTGCTCCCTCACCATTGGTATCTGATATGGTTTGGCTGTATCCCCACCCAAATCTCATCTTGAATTGTAGTTTCCATAATCCCATGTGTCATGGGGAGGACCAAGTGGAGAAAATTGTATCATGGAGTTGTTTCCCCCATCCTGTTCTCATGACAGTGAGTTAGTTCCCATGAGATCTGTTGGTTTCATAAGTGGCTTCCCCCCTTTGCTGGGCACTTATTCTCTCTCCTGCTGCTGTGTGAAGAAAGAAGTGTTTGCTTCCCCTTCTGCTATGATTATAAGTTTCCTGAGGCCTATCCAGCCATTTGGAACAATGAGTCAATTAAGCCTCTTTCCTTTGCAAATTATCCAGTCTCAGATATGTCTCTATTAGCAGCATGAGAGGGAACTAATACAGTATCATTGGGGAATTGGGGAAACCGTTAAGAAACCCATTCCAATTTGAACCAATCAAACCTTTTGGCACTATTCTAACCTCCCAAATAGCCCCACTAAGGGCCATGGGAAGATGGAAAGTGCTTAACAGAGCAATCTTGAAATGTATATCTCCTAGAAGGGGTCAAGGACCCAGCGATGACTTTGATCCTTCCCAGGGACCTCAAGCACCTCCATCCTCTCAAGCAGCTCAACCTACATCTCAGTTGTAGGTAATGTGCTACATGCCTCCATCATGAGCTACACATTACACATATACACAATTTTGAACATCAGAACACCTGAAGTCATTGGGCAGGGTGAAAAAAAATTATGGTAGAGAAATATGGCCTGTCCTGGTGGCATTTCTCCATAATTTCTGTACTGCTGCGGAACAGGTAGAATATTTCACACTTTACATAATAAACTTTGTGTTCTTTTACATTTTCTATTTTATGTCATTTCAGTTCCCCTTTCCCTTTTCCTGATGTTTAATGCTATGTTTTGAACTTATGTTGTGAGACACATTACAAGGTAGGGATCATGTATTATGGAATAGTGGCATCTCTTTGTGTCTCTCTACACCAGGCTGATGCTGCTTTCTAGAAATAGAAAGAGGACCTGCAGGAGACAAGCTCTAGACTTTTACTTCCACTCCTTCTAATAGTTAACTATAATGATGTCCTGTTCTTACATTATGATCACTAGCTCAATGTATCAACTCATTTCTTAAAACATATTCTCATCCAAAAATGGCTTAATTAAAATATACCTATCTCCATCAAAGAAATCCCTCACAAAAGTTTCTCTTTGAAGTGGATGTCAGTGTCCATGATGATAGTTGGATACTAGAGAGAGTTGTAGTTCAGCCATTTTCTTAGAACTCTGGATTAAATAATGCAAGAATCTACTAATCCCTGTTCTGATGCATATTTGTTTTTATATGTCATAAAATTATTTTAACTCCATAGCAAGAATATTTACTTACTGAGTTAATTCACCAAAATACAATTAAAACACAATTCACTAATTATCAGGCATAGGCCTTTAACCAGATCAGACTGAATTACTGTAGGGACTTTAAATTGTTTCCTCTAGTTCAATAGTTCTCAAGTTTAGTGTGCATCAGAATCACCTGGAAAGCTTATTAAAACACAGATTGCTGGGTCCTCTTCCTAAATATTTTAATTCAGTAGGCCTGGGGTGGGTCCCCATAATTTACAATTTTAACAAGCTACCAGGTAATGATGGTGCTGGGCCAAGGTCCATAGGTTGAGAACAACTGGTTGACTATGTAAGCAAAAGAGGTTAAGAGTGAAGAATTTAGTGGTATTATACTTGGTATGTTCAAATTCCGATATCAACCATGATAATTTTTGCATAGCTTAGTAACTTACTAACATAAACCACATGTTACATTTAAGTTTGTATTGTTAACTGAAATTAAATTTTTTTTCTGGATAATCTTAGATCTGTGTGCACAAATTCACTGGAAAATTACTGCATATTTCTTCATATTGTTCTTTAGGGTACCCCCTATAAGGTGAATAATTTATTTTCAAATTCCTCCTTGTGGTCTACTTGAATTTGCCATATAAGCTCTTTTTTCTCTTTACAAAGAATTCTGGTTACATGAGTGGTTGTGAAATCATTTTGAAATGATGCTCAAATTTTCATCCTAGCTGTCAGCTATTATACTCTTAAGATAACACAGGGCCCTAAAAGGGAGGGGGACTAAGGGCAATTGGGCAATCAATTACTCATCTTTGCACACCCTATTCCCACTCTGAAATTGTACACCACAGACAACTGTGCACTACAGTTCTTTTAATTATCACTTGAATTCCTTCCTGATGTTTTGCATAATTTTTTTTTTTTTTTTTTTTTTTTTTTGAGACAAGATCTTGCCCTGTTGCCCAGGCTGGAGTGAGTGGTGCAATCATGACTCAACTATAACCTCAACCTTCTGACCACAAGTGATCCTCCCAAGCTCAAGTCATCCTCACTTCAGTCTTCTGAATAGTGAGGACTACAGGCACAGTGCATCATCATGCCCAACAAATTTTTAAAACTTTTTGTAGTGATGGGGTCTTGCTATGTTGTCCAGGCTATTTGTATACTTTTTAATTCCAGTGCTCATAATATTATGCCTTGTAAGCATGATCCTCAGAACTCATGAGGTTCTCCCCTTCTCTACCAAAAGAAAGTAGAATTAGGGAATCCAAATGCTTTAAACTTTGGTGACAGCAGTTTCTTGCAAAAATTTCTATGAGAAGGTCTTTCACTCTGTCATAAAATGGATGAATGAGAAATTTCATTCTATTTCTCAATTACTAATACTAGCACTTCTCTACAACGTCATTGATCAAATAAAATGCCAAGGTGAGATCACGTTAAAACTTCTAAAACAATAGTACTACAAAATTCATATAATTGTGTTGGATGAACAGATAAAGTTATTACATGTCATGTAGTAAGAAACTACTATTTTCTGCCTTTTTGCAGGTAAGTGCTTAAAATATGCAGCACCCAATGTTAATAAATCTTTATTTTGAGAATATTTAAAACTAGACATTTCATTCCAGAAAACTTGGAAAATATAAAAAAGCGCAAGGAGTAAAAATAAAAATTATCTGTAAACTCTACACTCAAAGATAAGTATGCACTGTATACAAGGATGTAAAAAATGCACTTTATACAAAGATGTAAAATAAAAGGACCAGAGAGAGATACTTCACAGAAAGCAGTTGCTCAGTTCAGATTATTACCCTGTTGGGGAAAAGGAAAATAAGTATTTCCCTTCTTTTTGTATTCCTTTTATTTTTCCTTTTCGAGATGGAGTTTCACTCCATTGCCCAGGCTGGAGTGCAGTGGCACAATCTGGGTTCACTGCAGCCTCCGCCTTCCAGATTCAAGAGATTCTTCCACCTCAGCCTCCTGAGTAGCTGGGATTACAGGCATGCATCACCAGATCCAGCTAATTTTTGTACTTTTAGTAGAGATGGGGGTTTCACTATGTTGGCCAGGCTTATCTTGAACCCTTAACTTCAGGTGATCTTCCTGCCTTGGTCTGCTTCGGTCTCCCAAAGTGCTGGGATTAGAGACATGAGACACTGAACCTGGCTGAAGTATTTCCCGTCTATCTCAAGAAGTGAGAAGGCTTTATAAGGACCTGGTGGTAATTGATATGTATTTTCTGAGACGTGACAGCACACAGGGACTGGTGCTTGAAACTCACCTGAGAGGACTAAATGCAAGTCTGTGACAGGAGAAAATGAGGGTGGCAGTGGGAACTGCTCTATTCCTCTGCTTAGTATGGCAAGAGCACATGAAGTCCCCTGAAGCCCGAGTGGATCCTTACTAGAGGGAAATGGGATGGACATGCCTTGAAGGCATCTCAGCAATAAGTGGCTGTGGGATGTACCATCAGGGGCAGGAGCTAGGGGGGAGAGTGCTGTGC
This sequence comes from Ateles fusciceps, assembly GCA_036589455.1. NCBI lineage: Eukaryota > Metazoa > Chordata > Mammalia > Primates > Atelidae > Ateles > Ateles fusciceps. Next base: position 15,426,718 of record JAZHEH010001266.1, on the reverse strand, counting down.
TATGTTAGAGACGTACACTACCCAAACAACCCCGTGGTGAATATCCAGAGAACACCAACAGTTTTCAGAAAGGGACTGTTAGATACCCACCTATCCCAATGTGTGCCAAGGCCAAATCATAAAGATGTCTGTAAAGTAACAACTTCCCCTGCCCCTCACTTCTCCCTTTCCAGCTTGATTAAGAGGGTTTAAGAAGTCTCGGCTAAGGAGGTGGATGGAGGAAAGAAAGAGAATGCCAGGGAAGGAGAAGGCTCACCACCCCTGCTTCCCACCAGAAGTCTCTAGACTCACCAGAAAAAAATAAATATCTTTAAATCTACATGTAGTTCAGAGTTTTCACTGTGGAAATGGTCATTTTAATTATTAAAATTAGATACCAGCTAAAAGTAATTAGGGGCTTTTTTATTATCAAAATATGACCAGAAAAATCATGGACCTCTCCTGGACTTCATCCAACGAATGGGGGAAAACTTAGGTTGATGTAAAAGTAGCCGCGGTTTTTGCCATTAAAAGTAGTGGCATTAAAAGTAACGGTAAAAACTGCAATTCCTTTTGTACCAACCTAATATGTTATCCAGAGGAAAGGAACAAAGCTGCTTCCTCTTAATCCCTGTGGAATCCTGATCTTTGAGTGTAATAATAATACATTACATTCCAAAATATAGTAGTGCCAAAATATATTGAACTTGTCTCCTGATTTGTTTCTTGTTCACCATCTTTTCTTGAAAGTTCCCATAATTTAGACACTATTTCTTTTCTCTTCTTAATTCTTGTTTTATCACATTGAAACTTATGAAATTATTTCTTAAAGTAAACTTTAAAAATAACATTTGAACATAGTGCCTAAAACATAAGTATAGTAGATAATCAATAAAAATATGTCTGAACAAACAGAATGAACAAAAGCACATTTCTTTCTGCTTAACAGTTGCTACATGACAAAACTTAAAAAGGAAACAAAATCCTTTCAGTATTACCTAATTTTAAAATAAGCACTCAGTTATTCTTCCTCATTGTTAAAGCCTTCCATTTTAATCTATCAAAAAAATTGAGGTACAAACTATTCTCTAGGGATTCTAGAAGTATAATCACTGCTATATCATAGCTCTGTGACAAAATAGCATAGGCAGAAGTTTCTGCACTAAAAGATAACTAAGAAATCCCAAATAGGAATAGAATAGGGGGGTCAAACTGTTAAAGGCTAAGAACAGGTTAACAGTACTAATTTCTAGAGTAGGTGGATGAGGGATCATGGCTAGAGCGAGACACTTAGACAGCTGCCAAGAGAAGTCACAGTTTGAACAAATCAAGAGCTTAAAGTCGGGTTATTCAGAGTCACAGAGCTAACAGGCACAAAGCAAGAGATGAGGCCATGGAATTAGAGTGAGCGCTTATCATGGTTAGAGGTATCACACATCAATTCTTAGGAGGACCCAAAATTATACTCTCATGACAGGCACTTTGTCTATTTAAAGTGTTACTTTATGAGAACAATTGTCTGATACCAAGGCCTTTTCTAAGGACATAGCTCTCACCTATGTGGGGATTTTGATCTACTTTATCATCATGCATTTGTGCAATCGATTTAAAAATTAGTTTAGCAGTGGACAGCAAAAGAGAAACGAAGTAGAGAAAGACTATGTCTCAAGTATCAAGGAGTAAGTGACAGGATAAGTGACAGCTTTTTGTGGCTAAGGAAATAGGAGGGGGAAGGGTAATCAGCTCCAAGGACAACTGCCTTGGCAACATCCTTGCTTCTTCCATCCAGGCCAGACCACCCTCACACTCTAGCTTCCCTCCCTGGAAAGCTGAAGAATCCCAGACTGAAGAGTTAGGCTAACTGGAATGGTACAGGTAGTGATCAATTTTATAATTCCTAATGGAAAATGTTGCTACAAAATCATTCGCTTTGCAAAAGAGCCATAGATAACCCTTTAAGATATACGAATAGGAAATGATTGCAGCCAAATTCAGATCATTTCCAACAGTATAACATTTTTTTCTTGGATTACAAAGAGAATTTTATGACACTGGCAGGCATAACTTTCTCCAGCATTCTAAGCATCTTCCTGTCTTTCTTGTTCCCACACGTTAAATCAGCAGTGCATGACTTACAATTTGACTTGCTTCGGTTTTTTGCAAAGTAGTCAGAACATGATTCCATTCATGAGTGACCTTTCTCCTCCCTCTCAGATGCTGATTTGGGCAACATTCAGATCACTTTTATTTCATCTTGGGAGATAAAATTTGGTTGCCCCAGGAGTGGGAGAACTTAATGACTGTTTCAGTAAAGCATTTACGGAGTCAGTATTCAAAACCATCTGAAATAGTTGGCAGAGTTAAACAAAAATGGCATTACTTTAATAAACTGGGAGGGGAATAAGACTGTCCCATTGTGCCTAGCAACTGTTAAACATTATGTTCTTTCTTGGAATCTAACAATGCAATGTTTGTTTCATTCAGTACTCTGCATTTTCTCCTAAAAACCAATCTTAAGATAAACTGTGCAAGTATATTAAGAACATAAATGCATGTCTGTATGTGTGCATGTGTGTGTGTATATATATATATGTACACACACATATTCATAGGCATATAAAACAAATGAATGCCACTTTTTAGATCCAATCACCTGTCCAACCCACAAATAGATAACCATGCATCAGAATAACCAGGTTTATATCAACTGTAATGAGTGTATACAACAAAAGCAATATAAGAAGACAAAAAAAATGACAATAAAGAAACAATATTAAATTGCTAAAAGTCTAGGCTTTGGATTTAAAGGAACTTCTGCCATGCAAAAATAAGTCTTTAACTTCTCTATTCTTTTTAGATATAAAATGGGGGACAATACTAGCAGCTTCATCAGAAGGTTCGAGTGAGGATTAAATGAAGTAAGGCTTTCAAAATGTTTAGCAAGGAAATGACAATTAGTAAGTACTCAATAAATGTTAGCTTTAACAATGGCACAATCAAGATCAAAACTCTACTTGGTTTTAGACTTTCGATATGCTAAATTAGGTAGTATGTTAAAATAAAAACATAGAGGACAACCTGGGATAGTTATCTAATATCAATCTTTATTAGGTCTCCACTTTAGTGTAAGTTACTTACTTTTCTTCTTGGCTGTGTTTATCGGGGAACATATAGGACTATATCTCTGGCATACAAAATTCATTCCACATGAAAGAAAAACAGCCTTGTACAGAAAGCATTTTCTTTGCTGTGTCAGCATGTGTATGTGTGTATAGGAGCTTGCATGTGTGTGTTTGTGTGCACACATGTGCTCAGGAGATAAAGCCAAGAGAGGTATATAAAGAAACACATTCATCATTAAGATTTGATGTATTGCTACAATCCTACAATATGTTTGACAATTCACAATGGCTTAAATGCCTAATACATTTAATGACTCGATATATACCATTTAGTTGGTTCCTTGTACTAAAAGAAGAAACAAACAAGATTGGGAGGGGGAGATGGTGATTGGCCAAGGGAAGTGAGAAAACAGAGCAGGTGCTCTTCCCTGGAGATATCTTCTTTTGAGACTAAATAGAGGAGGATTCTATTGACTATTTTGCTTGCAGGATGTAGAATTTAAGATCGTCACACTGGAAATGGCCCCCATCTAACACTGCTTATACATTACATTAGAATTTTCAAAGACTCTTAGTTACCTTGAAGAGCAAGAAATCACAGACCAAGATTATTCCTGAAACCTACAATTATTGCAAGACAAATGATAAGTAAAGAAGAGAGAGCTAACATTTCCTTTTCCTTTATGGAAGTCCAGAGATCTTCTGTCGTACTGCCCACATCTATCAGTAGCTCCCTCTCCAAAAAGGAAGACCTGATACTCTGACTGGTAGGCACCAGAGGTATTAATTGGGCTATATTTTACTAGTGCATAAGACTATTGTGGTCTAGTGGCAATAAACCATGCTATTTCTTTTATCTGTCTCATAAGTACAAACAGGTTGGCAGTCATAGGAGCAGGAAAATTGTTTTCTTCTCTTTGTCCATCATGCAGCTGGTGAGTAAATGCACTGGAGGAGCCAGTAACAGGTAACAGGTCTCTCATCTCTCTCTCTCTCTGTCTCTCTGTCTCTCTCTCTCTCTCTCCCCGCCTCGCTCCCTCCTTCCCTCTCTCTCCCTCCCACCCTCCCTCTCTCTCCTTCCCAGTGTTCTCAAATATAAGAGTTTCAAGATTTGGGGCAAGAAAGAGTCTCCATTTGGATTCCAAACTCAAGATACACTCCTGTATATCTACCAGAAAGCTTCACCCTCAGACCAGATAGAAGAAGGTGGAAGTAAGGAAAGGGAAGGTTAGGATAAGCAGTGTGTGTAAGGCACTTCCTTAGCCATTACTGAAGCAGAATGTGTTTTCCATGTAACTATTGCCCTCTAATCATGCATTTCCTTTATAAAATATCCTGGGGAAAGAAATTGGAATTTCACATTAATATTTTCACTTGATCATTTAATAAATAATTCAATTAACTTTCATTTGATTTCTGCTATATAGATATATGGCTTTATAGTAGTATTACTTATATTGAAGGGATAAATAGTAGGGTTAGAATAAGGTTCACCTTGATCTCTTAACAAGGATAAGTGTATCTTAGTACATCCTCCAAAATGTGATAATACAGATTAAAGTTGAAGTTCACAACAAATAGAATGTGAGTGGGCAGGTGCAGTAGCTCACGTCTATAATCCGAGAACTTTGCGGGGCTGAAGTGGGAGGCTCGCTTGAGCCCAAGAGTTGGAGACCAGCCTGGGCAACATAGTGAGACTCCATCTCAAAACACACACACACATACACACACACACACACACACACACACACACACAAGAAATTTAAAAAACAGAAAGCTAGTGTTGGTATGTTGGTATTTTACACACACACACACACACACACACACACACACAAATCATGTCAATCAGTAATGGAATTAACTATAGAACAATGTAAATAAAAATACATATAGAAATTAGGGACAATCAAACTAAAATACCGGGAACATCAAGTGATGGTTATTTAGTTGCCATCTACTGTATTTTAGAATTGCTTTTAATTCATGACTATCATCAACATTTTAGAAATTTAAACTTCAATGCTGAGTAATATGTGAAAAATTTAGGCAATCCGGATGTTCCCAAATATTTGTTCAGCTTTTATTCATTGTTTTATATCTATGTGGATATAATCATTGATTCATGAGATTTTCTTCAAGACCAATGATTTTTTATGTATTCATATATTCATACTTTGCCTTATTCCAAAAAGGATATGAGGCAGCAGAATATCATGACTAAATATCTGAGAGGAAGTTGCTTGTCCTGAGATTAATTAATTTGCCTTTCTCTCTCTTTTTTTACTTAAAGTATGTTTTAGAAGATGAGGAATTTTTTAAAATTTATCTGCTAGAACAGGGTAAAGAAATTGGAAGTTTACATTAATACTCTCACTTGATCATTTAATAATAATTTAATTAACTTCTATTTCATTCCTGCTATGTAGCTACCTGGCTTTATAGTGGTATTACTTACACTAATATGATGCCTGATGTATTTCAATGATTAATGTCTCATTTATTCCTCCTAACTTTGAGTAGGTCATTTGTAGGAAATTACACACACACACACACACACACACACATACCTTTCAATATTAGTAAAAACAAGCCTCAAAAATACAGTAAATTGTAGAATCACAGTCTCCCGACTGGCAGTCCAGCTTTCTTTTCATTGCTCTGTCCTGTGCTCTCAAAGGCATAGGAACTGCCTCAACTCTGCTCTCTCTCTTTTGTGAGATCTCTTTATTAAAAAAAATCCTATTATACATGATAAACAGTGAAAAAGAGTTTAAGATCATTGAATAAAATATACTAGAAATGTGTTCAATTTTCTGTCAGCTAAGCCCCTAGGTTGCTAGGACACTGCCCCCTTCCAACAACCTTCTCATACATTTCACATGATCTCTTCTCCTTTCAAGATGTCTCATCCGACTGTCATCAGATTTTGGTAGAATAGAATCATCTCTAGCAAGTAACGTAGCTCACCATTTAGTTATTACAACATTCAGTGCTTTTTGCTTATCACAGCCTTAAGCCCTTCCTGGAAGGTAAGATTTTTCTCAGATTGGCAATATGCAGACATGAGAAAAGAAAGCAACTGACAGAATTTGTGAGGAAAAGAAATGACGCCTGAGGTTGCTTCAGGATGGGAAAACATATCTTAATTTCTGTCTCTGTCTCTCTCCCCATCTCTCTCAGTCTCTCTCTCTCTCTCTCTGCCACCACAAGAAGCAGAAATATAAACCCAAATAAAAAAGTTCTGTGTCTTAATATCTTAATCAAGCCAAACAACAGTATAAAAGTATGACTTAGGAAAAGGAATTTGACAACTAACAGTTAAAACATGTGATACATGAAGATAACATTCTTGTATGAGAATTTTAGAGAACATCTGATTGATAAAAATTGTTAGGCTTTGGGATTTAAAAAATTTAGGATGAATCATGCAATGGACCAGTAACATAAACTTGCCAAAGGGGGAAAAAAAGATTCAGAACTAACCATAGTTAGGGTAAGCACATGTCACAATTTTGCTGGAACTGTCGTAGTTTAACCCTTAAAACGGTTTAATCCTCGTCACTTTCAAAGGAATACTTGTTTGGACAAAATACATCTGTGGTCGCCCTAGCCATAGAGGATGAAGCAATCTTATTTCAATGCATTTCAAAAAGAAAAACACACAGGAAGTGTGTCAGAAAGCTGGGGACATGCCATTCTCTTTTTGACAGTTCATTACAAAAAGGCAAATGCAGTGGCCTCAACCAATGTATGTTTATTTATAAAATTGAGTAAGAACCCACAAATCCATTTTGAATTACTTAGTGGAAATCAAGATCTTTCATCACAGAAATAAAAGAAAGCAGAGAAGGAGAGATAAAATTGGCAACATTCTCTGAAATTCAAGCTGAAAACCATGTTTCAGCAAAGGAAACACAGAATCCTCAACCAATGCCATGGCACACAAGAGCCTTTCCACATGCCAGACAAACCATTCTAGCAAGATTTCTAGTCCAAACTGGGATTGTGAGTATATTTGTATTTTCCCTACTTTAAGAGAAGACTAGCAGAATTTTTCTCGTAAATTTAGGGATGCATAATCACATGTTGTTTTACATAAACATGCATTCCAATTTACATAAATTTGCATAACACTTTCCCCAAAATCCTAGCTCTGAATATGTAAAACAAATTAATCTGTGCTCTCTAATATTATTATATTCAAATATGACATCCAGGGGCTACCACAAGAGATAGGCTTACCAGACATAGCAATGGCATCTCTCCAAAACTCTTTACTAAAAATAGATAATAGTTACAGATTAGATAAAAGTTGAGTATTTCCAGAAATTAAATAGAAACAGTAAAAAAAAACTGCTAATTAAATAATCCCAGATTGAAATAAGTAGATGAAATACTTGACACAACTCATTAAGAATTATTATTAGGGAGCCTATTTGCCAAGTTCTTCATAGCCCTGTTTACTCTAGTTCTTCAAGTGTGTTTGCTCTAGCATAGAAGCTTTTAAAAAAGAAAGGACTTTTTTCATTTGTGTTTTAACCAAAAAAATAGGCAACTGTTGTTGCTGTTATTGTTATAGCAAAAAAGCAATGGCATTAAGTTTACTTTCTGATTGGCAATAAAAATGTTTCAGAATTGGTTCTTTCCTTTTCACAAAAGGGGAGAAAATTAATCTTCTAATTCCTCTCCTTTATAAATAAATGTACTTGATAAATAATGATTTCTGTGCTGTAAGATAGTCTATGACTTGCTTTACAAGTATGTTTTAAAAAGGATTTCATAAATAAATATAAAAAACAAAAATACAGCAAAGTTTTGACCTAAAACTCTTTTATCTGCTATATGAGTGTATGGTTCCTAGCTACTTAGGTTAGACTCATAGCTGGCAGCTCTTAGCATCTTAACATACCAAAGTTTCTGCAGGGGGGGAAAAAAAGATGAGGAAATGATAAAGCTGAAGATTGTGAACCACTCAAAAAGGAGCAAAGATTAAAGTAATTCCATTAACGCATGAGTCAGATCATGCTACTTGCTTACTCAGTGGCTTCTAATAGCTTCCCATCACACTTAGAATAGAATTTAAATTTACCAGGACCCACAGATTCAACACAAATTGGCTCCTAGCATCAACTCTAGTCTCTTTGATATCTTCCTCTCACTTACTTCATTCCCATAATGCATACTTTCTCCCTGTGCTTTAAACAGGCCATGCAGTGCTCTGCCTCAGGGCCTTCCTTTGGTTTTCAAGGGTACTATGGACCTGGGGAGAGGGAGATTACAATAAGTCAAGTTAAAACACCATAAAGTTGTCTGGTCTTACCAAGATTCAACCATTTTTCCTGAGTGACTCATTCTTAGATTGTTGCATGGTTTTGGCTAACTTTCAGATTTCTAAAAAAAAGTTGATTTTGACAATTTGTGCTAGTGTTCTCATTGCTTTTATAAAATAATAATTTGTTGGAAGTCTATACTTTGCCATTCTGGAAATTGCTTTCAGGTCAGTGCTTCCTTAAAACTCACTAAAACTTGACAAGTGGTAGGTTGTTAATAATTAGTTGCATGTGATTTGTGAAACTGTGGTAGTAGATTTCTTTTTGTACTCTGTTTAACATTAAATCGTAAAGCTTATTTTTTTCTAGATAGATCACATTAAATTTTATTTATTCAACAAGTGTATATTGAGCACTGACTTGTATCAGTTACCATCCCAGGCACCAGAAATATGGCAGGGATGATGAAATGATATTTGTCAAGAGGTCCTAATGACATGAGGGAATAGACCACAGGCCACCTGAGGAAAGATAATTCCAGGCTGTCTACAACAGGTGTACTTTAGAGTCAAGACACAAATACATCAAAAGTATAAAGTTATAAAACAGCATGCCATGCGAATAGTACTCGAAAGAGAGCTGGAGTAATTATACTAATATCAGATGAAATAGGCTTCAAGAAAAAAAAAAAGTTACTAGAGAAAGAGAAAGGCATTTTATAATGATAAAAGGATCAAGCCATCAGGAAGGCAGAACAATTTTTAAAATAAATGCGCCTAACAACAGAGCTTCAAAAAACATGAAGCAAAGCAGACTATACTGAAGGGAAAAATAGATAACTTAAGAAGATTCATTACCCTACTTTTAATAATAAATATAAACTTTGGGAGAAAATCAACAAGAAAGTAAGTCTCAAAAAACACTATAAACCAGCTAGACCTAACAGATACCTAGAGTATAATACAGACATTTTACCCAACAGCAACAAAGTACATATTCCTTGAAGTGTACATGGAACATTCTCTAGTATAAACCGTATACCAGTCCATAAAACAAACCTCAAACAAATTAAAAGGATTAGAATCATATGATTTATAATAAGAGGAGGAAATTTGAAGAGTTACCAACTGATATGAAGAATTACAAATTGAGGCAACATTTTTTTTGCTTTATAATATTTACTTGCCATAATATATATTATTAATGTTGATAATGGAAATATTATTATTAGTTTTAAATGAATCAATAAATAAACATAAAATTATTTTCAGTTTTAATTTGAATTAGTAATATTAAAACCAATATTACTATTAGTTTGAAATGAATTAATAAACATAAAATTATTTTCAGTTTTAATTTCTACTATGGTAAATATTGACTGATATAATCAAATGAATAAAAGTTTTTTGAGGGTTTTTAATAATTTTATATAGGATTCTCTTACCAAAAGATTTGAGAACACTGATTTAGACTAATAATTTGGGAGATATGTTTGGGAGTCCACCACAATACCTATTACTCCACATTACAAAAGCAACTGTTTGCAATAGCTCCTCTGGAGGAAAGACAGAGAGGTAGTAGGAAAAGGAGCTTAATCATTTGCTACATTTTTGTATGGCTCTAAAGTCCCAGAAATGAAACATACAAGTTGTGTTTGAGAAATTGAAGGGAATATATTGTGAGTGGAACATCAGAAGGGTGTATGATTGTGGGAGAGGAGAAATAAATATGCTGAAAGTATCTATCTTGTAAGACAGATAGAATACTATTATTCCAATATCTGTAATACAAGGGAATAACAATTGCATTAAAAATAATCAATTAAGCGCTATTCGGAGAGGAATCACTTTATTGTCATCTGGAAATCAAACTCACTACAATATTCCCACTTGAAATGCAAAACCAAGCCCACTGAAATGTTAACAATCTTAACAATTTCAAAATTTGCACCCCCCTCATGTTATCTGTGGATATTATTTAACTCCTTCAAAATGAAAACTCTAAGGCTACAGCTATTTTTTTTTTTCTTAGTCTAGGCAAGTGAGGAGAATTTATGAATGTGCAGTTCTATACCCAGGAAGCAATTGCCATGAGTTAGAAAAGGGAAAAAAAATCCACTTCAAATAAAGCAACGTGACTCCTCCACTCCCACCTCTAACTCTTTGGGCTTAGGAAGACCTAACCCCCACCATTTTCTAATCTTCAGCAGGGATTTCATATCTAACAGCTGCTATTTAGGTAGCCCCTTATGCTATGAAATTCAAACCCTCATTTTATCTCCTTTCCCTACAGCAAAAATTGCAATATCTCACACCCAAGCTCCAGCTGTCAAATTCACACACCATTTCTATTTCAATGGCTAGAATAATCCCTTGCTCCCTTGTTTTCATTGAACAAGAATGTGCCAGCTTAAAAAAAAAAAAGGAACAGGGGAAAAGGCATTTGTCTAAACTCAAATACTCAAAGGGGAGAAAACAGCTTGAAGAAATGTAATGCTTTGTTACAGGCATTTTGCATTTGAAGCACAGTTTTTTATAAGTACATATACACACTCAAAAATATATAAATATAGGTAGATGGACATGAGACTCTACAAGCCTTTCTTATTCAGAATGCACTAAGTCAGTCAGAGAAAATATACACACATAACTGTGCCAAAAAGCGAGACAATGTGACCATATCCATGGCAACCATTCTTAAGTTAAATTTTATTTTTTAAAATAAGAGAGAAAATGTTTCTACGTTTTCAGTCTTTCACATCCATTGTGATACTAGCCACCTATAACATGGTGGTTTTTGCTTAGTATTTACAGAGTTAGAAACCCAAATTCCAAAGCAGCCTTAGAAGCAGGGGTGCCCCTAGTGACAGTTAAAATAAGCAATCCCTGAAGGCACCATTTGAAAATTAACACACAGATGCAATTTCAGCTGTCTCCAGTCTGAATGGGAAAAGTCAAATGATCTCTGTTGGGAGAACAGAGTTCTTAAAGAGTTTGATGTCTGATTCTGCCTAAAGAAATACATGAAGATAAAGGCTCTAAAAAAACCTCTTAAGTGCTTCCTAAGATCTGTGGCAGTGGCATAACTACCTGAAATCGGGAATATCCTTTTAGCAGTGACAAGGACAGAAATATGCAGGGGAAAAAAATGCAGAATTCTCAGTCTTAAAAACATTGCATTCTTTGAAACAAATTGTAAGCATTTGCAACAGTCTAATTCCAAAGGACATGAAAATTAGTTGGCTTTATCTAGTAAATTCTTCTCTCAAGATGTTTTTGACCAATATTACTTGTTGCTAAGTTTCATAAACTACTGCCCATGGAATAATTATGGTGGCATCCAGGCTGCTCTCCCTGGCTTAAATGTTTCCCTCCCCAGTCAATTGAATGGGTCTTCATTTTCGCTTTTCACCACCTCTTTGTTCTAAAAGCTTTGATTGGCTTCATATAACTTTATTCTTATGTATTAAATCTTCTATAACGGGGTTCAGTCTTAGCTAATCCAAACTCATCTCTTTAAGCTTTTCATAAACAACCAAGGATGATTTCCCTTACATTTCTCCCCAAGCCACTTTCTATCTACCTTCCCAAGACACCAAGCTCAACCTCAGCTGAGGATGTGAAGAAGACAGTACCATTTTCTTTATACTAAATGCTGTTCATCTTCCATGCAGCCAAATCAAACTCAGCTTCAACATTCCGCTTAATGTCCATGAGGCATAGCCTGACATCAACAGCCTTCAGTGATTTCTCTAACATCTGGGAGGTTATTTTACAAAAGATAAGAACAAATAAGCATTAATATTAAACAATTAGGTTACTAATAAGGAACTTTTTTCTAAATATAGTACCTTAGATATTCAATTAAGACCTTAAAAAAGTGTGAAATCATTCAGAAAGCAAAGATCAGAATTACTTTTAAAAACAAAATGGCAACACTCACAGGAACCAACATATCTAAAAGATAATAATAACTCTCTGCCATTTCAAATATACAAGATATTGTCTCTCCTTTTCCAAAAAACAGGTGTCTTCTTATAACAAATGTTTATGAATAGAACCTTTTTTAAAAAAATACATTGAGGACAGGAAGTCATACGTTGAGGACAGGAACTCTAGCCCTGTATTTCTTCTTTTTTCCTTTACAATAGAAACTCTTACCTTCATTAGAGCACAGACATAATCTTTATTTCTAAAACTTAAAACTTTAAACTAAATGAAAAACAGCTAATGTTTTTGCTGTAAGGTAGTTTGCCAACTTTAGAAAAATATTTTCAATTCTTCAAACAGATGGCAAGGCCACCTTTAAAAAATATTAAGCTTGCTAAAATAGATACAAACTGATAGTTCTACTTCTGATAAACGCTGCTGTGGACAACCGAATGCCTCCCATTCTGTTTCAGTAATAAATCACTTCCCTGACTTGAGTTAGTAATGAGATTTTTAATCATGTGGATTGAACATATCCTCCAGTTAATAAAAAAAAGTATCACCTCTTTTTTTATCTTTAATAAAAGATTTGTACACTGCTCAAATGATTGGTATTACATTTTTAAAGAAGCCGAGATTGATGTTTTTCAATTCTCCTTTCCATTTTTCTGGGCTTTTATAATTCAAAGGTAATATGCCCTATAATTAATAATTCATAAGGTAATTTTAAGGCTTTTATTCAGAAACCTCTTTCCTATTGACTTTAGAATATGTCATAAAAATGCAGGTATTAATATCTTGGCAATTCCCAGCTCTGTATGGATGAGGTCCTTGAATTTAAACAACTCAAGATTGGTGATTCAAAAATCAGGAGATATAATTTTGAACCTTAAGGTACAGAAAAGACAAATATCTTTTTAAAGTGCTATTTACACTATTATATTTCTTTCAACTGACAATTAACCACAGGCAGATTTCTCTTGTTATTCAGGTAATTGTCAGGATTTATTCTTTTTAGCATGATGATTATTTTGAGGAATAAATCAGAGGCAAACAGTTCTATCTGAAAACATTTTTTAAACTACTGTTCTAAATGTGCATTTAAGCATCTGGATTCACTAAAAGATTCATTCAAAGACATTTTTACCCGAAGGTAAAGCTTTGTTTTTCTCATTATTATCTTTCAGGCACAGCAAAGTAATATGTTTGAGGAGGGGAACACAGGAAAATCATCTCCACTTTATTTCTCTTTTAAGTATTTTTCCACACACTGCTCTGGAAATCTATCTGATCAGAGAGTATCAGGGTGTCACTCACCAAGTTTGTTAGAAAGTGATCCTTACGAGGGCACACACAAGAGTGTGCTAGCATTTACTGGCCAGTAAATTCCACTCTTTTCTCATAAAACTGCCAGGCATCAAATAAGTATAATTATGCATGGAAAAGAGTACTGTAAATATAAACGGCTTCAGAAATACAAGAGGTGTTATCATCTGCCAAATGGCCCACATTTGTCTCATGGAAGCTTGATAGAGTGCAGATGGAAAAATATGCACCTATTCCTACCTGTTGAAGAACAGCTCCAAGTACATCAGGATGCTGAATAAGCAATGACCCTCTTGTTCAGAAAATAAATCATGGCAACAAATAAACAACACATTACTATCTTCCCACCACTTTGTGAACAAGAGCAGTGGTGGATTCACTGCTGAATTTCTTGAGCAATTCACAGGACCTGACATTTATAATAAGGCTCAATAAGGATTAAACAATAATATCTGAAATGTGAAGAGCAGTATTTGACCCACTCAGGCACTTGGAGTCTCTGTTCCTCTAATCCTTCGCCTATAAAAGAAAACAGCCATCTAATCCAGATGTTGTGAAAATAGTTTAGATAAGACCAATAAATCTGAGTCATTGCTCTACTATTACAAAATATGGCTTGTAATAAATTTTTTTCCTTGGATATAAAGAATGCCGGAAACCATTGTAAATTACATGCAAGGAGGAAGCTGTGGTGCTTCAAGAGTTTTTTCTGGCCAAGAACAAAACTTTAAGATATACTGTGCTTTGATCAAGGATTTCCTACATAACTCAAGCTGGGCCTTAATTGTTAAAGGTCGAGGTACAGACCATCATTAGCTAAAGGGAGCACTATGTTTTACTTTTGATTCCAATTTGGTATGACAAGACAAATAAAAATAGCTTTTAGAGCAAAATATAGAATACAAAAAATCCATATGTCAGAAAACTTTCAGTTACACCTCTTGATGAGTTAGTATTTTACTCATTCATGCAAGACTGGCATACACTATACACTGTAATAACAGTTTCTATACAGAGCAAGACAAGCTTCCTATCCTTAAGAGGCCTGCTGATACACACAAGTGAGACACATAAGTGCAGAAATACATGTCCTTACGCACATGCTATAGAAGCATATGACAATATAAGGGCCTAGAGAAAAGATGTCAGTTCTATGTGGGGAGCGGCAAGGTAGGGAGGGTTGTTTGGGATACTTCACAATAAAGTGAGTGTTGAAAGGTGAACAGGCTTTCATCAAGTGTGTACGAATATAAAGAAGGTCATTTTAAGCATGTGGAGGAGCAGAAGCAAAGGCACCACAGACCAAAAATCACGCTTGAGTAATGGTTGAATCACAGGGTATTGGAAGGTTAGAATAGGTTCTGTAAGAGAAAACCACTTAAGAGATCACTAGATCACGCATTAAATTAACTTTCTATAACATTTGGACTGTGGTGAGTGGCCAATTCAGAGCCATTAAAGGGTTATAAATAGGTGAATTATATGCTTAGTGTTTCATGTTAGAAAGATCACACTGGCAACAGCATGGAGGGTTGACTGGAAGGGTAGACTGTAAAGATTCCAAGATTAATTAGAAGACTCTGGGAACAGGGGGAGAGAGATCCAAGATGGCCGATTAGCAGCAGCTCAGGATTGTAGCTCCCAGTGAAAGCGCAGAGAGTGAGTGGACGCCACATTTTCAGACGAATTTTCATAGCCTACAGACCAAGAGATTCTTGGCGGAGGAGCCCCAAGGGTCACCAGTGCGACCCTTTTGGAGGGCGCGGCCGTTTTGCAGGCGCCCCGACGCGGCGGTTCTCAGTCCGGAGTATACGGGACTGAGTGCCCTTTGGTTGGCGTTGGAGCTCCAGGAAAGCAGAGTCTCCCATTCAGCTGATTAAAAAGCGGATTGAAGTGGGGAACCAGACTGGGAGATTCCCGGGCAGAAAAGCGCCACGAATCTTAACGCCGCTGTTTCAGCCGGCGTAGTGGGTCACCACAGGGGAAAGCTGGTCCCCCCCCCCCAACAACAATAACAAAAAAAACAGCAGTTGGAACTGCTGAGGATTAAGCGTTTCACACCAAGTACAGCTGAACCCGGGAAGGTCCAGCTCTGTGGGGGAGGGGCATCCGCCGAAGGAAAATTAAGAAATAGAAAAAACTTTATAACCAACAAGCTGGACGTCCACTCAGAGACCTAATCTGAAAGTCAGCAATTACACAGACGACAGGTGGATAAATCCACAAAGATGGGAAGAAACCAGCGCAAAAAGGCTGAAAACACCCACAATCAGAATGCCTCTCCTCCTACAGAGGATTACAGTGCCTCATCACCAATTGAACAAGGCCTGATAGAAAATGAATGTGAGGAATCAACGGAATCAGGCTTCAGAAGGTGGATAATGAGAAACTTCTGTGAGCTAAAAGAACATGTTCTAGCCCAATGCAAGGAAACTAAGAACCTTGAAAAAAGGTTTCACGAAATGTTCATGTAGAATGGACAATTTAAAGAGGAATATAAGTGAATTAATGGAGCTGAAAAACACAATACGAGAACTTCGAGAAGTATGCACAAGTTTTAACAGTCGAATTGATCAAGCAGAAGAAAGGATTTCAGAGGTCGAAGACCAACTTAACGAAATAAAACGAGAAGACAAGATTAGAGAAAAAAGGGTAAAAAGGAATGAGCAAAGTCTCCAAGAAATATGGGACTATGTGAAAAGACCTAATCTACGTTTGATAGGTGTACCTGAATGTGACGAAGAGAATGAATCCAAGCTGGAAAATATTTTTCAGGATATTATCCAGGAAAACTTTCCTAACCTAGCAAGGCAGACTAATATTCAAGTCCAGGAAATCCAGAGAACACCACAAAGATATTCCTCAAAAAGAGCAACCCCAAGGCACATAATCATTAGATTCATCAGGGTTGAAACGAAGGAGAAAATACTACGGGCAGCCAGAGAGAAAGGTCAGGTTACCCACAAGGGGAAGCCTATCAGACTCACAGCTGATCTCTCAGCAGAAACCCTACAAGCCAGAAGAGAGTGGGGGCCAATATTCAACATCCTTAAAGAAAAGAACTTTCAACCCAGAATTTCATATCCAGCCAAACTAAGTTTCATAAGTGAAGGAAAAATAAAATTTTTTGCAAACAAGCAAGTACTCAGAGATCTCATTACCACCAGGCCTGCTTTACAAGAGCTTCTGAAGGAGGCACTATGTATAGAGGGGGAACAACCAGTATCAGCCACTTCAAAGGACCCATCAGTAAGCTGCATCCAGATCCATCTTACATGCAAGGATATACAGAGACTCAAAACAAAGGGATGGAGGAAGATTTGCCAACCAAATGGAGAGCAAAAAAAAAAAAAAGCAGTAGTTGCAATTCTCATCTCTGATAAAATCGACTTTAAAGTAATAGAAACCGAAAGAGATAAGAAGGACATTGTATAACGGTAGAGGGATCAATGTAACGGGAAGAGCTAACGACCCTAAGCCTATGCGCACCCAATATAGGAGTACCCAGATACACAGGGCAACTTCTTGGTGACTTACAAAGAGACTTGGACTCCCACACGATAATAGTGGGAGACTTTAACATTACATTGTCAATATTGGACAAATTAATGAGACAGAAGGTTAAGAAGGATACCCGGGACTTGAACTTAAACCTCAAACAAGTAAACTTAATAAACATTTACAGAACTCTCTACTCCAAATCCACAAAATATACATTTTTTTTTCAGTAACACATCACATTTATTCTAAAAGTGACCACATGGTTGGGAGTAAATCACTCCCTAGCAATTGCATAGCATTTCATAGGTTTAAATGAAATATTGGTTGGCTGTTTGTTTGTTATTTTCCTCCCTTATTCCTTCCTGTCTCCATTGTATAACACAATTATTAGTATAAAAAAAGCTTTTAATATCCATTTGTAGACTGCATTCTAGCCTGGGCAATAGAGCAAGATTCCCGTTCTCTCTTCCTTTTTCTTTTTCTTCTTCTTTTTCTCTTTATTTCATTCTTTTTTTCTTCCTTCTTTCTCTTTTTCTCTTTAAAAAAAATAAAATGAAAAAAAAAAAAAACTGGGTCCATCCATGGCCACCCTGAGAAGGGTTTTGCACTGTATCTGTAATTTCTGCTTCTATTCCATTGATCAGAACAAATCAAATGAGTAAATATGACCTGATGAGACAGGGGAAAGTATTCCTGCCATAGGAAGTCAATGCAAGTCATGATAATGACATAGGGTATGGAATCTTATTACAAGGAACACAATAAGTGTATAGTGGATAATAATACTGACATTTACACAAGAGTAGAACACTACATCAGGCCACTGTTTGATTTCTAGCCTATCCCTTTAGTAGCTGGAGGAGGTTTAAAAAGCCATTTTGCTTTCTTGTGATCATTCTCGTCCTTTGCAGAATGGGAAAACAAAAAAAATACCTACCTCACAGGGTTGTTTGGAGGATTAACTGAGTTCACATAAGTAAAGCAAATAGAATACTTTCTTGAACAAAAAAAAAAAAGAAAAAAAAAGAAAATATTACTGAGAGAAAATACTTGCATGCAGATCATATCAACTGAACTGTTGTTTCCAAGTGTTTCCTTCTTTCTTTTGTTCATTCTTTCTCTTTCCCCCCCTTTGCCTCTTTCTGCCATCCATCCATCTATCCATCCATGCATCCATCCATAAAAAAAAAAAAAGAAGACTCTGGGAACAGTTAAGATGGTAGCTAATGGGGCAGAGCTAAAGCAGAAGTGATAGAGATAAATATATTAGATATTAAGAAGGTAGCACTAGAAGCACATGGTGACTATCTGGATTTGCGAAAGGAAGGAGAATAGAGTGGTTTTAGGATGAACTTTCGAAGTGCTGGGACTACAGGCATGAGCCACTGCACCCAGCCGAGTGTGAACTTTCAATTTCTTCTTTGCTACCTAGAAGATGATGTTATTCATAGAGATGGGAATATAGAAAGAGTTGTAGGTTTGGACTTAAAGGCAATTAAATTTATTCCATAAATAACATTTGATTTCCTAAGGCCATGAGTGTAAAAGACCAGGATGTGGCTTGAATATATAGGTCCAGAGCCCAAAAAGGGCCAAGCTGGTAAAGTAGACTCAGGACTCCTATTAGGAACAGTTGATGCCTAAGACTTCATGAGATCACTTACAAGGACTATTTCCCTGTATCAGAATCACCAAAGTTTATATTTAAAAATATATATTTCTAGGCCTTTCCACAAATATACTGGGTCAGAATCTTGGGTTTGGGCCCAGAAATCTACATTTCAACAACATTTTTTAGGTATTCTTTGGCTTACTAAAAATTGATAGGAAGAATATTTCTCTTCTATTCATTGCTAAATGTCTAGTTTTTTGAAGTGCCTGGCACACAGCAGGTTCTTATAAATAATTGCCAAATGAATGAATAAAAGAAAGAAAAAAGTAAAGAGCTAAGAACATTTTGAAGACTTCTTATCTCCTACTTACTCCTTAAATAAACAATTTCTCTTTGGAATTCTAGAAATACATTCCTATAGGCTTATTTTGTTCTATGTACTGTATTCATTACAAAACTAAGCATATATTCCTTTTTTCCCCAACATTACTTATGGATTACTAAGAAAAATGTGGAAACCCCTTTCATGTAGCTGTTTCAAAGTATATACACAATTTTTACTTTTTAATGGATAAGTATTTGGAGAAATGAAACATCATTAACCCTGAAAATTCTTTTTAAGGCTTCAGTTATGATCTGCAGAGCTTTTCTTTTCTGTTTCTTTATATTCATTCTTCATTCTCTCTATCCTACATTTAAAAAAATCACTGAGAATATTTCTTGAAACTTCAGTTACTAACCCCATTGCCCCTGACTGCAGTCTCCAAATTCCAACTACACTTTTTCTTATAACATTGCTTTTTATCTGTTTCCTTTTCTCTGGCTGATTTTTTTTTTCTTCTCCTTTCAAATGCCCACCTGCTTTCTCTGCTCTTGAACTCGAATGGGTTGTTAGCAGCAAAGAGATGAGAGACCTTTCTAGCTGCTGGAGAGAAGTTCTGAAGTGGTGTGCATCATCTGGCTCCAGTCTACAGGTCACCTCAGACCGGCAGGAAAAGAAATTAGACCCTGCATTCCATGTATGAAGGCATTTTGTCTGCAAGGCAGCACCGCAGTGATAGCCCAGGCACAGATTGGGGACATGCTGAAAACTTTCAACATCCCCGCTTCATATTTGATGGACACAAAGAGAAAAAAGACTGGCTTCTGAAAGATAACTTAACCTTCTTGAAAAGTAAATCAAACTCAGAATCCTCCCAGACACCAGGTAACTCATTTTCCAACTTCATCCTGGCCAGGCTGTTTGACCCTGCTTATTTGGTGGGAGTCCTTGGGGGCATCTTCTCTGATTGAATCCAGCTGCAGTCTAATGGCCAGCTGTCCTCTCAGCCTCTGATCAGGACCTTTCAAAGGTCTAGTCAGAAGCTCCTGGGGGAGTGGTATACCATATCAGAGACCTGAGTGTGCTCCAATTTGTCATGGTTCTGATTAAGTGGATACATAACAGATGGTGTCTTGTTTTAGATGGAGATGAGTAGGTGAGAAATTGTCTGGCTATGTTGAATTCTTTTAATTAAAAAAAGAATGGGAAAAATAATCTGCAGCTGGTATGTCATTTTTACCTCATAAGCACAGTTTTCTTTCATTCAGTCATAAAAGGCAAGAAGAGAAAACACAAACTCTCTCAATTTGGGACAAACCTAAGAAAGTCATTTCCTCTGTGGTATGAATATAGGGTTAGCAAATGATTTCTTTAAAAAACAAAAAATGGTCAAGTGCATTTATTTTTCCTTTGAAATGGACAGCAACAGAATAATGGAATTATCTGTGCAACAGTTCTCAAAGACAGGTCCCCAGACCAGCATTATCATTATCACTTGGGAATGTGTTGGAGACAAAGTCAGGCTCCACACTGGACCTTCTGAATTAAGAACTCTGGGTTGAGGAGTCAGGTAGGGCCCAGAAACATGTATTATAACAAGTCGGCTAAGTGACTCTGACATGCATTAAAATTTGAGAACCACTGTTTTAGAATACTGAAAACTCACTGTACTGAAAAGAAGGCTATTAATTTTTAAAAGACTATCAGCATCAATCCCCCATATTGATAAATTTTTTTAGTATTTATCAAATGCTTATACACCACAAGGAAACTGAAGCACAGAGAGGCTAAGTAACTAACCTGGGTAAAGCAAAGTAGTAAGTGGCAGAGTTAGGATTTGGACCCAGGAAGTCAGGTTTTTGAGTGCAGGCTGGTTAGTTTTCCCATGTGCTCTTCAGGAAGCCTGCTTTATCACCAGACCTAGAGGTACTATGTATGGCTTAGGTAGCACACACTCCATGCCACCCTCAAAAGTTGCAACATCTTCCTGTCAATACCTCATATCCTTTTTCCTCAAACTCTGTAAACTCTATATTTAGTTACTTTATTACCTCATTCTCCTCTATTAAAATGTAAGTTCCATGCAAAATACATTTAAATTTTTTTTTGCTATGGAAATATTCAAACATATGTGAAAGTAGAGAAATAGTATAATTAACCCAGTTTATCTGTTACCACTTTCAGCAAATACCAATATATGGGTAATTCTTGTTTCATCTCTGTTTCTACCCATTCCCTATACCCTGGAGTATTTTAAAGTAAATCCTGAACATCAATCATATAAACAATCAGAATAAACACGTAAAAGAGCTCTGAAAAATATAACTTTAATATCATAGCTTTAAAAAATACCTATAATTTTTTTTTAAGCTATTTACCAATTCACTTTTATTTCCATTTTAACAACTAGTAAATTTCTTAAAGTCTTCAATGTCCAAGCAATATTTAGATTTTTCTAATTTTTCTAAATCTTGCTTTAAAACATATTTGTTTAAATCAAGATCCAAATAATGTCCATATATTGTGACTTGTTGGCAAGACTCTTTAAGTGGCATTAGGTCTATAGGTTTCCCCATCATCATTCTGTACATATTTCTCCAGTTTTTTTCCCTTGAAGTATTTTGTTGTTATTATTATTGATAAAATCAGGTAATTTTATCATATTAAGTAGAGATTAGCAAACTTTTTCTATATACGGCAGATAGTAAATATTTTATGTTTTGAGAGTTATATGTGCTCTGTTTCAATTGCTGGACTTTCCTGTTCAATCATAAAACAGCATAAACAATATGTAAACAAATGGACAAGGCTGTGTTGCAATAAAACAGTATTAACAAAAATAGGTGAGGAGCCAAATTTGGCCCACAGGTCATCGTTGCTGATCCTTCCTATGGAATGCCACAGTCAGATGTCATTAATTACCCACCTATGAAATCCTTTATCAGGTCTTCTGTTTCTTGTAATTTCTGTAAATTGGTAGTTAAATCTAAAGGCTTAATCAGATGTTGGTTTGATTTTGTTTTCTTATTCATTTATTTTTATTTTGTGAGACAACTCATATACATACATATTTTTTATACATCAAATATACATATACATAAAGTATGTATACATATATTTATACAGAACTCCCAAAGTTCTGTAATTTCAGAACTTTTGGAGATTGAGCTGGGAAGATTGCTTGAGCCTAGGGGTTTGAGTCACACCTGGGCAACATAGTGAGACCCCCGTCTCTAAAAAAAAAAAAAAAAAAATTAACCTTATCAACCTTCAATCTATATCTTCTTCCAGTCATGCCAAAAATCTGGATTCTCAAGGACATGGACATAATTACCCATTTGAATTATTAAATGTCTCACAGTATAGACCTAACAGACTCAGAATAATAATATTACTTTTAAAAGTATTATAATTTAAAATATATGTACTTATATACATACATGTATGTATATAAGTTGTCTCACAAAATAAAAATATATGAAAAATGTGTGTGTATATATGTATATATATAATTTTCATTAGGGGGTTATTACAACAAACAAAACAAAAGAAAACCAACAAAGAAGCAGTGTACATTCATCATAGTGTACTTCTATCACATTTTGAGATTTATTTATTCATTAATGATCATTCCCCAGATCTACTGATAATATCTCAATAGCTACAAGACAGTAATATTCTTATTTCACTATTACTTCTTATTTATTAGATAGAACAGTGTTACAAACAGAAATTATCTTTGGTCACCCTGAAGTACAGTTCACACAGGAAAGACAGAATAATTGCTTGATGATTGAGCTTATCATGATGAATTTGTTCTCTAGCATCCTTCAAAGATATCTAAACTTTTAAAGTATCAGTATAAACCTATGATATAAAATATTTGAAATTCCTTAATCAGTTGCTCTCGTTATTCATATGGCACACACATTTTTCCATCTTTGTTCAGTAGAAGTTTTTCCAAATTGTGTCTGATTCTTTTTGGCACAATCCTACAGTCTTTGAAAGCATCCCTATTTTAAATTATGGCAAGATGTTTCAAATTTATCTTATAAATTATCTGCCCCAGATGCTAAATTATCCATTTCTCCAATGAGTCCTGGTTCCTTTTACTGACAAAAGGCATTTAGAGACCATAATCTGAGCATTAGGGGTCTATTTGCTAATGGGTTAGTCATTGGTTCTAGGGTTATTCAGTGAACAGAGTTGGAAATTATTTTCTTAAGAAAACATACATAATGAGTTTATATAGAAGCCCCAAACATTTTTGGCCAGGCACATTAGCTCAGGCCTGTAATTTCAGAACTTTGGGAAGCTGAGCTGGGAAGACTGTTTGAGCCCAAGGGTTTGAGACAAACCTGGGCAACATAGTGAGACCGTGTCTCTAAAAAAAAAAAAAAAATTAACCTTATCAACCTTCAATCTATATCTTCTTCTAATCATGCCAAAAATCTGGGTTCTCAAAGACATGGACATAATTAATCATTTCATTCATTAAATATTTTTAATGAATGTATAGACCTAACAAACTCAGAATAACAATATTACTCTCAAAAGTACTATAACTTAAAATCATTTAATATTATTTTTAAGTTCTTTTTGTCATTTTAAGTTCTTTTTGTCCTAGGGATATACAATCACATTTCTGAATTTTAAAATCACCTGGATTAGTTCCTTTCTATGTGACTATTCTGTTTCTGTGCTCTCCAGTACGGTAGCCATAAGCCACATATGGCTAGTAAAAATATAATTTAAGTGACTTCACTATAACTTAAAATTAAGTTTCTCAGTCATATTAGCTGCATTATAAGTATCCACATAGCTAGAGGCTACTATATATTAAATGGTGGAGATATAGAACATTTTAATCATCACATAAAGTTCTATTTGGTACACAGTTTATTTTCTTTTTAAAAATTTTTTAGAAATTCCTTTTATATGTATTCTACTTTGTTTTGTTATTAGGTGAAAATATACAAAATTCCAAAGACAAATCAATAAACAATATATACTCAAAGAAGTCTAGTTTCTATTCCTGCCCCCTCTACCCTGTTCTCTCCTTCCCACAACAGATAAAGTTTTAACATTTCTGTGCTTTATCTTTCTATTGATTTTATTCTTAATGTAAATAAATATATGTGTGTATACATACATGTATGTATAATACCTCTAATTTCTTAGATAAATGACAGCATACTATTTATTATTTAATTGAATGGTTTTTTCTATGATTTACAAAAAAATGCAGTATAATATAACCACTAATTCTTTAGCAATAAATCGATGCTGACTCACCATTAAAGTCTTTTTAAAAAGCGTACTTGGTGATGTGGAGAAACCAATGAGACACTAAATCTCATGGAAACTTAAAGATTTGGGCAGTTATTAATACAGTAACTTAAAGCTCATATTCATGATCAAAAGTAAATTCTGAAATTTCAAGTGGTGAGTGAAGGGTGCCATGTGTGTTAGAACACAGGAATGACCAGATCGGCCCAAAATGATGCCAGAGAGTGATACTGACTTGCTCTCCAATAAGAAAATTTCAAATCTATCTGAGTTGGTTGCCAACAAATGCAATTTTTTTTGGAAAGGGTGGAACATGTTCATATTTCCTTAGCTTTTGTCAACAACTCAACAGCTGTGTTCCAAATGGACTGAAGTTGAGCCAAAATATTGTCTGGCAGCCCTGAAAACAAAATCTGACAATAATTGATTTTCAGAGCATTCACACTGTGAATCCCAACATTCCATAGTCTGGGGACATTGGGAGATAAGGGGGTGGTGAACAAAGATCTTTATTTTCTTATTTCTAGATAGTACATGGCCAAAGAAAATCTAAACAAGAGATTAATCCCATCATTGTGTTCTATTTCTTCAGACAGAGTGAAATATCTATAAGATATTTAAAAAATAAAATCTTTTTCTGCCTGGATGCTTTGTACTAATCTAGAAGGAGCCTTGGTTACCATTATGCCACTTTGATGACACAAGACAGTGTGCATGTAAGCATGATATCCCCCTTTGAAAATGAGAAAAATCAACTATTACATCCAATGCTGAGGAATATATGGAAGGCAACTCTCACAAGTTCTCAGAAACCTGTGATTCTTACAAGAAGAAATAAATGAAATATAAAGTACTGAACATATTTCCCTTAGAGATGTTCTCCAAAGCTAGTGAAAGGCATTGCAGGTGCTCACTTTGGCAGCACATATACTAAAATTGGAATGATACAGAGAAAATTAACATGGCCCCTGTGCAAGGATGGCAGGCAAGTTTGTGAAGCATTCCATATTTTTCAGATTCACCAGGGTTAAAATGAAGGAAAAAATGCTAAGTGCAGCCAGAGAGAAAGGTCAGGTTACCCACAAAGGGGGAGCCCATCAGACTCACAGCAGATCTCTCAGCAGAAACCCTACAAGCCAGAAGAGAGTGGGGGCCAATATTCAACATCCTTAAATAAAAGAACTTTCAACCTGGAATTTCATATGCAGCCAAACTAAGCTTCATAAGCAAAGGAGAAAGAAAATCCTTTATGGACAAGCAATTGCTGAGAGATTTCATCACCCCCAGGCCTGCCTTATAAGAGCTCCTGAAAGAAGCACTAAACAAGGAAAGGAACAACCAGTACCAGCCACTCCAAAAACGTACCAAATGGTAAAGACCATCAACACAATGAAAAAAAATGCTTCACCTAACAGGCAAAACATCCAGCTAGCATCATAATGGCAGGATCAAATTCACACATAACAATATTAACCTTAAATGTAAATAGGCTAAATGCCCCAATCAAAAGACACAGACTGGCAAATTGGATAAAAAGTCAAGACCCATCGGTGTACTGTATTCAGGAAACTCATCTCATGAGCAAGGACACACATAGGCTCAAAATAAAGGAATGGAGGAAGATTTATCAAGCAAATGGAGAGCAAAAAAAAAAAAAAAGCAGGACTTGCAATCTTAGTGTCTGAGAAAATGGACTTTAAACCAACAAAGATCAAAAGAGACAAATAAGGACATTACATAATGCTAAAAGGATCAATGCATCAAAAAGAGCTAAGGATCCTAAATATATATGCACCAAATACAGGAGCACCCAGGTACATAAAGCAAGTTCTTAATGACCTAGAAAGAGACTTACACTCCCACACAATAATAGTGGGAGATTTTAACACCCCACTGTCAATATTAGATAAATCAACGAGACAGAAAATTAACAAGGATATCCAGGAGTTGAACGCAGATCTGGACCAAGCAGACCTATTAGACATCTACAGAAATCTCCACCCTAAATCCACAGAATATACATTCTTCTCTGGATAGCATTGCACCTACTCTAAAATTGACCACATAATTGGAAGTAAATCACTCCTCAGCAAATGCAAAAAACAGAAATCCTAACAAACAGTCTCTCAGACCACAGGGCAATCAAATTAGAACTCAGAATTAAGAAACTAACTCAGAACCACAGAGCTTCATGGAAATTGAACAACTGGCTCCTGAATGTTGACTGGATAAACAATGAAATGAAGGCAGAAATAAAGATGTTCTTTGAAACCAATGAGAACGAAGACACAAGATACCAGAATCTCTGGGACACATTTAAAGCAGTGTCTAGAGGGAAATTTATAGCAATAAATGCCCACATGAGAAGTGAGGAAAGATCTTAAATTGACACCCTATCATCAAAATTGAAAGAGCTAGAGGAGCAAGATCAAAAAAAACTCAAAAGCTAGCAGAAGACAAGAAATAACTAAGATCAGAGCAGAACTGAAGGAAATAGAGACACAAAAAACCCTACCAAAAAATCAATAAATCCAGGAGTTAGTTTTTTGAAAAGATCAACAAAATAGACTGCTAGCCAGATTAATAAAAAAGAAAAGGGAGAAGAATCAAATAGATGCAATAAAAAATGTTAAAGGGGGATATCACCACTGATTCCACAGAAATACAAACTACAATCAGAGATACTACAAACAACTCTATGCAAATAAACCAGTAATCCTGGAAGAAATGGATAAATTCCTGGACACTTGCACTCTACAAAGCCTAAACCAGGAAGAAGTTGAAACCTTGAATAGACAAATAACAAGGACCGAATTTGAGGCAGCAATTAATAGCCTACCAACCAAAACAAGTCGAGGTCCAGATAGGTTCACAGCTGAATTCTACCAGACATGCAAAGAGGAGCTGGTACCATTCCTTCTGAAACGATTCCAAACAATACAAAAAGAGGGAATCCTTCCCAAATCATTTTATGAGACCAACATCATCCTGATACCAAAACACAGTAGAGACTCAACAAAAAAAGAAAACTTCAGGTCAGTATCCATGATGAACATTAATGCAAAAATACTCAATAAAATACTGGCAAACCGATGACAACAACATATCAAAAAGCTTATCCATCACGATCAAGTAGGCTTCATTCCAGGGATGCAAGGCTGGTTCAACATACACAGGTCTATAAACATAATCTACTACATAAACAGAACCAAAGACAAAAACCACATGACTATCTCAATAGATGCAGAGAAGGCCTTTGACAAAATTCAACAGCACTTTATGCTAAAAACTCTCAATAAACTAGTTATCAAAGGAACATTTCTCAAAACAATAAAAGCTATTTATGACAAACCTACAGTCAATATCATACTGAATGGGCAAAAACTGGAAGCATTCCCTTTGAAATTTGGCACTAGAAAATAATGCCCTTTCTCACCACTCCTATTCAATATACTATTGGAAGTTCTAGCCAGAGCAATTAGGCAAGAAAAAAAATAATAAAGGGTATTCAATTAGGAAAAGAGGAAGTCAAATTGTCTCTAATTGCAGACAACATGACTGTATATTTAGAAGACCCTATCATCTCAGCCCCAAATCTCCTGAAACTGATAAGCAACTTCACCAAGGTCTCAGGATACAAAATCAATGTGCAGAAATCACAAGCATTCCTATACACCAGTAACAGACTAACAGAGAGCCAAATCATGAGCAAACTTCCATTCACAATTGCTACAAAGAGAATAAAATACCTAGGAATACAACTAACAAAGGATGTAAAGGACCTCTTCAAGGAGAACTACAAACCACTGCTCAATGAAGTAAGAGAGGACACAAACAGATGGAGAAACATTCCATGTTCATGGTTAGAAAGAATCAATATTGTGAGAATGGATATACTTCCCAAAGTTATTTATAGATTCAACACTATCACCATCAAGCTACCAATGACCTTCTTCACAGAACTGGAAAAAACCACCTTAAACTTCATATGAAACCAAAAGAGAGCCCACATAGCCAAGACAATCCTAAGCAAAAAGAACAAGCCTGGAGGCATCACACTACCTGATTTCAAACTATACTACAAGGCTATAATAATCAAAACAGCATGGTACTGGTACCAAAACAGAGATATAGACCAATGGAACAGAACAGAAGCCTCAGAGGCAACACCACACATCTACAACCATCTGATCTTTGACAAACCTGACAAAAACAAGCAATGGGGAAAGGATTCCCTGTTTAATAAATGGTGTTGGAAAAACTGGCTAGCCACTTGCAGAAAGCAGAAACTGGACCCCTTCCTGACACCTTACACTAAAATTAACTCCAGATGGATTAAAGACTTAAACATAAGACCTAACACCATGAAAACCCTAGAAGAAAACCTAGGCAAAACCATTCAGGACATAGGCATAGGCAAGGACTTCATGACTAAAACACCAAAAGCATTGGCAACAAAAGCCAAAATAGACAAATGGGATCTAATTAAATTCCAGAACTTCTGAGCAGCAAAAGAAACAATCATTAGAGTGAACCGGAACCAACAGAATGGGAAAAAATTTTGCAATCTACTCATCTGACAAAGGGCTAATATCCAGAATCTACAAAGAACTAAAATAGATTTACAGGAAAAAAAAACAAACAATCCCATCCAAAAGTGGGCAAAGGAAATGAGCAGACACTTTTCAAAAGAAGACATATATGAGGCCAACAAACACAAAAAAATGCTCATCATCACTGATTATTAGAGAAATGCAAATCAAAACCGCATTGAGATGCCACCTCATATCACTTAGAATGGCGATCATTAAAAAATCTGGAGACAACAGATGCTGGAGAGGATGTGGAGAAATAGGAACACTTTTACACTGTTGGTGGGAGTGTAAACTAGTTCAACCATTGTGGAAGACAATGTGACACTTTCTCAAGGACCTAGAAATACAAATTCCATTTGACCCAGCAATCCCATTACTGGGTATATACCCAAAGGATTATAAATCATTCTATTATAAAGACACATACACATGTGTGTTTATAGTGGCACTGTTTACAGTAGCAAAGACCTGGAACCAACCCAAATGCCCATCAACGATAGATTGGGCAGGGAAAATGTGGCACATGTACACCATGGAATACTATTCAGCCATAATAAATGATGAGTTTGTGTCCTTTGTAAGGACATGGATGAATCTGGAAACCATCATTCTCAGCAAACTGACACAAGAACAGAAAATCAAACACTGAATGTTCTCACTCATAGGCAGGTGATGAACAATGAGAACACATGGACACAGAGAGGGGAGCATCACACACTGGGGTCTGTTGGGGGGGGTCAAGGAAGGGACAGAGGGGTTGTGGGGGAGGTCGGAGAGGGATAACATGGGGAGAATAGCCAGATGTACGTGACAGGAGAATGGAGGCAGCAAACCACATTGCCACGTGTGTACCTATGCAACAATCCTGCAAGATCTGCACATGTATCCCAGAACCGAAAGTACAATAAATAAATAAATAAATAAATAAAAAAGAAAAAAGGCATTGCAGAAATGTAAAATATTACATTATATTGTTTAGCAATTCCATCTAGTGGGGAGGAAAAATTTTGAAATCTGTATGGTGAATCTCATATTCATACATTTAATGCTCATCTGGGCCAATCAATGAAAAAGGGAAAAAATAAATTATGATTTTTAAAATCATTAACAAGGTATAAATCTGTAGTAAAAAATGCATGAATTGCAAATGTAAAGTCACAGAGAAAGATAATAAGCTGAAGAAACCTCAAGGTCCTCTGGATCAATCCTTTTGCTCAGTACAAGGAACAGAGGCTCCAAGAGTTTATGAGAGTGTGTTTATCTTGCCATGATTTTTTAGCATATCAGTAGCAAAATCAAGCTAGATGGGGCTCCTGCCTACCTGTCCAAAACTATTCTCTCATAGTGCTAGGTTGTGTATTGTCATGTATGAGCAGGTACCAGGATTTTTCTTGTTCAAAATAAACACCATCAGTGATCATCAGAATGAGGGTGTTCCCTGCCAAGATCACATTCTCTTTCTGATTCACATTTCCTGACTTGGAGAGCACCTGCCCTCACTACTGGCACCTCACAAATTTAGGATGCTTCAGCTGACCTGGGCTGGAGGTGGTGGGTTCCCAGAGCTTTGGCTCCAAAAACCTGTTGATGGGCTCTGATCTTGGAGCATATTTGCTTTGCTTGCTGCAGCCAAAAATGTGCTTGTGTCTGGTCGCATTCTGGAAAGGTTTGCCCTTGAGTCACACTTTTCCTCTGGACCTTTTGTTCATACTTTTAATCATTATTTAACATTCATTTAAAACCTTCAATATTTTATCTCACCACAGACCACTAAGATATTCTACAGAACAATGAATTTACTTAGATGCTTAGAAACAACAGTAATAAATACAGTAGGAACTACAATAATTTGAGCATTTATTATATGTTAGGCAACTTACATATTTTATGTCACTTAATCCTGAGAACCTTCCTTTAACACACACTGTGAGACAGGTATTATTAAATTAATGTTACAGATGAAGAAACTATTTCAGAGAGCTTCTTAAGTAAATTGTCCAAGGTAAGTGGAAGAAGCAGGGCTGTCTAACCCCTAAAGTTCTGTTCCTGATCCCCATTGTCTTGAAATTAAGAAGTACCACCTTGCCCATTTCATGGCTAACAGCTGGATCAAGTTTATTTGCAGAGAGTTGGAAAATCAAGACTGTGAGGGATCATCTTCAATAAGGGGGAAAAAAAAAATCAGTCATTACTACAAAAATTACACTTCACCCTTTTAAGGAAGCCCTCCCTGTTAGGATAACTTAAGGTCTTTTAGCTATCCTTGAACATTGAAAGTAAAGCCCGTTATCAACCACACGGCATGTACCCACACTCATTCCTCCTAAATCCTCCTTCTTCAACACTCCAAAACTTTTCTCTCTGCTAATAGCAGCTCTCTCGAGCTGGTCTTCACCAAACAA
This sequence comes from Ateles fusciceps, assembly GCA_036589455.1. Classification (NCBI taxonomy): domain Eukaryota; kingdom Metazoa; phylum Chordata; class Mammalia; order Primates; family Atelidae; genus Ateles; species Ateles fusciceps. The sequence goes on along the minus strand of JAZHEH010001266.1, from coordinate 15,395,371 downwards.
AGGTACCCTAGTCCCTTTAACATTTTTAACGATTTGTTTTTCTCAAGTTTGCTTCTTTTTAAGATCATCTTCTAAAACTACATACCTAAATTGTTGGCCACTATTGACAGAAACTTTCAGATTATGGTTTTTTTTACTAAAAATAAAAAAAGTAATTTTTATAAAGTAGTTAAGAGTTTAATTGAAGTAAAAAATTGTAAACCAGTATCTTGTCGATCCATATTCTTCAGACATCTCCTTTGTTTCTAGCTCTTCTTTCCATTGCATCTTTTTGCCCCAAAAGGAGACAAAAGCTCAAATATTTCACAGCTGATTAATAAATTGAACAAAAGATAAGAAACGCCTCCCGGAAAATGGAGCTACATTGAAACTGCCATTAAGTCTAAATGCACAGCTAGGTGAATGTTCTTTATTCTGTCATCATTTCAGTATCATGATATTGAATGTGAATGAACTTTGTTCAAACAAACATACCTCAAGGGATACAAAGAGTATCCCTTATCACATAATTGTGCCATTATTATTCATAGCTTTGAAAACATCAAGCTGAAATATATTTATATCATAAATATAGTAAGAGCAGAGGATCTGATAGGTTTGGAAATCAACACAGAACATTCTCTCTTCTTCAGATGCATTATTGCTCCTAGACTGATAGAAATCAAGCCCATTATAAAGATATAGTTTCCAAATGACCTCTCTCAAACATAACTTGGGACTCAGAAAACTTAGTTGGAACAATCGGTCCCTGGATCACTTCCATCTTGTCTTCTTCTCAAGGGAGTTGGGCCATAATGTGCAACTATTCTCAGAAATGGGTAATCCTCAACCCCTGGGCATCCCTCGTGAATGTTTTTTTCCAGCCAAAACTACTTCGGGCTTTGTAGCTTTTTTTTTTTTTTTTTTTTTTTGATAAGTGAACTTAACATCTCTATAAAAATAATTATATCACTATTAATATCATGCCTCCCTTCCAAAACACTGCAATCTAGAAAATACTACACAAGCACAAATCCTTATAATAGTCATGAGTTACACAGGTAAGAAGCAATAGGAAGATAAGGAGATTCCTAGAATCACCCTTAAAAATCAGTAAGCTACAGATTGAATCTCCACACTCTGATTCACAGTCATTTTTTCCTCCTCAAAGAAACAACACAAACTCTCAAGAAAAAAATAAATATTAATGAAAAAAATTTAAGTTCCAGAAAATGCCAACAGCCTCTTGAATCAAATGCTACAAAATTATAAACAAAATTGAGCATGATCTTCAGGTACTGAGCCGATTTGATTCTATGCGAATGAATGTGATCATACCAACAGATGTGGTGGAGACAAAACCAATGAAGCCAAATGGACCAAGACGGTGCCAAGAGCCTTAAAGAAATTGAAAAAAGGAATTCAAGATTCAAACCTGGCAACATAACAGAGAGCCGATGTGAAGATTGCAAATGTGATGAATATGCTGTGGCCACCTGTAAGAACACATGCTGCTCTGTTCTGGGGAGGAAAAGTAGGATTTTGTCATTCTGTGGCAAACAGAGGCGCTTGAAAGGCAGTACTTTCAAAGTAGAGAGCAGATTCCTCAAAGTAGGGAAAAAAATATGAATCCAGGTCCCTGATTAACCCTGAGCCCTAAGTACAAAGAAAGAGTATATGCATTGTTCAACTAAATTCTGGTAACCAACACTTGGCCTAGGCTATGTTACCTGGGCTGTTTCTTACACTGTCCTTCAACGTAAGCTAATGATATAATATCAAAGCACAATACAGTTAAGCAGTTCTGCAGAGGGGCAAAGGATCAAGTCCATTTATGCAACCCCTTCTGCTAATCTGCTTAATCTAGGGATTGACTTGAGAAATGCAGGAATTGAATATCTTTCTGAAATTATTTCAAAAAATATTGCTTTTTCACCTGAGCTTCTACAAAGAGTTGGACAAGAGAAAGTTTGAGATTTTACTCCTAGGAAGTTATCTAGAGACATATCATCATATATAGTCTGTAAATAGAGGGGAGCAATACAGGTAGTAACAATGGTGGTAACAATGACAGAAACAATGTAAGAATGGATATAGCAGATGTAGTCACATGCGTGCTGAAAGAGGGAGGCAGAAGGTTTGATCACAGAAGAAGAAGGCAACGTGACAGTGGAAGCAAGTTGCACCACCTTCTGAGGAATGGAGGAGAGGGCCACAAAAGAAGGATGCAGGTGGCCTCCAAAACCAGGATGATGCAAGCAATGGAGTCTATCCTGCAGCCTCCGGAAGGAACCAGCTCTCCCAACACCTTGATTTTAACTCACTGAAACCTATTTTGAGTTGCTGACCTCCAAAACCGTGAGAGAATATATTCGTGCCATTGAAGCCACTACCTCTATGGTAATTCGTTAAAGCCACAACAGAAAGTAAGTACACATGATGATCAAGAACATGATCTTCAGTGTCAGGGGATATCTAAATTAGAAAACTGTCTGTGACACTTACCAACCTGGTGACCTGGAACTTAATTTAATTTCCTGAAGCTTCAGCTTCCTCATGTTTTGAACAATTAATGAGATGATTCATGTTAAGAATTTAAGCACAGATTATGACACAGACTGGGTACAACTAATGGAAACTAATATCATCAGGGGAGGAAAGAAACTGATAATTATTGAAGCCAACTAAACCCCAAGCACATCATGGCTCCTATCTCATTTAAGTCCCATAACTCTCCTAGAAGTAAGGATTTCTGTCCTAGGTATTTTGCAAAATAGGAAACTGAGATTCAGAGATGAAGTCACTTATGTAGCTGATCTTAGTTTATATTTATCCCAGTAGCATTCGCTGTCTCTCTGTTGATACTCTAACAATAAAACCCTTCATACGGGTTTTACCAAACCAAAGCAAAATCAAGATGAATGTGCCAAATGCAGCTGGTGAAGAGTGTAGTTCAGGAGTCAGGCCAAGCTAGTCCTTTGGCCTCCTCCTTGTGATCAATTAGCAACAGACTTGGTGGTGTCGCTGTTTCTTCACAGGTGAAAATAAACTGATTGAAAGATTAATAATGAGATTAAACATTTTACTTTTTAATTTTCTAGACAAATCTAATAGTTGAATTGTTACCAATTATTTTTATACATAAGGTCTTCAGATTAACCAGCAATTTTTTGCCAACTCAATTTTGTAGAATAAAAGATACTATAAACTCCAGTTGAATTGTGCGATTCTAACTAAAATGTAACTATATCATTTCACTAAGAAAACACAGAATTTCCACTATATTCTTAGAATCAGTAATACTCTTTTCTTTTAAAAATATACATTAATAGGCTGGGCATGATGGCCCACTCCTATAATCCCAGAACTTTGGGGGCCGAGGTGGGAGGATCACATGAGGCTAGGAGTTCAAGACAAGCCTAGGCAACATAGAGACATCCTGTCTCTTCAAAAACTTAAAAAATTAGCTAGGCATGGTGGTACATGCCTGTGGTCCTAGCTGCTTTGGAAGCTGAGGTGGGATGATTGCTTGAGCCCAGGAGGCTGTAGTGAGTCATGATCACACCACACTGCACTCCAACCTGGGTGACAGAGCAAGATCCTGTCTCATAATGTATATATATGAACATACACATTAATAAAGGTTTGGGATTTTTAAAAGAATGCTATTCCCTGGTCTTTATGCTAAATCAAGTAAAAGCCTTTATGATGACCACAAAGACATTGTTAGGGAATAGCAAATTAATTGGTTATAAAAGTTTATTCGAGGACTTGCTAACACCATGTCTGTTTCTGTGGCAGCACAGAGAACACTGTAGAATATGAATCTTTGTTCATAATTAGACCCTCAATATAGACATAATTTTTATCTTCAGAATTTTCTCTACCATGGCAACAGAGACTATTTAGACTCTACTTACTTTATAGGGACACTGGAGGCTTTAAACTCCTCAAACAGCAGAGCGTCTTAGGATCAGAGGACTTAGGCTCAGAGGACTTAGGCTCAGAAGACTAGATCTAAAGATGACTTACATTTCACTTCTAATTTCCAAAAGCTGTTTTCTACGTCTTCTTACTCATCAGCGACTCTGCTTATGCTACACTAGTGGAGTGCTTAGTAAGTACAAAATGTTCCAGATACCTATTTTCTAGATTAAAAAAACCAAAGTTCTGAAAGGTGAAGTGATATATTTTAAATCATACAGCTGACTACCTGTAGAACAAGTATTAGAACTCAGGCACCCCAAATCTTATACCCTTCTTCTCTTCCCCCACAATCCACAAACTATAGCAACCTTTACAGAAAGACAGCAATGTGTGCATGCTTTATGTGCTGTCTGTAACTGAAAAATGTCATGCTTGTAGAAACTGGTCATGGCTAGTTACCCAGAGGAACTATTATTTGTCTTTCCATTTTATTAGAGAGGTTAGCCCACTTTATTTTTAATAGAAGAAAACAAATGGTTCTCAAACGTATTCTATACCTTGTAGGCCCTGCAAAGAATCACAGAATCAATGAAAGAACACAACCATCGTAACCAACCCTGACCCTGTCATTTCTAAGCTATACAACTTCTTCCTAGAAACTTCATTCTCTGAACTATAGTTTTCTCATTGGTGAAAAAAAAAAGGCCTGGATAGTAACATTCTAAATAGTTAATACAACCTGTGTCACAGGATTGTTTATGTGGGGGGAGGAAAAATAATTTTCCCTCTAATCTTCTGAGTTCCTAGCTTAGACCTCTGTAACATAGAACACACTGACAAGAAAAAAACAAACGTGAGATTTTTATATATGGAGAAGAATACTCAGAGAAAAATTATTTCTCAAAGAGGTGGCTTAGAATTTCAGTTTATATGCCATCTTCACCAAAAAACAATATATTTTTTGAGAAGTGACAAGACAAAGGAAAAGGACCTTGAATCTCTAGGGGCAGGAAATGTAGAAAAGTGAATACAGTTGACCCTTGAACAACACAGTCTGAATTTTGTGGGTCTACTTACACACAGATTTTCTTCTGTGTCTGCTACCCCTGAGAAAGCAAGACCAACCCCTCCTCTTCCTCCTCCTCCTCAGCCTGTTCAATGTGAAGATGATGAGAATGAAAACCTTTATGATGATCTACTTCCAATTAATAATAGTAAATATATTTCTCTTCCTTATGATTTTCTTAATATTTTATATCTTTAGTTTACTTATTGTAAAAAAATGCAGTATACAATAAATATTACACACATAATTTGTGTTAATTGACTGTGTTATTGGTAAGGCTTTCAACAGTAGGTTACTAGTAGTTAAGTTTTTGGAGAATCAAGTTACACAAAGGCCAGGTACAGTGGCTCACACCTGTCATCCCAGCACTTTGGGAGGCCAAGGTGGGTGGATAGTTTGAGTCCAGGAGTTTAAGATCACCCTATATAACATAACAAAACCCTGTCTCTGCCAAAAAAAAAAAAAAAATACAGAAATTAGCTGGGCTTTGTGGTGCACACCTCTAGTCCCAGCTACTGGGAGAGGCTGAGGTGGGAGGATCACTTGAGCCCAGAAGGTCAAGGCTGCAGTGAGCCATGTTTGCTTCACTGCAATCCAGCCTGGGCAACAGAGAGAGACCCTGTCTCCAAAAAAAAAAAAGAAAAGAAAGAGAAAGAGAGAGGAGAGGAAGGAAGGAAGGAAGGAAGGAAGGAAGGAAGGAGGGAAGGAGGGAGGGAGGGAGAGAGTGAGGGAGGGAGGAAAGGGAAAAAGGAAAGAAAGGGGAAAAGAAAGAAAAAGTTACACATGGATTTTCAACTGGCGTAGAAGGAGGTGGGCAATGCCCCTAAGCCCCACACTGTTTAAGGGTCTACCGTATATGGGAAACTACTAGTAGATAAAGGCCAGTTAGGAAACTTTGTGATGTAGATTCCTCTGATTCAGTCTCTAGGCTGATCAGGGTCTCAAGTTATTATTGGTAATGATCAAACTTTGTCCTTCCTGACAGAGCTGGGAGGACAAACAACTTCACAAATTTATGTCCTGTTTTTACGCAAATAGGAAAAGGGCAGACAACTTTTCTGGTATTTGCTTCTTCTCAATTGCTCTCAGGTCAGAATAACCCTTATGACAAGGTGGGTTATATTTTGGGGTGGTAAATTCCCCTATTCTTCATTTTTAAAGTCAAATAATAATGACAGCGCTAGTTAATATCACTTTTTAAAATTATTTTAAGTTAAGCATTCTGCTCAGCAGTTTATTCATTTAATTGTATTTGATCCTTGCAACGACTCTAAGAGGCAGATTCTAGTATTATTCCCATTTTGTAGATCAGGAATTAACCTTAAGTGCTCAAGTCATTTGCTCAAAGTCACAAAACTAATTTTAACTCCTTTCACCAGTATGGGTAAGAACTTTAAAAAACATAAAGCACTATAAGATATAAATTACATATTCCTCACGTTTGTCTCTAAGACTGCTATAGTGGATAAATTGATATACATGCCTATTGCTGGAGCCACCTCTGGGATAGTAAATTAGGATAATTGCTTGCCTTTCTCTCCTTTCTTATTCCCATACTGTCAGCAGCTTAGGGATGAATTAAGAAAGCTGATGAGAAAGACAACAGGTGTGTCAGTTAGTAAGCTCCTGAAGGCAAGAACTGTGTTATGTCTGTGTTCTATTCTTTGCTCAGTGTTATACACTGAGTGCCTTGCCCAAAGTCCTGCTCATAGTTGAGGTTCAATAATATTTGTTGAGTGAATAAACAAAATGATAAACACAGGCCTGCTAGGACAGATTTGAATTTTGTCTACATTCAAAGTACCCATAATACTGACAACTATTACTAAGAACAAGTTGATGAAGATGGCCAAGAAAATGCAATGTGTCCACCAAATTCTGGTTCTGTTTCCTCTCTCCTGCTGTTATGTGGGGCTCATGCAACTTAGATCTGTCCAATAGAATACAAACAAAATAAGCTATACCATATCAAGGCCTGGACCCCAAAACCTTGCAAAGAAATTCTCCAACTTTTCCTTCTCTTGACTTCTGGAAGCAAAGAATCCAGTAGCAGATTCCAAGGCCCTGGGATATGGGGAAGCCACTTGGTAGAGGGATTGTGGGTCCCTGAGTACATGGAAGAGGACACCACCACTACCGTCATCGCCACCAACTCACAATGGCATGTGAGGGAAACAAATTTTTAATTTATTGTTTTAGTCCATATGGACTGCAGTGACAAAATATCATAAATCAAGCAATTCATAAGCAACAGATATTTATTTCTCACAGTTCTGGACTCTGGGAAGGGCAACATCAAGCAGGTTTGTTGTCTGGTGAAGCTTGCTTTCTGGTTCACAGATCACATCTTCTAGCTGTGTCCCCCACATGACAGAATAGGAAAGGCAGCTCTCTGGGGACTCTTTTATAATCTCATCACATGATCTAATCACCTCTCAAATGCCCCATATCCTAATACCATCACATTGGTGATTAGGTTTCCTTGTTTGAATTTTGGGGAACACATTCTGACCACAGCATTAAACCACTGGGATTTGGGGAGCTCTTGTTACAGCACTGTGCCTCTCTACACTTTTTCTCCTTTTCATACACTTTTGCCTATACTCTTAGACTGCCTTCATTTTCCTCCCCATTTATTGTTTATGGTATTCTTGCTGTTAAGGTAATTTGTATAAAAATACTTATACCATGGAGATGAAAGAAGAGGACATCCTAGACCTCAGAAATTCAATGATGAGAGCTCAAGAAAAAAAAATCCTTGTTATCATTTCTGATCTACTCTTACAAAAAATCTAGGGTGACACAACACTTGGGAACTCCTTGGCCTAGAAATATGAACAGGCTTATAAAGAGAATATGAAAAGCTAAACTTCCACCTAGGCACCGAATATTGAAGAGATGTACAAAATGAGCTTGAGCCCAGTCTTAAAATCCATTTATTTTGTTTGCATATAAAATGACTTGGTCTATAAGAGCCTATGGTTCCATACAGCCTATAGCTAAGAAGAACTTAGATTTAAACATGATGGCCTGGGAGAGGGACATGAAAACATTCTTAAACACTCTGAGTAATTGTGCGTAAATCCCTGACACAGGAAAAACTATGTTTCTTTCCATCCTTTATTATATTTTCTGATTGCTCTTCTAATAATTTGTGTGATATTTCCCAGTTGTGAAACGTCTCTGATTGCCAGTGATTAAGATTAAATGAGAAGATTGCGCTCCTCCCCCAGGTGGTTGTTAGGAAACATCTGAATCATAGTGATTTGTTGGATGAACTAAGAGAGTGCCTCTCCCTAGCCATCTCAGGTTTACATAAATAAACATTCAATATATGCCACACCAATACATTTATTTGCACTGCAGGCTTCTGATTTGCAGTATCCACTTTCTTTATGGCTTAGCAAATCATAAGCACGTTTGGAAAACAACCGCCTGGATGTCAAGACTTACAGCTTTACCCATATTAAATAAACGAGCTCTGAGTTAGAAAAGAATGTGGGCATTTGAGCTTCATAAATGTAAAGACAATATAATTCTCAATTGATGATGACATCATCCACAGTTCTGCTATACCCAGGGAAATATTCAGACTTGTCTTATTTTTTGGTCCTATGAAAACACTGAAACAAAAACAAGAGGAAATAAAACAAAAACGATGTTCCAAGAAATGATAAAGATGTAGCCACCAGGAGGAAAAATATACAGGCCACAATGAAAGGCTATCACTGTGGTCCAGCTGGCACAGAGGTGTGGTGCCATCCAATGGTCTCTTCATGTTGAGTAAAACTTCTGAAAAATTATATAACCAAAACCTTTTGGAAACTTTGGTATAGGTACATGATATTTTTACTGTTTTTTAGATAGAGAGTTGTACAAGCATACCACACACTGCCATATTTTTATAGTCATTTGTTCCTTCCTCCCAGAATACTTCCTCTATTTGGGGCCCAAGCCCTTTCTCAGTCTTCAAATCTTGCCTCAAGAATCACCTCCCTGGTGTGGACACCTCTGAGCCTTATAGACAGAACCATGATGTTCTTTCTCTCTGTCCCCATAGCACAGTCCACTGGCTATAATCCAACTATTTAATAACCTGTGTCTCCTTTAGAAAAGCCAAGGATCTTGAGGGTAGGTGCCTTGTGACAGTCATCCTCAGGGCCTAAAAAGATGTATAGTACATATGGGGTGCTAAATCAATGTTTGATTTCTTCATGAAATGGTTCTCAAAATATGTTCTGTGAACCCCTGGGTGTTCCTAAGAATTTTCAGAGGTTCTGTGAGGCCAAAAACTAGTTTTATATTAATATTAGGGAGTCATTTGGCTTTCCCACTGTGTTGACATTTGGACTAATGGAGCAAAAACAATGGTGGGTGAAATGACTAGGATTAGAGCAGGAATCATGTCAACGGCAATAAACACCTCTAGTAGTCACTGTATTTTTCACTGCCATACACTTGCGGGAAACATAGAGCCCATTCCACTTAAAATGTCCTCCATGAGGCAGTAAAACCATATTAAATTTTTAGATCTACCCCTGAGTACAAGTGATTTTAATATTCTGCATTGTGAAATGGACCAGATGGATTAAAGGCACTTCTGCTGCATTCTGCAGTGCAATGAGTTTCTCAAGAAAAATTCCTTGTCTGACTGAGTTGCGAGCTCAACTAGCTGCTCTTTGTTTGCAGCACTATTTTTACTTGAAAGAGCCACTGACTGGTAGTCTGGCAGAGATTTTCACATCTTCAATGGAGTAAGCCTGCCATTTTAAGGAAAAAAACTGGCAATTATGTTGCTAATGATGCAATTTAAGTTTTTGAATGAAAATTAGAATTTTGGAAAATGTATATCCTCTACTTTTTGCCTGAAAATTTCCCAATACTTATGACTTTTCCAATGGGGTCAGTGGCGTTATTTACAAAAGTGAGTTTTTGGTATTTTACAATGAAATGTGTCAACCTTTGGAGATCTGTGTATTTGTTCTAGTCTTCTGAAAAGTAGATGCTAAGATCAGAGTAGACATTCAAGAGAGCTACTGATGGGAATACCTGTGAAGGATAGAGGGCGAGAGCCAGAGAAGGTGGAGACAGCCTTTGAACCACAATGCAGGTCTGATACCAAAGAAGGAGGGAAGAAGGAAAGTGCATGGGGTAAGAAGAGTTCTAGGTGGCAGCAGTCCCTGGAATGTTTCTACTAGACCAATGCCAAGTTCTGAAGTCAAACTCACCATTTTAAGGCACTCTGCATCTCAGTGGGGTGGGGACTGCCTTAGTGTTTCTGTTATGTGCAGCTCCTGGCTGGGAGCAGCCGTGGGAAGCGTGACCTCCATACAAACATGATGGTGGTTCTAGGACAGTCGCAGGTGCTGTCAGTCAATCATATTCCCTGCATTAGAAGATCTAAACAGTGCATTTTCATACCCACTACAGTCTGTATAACTCAGACTATATTTTCCAGAGGACCAATGCATATTGTTATATAGTCATGCATGAATAAAATATTCACTAAAACTGAGTTTTTTAAAGTTATTCGATATTAACTATGGTTTCTGATTCCACATTGACACTACTGTTTAATTAGTATTTAAGAAACCACCAGTTGTTAGGTTTGATGTAGTATCAAAGAATAGCCATAATCATTTGAAAAGGCTATTAAAATACTCCTTCTGTTAAAACAATACATGTGTGAGGCCAAATTTTCTTCATATACTGTATTTCAACAAAAAAACATGTCCCAACAGATTGAATAAAAGCAGAATGAGCATACAAGTGTCTTCTATTAAGCCAGATAATAAAGACAGTTACAAAAATGTAAAACAATGTCTCTATTTTTCTGAAAAATAGTTACTCTTATTAAAATAAATTATTTATGTTAATATGCAATGCAGTCATTACTGTTATTTTAAAAAATAAGTTGGCACATTTTTCAAAAGTTTCTGTTTTAATTTTGAATACAATAAATATAACTAGATATTGCCCATATATTAGATTGATAGAAAGGTAACTTCAGTTTTTGCCATTATGTTCAATGGTGAAAGCTGCAACTACTTTTGCACCAACCTAATAACAGCAATTCTTTGAGGTCTTCAATAATTCTAAGGGCATAAAGTTGACCTGAGACACATGTTTGAGAACAATTTCATTAAAGATTACATTCAGGTGTGAGCAGTGAAAAAACAAAATTTGTACCCCATTGAAGAAGGCAGAGAACCTGGTAGTTAGGAGAGTGTCTCTGGTGTCAGAAAAGCAAAGTTTGGATTTTAACTTCAATATCTACTAAAGAGAGTTTTTGGACAATGAAAAGCTTTCTGAGCCCCTGTGTGCTCATATACAGATAATAATATCTATTCCATTGGATTTGAATAAATATTAAATTAGATACAAAGTATTTATTATAAGCAAAGATAAAGCAGCAAAAGCTCAATAAAGTCTAGTTTTTACTAGTAATTACTGATAACATTATTACTCCACTGCTAGTAATTTTCTCCCATTGGAAATCAAAATAAACACCCACTCACCTTTCCTCCACAGCAGTACATAGTAAATAACCCTTGAATGCTCTGCATCAGAATCATATAAAGCACTTATTAAAAATGCATACAACCAAGGTGTTAGGTTAATTCAAGTCTTAAGTGCTACTAGAACAACTAAATATCTGTATAAAACAAAAATGAATCTCAGCTACCTGCCTCATAACACACACATAAATACACGCACATAAGAGACTACGTTAAGGAAAAAACTTCTCTTCCGGGTTCCACAAGGGGCGTGGTTTCAAAGGCAGGAGCTTCCCAGCTCCATGCCTCCATCCACGCCTTCATCCACGCCCCCATCCAGAACATAAAGTTCTTTCCCACGTCGGGGCGGGTGTAGGGGGCGTTGGTGGAAAATCCAGGTGAGCATCTTTGTTCAAAAAGCTCTCCGAAAGCTCTGGGAGGAGGGGGGCTCTGTTGCAGATCCAGCAGCCAATCCAGTATCAGAGTCAAAGATCAATCACTCCAGAGGAAGTTTGAAAGAACTCTTCTCATTGGAGGAGAACATGACTGGGGGAGGGAATAACTCCAGGGTTAAAACCCACACACTCCTTACCTAGGATTCCTTCCTTGGATCTCCTCTCTCTTTCTTTCTCTCTCCCTGCCTAATAAATTGGTCTCTGCTAAACTCTTTGGGTCCACTATATTTATTTGAACAGTAAACTCACCGGGCCTCCAGGGCCCCCTTTCCCCATTCCTGGGGTAAGAGAGGCCAAGGACCTGGGCACATTGGAGTGGAGAACTGGGAGCATCTTCAGGACCTCCCTTCTCCCCTCCCCCCACTTACACACATACTCAAATTGATAAGATACCTAAACATAAATACCAGAACTATAAAACTTCTAGAAAATAATATAGGAGAATATCTTTGCAATTTTGTGACAGTAAAGATCGAAATAGAACCAAACAAGCACTAACTATAAAATAAAATATTAATAAATTAAACTTAATTAAAATTAAAATTTTCTGCTTGAATGAAAACACAAGTAATTTTTTAAATGACAGGCTGCAGACTGGAAAAAATATTCTCAACACATATATCCAACAAAAAAAAAATGTGTATTCAAAAAATGTAAAGGACTCATAAAAGTGAATGATAAAAAGACAAATAAATTTTAAAATATTCAAATAATCTGAACAGACCTATTATGAAAGAAAACATTACAAATCATCAACAGATACATGACAAGGAGCTCCACATTTTTAATTATTATTTTTTTAAATTTAACAACACCAAAGTTGGTGAGGACATGGAAAACCAGAATTCTCCTGCATTGCTATTGAGAGTATAAAATGCATCAATTTTAAAGAAGTGTTTGGTGGTTTCTTATTAAGTTAAACATACATCTATCTTTTGAGTCAGCAATTTCTCTCCTAGATATTTACCTGAGAGAAACAAAAACTTATGTTCACAAAAAGATATGTATAAGAATGTTTATAGCAGAATTATACACAATAGTCAAAAACTGAAAACAATCTATATTAGTCCATTTTCACACTGCTATAAAGACATACCAGAGACTGAATAATTTATAAAGGAAAGAGGTTTAATTGACTGACAATTCCACAGAGATGGGGAGGCCTCAGGAAACTTACAATCATGGCAGAAGGGGAAGCAAACACATTCTTCTTCACATGGCAAGAGGAAAGAGAAGAAGGAGCAAAGAGGGAAAAGCCTTTTATAAAACCATCAGATCTCATCAGAACTCACTCACTATCATGAAACAGCATGGGGGAACACTCATAGAGTTTCACTTCCCACTAGGTCCCTCCCCTCAACACATTAGGGTTACAATTTGAGATGAGGTTTGGGTGGGGGGTACAGCCAAACCACACGATTCCAACATTGGTCTCTCTCAAATCTCATGTCCTCATATTTTAAAATGCAATCATGACTTCCCAGCAGTCTCCTAAAGCCTTAACTCATTCCCAGCGTTTACCCAAAAGTCCAAGTCCAAAGTCTCATCTGAGACAAGACAGGTCCCTTCTGTCTATGAGCCAGTAAAATCCAAAGCAAGTTAGTTACTTCCAAGATACAATGAGGATACAGGTATTGGATAAATGCTCCCATTCCAAAAGGAAGAAATTGGCTGAAACAAAGGGCTTAAAGGCCCCATGAAAGTCTGAAATCCAGTGAGGCAGTCATTAAACCTTAAAGCTCCAAAATGATCTCTTTTGACTCTATGTCTCACATCCAGGACACACTGATGCAAGGGGTAGGCTCCCACAGCTCTGGGCAGCTTCCTCACAGGCTGGAGTTCAGTGCCTGCAGCTTTTCCAGGTGTACACTGCAAGCTGTCAGTGTATCTACAATTCTGATGTCTGGAAGAGTGTGGTCCTCTTTCACAGCTCCACTAGGCAGTGTCCCAGTAGGGCTGTATGTGGGGACTCCAACCCCACATTTCCTTCCTTCTACTGATGGGGATTATGAGGATGACAATTCAAGGTGAGATATGGCGGGGGATACAGCCAAACCATATCACAATCCAAATGGCCATTAAAATGAAAATAACAATGTGTGGTTTGTCCAAACAATGAGACATTAGACAGCAGTAAAAAGAAAACAAATTACTAAAGCACATAACAATATGAATAAATCTGAGAAAAATATATTATGTTGAACATAAGAAGCCAGACACAAAACCGTATATAGCATATAACTCCATTTATATAAAATCCAAGAAGGGACTAAGGTAACTATGGCTGGAAATCAGAAATTGGAGGGGAAGGGCAGTAGAGCTTAGAGGAAATAAAACCTTTTTGAAAGGGGAACAAGGGAACTCCCTATAGTAATGGAAATATTCTATATCTTGTTTTGGATGTATGAAATTGTTAAAACTCAATGAACTGAATACCAAAACTTGTATATATCTGTTAGTCAATAAAATATGTAAAGGAGAAGGAAGATGAGGAAGAGAAGGAGGAAGAGGGAGAGGCAGAGGAAGAAGAAGAGGAAGAAGGTGACAGTAGATGTTTGTCCTGCACTGCAGATCTAATAAATGAGAATTTCTGAGGTTGGGGACTGGGAATCTGTCTGTTTTGCAAGCCACTGAAGGGGTTTTAATTAACTCTGGGGTCTTGACAAGCATTGTCCTCATCATTGATCCACAGCTGTAGAAAACACCAGCTTTAAGTGGAAATTAGTAAAACAGGACCTCTTGTGGTTTAGACCTTTCCTTCAGGAATTTTCTATATCCTGGGTCTCCTGAAGCAAGATTTCCATCATATCACTTATTACATTCTTACAGTTATTTACCTTGATCTGTAAATTGTCTTTTGAAAGTCATATACTATTTCCCCAATGGATTATAAACCCCCAGGCTATAGAAGTGTGGGGGAGATCTTGGACCTTTTTAAAGAAAGCCCATAAAGCCAGGAGCTTAGGGAAGCAAATTGGACCATTGTTCCCAGCATGTCTAGCTTAATGCCCAGGATCAGCTCTCCTCTCAAGCAAATGGGCATAATTCTACTTCCACAATACCTCTTCCCAAAGTATCTCACACATGACCCTTCTGGCACCAACTATTAAATTAGATGAAAGGCTCAGCAGCCTCTAGCCAGATCTTCAAAAAGAAAACCACATTACTGGCAATGGCAGTGAAAGCAAAGGCATTCTATAAAACCTGAACATGTTTTTGTCACATTTTCTACTGAAAGGCAATTGCACAATGTCTAAAAACTGAAATCCAAGATTCTGGACAGCTTTAAGTAAGAGCTGAGTCACGCGTTCCATTGATTGCATGTCTTAAATGGATGGGCACATTTCCACTGAGAAGAGCACAATTGTGTTGTATCTATGCATTTTATCCATGGTTAGCAGAGTCTATAGTTTTCAAGATGTTTTCAGAGCCTATTATAAGTCAGGCATCTATGAAGCAACATATGTGAGTAATCTTAATGTGCACAGTAAACTAATAATGAGGCAAAGACCATTATAATTGTCATTTTACAGATGTGAAAACTGAGGCTAAGAGTAGCTAAATAGGGGACCCAATGTTATTTAAGAAATAGTCGAGCTATATTAAGACTGAAGTGGTCTTACCCCATGAGTCATTCATTTCTTAAAACAATTTTTCTCACTGAGTAAATATTTATTAATCCCTTATTATATGCTAGACACTGTTCTAGACATTGGGAACATGATGACAGTCAAACAAGTTTCTATAGTCACAGAGCTTACAGTCTGGTGGAAAAGAAAATGAGTGACTTAAACATTTATAGTGTAATAAGCAATAATGAGGGATAAAATGTGATTATGTATGTTGGAGTGATTCTTAGCTAGATAAAATGGTCCCAAAAGCCTCTTTGCAGAGGTGTCTTTGCAATGAGACTGGACCAACTGGAGGTAGGAAGGCAGCCAGGCACACATTTGCAAGGAAAGAATCCCAGGCAGTAGCAAATTGCTTGCAAGGAGAGCTAGTTACATTAAAAGGATTGAAAGGAGGCAACTGGGGCTAAAGATATAAGCTAAGGAAGGAATGGTGAAAAAAATGTACTAAAAAGGCTCTAAGGGGCATATTTTGTAGAACATTGTGGAACTTTTTACTGTGAGGAAGGCCAGAGCCTTTGAAGGCTTTGAGTAGGGGAGGGGCATGGTCTGCTGGCTACGGAGAGTTTAGACTTGAGGGTTACAGAAAGGACGGACTCTGGAAGATCAGTCAGGGGACCACAAGAATGTAAGTCAGAATGGTGTAGTGGCAGAAGTGGTGATAAATGGTTGCATTTAGAATAGATTGTGGATACATGGCCATGAGATTGCATGTAAGATGTGAGTCAAGGATGACAAGGATCCTCTTTAACTATTATGGTATACCCTCCATGATAGTTACTCACCAATGAGAAGTAAAAGTTAGTATTTTCCCTTCCAGGAAAAGGGAATGAGATACAAGAGAAAACCTTTCCCTAGAGATGAGCAAACTTTTATCTCTAGAAAAAGAAATAATAAATGAGGGGTTTTCCTGATAGTGAGTTATTAGCTTGGTGAGAAGGAAACTCCAGGCTGTTACAAAACAAGGAAAATTAAACTAAGTGTCAGAAGAAGTGGATTCCATTTCTGACTCAACCAATTAAGGAGAGTGTGACCCCAGCAAGATGTCTAAACCCACTGGTTTCATTTGCTTTAAATATAAAATGGGCATAAAAATTCATGCCCTCCCTACTAATGAGATTGATGTACAGAACAAGTGAAATAAAGTAAGTGAATGTGTTCTAAAAATTCTAAACTGTGGCATACCTGCAATGCATAATGAGAATTCTATCTTCCCAGATTTAGTATGCCTATGTAATGTTGACAGTGCAGTTAACTCTTGTTACATATACTTTATAAGCTGAGTGTTAATATATCTCTGATTAAGGCTTGCCTAGAAGCTGAGAGATTTTCTTTTTGCTTACAAAAAAAAGTGCTAATGTTTCCTCACACACATGTAACTTTCTCTCCTTTCCCAAGCCAGGCCAATTGCTGTTCTAATATCAGCTCTCCTGTCTACATTTTCATTGTAGCATGCAGCTGTTTTTGTTTATATGAAAAATGTGATTGGAAACCCAAAAATAAATACAATTGGAATGAAAAAGATTTTTTTAAAAAGAAGGTAAAATAAAGGTATAACATGTTCAAGCTTTAAAAGTGAATTTAGAAGTTTAAACCAATTGGAGGAATGGCAGCCTCAACATTCAAAGAACATTGGGGCTACACAAATCCACACTGAAGACATATTAAAAGTTTAGAGGAATGCTCAGTGTATTAGCATACCTGAGACTACCAGAGACTGGGTAAGTCATGAAGAAATGAGGTTTAATTGGCTCACCGTTCTGCAGGCTGTACAGGAAGCATGGCTGGGAAGCCTCCGGAAACTTAAAATCATGGCAGAAAGGCAAAGGGGAACCAAGTGCATCTTTACATGGCAGCAGGAGATAGAGAGAGAAAAGGGGAAGTGCTACACAGTTTTAAACAACCAGATCTCATGAGAACTCACTCACTATCATGAGAACAACAAGGGAGAAGTCCACCCCTCTGATTCAAACACCTCTCACCAGGCCCTTCCTTCAACACCTGGGCATTACAATTTGACATGAGATTTCAGTGGGGACACAGAGACAAATCATATTATTCTGTTCCAGCCCCTCCCACATCTCATATCCATCTTACATTTCAAAACACAATCATGACTTTCCAACAGTCTTCCAAAGTCTTAACTCATTCCAACATTAATTCAAAAGTCCAAGTATGGCCTTATCTGAGACAAGGCAAGTCCCTTCCGTCTATCAGCCTATACAATCAAAAACAAATTAGTTACATCAAAGATTCAATGGGGATACAGGCATTGGATAAATGCTGCCATTCAAAAAGGGAGAAATTGGCCAAAACCAAGACTACAGGCCCCATGCAAATCTGAAACCCAGCAGGGCAGTCATTAAATCCTAAAGATTTCAAGCAGAAATCTTAGTGTTTCCTGATTTGTAAAACTAAAATCAGAACCTACTGTGTAAACCCATTAATGTATCAGATACTATTCACTTTCCATTTCACAAGTAAATGACATTCCTGGAAAATTCCAGGAAGTCTACACCAGAACATAAGGAAAGTCAAGTGGAGTGGCTTCTTTCTTCATAATTCTCAAGGATGTACATACCTTGCCCTGTGTGAACAGTTGTCTGAATATTTGGGGTTGGTCAGTATATTCACCCCAAAAATTTAAAGGGTTGGAGATAATCATCTTGAATTCTGAAACTTTAGGCTTACTATTTGTATTTGAACAATTAAATGAAAAACTATCTAGCAGAGAAAAAAAGAAGTGATTTTAAAAAGTTAGAGACAGTCCCTGACTTATGAACTAAGACATACAAACCACCCCACCAGGTTTTTCCTGCTTCTACCTGTGTTGCTTGTTTCCACTTTCAAAATACCCCATTAGTCTCTTCCACTTGCCTTCCTTGTCATTTCACTGCCATAAATTACACCACACATTAAGCAGGTGGAAGCACAGGTGCACGCACACACACACACACACACACACACACACACACGTCATAGATGTCACTGTATTGGGGCTGAAGAGAAGGAACTGTTGAACTTCAAATAAGTTCTAGTTTCAGGTGGCAAACAACCATGAAAAAGATGAACAGCTTAGCTCAGAAACAAATACCCACTAGTAACAGTGGGACAGAGAGTATTAATGTTCACGCTATTCATGTGCTCCTCTATATCTCTGGATTGTCCTTGCAGTTGGTTCAGACCCGTATGGAGCTGTGGTCAATGCAAAATAGGCTGAGAAGTGCTATGTCACATGTCCAGTCTGTCCCTCTACTGTGGTGTTTCTTTAACAGCTGGAATTGAAGGACTCTGAGATGACTGTGCAACCTGTTTCCCCCTGTTGGAGAAGAGTTGCCTAACTTTCACAGGACCTTGTGTGAACAGAAATAAACTTGTATCTTGTACTTCCACTGAGATTTTACATTGTTTGTTTCAGTAGGTAGTGTTACTGTAAAACAAAATGCTTTGAAGACTAATTACATGTTTTCTGGAGCTGCTGGCGCCAGAACCAAGTGCTAAAGCACAGGATTCTGCAGCGTAAATTCAAAAAGTTCAGGATGTGAGGCTCCACAAGTCATGTGGTGGGATTTGGAAGTCGACCTGCTCCTCTGGTGCTGCCCACACCTCCACAAACCAACACCTCCAGTTGCCATAATTGCATCATTTACTTATACACTTGGGTCAACAAGTCTCTTTTTAGTAAAAAAGTAGTTATGAAGAAATTTTGGGTTTTCTACACCCTAGTGAGATTTAGTTGGTTCTGATTGATTTGTTCTCAATCAGATTGTTTTCTCAAATATGTGGAGAAAATTGGATAATGAGGGATGAAAGATGGTAGATCCTTAAAAATAGCATGGTGGATGAGGTGCCTGGGGGACGAATGCCTTAGGGAAGGATAAATATGTGTTGGCATGGGGAGAGTCACAGAGTGAAGGAAAAGAGAGCAGGGAGGGAGGCAGAAGGATACCCAGGTGCCAATCTCACAGATGTTACATTTTTGCTTAAGGCCATCTCTAGGAAACCTGAAAAGCCATTCTCCCATTTAACTCTCAAGGCTGCTTGACTCCTATTCCCAGGTGGTCTGATGGCATACACTGCAGTTATACTTCATGAATTGAGTAAGCTTTTGTTGGTTAGCCTGACACCCTAATCCCCAATCAATACACTGTCTCTATAAGAGAACACTTTCCAAATTCCAGACAAACGGTTTTAGAATACAAGCTATACAACCTCTTCACAAAATTTGAGATTGTGCACAGAATCAATGCATACACTTCCTTGCCAACACCAAGACTAAATGGTTTGTCTTCACTGCACATCTTTTTGGATGACCTTTTAAAAGCTTATAATTTTTTTTCTTCAGATTAGCCCTAGATCTTTAATTTTATCCTGATTTCATCCAGTTGAATGCATTTTAAAATTTAAATACTAACAAAAATTAAATTCTAAAAAAAAAGAATTATGAAGAAAACATCCTATGTCATGGATCAGAACATTATATAGGTAAGAAAAAACAATAATAATAAATTATTGATGCCTAGCAAATATCTTTTGGAGCTGAAAGAGTTTATTCTTTAAAAGGGGAAAAGCCATGCCAACATTTCTCTAAGAAGAGCTGCTAACAGATGCAGAGTATAGTCTGAAGGTTCTCTGAGGGTTCCTGGGAGGAGTGAGGTAATTCACATACTGAGGAGGCAAGTGGATAACTGGGTCTTAACAAGTAAGAAGGCTACACACTAAAGCAACTGCAGAAGGCTTCCTTTTCTATGGTTCCTTCTTCCAGAAACACCAGCAAGAGCAACTTTCTATAACTAATGGTCAAATTCATACAAAAAGAGAAAGAAATATTGCAGGAGGTGGCAGGTTGATGTGGGGATTCCCTTTTTCAAAGACTTCAATCCCATCCGAATACTACAAATATGTCGTAACAGTAGCAAGGACCTTATCTCCTCATTGGCAGAAACTCAAGTTGTGTAGTGGAGAACACACACCTTTGAGAAATGATCTTGCAAATGAAATGTTCATGGCGTATTTAAACACCAGGCACAGATGTGCAAAGACAGGGCTGGCCCTCAGCAAAGTCAGTCAATTCTGCTTTTCCAATACTTCTTTTTACCACCATAACATCTTCTCAGAGCCTGACATAGCACTACTCCTTCTCTAACCTAACCGTAAAGTACTCACAGGTCCCAGGTCATCTGGGAAACATACAACTATATTTGGGTAAAATTTGCCACATGTAATTATACATGGGCAGTGTCCTGAAAGAGCCAACCTACGAAGGAAGGCTATCAAAGTGTCACAATTGCCCTGTGAGTGAACTCAGGTTCCTGAAACCTGACACTTGACTGAGTTCTTTATTAGTCAGCTTTAGCTTCTTCCCTGGATTATTGTTTTAAGAACACCCAAGAAAGACTTCTGAGCTTCCCTTTGTAGCAAAGCTCTGCTTCTCAAAATAAACCACTTCTTGCAAGCATAATATTGACGTAGCAACTGTTGATGTCTCTCTGTTACTTCCTTTGGAATTTAATCTTTCATATCTCTGGTCTCATTTATTCAGAATCCTAGTCTTTGACAAGTTATTGTAGAAATGAGCTATTCTAATACCTGCATTTATCCAGTTGAAAGCCATACATCTTCTGAATGTTATTTCAATTAAACTAAATTAATTAGGTAGGCATTAATTGCTTACTACACATCATGAACTGATTTGGGAAAGTGGGGAAATATAAAAAATTATAAGTTTATCTATGCCCCCAAATAGTTTATATTTGTGGTAACCAGACATACTCTAGGCAATCATTTATTAATGTGGATCAGCCCGAATGGGTTAAAGTAGTCCAGGCATATTTTTTGAATGAATGAACAAATAACAAATAACTCGAATGAGCAATCCTGATAACAGGGTTAAGCAAGGAAGTACCTAAGATTATATTATTCACAGGATGGATAAACAAAGTTATCTGGAATTAAGAAAGTTCATTCCACTTGCATGGTACACATTTCTGCCCCAGGAAGTGACTGTGAATCCTTCCTGGCTGCCCCTTCTCTACAGGAACTTAAAATTGAATACAGAAAGTCACATTTGCCTATCCTTGGCATAAACCTCCACCCTAGACCTCATGCTGCCTGCTAAGCAAGGTCTTTGAAATCCTTGCCATCCCAGACCACTTTTGGGTCCAGAGAAGTATCTTTGTAGTGCATCATAAAATTGTGACTATAACTTAAAGACTAGACCAAATAGTTAAAAATATAGTTTACCTTAGTGCTGGAGAAATTAAATAACTCTCAGTTACTATTGAGCTGCATCAGTGGAGATGCTATCTGCTCTCCTGGTGGTGAATAGAGTTCAATGTGCTTCTTAAATAATACAAATGCTTAGCTCTTCCTCATTCTAGAGAGGTAATGCTATGGTCAAAATCTTGTCTTCATTTTCATACTGACATGAGCTTAGCAGCTCATCTTTTGTCTGATTCTATTGATTTTTGTAAAGTTCAAATTGGGTCCAATTACTACATAAATACATAATAACGGTATAATTTGGGTTGGAATCATTTGAATTGGAGGTGCTGGCAAGACATAGCACATGGCTGAAAACCTTCTCATCTGTCTACCAACATACTTTTCCTCAGTGCCTTGCCTGTCTTAGAGGGTTTTCTTAAGACTAAATGTTTGTGGCATTTTATTCATCACCTCCTTAATTTGTTAAGCATTTAAGTTCCCCCTGTTGCCTTTTCATTCAAACAACATTTTCCTATATACATTCTCTTAATTCTTCAAGCTGTTTCTGGTGATAAAATGCTTTGCACTGTTCCTTTCTCTATATATCTAATTAGTGACTTTCTTTCTTAGTACAGCTTCTGGGCCTGTTTAACAATTTTCTTCAAACAAGTCCAGTGGTCTCATTCTCCACTGCCATTCTGTCATTTCTTCACAAATCCGTTAGCCCTATTTCTAAATCAGTCATCAAAATCAACGAATACATCTTGGAGTCTTTCCTAAGGCCTGGGATTCAAGATTCCTACAACATAATCTGTCGAACTTTTGCCCACATTTTCTGTGGATGAATCATCATGATGGTTTTATAATTCCATAGGAAGGTTCTATAGCTCTTCTCTTCTAGATTTTCTTATTTGCATTGAGGACCCTAGGAAAATCAATTTAACATACTTAATATATCAATCTAGGACCACCTATCTGATGTAAAATTGCCATAAACCAGGAAATAATTTCTGGACTTTAGAAGTATGCAAATAAAAACTTCACATGTTTTGATCTATAAAATGATTAAGTGTTCACATAACTTCTTGGAGTCTTCAACACGTTAGGAATGTTGATTCAAATTGTACCTCAAGGGAAAGAGGATTAGACTGTGTAAGGCAAGGGCCACCTTGGGCAAAGTTGCTAAAAAATATCCAATGAACTTGGTGTGTCTCATGGCCCTGAGACCTCTCTCTCTCTCAGGAGCCCTACACATTGACCAGAAGAGAGAAGGTTATTTGGTATCATGTATCATGCCTAACCAGAATCTCTTCTGTTAAGAAGCCAATTAATAACTTACTCTTTGCTTAAACTGTCACTTACTATGAGAAAAATGAAAACATTAATGGTGAAGCAGTTTAAGATATTTATATTCCTCTCTTACTCTCCCAACATGTGTACTAAGAGGTGGCTAGGAAAGTCACAATAATTAAGTTTGTAGAATTATAGGAGTCACGCTGTTCTTTGGAATATATGGAGATACTGTAATTATCCAAAGAGAAAAATGAATGTAAGGTACCATCAAACACTGTTTGAACATAAGTATGTCCATACATGTGCAAACAGGATATTGTTTTTATGAATGCTAATAGAAGTACAGGAAAACATATTTTAAGATATTTTTTAGTAGGACAGATAGATAACAATCATCTAAGAGCTTCATTAGTCTCTCACTTGACATACAGTTCATCCAGGTCTCAAAGGCAGGAAGGGAAAACTGCAGTTGGAGGAGGAGAAGAAGGAAATAAGCAACCCTCTCCGGTGTGTTCAGAGACAAATCAACAAAACTAACCAAATCCGGGAATTTCTTAGGTGCAGGGTTGTAATACACAGGTAGGCAACAAGGAAAAGAACAAACAAAAGTTCAAAATGGCAAATTAACACTGTTTGGGTTTTGGTGGGTAGTGAGTTTAGAAAGGAACAGAGAGACCTTGTCAGTGTTCAGAAACCTAGTTGGCCACATGCAGATGAAAACTGAGCCTATCAACTGGAATTTACTCTGACCACGCTGGAAACGGATGATACTTATTTTATCATACTCAAAATTTCCAAAAAATTTCTACCACACTAAGCAGAACACTGAAGAAAATCTGACAAAACAAACAATATGATTTGCTTTGCTTATGTTTATAGGATATTCGCTACCTTATTCTGTTTCCTACTGCTTGCCATTTAGATAAAACTTACAGGTTAATTCAGCTGACAGGAATCATAAGCAAAAGTACCATGTTCTTTTAAGTTCATAGTCTTGTTTTGTAGACTTCCATTTGCCTGTTAGAGACATTCCCAGTTTTCCGTATTCTTGAGAAAGCAAAGAATAATATGAGAGAAAATAATGTTTTAGAAGAAATATGAAATTTTATTTCTTCAGAGCTAGAACTGTGAGAATCAACAGAACTTAGAATGGGGAAAAAATTGCTTTAATATAATAGGAAATTATATAGAAAGCCTTTCCAGGGAAGCAGATTGGGGGTGGGGGGATGGAGACCAAACTCCAGACTGATGAGGAAGAACACAGGGTCATTCTAGGAATACATTCTGTATCCATGCATGTAGCACATACAGTCAGGTTCAGTAAGAAAAAAAGATTCTCCCATTGTCATTTAAGAAACTCAGACTCTCAGGGTAAATTCTCGAGTTATTCTTTTATGTCTGTCACAGAGAGAATAGAAATATTTGAAACACACAGAAATTTGGCTATGTCCAGTTCATCCCAGTTGCCCCAAAGTTGTACCTCCTTGGGGGCCAAAACAACCAGCTGAAAAAATAAAGTAAAAAATGAATTTAAATGGTCTCTTGTCAGTAACCAATCAGTTTGATTCACATTTAAAGTGAATTGACTCAATTTTCTGACAATATGGAGATGGTTGCTGATAGTTTTTATAGTGACAAAGGTACCATCTTGTTTTCCATCTGATCCCATCTAGAGTGTTACAAAGTATTAAAAATGATGTGGTACAGTAAGGCTTATGGCATTTCTACTGCCATGCAAAGGGCCATGGAGTAAACTATTTGTATTAGTTTGTTTTTGCACTGCTGTAAAGATACTAACCAAGACTGAGCAATTTATAAAGGAAAGAGGTTGAATTAACTCATAGTTCTACACGGATGGAGAGGCCTCAGGAAACCTACAATCATGGTGGAAGGGGAAGCAGGCACCTTCTTCACAAGGCAGCAAGAGAGAAAGAAGTGTAAGCAGGGGAAGTGCCAGACGCTTATAAAACCATCAGATCTCATGAGAACTTGCTATCACTAGAACAGCATGGGGAGACTGCCCCCATGATCCAATCACCTCCCACCAGGTCTCTCCCTCAACACCTGGGGATTACAATTCAAGATGAGATTTGGGTGGGTACACAAAGCCTAACCATATCACTCTTTAACACCTGAAAGAAAATCAATCAGATATAAAGGAAAGTACAATGTAGAGATGTGGGAATTAACAACAGAGCAAAGTAATCAAGTCACCTACATTGTGCTGATGTTTACTGTCATCTTATACATGGCTTTCTCTACTGGAAAACTGATAATTTAACTGTTACTTCAAAATTGAAGCATCATAGTACTATCTTACTGAAAGACCTTTTTGAGAGTAGCAAAATTCTAGGTTTCATTTTTATCTCAATTCTCCCCCATTTGGCTAGAAGCTTAAAAAGCAGAGCTAGCTATGTCTTCAAGATAGAAGAAATACGTGTTTATAATCACATGGAAGCTCAGCAGTGTTTGAGACTATTGTGGTCAGAATAAAAAGGTGGTTAAAGAAGAGAGTGGTTGACGATGTCAAGTTAAAGAGGATAGAGGAGGTCCAGTCTCTGGTTCAACTGCAAAGGTTCACATATATTGAAAACAGTGAGCAAGATGATTGCTATGTTTATTAATCTAAAATCATAGAAGATAAAAAGAGAAATGGAGATTTGAAAAATCACATGAGTTCTTTGGATT
The DNA here is from genome assembly GCA_036589455.1 of Ateles fusciceps. NCBI lineage: Eukaryota > Metazoa > Chordata > Mammalia > Primates > Atelidae > Ateles > Ateles fusciceps. The sequence continues at coordinate 15,369,633 of JAZHEH010001266.1, read as the reverse complement.
CAATGCATCTACTAATTTTAAAATATTTTCAGTGAATGAACAATTATTTTACCAACATTGAGTATCTCTAATACTGAGAATGTTGGTAGGTTGTGAAGGCATTTTTTAGAACAAAGTGTGTGTGTGTGTGTGTGTGTGTGTGTGTGTGTATAAATATGTATATGTATATATATAGGTATACATATATGTATATATATATGTGTATATATATGTGTGTGTATATATATATGTGTGTGCATATATATATATACACACACACACACACACACACACAAGATGTGATAAGTAGGAAAATGTGAAAATGTGTCCATTCTAGTGTAGGGTAGTACACCTCAAATTTGAGTTCTGTAACCACCCAGCAGAAAGACATTGAGCAATTTACTTAACCATATGGAGATTCAGTTTCCTAGTCTGTGAAATGGGGAAATATCAACCTCACAAGTTTATCATGAAGATTAAATTAATTAATATATGTAAAGCAATGGGAATAGAGCCTCATACACAGTAGGCACTGTAGAGAGTTAGCTTATTTTTATTAGAGTGGTAACATAGATGAGGAGCTTAAGTATCCCTAGGAGTTTTGTTAAAGAGAGCTAAAGTGTAAAGACTAAGTCAGAATGTGACACATGGACTAAGAGGAGAGGTAGAAAGTAGAGAGTGAGGAGTTGGAAAAAAGGTTACAGGTACTGAGAACGGCTTTTGACAGGTGCAAAGATGAAAAGTATAAACTCCTGGTAAGATTGATATTTCTAGAACTAAAGTGAAGAGACAGGGAAAAATGCCTAGGGATTAGGCCAAAAAGTTAGGACCTCATCATTAAAGGCCTTGTGTGCCAACTAACACACTTTATTTTGTGTGGATGGAGAGATCCTAAATAGCTCTCACCAGGGAAATGACATGATCACACTGGATTTGTTTCTGGAAATGAAAAGATTGATTTTAGAATATCTTAACTGGAAGATATTGAAAGACCATAGGCCTATGATTATTTCCGAAGTTAAATGACTATTAAAGGTTAATGTATAAATAAAAAATTAATTCACCAAGATTAGCTTCTTATCAATAAATGATAATTTAATGCCTTTATCTAAGTGCTTCCTATAGCGAGATTCTATGGTAGAAGATCCTGGTAGCCACTGTGACCATAACTTGTTCAAATCTAATGAAAAGGTTTAGTAAAATAGAATCTATATGAAAAATAGCAATGCAAACCAAATACTGAGCTGAGTGCTTAATCATTCAATAATATTTATAGACCACCCACAAAATGTATATCTAAACTCTTTTCATGGAATGTAAATCATAAGCAATGTCATCTTACGTTGGCATAATGCTGTATAAGCTACTTTCACTGCCACTCCTCCTTTTCCTGCTATGATTAAAATTTCCATCTTATTAGAGAGGGTTGAACATTTCATTTACTAAGGAAACATTTTAAGGTGCTTGGTGTATGGCAGACAGCATTCTAGTTGTTTTACAAATATTTTCTTTTTTAATTCACGTAACAGCTTTACAAGGTAGAGGGTATTTTTAACCCCATTATATTAGGAAACTGAGTCTAGATAAAGAAGCTTGCCCAAGGTCATTATACAAAGGCAAAATTTGAATCTACATAGTCTAGCTTGTAAGCCAAGCTCTTAATCACTACCCTGTACCCTCTCTCATACATGGAAAAATTTTATTCTAAAGGGAAATATAGGTAACTTTAACAATTCAAAAAAGGCAACATTTTCCCCTTTTGTTTAATACTACTCTGGCACTGTGAAAGATGTCTATAAGATGAAAATAATTCAACCTGTTTGTTCATAGATTTCCAAACTAAACGAGATCTTCTCTCAGCTGTCTCTTCCATTTGCTTCCCTACAAGCAAAGAGCCTAGAAACTGACTTGAAAAGAAGACTGTTTACTCTTTCCTTCTCCTTGTATTTCAACAAATACCATCCCTACCTCGGACCTGATACTAATTCCAAAATCCAAGCTTCTATCTACTGAAGAAGAACCCAGCCTTTCCTTGGGTAATTAAAATTTAATTGTAAACCTGTTTTTTATGGTGGTCATCTCAGACCCTGCTCTCTTAAGACTCCAGGGATCTCTCTGTGTTGGGCATCTAAGAGATCCACAGAAAGTTTAGTCATCACTAAAACAATGTCCACCTTCAAAAGAAGATAGTAAGGCTGTACATGATTTTAAAAATGGTCGGGCATGGTGGCTCATGCCCGTAATCCCAGCACTTTGGGAGGCTGAGGCAGGGGGATTACCTAAGGACAGGAGTTTGAGACCAGCCCAGCCTATATGGTGAAACCCTGTCTCTACTAAAAATACAAAAATTAGCCGGGCATGGGGTGGTGTGTTCCTATATTCCCAGCTACTCCAGAGGCAGAAGCAGGAGAATCACTTGAACCTGGGAGGCAGAGGTTGCAGTGTGCTGAAATTGCACAACTGCACTCCAACCTATAAGCCAAGCTAGGCACCTGGCCAGAAGAGAACTACACATTAATAAATATAATACAGGAAGAAAGGAAGGAAGGAGGGAAAGAAGGGGAAAAAAAACAAAATGTGCACCTACCAGGAGAGTGTGAAAAAATGGCTAACTACACAGTAAATTGAATTAAAAAATTCAACCTCTTTTAGAGCCAGCCTCAGGCTCTTTTTAGGGAGGCCAAACAGGATCCTTATACATATAGTTCTCAACGAGAGATAATTCTGCTTCTTGGCTTCATTCAAATAGGGAGCACAAAGATCAGAGCTAGATATGACTTCCATAGAGGGGCCTTATTGGAAAGGGCCCTAAGAGACTCAGATATAATGCCTACGGATGTCCCAAAAAGATGATTTTCAAATGGCCTATTGGCAGCCAGCTCAGAAGGCAAATGATGGGTCTTTAAAAATTGTCCTACCCACTGTAGGAGGAGTAGTTTGCTCTCTAAGTAAATTTTAAGGGAAGCCCAATTGGAACACACAAACTGCCTATAGGTGGCAATTCCATCAGTGGCCTGGGAGGGAGCTGTGTAAATGAGCTAAGACCAAAGTTTCTAAGCATTCTTATAAACACCATGAAAAACAAGGTGATAGCAAGTGCTAAGGCTTAACATCCTTAGCACTCTCTTTCCTTTACAGCCTTTTAGGTGCAAATATTGCAAAAGAAGAGGCCCCAAAAATTCTCCTATTAGGCCCTGGGTAGAGTGCATATCACTAATAGCAATTACTATAACTGCTGTAATCTGAGATCACAGAAATGGCAATAACATTTTTTAATTACTTTATTAATGATTTCTGAGAATTTATTTTAGGGCAGAGACACCAAGTTCAATAAAGAAGAGGAAGAGGAAGCTTCTATGTTAGCCACATCTACAAAACGCAGCAACATCTGATGCAGCAATCCAAAATAATTCTGTGCAGCCATGTTTAATAGGGAGAAATGTAGCTTAAGGAGCCAATGATGTCATTGCCTATCATGCTAATAACTGTGGCTTCACCCAATTTAAACATACTGAAGACACTAGGAGTACAGAGGTATTTTCTAGCACATCTAATTACTGGCAGTTTGAGGAGCTTGAAGTTCTAGTTCTAACACGCCCTTAAATAAAGTAGTTAACAAGAACAGCTCTTCTCAAATTATTGTAATCATGCAGGGTTCTGAATTTATCTAATCTTTCCCTTAGGAGAAGCATGAAGTCCACTTCCATTATGAGTTCATTAACTCCTGTAATATCTCTCTCTACTTCGAGAGTAAAGATTGTTATGTTTATCATAAAAAAGGATGAAATGGAAAAAAGAGAGTTGTCTCTTGTTGAGAGTTGTGTTTGCCAAGAGAGGTTATAGTTCTCTAAAATTTTTTATCATAGAGTTCTGTGTCTTCCTTTGCATTTTAAGGGACAGGGATATCAGGAGAAGAGAAGGACGGGGGTGGAGAGAGAGAGGGAGAGAGACTATGCTTACGTGCATAATAATAAAACACTTCTATCACACTCAGTAATCAAAAAGGATATTGTATGTGTGTGCAGGTGTGTGTGTGTACTTGTTACTGAATGATCTGATTGCCTAAGAACCTGATTGATTTCAACTAAAACCGTTGTCTCAACACTTCTGAAATTATGAGTCTATCTATACAAAGTATAGTAGAAAGGGAAAATTATATAACAGCACAATGCACTTGATATCTATAATTAACTTTCACATATAGATTTTATAAAATTTGAACCTTATTATCCTCTCTCTATTCTCTATTATGGCCAGGCAGAGAAGACACAAAGAAGTACATGGAACTCAAATACTGAACATGTCTTTCAGCTACACTCAAAAAATACCTAAGAAAATGTGGAAAGGAGAAAAAGAAAAAAAAAAAAACACAAACAGGACTTTTAAAGAAATTTGTAAATCTACTTCTTTTTTGAGAATATTTTATATATTAGAGAAAACGAATAGAGTGATCATTTCTTTTAATGTTTTGTCCTAAAGATAATATCACACAAAATTATTTTTACCACGTTTGTAGGATATTTGTGAATGTTTGATAGAGAATGGAAATATAATACCATGTTTTTTTCATCTTTAATCTCAGTTTATTAGACTGTGTCATGGTAGTCCTCTTTAGGATTAAAAAAAAAATGTCCTTTGTCTTCTTGGACAGAAATATTCCTGAACAGGAAATAGTGCTCAGAAAAGCAATGTTTTTAAAAGCATAAGGCATAAGGTTAGAGAAACAGAAGTCTCTTTGCTGTATCCTTTCTTGCAAGGTCATAGCCACTTAACATTTAAAGAAGGCAGAGCTAGATATTAAGTATCCACAAACCATAGTGCATTTTAAATTTCTTGAATTAGAAGCATGAATAGTTAGGCAAATGTAATTTATTTCATTTCTCTGATTTAAACAGTTATTTTCTAACTATGTTAAAAGGAAGGTTCTGCATTGGTCATCTGCAGGGCAAAAACTGAAAAGAAAACTGTCTTTTAAAAGCATGCTCTTCAAGAAAATGGGAAGACAAGCCACAGACCAGGAGAAAATATTTGCAAAAGACAAATCTGACTCAAGACTGTTACACAAAATATGAAAACAACTCAAAATATAAAAACAAACTTAACAATAAGAAAATGAACGACCCATTTTTTTAAAAGGACCAAAAACCCTAAGCAGATACCTCACCAAAAAGATATACAAACAGTGAGTAAGCATATGAGAAGATGTTCAAAGTCAGTCACTAGGGAATTTTAAGTTCAAACAACAAGGAGATAGCCTGACAGACCTATTAGAATGGCCAAAATTGAAAAAACACCAAATGCTGCTGAGGATGTGGAGAAATAGGAATGCTCATTTATTTCTGGTGGAAATGCAAAATGGTACAGTCACTTTGGAAGACAGTCTGGCAGTTTTTACAAAAGTAAACCTACTCTTACTATGCTATCTAACAATTACACTCTTCGGTTTTTACCCAAATTAATTGAAAACCTACATCCATACAAAAACATGCAAACAAAGATTTACAGCAGTTTTATTTATAATAGCCAAAACTTGCAAGTAATCAAGATGTCTTTCAGTAGCAGTGGATACATAAGCCATGGTACATTCAAACAATAGAATATTATTCTGCGCTAAAAAGAAATGAGCTAGTATGCCATGAAAAGACATGGAATAATCTTTAATGCATATAGCTAAGTGAAAGAAGTGAGTCTAAAAAGGCTACACACTGTATGATTGCACTATATGACATCTGGAAAAAGCAAAACTGTGGAGACAGTAAAAAGATTAATGGTTGCCTGAGATTAGGGAGGGAGGGATAAATTGGCAGAGCACAGAGGACTTTTAGGGCACTGAAAGATGCTACAGGAAATGGAGATATGTCATTATATATTCATAAAAACCCATAGAATGTCCAACACCAAGAGCAAACTTTAACATAAACTACGGATGCCAGGTGATGATGTGCCAATGTAGGTTCACGGATTGTACTAAGTGTACTACTTTCAGTGCAGAATATTGATAGTAGGGGAGGTTGTACATGTGTGAGGACAGGGAGTATATGGGAAATCTGTACTTTCCACTCAATTTTGCTGCAAACCTAAAACTGCTTCAAACAATAAAGTTTGCTGATTAGAAAAAAGCATGTTTATGTACTCTGCTTTTCAAACGTGAACAAGTTCATGTAAGTAATTAACATAAATTCATTGTTCTCTTCAACCTTGTCATCATTGATTTAACATTTTGTTTCTTGGATTTAACTGTTAAAGAGAAGGAAGTAGAGAGGCCCCTCCCACATCAAGGCAGAGCCCTACATTAGCTGAGAACAGAACTGTCCAAAGATTCTCCTTCAAGCTTTGAGGGAATATTGGACCTCATCAGCTTCTATAAATTAGAAACATTACCAAGAAATATACATAGCATCAGGGCTGGTCATTTTGAGCATTCCTTTGGTATGCAGCATTGATTATGAACCTATTTAATGCTTTCTAGCTCACAGAAAAGTATGCCAATAAATTGTCTTCACTATGACCAGAGAGCAAACAAGATAGACAGACAAATTATTGGCAATAAGGGTATTGGTGAGTAAATGCTCCTTCAAATGCCCCCTCATATTAGAATAATTCTTCTATATTTAGTTACTTCCCCAAACTCCCTTCACATATATTGTATTTTTCTCTTAAGCTCTAATTAGCTGTAAGGTAATTCAATCACGATGCATATACTTTGGAAACCTATGGGATAAAGGGGGCTGGAGAAAGATTCGTAGGTTATTGTGACTTAGCTGAAATTTATGGTTAAATAGTTTTGATCATCAAAACGATAATTTATGATGTCCCTGGTACTAGGAATTTAGTAGCTGAGAATAACTTAACATTTCATTACCATTTTTATTGCCATTTTGGAAAACACATCATGAACTTGGAACAGCCAGGCAGCCACATTTATTGAGCGTCACAGCATAAGAGCACAATATTGCACAGTATGGGGAGAATGCAGAAGAATCTTCTGTTTGTATGTCCAAAATCCAGCTTGCAGAAGCTTAAATCTTAAATAATTGAATAAAAGATTATATAATGTTATATAACATAATTTGAGCCCCCCAAAAAGTGATGAGTAAGAATGCCTCCAAAAGAGGCTCTGAGTATTTAAAAGGATTAAAATAGCTAATGACATATTGCTAAGAGGAAGGGCAGATTATGAAAACATGCATACAGGGTCACATAAAAAACACATACTGGAAAGGTTATCATGTAAATGGTGATTATTTATTATAGCTGAATTACAGATGATGTTTGCTTTCTCTATGCCTTTCAGTGTTTTCCAAATTTTCAATATTAGGCTTGTTTACTGTATTAATAAAGTTAACAGATTTTATGTTCAAAAAATAAGCCAAAGAAAGAGCTCTTATTGTTATGGATCTTAAGATGAAAGTGTAAAACAGAAAGAGAGAGAGACAGAGAAGAGAAAAGAGAGCAGTTATCTTTTCTTTTCCCCCAAGTAGCAAAACTACAGGACTGAGACCGAGTTCAGTTTCTCTAATGGCAAGGTTTGGCTCTCACCCTTGGTTTGCAAAACGAAGGCTTGATTACAATTTGAGCCAGGAGGGGGCAGCAAGGAGCTGTTCATGAAAACAAAACAAAACAAAGGCCCACTCCAGAGGCCTTTGGACTGGAAAGAGGAAGGTAGTGGAGCCAAGCAGAGGTGGAGGTGATACAGAATAAGTTAGGTAAAACAGAATAGAGGTGAAGCCAAACACAGCCAATAACAGAGAACCGATGAGGAAAGACATCACTCCAGAAGCTGAGAACTGAAAGCAGTCTTGGTGGCACAGGCCAAAGCTGAGTTCTGTGGCAGGTTTAGGTACCAAGAGAGAAACAAATATCTAAAGGAACAAACACCTCAAAAGACTGCTCTGTGGGGTGGAATCCAGAACAAGGAACCCAGTGATCTTTGCTGGTTCAAGTGGCAGGAGCTGAGAGGTCCCATCTAAAATGCTGATAAACAGAGCTATAAAGGATACTTTCTAGGTTCAAACATAAAACTCCCTGTCCGAACTCTCCCTTTCCTATCTGTGTGCCCAGGGAACCATGTGATCCCCAGTACAAGAGTAAATCATGTAATTTACACATATATGGTGGAACAGAGACCTAATGTAGAGATGACAGCCACGCCCAGTCTTACCCAGCCGCGCTCACAAATCAGATCCTCCTACTTATCAGCCTTGGACTAGATTTTGAACCTGGTTTAATTTTAACCCTTTTTCTGGCACCTACAGTTTTGTTTGAGAGCTAGGCTTGCACTAGTACAGCAGACTTGCATTAGATAGATTTAGAATATGCCTATTTTACTGTTCATCCTTGGACAGAATTTAGCTTTCCTTCTCTCCCTTACCCTTTCTGCCTGTTGATTCCAAAAGCAGTGTTGCTTCCAGATTGGGGGCCCAGAGACAGGATTCAAATCAAAGTATGTCGAATTGTAAAGCAATTCTCACTGTTGCATAACCTCTCTGAGTCAGTTACTCTATCTTAAAACTAATCCAAATATCAAGGAATTATAAAGAATAACTTATATAATTAACTCACAAGAAGCACTTTGTAAATACCCTGAATAGTATAGGTACTTAATAAATGCTGGCCATAGTTTTTTTATCCCTTGCTATACTCCCTAAAAAAACCTAACAAGAATCAAAACACAGTCTTTTCATGGGGCTCACTGGAAGATTGGCCATCATACCCTTCTTTCCTTCTATTGTTCCTGAGACATATTTTAAGTATTTATAATTGCTGTTCAGACTGGCGACAATTCTCATTTCACAAAAATGACCCTTCTTACAATTATTCCTAAAGTCCTCTCTAAATAGTTCTTAAATATATTAATTATGCAAAATTTCTCACCTGACATATGAAAGGCTAACTTTTCAAATGATTTCAGAGTAAATGGAATGCCGAGTCTTCTCCCAACCAGTAACAGCAATGTGTTCATTTGAACCAGCTCATGAGCCTGCCTGCCTAGAGAAATGAAGCCCCTGAAATGTCTCTGAAGAAAATGGCAGGTGTGTCTGCATGCAAAAAGGCAAAATCCACCACGGAGCATGGAGTTAAGCGCAGAATGATAGGTGATTCTGCAACTCACTTTACAATCACTTAACCCCTTTTGGTCCTTTGAGACCTAAAGGTGGTACTAACAAGAAACACAAGCCTGTCTGCATAGATATTACGAGCCCAGGATAATGGTTGTACAATACTTTGGAAATAAAAAGTATTTCTAGCATGTCCCTCAGTTGAAAATAAAAATGTAACTTCTAAAAGCTCAAATAAGCATGTATTCCCCCATGCGGGGAGAAAAGCTTCTGGGTAAATTTAATATTACTAACAAAATTACAACTGTAATATGAGTAGTTGAAGGAACAATTTGAGCTTACTCAAATGTGTGTCCTTAGAAGGCAATAAATAAGTTTATCATTTTGACAGGTAAGACCGCCTGAGGTGCTTTGAATAAAAATAGGACACTGTCTTTCTGATTGAATGCTTTCATGCGAAGACTTCTTCTCATATCCACAACAGTACTTTGAACTCAAATGACATTTGTCTTATACATTAAAAAAAGAGTTCCATTTTCTTGTCTTTGTTTTCACTAGTGTCCAAAAAATTGTTCCTACATGAAGAGGAGGACCCTCAAAATATTCAGTAAATTATGACAGCCATAGAATAAGCAAAGGTAAAGAAATGGACCCCAAATTCAAGATCAAACTCCATTAAAAAGCTAAAGCCATGTATTAATGGCTTTGCTAAGAACCAAACAGAAACATCTTTTCTTCCTCACTCCACCCACTTCAGCTTTACTAAAATAAGCCCAAGAAACACCATGTCATTGATACTTTACTTTGAGAATACCAGGGACAATGTAATTTAACACAGTCTAGAATCATTTACGTTTGCAGACCACTGTATACACTTTCCAAAGCATTTCACATATATCATTATGTATACCAAATATTAGCCTAAATATTTTACAATCAGGGAAACTGACGTATACAGAAGTTAAATGTCTAGTTCTCAGTTATTAGGCTTATTCAGGTGAACTCATGAAGAGACACATCCAGTCAATGGCCACAGATATCATCCAGAAATTATTTACAGGTTGGAAATAGGAAACCTGAAGGTAATTGAAGCTGGACAGGATTCTCATTCCTACAGTATTTCAGAGGAACCTGTATTTTCAAAAGCAAGAGTCAAAGATAGAATATTTAACAATGCAATAATGTGTTTGTAAACTGTTTGAATTAACTAAAATTTCTGGATTTTCTGTACAGAAAAGACCATCTCCCCCTTTTGCCCTGTGAATTCTTTCTCTGGTAAAGGGGTGTGTTTGTTGACAGTGTAATCGATAATACAGGAGGTAAAATATAGAGTTTACATGGTATTTTTATAAAATATTTAAGCCACTTTATTCCTACCAGAAATAACCCATGTCTTTTCCACAAGCATATCAAATTTGATGCAGAAAACAGGTGGCAAAAACAAGCTAGTTTGGAGGATTCCATGAGAACTCCAGGCACCTAAAAACTCGAGAACATTATCTGCCAGTGACCGCAGTTGTGCCAAAATTAATATTTTAACTATTCATTTCCCCCTCAAACATGCCATATGTCTAATATGATTTGCATGTGTGTGATATTAACTACCTAAGCTGCAATCTCAAAAGTATTATCATGTCAAGAACTGAGATGAGGCTTTGTGGCACATATTGGTGTCCAGTGTGTAAGACCTGCTATGGAGATGTCTTGTTTATGAATCTCCTAAGGTGGAGGCCACTTTGGTCACATTCTATCAATCTAAATAAAAAGCTATCAAATGAAGATTGGCAGTATTCCATAAAATATTCCAATTTTACCCAGCATTTATTTCAAAGCAGTGCCTCTGAGCACCTTTAAACTATTCTCTCAGAAAGACCATTAATGGTGCTTTTTTGTACACAACACATAGTATCTCTACATCAAATATAAAAATTATTCTACTGAGTACATCGATGGATATGGAAATGCAAAACTGTGATTTGATGTAATCTGTAATGAATGAGTAATAGAGTCAAACAACCAAGGGAAAGAATCTATTTTAGAATTCTCACCGTGATATACAACATGGTTGTTGGACAATTAATAGCTAGAACAATCTCTTAGCTTAGAGTCCTTTCTAGGTTTTATGGCTTGTTTTGGGGGGAGAGGAGTTCTGGTTTCTATTAACTGCTGTGGGGGGGAGAAATGGGATAAGGAGAAAGGAGAGTAGGAGAAAGTCAGGGAGAACTTCTTGTTTCTGAAGCCCTTCCTGGTCCCTTCAGTCCAAAGTACTCAGCAGGCAAGTGCTGTACTTTGGGGTATTGTGTTCTGAGCCCCAGTAAAGTTTGTTGGGAAGTACCCTTAGAATGAATATCTGTAGGGAACTCAAGACAGTGCCACTGGACAGAGAAGAGTGGAACTAAAGAATAAAACTCCAGATGTTTCTACATTGAGTTCTGGAAGTAGGCAGACCTTTAGTACTTACCCATCGTGAGGCAAGAGGGCTAGGCTCTTAATTAAGCCCCTTGTTCATTAACAATTCCTTCAATGCTGGTATCTCTGTATTAGTTCAGGCTGCTATAAAAATTACTATAGGGTTGGGTAGCTTAAATGAGAACTACTCCTTTCTATTGGCTCTGGAAGCTGGAAGCTTGAGATCAGCATGTCAGCATGGTCACTCTATAATAACATGACTCTCAAGCATTTGCATTTCAATATAAGTTCACTTCAGTAGAGGAAAGCAAGGAGGTTACATCTACAGAAATGGGGCACACACAACATCAAAGCTTATTTTATCTGTGCCTCAGCCTATGATAAACAACTTTTCGTATTTGTGGTGATTGCAATTTATTCATTATATTTTAATTTTCCAGAGAATGCTTGTGAATTTCAGGGGTTTATACTGTGCACATGAACATCAGCTTTTCCTCTTATCGCAGAATCCAAAAGCATGAATCATGCTAGTACTCTGCCCTTATCCAATAGTTTTAACGTTCTATTTCAAGGTCTTCATGAAAGCATAAAAGATGTTTTACTTTCTCTTCCTGCCTTTGCCCCCTCCTGTTGGAAATGATTTCCTCACACAAGAAAAAAAATATGGTTATGATGGGAAGCACAATGATGGGAAGCACCGTGATGGGAAGAGGAAGACACTATTCCAGGAGCTCAGTAATCTGGTCCTTTTCCATTTTCCCAAAGCAACATAAAACAGAGAGAAAAGATAAAACAAATTTGTGCTGTTTATTCCAAAACAAATAGTTGAAGGCAAACTTCTTACAGGAAATGTAGTCGAGAAGTAAAACAAATTTGGAGAAAAGGAGAGCTTTGCTTGAAATGTGTGTTTTCTTTTAGGCTGAGCTTCAGCTGCTTCCTGGGTCAGTTGGCTAACGGCACACATCCCGTCTCCCTCTAAGTGGGCAATGACAATTCCAGTTAGTTTTTCTTCAACTATGTGTTTAGACAGAAGAAGAGAAGGAATAATCTAATTATAAATGTTTAAAGGCATTATGATGTTCTTTGCTTTTCCAGGAAAGTAAACAAACTTGAGAGTTCTCAAGTGGGATCCACGAAATCAAGGTTTACTTCTTGGCTTGGGGCTAACTTGCTATGGTTATGGACATTTTTTCAGCTCTCTGAGCCTCGGTTTCTTCATCTATAAAAGTAGAAGGCTGGACTTGATGGCTTTTAATTTGCCTTTCAGGTTCTATGACTCAAGAGAGGCTGTGTTAAGTGCTGGGACCCTGAGTTCAGCCCTGCCTGGGCTCAAATTCAAATGTACCACTTCTAACTGTGTGACCTTGGGCAAGTCACCTCCTCTCCATGTCCAGTGTCTTTAAAACATGGTACTAATAGTACTCACCTTATGGGTGTATTGTATTAAATATGTTAATACATAAATAATGTAAACAGTTCATAACCTATAATAACTATTTTTTGTATTATTTACTTGTATAAAGAAATTGGAATACCTTAGATTTGTTTCAAACTTAGATCAGATCAGGTATTTTCACTACAATGTAAAATGTCAATATATTTTATACTTGGTCCTGTGTATTCAAACTGTGAAAAAAATTCACCAAAAGTGAACTTTTTATTTTATTTTTTATTTTTTTGAGACAGAGTCTCACTTTGTCACTCAGGTTGGATTGCAGTAGCACAATCAGAGCTCACTGCAGCCTCGACGTTCCTGGCTCAAGCAATCTTCCTGCCTCAGTACTGTCCCACCCCTACCCCAAGTAGCTGGGACTGCAGGTGTATGTCACCATGCCCAGCTAATTTTTTATAGTTTTAGTAGAGATGTGGTTTCGCCACTTTGCCCAGGCTGGTCTCAAACTTCTGGGCTCAAGCAATCTGCCTGCTTCAGCCTCCCAAAGTGCTACCTACACATTCCCTAAGGAGTCTTCTTACAATTTCCAAAATACGTTAACCTGTGGATTTCACAATCTCCCTCCTGTGCCACATTCTAGTTCCTCTTAAAAGGTTAATGACTTAGGAAATTGCTTTTCTCAATGCGCTTTTTCTAAGAAATTCTCCATTTCTTTTTGAATCATTCCAAATATGTTAATCAACTGGTATAGGATACTAGATTACTTGTAAAATATTGATACACATTTTTAAAGTAATTTTTCATTTTGTTACCAAAAAAGATGGATAATAGTGAAAAATTACCAGAAGTGTCTTACATTCCTGGATCATAGCCTTTAGCTATAACAGACCCAACATATATAGAAATCATATTACTGGAAGGATTGCACAACCTACTGTAGCCAATTGTTAGCAGGGCTGCCAGAAAGCAATGTGTTCCATTCTGAAATTACATGCTTATTGCTCATGTTGTTTTATTTGTTCTAAAGGTTAAACTTGTTGTTGGTCTTAAAATGCCATGTGTAATTCTTTGAAAATCATATTTTTAAAATGCTGAATTTAGGATTATATTTCCATATAAATTACCAGTGGAAAAAGAAAGTCATTCTTTATAGTCTGTTCTCTTAGTGAAAAGGGATCATTTAGAAACAATAGCATCTACTTTTCTGAAACAAGGGAGTTATTTCCAACCTGGGGCTCATATGTTTGAGAATAAGCCAAAAGTTTAATGGTTTTTCATAGAGCCAATAGCCATCTGAAGTGCAGTCTAAAATCAAAGGACAAGAGAATGGAGTAAAGAGAACCTCTGCAATTGACTTTAACTGGAGAGGAAACTAAGGTGCCCAAACTGTGGCCTTTTAAGAGTTATTTCAAACTTACCTAAACAATAAATGTTTTTGAGGTAACATGTAAGAACCTGTTGAATTCCGAATTTATCCAAACAGCCCTCTGGGCTGAAACAAATGGGTAAACTCGTTTCAACTCGTCCTTCTTGTGAGAGTTTCTGAAAACATACCTCCAGAAATAATGATATATTTTGGCAAGCAGCATCCTTCCCTTTTCTGAAACTATTAACTTATTATAAGCTAAGTACATATTCTCTGAATTAATAATATGCTATTTTCAAAGTCAACAGTATTGTTAATTTGCATGAGTTTCTGTTTTTTCTTGGAATAAACATATTCTGGATGTTTCCCAGCACTCTCTTGCAAACATATCTCTTTCTAATTACCCTTACTATAGAATTGGTGGTTCAGCAGACTCGATGCAAGGAAAAGAAAGCTGCTATTATTCCAGGGATGGGGTGCGGGGGGAACTATTGGAGCTTGCCTTCAGATATTTCTGCTTTTGTGAATACTAATTTTCAGCTGAGCCACAGCTCATTTGTTTTTCCTCCCCCTGGAAAATTAGGAATTACAATATTTTATATCAAGACTATATGAACTACACTATTACAATATAGAATTATAGAATACTAATGCTTGAAAAAACTTCTCATACTCTAGTTCATATATCTAATTTACAGGCAAGGAAACTATATTAGTTCAGGTATCTAATTTTATAGATAAGAAAACTGTATCCTAAATGACTAAACATTTTATAGCTTAATAAAGAACAATATCAGAAATTTGGGTCTCGACTTCTCTCCTATAGTCTTTCATTGTGTAATTTGGCCTCTCATGTCTTGATATTTGTTATATAGTTTAACAATATGTAAAATCTAATTCTGTCCCAAACAAATATCGTATGTTATGATTAACTCATTAGCTATAGTGATTCAGTTTTTCTAACAAACAGGATGACCACAGGGGCATTTTATGACATATTTTACTCTTTTAACTTAAATATCATTCTACCAATGGTATTATGACCCGGCAGTTCAAATATCAATGAAAGACTAACATTATTTTGGACAACTTTTAGTTTTGGGATTTGATCAAATGTAAATGACACAGGAATCCTATTTGGGGAGATGAATAGAGTAAAGCAGTCTCCAGTGACCTCTAAATTCATCAAAATGGAGGGACCGTGTAGATAATAAAACAGAATTCCACATGCAGATCAGAAACAGAAAACATGCACCAAAAGAATAAGGTAAACAAAATAAAAGTGGTACTTTTCTCATTTTTTTCCTCCCTGGGAGCAAGATGCTGATCAGTCCCTGAACCTCTGTGTCCATCCTTGCCTCTTTTCCAAATGTCATGGCACCTATTTCCCATAAACATCATCTGATCATTTACAGGAATATTCCCAATCCCAAATACAGAAATATTCCTCCAGGAAAGACACAAGAAACTGTCAGGAACTTCATGGATCAGCTACTCCACTGTGTTGAAGGCAAAAATAGCTATGGCTTCTTAATGAAACACTTGGATGGTGAAGTCAGGGGAGCAGAGCTTGGGTAGAGGAAGAAGGGAATCTGTCATACATCTCTTCTTTCATAACTAGTGCAAGCCTAGAACCTTTTGTGGCCACCCCTGTGACTGATATTTTAACATGTGGAATTGAGAGGAGCCCTGTTTTCCTCTCCAGACATGTATCTGAGACCTGCTTTTCTGGAAATACTTGACAGAAGAGGGGGTTCCCTGGCAAAGGCCTCACCTTCAAGCCTGGATACTCACAGCCCTAAGTGAGAATAGGCACTCCTGCTTTTGCACCCAAAAACGTGCCTTTTGACCTGCCACACCCTCTATGCTGTACCCATAAAAATGCTGAACCCCAGGCTCCAGAAGGAGACAGGAGCAGATGAGGAGACAAATAGCAGAATGGCACAGCAGAGAAAGAGACGAGGAGGAACATCTGAACGCCAAGAGGAATCAGGCTGTGGGCAGTAAGAGAGGAGTTTGGCACTGGACAGCCATAACTCCAGAGGAAGATCATCTTCCCACTCCATCCTCTTTCCAGCTCCCAATTCATCCTGCTGAGAGCCACCTCCACCACTCACTAAAACCCCCGCGTTCATCCTTTAGTTTTTGGATTTGATCACATATAAATGACACAGGAATCCTATTTGGGGAGATGAATAGAGTAAAGCAGTCTCCAGTGACTTCTGAATTCATCAAAATGGAGGGGTCATGTAGATAATAAAACAGAGGTCCACATGTAGATCATGTCTCTTTCTCTGCTGTGCCATTCTGCCATTTGTCTCCTGATTCTTCTTGGACACTGGGTAAGAGTTTGGGAGACAGAAAGCTGTCATACTGGCCCTCTACCCTTGTGAAAAGGCAGAGGGTCCATTGAGCTGGTCAACACTTAAGCCATCTGTGATGGCAAGGCTAAAAGAGCACATTGTAACACAAACCCACTTGGGCTTTGGGAGTTGTAGACACCCACCCCTAGATGCTGCTGTGGGCCTGGAGCCCAAAAGTGCTTGCCCTCACTCTTGCACCTGCCCACTTGCATGCTCCCCTCCCATCAGGGCTTTGAGCAGTTGCAGTGACCAAACAAGTAAGCCACACCTCTCTTGCACATCCTGCAAGGGCAATCAGGGAACACTCTCATTTCAATGGCCCTTTCTCAACATCCTACCCATGCTTCCAAACCTGAACTGAGTTGCCCTTTCCTCCAAGTTCTCTTTTACTCCTTTCTCAGCGTCCTACCCATGCTTCCAATCCTGAATTGAATTGCCCTGAATTAAATGAGAGACTTTAACATTTATGATGGATTCTGACCTTTTGCACTCTTGTGGCATGATTCCTACCTGTTGTAATATTGAACCAGAGTAGCCATTTATTTGTTTGAGATTGAGTTCTAAGTTCCAAACTCCCCTTAATACCCCTTTTCCATGTCTATGTTTATGCCAAACTCCTCCTCACCCCATTATCTTTCACACTCAGCACAATATGGAGACAGTATGTAAACACTTGGTGAGAGTCTAGGGGTGGAAAACTGACTTTGTTTCAAGCTTACCCAGATGTAGTTTAGACACTTTATAGATCAAGACTGTTCCTTGTTTCAGATAACCTCCCATGAAAAAGCTGGCTATTGTCCAAAACTCTACCTTTATTATCTGTCAAGAGCCATCTGATCTCTTTGAACCAGTGGTCTTCAAAATAAAATACAAGCATCACAATGGGTGGCCAATATGACCTATTGGGCCAGATGTGAAAGAAAATATAAAAACTGACATTAACATCTATTTTTATCTTACTTTTTATTGTCAAGTTTTGCAAATACTGAAATATATATATACACATATATATAATGCTACTATAGTACTATTTGTTTATAATATATAAATAAATAGCATATATTATGGGTGAAGGCAAAAATCATTTTTACTGATAGAGGTTCATGACCAAAACCTTTGTACCCTACAACTTTGTTCTATCACCTGGAACAAAAAACATCACTGTCTGACCCAAAGTAAAGAATCTATAAATTATTTTTGAGTTATTGGTTAAGTAATGGTTAAACAAAGCAGATGAAACTACTGTTAGGTGCTATGTTACACTCTTAAAGTCTGTCTCCCATACTACCTCACTTGCCTCCAATTCAGTTTTTGGTATCATCCACTTATACAAGTGTCCAGGAAAGAGAAATTTCATCATCAAAAGGGAGATATGTCAGTAGATGGACATCTCATGGGATTGTAAAATGTCATGGATAAAACTAATGAAAAAGGTCAAATTTGATAAGCAATGGTATCAACTGTGAGCCTTGGAATGTGTTTTCCTTGATCCCACGGGCTTTGATTTTCTTATCTTTTAGAATTACTGAGAAACCCAATACTCCAGCATTCAGTCAAACTAACTATACCTTGTTGGAGATATATATATATGTGTGTGCGTGTGTGTGTGTTTGTGTGTGTGTGTGTGTGTGTGTGTGTGAGTGAACAATACTGTATTGAAATTTGCTAACAGAGTAGATCTTACATATTCTCACCACAAACATATACACAAAGGGTAACTATGTGAGGTGATGGGAATGTTAACTAACTTGACTGAGGTAATTTTACAATATATAAATATATCAAATAAAAAAGAATAGCATTTTTTTGCCATGATATTTTAAAATATTCAGCTTGATTTACAAATACTCAAATATATTCTGGGATAAACCATAAAATTCTGAGTCCAGAATTTAAAAAAGTTTAAAATGCCAGAGTCATTGTCCAGGGTAGCTGTAGGTTAGAGTGCTTGAAGTTGTCTTATACCTTTCTATACCCAATGCACACTATACTGACAGGACTCACATATTTAAGTGACATGATTTTTGATAATTTATTTCAAACCAAAGGTAATTAATGTAAAATAATTTGGAATTTGGCTGGGGCCTTTGTGTTTCAAACACAAAGTTCCTGGACCTAAGTGAGTGAATGCTGCATAACCAGCCAAATCTCTTTAACTCAACGTTGCTTTCTTTTCACCATTTTGATCAAAGTAATTAATTTTATTATGAGAAGCAACCATCCAATAAGAGATAAAATTTTAATGATAGGTATTAATAGAAAAATTTGGAGAAAAAGGTGTCTGTGAGAATATTCTTGATATGAGGACTTGGGAACTCTTGTGGGTCTCTGGAAAATACCTCGCTTTTTGAACTAATGTTAATAACTCTATATATGGAGTGCCTACTATGTGTTAGGTTTTGTACTAGCCTCTGACCTCTGTGCAGCCAGTAGGATGCCCTGCCAGGACTTCACATCTTTAAAGAGTGACAAAAATGTATGGGATTAGAAATTACTCACAATGGTTTCAAATTAATTCACTTTCCAAGGGCAATAAAACTCAGTGGCATCCTCAAACAGACCAGTTTTGTGGTAGGTGTTTGCCTGTATCTGACACTTTTGGATCCAGACAGTCCTGGCTCTATACCCTTCCCATTGACATCCTTCCAACTAATCCCTTAGCCAAAACTGGTTTATGTTTAATAAAACAGAGGTCCACATGTAGATTATGTCTCTTTCTCTGCTGTGCCATTCTGCCATTTGTCTCCTGATTCTTCTTGGACACTGGGTAAGAGTTTGGGAGACAGAAAGCTTCATACTGGCCCTCTACCCTTGTGAAAAGGCAGAGGGTCCATTAGCTGGTCAACACTTAAGCCATCTCCATACTGGAATGGACATCCATGGCAAAAATGATGCCTGGGAGGTATAAAAATAAAATTCCCACTGGGAAGTATCTGAGGTAATGAGTTAAGACTGAATCATGTCCTCCAAATCACTATTTGAACAAAGGTCATCCAGGGTCTACATGGTGGAAAGGAAGTGAGCACAATAGATCCCTGCCAAACACCCCATTGAAACTAAGGAAATAGAGACTATCTAACATATGTATCCAATAAGTCTATACCAATGATATTAATGTGGGAAGCACAGACGCCCCTTCCCTCAGTGGTCCAGTGACTCATTTAGGGTCATCACTGGTAGCTCAGTTAATACTTTATCAGACTCTTCCATATCATCTCTATGTATGGGGATAGTCCCAAGCTCCCCCATGTGACTGAAATCTACACAGATCTAGAGAGATGGAGACTGAAACAGGTCCAAGGTTAATCCTGTTACTTTCTCAGCATCATTCATGACATGCTCCAGTGAAGACTGTCTTGGGGAAATTACCATAGTCACATTGACTCTAGAAATCTACAACTCAGATCTCCAAAATAAGAACACACAACTGAATTCTATAATTAATTCACATTGTGGCAGTTTGTGAATGATAAGTTATAAACTCAATATAATGGAGTACAGTAGTCCTGCTGTTCCCAGAATGTTAATTTCCATGGCTCAATCCCTATAGCAACCTTTCCATTTGCCGAATGCTCGTATTCCTCACAACCAAGCCTTGCTTGGCAATGTAAAAACTTTGCAAGCTAGAATTTCATTTGACCCTCAGAATAACTCTGTAGGGCAAAAATGATTCTTATTTGAAAATCAGGAAACTGGGGCTCAGGGTGACTAAGTGCCTCATCCAACAACACACATGTAGTAAATGGCAGTTCTGGGAAAGAAATTTACCATCAGAGCTTAGTGATATTGTTAGAGGTCATTTGGTTCTTTGTAATCTATACATTATGAATTTTTTTTTAAGGCAAGTCGAGGGCATTATTTTGGCAGGTGGGGCATTAGAAGTTCCTGCTGACTAAAATATCTCTCTGACTGAGGACTGAAGGGCTACACTTAGTAATGCATTGTTTTGTTTTAAGCATGTTCTCTTTCTCTGCCAACTTTCTTTTAAAATGCATGTGCCTCTGGAAGGGTAATACTTGTATCAATAATAATTGTATCAATGATTTTTATGCTAATACTCTTTTCAATAACTGATTAGTCAACAACAATGACAACAAAAAAGCAAAGGGTTTTAAAAATGCTTAAAGGGTAAAAGGGAAAGGAAGAATTTGGAAGACAAGCATGTGCTGTCCACGACTTCCTGCATCATAAGGGGCTTCTTCACCCTCCATCTCCTTCCTTAACAGTTCCCTGAAGAGTTCCCTTAAGCTCAGTTTCATGCCCAGAAACAGCAACAGAGATGCTAGGGCCCTAACAGGTTTCAGACACTCACTGTCTCCCATAAAACTATGGCTCTTATTTCTGGTGCAGATAATAACACAGGCAGATGACCAAGCCAACAAACATTTTCCCCATGCTGCCTTCCTTATATTGGTCAAATAAAGGTAACCATACTAGGTTTGTTGCCTGATGCAACAGCAAGTCACAAAGCTGAGATACCAGGTTGCAGCAGAGAAAATGTTTAATCCTAGGGTCACTGAAAGAGGAAATAGGAGAAAACCTCAAATCCATGGGGTAGAGTTTTTAAGGGTTTTGGAATGGGCTGAAGTGTGGAGACCCTTGACTGGTCACAGGGCGCAAGGTGAAGTCATTTCCCTGAAGACAGGAAAATGAAGAAGCTATATTTTCATACTGATCCTGTTCCTCTGTGAGGGTATTCAAACTGGTTGTTGGAATTCAGGGTCTGAAAAAAATCTTATACAACCCTTAAACAAAATGTCAGAGATCCTGTCTGCAGGAACCATGGGTAGGCAAATCAGTTCTTAAACAGCTTTAAGATCCTAATGTCAGAAATCCTATCAATAGAAACAATGGAGACATAAAATAGTCAATATATAGTGCTGCCTGACTTTTAGCAACAAGGAAGTGGGCCAAAGTGCAGCCTAATTAATGTTTAATTATAACTATGTTTCTAACCAGTACCTGGCATGCAATTCTTGTCAACCCTGTAAGGATAGTTTCCTAAAGGAATGGAGTGGTCCATCCATCATGAGAACCTTCCTGGCACTGAAGCTACCATGGAGGATCAGATGAAGCTGATTCACATGCATTAGCCTCAGAAAATTCTACCAAGACACAATTGACTGTCTACAAAACAGTGATGTATGGAGCCTATACAAGTCCTTATTCTTTACAAAGCTGAAACCTGAGAGGTAAAGCAACTTTCGCTGAGCTCTGAAACATTTCAGCCTCACTTAGTGGAACCCTAAAACATCAGTTACTCTGAGTCCACTGAATATTTTAAGTATTCAAATGTATCCTCCCTCTAAACCACCCACAATAGACATTCATTATAATGGTTTTTGCATGTTAGTAAGATATCTTCTCTGAGATAGAGGTTTCTGGTAGTAGTTTATTAAAATATTAGATTAGACCACCTTGGAATTCTTACAGATTTCTTCATATTTTACCTTTGTCCTCTTTATTAAAAGGAATAAAAATTTTGAAGTTTTTTTCCCTAAAAATAGAAATAATTAGCCAGGCGCTGTGGCTCAAGCCTGTAATCCCAGCACTTTGGGAGGCCGAGGCAGGTGGATCACAAGGTCAAGTGATAGAGACCTTCCTGGCCAACATGGTGAAACCCCATCTCTACTAAAAAAAAAAAAAAATACAAAAATTAGCTGGGTGTGGTGGTGCGTGCCTGTAGTCCCAGCTACCAGGGAGGCTTAGGCAAGAGAATCACTTGAATCTGGGAGGCGGAGGTTGCAGTGAGCCAAGATCATACCACTGTACTCCAGCTTGGCAAAAGAGTGAGACTCTGTCTCAAAAAAAAAAAAAATAGAAGAAATTTATTTAAAGAAAAAAACAATTTAGACCTTGGTTGAAATACAACAATAAAAGTTGTATTTAACAATGTCTTTTTAATTTTTAATTAATTCAGACAAAATTATGAGAAGGGTGTATTTGCCAAATATAAAAATGAATGATAATAGTGTAAAGACAATTAGTCAACCACACTGAGAAGCCAAAAATGAAAATACATCTAATACTTTTTTAATGCAAAAGAACAAATGGTATCATATTTAGAAGATTTTCTTTTGTAAAATTGCTTAATCAAGAGCCTGGGGCTTCAGTACTGTTGAAAAGTAAAGCTAGACTTCTCCTCTCCCTAACATCCATTTGTATCGTAGCTTGGATCTTTAGCTAATTCTGTTAAATATTGATTTTCAACCACTGATTTACACAGGAGACCTGGAAGTGAAGCTCTTTTCAATACTCTCTTCTCATTCCTTTAGGAGAGATAAGCCATGGCTCTTGACTCCATGGAGATACACATGTGTAGAAATACATGTCCAGTGGAATAGCTGTTGGATGGAGGTAAGATTTCAAGAAAAGAGTAATGGACTCCTAAGAGGAGCACACATTACGGAGTAGAAGTAGGAACCAATAAATTAAAAATAGCCCTCCAGGATGAGGAAGGTAGACGAGCATAGGCTCTGAGCCTACCATGTGGCTTAAAGAGAACCCAATAATTCTGTCACCCTGAAGCATCAGATGTGCCTTTGGGAAAAAACAAAAAAGGTGTGCGTGTTTGTGCAGATGCATGATCTGGAGAGCAGTCCACTAAAAAGCTATAGCACTCTGCACTCTAGACAGGTTCATTGTGGGATACGATTTAATAAAAAGACAAAGTAACAAACAGCCTTTTATTTTGTCAAAACTGAATGAGCAAAGTATTGGAATACCTCTTATAAAATTTGCATCGCAACGGGCAATGGCAGGAAATAACCCAAGACGCAAGAACCTCTCCATAGAACTGTCAGTCAGAGACAGCATTGGCGCCTGCCAGCAACAGAAGAGAGGATTTTGATGCTACAACCAAGGTTAACAGGTTTCAACCACTCAGTTTTGGCACCTCCACCTGGCTTTCAGAAAGGTCAGCGTAGCTGGAGCTCAGTCTTTGACTACAGTTTAGCTTCTACTCTACCTTTAGAGAAAACGCAGAGAATTATTATGTAGGCGCCAATCTCAAGCTCTGGAAATTTTCATAAATGTGGAGGGGGAAAAATTCCAGCAAGAACTGGAGATCAAATTTATGAAGCAGATGAGGATATGGGAGCATCATTATTTGGACATACATGTAAATGTGGCCTTATTTATACATACATTCTTTAAGGTTTATTACATACGTGATAGGTACTCACTAATCTTGTTTTCTAATTTGTCCCACTTCCCTACCACAAGGAAGATCAAAAGAGTGAATGATACAGCCCAGACATACAAATCCTCTGTTACCCAAATGGGTGCTTTTATATACATATATATGCTTAACATTTCTCCATTTGTTGCAATGTTTCTAGGGACAGGCTGCGGCTTCTATTAATAGTCCTTTGAGATCAGAATATTTAATCATATGACTCAATATATGTCAATACATTTTGATATTTTTGGATCATTAGAGCCTTTTTAAAATGATATGAAAGATACAGATATTCTCCCCAGAAAAAGGCACATGTGTACATAAATTTAGATGATCCCCATTTATAACCCCCTTTGACATTTCTCTTCCAACATCTCTTTCATGCCTACAATCTCTCACTGGAGTCCTCAAAAAATCTTCATGGCATCCAGCCTCCCCACCTTTCCTGCCTCTTTCACCCCCACCCTCACCTTTCTCACACATCAAGAACTTTCTCTGGCTTATTATTCACACTCCTCTAGACTTGACATTTCATCTGGATTCTCCAGAACAAAGGAGAGCCTAGCAATTGTGACTTGGCTCCGAAGAATCTTTTTTTTTTTTTTCTTAAACCTGTTCAGTCTTTTTTCTCTTCATGTTTGTTTGATTCTGTATTCTAAGTTTAGGTACAAGGCTGAAAAAGAAAAATCTCTCTTGGGAGAGCAGAGGAGGAAAATAAACCACCTAAGCAGGCAAATGCCTAACTACCTTTGGGAGTGAAGAAACATCAGGTCATTACCAGACGTCAATACATTTGTCCCCATCCTATTTTCATGCACATAAACCTTTAAAAACAAAGTTGAAGATGATGTCTCTTCTGAGATTGAGGGAGGAGAGAAACAGATGAAGAAGTCTTTAAACCAAGAATGAGATTTTGTTTGAGTCTTTGATTTTCTCTAATTGACTGTTGGGCAAAAGATTAATTTTATTCAAGACAAAATGATTTGGAAAAATGTGCACAGCATCTCAAGTAATTATATCAATAGTTTGCTTTGAAACTCTAGAATGCTGCAAAGATATATCCTAGACTCCTGGAATACAATCCATAAATATTTTTAAAAATCAATTGTGTAATAATCTCCATCTCAAAGGTCGGAATAAAACCAGAAAATGCTACACATTCCACATGGCCTGGATTGACACCCCATAGAGCAAACACTGAAGTCAAGCACAGTGTCCTTCTAACTATGGAGCCAGATATTTTTTCTCTGTGTTCTCTTCTTCATGGAAACTATTTGACTGAGTTAGTATTTCATAGGAACATTTTCCCCTTAGATATTTGTATTGCTGACTGTGCTATTTTACTTAAAAATTGTGTGTCCATTCATTATTTCTTTATCCTTTCACCTAGCAAACACTTACTAAACATCTTTAGGCACCATGTAAGCATAAAAATAAACATGATTTGGACTCTGGAGGCATGGTAATCTAAAAGGAGTTATATCCAGTAAAGAGGCAATTATATAAACCCCTAAGAGGTGTTCTTAACCCTGCCTTGGGGCATCAAGAAATGCTTCCTGGAAGAAGTTTATCTAAATCAAGAGCTGTAGTATAATAAGGAGTTAGCTGCAGAGCTATAGGATAATTAGAAGTTTGTTGGAGAGCTATAGGATAATTAGGAGTTAGCTGGGTAAAGGTAAGAAGAGAGTGCCAGGCAGACTTCCTCACTAGAAGGATGCATCTGAAGCAGAGAATACTGGATGAGAAAGTTTAGCCTCAAATCCAGCTTGTAAAGCAAGATTATTCAGGATAGAGAGAAAAACAGATGTGGATTAAGTCAGCGTGCTTTAATTATGAGCTAACACTTGACCCCTTAAAATTAAGGCTTGTTATGGGCATAAAATTCTCCCAGTATGTGGGAGAGATGACAGTGTAGAGTGGACAGCCAGCACATCCTTGCTGAACTTATATAAGAAGGAATAAGGCACAGAGATTTGTTTTCTAGGAAGTTGATTTCCAAGCAGTTTTGGGTAGTATGCCATACCTGGAAAATTACCAGTGCTGATACTTGTAAAGCTTTAGTATTTTGCTTGAAGTATTATAAATTCCATGATTCAAATTAAAAGTGTTAATTTAGACTCCAATGCCAAGGACAAGTTACATCTAAATTATTGACAGTCTTAGAATATCCATTCTATTCTTTGAATTTCCTCCATTAGTGAATATAATGACAGTCATCTATGTGATTGATGATATGGTTTGGCTGTGTCCCCACCCAAATATTATCCTGAATTGTAGTTCCCATAATCCCCACATGTCCTGGGGGGGGGACTCAGTTGGAGGTAATTGAATCAGGGGGGTGGTTACCCCCATACAATTCTTATGAGAGTGTGTTCTCATAAATCTGATGGTTTTATAAGGGGCTTTTGTCCCTTTGCTTGGCATTTCTCTCTCCTGCCCCCATGTGAAAAAGGATATCTTTTCTTCCCTTTCCACTATAATTGTAAACGTTTTGAGCCCCCCTCCCCAGCTCTGCAGAACTGTTAAACCTCTTTCCTTTATAAATTACCCAGTTTCAGGCAGTTGTTTATACCAGTGTGAGAACAAACTAATAGAGTGATTTTGTATTAAGGGAGGGGGATGCTGCTATAAAGATACCCCAAAATTGGAAGCAATTTTGGAACTGGGGTAACAGGGAGAGGTTGGAACAGTTTGGAGGGCTCAGAAGACAGTAAAATGTGGGAAAGTTTGGAACTTCCTAGATACCTGGAGGGATCAGAAGACAGGAAGATGTGGGAAAGTTTGGAACTTCCTAGAGACTTGTTGCGTGGTTTTGACCAAAAGGCTGATAGTGATATTGAGGGAATGTGTTCTCTTTCCAGGTCCACAAGGGGGCATAGTTTTAAGGGCAAAAACTTCCCAGTGCCATGCCCTGCTCCCATCTCTCTCCATCTGGGAGATTTAACGGTTTATGTTTGAATTTCACGGGTGTGGGAAGAAACTAGAAGTCAATCACCCCAGCGGAAGTTCTAAGGAACTCCTTTCCTTGGCCAGGGGTATTAGAGAAGGTGGGGGTTCCTTCCAGGTTAAAAGTCCCCTTCTTCCACACCCCGTTGGACTCCACGTTTGGATCCCCTTCCACAAAGACTCTCGTGGAAGCTGTTTTTCTCTATCCTGGATTTTCCCTCTGGAGTCCCCTTACACACTCTCTCGTGGAAGCCTGTCTTCCCCTCGTAAACTCCATCTCTCTCTATTTCCTTCCACTCAGTGTGGAAGCTGCTTTCCTCTCCTGGATTCCATCTTTCTGGATTCTCTCACTCAGTGTGAGAGTTAGCTGTTTTCTCTCTCCTTCTCTGGTTTCTCTCTCTTTCAATAAATCACTTTCTACAAACACTTTTGAGTCTGGCATTTACTGCGCACGATGCCATGGTCCCCTCTCTCATTCTTGAGAGGGCAGGAGACCAAGAACCTGGAGAAATGTCCTCTCAGGGGGAGCTGAGGGCACCCTGAACCCCTGAACCCCAATATTACAATATGGACAATGAAGTCCAGATCGAGGTGAGTGCAGATGGAGGTAAGAAACTTACCGGTAACTAGAGTAAAGGTGACTCTTCCTATGCTTTAGCAAAGACACTCGTGGAATTTTTGCCCCTGCCCAAAAGATCTGTGGAAGATTGAACTTGAGGGAGATGACTTAGGGTATCTGGTGGAAGAAATTTCTTTTTTTTTTTCTTTTCTTTTTTTTTTTTTTTTTGAGACAGAGTCTTACTCTGTCACCAGGCTGGAGTGCAGTGATGCAATCTCGGCTCACTGCAACCTCCGCCTCCTGGGTTCAGGTGATTCTTTGGGGGAAGAAATTTCTAAGTGGCAAAGCATTCAAAAGGAAGCAGAGCATAAAAGTTTGAAAATTTTGCAGCTTGACAATGCGAAGGGAAAGAAAAACCCATTTTCTGGGAAGAGATTCCAGCAGCTACAAGAGCCAAATATTAATCACCAAAACAATGAAGAACATGTCTTCAGGATATGTCAGAGACCTTCACAGCAGCTCCTCCCCATCTCTGGCTTGGAGGCCTAGAAGGGAAAAATGCTTTTGTGGACCCAGTCCAGTACCCCCCTGCTATGTGCAGCCTCAGGACTTGGTGCCCTGCACCCCAACCACTCCAGCCATGACTAAAAGGTGCTAAGGTACAGCTGAGACCATTGCTTCAGAGGGTGCAAGACCCAGCCTTGGCAGCTTTCATGGGGTGTTGGTCCTGCAGGTGGGGAAGAAGACAAGAATTGAGGTTTGGGAACCTCCACCTAGATTTCAGAGGATGTATGGAAATGCCTGGATGTTCAGGCAGAAGTTTGCTGCAGGGGTAGTGTCTTCATGGAGAACTTTGGTAGGGCAGTGAGGAGGGGAGACATGTTTGAAGCCCCTACACAGAGTCCCCATGGGGCTACTTCCTAGTGGAGCTGTGAGGGCCACTATTCTCCAGACCCCAGAATGGCAGATCCACCAACAGCTTGCACCATTATCCTGATAAAGCCACAAACAATGCCAGTCTGTGAAAGCCACCAGGAGGTGGGTGCTATACCCTGCAAAACCACAGGGGTGGAGTTTCTTAAGGCCGTGGGAGCCCACCTCTTGCATCAGCATGACCTGCATTTGAGACATGGAGTCAAAGGAGGTCATTTTGAAACTTTAAGTTTTAATGACTGCCCTATTGGATTTTGGACTTTCACAGGGCCTGTAGCTCCTTTATTTCAGCCAATTTCTCCCATTTGGAATGGGTATATTTACCCAATGTCTGTGTCATCATTGTATCTAGGAAGTAAGTAAATTGCTTTTGATTTACAGGCTCATAGGTGGAAGGGATTTGTCTTGTCTCAGATGAAATTTTGAACTTGGACTTTTGCGTAAAAGCTGGAATGAGCCAAGACTTTGGGAGACTGTTGGAAAGGCATGATTGTGTTTTGAAATGTGAGGATGTGAGATTTCAGAACAGCCAGGGTGGAATGATTTGCTTGTGTCCCCGCCCAAATCTCATCTTGAATTGTAGTTCCCATAATCCTCACATGTCATGGGAGGGACTTGGTGGGAGATAACTGAATCATGGGGGTGGTTACACACATGCTCTTCTCATGATAGTGAGTTCTCACAAGATCTGATGGTTTTATAACGGGCTTTTCCGCCTTTGCTTGGCACTTCTCTTTCCTGCTTCAATGTGAAGAAGGATATGTTTGCTTCCTCTTCTGCCATGATTGTAAGTTTCCTGATGCCTCCCCCAGACCTGTGAAACTGTGAGTCAATTAAACTTCTTTCCTTTATAAATTACCCAGTTTCAGGCAGTTCTTTATAGCATTATGAGCAGACTATACAATTAAAAATTATCATGCCTATAATCCCAGCACTTTGGGAGGCAGAGGTGGGGGCATTGGTTTAGCCTAGAAGTTGGAGACCACACTGGGCAACATAGTGAGACCCTGCCTCTATTATTTAAAAAAAAAGGATCTTGAAGAATAAATAAATAGAACATTTTATTTGAAAAATACATCACATATCAACCATAACATCTTCCAGGATGATCATCAAGGGAATATTGCCCACTATGAAAGTGAAAGTCTAGTACTCAGAACTCAATAGTTCTATAGTTGGTTTGCTGCTCAGCCTCAGAAAAATTATCTCCATCTTTTTTGGTGTTTTTTTGTTTGTTTGTCTGTTTTAAGAAAACCACCACTCTTTTCCAGAAATATATTTGTTCTAGTCAGTACTATAAGAATTTATAGTCCTCAGACTTATGTATATTCCACAATTGGAGTTTCTCTGCTATTGCATTATTTTTCTATGTGAAATCATGATGGGAAAACTAAAATAGTATATAAGTTTATTAATTTGTTCTAAAGCTGAGATCTTTCTAAGCAGGTATCATAACAAGTGCAAGGCTATTGTTGGGTGTTTCTTTTTTCCTACTTCTTAAAGGAAAAAAAATCACTTTGAAACAAGTTTGTTAAGTAAAAGGCCCCCAGATAGTGAGAGTAATAATGATGATGTTTCTGCACACTCTCTAAAGATTCTGGATTATTTCACAGTTCCACTTGTAATGTGAAATCGGTCCAGACAAAATCCAGGCCTTGAATTTTTAACATTATTGTGCCTGGCACAAAGTCTTCTGTCAATGGCTATGTTCTGAGCTTACAGGCTCATTAAGGCAAGAGTACCTGTAGCTAACACTTTCACTAAAGTAGAGCAGAGTATATGGCTAAACCCTTACATGAGGGGCCAGAAGCATATAATCTTCCACTTTCCTTAACCTCAGTGTCCTCATCTAGAAAAAATTACAGAATTTTGGGAAAGTGAACTCAGATATAGGAAACTCATGCTGAGTCTTTGTTGTGCAGCTTAAGTAGCATATATTCTTTAAAACATCATTTACCGTAAGTCTTACTGTCCCAATTGTACTGATGGAGAAGCTAATACCTATCTCACAGGATTGTAAGGTTTAATGAGATTAAATTTTTAAAAATGTATTTTATAAAGCAGTCATATATAGTTCTATCAGACAGTTCCCTTTGACAAGGCTGAAATATGTAAATATGTTTTCAAATGGACAGTGGGAGGCTTGACATTATTTAATTTGTCCTTTAGCTTTTCAAAACACACAGACTTTGCTTAATTATTTCATTCAGCAAATATATATTAACAGTGCATTTCTAATTTTTAATTACCGGGGAGAATTTTAGGTTTTGGGAATATTGCGATCCTCAAGCCACACGGGCAGCATTATTGGTGATTGGATATGGCTCCTCAGAAACAGACAGTGAGCCAAGCATCACCATGACAGCAAGGCACAAGGTATACATAAATCTTTCATTCATGCAAGCCTCTCAAACTACACATTAAACCCAAATTCCAAGTTAACTGATCTACTAGAACTGTTATGCTGCTCCAAGAATGCTTTGTAGAGTAGCACTGTTCTGTAAAAATAACTTTGTCTTATATTAAAAAAAAAAAAAAAAACCCTGAAAGATCCTGGAATGCCATTTCTTTCCAAAAGAGTAGCCATATTTGAATTTTCTTAGCAGCTTGCTGAGAGAGTGCAAAGCTAACAAGAATCAAAACAGACTCTTTACATAGTTTGTTTGGGTCTAGAGGAAATCTGTCCATGAGCTTTTGTGAAGGGGCCAACATGTCAGCATATGCCTGACTACAGTGAGTTTATCTTTCAATTGATTTAGTCCATTCTGGGAAATCGAGATGATGCAAGAGTATGGCACATAACCAAGAGCTTTCTCTTTTCATTGACAGAAGTGATAGAAATATCCTTACTCTTACAGATCACTTGATCAGAAATAATAGTCAGATACTCTATTGTTTAGATTCCTGTTACAGTTACTTTGTTCATATTTTAAGGTATTACTAGCATATGATATAATCTTTGTAACAGTAATGTTACAAAGTCAATGGTAAAGAATGGGATGGACCCATAATTCTGTTGTCCTGAAGTTTACATATAATTTCATGGAATATATGTTCTATTAATGGAGGCTTTGGCCACCTAGAAATGCTTGAAACTGAGCTGCAAAGGTGATAGACATACTTTCTGATGTGTGTCACAAAAAAAGAAAAAAAAAATCTCAAATTGGGTGTTTCACGAAAATTTTGTTCTCTATTCATCTTATTTATTTTAAATCTACTGTACACATATAGAACAGGAGTATGAATTGAGGTTAACCTGAGATTAGGCAGTTGACTTGAAGACACCTTAGGCTTCTATTTCTTCATGCTATTTTATAATTCCTCCAGGTTATTTGTGCAAACTGAAGACACAAAACTCTGGAGAATATGACAGCAGGTGTCAGAGGGGTTCAGCTCACATCTGACTAGAGTGGCCATGCCGAGCGGGCTTGTCCTCATATGGAAACATAAGTGAAGCACCTCTGGGACCACAAAAATTTGTGGAGTCAGGAGAAACTTGGAGATGGCCAAGATCTCATAGAAGCAATAGAAGAATGTTAAGACACTGAAATTCCAATGCAAGGTAGTATAAATGCCAATGCAATCTTATTCCTATTCACAGGCTGGTGAAACCTGACAGCATATAGTTATAAATAGAATTGATAAATATTACTTGAGAATTTAATATGTTCAAGATACATGTGTATGTGTGTATGTATGTATATATATATTAAGATATATGTGTATGTGTGTGCATATATATATATATATCTCCTAGAATTTACAGTGTGTGTGTATATATATATGTAATATACACATATTATATATACAGTGTGTGTATATATTTACATATGTTATATATATACACACACACACACACACACTGTAAATTCTAGGAGATATTCATTGTAAAATTAGAGATTAGGGTCTAACCACTTGGTATATACTAATCTTGTTTCTAAAGCTTCTACTGTATGATATTGAGTCTCTGAATAAAATACATAAAATGCTTCAGGTATTTTTTAAATTTAATTTTATTTATTTATTTATTTTCTTTTTAGAGACAGAGTCTTGCTCTGTTGTCCAAGTTGGAGTGCAGTGGTATGATCATGGCTCATTGCAGCCTCGAACTCCTGGGCTCAAATGATCTCCCACCTCAGCCTCCCCAAGTAGCTGGGACTATAGGCACACCCCACCATACCCAGCTAATTTTTTTTTTTTTTTTTTTTGGTAGAGACAGGGTCTCACTATGTTGCCAAAGCTGGGAAAGCCCCAGGTTTTAATTCTGGTTTTCTTAACCTTTCTTGGCTTAAGGTTTCTTGCTTGGGTATGATGGTGTTTTTCTACTTATACTTGGTATATTCCTCAGCTATAGAATAAAATAACTTGAGAAAACAGACACTGAAGGAAACCTGCTCACCTTCATTTTGAATACCATGAAACAAAACATACCCCAGACCCATCACAATCAATATGGTTCCCTCTCCCTTTCTACTTCGTTGCTTCCAGTTGTTTGTCTTCAAGCACATGCTACACTTGGTCATCAATATCAAGGAAGTCGATCATCGATTAGCAAAATCTTCACTAACTGCTCTCCCTTTAGCACCTGGAAACTCTTGGCTCTCCACCATGTCTTCTGCTTATTGCCCCCAAAAGTACTCTTCCCATCTTCTTTATCCCTAAGTCCCTCTTGCTATCAGCTTTGCCTGAGATGCAGTCTTCCCCTGACCTCTTCTGTCTTCCTCCATTGCATTATTCTAATGATCTTTTCTCTCTTTGATACTCAAGTAGAGTCTTATGCCAAAGTTATGAGGTGGAAAGAAACATAACATGTTCCATACCTCTAGAAACTAAATGGAGCTGGTGTATGGCCATGCAGTTTTACTCAGGATGAATTAGAGAAATAGGGTTTAGTTAGATAACATCTTACAGTTCAACAGTGAAAAAAAAAAAAAAAAAACAGAACTTTTATCCCAAGAAGAATTTAATGTCATTGTAAAATGAGAGGCATACACAATATATGCTGAACATTAATGAAGGAAAGAGACCATATGAGCTGTGTAAGGGAAGATTTCACAGAGAAAGAGCCTTTAAGGACGGGTAGGCTATGCATTGCCAAAAAAGAGGCAGAGATGTCATGGATATAAAAGTCATGTCTGGATGATGCTAATTCAGTAATTCTGGCTGGAATGATGAATGATGTTTGGGGAGAGTAGTGAAGGATGGGGAGTAAAAAGCCAGAGTGCAGCCCTACTATGAAAGACTTTGAAGCTTGGACTGATGAATTTGTGCTTGATCCTCAGAACCAGGCTTCTCCCATGCTTTTTACTTATTTGTCTCCCAGAATCAGCTTTGAGTCCTATTTGCTCTCTTTATCCATCTGCCTCATGGTGAAGAGGTGCATGCATCTGTTCTGAGACTCCTGTCAATTTCTCCATGAGGCAGATGGTCTATTTCTGTTTCCAGACTTTGCCAGACCCCCTCGAGTTTTTCATCCTCTAGCCCTGGAGATTTATTGCCAGTGCAGCAACAGATACCATGTGGCAGATGAGTGTAGAGAATAAGTTTCAGTAGATGTAGTCACCAAGGGGCCATTTCAGCATATTAGCTCATTTCCTTTTCAAAAGGTACTGTCTTCTTATCATAAGATGGAATGGCTGAGAGGAAGATTAATGCAATTTAAATTGGAATTAAGGTAAATTATTTTTGTTGATTCTCCTTAGATTTTTTTAATGACTTTTTTTTCTCCCCCGCAATGATTTTATTTTTACATTTATCCTTTTGGATGGACCAAGAGACAAAGTTATTAGATATGTCCATTTATGAAATTGGCACCTATTACACCTCTAAATCAAATATCATTAACATCAGCCCCCAAATTTTCTAGTCTGCCTCTTCAACAATAATCAAAGCACTGTGCATCAGCCAGAGCT
The DNA here is from genome assembly GCA_036589455.1 of Ateles fusciceps. NCBI lineage: Eukaryota > Metazoa > Chordata > Mammalia > Primates > Atelidae > Ateles > Ateles fusciceps. The sequence continues at coordinate 15,335,534 of JAZHEH010001266.1, read as the reverse complement.
AGAATCTCCTCTTGCCTATCTGCATTATTAACTTTAACCAGTCTCGCCTATACCAATATGATAAATTGCATCTTGCTAAGTCGTCAAATGTGCATAATCTAAACCAGCTATGATATTTCCCTAAGTTCCATAGCAACAAACTCCTTCTGGGTCTCTAACCTACCATTACAAACTGCACACCAATAGTTTGTGTCCAAGGGGAACCAATCAAAACTGGGGATGAAATCAGTATAAATTATTTCTTCACTTGAAAATATAAAATCCTTACATGGTTTTCCCCCAGAGATGGCAAGCCGATGATGGTTCTATATGCAAAAGGGTTGTAGATGTATTTAGTGCCCAGAATTAGATTTTCTCTAGCTACAGGAAACCACATGACTTGACCAACAAATATAATATCACCGTTCACTTTTATTTTAAAGTCCACGGTTACTAAAAATCACTTAATTAGAATGCATTCAAACCTGGTCTAAAAGACACTGCTCTCATAGATGCAACAAGAGATTTCTCCCCAGCTGGAATGGGATTTTTGCTGGTAACCAGGCACAGGAGTCAAAACTTGAGGCAGAATATTGAGAGTGAATAAAATGATGCCCCTGATAATTTTTTCAGACAACCCCAAGCCTTGACCTTTCTTTCATTACTGGGTTCAGTTGGAAGGTAGACCTGGGAAAGGCAAGGAGAATAAAAAGGAATGGGAGGAGAGGAGTATTCTACTCAGAAATAAAATCTATACTCATTTACAACTGAGAATATCATCTTTCTTTGGTAAAGGATAAACTTTTTTTCTTTTCTTTTTAAAAGATTATAATATTTCCTCTTTTCAGAGTTCAATAAGATATTCACCAGTTTCTTCTAAAGCTTTTGAGACCTTGCTTCAAACAGACCACTGAAGAACTAAGTATTCTTAAATATCATAATACTATTTTTAAAACTAAGAAAAGTTTTTTATTTGAAGATTATTTTTTTAAAAGCAGAACAAAAACTTGGCCTAGAGTCCTAAAATTCACTTTTATAATACTCAACTCCCAGAGCAGATCTTCATCTCATTTCACATTCAATATTAGAATCTCACCATTTCCATTTAAGCAGGATTTAATAAAATGCATACTGATTTTACAGTTAAAATAGTGGGGGGAAAAGTTGAAATAGTGACAGAGTTCCCCCCTAGTTTTTCAGCTCTTATCTCCTTCTCATTTTCCCATCTTTTGGAGTCTTCAGTGTCTAATTTTTCCACCTTGTATGTTCATGTGTACTCATTATTTAGCTCCCACTTACAAGTGACAACATACATTATTTGGCTTTCTGTTTCTGGGTTATTTCACTTTGCATAATAGCCTCTAGTTCTGTTGCTGCAATGGACATGATTTTATTGTTTTCTGTGGCTGAGTATATATAAAAATAACGGTGGACAAAAGCATGTAAAGACATTTCTCAAAAGAAGGCATATATAAAATGTTATATATATACATATTCTTTTAAGAATAGACATTTCTCAAAAGAAGGCATATATAAAATGTTACATATATATATTCAGTTATACATTGATGGATACTTAGATTGGTTTCATGACTTTGCTATTGTGAATAATGCTGTGATAAACATACAAGTGCAGGTGTTTTTTCAATATAATAATACACAATATATGCTGAACGTTTTCTTTTTTCTTTTTTTTTTTTTTTTTGAGATGGAGTCTTGCTCTGTCACCCAAGCTGGAGTTTAGTGGCATGATCTTGGCTCACTGCAACCTCCACCTTCCAGGTTCAAGTGATTCTCCTGTCTCAGCCTCCTAAGTAGTTGGAATTACAGCTCTCGCCACCATGCCTGGCAAATTTTTGTATTTTTAGTAGAGATAGAGTTTCATCATGTTGACCAGGCTGGTCTTGAACTCCTGATCTCAACGGATCTGCCTGCCTTGGCCTCCCAAAGTGCTGTGATTACAGGCATGAGCCACTGTGCCTGACCAATATAATGATTTATTTTGGGATCCAAAAGAATCCCAGTAGTGGGATTGCTGGATCAAATAGTGATTCTATTTTTAGTTCTTTGAGAAATCTCCATAATGTTTTCCATAGAGGTTGTACTAATTTACATTCCCATCAACAACATATAAGCACTTCCTTTTCTCCACATCCTTGCTAACATCTGTTGTTTTTTGACTTTTTTGTAACAGACATTCTGACTGGTGTAAGATGGTATCTCATTGTAGTTTTAATTTGCATTTCTCTGATTTTGAGCATTTTTTCATATTTTTGTTAGTCGCTTATATGCCTTCTTTTGAGAAACGTCTATTCATGTTTTTGTCCACTTATTAATGGAGTTATTTGGTGGTTGTTATTGTTAAGCTATTTGAGTTCCTTGTAAGTTCTGGATATTAGCTCTTGTCAGATGCATAGTTCACAAATATTTCCTCCCATTCTGTAGGTTGTCTATTTACTCTGCTGATTGTATATTTTGCTGTGCAGAATCTTTTTGATTTAATGAAATCCTATTTATCTATTTTTGGGTTTTTTTTTCTATTTGATTTTGAGGACTTAGTCATAAATTTTTTGCCTAGGTCAATGCCCAGAAGAGTTTTCTCCTAGATTTTCTTCTAGGATTTTTCTAGTTTCAGGTCTTACATTTAAGGTTTTAATTCATCTTAACTTTTGTGTATAGTGAGAGATAGGAGTCCAGTTTCATTTTTCTGCATATGGCTATCAAATCTTCCCATGCCATTTATTAAAGAGGGTGTTCTTTCCCCAATGTATGTTTTTGTCAACTTCATTAAAGATTACTTGGCTATAGATATGTGGCTTTATTTGTGGGTTCTCTATTCTGTTTATTGATCTGTGTGTCTGTTTTCACATCAGTACCATGCTGTTTTGGTTACTGTAGACTTGTAGTATAATATGAAGTCAGGTAATGTGATGTCTCTAGTTTTTAGTTTTTGCTTAGAATTGCTTTGGCTATTTGGGCTCTTTTTTGGTTCCATATGATAGAATTGTTTTTTTCTAATTATGTGGAGACTGACATTGGCAATTTAATAGGACTTGCCCTGAATCTCTAGATTGCTTTGGCAGTATGGTCATTTTAACAATATTGGTTCTTCAGTTCATTAGCATGGGATGTTATTTTTCTTTGTGTGCATCATCTATGATTTCTTTCAGCAATGTTTTGCAGTTTTCCTTGTAGAGATCTTTCACCTCCTTGGTTAAATGTGTTTCCAGTTATTTTATTTTATATTTGTAGCTATTTTAAATGGGACTGAATTCTTGATGTGGTTCAAAATGCTATCAATTTTTGTACATTGATTTAGTATTCTGAAATTTTACTGAAGTCATTTATCAAATCTAGGACACTTTAGGACTTTCTATGTATAAGATCATATGACTAGTGAACAGAGATAATTTGACTTCCTCTTTTCCAGTGTGGAGGCCTTTTCTTTCTCTTGACAGATTGCTCTAAGTAAAACTTCCAGTACTATATTGAATAGCAGTGGTGAAAATGAATATCCTTATTTTGTTCCAGTTCTTAAAGGGAATGCTTTGAACTCGTCTCCATTCAGTATCATGTTGGCTGTGGGCCTGTCATATATGACTCTTATTATGTTGAAGCATGTTCTTTGTATGCTCAGTTTGTTGAGGGTTTTTATCGTAAAGAAATGCTGAATTTTATCTAACGATTTTCTGTGTGTCTTTTAAGATGACCATGTGGTTTTCGTGTTCAATTCTGCTTATGTGGTGAATGACATGTATTGATTTGCATATGGTGAACCCTCTTGCATCCCTGGAATAAAATCCATTTGATCATAGTGTATTATTTTTTGATGTGCTGTTGAATTTGGGTTGGTATTTTGTTTGTTTGTTTGTTTATTTTTTAGAATTTCTGCATCTATGTTCAACTAGGATATTGGCCTACAGTTTTCCTTTCCTGTTGTGTCTTTGCCTAGCTTTGGTATCAGGGTGCTATTGGCTTCATAGAGTGAGTAAAGGAGGATTTCTTCCTCCTCAATTTTTTGGAACAGTTTCAGTAAGATTGGTACCAATTAGAAGACAGAATTTAAAGGACAGGAAAGGAAAGACAAAACTACAGAAAGCTAAATTAATAAACACTAGCCTAAAGATATACATGTAACTATGGTGCTTTGAATGAAAATGGTGGCCATATTTTTAGTCTCTTAACTTAGCCAAATATCTTGGTCATCCAAGACCTGGCAAAATGCCTCCCAGAAATATTTCTAACTAGTTCATCAACCAAAACAATATTATCAGTTTCTAGACAAGACCTCTCAAGAGAGTGAAATGAGGCTTTTTCTTACCAGAAGCAGAGAAATTTCTGTCTCACCTTTGCCAGACTCTAGTCTCCCTGTTGTGTGTCTTTCAAGTTTGGCTCCAACCAGAATGTTTGAGAAGTGGAATTCTGTTTGAGTTTGAAGTCTTGTTTGTTTTTGTTTTGTTTTGTGGGAGTGAAACTAAAGGCAGTAAATTGGTTTAATACTTTCCTGTCCCCAGGAAAAACTAGAAGCACAGTGGGTAGGGTGGGCTGAGGCCAGCATACACTACCACAAAACTTTATTCTAGATTTAATCTCAACGTTTATGGGTCCAGGAAATATTCTAAATGAAAATACCTTGAGTTCTTTGGCAACTAATGTCTAAAGTAGTTTATAATGCTGTTGTCTTATGATATCTTGCAGTGAATACGGAAAGCCGGAGTATTATGGCCTCTAAGAAGCAAAACTAGCTGGAAAAAAATGTTCTCGCTCTTATCATCATATATTTTTAGAACTAAGCAGCTGATTTTATTTTCTAATGAAAAAATCAGTGAGTAAGTTTTAATTGTGCTGTGAGGGAAAAAACCCATTTGCAATTGAATCCAATTACAACTAATTTGTGATTAAGATTCAGTATTTAATATTGATGGGTTGGTATTGTTTTCTTATTGCTGTCTATGGAGAATTCAATATGAACAATATGTTGAACACAAAATACACAAATGCCCATTGTTTTTTTACTCTATAAATATTGGATTGAATTTATATTGTAAAAATAAAAGAATCATTTGTTAAGAGTATTTTAAATAAAAACATGAATATGCATAAATGAAGAGTACCAGAGTTCCTGTCTAATGAAATTTTGTAAGAAGACATTACGCAGCATTTAACATAGAGATTAAAATGAAAAATAGAGTTACCTTCAGAAAATAAATCACTCCAATTTCCAAACTTCCTCTTGGCAACACATGTAAAGATAATTTTCTATGTGATTTGTTGAAAACTGAACTTGACAACAGGTGCTTGATTTAATAGCTAAGCAGATCATTGTCCAACTTTGAACTTTATCATGGACAGGAAAACTTTTGTTTTCTCAATCCTTCCTGTATCATTTTCACTACGAGTTAATAACCTCACAGGATGGGAGAATCTACCTTTAGTTTTTGAAGTTACACTTAGTTTCTATTATATAAGGGAGAGAAAATAAAACACAATTGCAAACAATCACAACCACTGTGGGTACTACATTGAGATTATTAAGTAAATTGTCATCTATTTATATAAGCAAAATCATAAAGACATGCAATATATCCAAAATATACTTTAAAAGCACTTAAAAATAAATTTTAAAAAATTGTAGTCTTTTAAGTAATAAAAAGCAGAATAGCATCATCATAAGTGAAAAGATATATTTTAAAAATTGAAAATGTTTTCCAAAGATTTAATAATTATTTTATCTACTTTGCATATTGTAATTTTCATCTTTATACTTTTGAAGTTCCTAATTTGTAGAATGGGTATGTATTACTTTTAAACTAGGAAAATACAGTGCTTTTATGGGAATAAATGTAAATTTATAGTTTCCCCTGTACAACAGAAGGTACCCCCAACCCTAAGGAGAAAAGTGGCTTTCAGGTGTTCATATTATAATGCCTTTCCTTGCAAATCTAGAAGACACTGAAATCAAAACAAATCAAGCTAATTAAGATTTTGCTCCAACAAAGTTGAAGCCATGGATATTGCACTCTCTCTGTCCAACACCACTGTGTTTTCTGGCCAAGGCTCATTACATAGCAATTGCCTCATTCCACTCAAATGTTCTCAACCAATCCCTCGTGTCCATGATTCAGCTGAGAGAAATGGCCTTTCCCTACTCTCTTCCCAGCAACCTTTGCCACTTGGGTCTTCAAATCAGATCAGTCACTCTTGGGAACCATATTCTCATAATATTTTGGCATAAGACATATTTTGAATGAATGGATTTTGTAAATCTCAAGTTTACTGAACTCCCAACAATGAACCTCCTAGGGCACCTTGCAAAAAATAAGATGACAGTTTTTCAGACCTCATAAAATATGTTTTCATTCTATTAACAAAGTTAGAGAAGAGCAGCCATTTTTGTGTGACTCTTTCTTAGATCTGGAATAGGAACTGGGTTTGCACAAGGTTGAAGGTTTTGAGGAAGTTAGAATATGTCTTTTAAAACTGGGAACAATTAGAACAGAATGGAAAAATCTTTGCCCAAGTTTTATGTGGAGAAAACTAATATTTCAGATTCAAATATCGGAGAACTTAATATCAGTGCCATAAAACACCAAAGATCAAATCTGACTTGAAATATAGTAGATCTAAGAATCTAAGACAAGGTGAAGTTGACATTAATGCAAAAATATTTTCTACAGAGAATAGTGCTAGTGAAGAGTCATTACTCTGTCATAATTCCAAATTACATCTGACGTGTTGAGCCTCATTTATGAGATAGCAAAATGAGAAGTCAGACAAGATTACAGGGTCAGGGCGTGCTATGTGTACTCTATGAACCATTTAGAAAATCCTGAGTACAGTAATCAAAAAGAATGGTAATGGCATGAAAACAGACACTAAGACCAATGGAACAGAATAGAGAACACAGAAATACACCCACACCCTTACAGTCATCTCATTTTCAACAATGGCATCACAGACACACATTGGGAAAAGGACAGTCTCTTTAATAAATGGTGCTGGGAAAACTGGGTAGCCATATGCAGAAGAATACTGGATCCTCATCTATTGCCATACACAAAAATCAACTCAAAATGGATTAATGACTTAAGTGTAAGACTTGAAACTACAAAGCCAGTATAAGAAAACATTGAAGAAATGCTACAGGATATTGGTGTGGGCAAAGAATTTTTGGGTAAGACCTTAAAAGCACAGGCAACAAAAGCAAAATTAGACAAAATGGGATTACATCCAGCTGAAAAGCTTCTGTACAGCAAAGGAAACAATCAACAGAGTGAAGAGAAAACCTACAGAATGGGAGAAAATATTTTCAAACTATTCATCTCAGAAAGGATTAATAATCAGCATATATAAGAAACCCAAACAATTCAATAGCAAAAAAATAAAAATCTGATTTTAAAATGGGCAAAAGACCTAAATGGACAGTTCTGAGAAGAAGACAAACAAATGGCCAAAAGGTGCATAAAAAATGCTCAAAATCATTAATCACTAGAGAAATGCAAATCAAAACCACAGTGAGATAACATCTCACCTGAGTTAGTATGGTTATTATCAAAAAGACAAAAAACTAACAAATGCTGGCAAGGATGCTCTTACACTGTTGGTGGGAATATAAAGTAGAACAGCAATTATGGAAAACATTATGGAAGTTCCTCAAAAACCTAAAACTAGAACTACCATTTGATCCAGCAATCCAATTACTGGATAAATATCCAAAAGAAAGAAAATCAGCATATAGAAGAGATATCTGCACTTTCATGTTTATTACAGCATTATGTACGATAATAAATATTTGAAATCAACCTAAATGTCCATCAACAGATGAATAGATAATGAGAATATGGCATATATACACAATAGAATATTACTCAGCCACAAAACAGAATAAAACCTTGTCATTTGCAGAAACATGGATGGAACTGGAGGTCATTAGGTTAAGGAAATAAATCAGGAAAGAAAGACAAATATTACATGTCTCCACTCATATGTGAGAGCTAAAAAAGTGAATTTCATGGATGTAGAGAGTAGAATGTTGGTTACCAAAGGCAGAGAAAAAAAATGGAGAGGGAAAATGAAGATAAGTTGGTTAAAGGGTACAAAAAATACAGTTAGACAAAAGGAAAAAGTGCTAGTATTTGATAGTATAGTAGGCAAAGTATAGTTAATAATTTATTATATATTTCAAAATAACTAGAAGAGAAGAATTGTAATGTTCCCAAAACAAAGAAAAGATAACCATGTCAGGTGACTTACATCCCAGTTACCTTGATTTGATCATAATCATAACACATTATATACAGGTATCAAAATACCACATGTTCTCCCATATATATACAACTATTATATATCAATAAAAATAAATAAATACATAAACCTGAAAGGCAAGTTCTGAAAAAATTCTTGAGTGGCTTAGACCTTGAAGATATTCATTTCTAATTATAGTTGACCCTTGAGCAATGTAGAAGTAGAGGACCAAATCCCTGTGTGGTAGAAAATCCATGTATAACTTTTGGTTACTATCAGAAGTCAACTTTTGGGGAGGATCCAAGATGGCCGATTAGACATAACTCCAGCGCACAACACCCAGTGAAAGAGACACAGAAACCCAGAGATCTCCTAGCTCCAACCGAGGTACCAGGTGCATTTCAACGGGTCTGGTCCGAGGGTGAGCAAAGCCCACTCAGGGCAGACCGAGGTGGGGAGGGGTGCTGCTTTACCCAGAAAGTGCAACTGACCGGTGAGTCGGAGGCTCCACCTCTGGTGCTCCAGTCCAGATACAGCGCTTCCCCCGAAGCCTCAGCAATACACAGAACAGGGGATCTTTGCCAGTCAAGTGCTGGGAATTACAAGTCCGGAGTTGAATAAGAGTCTGCAGACTGAGCTATCACCCCCTCCCCCCCACCCGGAGAGAGAGGGAGCTGTAAGCAGGAGCAGCTGGGCGGCCCCTACCCCAGGACCAGAGAGAGAGAAAGCTGAAACGGGGAGACTGCCCAGTGAGGCTGGGCAGGACCCTAACCTCCCCCACAAACCCCAGAGGGCTGAAGCTCTGACTCTACTGGGTTGCGTAGCCAGTGCCACAGTCTGAGAGGAACCCTGAATAATCCAGCCCAGTGGAGGAAAGGCACAACCCACCACTAGAGGGGTGGGATTGGGCTACATGTTTTAACAAAAAACACAGGAAGCCTAAGTAGCAATGGGACAGCATTCTCGACAACCCAGCAGTGCCTACAGGTCAGCGGAAGAGGCGGGCCTAATCTCCCAGCATAAACAAAAAGACACAGGAAGCATCCCTAGTAACCTGAAGGAGTCCCTAGAAACCCAGCAGCGCCCCCACAGGTAGACAAGCAACCTCTTCAAGCAGCTCTCTGACACACAGCCAGGTAAATCCACAAAGATGGGAAAAAGCGTGAAAAAGGTAAAACCACCAAAGACCAGAACACCTCTTCTCCTTCAAGGGATCACAACTCCTCAACAACAAAGGATCACAACTTGACTGAGAAGGAGTGTGAAGAATTGATGGAAACAGGATTCAGAAGATGGATAATAACAAACTTCTCAGAGCTAAAGGAACATGTTCTAACTCAATGCGAAGAAACCAAAAACCTTGAAAAAAGGTTAGATGAAATGCTAACTAGAATAATCAGCTTAGAGAAAAACATAAACGACTTGATGGAGTTGAAGAACACAGCAAGAGAACTACGTGAAGCAAACACAAGTTTTAATAGCCGAACCGATCAAACAGAAGAAAGGATATCAGAGATTGAAGATCAACTCAATGAAGTAAAAAGAGAAGGCAATACAAGAGAAAAAAGAGTGAAAAGAAACAAACAAAGCCTCCAGGAAATATGGGAGTATGTGAAAAAGCCTAATCTACGCTTGATGAGTGTACCTGAATATGACAGGGAGAATGAATCCAAGCTGGAAAACACACTCCAGGATATTATCCAGGAGAACTTCCCAAGCCTAGCAAGGCAGCCCAAATTTCAAATTCAAGAAATACAGAAAACTCCACAAAGATATTCCTCAAGAAGAGTAACCCCAAGGCACATAATCGTCAGATTCACCAGGATCAAAATGAAGGAAAAAATGCTAAGAGCAGCCAGAGAGAAAGGTCAGGTCACCCACAGAGGGAAGCCAATCAGACTCACAGCAGATCTCTCGGCAGAAACCCTACAAGCCAGAAGAGAGTGGGGGCCAATATTCGACATCCTTAAAGAAAAGAACTTTCAACCCAGAATCTCATATCCAGCCAAACTAAGCTTCATAAGTGAAAGAGAAATAAAATCCTTTATGGACAAGCAATTATTGAGAGATTTTGTCACCACCAGACCTGCCCTACAAGAGCTCCTGAAAGAAACACTAGCATGGAAAGGAACAAGTACCAGTCACTGCAAAAGCAAACCAGTTAGCAGAGACCAAAAATGCAATGAAGAAAATGAGTCAACTAATGAGAAAGAAAACCAGCCAGTAACAAAATGGCAGTATCAAATTCACACATAACAATATTAACATTGAATGTAAATGGCCTAAATGCCCCAATCAAAAGACACAGAGTGGAAAAAAAAAATTTACACTCTACCCATCTGACAAAGGTCTAATATCCATAATCTACAAAGAACTAAAACAGATATACAAGAAAAAAACAAACGACCCCATTCAAAAGTGGGCAAAGGACATGAACAGACACTTTTCAAAAGAGGACATATATGAGGCCAACAAACATATGAAAAAATGCTCATCATCACTGGTCGTTAGAGAAATGCAAATCAAAACCACACTGAGATATCATCTCACGCCAGTTAGAATAGCGAACATTAAAAAATTGGGAGAAAACAGATGCTGAAGAGGATGTGGAGAAATAGGAACACTCTTACACAGTTGGCAGGAGTGTAAATTAGTTCAACCATTGTGGAAGACAGCGTGGCGATTTCTCAAGGATCTAGAAATAGAAATTCCATTTGACCCAGCAATCCCACTATTGGGTATCTAACCAAAGAACTATAAATCGTTCTACTATAAAGACACATGCACACATATGTTCATTGCAGCCCTGTGTACAATAGCAAAGACCTGGAACCAACCCAAATGCCCATTAATGATAGACTGGACAAAGAAAATGTGGTACATATACACCATGGAATACTATGCAGCCATAAAAAACAATGAGTTCGCGTCCTTTGTAGGGACTTGGATGAATCTGGAAACCATCATTCTCAGCAAACTGACCCAAGAACAGAAAGCCAAGCACCGTATGTTCTCACTCATAGGTGGGTGTTGAACAATGAGAACACGTGGACTCAGGGGAGAGGAGCATCACACACAGGGGACAGTTGTAGGGGGTAGGGGGAGAGACAATGGGGGGTGGGGGAGGGATAACATGGGGAGAAATGCCAGATACAGTATGCACCTAAAGTAAAATAAATAAATTATTAAAAAAAAAAAACGAAGTCAACTTTAAACTACTTAACTATTTACTAATGACAAGAATCCTTATCAATAACATAAACTGTGGGTTAACAAATGTTTTGTATGTTATCTGTAATACATATTGTATTCTTACAATAAAGTAAGCTAGAGAAAAAGAAATGTTATTAAGAAGGAAGAGAAAATATATTTACAATTCACCAAGTGAAAATGGATCATCATAAAGGTCTTCATCCTCTTTGTCTTCACATTTACAAGGCTGAGGAGGAGGAAGAAGAGGAGGGGTTGATCTTGCTGTCTCAGAGCTGGCAGAGGTAACAGAGGTAGAGAAGATGGAAGCGGCAGCAAGAGAGGCAGCCACACTTGATCTAACGTGTACTGAAAAATATCCGCATATAAGTGGACCTCTGCAGTTCAAACCCATGTTGTTCAAGAGTCAACTCTATATGCTTCAAAATCTACCCAAGTGGGCTGGGCACTATGGCTCATGCCTGTAATCCCAGCATTTTGGGAGGCCAAGGCAGGTGGATCACCTGAGGTCAGGAGTTTGAAACCAGCCTAGCCAACATGGCAAAACCCCATCTCTACTAAAAATACAAAAATTAGCTGGGCATGGTGGTGGGTGCCTATAATCCCAGCTACTCAGGAGGCTGAGGCAGAAGAATCACTTGAACCTGGGAGACAGAGGTTGCAGTGAGCTGAGCTTGTACCACTTCACTCCAGCCTGAGCGACAGAGCAAGACTCTGTCTCAAAAACAAACAAACAAAACTGCCCAATTGTCCTGTTTAAGTATTAAAGAAAATACTTTGTATTTCAATATGCTACTAAGTAAGCAATACTAAATCTCATAGAATGGTCAACACAAGCATAGAATTCATTAATTTGGTAAACATTAATTCATTGATTTCTATATTTCACTAAGTTTGTAATGCTTTGCCATCAGTGAACCCTAACCTCTATATAGAAGAATTAATAATTTACAACAAATAGAATATGATATGCAATAAATGTATTAATCACCTGAGATGCTAAAGCAAACATTTGTAATAAAACTGAAATAAGTGGCATCTTATTCATCTGTCACTCATTTTCTGAAAACCTTTTACATGTATAACCTAGCCTGGGTTATAGCAGAATATCGTAAAGGAGACATAGTTCTTGCCTTTAAGATACTTCACATTTAACAGGCAAGAAATAAAATATATATATATATATATATGCACATACACACACATATATGTGTGTATGTGTATATATATACACATACACACACATATATATATATATATATATATATATATATATATATTTGAGACAGGGTCTCACTCTGTCACCCAGGCTGGAGCACAATGGTATGATCACAGCTCACTGCAGCCTTGACCCCCCTGGGATCAAGTGATTCTCTTACCTCGGCCTCCCTAGTAGCAGAGAATACAGTCATGTGCCACCATGCCCAGCTAAGTTTTATATTTTTTGTAGGGAAGGGGTTTTGCTATGTAGCTCAGGCTGGTCTTGAACTCCTGGGCTCAAGTGCTGGGATTGCAGGTGAGAGCCACTATGCCTGGCTGAAACATTTTAATAATGATAATAATAATGGTTACACCAGTCTCTTTAGCTAGAATGGCTCAACACTGTTGTTTCCTCCTACTTCAGTGCCTTATGAAGCATGGGTGTCCACTCCCACAAAACACCAGGCACACCATGTACAAGGAGGTAGATCTGACCTTTGCTAGCTTCTGTAGCACTGTAGAGTCCCCAACTGCTTCTTATAAATGCAGAAGAATTGCTTTTCTGGCAGTCCTTGAATGAGAATAGTAATTACCTATATTTATTGAAGACACCCCATGCCTAGTACTGTACTAAGTTCTTAATATGTGTTGGACTTTGGACAAGTAAGTGCTTCGTGAACTCAGGATCCAGTTCTACAAAAGAAACACTGACAAAGGGGCAGGTCAATATTGGCTATTAAGATGGGACATTTTGATCTGCAAGATGCTAACAAGTTATGAAAGGCATTGTTAGAAAGTGTCTGGATCAGACATTCACCTGCCCCAAGGCTAGGGAAGGATGTCTCCCAGGCTCTGTAAGCCTATGAAAGGGGAAAACCGGGCATGGTGACTCATGCCTGTAATCCCAGCACTTTGGGAGGCGGAGACAGGCAGATCACCTGAGGTCAGGAGTTCAAGACCAGCCTGGCCAACATGGTGAAACCGTCTCTACTAAAAAGTTAGACAGATATAGTGGCAGACACCTGTAATTCCAGCTACACAGGAGGCTGAGGCAGGAGAATCACCTGAACCTGGGAGGTGGAAGTTGCAGTGGGCCAAGATCACACCACTGCACTTCAGCCTGGGTGACAGAATGAGACTCCAACTGAAAAAAAGGCAAAAAAAAAAAACACAAAGAAAAAATGGGGGCAAACCCACAGTACTTAGAGGAACTATAGCTATAGAAATCACTAAAAATAGTGAGGTAGAGAGCAACAGACTGACCAGCAGAGGTATGAAAACAACAACTTCATTTCTAAAATGTTCTTAGGAGGAAAAAAAATACACATTTTAATTGGGCTCATTCACAGCCAACATCTCTTGTCTTTCATTATTCCTTATGCTTTCTTCAGGTTTGAATTCTAATGAACTGCTAACTGCTTCCTTTCCTTTATTTGCCCAAGAAACATCACATGAAAACACCTTTCAAACACCGTCCTTCTGAAGCCACTTGTCACTGGTATGAGCTTGTCTCCAACCCAAGGGCTTGGACTATCAGAAACTGCAGCTTGACAAAACTGGACAGCTGCCTTTATCCCAGGGCTGTACAGGCAATGATTTGGCTATGGATTCAGTGAATTTTAGACTTGGAACTACTTGGCCAGAAATAATAGAAAGATTGGACAATATTTGTGATTTGATATTCTCCATTGCCATATACAGCTAAAACAATCTATGCATATTAATTAAAGTATGTGAGCACTTATTTCTCAAAGGATTTGTGTTCCAAATGATTCCAGTAACTGGGATTTACAACTGTCTTCTCATTGTGTTGCCTGGATTATGAGAAACTTGCAATCATAAATGGTGGCTGTTAGGCCTAGGTCATATCTGGACCATGGATGTATTTAGGGTCTGAGCAAGTATTTACAAAAATAAAGAAATATATAGAAGAGTACAGAGTTTGGACTTTTGTTGGACAAGCTGTTGCAGAGTAGCACTCACTGAAGCCAGGGAGTGTGATTTCCACTTTGTCAAGACAGCCTACTTACTGCACCACATTCTCTTCCCTTTTAACTTAAATTACCTCTGTATCCATGTTTGCATTTGAGTCTACAATTCTAGGTGCAGATTCTGACATAAAATTCATGACATTTACGGTTTTTGAAAGTGGTAAACACCTTGAAAATTAAATTACATTGTACCTGTAGCATAGATGTGACAAAGAAATACAGCATAAACTTGGGAATGAATACTTAAAAAAAAATAAAACCTGGAATATTCTGGATCTTGGTTTGGCAAATCATACGGGTTCACTCTGTTGTCTGTTACTAAATGCCCTATGAATGGATACATTGTGTTTTAATATATTTGCATGGTGAAATTAGAATACCCTAGGCATGTTTGAATTGTGTACACTATACAACTGAGAGCCAATACCCCCAAGCCATTACATTTACAGGCTGGTATTTGATCTATTACATTCTATAGTTTTCATCTATTCTGCATTGATGTGTGCCAAATGAAGAATTTGAAGCTCTTGTCCTCCAAAGTAAGCTGCAGTTTGCATTGTTTCCATTAGATGGCGCAGAAGATTTTTGAGGTACCAAACAAGACCATCGGAGAGTGCTGCATGTCAATTATGGTGTAAACACCAGCAATTTCAGCTCTACCACGCACATCTTTGTGGAAGGAATCTAATTTAAAGTATTTCCAGGAAGGAGTTATTTTATAGCTTATTAACCATTTTTCTTAAATGTACTAATAAGGAGACTGTTTCTTTCGTAACTGAATTCTACTATTTTGTGGTTTATTACTCTATTCCTTTCCAAACTTGAGAAAAATAAATAGTTAGACCAAGTATTGCAAAAGATATGGCGGGGGAGAGCAGGGAGGACACTTACATAACAGTGAGCCAGATTCAAAGCTAACACTCAGGATATACTAACGAAATATTTCTTAAAACTTTCCAGTTTTGTGTAATTACCAGTTTGCTGTCAGTCCATTGCTAGTCATTTTTGTCCAACTGCCTTCTAAGGTTTTCTACTCCCACTAACACTTTATCCTTTTCATGATTTAAGATGGAAAATAGTTTTCAATATCTTGAATAAATCTAAACCTAGTCATAGCTAAGTTCTTCTCTTAATTCAAGTGCCAACCATTCTGACCATTACACATAGTCATTTGTGTTTTTCATGGCTTCCGGTTTTGAAGGGATTTTGGCATTGTTGTTGATTTAGATTCTATGGAAAAGTGTTCCACATTAATTTCATTGGAATTAAAAAAAAAATTAACAGAGCCCTGCATTTGGTTTTGGTCCATACGTGGAGAAAGAATTTGAAACAGAACCATTAAGATATGTGTTGACCTGGCTTGGATATTCTTAATTCTTCACTTTGCGTGTGCTGAAAGACTTAGGGAAGTCCCACAAGACTTCATGCACTGGCCAAAATGCAAGCCAATGTTTTACATAAACAGGAAGAAAATTTGCTACCAGAACACAGAGCTCAGCACACTTGAACCAAATTCTGTTGACCTGGTAGTAGAAATGCACGATATTTATAAATTGCCCATATTGTCTAATGTCAGTAATAACCCAATTGCTTTCCTAAGTGGCTCATTTCTATAATTATTTTCTATACAGTAGTCTAAATGTTGCTGTTTCAAACTCAGGCCCTTCTTGGAAAACCACCACTTGAATTTTACATAACAGCCCTGGCAATAGTGCTAAAAGCTAGACTGCTTCAACCATCCCTTCATGGAGAACTCAGCACAGGAAACAAAAGGAAATTGTAAGAAAAAAATGGAGGCAGAGGGGCTATATTTAACTCTGGGACCTTTCCATCTCTTTTAAGGTAGTTTATCAGTGATAAAGAATGTGCAGTTATTGTTTACACACTATGCAGTCCCCTTTCAAAAGAAATGAAGTTATTCTAAGGTGAATTAAGGACTCAGGTAAAACATCATAAAAAAACAGTGCAATGAACAATGAGTCATTGTTCCAGAGAATGTCTTGGATACAGAACAATTAGAAATGGGACTGTAAGCTTAACTGAGGTGGCTCACTAGAATTGGGAAAACAGAAAAAGCAAACTACATGAGAAAGTTATAGCCTAAATTTAATTAATGCAAACCTGTAGATATTAAAACTCTCTTATGACAATGATAAAAGCAGGTTTCACTGAGTACAATTAACATAGCCTATCAGTTTAGACAAGCTGAAAATATAACATTAAAGAAATAAAACTAGGAGAAGGAAGACTATTAACATTATTCCTGAGCACTGGACAGGGCATCAGGAGATCTAGGTTCATTTCTTATCCTTACTTACATTGCATTAAAATTAGTCTCACGAAAGCCTTCTTTTATTGATTCTGTTTACAGCTGAAGAACAGGTACACAGCATGGTGACTTTTCTGTCCTTTAGGAAGCTATCACCATTTTCCCCCCCGTTATCCTTCCTTCAGATCCTTAGCATGTGAGTACACGTGCACGTGTGCATGCACGTGTGTGTGTGCGCGCACACACACACACATCCTTGTAGTGAGAATTCACTTCCCTTGTATAGAATGGATATTCTGGGCTCATCTTTCTAAAATTCTTTGACCTTTTCTTATTTTAAAAATACTTAATCATTGTGATTGCATACTGTTGACCACATACTGTCTAAATAGAATGTGTTCATTTCTAGGTAATAAAAGCTGTGAACTTGATATGACAACAGCACTCATACCAATCCAACAAAACAAGACAATATTTCAAAAAATAAAAATACTGATTTCTAAGGAAATCAGCAAGAAGCAAAAAGGCAGGAATATCAACATAATAAGAAACACAAAGTTTGAAAATAAATAATTACTTTGTTACGGGAACCAAGCAATCTGATTTTCACATTTAGTCAATTTGTTATTATTCTCTATTTAAATCTGGAAAAAAAATGCATTTGATTGGATCAACAAAACCAGGTATCGCTATTTATCTCTCATTCTTGGTAGATTCTGCTCTTTTTCTGTCCTGGGTTGAAAAACTAATTGTGGAGGCAGAAATTTGAAAGAACATCTAATCTTTCTCTTGGATGGTGGAAGGAAATATCTTGGATAATAAAGGTATTATTACCAACCCAATTTGGGTTTGGGTTTTGCTGTGG
This sequence comes from Ateles fusciceps, assembly GCA_036589455.1. Classification (NCBI taxonomy): domain Eukaryota; kingdom Metazoa; phylum Chordata; class Mammalia; order Primates; family Atelidae; genus Ateles; species Ateles fusciceps. Next base: position 15,317,776 of record JAZHEH010001266.1, on the reverse strand, counting down.
ATTGCCTTGCTCTATACTGGAGACAGGTTTGGACTGCTGGGAAGTACCATCACCTCCAATCTCATTTACAAACCATGGTGAATAGATGGAAAAGAGATAGAGAGAAGCTCAACTTTTTGGGGAAGAGCAAAGTAGTGACAGTAGCACAGTCTTCCTTTTGCTATCAAAGAAAGTATCTCCAATTATTATTTGAGAAACACTTATGTCATATACGTTATAACGATGTTCTGGGCGAAATAAAAAAATTATATATGGGTTTAGAAATCTCTAGATACATCCTATCCCCCCTATGAGAGTCACAATATACATTCACATAGGAAAGATCCTGAGAAAAGCTACTGCAAAGAGCCCTAGTTAACAGAATGCCTGCAGTTGCCTGAATTGGCCAACTAATATCCAACATGATATTTGAGTAACACTGGCTTGAAGCATTAAGGAGGCAGTTGACAAGGTTAAAATGTTAAAAGTTAATGATATAAAGAATGGTTTTCAATTTAAAAATTCTAAACAGGTTCTAAGGACAAATCTACTTTCCCTCCATCAGTTCTAATCCTGCATTAGGCAATGCTTATGAAAGCATATAGCAATGTCCACAAAATATGGGAAATGGGTTTGACTATCTTCTAAGTCCTTGACAAATGATTTCCATTGGAAAAAAATAGTCACAGTTCAATTTGCTGTCACTAGATAAAGTGTAAAAAATAAATTTACTACAAGAACTGAAATTTGTTTCAAGCTTCTGGAAGACTCCTTTTCCATATTTTTGTACTTCTTTCTGTGGGTCTCCATCATCATGCCCGTTATTAAACTTTCTTTAAAGGAAAGGAATTTTAACTGCCATTAAACCTTAGTTTAGAGAGGTCTGTGTTTGTGTTACCATCTTCATAGTTATGTGTACTTTAAGTATTTTATCAGCTATTGTAAACTAAATATTTCTCTCCCTCGTAAAAGAGGGTTTTGAGTAGAAAGTTAAAACATGTATGGGTCTACTATCAATCTAATTTATTTCTATTTTATAATTGCCTTTTAATATAAAGTTAATCCATATCTTATTCCTTATAGTTTATAATTTAAAAGAAATTGACTTATGCCATAAGAATTTTTTTGTATGGAATGTGTACAGCTCACATGTGTAAATGTACATACTCTCATGAAGTGACATTGACAATAAATGAACAAGGTTCTGTAATAGATTTTTACCTAGTGAGAAAACTTGCCTAGACAAGCTTTGGCAGTTCTGTTCAAATATGTGTATGAGTGACACAGATTTCTCATTTCACCTCCCTGGATTACTTCAGGGCAAATTGTCAGGTGGATATGCAACGGGAGATAGAGATTATCTTTTGTTTTTATTTTCAGCTAGTACTAGCACATTTGAGATTCTTCATTCACCGTTTTGCAAAATCTGCTGTGGAAGTGAGAAGGAGAAATATATCAGGTAGAAAGATGGATGCAGTACAAAGGCAAGGACAGAGGATGAACTGAGTGGCTCAGAACATAAAAGCCCACATAGAAGGTGGGCACACTGGCTCATGCCTGTAATCCCAGCACTTTGGGAGGCTTAGGCGGCAGAATCTCTTGAGCCGAGGAGTTTAAGACCATCCTGGGCAACATGATGAAAACCCATCTCTACAATTAATACAAAAATTAGCTGGGTGTGGTGGCACAAACCTGTAGTCCTAGGTCCTTGGGAGGCTGTGGTGGGAGAATCACCTGAGCCCAGGAAGTCAAGGCTGCAGTGAGCCATGGCAGAGTGAGACACTGTCTCAAAAAAGAAAAAAAGACCAGCTAGAAGTGCAGCCCCCAAATGAGAAGTCTGCCAAACAGACAGCTTATTCTTCTCAGTAGTGTATCTTCATTTCTCATCAACTTTCTCTGAATAATCACTTGAGAATCATTGTGTAAAGAAAAAGGTATGTTACTTACAAACAAAATTCATAATCAAAGGAAGAAAGCAAGTACTAAAAAGAATGAGAAAAGAAATATGTGAAATTCTCACTATCTCACAGCATTGTTTATTCAGAGAAAAGTTGCTCTCAGGGGAGAATTACAGTTTGGATTCTGATACCGGGATGAAGCAAAATGTTAAAAAGGGCATACAGTCCTAGCTAGTCCTGGGCAACATGGAACAGAAAGAGACAGATATTTTCTACTGTGATCTTTCCATTCACCTTCTGCAATTTAGAGATGTTAGTTGCAAGCAAAAGAAAGCCCAACCCAGACAAATTTAATTTTACAAAGAATAAAAGAAACTTATTGACTCATTTACTGGAGTCCAGGGACACAATAGACTTCATTCAGAGGCCAAACAGTGCTCAGGATGCTGTTTCTGCATTTTTGTTGTCTCCACTCCACATCCTTGATGCTTGATGCTGGCTCTAACTGCAAGCAGGTTCTCACTCTGTAGTCCTAAAATGGCTGCTGGCAACAATGGGGCTGCGTGCTTCTTTATTTGTGTTTGGCAAGGAAAAGAGGAGTCTATGTTTCAGCATTCTCAGCAATATCCTCTAGGTTCACTCTAACTGGACTAACTTAGAACATGGTCCAATATCCTTGGACCAATTCAGGGCAACGTAATCAGATGACCTGATTGACAGGGGCCTGAGTTATGGAACCACTCCTAAACCATTCACTGTGGTCATAAGTAGGTAGTTCTCAGATTAGCTTAATGCAATCAAGATCCATCCTTGGAAGAGGGGGTGGATTCAGTCCCACCCAAACCATATGACTAAGGGCAAAATGTGTACATGGGGTCTGTATAAGGTAGGCGATGCTAAAACAAACAGTCTGTATCAGAAAGAGGAGAGACAGTGTTAGGCAGCAAGCCAGGGATGCCCATTGTAGACTCTCTTTCTAGATCCCCCAATTCTTGGCCCCAGTTACCCCAGCTAGAATCCCAATTCAAGAAGCCTTTAATTCAGTTGGCCTCTCAATTCACCTGAATCTATTTAATTAAGAAATAACTCAAAACTCACTTGAAGGCCCCCTTGAGTGGGTGGTGGGGGTAGTAAATTCTTTTGGAAACTTGTTTGTCTACATCTGCATCTCTCTCTCTCACTCTCTCTCTCTCTAAATATATACATACACACACACACACACACACACACACACACACAGAGAGACATATATGCATATCTATATACACAGTATCTATAATTAGGTAAGTGTATTAGTCATGGTTCTCTGCAGGGACAGAACTAATAGGATATACATATACATGACAGGGAGGTTATTAAGAAGAAATGACTCACACCATCACAAGGTGAAGTTCCACCACAGGCCATCTGCAAGCTGAGGAAGAAAAAAGCCAGTAGAGGCTCAGTTCAAGTCCAAAAGCCTCAAAAGTAGGGGAGATTTCAGCCTGTGGTGGAAGGCCCAGGAGCTCTCAGCAAACCACTGGTATATATCCAAGAGTCCAAAAATGGAGGAACCTGGGGTCTGATGTCCAAAGGCAGAAGGAATGGAAGGAAACATCCAGCATGGGAGAAAAATGAAAGCCAGAAGGCCCAGCAGGCCAGCTTATCCCCCACTTCTTCCACCTGCTTTGTTCTAGTTACACTGGCAGCTGCCTGGATGGTGCCCAACCACACTGAGAGTGGGTCTTCCTCTCCCAGTTCACTAACTAAAATGTTAATCTCCTATGGCAACACCCTCACAGACACACCCAGAAACAATACTTTATTAGGCATCTTTCAATTCAATCAAGTTGACACCTAATATTAACCATCACAATAGGTTTATCACAACTGTAGTATATAGCATCTACAAAGAAAGGATAACAACTTATAACAAGACTACCTCAAACGTAAGATAGTAATTTGTGTAAAATCTGGATGTATCAGTTTTATTGTTGCCATAACAAGTCACCACAATACTAGCAGCTTAAAACAACACTTACTCATTAGTCACAGGTCAGAATTCTAGCCTGCATAGCTGGATTCTCATTTAGAATCTCACTGACATGCAATTAAGGCATCAGGGGCTGTGGATTTTATCCAGATCTTCTTCCAAGCCCACTGGTTATTGACAGAATTTAGTTCCTTATGGTGTAGGACCAAGGTCCTCATTTTCCTGACATGTGGCACCCTTCATCTTGAAACTAATATTGAAACTAATCTTAAATGGATATTGAATCTTTTCTATACATTGAATCTCTGTGACTTCCTCCTCTGTTTTTGAGGTTCATGTGATTACATTGGGTCCACCTGCATAATCCAGGTTACTCCCTGTTTTAAGATTCACTCTTTAGTAGACATAATTACATCTGCAGACTCACAAACTTGCCATGTTACATGACCACAGGTATAACACCAAGGAGTGAGGACAACAGAGGCCAAAATTCTTCCTCCCACAATGGATAAATTTTATTTTCCACATTGGTAAAACCAAGTAGAAATAGAGAAAGCCCACCATAGGGAGGAACCCAAAGTGTGAGTTTTTCAGCTTTCACATTTTGGTAAATAACATTCTGATATCTATTGATATATGTACATACATATGTAAATTACAGAAAGATAAAAGAGACTGAGACTTTTATTTGTTCTGATTTAGGCTTATAAAACCTCTGTTCTGCAACCTCGGAATCTGTAATAAGGACACCTTTGAAAGAATCTGCCTGCATTTATCTTGTGTTTCTTTTTTGTCAGACAGTACAAAGAAAATTAAGGTTTTTCTTCTTTGCTATACATATAATACTCAGAAGTGAAAGCTAAATTAACTTGTCAGAATCGTGGCATCTCTTTTCTTGAACTGCTGTATCCACCTTCCCAAAAGATTTGAAAAAGAAAGAATAAACCTCCCAATACCTTAACTGGCAGAACTACACATCCACAGCAATCCTGCCCTCTAACATTGCTTCCTGTCATTACTGGTGCTGTTTTCATCCATCTGGGTGAGCACACACTTTCACCATTTGTCAAGAAATGTCTACAGTGCAGAACATCAATTGTTCCATAAGGTAAGGCCCATCAGGTTGCAAAGAGGAAGCAAAGCAGAGCAGCTAATTACCATGTACCAAATTCATCTTTTTCAGGAAGACAAAAAAAAAAAAAAATTAAAAGAGGTAAAGTAGTTGGCAATTCCAGTGTTGCCTGTAAGTTAATTTTCACTTTCCCACTATGGCTTCTTAGTATTCTACTGTCTGAGAAAGTGATGTTCCCAGAAGCATCTCAAATATTGGAGCAGATCCTCTCAACGTGTAAGCTTTCCCCTGGGTCTAAATTATTTACCTTTGAAAGCTGCATAAACTCCTTCCAGAGGCTAAGAGACTGAGTGTAAATTGCAAAGTGCTTCTTTCACTTACTAAATATAATTCGAGGGATTTGAGGTACTTCCACCTACTGAAAAAGACTGATATTCACTTTCTTAAGTCCCCCTCTACCTCCTCTCACAAGTACACACACCAGAAATTAGCTTTTCTAGCTAAGTTACATTTTGTGTACAACCCCATACCTCCTTGATAACTCCTTTATTCTGGAATGCCATGGATTTGATTTTTCTGGTATTTACATGCTTGTATTGTTTAATTATTTGGTAAAGTTTCTTATGTTGCCTTGTGCCAGTGTTTTCCATCTCTCCAACTGAACCACAATATGCATAGAAATAGGGCTCACACTTTTTATTATTAATTATTGTCAATTAATGTAACTGGCTCAATCATTGTTTTGTTTTAGCATCTTTTTAAAATAAAAGACAAAATCACTGAATTATGAGTTCTAAGATTCTTCATAAAAAAAAATAGTAAGATTACTGGAGAAGCTACTTCCTCATTATGAATTCATAGTTTTTTAATGTCTCCTGGGTTTGAGGTACTCCTCCGGATTCCCTTGGCTTCTACATTACCCAGCTAAACCATTGTTCAACCCTGTTCGGCTAGTTTTATTTTATTTTTTTATTCTAGACTGTTAAATCAGCCCACCTTCTGCTCTAAAAAGTAAATTCTGCTGTAAAAATGGCTTACTTGCTTGTCTGGCTTTGCACTAGAAGGAACCTTATAGTTTATCAAATGTATGACATACCTCCTTCCACAGCATAAATTCTTTCTCAGAGCAACGTTTTATCATGATTCCAGGAGTAGGTAGAAAGGGAAAAATGGTAAGTATCAAAAACCTGGAGAGAGACTCATGTCTTAGTAGGAAAGAAATACAGCTAATTTATAAAACAATTTGAGTTTATATTTCTACTATGAAAGAAGGAAATCTTGGCTAACTTAAGAGGAACCACAAACAGATGATCTTCTGAAAGGCTACCTGTAACTTTATGTGTTTGTAGGTCCAATAAGCTACTATATGCTGGGCATAGTACAGTGTCGGTGGAAAGCAAAGTTGACACATACTTTTCTTTGGAATGTAGCATTTCAATTATCTATGTACATTTTTAAGTGAAAGTTTCATAATAAGAGGGGCTTCTGTATCATGATTGAAAGTGTCAACATATGAAAACATTTACCTTATCATTTATCTTTGCCACAACAATGTTGTGTAATAAGCAAACACAAACCTCAGGGACACCCACCCCATTCAATTTTGCTCTGGAGTCTAAGGCCTGGCTGGCTGGTTCTAAATTGGCTGATGTGAACTGAGCTTATTCATGTGTCTGTGATCAGGTACAACTTGGCTAGGAGTTGGCCAGTTAAGGAAGGCCTCAGTTGGGTTGACTAACTCTTCCCTCTAGTCTCTTGTCTTCCAGCAGACAGGCCTGGGCTTATTCTCATGGTGGATGTAATGTCCAAGAAGAAGAGCAGAGCCACACACAGTTTCTTGAGGTTTAAGGTCAGAATCAGCACATCATCATTTCTGCCATATCCTGTTGGCCAAAGCAAACCATGAGGCCAATCCAGTTTAAAGGTGAAGAAAGAAATCATGTTCTGATGAGAGGCAACTGCAAAGCCACTTTGCACGAGGTGAATAGATGGGAGTGAGAGGAATAATTGTAATCATTTTTTGCAATCAGTCTGCCATACCAATCTTCTGACATTCTTGAAGAAATTCAAACACATTTTCCTTTACTACATCAAATGAAGTAAAAAATATTTAATTCAAACAAATAATTCATCATAACTAAAGAGAAAATGCAGTACATTTGCCAATGTGTCGTGTTTGGTACAGTGCTAGCCCAATTTTCTCTTTTCCCAATATAAATACATTTCAAAACGTCATGTAGTTTGATCAAGTAAGATTTTTGCATCTTTCTTACAAATATATAGATGCGCCTTGCTCATTAGTTTTTGAAGCTAATAGCAACAAAATCTTCACGTAGGGAAAATGAAAACATTATTTCCATAAGATGTGTATATATACACCCTCCTCTAAGTAAACGTAGTAATACCTAAGTCTGTCTTGGCTTTCAATGAGTCCTGGGACTAACCATATAACTGTATCTGCTCATAAACTCTAGGGCTATTCTAAATAATTGCAGGCTTACAGACCACTACTCCTGTTCCCTATTGAGAAATTCTATTCCCTATTCTCATTATAAAAAGTGCACGAAAATCTTAAATTACTGAGTCCCACATTTATTTCTACATGTGTAACTAATTAGACTTAGCATGATATTTTTAATGCAGTACATCAGGGCAATGGGCTGGAAATATTTTATTCCAGATATTTTCTTAACTATATAAATATTTGAGATCTACATAGTTTATAGAGAGAGCATCTTTTGTTGCTAGCAAACATGTCCTCCCTGAAGAAGAAAACCTTTCACAGGGACTAAGAATGGAGTACACCACTTATACCAAAATTGAGAAAGACATAATCTTTCAAGTCACTGGGGCTCTTATTTAGTACATTAAAGAGTAACTTATAAAACAAGTGTTGCCTTTAAAATGTCAACATGGTGCCATATGGTCTTATGCAGAACCCTGTCCTTGTAAACAAGAATGAAATGTGACCTATGCACACTGGGTATATACCTTAAGAATAGTGTTTCATCCCAGATTCCCAATAAAAAGTTCCTTTAGGGAAATGAGTGCTAACAGAAAATGCCTCTCTTTAAAATATACTATAATAAAAAGCTTTCTTAGGTCGAGCAAATAGCTATTCCAGTTAGACAAAGACTCTGATTGAGAAAGAGAATTCACAATGCCCTAGGTGGTCCCCTGTTTCTAGCTTCCTGACTTTTAACTCATAGGACATTCATGTGAAAAAAGATCAGTGATATGTCGACCACATTTGTAGAATCCCTCTAGGGAAAGCTCTAATTTTTTTCTACAGCTGCAGAAAGAGTAAATAACAATTCAAGCAGTGATCAGCATAGTCTTACAGGTTTTTGCCTGTTGTTTGATAACCATGTCAAATAGCTCACAATGTCTACTAAATGACAGGGTGGTCTGATAGTAAAAGCATAAGCACAAGTTAGAGCATTTTTCAATGACTGGCTTTGAAACTTTTAAAAATTCACTTAACCCTCAATTCAGGAATCTTTTAAAGGAAGCAAAGAGGTTCCCTCTGCCTACTTCAGATTAATGGTATAAGCAACAAATAAGTGAATCAATGTCTAAATGTTACTAAGGTGCTATAAAATTTAGAAGATCACTATGATCATTAGACGGAAGGTAGAACACTGTGGTAGGAAAAGTATTGAATTAGAAACCAGGTGACCTGGATTTCTAATCTCAGCTCTGCTCCAAACTAGCTGGATATCTTTGGGCAAGTTATTTTCATACTCTAGGATAAAGTATACTCATTGAGCAGTCACATAAAATTGCAGCAAGAATAAAATGGGGTGCTGGGAAGCAAGAATGAATAAGGCAGCCTTTGCTCTGAAGGAGTTCAGTGTTTAGTGGGAGAGATGGAGATGTACAGAGATGAAGATGATATAATGTGATGGACTATAAGGAGTACTATGAACTCTGATTGCAGAACATAGAGGAAGAGTGATTCATGCTGCCTGGGGGAGTTAGGTGAGTTCCACAGAGAAGGTAACATTTTAGCTGGGTCTTGAAGGAGGAGTAGGCATTTCTCAGACAGCAGGGAGGAAAGAGACAGGAGATGGGACTGGAAAGGTTGAGCTGTGAAGGACTTTTCATGTCATACTGTGGAATTTGGATTCAAGGGAGAGGTGACGCCGTAAATGTCTGTTGATTGCATGGAGCAGCTGTCTACAGATTTGCTACTGTTAACGATTCATTCCCAGGTCTGGCTTCCCATTGCACATGTGGAAGGTAGAGGCATTTTAGGCCTAGCATGGCTCCCAAAATCTGGAGTTTTCTTGCCTCTGCAATCAATTAACCTGACTTCTATTTGCAGGGTTCCTATGTGCTAAGAGCAAGAATGCTAGGACCAGTAATAACCTTGGGTTTGTGTTCATGTTTGGAATCAAGGGAATGTGCGAAGGTAGATAAGCTTTCAAGAGCTCCAACAAAATGTTCAGCGCCTTGTCATTCTTATTACAAAATGGGCTCTGACCCTCAGCTCCAATTATATCTTGTGATAAGATCCTATCCTATCCCCCCTACTCCTTAATCTGATTTCTCACAGACAAGCTTTTGTCCTGACTTCCTGGAGTTTGCACCTTAGAACTTATAGAAATTTTGAGTTCTTTCTTAAGGCTTATCAGCCACTTAGATCCAAAAGCTTGTTTTCTGCTGATAAACTATCTTGAAAATAGCCACTGAGCCATCTGATTAAATGCTAAACACTGCCCTCTCTGGGATTTCTGTTACTGATCACTACCAGGCTCCATCCACTTACTAAGGCAATGTTGCTCTTCCTATCGGGCCTCTACGACCTGGGCTGCGGACCAAGAGTCTTTGCTGCATACCTCACATACTGTCCTACCTTCTAGACTGTATTCTGTTCCCACATCTAACAGCAAGTTTATCCTCATAACCTGCTTCACTACTCCAGGTAAGTCAAGTTTCAGGTCTTAGACCCTGCAGTTTCTCCTCCCACCTTGCCAGTTAGCCATGCCCTCCAGTTAGGCTATAAGATATGACATGCACTGCAAACAAAAACAGACAAAACAAACAAAACTCTCTCATAATAGGTAAGAAGTTCTCCAAACTCAAGTACTCGAGACTCCTAATAAAACTGAAAAGATTCTCCAACAGGAAAACTGATACAAAAAATCATTACCATCAATACCTTTGCCAATACCTGTTTAGTTTATCCATCACAGTTCATCTATCACATGCCAAGACCCTGGGAGCAAAAATAATATCTATTGAGGGGCCTACAAGGTAAACGTTATTATACCTATTCACAAATGTGGAAGCTGAAACAGAATCTAATGTGCCCAAGTAAAACAACCAGCTAATAAATGAAAAAAACTGCCATTCATCCTCCCATCTTCCACTCATTTGTGTGTGTGTCTAATAACCTGTACTGATGATTATATAAATCATTTTTTAGCACAGAAAGCTAAACAACTCAACATATACAACATAAACAAGTCAACTGTTGTGATTTTACATGAGGAATTTCTTCCCGATCTTGTCCTTCCATAGGTTCTAGTGTCATGTTATGTTTCTTAGGCAACCCTGTTCTCTAAACTCTTCCTCATGTCCTCTCCTTTTTTTCCAGAGTAGTTGACTCCTCAACCCAGTACTATTTTATAAACAGGTTGGTTTCAATAGAAGTGCCAGAAGATAAGAAGAAGAAAGTGAGAAATGGTAGAGCATGACACTTACCAAGATCACAGGCCACACATGCATCCTCAGTTGTGAGTGAATGTGCATTGTAGGGGTGGGGGTAGAGTTTAAAAACAACACAAGAGTTTCACAACTGTATTGAGAGTCAGTGCCTGGCTATCTATGAGTGGGTGTGTAGATGACTGAACAACTAAACTGGTGTAACAGAACTGTGCAATTGGAAAGACAGGGTCATAGCCCATGAGTTAGATTCTGTTACTAGAATAATCTAGATGAGAGGGAAAAAGAATAATGCCGTCTGTCTTTCAGTGCCTCTGCCCAATTAACCCTATATAAAACTGCTTTTTGAACCCCCTTTTTTTTTGCCTGCCTGAAATCTCTGAAGAAAATGACAAGGCCAACCTGTTTGGAATCATACAATTATATGCTTCTCATCCTTCACTGCCCCCTTTCACTTAGTCCCTCACTTTCCCATTACCACATTGCATGCCACATCACCACTCCCCACAATCTCCCTTCCCTTCCACAGTCTCACCTCCTCATGCTCGGCAGAAGCCTTGCTTCTGACACCAAGGTTATAATGTTATGCAAGAATGCATCAAAGTCCCTCCTGTTCACTCCACTGCATTTGTCCATATATTTGTCTCTTCCAGCTCAGGGGAAGCCTTGTCTCTACTCCTTTCTAGGACTGACACTTTCATCTATACTCAAGCTCTCCATCCTTCTCTATGGCTTGAAAACTTGATTTTCAAGTATTTCTTCTTTTTGTAGTTTCAAGCTTTCTCTTTTTACCCACTCATTCTTTCCAAGCAACAAACATATTCAAGTATCTCTGACCTCCAAAATAACCTCTTTACTTCTTGTTTCTCTTTGAACTGTCACAGTCTTTTCTTATTTTCCTTTATCAGTATTGTTTGAAAGAGTAGTCTATATTCTCACCCACAGCTTCATTAGTTTTCATTCATTTCTCAACCTGGTTACTTTTTTCCCAATCTGAGTTCTATTTCTATTTATTTTTTATTTATATAAAATAGTTGTATACATTGAGGGGGTACATGTGATATTTTGATACCTATATGCAATATGTAATGATCAAGTCAGGGCATTTGGAATATCTATCGCCTCAACTATTTTTCTTTTTAAATCCAGTTTCTGTTCCCACCATGGTGTTGTTAAAATTGCTCTTGATAATGTCAACACTTGTTTAAATTCAAGTATGATCTCAGACCTGCTTCATCTTCACAAACACAAAGCTAGAGAAGGTAAGGAGACCATTTCTCACTCTGGACTAATTGGATTAGCAAAATGGCCTAGACACAAACACAAGTAATAGCCAATATTAGAAGAATATGTCTGTGAGATGAAAGTTGTACATATATATATATATATATACACATATATATATTCAAAAAACACTTTTGAGAAAGTTAAATTCAAAAACACATGTGATATGTTGAGAAAAGCACACTACAAACTATAGATGAAGTTCAAGTCCATTATCTCTATATATGTACATAAAAGAAAACTATAACTTTAGAAAAAAATTAAAAGAATGTTTACCAAAATTTTAACTTTAACAGTCTCTTTTTATATGGAATTGTTAGTGGCCTTGTTTTTATATTTATAAAGTTTTCATGATTTTTAAGTATTGTCTAATTAATCCATATTAAACTTTTTTTTTAGAAAAACATGTTATAAAGAAAATATCATTTTTATCTTTTTCAATCTCTTATTTTTTAAATAGTCCAGTTTCCACTGTAGCTTTATTTTCTTCTTGCTTTAAGTCTATTCACAAATTTAAGATTGTGCATAATAATCATCATGGTGCTGGGAAAAAAAATAAAAAGTAGATTCTAGACTTTGCCCCCCAGAGATTCCATTGTTTAGATCTGCTCCTTTCCTTTTCCCTTTTCCCTTTTCCCTTTTTCCCCTTTCCCCTTTCCCCTTCCCCCTTCCCACTTCCCCCTTTCTCCTTTCCTTTCCTTTTGCTTTGTTTCTAAGCTCTCCTGTTGGTTCTAATGCAGTAGGTAACCCATGTATCACACTAGAAACACTCATGGGACTTCAATTATTATTCTCAATATATAATATTAGCTATTGTTTCCTTACCCATGGAAGACTAAGAAAAACAATGGATGAGAAAAAACGTAGAATAATAGTCATCTTTGTGATGGTTTTGGCTTTGATCAGATTTTAAAAATAGAATCTACAGAAGACCAAGGTCCAATCCAAAAGACAAGAAAAAGGCTAGGTTGCTAAATCCAAGGAGTAAGCAAAGAATTGCAACATAACACTGAGTGGCTAATGCAAAAGCTATTGTCCAGATGCAGAATAAGAGATTATCATACAGATATTGCTATACAAAATCAAAAGTGCATGGATAGTCAGGACAGCTAATGAATAAAAAATGTATGCTGTAAATAGTCAGAGGAAACAGGTCTAGAGAAATTCTCAAGCTTCATAATGAGTAATTACAGTGGTTTATTTGAGCTCCCATGAATATCAAAAGAAAAGTGGATGGAAAATTTCTGAAATACTTCTCTAAAATCAAGATCTATATATTTAGCTGCCAATTAAACACTACCACTTGATTATCAAACAGGCATCACAAACTGAAGTTTTCCAAATCCGAACTTACTACCTTCCCTAATAAGATACCTATTCTTTTAATCTCCACTTCCATTAAAAATATTACTCTCTAACCACTTTCCCCAACAAGAAGACCTAATCATCCTGCACCCCCTCTTTTGATTATCTAACCTCATCTTCTGGCCTTACCATAGCCAGAGTTATGCTATATATAAAACAAGACAGAGATTGAAAGCACCTAGAGTACTGCTTGGACAGAGTGTGTATTTCAGTAAGTGTTATTAGGTCGGTCCAAAAGTAATCGCGGAATAAGTTCAACCTTTTCTTCAGCCACACTGAGTTACTTGCTACTGGCTCTCTGAAATTCACATCCCTTTGCACATACTGTTTTATCTGCCTAAGGACTTTTCCTGATTGATCTTCTAGGTCACTCTTCCAGAAGACCCAACCCAAACACTATCTTCTTTAGTATACCTTCTAAGATCTCACAATGTAACTCCATTATGGCGCTTAAACTTCATTGAATTACAGCTGTTTATCTGTGTTTCTACCCATTAGACTAAGTGAAACAGATAGCACTTTGTAAGGGCCCCAGCCACGTTCATCTCTGTGTCACAGGTGTTTCTCCAAACCACTTCAGGCTGAGGCTATATTCAAGGGTTTCATTATCACAAATCTGAAATTGTTGCTAGACTTCCCTGGGACTTCAGCCTTTGTCCAAGGCCCCTTTCCTAGTTTTAGCGTGTGCGCATGATCTCAAAAGCAGCTCACAACATGCAGCCAGTCTCTATTTTATGTTTGAGTTATTGGCCCACCCACCTGCTGAGGTATTTCCCAAGCATGCCCAGTGATGTTGTATTTTCAGTGCTGCTGATGCTGCCCAAGATGCCACATCCATCCATCTGCTCGCAGCACCAGCGCCACTTCTCCACCACCACCTCACTGAAGCAGACGTCTACTGTCTTTGTCCAGAACCTTAGCCACTCTTCTGGTAACAGAAACCCTTTCTCCAGCTCAGAATCCACTCCCTGCAGTCATCTAGATTTTCTAAACAGAATTCTCTGTTCTCTTTTTATCCTCAAGAAGTGATTCAGGAATGAGTATGTGAACCATGCCAAGTCCTCAGTAAGACTATTCTAAACAAAAAAGCTGTGAGTCTGAGGTTGGCAACCATCTTACCTACCACAAGGAAACAACATGCTTGCAAAGTGAAGTTACACGGACCAGCAAGGCTTGGAGAATGAGCTCTAACCCCTGAAACCGACATATAAGACAATACATTTTCTTGTGGTTTAAATTAGCATAGGATTTCTATCACTTGTTACTAAAGAATTCCAATAACTTCTATTACCGTTTTAGCATAGAACGCAGACTGCTTGTAACTTGAAGTAGCATCCATGCACTACCAGGACTGAGCCCCAGAATGCTTCACCTCTCTCCTTTCATGGCCAGATGTGTCATTTCCCTTCCCTTTCTTCTTACCAGCTATGAATCCAATCTACAACCCCGTGAGCCTTAGCTCTCTGTCATCCACTACAGCCTGCTGCTCTACAGTTGCTATTTCATTTCAGTTTCTAAAGAATGAATGGGGGAATTCAATCCTCTTTCTTAATCCTTTTTTCTGAGGTGAAGGGTTGGATAAATTTTCTGTAAAGATCAAGATAATAAATATTTTATACTTTGCAGGTCCCAACTATCTGTGTCACTACTACTCAACCCTAGCAGTGTGGACACAGACAATACAATAAATGAGAGTTATTGTGTTCTAAAACAACTTTATATATGGACACTGAAATTTGAATTTCATAAAATTTTCATGTGTCACAAAATTTTTAGTATTGCTTTGTTTTCTTCTAATTATTTAAAAATGCAAAACATTCTTAACTTGCCAGTCATATAGAGACTACGGTTTGTCCACTCCAGCTCTAGGTCCAAGAGTTCTCCCCTTGTCTCCCCAAAATCATTTTCTCTTTCCTCACACCTAGCCAACTCTCCTCACCATATTTCAGTCAATGAATTGAAACAATTTGAACCTTGTGTTGGTTCATTTGCATTGCTATAAAGGAATACTTGAGGTTGGGTAATTTATAAATATAAGAGTGTTATTTGGCTCATGGTTCTACAGGCTGTACAAGCATGGCACCAGCATCTGTAGGCTTCTGGTGAAGCCTCAGGAAGCTTACAATCACGGCAGAGGGTAAAAGGGGAACCAATATATCACATGGTAACAAGAGCAAGAGAGAGAGGAAGGAGGTGCCAGGCTCTTTTGAACAACCAGATTTCACATAATCTCATAGAGTGAGAACTCACTCATGACTGTGGGACAGCACCAAGCCATTCATGAGGGATCTGCCCCATGACCCAAACACCTCCCAACAGGCCCACCTTCAACACTGGAAGTCACATTTTAACATGAGATTTGGAGGGGAAAAAAATCAAACTGCTCCAAACCTATTCCCAAATCTATCTCTCAAATGTATAGCTCATGTCTGTCATCTAGGAAAACATTCAACCTAGGTTTGTTAAATGATTGAATGAATAAGAAATAGTGGAAGAAATGATAAAATTAGAAAGAGAAGAGAGAGAAAAAATTCATGATTTTTTTCCTTAAGTAATTCTATGGATTTCCAATATCAAGTTATTTTTTTCTGCATAATTTCATCAGAAGGTAAAAAGGCCATGTAGAACAGTAATTCTGGAGGGCACCCAAAGCGGTCATCTCAGGCAGGGAAAACGTTTTTCTGTTCAACTGGAAGAAACAGCCAGACAGGGATGCTAAATGAGATGTTTGGCCAGCTGGACCCCTGTACTTCGAATGTGAACTCTGAAAGTTCACTCTGAAGAAGAAGAGAAAAGTTCTAAACTGGCAACATATCTAGGGTTGAGGGGAGCCAGACCCAAGGTTGAGAAATGACTAATTTATCATTTTCAGTTAATCTAAAGTTTTCTCACAGTCAAACATTATCCTAATTACCAAATCAATTTCCCTATGGAGTTTAGGCATTCATGTAAGAAATGAAGTAATCTCTCATATTTAAGTTTAAATATCTAGTGTTTAAGTAATAAAGATAAAATGATAATGTTATTGCTAAGAAAGAAAAAAGCCATGGATTCCATCCCAAGCCTCATAGTTCCCAGCCACCCCTGTTAACTATGCCACATAGTTCTAGTACATGCCACGTCTACTAGAACTCCTATTACAGGCACAAATATGTGACTGTAAGTATAAGCAAACCTCTGAGGGTGTCTGGTTGTTAAGCAATTATAGCTGCAAGAGCCTGGAAAACCACATCTGGCACCCAAGAGTGAGAGTCTTGGTACTAGCAATGTTAACAAAGGTGGAAAATTTTCTGTTTACAGTTTTTGTGAAACAGAAAGTCAGAGGCTCCCATGCAGACGGCTTTGTCTCTTACTCTCCTCAATTCTTGTCTCCTTCTTCCTCTCTCACTTCCTGATTCTTTCCTCTTCAAAGCTGAAAATCAACACAAACACTTCTTTATATGTGGTGCCAGGCTCATATAAAGGCTCACACCACACAACGAAATTGAAAGGATTCAGAAACTTTTATTCCAAATGCAAGAAGCAAACATCCAACATTCTTCAAGTAAAATTCTAGTTCAGGTGTCCACTGCTGCATGTTTATTTGTCTCTACTATGTGCCAGGAAGGAATTGTTCTTGGTGTTTGGGAAGTGCTGTAGGAATAATTTGGGGACATGGCCTGCTCTTCCTGATGTTACTCATGTGCGCATGTTATATGACATGCCAAAAGGGACTTTGCAGATGCAATTAAGGTCACTAGTCAATTGACCTTAAATTACTAGGTCCCTTCCTACTTCATGGAAAGTACTATGAGGAAGGAAGCTAGAGAAATGTAAATGAGGAAGACTTTGATTGCAAGGTAAAAAGAAGGGAAACTATGCATCAACAAATATCCTCTAAAAGAGTAACTATTTGGGGCTATATTGGTGTATGAATGAAGATATTAAGAAGAGGGTCAACTGGGAAAGGTTTTATGAGGGGGGGTACCACTAAACAGGATTTCAGCAAGAAATGGAGCAAGGTGAACATTTTGGATGGAAAAGGTAGCACAGAAGCACAAAGACTGTTCCATTAAATATAGTGTGCAGACTCTTAGAGAGCAGTTGGCAGAACCAGAATCCTGTGTGCTCAAAGATGGCATTTCCTCCACTTCATTTGAGTGCATCTCACAACATTTTTTCATATCCATGGGCTACCTGTACTACCATTTTATTAATAAGGCATTTGAAAACAACTTTCAATCAACTCACTTATTTTTGTTAAGTTAAGCAATAGTGTCCATAAAATCACATTTGTTGCACTATATTTTAAAATATGTATATTACAATAAATATATAATTACTAAGATTTTTGCAAGTCAGCTTAGCCATCACCTAAAATTATCTAGTATACTAGTTTACTGGGAAGGAGGAGGACTTTAGAGCCAGCCTGATCTGGTTTTTATCCCAGCTCTGTCCTATAATTTTGACCTTGGATACTAAACCTCTCCAAGACTCCATTTTCTCATTAAAGTGTTGAGAAGGTTCAAAAGAAATAATACACATGTGCCTCACACTAAAATGATTTGTTGGCCGAGTGTGGTGGCTCACACCTGTAATCCCAGCACTCTGGGAGGCCGAGGTGGGTGGATCAAGAGGTCAAGAGGTCAAGACCATCCTGGTCACCATGGTGAAATCCTGTCTCTAAAATAAAATAAAATAAATTAGCTTGGCATGACGGCATGTGCCTGTAGTCCCAGCTACTCAGGAGGCTGAGGCAGGAGAATCCTTTGAAACTAGGAGGCGGAGGTTGCAGTGAGCCGAGATTGTGCCACTGCACTCTGGCCTGGACAGAGCAAGACTCCGTCTCATAAATAAATAAATAAATAAATAATAAATAAATAAATAAAAGATTTGTTGTTTGTACCACTATTCCCACCCCAGTCCCCCACTTAGAATGGCTATTGAGGCAGATGTTCTCTTTTGCTGAACCAGAAAATGAAGTGATAATGCAATGGAGAAAAGACAAGAAAGTTCTCTAAATAAGAATAAGAAAGGAAAAGCAATGCCTTGGAAGAGAAATTTTTGGAGAAGAGTGGAGATGCTTCAAGGGCTTGTGGAGGCAGTTTAAACTATGTGGGTCCAATAGAACTCTCTCTTCATGATACAAAGCTTCAGGTAAATCATTCTTATTTATCAATATTTTAAGAGGCAGGTTATGTTGTAATGGAAACACAAGAATGCACTGAAACTGACCTGAGAATAAAAACCTGAGGCTGCCTGTGGTGTTTTAAAGGAGCTCTGCATAAAAAAGAAATAAATGCATTGGCAGGAGTAATCCAGTTGGCTACAAAGGCCATAACTGTGGAGGCAGAGAGGAATTCAGATCTGCTAGCCCAGGTAGTGGCAATAGGGTCTTAGCTATGGATGAAAGAAGAGATAAAAACTGGAAAAAAACATGTGAAAGCAAATGAAAATACCAATTTGTTGCCAAGTTTTGTCCTGATGATTATATTATTGCAGGAGTAGAAACAAAAAAAAATAAAGGAAAATAAGGGAAAAAAGAAAAGAATGACAATACTTTCATGAGAGTCATGAACAGTATTGACCACACAATCTACAAATTGAGTTTCTGTACTATTTCTAGGAGCCTATTCTCTTTTTTTTTTTTTTTTTTAGAAAATATTTTAATTGTCTTAGTGGATTTACCAAAATTGAATTCCATATCTCCCCTTAACTTCACCCTTTTTCTTAATGATCCATCTTTGATATCAGCATCCCTTGCTTATCTTGCCTTTTCTAGGTACAAGCTCATCAGCTGCTTCTTCTTCCCTGTGACGTGGTGATCAAGGCTGTTTCTGAGTATGTCAGTTCCATCAAAGATCCCTCAAACCTGGATCTAGTCAGGAGGGGATGTTTTCAAACAGTCTCAGGGTAAGTTAGCATTCCCCTTCCTAAGAGTCTCTAATTTTCTTTTCTCTTTTTTTGGTATCCTTAGATTTTTTTTTTTTAATTTACTTTAAGTGCATACTATATCTGGCATTTCTCCCTTGTTGTCCCTCCCCACCCTCCCCTGCCTCCCCCACCCCCCGCTGTCTCTCCCCTACCCCTACAACTGTCCCCAGTGTGTGATGCTCCTCTCCCTGAGTCCACGTGTTTTTGTTGTTCAACACCCACTTATGAGTGAGAACATACGGTGTTTGGCTTTCTGTTCTTGTGTAAGTTGCTTGAAAAGCTTAAACCAACCCCATAAGATGTTCCATTCCCCTCCTCTGAAGTGTTATTGATCTAGATTTCCCACTGGTGATATGGACATGCCTAAGGGTCAAGTGAAAAATAAGAACTAAAAATAAGGCATACCAGCTTCCTCCTCTTCCAGCCATGTCCTTGCCTGGGGATGTATCCAGAGCTGTTTTTAGGGTTATTCTTGGAAAAGAAGGTCAATTTAAGACAAGTCACTTTGGAACCTCAGGGCTCCATTTGGCTTTTCTATATTAATAACCCAGCTGTAGTTAATTATGTTAATAGAAATCTAGCAAAATGTGTTGGCAAAACTTTGGAAAATTGTCTCTAAAACCTTCGTGATTAATGATGAATGCTGAGCTTGGCCAGTTCCCTTGACACAGAGTGACTCGCTGTGGATAATGATAAAGTGAAATGTATCACATTGGAACACAAAATGATAAATGCAAGTCTGATTAAATTATTATAAGCAATAGCTGGACCTAACTAAGCCATCTGACTCATGAACTCTAATGGGTGACATGATAGTCCACGTCACTAGTTATCAAATGCTTACTAGTTCTGCTATTGGAGCCAGTACCAGTGAGGATTCACCAGAAACAGGGTAATCTGCACTTAAGGGAGGAAAGGAGTTCCTTAGTCATGCCTTTTAATATTATCAAGAATGCATTTAGCATTCAGTAGTTTTCTAGCTGTATACTTGCAGAGTCAAGTGGAGATATTTTCATATATTCTAAGAATTTGTAAGTACTCAACATTCAGACTTGAAAATGTCTACAGTTTTCAGACTTTTTATGAATTCACCTCACAGAGGCCAAGGAACTGGCATTACTCAGAAAGGTTAGCCTGAGTTCTTTGGAACTTGATTGAATTTAATTTACTGATTGTATATTCACATTTCCTATGAAGAAAGGAAAGTGAGCATAAAAGAAAAATCTCATATTTACTCAAAGTGAGACACCACATACTGAAATTCAGAAACTCAAGTAAATGCCTTAAAACAATGCATTTCAATAATTAATAATTATTCCTCTAGTTTCATGACATAAAATGGGGATATATATATATATATATATACACACACAATGTCTGACACGGTGATACATAGTGAGAAAAACAAAGATATGAATTCAGAGTAAACCTAGGAAGTTTCCACTGGGGTCTAGAAAATTGGTAAGAAAGAAAAGGACTATATTGAGGGTTTACTCCATCTCCTACTCTGTGCCATCCCCCTCATCATGTGCTGTTGGTTAATCATTACAATAGTGCCAGAAGGTATTTTTATTCCCTTTTTCAGAAGAGAAAAAACTGAGGTTCAAAAAAATTAAATAACTCCCAAGGAGTTAATTTAATCAACAGACTGTGGCAAAGCCAAGATTCAAGCTCAAATCTGCATCCAAAACTCATATTCATTCTATAATTCCCAGAAGAAGAAAAAAGCAAATCTCACATCGAATAAACAAGATGAATCAAGTTTGGGGACAAAAATAATGCAGTAAACAAACACTTTATTATTAAATATGGATTAATTTACTTGAAACATCTTCTCACTAAGTGCTATTTCTTCCAATATGCATTTCTAACTACTTCATTTTAAATGCACAATTAGATATTCAGACCACCAGCAAGCAAAGAATGACATCTTATGGATATGATATCTAGCATAATTGATGCTTATGATACGTCACAGAATGATATAATCCAGTCTGGAACATCTTTGTCTTGATTTTGGTTTTTTAAATGTGAAA
Source organism: Ateles fusciceps (assembly GCA_036589455.1). Taxonomy (NCBI): domain Eukaryota; kingdom Metazoa; phylum Chordata; class Mammalia; order Primates; family Atelidae; genus Ateles; species Ateles fusciceps. The sequence goes on along the minus strand of JAZHEH010001266.1, from coordinate 15,296,587 downwards.
CTTAATCTTTCTTAACCTCAGGTTTTATTTAAAGGACAATTATCCTTTGATAATATTCTCCTCCATGCTAAGTAGCATTTCTTTTTAATGACCATTCATAAAGAAGCCTGAGAGCAGAATAAATCTGTGGAGGAAATAAATAACATTTTCCCTTTTGGAGAAGGTAAGAAATAGCCCAAGTAGAATCTGTGGAAACAGTTCTTGTTTCTAACTGCAAGCCTGGTTTATTACGTACTTGAGGAGGACAAATTCTAAAAGATATACAAGGAACAGGTAAAGCTTTTAAGTTCATTATTTACTATGGGTTCTTAAAGAAACGTGCAGTTCATGAGGGGTTATTGGAGCCAGTTTCAGAATTCTGAACGAAGCTCTACCAACAGCTTTCTAATTGAATCTCAAAAGACTATAATTGTGTTCCACTCTGTAGTCAGCCTCCATTCCATGCGGCTACAGTCGGTGGTAGGTAATCAGATTACTCATGGGTTACTGCCTGCAGCCTGCAGGAGAATGCCAAGAGTAAGAAGGCAACGTGTTGTAGGGTTAATGAAGCTTAATATGGTGCCAATATCACACTGAGCCATTGCCTACAGAGTGAGAAAGGATTATATCCCATGTTAATATCCCATTTGACCTGTGCCAGAGAAGCAGTCTAAATCACTGAATAAGTATGTAAGTCACCACAGAGAAGTGTTTGCAATGCCAGCTCTCATTGCTGTGAAAACAAGTTGTTCCCTAGCTTGTGAATTTTAACTTTGGTGCTCTTTAAAGTAGAGTTTCAACATTGGCTCCTAACATCCCTGGAAAGGCCATACAGGCATACGATTCTCTTAGCTGGAGCCAATACAAGGAAACTCACATGCTTTTCTTCAATTTGATCTAAACTTATCTGGAGAATACATCTAAGGTCAACGTACAGCAATTTCCCAACATCCATCGGTGATTATGATTCTTTGACTTTGCCTTTAACAGATATTTAGGCCATCTTGAGCCTTGGGATTCTTACTACTCATTAAGTTTTTGGCCAAATGAAGTCCCAAATTATGCCTCCACAAAAAGTGAATAAGGCTCAAAGAATTGGTAGAGAAAACAGAAAAGTTTATCTGACATGCACTGCAAAAGCTCAGCCTCCTAATAATGGGAGGAGAATCACGCTGCAGCATTTCCTTTAATAATGAGACCAATATTCCGAAGTCTTCTTATCCCTTACTTAACATTTTAGGATGAAGAATAAGGGACTCTCAGTGGTGTTAAGAATGTGCTGGGAAACAATTCTATCAGTAAACCTTGCTTGTGTTCTTATATTCATAAGCATTTATAGTTAAAAATCTATTCCACTCATCAGAAAATTCTATAAAATTTTCTACATGTAGAAATTAGGTCATTTAAACATTTTCTGAATTATGTCAATCACTAGATTATAGAAGCAAGAGATTAACACAGGGTAAGCAGACACTAGGGCAGACGTGTACTGTTTTGTGAATATTTTCTTCCTGCTGCTCCCTTTTATTTCTTGTTTAGGAGAGAAAATACATGTGCAAGACACAAATTTCAAAAGATGCAAAATGGTGTGATTTGAAAAGCAAGAACTGTTTCCATTTTTACTGTGATCAATTGTTTGTGCATCCTTTCAGAAATATTCTATTTATATACCTGCAAGTATCTGCTTTTTTATCTGTAAGTTTGTGTGCCTATATGTATGCATGTGTGTATATATTTATTTAAACTCAGTTTTCTAAAGAGTTGATATGTGTAGGGAATTATATATATTAGTAATTTTTTTAATGAGATAACTTACATAAAATAAAAAGCATTTAAAAAACTTTAAAAGTACCATTTGATGATGTTTTACATAATACATAGTCATGTAACTAGATTATTTACAGGTCCCATAAAGCTCCCTTTTGCCTCTTTTAATCAATAGTTCTCAAAATCATGTATGAATCGCTGACATTGTTTGAATAAATGTCCTTGCCCAATCTTATGTTAAATTATAATTTCCAATGTTGGAGGCAGGGCCTGGTAGGAGATGCTACAGTCATGGGGGTGGATCCCTCATGGCTTGGTGCTAACCTCACAATAGTCAGTGAATTCTCCTGAGATCTGGTTGTTGTAAAGTTTGCAACCTGGCCCTCACCCCTGCTCTCTGTCTTGTTCCCACTCCTGCCATATGAGATGCCTACTTTTCCTTTGCCTTCCACCATGATTGTAAGCCTCCTGAAGTCCTAACCAGAAGCTGAGAAGACTCTGGCACTAGGCTTCCTGTACAACCTGCAGAACCATGAGCCAATTAAACTTCTTTTCTTGTAAATTACCTAGTCTCAGATACTTATACCAATGCAAGAATGGACTAACACAACAGCATAGCCTAGCATGCACCTTTTTATCTCTATCCTTTTTAATTCAACATTATGTCTATAAAATTTATCCAAGCCCTTGTGTGAACAGTTTATTCTTTTTTGTTAGCATATAAAATTTTATTGCATGCTTATCTGAAAATTAACTGAGCTTTTGGTTATTTATAGACTAGTACTATGATGGTTAAAACTACTATAGGCATTATCTACATGTCTCTGCGTACACATCAACAATTATTTCTGTTAGTTAGTACCTAGAACTGAAATTACAGGGTTGTGGGTATATGTATGTTTAATTTAGTAGATATCACCAAACAATTTTCCAAAGAGACTATAACAATAAACACCAAGCCAGCACTAGATAAAGGGTCCAATTGTTCCAATCCTTGCCAAGACTTGGTGTGTTGTCAGTTCTTTTAATTTTAGTTGTCTTGATGGGTATCTCTTTGTAGTTTTAATTTGTTTTTCCCTGATAATAAATAGTGTTGAGCAACTTTTTATATTTATTAAATATCTGAGTATCTTCTTTGTGCAGTACCTATATACATATTTATCCAAGGACTTCTGCCAAGATGGCCGAATAGTAACAGCTCCAGTCTGCAATTCCCAGTGAGAGAGTGCCAGAAGATGAGTGATCTCTGCATTTCTAACTGAGGTACCAGGTTCATCTCATTGGGATGGGTTAGACAGTGGGAACAGCCCAAGGTGGGCAACCCAGAGCAGGGTGGGGCACCGCTCACCCAGGAGGTGCAAGGGGCCAGAGAACTCTCATTCCCAGCTGAGGGAAGCCATTAGGGACTTTTCTGGACACTCCAGCACTCTGGCTCAGATACTGAACTTTTCCCAAGGCCTACACAACCTGCAGACCAGGAGATTCCCTCTGGCACCTACACCGCCAGCAGCCCAGGTTTCCAGCACAAAACTAGGCACCTCTTTTAGTCAAGTGACACCTGGAAAACCACCCAGAAGGAATTGCCCATTCCCCTGAAAAAAGGAGGCTGAAGCAAGGGAACCAAGCCAGTTGGCTCGGTGGGTCCCACCCTGACGAAGACCAGCAAGCTAAGATCCACTCGCTTGAAATTCTTGCAGCCATCACAGCAGTCTGAGCTCAATCCAGGATGTTCAAGCTTGGTGGGGGGAGGGGGGGGCACCCACCATTGCTGAGGCTCTGGTAAGCAGCTACAACACCACATGTGTAGACAAAGCCACCAGGAAGTTGACACAGCAGCTGGGCGGAGCCAAGCACTGCAGCTCAGCAAGGTATCTGCTGGCAGACTGTCAAGTAGATTCCCTTCTTGCTGGGCAAGGCATCTCAGAAAAAAGACAGCAGCCCATCAGGGACTTACAAAGCCCCCACCTTCCTGGGACAGAGCACCTGGAAGAAGGGGTGGTTGTGGGTTTTGCTTCAGCAGACTTAAATGTCCCTGCCCGGCAGCCCTGAAGGGAGCAACGGATCCCCCCCAAATAGTGCTTGAGCTCCATTAAGAGACAGGTTGCCTCCTCAAGTGGCTCCCTGACCCCCTGTGTATCCTAACTGGGAGACATGTCATACAGGAGAGTTCTGGCTGACATCTGGCAGGTATCCTTTTCGGACAAAGCTACCAGAGGAAGAAACAGGCAGCAATCTTTGCTGTTTGGCAGCCCATGGGTGATTCCCAGGAAAGCAAGGTCTGGAATGGACCTCCAGCAAACTCCAGCAGACCTGCAGTAGAGGGGCCTGACTGTTAGAAGGAAAACTAACAAACAGAAATAAATAGCTTCAACATCAACAGAAAAGATGTCCACTCAGAAACCCCATCCAAAAGTCACCAACTTCAAAGACCAAAGGTAGATAAATCCGTGAAGATGGGAAGGAACCAGCCCAAAATGGCTGAAATAGCCAAAAGCCAGAACGCCTCTTCTCCAAGGGATCACATCCCCTCACCAGCAAGGGAACAAACTGGATGGAGAATAAGTATGACGAATTGACAGAAGAAGGCTTCAGAAGGTCGGTAATAACAAAATTCTCTGAGCTAAAGGAGAATGTTCTAACCCAATGCAAGGAAACTAAGAACCTTATGCTAATGAGAATAACCAGTGTGGAAAAGAATATAATCAACATCTTGGAGCTGAAAAACACAGCACAAGAACTTCGTGAAGCATACACAAGTTTCAGCTGCTGATTCAATCAAGCAGAAGAAAGGATATCAGAGATTAAAGATCAACTCAATGAAATAAAGGGAGAAGGCAAGATTAGACAAAAAGGAGTGAAAAGAAATGAACAAAGTCTCCAAGAAATATGGGATTATGGGAAAATACCAAATCTACGTTTGATCAGTGTACCTGAAAGTGATGGAGAGAACAAAACCAAGTTGGAAAACTGTCTTGAAGATATTATCCAGAAGAACTTTCCCAGCCTAGCAAGACAGGTCAACATTCAAATACAGGAAATACAAAGAACACCACAAAGATATTCCTCAAGAAGGGCAACCCCAAGGCACATAATTGTCAGATTCACCAGGGTTGAAGTGAAGGAAAAAATGCCAAGGGCAGCCAGAGAGAAAGGTCAGGTTACCCACAAAGGGAAGCCCATCAGACTCACAGCAGATCTCGGCAGAGACACTATAGTCCAGAAGAGAGTGGGGGCCAATATTCAACATCCTAAAAGAAAAAAAATTTTCAACCCAGAGTTTCATACCCAGCCAAACTAAGCTTCATAAGTGAAGGAGAAATAAAATCCTTTATTGACAAGTAACTGCTAAGAGATTTTACCACCACCAGGCCTATCCTACAAGGGATCCTGAAGGAAGCACTAAACATGGAAAGGAACAACCAGTACCAGCCACGGCAAAAACATACAACACTGTAAAGACCATCAAGGCTATGAAGAAACGGCATCAACTAATGAGCAAAACAACCAGCTAGCATCAAAACAGCAGTATCAAATTCACACATAACAATATTAACCTTAAATGTAAATGAGCTAAATGCCCCAATCAAAAGACACAGACTGGCAAATTGGAAAAAAAAAATCAAGACCCATCAGTGCGCTGTATTCAGGAAACCCATCTCATGTGCAAAGACACACATAGGCTCAAAACAAAGGGATGGAGGAAGATTTACCAAGAAAATGGAGAGCAAAAAAAAGCAGGGGTTATAATCTAGTCTCCGATAAAACAGACTTTAAACCAACAAAGATCAAAAGAGACAAAGAAGAGCATTATATAATGGTAAAGGGATCAATGCAGCAAGAAGAGCTAACTATCCTAAATATATATGCACCCAATACAGGAGCACCCCAGATTCATGAAGCAAGTTCTTAATGACCTACAAAGAGACTTAGACTCCCACACAATAATAGTGGGCAACTTTAACACCCCACTGTCAATATTAGATCAATGAGACAGAAAATTAACAAGGTTATCCAGGACTTGAGTTCAGATCTGGACCAAGCAGATCTAATAGACATTTACAGAACTCTAAACCCCAAATGCACTGAATATACATTTTTCTCAGCACCATATCACACTTATTCAAAAATTGACCATGTAATTGGAAGTAAAACACCCCCTCAGCAAATGTAAAAGAACAGAAATCATAACAGTCTCTCAGACCACAGTGCAATCAAATTAGAACTCAGGATGAAGAAACTCACTCAAAACTGTACAACTACATCGAAACTGAACAACCTGCTCCTGAATGACTACTAGATAAATAATGAAATGAAGGCAGAAATAAAGATGTTCTTTGAAACCAAGGAGAATGAAGACACAATGTACCAGAATCTCTGGGACATATTTAAAGCAGTATCTAGGGGAAAATTTATAGCAATAAATGCCCACAAGAAAATTAAGGAAAGATCTAAAATCGACACCCCTAACATCACAATTAAAAGAACTAGAGGAGCAAGATCAAACAAATTCAAAAGCTAGCAGAAGACAAGAAATAACTAAGATGAGAGCAGAAGTGAAGGAGATAGAGACACACAAAAAAAAAACCTTCAAAAAAATCAATGAATCCAGGAATTGGTTTTTTGAAACAATCACCAAAATAGACAGACTGCTAGCCAGACTAATAAAGAAGAAAAGAGAGAAGAATCAAATAGATGAAACAAAAACTGATAAAAGGGATATCACTACTGATCCCACAGAAATACAAACTACCAACAGAGAATACTATAAACACCTCTATGCAAACAAAACAGTAAATCTAAAAGAAACAGGTAAATTCCTGCACACCTACACCCTCCCAAGACTAACCCAGGAAGAAGACAAATTCCTGAATAGACCAACAATGAGATTTAAAGTTGAGGCAGCAATTAATAGCTTACCAACCAAAAAAAGTCCAGGACCAGACAGGTTCACAGCCAGATTCTACCAGAGCTTCAAAGAGGAGCTGGTACCATTCCTTCTGAAACTATTCCAAACAATAAAAAAGAGAGAATCCTCCCTAACTCATTTTATGAGACCAAGATCATCCCAATACCAAAGCCTGGCAGAGACACAACTAAAAAAGAAAATTTCAGGTCAATATCCATGATGAACATTGATGCAAAAATCTTCAATTAAATACTGGCAAACTGAATCCAATGGCACATCAAAAAGCTTATCCACCACAATTAAGTCAGCTTTATTCCAGGGATGCAAGGCTGGTCCAACATCTGCAAATCTATAAACATAACCTATCGCATAAACAGAACTAAAGACAAAAACCACATGATTATCTCAATAGACACAGAGAAGGCCTTTGACAAAATTCAACAGTGCTTTATGCCCAAAACTCTCAATAAACTAGGTATCAATGAATTGTATCTCAAAATAATAAGAGCTATTTATGACAAACTCACAGCCAATATCATACTGAATGGGCAAAAACTGGAAGCATTCCCTTTGAAAACTGGCACAAGGATGCCCTCTCTCATCACTCCTATTCAACATAGTATTGGAAGTTCTGGCTAGGGCCATCCGGCAAGAGAAAGAAATAAAGGGTATTTGGATAGGAAGAGAGGTTGTCAAATTGTCCGTTTACAGATGACATGATTGTATATTTAGAAAACCCTATCATCTCAGTCCCAAATCTCCTTAAGCTGATTAGCAACTTCAGCAAAGTCTCGGGATAGAAAACCGATAGGCAAAAATCACAAGCATAGAGAGCCAAATCATGCATGAACTCCTATTCACAATTGCTACAAAGAGAATAAAATACCTAGGAATACAACTAACAAAGGATGTGAAGGACCTCTTCAAGGAGAACTACAAACCACTGCTCAAGGAAATGAGAGAGGACACAAACAGATGGAAAAACTTTCCATGCTCATAGTTAGGAAGAATCAATATCATGAAAATGGCCACACTGCCCAAAGTAACTTATAGATTCAATGCTGTCTCCATCAAACTACCAATGACTTTCTTCACAGAATTGGAAAAAAACCACCTTAAACTTCATATGAAACCAATAAAGAGCCCACATAGCCAAGAAAATCTTAAGAAAAAAAAGCTGGAGGCATCACACTACCTGACTTCAAACTATATTACAAGACTACTGTAATCAAAAGAGCATGGTACTGGTACCAAAACAGAGAAATAGAACAATGGAACAGAACAGAGGCCTCAGAAAGAATGCCACACAAATACAACCATCTGATCTTTGACAAATCTGACAAAAACAAGAAATGGGGAAAGGATTCCCTATTTAATAAATGGTGTTGGGAAAACTGGCTAGCCATATGCAGAAAAGTGAAACTGGACCGCTTCCTTACACCTTATACAAAAATTAACTCAAGATGGATTAAAGACTTAAATGTAAGACCTAAAACCATAAAATCAATAGAAGAAAACATAGGCAATACCATTCAGGACATAGGCATGGGCAAGGACTTCATGACTAAAACACCAAAAGCAATGGCAACAAAAGCCAAAATTGACAAATGGGATCTAATTAAACTTAAGAGGTTCTGCACAGCAAAAGAAACTATCAATAGAGTGAAACTGCAACCAACAGAATGGGAACAATATTTGCAATCTACCCATCTGACAAAGAGCTAATATCCAGAATCTATGGAGAACTTAAACAAATTTACAAGAAAAAAAACCCCATCAAAAAGTGGACAACGGATATGAACAGATACTTTTCAAAAGAAGACATTTATGCAGCCAACAAACATATGAAAAAAAGTTCATCACTGGTCATTAGAGAAATGCAAATCAAAACCACATTGAGATACCACCTCACATCAGTTAGAATGGTGATCATTAAAAAATCTGGACACAACAGATGTTGGAGAGGATGTGGAGAAATAAGAATCCTTTTACACTGTTAGTGGGAGTATAAATTAATTCAACCACTGTTGAAGACAGTGTGGCAATTCCTCAAGGATCTAGATCTAGAAATACCATTTGACCCAACAATCCCATTACTGGGTATATACTCAAAGGATTATAAATCATTCTATCATAAGGACACATGCACACATATGTTTATTGCAGCACTGTTCACAATAGCAAAGACTTAGAACCAACCCAGTGCCCATCAATGATAGACTGGATTAAAAAAAATGTGGCACATATACACCACGGAATACTATGCAGCCATGAAAAAGGATGAGTTCACGTCCTTTGCAGGGACATGGATGAAACTGGAAACCATCATTCTCAACAAACTGACATAAGAACAGAAAACCAAACACTGCATGTTCTCACTCGTAAGTGGATATTGAACAATGAGGACACACAGACACAGGGAGGGGAACATCACACACTGGGGCTTGGGGGTGGGGGTCTAGGGGAGGAATAGCAGGGGTTGGGGGGGATTGGGGAGGGATAGCATTAGGAGAAATACCTAATGTAGATGGTGGGGCAATGGATGCAGCAAACCACCATCATAGCACATATATACCTATGTAACAAACCTGCATGATCTGCACATGTACCCCAGAGCTTAAAGTATAAAAAAAAAAAAGATAACAATAAAGGGCCCAGCCAGAATAAATAAATAAATAAATAACTATTTGGCCAATCAAAAAAGGGGTCCTTTGTATTTTTCCTTACTTATTTTGAGGAACACATTATATAATCTACTTATAAGCCCATGGTAAAGTATATGTGTGACAAACATCTTCATCCAGTGTGTAGCTTACCTTTCACTGCATTTTGTCCTTTTATAAACAAAGCTTAGTCATTTCCAATTACAAACTTATTGAGATACAATGATCTGCACATTAAAAATGTATATCTAATAAACTGATATATTTTAACACTAATGAAGCCATCAGTACAGTCAAAATAATTAACCCATCCATCACTCCCAAAAGTTTCCTGGTAATTCTTCATAAAGCATCCTTCCCTCCTGTCACCCACATCCGCAAGCAAATACTGATGTACTTCTTCTCATTATAGATTACTTCATATTTTCTAGATTATTATATAAATGGAGCAGTAGAGTATGTACCCCTTTAATTTTGGATTCTGTCACTTATTACAGTTACTTTGAGATGCATCCATATTATTGCATGTAAAAATTATTCTTTCACTTTTATGGCTGAGTAGTATTCCACATTATGGACGCACCACAATTTGTTTAACCATTCACCTGTTGATGGATATTTGGGTTGTTTTCAGTTTCTGACTATGAACATTCATGAAAAAGTCTTTGTGGACATATGTTCTCATTCATGATGGTTAATACCTAGGAAGAGAATGACTGGGTTATGTGGTAGAATGTATATTTTAACTTTAAAAAAAAGGCAACTTATTTTCCAAAGTAGTTATGCCATTTCATATTCCTAGAACTGGTGTATATGAGTTCCAGTTGCTCCACAGCCATGCCAACACTCAATCTTTTTAAAATTTTAGCATTTCTAATAAGTATGAAGGAATAGCTCAGTAGGACTTAATTTGCATTTTCTAGTGACAATTGATGTTGAGCACATATGTTCTTATTTGCCATTTGTATATTTGGTGAAGTGTCTGCTTAAATATGTTGTCCATTTTTGAATGAGTTAATTGTTTTATAATCAACTTATAAGATCTTTGTCTATTCTAGAAAGAAATCCTTTGTCAGATATATGATTTGCAAGTATTTTGTCCCAGTCTGTTTCCTGCTGTTTCATTTTCATAACAGTGGCTTTAAAAGGGCAGATGTTTTAATCTTAAGAGAAATTTATTGATTTTATTATTTAATAGTTCGTGGTTTTTGCGTTATATTTAAGAAATTTTTCACAAACCCAAGATCTTCAAGATATTTTCCAATGTTTCATTCCACTGAATGAAACACTGGAAAATGTTTGTAGCTCTTACATTTTGGTATATGATCCAATTCAAGTTAATTATGGTATGGGATGCTGTGTGAAGTAAGGACCAAGGTGGTCTTGTAGAGGAGGATTGTTTTTGGTTTTTGTTTTCCTGCATCTGTCAAGTTGTTCTAATTTGTTGGAGAGAATGATAATTTCCCCAAATTAAATTGCTTTTTTCCTTTGTAAAAAGTCAATTGACTATATGTGTCATCCTATTTTGAGCATTCTATCCAGTTCTAATGATCCATACTTTGGTACTGTAGTTTTATAACAAGCCTTGGAATTAAATAATGTTTAAGTTATTCAACTTTGTTCTTCTTTTCAAAGTTGTTTTTACAATCATTTTGTGATATCTACAAAAAATAGCTTAAATAGTTTTGACTGAGATTGTATTAAAGCTACAGATGAGTTTGGGTAAAATGCCATATTAAATTATTGAGTCTACTAATAGATTAACAAGGTATATTTCTTTAATTCAGTTCATTCTTTATTCTCTCAGCAATATGTTATATTTCTTAGTGTAGAGTTCATTCACATCTTTGCCAGATTTAAACCTCAGGACTTCATGTTTTTGATGCTACTATCAATTGTATTTTTAAAATTTAAATATCTGATTGCTTGTTACCAGTATACAGAAAAACAATATATTTTCTATAATGGCCTAGTATACTGTGATTCTGCTAACTCTATTCATTCTAGTTGCATTTCCGATTCATTCCATAAGATTTTCTTTATAGACAGTTATCCCATTACAAGTAAGTAATGCTTTTCTTTTTTCTTTTTCAATCAGGATGACTTTAAATTCTTTTTATTCCCTTATTTTACTTGTTAGATCCTCCTGTAGAGTGTTGAATAGAAATGGTGGGAGTGGACATCTTTGCTTTGTTCCTAGTCTTGCGGGGAAACATTCAGTTTTCTACCACTAAAATGATGTTTGGTTTTTCATAGAGGCTTTTTAACAGCCTGAAGGAATTTCTATTTGCACTTTTCGGAATTAAAAAAAAATGATTCTATATTGTGAAATGCTTTTCTACACCTATTTGGATGACCATAAGGCTTTTGTATTTTAGTCCATTAATATGATTAATTACACTGACTCATTTTCAAATGTTTAGCCAAACTTGCATTCCTAGAATAAATACTATTTGGTCATGATATATTATTATTTTTATGCATTGTAGAATTTGATATAGTAAAAGTTTGTTAAGAATGCAATCATCAGTGTCTATGAGAGATACTGGTCTGTAGTTCTTTCCTCGTTATGTCTTCTTCTGAGTTTCATTTGTTTTTAGCAAGATAATGCTGGCTTCATAAAATAAATTGGGAAAACTTTTACCCCTTCAGTTTCTTGAAAGAGTCTGTGGAATTAGTAATATTCCTTTATTAAATATTTGGTATAATTCACTACTGAAACCATAAAGGCTTGGAGTATTATTTATGGACATATTTTTCCTAAAATTTTAACTTCTTTAATAGATATAGGACTATTCAGGTTACCTACTTCTTTTCTGAGTGAGCTTTTGTAATATGTGCCATTTAAGAAATGTGTTTGCTTCCTCTAAGTTATTAAATGTATGAACATAAAGTCTGTGTGGTTTTTTCTTACTGTCTTTTGATTTCTGTAAGATATGTAGAAAGTACCATGTTCTCATTTTTGATTTTGGCAAATCTTTTCTTTTTCTTTGCTGATCGTTCTGGCTAGAGGGTTTATTAATCTTATTGATTCTTTAAAAAATAACGGGATATCATTGTTTTTGTCTTCTGTTTGTTTTCTAGTTTGTTGATTTATGCTCTTACATTTTCTAATTTCCTTTTTTGTGCTTACTTTGGGTTTAATTTGTTCTTTTTTCATAGCTTCTTGTGGAACAAGCTTAGATATTTGAGTTAAGACCTTTCTTCTTTTGTAACATAGGCATATAATGCTAGAAAAGTTTTCTCTAAGTTTTAGCTGCATCTCACAAATTTTCATATACAGTACTTTCATTTTCATTCAGTTAAAAATAGGTTCTAATTGTCCTTTCATTTAGTTCTTAATTCTGTAGGCATTTAGAAGTGTGTTGTTTATTTTACAAATAAATACTTGGGGAATTTTTCAGATACCATTCTCTTCTTGATTTATAACAATTTCATTGTGATTAGAGAGTATACTTTGTACTACGTAAAAGGTTTTTTATTTTTTTAATTTACTGAGTCACATCTTAATGGTCCAGAATATGATACATCTTGAAAAAAGTTTTGTATTCATTTGGAAAAGATGTATATTCTGCTGCTATTGGGTAGAATGGACTATAAATGTTAGTTAGGTCAAATTGGTTGATAATATTGTTTGTGTTCTCAATATCTTTACTAATTTTCTGTCTACTTGTATTTTAACAAATAGTGAGAGGTTTTGAAACTTTCTAATTACAATTGTAGATTTATTTCTCTTTGCAGTTCTACCAAATATTCTTCCAAATATTTTGTAACTCTGTTATTATTAGATATATAAAATATTAGAATTTGTATGTTCTCTAGATAAATTGATCCATTTATAATTATTAAATGACCTATCTTGTTCTTGAAAATATTTTTTGCCCTGAGGCATATTTTGTCTGATATTAATATACTACTACAATTTTCTTTTCATTAGTATGCCACATCAATTTTTTCAGACCAGAGATTGACAATGACTTTCTAAAAGGGCCAGATAGTAAATATTTTTAGTTGTTTCTGTTTCTCTGGTTTCACTGGCTGGCTAAGTTCTGTGTACAGCAAATGCATCAACCAGTGATACTTTTGATGGGTATATTTTTTATTTGTGTGTGCATGTAGTAGGGAGTTCCAGGCTTTACTGCAAGAAGTGGCAATATCTCTTCCCTTCTTTCACAGTGTGGATATGGCCTCAATCAGAATTCTTCCACATCTCCTTTACCAACAGCCCACAATATATCTCGTATTATCTTACCATTGGAGACTGCTTTTTCAGTGATGGTGTACCAGCGAGATAGTTCAACATTCCCTATGTCCATGTTACCCATCCTTTCCAGTATAAACACTGGAGAGCTGACTATCTCACTGTCATTCTCTCTCCCCAATTCTCTGCCTCTCTTCAAAACTCTTCTATTCTAACCTACGTGGGTACAAAGGGCAGGTCAGAAACTCCTTTGTGTAAGCAGATTGCTTAGTTCAAGAAAACATGCCAATCATCCTTGCTTGCCACTCAGTGTTTACAAGCAAGTCTTTTTGAGTCCTTCTTATTTGGAATGGGAAAGGAATTTGAGAAGCAATCCTCCTCTTCTCCCATGGGAAAGAAGAAAAAAGGTTCAATATTCCATTTCTAACTTTCTGTTGCAGGGTTGTCCTATTTTTTTTATGCCTGCCAAAACCCTCCCAATCATCACCATATAAGGGGAAGTTGGCTAGCATAGCAGTCATTCAGCTTTTAGTAGATAAACCCTCATAATGATATAATCCCAATTGTTTTCAGCTCTATTCTGAAAGTGAAATAATTAAAGCCCTTTCATTCTCAGCTTTACATCCTAGTTACCAATTTTCAGGCAAGAGGAAAAGTCTCAAGTAACATACTTTAAAAAACAACAAAACAATAACAGTTGCATACTATGCACTCACCTCTGTGCCTTATTTTATTTTAATACTATATGTTGAAGACTACTCTGGATCAGTTCATATATATCAGCCCCGTCAGACACCTACAGCTGTAAAAACGTTGTCCCCAACTAATAGCATCAAAGAACATCACTTATTATTTTTATCTCTTTCAGTTTCAGAGATTGACAGGACTCAACTAGATGTTTTTGTCTTGAGGCCTCTTATATCTCTCTCTCTCAGATGGTACCTATGACTGGAGTCATCCTGAATGTTTGCTTACTTACTTGCCTAGTGGAACATGCTAGTTTTTGGCTGAGAGTTGAGCTGGATGATAGCTGGAACACCTACAAATGACTTCTCCAAATGGCCTGAATTTCCTTATAACATAGCAGTAGCTGGATTCCAAGAGCAAGTATCTCAAGAGAGACTTTGGACAAAGGAATGATCTAGCCTTAAAAATCTTGGAACTCATTCTGCAACATTCTATTTGTTACAAGTGAGTCACTAAGCCTGGCCATTTTGAAGGAAAGGAAAATTACATCCACCTTCTGGACCAACATTATTTACATTAGACCCACATGCAAAATTAACTTGCTTCTTTTAAAATCTCATCTATCAGATCTTCAGTCTCAAGCGTACTGTCTAGGATGTTATCTAAACTGGATTCAGGTGACCTTAAATATGTTTTCTCAGGTGCTGGATCTGAATACATGTGAACTAAGAAATAAATGGCATACCTCTCACATACCAAAAATACAGTGGTGGAAGAGACATAAGATATGTGCTCCTGTATCAAGAAAAAAAACCATTAAAAAAAGAAAAGAAAGAAAAAGGAAAATGGGAAATGCATTACAGTCATGATCCATTGTAATTTTGAAATCCAGCCAAGCACATATCCCAGCTCCTTGATCAGGGCTTATTCCTAGTGCCTTGTAATGAGTCTCTATGGCCCCTTGTTCCATCTTCTGGGTCTTGGTCCCATCTTTTCAATTGTCTTCCTTTCACTTAAAATGTAACCTATTATTACAGCTGAATATTCTTCTTCACTTTTTTTCTTCCCAAGAAGTTTTGGGGCACCAAGACCTCTTTTCATTTCTCACTGTTACTTTTCCTTTAGTCCATGCTGGCAGGGTTTCTGTTAGTACTATCATCTTAAAATTTTTATGGATTTTCTATGAATCCCTTTTAGGGTTCACTCCATTTAGCAAAAACCATTACACAAATAGTTTTGATGTAACTTTTCTCTACTTTGAGCTCCTGGTAAAGTTTTTGGGGGGACAATGTCCTCAAAATTATTAGAATCTCTATTTTTTAATGAACAGAAAGAAACTGTGGTGCATGGTCTTAAAATCCTTAGCCTTTTAATTTGTCTGAAAAGGTATATGAGGTACCAACTTAAATCTTACTGAAGTCTTAGAAAGTGTTTTAAAGTCATTTTTAGATCGTGTTTTCCTGACAGTGCCCTGGATTTGATCTTTGCCTGAAAGCTATTTCCTAATTTGAGAATAGTTTACCATCTGGAGAGGTTGGGAATGAGAAACTGTTTTATTTCGAAACCCAAGTCCTGGCTTCTTTATATTTAACAGTTTATTTTTAAGCTCTTATTTCTTTGGTTCTTTACTCATTTTATTACAGGCAGCAAGAAGAAATCAGGAATCTTCAACACTATGCCTAGAAATCTGCTTAAACAGATCATCCAGTTCATTAACTACATTTATTTTCCAAATTATAATGGGTGATCGTGTTGCTAAGCTTCCCACCACTACATAACAAGGGTCTCTTTTCCATATTGGAACAAGGGATCCAAGAGTACGAATGTGGAGAGAGAGCCAGGCTGAAGCAGCACTGCCATTTAGGACCTCATCTCAGTATTTATGGAGCTTCATTTCCACTGCTTTCTATTACTATTCAGAGGGAAAGGAATTAGACTTTGCTCCAGCAACTAATAAGAGTTTACTCACTTGTATTTAAATTCTCACTGACAAATTCCTCCAGACCCTTTAAACCATAATAACAAACTTTAGCCTCTTCCAGCTATTGCTTATGTCTTATTTCCAAAGTTAATACCCCATGTTTTTGGTCTTGTTATGGCATTTTCCTATGTAGTACTAAAATATTTTCTGTATCTATAGTGGCATAGCAATTCACTCCAAACTTAGCTTCATGTGTAAGCAACAGTCATCTATTGATGTTATCTTTTAGGATTCTGAGGCGCGCCTGGTCTCAGCTAGCTATTTCTCCCTGGGGTCTTTCATAGGTTGCAGTCAGATAGTGCCTGGGGCAGGAAAGATCTCAAAGGCTTCCTCACATGCCTGGTGGTTAATGCTGGTTGCTGCCTGGGACTTCAGCTACCAACTGTATCTCAGAACATCTACATGACTCCTCTTTGTGGGTTCAAAAATTTTCTCCTTGAAGTATGGTGTCAGGGTTTCATGAGCAAGTATCCTAAGAGGGAGCCGGGCAGCTGAGCCACTGCATTTTAGAACCACAACTCAGAATTCATGGACCAGTACTTCCACTGCATTCTATTTTCATTCAAAATGAAATGAATTGGACTTCACCACTGATAGGAACGGCATGAAAGAATTTGCAGACATGTTTTGAAACCTCCACAGTCCCTTTCTCCTTAATGACTATGTGGATATATTATATTTTTAGTAATTTTACATTTTTTAATTTTAACAAAATTCAAAAACAAGTAGATGAAGAAGAAAACTGAAATATTTTAATAGTCTTAGGAAGATCTTCTTAGTTAATCTCCAATAAAATGCCAAGAGAGCACATCTATATTCATACAACTGCAACAGAACACTAATTAAGAGATGGAATGTCACTGACCTAAAAATGCAAAAACACAAGAAAATGTCATTTCATATTGCTGTATATAAAGAAGATCCAAACAGGGTGATGATATTTCATGAAATTTCAGAGACCAGGAAAAGGGTTATCGCTTGGTTCACTGCCATCCTTACTGTAGCAAGTCACATAATATTTTAAGACATTTTCAGAAGGAAGTAAGAAAATGTATGTTACACTTGCATGACTACAGAGAGGAAACCAAGGTGTGGAGATTATAGAGAGATAAATCTGGGCTCCATAAAGCTGCTTTTTGTTGAAGCAGGTTTTCTATCATTAAAAGTGTTCATGCAAAATATGGAGAAAATTACCTAGAGCAGTTCATTCATTAGGAAAACATTATTTGTAACTCAGAGGTTCAATGATAATATGGTTATATAAGATTAAAGGAAACAATTAAAAATTATAAATGTTTCCAACAAAAAGTCTGTGATTTAGTCTATGTAGATTGTCCTCAAAATATGTCTGACTAGAATTCAACAGCACCTAGGAAATCCTACTGTCCTCTCTGAAGCCCATAGAGGACCCTAATTAAGTTAGTTGCAAGATGACATAAGAAGAACTTTATCCACTGTCATAGAAACTACCAGAAATAACATAATCAACTGAGAAAAGAGACAAACAATGACAGATGTTTCAGCGATTTTAGATAGCATGCTTTACTAATCCACTAACATATATCTCTATCAGAAATATAGCCAAAAAATAGCTAGGAGAAGGATGCTCCTACTGAACACATTTCTGGAATAATGGTGCATCTTTTATGCTTATACCTTGATTGATGTGACTTTTTTTTTCAATTGATAATTTTAAAACAGGAGCATTCTAAAATCAAGTTCATCCTCTTCATGTTAGAACCTGACTACTTCCTAGGGTATTTTTCTATTTTTCTATGCATATTTACCAAGTACCTAGGGAATACAAAGATGAGTAAGACATTGTCCATTTTTTCATATCCAACCTAGCAGCTAATATGAAAAATATAATATGTACATTGACAACTAAAATACAAAAAGAAAAGTAGTGGGCGCCACCTGCAATACTTAAAGTAACTATATCTCATTGTAGTACAACTTACAAAGTAACATTATGACAAACATCACTTCCAATTTTATAATAAAGAGTTGTTTTGTACATACTTTAAGTTCTAATGGATATTTTCTGTAACTAGAAATCAGATACCATAGTCTGAAAATGCTTTTTGTCTCAGAGATGTAAAAGCCTCTGGGAGATGTAGTTTAGATGCTGAAAAATTGAATTTTTAGGATAGTCAGTTGGCTTAGAACAAAATGCAAATCAGTATTTGAAAATGAGAACAATTGTTTGAAATTGGGATGAAATGATTCAGAAAATCTAGTATGCTATGGTACCTGTAACCAATAAAAATATACAATAAAATCATAAAGTACGTCAAAGAAGATATTCATATTCAAAGCACAAACATTCATTGAATGTCTGAAGAATACTGGGAGTTGTACTATATGCTTTCAGTGGCCTTCATAATAAATTAGCTTTCATAATTATAGTGTGGGGTAGGAACCAAGAATTCAAAGAAAAGAGAAGTCAGATAAGAAGACTAGATTTTGAAATTAATTTAGAGTAAAAATAGGCAAAGTCATGTAAAAGAAGAAATAGATTCTTGTATTTAGAGATACGATGACAACTTGAATAATTGGTTTATTGAAGCTAAATAATAAAGTCACATAGTATACTGACAGACTTCATTGATGAACCATTCCTGAAGGAGGATAATCAAAAGATTTAGCCACAACTCAGTCCTATTGAAAAAGCCATCCTCAATATGGATATCAGCACAAAGGATTATGCCAGTATCTGTAAAATTCCCTTTTTACCACATCCCTTCCAATATGTATTGCTTTTTGACTTTTTAACTATGGACATTTTTGCAGGAGTAAGGTGGTATCTCACTGTGGCTTTGATTTGCATTTCCCTGATTATTAATGATGCTAAGTATTTTTTCATAGGGTTGTTAGCTGCTTGTACATCTCATTTTCAGAAATGTCCATTCATATCTTTTGCCCAATTCGATGGTCTTATTTGTTTTTTCTTGATGATATGTTTGAGTTCCTTGTATATTCTGGACACTAGTCCCTTGTCAGATGCATGGTTTGCAAATATTTTCTACCACTGTGGGCTGGCTGTTTACTCTGCTGATTATTTCTTTTCCTGTGTGGAAGCTTTTTATTTAATCAGGTCTCATTTATTTTATTTTTTTTCTGTTGCATTTGCTTTTGTGGTCAGATATGATTTTGCTGTGTCCCTACCTGTATTAATCTATTCTCATACTGCTATAAAGAACTACCTGAGAAAAGAGGTTTAATTGACTCACAGTTCTGCATGTCTGTGGAGGCCTGAGGAAAATTACAGTCATGGCAGAAGGTGAAGGGGAAGCAAGGCAAGTGTTTGGCAGCATGAGAGAAATAGAGAAGTGGGGGAAGTGCTACATGTTTAAACCATCATATCTCATGAGAACTCACTCACTATTGTAGAACAGCATGGGGGAAACCACCCTTATGATCCAATGACCTCCCACCAGGTCCTTCCATCAACATATGGGGATTACAATTCAAGATGAGATTTGGGTGGGGACACAGAGCCAAACCATATCACCACCGAAATCTCATGTTGTAGTTTCCAATATTGGAGGAGGGAGCTGGTGGGAGTTAATTGGATCATAGGGGTGAATTTTTCTCTTGCTGTTCTCATGATAGTGAGTTTTCATGATATCTTGTTGTTTAAAACTGCGTACCTTCCCTGTTTTCTCTCTCTCTCCTGCTATCATGTGAAGAGGTGCTTGCTTCCCATTTGCCTTTTTGCCAGCATTATAAGCTTCCCGAGGTCTCCCCAGCCATGCCACCTGTATAGCCTATGGAACTGTGAGACAATTCAACCTCTTTATTTTTTAATAAATTACCAGTCTCAGGTAGTTCTTTATAGCAGTGTGAGAACAGACTAATAATAAAAATTGGTACCAGAGAAGTAGGACATTGCAATAAAGATACATGAAAATGTGAAAGTGACTTTGTAACTAGGTAATGTCCAGAGGTTGGAACAGTTTGGAGGAATCAGAAGAAGACAGGAAGATGAGGAAAAGTTTGGAACTTCCTAGAGACTTGTTGAATGGTTGTGACCAAAATGCTGATAATGAAATGGACAGTGAAGTACAGCCTGAGGTGATCTCTGTTGGAGATGAGGAACTTATTGAGAACTGGATAAAGGTTACTCTTCTATGCTTTAGCAAAGAGAATGGTAGCATTGTGCCCCTGCTCAAGAGACCCGTGAAACTTTGAATTTGAGAGAGATGATTTAGGGTATCTGGCAAAAGAAATTTCTAAGCAGCAAAGAATTCCAGAATTGACCTGGCTGCTTCTAAAAGCCTACATCGTTTGCATAAACAAAGAAATTACCTGAAACTAGAGCTTATATTTGAAAGGGATGCAGAGCATAAAAGTTTGGAAAATTTTCAGCTCAACCCATGTGGTAGAAAAAAAAACTCATGTTCTGAGAAGGTATTCAAGGCTGCAGAAATTTGAATATGTAAAAGTAAGCCTAATGTTAATAGCCAAGATAATGGGGAAAACACCTCCAGGGCATTTCAGAGACCTTCTGACAGTCCCTACCATCACAGACCTAGAGGCCTAGGTGGGAAAAAAATGGTTCTGTGGGCCAGGCCTAGGGCCTTGCTTCTCCATGTAGCCTCAGAACATGGTGCTCTGTGTCCCAGTGGCTCCAGCTCCATCCGTGGCTAAAAGGGGCCAAGGTAGAGCATGGGCCATTGCTTCATAGAATGTAAGCCCAAGCCTTGGCAGCTTCCATGTTGTGTTGGGCCTGTGGGTATGCAGAAGACAAGAGTTGAGGCGTGGGAGTCTCCACCTAGATTTCAGGGAATGCATGGGAATTCCTGGATGTCCAGGCAGAAGTCTGCTGACAGGGCATAGCCCTCATGTAAAACCTCTATGAGGGCAGTGTTGAAGGGAAATGTGGGATTGGAGCCCGCACACAGAGTCACCACTGGAACACTGCCTAGTGGAGCTGTGAGAAGAGGGCCACCATTCTCCAGAACCCAGGATGGTAAAACCACTGACATCTTGCACCATGATCCTGGAAAAGCTGCAGGCACTCAATGCTAGCCCATGAAAGCAGACTTGAAGGCTATATCCAGCAGAGCCACCAGGGTGGATGGAGCTGCCCAAGGCCTTGGGGGCCCACTCCTGGCATTGGTGGAGCCTGTATGTGAGACATGGAGTCAAGGGAGGCTATTTTGGAGATTTAAGACTCAATGACCGCACTGATAGGTTTTGAACATGCATGGGGCCTGTAACCCCTTTGTTTTGACTGATTTTTCCCTCTTGGAACAGTTCTATTTACCTAATGCCTGTACCTCCATTGTATCTTGGAAGTAACTAACTTGTTTTTGATTTTATAGGCACATAGGTGGAAGGAAATTGCCTTGTCTCAGATGAGACTTTGAACTTAAACTTTTGAGTTAATGCTGGAATGAGTTAAGACTTTGGCAGACTATTGGTAAGGCATGATTTTGTTTTGAATGTGAAAAACATGAGATTTTCGAGGGGACAGGGGCAGAATGATATGTTTTGACTCTGTGTCTCCACCCAAGTCTCATGTCAAATTGTAATTCCTCATGTTGGGGGAGGGACCTGGTGGGAGGTGACTGGATCATAGGGCATATTTCCCCCTTTCTCTTCTTGTGATAGTAAGTTCTCATGAGATCTGGTTGTTTAAAAATTTGCGGCACTTCCCCCTTTGTTCACTCTCCTGCTGTCATGTGAAGAAGTACTTGCTTCTCATTAGTCTTTCTGCCATGATTGTAAGTTTCCTGAGGCCTTTCCACCCATGCCTCCTGTACAAGCTGTGGAACAGTGAGTCAATTAAACCTATTTTCTTTATAAATTACCTAGTTGCAAGTAGTTCTTTATAGCAGTGTGGAAATGAACTAATAAAAGGTCTTAGTCATTAATTCTTTACCTAAGCCAATGTCCAGAAGAGATTTTCCAATATTGTCTTCTAGAATTTTTTTTTGTCTTCTAGAATTTTTATGGTTTCAGTTATTTAAAGTGTTTGAACCATCTTGAGTTGATTCTTACATAAAGTGAGAAATGAAGATCCAGTTCCATTCTACTTGTGACTTGCCAGTTCTCCCAGCATCATTCATTGAATAGTGTACCCTTTCCCCATTTTATGTTTTGTATGCTTTATTAAAGATCAGTTTGCTGTAAGAATTTGGCTTTATTTCTTGGTTCTTGATTCTGTTCCATTGGTCTACATGCCTATTTTTATACTAGTACCATGCTATTTTGGTAACTATGGCCTTGTAATATAATTTGAAGTCAAGAATGTGATATCTCCAGATTTGTTATTTTTGCTTAATATTACTTTGGATTTGTGGGTTCCTTTTTGGTTCCATATGAATTTTGGAATTGTTTTTATCTCATTCTGTGAAGAATTATGATGGTATTTTGATAGGAATTGTATTAAATCTGTAGATTTCTTTGCACAGTGTAGTCTTTTTTACAATATTGATTTTCCCCACCCATGAGAATGGGATGTGTTTTCATTTGTTTTTATCATCTATGATTTCATTCAGCACTGTTTCATAGTTTTCCTTGCAGAGATTTTTCATTTATTTGGTTAAGTATATCCCTAACTATTTTATATTTTTTACAGTTATTATAAAAGGGATAGACATGGAAAAAGCATTTGATAAAATCCAGCATCCCTTTATGATAAAAAAAAAAACCCTCAACAAAATAAGCATAGAAGAGACGCACCTCAAAGTAATAAAGGCCATATGTGACAAGCCCACAGCCAACATTATACTGCATGTGGAAATGTTGAAAGCATTCCCCGTGAGAATTGGAAAAAGATAAAGATGCCCACTTCTATTTAATGTGTACTGGAAGTCCTAGCCAGAGCAATCAGACAAAAGAAAGAAATAAAGGGCATCCAAATTGGACAAGAGAAAGTCAAACTGTCACTGTTCACCAATACTATGATCATCTGACCTAGAAAACCCTAAAGACTCATCTAAGTAACTCCTGGATCTGGTAAATAAATTCAGTAAAGTCTCAGGATACATAGTCTATGTACACAAATCAGTAGCACCATTAAACACCAACAATGACCAAGCTGAGAATCAAATCAATAATTCAATCCCTTTTACAATAGCTACAAAAATATTAGCAACTCATATCTTGTCATAGCACTCATAATTGCAGAAAATTGAAGGATGTTACTCTTTTCTCACAATTCTTCATCAAAAGAAAATATTTCACTTATGATCATAGAAATAAGTTGTGGCAGTTGAATGTAGAAAGTACATTATATAGTTGTTGCTGCAAATTTAAAGATTCTGGGTCTAACTTTTCCTTCTAGGGTCAAGCTTCTATTAAAAAAATAAATATGCTAAGAAAAGGATAACTCCATAAAATGCTGTCACTCAAAGCCAATATGAAGTACTATTACTACCACAACCAAATATTGGATTGCTACAACCACCTTACTACTTTGCCCATTGACTACTCGTTTCAACTGAGTGGAGCATTCACTTGTAAAAAGGGATAAATTTAAAGTGCAGCTGCAATGTGCAAGTTCCATTTTATATGATTCTGTTGGAGACTGGTATTACTTACATTTTTAAATTCTGTATTCTCTTTGCTATTCAGACGATGAGTCTGGTATACTCCAAGATATCAATCATAAAAGAAAAAAGTCAAAAAGTTTCATGGTAACATCATAAAATTGAAATAGAGAGCATAATGGATAATCTTGAAGTTGCCTGGAGAGTCCATTAACAAGTACTTTCTCCATCCCTCAAACTGTTTATTTCATTGAAATGTTACTATTTGTAAATAAGATGGAATATAAAGCCTCTATCTTTGAGTCAGAAGTTTGCATGGTCTTTTCCCTTTTCTTATACATTCAAATTAACAAAAGAATTAAAAACCTATTGCTAAATTCTAATCTTACTCTCTTGTAATCCAACTGTAATCTAGTGCTATTTTCAGTCATATCATCATAAAAACTAACTGAAAAAATAGAGGTGCTTCCAGGATACACCCATTTATCACATTTCAAATGAAGATAGATGTGGATATATTCACTTTTTCTTCTGTGAAATATCTACTTGAAGAGATGTTATAATTTTAAAAATAAGAAGGAAACAGATACCTAAAAGAATCAATATTTATACTTTAAAACTATGCAAATTAGCTGCTTTAAATGTGATCAATGACTGGTTACATATATCAAATGAAGATGTGAATGAATGATGAAACACACTGTGTCTTGACTAAAAAGTCTTATTTCTTTACTCAGTTTCCTCAAAATAGTAAGGTGTGAAGCAAGAACTGGTGAGTTATACAGCATATGGAGCCAAACAGTATGAAAAAAGGTAGGCAGATGAGGGTAAAGTCACATTATTTTCTACTTCTTAAGTAGTCAAGGCTGAGAACAAGGAGACATTTAGGGGCAAGATATGACATTATAGTGCAATAGTTAAGGACATAATTAAAAGCACCAGCTTTAGAGCCAGATATTCTGGGTTCAAATTCAGGTTTTACCACATTAACTCTGTGACCATGGGGAAGTTATTTAAACTCCTGGATCCTCTGTTTTCTTAGTATAAAAATAGAGCTAAGAGTAGGCCTTGTAGAGAACTGTAAGAATTAAGTTAAATAATGTATGCCCAATACCTAGCAGATTTCAAGTATCCACTAATTGTATCACCATTATTAATTCTTCGTTATGGAGAGGTCCATAAAGGATCCAGAAGGCAAGGTACTTTATTTTTTAATACCCTAAATTATTATTTCAGCCATAGAATTACTTAATCCCTTCTAAAAGTAAATTTCCCCATGAAACTTAAGAGGAAAACTTTTTCAGCTACAACCAAATCAAAAGCATTCAGTCCTTTAGTCTTCACTAAAACTAACCCAACCTTCATTTCAGGTTTTGTTTGTTTGTTTGTTTGGGGGTTGGTGTTTTTTTTTTTTGCCCATTTTCTCTTATTATTCCTTCAGTAAAAATGAACAGGAATAATCTTCATCAAAATCTTACAAGGTTCTCTTAGAAATGGATGTCATGGGAGGATTCAGCTAAGATTTAAAAAAAAAAAAATAGCCTTCCCTCATTCAATCCAAAAGAGGAACTTTCCCAGGATTTCTGCCTCTTGTGGAGTTTAAGGTCCATGTCTTGCCATTCTCTCAGTAGCAAGCTTCCCTATGGGGTATTTTAAATGTAGAAAGCAGAAGGGCTGTTATACCAAGTGCTGTCATACAAATAAAACTTCAGCCATCCACATCATTGACACTGGCTGTTTCTGTTAAGAGAAAAAGTATAATCATTTTTCTTGTAAGTATTCTTGCATGAATTCATGAACCTGAGGTGTCAATTATGTCTCTGTTCAATCTAGTTGACCACAATCATGACTACCAGAATTTTAAAAAAATATGTCAGGTCAGTTCTCCTTTCTGTATAACTTGACCATCCTCCACAATTGCTCACGGCCTGAGGCAAACTGAAGATGTTTGACAAAAACTCTGTGAGCCAAAAAGTAATCAATCAAAACATACTTAAGAAGCATTATAATAGACCTTGAAGGGAAAAGTAAAGGATTACAAGCAGGCTCCATCTGTGACTAGGTTATCAATAATATTTGTTTGTCCTTTTGCGAGTTAGCAAGCATATATACAATGTTATTGTGGCAAACATTCAGCCAACCCAAGAAAGTCATTTTAACCAATTACATATGTGAAAAGAAAACTGATAATCTAAAAGAAATGGATCATGACATAGAAAAGGGTTTCCATGTTAAAACTGGTTTCCAGTTCCAAGTCAGCATGCCTGAGTTAGTGTCTTCTTTATGTCTCTTTCTGTCCTTACCTTCCAAAATGAGCTGAACAGCCCTGCCCCAACACAGCAAAAGCTGGGATTTCAGAGACTATTGGGAGCTCAAACATGGCACCAAGTCCCAAGGAGGAAAAACTGGGGATCATGGGATCTTGCTGTAATCATCCTTTAGGGCCCTTCTCAAAAGTCTCACTTGGTATTATGGACTGAGTCATGTCCCCTCCCAAAATTCATGTTGAAGTCCTTACCCCTAGTACCTCAGAATGTGATTAGATTTGGAGATAGGGTGTTTAATGAGATAATTAAGGCAAAATAAGTCATATGGGTGGGTTCTAATCCAATATGACTGGTGTCTCTATAGGAAGAGGAATGAGGACAGAGACACAAATGGACCAAGCATCCATCATGTAAAGACACAGAAAGAAGGAAGAAGAAGTCAGGAAAAGAGGCTGCAGGAGAAAGCAAACTGCCAACATCTTGATCTTGAACTTCTAGCTTCCAGAATTGTAAAAAATAAACTTCTGTTGTTTAAACCACCCAATCTGTGTTTGTTTTTTTTTTGTTATAGCAGTCCTAGCAAACTAATACATCTGGCTGTTACCTCTTTCTTTTCTTCTAAGGGCTCTAAAGCAAGTTCTCACTCTTTGTTTCAAATAGAATTTCTCCCTTCCCCCAGAAACAAAATGCAGTCCAGATCTTTCCTTAATGACTGCCCCTGGATTAAGTATAGCCTTTTTAAAATGTGTTTATTAAGAGTTTTGAACAGTAGAAATAATAGGGAAAACTCATATGAAATTTAAGTTTGTTTGCTTGCTATTCCCCTTAATTCAGTAATTCCTTGGGATAATGGGAACCCCTTATTTATACTGATAAACTTTCAAATTCCCATGGAGTATCTGCTGATTAATAAAATACAAAATTTCAAAAGACTATTATGTATTCAATAATGTGTTTAAATAATGTTGAATATTTCAAATCATGGTAGTACACATATTCAAGTGGTGTTACCCACTTTATAACCTTGGGATACAAATATGATAATAACTCTTTTTTCCAATTTATCATCAAATTTTGATAGGCTTCTACTAGCAAAATTTCTATGAATCCTATTAAATAATCCTGAGGCTTACTTGGAAAAAATATATCATTTCTTTCTAAACATCAAGTGGAGTAAGAACTATAAAATCCTTCTAGTTCATGACCACTGCCATATTGCCATTGAGTGATTGCTATTGAACAATAGTACTTTGTGGTACAAGGAACACGAATGTAGTATGCAGTGATGCCCTTGTCATTCTGTTTGCTGTCAGCACCTCCATGCTTCCTCAAACAAGACTCCTAGTCCTTCAGTCATTCTTCTCCAAAGGGTGGTGGGATCTGCAGGTGCATCCTGGCTCAGACATATGACGCACCAGCTCTACTCTCCTACAAAAGCACCAGAATCTATACTGAGATGAGGTTGCCAGCCATTTAATTTATAGTCAGAGCCTCTCTAGGACTTCTGGCATCCTTTAGCTTTGTCCACCCAGGTAGGTTTCCCTTACTTCTATTCTCAGTGATAAGAGGTTAGAATCTCACACCCATCCTTCACAAACAATATCTTTGCTTCTCTTCATCCTCCTCCCTAAAGACTAACTCTGAAAACCAAGATGCCAGGGACCAAAATTGTTTCTATTACAAGATTCCCACAGCACAATTGCACTTTCTTGCCTAGCAACTGCTTAACTAAGAATTACTCAAGCAGGTCCTTCTGTAATGTGACAACTCTGCTGCAAGATGATGTGCAATTTCCACTTCTGTGTATCGAAGTGATTAATTGGTGATACATTGTTTAACCTACTGCAAACATACATTTGAAAAGGATATATGAAGAAATAATTTTATATCATATTATATATAAACAAACATAATGTACTGTGTATTGACAGACGTATTATTCAGGTTTGACGCACCACTTTGTGTACTTGTGATGTTCCTTGGTGGAGAACCACTAACTTAGATCCTGTAAGTTAAAATGCAGGTGGCAGTGATAGACTTCAGAGGGAATCCTCAAACTGCATCTTTTGTGTAATTGACTAAAATATGAGGATGAGAGGGGTAAGTTCCAAAAGGATTTATGAAAATATAATGGGACTATGGGGCCAGCTACTAGGCAGCCTTGGAGCAGGAGATGTGATAGTGTGAGTGGAGAAAAAAGAATATTTACTGACCTTTCACCATCTCTGCCATGCATTTTCCCATAATTTAGAAGACTTTCTAGTCTTAGAGAAGAGTAGGGCCACTCAAAAGCAGAAAAATAGATTATAGAATATGAAGAAAATCCAGAGAAATACTTGTTTGGCACAGGGGTCACCAGTGAATCACCGTTACTATGGTGGGGTGGCCATTCTTTTATAATTTTGAGACCACCAGTGTGGTATCTGTACCCTGCCCCAAATAGCTTTATCTAGTCAAATGAATAACACAAACACACACAGAAAAGAGGGGAATAAAGTACTGCTCTCAGTTCTTATCAAAAGTGCAACAGAGAATAGAGTAATGTGTTATGTCACTTTTCTCTACTGAAATTTGCTATTTCCCTCAGGTATTTCTTCCCCTTGCAAGCTTCCCCAGTATTTTACAGAATAAGATGGCATTTTATCTGAAAGCATTTGGTAAATGTTCTTTGAGTCTAGGAGGCTGCAATTTAACAAATGGCTTCCTCACACAAACTATAAGTTTGATACAGAGTGATTGACAACGATGCCAACATTTGAAAAGCAGCTAAGAGCTTCAAAGCCTACAGTAGCTGAGGCCAGGACTGAAGTTTATCATCAGCCTTGGAGATTGTGGTTTATGTTGGCAACATAAAATATCTGTCATTTTAATACAGCTCTTAAAAGATTTTTAAACATGTCATTAAACAAACATATCAGAAGGATGGGCCCAGAAGAAACCAGTTTTAAGATAACAATAGAATCAAAATACATTATCACCAGATAATAGTCTCCTACTGTTTGATAAAGGATTCAGCTTCTGAAGCCAAAACAAACACAGAGGCATAGCCAAGATGTTTGTTTTAGAAGTGGAAGACATTGATCTTATGACACGTTTCTATTACAACAGCTCTGTTACACTCAGGGCAGGCTCTATGTAAAAGTATGCTGCGTAATTTTGGAGGTGTTCAATCGAAGGAAAGTTACTTGTAGTGCAGCACATTTATCCTTTGGGAGGCATACCCCCTTCTCCCCTATGCACTATCCCTTCCCAGCACCCCCAAAACAGGATTTGCACTATAGTAAGACAAAAATAAGAAGATCCTGGGTCAATAAGTAGAGGGGATGTATGAGAGGTGGGGGAATGTCCAGAAGCAGGATTTTGTACTGCAATGTCTTGAAAACTCACGTGTAAAGTTGAAATCCTGTACCTATTTCTTCAGCAGAGCTCAGGATGTGCAAAGCTGAGATGCTATACCTATCTCTTCAGCAGAGCTCAGGAGTTGCTTAGAGAAGCCATTAAAAGTGGCTAAAGACCATCTTCACTTCCACTGCTTTAGAAATGTGTGTGTATTTACATTATTGAAAAGGTCTGTCCTGTGTCCTTGGGGTGTAGGAATGAGTATTAGGTTGGTGCAAAAGTAACTGCAGTTTTTGCCATTAAAAAGGAATGGATTTTGCCATTAAAAGGAATGGCAAAAACCACAATTACTTTTGTACCTACCTAATATAATGTCTGATTAAAACGCTGGGCACTAGAATCACTTTCTTGCTCTGCTATCAGAATAACTCTCTTCCTCTCTGACCGCCACGCTTTACTCAATGTTATACTGTAGATGCCACTCTTTTCTTTCAATCAAACCTCAGTGAGTTCTGGTTCCTGCTCCAGTCAGGGTAGACCTTTGTATTTTCCTAATTTATGCAATCAGAGCCAATCTTAAGAGTGGGTGGGTAGAATTATTGAAAGACTGATAGATGAATTAACCTGCTCAAAATCCCTCCCTCAGTCTAACATTTTCACTGTCTGTCATGCCTTTGCATATATTTTATTCAATTCAACTATGTGACCAGCACTGGTCCTCCCAAATCATTTAGTCTTTCAACAGATATCAGGTAGCAAATATATTGTAAGCAATAACATGGGCTAAGCGTTATTCAAGATAACAGTACTATGAAGATGGATGAGGCAGAGACTCACACATAAAAAACTACACCGCCAAGATAGGGAGGCAGACAGACAGACAAATTTAAAACTATAATGCTGCATCACAACTTTCCCGAAGAGTACTGAACTACATTGAAGAAAAGTACCTCAGATTGGTCATTAGATCTTAATGATGATGATCTTAAAGAGAGCAATTTAAGGAGAGAAGATTAAAGCTAGATTTCATTAGAGTTGTAATGATTGGGCAGTTAGTAGAAGAGACAATGAACTGTCCTATTAAAAATTTTTCTTGAACATTGATAAACACGGGATGGTAGCTAATGACATCTCCAGGGTCAAGGGAGCATTTGTTTATTTGCCTTGAAGATGGAGCTGTGATCCTATTTATGAGCTTTAGTGAAAAAACTTTATGCCTTGATTCTCAGAGGACTTTTTTTTTTTTAAGTTTTTAAGTCAACTTTTGAAGTGAAAATACTACTGGGAAGAGTAGGCTCTTAGTAAAATCTGTCAGTTGTCAGTTAACACCTTAGCAGGGCACAGGATGCTAGGGGGTGCCAAGAGCAGGCAGGAGAACGCTGCTCCTGACGAGGTGGGAGAGCACCCAATATCCGCTTCTTCACAGTCGCATCTGGGAGTCAGCCAAAGAATCCCAGCTGGTCCTGCTTTGACAAACAATCCTCATTCTCCTTTAATAGACTGAAATATAGGAACACAAACAGGGCTCAAATTAATGCTTTTGCACATTGCTCTTCCTTGCTGAGATTCTTTTTTAAGTAAATGAGGATATAGATTATAGAAGCAAACCAAGAATTACATAAGTAGGTTTGAGTATTTCAAATGGTACCAAAACAATGCATATTTGTGAAAAGTTAAAATACAACAGGCAGAATAAAAACAGAGGCCACCTTTCCCTCCCTATTCTGTATGCTCCCACACAATGGCAATCCAGTTACCAACTTGGTGAGGGACTTTCTGTATCTATACTGTGCATTTACACCTGCATGTAAACATAATGTATATATGTAATCCAGTTGCCTGGCACTGTTTTCCCTTCTCTAATATATACACATTGGCAGAAGTGTGATTTGGGGCATGCCCACATATCCTTAATAATAATAATAATAGCTAAGAGTTAGTAAGTACTCATTATGTTACAGACACAGTACTAAGCACTTTGATTTTTAGTTTTACAAATAATAATTACCCAAGGGCATTTTCAAAACTAGCCAAAACATCACAAAAAAAAGCAAAAGTTCTCATAATCAATCATCCTAATTCTCCTCTGACATGACCACTGTTGGCAGTTAGGTGGATATCCTTCTAGACATGTTTAAATGCATACAAATATCTATATATACATGCAGAAACACGGTAAGTTTGCTTTTTTGTAATTATTACCATACTGTAGATATTGTGTAGGACTCACATTTTTCATTTTGGTCATGTAGATCTTTCAATTTCAAACCATGTTGATATAATTTATTATTTTTAACATTTGCATAGAAAGCATGCTAATCCATTCTGTGGTTTTACCACAGATTAAACAGTCATTTTACTGGTGGTCATTAAGGTTGATTCCAGTTTTACACAGTAAAAATGAATAGCATAATAAAGAGCTCACACAGGACCTTTGGACACATATGTCGGCATTTCCTTCAGTTAGTGAGAAGAGTAGTTGCAGGTCAAAGAACAGAGAAGACATTCACCCGGCATCCTTTCTTTGCTTCCCATTTGCAACAGCCCTCATATTCCACTCAACCTCTTTCAGTCTGGAAATCAGATTCTAATAGAAGTAGAGCTGGTGAATTAAGGTAATGAGCCCATTTAATATCTCTGATAAGACTGATGGATTTACAAGATGGTGCCCACCTTAAAACTGTTCTAGTCAAATGAAACTCAGGAATTTTGATGAGCATTCTGAGATACTTACTCTTTGTTTTGCATTTACAGGAAAAATGTAGCCCTGGGAGATGTCAAATGCCATCTGTATCAGTTTGCTAGGGCTGCCATTAATAAGGTACCACAAACTGAGTGGCTTAAACAACAGAAATTTATTTTCTCACAGTTCCAGAGGCTAGAAACCAAGGTATCAGCAGGGGCAGTTTGTTCTATGGGCCATGAGGGGGAGGACCTGTGCCAGGCCTTTCTCCTTGTCTTATAGGTGATCATGTTCTCCCTGTGTCTTCTTCACATTATCTTCCCTCTGTGTGTATCTGTGTCCAGATTTTCTCATTTATTAATGATCCTTAAAAGGTCACCAGTCATATTGGATTAAGTACCACTTTAAGGACCTCATTTTAAGTTAATGTCCTCTTTAAAGATCCTATCTCCAAATATACTTATGTTCTGAAGTCCTAGGAGTTAGGACTTCAACATATCACTTTTGAAGGGGACATAACTCAGCTCATAGCATCATCTCCAGATCACAGGTGGAGGCAACCATAGGATAAAAGGGAGAACAGAGAACCAGCAGGAAACTGGGTGCTTACTTATCAAGACTCACTTAAAGCCAATGTGTCTTTGCTGAATGTCTCTCAATTGAATTTTTCAGTTGAGTCAACAATTGCAAATTCACATAGGATGTTTTTCTTATGACCACAGAAATCCTAGGAGTAAATAAGTTAAACTGTGATTAATACTGTTCAATTAAACTCCTGAGAAAGCAAACATGCTTTTAAGAAGTGAAAAGCTTTAACATGCTTTCTCATCAACAGTATATAAAAGTTCTCAGTTCCGCATACTGTCATCAATAAGAATTATTTATAAACTTGTTTAAAAATTGGCCTTCTTATGAGTAAAAACCAGAATCTAATCAGTTTTTTATTTTATCTTTTCCTGATGGGTAGGAAGCTGAGTATATTTTCCTCTGTTTATTGGGCATTTCAGTTCTTTTGTGAACTGCCCATTTATATCTTTGGTCAATAATTTTATTCGGCTATTTAGGAATGTTTGTATTAACTTGTGGAGTCATATAGACAAGGCAAATATTTTCTCTGAACCGTTTTAAAACTCTATGATGTTTTACGTTATATAGACATTTTAAAATTTGGATTATTAGTTGGTTCAAATGCTCAGTTGTTTTCTTTGTGGTGTCTAGGTTTTATATCTTTTTGAAAATGTTGTCCCTATGCCAAAATTACGTAAACATTGTCTCAGAATTTCATATATATAATTCTTAGTTTTCCTTAATTCTTAGTTTTCCTTATAACTAGATCTTTCATATATTTGGAATATATTGTTGTGACTATTATAGAAAATGTAATTTATTTTAATGGCTAGTCCATTGTTTCTAAATCTTTTAGTAAATAATTTGTGTCTCTTGTGATTTGAATTATCTCATTTATCATATATCACATTATCATATTTATAGGGTCTGTTTCTGAAAAATCAATCCTGTTGTATTGACCTGTTATGCTTATTTCTGTACCAAAATCATACTGTTTCAATTAAGGTAGCTGTATCACACAGAAAAATATTATTTAAAATATGATAAGGTAACTTTGTAATAAATACAAATTTTGCTTTATTTTTCTTTTTAAACATTTCTTGGCTACTCTTCTCCGTTTACTAAAATCAGCTATTCTAGTTTCTTAAAAATCCCAATGATATTATTTCAGCTTATTTCCAGAGCCACAGAAGTAAAAGGAGATCACTTATACCCTTGCAATGAAAAGAGTCAGACTTCAAATTTGTGCTTTTTTTTTTTTTTTTTTGAATGCATTAGAGAGCTGAGACACAACAGATAGTCCCAAATATCTCAGGAAAGATGAGATTTGCAGAAAGGAGATGTGAGCGTTCAACTCACCTGGAATAGACAGAAAACATATGGTGGGAAAAGTTAAGCTAGAATAGCTGAAAAAATAGTAAAGGCTGAGTGTGGGCTGGCAGGACAAAAGGAAACCCATAGGTCTTGCAGGCTATCACTGCCTGAACCCCACGTGTTACACTGAGAAATGACTGGAAAGAGATGAGGAAGTGTGGGGAAAACAGCTGTGCAAGAGGAGCAAGAAACACTGCCTGATCCCTTCCTGTCTCCACGGAGGAACACAAGCCTTCATTAAAAACCAGAGGGAAAAACCCACATAGCATCCAGTTAGGCAAAGAAGTTTTTGATATGAGACAAAAAATATAATTCACAAAAGACAACAAATGATAAATGTGGACTTTCTAAAAATGAAAAACCTTTTTACCTAAAGGATCTTGTGAAAAGAATGAAATGACAAGCCATGGACTAAGAATATATATACATATGCAAATTACATTTCTGAGAAAAGACTTTGTGTCCAGACTATATAAAATCTCTAAAAACACATTAATAAAAGTATGAACATTCTAATAAAAAATGGACAGAATATCTGAACAAACAATTCAGTAAAGATGATTACTAGATGACAAAAAATAACAAACCATTGATTCACACAACATACATGAGTCATAAATACATTTTACTAAGTGAAAGAAGTCAGACCCAAAAGCCACATAGTGCATGATTCCATTTATATGACATGCCAGAAAAGGCAAAAGTATAAAGGACAGAAAATAAATCAGTGGTTTGCCAGCCTCGGGAGTTTGGAAGAGATGTCGTCTACATAAGGGAATTTGAGGGTAAATATGATGGTAGATTCTGACATTTCTTAAAACCTATGGAACTATATGCCACACAAAGGGTGAAACATATTGCATATAAAAATTGTTTAAATAAATTTTCTTGTGTATATTTGAGGTTTACAACATGTTATCAGATATATATGGATAGTAAAGTGGTTACTATAGTGATGAAAATTAACGTATCTATCATCTCACATAATTACTTTTTTGTGTGTGACTAAAAGAGCTAGAATCTTAGTTACAAAATGACAAAAATTTTAACAAAATTTGGAAATGTTAACAAAAATCCCCAGTATAATTTTATTACTGTTAGTCCTCATTAGAGGATGTACATTAGATCTCTAGACTTGTTCGTCCTACCTATCTGGTACTTTATATCCTTTGACCTAAATCTCCCCATTTCCTCTCTCCTCCCTGGCCCCTGGTAATCACTGTTTTATTCTCTATCTCTGTACATTTGACCTTTTTATAAGCTTTCATGTATAAGCAAGATTATGCATTTTTTTTCTGTGTCTGGCTTATTTCACTTTGCATAATGTTTTCCAGGTCCACCCATATTGTGGCAAATGGCAGAATCTCTTTCAAGTCTGAATGAAATTGAATTATATTCCTATATATTCCTATATATTATTCCATTATATTTCTATTCATATTCATATATATTATATATATATTCCATTATATATTAATAAATTAATGTGTATATATACATAGTCCATTATATATAATGGAATATATATATTAATATACATAATGGGATATATATTAATACATATATAATGGACTATGTATATATACACATTTTCTTTTTCCATTCGTACATCTATGGACACTAAGGTTGTTTTTATAACTTGGCTATTGTGAATAATACTGCAATGAACAGAAGAATGCAGACAGCTTTAGAAGGTAATAATTTTATCTCTTTTGGGTACATACTCAGAAGAGAGACTGCTGGCTCATATGGTAGTTCTATTTTTAATTTCTTTAGGAATCACCATACTGTTTTCCACAATGGCTGTTCCAATCTACATTCCTACTAGCAGTGCACTAGGGTTCCCTTTTCTCTATACCTTTTCCAATATTTATTGTATCTTGTCTTTTGATAATAGCCATCCTAATGGGTGATGTCTCACAGTGGATTTAATCTACATTTTTTAGATAATTAGTAATATTTCACACTTTTCAAACTTATTGACCTTTTTAATGTTTTCTTTGGAGAAATGTTGGTTTAGGTTTCTCGCCCATTTTTCACTGGGGTCATTTGTTTTCTGCTATTAAATTGTAAGAGTTCTTTTTAAATTTTGAATATAATCCCCTTATCAGATACATGGTTTGCAAATATTTTTTCCCAGTTCATAGGTTGCCTTTTCATTTTGTTGATTGTTTTCTTTGCTGTACAGGAGCTTTTGGGTTTGGGGTGATCCCATTTATTAATTTTTGCTTTTGCAGCCTGTGCTATTTGGTGTGATAGTCACAAAATTATTACCAACATCAACTGTCAAGAAGCATTTCCTCTGTGTTCTTTTCTAGGAGTTTTTTGATTTCAGGTCTTATATTTAGATCTTTTATCTATTTTCACTTGATTTTTTTTTTGAATCTGGTACAAGATAAGGATTCAGTTTCATTCTTTTGCATGTGGAAACCTAGTTTTCCCAGTACCATTTACTGAAGCAAATATCATTTCCCCATTGTGTCTTCTTGGTGCCCTTGTCAAAAATTTGTTGACTACACGTGTTTAAATTCACTACTCAGCTTTCTATTCTGTTTCATTGGTCTATGTTTCCATTTTTATAATGGTACTATACTGCTTTAATATAATTTTGTAATAAAATTTTACATTAGGAAGTATAATGCAACCAACTTTGTTTTTCTTTCTCAGTATCACTTTTGTGATTCAGAGTTGCATGTGGTTCCCTACAAATTTTAGGATTCTTTTTTCTATTTCTGTGAAGAATGCCATTGAAATTTTGATAGGGATTATGTTAAATCTATATATTACTTTGAGAAGCATAGAAATTTTAAGAATATTAATTCTTCTGGTCTATGAACATTAAATATCTTTCCATTTTATTTGTGTCTTCTTTAATGCATATGAATTTTTTTAAGATTAAAGCAGCCAACATGTATGTGTGGGAGGAAGAAAGATGAAATGTGAATTATGACAAATGAATCTATATTATAAATAAATCACATTATCATATTAAAGAGAATGGGAAGAAACAAGATAATTAAGCAACTTTCAAAGAGTACTTTGGATACCATAAAGCTAAAGATGGAAAGACCATACTCAAACACTGTACTGTAGTTGGGAAATTGTTTCTCACAGGGATCTAGGGTAGAAATTTTGATTCTGCTTTGTTTTAATACTTGAACAAATAAGTAAATGTACTGTGCATAAGGACACCTAGAGCAAGTAGCTACAATTAAAGAAATGAAGACTAGAATGAATCTTGTGGGGCTAGAAAAATGGCAGAGGTATCAATACAAATATGTGGTTAAGGATCCGATCCAAGATGGCCAATTGGACACAACTCCAGCACACAACACCCAGCGAGAGAGACACAGAAATCCAGAGATCTCCTAGCTCCAACTGAGGTACCAGGTGCATTTCAATGGGTCTGGTCCGAGGGTGAGCAAAGACCAATCAGGGCAGACTGAGGTGGGGAGGGGTGCTGCTTCACCCAGAAAGTGCATCTGACCGGCGAGTCTGAGGCTCCCCCTGTGGTGCTCCAGTCCAGATATAGAACTTTCCCCAAAGCTTCACAATGCACAGAGCAGGGGATCTTTGCCAGTCAAGAACCAGGAATTACAAGTGCCGACTTGAATAAGAGCCTGCAGACTGAGCTATCGCCCCCTCCCCCCACCTGGAGAGAGAGGGAGCTGTAAGTGGGAGCAGCTGGGTGGGCCCCTACCCCATGACTGGAAAGAGAGGAAGCTGAAAAGGGGGAGATGGCTGGGTGCGGCTGGGCGGGTCCCTACCCTCCCCCAACAAACCCCAGAAGGTTGAAGCTCTGACTCTAGTGGGTTGCTCAGCCAGTGCCACAGTCTGAGATAAACCCTGAATGATCCAGCCCAGTAGAGGAAGGGCGCAACCCACCACTAGAGGGGTGGGACTGGGCTACATGTTTTAGCAAAAAACACAGGAAGCCTACGTAGCAACAGGACGGCATTCTTGACCACCCAGCAGCGCCTACAGGTCAGGAAAGAGGAGGGCCTAATCTCCCAGCATAAACAAAAAAGACACAGGAAGCTTCCCTAGTAACCTGAAGGAGTCCCTAGAAACCCAGTAGCACCCCCACAGGTAGACAAGCAACCTCATCAAGCAGCTCCCTGACACCACAGCCAGGTAAATCCACAAAGATGGGAAAAAACCAGCACAAAAAAGATGAAACCATCAAAGACCAGAATACCTCTTCACCTTCAAGGGATCACAACTCCTCAACAACACAGGATCACAACTTGACTGAGGAGTGCAATGAATTTACAGAGACAGGCTTCAAAACGTGGATAATAACAAACTTTTCTGAGCTAAAGGAACATGTTCTAAGACAATGCAAAGAAACCAAAAACCTTGAAAAAAGGTTAGATGAAAAGCTAACTGGAATAACCAGCTTAGAGAAGAAGATAAACGACTTGATGGAGTTGAAAAACACAGCACAAGAGCTACATGAAGCAAACACAAGTTTTAGTAGCCGAATCGATCAAGCAGAAGAAAGGATATCAGAGACTAAAGATCAACACAATGAAATAAAAAAGAAAAGGCAAGACAAGAGAAAAAAGAGTGAAAAGAAATGAACAAAGCCTCCAAGA
Source organism: Ateles fusciceps (assembly GCA_036589455.1). Lineage (NCBI taxonomy): Eukaryota > Metazoa > Chordata > Mammalia > Primates > Atelidae > Ateles > Ateles fusciceps. The sequence continues at coordinate 15,258,073 of JAZHEH010001266.1, read as the reverse complement.
AATATGGGATTATGTGAAAAGACCTAATCTACTCTTGATCAGTGTACCTGAATATGATGGGGAGAATGAATTGAAGCTGGAAAATACACTCCAGGATATTACCTAGGAGAACTTCCCAAGCCTAGCAAGGCAGTCCAAATTTCAAATTCAAGAAATACAGAGAACTCCACAAAGATATTCCTCAAGAGAGACAACCCCAAGGCACATAATCGTTAGATTCACCAGGGTCAAAATGAAGGAAAAAATGCTAAGAGCAGCCAGAGAGAAAGGTCAGGTCACCCACAGAGGGAAGCCAATCAGACTCACAGCAGATCTCTCGGCAGAAACCCTACAAGCCAGAAGAGAGTGGGGGCCAATATTCAATATCCTTAAAGAAAAGAACTTTCAACCCAGAATCTCATATCCAGCCAAATTAAGCTTCATTAAGTGAAGGAGAAATAAAATTCTTTATGGACAAGCAATTATTGAGAGATTTTGTTACCACCAGACCTGCCCTATAAGAGCTCCTGAAAGAAACACTAAGCATGGAAGGAACAAGTACCAGTCACTGCAAAAGCAAACTAGTTGGCAAAGACCAAAAATGCAATGCAGAAAATGAGTCAACTAATGGGAAAGAAAACCAGCCAGTAACAAATGGCAGGATCAAATTCACACATAACAATATTAACATTGAATGTAAATGGCCTAAATGCCCCAATCAAAAGACACAGACTGGCAAACTGGATAAAAAGTCAGAAACCATCAGTGTGCTGTATTCAAGAAACCCATCTCATATACAAAGACTCACATAGACTCAAAATAAAGGGATGGAAGAAGATTTACCAAGCAAATGGAGAATAAAAAAAAGCAGGGGTTGCAATCCTAGTCTCTGATAAAATGGACTTCAAACCAACAAAGATCAAAAGAGACAAAGAAGGACACTGCATCATGGTAAAAGGATCAATCCAACAGGAAGAGATAATTATTCTAAATATATACGCCCCCAATACAGGAGCACCCAGATACATAAAGCAAGTTCTTAATGACCTAAAACCAGATTTAGACTCCCACACAACAATAGTGGGAGACTTCGACATCCCATTGTCAATATTAGATAGATCAATGAGACAGAAAATTAACAAGGATATGCAGGGCTTGAATGCACAGCTGGACCAAGCAGACCTAATAGACATATACAGAACGCTCCACCCCAAATCCACAGAATATACATTTTTCTCAGCACCACACTGCACTTACTCTAAAATTGACCACATCATTGTAAGCAAATCACTCCTCAGCAAATGCAAAGAACAGAAATCATAACAAACAGTCTATCATACCACAGCTCAATCAGACTAGAACTCAGGATCAAGAAACATACTCAAACCTGCACAACCACTTGGAAACTGAACAACTTGCTTCTGAGTGTCAACTGGATAAACAATGAAATGAAGGCAGAAATAAAGATGTTCTTCGAAACCAACCAGAATGAAGACACAACTTACCAGAATCTCTGGGACACCTTTAAAGCAGTGCCGAGGGGGAAATTTATAGCAATAAATACCCACCAGAGAAGAGAGGAAAGATCTAAAATTGATACCCTATCATCAAAATTGAAAGAGCTAGAGGAGCAAGATCAGAAAAACTCAAAAGCTAGCAGAAGACAAGAAATAACTAAGATCAAAGCAGAACTGAAGGAAATAGAGACACTAAAAACCCTTCAAAAAATCAACAAATCCAGGAGCTGGTTTTTTGAAAAGATCAACAAAACAGACCACTAGCCAGATTAATGAAAAGAAAAGGGAGAAGAATAAAATAGATGTAATAAAAAATGATAAATGGATATCACCACTGATCCCCACAGAAATACAAACTACCATCAGAGATTACTACAAACAGCTCCATGCATGTAAACCAGTAAACCACGAAGAAATGGATAAATTCCTAGACACTTGTACTCTACCAAGACAAACCAGGAGGAAGCTGAAACCCAGAATAGACCAATAACAAGGGTGAAGTAGAAGCAGCAATCAATAGCCTACCAACCAAAAAAAGTCCAAGTCCAGATGGGTTCACAGCCGAATTCTACCAGATGTACAAGAGGAGCTGGTTCCATTCCTTCTGAAACTGTATCAAACAATATAAAAGGAGAGAATCCTCCCTAATTCATTTTATGAGATCAACACCATCCTGATACCAAAACCAGGCAGACACTCAACTAAAAAAGAAAACTTCAGGCCAATGTCCATGATGAACATCGACACAAAAATCTTCAATAAAATACTGGCAAACAGATTGCAACAGCCCATCAGTAAGCTTATCCATCACGACCAAGTAGGCTGCATCCCAGAGATGCAAGTCCGGTTCAACATACACAAATCCATAAATGTAATCTATCACATAAACGGAACCAAAGACAAAAACCACATGATTATTTCAATAGATGCAGAGAAAGCCTTCGATAAAATTCAACCAGCCCTTCATGCTAAAAACTCTCAATAAACTAGGTATTGATGGAACGCATGATAAAATGATAAAAGCTATATATGACAAACCGATAGCCAATATCATACTGAACGGGCAAAAGCTGGAAGAATTCCCTTTGAAATCAGGCACTAGACAAGGATGCCCTCTCTCACCACTCCTATTCAACATAGTATTGGAAGTTCCAGCCAGAGCAATTAGGCAAGAAAAATAAATAAATGGTATTCTATTAGGAAAGGAGGAAGTCAAACTGTCTCTATTTGCAGATGACATGATTGTATATTTAGAAGACCCCATTGTCTCAGCCCAAAATCTTCTCAAACTGATAAGCAACTTCAGCAAAGTCTCAGGATACAAAATCAATGTGCAAAAATCACAAGCATTCCTATATACCAATAACAGACAAACAGAGAGCCAAATCAAGAATGAACTGCCATTCACAATTGCTACAAAGAGAATAAAATACCTAGGAATACAACTAACAAAGGATGTAAAGGACCTCTTCAAGGAGAACTACAAACTACTGCTCAACGAAATAAGAGAGGATACAAACAGATGGAGAAACATTCCATGCTCATGGTTAGGAAGAATCAATATTGTGAAAATGGCCATACTGCCCAAAGTAATCTGCAGATTCAATGCTATCCCTATCAAGCTACCAATGACCTTATTCACAGAACTGGAAAAAAACACTTTAAACTTCATATGTAATTACAAAAGGCCCTGCATAGCCAAGACAATCCTAAGCAAAAAGAACAAAGCCAGAGGCATCACACTGCTGAACTTCAAACTATACTATAGGGCTACAGTAATAAAAAGAGCATGGAACTCGTACCAAAACAGAGATGTAGACCAATGGAACAGAACAGAGACCCCAAGAGGAACACCACACATCTACAACCATCTGATCTTTGATAAACCCGGCAAAAACAAGCAATGGGGAAAGGACTCCATGTTTAATAAATGGTGTTGGGAAGACTGGCTACTAGTGTGCAGAAAGCAGAAACTGGACCCCTACTTGAGACCTTACACTAAAATTAACTCCAGATATATCAACGATTTAAACATAAAACCTAACACCATAAAAACACTAAAAGAAAACATAGGCAAAACCATCCAGGACATAGGCGTAGGCAAGGACTTCATGACTAAAACACCAAAAGCAATGGCAATAAAAGCCAGGATAGACAAATGGGATCTAATTAAACTCCAGAACTTCTGTACAGCAAAAGAAACCATCATTAGAGTGTATCGGCAACCAACATAATGGGAAGAAATTTTTGCAATCTACTCATCTGACATAGGGCTAATATCCAGAAACAAAGAACTAAAACAGATATACAAGAAAAAAACAAACAACCCCATTCAAAAGTGGGCAAAGGACATGAACAGACACTTTTCAAAAGAGGACATATATGAGGCCAACAAACATATGAAAAAATGCCCATCATCACTGATCATTAGAGAAATGCAAATCAAAACCACACTGAGATATCATCTCACACCAGTTAGAATGGCAATCATTAAAAAATCGGGAGACAACAGATGCTGGAGAGGATGTGGAGAAATGGGAACACTCTTACATAGCTGGGGGAGTGTAAATTAGTTCAACCATTGTGGAAGACAGTGTGGCAATTTCTCAAGGATTCAGAAATAGAAATAACATTGACCCAGCAATCCCACTACTGGGTATATACCCAAAGAACCATAAATCGTTCTACTATAAAGACACATGCACACTTATGTTCATTGCAGCCCTGTGTACAATAGCAAAGACCTGGAACCAGCCCAAATGCCCATCAATGATAGACTCATCAAAGAAAATGTGGTACATATACACCATGGAATACTACACAGCCATAAAAAACAATTAGTTCGTGTTCTTTGTAGGGACTTGGATGAATCTGGAAACCATCATTCTCAGCAAACTAACACAAGAACAGAAAGCCAAACACTGTATGTTCTCACTCATAGGTGGGTGTTGAACAACGAGAACACGTGGACTCAGGGAGAGGAGTATCACCCACTGGGGACAGTTGAGGGGGTAGGGGAGAGACAGTGGGGGGGTGGGGAGGGAGGGGAGGGTGGGGAGGGATAACATGGGCAGAAATGCCAGATATAGTATGTACCTAAAGTAAAATAAATAAATAAATAAATAACCAAACGTGGTTAAAAAAGACACATAGATAAATGATACATAGACCAAAAAATAAACATAAATGGCTATATACACCAGTGTGTTTGTGTGTCCTATCTCTATCCAGTGACAGGAACTCAAAGCAGTGACACCTCAGTAGCAATTTGCATATCTAACAGCCTGAACTTGGTTTCTAAACACCACTCTCCAATAAAAGGCACCAGGGTTCATTGGAGCACTGGTTTAGTTAAAGCCAAGGCACATAAAATGCAAGGTGAACCTGAAGCATCTTACAGTGCCAGAAAGCCTCAAAAGTGCCCTTTAGAAATAATGAATAAGATCTAGTATTTGATAGCAAACAGGGTGACTATAGTCAACAATAACTTAATTATACATTTAAAAATAACCAAAAGAGTGTAATTGGATTGTTTATAACACAAAGGATAAATGTTTGAGTGTGCAAATACCCTATGGTTATTATGCATTACATGCCTATATCAAAACATCTCATGTGCTCCATAAATATAAACACCATATACTCACAAATTAAAAATATTTTTTTAAAGAAAGAAATAAGAAGTGATCAAAAACAAAAAGATAGAAACTTATCAAAAAACTGTAAAAGTCAATCTGAAAGCTCCTAATGGTCAATGATGGAACACCTTGAACAACAAAATAAATAATAGTAATACTTTATTACAATCCAGAGAATATAAATATCCACGACTCAATACCATACAGATATAAATAAAAATAAATAAATGTGGCAATTATTTCTTACAGAAGAATAACAGTTAATAAATGTAAAAAGAGTAAAGGAATTATGGGGATTTTGTGGTGTTTTTGTAAACACTTCTATAAATTTGAAATTATCTCAAATAAAAAGTCAAATAATAATAAAAAAAAAAAAACACTGCCAGAAGGATGTTGATTGAAGCTAAGTTAAAACTATAGAAAATCACTGTTGGAACACCACAGTAGGAATCACTGACGGCAAAATGTACTGATAGCTACTAAAATTAGTGGTTAAAAGTTTAAGCAGAAACAAACTAAATGTTTTGATGGTGAAACAAATGAATCATATGATCATCATTTAATAATTTTAAGAAGTTTATTAGGTAATTTTTAAAAACTGTTTTTAGTCAATACTGTAAAGCTTAAGAAAAAAACACTCACTGTTTTCTTTTTATTTTTTATCCACATAACTGATTATTAGCACTGATTCGTGCTACAATATGATTAATCTTGAAAACATGTTAAGTGAAAGAAGCCAGTCACAAAAGACCATGTATTGCATGATCCCATTTATATGAAATGTTCAGAATAGACAAATCCAAAGAGACAGAAAGTAGATTACTGATGTCCCTGGGGGTAGGGGGAGTTGAGGAATGCGAAGTGACTGCTTATGGGCTCTGCAATGGGTTGAGTGGTATCTCCCCAAAACTTCAAGTCTACCTGGAACCTCAGAATATGACTTCAGTTGGAAATAGAGTCTTTACAGATATGGAGTCTTCACAGTTAAGATGAAATCAGACTAGATTAGGCCAGGCCCTAGATCCAATTAATGGGGTCCTTATAAGTAGGCCATGCGAAGACACAGACAGAGGGAGGAAGGCCACATGAGACCCAGACACAGGGAAGGCTATGTAAAGACAGAGACAGAAACTGAAGTGATGCAGCCACAATCCAAGAACAGACAAGGACTGCCAGTAGCCACCAGAAGCTAAGGAGGAGGCATGAAAGAGTCTTCCTTAGAGCAGCAGTCCCCAGCCTTTCTGGCACCAGGGACTGGTCAAACACTGTCTTGATATTCTAGTTTTAATTACAAAGGAGTAAATAGTTATCTTAGAGTGCAGAATCCTGGCAGATACCTCTTTAATCAAGCAATCAAGTTTAACATCACCAGTACTACAAACCAACATCATGTGTACCCTGAGATGATGCACTCCAGCACATTACCTCTGTGGGATCCATCCCAATAATGCATAACCTGCCATCTAATGAAGAGAAAACGTCAAACAGACCACACTGAGGGACAGTGTGCCAAACGTGACCAGTACTCCTCAAAAATGCCAAAGGAGTGAAAGACAAGAGAAGAATGAGGGTCGCTCACTGATTGAAAGAGTCTAAGGAGGCACAACAACACCGTGTAATATTCCAGACTGAATTCTGGAAGAGAAAAATCAGTGAAGACTAATAAGTTCTTTACTCAATAGTATTTACCAAGGTTAATTTCTTAGTTTTGATAAGTGTTCTAAGGTTGTGTAAGATACTAAGAAGAAGCTGAGTAAATGGTATACAGGGATTTTGTGCTATTTTTGTAAACACTTCTATAAACTTGAACTGATTTCAATATAAAAAGTTACATTTAAAAAAAAAACAACACTGCCAGAAGGATGTTGATCGAAGCTAAGTTAAAACTATAGATTAATTTGAAAACTGATACATTTATGATAATCTTACATCCAGATATCATGTTTTGTCCATTTACTCAGGTTTCTGTTTTATCTTTTAATTTTTATCAATACTTGTAATATACAACTTCTATTATCTTAAGTTCCTTCCTATATGTCTTATAATTTTATTACTCTTATTAAAATTATATTTTTCTATTAGTTCCTAATTGGTAATTGCTCATTTATAGTCAAGCTATTTTTCTGTTGTTCATAAAACCAATGAGTGAGAATTTTGCTGAACTCTTATTAGAGTCTTAATATTTTCAATTATTTTATCAGGAATTTCTATGTAAAAAATCATAAAAATTTGCAAATATTGACAGTTTTCTTTCTTCTAATACTTATATTCTATAAACTCACGTTAGGTGCTACAGAACAAATTGGAACAATGACACTGATTGGCATTACTCTTATCCCTGATCTTACCGTGGAGTGACTTAGTACAACTGAGTGATTTTTTATTGTTCATTTTTCTCTTTCACATCAATGAGTTATAGAATTAATTTCTTTCCTTCACTTTTAAAGCACATTTAGCATATTTCCAATTACTATTAATTTATTTAATATTTAATCTTCATCCTAAACAAAATAAAACTTTCAGCATGCTTTAATTTCTGACGTTCACCAATTCAACATCTTTATTTAGAAAAAGATTTGGAACTTTATTTCTAAATGTGGCTAGAGTATAAGCTCAGTAATTCATTTGAAACTGTTTTGTTGGTGATCTCTGAATCCTTATATGGTTGAGCATCTTTTGCTTGGCCTCTATTCTTAAATGATATTTTAACAATATCAAAAGAAATGTATAAATTATGTTCCCCCAGTGTGTTGAAGAAAATCTTTTCTTCTTTCGAATATCTGTCCTGCAGATGAGAAGTCTGATGCCAGTCTGAGGATTATTCTATAAGGCAAACTAGAATTTTCTTCTCTGAAAGTTTAGGATTTTCTATCAGAGACCTTCTGAAATTTAGTTTTGTTTTTCTTGTTGACATTCAGATATTCCTCCAAATGTTAACACAAATCTGTCTTCAGCTAAGAAATGTGTTCTTCCATTATGTTTTAGGTATTGCTTCTCCTCTATCTCTTCTGAAATTTTCTTTACACTGATAAGAAAACTAACATATCTATTTTTATATCTCCTAATGTTTCTTTTGTATCTTTTATGTCTTTGACCTTTTTGTGACATTCTAGAAGAATTCCTTCATTCTGTTTTCATTTCATGAATTCATATTTTGGCTCTGTTTATTCTAATATTCAGCTTGCCTTCTACATGTTGTCTTAATTATTGTATCTTTAAGATTGTTTCATGAATTTTGAGAACTTCCTTATTAGAGCAATCTGATTTTTATTGTTGTTATTAGTTTTCTTGTTGACTTTTAGTAACCTTAATATATTTCCTCATCACTCCAAAAATTTATGTAGCAGTAATAATTAAATTTATGTTAACTGTTTGTTACCATTATCAATAGTTTTCCTTAATATATTTATTCCTTTTTTCTTGTTGCCTGATTTTGTTTGTTGTTGCCTGATTAGTGATAGCTAGATTGATCTGTAATCAAGGTTACAATGAAGGCCTAGATTGACTGATCCCAGAAAATGATAGGTCCTAAATCCAGGTGGAAAATATATCTTTCATTAGAAGTAAATGAAGGTTCAGATATGTCCTAAATCCAAGTGAAAAATATTTCTTTCTTTTTAAAAAAATTTATTTATTATACTTTAAGTTCTGGGGTACATGTGCAGATCGTGCAGGTTTGTTTCATAGGTATACATGTCTTTTCATTAGCAGTAAAGAAGGTTCTGACTGTAAGAACCTGGGCTATGCAAATATCTGGAAGGTTAAAGGGAGTACATAAATCTAGTAGATTTTTTTGCCAAGATTGGTCATTTTTTCATGTAGATATCAATTTCTCTTTGCTCCTAGCAGGAATAAGTGGGGTAAAGAACTGCCCTGGTTTGATAGCCCAAAGTATCCATTCCGGGAATCACTTGTATCAGAACTGTCAAAGGATCTGGCAAGTGAAGTGTAGCCCTGTCAACACCCAACAAATAGTGGAGCCAGCTAATGCAAGAGGAAGGTACTAATAGAACTATTCCATAGCCAACTCTCTATGGCCTTCTCCTTTTCCTAGTCTCCACATTCTCTGACCTTAGATTACTTTAGAATTCTATTCAACTCAAGCATTAAAGTTTGTATACCTTGGAGCTGATTTCATTTGCTAGTATATTACAGGAATGATTCAATTTTTTTTTTTTGGTATGAGGATATCCCATCTGCTTTTACATGATGTTATAAGAATATTATTTTTATATTTATACATGTCATGAGATTAAAAGTTGGAAAGAAACAAGAGCTAATGTGTGAAGACAGCTACTTCAAACTGTAAGTCTTTTACTTAATAGAGAAAATACAACACATTTTGTACCTCACTTTTATGATCTTATATTCACAAGATAGAACAAAAAGATTATAGCAGAGGGATAGGCAAAGATAGCACAAAATTAGAGAACTATTGTTAACACAAAGAAAGGGAATGGGATTTAGAGGAAAGAACTTAGAAATGATAATTCATAAATATTAAGAAACTCTAAAATTCACAAGGAGAAAGATAGCTAGAGAGAAAAATAGAAAAAAACAAGGCATACACAGAAAAGAACATTGAAAAAGACGCCTTCAGATATAAATGGAAATTCAATGATAAAATGAACACTCATATACACACACACTCACACTTACACATGCCTATGCATACATGCCCTTTCATACATGCCCTCTACATAGACTAACAGACTACCAGTCATTTCTAAGACAAAGTCAATTTTTTCTTCCCCCAATCACCAGAAAGTTCAGTACTACTTTTTGTTTTACTTCTATTTTCCATGCTAAACACTATGAAACATTTTTTAACTTCACATTGCCAACGTGAAAGAAAATGCAAAGAGCAGCAGAATTTGTTCAAATTAACTAAAATACACACTAATAGAGATAAAGAATTGCTGAGGTAATTGCCCTGTGGTATTTCCAGATGTTCATTGTGCATCCAACAGTGATTCACCCAATCCCCCGCGTACCATCAACTGGTAATTATGGCAGCCACGACCTGTCTGGAGCAGCCATTGCAAAGACGGCGGCTGCGAAAGGAAAGGAGCAGCCGAGGATGTGTGTTCCACAGAGCCGGTGGGGCCAGGAACAGGCAGGAGCCCCATCCCCTACCAAGTCAGGGGGCAGGAACCCCATGCTCCTGGGCTCAACAGCAGCCACCTAGCCATAGCTGCGGACCCCAGCATCCCTGTGCTCTTGGGGGCCCAGGAAGCCCCCAAACCCCCCACAGGCTCAGAAGCACCTGCTCCCGTTGCCTGGCCTCTCCCCACTCCTGGCATCCACTAAGGGGTGGAACAAAGTTGTGGCCGAGCCCAGGCACTGTCATGACCCAGCCAGGTGTGTATGTTCAGGGCAGTATTGACATGCCAGCCCCCAGCTGCCCCAGCACCTTCCAGACATTGGGCACTGACAAGCATGGGAGGGAGGCCAAGGGGTGTTTGAGAGTGGTTTGGCATGGGCCTGCAGGCACCCCTTGGCATGAAGAGCCTGAGTGCCATGGACAGCATGTTGATGGCAGCAGTTGGCAGACAGGCTCCTGGGCAGAAAGGGTTGGGTCCCAGGTGAAACCCCACCTTCAAGCCAGTCTGCCTGTTTCAAGTGGAGTCTGCAGCCTGGAGGGAGAACTCAGAGTGCTTTTTCTGGGCCTGCCCATGGACCAATCAGCATGCACTTCCTCCCTTCTGAGCCCTAAAAACCCCAGATCTAGCCAGATTCAGATGTCAGGACTAACCAGCTGTAGAAATGGGCTAACTACTGCAGGTCTCCTCTCTACTGAGAGCTGGACATTCATCAGGGCTGCCTGCTTAAGGAAAGGAGCTACCTGTAAGGCCGGCTCGCCTCGCCGGGAGCTCGGACACGCCCATCATTCCCGGCAACAGGGAATTACCTCACTGCTCTGCACCCGATACCCAGCCCCTGCTGAAAACCCCCACCCAAAAAATTTTGGAAAGCCCTGACAAGCCTTGCCTGATAGCACTCCCTTGCCCCGATAAGCACTTTGCCCCGTCAAGGTCATTTTTCTCAAGGCAGCCTACTCACCAAAAATCCCACCTACCTACCAGTAATAACTGCCTTCACTCCACTTCCTGCATCCCAATATCCAGTCAAGTGCCTTATGCTTTGTCTTCCCTATGTCAATCAAATGCCCTCACTCCACTTCCTAAGTCCCAATATCCAGTCAAGTGCCTTCTGCTTTGTCTCCCCTATGTCAATCAAATGCCTTCACTCCACTTCCTGGGTCCCAATATCCAATCAAGTGCCCTATGCTTTGTCTCCTCTATATCCAATCAAATGCCTTCACTCCTTATAAAACCTCTTACCCTAAAAAGTTAAGTGCGACTTCTCTGGCCCTTACCTGGACCATAGAACCTCGCCTGGGAACTGAATAAATCGGACTTACATTTTCTTATACTGGCCTCAGTTTCCTCATTTCAACTCGACAATATACCTTACACTACCCACTTCTGTTCTCCTGAGAGCTGTTCTTTGCTCAATGAAGCTCCTTTCTGCCTTGCTCACCCTCCAGTTATCCACATACCTCATTCTTCCTGGATGCAGAAACTGGGCACCCACTGAATGGTGGGACTGAAAGAGTTGTAACACAAATAGGGCTGAAACACACCCCCAACACCACCACCTTCCAGGTGATGAGAAGAAGAAAAGAGCTGTGGCCCTTTGGGGAACCCAGACCTAGGGGCTCACTGAGCCATGGCTGTGACACCCTCTTTGAGGCTCTGCGGTTTCTGGTATCCCCAAGCTTCTGAGAACCATCACATTTCCTTACTCCAGATGTGGGTGCCCAGAGCAGAAGCTGCTTGCACTGCATCTGATCCAGCCTCGGCTTGCATGGAGGCAATGCTTGTGCTGACGTCTGTAGCTGCCCACCTATGGCAGCAGCCCTAGTGCCAGGCTGTGTGCAGTGGCTGGACCCCAGACCCTGCACTTGCTTGCTCATGCACCTCTCTATGCAACACAGCCAAAGGATGCAGAGGATGCTGTGCCTCTGATGGCTGGGTGGGCATATGCCACTGTCCCCAGCAATACAACCAGACAACCCCAATGTTTCTGTGTGGCTGTGTTTTTATAATTTCTAGGAGGTGGGGATTATTAAGTTGATTAATGGCTGGTGACCTGGCCAGTATCAAAACTGAACAACAAATCAATTACTGGCTGCAGATGTACTTTTGGACAGTATTGCCCATGGAAATTAGATAAGAGAAATGGGAGAAGATTAATGTAGAAAGTAGTTTTTGTTCTTGTTTGTCCTAGATATTCTAAAGGTAATCAAAAGATAACATGTTCAGGAATCCAAAAAGTAGGGTCACAACCTCAAATCAAAAGCTGCCTTTCTCAGCATCAAATTAGTCGTCTTAGTATGGCAACAGCAAGTATATTCAACTGAAAATGTTTTATATATGAACAGTTAAAGGAAAAGCTGCTGCATCTCCTGAACTAAATGAATACATTTCCATCTTTTGGCTACTCTGTTTCTCTTTTGCAGTAAAAAGGAAGAAAAGAAAAGGAAGGAAAGAAAGAAAGTTGCATGCAAAAGAAAACCTAAAAATAGCTTACACAAGGTATCAGTTTATCTCTTCCTCAAAAGAACTCTAGAGCTAGGGAGTCCAAGACTAATTAGCAGATCCATGGTCCACAGAGACACAGGCACCTCTATTCTTCTTTCCAACCATCCTCAGTATGTGACTTTCAATCTCACTGCAAGTCTAAGATAGTTGTTGGAGCTACATTCATCAGAGCCACTTCTAGGCTACGGGGAATCAATTGTAGCTGATATGTATGCAAAAGCTTGCCCTTGTTTTCCACCCCATTTTTACTTCCTGGAAGTCTCACCAAATAATTTTCCTTTTTCATTACAAGGTCAGTCCTAGTTATATAGCTACCCTTTCTTACAAGGTGGGTTGGGATGCTTAGTCTAAAAGTCTTCCTTGGCACACCAAGATACATTATGATTTGCTTACTAAAGATGAAGGTCACTACTACAGTACCTGATCCAGAGACTTTAAAAAATCAAGTTCATAACTGGTCTTAGGTGGAGCAAGCAACTTCACTTAAGCATCAACTCAGCATTTCAGGTGTGTTTTGGCTTCAAAAAAAAAGGAGCTCATTCATATAGCAGGCTCTTGATTTATTTAGCCAAGTTTCCAATACTTAGTGCAAATGAGGAGACCAAAAAGCAAGAAAAGTTGAGGAATATCAGTGCAGCATCCTTTGATGGATATCACTAGGCCCAACAGAAGGAACATGGTGGCAGTGAGAGTGTCTGTTCAGAATGTGGAAAGGCTTATTTTTGTGCTTTACCATAGTCCTTTTATATTTGGGCTTATATCCCTATTGAAGAAGAATTTACATAATCTATATTTGCTATGCTTCCATTTAAGAAAAGGTTTATAGACATGAGGCTGTTTTAATCCTTGAACCAAATTTAAAAGTCCCTGGGGTTGCACCCTCTTGGGAGGAGGAGGAGGAAAAGTTATCATCCAGTTGTCTCTGATCTCTTTCTCAGTCTCCAGTTAAGCTTGATTCTGGGAAGCATGTTTCCCAAAACAAACAACCCAAATCCTGTTCCTGGCTTTAATGGCTTTGAGAGTAAGTCAAAAGAAAAGATAGGATGTTTAATGTTAACCCTGCAAGGATTCTGCTCTTCTTATCACTCAGCTAACCCAAGGATTCTCTGTATGAGCAGTAGAGACCAAATTACTGACACATGTATTGTCTTCTGACAGAATTTGATTCATATCTGATCCTATTGAAGTGCACATATTTATTTTTCTCAGTTGTTCCAAGAGTTTCTTGGATATTTGTTTACTACCTGTTTATACTGTATTTTTAAATTTTAAACATTTTTATTGATACATAACAATTGCATATATATTTATACATGCTTACAATGTTTAGTAACCAAATAAGGGTAATTAAGATATCCATCATCTTACAGGTTTAGAATTTCTTTGTATTGAGAATGTTCTATATCCTCTCTACTAGGTATTTTGAAATATATAAGTTATTGATAACAATGGTCACCCTACTGTGCTGTTGGACCCTAGAACTCATTCCTTTTACATAACTATATATTTGCACCCACTGGTCAACTTCTCCTTATCCTCCTTTCCCCCACTATCCTTCCCAGCCTCTGGCAATCATTTTACTCTCTACCTCCTTGAGATCCATTCTTTTAGGTCCCACATATGAGACAGTACCTCTGATATTTGTCTCTCTCTGCATGTCTTATTTAATATTAAGTTCTTCAGTCTCATCTATGTAGCTGCAAATGAAGGATTATTATTATTATTGTGACTGGATAGTATTTCATTGTGTATACATACTGCATTTTCTTCATCCATTCATCAGTTGAATGGATGGAATCAACTTAGGTTGACTCCATATTTTGGCTATTGCAAATAGTGCTACAATAAACATGGAAGTTCAGATATATTGATTTCCTTTGTTTTGGATATATACACAGTAGTGAAATTGGTAATTCCATTTTTAATCTTATGAGGAATTTTCATAATGTTCTGCATACTGGCTGTACTAATTTACATTCCCATCAACAGTGTACAAGAGTTCTCCTTTCTCCACATCCTCACCGGCATCTGTTATTTTTTTGTTTTCTTGATAATAGCCACTTTAACTGGGGTGAGGTAATCTCTTACAGTGGTTTTGATTTGCATTTCCCTCATGATTGGTGTTGTTGAGCATTTTTTCATATACTTGTTAGTCATTTGTATGTCTTCTTTTGAAAAACATCTATTTAGATCATTTGTTCACTTTTTATTTTTTTTATTTTGTATTTTTCTTGTTGCATTGTTTGGTTTCCTTACATATTCTGGTTATTAATCCCTTGTCGGACTGTTTGCAAATATTTTCTCTCATTTTATGGGTTTTCTTGACTCTGCTGATTGTTGGCTTTGCAGAAGCTTTTTAGCTTTATGTAATCTCATTCATCTAATTTTACCTTAATTGCCTGTGCTTTTGAGGTCTTACCAAAAAATATCTTTGTTCAGATAAATGTCCTGAATTTCTCCAGTCCTTTTTCTAGTAGTGTCATAGTTTCAGATCTTACATATAAGTATTAAACCATTTTGCATTAATTTTTTATATGGTGAGGGATATGGGTCTAGTTTCATTGTTCTCCATATGGATATCCAGTTTTCCCAGCATCATTTACTGAGGAAACTGTTTTTTCCCTAAAATATCCTCTTGGTACTTTTGGCAAAAAAAAAAAAAAAAAGAATTGATTCTAAACGCAGGGATTTATATTGTTGGGTTCATTATTCTGTTCCATTGGTCAATGTATCTGCTTGTAGGCCAGTATTGCATAACTTTGATTACTATAGCTATGTAGTATATTTCAAGTCAGGGAGTATGAAGTCTCCAGCTTTGTTCTTTTTGATCGGAATTGCTTTGGCTCTTCAAAGTCTTCAGTGATTTCACACAAATTTTAGGATTGTTCTTTTCTATTTCTGTGAGGAATGTCATTAGTATTTTGATAGGAATGTCACTAAATTTGTAGACTGCTTTGGGTACTATGGACATTTTAACAACATTAATTCTTACAATCCATGAACCTATCTTTCCATTTTTTTGTGTTTGCTTCAATTTCATCACAGTCTTAAAGTTTATATTGAGTTATTTCACTTTTTTGGTGAAATTTATTCCTAGTTATTTTTTTTTTGTAACTATTATAAACAGAACTGATTTCTTGATTCTTTTTCAGATTCTTTGCTGTTGGCATACACCAATGCTATTGATTTTTGTATGTTGATTTTATGATCTGCCTCTATACTGAATTTGTTTATCAGGTCTAACTTTTTTTGGTTTTGATTTTTGGTGTAATCTTAATGTGTTTTTCTAAATGTAAGAACATGGCATGTGCAAACAAGGACATTTTTTTTTTCCTTTCCTATTTGGATTCTCCTTATTTCTTCCCCTTGCCTAATTACTTTGGTTAAAATTTCCAGTACTATGTTAACAAAAGTGGTAAAAATGAGAATTTTTCTTCCAGAACTTAGAAAGTTTTTAATGTTTGAACCCTGTCTCTACTAAAAATACAAAAATTAGCTGGGCGTGTTGACGTGCACCTGTAATCCCAGCTACTCTGGAGGCTGAGGAAGGAAAACTGCTTGAACCCAGGAGGTGGAGGTTGCAGTGAGCCAAGATTGTGCCATTGGACTCCAGCCTGAGCAACAAGCAAGAAACTTGATCTCAAAAAAAAAAAAAAGGAAGGAAATTCTGATACATGTTACATCATGGATGGACCTTAAAAACATTCTGCTAAAGTGAAAGACACCAGACATCAAAGGTCACAGCTGTATGGTTCCACTGACAGGAAATGTCCAGAACAGGCAAATCCACAGAGACAGAAAGTAGAGGAGTGGCCACCAGGGGAGGGGATGTGCGGAGCTCCTGCTGAAGGTACAAGGTTTCTTTCTGGGGTGATGAAACTGTGCTGGAATTAGGATGCTGGTTGCACAACCTTGTGAATAAAATAAAAATAATGATTTGTATACTTTAAAAAAAAAAAAAGAAAGTTTTAATGTTTTACTCTTCAGTATGATGTTAGCCATGGGCTTTTTCATATATGGTATTTATTGTTTTGAAATATGTTTTCTCTATGCCCAGTTTCTTGAGTTTTTATCATGATGGAATGTTGGATTTTATCAAACGCTTTTTCTGTATGCCATGAGATGATCATATGGTTTTTGTCCTTCATTTTGTTCATGTGGTGTATAACATATTTTGATTTGCATATGTTGAACTATCCTTGTATTCCTGGGATAAATCCCACTTGATCCAGTGCCAAACATAATCTTGAAAGACACAGTCCCACCTACCATAACTCTAAATGTTGAAATTTCAAAGTATCAAAATTCCTAAATGTCAAAATCCTGAAAATCTCAAATCCATAAGATCGAAAATCCTGAAAATCACAATCCCAGTGTGAAATCCTGAATTTTAAAATCCCTAAAGCCAAATCTGAGGACATGATTAGTGTGTTTTAGTTGTATACAGGATAGTTGCATCATGTTAAGTGGAAATATTACTCTGTTATTGTCTTTATTTGCATCTGGTAGTAATTTCACATGAGTGGATTGGCCATGTGATATTAACATAATAAAAACTCCAGTTTAAAAATGCATCATGTGTCTACATTGACATTCTTTTTTGCTGATATAATTTCAGATTTTAATGAATTAAAGCTTCATTTGCCTGAAGAAGGCAGTGAAGTTACTAACTGCCTTGAAAACAATTATGTGCACAGTGGAATAAAAAGACACTTATGCAACAGTGTTGCCATTAGATCATTGGCATTATTTCCACCAAATTTGTGGTCTCTATATGAATACATGTGGAATGGATTTCTGCATACTCAAAACAACGTAGATGCACAGCAACCACAGAATATAGGAACATGTAATACGGAATGTTCAATCAGTTTACCTCAAATCATAGAAAAATTTCAGAAAGAGCTGTGTCACATAAAAAAATCAATGTGACCATTTTCACCAACCAAAGAGAGCCATACCATAAAAGTGGCTATTTGTTTAAATGCAAGACTTCAAAAATAGTTAGTGATCATGAATGTCTTCCAGCTCTTATCGACTGTTTCTGTGGAATTTTCCATAATTTATCCTTAAATTGTCTTAATATTTTTTGGGGGGGGATGGTGATTTTTGTTCTTTTAGTTTTTCCCCCACTATCTTAAATTGTCAGCATTATATTTTATAATTTGCTATGCTATATATTTCACTTTTGCATCATTTTCAATACTGGAAATGTAAATTGCATGAGGACTTTTAGAGGGTTCTAATTTGCTTATGCATTTTCTGAAAATTTGGCTCCACAAAGGTGCATCATCACAATGTTGACTCGTGTGTGTAAGCATTGTGTATACATAAAAAAAATGTTGAAACGTTCTCAATACATGAAGAGATATTCTCTTGTACCTCTGCATTTGTAAAAGATAAAATTTCTCAAGATCTTGGCTTTTAGGGCAACTTCATATGTGGTGGTGACTCATCATGGTTTTTGACTGATTTTATCAAAAGACTCAGGGGTGTCCATCATAGTTTTCCAGATGACCATAGTTACAAAGCTGGGTGCACACAATTACCAATCATCATGATATATATTTATACGTTTTTTCTTTTGATATATTTCTTTATGAATACAGTTCACCTGCTCATAACTTATATCTGTGCAACTGTCATTAGTATACCTGAGTGTTTATGTTTGATAAAATATGTATGTTATTGCTTATTTTATTAGGCAAAGTGACCTGTGTTGTGTTTTCATGTTTTTCAGATATATTCCCATTTAAAATGTAAATGAATGTCTTACAAATAATTGTTAAATTATTTCTTACAGAATTATATTTTTGGGATTTTGATCTTTTGGGATATTAACATTCAGTATTATGATACTGGTATTATGCCTATTGGGGTTATTACCCAAATACCACTTGATTCTGTTGTATTTTATTTTTGGTGTGTTGTGGAGTTTGGTTTGCTAGTATTTTATTGAGATTTTTGCATTTATGCTCATCAGGAATATTGGCCTGTAGTTTTCATTTTTGTTGCATCCTTGTCTGGTTTTGGTATCAGAGTAATGCTTGCCTCACAGAATGAGTTAAGAACAATTTTCTCTTGTTCAATTTTTTGAAATAATTAGAAAAAAAGGTGTTAGTGCCTTAAATGTTTGGTAGAATTCATCAGTAAAGCCACCTAGTTCTAGGCTTTTCTTTATTTGGAGATTTTTATTACTGATTTAATCTTATTACTAATCATGGGTGTGTTCACTTAAAAATTTTATTTCTGGTTCAATCTTGACAGACTACCTATGTCCAGGAGCTTATCCATTTTGTCCAAGTTTTTCAAATTGTTGATATATAGTTTTTCATAATAGTCTCTGATGATTCTTTGTATATCTGTTGTACCAGTTGCAATGTCTTTTTAGTTTTTGACTTTATTAATTTGGGTCTTTTCACCTTTTTCTTGAGTAATCTAGCTAACAGTTTGTCAATTTTGTTTATCCTTTCAAAAAGTTAGCTTTTCATTTTGCTGATCTTTTGCATTTATTTGGTCATGATTTCATTTATTCTGCTCTCTTTATTATTTTTTCCCTTTTTAATTTTTGGTTTTGTTTGTTCTTGCTTTTCTAGTTCCTTGAGGTGGGTCATTAGGTTGTTGATTTGAAGTATTTCTACTTTTGTGATATAGGCATTTATAATGCCTATAAGAGGGCTATAAATTTCTCTCAACACTGCTTGTCTAGTATATTACAGGTTTTGGTATGTTGTGTTTTCATTTTCATTTGTTTCAAGACATTCCTTTATTTTCATCTTAATTTCTACATTGACCTGTGGTTGTTCAGGAGAATGTTGTTTAATTTCTATGTATTTGTATGGTTTTCCAAAGTTCCTCTTGTTATTTATTTATGGTTTCATTCCACTGTGGTCTGAGAAGATACTTAATATTATTTTGATTCCTAGATATTTTTGGAAGATTGTTTTGTGGCCTTACATGTGGTCTTTCCTGGTGATTGTTTCACAGGCTGATGAGAAGAATGTATGTTCTGCAGCTGTTGGATAAAATATTTTGTGTCTTTTAGGTCCATTTGGTCTATACTGCAGTTAAAGTCCAATGTTTCCTTGTTAATTTCCTGTCTAGATGATCTGTCTAATGCTGAAAGTGGGGTGCTGAAATTCTCAACCATTATTTTATTGTGGTCTATCCCCAGGCAGGATGCAAAGAATCCAGCAGTGGGCCTGGAGGGCTGGGTGGATAGGCTCTCAGGTTTCTAGATGGCACATGTGAGTGTCAGCAATGGTAACACTGGGCTCCAGGTCAGCTGGCCTTTAGGTTTCCAGGTGGGGTGCATGGGCACTGGTGGCCAGGTGGTCTGCTCCTAGGGTCCCTAAGTGGGGCACTGGACACTAGCAGTGATGATGGTGAGTTGGTCCTCAAAAACCTAGGCAAGTATGTAGGCATCAGCAATATCAGCAGCAGGCTAGTCAGTCCACTGGGTGGTGCGCCTATGTGTCGGCAGTGTCCATGGTGGGTGGGGTGGGGTAACTGGGTGCTGGTGTTGTTTATACAAGGTAAACAGGTCAGCTCCAAGGTCCCTAGGTGAGGTATAGGGATACATCATGGCCCAACTGCTGGAAGGGAGCAAGGTCAGTGTGTGTGGTGGTGGCCCCAGGCATGCTGCTTTTAGGCTCTGGTAAGTCCCAATGTCATAGTGGCCACCTCCCTGATGTGATGGACTATCTGATTCCCAGTGCATAGGACACTGCATGGGCTAGGTGCCAGCAACATAGCCACATTCTTGGATCCAGCAGGAACCACAATGCTGCAGTCCTCTGGGTAAATGTGGGAGTCATTGATGGGGCCCTGGGATATAGGGATACAGAAATATTGAACTGCAGGGTAGGATATAGTACAGTGTTGGTTCCATTCCTGAAATGGTTCTGTGCTTCAGCAGCTTGGGTTCTAGGGGATGGACCCAGCATGAATTCCCTCTCCAGAACAATGCAGTCTCATGTGCTCTAGGTAGCTCCCTACGCTAGGCTAAGGGCCTATGAGGACAGAGGAATTTCCTATAGTTAGAAATGCAGATGTCCATGATGAGAATGTAGATTTCTGGACATCTCTTACTTACTTATTCCCTGCAGTGGGGAATTTCTGCTGGTTCTGAGCCTATCCTGACAGCTGTGTCACTTCACTCTCTATGCTGCCATCTCTAGTATCCATGACTTTCAGCTCTACCGGAAACAAGAAAGAAAGAGAAGAGAAAAATAGAAAGAGTCAAATCAAATCAAGTGTTCATGCCTTAGAGTGTCCCTGTCACTACTCTGCTGGTTTCCATCATCTTCCTCTGATGCTTTATTCTATGTATGGTAATCTGCTTTCTGTTTTCATCCTTCTTTATTGAGAAGACAAGTGGTAGACTCCTTGAGTCAGCCATCTTGATGACATCTCTGAAGTTCATATATAGAGAAATGAGCCATTGCATAATGATGGGAGGATAAGAGTATAATTTACAGTAGTAATGACAACCTCTGACAGGTTTTCAGTCCAGCAGCCTTTAGTCTCCTGAGATTTAAAATATAAATGGAAAGGTTAAATATAAAGTAGAATAGTGATATGATAAATGATGAATTAAACATTAAAAGTTTTAACATATTAAAATAAGAATCATATTAATGTTTAAATCAACGGCAACCACTTTTGTTTCTAAAAACATTATTTTCTAAGAGCTTAAAACTCTCATTGTGTTATAAATATTTTTTCACACCATCTCTGAGAGATAGACATGCTCTCCCAAGATTAATAGACTCTGGGCTTTTCCTAAAGTTATTTTAGACAACTTAGAGAGACCCTCAATTATGTGATTAACTAATAAACAATGTTAGGCAAGACACCTAGCATAGACAAAGAGGTAGAGCTATGCATTAATTGATCATTAGTTCTGAATGTGTATTATTTGGCTAGCTGTTTTGTATATTTTAGTGTTAGTCCCTGCATGAATAGTTATAATGTTGTTTGTATCAGAGATTGATCTATGCTATCAACAAGATCTAAAAAGACAAGCAAAGGTAAGAAAGAGAAAAAAAGTCTAAAAGAAAAGATTTGTAAGGCGTATAACAAAGGATTAACAGCAACAAAGCATAAAGAATATCTACAAATTAAAAAGATACATTGACAATGTTAATAATTATAGCATTGTGGTAGTAAAACTGAAAACAACCTAAATGTTTATTGCTAGAAAATCATTTTTAAAATGCAAAGAATTATACATTTATACTATGTAAAATATAAACAACCATTAAGAGTTTGCATTTCTTTCAGTATTTCAATATTTGTTGATTACTTAATAAAATCCAGGAAATGGAAGGTGAAAATCACAGCTTTTAAACAATGGTAGTACTTTATTAGTTTATGATTTATGTAATAGTTGGTGTGAGTCTTTAGAATAAATACTATGAACCCTAGATGCTTCACAAATGCTAATTTGATAAGCAGGCATAAGGGGCCTAAGAATATGAACTTGACTACAAAGTAAGGTACATAAGACACAGGATTTTTCTTTAAGTTTCAGTGAGAAACTAACTTCTTCAAGTAAAGACTTAGCAAAGAATGATTAATCTTCAAAAGAAAATTTTAAAAAATAAAATAAAATCTTAAGAATCACCTACAGCACTCTCTGACAGTTAAGACAACAGCCAAAGAAAGATTTTTGCCCAACCACTCCCAATTACCAGCCCAGTTGCCACAGATTTTTATCTACCTGCCCCATCTACTATTGTTCCTCATGTATTAAGAGGGCTTATTAAAGTGTTGACTGAAAGCACAATAAATTCAGAATTGTGGTGAATTTAAAACTGATAAAAGGAAAACTCTGTTATTTGTCCTAATTGGTTCATAACCTAATAGTGACCCTATAAATATATAAGGCAACCCTTCCCTACATTTAAATCAGTTTAATAATCAGAGAGTGCCCGTAATGCTGAAATTAGCGAAAAGTTCCATCAATTGTTTGTAAGAGTCACTTACCATGTCGATGACAATATAGTCAAGTTCTCAAACCCAATAACAAGGGCTGTCCTAGACTATGTCTACTCATCCTTTAGCATATACAGATGGTCCCCAACTTACAGCGGTTCAACTTAAAATTTTTCAACTTTATGATAGTGCAAAAACAAAACACATTCAGTAAAAACTATTTTTGAGTATTGATACAACCATTTCGTTTTTCACCTTCAGTATAGTATTCAATAAGTGATATGAGAAATTCACACTTTCTTATGAAACAAACTCTATGTTGGATAATTTTGCCCAACTGTAGGCTGATATAAGTGTTCTGAGCATGTGTAAGATAGGTGAGGCTAAACTATGATGTTTGGCAAGTTAGGTGCATTAAATGCATTTTTGAATTATATTTTCAACTTACAATGGATTTATTGGGGCACAATCCCATTGTAAGTTGAGGAGCATCTGTACATATATCTCTTCACTCATTGTTTTTGGAAGTAGAGTCATAA
This sequence comes from Ateles fusciceps, assembly GCA_036589455.1. Taxonomy (NCBI): domain Eukaryota; kingdom Metazoa; phylum Chordata; class Mammalia; order Primates; family Atelidae; genus Ateles; species Ateles fusciceps. The sequence goes on along the minus strand of JAZHEH010001266.1, from coordinate 15,234,854 downwards.
GCAATAGCCTTGGATGCCTATTTTTTTTCTCAAATTTTCCTTTCACAAACAGACTCAAAAAAAAAAAAAAAAAAAAGCTATGCCAAGCCCTTATTCCCTTGATTCTTCAATGCCCTGACTGGAAACTCCTGCTTCTGATATTAATCTCATAGGCTACAGAGCAACCTTCAACCCTATTTTGATGACCAATTTAGACTCTATTCTGTGAAAAATTTATTTTCACTCCCAAGCCAATCAGAGGAAACCTGAGAGTGGACTGTGTGTTGCCTTTCTGTCAGAGCAGAGTCTACAGTCACACACACACATAAACCCAGCACCATAATATGGCCAACTCATAACACAATACCTTCATTTATGATAAAAATATGACAGAATACACAATTAAAATGTGACTTCCTTGGTGGTGGTTAGAAGGGGGAAAAACTAAATATATAGGGTCCTAATCCATAAAAGCTTCTGCAAAAATTTTCCATAATGAACTGGGCAGGAGATCAAGGTCAAAATCCTGCTTCCACATACACCTTCCCCCAGTTTCCGTGGATGTATACCACTTTATATATTAGTAATTAAATCTGTGCTCCCCCAATGATACCTCCCAATCTTCTCTCATTCTGTCTTAAATCTACTCCAACTGGCCCTTTGTTCTTTCAAAGATTTCCACATCCATTCATGTTATCAAACATTTCCTTTCAAGATTGCCAATGAACTCTATGTTGTGAAGTCTATTGGTCAGCATGCAGTATTTTAACCCAGTTGATCCCCACCCATCTCTTTAATATACTTTTTGCATTTGGCTTCCAGGCTGGCAGAATCTTTTCTTCTCCATCTTATTCCAGTAGCTACTCCTTCTTATTCTCTTCTGCTGTCTCCTCCCCTTTTCCCCAGTTTCTAAGAGATGTGGTCCAAGAATCTATTTCGGTTCTTTTCTCTTTTCTATGTATACTCCCAGGATGATTTTCTTTTCTTTTTTTTTTTTTTTTTTTACCTAGGGTCTTGCGCTTTTATGAGTATCTATGTTCCAAAGAGTCTTAACTTTTTATCTTCATTCAAAATTTCTCCTCAGAATTCAGACTGCTATGTGACATATCTACTTCAATGTTTAGTATACATCTCAAACTTAACAAGTTCAGCATGGAATTCCTGTCCTTCCCCTCTAAATCAGCTTCCCCTACAGTCTTTCTCATCTCAGGTGTGATAATTTTATTAGTTTACTTACTCAGGCCAACAAACTTAAAGTCACTCTTAATTCCTTGCTTTCTCTCCTTATCCACATTTATTTTGTCAGGAATTCATGCTAGTCCTACCTTCAAAGTTTATCTGGTATCTGACAATTTCTTACTATCTCCACTGTTTCCACCTTGGTCGACATCATCACCTTTTTACATTTAGACAGCTGCTATAGTCATCTAATTGGCCTTGCTGATTTTGTTCTTGCCTCCAACTTACCCCAGAGTGATCCTTCTTTACCTAAGTCAGTCCTTGGTCTCTTGAAGCAAATAATATAATCTATCTGAGGATCACATCGGTTACATAAAAATGAATTTAATAGTATCTGACTTTTATTGGATTTATCTAAGGAATCAATAAGATGATAGAAACCATGGTCACACTTACCACATAGCATATACTTAATTATAGTAGCATGTATAGGAGATTAATTTTATGTCATTTATGTAATCTGTTGTCTCCATAAATTAGAAGCTATTTGTTATTTTTCAGGTATTAGAGAGTGCTATTGTCTTAACATTTATATCCCCAGTATATAAATGTTGAAATCCTAACCCTCAAGGTGACTATATTAGGAGACAAGGCCTTGGGAGGTGATTAGGTCATGAGGATGGAGTCATGGTGATTGGAATCAGTGTCCTTATAAAAGAGACCTCCAGAGAGCTAGCTACTCCCTCTGCCACGTGAGGACACAGCAAGAAGTTTCCTGCTTTGAACCAGGAAGTGAGCCATCACCCAACACCAAATATGCCAGTGACTTGATCTTGGACTTGCAGTCTCCAAAACTTTTAGAAGTAAATTTCTGTTTATAAGCTACCCAATTTATGGTATTTAGTTATGGCAGCCCAAACAAAGACAAAGAATATGATTCAAAGTTCTTTATATTCACAACCACTAAGTTACCATTTGAAGAAATCCTGGACCCTATGGGCACCATGAGCAGCCTAGAACCTGATTTACTGGGCCATAGGAATTGCCAAGGGAAATATTTTTTTTAAATCTCAAGAATACATTACAACATGCCAAGGATTTCCATGAATTAAGGGAATTAAGGAAAATGTCAAGCCTAACCTAATAGAGAAAAGAATTGTTGGATCCTCATGGCTGCTCTTTCTCTTTTGAATATAGTCAACCCACACATGCAAGTTAGAATTTTCCTGAGACTAGCTCCTGCAGTCAGCCCATGACCCTCTGTTGCAATGTCCATGACTCTTTCTTCACTCCTTCACCCTCATCCCCTTCTCCACACCAGTTTGTTTTGTTTTGAGACAGAGTCTCACTCTGTCGCCCACGTTGGAGTGCAGTGGTGCAATCTCGGCTCACTGCAACCTCTGCCTCCTGGGTTCAAGTGATTCTCCTGCCTCAGCCTCCTGAGTACCTGGGATTACAGGCACCCACCACTATGCCCGGCTCATTATTTTTTTGTATTTTTAGTAGAGAGGAGGTTTCACCATGTTGGTCGGGCTGGCCTCAAACCCCTGACCTCGTGATCTGCCCACCTCGGCCTACCAAAGTGCTGGGATTACAGGCATGAGCCACTGCGCCTGGCCTCCACACCAGTTTTATATATTATGCTCCAAATTTGTTTTTGTGACTTGTGTGATTCCTCTTCTTGAACACCCCATTGACTTTCAGCATGTCACATTGCCTTGTATCCAGCAAACCCACAGCTCTGGGTATAAGAACTTTCTTCCCATCCTCAGCTCTGCAGATGCCAGTATAACCCCTAGTCCTACTTGCCATCAGGGGCATTCATGAAACAGTCACCTTTGAGATTCTAGTGCTAAATACTAGCAAGACAGTGATAACAATTTGATTAGTGCTCTTACCCAGAAGAGGAGTGGCCAGCCTGTTTTATACGCATAACAATAATAATAACTAACACTTCTTTAGCACTTACTATGTTTTGGCGCTTTACATATATGAACTCATTTAACCCATATAAGCACTCTATGGAGATGAGAAAATGGAGGTTCAGAGGGGTTGAGTACATTTCTTAGGTCGCGTATGGAGAGTGATGTTTCTAGAAATAGAACCTGAAAGATCCACCTTGGCATTTGTGCTCTTAACCACTATACTGTGCCATACACAGCCTCATAAAAATAGTTAGTAAAATACATCATATCACAGCTAAAGTATTTTTTCTTATATGTCAAGAAATTTACGGATTGAGAGCCAATTAAGTAATTCAAGATTCGAAATGGCTAGAGTCGATGTTCAAAATTGAACAATTACATTTCATAGTTGGGAAACTAAAAATCAGTAGCTGGAACTTCACAAGGCTGATGAGTAATGACATCAGTATCAATAAACACTTAAAGCAACTTACGAGAAATTCAAATGGCAAGCAAGTTCTTTATAGTGGTACACAGGGCGTGTGGTAACATGTAGGTACAACTGTAACAGACATCTGTGGGTATATCTGTTAAATCATTCAAACCAAATTGAGGCAAAGAGAGTAGGTAAATCCACATTTTACAAGGAGGCATTGGCACCAGCCATTATGGGATTCAAAATAAGGCAAGCAAGTTCTTTATAGTGGTACACAGGGCATGTGGTAACATGTAGGTACAACTGTAACAGACACCTTGGGTATATCTGTTAAATCATTCAAACCAAATTGAGGCAAAAGAGAGTAGGTAAATCCACATTTTACAAGGAGGCATTGGCACCAGCCATTATGGGATTCAAAATAAGGCTTTGCTGTTTCCCTAGATTGTTTGCCAATGGTGGTGTCTAATATTCACTGGGGAGCAAGCCCTGGCTCAGTGTTTCTCTGAAAGTTCCTATCAATCAAAAGCACTATAAACACCTCAGTAATGGTAAGAAAAAGGCCGGCAAGCCTGAGATAAGACAGTACTTTCCAAATGAAATTATATCACAAACTTCTACTTATTGAGCAATCACCACACCATCTACTGTCCTCGGTGCTTTACTTCAATGTATTTAATCCTACAAGAAACATGCAAGAGAGATTTGATTATCCCTATTACATATGAGGAAATTCAGTCTCTTAAGGGACTTACTCAGCCAAGACTCCACAGTTAGTAAGTGTTAAAGTTTGGATTCAGACCCAGTTTTTACGACAGCAAAGCTTATGCTCTTAATCACAAAGCTATTGAGAAATAAATAACCATTGACAATTGTGTAAAATTCTTTTGCCTTATTTGTCTAGACTGCTGAGGCAAAGGAGGTCAAGAATTTCTCTTTTCAAATATCCATATCATTGTCTCCATTCACAACCACTTGGCAGTATCTGTGTACAATCTTTAAAAATAATCAACTCTTGTTACCTCCATTCCATTCCCTTTACTTTCCCATCTGTAATATATGCGATGTAGGGTAGAAGACCCTGAGAAGGATTTATAGAATTAAAAATGCTTCCTGAAATGTCACTGACTTATGCTACTGTGAGTTGCCTTTATGCCACCCTGGCTAAAACAGATGTAGGCTCTGTGTTCTTTCATGCCATTGACATGTTTCCTAAGAGGCTAGAGAACAGGCAGATTGACTGGCCTAGCATAACCAGAGCTTGGGGCAAAGGGGAGTCTTTGACCTTTAGGCACTCTGTGACTTTATATTGACGTCATGCTTCCCACCCAAGTGCACCCCCGAATAACACTTACCCAGGCAAGGTGCCGTGGGAAGAAACTAAACTTTGATAGGTGGCATTTAGAAATGTCCTGAAAATTCTGTAGAGAGAAAATGGCCTCTCAGACTGCTCTGGTGCCTCCATGTAGCCGTCACAACATGCGTGAGAGCCCAAGGCTATGACAAGCTTATTGTGCAGCTTGGAACAATTCCGTGATTGTGTTAATATCACCCCGTTTAGATTCATATCACGGGCAGGATGTGAATGTGTCCCAACAGAGTTTGACAGCTGTTTCTGAGCTTTCTAAATCAGAGACAGAAACAGATATGATCTTCATAGTCTCCTTTTTGCATTACATTTTCAAATGGGTGGATCGCCTTTCATGTTACACAACCAACCCCAGCAAGTTACTCAGCTTCCCACCTTATGCAGGCCTGCCCAGCCCTGCCTTGCTGGCCACTGCCATCTTTCCATAACCATTTTCCACAATACTCATAATCGTGTCAATACCCTGAAGACCTGATAGACCTGACGTTGCTTTGAAGAATCACTAACAAAGGACAAATATTAGTTACAGGTTAACAGAGGAAGGAACTCAGCCTCTTGGAAATTGAACAACACTGTTTCAACAAATAGAAATTATCACAGTTGTCCTATAGGCCATCCACTCATTCAACAAATAATTGCTGAAGATGTCCATGAGCTAGGCCCAATACTATATGCCTGAGGTACTACATTAAGCAATCACATTCCTGTTTCTTAGAAAGCTTGCAGTCTAGTGATGGTAGCAAACTTATATAGAGACAACCTCACCAGAATGTAATCAAAGTTAAGAAAAAAACCGCAGCCAATAAATAACTATGGGCCCAGAAATAACAAGTGAGACACATGTATAAGTTATTCCCTTCTCTAGGGGCTAAAGCACACGAGAAATATAAACACTGGATGGGTTTACCGAAAGCAGGAGCTAGTCAGCCTTCCTCTCTCTTCCCATACCCACATGATTTACAACACATGAGTCCACCTCCCATACAACAGGTTGTACCAAGGGGTACACCTGACAGAAAGACAACTTTGTAGCCCATACTTAGGCTAGAAAGGAAAATAATGTTTTAGAAGGTATGACAGCCTCCCACCTCAAGATATTATATAAGCTAAGCCCATACTCTCTCCCCTGTTAGGAAATTTAACTGAGAAACAGGGAATAATTTGTCACTTGGTGGTGAGGCAGGAATGGAAAACAACACAGGGAGTGTAGCTATTAGTACCAAGAGCAAGAATGAGTCCGGCATGGTTTTCTGAAATCCTGAAAGTGTTCTTGAACTCATAGTGTCACCCTTAGGTTTAAGTTTCTGTGAAGCCAGGCTGTCCCGCTGGTCCCATCTCTGGGTCCTCACGAAGTCATGTGGCTCCCTCATCATTAGTCTCAGCAAGTGTCCTTTTGTTGCACTAACCTGAGTTATCTCTGCTTCATATAATAAAGGAGCTTACTAGGTGGGCCTAAATGAAAAGAGCATGTCCAGATGTCAAATTCAGCAAGTCAGAATTGACAGGAAAAATATATTAATTTTTCTGTGAAACCACACGAATATGAATTTTAAAAGTCAATAACTTCCAAATGGAATTTCCTTTCATTACCACCACTTTCCCTCAAAAAAGCCAATATAGAGTGACCTGTGCACCTTTCTCCAAGCTCATAACACATATGCATACAAAATCATATACAAACATATAAGGTCTTTTTTGGTTTGGTTGTGGACACTGTCTTTTTTCTAAGCATTTATAGTTAGAAGGTATTTGTTCAGAGCTCTTTCTGAGGCTATTCAGGGATGGTTTTATGCTGTGAGAGCTCAAAAACACCTAGATTCTAATTCCAAATTGTCACTAGTTCCCCATGAGATTGCACAGAAATAAATTTAGCCCTTACTAAATTAGGGTTCCCATCTTTTTATCAAAGACAAGAGGAAATAAAGTAGCCTTGCCCTTGGTACTGTGCTAAGTAAATTTTAAAAACTCTATCAGTGTCTTATAGATGCCAACACAGCAAATAATAATAATAATAAATTTAAAAAAAATAAATAGTACTGAGCAATAACCTGAAAGTGATAGCACTATGCTTAAAGGAGCATGACTAGAAAGTAACACTTGCAGCCCTCCCACCTCACATACTTGATACAAAGAGACAGAGACAAATACATACCCAACATAAACTACCAGTAGGAGAAATCTTTCCTGGTCTTAGCTATAAATCTACAAGTGACTTAAGCAAATTGCTTAACATCTTGGCACTTAGATTGGTCATAAAATTCAATTCAGTACATTTTGATTACTACTTGTCTCTCTGTGTTAGGTAATAGGTACTGAGAAGAAAAAGATCAGGACAGAATTTCTGCCTTTAAATTGTTTGCAATCTCAGTAACAATGGGGCAGCAATATGAACAACAAAGCATAACAAAATTATCTTGCAGCCAATACAAAATGTAGAGCACCAAAGGAAGAGAAACTACTTCTGCCCCAGGAGCCTTGGAGTTGGGAAGAGTTTAGCAGAGGAGGTTTCTGTTCAGCTTCAGTTTGGAAGTCATCTAATAGAGTAAGAGAGGTGAACTGTGGAATCTGAGAGAACCCTTCCAACTCTGACTGCCTTTGAATTTATGGGACAGACATATGACATAGGTTATGCTTCCTTATTCCCACATACACAAAATCAGGATACAGGTATACAGGTAGCATTTTAAAATGGGTATAATGTCTAATGAGCAGGACAAACTCTGCTTGCATTTTCACCATAGCTCATCAATCCCTTTCTCCTATCTCTCCTACCCCTTCATCTTTAAACTACAATGACTACCTGAGACAAGTAGTAAGCTAAGCTTATCTTAAGTTTCATGCAGCTTCCACTGCATTTTATCCTCTTGAATATTAATGGAGAAGAGATGCTATTGAAGCAGAGTGTTCCATTATTAAGAATACAGATAATATAGTTAGGTTTGGATTTTGGCTTCATTATTTACTGCCTGCATGCCTTTGAACAAATTATCTAACTTCTCAAAGCATCAGTGATATCTGGATATTTTAAATATAAAATTAAGATAAAATTTAAAGTACAGGGCTGTTAGAGGATTAAACATTTTTTGTAAGTTTTTGGCTTCTGGAATATAAATGAGATATTAATAAATGGTTGAGATTATGATAATGATGATAGTGGTGATGATAACCTTTTCACACACAATCTCATAGTTCTCCAAGATCCCTAGAAAAGCAGAGATAAGTCTCAGTAGGTGTAACCAATGCCCTTTCCTTATGAATTCTATCCACCTTCTCAGCATCTAATTCCAAATTTTGCTAACCCATAACATCCACTCCTAGATTCTAATCTAGCCTTAAACAAAGCTAACTCCTGATTATACTTTGCTTCGTCACCTCAATTTCTCAGCCTTAATCCTATTCCCCACAAGCACTGCATAGGGCTCATTCTGGATTTCTATCAGTTGATTCAGGGTTCTATCCTGAGCCCTTTTCTCTCATGGATCCCTGACCTAAACCTAGATAACCTCTAACTCAGTTTCAGTCCTTCCTCCTCTGACACTTTCCTAACCAACACTCATTTACTTGTGCTTCTGTTCTGACTGCCTTTTTACTTGCTCCTGTTAGCTTGCTGACGTTAGTCTTCAAGACCCTGAGGATCCCCAGTAATAGTAACTCTGAAAGTAAAAGTCTAGGGCTTAATTTTTTTCAAATCTGGCTATAATTATTTCCCTAGGTTCTAGTTCTTTATGTGAGCTCCCTAGAAGCTGCTGATAGTCTCATAGGAAAAACAATGAGAAAGGAGAAATTTGATCACAGTGGTGAATCAGTACATTTAACCTCCAAAGTAATTGGACTCTACTCAGCCCTCTGAACTTGAATGCCAATTTCATATTTTCAAAGATACTTTTGCTGTGTCTTTAGCTCTTTTCCATATCAAAAACACAAACTCTTTTTTCATCCTACTGACTACAATAATATTAAGAGGATTTAAAAAGGACTACGATAATATTGTTATTGAGATTGCAAATAACATATTTGTGTCTATATGTATATGTGTGTATACAATTTACATAGGTAATGTATATATAATTTACATATTATTTATATATTTATATAGTATTTAATTATTGCATATATATACTTAAGTATATTATTACATATAATATACTTAAGTATTATCTTGTATTTATTGTATATTATTTATATATTCATATTGATATTGATATATGGTCTGTATTAAACTATGTAAAAATGACATATTAATAGTAACATCTTAAATACAAATTAGTAACAAAAAATCTACAAAGACTTTGTTATGAATTCAACTTTTCATTTGAACAGTAGACTTAGAAATGTTTAAGAAAAAATTTAGAAACCTGCATAAAAGACACACATTTGTAACAAAACCACATCAAAATAGTGCCCAGCTTTCAAACCATCTTGTATTTTCATGCTGCTGAAGTGCATGCTGACCCTTCCTGGGAAGTAGAGTATCATCAAGGCAAAAAGCTAGAGAAGTATGTGTTCCACTTACAGTTTTGTGGCAAAGAGTCTTACATTTTGTTCTTGATTTACCTTTCCCTCACTGAACCCCACCCCAGCTTCTTTCAGGGTCCATCATTATACTTGCAGATTTTCTTGCCAAGACCTTTTTTTTAGTTCTCAAGAACATAAAAGTTGTTAAAAGTTGGCACACACAGTTTTATACTCCCAAGATAGGAATCACATGAAGATGCCAGAAAAAGAAAGAAAATTTAAGATACTTTCTCTGGGCAAAATGAACTTGGCCTGTTTCTCCTTATTGGGCCTGACTCATAGAATTATCTCTCAACTCTTCAAGAATGCCTACTGAGAAATGGGTGTGTAAGAAACAGTTATCAAACAGGAGGTGTAGCTAGCTCATTTCTGTGATCCACCAAGATAAGCCTATGCCTTCATTTTGCCCTTGACAAGCCCTGTTCCAAATGTGGTTGAAAGGGTTTACATTGTGTAATTTATGTAAATCTACCCACTTAAGCAATAAGAGTCATCAGTGAAACACATCTAGGGGCAAAGAGAGAAACTATTGTAATACTTATGTAAGCAATCTATTCAAATTGCAATCATTATAATTATAACCATTTCCCTAGTGGAAAATAAATACCACTATTTACTGAGTCACTAGAATCATTTGCTTGTGTCATCAACCAAAGTTTTTCTTGTACACAAATCAACAGTGAAACTCTAGTACCATGCAAAATTTTTCTAAGTAACAGCTTTTTTGAGGTGTAATCCACATACCATAAAATTCACACCTTTAGAGTGTAAAATTAAGCACATTTAGTATATTCAGAGTAGTGCAACCATCACCACTAACTGATTTAGACAGAGTCTCCATACCTATTACAGTCACTCCCCATTCCTCTTCCCCCAATCCCATTACAACCATGAATCTATTATCTATTTTTGTTATTCTGGACATTTGATATACATGGAATTATATACAGACTTCTATGCCTAGCTTATTTCACATAGCATAATGTTTTTCTTTGTCTCCTTGTTGTACCATATATTATAATTCATCCAATTTTTGGCTGAGTAATATTCCATTACATAGATATACCATATTTTGTTTATTCTTTTATCAGTTGATGAACATTTGAGCTGTTTTCATTGTTTTGTTGTTATGAATAACGCTGCTGTGAACACTCATGCAAAGGTTTTTATATGCACATGTGTTTTCAATTTTCTTGATTTTTGATAACCAGAACTAAATTTAACAGTTCAAGGGACTGCCAAAGTATTTTACAGTGTGATTGCACCATTTTATAATTCTACCAGTAATGTATGAGGGTTTCAATTACACTGTATCCTCACTAACACTAGTGGTTATCTGTCTTTTTTTTTATTTTAGCCATCCTAGTAGGTATTCATTAGTATCTCAATGTGATTTCGATTTGCATTTTTCTTATGACTAATGATATTGACCACCATTTCATTTCATTTGATTTTCTGTCAAGTTATTTTTGCTATTACTGAATGTGACATTAAAAAAAAAAGTCTCCAGCAATTATTGTAGAATGATCTATTTTTTTTCTCCTATTCTGTCAGGTTTTCCTTCATTCATTTTGAGGTTATCTTCTTGGGTGCATAGATGTTTGTAATGGCAATTTTTCCAAGGGAATTGACCCTTTTGTTGTTATAAAATGTTCTTTCTTATCTCAAGTAATTTTTTGTCATAAATTTTATCTGATACTTGTATAGCCACTCCACATCTTTGCATGGTATATCTTTTTCCATCCTTTAACATTCAACCTCTTTGGATGTAAAAATCTAAAGTGTATATCTTGTAGACAGTATATAGTGTATATCTTGTAGATAGTATATAGTTAGATAATGTGTTTTTATTTCTTCTGTTAATCTTTGACTTCTGATTGCCCTGTTTACTCCATTTACATTTAATATAATTACTAATAAGGTAGAATTGGCCCTTATCAGTTTTCTGTGTTTTGTCTTTTTTATTCCTCTATTTCTCTATTATTAGCTTCTTTTATGTTAAAAGAGTATTTTCTAGTGTACAAGTTTAACTCTTATGTCACTTGTTTTACTATATTTTTGAGTTATTTTCCCAGTGGTTGCCCTGAGGATTATCACTAAAATCTTAATTTATAACAACCTAGTTCAGATTAATATCAACTTAATTTCAAAGAACAAATTATATAATTAAAATATATAAAATATAATTTTGAATGTAAAATCTTTGTGACTATACTGCTTTAATTTCCCCTCCTTCTTTGTGCTATTATTACACAAATTCAATCTGTATTTATTATAAGCTCATCAACTGAACTTTATTATTATTGCTTTATACAATAATCTTAAATTAGGCTGGAGAAAAAAATTATATACAAAAATACATTTACACTATCTTTTATATGTACCATAGTTACTTTGACCAGTGTTCTTTGTTTCTTCATGTGAATTTGAGCTATTGCCTTATATCATTTCATTTTAGCCTAAAGGATTTCCCTTAGTATTTCCTATAGGTCAGGTCTGCTAGTGAGTAATTTCTTTAGTTTTTGTTTATCTGGGAATATGTTAAATTTTTTATAGTTTTTAAAATTATAGTTTTACTAGATATAAAATTTGCTGGATAGTTTTGCTGGTCACCAGTCTTTTTTCTTTTAGCACTCTAAATATATCATCCTACTGCCTCCTGGTTTTCACAATTCTTCATGAGAAATTCTCCATCATCATTGTGAATCCTTTGTATGTGATAAGCCACTTCTCTCTTGTTGCTTTCAAGAGTCCCTGTTTGTCTTTGTCTTTGACAGTTTGATTATAACGTGTCTTAGTATAGATCTCTTTCAGTTATCTTACTTAGAGTTTATTGAGCTCCTTGGATGTGTAGATTGTTTTTTTCTTTCATCAAATTTTGGAAATTTTCCATTTCTAATCACTGTTGAGCACTTACAATGGCTGTATTTTTCTTTCACTTATCATATTACTATTTAATTCAAAATTTTTGTTTTTAAAAAAATTTCTACTATTTAAATGATATTCTCTATTTGATAAGATACTATCTTATACTTTCCTTTAGTTATTTAGCAATGGTTTTCTTTAGTTCTTTGAACATATTTAAACAGTTAATTTATTATTTTTCTACTTAGTCCAATGTCTAAGCTTCCTCAGGGGAATTTTCTATTGACTTTTTTTTTTTCTGTTTATGGGCCATGCTTTCCTCTTCTTTATGTGTAGCAGACATTTTTTTGAAAACTGGATATTATAAATAGTAATTTTGTAGAACTTTGTCCTCAGTTCATCTAAAAACAGGGTCTTTGTCATATAACCAGGCTCACAGACATGTAGAAGGGTAGAAAAATGGAATTTATTGAGCAAAAAGGAAAAAAAGTCACCAAAGTGAGAGAAGTTCCTGTTACCAGGTCCCCATCTCACAGATTGAATCCCCAGGTTACCATTGAGAAACAGGAGGGGCTAGGCTTCTCCTCCCTGCAAGTGGTGCAAACTTCCAGAGGCTCCACCCCAGTTTGCACTCCTCCCAGTGCACAGGTTGTTTGGAGGGTCTCCCAGGGACCCCTTTATATTTGGCTATCTCAGTAATAACATATCAGCTCTGGAAATTCAACCAACTCATCCAGGATTTTTTATTGGTACAGTTTGTTGTTGCTGCAAATATTGTTTTTTTCTGTGCTGTTGCTGATGTTTGTTTGCTAAATGACATTACTGAACTAATTATTTAAAGTCTGTAACCTTTATTATACATGGCCACTGAAGTCTCTTTCATAGCTTAATGGTCTGCTATGATTGAATAGAAAGATTCTTAAATGACTTAAACCAGTAAGTCTCCCAATCTTTACTGAGGAGCTCTGTGTTTGTGTTGAGGAACTTTCAATGTTCCAACAAATAGTTTACATTTTTCTTAGGCTTCACTTCCTATTTATACAAAGCCTCAGCATCAACCAGACATAAGAGAATAGGGGCTTTCCTAGAAATATGCACAAGCCTACACACACATGTGTCCTTCTAAGTTCTCAGAAATATGTTCTAGTTTTTCACAGCCTCCTATGGGCATCTCATTCCTCAGTCTTTTCTTTTATGTCTTTTGATCTGCTTCCTGTTTGTCCCAACTATTATTGCCACCTTCTGCAGCTTACATGTTAAGCAATTAACACTGATTTTATTGAAAAAAAAAAATGCTTCTAAGGAAAGGCTGTTTGACTGAGTAAGCCCTGAAGCAATGCAAATAAACACAAATCCTGCAAGTGGTGGTTTCCAGGGAACTGCCCTTCATGTCCAATAATGAAAACTATCTGGGAATGAGGACTTAGAGTGCTCCAGACTCATTCTGTCTTTTCCCATGGCTGTTAGGTTGCTGTTTTTCATGACTATAGTGATGGCAAGACTGTTTTTAAGATTATCATGATACTGAGGAGAGAGGTATTGGGATAGGGAAGATTAAAACCACAAAACTAAGAAGAATCAATGTCAACAAGCTAGAAGAACAGGAAGCCTTATGCCCTCTTTCCCCCTGAAAACAGTGACTTAACAACAATAAGTGTATTGATGTCAGTAGACCAAATTGCCTTTGTGAGAAAACAGGAAACCAGTTAAGAGGTTGTAGCAGTCCAGGCTAGCATCAAATATAACTACATTAAAACAGGTAAAAAGGATTCCCAGGCAAGATGGCTGAATAGGAACAGCTCTGGTCTGCAGCTCCCAGTGAGACCAATGCAGAAGGTGGGTGAATTCTGCATTTCCAACATAGGTACCCAGTTCATCTCATTGGGACTAGTTAGACAGTGGCTGCAGCCCATGGAGGGTGAGCAGAAGCAGGGTAGGGTGGTGCTCACCAGGGAAGCACAAGGGGTTGGGGAAATCCCTTCCCTAGCCAAGGGAAGCTGTGAGAAACTGTGCTGTGGGGGACAGTGCTATACTTTTCCCATGGTCTTCACAACCCACAGGTCAGATTTTCTCGGATGCCTGTACCACCAGGGCCCTGGGTTTCAAGCACAAAACTGGGTGGCCATTTGGGCAGACACCAAGCTAGCTGCAGGAGCTCTTTTCATACACCAGTGGCACTTGGAATGTCAGCGAGACAGAATCATTCATTCCACTGGAAAGGGGGCTGAAGCCGGGGAGCCAAGTGGTCTTGCTCAGTAGATTCCACCCCCACAGAGCCCAACAAGTTAAGATCCACTGGCTTGAAATTCTCACTGCTAACACAGCAGTCTGAAGTCGACCTGGGATGCTCAGCTTGGTGGGGAGAGGGGCGTCCACCATTACTGAGACTTCAGTAGATGGTTTTCTCCTCATAGTGTAAACAAAGCAATTGGTAAGTTCAAACTGGGCAGAGCCCACCACAGCACTGCAAAGTTACTGTAGCCAGACTGCCTCTCTAGATTCCTCCTCTCTGGGCACAGCATCTCTAAAAGAAAGGCAGCAGCCTCAGTCAGGGGCTTAGAGTTAAAACTCCCATCCCCTTGGGACAGAGCACCTGCAGGAAAGGGTGACTGTGGGTTAAGCTTCAGCAGACTTAAACACTCCTGCCTGTAAGCTCTGCAGAGAGCAACAGATCTCCCAGCCAAGAGCTCAAGCTCTGTAAAGGGACAGACTGCCTCCTCAAGTGGGTCCCTGGCCCTTGTGCCTCCTGACAGGGATAAACTTCCCAGCAGGGGTCTACAGATACCTCACATAGAAGAGCTACAGCTGGCATTTGGTAGGTGCCCCTCTGGGACAAAGCTTCCAGAGGAAGGAGCAGGCAGCAATCTTTGGTGTTCTGCAGCCTGCACTGGTGACACCCAGGCAAATAGGGTCTGGAGTGGACCTCCAGTAAATTCCAGCAGACCTTCAGCAGAGGGGCTGACTGTTAAGAGGAACACTAGCAAACAGAAAAGAATAGCATCAACATCAACAAAAAGGACAACCACTCAAAAACCCCATCTGAAGGTCACCAATAGCAAAGACCAAAGGTAGATAAATCAATGAAGATGAATAAAACCAGCACAAAAAGCCTGAAAATTCAGAAAACCAGAATTCCTCTTTTCCTCCAAAGGATCAAACTCCTCACCAGCAAGGGAACAAAACTGGATGGAGAATGAGTTTGATGAATTCATAGAAGTAGACTTCAAAAGGTGGGTAATATCAAACTCCTCTGAGCTAAAAGAGCATGTTCTAACCCAATGCAAGGAAGCTAAGAACCTTGATAAAAGGTTACAGGGACTGCTAACTAGAATAACCAGTTTAGAGAAGAAGATAAATGACCTGATGGAGCTGAAAACACAGCACGAAAACTTTATGAAGCATACACAAGTATCAATAGCCAAATCACTCAAGTGGAGGAAAGGATATCAGAGATTGAAGATCAACTTAATGAAATAAAGCATGAAGACAAGATTAGGAAAAAAAAGAAAAGAATGAAAAGGAATGAACAAATCCTCCAAGAAATATGGGACTATACAAAGAAACCAAACCAACATCTGACTGGGGTACCTGAAAGTGATGGGGAGAATGAAACCAAGTTGGAAAACACTCTTCCAGATATTATCCAGGAGAACTTCCCCACCTAGCAAGACAGGCCAACATTCAAATTCAGGAAATATAGAGAACACCATAAAGATATTCCTCAAGAAGAAGAACCTCAAGACACATAATTGTCAGATTCACCAAGGTTGAAATGAAGGAAAAAAATGTTAGCAGAGCCAGAGAGAAGGTCGGGTTCCCCACAAAGGGAAACCCATCAGAGTAACAGATGATCTGCAGAAACCTTATAAGCCAGAAGAGAGTGGGGGCCAATATTCAACACACTTAAAGAAAAGAATTTTCAACCCAGAATTTCATATCCAGCCAAACTAAGCTTCATAAGCGAAAGAGAAATAAAATCCTTTACAGACAAGAAAATGCTTAGGGATTTTGTTACCACCAGGCCTGCCTTACAAGAGTTCCTGAAGAAAGCACTAAATATAGAAAGAAAAACCGGTACCAGTCACTGCAAAAAAATACCAAAATGTAAAGACCATTGACACTATGAAGAAACTATATCAACTAATGGGCAAAATAACCAGCTAGCATCATAATGACAGAATCAAATTCATACATAACAATATTAACCTTAAATGTAAGTGGACTAATGCTCCAATTAGAAGACACAGACTGGCAAATTGGATAGAGTCAAGACCCATCAGTGTGCTGTCTTCAGGAGACCAATCTCATGTGCAAAGACACATATAGGCTCAAAATAAAGGGATGGAGGAAGATTTACCATGCAAATGGAAAGGAAAAAAAAAAAAGCAGGGGTTGCAATCCTAGTCTCTGATAAAACAGACTTTAAACCAACAAAGACCAAAAAAGACAAAGAAGGGCATTACATAATGGTCAAAGGATCAATGCAAAAAGAAGAGCTACCTATCCTAAATATATATGCACCCAATACAGGAGCACTCAGTTTCATAAAGCAAGTTCTTAGAGACCTACAAAGAGACTTAGACTCCCACATAATAATAGTGGGAGACTTTAATACCCCACTGTCAATATTAGACAGATCAATGAAACAGAAAATTAGCAAGGATATTCAGGACTTGAACTCAGCTCTGGACCAGGCAGACCTAATAGACATGTACAGAACTCTCCACCTGAAATCAACAGAATATACACTCTTCTCATCACCACATAGCACTTACTCTAAAATTGACCACAAAATTGGAAGAAAAACACTCCTCAGCAAATGCAAAAAAATGATAATTATAACAAACATACAGTGCAATCAAATTAGAACTCAGGATTAAGAAACTGACTCAAAACCACACAACTACATGGAAACTAAACAACCTGCTCCTGAATGACTACTTTGTAAATAACAAAATTAAGGCAGAAATAAAGAAGTGCTTTGAAACCAATAAGAACAAAGACACAACGTACCAGAATCTCTGGGACACATTTAAAGCAGTGTTTAGAGGGAAATTTATAGCACTAAATGACCACAGGAGAAAGTGGGAAAGATCTAAAATTGACACCCTGACAACACAATTAAAAGAACTAGAGAAGCAAGAGCAAACAAATTCAAAATCTAGCAGAAGATAAGAAATAACTAAGATCAGAGCAGAAGTGAAGGAGATAGAAACATGAAAAATTATTCAAAAACAATCAATGAATCCAGGAGTTGGTTTTTGAAAATATTTATAAAATAGACTGCTAACTAGACTAATAAAGAAGAAAAGAGGGAAAAATCAAATGGACACAATAAGAAATGATAAAGGGGGATATCACCACTGATCCCACAGAAATACAAACTACCATCAGAGAATACTGTAAACACTTCTACACAAATAAACTAGAAAATCTAGAAAAAAATGGACACATACACCCTCCCAAGACTAAAGCAGGAAGTGACATCCTGGAATAGACCAATAACAAGTTCTAAAATTGAGGCAGTAATTAATAGCCTACCAACCAAAAAAAAAAGCCCAGCTCCAGATGGATTAACAGCTGAATTCTACCAGAGGTACAAGGAGGATCTGGTACCATTCCTTCTGAAACTATTCCAAACAATAGAAAATAAACACAACAGAAAAATAGAAAAAATAGAAATAAATGGAAAAAAATAGAAAACAACTATTCCAAAAATAGATAAAAATAAATAATAAGAGCTATTTATGACAAACCCACAGCCAATATCATACTGAATGGACAAAAGCTGGAAACATTCCCTTTGAAAACTGGCACAAGACAAGGATGCCCTCTCTTACCACTCCTATTCAACATAGTATTAAAAGCTCTGGCCAGGGCAATTAGGCAGGAGAAAGAAATAAAGGGTATTCAAATAGGAAGAGAGGAAGTCAAATTGTCTCTTTATAGATTACATGATTGTACATTTAGAAAACCCCATTGTCTCAGCCTAAAACCTCCTTAAGCTGCTAAGCAACTTCAACAAAGCTTAAGGATACAAAATCAATGTGCAAAAATCACAAGGATTTCTATACACCAATAATAGACAGAGAGCCAAATCCTAAGTGAACTCCTATTCACAATTGCTACAAAGAATAAAATACCTAGGAATACAACTTACAAGGGATGTGAAGTACCTCTTCAATGAGAACTACAAATCACTCTTCAAGGAAATAACAGAGGATACAAACAAATGGAAACAATTTTATGCTCATGGATAGAAAGAATCAATAACATGAAGAGGCCATACTGCCCAAAGTAATTTATAGATTCAATGCTATCCCCATCAAGCTACCATTAACTTTCTTCACAAAATTAGAAAAAAACTACTTTAAATTTCATATGGAACCAATAAAGAGCCCACATAGCCAAGACAATCCTAAACAAAAGAACAAAGCTGGAGGCATCACGCTACTTGACTTCAGCTATACTACAAGGCTACAGTAACCAAAACAGTATGGTACTGGTAACCAAACAGATATATAGACCAATTGAACAGAACAGAGGCCTCAGAAATAATGGCACACACCTGCAACCATGTGATCTTTGACAAGCCTGACAGAAAAAGGCAATGGAGAAAGGATTCCCTATTTAATAAATGGTGTTGGGAAAACTGGCTAGCCATATGCAGAAAACTGAAACTGGACCCCTTCCTTATATCTTATACAAAAATTAACTTAAGATCGATTAAAGACTTGAGTGTAAGACCTAAAACCATAAAAATCTTAGAGGAAAACCTACACAATAGCATTCGGGACACAGGCATAGGCAAAGACTCCATGACTAAAACACCAAAAGCAATGGCAACAAAAGCCAAAACTGACAAATGGCACCAAATTAAACTAAAGAGCTTCTACATAGCAAAAGAAACTCATCAGAGTGAACAGGCCACCTACAGAATGGGAAAACATTTTTGCAATCTATCCATCTGACAAAGGGCTAATATCCAGAATCTACAAGGACCTTAAACAAATTTACAAGAAAAAAAACCACAACTCCATCAAAAAATAGGCAAAGCATATGAACAAACACTTATCGAAAGAAGACATTTATGTGGTCAAGAAACATGAAAAAAAAGAACTCATGATCACCGGTGAATAAAGAAATGTAAATCAAAACCACAATGAAATGCCATCTCATGCCAGTTAGAATGGTGATCACTAAAAAGTCAGGGAACAACAAATGCTGGAGTGGATGTGGAGAAATAGGAATGCTTTTAACTGTTGGTGGGAGTGTAAATTAGTTCAACCACTGTGGAAGATAGTATGGTGATTCCTCAAGGATCTAGAACCAGAAATATCATATGACTCAGCAATCCCATTACTGGGTATATACCCAAATGATTATAAATCATTCTGCTATAAAGACACATGCACAAGTATGTTTATTGCAGCACTATTCACAATAGCAAAGACTTGAAACCAACTCAAATGCTCATCAATGATAAAGTGGATAATGTGACACATATTTACCATGGAATCCTATGCAACCATAAAAGAGAATGAGTTTATGTCCTTGCAGGGACATGGATGAAGCTGGAGCCAGCACTAGCAAACACAGGAACAGAAAACCAAACACTACATGTTCTCACTTAATAGTGGGAGTTGAACAATGAGCACATACTGGCACATGGAGGTGAACATCACACACTGGGGCCTGTCAGGGGGTGGGGGGCAGGGGAGGGATAGCATTGGGAGAAATACCTAATGTAGATGATGGGTTAATAGGTGCAGCAAACCACCATGGCACATGTATACTTATGTAACAAACCTGCATGTTCTGCACCTGTATCCCAGAACTTAAAGTATAATAATAATAATAAAAAGGAGCATACCAAAAAGAACACATAAAAAATTCATTGCATTTACTTGTTATAGCCCTGTCCCTAGCAAGTAGAACAGAACTATTAGAAAAAATCTCCCAACTCACAGCTTCTACCTTGGGAAGGAAAGAGAATAACAGACTGTGTACCAAAAATTTTGGTTTTCAGGGGATGGACAAAGGAATAGTTTCTGTCTTGCCTGACTGAAAGCACTGACAGCAACTAGCATAGTTTGAAAGTCTGGTGGCTACTCAGAATAATGGCCAGTGCAGCAATTTGCTGCAACCTCAGAGAGACTACATTACTACACAAAGACAACAGAGAGAGCAAGAGATTTCACATTTCTTAAAAATAAATAGGAAGAAAACATTTTAGCTGGAAAATTACATGCTCAAGTCCAGAAAAGATACATCCTCAGACAAGGTTTAAGATACTCCAAGAATATTTAGCTACACTGATTGGTGATAGTCTCCCCATGTAAAAAGACAGTAAAGACTGGGAGAGGTGACTTTTTTCAAATGTCCAAATTTTAACAAAATATTATAAACTATACTCAGAAATAGAGAGACGTGGCTCAATTAAAGGAACAAAATAAAACTACAGAAACTAACCCCAAAGAAATAAAGATTTATAAGCTTCTTAAAAGAAAAATCTTAAATAACTGTAATAAAGATATTCAGTGAGCTAAAAGAGAACACAGAAAACTAAACAAAATCAGAAAAGTGATGCATAAACAAAATGAGAATATCAACAAAGAGAAACTATTTTAAAAAAGAAATTCTAGAGCTTAAGAATACAGATGAGTTGAAAAATTTAACAGAGGGCTTCAACAGTAGATTTGATCAAGCAGAAAAAGGAATCAGTGAACTGGAAGACAAATCATTTGAAATAATTGAGGCAGAGGAGCAAATAGAAAAAAAAAATCAACAAAAGTGAAGAAAGATAAGGGATTTGTGGGATACAATTAAGCACACCAACATATGCATTATGAAAATTTCAGAAGAAAAAGCAAGAGCTAAAAGGACAAAGAGCCCAATAAAGAAATAATGGCCAAATACTTCCGAAATTTGGTGAAGAAAATGAACCTCAAATTTAAGAAGCTCAACGAACTCTAATTTAACCCAAAGAAGCTTGTATTGAGACACATTGTAATCAAGCTGTCAAAAGTCACAAAGAATCTTGAAAGCAGCAACAGAGAAGCAACTTGTCATATTTCATGATAATCCCAGAAGATCATCAGCAGATTTCTTAGCAGAAACCTTACAGTCCAGAAGAGAGTGAGATGATATATTCAAAATGCTTAAAGAAAAAAAAAAGCCAATGGAAAATACTACATCAGACAAAACTCCTTCAAAAATGATGGAGAAATTTAGATATTCCCAGATAAACAAAAGTCTTGGGAGTTCATCATTACTGGATCTGCACTCCAAAAATGCTAATGAAAGCTCTTCAAGTTGAAAGAAAAGGATACTGGATAGCAACATAAAAGCATATGAAAATATAAAGTGCTATGGTACATGTGTAATATAGACAAACATAGAATGCTGTAGTTTTGTAATGTTGATGCACAAATTACTTCTAATTCTGGTATAGCATTTAAAATCCAAAAGTATTAAAACTACAAATCTATTTTAGTGGATGCACAGTATAAAAAGATATAATTCATGAAATCTATAACATAACATGTTTGGGGCAGAGATGTAAACAAATAGAGTGCTTACATGCAATCAAGTTGAGTCATCACTAGTTTAAAATAGATTGTTATATGTTTAAGATGTTTTATGTAATCCTCATAATAACCACACAGAAAATACCTGTAAAAGATATGCAGAAGGAAATGAAAAAGAAGTCAACACATGTCACTACAAAAAATAAAAATATCAAGAAAATATGAAAGAAAATAGCAGAAGAGGAAAAAGGGGCCAAATACATACAATAAACACAGAATACAATTAACAAATGACCATAGTAAATTCTTCCCTATAAGTAATTACTTTAAATATAAATGGAAGAAAGTCCTCAGTGAAAAGGCATACATTAGCTAAATGATTTAAAAACAAGAGTCATCTATATGTTGTATGCAAGACAACTTAAATCTAAGGACACACCTAGGCTGAAAGTAAAAGGACAGAAAAAGGTGTCCTATGCAAATCTTAATCAAAAGGTGGCAGAAGTGGATATAATTATATCAGACATAGTAGACTTTAAGTTAAAAACTCTAAAAAGAGAAAATGAATGATATACATAATGATATATATAATAATATATATCATGATAAAAGGTCAATTCGTTAAGAAGACATAACAATTACAAACATAACAATTACAAACATATGCTCCTAACATCAGAATTCTCAAATATATGAAGCAAACCTTGACAGAACTGAAAAGAGAAATGGACAGTAACACAGTAATAATAGGAGACTTCAACAGCCACGTTCAATAGTGGATAGAACAATAAGAAAGAAGATTCGTTGGGACACATAGAACTTGAACAACACTATAGGTCAGTTGGACTGTACAGACATATACCAAACATTCCATCTAACAACAGCAGAATACATTCTTCTCAGGGACTTGTGAAACTGTTTTAGAAATACCACATCTTAGGCCATACTAGAAGACTTAATGCACTTAAGAAGACTGAAATCATTCCAAGTATTCTTTCTCACCACAATAGAATGGAATTAAAAATCATAGCAGAAAGAAATATAGAACATTTACAAATATGAAGAACTTAACACACGTTTGAACAACCAATGGGTCAAAGAAGAAATCACAAGAAAAATTAGAAAATATAATGAGACAAATGAAAAAAAATAAAACATATCAAAACTTATGAGATGCAGAAAAAATAGTAGTAAGAGAAAGGTTTATAGCAACAAATACTTATATTAAGAAAAGAAGTAATGTATCAAATAAGCAACCTAACTTTATAGCTCAAGAAACTAGAAGAGAATCCCAAAGTTAGCAAAAGGAAGGAAACAAAAATGATTAAATCAGAAACAATTGAAAATAAGAATTTCAAAAACTAAAAATAAAAAATCAATGTTAACTAAGAATTGGTTTCTTGAAAAGATGAACAAAGTTGACAAATCTTTATCTAGATTAACTAAGAAGAAAGAATACTCAAATAACTAAAATCAGAAAAAAGGAGATACTACAACTGGTGCCACAGAAATAAAGAGGATTATAAGACATTCCTATGAATAATTATATGCCAACAAATTAAAAACATGTAATATGCCAAGACTGAATCATGAAGAAATCTGAACCAACCAATTATCAGTAGGAGATTGAATCAGTAATCAAAAACCTTCCACAAATGACAAAAGAGGCCAAGCCAGATGATTTCACTAAGGAACTCTTTCACACACTTAAGAATTAAACACAATCTTTCTCAAGCTTTTCAAAAAAAGATTGAGCAGGAAGGATCTTCCTTATAAGGAAGGAAACTTATAAGCTCATTTTATAAAACCAGCATTACCCTGTTACTAAAGCCACAAACAAATACTACAAGAAAACTGCACACCGATATTTCTGATGAATATTGATATGAAAAATCCTCAACAAAATATCAGCAAACCAAATTAGAAATTAAATGATTATATATTATGACCAAGTGGGATTAAATATTATGACCAAGTAGAATTTATTCCTGGAATGCAAAGATAGTTTGACATATGAAAATCAACCGAATGGAAGGAAAAAAAAAATCACACAAGTATCCCAATTTATACAGAAAAAAGCATTTGACAAAATTCAATAATCTTTTGTCATAAAACACCCCAACAAACTAGAAGGAAGTCACCTTAACATAATAAAGGCCATACAGTAAAACTCTACAGCTAACATCATATTCAACAGTAAAAATCTGAAAGCTTTTTCTCAAGATCAGAAATAATGTAATAATGCCCATTGTCATCATTTCTATTTATAATAATACTGGAAGTCCTACTCACAGCAATTAGACAAGAAGACAAAATAAAAGTCATCCAAATTGGAAAGGAGAAAACCAAATTATGTATTCTCAGATGACATAACTTTTTCATAGCAAACCTGAAAGATTCTACAAAAAGACTGTTAGAATTAATAATTAAATTCAACTAAGTTGCAGGCTACAAAATCAACATGCAAAATTCAGCTGCTTTTTATGCATTAACAATGAACAATCTGAAAGGAAAATTAAGAAAACAACCACATTTACAATAGCATCCAAAAGAATAAAACACTTAGAAAATAACCTTAACCAAGGAGACAAAAGACTGTACACTGAAAACCACAAAGTATCACTGCAAAAATTAAAGAAGACACAAATAAATGGAAAGACATCTGTACTTATAAGGTGGAATAATTAATATCGTTCAGCTACTTATTCAACTCAAAGTGATTTACAGATCCAATGCAACACCTATCAAAATTGCAATGTGTTTTTTTGCAGAAAAAAATAAGAAACGCTAAAATTCATATTGAGTCTCTAGGAACCCTAAATAGGCCAAACAATCTTTCAAAGAATAAAATTGGAAAATAAAATATTTTGAAGCTGCAGTAATTGAAGTAGCATGGTCCTGGCATAAAGGCAGACATACAGACCAATGGAACAAAATAGCCTAGAAATAAACCCCCATGCGTATGGTTCAATGACCTTCTAAAGAATACCAAGACCATACAATGGTACAATGGGCAAAGGACGGTCTCTTTAATAAATGGTGCTGAAAAAAATGACTATGACACTTTTTCAGAAGACACTGTTTAGGACCCAGATGAAAAAGTGACCAACCTATTCTGGGGTGCTTCATCTTCTCATGCATGCACTAGTTCTTTGTCTTTCTTCCTTGGAACTCTTTTGCCTTTTCTAGCCTTGATATGATTAAGCCTTTTGCTGTGATGTTGACGGTGTTTTTCTGTCTTCTCATAGTGTGTAGTGGCTACTGGGCCTCTCAGATAAGCACCTGGCTGGGCAAGGTGGCTACTTGTGTCTTGCTTTTATAAAAGCCAGTGCTCACTTTGAGGCAACTATTGACTATTTTTTCCCTCATGGGTAGCTGGCCCTGGTATTGTTTTTTTTTTTGTTATTTTCTGTTTTTTAGGTCACTACTACAGTCATAATCCTCCACCAACTTATGAATACTTACTGGGCACAAAAATGCCTTTAATAAAATTTGCCTATATTTTCAATTTAAAAAAAAAAGAAAAGAAAAAACTGAGTATCTACATGCAAAAGAATGAAGTTGAACTCTTATCTTGCACTATACACAAAAATTAACTCAAGATGAATTAAAAGTCTAAACAAAGACCTAAAATTATAAAACTCTTATAAACATTCTGAGGGAAAAACTTAATGACATTGGATTTGGCAATGATTTATTTGGTTATAACACCAAAACCACAAGAAATAAAAGCAAATTCAGGCAAAAGGGACTACATTAAATTTAAAAACGTTTGTGCATCAGAGGAAACACTCAGTGGAATAAAACGGCAACCTATGGAATGGATAAAATGTTTCCAAACATGTATCTCATAAGGAGTTAATATCCTGAATACATGAAAACTTCTACAACTCAACAACAAAAAAATGCAATTTAAAAATGGGCAAAGAACATAAATGCACATTTCTTCAAATATACAAATTATACAAGCTATGCAAATACCCAAAGAACATATGAAAAGATGCTCAATATAACTAATCATTAAAAAAAGGAAATCAAAATTATGTGAGATAATCACCTCACACACATAAGGATGGCAGTATCAAAGAAACAAAAACAAAGGAAAAGAACAACTTTTTTAAAAAAAATTTTTTTTAAGTTGGTAATAATATGGAAAAAAATGGATAATTTGTGAAATGTTGGTGGGAACAGTATAGCCACAATAAAAAACAGTATAGCACATCCTTAAAACTTTAAAAACAAATTATCATATGATACAGCAATTCCACTTCTAGGGATATAACCAAAAGAACTTAAAGCAGGATCCTGAAGAGATATTTGCAGCACTATTCACAATAGCCAAGAGGTAAAAGCAACCCAGATGTCCATGAATGAATGCATGGATAAAGAAAAAGTTTTCTATATCTAAAGTGGTATATTAAAAAGAAGTAAATCTTGCCACATTCTACAACATGGATAAACCTTGAGGACACTATGCGAAATGAAATAAACCAGTCACAAAAGGCAAAAACTATATGATTTACTTAAATGAGATATCTGAAGTAGTTAATTTTATAAAGACAGAAAATAGAATGGCAGTTGTCAGGGTCAAGAGAGAAAGGAAGTAGTTGTCTAATGGGTATAGATTTTCAGTTTTGCAGGAGATTTATTCTACAACAATGTGAACATAGTTAACACTTCCGTATTGTACATAGTTAAAGCGGTAAATTTTATGTGTTTTTAACGTAATTTAATAAATAAGTAAATAAATCTCTAACAAACTCAAGATTTATCTAGTTTTCTTGAATAAACTCTCTGTAGATTGTTTTAAGTCTTTGGTTAATTTCAGAAGCTACAAAAAAAAGTTGATTTTGACAATTTTGCCATATTCTATTTGTTTTTATAGAGGAGTGATTTTTTTGGGGTCTTCACCATTCTAGATGTCTGACCTCCCCAACTTAAATCTTAAAAGATCACAACCCTCGTTTTGGCTCAAAAATCTCATCCATCACTTTATCCTGCAAGTAGCTAAGTAATGCCCTATATATCCTGTTTTTTATGGTATTCCTTAAATTAAAGCTACAGTATCAGCTGGGCGTGGTGGCTCACACCTCATTTTGCCATGTTCTATTTGCTTTTATAGAGGAGTGATTTTTGGGGGTCTTTACCTTACCCTTCTAGATGTCTGACCTCCCCAGCTTGAATCTTAAAAGATCACAGCTTTCAGTAAGTTGGCTCAAAAACCTCATCCATCGCTTTATCCCGCAAGTAGCTAAGTAATGCCCTATATATCCTGTTTTTGATGGTATTCCTTAAATTAAAGCTACAGTATCAGCTGGGTGTGTTGGCTCACACCTGTAATCCCAGCACTTTGGGAGGCCAAGGTGGGCAAATCACGAGGTCAGGAGTTCGAGACCAGCCTGACCAACATGGCGAAACCTCATCTCTACTAAAAAATACAAAAATTGGCAGGACATGGCAGTGCTTGCCTGTAATCCCAGCTACTGAGGAGGCTGAGGCAGGAGAATTGCTTGAACCTGAGAGGCAGAGGTTGCAGTGAGCCAAGATCACGCCACTGTACTCCAGCCTGGGCAACAGAGTGAGACTCCATCTCAAAAACAAAACAAAACAAAAAAACACACAGTATCCTGTTCTAAACACTGACACATTTAGCACAGTCAAATAGATAAAACAAAGATCTATTTGATTTTGCACAAGTCAGTCTCGTATTCTCCAAAGGTAAAATGATGATTCTGATATTTGCTTCTTTCCAATAGCAGCCCCACAATTTCTATTTAGAGGGGCAGTTGAGGAGTTACTTGTTAGATCTGGAGAACTATGGAATCAGCCTTGAAATCGTGTTTTCATAGGTAAGACAATTTTATTTATTTATATTGCATGCCTATTTGGGGTGACTTGGGAAAGAGCTTTGACTAGAGACTTTATTTACATTGCAAATGCACTATTGTACTGAGAATGCCAGATTATAGAGTATTTGTATGAGGGCCTTTGAGGATCCCCTGACCATCCACCCTTAAACACAGCTGCTGCTTCCATTTTCCTTACCTTATTACTGTAAGGAAGGAGGGGAACATATGCTATTTTAAAATTATTAAACTATACAAAATAATGTGTAGCTGGAGACTATATTTATGTAGTGACTTTAGCAGCTCCCCACTAAGTGTAACATCTGAGACTCAATATTCTTTGTTACAAAGGGCAGGGACTAACTGAAGAAAATGTTGTGCTTTTTATGTAGATTGCTTCTGAGAAAAACCAATTTTCCCATGACCCACCTCTTGTGTGCTAACTTACCTTTACAAGTCAGGGGACAGAAGTCTTAGCAGGTAGTTTCCTAAATATCAAACTGATTGATGTTACTATGTTAATTAGATGAGCAGTCTGCCTTCCAAAGGACCTACATGAGTAATCATTGTCAATCAGTTAAAAAAAAAAAAAAAACTTTTTCTTTTGCCTATTATACAAAAAATTAAAGAGTGGTTCACTTGTCATACATGAAAAAACATTCAGCAAGATAAGGGAGTGATAGCACTGAAGTTAGCTACAAAGCCTTTTTTATGTCTTTTTCCATCATTCCAAAAGATTCTGATGATCCACCAAGGAATCAGTATGGCTTTATGATTAATCCTAAGAGAAAGATGTGACTATATTCCATGACTTAGCTGAGAAAAGTGCCCACAGTGCCTAAGCACAGGTAAAAGGTTTTGATGACTGGGGGAGGGGCTGAATTGTTCCTTTAATCTAGATTCAATGCAACAAATCTCTCAAGTTCAATATTATGGGGGTGTGGAAAAGTTATTTTGGGGGGTTAATAATTCAGTATTGCCTTATTCTGTGGTTTCATATTTCCATTAGCAAATGATTTCCTTTAATAAATCTTTTATGATTAGAACAAGCTACTCTGATGTATTCATAATTGTTGACCTCACCGTTAATTTATGTAAGACTCTTTGCCCTTGTTTCTGGTTGAACACAAGTCACTTATTTGCTGTGCCTCAGTGTCTGTGTTCCCAATAATATAGTGAAGTCAGTGATAAGAAAGGCCAGATGGCTTTGTATCCACTTTTAGGATTTAGAACAGTGTTGTGCTTTTACTGAGTGTCTAGAACAATAACCCAATCACATTGAGATCTGTGTTTTGTTATTTAGAAAACATTTTCACCTCCACTATTTTGTTTGATTAGATTCTAAGCAATGCCAATACTCTAGAGTCCCTTGGCTAGTTGTATAAATTACTAAGGTTGTTGACTTCAGTTATCTGGCCTTATAAGAGACTCTCAGATTTATTTTAGGGAATGACTCCCTTTTTATTCTTCACTCTTGTGATTTAAGTGTGAGAAGATCATATCCCAGTTTCCAGAGAAAATACTTGATTCAGGTTTGTCCCATCAATGCATTCTACACATCAGCCACAGTATTAATTTTCACAGATGGCATAAAACAATAAATTTTATGTGCTTAGCACATGCATTAAACTTATTTAATACTTCCGCAAGCCTACAAAGTAGGCATTATTATTATCTTCCATATGCAGATGAGGAAACCGGGTCACAGAGTATACATTTCCTGGAAGAGATTAAATAGCTATTGAATGGTAGAGTCAGAATGTAAACCAAAGCAGTCTATGCCACTCGGTGCTCTCACCAGGGTACTTAGAGTCTAGTTCTTTGCTAGAATCAACAGAAAGGAAGTGCTGCAAGGGTAAGTTGAGGCAGGAGCTGCTTGACACCATCAAGTAGAAAGGCTTGCCTGAGAAAATGTCATCATAGAGGAAAGCATATAGAACAGGCTGAGTTCTGATGACATTGATTGAGGCCTTGGATTTAGCAGTTTCTGAAGCTTTTAACCTGGGACTTGGCAGTTTTGTTAGCTAATAAATTTATCTCTTCTTCTAACTTGCAATGGCAAGCCTAAAGAAAACCAAGTTGAAAGCAAACTTTAAATTAAATTTGCACAAGCAGTTATCATCACTGCCCTCAGAAGAATCATTATAAAACTGGTAAGTGTTGAAAGGATTAGTGCTATGCACTTTAATTCCATAAATATTTATTTAGGTGAGGGGACTGGAATCTGGGAGATTCATGCTCTATTTATATTATACATTAGGTAGAACAAAACTAATCTCGTTAAGAAATGGGGAGGGCTGGGGGATAGTGAGTATTCTGGCAATCACAAACAAAATGGCCACCATCCTTAGAAAGGAAAAAAAAAGCATTTTTTCCCCCTGCTACTCCCAGTGATTAGTAAATCTCAATAAAAGTGGGTATTGAATTGTCAGAAAGATTTCAGAGTAGAAAGAAACACTGTGAGTTTGATGTATAATATGAGATTCTATATTCCAGTCCTTGATGTAACGGCTAGATTCCCATCTGCAAAGATTCTATCATGTAGAAATACGAGCTCCTTCTGCTTCAGCCTAGATGATCTTCTCTGTCCACCCTCTGAGAGGGCAAAGGAGTGACCCCAACCAATAATAGAAGTGGTCAGAAATAACCTTAATATTATCAGGTAATTCATACTGCCATGCTGCCTAGCAGTGCCCCTCGAGGCCTGCTACTTGAAAGTGCCCCTCTTGTAGTCAGCTTGTCTGATATGCTTGTGCTGCCAAGAGGGTGCCCCGAAAGGCACTTAAGGGATTTGAAGGGTGTATGGTTACAGAATCAGTTTCATATATGAAGAATTTGTATCTGCTATTATGTTAGTGTTTGAAAAGTGAAAAAAGCACTCAATATACTTGCATTTATGAAAACTGGAGATAGACTGCCCCCCACCCCCACGACTCTCCAACCCAATCTTAAGCAATTTATGCAGTATTAATGTCTACAGCCTGCTTTCTGACTTCGTTTATCACTTTGCTTTTTTTCATTTCTGATTGGACAATTATATCTAGACTAGTTATAACAGCCAGTGCAGCACCAGGTCCTCTAATTTATGTGTTAATGTGGTGTTCTGGAAGCTTGATGTTAAAATGATGAATATCACCTGGGAAGAAGATTGGAAGAGAGCAAAAGAACTGGCAAGTTGCCTTGTGGAAATAGCTTTCGACTTTATCAAACCATGGGGTAACATGTCAGATTATATTACGTACAATTAATTATTAATGGAGTCTGGGCCTCATTTTGAAAAGTGCAAACATGCACTTCCAATAATTTCCTTCCCATGGAAAATCTGTTGTGTCCCTCAAACTGAGCAGCAAAATGTCCCTCACAAAATACCTTAAGGCTTCCATTTCTCCATATTTAGCATGCATCCGAGACAAGAAAGCTTTCACAAGCCTCCTTGCCATGGACAAAACAGAGATGTGTTTTTGCTTAATTAAAATTCTTTTTTGGCAACAGATGTCCTTGCAAAAATAGCTGAGTGCGGTGAAGCATTTTTATGGGCTGGAGTTCAGCAATGAGGAGCCCGTCATCTGCCTTCTCTGCTCTGAGAGCAACACAAGAGACCAGGTGGCTGGTCACAGTTTGAAAAGTGAACAAATGTATTTATTCATTCTGAGCAATTTGCAACCCACTGGGAGAGCAGGAGCCCTGTCCCACCCCTAGCTTTGGAGAGCTAGGACTGTGAGAGAAGGGGGCTGTTTAATTGCTTTGCACAGTTTCTCTCACTAAAGCAATTAGCACCCAGAGGAAAGTCCAGGAGAAGAACACAGCCAGGCCTCATACACATATGGTGGCCTGAAATCGGCCTGCCTACTGTCCCAGGCACACAGATGATTCAATCAGTGATTCAGGCAGAGACAACGATGCTCCGCTTCCTGGGTTTGCTGCTGCTGAAATGTTATCTCCCTATTCTTGAGCTTGTAATCCATTGAAGAACTAGTATACAAAGGGTGGGAGCTCATCAACTTCACACCTCGCTAACGCTACTGGAACAACAACAACAACAAAACCTTAATAGGCTTGAGAACTGAAAGAAGACAGCTTAGATGTGTACTCAGACTAAAGTGAGTGCTGAATGGCAGAAGAAATCAGATAAACCCACAGAGGTCACCTGGATAAGTATCTGAATAGAATTAGAACCTGGATTTTAAAATAAATCAGGCAGAAGAACACACATTTTAAAAAATAAAAAAATATGCTTGCTAAAGCTTGTGTGGGTAGGACACATGGCTGTTATATATGACAAGATTCAGTGAAAATTACGTGAATCAATTGTGTTGTGTTGTTTTTAATCTAACTATAAGGCTGGATTACAGCAAAAACATTCTGTTTATTTTTAGTATATTCTGACAATGACTGAACCAGATAATGCAACAGAGTATAGCTCATTAATTAAGATAATCACACAGTTTTATTGCATGTTAGTAAATTTTCCTAATAACTGAAGCCTTTCTCTTAAAGATTTAAGGTTTTCTAAAATATTTAACCACTTTCCCTGAAAATCATTTTAAAATATATTATACACGTCTCTTGTTACTCAAGGTTCAGAGAACATTCACAGTTTACAGAGAGATACATTAACAAATTATTCTCTTCTTCCTTTTGTGCAAATTGTGTGCATTAATATTCCCTTTGTGGTTAAGCTACTTTTTTATATTGAAAGAATATAATTTTAAAAGTCTTAACTTCTTTGCATGGGGACGGGACATCTGAATGCTTCATTCTGAAAGTCTGAGGAGGTAAGCAGGGTTACTGAACAGAATTATTCACATATTCATTTAACAACTATTTAGTGATCACCTACTCTGTCAAGTACTTTTCCAGGAGGTGGAATTCAACAGTGAACAAAACAAAGTTCTAGGCACCTGGAATTCGCATTTGAATAGGGAAGATAGCCAACACAGCGTTAAATTCATATGCATTATAATTTCAGGTAGAGCTGAGTGCTACAAAGAAAAGCAAAGAAGAGGAGAAATGGGGTGGTCAAAGAAGGCCTGTGACAGTTGAAATTGATCTGAATGAAAAGAGAGAGGAGAAAGCCACATAAATATGAGAGGAGAAATCCAGGCAGGAGTTTTGGTTGGGAAACAATTCTCTGTGATGTTTCTGCATGTGAGAACTTTGTTGGGAAGGACCCTTTTGAAGATATCTGTATAGCAAACAGCTTTGAAAGCTCAAACAGTATCTCTGGGTTAAAGGGTAGATTTGTTTCTTGACCAAGGTAATAAAAGATCATCTCTTTCTGTGGGTCAAAAGTCAGGCAGGTTTGTTGTCAACCACTTTAAAAGACTGGAGTTTTCTGAACTCAAAGCTCCAAACCTGGAACACCAACAAGGTGTGTACAGCATCTACTCAGGCTGCTTTTGTAACACCTTCGTAGAACTTGGGAGACAGAGGAACCCATGCAAACAAGCAAGTCTTGCTGCCTGCTGTGCCAGAAATAATAAACCATCTAGATCTATGTGAACTCAGGGGGAAAAAGGGAATTTCAAGAAGGAGGGAATGATTAACGGATTCAAAACCTTAGTATGAGTAAATGAGGACTGAGAATTGACTGATTTATCAACATCGAGGGTCATGTCAAATAAGAACTGATCCTGAGGGCAAAATTCTTGCTGGAGTGGATTATAGAGAAGATGAAAAGAGATAAGAGAGATATTGAGTATAGCAAACTCCTTCAAGAATTTTCCTGTAAACCAGAGCAGAGGAAATGGGTACTCACTGGAAAGGTATATAGGAATCAAGAGAGGGGTTTTGTATTGTTGTTTTAATATAGGAGACAGTATAATATGTTTGCATGTTGGGAAATAATGTAGGGAGGGGAAAATTTAATGATGCAGGAGAGAAATAGCATCCCTGGAGGAGCAAAGTTCTCAAGTAGCTAAAAAGGAATGAGCTTCATCACGTCACCTGCAGTGCTAACCTCACATAAGAGTGCAGGCAATTGATTCACTGTAACAGAAGAAGAGGCTGAATCTATAGCACAGGTGCAAGTAATGTGCAAAATTTGGTAATGAGTGGATAGAGAAGTTTTCTTCTGATTGCTTCTATTTTCTCAGTGACTGAAGTGAGAATCAAGTCATCCGTCCAGAATGAAGAGAGTAGAAGGGCTATTGGAAGTTTGAGGAGAGAGATGACGGGGTGAAATAGTCACCTAGAAAAGTGAAAGAAGAGATTGACTGGAAAAAATAGTGTATTGCAAGATGACACCAGAAAATATTAAATCTACATTTCTGCACCAGTGATCTTTAAGATATTAAATGATGTTAAAAGGTCATTCTATCATGGTGGGGGGAGGGGGGGAAGATGATTCCATGGCCAATTAAGTTGGAACATGCTTGGCATCAAAAACTAATCAGGAATCTTTACTAAAGAAGTTTTCAGAGCCCTTAATATGTTATGCAAATGGTGATTCTCCCAAAAGGGTGATAGTATTCAAGGTTTCCTAAATTTATTTAATTCTGGAATATTGGGGTTTTAGAAAACAAGTCTTAGAAAATGCTGTGTTAAATCACTGATGTCCAGCTATATTTGTCTGGGTTAAATAGGCCACCATTCCTTTGGTGTAGAACTAAAATCATCAGGCAGGGCTCATCGGAGAACAGGGCTCTAAAAGTAGTAATTGATGCACTTATTGAAACACTCTAGTCATTGTGAGACACAGCATGACCTGGAAACCCCATGACTTCTAAGGGATGTCACTAGTTGAGTTTCCAGAAATGTGACCATAGGGTAGTTGAAGTCCAGAAGAGGAATCTTTAGACCAGATAGGAAAGAGTCTTTTTTTATCCTGAGGGTTCACTGAGGGTTGGAAGAGATATCTACAAAAATGATTATGGACTAGCTTGTAACCTTCAGCACAAACCTTCAGCACACGGGAAGGTAGAAAGTGATTTCTGCACTTCAAGAGCCTAGAGGGGGCAACCACAAGGGCTCAAGCTCAGGAGCAAGGTACTGGGTTTTATTAGGGATAGAGTATTTCACTGGGCTTAGTAGCAGTTCTATTCTGATTCTACTTTGAGTTAAAGTCTATGTAGCTTATGCTAACACATCTAAAATAAAATTCTAGCTATGTTATTAAAAGTTTTCAGTACTATGTAGGAAGGGCATTCTGAAAAGGCTGACTAGACTTACAATTTTAATTTAGTGTAACTTCTATTTTGGCCATTTTTGTCATTATCCCTCTTAAACTTTGTCTTAGGAATTAGAAATGAGTGTATGTGTGTATGTACACACACACACACACACACACACACACGCATCTAAAAAATGAGAATACCTGCATTCAGAGGAACAGCAGGACAAAGTCAGTCGAAAGACTCTTACTCCTCACCCCAGGCTTGGAGTGAGTTAAAGTAACCCAAAGAAAAGGGGTTAGGGGCTGCTGCTATAGAAAAGAAAGGAAAGAGTCCTATGAAAAGAAACAAGGGAAGGTATAATGAGACATGCTCTTGTCTAACCCTGAAATATTGGTGTTCAACAAGAGGTGCCAAAGATTTCTGCAAATGAAAAAGTCAGTTGATATTTATTCCTTCTGCAAAATCCTTCTTGGACTCAGCACTGCAGAGGTGGCTTTTTTCAAACCCTCTTCCATTTTTCTGATGACACGTGACCTTTGCTGCATCTTCAGTAATGCTCCTAACACAAAAGGGTTGCAAATTCAAATAACTTCAAAGAAAAGGCTTGTGATGTCCATAAGGAAAGCTGGGCCTCCTATTAAAGCGGTGAGGGCTATGAAACTGGAAAGGCATTAAATTCAAATCACTTAAAAGTATTGTAATTGGGCCTGCAAGCCAACAGTTTAAGACTCTGCTTGAAAGCATGCCCACCTCCTTTTGGAAAGTGGGATGCTCAGGCTGCTAAGGAGTCATCCTTGTCACCACACCTGTCCAATGTGCTGCTTCCAATGTGCCGCCTTATGTTATACATGATTGCCTAGAAGAAAACCATCATCTTTCTTTGCAAAGAAAGTACAGAGGTTTTATGACAAGTTTTTAACATTTATTTCTAAGTTTACAATTGTATTCTAAATGCTTGTATTGCCAAATATTTCCAAATAAAAGGTGGAAGATGTGTATATGTAAATAATAGTATATTTCAAATCATTCATGAATATATGATTATATATGATAGTTCTTATGATATATGCAAATGTAATATGGCATTATATATACATGTGTATGCATTTAATATTCATGTAACATATATAATACATGATCACATGCATTTAATATTCATGTAACATATATAATACATGATCATATATGTATACATATATACATACATGGCTGACTGGCATTAAAGTCCTATGTGTTATTTTAGGAAAGCAAGAATAAAGTGAGCTAGAAGAAAAGAAAGCTAAGTAAAGTAAAAAAAAAAATATTTTGAGAAAGATGGAGTATTCCTTTAATAGTAATTTCTAGTACTATACATATGCATAATTGTCATCACCATTTTACTCACTTTAGAGAACCTATAAAAGAAAAAGTAATTTGTAAATATAGGTCACACTCTAGAGTACCATAAGCCAAATCCAGTTTATAAAATTTGGCTCACATTTCTTAAAAGAAGTTTGATTTAGCACACTCCAGTTTGAATTGGGACATTTCACACAGACATTCATGTTTTCCCCTCCTCTCTTCTGACAGAAAATGTGCTCTACAGCTCACCTCAGTCATCATCAGAACTGCCACACACATTTACATCATATACCCAATCCTGTCTGGCATTTGATTTTATGAACTCTCTATTTACATCCAGTACAGTATACAGGGATCCACCTGTTTTCAACAACACACATCTGGTGGATGAAGTCCAGACAGTGGTGCAGGGACAGAGAAGGCTTTTTAAAATAAGACATGAAAAATGTAAGCCAACAAATATAAATCTATAAAATATTCAGGGCATTAGAAGATCCTGTCTCCTGTCTGGAGGGCAAGGGATTATTTTTAAATGAGAAAGGCATCCTTGAAGAACAGATGCTGGTCTAGATCTAGGACATGTGGCCAAACAAGGGGCTTCCAAGCAATTCTGTCTCAAGCTTAAAGGTACTGAGAGTTGAATGAAGTTTCACTACCTTCTGTAGCCAGATTCCAGGTTCTTCTCTGTGAGTGCTATATGGTTTCCTATAATACCAAAAAATCCCTGGTCACAAAATAATCTAGAAATGTGTCACTGAGCCCTGGCAGGTCATCAGGTTTCCTTGAAAAACGGGTTGTAACTTTTAGTTTGAGATTATTCTGTGCAGTTGGAACATCAGAAGGCTATGTTGTAGGGGAGAAGGTAAAAAGACCAAACCATATCATTTTATTTTTTTCCCCCAATACTGTCTTATGAAATTGAAAAATCTACCCTAGAACATGTTGTCCAAGTCAAGGGTGCTTATAAATTGATCAAAAGAAACAAAATATTTTCTATACAAGCTTTTAAAAAAATACCTTAACTTATTCCCATATCCAATTATTTTACATTTAAATTATTTAGGAATGTCAAGGCTATGAGAGATTTAACATACAATTAAGTTTCAGGGTGAAGGTGGGAGTAAATAGAAAGAGAAGAGACTCTCCAGAGGAAATAACTTTTCAACAAAAAATGTTGAAAGACAGGGACAAGGAGATAGTTCCTGAATAGGGGAAGACAGAATTGAGAAAAACAATAAATTCTGTGAAAATATTATAAAAGGATTAATATAATAGGAAAGCATTTACTGGTATAGTAGCCCAGTTCAACATATAACTAAAATAAAAATTCTGCTTTATGGTATGTTTTGAAAGGCTTAAAAAAGCCCTGAACACTAAATTAACTTTCACAAGAACTGCGGTAATGAAAAATGCCATCAATAGTCATACTGATTGGTTAAAGTGTGTAGAAGGCCGCTTTCAAAAGAAGCAGGGATAAAATCTTAACTAATGTGTATTCATTTTAATTTGTCTGAAACTCTGTGACCTTTGAAATGTCATATTATCTCTCTGGGTCTCTGTTTCTTGTTTCTAAAGTGTATTGGTCCATTTTCATGCTGCAGATAAAGACATTTATAAAATAAAGGGGTTTAACTGGACTTACAGTTCCACGTGACTGAAGAAACCTCACAATCATGGCGGAAGACAAGGAGGAGCAAGTCACGTCTTACACGGATGGCAACAGGCAAAGAGAGAATGAGCATGTGCAGGGGAACTACACTTAAAACCATCAGATCTCCTGAGACTTAGTCACTATCACAAGAATAGCATGAGAAATACTTGCCTCCACGAGTCAATCACTTCCACCGGGTACCTCCCCACAACACATGGGAATTCACATGGGTGGGGACACAGCCAAACCATATCCTTCTACCACTGGCCCTCCCAAATCTCATATCCTCACATTTCTAAACCAATCATGTCTTCCCAACAGTCCTCAAAATCTTAACTCATTTCAGCATTAACTCAAAAGTCATCTGAGACAAGGCAAGTCTTTTACACCTATGAGCCTAAAAATCAAAAGCAGGTTAGTTATTTCCTAGATACAGGGTGGGTATAGGTGTTGGGTAAATACAGCCATTTCAAATGGGAGAAATTGGTCAAAAAAAGGAGGGCAACGGTCCCCATGCAAGTCTGAAATCTATCAGGGCAGTCAAATCTTAGAGTTCCCAAATGTTCTCCTTTGACTCCATGTCTCACATCCAGGTCATGCTGATGTAAGAGGTGGGTTCCAATGGTCTTGGGTAGCTCCGCCTCTGTGACTCTGCAGGGTTCAGCCTCCCTCCCCAGCTGCTTTTATACACTGGTATTGAATGTCTGCAGCTTTTCCAGGTGTACAGTGCAAGCTGTCAATGGAGCTACCATTCTGGGATCTGCAGGACGGTGGCCCTCTTCTCACAGCTTCATTAGGCAGTTCCCCAGTAGGGACCCTGTGTGAGGGCTCTGACCTGACATTTTCCTTCCTAACGACCCTAACAGAGGTTCTCCATGAGAAGCCCTCCCTGCAGCAAACTTCTGCCTGGTCATCCAGGTATTTCCATATATTCTCTGAAATCTAGATGGAGGTTCCCAAACTGCAATTCTTGACTTCTGTGAACCCATAGACTCAACACCTTAAAAGCTGCCAAGGCTTAGGGCTTCCACCCTCTGAAGCAATAGTCCAAACTGTACGTTGGCCCCTTTTAGCCATGGCTGGAGTGGCTGTGTCACATAGCATCAAGTCTCTAGGCTACACACAGCATGAGAACTCTGGGCTCAATCCATAAAACCATTTTTTTACCCCCTAGGCCTCTGGGCCTGTGATGGGAGGGGCTGCTGTGAAGATTTTGACATGTCCTGGAGATGTTTTGCCCATTGTCTTGGGGATTAACATTTGTCTCCTTGTTACTTATGCAAATTTCTGTAGCTAAGTTAAATTTCTTCTCAGAAAATGGGATTTTCTTTTCTATTGCATTTTCAGGCTGCAAATTTTCCAAACTTTCATGCTCTGTTTCTCTAATAAAACTGAATGTCTTTAACAGCACCCAAGTCACATTGTGAATAGCTTGCTGCTCAGAAATTTCTTCCGCCAGACCCTAAATCGTTTCTCTCAAGTTTAAAGTTTCACAAATCCGTAAGGTGGTGGCAAAATGCCTTTAGTCTCTTTACTAAAACATAACAAGAGTCACCTTTGCTCCAGTTCCCAACAAGTTCCTCATCTCCATCTGAGACCACCTCAGCCTATACCAGACCTTATTGTTCATATCACTATCAAACATTTTTGTCAAAGCCATTCAGTAAGTCTCTAGGAAGTTCCAAACTTTCCCTCATTTTACTCTCTTCTGAGCCCTCCAAACTGTTCCAACCTTTGCCTGTTACCCAGTTCCAAAGTTGCTTCCACGTTTTTGGGTATCTTTTCAGCAACACCCACCTCTGCTGGTACCAGTTTACTGTATTGGACCATTTTCAGGCTGCTGCAAAAGACATATCTGAGACTGGGCAACTTACAAAAGAAAAAGGTTTATTAGACTTATAGCTCCACATGGTTAGAGAAGCCTCACAATCATGGCAGAAGGCAAGGAAGAGCAAGTCACATCTTACATGGATGGCAGCAGGCAAAAAGAGAGAGCTTATACACGGGAACTCCTCTTTTCAAAATCATAAGATCTCATGAGACTTATTCACTATCACAAAAACAGCACAGGAAAGACTTGCCTCCATGATTCAATTACCTCCCACTAGGTACCTCCCATAACATGTGGGAATTCAAGATGAAATGTGTATGGGGACACAGCCTAATCATATCATAAAGTGAGATTAAACTTGGTGACTTTTGCGTACTTACAACTCTAAAATTACATATGTTTATATATCTTTCTGGAAGAATCAATGTACCAGTAGACATTAATAGTCTGCTGGATTATTAGTTAGCAATTCCCTAGAGGAGGGCAAGACCCTAAGAGAAATGCAATATAGGACAAATTGCAGTTTCTTAGTAAGAGACAAGCCTCAAGGAAGTTCAAGAACTCATTTCTTGAATAAACATTTATTGGGTACGTATTCAGATCCAGGCCCAACATGAATTAGATCCAGTCCATGGTGTTCAAGGTACTTGCTATCACTGTGGGAGACAGGCATGTAAGCACAACCTAGTAGGTAAAAGAACAGGGTGCTCTGGGAACATGCTGTAGAAACCTCTAGCCCACATGGAGAAGGAGATTGTTTTAGAGGAGAGGACCTAGGACGCGTGAACACAAAAGGGAGTCATCAGGGATTAGTAGGAGTCAGCCAGAAGAGGTGATGGAGATAGAGTGCTTCCAGGCAAAGTAAGTGAAATATGCAAATCCTAGACATGAGAGAGCATGACCATTCTGGGAACTTCAAATTATTCAGCATGGGGGAGCTGTCATTGGGCTAGATGGAGGAATGTAGAAAGATGACGAGCATAGGAGTAAGCAATGGTAGGAATGTGACACCCCAGTGGTGAAGGCCTAGCATTTAGGTGATGCTGGATCTGCTTGGTCTTGCCTGCATGGGAGCACTGCACCCCAGATGGTTAGAACTCAGCAGAATGAGAGTTTGTGGATTGAAAGAGAAAAGACAGAAAATCTCACATGTATAGAATGCTATGGCAAGAGCAGTTTTTCATCCTTTATTTTACAAGTAAAAAGACAGGACCAGAGATTTCTTTAAAGTGACATTATGTTATCCTTATTTCCTGATTTTGCCTTATGTTATCCAGGTATGTACTCAGCTGTCTAGTGGGCATTATTATCAGGTATCCTGTAGTATAAAACCAGCATCTCCTCTCTCTACTCCATCCTCTACTTCTTACCAACTGTACCTCCATGAAAGGTCTATGCTCTGTGATCACATCACATGTCCAATGTAGCACTTATACTGAATAGAATTACCTTCTTGTCCGTCTTCCCTATCCTCCATCAAGCTGGGTACTATCAGGTCAGTGCAAATGAGGAAAACAGCAACAGCTTTTGCACCAACCTACTGCTTGGTGATAGAGATTTTATTTCAACTTTAGATTTTCAGAACCTAGAACTGAGCCTATCACACATACTTCTTGCTTAATAAATGTTAGCAGAATAAAGTAAGATATAAATATGAGCTTTCTGGGTGGGGCTTTAGGGCAGATCTATTCACAGTAGAATCCTCAGACCAACAGCATCCTCATCACCTGGGACTTGGTTAAGGATGCAAGTTCTCAGAGCTCACTCAGACTGAATGAATCAGAATCACTGTTGTTGGGGACCTGATATGTGCTTTAACAAGCCCTCCAGTTGATTTTTATGCATGGAAGTTGGAGCACTGTGTTAGGGGACATGAGAGGAGAATAAGACATGGAAATGCACAAACCCAGAGAAGAGGTATTTTCACTACAGTCTATTTTTATTTTTAAAATAGGTAAGAGCTAAAACAAGTGAAATTATTGGAATAAATCATTGGGAACACATTCATTTAGGTGATGTGAAAAGGTAATAAGTTGTAATCTTCACTTTTCATAGTTTATACAAGTGTTATCGATACCATATTTACTTGTATATATGTTATCTACTTTAAAGGACATTAACATTATATATATGTTTATTCTTTACATTTTGATTATATGGACATATAATTATACTGAAGAATACAAGGGTAAAGTGAAAAATCTTTTCTATATTTCTGTCCAAATCCCAATTCCCACCCGTAGAAGTAACAACCATTAAGAGCTTGATGTATGCTTCTAGACTTTCTCTGCATTTCCTTTTATACACATCAATATACTTACACAGGAACTTTTAAAATAATACAGGAGATTATGCTATATATTACAGTTTTGTGATTTTCTTTTGTTCTCTCTCTACACACACTCTCTCTCCAAGCATATGTGCATCTATTTGTATCTGGATATATATCTCTGTATATATATGTAAAAAATATCTGATATGTTTTCATGTCAGTACACATAGATCTACTTTATTGTTCAAGTTTCCCTATATTTTCTTTGGGCTGATATACCCTTACTCACTAACATTACACTTGATGACTATTTAGGATGTTTCTCTCCTCTAGTAAAGAATGTTATAATTAACATGTATATATTTGAAGGTACGTGTTGAATATTTCTGAATAATAGATCTGAGGAAATTGCTGGATCAAAAAGTTTATGTACATTTATTACTATATTATCTCTCATCTTTTAACTTATACTTTCACCAACTTTGGCCCCCAACATTTCTTTCAGTCCTTTTGGGAATCCCAGAGGCAGGATGGGTGACATCACCATGGTCATTATCCAGAAGGAACTACAATTTAAAGAGGTTAAGAAAGTTGAAACAAGTCACTGCCCTGCACTTATTCCTGATACGGATTTGAAAGGTTGCATATAAGATTTCAATTTATATAAGGCAGCACCAACCTTTCAGTTTATACTTTGCCAGGACTTCTTCAACTCCATGATAACATCTGCTTAATACTTCTAAAGAACCCTTGGGTGTGAATGTTCACATCAACAGTCCATCCTAGTTCAGAAATCAGCTTCTAATTCCTTAGTCTGCCCAACTTGCACAGTAACACTGTGACCTGCATGTATTATCTCAACATCAAAGATGAGAGAATTGAGTGAAGCCCAAGGAGGCAAAACAGCCTCCACTTAGCTGAAACAGGCAGAGCTGGAGCACACGGTCTACATCTCAGTTTAGCGAATTTTCCACTACACTCTACTGATATAGCTCTCACCAAAAAAATAAGAAGGGAAATCTGAAGTTAAACTTCAAGGGTTTAGAATTTCATTCCTGTAGGGGCCACATTTAGCTACACAAAATTTAGGGGCAGTCTCCTCACATAGGTTTTGAAATTTCCTACGGACGTGTTTCAGGCAAGTCTAAACTAATATCGTGATTGAAATCACCTCCCTCCTTGAAGTTAAGCCAGGTGGGGAGGCGACTGTGAATCACTTAGGCTCTCACTTTCTCTGTCTATAATTCCTCAAAGTCACTCTCAAGGCCCCATTTCTAAGCAGGCTTTCAGAAGCCCATCCCATTGATTCTCACAGATTTCTTAGGTGCTGCATTATTCAGGGTTCTCCAGGCAAACAAAAAACCAACAAGGTGTGGGGTGTGCATGTGAGTGTGTGTGTGTGTGTGTAAAGAAATTTATTATAAGGAATTGATTAATGTGGTTAAGGAGGCTGAGAAATCCCAAGATGTGTAACCAACAGATTGGAGACTCAGAAGAGCTGGTGGTATAAGTTTCAGTTCAAAAGTTGGCAAAATCAAGCCCTAAAAAGAGCCAATGTTTCCATTTGAGTCTGAAGGAAAGAAAAGACTGATGTTCCAGCTCAAGGCAGTAAGACAGGAAAAGTTCCCTTTTATTCACAGAAGGTTCAGCCTTTTTATTCTATTCAGGCTTTCAACTGACTGAATGAAGCCAATCCACATTAGGGAGGAAAATCTGTGAAAACTGATGATTCCAGTTAATTTTATCCAAAAACACCCTCAGAGACACACCCAAAAGAATGCTTGACAAAATATATGGGCACCTCATAGCCCGGTAAAGTTGATACAAAATTAACGATCACAGGTGAAATCTCCTTTGATTCATTCTGTGAAAATTCCCAAGTTTTGGCAGTTCCAAGACTGACCAGGAAGCAAGAAAGCAAAGGAGAAGTTTTTCCATTCATCTATCTAACTAATTAAATCATAAGGTTGGAGGAAAGACTCCTCCCACTAACTTCCATTATAACCATGCAGGTACAGAGCAAAAAATATCCAGGATATATGTATGCCAGCATATACAATAACATATAGGTGAACACTGATAAAAACACAAAATGACAGAGTTATAGAATTCCAGACCCGAAAAAGGCCTCAGAGCTCGCTCAGATCAACCCACTCATTCTTCATATAGATATGTAAAAACACCAGACACACATAATGATTCACAGACAGGAAGACACAAACACACGAGCAAGCAAGAGGCAGAACACATTCAGATGGGCAGTGAT
This sequence comes from Ateles fusciceps, assembly GCA_036589455.1. NCBI lineage: Eukaryota > Metazoa > Chordata > Mammalia > Primates > Atelidae > Ateles > Ateles fusciceps. The sequence continues at coordinate 15,190,755 of JAZHEH010001266.1, read as the reverse complement.
GCATATTTTTGCAGCAGCCCTTCTTTTACTCTGCAAAAATATAAATTATCTGATCACATACTCTGATTTCTCCTCACTTTTGTTTCTTATTTATTTGGATTTTATCTTGGAGTGAATCCAACCATATCCCATTCATAATACATCCTCCTCAAACTTCCCTTTCATGCATTCCTCCTATCTATAAAGGAGGAATGGGATGAAAGTAAGCTCAGTACCTATGGAGGGTGCCAGTCCAATACTGGACAGTACAATGACTAGGAAAGTCTGAGTACTGACCTAAAATTATTGCTATTCTCTGGGCTTCTATAGGTAAGGGAGAAAATGCTGCAAAGACAGGGTGTATACAAGAACCACAGTTCTAAAAGAATTGATACCACAGTTAACTACAATAAATAATACATAGATATATAATAAAGTACTTGATGATTCAGGATCAGTACAGTAACCCATTGGAATGAATTCAAAGTGTATCTATGTTACTAACTGGACTCTCTCTTCTATGTCAAGAATATCAGTAATCTCTTCCAAGTGTTCCCAGACTCTTGCAAACCTGCCAATAAAACTTTCTTCTTTCCAGTCAGTCCCAGCCCTCTTCCATGTCTCTACAGCTGCTTCTGAAAACACTCTCTCCTAGAATTGCTTCCTTTTCTTAAAATTCAAATACTAAAGGGGTTGGCAGGTTGTACTAATTTAATTTAGTTCAACATATAAAAAAAGAACTGTTTATTTATCAATCATCATAAGCCGTGAAACAAAGTATTTAATTGTGTTCTTTGGGATTTACCTGCGTGATTTAAAATTTTGCAGAAGAGGACATGAGAGGAAAAAAGAAGTTAGCCCATTTTCCAAGGGTCATACTGAGTTAGAACCAGAGTTTATAGCCTGTTTTGTTAGATTTTTAAAAATCTAATAAAAATAAAGAAGGTATTAAAAAATATTCCAGGTGCCAGTTCTTTTGTGATCAAAGGCAGATCCAAATCAACTAACAAAGATGCATATAAACGGCTTTTAAAACCATGGGAACAACAATATTACCTAGGGAAGATGTAAGAATTAGTGGGCTAAGAGGGCAGATATGAGAAACTCAGTAATGAACTTAGATTTTATGGGCTTGTGTAATTTAGGGGACCTTCTTCAAGGAAAATAATAAAAATTTATAACACAAAATTAGATACATTAAAATGATGAATTAATTGCAATAAATTACTGACGTAAAAATGAGGATAAATACCACCAACATCACATAATGCAGGAAAATTGACCAATATTTGGAAGTCTTAACTGCCTGATCTACTTTCAAATACTTTTCCCTTTATTTTTTTCCTGCATATTCCAATTCTTTTTCATATGACAAAATTTTATAATATTATTTCCCACTGGGAGAATAGAAAGGTAATCTGATCTTTCTTCCAGCATTTTTTCCCCTCTATACTACCAATATTTACCCAGTGTTGGGGCCACAGAAACATTCATGTCATGGTGCTACCTTTGGCCCTGTACCGTCATGCCCTAGAAGCAGGTGAGCGGCCAGTGGGATGTTTGGCAAAAGCCCCATTAACATGACATGACTGTGAATCACATACACGTAACCCACTAATCCAAAGGAAACATATCCTCCACCCAAACTCCCTGTAACTGGATTCCTAAAATGCCTGGAGACAATCTAACACCACTCAACATTGTCGCAAGAAGAATGGGGAAATTGGAGTGAAAACAATGACTTGCTTTAACCCTTGTGGTTAAAATATTTTACTTTTGCAAATTTTGCTAAAACATACGACCATGTTAAAGCTCTTTCCTGTGGTTTTGGAAGAGGTCCATGCAATGGAGGGGTCCTGAATCTTAAGCTTTTATCAGCTTCAGAGCCAACCTGCCTCTCGGTCAGGAATCTGTAAAGGAGAGTCTTCAGGGGCATTGGAGAAAATCCAGAAAGCAGGGTATCTTAGAAACCCAAGAGAAGAGGATATTTCTAAAAGGGCATCAGAAACTATGTTAAATTTTGCTAATAGGTTAAATGATATACAAAGAAAAATATCAATGAATTTTACAACATGGAGGTCATTACTGACTTTGACAAAGCCATTCAAGTGGAATAGTAGGGCTGTAAACAAAATTAGACATAGTTATAACGTGTATGGATGGTGAGAAAGTAGAAACAGAAATTTATTTAGGTGCTATTAGAAGACTTCCTTCCCATGTTTTGGAAACCTTTGAACTTTTGATTATGCCATCATAGGGTAACTTCTTGGTTTTCTCATCTACCATACCAAAATGATCGCTTTACATGTTTGACCCTTTGATTGACAGCTTCTTACCATTAGGAACAAAATGTAGGCATTGAAGATACAATGGAAGATACTGAGTAAATATTTGTTGAATAAATGAATGCCTTTTAGATATAGCTTAGTCTACCTCTTGCTCTCTAGAAATTTTTTATGTCCACTCTAATTAAAGAAAAATATTCACTCCTTGAATGAGGACTAAATAGGATTTCACATCTTTGGTTATTTTTCTCCCCAGGAGAGAAAGAGGGAGAAAGACCCAGAAACAGAGAGAGGTATTTTTAAAATTATTCTCAAGAAATTTGTTATAATTTAATCCAACTGTTATTAAACACTAACAACTTCATCAACCCTAATACTTGAAATGAAAAAGATATTGTCCAGACTAAAAATGAAAATGTTAAATTTAACTTGGTAAATAATAAGATAGATGCCCAGGATCCCAGGAAGCAGGGAGGAGGCAGGGTATGAAGCAGGCTCCCTGAGAAATATAGAAGCCTGAGCTGAAGTTTTAAGGAGGTGGAAATTACCCAGGTGAAGTAAACTGAAATTTCATTCCGGGAAAATTGTGCATGTGTCAGGAGTGCAAGAAATTTGGTAACATGCACATCAAGAAATAGGAAGATTCACCTGAAAACATTTAGGGGCTAATTTTGAACTACATTGCAAAGATACTTGATCATTAGGCTGGTTAAATTCTGGTTAAAGTTAGACTTACATGGGAAACAGAAATTTGGCTTCCAAGTCTCTCTTGAAAACTAGAATATGTCTACTCATTTACTATGGAACTTGCCTCCTATGTTGTGTTCCCAAGAAATGAAAAGATTCTTTGCTTCCTTCTTAGGACTTCACCTGTCCAAGTAACCCCTGTCATGCACTGCCCCATAGTCCTGAAAAGTTCTGGAAGTAAATCTCACTGCAGCTGCAGTACAGTCACAGTGTGTCTGCTGACTACTCGAGAGTGAAAACAAATAGCAGCCATGTGCTGGCCACACATTCCAATGGGGGATCCTGCCATCTGTCTTTGTGTTCATACAGCCATTCAGATTTCCAGTTCATACCAGCTCGATGCCACTTCCAAGCAGAACTTGGAACAGTTAGAACAGAGAGCAAGTTCATGGACAGCATCAAGCTTTGCACAGGATTTAGCACACTCACACAGAAGCAGCAATGTGAGGGCAACATTACAGTAATATTTGTGATAATGATAATAATAATTTGCCAAGATAACAAGTGGAGTAGATGGTAGTGGAGCCAGTGGTGTGGAGAGGGCACAGAGCTCATCTATATTACAAAGTCACACATGCCACATATTAGGAAAGCCAAAAAATGTTTTGCCATGGGCACAAACCTACTCCCAGTGAATTGCATTATTGAGTTAATTAATCCCTCTCACAGTGTTCTGAAGAAGGTATTTGATTATTATCCCTGTTAGGGATTGAGTTGTGTTTCCCCCAAAACATATGTAGAAGTCCTAATCCCTGCTACCAGCGAATGTGATCATATTTGCAAACAGTGTATTTGCAAACATGTTTAAGTTAAGAGAAGGCATGTCTTAATCTAGTATGACCAGTGTTCTTATAAAAAGAGGAAATTTGGACACACACGGGATGAATACTATGAGAAGACAGAGGCAGAGATCAAAGTGATTCATCTACAAACCAAGGAATACCCAGGAATGCTGACAGTCATCAGACATGAGGAAAGAGGCATGGGACAGAGTTTCCCTTAAATCCCTTAAAAGGAACCACCTCCATTGACAGCTTGATTTCAGACATCTAGCTTCTAGAACTGTGGGACTTAAGTGTCTTCTAAGCCACTCAGTTTGTGGTACTTTGTTCAGCAGCCATAGGTGGTCAACATATCCCTGAAACAAACAGGAAAATAATCTCTAGAGAGGCCAAGTGCCTTGTGTAAGCCATGGATAATGAAAGAGCAAGCTTTGGAACTCAGCTCTGTCTGACTCCAGGAGCCAGCTACCCCCCTGACAATGTGGCCTTCTCATGGGGTACTGCTTAAGTAACAAGAGATATTTAGATTAACAGTACCCACCTTTAAATATTTGTGTTTTTGTTTTGTTGTGTTTACCACCTAAAATGTCTGCTATGGGACTGGGGGCAATTCCTTGGTGCAAAGACAATGGGAAGGACTACTGAGAATATTCTCATATGTGAAATATGAGACAATGTTTTTAATACTTGTTCAAAGAACAAGCATTGACAATTCTAACATTGACAATGTTTTTAATTCTTGTTATTATTAATTATTATTGATACTTAATAAACTCTCTATATTCTTAAAAAGAGCAATTCTTAGTTTTGAGGAATTTTGCTGAGCATAATTACGCACAGCTATAAATACTATGCTATCAACATCCAATGAAGAGCAACCGGACATTACCCTTAAACAGTGTGTCCTGTTGTATGTATGAACATGTTATCAAAAAGCGTCCTGATCCAGACAGACCTAAAGAGAGGGTTTTTGGATCTCATGCAAGAAATAATTCAGGGTGAGTCCATAGAGTAAAGTGAAAGCAGGTTTATTAAGAAAGTAAAAGAACAAAAGAATATCCACTCCATAGACACAGAAGCCCTAAGGGCTGCTGGTTGCCCATTTTTACAGTTAGTTCTTGATTATATGTTAACCAAGGAGTGGATTATTCATACCACCCCTTTTAGAAAACATAAAGTAACTTCCTAATGTTGTCATGGCATTTGTAAACTGTCATGGCACTGGTGGGAGGGTAGCAGTGAGGATGACCAGAGGTCACTCTTGCGGCCATCTTGGTTTTGGTGAGTTTTAGCTAGCTTCTTTACTACAAGCTGTTTTATCATCAAGGTCTTTGTGACCTGTATCTTGTGGCGACCTCCTATCTCAACCTATGACTTAGAATGCCTAACAGTCTGAGAATGTAGCCCAGTAGATCTCAGCCTTATTTTACTCAGTTCCCATTCAAGACGGCGTTATGCTAGTTCAAATGTTTCCGACGTTTCCTCCCTCCCTTTACAATAGAACCCTTAATCCTAAGAGTTGCAGAGGGACAAAGATACATCTTCTGAAACTTCTTCATGCTGAACAGAGGCAATGATATTCCTGCCTACCTATTAGGATATCTTGTATTTGGGGGTGGAGAGAAACTCAGTCAGAAAGAATCAGTATGTTGAGGGCTATTCATAACTGAGTTTTGACAAAAGATGATATCTGGAAGATTAATAACTGTTCAGTTTAAGAAAACATCCAGTAAGCTTATCCTGCATTCTTATACAAAGAGTACAATCGTAATATATTCCATAACAGCAAAGCAAAAGAAGCTAAATTATCCCAAGTATACTAAATCAGAAAGTTTTACATGAACTGGCAACTGTTGGAACCAAGCTGATATGGTGTTGCTAGCTGATTCCAATGTGTCCAGAATTAGAATATTGATCCAGATTTTGACATTACCCATCCATTTTGTTTCTTATGGACTGTGGTCAGAGATCACTGGTTGGTTCACAGAAATAAACAGGGTTAGTCTAAATTGCAAGAAAAAATCTAAAAAAAAACTGAGACTATAATAACAGGTGTACCATAGTTCTTAAAACATAATTTTTCTTTTTTTCTCTCTATAGTTTCCCATTTTTACTAAGAACAAATCATGGTAAGGCTGATTTGTTTCATTATACTTGGATGGATTATTTGTATAAAATGTAGCAAGAATAATTATTTTTCACATATGTTCTTATTAAATTGGCTTTGATGGAACTCTGTTTCACTGAAAGAATCCCAGATAAGACTTTTTTAGAGCTGAACCCTGCCATGGGTTTATACCCTCATATTGCTATGAGTTGGGTAAATGTCTCTCCTCTTAAGGTCCCAGGATAATTTCAGGCTCCTGGGACTGTCACGAAGTGACATTCTTTACTTACCACAGATCTGGAACTGTACACAGGGACTGTGTAGACAAGGTATAAGGCCAGTTTTCCAAGAGGCTTTTATTAGCTCTATAATTCAAGCTTGATTCCTTAAAGGAAAGCCTGCCATTCCAGTCAAAGCCTCAATAAAATAACAAATTTTTCCAATTGTGGTTTTTTGCAAAATGAAACAGATTCTTATTGCACTTATACAAATAACTATATTCCATAAGTTGAGAATATTTACAAATAGTTTCTAAATTTTGGAGAAATCAGGTAGAGAGAAACAAATATGCTCCAAATTTTTTTCACAGGAATATACTTTACTCAATTGTTAAAAGCTGTAAATAGCTCAGAACACAATTTCCCTTGACTCTGAAAAACAAAACGAAGAATCAGCAACATTTTAAGCAAAATGTCAAAAAGATTGTATGTAACAATTATAACTAGTAAAAACATACTTAGTCATATTAGGATTATAGGAGTTTCTCATAATTTTGAAAGAGGTAGCAATAATATTTATACAAACACAGCCCAAAGAAAGCTAAACACCATTCCATATTTGACAATGCCTCCTGTATGGATTTTTATACCAAAGAAGGCAAATTTCACCTTTACATTGGTGTATTATTAATGTTGAACCCAATTCTTCATAAAACCTTATAGACAAATCTATCCAATTTGATTAGTATGACCATAAGATTTTCATACCTTTTATAACATTTACAATTTTTTGTTAAAGAGCAAATCAGTGCTCTAAGCTCTGTTGTGCTTTTATTCCAATGTTCAATTTTTGTAAAAACTGAATACTCCTTTAACTTTAGCCGATATGTTCACACACAGAATTTTTTTATGATTTTTTACCTTCCACAACTTGCTCAAATCTTCAGCTTTACCCTATTTAACACTTAAAACAATCCTCTGACACTTTATTCTAGGCAGAAAAATCCACATTCCCATGGTATCTTTTAATCTTTTACCAAAAACACATTTCACTTTTCTTATACACCTTGCATGTAAAACTGGTTTTTATTTCCCAAAGGTTACTAAAGTCATCTAAACTAAGAGGCATTACACTTTTTACTTTCCTGATAAAATATTTGCTTTAGTCTCCTTTTATTATTAAACCAAGTTTTTTCATATATAAGTACTCTATGCATAATACATATAAATACACAGACAGACAGAAAATAAACTAGCCAGGAATTGAACTCTGAACCCAGGCCACCACTGTGATGGCAGAAACCAAAAGAAAGTACTGCAATGTGGTTACAAGATCGAGTTCCCATGAAACAAGATAAGAGGAAAACTTTATCCAGTTTTTTTTCAGGGGCCTGCAGAAAAGTTTGTAACTGACCAGTTTGCTGGGTCATCTTGAACTGCAGGCTGATGTGGTCCTAGGCTCTCATTATATCCTAAGGTACCCTTCTTTATGACAAAACAATTCAGAAAGACACATAAAGCACACCAAATTCACTACGGTTGAAAACTAGCCTCACAAATCCTTTTTCCTATTAATTAAAACTTTACAGAGGAGATAAACAGTGATTTTTTTACCATTCATTCAAATGATTTGCACAGAGACAGAGAAAGAGAGCAGAAGTCTGACTGGTAAGAAATTCTTACTCTTTTGCCAGTATGCCAGGATTCTGGGTTCCCCTCTCCCTGAGCAACCATCGTGATCCAGCTGCCTACACCACAAGCCTGAGGCCAAGCCGCAAAACAAAGGAAAATTATCTTTTTCCATTCTGGCCAGAGTAAAATATGTTTCACAAACATAGACTTTAGCCCCTCCACTTAGCACCCACCATCAAACTGGCAAGGCTCAAATTTGCACCTTGTTGGGCGCTATCATCATTAATCCAACCTTCCACCAGGAGTTTCAACATGTAGTCTCTGGGCAGGATGGTAGCTCTGAGTAATAGAAAAGATAGGAAAGGGAAAAAAGAGAGAGAAAAGCATTGCCTGCAGCAGGGTGGGGAAGGTGAGCAGCTCAGGGAGGCAAGAGAAAGATCCACTCATTACAGTGATACTGAAAAGTCCAAGCAGTCATTTGTCAGTTGCGAAAGGATCTTTTGCAGCAGTCCCATCGGCTCTCAGGTTTCCCCTCTTTAGGGAAAAAATTAAGCTCCCTATGTCCCACAATCCCTACCATGCCTAATTCTATCACCCACAGCTGTCAGCAGAAAGTGCAGGGGCAGATTATTCCAAAGAGAATTGCACTCTAACCTCCCTAAGTCCTAAGACTAGGACTCTAACCTTCCTAAGTTGGGCTTTGAACCCAAGTTCAGTCAAGTGTCCTTGCCTTTTATTAAGAGGGGCCTTTAAACCACTCTGTTGTAGGAGAGACTTTAACTCCCCTAAGTTGAGTCTCTAACCCAATCTCATCCTATAACCCAGGTATATATACCCCACTTACACAAGTCAGCAAAATGGTACATGCAGATGATTTTCCTCCAGGTCAAAAGGTTTCTTCCATATTGTCCCTTCTGTGGTTCACCAGAAAGATGTTATCAGACCCCACCACTTACCCAAAGTTAGCCTTTGGTTTGGGGGTTTCCTCACTATTGTCCCTCCCATGATCACCAGAAAGATGTTACCAGAAAGCGGTTCTGATCCAGAACCCAAGAGAGGGTTCTTGGCTGTCACGCAAGAAATAATTCAGGGCGAGTCCATAGAGTAAAGTGAAAGCAAGTTTATTAAGAAAGTAAAAGAACAAAAGAATGGCTACTCCATAGACACAGAAGCCTCGAGGGCTGCTGGCTGCCCATTTTTATGGTTATTTCTTGATGATATGCTAAACAAGGGGTGGATTATTCATGCCCCCATCCCTTTTAGAACATATAGGGTAACTTACTGATGTTGTCATGCATTTGTAAATTGTCATGGTACTGGTGGAAGTGGAGCAGTGAGGATAACCAGAGGTCACTCTTGTCGCCATCTTAGTTTTGGTGGGTTTTAGCTAGCTTCTTTACTGCAAGCTGTTTTATCAGCAAGGTCTTTCTGACCTGTATCTTGTACCCATCTCCTATCTCAATCGGTGACCTAGAATGCCTAACAGTCTGAGAACGTAGCCCAGTAGGTCTCAGCCTTATTTTACCCAGCTCCTTTTCAAAATGGTGTTACTCTGGTTCAAATGCCTCTGACAAACACATCCAGTGCATTGTTGAAATTTTGTTAATTCTCTTTAGTGGATCCCATACAGTTCTGATAGAGGAGTTAAAAAGAAATTATTTAGGTATCTAGTTAGGGTAAGGAAGTTCTCAGTAAGGTTTTCCTTTTAATAAAAGTGGTCCCCAAATCATTTCTATTTTAAGAAAGAGCAGCCTGTAAAATGGAGCTGCAGCATAGATAAGCAAGCTGGAAGCTTGCACGGGTGAATGCTAGCAGCTTTGCCAATAGGAAAAGACTAACTGGGGGTCAAGCATGTTCAACTTGGAGGCTCCATCTTCCCTTTTCTTTGTCACCCCCATTTACAGCAAGGAAGAGACAACATGGCACAGGCCAGGAAGAGAACCCATTTGCATAATAAAAGGTTAGTGTGGGGCGACAGGCCTCTTTGCACAACATGTAAATGGCACATTTGGTCCAACCAATCTTTGGGCCCTATGTAAGTCAGACACTGCCTCCTCAAGCCAGTCTATAAAACCCATGTACTCTGCCATGGGGCAGAAGACCCACTCAGGAGCCCCTCTCTCTCTGCAGGAGAGAGAGCTATTTTCTTTTGTCTTTCTTTGCCTATTGAACCTCTGCTCTTAAACTCACTCCTTGTGTGTATCTGTGTCCTTGATTTCCTTGGTATGAGGCACTGAACCTCAGGTATTACCCTAGACAAGGGTACCACTTCAGTTCTACACTCTATTTGGCTTTTATCTATCTAAGGGCATAAACTGGACTTGGGCACAAAGCTTTTTCCAAGCCGTGTCTTGAACTATTTCCTACCAATGTTCCTTCCTCCAAATTGTTGCAAAATGCTTGCTTCTGCTCTCCTGGTTGGGTTAGAAATGGCCTTTGTCTGTGTACAACTGGTCTGTTGTATTGTTCTTGTGACTCCACCACATGCTCTCTTCTTCTGGGAGGGATAGGAATAGGGCTTGGGGAACTCCATTGTTGGAAAGAGCTTCCTTTGTAAGTATCTGAACTGAAACAATTCTCTCACTGCATTGCAACCAGATCACTTTGCTGTCCCACCATTAAACGTTCTCCTGAAAACAATAGTTCATGGTGTGTGTTTGTTTAGTCACTTGATGCTCACTAGAATGCTACAAATGCTTCAGCTCTAATCAGTTTTTAATAGTGCTCATCATGATTACATACCACAATGAAAACTGAAGAGTCAGTTCCTCCTTTCTGAAGGTTCAGATACTTGGAATTCTAACATAGAGGCATGGTGTTAAATACTTTGTTTATTCTCACAGTTGTTCCTTCTCCAACTGTTAGAAAAAGAAGATAGAATGGCAGATGGGTTACTAAACCCATAACAATACTGTTTGAAATTCTTGTTGTTTCTATTTCACGCAAATTGGAATTTAATGAAAACATTTAAATATAAAATGTGCACAAACAGAAGAACCTTGAGAATAACTTTTCCATGAGGAAAATGAAAAATATACTGAAAAGAAAGAATCTCAAGACCTTTGGTAAAAAACTAAGGTACAGACATCTTTAAGTAATTAAGCTATATATTAGTCATGGCTCTCCACTACCAGCAATAGTCCTTGCTATGGTTTGAGTGTTCATCCCCTATAAAATTTATGTTGAAATTTAAAACCCATTGCAGCAGTATTGAGAGGTAGGGCATTTAAGAGGTGAATTGATTGATCCATTCATGAATTAAGGGATTAATGAGTTTTTGGATTAATGGATTACTGTGAGAGTGGGACTACTGGCTTCAAAAGTAGAGGAAGGGAGGGAGACCTGAGCTAGCACACTCAGCCCTCTCACCAGTGACGTCCCGTAATGCGTCAAGACTCCTCACAGTCCCCACCAGCAAGAAGGCTCTCACCAGATGCAGCAACTTACCCTGGGGATTTCTTGGCCTTCATAACTGTCAGAAATAAATTTCTTTTCTTTATAAACTACCCAGTTTCAGGTATCCTGTTATATGCAACAGAAAATGGACTAATATAGTCCTAACATTTTATTTTATTGGATGAAATGTTTTCCCAGATTGCTGAAATCATGGATCGTAAAAAGACAGGACTTTTAAGATGCCAAACATATATCTAATTACGTATTCTTTCCAAATATAAAACTTTGTAAATGAGTGTGCATGTGAGTGTGGTGTATGTGTATGTGTGTCTGTGAATGTGAGGGTATATGTATGTGATGTTTGCTGCAAAGATGCCAACTCTCATTCTTTCAGAATGAGGTGCTTCCATTTATTGTCTCAATTTCAATCTGCCTGGGGCCTAAAATAAAGAGAGTCACAATTGATTTCAGTTGGATATTTAGAAACTCATTCAGATTCTTTCTGAGTCAATTAGATGATCACAAGTTGGCAGTTCAGTAAATTTCCTGCTGGGAACTAGATTGCAAGGGGATAAAAAATAAATAAATAAATAAAGATATTATGTGCAATTGTTCATCAAGAATCAAGAGTCATGGATGAGACCATAATTGAAACACCTGTTCTTACATTTGCTGGGCCCCATTTTGAGTACAAAGATGAAGAAAATATATCTATACTATATTTGTGACAGAATAAGGAATATATATTTGGTCTGTGCCCTCATTTCTGACATAGAGCTTTTAAAATCCTTGTAATTTCCTGACTGATAGTATCTTTTGTTATAATATTTGGTCTTAGTCCTGATTCCTGATGTAAGAGCTTCTAAGAACCTTCAAACCTGTGTAGTGATATGTCTTTTTGCATGCTAATGAGATGACTGGTAGCTAGATTTCCTAGATACCTTTAGGAGGGGGCTGGTCACCAGATAGAGCAAGGCATGACTAAAGGATTAGAATGTTCAGCCCCACTTCTGAAGAGCATCTAGAGATTGACTTAATTATCAATATCCAATTATTTAATCAATCATGCCTACGTAATGAAGTCTCCATAAAAACTCTAAGCAATAGGGTTTGAAGAGCTTCCAGATTGGTGAACACATCTATGTGCCAGGAGGGTGACACACCTTCAGTGCCACAAAGACAGAAGCTGAAGTATTTAGGATGTTTCCAGACTTCATCTATGTACTTGTTCACTGTCTGTTCACCTGTATCCTTCGTAATTTCCTTTCTAATAAACTAATACACATAAGTAAATGTTTCCTGAGTTTTGTGAACTGTTACAACAAATTACTGAACCCCTTTACCTGGGGGAGTCTGCACTAGCTTTGAGTAGTTAGTGACAGAATCAAACTATAAGACACACTGTTGGTGTCCAGAGAGTTGGAAAATTGAATGGTGTGGGAAAAAGACCCATATAGTTTGTGTCAAAATTATAGGTATAAAAGAACAGTTGGTTTGTTTTGTGCTAAATTATCCATAGATTTTTTTGTTTTTGTCTCCTATAGTGGATATCAGTGATAAGAATGTGTTTATTACAGTAGTCATTATGGTTTTTTAAATTTTTTTTTGAGATGAAGCCTCACTCCATCACCCAGGCTGGAGTGCAGTGGCACAATCTTGGCTCACTACAACCTCTTCCTGTGTTGTTCAAATGATTCTCTTGCCTCAGCCTCCTGAGTAGCTGGGATTACAGGCATGTGTCACCACACACAGCTAATTTTTGTATTTTTAGTAGAGACTGGGTTTTACCATGTTGTCCAGGTTGGTCTCGAACTCTTGACCTCAGATTATCTGCTAGCCTTGGCCTCCCAATGCGCTGGGATTACAGGCATGAGCCACCACGCCCAGCCTACAGTAGTCATTATTTTATGAGAAACATGGTGAGATTTATTTATTCTGAAGCCAACAGTGATTTGGGCTCCCTTTCTTGCTCTTCCTGTATGTATATTGAGAGAGTAAAACGTCCCGCATAAGGTTTTAAAGATATTCAGAAGCACTGGCAAATATGTGTTAACATCATATTCCATATCTGATAACCAACAAGAGAGAAATTCTAAACAATTTTATATAATTCCATTATCTCCCTAGCAATGGCCTTGTCTGTGGGAATAATGCTAGGAGGCCTACTATTCTCTTATAAAACTAGCACTCAATCATTATTACTTCAATAGCTACCAAGAAAGCTAAGGTTTTCAATTAGGGTATTATTTTAAATAAAGAAAAACTATACTTGATTATTTAAAGCAGGAGTCAGCAAACTTTCCTGTAAGGGCTAGATGTTTTTAGACTTTACAGTCTCTGTGGCAATTACTCAATTTGCCATTGTATTGTGAAAGCACCTATATACATGTAACAGATGAATGTGATTTGTTCCAATAAAACCATAGAGGAACACTCGCATTTGAATTTTATATAATTTTCACATCATAAAGTAATTTTTTAAATGTAAAAATCATTCTTAGCTACAGGTTATATAAAAAAGACAGGATTTGCCCGTGGGTCATAGTTTACCATCCACTGATCTAAAGAACACTGATTTGAAATACATCTCACTAAATATCGATATTCTATTTTGCCTAATGCTCAGTGCTAAATGAGCATTAGGGATAAAAGGTCATGGCAGTTAGAAAAAACAAGATTGCTTTGTGTGCCAGAAAGCATTAACAATACCTTTCACTGAATTCCTCCAAATCACAGAATTTATTAACTATCCCCTGGTCTGTGACTGAAGGATCTAAGGAACAAAATTAATAGGTCAATTATTTCACAGGGCCAAGGAGAGATATTTTCTGACTAATGAAATATTTTAATCAACTAAAGGCTATCCGATTTATGCATGAAGTCATTATCTGGGATGCAAGGACATGTGGCAGTCTCCTGAACATAAGAACAATTTTATCAGCCACCTATCTTCCATCTAGAAACTTAGTTGTAGAATATTCTAGTAACAAACAGACTTTAAAGACTCAACAACTAAAAAGGCTATATTAAAAACATTCTATGTAAATATATAAAATATATAAATATAAACAGAATCTGTTTCAAATTTCTCTTCACACAATAGTTAACAGAGGTTTCTGATATTCACAGAATGGAAAAGGTGTTTTTATAATTGAATCTGATTTAAAATGCAAAAAACTAAAAGTGATTTTAAAAACCATGGGACATGTCAGAAGAAGAATTTCAGTGTTGTACAAATTAAAGAGTTTTTGCTAGAAAACTTTAATGTGCGAAGTTGTCTCTGCAGTTAACTAACAAATCCAAAATGTAACATATTTTTTTTCTCTTAAATGAGGGGAGATAATATGGAAAAAAAAAGAGAGAAAGAGAAAATTGCTTTTATTACAGTAAGTGAACAGGGAGCAGATGTTTAGCACCCATGACACAGTAGGCTTCCCTAGTTTGAGATGTGATTTTAACTGTCTGTCCTAGATGTGAGGTAGTTAAGTAGTTACATCCTCGGTATTATATATTTCATAACATACAACATAATACATATTACATATAGACATATTATACAAAATATATATTGGTTCTGTTTCTCTGGAGAATCCTAACTAATATACAGAAAATATTCTGAAGCTTTGTAATGGAAAATCCATTTTCATCTCAGATTTCAGCACGGAAAAAACATTCTGAGGTAGACAGACAATGAAATCTTCCTGTCACCACTACCACCGCCACCACCATTACCATAGTCCATTGAATGATATTCATGGCAGATTCAGCTGCAAGACCCTGACAGCAATTATAGAGAATTTAAAACAAATGAGCAAACAGCAAGCAAAATCGATGTTGTTAGAAAAAGAAAAACTAAGGAATACCCCCCAAATACTTTGAATAAATTTTAGGTGTATCGATTAAGGCCTGGAAAGCAAAAAAAAAAAAAAAAAAAAAAAAAAAATGCAAAATCAAATGGGATAATTGAGAAAATTTTTTTAACGGGGCTATTTATTATAATCTAGGAAGAGCTTAGAAAAAGCAAGGGAAGTGAAATATCTCAGGGTTCACATCCACTCTCACAAACCCCAGGCCAGAGGGAGCATGGTAGGAATCAGTTACTAGAACTCCGAGAAAGAATTTCAAGGTGTTGTAACCACCCAATGGGTTCACCTTGCCCACTGCCTAGTCTGAGCTGATTTATCAAGACAAAGGAATTGCAATGGAGAAACAGTAACTCATGCAGAGCTGGCTGTGCAGGAGTCCAGAGTTTTATTACTCAAATCAGTCTTTCTGAGCATTCAGGAATCAAAGTTTTTAAAGATAATTTGGTGGGTAGGGACTTGGGAAGCAGAGAGTGTTGATTGGTGAATCATAGGGGGTCAAGGAGAGGTTTTCTTGCTCTCTTCTGTTCCTAGGTAAGATCGCAGAACTGGTTGAGCCCAATTACCACTCTGGGTGGTGTCAGCTGATCCATCTATTGGAGGGTCTGCAAAATATCTCAAGGACTGATCTGAGATTTTACATTAGTGATGTTATCCCCAGAAGCAATCTGGGGAGCAGCCAGAGGTTGCCTGACCCCTAAAATGTAATTTTTAATTTTGTTGCTGTTAGTCCA
This sequence comes from Ateles fusciceps, assembly GCA_036589455.1. NCBI lineage: Eukaryota > Metazoa > Chordata > Mammalia > Primates > Atelidae > Ateles > Ateles fusciceps. The sequence continues at coordinate 15,175,012 of JAZHEH010001266.1, read as the reverse complement.
ACAAAGGCAGACTGGTCCCCAGGCAAGAAGGGTGTCTTTTTGGAAAAAGGCTATCATCAATTTTGTTTCAAAGTCAAATCATAAACTGAATTATTTCTCAAGGTTAGTTCAGTCTATACCCAGGAATGAACAAGGACAGTTTAAAGGTCAGAAGCAGGATGGAGGCCATTAGGTCTGATCTCTTTCACTTTTATAATTTCCTCAGTTATAATCTTTGCAAAGGCAGTTTCACTACTTTCACATTTTCTTGTCTACTTTCCTTGTTAAGAGTTTTTTCCTATTAACTGTTCTGACCCTAAAATTTTCTCTTTGAAATTTTTCTTTGTGGTTTTTCTCTTCTGATTTGTTTCCTTATGTGTCTTTCAGTTTAAGAACATAGAGGGGATGCTTATAAATATACTACCTCTGATATCTTGGAAAAAACATCTTTTTATTCATTTGCATATGTCTCTATTTTCTAAATCTAAGGTCTCTATGACCCTTGTGCTTTTCAAAATATGCGTTTATCAATTTGTATTCAAATACCTCAAATATTTTACATCTCTGTACCATGGAATTTCCAGAGAAATTTCCATTTGGCATTTGGGAAATCATTCTGTTGTACATAGAGTAGGTGCTAATGTCTTCCATTTGCCCCTGTAGATGCACGCTTCCTTCATCCTTCTGTATCCTGTCCTTGCCCCAGAGCCTAATCCACATGGACTACAGCAAAGAGTTCTCTTATCTACTAGCTTCTGGTTGGGTTTGTCCAGTGTGGAGACCCAGGAGACTGGAGAGGAGGAATGTGAACCTGGTATATCTATTCCCCAGCACCCTCTCTACCCGTGTGCTATAGGTTGACCCTATCATTCTGTCATAGGCCCCAGCTCCTAGCATGCAGCCCACCCGAAAACTATCTTTGCAAAAATTATAATGGAGGAAATTATAAAAGTGAAAGAGGTAAGACCTAATGGCCTCCATCTTGCTTCTGACCTTTAAGCTGTCCTTGTTCATTCCTGGGTATAGGCTGAACTATCCTTGAGAAGGAATTCAGTTTATGGTTTGACTCTGTAACAAAATTGGTAATAGCTCTTTCCCAAAAAGACATCCTTCTTGCCTGGGGACCAGTCTGCCTTTGTAGGACTAACAAATTAGCTACAAGATTAAATTACATTTTAGGGGTCATGCAGCCTGTGGCTGCAGGAGTCTGGAGTTCCCCCAAATTGTTCCTAGGGATAACATCACAATTGTAAAACCTAAGTTCAGTGCTGGAGATATTTTGCAGACCATGCAATGGATGGATCAGCTGACACCACCCAGAGTGGTAATCTGACTCAACCAGTTCTATGATCCCACCTAGGAACAGAAGAGAGCAAGAAAATCTCACTTTGACCCCTTATGATTCCATCTCCAACGTGACCAATCAGTACTCTTCACTTCCATGAGCCCCTACCTGCCAAATTATTATTATTATTTTGCTTAAACGTTAAAATTATCTTTATTAAAAGAAATTATCTTCACTGTGAAAGGTATTTGCTGTGAGAATAAATATTTGAACCCAATTTAGGGAAAACTGATTTAGTTGTTTTTGTTTGCTTGCATTTTTTAAAAATTATTATTATTATACTTTAAGTTCTGGGGTACATGTGCAGATAGTGCAGGATTGTTACATAGGTATACACATGCCATGGTGGTTTGCTGCATCCATCCCCCCGTCAGCTACATTAGGTATTTCTCCTAATGTTATCCCTCCCCAATTCCCCCACCTCCTACTATCCCTTCCCTAGACCCCTACCCACCAACAGACCCCAGTGTGTGATGTTCTGGTCCCTGTGTCCATGTGTCCTCATTGTTCAACACCCACTTATGAGTGAGAACATGCAGTGTTTGGTTTTCTGTTCTTATGTCAGTAAATTACCTTTAAAAACTCAGATCCCTGAATGCTTGGGGAGACTTATTCAAGTAATAATAAAACTCCACCAGACTCTGCATGAATTAATCTTTCTCCATTGCAAGTTCCCTGTCTCCATAAATCAGCTCTGTCTAGGCAGCAGTGAGTGGACCCATTGGGTAGTTACAGTAGTATTACCAAAGATGAAAAAAAGGGGTCAGAGTGAAGAAATACAATCTTTTCAAAGCAACAGAGGAAAAAAAAGACAAAAAAATTGAAGATCATCATCTTGGAGAATTATAAATTTTAGAATTAGGGAGATAATACTCAATTCTCATTTTTTGCATCCACATACTTAATTAAGTGGTTAATTTTTCTTTGGCCCCAAAGCATTATTTTCATAATTAAAACCAAACCCCACAACAACCACCAACAAAAGGTCCTGAAGTATAATTTCAGTCCCCCAAGATTTCAGGATGCCTGTTCTCTAAGAGTCTGTGGGCAATAAGGGAGCACATGGCAGTGCTCCTGGCACAACAGAGGGATTCAACAGGTGTTTGCTGAACTCACTGCAGGAACAAAAGTAGCCACAGATGAAGTAAACAACTATTTGAGAAGCTGAATAATGAAGGAAAATATGGATGAAAGGCATAATGGGACCAAGAACTCTCACTTGGAACTAAGTTGCCACAAAGAAGAAGACTGCTCTTTAAGTTACAAAATTTGCTCATAATAGAATACTTGTTTTGCCTGCCATTGCCTTGCCAGCAGTCAGTGAGTAACTATTAGACTCCGTAAGACATATTGCAATGCTAATGAATGATAGAGGGAAGGAAATCAGGCTGTCTGTAGGATTGGGCCCTTTGGCAAATAACTTAGTGGTGCAAATAGCACAGCTTCCATAACGCAAGTGTATCCCAGGCCTCTGTAAGTATCCAAGAGGACTGAATATAATGGCAAGGGAGGCATTGGTGATTCTCAGCAAATAGCAATATTTGAAGTTAGATAACAGAACCATGGTAGTGGGTAGTCTTTCCCAGTTAAAATATACCACCATTTGCCAGCTGATCATCATGGGAGCATCCAGCATGGAATGGTTTGCAAGATTTGAGCAGGATCTGGGCCTAAAACTAGGGAAGTCCTGTGATCTAAATGACAGAACAAAGAACCATGTACTTGGTCGCATATATGAGGGCAGGACCAATTTATCTATTAGACACAGTGCCTAGGATCTATGATACTTTTAGGAGTCCATAATTTTGTTTCATTTTTATTAAATTAGAATGGAAAATGAATAGTGATTAATATGTCATAATGAATCCAGTCTGAATTGTATTTGTCTTTATACAAATATAATTGTAAGATAAATTTTTAATATTTTTTATGAAAGAAAGGGCACATAAAGGCAAAAATGTACAGGGTTCACAAATGTCCTCTGTGTCCCAGGAAGAGGTTAGAGAGCAAAGCCTGGGTTTCAGTGGCCATGAGGAATCATGGGGCTCACCCAGCACACTGGATCCCAGCTTTTTGTAGGTAAACTCTCAATTCCACCTTTTCAACCTTGGAATTGGCTCCAGGTAGAGTGATACAAAACCACCAATCATTCAGCACTTGAGGAAGCAAAGGCTTTGATCTAGATTCTTCATGAACAAGGGGTATCTGAGCACAATTTAAATTCATGAATCTGACAAGACACAGGCCTGTGTAATCACCAACCACTGGCCTTGTTTGCAGACCAAATGCTGGTCTTCACAAGTCCGTCTACCCACTTGAACTGATTTCTAAGAGTCAAAGGTAACAGTAAAATCTGGAACTTGATTTCTCCCACATCTCTGGTTTTTAAAAGTGAGAGCAGTTATTCTCTAAGAATTCTGGGTCAGAAGGTGAGGAGGTGATAGGGAAGTAACAATGAAGAAAAATTAAAGAAGACAAAAGTTTTCTTGCTGAAAGATTTACATGATTTTTTTTAACTTGCTTCCTGAACCTGTTCCCATCAATGAAAATACAAGAGGGAGCAAAAAAGGCAGCATTTGCCTTATCAATCATAAGGCTATCAATCAAAACCAATCAACAAGAAGCTTCCTGTGTTCTCCACGTGTGGGGGGGAAAGCATTCTGACTGCTCTGAAGACATACTAAAGAGCATATAATCCTCCTCACCAGAATCACTTTTCAGCCCAGTGTGCACTCAGAATGCAGAGCTCCATGTGAGAAATGAGGATGTGACAGTCACTCAAGCCAAAGGAAGATCACTTTACAACAGACACCTGCACCCAGGCTAAAATGGAGATTTCATGACGATTTCTAGCTGCCTGGTAGCCTTTCAAATGGGGGATCCCAAGTACTCAAATTTAGTAGTTTGGTGGCTTGTGTCATTCACAGGAATAGTCATCACCAAAACCAAAGAAAACTCTTTCTTTAATAAGACCTATGTTTCAAAGTACTGTAATTAAATTGCCAAATATATCATCAAGTAGGTTTATATAAAAGCTACATATGTGTGTGCTTTTGTTAGAATAAAGCATAAAACCAAAACCCAAAGAGGTAGAATTATTTTTTATTCCCTCTGAAAAGTTTATAACACAATGAATATCTAAGCTTTTTAACATTCAAGGCTTTATGGGATCTCACTAAGACATACAAATGTTTCTATATTTCTGAACTTTCTATTGTCTTTCCACCTGACAGCATCAGACTGTCTGGAAATCTAGCTGAAATTCCCTTCAGATGGTTAGTGTTACAAAAGTAAATGCTGTGTGACCTTCAGGCAGCGGAATAATAATCCAACTTGTCAGGGTGGCAGCTGATCTGTCAATGATGCTTTTACTCAATGAAAAGCCCCTAGTATAATTAAACATTTTTTAGGGCAAAGCAGAGCCGTGAGTCATCCTACTAGAAACGATATCAAAGAGGATGGCAGAGAATACCACTTACCAGGATCTTGTCACTCAGAGTAAGCCTATATTGAGATAAGTTAAAGCTGAAATCTGAGCTGTGTTTGATGACGGATCCATGAGCACAACTGGACTACCGTTTACTTGAAATGCAGAATGGATAGCATTGCACTGACTCTGGGCAAAAGATAATTCAGCACCAAGAATTCCAAGGCATCAGAACCTGTCCTTCAAACCTGTTTGCTGAACTTAGCTTGGTAACTTCAAACTAAGTAACTTAATGTTTTGGGAGTCCTAAGATAAAAGTGATCTGGGGTGGCCTATCTTTGGACATCACAAAACTCTGGGACCAAAACTAGAGGAAGGAAAAAGTCTTAACAAGCCTTTAACAACTGCATGTATATCATTAGTAACTACTTATTGATAATTGCATATTTTAAAATTTTACTTGAAGAGAGTTAATTGTAAATAACAGAGAATATATAATGGGACACTCTTTGAAAGAAGCAGCTAGAAATCAAATTAAATCTGTGCATCTGAACATACTTGGTCTACTAAAATGCACAAAACTTTTAACTGACATCCACCATATCTAAATAGAATAGATTTAAAGTTTAATAATTCAAAATGCTATGTATTTGAAAGAATAACAAAGAAAAAGGATTAATATACATTGTAAAATTATATATATTTGCATTGTACAAAACAATATCAAAGAAAATTGTAAGATACATCAAATTATAACATTTTAAATAAACATGGTTATGCTCTTAGTGTCAATTTGTACATGTTTTAAATTTATCTATATAAATAAAAGATTAACCATTTAAAATCTACATGAATAAAGCACATAAATGTATATTTTACAAAAGAGGAAATACAAATGGCTGGTAATTTTTTATAAACAAATATATGCGAATGAAAATGAGAATTCAAATGCCATTTTTTGATGTTAAATGATCAGAATTTCTAAAAAAAGAAAACTTCAATAATAGTTACAATAACTTTGGTGAGAGTATAAGTTGAAGCCGGATTGCAGGAAACAACTAGATTATAGTTATTAGGAGTTTTAGAAAACATTCAAATCACCAGATGCCAGCCAGTGCTCTCCTGTATGAGGTGTCTGTCCGTCCCCACTGGGAGGTATCTCCCAGTCAGGATACACGGGGATCAGGGACAGACCCACTTAAGGAGGCCGTCTGACTCTGATCAGTTTGAATGCTATGCTGGGAGGTCTGCTGCTCTCTTTAGAGTTGTCAAGCAGAGATATTTGAGTTTGCTGAAGCTGTGCCCACAACTGCTCCTTCCCCTGTGCACTCTCCGAGGGACATGGGGATTTTATCTATAAGTCCCTGACTGGGGCTGCTGCCTTTTTTTCAGAGATGCCCTGCCCAGAGAGGAGAGACGATCTGGCTGCAGTCGCCTTGCTGAGCTGCAGTGGGCTCCACCCAGTTCAAACTTCCCTTCTTTGTTTACACTGTGAGGATAAAATCACCTACTCAAGCTTCAGCAATGGTGGACACCCCTACCGCTACCAAGCTCTAGCATCCCAGGTCTGGCTTAGGCTGCTGTCCTAGCAGCAAGAATTTCAATCAGTGAATCTTAGCTTGCTGGGCTCCTTGTGGGTGGGACCCACTGAGCCAGACCACTTAGCTCCCTGGCTTCAGCCCCCTTTCCAGGGGGAGTGAATGTTTCTCTGTCATTGGTATTCCAGGTGCCACAGGAGTATGGTAAAAAAGCTCCTGCAGCTAGCTCAGTGTCTGCCCAAACAGCAGCCCAGTTTTGTGCTTGAAACCCAAGGCCCTGGTGATATAGGAACCGGAGGCAATCTCCTGGTCTGCAGGTTGTGAAGACCATGGGAAAAGCACAGTATCTGGACCAGAGTGCACAGTACAGTCCCTAATGGCTTCCCTTAGCTAGGAGAAGAAGTTTCCTGACCCCTTGGGCTTCATGGGAGAGGTGACGCCCCACCCTGCTTCAGCTGACCCTCGGTGGTCTGCACCCACTGTCCAACCAGTGCCAATGAGATGAGCTGGTACCTCAGTTGGAAATGCAGAAATCACCCGCCTTCTACATCAAGCTTGCTGGGAGCTGCAGACTGGAGCTGTTCCTATTCAGCCATCTTGCCAGCAATAAAGGATCTAAAACTAGAAATACCATTTGACCCAGCAATCCCATTACTGGGGATATATGCAAAGTATTATAAATCATTCTACTATACAGAAACATGCACCTGTATGTTTATTGCAGCACTGTTCACAATAAAAAAGACTTGGAACCAACTCAAATGCCCATCAGTGACAGAGTAAAGAAAATGTGGCACATATACACCATGGAATACTATGAAGCCATAAAAAGGATGAGTTCATGTCCTATGCAGGAACATGGATGAAGCTGAAGCTGGAAACCATCATTCTCAGCAAACTAACACATCTTATATGGATGGCAGCAGGCAAAAAGAGAGAGCTTGTACAGGAAAACTCTTCTTTTCAAAACCATAAGATCTCACGAGACTTATTCACTATCACAAGAACAGCACAGGAAAGACTTACCCCCATGATTCAATTACCTCCCACTGGGTACCTCCCATAACATGTGGGAATTCAAGATGAAACGTGTATGGGGACACAGCCTAATCATATCATAAAGAACAGAAAACCAAACACCACGTGTTCTCCCTTATAAGTGGGAGTTGGACAATGAGAACACATGGACACAAGGAGGGGAACATCACACACCGCGGTCTGTCAGGGTGTGGGACTAGGGGAGGAATATCATTAGGAGAAATACCTAATGTAGATGACAGGTTGACTGGTGCAGCAAACCACCATGGCATGTGTATACCTATGTAACAAACCTGCACTATCTGCACACATACCCCAGAACTTAAAGTATAATAAAAAATAATATATATTCAAATCACACAAATGGATTTTAGGAATTTTGAGATTTTAATAAGGAAGCACAACTATTCATATATTTCTCATAGAAGAATGCTCACCCTCTTCAACTTTCTGGGGAATGTTGTTAACATGAATGAGAGAATAAGAAAATTCTGACTCAGCTCCTCAGATCAGCAGAATACTGGAAATAATTTAGGAGATGGAAGATACAACTTGATGATATTACAATCTCTTTTTGATTCTGATCATTCTCCTCAGAACAAACTTCTAGGAAATATACACCCATAGATTTATCTGCAAAGGAATTGATTACAGTGTAATTTATAATTGAAAAGAGAAAAAATAAAGTTGTCTAGTAGATGGAATAAATGTCTACCCATATTAATACACATTTTATCTACTAAAACTATTTTTACGGATAGAATGTTAAATAAAAATAAAATCTCCTGATAAAAGTATATGATTTTTACGACATAGCTGTAAATCTAGACAAGAAAACTTTACAATATTTGTGATATTGACCTCTGAATTGTAGAAATAGAGATTTAAAAATGTTTTTACAATAAATATTTATTTTAATAAGAAAGTCAAACATGTCTGTTTGGTTAAAGTACTTTTTGCAAATTGTAACTACATCACCAAAACTCCATTTGGTAAACATGATTGATTTATTGTCAATTTATTATCATTACAAAAGTGTAGTCTTTTGTCAAACAACATTGGAAAGACCTCAGATTTTCATAAAACCTTTTCTACATTCTTCTCAAAATAAATCTAAGTTGCCTAATTACTCTGTGCTTCACTGAGTTTCCTGCTTTATAAAATAGAAAATTTGTTAATAAAATTGTTCTCTTCATTTGTAATTTGTGAATTCTATATCATATTTGCCCTAGGTGTTACAAATGACCTGTAACAATGGGCAAAAAATAAGAGCCAGCAAGTGCTATTTTCACTACTGGCTTCCTATGGATTTGTACTATCTGATGTTCTTTGAAGAGTTCTGGACCACCTCTAAATAACAGCTGTGAGGGGGAACTGTAGTACTTCAATCCTTGTTTTTGGCAGTAAGTATTTGTTTTTAATGTGAAAGCAAACAATGAAAGAAAACCTTTTCCATCTGCTTTTACCAGAAAGAAAGTCAAATGGAAGTCACGGTATCCTCAGCAAATAGCATTTGATTTTAGTGCACAAACACATCCTTCATTTATAGACACAGCCTCCTAAAGTGTTAGGTCAACATTACAATGATGAACAGTCAGGGGCGAGGTGCTTAGGGAGATTTTAGGCAATGTTGAATAGGGCTCCCATACAGTCTCAGTTTGGGGCTCCCTGTCTATAGAATTGAATCTTTAGATGGAGATTCAAAAGCATCAGTCTCATTTGTTGCTAATACAAGCATATTGAAGGAATATTCTCCTTCCTCAAAACTGCTTGTATGTTAGAGATCAATCCATATTTAGCTTTGTGAATTTGTGAATACCTATTTTACAAATAGCAAGAGTCCAAGCCATTGCCAGGTCCATATATTATTATACAGGGCACATGAAAATGATAATGAGAGTTACTACATGCATCAGTATGTAAAGCAGCAAGCACAGCTGCTAATTGAAACTGACTGGGGAAATTGGACTAAGATGGCAAATATAGCAAATGCATTTGTCTCTATGTCCCAACTCAGATCTCCACAAATGAAGAAAACGCACCCATTTTCCTAAACTGTAAATTTATTACAGCACTGGAAACCATGAGAGAGTTAAATTTATGTCAAAAAAAAAATTAAGAAATCTCTCCAAAATGGGAAGCAATTAAAATATGCACAGAAAAAGAACTGCCACAAAAGGAAGAAGGGGCTTCAAGGTTGTTCCACACTCAGAAAGCTGAGGCAACAATCAGAATGATGTATTATGTTAAAAACATTTGAAGAAATTTAGCAGATTAACCGATTGCTCCCTGCCCCCAACACCATGTGTGCACACGTGTGCACACATGCACACACATACACACACACCGTGTGCACAGAAGCAACAACTGAGATCTTTGGAATGCTGCAGGATTGAGTGTGCAAATATGGCCCAAAGAGGTGGTACACAATGTTCAGTGTCATGAGGAAAAGGGAGTCTTCTCAATATTAAGAAAATAAACTAGTATAATCCACCAATAGCATGTCTTAGTATTGTTCTATAATTATGTAGTCTACAGTAAGTGGAGCCACATCTACAGACAGGTGTATTGGGACTTACTAATTCAAAGATGACATCTGGATCAAGAATTGTGAAACATTTTAAGAAAACCAACTCCATGAAATAAAAGGAAATGAACTAAGAATGAGAACAATTAACTGAGGAAATCAAAGAGCAAACAGGACACCCCAAAATAATATTTTTTAAATTGAAGTATAATTTACATAAATAAATGTCTACTTATTAACAGTTTAGTTTGATAAATGTTGATAATTGTGTACATTTGTGTGACTAACACTCAGAAACAAGATTTAAAACATTTGTATCACTCCAGAAAGTTCTCCTGCCCCTTTCACTCAATTTCTCTACCATTGCAACAACTTTCCGATCTCAATCACCAAAGAACAATTTAATCTGTTCTTCATTTCACATAAATGAAATAATAAAGTATATATTCTTTCAATTAACCTAGTACCTTTTTGTCTATGCTGCATACATAATTAGCTTGTGCATTTTTAGTTAACAAGTAGTATTCCAGCATACAATTATAACACATATTATTGACCCATTCTCCTGTTGAACGTTTGGCTTATTGTTTGAGCCTATTATGAATAGATATGTATACATATCTATAAACATTCTTGTACAAGTATTTTTGGGTAAGAATAGAATTGCTATCGCAGAGGGTAGATGAAAGTTTAACCCTGTAAAAAAAATGTCAAACAGTTCTCGAAAGTGTTTGTACCATTTGACACTCCAACAAGCAATGTATTAGATTTCTGTTTGCCCTACATCCTAACGAACATTTGGTGTTGTCAGTCATTTTTATTTTAACCATTCTAGTGGGTATCATGTGGCTTAAATTTGCATTTATATGATGAGTGATGGTGTTGAGCACATTTTCATAAGCTTATCAGAGATTCTTATATCTCCTTTTGTAAAATGTTTGCCCAAGAGTAATTTCCATTTACTAATTACATTGTTTGTCCTTTTATTGTTAATTTCTGGATATCTTTTGAATATTTTAGATGTGGGCCCTTGTACCTTGGTCAACAATCAATCAATTGTTCATAGGTCCATTTCTGGACTCTCTCTACCTGTTTATCCAAGTAGGCAACCTCACAATCTTTATGACTGTGGCTTTATAGTAAGTATAGTAAATCCAGAAAACAGTTAATGTAAAGTTTGCTATTGTAATCCTTTTTCCAAGATTGTTTTGTGTAGTCTAGATTCTCTGAATTTCCATATACCTTTAAAAATTAATTGTTAGTTTCTAGGGAGAAATATCTATCAGGATTTTAAGTGAGCTTGCTTTGAATCTCAAGGCTAATTTGAACAGAATAAATATCTTAGTAATATTAAATCTTTGAATCCACAAACATGGTATATATCTCTATTTAGCTGGTGCTTTCTTTAATCTCTCCAATCAATGTTTCACAATTTCCAATCCCCATATCTTCGCTATACTTATTACTCTGTATTCAATGTGTTGTACTGCTATTGTAAATGTTATTTTAGTTTAACTTGCCAATTGTTCATTGCTTGTATATAGAAATAAAATTATATTAACTTCTATATTATAATCATATTAAATTCAGTTATTAGTAATAGTACATTTTTTGGTTAGTTCTTTTGGATGTTTTATGTAAATAATCATGTCATCTATAAATAACAGCAGTTTACTTCTTTCTTTCTAATTTGAGGCATTTTATTTCTTTTTCTTGCCTTGTTGCTGTGGCTAGGACTTTTAAATTTAATGTTAAACAGAGGTAGTGAAAGCATATATTCTTATTTGGAGCCCAATTTAAGGGACAAAATGTACTGTTTCATTAAAAATAAAGCCATGTGAAAAATTTTTTAATAGATGTTCTTTACCAAATTTAGGATGTTTCCCTTTTTCATTTGCTGAGTCTTAATATTATCAAAGAGTGCTGAATTTGGTAAAAATTTTTTGTGTATCTATTGAGATAATCAAACAATGCTCCTGATTTATTCCCATAATGTGGCAAATTACATTGATTGAGTTTTTTAAAAATGTTAAACCAACTTTGCATTCTCCAAGTAATATTTACTTGGACATAATGTATCATCCATTTATATATTGCTAGATTCAATTTGCCAATATTCTGTTAAGCATTTTTTGCATCTATAATAATGAGAGATATTAGACTTAAACTTTCTTTTCTCATAATGGCTTTATCAGGTTCTAGTATTACAGTAGTGCTGACCTCAGAAATAAGGTGGGAAGTACTACCACCTAGTCTATTTTCTGACAAAATTTGTGTAAAGCCTAGGTTATATATTTCCTAAATGTTTGATAGAAGTAAAAAATAAACACATCTGGTCCTGGGCTTTTCTTAAGTAGGAAGATTTTAAGTTACTAATTCAATTTCTTTAACACATATTAAACTTTTTAGATTCTCTATTTCTTCTTGATTCAGTTGTAATAAGTTGTAGAGTCTGTAGTAATGTCTCTCTTTTTCTCACCTGGGTATTTTGTGTTTGGTTCTGGTCATTTGGTTTTTCAATTTAGCAAAGATAAATTGCTACGGTTTATCACAGGTTTATCAATTTTACTAATGTCTATAAAGAACCAGACAAGCAGTGTCTAGGAGTTCTAATTCAATGTTAAACAGAAGTAGTGAAGTGTGCTCATCCACTAATATTTCATGCATTTCTAACTTTACTTTTGATATTTTCTTTTTTCTACTTACTTGGGGTTTAATTTCCTCCTATTTTCTAGAGTCTTAGGTCAACATTTAGGTTGTTAATTTTAGAACTTTCTCCTTTTGGAATGTGTACATTTAAATCTATAAATATTTCTGTAAGTAATGGTTTAACAGTAGCAGCATCTACATATTTTTATGTTGTATTTTCATTATAATTAATTTTAAAATGTTTTTAAATATTTTTTCTGTCCCTTATAATTTCTTCTTTAATCTGTGGATTATCTGAGTGTATCTTTGCTAAACTGAAAATACTTAGAGTTTCCAGATAACCCACCATTTATTGTTTTCTAACTTAATTTCATACTGGTCAAGGAATAACTACATATGATTTTAATACTTTGATATGTATTGCAACTCATTTTATTGCTTAGCATATGTTCTATCTTAGTGAATGTTGCATATGTCATACTGATGAATAAGTACTTTTTAATTTGGTGGTAATGTGTTCTATAAATATCAACTAAGTCAAGTCAATTGAAATAGTTTATAGGATATAAGCTTTTTTGTAACTACTTATTCCAACAATTACCAATAGACAGTGCTAAATATCTAATTATTTTTGTGGATGTTTTCTATCTGTAGCTTGAGTTTTATCAGGTTCTGCTACTGAATGTTGAAGCTCTGTTACTAGGTGCATACACATTTAAGATGGTTATGTCTGCTTAATAATTTAGTCTTTTAATGATATTCTAATCTTTACTTCTAAGACTCTTTATCTTAAGATTACTTTTGTTTAAGCTTTTTTATTTTTAATGAATGTATACCATAAGTTTTCAAATCCTCTACTTTTAAGAGGGAGGTATCTTTATATATAAAGAGTATTTTTTATTCATAGCATAGAGTTGCTCTTATTTCAAAAAATTCAACAGTGTTTGTATTATTTACATGTAGTGTTTAATTCTCATACATTTAACATAATACTGCTAACTTAATGCCTTTCATCATTATATATATTTTCTATTTGTCTTATCTGGTATTTATTCCATCATTCCTCTTTTTCCCCTTATTATGGGTGGATCAACATTTTTTAACATTGCATTTATGTCCTCAATTGACTGTAAAGCTGTAATACTCTGTGTTACTTTTTCAGTGTTACTTTAGAGATTATGAAATATACTTTATCTTTTTATATTATTCCTTCAAGTAATATAATTCTTAAATAAATGTAAAAACATTATAGCATAACTGAATTTATTTTTCCTCCCAACTTTAAGTTCTTTTTGTCATACATCTTATCAATGCTATAGTCTCTAAGATACATTATTGCCTTAATTAGTAAATGGTAATTTAATTAAAATAATAGCAATTAAAAGACATTTTATATTTAGCCACATTTTTACCAGTTCTATGCTTTTTATTTCTTCCCACAAATGTAGTCTTCCATCTTACATCATTTCCCTGTAGCTAGAAAAACTTTCTTTACCATTTCATGTGGAGAAAATCTGTTGAAAATTTTCTTTCAGCTTCTGTCTGTCTGAAAAATCTACTTATCCCATCTTCATTTTTGAAGGATATTTTTACTGAATCTAGAATTTTGTGCTGACAATTATTTTTTAACACTTTAAAGATTCTATTTCATTTTCTTCTGGTCTTCATTGCTTGTGATAAGAAGCCAGCTGTCACTGGTATCATTTTGCTTTTTCTTCTCTAGTTGCTCTTTAATTTTTCCTTTTATGTTTTGTTCTTACCAGTTTGACTGTAATGGGCCTATGTATGATTTCCTTTGTATTTCTCATGTTTGAGATCTATTAAACTTCTTGAATCTGTGTGTTGATCTTTCTTAAGTGTGGATAACTCTTGGCCGTTATATCTTAAAATATTTCTTCTGCCATTATTGAACTTCTCCCCTTTTAAAACTCCAGGTACAGATTTTAGATGCTTTGTTCCTTTTTTTTCTACTTTATGTTTTAAAACTTTATGGTCACTTATCTTCAAATTCAGTAATTCTTTCCTCTATTGTGCCCAGTCTGCTGTTAAGACCACCAAGGTGTGATTTATTTCTGATGTGTACAGGTATTTCAATTTTATATTTTTATTTTTCTTACAAAATGATCCATTTCTTCTGATATGATGTCTAACTTCTTCATTACATGTTAATGCATATACAGTTTCTTAATGTTTCCATCTGGTAATTGCATTATCTGATCCATCTCTGGACACGCTATTAACTATTTTCTCTCTTTCATAGGTCATATTTTCCTGCTTGTGTGTCTTATAACTTTTCATTGTATACCAGGCATTTTGTGATTAAAAAATAAAGCAGAGTAGAGATTAAAGAAATAAGATTTATTGCCATTAAAGAGCATACCCCTTCTTCTGTCAGATATTAGTAGTGAGAGCTGTGTCATCCTAATCTGTAGATGAGCTAAATCTGAAGCTAAGATTTGCTGAGTTTATGTATGCTTAGTTAACAACTAGATTCAAACGTTTTGAAATAATGATCAGGACTATTCATTCCTCAGAATTCCATAGATGGAGACACACCTACAGAATGACAGAAGAGGTACAACTAAAGAATAAATAAATGAGTGGGAAGATTTATAGTTGTGCTATATTTCCAGAATGTAACACATAGCAAGATAAAGTATGAGGGAAAGTTTCAGAGAAATAGATCACAAACTCTTAAATTTTTCTTATTATATTCAGTTATAGGAAAACACCTGGGTGACAAAGTGAAATCCTTGTCTCAAAAAAGAAAGAAAACCATAGTAGATGGTATGTGTTTGAGCAGCCATTTACCAAAGTCAACATGCATCAAACGCATTTGAGGATCTTGCTAATGTACAGATTGCTAGGCCCCACTCTCAGAATTTCTGATTCACAAAGTCTAGGGTAGAGCCACAGAATTGCACTTTGACATGTTTCCACCTACTGCTAACGTTGCTGGTCTTAAAACTTCATTTTGTAAACTACCGTGTTTGAAGAAAAGGTTAAGGCCAATATAAGCTAAGAAGATGCATGATTTAGAAAACAGCATTAAGACAAGAGAGATAAAATCCTTGCTCTTATAGAATCTATCTCCCAGTAGTAGGAGGCAATAGACATTTAAACTAATAAAACATAATTTTTGATAATTGAAAATTAATGATAACTGAAATGGATAGAGACAACAGATAGTGTGGACAAGGAATCTTTTTTCTGGAGTATTTTGAGAGCTGAGATGTTAAGAATAAGAAGGTGTTAAACTTTTGAAGTTCCCAAGGAAGAATGGTCCAAGAAGAGAAAAGAGCAAGTCAAAGACATTGAAATGGGAAGAACCTTTATGTACTCAAAGAAAGAACATACAACAAGTGAGCAAGAGAAAACAAATTTAAATAATGAGGTTTAAGTGACAGGTGGAAAGAATAGCATGTAGGCCATTGTAGACCAAGAACGTGGGGGGGAAAAGGAATTTTATTCTATAGGCAATGAGAAGCCTTTGGAGGGTTTGAACTGTCGGAATACTATATTCTATTTGAACTATTAGGAAGATCACTTAAGCTGTTATTTGGAGAATGACTGTGGGTGGGAGCATAAAGCGATGGCAAGGGAGAAGATAGGGATAAAAGTTGGAAGAACATTACAGGATTCCAGGTAAGGCATGATCACAAATTTACCTAGAGTGGCAACAATGAATATGTAGAAAAGTGGAGATACTAGACTAGGAATTCTTAAAGTTGGCTGAGAATCAGCTTCCCAGGCTCCATCAGGGACCTAATGAATCATGTACTCTACATTGTGTCCCCAAGTGGTTCTAAAGGGCAGCTAGATTTGGGGCGCATTGTGCTCTGCAGTTAAGAGTAGACAGACTATGTGAAATCACCATAGGTTTCTAAGTAGGGAATTTCATGATGCAAATAGAATTTAAAGATGATTAATTTGGTGGTAGATAAAAGAAACTGGAGACAAATGTCCTGCAGTAAGAAGAGTAGTCAACAGGATGTCACAATAATTAAGGCATGAGTTTGGACTGCACAGAAATACAGTAGCCAATAGCTACATGAGAGTTCCTAATTTTAAATTTATTAAAATAAAATTAGGATTTCAGTGTCATAGTCACACTCACCATATTCCAAGTGCTCAGTAGCCACATGTGGCTATTGTACACTGCACTGTACAATGCAGATATAAAACATTTTCTTCATCACAGAAAGTGTTGAGGCAGCAATGCCCTAGACTATGGTTTTATTGGGGGATAGAATCTAATGGGCAAATCTGAATTGGGAGAAGGGCTAAAGGAAGATAAACAGGACATAGTTATACATGAAGCAGCACTATACCGTAAACATGTGCATTTTGTTTGAGAAATTTTAAAAATCTGTATAAAAATACGCTCAAGTAGAGGATACTATAAAATCAGCACTTGCTGTGTTACACAATTCACAATATTTTTTTCAGTATAGGAAAATATCATAACTGATAAGATAAATATTATGATAGCAAGGTTTTTTTCCCCCCCTCCTCTCCTTTTCTATGAGTAATTACCAATGTCTGTAATTGACAACAGTTGATCAAATCAAAATATGAAAACTAATAATGAGCCAGATTCTCCCACTACATTCCACCCGTTGAAGTCAGTGAAAGTTCTGTGCACACAGGGAGACACATGGCGAGCTAATCCGGCCCAGTATTTACACAGCACTTTCAATTTGATGATCTTAAAATATTGAACAAATATTCACTTTTATAGGCCATCCCAGGAGATAGAATCAGCATTTATACATCTAACTAAATTGGGTCTAAAAGTTTGAGCTATAGACTTCATGCCACCTAAAATAGTAGTATTTTAAAAGTGTGTTTCCTTCTTTCCATACATGCATGTGTCAGAATTCACAAGATCTGAACCTTCTGTTCTAAATTAAATTAGAGTATTCTTCATGGCTTCACTCAGCTTAGCCTTTCAATTATCATCTCTTCCAAGCTACCCATCTGATCTCAGATAAGAAAGTTAATACCTCTTACTCATGTTAACCCAAATTAAACAACTTCACTCACCTAGACACATACTCATGTACCAAGCATCAGAACTGCATAATTTATTCATGATTTTGAATTTATTAAAATTTTCAAATGAACAGTGTACAAAATGTGTTAATTGAATCTCATTCTCAATTAACTGCAAGTGGATTATCCAATTGATAGGTCATTCAGACATCCTGGGCATCTTCTCTATCCCTTAACTGCTAATTTGCAGATGGCGCTCCCCATCACTCTGCAGCTGGCCCTTGTGTCATTAATAGCAAAGCACGCTGGGGAGGGAGGAAGGGGGAGAGCAGTTTGGCCTCAATCACTTGGTTAATTAGAGAAAGAGATAATGCTGCCAATTTGTCCACTAATTCAACAAATATGCATGCAAGTCCTCAAATACACAAGGGGACCCTCAAGATATATTTGTAGATAGTCTTTCTACCCTAGAGAAATAGAAAAAGGAAAAGATGAGTGTTTTTCCAGTTATCACAGGTGGTACACAAATCTAATTCTGCACATGGATACTGGAAAGGCTTTTCCAGTTCTTCACCATTGTTTCCTCCACGTCTCAGTGATTGTCACATCCCCAGGTTCCTAGTGATGGCCACATTTGAAGCAACCTCTCGGGTACAGAAGTATGTGACCTACAGCAGACTGGAGGTTGTGTTAGGTCCTGAAGGCTTGTGGGAATGTCAAAGCTTTAAGCTTCTCTGACCCCTAATGACTTGTTAAATCCCTGGAAGGAACCTAAGAAAACAGAGGACTAATAATGCATTGCATTCTTCTGTTAACGCTAAAATTCAGTTTTCATTATAGAATGGTTCTGAAGGTGTCTGCTATGAGAGTCAGAAGCATAGGTGGCAAGATCTTTGTCCTCAAGTTTAAGGAGACTGAGGTCTAGTCTGAGATTTGCTTCAAATCACTTCAGCTCACTGACTTCAGTTTCCTTTTCTATAAAATGAGGATAATTAGAGGGTCTACACCATAGAGTTGATGTGGAGATTAGATGCTTTCAACCATGCCAAATGCTTAGAATAGCACCTGGGCCTGGGTCATTCCTCGATATATGTTATCCATGCATACTTATTATTATTACTATTAACTAGCCATGGGCCAATCATTTAGTCAAAATGGACCTCAGATTCTTCCATATTATGAGTGACTGGGTTGTGTTACACTGAATTTTAAGTTTTCTTAAAAACTACTCAGAGGCAAACTTGGAGAAAAGTAAAAATGTAGAATGATGGCTGGGGTGCCAGTACCTTAACTTCATTCAACTTAAACTATAGTAGCTCTTCCTTTATATATTTTACATATTTGGAACCAATTTTATTTTATTTAAATATACATTTGGGAAGAATAATTATGCTAATTTAAAAAGTTTGAAAAACATTGAGCCAGATATTCCTAAGGTCTTTTTGAGTTCTGGTGCACGTATTACTTCACGTTGACAGATGCAAGATGTTATTAACATAAAAATATGCCTCATATAACTAAAAGGACAAATCATGCATTTCCTTCCCAAATGCAGGCACAAGACATCTTTATCTTTTCATCTAATTAAACCTTTTTAACAGCAATTTCAAAGGCTTTGTTTGGTCCATTTCCTTTTTGTTATTTTTCTCTACAGGCTTGGATATTAAAATATATTTGATTTATCAAAGGTCTAATTTTTTATTCCCAAACTGAGATTTAAAAATACAGGTGAAGTGGGATAAAAAATAAAGACATGATTAAGAAAAGTAATGAAGACTGGTTAACATGAAAATGGGAAATAATAATTCCACTATGAAAAAAGAGCTTTGTAAATAAGGGAGGATTTGGGGAACATATTTCTTCCTTTTCATAGATTTAAATTGCACTCCCTTAGAGAATTAGTGTATGCCTTGGAAAGGCATACCTCTATGTCCATGTCAATATTTACCTGCAGGATAATGAGGAGAATAAAAGGCAAATTTAAAACTCATGACCTAACTTGAATGAGTAACTCAGACTTTGCTAAATGTGCCATCAGGAAGGCAGGGAAGGAGACGCAACTCCTAGGGATTTTGTGGGAACAGTTTAGGACTTCCAGAAGATAAAACTGAAAATGTATGAATTTAAAAGGCCCTCAACCCTTTGACCTTCCTTTCTTCTAGTGATGGGGTCTAAATAAAGACTTGGTTCTGGAATGTCTCTATGATTTACATGACCAATAGAATATGGCAGAAGTTATGGTACACAGGTTTCTGAGTCCAGATCTTAAGAGCTAGCAGCTTCTTCTTCCTGTCCCCTAGAACACTAGCTCTGTGGAAGGAATTTGACTTCCCTGAGACTGCTGTGCTATGAAGAAAGTCCAAGGAAGCCATGTGGACAAGTCCTGGAAAATGAGATGCATGTGGAGACAGAAAGAAGATAAAGATTACAATATATGAGAGAAGAATCCAGCTTGGAAGTGAGGTCTCCATCCTCAGCTGATGCTACATGGATCAGAGACAAACTTCCCAGTTGAGTCCTTCCTAAATTCCTGACCTGCAAAATTGTGAACAAGGTAAATATTATTTTAAGTCACTACGTTTTGGGGTAGTTTGATACACAGTAATAGATATCCTGAATAGCACAGATTAGGAGGGAATGTCAGAAGGTCTAAATGTGAAGAAGAGGATCAAGTTTAGAAACTGAGAATATACTCTGTGAAGGTTTAATTTCTTAGTTTTCTTTTTTTTTAATTATGAGGAAAAGTTATATTGAACATGCTTCTATCAGTTTTGTTTTTTAAGTGGAAATTCCTCTGATTATCCCAACTTTTAATAGTTGCCAATAAGCTAAGCAGATGCAGCCTGGAGGGAAGCAGGTGGTATTGTAGAAAATAGAGGGAACAGGTAGATACAGAGAGGAGGATTTGGCCCCACATTTGTTCCTCTGCTGAGGCCAATTACTAAGACCCAGTTTTTCACAGAGGGAACTGTGCCCAGATGTTTTGAGTGATTAGTCTGCTGGTCCAACCCAGAGCTGGAGTAGCATGCAGAAGCACATGATGCTGAGGATGAACTCCCTCATGGACAATTTAGCTGTGTATGTCCTGTAGATCTCTTCATTCTCAAATATACTTAAGTGGCCCATAAGGGGAAGCAAACTGACATTTAGGTTATTTGAAGGTTTTTTTTTTCTGTTATGGACACGTTTTAGTCCCTAAGAAGCCCAAAGCTCTTATACATAATTAATTGTACTCATGCAATTAATCTTTGAATCAGAAAGTATAAGACATACCTTGCCCTTGGCCGTTCTGTGTGCTGCCTGTGTTCCTCCAAGCAGCAGTGTGAGTTTCATAGTTAGTATGTGGCTTCCACTTCAGTGCTTCCATACTTTACCTTTAATTACTATATCTCCTCTTATCCTAACTCTTCAGCCAACTACTCTGATGGCCATCTCTTCTTTTAAAATATCTCAGGCAAGGAATATGACTTTCCTACTATTTCATTTAATCACTCAATAAAAATGTATTGTGTTTTATTAAGCTCAGAATCCTGTCTAGGATGCTACGACCGCAAACATAAGTCATATTCCTTCTTCTCAAATATCTTAGTCTTAGAGAGGTAGTGAGAAAAGTATATGAATCATTAAAATAAAAGGCATAAAAGAGATTTAAAGGCAGGATATTAAAAAGAGAAACACATTGCTTCCAAAAGGATAAAACTAACATTTACTGAGTATCCCCTATGAAGCATGTATTTTAAATATATTATCTCATTTATACTCTGCCTCCACCTAAAAAGTAGGTAGCATGTTTTTCTTCATTTTACATAAAAAAACTTAACTTCAAAAATGTTGACCCACCCCCTTCCCACTCATAAAAAATAGTTAAGTCAATTAAGATCACAAGTAAATTAAAAACCTGTAACTATTCTGTCTTTGTCTGACATCAAAATCTCATACTCTTTCCATCAGCTGTCAAGCTTCCATAATGCTGTAATTTTAAAACCATAAACACTTTCTCAAAAACCATCTCATCTGACTTTCATAAAAACACTGTGAAGAAGGATGGCCTTCTCATTCTACTTAACAGAAAGAAAAACAAACACTGGAGAGATAAAGGGACTTTTAAGTAATGACTAAAATTCAAACCCTATCCTGATTTAATGGCTCCAACATGGCTTTTCTTTCCATTCTACCATGCTGTCTTTTCCAGATTGAGACATTATCAAAGTGTCATGGCAAAGAATGCATTTAATACTGGGCCATGAGGAATGAACAAGATTTGGACAGGTGACTACTGGGGCATGAGAAGATTAGAGTTGGAGAACTTGCAAGTGGAGGAAACAGAGTCGTTATCAACAACAATGCAGCTCAGTTGCTGTCCAAGATAATTTGCTGCACTGAATCTACTGCAACCAGGCCCAAAAACATTATGGGATGGGCAATATGCCTAGATGGACTATTTTTTTGTAACAATGTCTATCACACAAATATTCCCAGACAACATAACCTGAGAATTCATATGGAGTTACATTTTTTTTGTAATTCCTAAGTTTACTGATTTATTTCTACACAAGTTGAGCTCCCTCCTTCAAAGTCTTCCCATCAAATATTCCTGTGAATACACAGGAGTTGTGCAACATATGCTCACAAGCAATGAAATTTATGCTGAACATCCATTCTCTTGTATTGATAGTTCTCCAATTCCAGACAGCTAAGTTTTTCTTTGCAAGTCAATTTCAATCCAGAGATCTCTTTACTTTCAGAATGAGTTTTCTGGAGAAGCTATGCAGAGGTCATCCAAATAGACTTCCAGGGGTCATTCTTGACATTTTGTTCAATAAATATACATCAATTGTCAATAGTGTATCAGGCAGTTATTCATTCATCTTAGCCATAAATGTTCATTCTCATCTCAAATAAAGTATAGGACCTTCCTTCTTACATTATGTTGTATTTATTTTACTTTGTGGAATAGTTTGGGATAGTAGATATTCAATATTCCTGAAATATTTTCTATCATGTCCTCCAAATCACATGTACAGTTTTAAGCCACTAATGGGAAATATTTAAAGTACAACCAGTGACACAGTATGTGAGAAGAGTCCCAGTGGATAAAGTTCAGGTTTTGAGTCTGAAGACGGGGCTTGGCTTGAATCCAAGCACTGCCATTTGGAAACTATGTAGCTTTAGACAAGCGGTTTTGTTTGTTTGTTTACTATCTTGAATCTTGGCAACGATATTTAAAATGTGAATAATCATAATATTGCCCATTGTCACTAACCAATAACATTGTTATAGTAAGTGTAATAGTGACTTTCTTATACCTGTACCCACTATGTGTCAGGCTCTTGTGAGGTCCTTTACATGCATTACTGAACATCCTCATTTGCACCCTGCAAGGGAGGTATTTTTAACTAGGGAAGATTATTCTTTGCTCAAGAGCATACAACTGGTACATGGCAGAGACAATATTTAAGCCAGATTTGTTTGACATTAAAGCCATGTTCTTTTTACTATACATTGCTGCTTCTATATAAATATTGTTTTGCTTGGTATTGGTATTTGTTTCTTTGACCGATAGCCCTTAAACACAAATTTGGTTCTTTTTTCTAGGACCTACATCATGTAGAAGCACAAAGCCTTCCCCCTCACAAAAAAAGTTTCAATAAATATCTGTTGGATGTATAAATGAATAACAAAAAATAAATTGTTTCTGCTCTATTCTGAACCCTAGGCTACATAAATAACACCATCCACATCTTCAAATATGAAAAGGATACTCTCAACATAAACAAATGTATTAAAGTAACCACAGACACCCTTTTGAAAACACAGCAACTCTGACACTCATTGTCAATGACAGCCAATTTCATTAACCAAAAGCAGGGGGGAAAAAAAAAAGCTTTTATGTTATTCTGCCTCTAAAACAAAACTTATTTAATACCTTTTGAAAATTTTTAAGCTATCTCAAAATCTCAGGTTAAAAAAAATCTTGCATTGGTATTTTAAATGAAAGTAAGAAATAATGTCTATGTTCGTGCAACGTGTCAAGGCTGTGATTTTCCCATAGTTTTGCATTCCTCTGAGTAAAATGCTATCTACATCTCACAACTGGTGGATGTAAAGATTGTGAAACAAAATTGGGCGTAATCCATCAAACTCACACCCCATGCCAACTTTAACTACTCAGTCTCTGGAGCACAGAAACTTAGGTAAAAATTTACGGGAACATACTTAAATCAAAACTGACTGCTACTGATACATATCTTTTAGGAGAATTAGCTCTTTTCCCCTTTGATTTAGGTCCCCATTGCAGCACTGGGCATTTGTATTTATCTTCTCTCTCCAGCAAACCAAAACAAATGTGAATGTTTTTGAGTAGCTGCTATACTTACACATAGAATGAGGTACTTCCTTCAATCATCACAAGAACCATAAGAAACACATTATATATCTCTATTTTAAAGATGAGAACATCAAAGCTTGGAGAGGTTAAGTAACCTGAGCAAGGTAAGACAACCCATGAGTAATGAGACTAGGATTTGAACTCAGTTTGACTGATTCCAAAGCTATAGCTGATCCCTTAGAAGGAGAAAGGATGGTTTAGCAGAACTAGATATTTTTAAAGCATCAAATTGAAAGTGAAACCATGAGAACACAGGGAGGGGGAGCATCACACACTGGGGTTTGTTGTGGGGGGTGGGGAAGTTGGGTAGGGATAACATGGGGAGAAATGCCAGATATAGGTGACAGGGGAATGAAGGCAGCAAACCACCTTGCCATGTAAGTACCTATGCAACAACCCTGCATGATCTGCACGTGTACTCCAGAACATAAAGTACAATTAAAAAAAAAAAAAAAAAGGAAGAAAGAAAAAGAGAAGCAAAAATAAAAAATTTTTTTTTGAAAAAGTGAAACCTAGTGTGGACTGAGAGAAAACAGTTGTTTAAATATTGTTGTAGGATAAGGGACTTAAAGGGGAAAGGGAAGTAAATGGGGAGAGGAGGAAAGGGGAAGAGGTGGGGTAAAAGAGGAGTGAGAACAGATTAATCATGAAATAGGTCCCCTGACTTCTGGCATTCTATGTAAACTATTTGTCTTGGTGGAGGAGAGGGGGATAAAGGTGCTCTAAAATGCCTTTCCAAGTTCAATGAGTTTAAATGCATTTCTTGTTCTATACACTCTCTGCAGTAACATGATGACCTTTCAGACTTCTGAAGCTGAAGTTATTTCCAGTGGCATTTGACCTGCTGTAACTGTCGTATGCACAACAGGCAGTAGATACACTGGGAAAGATACTCCACTCACAGTTGAGGGCTGAGCTCAGCCCCAAGTGGCTCGCTTATATTATTCATACCCAAATATGGCCTCACTCTTGGCTCCTCAGCTTTCTCTTCTTTCTTTCCTTTTTTGCCACAAATTTTTAGACTTCATATTTTGATGCTTTTCCTAGCTACATGATTGGTTTTTCTTAATAGGGATTATATATTTTTATTATCTAAATGCAGTTTGCTATTTTAAGATACCTGTTCCCTTTTCCTGACTCTATTCCAAGAAACTTCTATCCTAGTATCACGTCTTTGGCAGCTATCCAACTTTGTTCACATCAGACACATGATCAAGGAGCATACAATAAATCAATGACTTAGATCAACAGTTTTCAAACCTGAAACCTGACTACACAATCACATGGAGAGATTTCAGAAAATATTCATACCTAGACCCCACACCGGACCAATTAAACCAAAATCTCCAAATGTGGTGCTCAGGCAGAAATATAGTTCAGATTTTTAACTACACACAATGTTTCTACTCTGATTACTATCTTGAAAAGCTCCATAAGGCTGGTGTCACAGAGAAACCTCCCCCAACCAGTAAGCCCAAGTTCTGATTTGAATTATATCTCTGCATCAGGCGATGCCAACACAATGAATGGCAAGTTCAGTCAATGAGATGGAAACTTTATGGTAGTTGTTGCGAATCATTCAAAACAATGCTTCAGGTTACTAACTGTCATTTCCTATGTTAGTGGGTGATTTGTGGCCCATTGACAGAGGCGTATTATGGTTTCTCCACCTGTTGGGAAAACTAGCAGCATTTGGGGGATCACCTGTCATCTGCTAAAATAAGTGAGGTGAGTTCCAAATTCTACCTTTTTGTCCCACAACTCTTCAGACATGGGCTGCAAGTTGATATATCCACAGGAGTCAGGTAGGTAATGTAAGTGATAAAAGGAGTTTTAGGTAGGGACCCAACTAGCTAGAGAGTTCATGGGGGCAGATGCTATTTAGCTCTGACCAGTTGTTTCAAGAAGCAATGTGGGCTTTTGTTGCCTTGGGCTTTGTTTTACTATTTTCTGCATAGTTATATACTCAAGCCCCAGATTCTTTTATAGCAACTTCAGGTGACTACATTACCTATTTAAAAAAAAAAATCTGAATTCTAAAATCTAGAATTCCAAGCCCTCTACCAAGTGACTCTCTCATATTATCTACACTTATTTTACTCTTCAGTATGGAGGTCTGGCTTTTTCAAATACACCTTTCTGATACTGCACATAACTTGTTGATTCCCATATCATCACTTGTGTTAGTCTTCCCAGTTGAAATGAGCTCTCTGTTCTCCTCTATTACACCAATCCAGTCCTTCACCTCTCTCTTTACTTTTCTCTTGTGTGATTATTTCTCCAACCACTGACTTCTCTTGTCATTTTCCCCCAAGACCTTTCAAATGTTCCTGTTTCTTTTGCTCTCTTCTAAAATAATAAGCCACCACCTAAAACTACCAAATAATCACCGCCACCCTCTGATTTTATTAAGAAGCATTATTAACATTATTGTATAAAAAGAAGTTACTTGAATAAGCAC
Organism: Ateles fusciceps; assembly: GCA_036589455.1. Lineage (NCBI taxonomy): Eukaryota > Metazoa > Chordata > Mammalia > Primates > Atelidae > Ateles > Ateles fusciceps. Next base: position 15,148,665 of record JAZHEH010001266.1, on the reverse strand, counting down.
AATTAAGCTCTATTTACAACTTGCCTTTATTCAGTAATGCCACAAGTTCAGTGAAGCCACAAATTCAGTCACATCCTTCATGTACGTGTGCTCTATACTACATTTTGTGTGATGTGAAGGTGACCTAGGATGCATTTATTCCCTCATCCCCAAACAACAGCAACTCAGCAAAAGTATTGAAATTTGCTTGGTAATATTGGTTAATTTAATCACATTACAAATTTAAAATCCATAAACCTAAAGTATCACAGAGGTGCTAAAATACCGTTTTTCCTGCTTCTTGTATCTTAAAACTGTAGTACTATTATCCCACAACAAGGCTTGTAGAAAAGATCTTAAGAAAAAAAATTGCAAAATAGCACTCAAGCACAATTAAAATCATCAAGTGATGACATTTAGATCTCCCTATTCTTCTAATCATAACTCATCATCAGAATTGCAACAAATACTTTGTCTAGCTACTCACTAAAGAAATATAACTACTCAGGCTAGATGCTAAATCAAATAAAATTTAAAATCCTCTGAAATCAATTTCAGAGTAAATATAAATGGAAAAACCATAAGTTACATTGATTAATTTGAGTACATCCAATTTTTGTAGGAAATTTTTGCTTATAAAATAAGAGACTCTGGTTCAAAAGAAATCATTTTTATCTTAAAGTCATAAATTCACATCATAGGATTAAGTTGTTTTTATAAGCAACACAATTCTAAAAATCTGTCTTTTGAGTTTAACTTTGTATTACTATAAATCCATATTTGGGTAAAATACAGAATAAACAAACATGGAAATTTTCTTTTGCTTTAAGGAAACTGTAACTGAAGCTCATTAAATGTTTCTTTTTATTTGTTTATTTTCTGTTTATATTTTTAAAACTCTCACATTTCCAACCAAATTCTGTCCTGGCTTTGAGGCAAGAGTCCTCGACTTTACTAAGGCATTTTTTTCTCCTAAACAAGAAACAAAATGTGTTCAATGAAATAAATAAAGACACAAATGTGCTTTAAATATATCAAGGGCTCTGCGGATTTCCAGATTATTTGTCAAAAAAATTCCACTCCTATTTTTCAGATCTGTAGATTAAGATATGTAAACAATTATATAATTTTTCTGAAGATCTCAAAAGACTGTCTATGCTGCAGTAAGAGAAGTCTTTTCTTCTGAGAGAGGGAAAGAATTACGAACCCAGAAACTTGAAACAGTAGTTGGAAGAACTGAATTTATCTGTTTTGCTACAGGACTTGTAAGCATGTCTGGTGTGTAAAGTTTGCATCTAAATAAAACTTTTATGCTTCATATTACTTTGGAGGTTTCTAAGTAGATACGTTCAGTGACACTCCAAATGCAGCAACCTAAGGACTCTGGGATAAACAAGGGAGCAAGGGGCCTACAGAATAATAAAAAGAAAAGTTTGGTGTATTGCTAAGTAAAGTCAGTGCAACATCACAGAATGGATTGCAGCTGAGGATTCTGAGTATTACCATTATAAGTAATCGTGGCGATAAAAGATATCCCACTTCAATACTGGTTTACACACTCGGGAGCGCAATGAAGAGATTATAGATAGTATTTCTCAAAGGTCGGCCTTTTCACTATCTGACTCAGAATCACCTGTGCCACTTGTTACATAAGACATCTAGTACCCTACCCCAGACCTTACCTATGAAATTAGAATTGGTATGTCCAGGACTCAGGAATCAGCATTATCAAAGCTCCCCTGGGGATTTCTAGGTACACCAAACTTTGAAAAGTACTACAAAACACCCACTAGGATAAAATTACAAGCTTTGACACTTGGGAAACCAAGTTTGAATCACAGCTCCCTGAGATGAAAACAGGGATAATAACAGTGCTTGCCTCACAAGACCACTGTGAGGATTAACCTAATGAGACAGTATATGAGGCATAAAGGGTAGGTTCTCCATCAATGGCACTATTAATATTCCATATCAGGGTCCTCAACACAAACGCATACTCACAGACAGGCAGCCCCTGCTGCATAAGCAGGATGAGAACCAGAATTCTGAGGAATGCTTTGAGGAATCAAAGTTTTCTATCTGCTGCTGCAGGTATTGAAGCATCTCTACAGCAGCACAATTTAATTTCCTCTTTGCAAACCAAAGAGGAAAATTTGACATGAATCAGGGCACTAATGCATTTACATATACACCAAAAGTGATGGACTTTTGTGCTTCTGTGAATTAGGAATCAAGGCTCATTTACATAATGTTTAGAAAGCTCACAAACTTTGTATTTTGTCTAAAATAATTGTGATTCTCCAAGGTTTTCCCAACTGTGCCAATTTGGCTGGGGCTGCTTGCTTGGATTGCCAGCCTGCATCCAGATTTCTCAGTCTAATCTTTGGCAAGATCCTACTAACTCCAGTTTCAGGACCAAGTGACTGGCAGCAGCCCAACAGCCCAAGTGTGCACTCCTGCCAAATTAACACCGGCCAGGAAAAGCCTTCAAGAGTGTGAAACAAAAGAGATTCTTTGCCCTTAATGCAGAACACAGCTGAGCTGGCCACCCTGCAGCTGGTCAAAGGGGCATCCTCTCTCCTGTAGTCCAGGGGGAGTCCATGACTAAAGATGTTATTAGAGGCACCATGGAGGCAGAGTGGAAAACTTTCATCATGCCCTGTAATTCAGATTTAAAAAGGGGGGGAAAGAGGGACTTGTGTCAAATTGGTTTGTGTCATATAAAATAACGTACCAGTAATGGGTAAGTATTTTATCTGTCTTGGTCATATATTCAGGGATTATGTAGATAGCAAGAAGGTGAAGTGTGAGCTCTTAATTATCTGAATATTTGATCAATATGTACAGTCCAGCTAACCAGTTTATGTCCTAAATTATCTTTCTGTGTAGCCTACCTTGATCAATAGACCATAAAATTGCCAAATGCCCATTTCACTTTATAATCTATGCTAATATAACCTGCTAATAAATATAACAGTGGCAGTGTAGCCAGTAAACTTCCCAATTCTGAACATAATTATTTTATACTGCCACTTTTAAGCATCAGAATACTAAGGATATAGTAGTTTAGTCATAAGAGTTATGTATGTTAGGGAATCGTCTTGATCCAGCTACTTACAGTACACTTGGGAAAAGTAAAATCCAGAACAAGCATCACCAAACCTGGAACTCAGCTTTAATTAGAATACATAAATTATTCTTTGTTCTTTTTCAAAATCCATGAGCCATTTAATCATAAACAGGAAGAAATGATATTATTTCTTTCTGTTTTATCATAATTCAAGTAATTTGGCAATTTATTAACAGCTTCTCTCCAAAGATTTTGTTCCAGGGCTATTTTCAACATTTGTCCTGAAAGGTAACATTCAATCTGTCAGCTCCAGTAGTCTCAGATTTGACAAATTAGGTTATCTTGTTACAGGTTTAATAACATTTTCTCCTGCATCTATTCTAAGACCCCTGATAATGCAGAAAAATATCTTCTGAAACTCAACAAGGAAATGAAGTCAGTATAAGTAAATGGTATTCATGCATATAGCCAATTAAATACACAAAGTATGTGCAAGTATTAGAGGGTATGGGCATATTTTTAAATGCATACAGGTTAATTAAAAGAGCAGAGCTGTAGAAGTTAGCAATGTTTGGTTCATATCTTTGGGATTTAGGGCATAAGATATCCTTTTCCCTAGGTAATCAGAAAAGCAAATTGTGTCAAACCAAAAGACCATGCTGTTGAAAACACCTGAAGCTAATTATCCTAGGGGGCACCAACAGAACTAGTTGAAAAATGCAAATTTTAGTCAATTTTTGTGTTTTCCAAAATGCCAAGTAACTACCTGGACTCATTTTAGCACAGACTTGGCCAAATAACATTATTTGTTGAACATCGAAAGTGCCAAGGTAACCAAGTCACCCAGTTGCTTTGACATCATCTTAACTCAAACACAATATGCATATTTTCAATCAATTTACTTTGGATTCATTTTTATATATGAAACATGGTCAGTGTTCCATGAACACATTTTCAGAGGAAAGATTGCTATAAATATGATGTGATAATGACTGGAATGTTTCAGGGAAGGACAGGAGGAGAAAAGAAGGCAAGTGCAAACTCTCATAAAATTTAAAATAAACTGTGAACTAAGACTTGGCATTTCATCATTTTTAAACCAAAATCTAATTAGTAAGTTCTGTCCTTTAAAAGAATGTTGCAAGCTTTTCTTTAAATAAATATTCAATTCAAGCTTTGAAAGAGTAATGCTTAAGACTTTTGCTATTACAATAAATTCAGCTTTCAAAATCTGAAACAAAAACAATATGGGGATAAGAACAATACAGATAGGTAAATAGACAGAAGGTACATTTTAAAAGTTTAATTTTAAAAATATAGGCTTTGATTTTGGATCTCTATTAGTTTATAATTTGATCCTTTTTAAATGTGGATTTTAGACTTATAATAAAAATATCAATATAAAGAAATTTTTTGAGCTATAAAGAAGTAAAAACATAAATCCCTTAAAACAATTTCCATGCTTAAGCTTTAAATTTTAGTTTTGAATCTTGAGTTTCCTGGAAGCAAAGCCAAAAATAAAAACCAAAAACCCAAACCAAAAAACTACATACTTCCATTTATCATAATAAAAGAAAACATTAGTTCTTTAAGAGATATCGCTTTTCCTCAAACCAAATTAAGTCACAATAAAAAGGTTATAAAATTTTGATGATGATTTTACGAAGAATTAAGATGCAAATACTCTTTACATTACTACTTCTCATATTGAGGCTCAATAAAATGGAGAGCATAACAATTAAACCTAACTCATGGTTTTATGTCCATATAATATACTTAGTGAATGCAAGACTTAGGTGACTTAGGTGTTGGGGATATATATGTTCAAAGTCTGTCTTCATTAATTACCAGCTGAGTTATGTCGTGCAGTTAGAGCTTCTTGGCTGTTTAGAGCCTGTTCCATCATTTGCAAAGTAGTATAATAATATCCATAATGTGAATATAATGCTTGATTTCATGATTAAATGAAACAAACCATAATAACTATCTACCCTTTTGCCTGATAGAAAATAAAAACTTCATATAAACTTTCTTATAAAAGCTCAATGAAGAATAAAACTTAGAATATAACAAGAGGCAGATGAACAGAAGGTCACTTTGCCTCTTCTTGTTTGTCATTTCTCTCAGAAGTTACAAAAGTGTCAGTTCAGTTTAAACCTTGGAAATGCCTAGAGCATCAATATTCTATTTGGCTAGTTGATAGCAAAAGATTTGAGGCTTTGTTTGTCTAACAAACATGTAAGTCTAGAGATTTTGGGTTGAGTGCAGGGCAACACACACTTTAGGCTTTTTATCTGTAAAAAGGATTCTCTTGAAAGTCCAGCTCAGTTTTCTGTAATTATGTTAAAGCTGCACCTAATAATACATTGATCCCTTACTTCTGTTGTATGATCTTCCTTGGGGAACCCTCATAGGATAGTAGGGGGTCTTGTCCAAGTGTTCAAGTCAGACTTTGGGTATTTCTAACATCATCCAAATTCCTGGGAATGGTGATCAGTACAAAAGCTCAATTCTGTGAACATGGTTCCCTATGTTCACAGAAAAGTGAACCCTTCTGGTTGATATGAAAGACTTGAAGTTGATGCAGGTATGACACAATATGTTTTTATTAATTCCAGAGTCAATAAATTATTAGCCACTGGCAGTGTAAGAGCAAACGAGGCATAGACCTTCTATACAAAAAGGTACTCTCCATTTCCAAATTATATAAAATCCAATACAGAAAGCTAGACAGTAAAATAGTCTCATATGTAGTCTACAGATGAACAGCTTAGAGAAAGCAAGGTGTAGTGAAAAGGATTTGAATTATAAAGAAAAATGAAACTAAATTCTCAACCCAATTTAGCTGTTTTCTGTGATTCAGCCTAAGCTAAGTGAATTCAATGGAGCTCAGATTTGTTTGTGTACCTTTCAGTTTGTGGTAAAAATTAAAGATGGTAAAAGTAAAATACCTAGCACAATTCAGACACATAAAAGACACTCAATATTAATAAAGATGTTAAAATATGGAGAAATTAATTATTTTTGTCAAGATTTGGTAAATAAATATTTTGGACAATTTAAATAAGACAAAATAGTAGTAGTTAAGGTAAATGTCATAGGTTTTCCACTCTAAACAAGACACTTTCAGCAGAATGTGATTGCTGTTTCCCTTGGTTTCCTCACATCTCAGGGGATGTCTGGTGAAACAAAGACATATATAGACCCCAGGACCAAGAATCACAAGTCCAAATCTTGGATTTTAGAGTTAAACATGGTAAACAAAATAAGTGAAACCAGGTAGATTATCTTCAGATGTGAGAAATCACTTTAAAATTTTCTAGATGAAACAGAAAAATACAGATAACATTTAAATCATCAATTAAGTTTTTCTTAAATTATGAGTTTCTTTTTCCTACTAGAGTCACAGGCTTTCTAAATATATATTCTAAAAAGTCCACTGGATAAACCCACTAATGCTTCTGTATTTATGAGTTTAAGTTGCTAGGTAAAAGCAAACAAGAAGCTAGAGCCATGCTATCTTACAGAGCATATCCTTTTGAAGGAAAAGACTGACTTTCTTAATGAAGAAGAGAGGAGTCATACTTTGGGAAGTCCTAAGACATTAAATGGGGTAATTAAATGGGGAGTAACTAATGAGAAAATTAAGTTATAGAAAGTATTTCTATAAATTCCTATTATTGGGATCAGCTCCATTTGTGTCAAATATTTTAATCTGATTAAGAGTAATCAGAGAATATTCTCACTAAACACGGGAATTGACTTACAGATGAAGATAGACATTTAAAAGAACTACTAATTCTCTAAAAGGATTTTTTTAATTTTATGCACGTGTTTCCCCAGTACTATCTGTGCAATACTAGTCATCCAAGATCCTTCATTTAAAAGAAATCAATAGAAATTCCATTTGATCCAGCAATCCCATTACTGGGTATATATCCAAAAGACTATAAATCGTTCTACTATAAGGACACATGCACACGAATGTTCATTGCAGCACAGTTTACAATAGCAAAGACCTGGAACCAACCCAAATGCCCATCGATGATAGACTGGACAGGGAAAATGTGGCACATATACACCATGGAATATTATGCAGCCATCAAAAACGATGAGTTCGTGTCCTTTGTAGGGACATGGATGAATCTGGAAACCATCATTCTCAGCAAACTGACACAAGAACAGAAAATCAAACACCGCATGTTCTCACTCATAGGCGGGTGTTGAACAATGGGAACACATGGACACAGGGAGGGGGAGTATCACACACTGGGGTCTGTCGGGGGGGAAAAAAGGGGAGGGATAGTGGGGGGGTGGGGAGTTGGGGAGGGATAGCATGGGGAGAAATGCCAGATATAGGTGATGGGGGAGGAAGGCAGCAAATCACACTGCCATGTGTGTACCTATGCAACAATCTTGCATGTTCTTCACATGTACCCCCAAACCTAAAATGCAATAAAAAAAAAAAAAGAAAAAAAGAAATCACTAACGCTACATAAAGCTGGAAATAGAGAAATCACTTTTCTTCTTTTGCAGAGTCATAATGAACATTAATATATTGGGAGTTTTGAGAAGTCCTGAAGATGAAGTACCCCATTTAATGTCATAGGACCTCCCAAAGTATGACTACACAATCCATTCTCAAGTAATTTCAGCAGAAATAGTTTTGCATTGGAGCACATGGGAAATACTGCTCTGAGAGAAGAATGTAACATACAGAAGGTGATTGATAGTCTATGAATTGTTATCAGATATTATCAGATAGCTGTTCAAATATACAATATATACCTATAAACTATGTAATTATAAAAGTCAAGGATTAGAAGAAAAGGGAGCAGATGCATTTTCGATGGCAGACTAACTTTCTTGATCATTTTTACCTCAATTGAGTGCAGTATTTTTACGGTTTTAACTCATACTATGGTTTGGACAAGTTTTGTTTGACCCTGCCAAGTCTCATGTTGAAATTTGATCCCCAGTGTTGGAGGTAGGGCCTGGCAGGAGGTGTCTGAGATGCAGAGGTGGATCCTTCATGAATGCAGTAATAACTGAGTACTCACTCTATTAGTTCTTGCAAAAACTGATTGTTAAAAAGACCCTGGCACCTCCCTCCCCTTCCTCTTGCTTCTGCATTTTTGCTATGTGATCTCTGCATGCCAGCTCCCCTTCTATTCTTATTCAATTTCTGCCATGAGTAGAAACTTCCTGAAGCCCTCACCAGACCCAGATGCCAGCACCATGTTTCTTATACAGCCTGCAGAACAGTAAAACAAATAAACCTCTTTTCTTTGTAAATTATCCAATCTCAGATATGCCTCTACAGCAGCACAAACAGACTAAGACAACCCACTATTCAGACTAAGTAGCAAACTTATCCCTCACTCATTGACAGTACACTAGCTGTTAGTAAATCTAGCTCAAGCTTATAATGAAAGATTTTCTGAAATACACATCCCACTAAACTTACTAATGCAACAGAGCCACAAAGATTTTTTTAAAAGGACATTAAAAATACAAATTGGAAATGTACTAGTCTAGGATTGCAATTTTCAAAGGGTAGTCCCTGAAAACCTGTTAGAAATGCAAATTCTCAAGTCTCACCTCAGAGCTACTGAATCCCAGAAACTTGGAGTAGAGCCTAGCAATCTGTGTTTTAAAAAACCTTACAGGTGATTCTGAATCACATTAAAGTTTGATATTTCTTGTCTTAAATTCAGAAGTTCTGTGTTCATGTCCTCTGTTTACTCCTTACAGATTTGTGACCTTGTACATATCACTTAATTTTTCTTAGCTTAGCCTCCTCATCTATAGGCAGTGATAAAATCTTCTCAACATTTATCGTAGGTTTCATTAGGGACAAATAAGAAACTTAAACTGACAAATAGTATTCAATTATAAAGATTTATCAAAAACATGAAAGATGGTAATATTTACTTTTAATTTTATTTATTGAGTTAAAAGATTCATATAAAATTTACCATCTTTATCATTTTTAAGTGTACACTTCAGTAGCAATAAACACATTTATGTTCTTTTGGTTCTTCCTTCATCTTCTCCCTCCTCACTCCAAAAAGGTGGATCTCATGAAAATAGAGAGTAGATTTGTAATCTTCAGTATGTATTCTTTTGAGAAATGTCTATTTAGATTATTTGCTCACTTTTAATGGGATTATTATTATTTTTTACTGTTGAGTTCCCTGCATATTCTGGTTATTAATCCTTTGTCAGATGAGTGGTTTGCAAGCATTTGCTTTCATTCTGAGTGTTGTCTCTTTGCTTTTGCTGATTGTTTCCTTTGCTGTGCAGTAGCTTTTCAGCTTGATATAATCCCATTTGTCTATTTTTGCTTTTGTTGCCTGTACTCTTGGGGTCATACACACAAAAATATATATATATTTTTTAACCAGCATCCTGGAGTGTTACAATGGTTTCCTCTGGTGTTTTCATTGCTTCAGGTCTTAGATGTAAGTCTTCAATCTATTTTCATTTGATTATTGTATATAGTGAGAAGAGTATAGTTTCATACTTAAAGAAGAGTATAGTTTCATACGTAAAATTATCCAGTTTTCCCAGCATCATTTATTGAAAGGATTGTCCTTTCCCCAATGTATGTTCTTGGCACTTTTGTCAAAGATGAGTTTGCTGTAAACATGGGAGTTTAAAGATAATCCATGCTGTAAATATGGACTATCTATTATGTTCCACTGTTTTGTGTGTGTGTTTTTACACCACTACCATGCTGTTTGGGTTACTATAGCTTTGTAGTAAATTTTGAAGTCAGGTAGTGTCATGCCTCTAGCTATATTCTTTTTTTACTCAGGACTGCATAGGTTATTTGAGGTATTTTATGGTTTCATATAAATTTAAGAATTGCATTTTCTATTTCTGTGAAGAATGTCATTGGTGTTTTGATAGGGATTGCGTTGAATCTGTAAACTACCTTGGGTACTAATGTCATTTTAATAATATTGATTCTCTAATCCATGAGTATGGAATATCCTTCCATTTTATTATGTCCTCTTCAATTCCTTTCATCCATGTTTTATAGTTTTCTTTGTATAGATCTTTGACTACTTTGGTCAGATTGATTCCTAGGTATTTTCTATTTTTTGTAGCTATTATAAATGGAATTATTTTCCTGATTTCATTTTCGGATTGTTTGCTATTGGCATATATAAAAATCACTAGTTTTGTATGTTGATTTTGTATTCTGCAACTTTACTAAATTTGTTCTAACTTGTTCATTTCCAAGAGTTTCTTGGTGGAGGCTTTATGGTTTTCTAGGTAGAAGATTATGTTGTCTGTAAACAAGGCTAATTTGATTTCTTCCTTTTCTATTTGGATGTCCTTTATTTTTTTTTCTTGCCTAATTAATTGCTCTGTCCAGGACTTTCAGTGTTAAATAAAAGCAGTGTAAGTGGGCCATCCTTGTCTGTTCCAGTCCTTAGAGGAAAGGCTTTCAATTTTTCCTTTTTCAGTATAACGTTAGTTGTGCATTTGTCACATATAACATTAATTGAGGTATGCTACCTCTATATCCATTTATTTCAACTTTTATTTTAGATGGAGGAGATACCTGTGCAATTTAGTTGCCTGAGTCTATACCCATTTTGATAATGAATTTTCTTAAAAAGTGATACTGAATTTTGTCAAATGTTTTCAGCATCTATTGAAATGGTATGTTTATATTCTTGAATCTGTTAATATGGTTTCTTCTGTTAATTGATTTGTTATATGTTGAACCATCCTTGACTTCCTGGATGAATTCCACTTGATCTTATGTATGATCTTTTTATTGTGTTGTTGAATTCAGTTTGCTGGTATTGTGCTGAGGATTTTTGCATCTATGCTCATCAGAGATACCAGCTTATAGTTTTCTTTTTGTTGTGTTTTTGACTGGTTTTGGTATCAGAATAACGCTTCGCCTCAGAGAATAAATTTGCAAGTATTTCCACCTCTTAAAATATTTTGAAGAGTTTGAGTAGGATTAATATTAATTCTTTAAAACTCAGGTCCTGGGCTTTTCTTTGATGGGAGACTTTTTAAAAATTATGGCTTCAATCCTGGCTATTATTTTTGGTTTGCTGAAGGTTTTTTTTTTTTTTTTTTTTTTTTTTTTTTAAATCTCAGCCTGATTTAATCTTGGTGGATTTTAGGTATCCCAGAATTTATCCATTTCCTCTAGGTTTTCCAATTTGTTGGTGTATAGTTGTTTGTAATTGTCTCTAGTGATTCTTTGTATTTACTAAGTCTCAGCTGTTATGCTTCCCTTTTCATATCTGATTTTGTTAATTTGGGTCTTTTCTCTTTATGCTTAATCTAGCTAAAGGTTTATTTATTTTGTCTTTTTAAAACAGTAACTTTCTGTTTCATTGATCCTCTGTATTTTTTTACTCTCAATTTTTATTTCTACTGTGATCTTTATTATTTCTCTCTTTGCACAAATTTTGAGTTTATCCCGTTCTTAATTTTCTAGTTCCTTGAGGTGCATTGTTAGGTTGTTTAGTTGAAGTCTTTCTACTTTTTTTGATATAGACATTTATTATTGCAAACTTCCCTCTTAGCACTGCTTTTGCCATATCCTATTAATATTGATTTTATATTTTCATTTTCATTTGTTTCAAGAAATTTATTAATTTTCTTTTTAATTTGTACACTAACCTGTTGAGCATTCAGGAGCATGTGGTTTAATTTCCATATGTTTATGTATTTTATCAAGGTTCTTCTTGTTATTAATTTCTAGTTCTATTTTATTGTGGTTAGAAAATATACTTGACATATTTTAAAATTTTGCTCAGACTTATTTTGTAGCCTAAGATATAGCATATTCTGCAGAATGTTTCATGTGCTGATGAAAATAAAAGTATATTCTGCAGCAGTTGGTTGAAATATTCTGTAAATGTCAGTTAGGCCTATTTGATCTAGTGTGTAGTTTAATTCCACTGTTCCTTTGTTGATTTTCTGTCTAGATTATCTGTTCATTACTGACAGTACGGTGTTAAAGTCCCATACTGTTATTGTACTGCAGTCTATCTCTTCCTTTAGATCTATTTATGTTTGCTTCATATACTTGGGAGCTCCAGTGTTGCGTGCATAGCTATTTATAATTATATTCTCTTGCTGAACTGACTCCTTTATCCTTATATACTGACCTTCTTTATCTCTTTTACAATCTTAGATTTGTCATCTATTTTGTCTGATATAAGTATAGCTACTCCTTTGGCTTCCAGTTGCATGTAATATCTTTTGTAACCCCTTCACTTTTAGCTTATGTGTGTCTTTATGGGTGAAGTGGGTTTCTTGAAGATCCTGTTTTGTTTTTTCGTTTTTTTTTTTCTTTTTTAGACAGAGTCTCACTTTGTCACCAGGCACTAGGCTGGAGTGCAGTGGCACAATCTTGGCTCACTGCAACCTCCGCCTCCCGGGTTCAAGCAATTCTCCTGCCTCAGCCTCCCGAGTAGCTGGGATTACAGGCACACGCCACCACGCCCAGCTAATTTTTGTATTTTTAGTAGAGACAGGGTTTCACCATGTTGGCCAGGATGGTCTCGATCTCTTGACCTCATGATCCACCCGCCTCGGCCTCCCAAAGTGCTGGGATTACAGGCTTGAGCCACCGCACCTGGCCCCTGTTTCTTTCTTCATTCAGTCATTCTGCGACTTTTAACTGGAGAATTGAGACCATTTGCATTCAGTGTTATTATTGATAGGTAAGGACACTCTACAGCCATTTTGTTGCCTGTTTTCTGGTTGCTCTGAGACTCCTCTCTTCCTTTCTTACTGTCTTCCTTTGTGGTTAAGTGATTTTCTCTCACAGTATGTTTTAATTTGTTGCTTTTTTAGTGAATCTATTATAGGTTTTTGTGCTGTGGTTACCACGAAGCTTACAAAAAAAATCTTATAGATATAACAAGTTATTCTAAAGAGATGACAACTTATCTTAGATCACAAAGAAAAGAACAAAAGCAAAAGCAAAACAACAACAACAAAAAACCCACAATTTAACTCCATCTGCCCCCACATTTTGATGTTTAATTGTCTCAATGCACATATTTTTATATTACCTATCTCTTAACAGGCTGTTGTAGCTTTTATTGTTCCTGATAGATTTGTCTTTTGGGCTTCATACCAGAGTTATAAGCAGATTGCAAACCACATTTATGGTAATAGAGTATTCTGGCTTTATTTGTGTACTTAAGTTTACCAGTGGGTTTTACACCTTGAAAAGTTTTCTTCTTGTATGTTAATGGTTTCTTTCCTTTCAGATTGAAGAACTCCTTCTAGAATTTCTTGTAAGATGGGTCTAGTGGTGGTAAATTCTCTCAGTTGTGTTTCTCTGGGAAAGATTTCATTCCTCCTTCATTTTTGAAGGATAATTTTGCTGGTTACAGTATTCTCAAATGGCAATTTTTGTTTATTTATTTATTTGTTTATTTAGAGTACTTAGAAAATATCATTCCACTCCTTCCTGGACTGCACAATTTCCGTTGAAAACTTTGTCACCAGCAAAATTGGAGATTCTCTACATGTGATTTGCTTCTTTTCCTTTGCTGCTTTTAGGATCCTCCCTTTCTCCTTGACTTCTGATAGTTTTATTATTATATGTGTTGGATAGAATTTGAGTTGAATCTGTTTGGTGTTCACAGATGTTTCTGTACCTGAATATTTATACCTTTTTCCAGTTTTGGAAAGTTTTCTGCTATTATTTCTTTGAATAAGCTTTCAAACCCTAGCTGTCACCAAGCTCCATCTTGAAAAACCAATAATTCTTAGATTTTGTCTTTTGGGGTAATTTTCTATATCTCATAGGTTTTTTGGTTTTTGTTTTGCTTTGTCCTGTTTTGCCTCTGAATGTGTGCTTTTAAATATATGGTCTTCAAGCTCACTAATTTTTTTTTCTCTGCTTCATCCATTTCTGCTGGTGAGAGCCTCTAATAAGTTCTTCATGTCAGCAAATGTATTTCTCAGTTATAAAATTTCTGTTTATTTTTAAAATTATCTCAGTATTTTAATTTTCTCTAATAAATTTCTGAATTGCTTTTCTGTATTATCTTGGATATTACTGAGTTTCCTTAAAACTGCTATTTTGAATTCTTGGTCAGTAAGCTCATAAATTGTTGTCTCACTAAGGTCAGTTACTGAAAACTTGCTTTTTCCTTTTGGGGAAATCATACTTCTCTGTTTGCTATTGTTGCTTGTATTTGCATTGAAGGATTATTTATTTATTTATGTTTACTCTCCCTGGCTTGTTTTGTTTTTTATTGGCTATATTTGCTTAACAAATTTTTACTGTTAGATAGCTGCCTCCTTTTTGGACATAGGTGGTACCTTAAGCCCAGTTTCACCTTGGCTTCAGTAAATGATTGAAGTTTCACTCTTCCAAAAGGCAGCAATCTCAAAAGAATTATCCCAGTAGTGTGGGAAAGCTGCCTAGGACTTCAAGGGATCTATGCAATGTACCTCCCACAGTGTGGTGCTGCCGAACAGCCACTCTGATTGGGTGTCTCCTCTGGCCAAATTACAGAAAAGAGTTTACAGGACTAGGGATGGTAGTCCAACCTCCCCTTTGTCTCTACCTGTCCTCAGGGATATTTCTCTCTTCAGGCAGTCACTATACTTCCTTTGTGTTAAGGAAAGAACAGATCTTCTACCAGGGAACCCAACATTATGGGAAAACTGATTGACCACCTCAATCTCACTTTTTCTACAACAGAAACCATAAATTGGGGTAAAGATTTTCTGCATGCTTCTTGCCAGGGAGAATGAAAGAGGAGTGTATTAGTCCATTTTCACATTGCTGATAAAGACCTACCAGAGACAGGGTAATTTACAAAAGAAAGAAGTTGATTAAACTTACAGTTCCATGTGGCTTGGGAGGCCTCACAATCATGGTGGAACATGAAAGTCAAGGAGGTGCAAGTCACATCTTACATGGATGATGGCAGACAAAGAGAAAGTTTGTGCAAGAAAACTCCCATCTTTAAAACTATCAGATCTCGTGAGACTCATTAACTATCATGAGAATGCAGGAAAGACCCTCCCCCATAATTCAGTCACCTCCAACCAGGTTCCTCTCAAGACATGTGGAAATTGTTAGAGTTACAATTCAAGATGAGATTTGGGTAGGGACACAGCCAAACCATATCATTACCCCACAGGCCCCTCCCAAATCTCATGTCCTCATATTTCCAAACCAATCATGCCTTCCCAACAGTTCCCACAGTCTTAACTCATTTTAGCATTAACTCAAAAGTCCATAGTCCAACATTTCATCTGAGACCAGGCAAGTCCCTTCTGCCTATGAGCCTGTAAAATCAAAAGCAACTTAGTTACTTCCTAGATACAATGAGGGTACAAAGGGGTTACAGTCCCCATGCAAGTCCAATATCCAGCAGGGCAGTCAAATCTTAAAACTCTGAAATGATCTCCTCTGACTCCATGTCTCACATCTGGGTCATGCTGATGCAAGATGTGGATTCCCATGGTCTTGGGAGCTCCACCCCTGTGGCTTTGCAGGGTACAGCCCCCTTCCCAGCTGCTTCACAAGCTGATGTTGAGTGTCTGTGGCTTTTCCAGGCACACAGTGCAAGCTGTCAGTAGATCTACCATTCTGGAGTCTGAAGGATGGTGGCTGTCTTCTCACAGTTCCACTAGGTGGTGCCCTAGCAGGGACTGTGTGTGTGGCCTCTGATCCCACATTTTCCTTCCACACTGCCCTAGCAAAGATTCTCCATGAAAGCCTCACCCCTGCAGCAAACTTCTGCTTAGACATCCAGGTGTTTCTGTACATCCTCTGAAATCTAGGCAGTGGTACCCAAACCTTGATTCTTGACGTGAGGCTCAACACCACTTGGTAGCTGCCAAGGCCTGCAAGTTGTACCCTCTAAAGCCATGGCCTGAGCTGTACCATTTAGTTATGCTTGGAGCAGCTGGAATGCAGGGCACCAAGCTTCTAGATTGCACACAGCATGGGGACCCTGGGCCTAGCCCACAAAACCATTTTTCCCCCCTAGGCCTTTGGGCCTGTGATGGGAGGGGCTGCTGTGAAGACCTCTAGCCTACCCCTCGAGACATTTTCCCCATCATCTTGGGGGATTAACATCCAGATCCTCATTACCTATGCAAATTTCTGCAGCCAGCTTGAATTTCTTTTCAGAAAATTGGATTTTTTTCTATCACATTGTCAGGCTGCAAATTTTCCAAATTTTTTTGCTCTGCTTTTCTTATAAAATTGACTGTCTTTTCTTGAATGCTTTGCTGCTGAGAAATTTCTTCTGCCAGATACCCTAAATCAACTCTCTCAAGTTCAAAATTCTGCAAATCTCTAGGACAGGGGCAAAATGCCATCAGTCTCTTTGCTAAAACATAACAGGAGTCACCTTCGCTCCAGTTCCCAACAAGTTCCTCATTTCCATTGGAGACCACCTCAGCTTGGAGTTTATTGTTCATATCACTATCAGCATTTTTGTCAAAGCAATTCAACAAGTCTCTAGAAAGTCCCAAACTTTTCCACATTTTCCTGTCTTCTTCTGAGCCCTCCAAACTGTTCTAACCTCTACTTGTTACACAGTTCCAAAGTCGCTTCCACATTTTTTAGTGTATTTTCAGCAACACCCCACTCCTTGTACTAGTTTGCTGTATTAGTCCATCTTTATGCTGCTGACAAAGACATATCCAAGCCTAGGAAATTTATAAAATAAAGAGGTTTATCAGACCTACAGTTCCATGTGGCTGGAGAGGCCTCACAATCATGGCAGAAAGTGAAAGGCAAGGGGGAGCAAGTCATGTCTTACATGTATGACAGCAGGCAAAGAGAAAGCTTGTGCAGGGAAACCCCTATTTTTAAAACCATCGGATCTCATGACACTCATTTACTATCATGAGAACAGCTCAGGAAAGACCCACCACCATAACTCAATCACCTTCAGCCAGGTTCCTCTCATGACATATGGCAATTGTGGAAGTCACAATTGAAGATGAGATTTGGGTGGGGACACAACCAAACCATATCAGGGGAACATAGAAAATGTGAAGTCTAATTCTCCTACCGTCTGCTCAGAATTTTTTCATTTCTCTGTGTCCCCAGGATCTGTCCCTGAGGCCACATTTGAGTTCTGCATTCTTATCAATGAAATCTTGGCACTGTATCCTTGCTTTTGTATTTTTGTGGAGAGCAGAAGTGAAGCCAGTTTGCTTCTATGCTACCATTTTAAAACCAGAAGTTTAAGGTGGTTAGTTTTAATTTCTGCACAATTTAGTTTCATTTTTAAAGAGGTATATATATAATCTAAACCAAACCCAAGAACTAATCAACAAAAAGTAATAGAAGACACAGTTACACAAGTAAATAACAGGATTTGGAATGTCAGTGATTCTATTTTTAGTAAAACAAGTAAATAAGTATATTAAAATCCATGCTCTTAAGTCTTTATTAGAGTGTAGGGAGAGAGGATTTGGCAGTGTGTTAAGAAGCAGGAATCAATCATCAAAAAGGATCAACAGAAATAAATGCCTACATAAGAGCTTTGAGTAAAAGAGACAGGCTGAGGAAGAAGGCAGCATCCTCTCTCTTCATAGGCCAGGTTATGGTAAAGCAAACATTACTAAAACCTCATTAAGAGTTAGCTCCTGGCATCAAGTGTTTTCTCAAAAGTTTAAATTTTAGGTGTTGTTTAAATCCAGAAAACTCTCAGCCTCTTAAGAATTTTTACAATAAATTTTCAACATCTAGGAAATAATTTTCATAGCCTCTATGAACATATGATGTGTGGGGTTAATTGGGGAACATTCATAAAAAATTCAGAGATTCTCAATGCCCATTTTATGAAATATAGTGGAAAAAAATTAATGCCAATGTTGTATTTATATCTTCTTCTAGGTCTTTTCCTTTTCAGTCCCAAGAGATTTCTCTGAAGCATCAGACCTGGAAAAAAATTGACATGCCTTCACAGGACAAAAGAACAAACCTGTCGCACTCTTAAGGTAGAGCAGCACTAAAATATCCCCATGCCTGCAAGCCAGCAAGCCACCTGCAAGTTTGACTGCCAAAAGAATTGCCCCACTGGCATTCACATCCAGTGACCTACCAGTGAGAACACAGTGACAGAAGCTCGCTGGCCTGCCTATAGCTAAAGAGGTGGTTTCCATCCCACGGCATCTGCTGCATTGTTAAGCAAAAGCATATGGAGAGGCATGTTTAGAGGGACTGGGGTTATTTATATTCACAATGGAATGTCCCTATATTGGGGTCTTAACATAGCATAGGAAATCCTCTTGTGATGCTATGCCTAAAGTCCCATTTGTTCACATAGATGAGTGAAGAGTCATTTTTACTGAAAAAGTTATGCTAAAATTCAGAACACCATGACAAATTGGATTCATAGAAAAAAGTCTAAGCTATTTTGTGACAGCAGCACTTTCCACGTGTTTTATGTTAATATCCCATGCTGGCAGAGTACTTTGTCCTATTTTTAATATGATTTTAAAAAAGAAAAGTGCCCACTTTCTCTATAAGCTTTATAAAAAAAAAAAAGTCCTCTTTAGACCTTTCTCTCTAAGAAATTGGGTCAATGAAGGAGAATGAAATATTATAAGCACTTTTAGAGGAAAGGGAGTGTAGCTATACAAATTAATGTCATAATCATTTTATTACATCCACAATTGGCTACAGTAACTGCACAGACTTGCAATAAACATATTTGAAAGAAAGATACCTAAACTTTATCTGAAACATTATAGGTTGTTTATAATGCATTTTTCCAATTATTGAAATAGATTTTGCTGTGATTGACTCATTTTCTTTTCATGAATGGTAATGAGCATATAACATTGATAATAAACACATATTATTGCCCTTTCTCTATTTTTACTATCCATGTTTTCCATCATTGTAACTACTTTATACAGCAGAATTTAGAGAATATGATTGGAGGATGCTGCCACACTTGGTTCTTTTATTACAGAAGTGGAATTCTGACTATATGTAGAGTTCCTCTGAGTGGCTGGATAGCTTACTCCTTCATTTTTTCTATCTTAGAAGTTTTAAGTTTATCTGAGAGGTAAGTAGAAGAGGAATCAAGTATTCAAACAATAATCTCCAAAGACAGGGTGTACTTTTCTACCACTCTGCCTTTGCTATGTTCTTGAGTTTTTATTGCAGATGACCCTCTCCAGTGTTTTCTGCTCACTGAAATCATCCTCATCCTTTAAGGCCATTTCTCTTTGACATTACAGTCTACTTTGTATGACAGTTATATGTGAATAGAACTATCTCTTCCAACTAGATTATAAATCTTCAAAGGACAGAATCAATCATATCTGAGTCATCTTTGGGAGGTGAATGAATCTTGTATGGTAATTCACAGAAAGGCATGGAGGAGGGGAAACACTTTGTGTACAAGGAGGAGTCATATTTGTGTTTGCTTGGCCTTTCCTGGATTATAATCCTGTTGAGGTAGTTGCTGCCTATGAGCAACTATTTCACCAGGATTATTTAGGAATCCTAGGTAATTAAGGCTGTAGACTAGGATATATATGTGTTTGGGATATAAACTATTTAATTATTAATTCCCTTTATCTCAGTCATTGTGTAACAATAGCTAACATTTGCTGAGCTTTTGGTGATTGAGGCATTCTCTAAGAATTTGATTAAAGTCTCATTTGAATCTCACCAAAACAAAACTATGGAATGTGCACTATTGCTACCTTCTTTCTACAGATGATGAAACTGAAGATAAATAATACAAAGCAAAAATGATTATACTCCAAAATCCTATATATCAAAATAAAATTAAAAACACAGTATCAAGATGATTTCTAAAAATATGTTCTAATAACAAAATGCAATTTAAATATTTAACTGAACTACTTGTAATCTACCAGATGATACAATAAGTGCATATTTATTTAATATAAAAGAGAGGAAATAAAAGGTATTATGAGAGGCAGAGGGATTAGTTTTAAAGAGGTATATCAAAGGAGATGTCATCAAAGAGGTGGCAATTATAAACTGCAAACAATAGATAAAAAACTACATTTTTTAATTGGGAAATGTGGCATTCTAGGGAAATGGTACATGAGACATGCAGATAAGAACACTGTAAAATATGTACTTTAGAAAGCGGTTGGTTCTGCCTGCAGAAGCACAGGGACTTAGAAGGATAAATTGGTCTTAAATACCATGCTAAGGAATGTGAACTGTATTCCATAGGTAATAAGGAGTCGCCAAGGTCAAGATGCACTTTAAAATAAACTGAAGTGCTTTAAAATAAAATAAATTGGTCTGACAGTTGTGTTAAATTGGGTTAACACAAGAAGTGACTGAAGGTGAGTTAATCATTTAATCCAACTCTCTAGGTAAAAATAATATGAGGCTGAGCTGTAGTAAGGGGCTATACCTTACAGAAATAAATTCCACTGGTTAAGGTACCTAGGAAGAAAGTCCATTCAAAAATAACAAGGTTTTAACCTGAGTAACTGACGAATAACATATTTAGTTTGAGAAGAAAGTATCATACTTACATAGTATTTGTTGAATTTAAGGTGTCAACTAGACACTCAGGATTCTCTGGCCATTTGTTGAGACTGAATCATTCCTTAGTAAGCAGTCATCAGGTGATTGGAAAACAGGGTACATGAAAGTGATCTGGGCAGAGATGATCATTGAAACCCAGGGAATGACTACATGATGATGATTTATACCATCATCATGCTAAGAACATCTTAGCTGTCATGGGCTCTCCTGAGGTGGTAGTCAAGATGGCAGCTGGGGCTGCAGTCATCTGAGGATGTGCCCAGGGTTAAGGGCTTCATTTCCAAGAAGACTCAATGGCAAAACTCTTGGATGGAGCCTCAGTTTATTGCAGGTTGACAAGAGGCCTTGGTACCTCCCTCCATGAATCATTCATAAGCCTGCTAAAATGTCTTCACCATATGGCAACCAACTTCCCTCAGAGCAGAAGATCCAAGGGAAAAAAAAAATAATGAGGAAGTCTCAGTGCTTTTTGTGCCCTATTCAGAAGTTGTATACCATCACTTTCACTTTATTTAATTTATTAGATGTGAGGCATGAAATCCATTCACACTCATGAAGAGGGAGATTAGGCTCTGCTGCTTAAATTTCCTGTTAGACACTTAGTAGCCATCTTGGTTATCAAAGAGAAAAACACATAGCATATATTGGGGTCAGTGCTATCTGTAGTTTTAGACACCCACTGGGGGTATTGGGATGTATATACCGCAGATAAGGGGGAGTTACTGTGATTTCTTTTCAGTAATTTTATATCAGTTTCACCAAAAAAAATCCCAGTGCTTTCATTTACCAAGAAACAATGACGCTCTACCCATCAGGAAGCCAAAAGCATCTTAGCTGGCTCAAGGGCTCAGTTTTTTCCTTAGTTCACCAGTGCTTTTCAAATCAATTGTATAGAATTGCTTCTTAGAATCCAGCTCCTCCCCTAAAACTCCTATTTTCCTTTTCTCTCTTATGTCAACAAAAGAACTGCTAGCCGTTGCTTTTATAAGTCCTAGAAGAAGCCATTATCAAGCAATCTGAAATTCAGACAAAAGGGGTAGCATAGGAAGTACTGTTTTAAGTGTATAGAAAATCTTCTGACTGGACACTAAAAGAAAGGAGGGTCATGTCTGTTCCATTGTCTGATATATCCCCAGTACCTAAAAAATGTCTGGCACATAGGACCTCATATACAATATTTACTAATAATAGCAACAAATAAAAGTGAATAGGTAAGTGAAATGAATGAAACATCCTCTGTATGCTTTACCTTAAAAGATTATGGCTGATGAGTTTGATGCCTTCATTCCCCCCACACTTCCCAGGCCACAAATCTGTTGCCACTTGCTTCTCTTATGTGTTTACATCTTGGGGTCAATATCTGTTTATTCATTTTCATATGCTCTTTTATTCATTAACTTTCAAGTAGGTCCATGCAAATGACCGATTTAGGAGCCATTTTACTCCCAATCAAAAAATAAGTTTTCATAATTTCAATTGTGACACCAAGAGAAAAGCATATGTTATATTACTGAAAATGTTGATTTTGTGGTAAAAATAACATAGGTTGTCTGACAAACAACCACATCGACACTGACCCTCTTAGTAATATAAACCAAATTAGAGCCTCTATATCTTTTTTCTATCCAAAAATGTGTTTGATTTGTTTGCTGAACAAAGATTTATTGTGTCTTCCATGTGGATATTTAAAAATAAGCAAAATAGATAGAGTTTCTATCTTGTCAGGAAACTCAGTATAGTTTTGTAGCAAGTCACACAAACAAATATACATATTATTACAACTTAAATTCCAACCAAATTAAAAGTTTGCAATTAAGAACATAAAAGAAAGAAAATATGATTCTATCAGAAAATATATAGAAAACATGTTCTCTCCCCTTACAATTGAAATCTGAAGAGGAAATATGTTGACATAAACTTAGAAACCACTGGTTAGCAAGCATGTAAAATCACTCTGGATCATGATAGCATATGTTGATGGTACTCTTTCTGTTAGAGATTGTCACTTGTTTTAGTCTACTGAAAACTAGCTCCATACAACTCATATCCATGCCAAAATGAATATTTGAATCAATGTATTCTACATGACTAAATATTATCTGGAATAATTTGAAAGTAAAATTTAATTATTCCGCAGTAACAAAAGGAGATAGAATTCAAATCCTGGTCATTTTAGAGGGGAGCTGTCAAACCTCACCCCAAAATTAGAAAGGGTCCTGGCAGTATGCAGATGTCACTCTAGAAAAGGGTGATTTAAGGAGAGTTTAATAAAGGAGTTAGTTACAACTGGAGTAGAAAAGTCATAAGAAAACATAAAGGAGCATGCAGTATTACAGAGCTAGGGGCAGTGGGCGTCATTACCCATTAGGCCTGTTGGGGGGGGGGGCCAGGAGAGTGGTGTGGGGTGGGCCATCTGACAGGCTTATGGAAGTAGCTTGTAAAGTATGCTTATGGCTTATGATAATAGCTACTACCCAGAAAACCCATGGGGAATCAGGAAAATAAATCTCCGAACTTTACTTTTCTTCAGAACTCACACTAGTGCTCCCCATTGTATGAACAGAGTGAGAAACCAGAAGAGAAGGGAGATGACATAATTCTTTCTGGCAAATCTTCTTAGGTATAGGGGAGAAAGGAAAAGTGAGGAGAGTTCATCTGAGAAGTAATGAAAAGATACTCAGCAAAGGCAATGGTTCACTCTTACGTCCACTTTGATCCTTTATTCAGACAAGAACTTGGTCTCCCCAACAAAGTCCCATGAGCTACTTATCATGACCATGTCACTACCTGAAACCTAAATTATAAGCCATTATCAGTTCTTTTTTTTTCCACAGAAGTTGGGGCAGTAGTAAAGGAAGGGAGAAAGAGGCAATTAACTAACTGTATTAGTCTGTTCTCACACAGCTATGAAGAACTACCTGAGACTGGGTAATTTATGGAAAAAAGAGGTTTAACTGACTCACAGTTCCACAGGCTATACATGAAGCATGGCTGGGAGGCCTTGGGAAATTTACAATCATGGCAGAAGGCAAAGGAAAAGCAAGCACATCTTACTATGGCAGACCAGGAGAGAGAGCGAGAGCAAAGGGGAAATGCTACAACCTTTCAAACAACCACATCTCATGAGAACTCCACCTTAAGAATGCCAAGGAGGAAGTCCACCCCCATTATTCAATCACCCCCGACTAGGCCCCTCTCCTGACACATGGGGATTACAATTCGACATGAGATTTGGGTGGAGACATAGAGCCAAACGATATCACTAACATAAAACAGAATTGCTACAGTTGCTGCTTTTATAGCCGCTCACAAGGTCTGTGCTAATAATCATAGTTGCCACTATCTATTCTCTGTTCCCTTATCCTATGTAAGCACCTCAATTATATGGGGTTCTTTAGATAGTAAGGTGACTTAAATCATCATTACTGGGGAATATGAGTCCTTGGTGATCTTTATTCGGTTTTCATGGTTTTCCATTGACGAGGATGATTGAACAAGAAAATACTAAGAGATACCCTAGTGAATCTTCTGGGCTCCAAATATAGTTCTCTTTGCCCTCATTGACATTCCCTTCCAAAGCACAGCCACAGTTTCAGATAATGGACATAAGACCAGTTATACTTCTTTCCTGTAAAATATTCTCTAGTTGGAGGCAATGCTGGTGGGATACCCTGATAAGGCAGAAATCTAAGTTGGTAAGTCAAAAAATGTAATACTAGCCAAAGTCCTCCAGGCAAGAAAGAAAAACCTGTTCCTGAAATTTGAGAATTTTCCTAAGAAAACAAAGCATGTAGCAATGAAGTAAGAGATCAAATGTAATCAACTGGCTACCAGGTAGACAGATGAACTCTCCAGGAATTGTTCCCATATCATTCCTTGACTTTAGGCTCTCTTGGCAGGTGGGCACTCAACAGTGGCAGTCACAACAGGAGCCTGGACAAGACCGTGTTGTTGAATGCATAGGGCTTATTTTCTGATTGAGATGTAATCTTCTAAGACCGAAGAGATTCAGAGAGAAAGGTAGAGAACTATGCACCAAGTCTGGCTTTAAAAAAATCTAATCTCTCTTCTAAAATACAGATACCTCAAAGTTTTCCAAGAAAGGAGATAATGGATTCTTTTTTTATTATTATTATACTTTACATTCTGAGGTACATGTGCAGAATGTGCAGGTTTGTTACATAGGTATACACATGCCATGGTGGTTTGCTGCACCCATCAGCCTATCATCTACATTAGATATTTGTCCTAATGCTATCTCTCCCGTAGACCCCTAACCCCCAATGGGCCCCAGTGTGTGATGTTTCTTCACTGTGTCCATGTGTTCTCATTCTTCGACTCCCACTTTTGAGTGAGAACATGTGGTGTTTGGTTTTCTGTTCTTGTGTTAGTTTGCTGGGAATGATGGTTGCCAGCTTCATTCATGTCCCTGAAAAGGACATGAACTCATGAAAGGAGATAATGGATTTTTAATTCAAGTAAAGGCAGGGCAATATGTGATGATTCATCAGGCCCCTCCCCACGTGGAGGATCTCTTTCTCGTGCAAATTTTGGAAGTTATACGTTTTTATTTAAAAACAGGTTGGGTAGAAGATATTGCATATTGGATGAGTCACAATTCCCCTCACCTCTCTTCCAGTATTGTTATATTGTACATGCTTTCTCCATACAATTGTGGTCCAGATATCAAGAGTATTGGCATCACCTGTGATCTTGCCGGCACTGTTTCTCGGACCTAATAATCAGAATCTGCCTCATAACAAGATCCCCAAGTCATTTAGATACACATTAAATTTTGAGAAGTACTAATACAGACTTCTTTTTTCCATATCTTCTGGCATAGAGTTCCTTGCATGACCTATGTTCTGCCAAGCAGATACACCTGCATGTGTGCAACACTTGGAGAAATAAACTGAACAATCTCACATAGCAGTAGTTTTCAAACTTTAGCCTGTATCAGAAACACACATCATTAGGCCTCATGCCCAGAGTGTCTGATTACATAGGTCTGGAGCAGCGTAACAGAATTTGCATTTCTAACAAGTTACCAGGTGATCCTGATGCTGCTAGTTCAGGGACCACACTTTGAAAACTGCTCTCAAATAGCATAGCGGCAGGGGTGTTTGGTTCCTCTGAGGCCAACAGCAGTGACAACACTTGCCCAATGCAACATCCTTCCGATTGTGGCAGAAGCACTGAGGTTCTGAGGCCAATGGCAGCAGCAACTTCCTTAGCAAGCCAGTTTTTCAGTGTGGTTCTGGGCATTGTTCCCAGAAGCTCAGCCTAGAGTCTGCACTTTTAACTTTCCCAATAATTTTTTGAACTATCATAAATCTCTTTCCAACTAAACTTGTTAGGTCAGATTCTGTTGCCTACAACTAACAACCCTGGCCAATGTTGCTCTTACATATACTTAGCAAAGAGGTTTTGGAGACCATTTTTATTGTTGAGCCCACTTCACCTGGAAAGGCCAGCAGACAGAAGGGACAAGACTTAGGTAAAGCCTTAGTCACAAATAAAGAGTATATTTAAATAGTGTCTCCTGTGTCATATATTTTAGAAACCCAATCACAGTAGCAGGTGACTGGAGCCTGACTGCAGGACAGGTGAAGAATGCTCAGCATCTAGCATTGTCAGGAGGACCTAACCTCAATATCTGAGGCATGAGTAATATCTGCATTATGTAAAGCTCAATATGGTGATTAAAAAGATTACATTTTAGGCCAGGCAAGGTGTCTAACGACTGTAATCCCAGCACTTTGGAAGGCCGAGGCGGGTGGATCCCTTGAGCCTCGGAGTTTGAGACCAGCCTGGCCAACATGGCAAAACCCTGTCTCTACTAAAAAATTCAAAAAAAAAAAAAAAAAAAAAGTAGATGGGTATGGTGGTGCTCACTTGTAATCCCAGCTACTCGGGAGGCTGAGGGACAAGAAGAATCACTTGAACCAAGGAGGTGGAGGCTGCAGTGAGCCAAGACCACGCCACTGCACTCCAGTCTGGGCGACAGAGCGAGACACTATCTCAGAAAATAAAGAAAAAAGAAAAAATCACATTTTAAATATCAATTGAGAAGAAATCCCTGTTGGGTATCCAAACCATATCATAAATTAGCAATGAAAGGCCTGACTTTTAATCATGCATAAACATATATTCAAAATAATCTTTCACAGCTAATGAGGCTAATTATATGTACTAACTAAACTTCCTCTGCAAAGTAAGGCTTGCAACTGAGTTACGATGATATCGCTGCTGAGTGCTGGCTCCCCAAATACTACCATACAACTGTTGATTAGGCAAAGCTGAGTTCCTCGCTTACAATGCAAGTCAGGACGTCCCTCTCCTACTACAGTGCTTTCGCAGTGTCTTGGAGAAGAAAGATTGAAATTTATTGGGAATTGGAAGTTTGGGGTAAGGTAGCTCTTTCAATTTGGAGTTTGGAGATGATAGTACAAGAAAGGTGAGGTTGCTTAGGATTTGGTGAAGACCATGAAATAGCAAGGCAAAAATTTTTTGAAATAAAGAATTCAATGAATTTGAGGATACAAACTGTATGTTGATGCTTTCCATGAGGTGTTAAACACATTAGCAAGAGTTTCATAGAAAAAGTAAGTTATGGTAATGTAGATAGTAAGATGTAAGGAATAAATAGTCTTAGTTTTAGGTATCTTAGCTTTGTGGACAATCAGGGCAATGATTTTGGTTCTTATATGCTACCAGAAAGTGAAATCCTTCAAGAAGAAACCTTCTACTACCAGTGCCTACTAAGAACTTGACACTCAATAAATGTTTGTTAGCTGGCCCACTGGGTAGACTGATGGATGGATGGGTGGGTAGACTGATGGATGGATGGGTGGACTGTTGGATGGATGGGTGGATGGATGGATGGGTGGGTGGATGGATGGATGGGTGGGTGGGTGGATGGATCGATGGATGAATTCATAATAGTTTTATCTGCAGAATCATAGAAGGATCCAGTCAGAATCAGGAGCTATCCAGTGTTTTCTCTCATGGCAAAGAATTTCCTAGATATAATACAAAGCCAACAGAAAGGGAGGTTTCTGGTGGGTCACAGGGAGAGTAAGTTGCTACAGTATAAATTATAAAATCTTAGTCTGAAAAGGGGATGTGGCTCCTTCTGTAAAAAACAGTTTAGAGTGTCCCTAAATGCCAGATAGGCAGACAACAAAAGCCCTTTACAGGAGTATGATCTGTCTCAGTTAAAGTCAGTACAAAGTAGATCAATATGGGGGAGTAAATGCCATCTCCAAAAATGCTACATCTTGGCATATGTTTATGATTTACATTAGCCCCAAGTGAAATCAGAAGGGGAAGAATTATTCAATTTGACTGGATTTAAATTCAAAATCACTGAGAAACCACTAAAACTGGAAGTAGCTAAATGAAGTTTCCTACTTCAGATTGAAAAGGGGTCTTAAAATGAAAATTGTCTCGTTAACAGCTGCCTTCTAGCAGAGGTACAAAGAGGAGCTGGTACTATTTCTTCTAAAACTATTCCAAACAATTGAAAACAGGGACTCCTCCCTAATGTATTCTATGAGGCTAGCATCATCCTGATACCAAAACCTGGCAGAGACCCAACCACAACAAAAAAAACTTCAGGCCAATATCCCTGATAAACAGTGATGTAAAAATTCTTAATAAAATACTGGCGATCTGAATCTAGCAGCACATCAAAAAGCTTATCTACCACAATCAAGTTGTCTTCATCCTGGGATGCAAGGCTGGTTCACCATACGCAAATCAATAAACATAATCTATCACATAAACGGAACCAGTGACAAAAACCACATGATTATCTCAATAGATGGAGAAAAGGCCTTTGATAAAATTCAACATCACTTTATGTTAAAAACTCCTAATAAACTAGGTATTGATGGAACATATCTCAAAATAATAAGAGCTATTTATGACAAATCAATAGCCAATGTCATACTGAATGGGCAAAAGCTGGAAGCATTCCCTTTGAAATCTGGCACTAGACAAGGATGCCCTCTCTCACCACTCCTATTCAACATAGTATTGGAAGTTCCGGGCCAGGGTAATTAGGCAAGAGAAAAAAATAAATGTATTCAAATAGGAAGAGAGAAAGTCAAATTGTCTCTGTTTGCAGATGACATGATTGTATATTTAGAAAATCCCATCATTCAGCTCCAAAACTCCTTAACCTGATAATCAACTTCAGGAAAGTCTTAGGATACAAATTCAATGTGCAAAAATCACAAGCATTCCTATACACCAATAATAGACAAACAGAGAGCCAAATCATGAATGAACCCTCATTCACAATTGCTACAAAGTAAATAAAATACCTAGGAATACAGCTTATAAGGGATATGAAGGACCTCTTCAAGAACTATAAACCAACTGTTCAAGGAAAGAAGAAAGAACATAAACAAATGGAAAAATAACATTCCATACTCATAGATATGAAGAATCAATATCGTCAAAATGGCCATATTGTCCAAAGTAATTTATAAATTCAATGGTATTCCCTTCAAATTACCATTGACTTTCTTCACAGAATTAGAAAAAACTATTTTAAATTTCATATGGAATCATAAAAGAGCCCACATAGCCAAGACAATCCTAAGCAAAAAGAACAAAGCTGGAGGCATCATGCTACCTGACAAATTATACTACAAGTCTGCAGTAACCAAAAGAGCATGGTACTGGTACAAAAAGAGACATATAGATTAATGAAACAGAACAGAGATCTCAGAAATGACACCAAACATCTACAACCATCTGACCTTCAACAAACCTGACAAAAACAAGCAATGAGGAAAGGATTCCCTATTTAATAAATGGTGCCAGGGAAACTGGCTAGCCGTATGCAGAAAACTGAAACTGGACCCCTTCCTTACACTTTATACAAAAATTAACTCAAGATGGATTAAAGATTTAAATGTAAAGCCCAAAACTATAAACACCCTAGAAGAAAACCTAGGCAACACCATTTAGGACATAGGCATGGGCAAAAAGACTTCATGATGAAAATGCCAAAAGCAATTGCAACAAAAGTCAAAATTGACAAGTGAGATCTAATTCAACTAAAGAGCTTCTGTACAGCAAAATAAGCTAGCATCAGAGTATTCAGTCAACCCACAGAATGCGACAAAATATTTGCAGTCTACCAATCTGACAAAATCTGATATCCAGAATCTACAAGAAACTTAAACAAATTTACAAGAAAGAACCCCATCAAAAAGTGGACAAAAGATATGAACTGACACTTCTTAAAAGACGACATTTAGTTTTGATTTTCATTTTTCTAATTATCAGTGATGATGAAAAAATGTTCATCACTGATAATTAGAAAAACGAAAATCAAAACCATGAGATACCATCAAGCCAGTCAGAATGGTGATTATTAAAATGTCTGAAAACAATAGGTGCTGGCAAGGTTGTGGAGAAATAGGAACGCTTTTTCACTGTTGGTAGGAATGTAATCAGTTCAGTCATTGTGGAAGACAGTGTGGTGATTCCTCAAGGATCTGGAACCAGAGATACCATTTGACCCAGCAGTCCCATTACAGGGTATATACCCAAAGGGATATAAATAATTCTATAAAGAGACATGCACACATATGTTTATTGCAGCACTATTTACAATAGCAAAGACAGAATCAACCCAAATGCCCATCAATGATAAACCAGATAAAGAAAATGTGGTAGGTATATGCCATGGGATACTATGCAGCCATGAAAAAGAATGAAATTATCTTTTTTGCAGAGACACAGATGAAGCTGGAAGCCATCGTCCTCAGCAAACTAACACAGGAACAGAAAACCAAACACTGCATGTTCTCACTCATAAGTGGAAGTTGAACAATGAGAACACATGGACGCAAGGAGGGGAACAACACACATCAGGACCTGCTGCAGGGTAGGGGGCAAAAGGAGGGAAAACTTTAGAACAAATACCTAATGCATGCAGGGCTAAAACTTTGACGATGGGTTGATAGGTTCAGCAAACTACCACGGCACATGTATACCTAGGTAACAAATCTGCACATTCTACACATGTATCCTAGAACTTAATGTAAAAAAAATTGTCTAGTTACAGAAAGATAATTTTTTTGCATCCCTGTGACTCATGCAATTTGTACACTGCTACACAAACATATATATTTTTTCTCACAATCAAAAGGTTATGCTACAAAAATCCCTGTGTCAGGAGAATTCACATTTTCAAAATATATATAAATAAATAAGCTTTTAAGAGAAAGATAAGACAGGGCCATGAAGGTTGTGGATTAAGCTATGAAAGTTTTTATAAATACATTTTTTTCTCTCTTAAAAGCCAAACAATAAAGAATAGCATATTAAAATGTTTTCCCAGCATCTTCAACAACATACCTGTGTATTTATCATATGACAGACAATATGCCTCAGCCCTGCCCTATACATATTAGACTCTACATAAGTTGAAAGGCTTTCTGGGTAGGTGAATGACACCTTGACTCCTTTCTCCTGGATCACACAGTGACCCCAAATAAGTACAGTAACTTGGTTGGAGAAAGCCCTAGGCAACTTTTATTTCAGTTACTACGGATATCAAAAAGTTACCTCTTAGCGTTCCTTCTACCCACTCACAGAACCTTAGCTCTGCTTAAGACAATCTGAGCCTAGAACACATGCACCTCTCCTCCCTCCAGCTAATCTATGGGATGGGATGCAATTCTAACTTTGCTTCAGCCACCTTAATTTCTCCCAAAGCTGCATTTTAAAAATCACTCTCCTGCTCTGCCACCTGCTTTACCTCTTTTTTGCCTTTTCAAATTCCCAACTCCTTACTCCTTCTTTTTCAGATTATCCCCAACAGGTGTGCATCTAATCAAAGTAAGATTTTCCTGATTGTGGAAAAGTGTACAAAAGTAAATTCACAGATGTACAATTTCATGAAAGAGAAATTGCATTTAGCAAGGGCTTTTTATAAATGCAATTCTGTGTGAAAATTGCTACAGTAGTGCTGTGGACAAAGTGCTAGGGAACCACTTGAAACAACTTTTAAGCTTAAGCACCAGGCAGCTGGAGTCAAGAAGAATTTGTTGTGGTAGAAACCTTTGCCAAGAGAATTCACATTTCTAAATAATAAGTCTTTAAGGAAAATGCAAGGTTGGAAAATCAAGGTTGTGAGAAAAACTATGAAACTTATTATAACTAACTTTCAGTAGAAACTGGCTCCATGTCTATAAATCTGCTTATAAGAAAACTACAGTCAAATCAACATGTTTCATTTATTGATCTATTTATTCAACAAATATTAAGAACCTAATATATTCTTACTTCTGTGTTGAGTACTGGCAATGGCAAGGGCAAGAAAACACATACTCTGACCCAGCACTCATGACCTTTAGAGTCTAGCGTTCTCATGTAACAGCTGACTTTTGCCAATTGAAAGCAGCAGTCCCCCAGGAAGGAAAAAAAAATATTCGATTTGCTGTGCTTTTTAATCTAAATAATTACATCTAAAACAAGATCAAATTTTCGTTCTCATGTTCACTTAACATTTTATGCTATTTTATAATTTCTTACCTTAACACTTTTTTGCTGATAGTTTAACATTCAATCTTCAGTTTGTAGTCCTCTTTCAGAAAGCTGGATATTGTGAAATAACATTAGGCTACATTCCTTTCACCAATAAAATCTAAAATCATTGTTGTCATGGGAAGGTCATGATTCTCCCATTTCAATAGGACTCGTGATTTACTCCATTCATGATGTGGAAGAAACTATATTCAGTCTTCAATGGAACTAGTTCATTCATTGATTAATGAATGTACAGATGCATGTAGGAATTTATTTCAACAAACATTTGATGAGCAATTACCTTATGCCTGGCATTGAACTGAACCATGAGGATATATAGGATAATAAGGGACAGGACCTGCCAACTAACTGCTGCCATTACTATTAATAATAATAATAATTCAATATCAGTGCTATAAAGTATGAACAAATTACTTTCAGAGGAAGGACTGACCATACCTGCCAAAGTAGATTTCACAGGAGAACAAATATTTGATTTAGTCCTGTGTTATATTTTGCCCTAAAATAAAATTTGTGATTAAAATAGGATCTTGTGAAATGTGTAGCTCCCATATTTTTTAGCATTGTGTTTACATATTGGTCGTATATTTAGTTCTACATTTTCTTTGAATTAAGCACCCCCACAAGCAATTAGAAATGTTACTAAATTTGACTAGCCTGTTGTGAAGCACATTTTAAAACCCAACTTAACCTCTAGATATTATAGATTGAATAAACTGTTCTAATAAATGCTTTGTTGTGAATAGCTTCTTGACTTCTGCATAAAGTTAATCAAGTTGAATCTTAGAATACTATCTGATGGTGTCCAGAGTGCCAATGAGGTTTTCTAATAGGTGGCTCTTCTGAAAATAAGTTATATGAAGGTCTAGCCAATAGTCCCTCAGCTGTCATTATAGTATTTCCCTAAATCTTCTTGGCAAACAGTTGCAATACTAGTTTGTACTAGTGGAACAGAGAATCAGTCATAACCCAAATACTCAATATACAACCATGGTAATTGAGCTTATAAGATTGATAACAACATTGAAGAATAATAAGGTGTTTTACTTCCTAAGAATAGACTGTGAAATTCTAAATTCTGAGCCTTCTAGAAGAAAAGCTCCCTCTGAGAAATTGACATCAGGGAATTGGCTTTTTACCCTCACAATACAATTTCACAGATATCTTGAAAAGTTGCCTGCATTTAGAAGGCATGTAAATACTTCAAGTGTCCTAAGCAGTTGAGAATAGCCAGAAAGAAAGAAAATCCCAATTAGAATAGCAACGAGAAGTTCCCAAAATACTTGCTCATACTCTCACTCCAGCCAGATGATCTCATTGGCAGTGGGTCATCATTGTGGAAACCTGAAGTTCATTGAAACTTGCTTCATCAAAGGGCAATATGGCTTTTCATCCCCTCTAAATGTTTTATACCTTATAGCCTTTACATACGATACGGGACTAATATTCTTTTCTTCTGTCCATTAGCATTTCTCTATGGATCACCATAAGCCTGTGACAACTGCACAGGCTATTATCTGGTGTGTTAAAGAAATACAGTTGATCTTGATTTAAAATTGTTCTACACCATTAACTTCCAATGCCGCCACTCTCTGCATGTAACCCAGTATAAGTAAGACCTGAAGACAAAACAATAAAATTAAAAATGATGCCACCACTTCTCTATTATACCCCTTTCTTGGATAACCAGAGTGCTGTTTTTATAACACAACCTTGTACCCTACAATTTTTCTAAATCCTTTCCATGAAAGCAACTCACAGGAAATAATTGAGAAGAAAGAAGGCAAAAATGTCAATGCGCATTGTACCTTTGAAAGTCTGATCCCCAGAAATAAAGAGTTACACACAGACAAAAAGAACTCTGAAAATAGTACATGCTGAAAATAAAATTTTTCTGTTTCTCCAGTCATTTGGCCACATCTGGTGGTAAAGAATGCTGGAGAATACAGTCTAGCTGATGACAAAGGGTAAAAACATTTATTAAACAGCTGATAGTCTCTGCCTCTAGTACAGCACAGTACTAGACTAATTTCAGACTGATAAAAGAATTTTTTCAGAAACTGGCACATCTTCCTACCTTCCTGCTATAGATCTATGGAAGGAATTTGTCCATTGTTCAGGACTATGGTGAATGTAATCGACACCTGGATCACTTTGAGGAGCGTCAAGCTTAAAGTGTTACAGCAGCAGGCTAAATGTGTAAGACCCAGAACACTCCTTTAATGACAGTTTATAAAATCCCCTTGATTGCCCTGAAATTAAACTCATGTCAAATATATTTACGCAAATAAATTCCAAAAATATTAACATACTGCCATCACTATAAAGAGACTAGGAAGATAATTTATAATAAAATAATACTTATTTCTATACGAAAATGTTCAGGTATTATAACAAGAAGCCATATGAAATAGTCAGATGTTTGTGTCTATATTTAGAATCAGCATGAACGTGACAACTACAAATGGAGTCGGGTACAGGTGTGTTGCATTGGCAACTCAAATACCGCAAATGGCGTTGCCATTGGTGATGTGATTTTCTGAAACGGTGAGCAACTCTTGATAGAGTTTCTAACAAAACAAATTACACTCTTCCCTCAATTTACAATGTACTTGCATTCCTAGAAATGTTGGTGTATATTAAAATTACGCAAAAATACTTTGTGTGTAAAGTAGAATTAGGTTTTAGGTTCAAATAATTATAAGTAAATTTTTTACCTATGTGAATACCTGTCAGGATATTTGAGTCATGCAGGATACAGAACTGTGCTTCCTCTCATGGATCTGCCCTTCATATGGCAGGAAATGTGGAATTAGTGACCCCCACACTGTTACTAATGCTACCAATGTCATAGCATGCAAAGATGCACCCACAAACTATAAAAACACCTCCAGGGTGTGGTATTGCCCCTGTTAAGAACCACTAAAATAGGAAGACAAGTGTGGTTAGTAAACAGGGCAGAGAAGAAAGTGATAGGAAATGAATGAATCAGAGTGGTAGGGAGGAGCCAGACTGTGTTGCTGCTGTTGCTGCTGCTGTTAAGTATTATGGGAAACCATTAGAAGATTCTAAGAAGGAAGTAACATAATGTATGAATATAAACTATCACTTGGCTTGCTGTACAAAGAGTAGACTATAAGGGTATAGGACTGGAGAGATAGACCAGCTAGGAAGCTATTGCAAGTAGGTTGAGGAAAGATAATAATGCCTTGTGTTAGGATTGTAGAGATGAATATGGGCAAATTGGCACATTCAGGACTTACTTTTGAGATGGAGAAAGAAGAACTTGCTCATGGAGTCAAGATGTCGGAGGTGAAGAAAAACGAAATCAAGAATGGCCCAAATATTTTTGTTTGGGCAGCTAGGGAAGTGACAGACATTTTCTGAAATGAAAAAGATTTGTGAATGAAGAAGTTTGATGAAAAATAAGTTTTGTTGTGGACATGTTAAGATACCTGCTAGATATGCCAAGTGCCAAGTAGACCAAGATGGTTGTCTATGTTGTCCAGAGCTAAGTGTGGCCAAGAGGATTAAATGAGTTAAGTTGGGGGTCATATATAGGTGGATGGAACTTTGGCATAATCACAGGTGGCACAAGAAAATGATCTATTAAAGGAAACTGAAGAATTTCCTTTAAATGAGGTAGGAAAATATATTGTTACTAAATAAAAGGAAAAATTATTTTGGAAAAGAGTCGCATCTTTCTTGAATTATGCTGAAAGTTTGAGTAAGATGAAGGTGGAGAAATAATCACTTATTTGGGGGATCATAAAGATTACTGATGAATTTCGTAAGAGCAATTTCAGTGCAGTGATGAGGACAGAAATCCTACTGGATTGAGTTAATGAGAAAACAGATGTCAGAAAGTAGAAACTGTAACTATATACAACTCTTTCAAAAAAAATTGATGTGAAACAGTGATGGTAAATGACAAGTAACTGGAGGGGAAATATAGAAACTTTCATTTAGGTGGGAGATTTCTCAAAGTTTATGTGCTGGTAAGAAATAATCAACGGAGGAGTATGGTTATGAGGGAAAAGCACAATATATAAGGTACTGAAGATAAGAACTGAATGATTAAAAAAATCTGAGTCTAGTAAGGGCTGAGAAGTGGGTAACAGATGCTGTCAGTGCTCCACCCACTTCCTTTTGCACTCATCTCCACTTACTAAAGGCTGATTACTGGGAAATACCTACAACTGCCCCAGCACTATTTTTTGGACACAGGAACTTCGTTGGCCTATAGATACAGCAAAATGAACATATCAAAGAATTAATTCCCACCAAGCAATTTTCAACCTACGATGGGTAAAGAATTGGTTGAAATAAGGTAAAGAAATAAAGACATTAACTTCATTACCAATACATTGGTAAAGAAATCAACACATTAACTTCTTCTCCCCTATGTTATGATGACACTGAGGTATGTTCTACACTGTCTCCCAGAAACTTCCCAGCTGGATTAAGTTCCAGCTACCTAAAAAGGTAGTTTTCTTAGAACACACATTTTATTGACTTCCTTCTCTTCTTCATCTTAATTCCCTGCTGGTGTTTCTTGGGACAACTTTTCGGATAAATTATTTGTAATTATATCCTTGTCTTAAGGTTTATTTCTGAAAGAATACAAACCAAGATCAAAAGGAGCAGTGTAGAGTATTAAATCAACATAGGAATATGATATCAACTTTGTTTAAATATATCATCAGAAGAAAGTGTTATAATAAAATTAAATTGTTAATATGAGTTTACACTAAAGGGAGCATTCCATTTCAGTTGAATATCAGGGAGAATATTTTCAGTTGCAAATTACAGGAAACTCATCCCAAAGTGTCTTATAAGAAACAGTATTTTTTACTTTTACACATAAAATGTGTGCAGGAAGGACATAGCTTGATTCAGGTTGCAAATAATGTCATAGACTCAGTATATCTCATTTCAGCTGTTACCTTTGCTATCAACCAAAAGTGACAAGTCTGGACAATTCCAGTCTCTAAGTCAGCCGAAACTTGAAGGTCATGAAAAAGGTCCACTTCCTTGATAGTGTAAACAAAAGTCCCAGAATTGAAACTTGCTGAGTGTGATGGGCTAAGAGAGATGTTCCTATCTGTGTAGTAATCACTGTGGCCATAGGGGTGAAGGAGATGTGCTGATTCCCTCAACCCCAGTAGCCCAGGTTGACCCCAACCTCCTATCCACAGCGGGCAAGTGGTCAACATTGTGCAGCAGATTTTCCTCTGTGAGGGCCTACTGGGGAGGTTGGCACATTCCACTCACCCTCACTCCCACATTAAATCAGTCACCCAATTCTGAAGTCTGTATATCTTAGACATTTGTTCCTTACTCCCTAACCCAAATGCCTATACCCTAGTCCAAATCATTGACATCTATCACATAGATTAGTCAGTAGCCTCCTAACTAGTTGAGATGAATCCTCTCTTGCCAACCCACATTCATTCTTTATAAAACATCCAGAGACTTGTTTATAAAACTCAAATTTGGGCTGGTTGCGGTGGCTCACACCAGTGATCCCAGCACTTTGGGAGACCAAGGCAGGCAAATCACAAGGTCAGGAGTTCGAGACCATCCTGGCTAGCACAGTAAAACCCCGTCTCTATTAAAAATACAAAAAATTAGCTGGGAGCGATGGCACACGCCTGTAGTCCCAGCTAATCGGGAGGCTGAGGCAGGAGACTTGCTTGAACCCAGGAGGCGGAGGTTGCAGTGAGCCGAGATCGCGCCACTGCACTCCAGCCTAGGTGACAGAGCAAGACTCCGTCTCAAAAAAAAAAAAAAAAAAAAAAAAAAAACCCTTAAATTTAACCATGTGATTTCCTTGTTTCAATCCTTTTAGTGCTTCCCATTCCATCTAAGATAAAGATCAAATCTTTAAAACAGCTAGGTTGCACCCTAACTACCCCTCTCATATCATTTTGTGTCACTTAATTTTCTATGCTTCCACCATGCTGGATTTCTTTTGGCTCCTTGGCCACACCCTACTCTTTCCTGCCACAGGGATGTTGCACTGGCTGCATTCTGTGTCTGGAAATTATTTCCCCCTCCCAGTCCCTCACCTTTCACCAGCTAACAGACCTTTATGTCTCCCCTTAAATGTTTTTTCACCAAAAAGTCTTCACTGATTATTTCCTACTCCTGCCCTGCTCCAGAATAAAGTAAAGTCTGCCCATCACATACTCCCACACTTGAGATTACTTAATCCCTTCTCCCATCAGACTTCAGTTCAATGAGGACAGGACCTATCCTTCATATTTCAGTGTAAAAATGAATTAATAAATGAAAACTACTGCTTTATACTCGTTGAAATTGAGATCCCAGAAAACCTATATTTAGAAAATTGACAGTTACAAGTAATTATATATGTTATGCTTACAATCATTACGAAAATAATAAAGCACAATAAAAATACTGGAAGGAAGCACTTTGATATCTTGAGGGTGATTTTGTCAGATGTGTCAGGGACAGGGTAATAAGGGGACAGGTAATTGTTTTCCATTCTTCCATATTTTGAAAATAATCTAAAAGAATCATATATATAAAATCATACAGGGATGCTAAAACATTTTTAAATGACAGAAAATTATCATTGCTCATATTCATGAAGAAAAAATGTACACTTAAGTAGGAATTTCAAAGTTTAATTCTTATAACTCCCAGCTGGCACTCTCAGAGAGATCATCTAACTCTGGTTTTCAAACACTTTAAGCATTTGAAACCTTTTATTTTCAGCTGAAATCTCATGTGGAAATCTGATATACAAAACAGAAACACAATTTTCTGGTAGAAGCAGGCCAAGAAACAAAGGCAAGTCCTTATGACTACAACAGCCCCACACCCTAGACTTTCTCAGTGCAGCCTTGAGAGATGGCCATAGAATGTGGGGCTGTGGAGCACAATTTGAAAACCATGATCTCACTCAAACACAGAAAGGATTAACAAAACCCATACCCTCAAATCTACAAAGTGAACCCCAAAATAGATTCTCATCCTTCAAAACCTAGAAACATGGTGGCTCTATATGTTTTTAAAATATATATTGGTTCAAAAGTATCAAATAGATAAGATCTTTCAATAATGGGAAAGTTGACATTTTTATTTTAGGTCTTTAAAAAAAGCTTTTCTTCTTTTTTTTTTTTTTTTCTTCTTTCATTCCCTTCAAGGACAATTCAGGTCTAAAACCATCGAAGAGGGTTAGGTAAGGTAAATGTCTTCACCAAAGGGAAGGACACATGGCTCAGAGAATAATGTAAACTCCTGAGTGGGATCAGAAGCCCTCCCACCTTCTCTGTCACCTCCATGCCCCAAACCAATGGCAGAAGTAGTTTGGAATTATGAACTAGAGATGGGGTAGAATGGTAAGTGTCTCTATGTGTAGGGTAGCAGAAAAGGTTGTCAAAGCCCAGGCAGAGTGAGTAGACATTTGTGAGGGCTGGGGGGTTGGTAACACTTTGAAATTGATTACAAAGATGGAGACTAGTTAAATAGTAAATACATCAAGGATAATGGGAACCAGGCATCTCACTGTTAAAAAAAAATGAAACTCTAAACATGGAAAGGGAGAAAGCTAGAATTAGTCCTATAGAGAGCAGAAGAGAAATTGAGGGTATTGGTATGAGCTCATGATTTTTTTTTTTCCTTAGATGGAGTCTCACTCTGTTGCCTAAGCTGGAGTGCAGTGGCACAATCTCAGCTCACTGCAACCTTCAACTCCCTGATTCAAGTGATTCTCCTCCCTCAGCCTTCCAAGTAGCTGGGATTACAGGCATGCACCACCATGCCCAACCAATTTTTATATTTTTAGTAAAGACGGGGTTTCACCATGTTGGCCAGAATGGTCTCAATCTTCTGATTTTGTGATCTATCTGCCTTGGCCTCCTAAAGTGCTGGGATTACAGGCATAAGTTACCACGCCCAGCCTGAGCTCATGATTTTTGATAGAATTAATCCTGTACAGAGCTGAAGAGAAATTAGGGTTATTGGTATGAGTTCATGATTTTTGTTTGTTTGTTTTTTTGAGATGGAGTCTCACTCTGCTGCCCAGGCTGGAGTACAGTGGCAGAGACATAAATAAATAGATATATAGAGATATAAGCATAGAAATGTATAGAGAGAAATAAATGTAAATGAAAGGGCCTGGGAACAGTGACACTTCAATAGCAATGAGCACACAGAAACTGTTTACTAAGTACCATGTACCACTAAATGGAATCGAGGCCCCTTGGAGAAATGACTCATTTCAGGACTAAGGCAAAAAAGTATGCAATCATTCTGGAATGCCTCTTTAATATCAAAAAGCAAAGGAGTGCTCAAAAAACAATAGTGACATGTCTAAAGGACAGAGAAACTGACTTGAAGGAGAAAATCTGGACAAATTGGGGATAATTCAAACATAATTAAAATTACAAATTATAGTCACTTGACTAGGAAACTATAAATCCTTACTGATACAAATAAATGAATGATTATGTTGAAAGCTTAATAGGGAAAAGAATGAATGAATGATTCCAGTTTTATAAGGAATGGGATATTTACATAGTTTCAAAATATCCTCCCATCAAATACTTACAAATTACAAAAGGGTAAGAGAGTAACATTTCAGTAGTGAAGACTGGCAGATGCCATATTTATCAAGTGATCAAAGTAATGGCATCTGCAACAGGACAGATCAAAATTGTATGCACCTGATAGGCTACAGTCAGAACACAATGTTGCTTCTGGGATATTTCTGCCAAAGATGCATGATGTGATTCCACTCATTAGGAAACATCAGAGCAACCCAAGTAGAGGGACAACCTACAAAATAACTAGCCTATAATTTTCAAAAGCATCAAGGTCATGAAAGCCAAGGAAAGATCAAGAAATTGTTTCAGATTGGAGGAGACAAAACATACGCAACAACAAAATGAAAGATGATTCTGAACAAGATATTTTTGCTCTAAAGAGACATTACTGAGAAAATTGTAAGACTTAAATAGGGTCTAAGAATTATACAGTAGTTATGTATCAGTGTCAATTTCCTGATTTTGATGATTGTGTTGTGGTTATGTGGGGAATGTCATGATGGTAGGAAATACACATTAAAGCATTCAGAGTTGATGGGACATGAGATTAGCATCTTACCCTCAAACGGTGCAGAAAAATTTGTTCTTCATTTTGTAATTGCAATTTTCTATAAGATGGAGAGTGATTCAAAACTTTTACAAATTTTAACAGGAAAACCCTGTCTAGGTTGAATTTTCACTTAGGGGTACCTTATAAACCAAATTACAGCTCATTTGGTGGTATTCCTCTCTCCATCATTCCACTTGCTGTCACTCTCAGTGAGGTTCCTAATTTTCCCAGTTACTGCATTCAGTATTACCCTTAATATAGACTGTTTTTGCCCCATTGGCAGGGAGAATATAAGGAACTCTATTTTCTATTTTAAATGTTTTCTAAGTCACCATATAGGTGTTGGGATTTTGCATCCTTGTCTTCTTGGCCTGTCATCTGGAAGCTGGTTTCACTCCCTGTTTTGTTCTAGCTACCTTGACTAAGTCCTTGGCATTAAGTCCGTCTTTCAGTGTTTTATTTGGTCAGTCAATAAAAGATAGCAAAATACTCAGAGTACCAACTCTGTGCCAGACACCATCCCAGACACAGGATAATGATATAGCCAAAACCCTTCTCATGAGCCCCAGGTACTGAAACAAACAAGACTGTCTTCAAGAAGAGCTCATTTCCAAGGTCACAATTGTTACTCTTCACAGACCTACACACACACACAAAAAAAAAAAAAAAAAAAGGAGGAGGAAGATAATAAATAAAAGGTCGTATAGACTCCTATTCTCTAATACCTTTCCCATTGGAATGGGCAACACAGTTCTGGAAAACAAATGACCAGTACCCAAACCTATTAAACGCCATGATTCATCTCTAAAGTATCCCATGTGGCTTATAATGCTTCTGAATCAATTCTATTAAAAATATCATTAACACTTGCTTACATCATTTACATAATGTTCAGGGACTAAATTAAAAGAGTTTGGAACAAACAGTATATCTTGAGGCCTAGAAAGAGTGTTATTGCATACCGCATGATTTCGTGTTCTTATTGCAACATTCTCCTCACAGAATGGCCACAATTACAGCCTTTTTTTTCTTTTTCATCCACATTAAATATCTGGCTCAGTTAGCCAAATCAGATCCTGGCCTACTCACTGTTGTGTAGTAAGTTCCCTGCAAAACAGGTCAGAATTTGCTCTACTCCTTAATAAAATGATAGGAACTCTTGATCTTTACTAAGTTCCTTGCACTTTCCAGTATTATAAAGGCCTCTCTGTTTTATCTCACATGTTTTGCAGTTATCTCCCACCTGTGGTGAGAGTGAGACCCGAAGTACAGAAGGAGAAACTGAAACACAAATAAGTTGATGTTAATCCTTGTGATCGCAAGACTCCACATCTGAAATGTCTTTTCACATTGCACTGATAATGGGGTTGGAGAGGAGAGAATATGTTTACCTAGATATAGGTAATAAGATAATTTATATTAAATTATGAAACTTTAGACAAAGATAAACAAGTTTATCCTACTGCTTTCAGACCAGCTCAGAACAGTATATCAGCATTACCCAACACTAAAAATCTCTTGAAGGGTATAGATTAAGCTTTAAGATCCTGGAAATCTAGAGATTCATCTTTATGCCCAATAAAAATAATTTCTCTTGCCATTTAAACCAAACATTCTTGTTTTACTAAAAATCAAAAGCAACTGGCAAATTTTTTTTCCATAAAGAAAAGACTGTATGCATTTTGAGATTCCCATTAGGAGCTAGGGGCAGATCACCACAATTCAGCAGAGACTTAAATAGATCACGGCTGGGTTACGTTTTTGTAAACCTTCATCCAACTCTGGTTCACTCCTCCAATGTGAACCCTCTCCTTACTGAGAGACTGGTAAGATCTTTTTGCTTAACAGGTCATGACTCCAATTCTTTGTCTCTTTGTCTCCATGAGACTGCCCAAAGATGCCTCACTCCACTTATCAGAGTGTGACTTTCTGGTTTGCTTCTTAACTTCCTGCTCTGCCTAAGAATTCCACAAAAAATTCAAGGGAAGATCCATAAAGGTTGGGTACCTCTAGCATCTTGGCCCCTCCAGCATCTACCCTATCTCTGGGATGTTGGTCTCTCAAGTCCTAGCAGCCTTCATAACCCCTAAGCTTCAATTGTTTTGTTTGCATTGTGAATTTATCAGAAGTTCTGCTGGCTTCTCTGCCTCTTAGCTGCAACCCACTCTAGGATTTTTAGACTCTCTCCACTGGTCAAGAATGGTAAGTATCTCTGGAAGGAAAGCAGCTCACAAAATATCAGCTCATCTCTCAGTAATTACCTTCTTTTCTAGTAACTTGGCCCCTAAGTTACCTCAACTGTTCGTCGAATTCTTCAAATACATCTTTTTTATATTTTGTCCCACTTCTCTGTTGTTCTCGGTAGGAGTGTTGTTCTACCATAAGCTAATACATCATGCACTTTAGGATCTACTTTAACCATCTTTTAACTGAACGTACATCATAGTTTAAAGTGATGCAACTTAAGGGCAAGTTCTTAAAAGAACTAGCTTCTGTCCCCATTTTTCTGTGGCATCTTATTATCTCATGTAACATAATTTGAATAATGGAGAAAGAGTGGGTCCCTGCCTGAAAATGACTTATTCACATATACTTGTTACTTAAGATCCAACTTTAGGAAATATGTTCAGAGAATTTTCTCTGTTAATATATAAATGTCTCTAGAAGAAGTCTGGCAGTCATTAACATTGATGATGACAGATGTCAGACTTTTATAAGAGGTGGACAATAGGGGAAAAATAGGAGTCTAGGTCCTACTAAGGAGAGAATCCCAAGACCAGGTAGCCAGGAAAAAGGAAGGAAAGCCACATGTGAGAAAAGTACCCTGAGAGGATCAAGCTTTTCTATATCCCAATTTTGGCCAGAACTGGCTCTAACCTATCAGGATAATGTACCTCTATCCAGATGAATAAATACTAAGAAGCAGCTTAATGTCCAACAAGGCTGTACACTCTTCTTATGGAATGAAAGGGAGCAACTCTGTCTGTTGGCTTTGTAGAGGATGTAGCCCAACTAGGACTGAGTTACTCACTTCTTTCCTATTTCTCTCATTAGTAGACAAATGTTTTCATTGATCCAGCATGTTAATATTTTTTCCTTGAACAATAATGAAACCCATGGAAAAGTCCTGTGCTTGCATAGAAAGAAGTAACAAATGTCAAAGAAATGAAACTTTTGATCTTAAAATGCTTGTGCTATGAGCAACATGTGCTAAATAAAACACTTTCTGTATACCCAAACTTTAGTCTTAGATTTGGTTTGGACTAAAGCAAGTTTTATTACTCATTGTGAAATGGGTGTGTTTCCTGTTTCTCTGGAAATGGGAGCTGGTTTGCATCAAGAGGTTTCATAAAGAGACAGAAAAACCTCAAATCACTGTACATGATCAACATTTGCCATTCTGCTAGCATGCTGCTGCAGCTGCTTCCAGCTCTGCTGCATAAAACATTGACACCTGTTATTCAGCGAGGTACATGAGGGATGGAGGGAGTCATGAGAAGCAAACCACAATGCCAACATCCTGCAAATGGTATTTTATTTATTTCCAAAATTAAATGAAAGTGGTTACAACCCTAGCCAAGCGTGGGTTCTCAGGGCCTAATTTGTCCTAAAACCAAGAAATAACACCCATATCTCAAAGATTCACACAAGTGAAAAGAAATGGAAGGATACTCCTACAAGCAACGATTAATTTCAAATTA
This sequence comes from Ateles fusciceps, assembly GCA_036589455.1. NCBI lineage: Eukaryota > Metazoa > Chordata > Mammalia > Primates > Atelidae > Ateles > Ateles fusciceps. The sequence goes on along the minus strand of JAZHEH010001266.1, from coordinate 15,103,682 downwards.
GGTCAATAGAAAGGAAAGAATATTTATTAAACTCCTATCACATAGCTGCTAGGCTCAGGGCTTATTGACCTTTTAACATTTGACTTTCACATTACTTCTATGATAGCTGGGATTATTCTCATTTTTGAAAAGAGAAATTCATGGCTCTGAAAATTTGGATCATTTCCTGAGATGACCCCACTAATGAATGGGAGGTATGAGATTTAGGCCTGGGTACTTCTGATTTCAAAGCTCATTGCTCCATGATGCCAAAATATCTACTTTGTTATCATCCTGTCTTGTGGATTTTTTGAAGCTCTTACTGCTGTAACAGACCATATTCAATGTCTTTTAAAATCAAATGGAGGCATGTATGCCTTATGTTTCACAGTGAGACAACTCCAGACATAAGTTAAAGCCTGAGCGCATAGTTGCCAGGGCCCCGATAATATCACGCTGACATAAACTGACATAGTGGTAGGCCTCCTCAATTCAAGTTCTGTCAATTCCAATGACTTAATGAAAGCCCCGGGAATGATGGGAATTTCAATAGCAGGGCACTCTGGGAGCTTCCTATAATCTAAAGCAAATACAAAAATAAAACTACTAGAGAGAACCTATCAAAGCCACAATATATCTATTTCCACAGCTGTTTCTCCTCAGACACTAGGCTCCCTCCTGAGCCTATTATTAAGTGCAAATGACCAGGCTCAGTTACTGTTATTTTTAAAAACATTACTTATCGTGCATTGTATTCTGAAACTTGTTGACTTATTTTAATTTGCATAATTATAGTAATTTTCTCCTATGTCAATGCTGTAGGATTATATTAGGATTTTGCCTTTTATTTAAAGAACTTTGCAGGTTCAAAAGCATGTTGTTCTTATATCACTTTCGACCCTGTCAGGCAGTTGAGAGGCAGTGATGATGGAAGAATACATTTTGCTAAGTTCACTTCTTGGCTCACGATTGGAAGAACTGGCAGAGGTTTGAGAGACCAAAAAAGGGAAACAGAAATGAAAGGGATTAGGAGAGTAAAAGAGATGTCAAAACAAAGGGAAGATGAGCTCCTCCTTTGCAGAGCTTCTTCAGAGTGTACTTTAGTCTTTATTATAACATTTGTTTTCTTTTTTTTTTTTTTTTTTAGCAACTCAAGGCATTTGGTCACATTTTACGGAAAATGAACTCATCTAGTGTGTCTTAGAGCCAAGTTAAAAAAAAAAAAAACCATCCTGTATCTCTCAATTCTAATCATGTTGTTCTCCATGGAATAAAAACTTTGTCCAGAAGATTTGCTCAGCAAAATATTCAGAAGATGGCTAGGCTATTAGCTGTCCATGCTTATGTTGTAGAATCAATCAGGCAGTTTTCTACTGTGTGATCAATTCATTTATTTTATTTTTAAGAAAAATTGTTTATATTTACTTACCGTATAGACAGTGCCTAAATTCTACTTCCCCAGGTATTTCCAAAGGCACCCCCCAGGTTCTTCTGGTATGTCTTGAAATCAAAAAGATAACAAACATCTGATAAAATCAAGACAGCAGAATTCAGAACTTGGCTCCTGCCCATCAATCCCAAGTCCAAAGCTGTCCAAGGAAAGTATAGTCAGGTTCACATAAAATCCAAGGCACTCTCCCCGAACTCCAAAAGGGAGATGAAGATAGAAGCTCATGGCCCTAAAAGGTGGCATTATCATTCTGTCTATTTCTTTCTCCTTTTTCTAAAGCTCTGTGGCCTCTCAGTCAGTGGGAGGACAATCAAGCAATTGAAACAGCCCAGAAAGACAAGGGAAGAGAAGAGGCAGCCTAAGGACACCAAGGAAGCTTACTAGACTTGTAGAGCTGGAGAAAAGTTTCTGCATGGGCCATCTGACTCCGCAGCTGTATTTCCAACTTTTTTCTAAGCACACTTCACTGGATCATTCATCATGCCTTCAAATGCCATAAGATCTAAGTCAAATATAAAATCTTCTCCTCTTAAGCCAGTTTTTCTTTATAAATTCTAAACTCTCACTCAGGTCAGAAACCTCAGCATTATCTTTGAATCCTCTCTCTCTCTGCTTTCCTCACACAACCAGCAACAATAAAGTGATATAGGAACATCGGACTTAGAGCCCGAATAACTGAGTTTTAATCAACACCTCCCCCTCACTACCCATCTTCAGCCTCTCTGTGCCTCCCTTGCCTCCTCTGTTCACTGGCGATAATACTACCACAGGAAGGTTATAAGGACCAGATGAAAGAGAGAATATATGAGCATCTGTAAGCACTCAGAAAAAGCTGCAGAAACTCTTAAAATCATTTTTCTCATTTCCAGTGTCATCACACAATTTAAGCCTTTATTAGAACTCACCCTGATAATTGCAATATGTTCTGGCTTAGTGGCTCTCAAGTACATTGGCCCTAGTGTTCTCTTCTGATAGTGCTTCCCACCAGCATTATACATGTACGTATGCCACAGTCAAAACAGCCCTCCCCCATTATCAGAACACCCCTATGTTTCCCTATTTCTCTGTTTCGTCCCTAGTATCCCCGTTCCATGGAATGCTTTCCTTTACCTTCTCTTAGCACATCTCAAATTTCTTTACTTCTATGAAGTCTGATTTTCTGTATTACATCTAATACCTACCATATTGTGAATACATTCCACTCCAAGAATTTCATTAGTGTCTTCCTTATACCACTGTTCAATTCCTTGTATGTTAATCATATGTGTCTGTTCCAGCTTCTGCCTCCCACTTTAGAACTTCTTTACATCAAAGTCTTACTTATTTTTATATGCTCAGGGTCTAACACAATGCCTTCCACAAATTTTTACTGTTTTAAATGTGTTCTTGGAAATGCTATAACTGACCATATAGTAACATGAAAATATCAAATTAAATTATAACTACTCAGTAAAGAAAACTACATAGCCAGCTTTGAGATTCCCAGAGATAACTTAGATGTCACCAAAATATGATTGAAAAGTAACTAATCTGAACCAAGGCAACTCTAAAATAAGCTATTATTTTAATAAGTTATTATGTCTTATAATAGAAATAAGTTACAGTTTTAGCTATAACAATAGTATCGACTTTAAATGTTATTGAAAATAATCTCTATCTCTTATTTGTGGAGATATATATATACGTGTATATATGTATACACACATACATATGTGTATATGTATATACATGTATGCATGTATATATACACACATATACATGTATATACATATATGTGTGTGTATACACATATATACATACACACATATGTATATGTATATGCATGTATGTATATAAATATTGGTGACATATATATGTATATGTGACATATACATACATATACATATACATGTCACCAATAAGAAAGCTGAGGCTTAGCAAGAATAAATAGTTTATGTAAGGCAGCACAGGTAAAAAAAGAGTTAAACCAAGACTCAAGACAAGCCTTTCTGTCTTCACTGGCTGTGCTTTTCTCATCATTTTGCACCAACTGCTAGAGTTTTATCAACTCTACTTATGAAAACTTCAAGTCCTTCCTGGGTTTGGGAATAGGCAAAGAAAGATTAAAATACAGCATTTCCTGAGTCACGATGTTATAATCTAGGGCTTGGCAAACTTTTGCTGTAGAGGACCAGATAGTAAATATTTTAGGCTTTGTGGACCATATGGTCTACTCAAATCTGCCATTATTCTGTGAAAGCAGCCACAGAAAATATGTGATGGAATAAGCATGGCTGTGTTCCAATAAAACTTTGAAAACTTTATAAAAATCAGACAGTGGACCAAATCAAGCCTGCAGGCTATAGTTTGTGGCCCCTGTTAAAATCTGCAATAAAAGCTCATCTACTATCACGGCAAAGAGGTTGGCAAAGTACTGTCTTGTGCCTGCATGAAACATTAATGAATTAATCATTCATATTACACTTGTATTAGATATTTAGGGCACAATACTGCATAAAACATGGAAACTGACAAAATTATACATAATTACAACTCCAAAACACATGCTATTCCCTCAGCAGAAATTGAGATAATCTACTAAAACACATTTTTAAAAATCTAAAAGTGTAAAGCATTTCTTCCCTTCAGTTGCTTGAATTTAGAATATGTCATTAACAGACTTTAAGTCCAGAAAATAAATGAAGCCAAATACCTATGACCTTTGGTTCTATATTCCCACTCCTGAAATAAATGATCCATTCCAGAGTGTGCACTATGGTGTCTCAGACTAGAGACGATTCAATAATAACCTGATCTTTCTTGAGAAAAGGACTGTGTAGGAAATCACAGTATGCAGAATATAACTTGCTTTTAACAGAGATGAGTTTTGTTTTCATATAAGCACATGGAAAGATTTGACCCAACATGGCAGACAATTTATTTATAGAGAAAATGCCTCTATCCCCTTGTGAGCTGGTTGAAAGCATTCACTGAGACTTCAGGTGGGTCATACAATTGTGGAAAGCCCACGCAATATGAGGTTGTGACTGAGTAAAGAATAGGAGGCACATTACTTTGCTGTCTCTCTGGGAAGCCTGGCCTAACCTCCACAGTAGAAACTCTATCTCCTTTACATCTTCTCTTATACTCATGGTGAAGAGCCCTCATTTGCTTCTATGTATTGTCTGGTATTGTTGCCCATTTATTTTAAATACATATCTTATTTTTAGAATTATATTGTAATCTTTGAAATGGGATACTTGAGAGTCTAAACCTCAATTTCACTTTTTATTAGCTTTGTGGTTGTTGCCAAACTATTCATCTACTCTGAATCAGTTGCACATAGTAATAGTATCTATTTCATGGGCTTTTTGTTGGCTCACATTAAGTAACCAGCATAACTATTGTCACCACCATCACTATCGTAGGTATTTTCATGCCTTCTCCTCTATGAAGTTTTCATTAACTGCCCAACCACAATTCATTGTTCACTACCCCACAGAATTTTCAGAACTTTCAAATACTTTATCATTTTTATGCTTATTAGCTAAACCTGTACTCCCAACAGAATTACCTTGACTTATTTATGTCCTGGGATTGTTACTGAGGGTAGACAGTAAAGAAAAAAAAAAAGTCATTTGAAAATCAACTATTTGTTGTAAAGCTATAAATAAAAATACTATGTTGTTCAATGTTCCTTTTACAAGGTCATTTGTGATATGAATTAACTGAGAAAATGTCACCTTTTCTTAAAAACCAGAACACTTCTAAGAGTAATAAGAATTATCTAACTATATTTTACTTGATGCCCTAGATTCTCTAGATTCTGAGTGGTAATTCCTCCTATTTAGTATTTTTCCTTTTTCTTTTGTGGGGCTTTGATTCTTTAAAAACAAATCAGTAACATATATATTAACATCTCTCAATTTACATGCTGGTTGGGTTCTTGGAAAGGGGTGATTCAAAAATACACTTAAATTCGGCATAATAAAAAAGGAGATATATTTTGGTAGATAAAAAAATATATTTATGCTCCCCTTTTTTGTATCACATCAGTATGAACTGTAAATAAACAGTTTATGTAAATATGTGAACATATTAAAAATGTTTATTCATGAACAGAAACAGAGTCCCTGAGACTGTCCAATAGATCTACAATAGACACAAGGTATAAAGCCATTGGGAATTCTTGCATACAAAGTGTTACACATGAAGGTGAAAGATAAAATCCATAATGCTCATTAATTCACCTTTTTTAATGCATCTGAGAACCTAGATTTTTACTCCACTGGTGTCAGTCTTTTTCTATTTCTTTTTCTATGGGCTTTCTGGCTCACGTTATATTTTTTAGTCACGATTTTTACTTGAAATGGACACAGGACTCCATAAGGCATAATCTCAGGATACTTGAAGGGTACACATAGTAACTGAAAAAGATTTTGTGAGTGCTGGCCTACAATCACTGTGCCTTATGACGAGGGTAATGCCACATGCTGTCGACCTTACCACCAGGCTGTACCCTCAAACTAATGAAGGAATCCCTCATGGACATAAAATTTGGCAGGCAGTTTAAATAATGCCATTCTAAACTTACGACACATATCCGCTAAATATTGTTAATTTCCTATCACTTTACTTCCATAATTTGCAAATTAAATACACATAAATTTATAAATTGACAAATATATTTAGAAATACATAGTTTTCAGTTGAATCAAACATTCAACTTCAAGCCCTCATTTTCCTAATTATAAAACAATACTAATATACCTCTTTCATGGAGTTGTTGTGAGAACTATATGAAATAACGCTGTATAGTGTTTAACATCATGCTCTACACAGCAAGTACTCATTAAGTGTTGGTCACTGTTCTCGGCTATTACCAAGAAGTGACAGATGTCAGTAAATCAAAGTATTTAATGGAGTCTATCTCTAACCCTTCAAGCCAGCCTGGTACATAAATTTAAAATGTCCCTAGAACCAAAAGGTCTGGACTTGAGCATGAGAAAGCCAAGATGGACCCAGGTAGGCAAGAGCATTTGCAGCGGACAGAGAAAAAGTCATCTGCCTCTGGCCTTTATGCTCCATGTTTGGGACTGCGAGATAGGCATCACCACTTAACAATCTGTAAGCATATACTACAGTATTATTCACTACCATCATCATACATGAGGTCTCTAGAACTTATTCATTCTACATAACTAAAAGTTTTAGATCTTGAATATTCTCATCACACATATGTAGAAAGGGTAACTACGTGAAGTGATGGGTAAGTCAATTAACTTGATTGTAGTAACAATTTCACAATGTACATTACATTGTCCAACTGAAACATAATTTTTATAAAGTAAAAACAAAAGAGTATTAAAAAGCCACAGGCAGAAAGTAAATACAGTGGAGAAAATAGAATTTGGCTTTTTCTATTTTGAATGAGTACATGAGTATTACATTCTCACTTATGAAACTTCAAACAAATCAAAAATATAGTAAATGCAAGTCCCATTTTATCCCCCACCCCTATACACACTCTCTTTCCTATCTCACTCTCCTTAGAAGCGATCGATTCTGCCAGTTTAAAATAACTCATTTAACATCCTTTTTCAAGTCATTTCCCTAAGATATGGACAAATACTTGCTTTTTGGCATAAAGGAACCATACCATACGGGGTCGCTCTGCATCATATCACCTTCACTTAACAATGTGTAATTGGTATCTTTCCAAGTATGTAGCTCTTTCTTGTAATTGATTGAATAATGTTTTGCAATGTAGATTTTTAAATCAACTTTTAAGTTCCGGGGTACATGTGCAGGATGTTCAGGTTTGTTACATAAACATACACCATGGTAGTTTGCTGCACAGATCAACCCATCACTCAGGTATTAAGCCCAGCACACATTAGCTGTTCTTCCTGATGCTCTCCCTCTCCCCACACCCCGACGACAGGCCCCAGTGTGTGTTGTTCCCCACCATGTGTCCATGTGTTCTCATCGTTCACCTCCCAATTGTAAGTAAGAATATGCAGTGTTTCTGCTCCTGCATTAGTTTGCTGAGGATAACAACCTCTAGCTCCATCCATGTCCATACAGAGGACATGATCTCATTCCATTTTATGTCTGCATAGTATTCCATGGTGAATTTTTCTTCACCATACTACATTTTCTTCATCCAGTCTACTGTTAATGGGTATTTGGGTTGAATTTATGTCTTTGCTATTGTGAATAGTGCTGCAATAGACATATATACATGTGTGTGTATCTTTATAACAGAATGATTTGTATACATTTTGGTATATACCCAGTAATGGGATTGCTGGGTCAAATGGTATTTCTGCTTCTAGATTTTTGAGGAATTGCCACACTGTCTTTCACAATGGTTGAACTAATTTACACTCCCACCAGCAGCATAGAAGCAATCATTTTTTCTCCACAACCTCACCAACATCTGTTGTTTCTGGACTTTTTAAATAATCATCATTCTGACTGGTGTGAGATGGTCTCTCATTGTGGTTTTGATTTGCATTTCTCTAATGATCAGTAATGTTGAGCTTTTTTTCATATGTTTGTTGGCTGCATGAATGTCTTCTTTTGAGAAGTTTGTTCATGTACTTTGCCTATTTTTTAATCAGGTTGTTTGTTTCCTTCTTGTAAATTTGGTTAAGTGCCTTGTAGACTCTGCATATTAGACCTTTGACGGACAGTTGGCAAAAATTTTCTCCCATTTTGTAGGTTGCCTGTTCACTCTGACAGTTTCTTTTGCTGTACATAAGCTCTTTAGTTGCATTAGATCCCACTTGTCAATTTTTGCTTTTGTTGCAATTGCTTTTGGTGTTTTTGTTATGAAATATTTGCCTGTGCCTATGTCCTGAATGATATTGCCTAGATTTTTTTCTAGGAATGATATTGCTAGATTTTCTTCTAGGGGTTTTATAGTTTTGGGAATTACATTTAAGTCTTTAATCCATCTTAAGTTAATTTTTGTATAAGGTGTAAGGAAGGGGTCCAGTTTCAATTTTCTGCATATGGCTAGCTAGTTCTCCCATCACCAATTATTAAATAAGTAACCCTTTTCCCATTGCTTTTTTTTTGGTCAGGTTTCTCAAAGATCATATGGTTCTAGGTGTGTGGACTTATTTCTGAGTTCTCTGTTCTGTTCCATTTGGCATATGTGTCTGTTTTTGTACCAGTACCATGTTGTTTTTGTTACTGTAGCCTTGTAGTATAAGTTTGAAGTCAGGTAGCATGATGCCTCCAGCTTTGTTCTTTTTGTTTTAGATTGTCTTGGCTATATAGGCTCTTTTCCAGTTCCATATGAATTTTAAAAGTCTTTTCTAATTCTGTGAAGAATGTCAATTGTAGTCTAATGGGAATAGCATTGAATCTATAAATTGCTTTGGGCAGTATGGCCACTTTCATAATATTGATTTTTCCTATCCATGAGCATGGAATGTTTTTCCATTTGTTTGTGTCCTCTCTTATTTCCTTGAGCAGTGGTTTGTAGTTCTCCTGAAAGAGGTCCTTTATGTCCCTTGTTAGCTATATTACTAGGTATTTTATTCTCTTTGTAGCAATTGTGAATGGGAGTTCATTCATGGTTTGGCTCTCTGCATGCCTGTTGTTGATATATAGAAATGCTACCAATCTTTGCATACTGATTTTGTATCCTGAGACTCTGCTGGAGTTAGTTAGCTTAAGAAGCTTTGGGACTGAGATGATGAGGTTTCTTAGATACAGGATCATGTCATCTGTAAACAAAGATAATTTGACTTTCTCTCTTCCTATTTGAATACACTTTATTTCTTTTTTCTTGCCTGATTGCCCTAGCCAGAACTTCTAATGTTATGTTGAATAGGAATGGTGAGAGAGGACATCCTTGTCTTGTGCTGATTTTCAAGGGAATAGTTCCAGCCTTTGCCCATTCAGTATGGCACTGGCTGTGGGTTTGTCATATATGGTTCTTATTATTTTGAGGTATATTCCTTCAGTACCTAGATTACTGACAGTTTTTAACATGGAGGGTGTTGAATTTTATCGAAGGCCTTTTCTGCATCTACTGAGTTAGTAATGTGGTTTCTGTCTTTGGTTTTGTTTATGTGATTAATTAAATTTATTGATTTGTGTATGTTGAACCAACCTTGTATTCTGTGGATGAAGCCAACCTGATTGTGGTGAATAAGTTTTTGATGTGCTGCCAGATTTGGTTTGCCAGCGTCTTATTGAGGATGTTTCCATTGATGTTCACCAGGGATATTGGTCTGAAGTTTTCTGTCTCTCTTTAATTTATTTATTTATTTGTATCTCTGCCAGATTTTGGTATCAGGATAAGGCTGGCCTCATAAAATGAATTAGGGAGGAGTCCCTCCTTTTCAATCTTTTTTGTAAAAGTTTCAGTAGAAATGGTATCAGCTCTTCTCTGTACCTCTGGTAGAATTCAGCTATAATTCTGTCTGGTCCTGGGCTTTTTATTGCTTGGTGGGCTATTACTGTCTCAATTTTAGAACCCATTATTGGTTTATTTAAGGATGTACTTACTTTTTAGTCATCTTGGGAGTGTGCATGTGTCCAAGAATTTATCCATTTCTTCTCAATTTTCTAGTTCATATGTATAGAGGTGTTTATAGTATTATCTCATGGTTGTTCATATGGATGTGAGGTCAATGGTGACATTCCCCTTATCATATTTCATTGTGTCTATCTGATTCTTCTCTTATTAGTCTGGCCAGTGATCTATTTAATTAACTTTTCAAATAATTAGTTCCTGGATTTGTTGATTGTTTGAAGGGTTTTTCATGTCTCTATCTCCTTCAGTTCTACTCTGATCTTGGTTATTTCTTTTCATCTGCTGACTTTGGAATTTGTTTGCTCTTGGTTCTCCAGTTCTTTTAGTTGCAATGTTGGGTAGTCAATTTGAAATCTTTCTAGCTTTCTGATGTGGGCATTTGATGCTATAAGTTTTCCTCTTAACACTGCTTTAGTTGCATCCCAGATATTCTGGTGTGCTGTCTCCTCTCTCAGTTTCAAAAAACTTCTTGATTTCTGTCTTAATTTCATTAGTTGCTCGGGAGTCGTTCAGGAGCAGGTTGTTTAATTTCCATTAGTTGTGTGGTTTTCAATGAGTTTCTTGAGTTTTAATTTGATTGTGCTGTGATCTGAGAGATTGTTGTTTTCAGTTATTTTGCATTTGCTTAGGAGTGTTTTACTTCTTACTATGTAATCCATTTTAAAGTGTCATGTGGTGATGAGAAGAATGTGCATTCTGGTTTTGGTTGTTACTGTTGTTTTTTGTTTTTTTGGTGGTGGAGAGTTCTATATGTATCAGGTCCACTTGATCCAGATCTGAGTTCAGGTCCTAGATATCTTGGTTAATTTTCTGTCTCAATTATCTGTCTAATATTGTCAGTGGGTGTTAAAGTCTCCCACTATTATTGTGTGATAGTCTAAGTCTCTTTGTAAGTCTCCAAGAACTTGTTTTATGAATCTGGGTGCTTCTGTATTGGGTGAATATATACTTAGGACAGTTAGCTCTTCTTAGTGAATTGAACCCTTTGCCATTATGCAATGCCCTTGTCTTTTTTTATCATTATAAGTCCATTTTGTCAGAAACTAGACTTGCAACACCTGCTTTTTTCTGGTTTTTATTTGCTTGATAAATTTTCTTCCATCCCTTTATTTTGAGCCTATGTGTGTTTTTACACATGAGATGTGTCTCTTGAAGACAAGATAACAATGGGGCTTGACTCTTTATCCAGCTTGCCATTCTGTGTCTTGTAATTGGGGCATTTAGTCCATTTACATTTAAGCTTAATATGGTTATGTGTGAATTTGATCCTATAATCATGACGTTAGCTGGTTATTTTGCAGACTTGTTTATGTAGTTGCTTCATAGTGTCGCTGATCTGTCACCACTAGTGTGCTTTTGTACTGGCTGTTAATGGATTTGCCTTTTCATATTTAGTTCCTCCTTCAGAAGCTCTTCCAAGTGAGGCCTGGTAGTGATGAATTTCCTCAGCATTTGCTTGTCTGAGAAGGATTTTATTTCTCCTTCACTTATGAAACTTAGTTCGGCTGGATATGAAATTCTAAGTTGGAAATTCTTGTCTTTAAAAATGCTGAATACTGGCCCCAAATTTCTTCTGGTTTGTAGGGTTTCCACTGAAAAGTCCCCTGTTAGTCTGATAGGTTTCCCTTTATGGGTGACCTGGCCTTTCTCTCTGGCTGCTCTTAACATAGTTTTCTTTCCATTTCAATCTTATGGAATCTGATAATTATGTGTCTTGGAATTGATCGTCTCATGGAATATCTAAGTGGTGTTCTCTGTATTTCCTGAATTTGCATGTTGGCCTATCTTGCTAGCTTGAGGAAGTTCTCCTGGATGATATCTTGATGTGTATTTTCCAACTTGTTTCCATTTTCCTCATTTCTTTCACATACCTTAATCAGTCATAGGTTCAGTCTTTTCACATAGTTTCATAGTTCTCGGAGCTTTCGTTCATTTCTTTTCATTCTTTCTTCTCTATTCTTGTCTGCATGTCTTATTTCAGAAAGATAGTCTTCATGCTCTGATATTTATTCCTCTGTTGGTATATCTGGCTATTAATACTTGTGATTACATTATGAAGTTCTTGTGTTTTTCAGCTCTATCACGTAGTTCATGTTCTTATCTAAACTGGCGATTCTGGTTATCTGCTCCTGTAATATTTTATCATGATTCTTAGCCTCTTTGCATTAGGTTAGAACATGCTCCTTTAGCTCAGTGAACTTGGTTATTATTCACCTTCTGGAGCCTCCCTTTGTCAATTCATCCATCTCAGCCTCAGTCCAGTTTTGTGCCCTTGCTGGAAAGGTGTTGCAATCATTTGGAGAAGAGACATTTTGGCTTTTGGAGTTTTCAGCATTTTTGTGTTGATTCTTTCTCATCTTTGTGGGTTTATCTACCTTTGATCTTTGAGGTTGCTGATCTTTGAATGGGGTTTTCTGGGGTTTTTATTGTTGACGTTGTTGTTGTTTTTGCTTTCTGTTTAACAGTTAGGACCCTCTTCCATAGGGCTGCTGCAGTTTGCTGAGGGTCTGCTCCAAACACTAGCTGCCTTAGACCCTCTCACACCAAGAGGTATCAGCAGTGAGGGCTGCAAAACAGCGAATATGGCAGCCTGCTCCCTCCTCTGGGAGCTCGAACCCAGGGGGGGCACCAACTTGATGCCAGTAAGAACTCTTCTGTAGGAGGTATCTAGAGATTCCTATTAGGAGGTCTCATCCAGTCAGAAGGAACGGGATCAGAGTCTGGCTTAAAGAAGTGTCAGGTTGCCCCCTGGCATAGTGAGTATGCTGCACTGGGTGGGGGCAACTCTCCACATTCAGACCACCCGGACTTTCCCTAGCCAGCAGATGGGAATGGCTGTCAGCTGAGCTGCAGGTACAGCGGCCACCCCTCCCTCTGATGGCTCCATCCCAGAAGAGATCAGAGTCTGTTTGTAAAACCCTGACAAGATTTGTTGAAAATCCCGTAAGGAGGCCCCAACCAGTGAGGAGGGATGGATCAGGGTCCCACTTAAAGAAGCAGCCTGGCTATGATCTGCCAGAGCAGCTGTGCAGTGCTGTGCTCTGAGAAATTTCTCCCAGTTCAGACTGCCCAGACTCCTTGGATCCAGCAAGCCAAAAGGCAGGTTCTTGCTGCAGAAATGTCACCCTTCCCCCCAGGAACTCAGTCATCCCAGGCAGTCTCCAGCTTGCTGCCACAGGCTGGCAGCTGGGTTTCCAAGTCGGCGTATCTTAACTTGTGAAGTGCTATGAAAATGAAGCCTGCAGAATGATGCCACTTGGCTCCCTAACTTCTGCTCCCTTTCAAGGGGAGTGCACATAACATCTCCTGTCTCACCAAAATTCCTGGGACCTGAGCATGCAAAAACTCCCACATCTCCCATGCGTCTGAGTGGTCACTGAGAGACCACACAGCTCTGTGCTTCAGACCCAAGGCCCTACTAGCATGGGCTCATGAGGGGATCTCCTGCCCCATAGGTTGCAAAGATTCACAGGAAAAGCAAGGAAAATCAGTGAGTGACTGTGTGACCCTGCCTCATTTAATTCTCCTAGTTCCACGCCCTACCTTGTTTTTCCTTGCTGTTAGGGTCACATTGACTGTCTAGTCAGTCCCAATGTGAGAACCTGGATACTGCAGCTGAAGATGTAGGGTTCACTTGCTGTTTTCTTTCTTCTCTGTGAGAGCTATAAACCTCAGCTGCTTCTAATCAGCCATCTTGACCTAGGATCTATCATGATGTACAAAATCACAATTAATTTAGATATTACCTTACCAATAGAAATTTAAAGAATTCCTATTTGGTGTGAGATACGGTTTGGCTCTGTGTCCCTACCCAAATATCATCTCAAATTGTCATCTCCACGTGTCAGGGGAGGGGCCTGGTGAAAGGTGATTAATTCATCAGGGCAGATGCCCCCCTTACTGTTCTTGTGATTGTGAGTTCTCATAAAATCTGGTTGTTTGAAACTATATGGAACTTCCCCCTTCTCTCTCTCTCTTTCTCCTACTCTACCATGGTGAAACGTACTTGCTTCCCCTTTGCCTTCCACCATGATTTTAACTTTCCTGAGGCCTCCCAGTCATGCTTCCTGTGAAGCCTGCAAAACTGTGAATCAATTAAACCTCTTTTTTCATAAATTATTCAGTTTCAGGTAGTTCTTTATAGCTGTGTGAAGACAGACTAATAAAGACAATTGATACCAGGGGGAGTGGGACACTGCTATAAAGATACCTGAAATGTGGAAGCAATTTTGGAACTGGGTAATGGGTAGAGGTTGGAGCAGTTTGAAGGTCTCAGAAGACAGAAGGATGTAGGAAAGTTTGGAAACTAGAAAGAGACTTGCTTGGTCTTGACCAAAATGTTGATAATGATATGGACAGTAAAGTCCAGGCTGAGGGGGTCTCAGATGGAGATGAGAAACTTACTGGGAAATGGAGTAAAGGTCATTCTTGCTATGCTTTAGCAAAGAGACTTGTGTCATTTTGCCCCTGCACTGGAAATATATGGATCTTTTAACTTGAGAGATATGACTTAGGGTATCTGGTGGAAAAAATTTCTAAGCAGCAGAGCATTCAAGAAGTGACCTGGCTATTTCTAAAAATGTATGTTCATATGCGTGAAGAAATAGATGGTCTGAAATTGGAACTTATATTAAAAGGAAAGTAGAGACTAAAAGTTTGGAAAATTTGCACCCTTACCATGTGGTAGAAAAGAAAAACTGATTTTCTGGGGAGAAATTCAAGCTGGCTGCAGAAATATGTATAAGTTATGAGAAGCCAAATGTTAATAGCCAAGACAATGGGGAAAATGTCTCCAGGGCATTTCAGAGCTCTTCATGGCAGCCCCTCCCATCACAAGCCTGGAGGCCTAAGAGGGAAAAATGGTTTCATGAGCCAGGCCCAGGACTCTGCTGCTCTGTGCAGCCTCAGGACATGGCATCCTGTGTCCCAGCCACTCCACCTCCATCCATGGCTAAAAGAGGCCAAGGTACAGCTTGGGCCATGCCTTCTGAGGGGCCAAGTCCCAAGCCTTGGCAGCTTCCATGTGGTGTCAGGCCTGCAGGTATGCAGAGGCAATAACCAAAGTTTGGAAACCTCCATCTTAGAGGACATATGGAAACACCTGGATGTCCAGACAAAGTCTGCATTAGGAGCGACCTCATGGAGAACCTCCACTAAGGCGATGTGAAAGGGAAATGTAGAGTTGAGCCCCCAGACAGAATCCCCACAGGGGCACCACCTACTGGAGCTTTAAAAAAAAAGGGACACCATCCTTCAGACTCCAGAATGGTAGATCTACATGCACCTTAAAAGTTTAAGGCACTCAATCCCAGCCTGTGAAAGCAGCTGTGGGGGCTGTATCCTGCAAAGCCACAAGGGCAGAGCTGCCCAAGGTTGTGGGAGCCCACCTCTTTCATCAGCATGCCCTGGGTGTGAAACATGGAGTCAAAGGAAATTATTTTGAAGCTTTAAGATTTAATGACTACCTTGTTGAATTCTAGACATGCATGGGGCCTGTAGTCCTTGTTTTGGCCAATTTCTCCAATTTGGAATTGGAGCATTTGCCCAATGCCTGTACCCTGACTGTATCTTGGAAGTAACTAACTTGTTTTTGATTTTACAGGCTCTGAGGCAGAAGGGACTTAACTTGTCTCAAATAAGACTTTGGACTGTTGACTTTCGAGTTAATACTGAAATGAGTTAAGACTGGGAGATTGTTGAGAAGGTATAATTATATTTTGCAATGTGAGAAGGATATGAGACTTGGGAGGGGCCAGTGGTGGAATGATATAGTTTGCATTTGTGTCCCTGCCCAAATTTCATGTCAAATTGGAGGAGGGACCAGATGAGATGTGACTGGGTCATGGGGGACACTTCCCCCCTTGCGATTCTTGTGATATTAAGTGAGTTCTCATGAGATCTGATCATTTAGAAGTGTGTGACACCTCCCTCACTCTCCTGCTCTGCCATGGTAAGACATGCTTGCTTCCCCTTCACCTTCTGCCATGATTGTAAGTTTCCTGAGGCCTCCTAGCCATGCTTCCTGTACAGCCTGTGGAACTGTGAGTCAATTAAACCTCTTTTCTTCATAAATTACCCAGACTCATGTTTAAAAATACTGCTTCAATTATCATTTTCTTATGTGCATATTTTTGCATGCATGAATTTCCGTTAGGTTAGAGCTAGTAGAATTGCTGAGTATATACACACATTTTCATAGACAGAGTTGAATTTCTCTCAAAAAAGATCATGCTTACTTATAAAACTATCACAATGTGAAAGAATATGTGTTTTCTTATATATAATAAATCCTGGGAAAACGTCAATGTATTTAATATTTGTCACTTTTAAGGGCAGAGATTAGCATTCCATTTTTGTTTAAAATTTTAACTCTGTTATAACTAAAATTTGTTTTCATTAATTTCTCCTATAAATTACTAATTTATATTTTATATTTTCTTGTTTAGGTTTTGATTTGTTTTTTATCAATTAGAAGAAATTTTTGAAATATTTTGACCACTAATTCTTGGATATTTCAGATGACTTCTTCTATTGCACATAAAGTATGACTACCTTACTGTTCCCTTTTCTAATTTTTTAATTATATTACATATATAACAAATAATATTGCATACATTTCAAATATTATATACAATATAATTAATTAGGTATTATAACACCTAACAAGTGTTATATTAGAAGTATAACACTTTGAATACTTTTTCTTATCTAGTTTTATTTCCTAGGAATTTATTTTGAAAGTACCAATATCAGTGGACATCTTCCTTTTATTGTTAACTTCAATAGCTATATTTTTTAATATTTCATCATTCAGATACAATGGAGAAAGAACAGTCTCTTCAGTAAATGGTGCTGGGAAAACTGGATTTTCACATGCAAAAGAATCAAAGTAGTCCCTTATCTTACACCACACACAAAAGTCTACTTATAGTAGATTTTTTAAAAACCTACATGTAAAACCGAAGTCATCAAACTCTTAGAAGCATAGGTGAAAATCTCCTTGAATTGGCCTTGGCAATGATGTTTCAAATATCACATCCAAAGCCCATGTTACAAAAGAAAAATAAGTAAATGGGACTATATCAAGCTAAAATGCTTCTGCAGGACCAAGGAAACAATCAACAAATGAATACGCAGCCTATGGACTAGGAAAACAATAATTGTAAACCACATACCTGATAAGAGGTTAGTATCCAAAATGTACAAAGAACTCTTTCAACTCAATAGCAAAAAATAAATAACCTGATTAAAAAATGGATAAAGGATCTAAACACATATTTCCTCAAAGAAGACATAAAAATGGCCAAATAGTATAGGAAAAGATATGCAACATTACTAATCATCAGGGAAGTACAAAGTAAAATCACTTGGAATCAGCTCACACCTGCCTGGAGGAATAGCTATTATCAAAAAGACAAGCAATAACAAATGTTGACAAGGGTATGGAGAAAAGATAATCCTATTATTCTATTGGTGGGACACTAGATTGGTATGGCGTTTATGAAAGACAGTATGGGGGTTCCTAAGGAAATTAAAAATAGAACTCCTGATCTTTTTGCAGTTCATGAGCATGATGATAGGGTGTTCACATGAATGTGTGAGAGGTGCCACCCTCTGAACTTTGTTATGATCTCGGCACATTACCCATCTGACCTGGGGAAAAAAAAAACTACTCTATAATCCAGCAATCCTTTCTCTGGATATACACCCAAAGGAGATGAAATCACCAACTCATAAAGATATCTGAACTTCCTTGTTCATTGTAGCATTATTCACAATAACCAAGATATGAAAAATGAAAAAAACTTAATGCCAGTTGGTATACAAGTAGCTAAAGAAAATGTGGTATACACACATATTCATAAAGTTGACCCTTGAACAACACAGTTTGAACTGCACAGGTCCTTTAATATAAGATTTTTTTGAACAAATATGTTGAACATTTTGTAGAGGTTTGCAAATATTTGGGGGAAAAAAAAACCCTGCAGACAAACCGCATAGCCTAGAAATATCAAAAGATAAGGAAAAAGTAGTTATGTTATCAATGCATAAAATATATGGAGACACTATTTTATCAGTTACAACCATAAAATATATACAAATTATAAAAAGCCAACGTTTATCCAAACTTATGCACATAAATACAGACCATGTATGACGCCATTTGCTGTGAAGAGAAATGTAAACAAATGTAAAAATGCAGTATTAAATCAACTGCATAAAATTAAGTGTGTACTGTACACTGTAATAACTTTGTAGCCACCTCCTGTTGCTATTGTGGTGATCACAAGTATTGTGAGTATCCACTTAAAGCCATATGACAAATCATTTCTGATGAGGATTTGATCTCTGGTAAATTTCATATCACAGTAAAAAGTGATATCTTGGGTTCTTGTGTATTTCTCATCGTGATTACGGCAAGATAATCAACCTTGAATAACACCATGGGACCCACACAAAGTGCCACTAGTGATGCTGGACGTGCTCCTAAGGAGGAGAGAAAAGCCATGGCATTACAAGAAAAAGTTGAATTACTTGATAGATACTGTAAATTGAGATCTACAGTTGTAGTTGTCCAGCATTTCAAGACAAATGAATTCAGAATAAGAACCGTTGTGGAAAAAGAAAAAGAAATAAAATTTGTGAGGTTGTGGTGCCCCTATGCAAGAAGGCATGAAAACTTTGCACTTTTTGTGAAAAATGTATTTTCATCTCATATTGAAAATACAGCTTTTATGTGGGTATAGGATTGATATAAGAAATGCATTCTTATAGACTCTAAAATGATTCAGGAAAAAGTGAAGTCATTATATGACAACTTAAAGCAAAAGAAAATTGAAGAATCTAAACCTGGATAATTTAATGCCAGCAAAGAATGGTCTGATAATTTTATAAAGAGCTTCAACTTACTAAAATGTCAACATAACAGGAGAAGCAGTTTCTGCTAACCAAGAGGCAGCAGATGAGCTCCAAGATGTCATTTTAAAAAATCACTGAGGAAAAATAATCTGCCTAAACAGGTTTCTAATGCAGATGAAAACACCCTGTTCTACGGGGAAAAAAAATGCCAGAAAAGACATTTATCAGTGGGAAAAAAAAAAAAGGAGGGGGGGGAGAGAGAGAGAGAGGGAGAGAGAGGGGAGAGAGAGAGAGAGAGAGAGGAGAGAGGGAGAGAGAGAGAAAGAGAGGCAAGCACCAGGACTTAAGGCAGGAATGGATAGGCTAATTATACCACTTAGTGCAAATGTGGTTGGGTTTAATGATCAAGACTGTGTTTATCTATAAAGTTGCTAACTCCTGAGACTTGAAGGAAAAAAAGTAACACCAGATGACAATCTTTTGGTTGTACAACACAAAGGCTGGACAAGGACAATACTTTTTCTGAATTAGTTTCATTGATGCTTTGTCCCTGAAGTCAGGAAGCACCCTGCCAGTAAGGGACTGCCTTGTAAAGATTTACTGACATTGGACAATGCTTCAGGACACTCCAAACCCCATGAGTTCAACACCAAAGGCACTGAAGTGGTCTAATTGCCCTCAACACATCTTTAATTCAGCCTCTAGAGGGGCCTTTAACTCTCATTTTATATGGTACTCTATGCAAAGTATTGTCAGTGCTATGGAAGATGTTCTCTATAGAGAATATGATAAAAGTCTGGATGACACCATCAAAGATGCCATCATTGTTATAGAAAAAGCAGTGAAAGCCATCAAGTCTGAAACGGTAAATTCCTGCTAGAGAAAACTGTCCAGATGTTGTACATGACTTTACAAGATTTACAACAGAGCCAATAAAGGGCATTATAAAAGAGATTGTAGATATAATAAAATGGGGGTAAAGGGTTTCAAGATACAAATGCTGGAGAAATTCAAGAGCTAACAGACATCACACCAGAGGCATTAACAGTAGACAATGTGATGGAGATAAATGCTTCCAAACCAGTGCCAGGCAATGAGAGAGAGAAGCAGTGCCAGAAAACAAACTGACATCAGACAATCTGACAAAAAGTATCCAATTATTCAAGATTGCTTTTGAGTTCTTTTACAACGGGGGACCCTTCTATGATATAGGCACTGAAACTAGAGCAAATGGTGGAAGAAGAATTGGCACCGTATAGAAACATAGTCTGTAAAATGCTTTCTTATATAGTCATGAAAAGTACCTTTTTTTCACATCTTCAAAATCTTCTCCATAGCAATAATTATGTTTTCTCCCTTGTTTCTGATACTAGGTAGTTACTTATTTTTAGCTAGACCTTTTTGTTCTCATTGCTGGTCTATTGAGAAAACCATTTTTTGCTTTTATTGATCAAATCTACTATTGAGTGCTTTAATTGCATTAATTCCTGCTTATTAAGTATTGATAATTATTAAAAAGTTTTATTTTATTAGTTACTGCCTAATTAATTTCTTTATTCTGTTTGCTTGTTTTATTCTGGTTCATTACTTGCTCTACATTATTATTATTTTAGTTCACTTATTTCATTTTTTATTATATAATAAATGCAATTAAAAGTAAAAGGCAACATAAACCAAGTCTGTGTACTTCACCAATAGGGAATCTATTGAAAAGGTATTAGTGGTCATCAGGAAGCAAGCGAGCCAGGCCTCCTCATTGTTTAAACATATATGTCTTCATCTGGGAGGGGAGCCCATCAATGAACTTGAGAGGCAGGACTGTGCAGCAGATTAGAGTGCGGCTGGAAGCCTAGCTTTGCCACTGACTAGCTCTGTGACCTCTGCTAAGAATCTGTACCCCTCTGAGCCTTAGTTTTCTTATTTATGCAATGAAGGTACTAATAGGAACCTTTCTCACAGAGTTGCTAGAAGGAATGAATAAGTTTACACATGTCAATCTTATAGAACAGTTCCTGGGACACTGTAAATATTCACAAAGTGGTATTGTTCTATCCTCCTGAGAAAATTCATTTCCATCTACCTTCTTCAATATCTTCTGAGAAGTCTCCCAGAGCTACTTCAAGTTCTACTCTGCTCCTTTCTCAGTCTCAATATGCAAGCTAGTTAGTAGCTGTCCACAGGCAGGCTATTCACTCTCTGAAGAAAGAAGTTCCTCAGGAAATTTTCTGAAGAAATGGGCCAGAGAAAGAGGGGGCCAACCATCCCAAATGCCTTCTTTTAATGTCCCTGGACATTTTGCCATACCAGCTGTGATATTTAACATAGGCAACTGGTCACTTAATACTCAGGACAGAGAGGTCCTGAAGGCCGCTTGTGTGCTGGGTATTAACCCGTTGGATGCTAAGTTATAGGGAGGTTCCAGGGCCCAGTGTCCCTGGGGTTAATGGTAGTGGCTATTTATCAAATCACATAATACATTTTAATTATGAAAGTACTAGCATGGCTGTACCTGTGTAGGATTAAATGCAGCCCTGCTAACAATCCAATCTGTGTTTTAGTTTATTATCTCTAACTTTGGAGCATCACTGGAAATAGTTTCACTCCTGTAGGAGTTTTCTCCTGCCTGATTTGAGATGCATTTTCATAATCCTTCCTTTTCTATTAATCTGATCCCATCTGCTTTCTGTCTTCCAGGCAATTGATCAAAATCTCTGCTTATACCAGATGATTATATCTTTTTTTTGTTTTCCGTCATAA
This sequence comes from Ateles fusciceps, assembly GCA_036589455.1. NCBI lineage: Eukaryota > Metazoa > Chordata > Mammalia > Primates > Atelidae > Ateles > Ateles fusciceps. The sequence goes on along the minus strand of JAZHEH010001266.1, from coordinate 15,082,101 downwards.
TTGAGAATTGATATACAAATTTTACAGGCCTATACGTATCTTTCAGTTATCTCAATAAAATTGGAGTGGAGAGGAAGACACATACATTTAGTTCATCAACCTGATCTATTACACTTTAAAAAAAGTTTTACGTCATTGATTATCTGAGAAAAATCTATTTCCACTCCAGGTCTGAAAGGCCATATGTTCAATGTATTTCAGTTAATTGAGTTCAGGTTCAAATTAAGACAATGAATGAAAAAAGGAAGTTTTTCTACCTCTTCTTACAATAATTTAACTATAAATATTAAATCAATTTTAACCTATGTGATGATTACTAAAATTAAATTATACTTAAACATCTTTAAAAGTTTGATTCATGGCAAAATATTGAATAATTTGAGAAGCTCCTTTAAACAGTCAAAAGAGACATTATTAATATCATTATTATCTTTGAATTAACAGCTGTGCCTTAAAAGGTATAGAGTTTTGGTGGGATTTATATACATTTTTTAAAAGGCTATCAAAATAACCTATATCATCATTCACTGGTTTTCATGCCATCGCTTATTTGACATTTAAAGAGGATGAAAATAAAAAGGATATAAGGGGAATGCCAAGTGGCATATAATGTAAGGAGCTGGATCAGAAGCCACCCAATGGAGAATTTAGAACAATGCATGGACAGAGCTCACTAATGTTACACATGTGAAGATGAGGAGGGGAGGACAGGGGAAGGGAGGGGGAGAAGGGGAAGATGTGGTTAGGTTCATAGATGTGGTTAGGGAAGAGGAATGGTGGGGAAGGGAAGGGAAGGGAGAGTGAGGGGCAGGGAACAGAAAGGGGAGTGAGGGGGAGAAGAAGGGAGGGGTAGGGTGAGGTGAGGTAAGAAGAGAGGAGGGGTAGGGTAGAGTGATGTAAAGAGGGGATGGAAGAGGTGGGACCTGGAGGGAAGGGGAGGGGAGGGGCATGATGAGATAGGGAGTAGACGCTTTAGATGTGGAAAGGTTCATCGTGATCCTAATGATATTAAAGATCAAATGGAAATTAAATTTTGGGCAAAAATGGAGTCATCGACTATGCAATTTTTTTCAATAATGTTTTCCAGGCCAAAGTTCATAACTGATAACCAGTTAATGGATGAGAAGAGGTAAGGCTTTGTTTTTAGCATATTCTCCAACACCATGGATATATAAGGCACAGATAAAGAGCAGTTTATGACCATTTAGTTCTCTCAGTCTGGTAAAATGTCTTAGGCTTTTGCCTCAAAGAGCTGTTCTTATGACCATCCTCTTGCCTGCCTCAGCTGAGTCCTGCCAGCAGGATGGAACTTCAATATGTGAGTCATGTATCTCCATACTCTGCTAAGAAAAGTGTATAAAACACTCTAGGTCCTTATATTTTAGTTGGTAGAAATCAAAAGAAGCAAAAAGCAAGAACACCAACTTACAAATTAAGACTAGAAAATATGTGATATTGCTTCCTCCCACACCACATTAAGCATTGCTAGGCAATCATGCTACATTTTTTTCATTAAATACAGACAGCCTATGAATTCTCTAAGCAGAATTCCAGGCTATGTGTTATTGGTACTCTAGGTAAAATCCTGTTGGACATGACATAAATGCAAATTATTTTATGATTAAATAAATCACACTATTTGATCTATAGTTTACAGCTTATAAAGAGCTCTCAGATACCTTAAATCAAGTTTCATAAATACAGTAGGAGTGAGTTTTAGTTTTATTTAACAAATGAGAAATTTCAGAGAAACAGTAATGCGACTAGTAAGTAGAAGAGCCAGGAGGTGAACGTCAGCATTTTGGTTTTCAAATCTGGTGCTTTTGCTGTATCATAACTTAATTGCTGAATACACACACACACAGGCACACATACACACACACACACATAAACATGAAACTATACGTATATATATATATATATATATATATATATAATAATTTAAAAGATAAAATGAAAATAATTATTAAGCAACACTACTAAAATAATGGCAATGACAAAATGCAATAACTATTTTCATTCTTGCCGAGTTTCTTGGTGCTTGCCAGTACTCAATCACCAAATAAAGGAGCAGTTTCTAGGATTCCTTGGTTTCCAGGTGTCAGGGTCCTTTAAGGAGTAAGCTCAAGTCCATAGCTCTCTCCAGAGCTTGGATCTTCTAATTCCTAGCCTCTGAGACAAGATGATGATAAAAAACATTTTCGGTCTATATTTGTGTTATCAATGTAATTATTAGAATTAAAACTTATTGAGCATGTGCTGTGTGCTAACACGATGGTTTGTACTCTGCATATATTCTTATTTCTTTCTCTTATTCTGTCACAGTAGGCATCAGTAACCTCTTATAGTAGATGAGAAACCCGAGGCTCAGAGTTTACGCAACTGGTGTAAATTAATTTAGTTCAAGCAGAACACAGCTAGAATTTAAATTCAAATCTTGACTTCAAATCTTGACTCCATGATTTTCTCATAATGCAATGTTGCCTCTAAACCAAGAGATAAGTCAGTCAACTTAATGAATTTACACACAGTACTCTCAAATTTTCCTAGTTCCCAAAACATATGTCTGAGGCTGTTCTCTCCAGCATCACAGATAATTTGTTATACCCTTTTAGATCTACAATGGAAATATTTTTCTCTCTGCCCATACATTGAGATGCACTTCTCACTCATGGTTTCATCCTCCCACCCCCAACATATGGAGACATCCTCATTTATTTGCTCATCTTTCCCCAAATTTAGAATCCAATATATAGAATTAAACCTAATACATAACTCTGGTTATACATTTACACACACACACACACACACACACACACACACACACACAAACACACAACCTCCTTCTGTTCTTTTAGGCTATGTGTGCTATAACCTTCTCAAATATCAATGTCAATGTCATAATCATTCAGACTTAAAATCTTTTCTTCAGTTTTGACATTTCTCATTGCTTGCTTAAATGTGGTCAATTCCACCCCCATGATATTTCTAAGTGCACCTCTCTTCTTTAGCCTCATGGAAACCACCACCACAACAGTGGCGCATTACCCCTGGCATAAATTGTTATTGTAACATCACTTCATGCCTCTAAGAATTCTCATTCTAATCCATTTTTGACACTAGTTGCAGAATATGCTTCCCAACACACAGTCTTGTTTGTCTCTCTGCTGCCCAATAAACATGCTTTGGTTACTAAATAATACCTGAGCTCCTTTGGCTTGTCATTCAAGGCTGTTTATGATTTAGCCCAAACCAAAACATCAAGTAAATTCCTGTTTCCCATCATGTTTTATTTACTAACTATGCATTCTTGAGGAAGTAATTTTAGTCCCATGAGTCTCAATGTCATCATCCATTGATTTTCCATATATATTTTATATACGTAATTCCATATACATACCTAAAATGCTGTGGATAATAAAATGATATCATGCAAAATTACATGATTACTTGGAAAATCAAGTAAGATAAATTATATAAAAGCTTTTTGTGAACTGTAAAACTATTTACAAATGTTAAAGAACTCTGTTGACTAAGTTTGGAAGAATTTTATCACATATAGTGCACATTCAAATCTTTCTAATAACAGCTCTCATGCTACCTCTTCCATGAAATCTTCCCTGAACCATACAGTTCCTAATATTATCTTCATCTCTGATCGCCCCTATCTAATCTTCATTTACAGTATCTATCACAATCTATATTACTTCAATTATTATTATGCATGCTTCATTCCCCCTGTGAGATTGGAGGAAAGTTGAGGATATGGGCCCCAAGCATAGCAGGTACTCAGGAAATGCTTAGAAATACCTGAATAAATACACAATTGTATTCATGTGTACTTGACTATAAACTCAACGAGTATAGAATTTGTCTATCTCATTCACCAATAAATACCCAGTACTTCACAGTTCAAATTATATAATAAGTCGAATGATTTATCCTAAGCAAAAACAGATTGGCAAGAAGATTTGAAGGGAAAGAAGGGAGCTATGAGCATTTGCAATGTGCCATTGTGGCTGTTTTAAAACATGTCCACAAATATCTGACACTCCTCCAATTAAAGAGTAAACACAGTATCTTCCTCATCTCCTTGAAAATGGGTGGGTCTGAGTGACTTTCTTCTAGCAAATAGAATATGTCTTTCCAAGCTATATTGTGCAAGACAACACGGCCTATGCCTTCCCATCCCCCTGCCCTCAAAGTGTGTGGTTCTGTCTGTGTGAGAGTATGTGTGCACACACGAGAATATGGATAGGTTTCTTGCAATTCTCCTCATGTAAATACAGGCATTATGTTGAGAACAAATTCTATACACAGAGTTTATAGTCAAGTACACATCTGATTCAGGCCATGTGGAGACACCAAATAGGTGTTCCAACCACAGCCATAACTGAGAACCCAGCTGGCAGATAGCATCTACCTCCAGCCACATGAATGAGTGAGCATGCAGATGATTCTAGCCCACCCTTTGATGCTGAGTGGAGTGGAGGAAAGCTGTCTTCAGTGAGTCTTTCCCAAATTGCAAATTCATGAGCAAAGTAAATTTTGCTGTTTCTTTAAGCTACTAAGTTTTGGAATGGTTTCTTACATAAAAATAGACAGCAAAAACAGATATGTGTGTGTTTCCCCCTCAAAACATAGTATATAACACATATATTTATACATAATATATACATAACATATATGAATATATATACATATATATTTCTTTGATACTTCAAAACAAGCTATCAAGGAATGGTCTCATCTCAACCTTTTATAGAGAGAATAGAAAACTGAGGCCCAGAGAAAGTAAGCAAAAGTGCTCAAGGCCTTACAGTTAGTAAATAACTGAGCTACATATGCACACTAGCTCAAGTCTTAGTCAACAAGATCAAAGTCCATAAATTTTCTACTCTATCACAGCTTTCTCCCCCAGTTCTTTTGAAAAGACACCTTTCTATAACCATTGCACCTTCTTTCAAATTTCCGGAGGGGGGGGGACCATTCATTTAACAAAAATATGCATGTAATGATAAAAGTCACCATTTCCTTTTTAATAAGAGAACCTCATCTCTTCTATGTTCATAAAGCAACCATGTCCTTAGGCAATTATCAGTAAAAGATTCTCAGCACATCAAAAGCCCTCCAAAGCATTTCACATTCCCCAGGAATTCATGTCCTTAATGAGATGAAACACATTTACATTTTAGTCACTGTTTCTAATATTTAAAATTAGAAGTTACATATATGTTTTGTGTATATATGTGGGTGAAAACTTGCTTCACAGTTTCATAGCATATCAGTAAGAACACCAGTGGACACATGACAATTGGAAATATTTTATTAGAAATGAGCTGATAGAATCTGTTTAGTTGAAATTTGGAGACTGGATGTCAACAGGTGTCGCAGAAGACTTATGAATGGGTTTTTCATATTTATACACCAGGAGCCCTCTCTTTCCAGTAGTCACATATCTTGACCTTCATTTTTTTTATCTCCATACTTCGAGCTGACTACCACAGAAATAAACCTCAAAAGGTCAAAATTGTAGCATCAATCAGTTCATCTAATTTTAAAAATTTCTCATGCCACTCTTTTGTATTTGAGGTTTAGTACTCCAACTCTACTGCAAAAATCAGAAGTCCTAGGTCTGGCAGAAAAGGGCTACTTCAAACCAATCTGCGTTATGAATGAAAATGTACAAGTTAAATAAATATCTCTCCTTCTCTGCAAAGTATGATCTAATGCATGAATAAATTGGACAAGGAATTTGTAACATTTCCTTAAGATCTCATTGTTCTGACAAGCTTTAAAAATTGCCTGTTTTTCAGCTTCAGAGACATGCAAAACTCTTAAGTCTTTTCCATTATGGACCATGTGAAGGTAGTAGTGGATGTGCTGGTATAGAACCTTTCTATGCCCCTCAAACATCAATATCATGCTCCAAAATGATAGGTGGAGGTCACTAATAAGACAAAACAGAACATGAAAGCCTACAATCAACCAGTACTTTGTTAAGAAAATAATAAAAGCTAACATGTACTAGACACATAATGAGTGAAAAGTGCAGTGGAACATATCACCTACCTAATCCAAAAGACAAACCTTTTGTATAAGGGATATTACTATGGCAGAGAATTTCAAATAGTCATTCTCCCCTTCTTCCTTTCCTGCAGTAAGAGAACACCTAAAATTTAGCAAAGCACATGGTCATCCAGAAAAAAGCTGGACTTTCTAGCCTCCCTGGTTTAACCATGTGGCTAAGTCCCAGCCAATAAGATGGATGATTAGATGGACAGACAGAGATAGACAGAGAGATTAGATTAGATTAGACAGATAGATAGAATGATAAAGCAATTGCAGTAAAATGTTAACATTTGGAAATCTGAGTGAAGAGCATATGGGAATTCTTTGTACTGTTTTTCTAACCTTTTTAAAGTCTGAAATAATATCAAATAAAAATGTTTTAGAATAAATAAATAAAATAAACCTGCCAAGTATAAGTCAATCATTTTTAAAAGTTAGGTGCAAGTTGACTATCGGAATCATTAAAAATAGTGGCCCTAACATACATAGCAACATATATAACCTTCAAAGAGTTTACAGACTAGAAAACAGAATAAAACAAAACATGTATGATTAAAATATCTCTTATCTGGTTGTTTGAAAACTTGGGCTTTACAGCCAGAGTGCCCAGTTTGAATTCCAGCTCTAGCTTTTACCACCTGTATAAATCTATAAATCAGGAAAGTTACTTAACGTTTCTGTGCCTCAGTTACATCAGTGATAAAGTAGGCATCAAAGGAGTCTACCACATGGATTTGTTGTGAACATGGAATTAGTTAATACCATTTCCAGCATATGATGTGTTGAATAAATATTAGCTATTATTCTTATAAGGTGTACAAAAGGTAAGGAAGGAAAGATTGTGTCTATCTGTGGAGGCAAAAATACTTTCTTTTCACAAATTCACTAAACTGAAATGAGAGGAAGGCACCCCATCAGAATTTATAGTGAATAGCAAAGTCTGTGTTGCAAGTGTAACAGAATTGCAAATGTAGCAGCAGATGTTTGAAACAGAATATCTCAACTAAGAGTACTTGAGACATTTTGAGATGTAGTCCCTGAAATTATCTTGCAAAGTAAATATGCATTATCAACCAAGATAGTTTTGGTCTCTTCTCTCAGGAAAAAGGATTCGTTTGAGAAATAATGATTTATTTTTTAGCTCCACCATTTACTTTGCTATCAAATCCTGTTTAAGCTGATATACATGTAGCTTCACTACATGTCATATATTTGAAAAAAATTAAGATTTGAAAAATCAAGATGTTTCAAATATATGACAGGTAGTAAAGCTAAGATTAGATTACATAATTGTGATCACCCCTTCTACTGATGACTGTTCAATGATTATCTTATGAAGGATAAAATTTTTGGTTCAATCATCAGCAGATGAAATTCCTCAGACAGTTTCTCAATTGTGTTAGTCATTAGCCAACCCTCTGCAATATCCTCCTCCTCTCTTTCTTACTAACTGCTCAAGGTGATGGATCCTGATTGGACTAAGCCAACCATGACCATCTGGTCAACAATTTCCCAGTTTTCCTTGCAATTAGTGTTGGTCATGTGACCTAACTCTGGCAAATGAGATTTATGGAGATGTGACTGGGAAACGTTTTCTTTCCTGATTTTTTTTTTAAAAGAAGGTGCTAACATGTTCCCCTTTTACCTTCCTTCTAGCTTGAATACATATGTGGTGTTTGGACTACAGGACACTTCTTGGGACCAAAAAGTACCAAATATAAAGGAAAAGTCAAAAGATTCTGGCCCTTCTACCATCAAGGCACTAAATCAAAGACAGTAGTCATCTACTTCCCAGCCTCTTGTTGTATAACAAATATAAGACCCAATTCTTTTAAGACACTACAAGCTAAGTGGTTATTACTTACAGCAGAATGAATTTCTAATTGGTACCACAGACAATTTAAGACATTAGATAATATCGATCTCCATTCTTTTAATAGTACAATTTGTTCATCATGAAGCAGTAAATCAGGGAATATTTTCAATACTAAAATTTTCAGGTGGAAATGATACTAAAATATATAAGAAATGAGTCTTGGAGCTTTAAATAATTCCTCTAGCCTTGTGGGTAAGAATTTAATAAATTTTGAGCAAAGAACTTTAGTGCTGTAATATTTGGAGTTATAATAAAAGCAGAAATTAATTTTTTCAATGCCAAAAGCAGCTTGTAATTAGTATAAATTGTAAATGTTAAACTACAGAATTCTTGAGTCCTCTAATAGCACTCAATCCCTTAATCAGTTATCCCCCACATTATAAATTACTGGTAAGTAATAAGAAATCAGAGGCTTTGTGACTTTTTGGTTAATTGTACCAAAACCAAATCAAAAAAGTTGAGAGAATAAGCAGCGGTAAGATACCATGATCCATATTCACTACAAATTGGAACACAGGCTTTGAAAGTTCTGAAAATTTTTCTAAGGTCAAAAGCAAGCACTGTTTAGCTTCCAAATCCAGGGAAGGATTTTTCTTCAAGAGGTGGTGAAATCAACTAATATTACTTGCCATTTGCGAAGTAAAAACATGATAGAGATTACATATTTCCAGAATGCTTAATCTTTTTATTTTTATTTTTTTTGAGATAGACTCTTGCTCTGTTGCCCAGGCTCGAGTGCAGTGGCACAGTCTCAGCTCACCACAATCTCCACCTCCCAGATTCAAGTGATTCTCCTGCCTCAGCCTCCCAAGTAGCTGGGACTACAGGTGCGTGACACCATGCCCGGCTAAGTTTTGTATTTTTAGTAAAGATGGTGTTTCACTATGTTGGCCAAACTGGTCTCAAACTCCTGACCTCGTTATCTGCCTGCCTCTGCCTCCCAAAGTGCTGTGATTACAGGCATGAGCCACTGTGCCCAGCAATCTCTTCATTTTTTAATAAATGTATATTACATATTACATAAATTATATCTTAGGGAAGCTAACAGCCAGCTTCTTTAATTTGATTCACTATTTAAAAAATAACACTGCAAATTCTAATTTAGCTTTGATTTTTCCAAATAAAGTATTAATGTGTCAAAAGAACATCAAATTTCTGAAGTATTTCCCCCATTTGCCTTCTGCTAATTTCATAGTCAGGATATCACAGATATAGGCCATAGACTTGGCATCAAAAGCAGTGGAATCAGATGTCATAATTGGCCTCAAAGCATGTCTAGATTTCAATAACAGTTCAATGGAGAACAGTAGAAAGAAAAGGCTGAGGCTAGGTTTCAAACTGATGGCTGTCAGTATCCAGCTTCCCAATTCACAAACAACCTGACCCTTACAGCCCTGATTTTGATGAGTATAAATGTGTAAAAGGTATAAGCTAATGGGTTGGCACATGACAATAGACTCTGACAAAGTAATGCATACTCAGATGGGTATGAGTATCTTGTTGCCAGAGTAAGGGAGTCAGTTCATTTGAATTGAAATGGTAACCCAAAATTAGTCGGAGCAAAAAAGACCCCAACTCCCCTAGCAGAGAAAAAGGTCTAGGGAGATAGGCTGGCCCCAGCCAGAGGATTCTGAAGAGTCCTGCAGATGCCTAGCCATAGAAAGTAGGTAAATTATAGGGCTAGTAAGAAAAGGATTTGGCTTACTAAATACAATGATGATCATGAATGGCTTGATAACAGTTTCAGGGTAGCAAAACTAAATGCAAACCCTAAACTGACATCTAATGGGTTGCAATGCATGGCTAAGGTCAGCTGAGGGGAATGCATCTAGTTATATCTGCAGATAGAATAACTTCATAATTACCACCTATGCAAGGCTAGAACAGGTAGTAACTGCCATTCTGAATGAAGACCCTAACTAAAAATGTCCTTCAGTGAATGATGATGGCTTGTGCATCATCAGGATTTATGAGTAATAAGCTATTATAAGCACAGTCAAGTTTTAAAAGCTGTGAGATGAGAACTAACTGAAAATGCCTACCATAGATTCAGCAGAAGTATCTCAAACACATTGTATAATGTCTTATCCTACTATTAAAGGTGAGTTTCTGCACAAATAGTATATGGACTATACTATTTGTGTATAGTGGCTGGATGAAAAACACCTCTCTGTTGAATGTATAAGAACATCTTCAACCACCTCCCACCAAAATCTAAAAAACTCCTAGTTGATCTTGAAATCACCAAATCCAATTACAATTATATTATCTCTTTTTCATATGCTTCTATTTCTTTGGTGAACATTTTAATAACATTTGTTTACATTTCTGTTAACTGGTTATTCTAATGGTATAAATTCCAAGAACCATTTTAAGTTCTCTCTGAAAAATACTTGCTTTCCTTGAATTGTTTGTCTTGTCTTCTATTCAAACAAGGGACTTATTTGGAAATAAAATGATTTACAAGCCAATTCCTGGAGTATTAACTCATAATCATTGAATGTTACTCATAATCATTATGAGTAACCTCAACGACCCTGACAAAAACAAACAAAAAACTTTTACACAAATACCGTATTGAAAATATACCTTTAGCAATAATTGATATATTACTCCTTGAATTTACTTACTAGATTATATTTCAGATCTTGAGCCTTTAAGAACTGTTATAGATATTGCAATGTCCTAGGGTGTTTTACCAAGCAAGTACATGTCTGGTTGATTAACAAGATATCCATATCCAGTTGCTATATGCATTTGTTAGCATTCCTTTTATTGCAAGTGATAGAAACCCAATGAAAACTAGTCTGAGCCACACCCGACAAAAAAAATGATTGGTTATGAAAATAATCAAAATAGCCACAGACATGACTGTATTTAATTTGCAATTTGCTTCCTTAATTTCCAGGTCACAAAGTAAAATATTTTTAAGATTACAAATCTTAAAGTTGGCTGATCCAGAAAAAGCCACTCTAATATAAAACCTGCCAATAAGGCAATTCTACAAGTTAACCCCTTTGATAATTTTTTGAGATATCACAATTGAGAGAATGCATTAGTATGATAATTTTCCCACATCCATTGACAAAAAAGTTATATTGCCCTGTTATTCCTACTAAGAGATCAGGACAGTTATATCCGTATTGTGGGCAACTTCCTTAAACATTCTCTTTTCCATGTAATGTTTGCCTTGCATTTATTATTATGAAATAATCTTTTCTAACCCTGAAATTTTGATTTGACTTAAATATACATTTTCCTTCGTCTTCCTAAGTCACTTTTTAAAGTAGGTCTCTTACATTCTGTGTAGAGATGGGTTTCACTTTTGTTTGTTTTGGTTTTAACAGATCTAGTAGTCTGCTTTCTTTCTATTGTTCATTAAATTAGGCAACTTTATTTCCTTTTTTTTTTTTTTTTTTTTTTTTTTTGAGACAGAGTCTTGTTCAGTCGCCCAGGCTGGAGTGCAATGGTACAATCTCTTCTCATTCCAACCTCCACCTCCCAGGTTCAAGTGACTCTACTGCCTCAGCTTCCTGAGTAGCTGGGATTACAGGCACCCGCCACCATGTCTGGCTAATTTTTATATTTTTAGTAGAGATGGGGTTTCGTCACATTGGCTAGGCTGTTCTCAAACTCCTGACCTAAGGTGGTCCACCCACCTCAGCCTTCCAAAGTGCTAGGATTACAGGCATGAGCCACTGTGCCCAGCCTAACTTTATTTTCTTTATATTTGAATTATCATTGTCATTCTGACATAATTTTGAATTCTGCTACTTCATATTTGTGACTTATACTTTTAAATATTAGGTGTGTGTTGTCATTGTTGTTTTATTTTATTTTGTTCATTTTGGTCCAGAAAAGTACTTTTTCTTTGACACTTAGTAATTTGAAAACTGAAATATTTCTTCCCTTTTACCCTTTTCCTACTCGTGTTTTAGTTAACTCCTCTGGAATTTTCATGCCAGGATATCTTTATCAAAATATTATTGTATTACCCATCCAGAATATACCCTCACTTGATTTCATTCCTTGTCTTTCTTTATAGCTTTATCATATATACATGTGAGTGTGCAAGCACACTGACACATAAATATGCTTTCTTAATCCACTATTTGATTTCAGCTGTTTTAGGATTCATATGTCATCATTCCATATGTGTCATTTTAAGATTTCTTTCTCAAAATCATGTTTTAGGGATTCATCCAGATTGATGTGTGCAGCTGCAGTTTATTAATTTCCACTGCAGTAGAGAATGCTACTGTAGGAAGACAGCACAAATTGTGTAATCATTTAACTGGGTCTGGATATTCCTGTACATATGCAAATCTCCTGGTAGTGGCTACTGTATAAGAGTTCCTCTGGTGTGCATAATATGCATAATTATGATTTATTTTGATAATCAGAAGGGTATAGTCATGGTTATCTTTAGAAGATAAATGCAGTATGTTCCCAAAAGCGTTGTTCTAATTTTTGAACCCAGTAACAACATGTGAGTGCCCCCACTACTCCACATTCTTGTCAGCAGGTGACACTGTCAAGCACTTTAATGGTTACCATTACAGGGAGCATGAAATGAAATATCTCATTGTGGTTTCATTTGTGTTTCCTTTATAATGTATAAGCTTAAGAATATTTTCATGTTACTGACCATTATTTTCTCCTTGTGTAAAATAGTTGTTCAGTTCTTTTACTCACTTTTTAAAAGGTATTTTAAAAAGGGCTAAAGTATTTTCCTTACTGATTGATAATTGATCTGTGTATATTCACAGCACTAACTTTATGTTAGTTTAATATACTTAGACATTTTTTTTATGAATTGCCTGGTCACTATGTCTTTGATAAACAAATTCTTAATTTTAATCTAGATGAATGTATTAATTTTCCCTATACAATTATACTTTGAGACTTATTTAAGAAATCCTTCACTATCCAAGGTTATAAAGATATTCTCTTATATTATCAATTAAAAGTTGTAAAGTTTTGTCATCTACATTAAAGTTCAGTTCATTTGGAATTGTGCGTGTGTGAAAGTGTGAAAGAGAGAGAAAGGGAGGGAGGGAGAGAGGGAGGGGGTGAGAAGAGAGAGAGAAGCTACAGATCTATTTAAATATTTTTTTCAAAATGAATTTTCCTGGCAGTGTTGATTAAATTTTTCATGCTTTCCCTGTGGGATCTCCAGTGCTAGCTCTGTCATAAATTAGGCCACTGATATTGTTGGCCTAATTCTCATCTTGAATTGGTAGGAGGATCCCTTGAAAATGGGAGGCAGAAGTTGTAGTGAGCCAAGATCATGCTACTACACTCCCAGGCTGGAATGTAGTAGCATGATCTTGGCTCACTGCAAACCTCACCCAATCTCATCTTGAATCTCATCTTGAATTGTAATCCCCAAGTGTTGAGGGAGAGACCTGGTGGGAAGAGAATGGATTATGGGAGTTGTTTCCCCCATGCTGTTCTCATGATATTGTGTGAATTCTCAGGAGATCTGATGGTTTCATAATTGGAAGTTTTTCCTGCACTCTCACACAAATCTCTCTCCTGCTACCAAGTGAGCAAACCAAGCTTGCTTCCCCATGATTGTAAGTTTCCTAAGTCCTCCCCAGTCATGAGGAACTATGAGTCAATTAAACCTCTTCCCTTTATAAATTACCCAGTATCAGGTAGTATCTTTATAGCAGTGTGAAAAGACACCAATACAGTCACCATATATTCATGAGTCTGTTTCAAAGTTTACTATTTTTGCTATTCAATTTGTATATCTTTGCACAGATACTTACTATCTTCATTACTATATTTGTATTATAAGTCAGCATGTAAAAGTCCAGCTCCTCCCCAGATTCTTTCATTAATGATTGTTACTTGAGGTCTTTTTTTTTTTTTTACATCCAAATCTATTTGTTTGAAAAATCTCTTTCAAGTTTTCATTATGATTTTTATTAGCATCACATTAAAATGATAGGTTAATTAGGGGAGAATTGACATTGTAAATCTATTGTCTTCCACTTTATAGACATGCTACATTTCACCATTTATTCAGGTCTTCTTTAATGACTTTCAGTAACAATTACTCTTATTCTTTTCTACATACAAGTCATTTATTTAATTTTATTGAGACAGGGTCTCACTCTGTCACCCAGGCTGGAGTGTAGGAGCATGATCTTGGCTCACTGCAACCTCTGCTTCCTGTGTTCGACGGATCCTCCTACCTTAGCCTCCCAAGTAGCTGAGACCACGGGCATGTGCCACCACGCCCAGCTAATTTTTTTGTATTTTTGGTAGAGATGGGGTCTCATCATATTATCCAGGCTGGTCTTGAACTCCTGTCCTCAAGTAATCTGCCCACCTTAGCCTCCCAAAGTACTGGGACTACAGGCCTAAGGCACCACACCTGGCCCAGGAAAGTTATTTTAAACCTTATATTTTTGTTATTTTACTAATGTAAATATGTTTTTAAATTTATTGATTACCTATTGTTGAGAAACAACCCATGTCAAAACTCAGTAACTTAGAAACAACGATGTTTCTAAGCTACCACAACCCCACAGGCATCTCGGCTGTGCGGTTTCTTTGCTAGAAACGAGCAAAGACACAGAGTATTTTCTAGAACTAGACAGCACAAGATATCTTCTTCACCCATATGACTGTTGTCTCTGCAGAAATGGAAGGAATAACTGGAAGCTGGATAAGTATGTCCCCGTCTTATGCAGCCTTCTAGTGGCATGCTTGTGTTTGCACAGAGAATGATGGCATCAGCATAGCTGGACCTCTTACTTGGTGACTGCTTCCAAGAGAAAGGAGTAGAAACTCCCTAGTCCTTTAAAGGATCCCGTAATTGGCAGAGCATAACTATTGCCCTGATATGTTGGACAAATTCAGTCACAAGTACAGCCCAGTTTCAAGGGTAGGAGAAATAGTCCCTACTTCTTAATGGGAGGAGTGACAAATGCAAATAAGAAGGAAAGGAATTGATGATGGCCTTGGGCCACAACAGCTCACATCACTCTCAATTGCTAAATACACTCACCCTCGCCTGGGACCCCCATATTTCATCTCCTTATGGTATCAGAGGCAGATTTGAAATCCAATATGTTGCCACCTAAATATGGACTATTTGGGGAAGGAGATGACTCTCCTTGGATGCAGTCCTTCAGGAGAGACATGTGAACTAAAAATATATGTTATCTGTCCCCTAAACACCCAATAAATAATGGTGAGGCAAAAACAGAATAAATACATTAGACCTTCTCTGCATCTATTGAGATAATCATGTGGTTTTTCTCTTTGGTTCTGTTTATGTGATGGATTACGTTTATAGATTTGCATATGTTGAACCAGACTTGCATCGCAGGGATGAAGCCTATTTGATTGTGATGAATAAGATTTTTGATGTACTGTTGGATTCAGTTTGCCAGTATTTTGTTGAAGATTTTTGCATCAATGTTCATCATGGATATTGGCCTGAAATTTTCTTTTTTAGTTGTGTCTCTGCCAGGTTTTGGTATCAGGATGATGTTGGTCTCATAAAATGATTTAGGGAGGATTCTCTTATTTTGTATTATTTGGAATCGTTTCAGAAGAAATAGTACCAGCTCTTCCTTGTACCTCTGATAGAATTTGAATGTGAACCCATCTTGTCCTGGACTCTTTTTGGTTGGTAGGCTAAAGTTCTTAGAAGCCTTTTGTCTAACTCAGAAGGTGTTTGAGGCGCTTACTCCAATATTTGAAATGTTTTCAGAAAGGATCTCATAGCCATGTACCTGATTTGATTTTAACACTAAGGTAAAAATTTTACTGACAATTCTCTGCACTTGATCTTTCCCTTGAGGCCATTTCATATTCTGAGGGCATTTTGTCAGCTGGAGAAGTTGGTAATGAGAAACAGTTTAATTTTCCAGACTACCATGTCTTTGATTTTATTTTTTCCCCAACATCTGGTATAAGCTGAGCAGCTTCTTTACTATTTTGTCTCTCTTCATTTACCTATCATACACAGTTTACAACATTCTGCTGGAAATCTCAGCCAAACCCACAGTCCGTAAGATTCATTTTCTTTCTTCATTGTAGTTGTAGGCAACGGTGCTGCCAGACATTCCACTGCTACATAACATGGATTGTCTTTTTCACAAGTCTCCAATAACAATTTCCTCACTGCCTTTTACACTTCCTTCCACTCACTGCTCAATAACAAAGCCAGTATCCCATTTTAGGTTTTTGTTATGGCCACACTTTACATGTAGGTACCACATTCCATTACAGTTATCTATTGCTGCATAACATACTATCCCAAAATGTAGTGGCTTAAAACACAGATATATAATTTTTTTATGATTCTCTAATTTGGACTGGGCTCGGCCTGGCAGTTCTTCCACCTTATAAGTTATCTTTCAGAGCAAATATCCAAGATGGCTGCTTCCCTTAGCTCATGCCTCAGCAGAGATGGATGGAATAGTAGGGATGTGACTAGGCATCCCTCTCTCTGCTTCTTTCTCTCTCTCTTGCCACATGGGTAGATTGTGCTTCCTCACAGTATGATGTTGTCACAATCATTTGACTTTTTACAGGGTGGCCAGCTTCTAAGAGTAAAGAGGACAAGCTGCCAGTCCTCTTAAATGACGAGTCTGGAATTCACCCACTATCACTGCTACCACATTCTATTGCAAGGGCAGGCAAGACTCAAAGGAATGGGAAATAGATTCAACTTTTAAAGTGAGGAGTAGCATGTATATTGACGGTGACAACACTACGAAACTAAAATGTTAAAATTTTTTGATTCTTCAAAATTGATACATGGAAATAAAACAGCTTTTTCTGAAAATATTTTATCAGAAAACCTTTAGAAATTGTTTTAATTTCTAATAACTTGCCTATCAATTACTTTCAGTTTTCTGTGTAAAAAAATCATATCATCTGTGGCAAGGACCTCTAATGCAATCTGATCACTGTCTTGGCTTAGATACGATTATTCACAAAATAATCCAAATTATGCACATGCTTCTATCCTAAGTTAACTCTAGAACTTACCATCTTAGGCGTCATTAATGTGAACAAGTCTGGGCCAAACATTCTTTGCAAAAAACATTTTTAAAAAAATCAATATCTGCACAATATTTAGAGAAACATATTGCATTCTTAAAAGAATATCTGTACCCAGATATGATTGCTGTAAAAAGACTAAGTATAACAATTGTTGTGTTACTCTGAGGCAACTGTGTTTGGAACTGACAAATAATCTGTCTTAATAACGCCCCACTTAAATATGGCATGATTTGCAAATACAAAAAACAAATATTTTCTTTGTGTTAGCCCTGATTTAAAGCATGACTCAAGGACCATAGCACCTGAGTTTCTCAACCATCCTCTTACATCTGTAAGCTTTGTGACTTATGAACATTTAACTTGTAAGTCCTCTGTGTTGCCATCTTTAAAATGGACTAGGCTGGGCAACATGGCTCACACATGTAATCTCAGCACTTTGAAAGGCCATGGTGAAAGAATCACTGGAGGCCAGGAATTTGAAACAGCTTGGGCAACATAGCAAGACTTCATCTCTACTTAAAAAAACAAAACGAAAAAATTAGCCAGGCACGATGGCACATACCTGTAGTCCCAACTACTTGGGGAAGCTGAGACAGGAAGATCAATTAAGCCCAGAAGTTAGAGGCTACAGTGAGCTATGATCATGCCACGGCTTTCAGCCTGAAGAACAGAGAAAACCTCTGTCTCTAAAAATAAATAAAGTGAAACTGTGATTATTGCCTTGCCTATGGATGGTAATTACTATGACTATGGTGCCAAAAGATTTATATAAAAGCAATTTTCTAAATTATCAGTGCCTTGAAAATTTATAAGACAATGTTTTCGTGACAACTTTTCTCACTTAAAAACAAGGTGTTGCCCAGAAATACTTGTTTGCGCTCCTATTGCCGTAATTTCCTAGCGTCCACAATTTTGGTACATGAATTTATCACAGTATTTTGATGCTGGCCCATAAGAGGAGTTTTGGAGCCTGAGATTACACTTGGGATATCCACTAGACCCGACAGAATCTCTGTTGTCATTCTATTGTCTTCCTGCTGTTCGTTTCTCCTATTTCCTCTCTGTCATATTCTACCGTTAATTCTGTGACAGCATTAGATAAGGATTTGTTCTATTTATCCCGCTCATGTGTTCTTGTTTGTGTTTTTGTTTTTTGTTTTTTTAACCAAAGGACTGTGTCTTTCCACTATTGGAATTTTCAGCTATTATCTTTTCCAATATTGCCTGTCCCCAATTCTCTCTATTCTTACTTTTTTAAAATTCCTGTTAAACTTCTGTTGGACCATTTCATTAGAGCTTCCATAATTTTTTTTTTTTTTACCTCTCTTGATATCTCCCATCTGTTTATCTCCTGTCTTCCATCTGTTTATCACTCTATAATACATTCTGGATGATTCCTCAGATCTATCTTACAGTTTGATTTGGTTCTTTGCTCAAATCTGTCTTTTTGCTTTATATTTTCTTGTTCTCTCATTATGGTTTCAGTTTCCTCCTTTTCTCTTTAATGATTGTAAGCATACTTATCCTATATTTTTGCCTACATATTTACACATTTTAGATTGTGACTAAAATACTCATTTTCCTGGGAGTTTTTGTTTGTTTGTTTGTTTCATATCTGATGTATCTCTCTTGCCAAAATTTAATTCTTCTGTGTGGATTATAATTTTTTAAGCCTGAGTTTAATTGGGCTGTCCACAATTGTTCCAGTTCTGTTCTCTTTCTGGTATAATGATTATATTTCCCTGTGCCCACTGAAGTTAGGTGTGCTCAGATACTCTCTTTAAACCGCAAAATGTGAAGATAATTAACTTGTGACATTTACTTGTAGAAGTTTTACAAACCAGAATTTTATTCATCATGCCTCCTTGTTTCCTGCCTTGACCATTATGTGGGTCAAGTTGGAGCCACGATCAGCGTGGGTCTCCATGTGACGATAGTGACAGAGGCCTC
The DNA here is from genome assembly GCA_036589455.1 of Ateles fusciceps. NCBI lineage: Eukaryota > Metazoa > Chordata > Mammalia > Primates > Atelidae > Ateles > Ateles fusciceps. The sequence goes on along the minus strand of JAZHEH010001266.1, from coordinate 15,063,167 downwards.
TGGCAGCGGCAGCTGGACTTGCAGTGTGAGCCAGCTTAAGCTGTCCTGTGTTGACTAAATTAATTTACCTTCACCACGGGTTACTCCTTCATGAGAGCCCTCTCTTTCTCAGATCATGGAAGAATCCTGATACTTACTTTAAGTTCAATATGTATAAATATTCTACTGGTTATTAGCACCTCTATGACTTTACAGTGGGAAGAAAGCCTTTCGATATTAGCTAATTTGATTGTGTTCCTGGAAGCCAGCATGTAAACTATTGGTCATTCGGTTTACAATTTTAAATGCATTGCTAATAAAAGCCATAATACATGCATATATTTATATGCAATCTGACCATGCCTATTACCTTAAACAAAAAAAAGAACAGGGCAATGAATCTAAAAAAGATTCAAGTCAAACTTCTATAATTAGGACTAATTAGAGGAGATGGGTTTTAACATGAAAGTTTGAAATTACTATCCACTATTAGCAAAAAGGATATGCATTGCTTTTTAAAAATATGGGTTTTTTCAAGTTATTTCAAAGGAAATTTCTAGGAACCTATTTGCTAAAATCATTAGTGTCATATGCATATAAATTAAAACTGTAAAGTTCTAAAAATCAGTTTATGTAGGACAAAGTTCAACCAGTTTTAATACTAATTATCAAAATTTCTAGAAAGAACTGGGTACGGTGGCTCACATCTGTCATCCTAGCACTGCGGGAGGCTGAGGTAGGTGGTTCACCTGAAGTGAGAAGTTCAAGACCAGCCTGGCCAACATGGTGAAACCCCTCTCTACTAAAAATACAAAAATTAGCCTGGCATGGTGGTGGTGCATACCTGTAGTCTCAGCTACTCAGGAGGCTGAGGCAGAGGTGCTGAACACCGGATTCAGAGGTTGCACTGAGCCAAGATTTCACCATTACACTCCAGCCGAGGCAACAGATCGAGACTCCATCAACAAAAATAATAATAATAATAATAATAATAATAATTCCAGAGAGGACTTATATGTTTAATACTGTAATTGCCATATTCTTCTACCAAGATTTTCATTCTTTCTGCTCTGATCTATTCTATTTTTTACCCAGTGACTGGCACACTGTACACACCTAATATGTAGGGTCGAACTCAATTGTGTTGTTTTTTATTAGTTTTAGGCAACAAAAAGTGATAATTAAAGTCTGCGAAGACTGAGTCAACAGTTCAGTAGCTTTTGCCTAGTGGGTTAGTCAAAGAGTAAAGACTAGAAATAGAATACTCTCAGACATGTTCGCTGTTAAATCAGTGATTACCAAGCTATAGTTAAAGGATATCTTTTCAGAATTGAAAAGTTCTCTATGAGAATTTTTAAATGCTTTGTCTTCATTTTGGCAATGATCTAAAAAATTAACATAAATACATTCTGAGTTATCTAAAAGGTTAAGAAGATTGCCTTATAACCAAGTTTTGTTCATGATTTGAGAATCAGTTTTGCATGCCTCATGATCAAGGTGAGGCCAACCAGTCCCTGATGTCCTGAGACAACGGGAAGAAAGAGAAGCAGATAAAATAAATGATATATTCACACCAGTGAGATCAAACAGCATTGCAGCACACTAGTGATCACATAACCCACTAACACCAGCATGCCACACTCTACAAAATTAGTGCCTAAATACCATGATTCCACTGTGAGTGGCCCACTTAGTTCCACAATCAACATTTTCTTTCACATTTAAGTGAAAGTCAATTTATACTTTATTGATTTTGTGGTTTTGTTTTTGATTGAATTTTTTGTTAGGATTTACAGTGGTAGAATAAGTTGTATGCATAAGAAGGTTATTGCTAGTTTAATAAATTTAAGTCAACATTGGAGAGTCACAAGTATTATATTCTTTAAATGGAACATATGCAATACTCAAGTTTCTCAAACATTGTACTATTTAAAATATCAATTCAAAACAGCCTACTGTAAGTGTGTTGCAATATTTACATTCATTATGCCAAGTTTAGGTCTCATATAAATAAAATCATCAATATACACAAGGAACAAATGCTGATTCTTTCTCTGGACTAAGGATTTCTCATATTACTGAGGCTAAAACAGTTCAAAAATATTCCTTTCTTATGAGGTCAGTAAATTCTAATCAGCCAGTTGTCTTTATGAATGCTTTCAATTATACAAGTAGTTAATTATTGTCAGTCAACTAAAAACAGCTTTGAGGCTATCATTTAGAATTTAAACAAACATTCACCTTAAAACTTGCTTTCAAAAGATATGAAAATCAAGGATATTTCTCTTTCATCTAAAAAAAAAAGTCCTTTCAAACATAAAAATGATTACTGTCATTTGGTCATTTCGGCACCAAGATAGAACTGGCAATCATGCTGCTAGTAGTAAAAACAGCCGCAAGCAGTGAAGACATCCAGGGGAAAGAGTACTTTTTTAGAGTAAATAATACTCCCTGTGGCCACAAATTCAGACATGGATGGCTCCATGCATTAAGTTGATGGCATCATTTACATGAAGTCTCCACTGCGATTTGCTCTCTGACTTACATGAAAGAAAAATGCTTTGAAGGCCCAGTTAAAATTCTGATTAATAGATCGGTCAGATACAGAGCCAAGATGTGCAAGGGGCTGCAGTTGGTGCTTTGTCCAGGACCATGGATCATTTAGGATGAATAGAGCCCTCAGTGATGGAGTTAACGGCACCACTCAGGCAGCAACTTGAAATGCAGTCTGAGGTTTGTTTGGCCCTCCGGTTGGCACCGCGACCAGTGACACTCCAGCTGGGTAGTGGAGCCTGGCCAGCTCTGCTCACCTGACCTGCCAACTTGGGCAGGAGCTCCCCTTTCTTCATCCAGATTTTTGAATGCATGTGTTGTGAGTGGAGAAGATGTGGTCTTGACACTGAGGAAGTTGAAAGGGGTTGTTGTCGTTCTTCATACACTTTTTAAGATAGGTCAGTTTGTAAGGAAAAAAGAAAGACAAGCTTTGAATTAAAAAAAAAATGAGGAATTGTTGCCACAAGAAAAATAAATCTGCATAGGTGGCAAAGCAGCTGAGTATTTGCAATATTTATTCCTTGTGAAAAAGGGTGTGAGGCATTAGCAACAGAAGGAAATCATGAAAGTGCAAGAGCAGGGATACTCTAGCTGCCCAGTCTTAGAGATGCAGCTGCTGCCTGACGCTGCAGCACAAAGAACCTGGTTGAAAGGCAAAATGGTGTCAGGTTTGCATGCTGTGGTCATTAGACATGTGAGCCGCTCTTGGAGGGTGTATTGGGCCTGGGAAGCTAGGCACCTGTTGCCCACAGAAACACAATACACTTATTGATTTGAGAGGGCTGCACGGAGTAACTAAAGAGGACACACAAAAATCCAAAATAATAAATGGGCCCATTACCCAATGACGTGGCAAAGGGGCTGCCAAAGGAAAGTCATAGATCCAGATTACTTTATCTAAGGCAGTACCAAGCAGAAGAATTGTTTATGGGAGGTTGGAGGAAGGGCAGGGAGAGAAGAACGAGTAGGAAAGCACTGCTTAATAAAAAATGGTGTTGTACTTGAGACCATCTAAAAGAACCTCTTCTGATTTATCTTCTCCCAAAGCTGCAGCAGCAGCAATTGAAGTGACTATAATAGCCTAGGAGAAATGTTGGTGCTATTAGTTGGGTGATTGATGGAAGCGCTGCCAAAACAGCTAGGGAATTTGTCAATGTGTTTTTTGAAGTTTGTAAATGATGACACTGGCAAAGTGTAAACAAACTCAGCTCTAGCAGACACGTTGCGTAGTCCCCCAAACTGACACTTCCAGGAACTCATTTGCTGGATTGTTCCAATTAGGAATCATCAGCTGGAGTAACAAGCTCCAGATTTTTAGGCCAGGGAAGATGGGGCTTGTACAACATGTGAGAGTTAAGAAAATATATAAAAGCAACTTCTGTTGACTCATCATCCTAAGGACTGCACTGCTAGTTTGTTATAGAGAACCCTGCAGAAGAAAAATAAGTGACCTCAAGATATTTAAAACCCAGAGATCCAGAGTCAACAACTCTACAACCATTGTATGAATCACAGTAATTTCTTAAAGTCAATGTTACAATGTGTCTGAGTTCCCATCTGCTTGATTTCAAGTAGTCTAATCTTTATCAGGTCCTCATTCTCATTATTTCTGGGTGAAAGTTTATATGTTCCAAAATCCATTCTGATTATCACTGGGTGATTTAGTCAGTCAGCTATTCATCCTACTGCAAATTTCCTCAAAGTTTACTCCTTCAGCAAAAATTGATTGGGTAAAGCATACACAAGATAGGATGCTCAGCATCAGAGATACAGAGGTGAAAAAGATGAAGGCAAGTCTTGCAGCACTATTCACAATAGCAAAGATACTGAATCAAACTAAATGCCCATCAGTGATAGACTAGATAAAGAACATGTGGTACATCTATGCCACGGAATACTATGCAGCCATTAAAAATGAGATCATGTTATTTGCAGGGACATGGATGTAGCTGAAGCCAATTATCCTTTCCAAAGTAATGCAAGAACAGACAACCAAATACTGCATGTTCTCACTTATAAGTGGGTGCTAAATGATAAGAAGACATGAAAACAGTGGAGAACAACACACTGAGGCCTATCAGAGGGTGGAGGGTAAGAGCAGGAGAGGATCAGGAAAAATAACTAATGGGCTCAATATCTGGGAGATGAAATAATCTGTGCAATAAATCTCTATGACACAAGTTTATCTATGTAACAAATCTGCACATGTACTCCTGAACTTAAAAGTTGAAAAAAAGCCCTGAACTTACAGAATGTACATTCACTTGATAGAGACAGACATAAGTCAAATAAAAATAAAATGAGTTGGGAAGATCCAAGATGGCAGATTAGACACAACTCCAGCACACAACACCCAGCGAAAGAGATGCAGAAACCCAGAGATCTCCTAGCTCCAACCCAGGTGCCAGGTGCATTTCAACAGGTCTGGTCCGAGGGTGAGCAAAGCCCACTCAGGGCAGACCAAGGTGGGGTAGGGTGCTGCTTTACCCAGAAAGTGCATCTGACCGGCGAGTCGGAGGCTCCACCTCTGGCACTCCAGTCCAGATACAGCGCTTCCCCAAAGCCTCAGCAATGCACAGAACAGGGGATCTTTGCCAGTCAAGTGCTGAGAATTACAAGTGTGGAGTTGAATAAAAGTCTGCAGACTGAGCTATCGCCCCCTCCCCCTGTCTGGAGAGAGAGGGAGCTGTAAGCTGGAGCAGCTGGGCGGCCCCTACCCCATGACCAGAGAGAGAGAAAGCTGAAAGGGGGGAGACAGCCTGTGCGGCTGGGCAGGTCCCTACCCTCCCCTACAAACCCCAAAGGTCTGAAGCTCTGACTGTAGTGGGTTGCATAGCCAGTGCCACAATCTGAGAGGAACGCTGAATGATCCAGCCCAGTGGAGGAAGCCCACTAGAGGGGTGGAACTGGGCTACATGTTTTAACAAAAAACACAGGAAGCCTACATAGCAACAGGATGGCGTTCTCAACAACCCAGCAGTGCCTACAGGTCAGCGGAAGAGGCGGGCATAATCTCCCAGCATAAACAAAAAAGACACAGGAAGCTTCCCTAGTAACCTGAAGGAGTCCCTAGAAACCCAGTAGCACCCGCACAGGCAGACAATCTACCTCATCAAGCAGCTCCCTGACACCACAGCCAGGTAAATCCACAAAGATGGGAAGAAAACAGTGTAACAAAGGTGAAACCATCAAAGACCAGAACACCTCTTCTCCTTCAAGGGATCACAACTCCTCCACAGGATCACAACCTGACCGAGAAGGAGTGCAAGGAATTGACAGAAACAGGATACAAAAGGTGGATAATAACAAACTTTTCAGAGCTAAAGGAACACATTCTAACTCAATGCAAAGAAACCAAAAACCATGAAAAAAGTTTAGACAAAATGCTAACTAGAATAACCAGCTTAGAGAAGAACATAAATGACTTGATGGAGTTGAAGAACACAGCACGAGAACTACATGAAGCAAACACAAGTTTTAATAGCCGAATCCATCAAGCAGAAGAAAGGGGTGTCAGAGATTGAAGATCAACTCAATGAAATAAAAAGAGAAGGCAATACTAGAGAAAAAAGAGTGAAAAGAAATGAACAAAGCATCCAAGAAATATGGGATTATGTGAAAAAACCTAATCTACGCTTGATCGGTGTACCTGAATATGACGGGGAGAATGAATCCAAGCTGGAAAACACACTCCAGGATATTATCCAGGAGAACTTCCCAAGCCTAGCAAGGCAGGTCAAATTTCAAATTCAAGAAATACAGAGAACTCCACAAAGATATTCCTCAAGAAGAGCAACTCCAAGGCACATAATCGTCAGATTCACCAGGGTCAAAATGAAGGAAAAAATGCTAAGCACAGCCAGAGAGAAAGGCCAGGTCACCCACTGAGGGAAGCCAATCAGACTCACAGCAGATCTCTCAGCAAAAACCCTACAAGCCAGAAGGGAGTGGGGGCCAATATTCAACATCCTTAAAGAAAAGAACTTTCAACCCAGAATCTCATATCCAGCCAAACTAAGCTTCATAAGTGAAGGAGAAATAAAATCTTTTACGGACAAGCAATTATTGAGAGATTTTGTCACCCCCCAGACCTGCCCTACAAGAGCTCCTGAAAGAAACACTAAGCATGGAAAGGAACAAGTACCAGTCACTGCAAAAGCAAACCAGTTGGCAAAGACCAAAAATGTAATGAAGAAAATGAGTCAACTAATAAGAAAGAAAACCAGCCAGTAACAAAATGGCAGGATCAAATTCGCACATAACAATATTAACATTGAATGTAAATGGCCTAAATGCCGCAATCAAAAGACACAGACTGGCAAAAAAAAAAAAAAAAAAAAATTTGCAATCTACCCATCTGACAAAGGGCTAATATCTAGAATCTACAAAGAACTAAAACAGATATACAAGAAAAAAACAAACATCCCCATTCAAAAGTAGGCAAAGGATATGAACAGACACTTTTCAAAAGAGGACATATATGAGACCAACAAACATATGAAAAAATGCTCATCATCACTGGTCATTAGAGAAATGCAAATCAAAACCACACTGAGATATCATCTCATGCCAGTTAGAATGGCGATCACTAAAAAATTGGGAGACAACAGATGCTGGAGACGATGTGGAGAAGAGGAACACTTACACGGTTGGTGGGAGTGTAAATTAGTTCAACCATTGTGGAAGACAGTGTGGCGATTTCTCAAGGATTTAGAAATAGAAATTCCATTTGACCCAGCAATCCCACTATTGGGTATATACCCAAAGAACTATAAATCATTCTACCGTAAAGACACATGCACACATATGCTCATTGCAGCCCTGTGTACAATAGCAAAGACCTGGAACCAACCCAAATGCCCATCAATGATAGACTGGACAAAGAAAATGTGGTACATATACACCATGGAATACTACACAGCCATAAAAAACGACGAATTCGTGTCCTTTGTAGGAACTTGGATGAATCTGGAAACCATCATTCTCAGCAAACTCACCCAAGAACAGAAAGCCAAGCACCGTGTGTTCCCACTCATAGGTGGGTGTTGAACAACGAGAACACGTGGACTCAGGGGAGAGAAGCATCACACACAGGGGACAGTTTTGGGGGGTAGGGGAGAGATAATGGGGATGGGGGGGTGGGGAGGGATAACATGGGGGAGAAATGCCAGAGTATGCACCTAAAGTAAAATAAATAAATTATAAAAAAAAAAAAAAAAAAAGAAAATTGGCATTTCTGATGAAGGAAGAGGTGGGAGCAGCCAGCTGGCTAAACTAGTAGTGGTCCTCTGATCTATTCAGGAGGAGGTCAGAGGGATTCGTCAGTTGTACAGTAACTCTTGCTCAGTAGCAAATGGTCTACCTGGATGCCCCAATGGCAATTAAACAAATGGTTAATTTGTTTCATTAATAAAGAGATTTGAGGAAAGAAAAAAAAAGAATCTAAATGTATTACACATGTATAAACAACCTCCTTGAAGGGGGTGGCAGAGGACAAGGTGCTAACCTGTATAACTTTGAAAATAAGTGGCATCTGTGAGTCTAAATGCAAAATAAACTGTACATAAGCACCATACTCTAGTTGATAAAGTTGTTATCCCAAAAGGGTACAGTTTAACACTGGTCAATTATACAAATGAGTGGTAGATAGTGGAAACAAGAAAAAAATAAAATAAAATAAAATGAGTTATTTAATTATAGTTGTGAGGGCTAAAGGCAAAAAAAGGAGAAAAAGGTGTAAATAGTAGGTACTATGAGGATATGAAACAGAGGACCTGACTTGGTTAAGTGAATCAGGGAAGGGTTCCTTAAGAAAGTGATATCTGAGCAGTGTTTTAAAGCATGTGTAAGAATCAGCTCAGAAAATGAGAGGGAAAAGATAGACCCAGAAAAAAATGAAATAGCAAGAAAGAAGGCCCTGAGACATGGAGGAGCAGAATGCTTTCAAGAAAGACACAAATTCAGAAGAATAAAATAAGGTCATGCAGGACTATTAGACTTAGATATATTGACGTCTTTAGACAAAGCCATTGAGAGATTTCAGATATGGAAATGACATCCTCAATTTACATTTAGAGAAGATCACACTGGCTGGAATGCACAGAATGCATTGGGGAAGCCAGGGCAAACATGGGTTGGTAGAGAGGAGGTTATTGCAGTAGTTTAGGTGAGAGATTGGACCAAGAATACAGCAGCAAGAATGGGGAACAGTGACATTTGGGAAGTAAAAATCCATAGCCCTTAACAATTGAGTGGATTTCGAGAGTGAATGAGAGGGAAGTGTCCCTTCCAGTTGTCAACTGTTGTCTGTGGTATGCATGGAGGTGCCATTTTTTCATACAGGCAATTTTCCCAGGAAGCTGGAGGAAAAGGTCAAAGTAGTGGATCCATGGCAACCCCCCCAAATACAAAGCAGGAAAATGTAGATCTTTTGAACAAAGTCCTAGAAAATCAGAAATATACTGAAATATACATCACCAACCATTCTTATTTTATTTTCTTCAAAAAGTCAGCAGCCCTGGGCAAAGAAAAGGAAAGATGAAACCTTTAGAATCCCCTAGAAAACAAAGGCAGGCCGTGTCAACTCTAATCATGTGTAACAGAGAAATGTCAATTTCTATACTAGTCTAACAAACTTTTGAAAAAAAAAATATATATATATATCTACACACACACACATACACACACACACACACACATTCAAACATATATATATATATATGTTTCAGAATCTATTTCTGGAATAGATTGTGGAGCCAGGGCTGTGAATGCATGAGAAACATAGAACCCCCAGTGAGGTCAATCCTCAGAACCATGTTCCCATTCTTCTAGTCAGCAAGTGGCAAAATCAGTCTTAATTTTGTTCCTGTTGTATTTTTTTTAAATATGAGTCTTCAAGAAGAAATAACCTGAAATAAGTTGTATATTTTCTAACAAGCCAAGTCAAAATGTTTTCCTGTTTTCTTACAAGAATTTTCACAATGTGAGTTTTTAATTTTAGGAAAAACGTATCTCTGTGCACAAATCCAAGAAGAATTTGCTTAGAACTCCTTTGATGCCAGCACCTGGCTGAAATTCCCCACCTCCAGATGATCCCATGTCCAAGGGCACATTCCACAGCTATGAGCTTGCTGCTGTCCCAGCAGGATCCTGGATTCAGAGCACACCAGTGTTCATTGTCTGAGGGTTTCAAGAGAGATGAGCTTGTCGAGATGTTTTTATTCTCGTTTTGATGCAGCAGGGACTTACTTTTGCAGTAAGGGACATCCAGACAGACTTTCAGCAAGGCAATGACTGGCACTGAAAGTAACTTCATCTGTCAAAGACTCTTTCCGTAGAAATGCAAAAAGAAAATGTGTACCATTGAAATAAACTGAAAGCACGTCAGCGTGATTGGCAAGCTGACTCCTCAAAAGAAGAAATAATTATTGCTTGATAATGGCAGCTTATGTCAGAGATGTGCATTTTGGGGCCACCATTTGGGTTACTGCAGGCTGCCTGACATCACAGGAAGTCTTTTTTGGCTTCCGAAGCTGAACTGTGAAGTGGCTTTGGCCTCATCATTTGCAACTGTGGCAGCACCAACAGCAGTGACTGACACAAAACATGTATCTCCCACGTGTCTGTCCCTCCCTATTCTAACCACCAGACAAAGCAAGTTAAAAAAAGACTCACGGACATGTACTCAAGACATTTGCTATTTTTGACTAGATTATTTTTCCAGACATATTAACAATAAATATTTGTATAATCAATTTATCTCAGTCAAAAATCAGTTATATTTTTATTTTCTGGTTTCTAAATCATTACCAAAAAAAAAAAGACATAGTCTCTTACCTTCTAAAAGTTTGGAGTCTTTTACAAGATATATTCTTTCACTTCTTTGGGTAATCTTTTTTATGATTTTCTTTTGGGTTGGTTTGTGTTTTAATTTTCCTCTAGGAATGCAAATATTTAAGGCCTTCGAAGGCATAAACTATTTCATGAATAAGAAATATCTAGAAAAAATTATTTGTATACTAGACAACAACTCTCTCAATCTTCTCATACATGTGTTAGAGTTGTTAGAAGGACATCTTTTGACTCCTCCATTTATACAGGCATATAATGTCTTTGCTCATTCATCTATTTCAGTAAAAAATGTATTTGCACTTATTATATTCTAGGCATGGTACAAGTTGCTGAAAGACTTACTTCGAATAAATATTTCTGAATGTCTCTAGAAGATAGAAGTTTTATATGCAACTTTCCAAAAGAAAAAGATCTGCACCCAGAACGATGTTCCTCTTAGAATACAGACATTTTTGAGGCAGACACAGCTAATTAGCTATCCCATGTCCATTCTCCCCTTCTTTCTTATTAATTGAATTGATTTTAAAAGAGGGAAAATGTGCCTAGTTAAAATACCAATTTCTCAGCTTCCCTGACCACTAACAATGGTCACTTAACTCAATTCTGGCCAATAAGTTGTCAGAAATCTCAGGAGAGGGCACTGTTTTCCTGAGGAAAGCAGGGGTAGAGTGTGGAGAGAAAAACACTATCTCCTCATTGTCATCATAGAGTTAGTGCAGCAGCTTTGGACAACCTACCTTTGTGACTTATCACATGACAAAAATATCCTCCCATCTGCTTAAGGCACTGTAGCAGAAACTGATAGTGCTTTTATGGAAAACCATTTTCTCTTCCTCCTGAGCACACAGCCAGGTGATTTTCTCCCCGCTTCCTTTGCAGTTAAATGTGGTTAGGGACTAAAGTATAGTGAAAGGGACAAGCCCTGCTTCCAGAACTGACCACCTACATTTTCTTTGTGAAAAACTTCATGCTCTTTCTCCTCCTGCTAGCTGGCAGTTGATATCCAAAGCAAACTTGGAAAACACTCACTGAAGACAAGTGACAGCAAAGCCTCCATCAACCTAGATCCCTTAGTGACCCACCCTGGATTTTTATAAAGGAGAGAAATAAACTCTTACTACATTAAATCAATGAAATTTCTAGACTAAATGCTTTACAATAGCTTCCATTACCTTGAATCTTAACATTATCCTATTTGAAGCCAGATTCTGCCAGAACTAAACCCCAAATACTTGGCATTGGGTTAGTACTCAGGTGGTGGATGGCTAGAAGGTTGAAGAGTCCTGTTTTGTTTTGGCAAAATAGTTCATAAAAAGAGTTGACTGAAGCAATCTGGAAGGCAGACCAGGTGTCTTCTGAGACTAGCTCTAGCCGAAGTAGCTAAGGAGAGATGTCCATGTTTATCAGTTCCTCCATGCTGCTTATAGCAAGTTACTGTGAGGAAGACTGCAGTTCAGACAAGAATTAACAGGTTTTGAATAAAATTCCAGAAATCTGAGGTCTCAGAGTTGGGAAACCCAACAGCTTCTGAATTCCAAAAAAGTATGAAATAAAATAGAAAAAGACTTAGAGTGGAAAAGGTCCATTAATTCTTAGCAATTAAACAAAGAATTCAAATGGTTTCAAATGACGTCAAAACAGCCTCCATTAAGTTAAAAGAGGCATTAAGATGAGGAAGCAATGAAATAAATCCGACTTCAGAATTATACCTGAGAAAGAAGTTCAAGAGATCCTTACTAGCACATGAAGCTACCTTGGAAGCACATAGCTCAGAAGCCAAGTGAGTTTTTAAGGAGTTGTATTAACAGAACTTGCTTTTAGAAAAAAATAGCCTATGACTATAAAAGAAGTCTTGGCACCCCAAACTTGTGCTAGCAAGGAGCAGATTGCAAAAGCTCTATGGTCCCCAAAGAGGGCAAACTTACCAATGTCCCACTTTATATGAACAGGAAAAGTAAGAACCTCGAATCAAAAAAGAACACCTTGAGGACATATCAGAAGCTGCAGAAAACAATGAAAGAAGGAGTTTGTCCTAATAAGAGAATACAGGACCTATGCCAAACTTCCCTGCAGAGCAGGGATGGCCTTACAGTATGCACACAGCAAGACTCCACCCTTGAAATAAACCAGCAAACACTGGGCCTCCTAATCTTCCCTTTCTAAAGGAAATTTGTCTCTCTGTTATCCTGTGCTTTATCTGGTCTTGTCTATCTGCTGGTGGGGGGAGGGGGTGTGGGTTTTTGTGTGTGTGGTTTTGTTTTTTGGTGCGTGGATTTTTTTTTTTCTGTTTAGTTAGAGGTAGTTGGAACCCATGCCACCCTATCTGTACTTGTTGGAGGAAATTGCTCATCACTCAAAAATTACAGACTTTGGCCTGGAGACAATACTGAATTTTTTAAATTAATTTTATTAATTTTTTCCTTTGGGGAAGGACTGAGTATGACCTTTGAATGGGAAAAAAAAATCTAATTGCTAACTGTTTATTAAAATGTGTTTCCTCTTTTCCCTCTGTTTTTTTAGCTTACCTTAAAATGATAAATAAATCAGATTTGAGATTTTTGTCTAAGCACTTTGGGAGTGGTTACTGGCACCTGTAACTAACTTGGAAACAAATAGCTCTGTTTCTTCTTTTTCCTAAACATCTCAGTTTCTGTTTTAGTTGATGTTTTTAGCTTACATGAGTTTCATACAAGAGAATGTGAGTAAAAGTGACTGATGACCACCACTTTCAAACTTGATCCAGAAAAACCTTATATGTATCTTCCTCTGTGCTCTCATTACTGGAAGCCCGATGGGGAAGATGGCAGCACCTGTCAGTCTGGTTTGATGACTGACATTTTCAGTAGATCCCTAGGCTTCAAGCCCCATGACCAGTAACATCTACGTTGGACTGATTAATGAACAAGAAATAAACTGTTATTGGGTTAGCCACTGAAACCCTGGAGTTGAACCTAACACTAGTGTTTCCCTAATGCTAACATGAGAGCTAACATTACCTAAATTGTATGTAGCCACACAATTCTTGACATTCCTTTGATGAATGAAAGCTTTCACTCAAATGTGTTTAGATCCACAAGTGGTAACATCTGGGTGGTCTGTGTGTAGACTCAGGAGAAGCAGAAACCGAGAAGTTTCTCCCTTTTTTTCTCTTGTTCTTTCTTCTGATTTCTCTGTTTATTTGCATGTAATGTACCATTGCTCCTATACTCATTTTGACTTTTATCAGCTTATGGAACTGTTCTTTGTGATTTTCCTATTGGATTACAAAGGTTGAAAAGTGATCTCAAAGGCCAGTCAAAGAAGTCTGGGATTGCACTGTGACAACTTCCTCAACCCTGAAGTCAAAGTCCGAGCAAGAGTGAAAGCCAAGAACGCAACCCAAAAAGATGGCATCTGTAGGAACACAGGTTAGGAAAGGAGACCTCTGAACAATAGTGAGAACAATGGGAGGCATCAAACCTATCCAACCCCTGAAAAAAGGCTCAGAACCAGGTGGCTCCTCCTGTGATAGAATGCGAAGGAAATCTAAGAAAGGCACGCTAAGGGACTATCTGAAATTATTATCTCTGAAGGTTCAGAGAAAATATGTGCAGCTATATATAAATCGGCTAATAACAGCAGGTAGCCCAGAAGAATTGGGATATGTTGGGTTCCAGAGTTTTTCACATTTAACCTACCAGGCACAAATAGAGTGGGAGAGGATGAAGAGTAAGTGCACTGTAATATTGTACACTAACCACAGATTGGTTCACACCCAGACCTGGGCACATCCACGTGTATCACCCAGCACTGCATCCCAGCTGACACCAGGAGTGGTAACAACAAAAACAAAACAAAACCAAAAAATAGCCTCTAAATTGGATGGAATTTGAAACAACAGGAGATTGAATTTTTCTATTGTTTTTTTCTTGGTAGTTCAAAAATGTGACATATTTATGGAGAAGTACAGATTGTTCCTATCCAAACACAGTAGTAGTTTCTTTTCTAAAAATAAACATGGCCAATTATATTTTAGGGAGATTTATTTTAATTTATCTTACTTTTAAACAAAAACATTTTAAAGAAAATTTCTAAAGACTTCTGAAATCTTCTCACAGAACAAAACCCAACACTAAATATGACCATGGGTATTTTTTATGATACATAAACACTCTGCAGCTTTGTGTAAGTTTCACTCATTCTCATTCACCAAATATTTATTGAAAACTTACCATGTGACTATACCAGATGAGGGAAAGTCATAGGTAATTAAAATCTGGCAGATAAGTTTGTAAGAAACCTATACTGTAATCAGAGAGACTAACCAGAAACCCATCGATTATGGAGCCATATGACATACCTTAGTTTCAAAGAGATTTGAAACTCATTTTATACTCACCAAATACCTTAACAACTTGGTTTTATACCTCAATGAGGCAGTAATAATATTAATAATAATAATAGCTTCTAACACTTACTGAGCTATAATTATATGCCAAGCAGACTAATAAATGTTTTACATAGATTATTTCATTTTATCTTCATAAAAACTCTATGAGGGAGGCAGAAAAATTAAAATTTGTCACAACTTTTCAGCTAAGGGACATGAGGCACAAAAGTATAGCAAATTTTCCAAGATCACATAGCTAGAAAGTTGTAAAACCAGAATTTGAACTCAGGCAGTCAGAGTTTTTCCAGGTGCCATCTAAATATGCTATATGAGGCATAATCCGTTTGAACCAATCTTGCCTATTAAGCTATGTCAGAATAGCTGGGCCCCAGGAAACATACTTCATCTGTACCTTCAAACTACGAAGGACTAGGGTACTCCTGCCAGTTCCTATCCATTAGCCAGGGCTAATATCTGGGGCACTATTTGATACACAGTATGCATTATTGGATCTGGTGATTCAAAGGGTCCAGTCAAATCTTTAGTCTCTCCCATAGGTCCTAATCATTGATGGAAATTTACTAAATGGAAAACAATTGATTAATCTTAAGTTTTGGGTACTTCTCCTGATCTAACCACTCTGACCCAAAATGAACTCATATTCCTGAGACATAAGCAGCTCCAAATTCTGAATACATAAGTAACCAACAAATGCTCAGAGAAAAATATCTACCAACAGTCACTCACTTGAAGTGCTTCTGCAACTTTTACTTCGTTTCTTTATTTATTCATTCAGCAGTAGTCAGTGCCTCTGTTAAGGCACTAAAGTTAAAATGGTAGATGTAGTCCTACCCTTGTGGAGAAATGGTCTACTAGGAAGCACTGTGACAGATAATTCTGTGGCGATAGAATTTTATTTTGCAATTTTTTGTAAACACTTATTTTAGTGTTCATACCAACATGCAGGATGTGAGAAAAGTTCTTAGGTCATTCATTTGTGAAATTACAACAGCTATGTTTGTTGCAGATACATTTGGTAGACGAACCACGATGAACAGGATAAAATGATTTGTCTAAATGAATACAGAATAGAATGTGGTAAGTCTGGAACAAGTTATATGACTCCTCTGAACCATTAGATCCTAGACTTAAGTCATTTCAGTAAATGTTTCATGTTCTTAAAATCCTAGTGAATTGAAGTTTAAATGCAAGATGACTTTAACTTCAGATTACAACAGAAATGAACTCTTCCTACAGCCTTGTCACTTTGTCTTCCTCACCAACGTGATCATCAAAAGATGAATTGTTTTGAATGCTGATTTTATTCCAGCCATTACTAATAATACGTAGTTGATCTCTCCTCCATAGAAGAGCCAAACTATTGAGCACTCTACCAAGAAATATTGGTGAATTTCTTTGCTTTCAAGGATATCTCCCTAAAAATGTTTTACTGCGAGCTGCCATGATGCACACCAGAAGTAGCCAGAAGTGATTTCAGAAGCCCCTTCTCCACAAAGCTGTAAGAAAACTGCTTTCTAACCTGGTCTCCTTATTCTCCTCTAATCAACCTGCATGTGATGAGCACTGATTCTGAGCCCAACACTGCAGATAATGTGAACAGTAAGATATCATCCTCATCATAATGAATTTATAGAGGCAGAACTAAGAAGCAATTAAATAAAAGAAAATAATAGATGAGTATAAAATTAATTGCCAATTTGAGTGATTCCATGTCTAGGAAAAGGAAAAGGGAAAAGCACGCAACTTACATCCCAACCACTTTGATACCTTTTCTAAGTTAATCCCACAACAGCCTTTTAAAACAAGTGTTATTTTTCCCATTGTGACTTAAAGGCAAAATACACATGATCATGCAACTAGAAGTAGGAAACACTAAGGATCACACCCACATTTTTTCAACTCCAAAGTCCATTCTCTTTCCAGCCAACTGTAATAATGTATCTGGTATCCTGTTAATAACATACTCTCCACAGTGGAAATGGTAGCTATACCGCATCATCCTTAATGTTTGTTCAATATGAGTAATTCCCCCAAAATAAAAATATTTTAAAACTATATAAATGAATAAAGAAATGCAAAGTTTGCATTTCTACTTTCTTCTCTATAAATCTTCTCTTCTAATTAATAAACAGCAGTACTTAAGGGTCACCTTATATTTAGCTGTGCAGCTGATATGTGCTTTTTGGGTTTTCATTTATCCTGTCTCACTTTGTTACACACTATTGTGACTTTCATGATTTTTATAACTGATAGGCCCATCACAACCAGTTAAAAGTCTCATTAAGACCACAAAATAAATAAATAAATAGCAGTACTTGCACTTTATTCTTTGTGACTTCAGAAAGATGCTCGGGGAATTACACAGTTAAATGTGGAGTAGGAAAACAATATTAGCTTTAGGCATACAGATGAATGGATTTAGAGGCACTAAATCAGGAAACCAAATGAGCTCTCACTGCTCAATATTTTAGAATTAGTTTCAAGTACTCAACAGACAAATCAAGAACCAACATTAAAATCCCATAGGCAGGCATGATCTCTTGATCTTTTTGAAATTTACATTGTGGGCTTTAAGTTGATAACACTACTTCTAACAATGATATTTTTTAGGAGCTAAAGTTGTCAGGGACCATCATGAGTCAAATTGCTAATTTCTACATAATATCTGTGGCCTATAGATTCACAACAAAATTTTAAAATTAAGAAGTTCACAATTATTTTTTCTCTAGGTCCACTCTGCCATGGCCTGTATGGGTCAATGCTTCCTAATTGTCAGTCATTCACATACCAAGCTTCATGGATGTTATCCTCTTCACATACCAGCTATACCGTTAATAATTCCTCTAATACTTGTCTTTAAAGTGATTCTCTTTTTAAACTTAAATTTATTTTAAAAGGGAATTTTCTATTGTAATTAAAAACTGACAAATCAGTTTTATTTGCCAGAAATTTGAGATTGCTATGAAAATGAATAACTATTTTTAAAATAATGCATAAATTTGTTTTTGTGCCACCTAAAGCCATTTGCATACCACCAGTTGCTTGCATACCACACTTTAGTAAACATAGATCTTAGTGTATGTATCTCCTTATTTCCCTAAAACTATTCCCAGCAAACAATAGGGCACAGGTGGGTAGGGAGAGTATCTTCCCTTATCTCAAGTGAGATCAGCAGAAAGGATCGCTTTTCCCAAGAGCAAAAGCTTAGGCATGTCTTTCAGATGCTCACCAAGGTGAAAAAGGAAACAGTATTTTGATAACCCAGAGGAATTGTTCCCTTTTCCCTTTTCTGATACCTGAGCTATCACGGGTTGGTATCTGAGATGCTTTATAAGAGGCCTGCCTCAGCCACAGGGGGAAAGAGGTGATGTGGAGAGCAGAATTCAGAACTACTTGGACTCTCACTGTGGCTGCCAATCAGGAGAGAGCAGAAAACTCAGATTAGTCACTCCCCCGAGAGTCCCTGGTGAAGAATGGCTTTTTGTTTTCTAAGGTTCAGTATAACTTGAACATATCTACTTCTAACTCCATCTCATTTGCAGCACAGTAACTGGGTTTCCTAAACAAAATTATCAGAAGTGTCAAGGTGAAATTGAAAGTGAAACTGGCAGCAAAGGGCAAATCTCAAAGGCCTTTAATGGACTGGAAAGCCAAATGGCAATTTCCTTGCCTCGGGCTGGATTAAACCAAGGCAATCACATTTCTGTCTGCTCTTTCAATAATTTTATCAATACAAGGCTTCACAAGGTTTATGTGCACAGAACATCTTATGCTTAGTTAGAATATGTGATCACCTATATGTGGTGGTTAGAATGTCACCTATACGGAATGTTTAAAATGCCTCCCTGACCCCAAATACATCTCCCTTCATGATTTGCCTATATTCTTGGAACTTCTGACTATTTCTTTGGAAACAAAGTTATGAAGGTCACTATTAAAGAGTAAATGCTAATCCAAAGGGCAACCCACTAAGGCAGATGCAGCCCTCTGCAGGAGCTAGACACAAGTTAAATGTTGGGATTACACACTGAGTCACTCAGATCTAGGGTTTCAGGTCAATTTAGGCAAAAGAACATGTCAAAATCACCTAAAAGGCTTTTCAAATATATATGCCAACTGTCCTAAGTCCAAGATATTCTGACTCTAGGGAGTCAGAGGTCTGGAAAGACAGCCAAGAGGGTTCCATGATAGGGCTGGAGACGCAAGAGACCTCTTGTTAGAATGCAGGTGGGGACAAAGGAGAATAGAAGCATTCTTAGGAGAAATCCTCACTATTTTATACAAACTTGTTTATATCTTTGAGGTGACAGTCATGGTAAAAAGCTCAATTTCCAACTATTATCCATTTCTGAATGAATAACGTGTTAGAAACTATTAGCCTATAGTATTGCTTTTTGTCAGTCTATCTCTTTCCTGCAGTGAACAAGCAGTGCCTGCAAACACCAGCAGCAGCTGGGCATCATGGGAATGTTCCTGCTTCGGGGATGTATTCGTCGCACTTAAGAAAGCTAATCTGCTCTCCAAGTCTGCTGTGCTGCCTCCTGCTTTTCCTTTATTCTTACAGATATGGGAGCTCAAGGAAGACAATCTGGGAAACTCAGGTTTCAGCAAGCTATGCATATTATAAGAAGAGCGAGTGAATTCTCCCTCCCCTCCCTCTCTTGCAAAATACTCCCTACTTAAATTGCAAACCTTGGAGCCAACGCGTCTGGCACTAGCTGCCTCATCATTCATAACCTTGTTATGCAAATAAAACAAAGATAAATTAAAATTCTAATTGAACTCTAATCAAACAAAGTAGCCCCGAAAAAGCATTCTTAAATGATACCGAATTCCGGTATATCCCTGATTTGTGTTTGTTGTCATTTTTTAAGCAGTTGAGCTGAACAAAAATAGACGAATGAATGTGCTGCTTGATATTTCTAATTTTCATGCATTTGATGCTATGCATTCTTTGATAAAACTTCCCCAAATGATGGCAGTGGGTCTAATCCTGGCCCTTAAGTGACAAAACAGAATCAATCAAAGCAGAAAAAGTAGAGGTTTAAATGGATTCATGGAGTCTGAACAACTGAGAAAATACTTTTCAGAGGCTTTGTTTATACTACTGCTGGAGGCCTGAGCAGTATCACCTTGGCTATTTTAGAGACGCGTATGCCTCCACCTCCTCACATAAAGTCGTGCTGCTCAGCCCTCTTAATCTTACCCAAAGCCTCCACGAAATGTAAATATTTATCACTCACAAGCTGCACTTCTTTCACCATGTTCAATATTATTCTCCCACAGAACACTGCATTTCTTTAAGATAGTTGCAAGGCCTCCTCCCAGAGGAAAACTAAAATTTTTAAGAGTCTTACTGCTACTTGCCCCAAAAGGGCAGATGATTGTTCTGACTTTCTCTCAGGGAAAGACCTTATTGACACAAAAAGTTTGAGAGACTTCTATCACATTTACCACACAAGAATTTTTCCAGAAGCTCCTATTAATGAAATAGAAAATGGAATGAGAGTGAAACACAAAACCATCACGTGTGTGCTACCATTTGAGTGGCATGGAAAAGCTCCCATGGCCAAAATCATCTCCTGCTGGTCCTCCTGCAGTTAGACAGAAGTGCCGCCTGTGAAGAGCCCTTGATCAACTCCCTTTCTTATCCGTAGAGACTGTGTCTAATAGAAAGGTCTGGGGAGTAGAAAGCCGGAAGACCTGGGTTCGACTCCCAGTTCTACCCAGTTCCTGGCAGCGTTGTTTTGGACAAATAATAATGTATCTGACCTCAGCCTCAAAATAGAGAATAAGACTTGTTAAGCTTACTTAGAGGAGTATCTGTGGGGATCCTGCGGGATGAATGTAAATGCACTTTGAAAACATTTAAAGGATCAGCAAATATTATCTAAGAGAGTATGTGAATAAAATCATCCAGCAGAAATGATCCCTGAAAGTTTGGCAATGTGGAATTATCATCAACTCACCAACTGGACGCCGTGGGTCTACATCATCATGCTAATCCATCTAGTTCATTGTGTGGAATTCTCACAGTTGAACTCTTCTGCCTCTTTATGCCTTCATATTGAAATTTAATACATATTCAAGAGAGTATGCAGTGTACCTGAGCCTCCCTCCTTACACACATCCTCCTTCTATGCATCTTTAAAAATGACCTCCTGGAAGATGACTTTAAGATTTTAGAAGCATAGAACACTTTAGAAATGTACAGGTTGGGTCAGGTGCGGTGGCTTATGCTTGTAGTCCCAGTACTTTGGGAGGCTGAGGTGGGAAGATCATGAGATCAGGAGTTTGAGACCAGCCTGATCAACACAGTGAAACCCCATCTCTAGTAAAAATACAAAAGTTAGCATGGTGACAGGTGCCTGTAATCCCAGCCACTCAGGAGGCTGAGGCAGGAGAATCGCTTGAACCCTGGAGGCAAAGGTTGCAGTGAGCTGAGATCTCACCACTGCACTGGGCGACAGAGCTAGACTCCATCTCAATTTAAAAAATGTGTAGGTTGAAAATATTCCTATCTGCAGCATTGTGACTATGAAGTTTCCAGATGACAGAAAGAGTATGACAACAAAGACTTAGGATAGGGTCCGGCCTCCTAGATTAATGACTGTTGAGCATTCATTTAAGAAGGGAGCCCATGTTTTACATTTCTATAGAAAATGAGTCAGCAGGCTCCTGTATTATCCAACCAACTTAAAATGGAAAAAGGTACAGGCTGTCTGCAAATCTGTGTCAGTTTAAAAAGCATAAGTTTGTTATTACATCATCTTAATGTGCTCGGAATTGTCTTTTACCAGAATGTATTAATAGGAAAAGAAAATACATGTTTAATCCAGTAGAATTTTTTAAAAATCATGCAATGACAATCAGAACCCAATGCTGAATATGAAACACATTTTAGGTTTTGACTGATGGTAAGAAGAGAATTGAGATATCTGACCTGAACTCTAAGACCACCTATTTATCTTATTTGGCTTGTGCCAAGGCAAGTTAACTAACTTTCCTAAGACTCAATTTCATGTCAGGCTTACTCCACAAATTTGTTGAAGATAAAATGAAATGTAGGATCCTGGATTGCATCAGAATAACTGTTTTACCAGGAATAATTACACAATCTGAATAAAATGCAAAATATAACTTTGACGGCATTAGTGAACAATGAAGGCAGCCAGGATTTGAGGGGCCAAGTTTCCAGAAAGGGAAAACACTGATGTGAGCTACATATTTGTCTCTGTACTTTACTCAGAGAATTTGCTAATTACATGAATAACAGAAGGAGGCTGAGTGGAAAGCAGTGGACTGAAGCTTGCAACCATTTCAATGGGCTATATAAACAGAGGTTGGAATTCAAGGCTTCCAAACCAATTGAAACTGAGGGACCAAGATCCATGAAAAGTGAGCCCAAAATTTGGAATGCAATTTCTCCTTAAGACATTTGCCGAATCCTGAACTATGGATGGCTCAGACTGAGACACCAAGAAATCAAATAGAAAGCAAGAGCTGAGAGACCAAAAGGTTGAGCAGAGATTTCAGCTATCACATGGAGATATAGGCATGAGTTCACATAAAAAAGTCCTAGAAGTAAGGAAAAACTAAAAATAGATCAAACCCTGAAGCCTAGTATTGACTGAAAGAAGATGATCTGCTTATAATTTATTAACCTGCTAGAAAACATGTTGTGTAAGAAGTAGATATCATCCAGAGCTTCTATGATATTTCATATACAATGTTTAACATTCAATGCAAAATTACTAAATTTGTCAAAAACAGGTCAAAATGATCAAAAAAGAAGAAATAATCACATCAATTTATTGAACATTTCACTACTACAATTATGAGACAGAGTCCTTAAATAACTGTAACTAATATGGCCAAGGAAATAATAAAAATATAGGGAATTTCACAGGAGAAATAGCATTAATTTTTAAGTCAAATGGAAATTCTGGAATGGAAAAATATAACTGAAATTTATTTAATTAACAAATATTAATTAAAAATCAGTAAGAAGGTTTAGTAGAAGAGTGGTCAAAGAAAGAGAGAAATAATAAACAGATATAAAAACACTATCCAGATTATGGCAGGAAAAGAAAGTAAAAGGGAAAATACAGAAAAGAACATACATCACATATAAAAAATGTATTTGAATGCCAACAGTGAACAACCTAAACAAGAAACCAAGAAAGTAATTCCATTTACAATAGCTACAAATAAAATCAAATGCCTAGGACTAAACTAAAGAAGTCAACAATTTCTACAATGAAAACTACAGTAAAACAGTGTCAAAAGAAAGTAAAGAAACAAAAAATGAAAAAAAACTCCCATGTTCATGGATTGGAAGAATCAATATGGTAGAATAACAAAATGGTAGTCCTACCTCTTGCTGTATACAAAAGTCAAATCAAAATGCATTAAAGACTTTCAAACTTGAAACTATGAAACTACTAGAAGAAAATATTGGGTAAATACTTCAGGACATTGGTCTGGGCAAAGATTTCTTGAATCAAACTTTGAAAGCACAGGCAACCAAAGCAAAAATAAATAAATAGGATCATGTCAAGCTTAAAAACTGCTGCACAGCAAAAGAAACAATCAACAAAGTGAAGAGACAACCCACAGAATGGGAGAGAATATTTTCAAACTACTCATTTGGCAAGGGATTAATAACCAGAATAGGTGAGGAGCTCAAACAATTTGATAGGAGAAAACAAATAATTTAAAAATGGGCAAAGTTCTTAATAGACATTTCTCAAAAGAAAGCATACAAATGGGCAACAGGTATACAAAAAGATATTCAACATTACTGATCATCACAAAAATGCAATTTAAAACTATAATGAGATATCATCTAACTTTAGTTAAAACAGCTTTTATCTAAATGATAGGCAATAGCAAATACTGGCAAGGATGCAGAGAAAGGGGAGCCCTCATACACTGTTGGTGGGAATGTAAACCAGTACAGCCACTACGGAGAACAATATGGAGGTTTCCCAAAAACTAAAAATAGAACTATAATCCAGCAATCCCACTGTTGGGTATATATCCAAAAGAAAGAAAATCAGTACATGAAAGAAATGTCTGCACTCCCATGTTTACTGCAGCACTATTCACAATAGCCAAGATATGGAATCAACCTAAGTGTCCATCAACAGAAGAATGGCTAAAGAAAATGTAGCACATACACACAATGGAATATCACTCAGCCATAAAAAGGAATTAAGTCCTGTCATTTGCAACAACATGGGTGGAACTGGAGGACATTATGGTAAGTTAAATACGCCAGGCACAGAAAGAAGAATATTGCATGTTCTCATATGCAGCAGCTAAAAAAAAAAAAAAAAAAAAATCAAACTCATGGAGATAGGGCCTGGAATGACGATTAGCAGAGGCTGGGAAGGGTAGGGGGAGATAAAAAGGGAATGATTAATGCATACAAAAATACAGTTCGATAGAAGGAGTAGCATCTAGTGTTCAGCAGCACAATAGGGAGACTATAGGTAACAATAATTTATTATACATTTCAAAATAACTAAAAGAATGGAATTGAAATGTTTCTAACGCAAAGAAATGATAAATGCTTGAGGTGAAGAATACTCCAATTATCCTGGTTTGATTATCAGACATTGTATGTATTGAAATATCATAGGTACTCCATAAACATGTACAACTATTATGTATCCATAGTACTTTAAAAAATTTTAAAATTTAAATTAAAAAAATTTTGACCAAAAGTGCATTTGGAATCCCAGAAAGGAAGGAAAGGAGAAAGAGGATAAAACAAAAACATTAGTTAATGAGACAATAACAAATTTTCCAAAAGTGATCAAGGCAAATTAGTCACAAATTCAAGAAGCTCAGAACCTACCAAGCACACTGACAATCGCACCTATGTACAATATTGTCAGACTGTGATAAACCAAAGGCAGAAAATCTTTAAAGCAGTCTGGTTGAGGGGCATGTGGGGAAAGACATTACTTTCAAAGGAGCAACAATTAGACTGATAGATTACTTTTCAATAAGAACAACCAAATACAAACAGGAAGACAAATTTAAAGAGCTGGAAAAAATTAACTGATAACCTAGAATTCTATGTCAGAAGTAAAGGCAAATAAATGCAGAATGTAAATCATTTTAATGAATGCCAATGCGCTATAGGAAAATACAAGGAATAAAAAGTAACTGGATGCTGACTTTTTAAAATATTTAGGAAAATGTGATGGTAAAAGAAAGTTGTGAGTTCAATATATGTCAGGCAAGCTTTGTTCTTCTATATAATAGCAGATTGAAACCTTAGTGTGGACCAGACTTCTCAGAAAGAGGTATCTTGAGGGGGGGGTAAAAAAAAAGGAGCTATTTGAGAAACAATATGTCAATGAATAATCAAAAATCTTAGACTCTTGTCTTGGAATTGGTTTGTATGTATCATTTTTAGACACCTCAATCTACATTAAAGTCAATTTTTTTACACTCTGCACACAAAAACATACTCTATTCCCCAAATATAAGGTATAATTAGGTCCAAAAACCAAACAATATACAAGCATAGAAACAAACTTACAAGCTATTCCTAATTTCCTATAGGAATCATGAATGCTTAATCTGTAGGTTTTAACCATTATCTGTTACTGTGAATCTCTCATTGCTTTATTTTTAACTTCTGAATTATTGTAGGAAAGGTTTTATAATTTTTTTTATTAACAAATTACTAAGTATTTGTGTGTATTAGGGGTAAGGGGTTCACTAAATCGGGGACCTTCTGGTTATTAGGTACCTAACATCTGCCAGAAAGTGTGCTGAGCACTTTACCAAAATTCTATAATTTTATTCTTACGTTAATTCTGTCAAGTATTATGATCTTTAAAAGAAAGAACTTGAAACAAAAGGAGTAAATTTATCAGGATTTGCACAGCTAGAAAAGGACAAGCTCAACAAAAATTACACAAAAATATTAACATTATTTCTGATTCTTGGAAATATTTAAGAAGAAAATCATGTGTTTGCTATATTTACTAATTGATGCATGATTCTTCAGATATGGTAGGCATTTTGAATGCAATGATCTTGAGAGAAGACATTAAATCTTCTAGAATAGAGAGGTCTAATAAAACTTTCTGTGATTGTAATGGCTAGTATAGTAGCCACTAGCCACATGCAGCTACTAAGCATTTGAAATGTGGCCTGTGTGACTGAGGAAATGAATTTTTAAATATTCATTTAGATTTAATTAATTTTAACTTAAATAGGCACATACAGCTAACAGAAAGATACAAAGAGACCTTGAACTTTAGAAAACAAAATAGATCAAATATTTTCTATACATGAGACAGTGTACATTCTATTCTGAACCAACCCATTTGAAATAAAATAATAAGTCTCAGAGTTTGAGACAGCTACACCATAAAAGTTATTTCTACTAGGTATTAAAAAAAGTAAGTTTTAAAAGATGACCTCCCATAATCAAGTACTAAAAAGAAACAAAGTGACACCATCAATGTGAAAAATGTAGTTCATTGAAATATTGTTTGTTTCCCAAATTACTGAGACAGAGATTTAACAGGGAACTAATGGTGAAAAACTGTAAAAAGATGGCCTCTGCCACAACTTTCGGAGACAGAAAGCACTCTTTAAAGATGTCCTACGTACAAGAACATGGATCTTTATTTTCATGCTGCTGCCAAGCCTGTTGACTTTTCCCCAATCTAGTGAAACATCATCAAGAGTTAGAAGGTCTGTGTTATAGGTCCAACTCTGACCAAATCCATGATCTAATAAAGTCATATAATTTCTCTGCACCTTGGTTTATTATAGAAAGAAAGAGATTGGCTAAATGATGTCAAAAGTTGCTTCCAGCCCTGATACAATTGGTCCCCAGTGAATGCTTTCCTAGTCCTTTTAAGACTTATGCCTAAATCAGATTTTACAAACCAACTGCGATATTGTACAATATACAAGCATAAATTTGGTCTGGGCTGGTATATAAAAGCCAAGTCACATCCATTTTTGTGTAAAACTTGAAAACCTCTTCAGATGTGTTTTGAGAACAGGTTTTCACCACATATGTATTGTCAAACTTCTGGGTCATTTTTCAAATCCCTATTTGGCATAGAGTGGGTGTAGAGGTAACGTACTGCATGTATGTGATTAGTTTCCAGGTCACACTGCTAAAAAATGAGACGTTTCAGGGTCAGGGCAGTTTCAACTGATAAGAACCCTGAGATTAAACAGTGAACTTTCAATGGTTTATATACTCCCTTTCATTCCAAAACTCATTAAGTTGTTAAGCATATTGTAAAAGTTCATTGAATAGTTACTCTTCCCATACAAGTTTAAGATCAGTAAAGACTAAACTCCCCCCACTCCACCCCTGCACCCACATAAACATTAAACCATTTGCAACTATTTGGGGCCAATGTGAAGCAATTCTTGTCCTTGATGTTGCTAACCATTCTTTGGACAGACTCACATATTAACATCTCTCATACAATGGAACAGGAAATTTGAGGTCATGATTTCCTTATGACTATGAAATCTAAAATTCCAGACTTTGACCAAAAGTGCTAATTAGCAAATATCAAAGAAACCATATCTGAATTGGTCCAAACATATGTGTCTGGAAGAGGCACTCAAGGGTCTTGCATATGAAGCACTCAGAAAATTTACAATGGACCTGTCCTCAAGTTGCTTTGTTTGGGAATAGAATAAGCTTGGAAATAATTACAGTGACAAAGTCAGCTTCCCTGGACCTGATCCCTGGCACTGCCAGGAAACTTAATGCTGTTTAAAATGCTGCCAAGAACTGCTGGCCAGACCCTACACAGTTATAAAAAAAAAAAAAATGATCCTCTATAGTCATGTAAATCCCTGTTGCCTCAAACCCCACAATGGCCAACAATTATTTTACAATTGACAAGATTTTCAGCACAGTGTGTTGGAAAGGACCTATCATTTTCAGAGATCTTGGTCTCTTTATAAGTACTTGGGACTACTGCCAGACAACAGATTTGAGTCATTATTGCTGGACTGTTAGATGGAAATGTAAAGATATATTTATCCACTATTCTGCATTATACAGTCATGGCTACTCAGGGATGGGCAGTACAAATGGGTTTATGTTTTCACGCTATTAATTATAAATTGGGAAAACCAGAAAATGGATCAATTAAAACCAAGTTAGTCTAGCTAAAGAAAGTGCTTGGCAATTTGCTTAAAAAAGTTGTGGCAAATATGAAAATGTCGATAAACCCAAAGATAAAGAAGCTAAATAATGAAAGAT
Source organism: Ateles fusciceps (assembly GCA_036589455.1). Classification (NCBI taxonomy): domain Eukaryota; kingdom Metazoa; phylum Chordata; class Mammalia; order Primates; family Atelidae; genus Ateles; species Ateles fusciceps. The sequence goes on along the minus strand of JAZHEH010001266.1, from coordinate 15,035,121 downwards.
TATTTTATTATTCAATGTCCTTTCTAATGTTTAAATATTAATAATAAAAGATATTTAATATTTCCACTCTTGGTTCATTGTTTTTCTTCTGTTAAAACCACAAGGTGCCAAATATTTTCTCTTCGTGGTTTTGTTAACAACTAAAGGCTAATCTCTGGCAAGATTGTTTTCCGACTGGTTTCACAACAGGGTAACTTTGCTGTGTTTCTTCTGCATTTGAATTTGTCATCACTTTAAGTTACAGTATCTCTCTGGATTCCATGACTACCAGTCACATGTATTATGATATAATTCCTCTGTTTCATAAATTCAGTTCTTTGTATTTTTTTAAAGACCACAATTAGGTTTTTTCCCCTTCTAGAATACGCAGACTATGATCAGAGATGGAATTTCTAGATAGATCAGCAAGTAGTTCAAGATGCTGCTGACTGTAGCATTATAAATAATTTATAGCACATGAAATGTTTAACAACATCTCCTAACAAAAATGCAAAATGCACTTTGAATGGTAATAAACCATGCTCTATTCTAAAATAAACATAAGCATTAAGGTGGGCATTTGTTAAAGATATCACTTCATGGTATGTTTACCAACCTCAAAAATGGGAAATTACACACGTACATCAGAGGCAGAAAATTATCTGGCAATAATAGAATATTTGATTTTCAAAAAAATATATATTAACTAGACCTATATCTACCTTTCTTTTTATCAAAAGCATTTCTCATCTCCAAAACAATGGCTAATAACTTCGATATGCCCATACATCCTATCTGTCTCCCAGTCTCCTTTTTATCCAAATGGGATGATTAGATAAAAGATTATACACATTTACTCATTACCTAAGAAGTGACTAATTGCCACCACGAATAAAGTTCAGTTTGAATGAATACGTAAATTTAATAAAATATTTATTCAAAAGCAAGAGAATGATCAAGATGAATCCTACGCTAAAGCTCAGAACTTTACTGTTTGCTTCTCTCATACATTTATATAAATCTGTCCCTCTTCCATGTGAAGAAAATTTAATTTTGTGAAGCAAAATTAATTTTGAAAACCTTAAAGTTTGCCATCCTTCAGATTCATTTCCTGAGATAATCTGACTAAAGTTCCATAGTGTCAAGGAAAATCTTGTACCTGATGCCAACGGCCTTTGATTCCAAAAGCCCTCCGCAATTATTTCAATTTGTATTAAAATTCTGTTATAGGATGAGGTAAAGAGAGAGAGACAGAGTATTTATTTGAAGATTCATTCATTTTTTGCTATTCACACACAGTTATTCTGCAGTTTTTCCATACTGTCTTCAAGTTATGCTAAGAACACAGTTTTGCATAGAATTTGCTTGTATTTTTCTTATGGTTGAGGAAGGAGATTTTTGCAGACATTAGTTAGGCCACCACCATGGTCCTAAACTACACAGATGGCCAATAAATATATATATCTTGAATATGATGACTCAGTAGTGTAAAGAAGTCTACCTCTCTAAGTTAATTTCTAACTTTATCATGGTCCCAATCAAATTTCTGAGGTATTCATTTGTGGACTTATTTGCTTGGGGTGTGGATTTTTAAAGTGTAGTTTGTAACTAAAAATTTATTTTAAAGATCATTCACTAATGCATTTTTCAAGGAAAATAAATTAGTCAAGCTGTCTATGAAAATGTATATGGATAAGGGATAATAATGATGAAGACAATATATATCACATATTGCTACAGGTATGTGATCAATATTATATTGAAAATCAGCTAGTAAAAAGAATTTACTTAACAAAAGATGCTAACGAAATTGCCAGGTGATACGCACAGAAAGAAAATTGTATCCCTATCTTACCCCATCTGTAAACATCATTTCAAGATAATCAAATTTCCAAATATAAAGCTTAAACAAATGAATAAAAGTACTATAAAAAAAGATTGTTCTTTATATATTAGAGTGGAGAAGGCCTTGCTACACATACCATAAAATTTGAAAGACATAAAATATACATTGGTAAAACTGCATATAAATTTGAAAATTCTTCATAACAATATCATAAAGTCAAAACAAAAAAGAAGAAATATTTGAAAATATCTGGCAATGGGCTATTTTCTTAATATAGAAAGGTTTCTCACAAATTGTTGAGAAGATCCACAAGCCATAGGAATATTTACACAAGACATAAATGGCTCAGAAGAAAAACAAAGTATTTACAAACTAATATAGTTAAAGATGTTGAGCTCAAAATTAAACCTAAGACAAAGTTTGACACCTATGGGACTGGCATTCTATAGCTTCCTCAACTCATCCATTTTCACCTTCTTTTCACTTTCTGGGTGAACTCAACCACACCTCAGACACCAATTATCACCTGTGTGCCAGCCAAATGTTCATCACAGACTGTCTTCTGAGCTCCAGACCCCTCCTTTCTCCTCCCCAAAGCAATCTTTAGTTTGTCATGAAAGCAATTTAACAGGATAGGAATAGCATTTTAAAAAGAAAATATTACTAAGTGAACGAAGCTAATCTGGAAAAGGCTGCACACTATGTGGTTCCCCACTACATGCCTTTAGGAAAAAGTGAAACTATGGAGACAGTAAAAAGATCAGTGGTTGTCAGGGGTTTGGAGAGAAGGAGGAATAAATAGTACACAAGGGATTTTTAGGCCAGTGAAACCATTCTGCATAATACTATAAAAGTGGATATATGTAATTATTCATTTTTTAAAAACCTATAGAATGTACATCATGAAGACTGAACCCCAATGTATATTACAAACTTTGGTTAAAAATATATATAGTAGGAGCTGGGCATGGTGGCTCACACTTACAGTCCCGGTTACTCAGGAGACTGAGGTAAAAGGATCACTTGAACCCAGAAGTTCGAGGCTGCAGTGAGCTATGATCATGCCACTGCACTCCAATCTGGGCAACAGAGCAAGAACCTGTATCAAAAAAAAAAAAAAAAAAAAAAAAAAAAAAAAAAACCACTGCATCATGGGCTGAATTGAGTTCCCACAAAATTTACATATTGAGTTCCTAACCCCTAGTACCTCAGAATGCAACTATATTTGAAGATAGGGTCTTTAAAGAGGTAATTAAGAGAAAATAAGTCATATGGGTAGGTTGTAATCCAATATGGCTAGTGGTCTTGTAAGAAGAGGAAACTAGGAATACAGACATACACTAGGAAAATCAGAAGATACAAGGAAAAGAGGACTATAAGACAAGGAGAATGGCCTGGAACAGACCCTTCCCTCATGGCCCACGGAAGACACCAATCCTGCCAACATCTCGATCTTGGACTTCCATCTCCAGAACTGTGAGAAAATAAATTTCCTTTGTTTAAGCCACCAGGTACTGTGTTTGTTACAGCAGCTTTAGCAAACTAATACAAATAGTGTAGCATGGCATGGCATAACACAGGATAGAAATTAGAGTACATCACAGGTAGTGGAAGTCAATATTGTTTAGTAAAACATTAGTTTCTGATGTGGGCTGTGTATATGGAGTCATGTATGTCTATTTCTTAAGATAGGTCATAATTAGAAAAGTTTGGAAAACACCGATCTGTTTTTTATCCTTCTCCATGACCAATACCTTAGTTCAGGACTTCATCATTTCTTACTGAAATTACCTTTAAAAATTTATTGCACGTTCCGTGTGTTTATTCCTCTATTCAACAAATACATATTGAGGAATTACTGTGTGCCAGACACTATTCAATGTATCTCCAGGACCTTGAACACACAGGCATCATCCCTGCTCTCATTCAGTCACAGTCTAATATCTCCACTGCAGTTTTTGTTTTCTCTCTCTCTATCCATTCTCCACAACCCTGAGAGCAGTCCTCCTAGAATACATATTTGACCACTCTACTCTGCTCAAAACCCATTAGTGGTTTTCCTATGAGTTTTGAGAAAAGGGCAAACTCTGAGCTCATGCGAGCTTTCACGATCATGAGAGATACATGCTTGTATCTCACATTTAACAGCTCTCGCCTATACACTATGTCCTAGATATAATAAATGATGTACATTACACCTACCCACATATCATGTGCCCTCTCAGACCTTTGTGCTTTTACATAAGCTTCAGCTTCTATCCTCCTCCCTATCTACCTTTCACTTTGATAACTCCTAATTATACTTCAAACCACAGCTCAGCTGCAACTTACTATCCCCCAACCCCTCCTTTCTGTTAACACTTCTACATCTTCGTCTTTACAAAACCTAGTCTAAATTAGCAATCTTACCACATCAAGCTAATTGTCTACTTTTTTGCCTATGTCTTTCATTAGTTTCATGAGTCAATGCAAATAATCATTTTATTGCTTTTCTAGCTTTTTCCACATTATTACATTTTCTAGTACATAAATGAATAGATGAAGAGAGGTTGGATGGATGGACGGATACACAGCCTTTTACTTGGGATTCCTTTCAGTCATTAATAATTCATCAAAATGTTTTTAGAAATGAGCATAATAGATAATAAAAACATGCTGTGTTATGGCAAGCAGAGAAGTGATAAAAATTATAGAAAAGTATAAATTGCGATAAGAGAAATAAGAGATTTTACAATGCTATATTACCTACCCTGCATTTTGTGAAATATTTTACTTAAAAATTGCTATTAATGATAATTGAAATGAATGTAAATATTTTAATAATTTATGGGAATTTTAGGGGAAACTTTTTGCTGAAGTACCTTGCCTGTCATGTCTCAATTATAACATGAATAATGGAGAAGAAATCAGAAAAATGTTACTTCCAACCTGGTAAAATATCACACATATATCATATGTTGTAAATGTGAGCTTAGCAATAAAATGTAATCCACCTATTCAGGGTTTTGATTATTAACCCTGTTTCTGTTTATTTATCTAAAGACTATATCCTGAAGATGATTAAAATGGAAGGAAGACTCCAAGTGCTAGTGTCGAATTTTGCTTAGGTGGCAGCCTCTTCTGATGAATCTATGCCTTCCAGATACCTACATTTTACACCAGTGCTCATCTTACATTATCAAGCAGTGCTAAGGAGAAAAGAAAAGTGGAAAAGGAAAGGAAAGTAAAAAGAAAGGAGTAAAAATGGTGATTGTCCTAGTTCAGCTGCCCCTTTTCTGAAACCTGAACCAGTTTGTACAGTTTTGCAAAATTTATTCTTCTTTGAAAAAAAGTCAAAATGCTCTTAGCCCTATTTTCAGAATAGAACGTGTGATCATACTTGCATATATCAATTTAAGCACCTATTAGATATAACAGACTTTGAGGTTTCATACATATAGTAGCACAATCCACACCAACTTTTATCACTTCCTACAACCCATGAATTTTTAGGGATAGTTGCTGCATAAAACATTTCACTGTCTACCTCTCTCATGATTTCAGGAAGTATCTTAAATGTAGGCCTTGACACAGAATTATGAAAAGGTATCTGGCCATGAATGAGGCCTATTGATATGGTCTATATAGACCAGCTTTCCAGAATGAGGCCAGAGTGTAGAAGGATAGAAAGTGGAGCTGGAGGAGCAAACAAAAATATCTTCTGACACAACATGCCAGTAACAAAGGATATTGTATAATATGTAAGAAATAGCAGTGTGAAGATTGCAATAGACACTGAGAATCCACGGGGAGACCTGAGCACACCAAACATTCATTCTACTGAAAAACACTGACATCCAATGCATGCATGGGTATACTTGCTTTTATATTCTTCCACCCAGCCCTTCCTAGGCCTTCAACATAGAGTCCTATTGAGCCAAAATTATCTTAAAGTCCAACTTTTCATTACTGACTATATTTAGGAGCACATCAGTCTGTGATCTCTTAGCATCCTACTTCCCATGGATAGGGCTTGGGAATAGCTACTGCAGATGGAGTCTCTTCCCTTATATTATTTCCAAACAGAAGCAAAAGTGCCATAGGAGCCCACTCTGTTTCCTCTAAGGGAAGAAGGTGGCTTTGCTAACAATACCATTTTATTCTTTGCCTTATTCTGTTTTCTTCTCTTTTTTAAAAAATCAATTACTTCCCATCCCACTGGGTCCTCCACAGCTATCTCACTATAGCAATTCCACTATTACAGTGTTATTCATTATATAATACCTCTAATCCTCAAAGCAGTCGTCTAAGGTAAGTGTTATTATCCTCCATTTTGCTAATGAGGAAATTGAGATTTGGAGAAGTTAACTCCTTCGAGAGTAGACTCTTTAGGGGTCAAGATACATAGACCCCTAGCATTTGTTGAGATTCCTGGTATATTTTTTAAAATCCAAAATTGTATTAGAGTTAGAAAAATTGTGTGAAAGAGACAGAAAAATTGTGTGAAAATCATGTGATAATCAAAATCCATAGAAAATATGACACCAGGAGTGAATCTAATGTAAACTACAGACTTTGGGTGATAATGAAGTGTCAGCATTGGCTCATTGGTTGTAACAAATTTACCACTCTGGTGTGGGATGTTGATAATGGGGGAGGCTATACGTGGAGGGAGTGGGCATATGGGAACTCTCTGTACTTTCTGCTCAGTTTTGCTGTGAACATAAAACTGCTTGAAGAGAAAACATCTATATTTTTAAAAACAGAGAGAAAGAGCTAGAGAAAGCATGAGAGATAGCAAGATTTACAGGTCCTGACATACACGGGTGGCTGAGACACACACAAAAATGTGATACTGTAATGTCTATATTTAATAATTAGTCCTCTTATGCAATAAAACAATATAGTACAGTTATGATTGCTAAAAAGTAATTTTAGGAATTATAAAGTTATTCATTCATAGTGTACTACAGATAGTGCAATCTAGGCTGTACGACAAGAAGCTGTATTTGTTGAATTTCTACAGGCCAGCTAGGGTGGTTCTGCCGATCTCAGCAGGACTAGGCTGGGCAGTTCCAAACTGCAGTTGGATCTGGAGCTGTTCCAGGTATCTCTTACCCTCTGTGGACTCATGGACTAGCTGGGGCATGTTCTTTTCATGGTGACGGCAGAGGCCCAGAACACCTGTAGACACACACAACACTCTTCAGGCCTCAGGCGAGTCCTGGCAACCTTCTCACTTCTGTCCACATTCCATTAAGCAAAACAGATACATAGTCAGATCCAAAGTCGGGGGGCAGGAAAGTTCGCTCTCTCTCTAACGGGAAGAACTGAAGAGTTACTATGAAAGGCAGAGATACAGGAAGGAAGAAAGTAGTGAGTCTATTTATTCAATCTGCTGCAAATGCATGCTGCTTCTTTCAATCTACTGTGTTTCTGTGACAGTATGTATAGAGTAATTTAGAGAAAAAGGTAACAACAGAAGTCTAAATTGAGGTGGCAATCTCTGTTGGTGTCCTACCGTAATCCCACTCCATTCCCCTTTGATCAAAGACTTGAGGGCTTTCTTTGGGTGGAGGAGTGAGCAGGGGTGGGCCAGATATACCAGAAAGTTAACACCACTAGATAGAGTTTTGACAGGTACCACACTGAGATGTGTTTCACAAAAGTTTCCCAGAAGCCTTCCCTAGGATTAAGCACCCATTGCACACAGTGATAACATGTTCTTCAAAGTACACCATATGGGCTTTCTTCCCTCACCCATAATTCTCCAACTCCCATAGCCAGGCTTCCCAGGATCATGACACAAGTGAAATCTTTGCCCCCAAATCCTTCAAGGAGTTTCTGGATAATAAGATCCCAACCCAGGCTCAGAAGCTTTAGTACTTTTGGGCTTCTTCTCTGTCACTGAGAATATCCACTGAAGAAACAGGTCAACCAACCTCTTGCAAATCCTATTCTGTGGATCAACTCCAAGTGCAACTCAAGAGCTGAGATGTGCTCCGTAAGTGATTGACTGAGTCTGACCGCAGCAACCAACTCTTCTTGTTTATCTGAGACTGAAAGAGTTTCTGGAACATGGAATTTGCAATACCAAAACCAGGACAGTCCCAGGTAAACCAGGATGGTTGGTCAGACTAAGCAGATCATAAAAAATGGGAGTCAATAATATGGCAGTTATGCTCATTTTCTCATTCTGACAACTGATTATTGGTTACTGCATAGAACCATACACAACATTCCTGATGAAAGAACGTTAAACGTCACCTATTACCATCTCCCAGAAAATGCAGGAAAATGAACTAGGCAGATTTGTTAAGTGCCAAATACTCTAACCTCTGTTTAAATGTCTTCACTGATGGGGAGTTTAGAGCCTATTCCATTAATTTTTGTAATTTAAATTGGATTCTACTGCTCTATAATCTAAATTAATTGGTCCTAGTTACCCAGAGTGACACTGAATAAGTATAACCTATAGTTCATATGTACAGGCAAGACAAGGTTCTTCAACTATTTGATAACAATGATTCTTTCCCCATCAGCGTTCCCCTAGTCAGTGAAACATCTCTAGTTCTTCCATAGTGTGATTTCTAGAAAAAAACAATTTTCTATTCTGAGAATCCTCTTCCAGATTTATGCCCATTTATTGACACTATTCTAAAACTGAATATAATACTCTAGATATAGTCTGGTTGATGTAGAATTCAAGGACACTAATACCTTGCATGTTCTAGATATGTTATTTATGTTAGTGAAACCAAAGTTTACATTAGATTTCTTGGCAACTCTGTTTCATTATAGGTTTATACTAGACTTGAGCTCCATTAAAACTTCTAGGATTATTTCTCTACATAAACTATCATTAATCTAAGACTCACACATTATATACTTGTGGGTTGACTTATTTACTGTAATTGTCACGCTTAAATTTCAACTGGTTGTTCTTAGCACCTCTTTCCTACTTTCTGGAAAATTCTAAGTATTTATTTTTATTAGTCAAAATGTCAGCACATTGTGTCTGTATTTAACAATCATGTGCATATAAGAAAAGTGATTTTTTTTTAGCTTTTTTCAAGTAATTAGTGAGAACTTGACCAAGAAAATAGACATAGGGCTAACTTCTAGTAAGGTAACTTTGAGATAATATTGATTCACCAAACAACACACTTTAGATTTGGCTATTTAACAAGTCACGAATTTATTTAATGTCCTATTATTCAACTCAGATGTTTCCATCTTCTCCATTAAGATATAAAAAGAAGCTGTGAAATGTTTTACTGAAATCCAGTTGCAGTCAATCTCAAGACAGTCCAGTGAACAAATATTCCAGTCATACTAGCAAAAGTAAAAAATTAATGTGTCATAATTTATTTGAGGACAGGCTGATTCAGTTAGCATTTCCAAATTGCTGACAGATACTAATCTTCAGGTGTCTGCTAGGGAAAAAATTAGAATTCTCAGAATTTTTGAAATTGTGTTATTCTTAAAATACTTCCAACATTCTTCACACTCTTTACTCATTATTATGGTGTGATTGCTAATTTTCCGTGTCAATTTGACTGGGTTAAAGAAGCACAGATAACTAGTAAAACATTATTTCTGAGTTTGTGAAGGTGTTTTTGGAAGAGAATAGCAACTGAATCAGTAGAAAGAAGATTGCCTTCACCAATATGGACAGGCATCCAATTCACAGAGGGCCCAAAGAGAACAAAAAGGTGGAGTAAAGGCAAATAAACTCTCTGTCTGAACCGGGGCATCCACCTCCTCCTGCTGGGAAAAATTGATGTTCCTCATTCTTAGATCTTTAGACTCAAACTGAATCACACCACTGGCCTCCCTGGTTCTCCAACTTGCAGAGGGTAGGTATTGGGACTTCTCAGCCTCCATAATCCCATCAGCTAGTTTCCATTATATATACATACGTATATATATATATATACACACACACACACACACACACACATACACATATACAAATATACACACGCATGTATATATACATATATATTATATTCATATTATATATATATTATATAATATGTATGTATTTTAGGGTTCTCCAGTAGAAAAAATATATATTTTTTCTATTGGATTTATATATATATTCTACCGGATTTATTGTACATATTCTATTGTGTATACATATATATATTTTTTTCTATTGGATTTATTTTACTGGAGAACCCTAAAACACATTATATATATGTATGTATATATATATATAATATGTTTTAGGGTTTTATATTATTATGTTTATGTGTATGTATATGTGTATATATATACATACACATATACACATATACATACACATAAACATAATATGTTTCTTTTTCAAACAGATCAAAATAAACCCAAGGTTTCATAAACTGTGGAAGAAGTTTCCTTTTAATTGCATAAAGCTCAACATAATGTGTTGAATGGAAAGTAGAGAAGGAAGGGAGAGGACACGAGACAGCAGAAGTGAGAAGAAGCGAGACATTGACAAAAAGCAAAAGCCCTTCCTGTGATTCCACGCAGTACCACAGCATCTGAGAAAACAAAGATGAACATAAGACAGTCCCTGCCTTCAAGGAGCTCCCAGTCCAGATATGATAAAAGTATATATGCAATTCAGGACATAGGCATGGGCAAGGACTTCGTGACTAAAACACCAAAAGCAATGGCAACAAAAGCCAGCATTGACGAATGGGATCTAATTAAACTTAAGAACTTCTGCACAGCAAAAGAAACTGTCATTAGAATGAACTGGCAACCAACAGAATGGGAAATAACTTTTGCAATCTACCCATCTGACAAAGGCCTAATATTTAGAATCTACAAAGAACTTAAACAAATTTACAAGAAAAAAAACATCAAAAAGTGGGAGGATATGAACAAACACTTCTCAAAAGAAGACATTTATGCAGCCAACAAACACATGAAAAAAAGCTTATCATCACTAATCATTAGAGAAATGCAAATCAAAACCACATTGAGATACCATCTCACGTCAGTTAGAATGGCAATCATTAAAAAGTCAGGAGACAACAGATGCTGGAGAGGATTTGGAGAAATAGGAACACTTTTACACTGTTGGTGGGAGTATAAATTAGTTCAACCATTGCAGAAGACAGTATGGTGATTCCTCAAGGATCTAGAACTAGAAATACCATCTGACCCAGCAATCTCATTACTGGGTATATACCCAAAGGATTATAAAACACTTAATTATAAAGACACATGCATACATATATTTATTGCTGCACTGTTCACCATCACAAAGACTTGGAACCAACCCAAATGCCCATCAATGATACACTGGATAAAGAAATGTGGCACATATACAACACGGAATACTATGTAGCCATAAAAAAGGATGAGTTTGTGTCCTTTGTAGGGACATGGATGAAGCTGGAAACCATCATTCTCAGCAAACTGACACAAGAACAGAAAACCAAACACTTCATGTTCTCACTCATAAGTGGGTATTGAACAATGAGAACACATGGACACAGGGAGGGACATAGGCATACACCAGGGCCTGGCAGGGGGTCGGGGAGCTAGGGGAGGGATATCAGGGGGTGGGAGGATTGGGGAGGGATAACATTAGGAGAAACACCTAATGTAGATGAGGGGATGGATGCAGCAAACCACCATGGCACGTGTATACCTATGTAACAAACCAGCACGATGTGTACATGTACCCCAGAACTTCAGGTATATTTTTTTTTAAAAAAAAAAAGTATCTACATCATTTTAGCTTTGGTTTGAGTCTTAGCCATGGAATTTCAACTTGATTTTCTCTAAACTTTTTGAAGTATTCTTTGGAAAAGTCTGGTATCAGGTCTGTTCAAGTCACCTTTCCCTTTGTTCCTATAACAAACTTCTATCTTATCACGGTCACTTCTATCCCAAACTTCCTAACACTATCCTTTTATCAGTCTTTCTTATTGGTTAAAATAAATTCAGTCCAGCAGTTTCTCAAAATTTTTTCTTACACCTATTTTCTTATAATTCATTGTCAGCTAGGAAAATGAACCATGTACTGACACCTCTGTTTTTAATAGGAAACTTCTAGTAATGTCCAAAAGTTAAAAACACAAAAAATCTGCCACACTTTGGTATCTGTATCTTGCCTCTTTACTAGTTTTGTAATCTGCATCACGAAGACTTCATTCATATTCTGCATCTGACCAGGCATGCTGTAATCCATCGCACAATAATGTTTCTTTATATCCTTCCAGAAATCTGTCTACCATTTATCACGCCTTTAGTGTATTAAAAATAGATTATCTTACTATGCCCTTATACTCCATGTTGCTTGAATAAGACAGATATACTTCCCACTGTTACATTACATCCCTAAATTTCTACCCATTAAGTCTCAATATTACACTAAAGTTTGCTTTACCGCTGCTCAAAATTAAATTTTCAAATTTGTTATTGGCCAACTGAGGTAATAATTTTCAACCCTATCTTCCCAATCACTTGCACATTCACTGTCACTGTTCTTTTACTTACACACATGTTACATTCCATAACAGTTTGAACATACAGATCTTCTTTATCCCAGGAATTTATTTCTCCTCCCTACAAGTCCCATAAAATTTTACTGAATGGAGCATCACCTCTCCTGACAACTATAGTCTCCAATTTTCATAGTATGCACATCATCTTTGCCAATTCATGGTCCCAAAAAAAAAAAAAAAAAAAAAAAAACAAAAAACAAAAAAAACCTATTCTTCAAGAAAGAAATGTTTGAGATAGCATGAAAATCAAAGTCATAAAAAGCAAAATATGAACTGAATGAAATGTTTAAAATAACACTCCAGTTTTCTGTGACTCAGTTTCATATTTGTAGACATTTCAGGAACCACATGTGGAAATGACATTGATCTTTGATCACATAATTTACAAAACATATTAAAAGTTACTAGTAATTAGTGGGATTTTTGCCAATTATTTGCCATTGTATCTCTGCTACTGCTTCAGAAATTACCTACCAACTAAGTATGTTAAAGCTTTGTACATAAAGCTCTGTCTTTCATCCTGGTTTTTGGGACAGAGCTTTATGTCTTTGCTGGTACATAGAAGCATATCTCATTATTTCAGGGACATTCAGATTCCACTCCCAAAGGTCTGGTTTCATACTCAAGATGCAACAAATGATTTTGCTTCAGGAATTAAAACACTGTTTTCTTTGAAACACTCCCCCTCACCAATCTATTCATGAGAATTTTAAATCTCCAATCTTCACAGGAACATTTTCCTCTCCTCATTTCCTTCTTGCATCACCTCTCCCATCTTATTTAAAATGACTTCACCTCCTTTAATAAGCCATACCATAAACAATAGTCTCCAAATCTTTACCTTCTACCCAGTACATATTCAGAGTTCTCATAATTGTCACAGCTTCAAGAAGAAAAATCTAGCTCAGTTACTCTAAGTAACCATTTCCTGCACCAGTTATCTATGGCTACATAATTACCCCCCCGAAACTTTGTGAAATAACCATTATTTATAAATGAAATGAAATAACCATTTATTTCTGGTGATTCTTTGGATCAACTGAGCAGTTTCTGCTGGTCTCACCTAGTTGCAGCCAGATGGGATGTGAAATGCTAAAAGTGGTACAGTAGGTACCTAGTCAGACATGAACAGGGCAGAAGAGGGTTCCCTGACATACACACTGGAAGTACTGGGCGACCATCAGGTGATGGTCAGGCAGTTGTTAACTGTCTCTCTAAAATAACAATTGATCCCAGCTGGTGCCAGGGAAAGGCAGTCTCTAATAGAAAACACCTGAGACTGGTGATCAGCAGCTTCCCAATAAGATCTCAGGAGTGAGGAGAAGTAACTCAAAACTCCTGAAGTATGCCAACGTATAAAACTCCAAGTCAAGGGGCCAAGCCGTGGCCTTGGTTTCTCAAGTCACCCACTCAGCCCTCTTCCAAGCGTACTTTCCTTCCTTTCACTATTGCTCAAAAGGTTTTTAATAAATTTTCACTCCTGCTCCAAAACTTGCCTCAGTCTCTCCTCCAGCCTTATGCCCCTCAGTCAAATTCTTTTTTCTGAGGAGTCTAGAATTGAAGTTGCTGCAGACCCCGTATGGATACCTTCCTCTGGTAACAAAAGCAGAGGCATAACCAGCATAGGTCAGCAGGAGCAATCCACACAAGCAAAAATAGGGTACATCATCCGTAAATTTCAAAGCAATAACTTAAATGACGAGAAGTCAGCCTACCTTGGATTATCATCTCCATGTGCCAGCAGTTCTGAACAGTGTCGGTGGTAAACTACTCCTCCCTGGGAAAAAAAAACAAAAAACAATGAGTTGGCCTAATTTCTTAAATACTGAAGCTCTTGAGTTTTAATAATATTTACATAAGCTTCGAATTAGCCCATTTTATTACTTATATTTTAATGAGCATTGTATTCTACATAGAATTTGGAGAACTCACTGATCATCTCCCCCCACCAGCCCCTGTTACATATGTTTGTTTTAAGAATAGTTTTGTGGTGACTACAAATTGTTCAAGCTTTCTTTGTGTGTAGTTTACACCCCTAGCCCTGTGGTACTACATATTCTTGTGTTTAATCTGTAGATTTGAAATTAGCAACAACAAAATAACAGGATAGCAGGAGCTCAGATTGTGTTTCCTTGTCTTTATAACCATTCTTTTCAGAATTTTTGTGAAAAAAAATTTTTAAACTGAGGCAAGGCAAAAACTGATGTATGTTTTTGTTGAATACAATTTTTAGTTCATCTATAAAATATTTTGCTCAATAGGTATATCTTTGAAATTGATATCTGTTATCTTACTTGCCAAATGTTTGCTTTAAAACTAAGAAACATCAAGAAAATTATAATTATTATTTGTTATAGTTGAATGTAATTTTGCCAAAGGCAAAAAGATGGTGTTAAAATGATCTACTGTGAGTGTCCAACACTTGAGTACACTATTAGCCAGAGAATCTAAGATGCACTCACTCATATATCTGGAGTCGGTGTTGTTGGCAGGGATGCCTGGAATCTTCTCCACAAAACTGCTTCTCCTTCAGTAGGCTAGACTGGCTGCCTCACAGGATAATCTCAGGGCAACGTTCCTAGAAGATGAAGGTGGAAGCTGCAGGTCTTATAAAACTTACTAGCAAAAGAAGTTGCACAATTTCTCTTTCTCCATATACTATGGGTTAAAGCAAGTGGTAAGATCAGCTCAGACTCAAAGGGTGAGAAAATAAACTTCACCTCTGGGTAGAAAGGACTACACGTTTTAATAATATATTTATAAAAGCTTACCCCAGGGGGTCCCTTGTAGTGCAGTCTTCCAAACCTAAATTGCTGAGGAAACCTACTTTATTTCATGTTACCTAGAAACTATTAGGTTCCCAACATGGTAGGAGCTCCTGGAATTGCTGCCTTTAAGTCAGTCTGGCCATCCCATCACCCCTTTGGGTAATTACTGCTAATTACCTCTAGGTGTTAGCAATTAATACAGATTGACCCCAGCTGGGTACCCCCAGGCTTTGGCATCAGTCTTTTACCCTTATAGACCAGATATTTCAAAATCTCTTGCTTGCCTCTTTAAGCTCTTTGCCATTCTTTTCAGAGCTACGTTCTAAACTTAGCTAGGGCAATTAGGGTCTGTCTGTAAGATCTCCCATGGGGGAGGATTATTTTTTGCAGCCGTTTAGTTTGTCAGTAAGCGAATATGAACTTAATAAGAATTTAATTTGATTGTGGACCAAATCTGACCAAAGCTAGAAGGAATGCCTTTCCTCTTCTTACAGCCTTTCATTTTGATCCAGTTTATGGCACATCTACTTTTAGCTTTTATTATGCTTACATGTGCAGTGGCATCTCTTTCCTGGTAGACTTTGAACACCTTGAGAACAGGGTTCATGTTGTCCTCTCCCTTGTATCTCCCACATCTTGGGTGGTTCTATAAACAATGAGTCCTGATAAATACCTATTGACAAATAAATAAATGCATGGAAACTTTCCCTGTGTATTAGTTGTAATATAACAAATAATTTAAAAGTGGGTATAACCCTCACTCCCCTACACCAGACAGGAAGATACCAGAATTAAAGATGAGCTAACCAGGGGAAGCAATAATTAAATTTGTGGGCTTTGATTCTGTATTTCTATTCTCAAGGCTAATTTATCATCTGCTTAAATGTAAACTTCTCCATAAAAGAAAATCATTGTTCCAAGTTTCTTCAGGTATAAAGGGAAACACACAAAACACACACGTTCATTTCCTGAAAGTTCCAGCAGAGGCACCAGCATAGAGAACGCTTCCTCCACCACCACCCTCTGGACCGTGACAATGCTCATCTTTGTTCTCTTAGCCTTGTCGCCTTTTCATTTCCTTCAGCTGTGCATGTCTTCAAGTCTTTTGTCTGCTGCCTGGAGAATTAGTATTATCTGAAAGAATAAATGACTGCTTGAGGAAATGAAAGTGTACAATCAATCTTTTTACAAATCTGTCTAATAGTTATTTGCAAAAGAAGTAAAAATGCTGAAACACTTCTGGTTTTTAAAAACACAGTAAGTAGAAAATATGCCCAAGGATCCAAGCAAGTCTGACCAAAGTGAATTAATGACATAACTGTACTTCTTCATTTAAAATTTGCTTTAATTGTCGCTAATTTTATTTGCTAGTATTACTTTAACCAGTGATTCTCATACTTAAGCTACCATCAGAATTGCCTGGAGGGCTTGTCAAAATACAGATTACTGGGCCCCACTTGCAGAATTTCTGATCAGGCCTGGGGTGGGCCTCAACAATGTGCATTTAAAATAAACTCCCAGGTAATATTGATGTTTCTGGTCCAGAGACCACACTTTGGGAACATCTGACTGAAATTATCTTTATTCACATAGGGCTCCCCACCTACACGTTTCTAACACCTCCTTAGAATATCTCATGAAATTCTAGGTAATTCATCACCTGGTAGAATACTTAATACCATAGTCATTTATAGTTGAACTCCATCTATCATTAATAAATGTACAACTAAAATAAATAAATGTAAATCAGAAGCGATTCAGGAGATAATGTCGCATGATCAAAATGTAAAATTGTTTCAAACTACAGGCCATTTTACCAAATCAATAAATCAAAATTATTTACTAAGTACATTTAATACAAATCAGTCCTCTTCAATAAATAAATTATGCCTTTTCAGGTAAGCAAAAATACCGTATAGCATTATTATATCTAAAATGGTTTCACCTTAGACACAATAAGGGGGGTAATAGGCAGAGAAGGCACCAGGATCTCCAAAGGGAGAATATCTAAGTCAGTGAGATTTACCTGTTCCTGGGTAAGGGCCAAAGACAAAAGATAAAAGAAAATTAGAAGAAAACAGTAAGTTGCCGGGTTAAGGCTTTTGCTCATATTGAAGAGAAATAGTCAAAACAGATGGAGTCTCCATGGTAACCTAGAAAGTCTAGCCCTCCCACCCTGTAGTCCTTAAACCCACATCTTTAGTTCTTCATCTTCTGCAGCTTCCAAATTAGACACGCACATGTGTTTCCTCCAGTAGGCCTCTCTAGGTTGTATTCCCTCTTTCTTTCACAATGTACACAGGCTTTTACAAACGTTTATTCAATGAATAAACAAATGAATGAGAAGGCAGTGGAAATAAAGAAAAATTTATAAACTTAGAAAAGGAGGGGAAACTGATTTTTGTTCTGGAGTGGAGCAGGGATGTATTGGCTGAGGATATTCTTCATATGTGTAGAGTCAGAGGGAGGTGACTCGCAGACAGGGCTGCTGTGCAGAGCTGTATACGGGGTGTCATTAGAAAACTCAATCTAGATTACAATGTTGAGGCTAAGCCCAAAAGTTGTGGGGGAGCACCACCTGCCTAGTTGAATGCAGAGGTCTACAGAGGAACCCTATAGTCTGGGGGTTAGAAATTAGGGCTTTGGGTAAGATAAATTTTAATTGGTTCTAACTTGTGTGATATACAAATTTAACCTCTCTCAACCACCATTTACTCATCTGTTGTGACTGTTAAATACAACTGCTCCTGCTTTCTGCAAAATGCCTAGAATACATATTTCTCAACTGGTTTGACCTCTTCTCTCTATGACCTTGACCTGCTTCTCATTTCAGGCAACTATGGGAATAGGAACTCCAGTTTGTTATTTCTAGTCCTGGAACTGGCCCCTGCCCAGCTAATCCAGTGTCTCTCAAACTCTCTCCTGCTGTGACACATTTGATAATTTAGGTCTCTTGTATCACAAAGAAATATCTAAGGTCATAGTGTGCTGGTAAATATTGAACAACCAGCTCCCTGGAGCGGAAAAATAAAAAGCCCCTGATTTGTAGTATTCACCAATATCTATGGTGTAAATGCTCCCACTGTGCCAATTGAAAGCTACCAAAACAAAATCACAGAACAGAGTTCAAAAGCAAACTATAATCAGCTTTTGTGAGCCTTTCTAAACTGCTCCAGCACAGCAGTACGAGATGATGCAGGGGCATTCACCACTCCCACCACTTACTCTTTTCTCCTTTCTCTGTTTTGTTTTCTGTCTTTTCTTCCTTTCTATGATTGTCTTCCACAACTTCTTTTCCCTTTCCCACGTGTTTGTCAATTCTTGGGACTACTGACTACTCAGAACTCCGCCAAATTTGTTAAGCCCTGCTCATAGACTCAAGTCATAAAATTATGATCTCTACAAATAATACACACCACCAAGATAGTTCTCAACTGTTACCACTGAATGAGTTAAGAGTTGATTTTGTGGCCTTATATAAAACTTGCTAGAAATTGAAACCAAAGAATCTCTGGCCATTAAATTAGTATGTAGAATGAGCCAATAATTGCCTCTCAATATCTTTTATTTGCACAAAGGAATTACCTAATTTTCCATGGGCTGATGAAGTAAGAGAAAGCAGTAATGGCGGAGCAAAGGGACCTGGGATGAAATTAACTCTTCAAGCCCCAGGCTGGGATTAAATTTTCATTGTAAAATTTTTATGAATATTCCATCCCTTTGAATTCTAAATGAAGTAGAAGTGTCTCCTATAGATACGATTATTCACAGGACAAATACTGGACCATACCATATTCTAAAGGATTATTCCTACCACCAAATATAACCTCCCCCTCCAAAAGTCTTTGTAATTGGATCCATTACCCAGAATCTTCTTCTACCACTATCCTGCCCCAGGCACTCTGTTGAAAAGAGTAGAATACATAAGCCTATCAAGTTAAATGAGTCTTTGCCAAAGCGTCAGCAGCAGGGGCCTCTGAGAGTCACACTACATAAAGGGCATTGTGGGATAGGTTCAGATTCAAGGCCTCCTTTCAACTGCTTAAGAATTGATAATCAGGTACATTCAAGAGAGAACAGAGTGCTCCATAGCTGCAGACCAGTAATAATGCTTTTTTGGGAAGATTATTGAGATGCATTTGTAAGTTTTCTGCCTGCTTTCAGAGACAGGGAAACATGCTTAATATGGCACTCATCTTACTCTTAGATATGAATTGTATAATTCAATCTCTGGAGTCCAATGTGGAACAATTGTTTCATATTAGTGTAGCTACATTATATGCGGTACTCTTTAAATGTTCACCCTCTCTTTGGGTGCTGTCAGCTCCTCCTTGAAGAGGCATCGTTCCAAGAACAACCTTGGATTTAAACTTTGGGATGAATATTAAATCAAGTGTGGAGCCATCTTTTCAAAAAGCGACTAAAATCTAAGGGAGGCCACATAAAATGCTCTGTTTCAAATAGTTTTGCTTTGTGTAATATCTGTTCCCCATTTTCCTTACTCTATTTCCATGAATGAATTTTTAAAATTTAATTGGAATTGTCCTATAGACTTGCTACCTAATTTAAAAATGGTACATAAAATGATTACTTTGCAGGTGCTACCTACTTTCAAAATATATGCAATAAAGTATAATCTTATAGAACAATTAGAAAGTAATTATTTGCATTAGAGAAAGAACCATTCCTTAACAAATAGCTTTATGCATTTAAAAAAAATACTGTATTTTGACAGCCTAATTCAACTGTTATTGATATACAACAATTGAAGAGAAGAAAAGAATCCAGGGAAGTAAAACTGAAAAACATATAAAAGCTAAATGAAGGATTTGGGGGTGAGGATAATAAATGCCACTAACAGCTGACTCAAATACCAATAATGACATGACTGCCAAAAGTTTATCTATTGCTTACCTAGAGCTTTCAGTCAGAGTCACTAATGCTTATTCTTGAGACAGGATTAAAGTATATCAAGAAGGTCAGTTGGCCTGCCAGTGAGGAATGGAAAAAGTCTTCCAGCCTTAGGAAAATGCACATGTTTTTAGAGTAAAACCTGGGCCTCTTGGCTAGGATTTTGATATTCTGTCCAGACTCAATTCCACTAACTTCAGACAGTGGTTAAGACCCAACTTTGAAAGGACTAACTGGGTACAACCATAGCTTTTCCATGCTCCTGAATTCTAGACTCCTGTTGCCAGGCCCCACCTGGCACACTGGACCTACCTTTTCAAGAATGAGAAAGAAACAAATATGAAAACAGACCAAAGTAACAATGACACCCCGAGAGGAGGGTTCCCCCCAAGCTGCATGTGCCACTCACCTGTTCTCTTACATTACTCACCCAGTGCCTCCACAGGCACGCTAAAGGTATAAAACTGCCTAACAGACCTCTTCATTCTCCAATTTTCTTGCTTTCATCATTCAATGATCTTTTAAAATCTATGGAGCCCACAACCAAAGAACCAGTACGTGATGGCTTTTGAGTAGACAAGTTTCAAGACAGTGAGTTTCATAATACTGAACGTCAAGACATTAACCACAACAACACAATGAGAATCAATAGCAAAAACAGTTCTATAAATGTCTAATACTCCTCCGTCTATAGGACTCAAAAAGTACATAAGAAATAAGAATTCTCTTCCCTTGTGGGAAAAAAGACCCAGTGACAGAGTGAAGACTGCATCTTTAGTCCCAGCTCTCCTCTGAAATTTGCTACCTCAGTGTTAATTTTGGAGGGGAAAGTGATGTATACAAGAAAAATGTCCAACCTTGAGAAGTTGTCTTATGCCTAGACACTGGGGTATGGTAGAAAGAGCATTGGCCTAACAGGCAAAAGAACTAGGCTCTGCCATTGGCCCTGTGATTTCTATAAGCTATGTAAATGGTCAAGTGTTTGTTTCTGTACACTAGGAATAATAATAAACACTCCTACTTCCAGGGGATTACCATGAGGGTCAGGTGAGAAAATGAGTGAAGCTGGTTTGTCTGACACGGAGTCCTAGTGAGAGAAGCCACCACTGCATAAACCCTGCTTAATTTTATCCCCTATAACATATTCTTTGATCTCCCTAGAAACTTTCTGTTTCAGTCCAACTTTGTTACTTGGTTAAACTACTGGCCAAAACATCACCTTTACCCCTTCCAGAGGTTGCCCAAAGCATGAGGAGAAAAATCAAACCTATCAGCTAAGCCGCTATGTCTCCAAAGACATGATGAAACGCTGGGCATGAGGTAAGGCTAACACCATCCTAAAAATGGATCAGAGATGAGATAATACATGCAAAAGAGCTCTGAAACCATAAAGCACTAAAACGCTGTGTGTTGTAACTGTTAATGAGGAGGGGTTGGGTTTGGGTGACAGTATTCCGTGGCTGGGCCCAAGGTCGCACAGTCAGACCTCAGACATTGCCTAGACAGCTGCTGTTCTGACTGAAGAACCAGCGCCCTTGTCATCCTTGTCTCGGTATAGACCCTGAACATTACTCATGCTGCTTCATTATTCTTGTTTTAAGGCTTTTGTTGATCTCTGAATAGAGTTTAAATGAGGTTTTCTTTCACACCTACTTAGAAACACTGGAAAATAACATACCCACAAACTTGACGTGTATCATTTTGTCTATGAGATGTCTTTAAAATCCTTGGGACTCACTGAACTAAATTTCGAGGACTAACTTGCAAATCGGAGATCAACTCCCTCTTGAAAGGAAATAAAAGGAAGATAGCTTGGTCATCGTGGCTGTTGGACAAGGCGATAAAGCAGCCACAGCCACCAAGCTAGTGGGTGCCAGTGTACTCTCTGTACTTTTTAAACGAGATGATTTTAAAATGCACCAAAGCATTGACCTTCTAAACAAAAGGCATTACCTCTAACTTCAGTTTCTTTTTTCTGGCATCTTCTTATTTTTTACCCTAGAAAAAGCAGAACCTAAACATACTTCTCTAATCTTCCCCCTCAATCCCCCTTACACTTGCCAAACCAACAACCCTGAACCAGAGTTCGTAACTACAGACTAAAGATTTAAGATGATACAAATTCAAAATAAACTATTTATGTGAAAAAAACACTGAGATCTCAACAACTCATCCCATTACTTGTCTTCATTTATACTAAAAGCACAAAAACAGCCAGAATGTTTGTTTATTTATAAAGATGACAACCACCAGTTCCAGTGGGTCTCTATAACAAATGTGTTGCTCAGCACTGAGTGTCAGACTTGAATAATAAAGGCCTCAGTTAAAAGCATCATGGAATTTGAAGACACCTTAAAGGTTATATCATCCAATCTCAGCACTTTACAGATATAAGAAGCTGAGATCCAGAGGAGGGAATCCCTTGCCTGTGGCCACACTGCAGTTAATGGTCTCATCTTTCCATCCACCACTCTGCATTACACCATGCTGAAGGTTCTCTTTGACCTTCTAAAAACAAGGCTTATTCCCAGCCCTATGACAATAACATCTTTGCTCCATGTATTGAAAAGGCAAGAAAGCCAATCATTAGCATAAATTTTAAAATAGGTTATCTTATTCATCTGTCCTTATATATAGGTCTTTGAAACATGTTGCCATCAAAACTCCAAGAATTTGTGGATAAAAGATAGCACAAGGTCATATGAAATTTAAAAATATATATTTATTTTAATTATGAAAATTATTTGTAATTAATATTAGGCAAATAGCAAAATGCAGTAACGTACCAAGGATTTGGAGTGGGGGATCATTACTCCCCCACTGTTAAGTCACAGCATGGTAAATAGGCTATTCGGAAACGAAAATGCTCATAAATATATATATATGCCATCCTGAGTACCCCTTCATTTCAGTAACACTAATTGCCCTTTTTTTCCTTGCTGCTCCTAGCCATATTTCTTGGAAAACAACAGCTGTGTTTATTCAAATAGCAGCATACTGATGACTTGATGATAGGGTAATCTGCTGGAATTCCAAGTGTGACAGTCCCAGAGATAACTTCTCGGCACACCAGAAAAGTATCCTTCACATAGTACAAAGCTTTGGAAAGGAATCCCCACTTCGTTAGCAAGTGGGATTGGGGTGTTCTTTATTTCAACTGGTTGCAACATTGAATTTCTTCCAACAAGTATCATATTTTCTGGTTCTTGCAGAATAATCTTCCCATACATCATTGTCACAAAGTAAATCTGCAACATGAACATTTTCACTTCAATGGCTTCTAAGCAAAGGGATTAAACAGTGCCTTGAATTACAATAAAAACAGCCACAAGATTCAGTTCAAAATCAGAGCAATAAATTCCACTTGTTGGTATTTTCTCTGAATCAATGGATACTGGAAGGGATAATAACAGCTTAAGAAGCCATTTACTAGAGAAAAGAAAACAATACAAACAAACAGAGACCTAAATATCCCTGGGAATGTAATTAATTGAAGAAGTTTAATTTCTAAGGGTACCAAGGGTTAAACTTCTACAAGAAGTTGTCATCTTTCTTGATGATGACCACTCGAGGCATATTTCTACTGAATACAGGATTTATAAAGAATATTTAGACATAAAATAAGTTCAAAAAAGCTAACCAACATTTTTAAAGTTATGAAGCAGTTGGTCTCTTTTAACAATAATCTTTATAACTTGGGAAGTTTTAACTTTTATTATTCAGTCTTGATGTTCATCAAGAACTTAATTCTTTTCTTTAGGAGATCTTGTCAAATCAACTTAAAAGGACAGACTTGTATTGCTGATTACCTTAAAAATATCAATAACAAGTACATACATAAAGCAGTATGTTTCAGGTACTCTTTCATGTTATTGAATACATTAGCTCTTTAAATGAAGGGGTCCTTTTTTTTTCAGATGGAAAACCTGAAGCACAGGAACCTTGCCACTTGTCCAAGCTCACCCAGCCAGTAAGAAATGGTCAAGATCCCAGCCCACGCTTCTAACTCTACAGTTCATGTTCTTCACATGGACACTATACTTCTCTCTAAGTATAGCATGCAAGAAAAAAAAATTATACAAGACTTAAAAGCAACATCTTATAGATATTAATAATTCCTTCAGATTAAAGGGCATTTACATGATATCTCACCAAAAAAGGAGCCTATGGAAGGAGACTGCTAAGTCAGAAAATTTTTAATGCATATATACACCTGGTGCACAAGACTGAAAAGAAATTGAGGAAGCTTATCTCCAGCAAGAAATCTGGACATTTTTCAAAAAGACTATTCTCTCTGTTTCCTGGAGAGAAAAAAGGGAAATAGGCTTCTAAAAAAGTCTGTTCAGGTTGGGTGTGACTTCAGAAGAGCTTTCTGTCTGCCAAAATGAGTTCCCAAAAAGATTTATAAAAATTGTTCTTCTAGAAGTTATGTTTGTATTTTGTTTTGTCTGATTTTGGTTTTTAACATAGTAGAATGCTACAGAACTAGAATGGTTTGATGAATTCCTAAAAGGAGACTAATTAATGGTCTATAATTTCATGAAGGCAATTCTGTCTTTGGAATAGGATGAGAACTTCATTCAGCAGATAGCAAAGTCACACTCTATTTCTTTACTCAAGCTTTTGGAATATTCCCAACACCACTAAACAAATTCCAAACCTCTTTGTGTACCATCTTCCCCCTTTTCTTCACGGATTGTAACTTCACTGTAGATTTCAGGTGGAAGTTTTTAAAATCAGAATGGCAATTTCAGACTAAAATGGCTAACACACATGACAGAACCTCTCCTAAATTTTCATGAAAATCACTGTCTAAATGTTTGTATATCAATATGTATATTAATGTATGTGCATGTCCATGAGTATCTGTGTGTTTGTCAGAGATTTTGTGTTGTATGTGTGGGTCAAATGAAAAAGAAAGTAGGCATAGGAAAAAAAGTAGAAATTCAGTCTCAAAATGTACAGAGGATTTCAAGGGGAACAAGCAGAATAAAAGGAATTGGAGCAATAAGTAGACATAACTAAAGAAAACATTCCAGGCTTTTAAAAATGTCCTAAATACATGTGTATAAATAATTCAATATGTTCCAGAAAAAAAATTAAGTTAAAAAATCTATATCTAGAGGAATCCTTGGACAGTGTTTTTCAAGAATAAATAAATTTCTTATAAACATTCAGAAAAAATGTATTCTACACTTAAAGGAACAAAATTAAAGTTAGCCTCAGACTTCTACTTTGTAAGTTAAATTGCAGAAGACAAAGGAACATGCATACAGAATGTTGAAAGTAAATTTAATATCTAACCTATTTGTTAATCTATTTGAAATGCATAATTAATCATACCTCCATATTAAAACTTCTCAAGGCTTTTCATTGCCCTTATAACAATGTACTAAATCCCAACCATGATTCACATGGCCATCCACCATCCACAATTGAGTTTTTACCCACTCTTTATAGGATTTATATGTTCCACTCCTCTTCACTTTCAGTGTTTTAAGTATGCTGGTCCTCTTTCAGCCTCTCAAATTTACCATCTGCTCCTACCTCAATGCGTCATTCATGGAGTTTCTGTTACTCAGAATATTCTTCCTCCTACTCTGCATTTCTGCTAAAATTTCAGGTCTCAGTCTAATGCAATTTTTTAAAGTAAAAATGTTCTCTGATTCTCAAACTAGGTTGTTAAGTTGTTCCTTTTGAATTACATAGCCATATAATCACTCTTATCTCTCCTTTTTGTCTTCACATCCTTTATGTTTTCAATATCCATTACCTAGTAAATTATAAGCTCCAAGAGGGCATGGGCCACCTCTGTCCTATTCACTCTTGTAAGTCTAATATTTAACATTGTACCCGGCACATAGAGGATGTTCAATAAGTAGTTGTTATAGGAATGAACATATTAATGAATGAAACATAAAAATATTCTTAAATATTCAAGAGTGTGGAAAATATATTACCCATATGCCATTCTTTAAGAGTATGTGTGTATATGTGTGCGTATCCCAGCCACTCAAAATATTAGTCGAATTAAGAGCTCAAACATGAAACCAGTGTGCTGTAAAATGACCGATGGTGAGGACTGAGATCATTGAAATATGTACTTGCCTAGAAATGTATTGAAAACATATCACAATATTAAAGGCAAATAAATAAAATCCAATTTGAAGTTAGTTAAAAATTGTCAGCAATAACTATTAGTTATGGAATTATGGCCAATTTTTATTTGTTCACATGTTCTTTTATATTTACCAGTCTATAAAAATATATATAATATTTTTCTAATTGAAGAATTACACATTTTTCTACAGAAGAATATACAGTGAAAATTAGGGGCTAAGCATAGTGGCTCACACCTGTAATCCCAGCACTTTGCGAGACTGAGATGGGAGGATTGCTTAAGGCCAGAAGTAACAGATAAGCCTGATTAACATGGTGAGATCCTATCTCGATGCAATGTAAGTAAAATAAAATTTTTAAGTAAAAATAAATTAGAAAAAATGAAAACTAGGGGAGGAGGAAGACAGTTAACAAAATATTCAGTGCATTGTTTTTGTCAGTGATAGGGTTAAGAATATGGCCATTTGAACCAATTTTGACCAATAGAATACAAACAAAAATCTGCTGATAGGGAGTGCTTCTGGAAAATATTTTCCTTTCTGATGAAAAAAGGGGGGAAATGGGAAAAAATTGTCTTTGCTTCTTTCTTTGTCAATTTCAGATATGGCTATGTTAGAAATTATCTCACTACAAAACATCTGAAAATTACTCATCTATTATACTACCAGAAAAAAAATATTCTTCTCTCATTATAAAGATTGGTTTATTTTTATAACATTGTTTAGGAGTTTTTAAAATGATTTAAGCTTTTATTTTAGATTCAGGAGTACTTGTGCAGATTTCTTACATGGGTATATTCTGTAACACTGAGGTTTGGGGTACGACTAGTCCTGTCACCAGGTTGTAAGCATAGTACCCGCTAGGTAGTTTTTCAGCCCTTGTTCCTCTCCATCTCTCCCCATTCTGGTAGTCCCTAGTATTTCTTGTTTCTATCTTTTTATCAATGTGTACCCAGTGTTTGGCTCCTGCTTATAAGTGAGAATATGCAGTATTTGGCTTTCTATTTCTGGGTTAATTTGCTTAGGATAATGGCCTCCAGCTGCATCCATGCTACTGCAAAGGACATAAGTTCATTTTTTATGGCTGCATAGTATTCCGTGATATATATGTACCACATTTCCTTTATCCAATCCTCCACTTATGGGCATCTAGATTGATTCCATATATTTGCTATTGTGAATAGTGCTGTGATGAACATACAAGTACATGTGTCTTTTTGATAGAACAATTTATTTCCCTTTGGGTATATACTTAGTAATGAGATTGCTAGATTGAATGGTAGTTCTGTTTTAAGTGATTTGAAAACTATCCAACTTGTTTTCTACAGTGGCTGAACTAATTTCTATTTCTACTAACACTGTATAAGCATTTAAGATTTGGGAATTTAAAATCTTATTTTCAATCTACTCTTGTCTTACCATAACTTTTACAAGACGCCCTTTAGTATGATGACTCCTACTGTTCTTTACACCTGAAATGATTTAACCTGTTTTTATCCTGCAAATTTTAGTTTTTCAAGCCCAATTCAGATATAATCTTCATTATAAATTATCTTTAACATTTGATGAATAAATTCTTTTGGGTTTATTTTTTGTTAATTAGCCAACTAATTTCATTAGAAAACTCTTGCAAAGCATTAAGAAACAGGTAATCCTAATATT
This sequence comes from Ateles fusciceps, assembly GCA_036589455.1. Taxonomy (NCBI): domain Eukaryota; kingdom Metazoa; phylum Chordata; class Mammalia; order Primates; family Atelidae; genus Ateles; species Ateles fusciceps. Next base: position 15,007,349 of record JAZHEH010001266.1, on the reverse strand, counting down.
TAATGCAATAAATATTCAAGAGATGCAATTAGAAAACATATATAGATCCTGAGAATATGGAATAAAAATACATTTTCTTATTCCTCTAACTAAGTACAACTAAAAGTTCTGGACATTATATATAAAACAAATATCAGTGAACTCAAAAGTGGAGAGAAGAGGGCAAACTGAATAGGACGGATGGTCAGAATTCAAGAAACAAGTTCCCTAGGTTATATATACATGTATGTATATGTTATACTTTAGGTTCTGGGGTACATGTGCTGATCATGCAGGATTGTTGCACAGGTACATACATGGCAATGTGGTTTGCTGCCTCCATTCCCCCGTCACCTACATCTGGCATTTCTCCCCATGTTAACCCTCCCTGACCTCCCTACCCCCCTGCTTTCCCTCCCTAGTCCCCCCCCCAACAGACCCCAGTATGTGATGCTCCCCTCCCTGTGTACATGTGTTCTCATTGTTCATCACCTGCCTATGAGTGAGAACATGTGGTGTTTGATTTTCTGTTCTTGTGTCAGTTTGCTGAGAATAATGGTTTCCAGATTCATCCATGTCCCTACAAAGGACACAAACTCATCGTTTTTTATGGCGGCATATTATTCCATGGTGTATATGTGCCACATTTTCCTTGTCCAGTCTATCATCGATGGACATTTGGGTTGGTTCCAGGTCTTTGCTATTGTAAACAGTGCCGCAATGAACATACATGTGCATGTGTCTTTATAATAGAATGATTTATAATCCTTTGGATATATACCCAGTAATGGGATTGCTGGGTCAAATGGAATTTCTATTTCTAGGTCCTTCTTTATGCATCATATATTCCAGAGTTGGACCTAAGAAACTGACAACCTCAAAGAAATAATAGCTGAAAATTTCTCAAATTTTGCAGGAGACATAGCCTATAGATTTAAGAAGCTAAGCAAACTGTAAGCAGGAAAAACACTATGAAATCATACTATAAAACATCATAGTCAAACTTCTATAAGAAAGACAAAGAAGTCCTAAAAGTAGTGAGATAGAAACAAAAGCTTATATATATTAAAATATAATAAATCAGAGACAGTAAATTTCTCATCAAAAACTATGAAGGCCAGAAGGAAGTGGCACATTTTTTCAAAAGAAAGAAAACAAGTATCAACCAAGAATAATACACACAGAGAAAATATCCTTCAGCAATAAAGGGGAACTCAAAACATTCTCAGATGAAGTAAAACTAAGAGAATTTGTCTTCAGCAGACCTACCCTAAAAGAATGGCTAAAGAGGCCAGGTGCGGTAGATCATGCCTGTAATTCCAGCGCTTTGGGAGGCTGAGGCAGGCAGATCACAAGGTCAGGAGATCAAGACCATCCTGGCCAACATGGTGAAACCCCATCTCTCTAAAAATACAAAAAATTAGCTGGGTGTGGTCATGGGTGCCTGTAATCCCATCTACTCAGGAGGCTGAGGCAGGAGAATTGCTTGAACCAGAGAGTTAGAAGTTGCAGTGAGCCAAGATTGCACCTCTGCACTCCAGCCTGGGTGACAGAGCGGGACTCTGTCTCAAAAAAAAAAGGATGGCTAAAGAAAATTCTCTTAACCAAAAATAAATGATAAAAGTAGGATCCCTGAAACAGTAAGAAGGAAGAACTTCGCAAACAAAAATATGGATAAATGCAATACACTTTCCCTTTTTTAAAATTTTTTCAAATCATGTTTGACAATTGAAGCAAAATTATAACACTGATATGGTTCTAAATGCATGTCAGTGAAATATTTAAAATAATACTGATGGAAGAAATGAACGATCTAAAGAAATGGAGAGATACACTGTGTTTAAGGATAAAAATACATAGTAAAATATTAGTTTTCCACAAATTTATATACAATTGTAATGAAATTCCTATTAAAATCCTGACAAGATTATTCAAAAAATAATATGAAAAGGCAAAAGAAGTGGAATAGTTAAAAAAATTACTGCAAAAGAATAATAACACAAGAATAATGAGTGTACCTGATTTTAATATTTTTTTATCTAGCTATAGTAGTCAAGACTATGTGATACTAATGGAGCAATCCACACATCAATTAACAGAACAGAAGAAACCATAAAGAGATCAACACAAATATGTCCAGCTGAATTTTGACAAAGAAGTAACAACCAATGGAGGAAGAATAGTCTTTTCAACAAAAGGTGCTAGAACAACTGGACATCCATAAGCAATTATAATAATAATTTTGTCATAAACCTTATACCTTACACTTACACAAATTTGTGCAACCTTACACCTTACACAAATTAATTCAAAATGGATTACAGACTTAAAGGTAAATTGTACAAGTATAACATTTTGGGGAAAAAAAATTATAGGAGAAAATGTTTGTGCTCCAGGTCTTGGCAAAGTGTTTTTAGACTTGGCAACAAAACATATCTATAAAGGGAAATATTAATAAGTTAGACAAAGTTAAAAACTTTTGCACTAAGAAAAAATTCTATTAAGAGGGTGAAAAGACAAGCTACAGACTGGAAGAAGATATTTGTAAACCATATATCTGACAAAGAACTAGTATCTATAATATATAAACAACTATCAAAACTCAGTAGTAAAAAAAAAGCTAATATCAAACAATAAAGAAAACAGGCACAAATGAGTGAACAAATAGTTCATCAAAGAAAGTAAATAGCAAATAAGCATATGAAATTATGCTCAATATAATTAGCCATAGGGGACATGCAAATTAAAACAACAATGAGACATTATTACATGCCTATCAGAGTGGCTGACATTGAAACAGAAAGTGTCAGTAGATACTGGCAGTAGATACTGGCAAAGATAATGAGATATTTGATCACTCATACGCTGCTGATGGAGTTATGAAATGGTGTAGTCACTCTACAAAACAATTTGGCAGTTTCTTTCAAAAATAAACATGCAACTGTTATACAACCCAGCAATTTCAGTCGCATGCATTTATAACAGAAAAATGAAAACTTTTGTTCATCCAAAATCCTTATACAGTGTTCACAGTAGCTTATTTGTTTGTAATAGCCAAAATTTGAAAACAACTCAGATGTCCTTTCACTAGGTGCATAATAGGTAAACAAACTGATACACACCTATCATAGACTGCTATTAAGCAATAAAAAGGAACAAATTATTGATAAACACAAAAACCTGTAGGAATCTCCAGAGAATTATCTTGAGTACAAAAAAGCCAATCCTGGACATAGAAAATGCAGTACATTTACACCATGAAATACCATGCAGACATTAAAAAGAATGAAATCATGTCCTCTGCAGCAACATGGATGGAGCTGGAGGCCACAATCCTAAGTGAACTAACTCAGAAACATAAAATCAAATATCACATGTTCTGACTTATAATTGAGAGCTAAACAATGGGTATGCATAAACATAAAAATAAAAATAATAGACCCTGGGGCCTCCAAATGGGAGATGGTGGAAAGGGGATGAAGGTTGAAAAATTATCTATTGGGTACAATGTTCAGTACTGGGGTGGTGAGTATACTAGAAGTCCAGTCCCCACCAATATGCAATATACCCATTGATGTGATTTGACTGTGTCCCCCACCAAATCTCATCTTCAATTGTAATCCCCCATAATCCCCATGTGTTTAGGGAGGGACCTGGTGGGAGGTGATTGGATCATGAGGGTGGTTTTCCCCCATGCTGTTCTTGTGATTGTGAGTCAGTTCTTATGAGATCTGGTAGTTTTATAAAGGGCTTTTCCCTTTCGCTCCTCATTTTCTCTCTCCTGCAACCATGTGAAGAATGTCCTTGCTTTCCTTTTGCCTTCCACCATGATTGTAAGTTTCCTGAGGCCTCCCCCAGCCATGTGGAACTGTGAGTCAATTAAACCTCTTTCCTTTATAAATTAGCCAGTCTTGGGTAGTTCTTTACAGCAGTGTGAGAATCAACGAATATACCCATGTAACAACAAAAAAAGAAACAAAATGGGTATTTTAAAATAATTTTAAAAAGAAAAAGTCAATATCAAAAGTTTATATACTCTATGACACCAGTTACAAGATGTTCTTAAAATGATAAAGTCATAGAAATGGGGAACAGATTAGTTGTTATTAGAGATTAAGAAGAAAGTGGGGACAAGAAGGGAGTGGGGACAGGTGGGAAGTGGGTATGGCCATAAAAGTGCAACAGAGGGATCTTTGTGGTACTGGAGATGTTCTTTATCTTGGCTGCATCAATGCCAATATACTGGGTTTTATATTGTAGTATAGTTTTGCAAGATGTTAACATTAGAGAAACTGAAAAATGAGTGCATGGATTCATTGCATGTAAATGTACAAGTATTTCAAAATTAAAAGCTTACTTAAAAAATACATATATGTCAAACTTTCCATAATAAAACCCTGATAACAATCTCTAGCAAAAAGCAATGAATAGGAAAATTATAAAACCATCACATTCATGAATATAGATATAAAATCTAGGTTAAGATACCATCAAATCTAATTCAAAAGAACATTAAGGTCATTGTTTCTCATCTTAGCAAAGGATTTATTTTATGACTATGAAGACTTTGATATTAGGATATTTAGTAAGCAAGATCATAATAAGTTTTAAAATGTTATTATCCAAGCAATTTCCAAATAGGCATTTAACAAAATCCAACATCTATTATTTACTTCAAAAATAAGATATGGTAGAGACTGTTACTATTCATCAAACATTTATGTGCTCCTTAATCTTTCTCAGTCCCATGAATCTAAGTGGTCTAGGCATATGACTAATTATTACCAATTAAACGTTGGAAGAGGAAGAACAGTTGTGCTCTCTTCACACTCAACCTTGTGCAGGTGGTTGAAAGAAAAAAAAATAGAGCTGGTAGAATTAGAATTTGGAAGCAGGCTGGATTCCTGGGACACTATTTGGGAAGAGAAACAGATAGGAGTGCGACCTATTACATACTATGACATGAGCAAGGGATAAATCTTTGTTGTATTAAACCATAGAGATTTTACAGTGCTTTTGTTATTGCAGCATAGCCTGCATTACTCCCAACTAATGTAACTGATAAAAATCTTCTGAATCAAAAGACAGAATCACATTTAATACTTACCAAACCAAAATTCCATAGAACAATCACTGTGATCTTTGGAAAATTGTGCCCTGCATACCTGATCTCTTATTTAATAACTTTCAGCACACATTTGCATATTGAAGGCTCTGAGAAGTCCTGTAGAAAAAATCTGTATCTTTGTTGAATTCAACATTTCACAAACATATTTCACAATTTAATCTTTTAAATAATGAAACATCTATTGACCAATGAATTTGTATTCGACAGAACAAATTGAAGAAAATAAGGCACTTGTGCTTGCTTTGGCAGCATATACACTAAAATTGGAATGACACAGAGAAGATTTGCATTTCCCCTGCACAAGGTTGTTAACACAAATTTGTGAAGCATTTCATAGTTTTTAAATAAAAGAAAAGAAAAAATAGATTTTAAAAAAGAGAAAACACAGCACTGGAAGCATTTTTATGAGATTCAAAAAACAGACCACCAACATGGTGAAACCCCGTCTCTACTAAAAATGCAAAAAAAATTAGCTGGGCGTGGTGGTGCGCGTCTGCAGTCCCAGCTACTCAGGAAGCTGAGGCAGAAGAATTGCTTGAACCCAGGAGGCGGAGGTTGCAGTGAGCCGAGCTCGTGCCACTGCAGTCCAGCCTGGCGCCTGGTGACGGAGCGAGACTCTGTCTCAAAAAAAAAAAAAAAAAAAAAAAAAACCAGACTAAATTAGCCACAGATTTGCTAAGGTTTATATCCAAAATCCTTTATCATAGCTTTATCTACGGTATGAAACAAACAATAGATAAATACATATCTCTAGGTAGAGATATATTTAAGCAATAAATATAAAATAAATTAAAAGTGTTTTCAAATAGCATTGAATTCCTGAAAAATTCATATATTTGTGGACTAAGAAAGTGAGATACAAAAATATATGTATAGTATAGGCCGGGTTAATATACACACATACTCTCACCCAGACAATGAAGTACACCAAAACATTAGTAGTAGTTATCTCTGGAGGCTGGAATCATAGGTAATATTTCGTTTTATTGTTTATACTTTTTAAATATTTTAATCAGAAATACTAAACATTATTTTTAAAAATCCAGAAATAGAACAGTTTCTTTCTTACAAAATGTCTGCTTTGTCCTTCAGCTAGCACATGATTATTAATAATAATGCTTATAGAGGAGGAATGATCTCTTTTCAGCATGAGACATCTCATATTCATGCAAAAATAATCTTAATACTTATTATTTTTAATAAGAAAAATGTACTCAAGTTGAACAGTTTTTATCAAATACTTGATGTGAGTATGTAAAGGAGAACTTGACTTTTTAAAAACTGTACTATACAACAAAATGTTACAATGGCTGTTAAGATTTGGAGAGGAAAAGGAAAAGAGAGTCTGGGAGCTAGCAGCCAGAAGAGTGTTCTGAAGCTCAGCAAGTTCATCCCTACGAGTTTGGACTAGAAGCACACGGCAATGTGGTCCAATAGAGTCCCATCATCACCACCACCATCAATAACACACACACGGACACATGCACACACACCTTCACACCTCACAATGCAAGTTTCTTAAAAAGCCTTTTTTTTTTCCTTTTTTTTTTTTTTTGCTCTATGCCTTCCTTAAAGTTTGCATCTGCCAATTTCCTCCTTCCAGGATTTTCTCTATCTAAAATTCCTCTGTTAAAATAAATATCTGAGAGAGCTTTCACTGCATCATTTCCAAGACAAATTTATGGCCAGTGGTAGAATCACTAGGAGTTAACTCACTGACTATTTTATCATCTTCATGGTAGTCAACTTCCAGGCATATTTCAATATAAAAGCCACTTTGTGGATATATCCTGCCCCTTCAGTAATATCTCTACCATAGCCTCCAGATCACTGTTTTCTGTTTCATCTTCTGTTTTCTTCAATTCTGTCTTTATTTTTATTTGAACTTTGCAACTCTGATATGTAACATCATAAATTGTATCGGAATATATATTGCCTCAAAGACTCAACAATAAACTTGTACCTCCACATGGAATTAGTTCAATGAAGTAAACTTATACTATTCCCATTTTATGCTCTTTTTCACATATATTCAGTTTTCAAAGTTATAAATTGGTGTTTTCAAGATATAACATTGTACCCTCTTTTAGTGATATTTTTAGTTTGCCTTCTAAAAGAAAAAAGTAGATATATTCAAGCATGTGCTTACATTTCAAATTTTTAGAAGTGATTTTCTATAATAAATATATGGGAAATAGTCATAGTCAATTCACTGGATCATCATATAGTATAGAGGGGGGGAATGCAGCTTTGTTGTCAGCTCTGGGTTCCAGTTTCAGCTCTACATAATAATTTTAATAATTTTGTTTCATCATTTACCTGCCCTAAGTCTCTATTTACTTTTCTGCAATGAAAGTATAAAAGTGGTTGCTTCATGGGTTATAATGATGAATAAATGACATTAATTAAATGTGCTATGTAACAGTTTATCATTGTTAAAGTTTTTCCCAATTATTTTGATTCTATATGATCTACTATCACTAAAACAATACTATTCTGTTGTGCCTCAAAAAATCCAATGGAAGCCTACATAGCATAGTAAAAAAAAGTTTGTCTCCATGGACAAGTTGTAAAAAAAAAAAATACATTTAAAAAATTTTAAATAGCCCACTGACCTTTCTAAATCCTAGACTGGAGGAGGCCATTTCCATTTTTTAAAGGTCACTTATGACATTGCCAGTATGTGGTTGGTAAAGCATTTTTTTTTTACCAGTAAGTTCTGAAATACAAGTGTAGAATGTGTAGGTTTGTTACATAGATATACGTGTGCTATGGTGGTTTGCTGCACCTATCAATCCATCATCTAAGTTTTAAGCCCTGCATGCATTAGCTATTTGTTTTAATGCTCTCCCTTCCTTCCTCCCCCCACTCCCTGACTGGCCCCAGTATGTGTTGTTCCCCTCCTTGTGTCCATGTGTTCTCATTGTTAAAGTTGTACTTATGAATGAGAACATTCAGGGCTTAGTTTTCAGTTCCTATGTTAGTTTGCTGAAGACGATGGCTTCCAGCTTCATCCATCTCCCTGCAAAAGACATGATCTCATTCCTTTTTATGGCTGTATAGTATTCCATCGTGTACATGTACCACATTTTCTTTATCCAGTCTATCATTGATGGGCATCTCGGTTGGTTCCATGTCTTTGCCATTGTAAATAGTGCTACAATAAACATATGTGTGCATGTATCTTTATAGCAGAATGATTTGTATCCCTCTGGGTATATACCCAGAAATGGTATTGCTGGGTCAAATGGTATTTCTGGTTATAGATCCCTGAGGAATTACCACACTGTCTTCCACAATGGCTGAACTAATTTACATTCCCGCCAACAGTGTAAAAGCGTTCCTATTTCAGTGCAGCCTCTCCAGCATCTATTGATTCCTGACCTTTTAATAATCACCATTCTGACTGGTGTGAGATGATATTTCATTGTGGTTTTGATTTGCATTTATCTAATGATCAGTGACATTGAACGTTTTTTCATATATTTATTGGCTGCATAAATGTCTTCTTTTGAGAAGTGTCTGTTCATATCCTTTGCCCACTTTTTGATGGGGTTGTTTGTTTCTTGTAAATTTAAGTTCCTTGTAGATTCTGGATATTAGACCTTTGTCAGATGGGTAGATTACAAAAATTTTCTTCCATTCTGTAGGTTGCCTGTTCACTCTGATGATAGCCTCTTTTGCTGTGTAGAAGCTCTTTAGTTTAATTAGATCCTATTTGTCAATTTTGGCTTTTGTTGCAATTGCTTTTGGTGTTTTCATCGTGGAGTCTGTGCCCATGCCTATGTTCTGAAAAGTATTGCCTAGGTTTTCTTCTAAGATTTTTATGCTTTTGGGTTTTACATTTAATTCTTTAATCCATCTTGAGTTAATTTTTGTATAAGGTATAAGGAAGAGGTCCAGTTTCAGTTTTCTGCCTATGGCTAGCCAGTTTTCCCAGCACCATTTATTAAATAAGAAATCCTTTCTTCATTGCTTATTTTTGTCAGGTTTGTCTAAGACCAGATGGTGGTAGATGTGTGGTGTTATTTCTGAGGTCTCTGTTCTGTTCCATTGGTCTATACCTCTGTTTTGGTACCAGTACCATGCTGTTTTGGTTACTGTGGCCTTGTAGTATAAAGTCACATAGCACGATGCCTCCAGCTTTGTTCCTTTTGCTTAGGATTATCTTGGCTATACAAGCTCTTTTTCTGATTCTATATGAAATTTAAAGTAATGTTTTCTACTTCTGTGAAGAATGTCAATGGTAGTTCAATGGAAACAGCATTAAATCTACAAATTTCTTTGGGCAGTATGGCCATTTCACAATATTGATACCTTCTATCTATGAGGATGGAATGTTTTTCCATTTGTTTGTTTCCTCTCGTATTTCCTTGAACAGTGGTTTGTAGTTCTCCCTGAAGAGGTCTTTCACTTCCCTTGTTAGCTATATTCCTCGGTATTTTATTCTCTTTGTAGCAACTGTGAATGGGAGTTCATTCATGATTTGGCTCTCTGCTTGTCTATTGTTGGTCCATAGGAATGCTTGTGATTTTTGCACACTGATTTAGTATCCTGAGATTTTCCCAAAATTGCTAATCAGCTTAAGGAGTCTGGGGATTGAGATGATAGGGTTTTCTAAGTATAGAATCATGTCATCTGCAAACAGACAATTTGACTTCCTCTCTTCCTATTTGAATACTTTTTATTTCTTTCTCTTGCCTGACTGCCCTGCCCAGAACTTCTAATACTATGATTAATAGAAGTAGTACAAGAGGGCATTCTTGTCTTGTGCCAGTTTTCAAACAGAATGCTTCCAGCTTTTGCCCATTCAGTATGATATTGGCTGTGGGTCTGTCATAAACAGCACTTATTATTTTGAGATATGTTCCATCAATACCTAGTTTATTGAAAGTTTTTAACATGAAGGGATGTTGAATTTTATCAAAGACCTTTTCTCCATCTATTGAGATAATCATGTGGTTTTAATCATTGGTTCTGTTTATGTGATGGATTACATTTATTGATTTGCATATGTTGACCCAACCTTGCATCCCAAGGATGAAGCCAGTTTGATCATGGTGGATAAGCTTTTTGATGTGCTGCTGGATTCAATTTGCCAGTATTTTATTGAAGATTTTTACATTGATGTTCATCAGGGATATTAGCCTGAAATTTTATTATTTTGTTGTTGTTGTTGTGTCTCCGCCAGGTTTCGGTATCAGGATGATGTTGGTCTCATAAAATAGAGAGGAGTCCCTTCTTTTCAGTTGTTTGGAATACTTTCAGAAAGAATGGTACCAGCTCTTCTTTCTACCTCTAGTAGAATTTGTCTGTGAATCCATCTGGTCCTGAACTTTCTTTGGTTGGTAGGCTATTAATTACCATCTGAATTTCAGAACTTGTTGTTGGTCTATTCTAGGATTTAACTTCTTCTTGGTTCTATTGTGAGAGGCTGTGTGTGTCCAGAAATTTGTCTATTTCTTTTAAATTTTCTAGTTTATTTGCCTAGAGGTGTTTATAGTATTCTCTGATGGTAGTCTATATTTCTGTGAGGTCAGTGGTAATATCCCTTTATCATTTTTATTGTATCTATTTGATTCTTCTCTTTTCTTCTTTGTCTAGCTAGCAGTCTATGTTCTTAACTTTTTCAAAAAGCTAGCTCCTGGATTCACTGATTTTTTTGAAGTGTTTTCATGTCTCTATTTTCTTCATTTCTGCCCTGATCTTAGTTATTTCTTGTCTTCTGATAGTTTTTAAATTTGTTTGCTATTGTTTCTCTAGCCCTTTTAATTGCGATGTTAGGCTATTGATTTGGGATCTTTCTAGCTTTCTGATGTGAGCATTTAGTGCTATAAATTTCCCTCTTAACACTGCGTTAGCTGTGTCCCAGAGATTCTAGGACATTGTCTCTTTGTTCTCATTGGTTTCAAAGAACTTCTTGATTTCTGCCTTAATTTCCTTATTTACCCATGAGTCACTCAGAATCAGGTTGTTCAGTTTCCGTGTAGTTGTGTGGTTTGGAGTGAGTTTCTTAGTCCTGGGTTCTAATTTGAATGAACTGTGGTCTGAGAGATTGCTGGTTATTATTTCAGTTATTTTGCATTTGCTGAGAAGTGTTTTACCTCCAATTATGTACTCAATTTTAGAATAAGTGCCATGTGGCACTGAGAAGAATGTATATATTCTATTGATTTGGGGTGGAGAGTTCTGCAGATGTCTATTTGGTCCACTTGATTCAGAACTGAGTTCAAATCCTGAATATCCTTGTTAGTTTTCTGTCTCATTGATCTATCTAATATTGACAGTGGGGTGTTAAAGTCTCCCACTATTATTGTATGGTATTCTAATTCTCTTTGTGTGTCTCTAATAACTTGTTTTATGAATTTTGGTGCTCCTGTATTTGGTGCATATATATTTAGGATAGTTAGCACTCCTTGTTGCATTGATCCCTTTATCATTATGTAATGGTCTTGTCTATTTTAATCTTTGTTGGCTTAAAGTCTGTTTTGTCAGAGACTAGGATTGCAACATTTGCTTTGTTTTCTTTCCATTTACTTGGTAAATTTTCCTCCATCCCTTTATTGTGAGTCTATGTGTGTTTTGCACGTGAGATGAGTCTCCTAAATACAGCCCACAGATGGGTCTTCACTCTTTATCCAATTTGCCAGTCTGTATCTTTTAATTGGGGCATTTAGCCTACTTACATTTAAGATTAATATTATTATGTGTGAATTTGATCCTGTAACAAAGATGCTAGCTGGTTATTTTTCATACTAGTTGATGCAGTTTCTTCATAATGTAATTGACCTTTATATTTTACTATTAACTACTAAAAGTATATTCTACACAATTACACACACTCATGTATCGAGTACTTTATGGATTATTAACAACAAATTTCTTAACATAACCTATTTTCACCTACCACCTAACTTTAGCTGGGGATACAAATAGGTAAACAAAGTTTATTATTCTAGGAGGTAATACATGCCCAAAAGACAACTATATTATAGAAAATCACAAAATATGGTCCAAAGGCACCAAAATTTTACATGGATTTTATCCTTTTTACGTATTTTTTTTTCTACCAATCTCCATTAAATCAGTAAGTTGATGGTTTACAGAAAATAAAATTCTATTTTTCCCTATCAGGCTTTCACGTTGCCAGTCTTAGTTGATCACTATTTTAGCAAGATGGCAGCCCCTACTTTAAAGCTAAGAAATGCCACTGGGCATGGAGTGAGATGTTGCTTTAAACATACTCACAACCACATCAGTTGCTTTCATAGTTTGTCGTGGGGTAAGGGAAGGAATGGAGAAAGTTAAGTACCTATTACAATGTCAGCAGACATACTACTGAGATGAATCTATTTTGACCTTTGTTCACATTCCATCTGCTCTAGTGACTAGGGTGAGTTCACAGGTTTACGATGAGTCAGGCTTCATTTACATTCTCAGAAATATTTGCAGTTTGGAATATTTGACAGTAACACACCCTGAGTGTGGAAACTAAGTTACTAAAGGATTTACTAAAGATGTTGCCATGACCTAGGTGAAGTGATGAAGGGGATCAAGTAGGGCTTTTGCACTAAAAGTACCCTCAGTGTCCTGAGGTAGCCCCTGAACCAACCATGTCATCATGCAGTTGCCCCCTGGCCAAATCATGACATGTTCCCAATAGAGATAAAATCAATTAAATAAATATCAAGAGCAACCTTGAGAAGGTAATAAGTCACAAAATTCTACTAAGCAGAGGTATACGCAAAGGAGAAGCGGATTACTCCCATGCCTTGAGGATGAAGCTAAAATTCAGGGAGAGTACAGCTGGCAGGGATAGAACTACATTTCCAGTTTGATACCTACATGTAAAACTCTATCTTTAGGATCAAATGGTAGAAGCATTCCCTTCTTATTTAGTGCTCCCTGGTCACAAGAACCATCAAAAGCCAATGAAAGGAATTGCCCCTACACTAGAAACAGCAAATCACCTAAGGAGTCCTTACTGAATGACTACCCCTCCCAAGTACCTCCCAAGGTGCTACATCTTAATCTGTTTAGCTGGTTCCCCTCATTTGTTTGATCTCTAAATAGGGGGAGCTTTGAGTCCTTAAAAATCTCTTTGTAATCTGTAATTAACTTGGTTTGATATTTATTCAGTCTCAGAGTTTTCAGTATTGTCTACTCATAGAATAAAAATTCTCCAAATGTTCTCTCTAGTCCTAAGCTCTTGATTTAAATATAAACTCCCTACTTAACATCTCCACCAAATTATCCAATAAGCATCTCAAACTTACCATATCTCAAACTTATTTCCCCTTCCCAATCTATCTGTTCCATAGTCTAACTTATTTTAGTAATCAGCACATCTATTCTGCTGTTAACTAAGCCCAAAATCCTTGAAGTCATCTTTGGTTTCCCTCGTTCCTTCACAAATCCTTCAGCAAATGTGTCAGTGCTTTGCATATGTCCAAAGTCCAACCACTTCTCAATGCTTCCACAAACTTTATCCAAGCACCAACATCTCTTGCTTAAACAGTTATATCAGCATGCTAACTGATCTCACTAATTCCATACCTGCCCCATTACAGACAATTCCACAGGCACAGGAACTAGGATGACACCCTTAAAAAATAAGTCTGATCATGTCACTCCTCTACGTAAAACCTACCAAAGACTCCCCATGTCTTTGGAGCAAAATCCCAAGCATGTGCCAGGGCATATCAGGCCTTACTGATCTAGACTCCTGGAGCTCTGCCTTCCACTCTGCTTTCCACCAGCTCACTCTGCCACACACACCCCAGCCTCCTTGCTCTTCCTCAGTCACTGCAAAGTCACTCCTGCTTTGGGGTCCTTGGACTTGCTAGCACCTCTACATAAAATGCTCTTCTGCAAAGATGTTCCTTCCTTTCTTCAGATCTCTACACAAGGGTCATCTCCTCAAAGAGGCTTTTAGTGATCAGCATGTATCCCTCTTTTCTGGCTTTACGTGTCACTATAGTACTTATCACCATCAGACATATTTTGTATTGTTAATATTTTTATCTTTCTCTCCTGAATAGAATGTGAGATTTTTAAGCACCAGGATTTTGTTTATTATCATTACCACATTGTGCACAGAACATACCACAATACCTGGAACGTAGAAAGTGTCCAATACATATTTTGAATGAATTAACATATCAACACAGTTCCTGTCTTCAAGGAACTCACCAGCAAGTAAGGGAAATCATGATATGCACAGCTAGCTATAATGCAAGCCAACTGGGATTAAACAGATTACAGCGAAGCACACACAGGAGACAAAGTGATTTCTAGCTGGGGTTAGAGAAGGGTCAAAGTTTTCTCACACACACATACATTCAGACATACACATGAGTATTTAAATTAGGCTGAAAAAAGTAAATAAGATCTCAACAAGAAGAGACATGGAGACTAGCATGGGCACAGGGCAAAAACTTGAGTGTTTAAATGATCCTGAGTGGCAGCCATCTGGAAACTAAACACAAAGGAAAGGAGAGGAGGCTGGAAAAAAAAGAGTGAGCCAGATTTTTTAGGGGTCTTGAATTGCAATGAAAGGTGATGCTGTTTTATGTAGCCATGAAATATTTGTTAAGGAACTCCTTTGGGCCAAACTCTGTGCTCAGTGCTGAGAATGTAAAATTACATTCCCACTCCCTGTGCTCAGGAAATATACAGCAGAGCACAGCATATGTAAATGTGCAGACCAATGAGTGCCATAATGTGTTATGAGTGTCATAGCAGCCACCTGAGGGCCACATGATGAAGGAATGAGAATCCTATAGTGTAGAAAGGAACTTCCAGAAATATCTTATGGTGAACAGGAGTCAAGGACATTTGGGCTGGAGATTAAAATAGTGGGTTCCAAATTTTGGAAAGATTGTACAAATTAAGGTAGGCAACTAATAAGAAGGGAGAAAGCCTGACGAAAAAAAGATGTAACTTTCTTCTGGGTAAGGATTAAAAGTCTAATCAAATTACCTTAGACCTGGAAAGATATCTTATCCCCTGTACTGGTGAGTACTTACCATCCCAGAAATTTCCTAAAGATAAATCAGTCTCATCTGTGTAGAAGGAAAGTTAATCAAAATCCTCCTATTTTGTGATATATTACATTTCTCTTTAAATTAAACCATGTAAGAAATCTAGAAAAAGCTGTAAAAAAATTATCAAGGTGATCAGAGAAGAACAACAATGTGGACAAGTATTTCATGTGTCATGAAATATAACATGGTAAAGGCTGGGTGCGGTGGCTCCTGACTGTAATCCTAGCACTCTAGGAGGCTGAGGCGGGCGGATCACGAGGTCAGGAGTTCGAGACCAGCCTGACCAACATGGAAAAACTTTGTCTCTTCTTAAAATACCAAAAATTAGCCGGGCATGGTGGTACATGCCTGTAATCCCCGCTACTCGGGAGGCTGAGGCAGGAGAATCGCTTGAACCCAGGATGGGAAGGTTGTCGTGAGCCAAGGTCATACCATTGCACTCCAGCCTGGGCAACAAGAGCAAAGCTCCGTCTCAAAAAACAAACAAAAAAAGAAATACAAGATGGTATTATGTCGAATGGTCTTTAAGAAGGATGTAATTATATCACAGCACCATCTTTTATGTATATTACTGTGTACATTACTTGTATATTGTCAATAGTTTAATAATAACCAAATAAAAAAGAACTTGCAATATGCTCTCCTCCTACCCTTCTGCAAATCCTCTTCAAGATTTCAAGATGTTAGTTCTGACAAGTTCAAATCATAATCATGGTAATTAGTATTTGATACTTACAGCCTCTTCACCAACAGTACATGTTGTTCATTTGTCAACATATAGTTTCAGTATAGAAAATATTTATCATATATAAGAACCATATTTTGAGCCATTTAGGAACATTTTGATAATCTAAACATACTGAAGGGTGCTTCCACCACTGATTTTTTTTCCTTCGAACTATTTCTATTTTGTTAAGATGTAATTTTGTAAGCTAAATTAATTCTCAAATTTTGGTTTGTTGCATTGAGTCTATGAGTATTATTTTCTGACTCACAGAAACATAGTCACAAAATTTATCTGCTGACTTTAAAAACAAGTTAAAGTGAGTTAATGTAATTCCCATATATATGAACACATTATGTGTCAATTCTCTGGTCACTACAAATATGTAAAAAAGGATATATCATTGTTTGATGTAACATTCTATATCTTTCTCCTCTTCTCTAAAAACTAAGCATGACCTAATGATATTGTTACACAAACACAGATTTTCTCATGGTAATTCAAAGCCATTACACCTCTCTTCTTCTTACAATAATTGCTTTAGTTGGGATGGCATAATAAGATTTCTTCTCTAGACCAGCATGGATATTTCCTTAGACCATCAGTGTCAGGTTCAAGTGTCAATGGCACCTGCAGTCATTATCTGTATATATATAATACACATATATTATATAAAACTAACATATATTATATATTGTATAATATATAATATATATTATATGTTGTATAATATATATTATATTTAATATATTATATATTATATAAAACTAATATATATTATATATTTATATATTTTATCTATTTATATAAATATATATTTATATAATTATATATTTTATATATAAATATATAATTATATAAATATAAATATATATATATATATATAAATATATATAAAAAATAAATTACCCAGTTTTGGATATGTCTTTATTGGCAGCATGAGTCAGAAAATAATTTATGTATATACATATATATATATATAAATTGCATTTTAGGTTCTGGGGTAATTTATAAAGAAAAAGAGGTTTAATGGACTCACAGATCCTCATGGCTGGGGAGGCCTCACAATCATGGCAGAAGATGAAAGGCACATCTTACCTGGAGAACAGTATAGGGGAAACTGCCCCATGATTCAATTATCTAACACAGGGCCCTCCCACAGCACGTGGAAATTATAGGAGCTACAATTCAAGATGAGATTTGGGTGCTGACATAGCCAAACCATATCATTATCTAATTTAGAAGAAACACAAGTGTGAAGTATAGCAATCTTAATGGTAGTTGTAAGTTAAAGAGTTGTTTGTTAGCGTGAATTTAATTTTAGAATATCTGCAATCTGCCCTGCTCTGTTAAGTTGGCTCAACAGGTATAACTACTTTGATGCCTATTTGTTAGGATCTGTGTGTCTCAGTCAGTTTCCCTCCCAAAGTCACTAGAGCTAAAAACCAGCCAGTAAATGCCACCATCTCTTTTGGGTAGGCAGCCAGATTCCCAGGAGTTGGTGGCTCCTGGGTAAGCTTTTCTGACTGCAGTTTGGCCAGGTACTCTCGTGAGGAAGCCTGCAACCACCTGCTTGTGGCCACTTAGCGGCTTCCCCAGAAACATCAACTGGAGACTGTATGGTGTGTACATCACAGTCCTAGAGTTCTGGGATTTTACAAATCAATTTGATAGAGAGCTGATCAAAACAAACCATGCAAGTAAGTAAACAAAGATAAATACACTTGGAGAAATGGCATTAGAACGTATTTGTGAAAAACAATTCTCCCTGAAGCAGATTCCCAGGGCTATTTTTGCCCCAGAATTATCTGATACATTATTACAGTCTGTAGGAATGACTATAAAGTGTATGATGGTAAAAATGAGTGAAAACAGCACAAGCCTATGAGAAACTTCAATTGAATTGAAATACAGAGAAAGATAAATGTATCTTTAAGCAGTGTGTGCCTGAGAAATTATGCATGATCAAAAGCCTTCCCGCAGTCCCACTTATGACTAAACATCTTCAGCACAAAGAAAAGTACAAACAGGTACATTTCTGTGTTGGAAATGGAAATGAATAGTTCTCTATGTTTCTTTACTTCTTATGTTTGTACAGTCCTTTACAGTTTGGGGAAAAAAAAAAAAAAAAACCTTTCACAAGCATTGTATCTTTTGATCCTTACAACAACCTGGTGGGTAGGTAAAAGTTTAAAAAGAAAAAAGAAAACAGATTTGAGGAAGCCAAGTGGTAGACTTGTTTGAAAGACAGTGTCCTTGACTCCACTTACCAGCTCACTAAGTCCCTGGCTGCTGGCAGTGGGATGGAGCTGGGCAAGATACATTGTCAGAACAGAAGGCACAAGATGTGTGCTGTGTGTGTGTATGTGTGTGTGTGTGTTTGTGTGATGTGTGTGATTCCCAACTTTTTGCCTTCCAAAACAAACTTTTAAAATGTCTGAGTTTTCTGTGATTTCAAAAGACCCGTTATCTATTTCTTCTCCCTTTAATTAACAAAAATAAAATACAGGCCTGCAAAGAGCATGGTACCATGAATACAGCCTGGTGTGAAATCCTAGGAAAATGTGAGGAAATAGAATAGTGCTCAACTTTTAGCCAATGTGAGATGTGAAAAAGCTTCATGCCGTACATATTGGTAGAATCCATCCAGAGGCACCTGTAAAACAAATTTGGAGAAAGCCCTTTATGTTAGGCCTGTTTTTACTAAAAAAGGGTCACATTCTTCTTTAGGAATATTTAGGTATTACAACCTTGATTTCCGTAATATTTACAAGAGTCATTGCCCTTGAGTGTAGATGCAGCATTTCATAGCGGACAACCACCTATTTTAACTTTAATGTTAAATACAGCTATATTTTCAACTAGATACTTTTAAAACTATTCTCACTATCTTTTTCCTCAAACTGAGATCCACTATAGCCTCTCTCTCTCAATAAATGGCATAACCGCATGAAATCTTCCAAGCTGTAAACCTTGTTCCCTGGTCAGTTTCCTTTCCTTCTCATCTACACATCATTTAGTCTCATTGATTTCACCTCCATAACAGGCCCCAAATAACTGTCCTCTGCTCTAGCCCCGCTGCTGTTATTTCAATCCAAGTGAAAAGGTAATAGGGATCTGGATCCTTGCAGAGGCTCTCTCAGGAACCCATGGGATAAAGTCCCAGGTCCCAAGCATGGCCTGAACAACTCTTGCTTTATGGTCTAGTTTCCACCTGGTTTTCCAGACTAGGCTACTGAAACCTAATTCCAGCCACACTGAACTTCTTGCAGCTCCCCAAATCCCATGACATCTTCTTGCTCTCTATACTTTTGCTCTTTTTTTATACATTCTGCATACAATGCATTTTTCCCAGCCCTATCTTTATTTCAAAATTCAGCTTAAACACCGCCTCCTCTGTGAAAGCTACCTCAATTCTCATAGACTTAGCCCCCTCCTTCTATACCTGAGTTACTCTTACCTACATTATTATTTTTATTATTATCTGTGGCTTTTGCTTACATTTTTAATGTTTTTCCTATTACTAGTTTATTTACTTATTTATTTTTATTTTTTCTTGAGACAGAGTCTTGCTCTTGTTGCACAGGCTAGAGAACAGTGGTGTGATCTCAGCCCACTGCAACATCTGCCCCCCAGGTTCAAGTAATTCTCCTGCCTTAGCCTCTGGAGTAGCTGGGATTACAGGTGCCCACCACCACGCCTGGCTAATTTTTGTATTTGTAGTACAGACAGAGTTTTGCTATGTTGGCCAGGCTGGTCTCGAACTCCTGACCTCAGGTGATCCACCCGCCTCACCCTCCCAAAGTACTGGGATTATAAGTATAAGCCACTGTGCATGGCCCCCATTACTAATTTAAAAATTATTTACTCTATTCTTACTTTATTTGTCACCCTTGAAATTTTATGTATACTTAATAAAGTCTAAAAATAATTAATATCTTAATCCTGTCCCTTAATTTAATTCCTGTACAATCCAATACAAGACTTTAAACCCATTTTAAAGACTCCTGATCCACATATTATTGTTGTCCAGTTTTTTTTTTTTACTCTACAAATCAGTTACTATTATTATCATTATTTTATGAGACTTTTTTTCATACATGTTTACCCATTACTGCCAGCCAGTTAGTTCTTTCTTTTGTGTGTGTGTGTGTATGTGTGCGCTCATTTAATTACATTGTTGAAATGCTGCCACTTTTTAAATACAAAACTGTTTCTGTTTCCCTTTATTGTTAAGAAACAGTTTTAAGATGGTTTTACTAAGTATTCAATTTTAGGTTAGCAACTATTTTCTTTCAACCCTTGGCAGCTAACAGTCCACAATTTACTGGATTTTCATTTTTAAACATCTGCGATCAACCTAACTGCCCTTCTTTTGCAGATCCATTTTTCACTTTGAAAACTTCTTTGTCTTTGATGTTTTACAGTTTCACTACAATGTATCTAGATGTAGATGTATTTATGTCTTTATCCTACTTTTTTAATATTATCCTTTCCATTTTTCCTAAATTTTTAAATAATGTATACATTATTTCTCTCTGTTCCCTAGACTCTAGTTGAATTACAGCAGGGAAGTCCATTAGAATTTATAAGCTACCATGTTGCCCAAGTGGAGGTCACTTGATTTCCCTTAGTATATACCTCTATGAATACATATCTCGCTGTCTTATCATTGTTTATTTAAACATTCATCACTCCACTATGTAGTGAGCACGTCTAGGTCAGGAATATATTTTATTCACCTCTATCTCAAATACCTAGCATATGTAGAAAGTAATAAGTAATTGTTAAATAAATGTATGGTAAATCAATTTTAAAATCTCTAAGAAGCAATATATATATATATATATATATACATATACACACACACATTTACATTGGCCTAATACCAACTTGAATATTGTTATTGCTAAACCTGTTTTTAAAATGAGCAGACAAAAGGAAAACAAATCAGTGTCCTTCTAGCAATAAATATCTATTAAACTATATCCCATATAGCTTTCATATAAATAGATTGACCAGATCTTAAGTTAGTAGCCCACATAGGCAAGAAAAAAAAACAAAAGATGGTTTAGAGTGATGATGAAAAAACGTTCACTCTATCCCATTCAGCTGGCAACTTACCTTATCACTATAGATGCTGAAAAATGAAAATCCAGTAAATTGTGGACGTATCACTATAGAGTGAAGGGATGCCTGGTTTGAAGACTATAGTGAAGGATAGTTATTGCTGCCTCTGTACCAGTCTGGAGTGCTGCCTTTAGTAAGCAACCTAAGATTCAGCCCTGGTACTCTTCCTGGTAAGTTATCTAAACCACACCTGAATGAAGACAGCAATGCTCTGTTCACAAAATGTATGCTAATACTATAAATCAGATTCAAAATTATCTTTACTAGATGAAAACTATTCCTATAAACACAGAAATTAAATGTTATTGTATAAATGATAGGCAGCCTCTTAAGGAAAAAAAAAAAAGGTGAAAATGAATTTTGCCAGATATAGGTGACAGGGGGATGGAGGCAGCAAACCACATTGCCATGTATGTACCTATGCAACAATCCTGCATGATCTGCACATGTACCCCAGAATCTAAAGTACAATAAAAAATATATTTAAAAAAAATGATGCTACAAAATCACTGTCATACAGAAATGTGATCAAAGGGCCAACTGTCAAAAAATGTTTAAGAAAAATGGTAGATTATTAACTGCCAGCCAGTAAATAAACATACTATAATAAATATAAATATACTATTTTTCTGGATTTTAATAGTTTTAGTAATGTATTATAGTTTTGTTTATCATTGTAAATAAATATTAACTGGTATACTTGAAAAAAAAATAAAGGGAAAAATGAGAAGTATTGTTAACCAAAGTTGAATATGAGTTTGTTTTGTTTTGGGTTTTCTTTTTCTTTTTTTAACAAGTCAGACACCTTTAGATTATTATGTCCCATGTAAGTTATCAAGCTCACTCTCACAGAGTATGGATATCAGGGAGAAAATTCAGAAAAGAATTACAAAGAGTACTTAAGGAAAGGGGAAGTTAGAGAATTTTAGTCCAGGAAAGAGATGTCAAAATCGAAGGAAGGAGATGACTAGTGATTTGAGATATATTAAGAAGTGAATACAAAGGATGTTCAAGTTCTCCCCATCAAGGATGGACCAAAACCAAAGAATATTGTAAAATCAAAGAGGAAGAGATTTGGGTTTAGGAAAAAGAATCACTTGACTTCTTGTGTGATAAAACTCTGAATGACTACTGAGCAAGGTTATGCAACCTTCCAAGAGGGATTGAAAACTATGCATTTTGAAAGCCTTAAGCACTCAGCTTCCTGCAGGAAGGAGGATGCATCATATCCTTTCTCAAGAATACTTCATTTCTGTGAGTTAATGGCATTATCTTATATTCACCATACATTTACACAGTGTCCTGAAAAGCACAATATACTCTATGCTTATTTAATGTTCTCAAGTTTCTCCTCCAGAGCAAAAATATCACAACAGGTTTAAACTTTCCTCATAGCAGATACATTTGATGTCTTTAACCATTTTTGTATCCACCAGCCAGACCCTCCTTAATTTCTTTGTAACTTCTAATAAATATGGAACATCAAAAAATACACAGCTCTTCAACAAGATCTCAGGCAATGCCAAGTCAAAATAGGCAGATTACCCCATGGCTTCTGCATGTCACGCATCTATTAATACATCCTAGAATCATGTTCGCACTTTTAATAACAGCACTAGGATGCTGACTCACATTCAGTCATGTCTACTTCCTTTGTATATACGTAATTATTCCTTGTCTTGTGTCAGCTTGGTTTGTTTTTATCCTTAATCTCAACCTGTTTAGCTTGGCCACTCTAAATTTTCGGGTTCATTGAATTGTTGTTCAGGATTCCATGTATCAATAACACTGCCAAAATGAGGACTTCATTTTTTAACTTTCAAATAATCAAAGCATAATGGGAGTTGGGGAAAGTTCGTTAATTTTTTTTCAATTATTTGGGAGGCCCCCTGCTAGCTGTTTAGGGTAAAATGGACCTGGTTCCTGCTTCCTGATGGATTACAGGCTATCAGAGACAGATATCAATAAATAGTAAATTAGAACCCTATACAAGAAGTTCTATGATAGGAGAGGCAGACAGCAACCAGACAAAGAGGACTGGACACAGAGAGACTTATGGAGCTAGATGCTGTGGTTCCATGTTACAGTACCACCTGACCTCCAAAGACAAGAAGGGTACATAAGAGGAAGAGGCTAAAAGGCTGAGAATTTGTACAAATATGTAAATTAGCTCCTTTAATTCTCATGGCAACCCTATAGGGCAAGTGTTATTATTCCAATGTTCTGGATGAGGAAACTGCAATTTAATAGGGTAGGCAACTTATCTGAAGTCACACACCTCCAGCTAATAAATAACAGAACTGGATTTCCAGTGCAGGTCTATTATGACTCCAAAGTCCCTGCATCAGAACATGCTGCTTTTCAAACATTCCCCCTGATTCTGATACACTAACACAAATGTCGCATGGGAAGAAATCTAAAATTTCAGAAGTCCAGATAGTGCCTACTACTTCCTCTTTACATGGCATTCAGTCAAATCATGACATCAAACTGACTTGATATAAGCTCATCCCAAACTACTCTGGTAACTTCCTGATACTCTGAATTCAGGAAGCCAACTATCTGATGACTTGCTGGTTATGTTTCCAGGTTTCAAAAATATAATAATCCAGCTATAATTTTAAGGGTCAGCATGTGTTTCGGTTTTTAAAAATGCACCATATTCTCCCATCTTAGGGAAGTTTTTTACATTTGCAGAGAATATTCTACAGTTAATAACAGTGCAAAGCACTCAAGAATTTCAGCAGTAGCTTGAGTATCTATTTAGATGGTTCAGTGATCATAGTTTCCTGTCAAAAGCAGGTAGCTAATATTTAATATGTATTTAAATAGGAAAAGGAAACAATCCAGGAAATCAATGTAGTACATATAATTAATAAATGATGTCTGAAATTTTATGTTCAATTCCTGTTACTGTCATCCATCCAACAAATACAATGTTTAAGCTAGTTCCTGCAATAGGTCACTTTGAAAGGTCCTCCGAGTGAAAGTGCACCAACAGCAATAGCTTATCCCAATTCTATTCGTGACAGGGCATTTGGTCTCCATTTGCTCATTTCTCTGATTTCCCTTGGCTCCAAGGCTGATCCCATTACTAGTAGCATAAGCATATCTTGCCCCTAGAATTGCCTTGATAGATAATATTCCAATAGACTCCTAGAAACACACTTCCCACTTCTCAAAATACACCAATATGAAATTTAAATGGGTGTAACCACATTAGAAATAGCAATATTTACTAAAGCTTAACTTATGCATGCCCTATAACCCAGCAATAGAAATGCCTACATATGTTCACCCAAAGAGATGCACCAGAATGTTTATAGTAGTGTCATTTGTAATATCCAAAAGTGGATACTATCCAAATGTCCAACTATAGTAGAATGACTAAATTGTGCTGTAATCACATAGTGGAATACGTTACTGCAATGGCAATGAATAACTATATTTAACAATAGGGATGGATCTCACAAACCTACTGATGAGTGAAAGAAGCTAGATACAAAAAAGAATATATCATTGAATCTATTTATGTAAAGAACAAAAAGAGGCAAAATTATTTTTTTCTTTGGGAAGTCTGGAAAATTGTTACCCTTAAGAGGAGTAGAAACAGGAAGGAGTTATAAAGAGAGCTTCTAAGATGCTAGTTAATCTAAGATGCATTCTTAATTGGGATGTTGGTTAATCAAATGCATACACTTTTGTGAAAATTAATTGACTTACTTTTCTATACATGTATTATTCTTCGATAAAATTTTTAAAGCCCCTGAAGGCTTGAAATGTTAGCTAATTTTGAGAGACTATAAAATGTCACATGTGGGAGAGAAAAATTTTAAGCAAGGCTCTACATTCCAAACAGTATGGACATAAATGTCTATTTCAAGATTGACAGGGATTTCAGAACTCAAGACATTTTCATGCCTCCCTACATGTTGCCCTTAGTCTACTTTTTTTCTGGTTGTAGCTTCCTGTTTACTTTCTCTGATCATAAATAATGTTTCACTTCTTCTCAGAGACTACCCCACACTTCAAGGACATTCCCTGGCCTGTAAGCCTTGAAAGGAAGGCACCAGTCCCTAAATATTATTGTTCTGACTCTAAATGTCCTGCCCTGGTAATGTCCTGCATTCTCCTTTTCTTTCCAGGGCATTCTGAGGAATCATCGCCACAATGGCCTTTCTCTCTTTGACGTCTTTAGTTTGCCTAACTCATATCTTACTGTGGCAAAAAAGGGTGGTGAAGCTGAGCTGTTTCACATATTGTACTAATTTCACCCAAATGCCCACTTGACTTAGATGGCAAATAATACACTGTTTTTGTTTTCACCATCTCCCAATAGGCTCACCTCCCATTCACAGCTCATTTATAGAACTGACATTCCTGGACCTCCAAAGTGGCCAAATTATAGCTGCTTCAGGTCACCAGCCCCTTCCACATTTCCAGTTCTCTTTGGTAAATCATTCAGAAGCCCTTCAGCAGGCTGCTTATCTACAGTGATACGAGGATGCTTTAACAATATTAAAAATAGTTAAAATGTATGTTAAGAGAAGCCAACATAACTTCACAAAGGAAAGAAGAGAAGGAACCTGACATTTAGCAAGCACCTGCTACGGGCAGAGCATTATGTTCAGTACTTTGCCGTATGAGAACTTGTTTAAGCCTTACACAACTTTATAGCATGGATATCATAATCTCCCTTTTGCAGATGAGAAAATAGAGGCTTGGAGTTTACATATATTGCCCCGAATCACACATGTAAGCCAAGTATCAGCAAATCTTCTATGAAGATTCAATAAATAGTTTAGCCTTTGTGAGTCACACAAGGTCTCTGTCACATATTTGTCTTTATTTCTTTGGTGGTTTGTAGGCTGGTTTTCACAACCCTTTAAAAATGTAAAAACTGTTCTCAACTCCTTGACTGGATTTGGCTCAAAGATGGTAGTTTGTAGACCATTCAAAGACCCCTGTCTTAAGAGGTTGGAGAGAAATATGTAATAAAACACAGGCTTAGACTTGGTCGGAGTTTAATTCCTAATTCTATCACTTACTCATGAGCATTTGTGAAGCGTTTACAAAGTGCCAAGCAGCATTCCAAGTGTTTCACACGTATTCACTTATTTAGTCCTCACAACTCCACCAGGTAGGTCCTATTTTTCTCCCTTTCTACAGAGAAGGAAACTGAGGCCCAGAGTGATTACATAACACCCAGATTTACACACAAGAAAGTGGTGGAGCCCAGGCCATTAGCTACAAAGATCATGCTTTGAATGGCCATGCTAATATTATCAAAGTCAATCATAAACTATCTGATCAGGACAAGTAATAGATTAAACTTATACCCAAAAGAGGGTTTTTAAGTTATTTTCACTGATCTTATTAGTCTTGCAAGAAAAAGACTTAGTAACTGAGAGTGTTGCAACTTGGATTAAAGCCTCTAGACTCTAGAAGATGCCATCAATGCAAGATTCTGCAGGTTTGTCAGGATGCAACACAGAACTCAGGCAGGGTAATTGTTCCAAGGCAAAAGGATAGACTAGATTTGCATCCAATTATTCAAGATCAAAGAAGTCCAAGGTGTGAGTTGAGACTCGAGGAGTGAACAGGTAAAGAATCAGGCAGGGAACAATTGGGAGGCAACCAAATGAGCAAGCAACTAGTATTGGGAGCTGTGGCTAAAGCATCAGGGCATCTGGTGGAGGGACTAAGCGCTAGTATTTTGAGATCCCCCATGTCTTCCCTGAGGGAACAGCAGGACTAACTCAGTGCTGAGCATGGTGAGTAAGGGTAGCTCCTTGGCCTTGTGTCTGCATCAAGCCCAGGGGGTAGAAGCGTAGGTCAGTTAGGTCCACCTACTGGACCCAAAAAGACCCTTCAAATACATAAATATTAAGTTCTTCAAATTCCAAAATAACAAATATTGCTGTTTATTATTCTTATAATTAGTCATATGTGGTTCTTTATTAACCATGGATAAGAAATATAAAGATTTTTAAAAATAAAGGCAACTTTGTGGTCTTGTGTGGTGATGAGTTGCATGGTCTACCAGACCCTGTGTGATCCACCGCTGACTTCCCCACAGCTTGAGACCCTTTGGGCAGGCTGTTCACTTTCCTCGAAATGCTTGCTGCTGCTTCCATCTTTATAATCTTTAAATAAGCTTATATCTTCCACATTTTATTTTATTTTTTCCCTTCGGCACGCATCACAATGTTTAGTTGTTTCCTTGTATTAGATTGCTTGATTCTTGCCTGTGTCCCTCACTAGACCGTAAGCTCCATGAGAGCAGAGATCCACCTGCCTGATTCATTGTAGTACCTTCACCAGCATTTAGCACAGTACCTGGCTCTATACATTTGCCCTTGATAATTACCCTTTATGAATAAATTTACATTGGCAGAGCATTAAAATGCTCTAAATATTATTTCTCCTACCAGACTGAACAAAATTTCCCTGAAGTCGAGAAATATGTACTACAAATTATGTGTCAGTCTTATGTAACAATACCAAGAAAATCATAAGACCCAGGATAAATAGAGTGTCATCACGTTATTTATACCAAAATATGCCCACAAGTTCCCTGGGACAGAGAAGGGACTATATAAATAACAAAAAGATTTCGCTGGTAAACAAATAGCAAGAATACTTCTGCCTTTCACAGAGTAAACATTATGCTTCTTTCTTTTGCTTGCTGATGAAAAAAATTTACCAAAGCAAGCAGTCCTGTTTTTTCCCTTCTATTTTTTGATTTGAGATGGCTGTAACTTACTAAGTAAACTACCTGGCATCACTGGAGTACTCAAAGTCCATGGTGCCTCTCACCACTCAAAAAGCAAGGGCATCTTTGGCATTCTGAATGCACATAAAGTAATCAATACAGAAAAACAACAAATTAATCGAAAGTTATGTAATCTTATACCTGAAAAGAACTTGATTAAATCTCCAACCTTTGTAGCGATTTCTAATCTGGGATAGTGCAGGTGTTTACAATCTTTTGTGACTTGTCCTCAGGTGACCCAAGGGTAGTTTTAATTGCTTATCAAATGTACTTTTATGAACAAGATAAAGATATTGTGAATGCATATAAACTACCTTTGAAATACAGCGATCTTTCAAGATGGGATTTCTTTAGTTAGCTTATTACTCTTTCTTTAGAGTCTAATTGATTTTCTTGACATCTCTTTAGCCTGGCAAACTGCCTGCCTAAGTACTTTATCTGACCTTCGGGCTGCTTGCCAGGTATTGATCCAATACCTACAATGGCTATGTTGTACCAGCTCTTCTAACTTTGATAAGGACTAATGTAGCAGCGCCAGGCAGACAGGAAGTCAATGGTCTCAAAATTTCTCTCATCCTCTCTATCTTCTCGCTTCCTTTTTTCTTATGCAAGAATTTCAAGTTCTATCAAGATCAGATCAGATGAACATTTGGGTCTAATTTATCTTCTAGGAATTTTTTAAATGCATATTAGAAGAGTTCTCTCCAGGCAACAATAAATGAAAATGTTGAGAAATATTTGATTTCTTGTTGAAGTTAAAATAATGTTACTTGATGGCTTTCCTCTTTGAGGAAAAGTAAAACTAAATATGATTTATGGGGGATGCTTGGAGAGGATGTAGATGACATGCATTGTGTCATAGTGAAGAGAAACCAGGTTAGCAAGGGGTCTTGAAAATCATGTCATAAGTAAAACCATGAAAGGAAATAAGACATTTTTGTTCATGGGAAGAATAGCATACTTATGAAGACAAATGATAGCTCTTTGATATTAATAACTGTGAGTTTAATATAAGTATTAATTTGTAAACAGATCTCATATGTTTCGTAGCTTGCCTGGACAATAAATTTTAGAAAAGCATTTTCATTGGACCAATGGCCCTGGGCAAACTAGGGAGAGCCTCTTTAATAAGATACCGTGATTACTCAGCCCAGGATGAAATCCTTAAATATGGAAAAAAACGAAGGACCTGTAAGCAGTTATTGAGATAAGCCCTTTGGTAAACAGAAAACCTTACTGAGAATATACGTTGTGTTTCAAGGATAACTTGAAATAGATAAGAGTGACTTCCATAGAACAGAGATGTTACTGATGTGCTTTGTCCTCTGTCCTCTAACTTCAAAAAAAGAAATGAAATGGAAGGATTTAGAGACTTCATAATACCTCTATATGGAGCAAAATGGTGTTGACTGGTGCCTATTTTATCTGATCTAGGTTCTTTCATTGTTTGAAACAGAGAGAGAGAAATTCATACTTAAAAGCAATTCCTAAATTAAAATAAACAAAAATGCACATTCCTCCACATAGGCACTTCAGGCCATCTACATATCCAGGCAGCTGAGTGGCGCCAGGGGTGGGAAAGGGGCAGAGGGTCCCACAGAGCTGGCATGGGTGGGAGAAATGCAAAGGGTTCTGCAGGTCTGGCTGTGGGTGGGTGGAAGAGGTACGGAGGATTTCACAGGACTAGTGTGCTTAAACCCAAGGAAGCTGTGCTGAGAAAGGAGCTGCCTGGGTTATTTTAATCTCCACCTATACTCATCAAGAGCCATTGAAACTTTAGAGTAATTCCTCCTTGCATCATTTAGGTTCCCCCATCCAAACAATATTGCAGGTAGATCTGTAGAATAGCCTCTTCCTTTGCTCTTAAAACCATGTTAGCTTTTCGCATCTTAAATGCTAGCAAACTGGGGCACACATTGTCAACCCAGTAGGAGAGGCGAGGAGAACACCTAAGAAGAGAAGAAATATTTGAGTGAAAGCAGAAAAGTGGTAAACAATGTGAAGGCCCAGAAATGCCTTTAGATAATTGCATGCACAGTGCTGGCTTGGGAGCCAAATACTGACAGATTTTTGGACAAGAAAACTTTAGCCAAATCTATGGCCTCTGAGGAGAAAATGTTGAACAGAGAAGTCATGAGTGAAAGGTGATGATTGCTCCAGATTGTTTTGTGAATTATCAGTTAAATCAGTCCTCCTATTGGGATCACAATAGTGTTTGTCTCCAACAGCTGGAGGCCAAAGGGCCTTGAAAACAAGGGAAGGAAATCCACTGAAGTTTGGCATGAAAAAATAGTTCGGCAAGTACACCTAGGGGAATACAAACTTGCAAAGTGATAGAAGGTCTGAAAATACACTTTTGCCAGAAAGGCTGGAAGAGGTGGCCAATGGGATAGGAATGTGTGCATGGCAGAGCACCAAAATGCTCTTGCTGCAAGCCATGTGCGTCCAACAGACAGGCAAAGACTTCATTTGCTTTCTCTAGGAAGGGTCGGTGGGATGTGTATTAAGGTGCAATAGCTGGGTTTGCATTTTTTAAAAAGGGACAAGAAAAACAGAAGAAGTAGAAGAAATTCAGTAAATGATGAATAAGCAAAGGTGATGGGAGTCACATTCCAATATAAATAAATAAGTAAATAAAAGGAGAGGCAAGTCTCAGTCAATAAAGGAGAAGGAAAAGTGTGGTTCAAAAGCCAAATCATAAAAATAGGGAAATAATTTAAAATATTGTATCTATGAAGCTACCTCTCCAGGGAGTACAAAAATCACGTCACCTGTTTGATCCTTAGTTTCCCCAATTGTAAAAGGAGGGTTGGTAAGGCCTCTTTTAGTGCTGATTATAGGTACCCTAAAGCAGTTTTAAAATTCAACTTCTCCTAAACCCATCTCCAACTTCACTTTGGGTAACTCTTCTTTGACATACACCCTGCTTCACTCAGCCTACCTCTTCCTCACATCTCCAAAAAGCTATCTGCTCATTCTACACACACACAAACAGCATGTTTGCCTTTTTTTAATTGAAAGGATAAATATGGCGGGGTAAAAGTGACCTGGAGTTTGGAAGCTGTGGCTTCTGGTTCTGACTCTCTTGCACAGACACAGGGTGTTGCCCTCATCCATGAAGAGATGGTCCAAGTTAGGTTATCCTTGAAGTTCTTTCCAGTTCTAATAATATCTCTCTAGTTCTTGGGCCTGTGAATGAGTTCTCATTAGATAAGAACTCTCTTAGCAAAGAGAGATCAACTAGAGTTAAAAAAAAGGACCAGGTTCCTTGCATTCCTGTTCTCCATCTAAACAATATGTATAAACTACAACTAAGATGTCACAACTAGAAGTCAGAAAGTACATAATACCAAAGGAAATATTAACAAGATACTAAAAGATGAAGCACTCCCCCAGATAGGTGGCTTAGTGCATTGCACACCAATTTCCAGGGAAACTAGGAGGAAGAGGAACTCTTCTCAGACACTTAAAAAGAGATTTGAAAGAAGTCAGAGAAGAGTCAACAATTCACCAAACTCCCCCAGTGCTCATAGGAGCTGTCCTGACACATTTCCTTATCTCTGAGGTCATTAGTGATCATCTCTGGCTAGTGCTGACTTGGAGTCCACTAAAGACATCCCTCACATCTTTTACCAACAATTCTTCAGCTCTCCATTGCCCCCATGTCATCCTGTAGCCTGTGGGCCACTCTGCAGCCTGCATTCCTGCCAGGTATCCTGTCAGGCAAAGCTGGTTTATTTGAGGTCACACTGGCAGCTGAGCCCAAGAGCCTGCTGCCTATGCCGTTAACCTTGCCAAGTTGAGCTGCATCTATTTTTTTTTTCTTTAATCATTCCTAGAAATATCAATTCTGGAAAACTCTGTTTTCCCACATAAGGTTTTGGCAGCCAATCCTCAGCAGTTACCTCATTCTTTGCTCTGCTGCCATCTGAGAAAGCGTACCAGGAAAAACAGTGCACCTGTAGGCAGAACAAATACACAGAGGGTGAAGGATTGGACCAGCTCTTCATCCTGACAGGCTTATGGAGGGAAGATCTCCATGGAGTTAAAGACTGTTAGTTCTGCCAGAAACCTGAGACTCCACCTAGACCAAATCCATCATTCTCCATGCAAGGAAACTGAGACTGAGCAGAGGGAAGTTTCTTCTGCAGGTTATGGCTGAAAATATTTTCAAATGGATGAGTGAATAAGTAAGAAATGGAGAGAGAGAAATTTAGAATGGAAGAGGAAGGACAATAAGTACATTTGTGGAGCAATTTGCAGAGGCAGAATGAGAGATGAGAGAGCACTATCACTAAGTGTCTTACTCCATGCAGGCTGCTATAACAGAATGCCACAGCTTCGGTTGGCTTATAAACAACCAATATTTATTTCTCACGGTTCTGGAGGCTGGGAAGCCCATGATCAAGGCAGTGGCATAACTGGTGTCTGGTGAAGGTCAGCTTCCTGGTGTGTAGAAAGCCATCTTCTTGCCGTATCCTCATGTGGTGGAAGTGATAAGAGAGCAATCTGGGGTTTCATTTATAACAGCACTAATCCCATTCATGAGGGTGGAGGCCTCATGACCCAATCATCTCCCTCAAAGGCACTACATTCTAATAACATCACATTGAGAATTAGGTATTAACATATGAATTTTAGAGATACAGACATTGAGTCTGTAACAATAAGTTGGCACCCACTCTTCTGCTACTCCATCAGGTCAAACTTTAGCCACTGATCATCATTCCTTATTTTTGGTCCAGGCAACACCTTCTGAAAATAAGCTTTTCATAATTTATTGATATTATTGATAATTAATTATAAAGAGAGGGGTAGAAAGAGACTTAGGAAGCATATACTCACATCTTCATATTTTAGACATGAGAGACTAAGACTTGAATAAAAAGTGAAACAGCTTTCCCAGAATATTCAATTTGCCACGGGATGGTCACAAAAAGAAAAAGTGATATATACAGACTCTGATCTATTGTCCCTGAACATTTTTTCCTTACAGAAATAAGTCCAAAACATGTGTGTGTACACACACATGCCCATGCATCCATACCTACTGCAGGTATAAAGAGCTAAATTTACCACTTCGACAGCTGGGATTTTACAAGTTGACTTTTCACAAGGTGTTTGCGGTTTCTTAAAATGTGTTAGGCTCTCTTCTGTTTTCTTCTGAGATTTTAAAAAATTAACATCAAATTTAAACATAAAAAGGCTGATGTGGTAAAGACCGTTACTGCAGAATTACTTTACACTGGCAAAATCAAATTATGGGCAGTGAATTCTTACATTACTGTGATGCCAAATCACCTCACTTCGTGAAATAGTGTTTAAATAATGTAACCAGAAGCCAAATTGGCCACCTGAAGGCCCTGCTGAAATTGTACCAGTGAGTGTTTCTCTCCGTACCTGATTAGAGGGAATTCAGTTTGCAGTTAGTGGGAACTGAGACCTGGGGCCAGCCACACAGTGACCTGGGGATCTAAGCAGCCTCACTCGTGGGACCTTGATCTGGGATGAGTTAGTGAACAGGTAATTGAGTTCAAGGAATCCCTGATGTGTACTCCCAACCCATGAAGGAATGAGCTCCTACAGGAAGCCAGATGCCCATTGAGAACACAGGGGTGGCCTAGAGGGGTTCAATGGGCCTCACACAGGAGTTCCACTTCCCACCAAGCTTCAACTTGCCTTTCTCCCTGGTATCCCCTCAGCACATCCTCATCCCAACCATTCACCACCCGGAATGTGCTGGGAACTTAGTCGGACACTCTGCTGGAGACCTCCCTCCAGGAGTTGACAAACTGGTAGGAGAGCCAAGACACATACACAAAAGGCTAAATAATTACAACCCTAGTATAACCAAAACACCAATGAAGCTAGTGAACACATAAATAATTACGGAGTTCAGAGAAGGCCATTGTGGTAAATTACAATGAATTATGAGCCGTTTTTTCCTTTGACAGAATCTGAATCCTTTTCCACATTTAATTATATTTCATTATTTAGGGCCAGTTTACGGTCTGCCTTCATTTGAATAAGAAAGGAAGAAGAAAGCAGAAGAATCTAGCACTCCCAGTAGGAATCTGAATTATAAAACATGAGTTGAGCACCTACTGCAACTGTGTGGTAGGCATTGGAATAAAAAGACAATTGGAACATGATGCACAGTGGTGTAACTGAACCTCACCTTAAGCATTATATCCCAGTTGAAAGGCAAGTATTCATGAGACCCTTAGATGGATCCCAGGAATGTCATAGGCAAACTTGAACAGAATCAAGTAGAGGCCAATGAGCAGAACAATGAGGAAGAACATGGTTACTTACCCCCAAAGAAGTAGAACAGGGCCTTCAAATAAGATATCATAGGTATGGGGGCTGGAAATGTAGGCAGAGTAAAGCAGGCAACTAAGAAAAGAAGATGAAGAAGGGCATACATGGAGGTGGCAATGGGATGTTATCTAAGAAATGTTATCTAAAGAACTCAGAGAGTTTAAACAAGGGCGAGAAAGATGTGAATTACCTGGCACTGGGAATGAAGAGATACACTCTCCCAGACCAGGCACACAGTGTCAGACAAGGGCTCCATAAAAGCTTCCTTTCATCTGCATTTGTTCCCCATATGATAGAGACATCTCCTACTTTCCAAGGGGAAAAATGGGTGTAGGAATCAGACACCAAGCCAGGAATGAGATTTGGGAATAAATCATCTAGCAGCCTGTGCCCCCAGAACACCCCTTGGTGGCCTGGGAGTTAGACACCATAACACAGTCAGTTCTAAGTAATCCTGCTCTGGAGGCGCGACAGTACCATATAATCAAGTGTATAAACTGAACTGGTTGCTTCTCAGGAAGAAATGTTCAAAATGAAATAAGAGCAAAATCCAAGTCCTATATTAAAAATAGTATTTATTGACAAAAAAAGAAATATCCACTATTATAGTCAGACCTTGAAGAAACATTTAGCAATAACAGGGCAATGAATTGTAGAGCTAAAATACCATGCCATGGAATTGTGATAGCTTGGTCCTCATGAGTCTCAATCAGCTCAAAGATTATTCCTTGCTCAGCATGTATGGGTGATTTATTTTTATTTAACAATAAGTAATTGTCTCTGGGTTGTGTAATTTCTCACAATATTGTAAGTGGAGGGATGAAAAGCAACAAAAATAACAAAAGAGTTTCTGGGTGTGGAATGTTTCCATGTTTCTTCTTACTGTTAAACCAATATGATTCTTGGAAAAGTGTGCCTTTCTGTCATTCAATGACACAAAGCTTAATGTAGCAATTTAGCTTAGTGTTTTCATTGCTAGGCCCTGGAGGTAGCATGTCATAGGGAAAGGATGCAGGATCTGCAGCTGGCCAGCCCTGCATTCAAATCCTGGCTCTGTCACTTAGTTGTAATCATTAATAGTTAATAATTATTGAGTTAAGTCATTTTATAGTGGAGAAAACTGAGACAGAGAGTTTAGTAACCTGGCCAAGGTCGCAGTAAGTGGGAGCCAGGATTTGCTTCTATATCTGTATAATGTCTTTTAACCCTTAAGCCATA
This sequence comes from Ateles fusciceps, assembly GCA_036589455.1. NCBI lineage: Eukaryota > Metazoa > Chordata > Mammalia > Primates > Atelidae > Ateles > Ateles fusciceps. The sequence continues at coordinate 14,972,028 of JAZHEH010001266.1, read as the reverse complement.
TTACCTTTTTGATTCGGTTTGGATTTGTGTCCCTGCCCGAATCTCATGTCATATTGGAGGAGGGGTCTGGTGAGAGGTGATTGAATCACAGAGGTGGATTTTCCCCTTCCTGTTCTTATGATAATGAGTAAGTTCTCATGATAACTGATCGTCTAAAAGGTTGTATCACCTCCCCCTTTGTGTTCTTTCTCCTGCCACCATATAAAACAAGCCTTGCTTCCTCTTTGCCTTCTACCATATTGTACGTTTCTTGAGGCCTCCCCAGCCATGCAGAATTGTAAGTCAATTAAACCTTTTTCCTTTATAAATTATCCAGTCTCTGGTAGTTCTCTATAGCAGTGTGAAAATGGATTAATAGACTCTTCTTTCTTGGATTTATGCTCTGGGCAACTTAGTTCCTTTGGACTTTGGTTACTTCATCAATAATATAAAAAATATGCTATCTATCTTGCAAAATTTATGGGAAAACTAATGGAGAAAATACATGTAAAATGTTTCATGTAGTTCCTGGCCCATAGAAGGTAATCATTAAATACTAGCTATTAGTATATTTGATAGATGATTGTTTTTATAATCTCTAAGACTTTACTAATAAAGTGACAACTTTTTAAGTGTTATAGCTACATTTCCATCATTAAGAATAAAGATATTAGTACTAGCTTTTCATTAATAGGGAATCACAATTCCCATTTAACTTATTTTACCTATGTATTTTGAGACCATCAAGTGCTTAAAAGATAACTAATCAGGGCTTGGCTTAGGAACTTAAAACACATACACATACACACACAAATACATAAAAGATTAAATGAATGCTAAGTGAACCTTGGCCTCAACCTTCTAAGCTAAATAACCCAGAATAGTAGCTTACATTGATCCTGAAACATCTCGTCACTCACCAAAAACATAAGCCTAATCACACATGTGAACTGGCTGGTTATTGAACCAAATTTTCTGCAAAAGACATTGTTACCTACTCAACAGGAATTTCCAAACTCCTACACTCTGCACCTCCTCCTTTTATTTTTCCTTGCTAACAGATCTCAAATTTTATTCCAGGTATCCACAGCCATAGGCCCCAAAGAGATGAGGAACTCCTCAACCCTAGGTAGTAAATCATAATTGATCTAAGCTAATGCTGGTATTCCCTTTCTCCTCGGCAGTGATTGATTTAACAATGGACTTGTGATAAAAAGCTAGAGAGGAAGTCAATGAGGGACTGCAGAAAAGTATATTTTCCTCTCAAAAATAAACATTCAAGGAGAAACATGGAACTTGGAATTATCTCGAGTGGCTAGTTTGAGACCATAAAGATAACCACTGTAAGGTGGCTCACACCTTTAATCCCAGCACTTTGAGAGGCTGTGGCAGGTGAATGGCTTGAGTTGAGGAGTTCAAAACCAGCCTGGGCAATGTGGCAAAACCTTGTCTCTATGAAAACTACAAAAAATTAGCTGGGCATGGTGGTGTGTTCCTGTAATCCTAGCTACCCTGGAGGCTAAGGTGGGAGGATCACCTGAACCCAGAAGGTCAAAGCTGTGTGATCAGGTCAGGCCACTACATTCCAGCCTGGGAAACAGAACAAGGCCTTGTCTCAAAAAAATAAAATAAAATAAATATTCTGAGCAAAAGGATGGTGAGAACATGACTTCTTCATGAGCCACTGAAGATAATAATTAACCCTGAATGTGTCCTAACAAGAAGCCCTCTAGACTTCTTGGTAGTAAACTAATTAATTTACTCATTGCTTAAGGCATTTTAGGTTGGGTCTTCTGTTATCTGAAGCTGATTATCTGTGTCTTGGTTAAGTCTAGGGAATAACACAGATTCTAACATTCTTGATTCTATGATTCCTACCAAAGTCATATGACTGAAGAGGGGGAGGAGAAACAGCAAAGCAGAAGAGTGGAAGTGGAGGAACTGGGGAACTGGGAGAAATCTTCTGATCTTCTCTTCCAGATATGTGCTGTTCCTTAACCATACTCACTTTACCGACCTTGACTAGCTAGTAGCCCCCATCAGTTTGCTCATTCTAAATCTGCTTGAGATGTCCCCAGAATGGCGCAGTAGGACTTCAAGTTTTGTTGCTATCCTAGAAAAATTGCTCCAGAATTGATGCATCCCCTGAAAAGCAATGTCTTTGCTGAAATGTGCCTTCTCTCGCCCTATACGCAAACATAAAGCCTCATCCCCAGCTGGCTTCCCATTGAGCTTTCACAGGACTGGCAATACCTGGAAAGACTGGAGTAGAGATAGATGAACTGGCCATGAGCCACCAGGTGTGTCTCTTTCATCGTGTTGAGCATCAGAAAGAGAAACTTGCCTGAGTGGACACAGCCGTAGAGAACAGAGAACAGGAGCTTTTTAGAGCTGCTCAATAAAAATCAGGAAAAAGTAGAGATTGACAGTACCAACCTCCATTCATCAGGGTGGCTGGATGATTATCATAAGCAGCTGTTCTCTTCCATCACTGATAGGCTGCAAGATTGTATCTGGGAAAAATTTCCCTACAGTATACTTTGTGGAAATAAAAGAATAAAAACATGCCATGGAAAGACATTATAAACATCTTCCCTGGAGACTTTTTTTATCTTATCAAACCTATAAACATAAAATGGAGATACACACACACACACACACACACACACACACACCACACACCCCTACACATACATATATACATATATCTTTGCATATGTATACATACACATTTACAGAGATAGGTGGGAATAAATGATGATAGAGACAGAAAGAGAGATGATAGATAGATAGATAGATAGATAGATAGATAGATAGATGCTGCATACATATGAAATGGAAGGGGCAATATTTAAATACAGCTCTGCAGCAGGGATAGACAAATTGTTCTCCAGTCCTGTTGATCTGTGATATGCTATATCCTAAGGACACATTCCACCCCCAACTCATCAATGATTATTGTCATCATGAATTATTCTTGCACTGGTTAGTCAATCCCTTTCTTCACAGGCTTGACTAAAGAACTCTCCCTGCAATTTCAGCTGCACTTCTTCCTTACCACTGCTTCTCATATCCTCTTTGTTTCCCTGGGTCTCCGATTTCATTCTTTCCCCGGCTCTTCTTAATCCATCATTCTTTGTGAGACACTGTTGGCTGAGCACTGCACAATAGGCTTGTCTCACCCTATTTACCATGCCCATTAAATCTATTAGTCTCACTACATCATCAGCTTTTAAAAGCACCCCTTTCACAGGCCCCCTTCTTACCTGTTCTAATGACATTGTTCTCTCTCCCACTGCCCTTTGAACACTCATGTCATTAAGCTCCAGTTTCACTTTGCTTATGATAATGACAAGATGGCTGCCCTCTATAATCTTACTCTAGAGCCTAACAAAGAGTACTTTTACAGCAGCAGCCACAACAGATACCTATTGATACCTATGGATGTCTCTCTTTGCCTCTCCTTCCCTCAAGGTCCCAGAGCTGCTATTAGTGTGATTTTTTTCCCACCATAAGAGGCTCGTTCCTCACAGCAAGTCCCATGTCATTTGTCCACAGCCCGAGCTCGCTCACACAGGCTGCTTTAATTGGTCATTCTCATTTACACAGGAAGGTGGTGAATGATGTTCAGCCCTTCCCTCTTCCTCTTTCCTCCTACTAAGCATTCTGCTCAGATGTTTAACTCCCATTCATTTCCTCAAATATTTACTTACTGAGTGTATTTTAACTACCAGGCTCCGAGCTAGGTGTTAGAGAGACAAGATAAACGAGATCTAGTCCCTTCCACAAGGAGATTCCCGTCTGGGTGCAAGGGAGGGAGGAGATGGACCTGCCAACCAATGATTATGGGCTAATTGCTTTATCCAGGCTGGAGGGAATCCAGGCACACCAATTTCTGTCTTGTTTCTATACTAAAAATAAGGGGAGGCTGTGCACAGCAGTGTCAAAACAGACTGCACCAAAATCAGGATGAACCTTGGTTCAACACCAGGTTCAGCCACCAATTTGAATAACCTGAGGCAAGCCACTGACAGCTTCAATAGAGCCTGGGGGGATCCTCAGCTCTGAAGGCCAATGTCAGTAGCACCTACCTCCCAGGGGCCATTGCGAGGATGAAATGGAACAGCACCTGCAGAGGTTGATAGCCCAGCACTTGACATAAATGTTAATTCAAGGTGCACATGTTTCTCACATTTCCCAGAAAATCCCTGATATTTGAAGCTGAGTATCCTTCCAGGGGAAGTGTGTCCCCCAGTGTTATATAACTGGTCATTTTTTTTCTAGGGGTGTGGGTTTTTTTGAACATGTGTGTGAGATGGATCAGCTTTAACTCCACTTGGGTTGAGGCAGCTCAATTAATTTATCTCTAGCACCTTCTCTCTGGAGACGTGGTGCCCATCAGATTGGGGCATGGGGAAATTAGAGTCTCTGCTGGGAATTTATTCATGTCATACAGGAGAGCTGGATTTATTACTGCTAAGAGTCTCAACACAAGGGGAGCCTGAGACTTGAACAGCAAGGGTGTTCCAGGTCAGGAGTGAGCCATATTAACAGACTTTGCATGGAAGCCTCATGTCGACTGTCTGAGCACCAAAGGCCTCGAACCCAGCTCCTGCTTCATTTCATTGTGACAGAAGACCCCCACTTTACCCCCAGGGGAAGGGGCTCTCACAAAAATCCTCTCTACATCTTACCATCCTAATGACTGCAAAGCGTCAATTGAAGGGCAGTGAAAAATGATTCTTGATCCATGTACAGACCACCCTAGCATTTTAAATTACAGATTGTACAAGAAAAATATAAATTCTTTTGTTTTGCCTACATTCAAGATAATCTTATCAGAATTGTCAGGAAGGAATAATACAGTAGTCAAAAGAATATTCAATGCTCCTTCAGGCACTTTTCAGAATCCAGAGTGTTGGCACATACTTAAAAACCAAATACAGAGGAAATGCATAACTTAGAGAGCTCAGGTGCTAAATTAGCAGGGGCTGAGGGAAAGCAAGAGCTGGGGGAAATGCTTCCTCAGAATGCAACCTACACGTTAACCACAGTGTTTCTAACTCTTGTCAGTGCGCTGGAGTCTAGTGTGGATGTTAAAATCATCCGACAACTTGTAACCCAACTATAGGCAGTTAGACATAAGCTACAAGTGTCTATTTTTACACACCAGCAACAATTCCCTGGGGGAACCCTAGCCTTGCTTCCAGCCAACTCTTCTGTCATCCCTGAGAGCCATTCACTCCTATGAATGTTCCATTCTCTTGTTGGATGCCTTTAGAAAGTTGCCTTCCAGTTCCTAATTACCTCAAGCAGCTGCCTAATGTAGCTTCCAGGCTCAAAACACTGTGGAGTATCCATTTTAACACTATCACTGACTGGTGTTGAGAGAGGGATTGCTTCTGTGCCTGTCAGGAAAACAACAGTTGTCATATTTACTGCCTCCTAGGAAACTAGGATGCCCTGCCATTTTACACGAGATTTTTCCTAGGGGGCTCTAGCTGATGGACCATCAGGCATACCAAAGAGGAATGGCTTTGTTCTGCCCTCTGCTCTTCTTGACAAGGATACTCAAGTACTATCATCAACTAGTCTATATGTACGCTGCCTACAGAAAACATGTTAGAAGCTAAGAGCAGTTATGACAACACCATTAATGCCAACATTGACAACACAATATTAACTCTAGGTAACATGGTGGTAGGCAATGGCTTACTTATTTCAGAAACAGCAAGTTACAAAAAGCACTCAATAAAGATGTGTGGATTAATTGACTCCTTGGTTGGTCTGGATTTCACCTATTGAATACTTTGATATTCACATTTTGAAACAAGAGGGTAGGGTATTCACGGCAATGGCATTTGCTGCCAGGGTTTTTGCTTGCCCACATTTTACAGAAAGGAAGATACTGTCACTGAGGCTCCTTTGTTTCCCACAAAGAATAAAAAAGCTGCCAAAAAAAAAGAAATTATTAAGAGAGAAAAGAGAAGATGTTCTTAAAGGTTTTGGCTTCTATCATTAAAGAAAAATCAACATTTGCATGTATTGTTAGTGGAAGCTGATAGCTAAGTGCCATTTCATTTGAGACTGTTTTCAGAGTCACCAATAATTAATTGCCAGTGTTTCAGACTCACTTTTCAATCATCTTTTCCTTTCTTTTCATCAGTGGTTTTAGAAAATAATCTAGTTTCAGTAGAAAGTGTCAAAAATGCAGGGTTCTTTAATCAGAATAAACATGTAAAATTAGTTTTCCAAATTTGAGGAAATGAATACTCTGGATGCTAACATTTCTCCTTTAAAGTACCTATTAGGACCTTCCAGCGCTGAGCTCTTTTAACACTGAGTTCATTTTGCTTGGTAATTTGGGGGTAACTTCAACTTTGTGATTTTTTCCAAATCAAGAGGCCCAAGGAAGCCTGTTCTTCCTTGGAAACACCCACATCTGCCAGCTATCACAACATAAGCTGATTTGCTTTGGGAAGGTTGTCCACTCCTTGACTTCTCAACAGTCACCTTTTGCTTAAATTTATTTGAAAAACCTGAACACCAAGGTCCCTAGGAATCTCTTCTCAGTGTGGAGGAAAAAGACATTGAACTTGTTGCTGTAAGATCTGAGTTTGAGGCCTGGTGACTCTATTCAAAGTGGGCAAGACACTTAATCTTCCTGAGATTCAGGGTCCTGATTCATTAAACCAAGAATCAGAGCTAATATCTCCCCCTCTCCTTCATCCCTTTTCCTCTATGATTCTTTACCAAGGACACACGATGGTGTAGCTAGGGAGAGAAGAGGAAACAGAGAGGAGGGTGAGAGTCCATGCAGTGCCACAGCTACTGAGCAACTTCCAGGAAGTCATACCTGTAATCCCAGCACTTTGGGAGGCCGAGGCGGGCGATCACAAGGTCAAGAGATTGAGACCAGCCTGGCCAACATGGTGAAACCCTGTATCTACTAAAAATACAAAAAACTTAGCTGGCCTGGTGGTGCACAGCTGTAGTCCCAGCTACTCTGGAGGCTGAGGCAGGAGTATCGCTTGAACTGGGAGGCACGTGGGCGACAGAGCAGGACTCCATCTAAAAAAAAAAAAAAAAAACTAATCTTTTTCAGAATTTGTACCAAGGGAGGAGAATGCTTCCCAAGGAAATGGGATTCTAAACCCTGTTACCATATAGTAGGAGCTTAGTTACTTGAACTGAGGAGCCCAGTTATGTTTTCTAGACATCCTCAATCAATAGAATTAGTTCTTATCAAGACACAGAAAACAGTACCCTAAAATAAAGGACTCAGAAGCAGCCAAAGAAGCAAGTTTTTCTTTGACCTTCTCCTGCCCTCCTGTCTCAGTCTCATTCTTCCTTGAGGCTAGCCATAGAAACTAGAATCTCTCTTCTCCAAGGTGGGTCATAGAAACCAGAATCCCTTTTCCCAAAGCCAGACATAAAACCTAAATATATTACTCTAATTTTCCCTCTGCCTTTCTGTGTAAAAACTGGCCATAAAGAAATTGTCTGACCTACCTTATTTGACTGTAGGCCAAAATACCCCCATTACAGAGAGGGCCCAGAAGAAAGGAATACATGTTCAGAGAGGCCAAGAAGAATCTAAACAGGCCTTGCTGAGTTTCTCTACTCAGTCTATTAGCAATGGATCACACTGTTTTCGTCCTCATTTTTGTTTTCATCATATTTTCACACAAGCTGTCCAGTATTAAAGCTGGGCCTAAGTGTTAAAGTGAACAATTTCCCCTATATCTTTGGGTCTTCATTCTAAAGGCTCCAGCGTATACACATCAAATAAATATGTATGCCTTTTCTCCAAACAATCTGCTCCTACACTCTCCTTTCTATTGAAAGATGGAATTACTCACAAATACTTCTAAAATGCACATTTGAATGTTCTTCCCAAAGTGCTGATGGATTTGTGATACCGTTTTTATCCTGCCATCTCCAATGACGAGTATCTGAGAATACCTGGGCAGACTGTTACGTTTGGACAAGATTAAATGCCTGAAGCTGCAGCATCTCCCACTGAAACCCATTAGCACTGAACCCTCCCCCAAGCCAGAGGAACATGAAGATTTACAAAAGAAAAGAGAAACAGAGACAGAGAAAGAGAGATACAGAGATGTGAGGCAGACAACAGGTCCTTTTGCTGTTTAAAAAGAAAGATAAACGAAGTGCTTTCTTTTTTTCTTTTTCTTTTCTTTTTTTTCTGAGATGGAGTTTCACTCTTGTTGTCCAGGCTGGAATGCAATGGTGTGATCTCAGCTCATGGCCACCTCCACCTCCTGTGTTCGAGCAATTCTCCTGCCTCAGCCTCCTGAGTAGCTGGGATTACAGGCACCCATGACCACACCCAGCTAATTTTTTTTATTTTTAGTAGAGACAAGGTTTCACCATGTTGGCCAGGCTGGTCACGAACTCCTGACCTCAAGTTGTCCGCCTGCCTTGGCCTCCCAAAGTGCTGGGATTACAGGCATGAGCCACTGTGCCCAGCCAGGAAGTGTGTCTATCCATTAAATTTGCTTTTTACTTTTAGACTTTTTCATTTGTTCATTTACATATATCCTCTGCTCTATATCCTATCCCATTCTCTTAGTGAGGGAATAGGAATGATGTTTTGACTTTTTGGTTATTGTTTGTTGAATACTCATATTGAATATGTTCACCAATAGTAAACATTTTCTAGTAGGCCCAGAGTGAGATTGCATTTTCTTGCCCCTTGAAATTGGGCAAAGGCATGTGATTTTGTGTTACCGGCCGAGGGTGTTCAGGTTCTTGGTGTTTTGAACAAAGAATTGAACAAAATGCACAAACAAAGCAAGGAAAGAATAAAGCAACAAAAGCACAGACTTATTGAAAGCAAAAGTACAGTCCACAGGGTGGGAACCGCCGAGCATAGGGGATCAAGAGTCCGGTTACAGAATCTACTGGGGTACACATACCCCCTAGAGGTCTCCCATTGGCCACTTGGTGTCGCCCCATGCAAATGAAGTACTAGCCCACGATCAGTCTGATTGGTTGTGGAAAGCAACCTATCAGAGGCTAAAGTGAAGTTACAAAGGTTACACTCGTATGCAAACGTATGGTGGGGGTGATTTGCAAAGGGAGTAGCCTCTGTTCCTCTTGTTACTTATGCAGGGAAAGTTGGGGTTTTCCTTTCAGTTTAGTTCTAGAAAGTCAGCCTGAATCTGCCTTTGGTTTTCTGCCTCCAGACCCTATTCTCCTGTCTCAAATGGGATGTGAGCAAAAATAATGTGTATTGCTTTGGAGTAATATACCTCAAGAGACAGGCAATTTTCACAGGCTTTCTTCTTCCTACCAACGGAATCAGCAAATCTTCAAACATTAGAGTTTCCATCAGCTTGGTTCCAGATTAAGAAAACTTGGAGCAGAGCCCCCAGCTGATGATAGTGGACATGTACTGTGAGCAAGAAACAAAACTTTGTTGTTTAGAGCCACTAAGACTTGGGTGAGGGGGGAGGGTTTCTTATTGCAGCATAACCTAGCCTATCCTGACTGCCTGACTGTCACATTGTTGTTATTAATATTACCAATTATGATTAGTTTAAGGTTGTCAAATACTGTTGCATATGCAGTTTTGTAAAACACAAAATTTCTAAATAAATAAACCTATTTATTTAAATAAATAGGTTTTTCAAAGAGTGCTGTCCACAAAGAGTTTTTGTGATTGGCTGCTGGGTATGGAGTTTGCCAGTGGGAGTTTCATCTAAACAGAATCTTCTGTATATTTATAGGATACTGGTTCTGAGGGAATACGTTGATTGGAAAAAAAATAGAGAAACACTTTTGTCTTCATCACTGACATATTTCGGGGATTTCTAATAGTGAGTAATTTGTATGAGTAAAGAACAATAGCTGAAAATGTGCCAGAAATAGACACTAACAAACTAAAGCTATTGTTGCCATGATTATTTTATCATTTCCAATACCCTGCAGCTAAACTCTCAATGATTTTTAACACCAAATAAAATTCAGGCGGTTCAAAGCAGGCTTATAAAGTAATAATCCTGTGAAGTTGATTCTATAGAAATAACAGACTGCCCCGAAAGTATTTTTAGACAAGCATTTTTAGCTGGAGAAAATAATTACATATTGGAGAATGTAGAGGTAAATAAAAGTTATTTAATTTTTCCTGAACAAAGCCTCATTCAGCTGTTGGCATCTTTAATGCAGTGAGAATCACTAATTCAACTTCCACTCAATCCCTATGTTCTGGAAATATTCTGGCAGAAGTTTAATAATTGCCATTTTTTAATCTGGCAAAAATCTTCTCCTAAAAGTGAAGTTCTGGCCAATAGAAGAAAACCCAAAACAGAAATGCTGTCTTTCTTCAATCCAGATGAATGGACAACAGGGGAACTCAATTAGAAAGAGCCTGCTAGGTTATTTCCAAAATGTTTCTGTGAAAATCAAAGGAACTTGACAAGGATAGATCTGAACAGAGAAGGGAGCACTGGGTTAATGTCTTCACTATGTTTCTATGTAAAGCCATGTAAGTGAACATATGAACGTCACACTTTGAACAGGCTTAGAAGTTAAGACAATTTCTTATGGTCACACATCAATTCCAGTATAAAATAAACATTAATTAATTTCAGCATAAACTAGTGTCACCTTAATTCTGGTATAAAATAAAATAAAATGTATGTACATGGTTTCATAACAAATCATTTTTCCTTTATTTATAATAGTCAAGGGACTCTTTTAATTTCTCTTTTTCTACTCTTGTTTTTATATCTATAAATCATTTGACATGAAAAGCGGCTGTCCCCATAAAATTCTTCTTTACTCCATCATAATCATGACTTGACTCAAAATATCTGTAGCGAATAGGCATATATAGGAGTGTTAGTTATAAGGAACAAACAAAATCAATGTATAATAATCTCATTTAATTTTAAAATAAAAAATGTGTAGGCCCACAAACCAGAGAAAAGAAATAGTCTAGCCTTCAACTACGTCCAACATTGTTTATTATTTTTCAATTTTTTTCCTATAGAGAAATAGTTTTTTAAATGTTTCTGAGTCACATTTTTTATACATATATTAGGTGTTTTTGAAGTTATCAAAACGTGCACTAAACAAAACAGTCCCTTCACCATAGTCTTTCTGGTTGCAAAATTCTAAAACAAATGCACTATGTAGCTTATAAGCTAATAAGATAATTGGAAGTTAGTATACATTTGCTTCTTTTCAAACTTACATAATCAACCCTCAACTGATCAGAAGACCAAAATGTATTCTTATTTAAAGCTAATAAATTCACTTTTTCTGGTTAACTTAAATATAATTAAATCTTGTTTTATGCTTTATTATGAAGCAATGTCCTCATGTTTGTTTTTATTTTTATAATAAATTTATAAGGCAAATATTTTTTCTATTGTAGTTAATACATGTTATTTTACATAATTAGTTCTTCCTTCTAAAATACCAGGCCTTTCAGGGATTCAAGACAGAACATTCCATATCAATGTAATGTAAGTGATAGAGATAGAGCAAGAATTTAGGGTGGTGGATCTCAAACCATTTAGGGGTAAATGTATAAAAATCAGAAGAGTTGTTGTTTTTTTTTGTTTTTTGTTTTTTCAAACTGCAATGTCCATCCCCAGTTAAGATTCTGGAATATTTATGGCCTGAAAAAATTTCTCTGGGGATTCCAAGGTCCATTGCTTTAGGAATTCTTTTAATATAACATAGAAGTATTTGTTTTTACTAATATTTGCATATTGAATTATCTTCCTCTTTTGTCTAAAAACTATGTGCAGCTAAAAAATTCTAATTGAGAGAATTGATCCACTGAGTTCTTCTTAAGGCCTTAACTGCGTGGTTAGTTCTGCTCCTCTATACAGACAAATATGCCTTCTTTGTCTTTCACCAAATTGCAAACATTTGCTTAGAGAACTGGGTCTGGTGAGTGGACACCACCAAACACAGAGCCCTGTAGCTAACTGGCTTTGCTATAGTCAGCCAGGATGAAACAGCAGCCAATGAACCAAGCCTAAAGCACAGAAAGGAAAACGGCTCTGTGAAAGAAAGAGAATAAAGCACTGGGCTTTGCAAACTCGGCTAAGGCCCCAAACCACAAGATTATCTTGATGCATGTGATTGGGAAGGAGGACTAATTAGAAGAGAGGATGTCATTTTATTTTCTAATCAACCCTCTCTGATCTGAAGCCATGACACCCCCCTCACTTGTTACCTAGCAACCCTTCTTTGTATATGTAAGGTTACTTCATTCCTGCATTGTTATTCAATTTATTTGCCATTTTAAGTGTCTTGATCCTCTCTACTACTATCCCACCCTGGTGTGATTGCCTGGCATTAGTCTCTAGAATACCGGAGGGCAGTCTATTAAGAGGATCCAAATGTCATTGCACAGCTCGCTGTCATCTATAGATCTGTGCTAAACAAATGCTGTGGATTTCACCTTGGTCTTAGTGATTTTACCAGAGCACTCCCCCCTACACCGCCCCAACCAACCAGCCTCCGCCCAACCCAGAAAATGCTGTCATTGCTTTTATCTTGATTGAAAGAATATATGCAGAGCTGGTTCCTTTAACTTAGTGGAAAAATGACTATCAATTTAAACATTAACCGATGCCCAAACTAATCACGAAGCTAAAAACAGAATTCACTTCTGCACATAGCAGAGTTTCTCAGAAAATCACCACCCAACTAAACTTCACAATTTCACCTAAACCCTAGCAATATGTAAATAGGTAATCAGCCACATTTGGAAACGTATTTTTTAATCAGGTAGTTTGGATGCATAATCACCTCCAAATCAAACCGCCATTAGAGGCCATTAACTCTTAAAGGAAGGAAACTCAATTGGCAGTCAGAATTCTATCAGAGATAAAGAGATGCTGGCTTTACCTTTAATTCTTGTAAAATCCTGGGCTTGCACTTATCTTCCATCTGCCCCTGTTTTTTTTTTTTCTCTTTAAAAAGAGAATTGTAATTCTTTGCTTAATGCTAGATAAGAATTAGGAGGATTAACAAAACAATGAACACATAGAACGTGAGTTCTTAGAAAAGGGCTGTTGCCTCTTTATTGTTCCTATTTTCCCCTCAGTCACTTGAGAATTTTGCCTAACGCGAAAAGTCGAAACACCTTCAGAATACCAATCCTAGGACATTCTAACATACACTATCTATATACAGTCTAATATACGTGCTGATGATACCATTTACTCAAAGCAATTATATAATATTATTCATTCTAAAATGACCCCCACTGCAAAAACCCACATCCATATTCATTGCAGTACCCAAGTAATTCCAAAAGCTTCACTGCCATTCTTTTGGGGTTTTATACTGAAAAGGAATTCGCAAGCATGTGTTGTCTACCTCCCACTGTGTGAGTTGGGGGGGATAATGGCAACAGGTGGACCTAAGTCCTGGGATATGAGGCAGTGGGATGTATGGCCTGCCAAATTTAGATAGCTCAATTAAAACAGCCCCATTCATCCATACCAAGAACAGAAAGCAGGGAGCTGGGGGAGGGAAGGAGGGAAGGCAAGCCAGGTGACAGCAACTGTGGATTTTCTTCTCTGGGGTTATTAGCTATGTTTATATTTCTATAGCATAACTGTGTTACAAGCTAGCATGGTTATTTTTGCCTCTGCCTCATCACTCAGTGCAAAAGGGCAGAGGTGAGTGCCTATAAATTCACGCAGCTGCTGGCTAGGAGAAGGCATTTGGAAAATAATTCAGTAACACGGGCCTTTATTTCACTGCAAGAATTGTTCTTTGAGGAACATTCCCCCTAAACCGTGAGAGCACTCAGGTTCCTGCAAAACCTTCCCAGGCTAAAGCAAAGCACAGTTTCTAGTTCTTGTGCCAGCCAGAGATATGCAAAGATTTCTCTCAGCAGGAAGTCACTCATAGACATCACATGAATATTTAAACAATGGGAAGCCAGCAAAAAGATTCTTTCACGCTGCAGGATGATAGTGACTTCTGAAATTATCACAATTATCATTCCATTATTGCAAAACAAATGACCTGATTTATTATGCTCTACCTCTGCTCATCTCTGGATCTCTTCCTGATATATTACACAACCGGTTACTTAGGCATTCTACACAAACAGCATTTGTATCGACTACTTCATTAATATTTTGATTATTATAAATCTCAGGGACTCAATCCACATCCTAGGCTAGAGTCAGCTCTCCCCAGCCTCTCTCTCTGAAAAAGACGATGAGAGAATTTTAGAGTGGGATATGATGATGTAGTCTATGGAATTCTGGGAAATGAGTTAGCTTATCACCTAAGTCTTCCTTCAGGGCAAAAATGCTCCTTGCTTAGATCCCACAGGAGAAAAAATCAACAGTCCTTGAATCCATAGAAAAAAAAGTTTGCATTCAAGAAATCTAGGCAGAAATGCTATTCTCAACAATTCCAGTGCTACATGTCACAGTTCATCTTTAAAAAAAATGTTTTCTGGTTGTTTTTACTATTAGAAGTGAAAGAAAAGTCATGGAAGAACTGTAACAGTTAAGTAATTAGTAAAGTAGCAGAGACAATACTCAAAAGCCAGTTGTTTTTGTTTTCAGTTCTGTCCTCTTCTAAATCCTTCAGCTACCTTAGATTGTTTTATGCACCCTGTGTACCGACCCATAACCCATCTGTGGAGAGAGCAAGTTTGTTTACCTCTTAGCAAAATTCAGCAGAGTTCATATCCCACTTGTGAAATGGAGGGACAAGAGAGAAATTTTAGAACAAAAAGTCAAACAACACACTTGGTAGAAGCAGAGTATGATAACATGCATGTTGTAATAAGACAACTGATGAGCCATGAGTCAAATTCCCACTTCACCCACTGGAACATTATCACAGTTTAAAGTGCTTGAAAAAGAGCATGTCAGTGATACACTAATGACTTTAAGTGGGCTCGTGTGTCAGGCTAGAGGTTGAAAAGAAAACTGCAAACATTTTTCATGTGCTGTGAAATGACTTAGCAAATGATTTTAAGCTTTATCTGTCCAGTAACAACTTTAATCAACTCTTTCCTCATCTGGGTCTAATTTTTGCTCAGAGGGCACAGATGGTGATTTGCTCTCAAGGTGAATCTAAACTACACTGGTCCAGGTAAACTGCCAGTTAAACCTAGGAAGGAATGAAGGAAGGAAAGGAGGAAGGGAGGAAGAGCGAAAGGGAGGAAGGACAGAATTAACAGGATTCCAAAAGCAACTGACCTTGTGAAACTTTGTGAAGTTTCCATGACAATAAATATTATTGAATATTATATAGAACATTATACAAAAATGAACAAGACACAGTCCCAGTCCTCAAGGAGATGATAATACTGGAGAAATATAAAGATCAAGAAGAATGAGGGTAATTCATTTGAAGGCGGTCACTATAGACAGTTGACTTAATACAAATTTGTTGATTGTTTATTGGAGAACTCCATTAGAACTATGTTCAGCAGACAAGAAGAAAGCAACTAAGAAGTAATTTCATTTTGAGGTTTAGGGAGAAAAATCAGGCCACCACTCAAGAGATACTTAAAGATTAGAAACATAACTCCTAGCCCTCTTCCAACTTCAATCCCAGAAATGAACATAAGAGATGTACCCAGAGAATTGGGGAAATTTGACAACTTAGTATGTTCTTATCTTAGTAGACCACAGGGATTAGGGTAGGACCCTAAGAAAGGAGTTGTTTCCTGTCTAAGCATGAAGGAAGACCATCATGGATACAGCAAGAGCCTGGCTGTCCTGATCTACAGGGAAACACACTCCGCCACTTCCTTTACATCTTTTACATGGGAGGGAACATCTTCATATCACACAAATGATACCGAGAAATATAATTTAGCCGCAGTTATCTCCTTCATGTAAACCAACATATTCTCCCTGAAGGAATAACACTTAAAAGAAGTGCATTTATTTCCTTTTGCAGTGGGAAAGGTACACAAGATCTTGAGCAGACAAAAGACAAAACTGAATCTTCTGTAAAACAGTAATATTATTTGGTAAAATATCTTCTCCGGGGGTATTTTTCTAACCAGAATCAAAACAGTTTTCAATGTTCTTTTTTCCTATCAGTCCTTAATGATATATAGCTTAGAACTTTAAAGGCATTTAGCAACCAAGCAGGGAACTAAAAAGAGACAGAGAGGCAAGGAGAAGAGAGAGAAAAGTAGGAGGGGAAAAGAAACAAGGACAGCATTGTAAGAAGTGTACGAGTTTAAACCTTTGGAGGGAAGCATTTTGTTGGATGGAAAATACCTGGAAAGATTGCTTTTTTTAATTGTGAAAATTCTCAGTATTCTACTATAATCTTCTATTGTTTAAGTCAGACACATCCCTTACCACAAAACAAGTTGTAATTGGCCTTTGGCATCAAAGGTGGAGTAACGCAAGGAGAGATTTTGGCAGACATCATTTAACATTCTCCCATTATACTTTCCACGATGTTAGTTTTATTTTCCTATTTCCTTGGATCCAAAACGATTTCTTTTTAATTAAGGGGTGAAGATGATTTTCTGTGCATCTTCAATTCTTTCAGTCCACTTACAAGTCAGTAATGATGCTAAAAAATATTTCTACCATTCTGAATCCAAGTCATAATGACTTAGCTACTACAGAGATGACCCTTCATTGGTCATCTCCACGGTCTCCAGCCTCATAAACTCCAGCCTGAAAATGGCAATGACCCCAGATCCATAGGCATGTTTTCAAAGAGCTTCCAAAATCTACAGCATGATAATCATGCAATCAGATATGCGCAAGATGCCAGTGTTTCTATTAACATGATATAACATGGATTAATTATTGCTGTTTATCTTACGTGTCTACTCCACTGATTTTGAACATCCAGAGAAGTATTTAAAGAAAAATACATAAATAAGAAGCTCTAGACCCACCCCAGTCCTGATACAACAGAATTTCAGGGAGCAGTGAGCACTGTGAAATATTTGAAAGCCCCACCAGTGATTCTGATGCCCAATCCAGGCTAAGAATCACAGGTCTCCTCTGGCCTTAAGGAAGTAGATCTTCTACAATATGAGAAGCGAATGGACTTCCCATCTTTCCAAGGTTCCAAGCAGAGGCAGGGTTAAGTTCTCATGGCAAAAATATCATCCAGATTTCCAAGGGAAGGCACAGCACAAGTGTTCTAAAAAATTCTGAGATATCACCACAGAGAAGATCACCTAAACATTTCATCCAGTTTTCTTTTTACTGTCCTTTTAAATAGGTATACCCAATGCCCTCTCCAACCTTGACCATTCGTATGACTCAACAGCTCACATCCACTTCAGATACATCATCTATTTTACAGAGCAGTGCTTTGGGTAGACAATTTGTTCAAGATTTTCACCTTGCAGATAGGTTAACTGGCAGAGAACAGAAGAACAGAAGAATATAAAACTGTCAAATAGGATCACATTAAATTGATGAGTTCCCAGAACAGAAAGCCTATTGCGCCCCTCACTATTTCCCAATCACATTAAAGAAAATTAAAGAAGAAAAATCTAGAAACAAAAGAATCAGATTCCACAAAGGTATGACCACAAGGTGATAATGAGGTATACTGAGATATACTGTAAACAGACAAGAGAAGGAAAGTGATTATACAAAACAAAAAAACAAACACACACTTTCTGACATCATCAATGCAGTGATATATCAATATATTCTCTAGTTACTTTGACAACAGAATACAAAATGTTTAGGACAAAGTAATCCACTTGCTTGTTTAACAAGCATAGAAAATGGTCTTCTGTGTTCTGGGCACTGGGCTAAGCATGTGGCCAGTATTTCATTTGACTAATGTTCAGAGAAACTCTATGAGATATTTACTCTTATTATCCCCACTTTACGAATGATGAAAATGAGGCCCATAAAAAATAAAAAATTTACCAAAGACTATATAATTAGTAAGCAGCAGAGCAAAGATGCGAATCAAGGCAGTCTGGCTCCAGAGTCCACGAAGTTAACCACTAGGGTCTGCAGTCTTTCATCTGTACAAAAAGCTAGATGGTAGAGAAAGTGTATCAGTGGCACTCCCAGCATCTCATTTCATTTTTCCCCTCCACCAAATTAGGACATTTTCTTACCTCCCATTTCTCCTGTCAAATCGTATATATCTGACATTCCATTTCCTCAGGGTCTTGATGTTTACTGGTTTATAGAATAAGTAGGTTCACACCAAGGGGTCAATAAATTAAAAACAGCTTAGCATGTTAGTTCCTAAATATTATTGGTTTCCACTTAACCACCTGCTGTTAATGTTTAACTCAAAGCAGTAATAACTATGGGAATTCTGGCCACTGATGGCCATGTGAGCACCTTTGGAGTAAAATCCATATCTTGATCATATGTGTATTTCCAGCACCCAGTAGAGTGCCTGGAAGGTACTGGATTATAAAAATAGGCCAGGATGCTCTACAAAAGGCTAGCTGGTCCACTTAATATTAGCCCTCATAGTTCCTTTGGGTAGGTAGCACATTTCAGCCACTTACAAGGAAAAGAGAGTGGACCTTGGGCCCTGAGTGCCAAGAAAAGGCAAGTTTTGATGAGAGGAAATATCCAGAGGAAAGGTCTTGATCACAGGTCATTGCTTAAGTGTACCAAGTTGCAGGCCCAGAGCAATGAAATCTTGGCTCCCCAAGGAAACCTACACAAGTTAAGATGAAAAGCTTGCTAAAGCAGAGAGGCATCTAACATGGAAAAGTGGCTTTGCAGCTTCACAGAGTTGCCTAGGGATATGTCTACAGAAAAATCTCCAGTAAGGCAGATTGTATTTTCCAAGATGGTACAACATGATCTCTCATTCCACATGTTCTTCTCATAATATGGGAGGCTCTTCCCATCAAAAACTGAGCCTGTGTTGCCTCCCCTTAAATCTAGGCAGGCCTAAGACTACAATGGAAGTGAGACTGTGTAACTACCAAGACTGGGTCACATAAGGGCGATACAACTTCTGTCTGGTGTATCTAGGACATTTACACTTGAAACCAGGCTGAGGAAGCCAAGCAGGACATGGAGATGCCACATATAGGTGTTCTGGCTCATAGCCCCAGCCAAGGTCTCGACTGACAGCCAGCATCAACCACCAGCCATACGAACAAGGAAGCCTTCAGGATAGCTCCAGCTCCAATCACATTCTGACTCCAATTATATGAGACACTGTAAGAGAGAACCATCTAAATGGATCCAATCAACCCTCAGAACCATGAATGACAATAAAATGCTTGTTATTGTCTTAGGCCATTAAATTTGGGGATGATTTGTTATGCAGCACTAGTAACTGAAACACTCAGCCAGGAAACGGGCTCAGGAGCCACTGCCTGCAAACGTGAGAAATAAAACCCAAAGTTGGGCTTTGCCCATAAAGGGAGATAGCTACAGCAGTCCAGAAACCGGGTAGGATGGGCTGAGTCACAGCAGTCAGAAGTTCAGAAGCTGTAAAATCTCCCCTGAGAGCATGCTGAGCCTGCCCAGAGAGAAGCCACCTCACAGATGATTAGAATGTAAGTGGATAACGAGCCATTTGAATTATCTGCTCTAGTTCAAACACATGCTGTTGCCAATATGCTGTGGCAGCCAGCTAACATCTGAGCATCTTTAATTTAAATTGCATATACTTAACTTGAAATGGCATCTATACTCTGAAACTAAGAATTTACTGTACCATCATCAGATCATAGGAGAAATCATCTTTTTAGGAATTTCCCAAATTTGCCTTTTTACTGCTCTCTAATATGGTAACAGCTTAATGCCTGATGGCTCCCAAGTCAAATGTTTCAGAGTATGAGATATAACCCTCTTCCAATCAGTTTGTTAATGCACATGCTGTTTCCTGTCTACATATGTGAATGGAATGATTCTCAGCAGCTTGGGTCTCATTCCCTTATAAACACCAAAACCCAAATCTATACCTTAAACAATAGACACATTCACAAAGCCAACATGTATCTTATCAAGCTCAATCAAAGACAACCCTTTCCAGGCAAAAATGCCAAAGAAAGCTGAAAGAAAACAAGGTTGTGATAGAAATTCAAGACTATATCCAAAATAAAAATAATAAAATTTTAATTAGCATCTGCGGAGTTCGAATTCTAGGCTCAGGATAAAAACAAAAAGCAAATCTACCCCAAAAGTTTATTAGACCTATTCCCCCCTGCATTCACTATTTAAAAACAGATGGGGGAGGTTGTCATATGTGACTTGTTTTCAGCCTTTATCCCACTTGACCTTTACCATGTTTAACATTCCTGACCATCAAACATCCACCTCCTCAAAACTTCCTTTTCCCTTGGGTTCGACAGCATTCCATTCCACTTCTTTTCTTGCCTTCTAGGAGGCAGTTTCTAGAACTTAGACAAACCTGGTTCACATGCTCAGTCAGCCAATATGCTGCATGACTAGCTGCATGACTCTTTACAAGCTAAATTGTCTAGCCTCAGTTTCTGCATCTGTAAAATAGAGATAATGACACATTTCACACAAAGATAGAGTGATGATTTGATAAAATGACTCGGTACAGAGTCAATTCTTAGCACTCAGTAAATGTTAACTGGTACTTTAATGTGGCACTTAGTGCTTCTTAGTGTCTTTTGTTGCCTTCTTTCCCTTTACTGGCCCCTGAAAAGTTGGGGTTCCAGAGAGGTCTGTTCTTGACCCCAGTTCACTCCCTCTGGACTACCTCCTCCCCTTCCCTAGCATCATTTACCCACAACGTCAGTAGCTCCCCCAGTCCTGATCTTTCTGCAGACCTTTATTTCTATCTGATTATTGTCCTGTTTATAATGGAACCAAGCCATGCTTACTTTATGTGTCCACTTTTTGAGTA
Organism: Ateles fusciceps; assembly: GCA_036589455.1. Classification (NCBI taxonomy): domain Eukaryota; kingdom Metazoa; phylum Chordata; class Mammalia; order Primates; family Atelidae; genus Ateles; species Ateles fusciceps. The sequence continues at coordinate 14,951,220 of JAZHEH010001266.1, read as the reverse complement.
TGTGTCAAAGGTATCAGAGGTCCCAGAACTGGTCCATAAATGGCTCTATCTATGGGATACCAGTCCAGAGATTCTGTCCCAGAGGCTGTTATGCTCATCTGTTTCAGGGAAATGGGGTCAGGGAATGAATTTTGAGGCCAGCCCTACAACCAGCTAGCAGGCTAGTAGGATAAGCCATTCTCCTGTGTGTCCTGCTATTCTAGATAGCTTCCAATTACTTGTCCTAAAACAGACTCCACCTTTCTCCACCCAGCTGTCTGTCCTGGGAGACCTGCATGGACAGCATCACGTGGCTCCCATGCCCTCTGCATGGCTAGATTTGGCTAATGAAACACCTGGTAGGACAATGGAGAGACAGAAGAGAAAGAAGTTGAAATGTTTATCCCCTTGGCTCCTCCCTGTGATGTCACCTCTCTCTACCACCTTCATTCCTTAATCAAGTATCATAATTTCTCTCAGGACAGCACTCTCCAGGTGCTGTCCTATGGAGTTCCAGGCCCCCATGTTACCAGCCCCAGCTCACAGCACTAACTTGCGTCTACCTTTGAACATAGTTTCTTCACTAAATCCTCCTCGAATGGTCTCAGTTTTAGTATGCCATCTGTTTTCTGCTGGAGCCCTGACTGAAACACCTGCTGTTTAGTCATATCGTCTTTTCTTTTTAAAAAATCTGTAAAATTAACTTAAAACCATTTATGATCAATATAATAAAACTATGCTGCAAAAAAGAAAAGAAAAAAGTATCCATAATACAATCCCACTATTAGAATGTTGATATATTGCTTTGCAGTATTTCTGATACCTACTTTGAACAGAGTTGTGATTAAAGCATTTATAAAATTTCACATCTTACTTTGTTCATCTAACGTTACAAAATAAGCATGTTCCATTTTGCTAAATGATCTTTATAAATATCATCTTTAAAGGCTGCATAATATTCTATTAAGAGGACGTGGTACAATTTGCTTGATTTCTCTCATATTACTGATCATTTGGCATGCCATTTCCCAATGACCTTTCCAATGCATACATTCACACATACCATCACACATATGTTTATTTCTTTCCCGTTTCTCTACTAGTTTTGCTGGGGGCAATTTTTTAAATTTACATATGTTCTATACAACAAAACTCTCCTTGCTAGGATATTACTCCTGCACCTGCAGGATCATGCTCTTTGACATCCTGTAATTACTTAACCTTCCTGACCGTGCTTTCCCATGAGATAATATCATTGATTCTTTCCCATGGCCATAGGGGTAATTTCTAATAGATGCCAACAAAATTTCTTCTGAAGAAAAATTAGAAATGAATTTAGATTGCTCAAACTTTTTCCAGTGCCCATAAAACCTGGGGGCAGGGGGAAACATTTGAGGCCAAAATGGAAAAAAGAAATGAAAGCTAAGAGCAAACAAAACAGAGGTGAGCATTTAAATTATTCTAGTAGACTGTGGAAGCTTAGACCCAACGCTGTCCAGTTCTGTGGACTCTGAGTCAGCAGCAGCGAGCTGATAATTATGCCAGCCATACAGCTTCTCAAAGGAACCGTCTTGTACATTATCTCATTTTCTTCTCACAACAACCCTTTGAAGTAATTACAGCAAGTTTTCCCACTGAACAGACAAAGAAACAAACAGAGAAGATGACCTGCCCTTGACCTACATTTGTTTCCATGAGATTTGGTTGTTGTAAATGGAAATTAGGCAGAATGGATGAGCACCCTGAAGTCAGACTGTCTCCCTACCACAGGGGCAGGTCTTCAGGGGATAGCTACTGGCTGGAACCTAGACTCTCTGACCCAATGAAACCTGAAGCCCCAGGTTTTACTATAGATAGCCTGAAACTATACTTTCTAGCTTTCATGACTGCAAAGATATCAATAAAATACAAAGAATATGTACTTCTCACGATATATCCTCATGGCTCCCGGAAACAGAGGCCCAAAATGAGCTGTAAAGAAGGAGCTTCTACCAATTAGTCCTAAATAACCTTATAGATCACCGATTAATATCCGTAACAACTCACTGACTAAATGGGAAAGTAGAAAATAAATATTTGGTGCCTCTTCACTTTGTCAAACCGCAGTCTGAAAACAAGAAGGAACCTTAAAAAACACTTGAGTTCAACCTCTTCAATCTCTGTTCCTGCTTCTTTCTCTTCCCCATCCAAATGTCCTCTCATTCCTATAGCATGATGTCCCAGGTCCTTCAGAAAACATCGGCAGAATTTCGTGATTCTCACCTATCCACTTCCTAATTCTGCTCATGAATGAAAGAGGAGAACACATCCTTCTCATAGAGATGCATCCAACAGCCATTCTCCCTTCTTCCTGATGACAGGATTCCTGTTTGGGGAATGAATTGTGCTTGTACCGGGTCATTTTCTTCTTTCATATACTCAGCTTCCCAGCCTCCCCCATGTGTGACTAATTCCGCCCCCAAGAGGAAATCCCTTTGGCTCTCACTGCTTGGTTTCCTGGCTTTGACATAATATGAAGACATAAGGCTAGAAGCCATAACCACTATTTTGCAATCATGAGATGAGTGTTATAAAGATAAAAGCCAATATCATGAGGATGATAATTCAGAAACAAGGAAAGCCCTTATGGTTACTCTGAACAGGTGAACCATGAATCAAGTAGCCTAACTTCCAAGTCTTTATGAACAATGAATATTCTTTGCTTGAAGCCATAGTTAGACAGGTTTTAATTCTTATAGCTGGATGTATCTTAACTAATACAAACTTTCAGGTAACACATGTAATTTGATATGGGTTTCAATGCCTCAGTCCAAAAGATTGACTAAGGCATTAATGGTGGGTTCCTGGTGCACTGTGGCAGAGGAGATATTTTTTGAGTTAAGATGTCACCTAAATGTCTACTGCAGGTGGCCCTGTACATCTTTCTCTCAGCACTGCCGAGCGCTTTTTAAAAGATGGAAAAGGAGACACATCCCCCACTACAGAAAGTTATCATCACAATAATTAATATCACAACAGCAAAAAAAAAAAAAAAAGCCTTCTTCTTTAACCCTCACAGGTTACATATGCTAATTTCCCCAAAATAAAGATCTAAATCCCTATTCGCTCAAATAGGTCCTATGTAAAAACTGGATCAAACACACCCCACTGCCCACACCACCACCATCAAAAGACAAATACCTCATTTCTCAAAAACTCACAGTTCCAGAGAACCCAAAATGCCTCATTATTTCTTATTAATATGCCTCACACTTTGTTGAGTTTTTATGTGGCCTAAGCTGGAAATCTCCCTTTCCATAATAGATGTCTCCATTCATGAGAGGCTCATGTAAAACCCATCTTCCTACCAAGTGGTTGATCTTGTAAGAATAGAGAGTTTCAGAATATTGGGAAGTGCCCATTTCAAATTTCTCCCAGTGGTCACCCAAAACAGTGATTTTAAACTATCCAAGTGGGGACTTGAACCTTGGTTTTAGAAACACATTTTTCAGGTTCATTTTCTTACAATGTATTTGCCTGACTTCAGGATTCCCCTCACTACTTTTCATGGAACGTGGATTACTTTCTACCACTAATTATAGTGATGCCTGTGTATTTCTCATGACAAGATTTTCATGATAAAGACTGTGTCTTTGATCTGCTTAGACCCATCAATGCTCAGACAGAAGCCTTTCACTTTTTATTTAATGTCACAAGGCATCATTCCCCTCTCCTATATCACATTTATATCTACCGTAGAGGGAAATGTGGCAAGGCCTCTGAGTACAGCCTACCCAGCAGAAAATGGAGAGATAAAGTTTTAAATATTCATCCTTTCTAGGCCTGATATTGAGGTCAAATTTCTCTCTTACTTAAAAGATTTAAAACACAGATACAACTGTTCAAGGGCTCAAGTTTTACAATCCCATTCCAAAAACAAAAGGAGCTGTGAGTTGGTTTCAGATTTAGATTCCTTTGCTAATCTGCAATTTTGGAGTTACGATAGAGCCATCTGACCTTTGCACATTAAACCAGCTGTCTCCTCTCCCCCGTCTCCTGGTTAAACTCATCCACTGACTCCATACGCTTTTCTTCCTCGTTTCTGCTCCTGCAGACTCCAACTTCTTATCTTCTGCCATAATCTCCCCTACTTTCTTGACACCTTTACCATATGCCATTCCTCCCACCTGCAATACCATGAAATCACATCCCTACCTCTGGACAGAGACCGAGAACATTCTCACTGCTCTCATTTGGCTCCAGGAGCACTAGCGCTCAGACCCCTGTGAAGTAGTCATTCCTTTTGAATCCCTGGCTGGGTCTCTTATCATTCCCCAGTTCCTCATGATATATGTCTGTTTCTCCTCAGTTGCTGAAGGACAAATTGCATGTGCCTCTGTATTAATCTCAAATATTCAGCTGTGTGTTGTGTTTTCCTTCTGTAAAAGGTGGTGCCCATATCTTCCGATCTCTTGGTCACTCCCTACATGATTCCTAAGGGCGATCAACATACCAGGTACCCATTGTTTAATCTCCTAAATGTGAAGAAGAAATAGTTCAACATGCACTAAAGGCTATCTTTCCAGTTGCGGGATACATTTGCTATAAGCTAGTCACACTCCCTCTTTCACATCCGTACTTACTGAAGCTATTAATCAATGGCCATGGACGAGATACAGAGAAGACTGGACATGCCTGGGCCCCATTGTTTGCTAATCAACCAAACAAATCTCAAAAAGTACCCAATAAATAACTTCTTCCAGACATTCTACGATGAAATTTTTAGGAAAAAGCTAATTTAAATTGCCACTTTATAAAAACAGGGCTAGCTAATATTGACAGAGAATTTATTCTATATCCAGCCAAACCTACAGAGAATACAGAGAAATATGAGAAGGCCTCTGACTTTAAGCAATGACAAATTATTTAAAGAGATACTGAAAGTTTAAGGGGATTCAAATGAGAACAAACATATGCTTCAACGTTCTGTACCTTCAGGCTCTAGTACCAACCTGTACCAGTCCATGTGTGCCAGCGGGTTCCCATTCTCTCAGGCACACATGAACTGGTACAGGTTGGCACCAGTGGACCACAACAGGACTTGTGCAGTATGATACTGCTCCTTAGAGCTTTATGACTTTATGCTTTCTCCAAGGTGCAAAGATAGCACTTGACTTTTATATGGAAACTGCTAACTTCCTTATCTGTGAGTTCAAAAATCCCTTGCTTGTCTGCCTTAATCCTTCTTTCATTTTGAACACTGTAAACAAAATTAAATGAAGTTTTATGTAAACAACAACAAAAAAACTTTCCAGCTATAACAGATGGACCCAATCCATCTCAGTAGATAATATCTCATAAATGATTCATCACCATTGCTTTAACCTAGAGCCTTTTGTATTTTGCACATCTAAGTAAATAACCATTAGTAAGCTTTATGCATTGCACTGTGTAAATTATCTTGTGTCTATCATAATCGAGGGAGTAGCACTGATATTTTGGGGGAAAGGTCTATTCTAATTATTTCTTTGCTAAATCTTTTCTTCAGGTGAGAGCGGTAGGTTATCACATAGAACTAGTTTCAACTCCAAACCTCATCTAGGGTTTTTCTTTTATGTTTACAAATGGAGCATCTGTCTTACTTAACACTTTAACAAATTAAAGAAATTTTATGTTTTCCATAGGCAATATGAATATTTTATATGTTTGACAGAAGAGTTAATTGTAATAAATTCTTACAGCACAGCCCTAAGGAGATACCTGAATTTTCAAATACAGTCCTCTGTACCTTTCGAAATATAATTCAAATTAACAATCCTGTTTACCTGGAGCAGGTACAAAACAAAACAAGACTTCTAAGGTAGGCTTGCCTTTACTCTGCAGTTGAATAAGGAAGTGATTGGCTCTGAATAATTCCAGGCCCAGTTTCAGCTATCCAAGGCAGTAGACACGCTTTGTTAACACAGAATTTTTTCCCCCACAGATGCATTGTGAAGCAAGGTGTCAAATTCCAAGAATATTATAGTAATGGAGTCACTTAGGATGAAAGAAATTAAGATGAGAGGTAGCTGAGAAGATGGTCATGTTGGGCTGCTGGGACTAGCACCCACACTTGGCAGGATGGAGAGGTGAGATGGGAGGCCTTTGACACCCCTTCTCTCTGTTTCTCCAATTCCTCTCCCTGTGCCTATGGTATCAGGCATTTCTGCAAGCTGCTGACAATAACACCCATGCCCCAGCCTTGCCATTTCCATACCTCCCCTGTGTCCCACTTCCTCCAACGCAGCTAGGCCATGCTAGTTAATCATTAATCAGTTTATACTGCAGAGTTAGTGGCTGCTGATTCTTCATGCATTAGACCTCAGAGATAATCTTCTTCCTTCTTGGGGTTCCTTTCATCCATGGAAATGAGAAACTCAGGAAACCACATGGTGGTGATCTCCCCAAAGAGTCCACAGAGGGTTCTGGTAATGACACATTGGCCCGGATGACACATTCTGACATTTCATCATTTGTGTTTTAAATTAAAACTATGTTGGACATGAACTGTGGAACAGAATTTGGTCATTACAGCTTCTTTTAGAGCCATGAGGATAAGATACACAGAAATGTTATGTATGTCATGTACATAAATATGACCAGGCTAAATAATAAGAAATTTTACAAAAGACCAAATAAAAGTTCTCAAGAAAGTGAAAGAAGAGGTATGGGTCTGTGAATTACTCTGGAGCAAATGAATAAAGGTTTAAAAAGGTAAATGCCAAGAGAAAAAAAACAACCATTTTAAAGTGGGTTGACTTTTGCCCCAGTTCTTAACCATGCTGATAAATAAAATAAAAGTAGCTAATTAGCATGAGTTGAGCCTTAATAGCACACCATCCTATGAGTCATTTTATGGTGTTTTTAACAACCAAGGTCATTAATACAAGATAGCACAAACCAAATAAATAATTTAGACACAAGCCTACTGCACATGTTTTGGGGTTCCTTTGTATGACCTTTGAAGGAAATGGCCCCTTGGCATGATAGAATATCAAAAGAATGAAGTCAGGTGGAAACTTTCTTCCCATTCTGAAAAGGGAAGTAACACTGTGGGTCAGATCCAAGTCCAAGGTGAAGAAAGGAATGAGGTTGCCAATAGCATTCACTCACCCTTTGTCTTCTTCCCTTTCCCCTCACCCCCAGGCATAACTGCAGAGCTCAGAGTCTTGTATCTAACTAAAAGGAGCTTTTCTCTGCTCCTCACTTACGGCATTAGCAGGAAAGAATCACCACTGTGCCTGTGCAATCACAATGCAAAAGTTGTCTATAAAGGGCAGAACTTAGTGAAATGTCTTGCACTCAGTTTGAAAAGTTAACTAAATGATAACGATTGTGAATGAGTTAACTTTTACTCATTGGCATTGTGGCATGGCAGCTTAAGTCACACTTTGGAGTCAGATCTATGTTCTAATCCAAGTTATAATCATTCATTAGAACCCTGGGCCTCAGTTTTTACATCTGTAAAATGGATGTAATAATACTATCTCCCGCATAGACAGAATTTTTTTTTTTTTTTTTTTTTTTTTTTGAGACACGGTCTCACTGTGTCACCCAGGCTGGAGTACAGTGGTATGAACATGGCTCACTGCAGCCTCAGCCTCCTAGTCTCAAGCAATCCTCCTGCCTCAGCCTCCCAAAGTTCTGGGATTATAGGCATGAGCCACGTGTCCAGCCTAAAGATTAATAAGATAATGATTCTCAAGCACTTAGCCCAAAGCTGGCCTGACATATACTACAAGTTCAAAAAAAATCCTAATTTTTCCTGTTAATATTACCATTATGTTATTATTATAAAGGCAGCAGACCATCATGAGAATATGTACCTTGGTTATCGGGCACATTTTTCCAGGAAGTGGCAAAAAAGTGACAAATACCTTCATTCCTACAAAAAAGTGATCTAAGCAAAATTAAGTGGGACAAAGGCCAGTGGGCAAAATGGTCAATAAAACAAAGAGGCCAAGGATTTTAACATAGAGATGATCAGAGGCCAGATTTGAATATCTTGTTTAAGCTTCATGGATAAACATAACTGCCTGTCAAAAATGTCTTCAGCATTTCATTCCAAGAAATACAGCTTATATTAAAAACTGCACAATTACGACAACTCTGAAAGATGTTACTATTTAGAGAAACCGGGTAAAGGAATCACAGGATCTCTGGGTATCGTGTCTTACAATTACATGTGAATTATACAATTAGTGCAACCTAAAATGTTAAAAAGAAAATACTTGACCCAGAACATGGGATCATTGAATGTTTTATTCAAAAGGGATCTGGAAGAAACCATATGGCCCAGTGATTTTTTTTGAAGGATTAAAAACTGAGAACTAGAAATGCTCAGCTTTTTAGCTATTAGTAGCTTCTAATCAGAGCTTGTTTCACAGCACAATGTTGCTTCTCCATACATTAGTATGTGCTGTCTGCCCAATATATGCACAGCCCCTTGAAAGAAGCAAAGAAGTTGTGTGCTATCATCCTTAATTCACACATAAGAGAAGAGAGGTATTGGGTTGTTGCAAAAGTAACTATGGTTTTTCCCATTAAAAGTAATAGCAAAAACTGCGATTACTTTCACACCAACCTAACACAAAAGTAGAGGATAATTTTAAAAGTGTATGGTTCTGCATTTTTATCTCGTTCTAGTATATAGCATATAATAGTTTCCTAGGGCTTCCATAACAAGATAAGACAAACTGAGTGACTTAAAACAACAGAAATTGGCTGGGCACGGTGCCTCATGTCTGTAATCATAGCACTTTGGAGGCCAAAGGCAGGTGGATCACTTGAGCTCAGGAGTTCAAGACCAGCCTGGGCAACATGGCAAAACCTTGTCTCTACAAAAAATACAAAAATTAGCCAGGTGTGGTGGCAAGCACCTACTAGTCTCAGTTAGTCAGGAGACTGAGGTGGGAGGATCACTTGAGCCCAGGGGGGAGGAGGTTGCAGTGAGCCAAGATCATGCCACTGCACTCTAGCCTGGGCAATAGAGTGAGACCCTGTCTAAAAAGAAAAAGAAAAAAAGAAAGAAATTTATTGTCTCACAGTTCTAGAGGCTAGAAGCTCAAAATCAAGGTGCTGGCAGGGTCATGCTGAGTCCAGCCTACTGAGAATCCTTCCTTGTATTGTCCCCGCTGCTGGGTGCCTCAGGTGTTCTGGGCTGGTAGAAGCATCACTCCAGTCCTTCACCTTCACTATCATTCTTCCTGAATCTTCACATCATCTTCTCTCTGCCTGCCCATCTGTGTCCAAATTTCCCCTTTCATAAAGACATCAGGCATATTGGATTAGAGGTCAATCTTACGACCTCATTTTAAATTGAATATCTGTGCTAAGACCTTATTTTCAAATGAGGTTACATTCTTAGGTATCAGAAGTTAGCTCTTCAACATACCTTTCTGGTGGACATAATTCAACCCATAACACAGCACATAGTAGTTGCAAAATAAATATCAAACCACTCAACCACTCACTGACTAATAAAGGAAAGAAAGTTATTGACATTACAAACCAAGGAAATCACAGGTACCAGGTCATGGAGATCTGGAACAGATTACTGGATTCAGGAGTCTATAACAGAGTAGTTTGGATGAAGCTTAATATACAAAGGACAACAGAGATGGCAGAGAGATAGGCAGGGACCACTCAGGAAGGGGTGCGTAGGAGCTTGGATATTACTCTGTAGGCAGCTCACAGTAAGCAGCCTACAGAGTAATGTCCTTTTGAAACAAAGAGCAGCCCTTTGTTTCAGAGTTGCTCATTAAACTAAAAGTGAAAACTAAATAAGACACAGTGCCTGCCCTCAAGGGCCTCATTTTCATGCAGAGGAGATCGGATACAAGCAAATCATTTCAGTTCAGTGTGTGTCCTTAAGGGTAAAAATGGTGTAATACCCATAGTGTCTTTGAAGCATAACCTGCAGCAGGTAGTGAGTAATTGCTGAATAATTTTGATGTCAATGTGATTTTTTTATTGCAGATATAATAATAAAAATAATACAGGTAATAGTAACCAGCATTTGACAAGCACTATGATAAGCCCTTTGATGCATTATCTCATTTAATCCTCACCACCATGCTCTGAGTTGTGTACTATTGTTATCTCACCCTACAGATGAAGAAAGCAGGCTTAGAGAGTTACACAAGATCACAGATCTGGGAAGAGGCAGAGATGGGACTTGAACTCAAATCCACATGACTCCTAACCCCTGGATCTTATTTTTTACACTAAGAGTTAAATTAGCAAGATTTTCAATTATTTTTTGTTTGTGTTCCAATTCTAGGGTTAATGATTAGTTTGTTAAGCAAATCATCATCCTTTCACTACAGAGGGTAAAGCCTATAAAAATGCTGATTGAGTGAAATTCCAGAGCAGTGTGTTTGTCAATGGCCATTAATCAATCTATAATCAATGTGGAAACACTTTTTTAAAGAATTAACTTGTTGGAAAATGTATAAACAAAACAAGTCCAGCTAAGGCAGATATTAGCCAATAGTTAGGTCACAGAGAGCACAAGATTGTGGCTCAAAAGACCAGCATGCCACCCTTCATTTAATTATTTTTGTAAAATACCTATTGTATATGTAATGAACCTCCCTAGAAATCAGCCCCCTGGGACCCTCAGGTAATTGAGAATCATTCCTTTCTGCCTGATTCACCAAACAATCAGTCTCACTAATAATAAAAAGAAGATGTAGTACAGAGTGCAATTGTAAGACAGCAGGTTACAAATGAACAATTAATAAAACTGTTTTGGGTTCAACTATGTCATTTGTTTTCTAGCAGAATGATCCTCAGAGTCTTACTAGGCTTTAGGGACCTGTGAACCCGCTTTCATCTGTCTGCCTGTGCTCGTATGAACATACACATTAGGAAGAGGAATCCACAACTTTATCTCTTTCTTATTAGGATCCATCACTCACAAAAGGTTGAAAATCAACCCTCCCCACTTAATGCAAATAGGCAAACTAAGGCTCAGAGATGTCAAGACAGCTACACAATGTCAAGCAGTTGTTTATGGAAATTCCAGGACAAGAATCCATGGCCTCCCAGCCTGAAGCTCTATCTCCTACAACAAAATTTTAATAAACTCTGAACCTGACAACATTGAATGTGGCCCACAAACATCTGCAGAATAAGATCAACGTCTAGAAGAAGCAAACATCTCACTACCACTCCACATTGCAGTCTGATACCTCCAATAGTGCCACTTTAGGTCATATATTTTAAGGTAAATGTTTACAGACTAACAAGCATTTATTTATTTATACTTCAAAAGAAGTTCATCTTTCAAATTCTCTCATGGCATTATATTTCAATGGGATGTAAAAGTGACTTCCCTTTTCCACTGCCTCCTCCCCTGGTGCCTTGATTGGCCACATCCTCCAGCAGCAATAATAGGATCACCTTCCCTACTAAGAACCCTGCTGTTATTTGGAATGTAATTGCCCAGTACCCCACAGCGAATGCATTCTCTCAAGCTCCAGCAAAGATTTTCCATTGAGACCAGGCAGAGTACACTGAAGGCTAATTTGGAGGATGTTAAGAATACATTAAAATAATGAACTTTAGTTTTTCAAATGAAAATAGAAACCCTCAAAATTAAGGATTTGACTCTCAGCTCCATTTTCAGATTACCCTGGACTAGAGTTACATTTTTTTCACCCTGATTTATGCAGCTGTGGGATTCTGAATGGGATCTAAACATGGAATCCATCTGACTATTGAGAATCTGCCTGACACATGACTAGGGTTTCTAATTCCCACTGAACCCCAGACACACAACTCTTCCATGCAGCCTCAGCCGTCACTTCCTATTTTCCTAAATCCACTTTTTGGCAATTTCAATATAGTGAAGGAAACACAGAAGCCACATGGCTGGTCTCCACCAGGCCCAACATTGGCCTGGGGGATTACAACAACTTGCAGTGACTGGAGACCATCTTGTTCACCCTGAGGGGCTTTGCTCTAACTTGTCTTTTCCCAACACGCAATTTCATGGGTTTTACCCATGTGCCAGGTTGTTTATACTTGATTGTGTTGGAGTAATATAGCAAGAGATCCGCTCTTACTTTTCGGGGTGCCAAATACCTATGACTGTTGCTTAAATGCTTCAAATTGACAGGAGGATGTTCTATATGTTTGTATTTTAAGTGATAAGGAAATATATGTGCTGTTAGCTGCCATGAGAGTGAGGGAGTTTTGATGACATAAATGTCTCCAGAAAGACAAGTGAATTGGCCCTTTCAGAGAACAAGGCTGCCAAGAAACTGAAAGGGTGGAGGTGGTGTCAGCATGGGGGAACAGAGTCTGGCCTGTAAATTAGGCAAATCACATTCTTTATAAGTATACTTTAGACATTGATTTTATATTAAAATGGACAGATAGAACATTCAATTAATATGCCTCACCTTAATCTCCTGTGGTTCAAATTTACCCTCTGTTTAAAAGCTCTGAACACCACTAAAAATAAATTTAACTAATTATTTGAAAGTTCTTAATTCTGATTAGGATCAAATCATTGTGCTTTTTTTTTTTTTCTAAAGGGGTTGATTGATTGATTGATGTGGGGAGTTAATTTGTTGAAGAGTGTCCTTTTCAAAATAACAGAAAAATCTTTATACTGCAGGGCACTGAAATCTCATTTCACAGTCACAAAATCAAAGCCAACATTAGGATTTTTTGTCCTCAAATTTTCTTGTTTTCTTGGATAACTTAATTGGCATCTAGCAATCAAGAAATCAATAATTCATTCCTGCATATTTACTAAGCACCTACAAAGTATCCGACCGCAGTAGAAAATAAGCAAAGCTTTCCCCATTGAACTGGCTTAAGAGATAATAAGCAAATGTAGTTGGGCTGCATTGCCATAGGTACTGCTGTGAATACATATGTCAAGCAGGCTAGGGGGACAGAGAGGGACAGATGCTGTCAGTTAACAGAGGTTGATCAGGGAATCCCTCTCTGAAGAAATGACCTCTGGGTAAGGCCTGTATATGTAAAACAGCAACGCCACATGAACATCTGAAGAAGAGCATTTCAGTCAAGGGGAACCCACAGCAAGCAAGGGTAAACGTTCTTGGATAACAAGGCTCCCATGTTACCCATGTAACTGAGCCACAGGGAGCTTGGGTGCTAGGAACAAGGTCAGAGAGGCAGCCAAGATCCCCTTGTTGCTTCTTATGGGCCATTGTGAAGTTGGGTTTAATTCTAATGCTATGGGAAGCTATTGATGTGTTGAGTAGAGGAGTGACCTGATTGTTTATATTTTAAACAAACAGCCAATAGGAATTTAAACCTAATTGTCTTCTAATTTTATCCTTTATCTTCGGCTCACAAATTCCACTGATTCTTCTTCACGTGGCCGTCCTTTTGTTTCAGCCCCATCCTAGAGCTACATGTCCTTGTACGTAGATCATCACAACATACTTCCAGCTGGTATCTCTGCCTCTAGTTTCTCCAAGATCCAATTCATTTCGTAGAAGTGCTAAATGTATCTTCCAAAAATACAAACCCATCCATGCTGTTTTCTGGCTTTAGAAGGCGATGCCATTGGCTCCCTACTGGCTATAAGAGAAAGCTCAAATTTCTCATTCTGTCATCAAGAACTTGACAATATGGTCCCAACGTTATCACCACTAAGGCAAAAAAATAAAATAAAATAAAATAAAATCAGCTGATCTTGGTATGAAACATTCTTGATTCACAGCCACATCCTTCTAAGATTGGGATGCTTTATTCCTTTATGTCAGCCATATATATGACTTGTCCCTCAGGTCATAATTCAAAGACGACCTTCTTCTCTCAGGCCTTCCTCAATGATTCCAGCTCAGAACGTCTACAGTGCATGCATCTAGCACCACACAGTTTTATGTTAAGACTAGTCAAGTGCAGTAGTGAGAAGGGGAGAAAGTAGAACAAGGAATTTGATCCATAACTGACTGTGAAAAATCAACTGAGATAACTCACTACCTTGGGACCAGCCTAATGCATATTTTTATATTCCACCTTGAAATATGTACCTGGCTTTATATAATTTATATGATATCTTCACACTAAAACTGTAAGTTCCCAGGGGACTTAAGACTTCAGTAGCCAACTCAATGGCCTTGCACATGCTGTGCAGAATTGATCTTCAGGCAATGCTTAGAATCGTAGGCCTTTTAAATGAAAGAAAAGTTAGAGCTTTTCCAGTCCTGGTCTCTCATTTCGTGGGTAAGAAAATCAAGATCCTTGGATGTGAAGGGCTTTGCTCAGGGCTACACAGCTACTTAATTGCCTAAAAAGAACTCAAGTACAAGTCTCCTGACTCTTTCCAAGACATCATGCTGAGTGGATCAAAGAATCAATTCCAATAACTTGTCTGACTATTACCACATTCTAGCCATTAGGACTGTAAGTTTTCACTCCTTCTAACACCTTTTTCTTTCCTTTATTTTTGTTAAACCACAACACTGCTATAAAGTGATCAGATGACCTCTACCACTTATGAAAGCATAACTTTGATACTTAGTTACAAATATGAGAAATAAGCCTGGATCGCTTTGGCAAAAGGAAACCGTTTAGAAAGGTGGAAGAGGGCTGGCAGAAATGACGGTGGCTTGAGAAAGGAAGGAAAGCAGAGACACTCCATAGGTCTGGGAGGCGGACACTGCAGCCATCAGCATAGAGCGAGTCTGAGCAGCCCAGCCCTGTTATGGTGAAAGACCCCAGTGCACTGCAATATGTTCAGGATTCAAAGACCCCCATCTACCCACCAAGTGACAGATTGGTCAAGTCTAGGTACCTAGAAAAAAGGGAGAAAAAAAGTCCTGACCCTTCAACTTCTGTAGTAGAAAGCAGGTACCAGAAATAGCATTTCCACCAAGACCACTCATGAACAAGATTAATCATCCCAAAAGAAATTGTGTGCTATCATGAACGGGGAATGATAGGAAGTCAAAATCTCAAATGTCTACTGCATCAATCATCTCTACTAAGATCAGAGCAAAATATCAACTCTTCGACTCCATTTCTGCTTAGAATGATAGCAAAGAGTAGGGAGAGAGCCAGGGGATGAAGGGATGAGACAAGCAGGGAAGTTAGGCTGCCTTGGAAGGAGATCCACCATTTGCTTAAAATGGTCAGGATCATTTTGCCCCTGATGAAATGCCAAAGCATACATATAATTATGGCAAATTACTCCTGATTTTCACACAGGGAAACTGACTCAGAGTGCTGGCTATAACCAAAGGGAAGTTAGAATCAGAATCGTCCCAGGAGGTATACTAGGAGGCAAATGCTTACAGGCCTGTGTTGATTGCTTAGGACCTAAGTACTCTAAATTTGATTATTATTAGTAATGATAAGAAATGATTATTTTGCCTTACTATATATGCCTGCATTTTACCAGGGACTTTACGTACATTGTCTCACTCGTTCCTTGGGAAAAATTATATAAGTTAGCATTATTTTTCTGCTTTGTGGTCAGAAACACTGAGGCTCAGAGAGTACAAGTCAGAATTTGAACTTAGATCTATTTGACTCCAAAGCTTCCATGCTTTCTGTCATGCTAACTAGAAAAACAGGGACCCTGGAGTGAGAATATTTGAATGCAAGTCACAGCTCTAACAGTTAATAGGTCTGTAGCTTTGGGTAAACCATTTTCATTTCTCTGTGCCTTGGTGGCTTCACCCAGAAAACAGGGATAACTGGTAATTACTAGTTGTTCTCCCTCATAAGACTGTTAAGAGCAATGCATGAGAAAAGGTCTTGAAAACTGTAACTGTAAACCTATAAAATGCTATTCAAATAAATCTTAGTGATTATCATTATTATGATGTTGTAAGACAATGGGAGACAAGCAGAATACAGGCTTAGGCACATAAAATAATCCAGCCATTTGTGGAATGCTGGTGAAGCAGGCAGGAAACAGGATGCCAGAATATAACTTTGCTCTGACCCACTCTACCTGCATAGGAGGAGGAGGAGACAGGAAGTATCTTGAAAGACTGTACCCAACAGGCTCTGAAAGGTAGGATAGACTTTTGCAGCTGCTTTGCTGTTACAGAAATGAATGAAACAAAGTCACTGACTTCAAAGACAATCTCATTACTCTTGATAGATTGGCTGCCTGACAACATTTTGGAACTGCCAGAGGAGGCAACGTTACATTTATGTAACTTTAAAACTGTCAGAAAACTAGGGAGCAAAATTAAGTTTGTTCCTTTTTACAACTACAGGTACAGGTAAATTGCATGGCCAGATGAAGGGGAAGGCATGTGACAGCTCCAATATTACAAATGAATATCTTTATGAGCAGTGAAAGTCTGTGTACAGAGAATGATTTTTCTCCCATTTAGTAAGATTTTGGAAAACTGATGCATTGCAGATCAGAGCCAAAAGAGAAAAGAGGAACCAGCAACAATATAATAACCACTCAACAGGAGTACAGATGCAAGAAAAGATGCATTTATTTTAATTTAAAGACATTTCTGTTTGAAGGAGATGCAAAAATAGGAACATCCAAACTAATGTTTACATAGAATTACTTCTAATTTACACATCGTGAGTCTTCCTCTTTTTCACTGAGGTTTATGAATCTTGATCATTATATGAGCATTTATTTATAAATATTACACATCATGCATTTAAATACATCCTCCAAAGTCTATGTCTGCAGCCATTTGTCCCATTCTCTCTAATTACAATGAAGAAATGTCTCTTTTCCTTTCAAGCACTATAAAACTCACGCACAGACTCAGGATCCCAAATTCTCCAACCCTGCAGAAACACTGTCAATAAGCCCATCTTTCTCCAGCATCATCAACCTTCAAGTTCCTCTCCATCATCATTTAAATATGCTTAACTAAGTATCTCTCACCTGGGAGTCTGGAGAAAGATAGATCCCATGTCATCTTTCATCTATTGTCCTTTCCCTCAAGGATCCTTATCACCAAGAATCTCGAAAATTAGACATTTGGCTTCAGCTTCTTGACCGCTCATGCCCCCTGTAATCATCTCCAGTCAGGGTATCTGCCCACACTAAAAACCATTCTCTTGATAAAAATCATTCACATTATTTGATTGAATGGGACTTTTTTTCATTCTTTGTTAGTCTCAGTGTTTCAGCAGCACTCAACACATGTGATCATTTGCTTCTTTCTTCTTTATCTTGGCTTCCTTAGCAGTGTTCCCTGCACCTCCCTGCCACTGCCTCCAATTTTGGCATTTTTATTTACTCCTATTGCTTTAAATTCCAAATACATGAAATGATTCGCAAATTTCTATATTCAACCCAGCCTCTTCTTCAAGGATTCAGAACCATATAAGCAACTAATACTTGATGTTTCCCCTTGATTTTCTATAAGTATCTCAAAATAGTCCTAAGTCAACTTCTGCTATCCCCTCCAACCTTGTATTAGCCACTCTTTCAATGGACCCCATCTCTATTAGTCTGTTTTCACACTGTTGGGAAAGACATACCCGAGACTGGGTAATTTATAAGGAAAGAGGTTTAATGGACTCACAGTTCCACATGGCTGCGGAGGCCTCACAATCATGGCAGAAGAAAAAGGAAGAACAAAGGGATGTCTTACATGGTGGCCAGCAAACATAGATTGAGACATATTCACTATCATAAGAGTTTGAGACTTATTTTCTATCATGAGAGCAACACCAGAAAGACCCATCCTCATGATTAATTACCTCCTACCAGGTCCCTTCCCCATGACTCATGGGAATTGTAGGAGCTACAATTCAAGGTGAGATTTGGGTGAGGACACAGAGCCAAACCATATCACCTTCTTAGCATTTAGGTTATATCAGATATAACCTATTGTCCGTGCCAGTGTCCTCAGAGTTCACCTTAACTCAAGAGATTCCATATCTAGTCTGTGGACTCCATCTCCAGAATATACCTTATTTCTCGCAACAACTGCTAAAAATCAAGTTTAAGTTATCAGCATCCTTTACCTGGGCAGCTATAATGACATCCTAATTGATCTCTCACTTCCATCTCTAACCCTTTCTATACTAGAGGATGTATGCCTTTTTAAAAAACTTTTTTTAGAGATGGTGTCTCACTATGTTGCCTAGGCTGGTGTGCAGTGGCTATTCACAGGCACAATCATAGTGCACTCTAGCTTCAAGCTCCTGGGATGAAGAGGTCCTCTTGCCTTTGCCTCCTGAGTAACTAGGACTACAGGTGCTTGCCATCATGCCAATCAGGGAATATATGCTTTTAAATGTACCTCTGATCATGCCTAATTGCACTCAGAATAAAATCTTCGCACACCATAGGTTCTATATACTCTGCTAATTCCTACCTTTCTGTCCTCATCTTAAGCCATTCTCATCCTGTTACTCTAATCTTCTTTCCTTTGTCCATCCAAGACATTTATATATGTGTTCCAAATCCTGAAATGCATTTCATCTAGCCCACTCCCATTCATCTTTTAAGCTGCAAGTCAAAATTCACATGCATAGGGAAGACTTCTCTGAGCCTCCCCCACGATCTAAATTAAAACTCCCATTAAATTTTCCAGTTGTACCCTTCACATCTCCTACTGTTTGCCACCATGTGTTAGCACAAATGTTCATTTATGTCTCTCTTCCCTTGCCTCTTTTTTCTATATGGGCAGAAATTGCACTGTGTTCATCACTGTATCTTCACTGCCAGTACAGAACACCAGAGAGGTGTTCCATAGGAATTTGCTGAGCCAGCAAATGTACCAAGGTTGATTTTCCCATAGATTATTTTCTTAAAATATATTTAACACTATAAGTGGGATATCTGAGATCTAGCTGCTTTCTAAGGACTTACAAAAATGTTGAAGTCCTGGAAGAAAAGTTATTGATTCAAAAGTATTATAATAAGAACAGTAATTTAAAAAATAAGAATAGTAATTAATAATTATAGTACTATACTAATAAGAAGAATAGTAATTAATACTGTTCTTATTATACATGTAACTGAGAAATGTGCTCAATTACCTTTCTGCAAAACACAATGTGTATTACCTGGCTACAGTTTCAATCAACTCTTGCATCATTACATACAAATTATACAGTCATGTGTCACTTAATGATGGAAACAGGTTCTAAGAAATGTGTCACTAGGTGATTTCATCATTGCACAAATATCACACACTGTACTTACACAAACTTAGATGGTATAGTATATACCTAAGCTATACGGTACGGCCTATTGTTCCTAGGCTAAAAACCTGTACATCAAGTTACTGTGCTGAATACTGTAGGCAATTGTAACACAAAGATAAGTACTTGTGTATCTAAACATATCAAAACAAAGAAGAGGTACAGTAAAAATATGATATAAAAGATTAAAAAATGGTACTCCCGTATGGTGCACTTACCGTAAATGGAGCTTTCAGGGCTGAAAGTTGCTCTGGGTGAGCCAGTGAGTGACTGGTGAGTGAATGTGAAGGTCTAGGACATTACCGTACTCCACTGTAAACTTTATAAACACTGTATACTTATGCTGCACTAAATTTATTTTTAAATTTTTTTCTTTCTTCTGTAATAAATTAGCCTCAGCTTACTATAGCATTTTATAAACTTTAAGCTGTTATAAACTTTAAATTTCCTTTTTTTTTTTGTTACTCAGGGTGGAGTGCAGTGCCACGATCTCAGCTCACCACAACCTCCGTCTCCTGGGTTCAAGCGATTCTCCTGCCTCAGCCTCCCGAGTAGCTGGGACTACAGGCATGTGCCACCATACCCGGCTAATTTTTGTATTTTTAGTAGAGACGCCGTTTCACCATGTTGTCCAGGATGATCTCGATCTCTTGACCTCGTGATCCACCCGCCTCAGCCTCCCAAAGTGCTGGGATTACAGGCGTGAGCCACCGCGCCCAGCAATTAAGAACTTTAAATTTTTAAAACTCTTTTCAAATAATTCTTAGCTTAAAACACAGGCACATTGTACAGCTGTACAAAAATATTGTATTTTTTTAGACTTTTATTCTATAAGCTTTTTTATATTAGGTTTTTTTTTTACCTTTTAAACTTTTCTGTTAAAAACTAAGACAAACACACACATTAAGCTAGGCCCACACAGGGTCAAGATTATCAATATTACTGTCTTCCACCTCTGCATCTTGACCCACTGGAAGGTCTTCAGGGGCAACAACGCACAAGAAGCTATTATGTCCCATAGTATCAATGCCTCCTTCTGGAATAACTCTGAAGGACCTGAGATCCTGTGTAATCCAGCATCTTTATCAGCAACACCTCTTCCTCATGTCTACAGACAGCTGTACCATAGGCAGAGAGCTACCCTAGTCTTTGGTTGTCACTGTGCATAAATTTGTCCCAAGAGTTTACAACATGCAAATCCTACAGAGAAGCAATCTGAGATAGCCCTGCCTTCAGCATGCTTGACAAAATAAATATCATGTGAATAAGATTAACATAGGTCTGCTAGACTGAGAAATTATGTTTTTGTTTGTTTTGTTTTGTTTTTTGAGAGGGAGTCTTGCTCTGTTGCCCAGGCTGGAGTGCAGTGTCATGATCTTGGCTCACTGCAACCACCACCTCCGGGTTTCAAGCGATTCTCCTGCCTCAGTCTCCCGAGTACCTGGGATTACCGGCATTCACTACTACGTCTGGCTAATTTTTGATTTTATTAGAGAGAAGGTTTCACTCTATAGGTCAAGCTGGTCTCAAACTCCTGACCTCAAATGATTCGCCCGCCTCAGCCTCCCAAAGTGCTGGGATTACAGGTGTGAGCCACTGCAACTGGCCAAGAAATTATGTTTTAGCCATATTTTTAAATGAATACCACTCCTAAAATCATTTTACTGACTGTAACACCAGCATTTCATGCAAAGATACAAAATAATACTAAATTACTAGCATCAACTTTTTCAGAATTTTTTGAAAGATTAAAACATTACAAATAGAATTATTATTTTATACAATACCCACAAATATTTTTGCTACTTTGGAGTACACTAGATATAAAGAAGAAAAGGAAATGCAAGTTTAATATTCACTTTAAAAAAATCTTCCATAAACCATTGGAAATACTTGCCACTGTAAAATATGTATTTTCAGTATTATAAGCTTTAATATTATCTTCACAATTATTTACATAGAAAAATAATACACATGCATACTTATAATTTGCATTATTTTCTGCTGGCCTAGCAAAAAGGTACCAAAAGTTAATTCTCTAAAATCAAACCTACCTATAATCTTATTAAACATGCACAATGAGTGGGTCGTTAGGGTGACATCATTCATAGCTTTCTAAGCTCCAAAATAACTTTTTAATGATGACTTTTGTAGCTTGTAATAACCATATAAACTCAAGTGATGGTTCACGATCTATTTACTGCCATCATTACTCTTCATTCAGTTATTTTACTGCCCCCACAGGGTTATATAAACTTGCTCTGTGCCCATCTCTACCACCCACCAGCAAGCAGAGTTGAGCTGGTCAGCCAGCCGAGCAAAAACGAATGAGGCTTCTCTGTTGTCACACCAAAATGTCAGCTTTGCCGCCTGCCTCCTGCTTATGGATCAATCATCAACCCAGAAAACCTGCATGTCCAGCATCCATTGGATCTCAACCCCTAAGTGACCCATATTCAGGGCCTGCCAAAGCCTGCCAATTAATGTTCCAGTGGAGGAACACATTAACTACCCAATTCTCTGGGTTTCTCTATTCCCATGGCAAGTTAGGGTATCAAAATCCAATGTCCCTGAACTATACTAACCTACTTACTGAACTGCAATTTAATGTAATGAGAATTTGCCATTTCCATATATGGGCTAGATCGTTTCAAAACTGTAGCTGAATATGTTGTCTACTATGTTTCTCAGACACAAATCAACAAATTTCTCCTTGATGTAAGCATTGAGAAGTTTGTCCTTTTGAAGCAAATGAATGCACTTTTATGTTAGCCAAGGAGAGTTGTATATTAATAACTTGTTATATTTGCTTTTTCTTTAGCAATTAGGAGTCAAATAACTAAATTTACTATTTAATTCCCATGACTAGCTCACTGAGAGCTCCTGGCATAATTATGTCCCCCTTCTTTCTAAATCAATTTTCCATCTTCTCCTCCCTACCACAGTAGAGAGATACAGTACAGGCTCATCAGTAATACTGATTCACTATAACCATAGGGCACTAACCGAGAAGTTACTAAAAGGCCCCCCCTAAAAGGACTTTGTGTTGAGCAAAGATGTCACCTTGAGAAAACAGAGGATAGATTCTCATCAGTAACTGGTTCACTTTGAAAGTGAGGATTCAAAGCTGGGTTCTTACCCTCGATTATCCTTATTCTCTCATTCCTTTGTTCCCTCTCTCACCTCACTTTAGATCATTGATCTAAATCAGGAGTTGGTAAACTTCTATAAAGAGCCAGAAAATAGATATTTCCGGCTTTGCAAGTCTTATGGCCTCTGTCACAGCTACACAACTTCGCCAAGGTAGCATGGAAGCAACCATAGACAATATGTGAACAAATGAATATAACCATGTTCCAATAAAACTTTATTTGTAAAAACATGTTGTGGGTTGAACTGGGCCACAGGATGTAGTTTACTGACCCCTCACCTAAAGCATCTTTAATATTGGTCTTTTAGTCTTTATTTTAATGTATTGATTTGTTTATGTTCAGTATGGTAACCTACTTCAAAATATTTTATTTGAATAGAAGAGTACATTATAATAAAGAATGAAACAAAATTCAAGGACTCTATATTATAAGTAGCCTAGATATTATTTATTAAAGTCCTGATACTAAAAATTGGCAATGAGTCTCTGCTCTCCAGAAATTTACACTCTGATGTGAGAGAAACAACACCCTTACAAATAAGTATAACAGAAGTGCTAAGCAAAGGCTGCAAACAATGTCCTATGGAAGTTCACAAGAGAGGAGTCCTTCAGACCCCCCAGATAGGAAGATATTCTGGTAGAAATGATACTGGACCTAGGAGGGATTTCACTAGGTGGAGGTGAACGGCAGGGACATTTCAAACTGAGAGTGGTGTGGTGTGGTGAGGTGAAGTAGCCTGGGGTATACGGAGAAATTCCTGTTTGGCTGTAATATAGGATAGGCATAGAAGAGAGTTTGAGAGGTCACAATGATAGGATTCATCAAGGAAGCAAGGTTAAGACGTCTGGGCTTTTTAGTAGGCAGTAGAGAACCATGGAAGGCTTTGGAGCAGGGGAAAGAATTGTATCTTAATCTTTACTGAGAATCATGAAAATTAATTTCCTAGCAGCAAATAGGAAAGAGTGCAAAGTGACCACATAAGCTTTAGAAGAATGATGTTGAAGGTACTAGAAGCAGGGAGGGAGAGGTGCATGCATCTTCTCTGGGGCATATACAAATCACGTGTAGGGCTTTTTCAAACTGCACAGCCTGATCCCAAAGATTTTTATACGGCTCCTACTGTAAATGCCCCTCCCACCCCATTCATTACTGGTAATTGAGAACCATCCCCTTTGCAGGCCATCGTTATAGTGTGCTATGTGCCTCAAGTGTGTTAGGGTAAAAAATAAATATTGAAAACCCTAAGAAGAAAGCTGTTGCAAAAACTCAGGCAAGAAATAAAAAGGACATAAAATATGGTGATAAAGATGGGAATAAAAATGAGGGTTGAAGAGCCTTTGCTCAAACAGGACTTGCCTTACACTTCTTCTCTGAAGTATCTGGGAGCTAGCGCAGAATCAACAGAAATGGTAATGTCAGGAGGGGCACAGGCAGGGGAAAAGGGGGAGTTCAGGGATACATACGTAGAGTCCGAAGTGTTAAGCATACTACGCAGATAAAAAGCAAAAAAGAGGTTGAGCTTGTGAGTCTGAAGCTTGAAGGATTTGGGGCTGGAGGTAGAGGTGTGGCCATTGTCTAAAGGGAGGTGATAGTCATAGCCATTGCTCTGCATCAAATTGCCAAGAAAGCATGCTCAGAGAGAAGCAAATAGTTGAGGATCACGCATATTCTGGTGGCACAAGAAGACAGAGTCATGAAGGAGCAGTAGAGAAGGAAGTAGGGAAAATGCCCTGTCCCAGAAGCCAAGAGTCAGGTTAAACGTGGGCAACAGGAATAAGTTGGTCAAAAACCCAAGGACTGAGAAATAGGCCTTGGACTGGGCAAAGGTGTCACTGTCCACCTCTGGGAGAGCAGCAGAGGGGTTATAGCAGAACACAGGCTGCAAGGGATGGGGACGTGAGCTGGGTGAGGAATTGCAAGTAGCAACTGTAAATCCTCTTGAGAAATTTGGGAGTGGTTTGTTCCTGGGATACTATAAATAACAGGAATGCAGGAAGCAGGAAAGTCGGAAGATGAAAGGGACATCTTAGTAATAGGAGAGCAGTTTTCAGTGAACAGAGTTTGGGATTAACTAGCCCCAAGGTTACAATCAGCCCATGGTGTGACGTGCAGGCCTTGAGATGTTTGTCCCACAAAGAATGGAGGGTTCTGGTTTTTGACAGTGGGGCAGCTGAATAGTCGTCACTATTGTCATCATCAAAAGTAGTTAAGAGAGCCCTACGTACAAGTTGGATGGTAGGGCACTACATAGAGTTTCTAAGTAAATGAGGCTTATATTTCGAAGAAGCTAAGAATCTCAGAGAGAAAACACAAACTTTGACATGCACGTGAAAAAAGAGGCAGTTGAGAATACACTGAGTTAATTGAAATAATGACTACGTATTATGGGCAAATGATGGAGACCATTCATTCTGTGAGACAGAATGTGAAGACAAAGTTATAATTGGTACATGATTAAGCAGTGTTGTTGGGGGGAGGCTCTCATCTCTTCAGGGAGCCCAGTGAGTGTCATAACCGCCAGCCACCCACCAATTAACCACAAGGATTCACAGACCAGCTTATCTCAGGAACTGTGTCAGATTTCTGGGTGTCCCAAATATCCCTCCTGAATTCTCTTCCAGCTGATTCAGCCTCCTACTAATTTTCTCACCTTCAACCTCAAGGTTTCGACCTTAAAATACTAACAAAAATATTTTACAAATGATCTCCATCATTTGCCCAAAATATGTAGCCATTATTTCAATTAGGTATTCTCAAATGTAGAAAGGTACCATCAACCACCACTCATACACTTCTTCTAACTTTCTTTCTGTATGAGGTCTCTGTACTTTTGCATCCCTGTACTTTTGTGATTTTCTGTGATCAGAGCCCAGCCTGGCAGTACAATCAGAGTTAACATAAACATGAGAGAGAAATATTTCTAAAATATATTCATCCTCAGATGTCATTTGTTCAAAAGCCCCCCGTCCTTGAAGTACCTGGGAAAGGGATTATTTGGGACCCTGGGAATCCTGTGCCCCAGGCAGGAGAATAGTCATCACTTTTTCAGGGAGGAAGAAACGGCCACCATTTCTTACAGGATGTGAACAATATCTTGTGTTGTGATGACGGCAAAAGCCAAAAGTGCTTTTTCGGACTTTGTCACAGTGTCTGCAAAGCTGAGCTGGGAGGAATTTAACAGCCCAGGCAATCTTGGCTGCTGGCCTGACTTTCCAGAGTTCACTTTTCTCCTGTTGAAAAGGCTGCTCTTAATTATTTTTGGATTGAGCCTCATAGAAAGGGAGTTTGCTGGATCTTCCCATCCCAGCAGGCTTACACCTGGGGGATGTTATTGTGCTCCCCCACCTCACACCTGGGGGATGTTATTTATGTGGGTTAAAGTCAGATTCATGACAGGGCAGACCAGCTTGGGCGATGTGTTATTCAAATAGCCATGTAACACATCATAGCCCTTCTGCCATAAGAGGAGACCTTTACAATTCTTGTGCTCCAAAACACTTCCTCTGGCACTGCCATCCCTATTCTAATCCAAACTATCCATTCTAGGCCAGGCCATTGAGAAGCTTCCAACTCATGTTCCTAACAACATAGCTACAATCTCTCAGCACCTCCACCCATTTCAGTGAGATTCTGTCCTTCCTCTGAATAAAACCAGCACTAAACTCAACAGCTAATGACCTTGTCTTTACTGGATATCAGCCATATATCCTTGATGGTCCTACTGGGAGGGCCAGAGTCTTATATGTGGCCTGTCATGGGGTTCTTTATATTCTTTGGCAGGAGTGGATAAAGTAGTAATATAGTGACCACACAGCAACCACTTGGAGACTACCCAGCAAGTAGCTTAGGAGCACAGCTCATCCACAGAGAGCCTCTAACAGGCTCATGGTACACTTTCCCATCCCATGTGAAGTCATGAGAGAGGCTGGGAGATGTTTTCAATTGCAGAATCATTAGCAAACGATTCACATACAGCCCTGGCTCTTGGCTTCTTCTGATCCTCCCTGAGCTGGTCTTGGTACTGAAATAAAGCAGAAGCTGAAGCCCAATCTACCACTCTGGTATCTCTGGAATCCATCATTTCAGGAGAAAATTTTAAGCTTCTGCAGAGCAAAAAATAGCATAATTTCAGAAAAAAGCAAACAACAGATTGTCATCCATATTTGCTGAAAATATTTTCCCCAAAGAGTTAATATTTATATTACATAAAACTCACATAAAATGATAAGAAAAAATGTCTAACTACTGCCACTTATCAGCAATTCAACTTTGGGTATGAAATTTAATTTCTTCAAAACTCAGTCTCCTCATCTATGAGACACAGGTAGGAGGACCCACCTGTCTGAGGTTCTATGTAGACTAAGTGAGAAGATGCATTTAAAGTGCCAAGAGCAGGGTCTAAGCTCTCTTCTCTTCTTTGCCCCTCAAGCACTCCAACACCAGAATGGGGAAAGGCCAGAACAAACAATGTTATGTTAGAGAGAATACAATAAGGAAACAAATATGAGGAAATATCCAACCTTCCTAGCTATCCAAGAAGTGCAGATTGTAAGACACCTTGCATCTGTTATTTTACAGGACAAATTAAAAATAATGACACTGCCTCACCATTGTCAATAAGGTTTTCAGGAGGACTGTGCATATATCCATTCACTAACAATGCCGGTACAAACCAGGACAACCTTTTTGAAAAGCCATTTGGCAACACTGTTAAAGACACACATGTTCATATCCAAGAAATGACTTCTAAGGAAACAGCCTGAAAGATGAGCGAAACTAGACTCAAGATTTACTGTTGCTACAAGATTCATTACGGTGGAAAGATCTGGAAACAATTTACTGTCCAATATCAGGTAAACAAGTAATTACATAAGGGAAAAGGAGAGGATGTAAAATTGTGCCTGTATTATAGTTGCATCATACGTGTGCATGTAAACAAAGAGTAGATAAGAACATGAGATTTTTTATTATTATTATTATACTTTAAGTTCTGGGGTTCATATGCAGAACATGCAGGTTTGTTACATAGGCATACACATGCCATGGCGCATCCATCACCCCATCATCTACGTTAGGTATTTCTCCTAATGCTCTCCCTCCTCAATCCCCCCACCCTCTGCTATACCTCCCCTAGCCTCCCACTCCATGAAAGACCCCAGGATATGGTGTTCCCCTCCCTGTGTCCATGTATTCTCATTGTTCAACACCCATTTATAAGTGAGAACATGCGGTGTTTGGTTTTCTGTTTTTATGTCAGTTTGCTGAGAATGATGGTTTCCAGCTTCATCCATGTCCCCACAAAGGACATGAACTCATCCTTTTTTATGGCTGCATAATATTCAGATTTTAAAGGACTGTTAGAATCTGAGAAATGATTGTATTGGAATAATTTTTGCTTGACTTTGATTTCTCATATTGTTGTTGTAATATTGTTTGTACAATAATTAATTCTTTTTAAAAGTAACCTAATCCTATTTCCACAGCTTTCACTTTAACTAGGACTCTTCAGCCCTTGGCTAGATCAGGGGCTCACTTCCTGATGGATCTCCTCTCATTGTGTTTCTCCTCCTATAATTGACAGGGGCTTCCTCATTTGTCCCAGGCACTGTGCCTTTAATTAATTTTTGTAAGGCACTTTAAATACATTCCAGGTATGTTAAATACATTTTTGTCATATGTAATTCTCAGAGCCACCCATGAGGAAGGTATGACAATGATCTAGCAGAACAATCCATACCAATGGATTGAGCTAGCTGTCCTTCCAGGAGGCAGCACGGGAAGCAGACTCCCTAATTATCCACAGCCAGCTGAAACCATACATATTGGGGCTTTTTCTGTGGGCTTCTAGGCCATGAGAGAAGCAGAGAATCACACCATGTATCCAAGCAGATATTAACTCTGCAATGTCAATATCCAAAGAATATTTAGCCCCCACAGTAAGCAGATGAGGAAATGACACTTAACTCCCCTGCCTGAAGTTTGGGTGTCATTTGTGCTCTAGAATCTGAAGTACAGCCTACATTTATCCAACTTCAGTTTGAATATAAATGTTAGCTTTAACCAGAAGTGACAATAAAGTGTTTATCTTCTCATTTCTATAAAGACATGATAGAAATCTCCCACTATAAGGCCCACTTCAGGGAGCTAAAGGCAGGATAGTTGTTATGGATGATTCTTCTTCATTGAATCCCTTTAAATTCACAATCTACAAAGTCCAACCAAAAGGAAAATGACAGATAATTTTTAACACACTACTGAGTATAGAGCAGGTATTTAATGAATATTCACTGATAGACTTAATGACCTGCTCAAAACCCAGGCAAGATTGTAAAGTCAGTTTTCAAAGCTCCCAGGCTCCTGGCTCCACTTTCTTTGCCCATCTTTTTCTATCATTTCTACTTCACCACCTCAACTCTTACTATGATCCCACATGCCCTGTTTTCCACCCATAAGAATCTACTTCTTTTTAAAAGTCTATATTAAACACCCCGACTATTCATATGTAAATTTGAGGTCATTATCACTTGTGCTGGAAAGTCTCACATCAAAGAAACAACTCCCTAATTGTGAAACGTTACATTTCTAGGTATTGGCCACTAGAGAAAAAAACAACTAGAGAGAGCCAGCTGTCAATGAATTCTTTAAATGATAGCTGAAAAAAGTATATTAGTTCATTAACAAAATGCATACAACAGGCTTATTATCACATGCATACCTAAGTCACTCTCTCCAAACCATAAATACATATAGTATCCAACTATACTTGGATATCTTAAATATGCCTTTTTATGGGCTCTATTTTTTTTATTCTTGTAGGTTCATTCTCTCTCTCTTGTTTTTTTTCTTATTTTATTATTTTACAGGCAACTACTCTGCCACCCAGGCTGGAGTACAATGGTGCAATCTCCACTCACTGCAACCTTAACCTCCCAGTTTCAAGGGATCCTCCCACCTCAGCCTTCCAAGTAGCTGGGGTACACACACGCACCGCCACACCTAGCTAGTTTTTAAAATATTTTGTAGAAATAGGGTCTCGCTGTGTTGCCCAGGCTGGTCTTGAACTCCCGGTCTCAAGTGATTCATCTGCCTCGGCCTCCTGAAGTGCTGAGATTACAGGCATGAGCCACTGTGCCTAGCCTGTATGTTCATTCTTAAATTTAAAGAAATTGACACACCAAGAGGCTTTTCTATTATTAAGTACAGATAAACAAAACTAACAGATAACTAAAAACTGCCCTGAAATTAAAATTTCTTTAAATCCCTTAAATTTAAAGTAATTAGTACACTAGGAAGCCTTTCTATTATAAGTTACAGATAAATAAAACTGCTAAGTTTAAACTGCCCTGATTACATAATATCTATGAAGGGTAATTACATCTATGCAAAACAGGTTAATGCAACAGCTAAAAACAGCATTAAGATATAAAAAAGGACATTTGCCAAAGTCCTTAAGGTCACCAGATTGATTAAACTTGACATCTGTCTAACTTAATAGGGCTGATATAAGGAATTCGGCTCTGCTCTTCTGAGCCATTGTTGCTTCAGTTGAACCTTGTTAACAGCTTTATTAGTGTCAGACTAGATAAGAGGGATCAGCCTTTCCACCTTCATCCACAGGGTTTCCTGGTATGCAGATTCAGAGAATGAAAAAGGCCAACCACTTTCAGAATTTGGTCTCTCTAAAAAATATAGCTATATATTATTGAAACCATTCTTGGACCTTAATTGGAAATATTCATTTTTATTTGACCAGGAGGTTAGCCAACTGCAAGGAACAAAATATATTTTCTGATTAAAGAGTTTTACCTGGCTGGGATGACATTCACATTTCTTGCAGAGGATGGACTAGTCAGGGACTCCAGTTGTGTTTCAGTTATCTTGAGAGGACAGTCTGCTTAACAGGCTGGGCAGTAATTGATGATCATGTTACACTGGCAGAACAATCCATACCAATGGATTGAGCTAGCTGTCTTCCCAGGGGGGGCAGCACACGAAGCAGACACCCTAATTATCCACAGCCAGCTGAAACCATACATGCTGGGGCTTTTTCTGTGAGCTTCTTGGCCATGAGAGCTGCAAAGAAGCACACAATGTGTCCAAGCAGATATTAACTCTGCAATGTCAATATCCACAGAATATTTAGCCCCACAGTAAGCAAAGTGTTAGCCCAGTAGCCCTAGAATCCACACTGAGAAACCCTCCCTCAGCTTCCCCAGACCCTTGACTTTCGAAGTGAATCCTGGAATAATGAGGCACGACTCAGATCAACTTAAATACTGAAATTGAAAAATCATTGCCAGAAATCCTCTCCACATCAAACTTATTATCAATACTGTCAGTATTCTCTCTTCTTTCTCTGTCTCTCAATCTTTTTTATTAATGTTTTCATCTCTCTTTAGGAATCAAAGACTTTGAACTATTATACATGTAAATGATATGGAAGTCAGGTTAATAGATGTGTTGATCTTGAAAATAAAAGAAGAACCCACTCTTCTCACATAAAATCACAGTCATATTCAGATATTTTCATCCAATGAACCTGAAGGAGGCTAAATCTTACAGGGTACATTTCTCAAATCCTCAAGACCAGGAAAATCTAATAAGTAATTTGAATTTCCTTGCGTGTGAACAAACACTTGTTGAGAGCCTGTTCAGGGTCCATCGGGTCTGGTCCCTGTTTTCTCCTCCAGCCTCATGGCTCCCTTCACCTCCCCAGGCTTGGATTCCAGGCTCTGCTGTGCCTTCTGAATACCCTAGGTCGAACCTGCTTAGAGACAGGCACAGGGTGGTGAGAGCATAAGCACTGATGCTCAAGCAGCCTTGCTCTTCTTTGGCTAGCTACTGCCCACCCATCCTTCAAAAGCCCTTCTTCCAGAAAGCAGGCTCTAACCTCCTGTGCATTTCACCTTGCCGTGCGCATACCCTATGATAGCACTGTCTTGTTCATGGTAGTAATAAGGCCAAATTTTTTGTCCACCCACCAGATTATGTCTGAAAAATATTGCTATTAAAAGCACTAAGCCCCATACCTGGCTTATGCTAAGAATACAATATCTGTTAAATGAATGAATGAATAGATCGATCGATGGATGGATGGATGGACAAATGAATGAATAAATAAATCCTAACTTTTTTGCCTATAACATTTTCCCCTTATTCCGTTATCCAGTTATTAAAACTTTTCTTATCTCATTCACAGCAGGTAATGAATATACAAAAAAAATACAAAATCATTAAAACAATGTAAGGATAAATAGTTTTAAAATTTGTGCTGATGGCTGCACAGGTCTGTGAATTTACTAAAAATTACTGAATTATACTAGTGAATTTTATAGTATGTACATTATACCTCATTACAGCTGTTATAAAACTGAATAGAATTTAGAATGTTTATATTATAGACTGGTCCGAAATGAGAGCATTTAAGAAGTGAAAAATTGTTTAGAAAAAAGTGAAAAATTGGTGTGATAGGTGAGAGAAATGACGATGAAAGTTGCACATTGAATTTTTGTTGTTATTGTTAGTGAAATTGTTTTTCACCTGGACTTGGACAATACACTGCTAGGAATTTTGCAGTAAATGTATTTAAAGAGAGGATGAGAGTTCACATAATGAAACTGTCATATTTCCAAATTGGTAGGAGAGACTCACCTAATTTCAGAGTTTGATTCATGGTTTGAAAAAAAACAACAAATTTATTTTTTAATCCCACTTTTAGTGAATTAATTAAGTTCAAATTAAGTAATTTGACTCTAAAAAACCATCGACAGTAAAGTAAAAACGATAAATTTTTGCAATGAAACTTTATTGACTTAATTTTTGTAGTTGGCTATTTCTAAGCCAATTAAAGTGTTATCTGTTTTTAATCAGCTTTACTGTCTCTTAATTTTCCTTAAAATTTTCGTTGGGATTTGCCAGATTTTGTCTGCCTGGTTGGAAATGAAGTGATTTCTCTACATAGACCCTAATGTCTAAATTATGAAAAAGTAGTTCTGTTTTTAAGTTTTTAACTTCTTTAAATTGAGAAAGGGTGCATTTTAAATAGACTCTCTTTTATAAATAATAATCAATGCTTTCATCTGTCAAAGTCATGTTGAAAATTTCTTTCCAACCTAATTTTTAATGACATCTGCACCATTCCAATAGAATTTATCATTAAGAAGGGAAACCCCACCACAACAATAACTACAGACCTCTCTTCTTTGTAGAGATAGCCTGAGGTATAAATTCAACATGCAAATAATTCTTTTCATTACCTGTCTATTAAAACATGGAATAAAAGTTAAAGCCAATGAATTCCTGTTAGAAACATCAAAGTTAAATATACTCCTTGACAGACATTGAATAAAATCAGATATGAAGAAACGGAAGGCTAAGTTGTTATAAACATCGGTTGGCATGCCTTACAATTCATGGTGGTCTAAAATCGCTGCTTTATATTTCAAAGGATCTGAATAAAGACAGTTTCACAGTTGCTCCCAAGTCTTCACATCTGAAAGAATCCTTTTACAGATCTAAAATGGACCCATTTGACATGTACTACAGGGCCGTCATGGTCCTGCAAGAAATCAGCGATTTACATTTGTAACCATATTTCCAAATGTGAACATCTTTTTTATGAGGTGGGGGATGTGAGGGGCACATAGACCAGTCACAGCTGTCTTTGTCAAGCAGTTGCTTTTTATCTGTGTCTATTACTGAATTCAATGCTTTCTGCCATTTTCATACTTGTTATTAGTTTTTTTGTGTGTGTTATTATTGTTCTGATTAAAAGCATGCATTACATTCTTTCTAAATTATGTGTCACTTTGTTGTGATTGTTATTTCTAGCAATTTAATAGTTTGTGAACAGGAAAGCTTTGAAATGACTGTCCTCTGTCCTTTGGCATAAACCAATTACCAGTATTTAAACTTATCTGACAAAAACTGCGGTGACAGATCTGAGAACAAAGTGGTTTTAAGTCATTATTTTTGAATCTTTAACCTTTCCTGTTTTCTATAACTAGATGTTGTAAAGCACAGTATGTGATAATGAAAATAGTATCAGCTTTTCTTATTTCCTTACTAAAATGTGTGTCTTCCAGACTTTCCTATTTGCTTTAGTGATGAGCAATAGCTTAAATTCACTTGCATAAACTACCTCTGATGGCTGCAATAGTCTTAGAGATACACATACAAAAATGTCAGAACCAAGATTGTGTCCTAAAAACAGAATTTTATTCTTCAAGAAACGTATGCAATTGTTTTTCAAGTTTTCTTTGAAGGAAAGGAATTTAAAGCAGAAATACTTTTTCTTAACTTAAAACTCTCCAGGAGGTATCAAACCAGGTTAAGAATGTGAAACTTACAGCTTTCCCTGCAGAACGTTAGAGCGTTTTGTTAGCTGTGGACAATTATTATTCATTATACATCCATAGAAGTATTCTTAAGGCTCTACTTGGTACCAAAAGAATACGCAGAAAATGTAGTATGTGCTCCCAATGCACTCCTTCAGTGAAGCAGCTACCAGGCAATTTGACACAGTGACAAAAGTAGACTAATTCTTTTCTCAGTCATATATTGCCCCAAAGTTGACATCACTTTCCAATCTATGAAAGTGTTGAAAGACTAAAAGATATACCTGGCTAACAGGATATGAAGTAAAATAATGAAAAGCACTTTTCTTTGGTTATTCTCAAACAGGCCATAAATATTTACATCCCATTATAAAACACCTTAACAGCTCGGTGAGATTGAATGCAATAGCACTTACTGCAATATAACTCCAAACACTTTACAGCTCCAATGGACTTTATAACTACACCTTAGTTTGTCATGCAGGAAAATCTGTGAGTTGACTGGTTAATGTTCTTTGTTTAAAAAACATGGAAAAGATATGTGAACTATATGGACAGTATTTACTAAAATACTATTTGTGTTTTATGTATAGTTTCACCCAAAAGACCATGTGAGCCCTCAAGGAATAAGACAAAGTCATTACATTTTGCTTCCTGAGTGTGACTGTGCCAGTTATCCACGTATCTTCTAAAAAGGAAAATGCATATGCTTAACCCAAAGCACCGTATGTCCCATGAACCTCAAATTTAAATAGTGCTTTTAGGTTCACCAAGCATTTTCTCACTATTTTCTTACTTGAACATCAAAATAATCCTCTGACATAAGTAAGAAGAGAAAGGAAGAATCCGGTGCAAGAGGGAGAGAATGGATATTTATTGAGCACCTACTGTGTACCAAATTCCATGGAAACGTGGCTTTTATTCATTGGTGGCATTCTAACAATCATGTGAGATACATGTTTTCATCTTGCAGATGAGGCTCTGAAATATTAATTATCTCAGCCAGTATTATATAGGTAATGACAGCAGAGCTCAGGTTGAATCCCAAGTCCTATTCCAAAAAAAAGTATTCTTCCCTCTGTTCGAGTAGCCACCAATGTTGACTCTTGAACAACTCTGAGATTATAATATTCCAAAATTTTGCTGTTTTGTGTCCTTTCTTTTATGAAGTATCAAAGTTTTTGAAGTATCCTTTAGTGATTGCTCTTTGAAATATTCTTTTTTGGCAAAATAAAATACTGGGGAGCCCATATTAGTCTCCCATCTTTCCTTTTTATTCTACAGGACAATGAAGCACAGAACTCTGCAAACAAGTGTATTCTGCTTTTCTCCATACAATAATCTAATTCAGTCTTACCAAGTATGATCGCAGAACACAGTCCTCTACATGGCTAGACAAATGGGATGGGGAAAGAGTCAAAATCTCTTTGTTTCATGAGCAATATATGAATGATTCACAACCAAATAAACAAAGATAAATTATCTTTCAACCCGTTGGCTACTACCTACTGATACACGTGAAAGGAGGACAGAGGATACTGTATCAAGGAGTTATTCAAATGCTTTTCTTCATCTTTTGTCTGCTGGCCCAGTGGCTCTCAACTACATGATTCACACCACAAGAGTTCTGTGGCAGCACCTGAGGAGTCATCAAGTGGCAATGGTAAGAGGCAAAAGGAGAGTGCTGCTCAAAATGTCAGCAATATTTTAGCTACTTCACATATGCAGGTTTCATTTTACATTTTCTTTTAAGGAAGATCTTTGCAATATATAGGCACATATGTACACATACGAAGAAAGACAGAAGAGAGATTGACGCCAAAACCACCACCCGTAGCTTAATGCTTATCAGTCCCCACAGGCCAAAAAAAGTCTACGAACCTAGTAATAATGTTTAGCAAATGATTTGTAACATTACAAAATTATAAACAGTCAATTTTACCACAATGAATTAACTTTTAAAAAGGTGATTTGTGATTGAATGTTTCGTTACCCTGCTTTAGAGAAAATATATGATTTACATCTCAGGGTGCTCAGAATATCTGGCCAGCAATTACATAGGTTTTTATAATAACAAAAAGAATAAGGAAATTAATTAATACAGACAAACCTTGCTTTATTGTGTTTCTCTTTCCCGTACTTGCACTTCACAGATACCACATTTTTTGCAAATTGATTTGTGGCAACCCTGTGCGAGCAAGTCTATCGGTGCCACTTTTCCTATAGCATGTGCTCACTGCATGTGTCTGTGTCACATTTTGATAATTCTTACAATATTTTAAACTTATTATTATTATATCTGTTATGGCTATCTGTGATCAGTGATCCTGGCGTTACTCATCGCAAACTGAGCCAACATAAGAAGGCAAACTTAATCAATCGATGTGTGTGTTCTGACTTCTCCATGGGACTGATGATTTTCTTTCATCTCTCTCCCTCTCCTAGGCCTCCCTACCAGAGACACAATAATATTAAAATTAGGTCAATTAATAACACTACAATTACCTCTAAGTGTTCATGTGAAAAAGAGACACATGTCTTGCTTTTCATCAAAAGCTAGAAATGGTTTTTTATTTTTGAGAAGGGCATATCAAAAGCTGAGACAGGCCAAAAGCTTGGTTTCTTGTACCAGTTAGCCAAATTGGAATGCAAAGGAAAAGTTCTCGAAGTAAATTAAAAGTGCTGCTCCAGTGAACACATGAATGATAAGAAGGCAACACAGTTTTGCTGCTGATATGGAGAAAGTCTAAGTGGTCTAGATAGAAGATCAAACCAGCCACAACATTCTCTTAAGCCAAAGCCTATTTCAGAGTAAAGCCCTAACTCTCTTGAATTCTGTGAAGGCTGAGAGAGGAAGCTGCAGAAGAAAAGTCTGAAGCTAGCAGAGGCT
This sequence comes from Ateles fusciceps, assembly GCA_036589455.1. Classification (NCBI taxonomy): domain Eukaryota; kingdom Metazoa; phylum Chordata; class Mammalia; order Primates; family Atelidae; genus Ateles; species Ateles fusciceps. The sequence continues at coordinate 14,914,708 of JAZHEH010001266.1, read as the reverse complement.
GGTACACAAGTTTGAAGGAAAAAAGCCATCTCCATAACATAAAAGTAAGGGGTGAAGCTGCAAGTACTGATGGAGAAGCTGCAGCAAGATATTCAGAAGATCTAGCTTATAGATCATTGATGAGCATGGCTACAACAGATTTTCAATGTAGATGACACAGCTTTAAATTAGAAGAAGGTGCCATGTAAGGCTTTCATAGTTAGGAGAAGTCAATGTCTGGCTTCAAAGCTTTAAAGGACAGGCAGTTGGTCATATTTGAGTCAAATGCAGCTGGTGACTTTACGCTGAAGCCAATGATCTTTTACAATTCCAAAAGATCATTGGCTTCAACTTAAAGTCATCAGCTGCATTTAGGGCTCTTACGAATTATGCTAAATCTACTCAGCCCGTGCTCTACAAATGGGACAAAAAAGCCTGCATGACAACACATCTGTTTAGAGCATGGTTTATTGATTATTTTAAGCTCACTGTTCAGACTGTTCAAACCTACTGCTGAGGAAAAAAAAAAAAGATACTTTTCAAAATATTACCAATTATTGAAAATGTGAAGTAGGAACTCAAGAGCTGTCATGGAGATGTACAAGGAGATTAATGTTGCTTTCATGCCTGCTGACACAACTACTATTCTGCAGCTCAGGGATCAAGGAATAATTTTGATGTTCAAGTTTTACTAATTAAGAAATACATTTCATAAGGCTCTAACTGCCAAAGATAGTGATTCCTCTGGTGGATCTGAGCAAAATAAAAGGTAAACCTTCTGGAAAAGATTCACCATTCTAGATGCCATTAAGGACATTTGTGATTCATGGGAGGTGGTCAAATATCAACATTAACAGGAGTTTGGAAGAAGTTAATTCCAACCCTCATGGATGACTTTCAGGGGTTCAAGGCTTCAATAAAGTAACTGCAGATGTGGTACAATGAGCAAGAGAACTGGAGCCTAAAGCTGTGACTGAATTGCTGCAATGTTATCATAAAACATTAATTGATGAGGTGTTGTCTCTTACAGATGAGCATATGTCTCTTATGGTTTCTTGGGATGGATCTACTCCTGGTGAAGATGCTGTGAACATTGCTGAAATGACAGCAAAGGATTTAGAACACTCCCCAGACTTAGTCGATAAAGCAGCAGCAGGCTTTGAGAGGATTAACTCCAATTCTGCAAAAAGTTCTACTGTGGGTAAAATGCTATGAAACAGTATTGTATGCTACATTCCTTTTGTGAAAGGAAGAGGCAGTCAATACAGCAAACTTTATTGTTGTCTTTTTTTAAAAAACTGTGGAATGCTTCATGAATTTGTATGACATCCTTGTGCAGGGACCACGCTAATCTTCTCCGTATTGTTCCAATTTTAGTATATGTGCTACCAAAGCAAGCTCTGTGTTGTCTTATTTTAAGATATTGCCACAGCAAGGCTGGGCATGGTGGCTCACACCTATAATCCCAGCATTTTGGGAGGCTGAGGTGGGCAGATCACTTGAGGTCAGGAGTTCAAGACCAGCCTGGCCAACATGGTGAAACCCTGTCTCTACTAAAAATACAAAACTTAGCTGGGCATGGTGGTGTGTGCCTCCCAGCTACTCGGGAGGCTGAGGCAGGAGAATCACTTGAACCTGGGAGGCGAAGGTTGCAGTGAGCCAAGATCGCACCACTGCATTCTAGCTTAGGCTACAGAGCGAAAGTCTGTCGAAGAGAGAGAGAGAGAGAGAGAGAGAGAGAGAGACAGAAAAGAAATGAAAAGAAAAGTTGCCACAGCCACCCCAACCTTCAGCAGCCACTGCCCTGATCAGTCAGCAGCCAGTAACACTGACGCAAGACCCTCCACCAGGCAGCTATCATGACTCACTAAAGGCTCAGGGGATCATTGGCCTTTTTTAAGCTATAAAGTTCTTTTTAATTAATGTATGTATGTTGTTTTTTAGATAAAATAGCATTGCACACGTAATAGACTATTGTATAGGATAAACATAACTTTTATATGCACTGGGGAAAGAAAGAAATTTGTATGACTTGCTTTATTGTGATATTTGCTTTATTGCAGTGGTCTGAAATCAAACTTGCCATATTTCTGAGGTATATCTGTACTTTAAATAAAGAGGTTAGTTTGAAAGACCAAACTGATTCAAAGCATGGGAACTATATTGAAAGAAAGGTCATTACAAAGTTGTCAGATTTTTTCCCCATTAGGCTTTTTGCCTTCTCAGCACTCTAATTTCTACAACCTCTCTTGATTCTCACTAAACTCTAAGTTACGTAGAGCATGTAGTGCTGTTAGATGGAAAAATCAGCATCCAGAGAATCTTCTGACTAGGTCTTCGAACATGTGGCAAAGCCAGGAATCCTGGACCTGTGCTCCATCCACTAATACTTGTCTAAGGGCTGATAGAAATTACCACCTTTGAAGAAATAAGTAAGTAACAGTGCCACTCAGCTATAAAATTGAATTAAAGGTTAATATATAATGAATTCATATTAACAGTGCTGACAGTAACTGTATACATGACAGATATTTAATAAGAGTATCACAAGCCATATGTGAAGAACACTGTTAAAATAATTACATTAGGATTTCACAGCATCCACCATCAGGATTCCTCCTCTGACAACAATGGAGGAAACCTTTTCTACCCTAAGCCAGGTAAATGCCACTGAAAGTCTTGCTGTCTGGACTTGACTTCTATTTGTGACACCCACAATTTCAGAGTTCAAAAGCATGTGTAGAGCATTTCTCTTTTAGAGAAAAGGAAGGAAACTCATATTTTTGAAGTCCTACTATATGCTAGCCTAATTTAATATTCATGAACTCTAATATGCAGGGGATATCAGTGAGTTTTGAATTTAGGGTTATTTTCTTGTTTCGTGGTGGTGGTCATTCTAGCCAGTTGATCAGCTGTGTCATTCTGAAGCAGCCATTGCTGAAGAGATCTTTTGATAGCTGAAACAGTAGTACTACCTGCCACTGCTGTCATGTCTGTGAGGACACTCACCCACCTAGTTCCAAAGCAACATCTTCATGTACCATCTCACCTAAGACAGGTGAGATGCGACCATGCAACAACACAGACAACATCCAAATCCCTCTTTCCTGAGAGATGGGCTGGGGCATTCATTGCGAGCTATAAGAATACAACAAGAATTGATGAAGATTAAGAGTACCTCCAGAACCAAGAGTTAAGTAGACCAGAAAGCTGGAAAAGGAAATGCAAACAAAGCACCCAACCGAGTTGTGTCTTCCAGCAGAAATCAGAAACAAGGACAGCAGACCAGGATGATAATAACAGCAAAGCTGTCCCTCTTGACTTAAGGGACATGGTGACATGCCGAGTAAAAGGAACATAACTCAAACTTCAGTAGATCCTCCACCCCATCCCCCAGTGCTCATTTCCCAAGCTTGGCCCCAATTCCATTCCCTACTCTTTTCCTTTTAAGGATATGAGATAGAAACTAGGATTAATTTGCCTGAATGTGGTTCCGGGTCAGAAGCAAAACATAAATATCAAACCATTACACAACTTTTCCCTGAGGATCAGAAATAAGGTGAGGGCCTCCATTGCATTAATTTCTTGTTAATATTTTTAAGAAGAGGGTTCAGCGGTTTATATTTTAAGGTCATGAAAGAGCATGAAACTCTTGGTTACTTTCTGCTGTTACCATATAGCCCAATTATGTATCATTTGTATATTACACTTTGCAATGTGGTCCCCCACTGAGAGTGATATGTCAGGGGCCCATGGACTGAAGGAGTTAGAAGTCTGGGCAAAATAGTATAATGCAAGCCCTTAGCCTCCTCATTTCTGCCGTATAAGGTATGCCTCTACTACTCTCTAGAAGAAGAAATTCCAAAGGAATCTACTGGCTTTACTATTTCCCCCAGCTTGGATAGTTGTACATATTCCAGTCTCCTGGTTTGTCTTTCATCTTGTAAATTGCACAGCTTCACATATTTGCTAAATGTCCGTGCCTTTTGTCTCCATTCTGCTGGCTTCATTAAAAAGTAGTTCCACCAGGAGTGCAGTTGAGCTCTGATCCAGGGAAAATCATGGTGGTTTTATATTAGTCATGGCTGATTTTATTCTAAGCTAGCTAATAACACACCTTGCCAGCACATGGATTCACTTCTTTCCAAAGACCACCTGTCTGGTTCACATAACAATTTTTCTTCTTCCATTTGTATAACTGTGACCCAATTTCTTGTGAAATAATGACTGCATTCTTATCACATTTAAGATACAGGTACCCTCTTCCTGCCCTGGGTTTTATTACACAGCTTTCTAAGCCAAACATTTTAGAATGCACTGAAAATGTCCTTCTTATTCTTTTGCCTGAAAAAAAAAAGGCACCGGTCTCAACAGTTAGCCTTTTTGTACTTCCCAAGAGCAAAGTTAGAGAAGTTACATTATTTAAACAATAAGGGGCAAGGTCATAGATAACAGTCACTAATTGAACCCCCATTACACAAACAAAAAATGAGTGTCAGAGCAGTCAAGTGACCTTATCAAGCTGAACAACTACCAAAGAAAAGAACTGGGCCTAGAACCCAGATCTTCTAATATGTAATTCAATCTTCTACCCGTGACAGTACATGGCCTCGTGTTTACTTCATAAAATTCCTTTATAAAACAATGGTTTTATATATAATAATTTAACAGAGTGAAGAGAGTGGAAGCCACAAAACAAGTTTTTTTGAGATATTTAAACCCTTGCAGACAGGGTGCAGTGGCTCACACCTGTAATCCCAGCACTTTGGGAAGCTGAGGCAGGTGGATCACTTGAGGTCAGGAGTTCAAGACCAGCCTGATCAACATGGTGAAACCCCTTCCCTACTAAAAATATAAAATTGGCTGGGTGTGGGGGCACATGCCTGTAATCCCAGCTACTTGGAAGGCTAAGGCAGGAGAATCATTTGAACCTGGGAGGCAGAGGTTGCAGTAACGCCAAGATCACACCATTGCACTCCAGCCTGGGCAACAAGAGCAAAACTCCATCTCAAAAAAAAAAAAAAAAAGGTAAAAAAAAATTTAAAAATACACCCTTGCAAAGACCAGATGCCTTTGCCTTATCCACTCCAATAGCATAACATGATCTTATGAACTCTCTTTGAGAAATCAAAGAATATTCTAATTCTTTAATATATGAGGAATGTTCTATTTACAGTTTAGAAAAATGGAATCTCACTGGGCCTGGGACCCAGGGGCCCCCTATTCAGCTGCAGTGTCAAATTTCCCAGCAAATCAGCTTAAGCCCAACACTAGCTTGTGAGCAAAGTTTCACACACGCCACCTCTCAGTTTGAAGGAGTCACCCTCAGCTCAGGAATTGATTCAATTCTCCCAGTGTAAGTGGCTTAGAATATTTCCTCTTCCATCCCAGAGGCAGCAAGATGATGGAAACTTATGACCAAGCCTACAATGAGGATCCAAGGTATCTGGTTTTCTCAGCCCTAGGCACGTATTAAACTTTTATAGGTCACTAGTAGCAATGTGGTGACTATAAATGTCTAACCTTAACCTATAAGAACATGAATCTTTCAACATTTGGGTCACTTCATTATTCTCCTTGGGATGATAAGATAACTTTCACTTGGCTTGGAGAACGTTTTATTATTTTTCCGGGAAATGTAGGCAACCCATGATCAATACCATAAGAACAAGAGCCACTGAGAAACAATAATTAACAAAGAAAGAATAAAGATTGTATACTAGCACTAAGAATTTAAAATAAAAGCCAAGACAGTTTTACTTAACCTGAAAAAGAAATAGACAGTTCCTAGGATCTTATATGCCTATTAGCCATTTCCCCCTTCCTAATACATCCCATGATCAGAAATCATTGCATCGCTGCTATGACTAATTCCATAACTGTTCTCAAATAATGCCAATTGACCATTAAACCATGACTGTGGCCTGATTCTTAACTGATTGACAGCCAAAGAAAGGTCATTGGTCATAACATACACACTAAAATGCTGGAAAAATCTCTTGACACGCACGGCTTCTTTTTAGTGGCCTAAATTTACAGTTTCTTTCTTTTTTTTTTTTAATTCAAAGGCCATGAATGAAGATAGCTTTTCAGTTGTCCTTGCGTTTCTTGACTGAAAGAACCCTTTAAGTGCTCTCAAAATAGTTAGAGGAACAGCAGAAACAATTGCGTCTTTTCAACCCCAATCACATCAGTTCTAAGATTTTGAAGAATAAAAAGCACTGGGCAGGTTTTAAGTCAATGGTGGCCTTCTAATTTCTAAAGTTCTTTCAGAGTACAAACACATTGCTTATACTCCTCTGGTATGATTTTGCTCATTTGCAGGAAAACCATATTTTATACCACATCCTCACATATTGATATGTTGAGGAAATACACAGCAAACACCACTTCCCATCCATCTGGTAAGCTTGTTAGAAAAGACGAACACCCAGTGTTCAGATGTTTTTCACTCAGGTTTGAAATTCTATGCTCAGCATGATTTGCTTTTACTTTCAAGACAAATTTTAATCCGATAAGAAGAAATTCTGCTCCTTTTTGAAAGCAAATGATACCAATAAAGTAAAAAGGCCAGCCATGTTGGGCACTGGCAAGATACATCTACAACTGGGTTTCTGTTGGTTCCTAGAATCCTACGCCACGATTTTGAAAAAAATACAATTTTCTCCAATTTCTTAAAAGTAAGTGCAGCAGTTATTTTTCATATAGTGATAATGTAAAACAAAGTCCCAAAAGAAAGAATAAAATGAAGGTAAGACACTTAATCTATCATTTCTAACAAACTGTTTTCAAAAGATCTTTACATTCATCTATCAGTACCCAGAATTACATAAGCTCTTCTTAGGTTGCAAATATTTTAAAAGCTTGAATCAAAACAATAAAAGTCAATTGAATAAGCAAAAACCTGGCAGTCTTAGAGTCCACTGGAAATGAAGCCAAATGCTCTTATATAAAAAGCAATGAGAACAGAAGGTGCATGCATTCTCAGATTTGTCTCCCCCAATATTTTTGCATCCTCTTCTATTTGAAACTGAACTCTTCAGGAGAACTTTTCTCTCCTGCTTTTGATACACTCTTTACATCATAAATGTAGAACTTGTGGTTTTGCAAATTGCGTGTCAGTGGGAGAGAAAACAGCAATAAAGTAGACACACAACTGAGAATTTCTAAGTTATACCAAACACAAACCCTTGGAGTCCTTTGCAACATAATTTTTTTTAAAAATCAGCATTGGTTTTCTTTGTGTAATTATCAAATGAATATATTATAGATTTTTTTCATATCGACATGAAGAATCTCAGCAGAATGAACTCAGCCACACTTGCTATTTTACAAAATGTGATATATCAAACTTTGTGGAAGAGCAATAGTTCCTGGAAGTACCAAAATGACTCTGCAGGAGTCACAGTGACATGCCGATGAAGTAAACACTATGAAAATAAAGAGTTCCAAAAAGGAAAGAATTTCAAAAGATGTCTACAGAACGTGCTTCCCAGACTGCAAGAGGCATGAAGGTCACTTGGGAATCTTGTCATAACACAGACTCTGGCTCCACAGGCCTAGGGTAGGGCCCACCTTTCTGCACACCAAGGCAGCCCCCATGGGATGCTCATGCTGCTACTCTGTGGGCCACATTTTAAAGAGCAAGTGTCTAGCGGCCCATCCCCCCAAGAGCCAAGAAATCCAATACATGAAACTATTTAACAATAATTGTTCATGAGGTAAATGTTATAGAATAAACCTAGTAAGCATTAGCACTGGGAAGAAACAGATGAAGCATAAGAAGGAAAAACAGGAGAGTTTTACATACATTTTATATTACATGTAAAATGTAAACTGTTACAAATCAACATACATTTATTATGGACCTATTATGTATCAGGCAATGTTGTATGAACAATAAAGGATAAAAATGTAAAAAGGAATAGTTCCTAGCCTCACATTGCTTAGGCCTAGTACCTAGTTCACAGACTCTCACCTTTCTTCAAATACGGTCCATCTCATTTGGAAAAATTCCTTTTATGTGGCTTCTGCCAGCCATGTCCTCCGGTTCTGAGATCTTGTTACTAATTATCCCTTCCTTTCCTGTATTGCTCATCTGGCAACTCAGCCTTCTCTTCTGCCTATTTACTCTTTCTAAAGTAATTTTATCTACTCTCTAAGACCATGGCTTCAATGACCAGTGGCTCCTGGTTCTCCACCTAAGGCAGAGACTTATCTCTTAAGATAATGTTCTTATTTCTAGTTACCTACTGGACTTCTCCTTAGCAAATATAATTTAACTGAACTTATTATCATAGCTACAGAAGGCTGTTCTCCCTTTCTATTTTTCAGACTCTGGCCTTTTCCTCAGCATCTCACAGTTACAAATCACGCTCTTAATTGGCTTCCCTGCCTCCAGTCTCTCTCCACTCTGCTCCCGAATCTGTAGATGTACTGGAATTCTCTTCCTATCAAATAAGTCTCTGTCACTTCTCTTACAAATTTCAGATCTCTTAGGCAAAATGTACACACTTCTTAACTCCACATAGCAGATAGGGACCCTGGCCAGCTAACCCCGGGCTATCGCTATGATCATTCCTTTTACTGTCCACACCATATCTATGCAGCATATGCTTAACCCTCATAACTCAGTTCACCAGTCACCAATGGCATTATGCCCTCCAACAACTCTGTCTCTTCACCTCTTGATCCCTCTTCCTAAAATAACTTTCCTCCTCTGCCTGGAAAATTTCAATCCAGTCTATAAAATCCAGCCTATTCCCCATGAAGCCTTTTCTGTGGTAGTTTGGTGTTCCCTCCTCTAAGATTCCTAAAGCAGTCACTTCATACCCCTCTTAAGGCACACACTAAATCAGAGGATGCTATTAGCATCTGTTTCCTCTACTAACACAAGATCGTGTTGAGACCAGACACAATGCCTTGTTCTTCTTCCATTACCAGGTCCAGGCACAGTGCCTGAACTCAAACAGATATTCAGTGAATGTTTATTGAATGATTAATGGACATAAAACAGAAACTAATAGTGCAAAGCTGCAGATGACAAATGACTTGTACCCATGGAAAGGGTCACAGGCATGCAAAGGAAAGGTGTTTACTGTGTATAATTAAATGCTAAAATGCATGCTTTATGAGATTCAGTGCAGGCATTCAAGAACAGCCTTGCATAGAAAAAGGAAGTGTAAGCTGGGCCTGGAGGGTTGTATTACTCTTAGACCGGTCTTGGAAGAGGCATTATCTGTAAGGAAGCCATAGGGGTGGGGCAGGGATGCAATTATGTGCTATACGTAATAAGGTGACCATTCTGACTAGGGTGGACAGTATTTTTTAAAATAAGTAATAAAGTTGATTAAGGGGTACAAGGTGTGTGCAGGGGGGATGGGAATAGTACTGTGAGCTGCATGTCACATCCTCTTGTGCCAAATCACGTTTATTATTAGGAGTTGTCGCTAGTTTTGTTTTTGTTTCTGTTTTTGTTTTAGTTTTAGACAGAGTTTCACTCTTGTTGCCCAGGCTGGAGTACAATGGTATGATCTTGGCTCACTGTAAACTCCACCTCCTGGGTTCAAGCGATTCTCCTGCCTCAGCCTCCCGAGTAGCTGGGATTACAGGCATGCACCACCATACCCGGCTAATTTTGTATACAGGGTTTCTCCATGTTGGTCAGGCTGTACTCAAACTCCTGACCTCAGGTGATCGGCCCACCTCAGCCCGGCTGCTGGTATTACAGGTGCAAGCCACCGTGCCTGGTTAGGAGTTGTTACTAGTTTCTTAACATCATTCCTGGGGCAATACCAGTTCATTCTTTCTAGTTCCACCTCTACGTATCTGCAATCATAAACACTGTAATCAACTCCACGGTAGTTGAAATTCATTTGAAGTTACTCCTAGCTTTCCTTTTTCTAAAGTCACTCTTACATATGACATCTCCACATTGGGCCTTTTCATTTCCTCTCCTGGAACATGGAAGCCTCATGGAAACTTGAGCAGGACAAAGAAACGCTGACTCTCTCAGATGCTGCATTTCCAGCTGCTTGGTTGGAGGTAGTGGTAGCAAAGACAATGTGAACACAGCCCCGACCCTGTCCCACCTCCATCTCAGTGCCCCAAAGGCCATCCTAGTCTTGGTCTAGTCCTGGACTGGGAGTGTCTATGCAAGTCACTCCTCCATATTAGAGCACTAAAGGTAGCTTCCAAGTTATTAATGATACCTGAGAAGAGACTAAGAGGATGCTATTATTAGACGATGCTGCACTCCTGATCATTTGTTTCTTGAGTTAATTGTAGCAGAAAGTAAGCCATGAGGAAACATGGTATGTGTAAATGTAAAACCAAGCTTCATGCACAAATAACTAACACTCAGTATAAAGTGGCAATTAAAAAGAAAAATATTTTCCCTCTCTCTTTCTCTATCTCAGAGGCTCGAAAACTGCCTTCTCAAAAACAAAGCAATTTTCTCTCCAAAGAAGTGGAGAACAGAATTCACCTTTGGGGTAAACTATTCCTTTTTGATTTGACATGACTGCTTCAAGTGGGCTTCTTTAGTGACACAAACGTAAAGGAAGTTCCCCACCCATTATTGTTCTTGGGGATGACTGACGTAAACTGAGTGCAGGTGTTTTCTACTGAGAAAATACGTGTTCTGTTTGATAATGTAAACTAACAGAAACCCATGGGATATGAGTTTTAGCCAGATTCCTTATGCTTGCTTCTTTTGTTTATTTTACTGTACTGTTTGACAAGGACAAACTACTGCTTGTTCTTGGGGAGATATGTGTATGCGTGTGTGTGTGTATTTTCCTGACCACTCAGAGGAGACAGGCTGGAGAGGATAAGAGAAAAGTCAGTCACACCAGCCTGATCTTGATCTCACAGTGAATGAGAGGCCATAAAAAAGAACTAGGCTGAAAAATCTTGGAGATGTTTGGACTGGACCCTATGTAGAACTGATGACTAGAAACCCCAGAAAGAACTAATGTCATATATTGAGTTTTAGATAGTTTATAGTAAATTTCCTGTTTGCATTGGAGGACCTCACCATATTCCCTTGAGGGAAGTGAAGGAAAGGGCTTAGGTTTCTCTCCAAGGAAAAAGATATTTTCTTTCAATCATCTTGGGAAATTTCCATTAGAGACCAGAAATGAGGCCCCAGAGGAGAGCCTTGGTCTGGAAGGAATAAGCCCTCTGTTCTCTTTGACTTGCCTACAGATGTGAACTCTGAGGCCTAAGGAGCCCAGAGCATTCCAGGATGTAGGGGTAGGGGAGCAGCAAAGCATAGGGAAGGAGATTCTGAGGGTAGCCCTGGGTCTGTGTGCCTTGAGGGCAACTCCATATAGTCACAGCTAAAAGCTAGTGTCTAGAATGAATTTTCCTTCCATTGTTCCATGCTTAGGAAATTTTTCAGCTTAGTCTCAGCTATGCTTCTAGGAAACTTGAGGAAGGGTCCTGGAACACACTGAGGAAAGTGGTAAAGGAGGCAAAATGATCATCCTCCTTGGCCAGGGCCATTGTGCAGGTCAGCAATGTCAATGTCAGTTATCCAGCTCTGTAACAGAACCTGCCTGGGCACCATGGCTGGATGCACAGGCCAGAATGGTACAAAGCAATACCCTAGAAGAACATAAATGAAGGCTCTTGTAAATACCTGGAAAGCAGTTTAAGGATCTTATGTTTTTTCATTGGCAGGTGGGGGCAAAGGCATGATATTAATAATATGCCTATTAATGAAAATGTGACCTACTTTTGGCCAAACAAGCCAATGAGAGCTAGACATACAAGCAAATTAGAAGGCTTTAATGTTATATTTTTCTGATTATAATACTGATGCATGCTTATTGCCTAGAAATTAGAAAATAAAGGTACCAACAAGAAAACTCAACAAGCCCCAATTCCAGCACCAAGAGATTAACATGTTTACTGCTAGGCGTTTTGTAATCTGCTTCCTTGATCATTTACCTCTGGGTTAAAAGAAATTCCAAACTATTTTCTAAAGAGAGTCTTGACCTTGTCCATAGATACTTTTGATACACACTGAAGCAAGGTGAAAGAGTGTTTTATTGAAGCATGCATCAGACCAATGCTCCTCAGTTTTCAGATGAGGATGTCAACCAACACTATACTGACTCTAACTAGAAAAATAATATTCTACACTTAATCAGCCACATAGAAAGATGATTCCAGGTGTTTTTTTTTTTTAAAAAAAAAAAAAAAGAGTGTGAGCTCAGAGTCACTACCCCCAATATTTTTCAAAAACTCCACTTAGAAAAAATTATTAACCAAGGATATTGGGAAGCCAGCACAGTCAATTATTCATCTTTGTACTCCAAAGTCTACCCTGCTATACCCACAGAGCCACACACCTGATCTATATCCTAATTTCTCATTTGATATAGCGATGCTAACATTTTCTCAAGTTATGCAATAATTTTTGAAAACATCATCAATAATGATACCATGATATCCATTTTGGGACTATCCCAACTTGTTAGGATATTTACCTTAATTCCAGCTTTTCATTATTATATCAAAAGCAGCAATGAGCATCTATGTATGTAAATCTTACAGCAAGACAGTTAGAGAGTAGAACAGAGAAAAATGCCAGAGACAACTTACTATAGTGAAAAGGCCTGACACTCAGGGGCTGTACAAGAAGTTAAGTTCTCACCTAAGAGTAAGAGGCACAAGAGAGAGAGAAAAAAATGAATAAGAGTTTTTGCCGACCATACATCTGATAAGGAATTAATATCCCAAATACATAAGGAATTCAAACAATTCAATAGCAAGAGAACAAATAGCTCAGTTAAAAAATGGGCAAATGTCCTAATTGGACATTTCTCAAAAAAGATGCACTATTGGCCAACAGGTGTACAAAAAATGCTCAGGACCACTAATCATTGGGGAATGCAAATTAAAACCATAATGAGACACCATGTCACACCTGTTAGGATGGCTTTTATCAAAAAGGTGAAAGATAAGTGTTGGCAAGGATGCAAAGAAAAGGAAACTCTTTCACACTGTGGGGTAGGAATGTAAATTAGTATGGTCATTATGAAGAATAGTATGGAGCCTCCTCAAAAAACTAAAAGCAGAACTGCCATATGATCCAGTAATTCCTCCTCTGAGTATATATTCAAAGGAACTGAAATTAATATATTGAAGGAATATCAGCACTTTTATGTTCATTGCATTATTATTCACAATAGCTAAGATATGAAATCAACCTAAGTGTTCATCAGTAGATGAATGGATAAAGAAAATGTAGTATTTATGCACAATGGAATACTATTCAGCCTTCAAAATGGCAAAATCCTGTCATTTTCAACAACATGACTGAATCTGAAGGACATTATGCCAAGTGAAATAAGCCAGGCACAGATAGACAAATATCACATGATGCCACTTAAATGTGAACTTTTAAAAAGTTGAGCTCAGAAGTAGAGAATAGAATGGTGTTTACCACAGGTTAGGGCTTTGGAAAGGAAGAAATATGGAGTTGTTGATCAAAGAATACATAGTTTCAGGCTGGGTGCAGAGGCTCATTGCCTGTAATCCCAGCACTTTGGGAGGCTGAGGCAGGTGGATCACCTGAGGTCAGGAGTCCAAAACCAGCCTCCCCAAAATGGGGAAACCCCATCTCTGCTAAAAATACAAAAATTAGCCAGACATGGTGGCACATGCCTGTAATCCCAGCTACTTGGGAAGCTGAGGCAGGAGAATTGCTTGAACCTGGGAGGCAGAGGTTGCAGTGAGCCAAGATGTCGCCATTGCATTCCAGCCTGGGTGATAAGAGCAAAACTAACAAGAGCAAAAAAAAAAAAAAAAGAGAATACAGAGTTTCAGATAGACTGGAGGGATGAATTTTGACATCTATTGCACAGCAGGGTGACTGTAGTCAATAATAATATATTGTATATTTTAAAATAACTAAAAACGTAAATTTCAAATGTCTCACCATAAAAACCAATAGATAAGCGAGGAGGTGGATATGTTAATTCACTTGCTTTAATCATCTCACATTGTATATATATATATATATATATATATATATATATATCAAAATGTCACATTGTGCTCCATAAATGTATACAATTAATATTTGTCAATTAAACATCATATTAATAGTACACTTTTTTTAAAGAGGATCAAAGATTGCCCCCGTCTCATTATGTAAGGGTTGCCTTCAGCTTATGGAGTATTAAAATGCCTACCAAGAGTGTCACCTAATTCTATAAATTCTCAGCTATTCAGCATGGTCAGTAAAAGATACATTTATTTCGATTAATTATATATTCTAATTAGTGGAGAACTGCCATATATTCTATACACCAATGATTAATTTTATAAGGGTCAGAATATAACAATGTTTTTCTAATACTAAAGCTAAAGAGAACAAAATTTACATCTGTCGATAATTCTAAAGATTTGTCAGAATCTGATCATTAATTCACTAATTTCCCAAATATTTACTAAATCTCTAATTATGTAGGGTGTTACATTAGGGGTTGGTATATCAACAATCTGTTGTCTATTTACTCATATCAGTATGACTTTACATAAGATTTGAGGTGGTCATGCCATATAGTAGGATAAAAATCATGCTCTACAGAGAGTCCAGGTATCTTAGTTCAAGCTACTATAATGCAGTACCACAATCTAGGTAACTTAAGCAACAGAAATTTAATTCTCACTATTGTGAGAAAGTTGGAAAGTCCAAGATCAACGTTTGGTTCCTGGTGAGGGCGCTCTTCTTAATTTACAGATCATTTTCCCATTGTATCCTCAGACAGTGGAGACTGAGATCATCTCTCTTGTGTCTCTTTTTATAACAGTACTAATTCTATTCAGGAGGACTCCACCTTCATGACCTCATCTAAACTTAATTCTCTCCCAAAGCTTCCACATCCTAACACCATCGCATTGGAGGTTAGGGCTTCAACATAAGGATTTTGAGGAGACAACAGTCAGTCAGTCCATAGCACCAGGTTATCAAAAATTATTGTTAAAAAATCAAAAAAACTATAAAACTGCCAAATTTATAATCAGAAAGTATTTAATAATATGTCATTTTGAAAACTTTACTCTTCCTCAAAGCCCTCAAATATTGTGAAATAGAGTCAACACATAGATGAAATTCTGTGGCAGACCGAAATACATTGTTAATGTTATAAATAGTAAGTATGGAAGAAATATCACATCTTTAATTTCTACAAGTCAACTTAGTTTTGAGTCCCTTCCTGTCTGGGTGGTGGGAAATGCAACTTCAACCATGCTGAGAGCCCTCATGTTGGGCTGAGTTTCTGAGTCTTTGAAAGTTCCAAGGCACCATGGAGTCCTTAGGGATCATTAGCCATCTTCCCAGAGTTGTTAGATCTGAGATATCCTCTGTCCTAGCCTGCAAAGTCCCTCTAGATCTGCCATTCTGGTACTTGTGAGGTGCACTTGAGGTCTGGAAATGTTGGGCAAGGTCAGCACTGCAGGCCTAAAACCTATCCCTCTGGCAGCCACTGACCATTTTCCCTGAGGCTGTGCTTTCAGCACAGGATACAGTCAGAGAGCAAGCCCCATGGCCTCTTCTCCAGGACCCAGAGACCTGCTCTCCCCACTACAATCCCAGCAGCAAGTTGATACTGTTCAATGGAGTTTACTGGGCACTGGATAAGTACAAGCACGGTTTTAAAAATCATGAAGGAATCACCTTGCAGAATGTCATTCAGTCTTTACCACCACTCTGAACATGAGCCCATATCCCCTTACAGAGAAGGTAACTGCAACTCAGAGAGTTAAGGTAACCTGCTGAAGATCACACAGACAGCAAGCTAGGACTATGATCATCATTCCCTATCATTCCCAATCTTATATTCCTATACCTTATAACAACTCTATCTATTAAAAAAAAAAACAGAAAAATTGAAACACCAAGAGTTTAAGCGATTTAATCCAGACACACAATCTGATATTCCTCTAGTTGAACAAGAAACAAAAAAACATAGAATTTAGGCTCATGAACACATAAAATGTAAGAAAGACATCATCATATTAATAGTAGTGGCTAGAGTATAATTTTAACCATACTTTCAAGAGAACAGGGACTTACCAAAAAGACAGAAATACATTATTTTTTTAAAAAAAATTATGATTATTTAGCAAATATCTACCTAGTTGTTTCTACGTAAAAAATTCCATGAGAGATAAGAAAAGGACTCCACCCCTGTCTTCCCAGAGCTTTCCAGCCAATGGAGGACACACAGGAGTACAAATAGATCAAGAAAGAGAATAGAAACTGGAGAAGAGGAATGCAGAGAGTGGCAGTGTGTAGGCTGAGCGTGGACACAGCCAGCCTCAAGTTTCCAAACCAGAGTGTAGGAGCATGGGTATCAAGGCAGACAGTGTGGGTGACCCCGCCTTCCTCCTCTTCCCAGGGGATGAGAATGCTGGAAGCTCAGCTGTTGCAGAATATAAACCATACGGATTGCCCAGAGTTACTGACTTGCCTAAAGCCATAAAAAAATTGTGTGTGTGTGAGTTATTTTTCACTTCTTTTTCTGCCAGGATCAAGTATCAGCATTGTTATATTCAGAAACATGCCATTTTCAACACACTAAAGAAGAGCTGGCCCAACCCGGTCGGGTAGGCATCAAACAGTTGTCAGAGGCAGGAAGTCTCCCAGACTCCAGCCTCAAGCTACAGCAGAGTAAATTTGAGACATTCAACAGATTTCTAATGCGCTGAGATGCCTGAACTAGCCTTCATATTTACTAGTAAAGAGACAAAGAATGTTGTTTTGACAGAGCCAAAAGGAGATCTTAGGCAGATTTTGAATACTCAGATGAGTTTTTCAAGTTATATCTAAAAAAATGTTAAAAATGACTTCTCAGAACCTTAAAACTACTGCAAAGATTCCCTTCCCATCTCCGGTTTCCTTGAGCTCTTTTAGGGAATACCCCAACAGTACCAGGGGCTTTGCACTACTATAACAAACAATTATGCTCCATATGTGCCCCCACCGTTTGTTGAATTCCTTACCAGAGAAAACTGTCAAGAAACTCCAGTTGCTCAGGGTTTTAGGTTTTGACTGACTCCTACCCCATCAGCGGCGAGGATCTCCATTTTCTTTGTCTTTGACTTTTCAGGAGACCCAGAGACTGAAATCCAATATTTTTGTCTGCATCTGCTGCTAAAAGCCTTTTTTCCCCTGGCTATGCCACAGCTCCCCTCGAGGCTCATTAAGCACATTTACATTTGGCTCTTAAAATCCGAAATAGCCCATTTCACGCCTAGCAATGGTGTATTGATGAAAGAAGCACTCAGCGATGGCCTGTAGGATGAGAGTGAGGACTCCTTTGACTCCAGATATCTCCCACAAAGGATTTGTACATGCTGTTAAGAACTTAAACAGAATCAGGTGAGCCATAGACTATTTAAGAAATAAACATGTACTCAAAACACTATCGCTACGTACCATCAAATGCACCCATTTGTGGGCAGAAAAAGTGGCAATGGCAAGGGTCGAAAACTTGAGTGGAAATCCACAGAGATGCTTAAAGAGAGAGAGAGAGCAAGAGGCAGAGACATATAAAAAGTGGAAGGAAGGAAGAGGGACAGAAAGAGGAAAGAAGAGAGAATAGGAAGGAATATAAGTGGAAAGGACAGCTAGGCGCGGTGGCTCACGCCTGTAATCCCAGCACTTTGGGAGGCCAAGGCGGGCGGATCACGAGGTCAAGAGATTGAGACCATCCTGGCCAACATAGTGAAACCCTGTCTCTACTAAAATACAAAAATTAGCTGGGCGTGGTGATGGGAGCCTGTAGTCCTAGCTACTCGGGAGGCTGAGTCAGGAGAATTGCTTGAAGCTGGGAGGTGGAGGTTGCAGTGAGCCAAGATCACACCACTGCACTCCAGACTGGTGCCTGGTGAAGAGCGAGACTCTGTCTCAAAAAAAAAAAACAAACAAAAAATTAGTGGAAAGGAGAGTCTAGCATTGGGCTTTAGTGTAGATCATCTTCTCAGAGTTGTAAGATTAAAATAAGGAAACTGGATTGGGAGGCTAATGAAAGCATGAGTCATGTTTGGTCTGGATGGAAGTGAGCCATGCTTGGGTCACGGAAGGCTCATGAGGACACCGAAGGGGATGCAGGACTTGAGAAAGAAACAGGAGACTCAGTGGTTAAGGATTCTCTTCTACAATCTCCTTTCCTACCTATATCCCACATTTAATGCCTGGAAATAAAGTAATAATTATTTTTGTGACTTGTACCTTCTGGGGGGACTCAGGACGCAAAGAAAATGTCTTTTCACTCCTTCTAGCCCCTTCAAAAGGTATTCAATTTCACATCAGTTTCCTTGAGGATACTCCAGAAACTCTTTTCCATATTAGGGGGTTAAGGTGCAAAAGAGGTCTTTTATTTTTCATTTTATACCTTTCTGTATTTAAAAAAAAAATAAAAGTAATAGATGCATATGGTTAAGGTTAAAAGTCAATAAGGATTATCTGTAATAGTGGGATAGTTCATATTTTGATTTTCTTCTATATTATTTTTTTTGTATAAAAAACTGTCAAAAATGTCTTCATGGGTAGACTAGAAGGAAAGTGGTATCTACTGTATTGCTTTTACCTTCCTCTGCTATATATGTAAGCTGATTAAAATTTTATATCCCCATAACTAGGTGAAATTTCCATTAAAAAATAGATACATTCCTGAAGACAAAAGCATAAATCAACCTTTTGCCAACTGAACCTTCTTTTGCATGTGTTAAGAGCATTTGCTATTTACAGAAACAGTTCACAAAATCCTTCTATAAAATTGAATGGCTTTATGTATATAAAGCTGCAGTTGGCGACATTATTTCAAATGGAGTTTCTGTGTGCAGCACAGAGAATTGCTCGTGTGGGCAGGTTCTGGAGCCAGTGCCGCTCCTCACTACTTACGTGTGCTCGAGCAGGCTAATTCACTTCTGTGCCTCTGTTTCCTCATCTGCAAAGTAGACATAATATTAGCACCTCTTTTGTTCGTTTCATGAGAAGATTAACTATTATAATCTATTTAGATCACTAATGACCTGGCATATCACAAAAAAATCAGTGTTATCTCTTCTCATTAGTCTTAGTGTGATTACTGTGCAGGTCATGATATTATTCCTACAGCACCTGTGAAGCTTGCAGGCCAGCCTTTCTCCTCCTTCCAACCAGATGGCAAGCCATTTGAGAACAAGACTGGTCTCAATCTAGGCTCTCAATGTCAGCTGCAGTCAGAACACAGATACTGGTGATTGAATGAGATACAATCACATCAAAAATGGCCACCACAAGTCTTAATTCCTTGTGGCCCCTATGTAAATAACAACTCTGGTATCTAGCAGTGTGCCTAGGACAGACTGGGAACCCCATAAATTTAGATGAATGAATGAATGAATTCACATAAATGTGTGGCATTTCCTAGAAGATAATATATATGTAGTATACTCATATAATTAAATTCTAATTTTATTTTTCTTAACAAGGCCTTTAGGAAATTTAGGGCCGTCAAAGCTTTAGCTAAGTGAGGAAAGGCAAAAGCATAATTAGCAAGCCAAAAACAGATGATGTTTTCGGGAGGTTTCCATCTTGTTAAAAGGAAACAATTTGTACAATCCTCACTAAACACACCTCATCTATTACTCTGGCAAGTCCTGCTCTCCCAGAGAGCTCTCAGCTCTGCTTTCCCTCCTCAGTTCTCTATGTTGAGCCAACAGACTTTAAATGTTTGTCAACTGTAAGTGAAGCTGAGCCTTTGAAATTGGTCTCGCCTATGACAGCTGCTGCCCAGGAGTATCTCCAGCCAAAGCATATATTATTTTATAAGATGTGACCCCCAAATCTAGCGATTTCCACATGGATAAAGTTGAGAGCTGCCAAGGCCACAATTTCTACATTAGTTGAAACTACCAAGTTCAAGGCAGGCATTTGATGTTATTTTTCTTGACTGTTTTATGCACATGTTGGACTGTGTGTGTGTAAATCAGCAGGAATGTTTGTTGTAACTTCTCTTAAGGTATATTCTCCATGCAGCTAGTTCTTAACTGAAAACGACGCTGCTATCTAGAGAGTGTCTGGGGCCCAACTGAGAGGTTGGGGAGTGAAACTTGAGTGGGAAGAACCAGGCTTGGTCAGCCCCACCTCAGAGTAAACGGATCACTGTGGAAGGCTAACAGTGTCCGTTCATCAGAACTCTTTCCATCCTCATCTCCATTTTACAGAGGAGGAAACTGAAGCCAAGAAAGATGAAAAAACCTCTCCAGGGACACAAAACCAATGAGAGACAAGCAGGATTTGCCCAGCTTATGCTCCCTCCTACTGTCCTCTTGACAATGTCTGTGTACTATAAAGAAAACCCAGAAAGGGTAGAGAGGAGAGCGTAAGAGGAGAATACAACTGTGGGCTCTTGCTCAGCTGGGCTCCAACAAAATGAAAGTAATCTTGTGTTTATGTTACTAGCACTTGCAAATATTTACTGAGTAACTACTGCAGGCAACACCAGAGGCTATGTGAGAGGGTATAAAATATGATCCCTATCTTTGAAGAGGGATCCTAGAAGGTAATTCCACGTGCAAATGCAAAAATAAGATAATCACAGACAACATTTATTAAAATCTAATGCTAGTTTTTCTTTCCTTTTTTTTTCTTTTCTTTTATTTATTTATTTTATTTTATTTTTTTGAGACCGTCTCACTCTATCACCCAGGCTGGAGTAAAGTGGTGCGATCCTGGGACACTGCAAACTCTGCCTTCCAGGTTCAGGCAGTTCTCCTGCCTCAGCTCCCAGGTAGCTGGGATTACAGGCGCATACCACCATGCCTGGCTAATTTTCTTTGTATGTTTTTAGTGGAGACGGGGTATTGCCATGTTGCCCAGGCTGGTCGGGAACTCCTGGGTTCATGTGATCCATACACCTCTGCCTTTCAAAGTGCTGGGATTATAGGCATGAGCCACTCTGCCCAGTCGACTTTTCAAGGATTACCTTCTTTAATCTTCGTAACATTACTGTCAGGTGGGTATAATGATGTTCCCATTTTACAGATGAGGAAACAGGCTCAGAGAAGCCTCCACAAAGAGGGCAAATAAAAAGACAGGATTTTGTTTATTATTATTACACTGTAAGTTCTGGAATACATGTGCAGAGGTGCAGGTTTGTTACATAGGTATACACGTGCCATGGTGGTTTGCTGCACCCATCAACCGGTCATCTACATTAGGTATTTCTCCTAATGCTATCCGTCCCCTAACCCCACACTCCTGACAGGCCCTGGTATGTGACGTTCCCCTCCCTGTGTCCATGTGTTCTCTTTGTTCAACTCCCGCTTATGAATGAGAACATGTGCTGTTTGGTTTTCTGTTTGTGTGTTAGTTTGCTGGGAATGATGGTTTCCAGCTTCATCCATGTCCCTGCAAAGGACATGAACTCATCCTTTTTAATGGCTGCATAGTATTCCATGGTGTGTATGTACCACATTTTCTTTATCCAGTCTATCATTGATAGGCATTTGGGTTGGTTCCAAGTCTTTGCTATTGTGAATAGTGCTGCAATAAGCATACCTGTGCATGTGTCTTTATAGTAGAATGATTTATATAAGCCTTTGGGTGTATACCCAATAATGGGATTGCTGGGTCAAATGGTATTTCTGGTTCTAGAGCCTTGAGGATTCACCACACTGTCTTCCAAAATAGTTGTGCTAATTTACACTCCTACCAATAGTGTAGAAGTGTTCCTATTTCTCCACATCCTCTCCAGCATCTGTTGTTTCCTGACTTTTTAATGATTGCCATTCTAACTGGCGTGAGTTGGTATCTCATTGTGGTTTTGATTTGCATTTCTCTAATGACCAGTGATGATGAGCTTTTTTTCACATGTTTGTTGGCTGCATAAGTGTCTTCTTTTGAGAAGTGTCTGTTCATATCCTTCACCTACTTTTTGATGGTTTTTTTTTTTTCTTGTAAATTTGTTTAAGTTCTTTGTAGATTCTGGATATTAGGCCTTTGTCAGATGGACAGATTGCAAAAAATTTCTCCCATTCTGTAGGTTGCATGTTCCCTCTGATGATAGCTTTGTTCTTTTTGCTTAGGATTTTCTCGGCTATACGGGCTCTTTTTTGGTTCCATATGAAATCTAAAGTAGTTTTTTTCTAATTTTGTGAAGAAAGTCAATGGTAGCTTGATGGGAATAGCATTGAATCAATAAATTACTTTGGGCAGTCTGGCCATTTTCACAATATTGATTCTTCCTATTCATGAGCATGGAATGTTTTTCCATTTATTGTGTCCTTTCATTTCTTTGAGCAGTGGTTTTTAGTTCTCCTTAAAGAGGTTCCTCACATCTCTTGTAAGTTGTATTCCTAGGTATTTATTCTCTTTGTAGCAATTGTGAATGGGAGTTCACTCATGATTTGACTATTATTGGTGTATAGGAATGCTTGTGATTTTTGCACATTGATTTTGCATCCTGAGACTTTGCTAAAATTGCTAATCAACTTAAGGAGATTTGGGGCTGAGACAATGAGGTTTTCTAAATATACAATCACATCATCTGTAAACAGACAATTTGTCTCTGTTTGCAGTCAAATTTGTCAAAAAGACAGCATTTTAACTGCATGTATCTGATGTGGAGTCTGTACTCCTAACCTGCATTGGCCTCCTAGAGTTACTGTAACAAAGTGCCACAATCTAGATGGTTTTGAAAAAACTGGAATGTATTGTCTCACGGTTCTGGAGGCTAGAACTTTGAAATCAAAGTCTTGGCCCTTCTAAGGGCCCTGGGGAAGAATCAATTTCATGCCTTTCTCCTAACTTCTGGTGAAAGCAGGCAACCCTCAATGTTTCTTGGCTTGTAGGTAACATCCCTCCAACCTGAGTCTTCACCTTCACTTGGCGTTCTCTCATGTGTGTCTGTGTCCTGACTTCCCTCTTCTTATAAGGACATTAGTCATATTGGATTAAGGCCCACTTTAATGACTTCATCTTAACTTGATTAAATCTGCAAATACCCTATTTCCATATAAAGTCACATACATAGGTACTGGAGGTTAGGACTGCAGCAGATCTGTTTTAGGGAAACAAAATTCAACCCATAATATAACTACTAGGCCATGCTGCCTCTCATAATCTCAATTTCAAAGAAAAAAAACCTACTGAATTTTCTCAGAGATATTTTCTAGTGTTTGCATATTCTTTTCATTTAGCAACATGAGAACATCCCACTATTTATACTGGCAACTATACAATTCCAGATCCCCCCACAAAAATAGTACCAAAGTTTGATGGTTAATAATGAGTATCAACCTGATTGGATTAAAGGATGCAAAGTCTTGATCCCCGGGTGTATCTGTGAGGGTGTTGCTAAATGAGATTAACATTTGAGTTAGTAGGCTGGAAAGGGCAGGCCCACCCTTAATCTGGGTGGGCACAATCTAATCAGCTGCCAGCAAGGCCAGAATAAAAGCAGGCAGAAGAATATAAGAACACTACACTGGCTTAGCCTCTAAGCCTATATCTTTCTCCCATGCTGGATGCTTCCTGCCCTAGAATGTCAGACTCCAGGTTCTTCATCTCTGGGACTCGGACCAGCATCCTTGCTCCTCAGCTTGCAGACAGCCTATTATGGGACCTTGTGATCATCTGAATTAATACTACTTAATATACTCCACCTTATAAATACATCTATCCTATTAGTCCTGTCCCTCTAGAGTACCCTAACTAATACACAAAGGGTCTCTCTGACCCAGCCTACTGCCAAATCCTCATTCTGGTAATGATTATTTGGAAATAAGTATATTAAAGGCTTGAACTTCATTTTGCACCAAGTTGACCCTCTGAAGGCAGATTTAGCCCGAAGTTACCATAAGACATCTGGAAGCAAGTCATACAAAGAATTTTAGAATATCCTGGCAGAAAAAGCCCTGATACGTCCAACCACCACATTTCATAGGTGATTAGCATGAGGTTCAATGACCTGTCTGATGTCACATGGCTGATTATGACAGCAGCAGGAAGAGAATGCAGTCTCCTGGCCCACAGCCCAAGTCTCTTCTCTGGCCTCCCTAGGGCTGCTGGTCTTCAATCTGTGTCCAGTGTGCCAAGGGTGCTCCTGGGGCTCTGTACTACCTTGGACTCCCCAAAGAGGTGGAAATATCCAGCGAGGGGGTGCACACATGCTCCAAGACAAGTACTCCTACCACACTAACCTCCTGAAGTATCTCATTTTACAGTGAAGCTGAGCAACATCAGGCTGGGTAGCAGGAATGTTCCGAGTGCCATGGTTTTACGCGTGGTCCCAGGAGCCTACTTTCACTCTATAATCCTTGGTTGTAAATGACACCTTAACAGCACTTCCTTTCTTCACTTGTTTCAGTTTGACAATTCAGATGTGAAAACATTTGCCAAAAAGATAAGTGTAAAGTAAAAGACTCCAAAGAGAATAATTACATAGGTTCGCCTCAGAGAATATTATTCTTCTCAATTAGACCTAGTTGGCAGTGTCTGATCGGGAGGCTGAGCAGAAAACATCCTCCATTAAGTACCATGCTCTGAGATTTCCCAGGTCAAGGCAGCAGAAAGGAAATGCTTGCTTCCTCCATTGTTGTCCATACAAAGGAAGGTGCAGTCTGTAGCAACTGCGCTGTCCAGCTTTACAAACAATTCTCTTACCCAAATGGCTTTCCCACAAAGAATTGAGCCTGTTTAAATAAATTAACAGTGAAAAGCTCTAGTGTGGATCACAATTAAAAACTTTACTTAATGGCTTCTCAATAGATGAATTTAGACTAAAATGTCCATCTATGCAGTTCTTTTATGAAAAGCTAAAATCACAAGCTCATCCCCCCACTTGTTTTCTGAATTCTGTCCTGCTGGGGCCAGGGTGGCAGGTATATTTATGCCCAGATTGTAAATTGGGGTATGGGATGCCGGGAGAGTCAGGCAGCTGAAAGCAATACAAGTCTTAATTTTCTGATGCCCAGCTCATTCATGCTTTTTCACTTTGCCACTTGAAGCATGAGCAATTTATTCCTGGGTAGGTAGGATGTATGAGAGCACCTTAGGGTTGATCTCCCTGCCTGAAACTTTTCTCCCTGCCCTTCTCCCCTCTGAGTAACTCCTGAGGCAACCTGTACACTTTTTTTTTTTTAATTTATTTTTTATTTTATATATATATATATTTTTTTATTTCATTTTAGGTTTGGCGGTACATGTGAAGAACATGCAAGATTGTTGCATAGGTACACACATGGCAGTGTGATTTGCTGCCTTCCTCCCCCATCACCTATATCTGGCATTTCTCCCCATGCTATCCCTCCCCAACTCCCCACCCCCTACAGACCCCAGTGTGTGATGCTCCCCCTCCCTGTGTCCATGTGTTCCCATTGTTCAACACCCACCTATGAGTGAGAATATGCGGTGTTTGATTTTCTGTTCTTGTGTCAGTTTGCTGAGAATGATGGTTTCCAGGTTCATCCATGTCCCTACAAAGGACACAAACTCATTGTTTTTGATGGTTGCATAATATTCCATGGTGTATATGTGCCACATTTTCCCTGTCCAGTCTATCATCGATGGGCATTTGGGTTGGTTCCAGGTCTTTGCTATTGTAAACAGTGCTGCAATGAACATTCCTGTGCATGTGTCCTTATAGTAGAATGATTTATAATCCTTTGGATATATACCCAGTAATGGGATTGCTGGATCAAATTGAATTTCTACTTCTAGGTCCTTGAGGAATCGCCACACTGTCTTCCACAATGGTTGAACTAATTTACACTCCCACCAATAGTGTAAAAGCGTTCCTATTTCTCCACATCCTCTCCAGCATCTGTTGTCTCCAGATTTTTTAATGATCGCCATTCTAACTGGCGTGAGATGGTATCTCAATGTAGTTTTGATTTGCATTTCTCTAATGACCAGTGATGATGAGTATTTTTTCATATGTTTGTTGGCTTCACGTATGTCTTCTTTTTCTAAAGTGCCTATTCATATCCTTCGTCCACTTTTGAATGGGCTTGTTTGTTTTTTTCTTGTAAATCTGTTTCAGTTCTTTGTAGATTCTGGATATCAGCCCTTTGTCAGATGGGTAGACTGCAAAAATTTTTTCCCATTCTGTTGGTTGCCGATTCACTCTAATGACCGTTTCTTTTGTTGTGCAGAAGCTGTGGAGTTTGATGAGGTCCCATTTGTCTATTTTGGCTTTTGTTGCCAATGCTTTTGGTGTTTTGGTCATGAAGTCCTTGCCTATGCCTATGTCCTGAATGGTTTTGCCTAGATTTTCTTCTAGGGTTTTTATGGTGTTAGGTCTTATGTTTAAGTCTTTAATCCATCTGGAGTTAATTTTAGTGTAAGGTGTCAGGAAGGGGTCCAGTTTCTGCTTTCTGCACATGGCTAGCCAGTTTTCCCAACACCATTTATTAAACAGGGACTCATTTCCACATTGCTTGTTTTTGTCAGGTTTGTCAAAGATCGGATGGTTGTAGATGTGTTGTGTTGCCTCAGAGGCCTCTGTTCTGCTCCACTGGTCTATATCTCTGTTTTGGAACCAGTACCATGCTGTTTTGATTACTGTAGCTTTGTAGTATAGTTTGAAGTCTGGGAGTGTGATGCCTCCAGCTTTGTTCTTTTTGCTTAGAATTGACTTGGCTATGCGGGCTCTCTTTTGGTTCCATATGAAGTTTAAGATGGTTTTTTCCAGTTCTGTGAAGAAGGCCATTGGTAGCTTGATGGGGATAGCGTTGAATCTTTAAATTACTTTGGGCAGTATGGCCATTTTCATGATATTGATTCTTCCTAGCCATGAACATGGAATGTTTCTCCATCTGTTTGTGTCCTCTCTTATTTCGTTGAGCAGTGGTTTGTAGTTATCCTTGAAGAGGTCCTTTATGTTCCTTGTTAGTTGTATTCCTAGGTATTTTATTCTCTTTGTAGCAATTGTGAATGGCAGTTGCTTCTTGATTTGGCTCTCTTTAAGTCTGTTATTGGTGTATAGGAATGCTTGTGATTTTTGCACATTGATTTTTTATCCTGAGACTGCTGAAGTTGCTTATCAGTTTCAGGAGATTTTGGGCTGAGATGATGGGGTCTTCTAGATATACAATCATGTCGTCTGCAAATAGAGACAATTTGACTTCCTCCTTTCCTATTTGAATACCCTTTATTTCTTTTTCTTGCCTGATTGCTCTGGCTAGAACTTCCAGTATTATATTGAATAGGAGTGGTGAGAGAGGGCATCCTTGTCTAGTGCCAGATTTCAAAGGGAATGCTTCTAGTTTTTGCCCATTCAGTATGATATTGGCTGTTGGTTTGTTGTAAATAGCTTTTATCATTTTGAGATACGTTCCATCAATACCTAGTTTATTGAGAGTTTTTAGCATAAAGGGCTGTTGAATTTTGTCAAAGGCCTTCTCTGCATCAATTGAGATAATCATGTGGTTTTTGTCTTTGGTTCTGTTTATGTGGTGAATTACGTTTATAGACTTGCGTATGTTGAACCAGCCTCGCATCCCCGGGGTGAATCCTACTTGATCATGGTGGATAAGCTTTTTGATGTGCTGTTGCAGTTGGTTTGCCAGTATTTTATTGAAGATTTTTGCATCTATGTTCATCATGGATATTGGCCTGAAGTTTTCTTTTCTTGCTGAGTCTCTGCCAGGTTTTGGTATCAGGATGATGTTGGTCTCATAAAATGATTTGGGAAGGATTCCCTCTTTTGGATTGTTTGGAATCGTTTCAGAAGGAATGGTACCAGCTCCTCTTTGTATGTCTGGTAGAATTTGGCTGTGAACCCATCTGGACCTGGGCTTTTTTGGGTGGTAGGCTCTTAATTGCTTAACAGGCTCTTAATAGACCTTGTTATTGGTCTATTCAGGGTTTTGACTTCTTCCTGGTTTAGGCTTGGGAGGATGCAAGTTTCCAGGAATTTATCCATTTCTTCTAGGTTTACTAGTTTATGTGCATAGAGTTGTTTGTAATAATCTCTGATGATGGTTTGAATTTCTGTGGAATCTGTGGTGATATCCCCTTTATCATTTTTTATTGCATCTATTTGATTTTCTCTTTTCTTTTTTATTAATCTGGCTAGTGGTCTGTCTATTTTGTTGACCTTTTTGAAAAACCAGCTCCTGGATTTATTGATTTTTTGAAGGGTTTTTCGTGTCTCTATCTCCTTCAGTTCTGCTCTGATCTTAGTTATTTCTTGTCTTCTGCTAGGTTTTGAGTTTTTTTTTATCTTGCTCCTCTAGCTCTTTCAATTTTGACAATAGGGTGTCAATTTTAGATCTCTCCTTGCTTCTCATGTGGGCATTTATTGCTATATATTTTCCTCTAGAGGCTGCTTTAAATGTGTCCCAGAGATTCTGGTATGTTGTGTCTTCATTCGCGTTGGTTTCGAAGAAAATCTTTATTTCTGCCTTCATTTCATTGTTTATCCAGTCAACATTCAAGAGCCAGTTGTTCAGTTTCCATGAAGCTGTGCAGTTCTGAGTTAGTTTCTGAATTCTGAGTTCTAACTTGATTGCACTGTGGTCTGAGAGACTGTTTGTTATGATTTCCATTCTTTTGCATTTGCTGAGGAGTGATTTACTTCCAATTATGTGGTCAATTTTAGAGTAGGTGCGATGTGGTGCTGAGAAGAATGTATATTCTGTGAATTTGGAGTGGAGAGTTCTGTAAATGTCTATTAGGTTTGCTTGGTCCAGGTCTGAGTTCAAGTCCTGGATATCCTTGTTAATTTTCTGTCTCGTTGATCTGTCTATATTGACAATGGGGTGTTCAAGTCTCCCACTATTATTGTGTGGGAGTCTAAGTCTCTTTGTAAGTCATTAAGAACTTGTCTTATGTATCTGGGTGCTCCTGTATTGGGTGCATATATATTTAGGATCATTAGCTCTTCTTGTTGCATTGATCCTTTTACCATTATGTAATGTGCTGCTTTGTCTCTTTTGATCTTTGTTTGTTTACAGTCTATTTTATCAGAGATGAGAATTGCAACTCCTGTTTTTTTTTGCTCTCCATTTGCTTGGTAAATCTTCCTCCATCCCTTTATTTTGAGCCTTTGTGTATCTTTGCATGGGAGATGGGTTTCCTGGATACAGCACACTGATGGGTTTTGGCTTTTTATCCAGTTTGCCAGTCTGTGTCTTTTCATTGGGGCATTTAGCCCATTTACATTTAGGGTTAATATTGCTATGTGTGAATTTGATCCTGCCATTTTGATGCTAGCTGGCTGTTTTGCCAGTTAGTTGATGCAGTTTCTTCATTGTGTTGCTGCTCTTTGCCATTTGGTATGTTTTTGGAGTGGCTGGTACTGGTTGTTCCTTTCTATGTTTAGTGCCTCTTTCAGGAGCTCTTGTAAAGCAGGCCTGGTAGTGATGAAATCTCTGAGTACTTGCTTGTTCGCAAAGGATTTTATTTTTTCCTCACTTATGAAGCTCAGTTTGGCTGGATATGAAATTCTAGGTTGAAAGTTCTTTTCTTTAAGGATGTTGAATATTGGCCCCCACTCTCTTCTGGCATGTAGGGTTTCTGCTGAGAGATGTGCTGTGAGTCTGATGGGCTTCCCTTTGTGGGTAACCCGACCTTTCTCTCTGGCTGCCCTTAGCATTTTCTCCTTCATTTCAACCCTGGTGAATCTGACGATTATGTGCCTTGGGGTTGCTCTTTTAGAGGAATATCTTTGTGGTGTTCTCTGTATTTCCTGGACTTGACTATTGGCCTGCCTTGCTAGGTTGTGGAAGTTCTCCTGGATAATATCCTGAAGAGTATTTTCCAGCTTGGATTCATTCTCTCTGTCACATTCAGGTACACCTATCAAACTTAGATTAGGTCTTTTCACATAGTCCCATATTTCTTGGAGACTTTGTTCATTCCTTTTTACCCTTTTTCTCTACTCTTGCCTTCTCATTTTATTTCATTGAGTTGATCTTCGACCTCTGATATCCTTTCTTCTGCTTGGTCGATTTGGCTGTTGAAACTCGTGTATGCTTCACAAAGTTCTTGTGTTGTGTTTTTCAGCTCCATCAATTCACTTACATTCCTCTCTAAGTTGGTTATTCTCATTAGCATTTCATCAAATCTGTTTTCAACGTTCTTAGTTTCTTTGCATTGGGTTAGAACATGTTCTTTTAGCTCACAGAAGTTTTCTTATTACCCACCTTCTGAAGCCTGATTCTGTCATTTCATCACACTCATTGTCCATCCAGCCTTGTTCCCTTGCTGGTGAGGAGTTGTGATCCCTTGTAGGAGGAGAGGCGTTCTGGTTTCGGGTGTTTTCCTCCTTTTTGCACTGGTTTCTTCCCGTCTTTGTGGATTTATCTATGTGTGGTCTTTGTGGTTGGTGATTTTCAGATGGGGTCTCTCACTGGACGTCCAGTTTGTTGATGATGAAGTTATTTCTTTCTGTTTTGTAGTTTTCCTTCTAACAGTCTGGCCCCTCTGCTATAGGACTGCTGAGGTCCACTCCCGGCCCTGCTTGCCTGGGGGATCACCTGCAGCGGCCTCCGTGCTTTCACTGGGAGCTGCAATCCTCAGCTGCTGCTAATCGGCCATCTTCAACCTGGACACTCTTAAGCAATCCTACCACTCTTCCAATGTTATGAGCCCCGCCCAAGGGTCAGATAATGGGGAGCAGGCATGGTGGGGGAGCTAGGAACTGATTGGGCAGAAGCAGTTAGAGAAACTGAGAATAAAAGGAGAAAAGTGAATTGTGCCCAGAGAGGGTACCTAGAGTGAGAAAACAAACCTGCATCACTCCAAGGGGCTGGCATGGGATTAAGAACTGAATTGAAATCAGAGGTGGAGGGGCATATCAGTGGAGAACCCTACAAGGCAGAAAAAGAGAAACAAATGGGAACCAATGGGCAGGTGAAGCTGGCAGGCCATAACCAGCACCCATAACCAGCTGCACAGGTGAAGCCTCGTCTAGTTGGTGTTAGCTGCAGCTCTGAGAGAGGACTTTTTTTGGTGGGGCAGGACAGGGCATTGTAGTAAGAGACTGTGTTAAGTTAAAAGCACTGTAAGTGAGGGAACATTTTCCCCGTTCCAACCTGTTTTCTGACACTTGAAGTGAGGGAGTGCTCTTGCTCGCTTCTGTGTTCCTGACACCTAAACAAACAATGCCTGCTACAAACAGCATGCTTCAAAAGTGGGTATTATTGTGTATTATCCAGCTTCCCAAATGCAAGACCTGTTTCCTGATAAGACAACCCTGAGAGGTGGTCAGGAGCTTCCACTTGACCCTTTCACCTGCATTCAAGCAAAGCAGCTCTCTCGTCTCTGGGCAGCTCTTGCTATAGAAGACTGTTTCATACATTGTACATCCCTGTAACGTGCACATTTGAGCCTTAGCTCTGCCCTCTGGAGCCATTCATAATCCTGTAATCTTTCTTCAGAGAGATTGATTTGGAATAGTGTAAGCTTGGAAACCCACGATGGAGTTTTACATTCCCACACTCTTCCTTAGACCCAACCCTTTACCAGACCCAACGTTCCCACCATGTCCTCTCTGAGGGCCTTCTTGCCAATTAAATTTCTTCCAATAGTAGCACAAATGTCATTTCCACCCCTGCAACAAACATTCCATGTGCACGCCCTCCAACTACAGTGGGTCCCACTACTTTTTCTAACATCGCCCTACACTTCTCTTTTGTGATATACTTCACAATTACAACTTAATCGATTGTAGAATGAGTTATTTGGCATCTGTATCTCCTGCTAGAGGGTAAGCTTCATGTCTGTCATACTCATCTTAATGCTTGGCTCAATTTATTAAGCACTTAAAATCTTTTTTACTGAAGTTTCTTGTTTTTTTTACAAAAGATCAGCATCGAGTTCATAGCTCTAGAGTTTATGACTTCCAATAAATGATATTGTCCCTGAGGCAGTTTATCAGATGCTTGGCTTTTAGAAGATGGAACGGTCAAGCAGGTATCTGGATAATGGAATTTGACCATGACATTGCCCTGTATGGACTCCATTTCAGTTACCACATCAGCCCTTGCATTTTGCACCTGACCAAGTAACACTGTATGCCCTCACCCCGTAACCCCAGAGTCACTTCTGTCTTCTCTCCTTTTATGTTCAGTAATGTTCTCCACTGTGCATTCACGCTTAAATTATGTGGACAGCCATAAACAGCTGAGGCATTGGGCCATGCTCATCACTTCTATTTCATCAGTTTGTTTCCTTTGAACAAGACAAACCTTTGCATGTTGTTCTAAATGCTAGCCCACGAGGTCCCAGTGTTTTCTATGACAGTGGATTTTAACTCCTACTGTTAAAACTCCAGGTTAGCTTTATTTATTACTTATAATCTGTAAACAATCTGAGATCATAAATATGGTTCTCAAACATCTCCCCTGTTATTTTCTTCAGTAAATTACTGGGCACCGCCTGCATCACTGTTTTTTCTGTGCCATACCAACTGTCTATCATACCTACTTTATAGGCCTTTTTTCTCCTCCCCCTCAAATTTCAGTTTGAAGCTTTCTTAATTAGGTTGGTGAGTCTCTTGCTTTCTTTCCTTTTTCTTTATTCTTCCCAGTGTTTTTGGTACACACGTTGCCTCTTGTCATTTTGCTTTCATGAGCCGTATTTGAGAAAACTCAAGCTCTGACTATCTCTGGAGCTACAGAGTTCCTTTTTCAAGTTTTCTTTTCTCTTTAAAAATTATGATTATTAACTTAGAAGGAGAACTGAAACTGGCATCTATGTCCAGAAGTTCTTGGTATTCTTAACCCTAATTTGTCCTAATTTGTGTGTGTGTGTGTGTGTGTGTGTGTGTGTGTGTGTGTGTGTATGAGAGAGAGAGAGAGAGAGAGAGCTGGAGTTTCACTCTTGTTGTCCAGGCTGGAGTGCAATGGCATGATCTCGGTTCACTGCAACCCCCACCTCCCAGTTTCAAGTGATTCTCCTGTCTCAGCCTCCCTAGTATCTGGGACTACAGGCACCCACCACCACACCCAGTTAATTTTTGTAGTTTTAGTAGATACAGGGTTTCACCATGTTGGGCAGACTGGTCTTGAACTCCTGACCTCAGGTGATCCACCTGCTTTGGCCTCCCAAACTGCTGGGATTACAGGCTTGAGCCACCGCACCTGGCCTTCTAACCCCAATATTTATAGATAAGAGAGAATCTTTTGGATGGAAAAGTACCAGCAGGACTCCTGGTAGAGACTACTAGCAGGACTCCTGGTAGAGACTACCAGCAGAGAGACAGTGGGTTTCTAGAGTCTCTCAAGCTCTGTCCTACATCCTAGATACCTGTGAAGGAAGAATAATAATAATAAAAACACTAGACACTTACTGAAGACCCACCATGTGCCAAACAATTTTAAATACTTCCACCCATTAATTTGTTCAACACAAGTGGTAGGACATGGCGCAGTTCTCTCTTAACCATTTTAGGCTCTCCATGTAGCATGTCCCTTATCTTTTTTGGTTCAGTAATGAGAATGCTAAAACCTGCCACTTATCATCATTCCTCTCCATTATTCTGTGACACATAGCACCCTAGTCCTTAGAAAGCAAACCCAGCGTCTGTTCATGGTGGCAAATCAGCCCCTCTTCAGAACTCTAGAGATACAGAGTTTCATCTCCTTCATCTTTCTTCTCCATGTCATGTTCTTGTAATCATCATCTTGCCTGCTTTTAATTCCCTCTTATACCCTTCAATATCTTTTTCCTTATGTGGTCTTTCTTGGATCAAACTTCCTGCTCATTCAGAAGGGTTTCTTCAGCCCTTTCAAGAAGCCAGGTTCCAGATCAGTTTTCTTCATGTCCTTTGATCTTATATCCAAGCAGGAGATTAACCATAGTACAGGAAAGTCCATCCCCAAAATCCACAAAGCGAAGAGAGTTGACATAATTTCTCATCCCCAAAAATGAAGATCTGATTCTTTGAGTTTGATCATCTGGGATAAGCTATACAGATATTAAGACACAGCTAAAAGGCAAGAAGGCAGGCAGGCAGGCAGGCAGGCAGGAAGGAAAGGAGGGAGGGAGGGAGGGAGGGAGGGAAGAATGGAAGGAGGGAGGGGAGGGAGAGGAGTGGGAAGAAAAAAACATTGAAGACATAAAATTTTCTTTTCTTTTTTTTTTTTTTGGAAACAAGGTCTTGCTCTGTCACCAAGCCTGGAGTGCAGTGGTGTAATCACGGCTCATTTCAAACTCAACCTCCTGGGCTCAAGTGATCCTTCCACCTCAGCCTCCCAAGTAACCAGGATCATGGTCATACACCACTGTGACCAGATAATATTTTTCATTTTAAAATTTGTTGTGGAGATGGGTTCTCACTATGTTACCCAGGCCAGTCTCAAAACTCCTGGGCTCAAGCAATCATCTTGCCTCAGCCTCCCAAAGTATTGGGATTACAGGCATAAGCCAGCACACCCAGCCTAAAAATCACATTTCTTCTATTTCAACAGGAGAAATGTGTAAACTTAATTCACCACCCCAAAAAATCAATTATTCAGATCCATGCCTACTTCACTGCCACTTTCTCAGACCACTCTTCAGTTATTTGTTACTGATTACTTTCTTTAAGATTTGCAATAATAGGACACATCTACAGTTGAAGATGTTCTGGAAACTCTATTGATTCCTACTGCCATTCCCATCCTTAAGGGGAACTAAGGGGAGGAAGGAAGAGTCCACTCCAGTGCTTCTGAGAGGGGGAAATAGCAGGTGACATGGGGGCTCCTGGTTCTATACCACATAGGTGATTCTCCATTGTCCTTCCCATGGTGGAGGAGGGCTATTTTCAATAACGAATTCATTCAACAAACATTTGTTACAACCCTACTCCATGCTAGACTGTACCTAGGCACTGAATATATAAATGAGTATCACAGACAAGTAAAGTCATTGGCAATAGACCTTGAGTTTAAAGAATTTAGCTGAAGAATAACACTATAAATATGCAATTTTTTAAACTTTGAAGGACCTATTATAGAACCTAAAACATTATAGCTCCTCAAAGAGTATTTATTAAGCAAATGAATGAATGAATGAATGAATTTCTACTGTAAATATTAAGGAATGGCTGTCTTCAGCCTCTGGGCAATTACTGCCTTCTTGATAACAGTGACGTCACTCTACGAGGGCTAAGTTGACTCACACTGATGTGTTTCTACATGCGTGTTGTGTTTGCAAGTCTTCATCTTTGTCAGTGGAACATCTTTTCAAAGCACATTAACATTTTCCTATTTCAACTTGTACCATACTGACATAGTTCAGGCCCTGATCTGTACTCTATCCAAATCTGATTATGTCATTTCCGGTTCAATATCCTCATTAGACTGCCCTGCATCCCACCATCACCATCACACCAGCCCCATAACATTAAGGGTGGAATCCAAAGTTTAGTAAGACTTGAAGGGTTTATTGTGAGGAGGCTGCTGAGTATTCCTCAAGTCTCATTTCTTGCCTCCTCACAATCATACTATACTTCTTATCAATTATTTGTTCTTAGAGACAATTAAACAGTGCTCTCATTTCTTTGTGTCTTCACACAGGCTGTTTCCTTTTTTTCCTGGATAACACCCACTGGTCTTTGAGGATTCAACTCAGGCGTCCTCCCACTCAGGAAGCTTTTCTAGAAAAACCCAGACTGACTTGGATGCCTCTTCTAAGGCTCCCAAAGCATTCTGCCGCTGAAATTGTCAGCTTTTAAAAATATATATCTCATCAATTCCACCAGCTGCTTGAGGGCAGGAACTGTACCTTAATCTTTATTGTACCTCTAATATCCATCCCAGGGTCTGGAACTGCGGGTGTGTGTGTGTGTGTGTGTGTGTGTCTGTGTGCATGTGTGTCTGTGTGCATGCATGTGTGTGTGTGTGCCTGTGTGTTTGTGTGTGTAGCCACACACATATATATAATAGAGAAAGACAAAGAAAACAAAGAGCACCTGGCTCTGGAATCTTTGCCTCGCAGAGGTAGTTGCCAAGCAGACAGGAAATGGCCAGTGTTGACTGAGTTCTCTCTCTAAAAACTGGAAATAAGCCAAAGGAACAGAATATTCTAGCACTTAGAGGAATGTTGCAATCTAAGAAAGAAAAAAAAATCCTGCATTTTTAAAAGGCATAAACCTTTGGAGAGTCACAGAGAGAGAGGTACAAATTAACAGCTTGCAAATTGCATTCTTATTATTATGTTACTGGGATTTTAGGACATACTTGGTGATGCAATCTTTTGGCATTATTTCTATGTTTGGGGAATATGGATCTGTAGGAAATACAGACTATCCTATCACTGGAGTCCACCTACAACATTGTTAAAAGATAAGTATTTCAGAGCCTCCAGCACCCTCTGCCTACATCCTTTCTCCTCACCCAGCAGGTTGGTCTGGGACAACAGGTCACATGTAACCAGAGCTCATGCCCTGGTCACCTTAGTCAAGTGGTGCTTCACTGATGAAGTGCCACCATCATCCTGATCCCCTGACCCTCTGCATGCATAAGGCAACTTACATGTCCAGATTCACTCCTCGTGGGCGCTGCTCTTTAAAGAGAAATGGAACATTCACTGAGTACTTTTCATGTAACAGTCTCATCTAACTTGCAATTTCAGAAGAATATGGCCATTTTATAATGCTCAAATTTAGACTCTGGAAGATGAATAAACTGCCCATGATCACAAGGTTAGTAAATGGTAAAGCCAGATTCAAACCTCAGACAGCCTAATTCTAAGGACTGAGTTCCTTCCATTACAATGAGCTAGACATGATAAGGTAGACTTAACGTGCCTCTTTTCCCAGTTAAAAATCTATACTTCAACTGAGAACTTTGGTTCCTTACCCCACAAATGTACCTACTAAGGGCCCACCAGCTCCCATAGAAAAACTTGCAGATGGGAGGATACTGGCCATGAGTGTCTTACAGCTCCCCCTCAGATTATATCTGTCTGGGCACCGTGGACTCTTGAGAATTGTTCTAACAATCACTGTACCAAGGTATTTTTTTTTTAAATTGCTCAGCATATACAATCTAAAGCAAAATTATAGTGAGGAAATTTATACTGAGGTAAAATAAAATACCTCATCTATCCACAAAACTGCTTTTGTATTTATAATTTCATCAGGAAGGAGAAACTTATAGAAAGATAATGGCAACACTTATTCTCAAAAGCAGGTTTATACCTGTGACTACATATGAGTTAAGGTTAGTTTAAACACTGTAATCTATTTTCATGCATTTTTAAAATTTTAATTTGTGTTTGAAATATTTAGATGGCTTCTTTGTACCCATGAATAAATAATCCTATATACGCTTTTTTGGCCCACTTAGCAGAGAATGAGTGATCTATATTTTAATCCTTTCTCATAGAATCACTGAAATCACAGCTTTCCTAGGCTCTCAGGAGAGAAAATGTGGGCTCTGCTTTTTGCATTTGCTTTTTCTCCTCTCTCCTGACTCCAGACCTAGGAAGAAATAAAGGAGTGATCCTTCTGGAAGGGGAAGGGAGCTTGGCACTGTGGAGCCTCCAGAAGGATCCAGGAGGATAATGTCATATAATAGAAGGGCTGCTTCTAGGTCTCCTGTCCACAAGAGTCAGTTGCCACAAGGGGATTATCATGGAGCATCCAAAGAAATATGATGTCGCCTGTTTCCCCGAAGACTAGGATCTAAATTGCGGTAAAATGCTTCCAGGATGTGTCCACAGGAAACATGCTGAGGGCCTGAGTGGCTCATTATGATGGAGACCTCAGAATGAACATGAAACAAGAGTGAGATATGGAGAGAGGTATTAATTTGAGGCCCAGCATTAGCAATAGAATTATTGAGAAAAGCAGTCAGAGTTTAGCGTTGGAGCCAGGTTTGTTCTTGCACTTGATTAGCTTAGTTAACCCACATTAGATGCCCTGAATGCCCCCACCCCCACCACCTCACCTGAAACACAGAGTTTTCAGAATTAACAGCAATAAAAAAAAAAAAAAAAAATTACCTCATGAACATGTTAAAGGGATTTTATTTTTCTTCCAAGATTCTCTAAATTCTGTAGCAAAATAAATCTAATGACAATTTCTGTAGCATTAACTGTACATTGAGGGAACCTGAATATATCAGAAGTATTCATGGTCACAGGCCTTATGATGTTCACCATTTTCACTTTTTGTCTAGTCTGGTACACAAGAAGTGATTTAGGGGGTAGGGGACACATTGCTAGCACTAGGCATATATTAGCCCATTTTCACACTGCAGATAAAGACATACACCTGACACTGGGTAATTTATAAAGAAAAAGAGGTTTAAGGGACTCACAGTTCCATGTGGCTGGGGGAGGCCTCACAATCATGGTGGAAGGTAAAAGGCACTTGTTCCATAGCAGCGGCAAGAGAGAATGAGAGAGCCAAGTGAAAAAGGAACCCCCATTACATCATCAGATTTCGTAAGACTTATTCACTACCTCAAGAATAGTATAGAGGGAACCACCTCTATGATTCGGTTATCTCCACCAGTCCCTCCCACAACACATGGGTATTATGGGAGCTACAACTCAAGATGAGATAACCAATTCACCACTAAATGCATTTTATTTAAAAAAAAAAAAAACTCTATTAAAGCACTTATGTCTAATAATATTAACACTTTAAGAAAATAATAATTAGAATAAGATATAAAGAAATACACTAGCACAGATTATTACTTTTGTACTAATGCTTCTCTCTTAAATAGAAAGCAACAGAAACTTATACAGAGATATATAAGTGGCTTCAGTAAAGACCTTCGACCAAGAAAAAAAAGTTGGACCAGGTCAATGTGTTCCACATAAGTGGGGATTGTAATTAAAATTGACAATATGCTTGATAACATTGGTCTCAGGCTAATAATAGCTGGTGTGTAAATAAAATAAATATTATGGAAGCACACTGACTTTTATAAAAATATATTTTGTCTGTTATTTCTCTTTATCTTCACAAAAAAATCTCTCATGTAATATATTAGGCAAAATATTATCTTTTTCAATTTTACAAATAAGAGTTATGAAGGATTAGAGGAAAAATTCAAAATGTATAATACTGTTACAGTGAAAATGCCTGCAGGATATCACACAGACAGTTATCATAGCAGCTGGGACAAGATTCCAGGGCTCCTGATTCTCATTCCCTGCTCCTTCCACCAGCTCAGTCCAGCTGCTCACACTTCTGTAGCTCAGCACCATCACAGGCCCCTGGGGACACGGCAGTGAGATGAGACTGAATTGTGTTAAAGTAATGTTTGTGTGTATAGACACTTGCACACTAAAATTGGATTTGACATGAAGCAGGGAGGGAATAATTGAAAAATGATGATAGTATCATTATTTACAAAAATGCCTACAGGCCAGGACATGGACCAAGTTGAAAACACACTCCCTCTTGAAAGGGTTCATCCATCTCTGGATAGCTCAGATATTCCAGCTACTGATTCGTAGTCATTCTTTCACATATGCTTTTCTTCAAAAATACAGACCAAGGGGTTATTCTGTGACACATAGGTATTTGTGCTAGGTTCTAGAATTACAGTGGTGCATCAGTTAGCTATTACTTCATAATAAGCCATTTTAGAACTCAGGGACTTAAAACAATAAATATTTATTACTGATCACAAGTCCACAGGTCAGCTGGGTCAATCTCTGATCTGAGCCAGGTTCACTCACTCAGCTGTCTGGTTAGCTGGTGGTTTGAATGGAAACCTAATTCATACATCTGGCAGTTGGCTGACTGTTGGCTAGAGCAATAGGATGACTAGATCATATACATTTTGTTCTCCAACAAACAGTTGCAAGGGACCAGG
The DNA here is from genome assembly GCA_036589455.1 of Ateles fusciceps. NCBI lineage: Eukaryota > Metazoa > Chordata > Mammalia > Primates > Atelidae > Ateles > Ateles fusciceps. Next base: position 14,874,949 of record JAZHEH010001266.1, on the reverse strand, counting down.
AGAGCAAGTGGAAGCATGTAATGTTTCTTAAGGTCTAGTATCAGAAGTTGCACACTGTCATTTCCACTGAATTCTTTAGCTGAAGCAGACAATTCAAGCTCAGAAATAAGAGATGAGACAATAGAATCCACACCTTTACAGAGAAAGCTGAAAAGTTACATTGTAGGGCATGAGTGCAGGAAGCCATGAACAACTGGGGCCATTTTTGTAATTGAACTGCTGCAAATGATAAACCAGACTAGCATTGACCCTACTCTATCAGAACACAAGAACTTTGTTGCTGCAACTTCTACCCATGAATCCTGGTTCATAGATACAAAATCTAATTGCTTTCCACATGACCAGTTCTTCAAATGCTTGAAGTCATCTCTCATGTGAGTTTTCCTTTAAGGATAATTATGTCAAGTTCCTTCCAGTATTTATGATGCAGTGTGTAAGACAGGACTGTGCTGTAGTGAGAATGTTTATCTCATATGGGTTCTTAAACGAAGAGGGAGAAATTATGGCAAGGATATGTTGTGACTTGTTTCACCTTAGAATTATGCTCTCAAAGTAACACATAACTGCCTGGCAGAATAACTCTGGCACATACACTTGCATGATTGTGCATTTTTAAATGAAAACTATTAATGTCAAATATGGGATGAAACTGAATAAATTGGAAAGGAAACCAGTGGAAATTAATTTTTTAATGATATGGAGATGAAGTAACATCAAAAAAGAAGAGATTTTTACAGACACAAAAGCAAGGGAGGAGTACATGATATTAATCTAAGTTATCGTCCATCCACAAGATTTAAGGAAAATGACTAAAACATAAGAGGTTTGAGGTCATTCAAATAAAGAGCTGAACATTAGAATTTGAGCAGAGTAAGTAAGAATAGAAAAAAGTAGGTTTGATGTAGGAGAAAATGAGCCAAATTTTTGTGAAGACTGTACCATCTATTAGTAGGAATAGTCAGAGATAACGGCATGTGGTTTTTATCAACCAGGGGAAATTAATACCACTCTATTTTAAGTAATAGACAATGATGAAACATGGAGTTTCCAGCATGACCAGAAAATCAATCACAAAAATCTCAAGTAGGAAGCCCTATGAGCCTCTTGAAATAAAAAACAGTCAAAAAGATACCTCCATGTCACAAATATAGATGATATTGAATTTGTTTCTTTGATATCCCTGGCATTATTTGGAGGAAAATACACCCCTAAAGCCAGATTGACTACCAGATTTAGTGTGGAAATATTTGAAGGATTTGAAAGTGTCTGATCCTTGGAAGGGAGTGAACAGTAGCCTATCATGGGGCTCTGGTTTACAAGGAACTTTCTCTGAAAATGTTTTTGACTATAATAAAAATTATATCACCCCGTTTGATCACCCAATTTATTCATTAACTTTGACTCTGCCTAATACAGGTGTTTCCAAAACTCTGATTCAACTTAAAAAGGCAGAGAAAGGCTACCACCGCTATCTCATCTTCAAAGACAATTCCAAAAACTTTTTCAAGGCATTTTAAATAAAGCAGCATTAGAATAAGTGGGTGGCCTTCTCTAGGAATTACTTTGAAGGAAGTTTTGGATACAGCCTGGGCTGCTTTTCATCCAGCAGACACTGGAAGGCGTGCCAGCCAGCATTCTGATTTAAAAATTTAGATTAAAGGTCAGGAAACCAGCACCCTTAGGCCAAATCCACTTCTCAGACTGTCTTTATAGATGAAGTTTGGAACACAGCCCTGCCCATTTGTTTATGTGTTGTCGATGGCAGCTGTTGCCTACAACAGCAGAGCTGAGTAGTTGAGATGGAGACCATATAGCCTGCAGAGCCTAAATATATGTATTATCTGCTGTTTTTCGGAAAAAGTTTGCCCACTCCTGATTTAGACTATCGCCAGTGTATGTACTTATTAAAATCATTTCTTTTATATTGTAATTAAGCTCTGTATTGTTATTATTTGTTGATTGATTGGGCTATTTATGTATCATTTCAGTTTCTTTATTTTAAAACCACCTCATTGAAAAATAAAGTGGAGATACAGAAAACTACACAAACACATGGATAATGTAATGAATTATTACAAAACAAAAACTCTTACACCATCACCCAGGTCAGGAAATAGACATTGCCAGTTACCACAATGCCTTTCCACATGTCTCATCCCCATCAGAGAACCCTCCCTCTCTCCAAATGCATAACCAATATCTTGACTTTTATGGTAATCTTTTTCTTATATTTTTATAGGTTTATCACCCAAGTACACATCTCTGGACACTAATTTTATCTTGCTCATTTAAAAAATGAGGCTGGGCGTGGTGGCTCACAGCTGTAATCCCAGCAGAGGCAGGCAGATCACTTGAGGTCAGGAGTTCAAGACCAGCCTGGCCAACGTGGTGAAACCTTGTCTCTACTAAAAATACAAAAATTAGCCAGGCATGGTGGTGCATGCCTATAATCCCAGCTACTCAGAAGCCTGAGGCTGGCGAATCGCTTGAACTCAGAAGGCAGAGGGTACAGTGAGCCAGGATCACACCACTGTACTTCAGCCTAGGTGACAGAGGGAGACTCTGCTCAAAAAAAAAAAAAAAAAAGATACATTTCAAGTAACTTTAATCTACAGTTCCCCTCCTTCACCACTGCCGCCACTTTTTTTTCCTTAAAATCTGTCTGTTGAAGGCTCCACGTTACTCGAGCCAAAGAATTTCCCATAGTCTGGATCTATCTCACTGGACGCTCATGGTATAGTTCATCATGTCCCTCTGTCCTGGGCATTTCCTGGAAATCAAAAGCTGGATCCAGAAATTGTTTTTCTAAAAATGAATTTGTATATGAACAAACTTCAGAAAGCAAATGGAGTCAAACAGGCCACTTTAATAAACACAGGAAAAAAATCATGACAACCAAGAAAAGGTAGGACTAAGCTGTGTCATAAGTGCTCCCCCTTTCATCTGGTTCTTACAATACACTTTAGGGTGAATGTGTAGCTTTTTAGGACCCCATTTTACAAATGAGAAAGGGGGCTCAAGAGAGTAAGGGGCTTGTTCAATATTCTTCAGACAGAATGAGCAGCCAGGCCTTCTGCCTTACAGGCTTCTTCATCCGTTCCACTACTCCGCAGAGTCTTCCTGTGTGTCTGTTCCCAGTCTGGCAGTTTGCTCAACTTCTAAAATGCAATACACATTAATTTAGCACCTACAAGGTGCTAAGTACTATGCCAGGCACTGAGGGCACAGATAGACATGGTCCCTACCCTCAAGTCATAAAATGGTCTAGTGGAAGTGAAATTTATCTTTATTATTCAGATAATTACTTAATTACCACATGTTACATGCAATAAGATAAAAACATGGTATTTTTGGAGTGGGTAATATGGTCAGTAACTCAAATGGTTAGTGAAAAGTGCTCTTTAAATTAAAAGGATGGTATAAGGGGTAGGCAGGCTGGGAGGAAGGAGGAGTGGAAATGGAGGCAGAGTAGGCAGGGCCTTGACTTCTGGGAACACAGTTGTGAAGGAACACAGTTGTGAAGTCTCTGAAATGATAAGGGGCTCCCAAAGCCCTGGAAGAAATGGTATAATGCAGCATCTGAGGGTGGACTCTGCAGCTAGGCTGGCTGGCTTAGAATCCTGGTTCTGCCCCAAACTAGCTGCCTGACCTTAGGCAGGTTATATTATCTGTGCTACAGCTGCCTCGGGTGCAAAGGAAAAATAGGAAACATAACAGCGATCTTGCTTCCTTGGGGCTGTGCTAACAAAATACCTTTAACTAGGTATCTTATAAACAATAAAACTATGTTTCTTGCAGTTCTGGTGGCTGGGAGGTCCAAGAGCAAGGCAGATTCAAAGTCTGCTGAGTGTCTGCTTTCTGACTGCCAGGCAGTTCCTTCTCTTATGTCTTCACACAGTGGAAGGGGCTAGCTAGCTCCCTGGGATTTCTTTTATAAGGACATGAATCTCAATCATGAGGGTCTAGCCTCACGACCTAATCACCTCCCAAATGCCCCACCTTCTAATACCATCACATTGGTGATTAGGTTTTAACATACTTGGGGGGGAACAAATTTGGGGGGGAACTTTCAGATCATAGCAACAACCCTATAGGGTTATTACAGGGGTTAAAGGAGTTAATTAATATTAACTACTCAGAGCAAGCCCTGGCATATATTCAGCAGTTTATAAGTATTTGCTGAATCAAAGAAGGTGAATGTGCTGGGCACACAGAGAAGTTGGTGGTGCTTACACTGCCACGTTTGGACTTTATCCTAGGAATAGCGTAGACCTTGAAGGTGTTACACAGGAGGTGACAGGATCAAAGGGGCTGGAAAAACAAATCCCTGAAATAGCAACAACAGCAAAGAGAGCACAAGGCAGTTGATCATCTGGCAACCCTAATGTTTTGATCTGCTACAAACTTCTGAGGAAAACAGCCACCATCAATTAAATAAACAAATGACTGGATTAAAAATAAATGTACCCATATAAGCACGATCTCTTCTCTACAGCTAAAGAATGATCAGCTATGAATTCAACATTCAGAGAAAGATGATTTACATGCTGGACAAGCATGATAACAGAAATGGGATGTTTCTGTCCTTGCAAAATAGTTATTTGTCCATGTACTCCAAACTCAGACTAGATCATAACCTCCTTTCAGGACACGGATTACATCTTACATGTCTTTGCATTCCCTGCCTTGCATCTTTGCTCAGAGTAAGCACTCAGGAAATTCTTGTTGCAGTGGGTTGAACAATTGTGACATTTGATCTTGGACGATCTCCATTCGTGCTGCTCTGAGCCAGGAGGATATCCTACACAACGCCCAGCTGTGATCAAGCTGGAGGCCTTGGTTATTCACTCATGAATGATTGCACCAAATAACATGAATTTCCAACAAGAGCTGCTGGAAATTCTTGGGAGTTTTCAGGCTTGTAATACACTGTCACTCCCTCACTGCCACCTTATCTGGGAGCCTTTAGAGAAGGAGCCTTCCATTTGGTTGTGCTCCGGTATCTAGCATAACCGCAAAATGGTGAGCACTTTCTTGATAAGCCCAATACCTTCCATACCTTCTAACAGAGTTGTTTTGGTCACTCACTTGGTCCCCGCTATCTTAATGCCATTAGGAGGTGACACCTACCACCTACAGCTTGTTAGCTGGTGACCTCCCAAAAAGCCACCACAAGAAACCATGGAGATGACTTCTCATGGGTCTCAAATACAAGGAACATTTCCTCTCCCTGACAAACATAGGTCCAGATTCATACTTCTTAAGATCAGATTCAACCTCCGCCATCACCACCTGCGTGACCTCGGCCACAGGCCATACCTCTTACCACCTTGACTTCATCATCTCTAAAGCAGTACTCGTAACAAGACCTAGCTCATAGGTCTATGAAGGACAGGATGATGTAAATTGCTTTGCCCAGTGCCAAGCACACAGGTAAGAATTCAATCAAGGTAGGCTGCAAATATCTTCCCAGAATCTTTGAAACAATGAAATCCAGCCCCGGTTTTATACCGTCCCAAATTCTGAAAACAAACAGTGTTAATTCACTTTAATTTTAAAAGTGCCACACAGCACTTTTAAGAGGAGTGGGAGTGTGCCGTGAAGTCAAAAGATCTGGTGTTTGCAATTCCAAAAAGAGGTCAGGAATCATAGCCTAGGAGTGGACTATTTTGGTCTGGTCTTGCTGCCCAAACCAAATACTGCAGAAATTGTCCTGCACCTCATGGGTCACAGCAACCCTTAAAAGGGACCCATCTCATGATACACAGCAAAGACATTACAGGAGATGGAATTCCAGAAAAGGACATGGAAGCTCCAGGCCAAACTTTGCTCAGCAAAATCCCAAATTTAGTTTGCCTTTAGCTCATTTTCCAATGTAAATTTAATATACCTCACAAAGGGAGATAAACCTAACAAGTACATGCACTAGTGGTGCTGTCTTTTTCTCTTCTCTTCTCTCTCTCTCTCTCTGCGTGTGTGTGTGTGTGTGTGTGTGTGTGTGTGTGTGTGTGTGTGTGGTTGCCTCTCTCTCTTAACAGTTTAGATTTAAGATATAAGATGAATTCTTACTGTGTACTTCAAATAAATGGCAATACATTCAGCTTTCTAAATCATGGGCAGCAGACACGCACTGTAAAAGCTATATGCAAGAGCATTTAGTTGCATTCCGTCTTTAATAAATTAAATATCCCTGTTTCTTATTCACAAAGGCACAAATGTGGCCACTGACATATGGAACAATTACTGCCTTTTGATTACAGATAAATTTTCACTTCTGACAAGGCTAAGATCTTTTTAGCCTAGAAACCCAGCCTGTTTTATTTTTAATATTTTCTAGAAAAGGAAATTATATATTTCATTAACTTTAAAGTGTGCACAGATTTATTTTTAATGAGCAAGTATCCTAATCTGCTGCATCAACCACAGTGATTATTAGCATGGAGATATTACTTTAAATCTAAACATACATAATCACCAGCCATCCTTTCTGGATTGCTTAGAAATCAAATAAGAGATGAGCAAAGTGTACAGGAGAAATTGGACACAAACCTCTCTTCCTTTGCCCCACCCATTTTCCAATTTCCTGGAAATGCATATACTGACCTTGAGAATTTCTCAAAGTTGTGAGAAATTGAGAAGGTCTCTCACAATTTTGTACCTTTTTACATCAACAAATCAATGCAGGCAAGCTCATAAAACTCTTGTCAATGTTTATTCAAAAGAGTTGAAAATAAACAAATGTAGTTGTAGGTTGAAATAAGATTAGTGAAAGGGAAGGCTGTTATAATCAAGTAGTGCTAAGCATGAACTAATTCTTTTTCTAGATAGATGATCAATGATAAAAAGATAGGTAGGTAGGTAGGTAGGTAGATAAACAGATAGACACACAGATAGAGAATCATTACTATTACTTAGCCAATGTGGGACATGGAGCCTGAAGATTCCATTTCTATTCAAGGAAATAAGTTGTCTTAGCCAGGTCTTCCGTAAGATAAGGGCATCACTGTCCACCCATCACTGCAGGCCCCAGAACAACCCTGAATCTAATGGGAGCCTAGAATCTAAGAGACTGGCGAGTGTGTTAGGTAGAAGCTCTGAGCCCCACAAAAGAAAATGTTTTCCTGACATTCAAATCACTGCCCTTTCTGGGCTGCTCACTGTTAGAATGTGAGGAGTAGCTGCTGAACACAGCCACCTTTTTGCACATCTGCAAAGGCCCCATACTCATCATAGTGTATATGTGCAGTGCCCAGCCTACACAGCAGGATACAACAGACTTGGTCACCAGTTCCGTCCTCTGTCCAGGTAACACAGTGACCAGTGTGAAGCTCTACAAATAGATAAGACACTCCAGAAAAATACAGCCGTTTTTAGCGAGGGAAGGAGCTAGTTGGTCCAGTAAACATTCAACAAGCACATTCATAGCCTGAGTAAGGCCTGAGACAAGAACTTGCTATGCAGGACTCTGAACACTTTGACAACTAATCTTCATATTGTCCAAGTCAGGTAAGAATTAAAGGAACGATTCCCTGAAATTATCACCAGACTCTCAGGCCCTTGTTCTAATTCTGATCTTAACGATCTGTGTGATTTAAGGCAAATCACTCAAAGTACATATGGCAAATCTCTCAACCATGTCCCATTTGCTAAGATGAGGAAGTAAACATGCAAAGTTTTGAATGTAAAAAGTGCTAAACTAAATTCACTATTATTGTTACTACAATGCTATCACAATGGGGCAGTGTTAGAGAGAACATGGAATTCTAATCACTTTCTGAAGAGTTTATTTAACTGTTCTTTGACTCAGTTTCCCCAATCCATAAAATGAGCATTAAAAAACTACTCTACATTTTATCTCATTCAATCATCTGTGTTCCCAATTCATGATACATTGTAGGTTCTCAACAAAGGTGAAGTTCCTTCTCTTTCCTTTTGCCAGTAGTGTTCCAAAGAGGACTTCCATTTTATAAGGGCAATCATTCACTCCCCAGGAATCCTGTTCCAGGGAGCCCAGAGAAATCCCCCACAAAGAACTGGGTCCAGCTGCATGAAAAGGAATTTCACAGAACTTGGCTCTTCCTCCACAGACTCTTTAGCTGTGTTTTCTATCCCAGACATATTTAATACAAGCAGCTCAAGGGAATTGAATAATATCTCTGGCCTGATCTGAGACATGAAGCCATCTGGAGAACATAACTTCTAATACTTATTCCTGATTGCATCACACCTAACCACAAAACCCATCCAAGCTCAGGGTCTCTCCATCACTTTCCTCTCTCCATGGACTTAAATGCAAAGGCCTGCAATGACCTTTGAAAGCTTAGCAAGAACAATCTCTTCTCCCTTTAGTCTCTTCTAGGCTGTTTCCCCAATGAGGAAACAGTAATATGGAAAAGGTAACTTAGAAATAAAGCCAAACTACCCAAAGTAAGTAATTTCTGCATTGTTCCACAATGTATGGCACTTGTTTTCCTGGGAGCAAATTTATCTTCTTAATTAGGTTTTATTTAGGCAACTAGTAAAATTAATTTCCATTCCCTGAGCACTTTTCATTTGATAGCAACGGGACAACCTGAGATTAAATATTCACTATGAATAAGCTGCAGAAGGAATTGTTTATGTGGCAAACCAACAGCACTTCTTTGATACAGACCTAAAGATCTCCAAGCTCTAGCACAGAAAGTGCACCCAGTGTTCTGCTGAACAACCAACCATCTATTAAAATCTGCCTTCCTCTCTGCATATTTGGTCTTAATTCTTATCCTGGTACCATTCCCAAACTTTCTATCCCCATTGGACTAAAGTTACTCCAGAAATCCTTCCACACAAGATGCAATCATTCTACCGCTCTCTGCCACCTTGGCCCAAGCCAAACAGTACTGGCTGCCTCAAATGCCTGGAAGTGGCTTATTGTTATTAACACACATTTTGCACCATAAAGAATGGCTGAGTATCTTACAGTCCCAAGGTCTGGCTCTGTTTGGTGGTTTGACTCTTTGGTGGGTTAACTCTGCCTGTGACCAAGAAAACAGCTGAGTAGCAGGGTGGTAAGTGTTTTTAATCAACAGAAGGCAACCAGACTCTTAGAAAAAGGCAGTCAGGAAATACATTCAATAAATATTCACATCCAATTGTGGTCTCTTTCTTTAGTTGTGACAAAGGGAATACAAACAAATCATCAGCGCACAATTAGTTCTCTATTTATGGAACAGAATTTCTCAAAATTCCCACACGTGACCCACCCTAAGACTGCCACGAATGCTCAAACACTAGTAGGAAAAATGCCTGAGATGTAAAGAAGCACCACTCATTACCTTTGCTCATTGTCCCACTTGTTTACTCAGACTCTGGTTCTGGTAAATCTTCTTTGCCCTGGTAGTTGCCAGAGGGCCAGATTCATAGTTGGTCAGTGGTTTGAAACTAATTGGTCAAAATATCAGGATGTTTTCCTAAAGCAGGAGGAAATAAATAGCCCTAACCGTAATAGCATTTATCAAGAGATTTTTTTCCATAAGAAAATACAGACAGGTAGAGAGAGAATCAACATAACAAATTCATCAGCATAATTATTGCCGATGAATTTGATCCAAGGTGACTTAAGTGATTTCATTTGGAGAGCAAATGTTGGGAACAAAAGTATTAGGATGGTAGTACAGAGGGTGGTTAAGACACTGGTGATGGGGTCAGACCTGGATTCAAGTTGCAGTTCTGCTATTTACCAGCTGTGTGACCCTGAGCTAGTAATTTAACCTTGAAGCTTCAGTTTCCCCTTATTATGTGCTTAGTGAAGTATAACACATAGTAAGAACCCAGTAAAAATGAGCAATAATAAATCCTCAAATACCAGAATGTTATGGAACTGTTTTAGTCCCAGTTTTAACTAAGCCCAAAATGGTTCCAATCATTTCCAAATTTTGATGTTAGATACCAAACAACCTGAACAGGATTTACAAAGCAGATGTTCTAAAACTCTTTTATGACCCTTGTCTCTTCACCCAGTCATGAGTTGGTACAACTAGTAGAATTAGAACTGAAGATTGGAACGGAATTTTTTTTGGAAATGTCTACTCTCACTTCAGTACTAATGAGAGAGACTTCAAGGAGATCACTCAGTGAGCTGGTTATGGGTCTCCTGGATGTCAAGCAACAGAGGAAATGGAAAGTAGGCCACACCTGAAAAATATAAAGGACGAGACATAGCTAAAAAGTCCTGTGAAAGAAGAGGAGAGAATTGTCACTGGGAAGTAATTGCATTCCCACAAAAGAAAACCTCAGATGTGGGCCACATGAAAGGTGGGGAGGGAGGCCTTATAGATCCTTCCCAGTAGAGACAAGATAGGCAGAACTCTAAGATGCCCTACAAGATTCCCACCCCTTCCCATACACCTTTGTATAATTATCTGCCCTTGCATAATAACCCTTACTGGGGTTGGGCACGGTTGCTTGTGCCTGTAACCCCAGCACTTTGGGAGGCCAAGGTGAGCAGATCACCTGAGTTCAGGAGTTTAAGACCAGCCTGGCCAACATAGTGAAACCTCGTCTCCTACTATAAATATAAAAATTAGCCCAGTGTGGTGGCACTCACTTGTAATCCCAGCTATTCAGGAGGCTGAGGCAGGAGCATTGCTTGAACCCAGGAGGTAGAGGTTGCATTGAGCTGAGATTGCACCACCACATTCCAGCCTAAGCAACAGAGTGAGACTCCAACTCAAAAAAAAAAAAAAAACTATTGGGTGAGACCTATAAGAATGATAGGATAACACTTTCGTGATTAGGCTACTAATCAATTGATTTTGAGTTGATCAAAGGAAAGGTTTCCTGAGTGGGCCTCACCCAATTAGGTGAGACTTTAAAAACAGACAAAGTGTCAAAGAGACGAACTAACCTGGAAGATGCACCTTCCGTGAGTGCTAGAGCTACAAAGATATACATGTTTCCAACACCCATGTGAACTTGCAAGATGACCCTAAGCCTCAGATGAGATCGCAACCTTGGCCAACATGTGGATTTCAGCCTAGTGAGACCCTGAGCAGAGGACCCAGTTATCCTGTGCCTCAACTTCTGACCTGTAGAAACTGTGAGATAGTTTCAACAGGTCGGAAGATCCATGAAGGGGTGGATCCTTCATGAATGGCTTGGTTTCATCCTCCCCATAATGAGAGAGTTCTTGCTCTATTACTTCCTAAAAGAGCTGGTTGTTAAAAAGAACCTGGCACCTCCCTACTCTCTCTTGTTTTCTCTCTTTCCATACGATCTCTGCACACACCAGCTCCCCCTTCCCTTCCCTTTCACCATGAATGGAAGCAGCCTGAAGCCCTCACCAGCAGCAGATGCTGGTCCCATGCTTCCTGTATAGCCTGCAGAACAACCTCTTTCCTTATACATCACCCAACCTCAGGTATTCCTGTGTGGCAACACAAATAGACTAAGACACCTCATTTGTGATAGAACACAGCAGATGAAAGATCCTCAGCAGTTGGTTGCTGAAGGAAGAGCACCAAAATCTTATAAGCACTCACAGGAGAATCAACTTGAGCCTTCCACCTGGCCCACAGTGCTCCAGTGTCTGGTCACAATGGCACCAGCCATGCAGACCTTCTCCATTCCCCTACCTTCCTCCCACACTCACCCCCAACTTGAACCTGCCACTGTGGGAATGAGGGTCAGAAACCATAATAATTAAGGTTGGGGGAAGGGTAGAAATGCAACACCAAGAGATGCAGAAGAGGCCTCTCAGTTCCACAACCCCATTTTTAACGCCAGCTTCCTACCTGCAAGGGCCTAATGTTTTGAAGAAAGAACTCTGAGTGAGGCTCCTAGTCTTGGTTATTACGCTAAACTGGCCCTAAGTAAACTGAGTAAATACAAAAAACTGAGTATAGCTTTTTTCTTTCTAGTTAATGTAGCTAGAGAACACTTTATCTCTGAAAATAAGAAGATACATTCCAGGCTTAGTCAAGATTTTATCTAAGGGTAAGGGAAGAAATGGGTTTACAAAGAAATACTAAGAAGAACTAGAGTTGCTTTACAGTAGCACCAGCCTAGTCTGTTCTTTGAACATAAGAGTTACTGAGATATTAATAATAATTAAGTACACCAGGAAAAATCTTCTGTTTTTCAATAGGAACCGTCCAGGTAGGAGAATAAAGTGAGAAAATCAAGTTCACGTTAGCTGAAGAGAGCCTTGACATTGACCTACTGTCACGACTGACAATACAGGTCAGGCCATGAGCAAAAATTCTGCCGTCGGGTTGTGATGAATTCTGCTCTAATGGGGATCTCAGATGTTTACTTCCTTCTTAAGGGGAAGGGAAAGGGACAGATGTTTGGGGGACTCAACATGGCTTCTAAAGTCAAGTCTAAAATGGTGACAGCTCCCCTAACAACCCTGTTGCCTCATAGAAGTGGAAAGGATTTCTTGCACACTAAGAATAAAAAAATTTCCCAGGATTAACTCATTATTTATTCAGTGCAGCTACAATTGAGAACAGTCCCAGGCAAGATCTGTAATTTACCTAAAAGTCATGGTTTTCACTCCAAAAAGACCACTTACTGTCTAATAGAGTATTTTCAATATAAATTTTCTTCCTGAAATATAGGTAAGCACAAATGGTTCGTATATACAGGCACACTCACAGACATTCCTCCTTTTTAAGAGGTGTCCATGTTTTGTTAAGGGATGAGGAAGCAACAAAGCTGCATTTGTATTTTCACTCCTGCAGAGGAAATAGCAGGAAAGAAAATGTTGGACCATAGAGAGAACAGGGAGTCTCAAACAGCAAGCAAGGAAAATGACAATGAGACAAGTGGGTTAAGAAGAAGGGCTGGGGATGGGTCCAGAAAAGGTGCAGAGAGAGGCAGATACATAAAATGAACCAAGCCATAAGTAAGACTGAGGACCCTAGCATCCCTTCAACCTATCTAGCTTACTCCGGGTGAGGACTAGGCCTGGAAGGCTGGGCTCTGATGGGAAAGTCCACATCACCACATTTGGTGCTCATCATAAAGGAGGCGGCTGCTTAGGGAGTGTCCTCCTCAGCAGTTTCATCTCTTGTTCTGAAAGAGTTGGGGCTGACCATTGCATACTTAAGCAGTGAGTTGTGCACAGACTTACTTAAAGTCTCCGTCTGTGAGACTTGGCTCCTCCCACCTATATTCCCTGCCTGGAATGAGTCTGTGACACTCTTTCTTCTCTTTATTGAAATCCCAGACAACCTTTAAGACCCAACTCAACACCTACTACTCCATAAAGTCCACAAGCACGTCCCTCATCTCTAAACTTCTATGAAATTCAGAAGGAAAGGAGAAGGGAATTGTCATGCTGAGATCATCTGGTTACACAAAGGACAATTTTGGATGGTTTCCATTCTTTTCCAATTCTCTCTCACTGTACAACAAACCACCCCCAAAACATAATGGTTTGAAGCAGCCACCTTACTGTGCTCGTGAATTCTGTGTCAGGGATTTGGGAAGGGCAAAGTAGGGATAATTTTCATTGAACTTGCTATGGACCTGGAGTGAGAAGACTTTCGTGACTGGGAGTGACTCAAATCACTGAGGACTAGAATAGCTCAGTTTGGAGGATCCACAGCGAAGATATCTTCTTCACGCACAAATCTGTGCCCAAGCTGGGACAGCTGAAGAACAGCCAACTGGGATTCAACCAGAATGCCACATGTGGCCACGCCAGCATGGTGGTCTTGGGGTAGTCATGCTTCTCATAGGGTAGCTCAGAGTTTCAAGAATAAAAGCTCTCTCTGGCTGTTTCTGACCTAGCCTTGGAGCACACAGAGTATTTCTGCCAAACTCTTTTTCTCTAAGTGGACACGATCTGTCCAGTTTCAAGAAGAGAGTACATAGACCCTACCTCTCAATGAAAGAAGTGACACAGAATTTGCAGTTGCGTTTTAAAGCCACCACAGATAAAAGTCACACATTTAATTCTCACAGAAATATTTAGAGAGTATAAATATTTATCCTTTATAGATTAGGAAAATCAAGACTCTAAGACGCTAAACAAGTTGATTATTAGTCTCATGCCTAGAGAAAGTAGTCCAAGTTTGATTTCAACACCACCAGTCTTTTCATGCAGACATTCTGTCACCCTTGAGTCCTTATCACGTTGAGATTTCTGTAATCCTAAACTCGTTAATAGCACAGATTGTATCTTTTTTTTTTGGTTACATACATATGACCTAAAAACCTAAAATAATTGTGAAAATTCTCAATATTAGCCAACTGGTTTCCAGCCTCTTTCTCCTGCTGCAAGCATTGCATCTTTCATCTTGCTTTCCCTCCTTATACTGCATAGGTAAACAGACTTGACTGACACCAAGGCTGCTCCCTCTCCAGGGAAAGAGTATAGCAGAAAGTCAAGTACACAAAAACAGAAGTTGCTTTTTGTTTCCTGGCCAGATAAAAATGTAAAAAGCACCACTTATTGATTCAACAAATATTTATAAAGCACCTACTCTGTGGCCAACACTGTTCTAAGCCATGGACATAAGGGATTGACTAAAGATTCTGCTCTGATAGACTCATATTCTAGGAGCTGACGTGAGCTAACCAATAGATTAAAATATAATGTAATGTCAGGTGGATAAATGCTATAAAGAAAGTAACTGGGCACTGTTTTAGACAGGGTGTCAGAGAATACAACTTGAAAAGTTGACAAAGAAAACGAGGTTACATAGTCAATGAAGGTCTTTTGTAGGTTCTCACAGGCTACAGTAAAGATTTTGAATTATATGCTGAGTGTGATGGGTTGACACATAAAAGTTTTAAAGCAATAGGAAGTAACATGATCTAATTTATATTTTTTAAAAGGTGGCTTGTGGTACTTCTTAAAAATTTGACTATGGAAGATTGAAAATGGTCACAAATGTTTTGACACTTCTCTCATTGAGGAATAGGGTCTATTTTTCCTTCCCTTAAATCCAGGCAGACTCTGTGATTGTTTTGACCAGTAGAATATAATGAAAGTGGTGCTTTGACAGTTTTTTAGGCTTATACTTTAAGAAACTGGCAGCTTCCACTTCTAGTGTCTTGGAGCACTCATTCATGTAACCTAGCCACCATGTTGTGAGGAAGCCCAGGTAGCCATAAGAAAAGGCCCTATGGAAAAGAACTGATGCTTCCAGATGACAGTTCTATCTAAGCTCATAGCCAAGAGCCAGCACCAATATGCCAGTCATATGAGTGGACCATCTTGGAAGTGGATCCTTCAGCTTCAGTTAAGCTGCCCTAGGTGACAATGCAAGGAGTAGAAACAAGCCATCTTCCTGAGCTCTTCTCAATTCCTGATCCACAAAACTGTGAGCTTAAGTTTGGTGTATTTTGTTATGGAACAATCAATAACCAGAACAAGAGACAAGAGAGGAAGCAGGAAAACCAATGAGGAGGCTATTGCAGTAATCTAGTTGAGTGATAATGGGGTTTAGGCTGCTATCAGTGTTAAGAGTAAAAAATATTAAGATTCAGAATATATTTCCACTTTGAAGGAACTGGTGACTATATATGGTTGCCTAAAATCTTGTGTGGAAAGAACAGGTATCTAAAATTAATGGTAAAAATTAAAATATTAAGTGTTTAATTAAGTGTTAGGCATCATGCTAACAGTCTTTCACATGTTTTACCTGATTTAATCTTCACAACAGCCTATGAAGTAAGTACTATTGTTAACCATGAATTATATATGAGGAAACTGAGGCACAGGGTGTTAAGTAAATTTCCTATGTTTCTTATGTAGAGAATATTTGTTCCTGGTAACTTGAATAAAGGCAATCAAGCTTCAGAACCCATGTCCTTACCAGTCTTAACCACTGTGTTATACACTGCACTATATTCTTGGTTATTCCAGAAACAAACTACATGACTTTCAGTAAGTTCTTGACCTTCCTGGGGTTCAGTTTTATAATCTGTAAACTGAGGAGGCTGGAGAAGACAAGCTTTAAGCTCTCTGCAAACTGTAACATCCTGTGATTCTAAATGCCAGAATTCTTAGAATTTGCCCTGTTTGTTTCTGGAATTCAGGATGGATAACCTCAAGTGTAGTCACAAGAAATAAGAGACAGAAAGTTTATTACAGATCCTACAGACATACCAGGCCTGTGCAAATATGTAAAAGATGAGACACTTTAAAACCATCCCCCCTCAAGACAAGAGCACGCACCCAGTCAGCTGCAGCTTGTCTCCCTGCCTTCTCTCCTTCTGGCTCTGTGGCCCAGGGTGACCAATAAGACCTCCCAGAAGTTTAGTCCCAAGGTTCACATAACACGGACTGCAAAACTGCAGATTCATTCTGGGGCCCAAAATTGGACAAGCTCATCATGGATGCTACAGGGAAAAAGAGGCAATTCTGGGTTCTATTCCTAGGTCTGCCAGTCTGTGACACTCCTCACGCTACCTCAAGCATGTCACCAAAAATGAAAGAAATTTTTTAATTGAGAATGCATGCTGGGCTTAGTTCTGAGTTCCAAATGCTTCTGTTTTTCTCAAATTATTTCAAACTCTCAAGACACCATGAAGAAGGTTATGATTGCAACTAAAAAACACTTTAATCTTCTTAGAGGAAGGGTGGCGTGTATATTTAAGGAATCCGAAGAGTCATTTTTTACCAATATAATATGATTATTCTTCCTAGAAAATAAAACCAAAAAGCTAAGTTGTTGAGCACTTATTATGACTCAGTCTGGTGTTTTGTATGCATTATTTCCTTTGATATGCATATTAATAGTGTCATCCCATTTTCAGATGAAGAAACTGACATTTAGAAGCAGGAAGGGGCAGAACCGAGATTCGGGTTCAGAAAGTCAAGCATGCAGAGCACAGGCTCTTAACCCTTACGCCATACTGCTCCTCTCCTGTTTCTTAAAACGCAAAGCTAGATTGATCTCCCCCTATAGATGTTGCATGTTAATATAGTGTAAGAATGAAGCTCTCTCAAGGCAAAGATTACAACCAAAGACCCCCAGTAACCTGAAAGTCAAATTTTCTGTACCTATAAGGTGCTGGGAGTCTGTTTTAGTCCTTTTTGTGCTGCTTATAAAAGTACCACAATCTAGATAATTTATAAAGAAAAAAATGTATTCCTCACAGTTGTGGAGGTTGGGAAGCCCAAGAGTACCTGGTGGAAGGCAGAAGGGCATGAGAACACACATGATAGCAAGAATCCACAATTAAAAGCCCTTTAGTAAAGGTGTTAAACCCACCCATGGGGATTGAACCCTGTGGCCTAATTACCTCTTAAAGTTCCCCTTTCCCAATACCATTATGTTGAAAATTAAATTTCAACATGAGTTTTCAAGGGAACAAACATTCAAACCATAGAAGAATCCTTTTGGACTTTTCCATTTCACATAGCATAAATATTTTAGTGGAATTCCTATCCACCCCCCACCACCACTCACATACCAGGAAGAAGAGTTGCTAATATTGAAACAGATTTAAAGATACTGATGAAAACACAGTGGGCAGGGACATTGTGTATTAAAACATCTTATCCAGAAGGACTTACTTTTCTCTGCTTCCAGCTTCTATGTCTCCAGTTGGTTAAAATCTAAACTGACCTGGTCATCTTGCCTTGGCCTCTGCCATTATTGCATGAAATGGCCAGCCTGGTGAGTTGAGCCAGACCTTCTAGGGACCTAGCCATCTTGCTGTCTGCCCTCTGATTTCCATGTAGCTAAATGGCCAAGAAAACAAGCCAGGATCTACCTCAGACCTACCCAGCTTACTCTCTTGGCTATTCACCCACACAGAGGGTTTTGCTGAATAAGCAAAGACCTACTTGAGAACTGGTTGTTGTGACATTTTTTCTCCTCTGTTCACTGAGCTGCAGCACTCTCCTCCCTCCTGACGAGGTCCCAGGCTGGTAGTAATGGGCCATGTTTCAGTGAGTGGAATTGTGGTGCATTTCAAGGTCTCCTGGCCCTGCATGGCTTTCTTTCCCCCACTCCCAGCCTCTGTCCTCCTGGATCAGTTATGGAGCCCTGCCTGAGCAGGTTGGTTATCTTGTTTTCCTTTATGGCACTTGTTTCTCTTCCCTGTGATCCATGGAGTAAGCTGCCCAAGTATATCCAGAGGTCCGGATACTTCTCTCTTTTCTCAAACCTGACCGTAAGTGCATGTACCATTGCATGTATCTCTTTAACGTGTGGTTTGGTCCAAGGGGTTCAGATTTAGAGATCTGGGGCTTGTGGTAGGATAGCTGTTGCGGGTCTCTCACTTGGCCCTCTGTGTCGACCTGGCCTTCGCTAGAGAATACTGCATTTGTGAAAGGTGCACTTAACCAGCCACTAATAAGGTAAAATTTAGCTTCCCATTTGTCAGTTTTAGTCATGGGTGGAGCTTACTTCCTGAGAAACTTCCTACAGTATAAGTGTCTAATCCAATGCAAAATTTATGCATTCTTAGGTCCCTTGACTGAACTACATCTCAACACAGTCAAAACCTCACCCCAAATTCCTACCATGCTAACTTAGCTTTCATCGGAGGGCTCTGTGTTGATTCATCTGGCATCAGCCCAGCTTATTTAAAAAGTGGTACTTTGTTTCTCATCTGCTGTTCTTTGTGTGCGATACCTGTCTCAGGAAAAATGGAAGAATGCTTAGACCAATACAGGATGCAGGCATTCTTCTCTCTTCACCCATAATATCATTAAATCTTCACTTAATTTCTTTTTCTTTTTTTTTTTCTACAGAGGGTTTTTTTCTTTGTTTTTTATTGCATTTTAGGTTTTGGGGTACATGTGAATGGCATGCAAGATTGTTGCATAGGTACACACATGGCAGTGTGATTTGCTGCCTTCCTCCCCATCACCTATATCTGGCATTTCTCCCCATGTTATCTCTCCCCAACTCCCCATCCCCTGCTGTTCCTCCCCTAATTCCCCCGACAGACCCCAGTGTGTGATGCTCCCCCTCCCTGTGTCCATGTGTTCTCATTGCTCAACACCCACCTATGAGTGAGAACATGTGGTGTTTGATTTTCTGTTCTTGTGTCAGTTTGCTGAGAAGATGGTTTCCAGGTTCATCCATATCCCTACAAAGGACACAAACTCATCATTTTTGATGGCTGCATAATATTCCATGGTGTATAGGTGCCACATTTTCCCTGTCCAGTCTATCATCGATGGGCATTTGGGTTGATTCCAGGTCTTTGCTATTGTAAACAGTGCTGCAATGAACATTCCTGTGCATGTGTCCTTATAGTAGAATGATTTATAATCCTTTGGATATATACCCAGTAATGGGATTGCTGGATCAAATGGAATTTCTATTTCTAGGTCCTTGAGGAATCGCCACATTGTCTTCCACAACGGTTGAACTAATTTACACTCCCACCAATAGTGTAAAAGTGTTCCTATTTCTCCACATCCTCCCCAGCAACTGTTGTCTCCTGATTTTTTAATGATCACCATTCTAACTGGCATGAGATGGTATCAATGTAGTTTTGATTTGCATTTCTCTAATGACCAGTGATGATGAGCATTTTTTCATATGTTTGTTGGCCTCATGTATGTCTTCTTTTGTAAAGTGTCTGTTCATATCCTTCACCCACTTTTGAATGGGCTTGTTTGTTTTTTTCTTGTAAATCTGTTTTATTTCTTTATAGATTCTGGATATCAGCCCTTTGTCAGATGGGTAGACTGCAAAAATTTTTTCCCATTCTGTTGGTTGCTGATTCACTCTAATGACTGTTTCTTTTGCCATGCAGAAGCTGTGGAGTTTGATTAGGTCCCATTTGTCTATTTTGGCTTTTGTTGCCAATGCTTTTGGTGTTTTGGTCATGAAGTCCTTGCCTATGCCTATGTCCTGAATGATTTTGCCTAGATTTTCTTCTAGGGTTTTTATGGTGTTAGGTCTTATGTTTAAGTCTTTAATCCATCTGGAGTTAATTTTAGTGTAAGGTGTCAGGAAGGGGTCCAGTTTCTGCTTTCTGCACATGGCTAGCCAGTTTTCCCAACACCATTTATTAAACAGGGACTCATTTCCCCCATTGCTTGTTTGTCAGGTTTGTCAGGTTTGTCAAAGATCAGATGGTTGTAGATGTGTGGTGTTGCCTCGGAGGCCTCTGTTCTGTTCCATTGGTCTATATCTCTGTTTTGATACCAGTACCATGCTGTTTTGATTACTATAGCCTTGTAGCATAGTTTGAAGTCCGGGAGTGTGATGCCTCCAGCTTTGTTCTTTTTGCTTAGAATTGACTTGGCTATGCAGGCTCTCTTTTGGTTCCATATGAAGTTTAAGGTGGTTTTTTCCAGTTCTGTGAAGAAGGCCATTGGTAGCTTGATGGGGATAGCGGTGAATCTATAAATTACTTTGGGCAGTGTGGCCATTTTCATGATACCCATTCTTCCTAACCATGAACATGGAATGTTTCTCCATCTGTTTGTGTCCTCTCTTATTTCGTTGAGCAGTGGTTTGTAGTTCTCCTTGAAGAGGTCCTTTACGTTCCCTGTTAGTTGTATTCCTAGGTATTTTATTCTCTTTGTGGCAATTGTGAATGGCAGTTGGTTCTTGATTTGGTTCTCTTTAAGTCTGTTATTGGTGTATAGGAATGCTTGTGATTTTTGCACATTGATTTTGTATCCTGAGACTTTGCTGAAGTTGCTTATTAGTTTCAGGAGATTTTGGGCTGAGACGATGGGGTCTTCTAGGTATACAATCTGCAAATAGAGACAATTTGACTTCCTCCTTTCCTAATTGAATACCCTTTATTTCTTTTTCTTGCCTGATTGCTCTGGCTAGAACTTCCAATACTATATTAAATAGGAGTGGTGAGAGAGGGCATCCTTGTCTAGTGCCAGATTTCAAAGGGAATGCTTCCAGTTTTTGCCCATTCATTATGATATTGGCTGTTGGTTTGTCCTAAATAGCTTTTATTGTTTTGAGATACGTTCCGTCAATACCTAGTTTATTGAGGGTTTTTAGCATAAAGCGCTGTTGAATTTTGTCAAAGGCCTTCTCTGCATCAATTGAGATAATCATGTGGTTTTTGTCTTTGGTTCTGTTTATGTGGTGAATTACGTTTATAGACTTGCGTATGTTGAACCAGCCTCACATCCCCGGGGTGAATCCTACTTGATCATGGTAGATAAGCTTTTTGATGTGCTGTTACAATCAGTTTGCCAGTATTTTATCGAAGATTTTTGCATCTATGTTCATCATGGATATTGGCCTGAAGTTTTCTTTTCTTGCTGAGTCTCTGCCGGGTTTTGGTATCAGGATGATGTTGGTCTCATAAAATGATTTGGGAAGGATTCCCTCTTTTGGATTGTTTGGAATCGTTTCAGAAGGAGTGGTACCAGCTCCTCTTTGTATGTCTGGTAGAATTTGGCTGTGAACCTATCTGGACCTGGGCTTTTTTTGGGTGGTAGGCTCTTAATTGCTGCCTCAACTTCAGACCTTGTTATTGGTCTATTCAGGGTTTTGACTTCTTCCTGGTTTAGGCTTGGGAGGATGCAAGTGTCCAGGAATGTATCCATTTCTTCCAGGTTTACTAGTTTATGTGCATAGAGTTGTTTGTAATAATCTCTGATGATGGTTTGAATTTCTGTGGAATCTGTGGTGATATCCCCTTTATCGTTTTTTATTGCATCTATTTGATTCTTCTCTCTTTTCTTTTTTACTAGTCTGGCTAGTGGTCTATTTTGTTGATCTTTTTCAAAAACCAACTCCTGGATTTATTGATTTTTTTAAGGGATTTTGTGTCTCCATCTCCTTCAGTTCTGCTCTGATCTTAATTATTTCTTGTCTTCTGCTAGGTTTTGAGTTTTTTTTTTTTTTTTTTTTTTGATCTTGCTCCTCTAGCTCTTTCAATTTTGACAATAGGGTGTCAATTTTAGATCTCTCCTTGCTTCTCATATGGGCATTTATTGCTATATATTTTCCCCTAGAGACTGCTTTAAATGTGTCCCAGAGATTCTGGTATGTTGTGTCTTCATTCTCGTTGATTTCGAAGAACATCCTTATTTCTGCCTTCATTTCATTGTTTATCCAGTTAACATTCAAGAGCCAGTTGTTCAGTTTCCATGAAGCTGTGTGGTTCTGAGTTAGTGTCTGAATTCTGAACTCTAACTTGATTGCACTGTGGTCTGAGAGACTTTTTGTTATGATTTCCGTTCTTTTGCATTTGCTGAGGAGTGATTTACTTCCAATTATGTGGTCAATTTTAGAGTAGTTGCGATGTGGTGCTGAGAAGAATGTATATTCTGTGAATTTGGGGTGGAGAGTTCTGTAAATGTCTATTAGGTTTGCTTGGTCCAGGTCTGAGTTCAAGTCCTGGATATCCTTGTTAATTTTCTGTCTTGTTCATCTGTCTAATATTGACAATGGGGTGCTAAAGTCTCCCACTATTATTGTGTGGGAGTCTAAATCTCTTTGTAAGTCATTAAGAACTTGCCTTATGTATCTGGGTGCTCCCATATTAGGTGCATACATATTTAGGATCATTAGCTCTTCTTGTTGCATTGATCCTTTTACCATTATGTAATGTCCTTTGTCTCTTTTGATCTTTGTTGGTTTAAACTCTATTTTATCAGAGACGAGAATTGCAACTCCTGCTTTTCTTTGCTCTACATTTGCTTGGTAAATCTTCCTCAATTCCTTTATTTTGAGCCTTTGTGTGTCCTTGCATGTGAGATGGGTTTTCCTGGATACAGAACACTGATGAACCTTTTGGCTTTTTATCCAATTTGCCAGTCTGTGTCTTTTGATTGGGGCCTTTAGCCCATTTACATTTAGGGTTAATATTGTTATGTGTGAATTTGATCCTGCCATTTTGATGCTAGCTGGCTGTTTTGCCAGTTAGTTGATGCAGTTTCTTCATTGTGTTGATGCTCTTTACCATTTGGTATGTTTTTGGAGTGGCTGGTGCTGGTTGTTCCTTTCTATGTTTAGTGCCTCTTTCAGGAGCTCTTGTAAAGCAGTCCTGGTGGTGATGAAATCTCTGAGTACTTGCTTGTTCACAAAGGATTTTATTTTTCCTTCACTTATGAAGCTTAGTTTGGCTGGATATGAAATTCTGGGTTGAAAGTTCTGTTCTTTAAGGATGTTGAATATTAGCCCCCACTCTCTTCTGGCTTGTAGGGTTTCTGCTGAGAGATGTGCTGTGAGTCTGATGGGCTTCCCTTTGTGGATAACCCGACCTTTCTCTCTGGCTGCCCTTAGCATTTTCTCCTTCATTTCAACCCTGGTGAATCTGACGATTATGTGCCTTGGGGGTTGCTCTTTTAGAGGAATATCTATGTGGTGTTCTCTGTATTTCCTGGACTTGACTATTGGCCTGCCTTGCTAGGTTGGGAAAGTTTTCCTGGATACTATCCTGAAGAGTGTTTTTCAGCTTGGATTCATTCTCTCCGTCACATTCAGGTACACCTATCAAACGTATATTAGGCCTTTTCACATAGTCCCATATTTCTTGGAGACTTTGTTCATTCCTTTTTACTCTTTTTTCTCTACTCTTGCCATCTTGTTTTATTTCATGGAGTTGATCTTCGACCTCTGATATCCTTTCTTCTGCTTGGTCGATTCAGCTGTTGAAATTTGTGTATGCTTCGCGAAGTTCTCGTGTTGTGTTTTTCAGCTCCATCAGTTCACTTATATTCCTAAGTTGTTTATTCTCGTTAGCATTTTGTCGTATCTTTTTTCGAGGTTCTTAGTTTCTTTGCATTGGGTTAGAACATGTTCTTTTAGCTCACAGAAGTTTTCTTATTACCCACCTTCTGAAGCCTGATTCTGTCAATTCATCACACTCATTCTCAATCCAGCCTTGTTCCCTTGCTGGTGAGGAGTTGTGATCCCTTGTAGGAGGAGAGGCATTCTGGTTTTGGGTGTTTTCATCCTTTTTGCTCTGGTTTCTTCCCATCTTTGTGGATTTATCCACCTGTCGTCTTTGTAGTTGTTGACTTACAGATTGGGTCTCTGAGTGGATGTCCAGTTTGTTGATGATGAAGTTCTTTCTTTCTGTTTCTTAGTTTTCCTTCTAACAGTCTGGCCCCTCTGCTGTAGGACTGCTGAGGTCCACTCCCAGCCCTGCTTGCCTGGGCATCACCTGCGGCAGCTGCAGAACAGTAAGGGTTGCTGCCAGTTTCTTCTGCTGCTATCTTTGTCCCAGAAGGGTACCCGCCAGATGTCAGTCTGAGCTTTCCTTTATGAGGTGACTCTTTGGGTATACGGGGGTCAGGGAGCTGCTTGAGGAGACAGTCTGTCCTTTATAGGAGCTCAAGTGCTGAGCTGAGAGCTCCATTTTTCATTCAGAGCTGCTGGGCAGGTACGTTTAAGTCTGATGCAGCAGAACTCATAAACCCCATTTTTAATTTTTTTTTTTCCCAGGTGCTCTGTCCCAGGGAGTTAGGGCTTTATTTATGAGCTTCTGTTGTGCTGCTGCCTTTTTTCAGGGCTGCCCTGACCAGCAAGGAGGTAGCCTAGTCACTGTCTGCCTGCAGAGGCTTTGCTGAGCTGCTGTGGGCTCCGCCCACCTGCCGTGTGAACTTCTCTGCAGTCCTGTTTAGACGAGTGTAGTTAGAACTGTCTTGGCAATGGCGGCCCACCTCTGTAATGGCAGACTCTCTCTGTAATGGCAGGCTGCCTCGGCAATGGCCGGCTGCCTCAGCAATGGCAAACTACCTCCGTAGTGGTGGACTGCCTCGGTAATGATGGATACCCCTTCCCCACAGAGCTGGACTGTCCTGGGTTCAGCTGTGCTTGCTGTGAAACTCAATCCAGAGCATTTCTGATTGCTGTTTTTTTGTGGGGGTGGGACCAGCCAAGCCTGATCACCTGGCTCCCTGCCTCAGAGCCCCTTTTTTTTTTTTTTTTTAGTTGAATGATTGACTCTGTCTACCAGGTGTTCCAGTTGCCTGTTGAAAAGGTGCCAGGATCTGTGTGATTTCCCATGTGGCAACCCACTGTGCTGGCTGAAACAGCCGCGCTGAGATTCGTGGCACTTTTTTGCCCGAGAATCTTGTGGGCTGGCTCCCTGTTTCAGTCCCTTTTTTAATCAGTTGAATGGGCAACTCTGTCTGCCAGGAGCTCCAATCCCCAGCTAAAACTGTGTATTTTGTACAGAGAACCGCAGCACCAGGGTGCTGGCAAAACAGCTGCAAAAATAGCCGCGCCGGCCAAACAGCCGCACCAGCCAAACCAGCCACGCTGGTGACCCGTGGGGCTCCTCCATCTGGGAATCTCCTGGTTTGTGGGCAATAAAAATCCATCTGGAAATGCGGCGTCCACTCAGCCTCCACACTTTCGCTGGGAGCTGCAATCCTGAGGTGCTCCTAATTGGCCTTCTTGAATCCCCTAAATCTTCACTTAATTTCTAATAATTCTCTTCTGTTTATTAAAGATGGAAACCAGAAACGACATCGTCTCTCTGCTACTGGAGAGAAGCAGCAGAGTGAAGGTAACATTGCCCAGTTACACTCAAAAGCCACCAACCAAGTTCAGATGGGGGAGGATAAAGTTGTGCTTTAAGAAAGCCACTCTAAATATGCCCTTACAAGCAGCATGTAAATTGGGGTTTTATAGCACTGTTTCCATAGAATAGATGAAAACCCAGAAGCCTATGGGCCTCAAATGACCTGACACATTTTCAATAGCATCAGCAGGAACAGAAGGACCATGAAGCATCCTGTTAAATCACCAGTCCCTCAGCCTGGCCACAGAATCTTATGGTGAGAGAGCCTTATAGGTCATGTAATTTAGCTACCTTCTCATAGAGAAATGATGCTCACAACTCCCTTGGGATTTTGTTACCAGTCTCTGTTCTACCCACAACTGAACATTTCTGAGCATAGAAACATCTTTTACTCTGGCCTGTCTCCTACCAATTTCAAAACTAAGACATCAAATAAGCCTAGGTCCTCTTACAATTTTTTTTTTTTTTTTTTTTTGAGACAGAATTTCACTCTTGTCACCAGGCTAGAGTGCAATGGTGCAATCTCAGCTCACTGCAACCTCTGTCTCCTGGGTTCAAGCGATTCTCCTGCCTCAGCCTCCTGAATAGCTGGGATTACAGGCATGCGCCACCACGCCCAGCTAATTTTTGTATTTTTAGTAGAGACAGGGTTTCACCACATTGGACAGGCTGGTCTTGAACTTCTGACCTCAGGTAACCTGTCCTTTTCAGCCTCCCAAAGTGCTGGGATTACAGGTATGAGTCACTGTGCCCAGCCTACAATTTTTATCTCTGAGTTCTAAAAATTAATCCTGTCCTGATGATGGGCCAAGAGACTCATCAACCTGAGCTACCACCAAGCTCTTCAGAAAATTAAACTTCCCAATTTGATTGAATGTTTTCTCATGGGACGTGATTTCTAGACCTCATGCCATTTTGTTTCCTTGTGTCTGGATGTACCCTATAGATTGTCAAAGTTCTTGTTTGAGTGGGATACCACAAGAGAGCACTATTCCAGATATACTGTGGCCATCACAGAGTAGAACAAGACCTTCCCGCTTTGTTAAAATGAATCCCAATGCCTTTTCAGTGACATCTATGATCTTGCTACATTTTTAGCAGCTACATCACACAAGTGGCTACACATCCACACGTAGTCAAGGACTTGGCTTTAAAAGCAAAAAGCTGGCCAGGCATTGTGGCTCACTCCTGTAATCCCAGCACTTTGGGAGGCTGAGACGGGAAGATAACCTGAGGTCAGGAGTTTGAGATCAACCTGGCTAACATGGTAAAACCCTGTCTCTACTAAAAAATACAAAACAGTAGCCCGGCGTGGCAGCATGCGCCTGTAATCCCAGCTACTCAGGAGGCTGAGACCGGAGAATCACTTGAATCTGGGTGGCGGAGGTTGTGGTGAGCCAAGATCACGCCACTACACTGCGGCCTGAGTGACAGAGTGAGACTATGTCTGAGTAATAATAATAATAATAATAAGTAAAAGGGAAAAGTTAAGAAAATGACCAGGTAACCAACTTCTTCCTTCACTGAGCCTAAACTCTTTCCTGGTTCTAAAAGTCCATTTTTCAGTCCTCTCGTGTGGTGGCATCACCCCTTTTTGAGAAACACACTGTACCTGGCTAGAGTGGGAGTCCAGCTATAATTGTGGTGCAAGACTATTGAAGCTGCAGGAAGCTACATCTAGAAGCAAAGCAAGTGAAATATTACAAAGAGCTCCTGGAACATTTCACTGGGGCCCATCTAGTCACTCAGAGAGTTTACGAAACTTGCCCAAGATTGCAGAGCTATTCAGTAGTAGAGCTGAATAAATTTGTCTGGATGGTGTTCTTGTTCACTACTCTATATTCTCTAACCAACCAGGTTAGTGTTTGTAAAATTATAACTCATGGACCATAACATCAGAACCTTAAAAACAAAGATTCTTGGCTGCCACACTAGCTTTATTGAATGAGATTCTCTAATGGGGCTCTAAAATTTTCTTTTTCCCAAACTTCCCACATGATCCTTAAGTGCATCATTGTGTGGGAACCAGTATCATAGGTAACTTCAACTAAACCCTTCATCACTCAGGAGAGGATAAAGACCAGAAAACCCTAATGAAAGTAACAAGATCTCCCAGGTATATAAATGGCAACGCCTTCTCTTAGTCTTTAGGATGACTCGTATACAAACACAAACAAACAAACACACAAAAAAACCGCTTATCCTATGAACATCAAACAGTGGTTAAACAAAAGTGCTTACATTATCCTGCCTTTTTTGTTTGGTGGGAAAATGTTGCTAAAAGCTGGTTGGTCCCATGGGACTAAGAGATAAGAAGATCAAAAGATTTTAATAATTGCTAGTCACTGCTCTACTGGCAAACAATATGATTACATGAGCCATCAACACCTCAGGAATCTCTGTCATTCACTGACCTGAAATGAAATAGAGTTCAAGAAGCAAGATGAGGCTCCTGAGATAAATAGGAACCCATCATAAAGGACCCTGTAGTCCTTGACAAAGAGTTTAGACTTTAACTCCTTTGAGATAAGGAGTTGTGATAGACTGGCTAAGTGTTCTCCAACTTTCTTTTCTTGATGGGTAAAAACATTGAGGCTGGACTATATTTCCCAGCCTCCCTTCGGTTAGGTGTGGTCATGTGACTGATGTTTGGCCAATGGGCTATGATTGAAAGTTTTGTACTCTGCTTCCAGGCTTTGGCCATAAAATCTTCCCATACTATCCTCCAGTTGCTCTTTCCCCTATCCAACCATCTAGAAGTTAAGGACTAGAGGAATCTAAAAGTTGATAAAGTCCAAAGAAGGAAGGAGCCTGGGTCCCTGACTCATCACATTGAAAGCTGCCCATTGCACTCTCATATTACACTAGTGCATAAGCAAGAACTACATTTGTATTTCATTAAGATATTGAAATTTGGGGATTTATTCAGTACAATGACTAGCATTATCTTAACGAATACAGGAATTATTATAGGACTTACAGTAATATGATGAGTTCTTTTATAGAAAAGCTATCCTGATGCCATACCACTTGGCAAAAATTACATACAAAAGGTAAATAAGAATATGAGTTACTTACAAGGAATCTTCTCTGTTTAAAAAAGAACAACAATCAAGAATACTATGATCGCATAGCTTAGAATAACTTCTATGGGTCATTTGATTCTGTAATCTGCCTATAGACAGCTGAATATCTATCACCATTCCAATTGAAGGGTCATTTTCTTATTTTTTGAAAAGTTCCAACAACTTATACTCCCTCTCATAGTAATCTGGAATTTGCCTTTGGATTAAGATATTTTTCTTTATGTATAAATATCATTTTGCTGCATTTGAAAAATCCTCTCTGAACAGCTGGTATGGCAGTCTGCTAGTTTTCCCCCCAAATATACTCTTCTTCCAAACGCTCATAGTTTTTGTAGGGCACGTGGGCAACCAGTTAGAAACTATGTTTTCCAGTCTTCTTGCAGCTAGGTATGACTAGGTGACAGAGTTCTGTCTCATAGAATGTGAATGGAAACATTGAAGGTAACCACCCACAGCCAGACAGAACATTTGTTAATGTCATTGGCAGGGCTATGCTTTTTCAGAGGTCCTGGCAACCAGGTGTACTCAATAAATGTTAAATTTCTTTCTACCCCATTTAATCTGTTATTAACTCAACACAATATGTTTAATATGATACTATTTTCTGAGTGTAAGAAAATGGACAGGGAAGTAAAGGACAAGGAATTGACAATTCTGGCTCACTGTACCATAGTTTAAGGTTTCTATTTGGTGCTCACTCCCCAGGCCTGTCCCTCTAAGACAAAGAGAAACTGTTTAACGTATGTTTAAAGCAGCCATCATTTACCCCTCTTTTTCTCACATTTAAAAACGACATCCGTCTTCAAAGTTCTGCAGAATAAACCAGCATAATTTCTGTAATTAGGAAAAATACAGATAAGCACAAAGAGGGAAATGCCAAATTCTTGTAATTCCATTCATTGTGGTAACTGCATCACTCTAGTCTTTTTAATTAACATAGATCTATACCTTTTTTGTTTTATTTTTACAAAAATAAGACCATTATCATTGCATGGAGTTAGGTAACTTTCTTTTTTTTTCCCTTTTTTAGTCCCTTTAGTCTCTCTCTCTCTCTCTTCTCTCTCTCTCTGTGTGTGTGTGTGTGTGTGTGTCAGCTTGAGATACAATTCACATAACATAAAACCCAACCTTTTAAAGTGCACAATGTAGTGGTTTTTAATATATTCAGAGTCTGCAGCCATCTAATTCCAGAAAGTTTTCACTACTCCAAAAAGAAACTCAGTATCCAATAGCTGTCCCTCCTCATTCCTGCCTCTGCTCAGCCTTGTCAGGCACTAATCTACTTTCTGTCACTATGAAGTTGCCTATTTTAGACATTTCATACAAATGGGATGATATCGTCTGTGGCCTTTTCTTTCTATCTTCTTTTACTTAACACAATGGTTTCAACCTTCATCCATGTTGTAGCATGTGTCGGTACCTTTTTCTTCCTTTTTAAGGCCGAATAATATTCCATTGTATGGATATACATATTTTATTTATCCATCCATCAGTTGATGATGGACATTTGGATTGGTAACTTACTTTTTACTTATCCAATTTTTTATTAACATGGAAATGATCCTTTTTAAAACCAGTTTAATGCCTGCAGAGTATTCCACTGAATGAAAAGAATCATTCTGGTGAATGAGATGCACCATATTACAAACTATATTGTGATAACATATTTTTGCAATACTATCTCACTGTAAGTTAGACTTGGGCAGCCAGAATGAAATCCACCAGTCCTCAAGTTGCTTATGGGGCAGGGGCAGGGGAGAGTAAGTACAAATATGGGATAGGATAAGGTAGTGAGGTGAGAGGGGGGAGTCCATTTTCTTAAGCTATCTACCATTAAGGAGAGCAGATTCTGGAATATGCTGCCGAAAATGTCTGTTATCTTTCAAATAAGATGATTTGCCTGACCAAGGGCAGATGTAGGTCACAGACTGTCAAGGTGTTATGCTAGTCTCTTTCAGACCTGAAGCGGCCTGAGGCAGTACTCACCCAGCCCTAAAAGGCTGAATATAAATCACGCTTGTTGGCAATTTTTGCTGACGTGCTGCCTGACACATGGCTAAAAGCCTTTCTCAGAGCTGAGAATAAATTCCAAGACAGCAATGACAGCTATAACAATGCTGCCACATGTTAAAATGTTTAAAAGCCCTCTACAGGAGTAGTCATTCAACACAACATCCTTTACTTAGATAGACCCTGCATATTGCAAGACAATGGGGTTGGGGGGGTGCTTTGCTAAAGAAGAAAGGGAGAATAAAGATAGTTCTGCAAAAGACTGCAGGGGTGAGGTTTACAAGCAATGTTTAGATGAAGTAGCCCCGGTTCCACCCTTACCTCCCCCTAGCCCAAGGGATCAAGTTCTTCTAAGGCATTTTGGTCATGAGCAGATGTCTACTGTGCAACAAGAAAATGAGACAAAGGGGGATAGAGCATCGCTTGAAAGAGCATAATAAACACAAATTATGCTGCCTCCAATAGACCGTACGGCTTTCATTTGCAATCTGGCTTATTCCACGAGATTTGTTTCTAAAGGGATCCAGTTTGTTCTGGGATGGAGTGGTGGGAGGTGGTTACACTGACATTGTGTCCTGGGGGATCAGTTTCTGTGGGGTGTCCACTCAGGAACATGTGTTCCAAGAGCATTTCTGAGATTCAAGGGTTTTACTTAAAAAGCAGTCACAAAGGAAGCAGGTTTGCCAGCCTCTATGAAGGAATAAAAACGATCTCTTTTAGTAGTTTGCCTTTGCAAGAATTTGCCAGAGACTAATTTTTTAACCAGTAAAACTGTATGTGTGTGTGTATGTGTGTACGTGTGTGTTTTCGGAGAGTTGCTTTGTGAAAGAAAGGAACATGCCTTGAGATTTGCAGAAAGACTTGGCAACATGGAGTGAACTGAGGGACCTTCTTGAGTCGAAAGAAAAAAAGTAACTCCCTGGTGGTTGCTGGCTCACAGATATTCTGCAAAATGTCCTGGGATGGGGACCATCTGGACAAGATATTCCCACCCCACCAAACAAAATTTGAGTTAGAAAACAGGAAAAACACACCCCCACACAGAGCTGAGCCAAGAAGGCAACTTCTGTACAATTGCCAGGAGGAAGCGGAGCTCCATCAGCACCTTGGAACACGTGGGCACTCAAGAGTTCTGGGGGCATGCCCCCTCTGGATATCCCAGGAGAGGGAAAGGGCCAGGGTCCTGCTGGCTGTGGAACTGAAGAAAAGTAGCCAAAGGAGAAGGAGAAGACAGGAAATTGAGAAATTTCTATTTTCATAACCATTTTCCATGTTTTCTCCAAGTACTAAGAAGATGTCCAAAATAAGGGCTATTTCCTCTTTGGCTTTGATTGATAAAGTGGCCATTTCTTTCCTGGGATTCATTACTGAGTTTGAAATGTTATGAAGTCTAAAAGGATAGAAGGTTTCATCTGCTAAATCAGACAGTCAAGTTATCAAATATGCAAATTAACATACAAGACAGTCCCAAACAGACAGGACAATTTCACAGACGTGACAGACTATCTATAAACTTAATCAAACTTTTTATTTTTGCTACTATAACTCTTTTAAAAATCTCCTATGGAGTAGAGTTTCTAAATTTATAGGTTAGTTCAAAAAGAAAAACTTTGATCATAGTTATTAGCAGTCCACAGGAAGAACACAAATATTTGTACATTTATATCATTGTTGCTTTCATGGCATTTGTTTGCCAAGTACAGTAAGATGTCAGAGTTTTCAATCTTAGTATGGAAAATTACCAACGATTTTACCTGGAGTGGGGTCTAAAACATTGCTTTCCAATCAGAGTGATGAAGGTATGCCTTCAACTTATAGCTAAACACCCCCACTCCCCATAAATTACTTCAACATCTATTTCTTTTCACTATATCTTTGAACTATGTAGTCAGAGTGTCTTCTGCCAATCAAGAGCCCATCTTCTGCATTTGAAAATCCCATTGATGATGGGCTTCTACTTTCCAGAGCAGCTATCCACAACTTGTGGTCCACAGTTCTGTGCCGGTCCAAGAAGACTCAGCAAGTGGTCCACTTGCCCTCCCTAGATAGAGAAGTAAAAGCTGGGCTGCTGCCTGTCAAACAAAACAACTATGCAAAAGACACTGGAATCGCTCATTCAGACCACAGGATAGTCTCCAGCTATTATCAGAGCTTGAAAAGATGCAATCAATTCATGTGGCCAGGCCAGAGGCATTGTGGTCCCAGTTGCTAAGCACCCATTTTCTAGTCAGGAGTTTTTGCTTCACCATCCAGCCTCCATAGCTTTGCAGTTTTCTAAAGTGTGTGTTTGTGTGTGTGTGTGTGTGTGTGTGTGTGTGTGTGTGTGTGTCTATCTTTACCTCCGAAATAGGAAACATGAAGAAATAGGCACTTTAAAATTAGACTATTTAGGAAAAAGAAAATAGGACTACGGTAGTCTTTATTTCTCCTCCCTTCCTTTTTTCCTTCCCTCCTTTCTCTTTTCCTTTTTGTCAATGGGATGCTTTCCCGACAAGAATGTTACAATGAACCCCATTGTAGAAGAAGGTAAAAGTAGAGCTGCTCTGGTGAAAGATGGAGTAAAGGATCTTGATTCTTGCTCCGTCTCTTCCTTTAGGTAGTACTTTTCTTTGTCAGCTAGAGATGATTCCACTGTGCCTGGGAATCCACAGAAGACCTGTGAACACTGAGGTAGTAGAAAGACCATTGAGTGCCTTGGCAGGAGACGCAGACTCCAATTTAGAAATGGAGATCAGGGGCTGAGCATGGTGGTTCACACCTGTAATCCCAGCACTTTGGGAGGCTGAGGCGGGCAGATCACCTGAGGTCAGCAGTTCAAGACCAGGCTGGCCAACATGGCAAAGCCCTGTCTCTACCAAAAATACAAAAAAAAAAAAAAAAATAGCTGGGCATGGTGGTACATGCCTGTAATCCCAGCTACTTGGGAGGCCGAGGCAGGAGAACAGCTTGAACCCAGGAGGCAGAGGTTGCAGTGAGCTGAGATCACTCCATTGCACTCTAGCCTGGGTGACAGAGAGAGACTCTGTCGAAAGAAAGAAAGAGAGAGAGAGAGAGAGAGAGAGAGAGGGAATAAAGAGAAAGAAGAGGAGAGGAGAGGAGAGGAAGGAAGGAAGAAAGGAAGGAAGGAGGGAGGGAGGCAGGGAGGGAAGGAGGGAAGGAGGGGAAGGAAGGGAAGGAGGGGGAAGGAAGAGGAGGAGGGGAAGGGAGCTCAGGCCATGTTTTGCATGCCAGAATCCAGAGGGACCAGGATGAGCCAGGCACTCAGAGCAGCCTCAGCAGGAGCAGGTCAGGCTGGTGGGCAGGGGAGTTGGCTTCATTCCTGTGCTTCAACCAGAGTCATTTCTCTTACAACTGGTTCCTGTATTGGGTTCCACTCGGATTCCAGAATTTGTAAAATTACATGTATTGGGGATTTCTAAGGTCTCTTTCAGTCACGAAGTTCTTTCCTAAAGTTCTAACTCAGTTGTGGCTCATCTGACTTTTCTTTGGACAAAACAATTTCTGAGAGATCACAGAATCTACCCAATTATTCATTTGCCAGCTATTGAGTGAACATCATTAGTGTTTTTCAGTGCTCCCTCCATGTTGTACTAAAGTCCCAAAGTAAAAATGCCTGGCTACTCTTCTTTCAGAAAAAGAAACATCCCCATGACAGTTCAGAAAGCAAAGAACTAATTAATCTAGTATTATTCCTTTAAAATGATTTATTATAGCTATGTATATAAGATATAATCACCTCATGTTAACTATATGAGTTTGGCCCAATTCAAGTCTTTTAGTTTTGATGTTATTCCCAAACATACACATTTTAGGAAACCTTCTTCATAGTTTCCCAAATTATAGCAAGCATCAATGGGTGGTTTGTATAAAAATTAAGTGTTGAAGAAATGGTAGAACTACAGCATATAACTTATGGAAAAAAAAATGAATCCCCAAATAAATAATCTTACCTCTATTGTTTTTTATATTACCTTCCAGTTTCTGCACATGCTTTACATGACTGTCATGGTACCTATATTAGTTTTCAACATAACTTTTAAGTATTTTGAGAATAGTTTGTAAGTTTCCATATAGTCTTCCTAGCTATAATTGGTAAAGTCTGCATAATATTCCATTGTGCTGATGCATTGTAGTGTGTTAACCTGACTAACCTGTTAGTACATCCATGACAGACCAGGCATCAAGAAAAGCTCAGAATTGTAATGCCAGAGGTCACAGCTCTGCTTTGTGGAGTCCTATCTCTGAACCACCAAAGTACTCTATCTGTCTCACATTACCACTGGAGCAAGGACCAGCAGATTATAGGGCCTCACTTTGTTCTCAAGGTTGGAAAATATACATAGCAACTTGGATGTAAAGTGCATATTACATAAGGACATTCCAGCCTAACCTGGCCTTCACGTGCAGAGAATTAACCCACACAGCCCCATCGGGTTTTGACTGAAGCTCCCAGGTCTTAGACATTGCCATATCCAATTCATTCTTGGTTATCTCCAGCCCTGCTTTCTAGAAAACTAAGAAGTCAGAAATGTCTATAGAAGTGACTTAATTGGGAAGTAACTTCTTCTAAAAAGCATATAAATTGGGAATAAACTCACAAGCTTTGGAGAAGGAAATCTTTAAGGATCTAGGAAGTATGTCTCCACCTAAAATATGTAATACACCTCTTCTGTGTGGTATCTTGTGAGCTTTTGGATACATTTCAAACAAAGATTTGTCATCTCTCAAAACATCAGGCAACATTAAGACTTCAGTTGTTTGTTTCAAAATGGATAGGCCTTGACTTTTTCTTCAACCAGAATTTGGTTTTCAGATATAGCAGGTGGTTATTTTGATTATGTTCTACATATGTTTAGAGGGTTTTGTCAACAGGAACCTAAAAATGTCACTTTGTAGAAACATTCCTTTTTGTTCCCCTCTTACTGTTATTTCTTGTCATTCTTGATCTAAAACATGCTAAATAATTCCACTCTTCCAATGCTGTTTGCACCTTTCCAACGCTCATAGCGGGTACCTGGGCTGTATAAATACTAATGAGGAAATCAGTCTCTGAAAAGTGCTAAATAATCACATTGTTGGAGCTCTAACAGCAATACAAAGCACTTTCAGTTTCACAAGTACATTTTGAATGTAATAAAATAAAGAGTGTTAGTTAAACAGAGACATTTGTACCATAGGAGGTTGTAGAACTATTCAAAGGTAACATTGATAGAGGTTAATACATGAAAAGGCTGTTGGGAAGAGATTACTATTATTATTTTTTAAGTGGAAATGTACTTACAGTGTTTAAAAAGAATAGAACTGCAATTTTATTAAGATAGGTCCTCAAGTTCTGATTTATTTAAAAAACTACAAATTTGCATGTGATTTGTATATATCATTCAGTGAGGCCTGAAATACTTCTAGCATTTCCCCCACCTTCTTCTTTTTTTCTCTTAAACATACCAAAGTTCAGTATATCAAGTTGACAAAGTCCAATGGAGATAAACAACTGGCCTGAAATGAACCTCAATTCTCAGCAGCCACAATCATGTAAAGAATAATAATCACTCTGCTAGGCTGTCACCAGAGCTCATGTGTCATTAAGAAAATGAAATCCTAGACTTCGTCTCCACCTATGAAACCTATTATTGAGACTTTGAAGATGGGAACCCCACTGCAATCATTAACACCAATCACCAGGAAGAACTTTGTACCAAAAATATATGGGGCCTTCTTCCACATCACTTTTGGAAAAAGTTCCAAAACTCCACTTTGACATAATATCTAATATTTTTGAAGAATTTTATTGAGTCATGCAGTCACAGCAAAAGAGATACATGTGGTCAAAACAGTACTTAATTTTCCAGACTTGTCCAAAATGCATTTGAAAATTCTCTTTTTTACCTTTCCCTGCCTTCCAATTTCATTTTTATGCAAGGAAAATTTAAAGAGATACTGGATCTCTTCAGTATCTAGAACTTTGAAGACTGAGCTTCAACTGTATTTCATTAAATATGCTTTTTAAATATTCCACTTGCCAACCTCATTGTGTAATTGAAAGAAAGGAAATGTCCCTAGCATTGTCTCTACTCCTCCTCTCCAGTCCTTACAACTCCTTACTTTGTCAATGACATCACTGTCTTGAGTGCTCACAGCTCCAAGATTTTTTTTTTAAAGGCCAGGTGCGGTGGCTCACGCCTGCAATCCCAGCACTTTGGGAGGCCGAGGTGGGCAGATCACAAGGTCAGGAGATTGAGACCATCCTGGCTAACATGGTAAAACTCTGTCTCTACTAAAAATACAAAAAATCAGCCAGGTGGGGGTAGCAGGCGCCTGTAATCTCAGCCACTCCAGAGGTTGAAGCAAGAGAATTACTTGAACTCAGGAGGCAGAGGTTGCAGTGAGCCAAGATCATGTCACTGCACTCCAGCCTGGGCAACAGAGCAAGACTCTGTCTCAAACACACACAGACACACAAACTCCTCAAAAAATACCCACAGTTCTGCACTTAATGGAGCTTACAGATACACCCCTTACTCTAATTCATAGGCCATGCATTGACTGGCAAGAATCCCTAACTCGCCTTCACATTGTTTGTAGCTCTTCCACCCAAATTGTAAAAGTTTTAAATTTTGTTGAGCAAACATCTCCCCCAGACCTAGGAAAACAGCAGAGCATATTGGCTTAAACAGACATCAAATTAAATTGCACTTCTGACACTCATCAGTTGTTTGATATATGACAATCTTTTCTAAGCTTGTGTCCACATCTATAAAATAGGATAATAATTGTATTTATGGGATTACTGTAAGAACTTAATAAAACACTTGTGAAGTATCCAGCTTGGGACTTAACACAAAATAAGCAAAAAAAAGTTCATTTTTTAAAAAATTATTTTTGTTTTTATTTTACAGCTTCTCATTTCGTTCAATTATGACCACTTAAGCAGCACCAAATGCATATACTGTC
The DNA here is from genome assembly GCA_036589455.1 of Ateles fusciceps. Taxonomy (NCBI): domain Eukaryota; kingdom Metazoa; phylum Chordata; class Mammalia; order Primates; family Atelidae; genus Ateles; species Ateles fusciceps. The sequence continues at coordinate 14,837,483 of JAZHEH010001266.1, read as the reverse complement.
CACCCCAAATTCCATAGACTGAATCTATGGAATTTATCTGTGCCACATTATCGTCCTTCTGATAGTTTGGTGGCTTCTAATTTATTCTTAAATAACTTCTTGTTTGAACTTTTCACCTCATTTATAAATGCTTTTAGGAAAGAGATTATATCGTATGCTCTTCTGTGTGATGAATTATTTCAGAAGGAAATCACTTATTGAACATCTATTAGGTGCAAAGTGTTCCACACAGTGTCAATCAGTCAGCAAGCTTTACTGAATATCTGATCTGTACATATAAATATTATCAAAATGTTTTTTAAGCCTCCAAAGCTTTATCTTGGTTGGAATTTTCATAATTCAGTCCTTATTTTGTAGAAGCCTCATGTAGAAACAATGGAACAACTCCGCTTGGCATAGATTTACACTGCCAGCAGATCTTTCTGTTCAAGCAAGTGTAAACATCTCGATGTGAGCAGAAAGTTCAAGTTCTGTTAGAAAAGGTTCATGTACAATAAACACAAAGTAATAAAGATACCACAATTTTAGTGCAAGTCTGCAGGGAGCCTGAGAATCCCACAATCATATAATGTTACAATTTCAAAATGCTTTTAATGAGTATCTGTAGAAATTGAGTTATAATGCCTTTTTTCAAAAAAGACTTTAACATGACATGAATTCCCCACCGAAGTGAACCTCACATTGGCATCCAATTTAAAATGTTACAAAAACGACATTATTGCCCAACATCTGTTTTATCATCTGATGATTCTGTTGCAAGATTATGATGAGGAAGTTATTTCAGCAGAAGTCAAGAGACCTTTATGCTGCCATTATCCTTAGATTACTTTCCTATTACTCCCACATCAGGCTCCTGGCTGGTAAAGCACAGAATCATCTCATCGGAAAAGAACGTGGAATGTCACATTGGCTCATTCTCAGATTCACACAGGACCCCACTTTATCTGCTTCAAAGAAATGATTCTATTTGTTAAGCAATGTAGTTGTCAATTGCCAAACACAATTTCTAGAAATTTAGAAAGGAAACATTTTCTAATTTCAGTTCTTATTTTAATAAATTATTGCTTTCTTTGACCCCAAAGTGTCTTATGTTGACAGACCTGTAACAAATGTGGTAATCTGCCTACTGGCAAAATATGTAGATATTATTTCATAGATAGAGATTACCAATCAAAGCCATCACACTGCTCTTTGAAAAATAACTACTATACATATGATTACTAGAAAATTATTTTTGTATATTTTAGCTGTCTGAAATTATCCACTCAGATTAAACTCATTAAAAGTCTACAGTCCCGTATCTCATATAGAGCAGGTATTCAATTACATGCTGAAAAAGTAAAATAAGGAAAATTACATATACACGCATGGTACTTTACAATAGCCTGGACATTAACACACCCAACCAAACCTCACTAATTTTCATGGTGACACTAATTATTACATACATATTCACTCATACACGTTTCTGAAAGAAATTTTGTTTGGGCAAAATAGCAGATTCCATGAATCTCTTCGGAGACACAAGGTTAAGGTATAAACTTAACTTTTTTCCAGGATGAAACTAAACAGCACCAAACCAGGAGAAATGTTTAAGGTCACATCGGTAGTCTACAAGCACTACTCCTAGAGAGTACAGTCCCTCAAATAGAACTAACTCTTTACAACAATTGTAGTTTTTAAAGGTAAAATGTATTCCAAACTTCTAGCACAATGCCTGACACACAGTAAACATGCAAACAAAATGATGACTATTACATTTCCACACCATTTAAAAGTGAAATCAGGACAGGAGCAGCGAAATGTTTACGTTATTGCTCTCCCACATCTTGCCCCCACATTTCTGGTTAGGAGGATCAAAGGTGGACTGCTAGAGGCAGGGATCACCTGTTACACTCACTACTCTAGGACCTGTAAGAGTTCCTGGCACATAAGAAGATCAATAAATAATTAGTGGCCAACTAAATGGCCCTTCCCCTCTCCCCCCTGGTCCCTTTCCAATTAATCTTGTTCCTGCCTCTCCTCCTCCAATGTCATTGGATCCTAAACCCAGGAGGCAGGCAGAGGACCAAGAGGGTGGGTAGGTGCTGGGTGCCTAGATGAAGGAGGCCTCAAGGCCTGGGACCACATACTCCAGCTTGGATTGCATGGTCTTTTTTTTAGCTCTAAGTCGCCTGTAAATGCATTAAAGATTAATGCATTAATGTACTATTAGGACTTGACTGTTCATTATGGTAACTGGTGCTTTGTTTGAAATTTGTAAATAAAAAATAATGTCTTCAAGCTTCACAGAGGTTTCTATCCAAATCAATAAGACCCTTGCAATCATTCAGAGTGGCAGTAGATTCAGATGGGAAAAATGTTTTAAAATGCAAATCAATATAGGAATTCCATAAAATGGTTGAAAAACAGTATCAGTTAAAAAGAACAACTAGGTTCTTATTTCATTTTTTGAAACAAAAATTGAACTAGGCATGGCGTATTGGATCACTTCGAAGGGCCATTAATCTCCAGATTAGAAAATATCACATTCTGGGATGCCATAATGTTGGCAGATTTATAAATTTGCCTTGTTTTGCTCAATCATTAGAGAAAATATAAGATTTCATCCTCTAGTCTTTACAAATGCAGGCTGTTTTGGAATAAAAAAATATATATAATCACAGTGTTATTTACACATACTTACATAGAGAGATATATACACATATAATAGGAAAAAAAACACATCTACATTTGATCCACATTTTTAAAAGAAACCAAATAAAATAAGAAAAAATAAAAGTTGAATTCTATACTCTATCCAGATGGTTTTACTTCCTATTATTCCCTATTTCATCCCTCTGGATAAAATACTGTTTTCCTCACAAATAATGCAGCACAAATATTCTGCTAGTACTGTTAGAATAATGCTAAATATAATAGTTAAATGGTATTAGAACTCTACTAAAACACACACATGCTTACAGGCCAGAGACTATTTTCTTTATTGTTTGAATAAAGAATAATTTACCTTATTTAACAATGTTAATTACTTATAGGAGACCTTATAGGAGAAATGCAGCATTTCTAGCTAAAAGAATGTTATGGCTGGGTACAGTGGCTCATATCTATAATCCCAGCATTTGGGAGGCTGAAGTGGAAGGACTGCTTGAGTCCAGGAGTTCAAGACCAGCCTAGGCAACATAGAGAGACTCTGTCTCTACAAAAAATAAAAATAAATTAGCCAGGTGAGGTGTCACGTATCTGTAGTCCCAGCTACTTGGGAGGCTGAGGTGGGAGGATCACTTGAGCCCATGAGTTTAAGGCTGCTGTGAGCTATGACTGCACCACTGCTCCCCAGCCTGGACAACAGGGTAAGCCCCGTATTTAAAAAAATAAATAAATTCTAATAGTTATTGGTTGATTTTCTTTTACATCAATTTAATACCAAAGACACATGTCTGGAAACATTTAGGTCCTTAGCCTCATATGTGGGGGAGGAGAAGGGAGAAGGGGGTAAGACGTTAAACTACTATAATGAATTATAGATATTCTCCCCCTAATTGAAATGTCACTGCTATTAGAAAAACAGGATATAATTCTAATAGAATATTGGGATATGCTGGAACATATAAGCCAAATTACAAGAAAGATAGAATAGATAAGTAAAATAGGAGGTGTGCAGTCATGATGTAGAAAGAATTTACTGACTTCAAGAAGTGTAATTCCCCAAATTGAAAGTCACAGGTCACTTTCCCCACATGTATGTATACAATAAATATTGGTTCAGAAATAAAAAATGAATGAATGAATGATTGCCACTTTACAGACTAACAAATTGTGACTCAGATAATTTAAATATCTTGGTGAGAGCTCACTTTTAGAAGACTGAACCTAAATCCCAGGTCTTTGACTTCCCTTATCACAAGCACTCCTCCGTGAAATACTGACAGCTTAGGTTCACACCCATTCTGTAATGAGAAGTGAGGAGAGGGTTGTAGGGAAAATGAAGGTAAGGAAAAGAGAAACTGATGTGATACTGTCATTGGGGAGGGGAAGAGTCAGAGTCCAAAATCACAAGTCCAAAGGATAGGAGCCAAATTCAAGTCCTTCTCAAGAAAGGATTGATTCCAGGCAGGAGACAGGCAAGAGAGAGGTGATATAAGACTTCTGCAAGGCACTATTCTCAATAGCAAAGAAATGGAATCAACCTAAATGCCCATCAATGACAGATTGGATAAAGAAAATGTGGTACATATATACCATGGAATACTATGCAGCCATAAAAAAGAACGAGATCATGACTTTTGTGGGAACATGTATGGAGCTAGAGGCCATTATCCCTAGCAAACTAATGCAGGAAAAGAAAACCAAATACCACATGTTTTCACTTAAAAGCAGGAGCCAAATGCTGAGAGCTCATGGACACAAAGAGGGGAACAACAGAAACAGGGGCCTACTTGAGGTAAAAGGTAGGAGGAGGGAAAGAGTCAGAAAAAATAAGTGTTGGGTAGGAACCTGGGTGACAAAATAATCTGTGTAACAAACCTCCATGACACAAGTTTACCTAGATAATGAATCTGTACAGGTACTCCTGAACCTAAAATAAAAGTTAAGAAAAAAATCATTTCTTCTTGGCAAATAGTCTTTAAAAAAAAAAAAAAGAAGACTCTGCAAGGGTAATTCTTGCTAGGAAGCATGATTATCAGTAGGGAGTAAAAGTAAAAACCAAGTAAGAGAGAAGCTCTCTACCTACTCACAAGGGCTCCAGAGTAAACCCTAGAACACTGATATGCACTTACCTTCTTCATAGAGGAGAGGCAGCAAGGAAAACAGAGGCTGGGACTTCAGTCAGAAGTTGGGTTGGAATTGACTATCACACACCAGTGAGAAGGCTTTAGCATGAGCCTGTCACTAGACTAAGACTGCAATACTTCCAGACACTTAGGCCACCAAGCATTATTTCCAACCCAACTACTAGCAGGGTCGTGGCTATAGATACTGTGTCTGCTTGGTGTCCACTGGTTCGATGGCTGGGAGGGCTGAGTCTGCACGGGGTGGCTAGATGGAACTAGGACAGGTGAGCTATGAGTACCACTGCTCTCCAGCCTGGGCAACAGGGTAAGACCCATCTCTAAAAAATATATATATATTCTAATAGTTATTGGTTGATTTTTTATGTCAATTTAATACCAAAGATACATGTCTGGAAACATTTAGGTCCTTAACAGTCTCATATTTGGGGAAGGAGAGGGGAGAAGGGGGTAAGATGTTAAACTGCTGTAATGAATTATAGATATTCTCCCTCAAACTGAAATGTCACTGCAACTCACCACTCACAACACACAAGTCATCCAGAGCTGTTCCCACAAACCACACGATAGCAAACAGCCCTACGTCAAAAAACTGGCATTGATGCAGGCTTGGTGATTTGAAGGTCACATAATAGTGGGCTAAACATACAGACACTAAGAAGGCAATAAAAATTTAGTTATTATCCACCAACTAAGAGGGACAAAATGATGGATATGGTGCCATAGGAGATGGCATGAAGTTGAAAATACAAAAACAGTCTAAACTCACTATGAATTATGTGAAATACCAATATACCATTTCAACAGACAATTGGCAATTGATATTTAATAACAATATTATATGCAGTGAGTGATACCGATACTCTCATATATTAGCAATGAGCATATTAATTGAAGACTGCAACTAGGCTATAAGAATCAAGAGCCTTAAAAATTGTGCTCACACCCAGTAATTCTATGTCTAAGTAACAATTATGAGCAAATAATCTGAGATTCAAATAAAGACTTTTAAGCCATAATGTCCACCACAGTATTGCTAATACTACTAGAAAATTTAGAACTTCCTAAATATTCCAAAATATGTAAATTACAGTGTGTATAGTGCATGGAACATTAAGTGATCAGTAAATATGTTGCTGTGGAAGCATTTTTAACACTATATTGCTTAAGTAGACCATCAAGCAATTAATGGTCTACTTAACCTTATATGCCATATAATTAACCTTATATGCCATATAATTTCAATTATGTGTATATATATGTATACAGAAAGGTGTATGTTCTATACATTTGTTCATATGTATGCGCTCACATATAGCTATATAGATATAGGTATAAACATAGGTACAGATGAAAAATATAGAGATATCATATGCAGATAATAAAAGACTAAAAGTAGAATGGGTAATTTTTATATTATTATTTATTCTGAACTAAGTTTCCTACAGTGAACCCATATTGCTTTTTATAGTCAGAAAAATATAAGTTGTTCCTTTGCATTGGTCTGTTTTTCATTTTAGATACAAAGACATAGCTTGGACTTAGGGCCACACAGCTTTGTACTAGAATCCTATTTTGCCCCTTATACCAGCCCTGTGGCCTTGGGCAGATCATTTAACTTCCCTGAGATAAATTTTACTCATATGTAAAATAGACATAATATCACCTCAAATCATTGCAGAGATAAGAAAATAAAAATAAGATATTTAGCACAGTATGTAAAAACAGTGTAGAGACTCAACACATGGCAGCTGCTATAATGCTATTCCCAGTAATTTTTCCCCAACCCCAGTTCCATCCTGCCACTGCATACAACTCCCTAAATGCACACATCTAGTCTTCAGAAACTAGATTTACAGTGATGTTAAATGAGCAGCCCCTTGCCAGGCACTACACTACCTCCAGGGTTATAAGGGACTAAAGCCTGAAATTAGGAAGGACCTAATATTTAGCACCACATGACTCAAACATGTCAGTGCCAGCTGCTTCGCTATCAATTCACTTCAGCCCCACCATTACTTCTTCCCATATCTGAAGAGCTCTAGAGCCATTTATAAGCCATACTTATAAACCATTTTGCTGAATTACACAATGTTCTATACTCTCAAACTCTGTAAGATTAATTTTATATGTCATAACTTGGCCTCCATGCTAAAAGCAGTCTCCCCCATCTTTATTTATTTTTTAGAAATTTATTTGCTCTTCATACACTTTAGGGGATATGTTAGGTTAAACAATTTGCTCAATACACAGAGTTCCAATTGCACTCTCCCCAAGTAACATGTCCAACCAATAACTCACTGCAAAAAAGGAATGTGCATATACAGATTAAAGATGATTCAACAGCTATAAATTAAAACTCAACAAAAAAGACAGAAGAAATGCACATTGTTTATCTTGGAAAGTGAAAACTAAGGCCTGTTAGTCTAAGAGGTTTTGCTTTGTTGAGTTATTGTTTATCCTGGTACCACATAAAAGAAACACACAAAAAGACAAAAACCAAGGCAACAAACAGGGTCGGGGGAGGGGGGGAAATTAATATACAGTAAGATAAAGAGTTCTCATCAAAAAAAGTAAAAAAATAAGACTCCTTATATGATAGAGCTCTGTAAATATTGATATAAATTCTTGCTGTGAATTTTTTAAAAATTTGGAGTGGGAGAAGGAAATGGGGGAAAAAAATTGGAAACCTTTTCCTCTGCCTAAACTGGTGGCTAAAGGTGGGGTCCATCTGATTCCACAGATCATAATTATTTAATTTTTATACTTTAATCCTCTCCTTTGAAGATTGTATACAAAACGTGACCTACATGGTAGAGATATTTTCAGATTTCAGAGATGTTTCTGTTTGAGGTCAGTATTAGAGAAAAGGAGAAAACTATGCTATTCTCTGCATCAAGTGCCACTTGCAAATCACTCATTAATTGGTTCAATAAATATTTATTGAGAACATGCTCTGTGCCATGCTCTGCTCTAGGGCTGGGAATATAACAGGGAACAACATCTTCAAGTCCTTGATATCATGATTACATATTTTTAACAGTTTTAAAACTAGAAAAATAATGTGTGTCACATTTGCAATGTAGATTACTCCAAATAAAATGATTAGAAATTCTTCATGCCCTGAAAATAAACATATGAATAGATGAATCGAGAGATGGATGAATGGATGAGTAGATGGAGAGATGGAGGGATGAAGGGATGGGTGGGTAAGTAAATGGGTGGATGAATCAATGGGTGGATAGAGGGACGGAGGTAAAGAAGAAAGGAGGAATTGATGAGTGGATAAGTGGAGAGCTGGATGGCTGGGTAGATGAGTGAGTGGATGGATGGATGGATGGATGGATGAATGGGCGAAAAGATTGATGGGTGGGTAAGTGGGTAGATAGATGAATATGTACAGTCAATCCTCATTATTTGCAGATCCTGTATTTCCAGATTCACCTGCCCACTGAGATTTATTTGTAATCCCCAAATCAATACTTGCAGTGCTTTCAGTTACTCATGGACATGCTCAGAGCACTGAAGAATTTAAGTCACCCAGTGCTCAGGTTTCTAACTGAGGCCAAACAAGGTGATACACTATCTCCTTATTTTAGCTCTCATATTATAGATAAGTGTCCTTTTTTGTGGTCCATTTAGTGGCACATTTATCATATTTTTGTGGTTTTTGTTGCTGATTTTACTGTTTGAAATAGGCCCCAAGTGTAGTACTTTACTGCTGCCTAATGTTTCTAAGTGCATGGAGTCTGTGATCTACCTTCAGGAGAAAATATGGTGTCAGATAAGCTTTGTTCAGGCATGAGCTATAGTACATTGGCCATGAGTTCAGTGTTAATGAATCAACAATATATATTATATAAGGTTTCTTTAAATAGAAACTCACATACAACAAGGTTCTGTATAGTTCAGTTGACAAAAATATTGTGACTCACAGGAACCTAATTCTGTATTTCCCCTAAGAACAATGGTTTAGTATTCACTAGTTCAGTATTCATAGCAACTTTATAAAATATAACTGCCATTAATAATGATAATCCATTGTAGATAAATAAAGATGGATGGATGGAAAAAATAGATAGATAGATAGATGATAGGTAGATAGACAGAAGGACAGACAGACAGATGGCTTTTAGAAGTGTGGGAGAGGTCATAAGCAGTGAAGTCAAGGCACATGGATTTTATTTGGTGGTGAAATGTCTCACTTCTGGAAAGAGACATAATTTCACCTTGAGTTCTTCTGGAGTGATCAGCTTCAGTGAGGAGGCTGAACTTCCTGAAAGAGCATTTTGAAAAAGGAGGCTAATCCTTACAGATTTCCATGTGTGCCAGCTGTTGGCCTTTTCTGCCTATCTCATAAAAAAGGAATATTTTCCCAGGCCTGTATTTTATTTCAACACTCAATTATTTTTTTCAACTTCACCCACATGCCAGTTCATGTCCAATAGTGTTGAGTTTTTTTTCTCTGTAGCTGTAAACACAGTACAAATCCAACTCCCACATAAACAGTATCTGCTGCAAAATCATGTAGCACCCACATATTTGTTTAATGAAACAAGCCCCAAATGGAAAAGTCACAATCTCATTTAAAGTTTAGATGCCTGGGGACAATTCCGATAATGTTTAGAGGTAGATAATTGCGGGAAACAGAAGAAACGAAAGATAAATATTGGCAGTGACTGAAAGAAAATTAAAAGGCCCTATTCAGATCCGTGAGCAACACCAAGAAATGGTATGATGTAACCAACTAGAGATTTCATGAGTATTTGATGTCTAGGTATATATTTTCCTCAAGTGCCAGGAGCCTTCTGACTTCTACAGGCAATTACTTACAAAAAGGAATAAGAAGTATTTATTATTGCAAAGCATTCAGCAATGGCCTTGCATTTACAACAATTAACTAGAAGTCCTACTGCTTTCAGAGACTAAAGATTTGTAGGCAGATAAAGAATGCTCTAAGAAAACTTAATCCTGGTATCTGGATAATGCCATGAGATATAGAGAAGGGAAGAAAGAGGTGCAAAACAATGGGAGAACGAAATGCTTTGGAAGCCGTCATTTATTCCCACAGGATGGGTACCGCACTCCACAGACATTGAAGAAAGTCACTGAGAAGCTAACATTTTGTAAATGGATAAAGTGCAGCAATTAATTACAAGAATCTTCTTTTGGCTTTGTTTTGCTTTTCAAGATTTAAAAAAATAGAAATTACATAATTGGGCCTTGATGTTTGTGTGGCTTGGAGGATGACTTATTGCAACATTTTGACTGATGTTTACAAGGAACTTTGCAAGTTACTTATTTTCACTGAAGGATCCAAAACATTCAAAATTTACTTGAAAGGGGGAATAGCTTCTTAGAAACATCTGATGACCAGATTTGGCTTTAGCTAAAATTATACATTTTCATTATTCTTGTTTTTGCATCTGGTGTGTGTATATGTGACTGACATTAGAGTTCTTCTCCCAGAAAAGACCCTCTAAATATATTCTCGGGTTCTCATTCTCAGTGGCCAGGAAGAACATCCCAGAAAAGTTTGTCACAGCAGGAGTGGGGAATTAGGGGTTCAGAGACAAGGCTGGAAGAGAATGATGGAAGGAAAACAGTTCAACAGAAAATACAGGTGCCAGGAATTCAGTCACAGGAACATGGGCCCTGGGTGGTGATATAAATTGGCCAACCTATAGGCTCTCAACTGTGCAAGCACATCTCTTGTTCTGTTCCTGACTGTGACTGAAACAACCTGGGCACCCTCAGGTGATTCCATGGTGCTAATAAGACAATAAGTTCAACTGCTGTACAGGCCCATTACTCTCCATCTTTGTTAGAGCCAAAAACATCCTTATCTCTCTGGCACATCACTAATTAAAGTCTTTATCACTTACAGTTTTGTTATAGGGCATAGCTCAGAGTATAAGTTCCAGAGTCAGACTTCCTGGGTTAATCTCTTCTCTCCACTACTTTACAGCACTGTGCCATGGGCAAGTTACTTTACACTCTGTACATGCCATTTCCTCATCCATAAAAGATGACCTAGTGAACATTTTGTTGTCATCATTGTGGTTTTTAGCTAACCATTATTTGAAGCTCTTTTTATGTTTGGAGAATCTCTTACTTTACGATTCCTGGCACAAGACACAGCCTGCCTCTCATTATGGAAACTGGAAATGCAGAATATTTGTCATACCTGGCTCCCTTGCAGCTTGGGTGCAGTCACATGATCAGCACTGGCTCATCCAACTCACCCACTCGAGATTTCACCTCAAAAAAGCAGAGGCAGTGGAGAATCACTCCAGGGGTAGGTGGCACAGCCCTGGCAAGAAGGTCCATGCTCTCAGGCAGCGGGGGCAGAAGGGACAATGAGGACAAGGGGGTTGGCAGCACCTGCACTGCAAGTCGAGGCATGTGAAAGTATAGTGGTGTCCACTCTGGAGCACAATTTTGGCTAAGCAAAAAGTAATTGCTCAACAGAAATATGTTAAGACTAGAAGGAATACAGAATACAGCAAGACAGACAGAAGATCAAATCAGTCTTCTAATTTAAAACCTTTAACTACTTTCCAACCAATAGAATAATATGCAAATTGTTAGCTAGGTTCATAAATCTCGCCAAACCATGCTTTCTAAACAAAAATCCTGTTGCTAGAGTCACACAACGTAGTCTTGAACCATAACAGACTGCTCTCCAGGTGGCAAACATTATCAGGCACATTCATGTTTTCACCACCCACTCCTAATCACCTGTAAGGGCCCTTCTCAAAAATCCCTTCCTGGGTGTAGCCTTCTCTAACTCTTTTCCTGAGAAATGAACAATCGCTTCCTTCCCTGTGTTTCCCTAGTCCTTGGTAAGTGCCTACTGAGAGTGTTTGAGACAAAGAATTGTGCTTTGCATGCCTGTCCTGGAGGAGATTCGTTTTCTCATTTCCTGAATCCTAGCATCTAGCTCAATCACAGTCAGTTGACGGGCCATCCACAAATAAGTACAAGCTTAAGTGTCAAGAACATAGTTTGGGCAGAAAAAAAAAAAAAACTTTAATAATTCAGGCACAGCTTGGTTTCAGCTAGGAAATACATCTGGGTTTATATAGAAAAAACAGAAACGTGATTTTATGTTGTGACCAACAGACCTTGTTAGCGGAGGAACCACAAAAATTCAGACATCTAACTAGAAGAGGAATTAAATGAACAAATCCTCACATTCCAGTAAACATTTTTCTCTAACAAACACCCACAGACTTTTCACATCAGTTCTTGAATTATTTGCAAAGCCTTTAATTGACGGAGGCCAAGATGTCAGATCTTCAAATGACAAGGAACTCAGAATATTTCTCCTGCTTAGTAAAGGACATCATATCAGGATCCTAGACCATAAAATCAAATATCTATTCAATCAGATCTAATCAAATACTTGTTTTACTCTTCTACTTTTGTTGGTAAGCATGTGAATTTTTGTGGAGTTCTAAACATACCTGCAATACAAAATTGAAAAAGAGGTTGGGGGCAGTTGGAAAAAAAAAAAGCAAAAACCTAAACATGCATGAGTGAAGCCAATGCCCAATGTAGGGATTCTTGTCTTCAATGCATTTACTGTGGTAATCTGCGGTCCTCATTAAAGCTTCTAATCCATTGACTTTTCTCTAGTCATGAAGAGAGAACTTATGTTCTTAGTTCCTTTCTTACCCAGATCAAGTCTGATCTATCATTAAAATTACTTTTGGCAAATACCTGTTAATCCCTTCCATTGTTTGCTTCTATAAGCCCTACCTTACAAAATCCCAACCCTGTTCACTGTGGCATGTTGATATGACTCACCCATGATATACTGTCCCTTTCTACCTTCTCAGAGAGGCTGCTCTGTCATTTACCCCTCTTTCTTTCTAATTCCCACTGGTTTCTAAACATGCCATAGTACCCTTCATGTATTCAAACGTCCTCCCTTAACCCATAAGTCTCACCAGAAACCACTCCTCTTCCTGCTTCCCTTCATAGTCAAATTTTCCCCAAAATGTTGACTACACAGTCTGTATCCATTTCGTCATTGCCCATTTACTGTTCAGCCTACTGTAATCTAAGTCCTGCCTCTACGTCTAAAACTACTCCTACTAAAGTCACCAATGGCCTCTAAGCTTTAAAATTAAGTCTTCATCTTACTAAACTACCAATCGTATTCAACAAAGTTGGCCTCTCTTTGTTGAAACACTCTCCTCTGTTCCTTCTATGACACCATTTCTCCTGAATATTTTCTTACCTCTCCTATTAGTACCTTCTTAAATTCATTAACCGTACCATCTTTATGTGATATTTAAATTTTAGAGTTTTTCAGGGTTCAGTCCTATGGGTTCTTTCTTCCTTATTATATTATTTTCCTCAGTAAAATCTGACACACCCATGTGGCTCTAAGTAGCATCTGTATACAAATGTATTTTCAATCTGTATCTCTAACCAGAGACCCTTATGTCCAACTAATTCTTTAACATCTTCACTATAATGTCTCAAAAACATTTGAACCCTGGTATATTCAAAATTGAATCTTTATTTCTCCCCTCCAATTTGCTCCAACTCCACCCTTCCCTACTTCAGTAATGGCATCTTCTCCATCCACCCAATTACACTTTTTTCCAAGTCATTTCAATTTTACCAACATCTCCAAGTCCTTTGAATTTTACCAGCAAAATCTGAAATCTATTAACCCCTGCTTACCTTCAGTGCTAACTCTGGAGTCCAAGGGAGTCCAAGCTACTGTGATCTTTTCCTAAGGTAAAGCAGTAACACTCCATCATCTTTTCTTTTTTTTGAGACAAAGTCTCACTCTATTGCCAGGCTGGAATGCAGTGGCGCGATCTCGGCTCACTGCAACCCCGCCTCCCAGGTTCAAGGGATTCTTCTGCCTCAGCCTACTGAGTAGCTGTAACTACAGGCACGTACCACTATGCCCAGCTAATATTTGTATTTTTAGTAGAGACAGGGTTTCACCATGCTGGCCAGGATGGTCTCAATCTCTTGACCCCGTGATTTGCCCACCTCGGCCACCCAAAGTGCTGGGATTACAGACGTGAGCCACTGCACCCAGCCTCCATCATCTATTCTTGTCTCCTCCTTCAATTATTTTTTCCAGAGTGGTCTCTGGCTAATTAAATCTAGTTGTGTTATTCCTTTGCATAAAAGGGTACAGTGGTTTGTTGTACTAATCAGGGCTCTCCAGAGAAACAGAACCAGTAAGTTTTAAGTATATATATTTAAAGAGAGATTGAGAGACTTATTATAAGAATTGGTCCATGTGATTATGGAGGTCAAAAGTCCATTTGCAAGCTGGAGAACCAGGAAAGCTAGTGATCTAATTCAGTCCAACTCCAAAGGCCAAGAACAAGGGGAGCCAGTGCTGCAAGTCCTGGTGTAAGTCCAAAGAACCAAGAATCAGGAGCTCTGATGTCTGAGGGCAAATAAGATAAATGTTCCAGCTCAAGAAGAAATAAAATTAGTCTTCCTTGCCTTTTTTATTCTATCCAAGAATTCTATCAATGGATTAGATTATGCCCACCCACAGTGGTGAGGGCATATTTTTACTCAGTCTACTGATTCAAATGCTAATCTCTCCTGAAAACACCTCCACAGACATATCAAGAAATAATGTTTTAACAGCTATCTGGGCATCCATTAGCTCAGTCAAGTTGACACATATCAACCATGTCATTTGTCATTCTTCTCATAATCTGGCCCCTGCCCTTAGCTCTAGACATATCCCATGGCCCTCACTCTCACACATATACCATGTTCCAGCCATAGTGGTCACCTTTTCGTTCCACCAGTGCTCCCAGTTCTTCCCCCACTCCAGAGCCTTCTCACTTGTGCTTCCATGTGTCTGAAATGATTGTCTCTCCAACTCACTTTTTAGCTAACTCTTACTCATCCTTCAATTAACTTTAGCACCATTCTCAGAAAGGTCTTTCCTGACTTCCCAAATGAATGTAAATTTTAACCTTTGACTGTACCTTATATTTTTCCACAACAGTTTTTGGAACAATTTAAAACGATATAATTTTTCATTTAATTAATATTTGTTTCCCAAGTAGACTATACATTCTCTGAGGACAAGAATTGTGTGTGTTTTGTTTCCTGCTGCATTCTCAGCATGTACATCAGCATCCGGTTCATTAACAGCCACTTGTTAAATGAACAGGAAGTTAATGTTTTTGTAAAGCTGCATTTGGCTGTCCTCTCCTGATTTAAGGAGGGAAGGAAGTTGCTGATTCCAAAAGGGAAAAAAATAACTATATGCCTCCAAGACACAGAAGGACAACATTCAGAGCAATTGACATGGCTAATATATTATAAAATAAAACCCCACCTCAGTTCTGTAGATATGCGTTGTAGAAAGAAGGGGTCAGAATGTGAGATCAGAACAAATTGGGGTTATAAACTCTGTTAGTAGATACAGTTGCAACTATTCAGCTTAATTTTTGTGTCATGTGTCTCTCTTCCCATTGTTCATGAACTTAACTCTATTAAACCACCAGACCTAAGGCTTCAAGTATGGTGTACATACTCTTTCAAGTATTTACAAGTATGTACTTTTGCACATTTTGCACAAAAGAAAAAGGCTGACTGCCTCTTATCACTGAACTGCACTCTGGTTTCTCTGTCCACAGGTATAAACAAGAACATCTTCCATTTGATTTTATAATTCATCTTGTTACAGACATAAGATAATGAGACTGAAAAAGATGATACATAGATGGAAGAAATAAATCCAGGGCTGTGAATAATATTCCTGTAGATTCCCAAGTAAAATAAAATAATAAACAAATCTCATACCATTCTGGGTCCAGATCTAGTGATTAAAGTGTTATAGTCCAGAAATCTCATCAATGTTCATTGGAATTACATGCACTAACAACCATAAAAGAATCCTCTTATCCCCCATTGCTGCCCCTGAAGGGATAAAAGAACAAATCCTAGAAATTATATAAAGTTTGCTTTACCTTCTTTTTCCTTTTCATAAACTGTCTTATTCAGAAGTTAAAAAAAAACTATGCTAATGTAATAATATCTTCCTTTTGCCAGGTGAATATTTCCTAAGCATATTTTTTTCTATTCTACAGAGTATTCAAACCAAATGCATTTAGGATGAGGTGGCTATTAATTTTTTAGCTACATTGATGAATAAATCTAAAGTTATATTTCAGCCTGAAAAATATATCTAAGCTTAAATACACTGTCTTCCATGCTAAATGGGAGGTCAATACCATTCCATTCAAGAAACTAGCTCAGCAAAATCTGGCTCTCTTTCTAAAGGGATAGTAAAACTTAAAGTAATCAACCTGTTTAATATGAGATTTCATAAGGATTAAGCAAAAAAAAACAAAAACTGAGTTTCAAACTTTGTTGTTCTTAAACCTTTTTGAATCTTTGATGACTTGAGGTTTTGTTTTACCTTGGGTCATTTCTGAATATTAATAATAGTCATGAATGGTAGTTATAAGAAAGCAGATATTAAACAGATTTTCCACTAATTCCAAAGTACCTCATGAAAGTTGTTTTCTTGAACAAAGCACCAGTAGATACTTCACTGGCATTCTTTTCTCCTAAAAACAGATTATACGAAAATTGCAACCAACAAAACATTCTGCTAAATTAAGGCTTTTGTACTTCAAGAACAAACAAAATGTTCCTAGGTGCAGGCCCACAGCACTAAGGAATTTCTAATAGAGCAATCTTTTGACTCCATTACAACTAGTCCATGAGTTCACAAGCACATCTCTCTCTTGGAATTCAAAAGAGAGATGCACTTGTGAAAAACAGGGGTGGGCTTTAGATTCCGCAAAACACTGAAGCTATAGGCTTCAGATTCTAGAGAGTGCTGAAGCTGTTTTCTCAAACCACCCTGATCTCTGCTTACTGAGTCAGGGTACAGTAGTCCCCCACTTATCCACAGTTCCACTTTCCATGCTTTCAGTTACCTGGGGAATGGTACAAGATATTTAGAGAGAGAAGAGAGCGAGAGATCACATTCACATAACTTTCATTACAGTATATTGTTACAATTGTTTTATTTTATTGCTAGTTATTGTTGGTAATCTCTTACTGTGCCTAATTTATACATTAAAACTTAGCACTGTATGTATGTACAGGGAAAAAGGAAACTATTTCTAAGACTAGGCATTATATACAGTTGCAGGCATCTACTGGAGGTCTTAGAACATATCCCCCATGGGTAAGGGGGTCTATTATATGAGGCAACTTGTAATAAACTGAGATGTAGCTTGAGAAACCATGTGTAATCAGAACCATACCCAATAAACCAGGAGCTTATACTTCAAATGTCATACATTTTTCCTTTGTTCCCCCATGTATTTTCCCAACTTGAGCAGCAAAAATCTTATCTGAAAAGCTTATTTTCATTCTCAGAGCTGCGTGCATGAGAGCAAGCAACTTTTAAAATAAGCAGAAATAATGAAAAATATAAAAATAAATTTAAAGGGAGAGGGGCTTATGGAAAGTAAAGTAAACATTAAGGAAAATGATGACCATTTGAACCAGGCTTATTCTTAGACCCAAATAACCTACTCTTAAACTCTGACAGATACAGACCAGTCATCCAAGAACATGTTCCATGAAGAGTCGGCTTTCCAGAGGTTTTTGTGTAGTGGAATCTGCACTGCCTCACTTGTGACACTGTTCAACTTTTCACCTTTGAACACCCAAGAAAGCCAGTGCCAAAAGGAGCCTCTGTGTTCTCTCCTAACACAGCAGACACTGCAGCATTTCAACAAGCCTTCGAGAGGCTTCTGAGAAACCAGATTTTATCCATTCTCCCCTGTTCCTCTTGTCTCAGCCCTGGACTGTCAGAGGGTCAGAGCCACAGGAGGAAAACTTGAGTCCTGAAGGACCGAGCCACCTTTAGCAGCCTCAGGACCCAGTCAGGATCAGAACTGGCCTCTCATTTGAAAATTGATGAAATCAGAGTCTAGAGATGATGTGTCACATGCCCAATGTCATACCACCAACGGTGGCCCATGTTGGAGGTAAAATACTATTTGGCCTGACAATGTGTTTTTCCTTTTCCACCCTACTACTATTCCTCCACCAAGCCAGCGAGCTGGAAGAAAGGCTGGCTTACGCATCCTTGTGTTTTGCTAGTTTATTTGTTTAAAATTCTGTTAATAATATGTGAGAGTTTAGAAGCAGAATAACCAGGGAGGAAGAGCAGCAGTCTGCAGCATTTTAAATTTTACAGAAGCCACTTTTCCCTGTAGGGTGGTCCAGCCACGAGCTTGCTGCTTCTCCATGTTTCCCAACCATGTTGGCGGCATATCATCTCTCCAGCCTTGAGAGTTACATATGGTGTAAGATCTCACTGTGTAAACTGACAGCAGAACCACTCCAAGTTCTCCCCCATAGAAAGGGACTGGTGGGATCCCCCTGTGTCAGAAAAACAGAAAGAATTTGTATTGCAAATAGCAAATTTTCTATAGGGGGAGAAAGGCTCCATGGTCCTTATTCTAAACAAAAGGCCCTAACCTTTTTGCACACAGACCTCTTTACAGTCAGGTGAAGTCTATGATGCCTTCACATAATTGTGCCTTTAAAAGCATAAAATAAAACACATAGGCATAAAAAGTAAATGAATCATATTTAAATACTAACATCAAAATATTTAAAAAATAAATTAGTGATATATGAATATACTTTTCATTAATGCATTAAATAACAAGATCTAGTTGAGGTCTAATAATTATCGTATTCTCTCAGTATAGTTGAACACAAACAGTATCTCATGATATAGGAAACAGATATAATGTAATACAAAAATATCTGTGATTTCTATTAATGGCTAAGTCACAGTACTGCAGATACTACTATAATTAGTTGCTTATATTCATAGTGAAAGAAAATACTAACTTTCATTAGTGATTAGGTGAAAATAAAGGTGTAGTCTCTTTTTAATCCAATTGCACAGAATTCCTGAGTTCTAGCCATGAACCCCAGATGGAGAATGTCCACTCTAATGAATCATTATAACTTTTTGAGAGCCGTTTGTCCCACCTAAGCAGTACGTACCATGTGCACTTGAGCATACTCAACTTAACATTTCTTAATGTCATTATCTTTAAATTGAAGATTATCCAGGAACCAGTAAGAATTAGATTACTCTGCCATCATTTTACTAAACCAATAGTTAATATATTCTCATTGGCTCAATTAGTGCATGAGCATTATTTCCCAGAATGAGATCATCACACTAGAAAATATTGATTATTTGCATGTATTATAGCAAGTCTTAGGTGCAGGTCTGTCTGTCTCTGAGGTTGTACATGCAGGCCTGATCTCAGCTGAGAATTTGGTGGTGAAACACTGGTTAAACGAGTATAGGGATCTCCATACATCAGAGGGAAGTACAGAAAGAACCACTGCACAGCAAATGGGGAGTTTGCCTGCCTTCACTTTATGGAGATAGACAAAATCACAACACTGACAGAAATTCAATTTAGTTTATGAAATTGGCTTTGTCTTCTATTGTCTTTACTAATGTTCCTTTCCCATTCTCTTACTCTTTCCCTATGCCTTTCTAGGTAATAAATGCATTCCTTACTAAACTCTATCTCTAATTATCCTCTCTATGACTGCATGTTAGTTTCTGTTACTTGATTAAATTATTAATGTGTAAGACGAATACATGCTTTGCTTGGCAAAGCACTAAGCACAGTGCTGGGCACATTATAGTAATTTGTATAAATATTTGCCCATTGATCAGAAGTAAATAAGAAATGCACTCAAATGAGGGAAGTACATTTATTAACTTGTTTGATGATCATCCTTTATTTTCATGGGTGTTCTGTTCTGAAATAAATAAATACACACATCAAAGGGGAGTGGCACATTGGGATTGATTAGGTGGTAGTTGCCACCCAATAGATAACGTTTTCTTTGGGGCAGGCAGGTTGTATGAGTAAGAACGTTACTTAGAATGGATGTCATGTGATGGTCATTGGCAACAGCAACAGCAACAGCTTTGCAGCCTAGTTTTCATTTGCTCACTCATTCATTCATTCTACAAACCTGTTGAGGGTTCACCTGTTGAGGTGAGAAAGAGGAAGGAAATCTGGTGCAGACCTTAAGAAAACTTAAGCTTGGGAAGGCAACAATAACCCGATTGATGGCCTCCTTTTTGTTCCTTTACTGCTACTGAATTTAGGCTTTGAATCACAGAAATCTCTTCCAGTCTTTGGCTCTCATTTCCAATCATTTGCTATTTGTGCAACATAACCTTCTTCTCCAAATCATATTGCTGCCAAGTGAATCTTAATAAAATAATTATAACACTATTGAATAATAGATAGATAACCCAAATGTTCAACAATAGGGAAATGGCTGAGGAAATAATTGTATTTCCACAAAATATTGTACAACCAATAAAAGCTGTGTTCATGAAGAGTTTTTCATAATATGGGGCATTAATGTTGTTTTATTAAGTACAAAAACAGAAAATAAATTGTACATTCAGTGTGCTATCAACCATATAAACAAACACACACACATAAACACACACATACACATACAAAGAAACAAGACTGGGGAGAAATATACCAAAATGTTAACCATCATTATGACTATAACTAAGGATAAAAATATTTTTTATTATACTCTAAGTTCTGAGATACATGTACAGAAAGTGCAGGTTTGTTACATAGGTATACACATGCCACGGTGGTTTGCTGCACCCATCAACCCATCATCTACATTAGGTATTTCTTCTAATGCTATTCCTCCCCTACCCCCTCACACCCTAACAGGCCCCAGTGCGTGGTTTCTTTATCCAGTCTATCTTTGATGGGCCTTTGGGTTGGTTCCAAGTCTTTGCTATTGTGAACAGTGCTGCAATAAACATACGTGTGCATTTGTCTTTATAGTAGAATGATTTATAATCCACTGGGTATATGCCCAGTAATGGGATTGCAGGGTCAAATAGTATTTCTAGTTCTAGATCCTGAGGAATCACCACACTGTCTTCCACAATGGTTGAACTAGTTTACACTCCAACCAACAGTGTAAAAGCATTCCTATTTCTCCACATCCTGTCCAGCATATGTTGTTTCCTGACTTTTTAATGATCGCCATTCTAACTGGCAAGAGATGGTATCTCATTGTGGTTTTGATTTGCATTTCTCTAACAACCAGTGATGATAAGCCTTTTTTCATATGTTTGTTGGCTGCATAAATGTCTTCTTTTGAGAAGTGTCTGTTCATATCTTTGCCCACTTTCTGATGGGGTTTTTTTTTCATGTAAATTTGTTTAAGTTCTTTGTAGATTCTGGATATTAGCCCTTTATCAGATGGATAGATTGCAAAAATTTTCTCCTATTCTTTAGGTTGCCTGTTCACTCTGGTGATAGTTCCTTTTGCTGTGCAGAAGCTCTTTGGTTTAATTAGATCCCATTTGTCAATGCTGGCTTTTGTTGCCATTGCTTTTGGTGTTTTAGTCATAAAGTCTTTGCCCATGTCTATGTCCTGAATGGTATTGCCTAGGTTTTCTTCTATGGTTTTTATGGTTTTAGGTCTTATGTTTAAGTCTTTAATCCATCTTGAGTTAGTTTTTGTACAAGGTGTAAGGAAGGGATTTAGTTTCAGCTTTTTACATATGCTAGCCAGTTTTCGCAACACCATTTATTAAATAGGGCATCCTTTCCCGATTGCTTGTTTTTGTCAGGTTTGTCAAAGATCAGATGGTTGTAGATGTGTGACGTTATTCCTGAGGCCTCTGCTCTGTTCCATTGGTCTATATATCTGTATATAACTATACTACAAGACCACAGTAACAAAAACAGCATGGTAACAGTATCATGGTATCAGTACCATGCTGTTTTTGTTACTGTAGTCTTGTAGTATAAAGTCAGGTAGCAAGATGCCTCCAGCTTTGTTCTTTTTGCTTAGGATTGTCTGGGCTATGTGGGCTCTCTTTTGGCTCCATATGAAATTTAAAGTAGCTTTTCCCAATTCTGTGAAGAAAGTCAATGGTAGCTTGATGGGGATAGCATTAAATCTATAAATTTCTTTGGGCAGTATGGTCATTTTCACAATATTGATCCTTCCTATCCATGAGCACGGAATGTTTTTCTGTTTGTGTCCTCTCTGATTTGAGCAGTGGCTTGTAGTTCTCCTTCAAGAGGTCCTTCACATCCCTTGTTAGTTGTATTCCTAGGTATTTTATTCTCTTTGTTGCAATTGTGAATGTGAGTTCACTCATGATTTGGCTCTCTGTCTGTTATTGGTGTACAGGAATGCTTGTGATTGTTGCACATTGATTTTGTATCCTGAGACTTTGTTCAAGTTGCTTATCAGCTTAAGAAGATTTTGGGCTGAGACAATGGGGTTTTCTAAATATACAATCATGTCATCTGCAAACAGAGACAATTTGACTTCCTCTTTTTCTAATTGAATACTTTTCTTCCACTTGCCTGATTTCCCTGGCCAGAACTTCCAATACTATGTTGAATACGAGTGGTGAGAGAGGGCATCCTTGTCTTGTACCAGTTTCCAAAGGGAATGTTTCCAGCTTTTGCCCATTCAGTATGATATTAGCTGTGGGTTTGTCACAAATAGCTGTTACTATTTTGAGATACATTCCATCAACACCTAGTTTATTGAGAGTTTTTAACATGAACAGGGTGTGAATTTTATTGAAGGCCTTTTCTGCATCTATTGAGATAATCATGCGTTTTTTTTCATTGGTTCTGTTTATGTGATAGATTACACATTTATTGATTTGCGTGTTGAACCAGCCTTGCATCCCAGGGATGAAGTCAACTTGATCATGGCGGATAAGCTTTTTGATGTGTTGCTGCATTCGCTTTGCCAGTATTTTATTGAGAATTTTCACATCAATGTTCATCAGGGATATTGGCCTGAAATTTTGTGTGTGTGTGTGTGTCTCTGCCAGGTTTTGGTATCAGGGTGATATTGGCCTCATAAAATGAGTTAGGGAGGAGTCCCTCTTTTTCTATTGTTTGGAATAGTTTCAGAAGGTACCACCTCCTCTTTGTACCTCTGGTAGAATTAGGCTGCGAATCTATCTGGTCCTGGGCTCTTTTTGGTTGATAGGCTATTAATTATTGCCTCAATTTCAGAACTTGTTATTTGTCTATTCAGGGATTCAACTTCTTCCTGATTTAGTCTCGAGAAGGTGTTTGTGTCCAGAAATTTATCCATTTCTTTTAGATTTTCTAGTTTATGTGCATAGAGGTATTTATAGTATTCTCTGATGGTAGTTTGTATTTCTGTGGGATCAGTGGTGATCTCCCCCTTTATCATTTTTTATTGTGTCTATTTGATTGTTCTCTTCTTTATTAGTCTTGCTAGTGGTCTATTTTGTTACTCTTTTCAAAAAAATCAGCTCCTGGATTCATTGATTTTTTGAAGGGTTTTTCAAGTCTTGATCTCCTTCAGTTCTGCTCTGATCTTAGCTATTTCTTGTCTTCTGCTAGCTTTTGAATTTGTTTGCTCTTGCTTCTCTAGTTCTTTTTATTGTGATGTTAGGGTGTTGATTGTAGATCTTTTCCACTTTCTCCTGTGGGCATTTAGTGCTATAAATTACCTTCTAAACACTGCTTTAAATGTGTCCCAGAAATTCTGGTACACTGTGACTTTGTTCTCATTGGTTTCAAATAACTTATATATTTCTGCCTTAATTTTGTTATTTACCCGGTAGTCATTCAGGAGCAGGTTGTTCAGTTTCCATGTAGTTGTGTGGTTTTGTTGAGTGAGCTTCTTAATTCTGAGTTCTAATTTGATTGCACTGTGGTCTGAGAGACTGTTATGATTTCTGTTCTTTGGCATATGCTGAGGAATGTTTTACTGCCAATTATGTGGTCAATTTTAGAATAAGTGTGATGTGGTCTTGAGAAGAACATATATTCTGTTGATTTAGGGTGGAGAGTTCTATGGATGTCTATTAGGTTCACTTGCTCCAGAGCTGAGTTCAAGTCCTGAATATCCTTGTTAATTTTCTGTCTTGTTAATCTGTCTAATACTG
This sequence comes from Ateles fusciceps, assembly GCA_036589455.1. Lineage (NCBI taxonomy): Eukaryota > Metazoa > Chordata > Mammalia > Primates > Atelidae > Ateles > Ateles fusciceps. The sequence goes on along the minus strand of JAZHEH010001266.1, from coordinate 14,813,663 downwards.
ACAGTGGGGTGTTAAAGTCTCCCATTGTTATTGTGAGGGAGTCTAAGTCTCTTTGTAGGTCTCTAAGAACTTGCTTTATGAATATAGGTAGTCCTGTATTGGGTGCATATATATTTAAGACAGTTAGCTCTTCTTGTTACATTGATCCCTTTACCATTATGTAATGCCCCTTCTTTGTCTTTTTTGATCTTGCTTGGTTTAAAGTCTGTTTTATCAGAGACTAGGATTGTAACCCTTGCTTTTTTTTTTCTGTCCATTTGCTTGGTAAATATTCCTCCATTCCTTTATTTTGAGCCTATGTGTGTCTTTGCACATGAGATGGGTCTCCTAAATACAGCACACTAATGGGTCTTGACTCTTTATTAAATTTGCCAATCTGTGTCTTTTAATTGGGGCATTTAGCCCATTTACATTTAAGGTTAATATTGTTATGTGTAAATTTAATCCTGTCATTATGATGCTACCTGGTTATTTTGCCCATTAGTTGATGCAGTTTCTTCATAGTGTTGATGGTTTTTACAACGTGATATGTTTTTGCAGTGGCTGGTCCAGTTTTTCCTTTCCATATTTAGTGCTTCCTTTAGGATCTCTGTAAGGCAGGCCTGGTGGTGACAAAATCTCTTAGCATTTGCTTGTCTGTAAAGGATTTTATTTCTCCTTTCCTTATGAAGCTTAGTTTGGCTGGATACGAAATTCCAGGTTGAAAATTCTTTTAAGACTGTTGAATATTTGTCCCCCACTCTCTTCTAGCTTGTAGAGTTTCTGTTGAGAGATCCACTGTGAGTCTGATGAGCTTCCCTTTATGGGTAACTCGACCTTTCTCTCTGGCTGCCCTTAACATTTTTTTCCTCATTTCAACCTTGGTATATCTGACAATTATGTGTCTTCGGGTTGCTTTTCTCAAGGAGTATCTCTGTGGTGTTCTCTGTATTTCCTGAATTTGAATGTTGACCTGTCTTGCTAAGTTGGGGAAGTTTGCCTGGATCATAGCCTGAAGAGTGTTTTCCAACTTGGTTCCATTCTCCCTGTCACTTTCAGGTACACCAATCAAATGTAGGTTTGGCCTTTTCACATAGTCCCACATTTCTTGGAGGCTTTGCTCATTCTTTTTTCTCTAATGTTGTCTTCACACTTTATTTCATTAAGTTGATCTTCAATCTCTGATATCCTTTCTTCCACTTAATCAATTCAGCTACTGATAATTGTGTATGCTTCACAAAGATCTCGTGCTCTGTTTTTCAGCTCCATTAGGTCATTTATGTTCTTCTCTAAATGGGTTATTCTAGTTAGCAATTCCTCTAACCTTTTCTCAAGGTTCTTAGCTTTTTTGCATTGAGTTAGAATATGCTCCTTTAGCCTAGAGGAGTTTGTTGTTACCCACCTTCTGAAGCCTAATTCTGCCAATTCATCAAACTCATTCTCTTTTCAGTTTTGTTCCCTTACTGGCAAAGAGTTATGATCCTTTGGAGGAGAAGAGGTGTTCTGGTTTTTGGAATTTTCAGCCTTTTTAACTGGTTTTTCCTCATCTTTCTGGATTTATCTACCTTTGGTCTTTGATGCTGGTGACCTTCAGATGGGGCTTTTGTGTGGACATCCTTTTTGTTGATGTTGATACTATTTCTTTCTGTTAGGGTTCCTTCTAACAGTCAGGCCCCTCTGCTGCAGGTCTGTTGGAGTTTGCTGGAAGTCCACTCCAGACTCTATTTGCCTGGATATCACAGGTGGAGGCTGTAGAACAGCAAAGATTGCTGCCTGGTCCTTCCTCTGGGAGTTTCGTCCCAGAAGGGCACCTGCCAGATGCCAGCTGGAGCTCTCCTGTATGAGGTGTCTGTTGATCCCTCCTGGGAGGTGTCTCCCAGCCAGGAGGCACTGGGGTCAGGGACCCACTTGAGGAGGCAGTCTGACCCTTAGCAGAGCTCGAGCGCTGTGCTGGGAGATCTGCTCCTCTCTTTAAAGCCAAAGGCAGGAACATTTAAGTCTACTGAAACTGCACTCACAGCTCCCCTTCCCCCAGGTGCTCTGTCCCAGGGAGATGGGAGTTTTTTCTATAAGCCCCTGACTGGGGCTGCTGCCTTCCTTTCAGAGATGCCCTGCCCAGAGAGGAGGAATCTAGAGAGGCAGTCTGGCTACAGAGGCTTTGCCAAGCTGCAGTGGGCTCTACCCAGTTCAAACTTCCAAGCAGCTTTCTTTACACTGTGAGGGAAAAACTGCCTACTCAAGCCTTAGTAATGGAGGATGCCCCTCCCCCAGCCTGACCATCTGAGCTTAACTGCTGTGCTGGCAGCGAGAATTTCAGGCCAGTGGATCTTTGCTCGATGGGCTCCATGGAGGTGGGATTTGCTGAGCTAGACCACTTGGCTTTCTGGCTTCAGTCCCTTTTCCAGGGGAGTGAATGGTTCTATCTCGCTGGTGTTCCAGGTGTCACTAGGGTATTGTAAAAAAATTTCTGCAGCTAGTTCAGTGTCTGCCCAAATGGCCACCTGTTTTGTGCTTGAAGCTCAGGGCCCAGGTGGTGTAAGCACCTGTGGGAATCTCCTGGTTTGCAGTTGCGAAGACCATGGGAAAACATGGTATCTGGGTCAGATAGCTCCATCCCTCATGGCAGGGTTCCTCATGGCTTCTCTTGGCTAGGGGAGGGAGTTCCCCTACCCTTTGCATGTCCCAGGTAAGGTGACTTCCCACCCTGCTTCAGCTCACCCTCCATGGGCTGCACCCACTGTCTAACCAATCACAATGAGAACAGTCGAGTACCTCAGTTGGAAATGCAGAAATCACCCATCCTCTGCATTAATCTCGATGGGAATTGCAGACTGGAGCTGTTCCTATTCTGATAAAAACATTTTAATGTAAAAGTTTATATAGAAAAATTATGAGAATACATAATTTTTTACATTTTAAAATTCATTATTTCCTCTTATTAACCAAAATATAATTCAAAAAATGTAAATCTGATTATGTAAATCATAATCCTGGCTCATAATCTTTCAGTGCCTTACTTTGCCTTAGTGATCTGACACCGATTCTCTTAGACTAGACTAGCCTTCAAAGGCCTCTCTGAGCTGATGGCGTTTGCAGTATTTCTTCCTTCTCTCTTCTCACATTCTGATTGGTTACCCACAAGCTCTCCAGCCTCTGAACCTTTGCTCAGGCTGTTGCTTCTTCCCAGAACTAGATTAAGGAAAGGGCCAGATGGCAACTGCCCCAGCAATGCTCAAAACTGTAATGAAATGGAACAAACTGTGTTTACTAGGACTCCCTTCAGATACAGCACTGTAGGTGTTAGGAAGGAATAATTTAATAAAGCTACTTAGGGATGGGGAATATTGGCAGGGGGTAAGTGTGAATAACCACAGATGGTAGGTAGCTACACTGCCTTCCAAAGAGATTAGGTCCAGGTAACTGCAGGGCTTTTCTCCTGCTAAATATGGTATACAAGCTTGAGGCCAGGGCTGAATGACTTCAAGCAATAGAGAAGAGGCTTATGTTGGGTTTCTCTCTCTCTCTGCTAAACAAATGCTGAGCAAATGGATTTGATGACAAAGGCCATTGGTCTGAAAGAACACCAAATCACAAACTGGTCAGAGCACTCACACCTCCACCCTGCTTCTTCCTGCAATGCTTTCAATTATCTCCTCCTCCTGGGCCTTCTACCACCCACCACCATCTGAACATCTCCCTTCTCTGAACTCCCTTTGCTCTTGGTTGATACAGCACTTCTCATTCCACTCTGCCTTAAGACTGTTTGAGGATGTCCTGTATCTCCTTTAGTAGATAAAACTTCATCTCTTCAGTAGATGAAAAACTTCTTGAGGACAAGATTAATTTTTAACTGTACCTTGTATACTAGTCAAGGCATATTAAATAAATGAATGACTGAATTAATTAGAGAACAAGTAAACTATCTCAGTGCTAAACCAAGAAGACAGAGATTAATGTGTAATGAGAAAAGGTCCTTCAGATACATTACAAAAGGCAACTTACTTGGACCAGTTTGACATAAGGTGAAGTGAGTAAAGGATAGAGGCTTACTGAAGATTCTACCTTGGCCTGGCGATAACCTAGAAAAATAAAACCCTGAGTGTCCCGGGCCCTCCTCAGAGCACATTTCAGTGTCACTATCTGTCTCACAGCTGGCTTAAGCAGTCCTATATCTTTCATGAGAAAATGTCATTGAAATGTGAATAATTTGAAGCTCCATTGGCATGCCCTAAGTAATTTCACCTAGACAAGCAGCTCTCCCCAGCCTGATGTCACATTGAGTTCTTCAGGTGGAGGTAGGAGTTGAACAAATGCTCAGAACAGCATGCTATATATAGGAGAAGACTGCCTCACAAATTCTAATAACAATAACCATCCCTGAACTATTTAGCCATCACCTGCTGTATTTCACACTCCTCATATTTCCTGACTCATTTGCAAGAGTCAGGTCTCTGCTCTGAATCACGCTCTGTTGCTAGCTCAATCCATTATTCCAGAATTAATCTCCAAACTCAGCAGAAAATCCCAAATCCCAGAGTGAGTAATCCCTTACACAGGTAAATTGGACCATCTCCCTTTCAATCCTCTGGGGGACACATCTCCCACGGGATGCTGTTCCCAAGTGCCTGGCCAGCTGCCCACACAGTCTTTCCACAATGACTTTACTGCTCCGTCCAGTCATCACTGCCAAGGCACAAGTTTGTCACTTCCTACGGTTTGTTTGGTGGGAATTTTACTTGTATGGGCTTTGGCTGTCCACATAGATTAGAATTTTCTTAAGCCTAGTCAGGTGGTCTTTTTTCCCCTCCACATCAGAGCTCCACAAATAACATCACTTACAAGAATGAAATGCTCACATACTGTATTATTCATTTTCCATTTTGTAAGGTTCTCACTAAATATTCTACCTTGAAAGCAATTCAAAAATAAGAATACAATTCAAAGAAGATACTTTAGAATACATTAGGTTACATGCCGCTCTTTAGTACAATTTATACATTTTAAGTCCATTTTGTTTGTGTCTAATTGAGCATTCTAACTTTCACAGTGCTAGTATAAAATATCCAAATGGATCCTGTTAAACTAGATAGTCAGTATTGTTCAGAAGTCAGTATTTTCAGCTCTTCTAAGTGAAGATTCTGCTATGCAAAAATCTTCCCTCTCCAAACACCAGAAGTCAGCCTATTAGAGACCTATTGATGTACTGGGATTTATAGGGGCTCTGAAGAAATTCATCATCCCTATGTCTCCTCCCCCACACAATAAGCTGCCACGGGACCTGAAGCTGCTGGAAGCACTTTTACCCCTTTGAGCAAAGACCGTGAGTTTCTGACCATCCCCCAGTGATAGTTTAATGTCTCTTCCAACCTGCTAGACCCAGCAAGTAAAAGGAAACATGCTGCCTCTTAATCATTTCATCTTCTTCTGGACAATTCTAGTTCTTATAAAAAAAAGATCCCTTAATATATAATAGTAAAATAGACCTCCAAGTATCCACCATTTAGAATTTACAACTTTGATGTTTTTGCCATTTGATTCATTTTTATAAAAGAAAATAAGTGTCACAGATTAAGTTGAAGTCTCTTCTCATTAGTTTCGCCCCATCTTCCCCACAGGAATTCAGTGGGATCACTTCTAGGCTATTTCTTTTTTTTTTTTTTTTTTTTTAACTTATTTGTTTTACTTTAGGTTCATACTACATCTGGCATTTCTCCCCATGTTATCCCTCTCCACCCTCCCCTCCCCCCCCACCCCCCCCGCTGTCTCTCCCCTACCCCCCACAAACTGTCCCCTGTGTGTGATGCTCCTCTCCCCTGAGTCCACATGTTCTAGTTGTTCAACACCCACCTATGAGTGAGAACATACGGTGCTTGGCTTTCTGTTCTTGGGTGAGTTTGCTGAGAATGATGGTTTCCAGATTCATCCAAGTCCCTACAGAAGACACGAACTCATCGTTTTTTATGGCTGTGTTTTTTATGGCTACATGTGTATATGTACCACATTTTCTTTGTCCAGTCTATCATTGATGGGCATCTGGGTTGGTTCCAGGTCTTTGCTATTGTACACAGGGCTGCAATGAACATATGTGTGCATGTGTCTTTATAGTAGAACAATTCATAGTTCTTTGGGTATATACCCAATAGTGGGATTGCTGGGTCAAATGGAATTTCTATTTCTAGATCCTTGAGAGATCGCCACACTGTCTTCCACAATGGTTGAACTAATTTACACTCCCACCAACTGTGTAAGAGTGTTCCTATTTCTCCACATTCTCTCCAGCATCTGTTGTCTCCTGGTTTTTTAATGATCACCATTCTAACTGGCATGAGATGATATCTCAGTGTGGTTTTGATTTGCATTTCTCTAATGACCAGTGATGATGAGCATTTTTTCATATGTTTGTTGGCCTCATATATGTCCTCTTTTGAAAAGTGTCTGTTCATATCCTTCGCCTACTTTTGAATGGGGTTGTTTGTTTTTTCTTGTATATCTGTTTTAGTTCTTTGTAGATTCTGGATATTAGCCCTTTGTCAGATGGGTAGATTGCAAAATTTTTTTTGCCAGTCTGTGTCTTTTGATTGGGGCGTTTAGGCCATTTACATTCAATGTTAATATTGTTATGTGTGAATTTGATCCTGCCATTTTGTTACTGGCTGGTTTTCTTTCTCATTTGTTGACTCATTTTTTTCATTGCATTTTTGGTCTTTGCCAGCTGGTTTGCTTTTGCAGTGACTGGTACTTGTTCCTTTCCATGCTTAGTGTTTCTTTCAGGAGCTCTTGTAGGGCAGGTCTGGGGGTGACAAAATCTCTCAATAATTGCTTGTCCGTAAAAGATTTTATTTCTCCTTCACTTATGAAGCTTAGTTTGGCTGGATATGAGATTCTGGGTTGAAAGTTCTTTTCTTTAAGGATGTTGAATATTGGCCCCCACTCTCTTCTGACCTGTAGAGTTTCTGCCGAGAGATCTGCTGTGAGTCTGATGGTCTTCCCTCTGTGGGTGACCTGACCTTACTCTCTGACTGCCCTTAGCATTTTTTCCTTCATTTTGACCCTGGTGAATCTGACGATTATATGCCTTGGGGTTGCTCTTCTTGAGGAATATCTTTGTGGAGTTCTCTGTATTTCTTGAATTTGAAACTTGGACTGCCTTGCTAGGTTTGGGAAGTTCTCCTGGATAATATCCTGGAGTGTGTTTTCCAGCTTGGATTCATTCTCTCTGTCATATTCAGGTAAACTGATCAAGTGTAGATTAGGTTTTTTCACATAATCTCATATTTCTTGGAGGCTTTGTTCATTTCTTTTCAGTCTTTTTTCTCTTGCATTGCCTTCTCTTTTTATTTCATTGAGTTGATCTTCAATCTCTGATATCCTTTCTTCTGCTTGATTGATTCAGCTATTAAAACTTGTGTTTGCTTCATGTAGTTCTCATGCTGTGTTTTTCAACTCCATCAAGTCGTTTATGTTCTTCTCTAAGCTGGTTATTCTAGTTAGCATTTCGTCTAACCTTTTTTCAAGGTTTTTGGTTTCTTTGCATTGAGTTAGAACATGTTCCTTTAGCTCTGAAAAGTTTGTTATTCTCCACCTTCTGAATCCTGTTTCCGTCAATTCTTTGCACTCCTTCTCGGTCAAGTTGTGATCCTGTGTTGTTGAGGGGTTGTGATCCCTTGAAGGAGAAGAGGTGTTCTGGTCTTTGACGGTTTCACCTTTTTTGCGCTGGTTTTTTCCTATCTTTGTGGATTTACCTGGCTATGGTGTCAGAGAGCTGCTTGATGAGGTCACTTGTCTGCCTGTGGAGGCGCTACTCTATTTCTTAAACTTCTCTATATTTAATTTGAATAATATGAATTTGCTTATATTCGACTATTTTTTGACCTAATGAATCTAATTTTGGCCAGGCATGATGGCTCATTCCTGTAAACCCAACACTTTCACAGGCTAAACAGGAGGATCACTTAAGTCCAGGAGTTCAAGACCAGCCTGGGCAACATGACAAGACCCTGTCTCTACTAAAAAAATAAAAATTTAAAAATTTAAAAAATTAATTAGCAAGGTGTGGTGGTGCATGCCTGTGGTCCCAGTTACTCAAAAGGCTAAGATGGGAGGATCACTTGAGCCTGAGAGATTGAGGCTGCAGTGAGCCATGATCCCACCAGTACACTGCAGCCTGAGTAAAAGAGCAAGACCCTGTCTCTCCCTCTCTCTCTCTCTCTCTCTTTCTCACACACACACACACACAAAATTTATGTGGTTCAACCTAAGATACATTAATACATTCTTCATGAGTTGGATTTTAAAATATATATAAATTACATTGTACAATACTTGTCACTCTGCAATTTTCTGTTTTGCTCAATGTTATGGACTTAAGGTCTATATATGCATTTTGAGATCTACTACATTCACTTTAATAGCTATCCTGGACCTATTATATGAAGGTGCCACTTTTTATTGATCCACAACCATGCAGAGCTTGGTTTGCTTGGTTTGCTATTACAAAAAATGTTAACAATGAATATTCTTGCCCATTTGTCTTCAAAGCATATGAGTCAGTTAAAAAATAGATTGCCAATGGGCTTTTACCAGTGATCATACCACTCAGACTTCACCAACAATAAGTGAAAGTTCTTACTTTTACCTACTCACCAAACTTAAAACTATAAGATTTTTAAAAATTTTGCCAATGTGAGAGGCAAAATTTGTTTCCAAGTGGGTTGTTAAAATTTCACTTTTCTGAATACTATTGTGATTGAGACAGCTCTAGTTTTCAGATAGGACTTCCTTGCCTGTAAGCCACAATCTGCAACTTCCATCCATTGATTTCCTATGTCAGCAGTTCTCAACCTTTTGTCTTAAGGAAGCCTTTAAAATCTTTACAAATTATTGGGTATCCAAAGAGCTTTTGTGTATGTGAGTTTTATCTGGTAATGTGTAGTGTATTCAAAATTGTAGTTGAGAATTAAATATTTAATTAATGTAAAATGTAATAAATCAATTATTTATTAACATACTTTAAGATAACCATAATTTTCAAGATAAAAATTTTAATGAGAAGAGTGACATTATTTTGCATCTTTACAAATTGCTTAATGTTTGACTTAGTAATAAAAGACAGCTGGATTCACATACCTGTTTCTGTGCTCAATCTGTTGTGGTATACTGAGTGAAGTAGGTGAAGAAAATTCAACCTCATACAGATACATTCTTGGAAAAAGAATGAGAATTTTAGTAGCCTTTGCAGATAACTGTGGAAATTCTTTGGTACTACGCAGAACTCAACAAGTGATAGAGTCTTAAAGGTTAGCAGCAATACAGAATCTGAAACTATATCAAAGAACATTTTCTCTTCTGTTGCATTAAAATTCATTGGCCTATCTTACACTTTAAATAGATCTTTGGCCCATGAATGATTCTGGGACAGCATACATTGGTCATTTAAAGAATATTAATTCACTGGGTTATCAGATTTTCTAAATATTGACACATTTACACAATATCAAAAAATCATGTTTGTAATATCACCAATCTAGAAAAGTTTTTAAGGATTGGGAAGCTGGCAAGCTCATGGTGACAGATACAAGTTTTCCAAAATTCTAATCTCCACTTGAAAGTTTGAATTTTATCACTGGTAACAAATGCTCAGTTTTTCCTTAGAGTGACAGGCTCATTTTGTTGTTAATTTTAAAGAAAATGTCTACCAAATACCCAAGTCTGCATAACCGTAGTCTGTCAGTCATGTATTCAATTTAAAATGCCATCCTATGAAAAAAGCAGCTAGTTCAGCTTGCAATTCAAATAATTGCACACTTGCTTTTCCTCAAAACAATTATATTTGGATATGCAGCAGAATTACTTTATGCATTCTTCCCACTTTATCACACAGAATAATGAAGAGATGTATAATCAAGATTTGAAATTTCATAAAATTAATAATTCCTACAGCTTCATCGGGGATTCTTAAGAGAAACCGATCCTTTATTATATATGGAGATGAAGAATACAGTGACAACTAGTACAGTTTGGTGTCACTGCTTTGTTTTCTGCTTTGTTTGTTGCCAGAAGTTTTACCACCACTGCTTTGGCTCCATTTGTGCAAATGCCAACGCAATAAATAGGCAAATAAAATTGTAATATTATCATGAAAATAGTCTTGATCTCACAGACCCCTGGGAAGGATTCCAGGATGCCCAGTCATCCACAGATCACATTTTGAGAATCACCCCCTTACTTGCCAGTTCTCAATTATTGCCTCTCAACTCCAAATTCACCCTTTATTGCCTGCTCTGTGAATGGAGTTGAGCCCCTGTAAATATTTTTCCTTTGCCACATGGCATAATGTCAAGCTTTGTCAGCAGAGGGCGCTGGAGTGACACTGCAGGAAGAAGGGGACTTCCTCCTTATTTCTGAATCTGGCATGCATGGCTTCTCCTACAGCACATACACCTTCTCCAACATCTGGCTCCTGTAGTGCAGAGAGGCCAGTACCAATCAGTGACCAGCCATTTCTTTGAGCATCCCTCTTTGGGTTGTTTCACAGCAAAAAGTCTCCAGCAATATACCTTCCTGTGAAAAGCTTTCCCTGGCATCCTAGCGGGTGGAATTTCTAACAAGTTCTAAAAGACACAGTTTTAGCAAGTTTCATCAGCACAACATTACAATTAATTCCCCACTACCCAGGGAACCGTGGCCATGCCCTCCAACAAGGTCTGTATCACAGCTGTGGGCAGTCAGAGGGCTCTCCCTTGGGTGCTCTAGCTCAGCTCTAGGGCTATGGCTGCTCTTTCATACCTGCTATTTCCATACTCCCTTTTTTTAAACTTTTATTTTGGGTTCATGGGTACATATGCAGGTTTCTTTCTTATATAGGTAAACATGTGTCATGGAGGTTTGTCGTACAGATTATTCCATCATCGAAATACTAAGCCCAGTATGCAATAGTTATTTTTTCTGATCCTTTCCCCTCCTCCCCACCTTCCAAACTCAAGTAGGCTACAGTGTCTGTTGTTCCCCTCTATGTTTCCATGTGTTCTCAACATTTAGTTCCCACTTATGAGAACATGTGGTATTTGGTTTTCTGTTCTCATATTAGTTTGCTAAGGATAATGGCCTCCTGCTCCATTCATGTTCCTGCAAAATATATGATCTTGTTCTTTTTATGGGTGCATAGTATTCAATGGTGTGTATGTACCACATTTTCTTTATCCAATCTGTCATTGATGGGTATTTACATTGATTCCATGTCTTTGCTATTGTAAATAGTGCTGCAATGAACATTTGTGTGCATGTATCTTTATGGTAGAATAATTTTTTATATATTCTGCTAGGTATATAGTCAGTAATTGGATTGCTGGGTCTCCATACTCTTTTAAAGTTCTTCTTAGTCTTATTATCAAATGCCTCAAACTTTTAATCTCCTGATTTAATAATTCTTTATATTCATATTTCTTTGTTCAAATAACTGTGATTTCTGTCTCCTGATTGGATCATGACTGATATAGACCATATAGAACAAAATTTATTTCTCCCATATCAAAAATATCATCTTTGATACCTATTATCAGAAATTTTCCATCCATAGAAAGAAGCCCTAAACAAGGATACAAAACAAGTAGGTTTTGGAGAGGAAAATAAAAGACACAGAGAAATGAAAAGTCCATGGAATGAAGCTTGAAATGAGGAGGATATGAATGAGTGCTTAGAATGGAAATGACTTTAGGAAATTCAGACAGACAATTGGAAGGCCCTGATCAGCCAAAAGGGAAATTAACTGAGTAAATTAACAGGTCATTAAGGTGACCTGTTCTGTGTTTACCTTGTGTATTAGTTTCCTACTGCTACTGTAACATCTTAACACAAACTTAGTGGCTTACAACAACATAAATGTATTGTTTGTAACAATGTTATATAAATGCAATAATACATTTGTTATTTACAACGTATTACAATGTATTTGTTATTACACAAATGTAACTATACATGTGTTACATTTGTGTTGTTTTAAGCTACTAAATTTGTGTTAAGACATTACTTAAAATTCTGCAGGTCAGAAGTTCAAAATGGATCTCACCAGGCTAAAATCAAGATATCAGCAGGGCTGCATTTCTTCCTAGAGGCTGTAGGGAAGAGTCCATTTCCTTGCCTTTTTAACTTCTAGAGGCTGCCCACGTTTCTTGGCTTGTGGTCCTTTTCTCCATCTTCAAAGCTCACAGTGGAAGGTTACATCCTCATCTCACACCTATCCGACTGCTCTGCTGCCTCCCTCTTTTGCTTTTAAGAACGCTTGTGATTACCTTGGGCATGCCCAGATAAAACAGGATAGTCTCCCCATTATAAGGCCAGACAATAGGCAGCCTTGATTCCATCTGCAACCTTAATTCCCCTTTCCTTAATACCCCTTTCCAGTAAGGTAACAGTTACAGATTCCAAAGATTATGTGCTGATATCTTTGAGGGACCATTCTATTGCCTACCACACTTTAGGACCGATTGCTTTGTGGAGTTCACTTAACCAGGATCAAAGAAAGAAATGTTGAAGGGAGAAGATTAATGATACCCAAGAAATTTACCATTTTGAAGATGTATAAACATTTTTGACATTGTATTGTGTTGATTTCAAGTATATTTTTGCATGGAATGCCTGTTTTAACTCTCAAAGAGGTTAAAATCTAACATAGAAAAATCAAACGAAACAAATGTTTCTCCAACGGAAGAGAATCTTGTTATTAGAGAGAATATTTTATTCTTCTTTGTTTTTCTGAGCCCAAAACACAGTGTCTTGCAGATAGGAGCAAATGTTTGTTTAGTAGAGAGGAGGTAGAGAAAGGGTTGATATACAGAATAATATATTTTATACACATACGCACACACAAATTCTGGAAGGCAAAGAAGAGGATGTAAATTAAGACAATATTTAAAAATAAAAGGGAGCTGTGGAAATAGAAAAAAAAGTTGAATTCCAAGTCCATATTACATTATCTTATTTCAAAGGTCTCTCAAAAATAGCTAAATGAAGTAGGCTTTCTATGTTTCTCTTCTAATTTTAACACGGGGAGAAATGCATTCTTCTCCCTGTTCAAAAATTGCAAAATATCAGCAGAATAAGTTCCAAGGTGATAACTTTCCATTCAGAAGGTAAATTTTTACAGTTACATTAAATTAGAGACCTCTGAGGTTTCAGTAATGAAAATGCCGACAGACCCTTAAATACAACAGCCGCACCCAAAGACTCCCACCATTTCTCTCTTCTCACCCTCTCCCACCTACCCCATTACTACTCCCATTTCTACCACTGAGAGAACTGAGCTATTTTTTTTTTTTTGCCAGCTTTTGTTTCTGCACTCAAAGAAAGCCCTGCCTTGTATCAGGAAAATGTATAAAAACATTATTACATGTTTGTCAAAAGCCATAGTATAACTTTGGTTGACACATCTGTCCTGGAACATGTTGTTGTCTAACATTGTCTACTTTATGTGACTCCAGACACTCCCAATTAGGGATTCAAAGGGCAAAAACAGAAGAATGACTGCCAACTCTTTATTGCTGAGTCCCTTGCTAGCCATGCAAGGGACTCTGAAAGATGGCAAGGGTGGGGAGGCATGGTTGGGAGGTGTCATGGGACACATTGCCTCTGACTGTTGTCTGAGCTTCCTTTCTCTTTGGAGAGCTCTATGATTGTTATGGTCTCCTGGGATCACCCTCTAGACTTACATCCTGCTTTTTTTGGAGGATTTTTAGGGCAGTGAATGCTTTTTGGAAATTTTTCCTAGGTACAGGGACCTAGGAGAGGATACATGTGCTCCTGGGTTATTGCTCACCTGGCAAGACTACAGCTACCTACAGTTCCACTAAGTGTCATCACTGGCGTTGTGCACAGAAGCAGGTGAGCACTTAGGGTCAATATTGTGTATTGACAGTTCTGAATGCAGGTCTCAGACAGCATTGCAAAATGTAAAGGCAAGATTTTCTAATTGCCCAATGTCTTCAAAATCTCCATGTCTCATGCTGGGAACCTTATGAAAGATGCAACATACACCACTTTTGGTACTGCCTTACTGCCTTTCAGCAGCTTCATTCCCCAGGTACCCCTGCCCGGGACTGTCCACACCAACAGCCTCACAACTTCCATCCTTCTCTCCAATCTTCTCCATTCAAAATGCATCCACCTTTGTTACATGCCTTCAAAGCTCTATTACCAGATAAAACTTTGCTTTAACAGGTGCTTTCTGAAAAATATAAAATGAAATAACCCTAAGACAATTAAAACAATTTCAAATCTGAGAAGGGACAGTGGGTTCGGTATCCCTCAAATCAAACCATATCATTTATTAGTAGGGCAAGTGTACATGATTTTTTTCCCCCTCCACGTCTCTCATTTATTAAAGAAATATTTATTAGTCACCATTAATAGTGAAGCATAGCTGAAGATGTGGAGATGACAAAGAGCTGTTGCCTTTAAGGAATTTATAATACAGTAGATAAGAAACAGACATAAATAAATGCAACACTAGGCACAAATACATAAACCAAGTATTATAGGACTTCTAACACTAATTCCTCCCCAAAAAACAGGGTGTCTGCATATATTTAGAGGCAAATTCTGGTAAAATATGTGTGTGTGTGTGTGTGTGTGTGTGTGTGTGTGTGTGTGTGTGTTTATATATACACACAGTCGTGATTATACTTTTTTCAACTATACACATGAGCCTCACGAAACCCCAGCTAGCCTTAACTCTTTTCTGGTTATGATTTAATGGAAGTAATAGCATATGGAAGAAAAAAGTAACCTGGTGATAGAAGAAAAGCAATTACACAGCTTATAAAAATATCCAGGATGATTTTTTTTCCTTCCTAGCTGTCACTGATTTCAAAAACAAAAAGAAAATTTATAACCTGAAAAAGAAAGCACAGAAAGAGTTAGGTGCTGATTTGATTTTGTAGGAGATTAGGAACAGTGTTAAATGCATCACAGTCCTTTATACTTAGGGTAGCATGGACAGCCTGAACAGGGAAGGACATCAGATGTTCATTTCCCTAGCTCTGCTTATCTATATGTTGCTAGGATAAAATTTAAAATATTCATCAAAAGTGCATTTGGAAATATTTACTGGTACTGGTAGAGGAATAGCATCCCGGGCTTCTGTATATTTCATTGTCACCATTTCAGAAATCTCACCTGCCTGGCAGATTGCTTTGCTTTAAGTGGAAAAAAAATAGTGGTATCTATTTTAAGCATCATGATTCTTAATTTCTTAATCTTCTGTTCTTGAGTTCTATAATAAATCCTTTCAAAGCTGTATATATGCATTAAGAAGCACACAAAAGTCACCTTTTTTTTTTCCCCAAAACATGAAAGCTTTTTTATTCTGTTTTAAAAAACTCTTTTAAAACAAGTTCTCTTAGCCAACTTTCTAATCCACACTTCATAGAACACTAGGACCCAGTTTTTCTGGATGCAGAAACTGTTATATCTGGTAAAGTTATTTCACCCCTTGTTATCCCATGGAAAAGTAGTGTTAGGGTTTGAATGTTTGTGTTACTCCAAAATTCATAGGTGGAAATTTTAATCCCCAAAGTGATATCAGGAGGGGAGACTTTGGGAGATGATTACAGCCCTTCTGAATGGCATTAGCGCCATTATAAAAGAGACCCCATAGAGATTTCTTAACCTCTTCCACCATGTGAAGACAGTGAAGAGGCAACACCTATGAACCAAGAAGTGGACTCTCACCAGCTACTGAATCTGATGGCACCTTGATCTTGGACTTCCCAGCCTCTAGAATGGAGAGGAATAAATCTCAGTTGTTTATAAGCCACCCCAGATTATGGTATTTTGTTATAGCAGCCAAAAGGACTAAGACTAGTAGCTTCAAGCAGGGCCAGCTCTAGGTAAAGGGAAGGAGAGTGTTGTGTTCAGGGTCTCTCTCTCTCTCTCTCTCTCTCTCTCAGTCTCTCTCTCTCTCAGTCACTCTCTGTCTCTCTTTCTCTCTTGCATACTTAAACACAGCTCAGTTTTCACCAAATCCCCTAAACAGTAGTTAATAGTAACTACTAAGAGCTAATTAGGAAATACCTTAAGACTGATAAATATTTCAAGATATATTCCAGAAAGACTTCCCTAACCCATAGGCTCCTTTACATGCCCAAGCCAAGGGATGCCAGCCATGGTCCCAGTAGATTCTGAGATGAAGGCGTTTGTCCCAAGGTATTGATCAGGGTAGAAAAGTTAACCCTCTGGATCTCTAAACTTAAAAAAAAAAAAAATTTCTCTACCCTCACCACTCTTTCTGGAATGAATGAATGGCTAAATGAATGAATAAGAAAATAATAAAAGGTTGAGCTGTTTTCCTCAAGCACCACATCTTCTATACATTCTTCTCTAACTAGTGGTCTTTCCTGCCTCTTAATAACTGCCTATTGATTACATCTTGCTTTGTGAGAGATCTGGGGTAATCAAAACATCTCACATCACCCTGCCCTCTATCCACGCAAGGGCACTTTCAGGAGGCCTCTATACCAGGTTCCTCTAGCACTGCTGACAGAACTTGGTGACCTCAACATTCACACAATGATTCTTTTAACATCCTCATTCCTCCGTGACAAACTCTAATCATTTCCCTTAGCCATTTTCAGTCGTTTATAAGTCCTGTGGCAGCCAGTACCTCTCAGTTTCCAAACTCACCATTCTAATGGTGTTTGTCCCCCATCTGACACCAACCTTTTCCATCGTCCGGTCCCCTAGCCTATCAGCTTCTTATCTCCACATCCAACCCCAAGGTCAAGCGTTGTAACTCTGTTCTTAACAGCGCTATGGAATTCCTCAAAATGTTTCTCTTTTCACCTGTGTCACTCATGTTGCCAACTCCTGTGAAGTGGGTCATGCCCCTCTGTTCCTGCCCTAGACCTTCTGACCCTGGCAAGCAATACCAGCAGCCAGGGGTCTGGCTCCTCTATAAAGGCACACCTGAGTCCCACCAAGAAAGGGCACTGATTGCCTCCTGCCCTGGACAGAGATAAAAGCCCTGAAGTGTTGTGCTGCCATAGTGGCTCCCTCAGCCTTTTCGCACCCTCTCCTTCAATGCTAGCATTTCGTGAGGGTTACAGCTTTCACTTCCTCTGCCCTGGAATATCAGCATGGGCTTTTCCAGCAGAAGTCTGGAGGGACAAGAGAGCTCAGCAGTGTGAGCACATGCCTCAAATGCCTTCCTAAGCTAAAGGACAGGGCTGAGTGCAGACACCCCAGAGGAAGACTCCTGAGCTTCAGATCTGGATCTATTGCTTCTTTTCTGTGTGACGTGGAGCAATTAACTACACATCTCTGTGCCTCAATTTTCTCATATGGAAAATGGAGCAAATAGTGATACCTAACTCGTTGTGTTGCTGTGAGGATAAAAATAAGTTAACATTTGTAAGCTATAGAGAGTGCCCGTGGAAAGTGCTCAGTAAATGTTACTTTTGGCTAGTGGAAAGCTTAATTATTGCATGAACCTTCAATAAAAGCTGTGTCCCCATCAGTGAGCATCCTTGTCCACCTCTACTCACCTTATCCTCTCCCCCAGGATTCTCAGTTACACATTTAAATGCCCCCCATGCAAGAGGATGTTCTCCATACTCCCTTCTCCCAAAGGGCAGATGCTCTAAGGTTTTATTTATTTTATCTTTTATCCTTTGAGTTACATTGGTAAGTCTTAGGTCCACAGGTAAATGGAAGGCAAGAGCTTAACTTGGACTCCCTCATCCTCTAAAGGGCTTTGACCGTCGTGCTCAGTAAATATTTCTTTATCAGATTTTGACTTGATCTTTGCATTCAAATTAATAAAATTTCCTTAAGTGGCCTGAGACATTCATCCCTCACACCTAAAGAAGCCCAGCCAAGCACCAGCAGACCCAAACTCAAAGAATTTGTTCTTCCAGGTCTCAGGATTCATCAGTTTCCTTCCAAGCTCGGACACACAGGTATCCCCTCCACTTCTAAGCGGAAGTCTTCTAATGTTCTCTCACTTGCCTTACCTCAAACTTTGGGGAGATTAACATGGGAGGCTTGTTACAATAGAAGATCCCTGGGCTTGCATCCAAGAAATAATAATTTGGCAGGTTTGGAGTGAAGATCAGGTGTCTAAATGTTATCAAGTCTCCAGGTGATCCTGAGGAAGGTGATGACCTTTTGGAAGACAGGGGAATGGGTCTTATCCTTGAGTGCTTTTTTTGCCCCAAAACCTAGCACAATGTCTGGCACATGTTTGTTGGTCTGACTCCAAAGTAGCCAGTACTATCTAGGGACAGACCAGTATGGAATTGAAGTAAAGTCGGGGCATTAGAGATGAGACTGGAAATTCCACTGGTCCTGTGTGTTATCTGCACCATTCTTTTCCCCTGCTCAGAGCCATTCTCAGCCTCACTTTGCACCTTGTTGACAACTATCTGGCTAGTTCTGGGAGCATCCGGCTCTCTTACATCACCATCTTGGCCCCTGCAGTTACACGTGGGCACATGGTTCTGTGTTCCACCATCCGTACCAGCCTCAAAAATAAGCTCAGGTGACTAGAGACTACAAGCAATCTGGAGGAAAGCGAAGAAAGTTGGGCCAAATTCCAAGAGGAAACCGAGCCAAGAGTGTTCAGCCCTCCTTTCTGTTTCCCTTTGGCTTTACAGGAACTGGTGGCTTTGGGAAAATTGAGGCTATGGCTGCCGGCATTTGTACTTGTTGTCTGATGGGGAATAAGAGGATGATTAGGTGGGCAGGGAGTGAAGCCAATGCAAATGTTGTGGGCTGAAAAAACTGCTGAGGAGTTTTGAAATCTTTTACATGGCTCAGTTTCATTGCATCCTGACTGCTGCCCACCCCCATCCCTTACATACCTCAGCTCCAATCCAGAAAGCAAAGCAGAGGCAAGGAGAGCAGCTTCTCAGATAATAGAGTGCTTGGGGTGGCTCAGTGTGTGGCACTTCAGGGTTGAATGAAACCAAGCTTGAAGAAACAGGCAATCTGGGTCCGAGCAAGTAGTGATACCCAACTCATTGTGTTCTCCCATCATGTGTTCATTTAGGCTCAGTTGTCTCCTTTGAAAAATGAGGTGATGGCAGGCAGTGAACTAAGGCTTTTTGCATTGTAATCTCTAGTCACCTGAGCTTATTTTTGAGGCTGGCACAGCAGGTAGAACACAGAACCATGTGCCCACATGTAACTGCAGGGACCAAAATAAACTAACAATACAAGTTATTTTACCCACTCCTTCCTCAAAGTATAGTGTCTTAGGAAGCTTACCTAGGTGAGCTGCAGAATTCCTGAATCCATTAAATAAGAACAATTTTGATAGCCTCCATTTTACAGATATTGATGAAGAGAAAACTAATAAACAAGAGTAAGCACCTAGAAATGGTAAATTATTATAAATGTGTACAATCATCTTGAGAATGATAGTGTTCTGCTGTCCTCTTCATTATTAATGAACTAGACAACCTTATTTAAAACAGACAGTGGTGAATAGCAAGAAGATAAATATATCCCATTTTGCATTCAAGACCTTCTCTCTACAAAGAGAAATTTCATCTTATAAATATCTCATGTTATTTATTCAATTACTTCATTGTACACTGCTCTTTCCCCACCTGAATTTATATGGGGATAAGAGCCTAGATTTTTTTCCTTTGTACTTGAAACTCAGGGTGATTCCTGCATTTTGCACTAAATAATCATCTTAACCCATTTCCCTTTGCCTGTCTTAGAGCTTAATATTTGAAAATGGGCAACTGCTTACCTTCTAGAGAGGTGGTGATTTACTACTCATATAGCTCAACTCCAAAAGTATGAGAGAGAGCAGAATTTATGCAGATAATGACACTTTTTGCTGTGCCAATTTCAGCTAACCCTACTACTTTTTCTCCAGTTCTTAAGAAAACACAGGGGCACTAGGTTGAAATCCCATCATCACCTAAACTCTGCAAACATGCAGTCTTAGTAAAATGCATTGAACATAACCAGCACTCTTAATTAACATGAGTTAATCTGACTACTTGTCTTAGTTGTTTGGGGCTGCTTTAGAATGAACAGCTTAAGAACAACAGAACTGTATTGCTCACAGTTCTGGGGGCTGGCCAGTCCAAGATCAGAGTGCCAGCACATATGGTATCTGGTGAGAGCTTGCTCTCTGCTTCATAGATGACAACTTTTTGCTGGCTCTTAACATGGCAGAAAAGGCAAACTCCCTCAGGCCTCCTTTATAAGGGCACTAGTCCCATTCATGAGCACAGAGCCCTCATGAGCTAATCACTTCCCAAATGCCCCATCTCTTCATACCATCACCTTGGGGGTTAGATTTGGACATATGAATTCTGTGGGGGGACACACACATTTAGCTCATAGTACCACACAAAGCAGATTCTAGATGAGGGGAGGGCATAATGCCTTGTACTTAAATTGCACTTCCTAGTTTAAGAAATGCTTTAACATATCTCATCTGCTCTCCACATTAATGTAGCTATTAGCCCATTTTACAGATTAGATGCTAAACAAAAGCAAGAGGTCATTTCATTGATTTGCAGAAAAGCATAAAACCATCCCACATGGGAAGTGGGAGATATATGTAACCCTTTCTCTTCAAGTACTGTTAATAGAGATAAGGCAAAGCAGAATACACAGAGTGCTGGAAGCCAACATATCTGAATCCAAGTTCTGCTTCTGCCATTTATTAGCTGTGTAGCCGTGGGGATTTTACCCATAAATATTGAGCTAATAATAAGCTACCTCTCTGGTTTGTTATGATGGTTAAATAAAATAAGTGAAGGAACAGGCGGGCCTTGCTTTGATTCTTGCCACCCAGTATCCACTCAAAAAAGGATGCTTTATAACAAAAGTACACAGTGCCACCTGTTCTTCCTAATTAACGCCCCTCATAAACACACCCAAACGAAATATCAAACCAAGTAAAATTCTATCCATGTCCCTAGGACGATATAAAAAACATGCCACTTTATAATCAGTAACACTGTTTCTATATCTCTTGTAATAATTAGGTCTTTCTTCCAAGGAGCTTACAGAAGCAGATCTTCCTCAGACCAGATACAGAGAGTATCTCCTCCTATGGCAATTTCCTTTACCATCTTTGACCTACATAGCAAGGCTTCCTTACTCCTCTTTACCCTTGATTAATGGCATATTTCACAGGTGATTTACAAGCTTATAACTCATGATGTCCTAAGAAGCCCGACAGAACCATAATCTTTGGTTTATTCATCCATCACATTTTAGTAACCTAACCTGTGAAACAGATATCATTCTTTGTCCAAAGGAAGTGCTTCATGCACTCAGGGAGTCCATGTTCCAGGCTTCCTTTCTCCCTTCCTGTCCCAGCACAGACACCAAGAAGATGGGATTCCTTCAGGGAGGGCTTGGATGGAATCCAATTCAAAGACATATAATTGGCAGTTTTTTCATCTTTCAAAGGCCTTTTCAATAGTCATCATGCAACAGTCAGACTTGCTTTGATTCACACAAAGCATTGCCTCACCTCCAAGACTGTTGCTAGGATATAGGGGATATCACAACTCCTGAATACATGGGCGGAAGGAAAAGATTTTCCTCCTCCTTACGAATGTCATTCCAATTCTTGCTCTCCTTTTCTTCAAGGCCAAACTGAGGACAAAAAAATGGGGCTACCAGAATGAAGTATTCAACTTAAAAGTCAGAAACCAGAGGGACCAGTGCCTGACTGGGAATGGGGGGTGGGGGAAGGCCCTGTGGGAGAGAAAGTTTTGCTTGTGATAGTTGTGAGCTGACCACTGTGTGGACCAGATCCAGAGCCAGAGGGTGACTGTGTGCCTGTGTGCATGTGCACCTGCATGAGCGTATGCACGGCAGGGAGGAGAGGGTGTTACACATCAACAAAACTAAAACACCCCATTCTTCTCTGTCTAAAGTCAACAAGTCAGAGAAGGGAGCTCTAGAATCTATTCAGCCTTGAGCAGCTTGAGGCCCTATTAATATGTAAATATGGGATATGGAAAGGCTAGCATATTAAAGGGTTAGCCACTGTGGTAGGTTTTCAATACATCCACCAAGTCTTTGATACTCCTCCCTTCAAAAGTTGGAGCTTCATTCATTTTCTGGTTAAGTGTGGGTTGTATTTAGTGACTGACTTCTAGCTAAAAAAAAAAAAAAAAAAGTGGTAGACCATGTAACAAACCTGTACATGTACCCTTGAACTTAAAACTTAAAAATAATAAATTTTAAAAAATAAAGAAAAATAAAATAATTACAGATCAATATGAATAAATGTAAGTGTAGCCATTTTTTCTCTAAATCACTATACACACTGTCACTAGATTAACCATAGAAAGGCTTCTACTTAAAGCCACTTTCCTGCACTGGGCCCTTTTTAAATAGGCCAGTATTCTATATAAAATCTTTATAATTACATTATTTTTAAAGAAAACAGAATTCTTTGAAGTAAAATATTGTGGACTGGAAAAGGGGCATATTTTTAAGGGTGCATGCAAATCCCAGTCACCTATTTTTACCCTTGTAATTTTGGAGCAGATTGTTTTTGCATCTGTGGAGAAAGTGCTACTAAATTTTCTTGCCTGGATTGTATAATTTCTATTTAGAAACTGAAACCACTGTTATTAGCTATGTTATGTTCCTTTGTATTCCAAAAGGAAAGTTACAATATAGTAAAATATAAAAGATTGATTTGGGGAAAAAAAAAGAATGTGGTAGAGTGACAGCAACATGAAGTTATGTTTCTCCGTATTCCAAAAGGAAAGTTACAATATAGCAAAATATAAAAGATTGTTTTGTTTTGGAAAAGGAAAAAAATGTGGTAGAGTGACAGCAATGCTGTCATAAGATTAGGACATAGAAGGCTGAGTGGCTCCCATCTTATATCCTCTTTCATATCAGCCACTTTAGGGAGAACCATGCCATGGGGCCACTCAAGCAGCCCTGTGAGGCCACTTACAAGGAAAGGAACTGAGGTGTCCTGACAGCAGCAGCCCACCAGGAACTGAGGACTCCAGACAGCAGCCACATGAGTGAGCCATCTTAGAAGCTGATCCTCCAGCTGCTGCCAAGGCTTGAGGATGACTGAAGCCCCAGCCAATATCTTGAAAGACCCATGTCAGAACCATTTGACTAAACTCCTCCCAAATTCCTGACCCAAATAAACTATGAGATAATAAATACTTGCTGCTTTAAGCTACTCAGTATTGGGTTAATTTGTTTTGCAGCCATAGACATCTAATGCATCCATTTTTCTCCAGTAACATTAGTTCAGATCAGCTAACCACACAGGCACCAACGAAAGCAAGCCTAGGACTGAGGTGTTTTAAAGAGAAAGGGAGAGTCAGATATTTTTTATGTCCTTTTATTGTTAATGTATGCTGACAGAGAAGACAAGCTGGGGTAGAGCACAGTGGGAAATCTATGACATCAGAGCCAGCAGAGCCCAAGAGGAGATAGGAGGGATCCAGAGAGGAACTGTGACTTTTTCCCAGTGTTATCGAGAACTTGTATTTTGGCTATCACAGGTCTGAACCCACCTTCTGCTTCCCAGTGATGAGATTCACCTACACCCAGTGGAACAAGACAACAAGTACTAAAACCAGAAGCAGGAAGACCAATCATGGCCAAGAAAGACCTGAATATCTCCAGTTCGACTACCCTAAGATGGAAGAACTGACAGTTCAAAGAGCCCCAATATGTTATAAGGACGAGCCTGTGCCATGAACCATATGGGTTTAAATTACTAGGCTAGTGAATGTGAACCTAACAAGGTTCCTATAGCAACAGCTCTTAGATGTAGCTACACATTAACATATGAGGAGCTTTGGGGAAATGCCTCCTCTCAGAACCTATGGAATCAGAATCTCTGGAAGTAGGCCCAGGGCTACAATTGAGAAATTATAAATTTCTCAGAGTCAGAAAGCATCAGAAGATGTTGGATCAGTGGTTTTGGTCACATGGTTGCGTCACTGGCCCCAGATTTCCCATCTACAAGAATAAATAGACACAACTTCCCCAGAGTAAGTTAGATACCGCCACAACCCCTTGAGCTCATCTAAAGTAAGTTATCACACAAATACAGGTTTGCTGTTGCTATTATTCTGCTCAGGGAACATAGTTGTTTGTAGGCCTCTTTGAGTTGCTGCAGAAGCCCTTCGGAAAGAAACCTTTGAAGCTGGTCAGTATCCACCTGCAGTGAAAAACATTCAGAGTGGAGCCTCTTCCAAGGACATTTACTCTAAAAGTGGCCTTCAAGGCAACCAGGTTTTGAAGTGTGTGTGTGTGCGTGTGTGTGTGTGTGTGTGCGCGCACTCACGCATGCACGCACAGGCACACGCACATGTGCACACATGTATTTGGTAGACGGTCAAAGTCTCATATCCATGGCTTGCTGTTTTTTGGCATTTGTGTCCATCATCCTGGGAACTGGCCTGATACTCTCTTCTGTGATAGAGCACAGGCTCTTATCACACAAGCCCATCCACAAATTATAGCTCTGAGAAACCGCTAGTAGCACCTAAATGTTTCCCAAAACACAGGAAGGAAATACACGAATATGTTGTCTATGGTTATTGCTGGATAGTGGGATTTCAGGTAATTCACCACTTTTCTTTTTATAGTTTTATGTTGTTTACAGTTTTTTACAACGGTCATGCATTATGTATTATCAGAAAATAATGTGTTGGGGTTTTGTTACTACAAGTGAGAGGAGGTAGCAGGGGGAGGTAGGTAGTATCAGACCCCAGACAGAGCAGCATGGAGAACGCTGGATCTAACAAGCCCGTGAAGGCGGGGTGGTGGGAGAACAATGGCAGAGCCTGTTTGGGAGTTAAAGACACTGCTGGAGATGCCACCTGAGGCAGAGTTGGCAGAATAGCCAGTATCTCCCCTCCTCCCTCTATGCAATTTCCTACCTGTGTATCTCTATGGCTGACCCTGACTATGCAGGGCAGAGTCTGAGAACAAGGAATCAGTCTGAGAGCAAACAGAGAAATGACTGGCACTATCACTTTTTATAATTATTTTCCATCTTATCTTTCCATGTTTGAGAGCACAGGGAGAGATAAGCCCACACACTCCTACAGCACTCCTGGCACCAAGACACCAGAAAGAGAATGCATTTTTAAAGCACTGTGAAAACCACCTAGCTAGATTGCATAAGTTCATTTTTTATGGAAAGGCCCTAAGGCACCAAAACCAGAGTGGGAGGAAGGAGTACAATTCACAAAATGAACTGTATTGCTCATTGGGAATGTTTTCTACACAGGTTGAGATATTTAGGCCTATTCATAAAATTTATAAACAGGTGGATAAGGTTTCATCACTTATTTGCAAGAGGCAGAAGACAGTTACACAAGGCTAGGTTTTCTAGGTAAGTCACCCCTTTCCTCATCTTCTTTGTTCTTTGTGTAACCAGGCACAGCTCTGAACCATGGTGACTCCATTACAACAGCAACAACAATAATAATCCACTTGAAAAAAAGAGACAATCAAATAGTCACCAAACCACCTAAGAACGTGCATACTTTTTGTGGTCATACCAGTTCTGGAAGACAAGCATCTATTCCTCCAGTACCTAGTCAAGCACTTCACCTTTTAAACCATGTCAGATTCGATGGTGGCTTATGAAATATCGTGTAAGTACGGCTAACTAAGTCACCTTTTTAATTCTCTTCATACACACCTCCCATTCATTTATTAGAACATTTAAAACTGCAGCCTTTGCTAAAAGCCAATCCACAAACACAATAAAAATTTTCATTAAAATATTTAAACCCAGAACAGCAACAATAACATCAAAACTAAATGCTAGCAGCCTGCAACAGCAAATCTCAAGTGGCCTTTCCACCATGTGGCCCTGTTAAAAGAACGAGCATTTCTCACTCTGTCCTAAAAGCTATGAAGCCCAGTTTTTTGAAGGCCAGGAAGGGTAAGCAGAGCCACCCCGAAATCTTGAACTGTCCAGAGAAAATGTCTGAAAAGCTTCAAGCTCTCCCATCTATTCTCTTTATAATGAACAGTGAGACGATTGATAGATTAGATGGATAGATGGTAGATAGATAGATAGACAGATAGATAGATAGACAGACAGACAGACAGACAGGATTACTGCATGGAGTTGAGCCTGCTGTGAACGTGCTTAGCAAACTACAACACCCTAACCACTCAATGCCTGAAGAGGATCAGGAACTGTTGCTACCCCCAGGAAGGGCAGAAAGTCAACTTACCACCAGCAGATTGAGGCACTTGTATACCCTGCCATCTAGCAAACCCATGAAAATAAGGATTAAGTGCCTACTATGCACCAGACATAATTACATTTCCCAAACAAAACCCAAGAAACAACGCCCCAAAAATGGTTTGATATATGAACAGAATATTTGAAATGAGGACTGACTGTCCTGGAAACATCAGCCCAGGAAACCCCCAGGGCATGAGTGTGTGGCTTTCTTCCAGGATTCTGCCTATAAGACCTACCCACAAAGGCCGTTTTCCAGAAAGTGCTAGAATTGTTTGAAATCCCTTTTAAGAGAGACAGAGTTCCCCAACTGGCACCCCCTCCCCCCACAAAAAAAAAAAAAACCTCAAATTGCAAACACACCTGGGAAACGTAATATTACCTTGATTTCACACAAGGTCTAAATGGTTGCTTTCTTGAAAGTGGTTTCAGTGTAAGGGTGAGGATGGAGTGATAACAGGGAGGAGATACAAGACGACAATCTTGTGTACCTGAGTTGTACTGTGGAGGCAGAAAATAAGGGCAAAAGATATGCCTGAAATAACCTCAGTTATGTCACAGTTTAGCCCAGGAAAGAACTTACTTCCATGGCTCACTTTTACATCCCCCTACACACAATAAAAACATGAAAGCACCTGTCTCAAGAACCCCACTCCAGCTTGGCTTAGACTTAAAGTCAATCCCCCAGATGGAAGTCAGAGCAGACTCTGAACCCTGGTGTCCTGAGCTCGCCTCAGTAGCAGCAGGCTGCCTGTTCTGCAGCCAGGGAGAGATCACCAACATGAAATGCAGAGGGCCACAGAGGGAAGAGGCCACATTCTGAGGAAAAGAACAGAGAAACTCACATTCCTTTAGAATATGTTAGTTAGTTAGTTAGTTAGTTAAAGACCTTGTTTCCAGTTTTGTTTTTGGAGTCTGGTGATCCCAGCTCTACAAAGCACTTGTTAGTTATTTTGTAATAGAGTCCATATTTTCCCATAATAAACATGTATTATTTAATACTACCAACAATCCTGGAAGGTAAATACAATCATTGCATTTTAGAGACAGGGAGACTGAGGCTTAGCAAAGTCACAGGACTTGCCCAAGGTCACAAAGCTAATGGCAGGTACTAAAACTTAAGTCCAGGTCTGCCTCCTCCTTTGAAACTCTGAGACCCTGAGAGCAACACTATCAGGATACAAATCTATCCATATTTCAACAGACTTAAAAATAGTTTCCTTATCAACACATATTCTGCAAACAAACATATTAATTCACAGAATGTTTCGTTTTACATAGTTTCTCTCCCTCTGCTCTTGTTGAATGACTTTCTTTCACTTTCCCTCCCTCCCTGCATTTTTGTACATTCACTCTCCTCTCCACCATTTTCCCTCTTCTTTCCCACCTTTCCCCTGATGTTCTTCACCCTCTTTGCATGACCTAATGTTCTCAAAGATAATTAAGCTAAATTGATTGAACTTAACAAAAACAACTTCAAAAACCTTTCTCATGCAGGGTTCCTCATCTGAACCACAGAACATAGACGGACTATTCTCCAAATCTCTCCAAAATGGTACATTGATTGTATTATTCTAAACGCATATGTGAAAGGTTAATCATTAAATACAGTGGACTCTTAACTCTGCTGAAGACCCCTGAGAAAAATATATTCTTGTACCTAGAAAATTAGTAAGAAATTTAAAGAAAATTACGGTTTTTGCCAATCATAATCATATGATCTAGGAGTGGTGAGAAGTCAAAAAAGTCATAGGTAATTCCAAATACAGAAAGTGAAAACAATAGTTAAATTCAAGAATAAACCCAAGTACTAAGGGAATTCTTGTCATTCTCATGAACCAATTCTTTGACATTTATACACACTACCTGGGCTATTGTTTATTTAATATTTTTCTATAAATATTTTCATTTTCTTCTACCTAAATTTATTATAAAACAAACTTTGTATCATTATGAAAAATGGACAACTAGCATGCTTTACACCAAAAACTAAACAATTAAAGACACATCAATACCCAAATAAGGCTATCCCCATTATATAATCAGGAAAAAAAATGTAGAGAGAGTTGGAAAATGAATAACTTTCTACATGATGGGTCCCAGCCCCATCTAAAATCATCTTGACCATCATCAAAGCTACTCTTCTCCCTGTGGGAAACCCTATATTTAAAAAATCAGTCAACAAATGTCTACAGAGCCCAGGAATGTTCATTGCACTGTACTTGGAATTACAAAGCCTCTTTGAATGAAGAGCTGATATTCTAATTTTAGAAGATCCACTCCACTACAATATGGCAGATGCTCAAAGTCAACTCCATCTGCCTCTTTAAAGGATACATAAAACCTTGCTACATGGAACACATTTCAAGTCCCTAGGACCCCAGAAAAAGAAGGCAGTTGCCTAGACAAAACCCCAGCTCCACAATAAACAATCAAGTCTCTGTCAACCAAGTAGTACGACAGGAGAGCCTAAGCAAGGATAGAAACAGCCCACAGTGCACAGATTTAAAGATTCCGTTCAGACAACCCATCAGTCTCCAGTGACATGGATCATTTGCATGATCCTCGTTATTAACCAAAATTTCGAAAATCCCATCCCAGGGTACATTTCTTCTTCATGTCTAAAGACTCGTGCTGCAACAGCTCCTCTATGAAATGATATCCTAATTGCTTTGAAAATAAGCTACCACTTAACACTCTTGTCACAAGATATTTATTTTTAGCCCCTTACCCTTCGCCATGCTGCAGAAACTTCTACTTCCCCAGTCCATTATTATTCAAAGATTATACTTATTAGAGAAAAACAAGAAAATGCCCGTAAATTTTTAAAAAGTAAAGTTTACTCTCTCTCCTCACAATTATTCCTATAATAACTAGAAACACAAACACAGGGATCATTATATTTCAGCAATTGTCATGGGGACAAAGTAATGCCAGACAGCTGCATATGTTTTTTTTTAATGTTTTCATTTGTTAAAATATTTTAAACATTGTTTGGATCCTTATACCAGCTAGCCAGAAATGGATTTCAGTTCACTTTATGTTACAACTTCTCTAAGGCCACAGAGCCTCAGACTTTTTGAAGTTCCCACATTAACAGGGTACACATGTGTGTATAAGGAAAGCCAGCTTATGGCTTGGAGGTTTGTAGGCCTGGATCTCACTCCCACAATTGTGAAAAATTCCCAACTTGATTAACTTTCAGAGCTCATAAAGTGCTTTGAGCTCCTCCAAGAAAGACGCTATATAAATACAGACTATTATTATTAGGTGGCACTGGAATTTATTAACGCTTTAGTTATTCCATCAGTTTCTTGGCATGTAGATTTTGTTCTGGCTTGCACAAATCCACCTGCAGGGCTAAAACAAAATTCAGCTCCATGCTTCAAAAAGCCGCTCTCTCTGAGACAGTAAAGAAAGCAAAGATGTTCTCATTAGCCCAAAATACTTAATTAACCTTGCAGCCTCATGTCTTAACCACCCATAAGTAAAATCATGCTAAGCCTTTCCCAGGGTCAGCCAAACCATGATATTCTGTTTTGGATAGCACCATTGATGAGCCATCACAATTACCTTTCATTATATCATCTAACACAGAAATAAAGGCATTCAAAATATTATTACATTTTCTTTATTTTTTTCTCAAGACAATGTCTCATTCTATCACCTTGGCTAGAGTGCAGTGGCACAATCATGGCTCACCACAGCTTCACCTCAGCCTCCTGAGGAGCTGGGACTATAGGCACACACCACCATGTCCATCTATTTTTTTGTATTTTTAGTAGAGACTGGTTTTGCTATGTTGCCCAGGCTGGTCTTGAACTCCTGGGCTCAAGTAATCCATGCACCTCAGCCTCCTAAAGTGCTGTGATTACAGGCATGAGCCACCATGCCCAGCCATATTTTCTTAACTTGTTTTCCATTCAATAATTTAGCTAAATGTAAATGCTCTCCCTTTTTAAATATACATTTCTGGATGTAACAATTTTTATAAGTTTAGCATCAACTAACAAATTTTCACAATTTATTTGCCAATTATATAAGAAATATGTATTTATTTTCTATAATAATGTGAAGAAAAACTCACACTGTTCTATGGGTAAGGTATTTTAGTAGGTTTTAGAGAGGAATATGGAATATAAAACACACCCAAAGGATTTAGGATTCAGCTAAAAAAATTAGACACACACACCCTGAAAGATGATTAATGACATACAGCAGATAACTGATTTTTGTTGAGTAAATTATATCAGACATAGTCAGTATAAATGAATGTCTCAGCAGACAGTCAGAGGAACAAGTGAAACTGAGGAATGCGTCACCAAAGTCAAGTTAGAGCTAAACTGGTGGCCCAGATCTATTAAAATCACATGGAGAGCTTTGAAATAATTCTGATGCTTGGATCCCATCCCGGATCAATGAAATTAGAACTTCTGGAAGTGGGGCCCACACATAGTATTTTTAAAAGCTGTGTAGGTAATTCTAATACGTAGCCGTGGGAGAAAACCACCGGGCAAGACTTAAAAGGATTCATTAGGACAGTAATGCAGTACAGACAAGCATAAAGGAGAAGGGAGGCCGCCTGGTGACTAGAAAGGTGCCTTCGGGAAACAGTGAACCAACCAGGGTGGATGGGCAGAGAATTCTGATAAGGGAGCAGTGAAAAACAGCACGAGAGAGAAGGGCTCGGCCAACCTACTGAAGGCCTTAAAGTGTAGAACCACAGCTTGACTGATCATTTCTTCCTGGGCCACAACCATTCTAAGCCTAAACTCTTCTCCAAATCATAAGGCTTTTGAATATTTCAAGAATTGGTTTTCTTAATTAAAAAATGGTTTAAAGACATAATCTCACTCTTACCCAGGCTGGAGTGCAGTTGCACAATTACATCTTACTGCAGCCTGAAACTCCTGGGCTCAAGCAATCCTCCTGCTTCAGCCTCCTGAGTAGCTAGGTCTAGACTACACCCAGCTAATTTTTAAACGTTTATAGAAACAGGGCAGGGTCTTGTTATGTTGCCCAGGCTGGTCCCAAACTCCTGGCCTCCTGCCTCGGCCTCCCAAAGCATTGAGATTACAGACCTGAGCCACCATGCCTGGACTTTAAAATATTTTAAAACAACCATCGTGTTTCTAGAAACGTCACTTTTTTAGGCTAAATCCCTCTCGGTTCAACCATTTCTAAGACACTCAAATTTTCTCAAAATCCAAAGCCCAGAAAAACTTGGTCCTGGGGAGGTGGTCTCTGCAAGCCTGAGGAGGCCTCCTTCAGCCTTGGTGTTAGACTCATAGAAGCTTCAGTGCCCTAGCGCTTTTCAGTCAGGTCTTATCACTGCACATATACATAGCTTTTAGTCAACAAAAGCCTCTAAATTTGGGTGAATGCTGTTTTGTCTTGCTTTGTTTTGATTTGTTTTGCTTTAATAAACTGCATAGTTATTCTATGGGTATGCAGTCAAAAAAAAATTTTTCACTGCAGGACTTTGCATTCAGTACTGTTCTATTTTTCAGCATATTTGTTTTGGGCCACTCTCCCAGCCTCCTCCCTTGAAAGTTAATTATGTCTGATCAACATGATCTGAATGTGTCTATTTCCAAGTGCCAAAGTGAAGTGTTCATTAGCCCTTCAGTGAGATGCACAAATTACTCCACTAAACAGTAAAAAACCAGTTTGGACCCTTGGGAACAATTTAACTCAATTCCAAGACACCTCATGCCACTTCCCTGGTATTCCTCCTACCTAAACAATTTACGTGAAAGAAAGGCAGTAAGGAATCCATGAGCTAAACAAAGAAACAAGGAATCATGAGCCAGGAGTTTCCTACTGACTTTCTATGACCTTGGATCACTCAAAGGTGATCTGCACTTCTTTCATAGAAGTCAAGAGCCAGAAGGCAAGGCAGGCCCTCAACGCTCCTTCTGCCCCTGTGTCTGACTTATTTCATTTCAAGATCCCAAACTTTAATCTATTGTTCATTATAAGCCTCTTCAAAAATTGAATCTATGAGGAAATCCATTTCTGTTTGGAAGACAGGTGGAGGAAGGCATTGCCTCCAATTAGCATTCCTTTCCAAAGAGCATCTCCACCCTCACCTGAACTTAGCTCTGGTCAGGGTCCCCTTTCCTCCTGTGTAAATCAGAAATTTATCAACCTATTTTCCTCAGCATAGCTAATAAAAAGTTGTGCTAAGCACCGTCCAGATATAATGTGGCCTATAAATGTTCTGCAAGTGGCATGGGACAGCCATGCATTCCTAAAGCTTAGGAGCCATATGCCTCCAAAGTTTGCATCTTAATTACAACTAAGAGAATTCCATGTGTTTGCAAGTAAGAGATTCTACTTTTCACTTGGCAGGTTCATTTTTCTTAAATAAATTAGATATTCCAATTTGGGTTCTTTTTGTTCTTGTTATTTTCTACTGTTTTCTTCTGAGAAAGAAAGATGAAAGAAAATACAAAGAGTGGGAGCCTATGGAATGTCTGAGTTCAGAAATAAACATGAGTCTGAGCTCACATTGATGGCTGATCTTTCTGTGTGTGAACACATATACATGTGAGAGTATATTCTCCAGTACAGATATCTGGGGGAAATTGACTTACTCAACTCTTTGAGCAGTGACAGCACATGACAGGGAAGGAGGAAGGGAGCTCTGGACACCCAAACAATGAAGACAAAAGGCTGCTTCACATTCCATCAGGAGGAACTGAGATGGTAGAACTGATGAGTCACGTGGCACCAAGCACTGCATGTTCAAATTCTGCAGTTTCTAAAAATGTTCAGCATGCTTAATTTTTCCCCTTTGCTAATATTAATAATGATAGCACTTAGCATTTCTAAAACACTTTTCATCTTCAAAGTACTATATGAACATTACCTAATTAACTGACATTAACTAATTATAATTAAACTTGCCCTGGGCTCACAAATCAGGAGAACTTTGAGAAGGGAGGGGAAAGGGAGAAGGAAAAAAAAGCTTTCTCACCAGACAGGTTTCCCAAGTTTTCTCAGACTGAATTTTGATTCAAATTATCACAGATTTTTAAGCAATCCTTGAGATAACCTAATGGGCCTCCCCTGCTTCCCAGTGGTTAAATATTGATAAGAACGATAGTAAACGGTCTCCAGAAGAGAAATTTGTCATTCTTATACCAACTTCTATTAATAAAATAATTTAAATGCCACTTATAGGGATTTCTCTGAAGCAACATGCTCTAAAATATTGAGCCAAGGAAATTTCTTTTCCTAAAGCAACCTCCTCACTTTACACATACACACACATACACACACACACGCACGCACGCACACACACATAGTTGAGTGGCGTCAGAATCCTGATTTCCAGACTTTAAGTGCAGTGAGCTCACTGCTCTAACTCATGAACCTATTTCAGACATTTTAATGCATCTATTAAATTTCCTTTATTAACCTTAGCAAAAACTTTCAGTAATATCATATCCCAACATCAAATAAAACATCCTGTTTCCATAATTCCTAGACAGAAAAGCCATATAATCAAATGAGCCTATTTGGATGCTTATGTTCTGTACATTACACTTATCTAAATTTATACTTGAAGGAGAGAGTGGGAGATAGGGTTTAAGGCCTCTTAAAAGGTCCCTCTCGTTTTCATTCTCAAAATGTCCAAATGAAATATGTAGCTATGCTTCACTGGAAGCTTTTGCTAAGACTTTGTTCTAGTCAGTACTTGCTCAGACTTCATTCTGAAGTATTCACTTTGGTATCCTCCAAGTTCAGCATGGTATCAAAATATAATAGTCCTCCTTTACATAAACTCTTCAAATGGCAGTATTTAGTAGGGTGGCTATGGAAAAGCCTAGCAATACAGCATAATTTATCTTGGTTTTTGTTTTTGTTTTAATTCATGCTGCTTGCACTGGTAAAATTACTCTATTTCCATCAATAAACCAGATCTCCGTAATGTTATAGAAAAATCATTGTAACACGCCTGTATCCCTATAGGTTTGCTTAGTTTCAAGGCTTCCAGGCTTGAAAGGGATATAATCTTTGCTTCTCTGTGCATCTTGGAGGGAGACTGATATAGCTGGTTGACAGTGGTTACACTCAGAAGCTGGTTATCGATCAGCTAAGAGGATGATGTGTGTCATTTATCTCTGCTGAATTTGATCTTTTTCTTGTGACCCTCTAGCCTCTATTGTAATGAGAACCCACGAGCCAGGGCCATCCACTGAAGTCACTTCCACCTTCTTATTACTCATGTGTCTCCCCTATGAAGATGCACTTCATCTTTCCCCCTCTGAAGACTGCATAGCAGAGATAATAGAGGATATGGGCATTATGAAGGGTGAAAGCGCCATTAAAATATAAACCAGTAAGAGATCAGAGTCTCTCTCCAGAGCTAACATTTTTAGTTTTTCCAATATGATTCTTAAGCTCCTGTTTTGCAAAGACACACAGGCATATTTGAGTTATTTGCCCTCTTAAGAGAACTGGTGTTGCTTTTGGAGTTTTGTGGAGTTTTGTTTTTTGTTTTGTTTTGTTTTTAGCAGCAGAATTAATTCAATGCTTAGAAAGTATCCAATATCAAAGAAAAACCGTGTGGATTTTACAGAATTCAACATGTCACATTATGAAAACGATAATCCCTTGGGCACCCCACTCACAGGTTTCTTTCAGAAATGTGAGACAAATAAAAAAGACCACAGAATAAATCAAAGGAGGACATAATTTTGAAGAAAGATATTTAAAATCCTCTCCTGGTAAGGCTAATGGCATGTGCCATTTTTATTTGATGGCCTGAAGCAAAGTCACCTAACAACCCATAATGCTCACAGAATTGTGTCTTTATTTTTAGTTTATGCCTGGGAAGTTATATGGCTCCTTAAAGCATCTTATAAAATCTCAGTATACAGTATACACAAATCTGCAAAAGCTTGCTCTGCTACCTTAATCCTTTAGAGAGATTTATTCACTACTGATGAAAACCTAATTTCTGAGCTCTGCCTATTTGCTGAATCCAAAATCTGTTACACTCTTGATAATTGCTCTACATAATACCGGTTTCAAATGGCATAAAATATGCCTAAGCAACAAATGGCTTTATACAGTGAGACCTTCCTCAAACATTGTTCTAAGTATAGAAAAAAGGAAATAGTTTGTACACCGTGTGTACTAAGCTTGACAATACATGATAAGCCACAAAGATTTGGTGCACAAAGTTAATACAAACCCAATATAAATATTTGGAGGCCAGAACTTGCTGTACATAGGCTCGGTACACAGCCTATTACACAATACTTTTAAATTATTTAAATGTATATGCTCAATACTGTGTAATTCCTGCTGAAAACTCATGAGGCGGTGACACGCAGCATCTCCACCTTCATTTCTTTGATCTGTTCTACTTGAGAGAGAATGAGGACTCTAATTAGAAGTTGAGTTTTTAATAACTGTTTCTGAATAAAGGTAAAATAACTTCAAAAGCTAGAACCATTATCTTTGAAAAAAGAAAGGTCTCAAGATCAAGGCTGTTTATTTGAGAGTTTTGAAGCAAAGAAGTGTTTCACATGTGAAGGGGTTGAAAATGGAGGAAGGATCATTTAGAAATTTAATTTTTCAGAGGGAACTATCTAAAATATTGAGATTATCTGAATAACATACACAGGCATATGCCAGGATCCTCCTCTTTTCTCCCTGCACTATCCTCCACCCCTGCAAAATGGGCCCATGTGTCCTTCAACCTGCAATTTGCATCAAAGTAGGGAAGAGAAGCCAAGCCAGGAAGCCATGAGCAGAAGAAGAGAAACTGAGGACATGAATTCATGTTTAGTAAATGAACTAAGACAATCTCTGTGATGACTGTTACATTTCATTTGTGTACCCCAAGCAAAATCTGTTAAAAATAAATTATATATGTTTAAACTGGAAGTGTTCCTAGCATAATGGTATAAGGTACCCAGGGCTAAATTGAAATGATCATTCTAAAACTACAAAAATCTCAGTAACATAAATTATAATTTCACGGTATGCCTTGAAATGGTGGTTTTGCAATAAAATTAAAATATATATTCTCAGTGTTTGTCTGGCAAATGCAAATACATGAAACAAACATGGTTAGTAAATGAACCAACAATTTGCTACATTTGAAGAAATCTGTTTTTACACTGAATACTGCAATTGGCAAAAAATCTAGAAATTTTGTCTTTCTAAAGGAATTACCACTGGTACAATTCATATGATAGTTCCTGAAAAATCAGAGATGGTAATAACAAAGATTTACTGTTTTAAAAAAATAAAATAAAAAGTAAAAACTTAAGCAACAGAAGAAACACTGCTGCTACATTAAATATTTTTTCTATGTACGTCGACTCAAACCAATTCAAGTACCCTTGCTAAAAATCAAGTAGTGGTAAAACTAGAGGTTAGAATTACAAAATAAACAAAAACCAACCTACAATGAAGATATATTACCCAGATGGCTTTTGCTTGCTTCTACCTACGTTGTTTGCAAGTGTAAGTAGACAGCCCAGGGACTAAGAAACCTCAAAATGGAGCTGCCGGTATTTTCACCACTCACCCATTCAACAAACCTGCCACCAAAGAGCTTATTGAATGCTCATCAATTCTATTTTTTTAATGTAAACAAACATTCTTGATTTACTAATTTTCAGAGTAATGACACAAATTTAGCATTCTCCTTCAATGGAAAACTTGCTTAGAAGTTTACTTCATTCTTTTTCTCTTTTTCAGAAGCACATCTTGTAGCACCAGCTGCTTTTCTCTGAAGGAAAGCTTATTTTTTGACCGGACATACTAGCTATACCGCACCATCATCAATTCCATTTTTTAAAAAAGATATGAGTTTATTTGAAAGATGCCAGTTTGTTGTTGGTGTTGGTATTTACTGAGTTTTGCACCAAGCAAGTACAGATGCTGCAAAACAGACACTCTAGGAATCTCTACTATTTGATCACGCAGTTCTGTATCTTTACAGATAAATAATAAATCTGAATTACCATACCTGTTTAAATCTTTTCTATGAAACATCTTAAGAACATTGTGTTTAAAACTCTATTCAATTCTACCAATTGAAGCCCTTTTGTCAGGCGGCAGTAATGCAGAGTGAAGAGACCAGAAAGCTGCTAATTTAGAGACCAACATCCATTCTGGTCCTGGCTCTTCACCTGACCACCAGTGGAGCTTTGGCCAATAAGCTGCTAAAGCTGCCATCCTTTTAACCTCAGGATCCTCATCTATAAAGCTTCTGGGTTCATTATGAATGCTGAAGGCAACATCAGAGCCTCTGATCATACAGTGGAGTCCATCAAGTGACTAAATAAGCCTTGTTTGAGAAGGTTTGCTGATTCTTTTTCAGAGCTCATGAATCTTCTAGCTTACTTAGAAATGCCAGTGGGTAATATGTTAAGTGGTGCCCTAACAGTCTGGAAGATTTTATGCCATCAGATGGGGAGTGGTTTACTCCCAAGGAAAACCATATTATTCAATGTACGCTACATTTGCAAACTCAAATTTTGCAGTAGTGAGAGAGAACGACTTTCTGTTTTCATTCAATAGATCTTTCCTTAAGTTTCTACTGTTTGAATTAAATCCTACCTTATTTAATAATAACATAATTTGCATTTTGTTGTGGTTTGAAGAGGAGAGGTGTCATCCAGGACAATCACACCAAAGCACCTACACTCCCCTCATCCTTTCCCGTGACCTATTTTTCTGTATAGCACTTATTCCCATCTGGCATGATTTTATATATTTATTTACTATTTGGTAATTGTCTGCTTCTCCTGGTAGAATGAAAGCTCCATGACTTAAGGGTTTTTGTTTGTCTTGTTCACCTTTATATATCCAGGATGTAGAAAAATACCTAGCACATTTGTGAATGATATCATTTGATTATTTTAAAGAAATTATTATAAGGAGCATCATCAAACTTTAAGAGTAACATTAAATATACTATAAGGGAAGTGTGTGTGTGTGTGTGTGTGTGTGTGTGTGTATTTCATCTCAGGAAAAATAAAGTCAAGAGGAATCAAGGAAGAAGAATTAGAAGAATAGAATCTTCTAGACTCAAATCTAGGAACCAGCAACATTAGAGTAGCATTACATAGGCGGTTATTAAAAATGTAGGATCTCAGGCCCTATCCCAAATCTACAATATTGGAATCAATATTTTAACAAGATGCCATGTACTTCAAATGCATGTTAAATTTGAGAAGCACTACCCTGGGGGACCCATATAGGATACCTATATTTTGTGGAAGACATCAAAACATGTCTTTCCTCTCCTAGTGCAGGCTTCCAGCATCCATATCTGAGTGAGGAATGATTCCTAATGATTCTCTTTTGGATCTTTCCAATGTGATTAAATCAGGTTCACCTCCAGAGACTTACAAGAAAGAAGGTCTAGAATGATATCAGAAGGACTATCTTACCCCAGTTCCAGAAAGACTCACTTCCTGCTAAATGATGCTTGAATTTCTTTGAATAAGGGAGAAAACCCTATGTCTCAACCAGAAATAAAAAACCTAAAGTGCAAATACCCAGAAAAGGTAAAACAGAGATAGAAACTTAATCATACTAAGGTAAAATTTAACAACAGAATAAAAGACTGAGATCAGATTTCTGTAAGTTTTGTTAGGGAAAGAGTTATCCAGGGAGGAGGAAGGTATTCAGTGCTTGTAGGTTATTGACAGGGAGATAATATGATAGAAAGAGAGAATGTGGGAAGCAGAAAGTAGAATTTAAAGTCATGAAAAATTTTGTGGGGCAAACTCCATCTCTTTTGAATTGAAAGAAAATAACATATTCTTGTCCACATAAACTTATGAAGGTTTTTAAAATTCTAACTTCTTTATGATTAAAGTGCTTTATTCCACAGTTTTGATAATCCAAGATTATCCAATAATCCAAAATAAATTTACAGCCCAGTGAACTACAATCTTAATATAGCAATTCTACCCTTAGGAGCACATCCAACAAAAGGAAGAGATGGCCCCAGGAGGCCATGTTGAAGAGGAGTACTCTACCAGGTTTGCCATTTGGAGAAATGAGGACAATGAAAGTGTACTTTTTCTGGGAACTCAACCTGCTACCAGCTGATAGTCATCTTAAGAGGCAATTTTCTATAAATCACTGTAATTTCAAAACCAAATGCTTTGAAACTCCTTTTGCCAGATCAAATCAACTGACTCTCAGTTGGTGGAAGGCCCAGATGTCAGTTTCATAACACACATCAATTACTATCTAATTCATCACTTGTAATGGCTGAATGTGTTCAGTGCCATTCCCAGAACCAGTGTCATGGAAACAAATAACAGCATCTAGGTAAGAGTAGAATTTTAAAATACTCTCATCACTATCTGCAAATCATGAGTTGAGCATGTATAAGCACATGCTGTATTTGGCCTTTTAATCTCAACCTGTATCACCTCTTGAGCTTTTTCAAGCTCAGGCTGTAAGGGGCAAGAGATGTTGCGATTTAAACATGTCAGTTTCTCGAATGGCTCCTAAGACACTTTTTTGGTGAAAGCCAAAACTTCTCAGGTAATGGTATGGTCCTAACATGCTCATTAACCTCTGTGATAGGCACATGGGTTTCTTTCCACATAGAAAATATTGGTTAATTTGTGTCCTTAACGCAGTCATAGGTTGTTTTCAACAGAAAATAACATTGCTAGTCTACACAATGTAAATAAGCTCACATAAGTATGAAATAGTACTCAGTCTATTTGAACAACGAAACCACTTTTACAGCTAAATTTCTAATTCATTGTCCCCCTAGAGGGGTTATGTCAGTCATAACTTTATTTTCTACTTCAATTGGCTGACTGGATGATGGTCGATTATCATAGTGAGAGATTATTATTATCATCATCATCATCATCACTAAACTTTATTTAGTGCTTAGTATGTGCCAGGTATTGCTCTGTACATATTATATGTACTAATTTAGTTCATCCTCTTAAAAATCATTATGTGGTAAGTATTATTATCATCTGCATTGTACAAATGAGGAAACTGAAGCCAGAGTGGTCAAGGAACTTGTGCAGGGTCACACAAATAACCTTGGATGTGTCGGGTGCTTGACAGAGCACAGAACCTGTTCTCCTTTGTTGCTTTTTCCATAGTTCCAAATTTTTACATGCACAAGTACACAGCCCCCTAGTCTTTCTGACTAGCTAGAATGTTATCAAGAAGAAATCCAGATGGATAGAGGAGATGTGAAGCTACCACTAGGGAGATTGCCTTGCACCAGTCATGTTAGCTGTTTAAAAAGAGCATCCACAGGGTTGGTATTGTACATGCCCAGTGTGTGCCTTTGGAAGTCCAATGTGTAACCTGGAACCTAGGAACTTCTTGAATATGCTGCTTGGGAGCATGGCCCAGGTGGCAGAATCACGTGGAAATCATCCCAACGAGAGCATCACTCCATCTCAGGTCTTACTCCTTTTGTCTGCTCACTCTGGGAACGAGAATCTTAACTGTGCCACTATAAGGGATGCACCCAGTTAAAGATTTCATGAAGACTACAGAAGATTAACTACAATGACAAATTTTTTCCCTATGGAATGAGAACTAGAAGCAGTTTTCTATGATTTTAATACAAGCAAAACCCATACAAAAAAAATGTAAAATTCACCCCGACCTTAGACTACCTAACATTATATGTGGCCAATAGTACTCACTCTACAAATATTTTTCTTTCACCTCAATTCCACTCCTTAAAGAACTGGTGAAGACTCAGCCTTATAGGGCTAAGGGAAATGTCCCTGTTGCAAAGTTCCTGTCTAGGTCTCTCCTTACACTGTCCATCATATTCTGTGTATCACATACTACCCTTGTCATGCCTGTGTCCTGTGCTTTTTGATGTGTCATTTCCTCATGTACATTTCTTCATTACTAACTCCAGGTAATTTTTAGTGTTTGCTTTTGTCCTTGCACAGGACGTGATTTAAGTATAGCATTTATAGCAGTAGTATATCTAAGGACGTTTGCTTCCTCCAGTACGTTTTACAGTATTTCAACCTAGGCAAGACTCCTCTCTCAATACGCATGGACCAGCAATGCTGCTCTCATCTGTATGGCCCTGCTTCAGGCCACTCCCAGTCTTGCCCCACGTTCGGCCTCTCTAAGATCACTGGAGAATTTTTTTCTTTTTTGAGATGGAGTCTTGCTCTATCCCCCAGGCTGGAGTGCAGTTGTGCAATCTCGGCTCACTGCAACTTCTGCCTCCCTGTTCAAGCAATTCTCCTGCCTCAGCCTCCTGAGTAGCTGGGACTATAGGCGTGTTCCACCACACCTGGCTAACTTTTTTATTTTTAGTAGAGACAGGGTGTCACCACGCTGGCCAGGCTGGTATCAAACTCCTGACTTCAGGTGATCCACCTGACTTGGCCTCCCAAAGTGTCGGGATGTTGGGATTACAAGCATGAGCCACTGTGCCCAGCTGAAATTTTTTATTTTGTTTTGCTCCTTTTTTTGACAAAAATATTTTTTAGATTGGAGTCTCAACAAAGGATAACTGGCCTTCCCCCAACTCTTTGGAAGGACATATGCTGTCTTTCCCTACCCATCCTTACATTTTATTGCTGAAATATTTAAGTGTTTTCATTGACTCTTCTAAGAGAGTTAGTTAGTACATGATCTAGCTCAGCTCAGAGGAAAGAAAATTAATGCCCAAAATCTGTTTTAGGTGCCTGAAATAGGTCACAATAAAGGGCAAGCTAAAAAATCATTTGTGATTCGCACACGGTGCCCCAAAGAAGGACTCTCATCTCAGCTGGTGCTGTCAGTAGCTCTTGCTGCATTCCCAGACCCCAGAGCAATATTTAATGCATCAGGGTAATAAGTTTCTGTATGCTATTATCTAAAGAATGAAAAATATTTTAAAATCCCATAAAGTTGCTAACATTGATAAAGGAGGAAGGAAACTCAGATGCCAACATGTGACTTAAAAACATAATAAACAAAATCAAAAAAACAAAAGACTAATTTTTTTTTTGAGAGAGTCGCGGTCTGTCACTCAGGCTGGAGTGCAGTGCCAAGATGTCAGCTAACTGCAACCTCCACCTCCCAGGTTCAAGCAATTTCTCTTGCCTCAGCTTCCTGAGTAGCCGGAACTACAGGCATGTGCCACACACCAGGCTAATTTTTGTATTTTTAGTAGAGACAGGGTTTCACCATGTTGACCAGGCTGGTCTATAACTCCTGACCTCAGGTGATCTGTCCTCCTTGAACCCCCAAAGTGCTAGGATTACAGGCACGAGCCACTGTGCCCAGCCAAGGGTATCTTTTTATATTTGTTAAACTGCCAAAGAGAAGTTTATATTTCAGCTCCTATGTTTGTTTGTTTTATATCTAATCAATATTTTGTATTAGAAATAGTCTTAAAATAACTTTGAGTCCATCAGTGAAACAATTAAGCCCCTGAAAAAAATCTTATAAATAGTAATACAGTAGAAAAATCAAAGCAATTTAAAATTTAAGATCTCATTTGGATGCAAGTAAAAAGTGCCCGGTTCAACATGGATGGAGTTAATAATGAGAGGGAGGAAAATGATTGGCTCACAAAATAAAAAGTTCAGAGAAACCTGAATCAGGGGTTCAAATGGTACCATCTGAATTCAGTTTCTTTCCACCTCTTGGCTCTGCAAACCTCTAGGTTGACTTTATTCTCAGATGAACCCCTTCTTCATGGGGACCTTATAGCTCATGCTTACCTCAACCCAGAACTAGCAATTACTGCAGAAAGGGATAGTCTCTTGCCCATAATTCTGTTAAATGTGCCAGAATTGAGCACCATTGTCTTACACTAGGTTATATGCCCATCCCTGAACCAATCATATGACAAGGGAATATAATATACTAGAGCTGGGGGTGGAGGGAGATGTGGTATGCAAGGCTCATCTAAACCTCATTTACTGAGGGCCCATTCCCAAAAGTAAAATCAAGGTGTCCAGAAAAAAATGGAAATGGCTGCTATATAAGCTAAAAAAAATGCAAAGATCACTTCTCAAATCAATTAACTTCCCAACCTGAGCTTGTAAAATATTGATAAGAATTTTTTTAAAAGGAATTAAACAGTGATACAGTGTCACAATTTCAACTCTTGACTAATCAGCAAAGGTGGGAATACATATATAAATGTATTAGAACAGTAGCCCTTCCATTTCAACAACAAGAAAACGTGTGGGTCACTCAGATGGAAGTTAAAATCTGAACCTAGTCAGAAACAATTGTTAACTCAGTTCTAAAGTTACAGTTGTCCAAGTACATGCTAATACACTCTCATGTCAAGGAGGTC
The DNA here is from genome assembly GCA_036589455.1 of Ateles fusciceps. Taxonomy (NCBI): domain Eukaryota; kingdom Metazoa; phylum Chordata; class Mammalia; order Primates; family Atelidae; genus Ateles; species Ateles fusciceps. Next base: position 14,770,155 of record JAZHEH010001266.1, on the reverse strand, counting down.
CGATTCCTCTTCACTTCAATTTGCATCTTGTCCTGACATTGTACCATGTCGTGAGGGTGCACTGCTCTTGCGTGCAAAGCCGGTTCAGAGTAAATGAGCTAAAAATGTTTTATATACATAATGGCTCTTGTTTCAACTTAGCTGTGAATACTAGATTGCTGCAAACACCAAAATAATAGTGCTGCTAATGAGGAGATTTGTTCATAACTTACTACACGGTCAACTTGAATGTTCAACCATAATGGTTATTATTTATTGATATATTGTGTGTATACAAAGCACTGGCTGAGGCCAAAAGCAACCTCTTAACAGAGTTCAAGCCTAATAGATTGTTAATAATCACCTAAAGATAACTTTTTTTTAATTTGGGCGTCCAAAATCTTTCTTGTTGGATATATCTTGATTGAAAAGATAGAGGTCTAGAAATAAAGTCAGAATACTAGGGATCATTCTATAGGAGACTAGAATAAATTTACAAGTGACAACCTCCAGTACTGGTGAGGGTGCAGACAAACAAGCACCTTCATACGTCTTCAATGGGAATGCCTTTGATCCAGCCTTTTAGAAAGGAATCTGCATATATATTTAAATTTTAAAAGCACATATCCTTTGACTCAGCAATTTTACTTCTGGGAATCAATCCTGTAAAAATTGAAGTACCAGTACATAAAGACATATATCACAAGGAAGTTTATTGCAGTTGTGTTCATAATGGCAAAAACTTGAAACTGCCTACATGTCTACAAGGGGTGGAAAGTTTGAATAGATTGCAATGGATCCATATGGTGCACTGTATCATGCAACTATATTAAAACAATGAGTCTGGCCAGGCGCAGTGGCTCACACCTGTAATCCCAGCACTTTGGGAGGCCGAGGAAGCCAGATCACCTGAAGTCAGGAGTTTGAAACCAGCCTGGCCAACATGGCAAAACCCCATTTCTACTAAAAATACAAAAATTAGCCAGGCATGGTGGCACGCCTATACTCCCAGCTACTTGGGAAGCTGAGGCAAGAGAATCACTTGAACCAGGGAAGTGAAGGTTACAGTGAGCCGAGATCATGCCACTGCACTCTAGCCTGGGTGACAGAGCAAGACACCATCTCAAAAAAAAAAAAAAAAAAAAAAGAATGAGTCAGATTTACATATTAATTTTGAGAGATGTCCATGATATAATATTTCTCAATATGATAGCAAATTGCAAGTAAATTTCAGGGAATATGAGAAAGAGAGCTATACATAGTGTGATCATATCTTTGTTTAAAAGAGCAGAATAGTAGGGTTTGAATTTGGGCTTTGCAATTTAAGTGATCTTTGACCCTTAATTCTTTTTTTCTTTTTGCTGTTTTCATTGTTTTGCTGCATTCAAGGTTTGTCTAGAAGAACTTTAATTCTTCATCTGCAAAATAAAGGCAACGTTTTTATAAGATGATGACAAAAATGATTTGTGAACTATAAATAACAACTAAATGTTATGTAATATATTATAAAATGGTCTTGTGTGAGTCTGAAGTTTTCGCTCCATAAAGTCCTCAAAGGGTAGTATCAACTTGCAAAGTGTTAAAGTCTATCCATGTCAGTATCAGGCACCTCTTCTGGTTTTCAATTGTGTGCAACCAGATTCACAAGGGAGAAGACAAATGGTAAATTATACTTAAGACCACTGCTGATCACTCTTACAATGCCAAGAAAACAACTGCCCATATTCCTCAAAGGAGTCACACAATCCATTCAGTACTTTCAGGGCTGATAAGATCATGTTTATTTCAGTGGCTGGGTAAGTGGAGCATCATAGAAGATAATAGCTTTGTGGAAATATGGTTGTATATAAAAAATGTTTTCACTTTTTAAAGTCAATACATTCTCTCTTCACCTTATTCTAATAGATAGTTTTAATCATATAATAGACATCATTTTATATCCTGTCTCTGGGCCAGATGGCCTGCATTCCAATCCTGGGCTCTACTTCTAGCTGTGTAACCTTAGAAAACTACTTAATCTCTCTGTGTCTCAGTTCCTTTATTTGCAAAACAGGAGTAATACTAATATGTACCACTTAAGATTGTGATAATTAAATGAGTTAAAACATATAAAGGACATAAAATTGAGATATTAGCTAATAGGTGCTAAATAAATGCTAGTTTATTATTAAATGTTAATATCTTAATCTTTCCATTTAACATGAATATTTATACTTTTCCCATATTGATTATATAGACTTCATAGCCAACATTTTATTGGTGCATAATAATATATATGTGTGCTCTGTTAAGTGGGTGTGCTATAATTTGTTTCAACATTATTCCAAACATGGGAATAATGCTTGCTGCTTATTTTTCAAATTTTTTTATATTTTACATTTATTAATATCTTAATGTTTTTGTACAGTGACTTTTTCCATATTCTGGATTATTACTATCAGCTAGATCCCTAGAGAGCATTTAGAGGAATAATAGGTATAGCAATCTTTAGATATTTTTATATATCTTGAAAGTTGGACTTTAGATTATGAATATTCTATCTTTGCTTATTCCTTTCTGAAACCCCACTCAGAACTTGACATGAGGCTCTTCATCCAGCCATTCAACACCTGCCGATATTTGTTCTCAAGGTTCATTTAAGAAAGGTCATTATAAGAAATTACCATATTAAAATTTATCTACAAAATTATTTGAGTTTTATCTTTGAAAGATAGTTTCCTAAGTACAATCACTTCATATTAGAGTGTTGTTGCTAAAAAGGCAAATTTGAACTCCAAAAAGAAACACCAAAAAAACCCACTTACTCAATGATATTTTTAGCACATAAAATTTCCCCTATGAATCATATGCTCAAAAACCATGCACCCCTAAACATTTAGCTTCTTCTGACTCATTCTGAAATATTCTGACAACTTCTCCATTGAAATTTAAAATTTCCCAATACTGTAAGATCCTCCTTTCCTCTAATTAATTAGTTCCCTTTCCCATTGGCAAAATGCAGTAGTGATAATCTCTACACTTGCAGATTGTGGATTGGAGCACACAGCTGGAATCTTCCACAGTCCACGAGTCTACACTTTCCCATCTTCCAGGTATGCCTGTCTCTCACCTAATACTGGACTTTCATTGCCCTCTTTTCTGCCACTGACCACCAACACCCACAGGTAAAATTTTATCCTTCAAAATCTTGGATGCAGCCTAAAACCTCATTTGCATCTGTGTAGTGAGAGTTCTCCAGAGAAACAGAACCAATAGACTACATATATGCGTATGTATGTATGTATTGTAAAATATATATGTGTATACATCTAGAGAGAGAGAGATTTATAAAGAATTGAGTTGCATGATTAAAGAGGCTAAAATGTCCCAAGATTTGCATTTGGCAATCAGCAGGCTAGAGAACCACGAGAGCCAATGGTATAAGTTCCAGTAAGAAAGCTGGCAAGCTCAAGAAACAAGAAGAACCAATGTTGGAGCCTAAAGGCAGGAAAAGACCATTGTTCCAGCTCAATCAGTGAGGTGGGAGGCATCCCCCCCTTATTCAAGGGAGTTTCAGCCTTTTTGTTCTATTCAGGCCTTCATCTGATTGGATGAGGCCCACACATATGAGGGAGGGCAATCTGTTTTGCACAGTCTACAGATTCAAATGTTGATCTCATCTCATCCAAATCAAATGTTGATCCCACCCTCACAGACACACCAAGAAATATTTGACCAAATATCAGTGCACCCCACGGTCCAGTAAAATTGACCCATAAAATTAACCATCACACCATCTGCAAACCCTATGGTTTCTGTCCTATCTCTCCACCATTTGCTTAAGAAATCACACCCTCCTCACTAATGTCTGTGGATTGATGCATTCTTTCTCTCCCATAACAATCTGCTTACTTCCTACTCTACCAACAATCCACTCCCGAGTGCCCTGTCTTATGTAGGGGTCACTCCATACAGAAAGCTCCACCACACACGAGAAAAATTGAGTTCATAATGTTTGTTCTCAATGACCCCTTCCCTTATTGCCAATGATTATGATACCAAAAAATAAACACGAAACTCACTCCTCAGGTATTTTTCTATTCTGTTGCTACAAATCACACCAGGTCGCTGGTCTGGCCAGCTTTCAAGTTCCTTTGCCACCAATTATTGAATTAATTAATTTTCCAGCAAGCTTGCTCTTTGTTCTTTGTAGCACATAAGTGGCACTCAGGGATGGAAAGTTTATAGTAAGAAAGCAAGACAAGTGCTCATTTAAGTCACCATGAAAAGCACTTAAAACCCCCACACCTTCCAAGTAGACCCTTCCTGACCATTATCTACCTCTCAGGCAGGACCAAGTGAGTGGCTTTAGAGACCTGAAAATTTCACCTCAGTGGCCTTGCATGAACCCAAACTAAATTTGAAATTAACGTCATTCTTTGAAACCTCACTGGAAATGCTAGCAATATGGCTGGGTGATGCTTCTGGCTGGCAAAATGGCAAGTCATTTATCCTTTCTGCCCTTGTTTCCTCATATGTGGAATGAGGAACACTGACTCACTTCACAGGAAGGCTTCGTGTGTTTAATTAGTTAGCAACACATATCAAAAATACAAACTGCAGAATACCTCTGCTCAGCCCGAGGCTCAGTACATCTGCCGGTAGCATTCATTGCTTAGTTGATCTAACCTCGATCTTTCCTTACATTGTGGCTCTGGTTCTGGTATGACCCATAAAAATGTTTTTGTCTACATGTACAGATTCTTTCAGACACATATGGATTTTAGATTTCTATTTTAATGTTTTCTTTTCATGACTGCAATTGTTGAGGCTTTATGTTTTCTTCATCAAATGTTCACTAAGATCGCTATTTACTACAGAAAACTTTAGACACCCATGCCAAAAAATCGCATGTCCGACTAGCATATATCTAGCCAAATGAGCCCACATCAAACTCAGCTTTACTTTCCTTAAGTACCTTCTGTGACTAGACAAAAGATGATGGAAACTTCATCCTAGAACATCAGACCCTGCCAGGCACATTTCCATCTGTCCTATTGAAGATTGCCAAAAGCATTTTTTGAAGATTTTTTTTCCCATAAAATTCATCAATCAAAAATTCTTTCAGGCAGAAGTTATTTAAGGACTAGGAAGTGTAGTAGTTCCTTCCCTGACTGACCTCTTGGACTGCAGGAGACACACCTAACCACATGGAAGGAGGAAAACAACTAACAGATGCACCTTCAAGATCTGTTTACTTCCTTCTTTTAGCCACACACTTCCCCCACCCCCACCAATACATGTACAAAGACATTCAGCCTAAGTGATCGAGAATCACAGTCTTACAAAGAAAGAGGAAATCAGATGTCTTGAACTCTAGGGAAACTTCACAGCTAGAACCTGGAACCTAGAAGTTAGGAGATAAATCAAATTGATGCCATGGAGGGAAGGTTGAGGCCAACAGCTTGGGTTTGAATGGATCTATGGCTGGCCATCCAAGTCAAAAAGTAGCCTGCCTATTTTGACATTGGAGCAAGGGAAAGTCTTGCTGATAAGCAGTGGCAGGCATAGAAAGCATTCATATTAAAAGTGTTTGTTCTCTTCTGCAGTGAAGACTAAATAGTTGAAGAGAAGTCTTCTTAGAATCCTCTCCTGAACTAACACTGTGTTCATTTGTTAACCTGTGCCAAATTACCAGTCACCTCTCATCAGTCTCTCTTGTCAGTCCTACTTCTCAACTTTTCCCAGAGATTCTTAGGACCATTAAATCTTCTCATTAAAACTTCTCATAGCCCCTGATTGCTTCAGGCACTTCTTTTATTTTTTTTCCTAAATAGCCTTGGCAGAATTATTCTGGGACACTGTAGTTTCTAGGTGCATTAATATGTGAATTAGTCTTTATTTAAAGAAACGATGGCATGCTGATCACCATGTTGGGTACTATGAGAATGCTTTTTTAAAAAGTCCTTTCTTCTGCTAATAAATTTGCTTTCTAATTAAAGAGTTCATACCACTACAAATACACTAGCACTGAAAAAATGCATTAACAAAATGAGGTATAGACAAATGGAAGTCAAGATACTACCAAATAAGCAGAATCCAGAGGTCCTAAAGGAGCACTCTCCAACCACAACTCCAGGAAATGAGGTCAGCGCTAACTGGGGAAAGTGATCACTCCAGCTGCCTTCATTTCTTACTTCCTAGCCACTCCTTCACCCTCTGGCATCTGGCTCCCTTCGCCATATGTTTGCTATCTGACAGCTAGTGGTTCTCAAATTTAGCGTGCATGAGCATCACCTGGAGGGCTTGTTAAAACAGATTTCTGAGGCCCACTCCTTGTGCATCCAATTCAGGAGGTCTGAGGTATGGCCCCAAAATTTGCATTTGTGAAAAGTTCCCAGGTGATGATAACGATGATCGTCTAGTCCTAAATCTTTTCTCCTTGTGAAGCTGCTTAAAATATTGCTTTGGTCAAATCCTTTTACACTCTAAGATCCACCCTGATTTTAGTAGCTTAAATAATGAATTCCCAAAGCTGACTCTGGTATGAGGGTCTCTGCAATCTGCCCTGACCTCCAAACAGAGGCCAGATGGACACCTGTTAGATCAGTGGTAGAAAGGACTCCTAACTTCCCTTCCAACTCTCCAATTGGATAAGGTATTTCCAAGATTTGGTTTTACTCTTTCTCTGATAAAATCATCGCTTCAATCCATCCTACTAATTTTTTCACCAAGACTCCATCTTACCTATCACATACACACCTTTATTAATGATGTTCACACTGATTTCTGTCTTCACAAATCCTAATCACCCACCGAAATCAAAGCCAATGCCTTCTTTTCTCCTGGTGTTTATAATTCAGTGGCTCTTGGGTACTTTGTATTTAGTCTTCCCTTTCTTCTTCCTCTTCTTCTTTTATTCCTTCTCCTTCTTCCTCCCTCCCTTCTTTCCTCTCTCTCTCTCTCTTTCCTCTCTCCCTTGAATTATTCCTATCACTATACAACATGATTTAAAACCTTTTATCCTTTAAAAAAAATGGATTTGATGAAAACAATCACCATTTACCCATATGAATCACCTGCCTACCATCTACCAAACAGTCCATTCCTCTGTTTGCTTTTACAATTTCTCTCCACATAGCTTCTTTACTTTTTCACTTGGCATTCATTCCTTCCTCAATCCTCTGCAATTTACTATCTAGCTCCACTAATTTGCTCATTTTAGTTCACGAAAAATCTCCTCTGTGCCAAAGTCAATGAAAACATCTATCTTCTCATCTCATTCACCTCTCAATAGTAGTCAACATATTTAACAATTTCTCTCTTCTTAACTTTCTTCCTTCTCTTGGCTTCTAGCACTCCACAACTCTTTTGCTTTTGTTCTTACCTCACTGGTCACTCATTCTCAGTCCTCTTCCATAACTGCTCTTTAACTCAGCCTCCAAATTTTGGAGTGCCCAGGAGCACAGTGCTGGACTCTCCTCTTACTATTTACATGCATTCCCTACGTGACCTCATCTATTCTCATGGCTTTAAATATTATCTGTTTGCCAGTGACTCCTTGTTTTACCTGCAGGTTTAACATCTACTTGGAGCTCAAGATTCTGTCTTGATATCTTAATTTTGAAATAAAATATGAACATTAAACTTATCTATACTGAACTACTAGTTGTCCTCCAAATCTCTCTTCATTCTACTCCAGTTCTCCCTCTCTCAGTGAATGGCACTATCCATTAAACTCAGGCCAAAAATGTAGACATCATCTTAATATCCACCCACATTCAATCTGTCAGCAAATCCTGTACATTATATGAGCAAAACATATTTCAAATATATCCAATTCTCTCCACCACCATTGCTGCCACCCTAGACCAAGCCACCAAAATGTCTTTCCTAGAATATTGCAGTAGCCTCTAAGTGGCCCTCCTGCATCCAAGCTTGTCCTTCTTCCATAGCAAACAGTTATCTTTTAAAAACATATATAAACATCACATCATTCTCCTGCTTAATATATTGCAATGACCTCCTATATTACCAAAAATAAAAATCAGCCTTCTTACTATAGCTTATAAGATCAGGCTGTTGCCTCTGCGAGCTCAGTCAGTACCACAGCTGACTCCCTGCAAGCACCTTTCTCAGGCCACATTGATTTCATTTGTTCCTCACACAAGCCAAGCCCCTTCTTGATCTTAGGGCTTTTGTTATTCACTCTTTCAGGATCACTGTCTCCTAGATTTTAACCTGGTTGACTCTTCCTCATTCTTCAGGTTTTTAGCTACAAATGTCACCTTCTCAGAGATGTCTGTTTTGACCATGTCTAAAATATCCTGAATAAAAAGGCACTCTCTACCTTACCACCTTGGTAAGAATTATCATAATCTAAAATCTTACTAACTTTGTTTGCATTTGTTTACTTGTTTGTTATTTGTCTCCAGCTTGATCTCCTAACTAGAACAGAAGCTCTAAAAAATTAAAAAGTGTATCTGTTTTTTCTATGATTTATTCCTAGCACCTAAGAATAATGCTTAGCATTCTGCAAGAAACATTTGTCAAAAAAAAATTAAAAGAATGGAAAACCCATCTATAAGTGTGGATGGGTTATAGAAATGTGCAACTCCAGAATTTCCCTGGGCTAAAACCACAATGATGGTTTTATATTATAAATGCTACAGGGCTCAGTTCATTGTGGTATTTTAGGGAAAGTGACTGGCAGAAGCTTTCTGTCAACATTTGTGTCCATGAAGATCATGACACCAGTCAGAAGACAAAATGTGGTTAATTGGATGTGGCTGTTATAGTTCCCAGCAAGAAGTTATACATATCAAGTTTGCTTGCTTCGACCAAAACAAATTATTTGGCCAGGCCCAACTTGAAAGAGGGTGGGAAAGTATTATCCTACATGAACCCAGAAGAAGGAAGGATGGAAGTACTTTGTTAGTAGCATTTAGGACTTTCACATTCACCTTCAACTGGAAGATTTCTTCCCTCAGGAAAAAGGAACAATGGAAATATTTGGTCATATGCACTTTGGCTTCTACAAGCTGTATGGTAGATGCACCTGACAGCAATAACTTAAGCACACCCTGAGAATGACCTTGTATGGCAGATGCACCTGACAGCTATAACTTAAGCATACCCTGAGAATGACCCTACGGTCTAAGAAGAACATGTATTTGGAGTTCCGAGCTGAGAAATCTGAGAGTGGCCAACCCAGAGACTCATTTCTTATCCATGAAGAACATCTGAACTCCCAGGCCATCCTATAGAATGCAGGACATACAGGAGATCAAGACCTTTTGTTTTGGGTTAAATTAAGGTTGCCAGGTGGAGGTTGCTAGGGAGAGGGTGCTAAGTTAATATTCCATATAAATTGCATGCTTTTTACAAGTGATTGCAGTTCTCCTGTCCCACCTACTGCCATTAGACTACCCTGTATGTAAATTCTCTCAATTAACCCCATGTCTTGTTCACTGGCTCTGGGTCTCTTCTTCAGCTTCTTGAAGATGGTGGGTGCCATCCCTATTGAAGTAAATAGGGATTTGGTCTGACACAGTCACCTTATATTTCATACTGTTTTCTACTGAGTCAGTCTAATGTAACCTCTCTGAATACCTCTACCCCTTGTTTCTATAATCCTTACTTTATGTAATTGCTCAATCATCTGTCTTCCTATCTACATGAAAACAAAGAAGGCAGAGACCAGATCTATTTTCTCCATTGTATTCTGAAAACCTAGCACAGTACCTTTCAGTTTTGTTTTTATTTTATTTTTATTTATTTATGTATTTTTGAGACAGAGTCTTGCTCCGTCACCCAGGCTGGAGTGCAGTGGCATGAATTCGGCTCACTGCAACCTTGCCTCTCAGGCTCAGCGATTCTTCTGCCTCAGGCTCCTGAGTAGCTGGGACTACAGGCATGTGCCAAAACTCCCCAGCTAATTTTTTTGTGTGTATTTTTAGTAGAGATGGGATTTCACCATTTTGACCAGGCTGATCTTCAACTCCTGACCTCAGGTGATCCACCTGCCTCTGCCTCCCAAAGTGCTGGGATTACAGAAGTGAGCCACCGCACCCAGCCTCAGTACCTTTCACATAGCAGATTCTGAACAAACATTTGTTGGAGGAATGTCTTGTATCTTCTCATTTGTGTGTGTTTTTATCTGCACAATTAGACTGGATATTCCTCTACACACAGTACATAAAGGCAAGAATTTATATTCCACCTATCTTCCAGCTGACTCATCTGGGAGATATTCACATATTGGCAGGAATATGGTAAAGAATTGTTGAACTAAGCCAATTAGTTGTATTGGAGCTACTCATCTAGGTATGAAATGCAAAACACCGCCATTAAAAAAGGTGCTCTCGAAGCCCCCAGCACAAACATCTTACGAATACAAACAGAAGACAGACATTGCCATCCCTGGCTTCCTGCAATAGATCACTGTCAATTTTCTTTAGTAGGGAAAAACCAACAGATGATTGTCTGGATTTCTTGGTTCTTTTGCTGGTCAGTCTGTGTCTGGAAGTGAAACTCCCCTTTCCACAGGATTTCATCATAGCAGTAACCACAAGGCTCGGATTTTGGTCATTGATAGTGCTGCAGCTCAGCTGTGTATCCTAATATAGAAAAAAAAATACTTATGTTCCACTCCCTTATGCTCCCTTTTCTTATAGTGCCAAATCCTAAAATGATGCTAAGATTATAATCGGTTCTTTCTTGAGAAGGGCCATCCTGTATGATGACAGATCTATCTCTAAGACCTTTACTGCGTGACAGAATACTACAACGTTGTTGAGATTTTTATATTCAGAAAATATCCTTTGGCTACCAGGTGGTTTCTTTTTCTACTGACAAGTTCAAAGTACATATATTCGGACATCTTCCTTGCTGCAATACTGTTGAACTCATATCCTTCTTCTTTAGACAAAATGCAATTTCAGTTGACTGAGTACTCCCTTAATCTTCCAAATAACACAAGTAACGTAAGAAATCAGTGTGGCATAGTAGAAAGAGGGAGGCCTGCTTGAATTCCACAGCTTATTACAGGCAAGTTACTTAACTTGAATTTCAGTTTCTTCATCAAAAAGATGAGGATAATAATATCTACCTCATAACATAGGAAGTGTTTATCTGTGTTCCTGGCACAAAAGGGATATTCCATAAACGTTTGTTCCTTTCTAACAGCTGCTTTAACTGTTAAACAAGGTACCAATTTAAAGTCCCTTCAAGTAAAATCACCTCACAATCACAAAGTTGTTTTGAGCTAATGAACACAAGCTCCCACAGCAGGGATGGGCAGCATTCACTCTGTGTATGAATGTTGGCCATCAGTAGCTATGATAGGACATGCCACTGTGCTACACTCTGATTTTTGCAACTTCCCCTACATTTTCATCTCAGATATACAGTTTCTAAAATGCTTCATGGTCTTACATTGTGATTGGGAGTGTACATAGGTATGACTTGTTTCTATAAAGAACAGTTTAGCAATATCTATGAAAATTTTAATGCACAATTCTTTGAACCAGCAATTCTATTTCTAGGAATTTATTCTATAGATAGGATACCACATACACAACATGAAACATGTAGGAAAACACTCATTCTATCATTGTTTATAAATAGCAAAACTGGAGAACAATCTAATGCTGATTGATAGAAGAGTAGTCAAACAAATGATGGTATGCACATATACAGGAATACTGTGAATGAAGCAACTATCTATACTGCCAGGAAACAGCCTCCAAGGTGTTATTAAGCAAAAAGAACCAGATGCAGAGCAATGTCTATGATATGCTGTCACTTGAAGTAAAAAATTATGTGGACATATATGCTTGTGTAAACATAAAACATCCCTGGAAGGACACACGGGAGATGGATAATGTTGGTTGCCTCTGGGTAAAGAAACAGATAGCTTTGGCAAAGGGTATAAGAATAGTTATTTTTCACAAGAACACCACCATATAATACTTTTTGGATTTTGTACTATGCATATGTAGTTTATTTTCAAAAAATATGTTACTAAAAGTTCTCCTTAATCCTATCATAAAGCAATGACTAATCTTAGAAAGGGGATGATAGAGGAAATGCTATAATGCTTTAATTTTTTTAAAGCAAGATATTCATATTATTTGCAATTATTTTGAAATAATAGAAAACATGATAGGAGAAGAAAAAGTAACTAGAAAGGAAAAGACAGCTAGTGAAACCACTGTCACTTCCACACCACACTGCTGTCCATCAGTCAAAAAACATTTATTGAGTAGTATTGAGTCCTTGATGTTCTGTTGGACACAGTGAGAGGGAAAAATGCAGAAAAGATAGAGGGTCCCAGGGTCTCCCCTCAAGGGGTTCATAGTCTGATTGGATGAATGAGACTGACAGGTGAAATAGGGAAGAGTGTCCAACAGCAAAGAAGTATCACGAAACAGGAAGGCTGATCTGCTAGAGGAGGCTTGATAAGGAGAAATTTGCTGAGCCTCTGCAACTGAGATAATGATGACTTTGGGGACAGGTTATGGCTCCTCTCTCTCCATTTCCTTTTCTCTAAAATGGAATCTCCTCTCACAGGGATGCTGTCAGGATGAATGAGGTAGAGTTTCTGCTTATGTAGCGTCTTTCTTCTGGGAACTCAGAGTGCTTTGCAAATTATTCTTATTAATATTCATAGGGTGGTTTATATAGTTTTCTACCTTTCACTTTGGAAGTAATACATCTATACCTAAACACTCCAGTTCTTCTCTCACTCTTTCTCAACATCACTCTCTTTTTTTGCACCAAAGTAGTGCAGGTTTGAGTTTTAAAGTCTTGATGGTTTTATATATAGCTTAGGGCTAATGACATCACACAGCTTGTCTGCCAGAGAACCCACCTGTACATTCTAAAATTTCTACAGTATCCATTGTATCCATATGCATGATAAACCTGAGCACACGGTAAGAGATCAAACAAATATGTAACCAGGGGAAAAACTGTAACCGAGACTGTTCTCCAAGAAGGGTGACTCGTAATATTACTTGCAAGTCTAGGAACAAAGGCTGAGCCCCACCTCCCTCTGCTGCCCTATTCTACATAACAGGGATAATTTGGGGTTGGGGTGGAAGGCAGGGAATATGGAAAGAAAGAGGAGGTGCTAGAAGAGATGAGGGGAAGGAGAATGGAGCCAGGAGGGAGCAGGTGGCCAAGCAGAGTAGGAGATGATTCTTTCACAGATTCCTCCTCTCCAGGTATGGAAAAGTCCCACTACAGCTTACAAAACACCAGGAGTGCATGGATTTTATAGGAGCGGAGTTTGCACCTGGAGAAATGGGAGTGGTAAAGTAGGCAAGCTGCCTAGGCTGGGAAATTACAGAAATCATAGGAGATCTCTGGACTTTCCATGTCTTGGGACTGACTAGGATCCAAGTTAATCAGACCAAATATCTGAGGGGGGAAAGGGACTTGGCTGACAAGTGGATGTACTGTAGATATAGGATGTCTATTTATGCCTGTTACTTAAGCATGTATGCAAAAATTAAAGTTTTTAAAAAGTAAAATTTTTAATTTGGAAAAGATGGCCCTGTTCAGTTCTTCTCTGGGACCAAGTGGAGAATGTGAGGCAGGGAAGTGAGCAACATCCTCCCAATGCCACAGCCAAGATTGGAACCCAGTGTCCTACCTTCCAGGCAGGTACTGGCTCCGCTTAACTAACTCAAGCAGCCTCTTCTGTCTGCCCTGTTTGGATGTGGAGAACAGTGCTGGCTGAAGCCTTCTACTGGAGAGGTAGTAGGAGGGCTGCCTACTCATATCACACTACCTGTTTGGCCCTAGGCCAATATCACAAAACAAAACTTCTCGCAGCAACTGAGAAGAAACAATTTGCATAACTTAAAACTATGTTGGAGTGTTGTGCTTCACGTCTGAGCAGCATAAGTCTTGAGCTTTAAATAGCCCGACCCTAACATATATTTAAGAGCAATGTTCTAAAGGCTATGTTACATAAAGCGGAGCACTTAGTGACACCACAGCAAAGTGCAAGGTCCCCTTTCTTGCAAATTGACAGAAGGCAGCCTCTGAGGCAGCTGGGAGGAAAACCTACCTGTGATATGAATGCAAAAGAGGTCAATCCTGCTTATAATTTGAAGAGTCCTACAGTATTCTACCAGCTCTAGATATCTCCACCCTGGTCTGTGTTGGTCTCACCAGCCCCGACAGAGCCACCATAAGTCACTCCTTTGGATTAGACAACAAAAGAAGATTCATCATTTCTGGAAGGACATTTGGGAATGCCTAAATGTGCCAGAGGTACAAAGGAAGAGCCATAGTCGGTGGAGGGAAGTAGTGGACAACACTTTTCTCCTTTCAACCTTCTCCCCATTAACATACAGACCCAGCTGAGTTTTTATTACCCTCTTTGATTTCCTATTAGTTGCTTCACAGTTTAGAAAGCATGCAAGACCAAGTTTTGGACCAGAATTATCTATGGAACTTTTATAACATTTGCATGCCTAAAGTCCAACACAAATTTATCCAGTCAGAATTTGGAAAGGGGTGGAGGTTTAAACAGGAATTTTTAAAAAATTCTGACACAAGCTCTATCTACCAACCACTGGAGGCAGGATAGGATGTAGGTCAAGGTCAGGGTTGGGACTGCAGTATCCTGAAGACCTGGTGATTGGAGAAATAAGGCAGCTGGGAAAAACAGGTCCCAACCACTGCTCCCCAGGGCAAGTCCCTGCTATGAAGGAGCATAGTGCTGAAAGACAATCCCTGTAAAAAGAGGCTGAGAATTCCACACCATGCTAAGAATCAATGCCCAGAATGAACTGCCTGAAACAAATAAGAAACTTAACTAGTGCATACTGCCTTATATGTCTGCATTTGTTTCTGCATTCAATTTAATATTTATTAGACACTAAATACCAGGCACAAAGTTAGCTGCTGGGGATAGAATATCGAGCAAAACCAGGCACAATTCCTGCCTTCACGGAACTTCCATTCTTATAGTGAAGGCAAAGAATTAAAGAACTAATTACAACTAAATGCATTGGGTGGTTGATAGGGGAAGTAGAGCATGTATAGAAACATGTAATGAGTGAACTAACCTTTTCTAAGAGTAATCAAGGAGGGCTTCTGGAGCAAGTCTTCCTTAAATGGAGACCAGAGAGATAAGTGACTACTGACCCCATCAACAGAACAGAGGATGAATCCAGAAGCTTCAGTGGTTCTTGGCCTACTCTGGACATGAGAATCACTTGGAAAGATTTCTAAACTCCCAGCTGCATCCCACAGGGGTTGAATAATAATCTCTAGAGTGGGACCTAAACATCAATAATTTTAAAAGTTCTCCAGGGGATTCTAATGTGCAGCCAAGGAAGAGAACTACTGGTTTAGAGAGAGGACTGTCCATAAAGGGGACTGAGGGAAATTCAGAGCACTGAACGCAGGTGAGAGAATGACAAGGGACAAAATGGAGAGACCAGATCACGTAAGCCACACTAAAGCATTCATATTTTATCTTAAAGTTGTAGGACTCTTTTCAGCAGGGGCATAGGATGTGACTCATATTTAGTATGGTCACTCTGGCTGTGGTCATGAGAAAGGAATAAAGGGGTAGAGATGAAGGTAGTGACGGCATCAGGAGACTGTTGCAATAATCTAGGCAAGAGATGGTGGCAGCTTGGACTAGGGTGCTGACGGAGAATTGGAGAGATACGGAAGATGTGCATCCATCTGCAAAAGGAAGAATCAATAGGATGTGGTGATTGATCGGATATGAGGGGTGAGGGGAAAATGAAGAGTCAAGAGTGACTTCCAGGTTTTCACTTGAACAGTGGGGTGAACTTGGAATTCTACAAAAATGGGGATTAATAATCCTGTTAAGACCACTCTCCTACAAAGAGACCACCTGTGCTCTTCCAAGCAGATGGGTATTCCAACTGGATTTCACCAGGCCCTAAGGAAGTCTCACCTACTTCCAAGGTAACCCCAAATTAAAAAGATCTGAGGGTATGAAAAAGGGCTAGAAAGTCAAATAAATGGATGATGAATGTGCTTGCTCTGAAGGGAAATTGATCCTAAAGCTTCGTCTTTAGAAACACAAAATGTGTCCTTTTGTTACTGATCACAAAGCTGTAGTTCTATTTCGTACTAAACTGAAGGAGTCTTGGACCACACCCAGGCATTAGTGGCAACAGGATGCTTTCCCCTAGAAATGCCACTCTGGGAGATGCAGTCAGCTTGTTTACCCACATATCATGTCTTCTAACACAGAGGCCTCAGTCGGATGACCAGCAAGCCCTCTCATCTCCAGAATAACCTTCTGTCTAGATTATCTGCAGCCTCTCCCCTGCCTCCAACAGGGAGCATGGGCCCTCCAAGCGTAGAGAGCAAGACCACACTCATCAGCGCCATCATCCTTCTACGTGAGGGGTGGCATAGGGTTAGGTACTGATACAGGGGCACAGGGGAATTATACAATTGGGAAACACTGTGGGCCCTGGGCCATATCTTAGCCACAGAAAACCTAGAAGTACCAGCCCCTCCTTTGCAAAACTCCTTTTGTAGGAGGTTCCCCTAAATTCAAGTTCAACAGTGGCTTGAATGACTAACCTCAGTAAAATATCTGTGTTTGGTGTCATAAAGACCTAAAGCTACAGTTATTAAATATGAGAATGACATTGTTAAGCAATGGTGTTCATTTCCTAGGGTTGCCATAACAAATCACCATAAACTTGGTGGCTAAAAATAACAGAAATGTATTTCCTCAGAGAAATACATTCTGAGGCCAAAAGTCCAAAATCAAGGTGCCAGCAGGGTTAGTTCCTTCTAAAGACTCTCAGAGAGAATCTGACCATGACGCTCCTAGAGTCTGATGGTTGCAGGCAATCTTTGGGCTTCCTTGGTTTGAAGATGGATTATTCCAATCTCTGCTGCTATCTTCACATGGCACGCTCTGTGTCTCTGTATCCCCTCCTCTTGTAGAAGGACATCAATTATTGGACTTGGGGCCCACTCTAGGATGATCAGCCAGTATGATCTTAGCTGATTTCTTACCTAATTGCATCAGAAAAGACTCAATTTCCCAATAAATGCTCAGTTTGAGGTTCCGGGTGGACATGAATTTTGAGGGGACACTATTCAACCCACTAGGGCAATATATCAAATTTTGGTGTAACTGAATGGACAGTAACCAACTACAATGTAGTTTAACTAATGGCTAAAACCAACTACATATGCAAGGTCTAAATTTTTTTCTAAATATATGTCATTCCTTCTCATACCCGGAATCAAACAGGGAATTTCAAAGCCTATAGTGTTTACTTCTGGGACTGGGACAACTTCCACCACCCCCCAACCCGCCACGGCCTCCTGTCCTTTTCCCAATGAGTCCTTTTTAATGAATTACTCAACCATCATCACTTGCCCTAAATCCCAACCTCAAATAAACAAAACACAGCTGAGGTTAGGGCCTAATCATTTCTGAACTAACCAAATGAAATAGATTGCCTTGGTTTTCCACTTCTCATATTATTTAAAGAATCTTAACTTTTTTTTTTTTTTTTTTTTTTTTGAGCAAAGGGATTTGAAGAGTTGTAGGCGTCATGGAACCTCTTGGGTAAGAAGGGAAGTCAAGGTTAAAAAGTAAAGTTTGGGAATCTGCTTTAGAAATTATGACCACTCCTCCCCCGTGGCAAGATCTTCGGATACAGATAATAATATTATCTGAAGCTATTCTGGTTGAAGATGTTTAAGTAGCCTAATATATCACAGTCTGTTTTAAATGTAATACATTAAAACACACCTCAACACAAGCCCATAAATGAAACAAAGATGTCTTAGAGGAGTAATTTAGTTGTGCTCTTGCAGCCTAAATGTAAACTCCACTTTAGTCTAAAAGCATTAAAATCATAATAACGAAATTTTGCCATTAAGAGCCAGAAAGCACTTTTCTCTTTAAAAAGACAGATGCATTAAAATTTAATTATTGTCTCCCTACCTGATTATCAGACAAGAATAAAGCACATTTTGGGGGAAAATATACACATGTTCACCCAGCACAGAAATATTTTTAAAGACTCTTCAAAAGATGTTCCCTAATACCCACCCCAAGTGGAAAAAAGCATAATTGACTAGATATATATGGGCAGAAATGGGAGACCCAATGTACCAAGTGCATAAGCAAATAGGTACAAATCAGGTGCTTAGGAAAGGACTGTGGGTTTTTAATCCTGTGTCTGCTCACTGTCTGAACAGTCTGAATCATGTATGTGCATTTCACTCGGTACTGCCCCATCAGAGGGTTCCTTAATCCAAATTGTTAACTTCTTCAACATAGGTAAGTGGAGATTTCTTCCTGGAGTGTGAAAGCTCGCAGCAGCAGGAACACAGCGTATCTCATCTCTAATTTATGACTGACTAACTGAAACTCCTCACTGTCAGCAAACTCTGCCGTGTTTACTGGTTTGACAGCATACACACATATGGCAGAAGCCAGATGGACCTTCTCCCCCAGCTTCGAGCTAAGGGTGCTTCATTAGGAAAGAGATGCAGCCAGTCTTTGAGATCTTTGAACAAGGCTTTCCAGCATGACAAGAAAGAAGTCAGTCAGCAATCAGGAAAGAAAAGCCCCTCCCTAGGCGAGAGATTAGGACAGAAGAGAATTTATAGCTGCCCAGTTGAAGCCCATCAAGTTTTAAAGAACAAATGGCCTGTCCTCCCATCCACAGAAGTTGGGCAGCTGCTTCCGAAGAAATAGTTGATATGAAATTTGCATTTTATCTACCCACACAAGGATACATAGGATGATAAATCTACTTCCTAAGCTCTGATTAATAGTTAGCAGTGTCAAAAAGTTCTGGAAACTGCAAGAAACAGCAGTGTCTTTTACACTTACAAATATTACAGTAAAGAACTTTCCTGATATGATGAAATATTATTCATAAGTTATAAAATAAAATGTGACCCACTGAACCCAGCCACTTTATTCTCAAACTTCAAGAAAAAAAAAACCCACCCATTTTCTTCAGTTTCTCAAACTGTTTCGTTTTTGTTTTCTTTTTCCTGGCACATGATATCCTCTGCATCCTTTCTGATTTATTAGCCTGAATCCTTTTTCTCACTATTCTCTGGACTCCAAATTTTGGTATGTGTCTCAAGAACGTGGGTCTAGATTCCCATCAGAGTCTTTATTATTCACACTTAAACCATCTAGAACAGAGATCTCTAAAAAGCAATGTGAGATCTTCCCCTTCCCCAAACCCAGAAACAAGAGTTTCTTGGGTGGTAAAAGTTGTTAAGAATTGAGGGAGAATGAATCCTTACCA
This sequence comes from Ateles fusciceps, assembly GCA_036589455.1. Lineage (NCBI taxonomy): Eukaryota > Metazoa > Chordata > Mammalia > Primates > Atelidae > Ateles > Ateles fusciceps. The sequence goes on along the minus strand of JAZHEH010001266.1, from coordinate 14,750,890 downwards.
AGGGAATACATTGACGTAGTCTCTAAACTGTCAAACTGAGATGGGCACAACAGCACAAGTTTGTAATCCCAGCTAATCAGGAGGCTGAGATGGGAGGATCACGTGAGCCCAGAAGTTCAAGACCAGCCTGGGCAACATAAGTGAGACCCCTCTCTCTAAAAAAGAAAGAAAGCAAGAAAGTTTAAAAACATATATAAAAAAAATAAACTATCAAACTGACCTTCTGATTCCAATAAATCTATTAATTCCATGTGTCTCAGGACCTTGTTCTAAAACTGCAAAAATCTGTCCCAGGGAGGAGTGTGAGGGAGGTTCATGGCTTAAGGAAATAGCCCTTTCTCCAGAACATGGTAGATTTTTTTGGAAATCTAGAAGCCCCTCCACTGCCTCTAAGGCCTTTCTGGTGATTAAGCACTAATGAATGGAAGCAGTCAGGAGAAATCACCAGACTGTTGAGAACCACCTCTACATATACCCTACAATTAGTTCAAACTGACTCAAAATTCTCCTTCCTCTCAGAGCGGCAAAAAATTACATATTGCTACAGAATGGGCTATAGAAGCAACCAACAATTTTCTCAACATTCTACAATGTAGTAAAAAAAAAAAACCATTTCTCAAGAACAGTCTTGTAATTGAATGTTGGAGTATATAGGGCCACGTCTGGCCTCTGCCATTCTAGGAAGAGTGATTAGATCTAATGCTTTTTGTAGGCACATCAGGACTCCAGGTTGAGTGTAAGGCATTAACCTCCTTTTTAAATGTTATTTCACAGCACTAAAGAGAAGCACCAAGCTGTGAGTGGATTTTAGCCTGGGTCTCTTCCCCTTGCTAATAGGAAACTTTGATATGATTTGAAACACCGTGGTCATTGTTGGTGAAACCTCATGGAACCAGAGCTCCTTCAACAACCAAGCAGCAGCTGGACAAAGTACTGCAGGGCACAACTGTCTGGGGTCCTCAGGGCACTGTGTTTTACCCTGGGCCATACTCCTCAAAGGGTTCCACAAGCACCCATTTGCACCTCAGAAAAATGGTGAAATAGCTGGGGTTTTTTAAAAGTTATTATTAGTCCCCTTTTACAGATTAAAGACACTGAGGACCAGAGAGTTATATAATGATACGCACCCAACTGGTTAGTGGTAGGCACAGAATGAATTCTCCGGTTTCTATACCCAAGAATCTAATATCGTTTTACACAGGACTTCTCCTGATTAAGTGAATACCAGCGTTGTTTAAAGGTCTAATATTCACTGAATGAGATTAAGTAACCAATGGATTGGAAAACATAGGTTACGTCTGATCACAGTTTAGAGCATCTAAATATAATAAAACAACTCAGAGTAAGGGGAGGGAGAAATAAAATAAAGCCAGAAGAGCCAAGTTTACCACTCAGCAAACATACTCCTGAATCTCTCCATGGTTTGCACCTCAGACAGCCCCAGTCCATGAGAATGGAAGTGAAAAGAAAATGCAAATTCAGCTGCATGCTACATCCACAGTAAATGCAAAGACAAATTAAGAATTAAAGACAAATGCAAATTACCCTGCTCATAAAAGAAACCTATACAAAAGACAGGGAATGAAAAGGCTCTGACAGTTATGGATGAATCTCTGAAGAGGCGCACAACGACCGTATTTCCAAATTCAAGTCTTTTAAAAACTGGTTAGAAGAATGAGAACAGCTGCTGCAAAGAATGGAGGGGAAACTGCTGCTAACAGTAAACCAAGCTACAGAGTAAAACTGAGAATTGTGTCCTTATTGTCAAGGTGAGGATAAAAAGCAACAAAGGGCCGAAGCTAAAAGAATTCTCTCACCAGAAACTCAATGGCAGACTTTAAAAGCTAAGCCCCTGGCAAGCCTTAGGCTAGGGGAGATGGAGACGGGAAGAGAACAAAATAAAGAGACAAGGTTGAAAAAGAGGCAAATGTTGGAAGAGAGAGAAAAACCACAGGATATCAGAGGGGGTAAAGGGCAATAGAGGTCAGGGGTCATTTGTGAACTCAAATGACTGACAGGTCCGGCAGGTAATGGAGATCCTGATGACCTGGCTTCGAGAGACAGGGGCTGTGGGAAAGTGCCTAAAGGCATTCAAATTCACTCTTTTTAAAAAAGATTTAGACAGCGGCACATAATGTGTCTACACATCATTAGTTTATGTCCTTTATAACTGAGTCCTTTGGTGCATCTTCTGTTTTAAATGTTAGTTGAATGGGTCAATTTAATAAACAAATCCCTCATTTTACAGATGAGGAAACTGAGACTCAAAAAAGTTAAGTGGATTTTCTGAATTCACTCAATTAGATAAAAGGAGTTATCGCTCAGGACTAGTCCCTGACCCTCCATTCAGGGATCCTTCATCTATGCTACAATGTCTCTACAAGAAGAAAAGAATGTCTCTGCCAGAGAGTGGAAGAGAGAGATTCACAGCTGCTGCAGGTGGCTCCTAGGAGCCTTCATGGGCAGGCTGCCACCCCCGTGCTGGAGTGAAGCATTCAGCCTTTGGTTTTTTGTCAAAGGCCTACAGGGACCAAGGAGACAACATACATGAGCAATGTGGTCCTCAGCAAACCTATGGTAAACTAGAGAGTACGTGTTCTACCTAAGGGTCGACTCCACCAGTTCCAGCCAATCAAGAACCAGTGGGGATGTGTGCTAATCCTTTCTAGAACCTGTCTATTTTTCAAGAGAGTCCAGGAATCTGTAGTTTTATTCGAAACATTCCCATTTAAAAAACTAATGCGTTTTTAAACACAGTGAGAGCCAAACAAAATATCACTTTCAGGTCAAAGCTGGCCTGAGCACCGCCATGTTGACAAACTCTGACTTTAGTCATGGCTGCCATTTTACAACAAGGTGTAGTATTTTTGTTTGAAAACATTCCACCCCTTCAGCTGTTTAGAAACTTGAGATCTAAAAATATTATTTTTATTAAAGGATCAAATATATAAAGCCTGTATTATTTTTGAAACAAGTGCACATTTCCTGAAGGTCCATGTTCTCTTGATTTCTGGGTGACATTAACTTGTGTTTATTTTTCTTACCTACCTGCAGTTAGGAAGGTTGTCAAAATGAGACGTTACAGCTTTTTCCTTTCTAGAATTTATAAAATACTTACTAGACTTAATGTGGTAACTTATTTAGTCAGGTTTAGGCCTTGAGTAGTTACACAAGCAAGACAATGAAACCTTGAGCCCAGTCTTTGTAAAAGTGCAATTTTATGTAATAAGACTGGATTAGAAAATGAAAACTTGTTGCATTTATTATGACCCAGATTGAAAGAATTCCAAAGCTTCCATCCAACAGATAGCAACTCCTCTTTTAGGGCAGCTTATTTACTTAATTTTTGGGGGAAAAAATAATTCTCTTACGAAGCTATTAGAAAACTAGTTTCATGTATTATCTAAGAAGCAGAATTCAAGTTGTTAATAAGGCAAAATCAGCCCCTGAAGAATAATGTCCATACAATGAGCTTAGCCCTCAGAGAGGAAAAGCTGTAATTTAAACCTGTAGGAATGCAGTTTAGCTTAAGGTACCTGCCCCCTTTCTCCTCACAAAATCCTAGGTTGTGGAAAATAAAAGTGGTAAATGTTATACAAATAGTTCATGGCATTTGCAAAGGTTAAGAAGGGCCTCTTTACCCCGTTTCTTTTTTTACCAAGTATTATATTTGAGCAGTGAACCCCAAGGTTTCAGTATTCAGGTACAAGCCTGCAGGTCAGATTACTGGTAATACAGAGCTAGATCAGGAATTCCCACCCTGTTTGTTCCTCGGAAGAAAGCAAGCAAGATTGTGCACAGACACCGCCTAAGTAAGGGCGAGGTGGCATTCTGCCAAGGGGTCCTAGCGCTGCTGAATTTGCACAAAGCAAACTTGGCTTTGCCTTTAGTTTCCATAAGGAATACGGGCACAATTTAGAGGCACTGCTTTACAAAACAAGCTCCATGCCATCTATTTGTGGCTAGTCTCTGATTTTTTTTTTTTCTTTAATCCTCCTTTTCAAGTGGCTAAACAAAGAACTAGGGTATTCCTGCTACCAAATCCGTGACAAAACAATTCGTGTCTGGGATATTTGAGCAGTGAAGGTGTTGGGTTTTCCAATCCATAAACAGAACTAAACTTGGGGCTGGAAGGCCATACCAAGAGGCCATCTGAGTCCGGCCCTACCGCCAGACCAAACAGAATAGAAGCCTGAAAGACAACTTCGAAATTTGGAGAGAATAAGGTTTTGAGGTTCTTTACTAAGTGAACCTATCAGAGTCTTCTTGAACTTGGAGGAGGAAATTCTCCTGAATGCCTAATTTACCCGAATTTGCTCCCTTCTTATTGCCTGTGAAGGGCAAATGTCCCTCTCACTGGTAATATGAACACAGGACATTCTAAACTACATCCTCGTCCGTACAGCCTTGTGCACATGGAGTTCTAGTGGACTGCTTGACCAAGGTGTAAAAATTGTCCACCTATAAATCTCTTATGGGTCTTTGGTATGAAGTGGTTTTATTGGTTGTCTAGGGACTCAGTGTCTGGCTCTAGGATAAGAACAGGGCCTCTGCCAGCCAGGTTCCTTCTCTGACTCACATGCATTCACACGAGTCATTCATCCCCCACACCCGCTCTCACGTGACACACACCCAGTTTAGGATTGGGAGACAGTAGACAGACAGCGAAAAGCTGTATATTGATTAATTAATGATTGTTGACAGGTTGGCCTCATGGGAAGCCATCTTGGCCCTTTTAAGCCCTTGGCTAAACTTTAACAGTCTCTCATCCCCTGCCCAATTAATGTACCTTTACTGTACTATCTTTTAGATCCTAACCAGCCAGGCAATTTGGCACTAAACAAAAACCAGGCTAGCCACACCCTCCATTGTGGTCCATGCTGGATTCCCAAGTGCTTTGGTTGGTACTATTTGCTGCCCTGATTGTCTGCACCAGGTCCTTTTTCAATTATGCCCCAAACTAGGTATTCTCCTACCTGGCTTCCTAATCTGTGGAAACCTATTAGATGAGTCAGAGCCAATTGCCAGACCTAGTCAGGGCCACGGAGGGCCAAAGACTGTAGATCCATAGAAACTGAATTGAATAGGCAAGAGAAAGCGCATTTGTCTAAAGAGAGGAGATGACAACACTACCTTTGTTTTGGTAATTTAGATTTCCTCATTTAGGATGCAGGCTTTCTACTCTAAGTCTTGCTACTTGGAGTGTAGTGTGAAAACTAGCAGCAAGAGCCACACCTGAAGTCATTTAGAAATGCAGAATCTTAGAGCCCCACCTCGAACATACTGAGTTAGAATTTTCATTTTACAAGATGCTTAGGTGAATTACAGGCACATTAAAGTTTAAGAAGTACTGAGCTGGAACATTTCTCCTTAATTTGGCTGCACCTTAGAACCCGCTGGGGATATTTGAAAAAATCCTGATGTCCGGATACCACCCCACACCAATATCAGAATCTTTGGGTGTGAAAACAACACACAAAAGGCTTTGCAGGTAATTCTAATATGAAACCAGGGTGTGAGAACTACTTCCTTAGAGTTTAGTTTGCTTTACGGAAGTGAAAATCTGACTTTAATTCGTTAAAGAAACTACTTTAGGTCCCATGGTTTGTAAGTAGCAGACAAAGGTTTTAGATTCACGCAGATTCTGTAATTAAAAGAACAGTGACATTAGAGACAGGTTCAAATCCTAGTTGTCACTTTCTAGAAGCATGTTTTGGGGCAAGTTTTTTGACCTGAGATACAGTTCCTCATTTGTAAAGTGGGATGGATAATAAAAATCTCATGGGGCTGTTGAGGAGATTAAAGGAGATAATATCTGTGAAGCCTATTTATAGTATATCCTCTCTTTTTCCCTTTCACTCTAATCCACCATACCTTCCTTCCAATAGGCAACATTTGCAGAAGTCTCAAATTGAAATTATTTATTTATTCATTTAATAAACATTTGTTGAGCACCTAAGAGGTAGCAATAACTGCAACGGAAGCAAAGGAAATAGTTCTTGCCCTCAAGGAACTAGTTCCTGCCTCTCCTCTAGGAGGTGAGATAGGCATGTAAGCAAATTACAGTGCAGCTTTGTAGAAGCAAAGCTGGGGTGCTTCAAGGTACACCAGTACACACAGAATAAAGTTTCCATTTGAGATTTCAAAGAAATCTGCACAAAAGTTGTGACATCTGAGCAGAAGAAAGGAAGGGAAGGGATCCAAGTGGACAAGGGAGGATAAGAGCATCACAGAAGGAAGGAGCAGCAGGTACAAACGCAAGGGAGTGTGAGATGCCATGGTGTGTTACAGAACTGCAAGCAATTCCATGTTACTGTAGCGTGAAGTGGAAGGGGGAGAGGGACAGGGATGAACCAGCAAGTAGGTGGAGCCAGGGCACAGATGGCTTTCTCTCCTATGCTAGGTGGCATGGACTTGATCCTGTGAGTGGCAGGAGCCAGAGAAAGGCTCTAAGAAGTTTGTTCAGGTGGTGTCTTGTGGAAAGAAAGGAACCTACAAAATTCATTCTGATGTCTCCCAGAGCGGGGCAAGTCAAGGAACAGATTGAACTCCAAGTCTCAACTTTTTATGTGGGTTACTGTAGGACCAATTGAATCTCACATAACGTAGTTGAAAGTTGCACAAGTAAGGCAAGAGGGAAATGGAGAGGAAATCCAGCGATCTGATGAGCATGTAATCATTTTTGACAAATTCCATTCCTGTAATGGTACTGACAGGTATCTGAGAGGGTTTTCTTGAAAACAAATACATTTATAAATAAAGAGCCAGCTGCTCTGGGTATGTGTTTGTGAAGTCTCTCCTGCCATCTTCCCTAGTGCAATATAAGCCCTCCCCTCCCTCTACTCAAGACCTGGCACATACCTGCTCCATTCTTGGGTTTAGTCCTAGACTACTGGGATCTACCATATGTATTTTACCTTTACTTTTCTTCAATAATTTTTTCACAATTACAAAAATAGTATATGCTAATGATGGAAAAGTGCATATATACTCAAAGAAAAACATTTAAATCACCCATAATCCCATCGCTTAGAGATGACTATTAAAAACACTTTAGTGTATTTTGCTCTAGATTTTTTCCTAAGCATACATACACATATTAAAATTGTTTATAGAGGAAGATTATACTATGTATATTTATTTATAATCTGCTTTTCACACATATTTATTCATTGAGCAGGACTACTTCTAGTGAGTCTCTTTTAAGAATGAAAAAGGAAGTAACATAAAGACAGAATCAGGAGCAGCCCTGTGCTCAGAAAAACCTAGGAAGCCATTCTTCAGAGACACACAAATGAAGAGAGAGGCAGAAACAAGAGACCACAAGATTCCAGAGATCTGGAGAAAATAATTCCCATTCTTCATGACTTTCTAGTTAAAGCTCCAGCATCCTGTGAGTCCCAACTGACTTCCTTCCCTTGGGTTTCATGTTATTGTCTTGTATCTTCCTAATAAATTTCTCCATTCTTTATTAAGAAGGGATTCTCTTTCTTGCAGAGAAATAATTTCTAATCAAGGCCAAATTCTGAAATATACTAAAGAAGATATGGGCATAAGAAGACAGCCTGGGCGACAGAGTGAGACTCCATCTCAAGAAAAAAAGAGGGATGGATAATGGCTTAAGTAAACAAGTAATTTCTGTCCTAAAGGTTAAACTTCCCCTCAGATAGTCTAGTCTATTCTTGCTGAAGTTTCTGTCCCATGTTATTTCTCACCCTCAGATGTTAGATGAGAAATTTTATTTAATACACCATGACAACCTGTCAAAAAGAATGACTACTGTGCATTGTGTGGTCCAGGCATCTCAATTTGTTTTCCCTGGAGTTGGATAATTGCTTTGCTTGTTCCTGTTGTCACTGGGGACAAGGTACAATAATAAACTGAATCAGTATCCAAACTGGACTTGTTCAGTGGTCCTTACTATCACAGATTTTTATTACTAGCAAGACTGTAGAACTCTACATAATTTTAAGCACCAAGGGTATGATAACTTTCTGGCAATGAGACCCTATGAGGGCTCAAAGGTCTTTTTGTAAATATTAGTTTAATGGTATAGCCAAAGGAATTATGAAATTCAAAAGGAATTCTGGTGAATGGTCTCTCTTAATCACCCTATGCCCTAGGCTTATAGTAAATTGTACTTGGTATTTTTTGCTTCATTGAATTTTGGTACAAACTGGTCCTTTGTTCAAGCAGTATAATCTCAGACTGTCCTTTCCAAATCACTCTGTATACAAAAGCATCTCTTCCATCAAAATCTATCTCCCTCCTATGTCTTTTTTTTTAAATATAGCACTCAGCACCTCCTGACATAGTTCCATATTTACTTGTTGGCTGTCAGTCTATCTTACAAGAATGTCAGTTTCTTGAGGACAAAGATTCTGCTTGATTCATCACTGAATGCCCACTGTGAAACACAGAGCCTGGTACATAATAGACCCTTAATAAATATTAATATTTGTTGAATGAATGAATGAACTCCTAGACATAATATCCTAAAACTCAGGCAGGGATTAAATTCCTGATAGAAAAGGATGCCATAGTCATTTCGTTTCTTGCAATGACAACACTAATTCTTACTTAGACTTGGGCAACAAAGTCACAGCCCAATTCTTTCGCCTCTTTCCAACCAGTCCACTGGAAAACTGAGTTTCCTTTCTTTATTGCCTCAGCTCTTAAACACTACGTCCAACTGTTCCTTCTGAATTAAAATTGAAGGAGGTAGCACGTGGGTTTCATTTCCATAATGCCATAATTCCCAGCCCTGGGACGCTTCCCCACCACAAAGTGCCTCTAATTACCTCAAGGGAACATCATTAAAACTGCAGAGAAAGAATCATTATAATTCATTTGAAGTTTTAAATAAACATAGACCACGTATGACAAAATCAAGCAAACAACGATGCATGTATTAAAGTGGTAAAAATGCTAGGAAGCCCTGTTTTAATGGATTTCAGGGGTGAGGCTCATGATTTTGAGCTGCAGTTAGTGTGATATATGCCTACTATACATTTCCAAAATGACTCACCTTTGAATTTTCTCTAATTTACACACTTCACCTACTCTCCTTCCAAATTACCAGGTCAAGAAATGCCTCGCGTTTTCCTCCGTTAATCTGCTGCTTTGCCCATTAAGCTTCACATATTAAGTTTTAACTTATTGGCTTCAGTGACACTCAATGATCCCAAAGGGGGGTGGGATAAAATATGTGTTTTTCCAAGGTGCCTTCAGGCCTGGATTGCAATTTCTAATCTCTGAACTATCGCTTGCTCTATATCTATGTGTCCTGTGGAAGAGCTATTGATCTGTAATCTCACCAGTGCATCTTTCCCTCCTCATAAAATCCCAGGGATGTTCTAATTAAGGATTCCAACTACGAATTATAGAAAAAGAGGCACTTAGGCATTCAAATAAAATTCAGTCCCTTGGCCATTCACATTCTGGGCAATTGGGAAACAGGTCTGAAATTTTCCTTAATCAGTCAGCCAGATTCTGCTGCATTCCAAAGGCAATCATAGTAAATAAATAACAAATGAATAAATAAATGCAAATCAGACTCATGTTATTGCAGACAAAGCTACTGATCCTACACTATACAATTTGTAAATTATGAGAGGCAGCATGAGGTGGTAGGAAAACATAGGCTCTGGTGTCAAAATGACCAGGATATCCAAAGATGTGTATTTGAATCCAGGCTCCTTTCCTGCAGGATAAATGTTAATTTTCTCCCTGAGCTTCAGTTTCCTTATCTGCATAATGAAAATAGTGTGCATCAATCTCACAGATTTGTCATGGTGAAAATTGACTACTGTGTATAAAAGTAGCACATTGTGGGCTCAATAAATGATAGTTAACACCCCCATTTTAGATTTCCATATTCTAGACTACAAGTCAGAGATTGTAAAAGCATGTATGTCCTTATTATTCAAAGGAATAAGAAAAAAAATTGAAACAGTGGAGGTGCCTGAAATTGGCTGTAGGAACATGCTACTGTAAAGATGAGGGGAGGAATGAGACTTGGCTCCAATAATGAGTAGATTATTTGAGGGCATGTTTGATAAAAGATGAGTCTCCTCCTCCAGGCCAAGATTATCTTGGCTTGCAGGAAGCAACTCAATAAACCAAAAGTGCACAGCTCTTCAATACCAAACACTGGGGACTGAATAGACTCCACCAGATATGGCCATCAAGGTCACTGGCAACCTTGACCAAGGGAGAGGTTGAAGTCAGACTGCCTTAGGCTGAAAGAGTAGTAGAGGAAGTGAAGACTATAAGTGGAGTCTATTGTTTCTAATAGCTTCATTGCAAACGGAAAGTAATTCACATCTGCCTCATTTTGAAGACTAGAAATTTTAATACTCAAAATAGTGCAAGTGAGAGTACTAAGTTATACAGAAGGTATCAGTTATTAGGACAATCCTCTTCCCCTTCCCCGTATCCCCCCCAACTTCCCATCCCCAGTTCTTCAGCTATGCTTCTCTGGATGCCACAAGCACCTTCTTGGATCTTTTCTGCCTCTCTGGCAACTTTTTTTTTTTTTTTTTGAGATGGAGTCTCGCTCTGTCATCAGACTGGAATGCAGTGGCGTGATCTCAGCTCTCTGCAACCTCTGCCTCCTAGGTTCAAGCGATTATCCTGCCTCTGCCTCCTGAGTAGCTAGGACTACAGGCATGCATCACCATGCCCAGCTAATTTTTATATTTTTAGTAGAGATGGGGCTTCACCATGTTGGCCAGGATGGTCTCAATCTCTTGACTTCATGATCCACCCACCTCTGCCTCACAAATTGCTGGGATTACAGGCATGAGCCACTGCGCCTGGCCCTCTCTGGAAACTTAAGCCACACTTGTCTGATGTTGTCTCCTGCCCTTAGATCTTCCCAAAGTAGAGTATACTAGGAGCTTGGAGTCAGGAATGAGTCAGGCCTGTCTCGTATTCTGGCTCCACCACCCATGAGCTATGGGGCCTTAGGCAAGGGGCTAAAAAAAAATCTCTGTGCCTCAATTTTCCCACATATGAAATGGGAATAACAATAATATCTAGATAGGATCTTATGAAGATTAAGTGAGTTAATATTGTAAAGAACTTGGAATAGCACTTAGCACATTGTAAGTGCTCAATAAATATAAACTATTACTGTTGTTAGATTTGTGCTAACCTTCATGACTATAACTAAGAGAGTCCATAGTTTGTCTGACTCTGGATTCTGCCTTGCCCTAGTCCAATGTATAATCTTGTGATAAACCTTTCTTCTCTGTGCCGAGGTGAGCCAACCACTGTCTGGCTCAACCCTTCATCTATAGTCCTGGTAAATCCTGTCTCCAATTCAGGCTATGCCACAGCAGTATTCTATTATAACAACAACTATAACAACTGGTTTTTTCTGTTGTTGTTGTTATTACTTAGTGCCTACTAGGCACTGTGCTAAGAGCTTTACATACATATAATTCTCACAAGCCCAGGAGGTAGTTATCATAAATAAAGAACCCAACCAGTCAACAGCACAGTCAGGATTTGAATCCAGGTCTGCCTGGTTGCACAGCCACACATCTAAGTCCCGAGTTACATTTCCTACACAGGGTGTCTGATAGCTTACTTCTGCTAGAGCCTTGATTTCCTTGTTATTTCTTCTTTAAATTAGATATTTAGGTGTTTATATAATGAATTGCAAAAACAGCTAAAAATGTTCCCATACATTCTGGAAATTCATCAAGAAATACAATTTATTTTTTCACTCCTTTCATCTTGGCTGGCCTTGTGACTTGCTTTGCCCAATAGGTGGGTACAGAAATAACCTTGTACTAGTTTCAAGCCTGGCCCTTAAGAAGTCTTGTACACTTCCCCCTCACTCTTTTTAGACCCTTACCACCATCACCATGTAAACAAGTCTTGGAGAATAAGAGGTGGTGTAGAAGAAAACCAGAGCACCCCAATCAAAGCCAGTCAGCCTCAGCTGACCTGGAACTCAGTTGCAGGTATATAAATAAGCTCCAGCCAAGACCAGCCATGTCTGTCTCAGATCATCAGAGCACTCCAGCTAAGCCCAGCCCAGGTTACTAATTTGTAAAACCATCACTTAAATAAATGGTTATTGTTTTAAGTCACTGTCTTAGCTCAGTCTGCTAAAACAGAAAAAAATAAACAACCATAGTCTGAGTGGCCTAAACAACAAACATTCATTTCTCACAGTTCTAGAGGCTGGGAAGTCCAAGATCAAAATGCCAGCAGATTTCATGTCTAGTGAGGGCTCCCTTCCTGGTTTACAAATGGCTGCCTTCTCTTTGTGTCTTTTCATGGCATACAGACAGAGGGCTCTAGTTTCTCTTCCTCTCCTTTTAAGGGCACTTATAGGGAGGTCATGGAGCTCCAACCTCATGACCTAATCTAAACCGACTTACCTCCCAAGACCCCTCCCTCAAATATTATCACATTAGGGACTAGGACTTTAACATGAATTTCAGGGGGAATCCAATTCAGTCCATAGTAGTCACTATATTTGGGGGTGATTTGTAATGCAGCAAAAGCTCACTGATGCTATCTGAAAGTATTTTTTTTTAATCATTAATGAATTCATCTTTTTTTTCCTCTGTTAGAGTTCCTGTTTGCCATTTAATTCCAGTTGCTGTCCATCCTGATCCCTGCTTTTTATGATCATGCCTTGGGCAAGAAATAAACAATGTGAAACAAGATCCCACTAGCACTCCATTAATAAACTTCCTTGGATGAGATGCAAACCTATTCTCTTTACACCAAATTTCACGCATTGATAACCTGCATTATAGCAAAGTACCCAGAAAATTGCCAAACATAGAGTAAAAGAATTGAATTCAACTGTGAATAATAGAGTTCCAACTATGACTTTAATGCCCATAGATTCCCACCCCATTTAAAGGTAAAAAAAGACCTTAGTCAACCTAAGGTTAACACTGGGGCTCCACAACGTCATCAAGGACCCAGGCTTCTTTCTGTTCTGCCGCACACAACTTTCATAGTCCAAGATGGCAGTTGGTTTTCCAGCCATTACATCTAAATTCCAAGCAATAAGAAGAAAGACATAAACTTCTTCCCATCCCTGTCCCCTGCCTGTTAATAACTCTTCCCACACAGCTCTACTTTTCATATCTCACTGGCAAGCACTTTAGTCACAGGGCCACACATCACTCCAAAAGAGGCTGGGAATAATAGCCCAGGTTCTGGTGCTAAGGAGGAAGGGTAAATGGATATTGCAAGGTTATTCACTATTATCTGCAATAGATATTTCACTGTCATCATAACGAGGTATCAGGTTGTTGGCAATACAGACCAACTTGGTGTCCTGCATCATGAAAGTCTAACAATCTTTCAAGAGGCATTGGAAATAATATTAATTGAAAGATTTATTTAATGGAGAGGACTGATAGGGCTCTTCTGCCAACAATCAAGATCTGAAGGATTGGTTCCAATACCTGAAATGTTTACCCAACCATGACTCAGGCAGTTATTGGCAGCTATTTGCAGCCCAAACTTTACTACTATTTCCCAACTTGTATAACCAGCTACCTACTCAATATCTCTTCTTGGATGTTTTAAAGTTGATGCAAATCCATTGTGTTCAGAAGTAAAGTTATTTTGCTCCAAAAACTCAGTCCTCTTCCAGTATGTCTCATCTCAATGAGCAATACCACCATTCACTCAGATGCTTAAGCCAGAGGCCTAGGTGCCATCCTTGGCCTTCCCATTTCCTTAGCACTAATAACTACTCAGGCAATCCTGCCAATTTTCACTCCCTTATACCTATTAACTCTACTTATTTTTCTCCATCTCCAAAGCTACTACCCTAATCCAAGCTGACCTCATCTCTCACCTGGACAGCAGAAATAGTTTCCCAATTAGCCTCCCACAACCATTCTTACCATACTTCCAACCCATTGTCTACATGGCAGCCAAAACATTTACTTAAAAACATAAATGAGATCATATTACATCTCCTCATAAAATGCTTTAATCATTTTCCATTACTTTTAGCATAAACACTTAAATTTCTCACATGGCCTGCAAGACTAAGTACTTCTCCTGTTCCCCCAGTTCCACTTATTCACGATGATCTAGTCATACAACCTTTGTCAGTTCCTCAAATAAATCAGTTTCTCTTTCACCTCAGAGGCTTTACACACACTGTTCCTCTGCAGTGTGTGTAGGTTCTACTTTTTTCCCTTACCTGGTTAACACCCCTCATGCTCCAGAACTCAGTCTGAATGTCACTTCCTCAAGGAATGAACTAATCCGGCTAGTCCAGTGCCTGTTATCAGAGACCCTGATGGTACACCACACTTTTCCTCTGTTGTCATCTGCACAACTGTAATTGAGTATTTAATCATGTCCACTGGCTTCTCTGCTTGAAAGGAAGCTCCATGAAGACAGCATTGTTCTGTCTTGCTCAGAGCTCCACCCTCAGTTCCTGACAGTGTCGAGTGTTGTGCTAATAGATATTAGCTGAAGGGTAAGTGAATGAATAAAGAAATACTGTACGATGCAAGCAGAAAGTCTCCTCATTCCAGGACATCCGCAGTAGATTTGACCCAATCAAGAGAGAAGATTCATTCACTGGGGAGGGTAGTATGAAAAAGATAACCAGAAATAAGGTGAATATGGAATACTTTTTCTCACCATAAGATTAGAGTTGGACAGCAATTATGATCGGCAAGCAACTGAAACAGGAGGTTTTATACTCACCCCAGCTAGGACTGGTTAGGTTCCAGGTCCCTGGGCAAAGCCGATGAGTATTTGACAGGCTCAAGTGTAACCATGAGGGTCACTGCTATGGCAAGTTCAAAATATAAACTCCATGGCCACAGGGGTTTGGTCTGATCTAGTCACTGAGTATCCCAAACACCTAGAATGGTGCCTCCTAGAAAATCAGTGCTCGGCAAATATTTGTTGCATTAATCTCAACATCCATGGCCATAAGTAAGAAAGAGGTAACTATTAACAGTCACAAATTTTAAACAGATACAAGAGGCAGGAGATGATTAAAAAGTATACAGGCTTATATTTATACAGACACAGACACACACACACACACACACACACACACACACACACACACACACACTACAATTTTACAAGGGGACCCTGTGCAGTCTTTAGTCCTTTCTTGACCCAAGCACAGAAGCTGTGGACCATCTCACTTTAGTCACATTTTTGGCACCTTTCACTTTCCTCTTAGAGCTTTGCCACTTTGCTTTAAATGTGGTTTTTCAATACCAGTTAGTTCCTTTATAGAGCATATTCTTCTACCATTTGAACCACACCACAAACCAATGAGTTAAGATGTTTTCAGTCCCACTTGGCACACGAAAAAAATGAGCATCAGGAATGTTAAGGCATTTGCCCAAGTTAGCACAGCTCACAAAGTGGCATAGGTGAGATGTAAAGAAAACTAGTTTTTTTCTCTACTCACACTCAATGCAGAACACTTCTATTGCCAGAAGTGGTGGGAGTGGAGGTTCCCTACACACTAAGCAGTTCTCCAGCAGACACTAACTGCATGTCCTCTAATTCAATTCCATTCTGGCACTATCCACCAGAAGATAGTGTCAGATTCCACAGATTCAGGGTTCAGTTCCACAAGACTGCTTCCCATTGCAGATGTGATTTGCGAGTAGGAGATTGTCCCCTATACTTTTGACTGACTGGCTATAAATCAGGCTTCCCACTAACACCTCCTTAGATTCTAGTAATTTGCTAGGATGACTGACAGAACTCAAGGAAACACTTGTGTTTACTGGTTTATAATAATGGACATTTTAAAGGATATAGATGAACAGCTAGATAAAGAGATGTATAGAGCAAAGTATGGGGAAGGATGTGGAGACACTTCTGTCAGGAAATTCCAGTGGTTTTAGGAGCTCTTTGACAGGAACTGGGGACAAAGGCCAAATATATTCCATGTCACACCATTTGACATGGTATAACAAGGGACTTATCATGGTTTTTCACTTCTAGAGTCTATTCTTCTTCTACCATACTCACTTCTGGGTGATGATTGTGGAGAATGGAATAGCACATTGAAAATCAAACATAGAGAAACTATTAAAAGTTTAAGGAGATCATCATTAAAACCCTGCATATAACAGTTCCCTTTTATTAGCTTCAAATGCACAATTTCTGTCTCTCTGACAGCTTCTTCTAGTGTGGTTTAAAAAAACAATGCATGTGAATCCCACTTGAAGCTTACTGGTATGGAAAGGATATGGTGATCAAATGTCCTACATTGGCTTGATACAAGATATGGTCACATGGAGACAAATATTTGCTTTCCCACAGCATACTTTAATACACTTTAAAGACCCAGTTTTCTAGAACTCATCTTCCAGCTATCCTGAAACAGTCAATGGAGAAGCAGTTTTTGGCCTCTTCTTCCTAAATTATTCCAACTGTCACCCTAATCTCCACTTTCTGCCCTGCACTGGCTGCAGAGTCTGGCCTGCAGTGTTTGTTCAGGTAGGATCAAGAACCAGACGTTGCAAGCTTTTCTCATTGGAATGGAGCTGTGATTCGGGGCTCCCACTGATTCTGTACAATCCTGGTAGACTGAAGCTGGGACATCTGAGCCACAATCATCAGATTGAAAGTAGATGCTCTCATGGGATCACTCTTCTGAGGTGAGGAGCTTGTTAAAATGCAGACTCTGAATTGGTTGTAACTGGTAGGATGTTCATTTCCAACAAACTCCCAGGAGATAGCAATACTGCAGGTGAAGGACCCCATTTGGCATAGCAAGACCCTAGACTAGCTCAACACAGCCCTCACCCAGTTCCATGCTCTCATTGTACATGTACTTCATAGCATATCACAGTATGTCATTACATGTTTATGAGACTATTTGAACAATATCTGTTCCCATTTTTTAAAACTGTAAAGTATTGAGATTGTATCCCATATTAGTCTGTTCTCACACTGCTATAAAGAACTATCTGAGACTGGGTAATTTATAAAAAAACAGGTTTAGTTAACTCACATTTATGAATAGCTGGGGAGGACTTGGGAAACTTATAATCATGGTGGAAGGTGAAGGGGGAAACAAAGCATGTCTTACATGGCAGCAGGAGAGACAGAGGGAAAGTGCCACACTTTTAAACCACCAAGTCTTGTAAGAACTCACTCCCTATCAGGAAAACAGCATGAGGGAAACCGCCCCCATGATCCAATCACCTCCCATGAGGTCCCTCTCTCAACACCTGGGTATTACAATTCTAGATTAGATTTGGGTGGGGATCCACAGCTAAACCATACCGTATCCCTCAAAGCCTAGTCAGGTAAACATAGACCACACCAGATACTTTAACAGAAGGAATTTAATTTAGGAAACTAGATACAAAAGTGTTGGAGACAGTGGGAGTCAAAGAACCCAGTGTTGAGCAAGAACAAAAAGCTGCTACCGTTTCTAGGGTTGGAGGAACAAGGAAAGAAAGGACTCTTACACAGTCCCAAGGCCTGGGTTGCCTGTGAGAACTGGATTCATACCTGTGGGAACACAGAGAAGATGTAGCCACTTCCTAAGGCGGGAGGTGTGGGACACAGTAAGAAATATCATTCCTCCTCCTCTTCTTCCTGCTCTATTATCTCCTTCTAGTATCCACCCACTATTGCCCAAATCTACCAAGAAGCCCCTTGCCAAGGGTACCTGGAAATAGAATTTGCAGAGAAAGATTAAGAAATATATCTGCTTGCAAATAACAGTAAGAGCATGTCTACACTACTTACACTTAGAGCATTGTGCCTAGCATACAGTGGGCACATTCAGTAAATATTTGCTGAAAGACTGAACAACTAAAGGAGGAGTAAAGGCCAGATACCCTTCTCATACACACACATATACACATACTATATAGACACATACTTATTAAAACCATGGCAGTGGTCATCAGTGACCACCAGCCTTGAAATTCTCAGCCTCTACATCATCCAAAGTTTACCATCATGCCTAGGCTCCAGCCAATTGGTGTGAATGGTTATCCTGGAGCAGGGAATGTGGCAAGCAGCTATTACAGTTGAACAAATTTCTTCTTCATTAGACTGTGGTTCAGCCTTGAGAGAACAGGGATAGGTGAGCATAAAGGACTCTCAAGACAATTTGGTTTCACTATGGCATTATCTACAGCCAGTGCAAGCCTGATGGTGGAACAAACAGAAATGTAATTTCCCCTAAAGATTCATCTTTTGTCAATACAGCATTCAACCAATCATTCCCTTATAGAACAAGCTCGACTATTATTGCTTACTACCTGGCTCTTAAGGATCAACACAGACTACAGAAATCACTCATAATAGCAGCCACCATTTACTCAAAACTTGTTATGAACTCAGTGCCTCGTCAAAAAACTTTCGTGTTTTGTCTCACGTAGTCCTCACCACAACTCTGTGAGATTGGCACTATTATCACTTCCATCTTACAAGACAGGAAATGAAGCTCACCAACTAAGTTTTCCTGCTTGAGATCATGCAGCAGGTAAATAACAGAGCTGGACTCAAACGCAGGCAAGGTGACTTCAAAGTCACTTTCCGCCTCTGATACATCACGGAAGATTCCTATCATAAGGACAAGGATTCCCTCATGTGGGCTTTGGTATATGACTTCCTTTTTCAGAGCACAGCACTGTGTTGACTAGAAAGTGGAACAGATCTTCTTCATATCATCTTGTGTGTGCCTTTCTCAGTGTCTGTATATCACCTTGGCTTATTGTCTTAAGAAAGGACTTAGATATTCAGTACCTCTTCATAATCTCAGAAAGTTTTCCAAGAGATCTGAATCAGAGAATAACAGCTGTTCTTAGATTTCTAGCAGCAATCTAAAGCACAGCTACGCAAAACAAAGCAAAACAGATCTTTTGAGCAGTCCTTCCTCACTCCTTTGATGATGGAAAATGACTATGACACAATGCCATCAACTCTGACCCACCTGACCAACATCCACGAAGCTCAGCGATTTTCTCTGGCAGTCTACTTAGCATTTGTCAGAGCAAGTTTTACTAGGAAGGACAGGCATTCTGGAAAAACTGTCCAGTGAGATTTAGACTCCAAAAGGTGTACTGGGTGTTTGTCCTCTGTCAGCTCCTCTTTAAAGAGGACTGTGTCACCCAGCAAGGTATTCTAAAACTCACCAAAGCCCAGGCAGGTGGGGCAAGGAGAGACTTCTATTTCGTACAGAAAACCCTCAGAGCAACCCACCCAGCCTCCTCACTTTTCCCCTTTTCAGGGGCTGCCTCTGGGGCCTTTCTTCCCCTTTGCTGAAAAGTTTTAGAAAAGTCATCAGCATTTGTTCAAGAAAGTTTCCATTTTTCACGACTATGATTATAGTACAGGCTTAGCATCCCTTATATGACATGCTTGGGACCAGAAGTTTTTCAGATTTTGAATTTTTTTCAAACTTTGGAATGTTTGCACATATATAATGGCATATCTTTGAAGATGGGGGACCCAAGTCTAAAGATGAAATTCATTTGTTTCATATTCACCTAATATACATAGCTTAAATATAATATCATACAACATTCTTAATATTTTTTTGCATGAAACAAAACTTGTGTACATGAGGTCAGGTGTGGGATTTTTCTACTTGTGATATGCTGACGTTCAAAAATTTTCAAATTTCAGAGAATTCTGGATTTTAATTTTTCAGATTAGGGATGCTCAACCTGCATTAAAATCCTTGACAATATCTGTTAACCTGTATTTATCAATTACTAGTTGTTTCTTGAACACTGGTTTAAAAGAAAAAAGTAGAAAAGATGTGGTCCTGCTGTCAAGGAGCATACAATCTATTTGGATAGTGTTTCAGTTCTACATTTCCATAATAATACTGAATAAAAAATAATCACATGCAAAATAAATGCTTAGTGCTTGCCTATTTGGGGTTGTTAGGTGGATCTACAACTGGCCATGGCGGGGTTTTGTCATAGGTCTGGGTCTTGGCAGGCTATAGGCTAGTCCAGCATGGCCTTGGCTAGGTTGACCAGGGTGACTCAGCAAACCTCACATGTCTTTCATTATTCTTCTGGATCTAGCAGGCTAGCCTAGGCATATCCCTCTCATGACAGCAGCAGAGTGCAAAAACACAGGCAAAATGCACAAGCACTTTTTGAAATAGGTCTGCAAACATCTTATTAGCCAAGGTAGATCACATGCCCAAATCCAGGTCAAGGGAGAAGAATAGACTCTGCCTGTCTAGTAAGAGGAACTGCAATGCCACATGGCAAAGAGAAAGGTCACAGAAAGGGATGAGAATTGGGACCAGGCATAGAATCAATCTACAGCAGATAGCTAAGAGGGAAAATTCAGGAGGGAATCTGTTATAAGTAAAATTTTGATGCCACAAAAGCAATAGCACTCAAAGATAAGTCCTCTCAGCAAGGCAGTTTACTTCTATAGAAAGGTGCCATGTACAGATGGAACAATGGCAGCCACATGCTTGGACAAGGGGGGAAGGGGTACTTATGCCTGACAGGGTTATCCCTACTGCTGTGTCATCCCCTATTGGCCAGGCTTAGACCGCACAAGCTAGACTAATCCTGATTGGCTATTTTTAAAAGAGCAGGGGTCCGAGTTGGAGTGGCAGGGTGAGTGTTTTGGCGGGAAGGACAGTTACAGGAGTGTCAGAGCAGGTAGCCAGGGGTGATCAGGCGACCTGGATGAGTCAGGATGGAGCTGCGGGGTTGGGGAGCAGATGTGAACTACTGATCAGAACCAGTGGAGAAGATTGTTTACTGGAATTACAAGGAAATTAAACTTTAAAATAGAGATTTAAAGAATAAGAGAGCTGAACATACTGACATACCGATTCTTTGAAGAGAAATTTAGGGTTCACTATAACAAATCTATGATCTCGGGCATAGCCTTCATGATCTGGCCAGTTCTGACCTACAGCTCAAGCTTCCTTGTCTCCTTTCCACCATCTGTCTCCTTCCCACCTGTATCACTCTTTTCCTCTAACTAAGTGACCTAAGTGTTCTCTTGCTTCTTGCTTGGCATGGACCCATTTCTCTCTGCCTGAAAGGCCCTTTCTTCCCCATCTCACCTGACATTTGCCCAGTAAGCACCTATTCATTTCTCAGGCCTCAACTTCACCATCAGCTCCTCTAGAAAGTGTTTTCTAATCTCTAGAACCTGAGTCAGAGGCCCATCTGTATACCTTCCAGCAGCCTGTTCCCACTCCATTGTGGGTATTGTCATTTTCAGTTTACCTGTGTCTAGCTTCCACTAGATTTCACATTACGCTGTGTGTTCCAAGAGAGTAGGGACTGTAGCCCAAAGCCTCACACAGCCCCTTGTTCAGAGATCTAAATTCAGTAAGTGTTTGATGAAAGAAACTGCTTAGTGCTTTGGCACAGATGGAGTGGGGGAGAAAGGGCAGCGAAAAATGCATTCAAGAAGGGAAAGGGGCCGGGTGCAGTGACTCACGCCTGTAATCCCAGCACTTTGGGAGGCTGAGACAGGTGGATCCCTTGAGGTCAGGAGTTTGAGACCAACCTAGCTAACTTGGTGAAACCCTATCTCTACTAAAAATACAAAAATTAGATGAGTGTGGTGACGGGCAGCTGTAATCCCAGCTACTCGAGAGGCTGAAGCAGAAGGATTGCTTGAACCTGGGAGGCAGAGGTTGCAGTGAGCCAAGGTTATGCCACTACACTCCAGCCTGGGTGACAGAGCAAGACTCCATCTCAAAAAAAAAAAAAGAAGGCATAGGGTGGTTTCTTCCTAAAGCACATTAGTAGGAATAATGCAGGTTAGAGAAGGCCCTGAAAACTAAAATGAACATGTAGACCCTGATGGAAATAAAGTACCACTGAAAGTTTCCAAGAAAAGGCATGTGGGGTAGATGAGTTTTCAGCAGATACTTGGGAGTGGCGCTGTTCAAGAGAAATATAACGTGAGCCACAGATGTGAGCCCGCTTATGGGATTTCATATTTTCTGGAAGCCATATTTTAAAAAAATAAAAATAAACAGGCAAAATTCATTTTAATAACATATTTTATTTAGCCCAATGTTGTCCAAAAGATTATTTCAACATGTAATCAATATAAAAAATGAATGAGATATTTTACATTTTTAATACTACATCCTTAAAATCCAATGTGTGCTTTTACACTTAAAGCACATCTCAGTTTGAACTACCCACATTTTCAGGACTAAATAACCATAGTAGCTAGTGACTACCGTGTTGAATGGTGTAGCTCTGGGGCCAAGAAATAATCTGTGACTAATCCAGGATGATCATAGTAATGAAAATGATGACAGCATTGAGAATGGAGAGAAAGGCAAGTGCATGACATTCCACTGGCAGAATTAGTGTGTCAGCTTATCTGAGAGCCGGAGCACTGGTAATGTATATTTACACATTTGGCGTTCAGTCTGCATTGGAAAGGAGAATTGGTTCACATACAAGCTGTGATTTTGTTCACATTTCTGTTCTCAGAGATAACTATTTGTTAGTGAAATCTACCACCTTTATCAAAGCCATGAAAATAGTGAAAATACTTTCTGAGGCTGATTCCTAGTGCAGAAAATGCAAGATTTGCAAAAATTGAGCATATTTGGTAGAATTCAAACCCATTTTTATGTACTATGGGTCACAATCAATTCAATTCCATAACCATTGAATGAGTTCCTACTAATTGGAAGCCTGAGCTACTGAGCAATTATCCTTGGGAGAAAAGTAAACAAAAGCATAATTTATTAATATACTTGTTATTCTCCAAGTTATACAATTAGCTAACTGTTACAGACTTATCTGTGGTATGTCTATATGATATAAGCATGTGCAGATATATTTTATTAGACTTTATGTTAAACCACACTTAGAAATTATCTATTCTAAGTGTATTTCTAGCTTTAATTTCTTCATTCTGCAAGTGAAAAAATTGAAGAAAAATAAAGAACTTGCCTAAATGCAGTTGCTTGGAAGATCTGACGGAGAATCCTAATTTCTCTTTCCAGGCAAATGCTTCTTTTGGGGCATATGTTACATAATGCACTGAGTTTTATAGAAAAAAATTAAGCATTCACACATATCAGGTTATTTTTAAAGATATTTCTATGGCTATATGTGTATAATAAACAAAAATATTAATTTATTAAACAATTTCCCATTTATGGGAATATTTTAAGTGTATATGTTTCTAATAAAATGGATTTCAAGCAAAGACCTCAAGGCTCTTACCACTAAATTTGATTTGTCCCCAAACTGTATCTTCATATTAGCTGATAACTCTCTTACTCTTATGAGCATCTTTAACATATCTTTTTAAATGATCTGGATTGACTGTCTAGACTGTTTCAAGTTCCCTGGATAATTTCGTAACTCCCTCTTTACTCTGACAGTGTGCATGTGACCCTGAGTTAAATTAGAGAGCTTTCTTTTTCTTCTAAGTACTTCATATGCACTACATACATTACTTAATATCGAAGATTTTTGCTTTATAAGTATAGGGGAAATTTTCCTGTTGAGAAATATTAAATACCACTTATCTGAGGTTATCAGGTTATGTGACTGCACATTTCCAGCTCTTTCTTTGGGAAAATGAATCCATTGTCATTGAAATTTAAAGAAATTAATGCATTTTTAATCAAATCAATATACATTTACTATAACAAGCACACAATCCATTTTGAGTTGAACGCTATGTTTTTTGAAACTAACAAAATTACTGTAGGTCAAGAAACAAATATATGGGAACTTAAATGTCTATATCTTTGTTACTAATAATAACGTGATTTCATCAGGAGCATCTGATAAATCTCAAGGATTTGATAAAGTCAGGATCACCTTGCAATAAAAGGCAGATTTTGAGAACATTCTCTTGTTCCTCTTGTTCTGCTTTTTCCACTTGACAAGGTGGGCAACTAAGACTTCATAAATTAGTTTAAAGGGCATTCATTTCAGAATAAACTCATCTCATAAAAAAATGAGGATCCTGGACGCTTAGACCCTTTGGATTCAACAGGTAGTTTACAAACTGGACACGGATTTTTTTTTTTCTTACAGGATTTAGACCCCTTAGAGGAAGGAGGAAGGTTTATACCCCAAAGCATCTCATAACTTTCACTAATTACATATAGAGCCACAGAATATCAGAGAGTCTTGGAATTTTTCTAATCCAAGTTTTTCAATTGCAGATTCAGTGTGAAGCATAAACTAATCACATGTCCAGCTGTTAGCACCTCTTGAGGTAAACATTCACAAATTTGTTAATCAGCCTCTTAGAATTTCCTTTGTTTCACTAAACTAATATTTGTTAAGCTGCAGCTAAGTACAATGAGTTAGCACTTTAAGCTTTAAGGCATTGGCCAGGGCTTTAACTTTCAGAGATTTGGTGAGCAAGTCTGTATTCACTGTTCTAGACCTTTCGTGACTTTATAGACTCCAATCACACCCCCGGCACCCTTCATCTTTCATATTAGTCCCTCCAAACTAAAGACATCAGAGGATTTGAAACATTTGGAAGCATTCCCTTTCATTTCCAGCTAAGACAAAAATAGAGGGTTCCATTGTGCTCTCAAGGAAAAAAAGTCTATGTTTTTGGTACTTGGGGCTGTCTCCAACCTTCTATAACCCTATCGAAGGCATACCTATGGGAGCCACTTAGACCTGGATGAGACCCAAATAAAAATATTTACATCCACTTTCACCTTGAAAACACTACTCTTGCTAACAACAACCTTTCGGAAGTAGGATGCTGCCTCATTTCCTTCTTTAGTATGTGTTGGGAGAAACATGTTGCCAGAGGAGGAAAGGTACTCTGTTTCAAGATATTCCTTCCACAAAATATTTCTTCTTTATCATCTTGCATACAGATATTGCTGATGTCTTTCATTTAACAGATTCCATGGGTATTTTTTTTTCAAGTAAGAATATTTCTCCTAGCATGAGTTGTAAAATGCAACTATCTCTGTGTTAATTTAGCCATTATCTAGTCTCATTGTGAAATGCTTTCATCAGATTGCTTTCCTGACTGATACCCACATAAGAAGAACACTGAAAGAACCATGAGTTCTGACTGGGAGAATAAAAATAGAAATGCTTTTCTGCTACCCTACAACAGCCCAGGGCCTTGACGGTGAGGACCCTAGTTGGCTGCTTAGAGCCTTTAATCAGTGTTTTTTCTAAGAGTGTCTTTGTGTAACCCAACCTCCCTTCCTTTGTTGATTAAGATTACCCAGCAAATTATCACTCTATTTTCCATTATGCATGTTTGCACATGACAGCCTTTGTCAGAAACTCAGATGTGTTGGATGATGCTTCCAGACCTTCCAACTCCTGGTTGTATGTTTCTAGATCAACCATAGAGTCACTAGGGACAGAGTCACATCTCTGATATGAGGGGATTGGAGACGTCCTGGCAACAAATTCCACAATTCTATCACAGCCTTCTGTCAACCTGATGTCCTTTACATCTTCTCCTAAATATTGAAACTTGGCATATGCTCAGCAGGTTCTGGAAGAAGCGGAGAATGGAGGTAGAGGATGTGTTGTTTTACCTTCCTTTATTTCCTCTGCCACACACAAGGTAGTGTTGTTGGAGATAACATTCATCTTTTGTGTTCTCGGTGCAGATACTCCATAATATTAGCTGTGAGACTTGGGTGGTGTTTGCTTATTGTGTTTTGCAAACTGGATAACACACTGTCACTAAGAGTAAGGCATTTATCAATTCACCATCTATTGGGAACCACATATGTGCCAGGATCTAGAAAAATAAACACGAATGTTGATATATGAATTGGCTCCTGTGGGATTTTACAGTGTAGAGGAGGAGCCACACAATTATTATAGCTAGCCAACTTTTAATGAGCACCCAATATATGCCAGGCAGTGTTCGAAGAACTTTGTGTGGCTTATCTCCTTGAATCCTCATGCCAGCCCTCTCAGGTCAGTACTCGTGATGCCCTCATTTGTGAGAGGAAGAAACTGAGTATAAAGGAGTTAATTAACTTGTCTAAAGTCACACAGATGGTAATTGGTGGAGTCGGGATTGAACTTCAGCCTTTAGGTTTTATTTTATTCTATTTATTTGAGACAAGGTCTTGCTCTGTTGACCAAGTTGGAATGCAGTGGTTTCATCAGGACTCATTGCAGCCTTGAATTCCCAGGCTCAAGCCATCCTCCCACAGTACTATAAAGTACTGGGATTACAGGCATGAGCCACTGTGCCTGGCCAGTCTTTAGGTTTTAGCTTATACACTTGCCTTCCTTGCTGTACTATGTTTTTATAGTACTTGTAGTAAGAGTTGTATTGAAGGCATTGATAAGAAACTGTGGGACAAGAGATAAGGAAATCAAGACCTAGCTAGAGTTTCAAAAATTTGGGGAACAGTGTAGCTTGAACTTGAAGCCACTGATTTTTCTTCAGAGAAAAGTAGGGGAAGGAAAAGGATCCTATCCCCCAGTATTAATTTATCAATTGCATCTTAGTTAAATACTACTGATTGTTCATAACATTCATATTAGAATTGAGAAGAAAATTGTTTCATTAAAGGAAAGGGGATCTGTAGAAATTCGTCCACTATGGAATTATTTATTCAGGTTATTTGTTTTCATTGAACACAAACTCTAAAACTATTAGGGCAAGTATCATGAAGATAAATTCTGAATAAGTGCAGAGCTATGGAGCAAAGGATAAACTTAATGACTTCACACATAGTGTTTAATAAACCAGCAAAAGGTATTTCTTTTTAGGGCTCTCTTAATTGTGCTTCAGGCAAAAAAAATTTTTTAAGAAATGTGATTTTGCTTCATTTTAAAAAATGAGCAAGGGAGGTGGTAAATGTTTTCTGAAAACACCAACCTGAGACTCTCAACACAAGTTTATTTTCGACATTCTGGTCCAGCCTCATCTGGCCTCTTTTGGTTATTTTCCCTAAGCAGAGATTCCATTCCAACCTCATATTCTTTCACTGTTATGTCATTTAATTCAAAATCAAAGATGAAGTTTACGAGACAGTAAAAATGGTCTTGCTTATGAGATATACTTGTGAGGGTCAGAAGGGTAGAGAGTGAGAACCAGCACTTCCTTGAACATTATCAGCCTCCTGTGATGATACCAAGGCCAGCCATCTATGTAACCTCTAGGAGATGGGGAATTTCTACAGAGCTTTCCCACTGGAAGAAGGGTGGCAGGGAAGCCAGAATAAGCCACCCAACTTTTAGAGTCGTGCCCATGCATGCTTATGGCAAAGAGCATTGACAAGCTCTTTTCTCTACTACCACCTCTCATGCATCCCTACGAAACCTTAAGACAGAGTTATGAGCCATGGCTGATACTGAAAGCAATTCACAGGTTCTTATGTACAATCTGCAGGCCCAAGGCCGAGACACTGGCTGCCTAGTCTTTAACCAAGCACTAGCAAGTAAGAGCTTTTAGACTTACTCCTCTCACTTTCCTTTCCCCACCTAACATGTAGGCCCTGTATGTACCTCCACAGATCCCCAAAGGCGGGTTTTACTTAGCTATCTTACCTACCTACCTCCCAGATAGTTGTCTGAAGATGATTCTCTGAGGGTAATTGACTAGGAAAATTCTGTGTCTTGAAACATCTCTAATAACTTCTCCATTTTTGTCTAGTTTTGTGCTTGCTCCAAAATGCATTTGAGATCTTTTACCAAACAGATTTTTTATATTAGCCTTCAAATAATTTTATTTTTAAAATTTATTTAATTCTAGTTTAGTCAGAAAGCAGAGGTCTGAATAACACCATTCCTTGACATCACTTTCAACTTCAAGATTTTGTGATCCCATAAGAATCTGTAGTAAAAGTATTAGGGCCAGCAAAGAAAAGCAACTAGAAATGTGAAACAGAATCGACTTGTGAAACACAAAGAAGGAATTTTTAAATATCTGAATATGTTAAAACTAGGACTTTGTGGAATGCCTTTCTATGGTAGACTTTGAGGGTAATCTCATTCTGCCTGTGAAGACAGATGATTGACTTATTTCTTGAGCTTCGTCCTATGCTGAGACAATTTTATTTATACCTTAAATCAGTGTTTCTCAAAATGAACTCAGGGACAATGACTTCAGAATTACTTACCACATTCCTAAATACGATGATTCCTGGGCTCTACTCAGCATGTAAATTTTTATGAAGCCTCCTAGTTAATATTTATATACCCTAAAGTTTAACAATGACCACTGAATTAAGAAAAGACCTCCAAACAGTACTGCCACATCTTGTTCACCAGGTGCAAATTAGATATCTAGGTGGAAACCTCAGCTCCTAAATATTGGCCTCTTCTGTTAATACCAAATTGCAATGCTTAAAGAACTCTGAAAAAGGAAATTGATCCCTTGATCTTTTAGTCTGCTGAAGTACTAAGGTGATTTTTTAAAATTTATCGTAGAATTTTTAAATTCTAAAGAGCCTCAGAGATTGTTCTGACCCAACCCTCCTGCTTTACAGAGGAGGAGACTGCGGATAGAAATATTGCAGCTTACCCAAGGTCAGTCAACTTGGAGAATCAATAGAAGGCTTAGAATGAACCTCTTGGCTCTTGTTCCAGTGCTCATTCTACTTCACAAGGTCAATTTCTATCTATATGGACCATTTATAAAATATATGCTTTTAACAACTGCTCTTTGATTTATTCACTTTAATGACTGCTTAAAATTTATTTTAAACCAAAAGATGAGCAAGTCACACAATCAACCACTTGGTATCACAACTCACATTTTTCCAAAATTTACCAAGGCCATCCTTTAATTCCCAGCTTGGGTAGTAACAATAAGTATATTTTAGAAAGAAAGAAAGAAAGATAGATAGATAGATAGATAGATAATACACATATACATATTGTGGCTGAGATGATCCTCAGAGACATTTTTAGCAGAGCTGTTGAATATTCTAGAAAGTGTTCCCTGTCACTCTGCTCTGATATTTAAATATTCATTTAATTAATATTTACTGAATGCCAACCATGTGGTAGTTATGATGCCATTCCAGTGTAGCTGTATTGTGTTCTAGGGTTAGCACTCAAGACAAAAATCATAGAGTCAAAATTATTCTTACAAAAAAATCCATTAGGAAGACAGGTAATCCCATTTTCCCTTGTTCTTTCATTGACCATTAAATGAAATTGTTAGTTTGCTTTGAGTGGCCATGTTGTTTGAAAATTGTCTTATTTAACATTTGAACCACCCATGTTACACACAGATACTCTGTGTGAGAGACATGTAGGAACTGAGACCATACTATCAGATATCCTGGGTTCATAACTTTTATCTCAGGCTCATTGATTAGGTAGAATGGCAAACAGAATGACTCACCCCATTTAAATTATTCTTTTCTCTTTCCTTTTTCCCCAAGGAGATAGAGTTGAATCCAAGCCATTTAAATTTGGGTATGTTGGGATCTCCCAACATTTGTCATAATATGCCCTCATTTTGCTGCTTAACCTAGATGCTATTTTCTTAAATTGGCCACCCTAGTTCATTTTGTATTGCTGTAACAGAATACCAGAGACTGAATAATTTATAAAGAAAAAAAGTTTGTTTAGCTCACAGTTCTGAAGGCTGGGATGTTCAAGATTGGGTGGCCACGTCTGGTGGGTCTGGTAAGGGCCCCATGCTGAATCAAAACATGACAAAGAAACGAAGGTGAACAATGTATACGCAAACAAAGGAAAAACATGATAGGCAACCTCCCTTTACAACAACCACCTCTGGAGGAAACTAATCTGTTCCCAAGGGAACTTACCCATTCCAACAAGAACCAATCTACTCTCACAATAAAGACATTAATTCGTATTAATGACCAAATCACTTCATAAAGGCTCCACTTTCTAATACCAATATGTTGACAATTAAATTTCGACACAAATTTTGGTGGGACAAAACATCCAGACCATAGCATTGGCTTCCTTCACCCACTGAAGAGAAAAACGTAAGAGACTTTTTGTCAAGAAGGAGTGCCTCAGTTTCAAACTGTCTATGACTAGTATATTAAATTTGTTATTCAAAAACATGCCCGGTGTTTTTCCATCTTCCTGTCCTTGGTCCTCATGTGTCCTCTGGCCTGAAGACTGCTTACCCTTTCCATAGTGCTATCTAGGCAATAGGCCAATGATGGAGTCCAGCTTCCTTTGACTCTCACAGTTCTTGCCTCGTATGATGGCCCCATTCTCCATGTAAGCCCACAATCCTGGAACAACTCCAAATAACATACCTGGATCGGCAATAAAGTTTGGTTGCGCTTCTTTCTATCAAATTGCCTAAGCTCTTAGGACAGGGTGATAAATTGTGTATAAATTGTTTCCAGAAACCATTCCATTCGCACAGCCCATTTATCAACCCTATGGAACAAGGGATACCATGTGGCACTGAATTATGGGGATTCTTTTTCATTAAAAGTAGGATTGACAGCAACAGCTTATTTCACAGGATCCTCAAACTGGAGGTCATTAAAGCCAATATCTTCTTGACTGGCCCTGAACTGAGAACTGAAAGATAAAAGACTCCACATTCCCCATCCCCAATCTCATGGGCCACCCAACCCAAATCCAGGACTTTATTGTCAAGCATCATACTACATATAGCAGCATAATAAACCCCTAACCAGATCAAGCTCACCCAAGACATAGCATAGCAGTGTTGGCACTAGTAATTTCTAGGCTAGTTACCACAAGCCATGGAAAGCTAACATTTCTCCAACTTTGGAAAATCTGCAGACATCATGCCACCAAGAGAAACACTAATGGGACAGCTGGCAAGCACTGGAACTTGGGACTCAGTTGTATTTTATTTTGCTTTTATTTCCCAGTTCTCATTATGTTTCTTGCCTCCCTCTTTTACAATAAATGTATCTTAATGAAAGACTTTAAGAAAAAAAGTTACTAGAAACATGTAAAGAAATATTCTTTAATACACAAGTGGTAATTAAAATGTTAGCATGTCCTAAGGGCAGAAAATGGATACCTCTGTTAGGAATTTCAAAGCTAATTAAATACAGCAATATAAACACACCATTAAATTGTATTGTAACCAACAAACAGATATGTGAGTTATTGAGCCATGTATAAACTTTGGGGCCTGACTGCTGAAAAGGGCAAAAAGCAAAGCAAAGGAAAAGGCCCAAAATAATTGTACACATATAGGATCCAGGAGAGTAAAACATTTAAAAATGGAACAGCTGATATATTGAAGCATAGAAGATAATCAACATAGAAAAGTGGAGAAAGGGAACATAAAAGAATCAAGGGAACATAATAGAAAAGTCCCAAGGTTGGTCTGATAAATGTATACCTTGTGGTTTAGATCTAGGCATTGATACCAACTTGATTCTGAAGACAGAATATGTTTCTAGAAGCACAGCTGTGGAAACAAAATATTCTGTTTTCAATATAATATACAGCACTGTCTATGTATCCTTCTTAAAAGTCTACTGTGGGCTTCCACTTCCGGCCCTGATGGAGTATTGAGGACCAGATTTACCCTCCCACCTTAAATAACTTTAAATAATAAACTAAACCTATGAAAACACAGTTTTCAGACATGGACAACAAGGGGTGTAGGACAGTGATCCCTGAGGGAAGGTAAACAAACTGGGTGAATTCTACTTTGATTTCTTCCTCTTATTGCCTGGAAAGACTTCCAACGCTACACCAAATGGAGGAAATCCAAAAAGAACCTGGCTTTCTCCCTGAGTTGAGGAGGTAGAGTCTAATATTCAGAGAGGGAGACCACGACTGAATTCACAGCACGCAGGACCAGACAGGAGAGAGCTACACAGACAGCTAAGTACCCTTGAGGTCTCCGTGGGTTCCTCTGTGTCTTCTGCTGAAGCACTGACCAGCATGCTTGTGTAGGAAACTGCTCAGAGCAGATAAAGACCACTGAGAAGGAACAATCCACAGTGCCTACCTGGCTCTGGAAAGAGTTCATGCTTCCCCCCATCAGAGTGGAAAAGCTCACAATACACAGGGCATCAGGTAGAGTACTTATCCACCTAGTGCCTTAGCAGTGGGGGAAAATGTTCCCTAAATTAGAAAATGTTCCCTAAAATGTTACTCTGGCCCCAGCTGAAAAAGTTTAAAAACACACCTACAGGTTCACACTGTCTGTGAGTAACTTAAATGTGTCTAGAACAAAGCTCAAGAATATTTTAAAGAATACAAAAATATCTAGCAACCAAGAAGATAAACTTCACAGTAGATGGCATCCATTAAAAAATTACCAAGCATGCAAAAAGCATAATGAGAGAAAAACCAATTAATAGAAACTGACTCAGAGATGATACAGATGATAGGACAAATGGACAAAGACATTACAACAACTACTCTAGCTAGATTGCATATGTGCAAGAAGGCAGAGCAGGGCTTCTCAAACCTGGCACTACTGACATTTCGGACCAGATAATTCGTTGTTGTGGAGGCTGTCCTATGCATTATGGGATGCTCAGGAACACCCTGACCTCTACACATGAGATTCCAGTAGCATCCCAGTCCTGCTGAAACAACCAAAAATATCTCCAGACACTGCCAAATGTCTGCCATGGGGCAAAATTACCACCGATTGAGAACCATTAAGGTAGAGGAAAGCATAAATGAGTTAAGAGACATGGATAATACAAAATAAACCAAATTTGAAATTCTATAAATGAAAAAATACAGAATCTGAGGTGAAAAGAAAAAACACACTGCAAAAATGAATAGGTTAGATACTGCAGAAGAAAAAATTAGTGAACCTGGATATATAGCAATAAAAACTTTCCAAAATGAAACAGAGTCTGCCATGTAGTATAGTTACTTATTATAATAAATGGAGTTAGGAATATTAGCTACAGGGCTATCATAGCAACCCAAGCTAAGGAAAGAGGATGGTAGGGTGAGAGGAACAGTAGTGATGGTACTACTACTATGATATCAGTAAAAGGACTAACTAATACTGAGTTTTTGTGCCACACATTTTACTAAGCATTTAAAATGCGTTTTTCTTCAAATATTCACAACAATTCTGCAATGTAAATGTTACCATCCCCTTTTAAAAATAAGAAAGTGGAATTTCAGACAATTTAAATAAAAAAATAAAGATCACAAGATCACACAGCTACTAGTAGCACAGGAAGAATTTGAACCCAAATCTGTTGTTCTCAAGAACCTGTGCTGTCAACCACGGGGTTTCCTGATACAAATTGATTGGTTGAAAGGAAATAATTGAGAGATATTTTGAAGGTGAATTAAAGTAGAATTTGATGACTGACTTGAATGTGGAGGAAAGAAAATACTGCAAATAGAAAGTATATTGTCCAAAAAATAGCAGCAAATGGAAAGTATATTGTCCAAAAAATAGCAAAAGGGTCAAAAGTATAAATAAAGTGGAACACATGTACAGCCAATAGAACTTTAGTGTTGAAAGGAATATAAAAGATAATTTCTTCCAGACACGTTTGTGCACACATGCGCGGCCGCACACACACACACACACACACATACCCTTTTAAACCGTAAAATAAACACAGGTCTAGAGAATCTGCTTTCCTTCCTTACATTTGTTGAGTGCTTTAAATGACTTGTTTAGTAGCCCCCCACTAGAGATCATGCCAAGACTGAAGCTCTAATTGTTGTGCCCTTGCTACTTTAATACCCTGCTTCTCCTGAATAAATATGTAAATGTTCCTACCCCATGCCTAGCACATGGCAGATTCTTAATAAATATTAGATGTTTCTATTGACAACCAATTAAGCTATTCAAAACGACTTATGCATATAGACACAGCATTATTGCATAGGCCAGACCCACTCTAAAATTGGCTCAGCCTTTTCTTCATGGAATAATCTTAGTTACTATCAAATGATGTAGCCAAGTCACAGTGACTGGGGGAAAGAACAGATGTTCTTAGGATTATTTTCCCTCATATAGTATGTTCTTGAAACCTTCTCATGCTACAGTGCCTAACACCCTAGCAGAATGGGAATAGAATAAACATTTTCACATAAACATTGCCCATGTTTACAATCATTTTCACAGGAGAATGAAGGCAGCCAGTCTGAATGTGCAATTACAGGAGCATGACAGAAGCCAGGTAAGCCATTTTCCACAGGGCTCTGTAATGTTCAGACTCCATGTCGGCCCCATACCAAAAGGCTGGCCTTAATCGCTTTATCCCCCACATTCTGCTCACACAATTGGTGTGCCCAGTTAGAGATGGCTTTCTCTGCATAAGATTGCTGTCCTGAGCAACATGTGACACAGTTTGTCTTTAAAGAGCCTCTCCATTGCCCTTGGCACCAACATTTCCTAATGTTTATGTTTTTAAGATGAGAGCGTTGGTGATAAAGCCCTCGGTCACACGGAGGTGACTTTTTGCTCTGGCGGTTCACAAGATCTTCAGTTTTCTTTAATGGCTTAACTGCTTCATAATTGCTCATATTCAGCTGCTCCTAAGCTTGAATGATCTCAGCTTTTAATATGCCTTGTCTAATTTTTAGGTACATCAATCTATACAAGTAGCTCATCACTACTCTGAAATGCTAATGGTTGTCACATATTTCAATTGCCTCTATAAGACCTTGTTCCTGTGTTCATAAATCTTGTTAACGTTTTAGGACCTTTATTTTCCTGTCTAATGATTTAAAGACATGTATACACACATATATAAAAGGCCTAATCTTCTCCAAGGTTGGAATTCTTCAAAAATATGAAATGAAAAAGATAAGAAACCTATTTTTTCACTAATGCTACATAAAACAATT
Source organism: Ateles fusciceps (assembly GCA_036589455.1). Classification (NCBI taxonomy): domain Eukaryota; kingdom Metazoa; phylum Chordata; class Mammalia; order Primates; family Atelidae; genus Ateles; species Ateles fusciceps. The sequence goes on along the minus strand of JAZHEH010001266.1, from coordinate 14,716,169 downwards.
TGTAATTATTTGTAGCATTTTAACCTTACCTAATTTTTATGATTATTTTCATGTTTTTCCTCACATCCCCTTTTTTTATAAATACCTTGGGATAAGCAAGAAGAGTAACTAGGGGGATTGAGGGAGGTAGTCTAGGGATTGGGTGGCCAGAGGCCACCCTGAGATATGTGGTGTGAGCTGGGATCTGGACACTGGGAAAGATCAGCAGCAAAGACTGGTTCAATATTCTCACATCCTGTAGTGTAACAGCAAGCTAGTCAGTTGACTATTTAATGAAATAGGCCACTCAGTGACAGTGGCCTATTTTATTAAAATGCTAACTTTTTTTTTTTTTTTTAAGACAGGGTCTCACTGTGTCACCCAGGCTAGAGTACGGTGGCTTGACCTCAGCTCACTGCAACCTCTACCTCCTGTACTCAAGTTATCCTCCCAAGTAACTGAGATTACAGGCACATGCCACCAAGCCCAGCTAATTTTTGCTTTGTTGTTGCTGTTGTTGTTGTTGTTGCTGTTGTTGTTGTTGAGACGGGTTTTACCATGTTGCACAGGCTGGTCTTGAACTTCTGAGTTCAGATGATCTGCCCACCTCAGCCTCCCAAAGTGCTGAGATTACAGGTGTAAAATATGAATTTCTACAGTGAGGTTAAGTGATGACATCATCGGAAGGGAATGGAAAAAATATATAAGAAAGTTTCCAGAGGTACCCTGTAAGAGGGCAAACTAGACATCAAGTCCAAGTTGAGATTCACAAAGATCCTCTGAGGTGATGATACCATATCTCTATATTGATATAAGTATGTGCTGATATATTAATCTCTCCAACTAAATTGAGAATTCCTCCAAGACAGAAACCATTTCTCAAATGTTATTTCTATATCATTGTTATTGCTCACTGCATATCACTCCCACTAAAAAATAAGCTTTAAAAGTGCATAGATCCTGTTGTCCTAGTTCGTAACTGTACACTCATCATCTGGAATAAAGGACATAATAGGCACTCAATGTGCTAAATAAAGAGTACCAATCTGGTATCAATGTGAATATAAATTGATCACCGGTAAGTCTGTATGGCCCATGGATCAAAAGAGAAGCCTTTATAACTAATTTAAATTGTGTTTATTTTTAAAACCAATAAAGTAACCCTAAAATGACTCCTACAATAGTCCTATGTTCCTTAGGCTGCAAGTGCTGGACATGACAGACCTGACCAGCATGCTATGCCAGCCCCTCTTCCAATGCCATGACCCCAGAGGCCCAGGCCCAGGAAGAAAGCAAAAAAATGGCTACAGAAATCTTGCAAGAGCTGGTACTCATACAGGGCACTTTCAGAACACTATTATTGGGTTTAGGGAGGCTGACCATCTGGCTTCCAGCTCCCAGCTCTCCTCCTCCTTACACCCTATTCTAAGCAGAAAATGTAGTGCTTTCTCTCTCTTTTCAGGATCCTAATAGCATACAGCACCATAGATTCAATTCCTACATGTAAGTACCCATTTTCCTTAAACCCAGTGTCATCACCTTCAAGGGAATAATCATCCACCAGACTGAGTGTTTCAAGTGTATCTGCCAGAATTCACCATTACCCGAACACTATGAGATCACTTACAGATCACGGTGTTCCCCATGATCTGGAAAATATGGTACTGAACAGAATTCTCAACTACATTGACTGGACTTTCCATGAATGTTCCAGGAAAAGAATTGTTCAGTCTTACTCCCTAAGTACTTATTACCCTTAATAACACTTGTTATGACTTTGGCCTTTAGCAAAAAGAACGTTAGCTGAAAATTATACGTTGTTAGCTATAATTCACCTGCTGGGGAAAATGTTGCCTAAGTAATAAATACATTTTATTCATGGAAAACTAGGTCAGAATTTAAAGACATTCCCTCTCCAGCTACCTTTCTCTTCTTTCCTTAATTTGTACTACTTTCCAAAAGCTGCAAGTATTCCCAGGAATGATTACAGCAGCTGGGATAGGGTTTGTCTTACCAGGCCATCCCTAGGAAAAATGGCTGGATTGGTCAATTGGCCTCTTGTATTCTGGTCTCCCTTTCTGCAACATGTTACCTTTGGCAGCCCCACACTGTCCACTTTCATGAATGTCACATGGTGTCATGATTGGATAAATGCACTCACACTAAAACATCAGAGGCGTTGGAAACTCAGTAACTCACCCCACGCAGGGGTATTTGTGTCTCAATAGAAGGAGTGAGAAGGAAAGGGCAATGTTTAAAATGAAATAAATTCCTAATAGTGGAATTTCAATAATGAAGGATCTACAACTATCCTTCCCATCAACCAATAAAAGCCAACTATGTGCAGATCTTAGAAGGCATTCATTTTGTCATTCATTGATTCAGTCAGTCACCAAATATCATTTAAGGGTTTATTATATGTCAGTCATCGAACCAAGTACTAAAGATGTACGGTAGGCCTAGACCTTGACCTCACAGAGCTTATAATACACAATTCTCTTGGTCTTGGTTAAAAAAAAAAAACAAAAAACAAACAAAAAAAAACATGAACACTTATTTCACATTTTGGTCAATGTATTCAAATACTTTTCACTTATTAGAGGCCTCCAAATTCCCAAAACTTTTAATACTAATTTTAGCTAAAAGCATTACCTAGCTCTGATTTCTGTTGTCTTTCATTTATCTTCAGCCTCTGTAGAAGAAAAGGTATTCTACCACAAGTGTTCCAAAGCTGTTCTCAGAATGTCTTCAGGGTCCATTTCAAACTTACAAACTGGGGAGACCCCTTAGAGTTTCTATGTAAAATGATCCTCAAAGTAGAGATAGCAGCTTTCTTCAAACAGAAAAGCTGCTCAGCACTTTAGGAAGCAATACCCCTCTTTTCCAGAAGCCCATCACAGAGAAATAAGTAGCAGACCAGCAGTCCCAGAGCTTGAGCGAATTCAGGCCGCAGGAAGAGTCCAGAAGAGGCTACCTGTACCAGTAAGCACCAGGACAATTATACCATTTATATCCAGCCTGTGTTGTGATTGTCAGTGCCCATGACTTACTCCTAATATACGCCCCTTTTAATCACTTTTTAAAAAAATTGTTATATAGGTTCTTTCCATTTTTACTCAACTATCTATTTTCCTATTTTGTTTAGGCTTGTCAATTCAAACATGGGTAGTGTGTCTTGATCCCTCCTGCAGAATCGTGGAACAAAAGATGATTTTGCCACTGAAACCCAAAGTTTGCCATCAAAATATGAGGAGATATATTAAAGAAAGCAGTAACAGGCAGAAGACTCATTCCTACATGATCTGGAGGTTCCAGGTGAAATTTTCAGTGGCTACACAGGGGCATTGTGGATGACAGCTGTGGTCAAAAGCACATTGACCTAAAGTTGTAGTCACAGTGAAGCAAAAGGATGTTATGGCAGAACAAACAACACTGGTAAATGTGGGCATGGCTAACTCAGATTAGCAGGGTGAATAGAAAGCTAAATATTTCTGGAGACAATTTTCTAGAACTTCTCTATCAGACTTTGAAGACTAGGACTTAGAGAAACTTTTAAAAAGGGTTTGATCCATATACAGGGAAAAGAAGCTACATAAAGGAAAAGGAAGTACTGAACTGGTCCCATATGCAGCAGGGCAAAATCTTCTCCAGTGATTTCTTGCATGTAGAGCCATGCTTCAGTTCCTTTAAAATTATTAAATGTAATAACCGGAGCATCCAAACAACACTGCAGATCTTTAGGAGGCTGTAAATCGGTAATTTTTAGTACATTTGGGAGATGAGTTTAAATAGGTATACAAATCTTAATGATGGCTAAAAAAAATCAATATTTCAAACAAAAGCAAAAAAACCTGCGGATAATAATAATCAAGATTTTACATTTCTCTTTTGGATTTAAGCCAAAGACAACTACATCTAATTTGACCTACAACTTTGGTCTTCTCATATCTATTTTTAGTGGGCATCATCCATCTTCTCTCTTAAGCTTTTATGATTAAAGCATAAAATCCTCTCTTACTATTATCCCCAACTTCTTTCTTGCAAGGAGACTGACAAGACCTATTCAATATCTGAAAGAAACTCCTTACTGCCGCAGCCCCTGCAAACACACACACCTCATTCTTTCCACACAACCACTCTTCCCAGCCATGCAGAGGTGCCAGCCCTCGGGAACGGTACCCTCACACTGTCCTGACTACTGTGGTCAGGAATCACAGTCGGAGGAAAGGGTCAAGTAATTCATTTTTTCAAATTAAAGCTATGGATTCATAATCCTTGAGCACGAATTTTTCCCATCTCCATGATTTAGGACATTCTACTCTGTCCCCTCTATCAAGCCAAATTCAACCTGCACTTCAAGGTTTCATTCAACCTCCACCTCATCTGCACACATTCCTTGATCCATCTAAACACCTTCTCCACTGAGCCACAAGACCCCCACAAAAAGGACAGCACTATAGAATTTGGGGCTATCCCAACCAAGATAAACACTCCTCTGCCACTGACTATGCAGGGTTGAAGAGTGTCCATCCCAAGATTCACATCCATCTAGAACTCAGAATGTGACCTTACTTGGAAACAGGGTTTGCAGATATAATTAGTTAAGATGAGATCACACTGGCTTAGGATGGGCCCTATTCTCATGACTGCTATCCTTATAAGAGGACAGACATGGTTATTCAGAGGGAAAACAGCCATGAGAAGACAGAGACGGTTATGCTGCCCCAAGCCAAGGGACATGAAGGAGTGCCAGCAACCATCAGAAGCCAGAAAAGGCAAGAAAGTTTTCTTCCCTAGAGCCTTTGGAGAGAGCATGGCTCTGCTCATACCTGGATTTCAGACTTACAGCCTCCAGGATTTGAGAGATTTCTGTTGTTTTCAGCCACCATGTTTGTGGTGATCAGTTTCAGCAGCTCTAGAAAAGAATTATAATAGTTCATGTCTTACATTTGTATTTCTTCAGATTTCACAGAATTGTGAGTTCATGGGCTAGTAATCAATAATCAACACTGGTTGACTAACAGGAAAATGGTCATGAGAATTAGGGCGGCTGGCCTGTGCTGTCAAAAATGAGAGCTAGTCTTTAAGTGAAGACAATGGACCATTTTCAAGATACATGTGAAGCACAAGAACACTGTTAGTGATTTTCCAGTGCCAAAGACACATTCAAGTCTAAGAGGTAAGCAAGAGCAGAAGTTTTATGGATTTGTTGTTATTAGTAACAAAACATATTTGTTACATAAAATATATTTTCTATTCTCAAGCATCTTCTCTCACCTACGTGTTACTTACCTACTCTTCTCTTGAATGAGAGCTGGTAGAATGAGATTATAAGCAGGGGCAAAATTTCGCCTTAAGAATAATTTTTCTCTGAGCCTTTAATATGCTAATTTGATCATTAACTTCAATGACCCCATCTAGTTTTCAGATTTTTCATATTTATTTTATTATGGATTACTTGAGTTGCATGGATTTTGAACTGCATATTTTGAGAAGCAGACCTAATTAATTATTCTTGCCTGTTTTAAAATATTTTTTAATTGACACATAAAAATTGTACATATTTATGAGGTACATAGTGATGTTTCAATACACATAATGTATAATGATTAGATTAGGATAATTACCATTCCATCATCTCAAACATTTATCATTTCTTTGCGTTGGGAACATTCAATATCCTCCTTCTAGCTATTTGAAACTAAATATTATTGTTAACTATAGTCATCCTACAGTGCCATAGAACAACAGAACTTATTACTTCTATCTTGCTGAGATTCTCTGGACTGAAAGTCATGGAAATAATAATTCAGAGTGGCTTAAGCCATAAGAAAATTATTTTCTCCTATAAGAACTGTATTAGGGGTCGCCAGGGTAGTTAATTCAGCCAGTCAGTGATGTCATCAAGCCTTACGGACTTTTTCTCTCTTTGCCTTTTTCAGTGTGTTGTGTGCCTCTTCTCATGACTGCAATAGCATCAGTCATCACAACCATCTACCCCAATGTCTACCAGAAAACTATTATTTTCCCCCCACGTTTCTTTAGTCAGAGAGGCAGCCCTTTTCCAAAAGCCTCCTGTCCAATTCTCCTTACACCTTATTGGCCAAAATTATGTCACACTTCCATGTTTATCCCAACCATTAGTAAGGGAAATTGGACCACCATGATTGGCTTAGATCACTTACAAATCATGATTTATTCGTTAGGAACTAGGAAAGTAGCCTCCTAGCATGAATAAGTCATACTCTGATGATAGAGGGGGAAGAAAAAATGCAATAAAACTGTGGTTGGTTTGTGTATCAGACACAGTTGCCTGGCCCCTCAGCAGTCATCCACTCCTTCTTGCATACCAATAGAACCATGATTTTGTGCAGAATAGCAATGTGCTCAGCCCCCATGTGTTTGGATCATGTTTAGCTAAGCTATTTCTAGCAATCCCATTCATTTTTCCCAGATATTTGCTTTGCTAGACTTTTGTATTGTGGGTGGCCATAGGACACAGTTCCAGTCAATCAGATATAAGTGATAGTCCTCTGGGTCTTCTAATTATAATATATCTCTGTACCTGTATCTATCTATATCTGTCAGTCTATCTACACACACAGAATGCGACACAGAGACAGTGAGAGACAGAGAAAGAGAATTAGCTTAATTAGTTTCAGACACTTTCTCTCTCACCTAACCCCTCCTCTTCTCCCTCATTTCTGCCTTTGAATATGACCATATTGCCAAGAGCTATGACAGCCACCCTGTAGTCCTGAGGTAACTAACACAAGAATCAATTGCCAGCACACTGAGAATGATTGAGCATTAGACAAAAAGAGCCTGGTTCATGGATGTCATCACTAAGCCACAGAATACTCTTTATATAACACCTATTCCCAACAGGCAGAACATCTACAGAATACAGAAAGCATTACTCTGGAACCCCCAAATTCTAGAGTGGAGACACTACCACAGCTGAATAATCTGCTGTCTCCCATCCCACCAAGAAAAAAAAAAGAAAAGAAATATTGGTAGGAAGAAAGTTAAAGACAATCAGAAAAGCACTCAGAAGGCAAGTTTGCCTGGAGCTTTGACTCATCCTACACCATTTGGAGATGCATCAGGGAGGTACTCAGAGGTTCCTCTGTACTCCTCGTGTTGTGGGAAGGGATGTACACAGTGTTTCTGTGCCGCAAAGCAGGATGTTGCAGCCTCAAGAACATCAGGGATGGGGAAAGGAGGCAAGTATTTCCCTGCAGGGATTCCCCTGATAATCATTTTAACAAGATTTTGACTGCACAAAACCATGAGGTGGAAAGAAATGACCCATCCAGGATTATTGGCACTGGTTCTGAACCCTAGGATAGTCCTGGCAATAAAACACTCTCTTGGGTACCTCCCTGCACTCCTTCCCCAAATCCCCTCACAGTCTCCTACTGATTTGCGACAACAATTTTCTAAAGTGCAGGCAAAGCACTGGACTTTGAAAGCATGCTTAGAATAAAGGAAGTGAAAGCATTACTAATGAAATAAGATGAGCTGGCAAAGCAAGCACACACTGGAGGCCGAACCACTGGCAAAGAGGAACTTGAGAAGGATGTGGAATCAGCCTGCTCACTTTCCTCAAATTATTATCATGCCTTTAGTCTTACCAATAGTACAAGAACAATATTGTATGCTTTCATCATGCATCTTCACAATGTATCATGTAAGTTTAAAACATTCTCTTTTATTTGTGAATTATGTTAGTCTAAGAAGTATATGTATGATTCATGTCTTCTGAAATTTTAAAAGCTGAGTTCAGGTCAAATGAAGGAGGACAAAGAGGAAGACTCTGGAATGGAGGATGAGGAAAGACAAAGAAATACACTTTTTAACTAGAGGCCTTCACACAGGTTTCCTCATTTTACACCCTTCCATATTCAGGCAAAGAACAGAGAAATTAGTTTTGTGCCAGGATAAGAATCTGTATTTCTACATTTTTTCTCCAATGCTTTTCTCTATGGACTCATATTTTAATTTAAACACAAATTTGTCAGACTGAAGGGTGGGAGAATTTTAATCATAAATTATTTGACTGGTAGCACATTAAGAATACACCATAAAAGATATACATGCCTTGAAATACACAAAAGTATTGCTTTTCATACCTTCTAGCTCTTTGATTGGTATCATCAGTGATATTGATTAGGCTCATAATAGATGACGGACTAATAAATGCTTTAAAAGACTTTGCAAGCATGACTGTGTCATCCATCATTGGGCTTTCCAACCAAGGGATTATCAGGACTGACAAATATTCAGCCAAAAATGCTATCCAAAATCACTGAAGGTCTTGTGGGTCCAGATCAATTCCCCCCACATCCTTAAGGAGTGGTAGAAGCAGAGGGAGTTGGGGAGGAAGGTCCCATGGATGCTCTGAGGCTTCAGACACTTCCTCTGGCTCTGCCTTCCAGAGCTCCCTTCCCAGCCTTCTGGTTCTTGCTGGTTTGCATCTTGCATCCTCTCATGGCCATGTCATTGATTTCCATCTCTACAGTTCCCATAGATGGAAAGTTCAGTTTGGACTGAACAGTGGACTCTCATCTGGTCAGACTTCCGGAGGTCCCATGGCTCTGTTTTTCACAGTCAGTGAGCCAATCTCACCTACTCCATATCCCCCAACTTCCCAAGTCCTACTAGCTCAGGCCAAGCCCTTTGAACCCAGTTGGGGATCAAATTCCTACATTTTGATCCTTCTACAATCTGTATTTCCACTTTTTTTTTTTTTTTTTAGGAAAAATGAGTTTTGTCAGCTTTACTTTGAAAGGTGAGCAAAGGGAAACAAATGGAGAATGAGCATGAATTTGGGTTGAATATATGGACAAAAAACTTAATATGTAAAATGTCTATGTCATATCTGGAAATAGCACTCTACTAGGAGTTAGAAGACCTCTAAATAATTGTGTGACCCTGATTAAAATAGCTCAGTTTTCTAAAGTTGATTATCAAAAGATTTGGACTATTCAATCCATGTGGTTCCTTCCAGATCTAAAATTCCAGGTTTGATGAGGTGAATGGATCATAAAGGTTGAATATATAAACTTTCTAGTAACAAATGTTCGTTTAAAAGCACAAGAGGACTGGGGAAGCCTAGGAAGAGGCATCAAGCAAGCAAAAATTAAGATAGCCAAATTCTCCTCTGTTCCCCCCAGCCCTCTCCAAGAGAAAACAAGAGAGATATTCTAGGAATGCCCACTAGCAACTCAGGAGAAACCAAAGGTATTTATTTACAGGATCCCCAAAACCTAGCCATTTCCCCAGATCAGTGAATGTTAAATCATGATTAGGAAGGTAGATGTGTAGTGTTATAATCTGATTCTTTTCAAGTTCCAGAGGTGGTTAATTTTATGTGTCACCTTGACTGTGCTAAGGGATACCCAGATAGGTGTTTATTATTTACCCAGATAGGCATGGTAAAGCATTATTTCTGGATGTGTCTGTGATAGTGTTTCCAAAATAAATTAGCATTTGAATCAGTAGCCTGAGTAAAGAAAATGACCCTTACTCAATATGGGCAAGTATAATCCAGTTCACTGAGGGCCCAAATAGACTAACCAAAAAAAAAACAAAAAAGGAAAACAGAGGAAGGGTGAATTCACTCTGTTTCAGCTGGGACATTCATCTTCTCCTGCCCTTAGACACTAGCCCTCCTGGTTCCCAGACCTTCAAACTCAGGCTGAATTACACCACTTGCTTTCATGATTCTCCAGCCTGCAGGCAGCAGATCGTGGGACTTCTTGACTTCCGTAACTGCTTGCGCTAATTCCTATAATAAAGCCCCTCATATAAATACAGTTGACCCTTGAACAACACAGGTTTGAACTGTGGAAATCTCTTACATGCAGATTTTCTTCCCCCTTCTGCCTCCCCCTGAGGCAGCAAGACCACCCCCTACCCTTCCTCGGCTGACTCAACGTGAAGACGACAAGGATGAAGACCTTTATAATGATCCGCTTCCATTTAGTAATAGTAAATGTATTTTCTCTTTTCTATGATTCTTTAACATGTTGTTTCCTCTGGCTTATTTTAAGAATACAGTATCTAATGTATATAACATACAAAATACATGTTAATCAACTGTTTGTTGCTGTTAAGGCTTACAGTCAACAGTAGGTTATTAGTAGTTAACTTTTGAGGCATCAAAAGTTATATGTGGATTTTCAGTGGCTCAAGGATTGGCAACCCCAACTCCAGCATCGTTCAAGGCTCAACTGTATGTGAATGTGCACACACACACGCACACACACACACTGTCCTATTAGCACTTCTTTTCTGGAGAACCCTGCCTAATACAGAGTTTGTTACAGAACAACTTTCATCCCATTTGGAATAAGGCTGAATATTAACTTTTTAAGCGTCCAAACTTAAAGTACATACAATGAAATAAACAAAATTCCCCGAGTTATATTCAAATACAGTACAGAATATATATTTAGTCACAATTTAATCATGTTTTCAATAGAATAAACAAGCACAGCAAACAGACAAATGCAGAGATTTAGCCTGCTAAAGTAAGGAAGACATTCAGAAAGTAAGACTTACCCCTGACAAACCCTGCCTTCCACTTCCCTGGCTTATGCATCCAATTTCTGTTGCTCTTCAACCAGTTTTTATTGCCCAAAGACCTTATTCTCAGCTGTTTAACAACCAGGTTCTCTCTAGATAATGTCTTTTATCTAATAGTGGTTTAAGGTGTTTCTTTTCCCAGGTGTATTTGCATATATAAATGAAAGCTTTAAACCATCAGCCTCAGGTTTTAGCAACTAATTAGGTGAGGAGGATAGACAGAAACTAGGAAAGGTTTTGGCTTTTTTTTTTTCTTCATTTGGTTGCTTGTTTATTTTTGTTGTTTTGTTTTGTTTTGGAAAATTCTCAGTTGACCAGCTCCCTTTGTCAAAATCTTAAGGAAAGAGAGTTGCAAACAGATATTAAGTATTTAAACCAAAAACTGTTACCTGCTGAATTTGATTGAAAGTAACAGTAACAATTTAAATCAGCACGAGCAAATATTGGACTTTTCTGGCTCATGATATTCAAGAAAGGAAAGAATAGTACAACGTGGGAAGAGCAAGGACATTGTTGAACTTCTGAAATGGCTAGAATTGGGACTCAAACGCACACAAATGCCCCTCGGCCTGTCAGCTTCATCCTCTCCCAGCAGATTTACATTCAAGTGAGAGGACACATGGCCCTTGACAGTTGCTAATTAAGTCTGTGAGACATCCTGCACACTGAACCTCTAGAAAGGGGTTGCCCTCATCTCTTTCTAGCTCCCTGTCCACCGAAGGAAAGGACTCATTAGCCAAGCTTGAATCAGCCCTTGAACAAACCAACTGGGGCCAGAGGAAGAGCTACCAGGATTGGGAATTTTCAGGGTGGACTTGTCAGGTGGGGACTGGGAATGGAGACATGAAAGATACTCGAGTGTTTGTTCCTGTGTTAACTACGAGAAGACAGTAAGGGAAGAGGGAGTTCTTAGCAAAAGGATTCTAGCAGTAAACCCTAGATGTCAGATACCATATACTGATCTCCACTGGTCCACACACAACAGACATTCTCTGGGAACTTTCAGAAATAATGTGGAGTGGGGGAAAGGAAGAGTTGCTGGAGACTGGAGTTTCTGCAGTAGTAGTTAGGTTCTGCAGCCAGCAATCTAAGAATTATTGGCCGGGCATGGTGGCTCACGCCCATAATCCCAGCACTTTGGGAGGCCGAGTTGGGCAGATCACCTAAGGTCGAGAGTTCAAGAGCAGCCCAACCAACATAGAGAAACCCTGTCCCTACTAATAATACAAAAATTAGCTGGGCATGGTGGTGCATGTCTGTAATCTCAGCTACTCAGAAGGCTGAGGCACGAGAATTACTTGAACCCGGGAAGCAGAGGTTGCAGTGAGCCAAGATCACACCATTGTACTCCAGCCTGGGAAACGAGCGAAACTCCATTTCAAAAAAAAAAAAAAAAAAGAATTATTGCAGTAGTGTATGACACAGAGTATGGGGCTAAAAGCTGGGGTTCTGGAATTTAACTTTCTGGGTTCAAATTCTTTCTCTACTTCCTAGCTGTGGGACCCTGGGCAGATGACTAGTGCCTCTGTGTCTCAGTTTTCTCATTTATAAAATGGGAATAATATCAGTAATTACCTCACAGTGCTATTTTGAGGACTAAATAAGTGTGTGTGTGTGTGTGTGTGTGTGTGTGTGTGTGTGTGTGTGTGTCAGCTCTTAAAAAACGATTTACCAGACAGGAAAGATCTTCTAACATTAAAACATGTCCAGATCCAAAGGAATGAATCCCCAGTGGTAAAATTGCAGATATTAAGAAGAATATTTCAGGGCACAGAGTTATGCCAAATACTCCTAAATCTACCCACCACACAGACACCTGCCAGCCTGATTTTGGGTTTCTGTGCCAGGCAGGAAGGGGCTGTTTCCATCCTTATTCTCCTCCTACCACATCTCTAAGAGTGTGCTCTCAAGTAGCTTTATTATGGCTTAGGAATTCTTAGGTCCAAGTCATAAATCAGACCCCCGGTTTGTGCTCCCTGATTCTAGTCTCTGAAACCTGAAACTTTAGAGTTCCTACAAACTACTGGTTAGGGAAGAAAAGGAAGATAAATCTTGAGCGAACTGAGGAATATCTCACCAGGACCCCACTGAAGAAGATAAGAAATAAATGAGAAAAGTGTGCATCAGCATAGTCTGGTGTAATGGTCTAGGCTGTCTCAGAGACAACTGCTAACACCCAGCTGCCCTTTAGGGCAAGGTCAAGGCAAACACATTCATCCTTGACCACTTACCATGGTTCTCAAATAAAAGAGAGGCAGAAGACAACCAGGTTAATCCAGGGCAGCTAAGATCAAAGGGTGGCAACAGCAGGCAGCCTCTATGCAAAATCTGAGAAGTGTCAACTCAGACACAAAATGGAAAAGTGGACTCCTTTGAACTGTTGACTGAAGACAACCATTGGTTGTGAGTGCAATGAGGGGTTTGGGTTTTTTTTTTCTCTCTCTCTCTCTTTAAAGGAAGTTGCTAAACTTGTTACTGGAAAGAGTCTGATTCCTTAGATTGTTCCATATGCCCAAATCTGACAGTTACACTGGCACACTTTGATTCCCCCATTTCAAAACCGTGTGTGGAGACCAAACTGAGCGACTTCCATGTCACATCCTGTTCTCTCAACCGAGCTTTGACATTTGCAGAGGACTCTTCCAAGGGAATAAACTAAGCGCAGATAGAACTCAGTATTTTCCCTTTAAGCCATCTCTTGCTTTAACATATTCTTCATCAAAGATACACTAGAAAACACTGTCTAGTGCGTAGAGAAGGTGTAATTTTTCAGTTTCTCACTGAGACGCAGGTTGGCAAATAGGTTAATTTTAACTTCGCAGATTGCAAGGTGTGTGAATAGAACAGCTATATCAAGAACAAAATAGAGCTGAGACGAAAGAGCTGCTCCGAGCCACCAGGCTGTTTCATCCCTAAGGTCATAGAGGGCATCAGAGGCCACCACGTTAACTACTGAAACAGCACTGTATGAGGAACCTCGACAATATATGCCCTTTCCATTCTTATCAAGAATAGTGTGTGAAACACAAAAAGAAGAAAGGGACACCTAAAATTGTCATAGATAATAATTATAGCTAACATTTATTGAGTGCTTATTACATGCCAAGCAGTTGACTAAGAATATGACATTCGTGATCTCATTGAATCCATACAACCCTATGAGAAAGGGACCATTTCAGTCACCTTCTATAGATGGAGAAGCTAGGGTTCAGAGAAATTAAATAATTGCTTGGAATCACATGGCTGTGGGTGGTAGAGGTGAGATTTGTACCTAGGTCTGTCCGACTTCAGAATTGGTACCCGATTTCTCTACTCTGACTTGTGCCACAATCCCAATGAGAAGAAAATATCATTTACTGCCGACCCCCATTTTCCCAGGACTCCTCACACATACAGCCTCTTGCTGCTTTCTTCCCAACACCCATTTGTTTGATCCTCAATCAGAGGAGTAATGAGCAGGGACTGAGAGCAAGAGAAAGAGGATACACAAGGCGACTGATTGGACCCACACTGGCACCAAACCCATCGAGGAAGTAATTAAAACCAATAGGTAGAGTGAGATTTCGGGATTATCTGCATGTTTCAGTTATCAAAAGCATTCACTGTTCTTCATAAACCTGCATAATCAGGTTGGCTCCAAAGCTGTTTTGTTTGCTTTGTCGTTTTACCCACCTCATTAGCCTAGACAAAGACTTCACTTCTGATTTTAGATGAACAAAGTGAATCTGTATGAAACATAACTGGTTCTACAAGTCATACAGCAGTAAGGTCCCACCCTTAGATTAAATACAATTTAAGGTCAGTAATGAACAAGATCATTAAGTCATTTTAAGGCCTCTTACTCCTACTGTCTACAAAACCAGGGTGTGTTTATTTATTTTCAAATGCCAGAAAAGTCCAAAGAAGCATATCTTACTCACCTTAATTATGAGTGAGTCTTAAAAGGTTTAGCTTACAAAGACTTTGATTCACAGTTATGTCATTCCCTGGATATAGACCCTAGTCCTGATGTTAGAAAATACACAAACACATACTCAAACCAGTGTTTTGAATGATAAAATACTGAATTAAGTAAAGCTTTGTTAAACGCTTTGTTTAAAAACTGAGTAATAGCCTTGAGATACTAAATAACTGCCTTGGGAAGTGAAGACAGAATGCTATTCTTGTTTGATCTGGGGGCAAAGCAGTCAAAGCTAGGGCAGCATGGGGTGCTAAAGTTTTGCAAACTTGTACATTGAACTAAATATATCTCTCTGGATGAATTCACAGGTATTCCAATGCCTTGGAAAAGGGAGCTCCCCTTTCAAATATTTTTGAGAAAATTCATCTTTTGAATAAAATATATCTATTTCTACAGGTCACAACAGTTATTAATTGATAAATGGATACTGGGCAGAAACTGCTGATTAAAACCCATGTTCCCCACCTCTGGGAGCACAGGTAGACTGTATTTCCCGACCTTCTTCTGCAGTTAAATGTTGCCATGTGGGCAGTGAAATGTGAACAGAAGTGATGGGTGACACTCCCAAGTCTGGTCCATACAACACTTCCATGTACGCCCCCTTGACCCTTTTCAGCTATAAGCTGTGCAAACCTAGAAATCATATGTTGAATATGGTACAACTTCCATTGGCCTGAGCCTCTCAATGACTTCATGAAAAGGCCACCCCGCTGACCTGTTCACTTGCCCAGTATCATCATGTGAACCAGAAATAAACTTCAGTTGTGTTTTAGCCATAATATATGTTGGAATCTCTTCTTATGATAGTTACCCTTCCCTAACTAATACAGACACATTTTGCAGCCAAAAATCAGCTCTAGAATTAATTAAATAATTTCAATCTTGACTAATCTCTTAGGCATTACTCAGAAGCATTAACCATCCAAAAATACAACCCTGTAGTTATTTATCTAGAAACACAGCCATACAGAGTTGCCCATGTGAGAAGTAGCTTGACTGCAAATTGACAACCTTAAATCAGAACACCTGCCCTGATATTTTTCACTTAAGATTCACTTTGAAATAATGGTAGGTTTTTTCTGTCAAGGGTGCCTTGACACATGTGAAACATCTTACCCTATTCACAGGCCAAGAGTTACTAATGATGTCTTCATTTCAGCCTCTCTGGAGAATGAATATCTATCTCTTTGAAGTGGCCCATGGAAACCTCACAGGCGAGTTTCTGATATGCCATATAATGATCATTTAAGTAAAATTGTTAAACTTTATATGCACAAATTGTCCATCAATTCCTATCTCAACTGTAGGTACCGAGGGAATTTTCAACGTTTTGAACAATGTGAGCACCAACTAGAAAGCACGGTGCATACAACAAGGAGATGGTAAGTGCTGTTTTGTTTTTTTTTTTAACCATTCCATACAATTACTCTGAAGCATTTTTTAAAGTGGTTTCAAAACTGTTTTTAAATTATTTCTTTTCCTAAATCTGCATAAATAGCATGTATAATTTATTTGTTCAAACATGCGAATGATTTTTCTGCATAGAAGAATGCCAATCCTCCCTTCCTTCCCTACTACTGAAGAGCTGGCATTTTAAGGAAGTTATTTAGTTCCTTCATTTCTGCCTTCACAGTTTGCTGGAACAGGAAATCAGAATGGGGGCAGAGCAAAGGCCAGTCCTAGAAACTGGGGAGAAAGATTAGGGGGAAGATAGAAGAGAAGATGTGAGGGAGTGGAAAAGGATCTGAGCTTAAAAACAAAGGAAAGGAAGTACTATGCTCAGAAAACCAGGGAACATGGAGTTGAGAGCAGGGGAACTGGAGGGTGGCAAGCAGCTGGTTATGCAGTGACTGATGGGCAGGTTGGTCAGTCTACAAACCCTCATAGGCTGCTTGAACTAGCTCAGTAACACAATCAGGGTATTGAGAGTTAATTTACCTAAAAATTTCAGAGTACATCTACTTTTAATGCTCAAATCACAATGGCACTCCCTACAAATCGAGTATTAGCCTCCCTGCCCAACTCCTGCAAAAAGCTCCCCTACATTGCTTGTAGGAGCTTCCAAAGGAGTGAGTCTTCTGTGCTTAAAAAGAATCTGCTGAGCCAGGAGAATCACCTGGGCCCAGGAGGCGGAGGCTGCAGTGAGCCGAGATTTTTTCACTGCATTCCAGCCTGGATGACAAAATGAGACCCTGTCTCAAAAAGACAAACACAACTGTCCACTGGTTACTAGTCAGTGTCTTCTATAGTTGATGTCTACTTCCCTAATAGAAGAAACTTTTCTGTGGTCACTATTAGCACACCCTTTATGATCTCTATCACTAACCAGCTCATGAGGGAAAGCTGAGATGCTGATGGCTTCAGTAAAATGAAAAAGCCAAATGAATGGCCTGGGTCTGGATATCTACCTGTCCTCGCATCCAAATTCTGATGACATGAGGCACTGGCCAAATTAAGTGATTCCTTGGTGGTATGCTATCTCCACTTTTCAGTTGTTCCTCTGCTTCTTCTAATCTCAGTTTCTTTGGACACATGTCTTATATTAGTCTGTTCTCATGCTGCTAATAAAGACATACCCAAGACTGGGTAATTTATAATGAAAGAGGTTTAATTGACTCACAGTTCCACATGACTGGGGAAGCCGCAGGAAACTTTTGGTGGAAGGGGGAAGCAAACACGTCCTTCACGTAATGGCAACAAGGAGAAGTGCTGAGCAAACGGAGGGAAAGCTCCTTGTAAAACTATCAGATCTCGTGAGAACTCACTCACTATCACTAGGACAGCATAAGGGTAACCACCTCCACGACTAAATTACCTCCCGCTGGGTCCTTTACGTGGCACATGGGGGATTATGGAAACTAAAATTCAAGATGAGATTTAGGTGGGGGAACCAGCCAAACCATATCATGTCTTCAAGGCAAAATAAATCTGATCTCAGAGTGGGTTCCCATTTTGGTTTTTGAGGTCTGCCAATAATTTGTACCATCTGAAGGCATCAGGAGCAGCTATTTTGACCATAACCACATGGCTCCATCTTTCCAAATTATCTGTATCTTCAATGTAACTTTTTTTTTATTTGTTTTATGAAACATTTTGTGAATCTATTGGTATCTTTTATATTAGCAACAAAAATTCCTCCAAGAAACATCTTTTTGGCCTCCCCCCTCAGCTTTTTCCTAATAGTTGAAATTGTGAGGTTAAAATATAAATCGAGTGATCTGTTCAACTTCATAATGCTGCAAAGAAATGTCAGTAACTGTTTAGTCAGCCATGCAATGTATATAGACAAATTAGTCTGGACCCAGAGTCTCAATATCTCAACCTCGTTCCTTTCTCCATTCCACCCCCAAAATAAAATTAAGAAAAAAATAGTAAATAACGTATACTGTAGATAGATAGATATAAAGTCTTTTATATTGTGCAAGTTTTATAGATAGAAGATAGAGAGATAGATAGATAGACAGACAGACATTGTTAGGAAAGTAAGGTTATGCTTAAGCTTGAATTTCAACCAAACTGGGCATAAGATGTGAAGAAGACACTCAACCCTGTGGGGTTATTATAATAAATAAGTAACAATTGAGATTATTAACAGTAATTGGTGTGCTCAGGAGAGAATTTAAATGGAAGCAATGGAACAGCCAGTAATTACAGTCATTGGACTGAAACTCACATAAGATTATGCAGCCTTTCTCTCTCTCTCTCTCTCTCTCTCTCTCTCTCTCTCTCTCTCTCTCTGTTTAGAGACATGTTCTTCTTTAGAGCAACAACACACTTGATCCCCATCTCTTTCTCCCAAAGGGTAGAAGTAGGAGGTGGTGACTGAGAAGTTTGCTCAAGACCAGCAGATCTTTTGCATTCACTCCAGTCCTTCAACTGGATCCTTGCGCAGGCTGGTGTTGCCTCTTCCAGTGGAGCCTGCCCTGGGAAAGGCTTCAAATGGTAGTTAAGAAGAAGGAAATGAGACAAAGAAGGGAAGAAGGCTGGCTGTGAGGTGGGGCAGAGGACTAAGGGTAGAGACATTTTTGTAGAAGCAAATAAGATGCAGTATTAATCTGCATTTTTCTGCACCAAATTTCGTTTATTATACTAGTCCTTACATATGTGGAAAAATCACACACTGGGTTAATAGACTCATTTCGGTGGTGGCTCAAAGCCTATCTCTCAACATCTGTGGGTCCTTATTTGCACCAACTATAAATCAAGAACAATTCCTTATTTTTTTTTTTTTCTTAGTGAAACTCTGGGAGTTTGAGATGCTGATGTGTTGGTCATTAAATATTTTAGTTTTGTATTGTCAGGACAGGCTGGATTATGCCAAAGTTAATAACAACAAAAACTGAACTAAACTAAAATATCTATGACATAAATAACACAAGTTGATTACCTCACACAAAGTCCATGGCGGATAGGAGCCACTGTCCAGGGCAGCTGCCCTCCAAGTCTCAGGGTAGCAATCCCTGCCACTTAGATCCTGGGACTTTAACATCTCAAGGCAAATTCCTTCGTGACTCTGGTGGTACAAGAGAAAAGAACCTGGAGGGACCAGTGGCACTGTCCCTCACCACCTTGGCCACAACTTGTCATATGATGTCTCCCAAATGCAAGGAGGCCAATGAAGGTAGGACCCAGAGGAATTGAGAAGTAAAAGTCTTTTTCACAGAGTTATGTCAGGAAGTACAGAAAGTATATTTTTTAATGATACAAAATATTAAAGACATAGATAATAGCTTAGGAAATTATCAATATGCTCCACAGTACCTAAAAACAGAATCTTTGTGCCCAAGATACAGCTACATGCTAAGAGAGCTGCATTAGTCTACTTTCACACTGCTATAAGAAAATACCCGAGACTGGGTAATTTATAAAAGAAAGAAGTTTAGTTGACTCACAGTTTTGCATGGCTGGGAAGCCTCAGGAAACTTGCAATTATGGCAGAAAGCAAAGAAGAAGCAAGGACTTTCTCCACATGGCAGCAGGAGAGAGAGAAGCAAGAGTGCAGGAAAAACTACCATTTATAAAACCATCAGATTTGGTGAGAATTCACTCACTTTCACAAGAACAGCATGAGGGAAACAGGCCCTGTAATCCAATCACTTCTCTCCTTCAACACATGGGGATTACAGGCCCCTCCCTCCTCACTTAGGGATTACAATTCGAGATGAGATTTGGGTGGGGACACAGAGCCAAAACATAACAGAAGCTGAAGACAATTCTAATAGTCCCTTCTTTCAAGGAGCTTTCACCCTTCTGGTGGTGACAAGATATGCTTCAAAGAATCAAGGCCGCTAGAAGCAGTGAAAAGAGCACTCTCTTGAGAGCCAGAGTTCTTAGATTCTAGTACCAGCTCAGACACTTACTAGTTGTATCAACACAGGCAAGCACTTTAGCCATTCTCAGGTTCCTCACCTGAGAGGCTTCTATATGAGCATTTACTTTATACACCTTTTGGGGCTGTAGCAAGGGCCAGAGGGAATGACAGACATACTTGCCTGAGTACTGTAAAAGATAAAGTGTTTGTCACATGTAAGCTATAACTAGAGAATACAAAATATAATGGCAATTGCGCTCAATCCATTTCTTCAGCACCTACTCTTTTATAAACACTAGGCTTTATATAAGATTTCTCTTTGCAATTTTGCTGTGGATTTTAACAGGAAGGGAGAAGAAAGAAATTCAATTCCACAAGTGGAGAAAATTTAAAACAGAGGGGCTGGATTCCTATGAGTTTAAGATAAAAAGAAGGTAGGTCTGAGTAGCACAAATTGTTTCTAAGAACTGTGTGGAAGAAACCTGATTAGTTGAAGGAGGGGCCTGTTGATGGGGAAATTTTGAAGGCAGGCTGACAAGAGTGACCTAGATCAAGGGGTTCAGAGGAAGCCACAGTCAGTTCTTGGATAGGAAAGTGACATGACAAAAATGCTGTTTAACAAGATTAATTGGGCACAGTATTTAGGGTGACTTAGAGTAGGGAGAGGTTAGGAGCAAAGACCACATACAATTATGTTTTAAACAGAGCTAGGGAGTGGGGAGGAAGAAAACTTGGCTATGAACAAAAATTAATGCTGTGCCAATGGTTAGTTAGAGAAGGGGGATAATGGAAAGAGGACAAAGATGTTCCCAAGTTCTAATCTGGAAGGTAACAAAAGTTACTTTGCACCTTTGATCATATAAAGATGGCAACTTAAATATTTTGACACATGAAATTATGTGATTATTTAATCATAAAATGAGAGCTAATGACAAATTATTCATTTAAATCTATTTGAAATGACTACAGGGGTTCTCATTAGAAAAGTGGGGGTCTAAGTGAGGTTTGAGAAGTATAGATCATACCCCTGCTTCCCCCCTCTTTGGTGGCCATCTCCTTATTACCTCTGAACAATCCAGCCTCGAGCATAACATTCAAGGCCTTGGAGAGTCTGGTCATAGCACAGCTTTTGAACCTTTAACTCACCACATCCTGTCACACACCTTCATGTTTTCCACACCAAAAATGCTTCAGGCATCTGCAAGCAGGCCAGGTACTTACTTTCTCACCTCTGTACCTTTGTTCCTTTAGTCTCTCTGCATGGAATGTTCTTTCCCTCTTCTCTGTGAAGGAACTTGCCATACTTTGCCATATGCCTCAACATAACTTTGTACTTCTAGCATGCAACTTGATTTATTTGATTTGGGATTATGACTAACTAAATAGATGTTCCTCTGTCTCTAGGGTGATCAACTCATCCAGATTTGACTGGCACCATCACCATCCAAAACCGAAAGAACCATGTCCCAGGAAATCTATCAGTCCCATTCAAACTTTGATGGTTGATTATCCCATACCTTCCTTGTATATCACAAGCCAAAGGACAGAGAGAACATCCTAGTCTTCTTGAAACTTACATATTGCTGAGCATAGTAACCTGAACACAATACTATGTACTCATGCTATATGTAAGATGTGTTCTCTAGGCACCTTATATGTATTATTTCAATCACCACAGCCACCTGAGAAAGGTGTTATTGTTCTATTTTGCAGATGAGGAAACTGAGGCTCAGAGAAGGTATGTTGTCTATGCAGCATATTTGGAAAATGGCAGGGCTGAAAATGGAACTTGGTAGGTCTGATTTCTGAGTCTCAGAAATGGGGGTCAGACAGGAGTTGGAGTAAGACAGACAGATGTTTCCCAACATTTGTCCTTAAGCCAAACTCTATTTTTCTTAATAAAGGACTATTTGTTCTACATTCCAGCTGTGGCAATATGACTAGTTAATAAGTGCTTAGTAAATGCTCATTGAAATGAGACTAATTGATTGATAGGTGCTGACGTGAAGAATAAGAGAAATGGATCAAGGGTAAGGGATTCGTGAAAGAGAACTATTAACTGATTTTCAACATTACAAGGGAGAAAGAAGGATGGGAATGATGCTTCTAGTTAGCGCTTAAGGTAAAATTCCATCGAGTCTGACTGCTCTCCCAAGTCTCACCTCTTTTCAATCAGATGGAAAGCAGGCCCTTTTTTTCATCATTTTCTCAGAACATTTCCAAGTATTACTTCTCATTATTCTTATATTATTCCATTTGCATTTTAAGCATACAGTGTAAAGGCTGGAAAACAATGAAACATGCAAATAAGGAAGCTGAAAGTGTTCTTTGAAAAGTTAAGTGATGAAAAGTAATGGCATTAAAGTTCTTTAAATGCAATACATTATCTCTTAAATCAACTTTCTGTGCTTTCCTACCTTCCCCCTGCTTTTGTTACACTGTGCTTTTAAATTTAAAAAAAAAATCCACAATAGTATTTTTGTAGGGAAAAATAACTTTTAGAGATTGAATTATTTGTTTTTAATCTTCTAAGCATAATAATACCCTTTTTTGAGACAGAAAATTTTAACTTGAATGGATAATTCTATGATAATTCTCTATCATTGCTATTTAAGATAGATTATATAATTAATAGAGATATATATAACACTGAATATTCTTACATTTGGAACTATAATGGCAGTCAAAGGTTTTCTCTCTTTCCAAGTGAGGACTAATGACCTGAATTCCACTAAAGAATATTTGTAACCAATTGGATCATCACATGGCCATTCATAGTTTCATTGTGAGGAGTTACAGTCTAGCATTTTTGTTTCCATAAAATAAGCTTTTAATGATTACTTTTAATAATTGTCAAGCTTTTAGAAGGAGAGGAAATATTTCTACTTTATTTTCCTGCTTTTTAAATTGACCAAGAAAGCCTTCCACATGGATCAGCTCAGGAAAAAACAAAATGTATTGACATGATGACAGGGGGACCATAGCCATTGAATAATAGATGCTTCAGGGGTACATTGGATATCTATTTTTAAAAACATTCGAAAGATCTCTGCAGCCACAGAATGTCTTACGTAAGCCATGCCCCAATCTCTTCACTATAGGTCCTGGGCTCTCACCCTTGGCTTTCACTTCTGTGCCCTGGCAGACTCATTCTAGATTCTCATTCTGTCTATGCTGCCCTTAGATAAATAATCTTGAATAGCATCGGGCCCTAAGCAACATATCTTCTGTGTCATAAAACAATTTACCTCAGTTAGGAAATTATAAATACAGGTTTTGGGTAAACTATGAAGTAGGTGAAGCTTTTTCTGGCTCTGTCTTTAGGGTCTTAAACTCTCCTCATTCTGCAGTTTTTCCCACACCAGCCCTTCTTTCTCACTACTCCGGAAGGTTCCTCCTACTTCTCCTACCTTCACAAGCTACTATCCCAGGTTTTTATCATCTTTTCCTTCCACTAGTATTTGCATTTTAATGTAAAAGGGTCCCCCACCCACTTAGAGCTTTATTATCTTTAATTATGAAATCAGTACATATTTGCCTTAGTTCATTTTGTGTTGCTATAAAGGAATACTCAAGGCTGGGTAATTTAGATAGAAAGAGGTTTCCTTGGCTTGTGGTTCTGTAGTCTGTACAAAAAGCATGATGCCAGCATCTCCTTCTGGTGAGGGACTCCAGCTGCTTCCACTCATGGTGGAAGGTGAAAGGAATCCAGTGTGTGCAGAGATCACATGCTGAGAGAAGAAATAAGAGGTCAGGAGAAAGTACTAGGCTGTTTTTAACAACGAGTTTTCATGGAAACTGATAGAGTGCGAACTCACTCACCCCCGAGGGAGGGCATTTATCTATTCATGAATGATCTGTCTCGGATGACCCAAACACTTTACACTAGGTCACACCTCCTAACACCACCACACTGGGGATTAAATTTCAACACAAGATTTGGTGGGCACAAACATCTAAGCCATATCAATACTTCTTTAATAAAATATAGGAAATTATAAAGAAGAAAATAAAAATTACTTATCATTCCACCACCTAGAGGTAGGATGTGTTCTAGAGTATTTTCTAAGTTTACCTGCATATACAAGTGAGTGAAGCCATATATATATATTGTATTATAACCTGCTTTTCCACTGTAATATTCAGTTAATAAGGGCACTTAAAGCTCTTTTTCAAAGGGCCTTAATACGCTGGGCACTGTGGCTCATGCCTGTAATCCCAGCATTTTGGGAGGCTGAGGCGGCTGGATCACGAGGTCAGGAGTTTGAGACTGGCCTGAGCAACATGGTGAAACCCTGTCTCTACTAAAAATACAAATATTAGCCAGGCATGGTGGCAGGCACCTGTAATCCCAGCTACTCGGGGAGGCTGAGGCAGGAGAATTGCTTGAACCTGTGAGGCAGAGGTTATAGTGAGCTGAGATTGTGCCACTGTACTCCAGCCTGGGCGACATAGTGAGACTCCATCTCAAAAATAAATAAACAAATTAAATCAAGTGCCTTAATAAATTCTAGCAGAATGTGAATCTAACATTTTGTCTTTTCCTGATAGAAAAAGACCTGCTGCATGCTCTCTCTCTGCACCCCAACACCACCACCACCATTTGGCCAGAATAATGCAGAAAAACCTCTTTATTCATTAAGTCCTGACCAGCATCTCCTCTGGTCAGGACCTCAGGAAGCTTACAGTCATGGCAGAAGGTGAAAGGGGAGAAGGCATATCACATAGCAAGAAAGGGAGTGAGAGAGAGAGAGGAGGAAGTGCCAGGCTCTTTTCAATAAATCACTGTTTGCTCTACATGTACAATTCAGAACAATTCACTAAATGTGGCAAATTTAACTCTCCCCTACACTGGGCTTCCCAAGGGCAGATATCAGATCCTATTTATTTTCCTTTGTGGTCCTGTGTGCTCAAACCACAGCCTTTATGGATTCACCAAGTGGGTCCTTGCAAGCTGAACATTTGTGTATTTCAACTGTAAGGAAACTGTTTTCTCTTCCTTGATTATTTCTTCTTCATGCTCTCTGTTCTTTTGTTCGGAACATGTTGGACCTCTTGGACTGGTACTTTTATCTCATATGTTTTCATATATTTCTATTTCTTTTTATTATGGCTTTACATTCCTGGAGCATTCCTCTACTTCATTTTCCAGCTCTTGCACTAAGTGTTTCTATAGGCAATAATATTTTTATCCTTTAGAGCTCTTACTTTTCTGTTGCCTTTATTTTATATAATATTTTCTTAAATCTCTCTGAGTGTTTTTTAAAGTTTTATCCTGTTTATAAAGATCTTCCTTTCTTTTAAATTTAGGGTTTTTTTTTTTTCTGTTTATCTTGACCTTTCTCTTTCATGGTGTTAGTTTTCTTTGTACTCCTTAGCTGTCCTATCACACTTAAGAAAAGGGGATTAAGAGGCTGCTGAGGGTTTCACTGCTGCTGAATAAGCCAATCTATTTCTTGGAAGAGTTCTCCCCTAAGTCAGAAACCTAATAGACAACCATGTGTTCATGGGTAAACATTAATTAGCAAGCTTCATGGATTAGTCAATTTTGTATTACTATAAAGGAATACCTACCCATAGCTGGGTAATTTATAAAGAGAAGAGGTTTACTTGGCTCACAGTTCTGTAGGCTGCACAAGGAGTACAGCACCAGCATCTCCTCTGGTCAGGACCTCAGGAAGCTTACAGTCATGGCAGAAGGCAAAAGGGGGAAAGGGCATATCACAGAGCAAGAAAGGGAGCAAGAGAGAGAGGAGGAGGTGCCAGGCTCTTTTCAATAACCAGGCCTCATGTGAACTAATAATGCGAGAACTCACTTATCACTAAGTGGATGGCACTAAGCTATTCATTAGGGATCTGCCCCTATGACCCAGTACCTTCCACTAGGCCCCATTTCCAACATTGGGGATCATATTTCAACATGAGATTTGGAGAGGACAAACATCCCAACTATATCACTTCATTTAGGGAGTGAGGGTATGAAGCCCACTGGGAGGCTAAAGATGCTATCACTACCCAAGCTCACAAACAGAGACTAAGAAGGGCTTCCCTCCAGGGCACCAGTACCCACACCAACTGTCCCAACTGTCCACCAAGGGTTTGTTCAATTATCTAAGAGATGAGGTCTCAGAATACTTTTCTAGGAATAAATGGCCCTTTAGGTGTCTAGTGATTAAAAACTAATTCACATTAGTTTAGAAAAAAAAAAGCCAACATTATTAGCATAGGTACACAATCTCATTTCAGTTCTGAAATCCAAAGAGCTTTGAAAACCAAATTTTTTTTTCAAGTTTGGGGCTGACTCCTTCGGTGGCAAACCTGACCTGAACTGACTGCAGCTATTACAATCTTGGTTCATCTCCTTAGTGTAAATAGCCAGAGGCTTCATTGTAGAAATATAAAAGGCTCTGATTGTGAGGTGTTACCCTAGACCTTTCCAGGGTATTAGAATATGTAAAATATATATTCCTCCAAAACACTTTTCTTTCAAAGTGTTTTCTCAAAAACAAAAAAATTGACTATTTAAAAGATAAACTGAAAAAAAAAACCTGATTTCCATTTTTAAATACGTATATTTTAGTAGTACTTTTGTTGTTGAAGGTTTTGTTGTTTGATTTTGGATTTTTTTTTTTCAGTTTATCCCTATAAAAGTTTTTGGTTTTTTTTTTTTTAAGCCTTAAGACTGAGTATAGGAAAATTATTGGTGATCCATTAATTTATTTATCACTTGGAGTTGATTGTATGTTGAGTTTTCTTACCCTTTTCCAAATTTTTTTTAGGCCTCGGCCCGTTTTTTAAAGAACTGACTCTATGTCTTCTGACGTGTGTGTAAATTAACATAAATTAACTTAAATTAACAACATAAATTAACTTAAAATCTATAGTGAAAGATCATGGTGAAAAAAATATGATAATAAAACTTTCATTTAGAAATGGCTTCTCACCCAGAGCCATTCATATCAGCTACATATAATTCACCAGTTATCTTAGCTGGTCAGAATCATTTTCCAGTTGCATGTGGAGTCATAAAGCAGAAATCCAATTAGCCTCTCTCTTAACAGAGCCCAAAGCTATTAATAATAAATCCAAGATACATAGCTTAATTCAAAAAAAAAAGAAAACTAGAAACAATTGTCAGACAGAAATCATCTAATAAAAAAGTAATTTATAATGTACACCCTAATTAATAATTTATCTCCTAGGGTAAAAAAATATCAAAAGTAATTACAATTAGAACACACTATTTCTTTTTTAAGAATAATAGGATAATATTCAGAAGCTAGGATAATATCAAGTAACAAATTCAACTGCCCCTATCATTTTTTCTGTCAAAAATTATGCTTAATTTTTAATGCTTTTTAAAACACAGAGGTTCCTTTGCCTCAGCTCACAGTCCTCTAAACTGGTAATTGTGACTTTACAATTGGTAAAAAATTCTAAACATTGTCTAGTATAATTCTATCTAAAAAGGATATCTGCTAATTTAAAACAATTTGAGAAACAATAACTGAATGCTTAAAGCTTGGATGAGAAATTAAATTGGCTTAAATTAGGCCACATTAAATTACTGACCTAGAACCAATTTCTGATTAAACAAGAGACTTCAGGAAAAGATTAAATACAAACAACCTTCCCCAGGCAATAAACATTATAAGAACAGGAATTTGATGCATATTTTTCATTCTTATACTAAGCCTCTCACATAATGCCTGGCAAAAATTATACACTTAAATATTATCTTGGTTAAGTAAATGAATGAATAAAGAATGAATGAAAAATACATGTGAATATCAACTGTTGTGGTGGGTACTCCAATGAGCTGTCCAGACCTCCCTTAATGAAAAGGACTTCCTCTCCCCCAGCTGGGGGCAGATGTTGTGGGCTGATACCTCTCAGTGGGCAGCCCTCTTCATGGTTCTATGTATCACTAAAGAGGCCACCTCACCCAAGGTCACACCTTTTCCCCAGGGTGGCCCACATCCAGGAATAGATCTGTGTAGCTGTAAAAGGTCCACCTCCCCCAACCCCAATTCTGAAAAGGTGATCCTTGCCTCTAAATTTCCTGTAGGGTTGTCTGAGAAATCAGTTGAAATTGCATCATAGCCTAATTTCTTCTTTCTGCCTAGTTCTACCATCTTCCATTTTCTTTGAATATGTTAATATCAAGAAAACTCCGTAATAATCCATTTGTTCATCTCCATTTCAAAGTCTGCTTTCCAGGGGGACCCAACTGTGACCAGATGTACCCTTTAGTTGAGAAAATAAAAGATTTAGAAAAATAAAGTATTTTTGAGACATAATTCCCTAAGGCCTTTCCTCCATTACTGAATTTACAACTAAATTTAGTGAGCCAGTGAAGAAAGACTGGAGAGGGCTGATTTCAGTTGAGACAGACAAAAATTACCACAGGCAGACGATCAAGCAATGCCACACTGTTAGAGGTCATTCTTGAAAACAAGTGTGAACCTAATGTGTCTGCTTGATGTCTGGGAGCAGTGGTACACTGCTTATACTCATTATTGCCTGGCCATCAACAACATGGAATTAGATGTCAAATGAACCTGATTGGAATGCCTTCTCTACAACTTACTGATTCAGTGACCTTGGACAAGTTACTTACATTTCTAAGCCGCACTAATGGAGATGATAATACATAAACTTATTGCAAAATACTTAACAAAGTAGCTGGCACATAATATGTACTCACTAAATGGCAGACATACTTAATTTTTTTAAATATTGTTTACTAAGAAAACAAAAAGATGATATCCTTCCACTCTAAGTCTCCCAACCTGAAAACTAAATGACTTCTATTATTGCCAAGAAGAAAAATAATCTTCTGCACCCCTGGTTATCAGCACTCAGAAATGAGAACACTGATTATTCACAAGGAAATCAAGGAAGAAATATGGGGAGAACGTCAAACCTGTTTGCTTCTTGAAGGATGAGTAATGCATGGAGTCTGCCCATTTGGGATATACTGTCAAATACAGTGCATGTCTTTTGGAATATGGAATGAGCTTTTATATTCACATGCAAAGAGTATGGACAAGTTCATCTTCACTGAAGATTTGTTCACTAAAACTAAGCCTAGAAAACTTACAACTTCCACCATGACACAAAAAGGCAGTCAAAAAAATCCTCTGTCCCAAAAGCAAATATAAAGATGGACAATACACTAAAATGCAACCATCTCAGCACTCTGGAATTTGGCCAAAGACATACAACAAACTGAGAAGCATTTATTTCCTTTGGATAAGAACAGCACACATCTCTGCTATTTTTCGTGGGGTAACTATCATCCCTCCTTCAGCTCTCAGCCCAGTAGTTGAACCAGAGTAGGTGAGGATGTGAAAATAACATGCTTTCCTGATGCTGCTTCTCCTGCTGCTGCTGCTGTTGCTGTTGCTACTGCTGCTGTTGCTGCTGCAGAGGACTCACTTGATTTAGAGTGTTGTTAGTGAAAAAAAGATCTTGGAGGTTGGGTATGGTGGCTTATGCCCCATAATCCCAGTACTTTGGGAGGCTCAGGCAAGAGAATCACTTGAGGCCAGGAGTTCAAGACCAACCTGGGCAACATAGTGAGACTCTGTCTATACAAAAAAATTTAAAAATAGCTGGATATGGTGGTGCATGTCTGTAATCTAAGTTAGTCAGAAGGCTAAGGCAGGAGGATTGCTTGAAAGCCTGGGAGATTGAGGATATAGTGAGCTACCATTGAGCCATTGCACTCCAGCCTGGGTGACAGAGCAAGACCCTGTCTCAAAAAAATGGCGAGAGGGCCAGGGGTTACAATAGCTTGAGATTATTGGCTTCTTTGAGGCAAAATAATGGACTGGCAGACTATCCAGAGTTTTAACAGGGAGTTGTGGAAGGTGAGACATCTAAAGTGAACATGATAAACTCATTAAATATCCTGGATTGACCAGAAGCTATGCTCTTCACACATTCCTGGTTGACAAAGCTGAATCGAAGTACATAAAAAGGATATTCAAGAGAGCACAACAGAAAGTAAAACCTGGTGCAGGCTTGAAAACGGTCTGAAGTTTCAATGCACTCCCTGGCCTACACACAAATTCGTCAACAGAGAATTGAAACTATACTGGCTCAAGGTGTTCGAATACAACCACTGACCAAAAGTTGGCTGAACAATAAACCATGCTGACACAGATATGACTCCTAGGAAGCCAGGCTTAAAAACAAAAACAAAAAAGAAAACTGAGTAGAAGCACCTGGGGCCATACATTTCAGAGGAGGCAGACTACAGATTTGGTCCAAGCAAGTGATTAAACAAACAATAATAAATCCCTCAGGGGAAAAGCAATTATGAGTTGCTAAAGGAGATACCTCAAATGTTTGCTATTCAAAAAAAAGAAATTATGAACCATGCAAAGAAATAAGAAATTATGACTCATACTCAGGAGAAAATAGGAGTCAATAGAAAACTGTGTCTGAGAAAACACAGATATTGGATTTAGCAGACAAAGGCTTGAAAGCAGTTCCTATAAATATGTTTAAAGAACTAAAGAAAACTTTTTTAAAAGAATTAAAGAAAGATATGATGGCAATACTTCAGCAAAAAAGAACATCTTAATAAAGAGATATAAATTGTAAATGAACCAAATGAAACTCTAGAGATGAAAAGTACAGTAACTGAAATAAACAATTCATTAGAGGGTTTCAACAGAAGATGTGACATGGAAGAAGAACATGGAAACTTGAAGATATATTAACAGAAATTATACACTCTGAAGAATAGAGAGTAAAAAGATTGTAGAACAACGAAAAGAGCCTCAAAGACCTGTTGGTATGCAATATTAAACATATATATAAAGAGAGCTTCAGAAAGAGAGGAGACAAAGATACAGATAAAATTTGAAGACATATGAGCAAAAAGTCCCAAAATTGAAAAAAACATGAATCTGCATATCCAGGAAGCTCAATAAACCCCAAGTGAGACCAACACAAAAAAATCTACATGTAGAAACATTAGAGTCAAACTGCTGGATGACAAACACAAACAGAAAATCTTGAAAGCATCAAGAGAGAAATGCCTTATGTTGTATAGGTAAACCCAATGCAATTAATGACTAAACAGTGGAGGCCAAAAACTAGTGGAATGTCAAACTCAAAGTATTTAATTTGTTGAATATTACTCTTGCCGTGTGTGAATTTTATGGCAGATAAACTCAATAAAGCTGTTTAAATAAAAACAACTGAAGAGTGAAAGACCACTGCACAGAAATACTTGAACCACTTCTGAAAGAATTCTGCCACTCCCATTCTCTCCTTTTATTTCCTCTTTGCCTTTTTCTATCGCCCCACACTTTTTATCCCTCATCACCATCTTTTCCTCCTCTCAGGCAGTGACATCTGTGGCAGCTATAATCCATGGAAATTGCTCAGGCTCAGAAAAATAGAGAGGCTCCAAACCCTATCTTTGAGTCATAGATATTCTTCCAACCAAATACTAACAAGGCTTGACTCTGCTTAGCTTCTGAAATCAGGCATGTTCAGGGTGGTATGGCCATAGACTGAGCAATAGATATTCTGAGATCAGCCTTCTCTATGTTCAGATCATTCCTCTTTCTTTTTTATAGAAAAATTTGTATTTTCACTGAGCAGTCTGACTTTATAGATCCTTATAAGAAAACACAAAAGAGGCAAGTTGGATATCCAAAAGTACAATTTCAGGATGCCTAGCATTCAAAAGACAGCTTAAGAACCTTACTTGGCTTTGGCTCCACAATTTGGCACAGCAGTAATTTTTATGTAAACCTAGATGCCTCAACATAATGGTCAACTGTTCACAGTATGCTCTTGTTATTTATACTGATATTTTCTATGCAAAAGATCAATTAACTTCTGTGCATTGATTTGTAGCAAGTTTTGGAAAAAGAATTCCTTGAAAATCGCCATACACTAAAGGCAGCCTCTTTCAGTAAGATTAGTCAGATACCGGGGAAATTGGGCAGCCTTTCAAAATTAAAGCTGAACATGACAGATAGGGGCTAGCATCAGGTGGGAAAAGTTACACAGTGTTCTTGGAGCCTGGTTATGTTACTGTACTGGCTAGGCTGGTACACTTAGTTGGTGCAGTATGCTACAAGGACATTCAAATTAAGCAACTTTTTACAGTGCCGAAAGGACATAATGTGATGCAGGCTTCACAAAACAAACTTTTATCAAAAGTGAAATATCAATTATTAGAATTCAACTCAAGCCAGCAGCTTGATCTGGTGGGGAAATCTAAGGCAGCAGGCCCTGAGAGCAAAGCCTTGGGCTGAAAATCAAGAATTCGTTCTGGTTCTACTGCTAAGGAGTTAAATAACCTAAAACATGGCATTTACATTTTTTGGACCTCTGTTTTCGCATCTGTATAATGTAGGCATTAGACCCTCTACCCTAGTTCCCCTTTCAAGCTTAAATATAAATGAGGCATATAAAATAGTTACCAAATCCATCTTAATTTTGTTAATTTCTAATTCAGAAATCATTTTTTAAATGTTTGCCCAGTACTGGATGTTACCCTCCCTGAACAATCTGGCAGATGATGATCATGAGGGCTCCAAAGATACCAGGGAACAACTTGTTATAAAATTTACCAAATTATTTGTGTTATTAAGGAACTTTCAGAGCCAAGTCATAACTAGATATGAAAGAGCTTGAGATTTGCATCCATAAAAATGCTTTCTTCCAGACATCTTCTTTTTGTGTGTGTAATCGTGTCTGGAATTTCATCACAAGATATTCAAAATATTCCACCCACTTTCCATGGAATTGTTAGAAGTATTAGTCAGAAACGAAGCAGGGATCAATTTACCAACCTTTCTACCCAAATATTCACCGCCTTTGTGCCTAACAAAATGTACCCCCTTATGCTTCCAGCATTCTTTTGGAATGAATTTTCCTACCCCAGAAGGAAATTGCAGAATGCAAACATGCAGAGGTAGAGGATCTACCCAAAGATGTTCTATTTCACTTCCAACAGATAGTCAATGTTGAGCGAAGAGAAAGCAGGCAAGAGATGAGGAGAAAATGAGAAAAAGAGCATAAATTTACAAATTGAGAATCTGGTCAGTCTGCTTCCTACATTAAGTAATAATCTTACCATAGGATCCCTATTGCCTCCTATACTCCCTGAGTCAAAGCTCCTATTTTTGTGTTTTTCTTCAGGAATGTACTGCTGAGAGATTTATGTTTTAAGCTAGCTATTTCCCTGAATCAACTGATAGAAATTCTTTAATTTGCATTAGCTCTAGTCTACTCCTGGGAACCTGTCCCATAAAACAGGAACAGGGAAATTTGGGTTCACCTATTTCTCACAATTTAATCAGCAGGTGAAAGAGAATCATCTTACAAAATACACATTATTTTTAGATGGTCCTTAGTTATCAATAACCAAACTCTTCAAGGATTACATCGGACAATAAGCATCATTTGCTTCACTTTACAGCTCCTTAAAGTAGCAAAGTTGCAACAACCTAGTAAGAAAACAATGCTTTATTTCAGCAAATAGTTATCTTCTTCCTCTAAACCATCTCTCTAATGTCTCTATTTTTTTCTGCACAAATTCAATTATTAATAAATCAATGAGAAATAAATTCCTTTCATTAATCATTCCCACCAGCCCCCCAACAGACTCAATGTTATTTTACTACTGTGGATTTTTATTGACTGTATTCATTCTCTCCAAGAATCAGGAACAAAGGTTCAACTGAAGGTACACGACAATTGGACATAATTCAGGGATGTTGTGGTTGAAACTTTTCGTGGTCACACCTCCCCTCTTTGCCTGACCAAAACTTACTTATATCAGTTCTTATTGTGGGAAGGATATACTGCCATCTGTGATTTTTAATGAAAGATGATCCCAAGCCATAAGAAGCAGCTAACCCTTACCACAGCAGCTGGGCTCTGTCTCCAAAGAGAGTTATAGGAGAATCACTGCATGCATAGCATTGCTTTGCAAGAATCTGATTAGATACAGTGTGGTAATCAAAAATGTGAACAAGCACAGTACAACTTCAGAAAATGAGATTCACTATTCTATTCTCAGTTCCACATTCTTTCTAGATTACGAGTAGAAAGCCATTGTCTCTAACTTACGCAGAGGCAAATTATTTTACATTGTCTATCTAGAAGTAAAAGTATGGAAGGAGAAAAATTAAATGGAGGCATGAAAATTAAAGCCAAGCTTATTCCTCATTATTGCCCCTAAAGAAAGGACAGAGAAGAATAGGCCCTATACAGGTAGAATACATACTCTTTGTAAGATCATAAGATCAGAAAGGAATGAGAAGAAAACTGAGATCTTGTGAGGCAGAAAAAGAAAAGTAACATTTCTAATGAATTTAAGTTTTCCCACAAAGTTCCTTGAAACAAAGCTCAAAAAGTCACACCGTTTTTAGAAGATCACAGAAAAAAAAAAAAAAAAACCTGGCAAATGCAAGGATAGCAAACGAAGAAACCTACAGAACCCTGGAAATTGGTTGCGATTTGAGAATGCAAGACCTCCTGGTGCCAGATCGTTCCATTTGTTAAGAAATGCTAAAGATCTTACACGAAATTTCCTGACTTTTAAAAGGATATGTAGCCCAAACAAAACACCTGTGTATATTAGATTTAAACCGTGAGCCACCAGTTTGCAACCCTCTTATTACACAAAGTGAGTACATTGAGACTCAAGGAGTTTAAACTCAATGTCAAATAGTTACTTGTGGGCAAATCCTGATGCCAATCTGTGCTCTGTCCATGTCCTTCAGCAACTGGCTTACCCTAAATACGTCAACAATATGAAGACTATGGAAAGGAAAAAATAAAACTACAGGTGATCAGGACCCTTCCATTTTCCCATATTAGCTACCCAATTTGTAGTTGTGCTGCTGAAGAAAAGAACCTAAGCCTTCCTAACAGGCATGGGCTACAAGAAGCACTATGCTTACAACATGCAGCCACGGATCTTTTCAGAGATGTGCAGGGATACACAGGCACTTCTCAGATTAGAATCTGACTCAAGGAGTATAAACCATCTTCTTCTAGGATTATGACACTTTCTCAAAATGACAAGCATGTTGACATAAGGCAATAAACACAACTGACCAGTATTTTTCTATGAAGATTTTACTCATTAATGCCTTGAAATAACAAACACTATTTTGAAACATTTAAAAATAACTCTTGCTGCAGTATTTACTTGTTCTTGTTGAGAGCAACAAAAAATAGCCGTTCATGGAGACTTGCATGAGTGTACGATGCTTTTCAATAAAATCAAGACCAGTTCTCCAAGGTCAGAGGTAAAATCCACAAAACTTTAACAAAACAAAATAATGCAAACTACAAGGGATATTTCATGTCTTTAAAAAATGTTCTATGTAAGAATGTTATTGGGATACTGTGACATATCTTACAAGAATATAGAATGCATTATGTATGCATAATAGATTTGCAATAAAGATGAAAACTGATATTGAACAACTTTGCCTTAAAGAAACCTTCAGCCATGGACTCTAAGATGAGAATTTAAGTCTATAAGTACAAATAAAAAATTTTCACATTAAATGCATACATTCCTTTTGCAAATAAGTGTTGATACATGTAATACATAGATATTTCATATATTTTTATAATGATGTTGAATCAAAGCATGGCTTGGAACATTCACTGACTGGAATTCTTTCACCTAGCTAGGAAAAATTCCTTTACAGAAGAATTGGTTAATTTCTTTTCAAATGTTACTATCTAGATGGCCTGTTTTCTGTGACTCCATAGTCTCTGAAGACTCTGGAAGTATAAAATAAATCATACTTACCAAAGAACATACAACTAAATATCCTCTTACGTTATCAAAAGGAATCAAATTAGAACAGAAGCATATTGTAAACAGCTGGTCACATGATCAGACAGTTAGGAGGTCATTTTGTTAGAACGCAGGAGCTTTAAAAAGATCTAAGAACACAGGAAACTGAACCAATAACTAAATACTACCATGATCTCATGCTTCATTTTGGGAAACAGTGCAGAGGCAATAAAGAGAATTTTAGGACTATTTTAGATACAAGTATGCAAGGATGGTGAGCTTACTGTCTGCAAAGGAGCTAACTGCTCCCTTATAAATGTCAAAACCGACTTAAGAAGGATCTGGGCCAATATAACATCATCTCAAAAAATAACAACTATTATTATAGATCACACTGCAAATGGTGTTTTGAATCATGCTATCCGTACCAAATTAAGTTTGCAAAAGGTAAATTATGTAATTCTATAACACTTCAGTGGCATACAGGTTTTTAAGGCCCACCGTTTGCATAGGCAAGAAATGTTGGGCCACACTTTTTTATTATATTTCTTATAGTGAGAAATAATTTTGCTATTCCAAATATGCCATACTTTTTAAATGAACATAAAAATTCCAACCGTATATTATAGCATTTGTCATCTCTCACTGTACACATTCCTTAAAGGTAGAAACAAGATTTATTCATCTTTATATTCCTTACCATCTAATGGTACTTTTCACATGTATGTTTAAAACATGTTTATAAGTTGATATTCATGAAACCTGCCTTTCATTTATTCACTCAATTTGCTGTTCATTCAGATGATTCATATTTTTTTAAAGATTGAAATATAAAATTTTTGGTATTTACTTTGTATGATTTTTTTGATACACTTTTATCCATTAAGTGTTTTCTAAACCAAGTTTTCTGCAATTCTATGAAGGATGTTTTCTCCCTTGACATTCCTAGATTTAGTGTTGCAATCAAAGGAAAATAAAATACTGGTTTCAAATACTGTTTATAAGATATATATGGTCCTTAAATCGCTTCCCTATATGTAATGACATATAAGAGTCCCATCATGTCATGGAGAACTTACAAGAATTGCAATACCAACCTCTTGTGTCATGAAACTTAATCTCCTAGTGTCTGGCCAAGTTTAAATTGGAGCACATCCACTATGTTGTCATAATCCAGAAAGATGCAAGCAGGAGTTCTGGGACCATTTATCTCCTCCTCCTTAGTTAATGGGGGTCCCTTTCCCCCATTACCCTGAGAAATAGCCTTTGGCAAGGTCCTTAAGCCACTGCTGTTTTTGGATCTTCAGTTAGCAGCTTGAGCTGACAGTGTTAAATTCCGGCTGTGTTAGGGCAGAGACAGTGGCCACTCTATGAGACTCACACTTCTGCTGATTGCCTACCTCGTATACCTCCAGACCAATTTTCTAAGCAGCATATGACAAAGAGAGAGATTAGAGCTAGAAGGTAAAAGACCTTGCTTTTGATCCTAGCTGTCACTACTCCAGTCAGATAGAGTCACCTTTCAAACTATTTCTTCTTGAGTAAAATGAAGAGTCTAAGGTACTTTCCAGAGTTGAAAAATCTATCATTTCAATCTCTTACAGCCATAATTTTCTCATCTATAAAATGGGGACATTGTACACATTAAACTAGATAATAGAAATATTAAGGGCCAGGCACAGTGGTTTATACAGCCAGGCAGGGTAGCTCATGCCTGTAATCCCAGCACTTTGGGAGGCCGAGGCGGATGGATCACTTCAGGTCAGGAGTTCAAGACCAGCCTGACCAACATGGTAAAACCTCGTCTCTACTAAAAATATAAAAAATTAGCCAGGCATAGAGGTGGGTACCTGTAATCCCAGCTACTAAGGAAGCGGAGGCAGGAGAATCACTTGAGCTCGGGAGGCAGAGGTCACAGTGAGCCAAGACCACACCAATGCACTCCAGCCTAGGTGACAGAGTGAGATTCCATCTCAAAAAAAAGAAAAAAAGAAATATTAGGTCAGGGAATTTAACTCTTGTCACTGTGATAGCCCAAGTGAACATAACAGTGCCTGCCATGTTATAGGCACCCAATAAGTATTTCTGGAGTTATAAATATCAGTGGATGCTTTGACCAGGAACAACATGAATGTGATTCCTTCTAATGGCTGGCTACATGAGTGCTAACCACGGAGATGATCCAATAGTCTGCCTGTCTACTGAGCAGCACCAGCCGCAACAGCTGTTTCACACTTTACATCTTGTCCACTTATCTCTGGTGCAATTTAACACCATGCCTATCTTGGAAATGTCCCATGGTTTTGCCCCAAATCTCCTAACTACCTAGGCAGTACTGTTAGAATTGTAGGAATGGTCTGGATTACCCTATTTTTAGTATCGTGCACTCACTTTTCTTTTTTTTTAGATGGAGTCTCTCTGTGTTACCAGGCTGGAGTGCAATGGCATGGTCTTGGCTCACTGCAACCTCCGCCTCCCGGGTTCAAGCAATTCTCCTGCTTCAGCCTCCAGAGTAGCTGAGACTACAGGCCCATGCCACCACTCCCAACTAATTTTTTGCATTTTTAGTAGAGATGGGGTTTCACCATGTTGGCCAGGATGGTCTCGATCTCCTGACCTCATGATCCACCTGCCTCATGCACCCACTTTTTCAGTGATGCTGCCAACTGCTGAGAATGACTTTGGCAATGGAGGAACAAAGACACTTGCTTTCAGATGGTTGCCTGACAAAGTTTTTCAAACCTGGACCACCCCCATCACCCTCTTGGCATGAGGCACACCTTGACCACGGGTTCTGGATTATTAGAAGCAGATGCAATTTCAAATTGTCTATTATGATAAAGCATATTAAGTTAATTGTACTAATTTTTGCATGCAGATATGTATCTTCTCTCTTCCTTGTTTGCAATTCTTATTTAGGAAATTTAATATATTATTGTATTTCCCAAAACATTTTCCCTAAAGTCTAGTCCTCAGAAATGTTCTGTGAAAAAAAAAATTGTGGAAAAATCATTTGGGGAGGATATTGGCCACATAATGAATATTACCACATTAAAGGTTTTTATAAGTCCTGTAGAGAAGAAATCAACTTGTTTTCTAGCATTTCCCCAATCTTTTCATCCAGAAATATTTTTCTTTTCCAGTAACATTTATGAACAACCATGGAATGAAGGAACAGGTTTTGTGAAATGCTCATAAGTCTATTTTAATTGGGAGCAAAGAAGGAAATACAACGCAGTTTATGAACAAGAGACAATCTTAAAATTCATACTGATAAATACATTTTACCATAAAATTTACCTAATAAACTTCATAGTGAGGAGGCAGCTCTAGCTTTGATAAATGCTAGCATTAAACTGTTAAAAGCCTGGGCCCCACTGAGGCATGCTTTCTTTGCAAGGGAACAGTCTGTAACCTCAGCTATTTCAGCCAAGTTTGAGAGTATGTAGGGAGATGCATTTGACAGAATAAAACAGTAAACTACAACAAAGAAAAGAGCTTCTGATCAATGAGGGAAAATCTTCCAGGAGACATGCAGACAGACCATCTTCTTCCTGCCCACATAACTCCCCACAGATTCACTTTAAATATGATAGAAAATTTTATTTTGTTTTGTTCTAAGGTTAGAGCATGTATCCACATTGGAGAAAAACACACGTCCCAAATGTATCCCATTTGCTCCATTTGCACCAGAGCAACAGAAAAAGTTTGAGTCAAAGATGAATGCAAGTTGACAGAGGTCACATGTGAAGTCAGAAATTACTTGTACTAGAGAATAATGTCCAAACAGGACTGATGACTTTATGGGCACACTGCCCCTAAGAGGTAGACATGGAGCCCCATCCTACGGAGTGATGTTCACAGGTCTCTTGACTGCTTAATACGACTATAAGTAGTGCTTGCCTTCTGATTTGACCGACGGGTGCTCTATGGAGAATCAGGTTAACTGTTTAGCTTAGCTACCCTCTGTGTGTTGGGCATCAAGCACCTGGCCACCTACACTTTATTAACAGTTCTACAACTGATCCTGAGGCAGCCAGAATTGGGAAGCACTGCTCAGTTCTCACCCAGAAGACGTTAAATCCCTCTGGCAATTCAGGTAAAGAAGGAAGGAAAAGACAAGAGGCCAAAAATAAATAGCCAAAGCCAGGGTCAAGATACTTGCTTCTGTGGCAGACTCTTCACCTGTCACGTAGGAACTCCCTATGTGACTCGGTAATTGGTTGCAGGCGAGGAGAGATCAGAGCTAGAGAGCTAGAGACTGAAACTGACTTTAAGTCAGACCAGTTTACAGAGTGGGGCTGACCACGGTGACATTGAGCAGAGGGAAAACAAGAAGGCTTTTACAAGCCTCAAGAAGGCTTTTGTGTAATGGTATAATACTGTTCCTTGTAGCAAATTCATTGTAACCAAATGCTCAAAGACCAGTTTCTTAATGCTATGACTTTAAAAAAAAAAAAAAAAAAGCTTTGTTTTGCAGAGTTTTTGTTGCAGCATCGACCCCAGAGTTCCAACTGCATCTTCCCATCAGATAGCCACTAATAGTACTAACATCTATTGACCCCTCATCACATGCCGGGCAACATGCTAAACACTGTAGGTACAGTAGCTCATTTACTCTTCACCACAACCCATGCAGTGAGTATAGTTATTCTTCTTATACACAGAGAAAAGTGAAGGTTGGAGAGGTGAAGTAACTTACTCAAAGCTACACTGCTAGTGAGTAAGCAACGGAGGCAGCATCAAGTTAGATCTTGTCTGACCAAAGTTCCTGCTCTTAACAACTGTGTCTGGCTGCCAGGATAGATGAAGTTTAATTACCTGCTACACTACCCCCGGAGTATGCATCTGTGTTCTCAGCAGAGACCAGGCAGACCTCTGTATCTTTCCTGCTGTGAAACGATGCTAGAGCTAGAGACTCTCCTCATCCCACTGCTTCCTCAAGACAGAATAGTGTTTTCCTATGGGTCAAATATCTTCAGAAGTTACACATTTCTCAGATGACCCAGCTTTCATGTTTTCTTGGATTTGTAAGCAGGACCCTTACACATCACATGAAGGATATGTTTGAGAAACACCAGTTCATCCATGGTGGATCCAGGTGTCATCTGCCAGGTGTCATCTGTCCTAGTTTTGTATCTGGCAGTGTTCATACCTACATTGGTGATCAGCATTGCTGCTCCCTCTTACAGGGTTTGCTCTGTTCTGAATGGTGTGCTTTTCAACCTTCATATGTTGCATGTATCTGACTGACGAGGGAGCCTATTGTCTGTAGACATTGATCACAAGTATGTCTTAGAATATAAGGAATAGTATTCCTCTCTTCAATTGCCTTTGGCCAAATAATTGCAACAATTTTCATGAACAGATTGTGAGTTTCATTCCAAACAGGTAAATTATCATTTAATCAGTTTTGCTTAGCACAGCAATTTCCAGGTCTCTACAGATAGGCCATAGTTACAGTGCTTTGCTGATCTGGTTTCCACACACACAAAAAATCTATTAAAAGAAAATTATTTAGAACAGTTGTGTTGACAAATCCCTGTCCACAAAGCAGTCAAGCTATTTAACAAAAATGTTAGTTCGGTATTTGTTCTGTTTGCTGTAACTGTGTGAGTTTGCTGAGTCTCAGTGGGGGTGGATGGAGGAAGTAGATTGGGGATAACAAGTAAAGAAGCATTAGCAGAGCTAGGTGAGGACGAAAGAAAACAACAATGGGGTGCAATAAGAAGGAGTCAACAAGGGAGAGAAAGAGAAGACAGAGTGGGACAGCTGAAACCAAAGTTTCAGAGACAGTGCCAGAAAGCAGGAAAAATGATTCCATGACGTTCACCGTTCTAGGCAATGCTAATCCCAACAGTCCTTCCCCTGATGCAGCCATCTTAAATCATATTCCACCTCATACCTTCTCCTCCCCTTCTGTTAGACTGCACTGGATTTTCAAGCCTGATATCTCTGAATTTTATTTGACTCCTCTCTCTTTTCATACCAGCATTGCGTCAACCACCAAGTTCCAACAACTCTTCCAATTTATTGTTGCTCAAATCTGTCCCTTTCTCCCCCATTACTGTCATTAGCTCTCCAGCAACCTTTTCCAGTCACCCCCTATTTCCCTTGGGCACACTCTCCTTCAATCCATTCTTTGCTCAGCAGCCCAGAGAGTATTACCTAAAATGCAAAACATCACCTAATTGCATCTACACACAGTCCTTCTACTCCCACTCTTAATTCTTTCCATCTGCACTCAATACCAACATGATGCTTAAATGCTCCCCCATGGCATTCCAAATAAACTTCCAATTTTTCAAATGGCAGACAAAACCTTTTTATATTCAACTTTCTCTACCTTCATCTTTTCTCCCATCACTCTTACCAGTCTCAATGTATATTCCAGCCAGCATCCTTAGCCCCTGAGTATTTTCTATCTTTATAGCTTTGCACATGCAGAGCCCTCTACATAGATTGGATCCACACACTCACCAGCTGCTCCTCCTGTCCACTCTTCAGGTCTTTTGCTCTGGTAGTGAAAGTAGAAGCAAGGCAATTTTAGATAGTTTTAATACAGTTAGTCCAGCTGAATAATTCCCCAGATATATAAAATTTTTAGATAGATAGATAGATGATAGATAGATAGATACCACGTACAGAGACATGGCACAGATCGAGCAGACTTTCCCACCTGCCCCATCCCTGAGCTGCCACAATCCTTTGGACTTGCCTCTCTTAGAGCCTTTGTCATTGTCTTTTGTCTTTGACAAGCCACAGTCTTTTCATCAACAGAAGATTTTAATCTCTTCAAGTGCAATAACTCCGTTAGGATATTCTCAACATCAACTGAATGCTCCCACACATAATAGCTATTGCTTCTTAAATGGAAAAAATTCTTGCCTGACACCAAAGCTTTCAATGTTAAGAAACAATTATTTGCAAAGAATGCATGCCAAAGCAAGGAGGGTAGAAAGTAAACTTTCCATACCCTTCAGTAATTGATTTTTACTTAAACACAATTTGAATTTAACAAAATCATCTAATCTCAAAGAAGCAAAAGCTGAATGAACTCATCCCAACTAGATCAGCCTTACAAGAACTGCTCAATGGATTTCTGCATCTGAAAGCAAAAACATGGTAATCAACATTAAAATAGGTAAAATAATAAAAGTCACTGGTGAAATAGAAGTACAAAGGAGAAAGTAAAGAATCAAAACTTATCACTACAAAAAACTCACCAAACAATGATAAATAATGACAGAGAAAGAAAGGATCAAAGAATGTATAAAACAACCAGAAAATAGTTAACAAAATGACAGGAGTAAGTCCCCATCTGTCAATGAATGTGCATATAAACAGATTAAATTTTCCACTTAAAGGGTAGCTTTTAAGATAAATTCCCCACCAGCTGAATGGAAGAAAACATGACACAACTATATGCTGCCTACAAGGAACTCACTTCACCTGTAAAGACACATATACAACTGACCCTTGAACAACACAAAGGTTAAGGGCACCAACCCCTAGGCAGTAAGAAATTCCCATATAATTTTTGACTCTACAAAAACTTAACTACTAGTATTCTATTGTTGACTGGAAGCCTTACTGATAACATAAACAGTCAATTAAAACATAATTTTATATGTTATATGTATTATATACTTGCAATAAGTAAGCTAGAGAACAGAAAATTTTAT
This sequence comes from Ateles fusciceps, assembly GCA_036589455.1. Classification (NCBI taxonomy): domain Eukaryota; kingdom Metazoa; phylum Chordata; class Mammalia; order Primates; family Atelidae; genus Ateles; species Ateles fusciceps. Next base: position 14,672,841 of record JAZHEH010001266.1, on the reverse strand, counting down.
TAAAGGAATCATGAGAGAAGAGAAGATATATTTACTATCCATTAATTGGAAGTGACTCATCATAAACATCTTTATCCTTGTCTTCACATTGACTAGTCTTAACAGGAGGAGGAAGAGGAGAGGCTGGTTTTGTTGTCTCAGAGGTGGCAGAAGCAGAAGTGGTAGAGAGGGTGGAAGGGGAGACAGGAGAGTTACTCTCAGTGTAACTTTTATTGAGAAAAATTTGCATATAAGTGGACCCATGCAGCTCAAACCTGTGTTATTCAAGGGTCAACTGCAGACTGAAAGTGGAGGGATGGGAAAAGACATTCCACATGAACAGAAACAAAAGCAAGCAAGAGTAGCTATACTTATATCAGATAAAACAAACTTTATGTCAAAAAGTGTAAAAAGAGATAAAGAAGGTTATTATATCATGATAAAGGGGTTCATTTAGCAAGAGGATATATCAATTATAAACATATATGTACCCAACACCAGAGCACTCAGATATATAAAACAAATATTATTACATCTAAAGGGAGAGATAGCCTGCAACACAATAATAGTTGAGGACCCCACTCTCAGCATTAGACAAATCATCTAGACAGAAAATCAACAAGGAAACATTGGATTTAAACTTCTCTAGACCAAATGGTCCTAAGAGACATTTACAGAACATTTTATCTAACAGCTGCAGAATACACTTTTTTTTTCATCAGCACATGGAACATTCTCCAGGATAGAACACATGTTAGGCCTACAAGCCAAGTCTCAACTAATTTAAACGAATTGAAATTATATCAAATGTCTTTTCTGACCACAATGGAATAAAAATAAAAACCAATAATAAGAGGAACTTTTGAAAGTGTACAAATACATGGAAATTAAACAACATGTTCCTGAATGACCAATAAGTCAATGAAGAAATTAGGAAGAAAATTTTAAAATGTCTTGAAACAAATACAAATAGAAACACAACATACCAAAACCCATGAGACACAGCAAAAGCAATAGTAAGAGAGAATTTCACAGCAACAGACACCTACTTCAAAAATGCAGACAGATTTCAAATAAGCAACCGATGACGTATCTGAAAAAACTAGAAAAACAAGAACAAACCGAACTCAAAATTAGTGGAATGAAAGAAATAATAAAGGTGAGAACAGAAGTAAATAAAACTAGGACTAAAAAAATATATAAAACATGAAAATGAAAAGTTGGTTTTTTTGAAAGATAAACAAAATCAACAAACTATTAGCTAGACTAATCAAGAAAAAGAGAGGAAAGACACAAATAAAATTATAAATAAAAGAGACATTACTACTGATACCACAGAAACACAAAGTCTCATTAGATACTATTATGAACAACTATGTGACAACAAATTAGAAACCTAAAAAAAATGGGTAAATGCCTGGGCACATGTAACCTACCAGCATTGAACCAAGAAGAAATAGAAAACCTGAATAGATCCATTGTTAGTAATGAGATTGAATTAGTAATAAAAAGTCTTCCATCAAAGAAAAGTCCAGGACCTGATAGCATCAATGCTAAATTCTACAAAACATTTAAATAATTGTTATCAATTCTCTTTGGTAATTATTACCAAGCTCTTCCAGAAAATTGAAGAGAAGGGAATTCTTCCAAACTCATTCTATGATGCCAGCGTAACCCTGATACCAAAACCAGACAGCAGCAAAACAAAACAAAAAACACTATAGGCAAATATCCCTGATTAACACAGGTGTAAAAATCCTCAACAAAATACTAGCAAATTGAACCAAGCAGCATATTAAAAAGATTTTTTATCATGATTAAATGGGATTTAATAGACATTTACAGCACATTTTATGCAAGAATGGTTCAACATATGCAAATAAATAAACATGATACATCACATCAACAAAATGAAGGACAAAAATCATATGATCATCTCAATAGACACAGAAAAAGCGTTTTATAAAATACAAAATCCCTCCATGATAAAAACTCTCAACAAACTACATATAGAAAAGACATACCTCAACACAATTAAGGTCATATATGACAATCCCACAGCTATTATTATACTGAAAATTATACTGAATTACATTATACTGAAAAGCTTGCACCTTTTCTCCTAAGAACTGAAAGAAGACAAAGATATTCATTCTCACCACTGTTATTCAGTGTAGCTCTGGAATTCCTAGACAGAGCAGTTAGACAAGAGAAAGAAATAAAGGGCATTCACATTGGAAAACGGAAAGTCAGTTGTTTCTGTTTACAGATGACATGAACTTATATAGAGAAAACCTTTAAAAGTCTACCATAAAACTCCTAGAACTAATAAGCAAATTCAGTAAACTTGCAGAATATGAAATCAACATACAAAACTCAGTCATGTTTTTATGTACCAACAATGAACTAGCAGAAAAAGAAATCAAGAAAGCAATCGCATTTGTAATAGTTACAAAAAATAATAACAAAATACCTAGGAATAAAGTTAACCAAGAAGATGAATGATATCTACAAAGAAACTATAAAATACTGATGAAAGAAATTAAAGATGTCACCAAAAAGTGGAAAAACATCTATATTCATAAATTGGAAGAATTAATATTAAGAAAATAATCATACTACCAAAAGCAATCTACAGACTCAGTGAAATCCCTATCAAAATACCAATGACATCCTTGAAGAAATAGAAAAAAACATTATTAAAATTCATAGGGAGCCACAGATGACCCCAAATAGCCAAGGTAATACTGAGCAAAAATAACAAAACTGGAGCATCACACTACTGAATTTCCAAATATACTACAAAGCTATAGTAACCAAAGCAGCATAGTACTGGCATTAAAACAAACACATAGACCACTGAACAGACTAGAGAACCCAAAGATAAATTCATGTATTTAAGACCAATTGATTTTTGGCTGGACATGGTGGCTCACACCTGTAACCTCAGCACATTGGGACACCTAGGCAGGCAGATCACTTGAGGTCAGGAGTTCAAGACCAGCCTGGCCAACATGGTGAAACCCTGTCTCTACGAAAAATACAAAAACTATCCAGGCATAGTGGTGTGTACCTGTAGTCCCAGCTACTTGGGAGGCTGAGGCAGGAGAATCACTTGAACCCAGGAAGCAGAGGTTACAGTGAACTGAGATCACGCCACTGCACTCCAGCCTGGGTAACAGAGTGAGACTCCATCTCAAAAAATGAAAAATAAGTAAATAAATAAAACCAAGTGATTTTTCAACAAAAGTGTCAAGAATATTTAGTGGGAAAAGGACAGTCTCTTCAACAAATGGTGCTGAGAAAACTGTATATCCATTGGCAGAAAAATGAAAAGAGATCCCTATCTCTCACCGTATACAAAAATTAAATGAAAATGGATTAAAGACTTAAATGCAAGATCTGAAACTATAGAACTGCTAGAAGAAAATACTGGGAAAACACTTCAGGGCAGTGGTCTGGGCAACATTTGTTGGATAAGACCTCAAAAGCACAACAAACAAAAGTAAAAATAGACAAATGGGTATTGGCTGGACACAGTGGCTCAGGCCTGTAATCCCAGCACTTTGGGAAGTTTAGGCAAGCAGATCATTTGAGGTCAGGAGTTTGAGACCATCCTGGCCAACATGGTGAAACCCATGTCTACTGTAAGTCAAAAAAAAATAGTGGAGCGTGATGGCACATACCTGTAATCCCAGATACTTGGGATGCTGAGGCAGGAGAATTGCTTGAACCTGGGAGGCAGAGGTTACAGTGAGCTGAAATAGCGCCATTGCACTCTAGCATGGGAAATGGAGCAAGACTCTGTCTCAAAAAAAAAAAAAAGATAGACAAATCAGACCACTGAAACTAAAATACTGCACAGCAAAGGAAAGAATATACAGAGTGAGTAAACAGAATGGGAAAAAATATTTGCAAACTATCCATTCAACATGAGATAAACATCCAGATAATACAAGAAACTCAAACAACTCAATTGCCAAAAGAAAAACAAACAATAACTAAAAAAGAATCTGGTTAAAAAGTGGGCAAAGGATCTGAATAGACATTCCTCAAAGAAGACATATACATGATCAACAGGCATATGAAAAAAGGGCTCAACATCACTCATCATCATGGAAAATGCAAAAAAAAAAAAACAATGGGGTATCATCATCTCACCCCAGTTAAAATGGCTATAATCAAAAAGATTTAAAAACATAGCAGATGCTAGCAAGGATACGGGGAAAGAGAAAAGCTAATATACTACTAGTAGGAATGTAAATAAGTCAGAACACTATGGAAAGTATTAGGGAAGTTCCTCAAAGAACTAAAATAATAAATCTACCACAAGCTTCAGCTATCCCACTGTTGGATATATATTCAAAAACAAAAGAAATCAGGATATTGAGGAGGTATCTGCAGGCTTATGCTTATTGCAGCACTATTCACAATAGCCAAGACATGGAATCAACCTACATGTCCATCAACAGATCAACGGATAAAGAAAATGTCATACATATGATGGAATACTATTCAACCACAAAGAAGAATGAAATTGTGTCTTAGCAGCAACATGGAAAAAACTGGAAATCATTATGTTAAGGGAAATTAGCCAGGCACAAGAAGACAAATCTCATATGTTCTCACTAATATGTGGGAGCTAAAAATATTGATATCATGGGAGTGAAAACTAAAATGGTGGGTACTAGAGACTGGGAAGGGTAAAGAGGCAAAGAGGAGAGGTTAGTTAATGGGTACAAAAATACAATTTGGTGGATCAAGTCCTACTATTCAATAACTCAGTTGGGTGAGTTAATGGTATCATTAATAGGTAGTTAATGATAATTGATCATATATTTCAAAATAGCAGAAGATTTAAACTGTTCTCATCAAAAATAAATGATAAACGTTCAAAGTGATGAATATCCTAATTACCCTGATTTGATTATTACACATTGTGTGTGTGTACCAAAATATCACATGTACCCCATAAATATATGCAAGTTATTATGTATGTATCAATAAAAAACCTGAGTAGCCCATACTGATTAACATGCGATTTTTACCTGCAAATATGAGGAAGGATTTTTTAAAACATTGTATAATATCTGAATAGTTCTCTTTGATGTTATCTCCCATTTAATCACAGTGTTTACTGATGTTTCCATAAATATATCTGCACTAAAGCACATTTTATTTTCTGGACCACCGAGCTCTAATTTCATCCACCCCAAAGAATACCCATCATTTTCATCCAATTCCTTAACTTCATAGGAGGTCTTCCTTCCTCTTCAATGTGACAAATGACCATTTTCCATTGCTTAAGCTCACAGTAGCTGCTATAGTAGAAGTCCTTTGCACAAGAGAGAACAATTCATTAGGCACTCAGCAATAGTACATTAAGTACCATGAGGAGAAATTCAGGACCTAGATAAAGACCTGCCATTGAGGAACATCCATTTTTAGATGCGAATAATCAGCAACTTTGAAGAAGCTGCTGTTAGTGCTCCCTGATCTTCCCAGTCTATAAACCTCTTTTCTCTGTTTGCTTTTTCTTTCCTTTTTCTGCTTTACTGGCCTTAGGCCTGACATTAACATTCCCAGGTACTCAAATTCCCAGAGTAATACCAAGCTTTTCTCTTGCTTCTTCCTTCAACTTCTACTGCTCCTAGGTCCAAGGTCAGAGTCCCAGCAACCCCACCCTACTAGTGAGTAATTCTTCTATAAAATATTTAACTTCTCTGCACTCCATTTCCATTGATGGAAGTCACATCTGCCTGTTACAGAAATTCAGATCTGAAAAATATCTGGAACAGTCTTACAAAAATTCACTATATCACATGAGATAATGAATATAAAAATATGCTACCAGCAAAAAGTGCTACGCAAATCTTGTCATGATGACATTTATTTTTAAGTGAAAAGATAAGAAGTAAGCCTATGATGCCACCTGGACCAAAATAGCAGATTTGATGTTCATTTATAACCCTGCCCAAATGTACAGTCCTAGAGCCAGTCTCAATTTTTAAGAATATATATGGTGGTTAATTGAGAGTAGATATGGTGGGTGGGTGGGACTGGTGCAGAGGGGATTAAAGATGGGGGAAGAGTAAATTCAGTGACAAAAGACAGGGATTTCCACATAATCTTTTTGGGAAGCATTGCTCCCATTGGCTATAAGGACTATGGTAAGAACAATGTTGATATTATATAGGTAATATTTACTGAGGGATTTACTATGCACCATGTACTCTTTTAAGAGTTTTATATGTATTCACTTTCTATCCTCCCAACAAAACTATGAGAAAGGAACTGTTATTACTCTCATTTAACAGAGAGCGAAACTGAGGCACATGAGGTTACATAACTCAGCATCTGAATCTAAAGCCCACAGTTTTGACCTGCATGCTCTACTGCCTTTCAGTGCAGCACTGTGCACTTAAGCACATGAATTATAGCCCCAAACTTCTAGGGTTGAAGTCACTGCACCACTTAAAATTACCCTCAGATTAATGAGAGAATAGGTATCAGGTCCATGGTAAGTACACAGTAGATGTTAGCTAGCAACACATTGGCTCAATTTGCTTTTGTTGGCTCCTCAAACAATGAACTGGCTCTTTCGATTGTCCTAAAGCAAAGCCATTTTTGAAGGCAACATATTTAAAATAAAATGCCAAATGGAAATTCACACAGATGCATAGTGAACCAGCTGAACTGGGATCATTAAATGCGTTAGACTGAGACCCTCCCAGGCTTTACAGTGGAATGGGGCAGCAAGAAACCAGAAACCATTCACTTGCCATTTATACAATGCTAAGATGGTCCACTGTGAATAGAACTAATTGCATTTTTTGTCTCCAAATCAATCCATACAGGGTAAGGCAGACACGGCCTAAGGTCTGTCTCTCTAAACATATAAGGTGAATGAGGGAGCAAGGCAATTTGAGATAATTTTAATGTAACTAGTCCAGTTGAATAATTTAAGCTAAAGCTCCCTATTTAGCCTTAATGAAGGTTTTTAAAAATGAAATAATCTGGATAATTGTTCCAGATTTCCATTTCAGTTTGTGTCTATCGACAAAGCTTAAACTTGCAATTGAGAAACTTGTTTTTAAAAAGGACTGGAACTTAGCTATCTGTTTAGAGAGAAGGGGGAATCTTCTGCAACCTATACCTATCGGATCTGGACCGTCCTTAGGTAGTCTTCTTTCACAAATCCTCTGTCGGTACTTCCCCTCTAGTCTCTCTTCTGATAGAAAAGATATGATCAATTATTTCATAATAGGATGTGAGTTACACAGTATGCTTTACCTCCCTGGAATATTTGCAATTCAGAAAAGAGCCACTATATGAGGAAAAAGCTCAACAGAAAGCAATGAATCATTATCAGAGGCATTTCAACTATCCACAGTAGGCCTATATCTTTGAGCAGGGAAACTTCCCAGCTTCCTGTCAAATCCACAGGCATCTCTTTACACCCTATCCATCGAAAACACTTCAAAATTGTTAGCATTTTAAGAGTCAGTAATAGTCCATCATGATATTATAAAAATCAAAGCAATACAAATCTTCATTAATGGAAAATAACAGGCAATATAATTATCTATTCAATATACCAAAAAGCTATGAAATAACAAAGAGCATTTCCCACTAAAAATGTAGATGATATCTATGCTTTAATACAGTATGGAAGCTAGAGGAGATATTGTTTTCAAATATAATGACATATATGCATTTTTAAAGCCCTGCAGGTAAGTCTGACCATGATATTTGGCACCAGACATGTAATTTTGTTGGATATGAGACAGGGAAGTATAGACAAGCACATTTGCCACACAGCAGAGGCACTGACTCATTAAATAATACATGTTTTCAGAGGAGGTTAAACAGTCAGAGTATGTGCAAGGTAGCTGTGTCTCTACATGAACATAACATGTATGCATTTGCCCACCAAAAACAAACACTTCTAACTAAGTTGTAGAGACAAGACACAATGTTTTAAATTTTTACCAATTTTTCTTAATTACTATTCAACACCATGATGATCTTGGCAAAAATTGTTTCAATGTGCCCAGACATGTCTTTGTATAGTAATATCTTAAATCCAGAATTCAGAACAATTGCATTATGTAAGGATTTGACCACTCTTGTCATTAGAACTACTACCTTCAATAGCAAAATTACATTATGTATGTATTATTGGACATACCACAATATTATATAGTATTTCAGTTCACCCTCTATATGTAAGAATATTCTTTTAATTGTGAAAAAAATACACATAATGTAAAACTTAGCAGGTTAGCTATTTTAAGTGTACTGGTCAGTATTGTTAAGTATATTCGCATTGTTGTGCAATCAATCTTCCGAACATTTCATCTTGCAAAACTGAAACTCTGTAACCATTAAACAACAACTCCTCATTTTTCCCCTCCCCCACAATGCCTGAAAACAAGCACTCTATTTTTTTCCTGAATTTGATTACTCTAGATACTTCAAACAAGTGGAATTACACAGCATTTTTCTTTTTGTGAAAGGCTTATATCACTTAGCCTAATGTCCTCAAGGTTCATCCATGTTATAGTATGTGTCAGAATTCCTTCCATTTTCAGGCTGAATAATACTCTGTTGTACGTATATGCCACATTTTGTTTATTCTTTCATCTGTCAAGGAAATACTTGAGTTGCTTCCATTTTTTGGCTATTGTGAATAATGCTGCTGCTATGAATATGGGTGTACAAATATCTCTTTGAGACCCTGGTCTTAATTCTTTTGGGTATATACTCCGAGGTGAAATTGCTGGATCATATGGTAATTCTATTTTTAATATTTTGAGGAACTGCCATCCTTTTTTCATAGCAGCTACATCATTTTACATTCCCGCCAACAGTGCACCAGGGTTCCAATTTGTCCACATCCTCACCCGTACTTGTAATTTTCTATTAACAAGTGTTAATAGTAGCCATCTTGATGGATACGAAGTAGAATAATTTTTAAAACATAATTTTCTAAAGTCAAAGTCAAGGATTATTCTCTCATTGAACTCAGTGCTGTGTTTGTTGTTTAAGAAAGTATTTGGGCTGGGCGCAGTGGCTCACACCTGTAATCCCAGCACTTTAGGAGGCCGAGGCAAGCAGGTCACCTGAGGACAGCAGTTTGAGACTAGTCTGGTCAACACGGTAAAACCCTGTCTCTACTAAAAATACAAAAATTATTCAGGCATGGTGGTGTGCACCTGTAATCCCAGCTACTTGAGAGGCTGAGGCAGGAGAATCACTTGAACCCAGGTGGCAGATGTTGCAGTGAGCCGAGATCACGCCATTGCACTCCAGCCTGGAGCAAAACTTTGTCTCAAAAAAAGTATTTTGAAGCAGACATATATGGATTTTAATTGCAATTCCACTATGTTCTAGTTTCTTCTCCGGTGATATAGAAATATGTATACCTTCCTTAAAAGATTATTCTAAATACTGAGTTAATGTAAATTAAACACTTAGCATGGCAGCTAGCATATTGTAAGTGCTCAAAAATGGTAGTTGCACTGATATTGAAATAAGAAGATTTATGATACCTACTCAAGAAACTTATCATCTTGTTGGGAAGAGACCACTAACTTACATGGGACATCTAAATAATGAAAGTAAACTCTGGGGCATTCAGAATGTGTTGGTGACATTCCATAAAGACAGAAATCAACCGGCAGAGTTCAAAGCACTTAATGTTCATGAAACTCTTGGAGGGTATGAAGGAAAAGAGCTTCTTCCATCCTCTTTCATCTCCATGATTTTTTACCTCTAGGTTCACTCCCACATCCCAGAAAGATCCAAGATGATTTTGTCATTCATTCATTGTACCTCCATATAGTCAGACAGGGAGTGAGCGGGTGGCAACTCCAGTTGGTAGTACCTGGAGACACGGATATGGCATTAAGGAAGGAAACCTGGGCTGATGGAGAAGTTTTAAGGAGTTAGGCAGAAGGCAGTAAGTAGAAGTCTAGGAGAAGAAGTGCTTAGGTCTGCTATCAAGTATCAAGTCTTCAGCCACAAGAGTTAGGAGACCAGGGATAAGACTCTAGAAATTATATATATTCTACAGCAACTGCTATATCAGGCAAATTATCAAGGTAGGCCCAGAGCTATCGTTGGAATGCCTTCTCCAAAACTCATATTGACATTTAATTGCCAATGTAACAGTATTAAGAAGTGAGATAGTTAAGTAGGTAATGAGGGCTTTGCCCTCATGAATACACCAATGCCATTATCTCTGGTGTAGGTAGTTATTGAGAGAGTATATTCCTGATAAAAAGGATGAGTTCAGTGCTGTTTTTCTCTCTGTCCTTCATGCTCACTTGCCTTTCCACCATGTTATGGTGCAACATAGAATCCCTCACGAGATGCCAGCATCATGCTCTTAGGCTTTCCAGCCTCCAGAACTGTAAGCCAAATACATTTCTATTTTTTATAAAATCACCCAGTCTGTGGGATTTTGTTATAGAAACAGAAAACAGACTATGACAGAAAGTTGGTCCAAGAGAGGGGTTGTTGCTGTAACAAATATCTAAAATTGTAGAAGTGGCTTTAGAACTGGTTAATGGCTGGAGACTGGAAGAATTTGGAGGTGAAGGCTAGAAAAGTCTTGACTGCTATGAGTGGGTGCATTAAGGGCTGTTCTGGTTAAGGGATTGGAAGAGAAACAGTATAGGGAAAGTCTGAAACCTCTTAGCAATTACTTAAGTGGTCATAATCAGAATGTTAATAGAAATATAGAAGGTGGCTGGGCTCAGCGGCTCACGCCTGTAATCCCAGCACTTTGGGAGGCCAAGGTGGGCAGATCACCCAAGGTCGGGAGTGTGAAACCAGCCTGACCAACATGGAAAAAACCCATCTCTACTAAAAATACAAAAAAATTAGTGGGGCGTGGTGGCACATGCCTGTAATCCCAGCTACTCAGGAGGCTGAGGCAGGAGAATCTCTTGAACCCTGGAGGCAAAAGTTGCGGTGAGCCAAGATTGCGCCATTGCACTCCAGCCTGGGCAACAAGAGTGAAACTCCGTCTCCAAAAAAAAGAAAAGAAAAAGAAAAATGTAGAAGGCAAAGTTCATTTGATCAGGTCTAAGATGGAAATAAGGAACAAGGTACTGGAATAAGGGCCATCCTTGTTACACAGTTGCAAAGAATTTAACAGAGCTGTATCTGTGTCCTAAAGCCTTACGGACTGCAGAACTTAAGAGTGATAAACCAGGATAGCTGGTGGAAGAAATATCTAAGAAACAAAGCATTCAGTCTGCTGCATGTTTACTTTTAACCACATAAAATGAGATGCGAGAGCACAGAGATGCCCTAAAGACAGAACTTATGATTAAAAGAGAAGCAGAATTGAAAGATTTGGAAAATTTCATCCTGGCCATGTAAAGAGTGAAAAAATATGTTCAGGAGAGAATACCAAGGGCTCAGCCAAGTGACAGTTTGCTAAACAGATTAACATGAATAGAAGGGATTCAGATGTTTTTCATTAAAACAATGGGAGAGAGACTCTGAATGCATTTTAGAGATCTTCAAGGCTGCCCAGGACTGCCTCTGCTCACTGTATTCTGATATAGTGCCCCTCAGCTACCCCAGCCATGGCTTAAACAGACTCAGGTGAAGCTCAGCCCACCGCTCCAGCAGAAGCAAGTGGCAAGGCTTGGTAGCATCCATATGGTATGAAGTCTGTAGGCTCACAGAATGTGAGAACTGTAGGGGCATGCCTACCTTTATCTAGATTTCAAAGGATGTCACTCAGCACCAGGGAACCCCGGTAGAGGCTTGTCACAGGAGCAGAGCCATCTCAGAGAGTCCCCCACTAGGGCAATGACTAATGGAGTGGTGGGAGAGAGATCACCTCAGAGACCCCAGAACTCTAGGGCCAGCAACATGCAACAGTAGCCTCAAAATAGGCACAAGATTCCAACCCAGGGCAGCTACTGGGTAGACTAAGCCCACCAAGGCATAAGGGGCACAGCTGCCTGAGGCCTTGGAAGCCCATCCCCCCACACTAATGTGTCCAAGATGTGAAACAGACCCAGCCAAGAATATTATCCAACTTTAAGAGTTAATGATGTTATTCTGTTGGATTTGGGACTTACTTGGGACCAATTACCCCTTTTTCCTTCCCTATTTCTCACTCTTGGCCTGGGAATGTCTATCCTATTCCTGTCCCATCATTGTCCTTTAGAAGTAGATAATTTTAATGATTTCACAGGCTTACAGCTGGATGTATTTGCTTCAGGATAAATCATGCCTTCACTCTCACTCATATCTGATCTAGATAACTCTGGAACTTGGACTTTTGAGTTGCTGCTCTAACAAATTAAGACTTTGGGAACTACTAGAATAAAATGAATGTACTTTGTAAGTGAGAAGGATATGAATATTGGGGGTCTAGGGTAGAATACTATGGTTTGAATGTCCCCTCCAAAACTGATGCTGAATTTTAATTGCCATTGTAATAGTATTAAGAGATGAGACCTTTAAGATGTAATTATGTCATGACTGCTCTGCCCTCATGAATGGATAATGCTATTATCATCTAACTGGTTAATTATTGTGGGGAGCAGATCCTGATGTAAAGGTTGAGCTTGGCCTGATTTCCTCTCCCTGTCTTACATGCTCACTTGCCCTTCCACCATGTTATGATGCAGCACAAAGGCTCTCAAAGATGCCAGTGCCATGCCCTTGGACTTCCCAGGCTTAAGAGTCATAAGTCAAAATACTTCTGTCCATTATAAATTACCCAGTCTGTAGTATTAAGTTACAGCAGCAGAAAATGAACTAAGACACCCAGAAAAACAAGGATATCATTACTGGGATTGAGTACTGAAGCAAAACGACAGCCTGACTATTAGCCCTCCACAGGATATAAGAGGTGAACTGGCAAGCAGAGTCTTTGGCTCTCAGGATTGTTCCTCTAAAAAACAAAAATAACCCTAAAAAAAAAGCAGGCTCAAAACAGCAGACAACACAGTGGCTCCATCCAAAAGAACCAAAGATGCTATGGAGTCAAGGAATCAGAGTGCCTCAAGATCCCTGCCCTCTGCTAAAATTGGAAATGACCTGGAACATAGACTGTAGTGTGAACTTACAATCTAAACAATAATTTTTTTTGAATCAATAATTTGTGGCTACAAATCCTTTCTAGCATGATGTTTATCCCCTCCTACCACAATCAGGCTATTCATTTATGTCTTCCACCAACATTCATTGAACATCTTCTGCATACTAGTCTCCACTGTAAGTGCTGTAAGTACAGAAATGAATAAGTCACGGTCCTGAATAGCTCTCAAAATGCTACTGATCTAATGGGCAGTGAAAATCTCTTGAAAACCAGGATTCTTTATATCAGATGCTGTTCTCCATGGATTATTTCAGCTTTCTACCAATGTTACACCATAAAACTAGAAAATGAGGGGAACATAATTCGTATCCCCATGATTTCATATCCGTGATTTCATATCCATATGAATTCACACATTCTACCTCTACACAGGGTAGAAAGGAAAAATGGGAATTGCTTCATTAGTTTTCAGAACGTTCTACGACCACTTACACTTTGATCAAATAGATGGGCTGGTTCCTCTACTTACTAGCCATGAAACATCAGACAAGAATTATAAATCTCTGTGCTTCACTTTTCTCATCTTTAAAACAGGAATGCTAATGGTATCTACCTCAAAGGTAATATTATATGTGGAACAAAATAATCACTCCATAAAAGTTGATATTTTATAAACTTACATTGCTTATAGCTTCATACTACAGTTATTAAAATTCTGGGCAGTGAGAGTAACTTGGCCACAGTGGTTGCTTTAACCAATGGTGAAGATGAAAATAATACCCAAATTCTCTCTCCAAAATTCCTCCTAACATATGTTCCTGATTCTCCTCACCACAAATCTGAAATATCAGAAGTCTTTCTTCAATATTACAAAGAAAAAAAAAAAACTTTATATCACAGTAATATGCCACAGCTTAAAAATACATATCTTAATAATATACCGTAACATTAAATAAAATAATTATGCAGTATATTTTTAAAATAAAAGATGGAAGGGAGGAAGGGAGGGAAAGAAGAGATTGCAGTTACATTTGAGGTTAAAATATGTTGTATTCGGTTCTTGGAAACTTTGAGATCTTTGAAATGTGTAATTATCTATTATTTGTTCAATAAATATTTATTGAGTACCTACTATGTCCTAGGCACTATTCTAGGTGCTGGAGATTCTACCATGAGCAAAGATAAAATCCTGACCTCATGCAATGTACAATAAATTGATAGAAATGGTCAATAATAAAATGATCTTATAATATAATTCAGTAAATGACAGGTGTTCTAAAGAAAAATGAAGCAAATTAAGGTGGCATATAAGGGGAATACTTTAGATAGGGTGACCCCCTAAGAAGGTGGTGTTTGAGACCAAAATGAAAGGGGAAGCATGATATGCAATTATCTGGGGAAATCCAACCGAAGAAACAAAAATGTAGAGGTTCTAAGGGAAGAATGAGCCTAGTGTATCTAAAGAATAACAAGAATACCAGTTTGGAAACTACAGAAAGATATGACGGGAGGGATCCAAGATGGCCGATTAGGAGCAGCTCCGGATTGCAGCTCCCAGTGAAAGCGTGGAGGGTGAGTGGATGCCGCATTTCCAGATTTTTATTGCCCACAGGCCAGGACATTCCCAGGCAGAGAAGCCCCACGGGTCACGAGCGTGGCTGGTTTGGCCAACGTGGCTGTTTTGGCCAGAGGGGCTGTTTGCTGGCACCCTGGCGTGGAGGTTCTCCGTACAAAATACACGGGTCCGGGAGCCATTTTAGCTGGCAATTGGAGCTCCTGGAAGGCAGAATCGCCTATTCATCTGATTAACAAGGGGACTGAAACAGGGAGCCAGGCCAGGAGATTCCCCTGGCAAAAAAGTGCCACAAATCTCAGTGCTGCTTTTTCAGCCAGCGCAGTGGGTCGCCGCACGGGAAATCACACAGATCCCGGTGCCTTTTCAACAGGCGACTGGAACATCTGGGAGACAGCCGACCGTTCAACTAAAAAAAAGGCTCTGAGGCAGGCAGCCAGGTGATCAGGCTCGGCTGGTGCCACCCCCCACAAAAAAACAGCAATCGGAAACGCTCTGGATGGAGAGTTTCACGGCAAGCACAGCTGAACCCAGAACAGTCCAGCTCTGTGGTGGAGGGGCGTCCGCCATTAACAAGGCAGTCCACCACTAGAAAGGTAGTTTGCCATTGCCAAGGCAGCCCGCCATTGCCGAGGCAGTTCTAACTACACCCGTATAAACAGGACTGCAGGGACGTTCACACGGCAGCTGGGCAGAGCCCACAGCAGCTCAGCAAAGCCTCTGCAGGCAAACAGCAACTAGGCTGCCTCCTTGCTGGGCAGGGCAGCCCTGAAGAAAAGGCAGCAGCACAACGGAAACTCATAAATAAAGCCCTAACTCCCCCGGGACAGAGCACCTGGGAAAAAAAAGGTGTTTATGAGTTCTGCTGCAGCAGACTTAAATGTACATGCCCAGCAGCTCTGAATGAACAACAGAGCTCACAGCTTATCACTTGAGCTCCTATAAAGGACAGACTGTCTCCTCAAGCAGCTCCCTGACCCCCCGTATATCCAAAGAGTCACCTCATAAAGGAGAGCTCAGACTGACATCTGGCGGCTATCCTTCTGGGGCAAAGATAGCAGAAGAAGAAACTGGCAGCAACTCTTACTGTTCTGCAGCTGCTGCAGGTGATCCCTAGGCAAGCAGGGCCTGGAGTGGACCTCAGCAGTCCTACAACAGAGGGGCCAGACTGTTAGAAGGAAAACTAAGAAACAGAAAGAAAGAACTTCATCATCAACAAACTGGACATCCACTCAGAGACCCAATCGGAAAGTCAACAACTGCAAAGACGACAGGTGGATAAATCCACAAAGATGGGAAGAAACCAGCACAAAAAGGATGAAAACACACAAATTGAGAATGCCTCTCCTCCTACAAGGGATCACAACTCCTCACCAGCAAGGGAACAAGGCTGGATGGACAATGAGTGTGATAAATTGAGAGAATCAGGCTTCAGAAGGTGGGTAATAAGAAACTTCTGTGAGCTAAAAGAACATGTTCTAACCCAATGCAAAGAAAGTAAGAACCTTGAAAAAAGATTTGATGAAATGCTAACAAGAATAAACAACTTAGGAATATAAGTGAATTGATGGAGCTGAAAAACACAACACGAGAACTTCGCGAAGCATACACAAGTTTCAACAGCCGAATTGACCAAGCAGAAGAAAGGATATCAGAGGTTGAAGATCAACTCAATGAAATAAAACAAGAAGGCAAGAGTAGAGAAAAAAGGGTAAAAAGGAATGAACAAAGTCTCCAAGAAATATGGGACTATGTGAAAAGACCTAATCTACATTTGATAGGTGTACCTGAATGTGACAGAGAGAATGAATCCAAGCTGGAAAACACTCTTCAGGATATTATCCAGGAAAACTTCCCCAACCTAGCAAGGCAGGCGAATATTCAAGTCCAGGAAATACAGAGAACACCACAAATATATTCCTCTAAAAGACCAACCCCAAGGCACATAATCGTCAGATTCACCAGGGTTGAAATGAAGGAGAAAATGCTAAGGGCAGCCAGAGAGAAAGGTCGGGTTATCCACAGAGGGAAGCCCATCAGATTCACAGCAGATCTCTCAGCAGAAACTCTACAAGCCAGAAGAGAGTGGGGGCTGATATTCAATATCCTTAAAGAAAAGAACTTTCAACCCAGAATTTCATATCCAGCCAAACTAAGCTTCATAACTGAGGGAAAAATAAAATCCTTTGTGAACAAGCAAGTACTCAGAGATTTCATCACCACCAGGCCTGCTTTACAAAAGCTCCTGAAAGAGGCACTAAACATAGAAAGGAACAACCAGCACCAGCCACTCCAAAAACATACCAAATGGTAAAGAGCATCAACACAATGAAGAAACTATCAACTAATGGGTAAAACAGACAGCTAGCATCAAAATGGCAGGATCAAATTCACACATAACAATATTAACCCTAAATGTAAATGGGCTAAATGCCCCAATCAAAAGACACAGACTGGCAAATTGGATAAAAAGCCAAAACCTATTGCTGTGCTGTATCCAGGAAACCCACCTCACATGCAAGGATACACAAAGGCTCAAAATAAAGGGATGGAGTAAGAATTACCAAGCAAATGGAGAGCAAAGAAAAGCAGGAGTTGCAATTCTTGTCTCTGATAAAATAGACTTTAAACCAACAATGATCAAAAGAGACAAAGAAGGACATTACATAATGGTAAAAGTATCAATGCAACAAGAAGAGCTAATGATCCTAAATATGTACACACCCAATACAGGAGCACCCAGATACATAAGGCAAGTTCTTAATGACTTACAAAGAGACTTAGACTCCCACACAATAATAGTGGGAGACTTGAACACCCCATTGTCAATATTAGACAGATCATCAAGACAGAAAATTAACAAGGATATCCAGGACTTGAACTCAGACCTGGACCAAGCAAACCTAATAGACATTTACAGAACTCTCCACCCCAAATCCACAGAATATACATTCTTCTCAGCACCACATCGCACCTACTCTAAAACTGACCACATAATTGGAAGTAAATCACTCCTCAGCAAATGCAAAAGAATGGAAATCATAACAAACAGTCTCTCTGACCACAGTGCAATCAAGTTACAACTCAGAATTCAGAAACTAACTCAGAACCACATAGCTTCATGGAAACTGAACAACTGGCTCTTGAATGTTGACTGGATAAACAATGAAATGAAGGCAGAAATAAAGATGTTCTTCAAAACCAACGAGAACAAAGACACAACATACCAGAATCTCTGGGACACATTTAAAGCAGTCTCTAAAGGAAAATATATAGCAATAAATGCGCACATGAGAAGCAAGGAGAGATCTAAAATCGACACCCTATCATCAAAATTGAAAGAGCTAGAGGAGCAAGATCAAAAAAAAAAAACTCAAAACCTAGCAGAAGACAAGAAATAACTAAGATCAGAGCAGAACTGAAGGAGATGGAGACACAAAAAACCCTTCAAAAACTCAATAAATCCAGGAGCTGGTTTTTCAAAAAGATCAACAAAATAGAACACTAGCCAGATTAATAAAAAAGAAAAGAGAGAATAATCAAATAGATGCAATAAAAAATGATAAAGGGGTTATCACCACAGATTCCACAGAAATTCAAACCATCATCAGAGATTATTACAAACAACTCTATGCACATAAACTAGTAAACCTGGAAGAAATGGATAAATTCCTGGACACTTGCATTCTCCCAAGCCTAAACCAGGAAGAAGTCAAAACCCTGAATAGACCAATAACAAGGTCTGAAGTTGAGGCAGCAATTCAGAGCCTACCACCCAAAAAAGGCCCAGGTCCAGATGGGTTCACAGCCAAATTCTACCAGACATACAAAGAGGAGCTGGTACCATTGCTTCTGAAACTATTCCAAACAATCCAAAAAGAGGGAATCCTTCCCAAATCACTTTATGAGACCAACATCATCCTGATACCAAAACCTGGCAGAAACTCAGCAAGAAAAGAAAACTTCAGGCCAATATCCATGATGAACATAGATACAAAAATCTTCAATAAAATACTGGCAAACCAACTGCAACAGCACATCAAAAAGCTTATCTAGCATGATCAAGTAGGATTCATCCTGGGGATGCAAGGCTGGTTCAACATATGCAAGTCTATAAACGTAATTCACCACATAAACAGAACCAAAGACAAAAACCACATGATTATCTCAATTGATGCAGAGAAGGCCTTTGACAAAATTCAACAGCTCTTTATGCTAAAAACTCTCAATAAACTAGGTATTGACGGAACGTATCTCAAAACAATAAAAGCTATTTAGGACAAACCAACAGCCAATATCATACTGAATGGGCAAAAACTGGAAGCATTCCCCCTTGAAATCTGGCACTAGACAAGGATGCCCTCTCTCACCACTCCTATTCAATATAGTACTGGAAGTTCTAGCCAGAGCAGTCAGGCAAGAAAAAGAAATAAAGGGAATTCAAATAGGAAAGGAGGAATTCAAATTGTCTCTATTTGCAGACGACATGATTGTATATCTAGAAGACCCCATCGTCTCAGCCCAAAATCTCCTGAAACTGATAAGCAACTTCAGCAAAGTCTCAGGATACAAAATCAATGTGAAAAAATCACAAGCATTCCTATACACCAATAACAGACTTAAAGACAGCCAAATCAAGAACCAACTGCCATTCACAATTGCTACAAAGAGAATAAAATACCTAGGAATACAACTAACAAGGAATGTAAAGGATCTCTTCAAGGAGAACTACAAACCACTGCTCAATGAAATAAGAGAGGACACGAACAGATGGAGAAACATTCCATGTTCATGGCTAGGAAGAATCAATATTGTGAAAATGGCCATACTGCCTAAAGTACAGATTCAACGCTATCCCCATCAAGCTACCAATGGCCTTCTTCACAGAACTGGAAAAAACCACCTTAAACTTCATATGGAACCAAAAGAGAGCCTGCATAGCCAAGTCAATTCTAAGCAAAAAGAACAAAGCTGGAGGCATCACACTCCTGGACTTCAAACTATACTACAAGGCTACAGTAATCAAAACAGCATGGTACTGGTACCAAAACAGAGATATAGACCAATGGAACAGAACAGAGGCCTCCGAGGCAACACCACACATCTACAACCATCTGATCTTTGACAAACCTGACAAACTACAAACAAGCAATGGGGAAATGAGTCCCTGTTTAATAAATGGTGTTGGGAAAACTGGCTAGCCATGTGCAGAAAGCAGAAACTGGACCCCTTCCTGACACCTTACACTAAAATTAACTCCAGATGGATTAAAGACTTAAACATAAGAGCTAACACCATAAAAACCCTAGAAGAAAATCTAGGCAAAACCATTCAGGACATAGGCGTAGGCAAGGACTTCATGACCAAAACACCAAAAGCATTGGCAACAAAAGCCAAAATAGACAAATGGGACCTAATCAAACTCCACAGCTTCTGCATGGCAAAAGAAACAGTCATTAGAGTGAATCGGCAACCAACAGAATGGGAAAAAATTTTTGCAGTCTACCCATCTGACAAAGGGCTGATATCCAGAATCTACAAAGAAATAAAACAGATTTACAAGAAAAAAACAAACAAGCCCATTCAAAAGTGGGTGAAGGATATGAACAGGCACTTTACAAAAGAAGACATACATAAGGCCAACAAACATATGAAAAAATGCTCATCATCACTGGTCATTAGAGAAATGCAAATCAAAACCACATTGAGATACCATCTCATGCCAGTTAGAATGGCAATCATTAAAAAATCTGGAGACAACAGATGCTGGAGAGGATGTGGAGAAATAGGAACACTTTTACACTGTTGGTGGGAGTGTAAATTAGTTCAACAGTTGTGGAAGACAGTGTGGCGATTCCTCAAGGACCTAGAAATAGAAATTCCATTTGACCCAGCAATCCCATTACTGGGTATATATCGAAAGGATTATAAATCATTCTACTATAAGGACACATGCACATGAATGTTCATTGCAGCACAGTTTACAATAGCAAAAACCTGGAACCAACCCAAATGCCCATCGATGATAGACTGGACAGGGAAAATGTGGCACATATACACCATGGAATATTATGCAGCCATCAAAAATTATGAGTTCGTGTCCATTGTAGGGACATGGATGAACCTAGAAACCATCATTCTCAGCAAACTGACACAAGAACAGAAAATCAAACACCACATGTTCTCATTCATAGGTGGGTGTTGAACAATGAGAACACATGGACACAGGGAGGGAAGCATCACACACTGGGGTCTGTTGGGGGGAAATAGGGGAGAGACAGTGGGGGGGTGGGGAGTTGGGGAGAGATAGCATGGGGAGAAATGCCAGATATAGGTGATGAGGAGGAAGGCAGCAAATCACACTGCCATGTGTGTACCTATGCAACAATTTTGCATGTTCTTCACATGTACCCCAAAACCTAAAATGCAATTTTAAAAAAAAAGAAATGACAAGAGATAAAAATTAAAAAGTAGGTAGAGGCTAGATTACCTAGACTATCAAAGGGGACTGGAATTTGTTATAAGTATGACAGAAAGTCAGTGGCTATTTCTTATCAGATCTGTGACATGGTCTGACTTGTTAAAAGCTCATCTTGAATGCTGTGTGGAAAATAAATTAGAAAGAGACAAGATTGGAAACTGAAGGTTACTGAATTAATCTAGATAAGTAATGATGTTAGGAGGACTGGGTTGGCATAGTAGAAGCAGCGGTAGCAAGAGAAATGGTACTAGCCGTGGTGGTAATTAGAATTGGTAGGTTTCAGGCTATATTCTAAAGGTGGAGCTGGTAGGCTTACTGATGAATTGGCTATTGAAAGTGAGAAAAAGAGAAATCAAGAATGACTTCTATGTTTTAGCTTGGTCAGCTGGTGGAATGGCGGATCTCTTTAGTGAAATGGAAAGTACTTCAAGAGGAAGGGGGTTAATCAGGAGTTATACTTGAGACATATTGAATTTGAGATGCCTATTAGAAATCTAGGTGATGTTGAGCAGGTAGTTATACAAAAGTCTGGAGAAGAGGCCTGAACTGGAGTTGTAAGTTTGGAAGGCATCACCTCTTATGTAGAACAGGGGAAACTCATTCAATAGTACAAAATAAAGAAAAGAAACCTGGAAAGAGAGCACTGGAGCATTCCAGCATTTCGAGATCTATAAAACAGGAAGACCCAGCCAAAAGACTGAGAGCAACCAGCATGGTAGCCACCTCCAGAAGAAAACAAGTGAGTAAAGGATATGAGAATACAGTTCATAAAAAATGAAATACAAATGGCTCTTGGAAACGAAAAGATATTCAACCTTCCTCATGATAAGAGAAAACAAAATTTTAAATTCATTGGGTTACTATTGTTCACCCATCAGATTAACAAAGACCACAAGTTTAATAACACACTATATTGGTGAGGCTATATGGAACAGTCTCAGATATTGTGGTGGGGAGATGGTATATAAATTGGCACATTCTCTTTCAAGAACAACTTTGCAATATCAAAATTTCTGGTGTAAATACACCCTTTGACTAGGTAATTCTGCTTCTTGAAATTCTTCCTATAGTATATTTAGACATACGCAAAATGACAAACTAGGATATAGATCCCAAAATTAAATTCAATAGCAAAAGATTAAAAACAATTTGAATATATATTATCAGATAACTGTTTAAACAAATTACACTTCATCATGAAAATGAAATACTATTCAGTTAAAAACAATGAGGTAGCTCTATAGGTACAATATGAAAGGCTCCTGAAGATATACGACTGAATGAAACAAGTCAAAGTTTGTATCTTTAGTATGTTAATATATTTAGCATGTTACTTATCTCTTATACAAGAAAACAAAAGAATAAAGAAACATATAATATCCTTGGATATGCCTAGACTGTCTCAAAGGATACACAATAATCTAGTTACAAGGTTACATCTGGGCATAAGAACTGTGTGGGATGGAAGAGAAACTTATTCTCAGTTCATATCCTTTTGTACCTTTGGAATGTTATAGCATATACATGTATTACCTATTCAAAAAGCATTTTTGAAAATTTAAAGAAGGAAAGCTCCAAGAGGTCAAGTAAAATAAGGATTGAAAATTGACCATTGTTAAGGCAAGATGGAGGTTCTTGGTGGCCTTGGTAAGAGTGAGTTCACTGGAGTGACAAGCATGAAAACGTGATTGGATATTCAGGAGAGAATGGGAGGTAAGTGGCGATAGTGAATGTAGAGTTCTATAAAGGAAAGAATACTGGACTTTATTTAAACTTCTGATTCAACCATTTCCTACCCTTTCAACCTGGACAATTCACTTAATTTCTGTAAGACCCAGTTCATCACAAGTAAGATGAGAAAGCCACATTTGCCCTCCCTACTGTAGAGCATCCTTGTTGAGCGCAAATGAGATAGTGTCTTTTAATTGGTAAGCTACAAAACTCTGATAGGACATACCATTACTGTTATTACTACACAAGCACTCTGGCATTATAGGAAAAAAATCTCAAAATAAGTATTTTGGAGAATTTGAGATTTTGTTTTTGCTGTACTGGTCCATTTTTATAATGTAACCTATATTATATTCTAGGTGTCTCTATAATGTTGCTTTCTTAAATGCATCTTTTTTCTCAAAAGGAAATATACTTTATTTCTGATTTTTAACTCACTGGTTTTTAAACCATAGCTTTAGCAAAAAGTTTAAAAAAAATGATTGGTTAACAATATTACAATAATAAAGAAATACATAAAGTAAAAAAAAGTAATATGGTAACAGTCTCATTTCTCAGAGATAACCACTATTAACCAGTACATTTTTAAAATCTTTCCAGACAGTTCTCTATTATAGTCAGCAATGCAATCAATGCCCTTGTATGCATTCACTTTGGATTTAAACAAGAATAAGTTGACCTCTCCTGAGAGTTCTTAATCCAAAACTGAGACTTAGCTGCAGTGTCCCACCTCAAACATAAATTTCTCATCCAGATTTGACTTACAATAGGAAAAATCAAGAGCTATTTTTTTTTTCTGGTGTGAAAAGAGTCCATGTAGAAGTGTGAATAGAAACAACCACTTTTGATATTAGTTGCTTCCTAAATGTTAAGTTTCTGGTTTGAGCAGAAGCTGCTGTAGCAAATTTTACCCTGCCAAATAATTCTTATCTCATTGGAAGCTGTGGTAATAATGTGGTTGGATGCCTTGCAGAATAAAGAATGCAAAACTCCCTCTGCTACTAACTTCTTTGACCAAGATAATTAGGAATCACCTAATTTAGCCCTGAACATTCAATAGTGAATAACATATTCTCATTTGAAAGAAAGTTTTTAAGACATAATAAATATTCTTTTTAATCAAATTAATCTTTGTTTGCATAAGCAGACCCATCTCAAGGGCAGGCGCAAGAACAGAATTTGCTCATACATTATACAATACACCTGTCTACAACTGTGAATTTGCAATTTGCAGAAACTTAGCATGCATTGCAAGGATGAGTACGCTTCTTACTTTCTAACTATAGTGTCAATACTTGCAACATCACCAAATCAATGGGAAAATAGCCAAATTTGGCCATATGAAAAAAGCATTTTTTTATTTGTTGTTGGCTGCTCATAACAAAATACCACCTACTATGTGATTTAAACAACAGAAACATGTTCTCTCATAGCTATGAGGCTAGAAGTCTAAGATCAGGGTGCCAGCATGGTCAGTTTTTAGCAAGGGGTCTCTTCCTGGCTCCCAGATGGCTGCCATCTTACTGTGTCCTCATGTAGTGGAGAGAGGGCCAGAAAGTTTTCCGGTACCTCTTCTTATAAGGGGCTGTAGTCCTATCATGAGAGCCCTATCCTCATGACCTCATCTAACCTTAATTACTTTTGTACAAGTCCTATCTCCAAATACCATCACACTGAAATTTGGGACTTTGACATCTGAGTTTTGGGGAAACACAAACATTCAGTCCATACCGTTAGTACTTTCTACACTGATTTTATAATTAAAAGAACTATAAAAAGAATGAAAAGTAGTGGAAAATGTCCTGGATTAGAAGTCAAGAGATTTGAGTTGTATTACAACTCCCTGTGTCCTTGAGCTAGACATTAAATATTTCTCAGTTTCTTTCATTTGTTAAAATGAAACAGGTACACTAGAGACTCACCACTGAAGCTAATAATGCATTTATTCAAAGCAAAAGAAATGTTATAGAATGTAATTTTTCTAACACTGGCTAAAATTAATTTCTCTCCAGCTGTGAAAAGGCAATTGAATTATAGCCTTCTTTTCTCTTTCAACAATTATCTTTTCCAAACAAAAATCTAGTTTTGTTGCTAGAAATAAATTCCAATATCTATAGGAGAGGCAGTTTAACATTGCAAAACCATGTATAATGTATATCACATGACTGACGAAAAATTAACAAAGAGACATTGGGAACAATCCACTGGAGAAAAAGTTTAAATTATTCCAAGTTTCTTATTAATTTTCTTTCATCATCTCACCTTCATCTCTGAATTCATTCCTTCATACAAGACCAGATTTAATACAATTAGTTAATAATCTTTCCACTTTCATAGTGATACATAATTGCCTAAGCTTCATTTTATAAGGGTAATATGTAGGTTACATGACTGTCACAAGATACTTTTAGATACTGTGATATTTCGATAGTATTTGGAAATTTTGTTATTCACAGGATTCAGACACCTCACAAAGTCTAAGAATAAAAACAAAAACTGGAAAGTTACTCAGTAAGTATTTATTGAGAGTTTAATAGTGGCTTGTAACTCAATCAATGCTTAAATTTTTTTAATTAGAGTTGGACACAGAAGATACTCCATAGTGACACTAGGAAGCCGTAGAAATGATTTCCTCACAACATGGAACTGTTTTTTAGGTGGAATCCAACCAGTGGGTGCTTCCTCATATCAAAAAGCCATAGAAATACTTCTAATGACTTTCAATCCCTCAATATAGAACAGAGCAAAACCTCTCAGAGATACCATGCTGCAGCAATGCTTGCAAAGTACAACTTAACAAATATTTGATAAAATCTAATGTCAGGAAATATTCTTGTTGTGACATAAGGAGAAGACCAGTCAGCTGTTTCCAGAGTGGTTAAATGACAGATCACATCCTGACTAGAATCATCACAGTCTAGACTAGGCCAACAAGGTTTACAAACTCAGTTTTATCGGTGTCACTCCAGAAGTTTGATCCCTCTGGAAGAAATAACAAGAAAAGTAAAATAATAAATTATAATAATAGCTAATCTTTATTAGACTCACATTTTGCACCAGGCTCTGTCTCCAAGTTCCTTATAATAACAATCTGGTATTCATTCTATGCATCCAGGTTTGCTGCAAAGGAGGTTGAGAAGTCTTGTAAGCCAGCAGTCCCTAACCTTTTTGGCACCAGGGACTGGTTTCATGAAAGACAGGTTTTCCATGGACCAAGGGGGTGAGAGAATGGTTTTGGAATAATTCAAATGCATTACCTTTATTGTGCATTTTATTTCTATTATTATTACATTGTAATGTATAATGAAATAATTATACAACTCACCATAATGTAGACTCAATGGGAACCCTGAGCTTGTTTTCCTGCAATGAAACGGTCCCATCTGGGGGTGATGGACGACAGTGACAGATCATCAGACATTAGATTCTCATAAGAAGTGCACAACCTAGAACCCTTCTAATAGGGTTCACCCTTCCATGGGAATCTAATGCCACCACTACTGATCTGGCAGGAGGTGCAGCTCAGGGAGTAATGCAAGTGATGGGAACAGCTGTAAATACAGATGAAGCTTTGTTTGCTCACCCACTGCTCACCTCATGCTGTGTGGCCCAGTTAGTTCCTAACCATCTGTGGCCCAGGGGTTGGGGACCTCTGGTGCAAACTATTTAAATCAATCTCTCAGAGATCAGAGAATTTATCTCTTTTCAAGTGATCAGGTCACTAGTGACATCAAATATAATCTCTTCCTCCTGTTGAGTGGGCATGAATATACACTGAAAAATACTCTAACCAACTTTTTCTTTCCTAAACTCCATAAGGACCATTTGTCACTAACAGGCTTCCATTTCCAAGATTACAGTTTCTTTTACATTAGTTATATTTTGTGGTGCTTGTTTCCCAGCACTTCTGTCCCTTCAGTAAACTCTCTTCTCCAAATCAGACTGTAGGATGGGTTATTTCTAGGAAAAGCTCCTCCAAATAAACTGATTCCACCCACTATGTATTCATTCTGATGTCTTGTTCCTGCAATTTGAAGCACTTTTGGAACCTGAAGCTCACAATTTATAATTGCTTCAACTTTCTGAATGTAAGGAGGGGCAGGGATTGCAAAACAAAAAGCAAGAGAAAGATTTTTCGACCATTATCATTCTTAACTAGCAAAGGAGAATTAGTCATCCATGTTCTCATTCACAAAACACTATCTGTAAGTAAGCTATGTGCTAACAAGCTACATGAGGACAGAGAATGGGGGGAATAAGCACAAGTTTGGGCCAAATTATTACATATAAGTTCTTTAATGATAAAAATTACTTCTTAATTATTTTTGTATCTTTAAATTGCCTAGCACAGTGAACTGCACACTCTAGACACTCAATAAATGAATAAATAAATGCTTTCTTAGCAATCTATAGATTGGTAAAAGGGAGAAAAATTAAAATTCAAATGTGAATAATTCATATATTTTAACAGTTTGGATTAAAGTATCTCATGAAGAATGAGGATAATGGCTAAATTTGAGCAGAATGTTAGATTTTTGTGGAGATTTAATTATCTATTGTTTAACATGACCAATGCAATAAATATCTTTCATAATAATACCTGATTATTTAATCTGACAACTCAGGCTGTTATCAGGTGTAGCCTCCAAAAAGATACGTCCAAGCCCAAATCCCTAAGACCTGTGAATATTGCCTTATTTGGAAAAGGGGACTTTGTAAACATAATTAAGGAAAAGTTCTTAACTAAAGATTATCCTAGATTGCCTGGGTGGGCCCTGAATTCAATGACAAGTACCCTAAGAGACAGAAGAGCAGGATGCAACATGACCAGGGAGGCAGAGATTGGAGAGATGCCACCAAGAAATGCAATGAATGCTAACAGCCACCAGATGCTGAAAGAGACACAGCATGGATTCTCCCCTAGAACCTCCAGAGGACATAGAGCCTTGCTGACATGTTGACTTTGGACTTCTGGCATGCAGAACGGTGAGAGAATACATTTTTGTCATTTTAAGCCACCCAGTTTGTGGAAATTTGTTATAGCATGCCTAAAAATCTAATATAAATGACGACCCCTTCCTTCCCCTGAAATCAACCTTGAGTTGCATCTTTTGTTCATCAACAATCCATCCAATAGCACTGCTTTTAAAATATACCCAGCATCCAACCCCTTCTCACTACTTCCGCTGCTCCCACTGATCCTAGCCACCATCCTGGATTAGCCTTTTAAAGAGTCTCCTTAATCCTGCCCGTCCCAACTACAATCTATTCTCAACACCTAGACTGCAACATTTAAACTTAAGTCTTACCACGTGAAAACACTGCAAGCCCGCCACCCCTTCTGGAATTACCTCCAGAATAAAAGCAAATATCCCCACATTGGACTACACAGTCCCCAGTCACCTACTGACCTCATCTCCTACTACTTTCTCTAATGTCCCATGTGTTAGATCTATGATTTGTTAATTACTTTGGATATTTGGGAAGCATATAATAATGTCCAACATTTTCTGAAGTAGTACATCATGCCTTGCCCAAGTAATTAATTATTTTTAATTTGTGACTTAAGTAAAATAGCCTTTGCTTTATGATCAGGGAGACAATTGCGTATCTCCTCTTTATTTCCAAAGTTACAAACTACTCTCAGAAGCACAAATAGTGATTAGTTAATGAATAATATAAGAGAGTAGTGAGAATGACACAGAAATTTAGCTTTAAAAATGAGCAAATCTATCAAAGTAAAAGCTATTTCTCTACTATGGTCAGGATGGTAGCAGGTATATTATCACTACAGGAAGCAAATTTGACTGTCAAGTTGATGAGGAATAATTACAATTGTCAGGCAGAGAAATGACGAGATTGTGAGAAATTGAGCATTCCAAAATTCTCATGAAAGTGTTGACTTCATGTTATAGTCCCCAAACTCATTTTAATGCTATAAGATCCAACTCACTTTTCCAGAAGTTACTGTTGCCAGTTTTCATCCTGCCAATTGTGAGATGTTCCAGTGTGATTTTTGTGTTTGTTTGTTTTATTTGTTTGAGAATTCAATATCACATTGTCAGATTTCTGGGTCATTGCTTGGAGAGGCAATTCTAGTAGTGTTTTAAATCACCCATGTGATAAACCTTTTCTTTGGAATGATCTCTCCCCCAATCATCCAAAATAATTTCATAATCTCTCTTGGTTTGAAAGTTTATAGATTTGAGGCCCACATAATTCTTTCCTTGGCTAAGATAATAAGCTAAAAAGAACTTTCCCAAACTATACTGAAAACAAAATTGTGACATTCTATTAAGTATCAGTTTCAACAAATACTTTTTCAAAATTTTCGAGCAGATCAAATACTTCTACAAGTTAGGCATTGTGGGTCCCCTTCTAATTTGTTAGGTACATGGCTTGTGGAACTCCTGAGAGTGCAGCACTTTCTTTGAAGTCAGTATTCTTGAAGGCTCTAGAGATAGTGGGCTCAGAAAAGCCCCTCAGGCCTCTATACAGGAGACAGACCTGGTGTAATTTGTACAAGAGCCCACAGCATTATCAGTGCACCCTATAATTTTGCCAGATCTTATAAACTAAGCAGGCGTAGCTCTAGTCATTGCAGAGATGGGAAGCCTCCAGGGTAAACCCAATTGCTGCAGAAACTATCATTAAAACTATTATTGAACATCTATCTGGTGCCAAAAATACATCCAACTCATTGCAGTCATTTGGATCTGCAGCAAGATGATGCTTCTGCACTTCACAAGAAACAATGAATGCCTTGGCAATTTTAACCTAGGGAAATGCTGAAATGAAAAAGCACTTGTCCCAAAAGGCACTCAGGCAACGTCATCCTGCCCCGACAACCCCATACTGGATCACTGCCA
Organism: Ateles fusciceps; assembly: GCA_036589455.1. Taxonomy (NCBI): domain Eukaryota; kingdom Metazoa; phylum Chordata; class Mammalia; order Primates; family Atelidae; genus Ateles; species Ateles fusciceps. The sequence continues at coordinate 14,643,133 of JAZHEH010001266.1, read as the reverse complement.
ATTCCAACATCCTTTATCATTCCCTCATGTAGCCAAGATTCTGAAGGGAGGCCCAGATACAATTTGATCATATTTGGACAATTTTATCACTAAAATACTTCTCAGTCTATCTCCTCTTTCTTCACACCAAATACTATTGCCTTAGTCCAGTCCTTCACACTTTTGACCAGGACTAACACAAGAGCTTCCTAACTGGTTCTCTTACTTCCTGTCTACTTCCACCCCCCACCCCAGATCTATCCCCTTACATACATCCTCTACACTGCAGAGAGTGATCTGCCTGAAACACAAATCTGATCATTTCACTCCCAAGTTTTGAATGGTTGTGAATTCACTCATTGATTCATTCATTTAATTCATTCAATAAATACCCCGTACTCAGCACTAGGAATACAACAGTAAACAAAACAGACACAACTCTACCTTCTTGAAGCTTGCATTCCTGCGGGTAAGATGGGAAATGAGCAAACAGATATAAAAATATGTATACATATGGAGAGAGAGAGAGTAAGTGATGGGGTGGGGAATTTTTTAGAAGGAGTAGTCAAGACAGTCCTTTATGATCACAAAGGGATGAGGGGGAGAGAGTGAGCCATGAGGCAGGGCGAGGGAGTGTTGGGCCAATTCACGTGAGGCCTTGCCTTTCAGGCCTTGGTAAGAATGCAGAATTTATTCTAGATGGGATGAAGCCATAGGGGGTTTGAGCACTGTGAATGACATTTTTTTTTATTGTACTTTAGGTTCTGGGGTACATATGCAGATTATGCAGGATTGTTGCATAGGTACACACATGGCAATGTGGTTTCCTGCCTCCATCCCCCCCATTACCTACATCTGGCATTTCTCCCCCATGTTATCCCTCCTCAATCTCCCCCACCCCCCACACTGTTCCTCCCTTGGCACCCCCCAACAGACCCCAGTGTGTGATGCTCCCCTCCCTGTGTCCATGTGTTTTCATTGTTCACCACCTTCCAATGAATGAGAACATGAGGTGTTTGATTTTCTGTTCTTGTGTCAGTTTGCTAAGAATTATGGTTTCCAGATTCATTCATGTCCCTACAAAGGACACAAACTCATCATTTTTTAGGCTGCATAGTATTCCATGGTGTATATGTGCCACATTTTCCTTGTCCGGTCTATCATCGATGGGCATTTGTGAATGACATTTTAGAGGAAACACTAGAGGGTAAACCATAGAGGGGCAGAAGTGGAAGCAAGGAGACCTAAGCACCAGACTAATTGTGGAGCCGTTGATGTGATCCTGGTGGAGATAACAGTAGCTTGGATTAGCTTTGATGATAATCAGATTTGGGATATCTGGCCAAAAGGATTTGCTGAAGGACTGAATGTGGGTATGCAAAAAGCAAGGAATGAAGGACTCGGCACTGCCTACAGAAAAAACAACCCACGTGTGGCATCCAAGTCCTTCTAGATCTAACTTCTCCTTCTCTCTTCAGCTGCATCTCACACCACTCCATGCCTGAAACATTTTCTTCCAGCATTTCTAAATTCTGGGAGTTTCTTTACTCGGGCTTGCACACAGCAAAGGCTCAATGAATGTTGATCTGAACTGAACCTCCTAAGAACTCTCCATACCATCAGGTCAGCCAGATCACGGATCAGAGGAATGATATCATCAAAGGAAAATAGAAAGCAATGCTTTCCTGGATAAATCCCCTTGCACTGGAGGGTGTGCTGACCACATGAATCAGGCACTCTTCTTATGGAGTCAAGTCCTGTGGTCAAAGTTAGCCAGCCCCAAAACATCTCTGGATGTGATAAACATAGGCATCAAAGATTAATAGCTTGGGGGCAAAGAGAAAAAGAACACACTTGCCCACTCTATTTTACAATGAGGGTAACAGGCATCTAGAAAAATGAAAAACCAGACACACTAGCTGCTTGTTACCTCTACATGCATCCTCAACAGCAGCCCATGCTGCTTTTCACAGCCATGCCTGGTAGACAACGTTGAGAGAATCCGTCTGCAAGCTGCAGGTACAAAGCAGTATTCAGGGGATCTATAATCATGTTACATAAAGTGGGGTTTATATAAAGTTGACAGAATGTGCTGATGTGAGCCATTTACAGTTCAATTGTAACAGAGCAGTCTGGCAAGCAGCTAGCTTTATCTGGGATATGATGTACTTTGGATTCTGCTATCAAGTCAGATTTAGACTAACAATCTGAAGGGAATGCAATCCCCCTTTTAAAAATCCTGCCTTTCTTTTCTTAGATCCAGGAAATAAAAAGAAGCTAGATGAGTCTACATAATTCCAGGAAACTTTTCATTAGTTTATAAAGAAATGAAAATCATCTAAAAATTTTGTTCAAGGAAAACATAATCAGTACACAAAATTTGATTTAATACAGTGGATGAGAAATCTTTTTTTAAAAAAGAAATATGTTCCTTTGAACTTAAGATATTTTCCAGATGAATTAATTAAAAATTTTAATATATTTTAGCATAGCTTTACTCTGTACCATAAAACACAAAGCCAATGAAAATTATACAACGGGACTAAATTATAGAAGAGATACAGGCTATCAATCTATGTGTGTTATATGTGTGGAAAGATTGAGAACTGTTCTTAAAAATGCGGGACTATATTGCTACCTGATTTTACTTTCAGATGCATTTTCAAATATTTGTTTAAAATGTTTTCCCAATTTGTTTTGGATTCTTTTATGTTTTTAATTTTTTTTACTATGCTGAAATTTTTTATTCTTATAAATAAATAATTCAATATTTGTGTATGTGTGTCTGTGTATGCGAGTGCATGTGTGATGGGAAAAGGTTTTCCCTGTCACAAGAGTATATAACACTAGCCACACTTATTTGTTTGTTTATACTTCTATCATTTCAGTTTTTCACTAAATATTTAATCCACTTAGGATTAAAGTCAGTATTGATCTCTTTTTTTTTCTGAATGACTATAAACAGTTTTCTTCACTATTCATTAAATAATTCACATTTTTTACACTACCACCTTTATCATAGATTTTGTTCCCTAATTTACATGACTCTCTTTCTGAACTCATTGTTATATTTCATCCTTCTATTTATTCCTGCGCTGAGAACCACATATGTTTACTTATTCCTTACCACTTTTCTGTTTCAGAATTTTATTGGCTATGATATCCATTGGCTATTATTATTATTTCAATATTGCTGGCTATATTTATGTATTTATTTATATTTTAATTTTTATTTGTTGGGGCAGGACTGAGTGTCCCTCTGTCACCCAGGATGGAGTGCAATGGCACAATCTCATCTCACTGCAACTTCCACCTTCTGGATTGAAGCAATTCTCTTGCCTCAGTCTCTGGTATAGCTAGGATTACAGGGCATGCCACAACACCCAGCTAATTTTTGTATTTTTAGTAGAGATGGTGTTTCACCATGTTGGCCAAGCTGGTCTTGAACTTCTGACCTCAAGTGATCCACCCACTCAGGCCTTCCAAAGTGCTGGGATTACAGGCATGAGCCACTGCACCTGGGCTGTTGGCTATATTTATGATCCAAGATTATCTTTAGAATTATTTAGTCAAAATCCCTCCAAAAAGTCATTTGTGATTTTGATGAGGATTACCATTCACATATAGATTGAGTTTGAGATCACTGTCATCTTTACATGTAGTGTGCATTTCTAGCCAAGGAAAGATGTCTTTCAATTTTTCTTGTCTTCTTTTATGCCTCTCTGTTAGTCCATTTTTGTACTGCTATGAAGAAATACCAGAGACTGGCTAATTTATAAAGAAAAAGACATTTAATGGACTCACAGTTCCACATAGCTGGGGAGGCCTCACAATCATGGCTGAAGGCAAAAGAAGAGCAAAGCCATGTCTTATGGCGGTGGGCAAGAGAGCATGTGTGGGGGGAACTGCCTTTTATAAAACCATTAGATCTTGTGAGACTTACTCACTATCATGATAACAGCACAGGAAATACCCGCCCCCATAATCAATTACCTCCCACTGGGTCCTTCCCACAGCACACGGGGATTATGAGGGCTGCAATTCAAGATGAGATTTGGGTGAGGTCACAACCAAACCATATCAGCCCTTCAGTATATTTTATCCCTTTCTTCATAGGTTATACACATTTCATGTTACATTTATGCCTCAGAATTGTTGGTGTTTGCAATTTAGAAATTATAATTTGGTCATATCCTATACATCAAGATTCAAAAAAAGATCTTAGACCCTTTCAGTCACACCCTGTTAATGTACCACTAATTTTAATTGCTATCTCATCCCATAACAAATGTGTCTTTACTGAGTTTCTTCAGTCATACATAGCCTTTGGAATTTTATTATTTATAGCTACTTAGTATCTTTTAAATACTCTCAATATTTAGGTAGATTCTCACACTGTGAATCCATCCTTGCCAAAGTAGAATTAAACAAAACAAAAGAAAAACAAAAAACACTACTCCTTCCAGACTTCCTTGCAGCTACAGTACAAGCATCAGACCTAGACTGTACCAAGCAAATACACCCATAAAAGACTAAACTTGTGGAAGGTAGCAACATGACCAGTGGCCACATGTGGGGAACTAATCTGGCGAATGTGTTAGTGGAGGCATCTGATTCTTCAGGAGATGTCTGACTGCTGCTATGTGGCACCACATGCAATCAGTGAAGGGTGGCAGCTGGTGTCTTGGAGACAGCAACCCTAAGGCATGGTGAGGCATAGCCTAGGCCTGTATTGGTGGAGAATGTGTTGCATTCAAAAGGGGTTGATAGCCCTTGCAGAGATTCTGTGAGCTACCTGAGACACTTTAAGAAGTCTCTCTTTTCAAACTATCCAGAATGGATTCTGGTATTTGCAACTAAAAAACATGACTAATTCATAAACAAAAGATGGAAATTCATGCAATAGGCACTAAGAAGAAAGAACTGTAAGCAAAAGTGAATATGTTTTGTCTATGCTTATCTTTCTATTCCTCTGGCATCATTTAATTATGGTCTTTACCATACATGCCTCTAATTAGTAAACAAGGTTCCTGTTTAAATTCCTCAAGTGCTGGTAAACTTGGCTCCCTGGTGTGAAGGGCAAACATACTTTCATAGCCCAGGACTTCAATCACTCAGTTGTTTAATTAACCATGCCTTATGCAGAAAATGTGTGAATTTGCTAATTTTTTTAATACTTGTTAATATTGGCCACCAATATGTCTAGAAGAGATTTAAGTATAGGTATGCTTAAACACACAAATTACGTATTCATACATAACTATTAATCCACAAATAAGACAATAAACACATATATACTGCTAAACTATGTACTGGTCTCAGCTGTGCCATTCACCACCAATAATTACACGTATTTTACAGGGTTTCCAAGCCACACTAATAAGCTAGAAGAGACCAAGTTTTCAGAATCAAATAGGGACTTATTGCTTTGGTTATTAGTTTCCCATTTCTAAACACCAGCTAAAGGTAAAAAATAAAAATAAAAAAATAACTCTTTAAGATTGCTATGTATAAAATATGAAAAAGTGAAGTCCAATATATATTCCATTTCTTTCTCTAATTCCATTTTTCTCTCTCCATCTCATACACATAGTTGACCCCTTTCCCCTTTCTTGTCTCCTTTCCATTTCCTCAACTATATAGTGAAATATCTGCTCTGTTCTTCCTTAGTCAAAGTTCAAAGACACCTAGGACTTCTATTCTGTTTGCTTTAACCAAGACTAAGATCACTCCTATTGATTCCTACAAATACACCTCATATTCTGTTAGTCTTTAGAAGAATAATGATTAACAGAGGATAAATTCCCAAAATGCTCACATCACCTCGAGTGCCATTTTGTTTCTCAAATTCCAGAATCTGTAAACTCCATTTTAATAAAAAGAATTGTATCTTCTCCAGAGCTTAACACAGTCCCTGATACATATAGGGTGCACAAGCAATATTTATTAAAGGATGTTTTGGTATTGATCGTTTCTTGAATATATGTGAAAAATGCATTATTAAATTTCCAATGCATTTGATGTGGTCCATGGTTTCAAATAGCAAATATATTCTTCATCGGTGCATATTTTTTCCTTGTAAAATTTATTTTTATAATTTCCTTTAGAACAGAGATGAGGAAATAAAATTTATATTCATTCCAAAATTGCCTTAAATGAATACATTTTTTGAAAAGTTCATGGTTCTGCTTGTAGCAACTACATGCGCTAGACATAGCTTTTTCAAATGACATAATCAACAGAGACCATCTCACAAAGAGTTTAACTGAAACATTTAGCCAGTGAGAGTCAGTGGGATTATCTTCACTATTTTATTAATATATATTGTTAATATGTATTGGAATCAGTATTTCTAGACTCCATATTATACAATATGTGGAAAAATTTCTATCAGATTAAAAGTCTTTTCTTTTTTCTGATCTAGTAGGCCATACTATCTAAAGAGTCTTTTCCTGTGAGGACATGGCTAAAATGAGTTTTTAAATACTGGTTTCTTTGGCTCTAGGGTTATCCAGTTGTGTCTCTTAAAGATGAGCCACAACTCAGGTAGCTGCTACCAATTTGTGTGTGTGTGTGCAATGATCCATTTTTCTCCAATTGACCTTCCTTTTTCAATAATAATTGCAATAAAAATTAAAAGCAATTGAGAAATCAAGAAGGATTTTACCTAAGAAATTTGACAATGTAAGAAAAACTAAAAGGTAGCGGCCTTTAGAAGTACTTTCTTGAAATCATGTATTTATTGCTTCAGACTAATCATGTTACTTGTAATTATTGGCTTGCATATAAATGCTATTAAGAAACATTTTCTTTTCATATAAAAAAGATGAATATGTGTTTGCTAATAGAGCAAAAATGATGACAGAATGAAAAAGGAAAAGAAGGTAAGCTCTCCCAAACCTACAAAATTGTGATTGATTCTTCTTTTTAAAGAATACAAAATGGTCTTTTCCTGGCCCTTTATAGGAATTTATTTCCTCAGCTTCAATCATATTTAACAGGAATATTATGGTTTAATGCCTATATATCACATTGAAAAGAAAGGACAAAACTGTAAATAAGCATTGTTAAGTGATGTGTTTGCTGTTAGAGGTCTTTCAAAGCCTTGCTGAAGAAAATCAAGTCCATGACTGTTGGAAACAAACAACAAAAAAAAAGTGACAGTTACTAATAATAAGTGGTCACTTACAAAGCAGAGGATTCTTTTACTCCTGAAGTCTCCACATTGTTGACTTCAGTCTGGGTGACCCATTTCTTGGCTATTTCAAATTTGTGTCAACCCCAGTGATCTCTTTTCCTTATGTGCCACACTGCAGATTAAGGTCACTGATTTTGCACAGAGCAATATGAAAGGGAAGAAAAGAAAAACAAAAACAAAACAGAACAAGAACCAATTTCAATCAGTAACTAGGAGGAAAAAGGTCAGTCTGTTAACAATTATCTATTAAACGGCCACTATGTGTGGAGGCCTGGAATAAATTCTGTATGGGGAAACAGGAAACAGAAGACAGTAACCATACCTCTTGAAGAGCTCCAACTCTAACGGGCATAGAACAAGTCTAACAGAGACAGAACAATTATAAAAATCATGACATACAAAAATCTAGGAAAAATACATATTGACAGACTGAGTTTTCCATGCAGGAACAAAATCTAAGATCTTCACCACTTTGCTGAATTTAAGGGATAGATCATAGGACAGGAAAGCTGGGTCAAACAAACACAACCCACTTGTATTAATCTTTCATCATGCAGCTGTCTGAACATTTGAGTTTGTCCCTTACATGTGAATTCAAGGATTTAAAGAAACCTTTGAATACCAAAACTGTATCCAAGAGAACCATTAACTTAAATCTTCATTGGAAAGTGAATGTTTCCCAAACCCCTTTGGTTTAGTAAAAAAAAAAAAAAAAAACAGTCAATTTTATTACTATTTTTCATTGGATTCCTTGAGAAAAAAAAATTGAAAAAAAATTTCTCCATTTGTGAATCCAGGCCAAGCAAGCAGAAGACTATGTGAAAAATGAAAGATGGCTCTGGCTACCCCATGGAGTATCAGGGAGACGGCTATGTGACTGCTGCTTCTCCTCATAGGGGGCTGTCCAAACAGAGCGAATTTTTGAAAAATGGTAGAAGCTGAACATAGAACAGCAACCTGAGAAAACTCACCACGCATGCCCAGCTTGCCAAGGAAGCTCTTCCTTCCTTCTTTTGTGTTGGCAATAAGCACCACCAAAACACAAGATCACATGCATTAAAATTTTTCAAGGCAAGTTTCTAGCAGGAGCAGAACAAAAGGTATGTTGATTCTTCTGCAGACAGGTGGTTACTACTGTGGATGCCAGTGTTTTTGTTGGACTTGGGTTTTTTGGTTTTTTTTTTTTTTTAGTACTCAAAAAATAAAATGCCATCTATCTGTCCTTAATCTGGAAATGACTCACTGGTTTAATAGCTTTTGTTTAAAGCTCACAGGATCGCTATACATTGACTTGACTGCCTAAATGTGAAACTCAGGCCTTCAATTAGACACCCAAGCGAGAAAACTATGAGAGTAACAGAGTTGTGTTTTTTAATAACCATTTATTGTCATCAGTATATTTAACTTAATATCTTATGTCTTCCCTGACATCTAGTTAAAATGTTAGTCTCATTTCACTGAAATTGATGAAATCTAAAATGTATAATTAATGACCTCCTTTGCAGCAGAGTAGAAAATTAACTTTATTTCTTTTAGAAAAGGTGTTATTCTCATGAATAACCAAATTTATCTAAGTTGTTGGAAGTAGTTTAGCTTAATAGTCTTATAAAAAAAGATCATGGAATTTTTATTCTTCCTTTTGCAAAAGAAATAAAAGCTGCATCTTCTGTAATACTAATGTTCAAAATCAGAAATTTTATACTGACTACTTTCATGCTTAGCCCCTCGCCTCATTGCTTGCTATAAACCCCCTTTTCTAACCTTTTGTATTATTTCTGCATTTCTCTGCCCCCTACTCCACTCCCACCCTCACAAGACAATAAGCTCTTTGGAAAGCAAGAAAGGGGTTTTATTCATTATAAGTTTCAGAGCTTCCATCTCCTAGTCCAACAATGAGTATCTAGTAGGTGCTCAATAAATGTTTGCTCACAAATATTTTAAAATTTAAATTTATAAACAGGCAGAAGACTTTTATTTTGTTTCTATATATAAAAGTGGAGAATTGCTGACATCAGAGCCCCGATTATGGCAAGACTTCCAAGTAGGCAGATGATATGTTAGCAATCCCTTGCCCAGCTCCACCTTCCCCATCTGGCCTGGAGCCACTGTTGCAGTGAATCACATAACATTCCTTCCTATCCTTAAGGCTGTTCTTGATACCAGAATAAGTCATGTTCTCCAAGATTGAGAACCCATGTCAGGAGAGCTTAGCCATGTGTAGTGTCTTATTCCAAATACATATATGGCCCTGGAGAAACTCCTCTAAACTTCCCCAGGTCCCTAATCAGTAGGAGGAGTCCAATGCAGTCCTGAGCAGGAAAATGCAGAGCTCCTTAGAGAATGTGCATATGCTTTAGGAAGATGCTCCAATAGCCTAGGTCTGTTTGGAGAAGGAAAGATTTCAAGCTGCTGGAAGTTGGTGGTCTAGAGCACTATAAGTATGGAGGGGGTAAGTATCAAGACTCTGAAGAGTGTTTATCTTAATCTTCTTGGGGTCAACTGTGTTTCTGCCATCAGCAGATCCAGTGCTCCATCACACATGGGTTAGATTGTTTGGCTCTTTGCTGTCCACTTGCACTCCACCCTGGTTAATATCAGGGATTCTCACTAGGGAATGAAAAGGCTGGAACAGAAACCCTTTGACTTCAACCTCCCCAGCTCCAAGTGTAGCAGCATCTAGGAGAAGAATGATCAGGGTTAGCTTGAGGCTGTGGCCAAATGAGGCTCAAAGTCCTACTCCTGCACTAGATAGCTCAAAGCATCAAGCCCAAGGATCAAGCATAGAACAGAAATAGTTCTAAGCACAGGGTTTGCAGTGGGAGGCAAAGGGCCAGTGGGTTCAGAGACAGAGCCATGATGACATGGCAAGAGTAGAAGCCTTTGATGGAGTTCCATCTACAAATCCACCAGCAAGCAGGGAACTGTTAGGGGCCATGCTGGTTTGTACTTACTGTTTTCTCAGTACCCAAGAATATCAGAATAGAGAAGAATCTTATAGGATCCAAGAACATGCTATTCCAAAGAGGTTTTTAATTTTTGAGTTGTTTTGTTTCCCAAAATCAGAAACAGAGTAGTACCCATTGGCTCTGGGAGGAAAAGAGCACTGGTATGGAAGATGACAAAAATGATATAAAGGCAACATTGGTGAAGGCACCAGAAAAAGCCCCAAGGAAGTCAGCAAAAATGGAGACCTAGCCATGCATAGTGTCTTATTCCAAATACATATATAGCCCTGAAGAAACCCCACTAAACTTCCCCAAGTCCCTAATCAGTAAGAGGAGTCCAATGCTGGCCTGAGCAGGAAAATGCAGAGCTCCTTAGAGAATGTGCATGTGCACATTCCGGGAGTGGCATCCCTGACTGAGACCAATCAAGGGTAAGCCAGAATAACTCAAATACTTGTTACTGATACGTTGCCTTCACCAAGTAATATAAGTATTTGAGTTACACAAGGCACGTACAAGGCACAGTTTTCTAAAGGAAACAATCAGGATGCTGTATTCTCCTGTGGTATACAACCTCTGCCTGTGAAAAAACTGTCACAGTTAGATTGGATGGCTGTAACTTGGCTTCAAGAAGGAGCATTCATGTGAGAATGAGATTCACCTGGATGCTTCGTGCATAGACAGAGGGGAAGAGGGGGCCTTCATTTGTCATCTGCATAAAAATTCTTCAGCTATTCATTGAATGATCACTAGGCACAAGATATTGTTTTAGGCATTGATGATAGATAGTAGTGAGAAAAAAGGTAAAATCTCTATCCTTCTTTCTACTTGGAAAAATAAATCAATAAATAAAACATATTTTTGAGACAGTAGGAAGGACTGTGTAGGAAATATATCAAGGAAGTTGGATAAGGAATGTTGGTGGAGGAGAGTTTACAAATTGCAAATAAGGTATCTAGATGAGGTCTCACTGAGAAGGTGATGCTTGACAGGTGACATCTTCAAACATTTTTTTTAACCAAGAAAATGCATATTATCTTTTAAAAAAATGTGGAGGGCTGTGTAGAAAGATCAAAGAAGAGGAAAGGATGCCAGATAGGGGTAAGGCATCTGCTGAGAAGTATATGTGGAAATAGGGGAGGACCAGCAGCAGGTCCAGCATTAAAGCGTTTATAAGGAACTTGGGAGTTCCCTGGGGTCCCTACCTCCTCCTTCAGGAAAAGGGTGCTCTCTGTCCTCTGGGTGCTTAGAGGCTGTTCTTACTGCCGGTCCTCTCCAGAAGCAGCTCCCTCCCTGCCAGTTTCTTTGTGGGATACCCTTCAGGACCAGACCTCTACCTGGAGCTCAGAGTGTGATTGGAAACCAGGAGAGGATGGGTTGGAATGGGCATCCTTTCATTTTGCTGCATAAGCCTTTTAGCTTCCACAAGGATAACTCACTAGATTGCACAAAGGCAAATTTCTTTTCTAAAGGATTAGTAGAATTTCAGAAGGGAATAAAACAGGCAGAACAAATATTAAAATTTCATCAATCCCAGCACTTTGGGAAACCAAGATGGGCAGATCATGAGGTTAGGAGATCATTGAGACCAATCTGCCCAACATAGTGAAGCCCCATCTCTACTAAAAACACAAAAAAAATTAGCTGGGTATGGTGGCGGGTGCCTGTAATACTAACTACTCAGGAGGCTGAGGCAGGAGAATCGCTTAAACCTGGGAGGTGGAGGTTGCAGTGAGCCGAGATGGCACCACTGTCCAGCCCAGGAGACAATGCAAGACTCCATCTCAATAAAAAATAAATAAATATCAACTTGAGCTTCTTCCTTGAGTGTCAAATGCACCTCACAGACACACATGGAGACTTAAACCTTCACAAAGGATGGCCCTGACTTTTCCTAGCTCTATGTATGTTTCTCTTACACACACACACACACAAACGCATACACATACACTCATACCACAACCTTCCCTCCACTACCACCTCCTCACAGATGGCTATGGATGCTAAGGAAAAACAAAACAAGGTAAAACAATCATCCCTGGGTTTTATTGGTTCCTACGTGTCACTTGTCTGGTACAAACATAAATCCCTCAGTAGTCGGTCTCCTGGATACTTTCTTATTTTTTAGTATTTTTTTGTACTATCCGATAGAACTATCTCTATATTTACCCTGTTTCCAAACTATAACCAACCATTTAGTTCCAAAATCCTAGGGGTTCATCCTCCCATCCTTCCCTAAATTGACTCTATTTCAGAAATAGCTCCAAGCACAAAAGCAGCAAAGAAATTCAATCACATGGAAAAAAAGGATTTGAAATAGAAAAATTAACCCAAATTTTGCTCCATAGCTAGAAAATATAGTTTGAAATTCATCTCTGAAATTTCTTCTTTGAATGGAAATCCAATTGAATAAAGAAATTAAAGTTACCAGTATATCATTTGTTAAATAGCTATTGAATACTCAGAAAAAGAGTGAAGGTTGAATTATTTGCTATTAAGTATTTTTGATCTAACAAGCTATTACAGATAAAAAAAAAAAGGCCAGTTTAAACACAACCCACATGGGACCATGCCTCAGTATGGGAAACACATTAGTGTGGCCACTCGGATTTCTCAAGGATCATTTTAATATTTAGTAGAGGAAAATGTGACTATTCTTCTAATATTTAATTAGAGGGATGTCATCTTTGAGAGCGCAGGGCACTCCTGTTTTCACCTCCATCTGATTTAATGAGCACTATCCCTTTTTCTCCCTACAGATTATTTTCCTGTAAATTTCTCTGGATAAGATTGCATTTTCATCTAACTAATATTCTCTTTATGCAAATAGGTGTTATTTACATATATAAAACTGGTTAAGAAATCAAAATGACATTCAATTGATATTTACGGGCAATTTCACGTGCTTATTTTTCAGTTTTATAGAACTTAAATTTAGCATTTTCTGACTTGGAATCTATTAGGTTGGTATATTTAAGAGTTAAGCTGATTTTCTTTCATTAAAATTTAGTTTCTGTGGTTTAATCAGTGAACACATAATTGCTTAAAGTATCCACTTTATAAGATTTTTCAATAAATTATCAAGAATGTTTAAATCTAAAAACTGATGCTATTTCTGTACTTGTGGTCATAGATACACAGCACAATTTCTGCAGCTAGTCAGCTTGCTGTACTTTAATCTAATAAGCCAGCTGGAAAAATGGTTCTGTTTTCTCACTGTGGGATTCTTTTTCCTATATGAATATGGCCATTTCAGACTCTATCATTCTGTTTTAAAGGCCATCAAGCTTTACTTTGAATCATTTCTTGATTCATCAGATATACTTAACATTGATTGAGAGCTTACTACATGCTAAGTACATTGTAATGGATCAACTCACTTGCTCCTCATAACAACCCTAGGAAATATCTAGAAATAATGCTCACCTTCCATGTCTGCCATGTCTTCAATAAGTGCAAGAATACATATGTAAAGCATGTACATTTGCAAGGGCTGACATGTTCTCACCACGTGCAGTGATTCACACAGTAAACATTCAGCTAGAGTTAGTTCCTGTTGTACTTTCTGTATATGTTCCCCTATTATAGCAAGTGGCTCACCATGTTCTAATTATGTATTTAGCTAAATGACCTTAAAGTGCTTAACAGCTAGTAAGTAGCATGGCAGGGTTCTTACCCAGGCAGTTCTTGCATTGAATCCTAGCTCTTAATCAGTACAATATAGTTCTAGATAAACAATGAAATATTAATAATTCCATCAAATCAACACGTTTCCCCTCACTACACTATTATGGAACACAGGGGATAATCCTATTACCACAGTTACTGAGAAAATCATCTGTAGTCAAATCTAGATGACAACACCATGGGGTAAATACTGAGGGAAAATATAAATATGAAATAAGTGCACACAGTAAAAGGTGTAGTCTGTAGTGAGCACTCTATAGAACCTAGTTAAAATTGGGCAGGACAAGAGCATGAGTCACCTAACTCTGAAGGAAAGGGAAAATGCAGAAACCCAGTCCCAAAATGAGAAAGGGATAATGAAGCATTTCGTTCATGACTTCGTCTTGGTAATGCTTTTAAGTCAATAAAGAAAGTAGTGCAGTAATTGTAGTTTGTAAAACTTCTAAAGATAGAATCATTCTTAACAGCCACCAGATTTCTCTTTCTGAAACACAAACCTAATATTCATTTGCCAAAAGCTTCTGGAAGCTGCTCACCACTCACGAGGTTCCCCGTGATCCGACCCTGTCTATTGCAATTGTCTCTCCTCTCCTCACCTTGCATTGACCATTTAATGTGGTGGAGAGAACTTGGGTTTTGAAGCTAGAAAGACACATTTAAATTCCTTACTCCATGACTGCAAACTGAGTGATTTAGAGGAATTTACTTAACCTCTCTGACCCTACTGACCCTTAACCATTTTGATCCCTTCTCTGTAAACTGCAGATAATCATACATACCTTTAGGGTAATATTAGAATTAAATGCAAAATACATACACATATATTTATGTATTTGCATATATATATATATATATATATATATGCATGTAACATAATGTTCAACATACCATAAGCATTGTAAGCATTCAATTAGCTTTAATCCCATTATATTTTATTTGCATATTTTTCTATTATAGCAAGGCTCACACTATATTCCAAGACTTCCAAGGTCCTTCATTTATTTAGGGCCCATTTTCCTCATCTTCAAAATGGGCATAGGAACAAGCATTTACCTAGAAGAGTTTTATGGACATTACAGAAAATACGGAAAGTAAGCTGTGTTGTAATCACTCCATAAATGGTAGCTATGTTACCATTGCTGCTGCTGGTCAGTCCATGAGCTTCTCTGGGACAGAAATTCTTTTTATCCTGGTATCTTACATAGACAGCATCAAACAAATGCTATGCAGTAGGTGTTCAACAACATTTCAAAGTGTGAACAAAGGACTTGTATTCACTCCGCCCTGGAGGCAGGATTTCTTGGGATCCTCCAACAACACTGAAGTTTACAGCAGTTTCAAATCTCATATTCTTAGTCCTATTGGAAATTTCAGAAATCCAACCTTATTAGTGAAGGTAAATACCTGCAATTGCTGTAGCAGACAACCCCGAAACTTCAATAATTCAACCCAAAGAGTTTATTTCTTACTCATAGCACAATCTATACCTTGTTGGATTCTCGATGGTTTGTGACGGGGATAAAATTACCAAAAGTCTCTAAGTTCCTGTAGAGTAGGACCAGTGTTGTACAGTATATTTATTTATATATGTGACTTTCTCAGTCACCACTACCCCCTTTGTCTATAGAGATTAGCACAGTTTCTTGTCCTCCCTAAGAATATTTACTATTTATAAATCAAACTACACAATAGTCAGGCTATTATTCAAATATTTTAGAAAAATATACTCTTATTAAAAAGAAGAGAACTGGAATATGACCTTAAGCAGCTGAGCTCAGAGCTTATACTCTTAACCACCTTCTCTACCGTAACTGTAATAAAGCATGGATTGAAGAAAAAGAATGTATTTTTGGATTTCAACTACTGTCTTGGTCTTTACAAAAAGCTGTGTAAAAAACCACCTGGGCGAATTTTCATTAGAAACAATATAAGCACAATTGTCTTTTATTATTTTAGCTTTAATAAAGCTAAGCTTTAGAATAACCTAAATTGACAGCACTTGAGTTATGAATTAGCTTGGGAACTGCTTTCTTTGATGCCAAAAAGGCACTTGATTTGATGTGGCAAAATAATACAATCCAGTTTTAAGGGTAACATTTGAGCTGAACTCAAGATTTGCTTTTTAAAAAACAATCTGTAATCTTCAGTTACCAATGGCTGATTTCCAGGTTCTATTTTGAAAGTGATAATTAGGCCTGGAAATTTTTTTGCTAACTTTGTTATGTAAATCACACCTTTGGGGGAAAAATTGGACAAAATAACACAATAGCAATAAAAAACCATTTTATCTTGAATGATTTTTAAAAATCTATTCAGTCAGATGAGATATATGCCAGGCTTTGTGTTACATTCCATGATTTCTAGAGCATTTAAAATATCAGTCCTCAGTTTAAAAAGAACAGTCCCTATTTTTGTTTAATCCAACCTCAGATATAATCTGGAGTGAGTTAGGTCTTGAGTCTTCATCCCTTGACTAATTAGTGGCTTGTTATAGAATCTCGAATGTTAAACATTTTTCTTTTTTACATCATGTTTTCTCCCCCACCACCCCCAACCCCATTTGTAACAACTCCACTCTGGAAGGACTGTAAATAAATCTCCTGTTCATAATTTTTAATTTCTATTTCTATACTTTTTTGAAAAGTTTGAGATTCAATGGCACAACTCCTGAGGACTTTTCTTATTCAAGGCAATGGCCAAGTAAAAACCCTATAGCCTGCATTGCACAACCAACGGGAAATGGCTTGTTGGGGACAGACAAGAAAAAGAAAGAATAACTGTATCTGTTCTTTTGCTACAGTGCTGCATCACAGTGGGAGACAAAATAAAAATGGTCCTACTGAATAGCACTAAACATCCAATTCTGACTCCTCAAGAAGCAGTGTCTGGTTTTGATGGGAAAGTCCAATTCCAATGACAGACTCAAGACATCTGCAGAACTAAATTTATCTCTAAATACAGCACAGCTTGAAAAACAGACCAGATCTGGTTTCAAAACACTATGTTGTTAACCCTTTTCAAGATGTGGAATTCCTTGAGACGATTATCCTCATAGTTATAGCAAGAAAAAAAAAAAGTCACAGAAAATCATCTGGATCCAAATATTTGCTTATTTCTTAATGACATTCACATACCTGCTGCATCCTACCTTCAATTGGTAAGTGTGGTATCCAATGACTTACCAATTGCTAAAGGCAAGAACAGAAGCAAATGGATATAATTCTCCCATTCATATGTCGAGGTCAGAACAGAGAGGCTGACTCATCACAGAGTCTTTAGCAAGTCATAGTCCTTGCTACTATCAGTTTGTTCATTTGTTATTATGAGCTATTCAGTTGCTGTTTTTCTTTTTTCATTCAGGGCAGAAACATAAGGTCTAGGCCAGAGAGAGTGGAATCCTTAATGGCTCTTTTCTCTCTCATTTCCCCACTTGACAGGATGGCCAGTTGGCTTAGGAAGCCAGTTGGATACAAATGCCTTTGTCATTTCCCATCCTCGTGTCTTCCTGCATTAATCACTTGCCAGTGTGCTTTTGTCTCTTGTCTGTTGAGAGGGTAGTTTTGCTGAGCACATATGCTCTCTTTGTTGCTAGATATGACATTTATCACAGTGCAGCTTAAATTTAATGTGTATTTTAACAACGCACCTACTTTAAGGAAGTCACTTTCCCTTCATTCACATTCTTCCCAATGATGAAGATTCTATACAAATAAGGGGATTTTGCTTTGCTTTTTCTAACTCCAGATCCTAGCATATCTAGGTTTTGATAAACATGCTGACTCAAGAAATTTTCTGTAATATCATAATAATATTTCTCTTTTCTTTCCCTTAGCAGTATTATTTGAAGTGCATATTTAATATCTTATTCTATTCTTTTATAGTCTTGGCTTGCCTGTCAGTGGTTCCCAAACCTGTTGCATATTAGAAATGCTACTTCTGCACATTTTGATTCAGTAGTCCCCAAAACATCCAGGAATTTGTATTGTTTCAAAGCTTCTACATTTTTTTCTTATTCTTATTGCCACCCACAAAAAGAGATTGTTTGCATTGCACAATGTGAAATAGATTAAGAGAAGCACAATGTCTATGAGGAAGTGGGCTGGAAATATACTTTTTTTAAGTTCCACTAGTGAATCTAAGGTAAACAGTCCCTGGGCCAGTAATTGAGAATCTTTGTCAGCAACCTGTAGCAGAAATAGGGGATGTTAAACTGGAGATAGGAATGCAGAGACTAGTGTGGCTGGAGCATACAAGTAGGGACTAAAATGAGAGGTTGAACTGAATGGATAAGGACCTCAAAATGCTAAGTTAAGGAATGTTGATTTATTTTGTAAATAATGAAATGCTATCCAAGCTTCTTAGAAAATGAGTGTCGGCCAGGTTTGGTGGCTCACGCCTGTAATCTCAGCATTTTGGGAGGCTTAGGCAGGCTGATCACCTGAGATCAGGAGTTCAAGACCACCCTGGCCAAGATGGCGAAATCCCATCTCTACTAAAAATACAAAAAAAAATTAGCCAGGTGTGGTGGCAAGCGCCTATAATCACAGGTATTTGGGAGGCTGAGGCAGGAGAATCGCTTCAACCTGGGAGGTGGAGGTAGCAGTGAGCAGAGATTGCACCACTGCACTCCAGCCTAGGCAACAAAAGCAAACTCCTTCTCAAAAGAGAAGAAAAAAAATAAAAGGAGTGTCATCATCCAGCCACAATTTTAAAAATATAATTTGGAAAGCATTAGAAGGATGGAGTTGATGAGGGACGAGACTAGAGTCAGGTGAAACCATTAATGGACTAGCGATGAGGAGGGTCTAATTAATGAAGAAGGGGAAAGAAGTAAATGTGAGACAGCAAAGGAAAACTGTCAGGTGTTAGTGTTAGAGGGAAGACGGAGACTCAGGTGGCAAGAGGGATTGAAAATGTCAAACCTCAAACTGGATTGCAGAAAGGTTTGTAATCCCATTACTTTAAAAAGGAGGCAAGGATTTTGAGGGAAAGATGATGACTATAGCAATGTATTTCTTGCTTATAAATCAGACTCTGCTTTATTTTGGAAAGATACTCAGTAGCCAGTTGGAAGTTTAGGTTCAGAATTCAGGAGAGAGTTGGAAACTGGAGAGATATGTTTAGAGTCATCTGCATAGAAGTACTAATTAAAATAGCACACAGACCACTTCTCAGGGAAGTAGAATATTGAGAGCATAGAGATTGGGATCAATGGGGCCCTCAACTTTGAGCGTAAGCTAGCTGCATCTTCTGTCCTGAATCTATCAGCTCAGTGAAGAGACCGTTGTTGGGAATGTAAGAAGGAATAAATTGAGGAGGAGTAAAAGATCATCTAGCAGCATCAATGGCTGTATCAGTGAGGCTTTGCCGACTGCTGTCTCAAACAGCCTCCAAAACTCAGTGGTCTAACATAGTAACATGTATTTCTTGCTTATATCACAGTTCAATGAAGGTTGGTGGTGACATGGGAGGAGTAAAGGATTAGGGTCAGTGACAGGTTTGACTCTGCTCTGTGTACTCATTCTGGGACCCCAGTCTCTTCACCCTTCAACAGTGGTGTTAAGGCCAACCTGGCATCGTCCAACCAGAGGATAGGGAATGTCATAGTGTGGCAGATTTACAGGACATTTTAGATGTCTGGCCCAGAAGAGGTGTATATTGCCTCCCTCCACATTCCACTGGTTAGAACACAGTTAGATGGTTTCATTCAACTGCAAGAGATGCTGGGATATATAATTTTGCTACATGCCCAGTGGAAAAGAAGACAGACTTGGTGAGCACATGGAATTGTCTCTGCTCTTCTGGTCTCCACATATCTGTTTCACCCCCCTCCTCCTATACACAGAAAAAAATGACCCGCTCCCCATGAGAGACAATCCTAGTTCCCATTCAATCACCACATCTACCCCAAAGACCAGGATCTCTGAGTCATGATCAGATGCTCCATCAAGTCCAGCTAAGATTCCTCAGTTCTTACAAATTATGAATTAAAACAGACACAAGTTATCTGCCTCTCAACACACACACTCCCAAAATTCCGTGGTAGAGTGATCACAGAGTGACCATCAAAAAACACCTCCATTTGGGAAGAGAAAGCAACATGAATTAAAGCAATTCTAAAATTCTGTTGGGCAGGCACTGTGAGGGCCTTCTATCCTGTAATGGGGAAGGGCTGGGGATAGGAAGAGATTTTAGTATGCAGACCCTGATTCCACTCTTTGGGAGTTGACTATTCTATCCACAGCCACTGTCTCTTGTCCAACAGCTTCTGTGGCCATGTCTGAAATGGGCACTGGGGAGTATTTCCTGCTTGCAGACTGCATAACTTTTATAGGCTGCTTCCTGTTAGAGCAACTTGAAAGTCCAAAAATTGTCTAATTGCTTGAACAGTCAAGTTTTTTTTTTTTTTTTTTTTTAATCAAAGTTTGCAGTGTTCATGGTTCCCTCAAAAGCATAGAATGTCTCTGGTCTACTTTACTCATGTTCATTCCATTAGCTAAATAACCACCCCACAGTTATTTCTTAGACAAAATTCTCAAATGTGCTTTGTTGTTTTTTTTTTGCTTTCTCACCCTAAATCTTTCTGTCTCAATTTAATGACAGTTACCTCAAAGCCATCAAGCTTCACTGGAAAGCCATACCCTTACTCTAATCTTTGCCAAATTCTTGGATCTTAATTGGTTTAGGGATTTTTTTCAATCCTACTCCCTACTGATTGGGGCTGAGAAACGGTCACCTTTGCCAGCTCATCAAGGCTCCAAATTTCTAGACTCTATTACTTTCATTTCTGCTTCCTAAGTGGCCAATTCTTTCCTGATCTCATCTTTTAAAAATGTTGTTCAGAATGCAGCCAACAGGAGTCAATACACATGAATACTTTGATTCTTTCCATCCTTTCCTCTAGAGTTATTTGCTCAATAGGGAGAGCGTCTTCCTTCTGAAACATAAAAGGTGACACTGTTACCAAACTATTTACTACTGTGTAACATGGATGGCTATTTTTTAGTCTCTAATATCAGTTTACTACCTGCTCCCTCCCCTGAAAGCTACTAAACCAATGCCACATATTTTCCCACAAGACATGCTATGAAAAACCCATTTTCTTGTCTTTGTTCATGTTTTTCTTGCCTTTTGGAATATCAGCCCCATTCTTCTCTGCTTATCTGTCTAAGTCCTACCAATTCCTCACATCTCTTCTACGTCTACCTCTGTGGAGTTTTCTAAGTATTGCAGCTCACCTCAATCCTCAATTACTAGAACTTACTATTTTATAATATTATTTTAGCATACTATCTTAGACACCTTATATAACTTTTTTCTGTCCCCAGTAGACTTAGAATAAAATGTATTTTTATATTCTTAAAATTCTTGGGCTTTCAAAATTCATTTGGTGGCTAAGAATATGTTTGCATGAATTACCTGTTCATTTACTTCTTTCACAGCCATAAATTGGCAGATTTTTTTCCAGTGTGGTGTCTAGCTATGTCCTTCTCTGGTCAAAAGTGTGAAATAGATAATATTACATAGTCTTTCAAATCTTTTTCCTGCATATTTTTCCTTTTTTTTTTTTTTTTTAATGAACTCTATACCACCTTCCTACCACTGCCAGGGTACCAAGTGCTGCCTTAATTGTGTAGTTCTACCTAGGATAACCCCTATGACCATAGATATTCTTAATTTTTCATATCTCTTTCCCTAAAAAATGTATCCATCCTCTCTCCCACCTCCAGGTGTCCAAACCTAATCTGATAAACAATTTTAAAGTAAGGTATAGATGCTCAAGACGGCAGCAGTTTCCATTGCAATTTCATGACATTCAGGATTGTTTGTGTAAATTGTAGGCAGTGAGGTAACGCTGGAAGTGGGAGGGCAGTGTGTGAAGAACTTTGCATGCCCCTCAATGACAAAACTACATGGGCTAAACTCAGTGGTCCAAGGGTATCATCAATGTAAGGGGAAAGAAATTCTCCTTAAAATTGATTTTGAGTAGTGAAACATCATAAAATGAGTAATCTATAGAAATAATTTTAGTGTTGAGGATTTGTATTCCTATTGAAGCTATTGTGGCTGTCTATATATTAGTCTATGGTTATAAAACAATTGCATAGAAGCTGAAGAGCAACTTAATATAAAAGTTCACTTAAAAAATAATCATTTTCTGACCTATAAACATCTAGTAAGAAAGAGATAATAACAAGCAGTGCTTTAGAGAATACCTTTCTGTTTAACAGTAAATTCATCTGATAGAAATACAATGACTAGATTTAAGCATGAAGATCATCTACCTTCTCTGCAAGTCAGCTGGATGGCAGAGCCACAAATATAATGACCCAAGTCCTCCACACATAGTCTAGCCAGGCACTGACCACTTCTGAGAGAGAGCTGGAGATGGGCAGACTCTGTTTTTAGATTATGAGCCTCATGTATCTGGAGACCATGTCTTATAGATTATCCAAGAATACTCTTGCAGAGTACCATGTGCATTTTTAACACCCCAAATTTCCTTCAATACTTATATCAAAAAGCTTTTCATCTTTGCACAGAAGAGAAACCATCACCTATACTCAAATGTTTCCATACCATTTAGGGCCTAGCAGCTCAGACATCTTCCCCCACTCCATCATAAAATATTTTATTATGTCAATTATGGGAAACCCAATCACTCAAATAATTCATAGTGAGATGGAGCAAAGTACCTGGAGAACCATGGGGAATAGTCATAAAACTGGCCATGGATGTGAGTACCATGGCATAAATGTCTTTCTAATTTGAATGATTCCTGATTCCTGAAAATAAAGGAAATTAATCATTCATCTCTCCCTTTTAACTACAAACCTAGATATAAATGGATTTAAATAGAGGAGTTAGGTTGAGCATCATAATCACCAACTTTCATTATGGATGAGGTCAATTCAAAGAAAGACGAAAAAGACAAATCTAGCAGCCTTCTCCTTCTGTTTCTCTCTTTCTCTCTGTATATATATATCTTTCTCGATATATTTTTTAGAGAGAGAGAAATGTAAATATACATACACGCAGTAATCCCTGGTATCCCCAATGAATTGGTTCCAGAACCCCCAAAGATATTTAAACCCTCAGATGCTTAAATTCCTTGTATAAAATGATATAGTATTTGCAAGTAACCTACATATATCCTGCCATATACTTTAAATCATCTCTAGATTACCTATAATACATAAAATAATGTAAATGCTACATAAGTATTATAATAGTTGTTATGCTGTATTTTTGTGTTTTTTTATTGTTTTACTGTTATTTTTATTGTGTTTTTCAAAAATATTTTTGATCCTCAGTTAATTGCAAAACTGCTGATACTGAGGGCCAACTCTGTCTGTGCGTGTGTGTGTGTGTGTGCATTAGCAAATAAAGTTTCACACATTTTTATTTAATTTTCTAATAAAAGTAATTTAAGAATCATTGTTATATAACATCAAAATGAATGACACAGAGTTAAACTGCTTCCTTCCTTCCTTTCTTTCTTTCTGTCTCTCTTTCTTTCTCTTTCTTTCTTTCTTTCCTTCCTTTCTTCTTTCCTTCTTTCTTTTTAGAACAGGCCTACCTATTTATAGGTATTTTAAAGCACATCAAAGGGTAAGTTGTTAATCATAAAACTAAGGCATATTGATTACCTATAATGTTTCTTTGCTATATTTTTCTTCACCATACAAAACTACTCTTTTGGTTTCATTATTCTTTTTGTTTTCCATTTCAACAATTTTACCACCAACTGAATTAATATTATCATGTTTGTGAATTTTACAGACAAACAAAACCCTGTAGAATTAAAAGTTTGTCTAACAGCCTTTTGTTTTCAAAAATTCTTCTTTTCCATATATTTGCTGTTACAAAAAAAAAAAGCCAATCCAAAATTTATTACAAATGACAAACAAACATTTTAAAAAGAAAAATTGGTTTTAATGATCCTTTCTCAATTTATTGCAAAATAATTTCTCTGATACACCAGTGGCAATGCTTTGGCACCATTCCTCATCAACACTTTTATCTGTCCTGTATCTAACCTCTCTGGATTCAAATAGCTAAAGGCAGATGCAGAGTTGCAAAGAAGCACCACTTTATGCCTTTCCAGAGAGAAAGAATGAAGTTCTCTGGCTACATGGCTGCATCTCTGAATGGGTGATTTGTCAGTGGTCCCTTCCTTGTGTTCTCACCTCTGCCCTGGAATGTGCACCAACAAATGTAGGTGATGGAAACAGGAAGGGTGGCTGTCAAAGGTTCAAACTCCCCTACTTGTGGCTGAATTGATAGGATCTGTTTATGGCCTCAGACATGCTTGTGATGACAAAAGAAAAGAGAAAATACAAAGAAGGGACTTCTCTACCCCTCGCTATTTGAACACTTACAGATGCCCTGCACCCGCCTCCAACAAGTTACTGTTCCTGCAGAGCCCTATTCAAATTGGAGCATTCATCCCCAAAGAGTGACTTTTCTAATGGTCCAAATAGACAACATTCTCACAAGGAAAACAAATTCTCATTTATTTAAAAAACGTCTTATGGGCTTGGAACGAAAACACTCTTCTAAACAATCTCATGTGGTGAAAAGTGAAAAGAATAAAAGATGTTTTAGTAACTGGGTTTTGTTATGTTAAATAAATGCAGCATGAAGTTTACATATTTATGTGGATGTAATGATGTAATCCAATCTCAGAAAAGTCATACATTAACAAATTGATGTTGGGTTATATGCATTCCTGAACAATGAGATTAACAACGCATTTATATAAAACTATAAAAACTGTTGACAAAAAAATGCCACTGTTAAAAGAAGAAAAATAAAGACAAAGTCCAGTCATTCATATAAAGTGTCTTGATCAATTCTCTGTTAGCTTAAAATTGAATTAGCTCAATTTTCTCCTTTCAGTTTAACAAGGTCCAGCAAATTCTCTTTAAGCACTCCAAAACCAGGCTGAATCTTCTTTTCCTGTTCTTATTTCTTTAGTTTTACTCTAAAATTTCCTCTATTTATTATCATGTTATATTATACATAAGCTACCATAAATCCTTTTCGAACAACGTAAAAAATATACCCATTCACATCTCCTTTCCCCAGTCCCAAGAAGAAGATGACACTTACTCTGCCTTCTTTAGAGGGTCTGTGTCCAAAGGTCACCTCAGAGCTGCCTTGGGAAAATTACTCAGCCCTCATGGCAGCTGCCCTCTTTACTTCATGTGGTAGAGAAGTTTTGCAGGGATGTGTGTGTGTGAGCATTAAAAATCATCATGTAGAAAACTTGGCTTGAAGAACATAGAGGATCAGACACTGTATGTTAGAGCAGCTACAGATAGACCTAGCTCAAGTCTGCCACTTATTCCAGGTAACTTCAAAAAATTGATTGCTCCTTCATGTCCTTTCCTCCCAATAATGCTAAACTCCTAAGTGGCAGTGTTATAGCCCCAACACACTTTGCATTCCTCTTACATTTCTTATGACCTCATCGAATGCTGTATACACAATGCAAATATTTGTTGAGCACTTACTATAAGCCCAGCACTGTTCTACTACCCACTTAACATATACAAGTGTTACTGCATTGAGTCACATCAACAACACTATAAAGTAGGTATTAATTTTATCACCATTTTATGAATGATAGAACCAAGGCACAGAGTGTTCAGTAACTCGTCAAAGTACAAACCCACTTTACAAGTAGCAAAGTCAGAGTTCAAAGCCAGAGTCTGCACTCTGTGTGTGTGTGTGTGTGTGTGCGTGTGTGTGTGTGTCGCCCAGGCTGGAGTACAATGGTGCAATCTCAGTTCACTGCAAACTCCACCTTCAAGGTTCAAGCAATTCTCCTGCCTCAGCCTCCTGACTAGCTGGGATTATAGGCATGTGCCACCATGCCCAGCTAATTTTCGTATTTTTAGTAGAGACGGGGTTTCACCATGTTGGCCAGACTGGCCTCGAACCCCTGACTTCAGGTGATCCACCCGCCTTGGCCTCCTGAAGTGCTGAGATTACAGGCATGAGCCACCACACCCGGCCGAGTCTGCAATCTTGACCACTAAGCAACCCTTCTTCCTAATAAGCACACTAAAGATGCTTAATTTTTGTTTGTTTGCTAACTTAATCAATTTTTGACATGAAAATGGGTGATTTCAGCAAGCAAGATCATGAGAATGGGAGAAAGCAGTTGAAAGGTCAATTGTTCAAATAAAAAGATGGTATGGTTTGGCTCTGTGTCCCAACTCAAATCTCACCTTGAATTGTAATCCTCACATGTCAAGGGAGGGACCTGGTAGGAGGTGATTAGATCATGGGGGTGGCTCCCCCATGCTGTTCTCATGACAGCAAGTTCTCACAAGAACTGATGGTTTGAAAGTGTTTAGCAGCTCTGCCCTTCCTCTTCCTGCTGCCTTGTGAAGAGGGTGACTGCTTCCCCTGAGCCTTCTGTCATGATTGTAAGTTTCCTGAGGCCTCCCAGCCATGCAGAACTATAAGTCAACTATAAGTCAATTAATCAAAACCTCTTTTGATTATAAATTAACCAGTTTCAGGTAGTATCTTTATAGCAGTGTTAAAATGGATTAATACAAAAGGAGAGTATCCTTGATGATTTAGAAGTTCTACCTTATATCATCTTTTCACCAGCTTTTATGAGTCTCCATATTAAAACTAGTTCTAAGGAAAGAATCTGAAACTTAGGGTAAATTCTGAATGACAATGACAACTCTGGTATTTACATGTTAAAAGAAACCAAAGCCACCAAACAATGGCACCTCTTGAGCCAGACTGTGTTGTGGACACTGCCATCTCCTAAACGACAACAGAAACTTCCTACCTGGCCTCCCTGTCTCCAATCTTTCCCACTTTCAAACCATGTTCTGAGTTTTTCAGATTGATGATATTAAGGATTTTAATGTATATTGGATTAAAATAATTTAGTAGAATTATTTGTCTCTCTTATTTGTCTCAAAATTAAAGCTCACTGAGATAGGAATTGTGTCTTACAATTTTTATGTTTGCTATGTTGCCTTTCAAGTAGTAGACTCCCAATAAATGATGAAATTAGTTTAATGAGAGAATTGTCAGGTTTGGTTTGGCTACTCTTCAGGGGACTGAGTAGGGTGATCTTGATTGACAGAATGTCCTGGAAAGAGGACAAGTATAGATATATGCAAAATTATGCATACATATAGTTGTTTCCTCCAATTCTGTATTGTTAGGAATGTATTCAGCTTCAAGTAATAGAAAGACTAGCTGCGTGTTTCAAATGAATAAAGAGTTTCTTTTTCTTATATAGCAAGATTAAGGGTAGCAGTTGCCATGATTAGCTCAGCTGCTCAAGTATGCCTGAGGACCCAGGCACTTTCTATTCTGCCCTTTCACCATAGTCAGTGTATTGGATTTTCCTCTGCTTGATTTTTATCTATCTTTGAATGGTGGCTCTGGACATCACGTTCATAGTCAGGGCAGGAAGAAAGGAAAGGGATAACATCAGCCATTCCTTTATCAGGAAAGCAGTACTTTATCAGAAACCCCGATTCCCACCCCAAGCAGGCTATTACTTATGTATCATTGGTCAGCATTCTGTTACATGACCACCCATCTAAAAGGAAACCTGGGCAGTACATTGTCTCTTCCAGCCTTCCTAGTGAAAGGAGAGAAGGGGATTGGAAATTGCTATGGTTTTGCAAACCAGCAGTGCCTGCCACAGATTCTTCCCTTCCCATCTTCTCTGCCCTCATAAGAACATCATCTCCAGAAAATTCAGATACATGTGATCTTTTCACCACCTCTTATGAGTCTACATATTAAAACTAGTTCTAAGGAAAGAATCTGAAACTTAGGGTAAATTCTGAATGACAATGACAACTCTGGTATTTACATGTTAAAAGAAACCAAAGGCTTATGCTAGACTCTATCAGTACCTCTCACCACATGCAATATTGACGCTGGGGATGGATTAAGTCCTTTAGCATAATTGATTGCTCATGCAAGATATTCTTCATTGTCCCTGTCCACCGCCCCAATTGACTGTAGTAATCCAAAATATTTCCTTTCCTTTCCAAATGTCCCATAAGAATCTCCAGTTGAGAACCACTGAGCTAAAGAAATGGACCTCCCGGGTGTGATGTCAGAAACCAACAGCTGGAGACTGGGTAAGAAATCGAGTGGAGAAAAAGTGTGAAAATGAAGTCTAATGAGTCAATAAGATCTCCTCAGAACCCTTGAAAAGTTAATGCCATCTGAAAAAGAGAAAAACCTGAATAACTTTTCATTACTGTCTGCCATTTGCTCTTCAGAAAGAAGAGATCATTTGGGATTCTTATCTGACCAACATCACTGCATTCCACAACCCATCAAAGACCACAAATGGAATGAGAACAGGGTTGGTGAAGTAAGTCTGCCACCCAGTTTAGGAAATAGCCAAAGCAGCAGGCATCTACACACACACACACACACACACACACACACACACACACACACACACACAGGCTATGCAGATTTTTTTTAAGTTATATTGAGACGTCATCTGCATACCATACAGTTCACCCACTTAAAGCATACAATTGCAGTTTTCTTTACTTGTATCTGAGGACTGAAAGGTTGGGCTCGGTCTCTAAGGGATTCTCCAGCTTGCTGTGTTCTTCTACTTTTCTTATTTCTCGGGGAATGGAGGATGATGGCAAGAGGATATCTTTACTCCACTGACAATGAAAAGGAAGTCATTGGTTTTAGGTGGCTTAGTCAAAGTTCCACCATTTTTCACTGGGTTAACTGCACTGAGATTTCCAGTGAGAGTACTCTGCTTTTGGCTGAGTGCAGTGGCTGATGCCTGTAATCCCAGCACTTTGGGAGGCAAACGCAGGTGGATCACCAGAGGTCAGGAGTTTGAGACCAACTTGGCCAACATGGTGAAACCCTGTCTCTACTAAAAATACAAAAATTAGCTAGGCATGGTGGCAGGCACCTATAATCCCAGCTACTCGGGAGGCTGAGGCAGGAGAATTGCCTGAAGCAAGAGGCAGAAGTTGCAGTGAGTGGAGATCACACCACTGCACTCCAGCCTGGGCAACAGAACAAGACTCCGTCCCCCCCCGAAAAAATAAAAAGAGTATTCTGCTTTTATCTCTTAGGAGAATAAACCTTAATGGCAGTTTTCAACAAAGTTGAAGAGAAAAAATTACAATAAAATACAATTTTTTTGTACAGTGTGCTTGATGTGCTCTTTCAACTTGATCTTTTGTTACTAACAATGAAGATTTAGCACTTATGTAGCTCTTTTAATCCACAAAACACTATTTAAATGTTAACTAATTAAACATCAGAAGCACCCTAGAAATGAGAAAATTATTGTGTTAGAATTATATGCATGCTGTAACATGTATATTAAATACTTTAGTTTGAGTTCATCAGAATATTAGTGACATCCATAAAGAAAATTTTATCTTGTCTTGTTTACATAATGCAATAGAAAATGTTATTGAAAGTATTGATTAGATATTCTGAAATTTTCATTTAAATGGATTAATATATGGCTTGAGACTCTTAATGTCTATTTGGTGTGATATATTGTGATTTGAAAACACAATAAAGTAATATCCTTAAGTAGGATTATTTTAAATCAACCATTGAGAGGGTAAAATAAAAATCATCAACAATAATAAAAATTGCTACCATTTATCCAGCCTCCTCTATGCTAGACACATTTCTAAGTAGTTTGCACTTATCAGTTTAATCCTGGCAACAGCCCTACAATCAAGTATACAGTTATTCCCATTATACAAATGAGGAAACTGAGGAAGAAAGGTTAAATATCCTAAACAAAGTTAGAGTTAGGGACCCAGAATCCATGTTCTATAATTCTATAATATACTATTAAATTATATGATAATATACTATCAGTCTCAGGACTCTGAGGGGCTGAGGTAGGACAATCGCTTGAGGCCAGTAAGGTTCCACCTCTAAAACATTTCTTTGTTTAATTAGCTGGGCATAGTTGTGCATGCCTGCAGTCCCAGCTACTCAGGAGGCTGAGGCAGGTGGATTGCTTGAGTCCGAGAGTTTGAGGCTGCAAATGAGCTATGATCACAGCACTGTACTCCAGGCTTGGCAAAAAGAGAGAGAGAGAGAGAGAGAGAGAGAGAGAGATTTTGCAAAGGCCCATGAAAAGTTATTAGTATAAAATCTGTCCATGCACCTTAGAAGTCTTAAACATATTTAATTGTGAATACAGAAAATGAGCTAAAGTTCTGGCAACATTTCAAATTTGTGGAAAATAATGATAGATTTCATATTTTTCAAGATGATGTTAATGCTTGATAATTACTTTAAATGCGCATATATTAAAAGTATTATCCAACACTAACCACCGCTAAATTTTTGAATTTTTAATTGGTCTGTTAATAACTTCTAAAAACAACTGTTAAACCTAACACTGAGTGGGGAAGAAAAACCATATGTAACGTATTTTCTGTAGATTTGTAAAGTACCTAAAGATGTATGTAGTTGTGTGTGTGTGTATTTTACATAATATAAGCTCAGAACAAGTGGAATAAAATGCTTACATCAGGAAAGCACCAAATCTAACCTTGGTAAACATATACTGTTTCAAATACTATAGTAAATTCAGTGGGTATTCAATAAACATTCTTCATGCCTACAGCATCGATTGAGCTTCTGCTATGAATCTTTGCAAGGAAGAAGAAATTTTTTTTAAATTGTCTAGCGTCTTATCTATAATTGAATGTATTACTACAAATATCTTTATAGAAAAAGAAATGCTCATTTGCTAGGATTCAATGTGCCAAGATACATGACTTAACATCCAGGTTGAATCAAAATAATGTGTCATCCTGCAAGTAATTGTTTTGTTTTACTATGGATCAAAGGTATACTTTAATCCAAATAGTGACCTTGAGTTTCTCACTAAAATGCAGGAAAAAACCCTAAGTTGTTAAGGCTAAATTTCATGTCTGTTACCATGGTATAACAGTGGCTCCATTGTGTCATCAATGTTTTAAAAGTCATCTTTGAGAAAGCTACAGAATCTTCACCTCCTTGTTGAACGAACCCAGAGCAAATTTCCCAAAGGTCTTTACCACTCCTCTAACCATCCTTCTCCTACCACAATGCCCTCCCCCACTCCCACCTGCAAAGAGTAAGAGGCATACCCCTAAAACGCCATGTATGGTAAAGGCAGCTCAAATTTTTAAAAAACACTCTAGCTATTATGTCACTTATTGGGAAGATACCTGCATTATACTATTTTGTTACCAAACATGTCAATGATATTCTGAAATGCTTGATTTTTTGTTTGTTTGTTTGTTTTGAGACAAAGTTTCACTCTTGTTGCCCAGGCTGGAGTGCAATGACACGATATCGGCTCACCACAACCTCTGCCTTCCAGGTTCAAGTGATTCTCCTGCCTAAGCCTCCTGAGTAGCTGGAATTACAGGCATGCACCACCACGCCTGGCTAATTTTGTATTTTTAGTAGAGACGGGGTTCCTCTATGTTGGTCATGCTGGTCTTGAACTCCCAACCTCCAGTGATCCGCCCACTTCGGCCTCCCAAAGTGCTGGGATTACAGGCATGAGCCACCACGCCCCCACCCCCCAGCCCATGAAATGCTTGTTAAGTTAATGTCAGCTTTATTAACCCTCCACTTGGAATAACTCATTTCCTTTGCTTTGTCAGAAAGACAACTATTTTAAAGGTATACATCACAATAGGAACAATAAAATTGAAAAATGCTTAGATAGTGCATAAAAATCAGTAAGACATTTTACATTTGCCTTCAAGATTGGAAAGTTTTTCTTCCACTTTCCCTTTGTTTTTTAACTACAACTTCAAGAATAAGAAACTTTGTACCTAATATGTGTGTTATGTAAGGCCAGTGAAGACAATGCCACTCACAGGTACTTGTAAATCTTAAGCAAAGCTCTCTAATTCAAGATATGGAGTCTAACCATCAAACAAATCTTCCAATTAAGAAGTCAATCATTTTGATAAAAAAGCACCAAATTTGGTGAGGTTAAAAGAAAGTTACAATAAAAAGAAGGAAATGTGACAAAACAGCAGGGCACACTATATTCTAACTTGTCTCACTAGGGAATTAATGTGCTGTAATGTTTGATCACAATCTGGTTGTTAAGTGAAATGATTGTGTGACAATTGAGTGTAACATAAGTGTCACAGGACTATCTAGATAGGGAGTGCTTCACGCCTAAGAAGGACAACATCCTATTTTAATAGCTCTATGGTAGGAAGGAATTTGTTTAATACATGTTTATTATCTTTGTCATAAAAGTAATGTTTTCCTCTGTGTGTTTACATAGTTGACATTGTTTTCTCTATACAATTATATTTGTACTATATTTGTAAGTCTGTATGTATATAGACATTTTGTCCTGCTTTTTTCATTTTGCATCTAACATCACATTTTCTTAAGAGTTTTGAAAATGTAATTAAGGGATTCCTATTCTGCTTACACAGCTTAAGTCAAAAGAAAGAGTGAAAAATGGGCAGCCAGCTGAATGTGTCACAATACAGAAGCAGGACTTTCATTTATCATCCCCCCAAAAAGATTCTTATCATCATTATTGATCACCTGAGTTTTAGGCATATAAATAAGGGTGTGGCACATTGGGCATCACTCTTTATGTTGCAGGTGACAGAAAACCCAACTCAAACTGCCTCAAATAATAAAAGAAATATGTAAGGCTTAAGTTGTTGAATTGCTTCAGGTAAGACTGGATTTAGGAGCTTCATTGATTTTGCCAATGAGCCAGTTTATCTGTATTTTCTACCTTTTACCTTCCTTAGTGTTGATTTTATCCTTCAACTCCATATATTTGCCCCTAGTGGCTTCGTCTGCAGCAGTTGCAAGCCTGACATCTGCGTAACACACCAGCCAAGAAAGGAAAGACTTCAAAAGTCAAAGACAAATCTTTGGTTCAGGATCTCCTTAATCCAGGTTGGATCACATGCCTAACTTTGAATCAATCATGAGGGCCACAAGGATGAGATATCAATAATGCAATCAAGGCCCAGTCCATGACTGAGAATAATGTCAATCCAAACCACTAGCATAGTTTAGAATGGAGGAAGATAGAATGAGAAATGACAAGGATTGTGAGACAGAATAAAACAGTAAAATACGTACTCTATGCCAGACCAGTATTGTTCCACTGTGGTTGCTTTAGATCAGACCTTCTTGGATCTATTGTCTTCACAAAATAAAATGAGAAATGTTAAAAATGTGAAGATGACTCATAGATGAACAACACAAATAACTAAAAGTATTTTGTCTTTTTAGCCTAAGGAAGGAAAAGCTGAAATCTGATCCAACAGATTCCACAAGAATTGTTGTTTAGAAAGAAGTTACAATCTACTTTATTTTCCTCTGGGAAGGACAAAGTTGTTGGTCTCTTAGATTTTCCCCCATGGCCAAATTCTTCTTGCTGTTACATTGCCTGTCCTACCACAGAGCCAGGCTAGAATACTCTATCACTGCATTATAGCTTAGAGTGGCAGAATTAGCCAGGCCTCTTGGCTAAGCATATTGTCACTCACAAGTGTAACAACCACAACAAGGGCCAACTTCTACTGACTGCTTACTATGAGCCAGACAGTGTGCTAAGAGCTTTACATACATGCTTTTTAAGGTTCACAATACGACTGGATGGTAACCGTTATTATCCTCATCTTATAGATGAGGAAACAAAGTCAAGTTTCTTCTTCAAGGTTACATCCTCTAAGTATTGCAGAATTCCTTCTCCATGTCCAAATGAAAAGCAACATAATGAACTTATTTATAATAAGCCTGTTGTAGGGCTCCTGGATGAAGTACTACTTTTTTAAAAGAAGATTCATTTTTCTTGAGGATATATTCATGTACTCTTGAGGATAGCTACCAAGTTTTATGCTCTTTGAATGGCTGTTACAGCTATCCCAGGACAATGACCATAATTGGCCCACATGGACTATATTAGTGGAGAATTAATCTGGACAAAGATAGTCTTAAACTACTGTTCAAATTTATCTCTCTCTTTTATAATAGACATATAGTCTCAGTTGAGTTTCAAGATTTCTTTTCATGCTAAATCTATACACATCGATGTTATCTTTGCAATTAAACCCTTTTGTAACAGATAGCCATTTCTCCTTAACAAACTGCCCCAACACTCAAATCAAAAAGATGTAAGCATTGATTTTTTGCCATGTGTCTATGGGTTAGCTGAAACGTCTTTGCTTCAGACTGGACCAGGACTATTCTGCTTCACTACTGATGGGATAGTGGCTACCTGGGGTGTACACTTATCTTGGTGGAGCCAGAAGAAAAAGAAAAAAAAATCCTAGTATGGAAGCATATGCCAAAACTTTGCTCACTTCATATTCTCTAACATCTTATTGGCCTATACAAGTCACATGGCGAAGATCCACATGAATGGAACAGGGAAATGCACCTCTTTTACAGAGGCATTTGAGGGAGAAGAGACAAAATATTGTCTGAACAATAATTTACCACAACTCCTTAAATAAATAAGAAGGAAAGATTAACATGTATTAAGCACATATTTATGCATCAACTTAGAAAATATTAAAGCATAGGTACAATGTAGCAATTTTGTGCTGGATACTGAGGCTGCGGTAATGAAAAATAACCTAGTGGCAAAACAAATGTTTATTTCCTTGTGAGCCCTAATAGCAATCCCACTGCTAGACATATAAGTTTCCTTATTTTGTAGCTGAAGAAACTAAGGCATCAAGTGATTAAGTAACTTAGTTAAAGCCACACAGACAGGCAGCAAAGGTGGAAGGTAAAGACTAATCAGTCTGAGTATAAAGCCTTAATTATTTCAACCTCATCAATTTTGTTTTCCAGTAATAGATAAAATCTTACATGACTTCAGAAATGAATAATGAGAAATAGACCACCATGGGTATGAGTTGGGGTTCAATCAGGTAAGCAGGACTAATATGAGTGATAGAGAATAAGGAATTCATTTATTAGAGGAATTAGCCCTTACACAGCCGAGGATGTCTGTTGCCTCTAGGTCTGGTTCTGAGGCTGAGGGTTAGCAGTCAGGAGGAGAAGATGGGTATGAAGTAGGAGATACCAAAGACAAACAGGAACCTTTTAGGAGAAACTAAACATTCACCAAATCATTCATTACCTAGAGTTCCAATGACCAGGGGTGACATGTGGGATAGGCCAGCATCCTCTAGCAGAGCTGTACATGCCCAGGACTCTCAGAATCTGAATGAGTCTAAAGGAGCTGCGGAAGCTGTGGGTCCTGCAGCTGCCCCTTGCCAGCAGCACATCTGTGATACCACATACAAACTGCAACTGCACCTGCCTGACAGCAATCTTCAAAGCCTAAAAATGGCTCCCCTTCACTCCAAACCCTGCCTGAAACCACACAGGAAGGGAATTTGGGGAAATTGACAAGGTACAAAACCAGCATACTCTGTTAGAAATCTTACTATGAATCAATTAAAAGTAGTATTTGAAATAGGAAGACATAAAGTAAAATGATTCACTAGAACTTTCAAGTGCTGTAGTGTGGGAAATAGAGAGATATCAGAGAGTTCATGTCCAGAAGCCTTTTCCCCTTCTCTTTATTGTAACATTTGGGTATTATTCCTTTTAGGGGTTGGTAACAGATTATGAGTACTTTTCATTTATTTAACATTAAATTTCATGCTTAAGGAGTATTAACACTTGGTTTTTCTTAGCATAATTCCTCTCTAATGTATACTATTTTGGCTATAAGTGATAGAAATCCAACTCAAACTTGCTTAAGCAAAAAAAAAAAAAAGAAAATTTATTGCCTCAAATACCTGGAAATTCAAGAATGACACTTGCTTCAGGCATAGCTCAAGCTCAGGAGTACAACTTGTATCATTAGGGTTAGGCAGAATCTCAACTGTGCTAGCCTCTGCTTATCAGTGTGTATAAGGTTCACATTTTACTACACCAAATGGACCCTCTTCACATGGCAGAAAACCTAAGTGCCCATATTCCCAAGTGTGCACTGTTATATCTTGAAATGCAAAAAATAAGCCATTTCTCTTCCAACACATACACACACTGACATTCCTCAAAAAAGTACTCTAAGTTGTCCTGCCTGGGTCACATGCCCACCACTTAGATCAAACACTGTAGGCAGAAGGAAGAGACACCATCATCAGACAGGCCTGGGTCCTCTGCCCATTGCTACAATCACAAGCTGGCCCTTCACTGAGACTGACATTTCCATCAAAACCCCAGGCATGAGGGAAGAGTAACTCCTTAAAGAACATGGTGGTTCTGGTCAGATTAAAATGACTAATATCTGATTCAAATGTACTTTAAGGGAAAGAATTGTAAGGCCTCCTTTAATTGAGAGAGGGAGGATGTTGACAGTCACATTGTTATTCTTTTCCCTTTTCTAGAAAGCATGGCAGTGGCATAAAGAAGCACCTTTATTAGTTTCCCAATAACAGATGGAATATAGGGAGAGAAACACACACTGGCAATAGAACCAAATGCAATTTTCTATAGATAGCACTGGTCTACTACTATCCCAATTTAAAATACATTCAAAAAATTGCCACCAGATGAACTCTTTACAGTCAGCTTTAGCTTTGAGGGAAATAAAAGAAATCTAATGTCCAACCGATATCTCGTAATGGTTTGCTTTTGCTTGGGATTTTTTATTAACAAATAATCATGTATGCAGCTGTTACACATTGGTCATTCACAACTCACATTTTTATATGAATTTTCCCATATTCTTATATGTGTATGTGTTTAGGTGAATGGAGAGGCTTCTAACAATGAAGAATGCCTTCTAATTGTGATACTTTTAGGTAAATTGGTAAAAACTAATTTTTACAGATTAACTTTAAACGACTATTTTTCTTAATGATTTTATTTCCAGACAGAATGTGAATCCAGAAATAATATAGTACTAAAATCATTTCACAGCTAAAAGTACTAAAGGATTTATCATTCACTCCTTCCTTCACTCTATATTGAGGGGCTATCTTATGTCATGCACTGAGCTAAGCACTAGGGATACTAAAAGAGTAAGACATGTCCTTGCCCTGGATAAGCTCACAGAGTGGTGGAGGAAAATTCAAGAAACACAGAAAGTTCTATAAGCCACTTACGACCAAACAACTATTACAGCACAGAAGAGCAAACATCTAATTTTCCTGAAGGTGTCAGAGAAGGCTTTTTAGATGAGATATTTTTAGAAAAATTGCAACTTTCTAATCAGAAGCCTAGACGAGGGTATTCCTGGAAGAAAGGCAGCATCCACTGCTGCAGAACTCTTTGGACTAACTGGGTCACTGGCAGGACAAGGGACAGTGGGTAGGAGTGCCCAGGAAGCTGACAGGGTTGAGATCAGACAGGACAGGATGAGAACAGTATATCATGCCAAGGAGTTTGGAAAGATAACTCTGGAAGCAGGGAAAAGGGTTTGTGACAAATGAAAGAGACTGATAACACTGAGACCTTATAGAGGTTGTAGAGAAGGCTTATAGAAGGTTCTAGACAAGGAGCCTAAAGGAAGATAGTGGAAACCTACAGAGACTTCTCTGATTAGAATGGGAATTAAGTAGTGGATTGAATGAAGAAGCTAAGGAAGAAGAAGGAATGAAAATATTTCTCATGTGTCTAGTTTAGGAGAAACTAGTTGGATGCAGTTACAGAAACAGACATGGGGTAGAGATCAGGCAGCAATGAATTAGGAGAGAGAACAGAGCTATGATTGCCTGTGCTACTAAGCATTAATTTTGTGTTTAGTGCAACAGCTCATAAAATAATCTATTTTAATCATAATATATTATTCTTTGATATATTTTGATTAATGTCACTTATGAAAGTATTCATTATGTCAATACACGTTATTAAATAACAGTATGGATCAAGTCATGTATTTCCATATTTCCAATACTTTATGAAAAATAGAATTTTATTTTGAGTAGCAGTAATCTCGGTATATTTAGTATTCTGTCTTCATAATTAGTATATTTACTATAGATGCTTTTGGGGGGGAAAATACTATCTGTAAAGTATGTGACTGCACAATATTTTGAGACAAAAATTTTTTGCTGACCTCAACTAGTGATCTCTTTATCAAAGCTGAGAGCTAATACAGTTCAGATTTCCTAAGCTCTATTTTTCATGTACAGATGTTTTCATCTATAGGAGTATAACAAATGTTAAACCTTTTCAAATGGTGTCTTTTGGGTTAATTTGTGAAACTCGAGGACTACAGATTCTGTTGGGTTAAGATTAAACTGAATTCACCAGAAACAAGAATAGTCTAATAGTTGTTGAATATATATACAGCATTTTTCAATGATTCTCTAAGAAACTTGCTTACTACTATAGTTTAACTTTCACAGTGATCTTAGATAAGGGAATAAAATGTATTGCAAAAGAGGTAGCTGAAATTTTTTTTCTTATCAAATGTCGGGTCGCAGGGGGTGGTTTGGGTGTCTAGTCTTATTTCACACTGAGTCTTTTTCATTTACTTTTCTTAATGCATTCAAAAGTTGTTAAAGTTTCTTATATAAAAATCTGATTGATTGTTACAGTGACAGTAATTGCATTTTAGCAAAAGTAACCATTATAGTAATTTTCTTAGGGAAGAGAAATCTAACTAACTAAAGTAGCTAGTTACTTCCTCACACATTAACTTTGAAAATTTTTTAACATAAAAATACTTTATAAGGGAAGTACAGATTGAAGAACATAAAATGGCATGCAATATTTATAAAACTGCTTCCCATTAGGTGGCTTACAATTTTATGTAGCTGTTAATCACAAATTGAAACAAAATAGACAGAAAAACTAAAAACTCTTTGCTACTGGGTCAATTAAACTAAGTCCTCATTTGAAGGCTTTTAAAAATGACTCTCAGATTTTTTCTTCATTTGTAAGCTACAGAAGGTAATGCCTTTTTAAACAAAAAAGATTTATTCATATCATGGCCTTAGAAGATTGAATAAAATGAATACATGAAAATATTATTATTGCAAAGAAAAAAGAAAAAACAACTATTATACACGTGCATAGACAGGGTAATGCAGTATGTAGTAACTTGTACATGTTAAATCACAAATGAAGCAGCATTCGCATTTAATTTCATGTATTCCACTGCACACCTGAATACTAATTAGCAACTAAAATAAGAAATGTGTGGTACTGCATGTATTGATAAAATCTCAGTTCAGTATTCTTCAGACACCAGCAATTTAATATGAATTGCATACTTGGAAATGCTGGTTTATCATTTTTACAGTTTTGTTTCTAAAATCATTTTTCTTTATTACTGAAAGCAATATACTAATTTCAAAATCAGTTGAAAGTAACTGAAATGCTGGCTAAATCTGGAATTGCATTTTTAAATATTTATTGTTAACAATGTATACACAGCAACTGCTATTAGGAGTACAAAGCAGAAGCTGCAAATTCAGTATGCAAATGCATGAACAGTAATTCAAGATAAATCAATTGAGTCAACTCAAATTTTTCACTTTTAGTGAGGCACAGAGAACACTGGTACTTTGTCTCTGCTCCTCCTTAACCCTGTTTTTGAAATGGCCCCCAGAACTGCAAAAGAAAGATTTATTTTGAAGGCTGAGATACAGGAAAAAGAGTTTAAACTTCACGATTTTTCCCTGGCCGCCTCTATTCGTCTCTCTCCATCTCCACTCCTTTGCTAGCCTCCATATTTAAATTGCCCCTTGCACTACCATTTGATTTATTTTTGAAGTTACTATTATAGAAGAAAATTCCATTCATAAAACCACATTTCTTTAAATTAATACCTTCCTTTATTTTTCTACTATTCCCATAGATTACAGATCCTCTTCCATTCGTTTGTACCATTCTGTCCATCTGTTACATCTATAATGCAAACTAGCTCTTGTTATATATGGTAGGGAGTTCAGTGGGGGAAATTGCAGGGGTGTGTGTGGGAGGGTGTGTGTGTGTGTGTGTGTGTGTGTGTGTGTTCGTGTGTCTGTTTGCTTTTGAGTTGTAGTCTAAGGATTTAGTATGCAGTTGGCCTATTGTAGTCTTTCAGCAAAGTCCTATTTGCTTAATGCATGGCTGGTATCTCATGTATTTATTAACAGAACACAAAGGTAAAAGGTAATTTTAAAATAATCACAATAGCAGACATCAAAATAAAATGTTTCAAAGAGAAGGACCCAATAAAATCTACCAAGAAGTCACAAGGACTGTATATCGGTTAGGATATTTCTAGTTATAAATAACAGGAAATCCATCTCAAATTTGCATAAATAATAAAGAGAATTTATGGGCTCATATAAGTAATAGTCCAGAGGATAGGATACTCAGGTGCAAATGATCAGAGTTTCAGTTCCATTTGGCTGCCATTCTCTCGGTTCTTTCATTCTTTGATTTTTGGTTCTGCCCTTAGGCTAGTTTCTTTCCAGGTTGCAAACCTTTAGCTAGCAGCAACCAGGGTCATGTTATTTCTCATGTCTCCCAAGAGAAGGCGTGTTCTCCTTCAGCCAAAAAAAAATCAGAGTCTCAGCCTCATTCTGATTGGCCCAATTTGGGTGATTCTTGAGTCATTTATAGTGGCAAGGAGGAAAGATATATTCATAGGAACCAACTTCAGCATGTACCTGGCACACGCTGTATAGCTCATAGGTATTTAAAATATCAAAATGCTTCTATACCAGAAGATAAGTAGCCAATGTTCTAAGTTCCCCTCTCCGTCCCCTAAAACATTGTGTCAGTAATCCAGCCTGGAATGCCTCTGACTTCTCCACTACCCAGTGGTTAAAAAGTTAATATCTGCAAAGTAAGCATTCATTTGGACCCTGTTCCAGCAATGTAGCAGACATCTCTTCTGTTTGGGTGGATCATGTACTGGCTGTTAAACGTGTTGACTGTCATGCAAGCCTTCAGCTGAGGGCAGGATCAATCACACTGAATGGTTCCATAGGGCTGCAGTAACAAAGTACCACGCACTGAGTAACTTAAAACAATAGAAATTTACTCTCATTCTATAGCCAAAATCTGGGTGTTGGCTGGGCCACGGTCCCTGTGAAGTCTCAGGCAAGAATCCCTCCTCACCTCTTCTAGCTTCTGGTTGTTTCTAGCAATCCTTGGTGTTCCTTGGCTTGATGCATAAAAACTCCAATCTCTGCCCTGTATTTACATGGTGTCTTCCTTCTGTGTCTCTGTCTAAATTTTCCTCTTCTTGTGATTTGATTACAGCCCACTCTAATCCAGTATGCCTTCATCTTAACTTGACCATATCTTCAAAGACCCTATTTCCAAACAAGGTCACATTCACAGGTTCTGGGTGAATATGAATTTGAGGGGAGAAATTATCCAACCCAGTATACTCACTCAAGTGGAATGGCTGTTGTGCAGCAGGAAAGTAGCAAAGTGATGTTGGGGAAATGACCACAATGTCCACTACAGAGACTGGACTCTCTGGGGCTTTGCTGTCCTCACTTACCTAGTTAAAGTCAACAGCCTTACGGTTGAACTAACATTTCAGGTTTTATTTGCATAAAATCTTCAGAGCGGGCTCCCATACTGCTTAATCTCATTTTTAACTCTAAGGCCTGAATCCATGGACTTCAAAAAGTCGTTTGGAGAAGGGGTTTGGCAAAGAGTTCTTAAGTCCACACACCAGTTCACGCAACATCAGTAGAGTGAACAAGCAATACGTTTCATCTATGTAAGTACTGTTATTTTTCAAGTGTATGATGTAGCTGTGATTAATTAAATAAAAATTTACTTAAAACCTTCCTGCATTTATAATACCTCATTGTCATTATGTATTTTCTCTATCAACAGATAATAGAGAACAACTACTACTGTACTTTAGCACACTGGCCTCTATTAGAAGGGCCATGGGATTCCAGTCTGGCCTCTGTAGTGAAAGTGAAAACCATAATGACTCCAATAAATAATCATTGATTTCTTGCTTATGTAAGAGCTGGAGGGCTGGGCACTGTGGCTTAAGCCTGTAATCCCAGCACTTCAGGAGGCAAAGGTGGGTGTATCACTTGAGGTCAGGCGTTCGAGACCAGCCTGGCCAACATAAACCATTTCTAAATGACTTATGT
This sequence comes from Ateles fusciceps, assembly GCA_036589455.1. NCBI lineage: Eukaryota > Metazoa > Chordata > Mammalia > Primates > Atelidae > Ateles > Ateles fusciceps. The sequence goes on along the minus strand of JAZHEH010001266.1, from coordinate 14,601,218 downwards.
GGCTCTACTCACTGAAAACACTGGCCATCACTTCCCAATGTTGTTCATGACCCCACTTTTCTACTTTAGATGTATTTGTAAGCCATTTCTAAATTTGCTAATCCTTGTTCAAGGCTTTGGGGTTTTTCTTAGAGACTTTAGTGTCTCTGGTATGGAGATAATCTTTTGGTCTACTTTCTATAGAAATTTCCTAAAGTTTTCTGGAGTTCTAAGCTTCTTAACCAATAGTATTGCAATATTTGTTTTTTCAAGGAAGCAAACATCACACTCTCTAAAAGTTTGAATTGGGAAGTGAGGTGAATATAGATAGATCTCCCCAAAATGTATTCCCCAAATTACATTTTATTATAAGCAATACATGTGCAAGTCAGATAGTTCCTCCTCATCTAAGGCTTTCTTCATCCTAATGCTAGTGCTAGTGGGTCCTAGGACTTAGTCTGTTGTCTATACATACTCATCTTCTGGTAGTCTACAGTCTACTTACATAGCTTAAAACCCTAATAAACATTTTCTTTCCTTAGTCTAATAAGCATTTTAATCTCAAACTTAACATATCTAAATCCACACTTGTGATCTGTCCCTCATTCTCATTTCCAAACATGTTAACGTCCCAGTCTTAATTTCTCATTTACTAACAACTCCAGTTTCTTAAGCTAAAAACTTTAGAGTAATACAAAATTTTATTTGCCTCTTTCTTTCAAACCCTACAAAAATCCTTCAGCCCCTACATACAAAATATATCCAGATTACAAACCCTTCTGACTGCTTCCTCTGCCACCCACAATTCTGATCCAAGCCGCCACCATCACTTGTATGGATTACTACAGCAACTTCCTCATTGATCTTCCCTGCCTCTGCCCTGGTCTTTCTAGCAGTATCTTCTCAACAGAGGAGTCAGACTGCTTTTTGGTTAAACCGCAGTCAGATTTTGTCATTCCTCTTCTCAATCTCCTCCATTCAGAGTAACACCAAAAGTTCTTACATTGCCCCTAAAGTCCCACATGATGTGGCCTCTCCTAATTTTCCAGCTGCATCTCCTACTCTAACTCAGACAACCCTGCCTCTTTGCTTCAGGATAATGTACTTGCCATTCTCTCTTCCACCGAGTATTCAAATGGTTCACTCCCACCTCCTTCAAGTCTCTGCTCAAATGTTACGTGCTCCTGGCACAACTTGTTCTCCTACAATGGTGATCATCATTTGATATATATTTCACATGTTTACATTGTTCATTGTTTGTCTTCTCCAGAAGAATATAAATTCTTGTATAAATGTAATATTTGTTAAATAGTCTCAGTTTTTTCATTTTGTTTTTTTGGGGTTTTTTGCTTGTTTTGAGACAGGGTCTCCCTCTTTTGCCCAGGCTAGAGTGCTTGGCCACAGTTCACTGCCCCTCAACTTCCCAGGCTCAAGTGATTCTCCTGCCTCAGTCTCCTGAGCAGCTGGGACCACAGACATGAGTCATCACACCTGGCTAATTTTTAAATACTTTCTTGTGTGCAGATGGGGTCTCACTGTACTGCCCATGCTGGTCTTGAACTCCTGGACTCAAGTAAGTCTCCTGCATCAACCTCCCAAAGTGCCAGGACTACAGGCCTAAGCCACTGTGCCTGGTCTATTCTGAGTTTTATTTACTATATAATTTCACCTCTTAAACCTGTACCTGACATAATGAAGAGCACAACAATATTTGATGCATGAATGAAAGTATATTTAAAAAATTTTTTAAACATAAACCCTTCCACAAAAATGAACAGGCATTCAAATATCCCAATTAATTTAAAAGAAACTCATACATATAGAGTGCCAACCACATGTCAGGCTCCAGGTAGCACTTTACAAGTATGGAATTTTCATAGCAGGTCCTGTGTGGTTGGTCTTATTATAAACAACTTACAGATGAGATGTTACATAACTAATTTAAAGGCGGAAAAAGTCAGCAAACGGGTAATGCACTCAAAGTCTGAATTATCTGACTCCAGAGTCCATTCTTTTATCATGCCTCTTTTAACTTAAAAAAAGAAAGAAAAAAAAAACACCAAAACAACGACAATAAAAAAGATGGGGCTGGGTGTGGTGACTCATGCCTGTAATCTCAGCACTTCCGGAGGACAAGACAGGTGGATCACTTCAGGTCAGGAGTTCGAGACCAGCCTGGCCAACATGGTGAAACCCGGTCTCTACTAAAAATACAAAAATTAGCCTGGCATGGTGGTGCGTGCCTATAATCCCAGCTGCTTGGAATACTGAGGCAGGAGAATCACTTGAACCCCGGAGGCAGAAGTTGCAGTGAGCTGAGATCATGCCACGAGATCATGCACTCCAGCCTGGGTAACAGAGCGAGACTCAGTCTAAAAAAAAAAAAAAAAAAGATGCCATCAAATCTTTGTGTAAAAGAGTACAGCTAAATGCCTAACTAGGATTCCAAGTGTGTGAAAATTACAAACACAAACTTTCAGAAGGAAAAACATTCAGTAGGCCAGGCAAGAGACTGAGTACGGATTACAATGGAACACCTGTACACTCAAGGAGGCCAAGAGATTCTGGCTAGAGAAACTGCTCTGAAAACCCCATCTTCTCTTCTCTTTGTGACCATCACTGAAGCAGTAGCAGCCAAAACAAAATCCAATCCCTTTGTGACATCTGACTAGAGCAACAACTGGAGACGCCATTTCAATGCACCTTTCCACATTCACAGGAAGATTATGTCTTTCCCACTTTCCAAAGAGCTAAGACAGAAACAAAATGTTCAATCCATGTTCATCCAAATGGATGATAAATTACAGGTTGTACAAGGACACTACAAAGTCCAGAAAATTGGCAAAATAGTCCAGGTTTAGAGGAAGAAATACTACATTGAACAGATGCAGCAGGAAAAGGCTAACTGTCCCTGTGGGAGTTCACCCCAGCAGCATGGTTGTCACTAGGCTAAAACTGGACAAAGAGTGCAAAAAGATCCTTGAACCGAAAGGCAAATCTCGCTAAGTACAAAAGGGAAAGGACAAATACAACAAGAAACAATTCAGAAGATGCAGGAGGAGGCTGGGTGCAGTGGCTCACACTTATAATCACAACAGTTTGGGAGACCAAGGTGGGAGGATTGCTTGAACCCAGGAGTTCCAGGTTGCAGTCAGCCATGATCACATCACTGTAATCCAGCCTGAGCAATAAAATGAACCTGTCAAAAAAGGAAGGAAGGAAGGAAGGAAGGAAGGAAAGAAGGAAAGAAGGAAAGAAGGAAGGAAGGGAGAAATAATCTTTTATATAACTTATAAAATGCTAACATTTTTTTAAAAAAATCTTTGCCCTATTCCTGTGGTACACCTGCTGCCCCGCATTCCCACCATCCAAAAGGTAAAGGATGGTTTTAAGTTCTTACTTAGTGATTTGATATCAGTTTGCACCAGAAGAAAGACATAATCAAAGACTTCCAGGAATACAAGTAGGGCCCTCTTTGTGAAAGAGTTCTCCTGTCTTTGTCAATTACAAAACAATAGAAAGGGCATTCCTTTGCCCTGCTGCTGACCATGTGAAGAAACCTGAGCATGGCTTTACCTCTGTTCTTCTGGAAGTCTTCTTTCCTTTGAAAGATGCACTACCTTTGAAAACAACTATGTTTTAAAAATAATCCAAAAAAGAAAAGAAAGAGGACAAAAGTAATGGCACACCCTAGATATAAGGAAATGTTCTTGGGAAACATTTGCAAGTAGGTACCTGAAACTTTTTCAAAGCACATCAATAAAAGAAGAGATTATATGAATGACTTTTTTGAATATTGAAACTTCAAGTATGTTGGCAAACAAGAAAGCCCATAAAATAAGACAACACCCTTTCTAACTTCCCCTAAGGTCTCTAGCCCATAAACATAGATTCTACAGGAACACTGATATAAGTAAATTCCATTTGGAGCCAACAGAAGTCTTGCAATTGCCAGTATCTCTCAGATAATAAAGACAATAATAAATGCCTTAAGATTTCAGTTCTTCATGTTATCTGATCTGAAGTTTCTTCACTGGTTTTATTTCAGAAGTAATGTCTCAGAGAAAACTAAAATTTATATAAAAATCTGGGATTTTAAAAGCATTTTATATCTTGGCTTTCTTTAGAGAATTTTGTAGAAGACAAATAAAATGTTAAAACCATAGCTGGAACAAGGCAATAAATTTCAATTTACTAGAGCAAAATCAAAATTTTAGTACCAGTGGTATAAATCTACATAATTCACAAATTCATTTCTCTATTGTACATATTTTATATTAATTGACACAACTGCCCAATATTCATACTTATGTTTTCTCTAACAATAAGAAACATGGCTTGAGATGTACCACAAATGAAAATATTCTTCAACATACTAAATTTCACATTATAATGGCGAGCTCAGTACTAAGACTTGGGTGACAGCTGCAGCTCTTCAGAAACTAGCACTTAAAGGTACTAATATCCTAAGAAGCACTTAAAGAAGACACATTGTCCCCATCTAATTTAAGGTAGAGAACTGTATATATAGAAAAAAACTGGCAGAAATTCAGCAAACTGAAGCCTGTGTCTCCCAGCAAAAGACAGTTGGACAACTTCTTCAAAAGATAGCAAGATATCGTTCAAGTCAAACATTTATTTTTCCACTTAGTAGGAAAAATTGGATTATCTCATCAAATCCAATATGTGCCATTTTTTAAAATTACATGCCCATAATTAAGTGGTTGAGTTCACCTACATATTTGAGCTAACGTATCAAACAAAGAAAACAGGCTTGGCTGCAAAGTCAATGAAAGTCAAATAAAAGTCCAAACTAAACAGATGAGACACCATGCCCTAAAGATCAACAAAGGAGATCACTGTTAGGTGAGGCAGGTTTAGAAACTTCGGCAAGGAGGATTTACTGTGCCCATCACAAACACAAAGCAACTCATTCAAGCTACCTAAACACAATCGTACTACAAGATTGACGGATAGTTGGTTGCCTACAACTGAATTTCTTTATTTGTTTCTTTTTTTTTTTTTGCAATGGAGTCTCACTCTGTTGCCCAGGCTGGAGTGCAATGGCATGATCTCCCCTCACTGCAACCTCCGCCTCCCAGATTTAAGTGATTCTCCTGCCTCAGCCTCCCAAGTAGCTGGAATTACAGGTGACTACCATCATGCCCAGCTAATGTTTTGTATTTTTTTTTAGTAGAGACAAAGTTTTGCCATGTTGGTCAGGTTGGTCTTGAACTTCTAACCTCAGGTGATCCACCCACCTCAGCCTCCCAAAGTGCCAGGATTACAGGTGTGAGCCACCGCATCCACCCAAATTTCTTTTACCATACTGTACTAAAGTTAAACTCCAATGAGCTTTACATAAATAGCCCAGAGATATTTTTTTAAATTTTTGGTAATAACAGGGTAGTAATAAATAGGTAGCTTCATATTTGTTAATTTTTTAAATAAAAATGGGGCACTATATGAATATAAGATGTGATGGCAAGAATAATGGCTGAGGTTAAGATAGTAATGCAGTATTCCTGTTTTAATACAATCCTCATTCAGGTATGTCCCTCCTAAAATAATTCTATACGTTTTGAACACATGTCAGCATCTGCTCTGGTCTAGGGTACCAAAGAGTCCACAATATAACCATATTTGAGATTTCTGGGATTTGTCAGAAGAAACCTTCATTCACTAAACGTTGCAAAGCACAGTTTCTTCTCCCTCATGGCATTCATCAGGATTCTTCCCGAAGGTATTACAATCATACATCTAGAAAATTCAATAGACTTAACTAAAAAAACTGTTTAGCAAAGTAGTAGGGCACAAAATTAATAAACAGAAGTCAGACAATAAACAGTATGAATATGTAATGGAAGAAAGGACCCACTTACATAGAAAAGCAAAATAAAATACACAAAAGTGCAAGGGACTTTTGAGAGACATACAAGAAATTTTGAACAAAGAGAAGATGTACCTCATCAGTGGAGTTAACGGTCAAAAAGTATCAATTCTTTATCAGCTAATTTATCATTTCAACATGAGCCCGCATAAGAAACATATTGACAGTGGGTTTTTGTGAAACTAGGCAAACATCACAGAGTTTATAAAGATAAATAATTTACCAAAAATAAACCAGGAAAACTCTGGGAAAAAGGAGCAGAGAAGGAATTGGCACTATCTGATATTAAGACATATTATAAAAACCTAAATACTTAAAACAGTGTGGTTGGTGTTGGTTCATCAATACACAAACTGAGCAATAAGACATTAGAGAAAGTCCAGAAACAATTCCAAAAGCATACCTCAATTTAATATATCATAGAGACAGCATTTAAGGTCAGTAGGGAAAAGATGAACACTTTAATAAATAAAAATAGACTATCTGAGGGAAGAGGTGTCTTTTTCCTATTTAAATGGGTACTTTCTTCCATTGTATATTCATACTATTTAGTGTTTGATTTCTGTATGTTAATTTTGTGCCCCAGTACTTTGCTAAATAGTTTTTTCTGTAAGTCTCTTGAATTTTCTAGATATAGAATTTTAATTTCTGGCAGGAAGGATCTTAATGGATGCTGAGAGGAGACATACTCCAGTAAAACCAGTATAAATTTCAAAGGAATCAAAGATCTACACATAAAATACACAGAGCATATAAATATTAGAAGAAAGCACAGGAATTTCTTTTAACATTGCAGTGGAGAAGGGCATTATATTTGTGACTTAAAATTCGGAATTCATAAAATAATAAATTTAACAGAAAAGCTATAAACAAAGTCAGAAGATAAATGATAAACTGAGAAACTCAAATCATAGACAAATACTAATCTCTCTGACTCATAAAGAGCTACTAGAAACTAATAAGAGCCCAACCATATAATAGAAAAATCAGTGCAAATATGTACATTCAAGTCATAGAAGAGAATGAAAATGGCTTGTAAACATAAATAGATGATCAAGTTCACTTAACATAAGATAAATACATGTCAAAACTACACTGGAATGCCATTTTTTCAGTTTGGTAATGGCTTAAGAGCTTCTTTGTGGGAAAACAGACCCTCTTATATATTAGAGCTGAAATTAGACAACTCTGATGGAAGGACATTTTGTAATATTTATTAAAACCAAAATTGCATATGCCCATTGATACAGGATTGTACTTCTAAGGAATTTATACATGTAGATACACTTGCCCATGTGTGAAATGACTTATTTGTAACTGGCAGTTACACATAAACATGCCAGTATTATTTAAAATTTAAAATATGTTTTAAATGTTTGAAACAATTTGAAACAATGCAGGTGTCCATCAGCAGAATAGTTACAAAGTTATTGTACATTTACAGAATGGAGTACTACACAGTGGTATTTAAAAAAAGAATGAGGAAGCTAACTAGTATTGAGCATCAAGATGTATTGATAAATGCAAAATAAAAAGCAATGTATAAAATAGTGTATATTGTGTGCTGCTTTTTGTAAAAAGTGAAGGAATAAGACTAGATATTCATATTTTCCAGTATATGCATAAAGAAACTCTGCAAGAACATTTAAGAAAATAATAACAGTGATCATGATTGTGTGGAAGAGGGTTGTGCAAATAGTATACAGAGTGCAAGAAAAACTTTTCACTGTGCCTTTTAATATTTTTTTAAAGTTTGAACTATGTAAATATATGACACTTTAAAGAAGGGGTTTGAGGAGACTGTTCTTGCCAAGAAAAGCTGTTCCATCACAGAATTAGTCACAAGCCAAACCATTTGCTGTTAGGGAGAGTGGGAAGTCAATTCAAACAACCTTCTTCATTGACAGAGGACTCCTACTAAAAAGTATACCGTTAATGCCACACTTTGGAGAGAGAAGTAAGTAACATACATTTTTATTTATTTTTGTGGCTTTACCTAAAAGAAAGGGAATTATGCCCAAATACAATGTGTTCTCCTTTAAGTTTCTCCTTTTCTTCAACTATTCTCAAACATTTTTTTAAAACCTACTCCTCACCTTCCTTGTAACGTTTTTAATGTTATTTTGAAAGCTGAATGTTCCTCTTTGTTGATTTTGCCATTAACGTGGAAAATGATTTCAGTTTGTCTAAAGAACTTTAAAGTTTTCTGATCAAGGTGGAAACATTGTTTTAGTACAAGTTTGTCAAATGAAAAGTGTGGTGGAGAGGGTTGTTTCTCAAATCGAATTTATGAGAGTTTCTTTGTGATTAAGGCTCACCTTGTATGTGTCGCCTCTGATTTTACACTCTGGTTTCAGATTAACATTTTACCAACTTACCAAGGTCATTTTTCTCTTCTCTAAGATATCAGTTAACAAACCACCCAGCTCAGCTCCCTATAAGTACAACAATATGTTTTGAATTCTTTCATTTGGAAATCAGTGAAATATGAAAACAACTATACTCATCACAGCTTTGCCCTATCATTTGATTCATTTCCTCGAGAAGCATGGCTGTAACTAACTACTCTTCAGCTGCAACTTTGCCAAATTGTTCAACTACCTGCAAGTGGGGTAAACCAGACTGTACTATTTTAGTTCTTTGAAAACTTCTTCCCTCTTCTTGCAGCTGCTGCAGCTGCTAATACTTCATCATAAGTTGATAGCCTTAGACCTCAACCTGCCTAGATTGAAACTGATCCAATCTTCTGTCCAGAGAGTTCACAGAAGAATGCAGTGTAGGGTAACTGTGACAACACTAGTTTGATGAAAAAAAAGTAAACTCCAATAATCTAGAATTTCCCTTAGCCATTGTTTCAAAGGGGAATTTATCACACTTTGCATTGCAACTTGCAATATGTGACAACAATGATATGAAAGAGCTACCACTGAAATTAAAAGACCTGTATTCGGTTCACTTTTCTTTATCTCCCCCTCTGCCCCACCACCGTTTTTCCCCCTGTGTTTCAGTTTGGTTTCAGGACTGCATATAGAATAAAGGGCAGATTGATCTTGGGGGAAAACAATTTTAATACAGTATAGTGACCAAAAACATTTGTTTAAAAAGTAAACATAAGCAGGCCAGGCTCGGTGGTTCATACCTGTAATCCCAGCACTTTGGGAGGCTGACGCTGGTGGATCACTTGAGGACAGGCGTTCAAGACCAGCGGGGCCAACATGGTGAAACCCCATCTCTACTAAAAATACAAAAATTAGCTGGGCGTGGTGGCACATGCGTGTAATCCCAGCTACTCAGGAGGCTGAGGCAGGAAAATAGCTTGAACCTGGGAGGCAGAGGTTGCAGTGAGCAGAGATGGCACCACTGTATTCCAGCCTGGGCAACTGAACGAGACTGAACAGGCGTTTTTATTTTCTGAAAACAGAAATAAAAACATAAGCATAAGCATACTATAATAATTATAGTAGCTGGGTGGTAGATCCCTGCAGGTTCAATATACTCTCCCTCAACTTTTGTATATGTTTAAAATTTTCCATAACATTAAAGTTGGTAAGCATTAAAGTACATTCTCATTCTCTTTTGCTGTGGTGCATCTTATCAAATATCCTCTGAATTACCCTTCGTCTCATCCCCCCAAATTGGATTTAAATTCAGAGACAAGGTTTAAAATATAATCAATGTAAAATGTGCTGTTGTTTTATTGTATTTGACAATATAATGGGAAAAGTACAGAGATAATAGCAAAGTGATAGTGATCCCTGAATGCTAGAAAATGGGGGCCACTCAGGCAAGTTTGTTGATGTTGATTGTGTATGTTTAGAGGTACAGAGGAGACAACATGGTGTGCGGTTACACAAGGTTGCTGTAAGGAAACAAGGGTTTAAGGAAATTCTGAGCCACTCAGTAAAGAACACAAGAAAAAAAAAAAGAACATGCTCAGAAAAAGCTGGTAACTAAAGGCTGAGCTCACGAGGTCTCTGGACATTTTTACATATCCAAAATAAAGGAAAGAAGGCTGATCATGAGACTTCTGTGGTTTCAATCCCAATGACTCTGGATAGGCTGGGTACTCAGATGGCTACAGGACTGCAGTTTTAATCTGAAGCTCATCCAGGCAGAAAAAGACGCTTTATCTATCAGATACAGTTTTTTAAAGAAAGGTTTATTTGCCCTTGGCTTGAGAATGGAAGTAGAGTGAACTAGAAAGGAAAATGATGTCAAGGGTTTGGATTCAAGGGGAGAGCAGCAAATGAAAGAATTGAGATTGCTTAAGAGAGATGGTTTACTGCTTTCAGGCTGTACTTAGCTAATTAAGCAATATACAGCAGTAACTCACCTCATCTAGGTATAGTTTGTCTCTGAGATTGCCCAAGAGGATAATAATATAGTTGTGAGACTGATCAGATTGTGTGTACTATATTTTGGTGAATATAATGGAAAAGGTGTGCTCCAGAGAGGAAAAGGACTATCAGTCTGTAGAGAGGTATTTGGAAGAGAGATCCCTCCTGGCTTGAATCTTTAAATGATTGAAAGGTAAGCTTTTGCTCAAGATGAAGGGTAGAGAACACCCAGCTGAAGTTGCTTTCTGTTTGGGATTTGAGAGTGGTGTTTCATCAAGTATTCAGAACCTAATTGCAAAAGCATAAATAGATTTCCCAAGCCCCTTATCCTCTTTATAAATAGCATTTTCTCACTTACGTGCTCTTCTTCATCTGCCTAAAAAACAAATTAAGGCTTTCTAGTATCTATCCACAGATACTCAGCAGCTTTGTGGCTACTGCTTTGTTTGTTCTTCTCATTTGTGATTTCAGAATTTATCTTGAGAGAATGCTTATGAAACTAGCCAAAGATGCAAAGTTAGTTGGAATGCCCATTACTTAAGAAAACATGATTAAATTCTAACTCATCTTCACAAATCTGATTCCCTTTAATGAGGGCAAAAGCAGATTAAATCACTTAAAAGAAATAGTTATTACAAATTTATATAAGAAGGCAGAACATTATCTAGTGTCATGATATATCAGAAACAAACAAACCGAAACCTCTACATTGATCACTGACCAGGTCTTAATCAGGGTACTGTTTTCCAGGAGAAAGCCTTGTAACGCAGATGAAATGACAAGACAAGGATCTCTTCTGAAAGGGAGAAAATTCAACCATATGTCAAGGTTTACTAAATGACAGGAGGAAAGCTTAAATGAAGTAGAGGAAAGATCACTAAGGTAACAATAAATTCTAATAGTCTTCAAATATCTAGAAAGGAATCATAGAATTGTAATAAATCATTCTATACTTGAAAAGAAGGCAGGGAAAGAGCAAGTAGCAAAAATATTATTATCATGGAATGACTTCCTTATCATAAAAACTATGTAAGATTGTAATTAATAAGTGTTAAGAAACCTAAAATGCAATAAAAAATATATATTTAAAAAAAAAAAAGAAGTCTCATCAAAAGACATGCTTAAGTTGGGATTGGGCACAGTGGCTCATGCCTATAATTACACTTTAGGAAGCTGAGGTGGGACCATTGCTTGAGGCCAGAAGTTTGAGTTCAGCCTGGGCAACATAGCATCTCTACAAAAAATAAAAAATAAAAAAAATAGCTGGGCAGTGGCATGTGCCTGTAGTCCCAGCATCTCAAAAGGTGGAGGCAGGAGGATTGCTGGAGCCCAGGAGTTTGAGGCTGTAGTAAGCTATGATCACACTACTTGTACTCCAGCCTCGTAACAGAGTGTAATGCTGTCTCATTTAAAAAAAAAAAAAAAAAGCTATGTTTAATTTGGATGACAAATACCTTTCTGTCTCAAAGAGAGCATTAAAAGATAAAGTTCAAAATTCTTTCTATCCCTAAAATCCTGAGATTATCTGTAGAATCAAGAATTAATATTGTTCTTTATGAATGACCTAACAGAGATTCTAAAACCTTGCATACCTATCTAATTTTGATAAGTTTGTGACCAGTAATATTCTAAAGAAACTGACATGGCAGTAAGCATAGTAGAAAAGCATAATAATCCAAGAGTAAGACAATCCTAACTGTCTCCTCACAAATCCCATGACTCTGTTTACATCTGAATCTCCACATTTGGAAAGTATTACATTTGGAAATCCAACTTCAAGAGTTGTACAAATGATGAGATAATATATGTGAAAGTTTAAAAAACTATAAAGCATTGTAGACACATAGGTTTTTGTTAGTAGTAGTAATACTATTAGAAACAAATCATTCCTATGTCTCAGTGACACATGTATGAATCTCTCTACTATGAGTATAAAACCTTTCTCTCCTTGCACAAAACTATGCAAGAGAATTTATCCAAGAATTAAGGAAGGGCCTCAAGGTTAACCATTTACTTTTATTTGCTTTTAAAGTTGTTTTTATAAGAGTATACATTCATATAACAAAGTTCATAAAGTGTATTTCTCAAATAATTTTAATAAATGACTATATCTGTATACCCACCAATCAGGTCAAAATACATTACCAACATCCTAGAATGTTCTCTCATGCCCAACCCAGTTAATAACCTCCTCCTCAAAGATAACTACTGTCCCGACTTTTAACTATCTTAGAAGTTCACATAAATAAAATCATACAGTATGTACTCTTTTGTCCCTGGCTTCTTTGGCTCAACATATTTCTATGGGATTCATCTATGCTGTTGCATGAAGCAGTTGTTCATTCTTTTTATTACTATAGGCTATTTCAATTTAAGAAAACACCAAAATAGAAGCCGTTGTGGAATGACAGAGTAAGGACCTCTGAAAATCTCTACCTCTATAAAAGCAAAAAGAACACTAGTAAAATGATCAAAATTAAGTTTTTCAAAAGTCTGGAAAGAAACAAAAAATTTGCACCAATCTCAGTAACATTAATTAAAAATATACAACTGGATTTTGGTAAGAACGGTGAGTTTTGTGGCATTTTGACTTAACGTTGTACCATAGTCCTCTTCCCACGCAGATCCAGGGTAGCTTTGAAAATCGGCAGACTTGCATGTTTTGTAAAAGCCACCCTAGCAGTCACTGAGGGGCAGAAAGGTGTGGAGTTCCCAAATATTCCTCAGTGAATTATCACTCTTCGATCTATCTGGCAGCTCTCTGGAAAAGCTCTATTCACAAAACTTGTCTTTTTTACCTGACTCAAGAGCTCACTCAGCAAGGAGAGCTCTATCCCCCAAGACAATTTTCAGAAGCATTCAGTGACAATTGTTTGACGTTATAGCTGCCTAAGCATTTTAGCCAAATAAAAGGCTTGCCAAAAACCTTTAACTGGAAAATTTGGAAAATGAGACGTGTATAGTGGATGTGAAAAAACTCCAACACATTCCTTGAAACCTAGAAGGCCACATGCATGCCCCAGAAAGACCTGGCAAAGCCCTATTCTTTCATCTCTAGCACAATTTGAGGCCCTGTGCAAGTAGGAAGTGAAGGCTAAGGCAGGCTCATATGATACCCAAATATTGAAGACATGTTCCAACACTCACACAAAGCCTCTGGGCAAAATCTGGGAGACTTACTATTTCAAGGCACTTAATAAAATCTTCTTCCAATTAATAGCTGACCACTAAACTAACAAGCGGGGACTTCAGTGGCTACACGCAACAAAAAATACAATTTTTACAGAATTAGTCCAGGAGAGTCACAAAACAAAAAAGAACAACAAACAGTAACAACATTAAATGCTGGAGGGAGGAATTCTGCTTTCTGAAGCTACCACATTATATTATAAAAATAGTCCAGTTTTCAAAAACAAAAAAATATAAGACATGCAAAGACACAGGGAGGTATGTCCCATACACAGTGGGGAAAAAGTGGTTAATAGAAACTGCCCCTGAAGCATCCCAGATGTTGTGCTTTCTAGGCAAAACGTTTAAATCAGCCACTAAAAAATATTTTTCAAACAATTAAAGGAAATATGGCTAAGGAATTAAAGAAAAGTGTAAGAAAGGTGTCTTAACAAACAGCAAATATGAAAATATATATAGAAGTTGTATTTTTTTAAAAAGAACTAAAGAAAAAATTTGTAATAACTAAATGAAATTACTAAAATGAAAAATTTACCAGAGGCATTCAAGACCAGATTTGAGCTGGCAGAGGAAGAATCAGCAAAATTAAAGAAGGGACTATTAAAGTTGTCACTTCTGAGAAAGAGGATTTTTTTTTTTTTTTTTTTTTTTTTGAGATGGAGTCTCACTCTGTCACCCAGATCGTGCAGTGGCGCGATCTCAGCTCACTGCAACCTCTGCCTCCCAGGTTCAAGCGATTATCCTGCCTCAGCCTCCTGAGTAGCTGGGATTACAGGCACATGCCACCACGCCTGGCTAGTTTTTGTATTTTTATTAGAGACTGGGTTTCACTGTGTTAGTGAGGCTGATCTCAATCTCCTGACCTCGTGATTCACTCTCCTCAGCCTCCCAAAGTGCTGGGATTACATGTGTGAGCCACCACTCCTAGCTAAGAATTTTTTTATGAAGAAAAATGAACAGAGCCTGTGGAACACACAGAGTTCCAACATGTTCATAATGGAAACCGCAGAAGGAGGAGAGCGAGAGAAAGGGACAAAGATTATTTAAAGAAACAATAGCCAAATACTTCCCACATTTGAAGAAAAACTAATCTGTAGATCTAGGAAGCTCAACAAACCCAAATGTAATAAACGTGAAGAGATGTATCTCTAGACAAATAACAGTCAAACTGCCAAAAAATAAAGAATAGAAATGTAATTTTGTTTATTACATTTTCCTTCTCCTGAATGATTTAAAAGATATCTACATAAACATCATAGGACTCTATCAATGTATGAAAATATAATTGGTATGATAAATATAAATAGCATAAAAGAATGGGGAGGGAAGGAGCTATAGTGGAGCAAAGTTTTTGTACATTATTAAAATTAACAGTATTAATCTAAAGCAGATTGCTTTAAGTTAACACATCAATTGCAATCTCCATGGCAACCACTATGAAAACAACTCAAAATAATAGAAGAAACAATAAAGGAATTAAAATGTTACAATAGAAAGTAATACAAAAGCAGGCAGTGACTGAGAAACAAAAACATATAAGACATACAGAACACAAATAGCAAAATGGCAGGTGTAAATTCTATCAGTAATTACATTAAATGTGGATGGATTAAGCACTTGAATCAAAAGACAAAGATTGGCAAAACAGATTTTTAAAAATAAGACCCCACTATTGAATCTAAAGTCTTTAAAAGATATGCTTTAGATTCAAAGAACAAAGAGTTTGAAATTAAAATAACAGTAAAAATCTCTGGGGTTGTTGTAACCAAAGAGACTTAGTATTCAAAAGAGACCTTGATTGGCTATATTAATATCAGAAAAATAGAAATGAAGATTAAAAAATGGCTATTAGAGACAAAAAAAGCATTTTATAATAGTAATTGGGCCAATCCATCACGATGGCAAACAATTATAAACATATATGCACTTTGCAGCATAGCTCCAAAAACATAAAGTAAAAGGTTATAGAACTGAATAAAGAAATAGGCAGTTCAAAAATAGATAGTTGGAACGTCAATATTTCATTTTAAATAATGAATAGAACAAAAAAAGAGAAGACTAACAAGAAGACTAGAACAATATAAGCCAACTAGACCTAGCAGGCTTCTATAGAACACTCCCTAATAATAGCAGAATTCACCTTTTTCTCAAGTGCACATGGAATAATTTTCTAAGACAGACTATGTGTTCTGTCAGAAAACAAGCTTCAATACATTTTAAAAGAGTGAAATCATTCGAAGTATGTTCTCCAACCATAATAGAATTAAATTTAAAATTAATAGAAACAATTGAAGAAATATACCAAAAATGTATGCCATGAAGTAAAAGCAATGCTCAGAGAGAAATTTATAACTATAGTTATCTATATTTAAAAGGAAGAAAGACCTTCAATTAGTAACCCAAACTTCCACTTTAAGAAATCAGCAAAATAACAGCAAGTGAAATCTGAAACAAGCAGAAAGAAATAAGGACATATTAGCAGAGGGAACAAATAAAATAGATAACAGAAAAAAAAAATAGAGAAAAAACAAAACCAAAAGTTGGTTCTTTGAAAATATCAACACAATTGGTAATCCTTTAGCTATACTGACCCTCTCTGCCCCCGTCCAAAAAACACTGGAAATAGAAGCTCAAATTACAAAAATCATAAAGGAAAAATGGGCCACTATGATAATCTTACAGAAATAAATAAGATTATAAAAATACATGATAAACACTGTATGACAACAAATTAAATAAACAAGATGAAATGGACAAATTGCTAGAAAGACAAACTATTAAAACTAACTCAAGGAGAAATAGAAAATCCGAATAGACCAATAAAAAGTAAAAAACTTGAATTAATAATTACATACTTTGCAAAAAGAAAAGTTCAGGCCCATGTGACTTCACTGGTGATATCTATCAAATGTTTAGAAAAAAAGAATACCAATCTCTACACGCTCTTGAAAAAGTTTAAAAAAAGGAAAGTCTTCCCAAGTCAGTCTATGAAGCCAGTATTAACTTGATATCAAAGCATACATCACAAGGAAAGAAAACCATAGGCCAGTATTCCTTAAAAATATAGATACAAAAAGTCCTCAACAAAATATTAGGAAATCAAGCCCAGTTACATATAAAAATGGTTATACACCATGATCAAATAAGATTTAACCGAGGAATGCAAGGTTTCCTTAACATTCAAAAATCAATTAATGTGATACATCCTATTAATAAAGAAGAAAAATCACACGATAATCTTAATAGATGCCAGAAAAAGCACTTGATAAGATACAACACTCCTCTGTTAAAAAACACTCAAACAGCTAGGCGTAGAAGGGAATTTCCTAAGCCCAATTTACAGTATCTACTAAATGTACCATTCTTAAAAGTAAAAGACTAAATGCTTCCCCACTAAGGTTAGGAATGAGTCAAAGATGCCTTCTCTTGCCACTTCTATTCAACATTGTATTGAAAGTTCTAGCCATAGCAATTAGAGAAGAAGTAATAAAAGACATTCACATTGGAAAGGAATAAGTAAAACTATCTGTAGTTGCCAATGGCATGATCTTATTATTTATATAGAAAATCCTAAGGAATGTGAATGTGCACACACACATTGTTAGCACTAATACATACATTTGGTAAGATTACATGATACAAGATTAATATAAAAATCAATTGTATTTTTATACATTAGCAATAAAAATTCTAAAAGTAAATTCAAAAAGACTATTTACACTAGCATAAAAATAATAAACATTTAGAAATAAATTTAACGGCTGGGTGCAGTGGCTCACGCCTGTAATCTCACCACTTCGGGAGGCCAAGACGGGCGTATCACAAGGTCAGGAGTTTGAGACCAGTCTGGCCAACATAGTGAAACCCCGTCTCTACTAAAACTGCAAAAATTAGCCAGGCGCCTGTAATCCCAGCCATCCAAGAGGCTGAGTCAGGAGAATCGCTTGAACCTGGGAAGTGGAGGTTACAATGAGCCGAGATCATGTCATTGCACTCCAGCCTGGGTGACAGGAGCAAGACTCCAACTCAAAAATAAATAAATTAAATTAAATCAAATTAATAAATAAATTTAATAAAAGAAGTGCAGTGAGTGCTAAAGACTACAAAACATTGTTTAAAGAAATGAAAGAAGTCGGGCACGGTGGCTCATGCCTGTAATCCCGGCACTTTGGGAGGCCGAGTAGGTGGATCACCTGAGGACAGGAGTTCAAAACCAGCCTGACCAATATGGTGAAATCCCATCTCTACTAAAAATACCAAAATTAGTTGGGCGTGGTGGCATGTACCTGTAATCCCAGCTACTGGGAGGCAGAGGTTGTAGTGAGCTGACATCATGCCAATGCACTCCATTCTGTCTCAAAAAAAAATAATAATAAATAAAAGAAAGAAAAAAAGAAAAGAAAAAGAAATGAATGAAAACCTCAACAAATGAAAGACATGTCATTCTCATGGATTGGAAGACTTAATATTGTTAAAATGCTAGGAACAATGGCTCACACCTGTAATCAGAGCACTTTAGTAGGCCAAGGCAGGCAGTTCACCTGAAGTCAGGAGGTGAAGACAAGCCTGACCAACATGGTGAAACCCCGCCCCTACTAGAAATACAAAATTCAGCCAGGTGTGGTGGCGCACCCCTGTAATCCCTGCTACTTCGGAAACTGAGGCACGAGAATCACTTGAACCCAGGAGAGAGAGGCTGCAGGGAGCTGAGATAGTGCCACTGCACTCCAGCCTGGCAAGTGAGACTTGGTCTGAAAAAAAAATTGTTAAAATGGCAATATTACCAAATTGATTTACAAATTGAACATGATTTTTATCCAAACCCCAGCTAGCTTTTCTGCAGAAATTGACAACTTGATCTTAAAATTCACAAGGAGGCCAGGTGCGGTCACTCATGCCTGTAACAGCACTTTAGGAGGCCAAGGCAGGTGGATCACTTGAAGTCAGGAGTTCAAGACCAGCCTGGCCAACTTGGTGAAACCCTGTCTCTACTAAAAACACAAAAATTAGCCAGGTGTGGTGGTGTGCACCTCTAATTCCAGCTACTCGGGAGGCTGAGGCAGGAGAATAGCTTGAACCTGGGAGGCAGAGTTTGCAGTGAGCCAATATCCCACCACTGCACTCCAGCCTGGATGACAGAGCAAGACTCAGTCTCAAAACCAACAACAACAACAACAACAAAACTCACAAGGAAATTCAAATGACTCCAAATTGCCAAAGTGATTTTCAAAAACAAGAATCTACTTGGTGGCTAATACTTCCTGGTTTGAAAACTTACTACAAAGCTATTGTGATAAAAATAGTGTGGTATTGGCATAGAATTATTGGGAATCCAGAAATAAACCCTTACACCATCTTCAATTGATTTTAGCTAGATTGCCAAGACAACTCAATAAGGAAAGCTCAGTGTTTTCAACAGTTCTGAGACCACTAGATATCCACATGCAAAAGTATGAAGCTGGACCCCCACCTTATATCATACAGAAAAATTAATTCAAAATGTAGCTGATACCTAAATGTAAGATCTAAAATTATAAAACTCTTAATAGAAAACATTGAGTCAGAAAAAAATTGATAAAGTGAATATTATCCAAGTTAAAACCCTGGCCGGGTGCAGTGGCTTATTCCTGTAATCCCAGCACTTTGGGAGGCCGAGGCAGGCAGATCACTTGAGGTCAGGAGTTTGAGACCAGCCTGGCCAAATTGGTGAATTCCGTCTCTACTACAAACACAAAAATTAGCTGGGAGTGGTGGCACACACCTGTGATCCCAGCAACTTTTCCGGGCCTGAGACAGGAGAATTGCTTGAACCTGGGAGGCCGAGGTTGCAATGAGCTGAGATCGTGCCAGAGTACTCCAGCCTCAGTGACAGAGCAAGACTCTATCTCAAAAAAAAAAAAAAAAAAAAAATTAAAACCCTAAGCACTTCAAAGCAACTCCACCAAGAAACTGAAAATGACAGCCTACAGAATTGGAGAAAATATTTTAAAATCATATATATAAGGGATTACAACTCTTGTAACTCAACAATAGAAGGACAAATAACCTGATTTAAAAACAGGGAAATTATTTGAAAAGACATTTTCCAAAGAAGATATTCAAATGGCCAATAAGTACAAGAAAAGATGCTCAACATCATTAATCATTAGGAAAATGCAAAGTAAAACCACAATGAGCTATCACTCCACACTAACTAGGAGGGCTAAAATTAAAAAAAAAGAGAGAAAATAACAAGTGTTGGTAAGGAGATGGAGAAATTGGAACACTCATACTCTACTCATAGGATTGTAAAATGGTGCAGCCACTTTGGAAATTAGCTTGGCAGTTCCTCAAAATGTTAAACTTAGTTACCAAATGACTCAGCAATTCTACTCTTAGGTTCATATCCAAGAGAAATGAAAATAAATACTCCTACAAAAACTTGAACATATATGTTCATAGTAGCATTATTCCTGATAGACAAAAGATGGAAACAACCCAAATATTCATCATCTGATGAATGGACAAATAAAATGTATACCATACATACAGTGGAATATTCTTCAGCGTTAAAAAAAAAATCAAGTACTGATACATGCTACTTCCTGGATGAACCTTGAAAGTATTACACTATATGAAAGTAACCAGTCAAAACATACTACATATTCTATGACACTTTGTATATAAGATTTCCAGAATAGACAAATCCGGAGAGACAGAACATAAATTAATGGTTGCCAGGTGATGTAGAGGAAGTTAGGAGTGACTGCTAGTGCGCATACTGCTTCTTTCTATGGTAATGAAAACGTCATAAAATTAGATAGTAGTGATGACTGCACAACTCTGAACAAACAAAAAAATCACTGAATTGAACACTACAAAAGTGAATTTTATGGGATGTAAATTATATCTAAATAAAGTTGTTTTAAAATCACAGATATAAAGCTGTTATATATGCATCATTGTATTTATTCATCCTACTGTTTACAGTTGTTTTTAGAATTTGGCTATTATATATAAACTTCTATGGACACTTTTGCACATGTCATGGACATATGTCACCTACTTATCTTGGTTATAGAACTAAAATTAGATTCTCTGCATCATAAATTAAGCAACTATGGTAGACATATTAGTAGAAAGTGAAGCATGTTTCAAAAATCCATGTATCGATTTATGTTTCGTGAGCATCATATGAGAATTTCAATGGATTTACCTTCTTTCTAACAATGAAATAGTCATTAAAATTAAATTTGTAGCTATTCTGGTGGGTGTGCATTAATGTCTCATTGTGGTTTCAGTGAGCATTTTCACTCCTTACTAATGATATTAAATACATTTTTATATGTTTATGAGACATTTGCTAATCTTCTTTTGTGAATTGCTGGTTCAAGAATTTTTGCTATTTTAAAACATTAGTCTGAGGAATTCTTTATATATTCTCTTTTAACAGTGTCTTTGATCACAGAAGTTTTTCATTTTATAAAAGTTCAAGGGTTCATCTTTTTTTATGCTTAGGAAGTTTTGTATTTTTTTGTTTTGTTTTGGTTATCTTTAAGAAATCTTCACTAACCCTAAGCTCATGAATATATTTGCCTGTGTTATCTTCTAGATTTCTTGCTAAACATTTCTCATTGAAGTCTATGATATATCAGAAATAGAATATGATTTTTATGTATGATGTGAGGTAGGGGACAAGTTTTATTTTTATAAGAATGTCCAGTTGATCCAACTATTTATAGAACATACTAACATTTCTTCATTACATTACAATGGCACTTTTCTCATAAAATAGGTATACATGTGGATATGTTTCTGGACTGTCTGATTTGTTCCTTCAGTATTTTTTATTCTTGAGCCATTACCACACTGTTTTAATTACTGTAGCTTTACAATAAGTCTTAACATCTGGATCTGAGCCCTCTTTGTTCTTTAAGATTATTCTGAGCATTTCAGACTCCATCTAATTTTCAATTCCATATTTAAAATTAGCTTGCCTATTTTCATCAATCTATCTAAATTCTACCATCACTTTATCTAATTGCCACCAAATTAAAAACAACAGCACAACCTGTTGTGCTTTTCATTGGTAATGTATTGAATCTAGGGGTGAATGAAAATGAATTGAAATCTTTATAACATTATTTCATTAACATGGTATATACCTTTATTTAGATCTTCTCTCATTTCATTCATATATGTGTATACATATATATGTGTACACACACATACACACACACACGCACACACACACATATGTTTGTTTGGTTTTTGAAAAGGAGTTTCACTCTTGTTGCCTGGGCTGGAGTGCAATGGCAAAATCTCGGCTCACTGAAACCTCCGCCTCCTGGGTTCAAGCAATTCTCCTGCCTCAATCCCCCGAGTTGCTGGGATTACAGGCATGCACCACCATGCCTGGCTAATTTTTGTATTTTTAGTAGAGATGGGTTTTCACCATGTTGGCCAGGCTGGTCTCAAACACCTGACCTCGTGATCCACCTGCCTCAGCCTCCCAAAGTGCTAGGATTACAGGCATGAGCCACTGCACCTGGTTCATTCAGTAATATTTTGTAGCTTTCTGTGTACAGGTATTTTATATCTTGTATTCGTTTTATTCCTAGGTAACATATTTTTAGAAGCTACTGAGATAGGTGTTCTCTTTAAACTTTCATTTTCTAATTGTTGCTAGTATACTGATAAACAATTGCAAATTGACTTTTTATCAAGAGACTGCTAAATTCACTTTGTAATTCTAGCAGTTTATCTGTAGGTTCTTTTGACTTTCCTACATGTTACAATTATGACATTTGTAAATAGTGAGAACAGTCTTATTTCTTCTTTTCTAATCCTTATTTATTATAATACTAACACATCCAGCATAGTGTTGAATAAAAGCAACAATAGCAGGAATGATATTTCCTTCCCAATTTAAAGGTGAAAAATCTCAGTATATCATCCTTAAGTCTGATGTTAGCTATAGTTTTGTTTTTTGTTTGTTTGTTTGTTTTGCTGATACTCTTTATCAGATGAAGAAAGTTCCCTTCTAGTCCTAGTTTGTTAATAATTATATTTTTAAGTTACAATCAGGTATTGAATTTCATTTAATAATTTTTCTGGATCTATTAAAACATACCTATTGAAATCAAGGGGATTCTCTTGTTTATTATGTTAATACTATTAATTACTTTTTTTGATGTGAATTTAACCATTTATTTTTAGAATAAACACAATTTGATCGTGACATATTGCTTTATTAATATATCACGGGATTTTATTGGCAAATTTTTCTATAAGAATATTTTTGTCTCTTCATGAAAGTTATTTTCCTGTGAATTTTCTTTCTCATAATGTCTTTGTTAGATTTTGGTATTAATATTAAATTCTCTGGATGAGTTTATGTAATAATAGTGTTATTTTTTCTTGTACTATTTGGAAGAATTGACAGGTGAAATCATGTACACTTGGAATGTGTGTGTGTGTGTGTGTGTGTGTGTGAAAGAGAGACAGACTGTGAAAAGTTTCTTATTAAAGATTTTAATTTATTTAATAGATACAGGATGATTTAGATTGTCTAGTCATCCTGTATCCATTTTCCCGTTTTCTTTTTTAAGAAATTTTCCAATTTCATCAAAATATTCAAGTGTATTAGCAGTAAATGTGACAATATTTTCTAACTTTTAAAATGTCTATAGGGTGATGTCCCCCTTTAATTTCTAATACTGATAATATTAATTTTTTCTTGATTAGACTTGCTAGGGCATTTCCAATTTTATTAATCATTTCAAATAACCAAGTTTTAAATATTTTTCTATTTTATATCTTATTGGTCCTGTTTTTAACTTTTATCATTTACTTCCTTTTGTTTTCTTTCATTTACTTTACTGTTCCTTTCTTAGAATCTTGAAATGGAATCTGAGCATTGATTCCAGAAATCATTGGATTTCTGAGCATTGATTCCAGCATTTATTCTTTACTAAATGCACTTATAACTATACGTTTCCTGCTATGCATTTTAGCTGCAAGCACTAGTTTTGGTATGTCACATATTTGCTAACAGAACCCAGGTCCATGGGTAATTTAAAAGTGTATTGAAAATTTCCTAACATTGGGGACTTTTGCTTACTTTTCTGTTAATAGTTGAGTAGTTTGTAGCTTAATTTTATTGAGGTCAGAGAATATATTTTGTATAATTTATTTGAACTCTACTGATACTGCTCCAACTATATATAGTTGATTTTGAGCAATGTTCCATGAGAATTAGAAAAATGTTTACATTCTGCAGTTGTTAGGTATAGTGTTCTTCACCATCAATTACTAAAATAAGAGATCTTCAACTATGATTCTTTAATTTGTCTATTCTATATTTTATTTCTATAAAAGTATTTCTTCATGTATTTTAAGACTATATTATCTTTAAATTTAAGTTTAAAATTCTATTGATCCCTCTATCATTATGAAACTACTATTTTCTCTAGTAATACCTTTTGCTTTAGAATCTGCTTTGCCTGAGTACAGCTGCACCATTTTCTTTTGGTTATAGTTTCATGTTATGTCTTTCATACTATTACTTTCATTCCTCAAGAGTTCTTATATTTAAAATGTGTATCTTGTAAGCAGCATATTGTTGGGTATTATTTTTCTTATTTACTCTGACCATCTTTGTCATTTAATTGGAGTATTAATACCACTAATTTAATGCAATTATTGACATAGTTGAGTTTATATTACCACCTTACTATTTTCTCTGTTTTACTATTTTTCTTTTCTATCAGATTAATCAAATTTTTATTATTCCATTTACTCTACTAGATTGTTAGTTATATATTTATTATTTTGTTGGTTACCCTAAAATAATAGATTCTAATAGTCATCCTTGCTTATTACAGACTACCTTAAGTTAGTACATTTATTACTCCTTGAACAATGCAGGAAACTTACAACACTTTAACTTCATCTATTCCTTGTTATGGATGGAATGTCCATAATGAAATTTAAATATTGAATTCCTAATCCCTAGCATAATAGTATTTGGAGGTGGGTACTTCAGGATGAGCCCCATGATAGATTTAGTGCCCTAATAAGAAGATAAAGAGATCGGAGTCCTTGCTCACTTGCACACTCATACTCGCTCTCTCTCTCTTTCTCTCTCTTTCTGTCTCTTTCTCTCCCCCACTCCTTCCATGCAAAGACAAAGCAAGAAGGTGCCTGGCTGCGAGCCGGGGAAGAGGGACCCCACCAGGAACTGAATCTTTTGGCACCTTGATCTTGGACTTCCCAGTCTCCAGAACTGTGAGAAATAAATGCTTCTTGTTTAAACTACACAATCTATGATATTTTGTAATAACAGCCTGAACTAACTAAAATACTCTCTCTTTACTTTTTGAGCAATTGCCGTCATGTATTTTAATCTTACATCTATTTTTAAACCCTATAATACATTACTGCTATTGTTTATATTTAGATTTACTCATATATTTACCCTTCCCTGTGTTATTAATTTTTTATGCAGTTCCATGTTTAAACATGAAAAAATAAGCTTAGGTCTAGAAAGTAGAAAAAAAAGGAAACAAAAATATAAATGAAAAAAATCTTTACATTCTCTTTTAGTGTAAGTCTACTAGCAACAGATTCCAATTTTGTTTGTCTGAAAATATACTTATTTAACATTCCTTTTTGATGGATATTTTTATGAGTATAGAATTCTTGCTTGGCAATTGTATTCTTTCAGAACTTTGAAGATGTCATTCCATTGTTTCCATAGTTTCCATTGGAAAGTCAGCATTAAGTCTTATTTTTGCTCCTTTGAAAGTAATGTGTATTTATTCTCTATTGTCAGTATTTATTTTTATCATTGTTTTTCTGATGTTTGAATACAATGTTCTAGGTGTAGTTATAAACAAATTTATCCTGAATGCAGATTGTGGAGCTTCTGAAATTCATGACTATATTTTTTTCATTAGTTTTGTAAAATTGGTTGCCAACAGCTTTTCAAGTGTTGCTTTTGTTCAATTAATGTTCTCCTATCCGTCTGGGATTCTAATTACGTATACATCAGAGCTCTTAAATTGTCCTACATATCTCTTACGATATCTTCTGTATTTTCCATCCTTTTTACTCGCTATGCTTAAATCTGAATATTTACTACCTCCTTCCTCTCAATTCACTATTTTTTTCTCTGCTGTGCTTAATCTACTATATATCCA
Source organism: Ateles fusciceps (assembly GCA_036589455.1). Lineage (NCBI taxonomy): Eukaryota > Metazoa > Chordata > Mammalia > Primates > Atelidae > Ateles > Ateles fusciceps. The sequence goes on along the minus strand of JAZHEH010001266.1, from coordinate 14,575,641 downwards.
CATTTAAATTTATTTTAATTCTTCTAATTTTGGTTACAGCAATTTCATTTGGCCCTGTTTTACATGGTTGGTAACTTTTTAATGAATGCTAGGTATTGTGAAAAATTGCAAAACCTCTCCATGAAGTTATATTTTTCCAGAAAGAATTTAACTTGCTCCAGCAGTCATATAATATATGGACTTATCATATCACTTTAGTCATGTTGGATTTCAGATTTCTGGGGGCTCATCAACTTTCAGTTTGTCCTAAATCTTAAAGCTTAGTCTTTACTTTGTAAAGAATAGTCTTCTTGAGTTCTCATCTGAAATCCTGAGGTATTTTACTTGGGCTATCCCTCCTTGGTGGTCCCTGAATTCCCATGTCTGGTTCCCAACATCTCCAAAATTGCCAAAATTGCCAAAATCTTCACTAAACTCTTTAACCTCCAGTTTGCTTCTTTACCCTTAATTTCTCTACATTTCACCGTGCATAGTTGAGGAGTCAGCACATGTCTTGAAGTGATATTGCACAGAATTTTGGACTCACTCCCTTGTGGTTTTCTCAACTCCTGGACCTTAGTTCCTTGAGTCCTAATCACTTTCGCTCCTCAAACTTCAACATCTCTCTCCCTAACCCACTGAAACTATATAAGCTCAGATTGCTACTTTCTTCTTAGCCTCTATTACCTATGCCATGAATCTTCAAGTACCAAAGTGAAAAGCTTAGGTGAATGTGGGGGCTCAATTCATTGTACTTCTCTCCTTTCTGGGTTCTTTTTCCCCCCCCAGTACTATCTTCCTGAGTCCCTCTCTAGTGGTTTCAAACAGTTGTTGAATAAATTATTTTAAAATAGTTGTTCATAATAGGAGAGTTCATGTAATACAAGGTATTCTATCATAGCCAGAAGCAGAAATAGAATTATTTACTTTTAATTTGCAATTTAAAAAGAATCTACTTTCAATAATCTTCTCATTTGTGGTTTTAAAGTTACAGAGTTAAAATTGAGTGAAAAACAATTATGTACCTGGGTGGACTTGAAATAAGAGAAACGAGACAGGAAGGCATTTATTCAAATATTAAATAAAATTTGTACAATTGCTATTTTTCTATGATTAGCCTAAATAACAAAGGGTAAACTGGATGCCTGAATTATCTTGGTGTTTATCTGATACAGCAAATTCACCATTCTGTGTAACCCAGGTCTAATGACAGCATTGAAAAACAATATCAGACATCCTTTTGGTTTGTATAACTATACAATTTAGTGCCTTTTTGTAACGTTTATTTTGTATTACTTTTTGAATCGATGCAAATTATTTCCTCCTTAACAAAAAGGCAAGTTTAACAGTTCTGTGGCCGGGGCGTATTTTTATTTGTTTTTGTTGTTGTTTGTTTGTTTTAACTAAGTAAAAGAAGTAGGTCTTTTTACTGTGTTGCATAGGTCTTCTGGATGGGACATGCTCCATTTAGAGCTCTGTTTCCTGCTTGAAGGAACAATTAATATGCTTACTACTTGAGAAACAGCATGGCTCATTGGACTAAGCTTTGAGTCAGTAGCTTGGAGTTATAATCCCATTTCTGCTACTGATTCAATTTGTGCCCCTAGGCAAGCCATTTAACCTTTGTATTTGCTTACCAGAAAATGGGATAAAATTATTAATTAATTTCAGGAATAGCTAATAATAACTGCTTTTGAATATGAAGAAATGCACACAATATATTTTCACCAGTTAAATTCACTGCAAACATTCCTACAATTCAGTTTCTCCTGAAGCTTCAGTATGGCTTTGATTAAAATTCTTCTGATTTAAGTTAAAATGAAGCACAATAAAGTGTAGTTAAGTGTTCTGTTTAATTTGCATTCTTAAACAGGTGGAAAATCCAATGTAGTTAAGCCTAAGAAAAAAAATTAAAGAAAAAGAAAAGAAAAACAATCGTTCATTTTTTTAACAGGCTTTTTTTTTCAAAAAATAAAACTGTTAAAAAGTATTCTGTATTATTCTCTGCCACCAAAGTGCACAAATTTATATTCACACCAAATAACATTAAACTTATACCTATTCTTTTTCTTATTCATAATCTTTAGAAATAGACTATTAAATAATAATTATTCCTAAAATGTTATGATAATTTTATCTCAGCACAGATTGACTCATCCAACTCCCTGGATACTTTGACATCCCAATTCTTGGACCACCTCATCATCAGTGACCATTTTTTCTATCACTACTATGGTAATTCCCTGGCCATTGTTATTACCAGACACAATTGCTCTCCAAAACCTTGTTAATTCCTAGTTTCTGATCATAGCTCCTATCCTTCTAGCTCACTTGCTTAAATATCTGCCAAGAAGCAACGGATCCTACTAATGGTGTCAGTCCTCTAATCCAGTGATCCCCCAACGTTTTTGGCACCAGGCACCGACTGGTTTTGCCGAAAACAGTTTTTTCATGGGGGCATTGGATAATTTCAGAATGAAACTATTCCACTCAGATCATCAGGTGTTAGAGTCTCATAAAGAGTGCACAATTTAGATCCCTTGCATGTGCAGTTCACAATAGGGCTTGTGAGAATCTAATGCTGCTGCTCATCTCTGGAGGTGGAGTGCAGGATGCTTGCTGGCCTGCTGCTCACCTCCTGCTGGGCAGCCTGGTCTTAACGGGCCACAGATCAGTACAGGTCTGTGTCCTGGGAGTTGGGGACCCCTGATCTAATCCATTGTTCTATCAATTCTTTCTATCCACATAGCCTCTTCTAGACTATCCTTTCTTTTCATCCAATTCAAATTCTGAGTCATTGTTCCAACAGCTCCCATGATTCCCATAACTTCCTTTCTCCTCTCTCTCTCAAAATCACTTACTTAACAAATCCAGCCATGTAAGAACTCAATCATCTGCCTTCTCCATGCCTGCCAACACCTCTGTGTTGCAGAAAATAATCCCCCAGCTGGGTAGATTGGAGTCACCAATCTTGAATGGGCATTCAACCCTGACAATTCCACTATAAACTCTCTCTCTCCAGTCTCACTTAGGACTCTTTCATACCTTTTATCATGCTGCTTTCACTTTAAGCTGAAATCCTTGTTTTATATTTCAGAGAAAAGAAGAGCCCTCAGCTGGAATTGCCATTATTCTCCAGAGTTCAGTTCTATAAACTCATCTGCTTCTGCTTGCCCTTCCTGCCTCAAAAGGAGCAGGAGGAAGAGGAGGAAGAGGAAGAAGAAGAGGAAGAGAACAGCCACTCTCTTCTTAAAGGCCAACCTATCTGTCTCATGTTCTGAAGCTTGTCTTTCTTGCCTTCACAAGTATTTTGCCCATTCAGTTTTCCTTTCTTCTGCATTTTCAATCTTTCCTCCTATGGCTCCATACCTACGAGTTTACAAATACAATTTATGATCTCTCTTCTGAAAAGAGAAACAAAATAAAATCCTCTCTTGATTGTGTATTTCCCTTTAGCCACTGCCCCATTTATTTGATTTTTTTAAATAGCCAAATGTCTTTGAGGCTGTGTTATTATTTATTTATTATTTTTTAGACAGAGTCTTGCACTATTGCCCAGGCTGGAGTGTGGTGGTGCAATCTCATGTCACTGCTGCCTTCGCCTCCCAGGCTCGAGCAATTCTTATGTCTCAGCCTCCCGAGTAGCTGTGACTACAGGCATGCACTGCCATGCCCGGCTAACCTTCCTATTTTTGGTAGAGGCGGGGTTTCACCATGTTGGCCAGGATAGTCTCAAACTCCCAGCCTCAGGTGATCTGCCCATCTTATGCTCCCAGAGTGCTGGGATTACAGGCATGAGCCACCGCGCCTGGCCAAGACTAGGTTATTTTTGATGCTTCTAAATTTTCATTTACCATTGACTTTAAATATTTCCATCTAGCTTCTGCTGAAACTAGTCAAGGACATTAATTCCTTCTATGATGCCACATCCAATGGATTACATTTTTGTTTTTCATTTTGCTGTATGTCTCTATTGGATTCAACACTGTCCCTATCTTCCTTTTGTAAAACATGCTCATATGTGACATCTGTCTCCCCTGGTTTTTATCTCATCTCTGCCTGCCACTTCTTTATCCCCTTTCCTGGCTTCTAATCCTGCACTTGATTGCTAAATTTCTTCTTCTCTCTCTCTACTCTTTATTTAGATCCTCTCATTCATTTCTATGGTCTTAAATACCATTTGTATCGTGACAACTCCCAAATTTATATCTACAGCATTGCATGTTTCTCCAAACTTCAGTCATGTACATCCACTTGCTTATGTTACATCTATCTCCATTTGAGTGTCTCACAGGCATCTTAAATATAACATTGTAAAAACTGAGTATTTTCACCATTCATCTATCCAATTTCTGCCTTATAATGTCTCTTCCCTGTAAATCTTCCCCATCTCAATAAATGACATGACCTCTACTCATTTGCTCAAGAAAAAAAAGTAGAAGTCATCCAATCCATCAGCATCTTGTTGACTCCACTTCCAGAATATATCTTAAATCTGCCCACTTCTTTTCATATTAGTTTACAATATTATCATCTCATGTCTGAGTTACCATAATATCCTTCTAACTAATTTATCTGCTTGCTTTGGTAATCTCTTGCAACTCATTCTTGATGTAACAACCAGTGATCTTTTAAACATAAGCCAGACCACACAACTCCCTGTCTTAAAACCCTCCAAAGGTTGGCTACTTCACTTTGAATAAAATCCAAGGACCTTACTTTGGTCTATAGGCTCTTGCATAGACTGGAGCCTATTTTCCTCTCTCCTTACTCATGCTACTTTCCTCATTCCTATGAGAACCTTCTTTCAATTTCTTAAATACATCATACATACTGTTTATTCTTCACTAACTTCTTTCACGGGTATCTCCTTTTCATCTTCCAGGTTTCAGTTGAAATGTCGCATCCTTTGTAAGTCCTTACTGAATCATTTTCTCTAAATAGATCCCCCTCTTCCTATACTATCCCATTGCTCTTTATCTCAGCATTAGGACTGCTTTTATAAATAATCCTTTCCATTTGGGAATTACTTGTTTACTGGCCATTTTCCTGTCTTCTTCGTGATACTGTCAGCTCAGTGATGGTAGAGACTATCCATTTCATTCGACAATTGTACAGTCAAAACCTAGCACAAATTATGTACCTAACAGTTACTTGTTGAATAAATGAATGCCACAGAGAGTGTAATGAAAATGACTGACCCTTATGCAGACTTGTATTTTAGAAAATTGTAGGAGTATAACATCAAAGCTTTAGTCGAGATTTTAAGCAGTTGTCAAAGTGGGTGAAGGACATTTTTTGGGGGAGAATTGTGTATATAGTCTGCTTTCTACTCCAGTAGGAAATCCACTCTCAGATTTGCTATGATGAATTTCCAATCTATGAGAGCTTCGTGAGGTAAAAGTACAATAACATTGAATTACTAAGAAGTTGAGGCTCGGTGCAGTGGCTCACACCTGTAATCTGGGCAGTTTGGGAGGCTGAGGTAGGCACATCACTTGAGCTCAGGAGTTCAAGACCAGCCTAGGCAACATGGCAAAACATCGTCTCTACAAAAAAAAAAAAAAAAAAAAAAAAAAAAAACTATTGGAAAAAAATAAATTAGCCAGGTATGTTTGGCACATGCCTGTAGTCCCAGTTTCTCAGGAGGCTAAAGTGGGAAGAGCCTGGGAAGTCAAGGCTGCAGTGTGTGGTAACTTCACCGTTGCACACCAGCCTAGGTGACAAAGTGAGACCCTATCTCAAAAACAAACGAAACCCAAAAACAAAACACTTGAAATTAAAATAATAATAAAGAAAATATAAGCTTAATTATTTTATAGTTTCAACAGACATAAATATTAATCAAGTTTCTACAAAACTTTCTAAACAATGTTGTCTATGTCCATACATACCTCATTAAATATTGGTAGCAAATTGTTTGAAACCAGCACTGGTTTAAGACCTACACTTTGGTTACTGCAGGTTTACTCATCCATTCCTCAAATGGAAGGTTTACTCCTTCCATTTGAGATTGGTTTAAGGTAATAGGTCTCAAATCCTGAACTATTCTTTGTTGGGTATGCTAAATGCCCAACCTCCTGCAGAGTATTTAGCATTCTAGCTCCGGGACACTAAAAGCCAGTGCTGCCTCCCTTACCAGTTATTGTCCAAACCTACACCTTTCTTACCTCCTACCAACCAACGGGGGTGCATCAGTAACGCCATCATCCTGAACCACTTGGGTGTGTGGGTTCTGACAGTTGCTCAGTAGTTTTTAGACAAGGCACTGTGGTTATCAGCCTGGGGAGGAATTGAGTCCTAGTACCTGTTCAAGCAAACTAAGCAACTGTGGTCATGAAATTAAAATGGAGGGTAGGAAAGAATCCTTGCCAAATTAAGCCTGTTATTTTTGTTTCCCACGTGTTTCTTGAATTTTGAAGGGGGTGATAGCTGGGAGAAAAAGTCAAATTTTACCTCTGGGATGTTAGACAGAAACCAGTTGGTTCTTGAGATTTATATTACATCACAGCTAGTTTCTCTTGAACTCTTCTCACTTTCTTCACCTAAAACCCTTTGTCTCATCCATTACTTACTTTGCCCCTTATCCATTCCCACGTTCTTATACTCCTTGATATGTCTCTTTTTGACCTCATTGGCACAATGCAATGCTATATAGAAGGACATAAGCAGAAGGGGAGGAAAAAATAGCAGCAAAAGCTAGGTTGTAGAGAATTTTCTTCCCACCTTGGGCACTTAAGTAGAGGGGGATATTTATAAAAGATACAGCGATCATTTCTCCCTTCCTTGGACTCAACAAGTTACCAAACTTATTCCTCATGCATTATGCCTTACAGCGTTGGTATATGAGAAATTCATTACTTGTGCCACTTCAAGAATGCCCATGTTATCTGAACAAAGGAGAGTTTTACAGTACCTAGAAAGCAGCAGAAATACTTCTAAATCCTTCATTTAAGGGGAACTCTACATCCTTCATACTCCAAAGGTTTTCAGTCATCTTCCTGAAGATGAAGGAAAAGAGAGTAGAAATGTCATGCTTAGGTGTCTGTTGGTGGGTCCAAAGGCAAGTTCCATTACAGCCCAGTTCATTTCCAGCTCTACTTCAGAACTGAAGATTTAAACTTCTTCACATCTTTTGAGCCATGAGTTTGTAACACAAAAAGAAATCTTTTATTCTGGAAGCAGTTTGTCTCACTTATTTACCTCTACCTCCTCATCCAGCCAACATTCTAGATTGAACTGGCTTCTCAAGATTCTTCCATCTGGGAATAATTTTCAGTTTAATTGAACTTGGCAAGACTCTGAACTTAAAGTTCTAGCATTGGAGTGGCCACAAGACTGTCTTGGGGTTGGGGAGTGAATGACGTTACCTAAAGATATTTATCTCATAATGTCTGATGCTCTGGTCGATTAGAATTCATGTTTCCTTTTCCTTTCCTCTCTCATTTTCCTTCCCAAACCAGGCTGTACACTTTGCAATGTGTTAGGAAGTGGTTAGATGTGGATTTAAAAAAGTGATTCTAGAAAATAAGGAGAAAAGAAGGGCAATGGGGTTAGCCGTAGCTACCTCTTTTAAGTTTTGAAGCTCCAGTGGGAATTAGTCACAACTGTCATTTTAGGTTACATTATTTTTGAATTTTTTCAAAAACTGAGGGTGCGAAGTAAACACATTTAGGAACAGAATAGATAGCTACTGTTACTGCTTAATACTTCTCCCTGGGGTTATTATTATTTTTTGTCTTTGTTAGAAAGGAATGTTCTACTGAAGACTGGTTGCTTGTCTTTAATACTACAGAAAAATGATTTTCATGCTCTTATTCTTATACTGGCAAATTCAGTTGGTAAGATAAGGAATATATTTTCAAGTTTCAGTTGCATTACTCACTATTCCAGTTATTCCACTTGCTCTGGTTTCACAATTAAAGAAATATTGAAATGATGCATAGATAACACAACAGTAGGGCCTGACCCTAACCGACAACACATTCTTTAATGAACTTCAAGTGTTCCTAGAGTAAAATACACTCGTCCATTCCAGAACCATTAGTGAAACTCTTAATTCAACCAGAGAATGTAAGGTTTATACATATTCCTTTGACTAACTCATAAAGATGGGAGAACTACATGAGATCAGACACCTTTAATACCGACTTGAGATTTTCACTGTTGCAAATATCAGTCAAATTCTGAGCACCACGACTTGAGAACTGGAAATCTTGGAGAGAGTTTAAAGAGCCACAATGATTATTAATAACCCTGACAAGTTGTAGAAATGGGCAGATAATTACAGGATGAACTTAATAGAAATACGGAGTAATTGAGAGGAAGTAAACTGCTATAAATATAAGTGAGAAGACTTGGCTTTGTGGGAAAAGGTGGGAATCAGTAAACCACAAGTAAAACATAAATTAGCCATATAGTACAGTTGCTTTATTATTTTAAAAAACAAAACTTTGTAGAGTACATTAAAGGAGACTGTACTTAAGGGAAAGGCAGTTATTCCTTAGACATTTATACAATTATTTATTAAACACTTATGTGCCAGTTGATACTTCTGGGTGCTGGAATAAAATAAGGAAAAAAACCAAGATCTCTCTCTTCCCGAAGCTCACTAAAGTGTGGTAAATCACAGAGCAAGTACTTTCAATAGTCTTTAGTTTGTATTCTGCAGCCAACTGAATACAGCAAATACTAAAAGCTACTTGAGGTAGGGATCCATCCTATATTTGATCCCATTCCGTGCCTAGCACACCAGCTTGTAAGCAGTCAACATGGATTAAGGAGTAAAATCAGGCCCTAAAAGAGCTTAAAATTTGAACATGTAAACACTTGTCTGATCATTAAATATGTCGATCGAAATTCCCATTTTTTTCTTCAAAGCGCACTAAACAAATATTTGTGTCCCTATTACGTGCAAAACAGCTGTCAACACAATGTTTTGTGTGTAAAAGGAACGGCGGGAACGGATTCAAGTTTTGGGCATCCTGATAAATGGCGTGAATACCCTGACCGGGTGGACAGCCCTTCCTTCGTGTTTTTTTTTTTTTTTCTTTTTTGGCTTTTCTAGTCACCAAGACAGCACGCGTGTGCAAAAACTGCAGCGGTGGGACGCACTGCTAAGTCTGGGGGGCGCAGACACCAGCTCGCGCGTCGCGAGCTCGCCTGGGCAGCTCGGCGGGCGCGGCGAAAATAGCTCCCACGGCCGGCTTCCACCGATTCCTCGGTCTCCAAGCGGACGACGCGTCCCCGCCAGTGGAAAGACTGGGCGTCACAGAGGCCCCTCGAAGAAGCACCCGGCCACTCGCCCCACCTCGGGGTCCTGTTGCTCATGGGCTTCCCCCTGACCCTTCGGGCGGGCGCTCCAGAGACGTCAGTGGGAACGCGGTTTGCAGACGGGGCGCCCCCGGCCGCAGCCCAGACACAGCTCAGGACTTTGAGGCGCCCGCGCCCCTTTGTCGCGGGATCTCTCGCCCAAGCAGGCCGGACGCCGAGACCTCGCGGTATCAAGCCTCCGTCCGCCCCGCCTCCTCGCCCTCCACTCGGCCCCGCCCTCGCTCTCTCACCCCCTCCCCCGCTCCCGCCTCGCTTCCCCGACAATCTCCTCGCGCTCCCGACCCGGCACGCGCGCTGCGCCGGGCCGCCGCCGCAGTCGCCGCCACCGCCGCCGCCGCCGCCGCCGCCGCTGCCGCCGAGCGTTCCTCCGCTGCGCCTGGCTTCCAGCTTCGGGCCGGAACCGGAAGTGTGGGGGGGCGGAGCCCGGCGGAGGCCAGGAGACCGAAAACGCGGCCGAGCCCGGAGCCCGGAGCCCGGAGCCGGAGCCGGAGCCAGAGCCTGGACCAGAACTTGGCCGCCGCCTGCACCGCCGCCGCCGCCGCTGCCGCCCGCCGCCCCTTTCCCGCGCCGCAGCCGCCTTGACCACCACCGCCGCGAGCTCGGCCGCCAGTGGTCCTGAGACTTTAGGTGTCCGGGTTGAAGGTCGGTCCGGACGTCGGACCCAGTCGGTTCCCAGACTGTCCGGGCGGCAGCGGACGCCGCCGCCGCCGCCGCCGCCGCCGCCGCCTCCTCGTCGCCTCAGCCTGGCGTTTTGTTTCGAGAGACCGGAGAGGCGAGCGGAGCTGACAGTGATTTTGACAGTGATTTAAACCCGCTTTTGTTGTTATTGGCTTTTCGTTGTTTGGTTTTGTGTGTTGTGCGTGTGTGTGGCGGTTTTTCCCCCGTGGTGCATTTTATTTTTTATTGTTGTGCTCTTTTTTCTTTTTTTGTTTTTTAAACCCAGTGAACGTTTTTTTTTTTTTTTTTTTTTTTTTTGGTCTGGGCTTCCGAATATGTTTTATGACGGTTGATTTTACACCAGGAGGTTTGTCTCCGAGGAAGACCCAGGGAACTGGATATCTAGCGAGAACTTCCTCCGGATTCCCCCGGCGCCTCGGGAAAATGGGAGCTGCTGCAAAGTTGGCGTTTGCCGTCTTTCTTATCTCCTGTTCTTCAGGTAGGTGCAGGGAGCGCGGCGCGGCGGGGTTGCTCCTGCGGCCGCGGCGGCCGCTGCTGGGGGCCGCGGCTGGTGTCGGGTCGGAGAGTCCAGTGGAGCCTGGGGAGGTTGCCCACACCCCGCGCCCCTCGGCTGCCACCCCCCCAGGTCTGATTGTGATCTGGGAACCTCCATGCATTTTTCTCCTTTTGAGTTGGGTTGGCGAGCTGATAAGAGTGAGTGCTGTGTTGTTGTGGAAGTGAGAAAGTCATGTTTTATGGCCATAACACTAGATGACAGGGCTGGTTGGGTTGCAATTAAGCCGCAAATACCACAAGTGACAATTTATGCAAAGGTTGAGACCTGAAAGGAGTATTTAGTGTGGGCTCTCCTAAAACCAGGGTTGCTTTTTGTCATCTTTTAATTAGTGCTTCACCGGTGAATATCACGACATAGATCAAGTCAGTTGCTGCTTAATTTTGGCTGTGAGAAGCAGTACATCCTTTCAGCAGATTAATCTGGGTCTCCGCTCACGTTTTCTTCAACTTCAGTGTCCAGCAGTGTTAAAAATAGTTGTAGTTGTTGTTGGAGTATTAACTATAACCCACTGCAGAAGAGGTATGCCGCTTGGTGTTGGTAATGTGCTGGTGGTGTTCAACCACCATTTGTGTGCTCTTTTGGGGCATAGATTTTGCTTACCTACGGAATACTTATTTTAAACGTTTGTATTGAAGCATTGTTTTCGGTATAGAACAACCCAAGTGAAATTGCTTTTGTTAAATATAATAGACTCATAAAATAGGTTTTAATTCAAGGTTGGGGGAATAATCTGGCCATTTTATATTGGAAATTTTGATTTTGTGAGAACGTTCTGTGGTTGCAACCAGTGGTTGGAAAAACTATCTAGTCTTTTGTATTTGAAATTCTATAAATGAATGCATCATTAACTCAGAGGTGTGCAGATGTACACAACAGGAGAGTTAGTTCAATAGATGAAACATTTTAAAAGTCTCATTGGATCTATTTATCGTAAAATTTAATATTCAGTTACCAGCTTGTGGCATAGAATTACTGGGGACGGGTGAGGGGGTGGGGGGGCGAATTGACAGGTTTCATGGCCATGTCTTTATCTCGTTTGCCACAGGAAAATTAAAGGGTGGTAGTCTTCTTTGTGTACCTCTGTGGGGTGTGTGTGTGTATATGTGTTTGTGTCCGTCTTCCCCAACCCCCTTTAAATAGAATCTTTTGTAATGTATAGAATTTTGCTGAATGGTACATTTCCTTGTGGTTAATAAATGGATAAAGTCTAGTCTTATGTCTGTAGTGGTATTGATCAGTTCCGGGTGGGCTGAATGTGTTGTGAAATGGCGATCATTGCCAGAGATTAACCAAAAGAATCATGTCTGTTTAAATGGAAGAAGGAACATGCTTAAGGCAGGCTGACAGTTCTTTTTGTGCACGGTTTGGGGAGGAAGCTAAACAATGGTGTGTCTGAAATGAATGAAGGCCTTGATAACATTAAATCTCTTGCTTTGGTAACATGATTTAACCATGTAGTTTTTATCTTTCCAGTAGTACTCTTTTTTTTTTTTCTGCTTCTATATGTTGTGGCTGGTGAACTCCTCTTGTTCAGATCCCTTGTTCTGATCTCTTGCCCTTGAGGAGGAGGGGCATCATGGCCACTGACCAGGGAATTGTGGACATTGTTCCCCTCCCAAACCCACCTGAGTCACACTAATTGGTGAAGGAGGTTATTCTTGAGCAGTCTCAAGGTATTACTTCTGGAAAAGCAGGCTGTCGCTACAGATCTTACAGCTTCCTCTGCTTGGTTTGGTAGTAAAAATAATTGAGCATTAGTTTCTTGTGGGATTATTTTCATTGGGCCAGGATTATTTTCAGTGGGCCAGGAGGTTAACAGCTGTAATTTTGAAATAAAGTAATTTTGTTGCTATAGGGCATATAGATATTCCACTTATATTAAATTAATATTGTGTTGTTGCATAGGCTTTTTAAGATGAACATTCCCAGTTGAACAAAAATATGTGGTCTGTTGAAGATAATTGAAATAATCTTAAAGGCCCTAATCCATATTTATACATGAAGAATTTGAGTACTTAAAATGTCTGATTTTTAAAAGGCTTTTGTTATGGATCAGATGCACTCTAAAAAAGGATTATTGTGTTTCTCCAACTAATTGATTTTTCTACAAAATGTGTAATCTGGCATATTGGAAGCATGAGGTGACTATTTTTATGAGAATTTAAAAAATTCTCAGTTTGTCTATTTTTCATTTCTAGATATTTTCTTTCTTTAATCAAAACGGGAAACAATATTAAGGAACAGTTTTGTTCCAGGTGTTTAGGAGGAATGTTTACTATTTCGTGGACTCTGATTTTTCAAATTCTATCCCATGATATGTATTCTGGAGACTGATTATGCAGACTATTCCTGTAGGATATGGCCAAGTGTATAATTTCTTCCTCTTTCTCATTCCAGGGGGAAACATTTTAAATTTTGCCCTCATCCTGGAGTGCCTTCAGATTCTCTTTGATTTTGAATTTTTTCATTCCTCTCATACCACCTCAGATTCTGTTTCAAAACATAAATCTTAGTTTTCATTTTATAGCATTGTGGTTAATTAGTATCTTTCCCCAGAGTTTGTTAAAGTATGAGAATAACTTTAATACTTGCCTTAGTACTTAGGTTTATCCTATCTAGAGTGATGCAGCTATTGTGGTATTTGAGTTACATTGAAGTAAGTTGAGAATTCCTTAGGATTTTGTGGGAGTTGGAGCAGTATGGTCAATCTATTTGATGAAATAGGAAATGGAAATATGGTAATTATGTTACATTTTCTTCAGTTTAGCTAGGCAATACTGTGTATGTATGAATGTATGTGTGGTTGGAGGGAGAGCTGGCAGTACAGATAGTCTTTTGAACTTTGACTAACAAGTGATAGATGTTAACACTTTGTTTTCTAAAAGACAGAATCTCTTACAAATGCTGTTTGTGGTCAAATTCAAATATAATACATTTGAAACATGGAGACCAGAAAAAAAATAAGCTAAGTTCTCCTGCCATTCATTTTGTATTATTTTTTTTTCTGTTTGTGATCTAAGCCAGTAGTTCTCAAGCTGGGGTGATTTCCCCCTCCCTGCCTCCCCAAATCCCCATCCATGGTACATTTTGAGACATTTTTTAGTTGTCACAACAGGGGGCAGGGTGTGCTACTGGCATCTAGTTGGGTAGAGGGCAGGGATGCTGCTAATCATCCTGCAATGCACTGTACAGCCTTCTACAACAAAGAGTTTTCTGGCTCAATATGTCAGTAGTTTAGAGGTAAAAAAACAAAACAAAACAACAACAACAACAAAAAACCCTATTCTAAGAAAACCAGATACCACATGTTCTACTTATAAGTAGGAGCGAAATGATGAGAAAATATGAAAACCAAGAACAGAACAACAGACACTGGGGTCTACTTGAGGATGGAGGGTGGGAGGAGGGAGATGAGCAGATATTGGGTACGGGGCTTAATACCTGGGTGAAAAAATCTGTACAGCAAACCCCCGTGATATAAGTTTACCTATATAACAGACCTTCACATGTACCCCTGAACTTAAAATACAAATTTAAAAAAAGGAACAACTCAGTTCTTAACTCTTAATATTTAAAAGCATTAGTTTATTATTAAAAGGGCTCTGCTGCTCTCTTCCCCCTAAAGTTTGTAATCTATGTTTTACAAGTGTATGGTATTGATGATCTCCAGGTGACCTTGTATTGAAAGTTTTTAACTTTTCATTATCTTTTAAAATTAGAATATGATTAAATTGGAGAAACAGACTATAGATATGCACATTCTTTCATCCTATTATTCTATAATAATAATATTTTGATGACTTACGGATAAACTCTCCTATCACCTATTTTGATAGAGTGCTCATGAAGACTGAATGTTCATAGACATGATGAATGATTGGTTAAGGTATCAAGTTTAATTATATTTGCTTTAGAGCCAGGATTGTCTTTGCCATGATATGATCTTTAAGGATATTTGCGTTTATTCTTAATGACATCATTGGGCTGCCTTGTGGTGGTATGTGTGTGTGTTTAACATGTTGCCTGAAATATGTTCACTATTACATGTTCCCTGAATGGTTTCAAGGTAGAAATTCTGTTTTTCAAAAGAGTATATATTTCTTTTGTCTAACTTAAGGTTCAAGAAAGTTTAACCTAATCTCTTAGTTACATAATTTTCTTAAGACTCATTAGCTGGGTTTGGTTACCATTAGACTAATTTATGATACAGTAAGTAATATTTTATTAAAATTTTTATTAAAAAGATCTATTGCAGATCCTTTCCCTTTTTAAGGTTAAATCTTGACCATAATTAATAAAATAATTACCTTGTTTTGAACTCTGGTTTTAAGGAAGTTAACCCAGCCAAACAAGATAAGAATTACAGTGAAACTCTTAGCAAATTAAGTAGCACTATACCATAAAGAGGAAAATTCTGAAGTCATTTCCACAAATGGTATCCAAATGAGCCTCATACTATCTCTGTAACACACCTCTCCATATCCTTCTCTCTGATACTGACATTTTCACCTTTTGGGTCCACCGGATTCACTGTTCTTAAGAAGTGAAGAACAGCTAAACCAAATGAGATTTCAGTACTCTCTAAATTGTTTCTTTAGATTCTAAGACTATTTTGTTGCATTTTGACTTTTTAAAGTGCTACTCTGATTTTCTCATCTTTGATATCTCCTAAGTCTGTGATTTAAATTTGTCTTTTCGTGGTCTGTTATGTTGCCACTTGTCATATTGTCTCAGATTATAGGTAAGTTTGGCAACATTTGATACTAGAGTCACTGGTATGCCTTCGTTTTTTGCTTTTTGCTCTGTAACTCATCGTTTCTTCCAGTCCCTTTCGTTATAATTCCCTTTCCATTTTCCTCCTTTCTTTGTCTATTCCCATTTCTTTCCCTGAGCCTTCTGTACTTCCCTTTACTGCTTGCTTGTGGAACCCAATCATTGCTTAGCATCATGGGTGGCTCAAGAGGGCTTACCCATGGTTTTGAATGAAAACAGATTGAATTTAGAATGCTTGAGAATTGGCCAGATAGTCTTTTCCACTGTCGTTCTTTTATTTGCTGGTTTCTGGACTACCACACACACCCGCTTCGGAGTAGTGTTACTCTCTTGGAATCAAATGGCTTAAACTTTAGATTACTCTTATTCCTTTTTAATATTGAGGTTTTCCTTAACTTTTTGCTGCTTTGCTTTCTTCTTCTTATTCATTCGTTTAAGCCAAAATTTGGCTAGACCCGAGAGTATATTTATTGCCACTGATAGGACCACATTAGACTTCCTCTGTGGTACATTTAATTCTGTTAGGTTATAATAGTCATGTCTAGACAGAACATTGATTTCAAATTGACTATTGAACATGAAAATTCCAGGAATAATGTATAGAGGAAGGAGGAGGAGGAGGAGGAGGAGGAGGCGAAATCAAGAAGGTAAGAGAACTACTGGAGACATCAGTTGACTTTCTATCATTCTCCACCTAGATTTCTTTTTAGTCACTTTTGTATGCCCAGTGCATCTAGAGATCAGGCTTTGTTTTAATAAAGGGACTTAAAGGAAATATGTTTTTGTCCCTGAGGTTGGATTTTTTGAACTGTTAGAATGATCGACCTAAAGGAAAAAATTGGGAAGTTCGTATGGATAGTGATCAAGAATGTGGTCATAGAGGTTGGTAGACTTGAGCTCTGGTGTCAGCGCTGCCAGTGTCTCTCTAGCTTATCTCTCATTTTCTCTTATTTGGTTATTATAGCACTTTTCTAGCTAAGATTCACCAGTCCCCTGTCATTACTTCCTTTTTTTTCTAGTCCATCTGCATAGCTGTCGGAGTGATCTTACTAAAAAATAAATCTGAATGTGTCACCCTTGCTTTAAACCTTTCACTGACTGACTCACCTTTAGCATAGAATCTAAAGTCTTAGAATGTCATAAAAAGTCCCTCATCGTTTGATTCTTACCTATTTTCTCTAACTTCTTGGTACTGGTTAAGAGTATAGATTCTGAACGTAGACTTAGTTGGTTTAAATCTTGGTTTCATAACTTAACCTTGGTCAAGTTACTTTACCTTTTTGTGCCTCCGTTTTCTCGTCTACACAAAGGGGGGGGATATTAATAATGCCTACCTCAGAGAGTGCTTTGAAGATTAAATGCTAGGTATTCTGCTGCAGCTCCTCCTTAGCATGAGTACTATATTCCATCCATACAGACTTGACTTGCAGTTTCTTAAATGTATCATCCTTTATTATATTTCAGTATGGTGCCTTCCTGCATGTTATTCTTCCTCTTCTATCTGGCTAACTCCTTTTTGGTTTTAAGACTGAAAAGTATCACCTCTTTAGAAACATTTTCTCTGTCAACCAACCCAGATCAAGTTAGTTGCTTTCTGTTCATCTAACAACTTGTAAATGGCGCCTTGATTTCAGTAATTATTGCAAATGTTTACTTGCCTGTTTCCACTTCAGACTGTGCAAATGTTTACTTTTCTGTTTCTACTCTTTGAAGACATCTTTCCTTTATCCACATGCCCATTTCTAGAACCTGGTACACAACAGGTGCTCAGCAAATGTTTATCAAATGAATAAAATGAAATTATTTCACTTCTGTAGGCCAGAGTTGTCCTGTTAATGTATTAAAGTGGTGAACTTGGATTATATATTTTTTTCTTCTCTGAAAGCTTTATGGTTCTATAATTTTAAGGTTAGAGTTCAGTAGTGACATTTTATTAGATGATTTTGCTGGTTGTTTTGGTATCTTTATGTTCAAATTTAAATTTTTAAAAATAATTTAAATTGTAATTTGAATTATATAGATTTAGAAGGGATCTTAGGTATCTTCATGTTCCATGGCTTTTGTACTTTTTTTGACTATAATCCACACTAAGAATTACACATTGCATTACGACTTAGTTCCCATGTAGTAGTAGGGGTGCGTGTATGTGTGTGTGTTTATCAGAAATGAAAGTTTCATGAACTGTGTACTCTCCACTGTGTGCAGGACACTTATTTATTTTCATGTTATATTTCATTTAAAAAATGTTGATCATGACCCATTAATTGATTCATTGACCAGCCATTGTATTGTAAATGACTAAGAAACAGTGACCTAGTTCAACAATCCTTATTTTCTCTACTCAGTACTCTTAGTGGAAAAGGAAGCTACATACATGTGCAATGAAAAATATATGCGCTGAAAAATATGGTCATTAATTAATCTACAATAGAGAATGTGTGCCTAGGTATAGAATATAGGGACGACTGGTCTCAAGGGAGAACGTGGATCTTCCCTGACTAGGCTCTTCTCTGTTTTGGACTAGTCAAATAAGTTAAGCATACATGAAGGTGCTGAAACAAAATTAGATTGTAATTTTAGGGAGTTGGGATTTTTTTAATTTAGGAAAGACTTGCTGGAGGGGAGATCTTAGTACTAGAAAAAATGTCTTAGCAGGAGATTAGGAAGGATATTCATCTTAATATGAAGGAAAAGACAGAAAATAGCATCAGGAACACAATAGGCATTTGAGAGTACACTTGACCATGGATGGAAGGCAAGGTGGGATGGAGAAATTTTGACTAAATCTGAGGAAGAGATTTATGTGATGAAGATGGTTCATAATTGCTTAAAGAAGTAGGACAATCTCAGGGGGTTAACTCTTAAATTCAGAAGAAAAGTAATTAAAACGAGGAGGTAAGAGTGGATGATACATATCCTGATGAATGTCTCACATACATATATGTGGATATAGGACAGAAAAGCAACTCGAAGACTAAGGTAGGATGGTAGCACTACTAAATAAAATTGGTAAAGAAGTAATGAGCTAGAGGAAAATTGAAAGTGCTTTAGAAACTAAAAAGGTTTACAGATAGATATAGTTTTAGATGATAAAAGCATGAATGAAAATAAAGATATAGATTTGGAAAAATAAAAGTACATAATAAAACATGATAGCATGTAATATT
Organism: Ateles fusciceps; assembly: GCA_036589455.1. Classification (NCBI taxonomy): domain Eukaryota; kingdom Metazoa; phylum Chordata; class Mammalia; order Primates; family Atelidae; genus Ateles; species Ateles fusciceps. The sequence goes on along the minus strand of JAZHEH010001266.1, from coordinate 14,557,155 downwards.
CTCTTAAAAGGGTAGACATTGATTCCACATGCGGTGGCTCACGCCTGTAATCCCAACACATTGGGAGGCCGAGGTGGGCGAATCACAGGGTCAGGAGACCAAGACCATCCTGGCTAACATGGTGAAACTCTGTCTCTACTAAGAACACAAAAAATTAGCTGGGCATGGTGGCACGTGCCTTTAGTCCTAGCTACTTGGGAGGCTGAGGCTGGAGAATTGCTTGAACCTAGGTGGCGAAGGTTGCAGTGAGCCCGGATCGCACCACTGCACTCCAGCCTGGGCGACAGAGTGAGACTCTGTCTCCAAAAAAAAAAAAAAAAAGGCAGACACTGTATGTGTGATGGATTGTCTCCATTGTGATGTCTAAAGAATTCTAAACATTAGTGGCTGAATATGTTGTTCATGTTTAAATAATGGTCAAATTTCAGTAATTACAGTAATGACTAATACTGGTCATCTAGATTATATTCTTTGAAATCTGTATGAGACCTTACAGTAAATTATACTGTTCTAAAGAAGTAGATTTAGATAGTTTGCTGAACTTGGTATATGGTATTCAGACTTGAAATCTAAACTTTTCAATGACCCTTCTTTTGGACTAGTTTTTTCTTTGGTTGCCTGTTGTCACACTAGAATCACTTTATTCCCTATTCTTGCTAAAGAAAGTAAATGTAAAGCAAGAATATGATTACTAGATTAAAAGGACTGGCTACACATTTTAAAAATGAATCAAGTCTTTCCATAGTGTAATAAAAGTAAGCTATTTATAAAGCTTAGAGGGAGGAGTTTTCCTAGTTATGATTATTAACTTTAAAATTTTTATTTTAAGGGAAAAGTCCATTATTCTTCACATCTTCATAACTACACATGATCTATCAAGCTTGCTCCAAGGCATTATTTCAAGAGGAAGGAGCATGGACAAGTTATCAGATCTTGGCAAGTTTCTAAAACTCTTGAGATTAACTTTTAAAATTTGTAAACCAAGATGTATTAAATGAATTGATATGACATATAACACAGTAGCTGGTCCAGAGTAGATCTTACATACATATATTAATTTTTAATCTATTTTTAAGTCCCATTTAAAAGGATATAGTATGTAAAACATTAAAAAAAAAAATACAGATTTGCCTGATGCAGTGGCTCACGCCTGTAATCCCAGCACTTTGGGCGGCTGAGGCGGGCAGATCACAAGGTCAAGAGATCGAGACCATCCTGGCCAACATAGTGAAACCCTGTCTCCACTAAAATACAAAAATTAGCTGGGCATGGTGGCGCACACCTGTAGTCCCAGCTACTCGGGAGGCTGAGGCAGGAGAATTGCTTGAATCCAAGAGGCAGAGGTTGCAGTGAGCCAAGATTGTACCACTGTACTCCAGCCTGGTGCCTGGCGACAGAGCAAGACTCTGTCTCAAAAAAAAAAAAAAAAAAAAAGCAGATTTGGTTCTTGGGGGATATTTACATTTGTAGGTAAACTACTTATCAGTTAATGTGAAATAATATTCTGACTAAATGATATAGCCAAAGGACATATCATTATAAAGAGCCAGATAGCTGCCAAGAAATATTTAGAACATTCAGATATTGTGGTTCCTTACAAAGAGTTCTTTAAGGTCTCATTGTTTTAGCATGCATTAAAAAGAAACAATGGAGTAAATTGTCTCTATTTATTAGTGAGAATTTAAAGTATTTTTTTTTCTTGGACAACTTGTTTTAAACTTTTTAGTAGAAGTAAAGTTTTGAAAGATTCTCAAGTCTGTTTTTAGGTACCAGCTACTTAAAGCTTTGAAAACACAAAGCTTTTCAATGACTATTTTTGGAGATCAATATTTTGATTGTGGTATATTTTGTACTAAAACTTAAGAGTCTGTCATTCAAATTCCTACTTTCCTACTCACTCTTCTTTGACCTTTGACATCCATAAAGATTTCACTTTATTCATCCCTGAATTAAAGAGGATGAAATAGGTATTCTTTCACTTAACAAATCAATATTGAACTACATGCTAGACACTATAGTAAGTGCTTGGGATACAGCATTGAACATGAAGACAAATATGATTATGCCTTTCTGGAGTTTATAGTCATAAAGTAAGTAGTCAAATGAATAACATAATTACAAATTGTCATATGTGCTCTGACAGAAACTAACAGGGTGCTGAGAGGATTACTCTTTATTTGCCTTATCACATATCACATCTGTTTACTTTATCTACCTATTTCTCTCTTTTTTTTTTTTGAGACACAGTCTCACTCTGTCACCCAGGCTGGAGTGCTGTGGTTCAAACTCGGCTCACTGTAATCCCAGCTTTCCAGGTTCAAGCGATTCTCCTGCTTCACCCTCCCTAGTAACTGGAACTATAGGCATGTGCCACCATGCCTGGCTAATTTTTGTATTCTTGGTAGAGATGGGGTTTTACCATGTTGGGCAGGCTGGTCTGGAACTCCTATCTCAAGTGGTCTGCCTGCCTTGGCCTCCCAAAGTGCTGGGATTACAGGTGTGAGCCGCCGTGCCTGGCATATCTACTTATTTCTTATTTGTCCTTTCCACTATTAGAGTGTAAGCTTTACTGGAGAGGCGGGAATTGTGACTTTTTCTTAGCACTTCCAAAGCATGGCACAGTTTCTGGCACAGAGGCAAAGCTAAATAAATATTTAACTAGCTGCCTGAAGCAATGAATGCAGGGATGGGACTGGAGAGATGGGGACAGGATCTTGCAGGTCTTTGATCTAATAGGGGAAAGAGAATAAAATGCAAAGGGCAGTGGGAAGCAAAGAGTTTTAAGAGCAGGCTCTGGATTATATGTTAAGATCATTTTGGCAGCTATCTGAAAAATAATACTAGAAGAGTATGGGAGTGAAGAGGTGAGACCAGTTAGGAACCTATTGCATCAGTGTAAGCTGGAGATACTCTCCAAGATCCCTTCTAGTTTTGAGCATTCTCTGATTGTAATGTAAAGCTTGCCTAAACTTATCAGTCTTCCTTTTGTATTTTATTTTAGTCACCTTATTTTTTTTTCCTGCTTGTCATTGCTTAAAAACAACTGTGAATGGATAGGCTTCTTGTGCATATGTGAACTTTGAATACAAATTTTCAGAAAAAAAAAAAATAATGAAATCTAGACTAGAGGTTATTGAATATTTGTATCTTAGATTTCTATCTAACAAATTTCTATCTTAGATTTTGTTCATTTGCTAATTTATATTCTTATTTATTTAAGCTTTCCTATTTCTCTCTGAAACTGGCTTTACTCCTTTTTAGGTGCCTATTTTTTTCGTAAGCTTACCACCTCTTTATTGTTTCAAACATCATATACCAAATTGTTGGTATGGTTGAAGATTCAGAAGTAGAAACTTAGCGTATTTTATATCTTAATTCTTAGAAATTTGATATCTTTTCAGGTTATCAAAGTCTTAAAATAAAGGCTAAAAGGATAAATACTTAATACTTTAGGCTATTAGTTTTACTCAGGGCTGCAGCCTCTAACTCTAGGTATTCAGCTTGAATGTTTTTATCTGGAACGATTTCAAGCCTCTCCTGTTGGTGGTGGGGGAGGTGGTGCTTGGCACAGGGAAATAAGCTCTTTATTATGGCAGAAGTTCAGCTGCAGCATCTTTGCCTAGGAAAAACTGCATTATTACACGGAGGTAAAACCAGAAGAGATGTTACATTTTACTGAATTTTAAAAATATAATAGTGCCTGCCCCTTTTCATTTGGTTTCATTTGAATTTTTTCATTTTAGAAGCACGTAAAGCTTACTATCTTGGATAAGCCACCTTTTGTAAAGTTCAGTTTTACCCTATAAATACTATAGATCATTTTATTTATTATTATCTTAAATAAAGCACTTCTAGGAAAAGAACTGCTAGGCCTTTCTTTTACCTGGTAGCGGAGTTTCATATTTTAGGATTAGTGAATACAATTTGCTAATTAATTTTATATAACCTAAGACTCGAAATGAACTCGTAATTATCACTAAAATTATATGGGGAGAAATGAAAAGTCAAGGAATAAATGATAATGATGACAAATAATGAGTAATTGCAAGATAACATACACAAGATGGTTATGGTAATAGTAAAGTAGTTTGATTAGCAGGCATTCAAAGTAGAATAAAACACCTTTCTGAATGGCCAGAAAATGATTGAATAGCCACTGATCATCTTTTTATTTTATATTATATAACAAATCTTTCTTGGTAACCTTTTCTTATTTTCTTCCTTAGTTCTTTAGAGATACATAACCGTGGCTTGGGTGTTGAATTAGGAAATTAATTGCTAATTGTATTTTTTGTTAAAACATAAATAGAGATTCCTCATTAGCTAAGAGGGTTAGAAATAATAGAGGAAATTAAATTAGCAAGGTTTTGTTGCTGAGAGGGCTTAACAAACTGTCAGGTACTGTTTTATCCAGTAACTGCCTTTATCAGAATGATTCTTAGAAGGAATAAACTACTCAAGCTGATCCTCACTTCTGAAGGATGGAGTAAAAGTAAAAGGTTGGGGATAGAGAAGAAGAGTGGTTATACTTCTTTTTCCTTTTGAATCATTGAAGAGTAGTTTTGACTTTTTATCTGCAGATCTTATTTTTCACTGCTGCAGCCCTAGAATATCCCACATCAAGAACTGTAGTTTCTAGTTAGTCTAGCAACATATATTTAGCAGTCCTCAATTAGACAGTATTTTTGTAATTAATATCTAGCCTTGCATCTATGATGGAAGGAAATCAGCTCACTAAGCCAGAGAACAGAAGATTGGAGGAGTCTACTCTGTTATAGATAATAGACTTATCTACTGTTGAAACGTGATTTGTCAGTTAGGGCTAGTTAATAGAAATAAAAGCTCATATTATTGGTACGTATGTAGCTGTTTGTTGGCAAGAATGGTTTTCTTTAAAAAATAAAAGCCCTAACACTTTATCCTCAAATTCAATCAATGTAATTAATTATGCACATTCTTGGGTTGATATAGTAGAAAGAGCAAACATTCTGCAGGGAGAAAACCTGGGTGTTGTGCCTCTTTACCGCAGTGTGGTATATCATGTGAACTTGGGAAAATTCCATAATCTTAGTTTCTGTTTTATAGTACCTCCCTCAAAGATTTGAGTAATGATCAAAGGCTACACGCACAAGCCCAAACATACTCACATAAACATATATACATGTGACTTTAAAAAAAAATTCTATTTTGAGTTCAGGCGTACGTGTGAAGGTTTGTTACATAGATAAATTGTGTCATGGAGGTTTGTTTTAAGGTTATTCATCACCCAGGTATTAAGCCTAGTACACATTAGTTATTTTTCCTGATTCTCTCCCTCCTTCTACCCTCCACCCTTCCATAGGCCCCAGTGTTCCCCCTCTATGTGTCCATGTGTTCTCATCATTTAGCTTTCACTCATAAGTGAGAACATGTGGTATTTGGTTTTCTATTCCTGCATTAGTTTGCTATGGATGATGGCCTCCAACTCCATCCATATCCCTGTGAAGGACATGATCCCGTTCACTTTTAGGGCTGTACATGCAACTTAAATTTTTTTTTTCTCTCCTACTTTCTGCTGAACAGGCAGCTTTTAAAACTTGGAAATGCTGTGACAAATATTTGTAATTAATACAGTGATGTTTTTCAAGGAGTAAAGAGTAATAGGAAGGATTGAAGGGAACTGTATCAGCACTTCAAATTCAGAATTTGTGATGCTTAATGGGTCGACATTTATCTTTAGGCTGTCTGCAAATAAAGGGGTCAATTCCATAAACAACTGAATATAAGATATTAGAGGGTTTCCTTACAGTGACCTTGAAGGTGCTGTATAATATGGCCCCTTTCCATCCTTATCTTTTGACATACTGGCCCTCTGGTAATTCCTGCAACAAACCAGCTGCTTTTTATTCCTCTGAGCATTTTTTCACTTGCCTTCCATTAATATTTATGAGAAGGGCCATATCAGACTTATAGTTTCCTACATGCCTAGGACATAATAGATGCTTAACAAATATCAATGAATGTTGAATGCTTTCGAGCACTTAGAATGGGGGTCCACAGACTTTTCGTAAAGGGCCAAATAGTAAGTATTTTAGGCAATCCCTTTTGCAGTTTCTCAGCTCTGCCAGCTGTAACACAAAAGCAGTCAGACAATATGTAAATAAACCAGTGTCACTGTGTTCCAGTAAAGCTTGATTTGTGGGCACTGAAATTTGAATTTCATATAATTTTCATGTGTCACAAAGTATTATTATTTTGATTTTTTTTCAACCATTTAAAAATGTAAAAACTATTGTTCAGGGGCTATATACAGACTGGATTTTGACCTGTGGGCTGTAATTTGCCAATCTCTTGGACACTGTATAGGTGGCATCCCTCCCCCAACTTAGAAATATATTATGTTTAGAAAACTTTGTTCGGGAGCATTTTCTTATAGAATTATTGTCATATATGTGGGTTAAGTTCCTAGAGTAATCCGCAAGCCTCTTTTACTTCCAGTGTTTTAATCTAGCAATACAGCTTTATTTTACCCCCCAAGAATAACTGTGTCTGAGGGAAAATGGATTTAGTATTCCTTCTTGGACCAGAAGCAGAACATGTTCTCCCCAGCACTCTCACAGTTTCCTTCTTCCCTGCTCTGTCTTCTACCTGCTGGGCTTTGCATCCTAGGAAATGCTCTTCTAGGGGTTCCTGTAGGGTGGAATGGTAACAATACTAAAGCTTTCTGTGTGTGATTAGGGAGGAGGGCATGGGAAGAGAAAGGTGGAGAGAAAGGAGAGTGCAAAGTAGTTTCTTTTCAAACTGCAGGTCACAACCCATTTGAGGGTTATAAAATCAGTGTAAAGGGTCACCACAACAAAAAAGAAAGAAAATAGAAAGTATTAGAATGAATCACAGATAGCATAGTATTGTTTTGTGAAACTTCAGTTATATGAAACTTTAGTTATGTGTGGGTCACAATGAAAAACATTTTTTACTGCAGTTTGTGGTCAGAAAAGTTTAAGAGACTGTTTTCTACGGGTTTGGGGTACTGATCCCGAGTTTGTTTGTTTCCCTTACTGTATATGAGAGACACATGAAAAATGTAAATGCAGCCTCTTGATTTTTTGCTACAGTATATTTTTGGTAATGAGCTACCTTACTAGGTAGTTAACTGTTGTTCAGTTGAGAAAACAGGGTCATACAGCTAAGAAGCTCACAATTGAGATTGAAACAGAAGCTCACCTTATTTTAGAATATGTTCTTCCATTACACCATGTTGTTTTCCCTGTAGGGAAAGAAGCCATGTACAACTTCCTTTGTGTTTCAGAGGACAAAAATCATCCCAGTTGGTGGCAGCTCACTAGATTTCTTGAGACAAGACATTGGCTTTAGTGATGGGACAGGACCACTAAAAGGTGTGAAGAGTATGGTTAGGAATTCAGTAGAAAGGATAACACAGTATGTAAGAGAGGAGGGATTTCACCTTTATTTTCTTCTTTCCCTTCTGTACTATCCCTGCTCCTTCATTCCTTACCACCAGTTGGGATCTTAATTCATGCTAGAAATAGCACAGAATTGAGGATGAGGTTTAGTGAGGAAGGGTAATATAATCATGTCTTTAGCTGAAAGGGGAATGAGGAGGGAAACCCAAGTGGCAGGGCCACCTGGCCACCCAGATGGGTTGGCTGTTCCCAGGTGGCAATTTACAAGTGGGTGTAGGTAAAACAGGACCTGCTATTAATTGTGTTATAAGCAGAATTCTTGGCTGTGGAGACTGGTAGCTTTGATATGCTAATTGAAAATAGTTCTTTTTAAAGTTATATTAAGGGAAAGCCTGTTTTAAACAACACTTGGTTAGTCCAGAGTCAGTTACCCATTTTAAGTACTTAAAAATTGTAATACATGTCTTTTAAGAAATCTCTTGTTCTTAGTTTATGGTAAAAACTAATTTATGTTGATTCCGATTTCTAACTTGATTTGGAATTGTTTTAGGAAGAAAAAGATTGATAAGAAGGCTATTCTTCACTAAAAAAGTAACAGAACCATAGCAGACAGGTTGGTTAATTGAACAGAAAGATGAGAGACCCTTACAGAATGTGTTCATCTTTTCCAGGCCGAGTTGGGATCTTGCTTTTGCACTGGGAATTACTGTTTCATAGGGAATGAGTTTTATCTATGTAGTATTATCTGAAGACTTAGACTTAATATTTTTAGCCTCATCACTTACCCTTACAATATTGCTTACCATTCTGTGTTACAGTATCTTTTTAATGTGTCAGGCTCCCAGCTGACCCTAAGTTCTTACAGATTTCTTCAGTGTAAAGTTAGTGTTCAGCTTAGGTTAAGAGTATTGAAGCCAGATGGTCTGGTCCTCGTCTGGAAAATGGAGATAATAAGGGTAACCTACTTTGTACAGTTGTTACAGAGTATAAATGAGTTGACATATGCAGTGTTTTGAATGAATTCTCACATGTAGTATTCTGAATAACTCAATAAATATTAATTGCTGATGCTGGTTGGTATTGCATACCAGTGTCTAGTTCTGAACTGTTTATTGAATATGAACAAGTTATAATGTAGTGAATGTATTAATAATACTGAGGGTATTCCAGTATATTTAGTGAGAAACTGTACCTTTGTAGATGTCCATGCTGTTTCGTTTAGGATGCAAGTAGTGTTTGTTTTACTTATAATGTTTATATTTATTTGACTCTGATTTAATTCTAGAACATCATCTGGTGTTCAGGGAAGAATACTAATATTTTCAATTATGTAATTTATTGGTGTTGTTTTACATAAAGATTTTGGGGGGAGGATCTTTTCAGAAAAGTGTAAAGTAGCATGTCATTCAGTAGCATACTGGTTGAGCATGCTGGATCTGAAAATCCGAAATTCGAAATTCTTCAAAATTCAAAACGTTTTGTGTGACAGCATGATGCTCAAAAAAAAAAAAAAAAAAAAAACCATGCTCATTGGAGCATTTCAGATTTCGGATTTTCAGATTTGGGATGCTCAACTGGTATACCAGAAATATTTTGAAATCCAAAAAAAAAAAAAACTGAAATCCAAAACGCTTCTGATCCCAAGCATTTTGGATAAGGGATACTCAACTGTATTCCCTAATGAGAGCACCTCAAAACCTTCCTTCCAAAGTGAGAGAAAGATAAAGTGATGTGAACGTGTTAGGGGAATAACTGAAATTTCTAAAAGTGTATATTGTTTTATTTTCTCAGCATCTGAATATCAACATTTCTGGATAAACAGTTTCTGTCTTTTATAGTTTTCTAAGTGATTTCATGTCTGTTTCTATTTGATCCTATTTGAGCCTGTTTGAACTAGGGTCTATGTTTTGTTTTGTTTTAACTCAAACCCTGAGATAATATAATCTGCCTTAAATCAGTAATCAGTGGAGCTAGAGCTAAAACCCTGACTTTCAAGTTCAGTGTTTTTTTGTAGTAGTAAAAAATGCTTTCTGGCTTTTAGAGAGTCCTCCTCCGCTGTCTCCCACCCTTAGTGTTTGCAGTGATTTATAGAGTTGGTCGCTTTGCAGATAATCTTTGTACCACACTTTGAGACATCCATGTTTAGAATCTGGGGGAGCCAGAAGTAGCAATATAGCAATAGGAAGCACCAAAGTGAACTCTAATTCTGGGCAGATTTTTTTTTTTTTGTAGAGGGGTTCTTACTTGGCTAGCTTGATGTTATAACTATAAATCCACATATGTTAATTGTTGCCTGAAGTAAATTTGTAGGTAAATCCTGCCATTGATTGCTGAAGTGCTTTTCTCAATCACTTTTGCTTTTAAGAACATTTAAAATTGTTTTCCTAATGGGCCATTGCCAGATCAGTCTCATTATACATGTGCCAGAATTTTACATTATTTTCACATTACTACATATCTTTGGTCAAAATTGGAACTGGCAGGTTATGTCACAGCACAACCATGGTGTATAACAATACTATTGCTAATGATTACCATTTGTAAAAACTATCATTATTAACAACCACCACTTATAGCATGTTCCATGCTAAGTGCTATTAAGTTTTCATGATAATGTGTCTGACTAGCCCTGTGAGATACTCATTATCCCCATTTTATAGATAAGGAAACAGACTCAGTGACTTGCCTAAGGCTACGTAACTAAGTAAGTAGCAGAACTTAGGTCTGTAAGGCTTAAATCTATTTGATGGAATCTATTCTAGTATGCTAAAATATAAGTTACCAATTTCAGGACTGTGTGATGTTTTTTGAACCTGTTCTGCCAAGGTTCCCTATCCTGCTCACGCTAACAGCAGCTGCTGTTGCCAGCACCCCTGGAAACCTATGATGTGATAAAAACTGCTGACTTATCAAATTGAGGTGCATGATGGTCTACTGTGTTTCCTGTGGCTGATATAGCAGAGCTTTCTCCAACTCTGAAATGAAAGTACACTTGACCCTTGAACAATGTGGGGATTAGGGGTGCTTGACCCCCCTGATTGAGATTGAAAATCCAGGTATAACTTTTGACTCCACCAGAACTTAACTATTAATAGCCTGTTATTGACTGGAAGCCCTACTGATAGCATAAGTCGATTAACACATGTTTTGATTGTTATATGTATTATATATACTATTTTCTGTGTTATATTGTATTATGATAAGGAAGCTAAAGAAAATGCTGTTAAGAGAAATAAGGGAGAGAAAATATTTTTACTCTTCATTAAGTGAAAATAGCTAAGTCTTGCTATCTCAGGGATGGTAGAAGTAGAAGAAAGTCTGCATACAGGTGGATTCACACAGTTCAATCCTGTGTTTGAGAGTCGGCTGTAATTGTCCACAGCTGCTTTAAAAACTGAGTAACTGGCCGGGTGCAGTGGCTCTCGCTGGTAATCCCAGCGCTTTGGAGGGTGGGTGGATCACCTGAGGCCAGGGGTTCAAGACCAGCCTGGCCAACATGGTAAAACCCCGTCTCTACTAAAAATACAAAAATTAGCTGGGCACGGTGGTTCATACCTGTAATCCCAGGTACTTGGGAGGCTGAGGCAGGAGAATCGCTTGAGCCCAGGAGGCAGGGGTTGCCATGAGCCGAGATGGCGCCATTGCACTCCAGCCTGGGTGACAGAGCAAGACTCCGTCTCAGAAAAACAAAACTGAGTAACAGAAGTTGTTCCTTTTGGTTCTAGGGTGAGCCAGAATCAGAACTTAAGTCAGAATTCATTTACTCTGATCACCACTTGAGTAATTAATGAATCAAATGTTCAGAGTAAATGCATCTTTTTGAAATGATTATACCTTGATTCAGATAAGTTGAATTAAGTGAAATTTGCTCATGTAGAAGAAAACAAATCTATGTTGCTTTTGACTCATATTTAGAAAATAATTTAATGATAGTGGTCATTAATTGCTCATTGGTACCTGTTTCCTGTGTTGGGGGAGTGAAGAAGAGCATGCTAGATAAGTATTAATGGTTCTGGCATTAGGATTTGTGGTTCCCCCTCTCCACATTTTATTAAGAGAAATTGATTAAATGATGTAGTATACTTTGTTTTTCCAAATTGAAGGACCTCACCTTTCTGTTACTGTAACTTTTTGGGGGGGGGGGGACAGAGTCTTGCTCTGTCACCAGGCTGGAGTGCAGTGGCACCATCTCGGCTCACTGCAACCTCTGCTTCCCAGGTTCAAGTGATTCACCCGCCTCAGCCTCCTGAGTATCTGGGATTACAGGCAAGTGCCACCATGCCCAGCCAATTTTTTTTGGTATTTTTATTAGGGATGAGGTTTCACCATGTTGGCTAAGCTAGTCTGAAAACTCCTTACCTTGTGATCCGCCCACCTTGGCCTCCCAAAGTGCTGGGATTACAGTTGTGAGCCACCACACCCGGGCTGTTATCATAAGCTTTTTTTTTTTTTGAAGCAGAGTCTCGTTCTGTCGCCAAGGCTGGAGTGCAGTGGTGCGATCTCGGCTCACTACAACCTCCACCTCCTGGGTTCAAGTGATTCTCTTGCCTTAGTCTCTTGAGTAGCTAGGACTATACAGGTGCCCACCACGACACCCAGCTAATTTTTGTATTTTTGGTAGAGACAGGGTTTCACCATGTTTGTCAGGCTGGTCTCAAACTCTTGACCTTGTGATCTGCCCACCTTGGCCTCTCATAGTGCTCAGATTACAGGTGTGAGCCACCTCGCCCAGCCTACTGTAACTTTTAAAGTATTGATTAGCTTGCAGAAACTGAAATCTCTTATATCTGTGTGTTTTAGGCTAGGAAATATGAATAAAAGGTGGCAAAGGAGTAGTGAAGACAAGTAACAAATCCCTAGGGACTTGATTTGAATTCAAGTGATTGAATTTATAGAAAAACAAATATCATAGCCATAATCCATTTAGTTATAATGTCCATTATAATTAAACAATAATCCATTTAGTTGTTGAAATCAACCAACAATTAAGGGGACCCTACTATGTTCTTCTCAGTATGCCAAGTACTATGGAGCTTACAAAAAGAGTGTAAAGTTTTTAATTGTCTAAGAAAACATTCACTTTGGCATGATAAACTATATACTCTAAAAATGCTCATTCTGAAACAAAAAATGCAATATAAAAACATGAGATACATTGATTACTAAGATTAATGATATATGGCACCAAGTAACTTTTGTTTTTTTTGGAAGTTTGGTTTATCTTTTAGGACTTCACTAGGTGAGGGATGCATTTCAGATTCTGCTTGATCTAGTCGTTTGAGTTCTTGGCCTTGTCTCTTTCTGAATTTATTGCTGCTAAAATAAAAGCACCATGAGGATAGGGATTGTGGCCCTCGTGTTTATCACCATAGTCCTAGTGTCCAGTGCTCAATAAATATTGTGGAGTAAATTAATGTCAAAGTCTTCCTTTTTCCTCTCACCATCCAGTTTCTTCAAATGGCTTCTCTGTATGCAGCTCGACATCTGTACCTTTTGTTCCCTCTTTAAACAACTGTTAATCTAAAGTAAGTGACATAATTCTCTCAAAGTTTAAGGATTTTTTAGTAGCCTAATTTAAAGGATTCTTATTAGTTATATTTGATTATGAATTGACTTTTCTGTAAGTTTGACGCTATTGTCTGACTGTTCCTTCTCAAAGTTCTGTTGTCCTGTTACACTCCCAATTCTGTAGTCCCTTGGCACCTCAGTATTCATTCTGCCCATCCTTTTTGTGTTGCTGTTTCTCAGAGTTTAATCCTTAATGGAATTTTGCTCTACATACTCTTCCTGTTGAAGTAATCCCATCTCATCTTCACTTTTTAACTAAGTGTAGGAGATGTCCAGAGTTTTCTTGCTGATTCTGATGTCCCTCCAGACTTATTTATTAGTCATTTAGTAACTGTTAAGTATACATCAGAACTGTGAGAAGAGATGAATAAGACACAGTCTTTACCCAAGAGGATTCATAGCCTACTGGGAGGAGAATGATTAGTAAACTAGCATTTATGCAGCACATGATATCTGTGTTAGAGTGCCTTGGGATTGCAGAATAAGGTTTTAGAGGTAGGCCAGGTAATTTTTCCCATAAGGACACTTCAGGTGATCTTGAAGGATGGATGATTAGGAGTTCACCAGGTAAATAGAGAGGGAGGAATATTTTATGTTGTCTCTATCAGGCCTGGTGAGTGTGCTCCCTGGTCGTGAGACAGCTCAGTATGGACAAGTTTTCCAAGACCTCAGGACAGTTAGAGAGTAAGCCCAGGGGAGCCAATGTCTTGGCCAGAAAATGATGTCAAGCATTAAAGCCAAAGGGATAGAAATGACTGAAAAAACAGGGGAGTTAATAACAAACAAAATACATGACTACTCACTCAAAGCAGTGTATTAAGGGAATAAGTTAGACTAAGACTCTGAAAGTGGCTGGATTTGTCCTTTTCAATGATACTTGTATATTGCCGTAGTCGTCCTAATAGATAAAAGCAGTGCTTTTCCAGCTTTAATATGCATAGGAATCACATGGACTTATTGTTAAAATGCAGATTTTGATTTGTTAAGTTTGGAGTGGGACCTGTGGTTCTGCATTTCCAAGAGGCTCCCGGTGATGCCATGCTTGGTTCAAGGACTGTACTTTCAGAAGAAAGATTAAAGGAACCATGAATGGCCAAATGCAGAGGAAACAATTTATACAGGCACATAAATAAGTATGTGTTTGAGGAACCGAGGTTCAGGACACTGAGATCTTAAGGCGTATATGGAGCTCGGAGCAGTGATGGGGGGACAAGTCTGCAAAGGTGGGTAGGGGTCAGGTCATGAGGGGCTGGATTTGCTAGGGAGTGTTAACTTCGTTCCGAAGGCTGTGGAAGGGCCAATTTGAGCAGAAGAGTACTATTATCATTAATGCTTTAGAATGAAGAGATGAGTTAGGTTTTTATCAAGTTATGTTCAAAGTACTTGTGGCCTATTCTGGTAGGGATATCAGATAAGTAGTAGAGGTAGATCTAAGCTGGACAGAGAGATTTGAGTATTCAGGAGTAGATGTACAACATGGAATCAACTAGACAGAATGAGGAATGAAAAGATACCAAAGATCTAACTCTGGGGAATGCTGTTATTTTCAGAGCAGGGAGAGAAATTGAAGAGCTTGTAGAGTAGACCACGGTGTATTCAGAAAGGTAGAAGGAAAACAAGTATCATTTCATTGTAAGAAATCTAGATGGAGAAAGTATTAAAAAAAATGTCAGATCTAATAATACAGAACCTGAAAAGTCACCACTAGATTTATCAATTAGGAGATTATTTCTAACTTTAGCAAGAGACATTTAGGTAAAGTGGTGTAGACAAAAACCATGTTGTAGGAGATGAGTAGTGAAATGTAGATGAGGAGGTAGTTTCAGCTGTGGTCTGTTATTTTTCAAGAGATGTTGGCGGAGAAGGGATGTAAAGAGGTGGGGAAGAAAGACAGGGTCAAGATGTTTCTGTGCTTGAGAGTTGGGTTCAGGAGAGAGCTTACAGAAAGGGGAAAATTAAAATTGAAACCATTTGGAGCCAGACACTTGGCTGCCATCTTCAGCGTGTTCTTCATACTGTTCTTCAAAATCCAAGCAATTTCTAAGTCTTGTCAATTTGGCTTTCCAGATATTTATTGAGTCTATACTTGCTTCCTTCCCATCACCAATGTGTTAGTTCCATCCTTACTGTCCCTTGTCTGGACTCTTAAGTGGACTTGTTCCTTCCTTACTCCAGAAACAAAACAAAGTAAACAGAAAAGCACCAGGGAAACAGAAAACTTGCCTTCTACACTCTTTGCTAGAAACTGTGGAGATTATAGAAACTAAGGGATCTATCAAAATGTACAGATCTGCCCCTGACAGTTAACTTCTTAAAACCCCTCACTCACTTCTTGTCACTTACAAGTGATGAAGGTCAAGCTTTTTACCGTGACACACAGTAAACCCCAGGATTATTCTTTTCCATCTTCATTTCCTGCCACTTACTGCCTCCCACTTTGATCTTATAAACCCTAGAAAACTTGTGATCTCTACTACCCTTGTGCCTTGAACCTCTACACTCCACTGATTTTGTACTTCCTGCAATTCCTGTGGGACACCTTTCTATCTCACCTCTTCCCTAGCTAGTTGTTAGATGCTTCTGTGTTCCCATAGCACCTTATTTATTTACTGATTGTTATACTTTCTACATTATTGGTATTTTGTCTACCTTTCTCTCTTCCTATTATAACTTAACAGGTTTTTCTCATTCATCTCTGTATCCTCTGTGAGTGGCTCAGCACTGGTGGAATTGGTGCTCAGTTCATGTTCACTGAAATGCGAAAAGAGTAATAGAAGGAGGTAGTGGCATTTGACTGGACCTGGGAAGAATGATAGGATGTCACCAAGTCCCCTTTGATGGGGAAGAGGATTCTATACAGAGTGGCTAGCATACACAATCATCTTGAGGCAGTCAAGATGATAATGTTTATAGATATGCTGAATACTCCTTTTGGACAGGAGAGGAGAGGTAGAAAATGTAATGACACGTAAGGTTAGAAAAATAAGTTGGGGACAGATGAAATGGAGCCTTAGATGCCATATTTTAGGATTTTTCTCTCCTTTTTTTCTGCTGTAGGAATGGGCAACCTTTGCGTATTCTTACAAAGTAGGAAGTAACATCAACTCATGAATTTTGAGGAAAGGCTCTATATTTTCTGGAAGTATCTGATGTGGATAATCTGGTGGGTTTTTTTTGTGTGTGTGTGCAAGGTTTTAGTCATTTCTAGTTTTGTTATTTATTTACTTATTTATTTTTTTGAGACAGGGTATCCTTCTGTAGCTCAGGCTGGAGTGCAATGACGGGAACATGGCTCACTGCAGCCTCAAAGTCTCAGGCCCAAGCGATCCTCTTACCTCAGACTCCTGAGAAGCTTAGGACCATAGGCATACCACCATACTGGCTAATTTTTTAATTTTTTTGTAGAAATGGGGGTCTTACCATGTTTCCCAGGCTGGTCTCCACCTCCTGGGCTCAAGCAATCCTCCTGTCTTGGTTCCTCAAAGTGCTGGAATTATAGACGTGAGCCACCGTGCCCAGCCTTTATTTATTTATTTTTGTTTCCTTGCTAAAGATAAGATGTTTTGTTTTTGTTTTTGTTTCAGTTCCAGTTCTCTTCCTAAAGATTATAGCATGTTGCCCATTTTGGGTCTAAGTACTTTCTGTCACTGTTCTTTCATATCTTTAAAAGCAGTTCTTGATGACTTCTAGATTTCTCTCAGAGAGAACTATTTAATAAGGTACCTTGCATTGTTTTTTTCTTTAATATTAGAAAATATTCTAATACCTACTTTCATACTCCTTAGAGAACTTTCTACATTTGCTTCATTTTGGCTTGGAAACTTGCTGCTCAGAATTGCTTGTTGAAATCCATAAACCCAGAGGTGTTACTATAAATATGCTTTTCCAGGTTATTTGTAAAAGTGTTGAAATTGATTTTGTATCATTCATAGGGGAGACTGACTATTCTTCCTTGACGTTTGCTTATTTCCTTAAGCCAATATCCAGTTTATGATTGCAAGACCCTCACAATTATATTTGGGTGTGTTTAAATGTGGTGTTGTGAAGTTGTGGAAGGAAATCCAGGGATTGAATGTGTTTGGGGAACTGTTAGATAAGATTAGGTTAAATAGGGGAATAGCATATAGAGTAACAGCCATTGAAAAGCAATGCGCCTTTTATTTTGTTTCTGTGGAGAAAACAGAAAGCTGTGGCCTATGCTTATGCTCTAGTTGAAGGGAGAATTCTATATATAAATCAACAGTAAATGTTACAATATAGTTTATATTTAAATGCAAAATTGCATGAGAAACCAGATGAATACCAGCTGAGTAACTAAGAAATCCAGGACAAAGAAAAATCAAGAGGCAAAGTAGGCTGGAAGGCTTCATGAAGGAAATGGGACTTCAGTGAACCTTGGAAGATGAGTTAAAATCTGGATAGCTGGAAAAGTGGTTATGGTTGGGGGGGTGAGAAGTTGCTGTGAAGGCAAGGGTAGGGGCATGAACTAAGACGGGGTGGGACAATGTGGGAACAGCATGTTTGCAGTGTAGGGTTTAGAACTGGGTTAGGAGGGTAAACTATTGCCAGGTTATTTACGTAGGTACTTGAATGTCCAGTAAAAGAGTTGGAAAGGTGTTTGGGGCTGTCTGAAGGGGCATAGGGGGTCTAGGGGGGATATGGGAGGATGTATGAGGAGGTGGAATGTGAGGTAAGTGGGGGGATGTGAAGGTGCCTCAGGTGTGTGAGAGGGTCTTAGTGTGTGTGTATTCTCTAAAGCAAAAGAAAAAAATAGTAGAGTGAAAAATATCTGACATAAAAGAAAACCTATATCCTAAATGCCTATTAGTCATTGTGGTATTTTCATGTAGCATAACATTAAATTAAGTGTTGGCCTATTTTTTCCTCTCCTTAATATTCTACCTGGTCATCTTTACTTGTTATTAATTTAGTAAAAAATGCTACTTTTAATCTGAAATAACTCTATCTATCTGCCCTTTTTTGATTTAGTCTTTGGGTGAAGTATACCTTGCCAGAATGCTGAATTTAACATGCCACTTCTGATTTTTCTTGTGAGAGTGTTTGAGTCTTGAGAGCAGATGTCACATTTCGTACAATTCTTTGGCCTGTCTAGTACCCCGTGGGCTGCCCAGTATGGAGTTGGCACTAAATATTGGAGATCTATGTGTTAACCCTTACATCTTCAGGCTTGGTAATTTATAAAGTCAGTATGCAGTAACTCTGAATATCATAGATAATTATCGTGAGTCTTTTAGTTGCCAGAACTGTTTACCCTGATTTATCTCATTTCATTCTCCTGTTTAATCCACTGACTATATCGTGAAGACGACCCCATTTTTCTTTCTTCCCTTTTAATGAGTTTCCTTTTCATTACTTCTCAGTACAGACTGCTTTCTGCATATGTGCCATTCTTTTCCCTGAGTACCCTCTTCCTTCTTTATATACTTCTTTTTATACTTTCCATATATAGCTAGAATCTTTTTCATATACTGCTTCTATGAAGCCTTTTTTAATTAATCTTTTTTATCCCTTTTAGTCTTTCTTCACATTTCTCATGTATTTTGTTTGCCAATAAGCTATAAATTATTTTCAATAATTTCTAAATTTTTGATATGTTTGATATTCAGAATGAATTGCAGATTCCCCAAGGGCAGAAAAAGACTCTTCTATTTCTTTTGGTGTGTTTCCATAATGTTTTGCATATTCTGAGCATTTAGATATGGTTATTGTTACAAATTCAGTCTCCTCTTCTGTGCCCAGAGCTCATGTGTGGAAAGGTGCCTCCCCTGCTTTATTAAGTTCTTTGGTTCTCAGACTTGATTTTTTTTTTTTTTTTAAATAATACACATTTTCTAGAAAGAAATTGTTTTTCCTTTCTCTTTGTCAATGTTGAGTAAATGCCAATGAATTAATATATTAATACTAATTAAATTAGTGATTGAATAAGCTTTATTCTGCACCTAGCTCCTGCTAATAATTTTCTTTGCATTTTAATACCTAAATTCTAAGAACCTGAAGAGACATCAAGAAATAATTTAATTTGGTCTGCTTTTAGGTCATGGTTTTATTCAAATAAGAAAATTTGCAGAATAGCCTAGATGCCTTTGTATTTATGTATATATGATATATAAAATTATAAGTATATTTTTATGTCAGATATATCAATATTTTGTGGAAAAAAAAGTAAAAAGAAAAAATATCCTATTTGCTATATGTCCTAGCAAGCAAAAGCATAGTATAGCTGCTCTTAGGCCTTGCATTGCTTTTTCAGTTTCAATGGAATTGAGCAGATATATATTGAAAAACTCATTGTATAATAATCTGAGGACTAAGTTCCCTTGTTAGCCATCTGTTAAGATTTAATTTTAAAGACAAACTTGCCTTCTACTCTTTGGGGTCACCTAGAGAGCTGCTTAAATTGCCATCTTCTTGCTCTTCTTTTAACTTGATGTCTTGTAAATTTTTCTGCTCATTCCTCTCTCTTGTTTCTTTCTCCCGTTTGCATTCCTTATGACTTGATTTTGTTCATTGGTCTTTGGCATGAGTAGGAAAAAAATAATTTGTTGAATGCCTACTTTATTAGAGATTTTTATTTATGAAGATTGCTTGTTCTCTGACTGCTTGTTCTCTGATGCAAGTTATTTTACCCAACATAGTGACAAACCTGATCATGTACTTTCCATTTTCTCCTTTGAGTTCACATTGAAAATGTGGAGCCCTTGGTTTGATATGTATTTATTCTACCACAGCAAAATTTTAGTGATTGATAGCCGACACTTTTCGTCTACCAAAAAAAGTCATACATTATTTTTTCCACATTAGACATGGTACGTAAAGCCCAATTGAAAGTAAGCCATGCCTTGATCCAAAAAGCTTCTTTTTATGTCTTAATGGAAAGTTAATATCATAGATATTCAGTGTATTGTGTAATTGATTTAAAGTATTGATAACTTACTTATGTTAATGCTTTATATTTTCAGAATATTTTTCAACAGACATTTCTCTCTTTTGCCCCTTTTCTAGTCTGGCAGCAACAGACTGCAGTGGTTTTTTTTTACTTGATGTTTTGGTGTATCACAAACATCTACAAATGTTGTACTTCAACAAATTCAAGAAAGTTGTCATTGATGCATTTATTGGCCCATACAATTAAGTATTGGTTTGACCTCTTCCTTTGACATACATGCTACTAGATGACCATGGTAAAAGTCTGTGGTCCCTGAGTCATTTAGTTGAGCAGGATTTGTGGTCGGTGTTTAAATGCATCCTTTCTGAAAACTATGATTTTTTTTTTCTTAATAACACATCTTTTAACTCCCAGCATTTTGTATGCACTTAGTTTTACATGTAGATATTTTACGAGTAGAAGTTATATTTGTCTTTCTAGCGTTTGAAGGATTTTCTTTTTCCTTTGTAAGACAGAGCCATTACTTTACCTTCTTGGAGACAGCTTTTGAGTACACAAGAGAGAGAGCAATAAGAAAAGTTCCAGAGAACAATTTCCAGTTACAGGGTAAGACTATTTCTAGGGTAGGCAGGATGGTTTATGTGTTCATTTGTTTGACACCTGTGCCCATTTGTTTGACACTTGCATTGGAGACATTCATGGTCACATATATTATTTGTGATGAGACATCATTTTAAATTTTTTAATTGGATGAACTAGTTGGTACAGCTTTGAGGAAATGATTGAACAGATAGAGGGGCTATGTTCTAAGAATGCCTCATATGGCATATGTTATAATGAGATCATTGGGCCAGTCAAGAAGCTTAGCACTATGGAGTGTCTAGAGCAGTGCTACAGAGGATATACAATGCAAGCAGCAAATGTGAGCCAAATAAAGAAATTTCAGATTTTCTAGTAGCAACATTAAATGTTTTTAAAATAAAATTAATTTTAGTAATGTATTTTCTTTAACACAGTATATTCAGAATATCATTTCAACATATAATCAGTATGAACGTGATTAATGTGGGGTTTTTTTGGTACTAAGTTTTTGAAATCCAGTGTGTATTTTATACTTGTGGCACATCTCAATTCAGATTTAGCCACTTTTCTAGGGCTCTGTAACTACACATGGTTAGTGGCTACTGTATTGGACAGCTAAAGTCTAGGGCATTTGGTGAAATTGTGAAATTGTGATGATGCCAGGAAATTGGGGAAAGCATAAGAGGAGCAAATACGAATCTCTAAGATAGACCTTGTGCAGGCAATTCTATATGAAATGATATCTGTATACTTTTTGGAAAGAGTCAGAAACTGGTGTGAAGTGAAACTTTGATGATGGTGAAACCATTTGGAAGATGAGAACGGCAGAGATTCAAAAGAAAATGAAAATAGGAAATGGCAGAACTTGGCAATGGCTAATATAATAGTTGGTTATCTTTTTAAGAAAAACATCTTTTTCATCCAAGGACTTTTTAGCTTAGGCTGTGTCATTACATAGCATGGAGAAGAGAGGTAGTTCTTGGATATTCATGATACCCTAGAGAAACCATTGAGATCACCAGATAAAATTGATCGCAGAGGAATAATGTGGATAGCAGGGTGTCATGGAGGATGATTTATGCTAATATAGTAGAGAGGAAGATGTAAAGGTAAATGATTTATTTTTATAAAGTAAGAACTGGACAAAGTTCTTGGTGACTTAAGAGCAAATGAAAGATTAGACAGAATTTATTGCTTTGACAGTGAGTAAGAGGACCTAGTGATAAGGACTTTGGTCACAGTATATAAGTGGGTAAGAGCTCATGCACTTAACTTTAATCCTGTCTTGACCACTTAACTTTGTATTTCTTGGCAAGTTACAGTTATTCCAGTCTCAGTTTTTACATCCATAAAATAGACAGAAACAGTATCTACTTCATAGAATTACGTGGATTAAATGAGAATATATATGTAGTGACCTTGACTAGTATGACACATCTTCCTGTTATTTCTCTTATTTTGGGGTATCCAGAGGGGAAAAAAGAGTTACCATCAGGTTTTGTTTGAATACATGTTTATACCACATCTTCTAAGCTGTTACCCTTAAAGTAGTTTTCAGAGTTCAGCTTGGTGAAATCTCTTGATTAGTAGTTGATGAAAATTTCTTTATACATAATTCCTATTAGGTGAAGAAAGAAGTTTCTAAGTCTCATTTTGTGATTGGTGTTGATAATGAAAATGAGAACAGAGGTCTGGGATTGAGTCTCAGCTCCACCATATAATGACGTAATCACTTCACCTCTCTGGATCTTAGTAGGACTTGAATTGAGTATTTCTCAAACTGTGATGTGAGGACCTCTGGCATTAGCATCGCTTTGGACGTTAGATAAAAATACAGATCTTGATCTGCACCTTAGGCCTACTGAATAAGTCTCTGAGAGTAGAGCCAAGGAAGTTTTATTTAACACTCAAATATAGCTGTTGCATATCACATCCAATTGGAGAACTACTAGAATGGATGATTCTAAGATCTGGTTTGGTTCAAGATGAATCTACTCACTGTACTAATAAATCTAGAGTAGGAGTTGGGTAGGAATAATAATACCTGTTCCTGTGTACACAGTAGGATTGTTGTGGGGATCAAATAAGACATTTTTAAGTTTGTAAAGGTAGGTTTAAGTTAAAAGATATTTGAAGTTTAGACACCTGTAGATTATAATATCTAAAGGGCAGTGACTCTTTTCTGTACTAGGTGAGTCTAGGTGGATCATAGTTCTCATTAAGTAGTTTTTGATGACAGATTTCCAATCCACCAAATTATGAGCTTATTTTTCTCTCTCATCCACATTTAATTGTAGAGATGAAGCAGGATTATAGACATTCAAACAAGATGGATATATAATTTGAAATACTAATATCTGTTCTAATTTTTAAATTTAGAGGTTTAGAGTATGTCAGTATTATAAATATTTTTTTTTCACAATCTCTGTAACTCTTTAATCATTTAAGGTAGATTGTTCTGTTTAAGGATTATCTGTAATCTACTCATAATACTCCTTTTCTGTCAGTTAACCCCTTCTGCTCTCAATAAATGATAAAACCAACCCAAAACAAAAACCTACCCTACCATGAGTGTTCTTTATGTGGATAAAATACAATCTTCCATTTTCTCCATTTCTGGAGAGATAGATATGCTCCCTTATTGAGCAGTGTAACTACTTTGTGTTCATTACAGTGTTTCATGCTTTAAAAATTTTATTTAGGATATTAGTCATAGAAAAACTAGAGGTTTTATGATATTTTTTAAGTCTTTTTTTTTTTTTTGTCTAGGTAGTCAGTCTGCACTTAAATATCAATCAATCATTTTCCTTTTTTGCTTCTTCCCTTAAAATTTGTATGTATCCAGAACATTTAATTGAGGAACGTATGTTTTTTATTATGCTGTATTTTCTTTTTATTTTTTAATTATTGTTTATATTTTCAATTTAAAAATGTACAAAATAAAGTTACATTGCTGGTCTTGTAAGAGCTATACAATTTTCCTAAATGCATACCTATAACTGCGGCAGTTCACCTATTTCAAAAATTTGGAATTCTGTTCATTTGTTATTCTTAAGACCACCTCAAATTTAAAGGCTACCTTATTGTACACTTAAAGTGTATTATAACAGTGTGGTAGTTAATAAAACACTATTTTTTTTTCTTTTGAGTTTGTTGTATTCCTATGCATTAAAAAGATTGTAGTGTTAAAAAAAATTATTTAATCCTGCACATAATAGAATCTCTTTCCCCCACCGTGGAAATAGAAAAGCTGCTTATTAAAAATGCAGAGCCTCCCCCCATGGAAACAGAAAAGCTGCTTATTTAAAATGCAGAACCTCAGATGAACAGTACACTTTGGGAAAATTTCAGTGGGTCTGGAATAGGCCTGGAAATCAGCATTTTGGCGATTTGGAGGTTGTGCACTTCAAGAAACATTGCTCTGTTTCTTATTACCTCCAGAGGCATAGATATGTAGGTACTGGCTACATAAAATAGGAATGGTATGCTTCCAGCTTGAAAATGAACACATAAATGTTGTACATCAGAACTCCATGTATGTTTGTGTATGTTTTCCATAGGAGCTCAAGATGATATTAGCACAGATATCACAGGTTACAGCTGTTTAGTATTACAGAAAACATTTTTATAAAAAGATCATACGACATGGCAGCCTCTCAAAGTTTATACTTCTTTTAGCTGTGAAGTATAAACTTTGAGAGGCTACCCTTTTAGGTTAGCTTCAGGGATCCAGAAACATTACCATCCATTAGAGAAAATTGTTAAAGATTATGTGACAAAATAAAGAGGAAAGCAGAAATAGAATAGAAAGTGTACTTCTGTTAGGAAAACGTACTTATATAAAGAATAACTATTGAGCTTCATTGTATGTCTAGTACTGTGCTCTTGGAAGCATCTTCTGCAGCACTTGTGTCCACCTCTTAACAGCATTAAATGATACTGGCATTGCCTTCATTCCATTCAGTCCTCAGTTTTTGGTCCTCTTGCTTCTTTTTCATTTAAATAATCTACTCACTGTTATTCTGTTCTTGTAATTTGTCTCATTTTTTTGGCCTCCCTGACTTCTTGCTTTTCTTTTTTATTGTATAGTATAATTACAAAATTAATAAAATAGCTTATAAGAGAAAATATAAAAAGTGAGCAAAAAATAAAATCCCGTTTTCTTTATACCAGTGCTGTTGCCTTTTCTGTTAGGTATTTACCCCAAAATTATGCGTTGAGGCATACCTCAGCCTTGAGGTTGAGATATATGCCATAAATTGCTTATTTATATTTTTAAAAAGCTAATATTAAAGGCCGAGATCTTGGACTGTGTGGCACCTAGGGACATAATTCTCATCAGTCTATCACTGTCATTCACTTCATCAAACTTACAAGGCTTTTTGCACCTGTAGATATGTAAGTTCCTCTTCGACTTTTTCATTGCAGTGGTCTTCTTAATTTTTTTTTAAAAAGCAGAATTGTTCTTCACTAGAAATTGGGGCAGGTGGATGAAAGTGATAAACAAGAAGAGAGTATGTGAGTTCTACTAGGAATTGGTCTTCAAATTTAGTGGAAGGTCAGGGATTAGAATTGGTGACTCCTGACTCATCCGCCAGCCAGCTGCTTAAATTGAGAGCAATTCCGATGGATACAGTTGTTCTTCCTGTCCTTTCAACTACATTTTGTCTCCTTTTCTTCTTTTGTGTTGCTCCTGTCCCTTCCCCATATCCTCAGTGCACAGATAGACCACTGAGTTTGAAAAGGGGTAACCGGTAGCCTTATTATTAAAACTCCTGTGTCTCTCTATTCTTTTACTTTCTTCTATACATGTCTTGATCGCAGGATTTCATGTTCTGTGTAGACCTGAACCTATAACTTGGCCAGCAGTGGCCTTATCTCGTTTTTGGCACTCCAAAAGTAGTTTTTAACATGGAGAAAAGTGCCCTATTATTTGAACTTCTTTGAATCTTATTTTGGTATCTTTCAGAGACCCACTATTAAGAATTTTTTGTCTTATGTTTAAATGTTTCACTAATAGAACACTAGGAACAGTTCCCAATGATTATTATGGTTCTGTGGATTTTTGTTTTTTCAGAGAATGATGGTTGTAAACATTTCTCTGTGTGAGGATATGAAAGAAACAGGGGAATGACATTTGGGATAGGTTAACAAAAGTCACAGAGTTGTTTCCAAGATATTTGTTTTATTAAAACATAAGCAAGGTGCTTGCTTTGGCAGCACATGTACTAATACTGTAATGATAGAGAAGACATTAGTATGGCCCTGGTCAAGGATGCCTTAGAAATTCATGAAGAACATAAGCAAGGATATATCCCCTTGTTAATTTAACTCTCTTCCACTAATGAATTTAAAAGTAAGGAGTTTCACTTTATTTGCTATTCTCTAGTTCTGCTTTTCCTGAACAAAAAATTCCTTTTACTCTTTGCTTAGTAGTTTTTCTTATTTTATTAGTTCACATAGATAGTAAAACTTATCAGTCATTGATTATTGTTGAAGTAAACATGACCTTTCAAGTGAAAGTTATATTAGTGAAATTGATAAAATTTGTAGACCAAATAAGAGTAATATGCTTTACAGATATTTATATGAAAGCTTTCTGTTTCTGTAGGGGGCTAGGCTAGACTGTGTTCATGTTCTGTGGTTGTGTCTTATTCTATGTTCTGCAGCTGTGTCTTATCTATGTTCTGCTATAACTTTGATCCTTGCTTAAAACTTTACATTTATCATGAGCTTTTTTACTCTTTGAAAACCGTATTTCACAATTACGGACTATACAGAGAAATGTGAATACTTACAGTAAAAGCTGTTGCCTGTAGTATGTGATTTTTTTTCCCACTAAATTATGAGGGCAAAATCTATTGAACTACTATTAATATAATTCTTTGTGGTAATTAACATAGGACAGATTGTCTGTTAGATTTTAGGCAGTGTTAATATAGCAAGACTATAAAAGTGTTAGAGAAAAATTTTTTCTTTTGGTTTACAAGACAAGCAAGATTTGGAGGAAATGTTTTTAATTGTAAATATGAAAGATTTAGATTAAATATACTTTGTAATATTAACTAAAAACGTGTGTGAGTCTGATTTTATTATTCCTTCTGCTCCTCTTTATAGTAAACCAATATCGAAAACAACTTTGGTGATTGTTGAAAAGTGTTGGATTGAGGTATTTACCTTTAAAGTGGACAGACATGACTTTTGCAAATAAGACTTTTACTTTTTTTTTTTAAATTAAGAAAGAGGCCAGGAACTATGAACTAGATTTAGATATTTATTTGATTTAGAATGTTTATCTGAAATTTTTGGTCGACTTTTCTCTGAGTTTGAGGGAAGACTGCTCTTGTTTTGTGTTACAGTGACTTAGAGATTTTTAGAGAAAGGTTAATGAAGTCTTTCCTAGGCTGCACATAGTGGCTCATGGTTTTAATTCCAGCACTTCAGGAGGCAGAGGTGGGTGTGTTGTACTGCTTGAGCCCAGAAGTTTGAGACTAGTCTGGGCAACATGGCAAAACCCTGTCTCTACAAAAAAAAATACAAAAAAAAAAAAAAAAAAATATATATATATATACACACACACATATATATATACACACACACACACACACACACACATATATATATATACACACACACACATATATATATATATACACATATATATATATATTAGCCAGTGTGGTGGCAGCTACCTGTAGTCCCAGCTATTTGGGAGGCTAGGGTGGGAAGATCAGTTGAGCCCAGGAGGTTAAAGCTGCAATAAACCCCGTTACCATGCCACTGCACCCCAGCCTAGGTGACAGAAAAAGACCTGTCTTTAAAAGAAAAACAAGTCTCGTCTCTTTTTGGAGGAAGAGGTAATAGTTACAGAAAAATCATATAAGCTTAACTGATTATTTTAATTTTTTAAGAGTTTAGGGATTAGTGTAACAGTTTCTTGGGAGTATACCATATGGTAAATGTATGTTTTTCAAACTTACTAAATGCAATTAAACTGTTTTCAGTGGTTTAAGAAGTATTTGCAAATAAGAGATGTTATTTTGGTTTTATTCATTTCATGAACTGGTGATAACTGTTTTTCAACTTTGTCTTACTCTGTTTTGTCTTGTTGTTACAGAATACCTGAGAGGAGGTAATTTATAAAGAACAGAAATTTCTTCTGTTATATTTCTGGAGACTGGGAAGTCCAAGATCAAGGCAAAGGCATCTGGTGTGGGTCTTTTTACTGTGTCCTCACGGGGCAGAGGGCAGAAGGACAAGATACAGCCCACTCCTAAAAAGTCTTGTCTCTTTAAAAAAGGGATTAATGCCCTTTTTTATAATGGCATTAATCTCTGACCTAAACACCACCCATTAGGCCCCACCGCTCAGTACCAGTACATTGGCAATTAAATTTCAACATAAATTTTTGACGGGATAAACATTTAAACCATAGAAAACTTTTTCAAGCATTTTCTCAGTGTTTTCCTCCACTCCATTATCTCACTCATTAAACGGAAGTTAGGGATGGGGAGAAAGTGGCAGAAAGAATGTATTAAGGCCTGACATAGTTTGATGTTCAGAGAGTGTCCACTTGTCTGATGTGAGTTGAGGCTAAAGAAGAGCCAGATTGTGGAAAGGCTTATAATACTTGTGAAAGATTTGGATTTTAAGGCCAAGGGTAGTGGGAAGCCATTGAATGGCTTTAAGTTGGGGTAGCGACTTGACTTTGCTTTAGTAAATGTCGGACTTCTGGATGAACTGATTGGATGGGATAAAGTGGAAGCTGGGAAACCAGTTAAGGAGGCTGTTGCTGTAGTCCAGGGAGAGATGTTGGTAACTTACCTTAATAATCTTCAATGACACTCACATTCTTTAGAAAACTAGCTTAGATTTTCTAATTCTAATGATTATGCCTTAAACCTCTTCCCTGATGTTCTTTTTAAAAATTATCTATACATTTTTATTTGACAAGTTAGATAATATGGTTTTATTGTTTTATTAAGAATGCTAGTATGAATGGGTGATTTCTTTATGCCTACTATGAATTCCTTTAATAGAGAGTTTATTTACTTTCTAAGATATCATTACTACCTACCAATGAGAAGCTGTTATGGCTGCTGCTCTGTATTATCAAGCAGTGATAACTAGTAAGCATTTTTTAATTTTTTAAATTTTTTTATAGCAGGTTTTTGCTATGTTGCTTAGGCTGGTGTTGAACTCCTGGGAGTAATCTTTGCACCTTTGCCTCCCAAAGTATTGGGATTACAGGCGTGAGCCTCTGTGCCTGGCCCCAGTAAACATTTTTAAATACCAACTCAGGATACTTCACTCAGTTTTTATATTTCTTTATTTATCTTTTTATATTCTAAATTCAATTCTAAGACAAAAATCTACTTTTTTCAGACGCATTTACATGATTTTGAAAATAATAAAGTACAGTGATAAAGATGTATACTTGAAATTCTCTGTCTTTATGATCTTTTGGTTACTTATCATTCCTTCCTTCTCTCTTACCTTGCAGGATAAATTAATAGGACTTAGTTGAGTTTCAGAAGTATTGAAAGATTTGTGAGTTTCTTTTACTTTCTAGTTTTAGTGTGTTCTGAAAATTAAGCTTCTCATTTTTCTCTTCCTCTCAAGAAGTTAGAGATTTCTTAAACTTTGGAATTACTTTCTTTTTTACTATTTCTGCTTAGTACCTGGGTGTCAAAGTGCCTGGCAACTAGTATGCCAGCATTAGATATTTGTTGAATGCAGAAGATGCTGTACCTGTGTGAAAGACATAGTGTCCTCTAAGATTTCTTGTAGCATGTCACCACAGTAGGTTTCAAAGTGTCCTGCCCAGGGGTGGAAGGGTTAGAAAGGGTAAAATTTTCTCATTCTGAAGGGGAAAACATTGGACTCCTATTTTTCCTCTTTGTTTAATGGAAATCTGTCCCTTTTATAATATTATAAGAAGCTTACTTATATTGGTTAAAATTAGAAGAAAGCAGATCTTTTCTTACAACCATTTCCCCTACCCCCTTTTTAATTTTTAAAAAGGCACAGGGGAAGTTGAGATCTGGAAAATTTTCAGGTTTTCGTGGCCTGTCCTAGCAAAGTAGTCCTAAATGTGGTCCCAGATGCTACTGAATTGAATGATAAATCTGAAATTTTGTGATTTGCTCTTTTCCTGGTTCCTGTTATTCTCTCTATATTTTTTGTAGAGGCAAGTGAAGTTCTTTGGTAGTTGATTTTAAAATCGATGGCTTTCTTCTGGGCTACCAACTGAATAATAACAATTTGAAGTATATTTCTGCCCAACAAGATGGCAAGTCATTCCTTAAGAGTGTTAGAACAGTTACCTTTAAAGAGGAAATCCTTCTTGGTTCCGATGCCTTCATATTGTAATTTTTCTGCCTGTACATCAGTGTATCTGTGCCTTGAAATACTTTTTTTTCCTTTATCTTTTTGGATAAAACATTATAATAGATGTCTAGTTATTTAGTTTAGTAATTGAATGCGGTTAGTTAGCATCTTTTTTTTTCTCTTCCTCTCAAGAAGGTAGTGCTTAGTTGGGTTTTTTGTTTGTTTGTTTTTGAGACAGAGTCTTGCTCTGTCACCCAGATTGGACTGGCTCACTGCAACCCCCACCTCCTGGGTTCAAGCAGTGCTCGTGCCTCAACCTCCCGTGTAGCTGGGATTACAGGCATGCGCCACCATGCTCGACTAATTTTTTGTGTTTTTAGTAGAGATAGGGTTTCACCATGTTGGTTGGGCTGGTCTCGCGCTCCTGACATCCACTGATCCACCCGCCTTGGCCTCCCAAAGTGCTGGGATTACTGGTGTGAGCCACCGTGCCTAGCCTTTTCTTTTCCTTTCCTTTCCTTTCCTTCCCCTTCCCCTTCCCCTTCCCCTTCCTTCCCCTTCCCTTCCTTTCCTTTTTCCTTTCCTTTTTCCTTTCCTTTCCTTTTTCCCTTCCTTCCTTTTTTCTTTCCTTTTTCCTTTCCTTTTTCCTTTCCTTTCCTAGATTGACAGAGCCTAAAATGTTGCATTGCGAATAAAGAAATTTTTTTTGAAAATTTATTCCTTCTTCATGTATCTAACTTATCTTTCAAAAGTCTTAAGAACTTACTGAGAGGATAGAAAAAAAAGATGCCAACTAACCTGCATTCAATTACTAAGATAAATAACAACAAGCCGTGTGTAGAGTATCTTCTGTATTTAAATAAAAGTTTAAGAAATGAGGTCCCCTAAACATTTTGTTAATATAAAAATGTACCATTTGTATTGAACTGGGTTTACAATTTAAGTGAATTAAGAAACTATAAAGAATTTTTTTTAAAAGAATGGCTGCCTGTCTCTTTTATAAAAGGAAATTCTACCGTTACAAATGTGCCGCTTTCTTTGGGACTCTAAAACTTTTATGTTGAGGCATTTTAAGAAAGAGATTTGAGAAATTTAGTTATTCAAATCTTGGTCTTTTATTTGGAGCCATCTATGTGGGGTTAATTAGTCATTTAAGTGTTAACAATATCAAAATACATTTTAGGTGCTTGCCTTTGTAATTTGTCAGGAATTAACATTAGAAGTCCTTAAATAAGCCCGGGTACAGTTGCTTAGGACTGTAATCCTCGCACTTTGGGAGGCCAGGTGGGTCGGATCCCTTGAGGTCAGGAGTTCAAGATCAGCCTGGCCCATATGGTGAAACCCTGTCTCTACCAAAAATACAAAAATTAGCTGACTGTGGTGGCGTTTGCCTGTAATCCCACCTACTTGGGAGGTTGAGGCAGGAGAATCCCTTGAACCTGGGAAGCAGAGGTTGCAGTAAGCTGAGAAGATTGCACCACTGTATTCTAGCCTGAGCAACAGAGTGAGACTCCTTCTCAAAGGAAAACAACGAAAAGAAGTCCCTAAGTAACTAGTGGTTAAATGTTGACTTCCAAGTATTTTTACTCGCTTTACACATGCCACATGCACATTGTCCTGTATGATGTTTATATTTTTAGTTTATTCTGTACTAGTTGTGCTTTTAGTTTAGTAATATATTACTTGAGTTAGATGGATGGAATCTTGTAATATTTTGTCAGACTGATAATAAGTACTAAATATGGGGTATTACAGGCAAGAGGGAAAAAAATTTCTGAGAAGAATGCCAGAAAATGTTTGTGTTTTCCTTTAGAGGTGATTGATTGGTGGTGGAAAGGGGCTTAATTTAAAAAATAAATGAGATTTGACAGGGCCTAAAATGTTGTATTGCCATTGCAGAAATTTTACTTGAAAATTTATTCTCTTTCCTAATATATCTTACTTGTCTGCCAAAAATCTTTTGGGGCATTTTGGACTTTATGATAACTTTTGAACAGTGTTACTTTTCATAATGCTTAAAAGCTGCCCAGGGCAGCCAAATAGGAAAGGCGACTGCCTCTAGGGTGTGTATCAATTAGACGAGAAAGGATATCAGAAGACCTGTAATGTATTTGCAATTGTATAGGAACAAATTCATAAAATTAGTTTTCAAGTAGGAAAGAAATTACATAACACACAAAAGTAATAAACAAGAATTTTATAATTTTTTTTTAATACTAGTAATCTTGTTCCTTAAAAGTTGAAGCGATATAGTTATAAATATGAAAAAACTGTTGGTGATTACAGCCTGTTAAGTGATTCTATATCCACTGTTATTTAAGGTCATTATGAATTATCAGTTTGCCATCTTTTACTGTATTTAAAGATACTCTAACACATGTTGTTAATTTTCTTCATTAACTAGCTTTGAATGACCAAATATTGCTTTGATGGAAATGTTTATGATGAGGTTTTTGTGTTTTGTTTTATCAAATTTCTCACTGTTAACATTGCTGGTTCTTCAAAGGTGATTTCACATTATCTTCATAGCAAGCAGAAGTAATCCATTTTTACTCTTTCTGTGGCAGTTTGATGATTTATTAAAAAGAGGGCTTGCATCTTCCCAAGTAAAAACACTAAAAAGCCTTAATACAGGCTTTTTCAGTATAATTGACACTTTTAGAGGTTGGTTTTAGTAAAAACTAGTAGGAACTACTGTGTGCATGTTTGTTTTTTTAATCTGTCTTTTTTAGGAGCTCTGTTCTGATTTTGTGACTTTACTTTTTATCTCTTATTCTTCTAAATTTATGCCCGATTTTGGTTTTTGTGCATTCAAAAAAATAGCTTATAAATTCTGATGCAAGTATTGGCCTCTAGCTGCAGTCACCATTATCCCTTCTCCTTGCCGCAAAGAAGAACATCTAATATTAGAAATCTGTTTTGCACAGTCTAGGTAAAACTTGTATTTACCTGCATCTTTTTTGATGTAATTCATCTTTTGAGTTAGTGCCAGAGAACTGCATAGAACTATTTTAATCCTAAAACCTGGGCATTTGTAGATACTCTACACATTTTGTGGCTGTAGGCAAAAAGAATTTTCTGTTGTGTGCTAGATATCTTTGAAGATATCTAACTTATTCTGGGCAGTATACAGTACATCTTTCATGACAGTAAGACTAAAATATTAGGAAGATAATTATCAAGGAAGTGAAACATAGGATAAATATGTATAGAAGCAAGCTTTGTTTTCTCAGAAGTTTATAAGATAAAACATTTAGAAACAGTTAACTACCCAACCCAATAAATCAAATCATTTTTATCTTTTACTTTCCGTATGCTTAGGGAAAACAAATAAGGACTGTGAAAAGCAGAAGCTTGACCTCTGTATTCTAATTTAACAATCCTTTTGATACCTGTGGGCGTTTAATCAGCATGGATATTATATACCCCTTGTTTTTATTTGGTAGTTAGTATTCAGTAGTTAGTTAGTATAGTGTCATGAGTTTTGTTTTATTAACACAGTTTACTCATTGTTTTCTGATTAATCTTTAAAATACTGCTTCTATTCTTTTGATGACTTCCAAACCTCTCCTAGCTATACCCAATACGACAGAATATAGAATGCTCTAGTCCAGCAAGGGCAGTCTTGTCAAATACTCTGGTCATTCACAACCCTGTGTATTTGGTCTTCATCTTCCCTACCTCTGTTTACCTTATAGTTGTGTCTCTTCTTAATAGCCCTGCTTTAGTTTAATTTCCTCTGTAGAGCCTTCTTTTTTCTTACTATTCTAGGTCTTGTGAATTGATTGATACAGTATAAATTTAACTGAAATCCTACACTGTGCTAGGCACTGATGATACTTGATCTGTGTATGTCCAGTATAAAGCAAAGTTTTCTCTAAAATCAATTTCTGAAAAAAACAGTCATCTTATATGAGTCCTTATAAAGTTTTTTATATTTTGAGCTCTCTCTCAATTATTTTGTTTTGAATAGAAGTATAGTGTTTGGAGAAGATAGATGAGCTTGAAATGATACCAGTCAGTACTACTTTTGCATGTCTGTAGAGGTTTCCTGAGGGAATATGTAGACGGGTATAGTAAAAAGATAAAACAAATTAGAAATTATTTGTGGGCAAGGAGTTACACTCTTATAATTTGTTGTGAGAAAAGCTTTTAAAAGTGATAAGTAGTTACATTGTGAATATCATATTGTATACCTGTAGAACAATTAAAAAACCAACCATCTTAGAATCATATGAAAGGATATTTGTGGCTTGGAAAAACATTTTAAATGATGGTATTATATATGACTTCCAAAAGTATTGTTTCTCAGAACAACTTAAATGGTAGGAAAGATTATTCACTTTATGATACTTACAGATTACTCAAAAAGAAAGTGATGAGATGATATTTGTTGAAGATGTATGTGAAGTTTGAATAAAATTGTTTTGTAAAATTTGTGTGCTTTGTGGTTTTTAAAACATTCATAAGACTAAATTAATAAAATTGTATATTGGACTGTATGATGTACATATGGAAAGGTTTGTATTTTTCAGATTGGTACTTTTTATTGGGGGAAAATTGGGAAATCCTTTGTGTTGAGATTTGCTTGATACTCATTTTATTTATGGTAGCATGCAAGTTTCTGGGCAGTAGGATGATTACTAAGCATAGTGAGAGACTGTTAAATAATATTTATTGAACTAATAAAATTCTGTATACCTTTACTTATTGGTATCATGAAAGATTATACTATACCAGAATTTCCCAATTACCTAAAATTATTATTTTGTATAGTATTTTTGATACTTTTTAAAAAGTTGTACTATAAGATGTTTTGGTTTAAAACCATCATTCAGTTTAATCCGCATTCTATAGCTGATTCTTCAGACTTGTGGTTTGTCCTCAGAGTGGCAGGAACAATGACATGTGAAAGGGAAACAAGAATTGCTTTTTAAGCTGGATTTATTACATTTGAAACTTCATTAACTCTTCCCAGAGGACTTAAGTTGCCTGTGGTAGGCACAAGTTTAGGAAAGAGATTGTTTCATACCTCTTTATACTATTTCTCAATGACTTTTTGATGATTTCAGACAGCATTAGAATATTTTTCCAGAAATTCCTTGAATTTGGAGGCTGCCAAAACAGTTATTTTTCTGCTTAACGTTGGCTGCATACATAGGAGAATTGTGATAGATAAGGCTAGTCAAAGGGCTATGAAAGACATTGAAAGACTCATCTTAATCAGAAAAAAAGTGTAATGAAATTGATAGTTGTAATATATTTAAATTTCATCTACCTGTTTCAAAGAGTAGAGGGAAAACAGTAGTAGTTGGTGGGGTTTAATTCAGTTGTTATAATGTGTTTTTGCATGTTATCATTCATTAGTTACTGTCTGTCTTTAGAACTCAAGTAAGATGGATAGTCTTAGACCCAGTGGCATCCTTTTTTTTCCTTTTTGGAACATTTGTTTTACATTGATTTAATTCAAAGCTACAGACTACAAAAACTCCTTAATGCCAATGATAAAATGGTTAGGTATTTCATCATATTGAGAATGACACATTGTAACCAATTTATTAACTATACTCCACAAAAAGACAAGGCTGAGTTTGTGGTTCACACCTGTAATCCCAGCACTTTGGGAGTCAGAGGTAGGAGGATCTTTTTGAGACCAGGAATTCAAGACTAGCCTGGGCAAAATCACAAGACCGTAACTATACAAAAAATAAATAGCAGGATGTGGTGGCACACAGTTGTTTTCCTAGTTACTTAGGAGGCTGAGGCAGGAGGATCACTTGAGCCCAGGAGCTCAAGGCTACAGTGAGTTATGATCACACCACTGCATTTCAGCCTGGGCTACAGAGCAAGACCTTGTCTTAAAAAAAAAAAAAAAAAAACAGAAAAGGAAAAAAAGTTTAAAGAAGGCAAACTAGTGAAAATGTGATAAAAGAATGTAATAGATGGAAGGGTTTAAAAAGAAATGAACTCTTTAATTTTATATTAAGCTATAGCCAGATATTTTTTGATTGACTACATCTATTTGTCAGTTTACCAAATATTAATTGAATGCCTTCTGAGTTTCAAGAATTGTGCTAGGTATTAGGGATTCAATCATGAAAATATTACACCATTTGCCTGCAAGAAACTGACAGTCTAGTGAAGGACATGCCATTTTATCATCACCTTCTATCTTCTGTCTAAATAAAGACATGTCAATTTAGGCCGTTCTAACTCACATAGCCTCTCTGGTCCTTACATCAAGTATCCATCATTCTTTTTTTAAAAAAAATTCATTTTTTAATTGACAAGTAAGAATTGTATATATTTATTGTCAACAGGCTTTGAAATCTATCTATCTATCTATCTATCTATCTATCTATATATATAAGGATGGCTAAATTAAGCAAATTAACATATGTATTACTTCATATGCAGTACATATTTTTTTGTGAGAACATTTAAAATCTAACCCCATTGGAGTTCTGACATGTAAAAGAATATATATAGACAACTGATTTAAAAATCAATAAGTAAATATAAAATAAAACAGTTACATTGGATTGCAAGAATTGTGCACTTTGGGAGAAGGAGGAGTCTTGATTTTAAGACTTTTAGTATTTTGTTATATGTACCTTGAGAAAACTTGGAAATTGTCACCATATGAGAGGTTTTTCTGGGAGGCTTTCTACCAGAGCTGGGCTTTCAGGAACTACTGGAATAATAAAGTGAGGACATTCAAAATGTATTTGCTTGAACCATGTCTGATTGCTCCAGCTCCATTTATTGGAAAAGCTATCTCTTCTCCATTGAATTGCCTTTGCTTATTTGTCAAAAATGAATTAGACATATTTGTGTGGCTCTCTTTCTGGGTTCTGTATCTTTTTCACTGATCTATGTTTCCGTCTGTCTGTTAGTACCTTACTCTTGATTACTGCAGCTACATTGTAAGCCTTAAGGTCTGGAAAGTGGGAGTGATTTCTCCTACTTTAGTATTCTTTTCCAGAAAAGTTTAGAATATGCTTGTTTATATCTACAATGAAACTTGCTGAGATTTTGATATGAATTGCACTACACCTATATATCAGTTTAGGGAGAATTGACATCTTTATATTCAATCTTCCAATCCGTGAACAGTTTGTCTTTCCAAATGTTTAGGTTTTCTTCGATTCTTTCATCAGCATTTTTAAATTTTAATCATAGAGATCCTATACATGTTTTGTTAAATTGTACCTGTTTTATTCTTCTTTGGAGCAATTATAACTGATGTTGCATTTTTATTTATAGTTCCACTTTTCATTTTCACTAATTAGAAATGCAATTAATTTTTGTGTCTTATCTGTTTTGTGACCTTACTTAATTAACTTATTCAGGACTGCTGCTTTCTTCTTTCTCCATCTCCTTCTCTGTCTCCGCCTTCTCCTTCTCCTTTGATTCCTTTGGACTTTCTCCGTATACCAGCATGTCATCTGCAAATAGAGACAGTTTTATTTTTTCCTTTCTAGGCAGTTTGCCCTTAAGTTCTTTTTCTTGCCTTATTGCAGTAGCTGCAGCTTTCAGTACTGTGTTTCAGTACTATGTTAAATAAGAGTGGTAAGACTGAAATTGTTGACTTGTTTCTGAGTTCAGTGAAAACATTTGTTCCTTCATCATTAAGTATGACATCAACTGTAGGTTTTTTGGTAGGTGCTTTTTATGACATTGAGTAAGTTCTCTTCTATTACTACTGAGTGTACTGATAGTTTTTTCTTTTATTATGAATAGTATTCAATTTTGTCTGCTTTTTCTGCAGCCACTGATATGACCATATGATTTTTCACTTTTAGTCTGTTGATTTGTTAGATTGTGTGGTTGATTTTTGAATCTTGAAGCAGCCATGTATGTCTGGAGCAGATCCCACTTAGCTGTGATGTAGTACTTTTTCTTTTTAAAAATATATGGTTGAATTCTCTTTGCTAAAATTTTGTTGAGGACTATTACACCTAAGTTAATGAGAGATACTGGTTTGTGTTTTTCTTTTTGTGCTTTGTTTTTGATGTCAAGATAATACTGGTTTCATAAAATGAGCCGGGAAGTCTCTTGTTTCTGCAAGAGATTCTATAAAATTAGTGTTGATACGTTAATACTTAATGTTTTCAAAAAATAAAACTTGAATTGTCCACAGATTCAGTTGCTTGAGGTGAAATTTCTCTCATAGAAGTAGGCTTTTGTAGAGTTATTTTATGGCAAAATATTCTACCAAATTTCACATTCTGTGTATTGCTTTTTTTTTTTAATGGTAGGAAGAATGAAACAGTCAGTACTAGTCATTAACCCATAAGCAGTACTTTGAAAATAGAACTATTATATGAATTAACTCTGATACTAGATTATTTGATTAGTCTTACTATCACTAAACTGAGTGTGAGTTATGGTTTTGGAAAAGAATTTGGAAATTGAATCAATCTGCTTAATTTTACAGATATGGAAACAAGGTAGTGAGGGGTTTGGTAGCTTGTCCAAGGTCACAGTTTGTGAAATAGATTCCAGATTCAGGCCACAGTCTATTAAGCCAGTGGGTTTTACCTAGGGAGGAACATTAGATTACCAGCAGGTCTTTGCAGAAAAACAAAAACAACAATAAACCCCACACATGGGCATACACTATACTCTGTATACATTAGAAGTAGCAGCCCTTCTTTTATAGAATACAATTGAAACAGAGTTACCAGAGGAGTTTGCAGTATGTCAGTTCATGCTATTTTTTCTTCCATAGTTGAGAGGAAGTCCATGGCACCATTAGTATAGTGTAAAGCGTGTGTGTATGTGTATACACACATACGTGTACTATATATATATATTAGTATGTATATATATAGTGTATGTGTGTGTATATTTATATATATTCCTAAAATATACTTTTCAGCTGCCCATTCCCAGGACCTACATAATGGCACTCAGACATAGGAATGTGAGAAAATACAGAGGAGATTCTGATGCACATCATTGGTTAAGAACTGCTGTACTAAACTCTGCATGCAAGTCTTTTATCCCTATTTATTTCTTTTGAAAATGGCAGTAGCAGCTATTTAGAATTACTTTGATAGACTACACCTACAGGTAGAGATTCAAAGTTTCAGAAAATTTTAAATTGAGAGTTGTTGTTAAAACTTAATACGTAAATAACCGTGCCATGTTTTTAGAACTACAGCTTTAAAGTCATAATGTAAGCTTAAGAATACAAAAATACATATAATTTTATTTATTTTTGTAAATATTATGTTACTATATTGAGTGTTTTTAGAGACTTGATGGGCTAGAGACTGGGGGAGATTGTCACAGCATTCCCTGTAACCCATTTTCTTTCTACTTATGAAAAATATCAGTCTAGTTTAGATCTAGAAAACCATCCTGAATCCTATTTACCTTTTAAAAAAAATGGTGGAAATATCTTTTGAATAAAATGGCCCTTAGTTTATCTTTTATCTAGACTAGGAAGGCAAATATAAGACACTGATGCTGCTCCCCCTTCCCTTCCAATACTATAAAATCCTCTCTAAAAATATCCTCAAAATCTTTCTTGATATAGTGCTCCAGGCAGCCATTATTAATGTTGATTGGAATTGACACCACAGGTAAAACCTATTTGGCACTTTTACTCTAGGCAGTATTCAACTTTTTTTTGTCAGTTTTGTTTAGTTTTTGGGGGTGTTTCTATGCCTGAGTGGAATTCTTCTTTTGGAAATTGGAAATAGTTGCATAGTGGTTTTTAACATGAATTAAATGAGTGATAATTCACAGAGCCCCCTTTCCCAACAAAATAAAGAAAAGGTCGGTTAGACAGATTATTGGGATTAGGATTTTGTTTTAAGACAGGAGGTGGAAGACTACGCAACCTATGGGCCAAATCCAGCTTGGAGCTAAGAATGATTTTTATATTTTAGATGGTGGCAAAAAAAATCCCCCAAAAGAACAATATTTTGTGAGTTGTAAAATAAAAACTACATGAAATCCAATTTTCAGTGACCATAGATAAAGTTTTAATTCAATATACTCATATTCATTTATGTATTTTCTATGGATGCTTTTGTGCTGTAAGGGCAGAGTTAAGTAGTTGTGGCAGACCACATGGCCTGTAAAGCCTGAAATATTTACTGTCTGGATCTTTACATAAAAAATTGCCATCCCTGTTTTAAGATAACAATGGGAGCATTGAATATTGCTTTTACATTATTTGGTAAAGGAGGAAACTTACATTGCTCATATTTTAAACATGTTTCTGAAAATAATCTAGAAAGTGCCTATTGTTTGCATACAGATAAGTGGTGGTAGCAGCCACCCCCCTTTTGTTTTTGAGACAGAGTCTCTGTTGCCCAGGCTGGAGTGCAGTGGCATGATCTTGGCTCACTGCACCCTCCACCTCCTGGGTTCAAGGGATTCTCCTGCCTCAGCCTCCTGAGTAGCTGGGATTACAGGCACACACCACCACACCCAGCTAAGTTTTGTATTTTTAACAGAAAATTGGTTTCACCGTGTTGGCCAGGCTGGTCTCGAACTCCTGACCTCAGGTGATCCATCTGCCTCAGCCTCTCAAACTGCTGGGATTAAAGGCGTGAGCCACCGTTCTGGGCCCCTTCTTTTATATACAGTTGAGATGGAGTTACCAGAGCATAGTTTGCACTGTCAGTTCATGCTATAATTTCTTCCATACTTGAGAGGAAGTCCATGGCACCATTACTGCCCACAAATACTGACAACTTATAATTACGTCTCTGTGCCTAGTACATTGTAGAGCCACTGCTCTCAAACTTTTTAGTCTCAGAACTTCTTTAGAGCTTTTAAAAATTGAAGACTCCAAAACTTTTTAAAAATATGAGTGATATATATTAATATTACATCAGAAATTAAGGAAAGTGTTTAAATTTTAGTGTATTTAAAATAGCAGTAATTCATTATGTTAGTAAAGAACAGATTTTTATGAAAAATATTTTCCAAAACAAATAAAAAAATTTTTTTACGATCTCTTTAATGATTGTTGTGGTAGAAGAAAACTGTATTCCTCTGTTTCTCCATTCAGTTTGTTGTGATATGTTATTTTGATTGAAGCATATGAAGGAAATCTGGTCATACACGGATATATAGTTAGAAAAAAAAGGAAGAGTATTTTAATAATTTTTTTTTTAGTTGGCGTGGGTGTTTTTCTTTAATACCATGCCATGACTCAAGATATGATAGTTTCTTTTTTTCTTTGAAGTCAATTTTATTTACATAGAATAAAATGTATTTTTTAAGATACATAATTCCATAAATTTTGATTGGAGTATATGACCAATACATATTATACAATCATGTACCACCACAGTGAAGGTATGGTGTTCCCATTTCCTTCATCCCACAAAGTTTCCTCATGCCCTTTTGTAATCACTTCCTTTTCCCTCACTCCCAGCTTCTGGCAATCTCTGAGCTAATTTCTTTCCCTATAATTGTGCCTTTTCCAGAATATTGTGTAAATGGAATCATACAGGACAGCCTTTTGAGTCTGTCTTCTTTCATTTAGCATAATGTTTGAGATTCATCCATGTTGTTATCGGGATCATGAGGTCATTCCTTTTTATTGTATGGATGTTTGCTTATCCATTCGCTATTGATGGCCATCGGAATGCTTTTAGAGTTTGGAGATAGAAGGCTACTCTGAACAGTCATATACATATTTTTACATGGACATATGTTTTTATGTAAATACCTACACATGTGATTGCTGGGTAGTATGGTAGGTATATGTTTAAGAAGCTGTAAAGCTGTTTTCCAAAGTGGCTGGGCCATTTTGCTCTACCATCACCAATATGTGAAAGTTCTAGTTGCGCACATTTTCAGCAATACTTGATATTGTCTGTGTTTTTCTTTTGTTTTAGTCATTCTAATAAGTGTTAGCATTTCATTGTGGTTTTAGTTTGCATTTCTCTGATGATTGATAATATTGAGTAGCTTTTTTCTAAAAAACTTTTTCATTCTTTTCTCTTTGGCAAAGGACCTATTTGAATCTTTTGACCATTTAAGTAATTGGACAGTGTTTTTTTTTTTTTTTTTTTTATGGTTGACTTGTAAGAGGCCTTTATATTTTCTAAGCATCAGTCCTTTTTTAAAAATGTGTTTTGCAATTATTTTCTTCCAGTCTATGATTTTTCGTCTCCTTAGCCTTCAAAGAGTAGAAGTTTTCATTTTAGTGAGGTTCAGTTTATCAATTCTTTCTTTTGTAGGTCATATGTGGTGTTCTACGAAATCTTTTATTATTCAAGGTCACAAAGATTTTTCATGTTTTCTATTGGAAGTTTAATAGTTTTATGTATTATTTTAGGTCTATGATATGTTTAGAATTAATTTTTGTATATGGCATGATATATGGGTTGAAGTTTTTGTTTTTTCTTTTTGCATATGGATGTTCAATTGCTCCAGCATCTGTGGTTGCCAAGACTATCATTTTTCTATTGAATTGTCTTG
This sequence comes from Ateles fusciceps, assembly GCA_036589455.1. NCBI lineage: Eukaryota > Metazoa > Chordata > Mammalia > Primates > Atelidae > Ateles > Ateles fusciceps. The sequence continues at coordinate 14,514,909 of JAZHEH010001266.1, read as the reverse complement.
ACATTTTTTCTCTACATCAGTTGACCATTTATATGTGGGTCTATTTCTGGATTCTCTATTCTGTCCCATACATACGTCTGTCTTTTCACTATAACCACACTGTCTTTATTGCTGAAGTTTTACAGCAAGTCTTAAAATCAGAAGTGTAAGTTCTTCTTTATACTTCTTTCCTTGTTTTTCAGATAAGACATAATTTTGTAAAAGCTAGTTGCAGTGGGGGAACCTGAAACTATTAATGAACTTTTTGTCTTTTGTAACATTAAAATCTATTGCTCTGTCATGCACATTGAGTGAATTTTTTAACCCATGAATAGTTTTGTAATATCATACGTAATTCATTTGGAAAATATTGGTTCTCTGAATTATACAGACTTTCTAAATACTGACACATTTCATTATTCAATATTTAAAAGTCACATTTGTCAATATCACCACTGATCTCATCAGAAAATTGAGTATTTTTTGAAAGGTGTCATGCTAATGGTAGTAGATAAAAGTTTTCAAAATTTTTTTTTACTTGAAAACTTAAATATTATCATTGGAAATGCTTACTTGCTAGTTGCTTTTCGTGAAGTCACAGGTTCACTTGGTTTACTTTTGAGAACATGTCTGTCAGATACCCAAGTCTAAATAACCATAGTTTTTTAGTTTATAACTCAGTCATATGGGGGCTTTTTCTTGAGGCAACCATTGTACAGTTGATCCTTGAATAACATGGGTCTTAATTGTGTCAGTCTATACATACATGAATTTTTTTTCAATAAATGTGTTGGAAAAGAAGATTTGGGATATTTGAAAAAAACTCAGAAATGAACTTTGTAGCCTGGAAATATTGAAAAAACTAAGAAAAAGTTAGATATATGTCATGAATGCATAAAATATATGTAGAAACCAGTCTATTTTATCATTTACTACCATAATATATACACAAATCTATTATAAAAAGTTAAAATTTATCAAAACTTACATGCACACTTACAGACCATACATGGCACAGTTTGCAGTTGAGAGAAATGTAAACAAATGTAAAGACACAGCATTAAATTATAATTGCATAGAATTAACTATAGTACATACTATGCTACTGTAATAATTTCATAGCCACCTCCTGTTGCTATTACGGTGAGCTCAAGTGTTGCGAATATCTGCCTAAAGCACCATATGATGCTAATCATCTCAGCTTGAGCAGTTTGTCTCTCCAGTAAATTGCATATCACAGTAAAAAGTGATCTCTTGAGGTTCTAGCATATTTTTCATTATGTTTAGTGCAATACCGTGAACCTTGAATAACACCATGGGACCCATACAGAGTGCCACTGGTGATACTGGAATTGATCCTAAGAAAAGTCCTGACATTACAAGAAAAAGTTGAGTGGTTTGATATATACCATAGATTGAGGTCTACAGCTGTGGTTGCCATTTGAGACAGAAGATTTATTTTGTGAACAGAAGATGTAAACATATTTTGATAAATACAGTTCAGTATTGTAAATGTATTTTCTCTTCCTTATGATTTTCAAATAACATTTCAAATAACATTTTCTTTAGCTTACTTTAGTGTAAGGATATAGTATATAATATGTATAATATAGAAAATATGTGTTAATCGACTGTTGATGCTATTGGGAAAGTTTTGGCGGAGTCAAAAGTTATATACTGATTTTTGTTTTTGTGCAAAGTCAGTGGTTCTTACCCCCTGAGTTGTTAGGGGTCAACTGTGTTTACTGTGCAGCAGAATTGTTTGCTTAGTTTTTATTTTGTCACACACAATATTAAAAAGTAGTCTATTCAAGGGCCAATTAACAATTTCTGTGGCTTTTCATCAAGGGTATTCTCAAGTGAAGTGAAACTGTTGTCCAAAGAAATCTTGTGATATATATATATGGTTATTTCCTATTACAATTATTTTTGTCCAAAAAAATCTTGTGATGTATATGATTATTTGGTGTTGGCCAGAGAAATCTTGTGATATATATGGTTATTTCCTGTTATAATGGTTATTTTTATATTTAAAGTATAGGGATTAACCTGGAAACCTAAACCCAAAGTTATAACAGTGGGGAGACAGTAAATTATTGATATTTTAGGAATACCTGAAGTTGCTATCTTGGGGAACAGTCTCTTATATTAAGAGCTAATGTGGTTATATTGTTTTTATTACCTTATAGGTGCTATACTTGGTAGATCAGAAACTCAGGAGTGTCTTTTCTTTAATGCTAATTGGGAAAAAGACAGAACCAATCAAACTGGTGTTGAACCATGTTATGGTGACAAAGATAAACGGCGGCATTGTTTTGCTACCTGGAAGAATATTTCTGGTTCCATTGAAATAGTGAAACAAGGTTGTTGGCTGGATGATATCAACTGCTATGACAGGTAAGGATGCATTTAACATCTTATGATAGTATTGTGTAATTTTCATCTTTATCCTTCTCCCCTTTTTGAAAGGGGAAAGATTAGTGCATGAATTTTCAATTAAATGTTTCTTGCTTTTTTAAAAAAATGGGGTTAAAAAGAACATTATAATATTCTTTAATGACAGTATATTTTAAAGTAATAAAACAAGCATGACATACTTATGTTTTATCTTTGATATATTTTGAATAATCTACACGTAGGGATAACTGAAATAAAAACTATTTTCCCCAATCTTGTTAGAATTATAAACCTTAAACATGCCAGTATTAAGGAAAACATTTAAAACATTACTTTAAAAGAGTCTGTTGAAAAATCTATCCTCAAGAAGAATAAAACTTAATCATAGTGTTTAATTTTCTTTCATTTTCCTTCTTTATGTATCTGGAATAAATTGATCTTACTACATTTTTTTCTTGAAAAGTAGGGCCTTTGCTCTTTACCCTACAAGACGTTTTAACCTGATGTTCAAAATTTCATCAGAACTAACACGGTCCTCATAGAAAACTGCATACTTGTTTAAATTCCTTTATTCTGTACTGGAAGTAAAATACAGTGGTCATGTTATTGATTGCCTGTGATCTTTCTGTATGGAATCCCATAGCTGTTAGGGTGATCCCTTAACTGCCTGGGACACAGGATTTCTATTGTGGGTGGGTGGTAAAGACTGGCAGAAGCTGTAAAGTCCTAGATAAACAGACATTTTGGAGCCAAAAAGTACTGCTGTATACAGTGAACACTAGATACTTCTGGATCACTTTGAGGAGCCTCAGTTGATTACCTAGAATCTGTGTTTAATTAGCTATATGTGACTAAAGGCAAAATGTATTGAATAAGCCCTTGAAAATTGGATTAACTACACTTTTCATGAGAAATTAGAACACAGTCATTTAGATTTAGATATATATTTAGTATTTAGGATGTACTTCTAAGTATGTGACTTTTCCAGGGATTATTTCTATGTACTTATACATTTTAGCCATATTTTTGATTATCAGCCTCTACTAACAGAAGTGGTCCAGTGATATGAAAGGTAAATAGGAAGAAATTGGGGAAAAATGAGTTTGGGAGTCAGCTTTATCCAAAACTGTCTTTTATTAATTAGTTGAAATCAGTGATTCCTATTCTTTTTTTGTAGTAGAAAACTACTTTGCTTTTTACCTAAAGCCCATACTCCAGCTACGTGATACTCAGTGCCGAAAAGAGCAGTGAGCCATTTTCACTGGAGTCTGCAGAGTGTGTTATTCAGTGCAAATTCTTGCTCTTAGAATGGTAATTACTATACCACCTTTGTGTCTGGGGATTAAATGCTAACTTTAAACTATAAAATTTTTGTTTTTATACTCTAAATTTGATTGAAAAACAAGTAGGATAGTAAGAGGAAAAAAAGGTTCAAGAATTGTGAAAGTGTGGCAGAAAAGAATGATTAAAGAAGAATGAAATTGAATGGTGAAAAGTAACTATTGAATGAATTAGGCTAAGTTATGTTAATCTGCTGTCATTTGAGGCATGATTTTAAATATCAGATTTTAAATTTATACATTTCTCTTTATAAATTGTTAAAACTTAGCTTTCATTTGTTTTTAAAAAACCTTCTGCCAAATAGATGTTGATGTTGAGTGTGTTTTAGTTTGATTTTGTTAAAACTCCTATCTCCCTGAAATTTCTTCAGCTTTTCACTTAGTAATTAAACTCTACCTCATCATTCTGACAAGTATTTGAAAAGTTCAGTTTATTTTTAAGATACATCTTTTAAGTTTACCTGATGTTTATTTTTTAAAATAGGTTTAGCTGTTTCTTAGTCGATAATTAGGATTTGTTCTAGAGGCTAAATCTACTACTTCTCATGACTTAAAGTCCTATATTGAAGGCTGCTTTATTTATTTTAATTCTAATCAGTTTAATTCTAATCAGTTTGAGTTAGTAGGTCCTATATGATTATTGTTAAGTATTTGTTTTCTACTTGTTGCTCATCTCAACCCTGTTCATTGCATTCAGGGAATTTAAATCTGCACTCTAAGAAACAAAGTTTTAATTCCTCAGCCTAGTTTGGGTCTCTTCTGTTGAAATGTTTCACCCAAGAGATATGAGCTTTTATCATTTAGCATGTGTGCATGTATTTATGTGTATACATACACACATCCACAGTTTTATATATACTTTTTGTATTCACAAAATAGGAAAGCTATATTTCTTGTGAGACAAAGCACTCTACCAGATTGCCTCATTGACTTTATGGTTCCTCTTCAAGCTTTTCTAATAATTAAAAAAACAAAAAAAAGATGGTTGCCTTAGGATGCTCATTAAAAACCAAATTACAGCAATAGTCCCTAGTAGTCAGTGTAATTGTTATAAAATCAGTTGTTGATTTTTTTTTTCTAAAGAGATTTAGTAACAGGAAGCCAGGAACATTTTTGGTTTTTAAGAATTATTAGATATTAGTACAAATCTTCAATTTGAATATAAATGACTAATTTATTTTATTGCAGAATAAAAGCACCTATTGTAGGGTTGGTATAATAATATTGATTTTAATTATTTTTTCTGTGTTTATTTATAGGACTGATTGTGTAGAAAAGAAAGACAGCCCTGAAGTCTACTTTTGTTGCTGTGAGGGCAATATGTGTAATGAAAAGTTTTCTTACTTTCCGGAGATGGAAGTCACACAGCGTAAGTTCATAGGGAAAATATATAGGTTTGCTCAACTGTATATTGTAAACAAAATATATTTGTGTTGATGGAATAATTTACCCCTACCCCCTTATATTCTTCCCCCGCACCAAATTTGAGACTGTGACAAATATTTATTATAGAATTTTGTTGACCAAATCTGAGTTATTTTTCCCTCCCCTTTTCACAGCCACTTCAAATCCAGTTACACCTAAGCCACCCTATTACAACATCCTGCTCTATTCCTTGGTGCCACTTATGTTAATTGCGGGAATTGTCATTTGTGCATTTTGGGTGTACAGGCATCACAAGATGGCCTACCCTCCTGTACTTGTTCCAACTCAAGTAAGTTATTGTCCTGTACTTTGTAGTGTTTTAAATTTTATATTTTTGAGAAACATTACTGTGGTGAAACCCACTAACTTATTACAAGTTATTTTCCTTTGGAGTTAGTTTTTGAATGTTTATTGTCATGAGAACTATAGCTAACTTTGCAAACTTATTAACGTACTGTGTCCTAAACTTTTCTCACTTAAGGGTTGAGGTCAAGTAGAATGAAGGAGTATTCCCATTGCTATTTCTCTTTGGAGAGCTTTACATTCATTCTAATACTTTTTAAGTATTAACCTGCTTTGCTTCTTGAGAAGTCATTCATGATGGAGAAGTGAAATCATAACCCTGTCTTTGCCCTCTGTCCCCTCTTCCATTTCTAAATTTCTGTGCCTTTTCAAGACCACTTGCCAGAACATTTTATCCATGGGGATAGACCCAGGAAGAGGAATTTCATAAAGGCTTCAGAAAGATATACCCATAAATATTTTTTGGGAAGAGGAGCAGAAAAGCAGCCTTTCTTACCATGTGTTGTTGGTAGATCAAGTATTTTTTTGGGGTTGCCTCATATCAAGTGTGTACCGAAGATTAAAAACATTTTTAAGGCTCTTGATTGTCACACATCACACCCCAAATATTTCTGGAAGTGTAGGTGTAGAGGGTAATCCAATTAAATTCATTTAATTTTCTACATTCTCTTACCATGTAGACAGTTTGTGCAGGTCTAGTGCTTTATAAGGACTTTTCATGGAAGTAGATAATACTCTACAGGCCTACAAAAGCTGGTTAACTTTTGGTTTTACTTGCTTGAGACATCTCTGAATTCTAGTTTTTACTGTGTTTCTTTTAACTCTTAAGATCACATTACCTCAGCCTTCTGGATCTCTTGGTATAACTTTGCTTCTGTAATATCAGAAGGATTAATGGTTAAAATTTGGTAGAAGAAAATGGTAAAGTCCTATAATTTAATGACCAAAACAACTCCTTCCCTCTAAGCTTTATTTATACAACACACTTATTTTTCAGTGCTTGGAGCAATATGTTACCATTAGATCATGGATTCCCATAATCTTTGTAAGATGTGTATATAGACAAATAAACCCAAAGGTAAAATACCATGTTCGGTAATTAGGTAATCATTATTTTTTACACCTTGAGTATTTAAACTTTTAAATATTAGTAACTAAGTTTGTGTTCATTAAGAATCATTTCTAAAAAGTATTTTAAAATAAAAAGTTTTAGTACCTTGTCTATGTAGTTTTCTCCAAATGGCCATAGGATTCACTTTACCTTCTGTCAGCGATAGCTTTTAAAAAATTTGTTTTAGTATCAAAATTTAGAAGAGAGATTAATTGGTATTATAATAGTTTCCTGAATTTACCAGATGTGTGATATGATAGAAACAAGCTGGAAACCACATTTATAAATAAATTTGTTCAGGTTTTTTATAGAAGGAGTTTTAAAATGTAATCTTAAAGGTAATACTGATCTTTGTACAGTATTGTTACAAAAATGTGCTTAAAGCTTTTCTTAAAGGGCTTTATATCCTATGTATGAGGTCAAGTTTTTAAGAAATACTAAATAATTCAACTTTTAAAAAGGAAAGATATTATTTTTCATAAATAAGATCCAGGGATTTTTCTGTGAGTATCCGTACATCTCTGTAGGTTTTAGATATTCATTATGATTAAAGTTACTGTACATATTTATTTAGTACTTGGATGCTCTGTCATGAGTTTTTTATGAATTTGTATGAATTTCTGAAAAATAAGGAATGTAAAGATTTTGTGATAGACTGACCTGGTGTGGTCAGGCTTTGCTATGAAAAATACAAGACAGGCCTGACTTTATGCTTTCCTTCTGTCATAAACTATGTTGTGGAAAAAGGGCATTGTCATCAGTGTGGAACTTCACTTCTGTCATCTCTTGCAGTCTCTGAAGCAGTATGGTTTCATGCTTCAAGTCTTCTTTTTGCTGAGAGGTTTTTGCAAACTGTTGTTCTGCAAGACCACTTGTCTGCAAGACTATTTCGTGGCCATCATGTTACAAAAGGCTTAGCTTTATCTCCTATTTCAAAATAATGATAATTACATCAAGCATTTATTGAATGTTTTACAGTGTACTAGGGTTCTGTTAAGTTACATTATACATAAAGATATAAATTATATAGGAACATAAGCATAAAATAGCTTTTTTTTTTTTTCAATTATTTCCAAGTTGTGGGACTGATACCATCTTTGGAATTTGTTAAAAAATATAAATTTTGGGACCACACTTTTGAAAGTAAGGAATAGGGCCTGGGATGTTATGTTTTTAATAAGCTTCCCAGGCAATTCTGGTGACCAGCCAGATATGGAAAACACTAATTTACTTTTATCTCACACAGTTGTTTATGTAGTAAAATCCTCATTTTATAGATAAAAAAAAATCTGACCCAAGGACTATTTGACACTAAAGCTTTGTTCTTATTGCTTACACCGTTCTGCCTCTTTTCAGAAAGCAAATGCCTTTTGTTTTATATAATTCAGTCAACATTTCTGCCATCTCAAAATCATCCTGTAGGCTAATTTATTTTCCTACTTTTGGATATTGAATATTTTGTGTGACTACTAAAATAAGGAATAATATCTTCCATTAACATTGTCTCACATAAGAAAAAAGAGAAGAAGTCATAAGAGAAGAAGTCATAGAAATATAGAAGGGCATATTCATGTGTTTTCCATTAAAAATTTCCAAAAATTCTAAAGTACATTTTGGAATAGGGTATGTGAACCCTTTTTAGAATAGGGTTTATGAACATGTGATTGGGTTGTAGATAAAAATTTCTGTGCTTGAGTGGATACTGCCAATTCCTATTAGTTAAGACATTTTAGAAGGGTAAGCAAAGTAGGTAGGAGAGATATTATATATTTGAAGTCTTAAGGTGACTTCTGTATTTCACCCCATATTCATGTCCTCATATTTCAACTTTAATTCCACACCAGTTAGGAAACTTGCAGTTTTACAGTCTTGCCATGGATTTCTGGAACATCCTTCCTCTGGATTCTTTAAGTGCTTTTAGACAGTGCCATAAAAGTTGTCATTCTTAGGGAGACTTTTCCTCAAAGCTTTGGCTAAAGGTTGGTTTGTGAATGAACTAGTCTGTTGTAAGACATTGTTCTCATTATTATTAAGCTGTTTCTGGCAGTTAGGTGAGGGATTCTTTATCTCTAAGACATCAAGTTGTTTATAATTTTTCCTGGTTGTGTTAGTATTTTATCCTGAAGAAGTGATGGAGGGGGTATAAGTACTTTAAAATCTGGTCTTTCATTATGGTTCCTAGTAACAAACAAAAATACGAATTCTAGAATAAATTTAGCACAGTTGAAGGCATAGAAAAAAGCAGTTTGCTGGTGGTGGTGGTTTTTTTTTTTTTTTTAATTAAAGCCATTTATAGTGGCTTCATTCACCTACAATTCATAAGTCCTATATTTCTATCGTTGTTTCATTGTATCGCTTTATTCTTATTCATCCTGGATGAAAGCCTTGGAGACAACTATTCTTGGCTCTGTCATTTACCGAGTCCTGTTCATTCACCTTTTCATCCTTATTGATCCAATTATAGTCCGAGAGATTATTACTCCTAAGGCTAAGATTATTTCTGTAATCTTATAGTTGGTCTTTTGCTTCAGATTCTCTCCTTTCATCTTTACTGTTTTCAGATTTTACATGTTTATGGCATTTTACATGTTTGATTATGTTACTTCTGTGCTCAAAATAAATGTGGGCTCTCAGTGAGCCACAACAAAGAATACAAAGTTTGGAGCAGGACATGTGGTCTTCCATACTCCCTTTGTCTTTTGGTACTTCCGTCCCATTACACCCCAAGACATCTGTCATATGCACCTAGCATTGTATTAGTTGTAATCCATCCTTGATAGATTTGAGAAAATAGTACTTGAGTCATTCTTTCATTTGCCATTTAGATAAATAACTCGAGCTGAGAAGGGCTCATAATGTGTTCCATTCTCCCACTAGATTGTAAGCCTGTTGAAGACGAGGTATGTATTGTAATTACTACTGTGTCTTACACAGTATTTGTATGTAATAATCATTCAGTAAGTGCCAAATTGCTGAATTGAGTTTGTTGCATTTGGAATTATACTGAGATAATGTAATATGTCCAGGGATTCCTTTAATAAACATTCAGGTGCTTTAGGGCTTTGCCTTGAGAGAAATCTTGAGGCCATAATTTTGTGGGGGGAGGGGCTGTGAAATCAGTTGAAGTATTTCAGGCTTTTATAAGAGAATGACATTATTCAGTTCTTCCTCTAATCACAGACTGAAGCATTGTATTCATTTTCATTACCCAGGTCACTTCTTTTGCCTGTGCTGAAACTATCTTCCCACATATAGGAAGATGCTTTTATTATGTGCATTGAGTAAAGTGAATGCAAACTGGTTTTTCTAGTGACAGTGAGTCATGAATATGAGGGAATTGATGGACTCTATTATTAAGAAGTCTTATTGTGGTTAGAGTTAATGCATTTTCAGTAAAATGGCACCGCTTTCATAACCATATGTGAGCTTGCTTCCTGCTTATAAGATCTATATTTGTGCTGATAAAATACCACTTGATAAGAAAATGAATTCTAAGGGTTAGAAATGACCTACCTTTAACGACGCAGGAAGTTAGCTTCTTGTTTACTTTTAAAGGCTATATAAGTAGCACTTCAGTATTGCAAATTAATTCTTAAATAACATCAGCCTGTTCAATCCTTACATTATGTTACTTTGTCTCAACTGTGGGTCTGATAAGGACTAAAGGCTTTGGGATACTTAAATTGGACATACAACATAATCCTTTTGACCTTAGCATTTAAGTAATAATAGGTTGTCATTTCATGCTATGTCAAATTACTATCCACTGAGAAACCAAGCTATCTGTGAAAATGCTTTGTAGGATTTTCCTCTTGAACATGAGTCTGTATATTTAAAATTAATAAAAATCTGTAAGGGTAAGAAAACATTTTTCAGCCAAGTTAATTTAGGAGAGTATGCTGCTTTCTTATTGGGGGGAGGGTGCAGGAGAAATTTGCTAAATTTTACTGAGTATTTAATATTTTAATAACAAGTTATACTTAGAAAATAAATATTACATTCATAGAAACATGTCTTGAAATAGGTTGACTACTGATTGGAGTTTATGAACACATCTCTTTCTCTTCTGCTTCTCTCTTCATTTAAAATTCTCTTCTAATTAAAAAGTTAATTATATGCTTATGGTATCAAGACAAACTGTACAGAAAGAAGTATGAAAAATAGAATAATTTTCTCCTCCTCTCTCCCTTTTTCTGTCACTTTCCTGAAATAACCAATTTTAACAGGTTGGTGTGTATCCCTTGACGCCTTTCTCTAACCTTATTTTTTTGAGTATACATGTTTTCTTTTTTATAAACTATCAACGATTCCACAACTGGCTTCTTTTAATTTAACAGTATATGGAGGACAGCTTTTCAGATTGATATTTTTACTTTCATTTTATTAAATTATATTTATTTTTAAGTGAAATGTAATGGAGTTTTATTGTATGCTTATGAAATACCAAAATTTGATTTTTTGGTAAAAATTTTATGTATTTAAGGTGTATAATGTGATTTTTTTTAAAGCTTAGAGTTTGTATTAGATTTCTGCTAATAGAACTCACATCTCACAAATATTTGCAACTGTATTTCTTTAATATGTTTAAAATATGATATAATGCTGTTTTCTTATGCATGAGTATTCATGTGTGTGTATGTGTGTGTATGTGTGTGTGTGTGTGTGTGTGTCTAAGAAATAGTACAAGGCTACTATAGATGTTGTTCTGTGTCCTACCTTGTTGTGTGATTTTTGTATTGGTAATTTAAATTACAACTTACCTTAATATATACTTCTAATAGTGGGGAGAAGTGTCATAAATTATCTAGACATGCAGCTTGACAAAAAAATTACTCCTATCAGGCATATATTATTTATTACACTTACAAAGGTTCAGACGAGGCCAGTTGGAGATTGTCTAAAATTCTGTGTCCAAAAGCAAAAAGGGAGGAGGAGAGAAGAGAAAAAATTTAAAGTTTAAAGCTATTTATCAATAGCTTTAAATAAGGTAAAGTTGCGCATTAAAATTAATCAATGCACCTTATTTCTAAAAGTGACTTCTGTTTAAATTTTGAAATCTTGGATTCAGGTTTTCTTTGGCTCGTACAGGGTCTCATCTGTCAATTTACAAATGGGATTGGTGCATATAGACCAGAGTATATGATTTATCCTCCTTCTCTGGCAAGGAAATGGTATTTAGGAGAGAGTGAGTTTGTTTTTTTCCTGTGTCCTTCATTTCCTGGACCTCATCATAGATCTGTTCTTTCATTCCTAGTTACTTCACTGCTGTCAGATCTTTTTTATTTTTTTTTACATTAAGATAATAAAAATGAAAAATGTCCCCTTGTTTACTAAAGCTGTTTGTAGCAGATGAGCTAGAAATTGTTCAGGGTTTTTGTTTTTGCTTAACTACTCACCCAATGCTTGATTACCTGTGGTGTGCCAGGCACCATGCTGTGTGTATGGTAAAAGTGTCACAAGGACAGTACTTGTTTTCTCTTCTGGGGCCTGCAGTTAATATGTAGGTGAACTAACACAGGTTGATTGATTGACTGTAGCTTGGAAATGAAGGGTTAAAGAGTGTAAAAAGTGAGTTTCTTCAACACTTTTAGGCAAAGAGTGGAGGAAGGGAGGAAAAGTGTCTGATTCCAGTTCTGTACTGATTGAGAGAAGAGCCACATGTGAGTGGCTAATGCTAAGTGCTCAATGAGTATTAGCTATAACTGCTATCAGAGTAACAACTTCAGAATTGAGCTCAAACAGTTATTTTTACTGAAATTGTTGTTGATATATATTAATACTTTGAAATTAGTGTAATTAAAGATATATTTTGAGTACTATATCAGTTACTCTACAGATCACTTTACATATATTAACTCATTGTTAGTACCATGGGGTTTTGTCCTATTTAAGTCCATTTTATTTTAGTTTATTTTTTATTTTCTTTTTAACTTTAAATTCCAGGATACATGTGCAGAACATGTAGGTTTGTTACACAGGTATATGTGTGCCCTGGTGGTGTGCTGCACCTATCAACCCGTCACCTAGTTTTAAGCCCTACATACATTAGCTATTTGTCCTGATGCTGCCCTTCCCTTGCTCCCCTGCCCCTTGACAGGCCTCAGTGTATGTTGTTTCCCTCCCTGTGTCCATGTGTTCTCATTGAGTGAGAACATGCGGAGTTTGGTTTTCTGTTCCCGTGTTAGTTTGCTGAGTATGGTGACTTCCAGTTTCATCCATGTCCCCTGCAAAGGACATGATCTTACTCCTTTTTATGGCTGCATAGGTTTCCATGGTATATATGTACCACATTTTCTTTATCTAGTCTATCATTGATGGGCATTTGGGTTGGTTCCATGTCTTTGCAATTGTGAATAGTGCTGTAGTAAACATACATGTACATGTATCTTTATAATAGAATGATTTGTAGTCCTTTGGGTACATACTCAGTAATGGGATTTGTTGGGTCAAATGGTATTTAGGTTCTAGATCCTTGAGGAATCACCACACTGTCTTCCTCTATGGTTGAACTAATCCCACCAACAGTATAAAGCATTTCTGTTTCTCCACAGCCTCTCCAGCATCTGTTGTTTCTTGACTTTTTAATAATCACCATTTTGACTGGTGTGAGATGGTATCTTCTTTATAGATAAGAAATTTGAGGCACTGATAGTTGAAGTGATTTGGCTTAGAGTCACCCTAGTGGGTGGCAAAGCCTGGATGTTTATATCCAAGTATTATTGCCCATTGATTGAATGACTTATTTCAATAAATAATTAAGTAGAGTCCATTAAAAAACCAAAGTAGGGGGTTGGGTGCTGTGGTTCACACCTGTAATTTCAGCACTTTGGGAGGCTGAGGCGGGCGGATCGCCTGAGGTCAGGAGTTCCAGACCAGCCTGACCAACGTGGGAAAACTTCACCTCTACTAAAAATAGAAAAATTAGCCAGGCATAGTGCTGCTCACCTGTAATCCCAGCGACTTGGGAGGCTGAGGCAGAAGAATCACTTGACCCTGGGAAGCAGAGGTTGCAGTGAGCTGAGACCATGCCACTGCACTCCAGCCTGGGTGACAGAGTGAGACTCTGTTTCAAAAACAAAAAAAATACACCAAAGTAGGATAAGAGATCAGAGTTCATAAATTACATTTAAAATCATTTTCATAGTGACTGTATGTGGCCTTGTAGATAAACAACCATTTTACCATCTGACAATTATTCATGTGTAACATGGTCCTTTTCTGTTTTTTCAGCTTCACTTGCAGAATACAAATATGAAAATAAATAAAAATAAACTTCTGTAGCTAGTCATAAAGCTGATTCTTTTGAGCAGCAACCCCAAAAGGAGAATGGGCATGCTTACATTTCTTTAGGACCTTCCAGTGCTGGCTACCCTGAGGTGCTAACTACTTCTTAGGCAACATATCCAGAAACTTCATTTCACCTGCCTTGGCCTTTCTTTGATTTGCTTTCAAGAGGAGTAGGATGAGAGAAACTGTAGGAAGTGGGAGTTATTACAGAGGAATTTTGGTGATCTAATTGGATGGAATCATCGCTGTGTAATTGACATGTCGATATGTTGAATCTCTTAACGTATGTCTTGCTTTCCCTAATTCAGAAATATTGTCCTCTTGTATACTGTATTATTTATAGATACTGTTTCTATTCTGCATGGCAGTATAGTCTTTTTTAAATTTAAAATTATAAAATTTCTTAGAATGTAAAATAATTAGTTGATATTAAGAGGAAACAAATTCAGAATTTGTCAGTTTTCACATAGTTTGGGTAGGAGGACCTCAATTCTTCTTGGCAATCCTAAAAAGTTGTTGAGTGAGGTATCTCCACCCTCAGAAAAAAGTCTCTCTCTCTCTCTCTCTAAATACAGTCAGAGATACAGATATTTCTTGGAATGGTTTGAATAGTAAATAAAAGAAAATTTGTAGTATGTATCATATACATGTTTATAGTACAGGTGTTTATAGTATATAAACAGAAATCCCTATTTTCTAGAAAGATTTTTTTTTTTTTTGGTATTCCAGATCTATCTATCTGTTTACTAAATATCTCCATTTATATGTCTCCAAGTTCTTACCATTCACAGGTAATGATTGTCCCTTACAAACCTGGTTCTCAGTAAATGGAACCACTGTCTATTTGGTTGCATAAGCCAGGAATCTAGGATGTCCGAACTCTGTCTTTCACCTGAGCTGCTTCCCCCTAGTACTTACTCCATTTCTCAAGGGTCTTCTCCACAGGGAAATCTTCTCAGACTTCACCTGTCATTATAAGTCAGGTTTCTCTTTACAGATGTTCAAGGTACTGAATTCCTTTTTATTAGTGTGAATTGTTGCTTGGTCTTTCTGTCCTGCACTCTATTGCAAGCTTCATGAGAGCCTGGCTAATCAGGGTCTGGCACTGTGCAGATTCGATTTTCACCATTACCTACAATTATAGTATGTAACATTCAAGCTATATTTTCTGTGTTGTGAATTCTGTTTTGTTTGCTTTTTGCTTAGTTGTATATTTCAGTGCATTTTATTTTACTTTGTTTTTATTTTTGGAGATGAGGTGTTGCTCTGTCACCCAGGCTGGAATGCAATGGCATGATCACAGCCCACTGCAGCCTCAACCTTCCAGGCTCAAGCTGTCTTCCCTCCTCAGACTCCCAAGTAGCTCGGAGCACAGGCATGTGCAACTATGCCCAGCTAATTAAAAAAAAATTTTTTTTTGTAGAGAAGGGGTCTCCCTATGTTGCCCAAGCTGGTCTCAAACTCCTGAGTTCAAATAATCCTCCTGCCTTGGCCTCTGAAAATGCTGAGATTATCGGTATGAGCTACCACACCTGGCCATTTAAAAAAATTTTGCTTTCCCCTTCTTATTTTGTCATGTAGTTTATACATTGAGGACTGTTGCTGGTGTCTCTTGTTTATTCTAAGCCTAATTTATTGAGAAGCGTAATAAGCAAATATGTATGTGGTTATTTTGTATTGAGTCATGTACTTCAGTGAATGTGTTTTTTTGAATCTGTTTTCACCCTTCATATTTTGTTGCATAGTTTATATTTTGAGACTTGTTCTTGGTGTCAGTTTGGGTTATTTTATAGCTTATCCTAATGTTCATTTCTTGGGAAATGTATTGAGCAGAGCCATACTCTTTGGTAAGATGTATGGATAGCATCTACTTACACAGTGCTAGTATAGTGTCATCTTTATCTCTGAAAACACCTGTATTTAAACAAGATCTGAGAGATCCTTGAGCCTTTGGAAAACATAGTCTAGTTATTGAGTTGGCACGTATTTCTTTCAAGGGATTAATTTTACTCTGAAGTACTGATAAGATGTTTTGATAGTAGGATTATCTCAGCCTTTTGGATGAATTATAAATAATCTTGTATCATTATCACAGGAATAAAATCTAGAAGGAAGAAAACTAGTTAAGCAACTGGTACAGATAAATGAGTTGTCAGTTCTGTTTTGTCAGTGCAATTGTTCTCTGTAGAAATATTGGAAACTGGGGAACATAGCCATCATCCATTGGAGGAATGCTCAGGCTTCCCTGACGCTGGTGATAATATTTCTCTTAATTTTAAATTTAGATCCTTACTTAGTTTGGGATGACTAGAAAAATGAAAATCTTGTTCTCTATCAGTGTCTAAGTGTCTTCCAAATGTGAGATGTGTGGTTACTGGTTCCCAGGGCCACCACTGCTTAACTGCTTCACCTTGATGTGCTGGGCAAGTGGGTTTGATGATAGGCCGTCTGTCACTATGTTTTACTTAATTCTGATGATCTTGTTTTCCTGTCTTACTTTCTTGTCATGGTATATTTACGGTGCACACACATAGCCACCAGAAACATTTTTCTGTCTTACCATTATGATTCTTGTCTTCCATGAAAGGGAAGTGAGGCAGTTCAGGAAATAGGAAATTCTAGAGATTCTTAAGACAACTGTCAGAAAGTCTGAGAAACTGATTCTAGCTATATATAAATTTGTTAGGGCTGCTAGCTCGGTTTTGTTAAAGGCAATACTGCCCTCTAGTGTCCAAAAGGCAATTCCAATTTGTAAATTCCTTGTTTAGACTCTAGAAGCTCTTAGAAAAATAAATAATCGTTATTTAAGACTTGATTTAGTTTATTTGCTGGCATGAAATCATTGGATCATTTAACTTGGGATTGTATTGGAGTCAAGAATTTGTTTACTGCCTATCTCTCATATCTAAGGGGTTCTTTTTGATATTACTTTCCTCTGTTTATAAGGAAAGTGTTCCCTGTCTTTAAACAATATAAAATATTGGATCATTGCCAACTTTTAAAATACTAAACCATTATTCTCTTTCCTCCACTTTTGTAACTGATGTGTCATTTTTCATTTCATTCTGGATATGAATCGTAATTTCTTTTGCCTGTGTTTTTTCTTCACAAGCACGCCTTTCATATAATGATAGAGGTAAGACGCATTGATGTTTGTTTTATGGTTGTAGAACTTTCTGTGGATGCATACTAAAATCTTGTCCTTAGATTTTTGTTGTTGTTATTGCTTTACTGTGCATCCTGTATAATTTATACATTTATGTCATAAAGGGTTCTCCCCTCACCCAACTTTTATTATTAAAACATAATTGATTTGATTTAGTAGGACTAACAGTATTTATATTTATTTAAGGTAGGATGTGGAGAAAACTGTTTTACTTGATTAGAAGTTAACACTTTAATGGCTCCATTAGCCTCAAAAACCTTGTATTGGTTAATTTTTATAGTATGTCATTAGCTTAAGTGTCAGCATGTGTTCATTTTTAACAGGGGCTGACTTTCTAATCTAGCCCATTGTATTTAAATGTGAAATTGATATTTTTAGATAGCCTCATCTTTGGCATCTTTAGCAAATGAACTAGCTACAGGAGTATAACTTCTGATGATATTTTACTATCTAATTTTCCCTTCAAATGGAGAATTCAGAATAAGGAAAATGATCACAGATGACTTTGTAGCTCCCCACCTCTAATAATTTATTTTACTGTTGGTTATAGTAATGATATTGGATAGTGGTTTGGGGGCAGGGGATTACTTTTTACAGGTTATCATTTCAGTATGTCTTTTCAACATGATGTCTTCTGATACCATAATTTTCACATAGAAATGAGAAAGAAGAAATGTAATCAGAACCATGTTCTAATGCACATCTTTTTAGTTTTGCCAAATAGCGTGGATGTTGTAAGAGAACTAGAAATTTACAGAAAGTTTTTAGGAATTTTGAAATTTTTATAGTTGCCTCTACCCCCCTGCCCCTAATTGGTTTCTTTAGTAGCCAGGTAAATGTCATATTTTATGGAGGACATCAGAAATTGCTTGTCATTTATGTCTACATTTGTCTTCCCAGGGGCTCATATAAATTTTTATTTTTAGAATTAAGTATTGATTTTTTTGTGGATAAATTACTATAATGATGCCAATTAATTGAAAATCATTTCTAATATTCTTAGATTATAGGATGAGTAAAACTTAGAGATAAATTTAAGTTTCATTTCTAGTAATTTTTTATTTAAGAAGGATTAGAGATTTTATAATCTGTGCTACAGTTACTCATTTTTGAACCCAATCCTTTGAGTATTAAAAAATATTATTTAAAATTATATTGAAAAGCTCATATCATTGCTAAAGGTTTTGACATTCTATAGGAAGACCTTGTAGACCTTTTTCTGACCCTTTCAAAATTGGCCTGTATTCTTTTTACTTGAAGCTTTTACCTTTTAAGTAATTTTGACAACATTTTTTTTCTGGCTGTTACTATACAATATTGAATAAATTACAATAGGAGGGTGACTAAGGTTTCTTTCTGATATAATGGTATCTTAGAAACTTGTTAAACAGATACCTTGGGAATGTATGGGAACTTGAAGTGTATGCATTTGGAAAACATTTAATGAACATTTTTTTTTTTTCTAAATGTAGATACTGAAAATTACTATGTTTTCTAAAATTAATGTTAAGCTAAAATAATAGTTTGAACTGCTGACATATTCTTAATTGTGGATTAAATAATCTATGTCTTATTTTATAGATTTAATCATATTCATGTTGGTATCCTTTAGAACAGAGAATGGATAATGTGTATATTAACTAGAGAGACATTACCAGTCAATGCACATAAAAGTTATTAAAAATCTTAATATTGTGATTTAGAGTTGTATTCCCTCTACCTAGTTATTTTTCCTCTTCAGCTTTTAGCCACTTTCTGCATACTTTAGTTTTTGGCATCCCCTCTGCTTTGAAACATACCTCTCTACCTTTCTAACATTTTCTATTTAGTTTAAATATGTCTTTATGAAGTTATACAATAACTGTTTGCCCTTGAGGACTGAATGGTTTCTTTTCCTTGAGAAGAGTAGTTTTCAAGCTTTTTCTCCTGTCTCCATTCTTATAAGTAGCCTGCTTCGATCAGTAGAATCTCTCAGTTAGAGGTGATCATTTGAAGAATGAGGGAAGGAGGGCATAGTTTTAATAAAAACTCTCTAGAGGTTCTTGTGTCCCCTCCACTGAGAATCACACTTGAGAGCCCATCCTTCCTGTAAGATTTGTATGTGATCTCCTTGACCCGTCACTCTGCTAAACAGAAAGACTCTGGCTTTACCAACCTTTCATGTTTTGAATGTGGGAAGAACAAGCAACTTTGTAGACAAAAAAAGTCTGAGTTTGAAATGAGTCACAAGAAGTCTTCTGTTTTATCTTACTGTTTAAATAGGAATTCTAAAGTCATTTTGTAAAGATGGTCTTATTTAGAAGAAGAAATTCCATGTTTTTTCTATATAACGCCTTGCAATGTTTCTGTTGCTGAGGTTCTTTCTAATATATAGTAAACTTTCAAAACTCCTGAGTGGCACCAGTGAGCTGAGTGATACCTAAAGAAAGCACTGACTGTCTTTGAGGCATTAGAAGGGATAAAAAGAAAGGCAGGGAGAGATGCATTGATCTGGGATGACATACCATTTCCAAGTGTCTGAGGTGCCACCCAGTGTCATCGTATCAGTTGCTTTTGCCACAGAAATTTTAGTTCCTCCTCAGAATACTCATTATGCAGCCCTTTGAACCATTCTGTTGCTTTTCTATGGAAGTTTTTCAGAAGGCTTCCTGCATCTTGCTTTAGTTGCAGATAGGGAACTGAGAGAATGCTTTCATGAAGGGTTGCATTCTGCTTTGATAGGGAGGATTCCCTTGTGATTTGTAGATGCTGTATTCCTGTTTATATATTATGTTTGCTCTATTTTTAAAAAAACTTTAGCAGTGCACTTTTCTTTTGTTTACCATATTCTGTTATCTACTATGATGAACACTTCTTTTCTGGATTTTTTATTTGTACTTCTTTGCCAGTCAGTCAATTCTAGAACACAGATAATTTTTTATCTCAGATCAAAGGGATGAATTGTTAATGTGTTGAAAATTAGAATGAACCAAACAGTTTGGTTAAAGAAATATTAACTGACATATTTCTGGTATGTGCTTTATATTTGATATACCTATCTTCAGTGTGTTTAAGAATGACTGCGGGTGTCTCTGAGATTAATGAAGAAAAATTTTAAACAGTCACTGGAAAAAGTAGTAGATCTTAAGGAGAGGCTTTCACTGATATATAGCTATAATTTGCTGTTTCTGGCACTTTTCAAATCCTCTTCTAAGGAAGTACAAACTGAACAAATGAAATATTTTTAATATTCATAGTTCACAGAAAATCTTGGGAAAATTAGTGAGACTGGATCAGAAATATTTTAGATCTTTCCTCTTGTGCTACGTATATAGCAATAATGCTGAATGTTATTATGAAAACTCTTAATTCAGGTTGCCTGCCTTGTGATCACTATAAATAATTGGTAATCTAATTATGGCAAAATTGAAATGAATGTCATCTATATGTGTTTACTGTTTCTGTCAGTTGACTTTTCAGTATACTCACTTTTTTCCTCATATCTCAGTTGATATGTGTCATGTTCTGCCTATTTATAGTATTATTGTTATTTATCTGTAGGACCCAGGACCACCCCCACCTTCTCCATTACTAGGTTTGAAGCCACTGCAGTTATTAGAAGTGAAAGCAAGGGGAAGATTTGGTTGTGTCTGGAAAGCCCAGTTGCTCAATGAATATGTGGCTGTCAAAATATTTCCAATACAGGTATGTTTATTGCAGTTTTGTCATCTTACATATATGCTTTATGGCTAGGTCATCATAACTCAGAAATAGTCTCAAAACAAGCCATATGTTCCAAGGTGGTTCTTTGTGGTACTGGGAAAGCAGTTAGCTCTTTTAATGGCTGCCTTTGCATCTGAGAAATGGAATTGTTAGTATAACAATCATTATGTTTGTCTGTAGTGGTGGAATTAAAATAAATGAACGCATAGGAGATCTTTTGCCAACGAAAATTCTATAGAAATGTTAATGAAGATTCCAATAAACAAGTCTAATTGAGTGGTTAAATTTTGATATCCCCTTACATTGTCAGAAAAAGCAAACAGAAACAAAAGAGTGGTATGCTTTGTTTAGAATTGCTATTCAGAGGTTTATTACTAGACTTGATTTATTTTCATTCTACTTTGAGTGTTTGGTTATTCAGTTTAGTTTTTTGATGCATTTTCAGAGGCAATCAAGACTTCAAATAATTGGTTTACTGTTGAATTTTTTTTGTTTTAAAGGTTGGCTAGACTTCTCATAAAACTCTGATCTGATGCATCTCTGAGCTATTGTTTTGTTTTGTTCGTTGGTGGTATAGATTTATGATGATTCTGTCTTTGCCGTCTCTTGCTTATATACCCTGGTGGCTCATGATATCCTTGATACTGACATCTTGGCTGAATTTGGTGATACAGGCGCTACCACTACACTTAGAGAGTGGATCTTTCTTTTCCAAAGTTGTCATATAAGCAATTTCTTTGTCTTAATATACCTAGATTTTAACCTTCTTACTTCCTCTAATGCCTGTCCAGTCTATGAACTGTATTACATAGAGTTTATGAACTGTATTACATTTTTTTTTTGTAGCTGTAAACCACAGTTTAGTTTTCAGAGAAAAAGTGTATTCTGTTGTGCCAAGATTCATAAATAAGGGAAGAAGTTATTTCCATGTGTAAGAAAGCATAAAGATCAGAGAAAAATATTTGGATGATATTAACTTAGCCCAACAACAGCAACAACAGTAGCTAACATTTTAGTGAATGCTTTTATTGGGTCAGGTAGGGGTGCTTTACATACATGAGTCCTCACTAATATGTGTATGTATAATTATTGACATGTACATAAAATGCAACATATGCTACAACAATCCTATGAGACAGACACTGCAATGCCTGTTCTACTTAATGAGGACACTGAAGGACTATGTAACTTGCCAAAGGTTAGTGGGAGAGCCAGGATTTAAGTTTGGACAGTGGATTCAGAGGGTTTCTGTGAGTTTCTAACCATTATGCCATAGTGTCCCTCACTATCATTGCCTTTTTGTAGTAAAAGAAACTAAACTTTTATAAGTTAGATATTTAGTAGGCATGGATTGCTTGCAGGCACAAATGAACATATGGTGTCTTAAATTATTGCATTGCAAATCTATGCCACTTGCTTTCTCATTGACTTTGGAGGGTATGCTAAACATTTTTTAAAGGATGTTTGATATTATGTCAGTCTTTGAAAAAAAGAACTTTTCTGTTTTGAGAAAGTCATTCTACCACTATTTCATCTTTCGGGAGATTATTCTGAATAGTAACACAAGTAACTTCACAACATGATGAAATTACAGTGTAATATTTGGCAATAACTTATAAGCAAATGTGTTGCCATTGTAAGATACAGAATGTAGCATTTTGGATCAACTTCTGTGTTTGTAAACTAGAAACACAGAAAACTACGTTTTGAGGGAATGGACAGGGCAGGTCTTTAGTATGAATTCGTTAACCTATTGTCAGAGCTTTTTCTTATTACACAACAGAACAAAAAATTTTTTCCATACTTCTAGTTTTGGTTTGTTTTACTTTGGAACTTATTTGAGTGATCTCTAGACATGGTTTATTTACCCGTATTGTTTGTGTTCTCATTATTCTTTCCTTTTGACTCTAGGACAAACAGTCGTGGCAAAATGAATATGAAGTCTACAGTTTGCCTGGAATGAAGCATGAGAACATATTACAGTTCATTGGTGCAGAAAAACGAGGCACCAGTGTTGATGTGGATCTTTGGCTAATCACAGCATTTCATGAAAAGGTAAAACTATTTGACGTTTTACTTTAGTAAAGTCTGGGTTGGCCCGCCTAGCTAATGTTGGCTATAAATCCCTTAGAGTTATTTTTCTAGACATGTCATAGTTGATTAATATTTAACCTGAAAATAAAATCTTTCTTGAATAAAAATCTGTTTTAAAAGGTAGTTTATTTTAATAAAAGAATGAAGATAGCAACTTTTTAACTAACACTCTACTCATATAAACCACCCTTTTGTCCCTTATTTCTTGTGCTGTAACTACTCTTAGAAATATTTATGTTAGTACAGATAATGCTTAGTAATTTTCATTTACCATTTACAATTCATTTTGATTACATGAACCATTTTTTTTTTCAGTTTTAATCAGCCTTGCTTAGGGACAAAACCAGAGTCAGGAAATTTATCTGATCCTTGAACTGTCACTAACTTGCAGGGTAATTATCACCAAAACATAATTGCTAGTTTTCCTCAATTTTTCTACTTTCAGAGCTAGTATGAAAGTACCATTAGTGAAGTAGGAAATTATGTTTTTGGTAATTGGTTTCATCATTGTGAAATATAAATGACTTTTTTACTTCACTTAATTCTTGACCTAAAGGACAGCAGTAATCTCTAGAGGAATATTCTATATATTAATTGTTGTTTTTATGTTGTAATTTTATGTTCTCCTAGTCCCATGATATAACATCTCTATAGTCAGGATATTTCAACTTTTAAAATATTTTCTAGAACTTTAGATTTTTCCACTAGTCTTTAAAAAAAAATTTGTCTTATAGATTAGTGGAAATTGACTATTCTTATAACAAACCTTTAAAGCTCAGTGGTATTTCTTTCTGGTCAAATGTTTATTAATGTGAAATGGAAGGAAATTTTGAACTCATTCCAGAAAGATTGTTTCTTGGATATAATTTTCCCTGAAAGGAAAGATACGCTGCCTTCCATAACCTCTTATAGGTAAAAAGAAACATCTCCTTATATATATGGCCTTTGTCGAGAACATAAGTTTCTTTTTTTCCCCTCTTTTCTTTAGGGTTCACTGTCAGACTTTCTTAAGGCTAATGTGGTCTCTTGGAATGAACTGTGTCATATTGCAGAAACCATGGCTAGAGGATTGGCATATTTACATGAGGATATACCTGGCCTAAAAGATGGCCACAAACCTGCCATATCTCACAGGTAGACAAATGTTGTTTTCCCAGATAATTGAGTATATATTTACTAAACTTTTAAGCCCCTGGGTAAATTTTAATTTTCTCCTTGTTAGGCAGTCATGCTTTACAAGACAGTTGATTTTCATTTCTTTTTTAAAATTTGCCTTGAGATTGGCCAGGAAGTATTTTTTATAATGTATATGTTAACATCATTGGTAAAGTTTGATGATCTACTTCATCTCATTTCTGAAAGCATGGTTGAAAATAAATTGTGTTTTCTCTATTTTATATTATCTCTATAAGGAAAAAGACATTTGTTTTACCTCAAAACATGATTTACTAGGGATTTTTATACAAGGCATATAATGAAGGAGAGACTTTGAATGTCTTCCTTGCTTGTTTTTGAATCACCTTATTATCTTTAGTCAAGGTAGAGGGAGGCATCACTTAAACAGTTGCCAAGCGAAGAAATAGTACTTAGACCCAACAGTTTTCATGCCCATAAAAGGAAAAATGATTGTTTTTTAAACATGGAATTCAATTTTCCGTGTATTTAATTTCCTTGAACATGGGATTCAATTTGTCATCTCGTGTTCAATTTAGAGATGGCTGTTTTAAAAGTAGGCATTAACTGACTCACAGAACAGATACTTAGTTGAGTGCTACCAGGTGATGTTTTAGGTTACTGGGAGGCATCATTGTAAGTCAGCCTCTAATTTAGGTTCTGATTTAGCAAACTTTAAATGACATCTACCTCAGAAATAACTCTTCTTCTTCTCACTGTCTTACATGCAGTCTAATGGCCTCTTCTTGGATTCTCCCTTGCCCTACCTGGCCACATAGGGAATTAATTCTTAAGAACCCCAAAGTTATTAGGAGAGGGGCCTGAAAGTCTTTTGAAGCTAAGACCGTTTGGCTTTGATAGCATTTGGGAGTGTCTCCTTGTGCTTTCAGTATCCCATTCGTGATCTATGTGTCTGTGCATAAATTTAACCACTAGTCATGGCATAGTTACTCATGTATTTAACTAGGGTATAGTAGTCTTTAGGATAAGCCAGTTGAGACAGGTGTGTAGAATAGGATGTCTTATTGTCTTAGTACTGTTACCCCTTTCAGAACACCAGGATCTAGCTAGAGCAGTGTATGTTTATGGTAAAAAGATTGTATCTGTTATCCGTAAGATACTTTTCTACAGCAAGGTGGAAGAATGTCAGAACCACTATAATAAGGGAATATTCTAAAATGTAGGTCTATGCCAAAGAGCAGAAGGCCCCAATTCAGCTATTTTTAAAAAATTCCTTCATTTTGGTTTTAAAATTTCAGTTTCTATGGGAGTTTGCAAGTAAGAACTCAGAAATATTATCTTAAAAAAACAGTAGTTTTATGATTGATAGGTGGGAGACATAGATAACATATCTTTTTGGCACAACAGGTTTTTATATAACTGTCTTATGGGTAGGGTTCCTTCTTATTGTCCGTGTTGTGAATAGGAGTTTGTCACTGTACTCCTGTGTTTAAGGATACATGGGGGGCTCTGAGCTTTTTCTCTCCCCTTTCTCTGCATTTCATAATTTTAAGAAGCTTTTTTCATAGTATACATATTCCCCCCTTTTCCACTTTCAATAAAAAATTTAAAAAGATAACTTGTTTAAACTTAATTTGAATACTCTTTTTTATTTGCAAGGGACATCAAAAGTAAAAATGTGCTGTTGAAAAACAACCTGACAGCTTGCATTGCTGACTTTGGGTTGGCCTTAAAATTTGAGGCTGGCAAGTCTGCAGGTGATACCCATGGACAGGTAAGGATGATGATTATGAAATGTAAGAAAAAATAAACTTGTTCCATATTTTCTTAGAATGACATATCAGGACTGAATTAGTCTAAAATTGTTGTGGTGTTTAAATTAGCATCTAATAGAGTTACATCTTTAAGTTTCTGAGGAAGACATTTTCATATGGTGGTGGGGACTCAGGTGGTTTAGATCAAGCACTTCATAAAATAACCCTTAGACACATGTCATAGGATTCTTTTTGGAAAATTGATCAAAGAATAATCCAGCACCTTTTAATAGACCTCAGTCTTAGTGAGTTCTTCATATTAACTCAGTAGTTTTAGTCTGTTAATTTTTTCACCATCTTAAGAGAGTAGAAGAATAATTAGTCACTATCCTTACTACAGTATATTAAGATTCCCTGTCCATTTTCCCATGCAATAATAGTTTCTTGCTTCTTGTTGTTTATTGCTTCATTAACTCTTTAAACAGCTTGATGGCTTTTCTCCAGATTCTCTCCAGAGTTCAGAACCATTGTAAACCCTTGAATTAGGTGTATAACTCTTCACACCTCTGTGCACTTCTGTGTGCACAGAGATCTCAGTAATGGGAACATTTGCGAAGGCCGAAAGGGAAAAGAACATTATCTGTACATTTTATTTTCAGAAACTTTGAGGTTGGAACAAGATCAACTTTTATTTATTTTTATTTAGTAATTTATTTTTGAGATGATGTCTTGCTCTGTCACTCAGGCTGGAGTACAGTGGCATGATGTTGGCTCACTGTAACCTCTGCCTCCCGATTTCAAGTGATTCTCCTGCCTCAGCTTCCTGAGTAGCTGGGATTACAGGAATGCACCACCATGCCTAGCTAATGTTTGTATTTTTAGTGGAGACAGGGTTTCACCAAGTTGGTCAGGCTTGTTATCAAACTCCTGACTTCAGGTGATCCGCTCACCTCGGCCTCCCAAAGTGCTAGGATTATAGGGGTGAGCCACCACTCCTGGCCAAGATCACCTTTTAATCAGGGAAACCAGTTCAACCTAAAAGATGACATTTTCTACAAAGCTAAATGATTCAGGCCTTTGGCATTATCATTTCTTCATCTTTCATATCATGTAAATTTTTTGGCCAACTAATTCTTAGCTTTCGTTTCCCCAGCATATCCTATTAGTTGTTGAGGACATGGTTTTTAACAATGATGGCACAACAAATTTTGGCAATATTGACTAATGGTTTAAGAATTTAGTTTGGGGTAATGGTCAGTAGCCATATAGCTCTAGGAAAGTTGACTGCAAATGTATATGGGAATGGAGGCAATTTTGTGGAGAATACTACCAAGATTGTGTAGGAAGCCTGAGGACACATTTCTAAGCTAATTGAATGATTGACTATCATAAGACTAAATTCTGAGAACATGTTCTTAATTTGATCTCATAAGCCCTCCCTCCCCTATTTTTTGAGAAAAAAATTTGACTCATTCATGTCATATTTTAACTCCTTCACAATTGGGTTCTATTATGAGTTAAAAATAATTGCTTATGGCAAATGACTCATTGACTTTAGATTTCATGGACCAGAAAATTTCAGAACTATTTGGAGGGACTTGCATGTTATTGCACATTTTATATAGTACAAAGAAAGAACACATATAAAAGAAGTGACATTTTATGTCAACATGGTAGATAAACCATAATCTTACAATAAAGAGGTAGGTACTTTGGATGGCATAGATTATCTTTAAGAGAAAAGTAGGCTTC
Organism: Ateles fusciceps; assembly: GCA_036589455.1. Lineage (NCBI taxonomy): Eukaryota > Metazoa > Chordata > Mammalia > Primates > Atelidae > Ateles > Ateles fusciceps. Next base: position 14,487,465 of record JAZHEH010001266.1, on the reverse strand, counting down.
AGGGAAACACTCACTGACAGTACAATTAAAATATTCAGAGTAGTAAATTTTTAAAAAGTAGAGCTACCTTTTCCCTTTAATGTATTCTCCTTGAACTTTAGTCTTAGTGATCTGTCTTTATTCTTAAAAAATCTGTTAGATGTATATTTGCATAAATTGCCCAACTTTTAGTCTAGAGTAGAGATTACAGCCACCTAAGGATGGAGCTTTACGGATGTACCAATATCTAGACTACTCTCTAGTACTAATACATCACAAGTGTGTTGTGATGTACCCAGCTATCTTACAAATATTTTTAAGCATTTATATATGAGTGTTGTCAAGCACCAACCAAAGCTAGCTGTACTAGCTTAGTAACCATAGTTACAGTACTAAGAAATACTAAATTGTTGGGGACAGATATAAATAAAGGACTCCAAGACAGAAGAATTCATGAATAAACAAATACATAGATTTTGTACAGATAGAACTTTTTAACATCAATGTGTCCTTTACTTGGCTAATTATCTTTATAGTATTTTATTAGTTTTTTTTAAATACAGAGAAAAGACCTCAAAAAAAAATTTTTTTTTTAATCTACATTTCAAACAGTATGCAAAGGTACAATTGAAAAGTATGCAGCGTCCTTCTCCCAACTAAAAATCAGTTCAGTTTTTTGTGATTACATCTAGAAAGGGGAACAAAAAAACTTCCAAGTCTGTACTAGCATAATGTCTGTTGATATATTTTTTAAGTATACGCAGAAAGGATCTTACTATTTATATACTATAGTCTGGTATACTTACCCTGGTAATAGACCATATTTGGTTTTGATTCTTACAGAGTCATACAGTGTTAGTTCATAAAGTTAATGAAAAGTACTCTGCTTTTAACGTCTTTTTCAGGTTGGTACCCGGAGGTATATGGCTCCAGAGGTATTAGAGGGTGCTATAAACTTCCAAAGGGATGCATTTTTGAGGATAGATATGTACGCCATGGGATTAGTCCTGTGGGAACTGGCTTCTCGCTGTACTGCTGCAGATGGTAAGGGAAAAAATAATTTTAAAAAAGATATATATGCCTACCACACATGTATGAAAAGGGATGATACATTCAAAGGTAATATTTTAAAGTACAGTTTTTTGTTTTTGTTTTTGTCTTTTTTTAAAATAGATTCCAAGAGGTGGTAGAGAGTTCAGGAGGCAGGGGTATTGATCTTTTACCATTATTAGCTATGTTGCTGGACACTTCACATACCTTGAGATTATTTCCTAAAACAGCTTCAGAGGTAGATATTACGCTTTACAGATGAGGAAATTGAGATACAGAGAAATTAAGTAGTTTGACTACTTTAGCCTCAAGCTGGTGAATGGTGAAGCCTAGATTTGAAACTCTGATCCAGACATAGGGAGAGGTCTACTTTGGTAAGGTTGACTTCAGTAACAACACAGAACCATTTAACCTGCCCGCCTGGTTAAAGGGTTTCTATTCTGTGTTCTTGTTGTTGAAGTCCAAGTCTTACAGATGTTTGCTTTTATTTATTTATTTATTTTTCTGTTAAAAAAAAACTTGTCAACTGTTACTCCCAAACAGATGTAAATGAGCTTGATCTGTTTCTTAAATTTTAATTCATAGTTGCCTAAAAACTTCCCTTGATTGTCAAAGACCATAGAAGAAATTGTGAATATTTTATAAGTTATATAACCAATGTAACCTATATTACTAAGAGTATTTTATTTTCTGAGTACTGTAATAGGCTCTCATTGTAGGACAGACTGCCACTTGAATATAAAATTCAATATGGGGCACTATACTTTAAAGGGAATTTAACAGAGTGCTCAGAAATGAGCATTCTATAGGGATTCTTCTAGGATTTAGGGATTGGCCTGGGAGTCAATCCCAATCCTAAGAAAGGTTGAAGCAATTTGGGAATAATTTTAGAACTCTTTAGGAAGAAGAATAAGAATTCAGAGTATTTTCACTCGAAAGTGAATGAAGAATTACATTTATTATGTGTATTTATGGAAGAAGTAGGTTAGATGGCAGATGTTATAGAAAAATATATTTTATAAGAACTTTATTAATATAAACTCTCCATAGCAAATCATTGGATTAGGTAATTTATTAGACACAAGACCCTGTTCTCAAGTAATATACAGTTTAGTTAAGGCAATAAAGTATATCCTGGACAATTAACTCTGGAGTAAGTCAAGTGTGTGTTGTCTAGCCCACTGCCCAGTACACAGGTATTTAGTAAATGTTTTTGGATGAATGCAGTACTTAAGAAATATAAGCATGTGTTTTAGGAGTTTAGAGGAGAAATTGCTTTGTTTGTGGGGAAAAGGAGTTATCAGAGAAGTTCTTTTGGAAAAAGAAAAGGCTAGATACTTTTCTTATATGCCTTGTATATACCATGAAATAATTTTAGTCAAGCATTTCTGACTCTTAAGTCAGAACCCAACTTTTATGTCAGAATCCAACTCTTAAGTCAGAAATTGGGGTAGAGAGGACAGTATGAGCATTGATTGCTAAAGTAGGTTCTTTCAAATTTGTTGATGGCTATTTATTTGTTAAATGAAGTTATTTTAAAACTTTAATGTGCATACCAGGTTCTTAGGAATCTTGTTAAAATTTATATTCTGACTTAGTAGGTCTGGATTGAAACCTGTGATTCTACATTGCTTAAAAACTAAGCTACCAGTTGATGGCAATGTTGCTGGCCTGCAGACCACATAAGTGTTAAATAGACACCTTAGAATGTCAGTACTCTGTCATTGGAAGTGCTCAAGCAGAGACCAACTGTCCAGCCATAAAGAATTCTTATATTTGAAGAGGGTTAAGTTAGATGACCCCTTCATGATTCATTGTATTCTATCCACGAGTATTTAGTGCATTTCAATAGCTTCACAAGGTTTGTGTTTATGTACACATACATCTGGTCACTGATACTGCTCAGTGGTGACCTATGTCTGTAGGTCTTTGTGCAAATTATGTAACTTTCCTGGGCTTATCTGTAAATAGAGGTAGTGGCATCTTAACCCTGTGAAGTAAGTAATACATCTAAAGTTCCTAATCAGGATAGGTGCTCACTGGATATTAGTTATTATTAACTCCTAAATATATTTTTCTATTTATCTGAGTAGGCCTAAGAAAAAAGGAATTATTTATGTTGTTTAATAAATCCTGTCTGTGAAGGCACATCCTGACTTGTTGGGACCCCTAGTTGAAGAGCCTGTTCGTGATTTCTAAAAAATAAACATGTACTTTTTAGCAGCAGTTGTAGGGGGAGTGTAGAGAAGAGGTATGACTCTGAGGTGCATAATTGCTTATGTGGGGCATGCAGAGGGTTTGGATATGTCCTAGAATAAACATGGATGAAATAGATTGAACCCAGAGCCTCCAGAGATGGAAGCACCACTGTTAACATTCTGATCTGAATTGTAAGGATTGGGTACCTTAAAGGGATATTACATAACTTTGATTTACAAATACTGATTGTTGCTTATGTCCTGTCTGCTTATGTCCTTTCTTTATACCTAGATAAGAAAGCTCCTTATGCAGTCTTTAAGGGAGTTAGTTACATGCCAAATTATAGACCTTTTCATTTCCCATACATTAGTTTGGTCACACTACGGTATAAGTACAGTTGAGAGTCTGTTTCTCCTCTGTCCTCATAGCATGTAAACGGTTGGGAAAAGGTGACAGAGTATATTTTAGAAAGTTTGTACCAGTTTGAAAGTCAGGAAGATTTTAATGAAAATGATTTATTTTTCTTTTCTTACATTTCAGGACCTGTAGATGAATACATGTTGCCATTTGAGGAGGAAATTGGCCAGCATCCATCTCTTGAAGACATGCAGGAAGTTGTTGTGCATAAAAAAAGAGGCCTGTTTTAAGAGATTATTGGCAGAAACATGCTGTAAGTTATCCAGTTAGCTTTTCATTTAAAATTCCAATGAAACACTTTTCAGAGGAATTACTTATCTCTGCACATTTCTCTTTCTTCTGTAAGTATTTTCTGGGAGGTGATCTTAACACAGGATATTCTAGAATTCTAGAGGCAGTGATTGTAAAGTTACAGAGCTTTAGAGGGCTTTTGTCTCAATGGTCCTGTGCAGAAGAGTGTGTCATTTATTTAGAAGGTTTCCCAGGGAAGAAAAGGCATGCCTGACTCAGAACCTGTGGTTAGGTGGGTAACTTTGCTGATCACCACTTCCAATATGATGCCATTTAAAAAAGTTTATGAAGCACCAGGGTTACTCCTTCCATGGGAGTTTGTTGTAGCCTTTTGATTTGGGCTTAGAAGACTTTCATGTCTTAAGAATGCTTTAAAATGAAAGACCAGACACACAACAGTATTGCCCTGGTTTTTTTGTTTTTGTTTTTTGGTTTAAATATAACTAGAAACATGGCTAAAACCAGGTAGAGAAATCTCAAGGGTGGTTTTCTAATCTTCTGTTGAACTGTAAGATAGAAATGCTGATGATATTAAGAAAACAATGAAAATTGGTAGGTCCCCCTTTATCCTTGATTTTTGAGTCCAGTTGAAAGGTTAGCATTGAAATAACCTGGTTGATGAACAATGGATAGAGATGTTTTTGGAATTAAAAAAAGTCCTGTTGTGATAGTCTCTTGCTTTAAAAGAAAGGTTCTCTTTGTGCTTTTCTTCATGGTTCTGCACATGGTATTCAATTAAAGTGATCGTTGACAGAAACTTCTTTGACCCAGAAAAATAGCAATTTCTTCCTGAAAATTTTATTCTATTTCCTAATAGAAAACAAAAATTGCTGTGGCGTTTGAGTATGTGTTTCTCCTTTTAGGGAATGGCAATGCTTTGTGAAACCATTGAAGAATGTTGGGATCACGACGCAGAAGCCCGGTTATCAGCTGGATGTGTAGGTGAAAGAATTACCCAGATGCAGAGACTAACAAATATTATTACCACAGAGGACATTGTAACAGTGGTCACAATGGTGACAAATATTGACTTTCCCTCCCAAAGAATCTAGTCTATGATGGTCGTGCCATCTGTGCACACTAAGAAATGGGACTCTGAACTGGAGCTGCTAAGCTAACAAAACTGCTTACAGTTTATTTTCTGTGTAAAATGAGTAGGATGTCTCTTGGAAATGTTAGAAGAAGACCCTTTGTTGAGAAATGTTGCTCTGGGAGACTTATTAACATTGCCGACAGCACAGATGTGAAGGACATGAGACTAAGAGAAAACTTGCAAACTCTATAAAGAAACTTTTGAAAAAGTGTACATGAAGAATGTAGCCCTCTCCAAATCAAGGATTTTTTGGACCTGGCTAATGGAGTGTTTGAAAACTGACATCAGATTCTTAATGTCTGTCAGAAGACACTAATTCCTTAAATGAACTACTGCTATTTTTTTTAAATCGAAAACTTTTCATTTCAGATTTTAAAAAGGGTAACTTGTTTTTATTGCATTTGCTGTTGTTGTTTCTATAAATGACTATTGTAATGCCAATATGACACAGCTTGTGAATGTTTAGTGTGCTGCTGTTCTGTGTACATAAAGTCATCAAAGTGGGGTACAGTAAAGAGGCTTCCAAGCATTACTTTAACCTCCCTCAACAAGGTATACCTCAGTTCCACGGTTGCTAAATTATAAAATTGAAAACACTAACAAAATTTGAATAATAAATTGATCCATGTTTTGTAACAAATTCACTGTGTTATTTAAGGAAAAAAAGGTAAGCTATGCTTAGTGCCAATAGTAAGTGGCCATTCGTAAAGCAGTGTTTTAGCATTTCTTGTGCTGGCTTGTTATGTAGGGAAAAAAGTGCTGTTTTTTGAAAAGATGGTGTCATTTTCCCCTTCTTCCCATGTTTTGAAGCCCCATCTTATATCCAGTTCCCAAAATTTACATACTTACCTAAGTATTTTCTTTAGGCGTGCTGTGTTTGGGGAATATTTGAAAATTTAAAGCATGATTTAAAAATTTTTTAAGTGAGCTGTGACACTGGAAAGCTCTTCATTTTATCTTTTAAAATAGAGTTTTTTCTATTTATATATGTAAAATTGTAGTGTATTTCTTTTCACCAAACAGTGTGTGGGCCATTCTTTATCACTGTTTTAGGATCACCTCAGGAAGTGTCGTTACCCAGAATTCCTCACTGTCTGCTTTGAGACTTGTAACTTTATCACTACTTCTGCTTGGTGCCATCTTGTCAGAGTCATATTTAATGTCTGTGATATGTAAAGAATTATCCTAGGATAGAGATATTAAACTTTAAGCAGATTTCAGACGTTACTGCTTTAAAACAAATCAGGGATAACAAATTAAACGTATAACTTAAAATATGCAATGACATTTAGAGGTAACCAATGTTGATATAGATAACATAGCCTAGCCTCCTCCCCAAAATTGCTTTTACAACTAACACTGATATTAATTTAGGATAGTTCATGCCTTATCCTTGCTAAGCAAATGGAATTGATGGTAGGCAGGTGCCAAAGTGCTTTTCAAAACAATTATTATGTTAGAATACAATTGGATTCTTCCTCAGATTTATGTAGGCCAAAGTAATACATTAATTTCCTGAATTTCCAGATTACCAATCAACAAATAGCCAGTATTATGCTATGTATTTCTGTCAGGTCATTTTAAAATCCATACACTAATTTTATAAAAGAATTTTTTACATGTCACTGTCAGGAGCTCACTGTGAATGTGTTGTCTTCAAATGGTTATTTAACCAATTACACTACATTTTACATATAATATGTACCTAATCTCTGGGAATAATAAATTATGTTATTTATAAACAATACATAGGTCAACAGACTTTAAGCAGGGAGGAAAAGAAGAGTAATAGTGTCTGTGTGCCGCAGACCATTCAGAACTGTCACGTGTCCCCATGGTCTCATTGTATTCCTAACAATTGCCTTTTCAATGTTGAGTTCACCTCTTTATTTCACAGAGTACTTGGTCTCTCAATTTCTTGATCTGGTTTTTGCTTCCATTTAAAAACTAATCAAGAAGGGAAAATACTGAGATTGTGCATACAAGAAAATTGTTAATTTCCTGAAGATGAATTTCTACCTGTTGTGAACATTTTTCTTTTTAAAAGTTAAAAAAAATCAAAACAAAAATAAACAAGGGATACTATGATGAATGTTTGGCTTATGTGAGTACTAGAGATACATTTTTTAAAACCAGTTATTCACAATATAAATTGTTTTCAAGTTAGAAAAAATTTTTAGAAATCCTGGGTATTGTGCTTAATTGTAGCTAACCAATTTTAAAACTTGTATTCTTTTGAGAACTATTATTAATAGAAAAACTTTTTATAAGCAGTAAAATAAGAATGTTCCAGTGACTACCTATCCTTATACCTAGTCTTGTTAAAACTTTCTTTTGCAGGGTATTTAGTGTTTGGTTTACAGTCAGTGCAGAGTGGGCAAGTTAATAAAATGTTTGAAATAGAGATACTGGAAAAGAAGAAAAATCAAAGAATGAGAAAAATGGTGATCCATTTTGGGGCAATTTGAGACCCCTCAAATAACTCTTTCCTCGTGTATGGTGCTCCTCATGACTCATCTTGTATTTTGCTCTTTCTGACACCCATCAGAACTGCTGCTGCTCTAACTTATACTCTTTACCTTGTCCAGATCTCTGCATAAGGAATGCTTTAGGATCAACTTGCCATAGGACTGATGGATTAACGAGTGTTCGGCTTTATTTGAAGTTTATGCCCTGCACAGCTCTTGTATGTATTTTAGATGCTAGAAGTTTTTTTAGCATGTGATGTGTGATTCTTGTTTGAATTCTAGGTACCTTGTGAATTCCAGAAAGAGACTGTGCCTCACGATTGTTAATCCCATGAACTTGCACTATCTTTCATGGTGATATTATGAAAATACAATCAGGAAAAAAACCAACACCTTTGGAATTTAAAAATCGAATCTCATCATGAAATTTAGAACCTCTTCTGTTGTGTTTCCTCACCCCTAAGTAACAGCTACATTTAAGTAAAATGCAGGTGGTAGGGGAAAAAACCTTGGCCAGATGGTGGTTTAGTGGAATAAACTGATTACTGGTAGGTATTTTTTTTTAAAGAAAGAAGCTTCATCACAGATACTTTCCAGTTTCTCTTTTTTACGTTTTTGAAAAATTACTTTTTAGGAACATTTGGTATGATGTGCATAAAATTATCAATTTATGGGCAAAATGATACAAGTAGCATCTTGACTGAACATGATTTACCTCAGATATTCAACCAGCAGTACGTTTTTTATGCAGTCTCAACCCATATCCCATTTTGTTACCTCTCAGAATATTGGTAAGCAGTTATTTTCGCTTTACTCTGTATTTCTTGTGTTTTGGGCACAGGTTATTGTACTACTGTCAAATCGTACTTGCTATTTTTTCTGCAAGTATTTAACAAAAAGCTTAATATCCCCAGAAAACCCCACCTTGGATAAGTGATTGTTAAATATTGTACAAATAAAGTGTATGCTATCCCCGTTCCATCCCCAAGTTAAATAAAAAAACGAATATGGTATTATTTGCATATGCAGTTTTTCTTTAGCTATGTGTTCTTAAAGAGGGGGAATAGTAGCTTTTGTAACTTACTCTTACACCTTGAGAACTGCAGGAATGAGGATAGTGGTGAGTGAAGGGAGATTTGTTAATTATGGCATTTCCCTCTTTTGTCATCTAAACAAATTATATTCTCACTGAAGTATGTGTGTTGGTCTTGCCAGTATTAGGAAGCCAGAGGCTTGCTGGCATTGTGTTACACAGCACACACCAGTTGATTTTGATTTTCTAGGGTAAAGGTGAAGGAAGGGGCAGCACTTAGGTTAGAAACTGAATTGCTTTCTAAACCAAATGAGAATGAAAACCATGGGGAAATATGCATGGAAACTCTACAGAAAGACTGAAGTGTTTCTTACAGTGTTTTCTGCAAAACAGTGATTCATTAAGACATTAACAGATATTACATTTTCAACATAGATAGCATTATGATATAGTAAGTTTGGACCAAACAGGTATTAATTCCCCAGAGCCTTTCACATGCATGAGAATCAGTCTTTTGTTTAACAAGAGTTTTGTTTCTGGTGGGCCATTTGGAGGGAACACAGGTGTAAAACCACACTGAAATACCCTCCTTCACCTGCTTTTCAATCTGATTACTTCAGATTGGTAAGCAGCTATTTTCGCTTTACTCTGTATTTCTTGTGTGTTGGGCACAGGTTATCATACTGTCAAATCAGACTTCCTGTTTTTTTCTGCAAGTATTTAACAGAATATGGGATCATGAGTGTTTGTTCTGTTTTTCCTCCTCTAGTAAATGAAAATATCTTTAAGCCGTATGTATAAGTTACATTATTCTTGAACCACTCTTTAAACTAGGGTTTTTCAGATTTGTTTTTATTTTATTGATGACAGTTTAAGCAATTTAAGAGATGAAGTTAGCTCAAAACTCTTGCAAAACACATTTTAGCTTTTTTGTATGGGGGAATATGGAAAGGCCAATAATCAGCACTGCTCCTCCCCCACAAAAATGCCTTGGGAGTATAATAGGCATATACTTCATTTGTGTAACTTTTCCTATTTTGCTTTTATCACTGTTTCATGTTTACCTAATTGCTACTTAGTTTTAACATCTGTATACCTGGCTATTGATGGATCTTCTGTAGCTTTTATGTAGCCAAGGAGAGAGATGAGGGCTGTCAGCTTTTCAGTTATATCTTAACAAGAAATCACAATCCTCAAGTCATTTTATGAGGCTGTTACCCTTTAAGACAAATAATACTTCCCTCAAACAGTTTAGAAAATTTTTTAAATGCTCAATTGAGTGTAAATGTAAAATTTTTGCTACTAGTATATAATAGTGATGTTACCATGTTAAGTATTTTGGTGAAATGTGTAGACTATGGCGTAGAATCAGTATGCAAGCCTTAGCCTGAATGGAGCTACTGAAAAGTAAGTGACAGGGATCTGAAGACTTAAAAGGCTTAACTTTTTGCAGGGAAGGAAAGGCTATGTAAGAGTAAGTTGTAACTACTGATGAGCTACTTTTATGGACAGAAATCTTTTATTCCACTTTGTATCCAAGACTTCATTAAAACATTGTTCCTTAGAGCACGCTTTAAAAACTACTTGGGAAGGAATCCACTGTCAAACTTCAGGTCTTAATAGCACTGGCTTTGGTGTTGAACTGAGTTGAATTCCAAGCCTGTTGAGCATTCCCAGCATTGCCACTACTGTGTTAGTTTTCTGATCTGTGAATAACAGTGCCTACATCTCACAGGGCCTCTAACAGTTAAATGGCTTGTATGCTGCATAAGCATAGGGACAGTCCGTCTTTTGTAAACCTCCCATGCAAAATAGGTAATAAATATTCTTGAACAAATGAAGTCACTAGGTGCTTATTAAATTTCATTTTAAATATATGCCTGTGTTAATTCATGGATCTTGAAACTTAAGACAATGCTTTGATTGACATTTCCACATTCCTCATAGGGATTTTTTGATACAAACCGGTTTAGTTAACATTGCCATACATGTGTTACTACTTTTTAGAGTGCTTTTCCAGAAATCTCTGGTATAGTCATATGTCACTTCGTGATGGGGCTATGTTCTGAGAAATGTGTCTTTAGGTGATTTCATTATTGTATGAACATCACAGAATATACTTAAACCCCAATTGTATATAGCCTGTTACACAACTAAGCTATACATATAGCCTAGCCTATTACTCTTAGGCTACAACACTGTACAGGATGTTACTGTAATCATACTGTAGGCAACTGTAACACAATGGTAAGCATTTGTATATTCAGACATAGGAAAGGTAAAGTAAAAATACGGTATTATAATCTTATGAGACCACCCTCATATATACAGTGTCACTGACCAAAATCTTATGTGGTGCCATGACTATACTTGTTTAGAAGGCAAATTCCAATCCATTTGACCTATGGTAGGCTCAATAATCTGTAATTTTAGAAAATCCTACAAGGGATTCTGATGTGGATGGTATGAGTACCACATTTTGAGATGTCTAGAAGAAAAATCTTCAAATTCCTTGGCTTTTTCTTCCAGGTGAACCACCCTCTGACTAAGCTGGTTAGTCTCCTGAACTAGAAAACCTGGGTCTGGGATAGAATCCATAATTTGCATGTGGACAGAGAAAAAAACCCCTGCAGCATCCCTACTGTGCCAAAGGTTACTTAATACACTTCCAATTCTTACCATTGTTTGTTTGTTTGTTTGTTTTTTACTCCTTTGGTTTGAGGTTTGTAAAGAGATCTAGCTGTTAGGTTGAAGTGAGTTAGTTCTTCAAATAGATCTATATATATATGTGTGTGTGTGCATGAGTGTGTGTGTTAAAAAAGCACATGGTCTAGTCCCTAAAGCAGTCATATTTTATTCTTCTGAAGTGCTACTTACAAACTAATCTCAATCACTGAAATTATAAATCATGTAACTATTCATGATTAAAAGGCAAGACACAGCCAAGACAGTACACGTTCAAGTCTCACATAAGTAGAAAAATATTTATAAAATGTTTAGCATATCAAGTTAAAGGACAATAGGTTTTCATTCTCTAGAGAAGTATGAATGAAATGCCAAAGTTGAAGTCACTGGTGATATTCATAACCAGCTGAGTGAGGATGTTGCCCACTGCCTCACATCTGTAGGACAGTTGGGATATTTCTGCAGAGCATTCATAATTTGAGTATTATCCAAAAGCAGTTTCATCAGCTGGTACTCTCTCTGTGAATTTCCTGAAGTTCTTTCCATGGGCTTTATTAATTCTAATTGTTGCAAGTGTTCAAAAGCCTGAAAGATGAAAGAAATAGTTTAGGTTGAATAGGAGAGGAGAGTAACAAAATAAACCCAGAGAACAGTTAGCATTTTGGTCAGCTGCAGAACAGAGTAGCAGGAAACAAAATGTAACAGCAATCAATAGGATTCAAAAAACTCTCACAACTCCATAAAAACTCATATTATCAGGTAAGAGTTTTAGTGCACACTTACTTGTCCATGTATTGTTGAATGTAAACATGGAAAACTTTAATTCAGTATATACAATATGGTTTTCTTCCTAGCCTTATTATCATAGCTCCTCCTAGTACTTTAATTAATAGTATTTCCAGTTCTCTCTAAAAACCTAAGAATCAGATAAGACTTTCTGATTGATTACCTAAGATGTAAAAGAATTACATTTATAGTTTGTCTCTACCTTTGTAAGGCTTTGCTATGTAAAAGGTTAACACAACTAACAAAAAGGGAGGCAGAAGAAGACCCTTGAGTCACTTAGGCATATTCAGCTGATCCTGTAAGAAAAAGATTCAGCAGGGTAGTATGGACATGGAGGAGAGAGTATAGGCTCCTATTTCTCTAAGAAGTCTGACTGAGACTGTCACAGCCTTCTTCCATGGAAGAAGCTCCCCTTCTTCCATCTTCCCCAACTTAATAGGGTTCTTTCCTGTCTGTTTCCTCTTATTCTTATTATTCACGTATTATGTCTTTTCTAACCTTGAGTGTTGTGTTAGGTATGTTATTAGGGTATGAAAAAAATAGAAACCATTAAATCATGATATACTAACCATTAATAATGACACAGTGAAATAGATTCCTGAGCATTCTATTCTATGCTTACAACTCACTGTAAAAATCATTACCGGAACATATTCTCTATATATCACATAAATTCTTCTGATAGAGAAATAGCTTAGATACCATTCATATCTGAAAATGAGAAAATACTGAAGGCTGCAGGTGTTAGAGCTGAATAAAACTGTACAGATTTAAAATATTTCTAAACAGCAAAATAATTCCTTATTGAAAATGCAGAAATTAGCAACTACAAATTACTAATAACTTAAATGCTTGGGTAAACTTTTCATTTTCACAACTCTCACAAACTAAGACTATTAGGGGGAAAAAATCCTCCAGTGTTGTAAAATACTTTTCCTGTTTCTTTGAAGAAAGGGCAATGCTCTGTACTCATTTTTGTTACTGCAAGAAATGAAATTCTGATTACTAGGGCCTATAAGGGATACCAAAGGACTCGGGGGTCCACTGTTTTAAAAACAGTTTCTTTCCATAAAATCCTCAAGAGCTGCACTGTCACACTAGGCTACTGCACAGCTCAGTGTGGGACTCAATTGTTACTTAAACTTAAAAATGGATACTTAGTTCTATTAGAAAATTCTGAGCATGTTTAGAACAATTTCAAAATGTAAATTTACTTTCTCAGCTATAAATTTTATGGAATCTAAACAGTAAGAATTTCCAATGAATATTTAAGCAATTGAGATGTGCTGTAAGTATAAATGCATATCAAACATTAAAGACTTAATTCAAAAGAATGTAAAACAAAGTACTTATAAATGTTTTTCTATAATGATTATAGATTGACACATTTATGATATGTTGAATTAAATATATAATTAAAATTACACCTTTTAAATTTTCTTGCAGGTACTAGAAAATCTAAAACTACACTACGTGGCTCACATTACCTTTGTAGTGGACAATGGTAATCTATATGAAGTCCTAAAGTTCTGAAACTCATGACTAGTCCCCCAAATACACTTTCTCTGTATGCCCTCAGAGGCCAGGGAGATTTTGTTTTTTAAGTTTCTTAATGGCTCTTAGTTTCATTTTTTTTTCTCATTTTACTGCTCAGATTATAAAAGCCAGTCCTTGGGTTGGAAAGGGAAAGGTATCACACTATACTGAATAGTTGTTTTCAGGATGCAAGTGCTACAACAGACAGCAGAGGGCAGTATACCTCCACAAACTAAAACAATTGGTTGCCTCAGATTTTTCGAAAATATTTCATTTTTAGATAATTTTCTTGTTTTGAAAAAAATCTCTACGATAAATACTTAATGTTTAAAAACTGATGAAAGTGAAATTTTAACACATAATCAAATTGTATGTAAAAAATATACTTGTCTGTAGAAAAATAACAGCAAACTAAATCTTACCTTCATGACAACAGGTTTTTCAAAATTATAAACAGAATGCGCTTTCCTTTGAACAAACTTCTGAAACTCTGGGTAGAAAGCAATGACAATATTATATCTTCACATAAGCAGTGGGTACGAATCAGAAAAAACCTACTTAAGTCTTATCTCACCATTATAGACCATTTGAAAATTAAATGGCTCCTCCTCATAGATGTCATTTAAATGTTTCATTGCTATTATAAGACAGATTTCCAAGACTGATAGACCTATGGTAAAAGGGAAAAAAGCTATTAGTTTAGTGACACATAAGACTGAAATAACTGTTCTCCAAAGAGTACAATATAGTGAAAAATCTATGGTTTTGAGGAGTGAAGAAGGTCAAGATTCTTCTAGATTTCAATGTGTTCCAATCACTATTACCTATATAAATTTAACTAAGTTACTTAACCTCCCTGAGCTTAGTTCTTCATGACTTCAAAATAAAGATCTTTTTAAACTTTTAGAAATGTCACAAAGATTAGAGACAATTTATCAAGCACTCACTATATGGCCCACAGTATACAACAGAAACTTCAATTGTTATGTGACTTTAAATCACATGGGAACTTTGGGTAGGATTTATCCAGAGACTTCCTAAACTCCTGGATATTATATTCAAATTTGTGTTTTCCTTTTTCCCCCTGGAGAGGAAAAGGTTCATTACATTTGCAAAAGAAAATAATGAACCCAAAATGGCTGAAACCCAGTGAATGCTCTTCAGTAGCTCTTGGTACAATGAAAACATCAGCAACATAGTTCTACCTGGATTTCCAATGTGGCAAAAGAGGCAGAGCATCAAGTTTTTTGTTTTTGTTTTCTTTTTTTACTTTAAATGGAAGTGATAGTACCTTTAAAAGGACTAAGTTAAAGGCTATATGGAGACAAAAGTATTTTATAAAGCATTATGCTCACGTTAATTGTAATTTTAAGAAACATTCCATTATCTAAATTCAAACTTTTAAAAAACCACAATTTTAAAAAATAAATTAATAAAGCTGGGTTCTCACCATGTACAATATTTGCTTTTGAGTCCATGCTACACAGCTGGCTTGCTTCCATTAGATCTACAGCAGTCATAAATGGGTGTGATGCTGTTACTCGATTTAAAGAAAGCATCTAGGGAAATGTGGATCAGAAAAACAATTGCGTATTTACATGGGCATTTTGGAGACACTACTGTGCAAAACTTCTGAATTTGTGTAGTCAATTCTTAAGGGAGAGTAAATATTAATGCTTAGGGAGGTATTCTCAAATTCAGTCCTATTAAAATACAGGATTTGAATTTATATGTCATATAACTCTGCAAATGTAAAGCATAAAAACATTTCTTGCTGCTCTCTTTAACCCATCCCTCTTCCATATCTTGTTTACTTAATGCTTGGAGAACAATATTTAAAGAGGAGTAGAGCAAGGAGAAGAAACTGTAAATAAGTAAGAATACTTACTAATAAAAGCCCCAAACACAAGCCCAAAAGGCAGATCTATGCCTTACTTGTAAACTTTTTCACCACCCGGTCATCCAGCCAGGTTAGTGTTCAGTTAGACAGAAGTTAGCTGTTTTATGTTCAATGGTACAAAAAAGAAAAAAAAAATAGCATATTTATACTCAAGAATAACTCTCCTTGAAAACAGAGCCTACTTATCTTGTGCTTGTTCTTTAGTTCTCCAAAAATGAACAGAGGTCCTGGACCAGAGTTGCTACTCAAGTATTTAAAAATTTCCTTTTTTCTTTATTTGTATTTTTCATAAAAGTTATATTTGGTCATTTAGGGTTAGAAGACTAAGCAGATAAAAACGCATGACCTCTGGTTAAATTTCAATTTCAAAGAAACAATAAATAGTTTCTTAGTATAAGTATGTGCCATGCAATATTTGGGACATAATTATCCAAGAAACTCTCTCCTCCACCTTAACCAAGGCACAGGTGATTAGCTGGGCAAGGAGTTTGGCAATCCCTGTCCTTCATTCTCCTGCTGGTTTGGACCCAGTTGGCTAGTGTTCCCTCCCTTTGTCTCTCCTTTCCTTTTTCCTTTAATTATAAAAATATTTTTTAATTTTAATTTTTCCATGAGTTATTGGGGTACAGGTGGTATTTGGTTACATGAGGAAGTTCTTTAGTGGTGATTTGTGAGATTATGGTGCACCCATCACCTGAGCAGTAAGCACTGCACCATATTTGTAGTCTTTTATCCCTTGCCCTGCTGGAAAACAGTGTGGACATTCCTTAAAGAACTAAAAGTAGAACTATCGTTTGATCCAGCAATCACACTACTGGGCATCTACCCAGAGGAAAGAAGTCATTATTTGAAAAAGATACTTGCACACGCATGTTTATAGCAGCACAATTCACAATTGCAAAATCACAGAAGCAACTCAAATGCCCATCAATCAAATGGATAAAGAAACTGTGGTACATATATATATATATATACACACACACTATTGAATACTACACAGCCATAAAAAGGAATGAATAATAGCATTTGCAGTGACCTGGATGAGACTGGAGACTATTATTCTAAGTGAAGTAACTCAGGAATGGAAAACCAAACATCGTATGCTCTCACTGATATGTGGGAGCTAAGCTATGAGGTCACAAAGGCAAAAGAATTTTTTTAACATATACGAAGGCAACAAAGAATAATAAAGTGAATATCCATGATACTTTCCTTGCTCAAGAAATATGATCTTAGAGTTGAAGCCCATCTCCTCCGGATTGGACTCTACTCTTCCCCCACATAAAACAACCAAGTATGTCTATACTATTAGGTCGGTGAAAAGTAATTGCCATTTTTGGCATTGAAAGTAATGATAACTTTTGCACCAATCTAATACAGTATACTAGTACATATACATTTATTACACAACAGAGTAATTTTCAAATTTTATATAAATATTGTACATTCACAACTCTCTTCACTGAACATCTATTATGAGATTTTATCTATGTTGAGGCAGTATCAATTCTGGTTTATTCATTTGTTATATTTATTTGTATATACCCGCAATTATTCATTTCCTAATTTCCTATTGATAGACATCTGTCATTTCTTCTTCCTTTTTTTCCCCCCCCCCCAATCATAAACAAGGCTGCAATAAACAACCTTGGACATGTCTTCCTGTGCATTAGGTAACTAGAGTTTCTCTAATTAGTATGTTTCTCCAGTCACCTAATTTGCTAAATTGTTCTCCAAAGCACATGTATTTACCTTGGCAGCAGCAATAAATATTAATAGTCACAGACACGTTACCATCAAGCATAACCTTTGACACCCACTAGATTGGCAAGAAAAAAAGTTTAATTGTAGTATTTCTCTGGTTACCGGAGAGGCTGAAAATCTGTAATCTATAATGAGCTTCTCAATGACAATCAATAATGGGATGAGCTAAGAATATGAGTAAGCGGCCCTCAAAGAATGCCATATGACAAAAAGTCATTATTTAATTCATTACCATGAATTACTAATGTAATAGAAAAATGGCAAGACAATGGCTGTTAATATTGACAATATTGAAGCAGATATATTTTCCCAGATGGAGATATATCCTCTTCTAAAAATTATTAGTCCCCAAATTACTTCATGATAAAGACAGCTGTTACTGAAAATGGCAGTATCCTTTTCATAATAGAGGGAAAATATATAGGATAAAAAGATTTAAATTTCCTTGGCAAAAACAGCTGAGGAAAGAGAACTTGTATATAAACATGGGTGAACCATACAGCCAAGTAGGACACAAACTTGAAGCCAGAGAGCTCTGGATTGAGTCCTGGCTTTGTTATCTACTAGTACTGTGACCTTGGGCAAGTTATTTAGGTTTAAGGAGCCTCAGTTTCTTTAGGGGTAAGGATAAAAAGTAAGATTATTCCAATGGTCAGACATAATATAGGTACTACTAGTATCTATAGTTCTTGGCTTATGTGCTAGTCAATAAATGGTAGCTACTATCATTATTATTCTATTATTATTATTATTATAAATGACCTTTCTACAAAATCAAAACTACCTTCTCTTTGAAAGGTATTTGCCGTAATTTTCTAGAAATATTAGACTAAAACCAAATATTCTTAGTGAAGAAAGTTAATTTGCAGAACAATTAAGTACTTCTTGTTTGATATTGGTATTATGTAAGCTTAAGACATAATTACTTGGCAAAACATCATGACCAAGTAGGATTTATTCCAGGTATACAAGGCTAGTTCAACACTCAAAAAATAATGTGATCAAATATATCAACAGGATAAAGAGAAATATGATCATGTCAAATGATCAAGAATAAGCATTTGACAAAATCCAATACCCATTTTTAATAAACTCTCAGCAAGTTACAAAGAGATGAGGATTACCTGTACCTGATAATGAACATGTATTTAAAAACCTGTAGCTAACATACTTAATGGTAAAAGTTTGAATCCTTTCTTCCTAAGACTGGGAACAAGAAAGGATGTCCACTCTCACTCTTTAATACAACATAACACTGGAAATTCTAGCCATTGCAAAAAGGCAAGATAAGAAATAAAAGGTATACACATTGGAAAGAAAAAAAAACCTCCCCAGAATAAGTGAGTTCAGCATAGACTATAAGATCAACACATAAAACTCAGTCACATTTCTATATATTGTGTATATATATGTAATCAATCACATATTCTATATGTAAAGAATATGTGGAAACAAAAACTTCAAAACACCATTTACAATTGTTTTAACAAAAATTAAACACTTAGGTATACACATTAAATGATCTGTGTCGTAAAAACTAAAATGCTGATGAAAATAATCAGACAAGAAATCAAATAAAAGGAGATATGAAGCCTATTCTAGGATTTGGAACACTCAATGTAGTAAGCATTTTGATTCTCCCAAAATTTACCTACAGGTTTAATCAACTCCCATAACAACTTAATTATGTAGTGAAAGATAGAAAATGATAAGAGTAGGTAGGCTGAGCACAGAGGCTGATGCATGTAATGTCAGCACTTTGGGAGGTAGAGGTGGGAGGATGGCTTAAGGCCAGGAATTCGAAACCAGTCTGGGAAACAAAGTGAGACCCCGTTACTATTACAAAACAAAAAACATCAACAAGCAATAAAAACAAAACTAATACAAACCAACAGCATGTGTAATGACCGTAGGTTTTTGCTGATATTGAAATGCTTCTGTAGTACTTCCTGCACACTCCTCTCTTCTGAGAGACACTAAGGGGAAAAAAAAAAGTCAAAATTGAGGAAAGATGTGGTTTAAAACCTATATAATCCTGTGCTTTACTGGTTGGTGTACCTTATTAACTCTGTCTAATATTAATTCATTACTAAACAGATGTTGGTCTTATTTGTAGAACACTAAAATCAAAAGAAAGTTTCCAGTCTACTGATTTTCTTATGATGTTCTTTACATTAATCCAATGAACACAATGACAAAACAATCCTTGCTAACCCAGTATTTCTATTTGAATAAGGAAAACTAGTCAGACTAGTGAAATGAACAAAATGCAGCACAAAAACACAAGAGCATGAGTTACTGTACCTAGATAAACAAGGTAAAGCATTACAAAGAATGCTTAAACTGGATGAGACAAGAGATTTAAAAAAGAGGGAAGACCATTTCAGTTACAGGGAACAATATGAGTAGCAGGAAAATCATGGCATATTGGCAGAAAATGAGTAGTCACACACTGGAGTTTCAGTTACTGGCAAAATGAATGCACAAAAAAACAAAGGCAGAAAAACCTAATTGGAGGTAGCTGTCCAGACAAGAGGTAAGGAGGGTCTGAATTATCTGAGTTGTATGAAGACAAAAGAAAATTAAGACAATTTATAGGAGATATATCTGGTAGAGAATTAGCTAGTAGCAGAGAAGAAGGAAGTGTTTGAAAAGTAGGTGATTTTTTATCACAGATGATCTATGGGAAACAAAATGACCTGTGAAAAGTGAAATGTGGTCAATAAATGAATCTTGGATTATCAATATTTAAGTATTAGGTGGGAAAGAGAAAAACTAAGAAAGTAAGAAAGACACCAAAGACTGGAAGAGAATCCAACACAGAGCAGAGGTCTAGAAAATAAGGGAAGAAAGTTTCAAGAGAGAAGTGGAGTTCAATGATATAAACTACTTTGTAAAATGTAGATAAGATATATTTGAGAAGAGGCTAATGGCTTTAGAAATTCGAAGATCACCAGGGCCCTTTGAGAAAGCAGCATCTAAAGAGGCAAGTGACTGCAGTATATTAGGGTTGAATGGAAGGTGAGGAACATTGCCACTGAAGAAAAGGTTAGATGAAAAGAGAGTAAATTCCGAGGTCAAAGAGCCAAGAAAGGCTTAGAAAAGATTGACATAATTTTTCAAAAGTCATCTGCATGGAATAAGGATTCTTTTTCCTTTTAAAAGAGAAGCCCAAAAAACTAAGCATTTTTGTATTTTCTAGAGCTGTAACTACATGTCTACTTTTTCTACTCTAAGAAGACCAGATTCAGAAGTAAGTTCTAGTCCACTGGAATGAAATTTTATACTCTCAGGAAATAGATTATCTTAATTATAGTTCCCACTCCCTTGCTATTGTTTCTAGTCTTCTCTTTGTATTTTAAAGGACTGCCTGTTATTATATGTATATTTTTCTGTCACAAACATGGTAGAATATCCTTAGAAGCACACAAGGTGAACATAAAATAACAAAGCAAAGTAATACAAACCTTTTGGAAATTATAAATTTTTTTTAGCTTTTCCACAGTTTTAAAATTGAAATATGGAAGATAAATGTGTGGCTAAATATCACAGGCAAACTATAGCCTTGGCTTCTGTAATCTGTAACTTGTAAAAGTTGATGTGGTAAAATCAGAGCACTTAGGAAAACTAAAGAAAATCACCTGGGACAGAACTGATTCTAAGACTTTTCTTTGCAAGAATCAATTATTTTTAAAACCTGTATTTGCCTCTCTTTGACATGATGCTTCAGAGATTAGTGTTCTGTACTCCACCTTGCTCCTCTATCTCTTTAGTTTTAGTGGTTTGACTCCAACTCCCTCTCTTTCTGAAAGTTGTCACCTTCTTGTTTCTATAATTACTTAATCTGCTTTTTAAAATGCCTACCTTATATACATGAGCCATTTAAACAAACAAAAAAAATTGTCTACCTTTTTTATTACATTTTTAATGCCATCTTGATTCAAACACCATACCCTATTTGAGGATAAGGCTATTATCAATAATCAGTTGAACTTAGCTACAATACTTTGGGAGATTTCATTTGAGGAGAATAAGGTATGATTCCTTCAAATGTTCTTTTTAAAGGATCCCTCTTATACTGCCATGGTAAGATAGAGTCTACTCTGTTTACTTGAGTCATTTGAAGTAGGGCTAAAACAAACCTTCAAATTAGGCAGGATATCCAGGTTCAGTCTTATCCTAAAGATATTTCTTGGATGAGATTCCATGTGTGACCTGTTATCTGTATCATTGCTTTTGGTTTAATCTTGCCGTTAAAAATAACCTGCTGGATTATCAGCACTAAGAGAAAGAATAGCTCCCTTAATGCAGCTACCACTCTACTCCACAAGGCAGGGACTCTGACCATGGTGCTGATAGATTTTTCAAGTGAAGCTCATTTTATTCGCATACCAAAGAGAGGCATAAGACAATCAGGATAGGGGAAGAAACTGTTAGAACTCAGAGACAAAACACTAGTGACGCTGGTTCTACTTAATGAAACCTACTATTAAGACTATCAAAAAGATGACAGGACAGTGCTCACATTCAGGGGATTTAAGGTATGCAACAAAAGACCAGAAAGCTAGAGCTGAGCTACACTACTAACAAATGGTTACCATTTTTCAAGTCATGCAGAGTTATGCTTCTTCACCAGTAACTCCCAGCATCCTCTTTATTTATATACCCACTTTTGGATGCTCAGAATGCAAGACAGTTGGGAAGGACAGGGGATGAAGGATGGCACAATGCAACCTGGACCATGTAGTCACTTTAGGAAGATTAAGTGTGAGCAGATATGGAAAAAATAAGAGCCCATGGAAAGTACAGACATTTAAATGAAAGACTACACTGAATGAAAGACTACACTGAATCTCTAAAACAACCAAAAAAACATACTGGTGGAATCAGTTTAGGAGTTATAGAAGATGAAAGTCTGTGAGGCACTGAAAAGTAGATCTGAAAGCTGAAGATCTAGAGGTCTGGTCCACACCAGACCCCAGTAAGAGGGGACGCTGTGGGAGTACCAACTACAAAGAAAGTGCTCCTATAGATGGAATCCTATAATTAGAAACAGTATCAAAGAGACTTGCCTCAGGTAACTGAAAGATCTAAGTCCCAGGCAAGATTAATTTGAGTAGAAGAGAGGATCCATACCTAATTATATCAAGGCACAGTATCTGAATTTTAAAGATAATGTCAGCAATTTTAACACAGAATTATGTGGAGTTGTGCTGAACAGGAAATTATCAGTCATAGCAATGGGAAAAAAAGTAATATAAAAATATGTAGGCTTTGAGTCCTTTCTGTAAAAACAACATATTTAGCATGTATGTAAACTCTGCAATGTTATAGACCAAATAATTACTCCATAGTAGAAAGGAAAATTGGCATAGTTTTAAGGGAAACTTCCACTATTTATTATCCATTCTTTTGCACTGATTAAATTTTGTTCAATAAACTTTTATGATTAAAAAAATGAAATGTGACAAAATAGTGCTTACATGAGACTATATTTTATAATCAAAACAATAATCATTTAAAGAACAAACTAATGCAAAATGCTTCCAATTTAGCATTGGTATTTAAGAATTCATGGTAAAAATACAATCTATCACTATTGCTTTAAAATAAAACAATCTTTTTCACAGAGTCAGTGAATATAGACTGTGCAATTCTATTTAAAGATCTAATTATCCATACCAGTATTTTAATATTATAAATCAGTTTTTCCCAATTCCCTTCAGAACCAGGCACTCAATTATTTTCCACTCTCAAGAGGCCAATTATTTTTGAGTCTACAATAAGGGACTTACTCATTAACAATGTTTTTCAATTATGTTATTAAATACACACTCACCTGCATACTCCCTCCTTTCTCTTTCCCAACTGAAACCTCTTGTCAGCATAAGATTAAAAAGATGCTAGTGTGTTGAGCATATTTTAAGCACAGGTAAACTTACAGTCTCAAAGGCTTGGCAAATCTTTAAAACAACGTAAGAATCTCCCTTTGTATCTAAGACTCTCAGGTCTCCAGGGACTGTGAGATCTGATCAGCTATTAGATAATATAACCAGAGGTCCCACAGGCTGGACTGCTTCTTAAGGCCCAACAAAATAAAAGCTGAAGTTGCTAATGAAAACTGGAAAACAAAAAATCCACACATAATAGGTATGACTCACTAACATTTATCATTATTTGCTAGTTGTTATTATTGCTAAATATGTAAAATATCAAACTACTAACAGAAATCCTAAAGCTTACGTAACTGTGATGTTCTTCTGAGATAGAATTGAGGAGATATGACATTTCAACTGTCTGTTTTCAGAAGAAAATTTTAAAAAAGTATACAGTTTGTATTCCTGCAGCTTTATATCCCAGCAATATTAGAAGCTTTATGTTAATTTACTAATTTCTAAAATTTGTGTTTTAATTGCTTTAAATCATGTAGTAAGGAACATTTAACTATATTCCCTTTAAGTTACCTGAACATTCTCATTCCACTTCTCAGCAAAAAGCTTGTCTGGAAATTCTGCAGGTAGAGACAACTGTTCTTTAAATATTTTAACATACTGTGGAAAACCAAATGAATTCATTAAGTGTATCTGACGGTGAGAAAATCGTGACTTCACTCTTTTTTCTAAGAGTTCCAAAATATCCTTAAAAACAAACAGAAATCTCTGTAAGTAAGATGCATGTTAAAAAATAAAACAAAACAAAAAAACCCACTGTATCAATGTTAGAGGTATAAAACTATCACTTATAATTATTAATGTTTAGTCTATAATATATAATTAAACACTTAAAACATTTTATGAAAACTAAATAATCCCCTCCCCCTGCCAGCATTTGCTGGCTTGGTGATGCCATGCCTTTTTCTTACCATGTTACTCTCAGCTAATCTGTAACATTCCAAGACCCAATATGATTGTTTAAAAAAACTGACTATATTGAAGAGCTACATGTCACAGTAACGTCAAGAGTTTCAATAAGGAATTGAAGAACTGAGATTAAAAAATTAATAGCATGATAGGGAGCAGGAACCAACTTTAGGAGAGGAAAGCGGCAGAAATGCAACATGGCATTTGTAAGTTAACTTCTGGCTTTTTTTTAATAGTAATGTTTTTAGATCCTATTTGTATTTGTGCTATTTTTCCTTAAGAAATCAGGAATCAAATTTACTGTCAAAGAACACTAAAAACCAAAGGATAACTAACATGTACTACTTGTAAGGACATATACAGTGTTCTTAAATGAAGAAAAACTGATCGGCATTGGAACTATCCAAGACATCAAAAGCACAATAGGTAAGCTGTCTTCCTAAGTCACATACATGGCAGGAACTGTCATTCCTAAATCTCTTTTTAACACTGAACTTGAGCCATTTTTCAAAATATGTTACAGTACACAGAATACCATATTACTGAACAGTTATACTCCAAGGTATACAACTAAGAGAAATGAAACCAGATAACTGCAAAAAAAAGTGTGTGTGAATGTTTGCAGCAGTATTATTTTTAATAGCTTAAGAAATGTAAACAACCCAAATGTCCATCCACTGATGAATGGATAAACAAAGGGTGGTATATCTATACAACAGAATATTATTTGGCAATAAAAAGGAATAAAGGACTGATACATGCTATAACACAGATCAACCCTGAAAACATGTTAAAGGAGTCAGTCACACAAAACTGTATGTTGTATGATTCAAAAATAACAGTCAGAAAGTAGTCGTTGCCTAGGGCTGGGGAGGGAACAGGGGATTGGGGTGAAGGCTTAAAGGAATGAGGCTCTAAAATTGTGGTGATAAATGCACAACTCTATAAATAAAAACTCAGTTAACTGTATGATTTAAATGAGCAAATTGCATGGTATAAATTATATCTTAATAAAGTCATTAAAAAAAACTTCCAACCCCAAATATGAACACTGACATGCTATTTGATGACTTTAAGGAATTACAGCTAATATAACACTTATATTAGGGAAATATATTTTTAAAGAGCCCTTATCTCCTAAAAATACATTATAAAATACTGATAAAATGACATAACACCTCATTTTTGCCTCAAAATAATGAAGGGAGGGAATGAAGGGAGATGTAGAGGATAACTAAAACTAGTCTGTAGTAACTGAATCTTGACAATGAGTGGAGAAGGGAATTCAGGGTTCATTATTTATTCTCTCCTATGTGTATTGTTGAAACATTACAGAATAAAGTTTTTTAAAAGGGGGGTTGGTTAAGCCCAGAAATATACATTTCCATGTCTAGTCAGATGACTCTCATAATACCTAGGTCAATAAATCATGATACAGCGGAGAGAATTCAAGTGAGCAAAATGAGATCATGGTTAGCTGAGAAGGACAGGAAAGACTAACAGCCTAAGGTAGAGGCGGGAGGGTGAATAAAAAATTTTTAATGTTTTTATGAGGTCAAATAAAAGTATAGTGCCAGCATGTGAACTAAAAGAGAAGAAAGGTTATATTCAGAGATACAGATATTGCACATTTATTTTCTATTAAGAAAGAGTTCTAGGTCACCCATATAGGTAGACAGTGAAAGTAACAATCTACACAAGCAACAGTTAAGAGCCTAAACTTGGGAATGAAAAGAGATGGAAGTACATGATGTCTTTGTAGTAGGTAGTGATGACAGAAGTTGGCAATGTGGGCATACAGGGAACAGTAAAAACAAAACAAAAAAACAAAAATGGGATTACTCCCAATGGGGAAGAAGATGCTTGCTGGCAAAGTCACTACTCTCTCTATCCTTTTGCTCTCTCCCTATAAACATGGACACAGATAAAACTGCACCTGAGGCCAGGCACGGTGGCTCACACCTGTAATCCCAGCACTTAGGGAGGCCGAGGCAGGTGGATCACGAGGTCAGGAGTTCAAGAGCAGCCTGGCCAACATGGTGAAACCCCGTCTCTACTAAAAATGCAAAAATTAGCTGGGCATGGTGGCGGATGCCTGTAGTCCCAATTACTCGGGAGGCTGAGGCAGAAGAATCACTTGAACCCGGGAGGCGGAGGTTGCAGTAAGCCGAGATCGTGCCATGGCACTCCAGCCTGGGCAACAGGGCAAGACTCTATCTCAGAAAAGAAAAAATTACACTTGAAAGAACTAAACAGTTGGAGAATTATATATACAGAACAAAAAGAACATCTGATAACACTGCTAAGAAGCTACTGACCTTTTATTTGGTCCTTCACTGGGTCAACAACACTTGCCACAGCCACTTCCACCCAAAGGAAGATTTTTTTGTTTTTGGCAAGAAGGAGGGTGCTTCTTTGATCCCTGTCATAGTCTGCTGCTTTTGGCAAGGAGAAATAAAGATATGCGGAGCACCAGCCAGTGTTGTTTGAGGGAGGTTTATACTAAAGCCATGCATCATAAATAAGCTAGAGAGCACAGGGAAGGAGGGGCAAATGACAGTCACTCTGTAGAGAAACAGCACTGGAAGGAGGACTGTTGAAATATGAATTAGGAAAAAGTTTCACTTTTCTGAAAAAAGCTGTAGGAAAGGAGAAATTATATTAGCTTAATCTAATTTCATACTTTTTTCTTCAGTTATTTCACTGGGAGGAGGGAGGTATTCATTAATGGGCTAAGGTAACCATTTACCCATTTTCCCCAATTTGAGTTGAAAAGCAGGATAAATACTGCTGAAACAAATTTTTTTTTTAAATGCCTAACATAATGACAAAATAAGTGAAAAAAGACTAGTAGTGTCAGCAATTAAGCTTGAATTTTAAAATATTATAATCAAATTTTTTAATGAAGAGAAAGACTTACCAATCTACATGTAAGACCAATAACTGCTATTGGGGTCTGTGCAGACTGAGAAATGTCAAAAAGATTATAGAGAAGTGTTTGGTTTTTATGATGAGCAAAAAGATCAAATTCATCTAATATGAAGATCACTGGGCAACTGCTAGTTCGGTCACCTAAGATAAAAGAAGAGCATTACAACAAGAAATTATATCCACCTTTCCTCAATTTCTAAACTATTTACTATATTTCAGGTTTTAAAACTTAATTCTACAAACACACTGAGAGCATTACTTTGGGTAGGGCATTTACTGATGCATGTACATTCATTCAACAGAAGAAACTATTCAAAGGACAACGATAGCCCCTACTGCTCTCAAGAAGTTCAGTCTAGGCCGGGACGGTGCCTCATGCCTGCAATCCCAGAACTTTGGGAGGCTGGGGTGGGTGGATCACCTAAGGTCAGGGGTTTGAGACTAGCTTGACCAACATGGTGAAACTCCATCTCTGCTAAAAAAAAAAAAAAAAAAATACAAAAATTAGCTGGGCATGGTCGTGGGTGCCTGTAATCCCAGCTATTTAAGGAGACTGAGGCAGGAGAATCTCTTGAACTGGGGAGGCAGAGTTTGCAGTGAGCCAAGATCACTCCAGCCTGGGCAACAAGAATGAAACTGTGTCAAAAAAAAAAAGTTCAGTCTAGTTCCTAGACTCTAGTATAGCTTGTTTGAAAAATGTCAAAAATCATTTAAATGACTAAAGACTATTATTTTTATAATTATGTAAACATAATTCTTATTTAATGATTACAAAATTGGCAAAAGACTTTTCTATAACTATATAGAACAAAAACACTTTAGGATTAAAATATAAGGGAAGTCACTACTTAATGAACAATACTAATGCTTTAAAAGAGTTGTTTATTCAGTAGAAATGCAAAGTATATTTCTCATAGAAATGCTTTTTATAAACAATGGTTAGATTACAAAGTTTAACTAAAGCACTTTAACTCCCTTTAAGCACAACTTTCAGCATTTCAACTAAAATGCTTTTCATGGGGAAAAGTTCCACATGATTTTCTCTGGTTACATTTTTCTCACTTCAATGATGGGCAACTACTTTAGTAAAAGAATCCCTTTTACCTTAGGCTTACAGCCTTTACATTTCTGTTAAATAGTAAAACTATTATCTGACAAAAGAAAGACTTACTTCAACAAATAACAAATACAGTACCTAAATGATTTAATACTGGTACAAAACCAAAGGGATTACTCAAAAGTCTAGAAAGAGACCTATGTACTAATATAAAATTTCAGTATTTGATAAAATATTGCATTATACATTAGTGGGGAAAATTAGTCTATTCAAAGTTAGATCCCTACTTTACAGGTCAAATCAAAATTTCCAAACAAATTATGAATTACAAATACATATATTAAATGAGAACATGGATCAATGTTTTCATAATCTGAAGGAGAGAAAAAACTTTCTAGATAAACGTAACTGTAGAAAACGTAAAACTCCAGATCAGCAGAAAAGTCCAAACCAAACTTAAGGGAAGAAAAAAATAAAACACAAAAATTCCGATAAGTAAGTATAAGATAAATATAACCAAAACAGGTCAAAGACCCAACAGGAAATACAGTCATGTTTCCCTTAACAACACAGATACGTTCTGAGAAATGTATTGTAGGTGATTGCATCATTGTACAAGCATCCTCAGAGTGTACTTACACAAGCCTAGAAGGTATAGCCTACTACACACCTAGGATATATGGCATAGCCTATTGCTCCTAGGCTATGAACCTGTAAGCATGTGATAGTGTAGGCAACTGTAACACAATGGGAAGTATTTGTGTATCTAAACATATCTAAATACAAAAAAGGTACAGTAAAAATACAGTTTTAAAGTCTAATAGGACCACTGTCACATATGTGGTGTATCATTGAATTAAAGGTGTTATGTGGCACATGACTGTACATAAACCAGGAAATATCAAAGGTCAATAAAAATATGCAATGATAAGCATCACCACTATCAGAATTATGCAAATTAAACGATAGAATTATGCAAATAAAACAAAGAACAAAATTATTCCAATTAAACTAAGAGTTGAAAGTTTTTCTATTAGATGGGCAAACATAAAAATAATTGTTTTTGAGGTTGTGAAGAAAAAGGTACCATCGAATATTTTTACAAAGTGAATCTTTAAGGTAATTTGGTAGTGTTCATTCTTTTAAAGACAGTGCCTTTTAACCCAGAATTCTACCCACAGAAATTTATCCCAGGAAATATCTGGATGATCATCTAAATATCTCTTCTTAATTATAAAAAATTAGAAACACAAGTTCATAATTGGTGATTAATAAATAGCACCTAATAAAACAAGATGAGAATCATAAAAATGGTGACGCAGACTAAAATTCACTGATTACAAAACAATAGGTAAGATAATTTTATTCTTGTAAAACGTTAAATTTATCTCTATCAATAATATACAGCAGGTGAATAAAGATAAGAAACCAAATGCTAATTGAGATAATCACTGTTACAATGGTGGGAATACAGTGATCATTGTTTCTTTTTTATGTTTCTGTATTTTATGAGTTTTTCTTTTGGCAAAAGCTTGTATTACCTTTATAATCAAGGAAAAAATAAAGTTAAAATATATCTTTTGATACAGCTGAATATGTTAACATTTACCTTTTTTTAAAGCTTCCAGAAGAAATGAAAGGTTTTCAGCAAAGCTTCCCTGAACAACAAAATGAGAAAAAATGACTAAATGTTTGTTGAAATAAAAAACAAAAGAGAGCTGTCTGATTCTCAGATTTTACATAAACACTGTATATCTTCTAGTTATTAGAGTCACTGCCCAGGCTCTGCTGAGTGTCTCTAAACTTCCTATCTAAAATTTAAATATTTAAGCAAAGATAGCACAGCACTGAAAATAGCAATAAATATGTCATGTATGAAATTTTATATTTTAGAACTTGAGGATAACTGGTCAAAGAAGAAAAAGAAAAGTAAGAAATTTTATATTTTTTGGACAAAATCTGTAAGAATGTTAAATTTATTTGAAGGTAGTTTTATAGAGTTGCCATATTCTAAATACAGTTTGAGACCTAGAAATGCATTCCACTTTATGTCTCCAAACACAATGGGATCTTGCAAGTCTCAAATTAATTTGTACCAGTAAAGAAATAACCATTAATTTAAATGAGATACAACAAGAAAAGGCTTTTTTGAAACAATAAATACTGTAACAATGTTTGTCTATTCAAGAGTATATTGAATAATTTATGTGTATCACATCATGTTTGGCTATGTTTACATGGAATATAGCCAAAACATTTTTGGATACAATTAAATATTCTTGATGAAACTGAACAGAGTAGTAGATGCATTATCCAGGTGCTCCAGATTGTGGGTAGAAGTCCCATTTAAATATTTTTTTCATTAAAGTTATTAATTTTTATTTCATTCAGAGTTCATAATTTAAAGAAAGAGCCAACTTTAAATTTGAGGAGATACAAAGGAGAAAAGAAACTCACTTATTTGTTCTCCAGTTGAGATATCTAACATAAAAATAGCATAAGGGTTTTAAAAACTTTCACTGTTGTTATGCTGTTTCCAAGGTAGGTAGACCAGGAGGTATTATCCATAATTTACTATAACAAAACAAAGCCTGGGAAATCATACATACATAACAAAATTGGGAAATCAGTGGTCAGTTACTCAAAGGTAGCTTATCTTTCTGGCTTTTTGTTTAAAAGATTATATCTGATATTAAGTATATACTTCTATAAATATGTATTTGTGCATGTATAATATAGATACATGCTTATATCAGACCAGAAAAGCTGTGGATTGAATTAAGTGATTAAGTGACTTAGGTTCTTATAACGTCCAGCCTCTGCCATTTTATGACCTTTGGCAACCTAATTTTGCTCTCTGAGCAGAAGCCAAATTTATATAATGAAGGAATTAAACTAATAATTTCTACAGCAGTATTTGTCTATTCAAGAGTATATTGAAGAACTTATGTATATCATATCCTGTTTGGCTATGCTTACTTGGAATACAGCCAAAACATTTTTGGATACAACGTAAACTAATAATCTCTATATGTGATAATAATAATAGTGAAGATTAGAATAGAATGATAAACAATTGTGCCTTTTATTATTTCACATAAAACCAATATGAATATGTAACAGTTAAAAATGTCAGAAACAGTTATCCAGATCAACTGGGAATCAAAAGCCAAACTGAGCATACTTAATAGGAACTGCCTTTGGCTTAGTATAGGCCACTACCTTCAACATCACATTCTAAACAGGAAGTAGAATATTAGACTTCTAGAAGGAGCATTTCGAAATTGCACTTCAAAGACCTACAGACTATGGAAGGGACAAATTTACTCAACTTTTTATAGATTAATTATTAAAGAAAGAAACTCATAAATGCTAGGGGTCTTACACAACTATGGCAGTGTCACTGTAGCACAAAGCATACAGTTCAGAGATTAGAGTGACGCCACTGCATGGTCACCAGTAACCAGAAAATGAAATTGGAATGCATATAACCCACTCCAAATGCATAAGTAGTATGAAGATAGGTAATTTCATCATGAAAATTCAGGCAGCTGCAAAATTAAATTATCATGTTTTCCTTAGGCCCTATATATTAGGTAAAAGGTAAAACTTTAATACAAGTTTCAAAACATTTCAAGTCAGTTTCCTTTACTGATGTTCACTATCCTGAGACTATAAGATGATATGATAATGAAGTATGAATAAATTCTGAAAACAGAGTAAGACAACTGACATTTGTACTGCACATTAGCATCTAGCAAATTACTTTTTAAGTTAAATGATGTGTAATGTTCTCTTTCTTCTTTAGAATAATACTATGAAGTATAGATAATAAAATAATGCCCAATTAGCATGCAAAGAATTTAAATTCAGAGATACTCGTTAGCTCAGGATTATCAGATAGGCAATGGGTTGTAAGGCATGACTGAAACCCACCTGATGCAGCTTCAAATTCAGCACATTTTCCACCATACACAGGCTACTAGACTCAAAAAAAGTAGAAATAGGCTGCTGGAGCACAGTATTTTAAAAAAATGTGTTAATTTATCTCCAGAGATAGAGAACCAAAGTATTCACCTTACAGAAAAAGAAATAAACTCAGAATATCTACATAAACTTGGATTTCTTAGCTATTTTACAGCTAGTAAAATCTATGAAAAAATCCAAATATTGTAGAGACTTGATGACTAAATGTATCCTATACATTACACATTTTTATGAGAAAATCTTATATATTTAAATTTAGAATTTCTTTTTTTTTTTTTTTTTTTTTGAGACAGTCTCACTCTGTCACCAAGGCTGGAGTGCAGTGCATGATCTCAACTCACTATAACCTGTGCCTCCTGGGTTCAAGTGATTCTCCTGCCTCAGCCTCCTGAGTAGCTGGGACTACTGGTGTGTGCCACCACGCCCAGTTAATTTTTGTAGTTTTAGTAGAAACAGGGTTTCACCATGTTGGCCAGGCTGGTTTCGAACTCCTGACCTTGTGATCCACTCACCTCAGCCTCCCAAAGTGCTGGGATTACAGGCGTAAGCGACCACGCCCGGCCTCAATTTAGAATTTCTGAACCTCTCCCTACCCTTCCAGAAATATAAAAATACCTATGCTATAAAGATACTACCTTGAAGCTTATTTAATAAAATAAGTGAAATGATACTTACAAAAACTTTATCTCCAACTACATTTTCCAGATTTAACTGCCTTGTGATTTCCTTTAGGGCGATTTTATCATTGATCTGCAGCAGTCCTAAAAGTCCATTTAAAAGTATTTAATTAAAATGTCACATGTATTTGATACAGCAGGTTATTTTCCAGTTAAGTATATTTTCCCTGTCAAAGCCTGTTAGCTCACATCACTTTCTTTTTAAAACTTAGCAATAAAAACATTCTGTAGAGTCAAAAAACAATCCTTCTTGGGATTAGAATGATAAAAAAAGAAAAAAACCAGAGTCCTTCTTAAACTCCTTCATTATTATTATTTTAATTTCTAAAAATATTGTGTATGGTATATTAAGTAGAGGCTATAAAACATGGATCCACTTTTCAAAATCTATTAAAAATGGATTTGAAATATACAAGTGAATTTAGTTTCATCATATAAAAACCCCACAACGTTTATATCATCTCCAATGGCAAAATGATGGCATACTTACCATTTAAGTGAACTTGTAATACATTTTCACTCACTTCTTCTATTTCCATGAGTTCTTTCAAAGCATGATTTATTAACTAAATATGAAAAAATTATGAAATAATAATAGGTAAAAGATAAAAAGAAGTCCATATTCCTTTTTAAACTACAAGTAGTGAGAACAGAATATAAATAAATTGACCTCTTTAACAAATAAGTTTTCAAATTCTTTACAGATAAAAGGTTTAACTAGAATATCTCTTATCTGACTCTTAAAGAAACAAAGGCCAGGACTGATACAATATTTTCTCAATCACCTACCCAAACTTTTAATAAAAATTTAGAAACAACCAAGTTCTAAAATAAATACTTCTCTACATATCACATTAAACATGTGACATGGCCCTTATAAACTTAATGTCTCAGTACATTACACATCTCTCTGACATTTATTCTACTAAATATCATTAAAATCAGTTAAAAGCCTATTGAATTAAAGGTTTCTATGCAGCATACATTTTTTTTTGTAATATTGTACTGCTCTTATACTGTGATATCATATATATCTCTTCATATTACCACTGCATTTAAGAAAAGCCAAAAACCTTTCTAAAGAGTAAAAATGGACTGTTCTTTCCAATATTAAAATATAGGATACTATCAAAAAATAAATGAACTGGGAAAAGCAGTTTGTATATACAAAAAAAAAAAAAATAGTAGAGATGGCATCAAAACTTAGGACAAAAACGATTACTCAGTGAAGGCACCGGGACAACTGGTAAACTATTTTACAAAACAAAATACTATTTGTATTTGCAATATGCTACTTATTTGTCATTGCAATACCTTATCCAAAAGGAAAAAAGCAAATATGATCCTCATTTTAAATTATATAGGTTTCACAACAAGATATCAAAAATAAAAAATTTTCCTGGTTACCTGTATGGTTTTTTTTTTTAATCTTTTTTTTTTTTTTTTTTTCCAGGCAGGGCTGAAGAAAACCTGTATGGTTTTTAAAGCATAGGGAATCTAGGTCCTCTTAAAAGGAGACAATCTCAAGATATCAACTGTCATACTACCAGTAATAGCCCAGCTGAGAAGTGACATTTAAAGAGAAGTAACATTAAAGGACTGTACAGTGGTACTTCTTCACCTCTGGATCAGGTCAGACCCTATAATAAGAGTACATCCACAGATGAGACAAAGTTGCTCCCCTCAAAATACTGCTTTCAGCAAGTTTTTCTTAGCAAAACATGGTGATTCCTTTCCTCCGTCTCTTGATATTTTGCTTATATATTTTTTCCTTGGTTATGATTTTAATTCATAAAATGTCTTATGTTTTGATGAATTATTCAAAACCACTTCAAATCCTTTCCTAAAAGGAATGAGGATATTAATAATACCTCCATTTTATATACGCATGAAGAGAGTTGTAATAGGTTTATAGCTTTCTTTCCACTGAACTTAAACACCAACTTATGCTTTGCTTGAATCAGCCCACTAATATTTTATGGGGTGTGTATATGGTTTGAAATGATAAATATATTAGCAAATGAGTCTTCAAATAATATTAGTTCTAATCTGGGTATTTCTAAAATTTACTATGTAACTAGTTAGGCAATCAACCATTTAAGTTAGCTTTTTTTCCTTGAATATGTTGTCATCATTTCAAATATTTAAACTACATTATACACTAAAAATATTTTGTTGGTTATTAATATTACACTGACCAACATAACCATCTCCTTTCCACATTCTTTGTTCCTAAAATTTAATTTTACAAACATACCAGGATAATTTTCTAAGACCTCCCAGCATCCAGTAGTTTTTATGCTCACAAACTATTATACTATTTCCAAATATTGTAATAAACACAGGATTCACCAATATGCAACTAGGAGGAATATCCTATTTAACCATCTAGCAAATCTGTCTACAGTAAATTCCATGTAGAAGAACATTTTCTAAGGGTCAGGTAACAATGGCTCACACCTGTAATCTGAGTGCTCTGGGAGGCAGAGGCAGGAGGATTGCCTAAGCCCAGGAGGTTGAGGCTACAGTGAGCTATGATAGAGCCACTGTTCTCCAGCATGGGTGACAGAGTGAGATCCTGCCTCTTAAAAAAAAAATTTTTTTTTTCCTAGGGCTCAACCTGTCATTTGAAGCCATATCAAATTTTTTTTTTTAAATACAATGCTTGTGATATTACAAGCCACACCTTCTATTGCCTTTTTCAATTAACTAGTTTGAATTTATGTATTTTAGACTGTTTGGCCAAGTATAGTTTTTTAAATATACTATAATCTTAGGGTTAGGATTGGAGGTTAAAACAAATATAAGGCTACAGTCTTATGTTTTAAAATTTGAATTTATATAACTATATTAATATGGCTAGGCACTGTGGCTCATACCTATAATCCCAGCACTTTGGAAGGCTAAGGCAGGTCGATCACTTGAGCCCAGTAGTTCTAGACCAACCTGGACAACATGGTGAAACTCCGTCTCTACTAAACATACAAAAATTAGCTGGGTGTGGTGGCACCTCTACTCGGGAGACAGAGGTGGGAGGATTGCTTAAGCTCTGGGAGGCAGAGGTTTCAGTGAGCTGAGATCGTGCCACTGCACTCCAGCCTGGGTGACAGAGTGAGACCCTGTCTCAAAAAAGAAAAAAAAAAAAAAAAAGAAAGAAAAAAAAAATATTCTATTCTACTGAGAGTTCTTTTCTAAAAATACATTATATCTGATAATTTATTCAATCCATATTTTCTTTCAGGATACTCCCACACATACAACAAATTACAAAAGTAGCACAAGTCAAACAATGCTCCTCATCTCTTCAACCTGTCAATATTAGAGTACATCAGGAATACATGAAACTGTATCAAAATGGAATGCCAGGCAACGGCCTCTTCCAGATTCCACTGTAGTGAAACCAAATAAATGACTGCAAAGCACCACAATATGGCTCTGGTTTAAGAAACAAAAATTAGACAAACTGTCAGCATGGCCAAGAATAATTGATCTGTTTTATTAACTGATAAATACTATATCTTAATGCTTTTGCTTTTAAATTTCAGTACATTGATTAAACCTATAGGGGTTTATAAAAAGACACTGTAACACGGGAGGAAGGGAACAACAAGCAGATTAAAAAGATTAAGTATAGATTTAAAAGATTAAGCAAGATGGCTGATTAGAGATTTCTGGTGCTCGTATCCCCCACAAGAAAGGACCACGGCAATGAATGAACAGCTAAGATTTGTCTGGCGTGTTGAAGGGAGAGTGCTGGAGTGCAGCAGGGGAGCGGAAACGCATGTGTAGTGACTAAAAATCCAGGAGGGCAGTGTGTAGGCACCTGGTCTCTGCAGCGCCATCTCCTGCACCTGAATCAAATCTTCCCATAATCAGGAGGGACTTCCTGTTTCAAGGAAAAGGTAAGCAGAAGATCCCCATCAGCCCTCACTGCCACCACAAACACCTACAGTCCTTACCACAGAAGAATCCCACAGTCCTAGCAAGCCCTGAGTCAAGGTGGAGAGCTGCTGGAATTCAAGCAGTTGCATTGCTCCAGATCATGAGAATAAGGTGTGCATCCTCCATCCTTCACCCACCTTTTGACCAACTTGCTGCAGCATGGCACCATTGAGGCCAGAGCCACCTCTGCTGTGTGCCTTGCTCTGCAGGCCAGTAGCCACTGCACCTTTCCAGTGCTAGGGCTCCATCTTCATTCCACCAAACCCACACAGGTGGCTCAACGCCGCAACTCTAGCTGCATGGAGCCTGAGCCTATAATTGGCTATGACTCTGGTCCTACACAGCAGGGAAACCAGGCCCTTGCTGCCACACTTCTAG
The DNA here is from genome assembly GCA_036589455.1 of Ateles fusciceps. NCBI lineage: Eukaryota > Metazoa > Chordata > Mammalia > Primates > Atelidae > Ateles > Ateles fusciceps. The sequence continues at coordinate 14,450,432 of JAZHEH010001266.1, read as the reverse complement.
TCAGAGGGCCAATCTGGCAGTCCCACCCAGGGCAAACTCTCACTTGAGCTGACCAAACCACTGTATGGCTCTCTCCCAAGAAGGAGAGGTCCCTGAGCATCCAAGCAGCTGACACATCCCTTGGGCTTTCAGAGCAGCTATGTACCCACACTCAGAACCTGAGAAACAGCCCCACAATACTGTGTACCCCTCCCCTCCCGCAGACACACCTCTGGCTTGCCCAATGGTCCTGCGCCTACAATCAGGGCCTGAAATAGCCCAGAAGGTTGCCCCTGGCAGGCATGCCCCAGCCCAGCCAAGGAGCCATGAGCCATGACTTGTACCTGAGAAACAGCCCTATGGGCCACCCATGGTGAATACACCTTGCACAGGGAGGCCAAGCATCCTTGTGAACAAATACTGGGTCTGAGAAGTAGCCCTCCAGGCCATTCTTGAGCCTGCCAAGCAGTCTTGTGTTCACATCCAAAACCTGACAAACAGTGCGGCCTCCCTACAACCCCATCAGACATGCCCCAGGACCAGCTAAGCAATCGTGTGCCCGCACCCCTAACCTGAGAAGCACACTCGCCAACTGCCACTAGCAGACACATATCCTAGCTGGCTGGGCAGCATTATACCCTAGGCCTACAAATCATCCCTGAGAGTTGCCTCTGGCAGACACTCTTTTGGGCCAGCTGAGCAGCCCTGCACCTACTTCCCAGGTCTACAAAACAGCCCAGTGGGCCATATGCTGATGAAGAGCTTCTAGGCCAGCCAAGCAGCAGTGTCACAGGCCTGAGAAACAGCCTCACAGGCCGCCCCTGGTGGGCATGCCCATAAGCCAGCTGAATAGCCTTGTGCCTGCACCCTGAACCTGAGAAACAACCCCGTGGAACCCCTCAGCAGATATGGCCCTAAGCCAGTCAAGCAACTGTATTCCTATACCTCTGGTGGGGTCAAGCAGCCTTACACCTGCATCCCAGGCATCTCCTGGGCCTGAAAAACAAACCAGTGAGTTGCTCCTGGCAAGCATTCACCCAGGCCAGCTGAGCAACCATGTGACTATGCTCCTGGGCACATTAATAGTTCCATCTGCCAGAGGGTCAGATCCCAAAGTGGTTGACCCACCACATACATGCACATGTCCCTAAACTGAGAAAGAGCCCAGCAAACCCACTCCTGGCAAAGCTGTACAACTGCCACCACAAACTCTCAGCCTAGGCCACTGAGACACTTGTAAATGACACTAGTGTGGAGTACAGCTGAAGAAAACTACACAAAGACCACACTACTGTATCCAAATAGAACCAAGGCCAATGAACCACACCAAACCAACACTCCAGACTCATGCACACAAATAAATATTTCTTTATGACATCAATTCTATAACATTGGAAAAGGCAATTTTACTTTTCTACCTGAGGCATACCAATCAATATAGGGACATACTAAACATAAAAAAGCAAGAAAACATGACACTTCCAAAGGAAAACAATAATTCTCTATTAACAGACAGGAATCATAAGGAAATATAGAAAATGCTAGAAAAAGAATTCAAAATAATAATCTTGACAACACTCAGTGAAATTCAAGAGAATACAGACAGAAAATTAAACAAAATTAGAAAAACAATTTGTGATTTGAATAAGAAATTAAGCAGAGATACCATAAAAAAAAACAAACAGAAATCCTACAGCTGAAGTGAATGAAATAGAAAATACAACTGAGACCTTCAACAGACTACACCAAGCATAAGAATTTCTTACATTGAAGACAAATTGTTTGAAATAACATAGGGAAAAAAGAAAAAAAAATAGAATGAAGAAAGCCTACAGGATTTATGAGACATCATTAAGTGAACAAATATTTGTATTATTGTCCTTTCAGAAGGAGAAACAAAGGAAAAGGTGAGAAAAACATATTTAATAAAACAATAGTTAAAAACTTCCCAGTTCTGGAGAGGAATGGACATCCAAGGCTTTGAAGCTCAAAACTCCAAATAGATTTAACTCAAACATATTTTATCTGAGGCATATTATAGTCAAATTGTCAAAAATCAAAGAATTAAAGCTAAAGTGTCAAGTCACTATAACGGAATCCCTATTATACTACAGTGAATTTCTTCTTCTTTTAATTAAAAATTTTAAACTCTTTATCCTTTTTTTAAAAAAATAATATTTTAAAACATTTTTCATTCTTCTTCTTACATTTTAGCTGATTGTCAGAATAAATAACAGCAGATTCCTCAAGAGAAACCTGACAAGCCAGAGGGGAATGGATGATACACTAAAAGCTCAGAATGAAAGAACTGTCAGCTAAGAATATTATACCCAGCAGCTTCAGAAATAAAGGAGAAATAAAATCTTTCACAGACAAGCGAAAACTAAGGCAATCCGTCATCACTAGACCAGACTTACAAGAAATGTTCAAGGAAGTCTTATATCCATAAATGAAAAGATGATAATCACCATCATGAAAATGTGAAATTATAAAACTCACTGGTAGAGCAGATACATAAAGGCGAAAGAGGAAGGATCAAGCCTTAATACTACAGAAAAGCACCCAACTGGAAAAGTAAATGAGAGGAAATAAAAAACAAAGGATATAGAAAACAACCAGAAAACAATCACTAAAATGACAGGGTAAGTACTCACTTATCAAAAATAATCTTGAATATAAACCAATTAAGTTTCCCATTTAAAAAAATACAGACAGGCAGAACAGATATAAAAACAAAATTCAATTATATGCTGCTATAAGAAACTCACCTCACCTGTATAGACACACAGACTTAAGGTATAAAAAAAGATATCCCATGAAAATGGAAAATAAAAATGGTAAGAGGAGCTATATTTATACCATTCAAAATAAAAAGTTGTAAAAACAGAGAACATCATATAATAATAAAAGGATCCATTCAACAAAAGAATATAACAGTTGTACATATAAATGTACCCAACACTGAAACACTCAGATGTATAAAGCAAGTATTATTAGATCTAAAGAGAGAGAGAGTTGCATTAAAATAACAGGAACTTCAACACCCAATTCTCAGCATTGGACAGATAATTTAGACAGAAAATCAGTGAAGACAGATTGAATTTAAACTTTACCACAGACCAAATGGACCTAACAGACATTTTCAGAACATTTCACCCAACAACTGCAGAATGTACATTCTTCTCATCAGCACACAGAAGATTCTCCAGGACTGACCTATGGTTAGGAAACAACAGAAGTCTTAAACATTAATCATATAAAGTATTTGGTCTGGCCACAATAGAATAAAACCAGATATCAATAATAAAATAACTGGCTAGGTGCAGTGGCTCACACCTGTAATCCCAACACTTTGGGAGGCCAAGGTAGGAGGATCCTGTGAGCCCAGGAGTTTGAGACAAGCCTGGGCAACATAGGGAGCATAGGGAGACCTTGTCTCTATTTTTTTTTAAAGTAATAATAATAAAAATAAGAGGTGTCAGGGTCACACCATGTTGGGTACCACTGTCGGGGTCACCAACTGTGGGGGTCTATCCTGCAGTCCCTGACTCAACAACAGATGAATAAAGTACACTGACACACAGATATTATGCTTTGACAATTCAACTGAGGGTCCATGCGGCTTCTTATAGACTCACTGGAGAGTACTGTAAACAGTTGCAACCACTGGACCTTATTAGCCAGTGAGACTTGCATTTATTTAGTAGAGTTTAATTGACAAAGGCTTGAGTCAACATCACTAGAGTGAAGATTAAAGCACAGGTTCCGATGTCCAAAGCAAACACCATTAGAGGATAATATCCCTGGTCAACCTTCCCCAGAGAGTGCCATATCACTCAGAGGTTAGTTTTAAGACCACATGAGTAAACAAGTTAGTTAGGTAAACTCCCCCCATATATTCTAGCTATTTGCTTTACTTATTAACTAAATGTAAAGGGTTTAGGTTGCCTTCAGTCAAAACTTCTACTGAAACTATGAAAAAACCCTTAGGCCTTCCAAAGGGTTTGAGACTATATACTATAACTTTCTCTACTATTTTTCCCTTAATATTTTTGCCACCATCCTGAGTGAATTCCCACAAGAGGAACATTAGAAACTATACAAAAATATGGAAATTAGACAACATGCCCCTGAACAAACAACAGGCGACAAAAGAAATTAAAAATATTACAGACTCCTAGAAACAAAATGAAAATAGAAACACAACATACCAAAACTTAAGGAACACAGCAAAAACAGTATTAAGAGGCAAGTTTATACCAATCTACATCAAAAAACTAGAAAAATTTCAAATAAAGAAGCTAACAATGCAGTCCAAAGAGCTAGAAAAGAATAAACCAAAACACAGATTAGTCAAGGAAATAATAAATATCAGAGAAAGAATAAACAAAATTGAGACTAAAAGAATAATATAAAAAATCAGTGAAACAAAAGTTGCTTAGCTGGACTAAGAAAGAAAGACCAAAATGAATAAATGAGAAATGAAAAAGGAGACATCACACTGAATATCACAGAAATAAAAAGGATCATTAGAGTACTATGAAGAACTATGTATCAATTAATTACAAAACCTAAACAAAATAGGTAAGTTCCTGGACACATAAAACCTCTCAATATTGAAGCAAGAAGAAACAGAAAACCTGGAGAGACCAACAACAAATAGTGAGGTAGAATCAGGAATAAAAAGTCTCCCCAACAAAGGAAATTCCAGTACTGGATGGCTTCACTGCTGAATTCTGCTAAACCCTTAAAAAATGAATGCCAATTCTTCTAAAACTATTCCAAAAAATTCAAGCTGAGGAAATTCTTCCTAATTCATTCTATGAGGCCAGCATAACCCTGACATCAAAATTAGACAAGGATAAAACAGCAACAAAAACTATAAATCAATATCTCTGATGAATATAGATGCAAAAGTCTTCAACAAAGTATTAGTAAGCTGAATACAAAAAGATCATTCACCATGATCAAGTGAGATTTATCCCAGAGATGCAAGGATGGTTTAACATATGCAAATCAATAAACATCACACAACACATCAACAGAATGGAGGCCAAAAACTACATGATCATCTCAATGGATGCAGAAAAAAAATGTGATAAAATTCAACATCCCTTCATGATAGAAACTGCCAATAAATAGGTATAGAAAAAAAGCATCACAACATAGTAAAGGCCATATATGACAAACCCACAACTAACGTCATAGAGAATGGAGAAAAAGCTGAAAGTTTTTTCTGTAAGAATTAGAACAATACAAGGATGTTCACTCTACCCATTATTATCCAACATAGTATTAGACCTTGAAGCCAGAGCAATATGGAAAGGAGGAAGTCAATTCATTCCTCTTTGCAGATGACATAATCTTATATATAGAAAAACCTAGAGACTCTACCAGAGAACTCTAAAAATTTCAGTAAAGTTGAAGGCTACAAAATCAATGTACAATAACCAGTACTGTTTGTATACACTAACAACAAACTAGCTAAAAGAAAAAATCAAGAAGTCAATCTCATTTACAAGAGCTATTAAAAAAAATTAATTACTGATGGATAAATTCAATCAAGGACGTGAAAGGTATAGTTTTTGTACAAAGAAAACTACAAAGCACTGAAGAAATTGAAGAGGATAGAAGCAAATTAAAAGACATCCATACTTACAGATGCAAGTAATATTGTTAAAATTACTATACTACCAGAAGCAATCTACAGTTTCAATGATATTCCTATCAAAACACCAATGATATTCTTCACAAAGATGGACAAAAATCCTAAAATTCATATGAAACAACAAAAGGCCCCAAATGTTCAAAGCAATCCTGAGCACAGGAATAAGGCTAGAGTCAACATACTACCTAACATCTACTACCTAATTTCAAATATACTACAAAGTTGTAGTAACCAAAGCAGCATGATACTGGCATAAAAACAGACATGTAGACCAATGGAACAGACTAGAGAACCCCAAAATTAATCTGCTTATCAACAGCCAACTGACTTTTACAAAGGCCAAGAACATTCATTAGGGAAAGGACAATTTCTTCAATAAATGGTGCTGAGAAAACTGGATATCCCGGATATCCCTATACAGAAGAATTAAACTAGATTCACATCTGTCATCCTATAAAAAAATCAATTCATAATGGATCAAAGACCTCAATGTTAAGACCTGAAATTATAAAACTACTAGAAGAAAACATAGGGGTAATACTTCAGGACACTAGTCAAAGAAAAGATCCTATGAATAAGAACTCCAAATCACAGACAACAAAAAAAGAAATAGACAAATCAGATGACATCAAACTCAAAAGATTCTGCACAGCAAGGGAAACAATCAACAGCCTAAAAAAAACAACCTACAGAAAAAATGAAAATATTTGCAAACTATTCATCTGATGGGAGATTCATATCCAGATTACACAAGGAACTCAAATATCTCAAGAGCAAAAAACCAATTTGCTTAAAAAACAGGCAAATAATCTGAACAGACAATTCTGAAAAGACATACACATGGCCAACAAATATATGAAGAAATGTTTAACATCATTAATCATCAGGAAAACGCAAATAGAAACCACAGTGAGGTATCATCTCACCCCAGTTAGGATGTCTATTTTCAGAAAAACAAAAAATAATAAATGCTGGTGAGGATGCAAAGAAAAGGGAACTTTTATACACCATTGGTGAGAATGTAAACTAGTACAGCCAATATTGAGAAAAGTACAAAGGTTCCCCAAAAAACACTACAAATAGAACTACCATATGGTCCAGCAATCACACTACTGAGATTTTATATAAAGGAAAGGAAATCATTACATCAGAGAGACATCTGAACCCCTGTATTTATTGTTGTACTATTCACAATAACCATGACATGGATCAACCTAGGTCCAACAACAGATGAATGGATAAGGAATATGTGTATATATACATAATGGAATACTGTTTAGCCATTAAAAAAAAAAATGAAATCCTGTCATTCACAGCAACATGAATGGAACTGGAAGAAGTTATGTTAAATGAAATAAGCCAGGAAAAGAAAGTTAAACACCATGCATTTTCACTCATCTATGGAAGCCAAGAAAAGTAAATCTTATAAAAGTCAAAAGTAGAAGAGAGGATAGGGTAGGAAGGGTAGGAGGAAAGGAGGGCTAGGTAGAGATTTAATAAGGAATACAAAATTATAACAAGATGGGAGGCATAAGTTACAGTGTTGCACTATCATTGTTCTGTAACTATAGGATGACTGTAATTAACAATAATAGTTTCCAATAGCTAGAAGGAGGATACTGGATGTTCCCAACACAAATAAATGATAAATGTTGGAGATGACTGATATGCTAATTACTCTGATTTGATCACTATACATTATATGTATCAAAACATCACTATATACCCCATCAAAGTGTATAATTATTATGAGTCAGTTTAAAAATAAAGTATAGGAAGAGAGAGCCAAGACGGCCGATTAGCAGCAGCTCAGGATTGTAGCTCCCACTGAAAGCACAGAGAGTGAGTGGACGCCACATTTTCAGACGAATTTTCATAGCCCACGGACCAAGAGATTCTTGGCGGAGGAGCCCACGGGTCGCCAGCGCGACCCTTTTGGAGGGGGCGGCCGTTTTGTAGGCGCCCTGACGCGGCGATTCTCAGTCCGGAGTATACGGGACTGAGTGCCCTTTTGGTTGGTGTTTGGAGCTCTGGGAAAGCAGAGTCTCCCATTCAGCTGATTAAAAAGCAGACTGAAGTGGGGGAACCAGACCGGGAGATTCCCGGGCAGAAAAGCGCCACGAATCTCAACGCCGGTTTCAGCCTGCGTAGTGGGTCGCCGCAGGGGAAGGCTGGTCCCCCCCTCCACAAAAAAATAAAAATAAAAACAGCAGTTGGAACTGCTGAAGATTGAGAGTTTCACAGCAAGTACAGCTGAACCCGGAAAGGTCCAGCTCTGTGGGGGGAGGGGCATCCACCAAAGGAAAATTAAGAAATAGAAAAAACTTTATCACCAACAAGCTGGACGTCCACTCAGAGACCTAATCTGAAAATCAGCAATTACACAGACAACAGGTGGATAAATCCATGAAGATGGGAAGAAACCAGCACAGAAAGGCTGAAAACACCCCGAAATGAGAATGCCTCTCCTCTTACAGAGGATTGCAGTGCCTCATCACCAATTGAACAAGGCCTGACAGAAAATGAATGTGAGGAATCAACAGAATCAGGCTTCAGAAGGTGGATAATGAGAAACTTCTGTGAGCTAAAAGAACACGTTCTAGCCCAATGCAAGGAAACTAAGAACCTTGAAAAAAGGTTTCACGAAATGTTCATGAGAATGGACAATTTAAAGAGGAATATAAGTGAATTAATGGAGCTGAAAAACACGAGAACTTCGAGAAGTATGCACAAGTTTTAACAGTCGAATTGATCAAGCAGAAGAAAGGATTTCAGAGGTCGAAGACCAACTTAACGAAATAAAACGAGAAGACAAGATTAGAGAAAAAAGGGTAAAAAGGAATGAGCAAAGTCTCTAAGAAATATGGGACTATGTGAAAAGACCTAATCTACGTTTGATAGGTGTACCTGAATGTGACAAAGAGAATGAATCCAAGCTGGAAAATATTTTTCAGGATATTATCCAGGAAAACTTTCCTAACCTAGCAAGGCAAGACAATACCCAACTCCAGGTAATACAGAGAACACCACAAAGATATTCCTCAAAAAGAGCAACCCCCAAGGCACATAATCATTAGATTCATCAGGGTTGAAACGAAGGAGAAAATACTACGGGCGGCCAGAGAGAAAGGTCAGGTTACCCACAAGGGGAAGCCTATCAGACTCACAGCTGATCTCTCAGCAGAAACCCTACAAGCCAGAAGAGAGTGGGGGGCCAATATTCAACATCCTTAAAGAAAAGAACTTTCAACCTAGAATTTCATATCCAGCCAAACTAAGTTTCATAAGTGAAGGAAAAATAAAATTTTTTGCAAACAAGCAAGTACTCAGAGATTTCATTACCACCAGGCCTGCTTTACAAGAGCTTCTGAAGGAGGCACTATGTATAGAGGGGGAACAACCAGTATCAACCACTTCAAAGGACCCATCAGTAAGCTGTATCCAGATCCATCTTACATGCAAGGATATACAGAGACTCAAAACAAAGGGTCAGAGGAAGATTTGCCAACCAAATGGAGAGCAAAAAAAAAAAAAAAAAAGCAGTAGTTGCAATTCTCATCTCTGATAAAATAGACTTTAAAGTAATAGAAACCTAAAGAGGTAAGAAGGACATTGTATAATGGTAGAGGGATCAATGTAACGGGAAGAGCTAACGACCCTAAGTCTATGCGCACCCAATATAGGAGCACCCAGATACATAGGGCAACTTCTTGGTGACTTACAAAGAGACTTGGACTCCCACACAATAATAGTGGGAGACTTTAACATTACATTGTCAATATTGGACAAATTAATGAGACAGAAGGTTAAGAAGGATACCCGGGACTTGAACTTAAACCTCAAACAAGTAAACTTAATAAACATTTACAGAACTCTCTACTCCAAATCCACAAAACATACATTTTTTTTTCAGTAACACACCACATTTATTCTAAAAGTGACCACATAGTTGGGAGTAAATCACTCCCTAGCAATTGCATAGTATTTCATAGGTTTAAATGAAATATTGGTTGGCTGTTTGTTTGTTATTTTCCTCCCTTATTCCTTCCTGTCTCCATTGTATAACACAATTATCAGTATAAAAAAAGCTTTTAATATCCATTTGTAGACTGCATTCTAGCCTGGGCAATAGAGCAAGATTCCCGTTCTCTCTCCCTTTTTTTTCTTCTTCTTCTTCTTTTTTCTCTTTATTTCATTCTTTTTTCTTCCTTCTTTCTCTTTTTCTCAAAAAAAAAAAAAGAAAAAAAAAATAAAGTATAAAAAAGGTTAATTACTACTTAAAATGTCTATTTTATGAAATAAATGTTTTGAGCTATTTAAGCCAGACTTACACAAGAAGGAAAGATTGTTAGAAAACTGAAATGTAGTATCACATTAGAAGCAAATGATAGAACTGGCAGTAAAGAAACTTACATTGGCCATATGGTAGAATGCTTAGAGAAGGGAAAAAAAAAAAAAAAACATGAAAAAAGATGGTAGACATAGACAAATGAAAACAAAGATTTAAGAACTGAATATTCTAATATTGGATATTCATTTTCTCTAATCCTAAAAAAAAATGAAAGAGAACATTCAAAAATAAAAGAATATTATTTAGTGAAGAATATCTCTAAATTTATACTAAAACATTTATACCAAATATCAGTGAATTTTCGACTCTTAGACATAGCCTATGAATAACTAATACAATAAGAAAAGAAATAAAAGGTATAGAGATAGGTAAGAAATAATTAAACTTGTGTTTGCTCACAGATAACAAAATTGTCTAAGTAAAAAATCTCAAAGAATTGACAAAAAAACAAAAACAAACAAACAAACAAAAAAACCTCCTGGAATTGAGAAGCAATTATAGTAAAACTGCAGAATATAAGGTAATATATAAAAGCCAAGTGTTTAGCCATCTACTAGCAATGAACACCTTAGAAAAGGAAATTTAAAAAACAGTACTATTCACACTGGCACCAACAAATAAAAAATTGGTATAAAACTAATAAAATAAGTATAAGATCTTTATTAAGAAAACTATAAAAACTGATGAAATTCCTAAATAAAGAGATACTCCATGAATGGGAAGACTCAATATAGCTAAAGATGTCCATTCTTCCTCATGTGATATATAAATTCAACACAAAATCCCAGCAACTCAATACAAAGATTCTCAGAATTTGGTGAGTATGTACAAAGTAAATCTAAAGTTATTATGAAAAGGCAAAGTATCCAGACAGCCAACACAATACCGTAGAAAAACAAAGTCAGAAGACTGACAGTAATTACCTTAAAGACTCACTAAAAATTTACAGTAATCAAAACAATGTGATATTGGCAAAAGAACGAATAAGGCAAGGGAATAGAAAGAGAACCTAAAAACAGACCCACACAAACACAGTCAACTGATCTTTGACAAAGAAGCAAAGGCAATTCAATGGATGAAAGATACTCGTTCTCCAACTGGTCATTCATTTGGAAAAAAAAAAAAATCTAAATACAGACCTTACACCTTTCACAAAAAGCAACTCAAAATGAATCATAGACCTAGATGTAAAATGCAAAACTATAAAGCTTGTAAAAGATACATAGGAAAAAATCTAGATGACCTTGGGTTTGGTGATAAAGCTTCAGATACAACACAAAAATCATAATCCATGATAGAAAAAACTGACAAGATTATTAAAATCGAAGACTTTAGTTGGGCACAGTGTTTCAGGTCTGTAATCCCAGCACTTTGGAAAGTTGAAGCAGGAGGATTGCTTGAGCTCAAGAGTTCAGGGCCAGCCTGAGAAACATAGGGAGACCCCATCTCTACAAAAAATTTAAAGAAAATTAGCCAGGTGTGATGGTGCATGCTTGTAATACCAGGTATTCGGGAGGCTGAGGTGGGAGGACTGCTTGAGTCCAAGAGGCCGAGGCTACAGTAAGCTCTGATCATGCCACTGCACTCTAGCCTGGGTGAAAGAGTAAGACCCTATCTTGTAAGATAGATAGATAGATAGATAGATAGATACTATTCTACCAAAGATACTGTTAATAATATGAAAAGACAGAACAAGATCCTGTCTCAAAAATAAGTAAATAAAAACTTCTGCTCTGCCAAAGACAATGTTAATATTATGAAAAGAAAAGCCACAGACTGTAAGAAAATACTTGCAAAACAAAACTGAAATCAGAAATATAAAGGACTCTTAAAACCTATCAATAAGAAAACAAACAACCCAAATTAAAAATGGGCATAAGATACATCATCAAACATATACAGATGAAAAATAAGTGTATGAAAAGATGCTCAACATCATATGTCATTAGGAAATTACAAGTAAAAATAATGACACCAATATGTACTTATTAGAATGGTTAAAATAAAAAAAAAATTAATTTCGTTTCTTAAATTTAAAAATTTGAAATTTAAAATCATTCCACATAGTCCTCTTGTGAAAACTATCCAAAATAACAGTGAATTCGAGTGCAAAGAAAAAGCATAATAAAAAAACCAATAAAGAAGTAGTGACTGTAGAAGCTGAGTATGAGGACTAAATCAAGTTCAACATAGATTTGAAACTAAAAAATTACTGTAAATATGATTATAATAAATGTGAAAATTTGTGAAATATTAAAAGAAATTAGATGTAAAATTTCAATTTATGTACTTTAAACAATATTCGAAATGAGTGATAACAGTAAAATCCTAATGTACTCATCTTAATAATGTAATTTCAATATATCTTGCTTAAAATGTTAAAAAAATTTTACTTCTCATCCATTTTTAAAGTACATTAGTCAAAAATTGAAACTTATTGCATAAAATACATGAGAACAGATTTTACAGACTACTTAGCATTGAAAGTAACTACTTTCAAGAGTTAACACCAATAATTTGTCTCCTATATTACATAAAGGATATGAAAGACAAGAATAAGAGGAAATAAGAATTTTTTTTTTTGAGGTAACTAAGCAAATATGATAAAGAGGGAAAGGAGACAAGAATTATATAAGATGTGAGCATGCAATGAAAAATTGTGTAAGTGCAAGTTAGGGTTAAACAATAAATAGTAATGATGTAGGAAAAATAAAAAGAATGCATGATATGATACTTCCCTAACCTATAACAAAGGGAAAAACCCTACCTTGCAGCATTGATGTAAAGAATAAATGAGAGAACACAGATAAAAAGACACATAGTACATGCTCAATAAATGCTAGTTTCTTTTTCCACTGGCAATCTCTACTTCTTCAGCGACAAAAGACCAAGTTGGAACAAACATCAATTGACAATTTGTCACTAGGAGGACAAATAAGCGGAAAAAAGGTCTGCTATACTCAAACATACCACCCTAATTTATAAAGTTTTACATGTCTTCTATGATTAAAAAAGAAAAAAACAACAGAGTAAATAAAATGTTACAAACTGATGAAATGAAAAACATTTTCAGTATTGTATAAAATAAGAATCATCACATGCCAACAAACACCAGAAATCAACAGCTTTTACCATAGTTTTTCCTGATCCTCGGGGTCCAATAATGAGTACAGAGTTACTTTCTCCATGGATAGCGGTTCTTTTTAGCAGCTCACTTAAGTGTCTAAAATGACATAAATAGGATAAACTTTACAAAATGAAGCTGGAATAATTTGTTAGGTTGTAGTTTTTAAAAGGCATATTTGAATGTACACAAAAATTTCTTCTCTTCTGTCCCTCTGGGCACTTGGCCTAGCCTCTGATAGGTCCTAAGTAGAAAAATACAAAAGAAATAGTAGAGCAGTATTGATTCTCTGAAATCTTCAAGTGAAAAACGTAGTCAGTTTGGAATATATTGATTTTTATGATGGTAGGGGACAAGGGACAATAGTGGCAACTCTCAGGACCCTTTGATTCAAATCTCTTTTCCTAATACTTTCGACTTTTACTCCATAGCTGGCTGCTGGGTATTAAGGGCCAGATGGTTAGAATTCTCTCCATAGTATCAGATAACAGAAACAAAACAAGATTGAAAGTTAAAGTGCTTTCTCATTATGGATATATTTGTATCTGCTCCTGCTTCATGATATGTCATGTTTCCACATACAAGACAAAATTTTTTACTTCTATAAAAGGGTTTGTTAGCTTTATTTAATATCAAATTCGTTACAATAATTTTTGCAAACCTGGAAGGCATCTGTAAGTAGGTCCGTAACAGTCAAAGGGACAACTGGACTTACTTGTATTGTACTTGCACTCCAAATAGGTTACTATGTGGACTCTGATGACAAAATCTTTCACGTAAAATTCTTTGTACCTGATGAAAATAAAGTGAATAAATATAAATAAAAATATTACACATGAAATAAAAAATGAATGAGAAAGCACATTTACAATAGTCAGAATTAGGAATTAATGAATTAATTCAATCCTCTCTAAATTCTTATCTTCTAGAGTTCTGACATCATTTTCATAAGTTACCAAATTAATGGTCTTCTTACCTATCTCAAGTCCCATAGGAAGAATGAGAATTTAGTTAGGAAGGTTTCCACAAGAGGGAGAACTTACGTTAGCTATATTAGCAACTTAAGGGCTGTTTTAACACATGTGAATGAGTTAAGAAAAAAAAATTATTATAAGGAGCTATATTTTCAGTTTAGAACGAGGGACTTAGTCATGAAAAATTATGTCAAATAATCTAGCACAGTCTTTAAAAAGATGGACCATTAAAGTCATTCTTTTTTTGGATCTGCAGCTAATAAAGAGGTCTTTCAGGGACAAAAGCCTTAGGGTGCTGTCTCCAGATTTGACACCATGGACTGGAATTAAAAACCTCCAAGAATATTTGCTTCTCCCAGACTGATAGCGTGGAACTAATCCTTCATGTATCAAAGAAATAAATTTGAGTTCTTGTTCCACGTACAGAGACTAAGCAAAGAAAATGACTCACTAGGAACAAAACAATCCATACTTGTTCATTATAAAGTAAGTTAAAGAATAAGGGCATTGACTCTAGAAGAAGCTATTATATGAATTTTAAACATTAAGTCTTTTCTAAATTTTAATTTATTTATCTATAAAATAGGGACAATAACATGTGCGGCAGGCCTGTTTTAAAGATTAAAAAAGGGGGTGGAGCACGGTGGCTCATGTCTGTAATCCCAATACTTTGAGAGGTTAAGATGGGCAGATTGCTTGAGGTTAGGAGTTCAAGACCAGCCTGGCCAACAAGGTTGAAATCTCTTCTCTAATAAAAATTCAAAAATTAGCCAGGCATGGTGGCAGGCGCCTGTAATACCAGCTACTTGGGAGGCTGAGGCAGGAGATACTGCTTGAACCCAGGAGGCTGCAGTTGCAGTGAGCAGAGATTACACCACTGCACTCCAGCCAAGATGACAGAGCAAAAAAAAATAAATAAATGAAAAGATTGAAAAAGGCAATTATCTATAACACAAATAGGCTTTGTACAGGTAATAGCTAATATCTGCAAAAATATATAAAAGAACGTATATATATGCACTCAACTAATCATAATATCTATTCCTCTACCTAGATGATATCAAAAGAAAAAACTCAATCCTTTCCTTAAAAAGAAAAAAGCTCACACACAAAACCTCATTAAAATCTCTTAGCGGCAGTAACTGTATGTAAAATATATGCTAGGTAAAAAGGAATTAAAGTTGTAGTGACTAGTTAGAAGGTTCACAAATCCCAAAGTGATCTGGCATGGAAGTTAAATAGGTATATACATGTATTGAAATTAATTCAGCTGTACTTGAAGGATTCGCGCACTTTACATACAAAGGTATGTAACAGCATATCTCAATTAAATTTTTTTTTTTAGAAATAGAGTTAAACAACTTCCTTCAAAAAGAAAGCCAAGTCTTATAAAGGAAAACAGTATCATTTAATTTTTATTTAAAAACTAAATGTAGTTCAGGTCAAGCTAGATAATTACAAATGCCAGGGTAGAAATATCATGCTCATTTCCCTACTAGACTATAAGCTTCTTAAGGAAGAGACATACAGAGAGATGCCCAGCCCTTGGAATACAGTATGCACTTCTGATAACGTTAATTATAAAAACACTCAACAGACGAGGAACGTAACAGAACTTCCTCAACTTAATAAAGGGCATCTATGAAAAACCCTACAGCTAACACTATACATAATGGTGAAAGACTGAATGCTGTCCCTCTAAGATGAAAACATAGACAAGAATGTCCATTCTTCCCATTCCTATTCAACATTTTAAAGACAGTACAAGCTAGGGCAATTAGGCAAGAAAAGTGGGGGAAAAGGCACCTAGATTGGAAAGAAAAAAAGTAAAAGTTAGAATTCTAACTACCCAGGCTTAATAAGGATAAAATCAAATTGTAGTATAAAACACTAATATTAAAAACACTAATATGAACTGACATAAAGGGTAGAGAACAATCATAACAACAACAAAATCTGTTGGTGCACATTTAATTTTGACAAGAGTTTGGAAAATTCTGCTTCCAGATGATTGTTCTTACAAACTTGTACTGATATCTCCTTAAGGATAGCAAGAGTGATTCTTCCTATGTGCTAAAGGGAAAATTCAAGTTAAGAAGATAACTATTTCTCTGAACACCTTTACAGGGTAACAGGTCTTGAGATTAATGAAAATACATACTAACCTGTGAAAGGCACTCTGCGTGAATTAAGCTGTTACTCTTTGATTTACGACTGCTCATTTCAACAAATTCAAATCCTTAAAAAAATTAGCATAAATATTATAAACATAGTGACTTAAAGGGATTACTTAAGAATCTACTATTCCAGAATTAAAATAAATACAAGTTTTTAACTGTAAAAAATGCTCAAACCTTAAGACCTTCCAAATCTTTAATGGCTTCATTTTGTCCAAGCACAGGCTTATTCAATACTCTCTTACCACACTTCAGCCACACCTTGTTTTATTGTGCTTTGCTTTAATGTGCTTTGCAGACAGTATATTTTTTTTAAAAGAAAATTGAAGGTTTGTGGTAACTCTGTGTCCAACAAGTCGATAGGTACCATTTTTCAAACACCGTGTCTCCATTTTGTGTCTGTCGCCATTTTTTAGTAATAAGGTATTTTAAAATTAAGTATGTACATTTTTTTAGGCAATACTATTGCACACTTAATAGACTAGTATAGTGTAAATATAAATATATGCACTGAGAAAAGTTTTGTGTGATTCACTTTATTGTGATATTTGCTTCACTGCAGTGGTCTGGAACTGAACCTATAATACCTCTAAGCCTGTATGTGGTTTTTAGAGCTACTCCCCCTCTTTCCATTAAATCTTTTATTCATTTTCCCTTTCTTTCTTTTTCTAACTTACATGCTTTCTTTATGTCCCACCCATCCATCCCCCAGGATAATCCCTTATAGAAAACCCTCCCTTTGTTGCTCCATTCACCAACCACACCAAAAAAAAAAAAAAAAAAAAAATCATTAAAGACTAGGTTAAATGCCTCTGTTTAAACACTCATAAGTGCCTGTATTTTTCTTTATTATAGAACACTGTTTAAACACTCATACGTGCCTGTATTTCTCTTTCTTTATTATTTTAAACAAAATTGTCTAATTGCTAGTGCTTCCAAATTGAGGATTTTTATATTCCAAGCATTGTAGCATAATGCCCAAAACAAAGTTGGCAATGAATAACTGGAATGAAAAAATATATATACTAATGAAAAATATATCATTTTTGTAAAATTCTCCTCAAGGGTACCATACTCATAGACAAATGCCTTTGACTATAAGATTGAATTTCTTAGCACTGATTTCCTATAGGAGTACTTTACCAGTTAGGCAATAACAGCTTAAGCAGTGTTTACTTAGGTATCAGGGATTGTTACAAATGCTTTGCATTTATCAACTCATTAAATCCTCAGAATTGCCCTATGGAATAACCACTATTATAATCCTCCTTTAAGATTAGAAGACACAGAAAGGCTAAGTATCTTGACCAAAATCAAACAGTTTGTAAATGGAAGAGCCAGGATTTAGATCAAGTTAACTACTTTTTATCTTTTTTTTTTTAAGTGTATTTTGGTCTCATCTAATCTCCAGAAGGAACACAGCTTTGCTGACACCCTGAATTTAGCCCAGTGAAAGCCATTTTGGAACTTTTTTATCACCAGAACTCATAAAACTCAAGAAAAGCTGATCTATCATCAAATCACCAATGATTGACATTATTATAATGTGAGAAAGAAGGCAGCAAGATGAAATAGGAGGATCTTCAGCTTGTGGAGGCCCAAACAGCAACAATAATTTCATAGCCACCACGGACAAAAGTGTCTTTTTGTTAGCCTTGAGATTCAGGCAGGAGTTTGTGAAATCCCAGTGGGGCCCAAGACCCGGGAAAGTCAATTTGAGGGCAGATCTTTGTTCAAGTGACAGATTTCCCAACTGTGGTCCAGGGTCCAGACTTGGAAAGGGCCCTGTCCTCCAGAGGGCTTAGCTAGAACCTGATAGGACCTTGTTACCAGGGCCTGTAGCAGGATGTGAACCCTATCTGGTCCCTTGGTAGACTGGACTTTTCTAAGACCTAGGTCTGTACAGGAGATGAAGATATGCATAGAAAAGGTCTGTTATCAGGTGTGTAGATGGTGTGGCTTTCTCCCCGGAACCTGGGAGGGTTCCTACTGGATCACTGAGTAGATACCTAAGCAGGCAGTACTGTCCTAGTCCTCAGTCACCAAAAGTCCTCTGGCTCCAGGCTTCCTAATTGAAAATTAAATAATAGCATCTTCTTCTTAGAAGAAAAGTGGTCTTCTCAGCTGCCTTAGGATACCTTTTAGCAGTCTTTTCTGTCTAAAGTTTTATCTTATTCCATTCAAGTTTTTATTTTTCCTAATGAGTGTTATGAGAGGGAAAAACCTTTTTAGCAATATAAAATATCCTCAACGCTGGTTTATGATGCTCTTGACTATCAGCCAAAATCTGAAATCACAAGGAACTATGTAATAATTGTCTCCTAGAAAATAAGGCTAATTAAAATGTAAAAAAGAGAAAGGGCTTTTGCAATATGTTTTATTTTGTAGAACTACATTAGTTATCTTACAGTATTGTTAGAATTAAAAGATATTTTTACCCACTTCATGAATTAAGAAAGCATTACTCAGAAAAGCTAAATAAATGTCCACAGTTCCAAGGTAGGTATCTAACCTGCCTCTTTGTATCAAATATAAATCGGGTAAGCTATTAAGATCATTCATTTTTTCTTCATTTGGGGCCATCATTCATAAAAGAAACAACAAACATGCCACTATTGTATCTACCTTATAACATACATAAATTTTGACTGTAAATAAAGTTTCAGTCCAAAGGTTATTTTGACATCTTGCCCCTTCATGTAATGGTCAAGTATCTACATAATGAATATTTCAAAGACAATTCTGACAGTACAGATGAGATAAGCTTCAGACATTTGCAAACTGCGTATCTGACAAAAGATCTGTATATAAAAAACATTCAAAACTCAATAATAAAAAAGAAGCAATCAAATTAGAAAATGGGCAAAACACATAAGTAGACCTTTCAGCAAAGAAGATACGCAGGTGGCAAATAAGCATATGGAAAGATGTTTAATATCATTATCCATTATGAAAATGCAAATTAAAACCATAGTAAAATACCACTATACATCTATTAGGGTAGCTAAAATAACTCAAAGATGGCAAGGATATAGAGAAAATGAATCTTTTATTTAACCACTGGTAGGAATGTATAATGACATGGCTACTCTGAAAAGTTTCATTACAGCAATTTCTTAGAAAACTACACATACACTCACCAAGCCACATAGCAATTTCACTCTAGGGTACTTACCTGACAGAAAAACTTACATTCACACAAAAACCTGTAATGTGTATGTTCATAATAAATTTACTTATAATAGTAAAAACACTGGAATCGATTCACTCAATGAGCCTATGGGGTTAATGAATTAGTTCCACTTATGCTTTCTCACTGAAGTCAGGAAGTACCCAGACAGTAAGAGACTCCCTCTTAAAGGTCTTCTTATACTGGACAATGCCCCTGGCCACCCAGAATCCCATGAGTTCAACACTGAAGATTTTTGCCCAAGTGGTCCACTGGTCCCCAAACACAAAGTCCCTAATTCAGCCTGTAGATCAGGAGGTCATAAGGACCTTTAAGGCTCATTATACACAGGAAAGGAGTGTCAACACTATGAAAGAGAACCTCTACAGAGAGAACATGATGAAAGTCTGGGAGGATTATCCCACTGAAGATGCCTGTTATCACAGAAAAAGCCACGAAAGCCACCAAGCCTGAAACAAATTCCAGCTGAAGAAATCTATGTCCAGATGTTGTACATGACTTCACAGGATTTACTACAGAGCCAATCAAGAAAATCATGAAAGAGATTGTAGATATGGCAAAAAAAGTGGGGGAGTGATGGGTTTCAACATACAAGTCTTAGAGAAATTTAAGAGCTAACAGACACCACATCAGAGGAATCAACAGAAGACAAGGTGTTGGAGATGGGTGCTTCTGAACCACTTCCAGACAGCGAGGAAGATACAGAAGAAGTAGTGCCAGGAAACAAACTGACATTAGACGATCTGGCAGAATAGTTCAATATACAAGACTGCTCTTAACTTCTTTTACAACATGGATCCTTCTATGACACAGGCACTGAAATCAAATCAAATGGTTGAGGAATGGTTGATACTATATAGAAACATTTTTTAAAAAATTAGAAGCCTTCTGCCGGCAGGAAAGATAAAAAAAAAAAAATTAGAAGCCAAGAGAGATAGACAGAAATTACAATGTGTTTCTGTAAAGTTACACCCAAGTGTGCCTACCTGTCTTGTCTCCCCTTCTACCTCCTCCACCTCTGCTACCCCTAGGCAACAAGATCAACCCCTCCTCTTTCTCCTCAGTCTACTCAACATGAAGATGAGTAGGATGCAGACTTTTATGATGATCCACTTCCAATTAATGAATAGTAAATATATTTCTATATATAGTAGACATATTTTCTAAATAGCTTTTCATAGCTTACTTTACTATAAGAATACAGTATATAATACATACATAAAATATGTATCAATTGACAATGTTACCAGCAAGACTTCCAGTCAGGTACGCTATTAGCAGTTACGTTTTGGAGGAGGCAAAAGTTTTATGCAGATTTTCAACTGCTTTGGGTAGGAAAGGAGTGTTACTACCCCTAATCCCTATATTGTTCAAGAGTCAACTGCATATAAAGGAAATTCTCACTACTGCAATTTCAGAAAGCTACTGACCATTTTCAATCTACTTCGGTATTGGCAAAGGACAAAAATTATAGGAATTGTAAAAATGTGTCATCTAAAGCTGTCTGCTCTCTGAATGGCCTACGTGCATTTTCCCATGATAGTAAGTCCCCTACAATCTATACCTTTATAAAGGAAGGGATGAATTCTGAAACATATTCACTGACCACTACTTACTGTATCTGTACTTGGAAGTTTATAGTAACATGCTAACCAAAGCAGGATGACTAAATAAGCTCAAGACTCAATTATGTGTATATTCATAGTTCCCATTTTTCAACTGAAGTGGTCTATTTGTCACAATTCTCCATTCCTATGCTTTCCAAGGGTTGCTTGCTGATACATTCCAAAAATTAAGAAGCACATCCTTTACTGCTCTTGAGATTTCATGAGTACTTATAACTCTTCTTTCTTATGATGCCTTCCTCAGATCTAAACCCTCACTCAGAGCCCCTATGTCTACCTCAATGATTCAGGATAATGGATTTTAGACAAACTCAGTTTGGCCAACAATAATGATAACTATTTAGTAAACTCTCTTAATATCTAAAGGTAGAATTAGAAAATAGCTAACACTAATAACTTATTCCTACATATAACTCAATATCCATTCAAATGTCAAATATTTTCCTACCTTAGAACATAAAAACCCTCTACTTAGTTTGCATAAGTAACTTAAGCTCCTTATCTCAGGTTAGTTCTAATCACTGTTTTTTAGACTAACATAATCCTAAACTTTGTGGGAAAAGCAACCTGGAAGAACTCCTGGTGACAGTCCTTCATGTCAAATTTGAAGTTTGATCAATTTACCAAATATCTCTCTGCTTGCTGACTAGCAATGGCATACAACTTCTATCTATACTATTAGCTGATTACAATTAACTTAGAAAAGTTTCTTAAAAGAATTCAGAATTATCAAATCTGACAAGGGCACACACATGAGACTTGCTTTGGAATACCACACCAACTCTATCTGAAAATAAGTTGCTCAATAAATTATGGTTGAATGAATACAATGTTTCAAATATATATGTATCAAGTATATTAATATATGTTAAATACATTAATTGATACAAAATGTTTTGAACAGATTACTGCTTCACCTCATTAATACTATTGCCATAAGTCACTCACAAGTTATTTCATGCAACAGACTGTATGCACTCAACTTGCTTCTGTCAGCTATGTAAACAGGATATAAATTTTCTGATGACAAATCAGATTAAGTTAAAAAACAGGGTAAGTTAAGCTGTGATAACAATTCATAATTAATGAAATTAATAGTTAATGAAATAAAATATAGGCAAGCACCACAGACTGGCATATCTGCTCAATTTCCATATGTGTGTTTCTGTATGTATAGATGCATGGGTGATAGATATACATATATAAATGAGTTCATGGCTTTAGTTTCCAGCATTGATTAAAGATGTATTTTCACTAAACTGAAAGAAAAATTTTTACTGGAATGACGTTTCAAATGATATAGAAAATGAACACATTTTGAAAAAGGATTAAATAAAATGTTTATTCTACATAAACTGTAGTTAGTAAGACAATCTAGTAGCTACAAGTCAATGCCAGACCGTCTCAATCTATTTAACCTAACTTTTCAGTGTTTACTTATTACGAGGCTCTGTGACAAGCACTATGGGGAAGATGACAAATATAAAATTTGGTATCTATCTTAAAAAAAACTTACAATAGGCCTGGCATGGTGGCCCATGCTTGTAATCCCAACACTTTGGGAGGCTGAGGCAGGCGGATCACGAGGTCAAGAGATCGAGACCATCCTGGCCAATATGGGGAAACCCTGTCTCCACTAAAAATACAAAAATTGGCTGGGTGTGGTGGCATGCACCTATAGTCACAGATATTTGGGAGGTTGAGGCAGGAGAACTGCTTGAACCCGGGAGGCGGGAGTAGCAGTGAGCCAAAATCGTGCCACTGCACTCCAGCCTGGCAACAGAGCAAGACACCGTCTGGAAAACAAAAACAAAAACAAAAACAAAACAACCTTACAATTTGTTGGAATAATATATAGGTGTATGAGCATGAGTACATATGTATCTCTCACAGATAAGGCAGTATCAGCATAAAGCAAGGGATAAACTCATAGGGTTAGTAAAGAAAAAGACCTTAAAAACAAAACAAAACAAAAAAAAAACAGTACTACCTATAGAAGTGGAAATGAACACATAGATTTTAAATGACCTGCCCAAGATGACACAGCTTATTTAATAGCAGTGGTAGCTGTTAGGTCTACTGATTCCCAATCAGGTTGGTTAGTCTCAACTGGCATGAAAAAAAAAAACTGTGAATATCTGAAAAGTCATCAAAATAATCACTGGACTTTTCTTCAGGAGACAAAAAATAGCAGATGAATACATTCTGAAAGAACATGGTTAGTATAACAGATGTTCAAAACTGATAATTCACTTCTCTTTCAATGTTTATGTAAACAATCTGTATTTTTTTTACAGACATTTTTATTTTTAAGATCATAAAGTTTCTTCCCAACACTAAAAAGGAATACATGTTTAGTACAGCAACTCAGAATTTCAATAAGGAATTGGGCAGATACAATGGTACAAAATGGAATCAGAGAATCTTTCTCCTCTATCTAATAAAGCAAAACAAAAAATTGTTAAACAGAAATATCTTAGTAGTACCTAAACAAATAAAGAGAACAAAACAAGGCTAGAAGTCTACAGGAGTCTCCATGGCTCCTAACTTTAACCTCACTCTTAAAAAGCTATATTGGCATGAACAAAATCTCCTAAATTCTCACCAATGTATCAAATATGAAAAGAAGAAAATTGATAAAAGTCCTAATCCAATTATTAAATTTAAAGGCTGAAAAAAGAATCTGTTGGGCCTCCAGGCTGAAAACCACCTACAAGGGAGAAAAAAATGCTAAAATATGGTGTGATAATATGTATGAAGTTCTGAGAGAGAGACCAAGCAAAGATGCCACTCACATATAAAGGTAACAGGTATAGCCTTATCAAATAAGAATGAATTTATTTAGTACACAGAGCAAATAGAGCCTTGTGTGGAAAATTAGCTGGGTATGGTGGCATGCGCCTGTAATCCCAGCTACTCGGGAGGCTGAGGCAGGAGAATCACTTGAACCTGGGAGGTGGAAACTGCAGTGAGCCAAGACTGTGCCACTGTACTCCAGCCTGGTGACAGAGTGAGACACCCTCTTAACAAAACAAACACAAAAAAAAGCCTTGTGTGGAGTGTGTTGTTGGGGAGGATATGGGGAACTCAACAACAAAATCCAGCCAATTAAAGCATAATTCAAAACACAATTTTACACACACTCACACACACAAACACACACACGAGAGCTTTGAATCCACTAAAATAAAGAACTAAAACAAAAAAATGGTAAATAATTATAGTAGCAAAACAGGTGGAAACGTAAGTCTTTACAGAGTGAAAATAATCATTCAACAAAAAACTGAAAAAAAAAAAGGCATGAATGCATAAGATTGCCAATCTCATTTTTCAGAGTAGAAAAATAATGTGTAAACTTAAAACATGAAGTACCTTGCTCAGCTAGAAACTTTTTTTAACCTAAGATTGAGATCTTTAAAAAAAAATCTCTTGGGTTTAATAAATATCTGAAGTCCAGCAATTCCTATAATTTTTATTAGGTTAAAAATGTGGCATGCCTACACACATATACACACACATACTTTTTTAACCAAAATGGATTCTATTTCATAACATCTGTCACTTAAAAGAACACAAACTTTCCATATATATATATAATACATACACATGCACAAAGTATATTTACATATATTTTAAATTATTTTTTCTATAGCTACCTTAAGGTGAAAAAAACCAAAATAAGAAATAGTGAATCAAACTGTTTAAGAAAAAGAACCATGTACCTCAGCTGGATAATAAAAAATACTCTAGTATTATGAGCATCTTACTAGTAAGATGAGCAGGAGCTGTTAACACTGTGTACCAAAAAAAGCATTTACAAAAGAAAACAGGTGTGAACACGTCCTATTTATTTAGTTTCAAAGTTGTTCAAGGACAGGTCAAAGAGGCAACAGATAAGCAATTTTTTCTATCTTGCATATCAATGGTCAGTAAGGTAGCTGGTACAAGACCCTCTAGAATACGAAAGTACTGTAAAATGTTTATCTATAAATACTTATCTAAAAATAAGAACTAAATTAAGCTTAAATAACATTTAATATATAAGTTGACATATCTTTACTTGGTCTCCGTATCAGCAGGTCAAGTCATGTTACTAAGAGCAACTCAGAAGTCCTAAGGAAAGAATTCAAGATTAATAACAAGAAGGGGTTCCAAGTGGCACCATCACATACATATTCATTTACTTTCAGCTCATTAATACACAATGTAGGTATGTGGATCCCAGTTTGGAGACAATACTGAATCTAGCTGACTTGCTGATTTTTTTTTTTTTTTTTTTTTTTTTTGAGACAGAGTCTCAAAAAAATTGCACCTGTAATCCCAGCCAGGGTGATTACAGGCACCCTGGCTGTAGTGCAGTGTTGTAATCTTGGCTCACTGCAACCTCCACTTCCTGGGTTCAAGCAATTCTCCTGCCACAGTCTCTTGAGTATCTGGGATTACAGGCGTGTGCCACCACGCTTGGCCAATTTTTGTATTTTTAGTAGAGATGGGGGTTTCACCTTGTTGGCCAGGCTGGTCTCAAACTCCTGACTTGAGGTGATCCACCCATCTCAGCCTCCCAAAGTGCTGGGATTATAGGCATGAACCACCACGCCCAGCCTCACTTGATGAATTTAAAGATTTTATTATTTTTTAAAAGTAAGTGAAATAATTTCAGCCTGTTTCAACTGCAGCTCTTTTCACACACCACTTTCCAAGAACAGCTAACCTATATCAAGTTTTTTTTAGTTTGGAAGAACAAGTAACACATCAAGAGAATATGAAATTGGCTAACAATTCCTACAAAAACCTTGGTAAAATTGGTGAATGAGACTGAAAAATATAATTTAAAAATACACAAATGATCATGTATTATTTTCTTTAACAGCCTTATTTTGAGGCAGAACCCTACAGCTCCAGCAGATGGGGGCATTACTTTGTGAAGAGAACTCCTAGTAAATTAAAAAGATGTTTAATGCTGCTCTCTTTCCAGATGGTGGCAGAAGAAAACACCAAAAACAATACCACTACCCTCCTCCCTGTATTAGAAAAAAGTTAAAATACAAATTCTAATACTGTTTACTCTACACAGCTGATATTTTTCAAAGAAGGGTAAGTATGGACAAAAGGTCAGAACTTTGCCTCTCTTTAGTTAGATAAAATGTTCTGGATTTCCTAGCTAAACAAATAATGTAAAATGAAAGGTATTAGGAGAAATTTGTAGGTGGTTTCCAGTTTTGTTACTGTCCTTTGAGATGAAACTGAGGCAAGAAAAATACATTTAAGCTGTTTTTCAGCCCATCAGAATTAGTTTTCACTGTTTTTTTTTCCCCCTAGTTGCATTGTTTGCACAGAGGTAAAGATTAAAATAGAGTTAAAAGAATGGTTGGGGATGGGGGAAATAAGGGACAATAGTGATATGAATTCCAATAAGTAAACTATTAGTTCTTTCTAAAGAGACCAGCTTTTCTAGAGAAAAGATGAGGAAAAGGTAGCAATTCCAAAACATATTTGATTAAGATCAGCACTTTGGGCAAGATCTGGAATGAAAAAGAGGGAATAAAACAGAAAAAAAAAAGGATGAGAACAGCCAGATTTCATCTGCCTTTTGGTTTATAATCTTCAACTCATGTCTCATTTTTCTACTTATGCATTTAGTAAAATATACAAAGTCATCCAGTCTCGTCAGCCAATACTCTAAATAGTATAAACAAAAAACAAGTTCACTTAATAACCAGTCTTTTACTTTGGGCTATAATTCAATGAGAAAACCATTCCTACAAAGACTTGCAGTGCTAACATGGTTTAAATTAAACATAAACCTCTAACCCACTTCATCAGAGGCCATGAGGCTTATTTTCTATACAGGGTAAGACAGAAGAAATCTACCTTGGGGACACCAGACATAGCAGAAGGTAAGGGTACAGACAAGAAAAGCTTTGAAAGGGAGGAGAGGATTAAGAGAGTGTTTATATATTGAATGTTGAGACTCTCCAGCTCTCTTCTTTCACATAGTTCTCATAGGACTGGCAATCAGATTTACACCCTAAAGCAGGGTGTCTCAGGATAAGCACTTCTGGCATTTTAAACTCGATTTTTCTTCGTTGTTGGAGCTGTCCTATGCACTGCAGGATGTAACAAGACCCTCAGATTCCATGCACCAGTTTTCAGCAGCAACCCATCTGTGACAATCAAATAAGTCTCTAGACGCTGCTGAATTTCTCTTAGGGGGCCAAATCATCCCACTTGAGAATCACTGACCTAGAGGCAGAAGATTGGAGGACGCTTCTTATTGGACTCTTATTAGCCCTAGAAAAAAGCCTTCCAAATACCTAAAGATGACATCAGGGATTTCCACCCATAAAATGCCCAGCCATATTCACAGAGCTCTAAAATAGCTTTCTAAAGTCCCTAACATAAATTTGAGCATACAATCAAAGATCACTACATAGCTGAGGAAAGCCTCCAGATTAAAAAGACCAAAACATATTAACAGAAAGAATAATTTGGAAAAAAATAGAGAAAGCAGGAAGAAACAAATTTAAAAAAAAACACAAAAATTTTAACTAAATTCATAGAAAGAAAAAAATAACAGGATATAAGAAAATTATATAGAGATCAAAAAAGGCCTTTTGGAAATTTAAAGTATGACAGCAAAAATGAAAATCTCAAAAGTTTGAAAAAGGTAAATTTTCCAGAAAGTATGAAGTAAAAAAGAAAAAGACAAAAAATGACATTAAAAAAATAGGTCTAACAAGTAGAATGTCTAATTAGGGTTCCAGAACCAAAAACAGAGTCAAGAAAATTAAAGAAAAAATATGAGAAACTTTCCCAGAGTTGATGGACACAAATTGTCAGACTGAAAGTACCCATTAAATGCATGGCAAAGTGAATGACTGTAGGCTCTGAGTCACATCACTGTTACATTTCAGAACTCTAGAAACAACAAAAACAAACATTTGATAAGCTTCAAAATGCAATTGTATAATCTTCAAGAGAGGAGATAAAAGTGATCTGTAGAGTGACGGAAGAAAGGCTTCCAATTTTACATCAGATGCTATGAATTCCTTCAGAGCTCTTAGAAGAACAATTTCACCCTCATAATTCAACAGATAAACTAACAGCTAGGGTAAAATAAAGA
Source organism: Ateles fusciceps (assembly GCA_036589455.1). NCBI lineage: Eukaryota > Metazoa > Chordata > Mammalia > Primates > Atelidae > Ateles > Ateles fusciceps. The sequence goes on along the minus strand of JAZHEH010001266.1, from coordinate 14,422,221 downwards.
CACTTACATAAATATAATATTGCAAAACATTTGCCTTTCAGAAAGCTACTAGAAACTGGAATAAACCAAGAGAGTACACAAGCCAAAGGATAACATAGAACATAGGAAACAAGAGGATACAGCATAGGAGAGAGACTGAACAAGCGGCAACTGTATCAAGCAATGGGCCAAAACTGAAGCAGATCAGAATGCTCTGGGAGAAATTTCTTGATAATGGTTAAATTGCTAAAATTACTTGATACTTCTGTATACATGGTGAGGCTATTTTGACAAACAGCAGATAGTTTGAGTCTGAACTAATAATAAATATTTAGAACTATACAAATGCTAAATGGTTGTATATGAAAAACTAAGCTATCAATGGGAAGATGGGGGGAATGGATCAGATGTTTGTGGAAAAATGCTAAATTTACATCACCAGTAGCAAGTCAGGAGATAATGCCTAAAACTGGAAAACAGGCGATAGCAACATTAAAGGTTATTTAGAGATACAGAGGTATATACCAAAAGAATAATCCAAAAAGTTTTAGAAGTATTTTGCCTCCAGATGAGGAAAACTGGGGTAGTGACAGCCATCGTGCCTAACATCACAGCCTTTCTGGGACTAAGCAAAGTAAGGGGATAAAGGCCCAATTTTATTGCACCATGATATCAACCTGAAGAAAAATATGCTGGAGAACCTAACCTGTGACAAAAAAGCATAAACTGTTTTTAATAATAAGCCATGAGGAAGCATTGAAATTTTAAGCATGTGTTTTTTTACATTTGCAACAGTTAAAAGAAAAGAGAAAGAGAAGAACCGGCTGCTTAAAAGTATTTTCTAATTTCATTAACTTGGCTTCCTATATTCCAGAGCAAATGTTTATTTAAAAATTTAAAGCCTATCAGACTAACAGCAGATCTCTTTGCAGAAACCCTATAAACCAGAAGAGAGTGGGGGCCAGTATTCTATTTTTTTTTTTTTTTTTGAGACAGAATTTCGCTCTTGTTGCCCAGGCTGTAGTGCAGTGGCACAATCTCAGCTCATGGCATCCTCCACCGCCTGGGTTCAAGTGATTCCCCTGCCTCAGCCTCCTGAGCAGCTGGGACTACAGGTGCACGCCACCACGCCCGGCTAATTTTTTTTTGTATTTTTAGTAGAGATGGGGTTTCACCATGTTGGCCAGGATGGTCTCGATCTCCTGACCTTGTGATCTGCCCACCTAAGCCTCCTCAATTACTGGCTGTACAGGCGTGAGCCATTGCACCCGGCCATATTTCACATTCTTAAAGAAAAGAATTTTCAATCCAAAATGTCATATTCAGCCAAACTAAGCTTCACAAGCAAAGAAGAAATAAAAGTCTTTACAGACAAGCAAATGCTGAGAGATTTTGTCACCACCAGGTCTGCCTTACAAGAGCTCCTGAAGGAAGCACTAAATATGGAAAGGAAAAATCAGTACCAGCCACTGCAAAAACATACCAAATTGAAAAGACCACCAACGCTATGAAAAAACTGATATAACTAATGGGCAATATAACCAGGTAGCATCATAATGACAGGATCAACATCACACATAAAAATATTAACCTTAAATGTAAATGGGCAAAATGCCCCGATTTAAATGACACAGACTGGCAAATTGGATAGAGTCAAGACCCATCATTGTGCTGTATTCAGGAGACCCATCTCACCCACAAAGACACACATAGACTCAAAATAAAGGGATGAAGAAATATTTACCAAGCAAATGGAAAGCAAAAAAAAAAAAAAAAAAGCAGAGGTTGCAATCTTAGTCTCTGATAAAAACAGACTTTAAACCAATAAAGATCAAAAAAGACAAAGAAGGGCATTACATAATGGTAAAGGGACCAAAGAAACAAGAAGAGCTAACTATCCGAAATATATATGTACCCAATACAGGAGCACCCAGATTCATAAAGCAAGTTTTTAGAGACCTATCAAGAGACACAGACTCCCATACAAAAACATTGGGAGACCTTAACAGCCCACTATCAATATAAGACAGATCAAAGAGACAGAAAATAAGGATATTCAGGACTTGATCAGCTCTGGATCAAGCAGACATAATAGACATCTACAGAACTCTCCACCCCAAATCAACAGAATATGCATTCTTCTCAGCAGCACATTGCACTTATTCTAAAATTGACCAGATAGTTAGAAATAAAACATTCCTCAGCAAATGCCAAAGAATACAAATTATAACAGTCTCTCAGACCACAGTGCAATCAAATTAGAACTCAGGATTAAGAAACTCACTCAAAAACGCACAAGTATATGGAAACTGAACAGCCTGCTCCTGAATGACTACTGGGTAAATAACAAAATTAAGACAGAAATAATTAAGTTATTTGAAACCAATAAGAACAAAGACAAAACATACCAGAATCTCCAGGACACAGCTAAAGCAGTGTTTAGAGGAAAATTTATAGCACTAAAAGCCCGTAGGAGAAAGCAGGAAAAATCTAAAGTCAACACCCTAACATCGTATTTTAAAAAAACTAGAGAAGCAAGAGCAAACAAATTCAAAAGCTAGCAGAAGACAAGAAATAACTAAGATCAGAGCAGAACTGAAGGAGATAGAGACATGAAAAACTCTTCAAAAAAACCACAATGAGTCCAGAAGGTGATTTTCTGAGATTAACAAAATAGATAGACCTCTAACCAGACTAATAAAGAAATGAGAGAAGAATCAAACAGACACAATAAAATATGATACAGGGAATATCATCACTGATCCCACAGATATACAAACTACCATCAGAGAATACTATAAACACCTCTATGCAAATAAATGAGAAAATCTAGAAGAAATGGATACATCTCTACATACACACACACACCCAAGACTAAACCAAGAAGAAGTCGTATCTCTGAATAGACCAATAACAAGTTCTGAAATTGAGGCAGTAAATAATAGCCTACCAACCAGAAACAGCCCAGGACCAGATGGATTCATAGCCAAATTCTACCAGAGGTACAAAGAGGAGCTGATACCATTCCTTCTGAAACTATTCCAAACAACAGAAAAGAGGGGACTCCTCCCTAATTCATTTTATGAGTCCAGCATCATCCCAATACCAAAACCGGGGCAGAGACACAACAAAAAAGATTTCAGGTCAATATCCCTGATGAACATCCATGCGAAAATCCTCAAATATGGGCAAATCGAATCTGGCAGCACATCAAAAAGCTTACCCACCATGATCAAGTCGGCTTCATCCCTGGGATGCAAGGCTAGTTCAATATACACAAATCAATAAACGTAATTCATCACATAAACAGAACCAATGACAAAACCATGATTATCTCAATAGATGCAGAAAACCCTTCACTAAAATTCAACACTACTTCAGGCTACTAACTCTGAGTAAATTAGGTATTGATGGAACGGATCTCAAAATAATAAGAGCTATTTATGACAAACCCACAGCCAATATCATCCTAAATGGGCAAAAGCTGGAAGCATTCCCTTTGAAAACTAGCACAAGACAAGGATGCCCTCTCTCACCATTCCTATTCAACATAATATTGGAAGTTCTGGCCAGGGCAATCAGGCAAGAGAAAGAAATGAAGTTTATTTAAATAAGAAGAGAGGAAGTCAAATTATTTGAAGATGACATGATTGTATATTTAGAAAACCCCATTGTCTCAGCCCAGTCTTCTTAAGCTGATAAGCAACTTCAGCAAACTCTTGGGATACAGAAATTAATGTGCAAAAGTCACAAGCATTCTTACACACCAATAATAGACAGAGAGCCAAGTCATGAGTGAAATCCCATTAACAACTGCTAAAAAGATAATAAAATATCTAGGAATACAACTTACAAGAGATGTGAAGGACCTCTTCAAAAAGAACTACAAATCACTGCTCAAGGAAATAAGAGTGGATACAAACAGATGGAAAAACATTCCATGCTCATGGATAGGAAGAATATCATGAAAATGGCCATACCGCTCAAAGTAACTTACAGATTCAATGCTATCCCTATCAAGCTACCATTGACTTCCTTCACAGAATTAGAAAAAAACTACTTTAAATTTCATATGGAACTAAAAAAGAGCCTGTATAGCCAAGACAATTCTAAGCAAAAAGAACAAAGCTGGAGGAATCATTCTACCTGACTTCAAACTATACTACAAGGCTACAGTAACCAAAACAGCATGGTACTGATACTAAAACAGATATACAGACCAATATACAGACCAATGGAACAGAACAAAGGCCTCATAAATAATGCCACACATCTGCAACCATCTGATCTTTGACAAACCTGACAAAAACAAGCAATGGGGGAAGGGATTCCCTTTAATAAAGTTAATAAACAGTGTTAGGAAAATTGGCTAGCCATATGCAGAAAACAGACACTGGACCCCTTCCTTACACCTTATACAAAAATTAACTCAAGTTGGATTAAAGACTTAAATGTAAGATCCAAAACCATAAAAACCCTAGAAGAAAACCTAGGCAATAACATTCAGGACATAGCAAAGACTTCATGACTAAAAAACCAAAATCAATTCCAACAAAAGCCAAAATTGCCAGATGGGATCTAATCAAAGTAAAGAGTTTCTGCATAGCAAAAGAAACTATCATCAGAGTGAACAGGCAACCTACGGAATGGGAGAAAGTTTTTGCAATCTATCCACCTGACAAAGGCCTAATATCCAGGATCTACAAAGAACTTAAACAAATTTACAAGAAAAAAAACCAAACAGTCCCATCAAAAAGTGGGCAAAGGATATGAACAGACACTTCTCAAAAGAGGACATTTATGTGGCCAACAGACATATGAAAAAAAGCTCATCATCACTGGTCATTAGAGAAATGCCCACACAACCACAATGAGATACCATCTCATGCCAGTTAGAATGGCAATCGTTAAAAAGTCAGGAAACAACAGATGCTGGAGAGGATGTGCACAAATAGGAACACTTTTACACTGTTGGTGGGAGTGTAAATTAGTTCAACCATTGTGGAAGACAGTGCGGTGATTCCTCAAGGATCTAGAACCAGCACTACCATTTGACCTGGCAATTCCATTACTCGGTATATACCCAGAGGATTATAAATCATTCTATTCTAAAGACACATGCACATGTATGTTTACTGCAGCACTATGCACAATAGCAAAGACTTGGAACCAATCCAAATGCCCATCAGTGATAGACTAGATACAGAAAATGTTGCACATACACACCATGGAATACTATGCAGCAATAAAAAAAGAATGAGTTTGTGTCCTTTGCAAGGAAATGGATGAAGACGGAAACCATCATCCTCAGCAAACTAACACAGGAACAGAAAACCAGACACTGCATGTTCTCACTCGTGAGAGTTGAACAATGAGAACATATGAACACAGGGAGGGGAACATCACACACTGGGGCCTGTCGGTGGGTGGGGGGCTAGGGAAAGATAGCATTAGGAGAAATACCTAATATAGATGGCAGGTTGATGGGTGCAGCAAACCACCATGGTACGTGTATACCTATGTAACAAACCTGCATGTTCTGCACATGTATCTTGGAACTTAAAGTTTAATTTAAAAAAATAAAATAAAATAGATCTCTTTTCCTTGCAGAGGAGGCAGAGCAAGATGGATGAAGAGAATCCCCCAGGAATCATCCCTCAGCAGGAACACCAAACTGAACAATTATCCATGTAAAAAAACTGTCTTCATAAGAATCAGTGAATCAGCTGGGCATAGTGGTACATGCCCATAATCCCAGCACTTGGAAGGTTGAGGCAAGTGGATCATTTTAGCTCAGTTCAAGACCAGCCTAGGCAACACAATGAAATCCTGTCTCTACAAAAAAGTACAAAAATTAGCTGTGCATGGTGGCATGTGCCTGTAGTCCCAGCTACTTAGGAGGCTGAGGTAGGAGGATCGCTTGAGCCCAGGAGGGTGGTCCAGGCTGCAATGAGTTGAGATCATGCCACTGCACTCCAGCATGGGTAACAGAGTAAGACCCTGCCCCCAAACAAACAAACAAACAAAAACAAAAACAAAAGCAGGTGAGCAATCATAGCACCTGGTTTTAACATAATATCAAGGAAAGAGGCATTGAAGAGAGTGGGAAAGACAGTCTTGCACTGACTATACCACCCCACCTCCAACCCCAGGCAGCACAGCACTGAGATAGAATCTGTGTGCTTGGGAGAGAGAGTGAAAGTAAGTCTGGGACTTTGCATTTGAACTCAGTGCTGCTCTGTAACAGCAGAACACAATACAGGGCATTCTGCTGGTGCCTACAGAAGGGGCATTTAGATCAGTCCTGTGCCAGACAGAAATCTTCCATCCCAGGAGGAGTAGTTGGCCTTTACCACATTATGACTAAAGTGGTCTAGGGCCCCAGAATAAATATGAGTGACAGTGAGGCCACAGGGACTGCATCCTTTGGCAAGCCTTGGTGCTGTGCTGGTCTTGGAGGTAATGGAAATGAGATAAAACCCAGTGTAACACCACCTGTGGCAGACAAGGAAATCCCTGAGTCAACCCTCTCCAACCCTTCAGCTTGGGGTGAAGGAAGAGTACAGAGAACTTTGTCTTGCAACCTGAGTATAGGCTCAGTCACAGTAAAATAAAGCAAAAGACATATTTCTGAAGTAAAACAGCAAAAGACAGATTTCTGAAGTAAAATAAAGCAAAAGCCAGATTTCTTGATAGCAAGCTTTTGCTCCTGGATAGCGTTTACAGATTCACCCTGGGCTAGAAGAGAATGGCTGCCCTGATGGGGTGGATTCAGTCTTGGAAGAATTCACCACCTGCTGACTAAAGTGGCATTTGGCCTTGAATAACAGCCAGTGGCAGTCACACAGGATTGGCTGTGGCCCTTGGGTGAGCCCCAATACTGTGCTGGTTTGCGAGGCTTCAGATGCAACTCAGCACAGTTCCAACTGTGGTGGCTACAGGAGTGCCTGTGTCAACCCCCTCCAACAATGGGCAGGCCAGTACAAAGACTACGGACTGAAGGAAAGGGAAGGTAGAGAGCAAGAGACTCTGCCTGGTAATCCAGGGAATTCTCCCAATTATTTCCCAAGTCCATGAAGACTGTGTATGTAGGAGTCTGCAAGAGTCACAGCGTTCCTGTGCATCAGATGCTCCTTAATGCCAAAACGGCTGCAGTGACTACAGGCTTAGGTCACAACACTCAATCTGCTTTGATTTCTTGGAAAGACCCCTGGAGAGTGACAGGAATAAACAAACCTAAACTGTGAAGTCTAGCTCTTCGATGCCTAGACATCAATGAACATCCACAATGATCAAGAACATGTAGAAAAACAGACCAATCTTGGAGCAATAAAGATATATGACCTTTCAGATGGGAAATTCAAAATAGCAGTCTTGAGAAAGCTCAATTAAATTCAAGACAAAAGAGATTAAAAATTCAGGATTGTATCACAGAAATTTAACAAAGACACTGAAATAATAAAAATCAAGCAGAAATTCTGAAGCTGGAAAATTCAACAAGCTGAAATTCCATCAGTCTCTCAACAGCAAAAGAATGAATTAGTGAGCTTGAAGACAGGTTATGGGAAAATACAGTCAGGAGGAAAAATAATAAAAAAGAATGTCTACAAGATCTGAAAATAGCACCCCAAAGGCATAATCTAAGAGTTACTGGTCTTAAAAAAGGTGTAAAGAAAGAGACTGACGTAGAAAGTTTACTCAAAGAAATAATAGCAGAGCACTTTTCAAACTTAGAGAAAGATATGAATATACAGGTAAAGGAAAGTCAAAGGACACCAGATAGATTCAACCCAAATAAGATTACTTTAAGGCATATAATAACTAAAGTCTCAAAGGTCAAAGACAAAGAAAGGATGCTTAAAATGACAAAAGAAAAGACGTAATTATATAAAGGAGTTGTACTACATCTGGCAGCAAACTTTAGCAGAAACCCTACAGGTCAGAAAAGAGTAGGTTGACAAACTTTAACTGAAACTCTGCAGGCCAGAAGAGAGTAGAATGTTATTAGGTTGGGGCAAAAGTAACCATGGTTTTTGCAATTATTTTTAATGGCAAAAACCACAATAACTTTTGCACCAACCTAATACATCCATGGAAATTATCCTTGAAATATGAGGGAGACATGAAGGTTTGCCTAGACTAACAAAAGCTGAGGGATTTCATCAACACCAGACTCATCTTTCAAAAAATGTTAAAGGGAAATTTTTCAATCTGAAAGAAAAGGACATTAACAAGCAACAAGAAATCATCTGAAGGTATAAAACTCACTGGTAAAAGTAAGTGCACAGATAAACATAGACTACCCTAACAGCTCATATCTTTAGTAGGAAGATTAAAAGACAAATCTATCAAAAAGGGGAGAGAGATCCAAGATGGCCGATTAGCAGCAGCTCAGGATTGCAGCTCCCCACTGAAAGCGCCGAGAGTGAGTGGACGCCACATTTTCAGACGAATTTTCATAGCCCACGGACCAAGAGATTCTTGGCGGAGGAGCCCCACGGGTCGCCAGCGTGACCCTTTTGGAGGGCGCGGCCGTTTGCAGGCGCCCCGACGCGGCGGTTCTCAGTCTGGAGTATACGGGACTGAGTGCCCTTTTGGTTGGCGTTGGAGCTCCGGGAAAGCAGAGTCTCCCATTCAGCTGATTAAAAAGCAGACTGAAGTGGGGAACCAGACCGGGAGATTCCCGGGCAGAAAAGCACCACGAATCTTAATGCCGCTGTTTCAGCCAGCATAGTGGGTCGCCACAGGGGAAGGCTGGTACCCCCCTCCACACACAAAAAAATAAAAACAGCAGTTGGAACTGCTGAAGATTGAGAGTTTCACAGCAAGTACAGCTGAACCCGGAAAGGTCCCCCCTCTGTGGGGGGGGGCATCCGCCGAAGGAAAATTAAGAAATAGAGGAAACTTTATCACCAACAAGCTGGACGTCCACTCAGAGACCTAGTCTGAAGGTCAGCAATTACACAGACAACAGGTGGATAAATCCACGAAGATGGGAAGAAACCAGCACAGAAAGGCTGAAAACACCCGAAATTAGAATGCCTCTCCTCCTACAGAGGATTGCAGTGCCTCATCACCAATTGAACAAGGCCTGATAGAAAATGAATGTGAGGAATCAACAGAATCAGGCTTCAGAAGGTGGATAATGAGAAACTTCTGTGAGCTAAAAGAACATGTTCTAGCCCAATGCAAGGAAACTAAGAACTTTGAAAAAAAGGTTTCACGAAATGTTCATGAGAATGGACAATTTAAAGAGGAATATAAGTGAATTAATGGAGCTGAAAAACACAATACGAGAACTTCGAGAAGTATGCACAAGTTTTAACAGTCGAATTGATCAAGCAGAAGAAAGGATTTCAGAGGTCGAAGACCAACTTAACGAAATAAAACGAGAAGACAAGATTAGAGAAAAAAGGGTAAAAAGGAATGAGCAAAGTCTCTAAGAAATATGGGACTATGTGAAAAGACCTAATCTACGTTTGATAGGTGTACCTGAATGTGACAAAGAGAATGAATCCAAGCTGGAAAATATTTTTCAGGATATTATCCAGGAAAACTTTCCTAACCTAGCAAGGCAAGACAATACCCAACTCCAGGTAATACAGAGAACACCACAAAGATATTCCTCAAAAAGAGCAACCCCAAGGCACATAATCATTAGATTCATCAGGGTTGAAACGAAGGAGAAAATACTACGGGCGGCCAGAGAGAAAGGTCAGGTTACCCACAAGGGGAAGCCTATCAGACTCACAGCTGATCTCTCAGCAGAAACCCTACAAGCCAGAAGAGAGTGGGGGCCAATATTCAACATCCTTAAAGAAAAGAACTTTCAACCCAGAATTTCATATCCAGCCAAACTAAGTTTCATAAGTGAAGGAAAAATAAAATTTTTTGCAAACAAGCAAGTACTCAGAGATTTCATTACCACCAGGCCTGCTTTACAAGAGCTTCTGAAGGAGGCACTATGTATAGAGGGGGGAACAACCAGTATCAGCCACTTCAAAGGACCCATCAGTAAGCTGTATCCAGATCCATCTTACATGCAAGGATATACAGAGACTCAAAACAAAGGGATGGAGGAAGATTTGCCAACCAAATGGAGAGCAAAAAAAAAAAAAAAAAGCAGTAGTTGCAATTCTCATCTCTGATAAAATAGACTTTAAAGTAATAGAAACCGAAGAGATAAGAAGGACATTGTATAATGGTAGAGGGATCAATGTAACGGGAAGAGCTAACGACCCTAAGTCTATGCGCACCCAATATAGGAGCACCCAGATACATAGGGCAACTTCTTGGTGACTTACAAAGAGACTTGGACTCCCACACAATAATAGTGGGAGACTTTAACATTACATTGTCAATATTGGACAAATTAATGAGACAGAAGGTTAAGAAGGATACCCGGGACTTGAACTTAAACCCCAAACAAGTAAACTTAATAAACATTTACAGAACTCTCTACTCCAAATCCACAAAATATACATTTTTTTTTCAGTAACACATCACATTTATTCTAAAAGTGACCACATAGTTGGGAGTAAATCACTCCCTAGCAATTGCATAGCATTTCATAGGTTTAAATGAAATATTGGTTGGCTGTTTGTTATTTTCCTCCCTTATTCCTTCGTGTCTCCATTGTATAACACAATTATTAGTATAAAAAAAGCTTTTAATATCCATTTGTAGACTGCATTCTAGCCTGGGCAATAGAGCAAGATTACCGTTCTCTCTCTCTTTTTTTTTCTTCTTTTTTCTCTTTATTTCATTCTTTTCTTTTCTTCCTTCTTTCTCTTTTCTTTTTTTTCTAAAAAAAAAAAAAAAACTTCCCTTTCATTGCATTTATTTCTCAATGCATTTATTTATACATTCTGCTTTCTTTAACTCTGTGGTGTCTTACAGATATAAGAGATACTGAAACAGTTGGTTTTCCCCAACCTGTGAAGAGTAAATGTGAACATTTTAGGCCCATAAGCCCTATAGAGGATTACTAGGTTAGATAATACAAGACTACTCCTGTAGCTGATTACATTTAAGTAATGATAGTGCCCTTTAAAAATTCTTTGTTCTTTGTTTATTTTTAGTACTTTCCCACTTCAGTTTTTTGTTTTGTTTTGTTTGAGACAGAGTCTTTCTCTGTCACCCAGGCTGAAACAAAACAAAACAAAGAAAAAAAAAAATCTATCAAAAAAAAAACTACTCCAAAACTTAAAATATAAAAATATATAGACAAAAGTCAGAAAGTAAAGGGATGGAGTAAAAATATACAGGTTTTTAGTTTCTCTCGTGGTCGTATTTTTTTTCTTTGCAATCAGAGTTGTCATCAGTTGCAAATAACTGGCTATAAGTTGTTATTTGCTAACCTCACAGTAATCACAAAACAAAAACCTCTAATAGATACGCAAAAAAATAAAAAGCAAGAAATTAGGCTGGGTGCAGTGGTTCATGCCTGTAATACCAGCACTTTGGGAAGCCAAGGAGGACGATCATCTGAGGTTGGGAATTCCTGACCAGCCTGACCAACACGGAGAAACCCCGTCTCTACTAAAAATACAAAATTAGCTGGGTGTGGTGGTGCATGCCTATAATCCCAGCTATTCAGGAGGCTGAGGCAGGAGAATCTCTTGAACTCAGGAGGCCGAGGTTGCAGGGAGCCAATATTGTGCCACTGCACTCCAGCCTGGGCAACAAGAGCAAAACTCCATCTCAAGGAAAAAAAAAAAAAAAGAAATTAAAATATAGTACCAAAAAATAACTTTAGCACGAAAGAAGACAAGGAAATAGAAAGGGGAAGAAGCTCAAGAAAACAACCAGAACAACAAAAAGGCAGTAGTAAGTCCTTACCTATCAATAATAATACTGTAAATGGACTAAATCTTCACTATGAAAACGTAGATTAAAAACAGAAAGATGGAAAAAGATACTACATGCAAATAGAAACGCAAAAAAACTCAAGTAGCTTTGTATTCATTTTTAGATAAAATAGATTTCCACTCAAAAACTGTGAAAAGAGAGAAAGGTTATTATATAATATAAAAGGTTTTAATTCAGCAAGAGGATATAAAAATTATAAAAACATATTATCCAACATAAAAGCATCCAGATATATAAAGCCAAGTTAATTAGAGTTAAGGAGCCAGAACCCAATGCAGTAATGACTTGGGACTTCAACAGCCCACTTTCACCATTGGACAGATCATCTAGACAGAAAATCAAGAAAGAAACAATGAATTTATTCTGCACTAATAGATTAAATGGACCTAACAGACATTGACAGAAGCTGTCATCCAACAGCTTCAGAATACACATTCTTCTCTTTCAGCACACGGAACATTTCTCAAGGATGGATCCTAAATTCTCCAATCAAAAGATACACAGGAGTTGAAGGGCTAAACAAAACAAGGCCCTGCTATTTGCTAATATAAGAAACTCACTTCATTTATAAAAATATAGATAGACCAAAAGATGGAAAGAGATATTGCATGCAAACAGAAACCCAAAAAGAGCCCCATCAAGTTAGGCCACAAAACAAGTCTGATAAAAATTACCAAGTATCTTTTCTAACCACAATGAAATAAAAGTAGAAATAAATAACAGCTGGGATTCTGGAAACTATACAAACACATAAGAAATAATACGTGTCTGAACAACCAATGAAGTAATTAAGAAGAAAATTAAAAAATTTCTTGAAACAAATGAAAATGGAAACACAACCTACTAAAACCTATGAGATACAGTTAAAACTAATACTAGAGGGAATGTTTATGGCAATAAATGTGTAAATCAAAAAGTAGAAAACCAAAAAATAAACAATCTAGTAATGCATCTTAAAGAACTAGAAAAGCAAGAGCATGCTAAGCCCCAAATTAAGAAAATAAATAATAAAGAAAACAAGAAAATAAATAATAAAAAAAAAAACACATAAAATTGAGACTAAAAGAAAAAAATAGAAGAGATCAATGAAATGAAAAGGGTTGTTTGGAAAGAAGATTCAAATAAAGAAAAAAAAAAAAGAAGATCCAAATAAAATCCGAGACAAAAAAGGAGACATTACAACTGATACTACAAAAATTCAAAGGATCACTGGAGACAATCTTGAACAACTATATGCCAATAAATTGGAAAACCCAGAGGAAATAATAAATTCCCAGATATACAGCCACCAAGAATGAACCATGAAGAAAACCAAAATCTAAATAGACCAATAGTAAGTAACAAGATAGAAACAATAATAAAAAGTCCCCCATCACAGAAGAGGCCAGGACTTCATGACTTCATTGCTGAATTCTACCAAACATTTAAAGAACTAACATCAATCCTACTCAAATCATTCCCAGAAATCAAGGAGGATCTCCAAACTTATTTTATAAGACCAGATTTAATCTTTTTGCTTTTTTCTTTTGAGACAGAGTCTCACTCTGTTGCCCAGGCTGGAGTGCAATGGTGTGATCTTGGCTCACTGCCTCCTGGGTTCAAGTGATTCTCGACTCAGCCTCCTGAGTAGCTGGGATTATAGGCATTGAGCCACAACACCCAGCTAATTTTCATATTTTTAGTAGAGAGGGGTTTCACCATGTTGGTCAGGCTGGTCTCAAATTCCTGGCCTCAGGTGATCTGCCCACCTCAGCCTCCCAAAGTGCTGGGATTACAGGCATGAGCCACCATGCCTGGCCCCAGATTTATTCTGATACCAAAACCAGACAAAGATGCAACAACAACAAAAAGAAACTATAGGCCAGTATCTGTGATGAAAATAGATATAAAAATCCTCAACAAAATATAGCAAATCAAATTCAACAATGAATTAAAAAGATCGTCATAATCAAGTGGGATTCATCCCAGGGATGCAAGGATGGTTCAACACAATGTAAATTAATCAATGCGATACATCATATCAACAGAATAAGGACAAAAAGTATATGATCATTTCAATAGATGCCAAAAATACTTTTTTCATAAAATTCAGTAAACCTTCATGATAAAAACTCTCAGCAAACTAGGGACAAAAGGGTCATACCTCAACATGATAAGGCCATATAAAACAAACCCTGCAGTTAGTATCAGACTGAATGGGGGAAAAACTGAAAGCCTTTCTTCTAAGATCTAGAAGAAGATAAGGATGGGCATTTTCACCACTATAATTCAAGACAGTAATACAAGTCCTAGCCAGAGTAAACAGGTAAGAGAATGAAATAAAGGACATCCAAATTGGAAAGGAAGAAGTAAAATTATCATTGTTTGCAGCTGATGTGATCTTATATTTAAAAAACCTAAAGACTCCAACAAATGACTATTAGAATGAATAAACAAATTCAGTAACATTGCAGTAACATTGAAATCAACATACAAAACTCCATAGAATTTCTCTATGCCAACAGTGGCAACCTATCTGAAAAAGAAATCAAGAAGGTGATCCCATTTACAATAGCTACAAATAACATTAAATACCTAGGAATAAACTTAACCAGCTACAATGCAAACTATAAAACACTCGTGAAATTAATATAAGAGAATACAAACAAATGAAAAGACATCCTATGCTCATGGGTTGAAAAAAAAATAATATTGTTAAAATGACAATACTACCCAATACAATCTATAGATTCAAAGCAATTCCTATCAAGAGCAATGATAATCTTCACAGAAATAGAAAAATAAAAAAATCCTGAAATTGTATGGAAATACAAAAGACTCCATATAACCAAAACAATCCTGACCAAAAAGAACAAAGCTGGTAACTGGTAAAGTATCACCCTACCAGACCTCAAAATATACTACAAAGCTGTAGTAACCAAAATAGCATGGTACTGGAATAAAAGCAGACACACAGAACAACAGAACAGAGTCCAGAAATTAATCCATGTATTTAAGGCCAATTAGTTTTTTTTACTAAGGTGACAAAAACACTCATTGAGGAAAGAACAGTCTCTTCAATAAATGGTGTTGAGAAAACCAGATGTCTATATTCAGAAGAACAAAAGTAGACCCCTAACTCTTGCCATATATAAAAACCAAAGAAAAATGCATTAAAGACTTAAATCTATGAAACTACTAGAGGAAACTGTTGGGCAAAAACTCTAGGACACTCGTCTAGGCAAAGATTTCTTAAATAAGACCTCAAAAACACAAGCGACTGAAGCAAAATAAAATATCAACAAATGGCATCACTCCAAGCCAAAAAGTTTCTGCACAGCAGTGAAAACAATAAAGTGAAGACATAACATGTAGAATGGGAGAAAAGATTTCAAACTAATATCTGACAAAGGATTAATAACCAGAATAGATAAGTCTTAAATGACTCAATTGGAAAAAAACAAATAATCTGATTTAAAAATGGGCAAAAGATCTGAGGAGATATTTCTCAAGAAGAAATACAAATGGCAAGGAGGTATATAAAAAATGCTCCACATTATTTATCATCAGAGAAATACAAATCAAAACTACAATGAGGTATCATCTCACTCCAGTTCAAATGGCTTTTATCAAAAAGACAATCAATAGCAGATGCTGGTAAGCATGTGGAGAAAGGGGACCCCTGTACACTGTTGGTGGGAATGTAAACTGGCACAGTCACAAGACAGAACAGTATGGAGCTTCCTAAAAACACAACAAATAGAACTACAATCCAGCAATCCCACTACTGAGTATATATCCCCAAAGAAAGGAAATCAGTATATAAAAGAGATACCTGTACTCCTGTGTTAACTGCAGCACTATACACAATAGCCAGGACATGGAATCAACCTAACTGTAAATCAATGGATGGATAAAGAAATGTGGTACATATACACAATGGAATGTTATTCAGCCATTAAAAAGAATGAAATCCTGTCATTTTTAACAACACGGATGCAACTGGCAGACATTATGTTAAGGGAAATAAGCCAGGCATTTTGGCAAGTATCACATGTTCTCATGCATATGTGGAAACTTTGAAAAAAATTTTGGCTCAAAGCATAAATATCTTAAAATCAAATCTCAAAAATAAAAAAGATAATTAGGGTTTTATTTATGGTAGTGGCAGACAGGACAAATCTTTCCGCTGAGGCCAACAAAAAAACTAAATAAAAATGAATGAAATAAGGTAATGTGAAATTACATACCAAATTCCATGTGAAAGTAAACCAGAAATAAACCATACACCCAGTAACTTTTGTGCTGAGGACATTTTCCTATCTAGAAGAAAAGGCTGAGAAAAAGGCTAAGCTAATGGAAGATGTGTTGGACTATGGTAAAATATCAAAGCACAAGGCTGGGTGTGGTGGCTTATGCTTGTAATCCCAGCACTTTGAGAGGCCCAGGCAGTAGGACTGCTTGAGCCCAAGGGCTCAGGATCATCCTGCACAATATAGTGAGACCTCGTTTTTTTTTTTTTTTAAATAATATTAAAAATTAAAATAAAAGATAAAAATAAAAGCACAGGGCCCACCAAAGCTGGGGACTCAGATAAGCCACCCAATTTACATTCATAGTTTAAGGACAATATCATTAGGATAAAGGAAATTGAAGGAAAGTAGAATTAATGATCTTAAAGTCTTGCTCAATGTCATGTGTATAACAGAAGGAATACCAACTCTTGAACATGAATAAAGTGACTTGGGACCGATAGCACCCCTAGAGATCTTTCCTTTCCTAGAAAAATACACCTTCTTAAGAAAGATACTAATATTCTAGCACTCCTCTATTCCTATAATTTTTTAAATACAACTGGTACTCAAGGCACACAAGAAAAAAATATCATGAGCCAGCAGACACAGACACAGAAAATTTAGAAACTGGAATTATCTGTAACAAACAACAAATGAACTATGAATATAATCGGCCCTTCACAGCCACAGATTCCCTCAACCAAGGATTAAAAAAAAATGTAGTTTTAAAAATACAACAAAAAATAACAGAAATTAAAAAAAACCAAGACAGCATAACAATTATTTACATAGCATCTACATTGTAGTAGATACCATAAGTAATCTAGAGATTATTTAAAATATGTGGGAGGATGTGTGTAGGCTATATGCAAATATGATGGCATTTTAGATAAGGAATTTGAGCTGCCTGTGGATTGTCGTATTTGCACAGGGTTCTGAAACCAATCTCCGGCAGATACTAAGAAGCAACTATAGAAAGTAAGAATATCACCAATATCTTTAAAAGATACTGATGCATCGATTTAATAATTTCAATGAATACAAGGCAAAATAAAGAATTCCATACCATGATTTAACATTGTCTCTACCCCCACAACCACACTTGACTAGGAAAAAAATAAAAAGGGCCGGACGCAGTGGCTCACACCTGTAATCCCAGCACTTTGGGAGGCCGAGGTGGGTAGATCACAAGGTCAGGAGTTCGAGACCAGCCTGGCCAATATGGTGAAACCCTATCCCTACTAAAAAACAAAAGTTAGCTGGGCATGGTGGCGCATGCTGGTAGTTTCAGCTACTTTGAAGGCCGAGGCAGAAGAATCCCTTGAACCTGGGAGGCAGAGGTTGCAGTGAGCCGAGATCAAGCCACTGCACTCCAGCCTGGGCAACAGAGCAAGACTCCACCTCAAACAGAGAAAAAGAAAGAAATAAAAAAAGAATTCTACACAAAAACATCAGAGTGAAACAGCAGAAAAATTATTATCCGCCCCCCCCCCCCCCCCCAAAAATTCTAAAAGACAGATTTCCTTCAAAGCAGCAAGAATTATCAGGTTGGTAAAAAATTGTGATTTTTGCATTGTTGGAATTTGCCATTCGATACTGGAATACATTCTTAAATAAATGTGGTTATGTTATACATCACTTTAATGGGCATTTCTTGCCTTTTTTTTTTTGCTAATGACTTATTTGCTATTTATATTTATTTTAGACTATGGAAATGAGGTTAGAGAAAAAGCAAATTCAAGCAATTTTCTAATTCAAGTTCAAAATGGGTCGTAAAGCAGCAGAGACAACTAGCAACATCAACAACGCATTTGGCCCAGGACCTGCTAATGAACGTACAGTGCAGTGGTGGTTCAAGAAGTTTTACAAAGGATATGAGATCCTTGAGGATGAGGAGCGTAGTGGCTGGCCATTGGAAGTTGACAACAACCTACTGAGAGCAATCATTGAAGTCTGATCCTCTTACAACTACACAAGAAGTTGCTGAAGAACTCAGCCTAAGAACTCCATGTCGACCACTCTACAACTGTTCAGCATTTGAAACAAACTGGAAAGGTGAAAAAGCTTGCTAAGTGGGTGCCTCACGAGCTGAGCAAGAATTGTAAAAACTGCTATTTTAAAGTGTTGTCTTCTCTTATTCTTCACAACAATGAACCATTTCTCAATCAGACTGTGAGGTGTGACAAAACGTAGATTTTATATGACAACCAGCAATGACCAGCTCAGTGGCTGGACCGAGAAGAAGCTCCAAAGCACTTCACAAAGCCAAACTTGAACCAAAAAAAGGTCATGGTCACTGTCTGGTGGTCTGATCCACTACAGCTTTCTGAATCCTGGAGAAACCATTATATCTGAGAAGTATCCTCAGCAAATTAATGAAATACACTTAAAACTGTATGCCTGCAGCCAGCACGGGTCAGCAGAAAGGGCCCAATTCTTCTCCACAATAATGCCCAACCACACATTGCACAACCAACACTTCAAAAGTTGAATGAATTGGGCTACAAAGTTTTGCCTCATCCGCCGTATTCACCTGACCTCTCATCAACTCACTATGATTTCTTCAAGCATCTCTATAACTTTTTGCAGGGAAAATGATTCAACAACCAGCAGGATGCAGGAAAATGCTTTCCAAGAGTCTGTGAAATCCTGAAGCAAGGATTCTTATATTACAGGAATAAACAAACTTATTTCTCATTGGCAAAAATGTGTTGATTGTAATGATTTCTATTCTGATTAATAAAGACACATTTGAGCCTAGTTATAATGATTTAAAATTCACTGTCCAAAACCACAATTCCTTTTGCACCAACCTAGTAGACTGACAGCTGATTTCTCAAAATCAGTAATGAAAGCCAAAAACAGTGGGATGTTATCTTCAAGGTTTAAGTGAAACAAATAACCACAAATCTACAATACCCCCAAAACATTTTTCAAGATTAAAGGTAAAACAAAAAATTAAGAGAAAGCAATAAAATTAAGAGAATCAGAATGTCTGCATTATAAAACTTCTACTGAATGTGCTAAAGCAAAAGTTAAAAGATGCCAAAAGAAAAGTCAGAGATGCAGGAAGAAATTAAGAAGTGGTAAACACATAGGAACATCTAGCTAAAAGTACTGTCCAGCAGAAATACAGTAAAAGTGACATAAGTAATTTAAAATTTTCTAGTGTTGACACCAAAAGTAAAACAAGGTGAAATTAATTACAATTCCAACATGTAATCATAATGAAAAGCTGAGGTATTTTACATTGTTTTCATACTGTCTTTGAACTCTGGTGTTTATAGAATATCACAATGCAGATGCTAAATTAAAACTGCCATAAAAATACTGGATCTACATTTTAATATAATTTACAGTTAATGCTGGGTGCAGTGGCTCATGCATGTAATCCTAGCACTTTGGGAGGCCAAGGCAAGTGGATCACTTGAGGTCAGGAGTTCGAGATCAGCCTAGCCAAAATGGTGAAACTTCACCTCTACTAAAAATAAAAACATTAGCCAGGCATGGTGGCACAGGCCTGAAATCCCAGCTATTCGGCAGGCTGAGGCAAGAGAATCATTTGAACTTGGGCAGTGGAAGTTATAGTGAGCCGAGATCATGCTACTGATTTCTAGCCTGGGCGACAGAGTGAGACTCCATCTCCAGGAAGAAAAAAAAAAAATCTCCTAAAATAAAAATAATTTGTGGTTAAGAAATGTTTATGTGTCTCAGTTGTTCCAAACATACAGGTTTTACAATAACCGAATCAAGTGTCAGTTTTCAAACTTCATTGAATACTAAATAAAAGTAAAAATTCAGTTCGTCACACTAGCCACAATTCAAGTGCTCAAAAGACACATGCAGCTAGTAGCTACTATACTGAATAGCACAGACAGAAGATTTAAAAATAACCCCGCAAAAGATTTAAAAAGACAATGCACAAAAGATGTACAAATTAAAAAGACAATTCTAGAAAGAGGAAATCCAAATAGCTGGTAAGTTTTTGAAAAAGTGCTCAAACTCTTTCATATCCTGGGCTGGGTAAATTAAAACAAGTGTAAGATAAAGCCACATTCATCAAGTTGGGAAAAATGAAAAATAACTTCATGAGACAGTAAAAATAAAGGGATCTTCCACATACGGCTGTTGGAGTATACACTAGTATATCTACTTTGGAAAAGGCATACTAGTGAAGTTGAAAATAAACATACATACTCTACAAAAATACATGATAATGTGCATAAGAATACATGTACAAGAACATTCATAATAGCATTACTCATAATTGCCAAAAATGGAACACAATCCAAATGTTTATTAATATTAGACTAAACTGTGGCTCATTTCCATTAAGATTTTTTATACTATACTTACTATACTACAGATATTACTATATTGCAATATAAGAACTATACTACAGATATTACTATATTGCAATATAAGAACTAAATGTACTATTTAAATCTTAGCTGCATGAGAGAAAAAGATACATAATAATATGTAATATATAATCCACTTACATACAATTAAAAAACAGGCTAAATGAATCTAAATTGCTTAGGAATGCTGACATACGTAGTTAAGAAATACTAAGAAAGAAAGCAGTAAATAATTGCCATTAAAATCAGGATACTGGACCGGGCATGGTACCTCACGCCTGTAATCCCAGCACTTTGGAAGGCAGAGGCAGGCTGATCACCTGAGGTCGGAAGTTCAAGACCAGTCTAACGAACATGGAGAAACCCCATCTCTACTAAAAATACAAAATTAGCCGGGCGTGGTGGCGCACGCCTGCAATCCTAGCTACTCGGGAGGCTGCGTGAGGCAGGAGAATCGCTTGAAGAGGAAGGCAGAGGTTGCGGTGAGCTAAGATCGCGCCATTGCACTCCAGCCTGGGCAACAAGAGTGAAACTCCGTCTCAAAAAAAAAAAAAAAAAAAAAAAAAAAAAAATCAGTATGGTGTTAACCTCTGAAAGAACTGAGGAAGGGGATGATCAGTAATAGAATGGAGAGGGGAGCTTCTCAGGTTCCTGACTGTGGTAGTGGTTACAAGGAATTCACTTTATATTCATTATACTATGTATGGATGTTTGTATGCTTAAATACTAAATATAGAGAAAAAGATACAGAAGATTTAAAATTGTATCTAAGACACATTAATTGCCTTGCTGTATTTTTTTTCATTACAAAGTGGCAGACATTTGGTTACACTATAAAGAAAATTTTAAAGCACAGGAGTCTAATTTTGATTCCATCAGACATGATTTCCGTACACAACACAGAAGCTAGTAAGCGTTAAGCAATGATACATAAATTGAGTCCACTGCCAAAACTTACGGAAAGTAAAACGTGGAAAATTAGTACCTTTAACTGATAGTGTACCCCTAAAGAACCTACACCACGGAATTAAATACCAACATAATAAACATGAAGAATTTTAGATTCTTCGTTTTGAAAGAAGGTACAATGATATTCCTTCAGAATACCTTTACAAAACCACTGAGACTGTAATGCTTTATATTAAGATTGTATGAAAACTATGTGAAAAAGAACCAGTACTATTTTACATAAAAACCTTACTAAATTTATAAATCCTTTGTTAAATATTTTGAGTTAATTCTAATTTTACGATAGAATCTCATTATTTTCAGCAAAAACAGCTAGCATTTGGCAAAGCAAAGGCTCAAAAACTAAGGATAGTAACCAAAGAAACTTAAGTCAAAACAGTCCTTTTAAAACTCTCATTTACACTATAAGGGGAAACTTTGAACACGTCCCTTCTATTCATCAATCGCAAAACTCACCATTAAGGACTACACAATCCCACATCCCTCTTCGAGAAAAAGCAAAGGCTTTGTGTTGCAGCAACAACGGAAGAGATGGAGGGAAGCTCCACTCAAGCCTTCCCTGCCTGCTCCTTCCCCAAAGCCACTCCAGAATACCAGGGAGGGTTGAGAGGTAAGGCATGAAGGGCGCAATATCCAATATAAGCAACGCGACTGATGCATCTGGTCAAAATTCATACAGAGGACTAGTCTCTGTCCCCGGATACAGGTCCCCCATTCTGCAGTCATGAGGGTCAGCTGCTGAGGCTTCACACTTCCCTTCTCTCTTACACCCGGAACGTGACGCTCCTCACCTACCACCCCGATGCAGAGCTAGTCTCAGGACTCCCTGCACTTGTCAAGGATTCGTCGGCAAGCTCAAGGGGAGGTCACCAGACAGAGCTCGCTTGGTCCTGGCCTTCCCGGCCTATACAAGCCTGGCCCCTTCCCAACTCCCAGTCTCCACAGCCTTCCATCCTCCCCCTTTCGATTCACCTTTCGCCACCCACACCCTTGGCCTTCGTTTGTGGCAAGTTTACCCCACCATTACCTCTCGCATAAAAGCCTGCCTTTACCAGGGAAAAGAGGGGAACCAACGCCTGCAGGAATCGCTTTACCCGATCGCCTGGCCGCGTCCTCTGCTAGGATTCACCTGCTGTTGCCGACGGTACACAACCACTCCCGGCATTCTCCGCGCACGCACCACCTCTCCCACCCCGCCCCTCTCCCGCCCAAACACGTGACCTCCTTTCGTCTCTATCCACGCCCACTTCCGTTCCTCCACTTTCCCTTAGAAAGGAGGCGGGAGCTGGGGGGTGTTAAAAGCGTAGCGACTTCCTCCTCCTCCCCGCCCCGCCCCGTATCCCCTTCTACAATGTCTTCCGGGTCGCAATCGCCTCAGCGCCTTCTGGGAAAATATCTCATTTCCTCCCCTCCCCCCTCCTCCTGCCTTCAACCAACCAGCCACCCGTCAGAGAGGGACATGCGCAGTGAGTGCCTCCCGTCTCTTCTACCCGAACCCCCCCCTTCCCCCCCAAGCAGAGAGACCCCAGCAGCAGCAGCAGCTGATGATGAAGAGAGAGGCAGTGGCAGAGGGGGGGGGCACCTTTTATTTCTATTTTTAAAGGGACAGGACACTAATTCTACCCCACTTCAACCTTGAATTGAGGGGGGGTGGGGGGGGAAGGTGGCTGAGTTCCTCTCCCCACCCTCCAGCCCTGAGCCCTGAGAGGGGGATTGAGCCTGAGAGAGAAGGAGAAGGAGTTTCTTCTTCTTCGAAAATCCCCATCCACGACTCCTACCCCCTCACCCCTCCAACTCGCCTCCCTCCCCGAGCCCCCTCCACCCTCCTCTTTGGCCGTGAGAGGAGGAGAGAAAGAAACCAAAAGCCTCTTAGCAACACAGACCCTTTGCTGCTGCTGCTGCTGCTGCTGTTGCTGCTGCTGCTGCTGCTACTGCTGCTGCTGCTACTGCTGCTGCTTGGCCCTGGCTGGAGACATCTCACTACACCCAGGAGCAGCCACTTCCCCCAGCTCTCCTCCTCCTCCTTCGCCTCCTCCTCCTCCACTCCCCCCCCCTTTATTACCCTTTGTGTCATCCTCCACAGCTCCAGGGAAGGCACTCAAAAGTGGGGGGGCAGGAAAGGTAAGTGTGTCTGTGGGGGCTTCATTGCCTTCTTCTGGCTCTGACTTTCACTCCGGGGCAACAGTAGCACCAAACCACATACGCAGTGGAGCTCCGGGGTGAGGAGGGGGTGGTGCTGGGGGGGGGGGGAGTGAAGGAGGGGTTGGAGTAGGGAGGGGTGTGTGAGGTGGGTGCCCATCCTGTCAGGGGAGGAAGGGCACTTTTATTTTTATTTGCTGTTGTCAAAAGTGGTTTCACTCCTCCAGCTAACATCTGATTGTGTCTTGCTCCAATGGGGGAGAATACAAAAACAACCCCCTCCTTCCTCCAATGAGGCGCCAGGGAAAGAGACAGAAAGAGGCACACTTTCTAGATGTCACTTAAAAAAAAATTCATCGGAGAGCTCTTTTCTCTTTCCCCAGGAAAAGCTCCACTGCATTTGTTTCTGAGTGGGAAAATGTCGGGATCTGGATTGTATTGGAACTGCTTATCCGTTTGTAGACCTGAGTGTTTTCCCCTTTTTGGTCCTGTATGAGATTTGGATATTGACTTTAGTGTTGGAAGACTTGATTGGTTTTTGCTTTAGGGGTTTCATTTTCCATTTTTTCGTTTTGTCTGACTTCCATGGAAAATTTCAAATTTTTAGTTGGTAGAGGCCTTTGGTTAGGTTTTGACTTGCATTATTGCTTTTTTTGTTAAATGTCTGTTTCATATATCAGTATATAAAGTCCAAAGCTCTATTATGCTTAAAGTTTAAATGCCACTGGTATTGTCTGTTCCCGCATACCTTCCTGATACTTATTTTCCATATGATGAGAATATTAACTGTTTTACAATTACTCTGGGTATTTTTGTAATCTTTGTAACTTCTCTGAACAAGTAATCCCCATTGAAAACTTTATGTTGTTCTGGCTGCATGGAAGGCCAGACCTCTCCATCAATAGTTTGCTGGATTGGTACCACTTTCAGTTTTAACTGAATTATTTATTTACTGTTGTAAATTGAGATGAGTTTTTCATCTCAGTTTCTCTTGGGGTACTGAACCAAATTGCTCACTATATGTAAAAGGATACAAATTTCTAAAATATGTTTTCATGAGTCAAAGAAATCATGAACTTATAGTTAGTATATTAACTGCAGTTAGCTATAAATTGAAAGATAAATCCAGATTTAGGTTTATGGAATAACAATATTGATAAAAATCACTATTCATTTTTCTGTAGTATGTTCTTAGTGCATAGCTTTAAAATTCAGTGCTGTGTTTTATTTCACAAATGCTAGAAAGTATATTTCTGATGTAGGCCTTTTAATAGGGCTTATATTGGAAAGTGTTATTTTGTTTCATATATACATTTCTTTATTCTTTCCTTGAAGATGGATGCACACATGCATATACACACACTCTCTTTCGCTCTCTCTCTCTCTCCCTTACACCCTTTTTTTGTAACTGCATTGATATCTCTGATCCCATAATTTATGTCAGCAAAAAATATTCTTCTGTAAAGCAGCAATTTTGTGATCAGACTGGCAATATGAAAACAGCAATTTGATCAACTAGAAAGGATTGAAGAAATATAAATCTAGAAGGATATTTGGCATAAATATTATAAAGACATGATAATACTTCTAATTTTCTATTTTCTTGATGGTTACAGCTAAGATATACTCATATTTTAGTGACAGTAAAGCATTGCATATGTAGAAACTTGTTCTGTAAAATTTTAATTATCAACTGTGTGCAAAAGTAGACATTTACATACCGAAATAAAAAAGCTGTGTAGCAGTAAACAATATGGTCTTATTTCCCTTCTGTTACAAATTTGAACAATTTTATACCTTTCTCTGAGATGTAATTGGTGCACTTAAGCAGCAATCTGTGCCAAGTGCAAGTTTTTCTCCCAACATCAGTACTACCATTCCAAGTCCTTGTAAGATTTCTTGTTCTCATCTTAAAACCTCAGCAACCTTAAAGGTGAGAGACAGACAGTAGAACTTACTAGAAGAAATTAATTTTAAGAAAGCAAATTATGTAGATAATTGGGGTGGTAGTTGCCCAGTAGGTAGCTGAGTAAAAATTTAGTCTTGAGTTTAATGTCTTGACTTATTTTGTTTATTTTTTTAAAACATTTTTTATCACATCCCTCACCCTCACCCCCATGATCCTTTGGTTAGAATATTCCAGACTTTATCTAAGTTGGCTAATGATTTATGTTTAGAAAACGCTTTTAAGTATTAAGACCTATTGATACTTCAGGATTGTAATAGTTCAACTAGGTGATATCTTGGAGGTCACCTTATCCAATTCTACATATTGCTGAAGTTCCGAGAACTTGAACTTGCCTGAGGTTCCAAGGCCTCTAAGTGGGCAGAGCCGGGACCAGAGAACTCAGGTCTCCTGATGCTCACTGCTGCACTACCTCATTTCCTTTGTCAGAAATGAAACTATCATGTACAGTTCTGGGTATAGCATTTGAGGGTTTTGTATGGGGGCATATTATTGTAAGAATATTAAGATAAATAACTTCAAAGCCATTATTTTGTCTACTTACATTCAATAATTTGTTGTTAATTTTTTAAAGAAGCATTAATTGTACTTATTGTAGATTATTACTATTTTGAAACTTTCAGCTTTCTCTAATGCATATTTTCCCCTGCAGTTACAATTAATCAGTAAATATACTTACTGTTGTATTAAGGACCTATATTTATAAGAATAAATGGAATGCATATTCTATTCTAAATGTTTACTTGTGAATCTTGCCCTATGAACTGCCTAAGAACAAACATTTTTGTTTTGTTAACACATCCTTCTACTTTTGGCATAATGTCTGGTACACAGTAGGCCCTACTGGTAGCTTGTCATAATCCATGTTAGTTTTAGAGTTAGGCATATTGGAATTTCTTTACTTGCATATGTGGAATTCCTTTCCTGTCCTTTTCTTGTCCTCCCTTGCTACAATTTTCACTACCATGAACATTTTGTCTTGAGAATTTTTTTCTTTATCTCTACTGTGGCTCTCATTTTTTCTACTTAAGAGTCAAATTAAATGCTGTTAACAATATAGTACCCATAGGAACAAGTAAAACATATTCCCTTCTAATCTTTATACAAGAAAAAGTTTGGCAAAAGTGATTTATTATGAATAAGCAATGATCAAACACGTTCCCGTTAAAAATACACTTGTAAAAATTGTTCAGGATGCACTTAAATTTTGTTTCATTGACTGGTGCAATAGGTTGTTGGAATGATTAGGCCGCTTTTACCAGCTCTATAAAACAAGTACTACTTAGGTGACATGTTTCCCTGACTTTGTTTTTTTGGTCCTTACCCAGACAATTATCAACTTTCCAGTTTACTATGGATATGAAGATTTACTCCTAGTCATCAGTGGGACCCCCATGAAGTCAGCCAGAAAGCCTATATCCAACTTATGTACCTTTGCAAACTTGTCTGGAATTTGACTGTATGTGCAAAACAGATTGTACTTAGTAATTCATTAAACATCTTTTGATCATCTGCTGTCTGCCAGGCACTGTGCTAGGCATCTGAAAAACAAAGATGGTCCCTGCAGTTTAATGTGAAGAGATATCTTAATTGTATTCCACAAGTGTATTGGTCGTATCTTTGTTTTGGTGTTTCTACCTGAATAAATTTTATATTAACTAAATGGATACTGTTAGGTGGAAAAATGAATGTTTAAGAAGGATATTGCTGTTATTTTATTAAAATACAAATATACAAAAAAATTTTCCACTTAATACTGTATTCTAGGGATTTATATTCTGTATATAGTTAACACATTTTAGACAATGATAATAGTCTATGTGGCTGCCTTTGCTGGATTTTTATTGCTAACAGTAATTCTTTTAAGATGACCAACAGTGTTCATTAAATTATCTCATTAAATTTTTCCAAAAAAAACCCACTGCAAACTCTCTAAACTTAAATTTTTTTCTCAAAAGTAACTTTTTTCTGTTTTTGCTCATATAGCAGATTATCTTTCATGATTCATTGGAAGACATTGTACATTGTCATTTTTAGTTTTCATATTTTTTTACCATATTTTAGCAAATCTAACAGCATGATTCAGTTATTCCACAGTAATTAACGTGCACTATTTAGGAGTTTTGGAATTTTTAGTGTGTAGTAGAAATATCATTCCAAAATCTTCATAGGAAACTTCTCAATTCTAGTTCGAAGTCAGTTGTAATTTTTAATCTTTACTAAGTGGTATATTTCCTATAGCTTCAGTAAAATGAATTGAAACTTTCTTAGTAGATGGATGATTCAAAAACAAAGAATCTTATCTCAGTTCCTGTCATGGCTTTCATGTGTAATTGAAAAGTATCTTAGAAAAAGTACTGGATTCAATTTGCCCTCCTTAAAGTATACCTTTTACAAAAGTATTGATTTGCCGTAAAAAAGAAGGTGGGGATACCTCTGCTGGCACAGTATCTTGTGAAGATAAATAGACTCCTGAGTGGCGAATTCTGATCTCTTTCACATTCATTCTTAAATTTCTATTTTAGTAATAATAACAGTTATCGTTTATTATAAGTACCCAGCACTGTGATAAATTAAATTCACATTACATTTATGACACTTTCTAATTCAAAACACAGTCACAATAGTGTTTTTATCAATCTGTACTCTGGTAAGCAATGGCAAAATTATGGCCCTGATAGCTGGACAGAATGATGGAAAATTTATGAAAGTTTACAAGGATAGAAAACCGAAGAAAAAAAAACCAGTCTTTTTGTAAGTAACATAGATACAGACCATTGTGCAATTTAAAATATACATAAAGTCAGTCTTTTCTTTGTATGGCAAAAATGACATTTAGGAGCTGTGTATGGTGACTCAACGCTTGTAATGTAATCTCAGCTACTCGGAGGCTGAAGCGGGAGGATTATTTGAGCCCTGGATTTTGAGGCTGCAGTGAACTATGTTCATACCACTGCACTCCAGCCTAGGCTACAGAGTGAGACCTTGTCTCTAAAAATAAAAAATAAGGTCAGGTGCAGTAGCTCAAGCCTGTAATTCTAACAATTGGGAGGTGAGGTAGGAAGATTTATCATTTGAGGCTGGTAGTTCAGAATCGGCCTGGGCAATATGGTGAGACCCCATCTCTACAAAATCACAGTATTAGCTGAGCTTGATGTGGTGCCCACTGTAGTCCCAACTATTCAGAAGGCTGAGGTGAGAGGATCTCTTGAACTCAGGTTGAGGCTGCAGTGAGCCATGATCATGCCACTGGACTCTACGCTGAGTGACAGAGTGAGACCCTGTCTCTAAATAAATAAATAAACAAACATAAAAATAAGCAGTAAAAAAAAAAGTTCAATTTTCAAAAAGTAACATTTGGGCCTTCTTTATGTTAAACTTCCTTTAAATTACATGGAGTTACATTAATGTTTTCTTACGTGAAGTACCAAGGTTGTAACAATTTTTGATCCAATGAATATTTACTATAAAATTTTTAATATAAATGTGTGGATGGTGGAAAAGCCCATAAGCAATGGGAAGTTTGTATTGTCTTGTGCTTTGGTGTATGTATAAACATGTTATGGACTCTATCATACATTCCATAATTACTATATTACAAATAGAGGATTAAGTTTAATGTACTCTTTTTGGTACTAAAATCAGAAATATTTTAGTATAAGATTGATCAACTTGTTGGGATCTCTAGATGCCTAAATTATTTCATAATTGTACTTTTAAAAAGCTAACAAATTAAAATACTTTTTGATACAGCTCTCTGGATAGTTGAGTTTTAGGAGAAAACTTTTAGGAGAAAATTTTTTTCCCTTTTTTTTTTTTTTTACTTAAGTAATTTTTGTGTCTCTTTTACATAAATACATGTTCATATTATAAATTTATATGGGTTGAATATCCCTAATCCAGAATTGTGAAATCCAAAATGCTTCAGAATCTGAAACTTTTTGAACACTGACATGATGCTCAAGGAAAATGCTCATTGAAGCATTTTGGATTTTCGATTTTGAGGTTAGTGTTGTTCAATAGATATATAACACAAATATTCCCAAATCTGTAAAAACCCAAAATTCTAAATACTTCTGGTCCACAAAACTTTTAAAATAAGGGATATCAACCAGTATTGACTCTATCATCCTACCAATATTATGCCAGTGCATTATAACCTGCAGAGTCTAGAAGTGTTTTTAAATGCTAGGGAGATATTCTATATCATCTGTTATACATTAGAAAGAAAAGTTTATTGCAAATGTTTTTTACCTACAAGAATAATCTGAATAGAACTGGATGCAGTGGCTTGTGTCTGTAATCCCAGTGCTTTGGGAGGCTGAGGCAGGTAGGTCATGAGGTCAGGAGATTGAGACTATCCTGGCCAAAATGGTGAAACCCTGTCTCTACTAAAAATATAAAAATTAGCGAGGCATGGTGGTGTGTGACTGTAATCCTAGCAACTCTGGAGGCTGAGGCAGGAGAACTGCTTGAACCTGGGAAGAAGAGGTTGCAGTGAGGCAAAATTGTGCCACTGCACTCCAGCCTGGGCAACAGCAAGACTTTTTCTTAGGAATAATCAGTAGTATGATCTTAAATAATATCTTTAAACACCCAAAGAAAATTTAGTTAAAAGTAGAATATTTCTGTTTGAGGTATTTCTGTATCATATAAGATGTCAGAAGCTGGAATGACTCACTATAACTCTTCAAAGAGACAAAGTGAAATCCAGGCTTAACTTATATTAAGGTGTATCTTCTAATGTAGCTGGACATAATGGAAAAAAATTACCAGTGACATTGAACCTGGTATAAGGCTTATAATTTATTCAAAGTTGGATATGACAAATTTTGATTTGAGTCCTTATTTCAGTTGACCTATATAACCTTTTGTTAGAGAACTTAAATTTGGTGTCATTGAGTAGATTATTAGAATACATTGTTTTGAAGGACTAATATGAGTTATATACATCAATCACCCACGTTGAAATGGTGAAAAGTTTTTGTACACACATACTTCACTGAATTCTTTTGCCAGCCAACCCAGATTCTCACAATGGGAGAAATATTTTCTGTATGGTGCTAATGTTAAAACTTAAGTTAGTGTCTGTATCTCAGAAGTTAGAAGTAATATCAAAGTGTTTTTTAAGATTGACTGTGTGCTAAATTATATTTAGGGTTATGCTTATATTCACAACTACTCTTTATATATCATGAGTCCAGAAGTATCTACTGATCTGTTGGCCATCAACTAACTTAATCCATACATTCTCAACGGGATCTAAAAATAATAATTTATACTGTATAAGTACATTTACTGATGTTGGGGGAGGGAAGTATTCCACATTCAACAAAAGAAAATACTGATTTTTAAATAGCTTTGTTACTTGGGATATACTGACCTAAAAACAGCTTGCTATGTTAGATAAAAAGGATTTTTATTTGAAAAGTTATAAAGTATCATTAATGAATATTAAATAACATAAAAATATTTAGGAAATCAAATATGTGCTCCTGAAATATGCAGAAGTTATTTTTTTAGTGTTATTCCAAAATCATTTTCCTTCTATATTTGTCACACTGGAGTTTGCGCTGAAGGATTTCTTGGCCATTTTAGACAATGTAATCTAGTTAAAAGGTTTGTTTATGCTTCCCATCTCTGTTCTGCTGATGGTATTAGAATGCAGGCCAGAGCCAGACATGTAACTGTTTATAACATTCAAACTTCAATTAAAGCTACAGTGTTCAGTTTACTATGTATCAGAAAGCTCTTATTAGCTACAAAGATCACTAATAGTGATAGTGATTTTGAGTAGCCATAAGCTTTTCTAAATCATACCACTCCTTAAGAATACTTTTTTTTAAAAATTTAGGTGTTAACCTTTAATTATTTCGTAGAAGTGTAAAATGAAGCTTTCTTTTTTTACTAGAAGTACTATAGTCTTATCCTTTAACACTTTTGATAGTAACACCTAACA
Source organism: Ateles fusciceps (assembly GCA_036589455.1). Taxonomy (NCBI): domain Eukaryota; kingdom Metazoa; phylum Chordata; class Mammalia; order Primates; family Atelidae; genus Ateles; species Ateles fusciceps. The sequence goes on along the minus strand of JAZHEH010001266.1, from coordinate 14,390,703 downwards.
GCTTATATTATTGCATGTATTATTTAAATGGTCCACCAGAGTTGTTTTGAAATTAGTAAATTCTGTAGAAGGTCTTACTTTGCTATTCAATTTATTCAAATTTTCTTTCCAGCTTGAAGAATATAGCAATATGTTGCCCACTAGAAAATAAGCCTAACAGTCACATTAGTCCGGTGTTCTTATATGTATGAAAGGAGTCTAGTCCCACATAACACAGATTTAAATTTAATATTATATTGCTTTTCTGGGCTGCTGTTCTTATTGTTTTAAGTATGTTGGTAAATTGTTTTAGAAGGATTGTTTTTGTTTTTTAAAATTATTAGGAATTTATTATTTATTTATTTTTTTAATTTTTTTTGGTTCCAGGTCTTTGCTGTTGTACACAGTGCCGCAATGATAAAATTATTAGGAATTTTTTTAAACCATTTCTTCAACAGCTTCTATTTTTGTACAGTTTACCTGGGCCAGTCAGAAAAGGACTTGAATTTTATGTGCGTTTAATTTTTCTAATTAGTAGGCAAATTTGCTATATTACATTGGTTTCATTTTTATGAAATTAAATTTTAGTTTTCATTAATTTTAGACCTTGAATGACTAAATCTATACATTCTTTATGTATGTACATGTATTTTTTGTTGACATCCAAGATTATAAGAGACATCACTTAGGAAAGATGAAAAATCATATTAAATTGAATGAATTGCTGGTAAAATGCTTTTAATTAAGAAATGCTATGATGGAGATATTAAAACAAACTATTTTGAGTAAAATAAAAAGTTAGGGGCTGGGCGCGGTCACCCACACCTGTAATCCCAGCAATTTGGGAGGCCAAGGTGGGTGGATTGCTTGAAGTCAAGAGTTCATGAGCAGCCTGACCAACATGGTAAAACCCTGTCTCTACTAAAAATACAAAAATTAGCCAGGTGTGGTGCATGCCTGTAATCCCAACTACTCAAGGAACTGAGGCAAGAGAATCGCTTAAACCCAGGAGGCAGAGGTTGCAATGAGTTGAGATCATGCCGCTGCACTCCAGTCTGTGTAATGGAGCAAAATTCTGTCTCAAAAAAAAAAAAAAAAGTAAATACTCACAAGTGTATCTGAAGATAAGAACTAAAAACAACCGTGCAAAATTTAGATTTATAATGTAAATCCATGGAAAGATCTCTAAGATAAGCTAGATTGAAAAGCACATCACAAAATCATATGCACATTATGATTGCGTTTATGTAAAAAATGTATAGAATAAGTAAGCAATGTTTACGAATATATATGTTTACACTCCTACAATACATATTTTATACTGTCTACATCATAAAGGCATAAAGTATATAGCATGTGTATTAATACTTCAATACATTAAGAAAAGGTCTGAAAGATGAGTATCAAATTACATGCTTTGTATACAGAAAGTATGTATGTGGGATGCGAGAAGTTTGAGGAATTGTTGTTACGTAATCTTTAACATTACTTGGATTTATTTGTAGCAATATGATTATATTCGTGTAATGATTTTGTGATGAGAAAATATGCATATGTATTAAAGAAATAAGAAAAAAAATGACCCAGGAAAATTGCAGTTCTACCCTAATAGTCACATTAATATATTCCTAGAATATCTTGAAGAGAATGTAGTATTGGCTAACAGTCATCATAGCTTGATATAGAATAAAGTCTGTCAGAATTATCTAATCTTATCTAACAGGGTGAAAAGCCTAGTCAGTTGAGGAAGGAACAATGGTTATAATCTAGTTTTTAAATATTTTGTTTCTTACTGAAAAATACACTTCTCACTGTTCTGGAAAAATATAGACTGGGCTGCTGGTGATAAAGGATATCAGTTATAAAGTGGCAGACAGTTTCAGTATGAGATAAGATACAATATATGAGAGTAAAATGAACTTTATCATTTTAATCAATGATCCAAATTATTATATGTTCACTCAAAATGCAGATGGCATAGTCATGTACTATTTTTGCAATATTTTCTATAATCAGGTACTGGTTTGAATAGAGGACGAAAATAAAACAGGTTTGAAAGTACATTTTTTTTTAAGTGACTGAAACATGTACTTGAAAAACACTTTAAGAACCTTTGTAAAATAACATTAAACTGAGTGTGTAAATATGCCTTGTAAAAAAGCAATTAGAATTCTGTAGAGTTAATCACAGTGTGCTTTTGGGGAGGACCCGAGTTAATCAGGGTTTAGGTGGAGTTTAGATACTAGTTTGTCACAGAAGAGGGTAATTCAGGTAAAGACAAAGCTTCCAATGGGATGAGAGGATTGGGAAGCTTATGTTTACTAGTTTGAAAGCTAGGATTAAAATTTAGAGTAGCCTGGTAAATTAGGGAAATGGTTAGAATATAAAGTACCTTTACATTTATGGTTTTAAAATTTTATTTCCCTGAATGTAGGTTCGAAAGAAAGAAGTAGATAAAGGGGGAAAAAATCATTTGCACAAAAAATAAGGAAATGAATAGGTCTTTGCAATTATGACTAGAAAGTGCATTGGAGTCTGAAGTAAGTGTTTTCTGAATATGAAATGAAACACTGTAGTTAAGGCAGCAAACATGCAAGAATACTACCTGAGGTTCTTTTTTCTCTCTTAAATAAAATTCATACCCAGGTTAATCCCTAGGATCAATAGTAAATAGTACACAATTAAAACTGTAAGTCATATATAAATGCTAAAAGTAACAAAAGGATACAGCTTATGTTTTCTTAGTTTTCTTTGTAAGTTTTATTTGCATCTAATTTATCTCCAGGTAGCCCTGTGATATAAATTACCATCCAGTCTTCACCTACTACTAGAAATTGAACTTTTTATTTCTTCTGAAAACTGTCAAGTTTAAAGAGCTCTATCTAATACGGCTCTGTATTTTGTTTTTAGCTGAAAATCATAGTGAATATCTTTAAATGGTAGCCATTGTTGTTTCAGTGTTTATCTCTTTTTCACAAAGGGTTTGGTTTGCTGGTGTCTTCCTTTGACAAATATATCTTGTTACTATTATGTGCTCACTGGGATAGTGGGCAAAAATAGACAAGATCTTGATCTCCTGGAACTTATATCTAGAGATAGAAAAGGATATTAATGAAATAATCATACAAATAAATGCAAAGTTGGAACTGTTTCAATTGATGTAGAAAGGTACACAATATTTTAATACGAGGGCTTTTAAAAGAAGAATTTACTCAGTGGGATCAAGAATTTTTTTTTTTTTTGGAGGAAGTGTTTATTTAGCTGAGACCTCAAGTAAGTTAATTTGATCAAGATGAAGAAAAGAGTTTTCTGGGAAGATGGAACAGCATATACAGAGGTTCTAAGGTGGGACGGAGCACAGTATCAAATACTGAACAAAGGTCAATGTGGCAGAAGTCCAAGCAAGACATTGCATGATAAGTGATGATGCTAGGGAGTTAAGTAGGAGCAAAACTGCAGAACTTTGTGTAGGCCAAGCTTTTCTCTATCCTTAGGGTTAATATTTAAACTTAGACTAATATTCCTTAGGTTTAACAAGAAAAGCCTACTATTAGTTATAAAAGGTTTGTGTTATAGGAGTTTATTTTTATTTCAGTTAAAACCAACACTGCTTTTTCCCATAGAATCATGATTACAGTGACAGGTCTCATAAAAAACCCTTTTAACACAAATAACATTGGAAACTAGTCAATGAAGTGTCATAAATAGAACCAGGTAGAAGTTAGAAAAGAAAAGGAAGGGTATTAGGAATGATGTCTATATGTATTCAAGAGAATGTCCTAGGTATGGTTGACTAAGCTGTGAATAATGAAGAAAAAAGCCTTACTTCAGGTGCTTAGGTTGGTGCAAGAGATCTTAACAGATGATGGTGAGGAACGCATTCAGCTGGACAGCTTAGAAGACCCTCAGCTTGCATCTGGTTATAGAACAGTGTGATAACGTCGAGCAAACCAAGGTAGAGGGAGAGTAGAAGTATCACATTCATAATTTGTTCTGAATCTAGCACATATTTATGTCAGTTGTTAGAATATAAACATTTAAAAAATTATGTACTGGTAAGAAATGTAGAACTACCAAATGTCAGCAAAACAGATGCCAACTTTATTTTGATTATGTTTAGAGTGATTTCATATAGTTAGAAGTGATTATAAATTGCTAAATTATGTTAACTATTTTAGGCCATAATGTTAGTCTTGACTATCTTAGTGTATGTCACTTGGAGTGATACACTATGGTATCACATTGGTACACATTGGTGTATCACAATGGATACACATTGGTAACTCACAGGTTACCAATGAGAAACATTATACCCTTTTTATTAATAGGCAACAACCTGTAGAGCTTTCAGAGACATTCCTGGGTTTGAACACTGGCTCCAAAGACTGAATGCTACAATGTAGAACCTTTAATGAGCTGTTAAGGTTCTGAATTTTAGTTTCTTTATCAGTAAAATTAGTGCAATAATGTTTATCTCAGAGTTGTCATAACTACAAATGATAGTTGTCATAACTACAAGATGAAGTTGAAGAAATTTAATTTTTTAATGCTTATTTTCCATTTAACTTACAACTTTGTCAGTAAATTATCTTCATTTCATGTTGATCTTAAGTTTTAAGCCTCTTTGGATACCAGTTTCTGTCTATATTAATGTAGACATTCTACATAATAACTAAAGATTCAAGAAATGCCCAAAATATTAAGAGCATTATATAAAAAATCATGTCCCTTTTATTAAGAACAAAATATCACAAAGATATAAATTGTAAGAAAGCGGGAAGATATGTACAAGTCTTCACTGAATAAACAGGGCATATCACATAACGGTTGATGAATTCTGCCAATGCATGAAGTTGAAAATTGATGAATGCCATTCATCAGGTGATCTTGAACTTAATTTTCTGGCATTCTCAGGTACAGCAGACCATGCTTTTATAGCCAATCAGCTTCTAAAAATAAGAACTGTAGAATTTAGAGCTTATTTATTTACTTATTTTTAAAACATTCTAATTGAGACAATATTACTAGCATTGATTCATTTTCCATGCAATATCTAGCAGTATAATTTTATTTAATAGACCAACAGTGTTTGGAAAGCTCATTAGGATGTTTGACAGCCTGGGCAACATAGCAAAACCTCATCTCTGAAAAAATGCAAAAATTAGGTGGGCATGGTGGGAAGGATGTGGGGGGGCGGGGCGGCGGGGGGGGGGGGGGCGGGGGGGGCCCGGGGGGGGGGGCGGGGGGGGTGGGGGGGGGGTTGGGGGGGGGGGGGGTGAGGGGGGGGGGGGGGGGGGGGGGAGAAAGGGGGGGGGGGGGGGGGGGGGGGGGGGGGGGGGGGGGGGGGGGGGGGGGGGTCAAATAGCCAAGTATTGACTGGATTCTGATACACAGTATCCCTGGTATTTTTCATATGAAATAATGGTTAAATGCTGTAAACAAATTCTACAAAATGTCCTAAAATCTTTTTTTATATTTTCATATATTCATTCTGGATAGAATCAGGAAACTTAATCACCCAGCAACACAGTTTGAAAACTCATATTATTTTGTAAATCCTGATATAATTAAACCACCTTAAATTTCTGCTAAAAAATATTGAGTGATATTTAAATGTGCTTTTTTAAAGTTATATCTTGTAAAAAATATTATTCTCTTTAAATGAGACAGTTGTAGACATCTTAGACTGTTAAGGTTAACATCAGCTGCTAAGAGACATCAAATCCTGATCAAGAAAATAGTAATATGTTCGTAAGCAGGAATTTTTCTCAAAGAGAAAAAACATAGAATGTGCAATGTATTCACATTATAAATGCAGTTAAGAGAACTGAATTTACAGAAAGTCCTAAGACTTGAGAAGCAAGCTCAGGTTTTTCATAGTGTTGTAGAGAAGCATAAATATTCATTTATTCAGTTACTCATTCTAAAAATATTAAGTACTTGTGCCATGTATTCATCTATGAATAAGACAGGCAAGGACTATGGAACTTACAGTCTTTCCATTGAAGACCAATACTAAGGAAATATTTATGAGTGGTACACATTACAAAAGAACAAACAGTTCTTTCAGATATTTAAAGAATGGAGATACAGGTTGAGTTGTAAGGCAAACATTTTTAGGTGATAATAATAAAGGCATGTAATTTTTCATTCTCTCAATTTTTTGGATAAGAAAATAGAGACCCAGAAAAGGTCTCTTATCCAAGGTTCTGTAACAAGTGGTGTATCTGGGACCTTAGTCCCCTGCCTTCTAGTATATTAATATCTACCATAAGAAATAAAGCAGGAAAAAGAGAAGAAAGTCAGGCAGGATGTCTGGTAAGTTCGACCAGTCACTGGATTTGAATGTAGTCTATATAATGTGAGGATCTTTTTTTTTTTTTTTTTTTTTGGAAATGAGGTCTCACTCTGTCACTTAGGCTAGAGTGCAGTGGCGCAATCTCAACTCACTGCAACCTCTGCCTCCTGAGTTCAAGTGATTCTCCTGCCTCAGAGTCCCAACTAACTGGGATTACAGGCAAGTGCCACCACATCTGGCTAATCTTTGTCTATTTTTTGTAGAGATGGGGGTTTCACCGTGTTGGCTAGGCTAGTCTCGAACTCCTGACCTCAGGTGATCCACCCACCTCGGCCTCTGAAAGTGCTGGGACTACAGGCATGAGCCACCACAGCCAACCAGGAATTACATTTTTAAAACATTTATTTAATGCTTGTTTTAATTTTATTGGAATTTCATTAAATTTCTTTTCAGTTTCGTTTAGCATTTATTACATCTTTCAGGACTTTGCTAAATTTCATACATCTACAAAATTTCTAAATGGGAGATTATGTCCCTGGGATCTAACTATGTTGGTACTATGGTTTCTAAATCTCTACAGAAACTTTTTAGGGTTATATCATTTTTTTTCTTGGTAAAGAAGGTTGTTTTCTTTAATTACCTTGATTTAATAAACTACATCCTTATCTTCACTAAAAGAAAAGAAAAAAAGAAAATTTGAGGATGTTGGGAAATTAAGGACACATTTTTTTTTCCTGGGATGGTTTTGATATAACACTGGTTTGAAATCCTGTTACTGTGAATTAATCATCACTGTATCTGATAATAAAAGAGTTTATAACAAATTAGAAAGCATATCCCATCAATCATATTTAAGGTTTTGACTAAACTAATGGATAGAGATAAAGATTTATAAGAAAGTTAGATGATTTTATCTTACTATCTATTGTATTTTTTTAATTTCATTTCTGATGTTACTGTTTAAATTATCCCAGGTTAACAAAGAGTTTGATTTTTATTTCAAAAAAAATGTTAAGTAGAAAAACTAAGTACACTTCCTAATACTTACTTTGACTTGGGGACAGCAAAGCGCAATTATAGGATCACACGTTGAGAAGTAAATAAACTGTTTGAAAATTGAGTCTGCAAAGCTAGACATAGTAACAACAGGAAACATCCCACCTACAATGCATATGGCAAAGGAGAAAGATAGTGCAGCAGACTACAGACAAAAATAATAGCTGAGAGCTGAAAACGAGTATTCTGCTTTACAACCTTAGATCTGTCATCTCAAAAATAATCTTTCTTCAAAATATAATATGGCGATGTGAGCATATTTTGATTTATAAGTAAAATCTTTTTCTTTAGGTATCCCATTTCATATTTTTGCATTATTTATAGTTGAGGGTACAACGTCTTCTGTATGTTTTAAACCTCATTTCTTTTTCTGATACATATTTGTGGTTTTGTCTCCCAGGGACACGTACTATTTTTACTTTATTGTTGTGCCAAATTTTAAGAAATTTGATACATAAAAAACTGAATGTGCAAAGTTTGTGAAGTAAATGGTGAAAAGATTTCACTGAAGAATTGCTTTAAATAGAAAGCTCTTCTGATGTACTTAAGTGTTTGTAAAGGCACTTCCTACCCTGGGCTAAAAGAGACACAAGAAAACTCAAGGCTTAAAATGTCAGAAGTCACTGTTGCTTGAATAGTAAGCAGAAATGAGGATAAATCATTTCTGAAATTTTAAATATAAACTAATGAAAAATTATTCTGCATATAGAAATTCCATTTTCATCTAATGTCTGAATATATTCATTTTATTAAATGGGTTACTGCTGTGTATGGTTTAATTTCATTATTTTCAAGATTAGTTTATAGAGTCTGTATGAAAGATTAGTTTATAGAGTCTATGTGGAATAGCAGTTATGTTTTATAAAGAGTTACTATGTTTTAAGGAGTTATATGTTAAAATGACATTGTCTGGTGAGTATCAGTTAAGCACAGGGTCCTGGCCTATCAGTTATGTTTCAAAATATCTGTTAATTAGTTTGAGAAAAAGTGACTTTGGGCACATATTCCTGCTTCTTATTTTGTAAAAGGCAATGCAGTGGTCTGTAATACTAGGATACTGTCTAGTTTGATTCAGAGCACCCTACTCCATTCATCCTGGGCGACATAGTGAGAACCTATCTCTAGAAAAAATTTGAAAATTAAGATTGGGAGGTGGGAGAGGATCAAAAAACTATATATTGGGTACTATGCTTATTTCTTGGGTGACAAAATAATCTGTACACCAGACTCCTGTGACATGCACTTTACCTCTCTGACAATCCTGCACATTTATCCCTGAACCTAAAATAAAAGTTGAAAAGTAATAACTAAATAAATAATAAATAAGCTGGACATGGTAGCACGAGCCTGTAGTCCCAGGAGAAAGAGGTGGGAGGATTCCTTGGGCCAAGAGGTCGAGACTGCAGTTAGCCATGATTGTACGACTGTACTCCAGCCTGTTGCAAAAAAAAAAAAAAAAAAAAAACCCTGCAAAAGCACCCTACTGGTGGATAATGTTGTCTTTATAATTATAAATAATGTCATGGTCATTAAATCTGACCATGTATTAGTATATGAACAGAATAGATTATCCAGCCTTTTGATTCTTTAATTCTATGTTTCTGAGATCTAATTAAATAAAACTAAGTTACTTTGATATATTTTTAATGGTATTTATATCATTATTAATTCATAATAATTAGGCAAATATAAATAATTGCTCTAAGTGACAGTGATAGCTTTTTAAAAAATACAGCCCACATTATTTCTGTTATATTTATTCAAACTCCCAATTTTGATAACAAAAACAATTTAATCTTTATCATATATATGTATCCATTAATTTATTGTTGGCCTCATTCTTAACAGTTAAACATATTATAGCAATAGTTTTTGTTTTTACATGCATCTTTCTCCTAGGTCTGGCATAATGATTCTTGACCCTGTGGGTGCACATTAAAATCACGTAAGACCAGGCCCTTGGAGGCCCTGGCATTTTTTTAAAGCCCTTCATGTGATGGCCTTACAAAATAAGCCACAAAAGCACTGGTAGATATTATCTACCAGTAAGATGCTTTTGTGGGTTTTTGTTTGTTTGTTTTTGAGACAGGATCTCACTCTGTCACCTAGGCTGGAGTGTAGCTGCACAATCACTACAGCCTCGACCTCTGGGCTCACGGGATCCTCTCACCTCAGCCTCCTGGAGATACAGGCTCATGCCACCATGCCCAGCTTATTTATTGAAGTGCAGCCAGTATTGAGAATTACTGTCCTAGGGCTAGGATCCCCTGTGTTAACATTTTCTTACCTTGCTGATTAAGGATCTTTAAATGCCAGTTCATGGGGTATTGGAGGACTGATGGACTACAGAATCTGGACTCTATAACTTGTTTTGGGAGTAACAGGAGGGTGTGATGAGGAATTCCTGTGAAGGTGACTTCTGGAACCTCAGCTTCAATTATTGCAACTATGAAGAAATAGATGAAAGCACCTCACCCTGGCTCAGACCAGGAAAGAATTAGGAGAGGGGACTTCTGACTGGTTAGGAGAAATTGAGGAAGGTTTAGAAGTTCAGGAAAGTAATCCTTAAAATTAGCAGATAGTGTAGCCATTCGTGTTCTGAAGTACTTTGAAATGGACTTGGAGAAGAACCACCACCAGGCCATCATGGGTGGTCTTTTTCAGGGAGAAATATGAGAACCAGTATACAACAGGCCATCTAGTTTAATGACATTCACTCTTGTCTCTGTATACATGTTACACACTTATGCATACTCATGTACATCATACACAGGAACGCTTGTTATTCTAAAGCAAGTAAGATGACATGGTTTGATGCAGAGATTGATTACTGGGGCAAAAGAAGGTTCTGCCTTGGTCTTCACTGCCTTGCTTCTACTTTGCACCCACCTTTCCTTTCTCCAAAAACATAAAAATCCTTTAATACCTATTTGCTTATACTTGAAATTTTTAAAGGGGAAACAAATTTTCTTCTGAAAGGCTTAACAGGGAAACATACACAGAAATCTCACAGCATTGTATAGTCTTTTAACAAGCTAAAGCCGTCTTTATCCTTTCCTATATTTTAATCTGAAAGAGAGTGATATGGAGAGAAAACCTCTGGCCACCTAAAGGGGACTTCTTCTGTTTCGTTGTTTAATATTTATGTTTAATTGTGAAAAAAAAATATAAAAAGATATGTGCAAAAGTACATAGAGCTAACCAAACCTCTGCTGAGTACTTTATTGCAGATACATCATTAGCATATAATATTCTTGCTTTCAAAAGATGTGGAATTTCTCTTTTATAAGAATCTATGTGGATATAAAGAGTAAACACCATAATAATGAGAATTGTTAGGTGGTACTGTGGTTCAGAAAAACATGCTTTTTCTTCCTCTCTTTCTTTTCTACATAATAGCCATTAAAAAAAAAAAACACTAAACATACTGTTGGTCAAGGAACTCTTACACTAAGAGTTCAGTGATGATACATCTCTGTCCTTTCTTGGCAATTTTTCCTACCATTTATTTTTAGTGACTGTATAACATTTTAAACTTGCATACTCCTTTTTATGACTGATGAGAAGCATATGCCTCTATGAGGAAGAAAAGGTATTTATGACTTACAGAAAAAACATTTCTCACAGTTATGAGTAAGCTATAGGGAACTGCAAACAAGAGGCCAAAGAGCCCCTTTTTTTTTTAATAGTAATGCTCTTGGATACATAAAGATATTTAGACCAGCTTTCAAAGATAAGAATAGTTTGTAAAATTTACCATATCAAACTTTAGTACATTACTCTAAAAAACAGTTCTATTGTTCCTCTGCAATCTACATTAAACGAAGAGTAAAATAAAGCAACAAATTTAGGAAGATGAAGGAGGGCCAAAAAAAAAGCTACAAATGAAATAAGAAAAATTGCAAACCTCAAATCTCTTCTAAAGAAAACTGTGATATTAATAATTTCCTTACTCATATTTGGTAATTTTATAAAGACTGCAAAGTGACTGCCTGTACATCTGAAAAAGGGAAAAAGAAACCTAACTAGTGTTGTTGAAAGAAATTTTACAAATAAAGGGATCCAGTAGCTGGTCAGGTTTATCTGTACCTGGGATTTAGAGCCTGCTGAGGCAATGTAGCCTTTACCAATTTTTAGGTCTTGGCTCCCTTTGAAATCTGATGAAATTATTAGATTTTGGGAGTAGAAAATCATTAGATTTTGTATGGGCTTGTTTATGTATTTCAGGGGGTTTTCGAGTGCTCTGGAAATGAATGACCCCCCTAGATCACCTGTATCAGAATCACCTGAGTTGCCTATTAAAATGCAGACTACTGGGCTCCACCCTAATCTTATTGTATTAGAATTTCTAGTTACTTGGGCTCAGGAATCTAGATTTTAACAAGCATTCCCTCCTGGTTTTCTGTTCATTACTAAAGTTTGAGAATCACTGCTCTAGAGCTTTATATGGATTAGCTTTATGGACCAGTTCTGCCTTTGGCCTAGAAGCAGGTTTTCTTATTCCCTGTTCAGTGATATTTGACTCACCATATGTTGCCTACCAATTTTTTACCCATCTATAAAATATCAGCTAAGTGCTGTAGATGTTACTAAGCATCAGGATTGTAAAGAAAGTTATTTGTACTGGTTGATTATTTTAATTGAAGGAAATAAGTCATTAGAAATACATATTTTAGGCGGGGCACGGTGGCTCATGCCTGTAATCCCAGCACTTTGGGAGGCCGAGGCAATAGATTGCCTGAGCTCAGGAGTTCTCGACCAGCCTGGGCAACACAGTGAAACTACGTATTTTAGTCTCTACTAAAATACAAAAAATTAGCTGGACATGGTGGCATGCACCTGTAGTCCCAACTATTCGGGAGGCTGAGGCAGGAGAATCGCTTGAACCTGGGAGGTGGAGGTTGCAATGAGCATAGATTGCTCCACTACGCTCCAGCCTGGGTGACAGAGTGAGACTCCATCTCAAAAAAATAAAAATAAAAGGAGAGAAATAAATATTTTATATCCTGGATCTGTCAGTACATATGATATGCAAAATACATAATATTAACTTATCTGCAGTTATTTAAGTGTTGAATAGGTCAGACTGGGATTTTCATTGATAGCTACTTGAAAATATCTCTAATTGAGGTCGGATCCATTGTGAATTTTGGGAAAGCAAGACTTACTGAATTAAATTTAAAATATATGCAGTTTAACTTCAGATGTACGTAGTGATATGAACTGTCTCCAAGAAGAGTCATCTGTATATCTGAATAAAGCTTATTTGTAATGCACGTATTAAGTGGTGTTATATAAATTAATGCTTTTAAAAGAATTGAAAAACTGCTTGAAAATAATATGTAAAATTTGACTAAACATTTCCTTACAAATCTTGTTATGGCCTTAATTTATTTTTGCTGGTTTACTTCACAGATAAATTTAGAATTGAACTTTAGACTAGTAGGGACATGCCATTATCTTATTTCCAATTATTAGATCTGGATTAATGAAGGAGCATGCCCATGGGGCTGAACTATTTAGTATTAAGCATAAACGTTTTTATAGCATGACACTGAGAACCAGGTTGTAAGTCTAGGAGTCCTGTGACTTTTTTAAACACAGAAGAAAAAACTTCCTAGTCAAGTATTATGCCATATATTTTAGTCAACTTTCTCATCAAATACGTTGTTGGAAGTCAAGGGAGACCAGGTAAAATAATGTAGATGATTCAGTGAAGAATACTTGTTGCTAAGAGGAAATGAATATTTATAGGATGATCAGTGGGTAAGTCAGAAATACCTTTTCCATGTGGGAAAAATATATGCTATTGTTATTGTTATTCATTTGTATAATAAAAGTACCTATTAATGTTCATCTGTGTATTCCTTAAAAACAAATTAAAATTAGTTCAGTAAATATTATTATGTAAAATCTGTTATTCTTAACGTCCTTATTTCTGGGAAACTACATGAAAATACCTTATGAAAATGATTCATGTCTCCTGTGGTCATCAAAATTTATGTAAAAATAATAGTTTCAATAATTACTATACAAAGATTAAAATTTAGTTGGTGATTTTCCTGCTACCTCTTAATTCTCAGTAACAACTCATTTATGTTTTACTGTACAATTACACTATTTTTTATAGTATATTGTTTTGTGACTGTTGAATTCAACTTCTTGGTTCCGTTTGACTTTGTCCTCTGTATTCCTCAAGGGCACACACGTGCACACATACACACAAATATATCATTTTGTCTCTGTAATAAGAGGTGTATTATATTTTCCTATTTGACAAAATGGAGTATAATGGTTGTAATAGCAGCTTACTTTTTGATAGGCATACTAACTGGTAAAGAGTAAATACATACTGTGCATGCATTGTCATTTGTATCCACACAGTCACCTTCAAATTCAGTACAATTTTTAATCCCATTTTACAGATGAGAAAGCATATTTTGGAGAACTCAACCAAGGTTACATGAGTAGTAAATTTTAAATGAGATTTAATTTCGGTACTTATTAACCACTATGCTTTACTAACTTTGAACATTACTTTAAAATATAACATCTAAAATGTTCATACTAAAAAATATGTAAGTATATATAGATTTGTCTCCCATCTTATGAAGAACACATGAAGGAATGAAAGACATTAATTTGGTTGCTTATCATATGCCTGACCTAGATGTAGACACTTGTATGTATATGTGTGTATGACATTTAATCCTTATCTGTGAGATAGGTCTTTTTATGCTTCTCTATAGATTTAAATTAAAGGTTCAGTTTAGTAACTTGCTCAAGGTTATACAGAATGTGGCAGAGCTAATATCTGACCCCATAGTGTTTATGACTGGTAAATAAAAAACAACTTGAATTAGTTCACTTTCTCAAGTATACTGGACACTAATTGCTCTAGGTTAAGGGGCAGATAGACTGTTACCTACCGGTAAATGTAAAGAGGAAATGTCATTTCTGTTCTTTCTCTGTTGCCTTTATGCTATTAAGCATATTAGACTTCGTTGTATATAGCAATCTAGAAATTTTGAAAACTTCCCCTCTTAATCCTAGAATGGATAATAAAATTGTTTCCTAATTTATGTACACAGTCTTGGTTCATACAAATCAAACAGTTCACCAAGGGTTTGTTGTTTTTGTTGTCTTAATGAAGGCTTTTTATACAATAGTGATGTTATATAAGAAATAAAATAAAAGATTTTCAAAGATTTTGTGATTGGTTGAGAAGTCCACTTAAACACATCAAAATAATTCAGCATGTGATTAAGTTGTAGGCTGAGTGGTTAGCAGTAGGTCCCTGAGGTCCTTCAAACTCAGTATTTATATAATTGCTCATTAACATCTCCCACAAACCTCTTTTGCTTGTGTTTACTTTATTGGATGGTGTCATCCCTGTCTACCCCAATTTCCCAAGTTAGAAATGTCATAGTCCTCTTCCACCCCTTCTTAACTCCATAGTCAGCCTATCACCAAATCATATAGAATTGTTCTCCTTCCTAATTCCTAAATCTGCTCAGTTCTATCTTTGTGTTAGGCATATTGCTGCTACTTTAGCTCATTCCTTGACTAGAGAAGGTAGTAAGTAGTTTCCTTAGCTAATTAATCTGCCACTGACTTTTCTGTACTTTGGTCCATATTCTGTTTTTTGCTGAGTTGTTCCCAAACATAAACTTAGTTATGTCACTACCCTGATTAAAAACAACTTTGTCTTGGTTTATGTAAAATCCTAGTTTCAGTCTGACATACAAGTCCTTCATCTTTATATCTTATGTAAACTTAGACCTCCAGCCTCATCTCCCATTACTTTTCCCCTTATTATGTTTTTCACTGCAGCTCACCAACCCACTTCCTCTTCAAGATTATGTTGTGCTCCTTCAGGTCTCCTTGTCTTTGTTCACATGCTTTCTTTTGTACAGTGCCTCTTGCCTTATCCACCCGCTCCCCAACATAGTTTCACTGCAAATTCCAAATCAGGTGTCACTTCTTATCAAATCATCCTGGCCATTCTCAATTTTCCCCTTCTTAGTTAATGATGCACTCATTTACTTTTATGATCATGTAAGATGGTTGTTTTTTTACTTTCAGTGTCGATCACCAAGATTATCAAGTTCTTGCTTTGTTTTGATTTTGCACCTTCAAATCTAGCTCAAGCTATCACTAAGACCATGAGCTTTACTAAAGGTCATACAAACCTGAATTGAAGTAAGTGTTCTGCAATGGAGGGACGTTTTTAAAAGGAACATGGGCAATGGCAATTCTAGATATTTTTTACATCCTGCTTGGCCAGAATTCAGCAGATAACACCTGAATCTTCCAGAAGGCCAAATTGGGAGATGTAGAAATTGTTAACCAATATTTTTACCAAGTGTCTCAATAAATGTTTGTGTTTGTGCCACACAGGCACTAGGGGTACAAAGATGAATAAGAAAGGGACTCTGCCTTTGAAGAAATTTAGAGTGACTAGGGAAGACTGTCATGTAAATAAATGTATAAGGTCATCTAGAGTGTGCATTAATGAAGTAATTGTAAGGAACAGCAAGCAACTGCTTATGGCGAGAATACCTCCTTTGGCAGAATGGCCCCAAGTCCAAAGTGATACCTTAGCTAAATCTTAAGTTATGAGTTGGGATTCTACAATTGGATAAGATGATAAGGGCTTTCTAGATTAAGGGAACAGCACATACAAAGACATGCGTTACAAAAGCAGCAAAACTAGAGAAACCATTGTTTCAGAGATCTCATACATAGGGTTATTTTAGAAAGCCTCACAAAGAAGCCTCTAGTAAGATACTATAGATGATTCCCAACTTAAATATGCTCTCTTGAAGTGATCCTCTTAAATCGGTTTATTCATTGTCCTTTCCCTTTGAAGTCTAATGTGGGTAGGATGAGCTTTGGTGATGATTAAGTTCAGATCCTGAAATATTCAGTCTCTGTAAAGTATCATTTTACTTGTTCAAAAAAAGGTTATTAACTACCTCCTTCTCATGGTTTTTTGGACGATTCAGGGAGCTAACGCATAGAAAGTTGTGGACACAGTGCCTGGTCCGTCTCAGTAGGACTCGAGAAACGTTAACATTTATTAAGGCTCCTGATAGGCCTTTTTGTTCCCCACCCATTTATTTAAGAAATGATTTTTTATGTGCTTACTACTTATCAGATGCTGGGATTACAAAGATGAGTAAAACATGACATCTGCCCTTGAAGAATTTATAGTTTAGTGAGGATATACACATGCCTATGTTGAAAATCAACAATTATAATACATCCTGGCAGATGCTTTAGTGGAGAGTTTTATGAGAAAATAAGAACTGAGAAAAGAAGCCCTCAAATCTATTTTGGGACATTAGAAAAGTCTTCAAGGAAGACTGACATGAATGAAGAGCAGTTTGCTGGTTTGGAGTTGGACAGTAGAGAAGAGTAAGGCTTTCCAGGAATTGGGAAGAACATATTCGAAAGGAGGGTCAAAGTAACATGACTTGTTTGGAAAAAAGCAAATGATAAGAAAACCACAAAAGAGGAAAGAATGGAGTAGAAAAAGAGGGACTGAATGTACTCAGGGGAAACCCTGTGGTTGAAAAGTCCCCCAGAGGGCCTGAAGTTACTACTTTGCTCCCTTGAGAAAAGAGAAGTGAATAAATTTCCTAGGGTGGGTATGAGATAAGCCTCTCCGTGAAAAATGCCCTGTCTCATCCTGGGATGTTGGGGTAGTCTAGTCCACTCTTCTGACATGAATTATTGTGTAGTCTCAGAAAGCACTGCAGTGCTCAAAGGGAGAGAGGCAGGAGGATCAAAGAAATAGGATTTCATTAATGATGTTAGTGTCTGAGAAGTGTTGCCAGCAAGAGTGATATTGACCACACTGTGGGAAATGGAAAAAAGAAGCATTTTCCTGTGGTTGCTGGGAGTTTCTGGTAATATGTGATGGATTGACAGGACTGTGGCTTGACTAGACAGTGGTATCAACCTTTGTATTCACTGATTCTCAGCAGCCCAGTGATGTGTATCCAGAAATTGGACAGCTCCTTAGCTCTTTAGAAGTTAGAAATCTTGTGGCGAGTGGATTTCATGCATCATCCATTCTTCACTTTGCTTTGAACCAAGGAGGAATTTGGATAGCACTAGAAATTTATGGAAATCTGTGGGTGGGAGCCAGCCATAGAATAATTGTTACGCTGTGGTTTTACGCTCCAGCTGTATTTCCAACTAGTTATGACTATGGCAATATCTTTTGAACAAGAAAGCAAAAAGGAAAAATAACTGAAATTTGTTGAGTATAATTACTGTATACCTAGTACTGTAGTACTTGTTTTCTGTGGGGCAGAGGGGTGGATTTTATCATTTTTTATTGAGGTAAAATCTATATAGCATGAAATTCACAATTTTCATCATTTTAGAGCATACAATTCATTGGTTTTCAGTATATTCACATTTTTGTGGAGCTATCACCAAATCTAATTCCAGAATATTTCTAGCTCCCTAAGAACAAACCCCATACCTGTTAGCAGTAACTTCCAAGTACCTCCCTCCTTCCCACATTATCTGGCAACTTCTAGCTTACTTTGTAACTCTTGAGATTTGCTTATTCTGGACATTTCATATAAGTAGAGTTATATAATATGTGACCTTTTGTGCTGGCTTCTTCCACTTAGCATAAGGTTTCACTTGTATGTTAGTGTGCATCAGTACTTCAGTCTCCGTTATGGCTAAGTAATTATTCATGTAAGGATGTAGCACATTTTGTTTATCCATTCATCAGTATTTCATGATGGATATCTGGGTTGCTTGCACTTTTTGGTTATGGATTAGGTGGCTGTAAACATTTGTGTACAAGTTTTTGTGTTAACATATATTTTAACACATTCCTGGGAACGTAATTGCTGGGTCTCATGGTGACTCTGTTTAACATCCGAGAAACTACCAAACTGTTTTTCAAAGTGGCTGCACCGTTTTACATTGGCACCAGTAGTATCTGAGGGTTCCAGTTTCTCAGCCATCTTAGTGAGGTTGAAATTTTATCTCATTTGGTTTTAAGTTGCTTTTCCCGATGGCTCATGATATGCTTGTTAGCCATTTCCATACCTTCTTTAGAGAAATATTTATTCAAATCCTTTTCCATTTTAGAGAAATGTTTATTCAAATCCTTTTCCACTTTTTGAGGTTTGCCTTTTCATTATCTTTTTTTTACTGAATTGTAACAGTTCTTTGTACATTTTGGATACTAGACCCTTATGTATGATTGCAGTATTTTTTTTTCCCATTCTTTGTGCTGTGCTGTCTTTTCACTTTCTTTTGTGGATCTTGGATCCACAAAAATTTTGTCTAAAAATTTATATTTTTTCTTTTGTTACTTTAACTTTTGGTGATAATTTAATAAATCATTGCTTAAACCAAGGTTATGAAAATTTACATTATTTCTTGAAGAGACTATTTCCCCCCCATTTAATTGCCTTAGCACTCCTGTCAAAAATCTATTAATCAAAGACATATGGGTGTATTTCAGGCTTTCAATATATCCTGTTGGTCTGTGTGTCTCTCCTTATATGAATACTACACTGTTTTGATTACTGTAGGTTTGTGTAGTAAGCTTTGAAATCAAGGAGTGTGTTTCCTAACTATAGTTTTTTTTTTTGTTTTTGTTTCTTGATTTTTCTAAGATTGTTTTAGCTATTTAGGGTTCCTTATATTTTCATATGAATTTTAAGATCAGCTTGTCCCTTTCTGAAGATGAAAAATAGACTGTTGAAATTTTAATAAGAGATTGTATTGAGTCTGCGGATCAGTTTGGAAATTATTGCCGTCTTAACAATAGTAACTCTTTCAATCTATGAATACAATATGTTTTTTCATTTCTGTACATTTCCTTTAATATTTTAAACAGTGTTTTGTGGTTTTCAGTGGACAAGTCATGCACTTCTTGGCTAAATTTATTGATAAGTATTTTATTCTACTTAATGCTATTGTAAATGGAATTGTTTTCTTAATTTCATTTTTGGTTTGTTCATTGCTAGTGTTTAGAAATAGTTGCTTTTTTGCATATTAATTTTGCATTCTGCACCCTTGCAGAACTTATTAGCTCTAAAATATTTTACTCAATTCTTTTGGGATTTTTTATACATAAGATTATGTCATCTGCAAATAGAGATAGTTTTACTTCTAATCTGGATGCCTTTTCATTTCTGTTTTTCTTTTTTCACCCAGTTTTCCTGGCTCAAATGTTTTGTACCATATTGAACATAAGAGGTGTGAACAGACATCCTTTTCTTGTGCCTGATCTTAGGGGAAAGCTTTTACTGTCTTATCCTTAAGCATTATGTTAGTTTTGGGTTTTTCACAGATGTTCTGTCAGGCTGAGGAAATTTCCTTCTATTCTGTTGGTTGAGTGTGTGTGTGTGTGTGTGTGTGTGTGTGTGTGTGTGTGATGAAAGGATGTTATTCTGCATTTGTTAAGATGATCATATGGTTTAATATGACAATTGTGATATAATAATTCCTCTAGATTTCATTTTATAGTGTTTTGTTGAGTATTGTTTAATTTATAAGAGTTATTGGTCTGTAGTTTTCTTGGGATTTGTTTGACTTTTGTATCAAGATATGCTGGTCTCACAGTATGAGTTCAGGAGTATTCTTTTCTGTTTTTTTAAAGAGTTTGATAAGGATTGACATTGATTTTCTTTGAATGGTAAAATTCGCCAGTGAAGCCATTTAGTCCTGGGCTTTTTATTTCTATAAAGTCATTAGTGACATTCTTGTTTTCATTCCTAATTTTAGTCTTCTCTCTTTTTTTCTTGGGTAGTCTAGCTAAAGGTTTGTAAATTTTGTTGCATTATTTTAAAAAACAGACTTTTGGTTTTGTTGTTTTTTTTCTTCTCTTTTGTTCTAGCCCCAGTTTTGTTACCTCTGTTGTAATCTTCATTTTCTTCTTTCCTTGGGTTTAGTTCGCACCTTCTTTTTCTTATGGTAGAAGACTGTTATTGAGATCCTTTTTATTGTGGGTATTTACAGCTATAAATTTCCTTCTTAGCACTGCTTTTTTTGCATACTGTAAGTTTTCATATGTTATGTTTTCATCCTCATTTATGTCAAAGTATATCTAGCTTTACTTGTCATTTGTTCTTTGACCCTATTGATTATTTAGGAGTATGTTGTTGAATTTGCACATATTCATGAATTTTCCAAATTTTCTTCTATTAAATTCTCATTTCATTCCACATGGTCTGATAACCCAGTTTGTTTGATTTCAAACTTTTAAAAATATATTGATATTTGTATATATTGATATTTGTTTTGTATACCATAAACGTGATCTATCCTGGAAAATACTGTGTATTTACTTTAGAAGAATGTGTATACTGTCATTTGAGTCCAGGAGGTAGAGGACGTTGCAGTGACCCAATATCGCACCACTGCACTCCAGGCTGGGCAACAGAGCAAGACTTCATCTAAAAAAAAAAAAAAGAAGAAGGAATGTGTATTCTGCCATTTGGGTTGGAGTCTCCTATAGTTGTCTATTAGTTAGTTTGTTTATAGGATTGTTGAAGCTTTCTGTTTTCTTACTCATCTTCCATTTAGATTTGTATGTTCATTATTGAAAGTGTTGACGATGCCAACTATTATTGTTGATCTGTCTATTTTTCCTGTAATTCTGTGAGTTTTTGCTTTATGTATTTTTGGGCTCTATTGTTAGGTGCATGTATGTTGATAACTGTTATATCTTCTTATTGAATTGATGGGTTTTTCATTATATGATGCCCTTTTCTTTCATAACAATTGTGTCTCAGTACCACTGTTTTTATAAAATACTTTAGCATTTACATTAAAAAATTATTGCCTAATATTTAATACAAAATAAGATACATGTGGTAAATTTTGAAGCTTAATAATATAATAAATATCTATGAACTTATAATACCATAATAATGAGAACATAAACATTTTACTATCCTGTGTTGCTCTCTTATTCTGTTTGACTCCTCCAAGAGGTAGTGCAGCCTCAGAGTAATTCTTGAACATATGCACCAAGAGAATTTGTTCTACATTCTACTAATGTGAATTTTGTGTTTAATCATCTTTTGCTTTATTAAAAATAGTTGTATAGTCTATTCATCTTTAACAGTGTATTTAGTTTGGCCTGGTTATCAAATTTATATAAAGGGACCTACATTGTATGCATTCTCTGGCATATTCACTCAGTATTATATTATTTAAGATTCATACATATGTTGGTGTGTGTAGCTATAGTTTGCTCATGTTCATTGATTTGAAGCATTCTATTTAAATGTATTATAATTTATCCATCCTATTAAGTGATGGGCATTTATTTCAAGTTTATTTATTTGCTGCTAGGAATACTGAGCCAATGAAGTGTATTTTTTTTCTTCTCTCTCTCTCTTTTTTTTTTTTTTGTGACAGTGTTTCGCTTTGTCACCCAGGCCAGAATGCAGTGGCACAATGACAGCTCACTACAGCCTTGACCTCCTGGGCTCAAGTGATTCACCCACTTCAGCCTCTTGAGTAGCTGGGACTACAGGTGGGCGCCACTGTGCCTGGCTTATTTTTAGTTTTTGTAGAGACAGGGTCTCCCTATGTTGCCCAGGCTGGTCTCAAATCCTAAGCTCAAGGCAATTGTCCTCTCTTGGCCTCCCAAAGTGCTGGGATTACAGACATGAGCCACTACGCCCATTGGATCAGTCCAATGAACTTCTTTCATTATGTATAAATTATCTTGGTACATATGTTCAAGAATTACCTCTGAGGCTGCACTGTCTACAACAGTAGCCACTAGCCATACATCACTACTTACATTTAAAATTTATTTGATTTAAATGAAATTTTAAAAGTCAGTTATTCATCTCTTTTATTTGTGCTTAATCGCCCATGTATGACAATAGACGTAGAGGACAACACAGATATAGAACATTTCTTTTATTACAGTAAGTTCTTTGGATAACACTGCTGTAGCACAATACTTTCTAAAATGTGCCCCATGGAACAGTGGTGATCTGTAAGCTGTCACTAGTCTGCAACAAAATAAGTACCAATATGGAGACCTTTTAGAAAATTTTGTGACAACTTCATATTACAGCAACATCCAAGCACATGATCGCTTTTGCAGTGATTCATTTTAGAAATTTAGTATTTTAGACTTTAGTAATTCATTGTCATTGTATTTTACATAAGTATTGATTAGCAAAAGATTAGAAACAAAGAAAAACAAGAGTTTGCTCACAGTGGATACCTTGAGAAACACTACTCTTCGGTATGTTTAGGTAGGATTGCAAGATCACAGTATATTCCTATGTTCAGCTTTGTAGAATAAATTCAGTATGTTTTCCAAAATTATTTTGTCATTATATTATATTCCCACCATCACAGTATGAGAGTTTCCATTGTTTTGCTGTTTCTCTGTGCCTGGCTATTGTGTCCCTCATTTTAGATTTAAATTTTGCCATGTGTTGGATGTGCAGTGGCATCTTATAATTTTAATTTACATTTTCTAAATTGCTAATGAGATAAATATATTTTTATATGTATATGATGCATTCATGATTTCACTTTGGATTCTTAGGGATTCTTTATATGTTCTGACACTGATCTGCTTCTTAAGTGTGTTACAAATGCCTTCTCCAAATTTGTGATTTGTGGTGTCTTTGATAATAGAAATAGTTAATTTTAACTTAGTAGAAATTATCGTATGGTTTGTGTGTGTGTGTGTTTCGTGTTTAAGAAAGTCTCCTAGAATTCTTTTTTGTCTGTTTAAGTTTTAAAGTTTTATCTTTCACATTTAGGTCTTTATACCCATCTGTACCTTGATTAAATTTTCATTCAGGGTTTGGAATAAGGATCTAATTATTTTTGCCTTCTGTGATTAACAATCTCATCATTGTTTATTAAATGAGTTTTCTTAACCGTTGATTTTCAGTGTCTACTCTGGTCTTAAAATTGTATTTCCATGTGTGTATGGGTCAGCTTCTGAACCCCCTATTGTGTTGCATTAGTCAGGTAGTTCTAAAGCTTCCCGTAAATTTAGATAAGTCTTGGTAGTTGATAATGTAAGACATGTCACATAGGTCTCTCTTAGAAATTTTATAATCAGTTTGTCATGTTCTATAAGAAATCTTGTAGGTATTTTGATTGGAATTGATCTAATTATTTTAATTTAACTTTATGTCCAAGACATGGAATACCTTTCCTTATATTTTACTCTTCTTTAATGTCTCTCAAAGTTTTGAAATATTCCCTGTAACTTTCTTATGTGTAGTCTTGGTACTTTAAAATTCATTTTTACCTCTTGCTTGTATACAGAAGTGCGGTTGTCTTTTGTATTTGTCTTTCATATATTTGTTTAGAAAGCTTACTAAACATTCTTTTTAATTCTGATAACTTACCTGTGGATTCTTGGGTATTTTTAAAAGACATGATCATTCTCAGTAAATAATAATGCTTTTGTTGTTCTTTTCCAAACCTTACATCTTTTATTTCTTCTTTTGGCTTTTTGTGGACTAGAATCTACAGTGCTGATAATGGGCATTTTCTTGTAATGTTGCCAATCGTGAAAATAATACATTCAGGTGTTACCTTTAATTCTTACACTTTTTTTCTTGTGAATGCCTTTTATTATGTTTAGAAAGTTCTATTTTTCGTATAAAAGTTTATATCTTGCACAAATATTGAGTTATATTAAATGTGTTTATTGAGATGACTGTATAGCTTTTTTCTCTTTTAATCTGTTAATGTAGTGAATTATATTTATATGATTTCCAAAATTTAATCAAAATAGACCTTGTCATGTTATATCTTTTTTATGCTTTCTGGATTAGTTTAAAATGTTTAGTTTTGGCATTTTGCATTTTTGTTCAGGAAGTGAGATTGGCCTGTAATTGCCCTTTTTTAAAAAAAAATGAGTTGATTTTATACCTTTTCTCTATTCTCTGGAAGTTTTGTATAAGATTAGACTTGTGTTTCTTGAATGCATAGTGAAATTCATGTATAACCTATCAAGGTTGTTTTTTCTTGCATATGAGAGCATTTTTAACTTTTGAAGTAATTTTTTTTTTAGTTGTTAAAGGACTATTTAGAGTCTGTTTATTTCTTTAGATGATACATTGTGTTTTTCTGTGAATTCATCTAAGTCATCTGTGTTTTCCTATTCATTGGCATAAAGTTCTTAATATTCTCTCATCTGTTTAATGTATGCATTATTTGCTGTTTCATTTTAAATAGTTAACATTTTTTATTTATGCTTCACTTGTTCTTGATTAACCCTGTAATGAGATTAGCAATTTCATTAATGTTTTTGAAAAGGAACCAGTTTTTTATATTACTGTTACTTTCTCTTGTATGCTGTTTACTATTTCATTTATTTTTGTAACCGTCTGTTTTTCCTTCTACATTTTAATTTTGCTTTATTGATTATGTATTCTGCTGACTTTTAACTTTTAAATTTATATACTTTCTTATTAATTTCAGCCTTTTATCTTTTAAACTTTAAGTGCTTAAGGCCATTAATTATCCTTTAAGTACTGCTTTATCTATACTTCACAGGCTTTGTTATATATGGTTTTGTTATTTTTTAAATAAGTGTTTTCTAATTTCTATTGCATTTTTTTTTTTCAGTGACTCCTGAGTTCTTTAGAAGTGTTTTTGCCCCCAAGTCTGTGAGGATAACTTTTTTTTTTGTTATTAACGTCTATGTATATTTAATGGCATTGTGGTCATGGAATGTGGACTGTGTGAAGACCTTGTTACTTAATTAGTAGGAAGATTATAATTCTTAGAAACCCATACTGCAATACTAGGATTATTTTTTTTCCAATTTTAAATTCAATGTGCTAAAAAAAAAACCCACATTATACTTTAGGGGTTGTAATTTAGCCAAATGAATTTGCAGTACTCTCATTATTTAGGTTTCTTTCCTTGAATCTGAGATCTTAAAGTTTAGCAGCTGCATGAAGACAGTGTCCACAAAATTCTTTCATAGTTAAAAAAAATAAAGTTAGATTCTAAAAACTTACTGAGTTGTTGTTGTTTTATTGCTGCTTTGTAATTTGTTTGGTTTTGTTTTCTGGGTCATGCAATAAGCACTAGTGTAAATTTGGTTCAAGTTTATTGATTTTAAAGAATAGATATTAAAATCTTCAGTGTGATTAATATTTTATTCCAGAAGACATTATATCAAGAATGATGTTCTTTACCCTGTACATTCGAATAGTTTAAGCTTCACAATGAATACTGTTCTTATAGTGCTGTTTTTCAGAATTTCTCACCTCCTTTCCCTTTACCTCAGTTTGGGTCTGCATTGTTTCCTTTGTATGTCTCCTTGTCCCTACTTTCTTCTTTTTATTTTTTATTTTTTTAAAGACGGGGTCTCACCATGTTGGTCAGGCTGGTCGTGAACTCCCGACCTCAGGTGATCTGCCTGCCTTGGCCTCCAAAGTGCTTGGATTACAGGCTTTAGCCACCATGCCCAGCCTGTCCCTACTTTCTTCTTGCAACGTATATTACATTTCTGTGGCATTTAAACTTTCTATGAATACTTCTTGCTGGCATTATTTCTTGGATACTCACAGAAGCCGTACAAATTAGATAATGTCTGTCTTTCCCAGATAATGAATCTGGTACTGAAATGTTAAATTTAATTGTTCAATATTCCTTAGTTAGTAGTGGAAAGAGCCAGAATTCAAACCTATCTCTTCAGCTTTATACTTAAACTTTTTTTCTGTAGGTCTTTTTTCAGTATTTGTGATCTTATTAAGAAGCAATTTTAGACCATGTGTGGCTTAACATGCCCTAGTAGGTGAACATTTTTTTGGCTTTCCAGATTGCTTGTATTTATTTACATTGCAAAGTCTTTTTTTTTTAAAGAGGTTTTCTGAGCCTCTTAGTTGTTTACTACTTAATATTCTCCATTATCATTTCTCTTTAATCACTTCATTAAAAATAATTGAGCAAAGTGTTATAAAGTTTGATTCTATCTCCTCACATATTTTTCCATTATCACTAACTACTATGTAGGGCAGAAAAAGTGCTTGAAGTTTTCCTCAAATAGCTTTTATTATTTAATTCTGACTTTAAAAGTTTTGCTTAAAAAATGTCTGTTAAGCAAAAAGTATGCTTGAATTATTAGTTCAAATACTTCCTGCTAGAGTGCATTTTTTGGTGTATTAAACATAGCCTTTCAGATGTATATATTGGCCTTGTATGAGCTTGGTCAGAACTTCTTTTGGCCATCTGAGTTTGTAAACTGTCATTGGAACACAATGAAAGTGTTCTATGAAGTGTGTTGGATGGATTAAGTGAGTAAATCAGTGAAAAACTTGCATATAGTTTTTTATAATATCTAGTTACCTACATGTGTCCCTTTGTGATGTTGCTGATACTTTAGAGGCAACAACAGAACAGAGACTTCTGGATGAAGAACCCTGACAAGAACTTTGTATAAATTGTTCATTGTGATATTATTTTCTTGTATAAAAAGTCATGTATCTATTTCTGTAATATGTATATAGTCTAACATCATTTACAAATACATATTTAACTGAAGAGTGGGCAATAGCTTTTTTAATGTGAAAATATTTTCAAATGTTTGAAAGCTGGTTCTGACAATTAAAAAAAGTTTTCTACTTCATTTCTATATATACAAAAATATACACATTTAGTAATTTAGTACTATTAACCAGTAAAATACTTTTCTTATTACTGTTACCTTTACTGTTGAGTTTGCAACAGTAAAACAATTTTACCTTAATGCATTAGTTTAGTAGGAATTTAATGTTAAGTGAACTGTGTAAATGTAGTAGCATAATTAAAATATTATTTAATAGTCTGAATGTAAATACATTTAAAAATTACTTTTCAATTAAGAAATGCCAAATAAAATGCTTCCAGTTCCTTTAAGGATTTCTCTAGCACAGGATCAGGGAGGATCTTGGTTGTTGGTGATTGGTGAGATTCTTTTGGGTGTTTGGAAGCTTCATATGCATGGAGCTATACCTTAAAAATGTCTCACTGGAGGCAGGCATGGTGGCTCACTCCTGTAATCTCAGCACTTTGGGAGGCCCAAGCAGGCGGATGGCTTGAGTATATACTTCAAGTTCAGCCTTGGCAACATGGTGAAACCCTGTCTCTACAAAAAGTATGAAAAAAAACAAAACAAAACAAATAGCCGGGCATGCTGGTGCAGGCCTGTAGTCCCAGATATTTGAGAGGTTGAGGTGGGAGGATTTCTGGAGCCTTTGAGGTCAAGGCTGCAATGAGCTGTGATCACACCATTGCACTCCAGCCTGGGTGACAGAGTGAGACCCTGTCTCAAAACAAAAGCAAAAACAAATAACTCTCACTGGAGAAGCATACTTATCTTTTAATTATATGTTTTGTAAAAAAACAAATTATATAATTCATTTTTGTGACACTTGATAAATTTTCACCATATATTTCCTTACGACAGTAGTGAAAGGATAATTGTATTAGTCTGCTTTATTTGTAAACTGATTATTTAAGGACCTTACTGAGGCATGCACTACTCTCACGTATTCCAAAATATAGTGCCATTTTTAACCTTAAAAGATATTTACTTATTTTGTTTTTACTATTCTTAATAATGCCCAGAATTTTGTTACAGTATTAAACAGAAGACTTCACAGGTAAAATGGAAAAAAACAATTGCTTTCAAATTTCCCTTTTTTCTAGTGACTGATAGGGTATGATTGTTTTGTTCTATAAATATATTTTGCCATTTATCCCTAAATGCTTTACTTTGGTCAAATCATATCTACCATTTTTACCACTCTTCATAGACTTAGAAATAATTCTGCTGTTTATCTCATCACCTCACCATTTTACTATCTGTTCATTAGTTAACCAAAGAGGCTTTATCTATGTTTCCAGTAAGATTATTAAAAAGTTAGATAGGACTAATTCTGATGCTGATACTGTTTATCTCTTCTTTTATTCTTCATTTTCTTTCTCATATATTTTCTTCTCCATTGTAAAAAGCTTTCCCAATCCCATAGCGACTCATTTTTTGAAATATCTTTTGCGGTTTAATTTTGTCAAGGTGTTTAAAAGTCAAATACAAATAATTCTTACTGATTTTTTATTTGTCTGAGTTTATAATGAAAGAGGATTTTATTTTGATCTTGACTCCTTTACAAAATGTTCTTCCTCTTTATAACCCTGCTTTCCTGTTAGTGATGTTAAGTCTCACTGATAGATAAGATTATTGTAATTGTAACTGGTAATAGTTATTCAAATGATCAGTCACTCAGTGGCCATTTCTTTTTTTCTTTTAATGTTTCTCTTTTTAAGTCCACTTCATGCACACTTTAGCAAATCAAGGAAGTATCTAAAATTAGAAGAATTTGTCATGTTTCTTTGTCTTTCTTCTACCCTTCCCTGCTACATAATTGAGATCATATTGTGCATCTAGTTTTTCTTACTCACTGAAAAGGGGAAATCTACCCTATCATAAATATATTTTCATATTATTAAAAATTGTCAAATGTAATATTGCTTTGTATGTGTGCATTGTAATTTACTTAGCCATTTCCTTAATTTTGGGCCTTAGGTTGTTTACAATATTTCATTATTATATTACAACAGTGAGTGTGTCTGTGTGTCTGTGTGTGTAATACTTTGTCAACATCTCTATTTCCAAAGACTAGAATTCTTGCAAATGAAATTCTTGAAGCAATCTATGAAAAATTTTAAAGCTATTGATTCATATCATAAATATACTTTTTAAGAAAAGTAAAGTTGATTTATATATCCCAGCTGGCAGTATATCAGAGTGTCTAGACTCTGTCATTGAAAGCTTTAGATTTTCTCCTCTTTAAAGTCTTTAATTTTAACTTTTTTATGTCCTCAGAATTTTAAATGTTTCCCATGGGTTTTTTTTTTTTGCCATTTTTATTTCCATTTGTTTGAGTAAAACATATATTCATGTACTTTGTTTTGTTACATCTATTGAGAGATTAATTTTTCATAAATATTTAAGGATGTATTATATAGTATGCATAGTAACATTGCATTGTTATGATGTCTGAAAATATTTTCCCATTTTGTTTATAAATTAAATTGAAAGCAGAATTATTATAGAATTGTTCAACTAATTCTCTTTCCATTTCCATCTTAACCTTGAGATGAATAGATGTAACAATATGTATGTACATGCATGTATGTATATACATGTATCATTTTAGCTTTTTATTCTGTCAGAGGAAAGTTGCAAGATGCTGAAGTTTGACAGTAATTCCTAGAATCTTAATTTGTAGAAAGTAAAAAAACTACAAGGTTTCTACTTTCAAAATAGTTACAATCTTTATTCAAAATGTAAATTAATAGGTAGTATAAAGTTTGTAATAGTAAGATATTAATAGTATAATGGTATAAAGTACAAACTTTAAAGTTTTTACTATTTATACAAAATGAGTTTCTTAACATGCTTTTAAAATGTATGTAATTTTATGTATTATATTTGATAACAAGCATGATAGGCACTTAACTGTTTATATTCTATAAGCTGAATATAATGTAAAAAATTTGCTATAGTCCTTTTGTTTTAACTTCAAGTAAACAATGTCTTTTGAATTTTTTGGCATATGTGTGATTACTGTTATAGGTGATTAAATATCTTGTTTGAACTTTGGTTTAGGAAGTTTTAATAATTAATAGTATTTGAATCATAAAGTCACTTCTGAGTTTCATTAACCACGGTGGTATGATTCTTTGGATGTTATTTCTCTTTCTTCACCAACATACTTTCATATGGATTTCTCAGATTTTACTGCTGTATTTACAACTCTAAAAGGAAGAAAAATTATACCCTTTTCTTTCTCTAGAAAGTTTCTTAAATGTATATAGTGGTATTAACCAAATATAAATGCAGTTTCTTGTATTTCCTACATAGTTACCACCACCCTCATTAACACAATAAAGTACAACCCAGATGAAAAATAATTACAAATTATCTTGGAAAATGCCAAAATTTCTTAGTACATATTTACAGATTCCTTGGGATCTATGACCCAGTTTGTGAAACAGTTCACTTAACCTATTAATGTTTTAGCATTCAAATAAAAACGTTGCTAATAATGATATCTCCTCTTGAGTACTAATTAATAAAGAAAAACTACAAATATTTTTCAATAAAGTTGAGATACATGTTACTTTTATAATTTCCTTTAGGAATTTTGGGGTGGGTTGAGTACCAATGCAGCTTTATCACAATTTAAGTTATTATTTGTTTTGAATTTGTGTCTTTCCTGGGATTTCAGGAACTTTACTCATTTATTTTCTTCATTTTAGTATAAATTTTGCTTTGGAAAAACATCCAGATTTTAACTGACCCGAGAAATAGGAATAAAATAAATGGGAGGGGTGGAAGTTGCGGATCCTTAGGATTCTTTCCAGATTGTATTACTCTAATGCAGGGGTCAGCACACTTTTTCTGTAAAGGGCCAGATAGTAAACATTTAGGCCTTAGGAACTTGGCACAACTCTGCTTTTGTAGTACAAAAGCAGCCATTGACAATACATAAATGAATGGGCATGCCTGTTTTCCAATAAAACTTTTTTAAAAATACAAACACAGGCAGCAGGACTTAGTTTGCTGACTCCTGTGCTATTGCATATTTTGGATGACACCGCCTGTGTGAACAAGGGCTCACTTATTTATTTTTTTTAAGTGGAGATCTTAGTGGCCTCTCTATTGGTGGCCATTCCCACCACTACAATTTACATCTCCTGAAAAGCCTGTTAATATACCGGTTAAGATATTGCTGCTTTCTTAGTTTCTGATATCTAAGCTCTTTGACCTTTAGACACTACCCAACCTGTTCCCGAGCCAAGGTATTTAATAATCCTATTCTTGCATGGGGATTAATCTGTGTGTTTTTAGCCCAGTAATCAGGTACCAATGTTGAGTCCGTAAGTGCCAACATGTTGTAGCTTTCTCCTACCATTGCCACCCTGTTTGCTGAGATTGAAGATTGGTAATCTGATACTAGCAAACTTCTTTTTCCTGGGTTCTGGTGACACTATAGCTTCTTACACCCAAGCAGGGAGTCTTTATACTCTTGCTTTTTCATATACAGGGTGAATCTCAAGGAAATATACTATTCCCACCAACTGTCTTTACGTATCACCACTACACTAAGATTCTTTCCATAGTGTACCTTCTACCAGATGAGATTATCTGGAAACCAGTACTAGCTTGGATCAAAGCTATATTCTTCTTCATAACCCCTTGGATACTCTAATTTGGCTGCTAGATGCCTTTCTGTTTGGCAAGCCAATTCTGCCAGCCCCAACTCTGCCCATTCCCAGCTATTAATTACTTTGCCTAGGGGCATCAATCCTTACATCTGAAATCAATCTTCTCTTACTCAAGTGACAAAGGAACAATAACTTTAAAATAACTTCCTGAAAAATAATTGGAGGCTTTATATTGGCTCATTTTCTTCCCCTTCATTGTTTCTTACTTTCTTTTTCCTTACCTTTCTTCTTTCCTTCTTTTATTTCTTTATTAATTGATGTATGTAAAACAGAATACTTACAATCTTGACAGTTCTTTCTTATGTATAGCCCATTACTTTTATATTAATGTATTTCTGATAACATACCTGAGAGCTGAAATTATGTATTACAGTCACTTCTTAAAAGTATGGTTCCTGCTTGTGTCCTACTTCCCTCAGGCCCCATACACCAGTAGGCAGGGGGAGACTTTTCCCTGCTTTGGAGTCTGATAGAGATGGAGTTGCACAGCCAGCATCTGGAGATAATAAATTTAGAATTACCACTTTCTAAAGGAAGATTAAAGGTTTGATAGTGGCTGACTTTATCCCCAGTCTTAAATGTGTAAGCCCAACCTGCTTGAGTAGTACTCAGGGAAAGGCAAAACATTTCTGCTTTCCTCTGGACCATGCATGAAGAAGGGCCTAGCAGACCTTTTTTCAGTCTTTGTGATGAGCCTCTCCTGTCTTCAAATAGCCTGGTGTTTCCCAGTGTTGTTACGGTAGGAGAGGGAGGAACATTGTGGAGAACAGCTTAAAGTTTAGAGAAGGCTGGAGCAGTAGACCTGTGTGAACCATAGGTTCAGTTAGGAGAGCAAACCCATGAGTTAGTGAGATGCTTCTGTGTTCTCCTTGCTTGTGAGCATGTTCCATGGTAGAAACCAGACTATTTCTTTAACAATAACGGCTCAGAGGCAGTATTATGAGCATTTGAAATCATCATTCAACAAAATACATCAGAAAAATCAAACTCAGAAAAAGAAATTAATATAGGATATTATAGTTTAATGAAAGAGCATATGAGTTGCTTCAAAGTTTAATGTGTTGAAGTTAATGACTGCCTCCCAGGTATACCATAGATGATATAGAAAGTAGGGAATAGGAACATCACAAAATAAAATGCTGAGGTTTGATATTCTGTGAATTATAGAGTTTTCAGTAGGAAACACTAAACTCTGAACCTTATGTGAACTTTCTTAAAGATTGGGAGATTATCTTTCTATTTATGTTCATTGCCTGGAATATATACAAAACAAAACTAGAGATGAACTCAGCATTTAATTGATGTGTAGTTGCTAAGACATATCTGTAATTTCTATGTTCCAAAATTAAGCATATGCTATTGTTAAAAGTTTGGGGATGAGGAGAAGACAAGGGACATTTCTAGCATTATGTTCACTGGATAGATTTACAAACATTAATTTTAAATGTCATTGTTGGGCCAGGTGTGGTGGCTCCCAGCTGTAATCTCAGCACTTTAGGAGGCAGAAGCAGGAGGATCAAGACAAGCCTGAGCAATATTATAGTGAGACCTCATGTCTCCAAAAAATTTAAAAAAAATATACTGAGCCGAGCATGGCATTGTGTGCCTGTCGTCTCAGCTACTTGGGAGGCTGAGGTGGGAGGATCCCCTGAGCCCAGGAGGCAGAGGTTGCAGTGAGCTGAGATCATACCACTGCAGTCCAAATCCAGCCTGAGCAACAGAGCGAGACCCTGTCATTCAATCAATCAACCAATAATAAATACATGCTGTTGCTTTACTAGGTAAATATTTTCTATTTATCTTCCGATGAAGTCTCATCTTTTCTTACTTCCTCACTATAGTATTTAGTGTTTTCTTCAGCAATGCTAAACTGTTTTTAGATCTACCACATATACCACTTTTTTTTGTCTATTTTTATTTATTTATTTTTAGACGGAGTCTCACTCTTTTACCCAGGCTGGAGTGCAGTGGCATGATCTCAGCTCACTGCAGCCTCCACCTCCTGGGTTTAAGCAGTTCTCCTGCCTCAGCCTCCCAAATAGCTGGGATTACAGGCACATGCTGCCATGCCTGGCTGTTTTTTTTGTTTTGTTTTGTTTTGTTTTTTTGTATTTAAGTAGTGATGAGGTTTCACTGTGTTGCTTAGGCTGGTTTTGAACTCCTGAGTTCAGGCAATCCACCTGCCTCGACCTCTCAAAGTTCTAGGATTACAGGTGTGAACCACTGCACCCGCCACCATGTTTTTCACACCTCAACACCTTTGCTCAACCCCTTCCTTCAGTGCAGAATGTACTTCACCTACCTGTGCTTGTGTCATTCTAACTTAAGATTTGGCCTAGACATCCTGTCAGAAAGACTTCTTTTGTCATTCTTCAATGCACCCATCCAGTTTTGTACTCTCTGTCATTGTATTAGAATTTTGGGAGAACACCTGGAAAGCAAAAGTGAAGTTCCCAGTACCTATCGCAGAGCATGACACATAGAAGTGTCCAGTGAGTATTTGTTGAACTGGGTGTAGATTTAAGGTTAGCTATGTCCATTCTGGTTACTAATAAGAAACACTAATTGCTGTTGATAAAAGTTTTGATTATATATGTAATAGCTGTGCAAAATAGAATGCAAAAGATATAGTCTCTGAATGTTCATCAGTTCAGCACATCTATTGAGCACCCACTCTGAACCACACACTATATTAGACATTGAAATGTCTATGACCTTTAAGTGTATCTACATCAAAGAAGCATTTTGAACTCTAATTAAGAGCTACTCAGTAATTGTTAGTGATAATGAAAGCTAAGATGTTTTTGTCAAAATTGATTTTCTTTACAAATTATCATTAGACATAGAGCGAGCTAAAAAATATCTTTAAGATTTTAATAAACATTTTATTTGCCAAGACATAAAATTTTCTTAAGTTCTGATACTTCTAAGGCTCAAGAGATAAATCTGTATTTTATAGATTCATTCTACATTAATTACTTAAATAAATATAGTCTAGTATCTCACTCTACTTGCTTACAAAATAAAAACAATAAATTTCGATGTATTTTTATTAAACTTCTACCTAGAATTACAACAAGCAGAAATAAGATGTTGTTCGGAGTTACAAGAAAATTTTCTTCGATTAATTTCCCTTGTCTTACATGATCATTATCCTCAGCCTCCTATTTTCTCCCTACCCTCCGCCCCATCCCCTAAGCTGGCTTCTGACATCTCATTGTAACTGAACGGTCATTTTTGTCTCAACTCTCACCTGTGCTATAAGAAAGTATATTGCCCTGTATGGGCAAAAGTTTTAACAACATCTTTTCCTTCAGCATGAGAATTTTACCTTCTCTTAATTCTAGCTCTGTTTCCTTGGTAATCTAATAAGGGTAGTATGTCAACTATGTTACTAGAGAATATTGCTTATGGTAGAAATGACCCCTAATTGGTAAACTTCATCTGAACTGATAGCAGTACAAATACCTGGCAGGAAGCCATATCTTTTGGCCTCTCTGTATGTGGTGACTTTTCAGTGGACATGTCCCTTCGTTCTGGCAGCTGTGACCATTGAATTCTTACAAGAGATACTGGCTCTGGTGGGGCATGAAGCCTCTAGGTCAGTGCAGCTCCCTCACCTGCTGGATGTGAATCTCAAGTTGTATCTAAGCCATGATCTAAGAGACCAGGAAAAAAAGCTTCCAGGTAGCTATGTGAATCACTACGTGGATTGCTGCAGGGACTCCTCCAGAAGAGGAATACCTAGTACTGCCCTGCTAACATGCATTGGTTCTTGTCCTGTAATATTCTAGGTGGACAGGTGCTCAGGGTGGCCTATGGTTGTCCCATGAATTTGCACATTCAGTTGTACCTAAGAACTCTTACTGAACATTGTAGATCTTACTACCTTTTGTTTCCTGGATCTTACTGAAAGAAAGAGAATGTAATGGAAGAATGGAAGCAAAGATTTTTGATTATTTTATTTCACAGAGATGCTGTCTCTGTGATCATAGTACCCATATCTTCTGAATCTAAGAGCTCTTGCCACACTAGATTGTTGAAGGAATACTTCCAGCAGGTAACTTCTGTGACAGAAAGTCTGATGTGGCTGTTCACTACAATATTTGTGCATTCATCAAATATTCTCCTGATCATGTATTGATAATGTTCATTTTTTTTCTGTTTTTATGTTTTAGAAACTGTCTTAAGAAGTCAGGAGGTGACTGGTGACAATTGTAACTAATTAACACCTAGTGGATACCGTATTTCACTCTTCACTATATTATTGTTCCATATATCATGTTGATAGATTCTTCTTCTAATTTTACAAATAGAATTATTTGATTCTTTTGTTTAATATTTGACCTTTAAGGTCATTTATAAGGAAGCTGTTCAGTCCTTGATTATAATTTTAAGTAATACATTATAACCAATAGATGACAGAAAATAACAGTTTTTTAACAACTGAAAAACATTTAGACTAAAGCCAGTTTTTCAAGTAGTACAGGATTCACTCATTTAAATTTTTGTCTATGTTACAGAAACAATATGTCTTCTCTTTTGAAAAATTAAAATGTATGGATATATGAGAAAAAAATTCAAAATATATAATTCCCTTAGTCAGAGATCCCCAATGTTAGCAAGCATGTTTTGCATTCCAAACCTTTTGTTACTCTGTGTGTATAAATGGAGAGAAAGTTGAGGGGAGCAAGTAGGACAGAGGAGAGATGTGTTTATTTCGATTATTTTTTAATGGGATTAAAATGTGCATATTGTTACGAATCTTTTTTTCACTTGATAAATCTTGAATTTATTTTTATGCCAATACATATCCATCAATATTATTTTAAAATACAGAATAGAAACTAAGTGGAAGTACCGTAATTTATTTAATCAATCTACTATTGTTGGCATTCATAGTTTTTTCTTAATGATAGGAATCTCTCTTTAACAGCTCACAATAAATGATCATCTAGCTAGTGATTTTTTCTAGATTTAGCATTTATATTAAATATCATCTTATAGTATGTTACTGTGTTTAGCCGCTATATCACAATGCTGAGTAATAAGGAGCTTGTGGGGAACTAGAGCAGGCAGTTTTTGTTTATACAAACCACTGCTAAACCAGTTTTCCCTGACCTTTTTAATGTCTTAATTAATTAATTAATTAAAATACTGAGTAAAATCAAAGGACAAAAGTAGATGACTCTCCCTGAAGACTTCTCTTTACGTTGGCGTAGCACTCTAATTTGAGAAGCAAGATTATTAAGCCATTGGTGATTCTTTTTTAATTTTTAAAAGTGGTACATAATATTTGTACCTCTTTATGGGTTACAGGTGCATAGACAGTATAATGATTAAATCAGGGTATTTAGCCATCAGTTTAGCTATCACCTTGAGTAGTTATCATGTCAGTGTGTTGGGAACGTTTCAAGTCCTCTCTTCAAGGTATTTTGAAATATGCAAAAATTGTTGTTAACTGTAGTCACCCTAGTCTGCTATGGAACATTGGAATGGATTCCTTCTATCCAGCTGTATGTGAAGCCCCATTAACCAACCTCTCTTAATCCTCGCCACTGCCCCCACCAACCACAAACATCCTACTTAGGCTCTGGTTACTATCATTCTACTTTCTACCTCCATGAGGTCAACTTTTTTAGCTCCCACATATGATTGAGAGCATGTCATGTTTCTCTTTCTGTGCCTGGCTTACTTCAATTTACATAATAACCTCCAGTTCCACCCATGTTGCTGCACGTGACAGGATTTCATTCTTTTTTTTTATGCCAAGTAGTATTCTATCATTGGTGCTATGTGGTAGTAGACATTTAGTGATTTGATATTGGGAGCATGTTTGCTGCTAGTAGGGCAGAGAACTAATCTCTACTATATTTTCCCAAAAATATTACAACAATTGTTAAAACATAAATCATTAAGAAAACCCCTTTAAAAATAAGTTTAAAAAATTCTCAACAAAATAACCATTTTGTTTTCATCATGGTGGTACCAAGATTACTTGATAGAGAATTAGTAGGATGCAGGGTATGAAAGTCTGAGGGCCCTATCTCCAGTTTATATTTCACTGTTTTGTCCAAAAGTATATGTTGGAAATCTTTGGTTCATTGCTTTGTTAAACTTCATGCCATTCTGATACTGGCACATTTTAGGTTTTAGAATTATAGAAAAGCCTGGTGACTTCTCTAGTATGAAAATTGGAAGTGCAGAAATAACATTAAACGGGATCTTAATACTATTTTGTTTACACAACAGTCTTTTTTAAATGGAACTGTAAATTAAGAATTATACCAAGATTTATTTTTTATTTTTATTTTTTTTGAGATGGAATCTTGCTCTTGTTGCCCAGGCTGGAATGCAATGGTGCAATCTCAGCTCACTGCAACCTCCGCTTCCTGGGTTCAAGTGATTCTCCTGCCTCAGCCTCCTGAGTAGCTAGGATTACAGGTGCCTACCACCATGCCCAGCTAATTTTTGTATTTTTAGTAGAGACAGGGTTTCACCATGTTGGCCAGGCTGGTCTCGAACTCCTAGCCTCAGGTGATCCCCTTGGCCCCCCAAAGTCCTGGGATTACAAGCATGGGCCAACGTTCTTGGCCGAATTATACCAAGATTTAACAAATAACAGACATATATTAAAATATTGAGAATCGTTTGTTCAAAGTTAAAAATCACTAATACTGGCATTTTTTTCTCTGTGTGTGTGTGTTTAGATACATATGTGTATCTGTATATATGTGTGTGTGTGTATAGGTATGGGTTTATGTGTATGTAAATGTGTGAATATTTACTAAATTATAACATCTGACACAATGCTATACAGTAGGATAACATATTTAAAATGTATGGGCCAAAGCGTAGGCTTTAGTATTTACAGGTAAGACTTCTATTATAGAAATCACCATCGTGGTTTGCTTTGTTTCTAAAAACAAATTCTCTAAGTATATAAGTTTTATAATGTAAATAAAAATAGTAGATCCTTTTGTGAATTATTTAGGTTTATCATTTTTTTCCCCCTGGGAATATAACATATATAGCAACCAAAGGTTTGATTCAGCGGTAAGTTGAATGATTTTAGATTTAATATAACTCTTGAGTTCTTTAGGCACATGTGAATTAATTGTTGTATGAAAACTGAATAAAGTGGCACTTGATGCCCCTGATAATAAGATCCTTACTTTCTATAAGAGGCTGCTGTGTTATGAATGCATCAGATTTAGTTATTAACTAAAAAGTTTTATCCTTCTAAATGTTCATATCCTATGATAGCTGGATCAGCTGGATCTGACTGAGGGTAGTATTTCTTTTCAACAGTGGCAAATGTTTATGAATCTTTCCAATAAGCTTTCTAAATCACAGTGATTTGCTTGAGAAATACAGATTTCTGCTTGTATTTTGTTAATGTTCTGGAGTACCTATATCCAGCTCTGAAGTTTAGCTTTTTAACAAAAAATGATATAGGAGATGAAATGATAGACAACTGGAGTGAATATCCCACCTAGGCTTCTTTGCAAACCCAAGGCCTTAGACACTCCCACCCCACCCCACCACCATAGAACTGGCTGAGAATCCTTATATAGAAATATTTCAGTATTTTGTACTGATTTACTCTAAATAACTTGCACTCTTAGAAGTGTGATTTTCTCACTGTGATGGTTTTCTGTTACTGTATGCCAAGAAGACAGATCAGCCTAAGACCCCTACTGTGGTGATGAAATCAATGTAGAAGGGAAAATGCTCACCGTTGTCTTAATTCTAGATTTATCATTTGGGTTGGGGGATAGTAGGTACGGGCAAGTCACACAGCCCAATAAACATTTTCTCTTGATGTACAAATTAAACTCTTAGAGTTAAGCGTTGTGAACATTAATATAATGGGTAGTTTTGAAGTTGATGTTAAAAGTCAGTATCATTGTTTTTCATGAATCAAACCTGTATGAATAATTTTATCACTCTTCCTTGTTCTTACATTTAAAAACATTGCCTCACTGGAAACAACCTAAGTGTGTATCAGTAGGGGATTATTTAAATATATATGGCACATTCTTATAATGGCATACCGTATAACCATTAAAAATGACTTCTACATACATACAAGTAAAAGTTATTAATATTTATCAAGCACATACACTTAATGTACTAGACACTATTCTAAGGAATGACCATGGAATATCTCATTGTATCTACAAAACAACCCCATGAGATAGGTACTGTTCCTATCCCTATTTTAAAGATGATTTACCTGAGACTGAGACAGATAATTCATCCAAGGTCACACAGCTATCAAGAAATGCTAAGTTACGGACCCAGGCAGTTTGATTCTACAGCCAGTGTTACTAACTATAATGCCATATGCCGTAACTACTAAGTGACTGGTATGGAAATGTGCATTTTTTATAAATCAACAGGTAAAACAATATATCATGTATAACTTCATACTGTTTATATAAAATTGTTGCCCCTGGTTATTTTGGGCTTACAAGATACCAGAAAATGTGTTTTTTCCTTTTAAGATTTTTTATCAGTGAATATTTAAGATTTTTCTAATATAAAGATATCAATAAAGCCTTTGTATTTTGTAAACAATAAGTAAATCACTGCCCAAACTAATTTCTCCTCTACTTCTCTCAGTTAAGTGTTTCTATCTTTCCCTATCAATTTTGGTGCTTTCACTTCTACGAAGCAGCAATAATACTGCTTAGTCTGCTTACCTTCAGCAGCACTCTAAGTGTTAAAAGGACCTTTTACATTTGTAATTTGTACGTATCTTATTTTTCATTCCTTTGGATTCTTTCTCTTTCCTTTGTAAAACTCTATCATATTTAGCTTGGTGCATTAGACTTCCAATAAATATTGATGAGGTAAAAACAAACTCTAATGTGAGCCTTCTGGTTAAACAGTTTTATAGGTTATACTATTTCCTTTTAGAAAGAATATTGCACATAACTGGAAACTAGTAACCTCAAAGGAATAGAATTTTACATAGGGATGTGACAGTA
Organism: Ateles fusciceps; assembly: GCA_036589455.1. Lineage (NCBI taxonomy): Eukaryota > Metazoa > Chordata > Mammalia > Primates > Atelidae > Ateles > Ateles fusciceps. Next base: position 14,350,101 of record JAZHEH010001266.1, on the reverse strand, counting down.
ATGATTTAGCAATGATCATATGTGGCTAGAGGAATGCTGTTCTTTTTCCTCCAAACTCTGTTATAGTGTTATTCAAGGGTCTCAGAGAAAAAAGATCTACTCTAGAGACGATCACCAGAGAAAAGCATCCTCTGGGTTTCTGCTAAGACAGAGGTGTCAAAAGGAGCATTTTTAAAGACATGAGGCATATGGGATTGTCAATTGTTATTTAATAATTATAGCGGCAGTAATAGAGATGCAGTAGAAAAGCTTTGTGGGAAGAGATAATTGGAAAGATGGCTCAGGAAGAAGCAGCCCAGAGTTGAATAAGGCAACTAAGGAAGACTATACACGACTGTGGAAGAGGAGTTTATTTACGTGTCAGAGTGTAGCCAAAGATGACAGGGCTGTAAGGGAGAAACTGCGACTAAAAGATTCAGTCAGGTTTATTTCTTTGTTTTTTGATAATTAGAAGCAAAGGTAAAAACGTATCTACTGTTTGAAACTAGAATGTGGATCTAGAACCCTGCCCACCGTATCTCTTTTCCTTGCCTCATTTCCATCCTGTGACCCGTCTTACATCAGGCATTAGCCTGGGCTAAGAAAAGTGGAAATAGTTTTCCTGAAGAAGTTATAGCATGAAGTTATTAGAACTTTTTTCATCCATAAATAGTTCTGCATGTATATCTTAAAGATAAGGACTCAATTTAAAAATTACATTATCACACTTTAAAAACAATTAGAAATATTCCTTTATTATGAGCATGGCATTTGTCAGTTTTCAGATTTTTCTGATTGTATTATAAGTGACTTTTTGTGGGTCTTTTTGTCATTTATTTTACGGTTGTTTGAATCAGGATCTAAATAAGATCCGTATGTTGCAATGGGTAATGGTATTCTTAAGTGTTTCTGAATCTATAGGTTTCTCACTCAGGATTAATAATTTATTCAACTTTTTTAAGTGCAGTTCCTCTAACTGAGTGATTTGAAAAAATAGTAAGAGTTAAATATATCAGAAAGATCTATACTCAGTATGGGCTTAAATATATTTAAAATTCTACAACCTGAAATCTTACCCAGTTTTTTATTCAGTGCCCACATAAATGTCTTAATGATCAAAATAATTAATTTGCGAGAAATCAGGAGCCACTAGTAATTGGCCAACTTATTCTATTGTAAATAATGTAAATTTGAAAACTCAAAGTACTTTTTTTTTTTTGGCAGAGTGATAAAGATGTTTCTGTCTTTCTGCTTTGTACTATAGCCTGATATCAGTTTTAAAATAGGCTGCATGTAGCCTGAAGATGCAATAATGATTGGTAGTATATCAATCAAGATGGGTTATGTTATGAAGTAGTGAGAAATAACCACAAAACCTCAGCGGTTTAAAAACAACAAAGGTTTATTTCTGGTTCTCCTTGCATGTCCATCGTGGTCAGCAGCATCTCTGCTTGTAATAGTCACTTAGGGACTTTATGTAGCAGCCACCAGTTCAATCATTGCTTTCATCATATTGGAAAGAAAGACAAAAAACAGGCCTCAAAGGTCTGACATCTGCAATTAAATGTTTCGGCTTAGAAGTCACACATTCAATCACAAGGAAACTGGGAAGTTAATCTTCTAGGTGCCAGGGAGAGGAAGACCAGCTATTGGTGAGCAGTACAGATAACTAACAGAAGTTATAATTGTAGTAATAGGTTAATAATTCTATTACTAGCTTCTGATAAATTTGTTCACTCATTTATTCATTTACTCCGTTTTTCATCAAACATTTATTAAATAACTGCTATGTGCAAGTCACTGTACTAGATACTCGGAACATTAAAGTGAATAAAACACATCCGTCCCTCCTCTCTAGGTTCTTATAGTCTGGTAGAGGCAAACAGTAAGTTATTTTATGTTGGAGACTGGCAAACTATTGCCTACAGGCCACATCTGGCCTGCAGCATGTTTTTGTGTGGCCCATAAGCTAAGAATATCTTTCACATTTTTAAAGGGTCAGGAAAAGAAATGAATGAAGGAGACTATGCAACAGAGATGATAAATGGCCTGCACAGCCTGAAATATTTACTGTCTAATCCTGTACAGAAAAAAAGTTTGCTGGCATCTGTTCTACAATAACCGTACTTAAATTTGAAGCTCTTCAAACTAATTGCTCTCTAGCCCATTGTCAAATAAAAGTCACACAATTGTCTTGTAAGCTCCACATATCTCTTAATAGTGTGCCTTTTGTTTAATCTGATACTTTATTTCATGGAAATATAAATCTTTTCCTGTGTTTTTGAAATGGCAATTTTGTTGGCATCTTGGGTTGTCTTGTTACTGGCATTATAGACATAGGTGACTATTTGATTTGTTGCATAGTTAGGTAGCTGTGAGATGGCCAGACTCCTAAAATGTCTTTATGCAGATATTAAGTAAGGACTTGTTTTGGAACAGGAATTATAGCAACCAAGAGGATATCTGCTTCCTTAGAGAAATAGGACCCAAATCTATGGTCTTTAGAAACCAAAGTCAGAGAAGGGAAGTACATAAAAGTTTATTTTTATTTTCTCTGCTATGGAGTTGGTAACTCTGTTGAGGATGAATTTAAACTGAGTAAGAGACTGTGGTGCAAAGTATATAGAATGCAGAAACAAGATACAGTGTCCTGCTCTGTTAAGGCACTTGTTGATAACACATAAGGACATGTAAGAATCACTCATGGTACTCAAGTTGATAATAGAGGAAGAGGGTATTCTGATTCAGACTGAGAAGAGTGGGATTGTATAAAACAAATCTGGATTGTTCTAAAGCAGTTTTTGAGGAAAAGTCTGCAAAAGATGTGACTTTTATAGCATGAGGATAGTGTAAGCAACAGGAGGGGAAAAGATGCCTTGAACTTATACATAATATAGTCTTGGATTGACCATGAGAGCTCCGTTTATGAAAGAGTTGGGTGACTTGATAGATTGTAGAACTCTGCTAAATTCCACACCAGCTTTAGGATCTACTTAAGGTGTTCTGTTCTGTGGAATGTAGAGTGTCAATGCCAAAAACACCTGTTTAGTAACAGTTTGTAGAATTCTATATGGCCTTGGTAAAGGTCATTTCCTATGCTGTTGAGTTGCTTATAGAAACTAGATTTTTATAGATTTGGGGAAAAAAAATCCTCTTTCAGATCTGTTACTTCAGAGTTTGTGTCCTTAGCCATCATTCTGAACTCTTGTAAGGATTAGAATCAATTTCCTTAAGAGTGAACAAGTGTATTTTTCCAAGTGACTCCTAAGGTTCTTTCTGGGTTTTTTGTTTGTTTGTTTGTTTTTTTTGAGACACAGTCTTGCTCTGTCGCCAGGCAGCAAGCTAGAGTGCAGCGGCGCGAGCTCGGCTCACTGCAACCTCCGCTTCCTGGGTTCAAGCAATGCTCCTGCTTCAGCCTCCCAAGTAGCTGGGACTACAGGCGCGGGCCACCATGCCCAGCTAATTTTTGTATTTTTTAGTAGAGACCAGGTTTCACCATGTTGGCCAGGATGGTCTCAATCTCTTGACCTCGTGATCTGCCCGCCTCTGCCTCCCAAAGTACTGGGATTACAGGCATGAGCCACCGCGCCTGGCCTCTTTCTGGTTTTTTTGACGGATTATAACAGTCAAAAATGACAGCCCTGACTCAGGTCTGTGACTCCAGTAACTGTAACCAGATTCTGAGCTTGTATATGAGATGTCCTGTGTATCCAATGAGTGCTCATTTTCTTGTATATCAGATTGACATGATATTTTACCAGCCTTCTATTTGTTTGGAGACTACCAGATACACAAGAAACATGCCAGTGCTTACTATGGATTATATACAGTCTACTTCTCCTGGCTATTGACTGTTGATATATGTAATTCTGAGACTATCATTTAAAATCTTCTTTCCCTTGTGTAGTCATTTTATTGTTAATTTCCATAAAACGAACTGCTTGACAACATATTCCCATTATATAACAAATGTACCATTATATAACAGGGTTGTATGACTGTCTGCTCTTTCTACAGTAGCTAAAGTAATGTAAGTATATATTATCCATCAGTACATCTACATTCACTGGTACATACATCTACAAAGAATACACATTCTTTGACCCTTTCAGAGCTGATATCTACATTACAAATATAGTCTTTTTGTTGGTCATTGTGGGCTTCTTTTGGTTAATGCTAATTGCAAATGTAACTGCATATAACTGGATACTGTAGTCATAAAGTAATTTAGATTAGGCAATAATCCTGTCTTTATGTTGGAAAATTTAATATTTTAAAAGGGTAAATGTGTTAATTATTTTATTAACTGCCCATTTGTTCATGGAGATGAGTGCTACAGACTGGAACAAATGACCCCATATCCAACTTTTAAGACATGCTTATAGGAAAATGGTTAGTAGTGTTCACTCATCTCCCTTATGATCGTGATCTTGATGCATAGCTTTGTAGCTTCACTGTCTTTGTTCCGACTGTCCACTGAAATGTATTTCCAGATCAAAAACATTACTGTTTTAAAAACAAAATGTAAGTGGTCAAGTGTCTAAAGTTTTCACTGCCACCTAAGCCAGTGCTAATTCATAAAATGTTGACCTGGAATCTCAGCAGAATTGTGAATAGTTTTCTTCTATATTCCAGTTTTAAAACCACCGCCTTTATGTTGGCAATATCCTGAGTACTGGGTTTGGTCTAGCCTCATCCAGCCTTATATCAATGATTTTCAAATGTTTTAGAGAGTGATAGTAGTGTTGGCAGCAATCTCAATCCATGAGGATATTGTTGTGGTTATAGAATCATAGTCAGTTTTGATAATACAAACTAAAGAAAGTGAAGCTTCATAGAATCTTCTTGGCTAGTGAGCATATGGAGAAAAAACACCATCTATATGTGCCTGAAATTCTCAAGTCAGAGAGGCAGTCTCTGCCAATCTACTGCATCTCCCTCTCACTTCTACTTGTGTCTACTCCCCTCTCTTAAAACTCGCTTTTACTAATTTTCCATAAAGTCCAGAACCCTGGGGCTAATTTAATAAACTGTGTTGTCATGTTAATAGGTTCTAATTTATCTCTATCAAGTAAAGACATTGAATAAAAAAGTGACTCTTCTAGAATTACTAAAAAAAAAAAAAAAAATCAAAACAAACAAGAACAATAAAAAACCCGTGGTCTTATTGTACAAAGGAAGTTTAGGATCAAGGTGAAGGTGATGCCTGAAGACATGAAAATAGGGGCAGGAGATTAATCTTTTCCTCAATTATAGCAGGTGGACATCCATATACTAAATGTATGAGTACGTTGTGGTACGACAGAAGCATTTCTGTCTCATAATACAGGAAGTATATTAAACTCATAATCCTTCAATAAAATCACTGTGTATGGAAATTCATTATATTTCATATTTAGTTTCAGACACATCTCCTATGGATAACTAATATCCAACTAACTTCAAAAAATGATCTAGGAATATTGAATTGTAAGAAAAACAAGAGTTTATGTTGGATAAATATTATTTTCTTTTAAAAGTATGATTCTTTAACTACCTGAGCTTTTGATTTATATGTTTGGAACCTGATATTTTACTAGTTGCTAGTGAAATGTGTTTTAAAAAGTGATCCCATTAATTTTGTTTGTCCCAGAAACTATTCTGAATGCTAAGGATATAACAACTATTTCTAGCAAAAAGAACCCCACACTATTTTTTTAAGTGATCTCATTAATTTTATTCAATAGCAGATTTGAAATATATATTTGTGATAATATGAAAATGTTTGCTGTATGTATATAATAATGGTTTTTTAAGAAATATCTGGCACCCACTTTTGAAACTAGCATTGTTTAGGCTTAAATCTTTTAGTATTGGACTGTAGTTTAAAGACTAGTTAGGTTTAAGTAGACATTTTATTTCCATTCTTAAAATTTTTAAATAGTTTGGGGGGAAAGACTAGTATACATCTTGCTGTTTTGCTAATTTGTGAATCTACTAAATTTAAAAGGAGATCAAATTATAAAGTAGTGAAAGATACTTTAATATACAACCTAGGTCAAAGGTATTTGAAATTATTATGTATTATGGTAGCAACTATGTAAATATGCAATGGTTGAAACATTTAAAAAATATTAGAAGCAAATATATGGAAATTCTGAGTGATTGCATTAAGGAGCTAAGATAAGAGCCTTTTTTCTTCTAGATTCTGATTTTTCTGTAATACGGTTGTACTTTTATGAGGAGAAGAATAATGTATATTTTAACAAAATGCAATATAGGGAGCTAAGATTAAATATAGAAAAGCATTTGCAGCTTCTAATTATGGAAAATGTTTCAAAGGCACTTATTTTAAATATGAGGATATTTCATGTACCCAAAAGACCATCTTTTCTAGAGAGTATATTTCAGGATAAGAAGCAGTTTACAGCTCAGAGTGTCAGGGTGCTAGGCAATCTTCAAAATTAATGTCCAATAAATTTTAATGTAAAAGGGTCTAAATAAATGTTAACTTGTTTATTGTCTCCTCCAAACTTCCTCATTCCTTCAAACAGTTTGAATAAAAGCTGTACAAAGGTAGGGTTCTAGGCTGTCTTTTAAAATTGTTGTATCCTTAGCATTTAGAATAGTTTCTGGGAGAAAGTAGGAGCTTAATGGTATTTGTTGAATGAATGAATAAATAACAGGTGAGGGAGATAATGCAGTTAACTCCTAATTATATATGCACAGATATTTCCAGTATAAATTACTTATATTCCCTCAGCATCTCTCTTAGTTTCGAGTATGAAACTAGAGAAATATAAAACTTGTTACGAGGATTAAAGATACCTTAAACTAGCTGAGAAAGAATATACCAGCTTGGAGCCAAGCAATACCAGCCATGGTAAGGAGTTACATCCCATCACTCATATCACTCTGACTATAATAAGGAATGAGAGTACAGTAAATAGGGAAGAGAGGTAAGAGGAGCATATTGTAAGTCCTGGTCTGCTTTTTTCCAAATGGACCCTGTGTTGCCACACAACCCATGGTGGCACTCACTCAGAAGGCTTCCTAGGCGGCTCTGTGCATGCTTAAGACAAACTGGGCTATCTTTCTTTGGTCCTTCCCCATTCTTATTCTACATAGTACCTGCTGCACTGTAACTTATGCCTTTGTGGGAGAAGTTCCAGGTATCTTAGAATACACAGTCATACAAAAGAGCAGTAACTGCTCATCTTGAGAGTGATTGCATTTATTTCATACATAAGTAATTTAATCTTGCCCATAGCCAATACAATTATTTCCTTTTATTCACATCAGCATGATTCTATATAAATCATTTTTAGACTCATCTGAATCATTCTGCTTCCATTTGTTCTGTAGCATCATTCTTTCTGGTTGCTGTTTTCTTCCATACTTCATTCTTCTTTGAGGAAATATTTCACACTTCATATGCAAAACCTGAGGCATTTCTCATGAATCTTTTAGATTATGAGAAAGCAAAATTTCATTTTACAAACCCCACACCTTTCTATAGTTTAGGCTGAAACTGCTCTCTCCAGGAGCTTCTGAATGCTTATATAACAGAATCTCTTATCTGAACCCTGAGTTTTTCAATTCTTTTCATTTATTCAGTGTCTTTTGTGGTGTCTTCCCTTTTCCAGAGCACTTATCTTTCTCTGTCAAGCTTCCTTCAAGTATCTTTATTCATTTTGGCTCTGACAGGTTCTCTGAATTCCTCAGGTCTATGCCATTTGCCCAGTACAACCAGCATCACATTCTGGATTATTCATCATCTTAGATGGTCATATTGTCTGTTATTCATCTTTTCATCCTTCTGTTTCTTCTCTGGCATTATCATATTCATTCATTTATTTACTTATCCACCAGATATTTATTGAGTCACTACCACATACCAGAGCTCTGCTAAATGTTGGAATAAGTGGTAAAAGAAACAGACTCGGTCCTAGCCCTTACAGAGCTTACTGTCCACTTGAAGAATAAGACAGTAGGCTTACACATCCACAAGTCAGTTACACCTCCATGACTTAATCTGCATGTGATTTCAGAGGAAGGAGTTTTTTTTTTATTATTATGGAACTCCCTTGTGTAGTTGCAACTCAAAAGTAGTAAAATAATCTTACTTTTTTGCTGGTGGCCTTGGAACAAATTTCAAGATCATCTGGTATGTTTTCAACAAAGTACGTAGGTTATCTTCTGTAAAAATATTAGTAATTATAATGAACATTTATTAGGTATCATCTCATCGTCTTTCTTGCCCTTTGTAGGCACAATCCCCTATAATCCTTTCAATAAACTTGTGACAAAACTGGGGCCCAAAGAGTTTGGCACTTGCCCAAAGTCATTCAGATACTAAGTGAGAGAGGGGATTTAAATCCAAGTCTGTTTGGTCCCAGAATCTGAGCTACATTGTCATGTTTGCTGATTTTCATCACTAGTAAAATGAATCAAAAGCCGAGTTGCTAAAATCTGTGTTCTTCCTGTGCACTTATTAGCCATCCAATATTTTCTGCTCTATAAAATATTAAGGAATCTTCATTACAAAAATCAGGACATCAATAAAATCCATTCACAAAGCAACTTTATAAATGGTTAATTGATTTGGCTTATGAATTAGATTATGACTTTTGAAATACTAGGAAATATTTACTATCAAGTGAAAAATACTTTTGTGAAATGATTGATTTCACTTTAGTATTATTTATGAGTTTAAATCATAACCTCTGGTTAACTGCGATCAGGAAACATTCTCTTTGTTAAAAATGAAATTTTTAAAAAGCGAGAAGATGAAAAGACATATACATGGTTCCTTCAAAAATATAATGTGTGTATTGTTTTAACTTTATACTATTAACATATTTCATTCAAAAATAAGAAATAGAGGATTGTAGTCACGGTTTTATATTACACCCTGTTCTTACTCAAATAGTTTATTTTTATTCTTTGTTTACATAGTTTATTTTAAAATTGTTGTACCCTTCACATTTTCAGTACCAGAAGACTTTTCCCCCACAAGATGTGGTTTACACAAAAAGATTGAAAACTTGGTTTAAAAATGCTTCATAAAGTTTCTCTTGTTTTGTTGTTTGCAGTTCAAGACGAAGTTTCGTGGTACAACTCAGATCTGTCTAGTACTTAAAAGCATTGCATTTAAAGTCAAATACTAAGATCTTATGTCACCATTAATATTGGGCAGATCACTTAGCCTTTACCATGCTTCTGTTCTCCTATGGGGATGCCACCAACTCCTTGTGACATGTCTAACTAGAAGATTTAATCTTTACATTGGGATTATATTATGTAATTCTACCCAACTAGAATTAAAAATATTCTAAAACAGAGGACATATAAAAGGTATTGTATTATGATTGAAGAAATAAAACAATTTTGACAGATCTCAGGTAATATCTATTCTAATTATCTACCTCTTAAAATATAGTTTAAAAAATACTTCAGTATGATGTTTATTGATTTCCAAGTCATTATTTCAATATAGATTTTTCAGCATTGTTACATTAATCTTTCCATGGAAACTCAGGCCTATTAAGATCTTTGCCTCAGAAACAACACAATATCTTTAATAGGTTCTGCTTTTTTTTTTTTTTTAACAGCTAAGTAATTAATCTGCAATATGTGAATATCATATACTTTTGGTTATTTAAATTTAGTTTATTTTTGCTCCTCTTCATTTTTTTTAAACTTGTCTGGACATTAAAAAGTACATTACCATGAAATTGTTGGGAGCCAGCCATTATGTAAATACAGTGTCATGTAAAATATTTTTGCCATTTTCATTTAGTGATGGTTGGTTTTTATCCTGAGGCATTTGCCCACATTTTTAAGAAATCCACTCCTCTGCTGTCTATCTCTGGCTAATAATATTTCCTTGTTGCCATCATTTTTTTCTTAATTCTTAAACAAAAGAAGGTGGAGTCTAATTTGAAGTCAAAGAATTCCATGAAGACATAAATGAATTGAATCCAACTACTGAGATAAAAACTGTCACCAAAGGAGTTAGTAGGAAGAAGAGAGAAGGAAACACCCATGCAGATTGACCCAGAAATGGCATCCCCTGTGCCACATACGTGTGTTGGTCTGTGTAAACAACACAGAAGTTTATGACCACTGAAAAAACAGCAGGGATGAACAACATTGCCCAGGTCCAGGGAGTTTTGCCGGAGTGGGAGGAAACAAGGAATGGTGGGTTTTGTTGGCAGTCAGTATAAAGCAAGGCTCCCCACATCACTATTATTATTGTTACTGGTAATTGTGGTTGATTGTTGCTAATTTAAGATTAGAAACCAATTTAAATCTCATATTTTGAAACAATGTCATTTTCTAACATCCAAAACAAGAGAAATTTTGTTCTTTTCCCATTACTCAGCCTGTTGAAACCTTTTCAGTAATCCTTGGGCACCAGAGCAATTACTGATATCCAGAGATTTTAAAAGCTTTACAGCTATTCTTGCTTGGTCTATAGCTAGTTAGAAAGCCCCAAATTTCTTTTTTAATGGTAATCATGAATCATCCATGTAAAGACATTGAGAGAATAGAAATACTGACATAAATGTTCATAGTCTTTTATCTATAATTCTGAGTCTCCAAAAAGATCTGGAGGGAAAAGTCTACTCTTTTATTTATAAGAAAATTTATGTAAATATATATGTAGTTCACACAGCAAAACCTGACTTGGACTAAACTCTTGGTGGAAGTACAGAGCTCAACTTATGTGGCACTGTTTATAGGCTTTCTATTTCCCATATGTGACTATTCTTGTATTTCACTACAGAGATGTTGATGCATGTGATTCTCAAGTGCTGCCTCAGTCACTTCTGGGCTGTTTCATCATATATAGTACATGTACTGTATAGCTTTTCTAAAATTAAATGTATATATGGTATATGTTTTATATGTTTAAAATGTGTTTGTGTGTATGTGTATGGTTTCTGAAAATTTACTGGCCCCAATTATTTCTAGAGAGAGAGATTTGTATGCCATTAGTAGTATTGTCATGTGACTCATATTTTGTGACTGTTAGCCCATAATAGACTCCATCATCCTGAAGAGACAATACAGTCAGTCTCCAATCTGCATATCAACTTTGTCATTCAAAATCTGTTTTCTCACAGAAATTTTTTTACATGGTGGTTATGCATGGTGATATTACATCTGTTTAATGCATAGAAGAAGGCATAATATTAGCAATTCTATGGAACTTATGATGGTGTTTTAATGGAAAATATTTTTAAAGCATACTTGTCTCCTTACCTGACCTTGGCTCATCCCCAAACATAAGCAAACCCTACCACAGCCTTCACATAATTTCTGAGACTCACTTATCCCACTCATGCAATTAGAGTAGGAACTGGAACAGGCTCAGACCACTGCTAGAGTTTCATTTACCAAACAGCATACAGAGTAGGGGTGAGATTATATTTTTCTTTCCTATTTTCACTATTCTCTCTGCCTAAATCCTTTCCCCCTTATGCTACCTGTAGTTCTGGTATTTATTTGGAAGTAAAGAGAACTAGACTTCCATCTCTCTTACTACCTCACCTATATCTTTAATTTTGAATTACCCATTTAACCCTCCTCTAGCTCTGAATCTTTCTGTCATAAGGAAAGCTAATGGTGTTTACCACGATAATGTTGGAAAGAGGAAGCAAAGATACATGATAGGTGATTGCAGCTATTTAAAAAACTGAGGCCAGAGGTAGAGGGAAGACAGCAGATAGGAGACAGGGCTGACCTGCAGCTCCCATTTGGATGAACAGAACAGCATATGGAGACTTACACCATGGACTTCTGCCCCAGGAACCACCACAGGAGTGTACCAGAAAAACTGAAAGAAATCACCAGTTCTTTGAAAGAAGCAACAGGCTGCTGCAAATTCCACAAGACTGACAAAAAAACTCTGGTGCGCCCTCCAAAGTGCCACCTTCTAACTGGAAGCCAAACAACTCAGGACATTATAGTGACTCATGAACCAACAACCTTGCTCCAAGGAAGGAGAAAACAACAGTGAATTCCGCTGCCTGCAACATCCTGGCTAACCAGTGATCCTGAGTTTGTCCACCTGACTGTCATTGCTACTACAACCAGCATTTGAGAAAGCCAGCACACTAAACACATCTACAACCAAGGACTCTCACAGAGTCTACTTCACTCCCTGCCACCTCCACCAGAGAAGCTGCTGGTATCCCTGGCTGGGAGACCTGGGATATGGATTGCATCACAGCACTCTTTGCAGACATTTCCCAGCACCAGCCCAGAGTCTGGTAAACCCACAGGGTGGCTAGACCCAGAAGAGCAATAACAATCACTGCAGTCTGGCTCTGAGGAAGCCCTATTCCTAGGACAAGGGGGGAGTATACCATAGCAAGGGATCGCCCCATGGGACAAAGAATCTCAACAGCAGTGCCTGAATTCCAGATTTATCCACTAAAATAGTCTACCCAAATGAGAAGGAACCAGAAAAGTAATTTTGATAATATAATAAAACTAGGTTCTATAGGACCCCCAAACACCACACCCACTCACTGTCAATGGATCCAAACCAAGAATAAATCTCTGACTTGCCAGATGAAGAATTCAGAAGGTTGACTATTAAGCTACTCAAAGAGATACCAGAGAATTGTGAAAACCATCTTATAGAAATTCTAAAAAATTATAGGATATGGATGAAAATGCTCCAAAGAAATAAATATCATAAAGAAAAACACAATACAACTTCTAGAAATGAAAGACACACTTAGAGAAATACAAAATACACTGGAAATTTCAACAATAGAATCGAACAAATAGAAGAACTTCAGACCTCAAAGATAAGATGTTTGAATTAACCCAATCAGACAAAGACAAAGAAAAAAGATTTTAAAGAAATAATAAAAAAAAATGCCTCCAAGAAATTTGGGATTTCGTTTAATGACCAAACTTAAGAACAATTGTTATTCCTGGGGAAGAAGGTAAATTTAAAAGTTTTGAAAATATGTTTCAAGGATTAATTGAGGAAAACTTCCCTGGCCTCACTAGAGATGTAGACATCCAAATACAAGAAGCTCAAAGAACACCTGGGAAATTCATCTCAAAAAGATCATCACCCAGGCACATAGTCATCAGGTTATCCCAAGTCAAGACAAAGGAAAGAATCTTAAGAATTGTGAGGCTAGAGCATCAGGGAACCTATAAATGAAAACCTGTCAGATAAACAGCAGTTTTCTCAGCAGAAACTCTACAAGCCAGAAGGGATTGGGGTCTTATTTTTAGCCTCCTCAAACAAAATAATTACTATCCAAGAATTTTGTATCCAGCAAAACTAAGCTTCATAAATGAAAAAGAAATAAAATATTTTGCAGACAAATATGGAGAGGATTTGCATATTTGCAAGTCAGCACTACAAGAAATGATAATAGAAGTTTTAAATCTTATAACAGAATATCAAAATGCACCAAAATAGAACTTTCTTAAAGCATAAATCTCACAGGGCTCATAAAAAAATACCATAATGAAAAAAATCCAAGCTATTCAAGCAACAGCTAGTATGATGAAGTAGCCCAAATTTCACATCACAAAGGAACAGAAGGGCAGAATGGATAAAAATCCACCAACCAAGTATCTGTTGTCTTCAAGAGACTCACCTAAAGCATAAGGACTCATATAAACTTAAGGTAAAGGGTGGAAAAGATATTCCATGCAAATGCAAACCAAAAGCAAGCAGGAATAGCTGTTCTTATGTTAGACAAAACAGACTTTAAAGCAACAACAGTTTAAAAAGACAAAGACGGACATTATATAATGATAAAAGGATCAGTCCAACAGTAAAATATCATAATTATAAAGATACATGTGCATAACATGGGAGATCCCAAATTTATAAAATATTTATTACTAGACCTAAGAAATAAGATAAACGGCAACACAATAATAGTGGGGGACTTCAATACTCCACTGACAGTACTAGACATATCATCAAGACAGAATGTCAACAAAGAAACAATAAACTTAAATTACACCCTAGAACAAATGGACTTAACAGATATTTGCAGAACATTATATTTGCAGAACATTATATATTTGCAAAATAGACATTATTTTTATTACCACATGAAACATTCTCCATGAAAGACCATATGATAAGCCACAAAATAAGTCTCAATAAATTTAAGAAAATCAAAATTATATCAACCCTCTCAGACCACAGAGGAATAAAATTGGAAATTAACTCCAAAAGGAACCCTAAGAACTACACAAATACATGGAAATTAAATAATCTCCTCCTGAATGATCTTTGGGTCAACAATGAAATCAAGATGGAAATAAAAAATTACTTGAACTGAATGATAATATTGAAACAATTTATCAAAACCTTTGGGACACAGGAAAAGTGGTGCTAAGAGGAAAAGTTCATAGCATTAAATGAACATTAAGTGTCTACATCAGAAACTCTGAAAGATCACAAATAGATGATAAGGTCAGGAAGTAGAGAAAACTAGAACAAACCAAACTTCCTCTAGTTTGGTTTAAAAGTTTGGAAAATATGTTTCAAGGATTAATTGAGGAAAACTTCCCTGGCCTCACTAGAGATCTAGACATCCAAATACAGGAAGCTCAAAGAACACCTGGGAAATTCATCCAAACTTCCTCTAGTTCATTCATTCATTCATCCTCTAATTCATTCAACCAAACTTCCTCTAGTTCCTCAAGGAAGTAGAGAAACTAGAACAAACCAAACCCAAACCCAATAGAGGAAAAGAAATAACAAAGATCACAGCAGAACTAAATGAAATTGACGTACAATACAAAAGAAAATGAAATAAAAAGCTGATTTTTTTGAAAAGTCAAACAAAATTGATAGACTATTAGTGAGATTAATGAAGAAAAGAAGCGAGAAGATCCAAATAAGCTCAATTAGAAACAAAATGGGAGATATTACAAACAATACCACAGATATACAAAAGATTACTCAAGGCTACAATGAACACCTTTACACGTACAAAATAGAAAATCTAAAGGATATGGACAAATTCCTGGAAATATACAACCCTCCTAGATTAAATCAAGAAGAAGTAGGAACTCTGAACAGAACAATAACAAGTAATGAGATTGAAACCATAATTTAAAAATTGGCAATAACAACAAACAAAGTCCAGGGCCAGATCAATTCACAGCTGAATTCTGTTAAACATTTGAAGAAGAATTGGTATCAATTTTACTGAAACCATTCCAAAAGGTAAAGAAAAAGAGAATCTTCCCTAAATCATTCTGTGAAGCCAATATCATCCTAGTACCAAAACCAGGAAAGGACATAACAAAAAAGAAAACCATAGACCAATATCTCAGTTGAACATAGATACAAAAATCCTCAACAGAATACTAGCAAACTGAACCCAACAGCATATCAGAATGATAATACACCATGATCACGTGGGGTTTCATACCGGAGATGCAGGGATGATTTAACATAATGCAAGTTAATAAATGTGATACATCACATAAGCCAAATTAGAAACAAAAATTATATGGCCATTTCAATAGATGGAGAAAAAAACATTTGACAAAATACAGCATCTTTTTCTGATTAATATCCTCACCAAAAACAGCACAGAAGGAATATACCTCAAGGTAATAAAAGCAATCTATGACAAACGCACAGCCAACATTATACAGAATGGGGAAAAGTTGAAAGCATTCTCCCTGAGAACTGGAACAAGACAAAGATGTCCACTTTCACCACTTCTATTCAACATAGTACTGAAAGTCCTAGCCATAACAATCAGACAAGAGAAAGAAATAAAGGGCATCCAAATTGGTAAAGAGGAAGCCAAATTGTCACTGTTCGCTGATAATATGATTATATACCTAGAAAACCCTAAAGATTCTTCCAAAAAGATGTGATAAATGAATTCAGTAATGTTTCAGGCTACAAAGTCAATGTACATAAGTCAGTAGCACTGCTATACACCAACAGCGACCAAGCTGAGAACTCACCTTCTTTTATAATAGCTGTGAAGAAAATAAAATACTTAGGAATCTACCTAACTAAGGAGGTGAAGGGCCTCTGCAAGGAAACAAAACACTGCTGAAAGAAATCAATGACACAAGCAAGTGGAAACACATCCCCTACTCATAGATGGGTAGAATCAATATTGTGAAAATGACCTTACTGCCAAAAGCAATCTATGAATTCAGTGCAATTCCCATCAAAATACCATCATCATTCTTCACAGAACTAGAAAAAATAATCCTCAAATTCATTTAGAACCAAAAAAGAGCCTGCACAGACAAAATAATACTAAGAAAAAGAACAAGTTTGTAGGCATCACTTTACCTGACTTCAAACTATACTACAAAGCTTATAGTTACCAAAACAGCATGGTGCTGGTATCTAAACAGGCATGTAGATGAATGGAACAGAATGGAGCACTCAGAAATAAAGCCAAATACTTACAGATAACTGATCTTCAACAAAGTAAACAGAAACATAAAGTGAAGAAAGGACACCCTATTAAAAACAATAGTGCTAGGATAATTGGTAAGCCACATTTAGAGGAATGAAGCCAGTTCCTCATCTCTAGCCTTATACAAAAATCACCTCAAGACAGATCAAAGACTTAAATCTAAGACCTGAAACCATAAAAATTCTAGAAGATAACATTGGAGAAACTCTACTAGATATTGGCTTAGGCAAAGAGTTGATGACCAAGAACCCAAAAGCAAATACAACAAAAATAAAGATAAATAGATGGGACCTAATTAAACTAAAAAGCTTCTGCACAGCAAAAGAAATAACCAGCAGAATAAACAGACAACCCAAGAGTAGGAGAAAATATTCTGAAACTATGCAGCTGACCAAGGTCAAATATCCAGAATCAACAAGGAACTCAAACAAATCAGCAAGAAAAAAAAAAAAGTCCCATCAAAAAGTCAACAAAGGACATAAATAGACATTTTCCAAAGGAAGACATATAAATGGCCAACAAATATAAATCAAAGCCATGATGAGATACCACCTTACTCCTGCAAAAATGGCCATAATTAAAAAATTAAAAAATAAAAAAACAACAGATGTTGACATGGATGTGATAAAAAGGAAACACTTTTACGCTGCTTGTGAGAATGTAAACTAGTACAACCACTGTGGGAAACAGTATGTGCATTCCTTAAAGAATTAAAGGTAGAACTACCCTTTGATCCAGCAGTCCGGGTGTCTACCTAGAGGAAAAGAAGTCATTATATGAAAAAAACACTTGTACATGCATGTTTATTGCAGCACAATTTGCAGTTGCAAAAATATAGAAGCAGCCTAAATGTCCATCAACCAACAAGTGGATAAAGAAAATGTGGTATATATGTATATACCATGGAATACTACTCAGCCATAAAAAGGAATGAATTAATAGCATCTGCAGCAACCTGAATGGAGTGGAGACTATTACTCTAGGTGAAGTAACCATTATTCTAAGTGAGTAACATTGTGTGTTCTCACTTACAAGTGGGAGCTAAGCTATTAGAATGCAAATGTGTAAATATAATGGACTTTGAGGACTCAGGAGTAAGGGTGGGGGGGTGAGGGATAAAGTACAGTATACACTGTTCAGGTGATAGGTACAACAAAATCTCAGAAATCTCCACCAAACACCACCTGGTCCCCCAAACTTTTGAACAAAAAAAATTAATAAAACAAAATAAAAACTGAGGCTGGGAAGAAATAATATTGAAGTACTGGAAGTACTGTTGCCAAGAAGTTAATAAAGCTGGCTTCTTATCTATCATGACTTTTCTTCTCTCTTTTTTTTTTTTTTTTTTTTTGACAGAGTCTTGCTCTGTTGCCCAGGCTGGAGTGCAGTGGTGCAATCTCAGCTCACTGCAACCTCTGCCTGGCGGGTTCAAGCGATTCTCCTGTCTCAGCCTTTCGAGTAGCTGGGATTACAGGCATGCATGCCGCCATGCCCAGCTAATTTTTTTATTTTTGGTAGAAATGGGGTTTCACCATGTTGGTCAAGTTGGTCTTGAACTCCTGACCTCAAGTGATTCACCTACTGTGGCCTCCCAAAGTGTTCGGATTACAGGAGTGAGCCACCGAGCCTGCTTGGTAGACTGCAAGCAATTTAGAAATTAATCTCATAGGAGGCTATGCACTTATGTCATTAATGCTGCTTTGCTTAAGCACTGGAAACTCTTAAGGTTGTCTTCAAAGTCTTTGCTGTTATTCTGAATGTTATTTGTATTGTCATTTTTTTGAGGGTTATGTTTGATGAGGCAGGTTTTTGATTTTGTATTTTGTTTGTTAGATTTTTGGCCAAAAGCAAGTAAAAATTAAAAATAGTAGTTTTTTTGTGGAGCTTTAAAATTTGTTATTATAGTGGGTCTATAAGAGGGTTCAAACTATTTTGAATAATTGTAGCCCTGTGATCTTATACTTTAAATGGAGTAATATCTATTTAGTGTATAGCTTTTTGTGTATTGACTTAAAATACATACTCATTATTCTTAACTATATTAGTATACAAGTGTATTTAAATGTTCAGATATTCACACACATATATATGCTCATTGAGATGTTGAAGCTGTGGAAATTTAAACAAAAGAAAGAATTTTCTTAAAAACCTAGCGTGTATCAATTTATCTTCGGTTGTTAAGAGCTGATGAATCTATCTGGAAGAGTAGAAGAAACTAAATTGGAATTACATAATTATTATAAAAACTACTTATTAAGTACCCACAAAATAACAGATAATTTCTGGATATTGTACATTTGTTATCATATTTCATTTTCATAACAATTCTTGGAGAAACATGTTGTGTTCTCTTTATGATAAGGAAACTAAGATACATAGAGCTGAAGAGACATGCCTATGATCACATGGTTATAAGTGGCAGAGCCTTCCAAGCCTCTGGCTTTTTTTAACTGCCCTAAATTTCTTATACCATGCTTACTGGCACCATACTTTGACTAATTGAATGTATATTGTTATTTGTATGATGAGAGCTTGTTTTTATAAATACAGTTCCAACAGATTAATTATAGTGCTCATTATTTGTGCTCTACTGGCAGTATTTTTAAGTGTAGGGTATTGGAGCTCTTTGCTTTCATAAAACTCTACAAATTATTTACTCCGACCCAAAAGACATGATTGATTTGGCCACCTTCATTTATAATCCACATTGATCTGCCAATTTTGGACACACCAAGCTTGTTTCCACTTCAGGTCATTTACACAAGTTGTTCCCTCTGCATGTTCTTACTTTCAATCATTCAGTGTCTGGCTCCTGTTAGATCTCAGCTTGAATGTCAACTCCTAAGAGAAGTTATCATACAAGACTTGAAAGAAATCATTTTCATAGGTATCCTTTAAGTAGCATTTAACTATACTTAGTGGTATGACTATATAAAGCAATTCCAAAAATGAATGAAGCCAGGTTGGTATCTGTATTGATATTTTAAAATATTGATGTTTTTCCTATCAGGCACAGTACTAAAAGCCTAATTTTTGTATCTAGATGAGAATGTTATTAAAAACAAATCACATATTTAATTTTCTAAAACTCTAAGAAGAAGAAGAAGAAAAATAACTCATGGAATGCCAGTTACAAACCAGGTACATACAGCTATACATAGAGATCATCAGTATAGAATCTGCTGCTCAGAGAGTAAGATAAGTGACTTGACTAAGATTCTGTAGGTACTTTGCTGCAGAGACGGGATTTAAACCTAGATGTGTCTGATTTCAAAGCTAGTGCTTTTTCTATGCTCAGTGCTGCATCATAACTCCAGTGTATAAAAGGTCAGGTGAATCATCCTGAATTATTGGAAGCTATCAGGGTATAAATAATAAATGAAAAAAAATGAATAAATAAAATTGTGGCAAGTGATTTTACTTTTTTCACTAAATATAGTTAAAAGATTGACATTCCCAGCATATGTGTAGTCACTTGGAAATGTTGGATCACTTTTAATAAATCCAGATTCAGCAGTTCTGTTTAACAGGTGGGAAAATGTTACTTCTTATAAAAATGCTCGTTTTCAAATTCCTAAAAGAACACAGTGAATATTCAGATAACATTTTTAAAAGTGCTTGAAAGTGAACAGTTTTCCTTTATTCTGTTGCTTAATAATTAAACTACTTTTTTGTGTGTTATTTCTACATTCTATCTTACAGGAAATACAAAATATAAATCTACTCAAGAAATGATTTATAGCTCACCGCCTCATATTTTGTATCATTGGTTGTATTATTTAATCCCTGTAACACATGCAATCTGTACATAAATAAAAAGTGTATATGATTTACTTAGTATTAAAGTGCTATAATAATATAGGGTGTATTTTGAAGACTTCATTTTTAGGTGCATAAAATTAGTTCTTTATAAAAGGTGGAAACAGTTGACAATTATATTTAACATTATAAAGTATTGTGAGGGTGTGCAAAATAATGCAGATATGTACATATATAAATTGCTTATGAGCAATTTAAAATTAATTCCATTACTCTGAGTTAGATGATTTTTTTTTAAACTTTTCTGGCTACCTTCATCAGACTTGAAAAAAATGCTTTGAATGAAGAAGCATTTTGAGATGTTCTGTGTTTGGAATGTAAAATGTCAGTTGGGATCTCTGAGCTATAAAGCCACCTTAAACCATCTTATGTGGGGGAGAAGGAAGGGACATTGAGGTACCCTTTTTCCTTAAAAGAGAATATAGAAAAAGTAATTGAAATACTAAGAGTTAAAAGAGCGATATTATTAATTTTTAATTAAGGACAAATCAGTTGTCCTTGTATAATCAATTTAACATTTACACTTTTCCTCTTTCTTTTTCTGGTATGCTTTTGACCATTTCAAAGCAAACTATAAGAAAGCATAGAAGAAAAAGGAAATGACACAGACCATAAACATTTAACTGGAAATTTATTAAGCATTCTAGAAAAAGCTAGCAGATAAGTTGCTAAAATGGCAAAGCTGTAGAATCATACAGTTTTCTTTTTCTTACTGCAAATCAGCAGTTCTCAACTGGGAGTGATTTCACCCCCTCCAGGCACATTTGGCAATGTTTGGAAATAATTTTGACTGTCCAGACGTGAGAGGTTGAGGTATTGCTACTGGCATCTAGTTGATACAGGTCATGGATGCTGCTAAACATCCTACAGTGCACAGGACAGCTCTCAATAACGAAAAATTATCTAGTCCAAAATGTCAACAATGTGAGGTTAAAAAACCCTGCCATAGAAAGTGATGTACTTCTCTCATTTTAAAAATAAAAGAAATACAGAGATGTGCTTGAGGCCACACAACAACTGAGTGAAGTGGCCAACACTGGAAACTGGGTCTTCTGACACCAAGCCATTGTGCTTTTCTTGGTTCTCATTGTTCTGAGAATCAAAACCTCCGTTGTCTTTGAAGTATGTGGGGAAAAAAGAGAGAGAGAGAGAATCTTTCAAATCAGTGCTATGTTCCCATTTTCCCATTTTTATAATTCTTTTTTTTTTTTTTTTTTTTTGAGATAGAGTCTTGCTCTGTTGCCCAGTGCAGTGGTGCAATCTCGGCTTACCACCACCTCTGCCTTCCAGGTTCAAGCAATTCTCCTGCCTCAGCCTCCTGAGTAGCTGGGATTACAGGCACGTGCCACCATGCCCAGCCAATTTTTGTATTTTCAGTAGAGATGGGATTTTACCATATTGGTCAGGCTGGTCTCAAACTCCTGACCTCATGATCCACTGGCCTCAGTCTCCCAAAGTGCTGGGATTACAGGCATGAGCCACTGTGCCCAACTGTTATGTTTCTTTTAATTGTAATACAATTGGATTTCTATTTTGTTCAATGATGTCTTGTTAATACATCTAGAAGTACCCTTTGTTTTGAAATTGATAGCTTTATTAAAAATGTAATACATATTATCAATGTTTATTCAATTCAAGGCATCTAGTGAGGCATGTTACAGAAGTATAAGAATGTTAAGACAAAATTCAAACTTTCAAGGAAACTGCAGTGTAAAAAAGAAAATGAAACCTTTGAAATATGGGGGAAATTATTCAAAATGTAAGTTGAACAGGGCTAGAAACAATCCTGCCTCAGAAATTTATTGTAAGAAACTACCTAAATGTCCAAGAATAGGGAATATTTGGGTATGTGACAGTATTTATATAAAAAGGAATATTATATACTTATGAATGATATTTATTATAAATTTGTAATAGCAAAGGTATATGTTTCTGTTAAGTGAAAAAAGTAGGACACAAAAATTTAAACAGCTACTTTTAGCTAAAATAAAAAGTTATAGAAAAATACTAGCAGATAAACTAGTGTACAGTATTACTTATAAATTCAAAGTGGTGGTACTACTGCATTGTACTAAACAAGGTAAATTATATTGATCCATTCATTCATATAGTGAATAGTTTCTCAATGCCTTCTATGTTTCAAGCATTCTGCTAGATTGTAGAAACAAGGCAGTGGGCAAGAGAAGCATGAAACTTTTCCTTAAGATCCTTGTAGTTTTATTAGGGAAGACAAGTGAGCAATGAGTTAAGTAATAAAGAAGTCCTGTGGGAGTGGAAAGCTGAACTGTAAGCTAAGCTAAGCTAAACTGTAGTAACCAGTTAACCCATAAACCTTCATAATTTATCACACAAGGTATTTGTTTTTCATTCAAATAATGTCCAATTTGTATTAGGTGGCCCTTGTCCATCTTGCAGAAGCATATTGTTTCTTAGGTCGCCAAGAAAGAGGAAGGGAGAGTTGGAGAATCCCCACAGGATGTTTTGAAGGACCAATCTTGGAAGTGGTTTGTGAATCAGTTTTATTTCCCCCAACCTAACTGGAAGCCAGCCTGGGCAATGTAGAGGAGGTACATTTGACTATTTGGTAAATACCAGCTCTGCCACTGGTCTTTACCACAGATTGACCAATTCAGGAAAGGTTATCCCAGAAACCATAGCATTTAAATTGAGACCTGAAAAAACTGAAAGTAGTTAGCTAAAGCAGGAAGGAGGTAAAAAGATTCTTCCAGGTAAAAATAATTTTATGCCAGCGCCTAGAGTAAGAGAAGAATGATCTCTTCTAGGAACTTCATAAAAGTTTAAAACTTGAACATTGAATGTAGGGGCAGAGCAGGCAGGGGCACAGTCCTGAAGGGCTTTATAAACTGTGTTAGGGTGTTTAGAAATTATTCTGATGGCAGTGGGAAGTCACTTGCGGGTTTCAAGTGTGATCAAATTTGAGTAACCTGAGGAGAGTAGTGTGATAAAAGTGCATTTTAGAAAGATGACTCCAGTTGCAGTGAAGAATATAGATTGGAGGAGAGCAAGATTGCAGGTGGGAGACCAGTTTAGAAGTTCTAGCATCAGTCCAGTTAAGCAATGGTGGTGGCCTGTATAAGGAATGGGATAGAAAGAAAGGGATTAGAGAGATATTTAAGAGGTATAGTATGGTATAGTTATTGGAATTTAGTATTCTTTTAGATGGGCAGTAGAGGAAAGGGTTATATGAAAGAAAGAGTTGATTCAGTTTGGAACATGTTTGAGTTTGAGATGGACAAGATGTCAAACTGTTTATA
This sequence comes from Ateles fusciceps, assembly GCA_036589455.1. Classification (NCBI taxonomy): domain Eukaryota; kingdom Metazoa; phylum Chordata; class Mammalia; order Primates; family Atelidae; genus Ateles; species Ateles fusciceps. The sequence continues at coordinate 14,326,589 of JAZHEH010001266.1, read as the reverse complement.
TCCAAATGAGATGAGATTTTGGCTAAATATACAGATTTTTCAGCATATAGATCCATGATATATGCTGAAAGCCATGAGAGTACTGAGAAAGAGAAGAGGGTGTATGACGGCCCTATGGACAGTATTTAAGGAAGAGGTTATTAACTTTCACATTGCATCCCAATCACCTGATGAGCTTTTCAAAAATATCATGCCTAGGTTTCTCACTCCAGGAATTGCAAATCAGTTGGTCTCAGTTGTGTGCTAAGGTTAGTTACTGTTTCAAAATTCCTGTGGTGATCTAATGTACAGTGAAGGTTGAGAACCATTGATGTAATGGTTAGGCAGAAAATGAAGAGAGGCCGGGTGCTGTGGCTCATGCCTGTAGTCCCAGCGTTTTGGGAGGTGGAGACTGGAGGATTGCTTGAACCCAGGAGTTCAAGACCAGCATAGGCAACATGGCGAGACCCTGTCTCTACAATAAAATTAAAAAAATTAGCCAGGCATGGTGGGACACATCTGTGGTCCTAGGTACTTGAGAGGCTGACACAGGAGAATCGCGGAGCCCGAGAGGTCACGGCTGCAGTGAGCTGTGATCGCACCACTGCACTCCAGCCTGGGCGACAGAGCAAGACCTCATCACAAAAAGTAAAAATAAGAAGACAAAGATAATACAAAGGAGACTGACGAGAAGTGGCCAGTGGACAGGAGGAAAACTATCTGGTATTTCCAAGCCAAAGAAATACAAGTTTCAAGGAGTGAGTTTTTAGCTAAGTCAAAAGCTGCTAAGGAGTAATGAACTTACTCATAATTAGTACTGAGGAATGGAAATAAAAACTTACAAGAATTAGGGAAAGTAAGCTTGGATTCTTTAGTTAGATGTCCATTTGTAAATGGACTTCAATGAACATTCTTTCAGAAACTGTAGGTATTTTAAGTAAAGGACATTCAGTACTATTTTATCATCTTTACAAACCTACTAGCTGGTTAGGACTATGCTTTTTTTTTTTTAAACTTCATTTTATTGCACTATGCTGTCTGCCAGCTTTGGCTGGTAATATAGGCAGAATATTAAACTAGAAAAATTGTGTTCTCTCAGTAAAAATAGGTGCTAAAATTAAAAACAATATATTACACTACTGTTTGTTGTTTTGTTTTTTGGTTGGCCTTGATATTCTTGTGCATGGAATTGTTTTATGTCTATGTCTATGTGAGATATGTGTGTATGTGTGCATGCATGCATGTATATACATACATACACATATGCTGAACAATTTGAATGTCATACTTGCATACTTAACCGTAAGTCTGAAATTAAGTCTTTTCTTATTTCATTTGTATATCTTAACCCATCACTGACTCTTTTAATTTAAAATGTTCCAGGAAGGCCTGAATTATATTGGAAGAAAATTTTTTTTGACTTATGTATCTGTTCCTGATACCAAGTTTGTTGTTCTAATACGTCCTATCTGCCCATCTCCTGCCTCAAAAATACTGTAAGAACAAGGTTGAACTGGGCTAGAAGTTAAACAGGATGTTGTTTCACTTACTTTGGCCAAATCTCAGAGCCACAGACATGAAAACAGCTTTTCAATTTTTTTTTAATCAAAACCTTTGTTAAGATTTTGCAAAGGCAGTGATGACACAGTGATGACTGCAGAATTCTAGGCCAGATCTCCTTAATTCCAAATACTGTGTTCTTTCAGTGGTATCAGTATCGGTCGTTTTCTATAATATTTCTCAGTTATTTTGATTTTGATTTGACATTTATTTGAGTAGCCAGAATTAAATTGCTTATTCTGCAGACACACACACACACACACACACACACACACACACACACCCACGGAGAGAGAGAAATAGGTAGGTGGATGGATGGATGGATGGATGGATAGATAGATAGATAGAGATACATATCCAAATTGCTTATATAGGGCATTTGTAGGAGCAGTAGAACACCTAGGAAAGCAGAACATTGGCACTACCAGGAGCTCACAGTCTGTTCACTGGCAGATCAAATGTTTTGTGGGGTACTTTTTTTTAGCTCTTTGTTATGACCAAAAAAGTATACAAAAGAAACTATGAAAAGCATGATTTATTATATGTTGTACAAGACTAGCACATTCTAACTCACCAAGAAAAGGTAGATTAAAAATTTAATCAGAACATATTGAATTGTCTGTAAAAAATGTATAACTAATTCTGTAAGAAATCAGACTGTTGCCTCAGAATAAATTCCTCAGATATCCATGTAAGCAATGTAAGGAAAATTAAACGTGCTTTATCCACTTGTATTATGTTTTTCTTCATCGTTCCTAAGCCAAACCCAACTCCAACTGTGTTGCTGCTTACTGATTGATCCTTCTGTTATTTTGCTTTCCATCAATGGCTTTTTTTCTCTTCATCATAGCATATACTCTAACGCTGGGGTTGCATTTCTAACGATCCAAATTAATGTGATTGAAAACACTGCAACTTTGAAAATATTTTAATAATAATGTAGTGTCTCCTGGGTAAATATTTCTGGGGCCATAGAAAAGTTAAGATAAAAGTAGTGGTGTGAGACACTCTCTCAGAAGCTCATCACTCATAGAGAACCAGGACTGTGACCTTAGTTTATGGAACCTTTCTAGGAAGCGACACAACCTATTGATGTTCTGATACATGCTACATGCTAAGAGGGCAAATTACTGCATATAGTTTTGAAACAGCCTTGGAATTCAGTGAAGTACCCTTTCTTTCTTGTAGACCAGAGATATACCCACCTTTTCTATCCCATCATAGATCCCCTAGGTTTTTTCTTACAATTTCTAGCCATGCAGTTCATAGAAAACTCAAATAAGATAGACATGATTTTTCAAAAAATTTTCATTATATTTTAATCAAACATGAATCTCTGAAGTTTTATCTTAAATTAAATAAAGGTATCTGTGCCAGAGCTAGGAGAATAATTTGAAAATATTATATAATTCATATTATTAAAACTTGTTTTGGGCATTATTCAGTAGTAAATTTAAATTCCTACTCCTTTTGAAATAATTTGTAGAAGAGGTACCATGCTTGACCAAGGCAGTATGTCATATGTGTGCATGATGAGGCTGTGAGAATATGAGACTTGGCAGCATTAACCTGAGTACCCTACTCCTCCCTTTTCCCTAACTCTCATTTCTTCTTTAATAAACAGCTTGGAAGTCATCCTTTCAGGAGATAATCTTTGATCTCTTCATTTTGGATTAGGTATATCTCCTCTGTGAACATCCGCAGTGCCCTGTGCTTGCTTCTGTCATGGTACATCTGTTTATTCTCTCTCCCTCACTGGACCATAAGACTGTTCTAAGCTGACTGTTTTCAGCAGCTAATCTTGTACCTGATACTTGGTTGGTGCTAACGTCTTTTTTCATTAAATACATACATGAGAAAATGAATGTGAATAGTTTATAGGTATTTTATGAAGCACAAATTCATAGAAGATTGTGTTTCCAGAGGAAAAGGCCTGAATTCATTACCCATGAAACACTAAACACCAGTGTCTTTGTTACGCTTCTTTGTCCCAACCTGCAGTATTATTTTTGTTCCTTTGGATCTTTAACCTATTGCATTAAACAAAAAATGATTGTTATTTATGTTAAATTTTACAATGTTGTCAGTAATGTTACAACACACAATCTTAACAGTTTAAAAAATGAGCGTTTAAAAATTTTCAGCCTTCTCGATTTGCAGTTGTATTGTTTTGTGGTTAATTTTCTTCCTAAAGAATGTGGCCTTAGTTAGTGCATGCCAGTAGCAAATTAGATTTGCCTTATGATGAAACTTGACTTTTTGGTGGATTCTTTGGAATGTGTCTATGTTTAGAGTTATGGGCTTTCCAATTTAAACCTAAAATTGGGTGAATAATATTTTCAATTTTTATGATGCTTTCATGTTTATAAATTGCCTACATGTACTTTTTAATATAATCCTCAACAAGCTTGTGAGATATTTAATGCTTGTGGAGTAATATAATGGGATATTATAATACCCCATTTTTTGAATAAATAAGAATCATAGAGGTTAAATAACATCTTAAAATGTACAGCTAGTCTTGGAATTTTATTTGTGGGTAGATTTTTACTGTTGACTCCATTTCTTTTATAGTATTATTCAGATTTTTCCATTTCATCTTAAGTCAATTTCTGTAAGCTGTATCTTTCTAGGAATTTGTCCATTTCATCTATGTTTTCAAATATATTGGCATGAATTTGTTTTAATATCCTCTTACTATCTGTTTAATGTCTGCAGCATCTATAATTATATAGTTAGATTATATCATTTCTTTCTTTCTTTCTTTCTTTTTTTTTTTTTTTTTTTTTTTTTTGAGACCGAGTTTCCCTCTGTCGCCCAGGCTGGAGTGCAGTGGCCAATCTCAGCTGACTGCAACCTCTGCCTCCTGGGTTCAAGTGATCTTCCAGCCTTAGCTTCTCGAGTAACTGGGACTACAGGCATGTGCCACCACACTGGGCTAATTTTTGTATTTTTAGTAGAGATAGGGTTTCACTCCTGACCTCAAGTAATCTGCCTGCCTCATCCTCCCAAAGGGCTGGGATTGCAGGCATGAGCCACCACACCTGGCCAATTATATAGTTCTGATGTTAGCAATTTGTATGTGCCTGCCTCTATTTTTCCTTCTTCCTCATTACTTTTTGGAAATCTCTCCAAAAACTTGTTCTTTTTTTGTTTTTTGAGTTTTGGAGGTTTTTTTGAGAAGGAGTCTCACTGTTTTGCCAGATTGGAGTGTAGTGGCACTTTGTCAGCTCTCTGCAACCTCCACCTCCCAGGTTCAATTGATCCTCCTGCCTCACCCTCCCAAGCAGCTGGGACTACAGGCATACGCCACCATGCCCAGCTAATTTCTGTACTTTTAGTACAGATGGGGTTTCACCATGTTGGCCAGGATGGTCTTGAGCTCTTGACCTCATGATCCACCTGCCTCGGTCTCCCAACATACTGGGATTACAGGCATGAGCCACCATGCCAGGCCAAGTTTGTCAGTTTTTTTAGACTTTTTTCAGAGCCCACTTTTAGCTTTGTTGTCAGTTTCATTTTATTATTGTTTTCTATATCATTAATTTAACTTATTTTGATTATGTCTTTTCCTTTGTTTTATTTTATTTCTCTTATGAAATCTATTCTATTCAATTCTCAGATCACTAACTTTCATCCTTCTTTTCCCTAATAAGCATTTAGGGCTATAAAATTAAAATTCTCATCAAATATTGCTTTTGCTGTATACTACCAAATTATATTTAGATTTTCGTTTTCATTTTGAGTTTTTTAGAAGTATGCTTCTTATTTGGAAAATAATTGGATTGTTTCTAGTTATATTTTTGTTAATAAATTCTAACTTAATCTCATTAATATTAGAAAATATGGTTTGTACGACAATTATTTGAAAATTGTTCAGTTTTACATTTTTGACCTAGTACATGATCAAGTTTTATATATGTTTCATTTTGGAAATATACATGAAAGTAATGCGTATTCTACAACCGTTGATGCAGTTGTATATATATCCTTTATGTAAGCATAATTGTTGTTCAGATCTTCTCTATTATGGAATTGTCTTCTTTACCTTCAATTACTAACCTACATTAAAAGTCTTCCATTTTGGGGTGTTTGCGTAGTTCTTGTTATATTTTTGCTTTAGGTATTTTAAGGTGATGTTATTATTTAAATACAAGTAAATAAATCTTTTATCATTTTTAATGATACCCTTCATTTCTAGGAATGCCTTTTTCCTTAGAATATATTTGCCTTAGACTGATAATAATATAACTTTTGCTAATAGTTTCCATGAAAATCGTTTTCTACCTTATACTTTATATTATATATGTGTCTCTGGAAAAGAAAAACACAACTAATTTTTAAAATCCCACAATTTAAATTTTTGCTGGATTATATGATACATTTATTATATTTGCTGTTATATTTGGAATTATTTCCACCACTTCATTTTGTGTTTTTATTTTTCTGTTTTTTTGTTTTGTTTTGTTTTTACTTTTTTTCTCTTTTTATTGCCTTCTTCTCACTATTTGTTTCCTTTCTACTAGTTTAGAATTCATACATTCTATTTGTAGGTAGTTACTCTAGAAATGTTATCATGGGTACTTTTCAATTTATGTGCATACTTTTACTGTCTAACCTAGGAAAACAAAGGCCTTAATACAGAATATTTTGATTGATAACTTTTTTCCAATTTATATATTTCTGTTTTATTCATTTAATTCTGTGATTTTAACAATGTAATAAATAATATTTGTTTTATAACGTTTATGTTTCTTATGTTTACCCACATAGTTATCATATTTTTTCTCATCATTCCTTTGGCATTAAAGATCATCTCTCTGTTATTATTGTCCTTTTGCCTAAAACTGTATTCAGTGAGGATATTAGACTAATAAAACCTCTCAATCCTTATTTATCTCAAAATGACCTTATTTCACTGTGATTCTTAGAAGTTATTTTGGGGAGATATAGAATTTTAGGTTGTGAGTGAACTTCTTTTAGTGTATTGAAGATATTAGTGTCTTCTGGCTTCTACTATTTCTTTGCGAACTCGTTTATTAGTGGGTCGGTCCTTTGACTGTTTCCCTTTGAGATCTTTTATTTTTCCTTGATTTTCTGCAGTTTCACAATGATATGTACAGTGTGTATTCTTTTTTATTTATCCCAGTTGGGATTCATTGGGTTTCTTGACTGTTTGATTTTTTTTTTCATCAGGTATCAAAATTATTTCTCCCAGTTTAGTCTCCACCTTCTCTCTTTGCTAGAAATCCAATTCAGATGTATTTTACTTCTTGTCTTGTTATTTTTCATGCCTGTTCCTCTCATGACTACATTTGGTATAATTTTTTCATTTCTCCATTCCAGTTTTCTAATTCTCTTTTCAGGTATATTGAAGTTGCTGTTTAACTTATTCACTGATTCTTTTGCTTTGGTTATCATACTTTGCATTTTTAGAAAAATTTTTTTGGGGGGGAGTTAATGGTTATTTTTGCATTGTTATTTCTTGAAATATATGAAACAGTTATATTGTGTGTATAGTGTGTAGTAATTCTAATACCCCTATCTTCTCAGGATTGATTCTGTCCTATATTTTTGCTTGTATGTTTTATACATAATGTCTTATTTTTTTAATGAATTTAAATGATTTTTTCTATTTTGAGCTATCCATTTTTTAATCTTTACATGTGAAGAGAATGTTTATATTTCTGTCAGATGCCTGAGAACAGCATTAGTACAATACTGTTAATATAGGAGCACTTTAAATTCTTAGCTTGAGGTTTTGTGGATCAAATGAGTAGTGAGGATTCAGACTACAGACTTCAATGAGGGCTCTGTTGCAGTTACAGATTCTCAGAGAATATTTATTTTCCCTATCCACCCAGTGCCACAGTTCTGTACAGCCAATTTTCCTTGCATTTCCTTAGGGTAAAGGGCTGGGGTGGGTAGGAGGGTAAGTAGTGTGTCATAGCGCTTTAAAAACATAGTCTGTAGACACAGACTGTCAAACTTTGCATTTTGGATCTAATACTAACCATGAGCAAATTATTTAACCTTTCTGTGCTTCACTGTCTTGACCTCTAAGGTGAGGATTATAATGGTACCTTCTTTATATTTTTTGTGAGGATTAAAATAGTTGAAATCTTTGACACACTTAAAACACAGTAAGCTCTATAAATGTTTGCTATTATTATTGTGATCAATGTTGTGTGTCTAGTTAACTCTTACACTAGGTAAGTGGCCTTTTGTGGTCCCAGTATTATGAATGGTCTGCTATTTTACCTTCTGAGGTAAAAACAACACCTAATGCTGAGCTTCAGCTGATTCAGCAAATATTCTCAAGGTAAAAACAATATAAGTGCTTGTCATACCACTTTTAGTACCAGTCTTCACTTAATCTTGGCCTCAGTATTTTTCCTGGTAGTTCATGGGTACATTTAAGAGGTTTTTTTAAATAATCCATCTAGTATTCTAGTTGTTTTAAGTGGTACTCATGTTACAGGAAATAGAAGTCCATCATACAGCTTGTAAATGCCAAGGCTAAGACTAAAATCACAACTGATTATGAACATGTGCTTCAAAAAATAGCTGGACAAAGAACATATGTAGATACTTCTAAAGAAGAAATGTTGCATGGGCAATACATATTCAAAGTCACTGGTAATACCAGAACAATACAATTTTCTTATCAAGTTAGGAAAAGAAAGATAGAAGGGAGGCAGGGAGGGAAACAATTTGAAACTCATTATTGAACTTTCAAGAATTGAAATGCCTTCATATCTTTTACTAGCAAGAATGCTAATTGCAATAGCTCCTATGCAGAGCAGTTTGGCAATGTATGTCCAAATTGTTAACATACTTATATTTGGCCAGGCATGGTGGCTCACACCTCTATAATCTCTGCACTTTGGGAGGGCAAGGTTGGAGGATTGCTTGAGGCTAGGAGGTGGAGGCTGCCATAAGCCATGTTTGTACCACTGCACACTAGACTGGACAACAGTGTGAGACCCTGTCTCAAACTAAAAAGTATATATATTTGTGACATAAACTTCAAATCTAAGAATTTGTAAAAATAATTACAGATATGTACAAACCTTTAGCCAGAATATAATCATTGCATTACTTTATAGAAAATTAAAATGTTGAAAACATAATTATTTCATAATAAGAGAATGGGTTGAATTGACTATTAAATAGCTATATAATGAAATGTTAAATAGCAATTTTAAAAGATGTCTTTGAAGGATAGTTATGCCCTGGAAAAAAGTTCATGATAATTTGTTTAGTAGAAAAAGATGATTGCAAACGAAAATATACAAATGATTGAAATTTTTTAAAAACAATGATTATACATAACCATAATCAAAGAGTTAAAAGTATCCAGGCTCATCAAATTGTGTACATTTGTAATGTGCAGTTCTGTGTGTATCAATTATAACTCAATAAAGCTGTGGGTTTTTTTAAATGGTTACAAGTAACTCTTGGGAAAGTGGCTTGGGATGATTTTCAAAACATTCTCATTTTGCTTATTTGCATTTTCTACAATGATATGAATATTATTAAAAATAGGTGGTCAGGTGCGGTGGCTCACACTTGTAATCCCAGCACTTTGGGAGGCCAAGGCAGGCGGATCACCTGAGGTCGGGAGTTTGAGACCAGCCTGACCTGCATGGAGGTCTCTACTGAAAATACAAAATTAGCCAGGCATGGTGGCACTTGCCTGTAATCCCAGCTACTGGGGAGGCTGAGGCAGGAGAATCACCTGAACCCAGGAGGCAGAGATTGCTGTGAGCCGAGATCATGCCATTGCACTCCAGCCTGGGCAACACGAGCGAAACTCTATCTAAAAATTTAAAAAAAAAAAAATAGACAACATACCATTTAATAAATTTCTAAATAAGTTATCTAGTTAAAATTATTTTGTATTTATATTTTATAACCTGCCACTTTCTTGGCATGTTCTAAATACTTTTCCATGTTTCTTCATGGCTTTGCAGTTATCCCTGCTGACCACATCATATTCTATTTCTTAAAGTACTAAAGTTAATATATTTTCACCATTGGTTTAAATATTTATTGTCATTTATTATGAATAGCGTATCAATTGAAATAATTCTAAAGATGATAGTAACAGTTACAGTTTACTAAATACCATTTTGTTGCTCCACAAAAATTATTACATTTAATTCTTGGAATAATTCTATGAGTTAGGTATTATTGGCCTCTTATTAAAAATAATGACACTGAGATTCAAAGACTCTAGTGATTGATTGATTGAAGAGCTAGTGAGAGCTTGAGCCAGAATTCAGGTTTGTCTGATTGTTTCTGGATTTGTGTGAATCTTTTCTGCTAGTGTTTCTAAAACTGTTTTGTGAATGTTGACAGGAAATGTGATCAGGAATGCAAATTAGTTTGCATTAATTCTCTTTTTGGATTCTCATATCTATTTCAGAATTTTTAAGACTTGTCTTTTCCTTTAGCATATTGTTACTAAAACTGATACCTTTCAGATTCTCATCTTGTGCCTCAGAGCTCCCCTGCCCAATCTCTTGAAGGTTTTAAGATCTTCTTTTCCCTTAGTGTTCTATTCTTTCATAACGGTACAACTTCTTTTTCCTGTTTTCATCCTTTGACCTAAAAATTAGGTAAACTTCTTCCATTTGGGAATTTTTCGTATTTTGTTTGTTTTTTATACTTTCCTTGTCTTCTCATTTTGTTTGTGGTAATATTGCCACAGGATTGTTTTTTAGGTTTAGCATCTTATTTGGATGCTAGACCTCTCAAGCTGGTCCTCTAATTGTGCTTTTTATCCCCCACTATGGTTAATTTCTCTACGGTTTAGTTCTACCTTACAAGAGACTTCTTTAGCTTTGTCTTCTAACCCTCTTTTTATAAATTTATGCTATTTTTATCATTTCTTATGAATCTTTCTTGTTCTCTGAGAGTTTCATTTCTATAGCTTCTGATTCTTGTTTCCTGGATACAACATAGTTTCTTATTTCTATGATGTTTTTATTTTAAACTTTTTTTTAAGTTTCTTCTGTTCTTCGAATTTAATCAGGGGATATGTTGACTTCTGTTTTCAATTAGTTCATTATTTTTTAATGTAAGGACAGGCTCAAAAACTGAGGTGACATGTCCAAAGGACACAGAAGCTAGTTTAACGAGAATTCCCTCTGGAATATACTTACTAATTAAAAATGAAAATATACCTTTAAAATGGAGAAATCTGGCAGATACTGTCTTAGCCAAAAGATGAAATTCCACAGCACCAGTAAAGAACAGTCTGATATCCTGTGCCTTCAAATATAGGAAGGAAAAGATGCCACTTTCACTTTATTCTTGTCAATAATATTTAACCTAGGTTTAACTGTGGGGAATTTACCAGACGAATTCAAATTGAGGAACAGTCTGCAAAACACCTGACCTGCACTCTTCCAAAATGTTAGTGATGTGAAAAAACAAACAAGACTTAGAATTGCTTTAGGTGAAAGGAGAATGAAGAGTGAATTAATCGTAAATTGAAGGGGGAAAAAAAAACAAAAACAGCAAAAGATTGTCTAAGACACTTTGCAGGCAAATGGAAAAATGCGAATAGATTATATCACATTAAACATAAATGTTAAATGTCCTGAATTGATAATTATATTACACTATTATATATGAGAATATTATTGTTCTTAGAAGATATCTATTGAAGTATGTATTTTCACAGTGTGTGCAAATAATTCTCAAATGCCTCAGCAAAAATTATAGGTATATATATACAGATACACAGTAGTCTCCCTTTGTCTGTGGGGGGATAAGTTCCAAGGTCCCAGTGGATGCCTGGAACCACTGATTGTTCCAAACCTTATATATACTATGTTTTTTTCTATATATACATACCTATGATAAGTTTAATTTATAGAGACAGTAAGACATTAACACCAATAATTAATAGTAAAATAGAACAACTATAACAATATACTGTTATAAAACTTATCTGAATGTGGTTTATCTCTCTCTCAAAATATCTTATTGAACTGTACTCACCTATTTTGGGGCTGCAGTTGACACCAGGGAGCTGAGACCATGGAAAAGGAGCAACAGCTGTGCATACACACAAACACATACCCAGAAATAAGGGGAGGCAAATGTGACAAGAGTCTAGAAATTGGTTAAATGAGATGAAAGGTAAATGTTCTGTGGGAATACTATTATTGGAACTTTTCTTAGGTTTGAAATTTTTCAAAGAAGTTTATAGTTTTCCTAGCCTATATAAGAAATCGTGTATATATGTGTGTGTGTACACAAACGTGTTTGTGAGAACATTTGGGATCTTTACCAAAATCCTATTTCCCAAGGAATCTCTGCAGCATGTGTATATTTTATTAGTAGTTCTGCCCTGTCATAAATATCCTAAACTAAAATGTTCTTTTCTTCTCCATAAAATTATACCACTTATAAGGTTTCTTGAAATGTTTTCCTAAAATGTCCTAACAAACCTTTCTACCAAATACTTTCTACTTGGTGCAAAATGAACGTCTTTATGAATTTTTAACACATTGCAAAATAAAATAAGTGTGAGGAATTATCACATGAGCCTCTTTGCAGTTCATGGTTTACAGTACTTAATAAAAATAGTCTTAGATGCTATTTCTTCTCTCAACAAATTTAGTTTTAAATGATTATTGTTGAGTCATTATCTCATTTGTTACCCAATTATATTTACATTTTATTTAAATCTAATTTCCACCATATTCTGTTAATGACTTGTCTAATTTGATCTACTATGATGCTGAAATTGGAAAAGAAAACATAATTCAATCTGGACTCAGAAATCCCAGGAGATCCCGTCTGCCACTTAGTAGTTCTAAAACTCAGGTGCTGTTTGGTCATCTAAAAATCTCTATGGCCAGGGATGGTGGCTCATGCCTGTAATCCCAGCACTTTGAAAAGCTGAGGCAGGAGGATTGCTGGAAGCCAGGAATTTGAGACCAGCTTGGGCAACAAAGCAAGATCCTGTCTCTTAAATAAATAAATATCTTGTTAGACCTGTTACACAGATAGCAATTACCAATATTACTTCTACTTTAGCTTACAGTGAGTCATCCATGTCCCTCATTATTATGTGACTTCTACAGCTGTTCACTCACAAGCTATAGCTAAAAGCTTGCTGCTTTTATCACACAAATTCCTAATACTTGAGGTGCAGTTGGAGTTATAAATAGGTGGCAAGACCTGCAGCTTCTTCCTACCCTTTGTAATAATTCATTCTATCATCTAGTGATTGATGTTTCCCTTTTGTTCATAAAGTTAAACTTTTGGGTAATGTTAGGTGCATTGTGTTTTATCTGGGAATATTACCTTGTGGAAAATTTTTTAAATAATACTCTCTAACTTATACTATTGATATTTTTGGCATTTACTATTAGCAGCTTCTAATCTCTCTCACTAAAAGTTGTTGACATACCCCGCTTTGTTGGAGGACTAGAAGATAGAGAAGCTTAAAATAACATGTATAGAGAAATCATTTAATTGCTGCTTCTGTTCCAAAGGAACGTGAGTAGCCTCAATATACCTTAATATGTTATAAACAGCTAATTTTCAGCATGAAAGCAGCTGCTAGGAAAAGTTTATCAGTGGGACAGAATGGTGAAACTGGAAAATGAAATGCCCATCACTCTGCCTTTCAACCGCATTTTTTTTTTCTGTTTGTAAATAATCAGAAGATAACTAAGTGGTTAACATAACATACAAGTTTGATTCTTTTATATTTTTCAAACTAATTTTCTGTTACAAAATAATATCTTTTTAAGAAAACATAGAAGAAAACCAGGAAAATAAAAATCACATGCAGAGATAATCATTTTAGTCCCATTCTTCCAGATTTTTAAGGAATTTTTAAAAATTAGATTAGATTATATTGTTACCTGATTATTTTCATTAACAGTACATTATGAATATCTTTCTACATTATTTAATTTTCTTCTGTACTGTTATTTGCTGTGTAATATTGTGTATTTGACTGTATAATATTATGTACTTGTTCCATGATTAAACAGCTTTGCATTGTTGGTTCAAATATTTTATATACTAGTGCTCTGATTACATTGATGAAATAAATCTTTGGACACAATTTCTTTTGAATAAAAAATATAGCTGCTAGGTAAAGACTATTCCTGTGGCCTGGCATGGTGGCTCACGCCTGTAATCTGAACACATTGGGAGGCCGAGATGGGCGGATCATGAGGTCAGGAGTTCAAGACCAACCTGGCCAACAAGGTGAAACCCCTTCTCTACTAAAAATATAAAAATCAGCTGGGCATGGTAGTGCACACCTGTAATCCCAGCTACTCTGGAGGCTGAGGCAGGAGAATCACTTAAACCTGGGAGGCGGAAGTTGCAGTGAGCCGAGATTACGCCATTGTACTCCAGCCTGAGCAATAGAGTGAGACTCCGTCTCAAAAAAAAAAAAAAAAAAAGAAGAAGTATTCCCATTTTTGATACATATTGCTGAACTGCTTTCTCTTAAGGACTCTATACCAAAATGGTTTAATTTAATTGTTAGAGAAAACCAGTAAGTAATGTGGCTGGTTTAAATGCTGTCTGAGAATTCCAGATAAGGAAGGTGAGAATAAGACTGAAGTCTGAAGGTGAGAATAAGTTACTTACTGTGGGCTATCATTAGAAATAACATGTTAGGATTACCAGTATAAACTGAAAGAAATATAACAGCACAGGATATTTTACCAATATATAAAAACTACAAACTTAGTGTGATTAATGTAGTTTCCTCTTCTTTTTTCTTAAAGTGGAAATGTCTTTTTTGCTGATTCCAATAATGAAAATAATGTGTATGTTGAAAGAAAAAGGCTACTGGTATACAAATATAAAACAACAGAGAATAAAAATTCCTACCTGTAACAGTACTTCTTATAGATAACTACTGTTAAGTTTGTGTGTATGGGCGTATATGTGTGTATGCATATATATAAAATATGCACATATGTATGCACACATATATATGATTATGTATATTTAATTTTTAAATTTATACCAGTGGGGTCATACTCTAATTCTTTTGTACAAGTTCCTTTTAAAAAATCTATCGATATACTGATAACATCTTGTCATATTACTACATATAGATTTACTTTATTCCCTATTGATAATCATTTAGATCATTTTTCTTTTTTCTTCGTTGCAAATAATGGGTGCATTGATTGTCATATACAGACATCTGTGTGCTTTATTATTATTTTCCCAAAATAAATATTCCTGCAATAGTGGAATTGTTATTGGTGAGCAGTGATAAGACTGAGTTCTGCTAAGAGAGCTTGTATCCCAGCCTTTGCTACTGACATGCTGTATAACTTAGGCAAGCTAATTAACCTCACTATGAAATTGATATAATTCTCAAAGCCATTTTATGGAATTGTTGAGAATTCTGTATTCTTTTCTAACAAGAAAATGCATATAAGGTAGTTAGGATGGGCTTTTTGTACCTGGCACATAGGAAGTGCTGAAATATTCCCTATTGTTAGGAATTTCTTCCTTTAGCAAATTTTCTATTTATTTCTTTCATTCATTTTTCTTTTGGATAGTTTATGTTTTTTATTGATTATGGGAGAATTTTGTATGTTAAGAATAGTTACTATTTTGTGAGTTATAAGTATTATTCCTAATGTATCCTCCTTTGCTGCATTTACATTTTATATTTTTGTTTACTCAAATGTGTCAGTCTTTTATGGTTTTTTGCCTTTGTGTCATATTAAGAAAGAACATCTCTACTGCAGTATTATAAAATATCTTTCTGTATTCTGTTCCAGAGATCTTATCATTTTTATTTTTTACATTTATTTATTCATTTGAGACAGGGTCTTACTCTGTCACCAAGGCTGGAGTGAGTGGCATGATCATGTCTCACTGCAACCTTGACCTCCCCAGGCTCAGGTGATCCTCCCAGCTCAACCTCCCAAGTAGCTGGGACTACAAATGCATGCCACCATGCCCAGCTAACTTGTGTATTTTTCTGTAGACATACGGGGTTTTGCCATGTTGACCAGCCTGATCTCGAACTCCTGGGCTCAAGCCGTCTGCCTGTCTCAACCTCCCAAAGTACTGAGATTACAGGCATGAGCCACCACACCTGGCCCCATTTTCTGTGTTTAACTATTTATATTTACCCACATGTTTTTTAATGTGGCTAGTACTGTTTCTTCTTCCCTCCATCAAGAGACATATTGGAAATTATAGGGTTCTTTATAGGTTAGCACCATGACTGAGAAGTCACTACTGGTATTCACTGCTCAGAAGCCAGAGATGTCTGCCAGGCTCCTGTAGAGCACAGGATTGTCCCTCAACAAAGAATTCCTGAGTCCAACATGACTTTGAAATGTCCTTTCAGACCTCAGTATCTTACTATTGCTTTCTGCCAACAACAAACGTGAAAACTAAGCATCTAATTTTTCTAAAAAAAAAACAATCAATAGGAGTCATCTGTTGCTTCTCAGAAAATTGTTGCTTCTCACTTAATTCTCAGATTAACAACTTAAAAATACTTTTATCTCAGTATGTGGAGGAATTCTAAATTTCACGTACCAGGGTGGGTGTGTAGATGAGTTTAACTTTTTTTGGTTGTTTTATTATTGATTGCTCCTTTTTTTGGTAGTATAGTTCTGTTGTATTGACACAGTTCCTCTCCAATATAACTGAAAACAAAGTTAGAAAATTTCAGTCACCTCTCCTGTTTCTTGCATTATCTGTCTTCATTGAATATCATTTATACTGATTGCTCACATTGATCTTTCTCCTCTTAGCTGCTGATTCTACTTTTATATCCAGTAATCCTTATTCACATAGGTCTCTACTAATAGTATTGTTTGCTTTCTTGGCCTTCCATAACACATAGCTGGGATTGATTGCAGGGTTTCTCTGGCAGGAACGAGATAGGGAACAATGGTTTTATCTACTGATTAAGTATATGATAAACTGGTAGAATGGAAGTTTATTCCTTTTCTGTATGTTAAGATAGATCAATCATTCCTTGTTATTTTATACCTTTTTGTTTAATATAGATAATATACAGTAATTTGAGTTTATAGACTTCTGGTGGTAAAAGTTTAAGAACAGTATCTAAAAGGTTGATAAACATACATATAACTAACAAATAATTTTCCATAATACCATTTCTCTCAGTGTTTTTTAAAAGCAATTACCCATAAGAGAAGCTGAAAAAAAGGCATTTCTAGAATGCAAAAGCATCTTTAGAGATTATGATGAAAAGTTAGATAGCTATAGATTTTATAGAATTTCAATAACAAGTGCAGTAATAGATCTCTTATGGTTCTTTCTTGCTTCTTTTTCAATGAAAAAAAAATGGAGTTTCTGCAGAAGACTAAGATACATGTAGCCCAAGTTTATAGCCTTTTGGAAATTATTTTTTCTCTAGCAATAGAACTTACAATATTTAGAATAATGAATGAATTACATCACCTTAAGTAATTTCTCACATCTCATTTTTCTCTGCTAGACCTTGCACAGGTGCTGTATAGAAAGCAGTTGTGCATAGATGCCAGTCTAGGACATACTGATAATTTTTTTAAGCAGATGAAAAAATAGGTAAAGTTAATATCCTTTTAAAATAATTAGACAGACTAACTGGAGCACATACCTGGATGGAGAAATAATTTTCCTCTATAGATAAAAGAACACCACTGCTGCCATCTCCGTCATCATAATTATCATTATTATGTTTATTAAGTACTTAACTACACAGCAGGCAATAATCTATATGCCTTCAATGGATTATCTCATTTAATTCTTGTAAGAACCCAATATAGTACATATTATTATTCCCATTTTGTAAATGTAGAAACTGAGACAAAGAGATTTAGGTCACTAGCTCAAAATCTGATAGCTAGAATAAGACCTAAACTGGCTGAATTAAAAATGTATGCTTACTCTATCATCTTCAGTAAAAAAGAGTTTTTGATCTGCCCCAGTACATGGAATAAAAGCTTTGGCTGAGTCCTGGAATTCTGCACTACAAAGCACCATAAAGCATCTTGTCCTGTGTCTTACTAGAGCAGGTATTACCAGTATTCCACTATAGCCCCTAAAGAATGGTCACCACCATATACCCAGAACTTATCACAGTGCTAAGCTCATAGTTGGTAAGTAGTAAATATTAATGGAGAATGAGAGAATATCTGTAGTCCTGTTCCCATGAACTGACTAAAATGATGGTGACAGAGTCTCATTCTATCAAGTAAGTTAGTGTCAAAATGTTCCCGCCAAATTACAAATATGAATTAATTTGCCATATTAGCTTATTGCTGTAAGTCAATTATGTTATTAAAAATAACTATTAGCCTGGCACAGTGGCTCATGCATGCAGTCCCAGCTACTTAGGAGGCTGAGATTGGAGGATGACTTAAGCCCAGGAGTTTCAGACCAGCCTGGGCAACATTAAAACAAAATAGTATTTTGAATTAAGCTGGAATGGTGGTGTATGCCTCTAGTCCAGCTACTGGGGAGGCTGAGGTGGGAGAATCTCTTGAGCCCAAGAATTCAAGGTTGTAGTGAGCTATGATTGTGTCTCTACACTCCAGCCTGGGTAAAAAAAAAAAAAAAAACCTAAAAAACTATTAAAATTCATCATTTTGGCTTGTATTACCTGTCATAAAAACTCTGTATCCATTAGTGATCACTCCCCATTCTCCTCTGACCCTACTCCCAGCTCTGGGCAATTACTAGTCTGTTGTTTTTCCCTATAGTTTTGCCTATTCTTGACATTTTCTACAAATGGAACCGTACAATATATGGTGTTTTGTGTCTGGCTTTTTTCATTTAGCATAAGTTTTCATGGTTTATGCATGTTGTAGTATATCTCCTAACTTCAGTACTTTTTATTGACAAACAATATTACATTATATGGATATATACCACATTTTGTTCACTCATCAGTTGATGGGCACTTGAGTGGTTTCCACCTATACTTTTATGAATAATGCTGGTATGAATATTATGTAGAAGTTTTTTTGTAGACTTATGTTTTCACTTCTGTCAGGCATATACTCAATAGTGGAATTGTTGGGTGAATTCCTATTTAATGTTTTGAGAAACTTCTGAAGTATTTTCAAAAGCAGCTGTACCATTTGACATTTCGAACAACATATGAGCATTCCAGTTTCTTCATGTCCTCACTAACATTTGTTATTATCTATCTTTTTTTTTATTGTAGCCATTTTAGTGAATGTGAAATGGTGTCTACTTGTGGTTTTGATTCATATTTCCCTAATGACTCATGATATTGAACATCTTTTCCTGTCTTTATAGGCCACATTTATAACTTCTTTGGAGAAATGTCTATTTAAATCCTTTGTGCAATTTTTAGCTGAATTGTCTTTTTATTACTGAGTTTTAAGTGTTATTTATGCATTCTGATTATAAGTTTTTTAATCCGATGTGATTTACAAATATTTTCTATTATCCTATGGGTTTTTACTTTCTTGATGGTGTCCTATGTAGTACAAAATTTCCCAGTTATGAAGTCAAATTTATTTTTTTCTTCTTTCACTTGGTGCTTTTGGTGACATACCTAAAGAGGTCTTTGCCTATCCAAAGGTCACTGAGATTGATTCCTGTGTTTTCTTTTAAGATATTATAGTTGTAGCTCTTACATAAAGGTATATGACTCATTTTGAGTTAGTTTTTATGAATGGTGTGAGGAAGTGATCCAACATCATTGTTTTTCATGTAGCTTTCCAGTTTACTCAGCAACATTTATTGAAAGTGATTCTTCTGATTGAATATTCTTAGTACCCTTGTCAAAAAGCAGTTGACTGTGAAGGCAAGGATTTACTTCATTTACTTCTTGACTCTCTGTTCAGTTCCATATTTGTATATGTCTATCCTATGCCAGTATCATGCTTTTTTTTTTTTTTTTTTTTGAGACAGGGCCTTACTCTGTCACCCATGCTCAGATGCAGTGGTACAACACAGCTTACTGCAGTCTCAACCTCCAGGGCCCAAGCAATCCTCCTATCTCCGCCCCCTAAGAATCTTGGACTACAGGCGCATGCTACCACGCCTGGCTAATTTTTATATTTTTAGAGACAGAGTTTTGCCATGTTGCCCAGGCTGGTCTCAAACTCCTGGACTCAAGCAGTCCTTCTGTATCGGCCTCCTAAAGTGCCAGGATTACAAGTGTGAGCCCCCCGCACCTGGCCTGTATACATTTTAAATTGTAAAGTGTGAATTTTGTGACTTTGTTTCTCTTTTTCAAGATGGTTTTAGTTATTCCTGAGTTTCCATGTGAAATTCTAATCAGCTTGTCAGTTGCTGCAAAATCACCAGCTTGAATTTTGATAGGAATTGCACTGAATTCATAAATCAATTTTGGGATTATTGAAATTTTAACAATATTAAGTCTTCTAATTCAGAAATGTAACATGTCTTTTCATTTATTCAGATTTTCTTTAATATCATAAAGAAATGCTTTGTAGTTTTCACAGTGTAAATCTAACACTTTTTTGGTTAAATTTATTCATAAGTATTTTCTTTTCCATGCTTTGTAAATGGAATTATTTTCTTCACTGTTCAACTGTTTATTGCTAGTGTGCTGACATATTGTTAACTTTTGTATATTGGTCTTCAATCTTGCTACCTCACTGAACTCATTTATTAGCTCTAATAGGTTTTTTGTTGATTTCTTAGGATTTTCTCAATATAAATCATGTCCTCTGCAAATAAAGATTGATTTAATTATTCCTTTTAAATCTGGCTGTCTTCTATTTCTTTTTCTTGCCTAATTTTCTTGTCTGGAAACTCCAGTACAATGTTTAATACAAGCAGTGAAAGTCTTGTTCCTGATCTTAGAGAGAAAGCATGCAGTGCCTCATCAGTAAGCATGATGGCTATGACTTTTTCAAAAATGCCCTTTATCAGATTGAGAAAGTTTCTTTCTGTTCCTAGTTTGTTGGGTGTGCTGTTTAAGTTAATTGACATGAAAATACTTACTGCATTTTTACAACAGATTCAACATTTTGTATTTTAGAATCCAGATCATATGGAGACTAAAGTAACCAAAATATCTTTCGACTATATTAACATCATAGTGTGGTGCATCCATTTTCTAGCTGTGTGAAATTGGATAACTTTAACTGCAGTCGACCTGACTTTCCTTATCTGTAAAGCTGGGTTTGATTTTAGTGCATACCTCCTAAGATTTTGTAAATATTTAACTATTTACAAGTGAAAGATTTAGAGTAGCAGTTGACCCTTAGTACTAATATATCTTAGTCGTTATTAAGAATATGCATAATTTATGCATGGATTAAATCCAATATACTTTTCACATGTATAGCCTTCTTATACAGGCACCCCTTAAAAAATATAAGATTTTATTTAAAGCTTTAATTTCTATCTTTTGTTTTTTTTTTCTTTTACAATAATACACATTTCTCTCAGTAGTAGAATATTCAGGCAAACTTGTCTATGGCTACATATCTGGCACCTATAAAAGCAGACAATGTAAGATTCAAGAAACCATTATTCAATTATTGGAAACTTTTTAAGTCACTTTGGTTTGTTTTTATACCCTGCCTGTTTTTGCAGACAACTTCAGTTATTCATATCATTTTTCTTTTAAAAAGCCATGCACCATGTCTGAAAAGCTTGAGAGGCATCTTCCGGGTTTTGACGTATAGTTAGCTAAGCTGATTTCTAGAGAACCTGAATGAATGGGTATGAAAAGCAACACATCTTGCCATGAAGGTCTAGATTTACTAAGGATGTCCTAAAAATTTAAAGAACTACATTTCTGGGCTTTTTGTATCCACGCTTTTTAAAAAATCATTTTGTGCTCAGAGAGTTCCTTTGGATATAAGTTAAAAGAAAGAAAGGAGACAGATATTGTATTTTATTATTTTCTGTTGTTATGAATTAGACATAAAGGTCTGAGAAGTTTTAAAAAGAAATTCTTTGGATTCCTTGGCATCAACTCTCAGTTTCAACATGTTAATTTCTTTACATTATGGAAACCCTTGCATGTGATTTACTATCATCTGATAAGGCTTGCATCTCGTTTTTAAATCATTCTTTTGAAACTCTAGATTTAACTGACCCCCGCACTTTTAGTCAGAAATAAATTTTTATTCAAGCTACCATTTGAGCACAACTCCTAATACAGAGGTAAAATAACGTAAAGGGCAGACCCCTGCAAATAGTTATCACAAAACTCTTATTAAAGCAATTCCCTTTCTCTTTAGACTCTCACTAAATTTATTGACTTTTAACATTCTAATTGGCATATAAAAGTTTAGAAACAAAACCTGATTATAGAGATTTGTGAAAGTATTTTGGTAGAAAAGAGATGGCCTTAATTAAAAGAAGAATCTAAAAAATGAGAAGCACAGAATGACATATGACAGTGTATCATAATAGATGGACTAGAGTTTTCAAGGGAAAATTATTCTTTGCCTCTCTACTTACGAAGTCAGGGAGGTACATGATATATTTTAGAATGCTTTTCTTCAAAAGTTAATTTTTAAAATTTTGATATTTGAAGAGGTACAGTTAGAAAATTGGTTATGTCAAACACTTTATTTTCTAAAAACTGCATAAATGAAGTATTTTATTTTCTTAACTTTTTCCTCAGGGTGGCTTGATGAAAATAATAGATACCATTACCCATTCAATAGGTTGACTATTTTTTGCCTGTAGTTAGTAAACTATGTTATGTTGCACTCAAAATGTCCAGTACACAGTGAATAAGTGAATAATTATGTTAAATGCAGTGGATGTGAAAACAGCCTTTGTAAACTGTGAAATGCTTTATAGACTTAAGTCTTCGCCATTTTTACCACCTTCAAAGCTACATTTTATTTTACTTTCACTGTTGCCTTCTTTGGCAAGGGACAAAGGATGGTGAATGAGAGGCCATATATGAGGCCAAATGACTTGGCCAAAGGCAGAGATGACTAAGGATAGGCAGATTGGGGTGAGCAATGGAGAGTTGGGTAAATGTAATGAGAGAGAGCTAAGAACATGTAGCTTTTTGTTCTCACCAAGTGCTGCTCTTCATATCTTTTACCTCCAACCATAATGGTTTTCTGAAGTCTTTCTCCTATTTTCACATGTGGGCACACAATGAGTACTTATTAAATATTTATAAAATTATTAAAAACTGAAGAGTTTGAGCTCTTTCATAATGGGAATCTTCTCAAGTTTTTAAGTTAGAAATGTCATGAACAGATGTATGTTTTAAGAAAATGACTATGATATGAATTGACATGAACAGATTAGAAACAGAATTTTGAAAGCTATTATAATCCATGTAGAGAGGGATGAAAGTTATGGGACCTTGAAAAAGGGGGAAATATTAGAAAACAATATACCATAATAGTGGCATAAATTCAACACTTTTTAGTGACTGTTGACTGACTTGATTGAGAGCCTTGCAAAAAGTATAGTCAAAGGTGATTCTGAAATTTGTAGCATGAAAGTTTATGATTTTATTAACCAAAATGTAGAACAAAGGTCAAAGTAGGATTGGGGATGGATATAGGTTGTGTTTTGAATGTGTTCATTGTGTGTTTAGCATGTGATATCTGCCAAGAACAATGCATTGTATTGTTTAAACAGTCACTGCAGGCCAGGCTGTGGCTCACACCCGTAATCCAGCACTTTGGGAGGCTGAGGCCGGTGGATCACTTGAGGGTAGGAGTTCGAGACCAGCCTGGCCAACATGGCAAAACTCCATCTCTACTAAAAAAATACAAAAATTAGCCAGGTGTGGTGGCACAAGCCTGTAATCTCAGCTACTTGGGAGACTGAGGCATGAGAATTGCTTGAACCCAGGAGACAGAGGTTACAGTGAGCCAAAATCCCCCATTGCACTCCAGCCTGGGTGATAGGGCAAGACTGTGACTCTGTATTGGAAAGAAAGAAAGAAAGAGAGAGAGAGAGGGAGGGAGGGAGGGAGAGAGAGAGAGAGAAAGGCAAGACAAAACAAGACTGAAGGGCACAGTTGCTCACACTTCTAATCCCAGCACTTTGGGAGACCAAGGCAAGAGGATTGTTACGGCCCAGGAGTTCAAGACCTGGCTGGGCAACATAGAGAGACCCTGTCTCTACAAAAAAATCTAAAACGTTAGCTAGCCATGGTAGCATGTGCCTGTGGTCCCAGCTACTTAGGAGACTAAGGTGGAAGGATTGCCTGATACCAGTTAAGTCAAGATTGCAGTGAGCTGTCACTGCACTACTGTACTTCAGCCTGGGTGACAGAGAAAGACCCTCTCTCCAAAAAAAAAAAGAAGAGGAAGAATAATTACTGAAGATTTAAAAAGAAAGAAAGTGAAAAATGTGAAAAATAAATGTCCCTCTCCTCACTAAGTTTTTCCTAGAGCATTAAGGTTAGATTTCTTCTGCATATTTTTAAGTTGTTTTTCTTGCCTATATAAGCATAGCTGTATTTTCCCTATTTCAAGATGCAATTTTTTTTGTATTTTTGTATTTCTGAAATCAGAAGTATCTTACAATTGATGTATATATTAAATTTAATTGAATTTTTCAGAAAGATTGGTATTTAATACGATTTGAGAATCAAGGAATAGTTATATATAAAGAATAAAAATATATGTACATATATTTATATCAAAGAAAATATAAGTATAAGCTATACATGATATATATGTAAATAAAATATAAGCACATATAAAATTGGGATTAGGATTATATATATTTATTTACATTGATATATATTATTATACAATACACTTTTTAAACATAAGATTTTTTAAAATACAGAAATTTAATTATATCTAAAATTACTGTATATTTCATCAACTCTAAGAGGTACTTTCTTTATATTTTAACATTTCTGAATTCAGGGTATATTTAATCATTCTAGCATCTAGACTTGAGGAAAATAGTTGTTAATTCTTTCTCTTTGCTGTATATTATTCTATGTGAATCTTTTATAATTTTTTTAACCAGTTCTTTATTTAGGAGCTAGAGATTTTTCTGTTTATTATGGTTTTTGGTTTATGTCTTGTTACTGTTTTTAGCTTTTTACTATGACCAAATTGGTTTAGTAAGCATTCTTTCTCTACCTAAAATGTTGTATTTATTTCATTTTATATAATGCTTACAAGCTAAATTGCTATTATATATACGTTATGAAAATGGAATCATGGTTGAATTCATGTTTTTACCTTTTTAAATTTATTCCTCATATTACAACCTTAGATAAATATTATCATAAGAAACATATAATTCAGTATATAAATTCTTATGATATTCTCTATATTGGAAACACCCTTCCCAATTTTTCACTTTCCCTTTCATACTTCAGGGCTTGTCTTTGGTGTCATCTTGGAAGACTTATCTTCAACCTCTCTGGTTTCTCCAGCACAGCCTGATGGCTTCATATGCTTAACTCTTTTTAATACTTACCACTGTGTAGAACAAATGCCTTACTTATTTTTCTGTCTCTCTTACTAGGCTTCCTTAATGTCTGGGATTGTGTAGGCTAACACAAGGGCTATGGCTGCCACTTAATAGGTCAAGAAATACTGAAATAATGAATATAGCTGGAAAATGTTTTCTTTCTAAATATTTTTTAAAGGTGGCTATGAAAAGTTCTTTGCTATGCTGAAAAAAAGTAAAAAGAAAGATTTGTAGAGCCCCATGAGTAGCTTAGAAGGAAATGAAAAATACATTGGTAGTATATGTATATGCTTTCTTCTCGAAAAATCCATCTTAAAAGGAAGCAGTAATTATTAATAAAATAAAGATGTGTTCAAGAGATCTGTTTACTAGCCAGCCAGTGCATGGAGAATTGTAAGTCAAGAAATAGGCTTGGCATGATGGCTCACGCCTGTAATCCCAGCACTTTGGGAGGCCAGGGCGGACAGATCACCTAAGGTCATGAGTTCAAGACCAAACTGGCCATCATGGTGAAACCTTGTCTCTACTAAAAACACACAAAAAATTAGCTGGGCATGATGGTGCACACCTGTAGTCCCAGCTACTCAGGGAGGCTGAGGCGGAGGTTGCAGTGAGCCAAAATTGCACCACTTTACTCCAGCCTATGTGACAGAGGGAGGCTCCATCTCAAAAAAAAAATAGAAGTAGGGTGTCTTTACAAAGGAAAAGTTACTAAAGGTTTTGGATGAGGAAATACAATTTTAGTTATCAGATGGCTAGATACTACCTTCCAGCATTTGCTGTATATAGTGAGTGCTTTCTTCCAGGTGTTCCCCCTCCATATTCTCCATACACACCAAAAGGGAAAAACAAAGCAATCCTTGTTTGTACTTAAACTTTTCAGGATGAGGTATCATTTGTATTACAGTGTTAAGAGGAAGCCCCTAATCTGGATAGTTTGAGTAATTAGAGTTATGATAATAATGCCATCTTTTTCCCCCTTGGCTCTTTATAATTAAAAAGCAGTTGGCAATCTCTTATCCAACATGTTAGATAGTAGTCATATGTACAACACACTCCTTACCCAAAAAAGCATGTCAGAATGCACTTTTATTAGAGAGAGAGAATATAATTCACAATATACTGATAATCTTGAATTCTCCTTAAATTACAAATATGTAAGATTTTTTGCAAACTTTGGCAGTAAATTATTAGTAACAAATTATTTTGTATTTTTTATTTTATTTTATTGTTTTTGGAGACAGAGTCTTGCTCTGTTGCCCAGGCTGGAGTGCTGCAGTGACACGATCTTGGCTCACTGCAACCTCTGCCCCCTGAGTTCAAGTGATTCTCCTGTCTCAGCCTGCCGAATAGCTGGGACTACAGACAGGTGCCACCACACCCAGCTAATTTTTTGTTTTTTTAGTAGAGATGGGATTTCACCGTGTTTGTCAGAATGGTCTTGATCTCCTGATCTCATGATCCACCCACCTTGACTTCCCAATTTTCTTCAGCTTTTATTTTAATTCTGGAGTACATATGCAGGATGTGCAGGTTTGTTACATAGGTAAACATAGGCCATGGTTGTTTGCTGCACAGATCATCCCATCACTCAGGTATTAAGTCCAGCATCCATTAGTTGTTCTTTCTGATGCTCTCCCTCCCCCCAACTCCATGACAGGCCCCAGTATGTGTTCTTCCCCCCCATGTGTCCATGTGTTCTTATCATTCAGCTCCCATTTATAAGTGAGAATATGTGGTGTTTGGTTTTTCTGTTCCTGGTATTAGTTTGCTGAGGATAACGGCTTCCAACTTTATCCATGTCCCTGCAAAGGACATGATCTTCCTCTTTATGCCTGCATCATATTCCATGATGTATATGTACCACATTTTATTTATTTAGTCTATCATTGATGGGTGTTTGGGTTGATTCCATGTCTTTGCTATTGTGAATAGTGCTCCAATGTATATAGGCATGAATGTATTTTTATAACAGAATGTTTATATTCCTTTGGGTGTATACCCAGTAATGGGATTGTTGGGTCAAATTGTATTTCCGCTTCTAGATCTTTGAGGAATCACTCACGGTATCACAATAGTTGAACTAATTTACACTCCCCACCAACAGTGTAAAAGTGTTCTGTTTTCTGTACAATCTCACCAGCACTGTTGTTTCTTGACTTTTTAAGCGCCATTCTGACTGGTGTGAGATGGTATCTCATTGTGGTTTTAATTTGCATTTCTCTAATCATCAGTGATATTGAGCTTTTTGTCATATGTGTGTTAGCTGCATGAATGTCTTCTTTTGAGAAGTGTCTGTTCATGTCCTTTGCCCACTTTTTAATGGGGTTGTTTTTTTCTTTTAAATTTCTTTGAGTTCCTTGTAGACTCTGGATATTAAACATTTGTCTAGTGGATAGATTGCAAAAACTTTCTGGTATTCTGTACGTTGTCTCTTCACTCTGATGATAGTTTCTTTCGCTGTGCAGAAGCTCTTTAGTTTAATAGATCATATTTGTCCGTTTTTGCTTAACAAAGTACTGTTAACTCCCTAGTTAAGAAACCCTACTTTAAAAAGTATGTCTATATACATATTTTATATACATATTATATCTATATATACTACATAGATATAGTTGTCCAAGGTCACACATTAATTAGAGGTAGGGAAAAAACTAAGTCTCATGTTTCTTTGTGGGCCTATTTTTTTTTTCATATCACATGTTCATGTGATGGACTGAAAATGACAGTACAAAAAGGCAATGCATAAATCTTCATATATACACATTCATTTACACATATGCATATATAACACATATATGCATGCTTTTATACTTAAAAAGCAGTTAACAGTCTCCAACATGACTATATGGTAGATAGTAGTCACATGTACAATGTATACCTTACTCAAGAAATCATGTCAGAATGCATGTATGCATGTGTGTATGCATGTATTGCCAGTGAGTCACTCTTTAAGTATCTGAAAATTGCTCTGTCAGCAAATATCTAAAGCTTTACTTTTACCTCCATCTTAGAAAAATAACTTAGTTAAAAATACTGGATTTCATGTGCATAAAATGATTGTACTTCTTCAGTATTCAGCCACAGTTCTTGTTTCCTTAAGAAAACGATCTGGCATCTGATTGAATGTTTCCATCAATGTAACTATAAGATCTAGTGCAAAGGTTTGATGTCTAAGAGTTGAAGCTTTAGTCTATTTATTTTAGGCTAGCAATTTCAAATTGCCTTTTGTCTTTTTTAAAAGGACCTTCAAAATACTATCCAACCCCAATTTTAATTATTTTCATAATCCCAGGAAATTAAAAGTAGCAAAGAACTGTTAAACGTCTTGACCCAGAAAACAGAATGTGAGGATGTCTGAAGGAAACTTAAGGAATTTCTTACCCAAAATAGTGACCCAGACCAGGTGCAGTGGCTCACGCCTGTAATCCCAACACTTTGGGAGGCATTGACGGGTGAATCACCTGAGGTCAGAAATTCGAGACCAGCCTGGCAAACATAGTGAAACCCTGTCTCTACTAAAAAAAAAAAACAAAAACAAAAATTAGCCAGGCATGATGGTACGTGCCTGTAATCCCAGCTACTTGGGAGGGCGAGGCAGGAGTCATCACTTGAACCCGGAAGGCAGAGGTTGCAGTGAGCCAGGATTGCACACTGCACTCCAGACTGGGCAACAGAGTGAGACTCTATATCAAATATATATATAGTGACCCAGATCTGCTCTTATGTCTAAAAAGGTAGGCTCAGTGAAAATACAGTTGATACATTGTACAAAGAAGGTTGTCACTGTATTGAAAGTCCCACTAAGCATTAAAAAAAAAACATTTTATTGGTAGGAAGTTTTAAGAATATAGAAATTGATGAAAAGGTTGACAATCTGGGAAGAACTATTTTATATCTACTTGCTTTTTTGTGACTACATAGTATAATTCGTAATTCAGACATTACATTATAGTTCACTGAATAAGTGAATAGACAAATATAGAATTTGGTATTCATATTCAATTTGTTATTATATAACATAAGCCTTTAATTTTTTAAACTTTGTATACTAATTTCCATCTATACACTACTTAAACAAAATTTATTAGCATTCTGAAATTTGGATTACCTCCTTAAATATCATCATCAAAATGTTTGAATTAATAAAATTTTTCTATTGTTCCATACTTGTGATTCAAATACAGTTTTCAAATTTAAGCAATTTTGTGACATGGCAGACATTTGACTGACCTCTGTAGGTCTTAAAATAACTTCATTATGGAACCATAAATGTAGAAGCAGTCTTTGAACATTTAGGAAAATAATAGCTTCAAGCCCATGCATTTGTCCTAAAAGAAAAGACTATAGCCATCCTCATTATTTTGAAGAAGCATTAATATACATTTTAATTTAATTATTTAAATAAACTTTATCTTCTGTTTTCTCCTGACAGCTCTCAATTTTTCTTACATAGGAGATTAGAACTACTATACTTCTAATAGCTGACACAGTATAGCAATGACCCTGTACACCTCAGATGCCTCTAGAGTATCATTCTGTTATAGAATAGCACAGCAAATGATGATCTAAGTCATTGAAACCATATGAGACAGAGTCTTGCTCTTGTCACCCAGGCTGGAGTGCAATGGCACCATCTCAGCTCACTGTAACCTCTGCCTCCCAGGTTCAAGTGGTTCTCCTGCCTCAGCCTCCCAAGTAGCTGGGATTACAGGTACCCGCCACCACGCCCAGCTAACTTTTGTATTTTTAGTAGAGATGAGGTTTCACCATGTTGTCCAGGCTAGTCTCAAACTCCTGACCTCAGATGATCCACCTGCCTCGGCCTCCCAAAGTGCTGGGATTACAAGTGTGAGCCACCATGCCTGGCCCGCAAAATTATGTTTGATATGCTGTTCTCTATGACAGGGATTTTCTGTTCTTTACTATATAAACACGTAGAAACAAGCATGTGGAGAATTTTCACCAAGTATGAAACATTTGTATCCAATGGTCTAACAGAATACTGACTATGTAATATAAACAAAATGCACTCTGGGGACCACCTGTCTCACAGACCAGTTAAATTACAATATCAAAGAGGTTCTTATGACTCCTCATCAGAAGAGACATGCCTGTGAATTAAGACACTGTAGAAGGAAAAAACAGTCGTGTTAAATATGAGCCTTAATCAAAAGTCCCAAGGATGGATCTGCCAAATTGCAAGCTTCGGTTTGCTATCCAGCTCTTTCTCATGTAGCTTGCTCCAGAGTTAACAGTAGCAGGAATTTACTCACTTAGTGATGGTTAATGATTCTCCTGGGCAAGGTTGGGAGACTAGCTAATATGTAATATGTTTTTTAGAAGCTCACCAAAGGTGATTAGAATCAAAATAGTTTGGACACTTAATAAGTGAAGCCTCACTTAACTGAAAACTTCATCCATCCATAACATCTCATTTCCTGATAACATGAGATGAAAGAGGAGAGTTTGGCATAAAATGCAGTATAGAGGTTATTCAAAGGGACTTACTTGTTGTTGTTTTTATAAAGAGGAGTTATAGGTCAAGCTGTATTATCAACTAATGCAATGATTAATTGTCCATATTCTAAGATAGAAATTAATGAGGGCTGACCCGTTTGAAAGCACTTATTTTCCTGTCTTTACAAACATTAGACTATGAGGGTATTTTTTGTTTTTTGTTTGTTTGTTTTAGTTTAATGAATATCTCTTGCTCATCTTTATTTTATTGTTACCTAGATACACTGTATGACATGTAATGAGTGGTCTATAAATCTTTAATGAAGGAATGAAAGAATGGCCTTTTATTTTCTTACACTCTATTTGGGGTTCTTCTACTTATAAGCCATCATGTGCGTCTTGTCCTTTTATATCAGCACGATGTCATTCTGTCTGGAAAGAGATTCCATCTTATTTACATTCACAAAGTATAATGCTTAAGTGGAGACTTTGTAAGCCCATTCTGTCTGGTAGCTGCTTTCTCACTATATAGGATACCCTCCATATTATTGAGCTGTGTGTCCTAATAATGACAAAATAGTTAATATTTTAGAGAAATTATTTATCAGTCATTTATCACTATAATCAGTCATTATAGTTGTTGTAAACATAACCAGCATCTAGCATAGTGTTCGGCACTCTAAAATAGCCACACAACATTAGTTGAATGAGTAGACAGAGGAGAAGAAAAAACTTGATTTTCTATTTTCTCACCCTGCAGTTATTTAGAGAATTCTTTTTTAATGGAGGGAGGGGGGCATACCACACTAAGATAGGCATGCTTGCCGTAGCCAACTAATAAGAGGAAATAGGAAATTACTACAAAAGATTTAAGAGATCAAAAGCATGGTCTTCTGAGTCTTGTTATAATAAAGGCAAATAGTGGTACACTCTTGACAGCTGAAGTCCTTATAATTACAGTATATTGACTGTATTTACTAACCAGAAGAGTTTGCAGTTTTCCTAAGAGGTAGCTTGCATTATCAATGAAAAAAGTTATGCGGGAGTTTGTTGGCTCATGCCTGTAATCCTAGCACTTTGGAAGGCTGAGGTAGGAGGGTCACTTGAGACCAGGGGCTCAAGTCCAGCCTGGGTAATGTGGCAAGACCCCATCTCTTCAAAAAGATTAAAAAATAAGCCAGGTATGGTGGCATGCACCTGTAGTCCTAGCTACTCAGAAGGCTGAGGCAGGAAGATGATGAGCCCAGGAGTTCAAGGGTGCAGTGAGCTATGATTGTGCTACTGTGCTCCAGTCTGGTTAACAAAGAGCAAGACACTGTTTCTACAACAGACAAACAAACAAATATCTATATTCATTTTTTAAGAAATGAGGAATTTGTATATGTATTTAGAAAAATTATCTTAAATATTTTAAATGGTAAATAGAGTGCTATATTTTATCTGGGAACAAAATCTTACAAGTTTCTAATTCCTTGTTGGTTATAGATGAGTGGGATGTTATTGTCTTTTCAGCATTATGGCTTCTTTACCTAAGGGGTGTGTGTGTTTGTGTGTGTGTGCTTTTTTGAATGCTATTTATTAATAACTACTTTGCGTATAGTCAGCTTAGAGTTAAATGTTTTGGATAAATGACGTTTCCATTATTGTAAAGAGCGTTGAGGTCAGACTTGAGCTGTGATTCTGCTAATGTGACCTCTCCAAGTTTGTTTCCTCACTATTAAAATAAGAATAATTATGCTTGCTGCATAGATCTATTACAGGCTTAAATGAGATAATCTACTGAATATAATGCCTGGCACACTGAAAGTGTTTAACAAGTATTCAAAACTATTGTTAGAGGATTGTAAAAGAGAGTTTTATATGAACTGTGGTAGTTTTTAAGGATCTGGTCCTTCACATTTTTATTTTTTAGAGACCTTCAAGTCTGCTATTGAAAAACTAGAAAAGAAATAATATATACGTAGATGATTCATAAATTATCCTCTGTTGCTTTCACCTTATTGTAAACAAAAACTCTCCAGGCTTTCAATAGGAATGAATCTTCAGTGAAGTATATCCATATGGCAATTCTGAAATGTAAAAATGAACTGCTTTTTTAATATTGAATAAGCATAAAAATCAAATTATGTTGCTTAAAAAGGAATCTTCATACATCTTTTCCCATCTTGCATAACACAAAAATAGCTAACTGCTTTGCTCAAATCATATTTGGAGGGTGACTAAGCATGAGACAGTTCCCAAACAAATCTTTGAGAAAGTTATGCAGGAGTGAAAGTGAAATTTCAGCTGTAATCAGTCTCTTAATCTAGGTTAGTTCAGTGAGGGTAGGCTGGTAAATTTTTAAATTCATCAATTAATCATACATACGGTTTTCAATGTTATTTTGGATTTTGCAGAAATATTAAGAATGGCTGTGATTTCTTTTAAACCACACCTGGTTTTGTAGGCTATAGCTACTATGTACTTTTGTCTTTATAGGCACATGCACGTATAAGATATTTATTAATTTACATAAAATGCATTAAATAGTGAAACCTCATCTTCAGGCTGACTTAATATCGGTACACTAAAATACCTAAAAAGATTTTTTACCTAAGAATAATTGGATGACTCATGTGTAACAACAACAGTGTTTTTATTGAAAAGCGAGGATATTGATAGTACTATAACAGAATGTTAATTTTATAAAAAATTTACAGTTTGTGTCTCAGAAGACATAATTTAGAGGGATTATGCAATCACTTTTAAAGGAAGCAAAAAAATCTATCTGCCGCTTCTTAGGTTCAATAGTAGTTTAATTTCTTTAAAAAGCATACATATATTTTTAGAGAAATATTTGTTTAATTTTCTCTTGGAGTTGTTAAATGCCATTTAAGGTATGTTAAGATATTTGGCATTGCAGTTTACCTTAATAAACCTTAGAATTATAATTTATATCATGCCAAGGAAGTTATTCTCAGTAGAATATTTAGATGTGAATTTGCCCTTGTTGGTATCTAACTTCTGATTTCCATTTGTAGGAACTTTCCTAATTTGAAGCTTCTGCTTTCACTTTGTTTTATTCTTTGTTTTTCTTGTAATTTTGGTTGTTAAATATAGAAAATGGTATGTTTAAATAAAACCATACTAGGCTAGGCACGGTGGCTCATGCCTGTAATTCCAGCACTTTGGGAGGCCAAGGTGGGTGGATCACCTGAGGTCAGGAGTGCAAGACCAACGTGGTGAAACCCCATCTCTACTAAATACAAAAAATTAGCTGGGTATGATGGCACATGCCTGTAATCCCAGCTGCTTGGGAGGCTGAGGCAGGAGAATCACTTGAACTGGGGAGGTAGGGGTTGCAGTGAGCTGAGATTGTGCCATTGCACTCCAGCCTGGGCAACAAGAGCGAAACTCGCTCTCAAAAATAAAATAAAATAAATAAAACCGTACTATTTTCAGAAGATAAAATAAGTTATATATACTACTTTTAACTTAATTTGAAAAGTTACTGTCCAAAACTAACATTACATTAGGAAAATTTATTTGCCAGGGTAATGAGGGCAGATATTCACCCAGCCAATTGCTGTGCACATAGACATTCCTAAAAGAAAATATTCATCCAGAATATTTCAGAATATGAAATTTTTTTCTGCTGTTGGTCATGTATCAGCCAGTCTTCGAACTAAATTTGATTTTACTTACTGTTAATCCTGCCCAGCTCTTATTTTACTTTCATGATACATAGATAGATAATTGATAGATAGGTAATAGATAGATCTACCGATATAAAGAAATAGAGATGCAGGTATACATACACCAATATGTACATATATGCTGAAATCTTGTCATTAAAACAAGGAAAATATTTAGTACTTTCTTTTCAGTGTTTTTTTATAAAATATCACATAAGCTGGGCTTTGCTTTTTAACCCAATCTGAAACTTTCAATATTAAAGTGCATTATATTTCCTTTGCACGTTGATAATAGGGAAATTCTTTGCTTTGTATTCTTATATTCATTAGCTAACACGTATTTCTCCACAGTCATCTGAAAGGTATGAACTAAATAAACACTCTACCAGTATGCTTTATCTCTTCTCCTAGATGAAAACTTAAGAATGTGTAATTCCCTGTTCCATTCTTCCCCCCAGATTAGACCTTAGGATGATTTTACAGTTCTCCACTGTCTTCTAACTCCTCAGCTTTGCTGACGTAGTTCAATACTTTTGGTTCTAGATTTATTAGTTTTTTTTGCCTTACCATATGTCTCTTCTATTTTAAGAATTCTTACTTAGCTGTTATATTATGAATACTCAGTCACAATTCTTATCCATTTAGTTTTAACGTGTATATTGCAAGGCTTATTGCACTATTTTCTGTTCATCTTTGTGTATCTTGAGATTTCTATTCTGAGTCATATGTTGTTTGGTTCAAATACTTCTTGAATATTTTCCTCAGATGGGGTATAGAGGTGGTTTTATCTCTCGTCTTTGAAAATCCACAATTGTCTGTCTTTTAACCAGAAAGATGAATGATGACTTACTTGGTGGGGCATAGAATACTTCGCTGACAGTTCTTTTTTCTCTGTCCTCAATATTCCAGTATCTTCCAGTTTAAGTTATTGAAGATACAAAGTAAAATGCCAGTGTGGTTTATTTTTGTTCTGTAACTTGTTTTTTCTGGGCATTTGAAAGATTTTCTCTTAATCTTTGGAATATAGGAATTTCACCAAAATGTGCCTGGTTGTGTGACTCGTTTTGATTAATGTACCTGGACTTTAATGAGCCCTTCTATTCACAAATAAGATTATTTAAACCAGAGAACTTTACTTGTGTTATTTCTTTTTTCCTAATCTCTATTTTTCCCCCTGAAGATTTCCCTCTCCATATTGTGCTGCATATTTTCAGCTGTTTCTTCCATTTGATGTTAAAGGCCAGTTATTGTAGGCTCAAAGACAACATACCTTATTAAATCTTCTATTTTTTTAATTTAAAAAACATATTTTTATATTCTAGAATATGTTTTAAACTCAGTCATTCTTCTGCATTGCTTGTGTTAAAAGTTTTCTTCTATCTTCTCCAGCAAGTTTATTCTAGGAGCCCCCTGGGTTTTAGGGCTCTACTTGTTATTTCTGTCTTTGATTTGTGCCCCCTTGAATACATTATTATTTTCCTTTGCCTAACAATGGCTCTGTATAGCCTTTGAGTGGTGAGGGGCCCAGGATTCTTTGCTCTGTGAGCTTTAAAAATACCATTGGTAAGCTTATTCACAACTTCTTGAGGCAACAGGATTATTTTGGTCAAAGTTCTTCTTAGGGATATAAAGCAACTCTGACCACCTTTGTATCTGTTTGGAAGTCTTCCACAAACACCAGCTAGACCTCCTAGGACCACATATGTAGGCAGGTACTTACCTTTCAGCAAAGGCCAGGATATCTCAGGGGCCTGTAAATTTTGGTCATACCTTCTGACCCCTCAGCCATAGCACCTCCAATCTCCAGCAGTCCTAGCAGGGAACAAAATTGGCTATCTGATGCTTCCTTCTGGACTTCCAGAATGTCCTATAGCCTTGCACATGTTGTAAACTATCTAATCATCAGTCTATTACTCATGGTGGGGGATGGCTGGTAACAGAATTGGGAGGCTAAATCATCAGGGATACACTCTCAGGTGACCAATTTTCCAACAAGTTAAATGGAAAGAATTTGTTTAATTTCAAAGTACAACTTTTTCAGAGAACTACAGACTCATGGTCTTATGTGTACTCTAATTGTGATATCTTGTTTTACAATTGAGGAGCCTGAGACAGGAACTATATTCTGTGTTTCTGTATATTCAGATTGAATTTATAATCTAGGAGATAGGTGGAAGTATGGTCATAGACAAGTTGTACATAGATAAGTTATAAACTGAAAAGAGAGAAGTAGAAATTTTGGCTAAAAGAAGAGAAATTTCAGGAGATTTGATATTGGGAAGGTTTACAAATGAGCATGTTATGCAGATTGTGTTGTGACAGTGGTCTCTTTCCACATACATTTGTTATAGCCATCACCAAAGATTTGGGATCTCTTTCCAGAAAAATCTTTGGTCATGTAGCTGTTTCTTTAATTTCTTCCTTACTTTTGAAGGTATTAGGTCAATAAAGGAGGTAAGCAGTCATTAGGTTAATAAAGTTACTTGACTAAAATGTAAGGTTTCATCAGTTGCCAGTCAAGCAGTAGCTAAATTAGACAGTAGCTGGCTTTACACAGAAATCTTACTTGGAAAATCCTTAATAAAAGAATCGTCTGTCCAGTTTATTAAATCCAGTTCCTTCTTTTATTTATTTATTTTTATTTTATTTATTTACTTATTTTTTGAGACAGAGTTTTGCTCTTGTTGCCCAAGCTGGAGTGCAATGGTACAGTCTTCACTAACTGCAACTTCCGCCTTCTGGGTTCAAGCGATTCTCCTGCCTCAGCCTTCCAAGTAGCTGGGATTACAGGCATGTGCCACCATGCCTGGTTAATCTTGTATTTTTAGTAGAGACGGGTTTCTTCATGTTGATCAGGCTGGTCTTGAACTTCTGACCTCAGGTGATCTGCCCACCTCAGCCTCCCAAAAGTGCTGGGATTACACGTGTGAGCCACCTCGCCTGGCCCAGTTCCTTCTTAATTGAGTGTATTTATACATTATTATTGGCAACTTCCAGCTCTTCTTAATTTCCTTTATACCTCTTGCCCAAGTTCCCTAAATCTCCTGCTTGTAGCCAACAGGTCTGTTCCTCCTGATTTTCTCACTTAACACACAGTATTTCCGTATCACATTTGCTAGGCTTAGTCTTCCTGAAACTTTTTTATAATGTTACTAACTACAAATTTTTCAATGATGACTGGTTCAAGTTCAGTCATCATTGACCATTATTTCTATTTTATCCTGAGCTCCATCCAAATTGGGCTACTCTGGCACTCTCTACACTATCCTTGCATTGCACCACCTCTGTACCTTTTCTAGTTTCTTCCCTTTGTCTGGAGCATCCTCCTTTCCGTCTTTGCCTATTAAAATCTTACCCATCTGACCAGGCTTATTGGCTCACACCTGCAATCCAGTACTTTAGGAGTCTTAAGGAGGAAGATCACTTGAGGCCAGGAATTCAAGAACACCCTGGATAATATAGAGACCCTGTCTCAGTGATCAATCAATTGGATCAAATTGTACACATCCTTCAAGGTCCATTAAGGAGGAAGATCACTTGAGGCCAGGAATTCAAGAACACCCTGGATAATATAGAGAGACCCTGTCTCAGTGATCAATCAATTGTATCAAATTGTACACATCCTTCAAGGTCCATTCTAAAACTTTACCTCACAGGATGTGATGGATGAAACTATAGTCATGTGCCACATAACAACATTTATGGCAACAATGGACTGCAAATAGGACTGTCGTCCCATAAGATTAAAATGTTTTAATTTTACTATACCTTTTCTATGTTTAGATATTTTAGATACACAAATACTTACCATTTTGTTAAAATTGCCTACAGTATTCAGTACAGAAACATGCTTCACAGGTTTATAGCCTACAAGCAATGGGCTATGCCATACAGCCTATGTGTGTAGTAGGCTATGTCATCTGGGGTTTTT
This sequence comes from Ateles fusciceps, assembly GCA_036589455.1. Lineage (NCBI taxonomy): Eukaryota > Metazoa > Chordata > Mammalia > Primates > Atelidae > Ateles > Ateles fusciceps. The sequence goes on along the minus strand of JAZHEH010001266.1, from coordinate 14,288,567 downwards.
GTAAATACACTCTGTGATGTTTGCATGATGATGAAATTGCCTAACACTGCCTTTCTCATAATGTATCCCTGTCATTAAGTGACACATGATGGTATTTATATATGTCAGATTACAAATTACAAATTATTTCTTAGATAAAAAAGAAACTTAAATTTTAGGTAACACCAAGGACAAAAATAACAATAATAAAATGTAGAGCCACTAGCAGTAACTACCTTTACTGATGACCTACTATGTGAGAGATACTTGCAAAGGCTTCATACACAGTGCCACGTCAATTGAAAAACTCATATGTATTTTTACATATCTATATCCTTAAGATGGTCACATGAGATATTTCTGTTATTCTCATGTTACAGATGTAATAAATGAGGAACATGAAAGGTAAAAAAAAAATGTGCTTATGGTCATTCAAATCCAGATAGGCTAGCCATAGATTTCAGCTTAAATTTCAGTTAGAATATGGAAAAAAAATGTATTTATCAAGGAATTTTGCTGAGATTCATTTGGAATAAATCTTATTCTTCAAAGATAATACATACATAACTTTTTTTTCATTTTGAAGTTTTATTTATTAAAATATGAATAATGAGTTTTTCCACTTCAGTTTAGAATACACTAATACAAGTTGTTCCTAATATATTTTCTCTATGTCTTGTGATTAATGCTTTTGATATCTTATTTAACAGGAAAATACTTTACCTAATAGAGAAAATTAAGGTATGACAGAAAAGAGTTGTGGAAACCATGAGTAAAGCAATATAGCCATGATTTTCAATGAAACTCACATAAACAGTTATTATAAAGAAAGAAAATATAATAAGCTGGTGTAATAAAGATCAGTATCCCCAAATTCCAAAATCTCTTTTGACCTCTATAAGGGTCTACTAACTGTATTATATGCACATAGGTACTCAAAATGCTACTAATAATCAAACCTTTTGAGATTCTGGTACCAGGTTTGCTGATAACAGGATATAAGCAAAACTGTAAGTTTATCAAACATAAATCATTAGTACCTACCAATTTCAGCCTACTAAGTCAGAAATGGAAGGCATGAGAATTTAGTAATAGGAGAATTTTTCATTTCCACTGCCGAGACTAGGGGTCCTGACAGGTACCTCACTATTCAGGTCAGATCTAAGAAATACAGTGTTGGTTCATAGACGACAAAATTTTATCACTTAATATTTTTCATTTATTTCTAGAATGATAGTTTATGCCATGCTGCTCAGTGTCTCTTCATAAATGAAGAGATAAAAATCTAGCAACCAGAAATCTCTCAAGCTCCTGTGGTTTTAAAGAAAGTTCAGTGTTTGTCAGTGACAAGTGCTACTTAATTATATTTGTCTGAAAAATATTCACTTAAATCTGTTTATAGCAATCCCTTTTTTGACAGACTTTTAAAAGTTTGCATTTTTACTCTAAATTCAATCTCTATCAGTGACTTTCTAAAAACTGCAACTTAGAAATTGGGGAAAAAAATGTTTTTAAAGCCCAAATGCTCCAGTTTTTATTCAAAGTCAAAGTTGTTATTCTGGAAAATACGTAACTTTTTAGAATGTAGCAGGTAACATGATGTGACTTACACTTGTATAAGAAGAATGCCACCTCAGGAAAGATAATGGGGAAATTTTTATTTATAGGAATCATTATGAAACACAAAATGAAGTGGGGGAGATTGAGAAGGTATTATACTAACCTAATCAAGAGATAGTGTGATTTTAAGCTAGTTGAGGCAGTGAGAATGCAAAGAAAAATTTGAATGCTTGAGATAAAGAAATTGAACATATTTGACCTGACATTTGAATGGATATTGGTAGGGAAACAGAATACTTAGATAACTCAAATCCCCAAATTTTCTGTCTGCTGAACTCCACAAGATAAATTCTTTCAGAAAGAACCGCTGAAACACTGGGGTTTGAACTTTAAAAAGTGTTTACCTTGGAAGAATGATTAAACAGTTGATTTGAGTTTCAGATCAAGGCAACTTTCAAATACATTTCTTCTCAGGAGATGCAAATCTCAGAGAATGCAGTGTTATGTTTTGTTTCTTTTTGAAAGTTAAATTCATTCTTTGTGACGTTATTGTTATTTGAAAATCATTTTTATTTATTGTTTTAGAGAAATTTTTACAGTTTTGAGTTTAGCAAATTTTGAAACTATTTTTGTGCCCTAATGATTTTCTATAATTTATACAGTTAGAGACTGGGCTCAGAGGATGTTTTGGTCCAGAGGAAATGGTGAATTTCACCCATCACTCTTTTATCTTTCTTCCCAGGATGGCTTCTCCAGTTTTAAACAATAGCTACTCCTCTGCACCCATTATCTCACGGTATGTTCACCAGATGTATATGTACTGGTGCATCTCTGAGCTTTGCTTTTGTCTTTTCCCTGGCCTGGTGGGCCCCAACATATCCTATTCCCCTCCCAGCCTTTAAGGTCGAGCTGCTGCTCAATAGTAATGGCAGAATGAATGATTGTGACAAAACCTAAGCATCCAAATTGTAAATCTAAATGCATCACCCAAATTATCAATTAGTAAATATTATTGTTGCTTTGAAAATAATTACATTGTGGTAATTAAACTTTCAGTGCTAGAGTGGCCCTTAAAGATTATCTAATCTAATGCTTTTATTGAATAGTGGAGAAACTTGAGGCCCAGAGAAATTGCAGAATTTGTCTAGATTTGAAACGTTAGTAATGTCCTAGAACACAGATTATTTTATTCCTATTTCACTGCTCTTTTTACCACATCATATTGGAACTGTTGTTTAAGTATATATAACTAAAGGCCTCTTGTTTTTTCATGTATATTGACAATGGATTTTTGCTTTGAATTTTAGAAAAATAATGCATTTTTAGCATAACCTAATTGAAAGCACCAAACACTACTAATAATTTTAGTATTGTTTAAATATTCAAAGTTTGTTGGTTGTTTCAGACAAAAGCAGATAAAAGTATGTTGTGTTGTACATTAACTTTAAATATTTTACCACTTTTTTTGGTAAGTTTATTTGCATTTTGCCATCCAATGTAAAGGGAGTTACCTAGGCACAATTCTCTCATTTAGTTAATCTCTTGAGGAAATTACTTAAATATTGTTTCTTATTCTATAAAGTAAGATAGTTGATCTGGAATGATAGCTTAAAATTCCTTCTAGCGCTATATTTATCTGAATCAGAGCTATCTTAAACTTGAATTTTAAAATACTGTTATACAAAGTACTTTTTTCCTAATACATTTTGAGATAAATAGGATGTATAAAACACGGCTAATATATTGTGAACATCTCTAGAAATGTCTTAAGTAATGTGAACTTTATTGCTGGTAGTGCTGTTTTTTGGTTTTTGGTTTTTTCTTTTTTTTGGAGATAGGGTCTCATTCTATTGCTCAGGCTGGAGTGCAGGCAGTGGCATGATCTTGGCTCGCTGCAACCTTTGCCTCCTAGGCTCAAGCAATCTTCTCACCTCAGCCTCCTGAGTAACAGGGACTATAGGGGTATGCCACCTCGCCCAATAATATTTTTATTTTTTGCAGAGACGGGGTTTCACCATCATCATGTTGCCCAGGCTGTTCTGGAACTCCTGGGCTCAAGCAATCCACCTGCCTCAGCCAACCAAACTGCTGGGATTACAGGTGTCAGCCACCGTGACCGGCTGGTAATGCATTTTAAATTCACCAATTTAAAAGTATAATCAGAATTAACTATAAAATAATGTTCACAATGTCAGACTAGGTGAATGTATTTATGAAATATCCTTGAGATTGTTGTGGGTTTTGGAAAACCTACTCGAAGTACAGTTTTAGCCTGTATAGTAAAATAGAGCATGGAAATATCACTTTACCATTGAGACCCCTTGAAAATTCAAGCAAGATCTTCAGGTTGTTACAATTGGAGATACTCCTACAGGTAGGACATCTTGTCTGATTAACCTGATTAACCCCCAATAAACTCTACTAGTTGACAGGTTCTACCCACTCACTTCCTTTTGGTGCTTCATTCTCAGCATGAATAAGTTTCCAACAATTCATTCCAGCAGTTGTCTAATAATTGAAGGAAAGCCTGTAACATGAAACAAAACAAAACAAATAGTATAATGGAATTTGGAGGAAACTGAAAATGAAAGTTGTCAGAAAATTAAAATGTAATAAGGCGCTATTTAAATTTTTAAAATTATATCCACAGGCAGAGCTTTGAAATTAAAAATATGATAACATAAATAAAAACCAAAAGCCAGGCATGGTAATTAACATGTGTAGTCCCAGCTACCCAAGAGGCTGAGGCAGGAGGATCGTTTGAGCTCAGGAGTTTGAGGCTGCAGTCAGCTGTAAACATGCCATTGAGTCCAGCCTAGGTGACACAGCAAGATCTCATCTCAAAACAATTCTTTTTTAATAAAAATAAAAATTCGAGGCTGGGCACAGTGGCTCACACTAGTAATCCCAACACCTTGGGAGGCTGAGGCAGGAGGATCCCTTGAACCTAGGAGTTCAAGGCTGCCATGACTTGTGATTGTGCCACTGTACTCCAGCCTGGGCAACAGACTGAGGCCCTGTCTCAAAAATAAGAATAATAATAAATAAAATTATTTTGAAACTTAAATAGGCTGGAAGAAAAGCTATGGAGAACTCCTAGAAAAATAGCACCAAAAAAAAAAAAAAAATCAAAGAGATAAAAAGGCAGACAAAACCATGAGACTAAAGTCTTAGAAGGCCTATCATATTACAAATAGGAGTCTCACAAAAGAAGAACCGAAAAGTAGAGTGAATGAGACATTATCAAAGAAAGAATATGTTAAACTTTCTCAGAACTGAAGGATATGAGTCTGTACATTGAAAAAGACCACTGAAATATCCAGCACTATAAATAAAAAATACCCATATTCAGGAAAATAATCACAAAATTTCAGCATAATGGAGATAAAGAGAAGATTGTGAGGTACTTTCTAAGTGCAAGGAATGTGAATGGTTGACATTCAGAGTAGGAGAATGGCATTGAACTTCTCAAATAATTTAAATTATGGAACAGTTTCTTCAAAATTGTAAGGGAAACAAATTTCATTACATAGAATTCTATATCCAGCCAAATCAAGTGTGATGACAGAATAGAGAGACTATTACCCTCACACCCAAAAATACTTTCCATGGACTGTTTCTTGGGAAACGACAAGAGAATGTGATTCATCTAGATGAACAAGTAAATCAAGAAAGAGAAACACATAGACAAATGAAAACAGAGTCCTATCCAGGAAAGCAGCAAAGAAAAGTACCAGTGTGGCTGTTATTCAGCAAACTAAGAGCAAAACCAAGTCCAGATTGTACCCTGAAAACAGAGCCTTCAGGAAGGAGCTCTCCAGGATACAAAGGAAATTGATATGTGTGAACGTGTAAAAAAAATTGATACCCAGGTAGCAGTGGTGTTGGAAGAGTATATAAAAATTTTACTAAGTGCATATGAAACTAAGTGCTTGAAAAAATCATGCAATTAGTAAATCCAGGAGAAATAATAGCCATGTTCCTAGTTCACTTCAGGGCCTATAATATTTATAAGTCATGATAATGTAGACATTGGCCACTTATTTAACCCAAAATTATAACATTACTTTGACATTAGAGATGGGCAGAAATGCAATTATAGGGATGCAGAAGAGCTAAGTCTTCATACATAATGAGAAGTCAACCAATAGTGTTTAAAATTGTTAAGGGAAGAAGTAGACATACAATAAATCCTCACTTAATATCCTTGATAGGTTCTTGGAAAGTGCAACTTTAAACAACCTACAGCAGGTCCTCAAATAACATCCTTTCAGTTGGTTACATTATACCTGGTTTTGCTTAAAGTTGCCTTTTCCAAGCATCTATTGACAATGTTAAGTGAAGACTTACTGTATCAGAATATCATTTAGAAATAGAGAGACTAATCCCAGAGGAAAAAAGACAGAAGAGTTGAGGATGTTTGCCTCTGGAGACAGAGAGAGTAGAGGGAAAGGTGGCGGAAGAATGCTGTTTTTACTGTGAGCCTATTAATATTATTTTACTGTATACATTGTATTATCTTGATAAAAATAAAATCAAATCTAAAAATACAGTATCCCACCTTTTGTGAAAATAATTGTATATTAATATGACACTTTGCAGAACATTTAACAACAACAACAAACACTTTAATGAATGCCTATTTTATCTTGGTTATCTAGTTTATTGACCTCGGTTGTTTATAGTAAGTTCTTAATCTTATTGTAGATATCTTATATATGATAAGTTTGTTTTTCTTGCTACTTACAAGATTATTTCTTTGTCTTTGCCATTTGTTTTGTTTTTTTTGAGATAGGGTGTAGCTCTGTTGCCCAGGCTGAAGTACATGTCATGTTACGGCTCACTGCAGCCCCAACCTCCTTGCGTCAAGCGATCCTCTTTATAGGTGTGCGCCACCACACCTGGCTAATTTTTAATTTTTAATTTTTATTTTTGTAGAGATTAGATCTCCGTATGTTGTCCAATGTGATCTCTAACTCCTGGGCTCAAGTGACTCACCTGCCTCGGCCTCCCAAAGTATTGGAATTATAGACATGAGCCACCCCGCCTGGCCTTGTCTTTGCCTTTTGACATTTTAATTTGATGTGTTTGGGTACATATGTCTTTCAGTTTATACTAGTTGAGTTTGTTGAGCTTCTTGGGTATTCATATTAAGGGTATTTTTTCAATTGTATTTGGGAATTATTTTAGCCATTTAAAAAAACATACTATTACTGTCCCTTTCTATCTCTTCTTCTGGGACTCCCTCATGCATTGTCAGGATGCTGGATGGTGTCCCATAGATATCAGAGGCTCTTTTAATTTTTTAATTGTATTTACTTTTTGTTTCTCATATAAGATAGTCTCAATTAACCTTTTGTTAGTTCATTGTCACCAAGTTCACTGATTCTTTCTTCTGTGAACTCAAATATGCTGTTGGTCAAACCTTCTAGTAAATATTTTTATTTCTGTTACTACCTTTTTTTTTTTTTTTTTTTCTGATACAGAGTCTCGCTCTTTGCCAGGTGCCAGGCTGGAGTGTAGTGGTATGATCTCGGCTTACTACAAGCCCTGCCTCCTGGCTTCAGACAATTCTCCTGCCTCAGCCTCCCAAGTAGCTGGGACTACAGGTGTGAGCCACCACGCCTAGCTAATTTTTGTATTTTAGTAGAGACGGGGTTTCACTCTGTTGGCCAGGATGGTCTCGATCTCTTGACCTGGTGATCTGCCCACCTCGGCCTCCCAAGGTGCTGGGATTACAGATGTGAGCCACCACGCTTGGCCTGTTACTGCCTTTTAAACTCCAGTGTTTCTATTTGTTTCTTTTTGAAAGATAATTTCTTTCTCTTTATTGTTATTTTCAATTTGGCAAGACATTATTTGTATACTTTATTCATAGGCATAGTTTATTTTAATTCTTTGAATATATGTATTATAGGTGATTTAACATCTTTGTCTAATCTAATATTTGGGTTTCCATGGGGACAATTTCAATCAGTTGCTATTTACCCTGTGTATAAGCCATACTTTCCTTTTCGTATATGTCAAAATTTGTTGTCAAAACTGAACATTTTATTTATTTATTTATTTATTTTTATTTTATTATTATTTTTTTTGAGACAGAGTATGCATTGTCACCCAAGCTGGAGTGCAGTGGTGTGATCTCAATTCATTGCAACCTCTGCCTCCCAGATTCAAGTGATTCTCTTGCCTCAGCCTCCTGAGAAGCTGGGACTACAGGCGTGCACCACCACGCCTGACTAATTTTTGTATTTTCAGTAGAGACAGGGTTTTACCATGTTGGCCAGGCTGGTGTCAAACTCCTGACCTAAATGATCCCCACCTCAGCCTCCCAAAGTGCTGGTATTACAGGTGTGAGCCACGGTGCCCTGCCCAAAAATGAACATTTTAAATAAATGTAACTGTCAACTCTAAAAATTACCTTGTCCCCCTCAGTTTGTAGGTGCCATTTGTTGTTGTTGCTATGTATGTGTTTTTTGAGTGATGTTTCCTTGAAACTGGGATTCTTTGTTGTGTGTGGCCACTAAAATTTCTGCTCTGTTACCTTTATGGTCAACTAATGATTTATGGGAGATTAAGCCAGTGAGTTTCCCTGCCTTTGTGAAGGGACATGACTTCAGTATTCCAGCAGACTGTTTACTACTCTGTCTTAGCCTTAGCCTTCACTTTCTGCTTGCACAGAGCCTCTGAGTCAGCCAGATGTGAGAGCTTAGAGTTTTCTCAGGTCTTTTGTGATCATGCCCAAGTCACCTTGCATAGCTCTCTAGATTCCCAGAATTATGTTAGACCTTTTTGTAGACTCCTATGGACATTTTACTCTCCAATTTTTTTTGTTTAATTTTTTTGGTGAGCCTCTTGTTAGCTCCAACTATTAAAGTCATCTCCTGCATTGTTAAACAGTTGCCACTGATTATTTTTGACAGATATTCTGTAGGTAGCACTGGCAGCACAGAGGCAGTTCTGAGTCAGCTGAAATGAACACAAGTCCTGAAAATGGAGCTTAGGGAGCTGCCAGATAGGTCAAATGATGACAATTCTGTGAGAATGGACATTTGGGAACTCTTAAAACTGTTATAAAATGTAGAATTTTTAAAACTGTTCTAACCTTTTAGTGACTGCTAAGCTGCTAGTTTACACAGCTACCATAGTAGTGAAGCTTTTGGCTTTTCAGCCTACTCTACAACTGGAGAAGAGGATGGAATTCATGCAAATTAAAATGCCACAAGAGTCACTCTTCATATAGAAATTCAGCAACTTTTCTTGAATAAATATTCTTTGAATTAAGTTTTTAATTCCCAGAGTTCTGAAAAAGGTGATTTAAACAATATTTGCCAGTGTTATTACATCAGAGTTTCTGATTCAATAAATCTGAGTTAGGACCTGAGAATTATTTTCCCTTTGTTAATATTCTCCCTAGTCCTTTGGCTATTCCTTTTTAGACGTTTTTACCCTTCTTCCTTTGCCTGCTCCCTTAAATATTTGGTATTTCCCAATTTCTATGGGTTTTATAAATTCTCTTGATCCTTTATACATTGTTTCTGGATATGACATGCTTAAATGGAACCAGCTGAAATGTTTTTATTGAGCACCAGTTTAACATCTAAGAGGCAGCCCCTAATTTAGCATATCTTAAAATGAACTTACCCCCTACATTTCTTTTTCTCTCCATATGCCCATATGGGCAATACTGTTCAGATCTTCATTGAATCATTAATTAATTAAATAAATATTTATTGAGTACCTTCAAGGTTCAATAGTCCCTGAGGGTGCAATATTTACCTTTCCAGAAATGTACATTTCTAGTGAAAGAGACAAAGCAAATTATTAAAACATGTTGTGTGTTTGATATTGACAAATTCTTTGTAGAAAAATGAAGCAGGGAAGATTGCTAAGGAGAGGCAATGGATAAAAGTTGTGGATAAAAGTTGTAGTTCTAAGTAGGATGCTTAGGGACGTCATCACAGAAAAGTTACCATTTGAGCAAAGATCTGAGGAGGTGATGGGGCAAGCCACATGGGTATCTGGGGGAAGACTGTTACAGGATGAGAAAACAGCGACTGCACACTGTGAGGCAGGAGTGTATCTGGCATTTTGGGAAAATGATAAGGTAGCCATTTTGCCTGGCTTGAGTAATAGGAGAGAGCTCGGACAGGGAACAGGAAACATGATTGTCTTGGTCCTGAATGCCTATTTTCTTAAAAATTGGGAAACGTCCTTCAGAGATTAAGTAATTTCTCATCATTCTTCTGTTTGTCCTTTGTTCTCTACATCTTGAAAGTTATCATATTTTATTGATTCCAACTCCTATATTACTCTCCTCTCTATGCTCTTAAATCTTGATACTTTTGCCTTTATTTGGGCTTTTATCATGGTCATCCACCTGGTCTGCTGCCAGTCTCACATGCCATATTCAACACTTATTCATGAGATATTTATTGAATAGCTTCTGTGTCCTAGGTCCTATGCTAGATATTGTGGATATAATGGTCATTCAATTTCAAATGAGGATTGCCTTCCATATTCAATACTCATTCGTGAGATATTTATTGAATAACTTCTGTGTTCTAGGTCCTGTGCTAGATATTGTGGATATAATGGTCATTAAACTTGAAATGATCATTGTCTTTACAAAACTCATAGTAACTGGTGTATATAGACAGTTAAAGACATGACAGTGTAACAAGCACTTTGAGAACAAGCACTCTTAGTAGCACATAGGGGGCTGGAAGCTCTGGTTTATGAGTACAAGCTCTCCAGAGTAAGCTACACTTCTGTTGCTATCTAAAAGATAAGTGGGAGTTAGACCATCAGAGAGAAAAGAAATACTGTCCAAACGAAGGGACCACTTGTACAAATGCCTAGAAAATGAAACTGAAAACAGTTTAATGTTACCAGATAAACCAGAAGGGAGAGTGGCTCAAAAGTAGCCTGGACAGGTACAAAGGAGCCAGATCATACAGGATATCTTTATGCCCTATTAAAGTATTTGGTTGATTAAATGATTTGATTGACCAAAATAGTAATTTAAAATGATAATACAGTAATATATCTACCAGAATTAAAACCCACTAATGATTTTTTATTGACTTCAGGTTAAATTTAAACTGTATAACATAGCACCTGAGGTGCTTTATATCTGGCTTTTGCCTCTTCAACATCAGCTCCCACAGGCCCCACTCATTTGTTTATACACTAGCAGGGCAGAACTGCTTGTAACTACTCCCCAGAAGAAACATTTCAAGTCTCCAGGCCACAGCAGATTCTAAGATTGGTCTTTGGTTTTTGTCAACCTCATGAATTCATATTTGTCCTTCAAAATTAATCTCAGATGTCATCTTTTGTAAGAATCTTTCCTTGAAAATTCAAATAGAGCTAATCATGTCCTCTTCTGTGCTACTACCACTTCTGTATGATCTTTTCTTGCAGTTATCATAATCTTCAAAACCTGATAACATGTTTAACTTCTCCACTAGTGAGAGCTCTTTGAGGATCTGTGGGTTGTTTTTTTTTTATTTTGTTTTTAGTCTGCATATTTTAGCATAGTGCCTTTCACTTAGCTGAACTTAATAAAGAGTGAATCTAATTACTCTAATAGAAGGCTTGGTTAATTTTGACCAAAAACCAATGAGAATTATTTATAGGAAAGAACATAAATTTATAGGTAACTTAAATCACAAGATTGTGATAGTGCTCAGCACACTTGTTGTCACTGAATGATAGCCAACCTTGTTATAATAATGAATGTTATGAGAACAGAAAACTATGAAATGGGCTGTCTCACATGGCACTGGTGAAAGTGTAAATTGTTTTAACTTTTTTTTTCCAGAGGATAGTTTAACAATATATATTGAAAACATTTTAAATGTTCATATTCATTAATATCTCGGAAAAATTCATCATGATGAAAATGTTTTAGAACTAAATAGAGGTGGTGGTTACACAATATAGTGAATGTACTAAATGCCATTGGATTGTGCACTTTAAAATGGTTAATTTTATGTTATGTGAATCTCACCTAAAATTTTGTAATAATTATCCTAACAAAATAATACACTAACATTAATTAGAATGTTAATTTCAGCATTATTTACAATAGTAAAAATTGAATAATAAAATAAATGTTTAATAGAATAGTGATTATGATCCATCATATGCTAGAATACTGTGCAACCATTGAAAACTGTATTTTAAGGGATTTTTTTTTATTGCATTTTAGGTTTTGGGGTACATGTGAAGAACATGCAAGATTGTTGCATAGGTACACACATGGCAGTGTGATTTGCTGCCTTCCTCCCCCATCACCTATATCTGGCATTTCTCCCCATGCTATCTCTCCCCAACTCCCTGCCCCCCCACTGTCCCTCCCTATTTCTCCCCAACAGACCCCAGTGTGTAATGCCCCTGTGTCCATGTGTTCTCATTGTTCAACACCCACCTATGAGTGAGAACATGCGGTGTTTGATTTTCTGTTCTGTGTCAGTTTGCTGAGAATGATGGTTTCCAGGTTCATCTATGTCCCTACAAAGGACATGAACTCATCGTTTTTGATGGCTGCATAATATTCTATGGTATATATGTGCCACATTTTCTCTGTCCAGTCTATCATCGATGGGCATTTGGGTTGGTTCCAGGTCTTTGCTATTGTAAACTGTGCTGCAATGAGCTTTTGTGTGCATGTGTCCTTATAGTAGAACGATTTATAATCCTTTGGATATATACCCAATAATGGGATTGCTGGGTCAAATGGAATTTTTATTTCCAGGTCCTTGAGGAATTGCCACACTGTCTTCCACAATGGTTGAACTAATTTACACTCCCACCAACAGTGTAAAAGTGTTCCTATTTCTCCACATCCTCTTCAGTATCTGTTGTCTCCAGATTTTTTAATGATCACCATTCTAACTGGCATGAGATGGTATCTCAATGCAATTTTGATTTGCATTTCTCTAATGACCAGTGATGATGAGCATTTTTTCATATGTTTGTTGGCCTCATGTATGTCTTCTTTTGTAAAGTGTTTGTTCATATCCTTCACCCACTTTTGAATGGGCTTGTTTGTTTTTTTCTTGTAAATCTGTTTTATTTCTTTGTCGATTCTGGATATCAGCCCTTTGTCAGATGGGTAGACTGCAAAAATTTTTTCCCATTCTGTTGGTTGCCGATTCACTCTAATGACTGTTTCTTTTGCCATGCAGAAGATGTGGAGTTTGATTAGTTCCCATTTGTCTATTTTGGCTTTTGTTGCCAATGCTTTCGGTGTTTTGGTCACGTAGTCCTTGCCTATGCCTATGTCCTGAATGGTTTTGCCTACATTTTCTTCTAGGGTTTTTATGGTGTTAGGTCTTTTTAATTATATGGGGAAATGCTCAGAGAAAATATTCTATGAAAAATGTTGAATATAAAATTATACAATTAGACAGTTATGCAAAACAAGCATATACAGAAGAAGACCTAAAGAAAATTATAAGTATTACTTGAACTTTTTTAAGCACATGAAACCTTTGTCTCAGGGGTTTAAATGGCAGGTTTTTCTTTAGTCTCTTGCTTCTTTTAAGTTAAGACTTTTGGCCATTTGGGGCTCTGATTTTGTCAGTGGTCTACTCATTATACCCAGAGCCTAAACCTTCATGGTACAAAGAGCCAGGACAAGAGAAAAAGTTACTAGTATAACAAGTTTATACTTGGAAGGTTATACTTGGCCATTTATACTGCCATTTAGTTATATAAATGGGTTAAGTATGATTTAGAGGACTAGCTTAGAGAATCAGTTATTGAATATTTACCATGTGTCTGACCATATACTAGATACATTCACATTCATTATTTCCCGTAATCTTTATAAAAACATCATAAAGCAAAAAACTGCTTTTATACTTACTTTACAGATGGAGAAACGAAAAGAGCCAGTGACTTTCTCTGGGTTTCACAAGTAGTTAATCAAGACTCAAACACTGATATTCTGTTTCCAGATCCATGCTTGTTCTCATGTTCCCCACAGCTGTTATCCCTGTATGCTACACTGGACATCACAACACAAAACCTCAAATACAAACAGCCTCAGTTTGCAGATTAGTTGTGTTCTAACTATATTTCTGTTTTGTTGTTGTTGTTATTGTTTTGCGACAGTTTTGCTCTGTCTCCCAGGCTGGAGTGCATTCATGCGATCACTGTAAACTCCACCTGCCCGGCTCAAGCAATCCTCTGGCATCAGCTTCCCAATTAGCTGGGACTACAGGCATGTGCCACCATGCCCAGCTAATTTTTTGTATTTTTTGTAGAGATAAGGTTTCACCATGTTTCCCAGGCTGGTCTTGAGCTCCTGAGCTCAAGCAATACACCTGCCTTTGCCTCCCAAAGTGTTGGGATTACAGGCGTGAGTCACCACACCTGCACTAACTATAATTATCAATTAGAAGTATATGTATGTAATGCTTTTTCTCTAAGTATATCATTATTCTCATTAAGATTCAACCCCCAAGAGTGTTTCTCAGGTCTGCATTGGCAAATAACTCAAAACTCATAATGTCTCTTCCATAACAATTGCTAATATTTAGCTAAGCTTTCCCTGTGCAAGGCACTAACCCTTTTAATCCCCTCAACAACTCTAGTAAATACGAGCATTATCTCTGTTTTCATAAAAGGAAGCTAAAGTATGAAGTCAGACAGGTAATTAGTACCAAAACCAAGATTCAGATCCAGGCAATCTGAACTTGCACTGCTTCAGTATCCTTCTTAACGTGGTGTTTCAGGCAGCAATCAAAATTGGCACTCAAGAAGAAATCTGTATGCTATTTCAAATTTGTCTGTGTTCTGAAAGTGTGTGATGCACACTGGCTGTCACCCCTGGCTGCACATGAGAAACAGCTGTGGGGTTTTCTAGACATATAGAGCCCAAACCCAACTATGGAAATCTGTGGTAAGATGCTTCACAGAGCCTGGGCATGGTGGCTAACACCTGTGAGCCAGCACTTTGGGAGGTCGAAGAGAGTGGAGGTCAGAAGTTCCAGCTGGCCAACATGGGGAAACCCTGTCTCTACTAAAAATACAAAAATCAGTTGGGCCCCGTGGCGGGCGCCTGTAATGCCAGCTACTCAGGAGGCTGAAGCGGTCGAATCGCTGGGACCCGGGAAGCAGAGGTTGCGGTGAGCCAAGGTCACGCCACTGCGCTCCAGCCTGGGTGACAGAGCAAGACTCCATCTCAAAAAAAAAAAAAAATATTTCACAGATTATTTTGCTGTGGTACATAAGGTAGTTATGAAAATGTGCAAATGTACCCAGATGTTACAATAAATAATGAGTATTGTGGCCATTACATGCTATAGAGAACAATCATAGCTTTTGGAATCAGGTGAGAAAGCTTCCTAAGGTGATGGCATTTTCAGTGGTCACGTGAAATATGACGGGAAACTGTTGAGTAGGAGCATTTCAACGGATAGGATGTACTGTAGGAGATACCTTTCAGAAGGATAAACAGAAGAGATTTATATGTTTTTTCATTGAAAATTATAATTAGGGATAAACTTGCATCTAAGCTCCTTAGTATTAGGTTTTAGTATTAGATTAGCTCCTTAGTCCACCATATTTTAATTTGCTTTATATCAGTTCTTTAAGAATTACAAAGGAATTAATGATCCTTCCCTCTTTTTAGCTTGTATGGCATTTTATTTGTACCTCTACTTTTATAGTGATTTGTGTGTATTTGATAACCTTAACTCTCTGTTCTTAAAACACCCAAGAGTACCTAAAACTTACCTTGCATGTAGTAGGAATTCAAAATATTATTATATTGAATTAGAGAGAAGACTCAGTTATCTTCTGTATTATTAGTTTTATAGAGGAGCTATGATGTTTATATAATGCTAACAATATGGAAGTCTAAATTACAAACATAAATCCAATTATATGTAATATGCAGAAACATATACAATAGAGATGATACATTATTTGTAGCTTAGAGAGCTAGATTATTTTAACAACACGGAAAAGTTTGGTAGGTGAGCTTTTGTTATTTCTTCAGAGATATATTTTAGTCATGGTTTTTAAATGTTAAACTACTGATATTTATTTATTTCCTATAACCTGTTTGGAGAAGTAATGAAGAAGTAAGCAATACCATATCAAATCTCTATATTTGAAGCACAAAAGAGAGGAAGAAAGGAAGGAGTAGTTAAACAGGTAATCAGAGAGGAGACTTTAAAATGTATGTCATTGTAATTTTGTCCCCTCACAAGAGCTTACAGTGACTGGCTTAAAGTGGAGGACCTAGAAGGTCAGGTTTTCAGTAAACTACAAAGTACCACACCTACTGAGCAAACCAAAGTATGTGCTGATCAAGAACATGCCATGCAGATGGGACTGAGCCAGTGTGGAATTAAACTTCATTCCCTTTGTACATCTTCACCATTGACGGAGCACATGGAGCACGTGAATTTAAGTATTGACAGACACAATGGACATTTTACCCTTTAGCCCAGTTGAGGAGTGTGACAGTTTTTCACAATTGTTATGTCACAAGGCCCAAAAGCATTTATGGAATAAAAGCCAGGCTAGTAGTAAATCTTGTTATACTGTACACTATTTTTATACTATGTTAAATAGATACACCTTGCTTTTTTCCAGGAGGAAATTGTGGCTTGAATTCTAATTAATAAATATTAAATTGAAAATATGTGTTCAAATGGGTTTTACAAGGTGTTATTTTGGAAGAGCTAATCCTTAGAAGTTTGTGTGTTTTATGATTTTTTCTTTTCATTTTCCATACATAATATAATCAAAATTGGGTATTAGTATAATTTGTTGAAGTGAGTTTGCTCTGATTTGAATTAAAGTGTCTCTGGGACGTAAATTTGTTAGGAACTGGAAGCATCTATGTAGGTCTCTTGGTCATGGCAGTAGAACTCCCATAGACTTTCCGTATTACTCCAGTAAATAGGAAATAACTGAAAACCCCAAGCCCCAAGTTACAGATAAATTATTTTTTTTGAAATTTTCTGTTTTGGAATTGAGAATACATTTGTACTTACAAAACCTGGTAAATGGATCTAGGTTTCTAGGGAAATGTTCCCAAGGATCACACCATTCTGGGGATCTGGGGAAAGGGAGGCACTGACTGATTTCAGATCATTGTCGAGAACTACACCACTGGAAATGAGAGGAAACCATAGGGAAGAAAAGTCCAAAGGCAATTCATGCCTTATAACATCACTGGGCCTCTCATGCAGTTTCTGTTTTGGTAATGATATTTTGAACAAAGCTCTATCTTGATAAAGCAGGTCTTATATACTAAATGTTAGTGTATTATCCATCGCCAATAATATGTTAAAAACATTCATGTCCTACTATTCGTTCTTAATCTTAAACTTTTGCCACTCGTAATTTTCCTTCGAATTAATTTTCTCACTTATTTTTTCATTTTCTTTCCCCAACCCCCACCCCAGGGTTTCACTTTGTCACCCAGGCTGGAGTGCAATGGTGCTGTCTTGGCTCATTGTAACCTCTGCCTCCCAGGCTCAAGTGACAGTCCTGCCTCAGCCTCTCAAGTAGCTGGGAGCATGCCACTGTACCTGTCTAATGTTTTTGTATTTTTTCTAGAGACAGGGTTTCACCATGATGCCTAGGCTGGTCTTGAATTCCTGAGCTCAGGCAATTCACCCACTTCAGCCTCCCGAAGTGCTGAGACTACAAGCATGAGCCACTGCACTTGGCCTTATTTTCATTTTAATGTGTGGTGCTGGCATTTTATAAGCTACCTTGATCACTTTGGAATAAAACAGAGACAAATATTTTGAAAATTGAAAATAGGATAAATATTAATTTTGGCACAACCATAAGCCATTTTCAGAGGAAGCATAAAACAGCATGAAAAGATGACAGAGAATATTAGACTTAAGTTCTGGTTCCAACTCTGCCATTTTCCACCAGAGCTTTGACTTGTTAGTTTTCTCATCTGGTGAATGAGAATAACACCTATACCCTAAGATATTAATGATAATTAAACAACATTGTATTTGAGAAAGTATATGGCATAAACCAGAAACTTAGTAGTAAATATTAGTTGAATCTGGATTAGATTTTCACAGTTTGGGAAAAAGTCTTTTAATTTTTGTCCCTTCAGAATCTGTAATTCCCACAGCGAAATTGTTACAGTTTGTTCCATTCATTAGGAATGTGAGTCAGGGCACTTTGAATGCAGAGAATCTGATTTGTTAAGGCCTGATAAATACTCCTTTTGTGCTGTGTCTGGGGATCTCCTGAAGAGGAAGGATTACTCTCTGAACCTCCATGTTGCCTCTTTGCCAGTAGACAGCATCCACTACAAGGGAAACGTGTTTTTCCAGCCTTCAAAGAAGAAACATAAAACACATTTTCTTATAGCACCTGTGCTATAAATAGGTTTACTTTTTCATGGTTTTATTTTTTTTTTTATCCTAAGGCTATTTCACTCTTAACATAAATAGTTGTGCATTTCTGAGAATATAACTTTACTCTCTACATCTTTTATTGCAAATGGACCTTTCCTTCAGCTGGATGTAGACTAGTCTTGTCGTTTCCATGTTGTCCTTCATTTTTGAAGATTGGAACTTCCTTTCATCTGTTTCCCATCCAAACCAACAAACTGTATACCCAGATGATTTGTTAATGAAGTAGGATTATACTGTTACTTAAAAGCCAAAACCTTTTATGGATTAATGAAGAACCATAGGAGTACTCTTTTCACACCTGTATGTTGTTTTGGAGTGAAGTGAAAACCTTAATAAAAACAATAGGCATAGTGGAGAGGGAAAGAAAAACTTTCAGTTAGAGTGCTGGGATAATTTTTAAAGATGTTATGATACCTACTTTTCCCCCTTTTCCTCAGTTTGTGTAATTTTAGAAGGTATGCCTTTTAGAATATGGCTTTATCTTTGAGACTTGTGACTTGCTATAAATTTAAACAGAAATAGCAATTCAGATATATTTCATATTAATGGAATTGTTAAGAATACAGTCAAGGCCTAGTTCTTAATATATAGCCACATACAAACATCTTTTCTTGAGTGTTCATTTAGTAAGAAAGTGAATTAAAAGTAGAGATATACAGATTTGAAATATATTCGTGTTGGGAGGTGGTACAATGCTAATAATACTTCTTGAGGTATTATTTATGTTGAAGGTATTATGTTGTGGAGCCTAAATGAAAAGCTCTGCAAATTACAAAAAAAAGAACTATGTTAGTGATATTTATTTGTTTGTGAAAAGGACATTTGAAAGAAATGGGGAGACCTGATGCTAGCCCTTCTTCTGTCACTGACTGTGACCTTTAGCAAGTCAACCTTTAGCTTTGTGTTTTCTTCATCTGGAAAAGGAAGGCAAGGTCTCAGGGATTGCTAAGCTTCCCTTCAGCTATACATTTCTGTTCCTGTGAAAACTTTAGATAAGAATTTAGTCATATACTATATAAAATGTTGCTTTACTTGGGAGTTATTTATAGTATATAATTTTATATTGCAAACAGGTATTTTAAAATATATAAAAATTCAATTTTATTCTTTTTTCCCTAAATGTTTACTGCTTAATACATTGCACTTCTTTTCCAGATTTTTCATTTTGAGAAAGAAAATATCTTTTTTTAGGTAAATCTCCCATTCTTCTCAGTTCCTGCTACCTCTCTCTCTCCACCCCCACTTCTCTCCAAAATGCCACTCCCACACTTTAAAAGTAACTCTGGCAATCACAGAAGCCTATAGAATAATGGCATAGGCACCCTGACAAATTCTGGGCACTACTCTGCAGTAGCCATAGACCAATACCTGACCACTGTGCTGTGAAAATATAATTCAGAGGAAGCAAATGTATGCATAATTGACCCAAATAGTATGATTTTATAGCATAGCACAGTTTAAGGAGAAATATCATTTCTTCATTGTCTTGCATATACTGCTTTCCCCCTTTTCTTCCCTGTATTTTCTGCAAAAAGTGATTACAACCATGAATCAGTTTCACAGCTACAAATATTGGTCTTGGTATCGATATATAGTTTACATACACTTAACTTTTTCACTGATGCATTTAGCTTTCAAGAAATTACTATGCTTTAATCAACCCATATCAGTGGGCAGTATGTGACCACAAACGTCCCTATCTTAGGCTTAACCATCCAGTCTGTTTAGCCATCCATTCAGCTGTAAGCTCTAATCCAGAGTAGGACATTGAGCAAAGTGAAGATCCAGAAATAACAACCCATTGGACTTAGCATCTCATTGACCAGAGAAGCTCTGGCATTTTGGGGATGCTGGGATCTGGATCTGAGTCCCCCCTGGTCAGCATCTATCACCTGACCTGAAGGCACACAAATGCTGTGGAACAATTTAAAAGAAGGAAGCCCTAAGATTCAAGGCAGAAGACTACTACTAGGGTCCAAGAAAGACTTCAAAGCTGAGGAAAAATTCAAAGCTTAGTAAGAAACATCTTACTTAGATTGAGAAAGTATTGTCTACACAGAGAAAGTATTTGTGGATCCTCCAAATGACTTTAATCCATACTTGTTTATTTCTTAATAGTATTTACCTTCACGTTGCAGTAGGAGTGTAGCTGTTTACTAGGGGAACACACAGGCTGATTATTTGGGATGATGTTTCACATCCTTTACTCTTGTTCTGGTGGATGTTTGTTCTTGCTATAGTTTAGACCATACCAGGAACTGTAAGGATTATTTCTTGAAAGAGTTAGAGCATAGAGTGATATTATTCTTTGAACTTTTCTATGTTTTCTAGTATCCTGATTCCCAGGCTCTTATTTTGTTAGCATTTTGGATTGAGAAGTTACAAACTACATTACTGTAACAATACTTAGCTATTGTTAGTATATTTTCAGCTGATTTGCCAAAATTTTGGCAACATTTAGGGCTAAATTTACTTTGTCAGAACTATCACTGTGGGAATTATGGATGCCTAATGGTTTTGCAAATGTAGTAAGTGATGTGGGTGGTCTGCTCATATGGTTTGAAACCCCTTGCCATTTTGTGCACATCCGCCATCCAAAGGCCAGCTCCTCCATCTAAGCTGTAAGACTGCCTTTGAGCTACTAAAAGCCACTGAGGAAGACCTTAAGCAGTGATTGGCAGGTTTTGGCATATAAACACCCTAGCTTCCTTGTCCCTTACTTAGCCAATTCTAAGGCATGTGCCTTACACCATTTGTCAGAATTTCCTCTACAGGATGAAGCTTCAGTTGGCCTCTCTGATTGCTATCTTAATATATTAGCTGCCTTCCCTTCTGTTATCATGTTCCCTACTCCTCTGTTTACTAAGACCCTCCAAAAACTTATCTTCACTCATTCCTTGTCTCAGAGTAAGCTTCTGGAGGAGCTCCAACTAAGACAGCTATCTAATTAGCCCAACGATTAGACTCCATCACATTTAGGCTGATGTTAATTTATTTTACACTGTTATGGTAAATTGTTTAGGAAAAAAATGGCAATTTTTCTAAATTGCTGTAAGGGTGATCTGTTTAAATTTATTTGAGATTTGAAATATTTAGAATGAGAGATCTCTTTTCATTTTTTTGTGGCACAAAATTGTTAAAATTACTGGCTATCAAATATTGGTAAAAATTAGCAATAGTGTGTGAGTAAAAGGGTGTTACATGGTCACCCTTTTATTAGCATTCTAAACATTATTTTTAAATAGTAAAATCAATATAAGTAATAAAGTCTTAACACTGGTGGAAGTAAGGAAAGATACATTTTAACAACAACAAAAAAAGAATATAATTCTAACAAAAAGTTTATGGCGATCTATAGCCTAAACTAAAATGAACCGTAATACCTCTAAAATGCTCAAATATAAAATGCACCTAAAAATGCTAAAGAATTGAAAACAATAAAAAAATGGTAAAGAAGTAAGATCCTAAGGCACTAAAAACTAATATTCGGAGAACTTAATGTACCAAATAAACTAATAAAATACTTAACAGCCACCTTAATGCTAAACGTAAGATGCAATAAAATGCTCAAATGAAAGTATTAAGAGAATACTAAACGTAAGATGCAATAAAATGCTCAAATGAAAGTATTAAGAGCAACCTAAAACTACTAAGAGAATTAGAATGGAGACTATTTTAGCATACCAAAAATGAATTTAAAAAGCAATCTTTCAAAGCCAGAAAGATTGCTTTCTGGTCACAGAAAGCAAAGCACTCACAGAGCACTCAAGGTCTCAGAGTGAAAACGAAGGCCTGGGTGTAGTTGTAACCACCTGATGGGTTCATCTTGCGCGCTGCCCAGATAGAGCCAATTTATCAAGGCAGGAGAATTGCAATAGAGAAATAATTTAATACATGTAGAGCCAGCTAAACCAGAGACTGATGATTTATTATTACTCAAATCAGCGTCCCTGAAAATTCGGAGGGTAGAGTTTTTTAAAGATAGCTTGGTGGGCAAGGGGCTAAGGAATTGTGAATGTTTGCACTTAGTCGGTTCCTGGGTGTGGGCCACAAGAATAGATGAGCCAATTTACGGGTCTGGGTGATGCCACCTGATCCATCAGAATGCAGGCGCTAAAAAATACCTCAAACACCAATCTTAGGTTTTACAATAGTAATGTTATTTATAGGAGCAACTGGGGAGGTTTGTGAACTTGTGGCCCCTGGCTGCATGGCTCCTCAGCCATAATTTCTAATCTTGTGACTAATTTTGGTTTTATAAAGGTGATCTGGTCTCCAAGAAAGGAGAGAGTTTGTTTTAGGGAGGGGCTATTTTCATCCTTGTTTCAAAATTAAACTATAAACTAAATTCCTCTCAAAGTTAGTTCAGGCTACACTCAGGAATGAACAAGGGCAGCTTGGAGGTTAAAGGCAAGTTACAGTCAGTAGGTCAGAATTCTTTCACGGCCATAATTTTCTCACTGTTATAATTTTGCAAAGGTGATTTCATAGTCTGAAGGAGACAGGAGTGAGGAGGTGGCTGAGCTCAACCCCCTTGGAACAAACAGGCTTATTCTCTTGATCTTTGGGGAAGGTGTCAGAAAAGAGTCTCATCACTATTGTTGTCAACTATTGACGGTTTGGGGGAGCCCAGACCAATACTGGACTAAGGCTTATTCAACTAAGCCCTGCTTGCAATCCCCTGCTTGCAATCTGTCTTTAAAAAGGCACTTCCTCTAAAAAAGAGGGAGAGATCAAGTCCATGTCAGGCACCCCAGGCTTCCTAGTGCATTTACTACCCTTTAAGTAATATTTTGTAAAAGTCAATGATAGTTACGTGAATAAGAAAAGGAAAAGTAAACTCTTAGCAACATTAGCTGTGATGAATAACCAACGCTAGTATTCGAAGCCTTTGACAGTAGACAATCCACTTTATATCTCCACCAATCTTATCTGCCTCAGCCTGCTTTTCCTCAAACCACTAGCCTGTTAAGATAATTCAGTATACTTTTCTTGTTCTTTCGCTTAGTTTGACCAGTTTTGTTTATATCACAAGTTGAGAAACTGCCATGTATTTTTCTAAATGTTTTGATCTTTTAAAATGTTCTTTTATAATTTAAATAATTCCAAAGACATTATAGTTTAATGAATAAGATCATAGGTCTTGGAGCCTAATCATGGACCTTCGGGCCATGCCTGGGTCCAATCTTGGCTCTGCCACTTTCTTGCCAAATGACCCAAAGCATTTTACTTCTCTTAGCTTTGATTTCCATCTGTTAATTTGGGGAGGATTTGGAGCATACTATCCCATAAAGCTGCTTTGGGAATTAAATAACTTTTTTTTTTTTTTTTTAACGGAGTTTCACTCTTGTTGCCCCAGCTGGAGTGCAATGGCATGATCTCAGCTCACTGTAACCTCTGTCTCCTAGATTCAAGTGATTCTCCTGTCTCAGCTGAATAGCTAGGATTACTGGCATGCGCCACTACTCCTGACTAATTTTGTATTTTTAGTAGAGATGGGGTTTCTCCATGTTGTTCGGACTGGTCTTGAACTCCCGACCTTAGGTGATCCACCCACCTTGGCCTCCCAAAGTGCTAGGATTACAGGCATGAGCCACCCGCCCAGCCGAGAATTAAATAACTTAAATGTACAATATTTAGAATGGTGCTTGGTATGTATGAATGTTCAATAAATATTTGATTTTTTTCATGTAGAAAACAGTATATTATGGGTAAAATTAGAATTTATAAAGTTGAGTTGATATAAAAACTAGATAAAAAGTGGTTGAGATGTATAACCACTTTTATATAATGATTTGTATGGGGAAAATGCATTATAATGACCAGACTACTGACTTCAAAAATGAGTGTTTGACACATAGGTAGTTTGTAAAATACTACCTTTTTACTAATTTTTTTTTCAGGTAGTGTTTACTATTTTTTTAGTAAGGCAAAGGGAAGGTAAATGGTATGCCTACTGTGTGCTAATCAGCACTTTTATGTCATTGCATGTAGTCCACAAACAGTCTTACTAGGTAGCTAGTAAGTACTTCATTTAAAATGAGGAAGTTGAAATTTTAGAAGGGTCCAGGGATTTACTCAGACAGTAGTGCTGTTGTAATGTAGCCTCTTTACCTCCAAGCTCAAAGCTTCTGCTACTATCTCCTGTGTTATTAACAGGGGAGAGGTTTGATACATGTAACAACAGTTATGCTGCAGACACCAACCATTCTGGCATCATAGTGGATGCCAGAATACTAGGGGGACCCCTGCTGTACCAGGTGTTAACCTTAGGGAATATGGAGGTGCCGTGGTGGGAGTCGGCTCCATAGAGAAAGGGACATTTGGAGAGCTTGGAGCAGTGGCCATTTCCAACCAATATTTAAATATTATATTATTTAGTATTTTAACAACTAGTATAGCCACACTGTTGTTTCTGACCAAACATTAGCCATATCAAAATTTTGATATAACTAGTGTTACAATTAAGTATAAAAAATTTTTAAAGACCATATTAAATTTTGTTTTCATGTTTTTTCTGCAAGACATTTTTAGGACCAGGCACAATTGAAAATTTCTTCCTTGTAATTCTCGCTAAACTATAAGTACATAAATATATGGTCCTGTTTCACTTACATTGATTGATTAATCACTACTTGTTTCAG
The DNA here is from genome assembly GCA_036589455.1 of Ateles fusciceps. Lineage (NCBI taxonomy): Eukaryota > Metazoa > Chordata > Mammalia > Primates > Atelidae > Ateles > Ateles fusciceps. The sequence continues at coordinate 14,263,963 of JAZHEH010001266.1, read as the reverse complement.
TTTGTTTCTTGTTGCTGTAACAAGAAAAACCTGAGACTGGGTAATTGATAAGAAAAAGAAATGTAGTTCTTACAGTTCTTGAAAGCTACGAAGTCCAAGACTGAGCAGCCAACATTTGATGAGGGCCTTCTTGCCTTTATTATTTTCAGCCATTTTTTTAAAAAAATATGAACTTGCTGTAATTTAGAGGAAGAAGCTTACATGTTAATGTACTTTGTCCAAATATTTCTTAATCTATTACAAATATCATAAAGGACTTTGTTGTTTGCTTGTTTTCCAAATGTGAATTTGTTCTCATTTATAACTTTCCTCTTGTTACATATTCTTTATCATCAAGAAGAATAAAACAATAGTCATTTTTACCTAACAATCTACATATTATGTGTTCAAATTTGCTAAAAGATCCAATCTCTTCATTTCATAGTTTGGAAGCAACACAAATCATTGATTGTATTTGTTCCTTTTCTATCTTTTTTGTGTGGTAGAAAAATTATTTGAATTATAGATGTTAGACAGTGAATATATTTTTCTTCATTTACATTGTAATATTGCATGGAATGAAATGAATTAAATATGTTAATGTTAATGCTTTTAGCCTGAACCATATGAAATTACCAATATTTTACCTTTTTACCAATAAAAAGAACAGTTTCATCGATTCAACCCAATATAAAAGTGTATATTGCCAAAAATATACTTGACTACTTTGAGTTAATCTTTTTATAATTTTCCCCGTTTATGAAGTGAATATATAATTTCTGTTTCGGTTACTAATGGTGAGTTGTTCTCTGTTGCAACTAGCCAGAGTAGATGTTTTTATAAACTTTATTATTTAACTTTTCCTGAAAATGAACCCACCATACTAAAATTAATTTACATGTATTGATTTGCAGTCTTCTGTGCCAATTTAAGATTCGATGTAACATATTTTTATATAGGGCATATTTTATTATAAATACCTATGTCTATATCTGCAACAGTATCTACAGCTCTATTCTCAGTGCTGTAAAAATCACAAGAAAATCGTAGCATTATAAATGCCAGCAACATAGGGAGCATTTAATATTTGATCAGTTTTAAGTAGAATTTGAGGCTGTGTGTGAGAGGCAGTATTAAGACTTACATCACTCATATGGAGCAAAATGGCTGATAATGTTTTGGTTTAAACATTTGAATAGTTATTTTTTCTGCATAGTCATTTCAGTTCATTATAAACAGAAGATTCATCAAATTTCTGGAAATACTTAATATACTTCCCATTTTATTTTATGGCTTTTGAATTTTCACCTATAAGATCTAAAATTATATTCCATTTATTTTTTGTATATCTCAAAAACTTGACAGGACAATTCTCTAAATATAAAAAAAAATCTAATAAACAGGAATGACTCAGAAGCTCTTTATGGTTGCACTTGCTCATATTCAGATTTATTTTTGTATTTCCTAATTATCTATCACCAAGTCAATAACGGCCCCATCTTTATTTACTCCTGTACATAATTTGTGTAATCCAGACATCTTTTTTTGTTTATAAGGATTTTATTTTTGTGTCAATTTGTTATTTTCCCTATCTAAACTCTTCATTATTTGTCAGATTGGCATAATATTGTGCTGCTCTGGGTAAGATTTGAAATATTATTCTCTTCTGGTAAAAGATAACTGTTTCTAGACATGATAAAAATCAGGCATTACTGCTGGTTTACAGAATTCCTTGCATAAAATGGTTTCTTTTACTGTTGTGAGTGCCTGCACCAAAAATCTGTAGAAACTCCCAAGTGCTGGCTGTTTTGATGCTGTAGTCACATTAACCTGCCTCCTTTTAAACATCACTGAGGATGACACGATACTCCTGTTCTTCTGTGTATTTGCATTTTCCCTGCCTCACATTTAATTCTTTAAGTATTTTCACATGACGGTACTTCTCCACCTCCTTGCACAGAGTTCTAACACCTCTCCCTGCTGTGTGTGTGTGTGTGTGTGTGTGTGTGTGTGTGTGTGTGTGTCTACTGGAAATTGTTGGAATTATTTGTGCCTATTGGAATTTGTTTTGCTTATATCAGAAATTTTCATTTTGTTGTGTTTTGTTTCTTTATAAATTCTTAATATGTTCCTAAGATAGAACTACTTATTGCATTTTTCTTTTTTTCTTTTTTCAACTATGCTGGCTAAAGTGTTTTCCCTTGAGGATTTATTAATGGGGACTCTTTATTTGGGGGTTTTGTTTCTATTTTTTAATAATTTTTAAAGTCACATAGGCTGAAGTATGCATTATGTAAAAAGATTATGCTTTATATTGTCAATGTCATAAATACTTGACAGAGATTGCTTATATAAAGTCTTATAACAGATTTGATCTTTACGTATAAGCAGTTTGTATGTTATTTTAATCATCTATAGCTGCATTTTGAAGCTGCTCCTTTAAAACATATTGACAAGAGAGGAATTTTTAGTCTGTATGCCCACACATTAAAATGGTATTTATTAAAAACTTTTTTCTATAAATTAATTCAAATATATCTTCCCTCTAATTAGTTCCCATCAAATTAGTCTTATCAAATACTAATTCATTAATCTACCATATCTTATTAATTGTTTAAACTTATATGATTTCCTTTTGTTTTTATAGAGAGAAGGTCTTCTAAGAAGACTAAGTTCTGATTCAGTGTTTTCTGCTTTATCTCCTACAACACCCTAGTGATTTGTTCTATTGAACACAATGGAGTCACTGTTAGACCTCTTATTTTCTTTGCTACTACCATGTAAATAAAGGATTGCGGTCTACATTCTAGATTTTTTTTTTTAGGCCTTGAAGTAGATTTATGATAGCTTAATGAAATTTATCTTTATAATAGTGTTTTTCTTGGAATGGTAGTTTCTTATGTTTCCAGTGCCCAAAAATGTTATCCTAGTACCATGAAAATACTAGAAAATATGTGAACGTCCTTTAGGATCTCCTAATTTTTGTTGACAAAAACAACAGCAGGTCCCTCCATCCCCTCCTTACTTCAGGGTCAGGGACCCATTTTCTATTTTATCATCAACAGGAACATCATTTTTTTGTTGAGCCAAATCCCAAATCTTTTGTTGTTGTTGTTATTGTTGTTTTCTGGCGATTTGTTTGCTTGGTTTATTTTGTATGTAATGGTAGCCCACCACCCATTTATTATATTGTGATTGTTTTCACTTTGGGGTTAGTTAAATATGTTAGGTAATAGACTGATGACCGGTAAAACTAATGCCTATATTTTACTATATTGCTTTAGACTTTTTAAAAAATCATGATATCCTGTTAATTGCTTATAGATTTCTTTTGGCTGCATCTGAAACGGGGTAGTACAACTTGGGTGTTTAATTTGTGAAAGTATTTTTTTCTTGTTTGCTCTTCTAAGTTCTAGTGATGGCTAATTAATCAAATCATGGAGTTGAAAGAGACCTTCAAGGCTACCATGATTCAGAAGGAATTTAAATATACCCTCTGGTTCTAATTTCTTTCTTCAATAGCCCTGTCTCTTATCCAGTAATTCCATCAATATTTTTAGGATAAACCTGAACAGTGAAGTCAGCAGTAGTTGTCACTGTTGTATTTCTTCTCTTCCCTTCTTTTTTTCTCCTCTATAGAACTTTCTGGCTTTGAAAAATAATTTCTGGCATTCTGGAAATGTAGGCAATTCCTGTTGGTGGTCATAATGAGAAAAAGGCATGTGATATTTGAGAAAGTTAACCAAGATGATGTCAGTGGTAGTGATTTTTTAAGAAAGTCATGAAAATGATAAAGTGGGAAAGTAAACCTGGGATTTCAAACTGCACTCTATTGGTACCAGTGAGGAGGGATATACTACTAGACATGTGTAATAGCTGGGCATGGTGGCACACACCTGGAGTCCAAGCTACTTGGGAGGCTTAGGTGGAAGGATCATTTGAGCCCAAGAGGTCAAGGCTGTGGTGAGCCATGATTGTGCTATTACATTCCAGCCTGGGTGCCAGAGCAAGACCCTGTCTAAAATTAAAAAATAAAAATAAAAAAAATATGTCAGAGAGACCACTGAGTAAGGACTCATTGTGGCAAGAAACAGAAACTGAGAAGATATGAAGAGAAGGTAGCATAAACATACTAGTCATAAACTTCTAAAGGTGCCATTATTTGGATGGAACCAGTCAGTAAGATCATATATATATATTTCTAAAGTAAAATAGCATCATAAGCATTTCTATTACACTGCCCAGAGGAAGTTCCTAAAAGGTACTAGCAAGAATGGAAAAATGGAAATTATCCCTAAAATTAAGATACATGAATTGTCATTGATTATATCTTTAGTTTGCTATCCTTCTAAAAATTTTGTTTTAGTGACTGTAGGCCTATTGACATAGACTTTCATGTTCACCTGATCTTAATCGCCTAATTCTGTTTTTCTCTACAATTTATTAATTTTCTCAACCTTGAGTTCTTGATCCAGAGAGATTTTCAAGAACCTTATTTTTGAAGTCAGGGATAAACTGTATAGAATTAGAGAAATGAATGAGCTGCCAGCTCATTCACTGAATCCCAGCCTTATTAGATCATTAATGTCAACAAGCCCAATACATTGATAAGGTTAAGGTTGAAGATATGATTGCCAGAATGTTAACATACATGTTCTTGGAACTATATTTGATAAAACATTGTACTTCTTTCTCTCAGAAAAAGCTCTCAAAGTGTTTGCATACAAGCTACACAAAATTCACTCACTAGTCTTCCCCAAGTAATGGATATAATAAAGGTGGGACCTCAGAACAAAATTGCTTATTTATTTCAGCTGAAGAGATACCTTGTGAAGATCTGATAGACATTTTTAGAAAATGCTCGTGAGGATAAAAAGGATTTTTCTTTGTTATTCTCTAATACAAATATTTCATTTACTGTTAATACTTTGACTAGCCTAGTTATTATGAACTTTCACAGAGACCTTTAGTTTCTTTGTACTTTTTTTTTTTCCAGCAAGCTCAAATCTGTACTATACTTTGTACTTTAAAAATAGCTTCCTAGTGAAGCCATATTGTCTGGGTAAGTTGCAAGAGGGGTAAACACAAAGCTTAATTTGGTGAACAGGATTTAGAATTACCTTTGGTTCTTTGTTTCTGAAAGTGACCTAGTCGTACCCAATAAGGGATTCTTCTGCTCTTTGTGACGAAAGGATAGTAGTTGCATTAAAATCATTTAAAAAGTAATTTGAGGTCCACTGAGAGAGTGATCTGGAATAAACCTACTAATAGTCTGAATTAGTACTAAGTAATGACTGAAATGTGCTCAGGCTAAAATTATTCTCTGAGTTAAAAACAGTTGAGAAAACAAATCTTTTGTGGATTGCATGATTAGAGCTATTGTTATACCGAAGAAATTTGGAATCTTTTAAAAAGCAAATATAAGCTAAAAAGATTTTTAATTTTTTGAACATTTGATTTCTGTTCAAATAAAAGATTCCTTGCAATTTTATTTTATTTTGTAACTTCTTGCTATGATCAGTTTCCATTCAGCCATGTTTTATATTTGTGAATTACAACTTTTTTTAAAGTCATCTATCAGATCAGAATGACTGGGATCTTGAAGGCTATGAAAGTTGCATAATACTAATAATATGAAAGCAATCACCTATAAAAGTTTATGCTTTGATATAACCCAATAGCTCAGGGAAGTAGAAAGCATGTTTTCTTTCTATATAAATTGCCGTATTTTAAAACTAGAATGAAATTTTATTGTAATGAAATGGAAGAGAAGACATTACAACTGATACCACAGAAACAGAATGGATCATAAGAAACTACCATCAACAATTCTATCACAACAAATTAGATAACCTACAAGAAGTGGATAAATGCCTAGACATATGCAGCCTATGAAGACTGAATATGAAGAAACAGAAAATCTAAACATACCAATAACAAGTAAGGAGACTGAATTAGTAATCAAAAGTCTGTCACCAAAGAAAAGCCTAGGACCTGATGGCTTATGGCTAAATTCTATCAAACATTTAAAATAAATAAATACTAGCAAACCAAATTAAACAACACATTAAAAATGTTATCCACCATGAGCCAGAGTTATTTATCCCTGGGATACAAGGATATTTCAACATACACAAATCAATAAATGTGATACATCACATTAACAGACTGAAGGACATATGATCATCTCATATGGACAAAGAAAAATACTTGACAAAATTCAACATCCTTTCATGATAAAAAACTGTCATCAAATTAGGTATAGAAGAAATGGACCTCATCACAATAAAGACTATATATTGACATTCAGCTAACATCATACTCAACGGGAAAAGCTGGAAGCTTTCCCTCTAAGAACCAAAAAAAGACAAACATGCCCTCTGTTACTGCTCTTACTCAATATAGTACTGGAAGTCCTAGCCAGAACAATTAGGCAAGAGAAAGAAATAAGAAGCATCCAAATTATAAAAGAAGTAAAACTATCACTATTTGCTGATGACATGATCTTATGTATAAAAACCCTACAGATTCTACCAGAAAAACTATTAGAATAAGTAAAGTAAGTACAGTAAAGTTGCAGGATTCCAAAAGTCAACATACAAAAATCTGTAGCATTTCTATACACTAAGTGAACTCTCCAGGAGTCAAGAAAATAATCCCACAATAGCTACATTAAAAAAAATTAAATATTTGGCTGAGCACTGTGACTCACACCTATAATCTGAGCACTTTGGGAGGCTGAGGCTGGAGGATCACTTGACACCAGGAGTTCATGACCAGCGTGGGGAACATAGCAAGACACCATGTCTACAAAGAATTTTAAAAGTTAGCCAGGTGCAGTGGCATGTGTCTGTAGTCACAGCTACTCAGAAGGCTGAGGTGTGAGTGTTGGCTGTGGTGGCCTATCAGGGACTGCTCCTGCAAGGAATCCAGCTGCAGGTGGGGGAGGTGTGGCCAAAGCTGCATGCCCTGTGGAGCACAGGAACCAGTAACAGTAAGGAGCCCTGCCCTCCTGGGTGCACCTGCAGCTGCCCAGCAGTGGTTGCAGACCCTTACATCCCTGCATTTTCAGGGGCCTGGGAAGCCCACCCTGCCCCTGCAGGCTCCAAAGCACCTGCTTCTGCTACCTGGCCTCTCCTTGCTCCCAGTGCCTGCTCTGATTTCAGAGCAAGGTTGAAGCTGAGCCAGGACACTGTTGTGACCCAGTCAAGTGTGCACATGTTCGGGACTGTGCAGACATGCCAGCTCCCCTTGTCACCTCAGCCCCCTCTGAAACTTTGGGAGGGAGGCCTGGGTTTGGGGAATGCAGAGGGTGGCTGGTGCAGGCCTGTAAACATCCCTCCACAGGAACAGCCTGGGTTCCCTGGATGACATGATTGATGGAAGCAGGCGGAAGACAGACTCCTGGGTGGAAAAGGGCAGGTCCCGGGGTGAAGCCCCACCTTCAAACTAGGGACAGCCTGAAGCATGGGGGCTGGGCTGTCAGTTCCAGGTGGAGTCTGCCACCCAGAGTGAGAACTTATGGTGCTTTTTCCAGACCCGCCATGGCTGCCCATGGACCAATCAGCATGTACTTTCTCTCTTCTAAAGCTCATAAAAACTCTGGACTCAGCCAGACTCATACAGACTGTTGGGACTACCATCTGTGGGAAAGAGCTACCCATTTCAGGTCTCCTGGACTCTTCAAATGACCAGACTGCAGAAAGCAGCCACCCAGCATGGGTCTCCTCTCCACTGAGAGCTGGACACTCATAGGGACGACCTGTCTGCAGAAAAGAGCTCCTTGAGGAACCGTTCTGTTGCTCAATGAAGTTCCTCTCTGCCTTGCTCACCCTCTGGTTGTCCATGTACCTCATTCTTGCTGGACAGGGAATGAGAACTTGGGACCTGCCAAATGGCACGACTGAAAGAGCAGTAAAACAAACAGGGCAAAAACATGCCCCCTACTCACCACAATGCAGGCGACAAGAAGGAGAGAAGAGCTGTGGCCCTTCTGGGAGCCCAGACCTGGGGGTTCCTTGAGCCAGGGCTGTGACACACTCTTTAGGGCTCTGCAGTTCCTGGTATCTCCAAGCTTCCAGGTGCCACGGCATTCCCAGGTGTCTGGTGGAAACTGCTTGTGGTATGCCTGGTCCAGCCATTGCCTCGCATGGAGCTGGTGCCTGTGCCAGAGCCTGGGGCTTTCCACCCCCCACTGCAGCCAGTACACCTGGCTCTGCACAGTGGCTGGACCCCATGCTGGCTCACACACCCCTTGCCATTTCATGCGAGGCTCACCCTTCGAAAGTATGGGATCAGGGCCAGTATCCTGAGCCGAACTCAGTGTGCATGGGTGAGTGGGCAGAATGAGCCCAGCGGGCCTGAGCAAAACTCAGGCAAAGGTGCCACTGGCCACAGAGGTTTCTGGCTGGTGAAGCAACATCCCAAGGATCCTGTGATGGGAGGTTTGCTTGTGCCCAGCAGTAAAGAGGCTACAGTGAGCTACGATCCTGCCACTCCACTCCAGCTTAGGTGACAAAGCAAGACCCTGTCTCATAAATACATACATACATACATACATACATGCACACATGCATACATACCTAAATTAACTACACAGGTACACTGAAAACTAAAACACTGGTGAAAGAAATTGAAGACACAAATAAATGGAAAGATATCCCATGTTTGCATTAAAGAAACTAATATTCTTAAAATGCTCACATTACCCAAAATGATCTACAGATTAAATGCAATCCATATCAAAATTCCAACATCATTTTTCATAGAAATAGATTCAGAAATCCTAACATTTATGTGGGACCACAACAAAAACCTGCATAGCCAAAGCAATCATGAGCAAAAAAATCAAAGCTGGAGGCATCACACTACCTGAATTCAAATTGTACTACAAATCTATAGTAAGTAAAAAATACTGTAGTACTGGCAAAAAAAATACTAAAATTAAATAAAAATGGACACATCCACCGATGGAATGGAGTAGAGAATTTAGAAATCAGCCCATGCATATGTGGTCAATTGATTTATGACAAAGCTGTCAACAATAAACAATGACAAAGGATAGTCTCTTCAGTGAATGATGTTGGAGAAAGCTGGATATCAACATGCAGAAGAATGAAATTGGACCCTTATGTCACTACATATACAAAAATCAGCTCAAAATGGATTAAAGACTTAAATGTTAAGACCAGAAAATGTTAAACTACTAGAAGAAAACTTAGGGGGTAAACTATGCAAAATTGATCTGGGCATTGATTATTTGGATTTGACCCCAAAAGTGCAGGTGACAAAAGCAAAAATAAATAAAGGGATTATAGCAAACGAAAAGCTTCTGTACAGCAAAGGAAACAATGTGCAGAGACAGCCTACAGATTGAGAGAAAAGGTTTTCAAGTCATCCATTGAATAAGGGGTTAATATTCAAAACATGTAATAAGCCCAAACAACTCAATAACAAGAAAATTAAAGAAAAAAAAAAACATTAAAAATTGGAAAGGGACCTGAATATAGATTTCTCAAAAAACGTACAAAAGTCCTAGTGATATATGAAAAAATTCTCAACATTGCTAATCATTCAGGAAATACAAATTAAATCTGCAATGAGATATAATTTCACACCTCTCAGAAAGACCATTAGCAAAAAAAAAAAGAAGAAAGAAATGCTGATGACGATGTAAAGAAAAGGAAACTTTCGTACTTTGTTGGTGGAAATGTAAATTAGTACACACATGGAAAACTGTGTGAAGCTTCCTCAAAAAACTAAAAATAGAATTATCTTATGATCCAGCAATCCCATTTCTGGATATTCACCCAAAACATTTTAAATTAGTTTGCTTAAGAGATGTCTGCACTACCATGTTCTCTGCAGAAATGTTCACAATAGCCAAGTTACAGAATCAAACTAAGGTGATGAATGGGTAAAGAAAAGATAGAGTATGGTACAACTCAAAATTGCTAAGAGAGTAAATTTCTAATATTCTTACCACAAAGAATGTTAAGTATTTGAAGTGGACGTGTTTACTGGCTTCATTTAGTTATTTTGCATTGTATCCATAAATCATAACTTCACTTTGTATTTTATAAGTATATATAGTTATTATTATGAAAATACAATACAAAATTGAGATTGCAGTCATGTTTTAGAAGGTATAATTTTTTGTAAGACAATTGGAAATGTTTTAAAACCACAAATTTATATTTCAGTATTGAACCATACTTAATGGATCTCAATGTGATTAGGCACATTAAACATTACATTTAGAAGCAAGAACATGGTTTTAAGAAAACTCTTTGTATCATAGAGACCTTATTATTTAGAATGCACAGGAATAATAAAATGTATGTAGAGCTAAATAGGGCTTAGAAATCATCTTTTTTGTGAGGAAGAAGAAAAGTTGGAAGTGAAGCACCATGGCATTCTGTTTGCAGATGGGAAACCTGACAAAAGATATCTTCATATTAATTTCTGAGGCTTCTAGAGTTATTGGATGGAGTCTTTTAGGTTACTGGATGGAGCCTTCAGGAAATACCAGTTAATTGTAGACTGCTGGAGTTCGAAAGCTAGTTCTGCCAGTTATTAGCTATGGAACTTGGATAAGTTAATTGATCTATATTCCTCATTTTATTTGTAAAATGTAGTTGATAATAGCACTTCTTTTTTTCTACTTTTTAAGAACATAAGCACTTCTTAGGGTTGTTGTGAGAATTAACTATGCTACTTATAATTTAGAATTCAGTAAATGTTAGCTATTATTTACTGTACTTAAAAGCAAGAAATAAGTTTTAGTAATTTGTATGACAAATGTTAGTGATACTTAACAATGTCTGTTATCTAGAAACTTGTATTTTTAATCATTAAAGATTAATATGAATGAATTCTTTTGTGATGTAGACTATTGTTTGTGATTTACAGAGCGGTTGATTCTGGTTAAAATATGTAGGAAAAACTAAACTTCAGTGATAAACTGTTGATTGATTTGAATTTGTAGAAACTCCGAGATCTTTAGCATTACATACATGTAAAAAGAATACTTTATAAAGAGTACTTCAAACTAGGTAAGGAAGATAAGAGCTAAAGTATAGTTTTCTTTTCAGGTTTAGTAGTTGTTGAGGTGTCCATCCTTGTTATGTATAACAAAGACTCAGATAATTACCTCTGTTTATTAGAGATTTCTTTTTCAGAAAAAAAAATCTTAAATGGTATATATGTATGAAACTGTTTTTATTGCAAAGTAATTTGGGACCCATTTATAAGAATTTCCTTTCTTTCTTTCTTTCTTTTTTTTTTTTTTTTTGAGAAGTTATTTTGCTCTTGTTGCCCAGACTGGAGTGCAACGCCTCCCAGGTTCAAGCAATTCTCCTGCCTCAGCCTACCGAGTAGCTGGGATTACAGGCATGTGCCACCACGCCCAGCTAATTTTGTATTTTTAGTAGAGATGGGGTTTCTTCATGTTGGTTAGGCTGGTCTTGAACTCCCAGCCTCAGGCGATCTGCCCACCTCGGCTTCCCAAAGTGTTGGGATTACAGGCTTGAGTCACCGGCTTTTTTTTTTTTTTTTGGAGACAGAGTCTTGTTCTGTTGCTCAGGCTGGATTGCAGTGGTGTGATCTCAGCTCACTGCAACTCCGGCTCATGGGTTTTCAAGTGATTCTCCTGTTTCAGTCTCCTGAGTAGCTGGGATTGCAGGTACACACCACCACCCTCAGCTGATTTTTGTATTTTTAGTAGAGATGAGGTTTCACCATGTTGTCCAGGCTGGTCTCAAACTCCTGATGTCAGGCAATCTGCCCACCTGGGCCTCCCAAAGTGCTGGGATTATAAGCGTGAGCCACCGTGCCTGGCAAGAATTTTCAAAACTAAAACATTAACAGCCTATTTTATGTTATTTTTAGTAGTTATGTGAGAGAAAGAAAGGAGTGTGTGTGTGTGTGTGTGTGTGTGTGTGTGGGTGTGTGTGTGTGTATGTTTGAGGGACATGGTTCAAGACTTTCTTTATAAAATTTTTGACTTTGTATTTAAACAGAAAATGAAGCTGGAAGTGCTTCTCTCCAGCCTGCCACCCCCACTAACTTAAGGACCAAATAAAATTAATTCTGAGCTATCAAGAGCATGTTTCCAGTTATATGTGAGATTTTACATGAAATTTTCATTATAGAAGATAACATTTCTCTCTTTTTGCCACAGTATTTTATTGATTGTCTACCTACACAGTTTACCTAAGAGAATAGGAAAGTTTACAAAAGATATAATCCATAAACATTATTTTAGTATGTCTATATTGATTTATTGCTGAAGTCCTACTTACTGTATGTTCAAAGTTCCTTCCTAAGCCAGTGGGTCTTGGGATTATCTTTAAAGATTAGAAATATAATCTTATAAAACTGAAGACGTATTTACATAAATGCTAATAATGAGAGTCTAGTACTAGTCAGTGTTTATATGTGTGCTTTAGATCACAATTCTACATGGACTGTAGATGTAAATTATAATCACGATGCCTATAAAGAATAGAGAATCTGCCTCAGCCTAGTTCTGAACCAGAACTTTGGGCATGCACGTGGGGTTCTATATTTTAAAGTACTACTTTGGTCCCTAAGTGCATTACACTTTGACATTTACTCCCGCTACCAATTGCATCATGCTTGGATCTGTGTATCTAAGATATTTCATGGTCATTGAGGTTTGCCTGTGTGTATCTTGGAAGTTTTGAAATAATTTTGACATTTAGTATTTGTATTAGAAGTAACTCAGTATTTTTCATAGACATCTGTAAATAGTATTTTTGGAAGTTAATGTCTTATTAATATGTAGAAACTAAGCTAAATAGTTGCAGTGAAATTGTTTCTCAACTGGAGAAAAAGATATCCTTCCTTCATCCTTTTTAAAAACACCTGAGCCCTGGACCTACTTCATACTAATTAAACCATAATATGTAAAGAATATGCTGAGTGTGAATATATTTTAAAAGTGTCTCAAGTGTTTTGAATATATAGCTGCAACTGTAAAACAGACATTTACACTGATGACCAAAAGGAGCAATGATACTGCTAATCCAAAAATCATTTATGTTTGGCTTGAGAATCTGTAGTACTTACCTGGGAGGATGAGATAGCTCAGAAGCTCAAGACCAGCCTGAGCAACATAGGGAGACCCTTTCTCAAAACAAAGCAAAAACAAAAACTACATACTAAAAGTATGGCACTGTAGCATCCAAATCCTGTTTCCCTAACTGCATTGTCAAGGAATTCACAATCAAACTTCTTTAGGCAAGAAACATTTTCTCTGCATATCCCATTTGTCTATTAGAAAGGGAATAATTTTTCTTAAAGGGCCTTTTTTTTTTTTTTTTGGCTGAGTTTACCAGCCTGGTGTAAAGTACTGATTGGGGAAGTTTAAGTACTAAGAATAGAATTTTGAATTTTTCATAAGGACAGAACACTGAACTAATTGATTTGTATGATTTTGGCTTTTATAAGCAACTCAAGTGTAATTAAGAATATATTTATTATTCTTAATTACACTTGAGTTGCTTATAAAAGCCAAAAGCTGGCTGGGTTCGGTGGCTCACACCTGTAATCCCAGCACTTTGGGAGGCTGAGGCAGGTGGATCACGAGGTCAAGAGATCGAGACCATCCTGGCCAACACGGTGAAACCATGTCTCTACTAAAAATACAAAATTTAGCTGGGCGTGGTGGCGTGCGCCTGTAGTCCCAGCTACTCAGGAGGCTGAGGCAGGAGAATTGCTTGAACCCAGGAGGTGGAGGTTGCAGTGAGCCAAGATCACGCCACTGCACTCCAGCATGGCGCCTGGCAACAGAGTGAGACTCTGTCTCAAAAAAAAAACAAAAGCCAAAAATCCAAAAGTTTCCCCAAAAGGGGAACTTTTGTAGAATGGGGTTCTGTTCATGTAGGACATCAGAATTCATTTTTTTACAATCATATAAAAATTTTGCAGAAAAATTAGTATTATAGAAAGTACTCAACTCTGTGACATGGATCATAATATATGTTCCAAAAAACTTTCTGATTCTTCTAAAGGGGAAATCTTAATGTTATTGCTGTTTGTTTAAATAAAATATGTCCTATAATACCCACGTCTTTTTGCCCAGCTTATTATAGAAAGTCATGAAGAATAATTTCAATTTTTTTATATTTAAGATAAGTGAAGCAATATCTATAATCTCAAATTCATTGTATTTTCTTATGCTTCTCTTTAGATGTACATTGAAGATGTCAGTTTCTACATGTGGGAAGTAGACATTGAAGGCTTTATGGTTTACAGACAAGATCTTTAGAAGTTAAGCACTAAAGGTAATTAATAACTGTAGCCTCGTATATAATTTTATTTAAATGGTTAGTATTGTCAGATTATAATTCTACTTGTTAAATTTGTTAAGTTTTTATCACTGGCCCTGTCTAAGTTACAACTGCATTCATTCATATTCAGACACAAATTTTTATGCCATAATATCATCTTGACAGAAAGTGTCAGATTTCATTTACAATAAGTGGTTGATTTAAAAAACGATAAATTATAATGTACAAGTGCAGACCAACTAAGAATAAAGAATAAACAAAGTAACTTCTATCAGACCTGTGAATACACCTTAGCAGAATTTAATGTGAAAAAGTAATTAAACAAAAAACTATCATCCACTGCACTTTTTTCATGTATTTATTAATCAGTCCCTTTAACAAGTTAAGAGCTTGTTCTTTATCCACTCCAAAAAACTCTCCTAGTTTCATATACTCATAACATTATTACCCCTGAATACCAAACCCCTTTTCATTTTGTCATGGCTCCCCCAAAATTTCTCTTTGCCTAGCTTATTTTTTCACGTAGCATGTTCTGTTCACATCTCCCATGACTGCTTACATACTTACATAACAAAATTTCTGACCACATTTTGTTAAAATTTCAAGTAAGATACAAGGGGGGAATAAACCTCCAAAAACAGTACTTCAATGTTGCTTGCCAAATGGGGCCAATGGAAGCCTGGAGAGCATGTGACCTGTAAACTGGGTGCTCCTGTTCTGTTCTAGGATCCTTGCTAAATGGGAATGAGATGCTGTAAAATCAATTCTTAGTAGTTTTTTTTTTTTTAAGAACAGAAATAGATTTGAAAAAAATCCTTATTTTTCAATATCAGCACAAAATTTTTCCTTTGGAAAAAAGTTTACTTTTGCTACTACATAAGCCAAGTAAAACAGTTTACAGTCTCTGGTGCAGGAGTGTTTTTTAATTTGTTCTATTTTTCTTTATTGCTTTTAGAGTGCCAGTATTTAGAGTCTATGTTTTCTCCTTAATTTTTGGTTAACTGCTTAATGATTTTTGCTAGTTTTCTATGATGAATATTAATGTCAGAAATGACTTTCTTGAAATAATAAGTGATATTACTTATTTCTCATTCATTTTTGTAGTTATATATGGTGACTTGGTTATTTGGAGTAGCTATTCAAGTGTTTTCTGAATTATAATGATTAGATAACTGTTTTTATCGTTTTGTCTTCTCCACAGTCTAAATCAAATCCTTCTAGTGAAAATTTATATGTAATATATTATATACATGTATATATATATATATATATATATATATGTATATGCATATTCACACACATATATTTCTTTTATTTTAAGAGATGTAGTCTCTTTAAGTTGCCCAAAATAGATTTGAGCTCCCAGGCTTGAGCAGTCCTCCCACCTCAGCCTATCAAGCAGCTAGGACTACAGGTGTGCGTTAACCATGCCTGGCACTTTCTGGTTTTTGTTGTTATTATTGTTTGTTTGTTTGTTTGTTTTGAGACAGGGTCTTATTTTGTTGCCCAGGCTGGAATGCAGTGGCACAGTCATGGCTAACTGCAGCATCGACCTCTTAGGCTCAAGCTACCTCAGCCTCCCAGAGTGCTGGGATTACAGGCATGTGCCACCTCACATCTTTTTTTTTTTTTTTTTTTTTAATGGACCTTTTACACAAAGAGAAAGGAGAGGTAATCACACTCTTAGGTTCATGGAGCACTGTCATTACTGGTTCATCCAAGGCACTTCTTGTTTTATTTATTTATAAATTTTCCAGTCTCATTCTCCTGCCCTCGACCCATAAGAAATCATTCTAACATGATATTCTAAAATAATATCTATTGTACGGTCCTATTTTGTTTATCTTTTTATAATATGAGTATTGTTTTGTAGGCATACATTTTAAAATTTTTATATTAGAAATTTCAAATAAAAGGGAAAGAGAGAATATTATGAACCGCCATGTGTCTATATGTCAGCTTCAACAATTATCATCTTACGGTATAATTTGTTTTACCTCTGACCTTTCCTCACCCTGACATCTTACAATTACAATTTTTTATGCATTACAATGTGTTTCCACCAGTTTCATTATTTAAGTTTTTCCACACTTTGAATGTGTTTTCTGAATTTATTATGAATTTTTTCTTACTAAAAAGAAACAAACTGGATATTTATATGTCTCTCCCCTACAAAGAATCTTGTACATTCTGAGATCCCTTTGTCTCTTCATCTTCTCCTACCCCATCATTTTGCTACTATCTGCTTTAAATCTTAAACCATTATGCCCATATGTTCTCCTTTTCTTAGCTGTTTGCTATTTTAAAAAACAACAAATTTTGCCAAGATATTTTATCAGCATGGCTTCACACATCTTTTAATTATCTTCCGTATTTGTTTCTATTTAAGCATTTTATCAAAAAATGTCTTCTGAGTTTTTGTATGCTTGGAAATATATGTCATCATAGCCTCATATTTGAATGACTGCATTGCCATATGTAAAAATCTAGGTTTTAAGATTTTTTTCCTTCAATAGTTTGAAAATCCATGATCTTCCCTAGTCACCATTGTAAAAAAATTTTTTAAATAAATTTAAAAAAATAAAATCCATGATCTTTTTGTCCTGTTCAACTCCATCATTCCTTCAAATACATCCTTCTTAATATTTTTCTTTTTCTTTTTTGTTTTGCTTTTTTGAGACGGAGTCTGGCTCTGTCACCCGGCCTGGAGGGCGGTGCCGCAATCTCAGCTCAACCTCTTCCTCCTGGGCTCCAGTGATCCTCCCACCTCAGCCTCCTGAGTAGCTGAGACTACAGACACATGCCACCACCACCCCCCTCCCCACAACCGGCTAATTTTTGTAGAGATGGTGTTTCGCCATGTTAGCCAGGCTGGTCTTGAACTCCTGGCCTCAAGTGATCTGCCCACCTTGGCTTCCCACAGTGCTGGGATTACAGGTGTGAGCCACCACACCCAGCCTAGTTTTCTTTCTGAGTCTCCTGTTATTCAGATGTTAGCACTGCCAATCCCTTAGCCTTTCTTTTATATTTTCTTTTTCTTTTTTTTTTTCTTTGAGACAGAGTCTTGCTCTGTCACCCATGCTAGACTGCAGTGGCGAAATCTTGACTCACTGCAACCTCCGCCTCCCGGGTCCAAGCAATTCTCCTGCCTCAGCCTCCTGATTAGCTGGGATTACAGGTGTCCACCACTGTGCCCAGCTAATTTTTGTATTTTTTAGTAGAGACTGGGTTTCACCATCTTGGCCAGGCTGGTCTCAAACTCCTGACCTTGTGATCAGGAGCTCTCTGTCTCCCAAAGTGCTGGGATTACAGGTGTGAGCCACTGCACCCAGCCTATATTTTCTATTTCCTTGTTCTTAGGTTTGAAGATTTCCTCAAACTGATCTTCAGATTCATTTATGCCTCACTTAAATTCTATTATTTATCTAGTCTATATACTTCAAGTATTATTTTTTGTACATAATATTTCTGCTTGCTTCTTTGTTCTCTTGTTCTTATTACATGCTGCTAATATCTTCCCTTACCTCTTTTAGTATGTTTACTAGGCTTATTTTAAGTTCTTGGGCCATTAGATCTACTATTTCTGCTTCTCGTAGAATCCGTATGTCAATAGTTTATTTTTCTTTGAAAACAGTTGTGCTTCTTCAATGTCTTGATATGTTGACCTGTAAGATAATTTTCCTCTGGGGATATTAGCTACTAGGACATCACATGTGGGAAGAGAATTGTACCCAGTCTGTGTCATTTTCAGTGAGCTCAGATGATGGAAGGTAGGTAGAAAAGCCCCAGGCTGCATGAGAAATCACAGTTAATTTATCAAGTCTACAAAATGACACCTCAGGTCTCTACTTTACCATCTCTCCCCCTCCTCCCTGATCCTATCAGGGAGAATAGCATCCAAAGCTATTGATTGTAATTTACCAGCTTTATGGTTTAGTAGGAAAGGGCAGAGAAATTCCTGCCTAAGGTTAGTCTCTACCTGTTTTCCTCAGCTTTTTATAAGTACTGTTCACTCCTGAAGGCATTTGAACTATAGTCTGAGTACCTGTAGATATGGGAACAGTAAGTTTTTGACTCAAGTCAGGGAAGAATCAAAGCAGAACTCTAATAGCTCATATCCTGTTTTACCCTCCTACAGCCTTGAAGGGCTGCCTCCTGCCCCAGATCCAAGGCCCCAGCCACCAGCCTAGCACACTTACCCTTCAAAATTGTCCTTTTTCACCCCCCTTTCTTCCCTGGGATTTTTCAGGTTTTCTTATTTCTTGGCTTTTTTTCTTTATAGTTCCTATAGGAGTTGGTCTTTGGAGAGGGAACGAGACATTGTACTATTCCGAAATCTTGGTGTTATCTTTCTGAAAGAAATTCAAACAAAAGCTATAAATCTGTGTGTACCCTTTGACCCAGCGATTACATTTCCAGAAATTTCTCCAAAACATATGATCAAGAACTATTTAGTCATGATATTGGAAAAACATATCCAACAGTGGGAGTTAATTAAATAAGTATATATTCATGGAATAAACTCTTCTGAGTAAGATACTACTCATTTCTGTTTTTTAAAAAAATAGATGTTCAGGTATGGTGGCTCACACCTATAATCCCAACACCTTGGAAGACTGAAGTGAGATAATCACTTGAGCTAAGGAGTTCAAGACTAGCTTGGGCAACATAGCGAGGCCTCCTCTCTATTGAAAAAAAAAAAAAGTAAAAATTCAGTCAGGGATGGTGGTCTATAGCCCCAGCTATTTAAGAGGTATATGCCTATAGTCCCAGCTATTCAAGAGGATTGCTGGAGCCTAGGATACCTTGGTCTGTTTTTAATGACTGACTTTTCTCTTGGTTTGAGGTCACATTTTCCTACCTTTTAAAATGTCTTTTAATTCTTGACTTGATGGGTTTACACTGGGTATTTCTTAAATGTGATATTTAGCATTATTTGTATATCTCTATTAAAGTGCTTCTCAAACTGTAATTATTTCTTTACCTAGAATGTTAGGGCTGAGAAAAGGATGACAAGCACTGGCAGTGGGATCACTGGTTTAGTTTCAGCATAGTACTAGAATGAAAGTTAAAAACAATAAAGAATGAGTGATACGGTTTGGCTGTGTTACCACCCATATCTCATCTTGAATTCCTGTCTGTTGTGGGAGGAACCCAATGGGAGGTAATTGAATCATGGGGGGTGGGTCTTTCACGTGCTGTTCTCATGACAGTGAATAAGTCTCACGAGTTCTGATGGTTTTAACAATGGGAGTTTCCCTGCACAAGATGTCTTTTTGCCTTCTGCCATGATTGTGAGGCCTCCCCAGCCATTTGGCACTGTAAGTCCACTAAACTGTTTTTTCTTCTCAGTCTTGGGTATGTCTTTATCAGGAGCATGGAAACAGACTAATACACTGAGTAAAAGGAAACAAAATAGAAGCAGTCACAATCCTTTCATGTAATTTGTCAACAAGAGGGTAGATGCAGCATCATGGAGGAAAAACTTTACAGTGCCTTGAATATTGCCAAACTCAAATTGCCCTTAAAAAAGTAAAGAGAAATTAGAAGAGTCATGAAGAAAAGAGCCCCAAATTAAAATAAAGGCTTATGATTATTTAATAGCAGGACATTTTGCTATTGTGATTTGGAGAAAGTAAGTCACCTTTTTTTCTTTATAGTGTTTAACCAACTTGAGAATAGACACAAAGAGTCAGATGGGAAGACAACTAAATCTAGACATTTAACGAAACCTTAATAGTGATCGTTATCTAGCCAAGAATTATATTACATGAAAAAGTAGGAAAATGTAACCCCAAACCAAGATAATAGACAATCAGTAGAAACAGAGCAAGAAATGACAGCCATAATGTAAACAGCAAAGACTTTAAAACATCTAGTTGTACACATATTCAAGGACATAAAGTAAAACATTAAAATAATGAAGAGAGTCTAAGAAAATAAATTTTTTAGCTCTAGGAATTCCCACATCTGAATGAAATATCCACTGGATGGACTTCTCAATGCAATAAACATTGCAGTTAAAAAGGTACAGTAGACTTGAAGAAGGTATCAAAACTGAACCGCTGCTGGGTGCAGTGGCAGGTACTATAGTCCTACCTACTCAGGAGGCTGAGGTGGAAGAATAGTTTGAGTACAGGAGTTTGAGGCTGTAGTGTGGTGTGATCGCACATGTAGATAGCCACTGCACTCCAGCCTGAACATCAAAGCCAGAACCCAAGTCTAAAAAATAAATAAATAAGTAAAGTAAAATAAAAACTGAATCAGAGAGTAAGAAAACTGAACCCTCCCTCCTCTCCCATACCCAAAAAACCCCAGCACCTAAGTGTCCTGGTATCATGAGGTATAACAAATATGGAATTGGAGTTGCAGAAGAGGTGAGGGCAGAAAAAATATATGAAAACCTAATGGCCAAAATTTTTCCACATTGGATGAAAAATAGAAACATAAAAATCCAAGTTCATTTAATTTCAAATGGAAAACACACCAAAACATGTCATTTCTGAAACTGGTGATAAAGAGAAAGTCATAAAAACAAGGGAAAAAAGGCACATCACAAACAAAACGCAAGATAAAAATGAACCGACTTCACATCAGAAACAATGCAAACCAGAAGATAATGGAAAGAGATCGGTATCAAAAGATGAAAACTTATAAACCTTAAATTCTATATCCAGTAAAAGCTGGATATAGATAACATTTTCAGACCAAAAAAAAAAAAAAAAAAAATCCACAGAGAGAATTCATTGCTAGCAGACCTGTTACAAGAGATGTTAAATAAAGTCTTAAGGCAGAAGAAAAATAATAGTAGATGGAAACTCGATCTCTGCAGAGAAAGGAAGAGCCCCAGAAATTGTACATATATCGGTAAACATATTAGACTGTTGTTTATATATTTAAAAAGATAACTGCTTAAATTAAAAACACTGAAAAATAAGAATGAATATTTTGTTATCACATGTGTAAAAGTAAGATATATGACAAGAGTGCAAAGAATGGGAGGGAGAAATGGTAGTACAGGCTGAATGTTACTAATTCAGAATCCAAAATGCTCCAAAATTCCAGACTTTTTGGTGCCAACCCGATAGTTAAAGCAAATGATCACTGGAGCATTTCAGATTTTGGATTTTTAGATTAGGGATTCTCAATCTTTTTAAAATAACTATTCCAAAATTTGAAAAATTGAAAATTTGAACTAATTCTGGGCTCAGACATTTCAGATATTGTGTCTTAAGGTTATTATATTATTAGGAGGTTATAGGCTATTATTTAAAAGTAGGCTGTGATAAGTTAAAGATGCATATTTAAACACTAGAGCAATCTCCAAAGATATAAAACAAAGAAATACAGCTGACAAATCAATAGAGGAGATAAAGTATAATACTAGAGAATTGGCCAGTCATGGTGGCCAGTGCCTGTAAACACTTTGGGAGGCCAAGGGAGGAGGATCGCTTGAACCCAGGAGTTTGAGACAAGCCTGGGAAATATAATAAGACCCTGTATCTAGAAAAAATTTACGGTGGTGTAAACCTGTAGTCCCAGAGGCTGAGACTGAACTGGGAGGATCACTTAAGCCCAGCAGATTGAGGCTGCAGTGAGCCATGACTGCACCATTGCACTGTAGCCTGGGCAACAGTGTTACACTCTGTCTCAAAAAAAAATTAAAAAATTAAAAATCAATCATTTCTAAAGAAGACAGGATTAAAAATGAAAGAACAGATGAAATAAGTAGAAAACAAATAGCAAGGTGGTAGACTTAGAACCAACTATATCATCATTATATTAAGTATATATTGTCAAAACACTCAGATTAAAAGGTTTTTTTTCATTTGACTGATAAAAACCCAATAAACAACCCCAGAGGTTGGCAAACTTTTTATTAAAAGGACACACTGTAAATATTTTAGGATTAAGGCTCATAGTGTTTCTATCACAACTACTCAACTCTGTTTTTAGAGCTCAAAATGTAAACAGGTAGATATGTCTATGTTCTGATAAAACTTTATTTGCAAAATAAGCAATCGGCTTTTTTAAGGGGGGTAGATGTCAACTCCTGCTAAATAGAAGGAATGCATTTTAAATATAAAAACATAGGTAGATCAAAAGTTAAAAGATGGGTTAAGTATACAGTGCAAACACTAACAATCAGAAAGTCAAGATGGCTAAAATAATATTAGACAAAGTGTGCATCTGGACAAGTGTTTTAACAGAGATAAAGAGGAAATTTTGTAACAAGGTAGTTCAAGAGGATTTATTCTCCTAAATATATATCCACTTAACAATAGATCTATAAAATATTTTATGAAGCAAAAACTGGTAAGAGTTGAAAGAAGAAATAGATAATTCCATAATTATAGTTAGACATTTCAACCTTCCTCTCCCATAGTTATAACAAGTAAACAGAAATCAGTAAGAACATAGAAACCTTCAATAACACTAAAAACCAACCTGACCTGATTGACGTTTGTAGAACATATACCTAATAACAACAGAATACACATTTTTTCACTGTGCATAGAACATTCATCATGATAGAACATATGCTGGCCCCTGAAAATCAATAAAATGTTAAAGATTGAAATCATCCAGAGTATGTCTCTGAACAAAACAGAATTAAGTTATAATCCAGGTATCATTGATATCACTCATCCTCTTACATGGGGATGTCCTTTCTCCTATGTTGAAACTCTTGTTTCTCAATCTTTTTTTTTTTCTTCATTTTGCCCTCTCACTTTTTGGAGCAAGTCCTCCAGGAGGTTCTTGAGAAAGAATGTATAGGAGGTAATTTTTTGTAATATTTTCATTTCTTTTCTTTTTTTGACATGGAGTCTCGCTCTGTCGCTAGGCTGGAGGGCAGTGGTGCAATCTCGGCTCACTGCAATCTCTGCCTCGAGTTCAAATGATTCTCCTTCCTCAGCCTCCCAAGTAGCTGAGACTACAGATACGTGTCACTACGCCTGGCTAATTTTTGCATTTTTTTTTTAGTAGAGACAGGGTTTCACCTGTTGGCCAGGATGGTCTCAATCTTTTGACCTCGTGATCCATCTGCCTCGGCCTCCCAAGGTGCTGGATTATAGTTATGAACCACTGCACCCAGTCTTCATTTCTCCTTGTTTTTAATTTCCATAAATGTTACATCTTTTCACTGTGGTTTCATTTATATTGCCTGAATCTGTTATGACTAGTATAAGTAATTGGAAGTAGCTATTTTAAAATATTTTTGTGCCACCAGTTAAAAAAAAATGGTTTCCATTATTTAATGTCTATGATTATATGAGGGAAGCATTCTGAAAGAGTCCCTTTCATAAGAAAGAAAATTCCAGAAGACATTGCTATTAAAAGAATCAATCCCTTTAGGTAAGCTTTATTACTTAGAAATGTGTTTACCAAAATAAGTACATCTCCATTTGTGTATATTTCTTCTATGTAAAATTAAATTTTTTTCAATAATAGCAGTATGACTTAATATCTTGAAAACTTCTCCATATTCATTATTTTAATGGTTATGTATTTTATTAATAAAGTATGATGCTTCATTCTTCTATGCTTGGACATTTAGGTTATTTATAACATTTTTCTGTTACATGTGATTTAGTATTTTCTTTCTTTTATTTATTTCCTTAGGTACTATTCTTTGAAGTAGAATTACTGTACCATAGCATCTGAATTTCTTTTTTTTTTTTTTTTTTTTTTTTGAGATGGAGTCTTGCTCTTTTTGCCCAGGCTGGAGTGCAATGGCACAATCTCAAGCTCACTGCAACCTCCGCCTCCTGGGTTCAAGTGATTCTCCTGCCTCAGCCTCCAGAGTAAACTGAGATTACAGCCACCCGCCACCATGTGCAGCTAACTTTTGTGTTTTTACTAGAGACGGGGTTTCACCATGTTGGCCAGGCTGATCTCAAACTCCTGACCTCAGGTGATCTGCCTGCCTCAGCCTCCCAAAGTGAAATTATTAATGACTGGCTAAACTAACTTCTAAAAAAATTAAAATATTTTACATTGCCATAATCAATACAGATTTTTTCTGCATAGTCTTGATAGCAATTAACATTTTCCTCTTTTTTCCACTAAAATGTAAAATGTAAATATAGTTGTTTTGATTTGAATTTAATTTCTACCAAGATTGCATCTTTTTTATTGCCTTTGTATGTGTCTGTAGATCTAACATGTTTATCACCACAACTGCCTGAGTTTTAATGCTCCCAAGACAATTCTACCACCAAATTTCTAGCCTTGTTTCTCAATATCTCTGTACATCACCATCCTCTGTAAATGGGAATACAAAAATTACCTGTCTCAGGTTGTTAAAAGGAGTAAAAGAAATGATGTACATAAGCATTTGGTGAGGTTTTATATATTATGTTATCATAATATATAAAAGAACAATAAATAAGTCTAGGTTTTCTCCTATAGATGAGTTACAGTGATTTTACATGTTTCCGTAGTAAGTTCATCATATATATTAGATATAAGCACTTGTTTTATTTTTTCATTATCCTTTTTCTTATCTTTTGATTTCATTGCATAAAAGTTATAAATGTTTATTCCTGGAAGAAGTGGCAAGGAAAAAAGTTTATAAATGCTTATATAATAATTTCTTCTCTTTCTTTTCTTTTTTTTTCTCTGTGACTGCATCAAGCTAAATGGTCCTCTGCAGTAGCATCTTGGGACACCAGCAATTTATCCTTGATAGTAAAGCACCAACATTTCTTAATTATTTCCTTTAAAAAGCAAAACTGATTTGATGTTGTCCCTATGATAATGTCATGCTTACTTTATTTTATGCTAGTGATCTTACTTTTTTTTTGAAAGAAAGAAAAGAAAAGAAAGAGAGAAAGAAGGAAAAAAAGAGAATGAAAGAAAGGGAAAAAGAAGAAGAAAAAGAGAGAGAGAGAGAACGGGAATCTTGCTCTATTGCCCAGGCTAGAATGCAGTCTAAAAATGAGTATTGAAAAGCTCTTTTATACTAATCAATGTGTTATACAATGGAGACAGGAAGGAATAAGGGAGGAAAATAACAAACAGCCAACCAGTATTTCATTTAAACCTATGAAATGCTATGCAATTGCTGGGGAATGATTTACTTCCAACCATGTGGTCACTTTTAGAATAGATGTGATGTGTTACTGAAGAAAATATATGTTTTGTGGATTTGGAGTAGAGAGTTCTGTAAATGTTTATTAAGTTTACTAGTTCGAGGTCTAAGTTCAAGTCTTGGGTATCCTTGTTATCCTTCTGTCTCATTGATCTGTCCAATATTGACAATGTAGTGTTAAAGTCTCCCACTATTATTGTGTGGGGAGTCCAAGTCTCTTTGTAAGTCACCAAGAAGTTGCCCTATGTATCTGGGTGCTCCTGTATTGG
The DNA here is from genome assembly GCA_036589455.1 of Ateles fusciceps. Lineage (NCBI taxonomy): Eukaryota > Metazoa > Chordata > Mammalia > Primates > Atelidae > Ateles > Ateles fusciceps. Next base: position 14,238,305 of record JAZHEH010001266.1, on the reverse strand, counting down.
GTACACATAGACTTAGGATTGTTAGCTCTTCCCGTTACATTGATCCCTCTACTATTATACAATGTCCTTCTTATCTCTTTTGGTTTCTGTTACTTTAAAGTCTATTTTATCAGACATGAGAATTGCAACTCCTGCCTTTTTTTTTTTTCTCTCGATTTGGTTGGCAAATCTTCCTCCATCCCTTTGTTTTGAGTCTCTGTATATCCTTGCATGTGAGATGGGTCTGGATACAGCTTACCAATGGGTTTTTTGGAATGGCTGATACTGGTTGCTCCTTTCTGTATATAGTGCTTCTTTCAGAAGCTCTTGTAAAGCAGGCCTGGTGGTAATGAAATCTCTGAGTAGTTGCTTGTTTGTAAAATATTTTATTTTTCCTTCACATATGAAACTTAGTTTGGCTGGATATGAAATTCTGGGTTGAAAGTTCTTTTCTTTAAGGATGTTGAATATTGGCCCCCACTCTCTTCTGGCTTGTAGGGTTTCCGCTGAGAGATCTGCTGTGAGTCTGATAGGCTTCCCCCTTGTGGGTAACCTGACCTTTCTCTCTGGCTGCCCTTAGTATTTTCTCCTTCGTTTCAACCCTGGTGAATCTAATGATTATGTGCCTTGGAGTTGCTCTTTTTGAGGAATATCTTTGTGGTGTTCTCTGTATTAGCTGGAGTTGAGTATTGTCCTGCCTTGCTAGGTTGGGAAAGTTTTCCTGGATAATATCCTGAAGAATATTTTCCAGCTTGGATTCATTCTCTCCGTCACATTCAGGTACACCTATCAAACGTAGATTAGGTCTTTTCACATAGTCCCATATTTCTTGGAGACTTTGCTCATTTCTTTTTACCCTTTTTTCTCTAATCTTCCTGTTTTATTTCGTTAAGTTGGTCTTCGACCTCTGAAATCCTTTCTTCTGCTTGATCAATTCGACTGTTAAAACTTGTGCATACTTTGCGAAGTTCTTGTATTGTGTTTTTCAGCTCCATTAGTTCACTTATGTTCCTCTTTAAATTGTCTATTCTCGTTAGCATTTCGTCAAACCTTTTTTCAAGGTTCTTAGTTTCTTTGCATTGGGCTATAACGTGTTCTTTTAGCTCACAGAAGTTTCTCATTATCCACCTTCTGAAGCCTGATTCTATCAATTCCTCACATTCATTCTCGATCAGGCCTTGTTCAATTGCTGACGAGGAACTGCAATCCTCTGTAGGAGGAGCGGCATTCTGATTTCGGGTGTTTTCAGCCTTTTTGCGCTGGTTTCTTCCCATCTTTGTGGATTTATCCACCTGCCGTCTCTGTAATTGCCGACTGTCAAATTATGTCTCTGAGTGGACGTCCAGCTTGTTGGTGGTAAAGTTTTTTCTGTTTCTTAGTTTTCCTTCAGCAGGCAACCCTCCCCCACAGAGCTGGACCTTCCCGGGTTCAGCTGTACTTGCTGTAAAACTCTAAATCCTCAGCAGTTCCAATTGCTATTTTTTTTTTGTCGGGGGGGGGGGGGACCAGCCTTCCCCTGCGGTGACCCACTACGCCAGCTGAAACAGCAGCCTTAAGATTCGTGGCGCTTTCTGCCCAAGAATCTCCCAGTCTGTTCCCCGCTTCAGTCCGCTTTTCAATCAGCTGAATGGGAGACTGTCTTCCCCGAGCTCCAACGCCAACTAAAAGGGCACTCAGTCCTGTATACTCCGGACTGAGAACCGCCATGCCTGGGGGCCTGCAAACGGCCGCCGGCCAAAGAGTCACGCTGGCGACCCCTGGGGCTCCTGCACCAGGAATCTCCTGGTCCATGGGCAATAAAAATTCGTCTGAAAATGTGGTGTCCACTCACTCTCTGCACTTTCAGTGGGAGCTACAATCCTGAGCTGCTGCTAATCGGCCATCTTGGATCTCTCCAATTTCTTCTGTTTCTTAATGGTAAAGTACCTTTCATCTACCTATGAAATTAAAATGTTCTATAAACTATTCCATTAAGAAAATGTCATGCTATGAGCTATATTAAACACAGGGATCATAAGAAGACATGATGACTTTCCTTAAGTAGCTTCTAATCTAGTCTAAGAGGAGGATTGTATCATACAGGGTTCTCCAGAGAAACAGGATCAGTAGGGAGGAATATATATATGTACTTATATATGTATATATCTGGGTATATTGTATATATATAAATATATCATATATGTATTTATGCATGGATATGTACATTTAGAGAAATTTATTTCAAAAAATTGGCTTAAGCAACTATGGGACTGACAGGTATTAAATTTGTAAGGAAGGCCAGCAGGCTGAACACTCTCAGGCAGGAGCTGATACTGCAGTCTTAAAGCAAAATTTCTTCTTCAAGTATATCCAGCTTTTCTCTTAAGGCCTTTTAACTGATTGGATGAGGCTCACTCAGATGGTGGAAGATAATCTCCTTTACCTAAAGTCAACTGATTGTAGGTCTTAATCCGAGTATTGTTTAACTGAATAACTGGGTACTATAGCCTATCCAATTGAGGCAGAAAACTAACCATCACAAAGACAAATAATGTGGAAGACTTTTGACAGTAATTTTCCTATTAATACATTTCAGCACTTCAATATTAAGTCATTTTTAAATTGTGGCGTTTAATAAGTAAACAAATAAAATGAATGAACTAATATGTTAAAAGGGAAAAGGTAGCTAGGCACGTGGCTCATGCCTGTAATCTCAGTACTTTGGGTGGCTGAGATGATTGGATCACTTGAGGCCAGGGGTTTGAGACCAGCCTGGGCAACATGGTGAAACCTTATCTCTACAAAAAATTAGCTTGGCATTTTGACTCATACCTGTGGTCCCAGTTACCCTGGGGTCTGAGGTGGGAGGATCACTTAAGCCCAGGAAGTTGAGGCTGCAGTGAGCCAAGATCGCGAGACTGCACTCCAGCCTGAGTGACAGAGTGAGACCCTCTCTCAAAAAAAAAAAAAAAAAAAGCAAAAGATTTGTTATCAATATAGATGTCATAGATTTCTTTATTATCCCACCTCTCTATAACATACATCCTATGAGTGTCTGTCTACAAAAAGAAGCTATCATATGCAGTATACAAAGTATGACTAAGAAATAAAGTGATTTGACTTTTAAACTACTACATCATGCCATCCAAATGAATGCTAAGTTTTCCAAAATAGTCATCTTAGGAAGCTGTATATTTATCTTATGATAGTAAAATTCCTTACTCATTTGCATATCCCTTTTTAAAATTACCTCCTCAATCTCAAGTGCATTAGACTATACTGATAGTTTTCTCACCTTCTTTAAACTTTTGCTCAAATATTACTTCCTCAATAAGGCTTACTCTGACCATTCTATTTTAAATTGCATACCCCCCTCCCTTACCTTGCTTTCTTTTCCCCCCTAACATTTAAATTTTCTAATGCATATGTAATCTGCATATTTACTGTGTGCCCACACTAGAAGCTACGTAACACCGAGGCAGGGTTTTTGCAATCTAATAGACTTTCTCCAAGAGTTTGTAGATATAAAATCTCAGTTTTTATAAATATGTAACACTTAAAAGCAAGTGTAATTCAGACTTAAGTTGTTTTCAAATAGAAATGTGATCTGGTTTCAACACAGGAAAAAATGACATTACACGTATACTGATGACTTTTAAAAATACTTAGCACATCATTAAGGAACACTTAAATATAAGGATGCAGGGTCTGGCTGGCCATTCCAAGCGCTCACACAGGAGTGGGCTCCACACAGGGCTTGTTACTGGAGCAGGTGTATTGTAAAGCGATTCCCACAGAGTCCAGAGATGGAAGAGTCCAGAGATAGAAAACACAGCGGGACCTAGGCAGGGGTGCCCATGACCCCAAAGCCCCAGAGTGGGGTGCTACAGCGTGCTCATTTAGTCACATTGTCTGCAGCCTGACAGACGGCAGCACCTTAACAACTCTGTCAGCCCCATTGCCCTGCTCTAGCCTGCAGCTCCGGGTCTGGCTCAGCCTTGCTGCTGCTTCGTGTCATGTAAGATGGCTGCCCTCAGTGTTACAGCCTTCTGTGTAACCCCGTTCAGTGGGTCCCGAGTTCTTGTCCTGCATCCAAGAAGAATGAGGGTGAGAAGGGTGGAGAAGAATTCTATTGAGTGATGCGCCAAGGGTGGTTCCCCACCCGAAGTCGGGTGATTTCTCTCTCACTGTGGCTAGGTCTGGGGCTATTTTGGGCTCAGAATGGGGAGTGTGTGCTGATTGGTTTGTGAGTTTGCAAAAAAGGCTAAAACAAAGGCACCACTCAAGGGGCACAACAGCGTAGAAAACAAATTAGGAAAGGATAGGTACATGTAAAATAAGTGAAGGACAGGGGTCAATCAGAGGAAAGCATGCCAAACAGGAAGAGAGGTTCTCAGTCTCGTCTGTGGATTTACCTGAGATTTGTACCTAGGCTTTAAACTGTCATTGGCTTGAAGGTCGGGTTTCACTGGGGACCCGCCCATATCTGCCTAGGCATTTGACTGCCTCCTGCCACTATCACTAGGAGCTGGCATAAACAGTGATGGAGATGGAGTCCTTCCCTGCATGGAGCTTACTACTTTATTAGGGAAGACAAACAATAAACAAATAAATAATTACATAATGTAATTTCAAAATGCGATATGTTCTAAAGAGAAAAATAAACCATGGTAAGTAGAATAGAAGTAATTGGGTTTGGGAGTGGAAGTCCTATTTTGATAACGTGGTCAGGGAAGCCTTCACTGAGGTAGTGATATTCAAGCGGAAACGTCCTGGATATTGGAAGTGGTGAGACATGTCTGGAAGAGTGACCTAGGCAGCAAAATGGAACAGCAAATAAAAAGACTGCTGAGTCAGCAAAAACGATTGTACTTGAGGCTCAGCAAGAAATCTAGTCTGCTTACATGGAGAAAGTGGGAGAAAGAAAGGTTTGAAATGACGTTGAAGGGGTTACAAGGCCAGAAATGTAAGGGGCTTATAGATCATATTAAAGAATTTAAAATTTAGTTTTAATTTTAATCATGAAGAAAAACTATTATTGAATTTTGCACATGGGATTGATATGTGATCTGAAAAATTCAAAACATCTTTGGAACATATATTGGATTTTTTTAGAGATAAGTTGAAGTATAAATAATTGTTTTGTTTAAAAAGCAGTTCTTTAGGCCAGGTGTGATGGTTCATGCCTGTAATCCCAGCACTATGGTAGTCCCAGATGGGAGGATATCTTGAGGTCAGGAGCTCAAGACCAACCTGGCCAGCATAACGAGAGCCCATCTAATAAATAAATAAATAATAAAAAGCAACTCTTTAAAAGCTATAAAATAATGAATTCATATTTTTACCATGACAATTTTTAATAATTAGGAAAGTTCACAAATGAAATTAAAAGGCACTAATGAAATTAAAAGGAAACCTAGCTAATATTTGGTACATACAACAAGAAAGATGCTGATTTTCTTAATATGCAAAGAGTCATAACAATTAAATATGGGAAGGACAGCCTGTTTGCATAAAAGACATGAAAATGCAGTTTATCAAAGAAGTGCAAATAGCTAATAAACCTATAAAAATGATTTTCCAACCTTCCCTTGCACTCTAATGACATTTTTCTAGTGCTTGCTTAATGTCTGTCTGTTTTGCTATTCTTTTTATTCTTTACCTGAAGTATCTGTTATCACTACTGTTCTTTTATTACTCATGACAGAATGTAATGGTTTTACCTGGCTACCTATTTTCAAGAGGTGTATGCACATTAGGAAGGAGGGTCAAGGTAAGGGTGGGTCCACAGTATTGTTGCAGTTTTGCAGGTCTTCACAAGAAGGTAATCTCTGCTGCAACGGAAACAAAATGCTTCCTATAATAATGGCTTGTCTGTGGATCCTTTATGTAGCCCTATCTTTTATGCTTCTCTAAAGCTGAGTCTAGCAAGATTCTGCTGACAACTCATCTCACCTTTGTTCCCATACTTGTGATTACAAGCAATACCTGTAGCAACATAGGGTATGTTATATATACCTTCAGGGAATAGATTGTTAACATTATTTTCTTGGCTCTGCGCTGCAGAGCCCTTTACCATGGATAAATTTCTCAAAGACTGCATCTGTTTATGTATTTTCATGTGGCTTCTCCTAAGTTTGCAGACCCTTTTTGCCTATTTTAGAGTATGAAGCTCAAACCTGAACTCTAATTCTGCCAAAAATATGATGTTTAGCGAAAGAAAAGGGGGAGAGGGAAAGAATAGGAGAAAAGAGAAGAAAGCAAATGAATAAAGCAATCACTTCTGTTGGAAAAACATACAATCCAGAAAGCAAGGACTCTGGAAAAGACATCATGAAATAATAGTAGAAGATGAATCATGAGCCAGCCAAACTTAGGAAAGAAGTATTTATTTCAAAGATGAAATTGGAAGGAGCACAAGAAAGGCTAGAAAGCACCTTAAGGAATATTGTGGATTAAAATGTGAAGAATGAATGAAGTAAACTAAAGAAAAAAATTAAAAGATTAGTTATAAAATTTTGTGAATGTGTAGAGACTGAGATAAAGACGCAAAAGAAAACCAAAAGAGTAGAACAGAATAAATATTTAAAGATAAGATTTAATAATAATTTTATAAAATATAATTTTGATCTACATATTGAAAGGGCATACCATGGACCAGGGAAAACTGACCTAGAACTGTCGATACCGAAACATGTCCTCATAAAATTGCTATACGTTAAACATGAAGAAAGAATAGGTCAATAATAGGAGGGGAAAAAGTCAGACTTGTCTGTTTTGTCCACATCAGCATTTAGTACCAGTTGGCAGTGGAGTAACAACTACAGAATCTTACAGAAAGGAAAATGTTTAATATTTTAAATTTAGTCCAGCTGTTTTCATTTAAATGCTAAAGACAATTTTGAACTCAAGAAATACTGTTCAATGTGGCCTTTTTGAAAAGATTCTAGAAAATAAGCTACTGCCAATCAGATGGAAGTAAATAGGAAAATTATCATAGAAGGACTGTCAGCAAGCACTGAAAGGATTGAACTGTAAAAGAAAGACTAAATAATGTGGGAATTAAAACTAAAGAACAAAATGTAGACACTATATATAAATATAAAATATTCTCTAAAAATAAAATATATTCCCTAAAAATATGCCATTTCTGCCTGTTTTATGCCCCCTTTCCCTTCCAGTCTTTACAAATGTTTTAATTTTCTCTTCTTTTTTTTTTTTTTTTTTTTTTGAGATGGAGTCTTACTCTGTTGCCCTGGCTGGAGTGCAGTGGCATGATCTTGGCTCAGTACAACCTCTGCCTCCCAGGTTCAAGCGATTCTTTCGCTTCAACCTCCCAAGTAGCTGGTATTATAGGCACTTGCCACTACTTCTGGCTTTTTTTTTTTTTTTTTTGCATTTTCAGTAGAGACAGGGTTTCACCATGTTGGCCAGGCTGGTCTCGAACTCCTGACCTCAGGTGATCTGCCCACCTTGGCTTCCCAAAGTGCTGTGATTATAGGCATGAGCTAATTTTCTCATCTTTAATACATAGAAATCAAAGAATATCAATTAAAGCTGACAAAAAATAAAAGTATCAGCATAATTTAACAATACAAGGAAAAATAGTGAAAAACCTTAACTGAAATATGATGGATGAAAGAAAAAGGACAGAGTAATAGAAAGTATGCTAATATTATAATTGCTTATAACAGTAAACTAATAGATTTTGAATAGAGAAATAAGGACAGAGATATAAATTACATGTTTATATGTAAAAACAAAGTTGCGTAAAATTATAAGCAGAACTACTAGAACAAAGATACAAAGAAATTACCCAAGGAGAAAAGTAGGATAACAGTACCAATGATATTTTCTTTTAAAAATATATAAAAATAGTTAGGCTGCAGTGGCTCATCCCTGTAATTCCACCACTGCTGGAGCCAAGGCAGATATATAACTTGAGCCTAGGAGTTCAAGACCATTCTGGGCAACATGGCAAAACCCTGCCTCTACAAAAAATACAAAAATTAGCTGGTGATCCCAGCTACTTGGGAGGCTGAGGTGGGAGGATCACTTGAGCCCAGGAGTTTGAGACTACCCTGGGCAACATGGCAAAACGCCACCTCTACAAAAAATACAAAAATTAGACCCAGTGACTTGGGAGGCTGAGTTTGGGTGGATTGCTTGAGCCTGAGAGGTGGAGGTTGCAGCGAGCCAAGATCGCACCACTGCACTCCAGCTTGGCAACAGAGTGAGACTCTGTATCAAAAAAAAATTATATATATATATATATATAGATAGATAGATAGATAGATAGATAGACACACACACATACTAATATACATAAACATATGTATACATAAACATATGTATACATATATATAGAGAAAACAAAATAACAGAATGAAAACAGTTCTTTTTGTTAGATGCCTACTGTCACATTATCATTTAGCATTTGACTAAGGGGAATCAGCCAAGAGAAAAATTAATGTAAGTGGATTTAAAAAACATGTTTTGTTGAAACATAATTGTACATATATATGGGGTATGTACACTGTTTCGATAAATGTATACAGTGAATAATGATCAAATCAGGGTAGTTGGGATATCCACCACCTCAAATGTTTACCATTTCTTTGGGTTAGACTCATTCCAAACCTTATCTTCTAGCTATTTTGAAATATACAACAGGCTGGGCGCGGTGGCTCATGCCTGTAATCCCAGCATGTTGGGAGCCGAGGCAGGCAGATCACCTGAGGTTGAGAGTTTGAGTCCAGCCTGACCAACATGGAGAAACCCCGTCTCTACTAAAAATACAAAATTAGCTGGATGTGGTGGTGCATGCCTGTAATCCCAATTACTCGGGAGGCTGAGGCAGGAGAGTCGCTTGAACCTGGGAGGCTGAGTGAGCCAAGATGATGCCATTGCAATGCCACCTGGGCAACAAGAGCAAAACTCCATCTCTAAATAAATAAATAAATATACATCAAAATATTCCTATTTTGCTATTGAACTCTAGAACTTATTCCTTCTACCTAATTTTATTTCTGTACCCATTAACCAGCCTCTCTCCATCTCCCCCTCCCCTATAACCTTCTCAACCTCACACTTTTTAAAAAGTAGATTTCTGATATCATAAAGTATCTTATAAATGCCAAAACATAAAGAAAGATGAAAAGCCAGATAAAGGTAAGCAAGGTATTTATATCAGACCAGAGAGATTCAGTCCACAAAAACATTGAGATGAACACAGTCTTTTTATTAATGCAAAGAGTATACTTGACAATGAAGATGTAGCAGTTATGAATATCTACAAATTAAACACCATGGCATCAATAATTGGAAAGACAATGCAGGTACCATTGAAAATGGTTAGAAACACTGAACACAGGTTCAGCTGCTTGCTGCTTGCAAAACCAAATAACAAGGACGAAGTTCAGTGGAAGAAAAGGGACTTTATCTCCAAAGCTATCAGTGGGGAAATGGTCTAGGCTTCCTGTTTTAAAGAAACCATTACAAATTTTTGGCCAGAATACAAAAATTTAAAAGTGAAATTTGGTATGAAGGAGATGCAGGAGGGTGAGGAAGGTGCAGGACCACGTAATTTGCTTCGGCGCTTTATTCTCCGCTAATGTCCACGCTGGTAAACGGGCTGGCACTATCTTGAGCAGATGTAGGTTGTAAATTAACTGTATATTCACATAATCTCTTGGTGGGAGAAAATTGCATATGTACCTGGATTGTCTCAAGATTCAGTCACAGAAACTTCTAAGCAAACACATAATTAGATAAGTGAGCAGTGCAAGGAAGTGCCTGGGAGAAAGGAGAGTAAAGGTCATTATTTTATTATTAACAGGGAACATGTACCAAATAAGAGAAGGAAAAAGAAAAAAGGACCCCCAAAAAAGCCCTTAAAAATAGAGTACTCTGTTACAACACCACTAGACTTGGAAAATTTACTCATTGTCCCCTCAATCCATAACAGATCAGTCGGGGATGGGGAATGGTGGAAGAATGAGGAACACTGGAAGCATTTGTGCAAAAGTGAGAAGCTTTGCAAAGATGCTCACTGGCGTGACGTTATTATTTAACATTGTACTGAAGGGAGCCAGCTGAGAGAGGTATTAGATGTTAAAAAAAAAAAAATGAAGTTAAATCCCTGGGTGTAGATGACAAGATTATATACATAAGTCCACCACCCAAAATAAAATCAACAAACTGTCACAAATAAATTCCCTAAGATACATGGCACAACATTAATATATGTTCATGTAGATAATTTTTCATGTATACCAAAATAACTTTCAGTTAAGCCCTGGTGCCCTAATGCATATTGTTTGTGTGTTAGTTTCCTACAGCTTCCATAACAAATTACTATAAACCTGGTGGCTTAATGCAAAAGATACTTATTTTCTCATAGTTCTAGGGGCCAGAAATCTGAAATCAGTGTCACTGGACCCAAATCAAGGCATTGACAGGGCCATTCTCCCTCTAAGAATAAGCTGTTTCTTTTTCTTTTTTCTTTTTTTTTTTTTTTTTTGAGACAGAGTCTTGCTCTGTCACCAGACTGGAGTGCAGTGGCACGATCTCGGCTCAATGCAACCTCCGCCTCCCAGGTTCAAGCGATTCTCCTGCCTCAGCCTCCCAAGTAGTTGGGACTACAGGTGCACACCACCACGCCCAGCTAATTTTTGTTTTTAATAGAGTTGGGGTTTCACCATGTTGGCCAGGATGGTCTTGATCTCTTGACCTCCTGATCTGCCTGCCTCGGCCTTCCAAAGTGCTGGGATTACAGATGTGAGACACCGTGCCTGGCCAAATAAACTGTTTCCTACCTCTTCCAGCTTCTGCTGGATGATGCTGGGGAATTATTATTAATATTAATTAGTAATTAATCAATTGGTTTTATGTAGCTTACATATTATTCAATCTATAAAACATGAAATAAGGACATTGTACCTTGTTTTTGCTTTCCTATATACCTACTTTTATTTTACTTTATTTAATTTAATTTTTTGAAAGCAGGGTCTTACTCTGTTGCCCAGGCTGAGGTGCAGTGGCACAATCTCGACTCACTGCAACCCCCGCCTCCTGGGTTAGGGAGATTCTCATGTCTCAGCCTCCCAAGCAGATGGGACTACAAGCACACGCTCCAAGACCTGGCTAATTTTTATTTATTTTTAGTAGAGATGGAGTTTCACCATGTTGCTCATGCTGCTCTCGAACTCCTGACCTCAAGTGATCTGCCTGTCTAGGCCTCCCAAAGTGCTGGGATTACAGACTATATCTACTTCATATGTTGCTCATCTCTTTTAGGTGAAATGTGTGACTGGAAACAATTTTGTGATCTTGCTGCATATCTAGGTCTTCTTTTTCATTTTTGGTTGTCTGTTCTTTTTTTTTTTTCCAAGGTTGCCTGTAAACATCACTTGACTTACAATTATTTTCATATAATTACTTTTACCTGTTGATTACTTTAAGGGATTCTTCATTCACCTGCTGTTCTCTTCTCTTTACTGATTTTTTTTAGAGACTTTAAAATTAACTTTTATAGCCAAAGCAAATATTTTCATGAATTATAAACTGAATAGAAATAGTATCATCAAATGCCTCTGTTCTATAAATTATAATCAAATGAATTTATTTGAAGCAAATTATATTTTAATTAAGTGTCTCTAGTTATATTTTTACATGGGATTGATTAAACATCTTTATATGTAATACTAAATTTTTTCAAATCCAAATGTTATTTTTAACCTTTATTATTACTTCTGTCTTTTCATTGGCATTGGCATAATATATTGTAACTTTTTCATTTTTATTTTACCATGAATACATAGTGTTTTAATTACATTCTAAAACTGATTACGTTGACATAGAAGCATATGGCTAAATTTGCTGCATATGATCATTCTATTACATATCTCATTGTGTTATTTGAGATTTGTAGTTTTGTGTATTACTTAGTACTCTAGTCAGAATGTTTCTGTCTACCCAAAATTCATATGATGAAATCAAATTCCCAATGCATTAATATTAAGAGGTGGAATTTTAGGGGCCCATTAGATCATGAGATCAGATCCCTCATGATGGGGTTCGTGCCATTATAAAAGTGGCCCAAGGAAATTTGTTCTGCCATTTGAGGACACATAAACGCCACCATCTATACAGAACAGGCTCTTGCCAGACAAAGACTCTACCAGTTCCTTGATCTTGTGCCTCCCATTCCCCAGAACTGTGAGCAATAAACTTCTTTTTTTTTTTTTTTAAATAAATTACCCAGTCTAAGGTACTTTGTTATGGAAGCTCAGACTATGACACTGTGTTAGGTTTTTTCTGCATTGCTGTAAAGGAATAATGAGACTGGCATTTATAAAGGAAAGAGATTTAATTGGCTCACAGTTCTGCAGGCTGTATAAGCATGGCACCAACATCTGCTTGGCGTCTGGTGAGGGCCTTAGGAAGCATACAATCATGGTGAAAGGCAAAGCAGGAGTGGGTATGTCACATGGTGAGGGCAAGAGCAAGAGAGAGAGAGAGAGAGGGGAGGTGCTGCATATTTTTAAACAACTGGATCTCACATGAACTCAGTGTGAGAACTCACTTATCACTAAGGGGATGGCACTAAGCCACTTATGAGGCATTCATCCCCATTATCCAAACACCTTCCACCAGGCCCCCCTCCAACAGTGAAGATTACGTTTCAACATGAGATTTTGAGGGGACAAATATCCAAACATATCAAACACTTAGTAACACAGATATACAATAGAAACTACTACCTGTCAGAGGAAGGCATTTGTTTTTCATTGCTTTTTAGTTTCAACTAAAGTTCTAATATGGACTTTAAGAAGCCTAACAAATGCTATTTGATCACAGTGTGTTACATAACAGATCTTAATTTTATTTTCATTTCAAAAAGAAAAGCCATAAAACTACTTATTTAGAGGTACAAGCATTAGCCTAATTCCTACATTCTAAATAAGACCTACAGACTGATTTTCATGTAAATCAGTTGCTACAGCTAAATTATTTTCATTTATGTGTACCCTACCCCCTTTCTACCTTCAGTGTTAAGGATGGACCATTTAGAAAAAACTGCTTAATTCTTTTTTTCGAATACCTCAAACATACCTCATTTATTATATTGTTCAAGAGATAATAGGTCTTATAAAATGACTGGCAAGCTCATATTTTGCTAAATTACCAAGGTCCAATTATATTTTAGACTTTTTAATATTGTTAAACTTTTTAAATAATATTAAACTTATTTTAATAGGCCAAAACAATAACAATTTTTTAAAATTGTGATTTACCACATATTAGGGTAAATGTTAGGAGCTGCTTAAATTTAGCTCATGTCATATGCTAGAATTTAGCAATCATCTTATTATATTATATTTATAAATCAAACTTCACCCATTTATTTTACTATTGCTTAACATGAACAACACACACAAATTATAAAAAATAACTTAGATGACTAAATAAATGTTGGTAACATAAAAATTTTATCTTTATTTTCTGTGAATATTAAAGAAAGTATGCTGAATTTTTGTTACATATATACTTTTTCACTTCTATTAAACTTTCAGTTTATGTCTAGTTTCGATTATTTAAGATCTTAAAGAATCCTATCTTTAGATAGTTCCCTTTTTAGATGTATATACAAGAGAAGATTATGCCACTGTAAATTCAGTGTAGACTTCCCCATTCTGCTGAAGTAGATTTCGCTCATTATCCGTTGCTAGCTAGCTGTGATCTGCCAGTGGAAGGGATCATTCAGCATATTTTCATATGCGAATCAGCAAACCAATTCATAAGTTCAATTGAGTAATATTTTATGCTTAAGCCTAATAGAACATCAGTCTGGGACCCAAAAGAATGGAGATAGATTTTGGTGGACTTTGCTGTCCCTTTCTTTCTTTGTTTCTTTTTTTCCTCTATGATTTATCTTTTACATGTTAAAGCTGAAGGTTGTTCAAAGTTAGTTTCCAGTTTCTTCATTCTTTCATTTTTCTAGTTGAATCTTCAAATTTACACTTTCTTCAGTTTTCACTGTGATCATAGTTCACAGTCATCCTATTGTAGTGACTTTAGATTCATTTATAAATATTTCTAATCTCATTTGGTATAAAAACTTTTGACTCAGTAAACTGCAAGATTAATTCTTTATGACTATTTTCAGCATTTAATTGAAATTTTTTGTTTTTGTTACAGTTTTCAGAACAAGGACACTGTAGATCAGCCTTGTTCTGTTATTTGATTCTTTTCCTACGTTTATTTATTCATCCTAACTATAGATATTCCATGATTATATTTATTTTAAAATATGAAGTATCTGAAGAACTCTTTTACAATTTTTTTTTCCAGTGGATCTTACAAGATCCATGTGGCTATTCAAAGTCACAAACAAGTATGTCCCTACAATAATTCCTCTTGGTAGCTTATTTTAAGTACTTTAAAAAAATGTGCATGTTCATGAGATAAAAGCTATGAATTCCTTTTTTGAGTCAGGGTCTCGTTCTGTCACCCAGGCTAGAGTACAGTGGTGTAATCATGGCTCAGTGCAGCCTCAACCTCCTGGGCATGTGATCCTCCCACCTGAGCCTCTCAAGTGTCTGAGACTATGGGCATGTGCCACCATGCCCAGCCAATTTTTTTCTGTATTTTTTATAGAGACAGGGTCTCACTATGTTGCCCAGGCTGGTCTCAAACTTCTGGACTCAAGCAGTCCTCTTACCTCTGCCTTCCAATGTGCTGGGATTACAGGCATGAGCCACAATGCCCAGCCTATTGTTTTTTAAAGAAAAAAGTAACAGCTTTATTGAAATATAATTCATGTGTCATAAAGTTCAAAATTTTAAATTGTACAATCCAGTGCTTTTTAGTATATTCACAATGTTGTGTATTATTCACCACTCTTCACTTCTAGAACATTTTCTCACTCCAAAAGAAACCCTGTACCCTCCACTCCTAGTCCTGCCAAACACTAGTCTACTTTCTGTCTCTTTGGATTTATGTATTCTGGACATTTCATATAAGTGGAATCATACAATACATGGCCTTTTGTTTCTTTTGCTCATGGTAATGTTCTCAAGGTTCATCTGTGTTGTAGTATATATCATAATTCTATTCCTTTTTATAGCCAAATAATATTCTATTATATGCATATACAGTACCACCATTTTATTTATTCATCAGGTACTTGGAGTCCATTCTTTTTTAATCATTAGCAATCTTCAGTGATAAAAAGCCTGAAATTATAGTTTGGAACAGAGCAGTCTTTGATGTATATTTTAGACATTAAAAAGGCATGTGTATGTGTAGGTGTGTATGTTTTAATTTTTATATGTTTTTATATTGCCTTTCAAAACTCTAAAAAATTCTTAGTTCTAAAACACCGTGATTCCCCAAAGGTTTTGGAGGTGGGATTTTGTATAATAACTTGAAATTAAGGAAGAGGATTTGGTAATCTGTAGAGGAAAAATTTTAACATATCCTTTTTTTGTAGGTAAACATTCACTAGGCCCTTTTTTTCCTTCTCCTTATATCTCTAAATATAAGGTATCCCATTAAGAACAATTTTAATTCTTTATCTTTCTTCCCTCATCTAATTGGTCAGGATGCCCAGTGTGTTCTACCTTATTAATAGCTCCTATTTGTTCTTTCCTTTCTGTTCCCACCGCCAGAAACTGAGTTCATCTTTATTCTACATGGTAACAGAGCAGCTTACTTTACATGTATCGGAGAACTTATCAATACTTGTCTCCTTCCAGCCACAAGCCAGTAAGCTCTTTGATAGCAAGAACTGTCATTTTTCTCTTGGCTTTCTTCCATAGTGGCTGGCACAGATTTTGTACTCATCCGTTTGCTGAAAAAATAATGATGAACAAGTGGAATGAATAATATTATCACTTAATTTTTTTCCTCTTCTTTAGTATAGTGTTTCTCAATGTTTCTTAGCAGGTAAACCTTAAGATTTTCAAAAAAGGATGTTACTGTTTTTGAGTTATAAAATTTCAGAAACTATATTGTTAAAAATTATATCATTAAATTTATTTTAAATATAAACTAATATGCCTAATGAAGACATTAAAATGTTTTCACTTTTAGTAAATGATCTGCTTTTATTTTACTTTAAATTATGTGCGGAGCAGGGAGCAGGGGAAGAGGAGGACTTCCCAACAGTAACTATAAAGGTGAGATGATACTTAAACAGTATTTGACTTTGAGGCCAAACTAGTATTTAGGTGGATATTGAAAAGTAAATTTAAGTTGCCACATCAAAAGTACATGAAAAACTGTGTTTATGATGTTACATTTTAGTTTTTTTATGCTTTATGCTTTCTTAATCAACTGATTTTTATTTCTAAATAATAAAATTTTGGATTTGATCATCACCATGTTTCTTTTAACACAGACTTTTAAAGTATTTGAGACATACTCCTTTTAACTACATAAATATAGCATTTTGATGCGGTGATGGTCGTCTTGAGGGCAAATTTATTGACATCAAAGAATGTTTATGCTTCTCATTAATTGTATGTCACCAACTGTTTTTTGTTCTGTCTTTAACCAGCAATCTATGAGGCAGTAAATTTTAAAATGTCAGACTGAGAGTTAAATAATTTAAACCTGTATATTAATAAAAAATACCGTGGTGTCTAGAGGTCATCCAAGCGATCAGCTGACTGAGTGGCTAAGATGCGAACGTGCTTCTTAGGCGTCTAGGATATTCATTCATATGCCTCAAATGCTTTCAAATCATTCCATTTTAAAGGGAAGAAATACTAAAATAACTATGCATTTACTCATAAGTTAAACAGATGTTATTACTGCCTTTAACATGGACCCTGTGACCTTCTATATGAGAGGCTAACAGAGTTTTTCTGCAAAGGGCCAGATGGTAATATTTTAGGACTTGAGAGCCAGTTCTTTGTGAAGCTACTCAACTTTGCTTTTGTAGCGTGAAAGCAGCCATAGGCAATACATAAATAAGCATGGCTGTGTTTCAATTTTATTTATAGACATGGAAATTTGAATTTTATGTAACTTTTTGCTGTCAAATATTTTTCTTCTTTTGACATTTTTTGAACCATTTAAAAATGTAAAAACCATTCGCACAGGCAATATAAAAACAGGTAGCAGATTGGACTTACTCCATGGGCTCAAGTTTGCCAACTTCTGCACTAAATGATTAAATTCATTGGTTGGAAAAATCTGCTTTTCAAATTCATTCTTAAATTTCCCCAGTATCATACCTATTATACACCTCAAAGTTCTTGCTGATCTGAGCTTATACCTGATAACCAAAAGTGTTCAATTTGTTACCAGTAACTCCTATATGACCCCTGTTATGTTGCTTCTCTGCCTCATATCTCAAGCAGATTATGGAAGTAAATAAAAAGAAATTTCAACACTGTCTGCTGTGAAACTTGTCTTTGGTTGTGATGACGTAATGTGGTATAATGGAAATAAAACCGGGAGATGTGAAAACCAGGCTGTATCCCTGGTTCTAACACTAATCAAAGTGGTCAAGTTTCGTGACCCTCTAAGGCTCCATTTTCTCACCTGCTCATCCTGACAGAATATTAAGAAGTTGTAATAGCACATATGAAATTACTGGTAAGGTAAATTAGCATTGCTATTTACCTTTATTGTCATTGTGGTAGTTAGTAGTTGTAGTTTATTATTGCGCATGACTATGGCAGGGCTCTCTTCGTATGTTAATTTATCACTTAAAACTAGATATAGATTAAGGATTGCATGTTAATTTTCTCTAAGCATTTTGTGTTTCTTACTCTCACATTTTAAGCTACTCTAATCTCCTCACTGTGGTACTTGTACCAGGTTCATTACTAATAGTACTGTGAAATTTCATATTCTACATATTCTTTTTTATCACTACTCTGTGAGGGCAAAGACTGTCTATTTAGTCCCTGCTATATTGCCAGCACCCAAAATAGTGTCTAGAATATATTTGAGCACTTCTGAGTAAATCAGTGATATAAATAATCCCATATGTTCACTTGCCTTGCATTATCAAAAGGAGTAAACAAAGCTCAATAGAAATAAAATGTTTTAATGCATAAAATAAAATATGTACGATTACAAAGGGTATCTACTTTATTCAGCTTTACTGATCTATAGTTTATCCACAGACTGCTTGTGGGCTCATGGATCCTGGTTTTTTTGCGTGGCCAGGTTGTGGGGTTATTTTGAGACGATGTCTTAGTCTGTCACCCAGGCCTGGTCATATCTCACTGCGGCCTCGAACTCCAGGCCTCAGGTGATCCTTCCACCTCAGCCTCCCAAGTAGCTAGGAATACAGCTGTGCACCATCATGCCCGGCTAATTTTTATTATTCTTATTTTTGTTTTATTAGAAACAAAGTCTTGCTGTGTCGCTCATCTTGAACTCCTGGCTTCAAGTGATTTTCCTGCCTTAGCCTCCCAAAGGGCCAGAATTACTGGCATAAGCCACCACGCCCAGCCAGACCTTGGTTTTTGAAAATATGAAAGAACTTTTAATGAATATTAGGGGACACATTGTCCATAACTATAAATTACAAAATTACTTTGATAGGATATAAAACATATGCAAGCTTTATTTGGTCTTTTCTTTAGGAAATCCTCCCTCTGCACTTTTAAATTGTAACAGAAAGATGAATGGATTTTTTTAGCTTGTTTTGGTTAAATTTCTTAAGATTACAAGAAGAAAAACAAATTTTGGCAAGCTTGTACAAAAAGGATATTTTCTGGGAAAATACTGGAGTTTCTAATGCAATTGATAGGTGGAAAGAAAGATAACAAAGATTGCTCTGGGGACAGTAGTTTTTCTCCAGAGTAGAGCCAGTGATAGAAATGCCCAGTCATGGGTCCAAATTTGAAAATATTAGAAGAAAACCCTTGCTGATTCAGCTTAGAGTATAGATGCTATCTATTCTCTAAGCATCCCTCAAGTTCAGCCAGAGCCATAGCATACAATCTGTAGTAGATTGGTTAGCAGTAAGGGCCATTATTTGGTATGAGGTTGAGCTGGGAAACTACCCCCACGAGCTGTCTGTAATTAGTCTTATTAATCTGACTCCAGAAAGCAGTGCGTTTATTTTATATTATTGATTTCTCAAGATAAAAAACATTTTACCCCAAATTGCAAGACAACTTAGTCCACTGACATGTATATAGACAATTTAGACAAAATTATGAATTTTAATATGTGCAAGATCACCCACTAGCATATTAATACAAAACTTAATATCATACAATATAGCCAGTATAGTATACTGGCAACATAGCATTAAACTTAAGAGTATAAGCCCTTGACCAGAGTTGCATGGCTTAATATCTACCATTTAACTAAGCCCTGCCGTTTAACTAAGCTGTGCAAAGTTTGTGCAAGTTTCTCAATCTCTGTCCCTCATTTTCATTATCTGTAAAAACAGAAGGAAGTTGCCACAATACAAAAAAAAAAATCTCTCTGGCGTACCACAATAAGCATTTAGTTCTTCCATAGAAGTCTGTGTGCAAGCTGGATAGGTCTCATCCAGGCTGGGCTCAGCCGGACTTGGTTCTTGATAGAGAATAAGTCTAGGTTTGTATTACATATCTCTCATCTTCCTTGGATCAACAGATATCCGAGGAATTTTTTTCTCAGTATGCATGGCAGGATTGCAAGGGACAGGCTAAACCACACAAGCATATTTCAAAGTTCTACTTAGGTGATGTCTGCTATTGTTCAGTTAGCTAAGAGAAGTTACATAGCCAAGCCCAATGTCAAAAGCACAGAGAGGTGCACACTTTCTATTTTTTTTTCTTATTAATCAAAAGCTATTCTTCTGAAGAGGTGCACACTTTCTATAGATGTATGGTAGTGAAACAGATATAGCAATCTAATCTACCACAGGGGGTAATACAGTCATGCATCATCACTTAATGACAGCAATACTTTCTGTATTGTTAGGCAATTTCCTCATTGTGTGAACATCATAGAATGTACCTACACAAATCTAGATGGTATAGCCTACTACACACTTAGCCTCTGGGGTATAGCCTATTGCTCCTAGGTTACAAACCTGTACAGCATATTGCTGTACTGAGTACTATAGAGAATTACAACATAATGGTATTTGTGTATCTAAACAAAAAAGGTACAGTAAAAGTAAGATATAAAAGATAACTGGTACATCTATATGGAGCATTTACCATGAAGGGAGCTTACAGGACTGGAGGTTGCTCTGGATGAGTCAGTGAGTGAGTGGTGAGTGAATGCGAAGGCCTAGGACATCACTGTATGCTACAATAGACTATAAATACTGTAAACAGGCTATACTAAATTTATTTTTAAAGTTTTTTCTACAGTAATAAACCTTGGCTTACTGTAACTTTTACTTTATAAACTTTTTAAACTTTTTAGCTTCTTGATGCCTTTGTGATGACACTTGACTTAAAATACAAAACATCATGTTGTACAGTTGTACAAAAATATTATCTATTTATCCTTATCCTGTAAGCTTGTTTCTATTAATTTTTTTTTTTTTTTTTTTTTTTTTACTTTTTACTTTTCTGTTAAAAACTAAGACACAAACACATACATTAGGCTAGGCTTACGCAGGGTCGGGATCATCAGTATCACTTTCTTTCACCTCCATATCTTATCTCACTGGAAGGGTCTCAGGGGCAATAGCCCACATGGAGCTGTCATCTGCTGTGATAACAATGCCTTCTTCTGGAATACCTCCTGAAGGATCTGCCTGAGGCTGTTTTACAGTTACTCTTTTTTTTTATTGCATTTTAGGTTTTGGAGTACATGTGAAGAACATGCAAGATTGTTGCATAGGTACACACACAGCAGTGTGATTTGCTGCCTTCCTCCCCCATTACCTATGTCTGGCATTTCTCCCCCATGCTCTCTCTCCCCTTTTAAATAAGTAGGAGTACATTCTACTATAACAAAGAGGATAGTAAATACTAGACAATAGAAATTTTTCAACTTCATTATAATCTCATGGGATCACTGTCATATATGCAGTCCATAGTTGACCAAATCAACATTATACAGTACATGACTAATAGAGACTTGTAAGATTAATGTATGTAAAAAGCTTAGAGTAGTTTCTGGTGCATAGAAAATGTTCAATAAATGTTTGCTATTATTAGGCATACAGAAACACAAAAATTCAGTATTGTGTAACTGTAACATAAAATATATATTTGGCAAATGTGTCGCTAAGTGACACTTTTTGGTATCCTAAGCAAAAATAACAAAACTGGGGAAATCACATTACCTAACTTCAAATTACACTACAAAGCTATAGTAACATTTAAACAAACCAACATGCTTAAATTTAGTTTAAAAAGCTATTGTGAGCCAAGTTCTGGGAGAGTCAAATTGGTTATTATCACAATTACTTACTGTTAGTAAAATCAGAGAACAGCTAAAGATCACCAAGTTTTATTCACTCGTTTGACAGATAATAAATCTAGCCAAAGTGGTGAGATAATTAAGTCAAAGAAAAAGAACTGGTTGAATGGAGGATAGATGAGTAATAAATAGGGAAGTAGTTAATAGAAAAAGAAAAGAGAGGAAACCAACCTAGATCTCTAGAACTCTACTTGAGAACTCTTCTCACTGTATCACACAGACCAGGTGCTGTTTCCTGTAATTTATATAAACACTTCTTGTCATATTTTTCTATCCTTCTGCCTTTCAATGAGACTTAAAAGAAGAAATAATTTTAATAATATTTTTAAAGTTCAACTGTTGTTTCAACTGAGAGATGACTATAGGGCAGGATTTACTTAAAATGTAAAAATAACACAAAGCTAATTCTTACAGAGGCCTTCATTTGTCCATTTAACTAATATTTATTCAGTCATTATTATCTGTAGGACACTGGACCACAAAGGAAAAACAAAACAAGTCTTTGTTCTTGTGAACATGCATTATGTTAGAGAGACAAGCAATTAACAAATTAATATTTAGTATGTTCTGCAATCCCTTATCTGCAATTCTAAAATCAAAAAGCTTGGAAAACTGGAAATGTTGACAACTCGATTAGTGGTAAAACCTGCGTCAGACTCATTTAGTAGTACAGCTAATATGAGAATAGTCATAGTCTTTTTTGATTTTAATTTTTGTGGGTATATATGTGTGTATATACATGTAGAGTATATGAAATGTTTTGATACAGGCATGTAACATATAACAATCACATCATGTAAAATGGGATATTTATCACCTCAAGCATTTATCTTTTGTGTTACAAACAGTCCAATTATACTTTTAGTTTTTTTCTAGGACATCTTCTTATAATAATTTTTTGTTATTTTTAAATGTACAATTAAATTACTGTCAACTATAGTCTCCCTGTTGTACTATCAAATACTAGGTCTTCATTCATTCATTCTGAGTGTTTTTATACCCATTAACCATCCCCAACTACCCCCACCCTCCAACTACCTTTCCCAACATCTGGTAACCGTCCTACTACTCTCTGTCTACATGAGTTCAATAGTTTTGATTTTTAGATCTTAAAAATAAGCAAAAACATGCGTTGTCTTTCTGTTTCTGGCTTATTTCATTCAGCATAATGACCTCCAATTCCATTAATGTTGTTGCAGATGACAGCATCTTATTCTTTTTTATGGTTGAATAGTACTTTATTGTGTATTGGTATGACACTCTTTTTTATTATTATTATACTTTAAGTTCTAGGGTACAGGTGCAGAACTTGCAGAATTGTCACATAGCTACACACATGCCATGGTGGTTTGCTGCCTCCATCCCCCCCAGTCACCTACATCAGGCATGTCTCCCAGTTTTATCCCTCCCCAACCTCCCTGCCTCCTGCTGTCCCTTCCCTAGCCCCCCAACCCCCAACAGACCCCAGTATGTCATGTTCCCCTCCCTGTATCCATGTGTTCTTATTGTTCAACACCCACCTATGAGTGAGAACATGAGGTGTTTGGTTTTCTGTTCTTATGTCAGTTTGCTGAGAATGATGGTTTCCAGATTGATCCATGTCCCTGGAAAGGACAGGAGCTCATTGTTTTTTATGGCTGTGTAGTATTCCATGGTGTATATGTGCCACATTTTCTTTATCCAGTTTATCACTGATGGGCATTTGGTTTGGTTCCAGGTCTTTGCTATTGTAAACAGTGCCAAAATGAACATGTGTGCATGTGTCTTTGTAATAGAATGATTTATAATCCTTTGTGTATATACCCAGTAATGGGATTGCTGGGTCAAATGATATTTCTAGTTCCAGATCCTTGAGGAATTGCCACACTGTCTTCCACAACGGTTGAACTAATTTACACTCCCACCAACAGTGTAAAAGTGTTCCTGTTTCTCCACATCCTCTCCAGCATCTGTTGTCTCCAGATTTTTTAATGATTGCCATTCTAACTGGCATGAGATGATATCTCAATGTGGTTTTGATTTGCATTTCTCTAATGACCATGTGATGATGAGCATTTTTTCATATGTTTGTTGGCCTCATAAATGTCATCTTTTGAAAAGTATCTGTTCATATCCTTTGCCCACTTTTGAATGTTTTTTTTTTTTTTCTTGTAAATCTGCTTTACTTCTTTGTAGATTCTGGATATTAGCCCTTTGTCAGATAGGTAGATTGCAAGCATTTTTTTCTCATTCTGTTGGTTGCTGGTTTACTCTAATGATTGTTTCTTTTGCTGTGCAGAAGCTTTTAAGTTTAATTAGGTCCCATTTGTCTATTTTGGCTTTTGTTGCCATCGCTTTTGGTGTTTTAGTCATGAAGTCTTTGCCTATGCCTATGTCCTGAATGTAGTTGCCTAGGTTTTCTTCTGGGGTTTTTTTTGGTGTTAGGTCTTATTTTTAAATCTTTAACTCATCTAGACTTAATTTTTGTGTAAGATGTAAGGAAGGGGTTCAGTTTCAGCTTTCTGCACATGGCTAGCCAGTTTTCCAAACACCATTTATTAAACAGGGAATCCTTTCTCCATTGCTTGGTTTTGTGAGATTTGTCAAAGATCAGATGGTTGGAGATGTGTGGTGTTACTTCTGAGGCCTCTGTTCTGTTCCACTGGTCTATATCTCTGTTTTGGTACCAGTACTATGCTGTTTTGATAACTGTAACCCTGTAGTATAGTTTGAAGTCAGGTAGTGTGATGCCTCCAGCTTTGTTCTTTTTGCTTAGGATTGTCTTGGCTATGTGGACTTTTTTTGTTGTTGTTGTTCCATATGAAGTTTAAGGTGGTTTTTTCCAGTTCTGTGAAGAAAATCAATGGTAGCTTGATGGGAATAGCATTGAATCTATAAATTACTTTGGGCAGTATGGCCATTTTCATGGTATTGATTCTTACTAACCATGAGCATAGAATGTTTCTCCATCTGTTTGTGTCCTCTCTTATTTCCTTGAGCAGTAGTTTGTAGTTCTCCTTGAAGAGGTCCTTCACATCCTTTGTTAGTTGTATTCCTAGGTATTTTATTGTCTTTGTAGCAATTGTGAATGGAAGTTCGCTCATGATTTTTCTCTCTGTTTGTTACTGGTGTATAGGAATGCTTGTGATTTTTGCACATTGATTTTGTATCCTGCAACTTTGCTGAAGTTGCTTATCCTAAGGAGATTTTGGGCTGAGATGATGGGGTCTTCTAAATATACAATCATGTTGTCTGCAAAGAGAGACAATTTGACTCCTTCTTTCCTAATTGAATGCCCTTTATTTCTTTTTCTTGCCTGACTGCTCTGGCTAGAGCTTCCAATACTATGTTGAATAGGAACGGGGGAGAGATGGCATCCTTGTCTGGTGCCAGTTTTCAAAGGGAATCCTTCCAGTTTTTACCCATTCAGTATGATATTGGCTGTGGGTTTCTCATAAATAGCTTTTATTATTTTGAGATAGGTTTCATCAATACTTAGTTTATTGAGTGTTTTTAGCATAAAGGGCTGTTGAATTTTGTCAAAGGCCTTCTCTGCATCTATTGAGATGATCATGTGGTTTTTGTCTTTGGTTCTGTTTACGTGATGGATTACATTTATAGATTTGTGTATGTTAAATCATCCTTGCATCCCCGGGATGAAACCTACTTGATCATGATGGATAAGCTTTATGATGTGCTGTTGCATTCAGTTTGCCAGTATTTTATTGAAGTTTTGCATCTATGTTCATCATGGATATTGAGCTGAAGTTTTCTTTTTCAGTTGTGTCTCTGCTAAGTTTTGGTATCAGGATAATGTTGGTCTCAGAAAATGAGTTAGTGAGGATTCCCTCTTTTCTGTTGTTTGCAATAGTTTCAGAAGGAATGGTACCAGCTCCTCTTTGTACATCTGGTAGAACTTGGCTGTGAACCCGTCTGGATCTGGACTTTTTTTGGTTGATAGGCTATTAGTTGCTGCCTCAACTTCAGACCTTGTTATTGGTCTATTCAGGGATTCAACTTCTTACTGATTTAGTCTTGGGAGGGTGTAAGTGTCCAGGAATTTATTCATTTCTTCCATATTTACTGGTTTATGTGCATAGAGTTGTTTGTAGTGATCTCTGATGGTAGTTGTATTCCTGTGGAATTGGTGGCGATATCCCCTTTATCATTTTTTATTGCATCTATTTGATTCTTCTCTCTCTCTCTTTTTTTTTATTAGTCTGGCAAGTGATCTGTCTATTTTGTTGATCTTTTCAAAACACCAGCTCCTGGATTTATTGATTTCTTGTACTTTTTTTGTGTCTCTATCTCCTTCAGTTCTGCTCTGATCTTAGTTATTTCTTGTCTTCTGATAGCTTTTGAATTTGTTTGATCTTGCTCCTCTAGCTCTTTCAATTTTGACAATAGGGTGTCGATTTTACATATTTCCTCGCTTCTCATATGGGCATCTCCCACTCCTTTAAATGTGTCTCAGAGATTCTGGTACATTGTATCTTCATTCTCATTGATTTTGAAGAGCATCTTTATTTCTACGTTCATTTCATGTTTATCCAGTTGTCATTCAAGAGGAGGTTGCTCAGTTTCCATATAATTGTGTGGTTTTGAGTGAGTTTTTTAATCCTGAGTTCTAATTTGATTGCACTGTGGTCTGAGAGACTGGTTGTTATGATTTCCATTCTTTTGCATTTGCTGAGAAGGGATTTACTTCCAATTATGTGGTCAATTTTAGAATAAGTGCAATGTGGTGCTGAGAAGAATGTATATTCTGTGGATTTGGGGTGGAGAGTTCTGTAGACGTCTATTAGGTCCGCTTGGTCCAGATCTGCGTTCAAGTCCTGGATATCCTTGTTAATTTTCTGTCTCGTTGATCTGTCTAATATTGAAAGTGGAGTGTTAAAGTCTCCCACTGTTATTGTGCGGAGTCTAAGTCTCTTTGTAGGTCATTAAGAACTTGTTTTATGTATCTGGGTGCTCCTGTATTGGGTTCATATATGTTTAGGATAGTTAGCTCTTCTTGTTACATTGATCCTTTTACCATTATGTAATGCCCTTCTTTGTCTCTTTTGATCTTTGTTGGCTTAAAGTCCGTTTTATCAGCGACTAGGATTGCAACCCCTGCATTTTTTTGTTTGTTTTTTGCTCTCCATTTGCTTGGTAAATCTTCTTCCATCCCTTTATTTTGAGTCTATATGTGTCTTTGCATGTGAAATGGGTCTCCTGAATACAGTACTCCGATGGGTCTTGACTTTTTATTCAATTTGCCAGTCTGTGTCTTTTGATTGGGGCATTTGGGCCATTTACACTTAAGGTTAATATAATTATGTGTGAATTTGATCCTGCCATTTTGATACTAGCTGGTTGTTTTGCTCGTTAGTTGATGCAGTTTCTTCATTGTGTTGATGGTCTTTACCATTTGGTACATTTTTGCAGTGGCTGGTACTGGTTGTTTCTTTCCATGTTTACTGCTTCCTTCAGGGGGTCTTGTAAGATAGGCCTGGTGGTGTTGAAATCTCTCAGCAATTGCTTGTCCATAAAGGATTTTATTTCTCCTTCACTTATGAAGCTTAGCTTGGCTGGATATGAAATTCTGGGTTGAAAGTTCTTTTCTTTAAGGATGTTAAATATTGGCCCCCACTCTCTTCTGGCTTATAGGGTTTCTGCTGAGAGATCTGCTGTGAGTCTGATGGGCTTCCCTTTGTGGGTAACCTGACCTTTCTCTCTGGCTGCCCTTAGCATTTTTTCCTTCGTTTCAACCCCGGTGAATCTGATGATTATGTGCCTTGGGGTTGGTCTTCTTGAGGAATATCATTGTGGTGTTCTCTTTATTTACTGGATTTGAATGTTGGCCTGCCTTACTAGGTTGGGGAAGTTCTCCTGGATAATATCTTGAAGAGTGTTTTCCAGCTTGGATTCATTCTCTCCATCACATTCAAAAGTAGATTAGGGCTTTTCACATAATCCCATATTTCTTGGAGTCTTTGTTCATTTCTTTTGATACTGTTTTCTCTAATCTTGCCTTCTCATTTTATTTCGTTGAGTTGATCTTCAATCTCTGATATCCTTTCTTCTGCTTGATCGATTTGGCTATTGAAAGTTGTGTATGCTTTGCGAACTTCTCATGCTGTGTTTTTCAGCTCCATCAAGTTGTTTATGTTCTTCTCTAAGCCGGTTATTCTAGTTAGTATTTTGTCTAACCTTTTTTCAAGGTTTTTAGTACTTTGCATTGGGTTAGAACATGTTCCTCTAGTTCAGAGAAGTTTGTTATTACCCACCTTCTGAAGCCTGCTTCTGTCAATTCATCAAACTTATTCTCCATCCTGTTTTTTCCCTTGCTGGTGAGGTGTTGTGATCCCTTGGAGGAGGAGAGACTTTCTGGTTGTTGGTGATTTCATCCTTTTTGTGCTGGTTTCTTCGCATCTTCATGGATTTATCTACCTTTGGTCTTTGAAGTTGGTGATTTCAGATGGAGTCTTGGAGTGGATGTCCTTTCTTTTGATGTTGAAGCTATTTCTTTTACTTCTTTAGTTTTTGTTCTAACAGTTGGGCCCCTCTGCTGTAGGACTGCTGGAGGTCCACTCCAGACCTTGCTTGCCTGGGTATCACCCGCAGGGGCTGCAGAACAGCAAGGATTGCTGCCTGTTCTTTCCTCTGTTAGCTTCGTCCCAGAAGGGTACCTACTAGATGTCACCCAGAGCTATCCTATACAAGGCAACATTTTGGTTATGTGTGAGTCAGGGAGCCGCTTGAGGAGGCAGTCTGTCCCTTATTGGAGCTCAAGTGCTGTGCTGGGAGCTCCGTTGCTCCCTTTACAGCTGCTGGACAGGTACATTTAAGTCGGCTGCAGCAGAACTGACAATCACCCCTGTTCCCAGGTGCTCTGTCCCGGGAAGGTGGGTCTTATTTATAAGTCCCTGACATGCTGCTGTCTGGTTTTCAGAGATGTCCCACCCCGCAAGGAGGGAGTCTAGTCACAGTCTGCCTGCAGAGGCACTGCTGAGCTGCCACACACTAGTCCAGCTGCTGTGTAAACTTCCCCTGGCTTTTATTTACACAAGTAAGGTTAGAACTGCCTCGGCAATGGTGGACACCCTTCCCCACTCTGAGCTTCATCAAACTGATGTGCTGGCTGCAAAACTCTCAAGCCAGAGGGTTTCAGTTTGCTGGTCTTTGTGAGGGGTGGGACCCACCAGGCTGTATCACTTGGCTCCCTGCCTTCAGCTCCCCCTCTTCTGGGGAGTGGGAAGCTCTGTCTTGCAGGTGCTCCAGGCGCCAGCCAAAACGTCTGCCCAGATTTGCACTGACAACCCACGACGCCGGCCAGAACGGCTGCTCATATCTGTGCTGGTAGCTCACAGCATTTGTCTGCCCAGAGGGCATCGCTTGGTCTGTGGGTTGTAAATACCGTGGGGAGAAATACAGTATCTGAACTGGAGTGCCTGAGGGGGAAAGGTCCCGATGGCCTCCATTGGATAGAAGGAGAGTCCCCCAGCCAGTTGCACTTCCTGGGTGAGGCAGCACCCTGCCTTGCCTCAGTTTGTTCTCCTTGGGCTACACACACTGTCCAACCAGTCCCATTGAGATGAACCTGGTATCTCAGTTGGGAATGTGGAGATCACTTGCCTTCTGTGCTGCTCTTACTGGGAACTGCGCTCTGGAACTGTTCCTATTCAGCCATCTTGGTGAAAGTCCTCCACACTCTATTTTATTCATCTGTTGATGGACACTTATGTTCCTTCCAAATTTTGGCTATTGTGAACAGTGCTGCAATAAACATGGGATGCAGATATCTCTTAGATATGCTGATTTCCTTTCTTTTGGGTATATACGCAGCAGTGAGATTACTGAATCATATGGTAGCTCTATTTTTAGTTTTTTCAGGAACCTCTAAACTGTTCTACATAGCGCTTGTACTAATTTACATTCCTACCAACAGTGTAAGAGGGTTCCCTTTTCTCCACATCCTTGCCAGCATTTGTTACTGCCTTTCTTTTGACTAAAAGTCGTTTTAACTCAGGTGAGGTGATATCTTATTGTAGTTTGGATTTGCTTTTCTCTTATCAGTGATGTTGAGCACTTTTTCATATACCTGTGTGCCATTGGCATGGCTTCTTTTGAGAAATTTCTACTCAAAATTTCTGCCCATTTTTTAATCAGATCATTAGATTTTTTTACTATCGAGTTGAGCTCCTTGTATATTCCGTTATTAATCTCTTGTCAGATGGGTAGTTTGCAAATATTTTCCTTGATTCTGTGTGTTATCTCTTCACTTTCTTCTTTCCTTTGCTGTGCAGAAACTTCTTAACTTGATATGATCCCATCTGTCTATTTTTGTTTTGATTGCCTGTGCTTGTAAAATATTACTCAATAAATTTTTGTTCAGACCAATGTCTTGGAGATTTTCCCCAATGTTTTCTTGCAATAGTTTCATAGTTTGAGGTCTCAGATTTAAATCTTTAATGTATTTCTATATGATTTTTCTATATGGCTTGAAATAATGATCTAATTTCATTCTTCTGCATATGGATATTCACTTTCCCCAGCACCACCTATTGAAGAGACTAGCTTTTCCCCCAGTATATATTCTTGACACTTTTGTTGAAAATGAGTTTACTATAGGTGTGTGGATTTGTTTCTGGGTTATCTATTGTGTCCCATTGGTCTATATGTGTGTTTTTATGCCAGTACCCTGCTGCTTTAGTTACTACAGCTGTGTAGTATAATTTGAAGTCAGGTAATGAGATTTCCTCAGTTTTGTTCTTTTTGCTTATGATAACTTTGGCTATTTTGAGTTTTTTGTGGTTCCATATAAATTTTATGAAATTTTTATGTGTGTGTTTGAAGAATCTCATTGATATTTTTTATAGGGATAGCATTGAATCTGTAAATCGCATTGGGTAGTATGGATATTTTAATAATGTTGATTCTTCCAATCCATGGACATGGAGTATCTTTCTGGTATTTTTTTGTTTGTATGTGTGTGTCTTCTTCAATTTCTTTCATCAGTATTTTATAATTTTCATCATAGAGCTCTTTCACTTCTTTCATTAAACTAATTCCTAGATATTTATGTGTGGCTACTGTAGATAGGGTTCCTTTTCTTAATTTGTTTTTAAGATTATTCACTGTTGCATATAGAATTGCTACTTTTTTATGTGGATTTTATATCCTGCAACTTTACTAAATTAGTTTATCAGTTTGAATAGGTTTTTTTGTGTGTGTATGTATGTGTATGTGTGGAATCTTTAAGTTTTTTCAAATGTAATATCATGTCATCTGCAAACAAGAATAATTTGACTTCATTCCTTCCAATTTAGATGCTCTTTATTTATTTTTCTTGTCTGATTTTCTAGCTAGGACTTGCAGTACTATGTTTAATAACAGTGGTAAAGTGGGCCTCCTTTTCGTCTTCCAGATCTTATAAAAAGGCTTTCAATTTTTCCACATTCAATATGATGCTAGCTCTGAGTCTGTTATATATGGTTTTTATGAGGTTAATGTGTATTCTATATCCAGTTTCTAAGAGTTTTTATCATAAAGGATGTTGAAATTTATCAAATGCTTTTTCACCATCAATTGAAGTGATCATGGTTTTTGTCCTTTATTCTGTTGATATGATATATCATATTGATTAATTTGCGTATGTTGAGCCATCCTTGCATCCCAGGATAAATCGAACCTGGTCATGATGAATAATCTCTTAATGTACTGTTGAATTTGGTTTGCTAGTATTTTGTTGAGGATTTGTGCATCAATATTCATCAGAAAGTTGACCTGTAGTTTCCTTTTTGGATGTGTATTTGTCTATTTTTAGTATAAAGGTAATACTGGACTCATAGAATGAGTTTGGAAGTATTTCCTTTCTGTTTTTTTTAGAGTAGTTTGAATAGTTACTGGTATTCATTTTTTAAATAATTAGTAGAAATCACCAGTGAAGCCATCAGTTTCTGGGCTTTTCTTTACTGGGAGACTTTTTAGTACAGCTTCAATCTCATTACTTGTTACTGGTTTGTTCAGGTTTTGCATTTCTTAATGGTTTAATCTTGGTAGGTCGTATTTTTCTAGGAATTTTTCCATTTCTTTTAGATTTTCCAATTTATTGGCATACAGTTGCTCATAGTGGCAATTAATGACCATTTGAATTTCTATGGTATCATTGGTAATGTCTCCATCATCATCTCTGATTTTATTTATTTGGATCCTCTCTCTTGTTTTCCTAGTCTGGCCAAAACTTTGTTAATTTTGCTTAACTTTTCAAAAAACTAATTTGTTTTCTTTGTTTT
The DNA here is from genome assembly GCA_036589455.1 of Ateles fusciceps. Lineage (NCBI taxonomy): Eukaryota > Metazoa > Chordata > Mammalia > Primates > Atelidae > Ateles > Ateles fusciceps. Next base: position 14,206,680 of record JAZHEH010001266.1, on the reverse strand, counting down.
AATTTTATTTATTTCTGCTCCAATCTTTATTATTTCTTTTCTTTTACTTATTTTGGGTTTGGTTTGGTCTTGCTTTTCTAGTTTTTTAAGATGCATCTTTAGTTTGTTTATTTGAAGTTTTCTTCTTTTTTGATATAGGCACTTATGGCTATTAACCTCCCTCTTAGTGCTACTTTTGCTATATACCATAGGTTTTGCTTATTGTCTTTCCATTATCATTTGTTTTAATAAATGTTTCAATTTCCTTTTTAATTTCTTCATTGACCCACTGGTCATTCAGGAGCATATTGTTTAATTTCCATGTATTTGTATAGTTTCCAAAACTACTCTTGTTTTTGAATACTAGTTTTATTCCATTTTGGTCAGAGAAGATGCTTGACATTATTTCAGTTTTTTAAATGAAGATTTGTTTTGTGACCTAACACCTTCCCTTGTGACAGTTTTCTCAGGGTCTTCCCTTGAGAATCATCCATGTGCTGAGGTAAAAAAAAACAGCCATTGGATGAAGTGTTCTGTAAATATCTGTTAGGTCTGTTTGGACTATAGTGCAGATTGTCCAAGGTTGCTTTGTTGATTTTCCATCTGGACAATCTGTCTGATGCTGAAAGTGTGGTGATGAAGCTTCTAGCTATTATTGTATTGGGGCCTCTCTCTTTAACTCTAATAATATTCACTTTATAAATTTGGGTGCTTCAGTGTTGGGTGCATATGTACTTAAATTTATTTTGTTTTGTTTTTTGCTGAATTGACCCCTCTATCATAGTCAGTGACTTTTTAAAATTTACTTTCTTGTGGTTTTTGACTAGAAATCTATTTTGTCTGATAAAAGTATGACTACTTCTGCTTGGTTTCTATTGGCATGGAATATTTTTTCCATCCCATTTGTTTTAGTCTATGTGTGTATTTATAGGAAAGTGTATTTCTTGTAGGCAACAGATCACTGTGTCTTTTTTCTTTTTAATCCATTCAGCAACTCAATGTCTTTTGATTGAAGAGGTTAGTTGACTTACATTCAGTGTCTTAATTGATAAGCAAGGACTTACTCCTGCCATTTTGTTATTTGTTTTCCGGTTATTTTGTGATTGTCTTTCTTACCTTCCTGTCTTCCCTTTAGTGAAAGTGATTTTCTTGCTTCTTGCTTTTTATGTTTTATGTATGAGTTGTATGTTTGGGGTTTGAGGTTACCATGAGGTTTGCAAATAGTATCTTATAACCCATCATTTTAAGCTGATAACAACTTAACACTGTTTGCATAAACAAACAAACAAAAATAAAACTAATAAAAACTCTATGCCTTAACTGTATACCCCTGTTTTTGACTTTTGTTGTTTTCTTTTTATTTTCTTAAGTTCTGGGATACATGTACAGATCATGCAGGATTGTTACATAGGTATACAGATGCCATGATGATTTGCTGCATCCATTCCCCCCATCACCTATGTTAGGTATTTCTCCTAATGTTATCCATCCCCAATCCCCTCACCCCTTGCTATCCCTCCTCTAGTCCCCCAGCCCCCAACAGACCCTGGTGTGTATTTTATTGTATTGTCTATGTCTTTAAAACTTATTATGGTTATTTTTTATTGGTTCATTGTTTAGTCTTTCTATTTAAGATAGGAGTAGTCTACACACCAGTTACAGTGTTATAATAGTCTGTGTTTTCTGGTGTACTTGCTATTGTTGGTGAGTTTTGTACTTTCAGATGATTTATTGCTTATTAATGTCCTTTTCTTTCTGATCTAAGTATTCCCTTTAGCATTTCTTGCAGAAAAGTCTGGTGTTGATAAAAATCCCTCAACTTTTGTTTGTCTGGGAAAGCCTTTATTTCTTATTCATGTTTGAAGGATATTTTCACCAAATATACTTTTCTAGCACAAAAGTTTCTTTCCTTCAGCACTTTAAATATATCATGCCATTCTCTCCTGGCCTGTGAAGTTTGCACTGAAAATTTTGCTGTCAGATGTATTGGAGCTCCATTGTATATTATTTCTTTTTTCTCTTGCTGCTTAGGATCCTTTCCTTATCCTTGACCTTTGGGAGTTTAATTATTAAATGCTTGGGGTAATCCTCTTCCAGTTAATTCTGCATGGTGTTCTATAACCTTCTTGTACTTGGATAGTGATAACTTTTATAGGTTTGGGAAGTTCTCTGTTATTATTCATTTGAGTAAACTTTCTGCCCCTATCTCTTTCTCTGCCTTCTCTTTAAGGTCAATAACTTTCACATATTCCCTTTTGAGGCTATTTTCTAGCCTTCTTCACTTCATTGTTTTTTCTCCTCCTCCTCCTCCTCTTTCTACTACTGCTGCTGCTGTTTCTTCGTCATCGTCTTTTTTGTGTGTTTTCAAATGGCCTGTCTTCAGGCTCACTAATTCTTTATTCCACTTGATCAAGTCTGCTATTAAAGGACTTTGATGCATTTTTCAATATGGCAATTGCATTTTTCAGCTCCAGCATTTCTGATTGATTCTTTTTAATTATTTCAATTTCTTTGTTAAATTAATTGGATAGAATTCTGAATTCCTTCTCTCTGTTATCTTGAATTTCTTTGACTTTCATCAACACAGCTATTTTGAATTTTCTGTCTAAAAAGTTACGTATCTCTGATTATCCGGGATTGGTCCTTGGTGCCTTATTTATTTCATTTGGTGAGGTCATGTTTTCCTGGATGATGTTGATGCTAGTAGATGTTCTTTGATGTCTGGGCATTTAAGGGTTAGGTATTTATTGTAGTCTTCACTGTCTAGACTTATTTGTAGCTGTCCTTTTTGGGAAGGCTTTCCAGATATTCAAAAGGACTTCATTGTTGTGATCTAAGTGTGGTGATCTAAGCTATATCTGCTTTAGGGGCACCCCAAGCCTGATAATGCTGTAGTTCTTGCAGACTCATAAATGTATGGCCTTGATGGCCCTGGACAAGATCCAGAAGGATTCTCTGGATTACTAGGCATAGACTCTTGTTTTCTTTCTTCACATTCTCCAAATGAATGGAATCTATCTGCCCTTGTCCCTCTCTCTGTGTCTCTCTCTATTCTTAGCCATCTGGAGCTGGGGATATTGTGACATAAGCACCTCTGTGGCCATCACCACTAGGACTGTACTGGGCCAGACCTGAAGCCAGCACAATACTGGGTCTCACCTGAGGCTTGCTGTAACAACTCCCTGGCTTCAGCCTATGTTTACTCAAGTCTTTGGGGCTCTACAATCAGTAGATGACAAAGCCAGCCATGCCTGTGTCCTTTCCTTCAGGGTGGCAGGTTCCCCTAGACCCTGAGCATGTCCAGAGGTGCCATCCAGGAGCCAGGGACTAGAGTAAAAATCTTAGAGGTCTACCTGGTGTTCTATCATACTGCAACTAAGCTGGCACTGAACTTACAAGATGTAGTGCTCCATACTATTGCATCCCCTTTTGAGGAGCCTCACCCTGTGGCTACCACCAACACATCTCCATGGGGAATACTGTACCACTGATGTTCCCTTAAGGCTCAAAGGTTCTTCAGTCAGCTTGTGTTGAATGCTGCCTGACCTGAGACTCACCCTTCAGCGGAGTGGGCTCTCCTCTGACCCAGGGCAGGTCCAGAAATGCCATTCAATAGCCAAGTCCCGGAACCTGGGACCCCAAGAACCTGCTTGGTGCTCTAACCCCTGTGACTGAGCTGGTACCTAAGGTGCAAGACAAAGTTCTCTTTGCTTTTCCCTTTGATTTTCTCAAGTAAAAGGAGTCTCACCCTGTACCCACCACAGCTAGGAATGTGCTTAGTTTCACCTGAAGCCAGCGAGTCTCAGAGTCTCACCCAAGGCCCTCAGTGTAGTACCTGGGTATCACTGCTGGTTATTCAGGGCCCAAGGTCTCTTCAGTTAACAGGTGATGAATGCTAGGACTGGGTTTTTCCCTTCAAGGCTGCAGGTTGCCTTCTGGCCCAGGGTGTATCTAGAAATGTGATTCAGTGGCAGGGTCTGGAAAGGGGGCTTCATAACTCTGACTGGTGCCCTACCATGTTGCAGCTGAGCTGGTATTCAAGTTGCCAGACAGAGTCCTCTTTACTCTTCCTTTTCTCCTCAAGTGGAGTGAATGGGTCTTTTTTGGAGCCACCAGCTGTACAGCCTGAGGTTAGGAGGAGGTGATGCCAGCACTCCTTTCCTTACCTTGACTGGCGTCTCAGTAAGTCACATGGCCCCCTAGTCCACTGTTTCTGGCCCAAGTTCAACACTAGGACTTGCCTTGAAATTGTGGTCCTTGTGGCCTAGCCTGCCCTTCCAGTTTATTTTGGGTCCCAGAGCACTTTAGCCTGCACTGGTGAGATTTGCAGGAACTGATGTTTGAACCACTGGGATTGGCAATTCCCTTCTGGCTCAGCAGGCCTGGTTAAAACGCTTTCTTTGTGGGTGGACATCAGCTGCATTTGGTCCAGATTTGTTTTCTGCTATAACAGGGCAGCACTGAGCTCAGTGCCTCATAAATGCCACAATCTCCCTCTCTTCAGCACCCAACGCCCTCCACACCATGCCTCTGCTGCTATTTAAGACTGTTTTTCCTACCTGTTTAGTACCTCATTTAGTGATATGAAGTTAAAGCCAGGTCCTGTGAGTGCTCACCTGATTTTTGGGTCTTATGAAGGTGCTTTTTTGTGTGTGTAGATAGTTGTTGAATTGGTGTCCTTGCTTGGGGCGACAATCAGTGGAGATTTTTATTCTGCCATCTTGCTCTGCCCCTAGTTATAGTCCTTAAAAAATCTAACTTAGAATGAACATATGTTTTTCTGCAAGGCTATTAACATATTTGACTTCAGGGTGCTTTCCCAGACCTCTTGGACAACAGGGGAGAGGGTAAGGAGATGTTGCATAATTATAGGACGTGTACTTTATTACCTTAAAAATACCAAAAATGCTTAATTCCAAAAGACATCTGGCTTCACAGGGATTGTGGGGCTACATAATATCTAGGAATCATAAATACTGTGAATGGAAATGAAGCAGGTATGTATGTAGAGAATGAGGGCCAATGGTAAAGAGAGTAAAAGTTGGAGGCAGAGGTTTTTTAGCTAAAGTGGTGAGAGAAACCTCTCTGGAAAGTGATATTTGAGTATATTCCAGAAACATTCCCGGAGCGCTCAAGGAAAAAAAGTGTTTTAGTCAGTGGGAACAGTCATGTGATTATCTAAAGAGGCAGTCCAATCTGAGAGAAGACCAAGGTCAGACATAAATCAAGAGTATGTTTAGCATGTTTAAAGAAGAACATGAAGGCCACTAAGGCTATAGAATCCCACACAAGAGGAAGAGTGATCAGATAGGCTTTCAGAAAGGTGACCAGGATCCAAGTCCTCACCTTAGATGTTGTGGAAGGTCTTTGGGGGATTTTGAACAAGGGAGTCTTGAATTCAGTTTTCTTTTTAAAATGTCATTCTGTTGCTCTGCAGATAATTTTTAAAAATCACTCTTTTGTTATGTGGGTAGTAGACAGTTGTGGTGGTGAGGATTGGAAAAGATAAGTGATCATGACAGTGGATGAAACTCAGAAATTTAATGATGTATGGTCATATAGATACTTTTTTTTTTTTCAAGAAAGGGTCTTGCTGTTACCTAGTTGGAGTGCAATGCCACGATTGTGGTGCATTGCAGCCTCGACCTCCTGGGCTCAAGTGATCCTCCTGGTTGAACCTGCTGAGTAGCTAGGACTATAGGCATACAACACCACATCTGACTTTTTTTTTTCTTGTACAGACATAGTCTCACTATGTTGCCATACTGTATACTTTTTAATAAAATAATATCCTAATTATATTTTAACAAAAGAAGATCTTTTAGGTATCTGTTGAGCAAATGGTGTGCTATGAATAAATAATCTAAATGTTATGCTCTCATGCTCTTTTGTTTTTGTTCTGGATTTTTCTTTATATATTAGGGCCAAGAAATCAGCTTGGTCATTATAGGGTTCTTGCCTGTCTATCCTCTTTTTTCTCAGAGAGGGAAAGAGCCCCTTCTAGGGGAAAGAGCTCCCAAACTTGGAGTAAAAAGAACTGTTTTCCCATGGCAGATCTGCTACTAACTGACTATAATATTGTTTGTTTAACCTCTTTTGATTTTGGTTTTTGGTACTGTAAAGTGGATTGAATTACCTGATTGATAGAGCTCCTTTTGAATCTTCATTCTTAAATTTAGCAAGTCCTTTCTGTTAGATTCTAAAATTCTGTGATTTTAAATAAGACTGCATAAAAATCTCAAAAATTCCTTGCTATGAATGTAATAGAATATGGAATAACTGGATGTGTTCAAAATTGGTAAATTCACCCTGGTATCCTTTTTAACAGGACCAAGGAAATAAATACCAGAAATCAAGAGCACAGACTATTTTCCTTCGTCAGTCCATAGAACCCTAATACTTCTCTAGTTCCATCAAACACAGAGGAATGACCACCATGACAGATGGCAACAGAGGATGTCAACAATTTTTTGGAGGCAAGCAATGAAATATTTCTACTATGAGTTTTCTGTTATTAATTATGTAGAAACAAATAGAATTATATTGGGTTTTAATTGAAAATGAAAAGTATTATTTACCATCGAAATTTTTATGTGCATAGCTATTTCTTTTCTCTCTCTCTCTCTTTTAACACTATTGCATGTCAGAAATTACTTTAAGATGCATTTGCCCTTACCTCTGGAGTAACAGATAGAATAAAGCTATCTTAAATCCCTAAATACAGAACAAGGATTTAAATAACAGAAAGTAAGTACCTATATTTGAACACAGGGCTTTTTTATATCTCTCTTGGACACCTGTATAACTGTAAATACTAAATAAAATTGGAAATTAGAATTATTTTCTATTTATTTTAGAGTTACTCACAGTATTTATGAATTTTATGTAGTTAAAGGTATTCCAGCATTTTTCCTCCCTTTTCTTTAACAACTAATCTAAAGCGCTCGAAAATCTTGGGAAGCCATCCCTTTACAACTCTCACAGCTTTATATTTTGTGAGAATTCTGCATCAAAATATTTGCTTGAACTTTTAGTTAATTCTATGACAACTCCTATTGATCCTGAAAGAGCAGTTGGGCAAGGATTGTGGACCACAATGCCACCTTCAAATTTCAAATTAATTATATTACCTTTAAAAGAAAAGCTCACTTGGAAAGAAATTGACCATATATTTTTTTAAGTGTTTAAGGAATCTGCCTTCTTTTCTACATTCATGAAAAGTAAAGACTTCTAAGTAGATGAAAATAAAGTTAAATGAAAATATAAACTTTTAAAAATTTAAGTTGAATTCACTAAAATGTAATCTTTCAGGGGATTTTATACGAGGAAACTATATATATATGCTTAGAATTTTTTATTTAGTGTTAATTCAACTTACTGGCCTAAGGTCATCCATAAAAACGTGTCTGCTTTTTAAGTTTCACATAAGAGGAATGCTTTCTATAAATAAAGGAGTTGATAAATGTTTAAAAAGCCCAGTGTAGAGATTCTGAGTTTTCTTTCTGTAACTAGAGTCAAAATTAATTCTTGCTTTTCTGTTGGGGAAAATTTCATCTAATTGCATTCAATTTATTCTGCAACTTTTTGGACAGCAAATCTTGATCACCAAAGAAAAAGCAGCTGTGTTGCCCTTGCCTCAAAATTATAGCAATAGTATTATTATGCAGTCACCAGAATTTATGGAACCATGAAGTGGTTATATCCACTGGCTGTTTTCTGGCAGAGATACACCTAAACCTTTCTGAACTGCTGATAATGTATGCCTTCTGTTTGTAAGGATCTTCAAAGAAATAGATTCCACTGCTTCCTTCAGCAAGCCAATTTAGTATAACAGCTCTCAGAAGCAGAAAATTCTTTTTTTATAACCCTGTGTGCACTTTTATTAACTGTTTCTAAAACTTATTTTCATAGAATTGCATTTTAAATGTTATTTAAATATTGTCTTAGTTTGGTATAATCCACCATTATTTTTAAAAACTACTAAAAATTGACCATTGTTTAATTAGTAGAAATATTCCCATAAACCATGCTTCCTCATAAGCAGTCTACATTTGTCCCTAGGTATCTGCAGGGGGATTGATTCCAGAACTCCCTATGAATACCAAAATCCAGGGATGTTCAAGTCCCTTATATGAAATGGTGCAGTCTTTGCATATAACTCACATATATCCTCCTTATACTTTAAATCATCTTGATATTACTTATGCTACCTAATATGTAAATAGTTGTTACACTTAATTTTTTTACTGTGATTTTTTTTTTATTTCTGTCATGTTATTTTTATTGTCTTTTTTTAAAAATATATTTGGTCCAAGATTGCTTGAATTTTTAGATGCAAAACCTGTAGATACAGAAGACTGACTATACTGTCAAATTTCTTTTTCTTACATATACTTTTCTAACTCATCCACATGTATCTTCTTTTGAGCTTCAGTTATTCTTTAACCAGTAGAATATACCGGTGGTCGATAGCTTTATTAAGAATCAAGCCCTTTGTTCTTTATTAATTTTATTTTATTTGTGACCATGTGATTAACAAGCCACAGATATTTATCATTCTAATCCAAAATGCTATTTCATTTTTATTTTCCATGTTTTTAGGGAAAGTTGTACTGGTAAAAACTTTTAGAGGTTAGAAAGGTAGTTGAACATAGGTGTGATTTGTAAGAATGCTACAGGCGTACCTCAGAGATATTGTAGGTATGATTCCAGACTATCCCAACAATGCAAGCCATACATTTTTTCCCCAGTGCATATGCAGGTTATCTTTGCACTATACTTTAATCTATTCAGTGTGTAATTGCGTTATGTCTTTAAAAAACAATGCGTATACCTTAATTTAAAAATAGTTTGCTAAGAAAAAGGGAGGTTCTTTCAGGACTGGGGGGGGACAGGGTCTCATTCTCTCTTCCCTGCTGGAGTGCAGTCATGGCTCACTGCTGCCTCAACTTCCTGGGCTCAAGTGATGCTCCCAACTCAGCCTCCCAAATAACTGGGAATACAGGCATGCATCATCACACCAGGCTAATTTTTATATTTTTTGTAGAGACAGGGTTTTGCCATGTTGCCCAGGCTGGTCTTGAACCCCTGGGCTCAAGTGATCTGCCTACCATTGCCTCCCAAAGTGCTAGAATTACAGGCATAAACCATCATCCTGGCCTCCTTTTAATAGTGAAGGATCTTACCTGTGTGTTGATGGTTGCTGACTAGTCAAGGTCATGGTGACCAGTCAGCAACCATCAACATCCAGGCATGACCCTTTATTATGGCTGAAGGTTGGGATGTCTGTGGCGACTTATTAAAATAAGACAGCAGTGGGTATTGCCACATTGATTGACTTGACTTGACAAAGTAAATTGGTTTTCGATTTACTTTGACCAGATCTGTCAGAGGATTCACTATCTATGGCAAATATAGCCTTACAGAATATATTTTTTTAAGTAGACTTGAAAGTCAGTGGACTTTGCAAATTAGAAGGGTTGATCCATGGGCTACAGAAGGAATGTTACGTTAACAAGCATGAGAACAGCATGAATCTCCTTGCATATCTTCATCACAGCTCTTGGTTGACTAGGTATACTATAAGTGAGAAGTCATTTTTCCAAAGGAGTATTTTTTTCTGAGCAGTACATCTCAACAGCAAGCTTATAATAGCAAAGCATGCTGCAAACAGATGTGCTGTCCTCTAGGCTTTGTTGTTTCATTTATAGAGCACAGGCAGAGTAGATTTAGCATAATTCTTAAGAGCCCTGGAATTATTTGAATGGTTAATGAATATTGACTTGAACCTAAAGTCACCAACTGCATTAGTCTCTAACAAGAGAATCAATGGGTCCTTTGAAGTTTTGAAGTTGGACATTGACTTTTTTCTCTAGTTATGAAAATTCTAGATGGCATCTTCTTCCAGTAGAAGGCTGTTTTATCTACACTGAAAATCTGTTGTTTAGCATAGCCACCTTCATCAATGATCTTAGCTAGAGTTTCTAGAAAACTTGCTGCAGCTTCTCCATCGTACTTGCTGCTTCACTTTGCACTTCTGTTATGTAGACAGCTTCTTTCCTGAAACCTCATGAACCAACTTGCTCTGCTAGTATCAAACTTTTCTTCTGCAGCTTCCTCACCTCTCTCAGCCTTCATAGAACTGAAGAGAGTTAGGGCCTTTTTGTGGATTCAGCTTTGGCTTAAAGAAATGTTGTAGCTGGTTTGATCTTCTATCCAGAACACTAAAATTTGATCTGTATCAGCAACAAGGCTGTTTTTCTTTATCACTTGTGTATTCACCTGAGTAGCACTTTTAATTTGCTTCAAGAACTTTTCCTTTGCATTCACAATTTGGCTAACTGTTGGGCACAAGAGGCCTGGCTTTCAGCCTGTCTTGGCTTTTGACATGTCTTCCTTACTATGATTTATTATTTCTAGGCTTTGATTTGAAGTGAGAGACACTGACTCTTCCTTTCACGTGAACACTTAGAGACAATTATACGTTATTACTTAGCCCACTTTCAATATTGTATTTTGGGGGATAGGGAGGCCCAGGGAGAGGGAGAGAGACAGGAAAACAGCCAGGCAGTGGAGTATTCAGAACACCCAACATTTATCAGTTAAGTTTGCATTCTTATATTGGGGCAGTTCGTGGCACCCCAAAACAATTACAGTAGAACCATCCAAGATCACCGATCACAGATCACCATAACAGATACTGCAATGAAAACGTTTGAAATATTGTGACAGTTATCAAAATGTGACTCAGAGTTATTAAGTGAGCACATGCTGTGGGTAAAAACAGCACCGATGGACTTGCTTAATGCAGGGTTACCGCAAACATTCAATTTGTGAAGCACAATAAAGCAAAGCACAATAAAATGAGGTATGTCTACATATAAGGACACAAATTCACAGAACTGATTAAGGATGATTGATTAACCACAACCATACATTCTACCAGCTGTGTGACCCTGGGCAAATTATTGATTTTCTTTCACCCCCCAATTTGTATATCTCTACAATTTGAGCGCTAATAATAATATAATTGTGAGGATTAAATGGAATAGATAAAATAAGTAACAAGCTTAGGTTCTTAGCATTGCCTAACACGTAATTCAATAAAAATAATTGAAAACATGTTTCTTCATAGCAAGCTCAACTCTTAAAAAAGAATAATGAATTTGCACATTCTATTTATGCCAAACTGGTTTTACTTCATTATATTTGTTTTACCGCTGGTAAATTTGTTCACATTGAAGTGTCCAAACAAGCAGTTTAAAGTTTATGTTTAAAAATATGAAAATGTAATTTATCCAGAAACCACATTAGAAAACATTATACCAAGAGTTATTAACCTGAGTTTCACAGAAACTATGTACATTCCAAATTTTGTTTAAAAATGTAGGGTATGCATGGACTATTCTAAAACTTTAACTTAAGTCAACCACTGTTATTTAGAGAAATATTCCATTTATAGGACAGAGTGATTTGAGGAATCTTCTTGTGATTAAATCTCTTTTATGTACACGTTGATCGGATATTTATTTGGTCTGAAAAACTGATTCAATATTTCCACTAGAAAAATAAAAATAGACAATTTTGTTCTATTAATTTTTCTAGGTCTGCTGTAACAAATTACCGTAAATTTGTGGCTTAAAATAACAAAAGTTTATTCTCTCACAGTTCTGGAGGCTAGAAGTCCAAAACTAAGTTGTTGGCAGAGGCTTGCTTTTTGAAGCCTGGTGGGGAGAATTTGTTCCTTTTGCTTGGCTCTGGTGTTGCCAGCAGTTTTTGGCATTCCACGGCTTATAATCTCTGCGTTCATCACCACGTGGCATTCTCCCTGAGTGTCTGTATCTCTTCTGCTCTTATAAGGATTGGATTCAGGCCTACGCTAATTCAGTACGACCTCATCTTAATTACATCTATAAAGACTATATTTTCAAATAAGTTCACATTCATAGGTACTAAAGGTTAGGACTTGAACATATCTTTTGGGGGAACATAATTCAACCCATAACTCTCATATACACATATATATATATATATATATATATATATATATATATGAGATATATACTCATATACATGTATGAATAGAAATTAGAAAATGAATTCTGAAAACATTTCTTCTGTTCAGCCTCTGAAACGAGGTCATTTCACTTGTGACAAGACATGATCTATGACTAGATCTACGTGTTTTACCTAGTAGTATTTTACACCACCATTTCTTGGACATTGACAGTTCCTTGATCATTCATTTTTCTATCTGCTCTCTAGCTTTATTTGTTAAAATTTAAAGCAATAGCTATCATTTCACTTGTTTGTTTACTTGACGTCAGAGTTCAAACAATAGGTGTACAGATTCAAGATCACAGGATACATACTGCCTGTATCAACAAATGAAATGCCCTATGACTTTAGAGATGGTATAGCATTTATATTTATGATCATACTGATAGTTATACTTTGTAAATGAACTTAGGTAAGATTTCCTTTGCCATATTTGTTTAAACCAGGGCCACCTTTTATTATTATGGGTAAAAAATTAAGAAACATTGTTGACATTTCAAAATGAACAACACATATTCTTTCTTTTTAAGATAGAGTCTCTATGTTTTTTGAGATATATATATTCCTTTTTTGTGTGTGAGATAGGATCTTGCATTGTAGCCCAGGCTGGAGTGCAGTGGCATGAATGTGGCTCAGTGCAGCCTCAACCTCTCAGCTTCAAGCAATCCTCCCACATCAGGTTCCTGAGTAGCTGGGACCACAGCTGCACACCACCAAGCCCAGCTAATTTTTTGATCTTTTGTAGAAACAGGATCTTGTCATGTTGCCCAGGCTGGTCTAGAACTCCTGGGTTCAAGCATTCCTCCCATTTCAGCCACCCAAAGTGCTGGGATTATAAGCATGAGCCACCACACCCAACCTCATTATGAATTGTTAACATTAATTTGCCTGCTTATTCTAGTAAAGCTCATTCTAGTGAAGGGTCTTTCTAATCATTACTACCTTTTTAGAATTATATCTTCTTTTTGGTCATGTCCCATATAGTATTCAGGCAATTGTCACAGATATTCCATGTAATAAAACTTACATAGAACTAACTATTCTTTAGACATTTCTGTGTTTCTTCAAGTTCACTGGCTGATTTCTCTGCCATTTCCAGTATGCTGTTAAGCCCATCCAGTAAATTTTTCATTTTGATACTATACTTTTTAGTTTCATAATTTACATTTGATACTTTTGAAAAAATTTATTATGGTAAAATATACATAATGTAAAATTTTATTAATTTTAGGTATACTTGGTTCTTTTTTATTGGTTTTATTTCTCTGCTGAAATGCTATTTGGGCATTTATTCTGATGATCTTTTTCTTTATGTTCTTGGTAATGGCTGCCATAAAGTACATGTATGAATCATCTCAGAGTCTATTCTATTGACTGCCTTTTCTATGGACTTTGGTTTATATTTTCTGTTTCTTTACATTTCTAAGAAATTTCTTATTGTGTATTAGATATAGATGACACACGGTAGAGACTCTACATTCGATTATCTTCTTCTGAAGGGTATTGACCTTTTTTCTAACAGTTAAATCAGTAGCTGCTCAGCTATCTAGTGAAGGCTTGGTTTGATGTTTTGTTAGAGGGTGGATCTATTTTGGTTTTGTTCTTAAAACAGTTCTTTACACTTCCCTATTGTATAGGGCTATAACATTTACTCCTAGAATGTGGTCCTTTGTGAATTTCTGTGGAAAGCCTGAGGTGTTACCAATCTCCTTTTGCTTGATGGGATTCAAACATGAAACTCTGTCTCATGTAATGGGCAGTAGGAGAAATCCTTATTTTCACTTTCCAGCTGTTATTTTCGCCTTCCACCTGTTATTTTCCATTGAGTTTTTTGGAGTCTTTCCCATGCATGTACATTTTAGGTGCCCGCCTAGGTAGGAATTGATATACAAATATTGTAACTCCCCCTCTATATTTTCCTCCTTTCTGGAACCCCCTCCCCCACCCACGATTTTCAGCCATTCTCTCAGCCCTGAATTATGACCTCTGATACCTCAAGCAGGTAAGACTGTGGCTTTCTGCTTAAGTTCTACTTGCTCATACACCCTTGTACCTCAGGAGAGCTGTATGAACGTAGACCTTACCCAATGATGTTATCTTCTTTCCAGGGTCAAATCCTCACTCTTTCTATTTCTGCCTACATTTGGTCACTCTCTTAATATGTCTTAACATAATTGTGTTTTGTTTATTGGCCATAGTATTTTTTTCACAGTTTACAATTGTTATTCAGTGGGAGAGCTAGTGTGATTTAAGTTACTTTGCCATTACTTGAATTAGAATTACTGGATCTTTTTATTTTCATATTTACCTGTTCACTTTATTATTTCATTTCATCATTAGTGTAGTCACTTTGACCTAGGTTTGATTCCTGGTTCTGCTGTTTATTACTGTGTTACTTCAAATTTCTGATCTTCAGTGTTTCTGTATGTAAAGTGGAAATGATCATAGGTATCTCAAAGAGTTGCTTTAGAATATTAAATGTGAAAACATATGTAAAATATGTGACACAGAACCTAGAAGGTAATTGACACTTGTACATGTTACTTCCTTTTATTACCATAATTATTCTTTGAGGTTGATCAACTATTACTATATGGAATGAATTATTTAAGATCTTACTACTAGATACTAGAAGTACAGATTAATTATATTAAATATGTAAGGTAAGTTTATGCCTACCAGAAGTTCATTTATATGTTATTCCATCTAAGAAGAATTAACTGCGATTCAGAGGATAAATAGAAAAACAGGGGTTAATAACAGCAAGGCTTGCATGGCCATTGTTCCCAGCTGCGTCCTTTTTCTCTTCTGGGTACACTTAAAGCCAGCCCACTATCAGGTTGCCAGAAGATATTACTGTAGTATTTCTTTTCTATCAAAGAAGAATGAGTCTAAGGAAGTTTCTGATTTTAGAGACAGATGGAATTTCAAGCAAGAAATTAGGCTCAGTGAAATAAATATCATGTGTGTATGTGATCAGTAAAGAATGTATTAAAAAATATACTATTATATTATAAGCTATTCTCTCTCAGAGTTTCCTTATGACTAAAAAATGAATGATTTGTACCCTTGCTAAACATGTAATTTTAGAAACTGGTTATTGAAGGGTTTTTGCAATGAGTATTTAACTAAAGTGTCTATTCTGCCTATTAGAATCATGTTTTGAATGTGTGTGTGTATAGATTGTTTTGTGTCATTTTTAAGCAGTGCATAGGATTTGTAAATTTGTGAGTTTCAAAAACATTTTGCTATAGTGGAAGTAATGTTATGCTGAAGATAACAGGGGAAACTGGTTGAGGTTGCATTAACTGTCTCTGTAAGCATTATTACAGTTGCCATTCACATTTATGCTTGTTCAGATAGAAGCCCATCAATCGTGTAAACTTAGGGCCAGATTCTGATCTCTAATGCATAGCATGAATTGCCACATATCTTTTTCCACCAATAAAAAAAAAATGCTCAGTAACATCTGAGATTAAAATCTGTCCTTTCAAATTGATTTTATTTTTATCTAGACTAAGAAGCAAAGTGTAGTGTCAGATGAGGAAATAAAATAATTCCTGTCAGGATGTAGTTTCTTTTTTTATATATAATTCTTACAGAATCAAGTGTTTGTGTATTTCTGTAATCATAATAATAGCTCTGAGAAAAAATAGAAAAATTATTATTATACTTTTTAAAATGGAATCTTGTTATCCTTGTGCAATCACATGTGCTAATATGGATTGTGGGGGAAAACCATCTTATAAAAAACAGTATTACCTAAGGTTATAATATATGAAAAGCAAACAAAGCCTGTTTACATAGAATATTCTGTTTATCAGAATGTATTTTATATTTTCCATTAAAATTTAACAATCTTATCAAACCTTACCAATAAAGTAAAATATTTAAAATAATAAAGCTATCTTGTTTTGGCATTTATATGGGTTTTTTTTTAAGTTGTAATTGGCAAAAAATTGGAAGATAATATTTTTGTTTAAATTTTTTCTCAGCCAAGGAAAATTAGTACAATTTATGTATGTATATTTTTATTTTAGCAGTGTATATTGAAAACTAGTTATGACCAAAGCACTGGGCTAGGCCATTTTCAGGGACCCAAAAAGATGAATCTGATCTCACCCTGCCTTAAAGAAGCATATAGTTTAGTAGGACAAACAAAAGCACACATATCACACATAGATAAGTATAGAGTGGAGAAATTTTCTGACTATACTTCTCAGCACTGATTCTGGAGAAGAATCTCAGCAGGTGCCATTTTTTTGTTTGTATTTCAGAATTACAAGTGATCTTTAAGGGAGCCTAGCATAGTGCCTGGAACATAATAGGTGTTCAAAAATGTTGAAAGAATGGGCAAATATTCTCTAGTGCCTGGGATCGGAGAGCATGCCAGATGTAGTGCAAGTCTGTGTATGTGTGTTAACTGTCTCTGCTGGAAAACAAGGTATTTTAGAATTAAACTGATTTTATCTGACTTTCACCATTTTGTGCAATAAAATAGGCAAATTATTTCTCTCAACTCCAGTTTCTTCATCTGTATAGTGTGGTGATAATACCTCCTATAAGTTTGTTATGAAGAATGAATGAGATAATGTATATAAAGCTTATATTTTTATAGTGGCTATAAGAGTTTAGGTTAGAAAGCAGTCGTACAGTTATTATTACTGTTATTTTTACTAATAAAGAGTGGGTAAAAGTGCCACATTATGAGACAGTAGTTAAACCATAACATTGACTTTGCATGTGTGTAAGAATGAGAATTTTTATTTCTAATGGGTAGCACTTCATTCAATCTATAGCATGTGACTTTTTTAAATTAAGGAAATATGTCATGAGCTATAAATTTAATTCATTATTTTACTTCGTACTTGATCATTTTGTCTTTGTAGATTGAAAACTCAAATAAGTACTTAGGAATTATTATTTACTTTTTAAAAATTTATTCATTTACCAAATATTTACTGAGTACTATTTGCCAGGCATTGTACTAGGCACTGGTGACACAGCAGTGAACAAGGCTGACGAAGTCTCTGCTCTCAAAAATTTACGTTTTCTGTTTCATTTTTAATGGACCTGGATTTGCAGGTCTGACCCATCAGAGCTGGTTCACAGATGGTTCTGGTGCCCTAAACAGTGTGCTTGAGATTTAGGGAGTAGTTGTCACAGGAATTAGACATGTGAGGTTTTTATCCTATGACCCGTGAATCATAACCAGGCCAGATACCAAATGTAAAAAGTTACTACATTCAAGCCCACATCCCTGGAAGTTATATGTAATTGTTCTCCTTTGTTATCTTAAAGGAAAGACAAATTCTAGAGCTTTGCAAAATTATAAGGGCATAGGTACAAATGAATGACAGAGTTAGGTAAGGAAGACACATGATCACAATTGAATCTAACTTGTTAGCAATATTTTAAAGTTGGGCACTGGGGCTCACACTTGTAATCCTGACAATTTGGAAGGCCGAGGCAGGAGGATGGCTTGAGCCAAGGGTTCAAAACCAGCCTGGAAAACATAGTGAGACCCCGTCTCTACAAAAAAAAAAAAAATTTTGATTAACTGAGTGTGATGGTACATGCCGACTTGTGCCTGTGGTCCCAGCTACTCAGGAGGCTGTAGTGGGAAGATGGTTGAACCCTGGAGGTTGAGGCTACAGTGAGCTGTGATTGTGCCACTGCACTCCATCCTGGGTGACAGAGTAAGACCCTGAGAAAGAAGGAAGGGAAGAAGGGTAGGGAAGGGAAGGAAAGGCGAAGGGAGGGGGAGGGGAAGGGGAGGGGAGGGGAGGGGAGGGGGAGGGGAAAGGAAGGGAAGGGAAGGGAAAGGAAAGGGGGAGGAAGGGAAAGGAAGAGGGGAGGAAGGAAGGAAAGGAAATGAGAAAGGGAGGACAGGACAGGAAAAAGGAAGAAAGAAAGAAAGAAAAAACAAACCTTGGGCTTTGGGCTGGTACTTAAGTTCACAGTTATTTTCTGTTTGGAAATTTTCTTCTATTTCCCCCCACCATTAATTACCTTATAGCTAACTTTATTGGTAAAAACATTCTACTAAGCAGAATAGACTATCACTTCTTATTTTCTGTGCTTTCCTGTTTGTTTACATGAGACAATAAGTAACTTAAGAATATACAGTTTTATTGCTAATTTAATTTCCTACTAATAGGAGAATTTAGGCAAGTTTTCTTAATCTTTTTGCTCAACTGTAAAGTATAGATGATAACATTCAACTGATTGTTATGTGATTCAGATTTCAAAATGAAAATGAAGTCATAATATACATGAGGTTTCATATAGTTATTATTGGCAAGAAGAGAGATAATGATTAATAACAGAAACTGCTGTTAATTGAGCATTTTTAAGTGCCTTGTGCTGCATACAGATTATAGTTAGGCCTCTAAATAAATCTGCTTGATAGAAATCATTATTTCCAGATTCTATATAAAGGAATATACTCTAAAAAACATTAACTAACTTGCCCAAAGACTTTCAAAGTAGTCAGTTAGTGAGCCAGAATTCAGATTGGGATTTATATGTATCAGAATCCAGCACTCATTGCATCACATTACCTTACTTGGGTGCTAAAACACAGAGTAGAGTGAAAAGGCATAGGCAACCTTAGATTCTCTATTATGGCCTTACTCTTTTCTCCTTAAAAAATTTTTATTCATGGAATATGTGTACATGTTAAATAATATTGAGTGCCCCCTCGCTTGGAATTCATCTAGAGATAACTGCTTTTACTTTACTTATTCACTACTGGCTGGGCATGGTAGCTCACGCCTGTAATCCCAGCACTTTGGGAGTCCAAGGCAGGTGGATCATGAGGTCAGGAGTTCAAGACCAGCCTGGCCAAGATGGTGAAACCCCACCTTTACTAAAAATACAAAAATTAGCTGGTCGCAATAGCAGGTGCCTGTAATCCCAGCTACTCAGGAGGCTGAGGCAAGAGAATTGCTTGAACTCTGAGGGCGGAGGTTGCAGTGAGCTGAGATCGCGCAATTGCACTCCAGCCTGGGCAACAGAGTGAGACTCTGTCTCAAAAAAAAAAAACTTGTCTGCTACTTTTCAGGCACCTGTTTCTAAATATGTTTTTTTTTTTTCTCCCCCTCTGTCTCTAGGTTTTCCAATATTAGACATTCTATGTAGAAGTTATCAATCATTCGTCTATTATCATGGATGATGACTTAGCATACTTCTACCTAGTACCTCTTTGTCATCCCATCCCTCAAATATAGTTAAACCAAAAACAACTATTTACCTTATTGATGTTATGTAATATTATTCACTGCATCACCAAATAGCATACTATAATTACATTGCCTTTCTTGTAAAGCTTTTCTTTATTACCTAGAGTTTTTCTCTCATTCTGTTATCAACTTTTTATAATTTAGACAAAAATGTCTTCCACTTATTTCTTTTCCTACCTCTATCACTATTTTTTGAAACCATGGTTGGCATAAATGTTACTTTTTATTCTGTTAGTTTCTTGAATAAATTTTGCAGATTTTCTTGCAGACTCTATGACCAATCTCTGTCAGAAATTACTTTTAGTTCTTAAAGATCCTCTGTCCTTGTTTCCAAAAGTTTACCAAAAACCACATTTGAGCCATTTTTGAATAAAATAGACACGCTTTAAAACAAGCATTGGCAATCTTTTTTTTCACATTAAATAACCTTTATGGTAGAAGGAGTATTTTAATCAGGCCATCTTTTAAATAAGTTACCATGGGTTTTCAGCATATAGCCAGAGAAGATGGTAGCCCAAAGCCAGTTCAGATACTGATTAGCATAACAGCTACACAGGGGCATTCTACATTTAAGCTTGTACAGCATATTGAGTGGTGGTATACAGTGGTAAGTCCACTAAACCTAATAATTTATAAAATTATAAATATTATACAAGAGCCAACTATTAGCAGTATCTTTGGGTTATATGGAGGTGGGAAGGGAACTATGATTTTTTATTTTTATACTTCCATACCATTTGAATTTTTTTCAAAATGAGTATTTGTTACTTTTTGAAATTAGAAAGAAAAAGGATTAAAGACATTCTAAAAGAAATAAGGTAAAAGATAAAGCTGAGAGGAAAAAAGTAAAATTTAAACTTTATGCCTTGTTAGTATGGTGAACTTAGTTACCCTGACATCTCATGGTAAACAACTAAAAATAATGTGAAATATAAAAGTAGTGTTTATATGCATCTATGAACTGGAAAGACGGCAAATACTAAGAGGCTAAAACAAATAAACACAAACCCTACATAAAAGTAGTGTCCAGTGAGGTAAGCCTTAAGGATATTTGCCGAACCTGGTAAATTCTGGCTTGCAGTTTTGTTTTCATGGCCTCCTATTGAAAGAAGAACAGGAGACAGTCACAATCCTGGACACATCCAAGGTAGAGAGTCTATACTTAAGGTCCACTTATGGACTTCCAAATATCTACATCATTATTGAAAGGATACCTAATAAAATCAGCTATAATTTCCCATGGCACTGCAAGGAAAATTGGTTAGTTTAAACCTTGACATTGAGCATAGGAATGGAATATCTCTTTGATCATTTGAATATCAAGCTTGTATTGTGGGTTTGCTATACTACATACGTGATACCAAAAAAAAAATTTTTTTTAAATTAAAGCCAAGAATTTAAGGTAGTCTCAAGCTTATTGTCTTCCAAGTAGCCAGCAGAAGCAAACATAAATTCTCATTGAAGGAATCTATCTTCAGTACAGGACCCCAAAAATTTCCACAGGTAAAATTACCCAAAAATATTAATTTACTGTCAAGAATTATAAACCAAGGCATCATGAATGAATGTCAGAAACTATATTCCAAAGAAGCAGACTCATAAACATATTTATATATTAAAAATCACCAGGGAGAATATAAAATAAATCTGCTTAATAAAGAAATAAGAGAGTAAAGATAGTGATATGACATTCTTGAGGAAGAAGAGTAAAGTAGGGAGACTTTACTTATAAGATATGAAGATTTAATATAACACTTTAGTGATTAGTAGAGTGTTAGACTATTGAAAGATACACAGTTGACCAGTGGAACAAAATAGATTGCTTAGAAACATCTATGAATAGGTGGTAAGTTGGTGTATGAAAGAGTTAGCGTTAGGATAAGGGTTGACTTTTCAATAACTGATACTGGGATCATTGATTATTCGTTAGGGGGAAAATGAAATTTGACTCCTACTTTATATCATATGTAAATATGAGCTCTGGGTAGACTAGAGACTTAACTATGAAAAATAAAACTATAAAAATTTTGGGAGAATATTTTCTAAGTAGAGAAAAAATGAAAAAGCCATTAAGGAAAAGATTGTTAAATTGTATTGCATTACAGTTGTGATACTCTTTTCATCAAGAGTCATCTTAAAAAGAATGAAAAGACAGGTTGCAAATTAGGGAAGACATTCACAATACATCCAATTGAAAAATAATTATTACAAATTAATATAAAAAAGATAAAATTGGAAATTTGGCAAAGACTTTTTATGTCTTACTCTGACTCTGCTTTCCATTAACCCTTTATTTCTGATCATCTCAACCTGTTTGACCACCTGCCTACTCATAAAGGAGGCAAAATCTACCGCCATGAGTTCCTGAAAAATAATTAAAAGGAAAATTAAAATCAGTATACTGAAAAAGTTATTCCTGATCTTACTCAATTCCATCTCTTTTCTTTATCCCCCACATAATTCATTTTTTCCTTCTCTCAGCTTCTGACCTTTGACACAGTTCATTACATTGCATTCATTCTTCTTGTATAGTAACAGGTAGATACTGCATTATGTACTGGAGAATTACTACTGATAGTTTTCTCCTGACATGATTTATATAAATATGTATCATTTTTGCATTGATAAGCCTTTTAAAATTGTGCCTCTTTTTAACTGTGAATTTTGTGGGCACCATTATTACTTACCTCACTCCCTTTACTCCTGCCTTCTATTACCACCTAAATCAATGGCTCTCATCCAGGGGAATCTTGCTCCCTAAAGGAACATTTGACAGTATCTGGAGACATTCTCAATTGCCATTATGGATGGGGTATGATTGCAGGCCAGGGATGATGCTTCACATCCTACAGTGCACAGGATAGCTCTCCACAGCAACGTATTATGTAAAATGTAAATAGCGCCACAATTGGAAACCCAGATGTTTAACTTCTTATTTTAGCTACTTTCTTATTATGCTTGTCTTCTGTTTTTGGCTCTACCTCTCATAACTACCAGTGTAGACCCACTCATCTTCCTAATACAATAAAGAATACGTTCTCATTCTGCTACTACAATTAATATCTAGCCATAAGATACAACTTTTTCAAACAAGATCATATCTTTTGTGGGAACATGGATGGAACTGGAGGCCATTATCCTTAGCAAACTAATGCATCAACAGAAAACCAAATACCACATGTTCTCACTTATAAGTGGGCACTAAATGATAACTCATGGACCCAAAGAGGGTAACAACATGCACTGGGGCCTACTTGATGGTGGAGGTTGAGAGGAGGGGAGAGGATCAGAAAAAATGACTCCTGGGTACTAACCTTAGTACCTGGATGACACAATAATCTATCTGTTCAATAAACCCCTGTGACACAAATTTACCTGTGTAACAAACCTGTACTTGTACCCCTGAACCTTTTTCATCACTGGGCCCCACAGAATAGTACTCAAAGTGGAGAATGGATTGGTGGAAACAGGTTTAGTTGAAGACAACTAGGGCGTTTCTGCTCTCGAAGCTCAGGGCTTTTTCTTCATATAGGTTATGAAATTTAGACCAGTTAAAGTAACATGATGAAAAACCTCACCAGATAGTAATCCCACCTTGTTTTTCATTTCCAGACTTTATGGAAAAGAAACATTTAATGAATGGCTAGTTTTGTGTACCAGTCATTATACTACGGTGGTACTTTCAGAGAGCTAGCTTGTTAATTCTCAAAACAACTCTAAGAGAAATGTTATTATTCTTATTTCACAGAAAAGAAAGCTGGGACTTCAAAAAAAAAAAAAAAAGTAAATGTAAATGCCTTGCCCATAACTCAGAGGAGCCTGATCCCAAGTTTTCTAACTCACGGTTAGTGTTCTTTCTGCCACCCTACTTTGCCACTTTATCACTTGCAGCATGCATGCCTGTTCTTCTAGTTCTTTTTAAAACTTTATTTTGCTATCTGGAAAATAAACTATTTTTAAAATAGTGGGGTTTTTTTAAATGTGATTTTTTTTTTTTTTTTTTTTGCTGTTTTTGCTTTTTACCCTGACAAAATCCGTAGTGCGCAGTATAGTGCTATAGGTACTAAAAATACTTAATAAATATCTTTAAAAATAAAAAAGGGTTTTAGGCAAAAGTGTACAAAAAGGAAGGTAGGGGTGCTTGACCTCTTCAGAACAGTGCAAGAAGTCTCCCAGAGCAGTTATTTGATAACAAAAAAAGGTTATATTTTCAGTCTAAATAAGGACTGTTTACGTTTCCATTCGACTCAAGAAATACTGTACTTCAGAAACCCTTGTTACTTGATGTACTTGAATCATTTATTTCACCAATTTTTTTTTCATTTTGCAGTGAGGTTAAATGTCATAACAAGAAAGGCAAAAATTCCCATGTATTATGGGCTTGCCTGTGACTTACCATTCATACCATCAAAATACAGCATGATTGGTCTTCATTTTCATAATTTCGGTTTACAATGAGAAAAAAGTATTTGAAAGTATTTAATACCCATTCATAATATTAAAAATAAAGTTCTCAGTCACTTATACCTAGTAAGCCAAAGTAAAATGGCTAACATAAATTTATTCAAAGTATACATTTTACATAATTCCCATTCAATTTAAAATACCTCTTGGTCATAGTTCTTGAAGAGTTGTTATTTTTCAAAGTCATTCCTTCACATTTTAAGGTGTTCCAAATTCTGCATGTTTAGCTTAAATTTTAGTATGTGTAAAAGTGGTTCAAAGATAGCATTTAGCAAATATACCTGTGGTCAACAATTAATACAATTGTTGACTTTTCTAACATTTGACTGCTATATATGCAAAAAGACGGGGTCTTTTTGAGAGGGGGAAGAAGAAATCTTCGCAAGTTTGCTGCCTTGCTATCATGAGTGAGACATCAGCAGCAAAATAATAATTGTATTAGATAAATGAGTACATTTTAGAAGTTACATGAATAATCCAACTCAAAATGATTCTCAGCCAAGTATGGTAAATTTTGTTTTCCCGCACCTCACTCCTGCCAGAGACAGTTTGGAAATGTGTAGAGGCATTGTTGGCTGCCACAGTGACTGGAGAGAGAGAGAGCTACAAGGAGGATCCAGGAATATAAAAAATTTCCTGTGGAGCAGGGGATAGTTTCATATAACAAAGACTTTGGTGTCCAGAATATCTGAAGTGTCCTTATTTAAAAACACTGTCTGGTCATGGTGGCTTATGCCTGTAATCCCAGCACTTTGGGTGAGTGAGGTGTGCTGATTGCTTGAGCCCAGCAGTTCAAGACCAGTCTTAACATAGCTAGACACCACTCTCTCTACAAAATACAAAAAAAAAAAAAAACAGGTATGGCAATGTGCACCTGTAGTCCCATCTACTGGGAAGGCTGAGATGGGAGGATCACCTGATCCCAGAGGAGTTAAGGTTGCAGTGAACCCAGATCATGCCACTGCACTCCAGCCTGGGCAAAAATAAAAACAGAAACACTGAAAGATACAGACTCATATTCTAGTTATGAATATGTGGAAATATATGGAAATACCATATACTAGATATCTTTATGGAAAACTTCTGTGAGTTAGTGGATCTTCAACTTTTTTTTTCCCCCAAAACAGAGTCTCTCTCTGTCTCCCAGGCTGGAGTACAGTGGTGCTATCATGGCTCACTGCAGCCTCAATCTCCCAGGCTAGGGTAATCCTCTTACCTCAGCCTCCCACATAGCTGGGACTACAGGCATGCACTATGATGCCCAGCTAATTTTTTGTATTTTTTGTAGAGACAGGGTTTCACCATGTTGGCAAGGCTGGTCTCAGACTCCTGAGCTCAAGTGATTTGCCTGCCTCAGCCTCCAAAATACTGGATTGCAGGACTGAGCCACTATGCCCAGCCTGGAAAATATTTTAAACTTAACAAATCTCTAGCCATGCTGATGTTTATTAGAAGAATTGTGTTTACCCATGTCATCATAGCATTGTGGTGTCTGAAGAATGTATCTTGAAATATTGTTACAGACGTTTTTCTCTAGTGTTCAGCCTTTAAAAGAAGGCCCAGGAATGGAAACAGGGACATAATTTCTTATTGTGAGATTATTGGGGTTTGGGTTCTGAAACTCAGCAGTTAAAATTGGCTTAGATCTAGGTAAAAAGGCTCACCTAATGGCCTGGTACTTCATGCTAAAGGTCAAAATAAAAAGCAGAGGGAACTCTACTAGGAGATTGTAACACCATCATCCCCACCACAGAGTGAGAAAATTGATAGAGAATTGAAATATATTGACTACCTACTCTTTCCTAGGCATTGAGATAAGACCTTTATGTGTAGACTTTCATTTATTTGTACAATAAAATTTCACTGTAATGTATAATAGGAAAACTGCTGGGGAAATATATAGCTCTTACAATCCAAAAACATCATGTGTGGTGATTGAGACAGAGATGCTGTCAGTTGTAACTACATATGAGAAATGCTATGATATGTAGTACATATTGGTTCCAATTGGGGGCATTTATAGGCATACCTCAGAGATACTGCAGGATTGGTTTCAGACCACCCCGGTGAAGCAAGTGTTGCAATAAAGTGAGCCATAGGATTTGTTTTGTTTTTCCAATGTATATAAAAGTTACCTTTATATTATACTGTAGTCTATTAAGTATGCAATCACATTATGTCTTTAAAAGCTATTGTCAGGTTCTAACTGAGGTCCGAGGAGAGTCGGTGGGTGAGTGGCGGGTAGCTGGAAAACACTCGGAATCGTAGACAGTTTCAACATGGCTTTATTCTCTCTCTGGGCATGAGCAAGCCATATGTACAGCATTAGCAGGGTAATTATACCTTTTACAGACAATAATGGCTCCGAGCCAAGCACAAACTGATGTGGCTGATCACCTAATGTGACTCACGTGACATGGTTACATAATGTGCAGGGTTGTGTGCCTGCACTCCAAACCTGCTGAGTCATGCTGCACCTTCCAGCTACCCAGCCTATTCCTGACCAAAGTGCAGCCATTTCCCTTATTCTCTTCCCCTTAGACCAAGGGCATCCTCTGGGCAGGGACATTTGCCCATAGGGCAGAGCCCTGAATCCATAACCCACAACAACAATACAGAGAGCAACAACTCACTACTAGGATCCTAACTATGCTACTTATGACTATTAGGGCCCAGCATAGGCCAGAGCCTAGGGATGCCCACCATCTCTGCAGGGGGTTGTCAGTAAGGCTCTTGACCACCTTAATCTCCAGTGAGACCCCTTGCAGGGCTCTTGCTATGTTCTGCCGATTGTCAGGGATAAAGGTACAACGTTGTGTTCCTAAATGGCACAAGTGCCTCCTTGGACAGCAATTACTATGTGTAAGGCCATTTGATTTTGCAGGACCATCTTCCTGATCTGATCAACCTCATCCATTAACAAGAGGAGGGCTACTTGGTGTAATTCAGAACCCTAGCAGTGTGCTGTACAAAAGTAGTAACTTGTGCTTCTACAGTTATGACACCCATTCCAGGAATAGTCATTGCCAAGAGGTAGAACCACCAGGGGACTCATCACACTCGCAAAAACTGAGAAGCGTAGCACCTCCCAGCTATGTGGGCATCTGGGCAATGTAGGGAGAACAGGGGCAGGTACATAAGGCCACCCCCAGGTAAAACATCCAGTCCAGTCCACTGATAGGTAAGGCCACCCTGTGTCCCCCACAGACCCATAAACTCCCAGTAGGGTACAAAATCAATCAGGGCCCAGTGTTGGTGGGGCCACTTGTTCCACCATACATTCAGTGTGATGACATGTGTTATGTTTACACAGGCTGTGACGGATACCCATCCCACACAGTGGTGTTACCCCCGTGTTGCTCTATGCACCATGGTACCTGGGCTAGGTGTACTGCATGTTCTTTCACTAGCCACCTCCACCAATCATAAACACTATGGGCCAGCCAGGGGGTAGGTGTGCTGTGGGTCTTGCAGCATCCTTTGTCCAAAGTTTGCTGCATCACGTTCTGGGCATTGACCATGGGACTCCAAGTCTCCAGCCATGTTCGGTTCTATGCAGATGCTGAATGCATGTGCCAAGGCAAGCCCTCTTTAGCTGCTGCTGGAAGGGCAGTGCAGAACCAACAGTTGGAAACATTGGTCATCTCTGTGTAGGTGTGGGCGCAATCCACAATGCAATGGGAGCATGTTAACCTGTGGTCAAAATGACAGGGCAGGCACAAGTACTAACAAAGGTAGATCACATCCCTCGGGGGAAAATAGAGGCTAGCTTTTCATCCCTGGATAACAACGTAGCTGCCAAGGGCTTCTGCCCTGGGTGACAGTATCACACCTTCTCAGCTCCCCATGGTTCATTTGGGTCCTGTATCTGTGCCAAAGTCACAGGGGAGCTCATAATAAGCCACACAGACAGTGCATATGTCCCCCAGAGGAGGGGTTCTTTCCTTGGCCATTCCCCTATGAGCAGTCAACCGCGGGGCCATGTATTGAATACCGAAGGAGTAACATGCAAGTCATACTGTAGGCCCTCCCTGCAGGGGAGATAAAATGGCCAACCACTGGCAATGCAGGGCTTGGAGGGTCCATGGCCACAGTCTTTCTGTTTCCCTGCCTTCAGATACTTATTGGGGGGAGGCAACAACAGGTACCATTCATCCCAATACCTGATTGGAGGAAGTCATCCTTAGTATGTATCTGCAACTGAATGGGAGTGGCAGCCTGTTGTAACAAAGTCTCCACCGGGGCCGGGCCACCTTTCCATGACTGTTCATTTGAGGTTTGAAGCACCAGGTTCAGCCTGGAACTCCAGCCCCACAAAGACAGGGCTGTGACATGCAAGCATAACCCATTCTTCAAGGGCCGGTTATATTGCTCAATCATACCTGCAGCTTGAAGGTTGTATGGCACATGGAATCCCCACTTTCTGTCCATTTGTTATGCCCATTGTTGTATGCGTCGTCCAGTGAAATGTGTTCCCCTATGAGTCTCAATGGCGAGAGGGTGACCATACAGGTCGGGCACATAAGTGTTGCCAGGCCCAGATGGTATTCTGTTGATCGGCCACCCTGCAAGGGTAAGCCACAGGTAGGCGAATAACAGACCTGTGGCCACGTCCACATCTGTTAGCGCATGCCTGTACCCTTGCAACTTTGGCAGCAGCCTGATGTAGTCTACTTGCCACTTGACCAAGGGCAGTTGCCCTGTCATTACTTGTTGTGTAACACTGGGCAGCTCCCTCCATTTAGGGCATGCCTGAGCACATGCCACTCATTTCTGACAAGCCTCCCAAATGTCTTGCATGGGCAGAGACAGACCCCAACTCTTATTGACCTGTTGCATCAGTTTACCCCCTACATGTCCCAGTTCCTGGCATAGCCATAAGGCCACATCTCATGTTGGTGCCAACTCTAACCATTGGACCTTGGCCAAGGCATCTACCTTATCATTGCTGGGGGTGGCCAAAGGCATACGGCCTGACACATGATAAATAGTTACCTGTTTCTGATCACCCATTTCCTAGAGGTCTTGCCACATGGCTTGACCCCAAATGGGTCTGTGGCTGACCAGCAACTTCTGTATTTTCCACAAAGTTAAGCAATAATAGACCACCCAGCTATCGTTACAGATTACCGTAAATGTTACCTCATTTGCCATCGTCATTCATACTGCTATAATTTCAGCCCATTGGCTATTTTGTCCACACCCAGTTTCAAACCATATGGTGTCAGTACTAGGTTGGACTGCAAAAGTGGTCCAAGCAGCTGTATCACCTTGGCTAGACCCATCTGTGTACCATGCCGCATTGGGAATGGGGGGGGACACCCTCCCTTAAATGGTGAAGGCTCAGGGTCTAGGGGTACCTCAGCCCCACGGCCTTAGGTCCCATGACGTTATCTTGCATTAGGACTATAGGTCCCAAGACTTCTTGCAGCTCTGCTGCTAAGGAACTTGTACTAGTGTACTCCACTGCTCCAAGTAGGCGCCACTTTGCCAAAGTGGATATCTGCACCATCTCAGTACAGGGAGTCACTACCCATGAACGCACCCATCCTGCTATTGGATAAGTCATCTGCATGATGACTATAGCCTGTCCTGTCACACTCTCGCAAGCCTGAAGGGTGGCATGTATAGCTGCTACCTGTTTCTCTATCAAGGAATACCAGAGCTCAGCTCCCTTCCACAGTTGGAACCAAAAGCCTACTGGTGTTCTCAAGCTCTGTGCGCTGCCACAGGCCCCAACCAAAACCATCTGTGGTCATCTGTGGTCACATGCACATCCAGCTTAAATAGGGACCCCTGGTGAACTACCCATAGGGCGTGTGCCTACTGAATAGCCCACTTGGCTGCCAGGAAAACAGTCTCAGCTGCATTATTCCAATTCCAGGTAGCTCCCTTCTTTGTTAACTGATGCAACGGTTTAATCATTTGGCTAAATGGGGCATAAATGCCCACCAATATAACAAGAGGCCCACAAAAGTTTGCAGCTGCTTCACCGTGGTAGGCTGGGTATGTGCCTGAATCTTATCAATGATAGCCTCTGGGATGGCCTTTGGCTTACCCCACCAGATAACTCCCAAGAATTTGGCAAATGATCCAGGCCCTTGGACTTTGGATTCGTTGACAGCCCATTTCCATGCTGCCAAATGTTTGCCACAAGAGGGGGTGCCACCACTTCTAAATCTGAAAGAGAATCAGAGGTTAACATACCATCAATATAATGGAATAGGTGGACCCCTTCTGGCATTGCCAGGCAGCTAAATCCATGGCAGCTAGACCATGAAATATGGTAGGGCTATGCACATAGCCCTGCAGCAACACTGTAAAAGTTCTTGGTCACCCATCCCATGTGAAAGCAAACTGTTTCTGACTCTCTGGAGCGATGTTGATGGAGAAAAATGCATTGGCCCAGTCCACTACATAGTGGTACTGTCCCACTTCCATCATCTAATGGTCCATCAAATCCATGATTGATGATACAGCTGCATGCAAAGGGGGTGTTACTTTATTCAGTTCCCGATAGTCCACCATCATCCGCCAGTTTTTATCAGGCTTTCTAACTGGCCACACTGGAGAACTTTAGGGGCTATGGGTGTCACACATGTTCTTCACCTCTTCCAGCTTTTTAATTGTCTCAGTTATCTCTGTATATCCACCCAGCAAGCAGTATTGATGGGTGGAGTAACCCATTGGGGTTGTGTAGAACCTGAGACTGGTGATGTGTATGTCCATGCAGCACCAGCTTTACCACATGCACTTGAAGTCTGAATTCCCTGGCTGTGGTTTGTAATGCCAGGCTATGTAAAATGTCCACCCCCCAGAATGTATTCAGGTATGGGGAGAACATACACAGTATATTAACGGGGGAGCCACACGACTGATGCCAAGGTGCAGAAATACAGATTTCACTTTCACTGACTGGCTTTCATAACCATCAAAGTAAGCAGATTTGCTCAGAAACTTATTTAGGTTCCCATAAAGAAGGCTGCAATCTGCACCAGTATCCAGCAGTGCCAGCACCACACCCACTGTACATTGGTGGTGGACCAGTGGATCACTAATTCCATATGTGGCTTCTGGTTATTTGGTGTCCCCCCCCCAAGGTAGGCATCTTGGCCAGTTCCTTAATCAAACAGAAATGGCTGTACATTTCCACCTGGCTGCAGTAAGTAGTCTTTGAGCTAAAGCACCCAGGTGGGACCAGGTGGCACAGCAATGTCCTTCTCCCCCTTGGGCATTTTCTGGAATTTCTGCTCTGGAGACAACCATTGCCGCAGTTAAGAGATATAGGTGATGGGGGAGGAAGGCAGCAAATCACACTGCCATGTGTGTACCTATGCAACAATCTTCCATGTTCTTCACATGTACCCCCAAACCTAAAATGCAATAAAAAAAAAGAGCAAACAAAATTTCTAAAATAAAATTACAGTAAATGAAATTAAAAAAAAAAGAGTATTTCATTGGGCTGCTTATTGATTTTCTCTTGTTCAACCCCAGCCAAATCAAATCTATCCACATACATGAGCATGTCACTCATTGGGGCCTCCTTTTCTCTCACGGGGGGCCCCCTGTGGGTGGGACATCTTCCCCTTCTTTATGGCACAGACCCCTCAGTCCTGCCAATGACCTTCTGCTTCCCCTAGAACCCCCATAGCAGTGATCACTTCATGTGTGTGTCACCCTACATACAGGGTGGGACAGTAGCTGGGGAGCCAAAGGCACTCAGGGGTACACATCCCCAACATGAGACTCCTCATGTGGGAGGTGAAATGTTCATCATCTGGCCTCTCGGTATTCAGGTCAAACATAGCCTGGCACATACCCATCTCCCAGATGATTTGCACCAAATCAGCATATGACTGCCATTTACTCAGTTTCAGGTATTTCAATGGCGTCATTCCACACAGTCTGTATGGCTGCCCATAGCCACTCAATCAGGGTGTGGTCACCTTGCTCTTGTGCCAATCACTTGCTCACCTGCAACTGATATGCTGCATCCCTCGGGGACTGGATGTGTAGTTCTCATAGCGCAGTCAAAAATGCCCATCCAACTTTGCCAGCAAAGACTCATTCATCAGTGCTCTGTGCTTCTAGCTGCATCAGCATCTTCTCCATGCTTGCTGGGGACCCATCTACCTCAGTCCAGGTTTCCATCAAAGCCCATCCAAGCAGCACAGCTGCCACTGGGGTACCACAACCCATGTTGTGGCCACATGGCTCACCCCGTACTCAGTAGGAACCAAAGGCTTACTCACCTCAGAATCCTGTTTGTGATGCCAATTATCAGGTTCTAACTGAGGTCCAAGGGGAGTTGGTGGGTGAGTGGGGGGGTAGATGGAAAAACACTTGAGAAATCGTAGACAGTTTCAACATGGCTTTACTCTCTGGGTGTGAATGAGCCATATGTGCAGCATTAGCAGGGTAATAATTATACCTTTTACAGACAATAGTGGCTCCGAGCTAAGCATGAGCTCTCATAGGTCATCATCTAATGCTCCTCACATGGTATGGTTACATAATGTACCGGGTTGTGTGCTTGCACTTCAAACCCACTGAGTCATGCTGCACCGGAAGGCCACCTCAGCCTACTCCTGACTAAAGTACAACCATTTCCCTCACAGCTATGGAAATACCTTGATTTAAAAATAGTTTATTGCTAACAACAACAACAACAACAACAAAAAGCTAATGATCGCCTGAGCCTTCAGCAGGTAATAATCTTTTTGCTAGTGAAGAGTCTAGCCTCAATGTCGACATCTGCTGACTGGTCAGGGTAGTGGTTGCTGAATGTTGGGTTTTCTGTGGCAATTCTTTAAAATAAGAAAATGAAGTTTGCCACATTGATCAACTCCTCCTTTCATGTAAGATTTCTTTAGCATACGATGCTGTTTGATAGAATTTTACTCACAGTAGAACACTTTAAAAATTGGAATCAATTCTCTCAAACCCTGCTGCTCCTTTATCTACTAAGTTTCTGTAATATTCTAAATATTTTGTTGTCATTTCAACAATCTCCACAGCATCTTCAGGAGTAGATTCCTCCTCCAGAAGCCACTTACTTTATTCAGCCATAAGATGCAACTGCTCATCTGTTGAAGTTTTATCACGACATTGCAGCAATTCAGTCACATCTGCAGGTTCCACTTCTAATTATAGGTCTCTTGCTCTTTCCACAACATCTGTGATACTTCCTCCAGTGAAGTCTTGAACGCATCAAAGTCATCCATGAGGGTTGGAGTTCACTACTTCCGAATTCTTGTAAATGTTGATATTTTGACTTCTTCCCATGAATCAAGAATATTCTTTTCTCCTGCCTCCATATTTTCCACATATGAACCAGGTATGGGCACAGACAAAAGCCAAGCTGGGATAAACAAGGGATTGCTGTATCTCTGGCTGATATGTGATGGGCACCAACAAGCAGATGCTGCTCTACCAAGGTCAGGGATAATGAATATTCCTAACGGCACCTAGAATGGTAAATCCTTTCCAGAAGGTTTTCCATTTACTTTGCCCAGATGCATCAAGGAAACACTGTGTGTGGGAGGTATAGCCTTACAAAATGTATTTAATTAAAAAGACTTTAAAGTTGATGGATTTTTCAAGGTGAAAGATTTGATCCATGGGCTACAGAATGGATAGTGTGTTGGCAGGCAAGGAAGCAACACTAATCTCTTTGTACATCTCCATTGCAGCCCTTGGATGACTAGGTGCACTGTCAATGATCAGTAATATTTTGAAAGGAGTATTTTTTTCTGAGCAGTCGGTCTCTCAACCGTGAGCTTAAAATAGTCAGCAAATCATGCTGCAAACAGATGTGCTGTCCTCTAGGCTTTGTTATTCCATTTATAGAGCACAGGCAGAGTAGATTTAGCATCATTCTTAAGGGCCCTAGGATTTTGGGAATGGTAAATGACCATTGGCCTCAAACAAAAATCACCAACTGCGTTAGCCTCTAACAAGAGAATCAGTGGGTCCTTTGAAGCTTTGAAGTTGAACATTGACTTCTCCTCTAGCTGTGAAAGTCCTGGATGGCATCTTCTAATAGATAGATAGATGGCTGTTTCATCTACATGAAAATCTGTTGTTTAGTGTACCCACCTTCATCAATGGTCTTAGCTAGAGCTTCTGGATAACTTGCTGCAGCTTCTCCATGAGAACTTACTGCTTCACTTTGCACTTTTATGTTATGGAGATGGCTTATTTTCTTAAACCTCATGAACCAGCTTGCTTTGCTAGGGTCATACTTTTCTTCTGCAGCTTCCTCACCTCTCTCAGCCTTCATAGAATTGAAGAGAGTTAGGGTTTGCTCTGGATTACACTTTGATTTAAGGAAAATTAACTGGAGTAGCACTTTTAATTTGCTTCATTAACTTTTCCTTTACATTCACAACTTGGCTAACTGTTCAGCACAAGAAGCCTAGCTGTCAGCCTATCTTGGCTTTTGACATGTCTTCCTTACTAAGCTTAATTATTTCTACTTTTTGATTTGAATTGAAACGTGATTTTCTTCTTTTCACCTGAACACATAAAGGCCACTGAAGGGTTTTTACTTGGCCTAATTTGAATATTGTTGTGTCTTAGGGGAGAGGGAGAGAGATGGGGGGAACAGCCAGATTCTGGGGTAGTCAGAACACACAACATTTATCTTTTGAATTTGCCTTTTTA
Source organism: Ateles fusciceps (assembly GCA_036589455.1). Lineage (NCBI taxonomy): Eukaryota > Metazoa > Chordata > Mammalia > Primates > Atelidae > Ateles > Ateles fusciceps. The sequence goes on along the minus strand of JAZHEH010001266.1, from coordinate 14,172,271 downwards.
TATGGACATGTGTTGTGGCAACCCAGAAGAGTTACAGTGGAAACATCCAAGATCACTGATCACAGATCACCATGTTAGATATAATAATAATGAAAAAAATTTGAACTCTTGCAAGAATTACCAAAATGTGACACAGAGACATGAAGTGAGCATGTGCTGTGGGAAAAATGGCATCAGCCTTGCTCAATGCAGGGTTGTCACAGACCTTCCACTTGTAAAAAACACAGTATCTGTGAAGAGCAAAAAAACAAGATGTGCCTGTACATTTATTCCTGCACTGGGGAAATGGGAGGTTACGGAATGTTTACTAGAGGATGACATATTACATGAATCTCTTTTATCATCTAATGTCAAAAAAATTTATGTGATACATATTCCTATTTGCGGAAGAGGAAGAGACTAAAGGCTATACATTCTATGTAAGGCCATACGATAATAGCAAACATTCATATTGCTCTAACTCTACAAGAGCTTTATATTATTCATCTAACTCTCACAGCCACCCTATAACATAAATGCTTTTGTCATTTCAGGAAAAAAAAAATCCGACAACAGAGCCCTGTGAAAATAAATAAATAAATAGAAAGAGGGGAAAAAAATTGAGCCCTGTGGGGTTAAGTAATTGGTCCAAGGTCATATACCAAGGTCGTATATATGCAAAGGCAATGCTGGGATTTGAACCAAGACAGACAGACTGTAGTGTCTATATGCTTAACAACTATAGCATACAGTCTCTCTTCCTCCTAATTGGTCATTAAGCCTGGTTGAAAACTCAGCAGTCAGCCTGGAGAACCCATGTAGTTAAGTAACAGAATGACACTGGCATTTTAGATAGATTGTTTTAACTATAGTAAAAACAGTGGACTTGGATGAGACTGATCTGGAGGTGGGAAGACCAAACAGAGGAAAGCATGGATGCTAGTCTGATCTAGGCTCATTGCAACAAATATGCAACAGATATTTAGCAAATCAAACAGTCAGGACTTCCTGGTTTATGAACACTTGAGTGTGATTCAAAGGAGAAGGTCAGGAATCACTCCTTATTTGATTATGTGAAAAGTTGATATTTGGGTGGATAATACAAGAAAGAGACAATTTAAGAGAAAAGTTGATGAGTTTTTTATTCTCTGTAAATTCATGTTTAAAATGACCATAGGGTGCTCATATGAAGATATCCAGAAGGCTATGGAATTTGTGAACTGAGCTCAGGAGGAATATCTGGGCTGAGAAATAGAGAAAAGGACTAATCAGGGAAATGTAGGATTGCCGAGCATTTTTAAAGACACAGTGGAGTTTTTATATCAAAATATATCATGTTGTGGTGTGTGCGGTGTAGGCAGAGACAGGGAGGGAGATGAAGAGAGGAGAAAACTTCTTGTAAGGCGTGGGAGAGGATAAGAGATTATTACTTCTTAAAAGTTTGTAAGTGTTTCCCTGTTTCCTATTCAAATTCAGGCCAATTTTGGTTGCTGTTTTATGTATTGGGAAGGGAGGAAACTTGAAAGAAGCCAGTAAAGCTAGAATCACTTACATTAGGAAGTTTGAGGGAGAATATAATCAATCTTGAAAGACTGGAGAAGTGGATGTATTGGTGGGAAAAGTCATATTAGGTGGAGGTTAGAGAGAGTTTGAGGAAGATTTGGGGGCTACGAAATAAGATGCCGGGATAGCTTCCCTGCTGCACAATTTAGGGAGAAGACAAAATAATCTAATTATCTTTTACTGTGCATTAGCAATGAAATCCTCCATTAGTATGGCTTCATGAGAGTTCAGTAATGATTTAAGCTGTTTTTCATTTTTCAGTGCTTTTTACATATAGGCTCCTGTTTTGTTTGTTTTTATCTGAACATAGGATTATGAGTCTGGCCAAAAGGTGTCTTGGCTTTATATGAGTTACTTCTAATTTCTCCAGCAGTACTCCAGTAACCTATGTATAGTATTGAAGAAAGCAGACATTTGCATTTATTTTTATGAGTTTCATAGCCTAATGAGATAGAAAGAGTTGACAGTATTGATAAGTAGTATTCAAGATGATGGAGGTGTATACATCATTTCAAAGTGCACATGTAAATGTGGACCATGAAATACCAGAGGAAATTTAAGAATTTGAGACAAATGTGAAAGATGCAAAATTTTAATGTTGTTAGATCCTCAAAAATAATTTACAGGCTCAGTGGGATAGCTCATACCTGTAATCCCATCACTTTGGGGAGGCCTATGTGGTATGATTGCTTAAGTCCAGGAGTTTGAGACCAACCTAGCAGTATAGTGAGACCTCACCTCAACTAAATAATAAGAACAAGAAATAATAATAATAATTTACAGATGAAGAAATTAAGACTGAGAGAGGTTAGGTCTGTTGTCTAAGGTCACACACAACTAGTAATTATGGTAGCCAATACTCAAACCTGATCAGTCTATCTTCAAAGCGCATTCTCTTTCTAGTATGCATTTGAACTACCTAGAAAAATAATGGCAATTTCTGAAATGCAAAAGTATGATCCATGATACTTGCTAGACACTGTACCAATCAGAATTCTTAGTTTTAAACAATAGAAGCCAACTTTGTCTAGAGCAGAATAGGAATATTTGGTAACATCATAGAGCCCACAGAATCTATAGGGATGCTGGAGAACTAGACTTAAGAAACTAGTAGAAAGGAAGAAAGGTAAAACTCTGCCAATGTCATACCATAGGAAATTCTGCTTTGAAAGCTGCTGCTGATACAGCTTCCACTGGAGAGTCTTTAACATGCCACTGGGTTCTGCTGCCTTTGGACACTCATTGAAGTTTGCTGTTTCACTGTGACCGTAGCTTCCATGAGTAATCTCTGATGGTTTTCTACATCTCTGCCTCACTCTCACAAAATTCAAAGTCCTGGCTGGGAGCATTAGTTTGGTTAACAAAGGTCACATGACTGATGATCAGTAACCAAAGAACTAGGAAAGGGACTATCCCAGTCTCCAATATTTTTGAGATTTCCCAAAACAAGAAATGTGTTCAGACACTGGGCAGCCATCAACATAAGTCATTTACACATATGTGTGCATGTACACACACACACACACACACACACACACACACACACTTTGATGATTGCTTCCCATTGCCAGAGATTTCTCATTAAATTGGTAACAACATGGTGTTTGAGTTCTTTTGTTTTTTAATTTACGTTTTGCTTCCTCAAACATAATGTTTCATCGTATAAAGGAAGAAAAATACAAGTAAAGAGAAAAGAATAGAAAAACCTTTTAAAATCCCAGTGCCTGATGAAAACAACAGCAACATTTTTGTGTATATTTCTTCCAGGCTTTGTTCAATACATAGAAATGAACTCTTTAGCCAAAATAGGATGATAGTACATATTATATTAGGACCATCTTTTAAAAATTCACGATGTATTCTAAACATCTTTTTATGGTAGTTTTAGAAGTGCATACTATTCTATTCTATGGATGTATCATAATTTGTTCAAAAATCACAGATTATTCAACAGTTAGGTTATTTACAGTTTTTTGTCATAAACAATGTTTGATAAAAATATTTTTCATACCCTTTTTACATTATTGAATTACTTCAGAAAAACAAATTGCTAGAAATGCACTTTCTTCATCAAAAGATAACACATTTTAAAGGCTTTTAGTTCTTACCTTCAGTTTACTTTTTCAAAACATTATATTAATATATGCATATAATGTACATTTTGCAATATGAGTATGACAAGTTTTTGTATTGCTAATTTGATAGATGAAAAGTCAGATTTCATTTCTTTTATTTGTTCAACAAATATTTTTGAGACTGCTATGTGCTTGACAGAGACCTCATTTCTGGAGAGAGATAAGCAGCTTGCTTTTGTGGAGTTGACATTCTAGGGAGTATGTGAGGTGGCAGACTGGGGAGAAAGAACAAGTTCAGGAAAGAGAAAAAAATAAATGCTTAAATAAATTTGAAAAGAAAGGGAGGACTAAGAGGATAATTCAAATGGCAACTTAGATTAGGAAGGGAGAGAAGTGTTTCAAGAAAAGAGGAAAAGCTTCTCTTTTGATTTTAATATCTAAGTTAGGCAAAGATCATACAAGAAAGAAAAATTACAGGACAGTCTCACATGGAAACTTTGATGCAGAAACCCTAAATAAAATATTGATAAATCGAAGTGAGTTGTTTGTGTTGATATCTCCTGACCACATAGGCTTTATTTGAAGAATTCAAAAATGGTTCATTTTTTTTTAAATCAGTATAATCTATAACATTGAATAAATTAAAGGAGAAAAGCCATATGGTCATCCCAACAGATACATTAAAAACATTCAATAAAATTGAACAGTAATCATAAGAAAAACTCCTAGCGCATTAGGAATGGAAGAACAATTTATTAATATGATTAAAAGATATTTACAAAAAACAAGAAGCAAAACATTTTCAAAACAGCAAGCATGCCACTTTATGAAAGAAAAGTTTGCCTGTTACCACACAAACTTTAAAACATTATACTAGAAGTTCTACCCAATGCGGTAAGAAAAAAGAGAAAGAAGAGAAATGTAAAGATTGACTAGCAAGACGTAACTGTCATTATTTGCACATGTTACTATTACCTATATAGAATTCATAGAAAATGTCTGCAAATATGCTGGAGTAAAAGTCAACTTGTAAAATAGTCAGTTTCCTATCAATAATCAATTAATAAAAATAAAAACGTTACCAGTAATAATAACAAAAACTGTAAAATAACAAGGAGAAATGTAACAAGCACTTTATAAACAATTTATCTGAAGAAAACTATAAAACTTTGCTGAGAGACATTTAAACAAATAGATATATGTTGGTAAGACTAACAATAAAATGCAAATTTCTTCCACATTAATCTGTAAATATAATATAATCCTAGGTTTTCAGGTGTTTCGTTTTGTTGATTAAAAGAAAAGCAGAGGAACAGATACTTATTCAGTGATCACTGTATGTCACAGTCTATGGAGGCTGTTGGGATATAGCAAAGAATGAAACAAGCTTTATCAGGAATTATTGAAGATCTTCTAACATTCACTCTGAATGCCATAAAGAACAAAAAACATGCAGGAGGTACCAGGTAAATGTTGATTTGGGAGGTGATGAAGGGTATGAGTAGAGTGAAGAGTAATGTAGGCTTTGACATCTATCCATTTAAAAATGTATTATAAGGGTTTTCGAGACCACAGTAGACAGATTAAAAAAAAAAGAATAGAAAAGACAGAAATAGATCTGGGCATAGAGAAATTTGCAGTTTGTTTTAGGTGGCATTTCAAATTAAAATAGAGAAAAGATGAATTGTTCAACAGAGTTGTGACAATTGGGATAAAATTAGTACTAATCTCACAATTTAGTGTCAGCCCAAATAAAGATCAGAAGGATTAAAGATGTTTACATTTTTCTAATTTTACTTTTCCCTATGAAGTATTTTGAACTCATTAAAAAGTACAGGAAATAATGACATTAGTAATTTTTAATCAAATCACATCACATTAATTCTGATTTCTCTCCCATTTTTTAAAAGAAATAATATATTACTGACAAAGCTAAAGCCCATCTCCATTCCTTCTCCTTCCCTCCCTCTCCAGAGATAACCATTATTCTGAAATCAATACGTTTGTATGAATGGATATTTTTATATTTTTACTCAATATACGTTATTTTTTAATAGTATATAGTGTTCTTTAACTTTTTAAAATTTTATGCTTGTTTGCTTTTATGTGTTGGTCTTTAATCCACCTGGGTTTGCTTTATGTATGACTTGGGGTAGGTATCTAATTTTATTTTTTCCATATCAATTACCTATCCTGCAGAAGAACCCATCACCCCATCCCTATTCCCATTGATTCTTATAATACATCTTTTGTTTTATTTATTCCAGGTCTATATATTTTGTGTTGTTATTGTGAACTATTTTTTTCTTCTCTCTCTTTTTTTTTTTTTTGAGGCAGGTTTTCACTTTTTCACCCAGGCTGTAGTGCAATGGTGTGATCTTATCTCACTTTGACCTCTGCCTTCCAGGCTCAATCAATTCTCCCAACTAGCCTCCTGAGTAGCTGGGACCACAGGCATGCACCAATTCTAGCTAATTTTTGTATTTTTTGTAAAGCTGCAATTTCACCATATTGCCCAGGCTGATCACAAACTCTGAGGCTCAAGGGATCTGCCCGCCTTGGCCTTACAAAGTGCTGGAATCAGCTGGGATGAGTGCTCCCTTCCTTCTGTTTTTTTGTTTGTTTGTTTGTTTGTTTGTTTTGTTTTTGTTTTGGTACAGCCTGGTCTCCCTAAACTGCCCCCAGGCTTGCCTTGAATTCCTAATCTCAAGCGATTCCCCTACCTAGGCCTCCCAAATTTCTGGGATTACAGGCTTGAACCACAGCATTCCCTTCTCTTTTCTTTCTGTTATACTTTATGTCATTTTTCTATTTATATGAAGCTCTCCTTTTTATTTTTATTGTATATTTATTTTTTAACAGCTTGTCTTTGTGAACTGTTTTATTGATTTAGTTGGTAGACAGGTTTTTTTATGTTGATTATTTTATTAGTAGTAGTTAATGGTAATTCTAAATCTTTGGCATTATTTATATATATCATGTTCTCATCTAATTGTGTTGGCTAATTCTTACAGAATAATGTTAAATAAACGTACCATGTACAGTTTTTAATTTGCTAGGAATATTTTAAATAGAAGTGGATATTGAACGTCATCAAATGACTTGAGTCATTTATAGTGAGAGTCATTTGGTTTTTGTTTTTTAACCTATTATTGTAATAATATATTTTATTAAATTTCCCAACATAGACATTTCATATTCTCCATTTAAACTCTATTTCATCATGTATTTGGTTTGCTTATTTTTAAAATCTAGTCTCCATGGAGGTGAGTGGTGATTTCTATTTTTATTTACTTGTTTTTATGTATCTTTCATATCTGATACAATGCTTGGCATAGAATAGACACTCAGTAAATATTTACTGAATGAATAAATGAGATTAGTTTTTAGGTTTTGTTTTGTCTTGTCATTGTCATGTACTAGTTTGATAAATGAAATTAGAAGCTTTCCTTCTTTTTCTAAGATCATTGAAAGTATTGAAGTATCACTAGAACCATCTGTTATACTGGTCTTTAAAAGGGAGCAGCTTTTGTTGTGGTTCTCCAAGTCTACCTTTCTTGTTTTTGTTTCCTCTCTTATTTTTTTCTATTTCTTCAGGTTTATATTTTCCTTCTTTTCAGTTTTCTTGATTCAATGCTTGGTTTATATATTTCAAACTTTATTTATTTTTTAATAAATAGGTTTAAAGCTCCAAGTTTTCTTTTCAGATCAATCCTAAATAGCCTGTAATTTATTATTGATTTCTTCTTTAATACATGTATTAAAGGATATATAGGAGATAAACTTTTAAGTCCTTGTATTTTTATTTTTTTATGTAATATATATATTTTTATTGCATTTTAGGTTTTGGGGTACATGTGAAGAACATGCAAGACTGTTGCATAGGTACACACATGGCAGTGTGATTTGCTGCCTTCCTCCCCATCACCTATATCTGGCATTTCTCCCCCATGCTATCTCTCCCCAACTCCCCAAGTTCTTGTATTTTTAAAAATTTTTTATTTTGCTTTTATGTTTGAGAACTGCTTTTACTATATATGAGTTCAAAATCATTTTTCTCACAACTTTTAAGACATTGTTTCATTTCCTACAGTGATATTGATCACAATTGATATGTGACTTGTTTCTTTCTGGAAGCCTTTAAGAACTCCTTATCTAGTGGTCCAAAATTTTATAAGATATATCTTGTTGTGAGTTTTTTGAGTTTCTTAAAATGTAGTATACTTTGAATACAAGGACTTTCAGTCTTAAATCTTATCTTATACCCTTTTTTATCTCTCAAAAATTATCTGCTATTATATTTATGATTATTTTTCCCTCTCTATTTCCCTATGTATTCTCATTCTGGGATTCCTTTTAGTTGAATGTCAACCCTTTAGAATCAAGCTTCTGTAACTCTTGACTGTCTCATATTTTACCTACCTAGTGCTTTATGTTCTACTTATTGAAGATTTTTCTCAACTTAGTTTTCCAAATCACCTATTGAATTTAGCAATCATATATTTAATTTCCAAGACTTCTTTCATATTTCACACTTATTCTTTCTTTAAGATATCCTCCTCTTGTTTATGGATGCAGTGTATCAGAAGTTTTCCCAAGTTATTTTTATATTTTATAAATATTCTCCCTTTTCTCAGTGGTTAATATCCTGTTCCCATTTGTTGTCTTTCTTTTTCTCTTCATTGCGGTAGATGTGATTCACATGTCTGACACCTGATTACTTTTTAATTAAAATAATAGAAAAGCTCTGATTCCTAGTGTACCGACTGGCTTGTCTTGGAAGAAGTATACATGACGTTAGCCTTATAGTTTGCAATCCCTAAATATCAAAATGCTGATGTCTGTGTTGGAGAGCATTGCCTCTCATTCTAGCCATCCTGGTTCTCAGCAAAATTGTGTTCAATATTTTGGAGAAGAAACCTCCATTACTTCTTTTCTTTTTCTTCGTTTCTTTCATTCTTTTTGTTTGTTTGTTTTTTGAAACTGAGTCTAACTCTGTTGCCCAGATTGAAGTGCAGTGTCTCAATCTCGGCTCACTGCAACCTCCACCTCCAGGGTTCAAGTGATTCTCCTGCCTCAGCCTCCCGAATAGCTGAGATTACAGACGCGCACCACCTCACCCAGCTAAGTTTTGTGTTTTTAGTAGAGACCGGGTTTCACCATGGTGGCCAGGCTGGTTTCGAACTCCTTACCTCAAGTGATCCTCCCTCAGTGGCTTCCCAAAGTGCTGGGATTACAGGCATGAGCCACCGTGCCCGGCCCAGAAACCTCCATTACTTTTGCTTGGAGTAAGGGTGGAAGTTGCCTGTTTGCTGGACATTTTGGGGTGACAAGTAGTAGTAGGGAAATTCACACTTTGTCTTCTTTTTTCTTTTTTTTGAGACAGGGTCTTGCTCTGTTGCCCAGGCTGGAGTGCAGTGGTGCAATTATAGTTCATTGCAGCCTTGAAGTTCCACACCCAAGTGAACCTCCCACCTCAGCTCAATAAGTAGCTGGGGCCACAGGTGCACACCCACCACACCCAGCTCATTTTTTCATTTTTTGTAGAGGTGGAGTCTTGCTATATTGCCCAGACTGATCTCAAACTCCTGACCTCAAACGATCCTCTTGCCTTGGCCTTTCAAAGTGCTGGCAATACAAGTGTGAGCCGCCATGCTTGGCCCCACAATTTTGTCTTCTGATTTTCAATTATTTTTTGTTTTCAGCCTCACAGGTCTCTACTAAAGTTCATTGTATTTTGTGTTTCCAATTTCCCTGCCTGTCTAGGACTCCTACAGCAGGTTGCCCCCTTCCTCACCTTCATCCCTTCCTCTACTGCTCTTCTTTATCACTCACCACTCCTTCTGATTTCCTTCTTTCTGAAATTGTTCAATTCCCTTTTCCACTGACAGATAGCACTTTATTCCTTTTCCTTGTTGTTTTTTTCTCTTTAAAAATTTATTTGTTTACTAGTATTTTAAGGAGATCTCAAGAGAGAAAAGATAAGAATATGTGCTCAGCCTCATAGCTCATAGCTCACTCCCATAACAAAGACCCATCTAAGAGCTTTTGCTGCCTTTATTTTTATTGTTAAAATATGGAGTCTGTAATTAATGTTTCAGTTTCCTCTTTGGAGAATGATTTTTAGGCTCTAGGTAATTTTATTTATGCTCTTTATCTTTAGTCAGTTGTTTCTAGTTTTATTACCCTATAATTAGTGGCTGGCCTATGAAATTTTTAATTTTTGAAGTTCAGTGACGTTTCCTTTGTGTTACAGAATACAGTCAATATTGGTAAACATTCTGTGGACATTTGAAGAGAATTATGTTCTCTGTTATATACAAGGTTAGGTACATCTGTTATATTGGTTAATTCTTTAATTTTCTTTTGAATGTTTGATTTGTAAATGACTTTTTGAAAGAAGCTATTTTCCCAAAACAATTATTTCCATCTTTTTGTGCTCTCCTTGAATTTCAGATAGCTTTTGTTTCATATTTCAGCACTATGTTATTTCTAGTATAAAAGTTCATAAAGTACATATCCTTATTGTGGATCTATACTTTATAATCAGTTTTAAATAATTCATTTTGTCTATATAATACACTTTGCTTTAATTTCCATCGGTATGCTATTGATGTTTGCACTCTGCTTTTTGTTATTCCTACTTTTTTAACTGACAAAGAAAAATTGTATATATTTATTGTGTAAACATGAGGTTTTAAAATATGTATACATTGTGAAGTGGCTAAATCAAGCTAGTTAGCATATGCATTACTTCCATTTTTACCATTTTTTGTGATGAGAACACTTAATATCTACTCAGCAATTGTCAAGTGCACAATACATTTGTATTAACCATAGTTGCCGTATTATACAATAGGTCCCTTGAACTTATTTCTTCTGTCCAGCTGAAATTCTATACCCGTTTACCAGCATCTCCCCGACCTCCTCCTCCCCCTCCTCTTTGTGGTAACCACATTCTATTCTCTGCTTCTATGAGTTTGACTTTTTTTGATGCTGCATGTTAATAAGATCATGCAGTATTTGTCTTTTTCTGCCTAGCTTATTTCACTTCACATAAGTCCTCCGGGTACATCCATGTTTTCACAAATAACAGGATTTCCTTCATTTTAAGGCTGAGTAGTATTATCTTGTGTTGATACACCATGTTTTCTTTAACTGTTCATCTGTTGGTGGACACTGAGGTTGATTCCATATCTTGACTATTAGTTGTATAATGCTACAGTGATTGCGGATATATCTTTGAAAGACGTATTTCATTTCCTCTGAATAATACCCACTAGTGGGATTCTGTGCTAGTTCTGTTTTTAAGTTTTTTGAGGAACTTCCATAATGTTTTCCATAATGACTATACTAATTCACACTCCTACTTACAGTGTATAAGGGATCTCATTTCTCCACATCCTTGCCAGTACTTATCTTTTTTTTACAATAGCTATTCTAACAAGTGTACAGTGATACTTCATTGTGGCTTTAATTTGCATTTCCTTGATGATTAGTGATGTTGAGCATTTTTCCATCTACCTATTCACCATTGTATGTCTTCTTTTGAAAAATGTCTATTCAGGTCCTTTGCACACTTTTTAATTGAGTTATTTGTTTGCATCTTATTGGGTTGTTTGTGTTCTGTATATATTTTAGATATTAACTCCTTATCAATTATATGGTTCACATATATTTTCTTCCACTCTATAAGTTGTCTCTTTATTGATTGTTTCTGTTGCTGTACAGAAGTGCTTTTTAGTTTGATATAATTCCATTTTTCTATTTTTACATTTGTGTTGTCTGTGCTTTTTATGTTTGCATTTGCCTGATATATCTTTACATATCTTTGTATTTTCCTTTAGTTTTAACCTTTGCCTAGAAATTGCTAAGGTGTAAGTATTTTAAGCAATGTAAAATTACATTTTGTTTTCTAGACAAGGCTAAAAGTCATATATTTCTAGACAAAGAACAGAATGATCTCACTGTTATTGTGAGAAAAAAATGTATTTGTTCTCATTTTATGCTATTTTTTACACTTCTCTTAGAAAACATTTCTCTTTGTCTATTATCTCATCTTCTACTGAAATTACCTTTGCAAAAATTATGACAGTGAGAGAAATCTGACAGAGCTGACTCCATCATGCTTCCAACCTCACAAGATGCCTTTGCAAAAACCTCACAAGATGCGTTGCATCTTGTGCATTGGTCATACTAACTATGGGAGGAATTTAGTTTAAAGTTTAACTTTAAAACGAAGATGACGGACAGTCCCTCCCTGAAGCTAACCTCCACTTTGCTTGGGGATTGAAACTGCATTTGTAACAGTAACAAATCGGCCGCACAGTTAAAATTATGGTTCAAGGGTCATGTAGCTGGAGGTCACAAGATTTGTAACTCCCCAGTTGCTCCTTTGTATAACATCATTATGATAAAACTTAAGACTGGTGTTTGAGGTATTTTTCAGACCTTTCATTCTGATGGGCGAGCTGGGACCACCCTGATCAATAGTAACCCATACCAAGAAACTGACTCAGCAGGTTGTGATGACCCCACCCTCAGGAACAGAGACAGTGACAGAAGACAACTTCAACCCCCTATGATTTCATCCCCAACCAAACCAATCAGCATTCTGCATTCTCTAGCCTTCTACCCACCAAATTCCTTGAAAAACCCTAGCCACCAAATTCTCCTAGGAGCCAGACTTGAGAATTATTTCCTGTCCTGCCACTAGACTACCTTGTAATAATTGAACTCTGTCTCTGCTGCAGTACTTCTGCTGTTCTCATTATATTGGCATTTTTGGGCAGCAGGGAAGAATCTAGTTGGGCAATAACAATACATGTACTGGAAAGTGAGAATGCTTGGATTTGCCTGTGTCCCTTATTGACATGGGGAGTCCATTTTCATCGTTTGTACTTATCAATGCTAGATAATACTTCTTTGCTATTTTTTTCTCTCCCTTTGTTCTGCTATACCCATCATGGTTTTCTTAATCTTTTTTTATTCTAGTTCTCATTTGGAAGTTTTATGTCATATTCTTATTCTACTAGTGCTTCATTTCTTTTCAGTGTCATGAGTAAAATTGTCTAATCTTTCCCATGTGTACAATGAGACATTTAACATGATTTTACTTTCTCCTATTCTTATCCTCACCCCCCACACTACCACACACACGACACTTTTTTGTTTAAATAATCTTGACTTTTAACTTAAATTGTTGCTTTTTTTTTTTTACACTATGTAAATTTTGTTAAATGATTATTTGAATTTAGGAATAACCCAAAATGTTACTGATTTTGTTGCTAATACTCATTCATAGTCAAAACATTTTGCAGTTCCTAAAGTCCTAATTTTTTAAGAAGGATGGTAAAAATTTCTGGGTTCTTGCACGACTGTGAAATAGTGTCTTTGGAAATGAATGATAAAGCTAGGCTAGGTTTAGAATTCTGTTGTAAAAACCTTTTACACTTAAAAACTAGTTGAGTATGTTTTATTTATTTATTTATTTTGAGATGGAGTTTCACTCTTGTTGCTGAGGCTGCAGTCCAATGACGCGATCTCAGCTCACTGCACCCTCCATATCCTGGGTTCATGCAATTCTCCTGCCTCAGCCTCCCAAGTAGTGGGATTACAAGTGCCCACCACCACACCTGGCTAATTTTTGTATTTTTAGTAGAGACGGGGTTTCACCATCTTGCCCAGGCTGGTCTCAAACTCCTGACCTCAGGTGATCTGCCTGCCTTGGCCTCCCAAAGTACTGGGGTTGCAGGCGTGAGCCACAACGTCCATTTCTTACATATGGCTGTGTGAGAGAAGTCTGATATTGTTGATTATTTTTTGTTTTAGATGATGTGTTTTCTTATACAACTCATATAAGATTTTTGTTTTCCTTTATCCTTTAAATTCATAAGCATCACTAGGTTATTCCAGTTGTAAGTCTTTTTTAACTGCATTTGACTACACCCTTTGAGCATGAAAATTTATATTTTTCTTTATTTCAGGAAAATTCTCAGTATTATTTCTTTGATTATTGCTTCCCTTCCATCCATTATCTTCTCACCTATTCACATTTTTATTATTGGATTCCTGGATTTGTCTCTCTATTAATCAGAGTTCTCCAGAGAAACAGAAGTAGTGAGATGTATATATAGAGAGATTTATTTTAAAGGCTTGTCTCATGTGATTGTGGGGTAGGCAAGTGTAACCTATAGATCAGAGCAACAGGCTGGAAATTTCTGCAAGAGGGGATTTTTTTTTTTTTTTTTTTTTTTTTTTTTTTTGAGACGGAGTTTCACTCTTGTTGCCCAGGCTAAAGTACAATGGCGTGATCTTGGCTCACTGCAACCTCCACCTCCTGGGTTCAAACGATTCTCCTGCCTCAGCCTCCTAAGTAACTGGGATTATAGGTATGCTCCACCACACTCAGCTAATTTTGTATTTTTAGTAGAGACAGGGTTTCTCCTTATTGGTCAGGCTGGTCTCAAACTCCCGACTTACGGTGATCTACCCTCCTTGACCTCCCAAAGTGCTGAGATTACAGGCGTGAGCCACAGCGTCCGGCCAGAAGGGGATATTAAAGTCTTATAACCCAAAGCAGTCTAGGGAAAATTTCTTCACAAGGAGACCTCTCTTTTCTCTAAAGACTTTCAAGTAATTGGATGAGACTCATCCACTTTATGGGAGTAATATGCTTTACTCAAAGTATACTGATCTAAACTTTAATCACATCTAAAATTTACCTTCACAGCAACATCTAAACTGGTGCTTGAGCAGGAATTGTATACCATAGCCTAGCTAAGTTTATGTATAAAGTTAACCATCACAGCCTAGAAATCACTTTTTTTCTTGGCCCTTTTTTCTTTATTATTTTAATATGAGTTCTAGGATAATTTCTCAAAACAGTCTTCTAAAATCACGTATTTGCTGCTTACAGCATTTATTGCTTGTTATAAATTTGTTAATTTTTATTTAAAAGTAATATTTTCTGATTTTACATTTTTCATAGTTTCTAAGTTTTCACATATTTTATTGAAAATATGTTTTAATTTGAAACGTTCTTGGATATTTATATTTTTGACTATTTTTTAAACCTTGGACGAGCATGGTAGCTTGCGTCTGTATTCCCATCACTTTGGGAGTCCAAGACAGGGGGATCACTTGATGCCAGGAGTTTGAGACTAGCCTAGACACCAAAACAAGACCCTGTCTCTACCAAAAAACAAACAAAAAGTTAGCCACATGTAGTGGTGCATGGCTGTAGTTCTAGTGGGAGGAAGGCCTGAGCTTAGGAGTTGGAGGCTAGAGTAAGCTATGATCATGTCACTGCACTCCAGCCTAAGTGACAGAGTGAGACCCTATCTAAAATAAATAAATAAAAATAGAACTTTATTTTGAAAAGTGGCAAAGCTATAGAATATTTGTAATGGTACTATAATTAATATTGTTACTTTTAATTTAGATTAATCAATTACAATTTCCCACATTTAGTTTATTATCATTCATATATATATATATATATATATACACATCACTTATTTTGCTAAACCATTGAAGAGTGAGTTGCAAACCTATAAACTTTTACTTAAATACTTAAGCATGTATCTCTGAACTAGGCCATTCATTTACATGATTTAAAATAGTTGTAAAATTCAGAAAATGTAATATCGATACAATATTAATATAGTCTGTGTTTAAATTTTTCCAATTATTTCAGTAATGTCTTTTTATAGCAATTTTTTTCTTCCAATCTGGGTTCCACTTGAGAATTATACATTGCCCTTAGTTATCATGTAAGAGATTTTTTGAAGTAATTTGCTCTTTCTTGACCTAAATCTGTTTCACAAAGAAATATTTGATATGAATCCTTAGAATGTGCCTTTTTTTATATGTATGATGACTTTTCCTTATTAGAGCAGTTCTGCATGTTTTCAGTATCAGAATATCAGAATTTTGGGTAAAAGTTCCATTGGTTCTTATTTTAAAATTTTAAACCCAAAGAAGAAAAGAAAGTTTGTATTTTCTCTCGTTTTGGTATACTCAGTTACTTTTGACTCTATGACTTTGGAGAACAATTGTGTCTCCCTTTCTTCCACACCACTCTTAAGGGGCAATTTTCAGTTGTCCACAGTATTTATAGAGTGTTCTGTTAAGTCCAGTTGAGAATTTGAAGTGTAAGACCTAGTTCAATGAACAATAATTATTAAAATAAGGCAAGTAAAGAGCATTTGTGAGACATGGTAAGAACTTATGGAAAGTTCAAAGCCTTGAGTCTAAAAATATGAATAATGTTTGGGTGATAGGGGAAACATTCTGTTGAGAGTTTAGGACAAATATAGATCATAAAATTTGGTCTTAGTATAACACTAGGAAGCATATCATAGAACTCATTCCTTTACTTAAATTTTAATAGAGAAAACACAAACTAAAGCATGTAGCTAATATATATTATGCATATAATATAAATAAATATAAATATATGTAAAAATTATTCAGTTCATTCAAGCTGTCAAATATGTCCTAAAGTTGTTTTTGATATTCTGTAACTTTTTTCTTTGGAGACAGGGTCTCACTATGTTGCCCAGGCTGGTCTCTTGAACTCTTGGCCTCAAGCAATGCAGTTTTTTGTCTCTACTTTACCTTTGTTTACTCAAGCAATGTAGTTTTTTGTGTCTAACTGTATTATGTACCCTTTTTCATTCATAATGCTTTTTATTTGTGCCTGTTTCATTTTCATCATCAGTCCTGCTAGAGATTGATCTATATCATTGTTTTTTCCCTCTTTCTTCTTTCTTATATTTACTATTATTTATTTTCTCACTTATTTGATTGAGATATAATTGATTAGCTTTTGATCTTTGTTTTTCTAATTTAATAAATGCATTGAGGGAATGCTTTTTATTGTTTTAACTAATTGAACAGTTTTTAATATCAGGTTAATTGAAACATAATTTGCATAAAGTCAAATCACCTTCTTAGTGTATAGTTCTGAGTTTTGGCATTTTGTACACATTCATTTAACCACCACCATAGTCAAGATATAGAACCTCCGTCACCCATGAAAATTTTCTTGGGTCCCTTTGTAGTAAACTCCTCTCCCAACTTCAGCCCTTGGAAACCAATGATTTGTTTTCTCTCCCCTGTAGTTTTGCTTTTTCCAGACTGACATATAAACATAATTATACCTTATGTAGCCTTTTTTTAATCTTCTTTCCCTTAATATAATATATTTGAGGTTCATCCTTATTGTTATGATGATATTATGATCAGAGGTCTAGTTTATATGATTCTGATTCTTTGGCACTTATTTGGGCTTATTTTGAGGTTTAGTGTTTGATCTGTTTTCATGAATGGTCTCTGTGTGTGTTTTAAAGGAATTCTCTATTTTTTAGTACAGATACATATACCTGATAGAGAGGCTTATTGATTGTGTTGTTCAAATCTATTTTTACTAATTTTTATCCATATAATTCATCAGATTTTGATAGAGTTGTGTACGTGCATGTGAAAATCTCTCACTTTGTCTGTGGATGTTTCCATTTCTTTTGGTAATTTGTATGCTTTTAAGTATATTAAGGCCATCATTAAAAATCTTCATACATTTTTTAATGCCACTTTTTTTCTCATTTAATGCTTATTTATTTGCCCTAAATTCTATTTTGTTTAATTATTTGTTTTAGTCAGGGTTCCCTAGAGACAGAACTAGTAGGATATATCTAGAGGTACGTGAAAAGGGATTTATTAGGGGAATTGGCTCACTTGATTATGGAGGCAGAGAAGTCCCACGATAGACTGCAAGCTAGAGAACCAGGAAAGCTGATCACTCACTCTGATCTCCAAGTATGAAGGCCTCAGAACCAAAGAAGCTGATAATGTAATTCTCAGTCTAAGGCTGAAGGCCTGAGAGCCCAGTAGGTCACTAGTATCCGTCCTGGAGTTCAAAGGTTGGAGAACCTGGAGTTCTGAAGTCCAAAGGCAGGAGAAGGGTGTTGCGACGCTAGGAGAGAAGTGGTGAAAAATTGCCCTTCCTGCATTTTTTTGTTCCATCTGGTCCCCCAAGCGATTGGATAGTGCCCACCCACATTGAGGGTGGATCTTTTCCACTCACTCCACCAACTCACATGCCAGTCTCCTATGGGAATACTATCACAAACATACTGGGACAGCCTAGTCATTCTAATCAAAAGTGAAGCCATCAAGGTGTGGTAGCTCATACCTGTAATTCCAACACTGGGAGGCAAGTTGGGAGGATCACTTGAGGTCAGGAGTTCAAGACAAACATGGGCAACATAGTGAGATCCCATTTCTAAAAAATAGAAAAAGCTATCTGGGTGTAGTGGCATGAGCCTATATAGTCCTAGCTACTTGGAGGGTCAAGACAGGAGGATCACTTAAGTACAGAAGTTCAAGGGTGCAGTGAGCTATGATTGTGCAACTGCACTACAGCCTGGGCAACAAGCAAGACCCTGTCTCTGTAAAAAATAAAAACAAAGCAAAACCATCCAAGTTTCTCTTTCAGCAGAAAAGGTCAGGCACGGTGCCTACTGAAACACTGAGAGTAATTAATGTTTTACCAGCTGTCTGAGTATCCGTTCATCCAGTCAAGATGACACCCACAATCCACTATCACAGTATTGCTTTGCTACTTTTCTTTTGGCTAGTATTTGCCTGGAATATCGTTTCCATTCTTCTTTATTTGCATTTAGCTCTAGATGTGTCTCATCTGAACATCATAAAGCTGGATTTATTTTTCTAATTCCATTCTGATACTATTTTTCCTTTAAGAAGTTAATTTATCATAGTTATACGTTTGGACTCTTTTTTTTTTTAAGAGGTGAGATCTCCCTGTGTTGGACAGTTGGAGTAGAGTGGCTGTTCACTGGTGCACTCACAGTGCACTGCAGCTTCAAACTTCCTGGACTCAAGTGATCCTCCTGCCTCAACCTCCCAAGTAGCTGGGACTAGAGGCACATACTCACACCTGGCTTTGGGCTCATTTTAACCATTTTATTGTGGTTTTGTTTAGTTAATTTTTCTTCACTTTTTTTTCTTCTTTCATGCCATCTGTTGAACTGATATTTCTTTTAGGTACTTCTGCTTTTTTTCCTTTTTCTCATTTCCTGGTTTGGAAGCTATAGATTTGTATTTCTGTTCTTTTAAAAACTAACTCCAAAGAAACAACTAAAAAAGGAAAAAACAAAAAAAAATTAACCATAAATTTTAATATACATGTGAGATGTATTATTTTTCTCACAGAGTCTAAAATCATTTAGTGTATCCTTTAGTTAAACAATCCTTGCACATTTTTATCTGCTATCTTTCTTTACAGTTTTTTCTAGAATTTAATTCACCTTTGTATTTTGCCCATTTTATTTTAAGAGGGACAGTAGTTTGATTTCCATCCTCACAATTACTTCTTATGCCTCTTACCTTCCCTCAATGTTCAGTTTTCTTTTTCTTTGCTTTTTATTTCCTTTTTCTTGAGTTGGGTATCTCACTCTGTCACCCAGGCTGAAGTGCAGTGGCATGATCACAGCTCACTGCAGCCTTGATCACCCATGCTCAAGCGAACCTTCCACCTCAGCCTTCTGAGTAGCTGAGACCTCAGGTGCACGCCCCCTCGCCCAGCTTATTTTTGTATTTTTGGTAGAGAGGGGTTTTGCCATATTGCCCAGGCTGGCCTCGAACTCCTGCCCTCAAGTGATCCACTCATCTCAACCTCCCAAAGTGCTGGGTTTACAGGCATGAGCCACCACCCCTGGCCTAAAGTTGTTTTCTTGCTGTGAACAGTAGTTATTTCAGCAAGCACATGTAGCAGGTAAACTCATTTTTGTAGTTCTGAAAATATCTTTATTTTGGCCTCACTGCCTAATGGTAATTTAGCTAGTTTTCAGTGTTTAAGCTAAGCTATTTTTCCCTCAGCAGTTTGACGATCAGACTCTAATATCTTTAAGCGTATTTCGAGAGATAATAAATCTACCATTTAACTATCGCTACCGTACAAATCATCTTTTTCTCTCTGATAGCATTAAGACTTCTTATTAACTTTGATTTTGTACTTGTTCTATGGTGGCTTGAGATGTGCATTTATTTTTATGGATTTTATCTTCTCTGGATTTGATGATAATGATGCTTTTAATCTAAGATATTCTACTGATCTTTAGTACTGGGAATATCTTAGACATTATCTATGCAAACATTCCTGTCTGCCATTCCAACATTCTTGTCTGCCATGCCTTCTATATTCTATTATTTCTAAAATTTGCTCTATGTTAAGGCCTGTATTCTCCATGACTTTTAACACTGTTTTAGTTTTCATCTCTGTATCTCTGTATCACAGTCTCAGTGAATTGCTCAATCCTATTTTTCAGTTTACTAAGTGCCTTTTCTACTATATCCTTTTCTAATATATCCTGTCTACTAGGATTTTCTTTTTCAAATAATAAATTTCAATTTCCAAGAATTTTTGTCATACTTTTTGTATATATCAATTCTTAAATTTTCTGATTTTGTTTCAAAATTTCTTATTTTTTAAGATATTTTTTCCTTCTGTATGAATCTTCAACTCTTTATAATGTTTTCTGATTGCTCTGTAAATATATTTCCTCACATTTAAAAAAAATTCATGCACTATCAATTGTGTTTGTTGACTTTCTTAGCTTTAGTTTTCCTTGAGTGCTTTGGAAATCAGTTTGCAGGTTCATCTTGATGGTGACTTTTGTCTCTCTCTGTCTCCTTCTGTTTATCCCAATCACTGAGTCAGTCGGTGGATTGGCTTAAGTTTTAGGAGCTAGGATTTGTCTGCCTCCTCTGTCTTCCTGATTTTATATAATGGTTTATCCCCAAAAGCTTTTTTCAGCTTCTTTTCACAGTTTGGGGAATCACATCTTAGTGCCATTTTTATGCACTGAGACTTGGTAAAGTCTTTTGCCAGGTGGTTCTTTTTAATCTCCACTAACATGCAATATTAACCCTTGCTGTATCTGACTGCTGCCAGACCTGGAGCTTAACTATTTTATAATGTCAGCCTTGCATACTACCTGTGTTCTGTTACACAGTGACTTTTATTTTTAGTACAGCAGTAGCTTGATTTTTTTTTTCTTTACTATATCTCTTATACTTTATTCTGTTATACTTTGTCAGTAATGTAGCTTATACTTTATCTGTAATTGCTGAGTACTGTTTCAAACAGAGAAGCCTTTAAAATATCTATTGCCAGTATCATCTTGACCAGGATTCTGTCAAAACAGTTTGCACTTACGTATTTGGAAATTAGGATATGAATCTTTGTCAAACCCGTCATCTTTGGCACATATATGATTCATTCTATTTATTTGTTTAATGCATAGATATGCTACAGCAAAACAAGAATAAGAATACCAATTCATGTTCTGGGGGCATGACTTCTAGTCTCAAATTGGATGGATTCCAATCATGGCATTGACATTTCTTCCTGCATGACTCATCCTTTCAAAATCTTTGTTTCCTCATCTGTATTTGTGACATGTCTACTTCACAGACATCTTTAAAGGATTAAATGAAATTTCAAAAACTCATGTTGTTTGAGGTTAAAAAATTATATATATATATTATAATGTATACATAATGTGTATGTGTGAGTGTGTATATATATATATAATTACCATAGTATTGGAACCCTCAGTGAATGTTAGCCATTATTTGCACAGTGGAATTGCATGATATACATGTTTAATGTATAAATTCACATATAGCCATTCTCTTTTGTAAAATACATGCAGCATAATATATTTTAGAGATGTATCTTACTATATATGATGTATTAATTTGTACTTTTAAATTAAATATTATTAAGGTGGTTAAACCTCCCCCACACTGTATTTCTTTACTTTTTGGGTCATTTAAATGATCCTCAAAAGTAATTTTGACTGTATATTTTTTCCACATAGAGTGACTTTAAGACTTAGCGCCCTACCCCATCAGATGCGACTATTAGTAATCTCTGTATTAGTCAGTGTATTTTTATGCCAGGCATTCATAATTATATAAAGCTGTATAGTACTGAAAAATCATTTGGCCTCAAAATCGAACATCTAGGTTCAAATCTGGCCTCTTCCATTATCCAGTCACCTCACCTTATTGGATGTCAGTTTCTTCATTTATAAAACAGGGATGGTAACACCTACATATCAGAGTGTTTGTAAAGCTTAAATGCAGTAAGGTACGAGAATGCAATCTATAAACTGTAAATTACTAGATATGTAAGCTATGAGTGCATGTCTTTGTTACAGCAGCTTCCTTCCATATTTACATAGTCATATGGAAAGCAGGTAAACCTGAGCCTGGAAAGTGGTTGGATCTCCAATCCATCCTGCACTTTCTGTAGTAAAAGAAAAATTCTCAGCGAGTTTTACAAATAATGATTCTTAGGGGATGGGACTGAAGTAGATATACATTATCTGGTATTTGTATTTGACACCTTTAACTGCTAAGACCAAAGTGTTAGAGTCTTTTGCTCTTTCAGCCACAGCATACAATATTTAGCTTTCAGCAATTTGAAGCAGAAATGGGAAACCTAATTTTAGAGGTGAGGTAAGTAGAGCAGGCATTTCCTTTCCTATTCAGATAAAATTATTACATACTATTAGTGGAATATGCCGAACAACTCTAAGAACTAAGCCGTTTATCCTTCTCTGATGGCCCTATTTTAAGTCACAAGAAATGTGCTCTCTACTGAAGTCCCCAATACAGTTTTCTCCTCCTCCTTCACACGCAAATGTAGCCAAAGATACTCTAAATGGACCATGCCTGTGCTTGCTAGAGCGGTAGAAAAGTTAAAGTAAAATTGCTGCTTTTGGGAGCTCAGAAAAAGTCAGCACACAAACAGAGCCGAACTCAGCTGCCTTTTAACCCCTTTCTTTCTTACCTATCTTCCTAACTTGCCACATTTGATTCAAAAAATCTAAACAATATTTAAAGGTATACACTGAGTATTCTGCTTTTACCCTGTCCCTGTCTGCCCCCACCAGCACCCACTTCTGGTCCTCACTATCACTGGTTTCTTTTGTACTCTTCTGGTGTTTGTTTATAGAAACAGAAATACAATAATATAGATACAGATGTATTTTCCCCTTTCTTACACAAATGGTGGCATACTATATATACTATTTTGCCCTTGCTTTTTTTTGTTGAATAATTTATATTAGAGTTTGGGGGATTAAATCTCCACACATACAGAGCTTCGTCATACCTCTTTAGAGCTGCATCTTATTGCATTAGAAGTATGTGCCATTGCTTATTTAACCACCCCCTCATAAAGGAACACGGTTTTTCAGTCTTTTGCTGATATAAACACTGGCACCATAAATAACCTTAAATATTGTCATTTTCTGTATGCACAGGATGTCTCTAAGATATATTGCCAAAAGTATGATTACTGAGTCAAAGAGTGAATGCATTTTTTTAAGAATTTTCTATTTCTATTGTTTCAATCACCTCAAAACAACAGACATTGAGGGTGTCAGGGAAGGAACCTGGTGGCCGTGTTGTGCAGGCAGACTTGGATTTGATCTGTGTTTCATCCGTCTCTTGGTGCATGACTTTGGGCAACTTACTTCCCCTCTCATGGAGCCTTGGTATCAACTTCTATCAAAAGTGGAGTCTGGTCCCTATCTCAATAGAGTAATTATAAAATTAGATGAGATAATGGATGGGTCTTGTCTGCACTGCCACCTTTAAGATGCTGGGATTATTAACCAAAAAATGACTGCAAACCTGATGCCAGGCTCACTGTCTTTCTTTCCTTTTTTGTTTTTAAATCATCAGGTTGTAAAATGACTTTTTCTTTTTTTTGATGTATCATTCTATCAATTTTAATATATACATAGATTTGTGTAACTACTCCATAATCAGAATACAAAATAGTAAATATATTTTTAATTTGGATAGATATTGGCTAGTTGCTCTCCATAAGGGTTGTATACCCACACTGCCATCTCCCCAACAATAGATGAGAGACTTTTTCCTCACAGCCTTGGCAAATGATAGAGTTGGTTATGTGTTTGCTGTCTGATATAGCCTTCCCTGTGTAGAAACATAGCAGCAGACTAGGGCTACAGCAGCTGTCTGGTCCTTCTTCCCTTGATTAAAGTTGCTTAATCCTCAAATCTGAAGCTTAAAAGAAAAATAAATACTAAACAGAGGCCTCATATTTTAATCACATTTTAAAGCAGCTACTTTCCCCATCTGCTTCTCAAACAAATAGACAGCTTAGTTTACAGCACTCCGTTATTCTGAAAAACTGAAGGATAACTGAAAGACAGTAGAAAAAGTTATGTCAATAACAGCTACATACCTTTGACATGGTAACTGTTCTTGTTCACAAGTTCCAGTGCACATAAGTCTTTTTGCTCATCTGCCTCCTACCTAATATCAAAACATTTAGAAGTAAAAGCTGATTAAGATCTTATCATTTTAATTTTGTACACTTACTAAAAGAAAGAATGAAATTAATAGAATTGACATGAGAAAATTGGACGAAACTGTTTGAAACATCTACTTTCTTTATTGTAGATGTCAATTAGCCAAACATAACCAAAATACTAGATTTAAAAATATCTTGCTTGTGGGCCAGATTCATCCAACAGGCTTGTATCATTGGCCTCACATAATCTTTCAAAGTTAAGAAATATTACATTAAAATCCAGATCTTTGGAACTTCTTGAATAATGAGAATATCTGAGAATAATATGCCCATATTATCACATCACAACTGTTTTCTGGGGCATGCACTCTAATTCACCACATTTTTTTTTTAAATAGAGACAAGGTGTTACCATGTTGCCTAGGCTCCTCTGGAACTCCTGAGTTCAAACGATCCGCCCACCTCGGCCTCCCAAAGTGCCGGGATTATAGATGTGAGCCGCTGCGCCTGGCCTCTAATTCATTGCATTTTTATACGTGATCACTTTATTCATTTTTTTTCTACTCTTTCTTCAGAATACTGTATCACTTAGAAAAAATTTTAATAAGTTTTAACAGCAGCAAACACTTCTTTTTATCATCAATATTTTCAGGTATCCATATAATATTTAGCAATAATATTTCAATTAAAAGAACTTACAGTTATTATGACTAAAGTGTTCTTACAGACAAGAAATCTGCCATTTGATTTAGTAGTTGGATTATTTAACTTAAAGCTTTTTTTTCCCTTTTAATACATGAACATATTGTCTTACCATTTTGGGAAACTATCACTGATTTTTATTACTTTCTGAATGATTCTTGCTTTTTATCATCTGATATATTGATTATTTCATATTCATGTGTGCCATTTGACTTTTAATATATCTTTTAAAAACTTTAGTTGCTGAGAAATGTTGTGCCAAGGTTCATCAGAGTTATGATCATATTTCTTCTGCATTTCGATCCCTGAGCTGACGAGCTGACTTATCATATAACTTCTCATTGATTTTAATTTTCCAGACTTTGCAGACCCCTGTTTATTTAGGTGAGCTGTAATCACTTGCTTACCCTACTCCCTACACTCTCTGCATTGAAATCTATCATTGTATAAATAAAGATTGCAGATAATGGACATTGCTTTCTTCATTAACACTGTACCAGAACTATGAATGCTTTGTTTATGAGCAGAATTAATTAAGGTTTGCCTCTGGTTTAGAAAAGGAATTCATTTAATCTGGTTGTACTCATTTTTAAGAAGCAAAATTATTTTTGTGACTTGTCCTTTATTATTATTGTTGTTGTTATTTAAGAATAATGGGTGCCTGGACAAGGAATCTAAATGTAGTAGGAATCAAAGATTTATGGTAAAGGAACCGAAGATTTAGGGTAAATAGTAGTGGTAAGTTTAGTAGGACTTAATTATGAAAAATATTCAGCTGAAGGCTATTTAAATGCAAGTTATAATTTTAACTGTGAGAATAATGAAGAGCAACAAGGGATGAATGACATTTTAATTTTCATTTTTGTAATTTTTAACAAAGTTGATGATAATGCAATATGCCATCGTACCTTTATTGTTTAACTTTCTATTATGGTTTTAAAGAGGTTCTTTTTTTTTGCAAAAATTTTCAGAGGAGTTTTTAGTTTTTCAAAAGGTGTCTCCAATCTTTAATGCTTATATTTTTCTACTTTCAAACACCTATTGCATTATGATCCTTGGTTATTTTCTTTAATTCACTTTTTAACTGGTCTTACTGGCTTTATTTCTGATTTGAGTAGTGTTCAAATATAACTTCATTAGCTCCATTAAATCCCACATCTTTCCCAATATTGACTTTGAGTAAATTTGCATATTTTTTATAGGCATAGATAGCATCCCAAAACAACAGATATATTTACACCATCCAATGACTGGAGAAAGACTGACCAACAAAACTTTTGTCATGAAGAGTAAGATCAGGCTCTTTAATGTTGAGTAGCGAAGGATATTTGAGAAGGGCCCGATTAGTGAGTGATGCATGTATCAGTCAGTATTTTGTGCTGTTAGAACTTTTAATTGGGTAATGAATATTCCGGTGTTGAGAACTCTCCTATTTTGCATTTAGTCTTCTGAATATGGGAGTTATCTTAGTCCATTTTGTGTTGCTATAACAGAATACCACAGATTGCATAATTTATAAAGAACAATTTGTATTTCTCACAGTCCTGGAGACTGGGAAGTCCAAGGTCAAGGGGCCTACATCTGGTGAGGACCTACTTGCCACATCATCCAAATAGCCAAAAGCAGAAGAGCAATAGAGCATGTGTATAAGATAGAGGAAGCTCACTTTTATAACAAACTCACTCACAGTAATGAACCCACTCCTATGATAACAACATGAATTCATTGATGAGGGCAGAGCCCTCATAACCCAATCACTTCTTGAAACTCTTACTTCTCTGCATTGTTGCATTGGGGATTACGTTTGCAACACATGAACTTTGGGGGACACACGCACTCTATAGCACAAATGGTAAGTTTGTGGATAGCAGATTCTGAAGCTTTTCAAGTTTATTGTAAGTGCTTTCTCATCTCAAATAACTCATCAAATATGACATTTTTTAAGCACCATAAAAGTGTGTTTTATGTTTGTGTGTGTGTGTGTGTGTGTGTGTGTGTGTGTGTTAAACTTCAGACCTTTAAAAAAGTGATTACTTCACAGTAATAAGACGGAAATTCATTCATAGCATTGACTAAAGTTGACTGCCAGCATTGATAGTGACATTTCTTTAGCACGAATAATATTCTACTATTGAAGAAGATATTTTTTCATGTCGTAGATATGAAACAATAGAACCTAGCACCAATTGATTCACCATTATATTACAATAGATGCTCCAAGAACAAATACATACCAAGGGAAAAAAGCCCTGATGATTGGACTAGGTGAACTATAGGTGCACTTAACTACTCAGTGCAGGAATGTGTTTAGTATAATCTATCACAAGATAATTTGTTAGAAGTTAGTCTTGAAGTAGAAATAATAAAAAGAAAAAAACCAGTAATCTAAAAATGAAATGATTAAATGTGATAAACACTAAACAGAATTTTTTAAATGCTGATGCTTATAGTTCAAAGACTTTTGATTAATGTAAAGACCAAGACTTTTCTATATATTTAGTAAGTTCTGTAATTAATAAGTCTTATCCTAACCTGAAGTGATCTCTCTCTCATCTGAATTTCCAGAGACTTCATTTTTCTGTATTATATCTTTGACAAATAATTTTGTGCAGACCATGAACAACTCTTCTGCTGTTTTCTGAAACTATTTATTTAAATCTCATATAGTTATTGAACTACTTTTGTGCTTACAGCTTCCCAAACAAACTATAAGCTTCTTATAATCCTTCATACTTTCTTAAATTAATTACAGTGCCTTGCTAATAGTAGAAATAGCCAAAATAGTTTTTTGATTGACTCAAGCTGATACAAACCCATTCTTTTCCAGAGTAAGAAAAATTAACTTTACTCCTATTTAATATGTAGTGCCTTTATCTTATAAAACTATGCAAAGCCTTTATAGGAAATATTAATTTCTCCTTTTATGAAACTTCTAATGAGTTCTTCTTTCAATATAGGTTATGAGTGTAATTTTAGACTCATGTTCTAAAGACTCACTAAGACAATAGTGCTCATGAGGGTAAGATGACATGTTTGTGAAAATGTCCAGAAACAGGTATTTTCTTATACCGCGGGTAGATATAAATTAGCACAACTCTTGGAAAACAATTCATCTATGTATGTATGCCATACCTAAAGATATTATTATCCTTTAACCCAGTTTCTAAAAATCTAAGGAAGCATAGAAAAACCATTATCTACAGGAAACTTTGCAACATTATTTATAATAACTAAATTTGGAAACAACCTAAATGATAATAGTGAATGGTAATGGACAAATTACAATGCAATAATGTGATGTTATTATACATAATGTTTTCAAATAGTTTGCTTAAATGTGGACTTTCTTTTTTAAAATGTACAAAATTTAGTATTGTTGCTCCTTTGTAAAAAATGAAAACAGAAAAAAGTCTGACAAAGATATACAAAAGTATTAACAGTTTAATAGTTATTTGATTTTGAGTAATAGGACTATTTTCATTCTTACACTTATATGTATTCTCTAATAATCCTATAAAAATCATGTATTACTTTTTTTTTTTTTTGAGACAGCATCTCATTCTGTCACCCAGGCTTGAGTGCAGTAGCACGATTTCAGTTCACTGCAACCTCTACCTCCCAAGCTCAAGCAATTCTGCCTCAGCCTCCCAAGTAGTTGGGATTACAGGCGCCCACCACCACGCCCAGCTATTTTTTTGTGTGTGTGTATTTTTAGTAGAGCGGAGTTTCATCACTTTGGCCAGGCTGGTCTCAAATGCCTGACCTCAGGTGATCTGCCTGCCTCAGTCTCCCAAAATCCTAGGATTGTAGGTATGAGTCACTGCACCCAGAAATCATATATTACTTTTTAAATGAATGCAAAAGTAAGCTGCTTTTTTTAAATCTAAGAAACAATAAACACTCAAATCATTCTCTTGGGAAAGACATATTTCTTAAGAATGAGATCCCTGCCTTTAACAGGTTTTAAGAACTTCAGAATAAAAAAGAGAAACTAGAGCAGTTTAAAGTACCGAGCAACTGATCAAATTCACTATTGCAGTGCCATGACTCTCCTTCTAGATGAAACAGGCCTTAATACAAATCATCAGTCTTCTCATACCTTAACTGACCTTCTCTTGACTTATCAATACTAAGTCTAATGACTGCATGTTTTCAGTGTGACAACCCCAGACTCTTCCCCCTCTCATTATTTTCTCTTCGTTTCCTTCTTTTACTTAGTACAGTATTTTTAATGTTCATCAATATTATAGAATGTATCAGTACTTTTTTCATTTCTATTACAAAATAATATTTCAGTTATGAATATACCACATTTTATTTTATTCATCAATTGATGAATATTTGAGTTGTTTCTACTTTGTAGCTATTATGAATAATAATACTATAAATATTTGTGTACAAGTTTTTATGTGCATATATATTTTCATTGCTCTTTGTTATATAAGTAGGCATGGAATTACTGAGTCATATGTTAACTTTATGTTTAACATTTGAGAGACTGTCAGGCTGTTTTCTAAAACAGCTGCAGCATTCACAGTCCTACCAAGAGTGTATGAGGGTTTCAGTTTCTCCTCATCTTTGTCAATATATGCTGTTATTTATCTGTCATGTCTATTCCATTGATTTGTATGTGTCTATCTTCTTGTAGGTACCATACTTTCTTAATTACTGTAGCTTGGATAAGTTTGAAATAAGGAAGTAAGAGTCCTCCAATTTTCTTTTTGTTTTTTAAAATGGTGTGCTTGAGCTATTCTACATTCCATCAATTTCCATGTGAATTTTAAGATCAACTTACCAATTTTTACAACAAAGCTAGCTGGAATTTTGATAGAGATAACATTTAATCAGTAAATCAATTTGGAGAATCTTATTATCTTAACAATACTAGAGCTCACATCCATGAACATGAGATGTCTTTGTATTCATTTAAGTCTTCTTTAGTTTCTTTCACTGATATTTTGTAGTTTTTAAAGTGTAAGTTTAATCTTCCTTTGTTAAATTTATTCATAAATATTTTAATTTTTAGTGCAATTTTAGATGGAATTGTTTTATTATTTCATTTCAGATTATTCATTGCCAGTTTAGAGAAAATAACTGATTTTTTTTTTACATTGAGTCAATGGCAAAAGAAGGTGATTGATTTTGGCATATTGATCTTGTATCATGCAATCTTGCTGCACTTGTTAATTTTTGTAGATGTTTTAGAACATTCCTTTGGCTTTCTTAGATATAAAATCAGTGTAATGCCTATCAAAATACCAATGATATTCTTCACAGAAATGGAAGAAACAATCCTAAAATTTGTATGGAATCACAAAATTTCCAAAATAACCAAAGCTGTTCTAAGCAAAAGAACAAAACTGGAGGAATCACATTACCTGACTTCAAATATACTACAGAATTATAGCAACCCAAAACATCGTGGTACTAATGACAGATGTTTTACAGAATTACAGCAACCCAAAACAGCATGGTGCTAATGACTGTATGTTTTACATATGTAGAGTCTGGCATAAAAACAGACACATAGACCAATGGAACAGAATTGAGAACCTAGAAACAAATCCACACACGTAGAGCAAACTCATTTTTGACAAAAGTGCCAGAAGCATATACTGGGGGAAAAGATAGCCTTTCAATAATTAATGCTGGGAAAACTCAATATTCATATGCAAAAGGATGAAACTAGACCCCTATCTCTCACCATGTACAAAAATCAAATCAAAATACATTAAAGACTTACATCTAAGACCTCAAACTATGAAGTTACTACAAGAAAACATTGGGACAGCTCTCCAGGACAATGATCTGGGCAAATATATCTCAACACTCCATGAGCACAGGCAACCAAAGTAAAAATGGACAAATGGGATCACACCAAGTTAAAAAGCTTCTGCACAACAAAGGAAACAATCGAGAAAGTGAAGGGACAACAAACAAAATGGGAGAAACTATTTGCAAACTACCTATCTGACAAGGGATTAATAACCAGAATATGTAAGGAGCTCAAACAACTTTACAGGAAAAACAAATCTGACAATCCAATTTAAAAATGAGCAAAAGATTTGAATAGACATTTCTCAAAAAAAGATTTGAATAGACATACAAATAGCAAACAGGTATATGAAAGGGTGCTCAATCATTAATCATCAGAAATGCAAATCAAGGATATAATGAGATATCCTCTCACCCCAATTAATGTGGCCTATATCCAAAAGATAGGCAATAACAAACGCTAGCAAGGATGTGGAGAAAAGAGAGCCCTCCTACAATCAATGTTGGTAGGAGTGCAAATTAGTGCAGCCACTATGGACTGCAGTCTGGAGGCTCCCTTAAAATTAAAAATAGAGCTACCATATGATCCAGCAATATTACTGCTGAGTATATACCCGAAAGAAAGGAAATCAGCATATCGAAGAGATATCTATGCACTCCCATGTTTGTTGCAGCACTGTTTACAATAGCTAGAGATTCAGAAGCAAGCTAAGTGTTCATCAACAGATGAATGGATATAGAAAATGTGGTACATATACACAGTGGAGTACTCTTCAGCCATAAAAAAGAAAAGGATCCAATCATTTGCAACAACACAGATGGAACTGGGGATCATTATGCTAAGTGAAATAAGCCTGGCACAAACAATGCATGTTCTCACTCATTTGTGGAATCAAACAAAATAATTGGCTGGGTGCAGTGTGGCTCATACCTCTAATCCCAACACTCTGAGAGGCCACAATCAGGCAGATCGCTTGAGCCCAGGAGTTCAAGACCAGCCTGGGCAACACAGTGAAACCTTGGCTCAAAAAAAAAAAAATTAGCCAGGCATGGTGGCATGTGTCTATAGTCCCAGCTATGAGGCTATGGTTGCCAGAGGCTGGGAAGACTAGTACAGGGGCTTAGGGGGAGGTGGGGATGGCCAATAGGTACAAAATATAAAAAAATGAATAAAATCTACCATTGTGATAGCACAGTAGAGTGGCTATAGTTAATAATAACTTAATTGTATATTTTAAAATAACTTAAAATAATGTAATTGTTTACATCTCAAAGGATAAATGCTTGAGGGGATGGATACCTCAGTCAGTTTCTATGATGTGCTTATTTCATATTGCATACCTGTATCAAAACATCCCGTGTACCCCATAAATATATATACCTACTATGTACCTATAAAAACATCTTAATAGATACAGTCTTACCTGTATCTTAGTCTTTTCCAATCTGGGGTGCCTTTTATTTCATTTTCTTGTTTCATTTCCTTGGATAGAGCTTCCAGTATAACGTTGAATAGAAGTGGCAAGACTAGACATTTTTTGTTTCTTATCTGGGGGGAAAACATGCATTCATTCACCATTAGTATGATACGAACTGCAGATTTTTTCATAAATGCCCTTTAATGGTTGAGGAATTACCCTTCTACTTCTTGTCTGTTGAATATTTTTAACATGAAGAGGTGTTAGATTTTGTCACATGCTTATTCTGTGCTCCTATATGTTATTATTGTCAGATATATTTCTATATGTGATAGGCCCAACAGTACTTTATCCTACAATATTGCTTTGTACAATTTCTTTTTCAGTCAATTAAGGAAAAAAAGGAGAAGAAATATGCATTCATTGTATCATTTATAATTACTTTTACTTGTGCCCCTTTTTATTTTCTGGATGTCCAATTATCAACTGGGTTCTTGAAGAAGTTTCTTTAGTATTACTTGTGTTACCAATAAATTTTCTCAGTTTCAGTTTTGGGAACATACTTATTTCACTTTCATTTTTAAAATAGAGTTTTGCCCAAATGAAGTTTTTTTGTTTTGTTTTGTTTTTTTGGAAATAGAGCTGTCTCCATTGCCCAAGCTAGAGTACAGTGGTGCGATCTCGGCTTGCTGCAACCTCTACCTCCTGGGTTCAAGGGATTCTCGTGCCTCAGCCTCCTGAGTAGCTGGCATTACAGCCACATGCTACCATGCCCAGGTGATTTTTTTGTGTCTTTAGTAGAGACAGGGCCTCACTATGTTGCTGAAGCTGGTCTGAAACTCCTGACCTCCAGTGATCCGCCCATCTTGGCCTCCCAAAGTGCTGGAATTACAGGCATAAGCCACCATGTCCAGCCCAGAATTAAGATTTTTAAGTAACAAATGTTGAGGTTTTTTTTTTCTTGTCGGCACTTTGTTTATATCATCCCACTGCCTTCTGGTCCTCATTGTTCCTGATGAGAAGTCAGCCACCAATCTTTTTGAGCTTCCCTCATATGTGAGGAATTATTTTTCTCTTACTGCATTTGAGATTTTCTCTCCCTTAAGCATTTTCACTTTGATGTGTCTGAGTATGATTCTCTCTGTCCTCATCCTACTTGGAATTTGTTGATCTTCTTCAATAGATCAGTTAATGAATTTTCATCAAGTTTTGAAAGTTTCCAGCCATTATTTTTTTGAATATTATTTTTATTTCTTTCTTTCATCTCCTTCTGGTAGTTCTCTTATGCATGTGCTGCTGTGTTTAGTGGTGTCCCACATTTCTCTGAGGCTCTATTCTGTTTACTACATTATTTTTTCTCTATTCTTTTATATAAAATCTCTCTCAATCTATCATCATGTTCACTCATTCTTTATTCTGCCAACTGAAATGTATGACTGAGTCTCTCTAATGATTGTTTTATTTCATTGTATTATAAATTTCCATTCAGAATTTCCAGTTGGCTCTTTTTTTTTAAAATCCATAGGCTTCGCTTTATTGTGTGCGAAGAGTGTTAGTGGATTTTGAGTTCCCTGCTTTTCTATTCTCTTGAAAAATTAGTGATTGATTCTCTCCAAAACAATCAGAAAAGAAATAAGGCGGAAAGCATGTCCTCCTCACAGTCCCCACTCAGTTCTGAGACTAATAGACCAGAAGATAACCAGACTCTGAGTTCTTTGAGATAATCTGATTTCAATCCATAGAATTCTTCAGTAACTTGTGCATTCATTTTTTTTCTACAGTGTCATCAAATGACAAGCAGAAATCTTGATTTCTTAACTATTGCAATATAATGGCCTCACCTGTGACCACTTCCACGGTGAATCATAATACCAACAAGGCCCTGCATTCTGTCTAGATTGGTTTGCATCATCTGAAGTGTTACACAGACAAAGTTCTAAATGAAAAACTACCTAGTAAGAAAGTTTTGTACATCGGTGAAGTTAATCCACACATTTAAATCTTTTCAGATGTAGAGCTGGAATCATGGGTGGTTTTTAAGCTTTCATTCATTTGTGTGCTTCCTGTTGGCTACAGTACTCTTCACAGTAATGTTTGTATTCACTTCATAGAGTTTCTGTCTTGCTAAATACACTTAAACAGTGAATAACTGATACTTTTTTTCTACATCACAGGAAGTTCCTTAAAATCTTCATCTTTGCTGTTATAGTTTCACAAGTAAGACATCTGGTTTCATTAGTTAATTGTTCCTGAAAAATTTCATGAACCTGCATTGTGTCTGGAGTGCTGTTATTTTGAGTATCAATATTACCATTTGGTAAGCGATCATTTTGTTTATCCTGCCTTCTTTCTTCTTGTAAAATATCAGCAATTGTACTTAGTAGGTAATTTAAGAATCCATGGGCATCTTGTTGCATGCAGAAAAGCTCATTTTCTTTCTCTAATCTTGTTTTGAACTTCTCAGGAGATATTACTTCAACCTTTTCCTTCTGTGTGGCTACACTATGGAAGAAAGCTGCTGAGGACATTAAAATTTTCCTTCTTCCTAGATTGTCTTGTATGCTAGAACATTTTCCTGAAATGGATGACAAAAATAAAGCACATGAAGAGCTAAATTCCCAAAATTGCACATATGCACATATTCCCCAAATTGACTAACCCAAAAGTGTCCATTGCAGGTATTCCCAAAATTGACTAACCCAAAATAGTGCTCATTGACTGGAAACTGTTCTGAGCCAATCTCTTTCTCTGATGCTGAAGCATTGGCACTCATGGTACAGATGGAGGCAGGGGAGGACAGAAGCCAGGCCACCCACATGCATTGCAAACCATGGGCCACAAACCCACACACCAAACCTGCCGGGCCACCATTGCCCAATATTTTTCATAATTTCTGTCTTTTTATTAATATTGTATATCTGTTAAATATTATAATCATACTTTCATTCTTTAAGCATAGTTTGCTTTAGTTCTTCGAATATATTATATATATATATATATTTTTTTTTTTTTCTTTTTCTTTTTTTTGGAGATGAAGTCTCACTCTATCCCCAAGCTGGAGTGCAGTGGCATGATCTCGGCTCACTGCAGCCTCTGCCTTCTGGGTTCAAGCAATTCTCCTGCCTCAGCCTCCTGAGTAGCTGCAATTACAGGTTGCCCACCACCAGGCCCAGCTAATTTTTGTATTTTCAGTAGAGATGGGGTTGCACCATGTTGACCAGGATGGTCTTGAACTGCTGACGTCAGATGATCCACCCACCTTGGCCTCCAAAAGTGCTGGGATTACAGGCATGAGCCACTGTGCCAGGCCCAAATATATTATATTTATAATGGCTACTTAAGTCTTTGGTCTGTTTAGTCTGACATCTGGGTCCTCTCACAGGCAGTTTCATTTCACTTTTTTTTCCTGTATATGAGCTGAACTTTCTTGTTTCTTTGCATGTCTCTCTTTTTTTTTTTTTTTTTTTTTTTGTAGACAGTCTTGCTCTGTTGCCCAGGCTGGACTTGAGTACAGTGGCACAATCTCAGCTCACTGCAACCTCCACATTCCGGGTGCCTCAGCCTCCCAAATAGCTGGGATTACAGGCACCTGCCACAACACCTGGCTAATTATTTTAATTTTTTATTTTCATTTTGGTATTTTTAGTAGAGACAGGGTTTCACCATGTTGGCCAGGCTGGTCTGGAACTCCTGACTTCAAGTGATGTACCCTCCTCAGCCTCCAACGTGTTGGGATTACAGGTGTGAGTTACTGTGTCTTGCCTCTTTGCATGTCTTATAATATTTTTTGAAAATTGGAATTTCTAGATAGCATATTGTGGCAATTCTGAGTATTAGTCCTCAGTACTTGCCATTGTTGTTGGCCTGTTTATTCATTTAGTGACTTCCCTGGTCTACTTTAACAAAGCCTATTCACCACCTGTATAAAGTTTCTGATGTTACTCTTCAGAGTGCACAGCCTTTCCCATGCGTATAGTCCTCCTGGATTGACAGCGGCTATGACAGACTCGCTTTGACTATCTCTTTCCCTGATCTGTTATGCTGTTTGCCTCTATTGGTATCATACCTACGTGTTAAGCTCTTCTAATTGTGGGGGTAATGCTCTATTATTTTCAATAATACCCCAGGGAACAGTCTGTTCTAATTAAATTCTGTCCCCTATACTGAACTAGTTTTGAGGCCATTCTTTGAAGTTTGTACTAACGCCAGGAGGACTGTTCTTAGCTGTCTCTTTGATTCTCTCTGGTAAAAACCTTCATGTTCTTGGGAGTGTTTTTCTGTTTTGTTTAATAACTGATATCCAGTCACTTCCTATTGTTCACCAAGATGACCTACCACTTAGCTTATTTCTCTCATGGAGATACTAGCCTCTTCTTGCTTACTATCAAAATCTTCATTGTTTCAAGAGTACCCTTAGGCTTGAACTCTCCCACACTCTATTCTCAATGTTAGTTCTCTTGAGAAGAGCTTTGGAGTTCTCTGTTCTTATGACATTCTCCTCCCCCTGGTTAAAATCTTTGAGCCACTAGTCTGAAGCTAAGGTTAGGACAGCCGCCCACTTTTCTGACAGTGGCATCCCTGTTTTATGAGCAGAGCAGTGTGCAGAGGAGTAGCCTCTAATCTTCTTGGCTTGCGTCTCCCAGCATGGAACCTGTGCTCTAAGAGTGACCTGGTGCATGAATGCTTTAAGCTTGTGGTCTCAGTCTACCTCACCTGGAATAGAACTTTTGCTCTATGGGTAAAGGTGCAGAAAGGGAACCCCTGGCCTCTCAACTGTACTTGAGTGGAATTTTATATCTGCAATACATAGCTGGGGTCATGAGAAACGTTGATGGCTTGCCTCTTCATGGAAGATATCAGAGCCCTTGGCTGGGAGGGAGGGGACAAGGGGAACTCTATATTCTTGGCCACACCTACCTGAAGTGGAGCCTGTGTCCTACTGAGCTGGTTAGTGGGAGTGAGGAAGGGAGTGGGTTGTGACTCAAGTGCCAGTGACTCTCATTGTTCATCCCAACAGTTAGTAAATCGTCTTGCATAAATGTTTCTTTATTGGCTGTCTGCCCTTAAGACAATTTTCAGAGATTTTAAATGATTGTATTTTTGAAATTTTTTACCAGTTATGGTTGTTTCACTGGGGGATTACCTCATTCCTCTTCCATTCCAGAAGTAACTCTGGGCTATTACGTTTTGGACAGTATCCTATAAACCTCTCTCTTCTTCTCAGAAGGAACTTTATTACTGTATGATTTACAATTTATCAATGTATTGCTTATAGCTCTAGAAATCAGCATCCTGCCATAAACCACTTTGTACACTACAGGTCAATAAATTACAGCATCCTCATATATCAATGTTGTATGTATAGACTTAGTGCCAACATGTATGAATAGGCACAAGCTAACATAAGTACACCCGTTTATATACATGACATTCTGTAGGTCATATACAAGGAAAGAGAATAAGCAATTCTAGGTTACAGCCAATCTCAGTTGTGGTCATGCTACTGCTTCCAAACCCAGTGTGACAAAGCAAGGATGGGGAAACTTTCTCCTTCGTGCAAGAGAAGATGAACCCCCCGTTAACCCAGGATATGCCGGGCCAAGCCAGGCTCTTTTTTATTCTCTAGCAGTTTCTTCCCAGAGCTTCCCAGCAGAAGATGGGCTTCGCTCTGTCCTTTAAACAATTTTTTAAAAATAGTCTTGCTCTGTCACCCAGGCTGGAGTTCAGTGACATGATCTTGGCTCACTGCAACTTCTGTCTCCCAGGTTCAAGTGATTCTTCTGCCTTAGGCTTCTAAGTAGCTGGGATTTCACCACGACACCCGGCTAATTTTTGTATTTTTAGTAAAGGCAGGGTTTCTCCATGTTGGTCAAGCTGGTCTTAAACTCCTGGCCTCATGTGATACACCTGCCTCAGCCTCCACAAGTGCTGGGATTATAGGAATGTGCCACCATGCCTGGCCTAAAGAACTTTCTTTTAAAGAACTTTTGTCTAAAGTTGTTTGAAACTTTAGGAATTCTACTTTGCTCCTGCAACCCTCTATTTATTCTCTCCAAATGTTCATTGACTACTAATGCTCTGTTCTAATTCACCTGAGAAAAATAAAGGACCAACCTTCTGGATCTATTGCTTGATTAAGCCTTCAAGTACCTGCATACAATATATATATATATATATATATATGGTTCAGTTTTGTTCCATTTCCTTGAGTGTTTTAATAACTGATATCCAGTTGTTTCCTATTTTGTTCACTGAAATGTCATGTTATATTTTACCCACATGCAGAGTTAACAAGTTTCTATTATGTATGATCTCCATTTTTTCAAAAACGTCTGAGGGCCTGTAGAATACATATTAAATGCTTCAGGAAGTTAGTCATGATCTTTTATATTTGCCCATAGTTTGCTTTCTTGCCTTATCTCTGATCTCCTGAGCTCCATTTATACTGGGCCAAAAACACAGTTTTCTCTTAAACAGACCATCCATTTTATGTGTCAGTGCTTTTGCTTTCACAGATACTTAACCAAATGATTATCACAGAATATCCTGATAATAATGTGAGATATCAGGGACCTAGTCCACACCTATTGAATAAGTGACTACATTTGGGGATTTTTATTTATTTATTTATTTTGAAATGGCGCTTCGCTCTTGTTACCCAAGCAGGAGTACAATGGCGCCATCTCAGCTCACTGTAACCTCTGCCTCCTGGGTTCAAGTAATTCTCCTGCCTCAGCCTCCTGAGTAGCTGGGATGACAGGTGTGTGCCACCATGCCCAGCTAACTTTTTGCATTTTTAGTAGAGATGGGGTTTCATCATGTTGGCCAGGCTGGTCTCGAACTCCTGACATGTGATCTACCTGCCTCGGCCTCCCAAAGTGCACGGATTACAGATGTGAGCCATTGTGCCTGGCCTTGAGGATTGTTTTTTAAAAAGCTCTTCTAAAGCTACTTAAGAACCATTGCTATTCTCTCTCACCCTGCAGTGTCCTCCCTATCATCACGCGCTTTCACTTTGCTTGACAAAGTGTTGCTTAACAAAAAAAAGAAAGAAAAAAACTAGACACAACTACAATATTACCTTCCTTGAAAAGTTTTTCTCATTCTCTCTGTATTCCTAAGCTAGTGAGTATTTGTTATTGTTGGCTAATTAGTATTAGAGCTCTCTTTCTGGGTTTAGGGAGTACCCTACCTTCTGAATCAGAGATATTTTCTATCTTACAGGCTTAAAATGCCAACTCTTACTCTCCCAGCCTCCCTTACACATTGGGCATAAGTCCATAAACAGGACTGCCAATCAGGCATACTCACCACAGACTTTGAAACAAAAATTAGAGACATGAAAAAAACGTAGACTACAGACTCCATTTCTGGAGTCTACATTTCTGAAGTAGCAGGAGCAGCTACTTCCAGTTTCCAAATATAACAGAAAAGTTATTATAGTGGCAACATCTATCCTGCAGCTTCCAGACAGTAGCATTGCATGCTGCACGCTCCTTTCCTGGTTGGGTAACTTCCAAAGCTGGTTCTATAGCCTGCTGAAGAATTCTGTGAGCTGCTCCCTATCCTTTAATAAATGTATTTTCTGCTGAAATTACAAGTTGGTTTCTATTGCTGATAACTAATATGGACACATCTGTACCCCCATAGCACTTCATTTATAAGCCAACATAGTAATAAACCATACTATCTTATAGTTAATTGCAAATGGAATATGAGTTAACTGAGTCAAGAAGGAAAAAAGGCACATTCTAGGCAGAAAAGCATAGCAGGAGCCTATGTAGCTGGAAGGAAGATAGAAGGTACCAGGGGAGGAACATAGAAGATACTCTTCAAACTAAAGGGACAGTATGTCTGGAAGATAAAGTAAAGTAACTGGTGAAGAATGTCAATGGATAGAAAGTTGTTAGAGGAATTAAGTAACTGGATCATACTGTTAGCAGGGGTGAATCATACGGGTTTGCAACAACCTCAATTCTTGCCTTCTCAGAAGAAAGAATTCAATGAAGAGGCGTAAGAGCAGAGTGAGAGACTGAGGGCAAGTTTTAGAGCAGGAGTAAAAGTTTATTATTAAAAAGCTTTAGAGCAGGAAGGAAAGTACACTTGGAAGAGGGCCAAGCAGGAGATTTGACAGATCAGTGCATGGTTTGACCTTTGACTTGGGATTTATATGTCGGCATGTTTCTGGGGAATTACATCCCTTTTCCCCTGATTCTTCCCTTGCGGAGGGCTGTCCTCATGAGCAGCGACCTGCCAGCACTTGGGAGGGGCTATATGCATAGTGTATCTACTGGAGTTATACACATGCTCACTCAAGCCATTCTTTCCTTACCAGTCAAGTGTTCTTAGAAGGAGATCATATACCAGTTAAACTCCGCCATTTTGCCTCTTAGTGTACATGCTTGAGCCCACTAGCCTAACTCCTGAGATCTTATCAGGAAGCTGCTGATCACCAGTTTCAGGTGTTTCTATCTTTTGGGAGACTACCATTCCCTGGCACCAGCTGTGACCAATTCTAATTTTAGCGCAACAGACCGTCCCACCAGACCATCACCTGATGGTTGTCTGACATTCTTGGTTGGGGTAGGGGCCCTCTCCCACCCTGCTCATGTCTGACTATCTACCTGCTGTAACAATACTAGCTGTATAAGATCACGTGAAGCTATTTTTAAGTTCAAGAATAACATAAAGCTATTGAGTCTTTATAACTGACAGATATGCTCAGATTCATATTTTGAAAAAAATTCCTCTTGCTGTGGACATGAAGAATATATTGGAGGTGGGAAAATACTGGTGATTTTGGTTGAATATGTGATTTGCTCATAGAGTTAAGAAGTTCTGTATTGTTCCAAGTGATCACTGCTTCCAGACCATATCCTTCTATTAATGCTAACTTTTTCCTTTTGGAGCAATCTGGAATGAAGACTTTCCCTCCCCATCAAAAGCCTTTTATTTTAACCTTTAAAGCTACCTAAGACACAGAACAGGCTAGAACAGTATCTTCTCCATGCTCTTGCTGTTATTAATAGCTCTTGCTAATAGAGACTTAATTTTTTAAGTCAATTATCTGCTGAAGAGACTTAAACTTTTAGCCAGTCCATTTAATTTCATGTAAATGTGTAACTTAGATTTGGATTATTTTTCTATCCAGATACTCAAGGCAATTCTATTTTGGGTTTTTGTTTGTTTGTTTCAGTTTTCTGGAGACATAGTCTTATTCTGTCATCCAAGCTAGAGTGCAATGACACTGTCATAACTCACTCCAGCCTCAACCTCCTGGGCTCAAGTGATCCACCTCAGCCTCCCGAGTAGCTGGAACTACAATGTACCACCCTACCTGGCTAATCTTTTTAAATTTTTTTAGAGATAGGGTCTCTCTTTCTTGCCCAGGCTTCTGTTTTATTTTGAAAGCATGGTTGCTTTCATCTTACTCTTTTCAAACTAAAATGAAAAGTAAAATGATATACCACACTAAAACATTTATGTTTTATTATATCATATTATATACATTATATATGGTTTCTTATTATATATATCACATATCTTTATTTGAAAAGCTATTCAAAGATAAAATTTGAAGATATTATTTGTATTTTTAGTTGGTCTTATAAAGTGAAATTATGATTATAGATGGCCAGATTGCAAATGGCCGGCAAAATAATTGGAGCTGCTATTGGTTTTTAATAAATGGAACCATCTGAATTTTAGCAAATCCAGCAAATCATTACAAAAGGCATTCAGTAGTAAATCAAACAATTTGGTGTTTCATTAATTAGTATAGTCAAGCCCTTTAAGCTTCTGAAGAATAAGTTTGCATTGACAGAAAATCTTTCCAAACATACTTTAA
The DNA here is from genome assembly GCA_036589455.1 of Ateles fusciceps. Taxonomy (NCBI): domain Eukaryota; kingdom Metazoa; phylum Chordata; class Mammalia; order Primates; family Atelidae; genus Ateles; species Ateles fusciceps. The sequence continues at coordinate 14,130,529 of JAZHEH010001266.1, read as the reverse complement.
AAAGCAATATTCTAAACAAAGGCACAGCATTTGGTTGCTAATATATGCAAAGTTGGTGGGGGAAAAGTCTGTATGGTTACATGTCAGGCCAGCAGGCTTACCACAATAGCACAGCAGGAAGCAAGAGGAAGAATTAGAGGTTAAACGCAAAGACAAAGAGGAGTTTTCCAGTTCCAGAGTGTTATTTCATTTAAGAATGATTTTGTTTGCTATTGTTGGCCTTATCTGTCCACATCTTTTCTTAGTTATTTTAACTAACAAAAAAAGAAAAATGTAGAATATGATTAAGAAAAAATAAAAGCACATATTCTTTATCTAAAGTAAATTTCAGGGAATATTAGGTTTAACAATTTGAAAAGATCTGTCATTTTTGTGAGTCAAAAATAATTGACTATGGGAATTTCATGTGGTTCAACCTAATCAAACCTACCAGTGGATTGTAATATATCACAACATACAGAATGTTGCAGATATAGTTTGCTCACTCTGAATAGATTTGAATACCATTTTTTCTTTTTTGTTATCAAACATTATTTGTAACAGAAAATATTTACTTTCATCAAATAAATCTAATTTTATTAGATGTCAGAAACACTTGATGTGGACATTTTTAATAGAGATTATCAAGCTCAAAAGAAACCTATAAAATAATGAAGGGACAATAGAGTACAAATGACCTCAAAGCCTAAGGTTGATGAACTCAGCCAATCTATAATGCCCTCATCAATATCTCAGCTGATATTCCAGGGTTCAGAGATTTTCCACAGCCTTACAGCCACACTCCAGATCTCCCTGATTCCTAGGAGTCTGAAATCTCAGGAAAGATGAGAGTCAATATAAGTAATAATAATAATAATAGCAGCTAGCCTTAAATAGTATTTACTGTACCGAAGCGCTGCTTTAAGTGTTTTACATATATTAATTCATTTAATCCTCAAAGAAATCCAATTAAATAGGTAATATTAACATTAACAAATAGGTGAGGAAATGGAGGCACACAGCGGTTAAGCAATTTGCACAAAAGTTCCACAGTAAGTAAGTACCTGAGCCACAATTTACTTCCAAGCCTTCTGGCACAAGAGTCAGTACTTAACCAGCAGCAAACTGTTTCTCAATATAAAAAAAGTCTAGTATCACTGAATCAATTCTAATACATTGTGGGTTGCAAAATTAGTTGAAATACCAACATCACTAATAAAGCTTTTCAAGCTTCTTTTCATCTAATAGCTGCCATTCTGGACTACTTTAAAGAAAAAAATTATGCATGACATTTGATAAGATAATAAGAAAGACTTTGTTCAAGTGACTAATGCATTGGGGACTGCAGTGGCAGAGAGAGATGGGGCCCAACTCTAACTCCATTAAGGGCAGTAGGTGTCTATAATCAAGAAGCTGAGTGGGGGGTCAGCGGAGGGAAAATTACTGAAAGGAAACAACAGATGTAAGGGGAATTCTGGCTAACCGACTTTAACAGGATTATTTTAAAAGGCAGGCCATTTGATCAGATGTCAAGGATGGGAGATTTTTGCTAAACTGATCCAGCAGGATGCTTGCTTAAAGTGGACTAAGCAGAGTCACTAGACTAAGGATGGAGCCCAAGATTGAGGCCTTGTTAAGAGGAGCCTGACTAATGTTTAGTCAGAGAGAATTTTTGTAGATCCTCCATCTTGTTCAAAGGAAAGAAGAGTCAATCTTCTTTTCTTTGAATAATAAAAGTCCATTTCTCGTTTGGTAGAGGATATCTGCTGGATGGTATGAACAATCAGGCATTTAATGAGGGGCATTTCTATGAAACAGAAAAAGAAAAACCAAGATTAATGTGTACAAACCCAGTTTCTGTGTCTAGAAGGCAGCAAATCAAAAAGATTTCTGGATATTGGGCTCAAAGCATCTTTAAAATGCCCACTGAAGGTGACAGAAGCAGCCCCATAAATTTCCTGGTTTGTAGTTTGAATGTGTTGAGCGATGATATCAGGTGAACTTTCTGAGGGGCCCAAACAGCAGCAGGCATGATGGTCACCTGCACACAATCTGTTAACGGTAATTTGTTTGAAGTTGATGTCAAGTTGTCCAGCATCAGCTTGCAGAGTTTTGAGAAAATGGCAGTTTTAGTTCTTAGTGATGCCAAAGCAGAAGGATGGGAGAAAAATTAGAATGTTAGTTGGGACAATTGAAGCCAGATATCAAAGGAAACTAGAATAATTCTGGATCCAGTCCAGTTTACAAGTATATAACAAAACCTCAAAGACAATGAACAGAGCTAGAATCTAATAACAGGTGCACTATAGTTTTCCACTGAAACAAAACTTTTTACAATCACCCCCCATTTTAATTTTTCATTACAAAATAAATCTGGTGTCATTCAATTTGGCCTGATTATTTCAATAAGCATAGCAAGCATGGTAATTGATCACAAAGGCCTTTTAAAATTTGCTTTGTGTGAACCTTTCATAAGGAATCTCAGATTAAACTTTTAAAACCCAGGCTAGGATGTCAAGCCAGTAACTCACCACCAGACTTTTCCACCTATAATACCTACAGATTTCAGTGAATTCCTGTCTTCTCTGGGTCGCCAAGGTATTCTGAGGTTCCTGGGCCTGCCAGGAAGAGACTTCTGTATTCAATTGATTCAATTGTAACATTGGGAACCCTATAAGCCAGGTACCAGGCTGGTATCTCAAGAGGGCTTTATGAGCATTGGGTTATAACGTTGAGTCTAGTTTCTTAAATCTATTTGGTCATATCTGATTCTGTGTACTTCCTTCTTATATATGCCATTCCAGTCAAAGCCTTGGTAATATGATCAATGTTTCCAGTTCAGTCCTCCTATAATAAAAACATATTCTTATTGAATTTATACAAGGAACTATATTGCCATAAAAATAATAATACTCAATAATGGTATCCATGTTTTGGAGAGATTAGGCAGGGAGAAAACAAAAGGTTTCATTTTGTTTAACACAAAGGTATAATCTGTAACATTGCTGTGAGTTATAGATAGTTTAACAGAAAAAGGTTTCTTTAAATATGGAAAACAAAACAATAAAGAACCAGCAATGTTTCAAACAAAAACTCATAAAAATTAGTTCATTCACTCTCACGTAATTAATTTTTGTTCTGCTAGATCTTGAATTAGTAGTTTTTCTCAACCGATCAACTTCTAAGGATCTGATAAGAATTTATTTGAAAAGAGAATTTGTTTGTTTCTGTGACACACAACAATAATAACCGGACAAGAGGGTATTGACAAAGACCTATGAACTTTGTACTATGAACATAGTATTCCATGGTGTATATATGCCACATTTTCTTTATCCAGTCTATCATTGATGGGCATTTGTGTTGGTTCCAAGTCTTTGCTATTGTGAACAGTGCCGCAATAAACGTACATGTGCATGTGTCTTTATAATAGAATGATTTATAATTCTTTGGGTATATACCAGTAATGGGATTGCTGGGTCAAATGGTATTTCTGGTTCTAGATCCTTCAGGAATCACCACACTGTCTTCCACAATCACTGAACTAATTTACACTCCCAACAACAGTGTAAAAGTGTCCCTATTTCTCCAAATCTTCTCCAGCATCTGTTGTCTCCAGATTTTTAAATGATCACCATTCTAACTGGCATCAGATGGTATCTCCTTTTGGTTTTGATTTGCATTTCTCTAATGACCAGTGATGATAACCTTTTTTTCATATGTTTGTTGACTGCATAAATGTCTCCTTTTGAGAAGTGTCTGTTCATATCTTTCATCCACTTTTTGATGGGGTTGTTTTTTCCTTGTAAATTTGTTGAAGTACTTTGTAGATTCTGGATGTTAGCCCTTTGTCAGATGGGTAGATTGCAAAAATTTTCTTTCGTTCTGTAGGTTGCTTGTTCACTCCAATGATAGTTCTTTTGCTGTGCAGAAGCTCTTAAGTTTAATGAGATCCCATTTGTCTATTTTGGCTTTTGTTGCCATTGCTTTTGGTGTTTTAGTCATGAAGTCGTTGCGCATGCCTATGTCTTGAATGGTATTGCCTAGTTTTTCTTCTAGGGTTTTTATGGTGTTAGGTCTTATGTTTAAATCTTTAATCCATCTGGAGTTAATTTTTGTATAAGGTGTAAGGTAGGGATCAAGTTTCAGCTTTTTGCATATGGCTAGCCAGTTTTCCCAACACCATTTATTAAATGGGGAATCCTTTCTCCATTGCTTGTTTTTGTCAGGTTTGTCCAAGATCAGATGATTTTAGATATGCGGTGTTATTTCTGAGGCCTCCGTTCTGTTACTTCGGTCTATACCTCTGTTTTGGTACCAGTACCATGTTGTTTTGATTACTGTAGCCTTGTAATATAGTTTGAACCCAGGTAGTGTGATGCCTCGAGCTTTGTTTTTTATTTTGTTTTGTTGTTTTGTTTTGGTTTTTGGTTTTTGGTTTTCTTTGCTTAGATTTGTCCTGACTATGTGTGCTCTTTTCTGGTTCTATATGAAATTTAAGGTTTTTTTTTTTTTTCAGTTTTGTGAAGAAAGTCACTGGTAGCTTGATGGGGGATAGCATCAAATCTATAAATTACTTTGGGCAGTATGGCCATTGTCATGATACTGATTCTTCCTAACCATGAGCATGGAATTTTTTTCCATTTGTTTGTGTCCTCTCTTATTTCCTTGAGCAGTGGTTGTTAGTTCTCCTTGAAGGGGTTCTTAACATCCCTTGTAAGTTGTATTCCTAGGTATTTTATTCTCTTTGTAGCAATTGTGAATGGGAGTTCACTCATGATTTGGCTCTCTGTCTGTTACTGGTATATGGGAATGCCTGTGATTTTTGCACATTGATTTTATATCCAGAGACTTTGCTGAAGTTGCTTATCAGCTTAAAGAGATTTGGGGCTGAGACAATGGGATCGTCTAAATATATCATCATGTTATCTGCAATTAGAGAAAATCTGACTTTCTCTTTTCCTAACTGAATACCCAGAACTTCCAATACTATGTTGCATAGGATTGGCAAGAGAGGGCATCCTTGTCTTGTGCCAGTTTTCAAAGGGAATGCTTCCAGTTTTTGCCCATTCAGTATGATATTGGCTGTGGGCTTGTCATAAATAGCTCTTATTTTGAGATACATTCCATCAATACCTAGTTTATTGAGAGTTTTTAGGCATAAAGCGGTGTTTAATTTTATTGAATGCCTTCTCTGCATCTATTGAGATAATCTTGTGGTTTTTGTCTTTGGTTGTGTTTATGTGATGGATTACGTTTATTGATTTGTGTATGTTGAACCAGCCTTGCATCTCAGGGATGAAGTTGACTTGATTGCGATAGATAAGCTTTTTGATGTGCTATTGAATTCAGTTTGCCAGTATTTTATTGGGGATTTTTGCAAGGGTGTTCATCAGGGATATTGGCCTGAAATTTTCTTTTTCAGTTGTGTCTCTGCTAGGTTTTGGTATCAGGATGATGTTGGCCTCATAAAATGAGTTAGGGTAGATTCCCTCTTTTTTATTGTTTGGAATAGTTTCAGAAGCAATGGTACCAGCTCCTCTTTGTACCTCTGGTAGAATTTGGCTGTGTACCCATCTGGTCCTGGACTTTTTTTGGTTGGTAGGTTATCAGTTGCTGCCTCAGTTTCAGACCTTGTTATTGGTCTATTCAGGGTTTCGAATTCTTCCTGGTTTAGTCTTGGAAGGTTGTAAGTGTCCAAGAATTTATCCATTTCTTCTAGATTTTCTAGTTTATTTGCATAGGGGTATTTATAATATTCTCTGATGGTAGTTTGTATTTCTATGGGATCAGTGGTGATATTCCCTTTATTATTTTTTATTGCATCTGTTCAGTTCACTAGCAGTCTATTTTGTTGATCTTTTCAAAAAACCAGCCCTAGATACATTGATTTTTTTTTTTGAAGGTTTTTTTCCCATCTCTATCTCCTTCAGTTCTGCTCTGATCTTAGTTATTTCTTGTCTTCTGCTAGCTTTTGAATTTGTTTGTTCTTGCTCCTCTAGTTCTTTTCATTGTGATATTAGGGTGTGGATTTTAGATCTTTCCTGCTTTTTCTTGTGGGCATTTAATGCTATAAATTTCCCTGTAGACACTGCTTTAAATGTGCCCCAGAGATTCTGGTACCTTGTGTCTTTGTTCTCATTGGTTTCAAAGAACATCTTTATTTCTGACTTCATTTCATTATTTATCCAGTAGTCATTTAGGAACAGGTTGTTCAGTTCTATGTGGTTGTGTGGCTTTGAGTGAGTTTCTTAATCCTAAGTTCTAATTTGAATGCGCCGTGATCTGAGAAACTGGTTGTTATGATTTCTGTTATTTTGCATTTGCTGAGGAGTGTTTTACTTCCAATTCTATGATCAATTTTAGAATAAATGTGGTGTGGTGCCAAGAAGAATGTATAGTCTATTGATTTGGGGTGGAGAGTTCTGTAGACGTCTATTAGTTCTGCTTGGTCCAGAACTGAGTTCAAGTCCTGAATATCCTTGTTAATTTTCTGTCTCGTTGATCTGTCTAGTATTGACAGTGGGATGTTAAAGTCTCCCACTATTATTGTGTGGGAGTCTGAGTCTCTTTGTAGGTCTCTAAGAACTCTCTTTATGAATCTGAGTGCTCCCATATTGGGTGCATACATATTCAGGATAGTTAGCTCTTCTTGTTGCATTGATCCCTTTACCATTATGTAATGCCCTTCTTTGTCTTTTTTGATCTTTATTGGTTTAAAGTCTATTTTATCAGAGACTAGGATTGCAACCCCTGCTTTTTTTTTCTTTTCATTTGCTTAGTAAATATTCCTCCATCCCTTTATTTTGAACCTATGTGTGTCTTTGTATGGGAGATGGGTCTTCTGAATACAGCACACCAATGGTCTTGACTCTATCCAATTTGCCGGTCTGTGTCTTTCAAATGAGGCATTTAGGCTGTTTACGTTTATGGTTAATATTGTTATGTGTGAATTTATCCTATCATTATGATGATAGCTGGTTATTTTGCTCATTATTTGATGCAGTTTCTTCACAGCATCGATGGACTTTACAATTTGGTAAGTTTTTGCAGTGACTGGTACCAGTTTTTCCTTTCCATATTTAGTGCTTCCTTCAGGAGCTCTTGTAACGCAGGTCTGGTGGTGACAAAATCTCTCAGCATTTGCTTGTCTATAAAGGATGTTATTTCTCCTTTGCTTATGAAGCTTAATTTGGCTGGATATAAAATTTTGGGTTGAAAATTCTTTTCTTTACAAATGTGGAATATTGGCCCCATTCTCTTTTGGCTTGCAGGGTTTCTGCATAGAGATCTGCTGTTAGTCCAATTGGCTTCTCTTTGTGGGTAACCTAGCCTTTCTCTCTGGCTGTCCTTAACATCTTTTCCTTTGTTTCAACCTTGGTGAATCTGATGATTATGTGTCTTGGGGTTGCTCTTTCTGAGGAGTATTTTTGTGGTGTTCTCTGTATTTCCTGAATTTGAATGTTAGACTGTCTTGCTAGGTTGAGGAAGTTCTCCTGGATAATATCCTTAAGAGTGTTTTCCAACTTGGTTCCATTCTCCCCGTCATTTTGAAGTATACCAATCAAATGTAGGTTTGGTTTTTTTACATAGTCCCATATTTTTTGGAGGCTTTCTTTGTTCCTTTTCATTCTTTTTTCTCTAATCTTGTTTTCATGCTTATTTCATTAAGTTGATCTTCAATGTCTGATATCCTTTCTTCCACTTGATCAGTTCAGCTATTGATACTTGGTGTGTGGTTCACAAAGTTCTTGTGCTGTGTTTTTTAGCTCCATCAGGTCATTTATGTTCTTCTCTAAACTGGTTATTCTAGTTAGCAATTTCTCTAACCCTTTTTCAAGGTTCTTAGCTTCCTTGTATTGGGTTAGAACATGCTCCTTTAGCTTGGAGGAGTTTATTACTCACCTTCTGAAGCCTACTTCTGTAAATTCATCAAACTCATTCTCTACCCCGTTTGGTTCTCTTGCTGGCGTGAGGAGGAGAAGAGGTGTTCCTTTGGAGGAGAAAGAGGTGTTCTGGTTTGGGGGAGTTTTCAGCCTTTTTGCAGTGGTTTTTCCTCATCTTCATGGATTGATCTACCTTTTTGGTCTTTGATGCTGGTGACCTTTAGATGGGGTTTCTGTGTGGATGTGCTTTTTGTTGTTGATGCTACTCCTTTCTGTTGGTTAGTTTTCCTCTAACCGTCAGGCCCCTCTGCTGCAAGTCTGCTGGAGTTTGCTGGAGGTCCACTCTAGACCCTGTTTGCCTCGGTATCACCAGCAGAGCCTGCAAAACAGCAAAGGTTACTGCCTGTTCCTTCCTCTGGAAGCTTTATCCCAGAGGGGCACCCACCAGATGTTAACCACAGCTCTCCTGAATGAGGTGTTTGTAGACTTCTACTGAGAAGTGTCTCCCTGTCAGGAGGCATGCGGGTCAGGGACCCACTTGAGGAGGCAGTCTGTCTCTTAGCAGAGCACGGGCACTGTGCTGGAAGATCTGCTCTCTTCAGAGCCAGAAGGCAGGAACGTTTAAGTCTGCTGAAACTGTGCCCACAGCCGCCCCTTTCCCTGGGTGCTCTTTCATTAAGAGATGGTGGTTTTTTCTATAAGCCCCTGACTGGGGCTGCTGTCTTTTTTTTGCAGAGATGCCCTGCCAGAGAGGAGGAATCTGGAGAGGCAGTCTGGCCATAGGGCTTTGCCAAGCTGTGGTGGGCTTCTCCCAGTTCAAACTTCCAGGGGGCTTTTTTTACACTGTAAGGGGAAAATCACCTATTCAAGCCTCAGGAATGGCTGACACCCCTCCTGCACACAAGCTTGAGTGATCCAGGTCTACTTCAGACTGCAGTGCAGGCAGCTAGAATTTCAAGCCAGTGGATCCTAGCCTCCTGAGCTCCATGGGAGTGAGAACTGCTGAGCTAGTCCACTTGGCTCCCTGGCTTTAGCCCCCATTGCAGGAGAGTGAACGGTTCTATCTTGCTGGCATTCCAGGTGCCACTGGGTATGAAAAAAAATCTGCACTAACTCAGTGTCTGCCCAAACAGCCACCCAGTTTTGTGCTTGAAACCAGGGCCCTGGTGGTATAGGCACCTGAGGGAATCTCCTGGTCTGTGGGTTGCAAAGACTGTGGGAAAAGTGTACTGTCTGGGCCAGAGTGTTCCTCAGGGCACAGTCCCTCAGGGATTCCCTTGGCTGGGGGGGGAGTTCCCCAACTTCTTGTGCTTCCTGGATGAGGCGCTGCCCCACTCTGCTTTGGCTTGCCCTCCGGTGAGCTGCACCCACTGTCTGACCAGTCCCAACGAGATAAGTGGGGTACCTCAGTTGGAAATGCAGAAGCCACCTGCCTCCTGCATTGATTTTGCTGGGAGCTGCAGACCTGAGCTGTTCCTATTCGGCCATCTTGCCAGCCACCCTGATTATATGTTTTAGCCATCAGCAGTTTTTTTCTTGTAGAGAAAACTAGGAAGTAGAAAACTGTGAACTGTCTGTCATAGATCAGCATTTTATAAACATACCATCTCACAATTCTTAGAGACATATACTTTTTCATAGCATAGTTTTTCATGTGGCGAAGGAAATTTTTTTAACAGACCAGATATCTTTAACTTCTTTATATTGTATGGAAACAAGATGCCAAAAGTTTACAAATTTAAACTTATGTTCAGTAATTAATTTTCAGTAGTTTGTTTTTTTGTTTTTTGGTTTTTGAGACAGAGTCTCACTCTGTTGCCCAGGCTGAAGTGCAGTGGCACCATCTCAGCTCACCACAACCTCCACCTCCCACATTCAAGGGATTTTCCTGTCTCAGCCCCCTGAGAAGGTGAGATTACAGGCAGCGTACCATACCCCGCTAATTTTCTGTATTTTTATTAGAGACAGGGTTTCAACATGTTGGTCAGGCTGGTCAAACTCCTGGCCTTAGGTGATCCACCCGCCTTGGCCTCCCAAAGAGCTGGGATTACAGGCATTAGCCACCATGCCCGGCCTGTTTCAGTTTTATCTTTCTTAGAAATTATTTACATATTCAGTAACTATCTCTTACTCAACATAGCATAACTCTAAGGTTTCAATTTACCAAAAAGATTTTGGCAACTGTTTTTAGCCATATATATATATATATATATATATATATATATTATGCCTAGAATTCGATTCAGTTCACTTGGTTGTATCAACTATGCTCGTATCGTCCATGAATGTTTCATGAGATATTAAACAAAGCTAGCCATCATCTTTTTTTTTCTTTTCTTTTTGTGAGAAGTAGACTAAGAACAGGGCCCAAGATTGGAGCCTAGTTAAAAGAGGACTCAGAGGAGCTTGACTAAAATTTGGTTAAAGGAAATTTTTCCATAGTTCTTTAGCTAGGTTACTGATTGCTCATCTCCATATTCTAGACCAACCTGCATCCTGCTGCTACATTAGTATAAGTAAATCATCACTTGAATCTTGTTACTACTTTGCTCAAATCTCTCTTACGGTCTCACATATCCACTGCCAGAAAAGGGTGTAAACAAAGGTAGCATAGCTGAAAGCATCTCACCACAAGCTCAATATTTCCTTGAAGTCTCTTGTTTTACATTAAAAATTCACACATTTTACATTTCACTCCAAAATACATCTGTTTGTTTTAATATAAAAAAATGTTTTAAATTAGGTATCACTTAAATTGCTTCACTTAATTCTCAAAATGTTCAAGTAAAATTGAAGAGCCAGGAAGATGCTTTATGTTTATCCTGAGCCTTCCAGTGGACCATGAGGTATATCGTATTTCTTAAAAAATTTAACCCAGAATCTAGCATAGTACTTGGTTCATAGTTGATATTCAGTAAATACTTGTTATAATAATAAATGAATGGATGAACAAATAGAAAAACATGATGTTGATGGCTAATAATAAAAATATTGTAAAAAGAAAAAGGAGGAAAATTGTAAATATAAGATAGAAGCTTATTTTAAATAGAAGTTTGAAGAGCCCAAGTATACAGAATACATTTTAGGTGACTTTGCTTCATATTTAAGACCCTCAGTTATCTGGCCCCAGTCCAACCTTCCCATCTTAGATATTGCTGTTTCCCTGCATTAATCCTCTGCTAAATCCATTCATCTACCCATCCACAATTATTTACAATATGCCTACCATGTACCAGGCACTACATTCTAAAGATGTCTTATACTGTATACCATCCATATATCTTTGCTTTTGTCCTTTCTCCCTACTTAGAATACCTTCCTTCTCTACTTCTATGTACTAAAGTGCTACTCTTTAAGACTAATTTTAACACTACTTGTATTCACATTCCTATAAAGAACTGTCTGTACTTTATAAAGAAACGTGGTTTAATTGACTCCGTTTCGTAGGCTATAGAGGAAGTATGTCTGGGGAAGCTTCAGGAAACTTCAAATCATTGTGGAAGGTGAAGGGGAAGCAGGCATGTCTTACATGGCCAGAGTAGGAGGAAGAGAGCAAAGGGTTTGGTGCTACATACTTTTAAACAACCAGATCTCATGAGAACTCACTCCTTATTATGAGAACAACCAGGGGGAAAATCTACCCCCCATGATCCAATCACCTTCTACCAGGGCCCTCCGCCAACACTGGGGATTACAATTTGACATAGGATTTCGGTGGGGATACAAATCTAAATCACATCACTAGCTTTTCCTGACTACTCCAATCAGGAATCTGAATTCCTGTAAAACTTACTCGATAATTATTACATAATGGGCTATATTCTTGATATTTGTATGAGTAGGTCTTGTAGATGTTTTAAGGAAGAGTTCATCATGCAGAGAAGCATGTAGATTACATTTGGTTATATAAGATGAAAGCAAATATGTATATATAGTTTCTTATTTGTTATATGCCATCTCATGTCCTCAGTTTGCTACCAAATTAGTGACCGTCTAGGAGTTGTTCCCACCAGTAATATAACATTATAATGCTTGAAATAGGCACATTCAGTGACTCAAGATTTAAGTTAAAGTGTAGTGATACCTTACATTTCTTAAATAAAATCATCGTATTTCTTTAAAAAATTTAACCCAGAATCTAGCATAGTACTTGGTTCATAGTTGATATTCAGTAAATACTTGTTATAATAATAAATGAATGGATGAACAAATAGAAAAACATGATGTTGATGGCTAATAATAACAATATTGTAAAAGGAAAAAGGAGGAAAATTGTACATATAAGATAGAGCTTATTTGACATCAGAGTGTTTAGTAAGATTAAGTTGATCCGTCTTCCAAACCACATCAGTTTTTGCGAGTTTGTGCTTTGTTATTTTTTGTTTTGAGGTCATAAAAGCATTTAGATGGAACTACAGTTACACATCTTCACTTAATGAGAAAGGCATAAGGGTACACCTTTGAAAATATAGACAATTTTCTTCACAAATTAAACCATGCTAAAAAAAAAAAAAGAGAGAGAGAGACTAAATATTACCCCCAAAGTTTAGTATAAAAATTATTCAAATTAACTACATCTAAAGAACCATGTTTATATCCTCTGAAGTAATAGAAGAGGCCAAAGTAATTCTTTAAATTTTTTTCTTTTAATTTTTGTATATTTAGTGGGTATAAGTGCAGACTTTTGCATGCAGGTATTGTGTAGTGGTAAAGTCTAGGCTCGTGTTGTACTTGTCACCCGAATAATGAACAGTGTACCCAATAGGTCATTTTTCTACCCTCACCGCTTCCCGCCCTCCCACCTTTTGTAGTCGCTAATGTCTGTTATTCCACACTATATGTCCAAGTGTTCCCATCATTTAGTCCTCGCTTGTGTGAAAACATGCAGTATTTTATTTTCTCTTTCTGAATTATTTCACTTAGCATAGTGACCTCTAGTTTCACCCATGTTGCTGCAAAAGACACAATTCCATTCTTTTTTATGGCTGAGTAGTATTCCATGACATATATATATATATATATCACATTTTCTTTATCCAGTCCTCTGTTGATGGATATTTAAGTTGATTCCACATCTTTGTTATTATGAATAGTGCTGCAGTGAACGTGAGTGCAGGTACCTTTTTGATATAATGATTTCTTTCCCTTTGGGTACATACTCAGTGGTGGGATTGCTGGGTCGGATTGTAGTTCTATTTTTAGTTCTTGAAGAAATCTCTGTACTGTTTTCCATAAATGTTGTACTAATTTACATTCCTACCAATAGTGCATAAGCATTTTCTATTATCCACATCCTCTCCAACATCTGTTGTTTTTCACTTTTTAATAATAGCCCTTCTGACTGGTGTAAGATGGTATCTCATTGTGGTTTTAATTATTATTTCTCTGATGATTAGTGATGTTAGGATTTTTTCATATGTTTGTTAGCTACTTGTGTGTCTTCTTTTAAATAATGTCTGCTCATGTACTTTGCCCACTTTTTAATGGGGTTTTTTTTTCTTGTTGAGTTGATTGAGTTCCTCGTAGATTCTGGATATTAGCCCTTTTTTGAATGCATAATTTACAAAATTTTTTCCCGTACTGTAGATTGTCTGTTTACTCTGTTGTTTCTTTTGCTGTGCAGAATCTTTTTAGTTTAATTTAGTCCTATTTGTCTGTTTTTGTTTTTCTGGCATTTGTCTTTGAAACTTACTCATAAATTCTTTGTCTAGATCAATGTTCAGAAGAGATTTCCTAGGTTTTCTTCTCAGGATTTTATAGTTCTAGATCTTACATTTAGGTATTTAACCCATCTTGAGTTAATTTATGTATATGGTGATAGGTATGGATCTGGTTTCATTCTTCTGCATAAGGCTATCCTATTTTCTCAGTAGCACTTATTGAATAGGCTGTGGTCTCTCCAATGTATTTTGGTTTTTTCTTGAGACAGAATTTCACTCTGTCCCAGGCTGGAGTGCCGTGGTGCAATTTCAGCTCACTGCAACCTCTGCCTTTTGTGTTCAAGTGATTCTCGTGCCTCAGCCACCCAAGTAGCTGGGATTACAGGCATGCACCACCACACCTGGCTAATTCTTGTATTTGTGGTAGAGGCAGGGTTTCACTGTGCTGGCCAGGCTGGTCTCAAACTACTGGCCTCAAGTGATCAGCCAGCCTCGGCCTCCCAACGTGCTGGGGTTAGAGGCGTGAGCCACCACACCCAGCCTCTCAGTGTCTATTTTTGTCGACTTTGTTGGAGATAAGTTGGTTGTATGTATATGGCTTTATTTTTGAGTTCTCTATTCTGATCCATTGATCCTTGTGTCTATTTTTATACCAGTACCATGCTATTTGGTTGCTGTAACCTTGTAGTATAAACTGGAGTCAGGTCATGTAATGTCTCAAGCTTCATTCTTTCGCGTACAATTGATTTCATTAATATGGGTCTAAAAAGATGTATATTAATTTTAGGATTTTTTTTTCTAATTCTGTGAAAAATGGTGCTGCTAACTTGATAGGAATTGTGTTGAATCTTTAGATTGCTTTGGGCAGTAGGGTCATTTTAACAATACTGATTCTTCCAATCCATGAGCAAAGGATGTTTTTCCATTTGTTTGTGTCATCAACGATTTTTTCATCAGTTTTTGTAGTTCTTTTTATAGAGATATCTCACCTTGGTTATATATTTCTAGGTTTCGGGTGGATTTTTTGTAGCCGTTGTAAATGGGATTGCCTTCTTTATTTGGTCCTTCACTATGTCATTATTGGTATATAGAAATGCTACTGATTTCTGTATGGTAATTTTGTACCCTGAAACTTTACTCAATTTATCAAATCTAAGAGGTTTTTGGTGGAGTCTAGAATTTTCTAGATACAAGATCATATCATCAGTGAACAGGGGTAATTTGACTTTCTCTTTTCCAATTCAGATGCCTTTTGTTTTTTTTCTCTTGCCTGTTTGCTCTGGCAAGGACTTCCAGTACTATGTGGAATAAGAATGGTGAATGTGGGCATCGTTATCTTGTTCCAGTTCTTAGAGGCAATTCTTTCAACTTTTCCCCACCAAGTATGATGTTGGCTGTGGGATTGTCATATATGGCCTTTGTTATTTTGAAGTGTGTTCCTTCTGTGCCTAGTTTGTTGAGGATGTTTATCATGAAGGGATGCTGAATTTTATTGGATGCTTTTTCTACATCTATTGAGATGATCATATGATTTTTGTCCTTAATTCTGTTTTGTGATGTATCACGTTTATTGCTTTGTGTATGTTGAATCATCTTTGCATAAATCCTACCTGATCACTGTGTATTATGTTTTTGATGTGCTGTTGGGATTCTGTTTGCTAGTATTTTGTGGAAGATTTTTGCATCTGTCTTCATCAGGAATATTAGTCTGTAGTTTTGTTGTTGTTGTGTCCTTGTCTGGTTTTGGTGCCATACAGACCTCATAGAATGAGTTAGATAGAATTACGCCTTCCTTGATTTTCATCTAGTCCTGCACTTTCGTTTTGTTGGGAGTTTTTTGTTGGGTTTTTTTTTTTTTTTTTTTTTTTGACAGGGTCTCACTCTGTCACTCAGGCTGGAGAGACAGCCTGAGTTATGGGTCACTGCAGCCTTGACACCCCCAGGCTCAGGTTATCCTCCCATCTCCACCCTCCCAAGTTGCTGGGACTACAGGTGCATGCACCACCATGCCCAGATAATTTTTGTATTTTTTGTAGAGACAGAGTTTCACCATATTGCCCAAGCTGGTCTTAAGCATTGAACTCCTGGGCTTAAGCATTCCACCTGCCTTGACCTCCCAAAATACTGGGACTACAGGCTTAAGGCACCACCCCCAGCCCTGTTGGGACATTTTTTAATTTACTGACTTAATCTTGCTGTTCATTATTAGTCTGTTCAAGGGCTCCATTTCTTCCTGGTTCAACCTCAGGAGGTTGTATGTTTCTAGGAATGTATCCATTCATCGAAGTTTTCTAGCTTGTGAGCATATGGTTGTTCATAATAGTCTGATAATCTTTTGTATTTCTGTGGTATCAGTTGTAATGTCTCCTTTTTCATTTCTAATTGTGTTTATTTGGATTTTCTCTCTTCTTTCTTAGACTGGCTTGTGGTTTATCAATTTTGTTTGTCTTCTCGGAGAAGTAACTTTTCATTTCTTTGTTCCTTTGTGTTTTTTTGTCTTTATTTGATATCTTACATTTTAAATGTAGGGAAACTAAAAAAAATTTTCAAACAAAAATGCTAATAGGAATTTCATGGCAAAGGAGTTCTGTGGTCAGATTAATTTGGTAAAATATACTGGATTGAACTGCATTCTGCAAGCATATATTGCATTTCTCTAAGTGTATATTGTTCAGTGAAATACAACTTAGTAAACAGTTCCATTATTCCAAATTATTATAGACCAAGGGTGTCTAACCGCTTCGGTTTCCCTGGGTCACACTGGAAGAGAATTGTCTTGGGCCACACATAAACTACACTAATACTAATGATAGCTGATGAACTAAAAAAAAAAAAATTGCCAAAAATATATCATAAAATTTTAAGAAAGTTTATGAATTTGTGTTGGGCTGCATTCAAAGCCATCTTGAGCCTCATGCAGGCTTCAGGCCATGCATTGAACAAGCTTGTTACGGACATTTGAATTGTGTCCTGTCATGTGGATAGATTCCCCAAGGGCCATTTTTGTGGTACCTGTATTTGTCCCCTACTTGTACAGGTCTAGGAAAGCAGATCCACTCAGATCCCTACTAACTTGTCTAGGAGAAACATCTAGACTAACCCCAAGATATCACTAATACATCTATCAATCAATCACAAAAGCCTGGAATTCTGAAAGTACTGGATTATAAATATTTTTAAAGCATTCCCAGTACTTTTTCACCTTTGTGAAAGATTTGTTTTTGCACATCTTTCCCATTCCATCTGCCTACTCCCCTCTTTCCTCTATTTCTATATATTAAAATCCCAACTCTTATTTTTTCTTTTTCTTTTTCTTTTTTTTTTTTTTTTTTGAGACAGAGTTTCACTCCGTTGCCAGGCGCCAGGCTGGAGTGCAGTGGCGTGATCTTGGCTCACTGCAACCTCCGCCTCCCGGGTTCAAGCAATTCTCCTGCCTCAGCCTCCCAATTAGCTGGGACTACAGGCGCACGCCACCATGCCCAGCTAATTTTTATATTTTTAGTAGAGACGGGGTTTCACCATGTTGGCCAGGATGGTCTCGATCTCTTGACCTCCTAATCCGCCCACCTCAGCCTCCCAAAGTGCTGGGATTACAGGCGTGAGCCAGCGTGCCTGGCCAATCCCAACTCTTTTTTAAGAGATGAAGTCTCACTATGTTACCCAGGCTGGTCTTGGACTCCTGATCTAAAGCAACCCTCCTGCCTTGGCCTCCCAGAGTGCTGGGTATGAGCTGCCACACCCAGCCTCAATATTTTTAAAATGCCACTCTCTTTTGCTGCTTTCTTCAAGCTCTCTAATGGGAATTAAACTATTCCTTGTTTGGTTTTCTCATTCTCACTTTGCATTTATTTCACTGATAACACATCTAACAGTCTGCTTTACTGATTCATTCAATTATTTTGCATGTACTCTATGGTAGACTCCATACTATGGCCTCTAGTACTTCCTCACTGTGGAGAGCTCACAGGCTAGCCGAGAAGACAGATACATAAGCAAATTTCTACAGTGTAATGTGATATGTATTTATAAAGGCATACAACACTGACAGTAATCAGATTGACCTGAGCAAATATGGACTAAAGTATTTGAATGTAAAATGGCTTGTATAACTAAGCTTTTAGCTTCATTTATAATGTTCAGTTCTGAAGTAGAATGTTGTCATTCTTATTGTACGTAACTTACTATTCCACAGCTTGTAAGTGCCTCAAGGACCTGACCTGTGTATTATTCATTGTTCCATTTCCTATTGTACCCAGCACTACTTTAGTTACCTAGAATACAGTCAATAAATGTTTGTTAAATTTCATTAGTTTCAATATGGTGAAGCCCTGTCTCTACGAAAAATACTAAAGTTAGCTGGGCATTGTGGCACAGACCTGTAGTCCCATCTAATCAGAGGGCTGAGATGGAAGGATCAATTGAGTCCATGAGTTCAAAGCTACAGTGAGTCGAGGTGTTTGTGCCACTGCACTCCAGCCTGGGTGACAGAAGAGACACTGTCTCAAAAAGAATCTGAAAACAATGGAACCATGCCTTCAGAATTCTAAAAAGAAAGTTATTCAACTGCACTTAATCAGCAAAAGGATCCAACACAGGCAATATTCCAGCTATGGAGCTGGCTTTAAAAAAAAAAAAAAAAAACAGTAAAAATATTAATAGGTTAGCTGAGTGGAATGGCCCATGCCTGTAGTCCCAGCTACTCAAGAGGCTATGCAAGAGGATAGCTTGAGCCCAAGAGTTCCAGACCAGCCTGGCCACCATAGTGAGATCCTTCTCTTAAAAATAACAATAGGTTATTGCCAGAAGTGGAACATTTGGAAAGAAGTTCATTGAAGATAAAGCAAAAGTAAAAAAACAAGGGGGAAGGGTTGGTTAGGCAATCATTAATTCTAGGGCAGAAAAAGTACAGGATAGGAAGTAAGAACATAATATGTTGTTTTTCTCGACCATGAGCAATATGTAGATAATCATAATGATGTGATGACTGTTTAGCCCCTAAATCTGGTAACTACTTTGGAAACAATATGGAGGAAAAGTGAACACAGTGATGGTGTAAGAGCTAATCCTCATCTGTCATCTCAAGAAATCACTATATAATGTATAAAATAATCAAGAAATGACTAAGTAGTTATGTGAGGAAAAAATAGAAGACATTGCTAAAAGAGTTAAAAGTCTATTGCTCTGGAGAATTAGGAGGGATGGGGCAGAGGACTGTTAGGATGCATTATCAACTGAAGAGGCTTTTTTAAACTACATGTATTAATATATACATTTACTTGAAAAACTGAAAAAATAATAATTTGAAAAAACCCATGGAGGTAACTACCAGAAGGAAAAACTAAGAAAATGAAAAGTGCTTGCCTCTGGAAAGAACACCTGGCAGGACTGTGGTTTTCACTGTAAGACTTTTGGAGCCATTTGATTTTACTTAACCATTTTCATATATTTCTTTAATGAAAACAGTTGTATCTTGATAAAAAGTTACACTCATTCATAAAATAAACAAATTTCATTAGTTTCTAGGAGTTGCTCATTTTTATGAAATTTGATCTTAATCTGCAGTTTAATCTATCTTCATATTCAGACTTCTACTTTTTCCTACTTTAAAATGTAATTGTAGGGAGGGAGACGACACACAAAACTTAGACACCTGGATAATTATTTGACTTTCTCAGTAGCAGTTTGGAAACTTAGACTTATTCCATGGGCATTGCCTTTGCACAGAATATTTATGGGATTCCTTTTGTTCCACACTATTCTGAATACACATGTTAGTTTCATCAGAATTCTTAGTCCAACTGAATGTCATCTAAAACTAAGTTTAGTGGGTCAAAGGTTATATACACCTTTTAGATCAGAAACAATAGGGCATCTTTATCTTCAATTCAAGAACATCATTCTTGTTTCATTATTTTCTCTCTTTTAAAAAAAGTCATAGCTCAGTTTTTAAATTTTTATTTGGATACTTTTAATTGAGAAAATATATACATTCATTCTCATGATGATTTTCACATTATTACATTCACTGTCATTAGGTAATGATAATAGAGCGGGAGACAAAAAGTCAGCCTCATTAGTTGATTATCTGACCCTTTACCTAAAAGAGCCTAACCTAGAGATAAAACCAAGGCTGTATCAGATGAAGCAAATACTGTAAAACAGCACTTATTTCAACTTCACTTGCTCAGCTTCTGAGAAATCAAACAGGAGTTGAGCTGAAGTTTATCTGACCGTTAGCAAGAAAGAAAAGAAGTGCCAGTCAAATTAATCCTATGGACATAAATAGATAGATATATTTAAGAAAACAAATGCTTTTTAAAAGCCTGTGAGCTCATTTAGAATATCCATTTACTTCCAATTTTTATTCTGACTTCAAAGCATTTTATTTTACAAGTTTATGAAATCAGATTTTTTTTTTTTTTTTTTTTTTGAGATAGAGTCTCACTCTGTTGCCCAGGCCTGGAGTACAGTAGCTCTATCTTGGCTCACTGCAGCCTCTGCCTCCCAGGTTCAAGAGACTCTCCTGCCTCAGCCTCCCAAGTAGCTGGGATTGCAGATATGCACCACCACGCCTGGCTGATTTTTTGTAAAAATCAGCTTTTTAAAATATGGACTCCGTACCTTTTTCAATTTCCCCTTAATTAATGTTTTATTTATAAATAATACAATTGTACTTCTCCAGACTGTACTAATTAAGCCTGGTAAAATTAAGTAATTAGTACAGAATACGTGTTTCCATAAAGGTTTAAGTAGGTTCATGGAGCATAAATATCACAGGATAAAAATAGAGATTTGCAGGGTACTAGTTTAACCTCTTATGTTTGATGTATAAGAAAGGCAAATGAGCTACTGTCAGAGGCATAATCTGGAATGATTTGAGCAACAACTGCATATTCGTATATTTTATACAAAATATATATTCACAAATAATATCTAACATGTCCAAACTTTTAACAGGGTGATTTGTTTTTTATAAAAATGATTTATAACTGTTACAAGGCATACCTTGCTTTGTGAAGACATCAGGCTCGTTTTATTAAAAAATTATGTTAATATTATAAGTTACCATTTGCATGCTGCTTTAAGTTTACCAAATATTTTTATGTTTATCATCACAGTTAATCCCAGAAACATTGGAGATAATACCTATAAGGTAGGCAAGAGTTAAGACTCCTTTGGTTATAGGTAAAACACTCCCTCGCCCCCCACACACTGCCTTAAGCCCTCCTGCCACACAACACACACACGCGCACACACACACACACACATTTTTAAATTTTTAATTGGATATTTTTAATTGAGAAAATATATACATTCATACTCATGAGGAGGATAGGATGGAATGTGAGCCTATCTAGGCTAATGTGAGGCTCCCAGCTCTTTCTCTCTGGATTAGATGCATTGTTAACTCCAGTGTTGGTAGCCCTGACAGTTTTGAGCATCACTGGCCCTGATTTGGCTAAGTGCCACATCACTGTAGACAGAGAGAGAGAAGGATATGCTGATTGACTTTGGCAGCTAGACACACCTCTAGAGCTGGGGTAAGATTTCCAAAGGCAAATCCATAGATGGCTACCAGAAGTAGCAAGAAAGAATGATGGGAAGTCAAACAACAAACATCTACTCCAGCAGATGCAATCATCTCCACTTTACAGATGAGAAAATGGATACTCAGGCTAAATGACCTACTCAAACCTAGGTCTTTTCATTACAAATCCTGCTCTAGACTGCCTTAAAGGAAAAAAACGATGGAAAAGAAGAGATGTGGTTTCAGATATGATGTCTATTTCTAGCCTATGTTTTGTAGTTAATCAGGCATGATTGTCTTTAGGGTGATAAGTGAGTGTGATCTATGGGGGGTGGTTGAACAAGGCATTTGTGGGAAACGAAATGTCCCAAGATCAGTGTAGGGACATTTTGTTGTCCCTACACTGTGTAGGAGTAGGAAGAGGTGCAGTGGACGTGATCTTTATGATCCGAAGCTTAGGAATTTTGGAATACTAAGTAAAAATCACTAACAAGTATCAGCTACTTACTGTGTCTCAGATATTTTGCTAATTACTGTTCATATATCACTTAACAATTATCACATTCCTATCAAATGAAGATTTTACAGTTAAGGGAGCTTAAGCAAAAGGAGGTTTAATATCCTATCCAAGATTATATAATTAGAAATAGAGCCAGGATTTGAATCTAGTCTAGAACCTATGCTCCTACCCACAGTAGTGCCTGTTTCTGTCGTGGTTACCAAGTAAAGTAGTGATGTCTACATATCTGCCATATGCTGGCTTCTGTGGCAGATACTTGTCTGGTGCAATACCTGTTTTCTAGAAATTTCTCCTATAAAGTTGTATGACACAGCAATTCATATGCAGCACTCTTAAGAATTTATAAATGCCAGCCAGGCGCGGTGGCTTAGGCCTGTAATCCCAGCACTTTGGGAGGCCGAGGCGGGTGGATCACGAGGTCAGGAGTTCGAGACCAGCCTGGCTAACATGGAGAAACCCCATCTCTACTAAAAATACAAAAATTAGCTGGGCGTAGTGGCGGGCGCCTGTAATCCCAGCTACTTGAGAGGCTGAGGCAGAATCATCACTTGAACCCGGGAGACGGAGGTTGTGGTGAACTGAGATCATGCCATTGCACTCCAGCCTGGGTGACAAGACAAGACTCCCTCTCCAAAAAAAAAAAAAAAAAAAAAAAGAATTTATAAATGCCTACTAAATTTCCACAGATTATTAAGGTTAATTTTGTGCTTTTTAAAAAATTTATCAAAGAACACATCCAAATTATGTTAAAGTTAGGTAGTCCTACAAGACTACCCTGCTCTAAACTTCCTTCCATGATTTTCCAATCCCCAGGATGGAATTCTTTTTTAACTGTGTCTTTTGGTAATTCTAAAACAAAATATCCCCTAAATCACATGATTATATTTCTACTTCTTGATTTTTTTTTCAGTTTCACAGATCATCTACTAAATCCTTACTATGGAAGCTATAGACTTAGATCTCTTTTTTATCTCCTACCCCACTGCCACAAGCACACCTTTATTTCTATATAGTTACATAATGATTTTGGTAAGTTTTATATTCAATTACGCATGTTATTATGACGATATAAACTCAGTTCATGGCTGAACCATGTCCTGTATCTAACTCTGTTTTTCCTAAGATTAATAATTGTCTTGTCATTTGCTTGGCTACCCATGTACTTATTTCTGATTTGGCTGCAAGCTGTGTCCCACATGGTACAGATCCCTTTTCACTATCAACTGGAGGCTTCTTTTTGTCCCTGTTTTGACATGGATCTCCCAGTTTTCATGTCTTTTCCTTCTTGAGTTGATCTTGCCTGTCTGAAGATGTCTTTGTTCTTGACTAACATTTGATTGATACTGTGGCTGAGTATAGAATTCTGGTTTGGCTCTTATGGGACAGTATCATATCTTAAATGCTTTTATAGCTCAGTTAATTACTAATGTAGTCTAAATTGTTAGGCACCAAAATGCTTATTAAAGACAGCATTTCATTAATTTAAAAGAATGGTTTGGATTCCATTTTCTCTCTGAATTTTTATGGCTTCCCCTCCATTATCTTTTAGCTTCCAGTGTTGAAAAGTTGAAAGATATCCTGATTTCTGTTTTATCTATTTTTCCTTTCTAGAAGCTATTAAGATTTTCTATTTCTATCAGAGATCTGAAATTTTATTAGGATATGCTTTTTTGGAGACATATTTTCATTCATTTAGTGATATACTCAGTGAGCCCTTTTAATCTGAAAATTCATCTTATTTAGAGCAGGAAAATTTTTATAAATTTTTTTTTTTAATTTTCTTCGTTCTATCTTTCTGTTATTTGGATGTTGAACCTCCCAGACTGATTTTCTAATTTTCATGTCCTTTCTCTCCTGTGTTTGTTTTTCTTAGTGCCTTTACTTGCTGGGAGATCTTCTGACCTTTCTGTTGAGGTCTTCATGTCTATCATCATTTTGTTTCTCAGCAGTATTTTCTTGTTCCCTGAATGTTCTTTTGTTTTGTTTAGACCATCTGTCCTTGTTTCATGGATGTAGTCCTTCTCTTATATCTTAGAAACTTTTTTTTTGTTGTTGAAATTTTATGTCCCTAAGGAGTCTTATTTTCTGTTTGTTTTAGCCTCCATTTTTCCTGTTAAGGGCTTTCCTCAGAAGTCTAGTGGTCCCTGGCTGTCAGCTTATAGTTAAGGTAGTAAGGAAGTGGATACCTCGATAACATGTAATTGGGGCTTAATGACTATGAATTTCCTAGATCTGACTGCTGTTTTATCCAGGAACCTCTAATATTGTTTCATTAAACATCTTATCTTTCTTTTTGGCCAGTTAGATTCACCAAAGAAGAATCTCTTCCACTTTCCTATCTAGAGGCTATAAGATGGGCTGCTAGCATTTTGTGAACCAAGTAGAAGAGGACTTAGAGTCTCAGTATTTAGCAAATAAAATTTCATTCAGTTTTTCTTTTCAGTAGAGTACCCTGCCCTTCAAAATTCCCCAGTTCTAGGCTGGGCACCGTGGCTCATACCTGTAATCCCAGCACTTTGGAAGGCCGAGGCAGGTGGATCACTTGAGGTCAAGAGTTCAAGATCAGCCCAGCCAACATGGTGAAACCCCACCTCTACTGAAAAAAAAAAAAAACACAAAAATTAGCCAGGTATGGTGGTGCATGCCTTTGGTCCCAGCTACTTGAGCCCAGGAGACAGAGGGTACAGTGAGCTGAGATCACACCACTGCACTCTAGCCTAGACAACAGAGCAAGACTCCATCTCAAAAACAAACAAAATATCCCCAGTTCAAGAACACTCTATTTTACTCACTCCAAAGAGTGAATTTTTAGTCTTCTGTTAGAGTGAGAGAGGGAACAGTACTTGGCCAGTTGTGAACGGTGGCAGCTAAGTAGAAAGTGTCTAATTCTTTTGTTTTTAGTTTCTTATTTATTTCTGCCACCTATTCTTTTCTTCCCCTAAAGAAAGTATCTAATTCTTAAATAAATTTCTAACCAAGTTTGTTCATAGTCTCACCTTTATCTCACTTCCGTAAGCACTGGCTGTCACCAATTCCTAAGTCTTTTGGAAACTATAGTACAAAATTGCTTCCTAGGTTATCATTACCAACTGCTGGTTTAGGAACCAGCCTGCTTGGGTCTGCTAAGTCAGTTAGCAATAGTCTTGCTTTGTAGCTTCCAAATTACAGTTACTGTCACTTATGTCTCATCCTCCTTTTCCTTACTTGTTTTGCTTTTTTTTAAGAGACAGGGTCTCATTCTGTTGCCAGACTGGAGTGCAGTGGTGCTAACATAGCTCATTACAACATGGAACTCTTGGGCTCAAGCGATCCTCCTGCCTCAGCCCCCTCCAAGTAGTTGGGACTACAGGTGTGTGCCACTAAGCCTGGCTACTTTTTAAAATATTTTATAGAGACAGGGTCTTGCTGTGTTGCCCAGGCTAGCCTCAAGCTCCTGGCCTCAGGTGATCCTCCTGGCTTGACTCCCCCAAAGCACTAGGATTATAGACATGAGCCATTGTGCCTAGCCTTGTTTTTGCTTTTTAATAAAATACTTAACATAAAACTTTATTTTAGTTTGGTTTTGGAAAGCGATAGAGTGAAGTGTGTATGTTCAATTTACCATCCTTAATGAATAATTAATACTGCTGACTTTTATTATCTGTTATGAAGTTTCCTCTTTTTAACATTTGTTTGGATTGAGGCAAATATCTTTTTTTAAATTATACTTTAAGTTCTGTGGTACATGTGTAGAATGTGCAGGTTTGTTACATAGGTATACACGTGTGAGGCAAATATCTTTAAAAATGGCAATATCTATTTGGAGAAAGTGGGAAATTATATATCCAACCCTTGTACTCAGTCTCAGAGTAAGACTGGAGGAGATTTCTGTTTATGTATCATATAGTTTATATTCAAATGCTTTTATATTTAAATGCTTATATTATGCTTCTTTCACTGCATATAAGAATGTTTATTACTCAATAAACCTGGGAACAATAACTAGGAGTCATATATTACAGAGTTCAATCTCTTTAGTCAGGACATATAATGAGATGATCAAATATTCCAAATCAAAAGCTAGGCGTCTGACCAGGCACAGTGGCTCATGCCTGTAATCCTACCACTTTGATAGGCCAAGGTGGGTGGATCATTTGAGCTCAGGAGTTTGAGACCAGCCTGGGCAACAAAGTGAGACCCCATCTCTACAAAAAACACAAAAATTCACTAGGCATAGTGGCACATGCCTGTAGTGCCAGCTACTCAGGAGGCTTAGGTTGGAGGATGGCTTAAGCCTGGAAGGCAGAGATTGCAGTGAACTGAGATCATACCACTACACTCCAGCCTAGGTGACAGAGTGAGAACCTGTCTCAAAAAATTAATTAATTAATTTAAAAAGTTAGGCAACACAGT
Organism: Ateles fusciceps; assembly: GCA_036589455.1. Classification (NCBI taxonomy): domain Eukaryota; kingdom Metazoa; phylum Chordata; class Mammalia; order Primates; family Atelidae; genus Ateles; species Ateles fusciceps. The sequence goes on along the minus strand of JAZHEH010001266.1, from coordinate 14,104,564 downwards.
TTAAACTTTAAAGAAAGGCTGAGCATGATAGCTCACACCTGTAATCCCAGTACTTTAGGAGGTGGAGGCAGGAGGATGACTTGAACCCAGGAGTTTGAGACCAGCTTGGGCAATATAGCAAGCCCTCTTCTCTACCAAAAATAAACAAAATTAGCTGGGCCTGGTGGCTCTCACCTGCGGTCACAGTTAGGAGGCTGAGGTGGGAGGATCACTTGAGCCCAGAGGCCAAAGTTGCAATGAGCCATGATTGCACCACTGCTCTCCAGCCTAGGTGACAGAGTGAGACCCTGTCTCAAAAATAGTAATAATAATAATAAAATAATAATAAATAAGAGAAAGGAGATAGGTCCACCAACCATGAGCCAGATGTGGTTCTTTTATTGTGTTGTATATTTTATTATCTTACATAATACATATATGAAATGATTTTTGACTTCTATATTTTATGGATGAAGACTCAGAGATTCAGAGAAGTTATTTCCCCAAATTTATACAACTAGTGCATAACAAAAGTCCAATTTGAATTCAAGATTCACTTATTTCAGAGTTAATGCTCTTTGGAAGTGAGTCTGTATAAGATAAAATGTAATCTATGGCTACTGTGTATGGGACTGCAGTAAAGGTCCCAAAACTTGGAGAAAAGTCAAAGAAAGGTTACTATCAGAAACTGTAATTAGAAAATCACACCATTCTATTTTCTCACACCTAGGTCATTGAATCCTTGTAACACCGCTAAGAACTGGCTAAGTAAGTTTAAGTTTTGTAGTTATTGATCTTAAATGTGTAAAACATTGTTTGCCTATATCAAAAAATTGATTGATGTCTTGGTACCTTCGTCAATAACATTTCCACAGACAAATTTGAAGTTACTTGGTCATATCTAAATTAAAATTAATTTCAGCTTTAAACTAAGATTCTACCCCCTATTTCTTACCTCTGTCACTTCTACTCTTCTTTTCTTTCTTTTATTTTGAGACAGGGTCTGGCTCTGGCGCCCAGACTGGAGTACAATGGCGCAATCTTTGCACACTGCAACCTCTGTCTCTTGGGCTCAAACCATCCTCCCATGTCAGCCTCCTGTGTAGCTGGGACTACAGGCGTGCACCACCACGTACAGCTAATTTTTGTATTTTTGGTAGAGATGAGGTTTTGCCACCCACGTCACCTATGGTGGTGTCAAGCTCCTGGGCCCAAGCAGTTCTCCTACCTCAGCCTCCCAAACTGCTGGGAGGCACCATTAAAGACGTGAACCGCCATCCCTGACTTCTTTCCTTTTACTCTTCCTCAAGTTCCTGAGGGAGACTGACATATCATGAGGCATCATCAATATGTCTGGATTTTGCATACTCTTTTCTGTCCTTGCTGGCCTCTGCTGAGTAACTGCTTGGCTGCTGGCCTTTTGGTACCATGTGCCAGCATCTACTTATGTTAGTTCCACTTGCTTAGCTTCTGGACTTCATACACTGGATCCACTGCCATGTACTTGCTGTAATTTCCAATTGTGAGACCATGTATTCCTTTACCCTTCAAATCCCAGTCTTCTTTATGTCTTGCAACTTAGTCTTAGCCACTTTTGCACCCCCTCTCATGACAGAAGCTTTAATAACTTTTCACATGCTTTGCCACAATATACTGTAATGTTTAGGTTTCAAAATGTCTTCAGACAAATCTTCCCATCTACCTTTCTTAGCCTTTGTTTTTGATAGTCAATACTCAGATACCTCAACCACAGCCCCTCCAAACTCTTTCCTGCCTAGTAGCCAGTGCCTTCCTTATTTGTTTGCATGTGAAAACATCTATTATATTCTCTTGCATCCTTGTGTACTCTATGTTTTTAGTGGTACAGTCTTTGTATAAAAGAATATGGTTATATCCTCTTGCATTCTTGTCTACTCTATGGTTTTTATCACGTAAACTTTATACAATGATGCTCTTAAATGATAAGGCAGCTTTGTATGTACTGATATGATCAGTTGATGAAACATCTTACATGAGGAAAGCAAGGTATAGAGCAGTATGCATGACCTGCTTCATTTGTGGGAATGTATGTGTAGTATGGCAATGCATTGAACATCGCTGGAAGGACATGTGAAAGTGCTAATGGGAGTTGCCTCCAGGGAGTGAAAAAAACAGATGGCTAGGAGACAAGACTAGGAGAGAGATTTTTTTACTCCCTTTTTATATCTTTCCAATTCTATGTCATGTGAATAACCTATTCAAAAAATAGATACAAGATAATTATAAAGCATTTGTAATTTGGCTTCTTCACTCTTATGAATGTCCAGATCTCCTATTCTCAGCCACAGATAAAAAGTAGCTTTATTGGCAAAGACATCTTTTTTTCCTTCACTGCTTCCTGACCTTCCATTCTTTCTTGTAGGACTTTACTAAAGGCTGCATAAAGCAGCCAACCTGCTCCAACAGTCTGAATTTTTCCCTTCCATTAGAAAGGAAAAAACTTCAGTAGGCAGATGGTCTGAGTCCCGAAACGTAACAGATGATACTTTAGTTATTTTGCTAACTTGCCAGACTGAGATAGAGGGGGTCCTTACTACCCTTCACCTGACCCTCTGGGCCAAGCCAAGGCTGTATTTTAGGTTCTGTTACTTGCAAGAATTTTTATCTGCAGGCTTATCACACTGAAAAGGTATTTAATATATTATGATTACAAATGCATGAATGAATAATTTTATCTAAAGGAATAAACTACCTAAGATAGTTTTAAATGTGTTTTTAATAGAGTCTTTAAATCAATATTTAAAATTTCCCAGTTGTTCATTAACTATAGCTGTCTTTTTCCTCCTGATCTAAGGTCCAGCCAAGGTTCATACATTGCATTTAGTTGTTATATCTGCTTAATCTCCTTTAATCTAAAAAAAAAAATTCCAGCTTTTTGTGTCACGTTGTGGACATTTTTGTTAACCCATTCAAAAACATTTATCGGCCACCTATGAAATGGCAGGCATGGTGTTAGGTTCTAGGTATTTGTACATAATAATCAGTAAAATGTTATAAATACTACAGTAAAGACCGTATAAAGTGAAGAAAGGGCACAAAAGAGGAAGACATCTCTCCTCTCTCAAAGATTCAGGAAAGACATGTCAGTGGGGAAATGACATTTCGGCTAACTTGAAAGATAAACAGACAAAAAAGGGAAAGCAGTGATCATCATATGAGCAAAATATATCAATTACTTTTTATATTTTTGAAAAGCACACAGTTTAGAAAACTGCAGTCACCTGCGAGGATATTACCATGAAACATAAGTCACACAGGAGCAGGCCTTTGTGTGCTGGGCCAGTGAATCTGGACTTCATCCTGTGTTTGAGAATTCAAAAGCTTTAAGGGACAGGCAGAAAACAAACACAAACATATGCTGTGAAATGACAGACCTGTGGCAAACTGAATTGTATGAGTTCTGCCTAAAGACATTCAAATTTGGGCTGACCAAACCATGCCAATGGGCTGGATTCCACAGATAGGACCCGGTGAGGACTTTGAGCAGGCACTCGTGACAACATAGAGAGGACCTAAAGTTGTGGATAATGGAGACGGGAGACAGTCACAGGTTGGTTATAGACACCCCCGGTGTGAAGGAGGACAGACGCCTTGTGCCTATCAGGTCTCTGTGTTGACTGTGTTAAAATCTCAAGCTCACTCTTGGCACTGGATATACATAGCATTCTGAAGGCAGAGGTGCTTCCATCCCCTTTTCTGCCATGTCTTCCTCTGGATGAAACACATTCCTCACTACCATCGCAATACATGATCTGGAAAAATCTTTTTTTTCACAAAAAAGGATACTGTAGGCTGTTCCTTCCCCTTTCCCAGCTCTCTTTCCTCACATGGGCCAAAGTGAGTGGCCCCCCCTTTGCCCCCAGGTCCTTCAAGTTTCTTACCCAGGAATTTTCATCTCATCATCTCTGACTATGGTTTCCACTTTTCTTCTCAAAGTATCATTTATTTCTGTATAAATAAGCAAGAACATGGAGCAGAGTTTGATGAATCTCAATAAGCTCATGTCTTATTTTCACATGTGCTTCAGAACACATCATACCTCCCGATTAACAACAGCACAACACACAGTCCACTCTGACCCCTCTACAGAACACCGTCCAAGCACTGCACGGTCGCCCTCACCCCTAAGAGCAGGGACAAATGTCCTAGTACATGCCAGCGCCTAAAAGTCTTTCTTTTGTTCCTGAGAACAATGATTACCAAACATTTTGGTCACATACTCTATACAAAAAAAATAAATAAATAAATAAATAAATAAATAAATTTTAAAATTTATTGTCTATCCTCAGTAAAAATATATTTTAAAGCTATTAGTGTAAATCTATATAAATATTACAGGTAAGTACTGATATTTCCTCCTCATATCAGCAGATCATCTTGTGCATAACCATACCTGCTGTATATTTCCCAGGAGCTGTATAATTCCCAGGGTTCAGATTCTTTTTCTCCTTCCATTGTTTCTCTGTATCAATTCTACTCACCACATCTAAACACTGATTTGGATACCTCTCCCCCTTCAGAATCCTTTATTTTCTCGTTGTTTATTCACAGCAACTCCTTCCATTCTGCCTAGGAACTCTAATATCTTCCATAAACTAACAGTCTTTAGGACAAGCCAGGGCTCTCAAGTGAAATTTCAAATCTCTGTGAAGCTTCCCAATACCTTCATGCTAGAAGGTAAACAAATTACTTGCCCATGCCTGGTGGGACATAAAGTTCTAGCCTTTGGGCTCTAATCTCATTGGCATTTTTGATTAGCCTGGGCCAGTTGTTTGCAAGATGTCACTTTAGTTTAGCTATTTCTGAAAATTTTTTATTGTTAAATCTAGGTTAAATATTGTTGGCAAAAATACTACATTGGTGATGATGTGCCTTCTCAAGGTATCATATCATATAAGAGGAAATTTTTAACACAGTAGAGAAACAGACTACTATGGCTTGATGGAAGGTCTAATTTGAGTTTTCAATTCTCCATGTTTTAATTTTGTAGTAATGAAGTAATTTCTTAGTGGTTTGGTAGTTAAGAGAGACTTTATACGGATAAATAGTGTTTTATCCAATTGATTCACTATCATTTTGGAACAACAAAAAAAATTCCCTTTTAAGTTGATGAGTTTCTAATGATTGGGGAAGTTGATAAAATCAAGTTTCTGCCTTTAAGTGAAGCCAAAAGCCAGGTGATAATAATATCTGCCTCATAGGGTTGAAGTGAGGATTACTTGAGATGTTAACAGACATACAATATAACTACCAGTAATATACTCCATGAAGGAGATCTATTAATACAATTAACCCTACTCAGATATTTATTTTAAACCACATATACACACACATATATACAGCATTTACTATTGAAAATGATACTTTAGGTGCTTTGTGAATGTTAATCTTTATAACACTTCCATTAGTTAGATACTGTTATTATCCTCATTTACAGATAGGAAACTGTGGCCCAGAGAAGATAAGCAACTTTCCTAAGGTCATAAGCAAGTGAGTGGTAATGTTTCCTGCTATTTTTCTGTGAGACTCCACTTGAGAGTAAGCAGCATGTATAGCTACAATCTGTATTTGAGGATGATTTTCATTCAGCTTCTCCTTCCTAGATAGTTGCTTTCCCCTGTCATCCTCCTCCCACCCCAATACTATTTTACCAGGTAGTGATGGGTGTTTGAATGTCAATACCACAATCCATACAGGTGTGTGATGCTGTATGTTTTGTGTGTGTGTGCATACATCAGGCTGCTTAAATGAGTTGTTTTTCTTCTTTGTTGCTTTCTCCATTTTAATGTAAGGTTTTTTTATTGTTCTCTTTTTGAAGTTTTTAAGCATTAGAATTAGGCAGATCCAGATTTAAGCTGAACATTTCTAAGCCAGTGTTCTCATCTACAAAATGGTAATACTAACGCCTATATCATGAGATTGAATGAGGATTAAAGTAGGTGATAATGCAAACCATAAAGGCTATATATAAATATTTTGTATGTATTTTATACTACATTTAGATGAGTTGTCAGGGTATTTTTTGGTATTTTCTCCATTTTAACTTAGAAGGTTTGGAGTTTATTGTTTTTTTTTTAGTGATGGTGGTGATAAGACTGGTAAACTCCTTTTAATTGGGCTATAATAGAAAGAGTAAGTTTGAAGTTAGGCTATTTAATATCAAACCTCAGAGCCTCAATTACCTCATTTTAAAGTGGGAATGTTAATAGCTATCTTGTTTCATGGTAGTGATCACCATTATATCTCCAGTGCTTCCCACAGTACCTGGCATAGAGCAAATGCCTAGTAAATATTGTTGAATAAATATCAAATAAAAAAGATGTTGAGAGGATTAATGAGACATAAAGGATTTAGCACTGTGGTAGATAGATAGTCGATATAGAAGATTACACTTATTTTTATCAATAATTTTTAATTTATTAAATACATTTCTTCTGATTATATTATTAAACATATTAAAATAAAGTATATAACATTTTCTTAATTATTTCTGGTACTTCAGCATAGTATTTATGAAAGATGAAGATACTAATACCTTGATCCTCTAGTTCTTTGGCAACGACTCATTGATGTTTGGAAGTGAAAAAATGCCAACAATACTATTAATGATTTTTGAAAACCAGCCTTTAAATAAATGTGTGTACCCATGTTATTTCTTTCCAGAGAGAAGAGGTACTCCCTTATAGGGACTCGTAAAGGCATAGAGCATCTGGAAATTAACTGCCTGCATTACGCTGCTGAGACACACACAACACTTGTTATGTTTTCTTCACTTCTCTCCAGAAGGTAGGCATCATGGTTTCTCTTCATAGATTCTTCATACAACTGTAGTTTTTGTCTGCAGACTTAATTTTTATGTAAATATGTAACGCCTCTGACATCTATAGATTAAAATCCTTTATTTCTCCAACGTCAGGATGCTTAAACATGTTGCCTCTAAAAAATATTTCTATTGGAAAATTAATACATGTTTACTGGTTTTTTTAAAAAAAGATAATACAGAAAAATATAACGACCCTACCACCTTGAGTTAACTCTTCTTAATGTTTTCTTATAGCTTTCTGTATTTAATTTTATGTATCTGTATTATGTATAATATGTGCATTTATATAGTTACAATAATTGTTACTAGACACCTTAGGGCTTAAATGGTCGTTCTCTACCCTGCTTCTTTTACTTAGCAGTTTATTGTAGCTTTATTAAAATTTTTATTTTATTTTTTCTCTTTCAACTTTTATTTTAGATTCAGGGGTACATGTGCAGATTTGTTACCTGGGTATATTGCTTGATGCTGAAGTTTGTGGTATAAATGATCTCCTCACCCAGGTACTGAGCATAGTGCCTAGCAGTCAGTTTTTCAGCCCTTGCTCCCCCTTCCACACTTTCCCCTCTAGTGGTATTGTCTATTGTTGCTATCTTTATGGCCATGAGTACCTGATGTTTAGTTTATTCTTGGCAATATCCAGTAAGTCTGAATTCTCTGAAATACAAATTTGCCATGAAAATCTAATAAAAATGAGAGAGAAAATTTATTCTCTTAAATCTTATCTTACTTCCCTTGAATAGACACTTAACGTAGTAGAACACAAATTTCAATAGTAATTTTAGGGTTACAATTTTCACATGTAGTTACTTCTGCAGGTAAATAAAAATATAAACCAAGAACAGTAGAAGTAACATAAGGTAACAGTAGCTTTTGTTTAGGTAAACACTTATCTTAACACTGGAGCTTCAGAATCCTGAGAAGACCCTTGGGATAAAGTGACAGGCACAGGTTTGATTCTTTCTGGTATTTCAAACAAAGCCCTCACAAGCTAAGGACCATTTTTTGAGGATAAATGACTAGCTAGGAGCACCAGTGTCCTCAGGCCTTGCTTGGGGCCTATACTCTCACCTAATCATTATTCACTATCCCCCAGAAAAGCCTCAAGCTAAAATTGCGGTTGCTATTTAGAAGTAAACTTGCAAATTTGTTTTTGAACATATTTTCTTCTGCCCTCATGACTTCATTTTTTAATTCATGTTCACCATTACATAGCAGCTGCACTAAGCATTAAAACCTAGAGCAACCGTCGATGTGTTCTGAGTGCTGGCTTTCTTTACTCATTTATAAAAAGATATTCTGATAACAGAAATGCCTAAGGATGACATTGCATAATTCATGCAACTGGATTTATAGTCACTAAAGGGGATAGGAAATGCAGTGATAGTGGACAATAGTTCAGTAAACTCAGAATTTTGCAATACAGTTTTTATAAGCCAGCTTTTACTTGAAAAATCAAAATAATTTTTGTGATGCAATGGCCTCAGAAAGCCAGGGGATAAACTAGAGTCAAATCAGGCTACAAATCTCCTTAATGAGACCTTTCAGTTTTTCTTACATGGGATGTAAAATATATTACTTCTAGCATCTATCTTGCTAAAACTTCCCATTTTTGCTTAATTTCTAGGATTGACCAATGCAGTCCTCTCCCTATTCTTGCATTAACTCTGTCTGCTTCAGTTGATAATGATATACAATTTCTTACTGATTATCATATTTAAGAGTCTCTTCTATCTCTTTTTATATGCAACACCAATTCTTATTTTAGTTGAGGTTAACTTTATTTTTGTTTCTTTACTCATTGAATAAGAACCACAACTGAAAATATTGTGAACTCTTTCTGGCATTAGTTATTATGCAATATTTTCCAATTTCCTATGATGAGCCATTACATTCAATACCAAACCTTAACAGAAGACCTTAAGATATTGCCTTCTTTTAGTTTTTAATACCTTAAAAACGAATCAGATATTAACCACATAGAGTAACATGTGAAATTTTGTATTCTATTTAATCCAAGGACTTTTTTCATTTCAAATATGCAGTTTAATATTTTTTACAATTCAGAGTTGTGCAGCCATCATCACAGTTAATTTCAGAGCATTTTCATCACTCCAAAAATAAACCCTGTGAACATTAGCAGTCACTCTTTCCACAAATCCCTCAGTCCCAGGCAACCACTAATCTACTGCCTCTGTGTATTTGCCCACTCTAGACATTTCAGATAAATGTGATCATAAAATACGTGGCCTTTTGTGACTGGCTTGTTTTACTTAATATAATGACTTTAAGGTTCATCCATACTGTAGCAGGAATCAGTATATCATCTCTTTGTATTGCCAAATAATACTCCATTGTATGTACATACATTTTATTTATCCATTCATCAGCTGATGGACATTTGGTTGTTTCCACTTTTTGGCTACTATAAGTAGCGCTGCACACACTGGTGTACAAGTTTTAGTGTAGATATATATTTTTATTTCTCTATGAGTAGAACTGCTGAGTCATCAATGTGGTAAGTTATTAAGGGATAAGGGTGTAAGAATAGACAAAAGATAAATATTCCTGATTTCTGAAACCCTTTCAAGTAAAAGCACCTCGACCCTAATCTCACACTTGCTGCCAATACATGTTTTCCTTCTCAGTGAAGCATGCCTCCCAAGGTTCTGCTAGCTAAGAATTGGGGGACTTTATTGCTACTTCCCACTACCCTTCATGTCCTTCATGTCAGATAACAGATGACCCGTGGCGTTGAAGTCTAAAAGTATAATCTCTAACTCTTGGTTCTACAACCTATGTGTTTCGTGTAGAGATCCTACCTTCCCTGTGTACCCTGTCTGGCATCCTTTTGAGGTTGTCATTAGGTACTGGCCAGTTTGCTATCCACAGAAATGATAGGAGCTTGAATAAAACTTTTGGAGTCAAACTCTTATGAGTGGGGCCTTAAAAAGATTTATGTATCTTTGCTTGACTGGTTCTCAGTTTTCTTTCTCTTACAAAGCACAGGAAGGCTCTGGAAAAAAAGTAGCTTTGATATCAAAGTAGCTTGATAAAGCCATCTCCCTCTCCATGTATCTCTCCTTCTTTGCTTGAATGCCTGAATTACCATAACTCCACCTCCTTGCCACCAATGGAGAACAATTCATATTTTATAATATGTACCAGCTTTTTTTCCAAATTAAACTTTTTATTTTGAAATAATTATACATTCACATGTAGTTTCAGGAAATAATACAGACATCTGGTATACCCTTTACTCAATTTCCCCCCAATGGTAACATCTATCAGATTATAGTACAATATAACAACCAAGTTACTGACATTGATACAGTCAAGATAACGAACATTTCCATCACCACAAGGATCCCTCATATTGCTCTTTTATAGCACACCCATTTCCCTTCCCTCACCACCTGTTTCTTAACCCCTCACACTCACTAATGTATTCTCCACTCCTATAATGTTATCATTTGAAGAATATTTTATAGGTAGAATCACATGGTATGTAGACTTTCGGGATTGACTATTTTCTTTCAGCATAATTTTCTGGAGATTCATGCACGGTACTGAGTGTATCAGTAGTTTGTCCCTTTTTACTGCTTGGTGGTACAGGCTGAGTATCCCTCATACAGAATGCTTGGAACCAAAAGTGTTTCAGATTTCAGATTGTTGGAAGTTTTGGAATATTTGCACTATCAAACCCCACAGAAGACCTTAATAACGTATTGCCTTCTTTTGAAATGGCATCTTAAAAACTAATCAGATAGTGATCACATATAGTAACATGTAAAATTTTATATTCTATCTACCTATTTTTTGAAAAATCAAAACTGTCATGTCTCTAGAGAAAGCATATATAAAATTTTACTCAAAAGACTTTCGAAATTCCATGATGGTATTCACAATTTAGTACGATACCTTCTGAGGGCAGAGAAATGAAATTTATATAATAATTTAGAGAAGAGCTGTAGTTTCCAATAAAATATTACTTTATTAAAAACAGAAACTGGGGGTTTTTGTGTATGTTAAAGGTTCTCCTTTTAACACATGAGAGATAACACTTTTTTTGTCACAAGTATTTAGTATAATTAAATTCTTATAAAGGCCATATTTGAGATTCTGACCTTTATCCTAAGAGTGATGAAAAACCTCTGAAGGGTGTATATGTGACCAGATGTGTGTGTTTAAATCAGATTAAAACATGCACACGGTTAAATTAAATGGTCCTTTGGCCCAGATTTTCCCATGTAAGCCTCACTTCTCTTTCCACATTTCCTTTGATGTGTATCTGTATTTTTTCAGGTAAAAGTTTGCTTCCACCTCAATTTTTTTTTTTTTTTTTTTTTTTTGAGATGGAGTTTCACTCTTGTTGCCCAGACTGGAGTGCAATGGTACAATCTCAGCTCACCGCAACCTCCACCTCCCAGCTTCAAGCGATTCTCCTGCCTCAGCCTCTCAAGTAGCTAGGATTACCATGCACCACCACTCCCGGCTATTTTTGTATTTTTAGTAGAGACGGGGTTTCTCCATGTATGTCAGGCTGGTCTCGAACTCCCAACCTCAGTTGATCTGCCTGCCTTGGCCTTCCAAAGTGCTGGGATTACAGGCGTGAGCCACCGCACCCAGCCTCAAAATTTTTATTAATCATTTTTTAGACATCATACAGTAATACACATACAAACACATAAAGGAGGTGTTACACACTCACTCTACCCCATCTCCAACTTTTCTGTCTCTATCATTCAGCATTTAGTTTGTTGTTGTTGTTTTGAGACATAGCCACGCTCTGTCGCCCAGGTGGGAGTGTAGTAGCATGATTGTGGCTTATTGCAACCTCCGCCTCCCAAGCTCGAGTGATCCTCCCACCTCAGCCTCCCCCATTACCTGAGACTACAGGTATGTGCCAGCAGGTGCGGCTAATTTTTGTATTTTTTGTAGAGCTGGGGTTTCACCATGTTGCCCAGGCTGGTCTCAAACTCCTAACCTTAAGTGATTTGCCCACCTCAGCTTCCCAGAGTTCTGGAATTACAGGTGTGAGCTACCATGCCCATCCTCCATTTAGTTTTGTCTCTATTTTTAGTTTCTTTGTTGTAACTGTAATATCTTTCTTTTTTTGTCCCATTCACTATAGATAGTGCTTTGTGATTGTTTTCATCAGATGAGGATATTAGTATACTCACCTTCTCCTTCAACTTTTCTTCTTTCACAATTTCATTATCAGGTCTTTCAGTTTTGTATTTCTAAAATTAACGCCAGTTACTTCTTTAAAAATTTTTTTTTGTTTTACTTTAAGTTCTGGAATACATGTGCAGAATGTGCAGGTTTGTTACATAGGTATACATGTGCCATGGTGGTTCGCTGCACCTATCAACCCGTTATCTAGGTTTTAAGCCCTCATGTGTTAGGTATTTGTCCTAATGTCCTTCCTTCCCTTGCCCACCATTCCTCCAACAGGCCCTGGTATGTGATGTTTCCCTTCCTGTGTCCATGTGTTCTCACTGTTCAGCTCCCACTTATGAATAAGAACATGTGATATATGGTTTTCTGTTCCTGTGTTAGTTTGCTGAGAAGGATGGTTTCCAGCTTCATCCATGTCCGCATAGTATTCCATGATGTATATGTGCCATATTTTCTTCATCCAGTCTATCATTGATGGGCATTTGGGTTGGTTTCAAGTCTTTGCTATTGTAAATAGTGCTGCAATAAACATACATATGCATATGTCTTTACAGTAGAAGGATTTATAATCCTTTGAGTATATATGGGATTGCTGGGTCAAATGGTAGTTCTGGTTCTAGATCCTTGAGGAATCACCACACTGTCTTCCACAATGGTTGAACTAATTTTTACACTTCCATCAACAGTGTAAAAGTGTTACTATTTGTCCACATTCTATCCAGCATCTGTTGTTTCCTGACTTTTTAATGATCACCATTCTAACTGGCATGATACGGTATCTCATTGTGGTTTTGATTTGCATTTCTCTAATGACCAAAGATGATAAGCTTTTCTTCATATATTTGTTGGCTGCATAAATGTCTTCTTTTGAGAAGTGTCTGTTCATAAATGTCTTCTTTTGAGAAAGTGTCTGTTCATTCACTTTTTGATGGGGTTGTTTGTGTTTTTCTTGTAAATTTGTTTAAGTTCCTTGTAGATTCTAGATATTAGACCTCTGTCAGATGGGTAGATTGCAAAAATTTTCTCCCATTCTGTAGGTTGCCTGTTCACTCTGCTGATAGTTTCTTTTGCTATGCAGAAGCTCTTTAGTTTAATTTGATTCCATTTGTCAATTTTTGCTTCTGTTGCAATTGCTTTTGGTGTTTTAGTCATGAAGTCTTTGCCCATGCCTATTTCCTGAATGGTATTGCCCAGGTTTTCTTCTAGGGTTTTTATGGTTTTAGGTCTTACATTTAAGTCTTTAATCCACCTTGAGTTAATTTTTATATAAGGTGTAAGGAAGGAGTCCAATTTCTGTTTTCTGTATATGGCTAGCCAGTTTTACTAGCACCATTTATTAAATAGGGAATCCTTTCCTCATTTCTTGTTTTAGCCACTTTGTCAAAGATCAGATGGTTGTAGATTTGTGGTGTTATTTCTGAGGTCTCTGTTCTGTTCTATTTGTCTATATATCTGTTTTGGTACCAGTATCATGCTGTTTTTGTTACTGTAGCCTTGTAATATAGTTTGAAGCCAGCTAGCATGATGCTTCCAGATTTGTTGTTTTTGCTAAGTATTGTCCTAGCTATACAGGCTCTTTTTGGTTTCATCTGAAATTTAAAGTAGTTTTTTCTAATTCTGTGAAGAAAGTCAATGGTAGCTTGATGGGAATAGCATTGAATCTATAAATTACTTTGGACAGTATGGCCATTTTCATGATATTCATTCTTTCTATCTATGAGAATGGAATGTTTTTCCATTTGTGTCCTCTCTCACTTCCTTGAGCAGTGGTTTGTAATTCTCCTTGAAGACGTTCTTAACATCCCTAACAAGTTGCATTCCTAAGTATTTAATTATCTTTCTAGTAATTGTGAATGGGAGTTCATTCATGATTTGGCTGTTTGTCTTTTATTATTATTTTACAACCATAATTAAGCATTTACATTATTGTGTGAAAAAACTTTTGCATTTGCTGTTCCCTCTAACTGCAACATAAATTCACTGAGATGACCACTTAATCCCTCCTTTTCTTAAATTCTTGATCATAATGGCAGCTGCTCAGTAGGGCCTCCCCCATGCCATACTTATTTTAAATAGCAACTCCCCATACCTGTAATTTTTGCTCTGCTTTCCTAATTTTTTTTCTTCATAGCTCACGTTGTTAATACAAATTATATATTTTATTTTACTCAATTTTTAAAACTACTGTCACTCTCCCCCACTGTCCTGTAAGCTTCAGGAAGGCAGAGTATCTATTCTAACTAATTTAATTCATTTTTTAATTCATTACTTTCCCCATCATTACTGTATTCTTAGTGTCTAAAATAATGCTATATACCTAGCTGACACTAAATAAGTATTAGCTTAATTAATGGTTAATTATAGTGCCAAGTAGTCTTCTTGGTTATATTTTCTTAAGCAATTTTTTAGTTTTCTTAAATTTCCTTTTGTTTTTCTTGTATTATTTTTCTTTATCATATTCCCAGTTCTTTCCGACTCTCTATTTTTTAAAACATTCTGGTGTAACTCGTTCCTCTCCCCCTCCCCATTCCTCCCACCACCACTTTTCCTTGGGAATTGCTCTTACAGAGTCTTGACATTCTCTGGCTACACAACTGTCATCCTCGGACTCCCCTTTCCTGATCTTCTGGATGGTGCTACTTCAACCCACATTTTTTCTTTCTTTCTTTTTCTTTCTTTTTTTTTTTTATTCTGCTGTGATGAAGCATGTCCCTTAGCAACTCCTAAGAGCAAGTATATGAATAATCAATTTTTTAAATTTTTATGTTTGAAATTTTTCTTATTTTATTCTTACAAATTATTCAGGTTCTAACATTAGAAGATGCAGGGCCTGATGGGCGGGGGAAGCAGAGAAGTAGTGGGTGTATACATCCACATTAGAAAAGGAGAATTTAAAAGGTGCTATTTTTGGCCACCTGCTCTACATCAGACACTGTTTAAAAACTGACATTTGGTACCACTTTTACTGTTTTTATAATAATCTTAACAATTTATCACGTTAAAAGTTGTAGAAAGACACTCTTTTGAAGACTATGGTGAGGAGAAGCAATTACTATCCATTTTAATTGCTTGCCATCTTAATTCTAGTTTTTCTAGGATTCTAGGTTACAAATCTTCCCCTCTGAACTTGGAAGGTGATGCTCCACTGTCTTCAGAAATTCATTTTTGTTTTTTATAGGTCATGCTTTTTTCTTCTGGCTTTTAGGGTTTACTTTTGTTTTTTTCTTGGTATTTGGCAGTTCCTAATATGTCTAGGTGTAGGCCTTTTAAAATTAATGTTGTACTTGAATTTTAAGTTGGTACTTTCTTCTGAGGAGTTGTATCCTTCATATCTTAAAAATTATCTTGTATCATTTTCTTAATAATTCTCCCCCCACCCACGTTTTTTGTCTCGTTCTTTCTTTCTGTAACTTTTATTATTCTATGATGGTCCACATGGGCTGACCATTTAAAATCTCTTCTTTTGCATGATACTTTGTTTCCTTTTTAACTTACCAGCAAAGCTCTCGACTCTTAAAACAAAAATTGATGGAAATGTTGAAGTATAAAATTATGTTTTTATTTCCTAGAAGTCTTTCATATTCTCTGTGGTCTCTGTGTGTCATTGTTCATTATACAAATATTCAGCAACTCTCCCCATTTTCAGCCCTGTTTCTCCCTTTTCCTCTTAACAGGCATCTCAGAGCCCCTGAATTTCCCTGTGGTTCTACAGATCACTGGGTCCTGTCTACTCTAGGCTGAGGTTTCCTGTGCCCACTTCAGCACTTCTAATCTATTTTCCTGCTCACATTAATATATTTGAATCACACATCTGGTAATGGCCTATCCGCCACCGATTGCGGTATTATTTATTTTTATTCCTGTATTGTTGTTTTATTGGGTCTTTAAAAACGTAAAAACATTCGTGGTCTATCTGGTATCTTTAACTAGAAGTCATTGAAAGTTTGTAGGCAAAAAAATGGCCAGAGCAAATGCCATTTTACAAAGATCACTCTTGATAAAGTTTGAGTTATAGCAGCATAAATTAGCAGATGAGATTACTTTGCATGTAATTATGTGATGCTTATAACACAGCCCAAGATACAGATAATAGGGCTATTTATAAAAATAATATAGGAGGGATATAATTAAAGTGTTCTTACATATAAAGAAATAAGTGGATTAATATTTAAAGGAAGGCCACCACCTAGGAATAAGTTAAATACAATACTTTCTCCAATTAAAAAGCAAAATAGGCTGAGTCCAGCAGCTCACACCTATAATCCCAGCACTTTGGGAGGCTGAGGCAAGTGGATCACCTGGGCTCCAGAGTTCAAGACTAGCCTTGCCAACAGGTGAAACCCCCACAAAAAATACAAAACAAATAGCTGGGTGTGGTGGTGCACAGACCACTGGGTGGTGTGGTCTCAGCAACTCAGGAGGCTGAGGTGAGCAGATGGCTTAAGGTGGTGGTTGGGGGATGGGAGGATCAAGGTTGCAGTGAGCAGCACACCACTGCACTCCAGCCTGGGTGACAAGAGTGAGACCCTGTCTTAAAAAAAATAAAAAGGCAAAATATAACTTATTCTACAGGGCAAAATTGAAGTGACTATCTGCAGAAATAATCTAGTCTCTAATTACTCTACCAGTGCTTTCTATCACTTAATTTCAACCCATCTCTTATCCTTGAATATAAATGTTACTTTGTAGAGAGTAAGTTAACCTTATACCAGCCTTGGACTTCTAGGAATTTGTAGTCTTTCGACTGGGCGTGGTGGCTCACGCCTGTAATCCCAGTACTTTGAAAGGCCGAGGCAGGTGGATCACTTGAGGTCAGGAGTTCGAGACAAGCCGGGCCAATGTGGTGAGACCCCATCTCTACTAAAAATACAAAAATTAACTCGGCTTGCTGGTGCCCCCCCATGCCTGTAGTCCCAACTACTTGGGAGGCTGAGGCACCAGAATCGCTTGAACCCAGGAGGAGGAGGTTGCAGTGAGCCAGCATCATACCTCTGCACTCCAGCCTTGACAACAGAGTAAAGATGTGTCTCAAAAACAAAACAACTGTAGTCTTTTATTTGCAGTTAACAGCAATAAGAATCAAAATACTATTTCATAGGGTAGTAATGATGAATAAAATGAGATAAAACATTTCATGTTTAATTTTGCTCTTTCTTTGTACTATATACCCACTTTTAAGCCATTTCTTGAATATCTCCATAACTGTAGTAAATTCTCTAATATAAAAATCCTCCTACTATATGAAAAATTTGGTACTTTGAAAGGCCACTATTGCCAGATAATGGAGTGTGATATATAAAAAGTATCTTTCCTACCTTTTTATGTCTTAAGAACAGCTTTGCAAGTCTTAAGCAACTCCTTTTGTATACTTGATTAAGACACTTGTAAGCTTTAGTGCCATTAAAAAAAATACATTATTTATAGCCAGCTCTATAGATCTTTTTGATAATAGGAATAAACTGTTTGTCAAAGCACAATCTCTATAAATCCTAGTCATTTAAGTGTTTTTTAGTTGACTTAAAAATGTTAAATGTTTTTAAGTGTTAAATTTTTTTTTTCAGTGTTACCCATCTTAATTGTTGTGCTGACGTATATGTGACTGCTCTTTATGTATTGCTTTTCAAATAGATTAAGAAAAATTCACTTAAAGAGTTCTTTTCATTTCTATCTCCCTTTAAAAGAACTATACATACATAAAAGTTATATGTAGCAGTAGTTTTATTATAGATTATTAGGGATTCTCATTTTGCTGGGAGACATATTTACTTCCTTTTCTTCACATTAAAACTTGGGAAAAGGGCAAAGAGAAATTTTAAATCCATAACTGAATAAATTCAGTAGATTTCAAGGAAAATAATAAAATTATAGTAAAGATCATTCCAGGCTTCAAATATCTGTAACTCTATATGATTATAGCTGAAAGAAATTGCAAAAACAGTGTGCATTTTTCATAATCAAAATGTATTATAAACCCTCAATGTCTCTTTCATATAAATAAAAAGAATATAATTTCAAATATAATTATTATCATGTCTGTTTGCCTTTATTATAAGTGGAAGCTATAGTTTCTGATTACTGCTAACTACTGCTAAATTTTCCCTAAAATGCATGTTTTTTGAATTAACAACACATTTATTTTTAGCATATGTTCTTTTTACCTGCTCCTGACCATTCAGTGTGCACATACATTCACACATCTCAGAGAGTAGTAAAAACAAAAGACATCTTATTAAGTAATTAATACTCCACAAAGGTTTAATTTAATTTGCATAGTAGATGAGAAGTTCCTTTTTAGGGTATTGTTTTCTATTTTATGTAGGAATTATTTTTAAAACCATGATATGCTAGGGTTTTTAAAATATATGTTGCATGTTGTTATGATTTTCTGGTGGCTACACAGAAAAATCTTCCTGCTCTTTTTCCCCTATTCACAGTATTCAAAGTAGTCCATGTGACCTAGATATTGAAAATTGAGGTAGAGTGTGCTGCATTGCTGATATTTACTGTGAAAGCTTAGAAACATTCTGGTACCACATGCTGGAATCACTGGGTGCCCACTGTTTAATATTGCTAATATTTTTGTGATAGTCTGTATGATCATTTTTTAAGCTGGCATTAAAATTGTTGAAAAATAGTCACAAACAAATAAAAAGTAATGTTTTTGTATTTCAGTTAAAATGCACATATAATCAATGTTCATTTTAAAATTTTAGATCAGACTAGATAAGTTTTATTATGACTTTTCCCACCATTATTTACCTTGTATTTAGAATTATCATAATCTGCTAAATATAGAAATCTTCTCTCCCCTCCCCACCCCCTCCCTTCTCCTCCTTCCATGTTTCTGTTGAGAAGAAAAATATGAAAAAACGCGTTGGGTTGGGGCTGAACCTGGTGACTTATGCCTGTAATCTCAGCACTTTGGAAGATCGAGGAAGGCAGATCACAAGGTCAGGAGTTCAAGACCAGCCAGCCTGGCCAACATGCTGAAACCCCATCTCTACCAAAAATACAAAAATTAGCTGGGTGTGGTGGTGCGTGTCTGTAATCCTAGCTACTGGGGAGGCTGAGGTAGGAGAATCTCTTGAACCCAGGAGGTGGAAGTTCCAGTGAACAGAGATCCACAGCTGCACTCCAGCCTGGGCGACAGAGCAAGACTTCATCTCAAAAAACAAAACAAAACAAAAAAACTGTTGGGTTTACAGATTTCTTTTCAGTAATCAGTTTGGGAAATGGACTCTCCTGTTTCATTAGTGTTTGGGAAATGGACACTCCTGTTTCATTAGTGTTTCCAAACAAAAATCTGTTGCAAAGCCATTTTTAAAAGGTAGGTTATATATTGAATGACTGGCTTAACAATTTGTCCAATATTAACTAATGTAGCCTTTTGCAACATTGCCCAGATCCACGCTATGAAATAAGAAGAACTCACATTGTCTATATAGTCAGAGAAATAGGAATGTTGCCAATCCCATAGTTTGGATGACAGTCACTAGACATTAATAAGAGCATCAAAATCCCAGAGAGATCAGTGCAAAAGGTGGGTGATTTCTGTATTTCCAAATGAGGTACGTGGCTCATCTCATTGGGACTGGTCAGACAGTGGGTGCAGCCCACAGAGGGCGAGCCAAAGCATGGTGGGGCATCACCTCACCCAGAAAGCCAAGGGGTCAGGGAACTCCCTCCCCTAGCCAAGGGAAGCCAAGAGGGAATGTGCCATGAGGAACAGTGCACTCAGCCCAGATACTCTGCTTTTCCCACAGTCTTGCCAACCCAGAGACCTGGAGATTACCTCAGGTGCCTACACCACCAGGACCTGGGTTTCAAGCACAAAACTGGGTAGCCATTTGGGCAGACACCAAGCTACCTGCAGGAGTTTTTTTCATATCCCAGTGGCACCTTGAATGTCAGTGAGACAAAACTGTTCATTCCCCTGAAAAGGGGGTTGAAGCCAGGGAGTCAAGTGGTCTAACTCAGTGGGTCCCACCCTCATGGAATCCAGCAAGCTAAGATCCACTGGCTTGAAATTCTGACTGACAGCACAGCAGTCTGAGGTCAACCTAGGACTCTTCAGCTTGGTGGAGGGGAGGGTGTCCACCATTACTGAGGCTTGAGTAGGCAGTTTTCCCCTCACAGTGTAAACAAAGCCCCCTGGAAGGTAGATCTGGACAGAGCGAACCACACCTCGGCAAAGCCACTGTAGCTAGACTGCTTCTCTTGATTGCTCCTCTCTAAGCAGGGCATCTCTGAAAGAAATGCAGCAGCCCCAGTCAGGGGCTTATAGATAAAACTCTCATCTCCCTGGGACAGAGCACTTGGGGGAAGGGGCAGCTGTGGGCGCAGCTTCAGCAGACTTAAACGTTCCTGCCTGCCAGGTCTGAAGAGCAGCGGATCTCCCAGCACAGTGCTCGAGATCTGCTAAAGGACAGGCTGCCTCCTCGAGCAAGTCTCTAACTCCTATGCCTCCTGACTGGGAGATACCTCCCAGCAGCGATCGGCAGACACCTCATACAGGAGAGCTCTGGCTGGCATCTGGTGGGTGCCCCTCTGGGAAGAAGCTTCCAGAGGAAGGAACAGACAGCATTCTTTGGTTATGCATCCTCTGCTGATGATACTCAGGCAAACAGGGTCTGGAGTGGACCTCCAGCAAACTCTAGCAAATCTGCACCAGAGGGACCTGACCATTAGAAGGAAAACTAACAAACAGAAAGTAATAGCATCAACATCCACAAAAAGGATGTCCACAGAGAAACCCCATCCAAAGTTCACCAACATCAAAGACCAAACATAGATAAATCCACAAAGATGAGGAAAAGCCAGAGCAAAAAGGCTGAAAATTCCAAAAACCAGAACACCTCTTCTCCTCCAAATGATCACAACTCCTTACCAGCAAGGGAACAAAATGGGATGGAGAATGAATTGACAAATTGACAGAAGTAGGCTTCAGAAGGTGGGTAATAACGAACTCCTCCGAGCTAACAGAGCATGTTCTAACCTAATGCAAGGAAGCTAAGAACCCTAAAAAGACGAATTGCTAACTAGAATAACCAGTTTAGAGGAGAACATAAATGACCTGATGGAGCTGAAAGCACAGCACGAGAACTTTGTGAACCATACACAAGTATCAATAGCTGAATTGATCAAGTGGAAGAAAGGATATCAGAGATTGAAGATCAACTTAATGAAATAAAGCATGAAGACAAGATTAGAGAAAAAAGAATGAAAAGGAACAAAAAAGCCTCCAAGAAATATGGTACTATGTGAAAAGATCAAATCTACCTTTGACTGGTATACCTGAAAGTGATGGGGAGGATGGAATCAAGTTCGAAAACACTCTTATCCAGGAGAACTTCTCCAACCTAGCAAAACAGGTCAACATGCAAATTCAGGAAATACAGAGAACACCACAAAGATACTCCTCCAGAAGAGCAACCCCAAGACACATAACAGATTCATCAAGGTTGAAATGGAAAAAATGTTAAGGGCAGCCAGAGAGAAAGGTCAGGTTATCCACAAAGAGAAGCCCATCAGACTAGCAGAGAATCTCTCGACAGAAACCCTACAAGCTAGAAGAGAGTGGGGGCCAATATTCCACATTCTTAAAGAATTTTCAACCCAGAATTTCATATCCAGCCAAACTAAGCTTCATAAGTGAAGGAGAAATAAAATCCTTTATGGACAAGCAAATGCTGAGAGATTTTGTCACCAGCAGGCCTTACAAGAGCTCCTGAAGGAAGTACTAAATACAGAAAGGAAAAATCTATACTAGCCACTGCAAAAACATACCAAATTATAAAAACCATCAACACTATGAAGAAACTGCATCAACTAACAGGCAAAATCACCAGCTAGCATCATAATGATACGATCAAATTCACACATAACAATATTAACCTTAAATGTAAACAGGCTAAATGCCCCAATTAAAAGACACAGACTGGCAAATTGAATAATTAAGACCCATCAGTGTGCTGTATTCAGGAGACCCGTCTCATGTACAAAGACACACACAGGTCCAAAATAAAGGAATGGAGGAATATTTATCAAGCAAATGGAAAGCAAAAAAAAAGCAGGGGTTGCGATCCTAGTCTCTGATAAAACAGACTTTAAACCGACAAAGATCAAAAAGACAACAAATGGTAAAGGGATCACTGCAACAAGAAGAGCAAACTGTCATAAATATATATGCACCCAATACAGGAGCACCCAGATTCATTAAACAAGTTCTTAGAGACCTACAAAGAAATGTAGACTCCCACACAAAAATAGTGGGAGACTTTAACATTCCGCTGTCAATATTAGACAGATCAACGAGACAGAAAATTAACAAGGATATACAGGACTTGAACTCTGGACAAAGTGAACCTAATGGACATCTACAGAATTCTCCACCCCAAATTAACAGAATATGCATTCTTCTCAGCACCACATCACACTTATTCTAAAATTGCCTATATAATTAGAAGTAAAACACTCCTCAGCAAATGCAAAAGAATGGAAATCCTAACAAACAGTCTCTTAGACCACAGTGCAATCAAATTAAAACTCAGGATTAAGAAACTCATTCATAGGCTAGGCACAGTGGCTCATGCCTATAACCCCAGCAATCTGGGAGGCGGAGGCAGTCAAATCACCTGAGTTTGGGAGTTTGAAACCAGACTGACCAACATGAAGAAACCCTATCTCTACGAAAAATACAAAATTAGGTGGGTGTGGTGACACATGCCTATAATCCCAGCTACTCGGGACGCTAAGGCAGGAGAATCACTTGAACCTGGGAGGCGGAGGTTGCAGTGAGCTAAGATCTGCCATTACACTTTAGCCTGGGCAAGAAGTGCAAAAGAAAGAAAGAAAGAGAGAGAGAAGGAGAGAAAGAGAGAGAGAAAGAAAGAGAGAGGGAGGGAGGGAGGGAGGAAGGGAGGAAGGAAGGAAGGAAGCCACACAACTACATGGAAACTGAACAACATGCTCCCAACTGACTACTGGGTAAATAATGAAACTAAGGCAGAATAAAGTTATTCTTTGAAACCAATGAGAACAAAGACACAACATACCAAAATTTATGGGACACATTTAAAGCAGTGGGTAGGGGGAAATTTATAGCACTAAATGCCCACAAGAGAAAGCAGGAAAGATCTATAATAGACACCCTAACTGACAATTAAAAGAACTAGAGAAGCAAGAGCAAACAAATTCAAAAGCTAGCAGAAGACAATAAATAACTAAGATCAGAGCAGAACTGAAGGAGATAGAGACATGAAAAATCCTTCAAAAATATCAATGAATCCAGGAGCTGGTTTTTTGAAAAGATCAACAAAATAGATAGAATGCTAGCCAGATTAATAAAGAAGAAAAGAGAAAAGAATCAAATAGAAACAATAAAAATGATAAAGAGGATATCACCACTGATCCCACAGATAAACAAACTACCATCAGAAAATACTATAAACACCTCTACACAAATAAACTAGAAAATCTAGAAGAAATGGATAAATTCCTGGACACATATACCCTCCCAAGACTAAACTAGGAAAAAGTTGAATCCCTGAATAGAGCAATAACAAATTCTGAAACTGACACAGTAATTAATAACCTGCCAACCAAAAAACATCCAGGACCAGACAGATTCACAGCCGAATTCTACCAGATGTACAAAAAGGAGCTGGTACCTTTCCTTCTGAAACTATTTCAAACAATAGAAAAAGAGGAAATCCTTCCTAACTCATTTTATGAGGCCACTATCATCCTGATACCAAAACCTGGCAGAGACACACCCAAAAAAAAAGAAAATTTCAGGCCAATATCCTTGATAAATGTCCTTGCGAAAATTCTCAATAAAATACCAGCAAATAGAATCCAGCAGAACATCGAAAAGCTTATCCACCATGATCAAGTTGGCTTCATCCTAGGGATGCAAGACTGGTTCAACATATGCAAATCAATAAATGTAATCCATCACATAAACAGAACCAATGGAAAAAAACCACAATTATCTTAATAGATGCAGAAAAGGCCTTCGACAAAAGTCAACAGCCCTTCATGCTACAAACTCTCAATAAACTAGGTATTGATGGAATGTATCTCAAAATAAGATCTATATGACAAACCTACAACCAATATCATACTAAATGGACAAAAACTGGAAGCATTCCATTTGAAAACTGGCACAAGACAAGGATGCCCTCTACACTACTCCTATTTAACATAGTATTGGAAATTCTGGCCAGGGTGATCAGGCAAGAGAAATAAATAAAGGGTATTCAATTATGAAAAGAAGAAGTCAAATTATCTGTTTGCAGGTGACATGATTGTATGTTTTAGAAAACCCCATTGTCTCAGCTCAAAATCTCCTAAAGCTGATAATCAACTTCAGCAAAGTCTCAGAATAGAAAAATCAATGTGCAAAAATCACAAGCATTCCTATACACCAACAATAGACAAACAGAGAGCCGTATCATGAGTGAACTCCCATTCACAATTGCTACAAAAGTAATAAAATACCTACAAATAAAACTTACAAGGGACGTTAAGGACCTTTTCAAGGGCAACTACAAACCACTGCTCAAGGAAATAAGAGAGGACAAAAACAAATGGAAAAACATTCCATGCTCATGGATAGGAAGAATCAATATTGTGAAAAGGGCCATACTGCCCAAAGTAATGTATAGATCCAATGCTATCTTCATCAAGGTACCATTGACTTTCTTTACAGAATTAGAAAAAACAACTTTAAATTTCATATGGAACCAAAGAAGAGTCTGTATGGCCAAGACAATCCTTAGCAAAAACAAGAAAGCTGGAGGCATCACGCTACATGACTTCAAACTATACTACAAGGCTACAGCAACCAAACAGCATGGTACTGGTACCAAAACAGAGATGTAGACCAATGAAACAGGACAGAGGTTTCAGAAATAATACCACACATCTACAACCATCTGATCTTTGACAAACCTTACAAAATCAAGCAATGGGGAAAGGATTCCTTATTAATAAATGATGTTGGGAAAACTGGCTAGCCATATTAAGAAGAGTGAAACTGGATCCCTTCCTTACACCTTATACAAAAATTAACTCAAGATGAATTAAAGACTTAAATGTAAGACCTAAAGCCATAAAAACCCTAGAAAAACACCTGGGCAATACCATTCAGGACAGGCATGGGCAAATACTTCATGACTAAAACACCAAAAGCAATTGCAACAAAAGCCAAAATTGACAAATGGGACCTAATTAAACTAAAGAGTTTCAGCACTGCAAAAGAAACTATCTTCAAAGTGAACAGGCAACCTACAGAATGGGAGAAAATTTTTGCAATCTATCCATTTGACAAAGGGCTAACATCCAGAATCTACAAGAAACTTAAGCAAATTTACAAGAAAAACACAACCCCATCAAAAAGTGGGCAAAGGATATGGACAGATACTTCTCAAAAGAAGATACTTATGTGGTCAACAAACATATGAAAAAAACCTCATCATCACTGGTCATAGAAAAATGCAAATCAAAACCACAGTGAGATACCATTTCGTGCCAGTTAGAATGGTGATCATTATAAAGTCAGGAAACAACAGATGCTGGAGAGGATGTGCACAAATAGGAACACTTTGACAACGTTGGTGGGAGTGCAAATTAGTTCAACCATTGTGGAAGACACTGTGGCAATTCCTCCAGGATTTAGAACCAGAACTACCATTTGACCCAGCAATCCCACTACTGGGTATATACCCAAAGGATTATAAATCATTCTACTCTAAAGACACATGTACATGTATGTTTAGTGCAGCACTGTTCACAGTAGCAAAGACTAGGAACCAACCCAAATGCCCATCAATGATAGACTGGATAAAGAAAATGTGTCACACAGACACCAGGGAATACTATACCACTGTATAAAAGGATGAGTTCATGTTCTTTGCAGGGACATGGATGAAGCTGGAAACCATCATTCTGAGCAAACTAACACAGGAACAGAAAACCAAACACCACATGTTCTAACTCATAAGTGGGAGTTGATCAATGAGAACACATGGACACAGGGAAGGGAACATCACACACTGAGGCCTGTCGGGGGTTGGGGGGCTAGGGGACAGATAGCATTAGGAGAAATACCTAGTGTAAATGATGCGATGAGCGGGGAGCAAACCACCATGGCATGTGTATACCTATGTAGCATGTTCTTCATATGTATCGTAGAACTTAAAGTATTAAATAAATAAAATTTTTAAAAGAGCATCAAAATTTGTTTCACAATAATTACATTCTGCTCTTACTGATTCTTGGTAAAGGGACTCCAACTGAAAAGGTACTTAGTCTTGTGTTAACACAGTTCCAGCAGCCAAATGTAGGACAATTTGAGCATTAAAATAAATAATGATAATGATGAATTATAACATACTGAATAAAATGAGAATCTATCAATCCAGACCAATATAAATGATATATAAATGAGAGAGAACAGAAAATTCTTTTTTATATTAGAATGCCAAGTAATAGAAGGGATAATAGAGTTAGAAAGTTATTTTCTAACTTTCTAGTTATTTTCTAAGTTTCTAACTCTATTATCCCTTCTATTAGATGCTCAAATTAGTGGGTAAAATTTTATATTAGTTTCAAAATACTTAAAATTTAATTATAAAGGAAACCTAGTAATTTGACAGTGGAAAAACCAATGGATATTACATTAACAAAGTGATCATAGTTAATACCACCAATATTGGAATAAACTTTCCTTTCATGTGTCTCCTGATATGATGCATGGAGAAGGACATAGCATCACCTCTGTAATATTTCCACTAAAATGCATGACCTATGTTGAATTATGAGGAAACATCAGACAAACTCAACATGAGGCACAAATTTTTTAACAAAATGACTGGCCTACCTTCTTCAAAAGTGCCAAAGTCAAGAAAAAGAAAGACTAAGTAATGGTTCCATTTTTCAAAAAAGTTTAAAAAAAAAAAAAAGAAAACTAAAAACACTTAACAACTAAATCTTATGTGATAATTGATTGTTTTTTGGCCTAGGGTTTTTTTTAATTGATAAAATCCCACAAAGGGCATATTTGGGACAATTATAAAAATTGAATAGGCAATGTAGAGTAGCTACATTACATTTTTTAATTTAATAATTGCATTGTAATTATGTAAGAGAACATCTGTGGTCTAAGGAAATGAATTATTTAGAGGTAAATTGAAACACTGCTCCAGTTTATTCTCAAAGATTCCAGAAGAACAAATTAGGCAGATCGATGCTAAGAGGACAAATTAAATAGAGAAAAATGTAAATTGTTGAGGGATCTGGGTAAAGAGTTACAAGAGTCCCTTAGCCTATTCTTGCAGCTTTTCTGTATGTTTGAGTATATACTGAAATAAGAAGTTGAAATACTTTTTTGTTGTTGTTTTTATTTCAGTAGCTTTTGGGATACAAATATTTTGGCATTACATGGATGGCTTCTATAGTGGTAAATTCTCAGATTTTTTGTACAACCATCACCTGAGCAGTGTACACTGTATCCAATATGTAGTTTTTATCGCTAACATCCATCCCCCAACCTGAGTCTCCAGGGTCCGTTTTATCACCCTGTATGTCTTTGTGTTCTCATAGCTTAGCTCCCACTTATAAGTGAGACCCTACGGTATTTGGTTTTCGGTTTTCTATTCCTGAGTTACTACACTCAGAAATGACTTTCACCTCTATCCAAGGTGGCTGTAAAAGACGTTATTTCATTCCTTTTCATGGCTGAATAGTATTCCATGTTGTATATATGCCACATTTACTTTATCCACTTGGTCAGTGGGCACTTAAGTTGGTTCCAAATCTTTGTAGTTGTGAATTGTGCTGCTATAAACATGGTTGTCTATATGCCTTTTTGATGTAATGACTTCTTTTCCTTTGGGTAGATACCTGGCAGTGGGATTGCTGGATCAAATGGTAGATCTACTTTTAGTTCTTTAAGGAATCTCCATACTGTTTTCCATAGAGGTTGTACTAATTTACATTCCCATCAGCAGTGTGAAAGTGTTCCCTTTTCACCACACTGATACCAGTATCTTTTGTTTTTTGATTTTCTAACTGTGGCCATTCTTGTAAGAGTAAGGTGATATCTTATTGTGATTTAAATGTACATTTCCCTTATGATTAGCAATGTTGAGCATTTTTTCATATACTTATCCTGTTTGTATGCTTTCTTTTGAGAAACATCTATTCATGTCCTTTGCCCACTTTTGGATGGGATTGTTTGTCTTTTTGTTGCTGATTTGAGTTACTTGTAGATTCTGGATACTAGTCCTTTGTTGGATGCATAGTTAGCAAATATTTCACCCCCTCTGTGGCTTGTCTGTTTGCCCTGCCGATTATTTATTTTACTGTGCAGACCTTTTTAGTTTAATTAAGTCCCATGTATTTATTTTTGTTTTTGCTGCATTTGCTTTTGTGATGTTAGCCATAAATTCTTTCCCTAGGCCAATGTCCAGAAGGGTTTTTCCAATGTTATCTTATACAGTTTTTATGATTTCAGGTGTTAGATTTAAGTCTTTGATCCATCTTGAGTTGATTTCTCTATAAGGTGAGAGATGGGGATCGAATTTTATTCTTCTACATGTGGCTTGCCAGTGTTCCCAGGACCATTTATTGAATAGAGTATCCTTTCACCAAATGCATTAGTTTGTTCTCATTCTGCTAAAAAAGACATACCTGAGACTGGGTAATTTATAAAGGAAAGAGGTTTAATTGACTCACACTTCCACAGGGCTGGGAAGGCCTCAGAAACTTACAATGATGGTGGAAGGAGAAGCATACATGTCTTTCACATGACGGCAGGAGAGAGTAGTGCTAAGCAAAGGGGGAAAAGCCCCTTATAAAACCATCCACTCTTGTGAGAACTCACTCACTATCACAAGAACAGGATGGAGTTAACTGCTCTTATGATTCAATTACCTTCCACTGGTCCTTCCCACGACCTACAATTCTAGATGAGATTTGGGTGGGAGTATTTGGCTTTATTTCTGGGTCCTCTATTCTGTTCCATTGGTCTAAGTGCCTGTTTTATACCAATGCCATGCTGTTTTGGTAATTATGGCCTTTAATATATGTTGAAGTTGGGTAATGTGATGATGCCTCCAGATTTGTTCTTTTTGCTTAGTATTGCTTTGGCTATTTGGGCTCTTTTTGGTTCCATACGATTTTTTTTTTTTCTAGTTCTGTGAAAAATGATGATGGCATTTTGGTGGGCATTGCATTGAATCTGTAGTTTGCTTTGGGTAGTATGGTCATTTTCACAATATTTATTCTTCCCATCCATGAGCATGGGATGTGTTTCCATTTGTTTGAGTCATCTGTGATTTCTTTCAGCAGTGTTTTGCAGTTGTCCTTATAGACCTCTTTAGTTAAGTATATTCCTAGATATTCCTAGGCTGGTTTTGTTTGTTTGTTTGTTTGTTTGCCGCTGTTGTAAAAAGGATTGAGTTCTTGATGCTCAGCTTGGTCATTGTTGATGTATAGCAGTGCTGCTGATTTGTGTACATTGATTTTGTAACCTGAAGCTTTACTAAATTTATCAGATCTAGGAGCCTTTTGGATGAGTCTTTTTAGGGTTTTCTAGGCATACAATCATATCATCTATGAAAGCGATAGTTTGACTTCCTGTTTTCCAATTTGGATGCCCTTTATTTCTTTCTGTTCCTGATTGCTCTGGCTAGAATGTCTAGTATTATGTTGAACAGAAGTGGTGAAAGTGTGCACCTTGTCTTGTTTGAGTCTGAAGGAGGAATGCTTTCAACTTTCCCCATTCAATATGATGTTGCCTATGGGTTTGTCATATATGGTTTTTATTATTTTGCGGTAAGTCCCTTCTATGCCTACTTTGCTGAGGGTTTTTATCCTAAAGGGGTGCTGGATTTTATCAGATGCTTTATCTGCATCTATTGAGATAGTCATATGGTTTTTGTTTTTAATTCTGTTTATGTAATGTATCACATTTATTGACTTGCATATGTTAAACCATCCCTGCATCCCTGGGATGAAACCCTCTTTATCGTGATGTATTATTAAAATTATAATACTTTTTCTAACTTGAGTGTACCCACTGAAAGTCAAAGCCTATCTCATTATACTGGGCCAAATTGTTCCAGATATATATGAAAATAATTCATATTGGAAGGCCAGACCTTAGAAATTTACCCCTTACTGTGTTCAAATAAATAAACTTATGAAGCAAAATTACAGTGACTAATCTGCCCTCCCTCAAGAAAAAGGTAGTTTATAGTATTATTTGTGAGCCATGTTAAATTCTTTATGTTAAGTATACCATTTGAATTTAGGATATTAATATTTTAAGTGAATGCACTTAGAAGATGTGTAATAAAGATGTGTAAGATGTGTAATAAATGAAGATGTGTAATAAATAGCTATTTCAAAACACATAAAACTACTATATCCATTCTCTTCTAGTCCCACCCCACCTACCATACATTTACTCATTCTTTATTCCCCACTTTACCTGGCTAATTGAAGTGTAACAAAAGCTTCCTCCAGGAACATTTTTCTTCCTCTATATTTTATACTAAATTATTGTCATCACTTTATAAAGGTGATTACATGTTAAATTGAGAAACATATTTTGTTAAAAAAGACTTTGTACAAGAAATTGTCTAGTTGTTGATACTTGCTTGGTATCATAAATTACCATAATATGTTTTTTTTGTTGTTGTTTTTTTTTTTTTTTTGAGACGGAGTCTAGCTCTGTCGCCAGGCTGGAGTGCAGTGGCACAATCTCTGCTGACTGCAACCTCCACCTCCTGGGTTCAAGCAATTCTTCCGCCTAGCCTCCTGAGTAGCTGGGACCACAGGGCGCGCCACCACACCCAGCTAATTTTTGTATGTTTAGTAGAGACAGGGTTTCTTTTTTTTTTCTTTTCTTTTTTTTTTTTTTATGTTTCACATTGGACATTTGTACAATTGTTTTTTTTTTCTTTTTTTTCTTTCTTTTTTTTATTTTTTTTATTTTTTATTTTTATTTATTTTTTATTTTTATTTTTTTTTAGGGACAGGGTTTCACCATGTTGGCCAGGATGGTCTCAATCTCTTGACCTTGTGATCCGCCCGCCTCAGCCTCCCAAAGTGCTGGGATTACAGGTGTGAGCCACCACACCCGGCCGTTTGTATTTTTTAAATGGGACAATTAGCAAAATATCCTCAATCTTAAATATTTTGCATGCGTCACAGTTTTTAAAAACCTAGCACAATATATTTACATTATATTTTCTTACTTTAATGTAAATTCTGCCTTCTTTGTTCTGGTGAGCTATCTGGTCTGTATTTCCAGAAATGTGGTATTATGCCTTTCTATTCTGAAGTTAAATATTACTGTTTGATTGTTTTTTGATAATGAGAGTTAGTAAATTCAAAGTAAAATGCAGA
Source organism: Ateles fusciceps (assembly GCA_036589455.1). Classification (NCBI taxonomy): domain Eukaryota; kingdom Metazoa; phylum Chordata; class Mammalia; order Primates; family Atelidae; genus Ateles; species Ateles fusciceps. The sequence goes on along the minus strand of JAZHEH010001266.1, from coordinate 14,073,123 downwards.
TGATTAAATTGCACAATAGCCTATTTATTTATTTATTCGGAGACAGAATCTGACTCTCTCACTCATGCTGGAGTTCAGTGGTGAGATAGCTCACTACAACCTCTACCCACTGAGCTCAGGTGATCCTCCTGCCTCAGCCTTCCCAGTAGCTGAGATCATGGATGTGCACCACTACGCTTGGCTAAGTTTATGTATTTTTGGTAGAGACAGGGTTTCACTGTGTTGCCCAGGCTGGTCTCGAACTGCTGAGCACAAGGGATCTGCCTGCCTCGGCCTCCCAGATTACTGGGATTACAGGCCACCATGCTTGCTGACAGCCTAATTTTTTTAAAGATATTTGCCATTTAATAGGAAATGAGGAGAAAAAGACCGTTACAGATTCAGATATTACCTGCTTTAATTTTTTTAATCTTAGAGTCTAAACCAAAGCAAAAACATAGATGAGGGATAAACTAGGAACCAAGTATTTGCGAATATATGAGTATATTTGAAGCGGGATTTTAATACGGTTTTGATGTCTCTGTTTAAGAAGGAATATTATTATTCTTAACATAATAATTGTTAAGAGAGAAAACATTGTCTTCTCATGGAAAATTTAGTAGCTTTCTAAGGAAAGATATATGTATAAGCATTTCAACAAATTATTTTTATTTTCTGCTGTTCCTAAGTTTTTTTTTTAATTCCATCAAGAATTGTAAAGTCTACGTTCAAAATGTACTGAATGAAACATGCTAAGACTCTTGCCCCTTTAATGACTATATAATTTCTTTGAGAAAATGGTCATGTGTCATGTAAATGATTTTATAGGATTAAATCTTGGAGCTCTTATTTACAACAGAAAGAATTCAGCATCAGTGTTGACCTACTTTTTCTTCCCCCTCAATTAGATGGTTTTTAGCAAGAGAATAACTGTCTCACACCAAGATATGAAGCCAGAATTCTTATTGTAACATATTAAAAAAAAGAGAGAAACTCTTTCTTGCTGTGTTTCTGTAATCTGAATATAAAGTTACACTGTATCAACAACCAACAGATGGAGAAAAAGAACACTCTAGGAAACTAGGCTATAAATACTAGGTTAATTCCAGAACTTCCAAGATTTTCTAGACTTTGCTAAAGCATCCCTAAACTGTATGATCTTTTAGTAAGAGATTACTAAGGAAAAGAAGGACACAGAATTTCAAGTCAAAGCCTGTTTATTGTATCAGACAGTTTTCATCATCTTCTTAAACTTAGCATGAGAGCCATTTTGGTTCTGAACTCCTAACTTGTAGGAGTTCAAAGTAATAAATCCTCAGGAATTTAAAAATGATATTTTTTCTCTATCAGTGTTGTGATTCTCTTATACATGTGGTGACCTTCCTATTAAAACATCAACATATTAAATTCACCCTCGATATTGGTGATTGAATACACTATTGAAAACCCTGCTTTGGTTTATATTTATTTATTCATTTAGCTTATCTCATATATATATATATATATGTGATATATATATATATATATATATATGAGATAAGCTAAATATATATATATATATTTTATATATATATATATTAGAAGACACAGTCCCCATTCTTAACTTGTTTAAAACAAGCAAACTGGATCATGATAAGGTAGTATAATAAATAGGATAAAAGTAAGCAGAGCACTCTATGGAGGTATGTAGTAAGAGCCACTAACCCATATGGGGCAGTTATGAAAGTCAGTGATTTTGGTTACCGAAGTTATGAATAGAAAAATATAAATGAATTTTGGATACAAATCATGTTGTTTAAACAGTAGTCTTAATAACATTACCAATACATTCAATGTCTAGGATATGCTAAGTGTTAACAACAAATACAATCTTATCATCTACATTAGAGATCTAAAATAATAATAATAAAGATTTTTTTTCTAAGAAAATATTTGTCTTATTTCTTCTGATTGTTGAGCTCTTTATTGTTAGTTGGTATACAACAATTCAAGCCACACAATCTAGTCATACCCTTTCGAGGGACCTTTTCAGAGGGATACAGGGAAAAGAATATGGGTTTATTAATGAAAATCCATGCTTTACTACTAGAAACACAACTCAAATTCGTGGCCTACTAATGATTGTTAGATCATGAGATTCATCCTTATGTAAAGGACAGTAAACTCATGGTTACACCGTGAGGCCTCACTAGTAGGAAAAGCATTTTGGTATGTTGTTTGAGAAAGATAGTAATGGTGAATTTGGAGAAATGGCCTTGAACAAATAGGGAAATGTCCAAATATAACAAAAAGTATGAATATTGAATTACGGTGAAAGACAAGAAGTGAGAAAGGTTAGCAAAGAGAATAGGAGTGTAAGTGAAGTAAGTAGAAGACAGAATAGTGGGCTCAACAAATTAAAAGTGTTTGATAGTTAAATATCATGAAAAAAAGACTTAATGGAAAGCAACTTCTACTTGAACCTGGGATGTTGGGCAGTCACTGTTATTTTCTATAACTCTTCCTCTGATTTTCTACCAATTCTGCTAGCAAAGCAATTGAGGAATAGTAATTTAGCCTTTGAGCAGCTATTCTGATTAGCTCTATGTCGTATATAATAAAAACCTACATCTTTTCTTTTGCTTACATGCTATAATAAACACATAGATTAGCTATGATAGTCTTTACCTTTTGTTAAAGAATTATGTTTTGATATGGATACAAAATTGAATTTTAACTTTGGTGAATAAATAGAGTTTAATGAAAAATGGAAAGTCAGTTCTATTTTACCACAGGAAAGCAAAAAGGCCTATTTTTGAATAGGTTTCAATATTCAAAGCTTTCAGAGAACAGAGGGAAATCTTTGATAAGACTTTATTTATTTAAATTTTATTTCCACTCATGATTTTGGTAGATTCCCATCAATTCTGAATATAATACTCTTGTTCAGTGACAGCATTGCATTACAATGAGAGTTACATATTAAATAAACAGATAATGACCTGACACAGTAATGACCCTTGCTGATTTGTAGAGAAAAATACAAACATGTTCTTCTATATTTGTTATTGGAAGGACAAATTTTGCAAATACCATTTTAGCTTTCACTTATCATATATTATATACATTATTCATTCAATAATAGATAAACCATAAGGCTTTCTAGAGCATGTTATTTTAGAGCCTGTAAGATTTTCAAGATTTCAAATTAATAGTACATATATAGCATAAATATTTATGAATTTAATCTAAATTTTAAAATAACCTTCTCTCTATATGCAAATTACCTTTTTTAGAGACTCCTGAGATAAGTAACATTTATGAGAAAACTGTTCATGAAAACACATACCAAATAAGCTACTCTCAATGATCAGGTGACTACAGTCCTTTTAAAATGTTTGTTGATTAGAATTATCCATAATAATTTAATTGACTTTGTTCCTTTCCTCTGTCCTATCTTCTTATTCAGTGTGTTTCTTTTGGTGATGAATAAAGGCTTACCTGATATCAGTAGTAACATAATACAGGTTGGGTATCCATAACCCAAAAACCAAAAATGCCCCAAAATTAGAAAGTGAGCACCAAAATAAGGCTCAAGGAAATGCTCACTGGAGCATTTTGGATTTCAGATTTTCAGATTATGCTGAACTGATAAGTATAATGCAAATATTCCAAAATTCTTATGGTCCCAAGCATTTCGGATAAGGAGTACTCAACCAAATACCGAAATGTTTGATTGGGTTGTAGTGACTTACTAGATGCCAATTTGCCAAACCCAGAATTTTGCTTAGCTTTGTACGTTGCACACGAGGTCCATCTACTTATTCCAAACTAAATATGCTTATGTGTGCATACACACATCTTCTCCAGAGTGTAATACAAGTCATCAATGAAAATACAATAAGCACCAGATTCAAAACACTATGGTTTGACAGCATATCATAGGCCTCCTAACTGCTGAATCTTTAGTAGCTTTATACAAAAGAATTTAGGAAGGAAATATTTTTCACATTTTACACTTTTCTACCAGTCAGTATTCTTTATGGCAAACCACATAATCCTCACTGACCAGTATAACAGTAAAAGGAACTTGTTAAAGGCAGCAGTGACGTTGCTAACAGATTATCAGCAAGACGAGAGAGCTGGCTCTGAAGTTGTCTAATCGGTAATGCTGTGCAGGCACATTCCAGGAGCTTGATCCACTGCACCCAGCACTTACAATGCATGAATCTCAACACCACTCTCATCCCCAAGGAACCTGATGACTCTTCCAACAAATCAAATCCCTCAAGAAGATTTGCATCCTCAGGTCATTTGCTTCTAATTTCAAATCACATTCTGTGGATTTCATTGCTGGGATCTGGGGTACTTGCCTTGCTGTTAGCAGTCTGGAAACGCTAGTTTCCTAATTTCTGCCTTAAGAAGATTGGACCCATTTCATAGAAAATTACCAAAATATAAAGAAAGTGTCCAAATTTGGGGCAGTCACAGGTAATAGATGTCCACCAATACCATGAACTAGATTAATTTTCATCTTAAATCTTCATTGCATTATTTTACATTTCTAGGGGTCAGATATAGGTCACTGTATTTCTCCGGGACATTTACTCTTGTTTTTGCCTTCAGTAATCATCCAAATTATTTTCTCGGTAAATCACTCCCAGCAAATGTTAGCTGCTCTATCATCATTCGTGCTTGAGTGAAAGAGAGAAGTACATCTGGGGTTGAAATACAGAATTTTTTATCCTCAGCACTGTTGACATTTTAAAATGAATAATTCTTTGTTGTTGGGGCTTTCCTGTGCATTGTAGGATGTTTAGCAGCATCCCTGACCTCTGCCTACTAGATGCCAATAGCATACACATACATATTCAAAATGATAATCAAGATTGTCTTCCCTCGAGGGGTTCTAAGGGAAGTTTCCAAGGTACTAGTTCTTTATCCTACTTGACCTGATGCTGATTACATGAGTGTATTCATTTTGTAAAAATTTGTCAAGCTCTACATGTATGATTTGTACACTTTTAAAATATTCAGGTTATATTTCAATACAATGTGCTTAGTATTTATGAAGAAAAAAATTCTCTTCACACACTGACAGATACTAGATTAGGGTACTGTATTGGTCAGGGTTCTCTAAAGGGACAGAACTAATAGGATGGATGGATGGATGGATAGATAGATAGATAGATAGATAGATAGATAGATAGATAGATAGAAGTTTATTTAGTAGTATTAATTCATGCAATCACAAGGTCCCACAATAGGCCATCTGCAAGCTGAGGAGCAAGGAAGCCAGTGTGAGGGCCAAAGCTGAAGAACTTGGAGTCTGATGTTCAAGAGCAGGAAGCATCCAGCCCGGGGAGAAGGACGTAGGCTGGGAGGCTAAGCCAGTGTAGCCTTTTTATGTTTTTCTGCCTGCTTTATATCCTGGCCATGCTGGCAGCTGATTACAGGGTGCCCACCCAGATTAAGGATAGGCCGGCCTTTCCCAGCCCACTGACTCAAATGTTAATCTCCTTTGGGAACACCCTCAGGCACACCCAAGATAAATACTTTGCATCCTTCGATTCAATCAAGTTGACACTCAATATTAACCATCACAGGTACTAAATTATTGCTGGTTGAGAACCACTAAGGGACCACTATGTCTTTGCTTAGTGGGCATCTAAGCAAACAAATAGATGCCCTGTATAACTATTATACTTTATCTGTGTTTCTTACAGTTTGACCACTGATGTAATTATGTCTCTCTCACTACTTCCTCTAAATTATTTTCATCAAAACGTAAGAAATTATATAAATCTAAAGAGGAGGCTGAAAATTGTCTCTACTGTGGAGGCCTTCAGTAATTCACTCTGCTTCCTCCAATACTTCTTGTTTATCCTCTGCCCCTTATGGACAGACAGTCTAAGTATTCTGCATCCCCTTTCTTTTTTGAGGGTATCCTCAACAATAGAAACCTTCAGGAAGGTAAAGAAGAGAGGATAATTAGTTCCTACTTTGAGTTTGAACTTTGTACTTCAGAAATTTGGTGAGTTGGGTGAGTACATTATTTCATAAGTTTATCATGGGAGCAAATGAAATAAAATATCCATTTTGTTATTGCATTAATTTTACATGAAAAGGTGTTCCCCCATTATAGAAAATAGCTATTATGTAACTAAGATTTGGGATTAAGCCTGTAAACCAGTAACCTTGCTGTATTTCCTTTTGTAATTCAGAGTATATGCAGGGAACTGTAGATAAGCCATATGAATTGCCTTTTTCTTTTAATGCATTCTACAGTATTCATTAATTTATATATATTTTCACTCCTTAAAAATGGCACTGTATGTGAGTAAAATGGTTTTATATGTTAATCCTTAACTATTCTAAGCCAAGATAAAATAGTAAAAAATCAGTTTAATGACATTTGGTTTCCCGATAAATTTCAAAGTTGGCCTGAATCATATTGCTACTTTTTCAAATTAACCTCCAAAATTGCTAACGTGTTTTAAGAGTTTAGGAGCCTGCCTTTCCAAAACCGAAAAGTAATATTTCATTTCCTTATTTTAAGCATTTCTTTTACTGCCTAATAAGTTATCGCTCTGCAAGTATGAGGACATGATTAAATTTTTCCCTCTTGCTTTTAAGTAGAGTAAATAATTCAGTTTTTTTGTCAGAGTAGTTTTAGGTTTTATACTGTATCATAAATAGTTCATCAGCTATGTTTGAGAACTTTTTCTCACTAGAAATACTCAGTTTTTCTATTATTAAAAAAGATACGAAATGTTTTTCTTGCGGCTTAAATCATTAATTGTAATCAGTGTTTTTTTAATTATTCATTTGTCTAGCTTTATCTTGTTTTGTTTACATAGTATCCATATTCTAATTAAAATTCACTTAGAATTTGGTATAGCTTAAATATATTTTAATAATATATATATAGGAAAAATGCATATTTACAAATATGTGATTAGGTAATTACAGATGTATAGTTATTGCATTTCCATTGATCAATTTGGAAAGTAACAAATGTCTTGGGGCTTGAATCTTTCTATTTTTATATTGGCATGATTTAAAGTTTATGTTATTGCACCAAATGAAAATAATTTGGAGAAACCAAGTTACATCATATGAAAATATTATATTTAAGCATAAGAAATTGGTATCATTTATACTTTATTCTTTATTGTTAAAATTAAAGGAAATATTTAATTGGAAGGAAAATGGTATAATACAGTCTTGCTAAGGTCTGCATTACTAGCTTGATTTGTAAGTAGAATTTTTATTATAAAAATAATCATACTAATTTTGAACACAGATAGCACAGAAGTAGAAAATCACTATCAAGTCATCCATTTCTAGCTGTATAACATATGAGTTACTCTAAAGAGTAGCCCTAATATAAAGCAACCACATCCTACATACAACTTAATATTATTTCATTTCTGGTTTCCATAGGTAAAATCTCAACAGTGGGAAAGAGAAAAAAAAATACTTACACTAAAATTAAAGCATGGGCAGTAAAAATACAAGGCAGGTGAGAGTTGTCTTAATGACAAATAAAAATAACAATACTTAATCTAGAAAGACAGCTGTAGGCCAGCAGCATGATGGAACAGCTGGAAGAAATAATTCTCACTTTATGCCCCCAGGTAGTGGTTTTTGGTTTTTTGTCTTTTTTTATTTTATTTGCAGGTTATGTCAACCCATTGTAAGTTCACAATCAGAGGCCAATAAACATATGAGTAAATAAGCCACCATGTGACAATAGAAATGACAAATTACAGATTTAGACCCCCAAGGATTACAGATATTGAAATTAGTTGATACAGAATACATAGAAGCAAATACAAAATGTTTAAAGACATAAACAGGCATATTTGAACTCACAAAAGTAAGAAATGTAATTGTTGAAATGAAAAAGAAACCCTTAATGGATAAATGCATTAGTCAATATCTAGTCAGGAAACAGAAACTATTCTAGATCTTTTGTTTTTCGAGACAGGGTCTGGCTCTGCTACCCAGACTGGTGTGATCTCGGCCTACTGCAACCTCCACCTCCCAGTCTCAAGGGATTCTCCCACCTCAGCCTCCCAAGTAGCTTGGGACCACAGGCACATGCCACCACACCTTTTGTATTTTTGGTAGAGATGGGTTAGAGACCATGTTGGTCTTCAACTCCTGGTCTTGAACTCCTGAGCTCAGGTTTAGTCTTGAGCTCCTGAACTCAAGCATTCCATGCTGGTCTTGAACTCCTGAGCTCAAGCAATCCACACATGGCCCGCCGAAGTGCTGGGATTATCAGTATGAGCCACTGCACCTTCCTATTCTAGATATTTTTAACAGAGAAAGTTTAATACAAGGAACTGGTTACAAAGGCTATTAGAAAGAACTAGAAGAGTAACAGAACTGTCAGAGCAAATAAAAAGGAAAAAGAGGTAATATCTAGAGCTGAGAAGCTGCTAACATTCCTTGGTTGGAGCCCACAAACCTACATACACTGAGATGCTGTTGTAGTTAGTTTTGGATCAACCATAGTGTCACTTCAACTAGGGTGGAATTACCAAAAAGTTACTGCCTTTCTCATCCTGCTGGATTCCAGAATCCCTACTGCTAGAAAGCAACTCTTTCCTTATACTCCTCCACCAGTGCCTCTTATTCAGAAGAACTGAACAGGAAACTTGTCAGAGGAGCCAGGCTTTTGCAAGCTCTTAGCTCCATATGATATATAGCAGAGCATAGAAAAGTAGGAATGAGGGCTTTAAGAGGAAACAGATAAATGATTGACAGAGTGGTTTATACAGCAGTTTAGACGCAGGTGAAAAGACAACTAGTGGATTGAGAGAGATTTTTTTAAATGACACAGAACATAGCATAGAAAGAAAAATACATGAAATATATGAAAGGTAAAGATTTGTAGACTAAAATGTGAAATTCTGAGACTAGTAAAAGACTCACAAAGACAAGATTGAGCAAATGAAAGACATAATATTTAAAGAGCTCATGGCTAATAATTTTCCAAAAACAGTAAAGAACAGGGATGTACAGATAGTGAAAACAATATATAACAAGCAAGAAGTAAAAAGAAATCCATATCCTTGAGATAGTATGGTAAAACTGCAGGTCATCAAAGACAAAAAAAAAAAAAAAAAAAAAAAGAGGCTAAAAGCAGCTTAAGGAAGAAAAAAACACAACCTGAAAAGAAACAGTGAAATTTACCACAGACTTCTCAACAGCAATAAATGGAAGCTAAAAATCAATGGAATAATATTCAAAGTGCTGAGAGAAATACTTGTCAACCTGAGATTGGATGCCTACCAAAACTTTCCTTTAAGCCTAGGATGAAAAAAAGATAATCAAAACAGAGTGTACTATCAAAAGACCTAAACTAAAGAAACCTCTAAAAGATAATGATTAGAAAAAATTCAGTAAAATGACAAAAACAGGAAAATAATTTCCAAAGGAGAGTCTGAGATGCCAGAAGGAATGTTCAGTGAAAAAATTGGCAAATGTGAGTAAATCCAATAAAATCTATATAGAACACCATACTGTTATTAATACTGCTAATAGGTATTAATCATACCTAGTTTCAGAGGTTGATAAAAAGGACAAAAACAAAACGCTAGACAAAAATGGCATGAAAGCCAGGGGAGGGAGTATAGCAGGCACCATCAGTACACCTAGTAAAATTTCCAAGGTAACCTACTAAGACATTATAATCCAATAAAGGATTACAATCCAATAGAGAGAGGAAATGAAATAGGTTTCAAACAAATAAATACAAATTTTACAAGTCTATTTTTAAAGACAAGAGGGATTTTAAGCATAGAAGAAGTAGCACAAATAGAAAACAAAAAGTAAGATACTGGGAACAAGTTTAAGAACATTAGCAATTGCTAATGTACTCTGCAACATAAAAATATGAAAAGATTGAAAATGAAACGATAGCAAAAAGTTATGCCAGGCAAACACCAACCAAAACAAAATGGGGCATCGATTTTAATGTGACAAATATGACTAGAGATAAGGAAGGTCATCGTATAATAATGAAAGGTACTACTCACTAGCAAAATATAATTACAAGCCTCTTTATCCACTTAATATCATAGCCTCTGAATATATAAAATTCAGTTAAATTAAAGGAAGAACATGACAAATTCAATGTATAATAAATCTTAATATACATTTGTCTGTACTGAACTGCGTACCCAACAATTAGAGAATATATATTCTTCTCAAGTGATAAATCATTTACAAAAATTGCCATAGTTTTACCTCAAAGTCTCAGCACATTTCAAAAAATTCTTGTCTCATAGACCACATTCTCTGACAAATGAAAGTCCATACCAAAAAGATAAATTTAAAAAGAACAGAAAATCAAACACCTCATGTTCTCACTCATAGGCGGGTGTTGAACAATGTGAACACATGGACACAGGGAGGGGAGTATCACACACTGGGGTCTGTCAGGGGAAAAAGGGGAGGGATAGTGGGGGGTGGGGAGTTGGGGAGGGATAGCATGGGGAGAAATGCCAGATATAGGTGATGGGGAGGAAGGCAGCAAATCACACTGCCATGTGTGTACCTATGCAACAATCTTCCATGTTCTTCACATGTACCCCCAAACCTAAAATGCAATAAAAAAAAAAAAATTTTTACACATTTGGAAACATTTAGATCTTTGTGAACCAAAGCAGAAATACTTTTAACTGGACAAAAGCTAAACATGTAAAATTTATAGATAGATAGTCTTAATCGCTTACATTAGAAAAAAGAAATGCTACAAATTAATGATCTAGGTTTTCAATTTATTGAGTTAGAAAATGAACAACAGCTTAAAAAAAAAGAATGAGATAATAAAGAGCAGAAATCAATGAAATGAAAACATGCATTCAGCCAATGGCATCCACAAAACCTGAAATTAGTTATTTTGAAAGTCTCATAAAATTGAAAAACCTGTGGAAGTTTAATTAGTTAAAAATTAAGAAGAAAAGGTAGAGATAAGTGATATAAGTAAAAAAAAAGGAAGCACACAGATTTAAAAGATAAGATACTTTATGCCAATAAACATATGACATATATTTTTATATGCCAATAAATTGTGAAATCTAAGATGAATGTACCCATTCCTAAGAATTATACCTTACCCAAAGTGACTGAAGAAAATATTGACAGCTAAAATGGTCCTGTAAATATTAAAGAATCAACTATTTAATTTAAAACTCATTAAAAACTAAAAAGCACTAGGTCTACATGGCTGTAACTGACCTCTGACCTTTCAAATGAAGGTCATTTCAAATTTACACATTCCTCCAGAGAATGAAAAAAGATGGAATATCTCTTAACTCAGCAATGTACATTTATATCAAATCCTTAATAGCCAAATCGGCCAAAGACAGCAAGAGAGAGTAAAAATACAATGCATTCTCACTCATGAACTTTAATACAAAATCCTAAACAAAACATTAGCAAACTAAATGCAATCATGTATATATTAAAAAAAGAAAATACATCATGACCAAGGAAGACATCGAAAAGATGCAAGTATGGTTTGACATTAGGGAGAAAAATTACTTAGTATATTAACAGATTAATAGAGAAAAAGCATGATCATCTCAATAGATTTTTTTAATTCAGCTGACTCATTCATGGGAGAAATAAAAGAAAAAACCCTGTTTGCAAAATAGGAATAGAAAGGAAGTCCATAACATAATGAAGAATATCTTTGCAGAACATAGAGCAAATATCCTTTTTCCAGTGAAATAACGATCTGCACATGTACCCCAGAACTTAAAGTATTAAAAAAAAAAGAAAAAAAAATTAGAACAATACAATTGAACATTTTAGTGGAGGTCAGAGTTCTCACAGCAAGAACAGAAAAGAAACACAAAGTATACGCATTGAAAAGAAAGAAATAAAACTGCCTTCATTTGCCTGAAGGACATGACAAATGAAAATTAAATTATTAGATTTAATAAATAATCAGAAATGGAAGAATTATTAAAAATAGGTGAATTTAGCTACTATTTATTTGACTATAAAATCAGTTTACAAAAATAAGTTGCATTTCTAATACAAAAATGTTAAAAATATACTATTTACTATAGTAACAAAGGTATAAAATACATAGAAATGAAAATAACAAAAGTGTAGGTGATCGCTATGAAAAACTATAAACTTTATTGAGCAACATTAAACATCTAAATGGAGTTTATATGAATATATTAGATCCAATATAATCAAGATGTCCATTCTCTCCAAATTGATTCATAAATTAATGTGATTCCGGTGAAAAATTCTAACAGGGTTTTTGAGGAATCTAAACTTTATATGAAAAAGCAAAGAGCCCAGAATAGCCAAGAGACGAGGAAAATAAGATGGAATTTGCTCTGTCAGAAAATGAGATTTGTTGTAAAGCTGTAGGATTTAAGAAAGTGTATTATTGGTGGAGAAGAAGACAGCCTGACCAAAGGAACAAAAGATATTATTTCGTGATACCTAAATCTGTGGTGAAATTTTTTTTTCTCGCACCAAAGGAATGATGAATATAAAATTTAGGAGAATGCAATTGAAAAATACAATCCAACTTGGATTTTATAAATTAGTTTGGGGAGAATTGTTAGTTCCTATGTACAGATAATTTAGAGAAGTCTTTGTTGACTTTTATATGAAATCATTGTGGATATAAACTCTTAAAAACGTTACTTTTGAACTACATTATGTAAGAGAAGACAATATTTTCCTAGAAAAATAATTAGTATAATAATTACTTCTGGGGCAAGGAGTTTGAGATTAGAGTTAGTATGGGTTTGTAAGCCTGTGTTATTATGCTTCACAGCTCACATATATGTCTATACATATTTTATACATCATATAATTGTATTCATTTTTTAGGGCTACCTAAGAAAACCACAGACTAGGTTGCTTGAACAACAGATATTTTATATTCTCACAGACCTGGAGGTTGGAAGTCCAGGATTAAGGTGCTGGCAGGTTTGGTTTATACTGAGACCTCTCTCCTTGGCTTGCAGACAGCTGCCTTCTTGCTGTCTTCTCATATGACCTTTTATCTGCATATGCACATCTGTGTTGTCACTTCCCTTTTTTTTAAGGACACCAGTCCTACTGGATTGGAGCCACACCATTATGACCTCATTTTTCAAAATTATTATAATTTCTGGGGATACATGTACAGGTTTGCTTCATGAGCATATTTATTATATAATGCTGGGATTTGGCCTTCTAGTGAATCCATTACTCAAATAGTAAACGTAGTACCCAATACATAGGTTTTCAACCCTCAGCTCCCCAATTCTTACCCCTGTTTTGGAGTTCCTAGTGTCTATTATTTCCATCTTTATGTCCACGTGTACCCATTGTTTAGCTCCTACTTTTAAGTGTGAACATGCAATATTTGATTTTCTGTTTCTGAATCATTTCACTTAGGATAATGGCCTCCAGCTCCATCCATGTTGCTTCAAAGGACATAATTTCATTCTTTTTTATGGCTGCATAGTATTTCATGATGTGTGTGTGTGTGTGTGTGTGTATTGCAATATATATAGGAAAATTATATATATATACACATATATATCGCATTTTCTTTATCCAACCCAACCCACTATTGATGGGCACTTAGCTTGTTTCCATGACTTTGCTATTGTGAATAGTATTGCAATGAACATAAGAGTGCAGGTGTTTTTCGATGAGATGATTTATTTTCCTTTGGATATACACCCAGTAGTGAGATTGCTGGATGGAATGGTAATTCTATTTTTAATTCTTTGAGAAATCTCCGTATTATTTTCTATAGAGATTGAACTAATTTGCATTCCCATCAACAATATATAAGCGTTCCCTTTCCTCTACATCCTCACCGAGGTCTGTTATTTGTTGACTTTTTAATAATAGTCATTCTGACTAGTGGGAGATGAGATCTCATTGTGGTTTTGATTTGTATCTCTCTAATAATTAGTGATGTTGAGTATTTTTTCACATGTTTGTTGGATGTTTGTATGTCTTCTTTGAGAAGTATCTGTTCATGTCCTTGGGCCATTTTTTACTGGAGTTAGTTATTCGCTTTTTTCTGGTTGATTTGTTTTATTTCCTTATAAATTCTGGATATTAGACCTTTGTGAGATACATAGTTTGCAAATATTTTCTCCCATTCTGTAAGTTGTCTGTTTATTGATTTTTTACCTTTACTGTGCAGAGCTCTTTAGTTTAAGTCCTATTTGTCTGTTTCGTTTTTGTTGAATTTGCCTTTGGTCTTTGTTAAAAATGCTTTGTCTAAGCCAATGTGTGGAAAAGTTTTTCCTAGGTTTTCTTGTAGAATTTCTAGTTTCAGGTCTTACATTTAAGTCTTTAGTACATCTTGAATTAATTTTTTAATATAGTGAGAGGTAGGAGTTCAGTTTCATTCTTCAGCATATGGCTAGCCAATTTTCTCAGCATCATTTATTGAACAGGGAGTCGTTTCTCTGTTGCATATTTTTGCTGTCTTTGTCAAATATCAGTTGGTTGTAGGTTGTGGCTTTACTTTTATTTCTCTATTCTGTTCCATTGATCTGTGTGTCTGTTTTTCTACCAGTACCATGCTGTTTTGATTATTACATTATGACTAATCTTAATTACCTCCTTAAAGGCTGTATTTCTATATGGAGTACAGTGACGTGATCTCAACTCACTGCAGCCTCAACCTCCTGGGCTCAAGTGATCCTCTCACCTCACCCTCCCAAGTAGCCGGGATTACAGGCATGCTCCACCACACCCAGCTAACTTTTTGTAATTTTTGTCAAGACAGGGTTTCACCATGATGCCCTGATCTCAAACTCCTGGGATCAAGCGAACCTCCCACCATGGGCTCCCAAAGTGCTGGGATTTCAGGCATGAGCCACTGTGTCCAGTCTACAGTAATAATTTTTAATTTAAAAATTTTAAATAAAATATGGATCCTACACACGTCCTTTTTGGTGTTCAGAAGTTCTTAATAATATTAATCCCTTTTGGAATTTCTTTCCGTATTTCTCTAAGGAATTCAGTTCAAAGGGCCTGTATATGATAGGAATGATTACAGCCTTTAACAGGCATATTCACAAATCACTCTGCAAAGTCTGAAGTCTATATTTCAAGCCAATAAATCGAAACTTCCAAGACTCTTTAATAAACCTAGTAATAGATGAGACAAGAGACGAAAATGTCCTGAGGTTTCTGAATATTTTATTTAATTAAGTCATATTTCAGGGTTATTTGTTTCTTCCATCAAGGGCTTACAAAAATACTGATTATTTTTAGATATTTTAGAAAACAATGTTAAAGAACAGTATTTACCAGGGAAAATCCATAGCTGAAAATAGTTTTGTCATATGAGTAGATATTTTAGCACAAACAAAAAAATTTACAGGTTTAATTTGCAGCTATATTTTTGACATTTTATTGCTTCACTCAGACTAAATGACTCAGTGACTTAATATTTCTCAGCACTGCATGTTAGGGATTTTAGCAAATACCAAGAGGATTGGATGTAATTTATATTATTTAAATATTTTTCCTGCCTGAATGTAATGTTTGACTTTATAATGTTTTTCTTTTGGCATCATATATTTCACGAGTAATATACTTTGGGGTCACCTAATACAAGGAATGGGTTTCTTAGCAGCAGACAACATTCCTTTCTAACATGTTCATATTCCTGATTTTGGAAAGCACATAACTAAAAATCAGTAGAAGCTTCCAGATGTTTTTACAATAGGCATAGTTTTTCAGTGATTCTGTATCTTGTCAAAGCTTAATTCCCTGAATGCTAATAGATGTATTGATGAAGTTATCAGATAAAAGCAAATATTTGCAAATCATCGTTCTGAAAACAGATAAGTTAATATTGTCTTAGGTTTTGCTTCTGTTCATCAAGGAATAAAGATGTACAACGTGTATTTCTACAAAATGATATTTCCCTTGACCTTTATATGTATTCACTATTTTTTCCTGTTCTTTCTGACTTGTATTGCATTATTTGAAAACTTAATAATTTTTTGTTGTAGCTTGCCTCCAAGTCTAGTGTAGTACATTATGTAAATTTTTGTTTTTCTTTTTCTCACAAAGTAGAAATTAGTTCATTGGTTTTTATTTTCTGAATGTAACAGTGGTACTATTTATTACAAATGTCTATTTTTCTAATAATGTAGGCAGAGTTCATATTAGACTAGGATTTTTAGAAGACATGATATCACATTTTATTATTACTATGGTTATTCTATAATAAACAACTTAGCGACGTAGCATGAATCCAAATTTCAAATGTTTGTTGTGGGGTTTGATTGGCTTTTATTGACAAAAGCAAACTGGATAACTGCCAAATACTCTATTTCTTTACGATACTATAGATCAGTGCTTTTCAGTTTCTTATGTCTAGACTTTCACTTCTATAAAAATTACCTGGAGTTGCTTATTAAAAATACAGATACCAAAATGCTACCCTAGCCTTCTCAATCTGATATTTTCAGTGTGGCCTGGAGTTCTGAATTTTCACACATAATGCTGGTGATTCTTAATCACTCTACAGTTTGAGAGCCACTTACGTACACCATAGCCTGAGTACTGTTACAAGCTTTGTTCCTTGACTTTTTTGGTGTGTTTACTTTTCCAGATTACTTCCTGAGAATATTTTATCTGTCTGATAGTTCTTTTATGCCTTTGTTTAAATCAAACAGCAACTTAAACCAAGGAGAGCCAGCCTCAGCTCTAGCTCTGTGCTAAAAGGCTTCCCTGTTCCAGTTTACCTGAGGAACTTCTCTTCATCCTTTACAGTCTGTTACTGCCCTGTGTTTGCCTTCCTCAGGCCTGGAGTATAGACAGCATTCATAAAATTGGACTCATTCTTTCTTAAAACAGTGAGCTTAGGAATTATTCTCTCTTTATTTATTTAAATAAATATTTAGTCCAGTGTTAACTTAGGGGATATGATTACAATGAAAGATTTATTTTCATTTCTTTATGTAATGTCATTGCAAATTAGAAACATTTTTAAAAACTCACTGCCCTTCAGCCTCTTTATTATAAACTATAATCCTCTGCTACAGGTTACGGTATGTTTCTTTTCTGTATTTCTGGGATTTAGCTACTTCTGAAAATATTATTATTTTGATATTGTTTGTTATATAGAGGCCAAGAGAGCTAAAGATAAAGGCCTTCTAAAATTATTCAGTTCTCATTCCTGTGAGAGTATCTGGATAAAGGAGAAAAAGAAACTACAAGCATATTTTAGAGAATAGAGAAGTCTGGCAATACTATGGAAAAGTATTTCCATGTCATCTTTTAGATTTATGCCCAACCAATCTGTTTTCCATGGGTTTCAGAATCTCCTCTTCAATCACCTGCAATGAAGAAATAAATCACCTCCAACAGTCAAGAGTCTGAAATTAAGGAAAGTAAACCATGTATTATCCAGATTAACTAGTTAAAATAATAAGACAGTGAAGTGACACAATCTATAATTGACGTCTCCTTTTCCAAGGACATCTCTCACAGATGTAATCTTCAGAAATTAGCAGGGAGTTGATGTTGAAACCATACTGAAAAGCAGACTATGCACCCCCAAAAGAAAAAAGAACAAAAAAAATGGTCCCTATGCACCAAGGCTATAAACCAGTGCTTCTAAATTATCCTAACTCAAGGTAACCAGGTATACCAAATTTGAGGATCAGCAGCAAGCATCTCCTTGTTCATAAGCCTGGTCTCTTCTCACTTTATCCTGGTTTACGAAGCCTCATCTTAGCCTCTAGTTTACCGACTTTGATAGATACAGAAAGTACAGCCTCCTTTCAGATAAACTGCAAATAGAACAGATATTCTTGGTGTTCATGTTCAACTCTAATTCACCTGAAGGATTAGTAGCAGTGACACAATACAGTGGCAGGGGAGGGAAGCTGGCACATTGAGGGTAGTAGGAGTTATTGAGAGTCACTGAGGATACATTGTAATTTTGAATTGAAAGGAAAAGGTCATGCTTATAACTAGGTTAGACATTTAGACATGCAAGCTGTCTAGTGTTATTTGTACGTTTTGCTCCTTTATGTTACAAATATTCTGATTTAAGATATACAAATAACAAATACATTTTTGCACCCATAAATATGTGGAGTTCTATTGTTCTCTGACATCCTAAATTCACTGTGTGGCTGTATTGTTTTTTCTTCTGTGGTATTATTTTAACCTTGTATTGGAATCAAGATGATAGTAGCCTCATAAATAATAACTTGAGTAGCTTTTGCTCTTTCTATATTTTCTGGAAAAACTTAAAATAGGAATTCACTCTACCTTGAGAATTTGGTAGAACCTACTAGTTATTTTACCCTGAGGTTTCCTGGAAGGGTGGTCTTTGACTATCACTTTAATTTATTTCCTTTTTTTTTTTTTTTTTTTTTTTTTTTGGAGACAGTCTCACTCTATCCCCAGGCTGGAGTGCAGTGGCTTGATCTCAGCTCACTGAAACCTCTACCTCCCGGGTCCAAGTGATTCTCCTGCCTTAGCCTCCCAAGTAGCTGGGACTACAGGGCCGTGCTATCACACTCAGCTAATTTTTGTATTTTCAGTAGAGACAGAGTTTCACCAAATTGGCTAGGATGATCTTGATCTCTTGATCTCGTGATCCGCCCACTTCGGCCTCCCAAAGTGCAGGGATTATAGGCGTGAGCCATCGCTACCAGCCCCAACTCAACTTTTCATAATAGATAATAGGTCATTAACCAACGTGTATACCTAATGTTAGTCACCTATATTGAGGGGTCAAGAATCATACCATATAAGCCATGCTCTCATGGGCAAGGGCTGTGGGCAGGGCATTTCCCCTCAAGATGTACTGGTGAACAGGCTTTAGCAATCTCTAATTGCCCTCTAGTTCTTGTGTATTCAGTTTTACTCTATCAGTTTTTTTTTCACCTTACACTTTAATGTCATTTGTCTTGTCATTCTAAAAAATATTCTCTTTTGATGTTGGTTTTTGCTAGCTGCGTTCAACTCATTCTTCTTTCCCTCTCATCCATTGTTCTCGAAAGTAGAATATTAGCTGTGTTCACATTCTCATCTCTCAATAACTTTTTATCCCATTAAAATTGAGCTTCCTTTTCTATTGTAGTCCTGGAACTGCTCTCACTAAAGGAACCAGTGGTCTTTTAGTTGTCATATCCAGTGGATATAGAGGCAGTCAACTGTGTAGGAACCATGGTATGGAGACCTCCTACCTTACCCCTCCCCCTTCAGCTAGAGCTTAGTGAGCTAGAGCCAGAGCTGATGTGAGAGAGCAATGGCAGTATGTGACCACGCACAGCAGTGGCTACAAACAGTTTCACTGCCCCGTTTTCAATATCTAACATTCATGGCAGCTTTCTTCTACAAATGTTCTACTCCCTTGACTTCTGTGAATCTACACTTCCACGGTGCTGCTCACAACCTTCTGGATATTCTTTCTTTTTTCCTTTTGTAGATTCCGTGCTCACCTACTACTCTTTTTATTTTGTGTACTCTCCACTTTTGTAGATATGAGTATCACCTATAAGCTGCTGATTCCAAAATTCACATTTCCAACCTAGACTTATTCTCCACCTTGCTCTTTGTGCAGTCACCTTTATGACTATGTCAAAGAGCTTTCTTGTCTTCTGGCTTCCAGTTGGGTTTGGCCCAATGAGAGGCATTTGGAAAAAATTAGAAGGTGGGAGGGGAGTGAGATTGGAGTATTCTTACAAGGTTGCCACAAGATACATCAATTTACTGAAGGGCACAACTCCTGTCAACACCCAGGAAGTGCCCTTTTCTGACTTAGATGTGATAATGAATCTCCAATATTGCCTATGTCTGCTCCCCTAAATCTTGCACATGTCTTTGTAGATAAAATTTTCTGCAAATTACACTTTTGAGTGTACTGTCTTATTTTCTGCCAGGACCATGATTCATATAACATATGAGTTATAACTTATTTACCACGCCTTTCCTAAACTCCTTACATTGTCCTCAGGCCCCACATAGCCATATAATTACTAAGACTTGCTGATTTCAGATCCCAAATATTACTCAACTGTATATATACCTTTTCTCTCTTTTCACTCTTAAAATCCTACAGGCTTTCAGTATATCTCTATGAAATTCTTTTAAGTATGAGATAGAAAAGGATTTATTAAGGTAAACTACGTAGTAAAAATTGCCAACGCTTGACAAACAGATTTTATGGTCTACTTGATTATATTTGGCTTTGTTGTTCTAGCTAATACATGAATATGCATCCTGTGGCCCCTATGTTTCTATCTTCTGATACTTATATTTTAAAAGATCATTGAATTGTTTTTGTTTTGTTTTATTTATAAACATAGAATGCTTTTATCTAATGGAATATTGATAGAATCCTTTTAACTTTTTTACTTTTTTTTAATTCTTTTTTTTTCCAGTAATATGGTATTGCACAGAAATAATCCTAATATACAAAATAAATTAAAGTGGAGCTTGTTCTAGTTAAAGCAGGGTTAGCACCTAAGACACAGCAGGAATGTTACTCCTCTATTACCAGTGCTTATTAAGTACTTGCCTTGTCTTATTATCTCCAACTCTAACTCTATTGCCATCCTGATCCTGTGCTGAAACCCTTATTCACTGACATAATCAGAAACTGGTTATAATGAGATCCTAGCTCCCGTTCCATCTGGGCAGGATGGTTTTTCAAGAAAGGTTCTTGTTTCCAGGGTATTTAGCATGGACAGCATTAAGATTGATTTATTCTTATCTTTTATATAGGAATTAAAGAAACTTGATGAATGAAATATGGAAAAACTTTCAGTAAATCAGAAGAGTTCTCCATTCTAACATAAGCTCTGAATATCACTTTCTGTTAAATATCATCCTATTAGCCCTTTTACTAACTATATCCTATGAGTAGACTTACCCAAACTTTCAGTTAGCCAAATGTCTTTTTTATATCATATACTATAAATTATATCTCTTTCATTTACTCTTATATTTAAGGTGATTTTTTTTTACCCTTTTTTGGATATTTGGATTCTACTTCTGTTCTGCATTCATTCTTGCTGATATTGCCTTCATTCTATTTAGTGGAAACTAATGTTTATTTGAATAGAACTGCAGAGAAAGCCTTTTGATCTACCAATAGAGAACTCTCTAAAAGGAAATTGAGTCATAAATCTGTGGATGGTTGTTTAGTCAATAATAAATATATCTGATTCTTGAGATATCATCTAGCTCTTGTTTTGCCATCTGGTTCATAAGGAGATTTTCAATGACTTTGCCAAATACCTTCTTAAAATCAAATTAACTATATCTAGAGCATTTTTCATATCTGCCAACAAACTAATACTTACAGAAAATGATTAAGATTAGCCTGACATGTCTTGTTCTTGGTGAAGCCAAGCTTGCTCATACTTTTCACTGCCTTCCTTTCTAAACATATTTAAAACTATCTGCTCATTAATCCCTTCTAGAAATCTTGCAGAGTTAAACAAAATGGCTTAAAGCCTGGCTGGTTTATAATTTGAGGTCTCCACATTCTTTTCCTTTTCAAAAAAAATAGAAAGAGTTTTATTCTCTAGTCTTCCAGCATGACTTTTATCTTTATAGTTCTTCAAAGATTACCATCATCAATCCAGTCATTTTATCTCCAGTTTCTTGTATTCATTTCTTTCAAGAAATCCATATGGGTCAAAATGCTTGCCCTCATTTAAAGCAGGTGAAAGATATACTACTATTTCTTCATCTGAGTTTATGATTTATTCTGTTTTTTAAAAAAATTATTTTGAAATTATTTTAGACTTCAGGAAGAGTTGTGAAACTGTGCAGAACTTTCCCATATACCCTTTACCTAAACCCTCTAATGTTAACATCCTGCCTAACCTCAATCTAATTATAAAAACTATGACGTTAACATTGGCACAGTATTATTAGCTAAAGGATTTCTTCTAATCTCCTCAGTTATTCCATTAATGTGCTTTATCTTTTTCAGGAGGCAATCCAGGATCCCATACTACATTTAGTTTCATGTTTCCGCCATCTCCTCCAATCCTTTAGTCTCTCTTTATCTTTCATGACCTTGACACTTGCAGTACTATTCAGGCATTTTGTAGAATATTCCTCAATTTGGGTTCTTGTAATATTTTCTCCTTCATAGATTGAGATTATGCATTTTGAGGACAAATACTTGAAAGTGATATGCCCTTCTCAGTGCTTTAAAGTAAGGTCACATGATGTTGATTATGTCTTATTACTGATGATACTAACCTTGATTGCTGGGTTTAGATGT
Organism: Ateles fusciceps; assembly: GCA_036589455.1. NCBI lineage: Eukaryota > Metazoa > Chordata > Mammalia > Primates > Atelidae > Ateles > Ateles fusciceps. Next base: position 14,050,883 of record JAZHEH010001266.1, on the reverse strand, counting down.
GTACATCAGGCTTCTGCACTGTAAAGTTGCTATTTCCCCCCCTTTGTAATTAATGATTATGTGGAAGGAAATACTTTGAGACTATACAAATATCCTCTTTCTTCTTAGACTTTCACTGACTGTTTTTAGCATTCATTGATGGATCATGCCTGCTATAATTATTGCTAGGGTGGTAGTTATAATAGAGTTTTTTTTTTTATTTCCTTCATTCCTTCTACATTTTTAAAGTGGAATTCTTCAGTAAAGAAGAGCTGTTTCTTTCTTTATTTTTAATAGCCTTTTGAGATATAATTGACAATAAACAGCACATATTTGAAGAGTACATTTTGATGTTTTAACACACATAAAACACTTAAATCAAGCTAATAAAAGTACAACCACCAAAAATTTTCTTGTATTTCCTTCTAATTCCTTCCTCCTACTTCTTCCCATCTTCCATCCTGTCCCCAGGGACTGTACTGCTTTCTGTCACTATAAATTAGTTTACATTTTCTAGAATTGTATATAAATGGAATAATGCAGTATATACTCTTTTTTCAATTGGCTCTTTCACTCAGGATAATTATTTTGAGATTTATTCTTGCTACTACATGAATTAATAGTTCTTTTTTCTGAGTTATGTTCTACAATATGGATATACCACAACTAGTTTATCTGTTGACCTGTTGATGGATATTTGGGTGTTTTTTGTTGTTGTTGTTTTGATTATCACAAATGGTTATTCTGGTTTTCTTTTGATTAGTGTTAACAGAAGTTATCAGACAGTTCTTTTTTTTCCTTAAGTCTGGGTGCTAGAGATAGAATCAGATAGTAGAGTTATCAGGCCACTGATAACTCTGTTCATTTTATTTTCAGTCTCTTCCTCTATTTCATTTTGGATAGTTTCTATTGTTATATCTTCGAGTTCACTAATATTTTCTTCTGCAATGTCTAATCTGCTGTTAATCCATCTAGTATATTTTTCATCTCAGACATTATTGTTTTATCTCTAGAAGTTCAATTTGACTCTTTTTAAAAATAACTTTTGTGTCTCTTTATCTTTTTATATCTCTTTATCTTTTAAATATGGAATATAATTATAATAACTGTATTGATTTTTTTTTTTTGAGACAGGATCTTACTCTGTCACCCAGGGTGGAGAGCAGTGGCATGATCTCAGCTCACTGCAACCTCTGCCCCCCATGTTCAAGCAATCCTTGTGCATCAGCCTCCTGAATAGCTGGGATTACAGGCATGCACCACCACACTCAGTTATTTCTTGTACTTTTAGTAGAAACAGGGTTTCACCATGTTGGCCAGGCTGGTCTGAAGCTCCTGTCCTCATGTGATCTGCCCTGCTTGGTCTCCCAAAGTGCTGGGATTATAGGAGTGAACCACCAAGCCCAGCCATAATAACTGTATTCATGCTCTAATTCTAAAAATCTGTGTCAGTTCTGATGTTACCATTGATTTTTAAATTTTACTTTAGGTGCATACTATATCTGGCATTTCTTCCCATGTTATCCCCTCCCCAGCCCCCACTGTCTCTCCCCTACCCCCCCCAACTGCCCCCAGTGTGTGTTGCTCCTCTCCCTGAGTCCACGTGTTCTCACTGTTAAATACCCACCTATGAGTGAGAACATGCGGTGTTTGGCTTTCTGTTCTTGTGTCAGTTTGCTGAGAATGATGGTTTCCAGATTCATCCAAGTCCCTACAAAGGACATGAACTCATCATTTTTTATGGCTGTGTAGTATTCCATGGTGTATATGTGCCACATTTTCTTTATCCAGTCTATCATTGATGGGCATTTGGGTTGGTTCCAGGTATTTGCTATTGTATACAGGGCTGCAATGAACATACGTGTGCATGTGTCTTTATAGTAGAATGCTTTATAGTTCTTTGGGTATATACCTAGTAATGGGATTGCTGGGTCAAATGGAATTTCTATTTCTAGATCCTTGAGAATCGCCACACTGTCTTCCACAATGGTTGAACTAATTTACACTCCCACCAACTGTGTAAGAGTGTTCCTATCTCTCCACATCCTCTCCAGCATCTGTTGTCTCCAGATTTTTTAATGATCGCCATTCTAACTGGTGTGAGATGGTATCTCAATGTGGTTTTGATTTGCATTTCTTTAATGACCAGTGATGATGAGCATTTTTTCATATGTTTGTTGGCCTCATATATGTCTTCTTTTGAAAAGTGTCTGTTCATGTCCTTCACCCACTTTTGAATGGGGTGGTTCGTTTTTTCTTGTATATCTGTTTTAGTTCTTTGTAGATTCTGGATATTAGCCCTTTGTCAGATGGGTAGATTGCAGAAATTTTCTCCCATTCTGTTGATTGCTGATTCACTCTGATGATGGTTTCTTTTGCTGTACAGAAGCTTTGAATTTTAATTAGATCCCGTTTGTCTATTTTGGTGTTTGTTGCCATTGCTTTTGGTGTTTTAGTCATGAAGTCCTTGCCTATGCCTATGTCCTGGATGGTTTTGCCTATGTTTTCTTCCAGTGTTTTTATGGTTTTAGGTTTTATGTTTAAATCTTTAATCCAACTGGAGTTCATTTTAGTGTAAGGTGACAGGTAGGGGTCCAGTTTCTGCTTTCTGCACATTGCTAGCCAGTTTTCCCAGCACCATTTATCAAACATGGAGTCCTTTCCCCATTGCTTATTTCTGTCAGGTTTGTCAAAGATCAGATGGTTGTAGATGTGTGGTGTTGCCTCCAGGGCCTCTGTTCTGTTCCGTTGGTCTATGTCTCTGTTTTGGTACCAGTACCATGCTGTTTTGATTACTGTAGCCTTGTAGTATAGTTTGAAGTCCGGCAGTGTGATGCCTCCGGCTTTGTTCTTTTTGCTTAGGATGATCTTGGCTATGCAGGCTCTCTTGTGATTCCATATGAAGTTTAAAGTAGTTTTTTCCAGTTCTGTGAAGAAAGTCATTGGTAGCTTGATGGGGATAGCGTTGAATCTACAGATTACTTTGGGCAGTATGGCCATTTTCATGATATTAATTCTTCCTAACCATGAGCATGGAATGTTTTTCCATCTGTTTGTGTCCTCTTATATTTCGTTGAGCAGTGGTTTGTAGTTCTCCTTGAAGAGGTCCTTTACATCCTTTGTTAGTTGTATTCCTAGGTATTTTATTCTCTTTGTAGCAATTGTGAATGAGAGTTCGCTCTTGATTTGGCTTTCTGTTTGTCTGTTATTGGTATATAGGAATGCTTGTGATTTCTGCACATTGATTTTGTATCCTGAGACTTTGCTGAAGTTGCTTATCAGTTTGAGAAGATTTTGGGCTGAGATGTTGGGGTTTGTTTCTAGATATACAATCATGTCATCTACAAATAGAGACAGTTTGACTTCCTCTTTTCCTAATTGAATACCTTTATTTCTTTTTCTTGCCTGATTGCTCTGGTTAGAACTTCCAATACTCTATTGAATAGGAGTGGTGAGAGAGGGCATCCTTGAAATTTTAAGAAATAATACAGAGAAATCCTGTGTGCCCTTTGTCAAATTTCCTCCAATGGCAACATCTGGTAAAATTGTAGTAAAAAATCACACAGAATATATTGATACAATACACTGATCTTGTTCAGATTTTCCCAATTCTACCTGCACTTATGTGTTTATGTGTGTGTGTTTAGTTCATTACAATTCTGTCCCATGTGTAGACTCATGTATCTGCCTTCACAGGCAAGGTACAGATTTGTGCCATGGCCAAAAGGATCCCTTATGTTGCCTTTTTATAACCATACCCACGTTTCTCTTGTCCCCACTCTCACCCCCCATCCCTAACTCCTGCAACAACAAATTTGTTCCCCATTTTTAAAAGTTTGTCATTTCAAAAATGTTATATAAATGAAATTATAAAGTATGTAAACTTTGGATATTGGCTTTTTTATTCAACATAATTCCCTAGAGGTTCATCCAAGATTGATTAATTTTTCTCCTCATTATGTGTTACATTTTCCTGCTTCTGTGCATGCCTGATCATTTTTATTGGGTGCTAACACTGTGGGTTGTTTTTTTTTCTTGTTGGGTTCTGGGTAAAATGTTCTTCAGCTGTGTTCTGGGATACAGTTAAATTACTTGGAAAAAGACATGTGATCTTTTTAGTTTTGCCTTTAAGACTCATTAGGTGTTACTAGATCAATATTAGTCTAAGTCCTCTTATTCCCCACTGCTGAGCAGGACACTACTGAGTATTTTACCCTATACCCATGAGTTATGAAGTATTTTAGTTCTGAGCCCTGTGTTAATATCTTTCTTTTAAGCAATTATTTTCTCAGCCTCAGTTAGTCCCCCTCACATGCTGAATACTAAAAAGAACCTTCTATAGATCCCTGCATTTCTCTCCCAGTGTTTCTCTCTTCTCCAGAATTCTGTTCTGTAAACTCACACTGTGTTGGTCTCACTTGACTCTTCAGATATGTTTTCCCTACTTAGGATTTCTGCTGAGCTCCAACTAGGTTCAACTTCTTTGCGTGCAGCCTGAAAACTCTCTCAAGACAGTAAGCTAGGGAAGTTCTAGGGCTCATTTCATTTGCTTACTGTTTCTGAGGGATTGTTTCTTCATTGCCTGCTGTCCATTGTCTTAAAAACCATTGTTTCATATGTTCTGTCTGTTTTGTTTTTGGTTGTTTCAGGCAAGAGGGCAAATCTGACCCTTATTTTTCCATGTTGACTTGAAGCCAGAGTTCCCTGTTACTTATTTTTGATCTAAATTTTTTTTCACTTTGACATAAGGTTTATTCTCTTTGATCAAGAATATAGAAAGAAAATTGAAATATAATTTGATTTTTATTTTGTTATTGCACTGTTCATCAAAATAAAAGTCTTTTTCATACTATTCTTATTTTTCTGATCATAAGTTTAAATATTTCTTTTATATCTTTAGGCTTTTAATTTGTTCTAGACCTTATAAACTTTTTGACATTTTTCTCACACAGCTTTCATTTCATCTCCCTTTTCTTTCTACCTTTACTCCTTATTTCTATCCAATAAATATGTTTTGAGTGTGTATAATGTTCTAGGTGCTGTGCTAAGCACTGGAAATAATGTCAAGAAAAAGATAGAAAAAATCCTTGATCTCTTGCTTAAATTTTAGTGATGAGAGAAAGGAAATAAACACATAAATAAAATTATTTTAGTGAAGAATATCTGCTATTTAGAAAATAACATGCTTTTCAAGGTGATATTTGAGCTAAAATATTAATAACGAGTACCACGCTTGTGTTTAGAATAAGTCTGCTTACTCCCCCACAACTAAGTAGGATACTTCTGAGAATTCTACCCTATGCCCCATGAATTATGAAGTGATGAGCAAGAGCAGTTATGAGGAGAGCTAGCGGAGCATTCCGGGAAAATGGAACAGCAACTACAGAAGCCCAAAGTCAAGAATAAGTTCGACATGTTCAAGGAACAGAAAAGAACAGCATGACTGGAGGGTCATCCAGGATGAAAAGAGTGCTACAAAATGAGGTCAGGGAAGTATCCAGAAGTTAAAGCATAAAAGCGCTAAAGGGCTGAATATTAGATTAAGTACCCTGCCTTTTACTCTTGAAGTATGGCTTCATTATACCTGAGCCACTTAGAAAATTCCCTGTGCAACGATTTAAGCCTGTACAGCTGTCTCTTTAGGCTTGTATATTCAGAGGTCCTTTAAAAAAACTAATAACTTCAAGACCTTCTTTGTCTTCCATATAACAGTTGCTGGTAGCTGGGCACAGTGGCTACTGCCTGTAATCTCAGCACTTTGGGATTCTGAGGCAGATGGATTGCTTGAGCCCAGGAGTTTGAGACCAACTTGGGCAGCATACTGAAACCCAGTCTCTGTAGAAAATACAAAATTAGCCAGGGGTAGTTTTGCTTAGTGTGCTAATTATATAATAACATAATTTAAATAAATAAATAAATAAAAATTAGCCAGGGGTGGTGGTGAATTCCTGTAATCCCAGCTACTCCAGAGGCTGAGGTGGGAGAATCACTTGAGCCGTGAGGCAGGGTTTTCAGTAAGCTGAGATTGCACCACTTCACTCCAGCCTGGGCTACACAGTGAGACCCTGTCTCAATAAGAACAGCAACAAACATAGTTACTGGTCATGTACTTTTTTCTGGCTTTAAATAGTTTGAAATATAGTTTTCTGATGGTTAAAATAACTGTAACACTCCCAGTGTACACTTCTTGGGCTGTTATAATTTCCAAGAAAACATGACCCATTATTCCAATTATGCCTATTACTATTGATCAGAGTTAACTGAGAAGCAGCTTGAAGAGATAGCTGGGAACAAGGCATCCAAAATTTTATCAGATTGTCAGCTTTTATCACAAAGACTTCCAACATATTGCTTCTTCCAGTCTATTCTCAACACAGCAATAAGAGATACCTTCCTAAGGTGCATATAAGGTTTTGTCACTCCTCTGCTTATACTCTTACAATGGCTTCTCATTGCAATTAAAATAAAAATCAAAACATGATAGCTAATAAGTCCATACATGATTCTCTCCCTGCCTATTTTTCCAACCTCATCTCATGCCGGTCTCACTTTCCTCATTACACTGCAGTTACACTCCATTACACTGAACTCTTCCTTCAGTTTCTAAAACATAACCAGTTTTTGTCCAGCTCTGTAGTTTTACACATCCTGCTTCCATTGCCTGGAATACTCTTCCCCTTATCCTCTTCTCGTGGTCAGCTTCTTTCTCATTCTTTAGGTCTTGTTGAAATGCCACCCTCTCAGAAGGGACTTCCCATTTATCTAAAGCAGGTCTTTCCTATGTATATGCTCTCTTGAATCCTTATTTCTTTCATAACATGACCTGCAATTACTTTACGTATATATTTGGTTATTGGGTTTTGATCTGTATGCACCATTACAATGTAAACTTTAGGAGAGTAGGGTCCAGATCTCTGCTCTTCCTTACAGAATCGCCAGTGCCTAGCATTATGTCTAATATATAAAGTCCAATAAGGGAAAAAGGACATATAGGTGTTGTAAAATCCTCATTATCCAAATATTATGGATTCATAATAACTCTTATGAATCTATTGCTGAACAAGATGAACATGAATGTTATCTCATAACATGCATTTTTACTAAATATGATTTCATTTTTAGTTGTTTATGATAAATCTTCCGCTTATATTTTCTAAGACTAATAAAGATGTGATAATGTAGAATTTCCCAGTGGCTTTCTGATCGTGTGTGTGTGTGTGTGTGTGCGTGTGTGTGTGTATGTGTGTGTGTATCTTTGAAGCAGATTGAGGCTGCCAGAAATTTCTTCAAAAAACATAATTTATATAGTAGTAAGATGTTTGGCAATGCTTGATGTAAAACCATGGCTGAAAATATGAATTAGCATGGGATTTTATCTCTTTGTCATTTAGCATCAGTCACTTAATACTGTTAAATTACAGCACTTGTATTACAATATCCTGGATTTCTTTTTCAAAAATAATATTATCTTGTTGAAGTATTCATGCTTGAAACACTAGAATTATTGCAGACACATCTGTAGATTTAATTGTTTATTATGAGTAAGAAATGACATGATGGTCTAAATTTAAAGTTTATTTGAGGGTTTCAGTGCTATTTTCTTACACATTTAGTAAATTCCTTTCATTGTTCCTCTTGGTTTTAGTGTAAAAATTCATAGTTACTTTTTGAGGTTGCCCGCTGTGTTTAGTAGATAACTTACATGTCAACATCTGTTTTCTGATTCCATTTTGTATATTTTTCTGACAAAAATAGCCAGTCAATGGCTGGCAATACTGCTTAGCCATGAGCTAGAATTAATATATGCTCCCAAATGTTACGTAACCTGTTTCAGAGACTGTGTAGATCATTAGAGGCTAGTTTATTAGCTGATTAGTTAGTCATCCATCTTGAGAATTATAAAAATAAAAATTTTTAAACATCCCAACTGATGTTTAAAAACAAAAAGCTGCAGTAAAGAATAAAATCTTCAAATGGTATCTTCAGTTCGAAATAAAGAAATCCTTATATTTCATTCTGCACCTTTGCTTCTGTATCAGGTTGCCATGGAAATTTTTTCATTAACATTAGATTGATTTGCCCAGAGATAAAATTGCTTGCATCATTTCATCTTTTGATGTTCCTGAAGCCTCCTAAGCCAACTTCAGTGTTTTAACCTCCAAATTGTTCCAGATTCCCAAGAGCTTCTGCCATACTGAGTATTTTTGAAACTCAAACACAGCACATTAATGTCTTCAACGTTAGCATCAAGGTTGCTCTCATGTTTTCATTCTGTATGGGTGCAAAAAGAATTTTAAGCATTTTATGTCATCAAAGAAAAATGTTGGATTGTAATCTGGAAAACTCCAAGGACATTTACATAATAAATATAAAGAAACAAAGTCAAATGCTTTTACAAAGCTTTCTACTTAATGTTCTACCCTTTTTTTGCTATAAAATATTTAAATCCATGTTAATGAACATAAAAAATAGCATGTAATTTGGGTAATTGGACTTCATACACCCCTATTTAGGTGCTAAGATTTGTGATTGAAAGGAAATATAGTTGGCCCTCTGTATCTCAGGATCTACATCCATGGATTTAACTAACTATGCATCAAAGATATTTGGAAAAAAATTACATCTGTACTGAACATGTTCGGACTTTTTTTTCCTTGTAGTTATTCCATAAACAATACAGTATAGCAACCAGTCACATAGCATTTATATTGTATTAGGTATTATAAATAATCTAGAGATGATTTAAAGGATATGGGAGGATGGACATATGTTATATGCAGATACTATGTCATTTTATACCAGGGACTTGAACAGCCATGGATTTTGTTATTCTTGGGAGGTTCTGAACCCAGTCCCCCATAGATACTAAGGGATGATTGTATTCAACTTGCATGTATTGTCTAAAATAAACATAATTTTGGCTGGGCATGGTGGCTCATGCCTATAATCCTAGCACTTTTGGAGGTTGAGATGGGTGGATCACTTGAGCCCAGAAGTTTGAGACCAGCCTGGGCAACATAGTGAGACCCTGTCTCTACAAAAAAATAAAATAAGCAAAAATTAGCCAGGCATTGTGGCACATGCCTGTAGCCCTTGCTACTTGGAAGCTGAGGTGGGAGGATCACTTGAGCCCAGGAGGTAGAGGATGCCGTAAGCCACAGTCATGCCATTGCACTCTAGCCTGATAACAGGGCAAGACCCTGTCTCAAAGAGAGAGAGAGAGAGAAATGAAAGAGAGAGAGAGGAAAGAGAAAGAGAGAAAGAGGAAAGAAAGAAAGAAAGAAGAAAGAAGAAAAGAAAGAAAAAAGGAAAGAAAGGGAAGGAGGGAGGAAGGGAGGAAGGAAGGAGTAATTTTGTTATTTCTAAGTACTATGATTGCTTCTTGCTGCTTAAGTATAGCTCTGAAGTGTTTTCTAAAAGTTATTCCACAGATTTTGAGGGAACATACCATGTATTGTTTCTCTTTTGAACACCTAGGTGTGTGTGTATATATATATATATATATATAGAGAGAGAGAGAGAGAGAGAGAGAGATGCTCAGTACATGTTTTATGCACTAACATTTAATTTTAGTGTCTAAAAATGAAGATATAAAGAGTAGTTTTACTAAGGCCAACCTGGGAAGAAAGGTTGAAATCTCAAAATATTTTATATTAAAGGAACCCAATTTCACCATCTATAGATACTCAAAGACTGTATGTGTGATATTTAAATGTCAGTAGTTTTACACTCAACATGTTCTTTGACTCACTTTTCTTCACTTGACAGTATGTATGGGAAGTCTTTCCATATTACTACAGAACTACCTTTTTAAAGGGTTATATTTGCTCCATAGTATGAATGTTTTATAGATTATTTATTCATTCCCCAAATAATAGGTATTTAGGTTTTTTTGTATTTTTTTACTCTAATGATCAATACTATCAAGAATATCACTTTATGTAACTCTTTGTGCACATGTTTGATTATTTCTTCAGACTTGGTTAGGAGAACAATTGTTCTTCCAAAGGATATGCACATTTAAAATTCTTGTAAATAATGATACATTACCTTCCCAGAAGAATATAACAGTTTGTCCTTTTACCAGTGGTTTATAACACTACTTTCCCATATCTTTGACAAAACTTGATATTAACAATCATTTTTCAATGTTTACAGATTTTATGAATAAAAAGCAATACTTCTTTATTACTGTATTTTACATTTTATGATTACTTCTAAGATTGAGCATCACTTCTTATGCTTACTGGCCTTTTGCATTTTCTCTTAGTCTGTCCACAGGTACTGTCCATTTTACTTTGGGGCTCTTTATCTTTTTGTTATTGGTTTGTAGTGTTCTGTATACATTCTGGATATTAAATTTTTTTGAGAGAGAGAGAGAGAGGGTCTCACTCTGTCACCCAGGCTGCAGTGCAGTGGTACAATCTCGGCTCACCCACCACAGCCTTGACCACTCTGGCTCAAGCAATCCTCCTGCCTCAGTCCCACTGAGTAACTAGGACTGCAGGCATGCACCATCACACTTGGCTAACTTTTGTATTTTTTGTAGTGACAGAATTTTTTCACGTTGCCCAGGGTGGTCCTGAACTCCTGAACTCTAAGTGATTCACCTGCCTCATCCTCTGAAAGTGCTGGGATAACAGGCAGTGCTGGGGTTACAGGCATGAGCCACTTGCACCTGCCCAAGATATTAATATTTTGACTCTTGAATATGTTGCAAATATTTTCCCCAGGCAATCCACTGAATTTTAAGGTTTTTTCTGGTTCTTTTGCAGAATAGACATTTTCATTTTCTAAACTTTTATTTTAGGTTCAAGGGTACATGTGCAGGTTTGTTAATATAGGTAAATTGCATGTTACAAGTGATTGGTGTACAGATTATTTCATCAGCCAGGTAATAAGCATAGTAACCAATAGGGAGTTTTTTTTACCTTCACCCTCCTCCCCACCCTCCATGCTCAGGTGGGTCCTGGTGTCATTGTTCCCACTCAGTGTTTAGCTCCCATTTGTAAGTAAAAACATGCAATGTTTGATTTTCTGTTCCTGCGTTAGTTTGATTAAGATAATGGCCTTGAGCTGTATCCATGTTGCTGCAATGACATGCTCTCATTCTTTTTTATGGTGTCATAGTATTCCATCGTGTATGTAAACCACATTTTCTTAATCCAGCCTACCATTGATGGTATTTAGGTTGATTCCATGTCTTTCCTATTGTAAATAATTCTGCAGTGGGCATATGTGTGCATGTGTCTTTATGATACAATGGTTTATATTCCTCTGGATATATACCCAAAAATGGGATTGCTGGGTCGAGTGGCAATTCTGTTTTATGTTCTTTGAGAGGTTACCAAACTGCTTTCCACAATGGCTAAACCAGTTTACACTACCACTAGCAGCGTAGAAGCATTCACTTTTCTCTGGAAACTTGCCAGCATCTGTTCTTTTTTTTTTTTTTTTTTTTTAAATAATCACCATTCTGACTGGTGTCAGGTGGTATCTCCTTGTGGATTTGATTTGCATTTCTCTGAGGATTAGTGATGTTAAACATTTTTTAATACTTGGATGCTTGGATGTCTTCTTTTGCAAAGTGTCTTTTAATGTCCTTTGCCCACTTTTTTTTTTCTCTGATAATTTTTTTTCTTTAATTGTATTTGGGCTCTGGGGTACATGTGCACATCCTGCATCCTGCAGGATTGTTCCATAGGGGTACGTATATGCCATGGTGGTTTGCTGTCTCCATCCCCCCTCCCCCTGCCCCGTTGCCTATATCAGGCATTTCTCTTGGTGTTTCCTCCCCCTCTTCCCGCCCCCCCACTGTCCCCGCCTCCTCTCCACTCTCCCATCTAGCCCTGTGAGTGTTGTTCCCTTCCTTGTGCCCAAGTGTTCTCATTGTTCATCACCTGCCTGAGTGAAAACATGTGGTGTTTGGTTTTCTGTTCTTGTGTCAGTTTGCTGAGAATGATGGTTTCTAGGTTCATCCATGTCTCTGAAAAGGACATGAACTCATCGTTTTTATGGCTGCATAGTATTCCATGGTGTATATGTACCACATTCTTTTTGTCCAGCCCATCATCGATGGGCATTTGGGTTGGTTGTTTCTCATTCATTTGTTTATGTTCCTTATATATTCTAGATATTATAACTTTTTCAGATGAATAGTTTGCAAATATTTTCTTGCATTCTGTAGGTTGTCTGTTTACTCTTGATAGTTTCTTTGACTATGCAGACACTGTTTATTTTAATATTGAGTCCCATTTCTCACTTCTTGCTTTCATTACAATTACTTTTGGCATCTTCATCATGAAATCTTTCTCATGGCCTATGTCTAGAACAATATTTTCTAGATTATCAGTTATCTTCCAGGGTTTTTATAGTTTTAAGTTTTACATTTAAGTCTTCCATTTATCTTGAGTTTATTTTTGTATATGGTATAAGGAAGGAGCTCAATATCAATCTGCATATGGCTAGACAATTTTCCCATCAACATTTATTGAATGAAGAATCCTTTCCCCATTGCTTGTTTGTGTTGACTTTGTTGAAGATCAAATGGTTGTAGGTGTGCAGCTTTATTTCTGGGCTCTCTATTCTATTCCATTGATCTGTGTGTCCTTCTTGGTACCAGTACCATGCTATTTTGGTTAATCGTAGCATAGTTGTATACATACATATGTATATATAGAGAGAGAAAGAGTGAGAGAGAGTTGGATAATGTGATGCTTCCACCTTTGTTCTTTTTACTTAGGATTGCTTTGGCTATTCGGGTGCTTTTTTGGTTTCATGTGAATTTTAAAATAGGCTTTTCTAATTCTGTGAAGAATGTCATTGGTAGTTTTATAAGAATAGCCTTGAATCTATAAACTGCTTTTAGTAGTATGGCCATTTTAATGATACTGATTCTTCCTCTCTATAAGTATGGAAGTTTTTTACATTTGTTGTGTCATCTCTGATTTCTTTGAGGACTGTTTTTTAGTTCTCCGTGTAGAGATCTTTTACCTCCCTAGTTAGCTGTATTCTAGGTATTTTATTCTTTTTGTGTCAAATGTGAATGGGATTGTGTTCCCGATTTTGGCCTCAGCTTGGATGTTGATATATAGGAATGCTACTGATTTTTGTACATTGATTTTGTGTCCTGAAACTTTGCTACATTTTTTTTTCAGATTTAGGATGTCTTAGGCAGAGACTATGGAGTTTTCTAGATATAGATTTATATAATCTGCAAACAGATAATTTTCCTTTTCCTTCCTCTCTTTCTACTTCAGTGACTTTTATTTATTTCTCTTGCCTGATTGCTCTGACCAGGACTTCCAGTACTGTGTTGAATAGGAGTGATGAGAATAGGCATCCATATCTTATTCTGGTTTTCAAGAATTAGACTTCCGGCTTTTACTCATTAAGTGTGATATTAGGTGTGCATTGGTTCTTATTATTTTGAAGTATGGTATGTCCCCTCAATGCCTAGTTTGTTGAGGGTTTTTAACATGACAGATGTTAAATTTTATCGGAAGCCTCTTCTACATCTATTAAGATGATCATGTGAGTTTTGTTTTTAGTTCTGTTCATATGTTGAATCACATTTATTAATTTGCATATGTTGAAGTAATCTTACATCCCAGAGATAAACCTTACTTGATCATAGTGGATTAGCTTTTTGTTGTGCTTCTGGATTCAGTTTGCTAGTGTTTTGTTGAGGATTTTTGTATTGATGTTCATCAAGGAGACTGGCCTGAAGTTTTCTTTTTTTGTTGCGTCTGCCAGCTTTTGGTATCAGGATAATACTGGATTCATATAATGAATTAGGGGGGAGTCCCTCCTCCCCCCTCCAACCTTTTTTTTTTGGAATCGTTTCAGTAGAAATGGTACCAGGTCTTGTTTATACACCTGGTAGAGGTCAGCTGTGAATCCATCTAGTCCTGGGTTTTTTCTGGTTGGTAGGATTTTTATTACTGATTCAATTTCAGAACTCATGGTCTGTTCAGGGGTTTAGTTTTTTCTTGGTTCAGTCTTGGGAGCTTTGTATGTTTCAAGGAATTTATCAATTTCTTCTAGGTTTTCTATTTATGTGGATAGAGGTGTTCATAGTAGTATTTGAGAGTTTTTGAATTTCTGTGTAGTTGGTGGTAATGTACCCTTTGTCATTTCTGATTGTATTTATTTGAATCTTGTTTTTTGTTTTTTCATTAGTCTGGCTAGAGGCATATCAATCTTACTTGTTTTCTCAAAAAACATGAAAAACTTTGGATTTGTTGATCTTTGGAATGGTTTTTTGCATCTTAATTTTTTTCATTTGAGTTTGGTTGTCTTCTGCTGGCTTTGCAGTTGGATTGCTCTTGTTTTTCTAGTTCTTCTAAGTGTGATATTAGGTTACTAATTTGAGATCTTTCTAACTCTTTGATGTGGGCATTTAGTGCTATAAACATTTTTCTTTAGAGTGCTTTAGCTGTGCCCCAGAGATTCCGATATGTTGTATGTTGGTTCTCATTAGTTTCAAAGAGTTCCTGGATTTCGGCCTTAATTTCATTATTTACACAAAAGTCATCTGGAAGCAGGTTGTGTAATTTCCATGAAATTGTATGATTTTGACTGATTTTCTTAATACTGATTTCTATTTTTATTGCACTGTGGTTCAAGAGTATGTTGATGTGATTTGTATTTTTGAAGTCACTGAGCTCTTACAGCCAAATGTGTGGTTAGTTTTAGAGTATGTGCCATGTACATATGAGACGAATGTATATTCTGTTGTTTTCAGTAGAGAGTTCTGTGGATTTCTATTAGGTCCATTTTGTTAAGTGTCCAGTTAAGGTCCCGAATATCTTTTTTAGTTTCCTCCTTGATGATCTGTCTAACACTGTTAGTGGAATGTTGAAGTCTCCAACTATTACGGTTTGGGAATCTACATCTCTCTGTAGGTTACTAAGAACTTGTTTTATGAATCTGGGTGCTCCTCTATTGGGTGCATATATTTTTAGGATAATTAGGTCTTCTTGTTGAATTAAAACCCTTACCACTATGTAATGCTCTTCTTTGTCTGTTTTGATCATTGTTGGTTTAAAGTCTGTTTTGCATGAAATTAGAGTAGCAATCTCTGCTTTTTTCTGTTTTCTAATTTCTTAATAGATTATTTTCCATCCCTTTACTTTGAGCCTATGTGTATCATTGCTTGTGAGATGGTCTCTTGAAGACAGCATATCTTTGGGTCTTGCTTCTTTATTCAACTTGTCGCTCTGTGCCTTTTAATTGAGGGATTAACCCATTTATATTCAAGGTCAGTATTGACATGTGAAAATTGGATCCTGTTATCATGTTGTTAGCTTGTTATTATGCAGATGTGATTGTGTAGTTGCTTTGTAGTGTCAATGATCTATGTACTTGAGTGTGTTTTTGTGGTGGCCAGTAACAGTCTTACCTTTCCATATTTAGCACTCTTTTAAGGACCTCTTATTAGGCAGATGTGGTGGTAGTGAATTCCCTTAGCATTCACTTGTCTGAAAAGGGTCTTGTTACTCCTATATTAATCAAGCTTAGTTTCGCTG
The DNA here is from genome assembly GCA_036589455.1 of Ateles fusciceps. Lineage (NCBI taxonomy): Eukaryota > Metazoa > Chordata > Mammalia > Primates > Atelidae > Ateles > Ateles fusciceps. The sequence goes on along the minus strand of JAZHEH010001266.1, from coordinate 14,035,374 downwards.
GATATGAAATTCTTCCTTGGAATTTCTTTTTTTTAAGGATCCTGAATATAAGCACCTAGTCTCTTTTGGCTTTTAGGGTTTCTGCTGAAAAGTCCACTGTTAGCCTGTTGGGATTCCCTTTGTAGGCAAACTGCTTCTTCTCTCTAGCTGCCTTTAACATTTCTTCCTTCATTTAGACCATGGAGAACCTGAGACTGTGTTGAGGATGCTCATCTTGTATAGCGTCTTGTGGGGTTATTGGCATTTCCTAAATTTGAATGTTGGCCTCTCTAGAGAGGTTTGGGGAAATTTTTGTGGCCGATATCATCAAATATGTTTTCCAGGTTGCTTGCTTTCTCTCCCTCTCATTCAGGGATGCCAATGAGCCGTAGATTTGGTCTCTTTACGCAATCCCATATTTCTCTGAGGTTATGTTCACTCTTCTTTATTTTTTTACTTTTGTCTGACCGAGTTATTTTGCAGAACCAGTCTGCGAGCTCTGAGAGTCTTTTATCAGCTTGTTCTATTCTGATGTTAATACTTGTGCTGGCATTGTAAAATTCTTGTAGTGTGTTCTTCAACTCTATCAGAACAGTTTCGTTCTTTTATAAAATGACCCTTACATCTTTCAGCTCTTGTGTCATGTTATTTTATTCCTTAGATTCCTTGGATTGCTTTTCAACTTCTCCTGAATCTCAATGATCTTTGTTCTGATCTAGTGTTAGGGAACCAGTGCCATCGTTTGGAGGTAAGAAGACACTCTGGGCTTTTTTTGTTTTTGTTTTTGTTTTGAGTTACCAGAGATCTTACACTGGCTTATCAGTGTGGCTTAGTGTTCCTTCAATCCTTGAGTTGCTGTACTTTGGATAGGGTTTCTCTGCTTTTATCTTCTTTGATGTTTTTAGGTGTTTGACTGTGGTATAAGGTAGGTTCAGTTGATTGCCTTTGTTTCTGGAAGATTTTAGGGGGCCAAGGCTCAGCTCAGCACTCCTGGGCTGCATGCTGTAACTTTAAGGGGTGGCACTGGGCCCCCAGCTTTGCTCTCTGGCCCCTTAAGGTTAGGAACCTGCTGCGCCAGAGGGGCCAAGGTGTTCTCAGTGAACTGGCCACAGTACTCCAATGAGTGGTGCCAGCCAAAGCAGTTCACTGGGGCAGTGGCTGTAGAATCCATGCTCGCTCACACATGCCAGCAGCTATGTCAGTGCAGCAGGTTGCAGCAGGTTGCACATATATCATCTGGGGCCAGCCACTGGTGGGGGTGGGGTTGCCAGCATCTGTGCATGTGTTTGCACAGGTAGTGTAAATATTTATGCAGTCAAATTAACCAGTCTTTTTAATTAGGACATTTGCTTTTTAATTTTTTTATATATTTAATTTTGTTTATTTCAATAGCTTTAGAGGCACAAGTTGTTTTTGTTTACATGGATGAATTGTATGGTGGTGAAATCTGGGATTTTAGTGTACCTATAACCCAAGTAGTATATATTGTACTCCAATAGCTTATTTTTCATCCCTTACACTCCCCCATCCTCCCTCATCTGAGTGTCCAATGTTCTTTATACCACACTGTTTGCTTTTGCATACCCATAGCTAGTTCCCACTTATAAGTGAGAACATGCAGTATTTGGTTTTTGATTTCTGAATTATATCACTTAGAATAATCACCTCCAGTTTCATACAGTTTCCTCCAAAAGACATTATTTCATTCTTTTTATGGCTGAGTAGTATTTCATGTATGGTGTGTTTATATATATAAATCAGTATACACCATATTTTCTTTATCCACTCATCAGTTGATGAATATTTAATTTGACTCTATTTCTTTGCAGTTGTAAATTTTTCTTTTGTAAACATACATGTGCAGGTATCTTTTTGACATAAAGAATTTTTTTTTTTCTTTTTTAGACAGGGTCTCCCTCTGTCACCCAGGCTGGAGTGCAGTGGTGTGATCTCGACTCACTGCAACCTTTGCCTCCCAGGCTTAAGCAATTATTTTACCTCAGCCTTCTGGGTATCTGAAACTACAGGCATGTGCTAATTTTTTTGTATTTTTACTAGAGACAGGGTTTTGCCATGTTGCCCCAGCTGGCCTTGAACTCCTGATCTCAAGTGATCTGCCAACCTTGGCCTCTCATAGTGCTGGGATTACAGGTGTGAGCCACTGTGCCCAGCTGATAAAATGATGTATTTTACTTTTGATAGATATCCAGTAGTGGGATTGCAAGTGGTAAATCTATGCTTAGTTCTTTGAGAAATCTCCATGCTATTTTCCACAGAGGTTGTACTAACTTGTATTCCCACTATCAATGTGTAAGCATTCCCTTTTGGCCAAATCTACACCAATATCTTTTTTGTTTTTTTGTTTTTTTTGGTTTTTTTTTTTTTTGACTTTTTTATACTGGCCATTCTGGCTGGCGTAAGATGTTATCTCGTTGTGGCTGTAGTTTGCATTTCCCTCATTGGTAATGATGTTGAGTATTTTTTCATGTTTCTTGGCCATTTGTGTATCTTCATTTGAGAAATGTTTATTCAAACTACTTACTCACTTTTTAATGGGTTGGTGTTTTTTTGTTTTGTTTTGTTTTGTTTTTTTACTTTTTTCTTTCTTTTTTTTTTTGAGACAGAGTCTCACTCCTTTACCCGCACTGGACTACAATTGTACAATCTTGGCTCACTGCAACCTCTGCTTCCTGGACTCCAGTGATCCTCCCACGCCAGCCTCCAGAGTAACTGGGACTACAGGTGCCCACCACCATGTGCAGCTAGTTTCTTTATTTTTTGTGGAGACAGGGTTTCACCATGTTGTCCAGGCTGGTCTTGAACTCCTGAACTCAAGCATTTCCCCCGTCTCAGCCTCCCAAAGTGCTAGGATTACAGGTGTGAGCTGCCACACCCAGCCTTATTTGTTATTTTTCTTGTTTGTGAACCATCTATAACAAATGCACACCTAATATCACACTTAATGAGTAAAAGCTGGAAGCCTCATCAGTGATACAATTGTCAGTAGTTGAAGTCTATAGGATCATTTATCTAGAAAACCCAAACTGAAAAGTTATGAGAACAAATGAGAAAGGCAGGTAGAGGGTGGCTGGATATAATACTAATATACAAAAATAAAGGTAAATTACCCTACCAAATAGTAAAATATACTTAAAAAGCTGTAGTATTGGTACAGGAATAGGCAAACAGTGTAACAGAAGAGAGTGACCACAAACCCACAGGTATGCAAATTTAGTTATGATACTGATGGCATTTTAAATCAGTGAAAACTGCTGGCTAATTCAATAAATGATATTGGAGCAACTGAATACCCATTTAAAAAAAAGTGAGTTATTTTCATAACTCATAAAATTCACAAAAATATACTCCAGATAATTCAGGACTTAAAAACTAAACCAAAGTAAAATATAAGTGTTTTTTTAAAAGTATAAAAGAATTTGTGTATTTGTGCCATACTTATGATGGCCTTCTAAAAGACATAAAAAGCAAATGCCTAGGTCAATGTCCAAAGAAGTTTTTCATAGCGTTTCTTCTCAAATTTGTGTGGTTACCAGGTCTTAGATTTAAGTCTGTAATCCATCTTGTTCATTTTTGCATATGGCAAGAGATAGGGATCCAGTTTCATTATTCTACATGTGGCTATCCAATTTTCCCAGCACCATTTATTGAATTGGGTGTTCTTTCCCAAGTCATATTACTATATGCTTTCTAGAAGATCAATTAGTTATAAGTACTTGGTTTTATTTCTAGGTTCTCTATTCTATTCCATTGGTCTGTGTGTCTACTGTTATACCAGTACCATGGTGTTTATACCAGTACCATGGTCTGTGTGTCTACTTTTATACCAGTACCATGCTGTTTTGATTACTGTAGCCTTATATTATATCATAATTTGAAGTCAGGTAATGTGATGCCTCCAGATTTGTTCTTTGGGCTAGAATTGCTTTGGCTATTCTGGCTCTTTTTTGGTCCCATACAAATTTCAGGTTTGTTTTTTTTTCTAATTCTATGAAGAATGACATTGGTATTTTGATAAGAGGTGCACTGAATTTGTAGATTGTTTGGTGCAGTATGGTCATTTTCACAATATTGTTTTTTCAAATCCATGAACATAGGATATATTTCCTTTTGTTTGTGCCATCTATAATTTTTTTCAGCTGTGTTTTATTGTTTTCCTTGTAGACATCTTTCACCTTCTTGGATAAATATATGCCTAAACATTTTATTTTATTTTTTGTAGCTATTGTAAAAGGGATTGAGTTCTCAATTTGATCCTTAGCTTGATTGTTTTTGGTTTATACCAGTGCTACTTATTTATATAGATAGATAGGATAGATAGATAGATAGATTTTGTAACCTGAGACTTTACAAAATTCATTTTTTAAATCTAGGAATCTTTTGGAGGACTCTTTAGGGTTTTCTAGGAATCAGATCAGATCACATCATTGGCAAACAGAAATAGTTTAACTTCTTTTTTTTTCAATCTAAATACCGTTTATTTCTTTTTCTTTCCTGATTTATCTGGCAAAGAATTTATGATGAAAACCCCAAAAGCAAATGCAAAAAAAAAGAAAAGAAAAATAAATAAGTGGGATCTAATTAAACCACTTCTGCACAGAAAAAAGAAATAATTATCAGAGTAAACAGACAATCCACAGAATAGGAGAAAATATTTGCAAGCTATGCATCTGAAAAGGGACTAATATACAGAATCAATTATTTTTAGGATATTGTTAGGTATATTTATTTTCAAAGATTTTATATCTTACTAATAGATATTTCCACTTAATATGACTTACTAAGTTCTTTATCAATGTTTTTTAAAATAATAAGAAAATAAAATGAAAATCAACCTTAAACTCTAAACAGCTTCATCATTTCAGCATTAAATTCAGATTCTCACTCACAAACAATTAAGTATTACTTTTGTAACAGCAAGAGAAGTCCTCCTACCCAGCACAATCTGAACCAATAGTTGGTTAACTGAAAAGATTTGTTTAAGCAGAGAATTATTTAAAACTACTTATAATTAAACATTTTGTTTTACCTTGTATAAATTTATCCTGGCTTTTTATGAGTTTATTATTGGAGTACAGTGTGTCTTTACACCAATAATGTAACATAAAACACTTTCCTTTTTTTCCCCCATTTTGCAGAGGAACAAGAACTGAAAGCACTTGCAAGGTGATTTGAGTACAGAATTATTCCAGATTTTTAGGATTCCTTCCCCTATAATTATCCCCTCTCTTATTTCATTCAACCTTATTTTTAAAAAGGCTGGTGTTAAAACTTTGCTTTCAACATATTTTTCATAGAAACATTCACTTTTTATACTTGTATTTCATCACTTTACAAAATATTTTATTAAATTTCCAAATTTGATCAGTAAATATTCTTGGCTCATACCACTTTAGAAACAACACAACTCTTATTGGAAATCATACAGCCAGTAAGAGCAGAGGTAAACATTCTGTCTGAATTTTAATATTTATTTTAGGTTTGGTGTACATGTACAGGTTTGTTATGTAGGTAAACTGTGTGTCACAGGGGTTTACTGTACAGACAATTTCATCACCCAGGTAATAAGCATACTACCTGATAGGTATTTTTTCTGATCCTCTCTCTCCTCCCACTTCCACCCTCAAATAGGCCCCAGTGTCTGCTGTTCTCCTTCTGCTGTCCATGTGTTCTCATTGTTTAGCTCGCACTTATAAGTGAGAACATGTGCCATTTGGTTTTCTCTTCTGCATTTGCTTAGGATAATGGCCTGCAGCTCCTTCCACATCTTTGCAAAGGACATGATCTCATTCTTTTTATGGCTTCATAGTATCCTATGGTGTATATGTGCCACATTTTCTTTATCCAGTCTACCATTGATGGACATTTAGGTTGATTCCATGTCTATCCTATTTTGAATAGTGCTGCAGTGGACATACACATGCATGTGTCTTTATGATAGAATGATTTCTATTCCTTTGGGTATATATCTTAAAATGGTATTGCTGGGTTGAATGGTAATTCCGTTTTAGGTTCTTTGAGAAATCAACAAACTACTTTCCATATGGCTGACCCAACTTACACTCCTATTAGCACTCACTTTTCTCTAGAACCTCACCAGCATCTGTTCTTGTTTTACTTTTTATTGATAGCCATTCTGACTGGTGTCAGATGATATCTCCTTGTGGCTTTGATTTACATTTCTCTGATGATTAGTGATGTTAAGTATTCTTTCATATGCTTGTTGGCTGCATATATGTCTTCTTCTGCAAAATGTCTCTTAATGTCCTTTACCCACTTTTTAATGGGGTTATTTGTTTCTTGTTCATTTGTTTAAGTTTCTCATAGATTCGGGATATTAGATTCTTGTCAAATTCATAGTTTGCAAATACTTTCTCCCATTCTGTAGGTTGTCTCTTTACTCTGTAGATAGTTACTTTTGCTGTGCAGAAGCTCTTTAGTTTAATTAGATCCCATTTGTTAATTTTGGTTTTTGTTGCAATGGCTTCTGGTATGTTCATCATGAAATCTTTGTCAAGTCTTATATCTAGAATAGTATATGCTATCTTTCAGGGATTTTATAGTTTTAGGTTTTATATTTAAGTCTTTCATTCATCTTGAGTTGATTTTTGTATGGGATGTATGGTAGGCATCCAGTTTCAGTCTTCTGCATATAGCTAGACAATTATCCCATCAACATGTATTGAATGGAGAATCATTTCCCCATTGCTTGTTTTTGTCAACTTTGTGGAAGGACAGATGGTGGTAGGTGTGCAACTTTATTTCTGGGCTCTCTATTCTATTTCATTTGTCTATGTGTCTTTCTTGGTACCAGTACCATGCTATTTTGGTTACTACAGCCTCATAGTATAGTTTGAAGTTGGATAATGTAATGCTTCCACCTTTGTTATTTTTCCTTAGGAGTGCTTTGGCTATTTGGGAGCTTTTTTGGTTTCATATGAATTTGAAAATAGTTTCTTCTAATTCTGTGAAGAATGTCATTGGTAATTTGATAGGAATAGCATTGAATCTGTAAATTGTTTTCAGTAGTAAGGCCATTTTAATATCTTCCTATCCATGAGCATGGAATGTTTTTCATGTGTCTGTATTGTCTCTGATTTATTTGATCACTGTTTTGTAATTCTTGTTGTAGAGATCTTTCACATCCCTGGTTAGCTATATTCCTAGGTATTTTATTCTTTTTGTGGTAGTTGTGAATGGGTTTGTGTTCCTGATTTGACTTCAGCTTGGATGTTGTTGGTGTATAGGAATGCTACTGATTTTTCTACATTGATTTTGTGTTCTGAAACTTTGCTTAATTTTTTTTATCAGATTAAGGGAAAAAACTATGGGGTTTTCTAGATATAGAATCATGTCTTCTGTTAACAGGGATAGTTTGAGTTCCTCTCTATTTGGATGCCTTTTATGTCTTTCTCTTTACTGACTGCTCTGGCCAGGACTTCCAGTACTATGTTGAATAGGAGTAATGAGAAGGCATCCTCGTCTTGGGCTGGTTTTCAAGGAGAATTCTCTCAGCATTTGCCAATTCAGTATGATGTTAGTTGTGGGTTTGTCATAGATGGCTCTTATTACTTTGAAGTATGTTCCTTCAATGCCTAGTTTATTGACGGTTTTTAATATGAAGAAAAGTTGAATTTTTTTAGAAGCCTTTTCTGCATCTATTGAGATGATCATGTAGTTTCTGTATTTAGTTATGTTTATATGGTGACTCACATTGATTGACTTGCATATGTGAAACCAACCTTGCATCCTATGGATGGAGCTTACTTCATTAAGTTTCAGTCTTACTTCATTAAGCTCCATCCATAGGATGGATTAGGTGGATTAGCTTTTTGTTGTGCTTCTGGATTCAATTCACTAGTATTTTGGAGAGCATTTTTGCATTGATGTTCATCAAGGAGATTGGCCTGAAGTTTTTTTGTTGTTGTTGTGTCTCTGTCAGCTTTTGGTATCAGGATGATGCTGGCTTCATAGAATGAATTAGGGAAGGGTCCCTCCTCCCCCACTTTTTTTTTTTTTTTTTTTTTTTTTTGGAATCGTTTCAGTAGAAACGGTACCAGGTCTTCTTTGTACATCTGGTAGAATTCAGCTGTTAGTCCATCTGGCCATGGTTTTTTTCTGGTTGGTAGGCTTTTTATTAATTATTCAATTTCAGAACTCATTATTGGTCTGTTCAAGGATTCAGTTTCTTCCCAGTTCATTCTTGAGAAGTTGTATATTTCCAGGAGTTTATACATTTCTTGTAGATTTTCTAGTTTGTGTTCATAGTGGTGGCTGATCTTTTTTTTGTTTGTTTGTTTGTTGTTTTTTGTATTTCTGTAATGTCAGTAGTAACGTACCTTTGTCATTTCTAACTGTGTTCATTAGGATCTTCTTTTTCTTTAATTGTCTAGTAACTGGTCTATCTATCCTATTAATTTTTTCAAAGAAGTAAATTCTGGATTCGTTGATATTTTGTGTGGGTTTCCTGTCTTGATTTCCTTCAGTTCAGCTCTGATTTTTGTTGTTTCTTGTCTTTCACTAGCTTTGGGGTTACTTTTCTCTTGCTTCTCTAGTACTTGGAGTTGTAATGTTAGGTTGTTAATTTGAGAGTTTTCTCACTTTTTGATTTCATTGTTTAATGCTATAAACTTCACTTTTAACACTGCCTTAGCTATGTCCAAGAGATTCTAGTATGTTGTATCTTTGTTCTCATTAGTTTCAGTGAATTTCTGGATTTCAGTCTTAATTTCATTATTTACCCAAAAGTCATTCAGGAGCAGGTTGTTTACTTTCCATGTACTTGTATGGTTTTGAGTGATTCTCTTACTGTTGATTTCTGTTTTTATGATGCTGTGGTCCAGGAGTGGGGTTGGTTTATTTTGGTTCTTTGCATTTGCAAAGGATTGTTTTATGTCCAAATGTGTGATCCATTTTAGAGTATGTGCCATGTGGCGTTGAGAAGAATGTACATTCTGGTGTTTTAGGGTAGAGAGTTCTGTAGATGTCTACTAGGTCCATTTGGTTAAGAGTCCAGTTCAAATCCTGAATATCTTTTTTTAGTTTTCTGCCTTGATCATCTGTCTAATACTGTCAGCTGGGTGTTGAAGTTTCCCACTATTATTGTGTGGGAATCTATACCTCTTTGTAGGTCTCTAAGAACTTGTTTTATGAATCTGGGTGCTCCTCTGTTGGGTGCATATGTATTTAGATAGTTAGGTCTTCTTGTTGAATTGAATCCTTTGTCATTTACATAGTGGTAAACATTACATGTGATCTTCATTGTCTTTTTTGATCATTGTTGGTTTAAACTCTGTTTTGTCTGAAATTAGAGTAGCAATCTCTGCTTTTTTTCTGTTTGTGATTTTCTTGATAGATTTTTCTCCATCTCTTTACTTTGAGCCCATGGGTGTCATTGCATGTGAGATGGATGACATGAAGATAGCATACCTTTGAATCCTGCTTCTTTATCCAGCTTGCCATTCTGTGCCTTTTAATTGGGACATTTATTCCACTTATATTCATAGTTATGATCAAATCTGTACATATCAATAATGTCATTGTGTTATTAGCTGGTTATGCAGATTTGTTTGTGTGGTTGCTTTATAGTGTCACTCATCTGTGTACTTAAATATGTTTTTGTAATGACTGGTAACAGTCTTTCCTTTCCATACTTAGGGACCTCTTATAGAGCAGATGTGGTAGTACTGAATTCTCTTAGCATTTGCTTGTGTGAAAAGGATCATATTTCTCCGTTACTTGCGAAGCTTAGTTTGCCTGGATATGAAAGACTTGGATGGAAATTGTTTTCTCACATGTACCCCAAAACCTAAAATGCAATAAAAAATATATATATTAAAAAAAAAAAAAAAGAATGCTGAGGCCGGATGCAGTGGCTCATACCTGTAATCCCGCCAAGGTGGGCGGATCACAAGGTCAGGAGATCGAGACCATCCTGGCCAACATGGTGAAACCCCATCTCTACTAAAATACAAAAAATTAGCCGGGCGTGCACCTGTAGTCTCAGCAACTCAGGAGGCTGAGGCAAGGGAATCGCTTGAACCTGGGCATCGGAGGATGCCATGAGCTGAGGTCGTGCCACTGCACTACAGCCTGGGTGACAGAGCAAGACTCTGTCTCAAAAAAAAAAGAAGAATGCTGAATATAGGGCCCCAATCTCTTCTGGCTTGTAGGGTTTCTACTGAAAGGCCTGCTGTTAGCCTGAAGAGATTTCCTTTGTAGGTGACCTGCCCCTTCTCTCTAGCTGCCTCTGACATTTTTTTCTTTCATTTTGACCTTGAAAAATCGGCTAATTATGTCTTAGGAATGGGCTTGTATAATATCTTGCAGGGGTTCTCTGTATTTCTTGAATGTAAATGTTGGCCTCTCTAGTGAGATTGGGAAAGTTTTCATAGATAATATCCTCAAATATGTTTTCCAGGTTGCTTGCTTTCTTCCTGTCTTTCCATTCTGTCTGTGTCCAAAAGGAAATGAAATTTTGATTAATTCAGTGATTTGTTTAAATAGAAGTTAGTTAAGACAGTTTCCTCTGTAGTTCAAATCAGAATATGTTCTTCAAGTGAATGAAGGCAAATTCAGTGAAAAGTTATTCTACATCTGACAGATGTTATTATCAGACAATAACTACATAGGAATGAAATTGCATTTTTAAGTTAAGATACCTATAGACCAGCAATGTTTCTGTTTAGAGGGTGTCATGGATTTATGATACCAAAGCTATTTTTAGCTTATCTGTGTAGGGATCCCCCTGTGCTAGGAAGATTGACATGTTTTCTTAAATGTTTTATTTCTTGATACTCCCTAACAAAAGTTCTCCACTTCTGTCGAATCAGGCTCTTTCCTATCCCATGAGTGTCTAATCTCAGTAAATGTGTACAAGATTTATTTGAAGAAATCGAACACATCTTTATAAATTCTTTCTTGCTTTTCTAGATTATGTAGAAATGATAGAATTGAAAGAACCAGAAAGAATATCCAGTTCACGAGAGGGTCTTCAAGGTTTTCCAAATGCTGGATGCAACATTTAAATATTTTAAATATATTAAATATTTTAAGACTGTAATAAAAATAACATGCATACTCAGATGTGTTGTACCAAATCATATCACATTAGGAATCAGAAAATAAAACTAAACTGGGCTACTAGTTTGTATTTTTATGGACTGTTGATTAAAGCTTCCCAACAAATTTTTATGTAGGTATTTGAACTTCTTATGAATATATGCTTTATTTTTATTTATTTATTTATTTTGAAATGAAGTCTCACTCTGTGACTCAGGCTGGAGTGCAGTGGCGCGATCTCAGCTCACTGCAACCTCTGCCTCCCGGTTCAAGTGATTCTCCTGCCTCAGCCTCCCGAGTAGCTGGGACTGCAGGAGCATGCCACCACACCTGGCTAATTTTTTGTATTTTTAGTAGAGATGGGGTTTCACCGTGGTAGCCAGGTGAGTCTCCTGACCTCGCGATCCGCCCACTTCAGCCTCCCAAAGTGCTGGGATTATAGACGTGAGCCATAGCGCCTGGCCTATGTGTTTTTATTTTTAAGTTTATAGCTAGCCTTTTTAAATCTTGAGTGCAATATTACGTACCCAAATCAAATTATACAAGCAAGAAGACTGCTGCAGCGTATGTATGCCATAGTTTGGGGCCATAATCCCAAAAGCCACAATCCTGAAGCCATAATCCCAAATACTGAAGTCCTGAAACATCAAATTCCCTCAAGTCTAAAATCTTGACAGTTGCAATCTCAAAAGATCAAAATTTCAAAAATATTATTCTGGAAAAAATAACTTTAAAAATTCTTTAAAGACTTTTTATTTACACTTTGAAAAGAAGATCTATTTGACAAACATAAAAATATCACAACACTTAACAGGCCACTTTACACAATGAGATGGGAAATAATAACATACATATTTTTCCAAGCATAAACAGGTATACTAAAGACAGTCACAGAGGTATAACAGTTATGAGCAGATGAACCATACTTGTAAAGAAATAAGTCAAAAAATAAAATATGCAAGCACATATTACTGTGATTGGTAATTGTTTGCACCCAGCTTTATGACTGTAATCATCTGAAATACCATGACAGACAACCTAAGTCTTTTGATGAGATTGATCAAAAGCCTTAATGGGTCACACATGCCCAAAGAGCCAAGATTACAAGAATTTTGGTTTTTTTCTTTTAGATATACGGATGTAGAAAACGGACCTGTCTTTATTTATTGAGGAAGTTTTCAACATTTTATGTACACCCACAATGCTTGCACACAAAGTCAGCTTGTGATAATGTACTTTCGTGGAGTCAAATTTGCAATAAATGCATAAAACAAATTAGAACTCTCTAAAAGTCTTACACACTTTATACATCCAGTATTGGAAATGATGCAAAGATGAAATACATAGTGTATCATATTGGTGCTATGTGTGAAGCTGCAGAAGTCATACACAACTGATAATTTGGCAAGGGAGATTTTATATATTTTTCATCTGCATTTTCAGTTCTGTGATCTTCAAAACACTCACCACACTTGTATTTGGAGAGTAGTAGTGGTCTGCACATTTTGTAAGTAAATGCTGTCATTTGAAAGTCTGGTTACTGCTCAGACATTTCAATTAAGCAATTTTCTGCTTTCACATGCCAATAATAATTAGGTTTTAAACTTTTTATCTTTCATTATTAAGTAGCCTTGTACACTTACCTGATCACAGCCCTTTTGCAAGGGAACAATTTCACAAATCTCTTCCATTGTTTTGTGAGGAATACAGTAAGAAGGAAGGCTATTTGGCTTCATGATACCAAATCTATATTAGTAAGGGTTGGCCAGAGAGATAGAGCCAAGAGACTGTGTATCTAAATATGTGAGAGGAGATTTATTAGGGGACTTGGCTCATGCTATTATGATGGCGAAAAGTCCCATCACAGGCCATCTGCAAGCTGGAGACCCTAGGATGCCACTGGTGTAAGTGCTGGAGTCCACAGGCCAGCAACCCGTAGTTCTGATGTCCAAAGCAGCAGAAGAAATGTGTGTCCAAGTTCTCAAAGAGACCAATTTGCCTTTTGTATTAGTTCTCACTAGGCCCCCAGAGGATTGGATGGTGCCGGCTAACATTGAGGGGAGATCTTCCCCAGCTTGTTCATTCAGACTCACGCTCCTAGAAACACCATCACAGATACACTAAAAATAATATTTTATTAGTTATTACTTAACCTAGTCAAGTTAACAACTAAACTTAAGCCCACCAGTCCACCTTTTATCAACCTGGCACCCAAACACATCCCCTAAAACCACACTTAATTTCCAAATAAAGACAAGAACAAAGTAATAGTTCCACCTAACGTGATGCAACTATCTTGCATACAAGTGAAAATGTACTAATTTTTTCCTCAGAATTTGGCTTTCAGGATTTCAGCATTCGAAATTTTAAGATTTTGGGATTCTGATTTTTAAGACTTTAGACTTGAAAGATTTTGATCTTTTGGGATTTCAGCATTCAGGATTAGGATGTTCCGGACTGTGTCTTTTGGGATTATGATTGGCACTAGTATGCCACATTAAGTGCAAACAAATGTAGGGGCATCTTTCTGCCATGTGTACTTTAGCACTTGAAAGTAGTTTGCAATGATAAGTTATTATGATAATACTATATTAAATTTTTCTTGCTTAATTTAAGTTTTGGGTAGTTCTTGTCCGTTTTTTATATTCGTGCCCAGAAAGATGAATAATGATTATCGTCTCTCAGTTTTGACAAGATTTTCATACTCCTCCTTTAAGCTGCTGGACTATTTTAATTGCAGAAATCTTAATATTGCCAAATTATTTTTTTAAAAACTATTACCATTTGTAATAGATTATTTGTGGTAATCAGAATTGTATCAATACTGTAAAGCCAAAACAAAATACAGAAATGACATTATTGATGAGGATAATTTGATATTGCAATTGTCACCTAGCTTTTGTTTTATTTTAGAGATGTGGTTTAGCCCTTTTGCCCAGGCTGAAGTGCAGTGGCATGATCATAATTCATTGCAGCCTCAAACTCCTGGGCTCAAGCAATCCTCCTGCCTCAGTCTCCCAGGTAGCTGGGACTACAGGCACACACCATCATGCCCAACTAATTTGTAAAAAAACTTTGTAGAGACAGGGTTCTGCTATGTTGCCCAGGCTGGTCTCAAGATTCTGGCCTCAAGCAGTCCTCCCACTTTGGCCTCCAAAAGTGCTGGGATTATAGGAGCAAGCCACTGCACCCAGCCCCTATTCTTAATAATGAATTTAAATAAGTAGTATCATAATTTGATCTTACGAGTTTTTACTAATGAATCTTTTCTGTTGTATTTAATGGCAGTTCCATTTACATTTCATTCAACAATAGAGACTGCTGATAAAATAATTTGAAAACTAGTCCAGTCTATCATTTTTACAAATTAAGAAATTAAAGATCAGTTTAAATGTGTCTTGCTCAAAGTTATAAAACTAGAAAATTGGAGATACCAAACTTTCTAATCCTTAGTCCACTGTTTTCCTGACTTGTTAATTCATCTCTGTGTTCCTATAATACATCTAGTTTATGAAATTCTCTTTAGCATTTAATGACATTTTTATACAAGCATTCATTTATTTATTCAACAAGTCATTTTCTGTGAGCCAGGCACTCTTCTAGGCACTGGTGATATCCCCTGAATGTGGAATTGTGCTGAAAATAAATAACAAAAGTGGATTCTATTTAGCCTGCATTCAGTTTTGATTGAATACATACCTACAGTTAGCCATCTGTGTGTGTGTATGTACCACTGGGTGATTTTAACATATTATTAACAAGAACTTTTCTATCTACAGTTATATTTTAGGGAAGTAAAAAAAGAAAGTTTTTTAGTATTTTGAAAGAAGAGAAAAATGAGTAACTAAACTTAAAGCACATGATTTACATACCACATACCTGACGATTTGTTTGGAAATCAGGAACACAAGGATAAATAAGACAAGAAATGTATGTATATAAAACAGAGTTTGTCAAGTGCTCTAACATACATGTAACACACGTAGGATAAAAGACGAATAAACAGGTAACTCTAGGCAGGATAAAAAAAGAAATTTATTTCTTTCTTGCTTTAAAGAAAATGGGGGAAAGTTTTCTATGCCCAGAGAGCAACATATACAAGAGTTTAGTTATAAATACACTGTTCAGGCATTTCCAGAGAAATTCGGTAGCACAGAATATAATCATATCTTGGGAGGAGCTGCGAGTAGGCATTTTTAGACATTGTTAGATGATTGAGAATGGAATTAATGAAATGTGAGGACTTCTTTTATGCCCTGGGTATTCCTCATGCTTCTTTCTATTTCATGCTTCGTCCCTAGCTCTATTCCTAAGTGTTATTTTAAACCAGAGGCTGTATTTTGTACTTCCTTATCTTATGGGAACTAGTTCAGTGCTGAGGGGTTGGTATATGCTTACTGATTAACAGTGTTCATCATTCACTCAACAAATATTTTTCTCTCCAGTAGTGCAAGGCCTGTACTTTGTGCTATGGTGGAAAAGTGATACAAAGCCAACTTTCGAGGAACTAGTGAACCCAAAACAAAAATTAGCAGGGGTTTTTGTCTGTTATGCTGACTGCTATATCCCATGTGCTCACAGAGCTTACATTCTTGTCAGAGGAGACAGACAATAATAAGATAAATTGTAAAACAGAGTATGTTAGACAGTGATAAATACTAAGGAGAAATAAAAGTAGAAAAAGGATATATTAATTACCAAAGAAAGAGAAGGTATATTTACATAATTTCTCATCCTAGTTTCCACAACTATGAACAGAAAAAGTAAAAGTATCTGCCTTATACAATTGGGATAAGAATTAAATGAGCTTGGATCTTCATATGCAAAAGAATGAAACTAGACCCCTATCTCTTGCCATATACAAAAATCAAGTCAAAATGGATCAAAGACTCAGATATCTAAGACCTCAAGCTATGAAACTACTATGAGAAAACATTGGAGAAACTCTCCTGGACATTGGAGTGGGAAAAAATTTCTTGAAAACACAAGCACAGGCAACAAAAGCAAAAATGGACAAATAGGACCAACTTCAAGTTGAAAAGCTTCTGTACAACAAAGGAAACAATCAACAAAGTAAAGAGACAACCCAGAGAATGAGAGAAAATATTTACAAACTACCTACCTGCCAAGGATCAATAACCAGAATATACAAGAAGCTCAAAGAGCTCTCTAGGAAAAAAATCTAATAATCTGATTGAAAAATAGACAAAATATCTGAACAGTCATTTCTCAAAAGAAGTCATACAAATGGCAAACAGGCATATGAAAAGGTGCTCAACATCACTGATCATCAGAGAAATGAAACAAAACTACAGTGAGATATCGTCTCACCTCAGTTAGAGTGGCTTTTATCCAAAAGTCAGGCAATAAATGCTGGCGAAGATGTGGAGAAAAGGGAAACTTTGTACACTGTTGGTGGAAATGTAAATTGGAAATGTAAATGGAGAACAGTTTGGAGGTTCTTCAAAAACCTAAAAATGGAGCTACCATATGATCCAGCAATCCCACTCCTAGGTAGACACCCAAAAGAATGGAAATCTGTATCGGCTGTCTGCACTCTCGTGTTTATTGCAGCATCATTCACAATAGCCAAGATTTGGAAGCAACCTAAGTGTCTATCAACAGATGAATGGGTAAAGAAAATGTGGTGCATATACACAGTGGAGTACTATTCAGCCAAAAGAAGAATGTGATCCTATCACTCGCAACAACATGGATGGAACTGGAGGTCATTACATGAAATGAAGTAAGCCAGGTGCACAAAGACAAACTTCACGTTTCTCACTTACTTGTGGGAGCTAAAAACTAAAATAATTGAACTCATAGAAATAGAAAGTAGAAGGATGGTTATCAGAGGCTGGAAAGGGTAGTGGGGGTCTGGGGGAAGAGGTGGAGTTGGCTAATAAATACAAAACAACAGAAAGAATGAATAAGACCAAGTATTTGCTAGCACAACAGGGTGACTATTGTCAAAAATAAGTTAACTGTACATTTTTAAATAACTGAAAGAGTATAATTGGATTGTTCATAACACAAAGGATAAATGCCTGACATGATGAATACCCCATTTATCCCAATGTGATTATTATGCATTGCATGTGTATATCAAAATATCTCCTGTAATATATATCTCATACATATATATATCTACTGTATACTCACAAAACTTAAAATTTTTTTCAAAAATTAAAGGATTAAATGAGCTAATATATATATATATAAAGTATTCAGTGCAGTTCCGGGAAGTTGGTAAGAGAAATGGAAATGTTATTCGTTTGGCTAAAATAACTTTAGCACCGTAGCCATCTTTTTCTCGTAATTTATGGACTTCTTTTATTAAAGGATGTACTTTTCTGTGGTTTTAAACTATTTCATCTAAGGCTAATACTTTCTCGTGTATTGCTCTTTTTGACTTCTGCTTCCAGAGCACTCACATCTATTATTCCTTTCTTACTGAAACAAATCATCATTCTTTGATCATACTTTGTCTAGAAAACAGCATTTGCTTATCTAGATGTCTGGTCATCATTTTCTGTTTCAAGCATCAGACAGGTATCCATATCTTCCTTTGGAAAGTATTTATTAAAACTTCATCACTTATTACATCTCAAGGTTAAAAAGTCTGACAAAACAAGACTTCTATGTTTGTTTACCAGCTAAAAATGAATATGATATTAGAAATATTATTAACGGACAGGAATGTAAAATCTTCAATATTAATCCTTCAGAAATGAGATCATTTACAAGGATTAGGTGAAGTTTCAGGTCTCCTGCTAACCTTTTCTTTGCCCATCTTAGCTCCATGCAGCCCTAGATGTCTCCTGCCCACCATACCTACCAGTTTTTGAAAACTAGATTAACTCTCTCTTCAAGCCTAATTAGCACACCATATTTAGCCCTGTCATAACAAGCATCATTCAGTGTTACGCCCAACTCCCCACCCCTCCGCTCCCCAGACAGTAAGCTTCTTAAGTTCTCTTCATGTTTGGATCCCCAGTATCCATCACAGTGCCTCACACAAAATTGATGTCCAAAACTTGCAACATTAATTATAATGCCTGGAGTACCTTTATTATTTCAGGATTATATAATAGAAATGCCATCTGACCTTGTTCCACATCCCTTGGTTGCTCCTCTGTCTCTCTTGGCTGCTTTCTGAGAAACAGTACCACTCAAGCATGCTGCCCCACCCTGTCCTACACATTCCCCTGTCCTGCACTAGTTCAAAACCATTCTCTAGTTTTTCTAGTAATGATGTAGTTAGAGGAAGGTGGTATCCAAAAACAAACAAACAAAACACAACAATAGACTGGATATTAAGGGAAGACCTTGAAGGTGGGAGAGTACCCTGTGGAGTAGCTGTCCAGGATAGCTCTTCCAGGTTAAAAACTTGATTTTGTTCTTGCTCTCAAGAGTGATGAGCCTCTGGGATCTAACGCAGGTCATCTATATTTAGAAGAAATTAATTTGTATATCAGATTACCTGTGTATTTATTTGTGTGTGTGTGTGTGTGTGTGTGTGTCTATGTGTGTGTGTGTTTTCAGTGACTGAAATACTTGAGCTTGCTATCTGGGTCAGTAACTTAATTATATCAGAGCACCAATGAAATCCATCGGATAATCAGAAGGTTAGATAGTGATGGCCATGGAAATAGAACAAAATAAGTTAGACTGTTCCAAGGATTATTTTACTCAGGCTGAGGAAGAGCCTTGTCACACAGCAGAATATGTAGTATCTCTCTGATGACTAAGAGAAACTAGAGTAAATGGGTTATAAGGTTTCAAGTATACCTTTGAAAAACTTGATGATTTTTTTTATTTGCTAAAAGAAAACAATTTTTTTAACCTAGAAAAAAATCCAGTGGCATTTTATATGTCTTAAATTGAGTAATTTTATAATTTGATTTCATAATTATTTGATTCCCAAGATGAGTTCCTGAGATAATGATATATTGCCAATGATGGTGGAAAGAAGGAAGGAAGGAAGGAAGGGAGGGAGGGAGGGAGGGAGAGAGGGGGATGGGAGGGAAGGGGAGGGGGAGGGGAGGGAGGGGAGGGGAGGGGAGGGGAGGGGAGGGGAGGGGAGGGGAGGGGAGGGAGGGGAGGGGAGGGGAGGGAGGGGAGGGGAGGGGAGGGGAGGATTGAAATTGGGTGGTTCTCTGTACCCTTTAACTCCTCTAAGTCAAGAATCACCACAGTCTCAATTTCCTTAGGAAAGTTACCTCTGTGCTTATGGTTTTGGCTAGCTTACTGGCCCTCCTACACACACTGGTAATGTATAATCATCTACTAAGAATCATCTTTTAGCCTTTTGAAGAAACTATGAAATGTAGGATAAATGGTTATTTAGCAAAGTAAGTTGTACCTCTTGTCAAGCACTATAGTGAATGCTTCAACCTTATCTCAAGGTACTTTCTATTCCAGAAGTTGGAAACCCAAATGTGTATAGAGGCCAGGTTGATGAGAATGAAGCAGGAAGCTACGACAGTGAACTGGAGAGCCAAGTCCTTTCTAGAGGAGCTCTATTACAGATAATTGTTGCAAGGCAGGAATGTTGGCCTAGTGTTACCATATTGTCCAGTTTCTCAGGTAAAGCAGGAAATACAACTGTTATTCTTAAACCATGTGCAAGCCAAACACTTCTGTAGGTAGGATTACACCCAAAGTCCTCCTGTGTATGGCTGCTCTTATATTTGCTTATCTGTTTGTTAAATTAGAGACTTTATGTTCTACAGTTTTTACTTTTCTTCAGAACATCCTCTAAAACACTCTATGCCTCATTTGGTGATACTGAAACTCCTTCCCTCTCCAACCTGAGTACTTTGTGCATAAGTTTTCTTTGGCTGCTACATTTTCTCTGCCTCCTTATCATTCCAGTGGGCAGTGAGTCGAGTACTAAATGGAGTCTCCATGAGATACATTTCATATGATGCATTAAACATCCTTGGATTTTACTACTTGTTTCAGTCCTGATATGTGAGCTACATAAACGCAATAAAAGATCACTTGTTTCATGGGGCTTAGAGATTATATGCTCTTTGGGCTCCCTTTTCTAAGATCCACACAGAAATAATCTTCTTCCTCTTGTTTCTTGAAAGACCTTATCAGATACTTTATTAGACTATAGTTAACTTTTACATTTAATTATATTTGCTGGAGAGATTGATTGGACTTGAGTGTTCCTAGATACATATTCAGACACAGTGTCTTTGGGTGGGTTTCTTCAGTGGCTGAGGAGTTGTCTTATTTTTCCTTTGAGTAACCTGGTTTTCAAGGTTACTAGGGACTAATAGGGGTTAAAGTAATTACAAAGGTAATTACTTTACCTCTGTTTGGTATTGATTAATCCAAGTAGGAGCTTGGCAGCCAGTGCTAAATGAAGAGTGCTAAATATTTTTATAGTAAAAGAGTATATAAATATCTGTAGTTTTGGTGTATTGCAAACCCCAGAAGGGACATAATTTACATTATTTTATTCTCATAGTACAGGTTTGGTAAAAAACAAAATTGATGTACATCATTTTTCAACAAAGATTTGATGTATGTATATTAAGCTGCATCCTGAGTAGACAAAATACTAGTAATGCACAGATAAGATGTGAAAATTAACCCCTCACACCTGGTTGGTGTACTCTTAAATAGGTTATGTAAATGCAGACAAGTTTTTTCATCAGCATTCCTCATGAAAAATCACCATTAATACAGAAAAGCAAAAAATAACAGCTGTGCTGACAGCTAACATACAGGAATAAATCATAATTTTTCCTTCAGATTATAGTGAGTTTATCATTTAGTTCATAGATGTTCTGGTATAACTTGTTACTATTCTTTAAAACAATTCCCTAAATTTCTTACGTAAATTTTTGGGTGGGTTTGCAGAACATACGAAAAATAAAACTTTTTTTAAAGATATGTATTTGAGAGCTGGTAATCACTCTGGCTTTAAAGAAAGGGAGTGTTTCATAGTGAGTATTTTCCACATATGCATACAGACCTTCACTTCCACCTTCTGATATGTATAAGGCACAAAGTGAAGGTTTAACTTGAACTTCTCTGTCTCAACTGCTTTTTCCTTCATAATCCTGTAGGATGTCAAGGGCAAAGAGAAAGCTCAGTTGTTTGTAATAATTTGTGTGAAGCAAAAGAACTGGATATTATAAAGGAGAATTACAAGGGGAATCTAATTCAAAGACTTGGAAAGTTAAGTAAAGATTAGGGAGATGAGGGGAAGACTTCTCTGAGAAAGTGACATTTAAGCCGAGATAAATGGGAGCTATGTAGTGAAGAACAAGAGGGTGAGATGGGAAACAATATTCCAAGTAGAAAAGTGAGTATGAGACCCGGAGGCATTTTAGAACCATCTAAAGAACAGCCTTAATTTTTATTTGCACTATGTAGATCATAATAGGTTAATGCAGTATTCTTTCCGGCTCTCCATATCTTTTTCTCCAGTTGACTAAAACAGAAACAGAAATAATAGCATATTACTGGGCATGAAGCTTCCTAATAAAAAGCCTCTCTAATGCTTCTAATGATTAGGGAAACATTGATTAGCTCTTCTACAGGTATAACACTTTTTTGGAAATAATATTTTCTCTGATTGCAGAGCTAATATATGTTTATTATAGAAAACTTTGAAAATCCAGAAAGGCAATGAGAAAGTATGTTTTTCTACTACCAGAGAACATATACAGTATAGTGGTGTTCTATTCCTATGTCTATATAAATAGCAGCATTTTTGTAAATTAAGATTATAATTATATGTGTAATTTTATAGTTTGTTTTTCCACCTAACAAAATCATGGTCCTTTCCCAGTGCTGTTAAAATTTCTGTAATATGACTTGAATAGCTTTATATGACTAATAACAATTTGGATACTTACTATGTGCTAGGCACATCTACATTAACTTATTATTTTCCCAGAACAATCCTATAAGGTTATAATCTCCATTTTATAAGAAATTTTAAAACTCGCACAAAGTCAACAAGCTACTAAAGGATAGAGCCAAGGTTCAAACCCAGTCAGCTTCTAGCTTCTGCTGTTAACCAGTAATACTATGTAAGCTTTCAATACTATGATTAATTAAAGTTAAACTGTATTTTAGGCTTTTTAATTTTCTTTAGTATAGTTTTTGGCTATTTAAAATTATACTTTTGATTCTGTGGGTTGGCAGTTAAGACTGGGCCCAGCTCCAGTAGCTCATCGTTGTTCCACATGGCACTGTATATTTACGTACAAGTTTAGGGCCTCAGCTGGACTGGCTGGACAGCTAGACTTCTCTCTTCACATGGTCTCTCATCCTCGAAGGGACTAGTTCAGATTGTTCACATGATGATGGCATTCTAAGAAACGAGAGCAAAAGATATAAGCCCTTTTGAGCTTTAGGTGCAAAACTTGAACAGTATCATATGCATCAAATTCCACTGGTCAAAGCAAATCACAAGGCCTGCCAAGATTCAAGGTATGGAGTAATAAATTCATCTCCTGATGGAAGGAACTGCAATTTTGTGACAATCTACCACACTTAGCGTTTAGTTCAGTGAGGACTTCTATGTGATGAGAACGTGTAAGTTGCTGAATTTTTGTAGCAAAATATGGCCTGGTATAAATAATCTTATTGACCAAAGATGGGCACAGATAAGCATGCTTGCTACCTTGACTCTGAGGACTGGCCTCACTCTCAGGAGCCTGTCTCTGTACCTTGAGAGCTGCTGAAAAATATAACTTTCCTACATGATTATGATCCCTTATTCTCAGGTTATGAACTTTGACACTTTTCTGCACTGAGCAGTCAAGGACATCTGAAGCTAGAGAACCTCTCTCTAGTGAGTGTCAGGGGCAGGAGAGATGTCTCTTTTTAGGATATCCTTATACAACTATATTAAACAAATGTAAATGTGCTAGGGGTAGTTTGAGTGAATAAGTAGAGCCTGGCAGAGGTATTGTGTCTCATACAAAGGATGTATCTGAGAGGTATATTTTGGAAGAAGTGATAGCACAGTAAAGATAAGCAATGGAAATAATAACTAGAGCAAAAATGGGGCTAATCTATTGCACAGTTTAAAAATATGAAAAAAGATGTAACTTTAAGTGTGCTCAGAAATAAAAATGCATGGCTTGAATAAATAGGTGAAAGGTGAAACAGATAAG
Source organism: Ateles fusciceps (assembly GCA_036589455.1). Classification (NCBI taxonomy): domain Eukaryota; kingdom Metazoa; phylum Chordata; class Mammalia; order Primates; family Atelidae; genus Ateles; species Ateles fusciceps. The sequence continues at coordinate 14,012,164 of JAZHEH010001266.1, read as the reverse complement.
GGAAGGTTGAATGAGGGATTGACTAGGTGCTGTGAAGGAGCTGTTCGAATAATTGATATTCAGTGAAAGATAATTAGAAAGGGGAAATGTCATTTAGGGTTACTCTAACAAGCATAATTCAGCCAATGATGATGGAAAGATTATGAATATGTTCATTTATTATCCAATAAAATGATAATTATGTTGTAGCCACTCAGACTTCACTCTCCAAAATGGTAATGCTATTATTTTTAATCCAATCATATCTGTTGTTACATGTATATTTTGGTTTGGAATATAAACATAAAGGCAGGTTTTATGTAGGACTTGTTCTCAGTTGGAGAATATGAGGTGTTCACTTTTGCAAATATAGGAATAGAGTGGACTTCTTATTTATCTGTAAATATTTAATGAGCTAAGTTTATAATCGTAGTATTAAAAATATAAGCCATGATTTAGATATATCAAATATCTATGTTTTACCTAATTTACATAGTCTCATCTTGATAAATCAATAATTAATTGGGTATAAATTCTGTCCCACTGTGTATCCCAGTATTCCCACCCATTGAGCACAAGATCAATGTGTGATGTCAATATAAACATTTTAATAGAATTTACTCATATCACATGACTCAAAAACCAATTCATTATTTTTATCATTAATCATTTGATTGTTCAGAAGAATTTGACATTTGATGTTACTCAAAAAGGTTTATGAAGAATAGCTATTTACTTACTTTCATGATGTCACTTCATGTTGTTTTGAGTATAACTTTAAAAATACACATTTAAGCCAGGCACAGTGGCTCACACCTGTAATCCTAGCACTTTGGAAGGCCAAGGCAAGAGGATCATTTGAGCTCAGGAGTTCAAGACCAGCCTGGGCCACAAAGGAGACTCCCATCGCCACAAAAAAAAAAAAAAAAATCAAAAAATTAGCCAGGCTATTGTGGGCACCTGTGATCCCAGCCATATAGGAGCCTGAGGCAGAAGGATAGCTTAAGCCCTGGAAGGCGAAGCTGCAGTGAGCCATGATTGTACCATTGCCCTACAGCCTGGGCAACAGAGCGAGACCTTGTCTCCAAAAAATTAAAGTAAAATAAAATACCCATTTAACACTTAATAAAGTTGTGAGTTTATTCTTAGGTTGACAATAATGTCAGTAAAGCAAATTGAGGAAAAAAGGTCTATTCCATTAATTAGCATGCTGTTGAAACATAGGTTTAATTTTTATATTGCTACAATTCTTTATTTTAGGGGTTCCTTTATTAATCCAATTAAAATGTGTCTATAAACCACTTAATAAATACAATTGTGATTAGCTTTACAAATTAAATTTAAAGTTAGTATATTAAGTTTCTTAGAAGCCCTATCACACTTTTTCTAAGCAGAAATCATCACTCAGAGATTGTGAGCTCGTCAGGGAAAAATCTAGAGCAAAAGGTTCTTTTTCTATCAATATGCATAGTCATTGGCTTCTTTTAAAAACCTCTTTCATTTTACACACGTGTTGCTAAAATTTTATAAGCCTATGTAGTAAAAATCAGAACATAAAATTATATTGACTATTTAGAATATGCACCATCTTTCTGAAGTATTAAGCACCTACTGTATACCAGGGACTACACCAGGAACTGGGAATATGACAAGGTCCTGCTCTGAGAGTGTTTACATTCCAATGGGGAGAGCTAGTCAATAAACACACAAATAAATGATAAGCAGTAATAATAATCAGATAATGAAAGTATCAGTAAATTAACAAAGTTCGAGAGAGTACCCCTAGAGTTTACATTAGGGTCTGTTTGAGGAGATGATGTCTAATTTGAATTCTGAATGGTCAGAAGAAGCCAATGCAGAGGAGAAAATCAAGTTGCTAAAATTCAATCCACCAGAAGCCATTTTCAGAGACTAATTTGCATATTGAAAGGAATCAAGAAACGGAAAACATCAGTGGAATTGTGGCAGATATCTCTCTCAGAACATATACACATGCACACATACACACACACACACACACACACACACACACAATTTTGCATCTCATTATTACTGCTACAGAACTTTTGCGAAATAAATATAAATTAAGTCCTAAGTCTAAGATCTATCATAGATCCTGTCTTAGTGAGATGGAGGTACCTGCATATCACAAAATATTTTGTTTTAACTTACATTTATTGGGCTTAAATGAAGGCATATAAATAAGGTGGGTCTTTGGGGAGGTGAGGCAAGATGCTGTGAAATAGGTACTTCTAAATGCATAGTCATATTAAAGTGTTAAATTTGGAAAACAGGAGAAACTTTAGTTTTCATAATATTATAATTATAAAACTATAAAAGTAAAGCCTGACTACATCTTGGATGAGTCTATTTAGAAGGTGAAGTTATCAGAATCATGGAGGCAAGTAGAACTGATTTTAATATTTAGCCAAAGAAGGCATGCATCAGTTTCAAAAGTTTGAGGAGCGTGGCCTGAAATGCTTTCCCAATTCTACCTTCCTGGCACTTTAAGAAATGTATCAAGGACCCGAAAATTATGCAATTCTATGTTAGCAAATAATTCTACCTGAGTTATCAAGATGGGAATAGATTTAGGTACAGGAATATTTTTATCAGATTTATTTATCATTGTGAAATTTGGGAGAAAAATCTATGTCCACCAAAGGAAAATAAAGAAAGAAATTATACATACATGTATCAAAAAATTATATCCAACAATCAAAGATCATGTTTTGGAAAAGAGTTTAATGTCATAGTAAAATGCTCAGGAAGAAAAAAAAAGTGGTAATGATTCAATATTTAAAAGACACACATTTACACATAGAAAATATTTGGAATCAGTACAACTGCTTCAGAGAGCAATTTGGCAGTATCTGTAAAGTGGAAAATGTGCGGATACATTAACATGATTGATATACCAATAGATGAATAGTTGTATGATCATATGATAGAATACAGTTTCAAAGTTAAAAATGCATGAATTGGACTCCTATATCTGCAACAGAGGTAGATCTATATACCTCAACAGAGATGGCTCTCAAAATAAGTTGAATTTTAGAAAAACAAGTTGCAGAATTATATGTACTGTATACCAATACTTATATAAAATTTCAAAATACATATGACAGTAAATATTGTTTACGCATACATATATAGAAAATAAACATATTAAAACATGGCCTGAAAGGATACAGACGAGAATCATAATACTGGTTGCCTTTGGGATGGAAGGGAAGGGATTGGGGCTGAAAAGGAAAATGGGAGGGGAGTGGGGGATAGTATTTAACTTCATCTGTAATGTTTTCATCTTATTTTTTTAAATAAGCAAAAATGGCAAAATGTTTACATTGTAAATTTAGAGTAGTGGTATGTTGTTATTTATTAAACTCTTTTTTTATGTAAGCTTTTAAAACTTTCTAAACAAATGATTTTAAAAAACGTATCATTGGTTCTGTATACATTTTAGGATTTTTTTGTTTCTGTGAAGAATGTCATTGGTATTTGATACAGATTGCATTGAATCTGTAGATCGCTTAGGGTAGTATTGTCATTTTAACAGTATTAATTCTTCTAATCTATGAGCATGGAATATCTTTCCATTTATTTGTATCCTCTTCTATTTCTTTAATCAGAGTTTTATAGGTTTGTTTTTTTTTATTTTTTAGGGATTATTATTCAGCAGTGAGATTACAGTTCAGTTTTTATTTTCATCTTCAAACTTCTCTGTATATTGCAAATTCACAAGATGAATGTTGAGGGAAAGAAATGCCACTTAGCAGATAAATGATAACTATACTGGATTTTTGCCATGAGGTGTTCTTAAGACCCTTACAATTGTGCTGCCTCTGGAAGGCTGAAGTAGCAGCAAGAAAGGGATGATTCTCCCATACCCCATCCCCAAACCCTGGACCAAAGAAATGAGAGGGCTGACTTCCTGCAAGATGTAAAACTGTAAAACCAGCCTTTTCTTGGGAAGAGAGGCAGACAGATTAGGGTGTCAGTCTTGATCAGGCATCAAACTTCGAACAGGCACCAGAACAAGCACCTAGAGGGTTTACAAAAAAATCGTTGTCAAAGAGTTTCTGATTCATTAAGTCTGAGATTGGGCCTGTAAATTTGCATTATTGACAAGTTCCCAGGTGTTACTGGCAATAATGATGTTTGTCCCAAAACCATATTAGAGAACTGCTGGTTTAAGCAAAACCCAGCCATCAGATATTGATATTTTTGATTACTGAAATGTGAGGGAGCATTTGGCAGGAATCACTACAATGTTATTATCTGGCAGATCCACAAATTACTTAATAGAGTGAGCCAGCCAGTCTCAGAGAAGTTGGAGCCACATGCAAGAGCAGACAGGGGGGAGAAAAAGGTATCAAAAGGTCAGAAAGCTCAAAAGTAGGGAAAATGGGAATGGGCCCAGTCTAACGATCTGAGACCACTGAAGAGATTTCTTTGGAAAAGCAAGGTAGTAAAACAGGTATGAAAGGGACTGCAAAAAAAAAAAAAGTTTGGTCATCAGGGTCTGCTGCTATTTGACAAAACTGAGGGTCCAGGATGGCACAAAGTTCATACCACTTTGACAAGCACTAGAAATTCCACAAGGCCACAAATTCCTTGTGAACAGGGGATTGACCCCATCCTAGCTTCCTCATCCCTCCCATTCTTTCCTTTCTGTTTTTCCACATTGAGCGGCTTATTAGTGCCAAATATTACACGGGGCTTTCGATAAATAGTACTTTACTGTCTTAGTTTAGGCTGCTATAAACTGGATGGCTTATAAATAACAGAAACTTTTTTTTATATATATACAAAGTCTTGCTCTGTCACCCAGGCTGGAGTGCAGTGGTGCGATCTCGGCTCACTGCAACCTCCACCTCCCTGGTCCAAGCAATTCCCCTGCCTCAGCCTCCCAAGTAGCTGGGGTTATAGGTGCATGCCACCATGCTTGGCTAATTTTTTTGTATTTTTGGTAGAGACGGGATTTTACCATGTTGGCCAGACTGGTCTCGAACTCCTAACCCCAGGCAATCCGCCCTTCTCAGCCTCCAAAAGTGCTAGGATTACCGGCATGAGCCACCTTGCCCAGCCAACAGAAACTTTTTTATCATAATTCTGGAGGCTGGGAGATCCAAGATTAAGGCACTGGTAGATGCAGTGTCTGATAAGGGACTACTTTCTGGTACATATGGTCTTTTCACTGTAAACTCACATGTTGGCAGAGATCTCTTTATGGCCTAATGCCATTCATGACAGCTCTGCCCCCTGTAACCTAATCAACTCCCAAAGGCTCTATCTCCTAATACCATCACCTTGGGGGTTAGTATTTCAACCTACGGATTTTGGGGGTACACAGACATTCAGACCACAGGACCTACCATCTTTGTACTCCCAGCACCTAGCATAGTACCTAGCACGTATAGTAGCTACTCACTAACTGTTGAATGAAATGTGAATAAACACAGACATGAACAGCAGGAGTCATGGTCAAAGGTATACTGAGTGGAAGATGTTATGCCTGCAGATGGGCCATTTCTGTGAGAAGCATAGCACAGTGGACGGGGGCCAGTAATGGAAATTACCAGCTTGAGACCTCATTGGAACTGCTACTGCTTGGTACTTTTCTTTATACTCCCAAATTTTTCCCAGTAAATTTTCCTACTTTCCCCCATTGCCTGCCAGTATTTGACACACGTCCATACCCACAGTTCCTTGTTTTCAGTTAAGTGAGTAAGTGCTTCATTACAACACCCTTAACCTGTCTCAGATCCAAGGCTGCAAATAAGGCATAGACCTAAATATATGATGGCCTTTACTACAAGACAGTCTCCTGCTTTCCTAATGAGAGATCCAAAAAAAGGGTCTTGGGCCAACTTAAATACATAGACTTTTAGAAATGTAGTTCAGTAGTTATGTGTCTATTTAAAGTATTTGATTTGTTACTTGATTAAGTTATACGTGCGTATTTGAAATGCATGTTGTTTAAAATAATACATTAGCTTTTTCATTTACATGTTTTTAAATGATTTTAATTCTTTCATATGAACCTTAAGTTATTTAACACAGTTTTTAGAGTATATCATCTTAACCTCCATTTAAATTGTTTGAAATAAAGTATTTTTTCAATCTGTGGAGAAAGCTACCACTGAAATATTTATCACAAACCACAAGTTCCATTTTAACACTAGGATAATTGTTTTTCATCCACTCTTTAGTGTAGTTTCATGATCCCACAATGTAACTATATACTAGATACTAAAGGCTTCTTTACAACAACAAATAATACTAACAACTGTGACATTGCATTCTCCACAAGATTAGGTACTAAGTCTTCTAAAAATTTACTTGCCATGTTTTTTGATTTAACAGCTCAATCAAGATAACCTTTATAAGCATTCCACACTGTCATTGATTACAGCTGTTTCAAGCTAATATGTCTTCCTGAAATAGCACCTCAGGAATTAATAAGTGAATTTTAAAAAGCACCCCATAATATAAGGAATTTTGTAAACTCTTGACTATAAAGCAACTTCCACTCATATTCAGTAATACTGGAGGGAAACTGCCTCTTATATTTGGAAATGTATTTATTTCCTTCTAACTTTTTATTTAAAAAAAAATAAAGATTTTCTTCTCTAGACCAAAACGGTATGATTAGAAAAGAAACTGAATCAAAGGGTTATATAATATTAAGAACTTATTAAAATATAATTGGATTAACACAACTCTGTAGTTTACAGGTCATAAGAAGTGACGGATATATTTTTATGTCAAGTTAGAAGGAGGCTTTATGTGTACGTTTGTATGTTTGAGTGCATGTGTATATGTAATGCCATAATTATGGGCCTGTCTCTAGTAATTAGAAAGTTGGATATGCTGAAGAGCAAGGAAATTGGTTTAACTGGAGTAAGCGGACTAAGTTGGAAGAAGGAAACAACTTGAATTTGACGTATGATTTTGATAGCAAAGGACATCAAAGTGATTGGGTACACTTAGTAGTTCATTCTATTTTAAAATTGCACAGCTTTTCAGTTTTCCACATTAAATATACAAGTTTACATATTTACGTATGTTTCAGGCTACATTATTGGAATTTTGAAGTCATGAAAACCTCAGATGAACCAACCTGCAACACCTTGGATTCAGATTGGAAGATAAAGAGAAAGTTTAAAGAATGTGGCCTATAAAGGCGGGTACCTGGAAGTATTAACTGACTCACACTGTAAAAATGAGACCAGTTTCTAAACAATAGAGATTGTTTTAGTACAACATCAAGGTTCAAGACAAATGTTGAACTAAAAACTTTACACTCCCCACCCCGACTTCAGACAGGTACCAGCACTGGTGAATTATGATTTTCCTTAGTCGGAAGCACTCATTTTTACCCATGTAGACCATCCTTAGGAATTAAATATTGGTTATTTAATGTAGATTATAATGGGAAGCTGATTTTTTCACAATGGCAGATTTCAAGGACTTGGTTCCAAACTGAGCTGAAGCTTCCCAATGAGTTTTGTACAGTCTGGGAAAAACTGTGCTGCACTGGCCCACTTTTGAAGGCCATCATGCTCTGTAATATAAGGATATCATCTTATTGCTGATATCTTTGGAGAGTCCCTAGCAGACACAGAAAATGAATGGAGGCAAAGAGTGTGACGGAGGGGGACAAGGAAGGAGGTCTTCCAGCTATACAAGTTCCTGTGGGTTGGCAGCGTCGTGTGGATCAAAATGGAGTGCTTTATGTCAGGTAAGTTCCTATTACTACCTGTGGTACCTGCAGAGTTGCACTCCCAAGATTAAGGAGGGAACAAAACATGGTGACTGATGGCACCTCATATAAATGTGAATAAGTGACCTTTGTGCTAGAAATATACGAGAATTTTTATTGCCTTAGACTTCCAGAGAGAAATTTTGTGCATTACTTCTTTATGTAAGGTGTCATTCTGCTTTATCTCTGTAACAAGAATAAAGAAAAATGTGAAGATTTCTCAAAGAAACCTGCAACCATCATTACAACATATACAGGAGAATGTAAAATCCTGGAAACAGACCTGATATCACTTAATAGAATTACTCTCTCCTTCAGAGTGCTTCATTGGCTTTTTTTTTAATAAAATTGAGTTTTTATCCATAGAAAGTTTCAATTATTAGACTTCTTAATGCCTCATAGTAACTAAAAATACATTTCTTTTTTCTGCATAGTCTTTAATCTATTTCCTTGTATGTAATAGTGAAAGTGAAAAAGTCATGGAGAAAGCTGTGCATCTTACAAGTAAATATCATACAAATAAAATGCCTGCTCTTTTCAATTTCAATGCTGTGTATCTCTTATAGAACGAGTTGAATGGAATGACTAAACTGTTGAAAAGAAGTTTTAGTCTTATTTATTAAATAGGTGACATCCAAGTTCCTTTGCAGTTTTTCTGTAAGTGTATGAAAGGTTAAGACACCATAAATCTTTCTCTGTGATATAATGAAAAACTATTAGAAACAGACTTAAAACTTTTAAAAAGGTATCACTTGCATTACTAAATTGATGCTATTACTTTCAGTGTGGCTATTTATATCCCAGCTTCAACAGAATTTACCAGTCCAGCAAGAATGTATTTATAGAAATGAGATATTTTCAGTTATGTAAACACAGACTATTTTATGTCATAATAACTCAGAAAGTCAGTTCAGATTCTGTCCTGAGTTTGTTTGATTGTTGTGTGTAAGGCGTTTCTTGAGGTAAATCTAATTATCAATTAAAAGTATTTTGTCACATAAATTTAACTTCTATAATATTAAAGATGTGATCTATATTAATTGAGGTGAAGGGATAAGAAAGCAGAGCATATGAAGCTCATCCCACGGTAGATAAGACGGACAAGCACACATGAGATAACTTTTTCAGAGTTTCTATTGCCAGTGCTGTTAACAAACCACCAGAAATACTTTGTTATAAATAGAATATAGCAAGTTATCTGTGTTATGTGTTTATATTTATGGTTGTTCTAGCTTGTAAAGACCAAATGTATATTCAGCTTAGAACCAAAGACACTAAAATCTGGATAATTTTTTTTCACTTCATTTTTATTCCTATGAAAGATAAATGAGCTTTTTGATTTCTGTGAACAAAAAACAAATGAAATCTGGGAGTCAAAAACCAAGTTGAAGTCTAAAAAACGGTCAGTTACGTTGTTCATGATTGTCCAAGTCTGACTAGACTTTACCATCTGATATCCTTGTTAGTATGGGTTCTCAACTGCAAATCTGTATACTGATAATTATTTTGGAAACAAGCTTTCCTAGATTAGGTAAAACACTCAAAATAAATTAACCAGAATAGATTTAATTTGCTTGTATATAACTGAATTACTACTTGAACATGTATAGCTCTTTCTATAGCTCCCTTCTCAGTACGCAGTTTGCTCATGATTTTTAGGTTAGTCTCCAGCTGCTCCTACCTCAGGGTGGCATTGAGGCTACACATTAAATTTTCCACCTACTTCCAATCTTCTAAGCTTTATCTATGATATAAGTTTTGTAACTACTTTTTTACATTAATTATTACTCTGAGAAATTAATTAAAGAGATACAACTGAAGGAAAGAACCCAGATGACTTACTGAGACGAAATGTTTTTAGCATCTGGAGTACTATAATAGAATTAAGGAACTCTTGTCTTCAGGTTTTACAATTAAATTCCTCTAGGATTCAGTCCATATACTTTCTTTAAAGTTAAAATGTCAGGCAGTTCCTTTTCACCAAATTCATGAATGCTTCACGTGAAAAATCAACGAGATATTATGCCTTTTTTTTTTTTTTTTGCTGCTTTTGAGACAAAAATCTCACTCTGTTGCCCAGGCTGGACTGTAGTGGCACATCTTGGCTCACTACAACTTCCGCCTCCTGGGTTCAAGCAATTCTCATGCCTCAGCCTCCCTAGTAGCTGGAATTACAAGCATGCTACTATGCCCAGCTAATGTTTGTATTTTTAGTAGAGACAGGGTTTCACCATGTTGGCCAGGCTGGTCTGGAATTCCTGACCTCAAGTGATCCGCCTGCCTTGGCCTCCCAAAGTGCTGGGGTTACAGGTGTGAGCCACTGCACTCAGCCTGACTTAGTTTTATTGAAATCACCAGACCTCCAAAAACATCAAGTTGCCCTTTCCTGCTGTGGCTGAACTTGTCACTAAAATGGAAATTACTCTTCTCTGCATATCACCTGAAAAAACAGCCGAAGTAAATGAGTAATTTGACAAAAGTTGAGGATTTTCATTCAGATTTTCTACATGCTGAAATTACTTGTATAATTGTCCATAAACAAAATATGAATTGCATTTTAAAGATGGTTCACTTACGGATTTTTTAAAAAATACTACTTGTGTTTTTGTAGAGACAGAACAAGCTGTGTCCAGTATTGTAATGTTTTGTATATGAAATGGAGATTACTGTTTCTGGATGAACTTGATCAGAGGGCTTCAGTGAAGGTTTTGTTAAATAGTCATAAATAAAGTACATTCTCAAATGAAAAGTATATAATTTCAAAGTATAATATGTATTTAAGACATAGACATGTTAATGTAAAGTCCTAAAATGCAGATTGTCCATCTCAGATAAAATATAATAGCCCCCATGGTAAATAAAAATCAGAAACATGTCTTGTCATCTGAATTAGTACCTAATCTGTATTCACATATCTTACTATGTTCATGTATGTTACTGACTTCTGTGGTCTGAAAAGTAGTAACATTGAAGCACCTACACAATTGCTAGCCCAAAGACCTGCAAGGCATCTTTCTGCTGCCTAAAACCCTATTCCCTCAAAAGTTTCCTGTCTTTTGTCAGCTCTGCTTAATTCCTCTCTCTCCCTCTCTGTACAGTTTGACTCTTCAGCGTATCTTCAGATATAACTAATCTATTGTATCTTTAAAGAAGCACACTGGTGAGGGGGAGAGAAAAAAGAAACCCGTTTTTCCATAGGGACAACTTGGTTCTGGATTCCAAGATAAACAGGGAACATGTTCACTCCCACGTTTGTAGACTTGCCAACTCTCTGGTTCAAACCTCAATGTGTTTCTAAATGAGAGTCATTACTTTTATGTAGTTTTGTTGTTCTTTGTTCCTTCTTGCCCGTTTCTGTCCTTTCATAAGAATAGCATTTTTACCATCTTTAGTCTATTCTTGGCTTTCAAATACTTTTATTTAATTTTCTATGAAGATCTGTATTTTTCTGAGAAATATTTTGGTTCAAAGGAAAAAGCAATAGTGTTAAAGGCTATAATTTAGTAGCTAACATAATATTGACAAAGAAAATGCTTTTCCCTGGTAGGAAAATATCCTATAAAGGACAGTAAGACTATAAATTATGCCTTTTTTCATATAATATGTGTAGTCAAAATTATTTCCTGATGTTTTTTTAAACTATTTTTACAGTCCCAGTGGGTCTTTGTTATCTTGCTTGGAGCAGGTTAAAACATACCTGCTTACTGATGGAACATGCAAGTGTGGCTTGGAATGTCCTCTTATTCTTCCCAAGGTAACCATTTCACAATAGATCTACAGCAGTGTTTTCTTTTTTAGGTATTTTATATATTTGTTTTTCTCATTTGGCATTTTATTTTTTATTAATTCTCCAATCATACATCTTAATTCTTTATCTAATTAGACATATTTTGCATGCATTTTGGAATGCTTAAAGATTGTGGAAAATAATTCATGCCTAAGAGTCATTTTCAAAGGTGTCAAATCTATATTCATATTAAATATTTTATGAAAACCACCTTTGTACCTTTTCATTAGAGCTATATCTAATATTGTTCAGCATTTAATAGTGTAATATTTTCTCTCATTACTGTAACTGCTCAAATCTGCAGTGTTATTTTTAGCACTGGTATTGATAAATCTGCCACAAATATTCTCGGAATCACGAAGCTGAACCCTCATAGCCAGAATATGAGTGTTTTACTCATTTGCAAGGTAAAAAGTAAAATAATATAAAATGATAAAATATTATTCGCTATAGAAATAGGTCATTATTTTGTGAATGTCTGTTATAATGCTAATTTTAAATGTAAAGGTTAGACATTTTTTTCTTTTCGTTTGCGTGTCACCACATTCCAGAAAAAGGTTTGCATAGTAAATAAATGTTATTAAAAAACAAGTAAAAGATTTTCAAAATCAGTGACAAGAAAATATTAACATAGTAATAAAATGAAGCCAAGGAAAAAATTAGCATGTAGAAATATAGCTTTTGTTTTGTCTTTTTTAAGTGTATTTCATCTGTTTTTACACTGTTAGAACATCAGGAAGTATCTAAAATTGAGCACATTATCAGATATTATATCTTTTCACATATTTATCTTGGCTGTCCTAGAATTAGGAAAATATTCATTATTTACTTTGCCACTAAAAACTTGAGTTCAGCAGAAGTGCTTACCAAGTTATATAAAGTTGCCTTTCGTAAAAACTTGAGAAAGTTTTATTCAGATTTATAGCTTAATCTATGCACAACTTTTTTTTAAGCAAAAAGATCTTTTTATTAAATATTTTTACAGACATACTCTAAACAAAGACTGTGCTTTTTCCAGGTATTTAATTTTGATCCTGGAGCTGCTGTGAAACAGAGAACTGCAGAAGATGTTAAGGCAGATGAAGATGTCACAAAGCTATGCATACATAAAAGAAAAATTATTGCAGTGGCCACACTTCATAAAAGCATGGAAGCCCCACATCCTTCTCTGGTGCTCACCAGTCCCGGAGGAGGAACAAGTATGTAATATGGTGAAAGGTTCAGGAATTCTCCTCTCCATAGAGGGAGTTGCTAGAAATCATTTTGCCAAGCATTTTCTCATTCTACTTTTCAGGCATGCACAATGCTTTAAAATTCTGTATGTTCTATAATTTTATTACAAATAGCAAACAAATTCTCAAAAATTATAATGAGGTTATTTCCCAAAATTTCTTATCCAGAGCATTCAGTTAAACAGGCAGAATAAACACTAATTAGTACATACAAATGTTCTTCAAGTGTGTAAAGCTGAGCTAACAAAAGTTCCCTTGGTTTTTAGGAAATAAATGTAGCCTTTTTCCTGGGGGTGGATTGGAATGTGTGGTATCAAGTCCCCAAAAGCAGTGTCATTCTTTTAGTTATTTGTGGAACACCTAATAAACAGAAATCACCTTGCTGGAAACTTTTTATATCCCCACCACCACACATGCACACGCACAGGTGATTTCTTTTTTAAATATTTCAAAGCTGCAGAAAAGTTGCAAGAATAGTTCATGGAGTATCCTTCATCTAAATTTACCAATTAACATTTTATTGCAGAAGTTGCAATTATTGTGACAATTCAACCCTAAATATTTCAGAGTACAAGGGCATACTTCTACATAAACACAATCTGAGGACCACATTCAGGAAGTTTGACGCTGATATTATATTATTATCTAACATGCAATCTATATTCAGATTTCTCCAATTGTCCTAACAGTGTCTCTCATGAAGCTTCACAGAAATTCAGCCTTGGCCAGGTGCAGTGGCTCATGCCTGTAATCTCAGCAATTGGGGAGGCTGAAGTGGGAGGATCGCTTGAGGCCAGGAGTTTGAGATCAGCCTAGGAAACACAGCAAGACCTGTCTCTAAAATAATTTTTTTAAAAAACAACTAGCCAGGCATGGTGGTGGCTCACACCTGTACTCTTCTTAGCTACTCAGAAGGCTGAGATGGGAGATCTTCTGAACCCAGAAGTTGGAGGCTGCAGTGAGCCACGATCATACCACTGTGCGCCAACCTGGGTGATAGAGCGAAACTCTGTCTCAATTTAAAAAAAAGGAAAAAGAAGCCAGTCATTTTAAAGATCCACAGTGCAATCGAAGATTGTACACTGCATTTAGTTGTTACATATCTTTACATCAATTCCCAAGTCTTTTTCAATTTTTCATGACATTGAAATTGTTGAAGAGTCTAGGCCAACTTTGCACGATGTTCCTCAGTTTGGATTTTTCTCATATTTACGTTCGGGCTAAACATATTTTGCTAGGAATGCTGCATAGATGATGTTATCTCCTTATCAGTAGACACATAACATCAGTTTATCCCATTTTGTTAACCTTAAGTTTGATTGCATAGTTAAAATTATGACCATTTGGTTTTTCCATTATTAAAATACCCTTTTCCCTTTATATTTAATGTGTACTCTGTGGAATTATACTTTGGAATAGAGGAACTTCTTTTTGTAAGGGATGGGATATGAATGCTCTCCAAAATATTATAATCTAATGTTTGAATATTAATTCAGAAGAATATATGGCTGAACACCAAAGCATTTGTTTATGGGGGATTATTGATACTTTCGCACAGAACTCCGAAAAATAGGGATGATGAGTGTAACCTGTAGTGGTCAGAGAAGGCTTTATGGCAGAACTCAGATTTGCACCAGACTTGGAAAATGATAGGATTTAGACACATAAGGAGGATAGGAAAAGCCTTCTCCATAATGAGTGTAGCATAATAAGGGATGTTGTGGTAACTGACTTGAATAGAAGATTAGACATATGTAGGTAAATTGGGGCCAGATTATTGACTGCTTTGGATACAAAGAAAAGTTGCCATGTCATACAGGTAATTAAAGATTCACACTTAGAATTCACACGAAGAGGTATAACTATGTTTTCATTTTTGCATGTTACCGTGCACATACTCTTACCTGTGGTTGCTCTCACTTCACATTATGTCAGTTTTACCAGTTTCTACGGAGTCTACTTGTTGCCTTTCCAAAGACCCTGGCAGAATCTAGGTCTCGGTTCTTTGTCATAGCTATACATACAAGTTTAATTATTGAAATTAAAGGTAAATATTTAACTCACACAGATAATAATAGGTACACCTTCATTCCCTTTTAAAATGATACTCTTTACGGAATTGGTTACTTTTACTAACTTCAGACATAGCATTTATTTTAGTTTCCTAATTTTAAACTATGTATCATAAGGTTGAGATTTAAATAATTAAATATTCAGAAAACTGACTTAGTAGTTTTCTACCTCCCATTATTTAAATACATAAGCATCTGTTTCTGTTTATTCTTTTGGAAGGTCTACTTGAATATACATGAAAGCACTTGATGGGTGCCTAGCATTTCTGCTTGCCAACTCTGTAACAAAACATCAGCCTGACTTTTGTTTATTTTGTATTTCAATTATTTTTAAAATGGTAACTATTTTTTCCCTAAGTTTGGAAGAAACTTTTTTGAACCACAGTTGTTATCTAAATTCTGTTAATTGAATATGAAATTCCAGTGTCTGTATTTTTAACCACTGACTGTAGATAATTATATAAATACATTGATACACAAGAAAAAATGCAAGTAGGTTGTTTTGTCACTAAAGAGAACATGGTCAGTCATAGGATAAAGCTAGTGATGTTAATGTTCTCATTATATGCCAAGCACAGTACCCAAAATATTATTTTTTTCATTTTACTCCTTTAATTACAAATTTTAAATATCTCTTTTTAACAAGAAAGTAAGTTTCAGTTGAGTTTATCTACTGCAGTTATCACATATCATTGGATCTCAACTTTTCATACATTATATCCAGAAATCATTCTGTTAAAGAACCTCTAGCATGATAGCATCAGAAAGTTCACATTTCCCAAGAAAAACGTATGTTCACTGCATTCTCTTACAAAAAATGTATGTTCACTGCATTCTCTTAGTAGAACGTGCCCTATGTAGATTTATGTGGAACCCAGGTTGAGAACCACTATCTCAGAAATTGTTATGATATGATTTGACCTGTATACTCTCTAGCAGATAGGAGAAATATATTTAATCTTAAATGTGTCATTATCCATTTAAGTAAGTGTACCTCTGATTGCAAGTGAATGTAACTCTACTTGCAATAAGACCTATTTTTGCAATAAGTCTCAAAATAGGCATGGCAGATATATAGTTTGAATGGTGCCACTCTCATCTCCTAGGTCTGTAACCGACTCATTGGCATTTTCTCATGGAGCCCAGCTAGAGCTCAGCTTTCTTTCCAACGCAGCTTTCTAAGCAGCTACCACCAATTGATGGGAACTGGCTTGTGAAACAGATTTTATTTGCCATTTTCCTTTTAGAAGACATGACTTTATAAAATAGTAGATATCAAAAGGGGCTGAAAAACTGAAACCTAGAATTCTGATATGATAGAATGAAAATTCTATATGATGAGTCAGCTTGCTTTTGTTGCCTGTATTCTGATCTCCAGAAAAACCGAAGGGATTCCAAAAAGCCAGAGAAGAAGAAATGCATTCATGTAAAAAGAGAATATGCAATTGGAACCCAGTACTGGAGGTTTTAGCACTTCAACTAAATTTTACATGAGAAATCTATCCTAATAAAAGAATTGAAGTCTGTGGCCATACCACCCCGAATATGCCCAATTGTCTAATGAATGAATTGCAGTCTTTTACCTAAGTTGAGGTAAAAGGCTGTAGCTGTTGTTACAATAATGACTAATTAAGGGCAAATAAAATACAGTGTTAGAAGCATGATGTGAAACTAAGCATGGGTTAGTTTGCAATATCACTGCATTTATTCTTCTTATTACTCCCGTTATAAAAGATGTGGAATCCCATTAGAAGAAATTAACTCTTACTCTCATAGTGAAAATGTTGGGATAAGGAAATACTAATTTCGCTGTTCTGAGAAGGTTGCAGTAAGATAACAGAAACATTTTTATAACGGTGAAAATTTTGTGATGAAAATGGCAATTCATTTAAATCACCCAAGAAAATGTTATGCCACACAGATCACAATTTTCTATTGTAAGTGCATTCTTAAAAATCCTAAATCCAACAAAATAGTAATATCACCATTTCCATCTGGGCTGCCAGTCTTGATTCTAAATATTATTAGAATGGCTGATGTCATTATGTATTGATTTAGATGCCCATGCTTTCTCAACAGATAAAAAGTAAATAAGCATAATGAGCAGTTACTGAAAACCTTTGGTCAACAAAGGGAAAATAATGTAAATAAAAGTTTGAAATAGTATTAACATATAGAACTATTTTTAATTACATAGAATCACAGCTTTTATTTACAGATTTCTATTTCCAGACGCCCTTCCTCCCTCTCCCTTCCTGATTTCCTCCTTTCCTTCCCTTCCTCCCACCACAAACAAAAAATTGAGACTGTTAACAGAATTCTTTTTTTTCTCTTTCACATCAGATGCAACTCCAGTAGTACCTTCTCGGGCAGCAACTCCAAGATCAGTAAGAAATAAATCTCATGAAGGAATTACAAATTCTGTAATGCCTGAATGCAAGAATCCTTTCAAGTTAATGATCGGATCATCAAATGCCATGGGAAGGCTATACGTACAAGAACTGCCTGGAAGCCAACAACAAGAACTCCACCCTGTCTACCCCCGACAGAGATTGGGCAGCAGTGAACATGGACAGAAATCTCCATTCCGTGGCAGCCATGGAGGCCTGCCCAGTCCAGCGTCATCAGGTTCCCAGATATATGGAGATGGTTCAATCTCTCCAAGGACTGACCCACTTGGAAGTCCTGATGTTTTCACAAGAAATAATCCTGGTTTTCATGGAGCTCCCAATTCTAGTCCTATTCACCTGAATAGGACTCCTCTTCTCCACCTTCAGTAATGCTACATGGTTCTCCTGTACAGTCATCCTGTGCAATGGCTGGAAGGACTAATATACCTCTTTCCCCAACCTTGACTACAAAGAGTCCAGTAATGAAAAAACCAATGTGTAATTTTTCAACTAATATGGAAATACCACGGGCAATGTTCCACCACAAACCACCCCAAGGCCCACCTCCCCCTCCTCCACCTTCTTGTGCTCTTCAGAAAAAGCCATTAACATCTGAGAAAGATCCACTTGGCATTCTTGACCCTATTCCTAGTAAACCAGTGAATCAGAACCCTGTTATCATTAATCCAACCAGTTTCCATTCAAATGTCCACTCTCAGGTACCTATGATGAATGTAAGCATGCCTCCTGCTGTTGTTCCTTTGCCAAGTAATCTCCCTTTGCCAACTGTAAAACCTGGTCACATGAATCATGGGAGTCATGTACAAAGAGTTCAGCATTCAGCTTCAACCTCCCTGTCCCCTTCTCCAGTGACATCCCCCAGTGCACATGATGGGGACTGGAATTGGAAGGATTGAGGCATCGCCCCAAAGATCACGCTCATCTTCCACATCATCAGATCATGGAAATTTCATGATGCCACCTGTAGGACCCCAGGCCACTTGTAGTGGTATTAAGGTTCCACCCAGGTCACCAAGGTCAACAATAGGGTCCCCACGGCCATCAATGCCATCAAGCCCTTCTACCAAGTCCGATGGACATCATCAGTACAAGGATATCCCTAACCCATTAATTGCTGGAATAAGTAATGTACTAAATACCCCAAGCAGTGCAGCTTTTCCTACTGCATCTGCCGGAAGTGGTTCTGTAAAGAGTCAGCCTGGTTTGCTGGGAATGCCTTTAAATCAGATCTTGAACCAGCACAATGCTGCCTCCTTTCCAGCAAGTAGTTTACTCTCAGCAGCAGCCAAAGCACAGCTAGCAAATCAAAACAAACTTGCTGGTAACAACAGTAGCAGCAGTAGCAATTCTGGAGCTGTTGCCGGCAGTGGCAACACTGAAGGACATAGCACTTTAAACACCATGTTCCCTCCTACTGCCAACATGCTTCTCCCAACAGGTGAAGGGCAAAGTGGTCGAGCAGCACTAAGAGATAAGCTGATGTCTCAGCAAAAAGACTCATTGCGGAAAAGAAAACAGCCACCTACCACAGTGTTGAGTTTGCTCAGACAGTCTCAAATGGATAGTTCTGCAGTTCCTAAACCTGGACCTGACTTGCTAAGGAAGCAGGGTCAGGGTTCATTTCCCATCAGTTCAATGTCTCAGTTACTACAGTCTATGAGTTGTCAAAGCTCTCACTTGAGTAGCAATAGTACCCCGGGTTGTGGGGCCTCAAATACTGCTTTGCCTTGCTCTGCTAACCAGCTGCATTTTACAGATCCCAATATGAACTCCAGTGTTCTTCAGAATTCACTGACACAGAACATACCTTTAAGAGGGGGAAGCCGTGCACTGCCACAATGCAAACACTAACTTTGTTCACAGTAACAGTCCAGTCCCCAACCACCATCTTGCAGGTTTAATAAATCAGATTCAGGCTAGCGGGAACTGTGGGATGCTCAGTCAGTCGGGCATGGCTTTAGGAAATTCCTTACATCCCAATCCACCTCAGTCAAGAATTTCAACGTCCTCCACTCCAGTGATACCAAACAGCATTGTTAGCAGCTATAATCAAACAAGTTCTGAAGCAGGTATGGTTTTATTAGAAAAAAGTACCCAAAGGTACTAAACTTTTCTACTTTTTTTAAAGTTTGTACCAAAATATTTATTATGATAAGAAATGATCCTTTCCCCATTGTGAAATTCTCTTCATTTCTTTAGTATTTATAATTTTATTTACAGAATGCTAGGGGTTTGTCTATTGGAAAGATTAATAGCTAAGAGGTTTCCGTGTGTTTCCGTTATTTGTTGTCAATCTGTGTCATTCTGAATATTGTTTCAACTTTCAGTTGGTTGTATAACCATTGGACTCTAAACTGCAAAATAAGCCATAGAAGGCAGAGTTTCCTGGTTCTCGAGACACGCCCTGGGCCTATGCCATTATAAAAGCTGTCTCCCTAGCTTTTATTTGTATTCAGGTAAATGAAGTTTATCTTGGAAAACCCAAAAAGGCAAAAATAAATGGATTTTTTTTCTTGCTGCTGAACAGAAGTAGGTGAATGGATAGGAAAAGGTAACTAGAAGTTGTACGAAGTAGAAAGCTGTCTTCTAATGTGTTTTCTTATCCTAGTTTGCTATCCTTTATTATTATTTGTTTGAGAAAACTCAAAATGGATATTGGCTACTCCCTTTAAAAAAAAAAAAGCTAATAATTTAAGTTTTCTAATAAAAAAAGGCTTGAAAACCTGATTTCCAGAATTTTTAATCTTGAAATTGTTTTTTGATTTTCTTGTAGGACTAAACCATTTTTGCCATTGACATTAAGGTTTTGAACCCAAATCTATTGTATCTCTTCATCCACTATTAACTAAGGAAACAAATTTATTTAAAAATAGGCATATTAGATAAAACCTGTGTTTTGTGCAATAGCGTCCTCAGAAATTGTTATAAAAGCTGTACAGAAGCACCTAAGAGGTAAATGTATTGAGGCATCAGAAAATTTGACTATGAAAACATTAGAAAAAATATTTAAAATTCGACACTAATGATTTGTGAGAAATGACGAGGAAAAAATAAAAGATGATTGTAAAGACATTATTATTCACTATGAAAACAGTACGCTATAAAAACCAGATTGCTCCTGGAAATGAGAAAACTGCTGAGGTTTTCAATAATAAGCTAAGGTGTAGGTATGTATGACTGTATAATACCATCGTGCTGGAAAAGCATTCTAACCCACACGTCTTTGTTGCTGATAGTAAAAGCATTTTCCTTCCTGGTGTTGCCACTTAAACCTGCCATCCTTCACATCTTGTGTTACGTGTTTTGTTTTGATGTCACTATTTAACGAAGAGCTATTCAATGACCTCTTCTGTTAAAAAAAAGGTATACGTATATATGTGGTTTAGAAGATATTTGAAATTATTAGTGCTTTCTTGATATTCTTAAAGAATCTCATGAAACTTTATTTTTTATGTGTTTAACAGTATACTTATCCCATAGGGGGCTTCCAACTTTTCACTCACTCATATTCCTTTTTAGATGACTCAACACAAATGAAAATTTAATTGTATATATTTAGCAGAAAAGTACACAAAGTTCATAACTATTTAAAAGCACACCATATTTATTGAGCATACCTTAAATAATTTTGATGAGACATTTTTAGTCTCACTGTATTATATAATTTTGATACCCCTTGCCTCAGTTAACTTCATTTCAGGTCTAAGTTCATGTCCAAAGTGTATATATTTCATTGATGTATTTCAATTCATCTGTAATGGAAAAGACCAACATTTACTTATATTCTTGTTTCTTCTGATGCTCAAGTTTAGACTTATTTCATACTGTTTTGTTCATTTATTTTTGTTTGTTTGTTTCATATATCTTTGTGAAACATCTGACCTGTACTGTTACTGCTGGGGGTGTCAAAGCATATAGCTAAAAATTTATTAGTGTCAGAAAAGTGTTGGCATATAAATAGCTAAAAAAGATAAGGATACATGTCTAGTAATGATATGGACGTGACCAACCAGTGCAAGCTAACAGGAAGTATGTGCTTAATAAAAATCTAAGTATGAATTTTAAAAATATTAAACCTAATAAAATTAAATACTAATTAATGTACATAGGTCTGACGTGCAGCTGGTTATGAAAACAGATTGATTTACTAATTAATGTAACTCTTTTGATGAGCTAAATATTGACATAGTCTCTAATGCCATGTTTCTTTTTGCCATGTAGTAAACTGTGTCAACTGAATATACCATCATTGTAATTGCCTAGCCTAAATATCTATTTACACTGACATTTATTCATTCATCAAATACCATTGAGCCCTAAAGCTAGGCATTCAGAATGAGACAGTAAATGATAGTCACAGCTATATCTGTAGGAGTATTACTAAGTATTCCTATCATACAAGAAAGACATTAGAAGAAAACCACATTTTATTCTTAAAATGTTGCTATAACTATCTATCATCACATACCTATTTTGTACCAGGTGATTTCCCTCTATTATTTCTGATCTGTGCAGTTTTCTAAACTATAAGGTATTATTGTTCAGTTTTACAGATCAGGAAGCTGAGGCTCAAAAAACTTAAGTAACTGTTCAGTATCATACATAACTGAATCAGGATTTAAACTGAGGTTTATCTGATTCTAAAATCCATTTTCCTCCCAGCTGCATAAATTCTTCATCTGAAACATTTAGTGCTCAAAGGTATTGTGTTCCCTTTCAAAATCTTTTAAAATGTTCTACATATAGTGAGTTAAAGCACATTAATGCATGTTAGAAGCCACATTTGTTAACTATTGATATACTCCAAATGAAAATCAGTTATTTTTGCCTTCTTTCTTTGGACTGACATTATAGCAAATAATGACGAGAATTTTTATGTCAAAGCAGAAGAAATACCCAAAATGTCAAGAAACTGCCCCTTATTAGTGAATCACATTTGGTGACTTTTCTTTTAATAGTTATCACCTCACTCAAATTAGAATGGGTGTCCTAGTAGATGACGTGTCAGTAGGCCTTTAAAAGAGATGCAGATGCTGGTCATGTCATTGTGGGCATAGTAGCACAATGAGGGTGAAAGAAACCAACAGGTAACATGATCCAACTCCACTCTGTGGTTACAGAGCTTAGACACAATTCAGGTGACCTCCTGTTCAATCCAGTGCCTTTTTCAACTCTCCTAAGTAAATGTTCAAAAATATTACATTAAGACATTAATAAGATAAGAAATAACTTGCTCTGAAAAATGCTTAGTTAAATTGGTAATCTATTTTTAAATCTTCTTTTAAAGAGAGTTTTCCTATGCAAAACAATCCAGATATTGATTTTTAGGCCTATATGTGAATTCTCTGGAGCACACTTAAAACATACAAACAAAATATGGGAATTAAAGACAAAGATAGTAACAAAATCAGATAAAAGATATGAAATAATTGGAAAACATTTTGAAAACTTATGAATATACAAGGCTTTATTAAGTCTACTTGCTGTTTTCAAATTGCCTTTCCACTAAAGCTTCAAAATACTTTACATTTTAAAGTTTACAGGTTTCCACTGGCTTTTTCAATATTAAATTATAGAAAAAGTTTAATATTTTCATTTAACAGATTTAGAAACTGACCAGTAGGATACTTGGTGACATTCCTCAAGTTGTAAAGCAAATCTCTATTGGATCTGGCAACCAAACCCTACAGTTCCCAATTCTCAATCCAAATACTCAGACTGCCAAATGCAGGCATGTTTTGGAAATCCATCAGTAGTATACATTTAAATAAACTTTCCATTTTTAAAGAGAGACACATTTCAGCATGTGAATGGTTCTAGCACATGTCCTAAAGTGTTATGGCTTCAGGAAGACCAAAATCAAGTGCCCTTGCCTGGCAAACTTCAGAATGCCCAGGTCTCTTTAGTCCTCTGACTACTGCACACCTGCTTACCAGATAACAAAAACATACCGGTAACCCAGGCCTCTGCAGAGGACTTAGCCCCATCAGTATCCACACAATGACCCCTCCCTTCCATGGCCCTGTAGTTTTTCACAGTTTTCAAAGAAGAAACAAGATTGAGATTATTCTGCCAACATACTTATTAGCAACACTATGTTCCTCCAGTATGATGAAATCATTAAGTCGTTCAACACAACATAACTCTTTTCACTTTAAAATGACTTTTATGTTCTCTTATTTTTTCCTAATAAAAAAACACTTTATTAGCTCTTGTAAACAATCTAATCCTCCAAGGGGACACAGTATGGGTTTGTGCCAGAAGATAAAATAATTCAGACATTTATCTGCCTTAACTCTTAAAGATATACATGACAAGAATATAAATAAGCCTAAAAATAAATAAATGTTCTTGAGTATTTATATACTTATATTTTTTTAACTGCAAAAGAAAATTTTCTTTCAGCACAAAATACATTTGATTGAAACTCAGGACAGCCATTAATATGGTAGGTATAAGACAATGAAATAGACCACAAAAGAACACTTTGAGTAAAAGACTACAAAGTAATGAGTTAGTTTGTATGTTCTGTTTGTTCATTTGTTCTTGGAACATACCAGTAAAGAAAATAAAGGGTATTGTCATCCCTGTTTTTTCTAGATGAAGTTACAGGGGCAGAAAGATTAAGGGATAAAAATGCTCAAGGGTGGTCTGTACTATAAAATATCTTTCTCAGAAGATGAGAGGTTTGTATAGAAATAATCCAGTGTTATATAGATTAATGTAGACTGAAGAAAGAGGCAGAGCCTCCTTGAAGGCTGTGACTGAATAAATGAGTTGCTAGTGAAAGTATTTTCACTCAAATTTTTAAATGCTTAGATTTTATTCCCCCTCTGATGCACAAAGTTTATAGGTTAAAAATTGTCCTCTGCACTTGTGTTTTAACCAAGCAACAGAATTATACTAAATTCTGGATTATGTGATAAAAATCTATGTCTCTTCTTTTAGTAAATTTTTGTAAAATGAGCCATTTCTTTGCTGTATGATATTCTTAATATAGTTGATGTCTTGTTGTTTAAGAAGGTCTCCTAAAATCAGGGTTACACCACTTATTTTGTTTACATATTCCAGATTTAATATTTCCTTGTATTAAAAAAAAGGGAGTTAAAATATGTTTGGCTGTAGATGTTGAGTCTATGTAATCAAAGGTGATAACAGAACTCAGAGTGGTGATGTTTGATTCAGTGATATATGTTGTGCCTCTCAAGAAATAAATTGTCCCAGTGTGCAAATTGGGAGAATTTTATTCCATTGCAACACGTTGAGCTCACTTAGAAAGCCACTAGAAATCCTTCAGTTCTCTAGACGCTGCCTAAGCTATTATTTACTAAAATCAAGTGGTCCAAAAAACATTTACGCAGTTGCAAAACGTACCCAGATTCTATAGAGTAATGCTAATTCCACAAAGTTTGAGTCATAAAAAATAATGCTAAAAAATATTCCTATGGTGTCATCCAAATGGATTTCGTTTTTTCATGCATGTAGTACTAAATAATTTAAATCATAAATAAAATTCTTACCTTCTAGGAACTTAAACAACATTAACGCCAGCCAAGCCAAGAGTAAAGTAAAAATTATTTCTAAGCCTTATACTACTTGCAAATTCAAAGTAACAACTCACCTTTTTACAGATTAAAAGTGGAACTAGACAACAGAAGTCTGAAGGAGTTGCTGAGGTATTCCTGGGGTTGGAGCTAGTCCAGGGAAGTCCGGAGTATCTATTCAAGACCCATGGGCACAGGTATAAGAGAGAGTATTCATCACAGACATACTAGAGCAGGACTCCTGTGCTGCATAACTCCACAGGGACCCCCTTCTCACTGTAGCCTCGTAAATATGTTCCCCTGGAGCACAATTCCACAGACCACTGTGTACAGAGTTGAGCAACTCAGAGATCTGATACTAAAGCAATATTTTTCAACTTTTTAAAATTCTTCCCACAATAGGAAATTAACTTGCATTACAGTCCATTAGACATACATTTATAATGTGTAACAAAAAGTTTCATGAAACAAATATTTATCACATGTAATAACTTCTGATTTTTTAAATCCCGTTCTATTTTATCTTACTCTATTTGGTATTTTTAAATAACGGTCATGACCCATTGAAAATTTAATCACTCACAAAACAGATCATGACTCAGCACGCATGTATGTAAGCTAACAGAAAGAGCTTCCACAAAATGCTACCCTAGCTGTGCAATGTTCTTTATATTTTCTTTTCTATTCTATTTCATTTATCAAAAGTATACTAGTTGGAGCATACTAAATTGATTTTGCAGCCCGTTAATAGATCTCAGTACTGTTTAGAATATTCATATGTAATTCAGCGAATATTTATTGAGCAGCTAGGGTGTGTTAGGCACTCTTTTAGCACTGCAGATGAAACAGGGTACAGTAGAAGGATATAAAGCTAGGCATGTTCATAATCTAGAAACTCAGCCTGCTCTGCTCATACAACAAAATGAGATAAGACTTCCAACTGGAATATTGATGAAGCATTTTAGGTATGGTAGTGCATATTCAGAGAATAGAAATCCTACCAGCAAGAGACTTACACTCTTCTCAACATTTGTTTTCTCACAAATATTAAGAAAAATGTGATAAAAGAGGCATTTGGGTTTAATAACAAAAAATTTGTTACTTGAGTAAACAGAAAAATCCCAAGCATTTTAAAGTTAATTCTAACAGTTTTCAGTAATTACGTGTGTTAAGAAAGGAAACAAAACATGATTACCAGGGGACCCTTTTTCTGACTCTGTCACCACCACAAGACTGAAAAGACTGATCCCCTTGATAGTCATAACTACACAGACATCATATTCCAAGATTCAAGCTGCATCCCTTCTACTGCTGTTTTCTCCTTCCCAGCAGCTTGGCCCTGTTGAGTGTGGAGAGCATTTCCTCAGATACAGCCATAGCTCCCTTCCCTGTCTTTCTACCTTCTCCTAAGTCCTTTGGTTTGGGGCCTCTTCCTCCCTCCCTTAAATAGAACAAAGTAGCAGGGTTTTCTTTCTATTGCTGATAGAAGAATGTTAACAATTTATATCAGAATCCAGAGCACAACAGTAGAGATTTGATACGTTTTTGTAAATACATATTACCATTCCCTCTTAAATAAAGCTTAAGAAAATAGTCTTGTTGAAAGATCTAGTATCTCATAAAAGTTATCTTTCAATTTATTATTATTGTTATCATTAAAAATCTATCCTTTAAATACAAAGGAGAAAATTTCACTATTTCAATGGGATTGGAAAGTGAATTATATTTATTAGACTCACTAAGCCATGATATTTTCTCTTATCTCGAGAAGCATCCATTTTTATTAAGGATTACCATTGTCCCCCTTTGCAATGCAGGTGCACTTACCAAAGCAAATGATAAAGGTCAGATGGTGAAGGCATACACATTCTATATGACTTATTTCTTAGGTTCTTGAATTTTGTGGATAAAAAATCAGTTTTGGGCATATTAATTTAGAGAAGGTTTGTTAGCATAAAGTAATATTTCAAAATTAGAGCTAAACAAACTGGTATAATGACATTTAAAAAACACTTCATTGTTCTCCTTGATGTGAGTTTTATGCCCTATCTTGTACACATACAAGACGTGTAATAATGTTATTAATATTTAAGAGACAGCCAGGTAAGAGTTTAGCACAATACAAACAATGACCAGGAAAAAGAGAAATGAATCAAAAGAGGGAGACACTAACTTTGTTTTGAAAAGTAGTTTTAAAAATGAGATGAAACATGTCAAGGGTAAAATTAATATTAGGGAAATACCCTTTAAAATTTATGCATGCTATATCTGTGTACACACACATATGCATATACATATATCATGAATTATAAGTGTATGCAGAATACTGTTTACCTACAGAAACCTGTCCTGCTGGGCAAGCTACCTCTGTCATTTCCTCATTGGACTAGACTGTCTTAATTTCTGGTGTCTAAGCATGAGATTTTGCACCAAAGTTTGTTTGGGTGGCTTTCCAGTCTTCTCTCCTACTCTGGAAAAACAACAGAGACAATGAGAAAAAGGAATTATGCCAGTTCATGGTGCTGCTGGCTGGTGTGAAATAATCATTTTTTCCAAGTAAAGGACTTCTCCAGTTCTAACTTGTTCCAGGTTCCCAGCTGCCTTTTGGTTATTTAACTGCTAAATATGTAATGAATAATTTGCTTTTTAAAACTCTCAGAGACTGTCCTTTTTGTTCGATTAAGCACAGAATATCTTGGCTGCAAAAACAAAACAAAAAAAAAAAAACAGCTTTAACAAAACATTTTTCCCCACAGTTCAACAGACCATAGGGTTTTGTGCAGAACTGTGAAATACATTCACCAGAGAGAGTACCTGTTAAAGATTAAGTGGTTCAGAAATAAGCAATTTCCAAATTTCTCTCCATCTATAAAATTTCATACAAATTCAGGGTCCTCTTTGAATGACAACATGAATGAGTAACTTTAAGAACTCAGAGTAATTTGGGGTAGACCTCTCTCTCTGTGGGGTTATTTCAACTTCTTGAAATATCTGGAAGCCTTTTAAGGTAATTTGTCATTTTGAAGCCATCTCTTTTCCAATGTCCCTTCTCCTGGCATTGAACTAAGAAACTGGAGAGTTCATTTTCACTTTCTCCACAAACAGGTGGTATTCTTACCTTTTGTCTACAAGAATACCCACAAACAGCGTCAAACTACCGGCTTCTAAAAGTTGAGTGCAAGTTTTATGATTTTACAGTCTTTTTAATAGATTCATTCAACCAACAAATATTTTTTGAATGACAACCATGTGTCAAAGACTGTGTTAGGTCTTGGAAATACAGAGATAAATAAATGATTTTTGTATTTAATGGTTTAGAAAGATGATTTCAAATTTCTTCACTGCTTATGTAAGGTAGCAGGTTCAACCATGGACAGGAGTAGCTGGAAGCATAGGGAAACCTCACAATATTTTCAATCATATTAGTTTGTTTTGGAGAAACACAGGACTCTTCATGACCTTCCGTCTACTTTATTATCACCTTGTCTTTGTTTTCTTTTTTTTTTTTTAATTATCTTGCTTCTGCATAGAGGCCCTTTTAATTTTGTTTTCATCTCTGAAATTGCAGATCAAATGTTATACCACTGGGCTAGTTTTCTCTGACATGTTCAGTTTTATAATGGTCTCCTTGTTTTGTACCTGTTATATCTCTTAGCATATTGCATTATAGTTATACTAGCAATATAAGAAAAGCGCTTTGCATTTTTCTAGTTCATAATAAACTCTGAATAAATATATATTTGAGAGAAGAAAAAGACAGGAAGATTTCTATGTTTATTTCTTTGCCTAACCTATTAGTTCCTTCAGGAAAGAGTAGGGTTCTTTCTTTTCATAGTCATTTATATTCTGTTGTCCAACAGAGTACACCTGTTTGTTGCATTGATTTCTTGAAAATGAAAGAAAAATTTTAAAAACTACACTTTCATCTTCATACTACATTTAAGAAGCTTGTGTTATTCACCAGTTTCTTTTGGTAAGACAGAACTGCACCCAGAGTGTCTATGCTTCGTTTCTTCTAATTCTTCAAGAATATTTAGATAGAGAGCTTTCAGTTATCCCAAAATGGTTGCTTCCTTGAATCATACATGTGGATACTTCTCTGTTGCAAAATAAAGAAAAAAAATAAAAATAATCTGTAAGGAAAACCTTCATCTACAAAGCCTTGCCATGTACACTCTAGAGCATTTTGAAAATGTGTTCTGCGTTTGATTAGAGAAATTGTGATCTCTACATCTAAATATGCCATTATTATTTAGCAGATTGGAAAAATTGCCACAGATAGTACCACAAGTAGTGATTACCAGTAAATAAGACTTTTTAATAAAACTCTTAATGATGTTTATAAAGGTTTAATAATTTTTTTTTTAATTTAAAAAGTACAAACCACAGTGCTTCCATTATGTTGTGGGAAAAAAAAAATTTAGAAAGATGGTGTCCAAATGGAAATAATGCATAGCACCTATGGAAATAGCAGCAAGATTTAAGAAGCAATTAAATGTTTAAGGTTTTGATTATTTTGTAACAAATCTGAATTAATACTTAAAGAATTGTATACTATGTGCCTACTTCAGCATTTGTTATGTTTTCTTACACTACTCTTGATGAACATAGTCATTATTTCATAATATTTCATAAATATGTATTTTCAAAGAGAGTTTTTAAAAATCTCATTTTTTAAATAAAACACTGGAAAAAAAAAAAAAGGCAGACCATGACGGGGAAAGTGACCAATCCTTTCTATAGGGATATTTGTAAAGTGTTTTGGATGTGAGGGTTTGTACTTGCTACTATTACCACAGCACCACTACTGTGACCACTAATGTCAGTAATGATGATAGCTCCTTTTATTTTTATAGACTTTTACATACTACAGGACTTTCACTTGCCTTTTTTTTTTTTTTTGATTCTCAAAATGATCATGTCAATTGTGAAATTTTTTCTAAGGCAAAAGTTCAAAGGTATCAAAGTTTCACATGTAGAAAGACATTTATCCCTGTATTATCTATAATGATGAAAAGTTAAAATATGAATGTCAGACTTTATCAGAGTGATTCAATAAATATAGTAAATATATACACTACACAGTTAAAACTATAAATACAAAGTATATTTATCAGAAAGGAAAAATTCTTGTATTATTCTATTAGGTAAAAACAAGAAGAATATAAAATTATATTCGTAGTACTGTTACAACTACGGAAACGTTTCTGTGTATTTGGACGAAGCCTCAATGGTAACATGATAAATGTAGAGGTTTTTAGGATGGTGTAGCCTAAAATGTTTGAGTTATTTTAGATTTTTTGATGACACTGGTGGTGTTCATTATGCCATATATGTGTTTAGTATTTTTAAATAAAATTAACTGTATATTCTTAAAATAATAAAGTATTTGTCAAATGCATGTGTTACATAAAACAGTGCATTTACAATGGGGAAAGACCATTTACAAAAAAGTGATTATAGGTTCCTTTTCAATAGATGTGGTTTTCACCCTATCTACCTCACCCCTTGTGCATCTGGATCACCAGGGGTGATTTCAAAGAATACTACTGCCCAGGCTGCACCCCGAGAGATGAGTTTTCAACGGGTCTGGGTTAGGGCCCAGGTATTGGTTTTTGTTTTTGTTTTGTTTTGTTTTTAATTTATCCAGATAATTCTGTTGTGCAGCTTGGGTTGAGCATCACAAAAAGAGTTATAAATAAGTGAAATTTTATCTTTTAAAATGTTAAATTCCCAGAATTTTTATCTTTAAGACTTTTAAGAATAAGAATACTATTTAAGACTGGTCTAATTTAAGAAATCATAAGTACAAAGTATCTTTATGCAATCGGAATGGATTATTATTTTTATTCATTGCCCAAAATAGTGATAAATAGAGTGTTGGTGAGAGAAATGAGCACTGTCATCCACTGCTTATAGGAATGTAAATTGAGTGTGTATTGATTAACTTCACAGGAGGGTAGTTTGGCAATATGTATTCAAAGCTTCTAAAATATGTAAACCCTTTAGTCCCTGGAATTTCACTTTTAAAAATTTATCCATAGAAAATAATTAGGCAAACTGGCAAATAAATATTAATAAGAATATGTGTCATAGTGTTGCTTACAATAGTAAGAGACTGGAAATAATAAAAAAAATCCATGTCTGTAGGTTGATTAAAGTACAATATATCAATACATGATACTAACAAAATGGTTCTGTAGCTATATATGTTAACATGGAATGATAATCACAATACATTGACAACTAAAAAAAGCTATAACATAACATTATAGCATGATTCTATTTTTTTTAAAAATGTGTAACATGCATATATTGCATACATATATGTACATATATGCTTGCCTGTATAGGTATAGACATGCAGGTAGAAAACACCCAGAAAGCTAAAAACTAAAATATTAATAGTTATCTTCACAGGTACTTTTTATTTGCTGCTTTATATTTTTATGTGCATTCTACTTTTGTGGGTTTCTTTTCACTAAAAGGAAGTAGTAGTTTTATAAATAAAGACAAATAACTTTTTAAATGAAAAAAACTTTTTAAATAAAACTGTTACTTTTATCTACCCAATTGAATGAAGAACACTGATTCTTTGATAGTGTTCTATCCTATTCTAGGATAGCTTTTGATAGTCAGCAATATCTGTTTCCTTTTTTTTAACCCCTCACCTCTCCTGCTACCACAACCCACCAGCTATTTCCTGATAAAATGTCTTCAATATATTTATTTCCAAAAGTATACGTTCTAAACTTAAGTCCCATTAGCAGATGTCAATTGATCTGATTACAATTAATCTAGTTACAATCAATGAAGGTGCCATGTAACAAATAAGTTGAAATTTATGTTAATGCATTTTTATGCCTAGTCTCATGTAATATCCATGCTTAATAACTGGTTTTTGTTTTTGTTTTTTTTTCATTTTAGGCAGTTCAGGACCATCATCCTCCATAGCCATAGCGGGCACCAACCACCCTGCCATCACAAAAACAACGTCTGTTCTTCAAGATGGCGTCATAGTCACCACCGCAGCTGGAAACCCACTGCAGAGTCAGCTGCCCATTGGGAGTGATTTTCCTTTTGTTGGCCAGGAGCACGCACTTCATTTTCCATCCAACAGCACTTCAAACAACCATCTTCCACACCCCTTGAACCCCAGCCTCCTCAGTTCTCTACCTATCTCTTTGCCAGTGAATCAACAGCATCTCCTAAACCAGAATCTATTAAATATCCTCCAGCCTTCAGCAGGAGAAGGCAAGTCTGAGATCAACCTCCACCCTTTAGGTTTTCTCAACCCGAATGTAAACGCTGCTTTAGCTTTTCTCTCCAGTGACATGGATGGGCAGGTATTGCAGCCTGTTCACTTTCAGCTCTTAGCAGCCCTGCTTCAGAACCAAGCCCAAGCAGCTGCCATGCTTCCCCTGCCATCTTTCAATCTGACCATCTCAGATCTTTTGCAACAGCAAAATACCCCTTTACCCTCATTAACACAGATGACAGCCCCCACCAGACCGTTTGCCAAGCAATCAGTCAGACAACAGCCGAGCTGAGACCCTTTAACCAGCCCCCTGGGGAACCCTTTACCAAGCTTTGCAGGCAGTGACACTACTTTTAACCCCCTGTTCCTCCCAGCTGTCACTGGGGCCTCAGGATTAATGACCTTGAATCCCCAGCTGTTGGGAGGTGTCCTGAACTCGGCATCGGCCAACACCGCTAATCATCCAGAGGTTTCCATAGCAACCTCCTCCCAGGCAACCACTACCACAACCACTACATCATCAGCAGTGGCAGCACTGACTGTCTCAACACTTGGTGGGACAGCAGTGGTGTCAATGGCAGAAACATTGCTGAATGTATCTAATAATGCTGGGAATACACCTGGTCCAGCTAAACTCAACAGTAACTCTGTGGTGCCACAGCTACTTAACCCTCTACTGGGGACAGGTCTACTTGGTAAGTTAAATTTTTTCACAAATTTTTTACAAAGAAACGTTTTTCTAATTCTATTTTCTCCTTTTTAAAAACTCCATTTTGTCACACTATTTTTAAAAATGTTTTTGTTATGTCACAGCTTGCTTAAGGAACTAAATATAACAACACTCAACACACAACCATAGTTATACAAACATGAGTGACTTTTTCCTTTTTCCCTATTCTAGCAATACTAAATATCATTTTAATCTGCTTTCTCTTCTAATTCTGATGCCACCTAAACCTAAC
Organism: Ateles fusciceps; assembly: GCA_036589455.1. Classification (NCBI taxonomy): domain Eukaryota; kingdom Metazoa; phylum Chordata; class Mammalia; order Primates; family Atelidae; genus Ateles; species Ateles fusciceps. The sequence continues at coordinate 13,979,151 of JAZHEH010001266.1, read as the reverse complement.
CTACCCATCAACTCTTAAACCAAGTAGAGTCTTATTTTTCAAATAATAAAGCACAGGTACATCTTAAAAATAACTTTTATTTGAATTTTAGTTGGTGTGGCATCACAGGGTTGGTATGAGCAGCTGCACTGTGGATGGAAACAGATTGAGAAAGTGTTTTCCAGGTGAACCCTAAATAAACAAAAACTAAACGCTTGTCTAGCAAAACAGGAAGCAAAACGTAAAAACATGCAAAGCTAAAGTTTGCCCAAGTTCAAGGGAACAGATAGCCCCTCTAGCTTCTACTAGATTTCCTCAGTCAGTATTATTTTTTGGCCTTTGTGGCTTAAAAACAAAGTGTTTCATCTGTATTATCCTATCACAAAATAGTTAGAAAATAATGTCATGTGTATTTAACTGAAGGATGTAGGTAATTATAAAGTGTAGGGATGGTGTCCATAACGTCTGGAAACTCAGCCAAATGTGCATGATGATGTCAACGGCACCTTCAATGTGTAAAAATAATTTGTTTATTATTTATGTTTTTTGATTTTATGGATACCTTTATAATATAGCATAATTAGTTCTGTTTGGCATTGAAATCTTTGCAGTTAAATAACCTACAAAGCATTACAGATTTACATATTTCAAATTACAGGACAATTTCTATGACATTATCCTCAAGAAAATGTCAGAGTAAATTCAAAAGGATTTCAAATTTTGAATATAAATTTAGTTATTAATCTTACTGATTATATAATATTTATTTTAAATGATTATGACAATGAATTATTTTCTGTTGTTAGTTTTCTTTCCTATTTTAATTTTAGGTGACCAACCTTCTACTGCAAAACAAAATGCACATTTCTAAGCCAAATTAATGATTTGATGTGGTATATAATGATGATTATGGTTTGAGAGCTAAATTTTGTAAACAAGGCCTGATCAGGCTCACTCATTTTAACTATGTGGTCAGATACAATTGCTAAAACATTGTAGGACTAATTTCAACCTTTAATTTTAGGTGCTCTAAAAGAGATCTAAAATCTAAAAATGGATCAAGAAATCATATGACACAGAAGCTCAGTATGTAAGGACTGCTTAATGAATAGAGCAAAGACTAAGTAGTCATTCCAGGATATAAAATTTAAAAACTAATTATACAAGATAAAACTAAATAATAAAGCTACTCTCTCCTTACCACTCAGTAAGACTTTCAGAAGAAAGAAAGAAAAGCATTACCCAAGTAAGCATAGCACCTAGTTTTTGTTTCAGAAATTCTCAGGTACAAAGAAAGGCATAGAATCTCCAAAAAATCACATTTACTTATATTTTATGTTTTTCAAACTGTAGGTGATATGTCATCAATAAACAATACTTTGAATAACCATCAACTGACTCATCTACAGTCGCTGTTAAACAACAATCAGATGTTTCCTCCAAATCAGCAACAGCAGCAACTTCTCCAGGGGTACCAGAATCTCCAGGCGTTCCAGGGACAGTCCACAATTCCTTGCCCAGCTAACAATAACCCCATGGCTTGTCTGTTTCAGAACTTTCAGGTACTCTCCTCCCCTGCGTCACTTTCGAAGAAAACAATGTCTGGGTTTGTTTAAATACTTCATGTGGGGGAAGGGGCAAAAAAAGTAGGTTATGTGCCCTTTCCTCTATCTACTGTTATTTCTCAATCATGAGTATTGTTAAACACTCCAGTCTTTCGTGTGAAGATTTTCTTTTTTTATTTTGTCTGAAGCATCTCAGCAGTTTTTTTGAAGCTGTTAGTAAAAACCAATCGTGTGACCGTCATAAACCCTTTTGTCATTTCTCATTGCTCTTGTGACTGAGACTCACCTCCTTCGCATGCCCACCTGTCCTCCCTCTTCAGCCTCAGCTCTCACCACTCTTTCCCTGGCTTCAGCCACATGGTCTTTCTTTAGTTCCACCAAGTGAATAAATTCCTGCTAGATTAAGGAGATAGATGGAAAGAGTAACACTAAATCCACATAGGAAGAAAATATGGGACTTTTTAAAAATAATCTTGGGGTAAAGAAGGCTCTTTCAGCATGACAGAAAACCAAGGCAGTCAAAAGGAAAAGTAACAGATTTGAATACATAAAAACTTAAAATCTCTGTATAATCAAGGATATTCTAAACAAAGCTAAAATCAAGTGACAACCTGGCAGAAAATATTTTCCTAATACACACTAAATAATTAACACCTACTATGTAAAAGAAACTCCTACAAATCAGGAAGAAAAAAGATAATCAATTATAAAAAATATAGCAATAGATATGAATAGACAATTCACAGAAATTGAAAGATAAAGTATTAATAAACATATGAAAATAACAATCAGAGTTAAATAAATTATCACACTAACGTGTCCATCAGATTGATGATACCCATTCCTGACAAGGTGCAGGAAAATAGATTCTCTCAGATTGCTGTTGGTCTGATGATACACTGATACAGTCCTTTGGAGGATAATTTGATAGCATATCAGATTTTTAAATATCTTTTGACCAAAAGTTCAGCTTTTATGTATTAATATCTCATTTTAGAGAAATCTTCAAATGCAAACTAAGAAGCACATGCCAAAATGTTCAGTGCAATATAATTTATGGTGTCAAAAATTATGAACCACTGAAGTCTCCATCAGTAGGGAAATCATTAAATGTATTATGGTACAGTATATCCATCTACCTAGTGGTTTAGAAAATTAAGTAGACATATAATCTGATATGGAAAGATCTGTAAGACTGCAAGACTCCAATGCTGTAGTATTGCAAACAGTACTTTTCAGTCTGGAAACCATGAACATAATCATATGCTAAAGGAAAGACCCAGAAAAGTAGAACATCTTTATGTTCAAGGGATAATAAATAAGGCACGATCCTTGAGGAGGGGGCATGGGATTCAGAATCTAGTACCATCCCATTTAGGTTGAAAGAAAAAGGAGGGGAAAGAGGAAGGAAGGTAAGAAGGATGCACTTCAGTGCTGGTTATTTCTAAGAAAGGAAACAGGACTGCAGTAGGGTGAGAAACTGTGAGTTTGGGTGAGAAGTAATGATGAAGAAAACTTGTATCTTTTTTGACAATGATTATATATGTGTGTGTGTGTGTGTGTGTATATACACACACACACACATATATATATATATCTTCCATATTAAAATAATTTAGAAAGGAAAAGGAGTTGCTCAACCGTGTCATTAAGAAAAAGATAAGATAAAGCCTGAAGAGAATCCATTAGATTTAGCAATTAGGACATCATCAGTGACTTAGTGGAATGCTGTTTTGCTGGAGTGGCGGGAGCAGGAGCCAGATGGCAATATGGAGGAACAGTGAATGGGAGTTTAGGAATTAAAGAATATAGATTAAAGAAGTAGATTTTAGCTGTTCTTCACACATACACACACACACACACACACACACACACAGAGAGACTACTATTTGAGATGATAGGCTAATTTGTTTCACTGTAGTAACCAATTTACCATCTATATATGTATTCCATAACAACATGGTGTTAACCTCAAGTACACACAACAAAATTTACTTTTGGAAAAAACAACTTTGAAGAACGTAAGAGAAATAGGGCAGTGACCCAGCAGGGGTTTGGGGGCAGGAGTGAATGCAGACTTTAAAATATGTAAACCATGAACATATCATGTGCTATAGGAAGACCCAGAAAAGTGGAAGAGATTGAACATGAAGAAGGGAAGGGATAATAAATAAGGCAGGATCCTTGAGGAAGGGGCTTGGGATTCAGAACATAAATGGAGGGCACACCCTTAGAGAGCAGAAGGGACCCCTCTTATGGGAAGCAGGACAGAATTTAGGACAGGTATAATTCCAGAGAAGTCTGCTGCCAGGGGGCCAGGGAGTATCAGAGTATAAGAAATGATGAGAATTCTTGCCTGATGGGCTTTATTTTCTCTATTATGTAAGGTCATCTAAGAATAGTGTGGGAGATGATGAAGAAGTGGATGAATATTTGAATAGTTGTGGAAAATGAGTGATAATTAACTAGAAGATCTAGGATTGATGGGCAGCAAAAAGCCCTCAACTGAGGTTGGAAGCCACAAATTCCTGTAGACAAATATTGAGCATCCTCACTGTAGATGTAGATAAGGTGGGCAGTTGAATTGATCCAAGATTGGGATTTTGCCTGGTAGGTGTAGACAGGGTGATAATAGCAAGAGAGAGGTTGCCATGCCGACAGATCCCAGGTTCTGGATTATGAGGGAAGGATGTAAAGAAAGGGAGAGATCAGTGGGGAAAAAAACCTGAGAATTCAAAGTATCAAGGGTCTAGAGCAGTCATTCTTAGATGGTGTGGAGGTTGGGGGATGGGTGGTAAAATTAAAATAACCCTGGGCACTTTTTCAAACTGCCCTCATCCTTCCTATCCTGAAGTTCTGATATGCTCTCCTGGTAAGTATGCTCTCCCTTCACCACCTTCCAATTGAGAATCACTTGTGCAGACAGCCATTGCCACTGTTGACAGCATGGGGGATGCAGCTGAAAAGATTAAGGAGCAGATATTACTACCCCATCTGAAAACTGGTGTCATGTTATTGTTAAGAAGGGAGTTTATATGTTTTGTTTTATTGTATTTTATATTATGTTTCACTTAGTTAAGTGGAAACAGTAAGTTAGAAATCATTTTCAAAATCTTTTTCCTTTGCTGATTTGATTACCTATGACTTGACTCTCCTTTTGCATTCTAAATTGCAAAGACCTGTAATTGCAAAGACCACAAAATCAATGGAGTTATCCCACTCTGAGTACATTTTATGTCCAACCACCTCAAGTTTAATTTTTCTAGAGAATGTTTTGCAGGGATAATTTTTTAAAATGCATTGAATAATTTTAACCAAAGAAACAGCATGCAGATATAATCAAGATGTATGCTTTCCTATACAAAGTGACTTTTTATTTCATTTTTGAGTCTTGTTCTTTATATTTCCTGCCTTGTTATATTTGTTTGTCTTTGGTAAATCTTAAAATTGTAGTCTTTCTCTTTGAGGCCTTCAAAATTATTTCCCTTTTTCTCACTGATTCCTGTCTATTTCTTCAAGGTGAGAATGCAGGAAGATGCAGCTCTCCTAAACAAAAGAATAAGCACTCAGCCTGGGCTCACAGCACTTCCTGAGAATCCAAACACTACACTTCCACCTTTTCAAGATACACCTTGTGAGTTGCAACCGAGGATTGACCCATCCCTTGGTCAACAGGTGAAGGATGGCCTCGTTGTGGGTGGCCCAGGTGATGCTTCCGTAGATGCCATTTACAAAGCAGTTGTTGATGCAGCCAGCAAAGGAATGCAGGTTGTCATCACCACTGCAGTCAACAGTACAACTCAGATCAGCCCCATTCCAGCTCTGAGTGCCATGAGTGCCTTCACTGCCTCAATTGGTGACCCATTAAATCTCTCCAGTGCTGTCAGTGCGGTCATTCATGGACGGAACATGGGAGGTGTTGATCATGATGGTAGGCTGAGGAATTCAAGAGGGGGCTCGGCTGCCCAAGAATCTAGACCATGGGAAAAATGCGAACGAAGGAGATGGGTTTGAGTATTTCAAGTCAGCAAGTTGTCACACATCCAAAAAACAGTGGGATGGGGAGCAGAGCCCCAGAGGGGAGCGAAACAGGTGGAAGTACGAGGAATTTTTAGATCATCCAGGCCATATCCACAGTAGTCCTTGTCATGAAAGGTCCAACAATGTCTCTACACTGCCATTTCTGCCTGGGGGAGCAGCACCCAATACTGTTACCACCAAGAAACTGTCCAGGGGGATAAAATTCTAGAGGAAAATTTCAGGTATAATAACTATAAAAGAACTATGATGAGTTTTAAAGAGAGACTAGAGAACACTGTGGAAAGATGTGCACATATTAATGGGAATAGACCTCGACAGAGTCGGGGATTTGGAGAGCTGCTAAGCACTGCAAAGCAAGACCTGGTCCTAGAGGAGCAGTCTCCAAGTTCCTCAAATAGCTTGGAAAGTTCTCTGGTCAAAGACTACATCCATTACAATGGAGACTTTAATGCCAAAAGCATTAACGGGTGTGTGCCTAGCCCTTCAGATGCTAAAAGCATTAGTAGTGAAGATGACCTAAGGAATCCAGACTCCCCCTCTTCAAATGAATTGATACATTATAGACCAAGGACGTTCAATGTTGGCGACTTGGTCTGGGGCCAAATCAAAGGACTGACTTCCTGGCCTGGAAAATTAGTAAGAGAAGACGACGTTCACAATTCATGTCAACAAAGCCCCGAGGAAGGGAAGGTATACCAATCTTTATCCATTGTCAAATACTAACCTTTGTTCAGATATCAATTATTGGTTTTTGTTACCATCACTTTGGATTCTTTGGATTTGAAATTAGGATTCTTCATGACTCATTGAGGTCTCACAAGCTTCTGGAGCATAAAATGAAGAGGGGGATGGTTATAGTCATCAAAATGTCATATCAACAAGGGGTGAGTTGGAAAGCATTTATAGATCACACTAGGGCTCAGGGTGGCTGTAAGCCAGGAACCAGATTTCCAGAATTTGGTCAACTCTGCCTTCCCTCTCTACATTTACCTACTTCTTCATTTCATACACAGAGGAGGAAGGCAAGTGTCAATGACTGGGGGAAAAATCTGGTAGCCTTTGGAGGTCCAGGAGTGTGGCAGGGGTAAGGCCCTCCCCAGGCAACAGATGCTCCACGGGTTGGCATCTCCTCCATGTGCTTACGTGTGGCACACAGAGCTGGGAAGGGGGTACAATCTGGGTGGAGTTGCAGCCGTTTCTGGAAGCAGCAGGTAAAGTCCGAGTTCAGAATGATGTCTCCTTTCAGAAAAAGTTCTGGGCCTTTAAAACATATGGAAATGTTTAACCCCATAGTGTGGTTCTACTTAACACAATTAGATCATATAAATTAAATGGAAACTTCTCCATGAAACTACTGTTCAATTCAAAAGAAATTAGTAGGGGTCTTCTGACGTTTTTTTTTCTTCCCCTTACAAAAATGGTGGAATTGGCTCACTAGGCAAGAAATACGCAGAGTGTTTAAAGTAGATAGAAAAATTTGTATCTGACCAGGAGGAGATCATTACGCACATTCCCCCATATGATGAAGAAACATATAATTTTTCATCTTCTTAGGTAATAAAAATTACTCGTACAGGTATATATTATTCTCGTAAAGAGTGTATTGTGTAAAGCAATCTCTGCTCAGACTTTCACTGGCACTTAGGTTTAATGACAGGAAACCAAAAGCATTTTGCCAGCACAATAAAAGGATTGTCTTTCTCCAAATGACTAGAGGGTCCTAAAACCTTGCTTATAATGCCTAATATATACTTGTCAGGATACACTCTGGTCATAATGTTTGTGCATTTGATACGAAAATGAATTCCATACCCCTATTCACAAAATATTTTATTCTCTATGCTTTCTGAGATCAAACATTCTTTACGTTGATAAACCTAAATATTTTTGACAGTTTATTCAAGAAATAATTAGAAACAGAAAAATTGGGCTTTTATGATATAAATGGAAGTTCCACAAATACAAGATGTAGACGTTGAACTGTTTTACAATCTCTGTGCAAACGAACTAAGTCTTTTTTATGTGCCATTTTACCAAAAGCTTAACTAAAAAAAAGATTATGGCCTGCCTTCCGTGGAAACATTCTTCCTGTCCTAAATGCCTTGTCTAAATATCTTTTTTATGCCCTTAGGAGAATAAAGGCACGTACTTTTCTAACACGTTTCTCATTAAACAATGGTCTAGATCTTCTGATTAATCTCTGTTCGAAAACTCCTGAGACCGAGGTATTCACTGATGTTAGGGGAAATGTACTTTAAAAAAAAATCTAAGAGTCCAAGAAACATTTATTTTTCTTCATTTAAATAAGCAAAGTAGTATGTAGTATTCATTCCACTGCAAAATAATATTTTTTAAATCCAGAGTCTTCTTAATTTTGGCAATAGATGAATCATAATAGGAAACATAAAATTGTTGCTGTAAATTCGTATATTCCTCCTCTCACTGGCTGACCTTGTAATTTTGCATTCTCAAGTAAAAACCTTTATATCGCAATATACTATACACTAAAAGTATTTTTAGTAATTCAGACAATTTAATTTAAAGCACACATTTAGAGGTAAAAACTGAAAACATGTAATAGAATATTCATGATGATACATGAACATTTATCTATCATTTAAAAAGCAAGCTATAACAGCCTTACAAGCTCTAAGGGCTCAACATTTTTAAAAACCTCTGATCTTTTCAGGACCTACCACACATTTTGCACATAAATAAACTAAGTACTACTTCATAAACATTCTTGTTTCCTCTGTAGTTCACAAAACAAAAGACTTCCTAATACCTTATTTTGTGATGCTCCGTGAGTCAAAGTTCTCATTTTGTTAACACCAGAAAAGGTAAAATTTCCAACACAGGTCTGTCTGACTTCAGGCCAAGTGTCTGATATATTGATCACCTTAGTTCATGAAGAAAAAAATTAAACTATGTTCAATACCTGTGTAAGACAACACATGATGTATTTCAGAAAGATATCTAATAGAACACTTTTTAAAATTTGTATTCTTATTCAGGTGAACCAGTTTTGATGTAATTTTATTTATGTAGAACTTCATGCCCAAGAACGTTAGATAAAGTCTTATGCATTAATAACTAAACTTCTGCTTCTAGAAAGGTAAGCACTGCCTTAGGTTACCTTCTATATACTATGGCAATACCTGACGTTTTTATAAAGTCCAGAGCAGAAAGGCAGAGACTAGCGTCAAATTTGTTTATTATCGTAAAACTTTTCTAATTCCACCTTGCTAATGTAGAATGTGGGCTCATTTTCCATAGTGTTTATCTTTGTAGTGTCTATGAAGAAAAAATTTGCCAAACAATTTTCTTACATTATCATTTTAAACTTTTTTAGCTTCTCAGCTTTCATACTATTTCTGTGTCCACCAAAGAATCCAAGATTCAGACTCCACCAAATAAAAATCTATGTTAACTCAAGTTTTAGAATAGATTATTACCCCCCACTCTACCCCCACAATCTATCATTTATTATATTCAGTTACAGGCTTTGTTCTTAGCAAGTCACTCCAAATTCTTTATAGAAGCAGGCAAAATAGAAAGTGTAGGTAATTCATTAACAGGATAGAATATCACTATGTCAAACAAGCTGGGTGCCTCTCCTATTTTCAGGTTGTGTGGTTGGTCTCTGGTCTAAGGAAGTCAATGCTGTGTGATCAGAGCACTGATATTTGCCAAGGGCTGAGACCTCCTCATTGTCAATACGTTAATATTTTAGCAGACACTGTTGGTCATAATAGTAAATGACTTGGTCAGCTTATGATCTTAGAAAAGCCTTTTTGGTCTTTGGCAGGATATTAAATGTAGCAGATTACTAATATGCATTAGACATGTTCCGTAGTTTCTGAGATGATTTCCTAAAAGGTATGGTTTCTAGACATCAAATACTGTATAAATACAGTCTACAGAGAAACTAAGAAAAAGCAGGGTGTAGCAGAAAGAGGCATGGGTTTGGGCACTCTGATGTGAGCCTAATCTTAGCTCTGCCAGTTACCTAAGAGGTCCTAGTAGGTATATTAATCTCCTAGAAGCTGCAGGCTACTCACCTCTCAAGTGAGAATATTAATTTCTATTCAAAAAGATGCCTTAAAAATTCAATGAAATACTGTATTATTATCTAGCACATCAAAGAAGCTCAGTAAATATTAGCCTTCCATTCTCTGCCCTTTATGTTAGACAGTCTTATTAATTTAGGTTCCAGCATTATGGAATTGTGGTAATTTGACCTTAGTTATTGTTTACCTCTGCATTGTCCATGTATAAAGGATTTATTAACCAGGTTGAGAGTTAAGGGTTTTAAGGATTATATTCAATGAATGAAATAGTTCATAACTATCTTTATGAATTTCAGCACATGTACAAATTGACATATCTAATTATAAGTTAATGTTAGCTGTTAATTTCAAGCAGGAGTTCTACTTGAAAGCGTTTTATGAGCGGGTTGCAGTGGCTCACGACTATAATCCCAGCACTTTGGGAGGCCGAGGCGGGCGGATCACGAGGTCAGGAGATCAAGACCATCCTGGCCAACATGGTAAAACCCCATCTCTATTAAAAATACAAAAAATTAGCTGGACGTGGTGGTGCACCTGTAGTCCCAGCTACTCAGGAGGCTGAGGCAGGAGAATCGCTTGTACCAGGGAGGCAGAGGTTGCAGTGAGCCAAGATCACGCCACTGTACTCCTGCCTGGGCAAATTGCCTGTATGTATTACTTTCCTAAGATTGAAGCTATGTGACAGCATTGGAGGATGTTATGTGCCTTGTATTATACCACTCAGGAAGTGCTATCTCTATCCTAATATGTTTTTTCCCTTGGTTAGCAGTTTGTAATAAAGTGCATTCTGGGAGATAGTTATATCTGTTCTAAATAACTGGTTCAAGTTTCTCTCTGAACCATGAACCCTTTGTTGTTCATGGCTCAGTGACCAAGAATAAGACCTCAGTGCTGTGCTCCAGAACATAGCCATAGCCAGACAGATTCACTTCCAGATTTTGGCATAATGTTAGGGAATTCTTGGGAAGAAAAATGGCTACCTCTGATATTACACCTCTATGCCTTAATATGAAAATATTTTTAAGCCTATGCAACTATGGGGGAAATGGTTATCTTTATGTACTTCTTTCAATAACTATTTAAATATAGAGAAAATGCTCTTGTTTTCTAAAATATATCTTACAATTGTCATCTGTCATCTTTGATTTTATGTTAACTAGCCTAAATGGGTTGCCTCTCAAGAAGTAATAATCAAAAAATAAAATTTATATTTTTTTCTGCATAGATTATTTTTACTTTTTGAACATCCTGTCATTGGTCTTCATATATCATTGCTCTTACATTTGATGTATATTCTGACCCAAGCCAAATTTAAGAAAGGATTTATTACTAGACTGGCACCAAAATGTTTCTTTTCAAAGAAATGACTGTTGTTGGACAGGTCCAGAGACACTTGATTACCAAGAAAAGGTCTACATCTCTGTTCTACACTCCCTGATTAAATGAAGACATATTTTTCAAAGCATTAGTGGGTAGGGTGTTCCTTCTTCAGAACTACTCTTTGACTTTTTTCCAGACAGTTATTTCTAGCAAGTAGAGATAAAAACAGCTCTCTGAATAGTCATTCAAAACCGACAAAACTCATCTTTATTAAAACTCATAACCAAATTTATTTGGGGGCAATAGGCTTTCTGTATGTCAGTTCAGCATCACACACACACGTGTTTTGACAGCATGGAGCATAACCAGAGACAGCCTACCTCGCATTCTGGGGGTATGTAACTTAAAAAGTGGAGCCCGGGGAACTAACTCTGAGAGGTGCGCCCTCCTGTGATGTTCAGACATTTTACTTTGAAGAACATTCTTTCTGTGTTTCTCAGTGTTAGCTATTTGTATTCTTTGGTACTATGATTCTCTGTTGAGAGTGTTCTTTGTGTATTCACTTTGCCTTATATATTTTCTTAACCACTGTTGGAAATGAATCCTTTTCTCTGTACCACAACATCCACAATATTGGGGCTGCATTTTGGCTGGTGGTGTGACAGAGGCAATGAATGCCCTGTCAGCACCAGAATCTCCTGGAAAGGGAGCAAAATCGTTTTTCAAAAGTAATAAGAAAGATAAAATCCAGGCCAACAAAGTCAATTCCTGATCAGAATTTGAAAGATAATAAAAATGAAAAACTAGCGAAGATAAAAAATGTGAATATCAAGAAAAAGACTAAGCTGAGTAAAACAACTGTAAACTTTACTATAGTGAATTCTGAAATATTGTGAGCTTTTTCCTGAGCCAGATTAAAGAGGAATAGGAGGCCTGTCTTCATTTGCACAGGTAACTGAGCCCAACGCAGAGTACATGAGCTTGTTCATACAATTTCAGATAGAAAGCAGGAAGTAGAATCCCAGGTCTAAGGCAACTATATGCTTCTGTTACATTAACTTTTCAACATTGTTTTCTTAGAAGTTGCAAGTTTATCCAAAACATTTAATTCTATCTATGTGTTGTGGATTGATGTGCAAATTGATGTCACATTTAGAATAGATTTACCCCCATCCTGTAGTGTAGTTCCCCACTGCTTAAAAACACTGCTATCCAAAGTGAAGAGGAAAGGAAGCACCGAAAAAGGCCTCAGATAATGCCACTGACTAAATTGTGATAATGAGAATTTGGTTAGTTCATTTGAAAAATGGGATTCAGTTAAAGGAATGACTAGTACTCTGCCATGAGAACTATTGTGCTATTGTTGGAAAACAATTAGGTTCATCCTTTCTGTCACAGGTGAATCAACTTTTTATCCTACATTATTTATCATTTAATATTAATTCCCAGTCTTTAAAAAATATTGAAATATTGCACTTAAGTTAGGAATTTTTTCAGTTTGAAGATGTTATTCTTTTTAAAAAGTATTATTTTTAATATTTACTATTTAATAAATGTTTGATAATGAATCTAATAAATGCCTCATATTTGCTTACTGCTTCAGAGCTGTATTTCCCAGACTTCAGCTAAAGCTGCATATTACATGTATTATTTACTTAAAGTTTTTATTTAAATATATCAATTGATTTATTCAGTCAATAAATATTTATTAGGCACACATGTACTAGGCACTATTCCAGCCACTTTTTAAATTTAAACAACTTTAGTTTTATTCTAGGATATCGTATATGTAGAATCATAATGTTATTTGTATTTTTCTAATGTAAATTTATATGACTATTCAAATGTGCAAAGGGGACTGGGCACAGTGGCTCACACCTGTAATTTTAGTGCTTTGGGAGCCTGGGGTCAGAGGATCACTTGAGGCCAGGAGTTCAAGACTAGCCTGGGCAACATATGAAACCCCATCTCTACAAAAAATTGTTAAAAATTAGTGGGCATGGTGGTGGGCACCTGTGGTCCCAGCTACTTGGAAGGCTAAGGTAGGGTGATCACTTGAGCCTGTGAGATCAAAGCTGCAGTGAGCATGCCAAGCATGCCAGGCATGGTGGTACATGCCTGTAATTCTACCTACTTGGGAGACTGAGGCAGGAGGATCACTTGAGTTACGAAATTCAAAGTTACAGTGAGCTATATATATACATATACAGTGAGCTATATATATGTGTGTGTATGCGTGTGTATGTATATAGGTATACCTACATACGTGCACCACTGCACTCCAGCCTGGGTGACGGAGTGGAGACCTTGTCTCGGAAAAAAACTAAAAAAGCATATTTAAAGGTTTGCCCATGTTTTACCTAAAATAACTTTACATACTACCAGTGGCACTTTGGACTGCTTCGGTGTTGATAAAGCATCTTCATGTTCGTGGTCTTTTTAGATCCTTGTAATGACCCATAAAGATGTGCAGAGTTATCCCCCATTTTACAGATGAGAGAACTGAAGCTTGGAGAAGTGGCATTCCTAAGAATACAAATCACAGTTAGTTAAGCCAGGTCCCAACCCTGGTCTTCTATTCTAAGTTTAGTACTCCCTACATTATACCATTCCCCAACAACAGGACTTTGTAGAAATGGAATGGGGAAGTAAAGAATGAAAAGGGGGAGCTTGAGGTCAACTGTCATCTCTGTTATGAGATCTGTGATGTGGCTAGTGCTCCATTATTCTTTGACATTTACACAACAGCTGTGCTTCAGCAATAAGGAACAGAAAAGAATTCACAAAAGAGGTGTTATCAAGATTAAAGCCTGCGGAAAAATTTAACATCATCTCCAGTTAACCGGCTCTATTTAAAAGTGATCCAGAATCATTGATCCAGGTTCTTCAAATATGTACTATACCTCTCTTTCAAAGGTTGGTGTGGTTCTCTGAAAGGTTTATGTCTTCTTTTGTCAGACTTTAAGTTTCTTCTGAGATACATGAGGTCCCACTGTGCTGACACCAAATCAAAAACTTAAATAAATTACCAAATGTGTAATATAGGCCTTCTGAACAAAATAAGCAAATTAGCAACCAGAGATTCAGACTTGTTCAAAAAAAAAAAACTCTTAATCATCCACCACATAGTAGTATCTAGCTTTATGAATATGTTTCTATCCACACTGACCAAACCATAAAACTATTTATGTAGAAGAATTATTATAACTAAAAAATTTCAATGAAAGGAGTTTTTAATAGTCAAAAAGTGTTGGTAGGGCACGACAGCTCATGCCTTTAATCCCAGCACTTTTGGAGGCCAAGGCAAGCAGACTGCTTTAGCCCAGGAGTTTGAGATCAGCTTGGGCAACATAGTAAGACCCCTGTTTCTACAAAAAAATAAATAAATAAATAGCTGAGCATTGTGGCACACACCTGTGGTCCCAGCTACTCAAGAGGCTGAGATGGGAAGATCACTTGAGCCCAGAAGGTCGAGGCTGTACTGAGCCAAGATTGTGGCACTGCATTCCAGCCTGGCCAACAGAGGAAGACCCTGGAATGAATGGAAGGAAGGAAGGAAGGAAGGGAGGGAGGGAGGGAGGGAGGGAGGGAGAAGGAAGGAAAGAAGGAAGGAAGGAGGGAGGGAGGAAGAGAGGGAAGGAAGGAAGGAAAGGAAGGAAAAAATATTTAACATTTAATATGTATATTTATACATGAATAAGCGAACTATGAATACATATAAATTCCAGGTAACCTTATGATTCTTAAATGACATGAGTAAAGATTTACACTATGATGGCCAGTAGTATTAGTATCGTTGTTACCGGCATGAAACTGTGTGGACAGATGAGTAAAGATAAATGATAAAAGACTTCCCCTAAGTTCTTACTAAGATAGAGTTAAATAATGTATGACACTCCTGGCTTGTGATCGTACAAAAATACAAGATTATAATTATAGATGAAAGTATTATCTTAAATTACTTCCTCCTTTAGTGTAAGTTTTATAAAAATATTTGTGTTTAACCTTTTTAATGTTACATTTATGTATCTGATTTCCCAGTACTTTTTTAATTTTACAAGTTAGCTAAGTAGTTTACAAGGGAGTGTTCATTAAACATGATTTCTATTTAACCAGAAATTGAATTTATTTTGTTATTATCTGATACCATTTTTGGTGGGTATCTTTAAAGTTTCTTGAATATTTTTCAAATGTATGATTATTTCCCCAGAAAAAAACACACACTCTTCATATATATTTCACAATATGGTAAAATGCTAAAATCCTGAAACAAACTAAACTTTCTTCTGAGTATGTATGATCTTGTTATACTAGAAATGCACAGCGGTATATATCTTATTTATGTTTAGTTTCAGAAAGACTATTTTTGCTTTCTTTTTTGAGGTCATTTACTTCTTTATAAATAATATAGTTTATTATAAGAGCATGTTACAGCCTTAGAGGCAGATTTAAATGAAGAAACCATGGTAGAGTGTTAGTTCAGGGGGAAAAAAAAAATTCCTGGAAAATTATTTAAGCATAAAAATATTTGAATATAAATTTGGGCAAGTTGTCATCTAAATTTTTGTAGAAATAGAATTTTAAATAATTTGACCTAAATTTTTGAGTGTGCCTGTGTGTGTATATTTTATATGTGTGTGTGTGTGTGTGTGTGTGTAATTTTATATATATAAATGCTATATATATAAAATGACTGTATATTTCAATATATGTTGGAGTTGGTATCGTGGAGAGAGGTTGAGCACTTTGGAGTCAGACCTGAGTTTCGGTTCTGGCCATGTTACTTAAATGCACCAAGTCCCACCTGTAATAATACAAAAGTAATACCAGTTTGCAGTAGTATCATATTAAATGATAAAGCAGTGCGTTTTACATAGTATATGCACAAGAAATGTTTTTACTGTCCCTTATTCCATAATTAATTAAAAATAAAAATTGAAGACTCAAAAAAATAGTTTGACCTAACTTTGTTTTTTAAATTCAGACCAACGGGGTAAGTTTTAATTGCTGTGTCTTGCTTTGTTTCATTGTGAATCTGCATTCTGTGACCTGATGAATCCCTTCTGAGATCCCCCCACTACAAAGTCTAATAGAAGTTTGTTATATAGCACAGCTTCTTTCCTGCTGCCAAGAAGCTTATTTAAATATAAGTGGAATCATTTATTGATTACAAAAATGTAATAGGCCAAACATCTTTCATATCCTCTTCATGTGAGTGAATACAAGATGGAGGCTCATTTCTAACGTGAAATGTGAAAGTGCATCCAGGCACCTTTTTTTTTAAACAACACATGGATTCATTCAGCTCACTTTAGCTTTTCCAGTGGTCCCAGTAACCCAGTAGGACACTTTTCTTTATGTGAAGTGCTATTGGAACAAAGCCTTCTCTTGTACTGGCACACAGTGAATTGGGTATGTATGAACTTGTGTGTATAAGAAATTTGGATTCCTTCAGGCAAAATACAAAACCATGAAAAGAAAAATATTTCTATTATTTGACTGTTTTTCTCATTGAATATTAGAAATGCTTGTTTTCAGACTTAATAATGACAACCTTTTGTTAATCACAATTGTGTTTTAGATTTGAAGGGGTCATAGAGAAGTTATTTCTAAACTACATTCATGAGTCAATCTTGAAGATACAAAGACGAAAGTTAATAATAATTTCCTTATTAGTGTTTATGTTTTTACCCATGAAGCATTTTGTTTAACTCTGTATTTTTATGTAACAGTGGCTTGGGGGTTGGAGGAGAAATGGAGGTAAAGTGGCTGGTTTTTACTGGATGGCTGAGGTACTTGCCTTGAAACTATGCTTACACAGCAAACAACGCTATTTTTACTTAGATTGTGTGTGTGTGTGTGTGTGTGTGTGTGTTTACAGAATAAAAATAGCCATATTTTTCTAAAAGTGTTTTTATTCCCAAGTCGTATACAAGTTTGCCTAATTATTAATTGTTTTTATTGTGAGGAGGTGGCTTCAAGAACCACGATGGAGATTCTCAGGGGTGTGTGGCAAAGGCTGCACCCTCCACACACACACACACACACACACACACACACACACACACACACACACATATCCCACCACACTTGGTGACTGACCTCTGTTGAAGTAGCAGACCACACACAGACTGGCAGTGATAAAGCAAGACAGGACAGAGGACGCACCCACAAGGCATAGCAACACCCTCTTCTCACGTTTTATGGCCTCTGCAAAGCCAGCTGTGTACTAGGTCATGATCATTGCTGTATGCTAGGATAAGTATTCAACGAAACTTACCACATCTTAATTCTCACAGTAATTCTAGCAGGAAGGTAGGTATTATTGTCCTCATTTTACAGAGGAGGAGACTGAGGCTCAGAAAATGTGTTTTACTCCTACTGGGAAGTGAAAAGGTAGGATTCAAACTTAGATCTGTTGGCTTCAAAGCCCACCCACCTCATTAACTACCACTCTTGTCTTCCCCTGATACTGATATCACAGTAATCTGATACTACAGTTTTGCAGTTGCTAAGAAAATGAGCCAGGATCTCTGATTTTTATGATGCTGTGAGTTGAAGGTTGTTTAAATTCCAGGTGTTATTCCCAAAATATTATTTTCAAAATGTCGACAATTTTAAAGCCAAACAGCTTTTCACGTCCGTTGATGTTGCAGCCTGGAGCCACAGAATCAACCTCTAATGAGGACAGAAGATCTGACAGGGCAGTGAAGGTTAAGGCTCCCTTCCCCTCCAGTGCAGCACCTGCTAGTTCGGCAGGAAAGTAAAAACCGTGTTTAACAATTACAGGTCTGGGTAATGTGGTTTGGTCTTCATACCTTCACTCAGGTGGAGCCCGAGAAGTTGAAGACACTAACAGAAGGTTTGGAAGCCTACAGCCGTGTCCGGAAAAGGAACAGAAAGTAAGCGCTTTTTAAAACTTTCACTTTGGTTTTCAAGGATATAATTTACTGTTTTTCCATCAAAGGGACAATGAAATCTCACTGATTCTGTCCATGTTGTGGCCTGCCTAAGTAAAGTTTAATATTTACCACCAAAGAGGACCATTATAGACAAACCAAATTAGTGATTACAAAAAATATTCTCTAAACAATTTCGGTTTATGTGATGTGTAACATTTGCCTCTTCTCTTTCCTCATGACCTGCATCTCTATTCCTCTCATTTAGTGGAAAATAAAAAATAATATTCTCAACATATAGCAATTAAATAGGCTCTGAAAGTGTAGTGAGTCAATCCATTTGCAATTCAAATACTTTGGGGGGGTAAATACCCCTAGTTGTATACATGCAAATAATTTTGGCAGATTACTAGTCAAAGTGATGCTAAATAAAGATTTTTTGTTGCATCAGGGTTGTGGACTTGAAAGTAAGCTTTCTTTGGAATTATAACAAGAAGTTGAATTTCAGGCCAGTCTTCAAGTTTTTCTAAATGTTTATTTTCTGAGTAAATGTAGTACGATGTAGTATGGACAAGTAGATAATATTAGAAACACAGTTTTTACTGTGATACATTGTACGTTCATATATCATATTAAGGTAGAGAACTACAAGTGTGCTTCTCTGTATGTACCTAAACAGCTATTTAAAAATGTGTAAATTGATATACCTGTTCAGTTGCTATAATAATTTCCATGTTATCAAGCAACCAGGAATTATGTATGAATTAATTTTTATTCATTTACAGAATGATCCTCACATTTCCTTCCAAATATTGACACATAGGCTTAACGTGCTTATATATTATCGTCTTTCTAAAAATACCATTTTAACTTCTGTTTGTACATCAAGACTTATAAAGTGGAGATCAGAATGATCCATAGTGGATCTTGCATAAACTTATATAATGATATCAGTAATATCTATTAAAAAGCAATGTCTTTCCCTTTTGGTGTTTCCCATATTTCTGGCCAGAGGCATAATTTTAGAAGTTAACGAATCTTGGCAAGAACTCTGCACCTCAATAAAAGGTCTCTGAAAAGATGACAGCTACAAAGGGCAAACCCCTATGTCTCTATGTCCTGGACGCCTTTGGAAGGCAGCAAATTGGTACTAATTGTGTCAAGGGCCCCAGCGAATTGCTGGATAACATCCCTCTAGACCTGATGAGGAAAACAGGGATCAAGCTCCCTTCCACTCTTACTGAGGTACACTTGCTGTGCAGAGCTTAGCAACAAGATAAAGCCACTAAAATTAATACAAGGTCTGGATAAAGGAGGAAAATCGCAAATTACCTACATCACAAATTTGCATCGGGCCAGTTGCTGTAAAATATTCAACAGTACCCATTTCTTTGGTGTAAAAGATCCCTAAAAATATTTCCTACAGTGAAACATGCCAGGTACTTGGATTATGTACAAAATAAAGTTAATAACAGAAATAAAATAACTCTTCCAAATATTCAAATACATCCCAAATATTCAAACACGCTGCCTTGAAATGAGCTGGATTTTCCCCATGTGTTTGCTCCTCGGCAATTTCTGAAAGGTAATGAGTAACAAACTACAATTTAAAATTTTTTCTTCAAAGCCAATTTACTATTTGTAGTGAATTAAGGTGGGTGCTATTTAAAGGAATTCTCCTCATGATAACCATAAACTTAGAGTACAGATTGAAGAGGTAAAAGTAGAAAATACAAAGCTAACGTTTATAAAAAGAACTTTATTTACCATACTATTGTCTAAGCAGACAGATTTTCCTTTTTGGTGCCCAGTAGAATGCTTTACATTTTGCACATGTAATTGCAAATTCATCATGTTATTCTCCCAGTCACAAGATGGGCCAAAATTACTGAGCCCATTTGCAGATGTGGACACTCAGACTCAAATAGTTTAAATAATTAGTTGAAAATCTCATAACTGATAAATTATATGTTGAATCAAATCATTTTTTAATTTAGGCATTTATTCTCAATTTAAGGAGAGAAATTTAGCAAAAAATCTGTGCCAGGAACAGTGCTACAGTTCCTAAAGCTCGCTGTTTGGTGAAAGAGACAAATGCAGAAACAAATAATTAAAATGTTAAAATTGCAACGACAGCAATATATATACTATATTTGGGGGTCATAGGGAAAGGGCAGGTAAAGGAAGGGATTCTAGAGGAGTCAATATCTGCACCAAGCCTTACATACTACCTAGGCATCAGCCACACAAAGGAAACAAAGACCAAGCTGGGGTGGTATAGTGTTTAGATGAGAGCAGCAGTTGGATTTGGGGGACTATAAAATATCAGATGGGAAGTTGTAAGAAGTACAAGCAGGAACCAGATCATGAAGGGTCTAGTAAGGGCCAGTAGGATGTTTTATTGTTTTCGAAGTGCCTAAAGGGGGCAGGTGGTTGGATTTTCACCTTAGGCTAGGCTGTGTAGGAGGACGAATTTTAAGGCAACAATATTGAAGATAAAGTGATTGTTCAGGAGCCATGGCAGAATACAAGGGAGAACGAGGACCCAAACCAGGAGATGGCGGAGTTGGGGGATGAGGATGGAAGAGAAGGAATGTGGTCAAGAAATATTTAGGTGGTAAAAAGACAGAACATGGGATGATTGGAGGTAAAATAGACAGAACATGGGATGATTGATCAGAATTTGAAGGAATGGAAACAAAATCAATGACAGCTCTCAGGTTTTCCGCTTGGGTGACTTGGTAAGTGGTAGAAACACTGACAGAAATGGAGTTTACAGGGGGAAGCTGTTGAGTACAGTTTGGGGTGCCTGTAGGATAGGCTGGACATGCATGTCTGAAACTGAGAAGAAGCAGTATTTGAGAGTGTACAAATGACTGCAGTCACACAGAGATACCTTGCCCAATTTGAAGAACAGTAGGCTAAAAATTGAACATGTGAAAGAATGAAGAAGATGGGAAGAGTGGTCAGTAAGGAGGAGGAGAATGAGGGAAAGTGGATAGAGTCTCAGGAGTCAAAGACAGATAAAGTGATCAACAGAGGTCCAGTAAGGAACTGAAAAAATTCTCCATTAGATGGGGCAATTTGAAGGTCATTGGTAACCTCAGTGAGAACAGTTTCCAGTAGAGTGATGTACACATAAAGTGGCCATGGGTTGAAGATTAAATAAGAATAAGGAAATGGAGAGAGGAGATGTAGATTATTTACTCTTCTTTCTACCCATAATGTGAAAAATTCCTAAAAAATAACAAAGAAAGATTTTTTTAAATGACAAAGATTCGACTGCTTTTGTAGACTGAGGGGGAAGAAGAAAAGAGGAAAAGGCCGAAAAAGGAGGGTGGCATTTGGAACAAGATAATTCAGAGGTTGGTTTTTACCTGGACTCAAATCCTGTTTCTACCACTTCATAGCTGTGTGTTCATAATCTCCCTGAGCCTAAATTCTTCATTTCTAAAATGGGCATAATCCTACTTTAGGATTGTCATAATACAGATAATATAGAGAGAGCCTCAGCACAGTACTTGGCACATGGTATTTAGTAAATAGCTATTTTTATTATGGGGATACAGGTGAAAGAAACAAAATTGTCTGTTATTTTTCCCAGTTGAGGCATTCTACCACCACATTAGTTGTTTAGAATTGTATGTAGTCATTTTAATCCTCAGTGTCCTCGATCAAACTGTACAACAAATAAATATCTTTAAACATATGTTCTAATTATATCCTGGTAATAACATATTTATTTAACACATTACTTAGGGAAATTTTGTACTTAAAAGCAGAAATAGCTTTATTAAAGAAAAATTCCATAGCTTTTACGTATGTTATGTTTTTCATTTAAGCGAGGAACAAATCTTCTGTCTATATGTACATGTACATTTCTTTGGAAACCTGAATTTTTGTGAAGCTGGCAAACAATAAAGTGATTAAATAAGTCACACTTTCACTGTAAAACCAAGGAATGATACTTACCATGTTAAATTTTCTTACATCTGCATTCATTCTCCATAGATCCGGTTTCAGAGTGTAGGGTTCTTGACTTTTAGGTCTCACTCAAATTTGTTATATACTATATGAAGTGAGTCACTTAAACTCTAAACTGACAATATAGAACAACTTGCAACTTCTCATTTCCCTTCTGTTTCTTGTACCATTCATAGATGTGTACCTGGCTTTTTAAAAAATTAGTGAAGAGAAGGATAATGTGTGACAGTATAGGCAATGAAGTTGAGAAGTGGCAATTATCTCCATTAATAATTAGAAATGTGATTATATGAACATCTATTACTTAATCAAGTAGGTTTTAGAGTGTCCATTAGTAAAAATGTTTATTATTAAATGTCAGCGGGGGAATAGAAAATAGTAGAAGAAACTCCACAGGGAGGCCCTCTGGACTGGAAGACTGAATTTTGACTAATTGTTCATTTCCTGAATTTGTGGAGTTTTTTTCTTCCTCTTGTAAGTTCATTCTGACCTGCCCAGTTAGCGTAAAAACTGGTCTGCAGATTTGACATCTGGGAGAGTCTCTCTTTACCCTTCGAATCTCATGTTGTGTATAAATAGCTTCATGCCCCACATCTATGTATTTATTTTCTCTGCCAAAAGTAGTCATTTCTCCCTCTATTAACTATTAAGGTATATTAAAGGTGAAATATTATACTAATTTAGCTTGAATTAATGCAAGGTGTTTACAAATATTTCAAATATCTTGAAGAATGAGAAGACAAAATTCATGAAATTGTTTTTTTCAACAAGTAATGTTGAATTGTTTTTGTGCTTGAGTGGTAATTGTTATTGCAGTTTTTCGTAGTTAGGTAAAAACTTTTTCCTATGACTCTTTATCTGTTACTTTTGAAAACTCTAGTCAAATATCCATTTTCTTCATTACAAAATTAGAATTGATTTCACCAATTATCGCTAAAAGTTATGAAGTATCACATACCAACAGTTGTCATAATACCTATTCCATCAAATTGTTGTAAAGATTAAATGAGATAATGCATACAGAGTTTTAATACAATTCTTGGCACATAGACATTTTTTAGTAAATAACAGGTTTGTTTTTGTTTTTTTTTTTAACTAAGATTAAAGGTGAGAGAACCAATGTTCACTGGAGGTTTTTCATTAAAACATTGTAACTTCATTTTAAATATTTAGAACTTTATATAGTCAATTT
Source organism: Ateles fusciceps (assembly GCA_036589455.1). Lineage (NCBI taxonomy): Eukaryota > Metazoa > Chordata > Mammalia > Primates > Atelidae > Ateles > Ateles fusciceps. The sequence goes on along the minus strand of JAZHEH010001266.1, from coordinate 13,956,101 downwards.
TAAACTCATAAGATCTTATCAAAATTTATAATAAATAAATGTCTTTTAAAACCTATGTTAATACATCAAACTTATGTTTATACAAAAGAAATAGCAGGCCAAGCACAGTGGCTCACGCCTGCTCACGCCTGTAATCCCAGCACTTTGGGAGGCCAAGGTGGGTAAATCACAAGGTCAAGAGATCGAGACTTTCCTGGCCAACATGGTGAAACCCCATCTCTACTAAAAATATAAAAATTAGCTAGGCGCAGTAGCACTTGTAGTCCCAGCTATTCGAAAGGCTGAGGTGGGAGAATCGCTTGAACCCGGGAGGTGGAGGTTGCAGTGAGCCGAGATCATGCCCCATCCAGCCTGGCGACAGAGTGAGACTCCGTCTAAAAAAAAAAAAAGAAAAGAAATAGTAAGGATAAATTTAACACATTACACAAAGTGTGATATTGTGGGGCAATGTGGCAGTGATAATACTGTCAGAATCCCCGCCAAGCAGCCTGCAAAAGGGGCCCCAGCCCAGCCTCAGCAATCCCTAGGTGGCCTTGGAGAGTGCTCCCAGGACCTTGCTTAGCAGACACCTCATTAGGAAAACAACTGAGACTGACTCCATGAGATGATCAGGGCCTGTTGAAACTGGAATGGGTAGGTAAATGGAAGACAGTAGATACATAATAAAAACACTTCTTATATACCAGTTAGAAGGAATGAATAGATTATACAAACTAGTTGGTATTTAAAACAGTTATAAGGAGAAAAAAGACAGGTATGTCTATCATAACACCTTGAGTGTGTGTGTATCAAAAAACTACATAAAACAATACTAGGTGCTGTTCATGGATAAATCATATAAAGTATAAAAGCAGACTAAAAGTTGAGGTGGTAAGGTGAGGGAAAATGGGACCAGGATGGATAACAAATGGGAATTCCAGCTTTCTTCTTTTTAATATAAAAGACTTAAAGGAAGTATGTAATTTATTAACATTTCATTCCAGGAGGGGAATATGTTAGGTTTATTTTATCCTATGTACTTCTCTGCATTTTTAAATTTCTAAAAATAAATGACAAAAATATAAAAGCTAAAAACTAGCTTACACGGCCAGCGAAAGGTAGGAGAAAAGTGGTCGATGCCATACTACCTTTATAATTTGGTTAAAACTAATACACTAATTTTTCCCTTCAGTTAAAGTGACCTAAGTACATATGTTTTTTTGAAACAGGACCATCTGGGCCAGCTTTGGACAAACATTTTTATTTAGCAAATACATAGAGTATCTATGGTATGTCTAGCACTGTAGTACTCAGGGGTGGAAAACTCGGAGTTCTCAAAATGTAGACAGAAACTCAGTATATGCATTGTCCAGTCATGGTGTGTGAGGATCAAACCTAGTGAAAGCTATGGTATACTGAACTAAAGTTCAAAAGTGTTTCAAAACACTATGCAAACCAAACTGAATACGACAGTAAGCCAAATTCTCCCACGACTGCAAATTTCCAGTCTCCATGGTAGATGCTAAGATAGGACTTAACTCATGGAAACCCATGCTAACCATCTGTAATGAAAACGTTACCTCAGCAGCTTTCCTAGTAATTGTAGTGACAGGATGAATGAAAAGAAGCACCTTAGTACTTGGGGAAAAAAAGCGAGGGGTGTTAATTATTTATTTGCATAAAGGAGGAAAAACAAGTTAACAGTCAGGATGGGCAAAGTGTACATAACCACAGAGGTGGGTGGCACGAATTTACCTGATTTTAGTTAAATAACTTCATAGATCATAAGCTTCAAAAATGGCAGATGTACCGTGTGTGCTATTCAGGCCAAATATGTGTAATGGAATGCTAAGTGGAGAGAAAAGAACAGAGAAGTGATAGGTACCCTGAGGCCGTCACTCTTTCTCTGTTCAAATAGTTACATCATTTTGGTTTTTGGGAAAATGTGCTGGGGAGCCAGGCTCGAAGCCTCAGGTGCATCAGAGTTAAGCTGTTTCCCACCTGGAACGTGCACCGAGATTTCATCCTTCACTTGCTCAACTCTAGAGCCAGGACGCTGCAGAGAGGGCAGAGGGAGCTCCCTAGTGGCCAGAGCCTGCAGTTCAGCCCCTCCGCGCTTCCTCTAGCCACACACAGCCAGGCTGCCTGAGAAACAAGAAGGGCTGCAGGGCCGGCTGGAGCCGGCGAGCATGAGCGGCGTCTCTGGGAGAGAGAACCCGTGGCCCAGCTTTCTTCTCAAATCACCAGATTGTGGAAGAAGCACGTGGAAGAGAAAAAGTCCATCTCCCCGCCCCCTAGTCTGTTCAACTTTTTTAAGTAGTTCTGTGACTTTAATCATCAGTATTCAGTGGTAAGATCCCAGAGTGATGTTTTGTCATCTGAATTTTCCAAACGCGATTATAAACAGGTTTTCTCTGGTGGGAACTGGTTCTTTTGTTTTATGATTAGGAAATTAAATTGAGATTTTGTTTCTTTAATCTTTTAATCTGGTGTGTTGTTTTCATTAATTCCAGAAGTGGAAAGCTAAATAACCATTTAGAAGCTGCTATTCATGAGGCCATGAGTGAACTGGACAAAATGTCGGGGACTGTAAGTTAATTTATTTTTCCATTATATTGTGTTTCTTTGAAAATAAATTGTGTTGCGATTTTGGTAAAGTCTCTTGAATATTGTCAAACAACTCACGTAGCAATACTAAATTAATAGCCTGGAAAAAGAAGACAAATATCAGAAAAGATTCAAAGTCGATTAAGAAAAAAATAACCTGCCAGCATTAACTCTGTCTTTCTTCCTGAGATAAGTAACTTTTGTTTTGCCACGTAACATTCTTTTAAAATATGAGCAGCAAAATATGAAAGTTCAAACCACAGCTTTCTGCATTTGACTCTGTAAATGTCTGTGGCCATTACTGTTGCCTATATATTTAGTAATGCAAATTTCGCTCTGTCCATTGAACCAAAAAGTGAAATTAAACAGTGGGGTCAAGATCAAGTGTATATAGACCTCTCATATCCCATTTTTATTGAACTGTGCACATAATAGCATTGATTGTGAGAAGTTTGATCGTTATCCTCCAGTTCACACATTGACTGATGTAAATACTTGAAATATACTTTTGGTAATCTCTAAAAAATGTAAATTATCTAAGGCTATTTAGCATGAGAAATAATTTCTTTTCCTTGACCTTATGTTACAAGGTTGTCTGAATTCCCACAAACCATCCAATGGCAATTGGATGATGGAATTAGTATGGATGTTAGAGATTTTGTAATCCAACCAACCCATCATTTCACAGATGGGTGAATTGAAGCCCTAGACATTAAATTTCCTGATGAAATTATCAGAAAGCTCTAGATTGGGGATTATAAACTCAAATGTTTTCTAGGGCCAGGCAAATAATATCACTAAAATGGACCAGGTATGGGAAAACAGCAGTTGGGTTGGATGAAAAATGCCAGTGAAGATGCATGGGTTGGGGCTGGCTACCAGTCTAGAGGCTCAGCACAGTAAAGGCCGTTACCCACTTGAGTCTGGTGCTGGGTGAGGAAGGGGTTGCTTCATACCAGGGCGCAGATTCTTTCTGTATCTAGTGTCCACCTCTCTTAGGTCCTCAGAGTGCTCCATTATATCTTTTGCATTTTGCCTAGAAAGTAAAAGAAGAAAGTGTGCTAAGAATACTGCCCGTGTAGGTTTTATGAGCCAGGCCTAGAAGCTCATTCTGTTAACTTTCCACTGACCTGACCTAATCACAAGACCTTCTCAACTCAAGTGGAATAGGAAATAGAGCATAGAATGTGCCTGCCCAGGAAAAAGAGAAAATGAGTTTGGCCATCGTCTCTCTAGACTCTGCCTCAGGACATGTGGCCCTTGTGGAAATCAGGTAGTTGAGAGTAATAAGGATCGGGGCAACCTGAGGGGCATGAGCTGTCTCAGAAGGCATTTCTTCCATGCTCCAGCAGATCTTAGACATGTGGGAAATTATGTTCATGTTGCAGGTTCTTCCCATTTTTCATATGAAACTAGAAGTCTAGAGGTAAAATTTCTAATTTATATCTGTTGACACTGTTTTTAAAAATATTTAAGTGCCATATGGCTAAACAAAACACCATTTCAGGCCACATTTGGTCCACAGATTACTAGTTTGCCGTCTCAGTTATAAAAAGTTTTGGGTCTTTACTACAGACTAGCGGTTTTTAAAAAATGTGTATGGAGAAGATTGGGAGGAATAGGCAGATTGAGAAACCCACAAACATTATTTAAAATTTTTAAACATTATTATTTCAAAGTATTTTGCATTTGAGTCTGGATAGCATTGCCCTTTGCTGTTGTCTAAACATTATTTTTAAGCATGTAATCGAACCAACTTGTAGTGGATCTTGAGAGCTGATTGTACTCATCTCTTCCTAACTCTTAAGTTCTGTGACATAAGGTTGGGAGCTTGAAATTGACCAGGGTAAAAGTTTTACATCACAGAAACTGGCAAAATCTACAGTGGACTTGTGTCCAAATGCTGATTAAGCATTTTCTACACCATTGCCTTGGGTTCATCCCTCTTCTCCTGGATCTTGGACCTTGCTCCCCTCCTAGCAATAGCTACAAGACAATTAGATCACTCCCTCCTCCAAATTATACCTGCTATCTAATGCTGCTCAGCCGCTGCTCAATCTGATGAACAGCACTAAATGTTGCTAGTTCCTGCATTAGTATGCAAAGAAAGGTGAGTTGTATTAATTGCTCCTCCCAGTCTGCACAATTTCAGATCTGCCAACAGATGATAGTGGAATTCTGTCTTCCGTTTTGATTCTTCTCATAAACAAACATCCTTGGGCTGAGCTATGTGTGCATGTTCTTATAATATGTGACCCTTCCTAGTTGTAAAATAAGTAGGATGACAAAGTGAGGAAAAAAGAAAAGAAGCATGTTTGGTATGTAATTATCCACTCTTCCAGGCTGTAGTGAAATTGGACATCTAGGGTCTCTGACAGGGAAGGCTTTATTTTTGTTTTAAATGGACAATGGGGGTAGCAACTGCACATGGCATTTCCCATACTTGATTTTGTCCAGTTCATCCTTTGTTTTCCACTGTCTATTGGCGCCCCCAGAGTGTTGCACTGCTTATCAGTTTCTAGTATTCTGCATTCTCTGTAGTGACTGTGGGCACACTGACATATGGGGTCTTGGTAAACATTTTAAGTGCCTGAGGATATCAGTAATTGAAAGTGAAAGCCAGAGTCTATTCTCTGCCCTGTTTCTTTGTCAGAAATTGTATGGTGTTTGTGATTTCATCCTCTGTTGTTGTTGTTTTTTTCTACCTTTTTATTTCCAGGTACACCAGTTCCCACAGGGTGACAGACAAATGAGACCCCCCAAACCCAAGAGGAGGAAGATCTCCAGATAACAGAGACTGCTCCACTAATGCGCAGTGTTTATTAAAGGAACATGCACAGACGTATCTGTATATAGGTATTGATATAGCCACTGTTATATCAATATTTAGGTTATGGCAGATAGCTACCACCACCACAGGGTGCTAAAGAAACAGTGATAGAAAGTTTTTTTGATCAGGAAGGATAATGAATGCTGGAAAATCCAATCAAAATCTCTGTGTGATGAGAGTGATAAATGGTCAAGAGATTACTGAGAAATTCTTTTTCTATAATACTAAATTGTGATTATAAGAAATAGTCCAAATGTTTCTGAAGAATTTTCAGTGTTGTATATAGAAAATACAGAATTTCATGGTGATATCAGAAATGTAAATATTGTACAATATTGTCATGTACAAGCGTACCTAATGCACACTTTATCTTTTATTGTACAAAGAAATAGTGTACAAAATTCTTTGGTTTCTATGGAGTACACCTACCAGAGACTACCAGTGTAAAGTGATAAATAAAAATACAACCTAAATGCTTTTCTATGATAATGTAAAAGATGCTGTTTTTGTATTTAACAGCAGAGAAAAGGCATGATGATGTAATATCTGAACTATGACACACACTGCACACCACTGAGTGTCCATTTATATTGTCTGTTTGACATGAACCTTGCCTGGAAGTACTGGACTCAATTTTGGGTGTCTAGGAAGTGGCAACCTTGCAGATTTCTAAAGGGATGAGGGCTCACAGGTCTAAATTAAGAATTCAGAAACATATTTTTTTTACCTAAGTTTTCAAATAGAATAGGTTTTATAAAAAAATCTTAGATGGAATATTTTACTCAGCCATTTCTGTAGTTAACATTTGATAGCCACCTGTTGTTAAAGCAGATAGCTTATACTGACAGCACCACTGCCGGTGCTCAGAGTTGAGGGGTTTTTTTGCAAATGATATCTGACAAGATAAAACTTTCTACTTCCGTACATGGAGGCAAAAGCCCCGCTTTGCAACCATTATCAGAGGTAAGGTTGATTATAATTCATTTTTTTTGTAGTGGCAAAAATAAATATGAATCATCAAAGCAAGTTTCATATCCATTCATCAGTATTACTTAATCCAGAAGTTAATTAAGGTGGCTTACAAAATTATTAGCAATGGCAATTTTTTATCAGTATTGTGTAACATATCAGATTTATTTTATTTAAAGAATTATTTATACCATTAACAGATTCTTATATATATTAATGTGGCTAAAATGTGCAGGTTAAATCTATTAACCAAATTATTTATATTATATTAAGTAAGAAAAAATGTGAAACAAATGTAGAGAGAAAATACTACGTTACGAGTATACAAACCTGAAACTGTGAGCCATTGTAAAGTACAAGGTAATTAATAAGAAATGTAGCACAACATAATTTTCCGTCGTCTTCTCACAGTTTTTGTGGTGGTGGTATAACCCTATCTTCCAGACAGTTAAGCAAAGTTTAGGCTTCCAGCCTGACTTCAAATGACAGATTGTCAAAAGAAGGGATCTATTATCCCTTTATTCCTGGAACCACCAGTCTCTGCCCCTAGAGAGCACTGCCTTGTCCTCTAGCCTAGGGCTCAGGCAACAGTCTCCCCACTCAGGCTGCTAGGAGGTTCCCCAGTAGCAGGCTCAGCACCTCAAACTGCCCACCACCTCTCCTACTGCTCCTTTCCCCACCCACCCCCCCAAACTCCTCAGTCCCATCATGTAGCAGAGTTCCAGTAACTCAGGAAAATGGAGACCAAGGTCATCCCTTGAGTTGGTTTCTTGGGGCCACAGCACAGAGCATGCCACCTGGGCTCACTTTTGATAGCAACAGCTCTTAGATATTCCCCTAGGTCTCCTGTGTCTCTCTGTCCCTCTGTTCCTACTCTCACCTGTACCCCCAAGCCTAATGGAATGCAACTGGCTATCCTGGGCTTCATGACCTCAAAGCAGGAACCCTTCCTTCACGGGGTAGGTTCATTTTGTCTCTCTTGTAATGGTGGGATTGCCTGCCCGGTTCCTTCATACAGTCACATGAAGTAATCGTTTGTGTAGTTTAGTTGACATATTTTTATAAGTTAAAAGTTGATGTGGCTAGTATGTTTAAACCATTAATGTCTTTTTTTTTTTTTTTTGCACCAACTTGTTTTTCTGTGTTTTTTTCCTGCACGTTTGTGTTTATTCACAGACAGACAGACATGTGTGTTTGTATGCTGGGTGTGTCTGTATGTGTGTATGTGTCGATATGTAGAGTTTTTAGCCTTTGCTTTTCTGTCTTCAGGCTGAGTTTGTGTTGACCAGGCCTTCTTTTTGGTATTTTGAGCTAATTCAGTTTGTGCTTCCCTCCCATTGTATACTTTACATCAGTAGAACATGTAAAGTATGTTTGTGCCCACGATTTCACCGGTTGCTATGGCTTTGATATGGGTGCTAGGTGTATTAGTTTCAGTCCACATGGGTTTTTTTTTTTCTCTCTCTCTCTCTTACAGTGATATGGTTTTGTGTAAGCAGTTAATGTAAATATTGTTACCATTACAGGTCATGAAGTGCTGTAACATTTTTTTAAATGTTGCACCTACTTTACAATTAAAAAATTGGTCACTCACACTTCAATTTTGCCCATAGAGCCATTTCTTTCTCTTTGTATTGAAGCCAATTCATTTTTTTTAAATGAAGGCTAGCCCTTCTATGTTAGCAAAATTTTTATTCCCTAAAATAAACTTTTTAAAGAAACAAATCCAAGAATGGAAACAGATGAAAAATTTTTTCTTCTTTGAAGAACATAATAGTCCCTGCTGGAAAAGGAAGTCTAATTTTATTTTGTGTCTCTTAACAGGCCTAGGAAGCACAAGGAGAATAAACTAAACCTCTAAGAAAGTTTTAAAAATTATTTCAAATGAGTGAAAATTAACTGAGCAGCTTTTGTGTGATTTGTCTTGTTTGTAGCATTCAAAGCAAACCAGGGTTTTTATTTATCTAAAGGACCATTTGTACTTTTTAGTGCCATTATGAATGAAAATGCTTTAAGAATATTAATCCCTTGTGATATCATGGGCCACTTTTAGTCTTTTATTTGGACCCTGACTTTGAGTTTTTGCTATGTCTGTTGTTTAAGTAAACACAGCCTTCTATCTGAACATAACACTGCAGAATTGCAGGAGGGGGAAGAGGGCAGTTGTTTCACTTTCTGTAAGTTTTATGAAGATTCTTATATCCTATGAGGTGACTCATTTCTCATTTTAGACCATGATAGCACATTGTTGTTAACTTTGGTAATCTTCCATGCAGATTGCAGTATTCCCTCATAAGTCACAAGCATATATGCATTAAGATTTTAAAATCTAAGATGCTTAAGATGTTGGTGGCATTGCTCTTTTTGAAAAGAAAGTCAAAACACTAGGCCTTGCTGAAAATCTGATATCTTGTTTACTTTGCCCATTTATGCCCAAATGGTGTAATGCAAGACTCAAGACTTTTCAATGTAGTATATCAAAGGAGTTGTGCATTGATTCATTTGGGAGACATGAACAAAAATTATCAACCAGCCAGAACTGTAATATTGAATTAGTTTATCTTTTTCTTTTATTCACTCTATCACATTTGCATTAGCCAAAGAGGTAAGAACATTAGTAATTCATATGTGTAAACAACCCAGAAATGAATATTAAATCAGTGAGCCAAAAAGCAATAAACAACTCAAGCATGGGAAATCCTGCTAACAGTGGGGAGTCTGATATAGAAAAAATATATAAAAAGCATTATCTTCAAATATGAAAGATTAATTTGTATCTACTGTAAATATGTATTACCAGCCTTATCTGCGTTTATACACACTGTGTGTGTACCTCAGTGACCTTTTATAAACCAGAAAAATGGTTGATTTAATAATTTGTTATGTAAATACAAAGTTGTCTATAAATTGGAAAATTTGATGCCAGATGGCTTCATAATATACAAATGTGTTTTGTAACATCACGCCTTTATGGATTAAGTATAAATACACTGGATTGTCTATGTAGAAGTGTAGCAGTTTACATTTCACCTGATTTCAAGTGGATATTTTTGTCCAAATGGTTATACTAATAGGAAAAGAAAACGACCTGAACATTTTCAATATGAAAAACAAATATGGTTTTGATTTCACCAAAATTCCTTTCCACACCCAGGAATCTGTTCAGTTCCATGCTGAATGCTTTGAATTATGAGATTTCCATAGGAGATTCTTTGTTCCATGACAGGAATCTACTAGGAAAACTCTCCAACTGAATTATTCTTTTTGAGAGACAAACTACACATCTTTTGTTCTAACATCAGGCAGTGGAAGAACCCAGCCTTTTATTGCTTTTTAACTTATTCATGTCTTTGTTTCCACGTGTCTTAAAAAGCACCACACAGATGAATATGGTCTAGTTTTTGTGAGCAAAGGTGGCTACAGAGTGTCACCTCAACCTTGGGCTACTGACTTGGGCAACCTAGGCTTTTCAGAACATTAGTTTTGGTACTATTGACGTTTGGGGCCAGGTCATTTTTTGCTGCGGAGGCTGGCTGTTGCATCGTTGGCTATTTGACAGCATCCATGGCCTCTACTCACTAGATGCCAGTAGCACCTCCTCCTAAGTTGTGACAATCAAAAATAACTCCAAACATGACTCCCAGGGTGAGAGGTAGAGGTGGGGTGGGGCAGGGAGGGCAAAAGGAGATTTGAAAACCACTTTGCCTTAACGGAATCAGTTAGGCTTATGTCTGTGTGAAATATGGGCATATTTGCATGCAGTAATCAACAGAAACCTGATTCCTAGAAGCAGCCAAACTCCATGCCAAAGGAGTGCTTCTCAGTCCTTGGATAAAGGATTAAATACATTAACGTCAGATTTACTTTGAACACATTTGATACTTTGGATCCTAAGACCCAGATGATCATGTTTTGAGAAGACTCAAGTAGTAGTTTAGTAGAGATACCTAAATACTCATGGCTCAGTGTTTGCAAGAAAACTGATAGCTCTCTTTGGGTAATACAAGGAGCTTCAGGTGATGGAAGGCTTCCAGAAGATAGTGTACCTGCCTCCATTTGGCTGAAATGAAGAACTGGGCTAAGGGGAGCACATATATATATATATATATATATATATATATATATATATTTAACAGCTTTCTACAGCAGCCTAGTTCAGGTGTCAGTTTTTGTGCAATCTTTTTATAAGTTCTGACAGAAGCAGTTCCATAGAGCTTGGTGGTATCATGGATATATTTATTCATTCAATACATTATTACTGAATGTCACTGTGTGTGTGCACAGTCTGTGCGTAGCCATGGGGATACAATAGAGAATAAGACAAGCTCATTCTTTGCCCTCACAGAGCTAAGGAAGGAGACGGCCAAACAAACATGTAAGTACAAGAAAGGATGATAAGGGATAGGGGGAGCACATGGCAGGGCTGCTGACTTCATTTAATGGGGGTGGGGGCTTGAACAAGGATCTCAGACAGATGAATAGAAAATAGGCAAAGGAAGAATGTGTGGCTTCAGGGGAGGGTGGAGGAGAGCATGTTTGAGGCAAAGAGAACGGCACGTGCAAAGACTTGAAGGTCAGAAGAAGCAGGAGAGAAGAATGGCTGCAGAGTCACAGAGGGCTGGGCGAGTCTTCTCAAGATTTTACACTTAACATAGCCGTAATGGGGAATTATTGTAGGTTTTTAAGGAGGGGGTGATAGGATCGGGTTTATGTTTCAGAAATATTTATTCTGGCTGCAGCATTAAGAATGGGCAATTGGAGAGGGCATAAGATTGAAAAGCACACAATACGTATCTCGCATTTCAGTACAGCATTGCAAAAACCATGTGCTTCCTCAACAATTCAAATGACAGTTCAGACCCACCATCATTCTTCATGTTACATTTGTTGGGCAATTTCCTTCTCAGTCTTGAGGTCAATGTAAATATATGTATGTAAATTAATGTTAGTAGTCATGAAGAAATGCTCTCCAGTACACTTACACTTACTACCAACATTATTCCTTATTTCTTCTACACAAATGGGAAACCAACAGTGTTCCTACTTTGATGATTAAAGGTCAGAAATCATTTGAAATCCTGGGGCATTTTGCTAACATGGTATAGGAAGGAAGGCCCACCAAGCAGAGCACACAGGTAAGTGCAGGTCAGATATGGGCCTTTGGTGTCCTACATGCCTCCCCCAGGACATGGGAAGCTGCAGTGAAGCACTCAGGATACCAGAGGTACCAGGTAAGCCCTGAGGATTATGAAAGCACAGGAAATCAGGACCACAGGCAGTCAGCGCCCAGAACAGGGCCATCTGGCTAGCGGGATCTCTGTCCCCACAGCAGGGGGAGAACACACGGCCTTTCATCATCCACCCCAGCCTGTGATTATGCACATGCTCTTCAGAGTATCCCCAGCCGCCCTTAGTTGCCTCCTACACTCAATAAACAGTGAATTTGAGGGCTTTTTAGAGTTAATTACATATTTTTTAAAAACAGAGGCAAAGCAATAACAGACACCCAATCCTATGATTCCGAGGCCAGCCAGTAGCCTCTTCCTCTAGCACAGGGCCCTGTACACAGGAAATGAACCCTCAACCGGGGGACAGCCCATTGGAACAGTTACAGACTGGGCCCTGAAGGCCCAATCGAGATACATTCAAAGCTAGACTGTGCCACTAGCTAGTTGTTTGACTTTGGGCAAGTTACTTAATCTATCTGTACTTAGCTTTGGACAAAAGGGGGATGATAATAGCACTTCCCTCATGGGATTGATTAAGGATTGAATGAGATAATGGAGATAAAGCTCTTCATGCCTGGCACATGGCAGGCACTCGGGGACCATTTATTATTAAACTGCAGTATGAAAGTTTCAGGTTAAAAAGGGGAAAGGTGTCAAACATAAGGAGAAGATCTGTCTAGAGTGGCTGTATCCTCCTGGGACACCTTTTTTTTTTTTTAAGACAGGGTCTCACTCTGTCACCCAGACTAGAGTGCAGTGGTGCGTTATCAGCTCACTGCAACCTGTGCCTCCCAGGCTTAACCAATTATCCTGCCTCAACCTCCCAAGTAGCTGGGATTATAGGAGTGGGCCACCATGCCAGGCTAATTTTTTTTTTTTTTAGAGTGTTGCTCTGTCGCCCAGGCTGGAGTACAGTGGCACCATCTCAGCTCACTGCAACCTCCACCTCCCAGGTTCAAGCAATTCTCCTGCCTCAGTAGCTGAGATTACAGGCACATGCCACCATGCTGGCTAATTTTTGTATTTTTAGTAGAGACGGGGTTTCACCATGCTGTTCAGGCTGGTCTCCAACTCTTGACCGTGATCTGCCCACCTTAGCCTCCCAAAGTGCTGGGATTACAGGCGTGAGTCACCACGCCTGGCCTAATTTTTGTATTTTTACTAGAGACAGGGTTTTGCCATATTGACTAGGCTGGTCTCGAACTCTGGAACTCAAACGATCCACCCACCATAGCCTCCCAAACTGATGGGACTGCAGACGTGAGCCACCGCATCCAGCCTTCCTGGGATACCTTTACAGGTAGGAGAGTAGTTTACTTGTCTAGGAAAGTTCTGCTGAAAAAGAACAGCATTGTAACAGCCTTTTTTGGTTCTTCCCTTAGAGCCCAGGGTTTTTGGATCTACTACTGAGGGTGTTTCCTAGATGAATTCCACTGTCCATGACGCCACACACAGAAATGGATGAGGGCAGAGTCAGAATCAGTACAATTCAAGAACTTCTAACCTTCAGCCTGAGCAAAGCTGGAACCGGCTCTATAAATAAATAGCTCAGGACTTGAAAAGTGTAAACAACCTAAAATCAGTCAAATCAGGGAATACAGAGTTCAGTACAGGGAAAAGTATATTTTTAACCTGAGAGACTGAAATCTGGGGGCTGAGATCTTTTCACTGACTGGCTCCGTGATCTGTGATTTGGGACAAATCACTAAAACATCCTGGAGCCAGACTCCCAGGGTGTGGATCCAGTTATTTCAGTAGCTGTGTGACCAGGCAAATTCCTCTCTCAGTGCTTTAGTTTTACTAACCTGAAAAATGGGGATGATAATAGAACCTATCCCATAAAATTATGTGAGGATAGCATAAATGAATATAGGTGAAACACTTATAAGAGTGTCAGGCATATAGTAAGTGCTATGTAAGTTAGGTTATTGCTGCTATTATTACTGTTAATATTAAAGGCTGAGCCTCACTCAGTTTATGGGAGTGACACAGCCCTCAGGTATCTTAGAGAACCAGCCTTCCGTGCGGTGGTCACTTAGGAGGGTCCTGCTGTTCACATTTAACCATGTAGTTCTCTTCTTTAATTTAAACAGGGATACTCTTGAGAGGAGTAAGACTTTGAACCAATCAAGAGTCTGGAATTTCCCAGAAGATTTGCGAGTAAGAAGGTGGGTGTAAGGAGGTGTTCGTAATATCCTAGGATTCGCTGTACTCAAAAGACTACTATGAAAATGAAAAGAGATAATACGTGGAAGAATACTTTTAAAAGGGAAGAAGAAAGGACTAATATTCTAAGTGGTAGTATTTTTAAGTGCTATTAGGATTATTATTCGTTTCTTATTTGGAAGTTCATGTCTAAATTCTGTACCTAGACTTTTCCAGTCTGAAGACTTAGGCATATCTTGCTAAAAGAGGGAGGAAGAATGTGTTGAGCACTAGTAGAGGGGCAGGTTTGGCTGCACACTTAGCTCCCAGGGCAGAGCCTCTGTGGGGTTTCATGTCCTTCCAGCTCCCACTGCAGAACGCTGTGTATGAGGAACACAGCCAAGAGGACTGGTGGCCTGAGGCTTTGGTCCCTGAACTGTGACCAGGTTCTCCCAGAACATAGCTTTCCCTACCAAGTTAATCTTAAATAGCTTTGGTGGTCAGGGAGATAAACTTAGGAAAAATCTCCTGTGACCTTTTACAGACTCTGTCTCCTTTTTCCAATCAAATCGGGATTGTTTACAATCAGTGGATTCCTTTGAATTTCTAAATAAGCATGGAGGTCAGGAGCTTGTGATTTCAGGCTGATTCTCACCATTCTGGTTTATTTGGCAAAATGGGAAACAAACATTCACCAGAGCTGGGAGAAAAAAGCATGTGAGAACTGGAATGAAGTAATGCACTGGGCTGTTTCTGGACAAGTCGTCTGGCTAGGCAAGAGTCAGCAAAGGCAAGAAGAGACCGTTTCCTCCCCCACTTCCCTTGGCTTCCTGGCTCTTTCCAAATGTCCAGGAAATCCTGAAAGAGGTGACAGGTGGGGGTGGTAGGGGAAGTGTGTGCCTTGTGCCTTCTAAGGCAACCATGTTGGCCAGAAGAATTAAGACATGACAATGGCCATGATGAAGAGCCTGTAGCTTTCTGAGTAGAGAACACAGTGAAAGAGATGTGTGGTTCCTGTCTCAGAGCATAGCTTTCCTTTCTCTAAGGCAATGGTTTCCAACCTTTTCATCAGGAATTCCTATCAGTAAGGTAAAAATAAAATTGAGGACATACTATATACATATGTACATGTGTACTTTATGTGTGCTCTTGAATTAATATATTATGTGTGCTATAAAACACACAAAACAAAACTAAGAAACACTAAAATGAACTAATAGGTTTCTATTTTCCTGCCTTGCCCCAGTGGATTGCCTTGCATCATGCACAGGGTGTGTGCATTCAGCTTGGGCAATCTTGGCCTGAGTGACAGAATACTGGAAGGTCCTAATATGTTTCTCCAAAGAGCATAGGCAGTGATGGAGGCAAACCATCAAAAAGAGTTCTTCAAAGAAGAATCCAGGTTTTCCTCTTCAACTGTGTATGATCAATTCTAATTAAATGGTAAAGGAAAGAAGAATAGAAGGAAAGAATTATTGAAAATCTGGTAACTAACATGGAATCTATGCTTTACATTAGGTTATGTGAATAACCTTGATCTGTCTACAAGCTCCAAGTTTCTATCCAAATATATTTCTCTGGATCTGAGGCAGGGTCACTGCCAGGCTCTGTCACCTGCTCAGGAGAGTCACCTACCCAGTATGCAAGGGAATAACCACAGGGCACACCGAGGCCACTGCAGAACTTCCCAAGCCTGGGTCAGGCCTCCTGACTGTGCACACACATGCGTACTCCACACACTCCCAGCCTCCCAGCTTTCTTGACAAGTACCCAAGAGGGCGGTTCTTGGCAGCTCATTCATAAGGTCATGATATTGTGGAGCATGAGCTAATCTGTATTCTATTTTCAGCTCTGTTGTTAGCTGTGTGAACTTGGGCAAGTGCCTCACCTTCTCTGAACCTGAGCTTTTGCATCTGCTTGGGCCCTGCTATTACCCTGCCTATCCCACAGTGTTATCATGAAGTTCACATGAACATACGTATGAAGGTGCTTTGCAAACACTATACAAGTGAAGTCATAAGGTATCTCAACTCATGTGTTAAGGCCTTTTCAAGGCACAAAGACAAATGTTTCCCATGGATCCTAGAGTTAACACCCTGAGGCATTTTCCCTTGAGGAGCCCCGCTCTGAGGGAAAATGGCTCATGGCAGCTTTTTAATCTGAACCCAGAGCTCTGGAGGCTTTATAAGCCTAAAGACTAAACCAGGTGAACAACAAAAACATCCATAAAGCAATTTGGGTAAATTTGCATGCTTCCAGATAATGCCTAGGTTTCTAAGGAATCACATTTGTTTGTTCAGTCATTCAAGTATTTATAGATCATCTTAACTCTGAGATAAAGTGAAAAAAAGAGAGCTCATGTTCCAGTGGATGAGAAAGACAAGGAAACAGTCATTGCAAAATACTGACAGGAACCACAAGCCAGGTATGCATTACAAAGAGCTTTGGAACACTGGGAGGCTTAAATAAATCAAGTTAAGTGACTTATGAAAGAATAGGAGCGCAGGCATGGCCAGCAGGGGTAAAAGAGATTCAAGAAGGAGGAAAAGAAGTGCAGAGATCAGGGGTGGGGCTGAGGGGTAAGGAGGGATGGAGAAACAGCATGATTTTCTGGAAACTGTAAGGAATTTAATAACTCTCGAATGTAACGTAAGGAAGAAGAGGGGTGGAGATTCAGCCCAGAAAGTAAGCAGAAACCAGATCGTGGTGGAAATGGGGTGCCAGCATGTCTCCCAAGCTAGTAGAAAGTGGAAAAGGGCAATTCTGCCCTCCAACCCACCCCATTTTCCACAGGAGGATCAGGAAGAGACTGGGGAGAAGAGACTCATCTAAAGAAATTTTTTTCTTGAAAAGCAATGTATGCTATGTACTAGGCAACGTAAACTCTCCTTGTGCTTCCAAAAATCATTACAGAAATTGCAAAAAAAAAAAATATATATATATATAGATAGATAGACATATATGATGAGTGTGGTATAATTGCTTTTATTGTTATGGTTAGTTTAGAGGCTGAGTGTTATATTAAGGATGGCTCAGAATCAGCCCATGCTGATGAAGGGGGAACTGACCTCTGAGTTTTTAAATGATGCCCTGTAATGAATAGTTCATGTTACTGACAAAGTGATCAAATTTATTAACTAGTTTTAGTCCCAGTAGGAGCCCCTTTATCTCAGGAATTGACATCAGGCCCAATCTGTTCCAGGAAGAATGCATCTCCTCCATTGAGCATATGCTTACCAAGTGCCTATCACACTTACCATATACAGAAACCTCAGTAAGACTAAATTCTGTCTTGAGGGACTGTTCACCTTTTTTTACCCACTCAGGATACCAGACATCTAATAGGAAGGCGGGGCCCATTCAGTCCAGAGTTATAACAACTCCTCAAGGAGGCTATGAAACCAACTCCAAGTACTCGTTGAGACTAAGCCAACATTCCTTATAGTAAGAACCAGAGAAATTTTATTCTCTGTGCTTAACAACAAAGAACCTCAAGAATTGTTTCTGTCTCTCCTTCAGAAAGAAAGTGGCTGGCAATCACTCTTAACCTGTCTAGCTGAAGGCACACTTCTGGTCCGATCTAGGTCACCATTGGGCTTCCTGTGCTATTCTTGTCCAGTGTCATCTGCTGCCTCTTGCCACAGAGTCTTGGTGGTATGTCTCAGTCTCTACATGAAACATGGCCGTGAAACGCTAAGTGTCAATCGTTTCCTATAAACTGTTTTGATTTCCTCCATGAAGCTCTTAAAAAATCTGGTATTGTGGTATTTGTAGCTTTCTATTTCTGCCACCTATGCATTCTGATGATTCTTGTGCTTTCTCTTTGGAGATGGATAAACATTCACAGCACCAAGAGGAGCAAGGGCTTTGTGCCTCTTTTCATGGAAAGAGTTGGTTATGTTTAGATTGGAGTCATAACTTAAAAAGGAGCCCTCATGGTCTAGAAACATGGATGCTGTGACACCTCCAGTGCAATATTTTTAAGCTTCTCCCTGCCATTGGCTACTTAAATAGTACTGTTTAATCACTGTGGAATATTGTTTCTGTCTTCTGGAAGCTCATAATCTATGTCAGAAGATTAGACATGCAAGTGTCTATTGAGGTAGCTGGAGAGTGAGGCAGGAGGAGCGGAAGGATGGCCAGCAGCATAGAACCCAAGAGGGGGAGATTTCACAGAGGAGCCTCAATGATGCGGGGAGTCAGGAAGAAAAAGGACCAGACAGTTGTAGATTTTGTTTCCAGGACATAAACAGGAATTTCTAGCTAATACACCAGGTGGATGTGTAGAACGGGCAGTCAGATGCAAGGGGTTAAGGAGGTAGAGAGGGAGCAATGCCATATGGAAAGATTATTCCTTCAACATGTGCAGTGAAATAAATCATGGCAAAAGGAAAGTCAGGGTTGAGGTTGTTTGGCAGGATGGTGCAGTAGGCATACTCAGGGGCTTCTGCTCTACCTGCTCTCCCTTCTCACAGTCTATCCCTACCCAAGTGCCTGCTGAGTGGAAAGAGAATTGATTATCCCAAAAGTTATTCCAAGCTCCCAGCCTTGGATGATTGGACCAAGACGGGCACCTAATTTAAGGATGGCCAACCTAAGTTTCCAATGACATATCACCTGACTGTTGGGGCTCAAAAAGGTGAATATGGAACAATCAGATTCATTCTCATTTGAACCCCAAACCAAGAGGCACAGAGAGGAGATGCTCTTCAGGAATGAATTTTTGAGATGAAAGTCAAGTTTATGAGAATGAAGTGGCTGTTATCAGGTTGGGTGTATGCATAAGTCATGGAAAACCACAGGAAGTAGCTGGGAAAGAGAGCTGGGAGTACAGAGAGCTGGGAGTACAGAGAGCTGGGAAAGAGAGTAACAGATACAGGGAGGAAAGTGGAGAAGCTGGGAATAAGAAAGAATGCTCATCCTAGTGCTTCATGTAGGCCAAGTGCTACACTAGGTCCTTTACATTAAATGACCTCATTTATTTCTCATAGCAATCTTAGGGCATGGATGCTGTGATTATCCTCATTTTACAGATGAGAAACCGAGACACAGACATAGCGTGCCCAAAATGACGCTCCAGAAATCCGTGATGTAAACTAACTGGCTGGCTCCCAAGTCCTTGCTTTTAGCCACCATGACTTACTGCCTCTCAAAAGGGAGATGAGATAGAAGTGATCCCTGAAGACCCCTGAGATGCAGCCCTTCCTAAACTCAGGCACTCAGATTTATTGGATTTTCCGGAGATCATCTGACCTCATGATCGTGAATGGGTTTCACTTCCTGGCAACCAGAAGAACCCTAACCAAACCGGATAAGGAGATTAAGCGTTCTGGATGGGAGAGAATGAAGTTAGAAAAAGGATTATTGATGAAGCTGACCCAACTGTGAGGAAGCACAAAGGGGTGGGATGCATGGATAGGGAGAGATTTTTCTTCTCTGATAGCCAAAACCATCCAACTTGGTTTTACCATCAGGCACCCACAGTGCCACATGGTAAGTCAACTACTTAACCAAACCCACAGGGAGTGGCACATAACCCAGCAGCGGTACCCTCCCAGCTGGCTCTGCCACCAGCACAATGGGTAAGGTTGGGCCTGTTATGCCTCCTCCCTTCCAAGTTTTCATTTCTCTGTCAATAAAAAGGGATGATGACAAAAGATGGAGAGAATTTGACTTACTAGGACTCTGGGGGAGGCTGGGGAAATGCCGATTCCGTGATGGGGCTGCCCCTGGGAGCAGCCAGACCCAGACCAGGCTTTCCAGAAATGGTCTCGCAGAGGGAGATTGACCTGACAGAAGTTTGCCAGGGAAGGTTTTCAGGGTCAGCACTTGTGAGGGTAGACCAGCAGCAGGACATTGAGCAGAGAGGGAGGTGGCAGCAGTCATCAGCCAGTTCCATGGGGAACTGGAACTGGGGTGGCTTTTTGCATTGCCCCAAAGGGAGGCATAAGGGCTGTGCTTTGTACCCCACCTCCCATGGAGAGGGGTACACTGGGTGTAGGATGCCCAGTTGAGTGAGGCAGCTCCCTTCAGTCTGGGGCAGTTCCTGGGGAAGGGCTCAGCTGTGAGAGCTTCTGGGGGCAACATCCCATGCAGATACAGGACGAGCTCCTCAGTCCTAAAGGGGAGCTGGGTGGGGCAGCACAGCATCAACTGCACAGGAGAGCTGGGTTGCACTTCCCAGGGGCCAAATAAAGAAGGGGAGCCCTGGCTCTGGGGAAGATAAGAAGCTGAAGGCCAGGAGGAGATTGCAGAAGGTTGTTGCATGCAGATACGATCCTGTTCTGTCTCTGCCTGAAACCATCTGGAAGTTAAGTCACCAGGGAAAATGCTGCATGTGTCTGGGTGTGAGTGTGGATGTGTCTGGGTGTGAGTGTGGAGACTATAAAGGGAGGGACTTCTGTAGTTGGTCTAAGGCCAGCAGGCCTGAGGAACTTAGCAAGGAGTCAGAGAGAAAATGGTGACAATAAGGTAGGAAACTGTAGGGAGGGTATAGAATTAAGACTTCGGGCTAAGTTAACCTAAGCCCCTAGTGTCATATTAGACAAGGGTACTTTTCCAAGTATTCGGCTGTGTTTTCAGGATTTCAGCCCTGCAAGAGCAGGATATATCTGTTCCCACCCCATGCCAGGGGCTGTGGAAAGAGTTCCTGACAACTGCACCAGGCCTGATTCAGGTAACAGGAAGAGATGTGGGAGAGGATAAGCCTCCACCCAAAACAGCTTCACTTCAGAGAGTTAAGAGAGTTTTATAGACTGAATCATGTCCTCCCCTGAGTCATACCCTGAAGTCCTAATTCCAGCGTGACCATCTGCAAGCCAAGGAGAGAGGCCTCAGTAGAAACTAACCCTGGTAATGCCTTATCTTGGACTTCCAGCCTCCAGAACTGTTGTTGAAGCCACTCCAGTCTGTGGGATTTTCCTATTGAGCTAAGACAGGGAGACAGGCCACCCACCAGGCAAGAAGGTGGGTGCCAGAAGCAAAACCAACCCACGTGTCCTCACCTCCCTCTCCCTGCTCTTTCTTGACCCACAGTCTCTGACTCTGGAGGGACTGCTCAGTGGCCAGGGGGATGCCTAGGAGAGGAACGTCTTTCCCACTACATGTGAACGCTGGACCCATGTGAAATGCCAGAAGTCAAGAGCTCCTGGGGTTGCTTTGCACATCTGCAAGCACCAGCTTCTGGTCCGGCTGCACGCACTTGACTCAGAGGGAAAGGAGTGGCTTCACTTGCAGGCCTCCTTGACCCCCACTGCTGGCCTGGCTGTCACCAAGGTCACTGACCTGAATTCAGTTCTCAAAGGAAATGTGTTTCATGGTGATTCTTTTGGTTGCAGTTCAGAACTTGGATAAAAAAGTGTCCAATTTGAGAAAAATACCCAATTCCCAAATCAAAACTGAAATCTAGAAAGGTGAAAGAGTTGACTCTCTGGGCCTCCTTATCTGAAAAATGAGGTAGTTGCACTAGATTTGTGGGTTTTCTTTAAAAGTTTTTTTTTTTTAACCACAAGAAAACTTTCTTCAAGAGAAATGTTACCGGGAAGCAGAAGCAAAAGAGGGGCCTAAGGGTTGAGCTGCTTGATCAAAGAGGAGAGAAGAATTCAGTTCCAGGATCCTGCCCTCCAGTGCGGGGCTTTGCAAAGCAGAGTCTAAAAGGCATTTTCCTCTCATTGCCTACGTGCTCCTCCAGCTTCCTATCTGAGGATCCATGAAGAGTCGGTATTCCCATACACCCGGTTGTAACCCCACCAGGCACTTTGGAACTAGTCACTGGGAATATGGGCCACAACTAGCAGGGAGCAGGTGCAGGTCTCATCAGGGGCAAGCAAGCCTGGGCCCAGGTGAGCTTCCTCAGCTCCTTCTCCCAAACTCTCCATCCAGGCACCAGTGCTGACCACAGGGAGAGGGAGGGCTGGGTAGGGAGAGAGCTGGGGGAGGTAGGCTCACTGAAATTTCTTCACATAGAAACAGGAGGGGGTGACTAGAAAGTAGCACATCCTGTCACAAAGAAGGTGGAAGCAGCAGATGAGAATTCGCTCACCTCCCAAGACCAAAACCACTTGGAATAAAAAAATGTGGTACCTACACACCATGGAATACTATGTAGCCATAAAAAAGAATGAGATCATGTCCTTTGCAGGGGACATGGTTGGAGCTAGAAGCCATCATCCTCAGCAAACTAACACAGGAACAGAAAACCAAAGACCACATATTCTCACTCATAAGTGGGAGCTGAACATTGACATGGATATGGGGAGGGGAACATCACACACTGGGGCCTGTTAAGGGGGCGTGACAAGGGGAGGGAGAGCATCAGGGCAAATAGCTAATGCATGCTGGGCTTAATACCTAGGTGACAGGTTGATAGATCCAGCAAACCACCATGGCACACGTTTCCCTATGTAACAAACCCGCATGTTCTGCACATGTATCCTGGAACTTAAAGTAGATAAAATTTAAAAAACAAACAAACATTTGGAGACTCTCCCTGGGGCCATGTCTCCACCCACCTTCAGCCTCTCCTTCTCTACCAGCCTTTCCAACCATCAGGCAAATGTGTCTCTCCTTGTGAAAGATCAAACAGAACTCGACAAAAAGACCTTCAGCCCTTTGTTCCCCTCCTTGCTGACAGTTTTGTGAAAGTGTGCCTAAAATTGTCTCCATCTCCTCATCCTGTATTCACTTTCTAAATGTTCTTTTCTGCATGTGCATGTCTAGATTCTTCCCTCTTTTTTGGGTTTGCATTGCCAATGCCCTGTCAGTTGCTTATTTTTGTGACTGGGTCACCAGTGCAGAGGTCGTGACCTTGGGCTTGTGTCTTTGCAGGAAGAAGTTGAGACACGCCCCAGGCTTACCAGCGCCCCTCCATTGAAATCAAGCACACTAAGCTCACCATCAGGCTTCTTAGTGGGTCCATTACTGCTTATCTCCCGTTCCCTCTGCAGCACCAGAACCTCAACACCAGCTGCCTCTTAAAGGCAACCCTCACTGTCCACTGCCCTGTCAGTGAAGAGCAGCTCCCTCCACCAGAAGGTCTCCCACTCCCTTTCCCTGAAGCCAATCACTGCCTCCCTAACCTCCCTCAATTCTCTCCATTCCCATTGCCGCTGCCCGGTTGAGCCCACCATCACCTCCAACCTGTATCACTGCTGATGCAGTCATGACTTCCTAACCGGGCTCTCGGTTCTGGTTCACTCCTCTCTAGCTAGGAATCCACACTGCTGCCAGAGCGAGTAACAGATCTATCAAACTGTTACTCTGCTGAGTAAAACTTCAGGGATAAAATCTCAACTCCTGAATGTAGCTTGAATTGTGTCCTTCCAAATTCATATGTTGGATCCCTAACCACCAATGTGACTGTTTTTAGAGCTGGAGCCTTTCAGGAGGCATTAAGGTTAAATATGGTGAGATGGGTGGGGTCCCAATCTGATCAGATGGGTGTCCTTATAAAAAGAGGGTGAGATGCCTGCAGGGTGTCCTGCACAGAGGACACAGCAAGAAGGTGGCCCTTTGCAAGCCAAGGAGTGTGGCTTCAGGAAAAACCAACCCCACCAGTACCTGAATCTTGGACTTTGAGCCTGCAGAGCTGTGAGAAAATAAATGTTACTTAATTCTGTTGTTATGCCATGTGGTCTGGTATTTTGTGAAGGCGGCCGAGCTTCCTGGGACAGAGGCCCTTCGTATGCTTTGCCCCACCTTCTGTCTCCACCCAGCTCTTGGGCCTGCTTCCTTTCTTGCCCATGCTCCAGCCAGATGGAGCTGCAGGCATGTCCTTCAATGAGCCACACCTTCCCTCATATCAAGCTCTCACCATTTCCTCCACGTGGACATGTCCTCCCGGCTCACCATCTCTACCACCTGGATGGCTTCCATAGGCATATTGGATGTGGGCTTCAGACAGCTGTCTAGAATTGTCATCTCCACTTCCTCATCACACTTACCATTTTTCTTTTCCATGAATTAATGAGTCTATATTTTTTTCTTTATTTTCACCGATGGTTCTTTACAGTTGTATCATTTATTCTTGTGTGTCCTCTGTGCTTTGTATCCTTCTCTTTCAAACTCATGTTAAAACTTGCCTACTCCACACGATACGCAAAAATCAACTCAACATGGACCAAAGACTAAGTGCAAGCAGTAAAATTCTACTACTCTTAGAAGAAAATATTGATATAAATATTTATTACCTTGGATGAGGGAGCTTTCTCTTTGTTTCTTTTGTTTTTGTTTTTTAGATGTAACACCAAAAGCATGAGCAAGGAAAGAAAATATAAACTAGATGTCAACAAATTAAACCTTTGTGCTGCTGTAAAGGATACCATTAAGAAAGTGAAAAGACAAGCCATAGAATGGGAGAAAGCTTTTGCAACTCCTATATCTGATAAGGGATTTGTATCTAGATCATATTAAAAATGATTACAGCTCAGTAATAAAAAAGGCAATTTAATAAAGATGTGCAAGGTATCCACATAGACACAGAAGATATACACGTGTCCAGTAAGCACATGAAAAGATGGCCGACGTCATTCGCCATCAGGGAAAACCCATAGAAACCACAAGGAGACATTGCTTCCCACTCATTAGGATGGCTCTAATTTTTAAAAACACAGATGAATCAAGTGTTGGTGAGGATGTAGAGAAACTGGACAATGTTGGGCGTGCAAAATGGAGCAGCTGTTTTGGAAAACAGTCCAGCAGTTACTCAAATTGTTAAACACAGAGTTCCCATATGACTCAGCAATTCCACTTCTAGATATACTCCCATGTCCACACAAAGACTTGCACATGAATGCTCATGACTGCATCGTTCTGAATAGCCAAAAAGTTGAAACAAGCCAGATTTCCATCAACTGATCAGTGGAAAACCAAGTGTGGTATATCCAGACAATGGAATATTATTTGGCAATAAAAAGAAAGTCCTGATACATGAAACAACATGAATGTAACACTGAAAACATTATGGTAAGTGAAAGAAGCTACAGAGGACTACATGTTACGTGATTCCATTTATGTGAGATGCCCAGACAAGGCAAATCTGTAGAGGCAGAAAGAAATGAAAAGGTTCTAAAGTTGGTTGTGGTGAGGCGTACTTAACTCTGTGACATACTAAGTCATTGAGTTGTACACTTTATTGATTGATTGATTGATTGAGACCGGGTCTCGGTCTGTTGTCCAGGCTGGAGTGCAATGGCACAATCTCAGCTCACTGCAAACTCTGCCTCCTGGGTTCAAGAAATTCTCAGGCCTCAGTCTCCCAAGTGTCTGGGATTACAGGCATTCACCGCCACGCCCAGCTAATTTTTGTATTTTTAATAGAGGCGAGGTCTCACCTTTTTGACTCAGCTAGTCTCAAACTCCTGGCCTCAAGTGATCCTCCTGCCTCAGCCTCCCAAAATGCTGGTATTATAAGTATGAGACACCTAGCCCAGCCAAATTGTACACTTTAAATGGGTGAATGGTATGATATGTGACTTATATCTCAATAAAGCTCTATAAATTTTTTTTGTTGGCCGGGCATGCTGACTCACGCCTGTAATCTCAGCACTTTGGGAGAACAAGACAGGTGGATCACCTGAGGTCAGGAGTTCAAGACCAGCCTGACCAACATGGTGGAACACCATCTTTACTGAAAATACAAAAAATTAGCCAGGTGTAGTGGTGCACACCTGAATCCCAGCTACTAGGGAGGCTGAGGCAAGAGAATTCCTTGAACCTGGGAGGTGAAGGTTGCAGTGAGCCGAGATCGTGCCACGGCACTCCAGCTGGCATGACAGAGCCAAAAAAAATTTTTTTGCCTGCCTAATTAACCCTAGGAGTAAAGGTCTGATCCTGCTTTAATCTAGGAAAAAAAATTGGTGATTAATTCTTACTAAAGGGTTAGTGACTAATTATATCCTGCTATACCTTTCTTTCAAGTTGTATTTAAAGTTATTAGAAGAACATGTGTTTACTAAATGATTTTAGAATTTAAAACTCACTGTTAAGAAAGAGATTTTTTTTTTTATATTTTGACTTTGTTCTACAATTTTTCAAAAATTTAACTCTCCAATTTTTGGCATTATCTGTTCAACGACTATCTCTTCCTGCCAAATAATGAATAGTCTTTAGCAGAACAGGAGTCAGGTGCGTCTTGTTCTTTATTATGTCCCTAGCACATAGGACTGCTGCTGGCTCTGAACAATCCATTTATAAATATGTGTTAAATAATGTGTTTTGAGTTAAGTGAGCCAGTGTGGTGGGGGTCATTTCTAGGCTCCCTCAAATATCTCACACAGGCAGCCATCAATACGCTCATGAGTAAGTCTGGTCCTGGGGACAAGTTGAGAGGATGGGCGGCGTCTATCATGTCGGAAACGCAGCTCCAGACGCCCTCTGAATTGGCACCAGGGACATCCCTGCGTATTCCAGTGAGGCTGTCCCTGCTTTAGGCATCTCTGGGGAAGATATAGAAACAGGAGGAGAAGGTCTTGTTGCTTTATGGTCACCTCTTGCGTTTGACCTCATGCTATTACTAAGCTAAATCAGCCACTGCATTCACCGTACTTGCTCCTGAAAATTACTTCCCAAAATTAAATTTACTGTCTGAATGATACAGATTTTCTGCCATCTAAGTTAGTCCAAAGACGGTGGTTGAGACAATATGGAGGAGAGTGCCAGGGTAGTCTGCACAGGGACAGTGATACTGGAAATGTAGACAACACCTGAGAGAGGAACACACCCCCCGAGATACGGAAACTCCAAACGTATGGATGAAAATGACGTGACCTCAGGGCTGCATCAGTGTGTCTCTGATACACGGAGTTGAAAGTAACCATGTGGTTCAGGCTGCAGGCTCTGGAGAGGCTGAGAGAAGGAAAGATAGAGAAAGCCTCATACTAAAAAACGAAGGAAGAAACAGGACCTGTTTCATTCATATGAAAGAAAAGTTGAAACGTGGGTTGGAGAGGAAGAAGTGGTGCCCACATTGTGGACCACCCTCGGGAAGCGGGGGCTGTGAATGAGAGCCTGGCACTCTCGAATTGCAGTCGTGGTCAAAGCTTGGCACGTTTGTAAGGCTCTTGATGCGGATTCGCAGTTTGTTTTTTAAGACTGGCACCACGGGTACCCTCGTCCTCTGGACTTACTTCAGACAGTGTCATACTCTTCCTTCCTTTTTAGCCCTTCCCCAAAGAGGACAGGCTCAGAGCATTGAAAATGTACCCAGGGCTAAGGTTGGGAACACCCAGATGTACACAACCCATCTGACCAGTTGACCTAAACTCACCATTTGGTTCAGGAACAAAATTCCTCAATAGTAAGAAAAGAAAATCTGCAAGGAAAATAAATCAAACCAATTGACACGGCCGTGGATAGCCATATCTTAGATCCCGGATTTCCAGTGCCATTCCCTATCTGCTCCTCACATCCACACAGGACAGGGGGCAGGGATTAGTGTTCCTGCTCCAGATGAGGACAAGGGACACAAAGAGGTGACTTGCTCGCCCAAGGTTTCGGGGGAGGAGAGGTGGACCTGGACTTGCTGCTGCTGTTTCTCCTCTGCACCCTCACTTGTCTTGTCTGATCTACTCCTTCTTTCCGTATGTATCTACTGAGAACCTGCAACACACCAGGTACGGTGCCAAGCCTGTTGATACAAAGTGGAACCAAACAGCCTCTGCCCCCCAGACCACTGCAGCCTCGCATCCCTAACTCATGCTCATGTACCTGCTGCTTGGTGTGTGTGTTTGGAGGCCATGCAGACCCCACCACCTCCATGTGCCCCAAATAGAGCTTGTGCACCCCCTGCCTACTGCCCAGCTGCCAGCCTTTCCCCATTCTTTTTTCTCCATCCACAAACCAGAAAACCCGAGATATCCTGGACACTTTCCAGTCTCTCTTGCCCCACATCCTCCCCACCAGCAGGGCCTGCCGGTGCTGCAGAACTCCCCCCGGAGAGTTTTCCAGCTGTCCCATGTCAACAAGTGGATGTGACATTCACAAGCAAATTCTTTCTGGTCTTGCCAGAGGTTGGAGGTTCCAGTGTCCTGAGACAGGCCGAGCACCAAGGGACAATTTCACTATGTTTTAAAGAAATGCAGCCAATAAGCTTCTTAAGTAGACTTTAATTAAAGGAGTGAAATCAGGCAACAATTTTAAACATTTGTAAAATATTAAATGTGTTAGAGTTGATTTTGAGAAGGTAAAATCTCTCCCCCTTTTATACCACTTTTTTTCTTTTCTTTTAATTAAACCAAACTGTTTCTAGAGACGCATAAGAAGCTCTACCATTAACTGCTGTGTGGTCTTGGAAGAGTCTCCATGCCTCAGTTTCTCCATTATTCATACAAGATAGTCGAACTCCACAATCTCTAAGTCTCTTTCAGGGCTGGAGTTTATCTTCTACAACCTCATGAGTTCCCCTGAGAGTTCTTTGTCCCAGGCACTATGAGGAGATGCAGCAGGAGCAACAGATGTGATTCCTGGTGATCAGAATACAAGCGCTCACAAACACACTCAGCAAAGGAACCATGGCATAAACCTATGACCAGTTAAACTTGCTGGGGCGGACCAGACTTGCAGAAACCCACCCCAGATAAGCGCAGTGCTGAGCAGGTTTTGAGGAAGGGCTAAGGTGTGTTTCGGCCACAAAGAAGGTACTGGTAGAGAAAAAACGTGTGGAGTGTGTAGGTCAGGCCTGGCTTAGCCCAGGCTCAGCTTCCCACTACCCCTATGTAACCTGGAATCCAGATCTGCGTATCCCCCTCCTGTGAATGAAAGTCTCTTGGAAGAGCACACCAAGCTGGTCCTTTGATTGCCAGTCTGAATATCCCAGGCATCCTTGAATTGGGCATCCTTGAAATGCACTCGCCCCTGGAAAAGGCTCCGTGGCTGCCCCTTCTGCAGCCCAGGGTGGTGCTGCTTGGATTCCAGGCCCCTGGGCTCCACTGTCCACCTGCAGGTCTACTTTCCATGGGTCTAGCTTTGTCTTCCTCTTACTGCTTTCAGAGATGGAGGCCCGACTTTCCCCACAGCTTCAAGGCTGACTCTGGAAAGCTCTTAATTCAAAGAAAGAAGCCTAAAAGGGCCGAGTGGATGAAATTGAGTTTATGTTGAGCCTAAACCTGGTTAACAGGGGGGAAGCCTAGGGAACTGATGGGGAGACTTCCATACCACTCTTCATTTATCTGACAGGTCATTCCTGTTGGCCTTCACCCCCTCTCAGGAGAAGCCACGGGATCAGGAAGGCAACCTGGAGGAAGGATGTTGAGGTTTCATTTAGAAGGATGGCCCCTTTGCATGTCTGGCCCTGCTGCCACAGACCCCTGCTAGGGAGGAAATGCAGCTACCGGCACTTTAGATAGGTGACATCCCCCACCCGACACACACTGACATCACTCCTGCTGCCCCCTCTGAAATCTCTGCCAAACAGGAGTGTTTGGCTTCAGACATAGGGTCTCGAGAAATTACCTATTAAAATGCAAATGTAAGTGTAACTCTCAATCCACAAACCCAGGAGTAGCAGAAATGAAGCATTCCTTTATTTTCATTAAATTTACTTAATTTTCAATGCACCTTGCACTCCAAATTCTGCAGGACTGGTGGAAAATTCAACTCAGTCTTTTCTGGGGGGACTTGCAAAGTTCTGAGAGACTCGCTTGTCACAGGAGCGCTGCAGGGCTTCAAGTGGTGCCATGTCTGCAGGAGTCTCTTCTAAGCCAGAACACTTGGCCCAGTGTGGGGTCATGCCCACCCCAGGGGGCTGCCAGGAGAAGACAGAGATGAGGACTCACTGAACCCACAAACCTCCTCTCTCCCCCCAGGTCAAAAGGAGCAAACTGCTTTTCCATGTGACCCTCTCTGTTTCCTAGAAGGCACTGCTCTCTCCTTCTCACTTTTTCTTCCTCATCTTCCCAAAAGACTTTTCAAAAACGAAAGCACAAGTCTTGGCCACCTGCTTGAAAAAAGAATAAAGAAAAGAATTAGGAGACTCCATAGAACAGGAAGAAAACCATAACATTTTCCTTCAAATTATCAGACCACACACATCTAAACCCGAAGAAGCGATGAGAAGGTGTTTGAATGACAACTTCACCTCTTAGCAAGCCTCCTCTATTTGACTCCCCCACAGCAACGCTCTGGCCTAGGCAGGCCATTAGCCCAGGGCCCCCAGCTAGGAAACACGGAGTCAAGAGTGCCACCTGTACTCTCCCATCCTGCCTCTGTCCCTAAGGGGAGAGCAAGGCCAGGAAGTGTCCACCTGGGGCTTCTCCTGGGAGAAAGATGGTGGGTGGGGCGGGCTCAGTAGACTAAGGGGAAAATTCGGGACACAACCACTGTCAGGTCGGGGGGCTGGAGTGCCCAGCAAGCCTGGGGGAGTCAGACAGGAGGCAGCTTAGTGGGGGGACTGGCCTCCCTAAGGAGTCAGTTCACTGAGTGATTTGTCCTGGATTCGCTGCTCCCACAACAACCCAGGAGATGGAGGGGCAGAGGGAGGCAGCTGCAGAGCACATGGCGGGTCAGGAGAGCCAGCCTCTGCACCCTAGCCTCCTCTGCTAAACTGGGAGCTTCTCATTTATTCTTCCTGGCTCCCCATCTCCCTAACCACTCCCTCCACACCCCTACCACAACTGTTCTGGAATCACTGGGTGGGGAAAGACCTTCCTCCTCCAGAAGGGACCCAGGCTCCAAGATTATGGAGTTTCCTTGTTTCTCAAGCCAAACTCTCGTCACTATAATTCTGGGCATTAAACAAGTGTTTTTCAAAGAATGGCCCATGGATCAGCCCCTCAGCCCCAACTGAGGAGCTCATGTAAAACGCAGATTTCCTGTAACCACCCCAGAACTACCAGGTCCCAGTCCTTGAGGTGGGGCTTGGAAACTTGGGTCTAAAGCAAGCTGCCCAGACCAGGTGACTGACACCCACTGATGCTGGAAGGCTGGGAAGCTCCCTGGACTCCCTAACTCTGCTCTTCATGTGCGTCTCTGTGCAGATGTGTGTGGGTGCATGTGTGTGTGCAGGTGTTTGTGTGTGTACCAGTGTGTGTGTGTGTGCAGGTGTGCGTCTCTGTGCACATGTGTGTATGTGTGTTTGTGTATACATGTCTGTGTGTGTCTGTGCATGTGTGCATATATGTGCATGTGTCTATGTGTTTGTGTATGCATGTACATGTATTTGTGTGCCTGTGTGTAGGTGTCTGTGTGTCCATTTGTGCATGTCTGTGTGTCTGTGTGTGTGTCTGTGTGTGTATGTGCACATGTGTGTCTGTGTTTGTGTATCTATGTGCCTGCACATATTGTGTGCATGTGTGTGTGTGTTTGTGTGTCTGTGTACATGTGTGCATGAGTGCATGTCTGCATCGCTCCAGGTGAGCCCTCCTTCCTGTCAGTGCCCTCTCTCACAGCCCAGCTGGATTTGTCTGTCCCTGGGAATGCTCCCCACAGGGAATGTTGTGCCTCCAGGCTCTTGTTAATATTGAGCTAAAAATGCAACTGTTGATGTACCTGATTTAAGATTAAACTCTTCCCATCCTTATGCACACCCTTGCCAGTCAGCTGCCTCCTTCAGTGACCTCTAGATGTCACAAACAAGCCAGGTTTTTAGCTACTGGTGCCCTTAGAAAAGGAGGCTCTTCCCAGCTACCCGCAGCCTGGGGTGGGGGTGTTGTTCAGGCAAGAGCAGGAATGAGGTGGGCTAACCACCAGCTGCTCTAAGGGGCCTCTGAGCACCGGGCAGCAGGCCCTGCTCCACCCGCAGCCCTAGCCCCAGGAGCACACTGTCCACTGGCTTCTCCCAGACAGGCTTAAGGCAGGGCAGTGCCCCCCTGTGACATCCCACAGGAACACTGAAAGTTAGAAACCCAGCAGGGGTAGAGAATGGAGAAGCCCCTCCTCCGCTTTCTCTGAGGTCAATGACCCTCATTCCCCATTGGCTTCTCAGACCCCAAGAGGAGCTGCAGACAAGCACTCATCGGGTCTCTTACAGCCTCAACTCTTATTGCCAAGCACAAGGGACACTCACGCGTGCCCCAGAGCAGCTCACACACTCACTTCATCAACATTTGCTGAATGCTGACTGTGTGCTCTTGCAGGTGCTCTACAAGACAGTGTAGTGTAGTGTCTTGTAGGCTATAATTACAGTGATCAGGTAATGGCCACGATGGCCAGGAGCATCAGCTCATTTGAGTCTACAACTGCCCAAGGTGGCAGGGACTGCAATTGAATAGAAGGGATTCTGTGGCCTCGCAAGGCCCGGAACAGTGAGTGAGTGATGGAGCTGGCATTGAGCCTCGGTAATGGAGCCAGGGCCTCCGCCTCATACCCCATGTCTCAGGGAAGGAAACAAAGCTGACAGCGGCTCAGTGCCAACTCACCAAAGACTAATGAGTGCTTAAGTGTGGGAGGCACGATTCAAACCTAGAACAGTCCGATGCCAAAGCTCAGTCACTTCACGTTGTACCTCAAGGTGCTTCCTGCCAAAGCAGTGGTCAGAGACAGCAGTGGGCCATACTGCCTCGGGAGGGGCAGAGGGCAGTGCCCCAGGCTGCAGGAGAGAGTGGCTGGGATGGGAGGGTTGGGGAGGCCTGGGCCTGGGCCCAGTCTCCACGAACTCACAGCTCTACTGCCCAGGCTCAGAGAGGGTGCAGGCCTGAGCACAGTCCAGAGACCCAAGCTCATCTAGCTCCTTGGGACAGACCTGAGATACCTTGTGCAACCACCAGTGGGGTCAGCATGAGAACTTCTGGCCACCTCCTGGCGATCTCCATTCCAGAGGCATGGTCTGGAATGGTGATAAGGAGGCCTCCAGCCCAGGCTTGCTCTGGGGGCTGTGAGGACACAGCGTTAGGACATTTCTCTTTCAGGGCCTGAGTCTGAGGACTTCCTCTGCAAGGAAGAAGCAGCCCCTCTGGATTTCTGGGCAGGTTGGGCAAATTGCCAGAGAACTCCATAGTGTCCTTGCCTTTTCTCACCCAGTTCATGCTACAACTGATAAGAAAAAAAGGAAGAGAAAGAGAAAGAGGGGAGAGGGAGGGAGGAAGGAAGGAAGGGAGGAAGGAAGGAAGGAGCTTTCCACATGAACACGGGCAGCCCAAACCCCAGGCTGGTGGCCAGAGGCCAGGCTGGGCAGGGCGGCTGGTTCTCACTCTAAGCGAAGGATCTCCAGACATTTTTGATAGTGCCAACCCCTCAGTGAACACTTCCTGAGCAGACACCCACATTGTGTGCGTATTTTTTATTCAGTGACATGTAAATACATGTACTATGTTATAAACTATAACCTATAACATATTAATAATATAAAATGTACACTAAGATGGTAACATTAAAAATACATACACCCTTGTATGTTCTAACATTTTCTTCCTGAGCTCACTGGATTGGCTCAGCCTTCCCCTGGCTTCAGCAACTGCTGGGCACTCAGGGGTGCACAGACGCCTGAGCAGACACGGTATTGTGCCAGAGGCATTGGAAGCCACAATAGACAGGTCACGTCTTCATGGAGCATCGGTCATACTCGCTGTGGGTGATTCAAAATACTTTAACATAGACATAAACGGCGCAGTGTTATGTGTTATGGAGGAGGATGTATCACCCATGCACGTTGTGAAGGTCAGGCAGGAGGGCTCGGAGGAAGCGTCCATGCTGTGGGACACTCTGCGATCTGGGCCAGATCACCAAGACTGTGTCTTCTTCTGAGGTAGAGACACTTAGCGAAAACATTTCTAAAACAATGTGCCAAGTGGAGGCTGTGAGGCCCGAACGTGAGAAGGAGTTTTAAGAAACTTGGAGTTACTGGGTGGCTGAGTGTTAATGAGAACATTGTCCTTTACCCTAAGTGAGCTTCACTCACTCCCTCACTCATCCATTCATTCAACAGGTATTTCCCGAATGCCTACTCCAGTCCAAGCACCATGGAAGATGTTCAGCCAATTATTTGGGAAGAGTCTCATCTTAATAGTATCAGATATGGGGAGAAGAAAGGGACGATTACGTTTGGAAAATAGAAGTAGCAGTTCCTCTAAATCCCAAATACTCTTATGTATCTGTCTCCCTTACTGCAATGATGGTTACAGAGGATTATATAGGAGAAATATTTTGAAATAAAAATTGCTATTTATTTGCAAATTAATCCAAATTATGAGCATAATTTATTCCTTCAGAAAATATGAATTGAGTCCCAATGTATGCCAGGACTTGTGCTGGACGTGGTAGGGAGGACAAAGATAGTCCCGAGGAGAGCTACCCACACAGGGGAGCTTGGTAAGGAGACAAGAGGCGATACAGATGAAAAGCCCGGGATGAATCATCGGTGCTTCAGGACTTCCAAGCGGGGAGAGGTGATCTGCATTGTACACTATTAGTGGTGTCGTTACTCCTTTTTCTCCTAAGATTTCACTATGCTTATAAATAAATACGATAACCAGAACAATGGCTATACCGTGAGGGGCCATGAGCAAGTGGCTGGTTCACCAATGGTCGTCATCAACAACATCCCAGCAGCTCCGACTCAGGACGGTGATGAGCCTCATCACACCTGCACAGACGAGGCACAGACTCTGCCTGGAAAACACAAGCTGCAGGCATGCGTGTGTCTGCGTGCTGTGCTGGTGTTGCTGGAAATACACTTGGGGAGGTGATGTCCACTGGATTAAACCTGTGATGCAGAGAAGAGTTGTAAGATCTGGTGAGTCGGTTAGCTAGAATGAGAGGGGACAGGGAAGGTGGGTTGTACATGTGGGTCCTCTGTCCCCCTCTGTTCCCCTCCACAGACTGTTCCCTAGCCAGGAGCACCTGGTGAGCCTTTGCAAGTCCTCGGACCTAGAAGGATTAGAGAGAGAGAGAGAGAGAGAGAGAGAGAGAGAGAGACCACATGAGGATGATACCACAATTATTAAGAAGGGACTCCAAGCTCACACCTACTGGGGATGGCCTCATTGCCATCTCTGGATCCAGAGGCAAATTATTATTAGCAGTTCTATTAAGAAAAAGGGCTAGAGAGCAGGGGCAAGAAATCATGCTTCCAGTTGCCTTTCAGGGAAGATGCATTAGTTTGCTGGGGCTGTCATAAAAGAATACTACGGATTGGGTAACTTGAGCAACAGAAATTTCTTTTCTTACAGTTCTGGAGGCTGAAAGTCCAAGCTCAAGGTATCGGCAGGGTTGGATTCTTCTGTGGCCTCCCTCTCTCCCTGGCCGTCTTCTCCCTGTGTCTTCACATGATCTTCCCTCTCTGTAGATCTGTGTCCTAATGTCCTCTGCTTAAGGACACCAGTCATATTGTCTTAGGCCTCACCCATGTGACCTATTTTCATCACCTCCTCAAAGATTCTGTCTCCAAATGCAGCCACATTCTGAGGTAGTGGGGGGTTACAGCTTCAACATAAGAATTTTAGGTGGACACAATTCAGTCCATAACCAAAGTGTCTCCATAACTTTGGTAAAATGAAGCCATAGGAAGAAAAAAAGAAGAACCAACCAGCTCTCTGTGCAGAATGCTCTAAAGGCATTGCAGGAGCCTGGTGTGGATGACATGAAGACTGAGCCAACTTGGCCCTTCTTGGCCAGGACGTCGGGAGGGACTGGCTCCTTGCAAAGGCCTTCTCTGCAGGAGGGTGGTGAGAATTCCATGAGTCTATTGATCCAACCACATGCATGAAAAGGAAGACTCTCCTTGATCCCAGTGGTTTGGCCTCACTGCACAGTGGAGTGAAGCCATCTGCACAGACAGCTATCAGGGCCCTAAAGGGTCTGAGCTAGAGGCAGAACTTCCAAGAGATGGGCACTGATGCTTCCTCCTCTTTCCCAAGAACGTGCCCCCAAATTCACATTGCCCCACTGGCCCAGGCCAAATCCCCATCTTTTAGATGTGGTGCCCCAGAAGGCCGTGTGGTACGGGGTTGTCACTGCAGGGGCCTGAGTCTTCAAGAACCTGACGGAGAAGCAGCTCACCCAGGAGCGTCACTTTCCTCTGGGAAGTGTAGGCTTTCCTGGGTGCTGACAGCAGGAAGCATGTGTAATGCTGCTAACAGCTCTGTGTAGCTATAATCTGGTTTATGCAAACCCAGTCACTTCGCAGCCCACAAGGAAGGCTAGAAGGAGGGATCTGCTTTGATCTCTTATCAAAGAAGCTTTTGCATTTATGTGAGAATGACTAATGCTGAAAATATTGCTGTTTGGGAGAAATGGCCCCTCCGTGCCCTAAATTTACAATTTATAATGATACTGTAGCATTTTGGAACACTCGTCATTAAACAAACGAATGTGAAACTCCTCCTTTATTCTTCACGTAAAGACCAAATGACGAGAGGGCAAGGCACCCAAGTGCTTGGGTGTGTGCCCCACCCCTGCTCTTGTGCAAGAGTCCTCCACCGCCCCATGCTCCAGTCTGACCGTAGCTTCCAGGACACAGGAAACTGCTTTCCCCTGGCACAAGACTCTGCACAGAAGGGCTGGGCTTCAGCACCTTTGTTTCAAAGTTTCTTCTCATTCTGATCCAGCCCAAGGAAACAGGATTTAAGTCAGGAGACTGGATATGAATCTAAGCTCTGCCACTCACCCGATATAAGGGATTCACCTGGACAAGCTCTCACCTCTGAGTCTGAACTTCCTCATCTGTAAGATGGGAATGATACTATTTGACCTTCCTCCCTTCCTCCTTCATGGGGTTTGACCTTACTTCTTCATGGGATTTGGTGAGAATCAAACGAAATAGTGTAGGTGAAGGTAAACGATTGTGAACTATGACGCTTCATATGCCTTGCAGGGGACATTTTTTGGTTTTGTCACCTAGCATCTTCTACCTCACCTTCTAGTACAGTATAATGACTATTCTATAACCTCAACTTCCTCTGGACTATTAGTCCCCAGGCTACTGGTAGACTTGACCTTCCTACCTCCAGTGGACTTGACCTTCCCCTAGTCCCAGGAGCTGAGTGTTGCTCAAGGCCTTGCCGCTCCCAGCCTCCTCCTCTGGTGTGTTGTCCTCAGAGTCCTTTCCAACAACTCTCCAGTGTGCCGTCCTATATTGCAACACTTGCGAGGGCTGTACAAGTAGAAACTACCTTTTCCTCACCATTCTGTGGGCAATGATCTTAATGTAAATTATTATCCAAAACGTTCCACTCAAGATTTGGAAGACAGACATGTGACACTTGGGTCTTGGGTTTGAGAAGCAGATGGGCGGCAGCGGGCCATGGGCTTCCTGGCCTCCTGATGTCTGAATTGCAAACATGGCATGTGAACTTGAACTCAGTTGTTCCCATGGTAGCCTCCTGATCCCCAATCTTGCCAGGTTTTCAAAGATCATAGCTCCCTGAAGCAGTTCAGTTCTGCTGTGTTCTGGGAGTCATTTCTGAAGATGCCACCTGGGACTCACTCCTCCAGACCACCCAACAATTCTGCAAGCATCCAGTACCGGCGTTAAATCCTGCTCTGCTTTCAATAGCTAAAGTGACTTTCTGTGTTCTACAAATGAAACTCTCCTGGTACCAATTAAATGGGCACTTGGAATCCGGCTTAGACCCAATAGTCAGATCACAGGACATCATTCAAACAGCTGAGAAATGGAGGCTAGGTTTCTGATAGACTTGAGGTTATGAGGCCAGAGCAGCTGGCAGGCCTCCTGCCTTCACAAGGGAGCTTGCTGAGGGAAATAACCAACCTGAGAAGGGCCAGGCCAAGAGGAGAGGAGCCCGTTCTTGACATCTTTTGTGTAGCTGAACAAAACAACATCTTGTGCCAAACCTACCCCTGGACTCTCCAGTTACATGAGCCAACACATTCCTCCAGTCTAAGACAGTTGGCGTCGGACTATTCCATCATTTGATCAAAACATAATGTATGAGGCATGTGATACTAACAGGAGCGAAACCACATGGCAGCAGTGATCAGATGGTTACAGATCACAGATTCTCAGCCAGAGGCCGGGGATCTCCTGGGAGCGTTTTATAGGCTACACATAAACAGGTGTGGGCCTGGGCCTTGTGGATCCCATGAGGGACATGTGTGAGCAAATGGAAAACCTCACAGGTGAAGGGGGTCCATATGCACCCCTAGGGATGGGGGCTGCTCTGGACCAGCTCATAGGGAAGGGAAGGTCAACAATGGATATTCCTTGGAAACACCGGAATGTTTGAATCCCAGTTTCAGGCACTAACATCATTTTTTACTTAATTTTGATTTTCTTCTTTTAGGGTTAAAAAAAAAAACCTTGCATTAATTAACTCAGTATTATAACCACCAGATGAGAATACTATCGTGTGAAATATTTCAGCCCAGCTTGTGTGAGCCAAAGCAGCTGGGCCATTTTTTTAAAAAATGTAATAAATAAGTGAATGCATAATCAATCCCATGAGTGTCAGCTTTCTGTTCTGTGTGCTCCCAGAGCTGTGCTTTTTCATCTCTATTCTATGCCCCTTAAAAGAAAAGCAACATAGAGAAAAATGTTCATAGACTGTTCTCTGTGACCTTAACCAACAGAAAAAGGCTAAATTGTTGATGCTTACTCCAGAAGGTATATCTACCATGGGTTCGGGTGGGTGCAGATTTAGAATAATGCTTCCTTTTCAGGGGGTAAGTGTTTAATACCAACAAGCCACCTGGGAAGAGAAGGCAGATGCTTTGATTTTGGGGGGGTCTGCTATCTGTATAGGTCCTAACAGTGTTGGGAGTGAACTGAACAGCCTCAGAAGAAATGTGGGTCAGGCGTTTGGAAGTGCCTGGCTTGGGCTTGGATGGCCAAAGATAAACCAGACATGCTCCATTGGCTCAAGAAATTTACAGTCTACAGAGGAGGAGGCTTGGTGGACGAGCATAATTATTTGACAAACGGTTTTTGTCTTTGGAATCAAACAAAAATTATTCAAAGGCAAAGCTGAAGAATAAACTGGGTGATCAAACCAGCTGACTCCGAAGTATGACTCACAGAATGGCTCTGAAGTCAGTTTTCCAAGATAATTTCCAAAAGTATTATGAGCATTGTTGGAATGCATGGGTAACCTCCTGAGATACTGTTTTGAAGGGGCAAATTCATTTAATATGTAAGTTTCAGTTTGTTTTTTGTGTTTTTAGAACCATCCATGGGCAAAAGGGATCACATGATGAAATGCTTAGTTGATGGAATTTTCCTCTAAGCTGAATTTCCCTAAGCCCTCCCCCAGATGTGGATGTTTGCTAAGCCACATAAATGTTAATATTAAATTATACTGGGTCATTGCCGCTGCCCTGGCATCACCTTGAGCCATGCCCCTTCCCTTCCCAACCCCCGCTAGTATTGCTAGGGTCTCCCCTATGTAAAAGAACAGCTCCCCTCTCAGGATCTTCTGTCTGGACCCCTCACTGATGGCTGCCCATGAACACATTCATGGGCATTTTGGCCAGAATCTCTGGGAGCGTGGCCTTCTTCTTGAACTCCTACTTACTCTGCAGATGTAGGAGAAAGACCTTCGCCCCAACTCTGTGTTGAATTCCAACCTCTGGATGGATCTCCAAAGTCCCTATTGCAGGGAGCTCATTGGCTTTCTGTCTGCAGCTTCTTTTTAATCCCACCCCTTATCCACAGCAGGGGGACAAACACCATCATGTCTACCTCCTTCCCTCCTCCCCATTAGGCTCTAAATTGAAGTCTGCATGGCCTCCTCTTTTCATGAAAACAGATCCCTGAGCGCCTGGCTACCAGCTCATGGCAGCTCCATGCCAGGAAACTGTCAGATTCAGCCAGGACCTCGGCTACATAGAAAGTAAGATCAGGCAATGGCCTTACAAAGTTAGTGTCCATCTTGTCCCTTCTTTTGGTTTCTGATGGAGCTGACATCAGACCAAAACTTACATTTGATGAACAAAATGGGAAATAGGCAGGAGACTGTTCTCTGTGCACAGGGCAAGTCACTGTGCAACCAAGACACACGTCACAGGCTCTGGGGGGCAGGTATGCTCAACACTCGGCAAGGCTGATGGAAATAAAGATGCCACAGATACTATCTACCAGGGGTTTCTTTAGGGAGTTCGATTATAGAGGATGTTCACATCTGCTTTTCTAAAACCTGTAATGTTTTAGTTCTTTCACGGAAAAATATTTCCACTTTTAAAAAAAGCCTTTACCTCCTAGGGTTATGGGGAGAATTAAACAAGGTTTTAGACGTGAGGGGCCGAGTTCTCCGTCCTTTCCCGACACCCAGCCCCCTTCTCCCAGCGACTTCCTAGAACTGTATATTCTATTTGAATATTCGAGGAAAAGAATATATTTATATTAAAGCAAGCATGAATTGATTATGGAGTAAGATGCAAAATTCACATGAATTTTTAAGATAGAACAAGAAACTTAAAAGAAATTTCCTATCTGCTGCTCGGGGGCATGCATTTGCTCTTGTAAGGGATACTTCAGCAGAAAAGTTTGGGAAGTTCTGATGTGGGCCCTGAGGAGCACAAGGCTGACGGTGTCCCAGAAGCCACTGCGAGGGCAGCATGGCGGCTCAGAAGGCACCAGTCAGGCCCCTGGGCTCAGCCCCCCAAGACATAGCTGTGCAAGTCCCCTCTTGAATCCATCCAGGCAGACTTTGAGCTCGGAAATCCACGCGCATTCTCTCCAGGTCCGCACAACCAGCTCCATGTTATTGTATCAGAGAATAGTCAGACTTGGGGAGGAAGAGCTTGAAGTCACATGGCTACGTCCAAACCTAGGCCTGCTGAACTCTGCCAACCTGCACCAGCTGACACTGTCCCACACTTCCTACCGGCTTCCCCACCCATCTCCAATAGGCGGGGCCCCCA
This sequence comes from Ateles fusciceps, assembly GCA_036589455.1. Classification (NCBI taxonomy): domain Eukaryota; kingdom Metazoa; phylum Chordata; class Mammalia; order Primates; family Atelidae; genus Ateles; species Ateles fusciceps. The sequence continues at coordinate 13,915,598 of JAZHEH010001266.1, read as the reverse complement.
GAGCCCCTCTGACCAGGCCCACCTGTAGGCCGCCTTGATTTCTCAGCCACGCTGGCTGGGCTCAGCTGCCAGCCACTGTGCAATCTTAACCCAACTTGTGACCCATTTCCTGGCAAAACAGTCTCAGCTCTTCCTCATGGAACTGCAAGATAAAGCAGCTCTCATTTTTCAGAGAGGCACATGGAAAGGAGCTACAGGTGGCTGTGGTTAACTCTGAAGAAAGGGAGTAGAAAGGAGACGACTCTCACCCTGAGAAGGAGGCCGACAGCCTTACATGGAGGAGAAGATGCGTCCCACTGTGGCCTCATCTCCCTTCAGGAAGGTGAGCTACTCCAAATGCCAGTGTCCTTCCAAGGGAAGAAATCAGTGGGTCCCATGCATGGAGCCTCATGGGGTCCCTCATCCCACCCCCGGCATCCCAGCTGTGGTTTCTCCCACCAGACCTCTCTCTGTTTCTGCAGCCCAGCAGAAACATTGACTTGAGGACCTGCAAGGTTTCCATTTAATGCTGAGGAGGCAGGAAGGGGAACAAGGATGCCCTCTCCCCTGGCGTGTACTGCAGGGGGCACACAAAATGGCTCTGGCCTTTCTTCCTCTCAGCCTGTGCTTTCTGTTTCAAGTCGGAATCTTTGAGTGACACAAACATTTTAGAACAAACAGTAAGAAACCAGTCTGCTTGTGTGGAGAACGTCCAGAATTCTAACCAAGCCATTTTCTCTCTGGAAGGCAACAGCCTTGCTTCCAGGTTCCAAATGGGACTCTATTTGTCTACGTCTGTTTCTTTCCATGTTCTGTCACTGCCAGCAGGAACTTCATAGGTGTGAAGCTCCAGAGACGCTTAAGAGGCCAAAGAAGGTCTCGAGGGAGGTGGTTGGGGCCACACCTTTGGAAGGACAACTGATAGGCAGCCAGCTGATATTTATTTACCAATCATTGATTGTGTGCCAGGCACTGTGATACCTGTTTGGGATGGAGTGTAGAGCACTGTGAACAAAATCTCTACCCTTTTAATTTAATGAGGAAGGAAGTTTCTGTTATATTGAATATTTGAAGGAGACAGGTAAGATACAGCGGGGTGCGTGTAAAGAGGATGGGACTTGGCTGGAAGCAGGAGACTGTGGAAGAAAGCTTCTCCTCCAAGAGGTGCCATGTGAGATAGAACAGAAAGGAGTTGGGACTGTGGAATGAAGGGGCAGGTGGAGAGCTAGCAGCTCCGACTGCAGCATCAGCGTATGTGGAAAGCCTGGGGTTGGAGAATAGGGTGTGTGGAGGGAGTCAAGATGTCCTGGGTGTCTAGTGAGGGTGGGGGGAAGGTGGGCATCAGCGTGGAGAACACCGTGGGCAGTGGGGGAGCAATTGACAGGTTCCAGGAATGGAAAAGACACTATAAGATTTGCATTTTTGAAGGATTGTTCCAGCTTTTTGTGGGAAGAACTGAGTAGGAAAGCAGCAGCAATCAATTGAGAGAGATCATTAGGAAATACTGCAATTGTCCAGATGAGAAATCGTGATGGTTTGCACTGGGATGGTGGCAGAGATGGTGGGAAGGACAGAACAATTCATCAGAGACTAAGAAGCTAATAGAGTGAAAAGTTGGGGCTTGGCTGCCTATAGTGGGCATGAGAGACAATCCCTGCTCTCAGGCTTCCCCAGGATATATATTAATTGCTTCCTGAAATGCTCAATACCAGTTCTCACTGGAAACCTAAGGAGAGCTCTCTGCTTTATGAATGACCCCTAAATTCAGCCTTGCTGAGGTTCAGTTCAATGATACCATCTGCTGGATTTCAAGTCCCCTTAAGCATGAGACTTGGAGGAGGAGGAAGACTAGCAACTCCATCTCTGATATGGGGTGCAAGCCAGAGCCCTCTGCAGGCTGCAGGCCCTCCCCTGCCACGGGAGCTCCTGGTCCGGCAGCCAAGCCTTAGTACATCCTCCTCTCCTGCTAATGCCCTTCTCAGCATCTCATGATAGTAAAAATGGATTTGTATCATTTCCATTATGAATATTATGCCAGGGAAAGAATACCGTAGGTATTTGTTATTGGACTAAACTGAGGTTCACTTACCCAGTGCAGCAAAGCCAAACACTGGCATCAGGATTGCAGCAAGAGAAAGTGAGACATTTATCACAGGGCCCCAAGCAGGGAGAATTGGCCCGCTAACTCCCTGAACTCCCTGATGGCTTATAGGTAAGTGTTTTTAAAAGTGAAGAGGCAGAGATTACAGGCAAAGTCATAAATCAATGCATGGAGGTTATACATTGGTTGGACTTAAAAAGGCTTGACATCTCAAAGAGGGTCATAGGTGAATTCAAAGATTTTCTGATCTGCAAGTGGTTTAGGAGGCAAAGCTTTGTCTAAAAATTTGAGCTCACCAGCTTGGGCAACAAAGTGAGACCCTGCCTGCGCGTGCACACGCACACACACACACACACACATAAATTGGTGCAATGGCTCACACTTACAATCCCAGCTCTTAGGAGATTGAGGCAGGAGGATTGCTTGAACCCAGGAATTGTAGACTGCAGTGAGCTATGATCTGCACAGCCCTCCAGCCTGGATGGGTAGAGTGAGACCCTATCTAAAATAATAAAATAAAATAAATTTGGGATCAGCAAAAAAGAGTGTTAGTTCTGGCCTGGGGTTGTGACCTCCTCAGGCCCCCCAGGAAGAAATTTACAGTAGTCAGAGTTCAGTCCTCAGTTCCCCCTTATCTGAGGTCTTTGTACCAGTGGGTGCATTTGGCAGGAGTCTGGGTGTCTAAAAAACCACTCGGGAACACATGTTAAGATGCAATCTTTAATTTCTACAGGGAACCAAACATCCCATGATTCTAGCTTCCTTGGCTATTGTTTTAAGCTACTATTTACCTTCTTGCTTATCAAGTTGCTTACTTACTTCTCATCGCCAGCTCTGTGCCTGGAATTCCCTTTAAACAAACCGGGTTTCCTTTGTTTCCTGTTTCCTCAGCTACTTGGGAGGCTGAGGTGGGAGGATTGCTGCTTGAGCCTAGGAGGTCGAGGCTATAGTGAGCCGATATCCTACCACTGCACTCCAACCTGGGAGTGTTTTCATGTTTTTTGGCAGTGGTGAGGTGCCTGCTAAACCTCTAAGAGGGATCCGTGCTTCGTCTCATATCTCGCAGCAATCCACAGCAGCAAAGGCCAGGCGCAAGTTTCCTATCGGCCCCTTGAAAGGTGACACTTCATCTTGTGTCTGGAGCTTCAGGTTAATGTCATTCAAAGCAGGATGGTGTGACATTAGGAGAAGCTATCTGTCTGGGTCGAAATGGTCCCAGGGTATGCCAATGTCTCCACCTTCTGAGAGACCCCTCCTACCGCCACCTGCCTCCTGCATTCCAAACACCAGGGGTAACTGCCAGATCAGGGCCCCCTTCTCTTTTAGTGTAGTTCTCGTTCCACCAGTTAGGGAGAGTGGTCACTCAGCCCTGGGTTTGTTAGGATAGTCTTAGTTATTCACAAAGATTTATCTATTTGTTTTAAAAAAAACAGTGGCTTGAAGGATAAGAAAATGTATGACATCAGAGGTAGAGGCGGGCATATCACCTGAGGTCAGGAGTTGGAGACCAGCCTGGCCACAATGATAAAACCGCATCTCTATGAAAAATACAAAAATTAGCCAGGCATGGTGGTGGGAACCTGTAGTTCCAGCTACTCAGGAGGCTAAGACAGGAGAATCACTTGAATCCGGGAGGTGGAAGTTGCAGTGAGCTGAGATTGCACCACTGCACTCTAACCTGGGCAACAGAGTGAGACTCTGTCTCAAAAAAAAAAAAAGAAAAGAAAAAGAAAATTTATGATATCATGTAAAGGGGAATTGAGCGATAATGTGGACTTCAGGGATGTTTGATCCGGCAGCTCAGCGCTGCTACCAAAGACTTAGGTTTCACACATCTCTCTGCTCTGCTGCTCAGCATGTTGGCTTCATCCTTGAAGCTGGTTTTCCCCAGGTTGCAGCATGTTTGCTGGTGGTATCTGAGGCCACCCCTTTCCTGCCTCCTTTTTAGCTGAGTAGGACATTCCTCAGAGACCCATCAAACCTCTCCTTGTATCCCATGTCCTTCTAGAACTAATCATCAGCAAGAAGGTTGGGCTCACTCTGATGGTCTCCCTCTGAGACTAATCAGGGCTGGAGGTGGGGAATAGATCACCTTCCCTTGAGTCACTGGGATATGTGTGAAGAGATGACACCTGCATGAAATTAAGGGGTTATTTTAGGAAACAGCAAAGGGGCAAGAGATGCTGGGTGACCATCCCAGGCCCAGCACAAGCTCTGACTGTGATAGGCACTACAGGGCTACAGAAAAAGATTGTTTTTAATTATTTTAAATACTTTATCATGGAAATTTTCAAACAAATAAAAAGTGGACAAAATAGCATAACACATCATCCTATACACATAATCCAGTTCCAATAAATATCAACTCAGAGCCTTTTTTTTAAATTTATTTATTTTACTTTAGGTGCATACTACATCTGGCATTTCTCCCCATGTTATCCCTCCCCACCCTCCCCTCCCTCCTCACCCCCCATTGTCTCTACCCTACCCCCACAAACTGTCCCCTGTGTATGATGCTCCTCTCCCCTGAGTCCACGTGTTCTCGTTGTTCAACACCCCACCTATGAGTGAGAACATACGGTGCTTGGCTTTCTGTTCTTGGGTCAATTTGCTGAGAATGATGGTTTCCAGATTCATCCAAGTCCCTACAAAGGATACAAACTCATCGTTTTTTATGGCTGCGTAGTATTCCATGGTTATATGTACCACATTTTCTTTGTCCAGTCTATCATTGATGGGTGTTTGGGTTGGTTCCAGGTCTTTGCTATTGTACACAGGGCTACAGTGAACATACGTGTGCATGTGTCTTCACAGTAGAACGATTTATAGTTCTTTGGGTATATACCCAATAGTGGGATTGCTGGGTCAAATGGAATTTCTATTTCTAGATCCTTGAGAAATTGCCACACTGTCTTCCACAATGGTTAAACTAATTTACACTCCCACCAACTGTGTAAGAGTGTTCCTATTTCTCCACATCCTCTCCAGCATCTGTTGTCTCCCGATTTTTTAATGATTGCCATTCTAACTGGCGTGAGATGATATCTCAGTGTGGTTTTGATTTGCATTTCTCTAATGACCAGTGATGATGAGCATTTTTTCATATGTTTGTTGGCCTCATATATGTCCTCTTTTGAAAAGTGTCTGTTCCTATCCTTCACCCACTTTTGAATGGGGTTGTTTGTTTTTTCTTGTATGTCTGTTTAATTCTTTGTAGATTCTGGATATTAGCCCTTTGTCAGATGGGTAGATTGCAAAAATTTTTTCACATTCTGTTGGTTGCCAATTCACTCTAAGGATGGTTTCTTTTGCTGTACAGAAGCTCTGGAGTTTAATTAGATCCCATTTGTCTATCCTGGCTTTTATTGCCATTGCTTTTGGTGTTTTAGTTATGAAGTCCTTGCCTATGCCTATGTCCTGGATGGTTCTGCCTACATTTTCTTTTAGTGTTTTTATGGTGTTAGGTTTTATGTTTAAATCTTTGATCCATCTTGAGTTCATTTTAGTGTAAGGTGACAGGTAGGGGTCCAGTTTCTGCTTTCTGCACATTGCTAGCCAGTTTTCCCAACACCATTTATTAAACATGGAATCCTTTCCCCCATTGCTTGTTTTTGCTGGGTTTGTCAAAGATCAGATGGTTGTAGATGTGTGGTGTTTCTTCTGGGGTCTCTGTTCTGTTCCATTCGTCTGTGTCTCTGTTTTGGTACCAGTACCATACTGTTTTGATTACTGTAGGCTTGTAGTGTAGTTTGAAGTTGGCAGTGTGATGCCTCCAGCTTTGTTCTTTTTGCTTAGGATTGTCTTGGCTATGTGGGGTCTCTTGTGATTCCATATGAAGTTTAAAGTGGTTTTTCCAGTTCTGTGAAGAAGGTAATTGGTAGCTTGATGGGGATAGCATTGAATCTATAGATTACTTTGGGCAGTATGGCCATTTTCATGATATTGATTCTTCCTAACCATGAGCATGGAATGTTTCTCCATCTGTTTGTGTCCTCTCTTATTTCGTTGAGCAGTGGTTTGTAGTTCTCCTTGAAGAGGTCCTTCACATCCTTTGTTAGTTGTATTCCTAGGTATTTTATTCTCTTTGTAGCAATTGTGAATGGGTGTTTGCTCTTGATTTGGCTCTCTGTTTGTCTGTTATTGGTATATAGGAATGCTTGTGATTTTTGCACAGAGCCATTTTTTAAAACCAATTTTCCTACACATTTTTCTCTCTAATTTATTAAAATCTCATATCAGCCACACACGGTGGCTCACACCCATAATCTCAGCACTTCAGGAGGCCAAGGCAGGTGGATTTCTTGAGCCCAGGAGTTCAAGACTAGCCTGAGTGACATGGTGAAACCCCATCTCTACCAAAAAAAAAAAAATTGGCTGGGCATGGTGGCACACACCTGTAGTCCCAGCTATTTAGGAGGCTGAGTTGGAAGGATTGCTACTTGAGCCTAGGAGGTCGAGGCTATAGTGAGCCAATATCCTACCACTGCACTCCAACCTGGGTGCCAGAGTAAGACCCTGTCTCAAAACAAAACAAAACAAACAAAAATCTCAGACATCATTTCATCCCAAATTATTTCAGCATGTAAGCTTTAAAAGACAAAGACTCTTTTAAGACTAAATCATATCAGCTCACCTAAAAAGTGATTAATTAAAAGTAATTTCTTAACATCTTCAAATTATGTAGTCAGTGTTCAAATTTCCAACTGTTTTATACGTGATGAAATTTCTTTCTGCAATTGATTCAAGGGTAAATTCTTAGAGATCAAGTCTTGTCCAACCTTCTTACCTTTCAGAATAAGGGAATGGGGGATCCAAAAATGTTTAATAGCTTACACCAAGGCCATTAGATTTTTTCTTTATTGATCATTTTATCCTGCCTCTTTTCTTGATGTATTTGAGGCAGATCATCATGCAGTGGAAGACCCAAAAATTCATTCCTTCATTTAGCAAATGTGGGTCAAGCATCAGCTCTGTGCTTACTTCGGCCAGTGTGGTCAACAGCACTGGGATCTGTAATTAGAGGACATAAGCGTCTGCTCACAGGGTTTCTGCCTATGACATTAGGCAGTCTCCCCTGTCCATCTGCCTTGGTGCCTGAAATCCCCATGAGAATCACTCTTTTGAGTTAGGGAGTTGCCTTGGGAGGCCCCCTTATGAATGTACACACATATTACTTTACTGGACAGCTGTTCTTTTGGGCTACCCACATGGAACACTCGCCCTGTCTTGGAGAAATCCTAGAATAAGTGGTGGGGGTGGGACAGTGGGGGAGAAAGGACTCTCTCTCACTACAGAAACAAATGGATGTGTGGTCTTTTCCCATTCCAGGCAGCTAGAGAGGGACATTGGGTCTGGGGCTTGCAATCAAGTGCCATAGCCCGAATCATCAAGCTTGAAGGAGTGATACAAAGACCAGGGGCTACTGGAGATGACCCACGGATACCTCTGCCAAGGCCAGTCCAAGGCAGCAGTGTTGAGCGTCCAGAGCCGCCAGAGTGGCACCAAGATGATGGTCCCCAGGAGCCACCTTTGCTCAGCCTGGCCTTGTCCGTTTCCACAGCAATGTGGTTCCTTCCCCTCTTCCATGCTGTGAGTTGCCTGTCCTTCCGGTAAGTGACGTTTCTGCTTAAATTCCTTAGAGTCACTTCCTGCAGTTGGCAACCAACATCTCTGACTAAAGGAGTCCATTGAGAACAATAATCTAGTAACGTTAGGTGTTTTCTAGCATTGTTCTGATTGACTTATCAAGTTAAATAGTTGACATCTATTAAGAAATAAAATAGAACCCAGGGCAGAACACTTGAATGGACACTACTGGGGACATGAGAGTTTCAGAGTTGTGGAGACCCATGGCCAGGACCTGGAAGTCTAGTGTATTATCCCAGAATGCTGGGGGGACCAGGGTTTGTGGGGGAACACCTCCTTTCCAAATTTGCTGAGGGATAACCCTGAAGAACAGTCCAGTGTGGAATAAGGATTTATGCTAGTGCCCAGCACTGTGCCTGGAAGGAGGGACACATGTTTCCCTAGAGCCCCAGACAAAGCAAGCTGCTCCACCCACTCCAACCCGTTCATTCTCTGCTGGACCCACAGCAAAATCCCTTGGGAGCAGAGATCAGTAGGATGGTCTTGGGGATTATATTATAGCTGGCTGCTGGAAATGGTGTTTCCTTCTGGATCCAAGGGAGCTTGGAGCTATACCCACTTTCCACAGGGGGCCTGAGTGGGCAGTGTCTAGCCAGGGCCTGGGCTCAGCTCCCATGGGAAGCAGCTCCCACAGCCCCCAGACAGTTCTACCAGTCCCCTTGCTATGGTGTCTGTCAGCCTGGATGTGGGTCCACAGCTCAGGGATGTGGTTCAAAATGCCATAACCCTGGCTTCTCCATGTGCTTATCCACATGTAAGCCACATGAAGCAAGACCATCAGCTGGCTGAGCAGAACACCCACTGCCCTTCCTGCTTCAGGCAGGAAGTTGCTTAATGAACTCCTAAATAGTTACCCGCAATGAGCAGATTTCCTACACGGAGTCCATGGTTTCCCGTCCTCCAGAAGGTGCTCCCAGCCCTCTTCCCCTGTGTTTCTCACTGCCCGTGAGTCTCCCTGGGCTCAGGTGCCCCCCTCCTTCCCTTAGCCTCCCCCCTCCTCATTCTTGCCCTACTGCCTCACTCTTTGCTCTACTTTCTTTCTAACCTGTGCCTTCATTGTTTGTCTGTTTTTCTAAAAATATTTTCACTCTCAAGGGATTTTGTGGCCATCCCTGGCTCTCCTTCCTGCTGGACTGAGAGCTCAGAGTGCACACCCATCTTTAGCCCTAACCCCATTTCTTTCAGATCCAGTGATGTTATAGTTGAATGATATCCCCTTACAGAGATATGTTGACATGCTAATCCCTAGCATTTCAAAGTGTGGTGCTATCTGTAAACAGGGTCCTTGCAGAAATAGTTAAGAAGAAGTTGTACTGGAGTAGGGTGGGCCCCTAATCCAATGCCACTAGTGCCCTTGTAAGAAGACAGCCATGTGAGGACACAGATGGCTGAATAAATGAATGACTGCCCACACGGAGAGGCTAAAACTCCTCCATGCTGGCAGGGGCAACGGAGGGTGTGGGAGGGCTGGAAAGTGAATACAGTGGCCAAGTGACAGAGAATGAAAAAAAGCTAATTTTTCATTTGTCTAATGAATCCAAGTGAGAGCTACCATGAAGGCAAGGCCTATCTGGGTTCTTTTCCATCTTGTGATTGCCAGTTCTCTGCTGCTAAAGGACCTCAAATCCTCGGCTCTCAACTTGGCACAAACAGGTGAGCCCACGCAGGTGGTTGCCATCCCGCACTCTGGCCTGGGGTCTCCAACAGCTACCCTGGCCAGCACAACCTAAGGCATCTGATGGTTCGAGACTGCAACAACAGGCTGAACATGAGCCCTGGAGGGGCCGTGGAATCATGTGTTGCATGTTTGGAGCCCAGAGTGCTCGCCCTCTCGCTCTGGGCCTGAGTCCTGCACTCACAGTGAAGCTTTACCATTTAGGGGTCCCAGCTATTGCAAGGCATGGCCAAGACTCATCCGTAGACACACATTAACAACTCTAAGGTAGAAATCAGTGCCATGGAACTGGGCAGTGGGCCACTGGAATTCAGAGAAAGAGACGTCAGTACTGTGGGGAAACGTTTAGAAGACAGTCAGCCCTGACTATCTATAAGCAAACCAATAGCTCCAGGACGGACAATGCCAAGGTAGATGGTACCTGGACCTCCCCCCACAGGAACATATGTGTCCTTGATGCTGAGAGATGCAGAAGGGCTGCATTCTGAGTTAAAGAGTGATGCACTGGCCTTTTTTCTACTTGGATAAATAATATCCTGATAGTCTGGTAATGGGTACTTCAAATAAAATATAAAGGGAGAGGTAATATAGCATCAGTCCAAATAAAATATAAAGGGGGAGGTAATATAGCATCAGTCAAGCTATCATTAAAAAATAACAGAAGGCAGTCATTGGCCGTATTGGACCAGAAATACAATCCCCCTGAGGAGCCGACACCATCCGTGGGCTAGGGGGAGGGGCCTCTCACTTGCTCTCTGGCTGGTGTGTCCTTGTTTCTTCACTGGCATCTGCAGGGTGGGGGCTATTCAGGTGGCTGACCTAGGGGGAGCCCACTGAGTGCTTGCCTATTGGGAAACGGGCAGTGAACATTTAATGAAGGGAATGGGATGAAGGAAGGCAAGAGGCAGTGTGTGAATTATCTTCTGACAGTGTTAATATGGAATCAATTTGCAAGAAGAGATGAGCGTTTACCACCAAGGTTAACATGATAGAATACGTGGGCACAGCCTTCAGGACTTTTAAACTAACCGTGTTCATGGTGGGCAATTGCGTTTCTTTATAATGACAACTGTAGGCAAATTGATAACATGCTGTAGAAGTTATTAATTGATGTTTCAAAAGTTACCCCTGTCAAAAAAAAAATAGAGAAATGCGTTGCTGGCTTAAGCTTCTTCTCCTGAAGATCATCAAGATCTTGTCCAACATAGTGCCTTCATTATGTCACACTTAACTCATCCATCTTCATTTTCAACTCCACTGGTTCAGCTGCTGTGTATCTCTGGGTCCCTTCAGCCTTTCCCCCAGGACAAGCACCATTTAGATGCTCACTTGATCATTAGATGTTTAATGGCTGTCACGTTTGCCACTTCTTGGCAGTCTCAGGGCCCTCGTGTGTTAGGAAGTGGGCCAAATGTGTCTAAATGGGGAGTGGGGTGAGATAGAGGGCCTTTTGTGCTAACTTCTGTCTGAAAATGTACGTAGACTGCTTAGTGTGGTACCTGGCACAGAGCAGCAATGGGAATGCTCTCAGTGCTTCTGTCCCTGTCAGTCCATCGATGATCTTTTGCCCCAGGTGAGGAAGTCATGGGAGGTAGGGCTCTTTGCCACCCTCAGGGCCCAATTCCCCTCCAGCCTGTCAGTGTGAGCACTCCACATACTAATATCATTCTTGGGCTTAAAGAAATACATGTTTTTGGGCCGGGCATGGTGGTGCACACCTGTAATCCCAGCACTTTGAGAGGCCGAGATGGGTGGATCATGAGGTCAGGAGATCGAGACCATCCTATAGCATGGTGAAACCCCATCTCTACTAAAAATACAAAAATTAGCTGGGTGTGGTGGCACACGTCTGTAATCCCAGCTACTCGGGAGGCTGATGCAGGAGAACTGCTTGAACTAGGGAGGCAGAGATTACAGTGAGCTGAGATCGCACCACTGCACTCCAGCCTGGCGACAGAGACTCTGCCTCAAAAAAAAAAAAAAAAAGAAATACATTTTTTATTATACAATATGGCTCTTAGATGCAAGCGAACTACACATCCAGTGCTTGACCAAAGCAGTGATCTATCCTCACTCAGCTAGAAGAAAACAGTGGTCTCTGTATTGGACATCTTGACAGAAGGTACCTTGGTCTCCAATGTGACACACAAATACCAACCCTGTGGGCTGAATCCAGGGTATTTTCTTTTTCTGAGATGGAGTTTCCCTCTTGTTGCCCAGGCTGGGGTGCAATGGCACAATCTTGGCTAACCGCAACCTCCTCCTCCTGGGTTCAAGCAATTCTCCTGCCTCAGCCTCCCAAGTAGCTGGGATTACAGGCATGTGCCACCACACCTTGCTAATTTTTTTGTATTTTTAGTAGAGACAGGGTTTCTCTGTGTTGATCAGGCTGGCCTCGAACTCCTGGCCTCAGGTGATCACCCATCTTGGCCTCCCAAAGTTCTGGGATTACAGGCTTGAGCCACTGTGCCCAGCCAAATTAAGGGATTTTTTTAAAGAGTAACTTGGACCTCATACAACTTTCATCTTAAGAGCAACCCCTCGTTTAGATGTGAGATGGCCCTGAGGATGGCACTCTGATCAGTCCTAGGTTACTCAGACTACTATCACTGAGTAAGTCCCTCACAGCCCCATGCCCCCGTGCTAGTGAACTGCAATTCACCAAACCCACCTCTATTCTGCATTCCATCTGAAGTAACTGCAGGGCTGAGGAGGAGGGTGTGATGTGAGGAGGGGGTGATGGAGAAGAGTGTGTTGGGAAAAAGGCACTGAGTCTTGCCTTGCTCACCCTTGAGCCCTGGAGAAGGCAGGTCTAGGTTTGCCCTCTTCCACTTGGAATGGGCTTAAAATTCCAGCTGAGTGAGTCTTGGAGAGCAGGCCAGAGGCCTGAGGCAGGGATATTGACAGGGTCACCTGGCCTCACTGGAGGGGACCCTGGGGCCAGGCCCTTATCTTTCCTATGTGGCAGGTCTCAGTTGAAGCCAGAAGTAGCAGGCAACTGAGTACTAAGCCCAGCTTCCACCTTCTTATAGCAGCAGTCTTCAAACTGGGGTCAAGTACACCTGAGGGTGTACAGACCTTTCAGGAGGATAAATGTCCGTGAGTGATTTAAGGGACATCCACTTCCACAGTCTTACTGTCCAAAGCACTGATTTTTAAATCATCTCATGGAAGTTCCCATGCCCTCCTCACACATCGTGATCGCAACACATAGCCTTACTCTGGGGTGTAAAAACTTCCTTGAGCCAAAGAGGGGAGATTGATCAGTTGGTTTCTGGGGGCTTCTTTAATGATTCATCAAGGCATCTTCCATCCCCCAGGGCAGGCTGTCTTTCCCTGTCTTATGTATATTTCTGTCAAGGGTGAGCGTGGCCCACATTGAGGTACTCTAAATTTAGAACAACTAAAGCAGTATAGATTGAAGCATTTTAAAATGATTTCTTTCAGATTCAGTCTGCATTATTCAGTAATTAAAACTTACTTTATCAAACCAGCTCATGAAATACTTATTCAAATTATAGTTAGTCCTCATCTTATTTCATCTTATGAAATGTTTAATCTTTTATAACTCTTAACAAAAATAAACTTTTAAACTAAGGAGGAAGCATTTAAGCGTCAACTTTAGTTTGTGCAAAGGATATACAGTTGTTTAAAAATATTTTAGGGAGTGCATGAGCAAAATGTTTGGAGACCATGACCCAAGGGATCTCGCACTCCCCATCCCCCCTATCCCATGTGTGCAAGCTCCTCCCAGCCTCTCGCCTGGCAACATGACCAGGATGTAGTCACTAGTCACAGATGGTGATTAAAATTTAAATTAAAAATTTAATTCTTTAATCGTACTAGCCACATTTCAGGTGCTAAGTAGGCACATGAGGCTAGTGTCTACTGTATGGGACAGGTCAGATACAGAAGTTCTATTGTCACAGAAAGTTCTCTTGAACAGCCCTCGTCTAGACTATCCTGGGAAGTGACATGGCCAGGAAAAGCTGTGACATGGTCAAAGACATTTGATCATTTAATATTTTTAGAAAGGCAGTTCAAGGCCGTGACAAAAACTTCAAAAGATACCAAATGGTGTATAGGGCAAAGTCTCTTCCTGCTCCAGCCTCCAGTTACCCGGTTTCTCCCAGTACCAGCTTCTTAGGATTCCCTCCAAAGATATTCTACTCAAGCTCATGACAATACTGTACGGTAGTTACATTTCTGGTATCACCAAGAAATTCTGTATTTCCTGTATACAACAATGAAAATTCTTGGTTAGGTGGAGTGGCTTACACCTGTAATCCCAACACTTTGGGAGGCCTAGGCGGGCAGATCACTTGAGGCCAGGAGTTCAAGACCAGCCTGGGTAACATGGTGAAACATGTACTAAACTATTTTGTACTAAAAATACAAAAAAAAAAAAATTCGCTGGATATGGTGGCACACACCTGTAATTCCAGCAACCAGAGAGGCTGAAGCATAGACTACCTGATCCCAGGAGGTGGAGGTTGAAGTGAACTGAGATCATGCCACTGCACTCCAGCCTGGGTGACAGAGTGAGACATTGTCTCAAAAAAAAAAAAAAAAGAAAAGAAAATCTCTGGAAACGTCGGACTATTTATCATCACAATTTTACTATTATCCCACATAAGTTGCCTCTGTGGCAGCTTTAAAACATGGTCATCAATCTTCCTGGACATTCCTTCCACAGAGAAGAGAAGCTTTGTGCTTTTTCCCCATGATCTGGTTGAGGGTTTGATTTCTTTTTTGAAAAGCAATCAAACCCCTGGAAGCGACCCTATGTGACTTCCAGGCGAGGTCATAAAAGACCATGAGACCTCCACCCTGTCTCAGGAATACTCACTCTTGGAATCCTGGACTGTAGCATGAGAAGTCCCACTTCCCTACCCTGGCCACATGGGCGAGACCACACACGTGCATAGGTGACACTCCCAGCAGAGCCGTTCATTGGCAGCAGCTGGATTTGAGGGTGAAGAAGCAGTCTTGAGCGGTTACTCGTGACTCAGGAGAGGGCTTTTGCAATTTGATTGGAAAGCTTAGCAAAATCTTAGTAATTGATATTTGGAAGACTAAGCAGTGAAAAAATGAGGTAATAACTCCAAGAAAACCAAAGTTGACCCATAAAAGAATAACAGCCTATATGGTTCAACTGTGCATACTTATAATAATGCTAGCACAGAACATTGGTTTAGCCAAAAATGGTGCTGTAACAACGTTGGGAGGGTGGGTGGAGAGGAAATATGCACAAGGAGGGTGCAGGAAGGCAATAAGTGTCTAAAATTGAAGAACCTAAAAATAGCTGTATTATTTGGAAGTACAGATATAAATTACAGAAGAAACAGATGGGCGATACTGAAGCAGGTGTGTGAGCCAATGGGAACGATCCAGTAGTGAGGGAGACACTGATGGGAGGGACTGAATGGATGATAGGAGGCCACTCAGACACAGCTGAGCCAAGGGAAGGGGCAAAGGAGGCCAGCAAGTATAACTGTGCTTGTAGGTTTCAATGTGGGGAAATGTGAGCATTTCCATCAGTTTCTTTCCTCAATGAAACATGAGGAGAGTTCATCAGCTGAGAGTAAAAACAGGGGAAGGGTGGTGGGAGTATTAAGGATAAAAAAGGAATAAAAAATTCACCTAGAAGAATATGAATGCTGGTTTTAACAGAGAAACACAGCAATATTGCTTAGGAGTTCTGAGTACCCCTTTGAGGTCTACGATGAACCGAAAGTGAAAGCAATCTCTTGCCTGACTTTTCCATAGTAATGTCGAGCTGCTTGAGTGGAGAGATAGATGGGTGGGCTCGTTTAGTGTTTAGTGGGAGACTCCATGGAAAGGCAAAGGGATTCTGAGGATGGGAGTTTTGAAAGGAATTGTTCATGGTGATGAACCATAAGGCCTAAGTTGGACACGAGGAGGGAGCAGAGAGGTGGCTGACGAATTGTAAAAGGTGGTGGAGCCAACAGAAAGAGATCTCAGCGGAGTTGAAGAACTGTCACAGTGGATGCTCGAGCATGTGTTAAGGACAGAAAGCTTATTAAGAGTGTGGGCCTTTGGGCTTGCAGCAGCAGAGCAGTTTCTGGTGGTGACAAGGTTCAGGTTATGACCTTTAGGGGGAATGGAAGGAGAAAAGGTCATTACAGATGAGAAGGTTCAGGAAATTGAGAGGTCAGGGTGCTGGATGGGACATTGGTGGTTATGTCAATGAGATTGTCAAGAAGGGCTATGCAGAGAAAAAGATGGGGAGCCAGGAGGTGTGGTTCAGTGAATGAGTGAATGGATCACACGAATGAGGACATGTGATCGAGTGGTACAGTCAGGAAGCCAGAGTCTTTAATGGGCACGGTATTTTGTAAAAGGTAACGGAGGTTAAGTTCCAGGAGCAATTGTAGAGAACAAGCAGGCACCAACACTCCTTCCAAGCCCTAATGTTCATGGAGTGTAAGTTATCAGACAGGCTCTGCCACAAAGAGCTGCGTGAATGTTGTATTCCTGGGACCAGCCAGGCTCCAATTAAGGCAAGGAACAAGGAGGGAAGGCTCTGATGCAGGCTGAGGACAGGCAAAATTGAGTGAGTCAAGGAGGGGGGGCTCCCAGAAGGCACAATGGAAATGTCTGGGAGGAAATAAAGAGAATGAGTGGGAAACTGGACCAAATCAGGTGACGAGCACAGCAGGAAGAGGATGCGAGTCCAGGTGACAGTGGATGGTTGGAGAGGTCTGCTCCTTCGGGGGATAACAGAGGAAACTGAACATCAGATCTTGTTACTTCCCCTGCTTAGAATTTTCCAATGGCTTCCATCACGCTTCGAGTATAACTGCACTGCTTGCAAGGACGCACAAGGCTCTCCATCAGTGGTTTTCCAAGTGTGGTTCTTGGATTCACAGCATGACCATCACCTGGACCTTGTCAGAAAGGCAAATTCTTGGTCCCCACCCCAAAACTACTGAGTCAGAAACTCTGGGAGTAGGACCCAGCAACCTATGTTTTAACAAGCCCTCCTCCAAGTGATTCTGCTGCATGCTAAATTTGAGACTCTTTCGTGAACATAATCTGGGCCTTCTCTAGCTCTCTGACCTCAGAGTTACTTAATTTGCTGAGCGTTAGCCACACTCATCTCCTTTCTCTCTGTTCCCAAGTTCATACTTTCCCTGGGGCCTTTGCTCTTACTGTGGTCATCTACCTCGGATGTTCCTGCCCCAGGTTACCATGGGGCTGCTCTTCTCCCCCTGGCGGGTCTCTTTCAGACCAATGCTTCCTGACCATTGCATCTCACCCTTGACTCTCACTCGTTTTCTAATCCATTATCCTCCTACTTCTTCAGACATTTGCCACTTCCTGAAATCTTTACTTTTAAACGCATTTATGTCTGTCTCCCCCAGTAGAATGTAAACTGCATGAGAACTGAGACCTTACCTGCCTTTTAACCACTGTGACCTCAATATCTAGAACAGCAGGGCTTCTGGTGGGGTACCTGATAATTATTTGTTAATAAATGAATAAATGAGACATGATGGAATCAATGTTGATATTTTTTAGGCTTTGTGCATATAAATCACTTGGGGGTCTGTTCAAATGCAGATTCTGCTTCAGTAGGTCTGGGTGGTGTGGGCCCCCAGATCTTGCATTTTTCTTTTCCTTTTTTTTTTTTTTTTGATATGGAGTGTTGCACTGTTGCCTAGGCTGGAGTGTAGTGGTAAGATCTCGGCTCACTGCAACCTCCACCTCCTGGGTTCATGCGATTCTTCTGCCTCAGCCTCCTGAGTAGCTGGGATTACAGGTTCACACCACCACACCCAGCTGATTTTTTATATTTTTAGTAGAGACAGGGTTTCACTATGTTGGCTAGACTTGTTTGAACTCCTGATCTCGTGATCCACTCGCCTCAGCCTCCCAAAGTGCTGGGATTATAGGCATGAACCACTGTGCCCAGTGGCACCGGGCTTCTGGCTCACAGAGTTCACTTTGAGTGGCAAAGTTTTACAGTGAGCCCTTGGATCTGACTCTTGTGGTTTCAAATACTTGATAGTTTGGTGGCTTCCAGACAATATCCTGCACATGCAGTTGTATCTGTGATGATTCTTTTTTGAAACACGTTCTGGCCAGGAAAGATAGCAGTTTTCCTAAACCAGCTCTCCTGGGAAGATACGATGTTTGGGCTCTTTCCAGAGTGCAGGGTAAGGAAAAGGAGCTCACTAAGGAGGACTGCTGTAAAGGAGTCCAAGTGTTGCTGAGAACAACTCGGCAGAAACCAACTTCCAAGTTTCCAGATTAATAAAGAAAGAGAGCCTAGGTAATTACAACCTGTGGCTAATCTGCTAACTCTAATGTAAGGAATAGCTAAAACCTGTTTTCATCCAAATTGTTTTCTAGGAAAGCCAACAAGAAACAGCTGAGTGTTCAAAACACATTTTTGTTTCCTCTTCCCTGCTCAGATACCATGGGTTGGCAATTAGCTAGAGAGACATCAGAAGAAGAAAATATTAGGGGCTATATCCTCTTAAAACTTGATAACGAATACTCTCATTGAAAACTATGAGCATCAGATAAACATTTCTCAGGGATATATTGTTAACAGGTGATAACATACGCTACAGAGCTCTTTGACCAAAATATTTTTGGGAAATCCTGGCCTAGACATACACCAGTTAGAGCTCCTGACTGCAGGACCTCTCAGAGCCATAAATTTGCTAACCTACTTGTGACCCTCTGAGGGCTTTCGGTACACAGCATTTCCCAAACTTATTGGACTGCAGAATTTTCTTTTTCTTTCTTTTTTTTTGAGATGGAGTATCCCTCTGTCGCCCAGGCTGGAGTGCAGTGGCACGATCTCCTCTAACTGCAACCTCCGCCCCCCGGGTTCAAGCGATTCTCCTGCCTCAGCCTCCCAAGTAGCTGAGACTACAGGCACCTGCCACCACACCCAGCTAATTTCTGTATTTTTAGTAGAGACGGGGTTTCACCATATTGGCCAGGATGGTCTTAATCTCTTGACCTCGTGATCTGCCCACCTTAGCCTCCCAAAGTGCTGAGATTACAGGCGTCAGCCACCGTGCCCGGCCGGACTGCAGAATTTTCTGAGTATCATGTAGAACCAGTGTTTCATGGAGCAAACCTTTAGAAGCTTGTAGAATGGCTTGGCCTCCACTGAGGCACTTTTTAAAAGAAGGAGGCCAAGGAGAGATGGGAAATAAGACCAAGGAAAGAGATAAAAGTATATGGCTTGTCTCCAGTCCTCTCAGTCAGCCTCTGCCTGCCAGGGATTTTCCAATATCTCACCTGTCCCAGCCTTTCCAAACAATGTTCTCTTAATCCCTCTCTTCTTCATTCCCCGACATTCCTGTCTCTCCAAGCCCCGATGAAAAACTAAAGGAATCACCCATTGTTGTGAATTAATTTGATACCCCTGCCAAAGGTGTTAGTATTTTAAAGAGGATTTATGGAGTGGACCTGTCTGACCCAAAAGGAATGGTTCTGCATGGGACTCTCAGGCTGGTGGGAGTGGGTTTTGTTTGAAGAATGTGCCTACACTTACCGAGGGACGTCTTCTACCTGCTCCTGGAATTAAGGGGCAGGGGTCTTAGCTGATAAAGAAATGGCTCTTATCTTGATCTGTTTTATTCTGTGGAGTTTAATGGGAAGGCCTGGGATGCTACAGCCACCCCGCAATTCTTCAACCAGTTCTCTTTCAATAGGGTGTCTGGGAAATACCTGCTACAGTTCCAATAATAGTTTACAAGTAGAACATAGTTTTCAGCATTTTGGGTGACGATCAATTTTTTCCCCACCACACTTTGTTTATGTGATATTTCTGAATCAAATTCCTTTTCTTCTTCCTCTACACTGCGCTCACTCTGACCTTGTAGCTGTATTTCTCACCAAGCAAATAATCAACAGCAGTACAGAAAGTGAACATACAAGTGCAGATGAACACTAGATGAACCGTTTTGCATTTATTTTCCATGACTGGGATGAAATATAACCTGGAAACGTTTTTTGGGTTGGGATTTTTGGTTTGCCGCAACACAGTGGCACAATCATAGCTCACTGAAGCCTCAAACTACTGGACTGAAGCGATCCTCCCATCTCAGCATCCTGAGTAGCGGGACCACAGGCATACGCCACCACTCCTGGCTAATTTTTTTGTTTTTTATTTTTCGTAGAGGCAGGGTCTCACTATGTTGGCCAGGCTGATCTCAAACTCCTAACCTCAAGGGGTCCTTCCACCTCAGCATCCTGAAGTACTGGGATTACAAGCATAAACCACTGTGCCCAGCCAGTTTTAAAACTAATATATAAGCTCTTCAAGGAAACTGACCAAGATCTTTTTCCCATTTCATTCCCCAGTGCTGAGTGCCTGGCATATAACAGCTTTCATAGTTGTTTGCTGATTTGAATATCCCAGTTGTGTTACACAGAATTATTTTTGTTTCACCTTATTTCTATTATTTGTTACCTTACTGTTGTTATTTCAGACCGTCTCCCCATGTAACATGGTAGTTGACTATAAATCTCTACACATTTTGCTTTGCACTATTTCAGCCAAGCATGAACACATATATATAATGAAATGTTTTTTAATCAAGATTTTTCAAGTTTTGAAAGTATTTTTAAGGTGCTAGAATATTTAAAACTATTTGACCGTCTTTGTATTAAGGAAACATATAACCCATCTACATCTCCATCATTTAGTAGGCTTCTGGCCACTGATAACACCCCCAACTCAAATGGAAATAAGGGATATAGAAATGCATTATCTCACGTGACTAGAAGGCTAGGGTAGGACCACCTTCATGGATGGTGGAATCACTGGCTCACCAATGGGCTTAAATTGCAGCAGCTGTAGGCATCATGCCCAGACCTCCCATGTCCAGGGGAAGAAGAGGATAGAAGGACCATTTCTTCCTGTGGCTCTCTCACAGAAGATGGAATTGTCCCAGAAACTCCCCCAGATTTCCCCTCTGATTTGGCCACATTTTGGACATGTCCATTCTTGGACCACTTGCAAGGGGAAAGGGATTACCAGAATTGCTTGGACGATCCAGGAATGACCCCTGGATATGGGGTGGGGTCAGCTTGCCTTGGGGCACACGCTGCCTGTGGGTGAGGTAGACACCCATGTCAGACAGGCTTCTACAGGAAACAGGTGGTTCATGAAAATCGAGTAATGTGAAGGGAAGTTAACAGCAAGACTACAGAGGTATGAGTGGTGTAAGGAAATTAAAAAAAAAAAACCACTGCACCTCCAAGGCCAGTAACAGGGCATACTGTTACCATCTATATTGGTTTCCTATGGCCACTATAAGAAAATAATACAAATTATGTGGCTTAAAACAACAGAAATTTATATTCTCTTTTTAAATTATGCTCTAAGTTCTGGGGTACATGTGCAGAATGTGAGTTCATGTCCTTTGCAGGGACATGGATAAAGCTGGAAACCATATTCTCAGCAAACTGACACAAGAAATTTATTCTTTCACAGTTCTGGAGGCCAGAAGTCCAGAGAGGCCCCGGGGCACACTCCCCCGGAGGCCTGAGGCCAGAATCTCTCGTTGCCTCCCCCAGCTTCCAGTGGCTATCAGCACTCCTTGGCTTGTGGCTGCATCGCTCCAATCTCTGCCTCCTCATGCTCTCTCCTCTGCTGTAGGTCAAATTCCCTCTGTTTCTCTTTTATAAAGGACACTTATTGGATTTAGAGTTCACTTAGACAATCCAGAATAATCTCTTCATCTCAAAATTCTTAACTTAATTACATTGACAAAGACCTTTTACCAAAAAAGGTCACATTCACAAGTTCTAGGAATTAGTATATTGACATGATTGGGGGGACCACCACTCAGTGCATTACACCACCCCAAGGCTGGCAAGGGAAGCCGAGGGTACCAGAGACAAAGAAAGTTGTGTGAAGAGAAGCATCTGAGGGAGACACAGCCTTCCAAAGAGGGTCAGAGCCAGCCTGCTGGGAGGAAGCCTGAGGGATGGACACCCAGCCTCATGCTCCCTAATCCCTTTGATCTCCCGCTGGTGTCCCCTACTGGCCAAATCCATCCAGGGATTTTGATGTTGTCGGTAAAGGTCAGCTTCCTCCAGGACACAGAGTGAGGAAGAGAGAACTGGAGAGTGGTTCTGGAGGGGTGCATGAAAGACGTAGAGGACAGCAACGGAAAGGATTGGAGCTCTGGTAGGAAGTGGATGCTGGCAGGCCAGTAAGAGCCCACCCAGACCCTTCTCATTTGCCCAGGGCTCCCTGACTCTTTGACCTTTAAACACACTACCAGTTTAAATAGACCCAGTGCTATCATTTAAACAAACAATTATTGTCCTCTGTTTACAAAGCAAAGCATGTTGATTACAGAAAGTTTGGAACACAGAGAAAAACGTGAAGAAAACAAATGTTATCCACAATGCTGCTACACAGAGATAACCAGTGCTGATAACCAGTATCTTCCACGGACAGCGGGGGAGGTGGGGTGTATTCAGCAAAATAACTGGACGCCATATCTTTACCTGCTGTTTCTAGGGTTGGTAATGCTAGTTTGTTTTTTTTCAGTTACAAATATATAATAAAGGCTGGTTAAGGTGGTTCACACCTGTAATCCCAGCACATTCAGAGGCCGAGGTGGGTAGATTGTTTGAGCTCAGGAGTCCCAGACCAGCCTGAGCAACATGGCGAAACCCCATTTCTAAATACCAAAAATTAGCTGGGCATGCCGTTGCATACCTGTGGTCCCAGCTACTTGGGAGGCTGAAGTGGGAGGATCACTTGAGCCTGGAAGGTAGAGGTTGCAGTTAGCCAAGATTGCACCACTGCACTCCAACCTGAGTGACAGATTGATACCCCATTTTCGAAAAAAAACCCAAAAAACAAATATATAGTGATAATTTCCCCATATACTTAAATATTCTTAAAGGATAGCGTGATTTTTAATGACTACATAGTATTCTATTATATGGCTATACTATGCTTGTCTAGAGCTTCAGGTTTGAAATCACTTGGGCCCCACCATACCCCTGATCCCTGGAGAAGTCAAGCTGTTAGTCTTTCCATAGGCCCTGTTGGATGCCTGGCCTGGCAGCTTGGAAGCCAGTCCAGCCATCAGGGTTGACTTCCTCTCCAAAAGAGCCAGGAGCAAGTACCTGGGCTTGGGCTGGTCTAAGCCATCAGCTTTGAGCTTCCTTTCTTCCTTTCTCGAGTCTGCCTCCTCCTTCCTGTGAAGTGCTCCTCCAGGGATTCTGGTGCACCTCACTGCATCCTGACTGAGGAGGACCCTACCTGTAGCACCCCATAACAGAGTGTATAACAATGAACTTGGAGCCTCCCCATTTATCATCACACCTCTACCCACCATCACTACCTCCTCTGTCCCTAGCTGGACCTTGCAGAAGGTTCCAAATGTGCATCCTATATTAAGATGTTCTTAGCTTAATGTTATCCCCTCCCTGGGTTTTTGCAGCTGTCAGGAACAATTTCTTCATATACCAGAAGAATAAGTCTCAGGAGTTTGGAGGAGAAACAAAACACCTCCGTACCTCTGTTCTGGTGATGTCTTAGGCTCTGTGCACTGAGACCTGTCCCAAAGATCATTCCTTAAACTCAGGGGCAGATCTCTTGCTTGAGCCCGGCCAAGAGATGGGAGTGACTTCTGAGGTCTCTCCCCCAGGCAACCTCAGCCTTTTCCTCCCACCCTTCGTGGAGATGCCCAGGACTGGGATACAGCCTTGACTGGCACCAACAGCACTGGCTGTATTCTCAAAGGTGTCCCCCACATGCCTAGTATATGGCTCAAATTTCAGAGCCTTTTCTTCCTAGAAAATCTGTACTAACTCAGGACCCCGAACAGCTGGGAGTGATTAAGCAGAAATGGAAGGGGCAGCATCTCCAGGAGGCAGGGCCTCAAGCTGGCCCTGAAACCTCACCATTGGCCTCCAGGAATTGATGACTCTGCCTCCAGGCTGAGATAAGGGCCCCAGCTGGACGTTAACATATGCTCTGAGCAGTGCTGGGCAGGGGAGGGGGCAGCCCAGCCTCTAGGACCAGGGTGGCTGAGGATGAAACAACTTGCCTTGACATTCCCTTCATGCCTTGGACATTTGTCCTTCTACTGGAATCTAATCCATTGCCTTGGCCTAGAAACCTCACCGGACCTCTCAGGAGGTCAAGAGAAAGCAGACCCCAGGACAGCCTCCCAGCAAAATCAGGGCTGGTCAAGAGGTCCGGGTCAGAGCTCATGCTTCAGGCCACCAGCCAAGCTGCAAAGCCTTTTCCCAGGGCATCTGTGAGGTCCTTCAAGAATTCAGGAGACAGGCAAGGCTTCGTAGGCCTGTTTGTATTCTTAAGAAAACGAGGTGATTTCTTGACTCAATTGTAGTTCCCTCGCAGCTTGATTGGATGGCTATTATATTAATAGTTCCAACTTGTCTCTGGAATGGCCCCACTGGAGCCCTCCTCCTGCAGGTCCTCTCCTCAGCTGCCTCCAATTCCTCCCTCTCTAAGGCTGCCATCTCTCCAGCAAACGGGCCCAGCTGCCTGCTGCCTCCCGGGCACGAGGCTACGGTCTGGGAGGTTCTTTTCAGAGCCTGGCTTGAGTGAAGATGCTTGAAGGCTGTTTTTCCCTCAGCTAGGGCTCCTTGAAACCCTTTAAGCTGTGGGAGGACTTCCAGCGGCAAGGAGCTGCTGCTCCTCCGTGCTCCTGGGAGGGAAAACCTGGAAAGGCCAAGAATGTGCAGGGACAGACCAGACTTCCTGCCTCAGGTGCCCTCTGACCTCCGGTAATTACAGCTTCGGAAGTGGTCGGCTCCCCATCTAGACATTGGAGATAATGAGCCCTGACTTCCTGGGGCTGCTGGAGGTTTAATTGGTTCATGGTGGCTAAGCGGTTGGCGATCCTGGCCTGGAATTCCGGCCGACGCTGCTCCCTCCACAAGGTAAGTGGCAGGCCGAAGTGGGGGACCTGGCTAGCTGCCAGTCTCTCTCAGCCCCAAGTTTCCTCCCCCCACATCCTCAAGCTGTTCGTAAGAGTCCTTCTACTAGAACCTCTGTCTGGCCTGGGTGGTCTATTCGCCGCCCTCTCGTATTGCCCCTTTCCGCACCTGAAATGTCTACTCCGTATTTCCTTGTCTGTTTAATTTGAATCATGCCCTGCAGAATCCCACTGTGCCAGAAGTCCTCAGCCTTTATACCAGCCCTACTTCCTCTGTGAAGTCCTATCGACTGGCACTTCTCAGACTCTCGTGTGTCGGAGAATCTTGCTGAAAGGCAGATCCTGCCTCAGAAAGTCTGAGCAGGGGCCTGGGATTCTGCATTTTTGCCAAGCCCTGCACTCTGCCTTTGCTCCTAGTTTCCATGAACACTTGGAGGGGCAGGTCACGGATCTTACTTCCCGTTCCGGTGCACAGGCCTATTTGTTGGTAGCACAGGCCTTTTCATTTCCCCCCAAATGAAAATCAGTATTTCATTCAAGTTTATAAGTTTAAATTTAACATTTACTTATAAAATCAATTAGACCATTCAATAGATACAAAAATATGAAATTAAGTGCTATAGATGACAGTAGTCTTTTATCAGCTTCAGCTTCCAAATTTATTTCTGCATTTTATCTCTTAAACCTGGTATGCACATACAAATGGTTGGAAAAAAAGTTTTTAAAAAAATAACTCATCTGGAAATTTGAGGAGGTTCTTCAGAGTAGGTAATCTTGTTAGGAACTGTTCTCCTTTACAATTGCTTTGCCAGCAAGATTTAGTCCAGGTTCTCCACAAAACCATTTAATCTGGCAGTGACATTTAATCCTTTGGTGACTACAATGTGTTAAAATTTAGTATGTAATCATTTTCAGCACATCTGTTGCTTTATTGCTATTTTAAAATAAAGTATAGTTTTAAAAATAACATTAAAATCAAGTGATTGCATTACCCTAGAGCAGCTTTTTCAAGCTCTCAAAAAGACTATGGCCATTCTGGGCTGGACCCTTCTTTGCTGTGGGTTCTGTCCTATGCATTGCAGGATGCTCAGCGTGTCCCTGGCCCGGGCCTGATAGATGCTAGCAGTGCACACCTTCCAGGGTTGTGAGAATTAAAAATGTCTCCAGACATCGCCAGAGGTCCCCTAGGGGGCAAAATCATTCCACCCTTTGAGAACCATTACTCTGTAGGAACTAGAATTTAGGGTTTCCAGGGAACACAGTTTTGAAAACTAATGGTCTACAGCCTTCGTTTAGCACTTGGCATGTGCACCCTATGTTGCTATGTAGCTTCTATGACGACTCTTTATTAGACAGTAAAATAAGCAGGACCATAAGAAAAACTTCATGTCAACAGTGACTTGCTCAGTGTGATGCCCAACAAATGTTTGTTGATTGACTGATAGAGAT
This sequence comes from Ateles fusciceps, assembly GCA_036589455.1. Lineage (NCBI taxonomy): Eukaryota > Metazoa > Chordata > Mammalia > Primates > Atelidae > Ateles > Ateles fusciceps. The sequence continues at coordinate 13,889,821 of JAZHEH010001266.1, read as the reverse complement.
ACTAGCATCTGCCCTGGCTGCCTTATATAGATATTTTGAGAGAAATCTGAGCTAAGGAAAGCATAAAAATATAATAAATGTAAGGTGTTAGTAAAACTCCCCCGTGTGCATTTGTTCATCCACAAATCATCAACCTGTTTTCTCCCAACCAGAAATAGGAATGATGTAAAATACTTTTTGTTTCCTGAAATTCTCTTTTTCTCATAAAGTGGTAACAGCTGTGCCATTTACTAATTGTGAGACTTTTAGCACATTACTTAATCCTTCTGAATCTCAATTTGTGCATCTATAAACCAGACACAATATTCATTTCATGACTGTTTTGAGGGTCAAATGCAGTCATATAGGTATAGGTAAAGTCTTTACTCATCCAAAGACGTCAGAAAGGAAGCACTTAGTAAATGTTAGTTGTTTGTTCTGCCTTTGGAGTGCCTTCTCTTCTAAAGAAGAGAAGAGGTGGCAAAGATAATATAAAATAGCAGAAAAGCTGAAAGTCTTTTCCATTTAGCTTTGCAAGGAGCCTTTCACTAACTTCACTCCTTCGACTCATATGTACACACATTCCCCTACACTCAGTCCCTCATCTTCATCCTGCATCCAGTGAGAAGTTATCTTTCCCACTTACACACCCCATGTCTCCTGAATTGTCCACTCCAATTACCCAAACCAGAAACCAGGGAGGCATCCCTCCTCCTATCAATAAGTTCTTCAAGCTCCACTGATTTTGCTTCCATACCTGGATACCTGGATTCCTTCTGCTTTAGCTCAGGCCTTCATCTGTCCTGCTGGAACTGCTGTAGTAGGTCCCTAACATTTTACCCACTGTCTAATCCTAGTCCCTTCAAACCCATTCTACACTGTTTCTATGTGGCATTCCCCTGCTCACACCCTCTGGTGATTTCTTATAGCTTGGAAAAGTCAAGTTCAAGTGCCCAGACAAAACATATGGTGTGCTGATGGAACCCTCGCCTTCCAGGCTTATCTTGTCTCCTTGCACGTTAGGCTCGGGTCATACTCTAGTGCCTGTGCATTCTGGACTCACCACGCAGTGCCTCGTATTTGGACCACTAGACACATTCTTCCCCCTGAGTATTATGTCTGTCCCCTCCCTGCTTGTCTGCTTGGAACCTCTTCTCCATTGCTCAGCAGCACTGACATCAAGGCATGCCAGATTATCAATGGTAAGAATATAGTCAAATGACATGTGCTCCCACCCTTTACCCTAACATTCCTGAGGATATATGAAATACTGGGTGAATTATCTTCATATTTACATTAAGAAATAGAATCAGGCCGGGCACGGTGGCTCACGCCTGTAATCCCAACACTTTGAGAGGCTGAGGTGGGTGGGTCACCTGAAGTTGGGAGTTTGAGACCAGCCTGGCCAACATGGTGAAACCCCGTCTCTATTAAAAAATACAAAAAATTAGCCGGGTGTGGTGATGGGCACCTGTAATCCCAGCTATTTGGGAGGCTGAGGCAGAATAATCGCTTGAACCTGGGAGGCAGAGGTTGCAGTGAGCTGAGATGGCACCACTGTACTCTAGCCTGGGCAACAGAACAAGACACTGTCAAAAAAAAAATAGAATCAACCAAAAATTCTGTATAATGTAACAACACAGAGTACCTATAACACCCGATATTATGTATATGGACTGATTTCCTTGGGTGCCATCCATGTCTCCCTCACTGTTGACAGCGCATTCACTTCCTGGGCTGACGTGAAACTTGGGGAGTGTTTATCCTCCAAAGTTATGGCCTTTCTCAGAAATCAAGATACTGTCATTTTGGTTTTCATGAGCCCCTGGGCAGTGCATCTTTTTGGACTGTGTAACTCAGTTCTTTGGCAGGGAGACTCCAACTTGGCACATGGAAGCATTGAGGTGCGTGGGAGACTCCCCATCCACCCAGGGACCCGCCTCCCATTTCTCCCCTTCACTCCTTCAGCTCCATCTTTTTCTTTTCTCTTCTCCCCATTCTCCATCTTCTGCGTTTTGCTTTTTCTTCCACTTTATCCCTGTTGGGACAAATGAAAAGATTCCCATCACAGTAAGAGTAAAAGCAGATGTTCTGAAGTTGCCTACTAGCTAATTCAGCATTTAATATATACCAGAAACTATGCTAACAGCTTCACACGTGTTAACTCATTCAATCCTTACAATGAGCCTGCCAGATAGGAACTTGTGTTTCTTCTGCTTTTATAGATGAAGAAACCACGACACAGAGAAGTTAAGTCACTTGCTCAGGGCCCCACAGCTACCAAGGAGCATAGGCCAAATTAGACCTTAACATCTGATGGTGGCACCCACACTGCTACATTCCCACTGAGTCCTGTAACAGTTTTGCAAGCTGTGTCTCTGCATCCCAAAAAAGGTGTCTACTCCATGGGGCTTCTTGACCACATCTCCTTCAAAGAAAAACATTTTAAGAATAGAGAAAATAAACCAATAGTGTTTTTTCCTATATGCTGTTTCTGTCCATGCTTTTATTATTGCCTGTGCCACAACTCCATGGTAGATGCCTTTGTTGCCATCTTTCTGTCCTAAGAGCTTAGTGCACAGAAGTTTGTCTGGGTGAAGATATTTTTCTAGAAGCAGCCTAGTCTCAGAGCCATAGTCCCCAGCTCACGCCACCACCACGGTGGTCTTATGTCATCTCTTCTGTGGGTCAGCTGGCGAAGCCACAGGACTGAAACAGATGGCTGAGACTGCAGACGGTGCAAGGCTTCTGATGGAAGAACCTAGCAATTGAGGTAAAAGTGCAGCAAAATGTTCAAGAAAAATATCTGAGCCCGCAGCAGACCACAGTCATCATTGCCCTTCTGTTAAACCAGAAGGATTCTGAGCCTGAGAGTGGGCATGTTTGCCTGACCACAGGCTGTCCTCACTGATTAAACAGTTTCTAAATGGAAATGAAATAAGAGCTCTCTGCACTGTAGTAGAAAACGTTCCCTGTGGGGCCAGTGCTGCCCAGACCTGGGAGTGAGTGGGAGACAGCAGCGCGGGTGTGTGCGAATGCGTCATCTTGGCCGTGTGCCACCCTGCACCCCGCCACAGCGTGCCATGGGGTTACTCAGCATCACCACATCCTGGCTCGGCTGGTGCCTGTAGGTGCAACATGGGGAAGTGCCTGTAGGTGCACTTCCGTGGGGAAAGCTTAATCAAAGGAGTCTCCTGGGTCTTCTGAAAACCCCCACACCAGCTCTTGGAAAAGGAGTCAGAGAATGATGTAGGGGAGAAAAATGAATGGGGGCTGGTGACCCTCTGAGAGGGAGCGAAAGGGATAGTGGAACAAGGCAGGGCTGTGCTCTGTGTGTGCCTGTTCCTGTAACTGAGTTCCAGTCTTGAGGCATGAAGGCATATGTGGAGGAAAAGTAGGCTAGATGGCTCAGCCTGGGTAACAGGCAGGAAAGAGAAAAGGAGAGCCTGGTCATTAGGACGTCAACCGTGCAGCTCGATGCGTCTTGTGGCAAACTGTTCCTTTAGTAACCCGAAGATCCTCAGGTGACATAGCAGCTTCCATCCTCCAGCCCTGCATGCCCGGTGGCCAGGGAAAGGCTGAAGTAGCCACTCCTTCAACGCCCAGCTGACTCTCATGATGCCCCATCTTCTGCCCAGAAGAGGCCAGGCAGAGGGTGGAGGGAGGGGGGAGGAGAGATCATAACTCAAATCAATGCCAAATCATCGAGCCCTTGGCATGGGGAGTGGGCACCAGAGAAGGCACTGGGTGCGGGGAAGGAAGCAGAGGATGCAGCATGCAGCCCTCCATCTCTGAACCCACTGTGAGATCTGGCCTTTCTCCCCCACCTCCATTTGTAGGATGGTACAACGGTGGGGAAAGCAGCTGCAATCCTTCATCTACCTTTTCTCGTTCATTCTCCTTGTGCTGGGTCCTCCTCCAATTCTGGCATTCAGACATGGAGACTTATACATTCAGGACTGGAGAATCTGGCTAGAATGTACACAGCCACATTCTGGCTTTGTACTGGGGCCAAGGACCACAGGGGGACACCATCTGATTCATTCATGACCTCTTTGACTTTGTTTCTGGTCTGCTCTCAATGTCTTTTTTGTGACTGACCCATGGATTTTGGTTAGGACACATTTAAAAAGGCGAACATTGATGTATCAGTCCGTTCTCACACTGCTATAAAGAAGTGCCCAAGACTGGGTAATTTATTATTTAAAGAAAAGTTTTAATCAACTCACAGTTCAGCATAGCTGGGGAGGCCTCAGGAAACTGAAAATCATGCCAGAAGGTGAAGGGGAAGCAAGGCACCTTCTTCACAAGGCAGCAGGAAGGGGAAGTGCCAAGCAAAGGTGGGGAAGAGCCCCTTTTAAACCAATCAGATCTTGTGAGAACTCACTATCACAAGAACAGCATGGGAGAAACTGGTCCCCATATTTTAATCACCTCCACCTGGTCTCTCCGGTGACACGTGGGGATTATGGGGATTTGGGGGATCACAATTCAAGATGAGATTTTGGATGGGACACAAAGCCTAACTATATCAATTGAAACACAAAGAAATAGTTTTGAGGTTGGTAATGCTTCCTTTCAGATAAAACTACCTTTTCCCCTAGGCTGCTAAAAATATATTTAAAAAGAAAGATGTTAAGCCCTGTCCTGCCTAGAAAATTTCCCTTAGCTTCTCTTTGAGGAGACATTGACAAGCAGGCTGGAAGGAGCACTTTTATTTTCATGGCTGTCTGTTCTTAGCTCCGTCAGGAGATGTCTCAAAAATGCCTCTACAGGCAGAATGGAAACTGCTGCAAAAGAGCAGTGTGAAGCAGGGTCTCTGCCACCCGGCTCTGAGAGAACCTTTGAGGGAGAAGGAAAGTGCCTGAGCCTGTGGAACTCCTGGCTTCTCTCCTGCTACTGCAGTTGTCCAAAAGAGCCACACATTATGCAAGGGGCGGGGGCTCTTAGAATTTCTCTGCCACCTTACTGTGCTCTTTACTCGCAGGGTCACTTTTGCCTCTCGGGGATGCAGTGGTTGGTATCCACAAAGAAGCAGGTGGAGTCTGCTTCTCAGATGTCTAATCAGCACTATTATAGTTTGGGTTTCCTGGGAAACAGACTCTGAGAAGGAGGTTTGCGTGCAGGGGGGTTGTTGGGGAGTACGCTTAGGAACAACACTGTAAGAGAGTGACGGAAGCAGGGTGGATGAACGGAGAACTTGAACCGTGATGCAGTCACGACAAGGCCTCAGAGGTGTCTCAAATTGAAGCAAGGATTATAGGCCTTTGGGCCTCCGCTTCGACTAGACCCTGGCTGACCTAGCAAAGGGCATAGCTTTGGCTGAGGTAGCTCCCTTCAGCGAGGACAATTTGTGGAGAAGCCTCGACCTGACCGAGAACAAAGCCATCAGCAAGCACCACTCCTCTACGTATTAACTAGAGGAACAAGTGCCTCAGTCCTGGAGCCGGGATTCTTGTGTCCACTGCCATCCACCCCTGGTGTCACACAGCATACCTCCCTAGCTAGAGAGTAAGTCCTGTGATCCTTGGCGATACTTTGCAGGAGTCTATGTTAGTGGATGGAACATTCTGGAAGCCCTTGGTTAGTGGTGCTAGCTGAGGCCCTGTGGGCAGGAAAGGTGAATCAAAACATGTCACATGTATCCTTTCCAGTCAAGAAGAATCAGTGACCCTCATGGGGTCGGTGGAGTCCAGTGTACTCAACTTGCCAACAGTTGGCTGGTTGGTCTTCATGAGGCGTGCTTTATAAGGGAGTCAGTGTTGGTTTCTGTTGCCAGGACTTTGGTCACTCCCCAGTGGCAGCTCTAGTGAGTGGGAGCACAGGTTATCTATTGTATTACTTGTTAAATAGCTTTTGGATTTATTTAGATTAATTGTACTGTTTTTAGCTCAATAATTTTTCTCTTATTTTTATTCATTTCTTGTTTCCTCTAGTTTTATTTATTTATTTATTTATTTATTTTGACAGAGTCTGTGTTGCCCAGGCTGTAGTGCAGTTGTGCAATTTCAGTTAGCTGCAATCTCCACCTCCCAGATTCAAGTGATTCTCCTGCCTCAGCCCAGAGCTGGGATTACAGGTGTGCACCATCATGCCCAGCTAATTTTTGTATTTTTAATAAAGATGGCATTTCCCCATGTTGGCCAGGATGGTCTCAAACTCCTGACCTCAGGTGATGCGCCCATCTCGGCCTCCCAAAGTGCTGGGATTATAGGCGTGAGCCACCACTCCCAGCCTAGTTTTTTGTTGTTGTTGTTTTGTTTTTATTTTTCTGACCTCCCCTGCCCATCCTTATTTTTTCCTTAGCTTCTCTCTTGAATGGCTTGTCACAGAAAGATTTTGGGTCAGGAGTCAGCCAGAATACTGCAGAGTCCACTGTCCCAAAGACTGTGAAGTCCTTTCCTCCTCCCACCCCTCTGAGGTGGGTGCTCACACAGGCGACCTGTCTTCATCTTGCTCTAATTTAGGGAGACCAGGCACTTTGTTAGGAAGGCACCAGGTTCCTTACTAGGGTAAGAGGCCTATTGTACTTTTTGTGACTTTTCCCTGGAATCTAAGGAGGAATTTTTCCTTTGCATCTTTGACTCTGCCCTTGGCTTGGAAGGAAAGTAATGGAAACCAAAATGTTGGACCTTGGGCTCCAGGGCACAGCCCTACCTGTGAACACCACCAAATTGACAAGGGCTACTCCAGGTTGTCCTAAACACACTTTAAGTTTCTGCAGCTCAGCTGGGAAGGGCTTTCCTTTAACCTGCTTAAGCGTCAGTTCCCCTGATCTGTAAAACGCCCTTGCTGGTTACTGTGTAGATTTAAATGAAATGTCTACCATAGAGCTTGGCACTCAGTCCTTGCTCAATAAATGTTCATTGCTACAGGTCCTGCAGATTGGGTATTGCTTATTTGGAATGCTTGGGCCCAGAAGCATTTCAGATTTTGAATATTTTTGGATTTTAGAATACTTCATATACATAATGAGATATCTTAGACATGAGATCCAAGTCTAAACAAGAAATTTATTTATGTTTCTTATACACCTTTATACACAGGTAATTTCATTTTTGCCTTGGAGATGCTGAATAAAGTGAGTGTTGTGCGCCTGCATTTTGACTGCGACCTGTCACATGAGATCACGTATGGAATTATCCACTTGTGGTGTCATGTCAGCACTCAAAATATTTCAGGTTTTGGAACGTTTTGGATTGGGGATTAGGGATACTCAACCTGTGATGCTCTCTGCACTCCTGTCAGTCCTTCCTGAGGGCAGGCAGCTGTCTTACTAACCTCATTATCCCCTAACTTTAAGTATGCTCAGTGAATGCTGTAGAGGCTAACAGAAGAGTTTCCATTTGGAAAATGTGGGATCCTTGTAAAAGTGCCCAGGTCTGATTTTTTTTTCCAATAAGCCTTTTGCATTCCTACAGATTTTTCTAATGCAGCCCATGTCTGAGTGTAGGTATCAGGTCTCTTACTCAAGTACAGACCCCATACAGCAGCACTTGATAATGATGCTGTTGGTTGGGATTCCCATCACAGTCTCATTTGGCCTAGCCAGCCCAGGCCAAATTTTTGTTTATGATGTTTGTTTATAATGCAAAAATTAGCCGATGCAGCTTTATTCAATATTGCTCAACCTTGGAAGCAACCCAGGTGTCCTTCAGTAGGTGAACAGATAAATAAACTGGAGTTGATCCAGATGAAGGCATATTACTCAGTGCTAAAAAGAAGTGAGCTATCAAGCCATGAAAAGACGTGGAGGAGCCTTAAATGCTTATTACTAAATGAAAGAAGCCAATCCGAAAAGGCTGCATACTGTAAGATTCCAACTGTTTGACATTCCGGAGAAGCTGAAAGTATAGGGACAGTAAAAAGAGCAGTGGTTGCCAGGGGTTGGTGGCAGAGCAAGATGTATATACACGAGGATTTTTTTAGGGCAGTGAAAATACTCTGTATGATACTAAATTATGGATACATGTCATTATACATTTATCAAAAACCATGGAAAGTACAATACCAAGAGTGAACCTTGGTGTAAACTATGGACTTTGGGTAACAATGATGTGTTCGTGAAGGTTTATTAATTGTAACAGCAGTGCCAGTCTAGTGTGGGGTGCTGATAGTTGGGGAGGTTGTGCATGTGGGAAAAGGGGGTAAATGGGAATTTTCTGCATGTTCCTCTTAATTTTGCTTTTAACCTAAAACTACTCTGGCCAAAAAAAAAAGAAAAAAAGAAAAAGTCTATTAAAAAGAAAAAGCCTGCCAATATGAATGAGTGTGGCATTGTGTGATGGGGATTCTATGTGGTCTCTGTAATAAGCCATGCATCGTGGGATTTCGCAGGGATCATGAAAGCCTGTGTGACTGGCCTGTCTTCCCTCATCTTTTCTTGGAAAGGACCAATTCAGGAAAAATAAAAGTAGTTATAGCCACACCTCTTTTTAATCATTCAAAATGAAAATAGCTCTTTTTGACTCTGATACATAAGAAGCATTTTCTTACACCCAAGATTACTTATTTTATTAAAAAAAATGTCAGTAAGAAAATCAGTGCTGGCCTGCCACAGTGGCTTATGCCTGTAATCCCAGCACTTTGGGAGGCTGAGGCAGGAGGATTGCTTGAGCCCAGGAGTTTGAGGCTGCAGTGAGCTACGATTGTGCCACTGCACTTCAGCCCGGGTGACAGAGCAAAATCTTGTCTGAAAGAAAGAGACTGAGGGGTGGTTGGGAGGTGGGGGTGAAGGAAAGGAGAGAAGATAAAGAGGAAAGAAAATTGCCGGGTGCGGTGGCTCATGCCTGTAATCCCCACAACTTTGGGAGGCTGAGGCGGGTCGGTCATGTGGTCAAGAGATGGAGACCATCCTGGTCAACACGGTGAAACCCCGTCTCTACAAAAAATACAAAAATTAGCTGGGTGTGGTGGTAGTCCCAGCTACTCGGGAAGCTGAGGCAGGAGAATCGCTTGAACCCAATAGGCGGAGGTTGCAGTGAGCCGAGATCATGCCACTGCACTCCAGCCTGAGGAGAGAGTGAGACTCTGTCTAAAAACAAAAAGAAAAGAAAAGAAAATTGATGCTGATTTTACTTTTTAACTTTCATTATCTGTTCATCTTTGAAAGTAGCAACATGGAGGCACGTATCTAATTTTTCATCCTGAAATCAGAGAACTGGCTGTTGAAGCTGGGAGGATTAAGGTTCGTCTCTATCAGTTCTTCCTTATGCTGGTTGCTGGCACGTGTTCCTGTATCTTAGGGAAGCCAAAGCACACATAGGGAGCAACCAAAGGGCTGCAAGGAGCCACTGGGAAGCAATGTGCTTAAAGAGGTATTTTGTGAAGATTAATATGTCAGCTGTGATGAGAGTAGATTCAGCCAGGGGAGAAATGGAGGCAGGGAGGCCCATCGCATGGTGTTATTGCAACAGATGTGAGGTGAAAAAGATGCAAATGCTGATGAGAACCAGAAGACTGTAAGAAAGGAGTGTCAGATGTGAGGATAAATGAAAAGCAAGCTTTAGTTTTCATAAGCTAAAACTCAGTTAGCTTATGAAAGTTTCCCAGAGGCAAAATTCCCTTTTATTTTTGTTGATATCAGAGCATTATGAGGACACAGTGATTGTCACTAGTTCGTGTGCTTTAGTTGTGAGCAAACAAACCAAAAAATTAAAGGAGCCAGCTAAACCACCACTCAGCTTTGCAGCTCTATTCTCCTGAGACAGGCAAAGGGTGTGCTCTCTGTAGCGCGGGAACCAACAAGAAACCTCATGGGCGGGTTGGAAAAGTGAACTTGAGGCTTCAAGCAGAGTTTTCTGGAAGGCTATGTTGACTCTTACATTTATTTTCTGCTTCATTTCAACTCATTTTCCCCCCCAGGTGTGGCCCTTTCAGCTCATCCCACTGACCTCTTTACTCACAGATGAGCCTCTTGCTCATCTGTGGGTCAGTGATTGTCTCCTCAGTGGGGGCTGCTGAGAGGGACAAAGAGCTCACAGCAGGAAGGCTGGGCATCTTGGCTGTTTCAGAAAGAGACCTAGATAGGTTGCTTCTTTGGCTTTCTGGAAAACAGCAGGTAGTGACTTAAGCCAGAGTGACTTCTGAGAAGGGTCAGAAGAAAATGTCAAAGGGGGTGACAGCTTGGGAGAAGAGGTGGGGAATGGGCAGTGGGGAGGGATGAGGAGAAATAGGAACAAAGATATGGAGAGTATGAGTGAGTTTTTGTTCTCTCATAGAGATGATGGGCAGGTTCTTTGAAACCAAGTCACTGCTTTCTCTCCTTAGCCATAGCTATTTCCTTTGAAGAATGATGATACCAAGTGAGACCAATGTCATGTGGTCAAAAGACAGAATGAAACTGGGAGGAATGGCCCATTGTCTAAACGGCCCATTGTCTAAACAAGCCAGCTGTTGAGGAAGCAAGACATTTCTCAGTCTGGTCATATACATACAGCACAAAAAGGCATCCCTGTTATAGATTGAATTATGTCTTCCCCAGATCTGAAGCCTTAACCTCCAGTATCTCAGAATATAATCTTATTTGGTGATAGAGTCTTTACAGAGGTAATCAAGTTAAAATGAGGTCATTAGGGTGAGCTCTAATACAATATGACTAGTAGCTTTAGGAAATGACATTTGGGTACAGACACACACACAGGGAGAATGCCACATGGAGATGAAGTCAGAGATCAGGGTGATGCTTGTACAGGCCAAGGAACACAAAAGATGACCACTCATCCTCCAGAAACGAGGGGAGAGGCACAGAACAGATTCTTCTGCACAGCCCGTACAAGGAACCAGTCCTGCCGACACCTTAATCTTGGGTTTGTAGCCTCCAGAACTGTGAAATAATACATTTCTGTTGTTTAAGCCACCCAGTTTGTAGTACATTGTCACGGGAGCTCTAGCTAATTATTATATCACCTTTGGTATCCAACACTAATTCTCAAACATACTTCCCTACATGATTGCAAATATCTTCTTTCAGTAAAGAAACTGAGAAGTTGAAGAATGTGAAAGGAAAAAAAAATACATCAAATTATGAACAATGCAGTCAATCTTTTATAAGCAAAACCCCAGGAAAATTTTGTGTCAGGAAAATGAAGACAATATGGTTAGCACCTCATCTAATTTTCTGCCTAATAATTATTCCCTGTCAGTTAAATAGCAATACAGGGAAAGAGATGGCTTGACAAATGAGTGATTAAAAGTTTTAGAGATGCTGGAACAATAAGAGAAAGGCTATTGCAAAATTGCAAGAGGAAAGAGTAAAGAAATAGGGTGGAAAATAAGTTGTAAAGAGGCAATTTGGCAGCAGGCGAAATGGGGTGAGTTATGGTAACAAATGTAACAAAAAGAAGGAGATGTTGTAACATTCTAGAAATCAGGTGTATTTTTCAAAGTGATAGGCCAGGTGCGGTGGCTCACACCTATAATTCTAGCTCATTGGGAGGCCAAATCTAGCACGTTGGGAGGCCGAGGTGGGCCGATCACCTGAGGTCAGGAGTTTGAGACCAGCCTGGCCAACAAGGCAAAACTCCATCTCTACTAAAAATACAAAAATTAGCCAGGCGAGGTGGTGGCACCTGTAGTTCCAGCTACTCAGGAGGCTGAGGCAGGAGAATCACTTGAACCTGGAAGATGGAGGTTGCAGTGAGCTGAGATCGCACCACTGCACTCCAGCCTGGGTGACAGATCAAGACTCCGTCTGAAAAAAATAAAATGAAATAAAATCTGATCAAGATCACAAAGTGAAGGTGTGAGTTAGAGCATTCGTGAGAGAGAGACCAAGTGAGGAAGAGGATAATCTGTTTGTAAAATCTTCTTGCTGCAAATATGCCATTGTACAGAAGTGAACCCTCTTCCTGCCAATGTCCCCCATTTCCAAATGATATTATGGAATGGATCTGCGTGCAGCTCAGGCCCCCAGAATTCCGAGGAACTTCCTGCTGCCCTTGTGTGCCTCCTCAGGGCACACAGGCTCTTTGCATGTCCCTGTAAGAAATAGTGGGTGCTTCCATTTGAGCTAGCATCTACTCAGGTGACACTCTTGGACACTCTATATTTGCAATGGCTAGTGTTGCAACTGGTGGCATCCTCCTAGAATAACCTTTATAGAGCCTTACACACCAGCTACATAGATTAATGTCAAATAGTGAAGACTTTATCGTGCTAGTATTGGAGGCTGAGACTAGTATCTACCAAACAGGTGGACCATGCTAGAACATGGCATAGTATAAGGATAGCTTACACTATTAGTATAAGCTTCATGAAATAAGCTGATCTCTAATATACCCACAGATGTGTAATGAAAGGTCTATTGTAGTGAGAAGCTACCATGGTAAGAATACAATATTATACATCTTATATAGGATGTAGCAATGAAACAGGATATGCTGCATAGATTCTGGTCTCCCAAATTGTTCAAAGGAATTCTTTCATAGAAGGTGACATTTAAATACAACTTAGACTTACAAACACACCTACACATGCATAATATCCCTTGATCATAGGAATTTTCTTCAATGCCTGAGAGCCCAGGTCCATCATAGTCAGTCAAATCAAAGAGGGCAGAATTTTTAAAAGGTCAAATGCTTGACTCTGAGAAAATAAAGGAGAGTTACTCTCACAGAATTCAGTCCCTGGCTACCCAAGCCTGTGGATCTCTTTCTTCACCCATGGTGCTAATGTCATGTCTGATTCTCACACTGAAGGCACTTCTTGCCTAATCACACCTTGACCCTGGCAGTGAGGAGCCTTGGATGAAGCAGGAGAGGGTTCAAGGACCTCCACAGCTGCCACAGAGATAAGTTCAGGGGTTTCTGGTCAGTCTGTTGCAAAGGACTCATGCTTGTCATTTGCTGCTGAGGAGATGAGTAGTGAATGACTCATTGTAATCCATGGAGATAAGAAGAGTGACGCTAGTTCACTATGCCTTCTTCGACTCAAGGTAGGCTAATTCCTATGCCTTCTTCAACTCAAGGAAGTAATGTGGTACTATGGTGCTGCATCATCATTCCTTCATTAATTGAAGCCTATTTATTTATTTATGAGATTGAGTTTTGCTCTTGTCACCCAGGCTGGAGTGCAATGGCGCAATCTTGGCTCACTGCAACTTCTGCCTCCCGGGTTCAAGCAGTTCTCCTGCCTCAGCCTCCCAAGTCGCTGTGATTACAGGTGCATCCACCCTGCCCAGCTAATTTTTGTATTTTTAGTAGACAGGGTTTCACCATGTTGGCCAGGTTGGTCTTGAACTCCTGACCTCAGGTGATCTGCCCACCCCAGCCTCCCAAAGTGCTGGGATTATAGGCATAAACCACTATGCCTGACTTTTTCCATTTATTTTTATTTTTTGTAGAGATGGGGTCTCGCCATGTTGCCCAGGCTGGTCTCAAACTCCTAGCCTCAAGCAATTCTCCTGCCTCGGACTCCCAAAGTCCTGGAATTATAGACATGAACTACCATAGCTGGCCTCTTTTTCTTCTACTTAATAGGCATGTATTAAGCACTTGTGATAGGCTAGGCAGTATGGGTATGACGTTGAGAAGCTTCTCAATAGTCATCATTAAGATCTTCAACACACATTGTAGATAGGTACTGGAAATATTAGACCTGGCCCATGTTCTCAAGAAACACAAGGAAAAATATTCTCTCTATTATATGGAAACCTCAATAAACTTACCACTCTGACTTACATATGAATGATTTTAATACAATAAGATAAAAACTTATATTTCAAAGTAGTAGTTCTCAACCTTGGCCCACAGGCTGATCACATAGAAAACTTTTTTAAAACCCTGATGTCCACTGCCCCACTTCAACCAATTGAATCAAAATCTCTGGGAATGGGGTCCAGGCATTAGTATAAATTTTTAAAGATTCCAAGTGATTTTTCTATACTACTGCCAGAGTTAAGAATGACTACATCAGAATTTCTTTTTCTTTTCTTTTCCTTTTTTTTTTTTTTTTTTTTTGAGACAGAGTTTTGCTCTTATTGCCCAGGCTGGCATACAATGGCTTGATCTCGGCTCACCACAGCCTTTGCCTCCCGGGTTCAAGTAATTCTCTTGCCTCAGCCTCCCAAGTAGCTGGGATTACAGGCATGTGCTACCATGCCCAGATAATTTTGTATTTTCTATTAGAGACAGGGTTTCTCCATGTTGGTCAGGCTGGTCTCGAACTCCCGACCTCAGGTGATCCGCCCACCTCAGCCTCCCAAAGTGCTGGGATTACAGGTGTGAGCCACCATGACTGGCTAGAATTTCTGTTTTAGGTATTTAGAGCTGGAAATAGTATCAAGCACATAGTGGGCCCATCTATGATGTATTTTAATCTACTACTTTACCCAACTCTTAGCAGACATCCAGCAGAATGCCTGGCACAGAGTAGGGGCACAGAAACTGGCCACTCCTTGCCATTCTTCCTCCTTGCTAGAAAGTACCTGGAGAAAACTGAAGCATGTGAATATTTAGGATTTGAAATGTACATGTCAAAATGTACATGTTGAGGAAACTTCATCTCAAATAAATGATGTTACTCTTATTTGTATCAAAGTCCTTGACTATGTATAATTACATGAGATAGTGTTCTAACAATAACCTCTTATCACCCCCAACAGCAAATGTTGAGAAGCTAGTTGGGAAAATTTTGAATATGCTGAAGAAATATGACACAGAAGAGAAATGGTGGCAACACTGGAGCCTAGAATGTTTCGAGTTTCAGAAAAGAAACCTGGAAACAAGGAATGAATAAGCTAAAAATAAAATAATTTTCTCATATTTAAATATTAGCATATGGCTCATGCAAAAGGATAGAATCTCCATGGTTAGGAGCAGCCCCTGGCTTTTTGTTTGTTTTCTGAATGGCTCATTTCATTTGGCCATCCTAATAACCAATTTCTCCTTAGTCATTGGAAATTTTTTAAAAATGGTTTTGATTTTATTCTGTTGTTAGGATGGCAGAAAATGATATCAAATAGCCTTTAACAAAATTCCAGAGATTTCACAGGGGCTGAGAGGGAAAGGAGTCTTTCTGGGCTATTGCCCATGAGGGGGAAGTGATTTTGCTCATTCTTTTATTTAACAAATATGTGTTGAATGTTGACTAAATGAATGAATTAAGGAAGAAACAGGAGTTCTGAGATCAATAATGGACCCCTCTGGGCATTGCTTTCCAGGGAAACATTTCCTCATAAAAACACCATGTCTTTTCCATGTAGAAGTAGACATTTTCTTTTTTCTGTGAAGAAATGAACCCACACATCTGTTACTTCATTTGGATCTTTGCACTTCAGGTGTTCGTTTGGAAGCTTGCAGTTTGACAACATGTGACAGGTGTGTTTCAGACCAGTGAGTGCAGGGGCATCAGGTGGTGAGATCTGGTGGGAAGAGGGGGGAAAATGAGTACTATTTTTATCTTAAACTCAGTGCCTCAGAAGGACCACAAGTTATGGTTTGGGGTTTTGATTTTAGTTTACATTGGTGTTTATTTTTTCCCCTAAATGAAATAAACTTTCACTTCCTGAGTCTTCTGTGTAATGTGGTGTTCCTCAAAGGTGGTGGAGGGGAAACACTTGAAAATCTCAAGTTTTTAATCCATCAGGATCCACTGGTCTCCTTGCTTCCCTGCCGTGGGATATGTCTTATGAAGGACTATTTTTAGATAAGCCATGGTTAAGGTAGGATTAGATGGCTTAGAGCAGTGCTTCTCAAACTTTTTTATACAAATCACTTGGGGCCAGATTCCAATTCAGCAGGTCTGTATTAGGACCTGAGAGCCTGCATTTCTAATAGCTCCAGGCCATGTTCATGTCCACCAACCATACTTTTGAGTAGAAAGGGCTTAGAGGACCTCTGGCTGGTCGTAATAAAGGAAAGAGGTTGTGTGGTTTCTAAAATCTTTTCTTCTCTAAGAGGCTTTCCCAGATTAATCAGAACAAATCTGTTTTCCTTATTTCGTAAACGAAATTCCCCCCCCAAAAAATTTTTGAAGCAAAGATCATATGTGTTTCCAAATATCAAGAGATCTGAAGCTTTTTGCCAACATAAAGCTAATTAAACTTCAAGTGCCAGTACTTCCTAGATGTCAAAATCAGACATCTAGGATTAAGAGTGTTTATTTATTTATTTTTATTATTAGTTTTTGAGCCAGGGTCTCACTTTGTCACCAGGCTGGAGCACAGTGGTATGAATTAGAGACATTGCTTGTGGTGAAATGCTTAATAAGATTTATTTTTGTGCTTAAAAACTATGGCTCATTGCATGTACGTGTATTTGTCCATGCCAGTCTTGACCCTTAGATTTTGAATTTTGTGGTATAGATGGTGTATATCTGACTTAGAACCACAGAAACACCAAACACAGGAGCTAAGAATATTTCTAGGGGCCAGCCAGTTCCATGTCATCCCAACATGGCATGTCTCCCACTGTAGGTAACAGAGATGATTTTAGGTGTAACACGAAAAAACATTGTATAAGTTTATATAGTTATGTATATATCTTAATACATAAAATATATGTTATAAGTTAGGGAAAGTTACAACTAGATTTTTAGGGAAAGCTGGTGCACCTTTCCTAGGATTTCATGGACATGATTGTGAGGAAAATGCCATATTAACTTATCTTTTAAAAGGGAGTTGTTGTAAAGAACAAATATGATATGAATGCCATTATTGTAGCACATACAGATAGCAAAGATGGTGAGAGTTGTTTGCAATTAACTGAGGTTTGGGAAATAGTATTTAATCCACCACTAAAACTTACAACTGAGGAAACAAGCTCAGAAGAATCATCATGTTTCAGAGAATTTAAGATGCCATGGATCATAGGATGTGTCTTTTTGTTGTTGTTGTTTTTGTTTTTTTGGTTCTTTTTTTTTTTTTTGAGACGGAGTTTTGCTCTTGTTGCCCAGGCTGGAGTGCAATGGCATGATCTCGGCTCACCACAACCTCTGCCTCCTGGGTTCAAGTGGTTCTCCTGCCTCAGCTTCCCAAGTAGCTGGGATTACAGGCATTGGCCACCATGCCTGGCTGATTTTGTATTTTTAGTAAAGATGGGGTTTCTCCATGTTGGTCAGGCTGGTCTCAAACTCCCAACCTCAGGCGATCTACCATTCTCGGCCTCGCAAAGTGTTGGGATTACAGGCATGTGCCACCACATCTGGCCAGGATGTGCCTTAATATCAGAGATGCTAAAATATAAGGAAGTGTCAAGAATAAATGAAATGTGAAAGTGGGTTACTCAAAATCAGACATCTAGGATTAAGATTATTTATTTATTGTATTTATTATTAGTTTTTGAGGGAGGGTCTCACTTTGTCACCCAGGCTGGATTGCAGTAGTGCAATCTTTGTTCACTGCAGCCTTCACCTCCTAGGTTCAAGCAATCCTCCTGCCTCAGCCCCCCAAGCATCTGGGACTACAGGTGCATGCCACCATGCCTGACTAATTTTTGCCCAGGATGGTCTCAATCTCCTGGACTCAAGCAATCCACCCACCTCGGTCTCTCAAAGTGCTATGATTACAGGAATGAGCCACCACGCCTGGCTGGATTAAGAGTATTTAAAGGGTAATTTCTTCTCTAAGAACTTTTCTACTTTATTTTTATTTATTTATTTTTTTTAGATGGAGTCTCACTCTTGTCACCCAAGCTGAAGTGCAGTGGCACGATCTCGGCTCACCGCAACCTCCACCTCCTGGGTTCAAGCGATTCTCCTGCCTCAGCCTCCCAAGTAGCTGGGACTACAGGCACGCACCACCATGCCCTGCTAATTTTTGTATTTTTAGTAGAGATGGGGTTTCACCATGTTGGCCAGGATGATCTCGATCTCTTGATCTCATGATCCACCCACCTCAGCCTCCCAAAGTGCTGGGATTACAGGTGTGAGCCACCACGCCCTCTAGAACCTTTCTACTTAAATAGATGATAAGTGTTCACCCAAAGGAATAACATTCTCAGGATGGAACTTCAGGTAATGCCTGTGGTGAAATAGTTTTGGGCAACAGCCCTTCCAAGGTCTTCTGACGTCATCTCTGTAGAAGATTCCGGTTCTCCTGTCAATTTCCTCCAGCCAAATATCATCAGGAACACAGCAGTAAATAAACAAGTTGGGTTTATTACTCATTGCAATGAGAGAGAGACTGCGAAGCATCTCAGCTAGACGTGTTCGAAAGGGCATATGGTAGGATTTGGGCTTGAATTATGTGATTTTGAAAAGGGTTTGAGGAAGCTGGGCCTTGGTCTGGAATAGATGCTGTTGGGGAGCCAAGGCAATTCTATGATTTGGCATCCTAATAAATCTTTGCTAGGGGGTGAGAGAAATGAAGGTAAGCTAAAGCTGGGATTAGTAAGGAAACAGCATTTACTTGTATTAGCCAGGACAAAGGAACATTTGGTTATTTGTGTGGTTTGGACAATGTTCATGTTTTTGTTCAGATACAAGAGAGCGAGTGGTCTGGTCTTTGTGTTGTGCCATCACAGAATGGCCTTATCTGCTGTTAATGTTCTATGAAATTGCTTATGTTCAGTAGAATAAGACCTCACTATGAGTGCCAGGTCAACCCCTGGATGCTGGGGCTGCTCTTCCTTCTCACACCCAGGCAGCTCTCTCCTAAACTGTCTTGCCCCATTTAGCAGAAGGATAATTACCAGAGGCTGGGAAAGGTACTGGGGGCCTGGTCAGGGCAGAGAGGTGGGGATGGTTAATGGGTATTAAAAAAAAAAAAATAGAATGGGCCAGGCACGGTGGCTTACGCCTGAAATCCCAGCACTTTGGGAGACCGAGGTGGGCAGATAACAAGGTCAGGAGTTGAAGACCAGCCTGGCCAATATGGTGAAACCCTGTCTCTACTAAAAATAGAAAAATTAGCTGAGCATGGTGGCAGGTGCCTATAGTTCTAGCTACTTGGGAGGCTGAGACAGAAGAATCACTTGAACCCAGGAGGCAGAGATTGCAGTGGCCCAAGATCACGCCACTGCACTCCAGCCTGGGCAACAGAGCGAGACTCCATTTCAAAAAAAAAAAAAAAATAGAATAAGTAAGACCTCATATTTGATAAGTTAATTTTACATTTTAAGATAACTAAACAAATGTAATTTGTTTGTAGCACAAAGAATAAATGCTTGAGGGGACAGATACCCCATTCTCCATGATGCACTTATTTCACATTGCATGCCTATATCAGAATGTCTCATGTGCCCCATAAATATATACAGCTACTATGTACCTACAAAAATTAAAAACTTAAACATTTTTAAAGGTTAAAATGTCAGATGCAAATTGTCAGCAAGTTAAGAGTTTTCTACAATGCTAATAAATGTAAGACCCAGATTTGGACTTTGTGATGGCAAATGCTTTAACTCAGAAAGTAATGGCCCTGCTACTTTATCTCTTCTAGAGAATGTGATCTTCGGCCATCCATGCCAATCAATACTCTACTTCAGTAAAGGTAATAATCTGTGTGCTCATCAGTTCATCCTTCCCCAGCCATCTCACATACACCCCCTCTTTTGCCCTACTGAGACTTCCCTGGGATTTCTATGCTTGCTCAATAGCATTTACTGGTGGTGGCAGAGCAAGAAAAGTATCTTAGAAACAGAACCCTCTCAAGGCCTGCGATGCTAACAGCCACCACCTCCCAAGGCTAGAGGCACTATTAACTAGAAGTAGGAGGAATTAAAGGTAGACTGGTAGTTGCCAGGAGCTGGGTAGGGAGTTTCTTTAGGGGTGATGAAAGCATTCTGGAATTAAATAGTAGTGATGGTTGCACAACCTTTTGAATATACTAAAAACCACTGAATTGTACACTCAAATGGATACATTTTATTGAATTACATATCAATTAAAAAATTTTTTAAAGAAGTGAATAACAAGAGAGGTCAAATAACATTTCAGAAAGACTTATTGGTCATTGTTGGATTTGATTTTTTTTTTCAACTTTTAAGTTCGGGGTACACACGCACAATGTGCAGATTTGTTACACAGGCAAATGTGTGCCATGGTGGTTTGCTGCACAGATCATCCCATCACCTAGGTATTAAGCCCAGCATCCCTTAACTATTCTTCCTGATGCTCTCCTTCCCCCAACCCTCAACCCCAAATCAGCCCTATTGTGTGTTGTTCCCCACAATGTGTCCATGTGTTCTCATCATTCAGCTCCCACTTCTAAGTGAGAACATGCGGTGGCTTGGTTTTCTGTTCCTTTGTTAGTTTGCTGAGGATGATGGCTTCCAAATCTATCCATGTTGCTACAAAGGATGTAATCGTGTTCTTTTTTATGGCTGCATAGTATTCCATGGTGTATATGTACCACATTTTCTTTATCCAGTCTATCATTGATGGACATTTAGGTTGATTCCATGTCTTTGCTAGGATTTCATTTTGATTTTTATCCCCTAAATTGGGGAGATTTCTAGTTCATCAGTAATGTGGCATTTGATGTGACTAATTCATTTAGTAACAGTTGTTAATAGTATTCAAAGCTTTCTTCTTTAGCTAAAGGTAACTAGTAGAATTAGTATTGTGATTGTGGTTAACTCAGTCTGCTCAACACAGCACTATAAGTGTAAACTTCCTCTTTGGAGTAGTGTAGACTGAACCAGAGTAGGAGATTATATTCTGTTCTTGTAATAGGAATCTTCATCTTTAAGAAATCAGTCAGTTGTGTTTTCAGAGAGAATCTATACTTGTCTTTTAAAATATTTTGTCATCAATTCTAGCAAAAGTCTAAATCAGTAGTTTCTAAAGGATTTCTTTAAAGGCTAAAACTCAATTGAGGGTAATATATTAAGCCATTCTTAACATTGCTATAAAGAAATACCTGAGAGTGAGTGATTTATAAGGAAAAGAGTTTCAATTGGCTCACAGTTCTGCAGGCTGTGCAAGCATGGCACCTGTAATGCTCACCTTCTGGGAAGGCCCCAGGGAGCTTTTACTCATAGCAGAAGGAAAAACAGGGGAAGGCGTATCATACTCATAAACGATCAGATCTCATGTGATTTCAGAGTGAGAGCTCACTTATCACCAAGAAACTGGCCCAAGGTTTTCATGAGGGATCCGCCCCATGATCCAAACACCTCCCATTAGACCTTACCTCCAACACTGGGGGTTACATTTCAACATAAGATTTGGACAAGGACAAATATTCAAACCATATTAAGTAATACTTAGAAAAGTAATAGAAAGTATGTCATCCTGCACAGATTTATAATACATACAAGGTTGTCCCCAGCTCATTCATTCATCTTTGTGCCATGCATTCTGCCAGAATTTCAAGACTAGCCTGGCTATCATGTTGAAACCCCATCTCTACCAAAAATACAAAACTTAGCTGGGCATGGTGGCGGGCACCTGTAATCTCAGCTACCTGTGAGGCTGAGGCAGGAGAATTGCTTGAACTCGGGAAGCGGAGGTTGCAGTGAGCCCAGATCGCACCACTGCACTCCAGCCTGGGCGACAAGAGTGAAACTCCATCTGAAAATTTAAAAAAAGTAAGGTTAAAGTTGTGATTTTTTTTTAAAGCATTAAATAGTCTGGGGGAACAGAAAATAATATCTGAATCTGCTCTATTTTTTGTAGATGTTGAAAAAATGCATAGTTTCAACACAGTTCATAGTAAAAGTTTAGAAAGAAAATGCTAAAAGTTGGAAATGAGTCATTTATATCATTTAGAAAATAACCAAAATTCAAATATTGTTTCTATATTTTCTATAATTGAAATGTTCAAGCTAGTATCAATATGATATCCTGTGGCTTTCAGATAGGCCAAATGCATCATCTTCATATTAAGTCTGCTTCTGGTCTTTTCTCATTACTTTTCATTAATTAAAGTAGTGCATTACTCATTTTAATTATGTTAATTTTCAGGATGTTAATTTGAATTCTCAACTTATTAAATAATTCTAAAAACTGAAGTCTTTGCATTTGAAAATGTCACTCAACTGTAAATTATCACAGCCAAAAGGAAGTTTCATCTTGATAACAAGAAAAGAAGTCAACGAAACGGTGACAGTTATCATTTTGATTCTGAGAGCTGCCAACCTTAAGGCAGTCAGGCTTGCTTTCAGACTCATAAATGATTAAAAACCAGAGAAGGATGGTCAAAGTGTTTATGGCATGAGTGGTAGCATTTCGAGTGGCTTTTCCCTTTTCTTTATCCTTTCATGTAGTATTTGAAACTTTGTATATGATAGCGATTATTTACATAAACTTAAAATTAGGCGAGATGCAGTGGCTCATGCCTGTAATCCTAACACTTTGGGAGGCTGAGGCAGGTGGGTGGATCACCTGAGGTCAGGAGTTCGAGACCAGCTAGGCCAACATGGTGAAACCCTTAAAAAATAAAAATAAAAACTTAGCCAGGCATGGTGGCATGCGGCTGTAGTCCCAGATACTCGGGAGGCTGAGGCAAGAGAATTGCTTGAATCTGGGAGACAGAGGTTGGAGTGAGTGAGATCGCACCACTGCACTCCAGGCTGAGTAACAGAGTGAGACTCCGTCTCAAAAAAAAAAAAAAAGTAAATGATAAATCTAATTTCATTGTGGAAATTATAAAAAGATAAAATGCTATAATTGTAAGTTTTCACTTGACTCCAAAAGATTTTAAACACAAATGAAAATGAGGGCTACAGAATTGAAGTCTAGCCTTAAGTTGTTGAATGTGGTCATCTTCTGGTGTCTGGATGGTGGACTTTTTCATATTTAATCATTGAGATGGCTATACAAATGAATAGATAAAATTAAAAGTAATTTTGTGGGCTTGGCGTGGTGGCTCACACCTGTAATCCCAGCACTTTGAGAGACCAAGACAGGCAGATCAACTGAAGTCAGGAGTTCGAGACCAGCCTGGACAACATGGTGAAACACTGTATCTACTAAAAATACAAAAAGTAGCTGGGCATGGTAGTGGCCGTTGTAATCCCAGCTACTCAGGAGGCTGAGGCAGGAGAATCACTTGAACCTGGGAGGCGGAGGTTGTAGTGAGCTGAGATCACACCACTGCACTCCAGCCTGAGTGACAGAGTGAGACTCTGCCTCAAAACAATAATCATAATACTTTGGTATAAAGAACTTGTGGGCCTCAGACAATATGTCCAGAATCCCTAGGGATCCTTGAACCTGGCTGAAAAAATACTTTGTATCCTTATGTGTTGGTTAAGGTTTTTACAGTCAACAAGATATAAATAAGTGTGCTGTCTTTCAGTCCCTCACCTTCTCACCTGCTCTCCCATTTCCATTACAGGGTTCCCTCCCCTTGTGTGTGTCTACCTAGAATCTCTCCTGGTTCCTTCCAGTTGCTCTTGTCTCACCAGAAAGTTCTTTAATACATGGACAGGACTGCTATAGAAACAGCCAACTATGTAGCATGACCAAACCAGAAAAGAACAGACCAAAGATTGGGTGCCATGCAGGAAGCCCAATATGCACAGAGTCCCAGCTAGGATTGAGAGGTGAGAGGGAGCCCAGGGTTTTAAAGCCTAAAACTGTAGGTATTGGCTCCATATTGGAAAGCAAAGTCTCTGAGTGCTGCTGATTGGCTACCAGTGTCAAGGTTTGAGGCTGGGGAGCATTGAGTCCCTTGGAGGGTCTCCATGTACCTCCAGTGTCCACCCACAATGCCAGGTCCAGCACCTCTGCTGTGTGGGTGATGTACCTGGATTTTGGAGCCCAGCCAGGTTTGCAGGTTACATGGCCTGATTGGGATTAGTCAGCATCTAGAAGATGGTTTAAAGCAGCCACTTTACAAGGAAACTCAGAGAGTTAGAGGAAAGCTTAAACATTAGCTTTACTTAAACTCTACCTCTTACAAATGGGAGAAAAGGAGTTCAGAGTTCATGGTGATTATTACTTGCCCAGTGGATCCATTGGAAATAGAATCCAATTCTCTTGACTCATCTCAGAGCTCTTTGAAATTTCAATATATTGAAAAATCATCTTAAATGAAATAACCACCTTATCCCTTTCTGAAAAACAAAAACAAGGTACGCAGTGTCCATATTCAGCAAGACATTGTAGGTAGTACCCACTAAGCCAGAATTTTGTCAAAAAGTGTTACCTTTTATGAACTTCCCTACTGCTTCCCCCTCTCTCCAGGCTGGACTCCCCAGAAGAGGACTCTGACAGAGTCTGCTGTATGTGCAACCCCAGTGTCAAAGAACATGCTTCAGGAAACCCAAAGGGAATAGGGAAAGCAGGATGGGGAAGGGAGAGAACTCAAGCAAGGGTGTGATTCAGGCGAAGTCTAGAGAAAGGGAACCAACCTGATCCCACAGGGGACCTCTGGAGTGGAAGTTACCCTTCAGAGTTCTGTCCTCATGACTTGAGCAGTAAGATTGGCATTTCATACCAATCTGTCTTGACCAAAGTCCTGCCTGAGGTAGCTTAAACTCCTCGGTACCTCCAGCCGCTGCACAGGCAGGCAAAGCTGCTTCGGGGCCCAAGGGCAGACCTCTGCAGAAAGCCACAGGTGCAGGCCACAGAAAGCACAGGGGCCGGGGGAGAGGCACACAAAACACTACAGGGGATGTAGGGAGGAGTGGCAGTGTCCACGATATGCTCAGAATCCCACAGTGCAATCTTCTGTCAGATCCTTTCCCTGTTTCTTCTATAAACCAAATTAAACAGACGAGAAAAATGCATCATAACAACAAGTCCTTTAGATCAGAGGTCGGTAAACTTTGCCCATAAAGATAGTAAATATTTTAGGCTTTGTGGGTCATAAAGTATCTGTTGCAACTATTCAACTTTGCCAAATGCAGCCACAGACAATATATAAGCAAATGGGTGTGGCTGTGCTTCTACAGTATTTTATGGACACCGAAATTTGAATTTCACATCATTTTCACACATCGTAAAATATTCTGCTTTTTGAAAATTTCCAAATATTCAAAAGTATTAAAGCCATTCTTATCTTGCAGGCCATACAGACAACAGGCAGTGAGCTGGTTTTGGCTCGAACACTAGATCAGTGGCTTGTGGACTCTTTTGACCATGACTGTAAGCAAAGAATTTAATTTTATGTTAAACCTAGAACATACATAAACACACATACAAATATGTAATTAAAACTGAAGTTTCCTAAAAAAGTTCTTATGTTTTCCCTGAACTGTAAACTCTGATGTTCTCATTTTTCATCCTCCCTGATTTTGTTTTGAAATGCTGTCATGATCCATTGACTTGTTTCTCCAACCCCCAATGGGTCATGCCACTTCCTGTTGGAAAGCCCTGCTGTGGATCCATTGAAGTCTATGCTCTGGGTGGCAGCGGGATTGCAGTCACAGTAGCTGTTTTGTATTCAAAGCTCTGATGTTACTTGGAATTTGTCAGTAAGTAACATAAAGACCAAAAAAAGATGCTATCACAAACCTGTCAAGGGCAGCATGACAGGATTGCCTGCCTCAACCTGCCTGGCACCAGGTGTTTCAGGAAATTTCAGATGGCTCCCCCTGTCGTTCTTGATGTGTGATGCATGCATTTCATTTGAACTGAGCAGAATTCAGAGCAAACAGAGAATTTAAAGTAACTGCAAGTCCCAGCCTGAAACCTCGTGTTTGGCAATTTTGAAGAGACTCTGGGCCATTTGCATTATAGCCATGTTTGTCACCAGCTGAGGTATTTGAAAAGTGGGACAATTTCAAATAGCAACCTCCTGGTATAACTCAGCTAAGTATTAAGGTAGACTAGACCATGGTTGGCTTTAAAAAAAAAAAGTTCACTGTGATTCGAGGACAAAAGCTGGAATGCTCAGTATATTTTTCTAATCCAGGACAGCTCTACACCCCTCCCCTTGCAGTTCAGAGGTCGGGACTGGCTCTGGAAAACAGGAACTGGATGAAACTAGCCTTCGGCACTTCCCTTTGTCCATTTCCCTCTTGTCACTCTTCTCTGACCTCTCAGTCTTGCCTTCGTATCTAGATTTTAAAGGTGTGGTGAGGGAGGCAGGGAGGGAACACTTTGAAATCCTATCAAAAGGCCATGCACCGTGGCACATGCCTGTAATTCCAGTACTTTGGGAGGCCAAGGTGGGGTGACTGCTTGAGGCTAGGAGTCTCTGACAAAGCCTGGGCAACATAGCAAGACCCCATTTCTACAAAAATTTAAAAATAATGAAATTCTATTAAAAGACATTATGCTTATTCCTATTTTCAGTATTCTCCTCCCATCTCCTATCTCCCCCCAATGCCTATGCATGATGATGATGGGGGATCTTTCTGCCCTCTTTCTCTCCCCAACTTCAGTTCAGTTTGGCTTCTAAAATGTCTTTGTGCACATTGCCTGTGCTAGACCAGGGGGATGATAGTTGATGAGATAAGGAGGAGGAGACTGTCATATTGAACCACTCTAAGAATTTGGGCTTTTATATGAGTGAAATTAGGAAAATTTACAGGCTTTTGAGCAGGACAGTGGCATTATCTAACTAATGTCTCATAAGGACCATGGATGCTCCTTTAAGAATAGACTGAGGTAGGGCAGGAGTGGAAACAAAGAAACCAGTAAGAAAGCTGTTGTCAAAATTCTCATGAGACATGATGGGCCAGAGTGTGGCAGTGGAGACAGTAAGGGATGATCCAATTCTGGATAAATTAAAATGTACAGCCAACATGATTTTCTGATGAATTAGACATGGAATGTGAGAAAAAGACATTAAGGATAAAGCTATGTGCACTAAGTCTCTATTGCTCCATAGAAATTAGCATAAAACTTAGTAACCTAAAACAATTAATATTATAGTCTCACATGGTTTCAGTGGGTAAAGACTTGGGAAGTGGCTTAGCTGGTGATTCAGTCAAGATATTGCAGTCCAAATGTTGGGCAGGGCTACAGTGATCCGAAAGCTTGACTGGAGCTGGAGGACCTACTTCCAAGATAGCACATTCATATGTGTGGTTAGTTGGTGTTGGCTGTGGGCAAGTACCTCAGTTCCTTGCCATATGAACTTCCCCATAGGGCTGTTTGTGTGTCCTCATGACATGACGGCTGGCTTCCCCCAGAGCAAATGTTCCAAAAAAAAAAGCAAGGTGAGTGCAGCTATGTCTTTTAAGATCTAGTCTTGGCCGGGCACAATGGATCACACCTGTAATTCCAGCACTTTGGGAGGCTGAGGCAGGTGGATCACGAGGTCGAGAGTTTGAGACTAGCCTGGCCAACACGGTGAAACCCCATCTCTACTAAAGGTACAAAAAATTAGCTAGGTGTGGTGGTGCGTGCCTATAATCCCCAGCTACTCAGGAGTCTGAGTCAGGAGAATTGCTTGAATCCAGGAGCTGGAGGTTGCTTGAATCTGGGAGCTGGAGGTTGCAGTGAGCCAAGATTGCGCCATTGCGCTCCAGCCTGGGCAACCGGGTGAAGTCCATCTCAATTCACAATTCACAATAGTAAAGATTTGGAACCAACCCAAATGCCCATCAATGATAGGCCGGATAAAGAAAATGTGGCACATATGCACTATGGAATACTATGTAGCCACAAGAAAGGATGAGTCCATGTCCTTTGCAGGGATATGGATGAAGCTGGAAACCATCATTCTCAGCAAACTAACACAGGAACAGAAAACCAAATACCGCATGTTCTCACTCATAAGTAGGAGTTGAACAATGAGAACACATGGACACAGGGAGGGGAACATCACATACTGGGGCCTCTCAGGGGATGGCCTCTCAGGGGATAGCATTAGGAGAAATACCTAGTGTAGATGATGGGTTGATGGGTGCAGCAAGCCACCATGGCACGTGTATACCTATGTAACAAACCTGCATGTTCTGTACATGTATCCCAGAACTTAAAGTATATTTAAAAAAAAAAAAAGGAGAGATGGTAAGGGACCTACTTCTCCTTAGCTGCACTGAATGCAGTTTAAGAGAATGCTACTGTGAGGGGATGATCAAGACAATCACGGAGAACAGATAAACAAAATGTAGTATATAATATAATGGAATATTATTTCACAATTAAAAGATGAAACAAAAATAATTCATGTACACCATGGGTGACCCTTGAAAACATTATGCTAAGTGAAAGAACCAAGACAATAAACCCCACGTATTATATAATTTCATTTATATGAAGTGTCCAGAATAGGCAAATCTATAGAGATAGAGAGTAGATCAGCGGTTTCCTAGGGCTAGGAGAGGAGAAGGGGCTGGGGAATGACTGTTAATGGGTATGGGGTTTCTTTGAGGGATGAAGAAATGTTCTAAAATTAGACTTTGGTAATGGTTGCACCATTCTGTAAATATATTGTAAACTAACACACCATATACTTAAAAAAAAAGATCTAGTCTCAGAAGTCACATATCATAATTTTTGCAAGTCCTATTAGTTACATAGGGAGGCATATTCAGTAAGAGATGGGACAAAAAAGAGTGAAGCAGGGACTACTGGTGGCCACCTTGAAGGCTGGCTATCACAGTGTGTCCCCAGAACCCCATTTGTTCATGTCCCAAAGTGCAAAATATATTTCCTCCTGTCTAGATCCTTCCAGAAGTATCATACCTTTATATCATTGATTCAAAATCCTGTCATCTAAATCATCTAACCATGAATGACTGGAGTGTCATTTACTGAGATGAGGAAGACTAGAAACAAGTTTAGTGGGGAATATTAAGTGATGATTTAGGTACATTAAGTATGAGATTTCTATTGAACTAGAAGTAGAAATTTCAAGTATACAACTGAATGTGCAAAACATGAGTTCAGAGAAAACAGCTGGACTGGATATATAAATTTTGGAGTTTTTTGGCTGGGCGCAGTGGCTTACGCCTGTAATCCCAGCACTTTGGGAGGCTGAGGCAGGTGGATCACGAGGTCAGGAGTTCAAGACCAGCCTGGCCAACATGGTGAAACCTCGTCTCTACTAAAAATACAAAAATTAGCTGGGTGTGGTGGCATGCCTGTAATCTCAGCTACTCGGGAGGCTGAGGCAGAGAATTGCTTGAACCTGGGAGGTGGAGGTTGCAGTGAGCCGAGATTGTGCCACTGCACTCCAGCCTGGGGGACAGAGAGAGACTCTGTCTAAAAAAAAAAAAAAATGGGGTTTTTAGTGTATGAGTAACAAAATTTAAGTTGGAATAAATTCACAGGGCAGTGAGTAAACATAAAAATGAAAAGAGGCTCTCCAACATTTGGATGTCAAGAAGATGAGGAGGCACAAGAAAAGAAATACATGATATGACTGAAAAGAAATAAGAATAGTTCCATGATGCGCTCATGCAAATCAGTCCGCTTATGTTATACTCCACAATGCTTCCTGTGGTTTCTAATGTCACACTGCCATTATGACTGTATTAGCTGGAAATTACATAGCCTCAGTTTAGCTTCTAAAATGATCCAGTCTTACTCCTAGCTCACTAGGAGTCAGAAGCCAGAAGACTGTGTAATCTTCCCCTTGTGTTATATTTTGGTCAGTGTCAAGTTCTTGCACAAACAACAGAGGTCCTCTGCCTTTTAGTCTCCCCCTCTACTTCCTTTTTCTCTCCCTTTCTCCCCAGGGTCTCTGGCTCATTTTACCTCCATTCTCTTTATTTGCACCAGTCATTCCTGTTTGCTTTTCACACTTTTCTCAGTGGAGCATGCTGGGCTATTCTTGCTACAATGACATGTTTTCATTGATGTCACTGCAGCTGCCACCATCATGGCAGGCTGTACCTTCAAGGACTTTCCTCTGCATACTCCCTGACAAAATATATCCACCAAAGTCCCTTTGGAACCAGTCATAGGAGCCTTCTAACTTTGGGAAAATTCCAATAACACAGAGGCCAGCATGACAGATGACAGGCAGAGCAGGGCTGGACTGTACAGCTGCTAGCCTTCAGATCAAGAGTCATGTCTGTGGTCCAAAACCCCAGGGCTTGCCTGCTATGTGCCTATGTCACCGATTTGCCTTTCAACCCTTCAGTCTTTCTGGAAGGAGCCAGATCCAGCAAGGGGGTGTGTGTAGGCTTGGTTACCCTGACATCTGCATTGTGTTCCTCCTTTTCCTGTATCTTATCTAAAGCAGGATGATATGAACAAGGCACATGGGCATCTGGGCTTCTGTGAGGCTGTGCAATCAACATTCAATGTTGATGGTTTGAGGCATGTACTCAGATTTGTGTCGATCCACAGGGCTGCTCTGTCTCAGCCTGATGTTTCTCCGTGGGGGCTCTATTAGCAATTTGGGCAAGACAGTTCTTCATTGTGCAAACTGTCCCAAACATTACAGGATACCTAATATCCCTGCCACACTCCCACCAAAACACTAGTAGCACCCACCAATTATTGTGACAACTGGTAGCTGCCCTGTGCTTCCCTACACAGTCCTGCTCCAGGTAGAGCAGCTCCAGGATGACCTCTCTTTGGCTACTATTGTGCCCCTCTCCTCAGCTTTTTTTAATCTTTGAGAATGAGAACCTCATGGAGTAGGCAGAATTCTAAAGATTCCCATCTCCTGGTTATTAAACATTAATCTAGGTTCTGCTTTGGACTTGTGGATGCAATTAAGGTGACCAGGCAGCTGAATTTAAAGTAGGGAGATTATCCTGGATTATCTGAGTGGGCCCAGTGTAACCATGTGAGTCCTTAAAACCAGCTGCAGAAGGCAGAGAGTCAGTCAGAGAGATGAGGCAGAAGGGGAAGTCAGGGACATTTGAAGCATGAGGACTCAACCTGCCATTGCTGAAGGAGGAGGTGCATATGGAAAGCATGAGAAGAAATGTAGCAGCCTCTGGGAGAAAAGATCAGTCCCTACCGGCAGCCAGCAAGGAAGCAAGCACTTCAGTCCTACACCCACCAGGAACTGAATCTGGCCAACATCATGAATCAGCTTGGAAGCAGATTCATCCCCAGAGCCTCCAGAATGGAACCCCGACCTGCCAACACCTTGATTTCAGCCTCGTGAGGGTCTAAGCAGAGGATCCAGCAGAACCATGTTGTACCTGGACTTTCAACCCACTGAACTGTGATTTAATAAATGGCTGTTATTTTAAGGTGCTAAGCTTGTAATTTTTCATGGAAGCTGTAGAAAAACTAATACACCCTCCCAAGAAGCTCATTCTCTCTTTAAATAGCTTCCTTGTAAGGAGATGTCTCCTTACTTATTGTGCTAAGATCTTCACTCTGTTCCTTCCAACATCAGACTTAGTTTCTTTCTTTTTGAGATGGAATCTTGCTCTGTTGTCGGGGCTGGAGGGCAGTGGTATGATCTCGGCTCATTGCAACTTCTGCCTCCCAGGTTCAAGTGATTCTCCTGCCTCAGCCTCCTGAGTAGCTGGGACTATAGGTGCGTGCCACTATGCCCAACTAATTTTTTGTATTTTTAGTAGAGATGGGGTTTCACCATATTAGCCAGGATCGTCTTGATCTCCTGACCTCATGATCCACCTGCCTCGGCCTCCCAAAGTGCTGGGATTATAGACTAATTTTACTTATTGTAGCCATGTAGACTGACACTGCTATAAATGGATGGCTATATCTGAGCCTTCTCTTCCTTTAACCAAAGATTCCCTATGCATTCTCCACCCTGATTACTTTTCTGTAAATGTATTTTGTCTTGTTTAGGTCCCTAGATTTATATTCTAGATAATGGGGAATTTAATGACAAAGTAAGTTTTCAAAAAGCCCTTACTAATCTGAGGTGTTTTACTCGTGCATTATAAAGAAGAAATTTTCTATCTTTATCACCAAAGAGAAACATTGTTTTCTGGATCATCAACCATTCTATTGTCCATAGCAGAAAAGCATCATTTAGAATGACCTGGAATTGAGGAAAATGGAGTAGAAAATTGTCAGGAAGCTTTCACAAGTATGAAACTCTGTGAACATTATTATAGGTTGTGATACTTAATGAGGATTAAAATTCAATGCTTAGGAAGTTAAAGAAATTCTGCTCAGCCAAAAGCAGCAGCATTTGGGAATTAGGATATTGTATTCCCTATGTCCAGCTGGGCTTCTGATTAGAATCAGTTTCCTTGGTTGGTTCTTGGAACATGGAGCAGGACCAAGGGCTTTGCCAAGATATCAGGGAAGGCAGGTGGGGCCGATTATTGCCATGATCCTCAACTGAGAGCTCCTGAAAGCTTCCAGCAGCATGATTCATGACTGACTAGAACAAAAATGGACAAAGGAGAAGCAACAGCCTTCTGATGGGAGGAAAACTAAGGGGAAAGAACATTTGAGTCTTCATTAAAATTACTGAGTATGCCAAAAAAGTGCCTTTAAAATTACGCAACATAAGGAAATCATGGCTATTGGGAATACTTTGGAAAGTGACAAAAAAAAAAAAAAAAACTAGATTCAATAATTAGGAAGTGAGTAATTATCTTGTTTGCTTTGTATTGCCACTGAACCATTTCCAGTTTCATACATACAGGGGTATTTTCCTCAATTAAATTTTAGCACTTTTGCAAGAATGGTTATGTCTTAAGATTTCTTTGAATAAGATAAATAGCATGTTCTCAGAAACTTTCAATTAATTGAACTGAATGAAATTGCCTGTTGACTGGCTGAATAATGAATGAAATCATTGTTGTTCTAATTAGAATACAAGTCCTTTGGGAGAAAGCTAGATTGAGTTGGAAGAAACCATATGTTGCCGATTCCTCCATCCTTCCAGTTTAAATGACCTATAGCCCTGAGGTGTTTTTCAAAGTGTGGCTAAAAGACTTCTGCATTAGAATTGTCTGGAGATGCTTGTTTAAAAATGAAGAATTCTACACTCTACTGCCCTAGACCCACTGTATCTGGAAGAGATGGGTATTTGCATTTTTCTAAAATTGAAGCATAACTTACATACAATTAAATACACAGATTTTAAGGGCACCTTTCAATGGGATTCAACAAATGTGTATACTCCACCACCTCAACCAAGACTTGTATCACTCTAGAAAGTTTCCATGGGCCCCTTTCCGGCTAGTCACTCACCCTCCCAGAAGTGACCACTGTTCTGATTTCTATCACGTGTGTATACTCTTTTGAGCCAGGCTTCTTTCACTTAACGTAATGTTTCTGACAGTCATCCATGTTGTTTTATACATATTAAATTGTTCTTTTTCATTGTTAAGTAATATTCCACTGTGGTACATATAGAATATGCTACGATTTGTTCATACAACCACCTGCTGAGGGGCATTTGGATGTGTATTTTTTTAGGCTGTATGACAAATTACCACAAACATAGCAGTTTAAAACAACATACATTTGCAAGTTGAGTCTCCCTTATCTGAAATGTCTGGGACCAGAAGTGTTTTGAATTTGGATTTTTTTCAGATTTTGGAATATTTGCATTATACTTACTAGTTAAACATCCCAAATCCAAAATACAAAATGTTCCAATGAGCATTTCCTTTGAGCATCTTGTTAATGCTCAAAAATTTTTGGATTTTGGAGCATTTCAGATTTTGGATTTTTAGACTTAGGATGTCCAGTCTATATTAGCTCACAATTTCCATGGGCTGGAGCTGAGACGTGGCTTAGTCTGGTCTTCTGCCAGGGTCTCGCAAAGCTGCAACCACAGTGTCAGCAGGCTCCATTACTGTCTGAAGCTTGAAGTTCTCTTCCAAGTTCACATGGTTGTTGGCAGAATTCAGGTATTTTCAGTTGTAGGACTGTGGATCTTGGCTTTGTACTGGCTGTCAGCTGGAGGCTGCCCTCTGCAGTTCCCTGCCACATGGCCTTTTCCAAGGGCAGTTTACAACATGGCTGTTTACTTCTTCAAGGCCAGCTGGAAAGTCTCTCTCTTCAGTCTGCTAAAATGGAGTCTTAGATATGTTACATAATCATAAACATACGACATTTCATCACCTTTGCTATATTGGTTAGGAGCAAGTCACAAGTTCCACCCACACTGGAGGAGATTATACAAGGGAATTATGTGGATTTTTGGGAGGCCACCTTAGGGTGTGCCCATCGGAAGGCATTTTACGTTCTCAGCGATTATTAATATTAGCACACAAGTCTTTGTGTGAACATATGCTTTCACTTATTTAGGGTAAACACCTAGGAGTGGAATTGCTTGATCACAGGGTAGGCGTATGTATAACTTTGTAAGAAAATGCCAAACCGTTTTTCAAAAAGGTTATACAGTTTTATGCTTGCATTAGCAATGTAATAAACGTCCCAGCTGCTCCACATCTTCACCAATATTTGCTGTTGTCTGTCTTTGTCATTTTAGCCGCTTTCTACTGATGTGAAATCTGCATTTTTAATATGCTTTGTGGGTTCTTCTTGCACATCCTCCACCACTGCTTTGTAGAAGTGAGTCATAGAGAAACTGCCTGAGACTACTCAGCTCTTGCTATGGGTCCCTCAGAAGTCAGTCCCCCAACCTAACGAATCAACCTGACTCACAGAGAGCATATATTAAGAACATAGATTCTGGGCCCTATTCTAGACCTCCTGAATGAGCATCTCCAGGAGTATAAATTGTGAATCTATTTTCCAAAAGCGCACCAGGTGATTCTTTGAACTGCTGGGCTTTAGAACCACTGCCTTCACTACTTCCAGTGTCTCTAGTATGCTCCTCACACAGAGAAAATGTCCATAAAGTGGGGCTAGGACCCTACGATGGCACCACAGCCATCCCTGCTTGTAACATTGAAAAATTGCAAGTTGAACCATTGTACAGAGACCACGTATATAGTTAAATTGTTTCCAGATTTTTACTCTTGATAACAATGCTGCAGCCAACAGCTTAGAACATTTTCTTTTATGCTGATGTGCATAGGATAAATTCTTGAAAGTGAGGTTGCTTATTCAAAGAGGTAGGGCTCATCCGTTATTTGCTTGTTTGCTTGTTTGTTTCTTCTTATGTAATGACACAATTTCATGGGAAAAAAGTTCAGGGAATTACAGCTCAGGTGTTTCGCTTTGCTAATAAGACTTATATTTCTTATTTTAATCTCCAAATGTAACTCAATCATTGCAAGGCACACTCCCTTTCAATTTTCAGGAAGACATTACATTTCTTTAAGAAGTAATTCATAGAAAAATACTTGTTGAGTACACGTTATGTGCCTATCAGGCCCTGTGACATGACGTGAGCACTAGATGAAACTACCGGAAAGAAGACAGACAATAAATCAAGCAATTGCAACCCAGGATGCTGGGTGCAGAGCCCCGTGGGGGGCACACAGCAGGGACATCTAATGTCACAGGGGAGTGATCAAGATTCCTCCAGGATTCTTATTTTCTAACAATCATTTTGTTAAAAACATGTTCATATGAATAGATGTTTGTGCATTCCTCTCTGATTAGCAGTCTTTCCCCCCTCAGGACAGATCCAGGGTAGTTACCTGTCTACGATTAAACCTTCTGGAGGACTGCTCAATCCTTTGCTCCCACCACACTGAGAAAGATGGAGAAATGGACCAACAGGAGGATGGGGCATATGGCCAGCTAAACATTCTAATACCTGTGGTGAACAGTTGATGGATATAGAGCAAGAATCAGAGCCCTAGTTGTGCTGCTAGTTGATTTCTTTTGGGTTGCATACCTTTGCCTCTTCCACAGGAAAAAATAAAATACCAGTGTCTCAACAACCTGTAGATAGAGGGTGTCCAAAATGTTTGGGGTCATAGGACAAATCTATTTTTAAATGGTATGCCCAATAGTCTTTTTTCAATCTCCAGACAGCTTTTCAAGTAAAATTCTTCTAAATTTCAGTATATACTACAGAGGGCTCACAAAAGTCTGGACACAGAGAAAACAAGTACCTACTGCATTTTTTCAAATGGACAGTTGGACTCATTGCTTTAAGTTGAGAAGTTCTTCACCTGAAAAGATGTCTGGAGAATGAAGAAAAGTGATTGAGCACAGTATTGGAAAATACAACCGACATACCGTTTAAACATAAGTTTGTCCTATGTTGTCCAACTTTTCAAACGCCCTGTACATTGTCCATTTAACTCTCAAAGCAAGTATGGTTGCTGAGGTCAAGGAGGTTACACAGGTTGCCCAAGGTCTCCCAAAGACTCAGTAGCCTGAACCATGATTTAAACTTCGCATATCTGAGACCCAAGCTTACCTGCTTTCTCCTTCAGGGCATCACCTCTGATCTCAGACAACCACACAGTGTTATTGTTAGACCACAATATCTTTCTGACACCTTTATTGCTGCCTGATTCTATTCAGTAACAGGCTCATCTTTTAACATCGTGGGCTTCAGGAACCTTTTGGGGACATGAATGAAAGTTATGGACCCCTCTCTAGACAACTGGAATTTTGTGTTCCGTATTAAGGCATGCACAAGACCCCTAAATGCAACCCTAGACTCCCTTGGGGATCATAAACCCAGGTAAAGAATGCTTTCTTTTAGCTGTAAATTTCTGAAAGACAAAGTCTAGACCTTATGTGTAGGTGCCTTAGAAAGTGTTGGAGGGAGTGTAAGGAGCCAGTGAAGCAGAGAGGAAGGAGGAGGAAACCTTTCCAATAATAAGGATGCTATGGAACATCATAAGGCTCAAGAAATGATATTAACAGTTCCCCTTCCTTTTCAACAGAGCCATGTAATTATGAGGACACTCATGAGGCAGTAGCTGTCAGTGCTCCACTTCTTATCTGTGTTGCTACCACAGCCTGTGAGCACATGAATGTGTACCCATGCATGCACTCCAACCCCAACCTCTCTTGGAGTTAGAGGCACAAGCAAGGACAGGAACATGTGCATTTGGGTCTGTTCCATGGGGTACCTAGGAGGCTTAAAAGCTATTTTCTACCTTCCATATAAATGGACACTGACCCCTTCTTTGAGGTGCTGGCCATTTTTGATGTTGAAATTTTTTTATATTGCTGGGAATCAGAATTATCTATCATTATGTATAATTTCCTAGGAAAAGGGATGCAATATTATACCAAGCTTCAAAGCACTTTTGAGTATAGAATGTTCACTCCCTTCAAGCTCAAGAAAGATGTTGGGAATTAATTAGTATCCCTCAAATTTTCCTCCTGGGCACTCCTTTTCCCTCCCTCCCTCCTGCCATCCCGGCATCTCCTGCCATGCCCTACACACCCCATTTTGATGGCTTTATTGCCCCTCTGGGAAGCATTTCTTACAAACAAAAATAAGCAAAGCACTCAGCTCAGACAACAGCTTCCATCCTTGTGTGAGGTTCTCATTCACTAATGAATGCCTCCCGGGGACTTCATGGGTTGTAAAGGCAAACATAGGCCTGGGGACCAAAAGCGATTTATTGATCACTTGGGGGACAAGCATCTTAATGAAGTGAGAACGAGCAATGAGCCCAAGTCATTTCCAAGCCACATTGTCTACATCTGTAGTAAATGTGTTCTGTCATATACCAGGTAAAGTAGACAGCTGCCCACAGAAAGAGATTCGTGAGACACAAGGAGGGCATTCATTCATTCAATAACTATGAGGACTTATTATGTAGTAGGTGCTATGCAAAATGTGGTGGATGCCATGAGCTTATTTAATAGGAGACACTTATGAGTGTCTGTACTAAAGGGAAACATTGGGGTCCTGCATGCAGGACTGCTTCCAGGCAAGATGCCAACAGCTGGATCAGGGGTTGAAGACCTGCAGGAATTACCTGGAAGTGTCTGTGGGGAAGTGGAGGGGCTTAGGGAGATCCTTCTGGGCAGAAAGAACAGAATGGGTGAAGACTCCAGAGGCAGAGGTGTGCTGGAGCCTGCTTGCACTGATGGGAAAAGGGGATCATGGCCTTTTCTCCCAAGTCTACATTCATGTATGTCATACTACTAACTGGAAATCAGTCGTGATGAGAGTATTTACACAGAAATTGGCAAACATCGTCAGGCATTTTTTTGCCCCTGAAGAGCCAGTTGATAAACACTTACCAACATACCACTGCCCAGAGGTGAGGTGACAAAGAGCATGGTAGCCTGGGCAAACTGCCAGAAGGTCAACATGTCTGCTATTAAATACCGAGACTGCTTAGCGGAGACAGGGTGGCTGAGTGTGTCAGCAGGGAGCAGGTCATGAAACGCCTCATAGCCACACAAAGGAATCTGGGAGTGATGCTATCTTGCCAAGTTTTCGTAGTGGACATTTGTTTATTCTTGCCCAGCATCTATACCTCTTTCTTCTGGTAAAAGCAGTCCAGTTTTCCTCTAGGGAACTATCCTCTTCTACTTTTATTTCTTATGGTTTCAGGGGTAGGTTTATAGTCCAACTAGGGGTAATCTAGAGACTCTCTTATCCATGGTCACAGAGGTGCAATGTGAGCCAGACTCGGGATTTGTGCTGGGGCTAGAAGGAAAGAGACATGATTTTTCCACTGGGATGGTTAAGTCTGGAACTGTTGGTGACTATCTTACCACCTTGAGCTGACAGCCTACTAGGGACTGAAGCCAATAGTAAAGAAAAAACACCTGAGAGACTGAACGAAACACATTCCTGATGATATTATTTGAGCACCTTGATTTAGTTGTACTCTAACTGGACTTCATTATACGAGACTAATATATTTTCTTTTCTGCTTCTGCTGGTTTGAGTTGGATTGCAGCCTTCTGAAACTGTAAGAGTCCTAAGGTAGTATCTGAAGTCCCAATCCTACTCCTCCCAATTCCTGCACTTTCTTATTAAACATTGTGTCTCTAGGAAATGCCTCTTAAAAATACAATTATGTTATGGGCATGGTAGTGCGCACCTTAGTCCCAGCTACTCAGGAGGCTGAGGTGGGAGGATTGCCTGAGCCCAAGAAGTCAAGACTGCAGTGAGCTGAGATCATGCTACAGCACTCCAGCCTGGTAGAGCAAGAAAAGAAAAGAAAAAATAAATCAAAATTTAAAAAAATTTTAAAAACACAATTACATTAAAAGAGTAAAATAATATTATTTTAGCTTAGATTGGCTAGTCAGCAGAAAGCCTGTGTGATAAGTGCATGTCTGCACACACACACACGCACACTCACACAAGCACACAAATACATCCAAATCTGAATTATCAGACTCTAGCATGAACAACAGAATGAATGAGAATGACAAGGAAATTACTGAGTTCTTTTATTAAGAATCTTTGTTTGGTGTCTATGCACACCTAAGATGATCACCTAGCTTCAGCATTAAGTGAAGCACACACAAGCTTATAATAGTCCCTTGGGCCTCAAGAGTGACAAACGGCAACTTTCTGTGACAGTGACTTTAAGGGAAGAGAAAAGGCTTCAAGGAAATGGCTGGCACGACCAAGAAGCCATTTCTGCCATTCTCCAAAGAGAAGTTGACTGTCCTCGTTAGAAATAATCTGCTTAGCTTTAGAGTCAGGGCCACACAGGCACGGACACCACAGCACATAATTCTTGCAGAAAATAATAATGGGGCTCTGTTGACACCCAGTAATCAGAGATCTTGGGACTAAAAACTGCACCCAGACCCTAAGTGACTTAAGTTGCATAATATATTTGTAAGATAAATCAGCAATCACAAAGCTCTAGGTAGAGAAAAGCTGTGGATAGGGTCTGTGTTCTAATCTAGGCCCTAATGAGCTGTGGGTCACTGCATGGGTCAGGACCTTAGTTCCCTACCTATAAAATTCTATTTGATTTTACTCAGTTGGGTCTTCAGTTTCCTTACCTGTAAACTAAAGGGGTGGATCTCACTCTAAGATGTCTGAGGTTCTTTTCAGTTCGAATGTATGTGATGCTATCTTGTGACATTTCTCAGCATGGCAGCCTGAGTCCCACAGGAAACAGAAGGCATGCTCAGCTGGGGATTTGAAGAGATATGGGTGTAGTTAAGGAAACTAGCAAGGGATGTTGAGTGTGTCAGTTATCTACAGCTACCTAACCAGCTACACCAAAACTTAGTGGTATATTATTTCTCATGGTTCAAGAGGTTGAATGGGCTCAGCCGATGGTTCTCACCAGGGTGTCTCATGCAGTTGTCATCAGAGAGTGGCTAGAACAAGAATCATCTGAAGGTCACCTATTCACATGTCTGCACCTCGATGGGGAGGCTCACACAGGTGGGGGCTCGAACAACCGGGATCCTCAGAGCTCTGTCTCTATGTGATCTCTCCATACGGTCTCTCGTCAGGGTAACAAGACTTCTTAGGTGGTGGCTGAGGGTTCCAAATGTGCATGTCCCAAGAGAGCAAGGAGGAAGGTTTACCTAACGGAGATGATCCAGCCTTGGAAGCTACATTGTGTCCTTGCTGTTGATTCTGTCAAGGCCAACACAAAAGCCATCCCATCCCAGGTTCAAGGCGGGCGGAGGTGACAAAGATTCCACCTTTGGATGCAGGAACCTCAAGGTTCTTTGGGAGCAAGTGGGAGAGGAAATTCTGTGGTTGTCCTTTTGAAAAAAACAATCTGCCACATTGAGGCACTCAGGGCTTAGCAAGAGTGGAATGCTGTTATCACACCCAGCTTGGCCTGAAGGCCAAGGAGAGGAAATAGTGACAGTTGAACCAGTGAAAGAGAGCAAACTCATAGGAGCCATAATCCTGAAGGCAAAGCCACTGGCTGACCACAGTATCAAGGGCAGGGAGGATGTGGGGCAAGAAATACTTGAACTTATCTATTCTCTCATCCTGATCTCCTGTTGATGCCTTCCATCAAGAAACTATAGGATAAAATGGGTTTCATGAAGCAGTTTATATAGGTGTACCCCGCCCCCCCACATTCAGGGTGCAGAGAAGGGCAGTGAAGGGTGGAGAAAAGATGGAGGAAGGGTAGAGATTAATCTCCATATTTGCTGCTGCCCTAAAATGACCACAAATATTCACTTGAGAATTTTAAAGTATAGCTAACCGATAAAAGCAACAACTCTTATTCTGTGACTAATAATTCAAGTACAGTTTGAAGAGTGCTATCGGATTCCATCTAAGACTTGCTCCAGACAATAAAAATATATTGTTTTCCTAGAACTTCCTCAAGTAAGAAAGAAACCATACCCCAAAGGAAAATCAGACCATAGCCACTAGTTTGATTACTATGTGGAAGGAATAGTGATGGGTTGGAACTGAGAAGGAGCTGAAAGGTAAAAGGCACAAATGTATTTACCTAGCATGTTTACATGGTGCCAACAATATACTAGATGTTAGATGTCAATATGGCACAGAAACAACAATTCAAAGCAAAAAAAAATGGAATCTAGATCTAAAAATGAAAAAAAGTATTTGAAGTAAGTATTGGTATTAGTATTGCTAACTGCCAAAGGCAGTAAACAGCCCTCTGGTTTTAACAAAAAGAGTATCATTGGCCCATGTATCTGGAAAGTTCTGGTTAGGGCTGGCTTTAAGTATTGTTCAGAGGATATTACCAACGCCCATATCTCTTTTTCACTTGAGGGGATAAATGTGCAGCCCCTAGGATCTGACTATGTGTGAACATAGCCCAGCTCTATCACTTAGTATCTGTTACCACTATGAGTAAATCAGTTAACTTTTCTGTGCCTCAGTTTCTCTATCTATTAAGTGGGGATAGTAAGAATACCCTCCTCATGGAGAGTTGTGAGAATTATCTGCCTTAAGGGCTTTCCCCCCACTTTTCAATAAGTTATGTTATTTTATACAATAGCTCAAGAGAATTACATGAGGGTATTCTAGGTAAAGAAGCATTTCAATTATGGTAGAGGAAAAATATATCTTAACATAAAGTCTTAACTTGAATTAGATCTGCCAGTGAATATGGCAGGTTCAGAAACTCTACCAATTTCTCTGAGAGAGGGTTTTAAGCAATATAGCTGGCTGGGACTGGAAGAGGATTTGTTAATTTTTATTTGATCACTACTTACTGATCTAATTAAGGGCAACAGACTGGTTGGTGGCACCTAGTTCATGAACAGTCCTTGGTGACAAATGGAACAAGCTCTAATTGTCCAAGAGTTGGCTTCCCCTGTGATTCTGTGTTTGTACTTGTATTGATTGGGTGGGGAATTGCAAATTGAAGATCTTACAAGTTCAACCATAGCAGTGTTTATCAAAATGTTGGACCAGGCTGGGCATGGTGGCTCATGCCTGTAATCCCAGCACTTTGGGAGGTCAAGGAAGGTGTATCACCTGAGGTTGGGAGTTTGAGACCAGCGTGACCAACATGGAGAAACCCCGTCTCTACCAAAAACACAGAATTAGGCAGGTGTAGTGGCACATGTCTGTAATCCCAGCTACTCGGGAGGCTGAGGCGGGAGAATCGTTTGAACCCAGGAGGCGGAGGTTGCAGTGAGCCAAGATTATAACATTGCACTCCAGCCTGCGCAACAAGAGCAAAGTGCCATCTCAAAAAAAACAAAAGTTGGACCAATCACATTAGAATCAGTCAGCGGTTGTTTACAGTGAAGAATCCTGGTTTCCATCCTAGAAATGCTTGATGAGAATATTTGCAGGGGATCTGCATTAATAAGTACCAGGGGATTCTTATGTACGCTAAAGTGGAAGCTCTAAAGAATGCGGAGTATTTTTCTCTTGTTCATTCATCGTCAACTACATTTATTCATTTATTTAACAAATATTTATTTGTGTCAGTCACTGTCGGAGGTGCTGAGGAATAACGTATGTAAGATTAGCCAAGTCCCTGCTCTCAAGCGGCTTATACTTGGGGGAGGGAGGAGAAGAGAGCCAAACCTTATAAAACAAACAATATAATTTCAGATCATAAGAACTATGGAGGAAATAAAGTGATGGGAGTTGAGAGCACCTGGCTCAGTGGTTTCTTTAGATTGGATGGTCAACAAAGGCTCAAGGTAGAGTTAACATTTCAATTGAGAGACATGAAGTATGGTATTCCTTCTCCTGTTTATTCATGCTCCCTCTCTCTTGCCACATGACAGGCTGGCTCCCCCTTTGCCTTCTACCATGAAACAGCCTGAAGCTCTCACCAGAAGCAGGTGTTGGCACTGTGCTTCTTATACAGTCTGCAGAACCATAAGCCAAATAAACCTCTGCTTCTTATAAATGACCCAGCCTCAGGTATTCCTTTATAGCAATGCAAATGGATTAAGACATTTGGTGAATGAGGCAGGGAGAAGCAAGCTCTGGGGCTGAAAAGGTATATTGAAAGAAATTGTGACACACAGTGGATCAGCACGTGGCCAGAGAAGCTAAGGGGAAACAGAAACTCTGAGTAAGATGAGGAAGCAAAAACTATGGGAAAACAAAAATAATGAGGTGGAAGCCCAGGCCCACCAAGAGTAGCTGGTTGTCACATGGATGGCAGCCCACCTCTGTGGAGTTGGACAAAGACCTCCTCTCCCTTTTTACCTGACTCTACTCCAGTTCCTGTTCTTCCTGTGGCTAGGGTATGTGGCTTTTCCTGGGTTCCTAAATTTTTTAAATCACCAACAGTAGGAGTAGCAGAAGCACTGCTCTCAGCACACATTTTCTGAGATAACTTGAATGTGTCTGTGTCACGGAAACTATTTATAGTGTTGTTTTGAATGATGTAATTGTAGCAGGATTATAGTTTAAATGCATGCACGTGCACGCGCGCACACGCACACGCACACACACACACACACACACACACACTCCTTTTTTGTGCCTGCTTCCTGCATGTGAGGAAAGTGAAGTGGTGTTATGCTTATTCATTTATACCTAACTTCTGGAATTCCACTCATACCCCCCAAAATACAGGCCATGACTCTAAAGTGCCCCTGGCACATTCTTGCTTACTTTCCTAGCTAGCAAGTGAACAGGTGAACAGACTTATTTGTGGGTCTGCAACAGCTTCAAGGGATTTGGAGTTCATTGATCCCAAATAACAAGAATACTTTGCAGTAACTCTCCTCTTTCCTGAAGTTGATTTTATTCTGATGAACTCTTATCAGTGAGCGGTTGTCCCCTAAAAGTAGTTTCTGAGAGGGCTTA
The DNA here is from genome assembly GCA_036589455.1 of Ateles fusciceps. NCBI lineage: Eukaryota > Metazoa > Chordata > Mammalia > Primates > Atelidae > Ateles > Ateles fusciceps. The sequence continues at coordinate 13,846,110 of JAZHEH010001266.1, read as the reverse complement.
CACAGTGGCTACCTCCCTAGCAAGAAACAGAATGTATAAAGGGACATGCATCTAATGACAGACCCATCCTCAGCTTTTGTGTAATATGAAAAAGAAATGTTTTAAAGCAGACAAGATATTTAGCTCTAAAAATTAGCCAGTAAGAAGCTACTTGGATAATGTTGAGTACTTTTTTTTTTTTTTTTTTTACAAACCCCCCTTTGAAATAGACCAGACAGAGGTTCCTTTCACTTCCATGGGAGTTTTCAGCAAAAGGAGAAAGGAGGACTTCATAAGCTCTAAACAGCTTTGGAGGCCATTCATAGACTTCCTAGCATTCTCTGCCATTTCCCAGTGCTAAGGGCCCTGAATGTAGCTTCTCACTATCATCATTGTCCCTCTTGGGCACTAGCCTGGCAGCTGAGCTCTCTGAAGCTTATAGCCTTTGGGGTATGGGAAGAAGTTACCAACAGACATGATTACAGGCTGCACAGAGAAGAGATGAGCCAGGAGCTGGGGCAGTGGGAAGATGAAGAACATAGGGTTATTTTCACACCCTCCTGAATCCCATTTCCTGTTTCCTGTGCCTGCTGCTCCTATAGCAAGTCTGCAAAAATCCCTGGGGCGAGGGCATTCAGAGAAACCATCTAGACATCCACAGATTTCTCTACCTCTGCCTCCAGAAACAAGACCTACATAGCCTGCTTCTTCTTAAAAATGTCCTCATCATGCTCTGTTGCTGCTACCATTGCACTGGCTTGGCTTCAGGAATCCTGTCTTTAGGGGCTCAGAGGCAGATTCTGACACCTGACCAGTACTCCACATGCCAGTTTACTATTTCCTCTACTAGAAAATCCTCAGCCTCTTCAGGTTCCTATTTCTCACAGGTATGATGGCGTATTCTTTTCAAATTTCGTCTCTCTTTGAAAGGGTAATAGGTACAGCTTTTGGAGTGCCCCACCACCATCTCCACCACTCCTTTAAAACTTATTTCATTGTTCTGCCAGCTCTGAGTGAATTTCCCAGATAACATTTTTGGTAAGTGTTCAGAGTAACTCAGGACAAAATGATCCTCAGAATAATCCTAAAAAGATCCTAATGATATTATAGCTATCCTAAAAGTGGGATCTCAAGATGTCAATGCACAAGTCTCTTTAAGAACTTCGGTAATGTCCATCCCTGCTTGGATCAATTATAATAGCTGAACAAATCCATACAGATCCAGAGGGAAGTCTCCACTCTTTACCTGTCTTCTCTTCTTCATAGTATGGCCCCCAATCTCGGGTCTCTGTGCTCTTCAAGATTAGAGCCACGATGGGCTTTATAAGTAGGCTTATTTGAAAAAAAAAAAAAAAAAAAAAAAAAGGAGGGGGGCTTTTTTTCATCAACTGCAAATTATAATCTGGAAAACTTTGAAAAGACAGCTGCATTTGCAATATATTACTCTCCCTGTATTAGATAGGAATGCTTTTGAATGCAAATAACAGACATATAATTGCAGTTTAAAACATTTTTATTAAAGAGAGGCAGGTCCAGAGTTCAATCAGTGGCTCAGTGATGTCACAGAAATAGACACTGTCTACTATTCTGCTCAGAAATCCTCAGGGAGTTGGGCTTTTTCCTTCCTGCTTGTTGCCTAATGGTCACATGGCATCACATCCTACTACCAAAGTAGATGGACAGAAAAGCACTCAAGAGCTTTCTTCTAATAGGAGTGTGTTTCTTTTATATGAGAATGAAAGCCAGAACTAGTCATATGTCCATCGATAGGCCAGTCAGTGTTAGAGGAGACTCACATTCCTGTGACTGACTAGAGCAATTACTATCCATCCCTGGGGCTGTAAATTAGGGTTGGGCCCTACCTTACCTGAAATCAAGGAATCTAGTTCTTTCATGAGGGAAAAGGGGAAAAGGTGGGTGGGGGGAATGGGGAATGGTTGCTGAGTAGGAAGCCAAAAGTCTACCATAACCAAGTTTGCTGATACCTGGAATCCAATCCCATAATTTTTTTCACTAATGCTTTAACCCAACAGAGGCTCTGCCCCAGTGAAAGAACATTCCTTACATTGTTAAAGACATTTATATCCCCAAAATATTTAGTTCATCATATTTTTAGAACAATACCAAATAGAAAATTGAAAACCAAGAGCAAAACATATTTTTATGAGCAGTGGTAGTGTGCTTGTAAATCTTTAGCCACTAGCTGGGCATGAACCCTGATTTATTGTTGTTGATTTTTGTGGTGTAAATCCTCCCACCACCGTTGGTTTCAAGCTGCCAGTGGTTTAGCAATTGGCTAGCAGAATTCCTGAAAATATAATAATCAGCTCTTGTGCGCTCATGCTAATCAACTCCAGGACAACATTGAAGGAGTCTACTCTATGCTAACATGCCATGCACTTGTTCTGTAAACTTTTGTCTGTGTGATATCTCCTTTATTATAGCTCTTATAAATCTTGTGAAGTAGGTACTATCACGTTTTACAGATAGGGACTGGGGCTCAAAGAAGTTGAGTCTTTTGCTAGTTGTTGCAGATTACAACCCAGTTCTTCTGACTGTAGGTATAAAGAGGAGGCCAGTGGCAGCTTAAGGCTGAGAGAGCCCCAGACGCTAGCAATTTTACCCAAGTTCCAAACATATACTTATTACTAGAATTGTGTGTACCATCAACTCTTAATGCCCTTGGAGTAATAAAGACAAAGGCAAAGTGAAAGTCACCAGAAGCCTTTATTCTCGTTTTGAAGAAAAGAAAAAAGAAAATGTAAAGATCTCATCAGAAACATCCAAAACAGAATACCTTCTGTTCACATTATGAATATTCTACATTTGAAAGAAAGGTTAGATCCTTCTTGTTTTTTTGTGACATCAAAAAGAGAATTTTCTAAAAAGCACTCATATTGGCATTCATTCCTATCTTTACCTTTACACCAAGGAACAGCCTTGTGGCTTCAATATATGGGCAGCTTTTACAACTTGTATATTTCCTTATTTTAAAAATATTTCCCAGCATTACTTCAAGCTACAAGGCTCACTTTTCCCTTTGCCTTCCTCATTCAGTTGTAGTGAGGAGCAACTATGGTAATGCAAAATATGAAAATGCTCCATAATGGTAAAGGGCTTTGTAAAATGCAAGCCACCATTGTTTCTGTTATAATGAACAGCCTTGGCTTAGGTAGAGCTTTCTTCAATGAGACTTTCCTCATGAGAAGAAAAACATTCTGGTTCCCCTTTCCCTTCTCCTGGTTTCATAATCTTTTCCCTGCTGGCCATTGACACAACAGATTAGGCACATTCTCTTGATTCCAACTTAGCAGCCAGGTCTTCCAGCAGCGTCCATATCATCCACCATAGGGCAGGAACGTGAGGTAGCTGCAGATCCATTCCTGAAATTTCATCACCGTGTCCACCCCAACGCCCTACCGCCTCCACAGTCTCAGAGCAAGGCCTGCTAGTCAGTGACATTCTTCAGTGTTTCAGGCTCACTGGCCCAGTGCTACTGTGAGTTTTTGGTAGATACCTAAAATTCTCAGGGTGGAGTAAGTTCTGCCCAGTAGAACTCTGCCTGCACCATTCAGAGCCAGAGAAGATGCCAGAGAAACCCAGAAAATGTTGTTTTCCCCTGACAAAAGTCAAGCCACATGGATGTGATGATTAATATAACCTGTTTTCCTTTGTCTCCCACTTCATCCAAATTCTACCTCCATGGCCCCCTCGGCAAGGTTCCCCAAGCCCAGCGCCAGCTACGCAAATGCAACAATCCAGTATGTTCAACATTACACATTAAAAGATGGGCCTACTCATCTATTCACTGCTCTTGACTGTGAACACAATATACTTACAGAGAACTGTGCTCCACCCAGAGAACAACTCTATGGCTGCAACATTCTTTAAAGGTGCTTTTCATTTTAAACATAAAGCCTTGCCCCCAAATAAATGAAGCTGTCCTCACTCACAAAGTTGTCCTCTACCAGATGTCATGAGGCATTTATTAATAGCCATGGAATGCTACCATCAGCACCCCAGAGAAAGAAAGATGTAGTGTAATTAGCCAGAAGTAAGAGCTCAAATCAGACTGGTGAAGAGTAGCCAAATTTATGCCAAAAGGCATATTTTGGCCTGTAAGACATCTCTTCTGTGAATCCCTCCTTCCTCCTCCTCCTCTTCCCCTAAAAAGCAAACTCATATTTCTGAGTATTCTGAGAAACAGGGAATGTGTAGAAGCCAGCAAGACACACCGACCATGAAGATTGTTACTGAAGTATATCGTAGGCAAAGCAAGGCAGAGTTTAGAATCAGCACCAATATAATGTGTTTCTTCCCAGATACTGTATTAGTTCATTCCCATGCTGCTAATAAAGACATATCTGAGACTGGGTAATTTATAAAGAAAAGAGGTTTAATTGACTCACAGTTCAGCGTGGCTGGAGAGTCCTCAGGAAACTTACAATCATGGTGGAAGGGGGAAGCAAGTCCTTCACATGGTGGCAGGAAGGAGAAGAATGAGAGCCAAGTGAAGAAGGAAGTCCCTTATAAAACCATCGGATCTTGTGAAAACTTACTATCAAAAGAATAGCATGGGTGAAACTACCCCAATGATTCAATTACCTCCTACCATCTCCCTCTCATGATACATGGAGATTATGGGAACTACAATTCAAGATGAGATTTGGGTGCAGACACAGCCAAACCATAACAGATACATTGTAACAAAAATTGCTTATCTTGTCTATAGCTGAGTCTCTCTTCTCCACGTTATTTTTTCTTTCCTAGTTCTGAAACCATTTTCCAGTCTCAGACTTACACTGTTTCAACAGGGTCATTGTCTGGTCACATGATACTAGAAGATGTGCCTAACTCAGTGAACGGTATTTTCCTAGTGGCCAAATGCATAACATTACAAAATTACACCTAGGTCCATTCAAAGTGCAAGATAGGGAAATGAACTTGAATGTAACAGTACAAAAATTTTCTTGATAGGGTTCCATATTTTCTATTGAACTAGCCTTTAAGAAACTACCAATTGTTGAGTTTTGGTATAGTATCAGAATATCCACAATTATCTGAAAGAGCTATTAAAAAATACTTCTCTTTGTCCACCCACATATACCAATACTATATATATGTGCTATATGTTAGTATATATACACATATGTGTGTATATACATCTAGCATATTTATACACATATGTATGCTATTTGTATATATGTATAATATATATACTTCAACCAAAACAATAAGTGTTTTAAGATTCTCATTTTTAACTTACGGTAAATATCAATAGATATAATTCTTATTACAAACTTTTTGAGGGTCCTCAATAATTTTTTTTTTTAAGACAGAGTCTCACTCTGTTGCCCAGATTTGGAGTGCAGTGGTGCAGTCTTGGTTCACTGCAACCTCTGCCTCCCAGATTCAAGTGATTTTCTTGCCTCAGCCTCCTGAGTAGCTCAGAGTACAGATGTCTGCCACCATGCCTAGCTAATTTTTTTATTTTTAGTAGAGATGGGGTTTCACCATGTTGGCCAGGCTGGTCTCAAACTCCTGACCGCAGGTGATTCACCCGCCTCAGCCTCCCAAAGTGCTAGGATTATAGGCATGAGCCACTGTGCCCGGCCCTCAATAATTGTTAAAACTATAAAGGGATCCTAAGTCCAAAAGATTTGAGGACTCTGGGCTAAACAGTCACATTGAAACCCTAATTAGAAAGCAATAAAGTTATCTTGAACAGATGTGCTAGAACTCATGCAACCAATTCTAGCAACTTATGTTAGAACCAATGCAACCTACTTATGCACAGGGGTGAAAGAACTTATGCTAGAACTTATGCAACTAGTCTGTAGTGTGGTTACAGTCCTAAGCAATGTACAGTCTAGGACTGCTGACATTAGGCAGCCATCATCACCCGTCTTCTGTAAGACCCACATTCACAATCTTACCACTTTATTATCACAAGGCATTTTGAACTGAGGTTGTCTAATTGTGACAAACTCGCTCATTGCAAATTGGACCTCAAAAGACTTTTATCTATAAATAAGTAAAACCTACCCTTGAAGGAAAAAAGGTTTACCTTCTCAGCAGTAAGCAAACAGTAAAAAGCATTTGCCACAGACTAAATAACTTATGTAGTATATGAAACTTTGGAAGGTTCTAAGATGAGAATACCAGAAGGGAGTCTATTCATTCATTTATTCCTCTATTTGAAAGGTGTGATGTCTACTATGGGTCAGCTGCTGAGATGAGTGTTGGAATGTGGTACTGAGCAAAGCAGACCCAGTCCCATTACTTGCAGAGCAAGACAAGATATTAGATAGTAAACATGCAAAGGAATATTTATTGAGATAAATACAACAAAGGAGAAGAACAGGATGCATACAAACAGGAGAGGTAATCTTTAGACTGGTGAACAGGGAGGCCTCTATGAGTGAGACACATGGAAACTGAGAAGGGCAAGAAGGAGTCCACCATGTACAGAATGAGGGAAGGTGCTCCAGACCAGAAGTCACGATCTATGTGAAGGTCATCTCCTTTCTGGAGGGTGAGACACATTCTGGGCACATGTAGCATCGTGGTTGAAGCACAGGCTTGGAAGTCTGAATGCCTGGGTTCCAACCCCAGCTCTACTAGAAGGTTACCTGACCTTATGAAAGTCACTCAACCCTTGTCGGTCTTGATATTTTCATCTATGAAACAGGAAAGGTAGTATTCTCTTATATATAGGCATATCCTACAGATGGCATGAGATAATTCATGCAAAATGCTGGGTTTATAGGAAAAAAACAATATCAGTGATACAATATTGGTTTGCAGGAATTTGAAATAATTGGCCTTGGCCAGGTTGATGTGCTCTTAACTTGGTTTAGCATCAGACCCCAGCTGCTCTGGTTATGATACAGGAATAGTATATATGTAGAGCCAAGATAGTGTCAACAATCTCAAGATTGGAGGAAATATATTCTTGAGAAAAGCAGTTATCACAACCTGCAATTCACACACATGCTAGGACTAGAGTTTGTAGAAGGGGCTCATCAAAGACACAAACACGTGGAGGCCAAGGTCATGAATAGGAAAGAGTGCCAAGCAGTGAGCAGGACAGATGGGAGCATGGGCAACAGGCCCAGATCAGGACTCTTGAGATGATGGGACAGGCAGAAACCAAGGCTTGATCTCAGACAGCAAGTAGAGTCATTCCTAGTAGTCCTTGTTATCTTCAAAGGGAGTCTATTTGTAAATGTGGCTGCCAACCCATTCCTTAAATATTTGAGTCTATTAGTATGTTGAGCTGAGCTGTACTTCTTCACTCATAAACCCTTCACATTGCACTTGATGAAAGTGTTCTTTCTGGAAAATGGGGATGAGGGCAAAAAGTTCCCCTAGCACTACGTTGAGGCTGGCATCTCCGAGTTCTCATGCTTTTTGTACTTTCCTCCTAGAAAAGGCTGTCCAGATAGCCATCTGTTCTTTGCTTCTGTAGCCTACATAAAGGCTGGGATAACTTGGGGTGTCTATCCAGTTTCCTCTTCAAATACAAAAACTGGGATGCGATTTAAATCTTTTCTTAGGTGTTTTAGAAAATTCCAACGGGGTAAGATCTAATATTGCATGACACACAGTCAAACAACCTTCCATTCCTTCATTCCTTTTTACTCGTCTATTGCCCAAGGTCCCTCTCATCCTAAGAGCAACAGCTTCTCTTACTCCCTTACTCCCTCCCTGTGGAAAAAAAAAAAAGCTCAAACTTTCACTCATATCTCAGGCCGATTGCTTTTTTTAAAATTTCTTTTTTTTTTCCATTTCTTTTACACACTTACAAATAGACTCCCTTTTAAGATAACGGAGACTACTAGGGATACTCTACTTAAGCGCCTCCTTCATAGCAAGATGAAAGAGATGATTCATGATGATATTGTGTGATCCTATCACTCACACCCCTAAAGGAGAGAGGTAGCAGTATAGTTAAGTTTTATTCGTTCAGTCTCTTTCATGCAGTCATGCTCAAGAGTGTCACAGGGGGTCTGGAAGTTGGTGCTAGCCTACTTTTTAGTCTGAGCCAATACAATGGCTCAGAATAAATTTTCAAGTCTCTGGGACAGACATGTAGGGTTTCTTTAGGTTGTGTCTACCTTCAATGTGTATACCATCTCCCAGTAAAAAAAAAAAATGTCACAAATTCAATGCTGTTTTACAATTTGTTGGTGTCAAGTCTGAAATAAGGTTATGGTCCACCCTCTGGAAGCGGTACACAATGAGACACTGTGCTGGATATGTTCTGCCACCCTTCCCCCTCCTGTTTGCATCCTTCTTCTCTTCTCCTTGGGCCCCCAAGTGACTCACCTTTGTGGACTTAATCAGCAGGCAATTTTGCCTGCTTCAGGACTTGATTGCTACCAGTGAGGAGCAACAGCAGATGTGGGGTTGGGGGAGAGTGAAGAAGTTGGGTGTTGATTTATTTTCTGTGCTGTCTGACTGCCTGGTCACTGCATCCGTCTTCTGAAGGCCACATCTCATTGCAGGCGGCCTCCTTTATTTATATAGTTTTTTGTTGTTGTTGTTTTTCTCTCTCTCTCCTCCCCCATCCCCCCTCTCCCTGCCAGGCCTAGTGTTGGCCTCACTGTCACCAGACCCTTGATATGACACAATCCTTGAAGTTTCTCAACCCACTCCCTAAACCAACCCATATCAAGCCTATCTTTTCCTGCCCAGACCCAGCCCTAAAATAAACAAATCAAAACGAGAACAATTAAGATCAAGAAAATGTGAACAATTTAAGACCCTTTATTTAGACGGTCTTGATAGCAGATAGATAAGTAGAAATAGTTTAGTTCCTGTCTTGTTGACATCTTCATAAAGGAATATTATCCGTTATTCATTCACTAAAGGAAAGATAAATTGTTGACTTTGTTCCAGATTTCACCATAGATACAGAATGTATCAGAAGCCAGGAGCAGATCCCACACAAGCTCCCCTAGCTTGTCCTGGGTTCCCTTAAGGGCCACAGCTACTGCTGCTGTCATTTTTTCATACAGGTAGAGTCCTGTCATCTAAACATGGTATTGGAAAGTCCTTCCTGTAGTCTAGCCATTACATGAGACTCAGCTCCTTCTGGGTGGTAGCCTCTATTGCACAATTCTTGCAGATGCAAACATCTATCTGTGTCTGTCTCTTCATTCCCCTACAGGGTCTCTCAGAGACTTTCCTCCCGCATTATGTTCATAGCTGCTCTCTACTCTCTCCCCATTACATAGAAAGAATATTATCAAAAGCACCCACCCCTTTCAAACAACATTGCTTCTTAGATACGTCTGGCCCATGGCTCATGCCTATGTTTTCTCTGAATTTTTTTTTTTTTTTTTTGAGACAGAGTCTCACTCCGTCACCAGGTGCCAGGCTGGAGTGCAGTGGCGTGAACTCGGCTCGCTGCAACCTCCGCTTCCTGGGTTCAAGCAATTCTCCTGCCTCAGCCTCCCAAGTAGCTGGCACTACAGGCACGCGCCATCACGCCCAGCTAATTATTTTTTGTATTTTTAGTAGAGACGGGGTTTCACCATGTTGGCCAGGATGTTCTCGATCTCTTGACCTTGTGATCCGCCTGCCTTGGCCTCCCAAAGTGCTGGGTTCTCTGAATTTTTTAAAGTGTTCTACTGAGGGCAGAGATTATACTACTTGTTTATGGGGTACTTAACATAAGCCAGATACTATGCTAAGGGCAAAGCATACAATAGTGAGCAAAACAGAGCCAATTTCTACTTTCATGGAGCTTATAGCTTAGGAGAAAAACAGTAAGCATGCTAATAACTGTATAATTGCAAACCTTGATACATGCTATCAGGAAATGTTATACAATGTTATAAGAACATGTAATGAGATTTCAGCACTTTGGGAGGTCGAGGTTGGCAGATTGCTTGAGTTCAATAGTTCAGGCAGATTGTTTGAACTCAGGAGTTCAAGACCAGCCTGTGCAACATGGTGAGACTCCATTTCTACAAAACCAGAAACAAACAAACAAAAAATAGCCAGGGATGGTGGCATGTACCTGTAGTCCCAGCTACTTGGGGTGCTGAGGAGGAAGGATTGCTTGAGCCCAGGAGGAGGAGGTTACAGTGAGTCAAGATCACACCACTGTACTCCAGCCTGGGTGAGAGAGATTCTGTCATTCTGTCTAAAAAAACAAAAACAACAACAACAACAAACAAACAAACATATAATGAGACATTAGATTTATTTTGAGGGGGTCAAAGAAGGCTTCCAACAGGTGATGACTTATTAGCTAAAATATGAAAGATGAGCAGGAATCAATTAGGCCAGTGACTCACAGTCAGTCATGATATTGCCCCTAAGGGGACATTTGACAATTTCTGGAGATATTTTTGGTTGTCACAACTTGGGGATGCTACTGGCATCTAGTGGGTAGAGGCAAGGGATGCCGCTAACATTGTAAGAAACAATGGAGAGCAATGACAAAGTGTTATGTGGCCCCACATGTCAATTGCACCAAGGTTGAGAAATCTCAACTAGGTAAATGATTCCAGCCAGAGAGAAGAACATGTGCGAAGATCTAGCCTCACACCTAGCCTGGCACAGAAAGGGCATCAAATATTCAACTAAATTTTTGATTTAAATTGGTTGGGATATCACCTCTATTTTTCTTTTCTGTCATTACTATGTTGGATAAAATCCTGTTTTAAAAGGCAAGGGTAGAAATGAATATGGCAAAACCATTTCTCTTCAAAATGTATGTGTAACTGAAAGCTTGACTCATGCGAGATACTGAAATATAGTTGCCAGATGTGAGGGTTTTTCTTTTACTCTAGATGAATGTTGCTTGAAAACAGAAAATGACCTCTTCCTCTCAACTGGTAATATGAATCCCTAAAAGAGGACGTTTGTAGATGGGATTCCCATATGAGTTGAGCTGAAATGGAAATTAGGGTTCTTAGGAAATAAATGGAATAGGGGATAGGAGAAAGGGTGAAAGAGAACTAAGACTTGTAGAATATTTTTTAAAGTCACGGCCTATAGCTACTTTATTTCTTCATTTAATAAGTATTTATTGGGCTCAACTGTCCTAGATATCAGGGCTTGGCAAAATAAAAGACTCAGGATCTAGTGAGGAGACAGAGGAGCAAACAATGATAACACAATATGATTAATGCTCCCGTAGGTTAATTTTGCATAAGGTGCTGAGAGTAGGCCTGAATCAATGATGACCAAGGCAGAGGGAGGATGAGAGGGCATCAATGCCAGGGAGTCTTAGCAGAGAAGAGGTTGATACAGATGAGATCTGACAGTGGAACAGAAGGATACTGAGCAGAAATTTCAGGGAATAGCATAGGAAACAATAAGGAAATTGTGAAACAGCGTGGTCTACTTGGAGTGCAGTGGGTGTGTGCTATGACATAAAGGATGTGGATGTTGAGGCTTGGGTTGAGTGGCGGGGGGTGAGGTTGTAGAGGGCATACAGCCATGCTAAGAAGCAAAGGAAAGGTACAAACAGATTTACATGTTCAGAATGAGCACTCTGGTATCATTGTGGGGAACTGGATGGGAGGAAGGCAAGACTGGGAAAGAGCGTCTAGTTAGGAGACCACTAGAGCTAGAGATGAGCAGTAGTCCAGGCAAAAGCATGTAGACGTGGACAAATGGTGCCACAACAGACAGCAGTGAGTGGATGGGTCACAGGAATGAAAAGGCCACCATATCACAAGGAGTTCTGGAGTTCATTTTGTCTTCATTTTGAATGGTTTTAATTTTGCAAATAATCCATTGTTAGTGGCAGCCCAAAAGTTTGGCATAAAATAAAAACCAACAGAAATTTAGAACTAATGAAAGTTAGACTTCTAATGAAGATTCTTTGAGACATTGTCTGGTATAAATATCTTGAATCAATTTATTGTTTTCAACTGTGTGAAGAGGGAATTAATTTCAATCTGAAGTGCCTAGTGGCTTCTGAGTCCTAGTGCAGCCCTGACTTTATTCTTTAGGGATCAGTGGAGCTAGGAGGAGTATCCTAGTGTTGGCCTAAGAGTAGTAGTTGTAAGAACAAGAAATATGAAATAGCTGCTACCATATACAGACCAGAGGATATACTTGTCAGGGTATAGGAGAGGAAAACAGGGAAACCTGAAGGCTGCTCTTAAAACTGAATCTGTAGCAAATTGATTTAACGTGAGTTATGAATGTGTAAGTTACCAAATGTGTACACAGTTGGTATACTAGATTATATTACATTATGTAAAAGAAGTAAATGGACTTCCCCTGGGGACCAATGGGAAGTCTCAGTGCAGGACCTGGCTTGGTCTGATGCAGGTGACTTATTCAGACTCCTTAGCCTGATGTTCAAGTCTTCCATCATTGGGCTCCAACCTGCCAATAAAAACCCTATCCACTTGTGTCTTCATTGGTTTGTGCTGCTATAACACACTGGTTTCGTTGGTTTGTGCTGCTAATACCTGAGACTTAGTAATTTATAAAAAGTAGAAATTTATTTCTCACAGTTCTGGAGGTTGGGAAGTCCAAGATCAAAGTGCTGGCAGGTTTCATGTCTGGTGAGGGCTGCTGTCTGCTTCTAAGATGGTACCCTGTTGCTGCATTCTGGAGGGGGACAAAACTGTGTCCTCACATGGCAGAAGAGACAGAAGGGAATGAATCCACTCTCTCAGGCCTTTTTATAAGGTTCCTAATTCCATCCATGAGGGCTCCACCCTCCTGACTTCATCATCCCCTAAATGCCCCACCCTTTAATACTATCACACTGGCAATGAAAAGGTAACACATGAATTTTGAAGGACATTCAGATCATAGCAATGTATATAGCTTTTTGTGGTTTATATAGCATTTTCACACACTTTACTACATTGAATATTCACAATAACACTGTGGGATTGGCAGGTATTCTGTTACTGGCAATAATAAAAACAGAATGAGAGAAACTAAGTATTTTGACCAAATAGCCATTAATAGGCAGAACCAAGACTGGAAGACTTTGTTGATTAGATCTTTGCATTCAACATGCTCCATCCTTTGGGTTCCTGATTCTGGAATGCATCCTAGCCTTCCTCCCTTTGTGTGTTTGCTCATACATTTCTTTTTATTTATTTATTTATTTATTTCAATAGCTTTTGGGGGAACAGGTGCTGTTTGTTACATGGATATATTTCTCAGTGGTGATTTCTGAGATTCTGGTGCACCCATTACCTGAGCAATGTACACTGTACCCATTGTATAGTCATAAACCCTCATCCCACTCCCACCCTTCCCCCCAGAGTCCCTAAAGTCCACTGTGTCATGTTTATGCCTTTGCATCCTCACAGCTCAGCTACCACTTGTTGGGTTTTTTTGTTTATTTTTTAGTGGAGTCTCGCTCTGTCACCCAGGCTGGAGTGCAGTGACGTGATCTCAGCTCACTGCAACCTCCAGCTTCCAGGTCCAAGTGATTCTCCCACCTCATCCTCCCTAGTAGCTGGGATTATAAGTGCCCGCCACCACGGTTGGCTAATTTTTGTATTTTTATAGAGACAGGGTTTCACCATGTTGGCCAGGCCAGTCTCAAACTCCTGACCTCAGGTGATTTGCCTGCCTCAACTTCCCAAAGTGCTGGGATTACAGGCGTGAGCTACCGCACCTGGCCAGCTCCCACTTATAAATGAGAACATATGTTTGGTTTCCCATTCCTGAGTTTTCACTTAGAATAGTGGTCTTCAATTCTATCCAGGTTGCCATTATTCATTCCTTTTCACAGCTGAATAGTATTCCATTATATATATATATAAATTATATATAAAAATATATTTATTTTACATATTATATTTTAAATTATATTTACATATTTAAATTATATGTGTATATATACATATATACACAATTTCTTGATCCACTTACTGATTGATGGGCATTTGAGCTGGTTCTGTATTTTTGTAATTGCAAATTGTGCTGCTATAAACATGCATGTGCAAGTATCTTTTTCTTATAATGACTTTTCCTCTGGGCAGATACCCAGTAGTGGAATTCCTGGATCAGATGGTAGGTCTACTTTTATTTCTTTGAGGAATCTCGACACTTACCCATAGTGATTGTACTAGTTTATATTCCCACCAGCAGTGTAGAAGTGTTCCCTTATCACCATATCCATGCCAACATCTATTATGTTTTTATTTTTAAATTATGGCCATTCTTGCAGGAGTAAGGTGGCATTGCATTGTGGTTTTAATTTGCATTTCCCTGATAATTAGTGATGCTGAGCCTTTCTTTCATGTTTGTTGGTCATTTGTATATCTTCTTTTCAGAACTGTCTATTCATGTCCTTAGCCCATTTTTTTGATGGGATTGTTTTTCTTTCTGCCAAAAATGAACTTCTTGCCCATTTCCACCTGTTCATATCTTTTTCAAGGACCAGCTAGTATTTCCTCCCTAGAGCTTTCTCTGACATATTCCCAAAGCCATCAGCCAGATGCAATCTCTCCAAAGTTTCTCTCCTCAGAGCATTTTTTTTGGTGTGGGTTTCTCTTAAGATAATTATCACTTTCTATGTTGCACCATAGTTAATTGTGTATGTGTTCTGTCCCCTGTGCTAGGCAGTATACACTGAGAGCAGATACTTTCTCATCTTTGAACCCTCATAGCACTTTGTAGAAAGCCTACTTACTTAGTAGAAAGTGTGGTAGGCATTACTGAATGTTGGGATGGATGAAGTGAGAAAGGTGAAAGTCTTAGGGATGTAATCTATGGAAAAGAAATGTTTGTAACACTTTCCTCTTTCCCCAGTATCTCCACTTTATGCTAGGGATGAGAGCAGAAAAATACTAAAAAGTTCAAAGATGCATAGCCAGTGTACTTTCTGTTTAATTTTTATGGAAGAGTCACCCAATTTCTGACATAAATTCAACCAGGCATAGAGTCTCAAACTTGGGTCAAGATGTCTGGTAAACCAGCCAGGCACAAAGGCTCATGCCTGTAATCCCAGCACTTTGAGAGCCCAAGGCGAAAGGATTGCTTAAGCCTAGGAGTTCAAGACCAGCCCTGACAACATAGAGAGGCTCCATCTCTACAAAATAAAAAAAAAATTAGCCAGGCACAGTGGCATGAGCCTGTAGTCCCAACTGCTTGGTAGGCAAAAGTGGGAGGATCACTTGAGCTTGGGAGGTTGGGGCTGCAGTGAGTTGTGATCATGTCACTGCACTCCAACCTGGGTGACAGAGTGAGACTTTGTCTTAAAAAAAAAAAAAAAAAAAAAAAAAAGGACGGTAAATCAGTGTTATGGTTAGCCATAACTTTTGTCATCTCTGATTAAAAACAATAACCCTAGGGCCATGATGGGGAAAGTCTTTGATTACATTTTCAAGGTTCCTTCCCACCACTTCCTATTTCACCTTCCTCAGCATGAGAAGGCCTATCTGATAGTTGGAAAAGAAAAGTCCCCATTGACAATGGTCTCCTGGCTCTGATAGAAAAAGAAAATATGTACATGCAGCGGGGCATGGAAATTGGGATTAGCTCCACAAAACACCAGAAAATTTAGCTCCAATTTACACATTCATTTTCTTCTTTATGATTTTTAATGGGTTCTTTATTTTAAATTAATTTCCTGCTTTTTTATTGGTTACATTAAATATTCAAACAAAAACAATATACAATTCAACTCAATTACCACAGAAAAATTTAGAAATGGGCAAATTACTTGAATAGACATTTCTCCAAAGAAGATATACAAATGGGCACCAAGCATACAAAAAGGTGCTCAGTATCACTAATCATCAGGGAGATGCAAAGCAAAACCACAATGAGATATCACCTCATACTGTTAGTGTGGCCACTATAAAATAACCACACAAAATTTCGTGTTGGAGAAGAGGTAGAGAGATTGGAACCCTGTGTCCTGTTGGTGTGAATATAAAGTGGTATAGCTGCTATGGAAAGCAGTCTAGCAGTTCCTCAAAAAAATTAAAAATAGTATTGTCACATGATCCAGCAATTTCACTTTGGGGTATACCTAAAAGAATTGAAATCAAGATCTCAAAGAGATATTTGCACACCCATGTTCATAGCAGCATTATTTACAATAGTCAAGAGGCAGAAGCAACCCAGGTGTTCACCAACAGGTGAATGGATAAACAAAATGTAGAATATTAATCAGCCTTAAAAAGGAAGGAAATTCAGGAGGCTGAGGCAGGAGAATCGCTTGAACCCGGGAGGCGGAGGTTGTGGTAAGCCAAGATCACGCCATTGCACTCCAGCCTGGCCAACAAGAATGAGACATCATCTCAAAAAAAAAAAAGGAAAACTTTGAAAAATTCTACAACTTGGATAAACTTGGAAAATATGCTAAGTAAAATAAGCCAGATACAAAAAGACAAACACTGTAAAATTCCACTTATATAAGGTACCAAAATAGTTAAATTCATAGAAGTGAATAGGGGAAAATGAGGAGTTGTTATTTAATGGGTATACAGTTTCAGTTTTGCAAGATTTAAAAAAATCTGGAGATTGGTTGTACAACAATGTGAACATACTTAATGATACTGAACTATACACTTAAAAATAGTTAAGATGGTAAATTTTATGTTGCGGTGTATTTGACCAAAATAAAAAATAAAAACAAAAGAACCTAATATTGAACTCTATGAAATCTGAGGAAATTTCAGGCTATTGTTACATTTTCTGATTAAGTTCTCTGCCTGGGTAGATGGGAGAAGTAAGAGCCTAATATTATTAATTTAGTTAATTGACTACAAGGAAGTATTACCTGCTTTATAGATCCTGAACAGCTCTTTACTCAACAGCACTTAACTCATCACCAATACCAGGTGTAGGATAGAAAAGGAAAGGTATGTTTATGTCTTGCAAGGGGTAAGAGGAATTTTTTTTTTTTTTTTAGGAGGAAGTCTGTCACCCAGGCTGGAGTGCAGTGGCATGGGACTACAGGCATGTGCCACCATGCCTGGCTAATTTTTGTATTTTTAGTAAAGATGGGATTTCACCATGTTGGCCAGGCTGATCTCAAATCCCTGACCTCAAGTAATCCATCAGCCTCGACCTCCCAAAGTGCTGGGATTACAGGCATGAGTCACCACACTGGGCCAGAGGAAACATTGTAAACTTCATTAGTTGCAATAAAATACAAAGTGACCTGTGCAAAGAACATGGGTCAATAATAATAGATTGTTAAAGATTGTTACTGGATTAAATGATGGCAAAGTCCTTGTCTTTCTTGTTCCCCATTCCATGCTCAGCTCTTAGGTTAGGCATAACAAGCATTTAATAATTATTTGTTAAATGAATTAAGTGTCTAGCATAGCGCCTGGTGATGAGATTTTGCCCTAAGTGTCAGTTCTCTTCCCCCACTGCTTCTTGTGATTTTTCTGTCCCAAGAGCCCTGTATGTCTTAGTTCCATACCATAGTCTCATCTTTTTTATAAGCATTCAGAAAATAATTAAAAATATTTTTTTCTCATGTTATTCAAAGGGCATCTAAATATAGGTTGTGGTAATAATAAACTGATGATTTAATCCATTCAAAGTGTTAAATTTCTGGTAGTTTCTTTAAAAGATAAGATTAATATATATATACACACACATATATACATGTACATATACATATATACACACATACACACGTATATGTATACATATACATGTATATGTGTGTATATATGTATATACACACATGTGTGTGTGTGTGTGTGTGTGTATTTTATTTTATTTTTTTTGAGATGGAGTCTCACTCTGTTGCTCAGGCTGGAGTGCAGTGGCATGATCTTGGCTCTCTGCAACCTCCACCCACCAGGTTCAAGCAATTCTCCTGACTCAGCCTCCCTAGTAGCTGGGATTACAGGCATTCGCTATCACGCCTGGCTAATTTTTGCATTTTTAGTAGAGATGGGATTCTGCCATGTTGGCCAGGTTGGTCTTGAACTTTTGACCTCAAGTGATCCACCTTCCTCGGCCTCCCAAAGTGCTGAGATTACAGGTGTGAGACACCATGCCCAGACAAAAATATATTCTTAATAATAAGGAAATTTAAGAAGCCAATTTAAAACATTAGCCTCTTTTTAAGTTTATGTTTTACCATGCAGACTTCTTTTGATTATGGTCTAACAAAAACAGTAGGAAACTTGGCAGCCTTTAAATTTTGATTCTAGGTAAGATACTGCTTGTTTTAACTTTTTTTTAAGGACAAAAAAGTCACCTATCCTGGATGCTGAAAACTTGTTATCATTCACATCTGGCCCTGTTTATCTTGAAGCAGTACAGAAGAGTAATATGACTTCTTTTGATTCAGTATAATTTTAGAACTAAAATGAACATTGTAGATAACCCCTCACTTTAACAGTTGAGAACAATGCTACTGGAGAGGTCACACAACCTGTCTAAGATCACAAGATTGACTAATGCCAGCATCAGGTGTGGATCCAGGTTTTCTCGCCTCCTGAATTAGGTAGGGTTTTTCAAACCATATTGCCACACCCCCTGTTCAATAAACAGTCCGTGACAGAAAACAACAAATGCAAAAGGCCCGTAAATAGATGGAGATTGGGGTCAAGGGCAAAGGGAAGAGATGAGAGCTGGAACCTCAGTATTTACAAAGACTGTTGGTGGGAGTCTAAGACAATAGCTGTTCCAATCCCCAGATTTGCCGTAAGAATTGTAAATGCAGTATTTTTTAGTTGGTGGAGACAAACTTGGACAATTGCAAGCTCCATCCAAGATCTCTGCTCATCTTCTCTTGGCTCTGGTGACCTCCCTTTATTAACCATGACTAGAAAATTAGGTGACATGATCTGTGTGCTACAATTAAAGATGCACAGGGAATATACAGAGATCTTGTATTGTTTTGGAACATGGCTTGAAGCTTATGAAATTGGCAGCATTTGCTTTATCCTCTTTTCCTCACAACTGTCCAACCAACCTTCCCATTCCTGTCACCACTCTTCCCCCAGCATCTCCTACCCATACCTGGAGAAAAAGAAAAAAAAAAAAATCGAGGCGGATGGAGCCAAAGACTGAAAGGAGACAAGAAACATAGGGAGAAGAGAAAGATGAAAATTATAGTAAAAAAAAAAAAAATGAAGAAAAAAGAAACCAATGAGATGAAGCTGTGTAAAATACTCTGATGCAGAATCACCTGGTATATTTGTTAAATGTATATTTCTGGGCCACATTCCAGATTAGCCAAATTGCAGTCTACGGGAGTAACATCATTTAAAAATAAATGAAAAGCCTTTTGATAAAATAATTACTCCCTTTTTGTTAATTTGATTTCAAATTTTGTTATTTTGATTTCAAATTTGCAAATCCAGTTGCTTCTTTAAAGCTGGCAAAAAAAGAAATACTTCATTTATTTTCCTAAAAGGCTTTTCTTTTGTATTGTACACAATGGTTGATAACATTACCATACACAAAAAAGTTGGCGTATTTTCACAGACATCAAAGCAGCTCAGAGACATAGCACCTTCCATCAAAAGGCTTTGCTCTAATGAGAGTAGCAGGATGATGTTAAATGCATTCTTTTCTCCCACAGGCACTGGTGGTGTGGATGCAGGAAAATCTACACTCAAGCAGTGTGCTCCTTATCTTTTTCTTCAGGTCCATTTGTTGTGATGTTTTGTAAATTACAGATCTTTTGTTCATCTTTAGGATTTTCTTATTGACACTTGGCTAAAGTTAGAATATTGCCTGCCATGTTAACAGTCCCATTGGGAGGTCCTATCACAGCTTGTCTGGAAGGCCAAATCTGTTTCCACTGTGTCTGTGGTCAGATTTCTCTACGGCAGAGGCTGCTGTGCTAAATGACCTTCTGCAGGTTGTCTACACCTGAGTGCACACGTGGAGTTAGGTATAATATAATGTGTCCCCATCAAGCTGTTCTTGCAGGGATGGTGGTTGCAGTTGAGATGCATGCAAGGTGCTGGTATATTAGTCAGGGGCATGTTAGGAATCCATATTGAAAAGGGCCTGCTGTGTAGTGATCATATTGTCTAACCACATTGAACGATGCCTACTGGGTAAGTGATCATGTTGTGTATCCATATCTAGCTGGGCCTGCTGTGATAGTGATCACGTTGTGTGTAATTGCATGGCCACCCGGGGAATTTATTGCTATAGATCAGGCTAGAGGGCAGAAGAAAAGCCAATAATTGTGCTTTCCCTGGGCTGTTAGCTGTAGTATTGAGGAGCAGGCATCAACTTCTAAGGTGGGAAACAAATCTTTGATTTGGGGATGAAAACAAAGTTGACATTCTCAATTCTAAGCATTTTGGGGTTATTCCTCTTTTCTATTTCATGTAATGGCAAATTATTTGTAATTTGGGTAAGATGACTCTATAAGTGATAAAATTAGTACACTTACAGGCTATAGTAAAATTAACATATAAGTCAGGTGTGGTGGCTTGTGCCTATAATCACAGCACTTTGGGAGGCTGAGGTGAGAGGACTGCTTGAGGCCAGAAGTTCAAGACCAACCTAGGCCACATGGTGAGACCCCTGTCTCTACCAAAACAACAACAACAACAAAAAAAAACAAAAAAAACACCATAAATAAATTATCTGTGTTTGGTGGTGAGCACCTGTAGTCCTAGCTATTCAGGAAGCTAAGGTGGGAGGATTGTTTGAACCCAGGAGTTCTAGGTTACAGTGAGCCATGATCATGCCACTGCACTCCAGCCCAGGTGACAGAGTAAGACCCTGTCTCTAAAAATAAATAAATAAATAAAATTAAATGAACATATAAAAAAATCAAGCTTATTCACATAGAATGCCTTCAGGATTGTTCATAAATTCATAAAACTAACAAAGAATAAAATATCCTGCCAGAGAACACAGAGCCAAGCAGGATATTTATTATTCTTTTTTGGCTAATCTCTTGTTAAGAGAATTTTCTCACCTTTCAGGAGTCAGGAAAGGTTAGTAAAACCAAGGCTACCAGCCTTATATTCCAATATTTTTCTTCTTATTTAAATTATATCAGTGGATAATAAAAAGGAGAGACAGTCAGTAAGTGATGGGCCTGGTTTAGTAAGCAAGCAATATACACACGTCCAGATCAGTACGATCCTTCAAAGTAGAGAGTTGGGCAAACTTACCTGCATTTTGGGAACTTTTCTTTTGGAAAGACTTTCAGAATTAGTTTACAAATCATATAGGCAAATCAGTGTCATTATCTCCTTCCTTTACTACCAAAAAAGAAAAAAGAAAAAAAGAAGAGCATCTACTCAAATGGCTCTGGCTCACTCAGATTTGACTATGAGAGATGTTGACTCTTTATAAAACCAATGTAGACGTGTAGATGGGGACACATTAGGATAAATATAATCAGACAGATTTGTTGAAAACAATCAGACAAGCATTTTCAAACATCATTTGTAAATTCTTTTGGAAATAGTCCCAGTGTGTTATAGATGTAACTACTCCTGCTGATATCCCTTGTGAACATGGTAGCCTTATTTTGCAGGTAAACATAAACTCAGACACAGCCAGCCCATGAATTATAGGGGGATTTTTCATGGGTAAGTAGCCTAGCTCTTTCTGATTTCGAATAGGAGCTAACCATGTTGCTGTTCAGACAGAAACCTGGACTTTTAAAATTATCTTTAGAATTTCATAAATTAGGAGGATAGAGGGAAGGAAAAAATGAAGGAGAGAGGATAAGAAGGAAGGAGGAAGAAAAAGCAGAACCCTTCCTTGCAAATCCAGTCTTACGGTCATGTGATTCATCTCATTATAGTTATTGAAGAGAACTTTTGCACAATGAGAGACAAATCTGACTTTTCAGAGTCTGATTAAGTATTTAGATATAAATGTGTCTCTCCAACAAAGATATGATCTTCCCATCTTGAAGTCTCTAATGTCATCTTTTTGGCAGGGCCCTATGGCCTGATGATTTTAATAATAGTTCCACTCTGTTCTTGTGTGGTTGATGAGCCCCAACCAAGGCTATGGAATGAAGTGTCAATTGGGAGTGTGGAGGGGGTGGTAGGGTGTCTGTTCAGTTTACTCTAGTTTCAATGAATTTAAAATGAACCATAAACTGGAGCAGAAACTCAAGATTTCATTGTTTATATGTGCTACAGTTCTAATGTTATCTAATTTTAACCACTTCAAGCCATGTAAATAAACAGCTGATGGAAGAGAATAGAATCAGTAGCTTTAATGTTGTTTGGGGCTGCGTGCCTGGCACTGTGTTAGCCAATTTACATCATGTTATTTCATCTACTTCTCATAAGAAGCCTGTGAGATAGGCACATTATACCCATTTCACAAAGTCACAGAGTTTCACAGAAGTGAAGCAATTTAACAAGGGTGATAGAACACAGGAAGACCAGCTCTGTTTCTCTCCAAAGCCCAAGCAGGCTCTATTATCAGATTGTAATTCTTTAAAATGAGTTTTTAAAGCCACCTATCTAGAATAATAACAGAGAAGTTTATAAAGTGAAAAGTAAGTATTTCTCTTTACCATCATCCTTTCCCTGCAATCTCATTTCTCTTACTAAGGGGAATATTTTGGTAAAATATTCCAGACTTATCTCCATACCTAAAATAGGTTTCAAATGCTGTTTTCTTTGTTAGTCACTCAGGCACATTTTAAATGACTGGCGTCACTTCATACATGGGCTGACATATGATATTTAAGCCATTTAATTCCCATGAAGTAGAGAAGTTTAGAAGAAAAGACCATAAAAGTAGGGCCTTCAAGCACCAACCTCCAGATCAAGGCTATAACCACCTTCAAACCTAGTAGAAGGCATCAATGTGGTGGTGAAAATTGGTTCTCAAACTGACATCCACTTCTGGAGTCCCTTTGCATATGCTAATCCCCCAAGATATTCCTAAAATGGTAGGTCTGGGTTATTGGTAGATATGGGCCTATGTACCAGCTCTAGAGGGGGGATGCACAGTGCTACAAGAACTGCTGGACTGGGTAAGTGCGAAAGATGGGGACTTGGTACGTAAGTGTCCCCCTGTATGGCTAAGAGGACCTAATGTTCTCCTTTAACAGAGGATGGGAGGACACTCTGAAACTCAGTTTCCTTCAAAACCAGCCTTACACAGTCTACTGGGCTACAAAGCTGCCCATGAGAAGCAGCAGTTAGAGATGGGGTAGCTCTCTTTCTAAGTTAGTGAAGGCACAATGTAAGCACTGGAAGCAGAGTCCACAGCTAGAAAACAAAGCTTGCAAACAACAGCTATACCAACTAGTGGACAACCTTCACACAACGCAGTGTGCAAGAACAACCTTTTCCCCACTTCCCCACCCCCTGATGCCATCTAACCTGAGGTAGCAATGCACACCTTGTTTATGCAAAGGTCAAATTACTGGCTTTGTCAGTGGATATACCTTAGCTCACTGCAAGAGCAGGAGGGACTACTCTGTTCTATTCAGGCACTGGTTCTTGTTAAACTTCTTTCTTTCCAGAAAATATTCTCCACAGCACGGTCATTTAAGGCATATGGGCCTGCGCTTAATTGGGCATTTAGAAGAGCTACACTTCAGGCAATTGTAATAGAGCACAATTCTGAGCTCTCTGCAGCACAGTTTATCAGAAGACAGTTGAGAGAAAAACAATCTTCAGGTAGGATTGCCTGGGGGTCATAGTGTCCATTCATACGCGTGGATCTGTATGGGGTGGGGCTCGTGGCTTCAGACATCCAGCTCCATTCTAACCTCTGCAGAATTGCTTGTGCTGGATTGCATTATGCTGTCAGTGTATATGGAGGGTCACTGTAAGAAATAGCCCTTGGATGCCTCTTTTGTGTCTATTGTAAGAATTTGTTGAAATATCTACTGTATCACCTAATTGCTCTGTTTATAAAGACTCTTGGACATTGCAATGAAGACCAGGAATAACTGTAAATCTCCTGAGGAGTCATTTTATCTAATGGACATTGTGAACTGTGAAGCTGACAAGGTTTCCTAATTTCATGTTACTAGAAAATTTAGAGCCCAAATGCTATCCTAGCATATTTTAGCAACTCTCAAAAGCCACCTGAAACCTTTTCTGAAACAAGGTGAGAGGTGGGGGTGAATCAGTAAATTTCTAGGTAATAAGTGTGTTTTATTTCAATGATCTCTGTTTCTTCCCTTGCCAAAGTCACCTTTAATAGCTGAGGAGAGACAAGTAAATTTGTCTTCTAATATGGAGAAAACAAAGTTGCTTTCCTTTCTACCTCCTAACAAGTCACTCTGGAATTTACGGGGCTCTCAATATGCTACCTATCAGAAACTTTTTCTTAGGAAACAGGTTATTTTGTTCTAGGGGGACCACAAAGATCAGATCAATAAGGCATGGCTGTTACTAAATCAGTTCACCAATTTTCTTCAATTCAGGATTCCAGCTGCATACTCCATTCACAAATCTGTGGTTATGAACATTTAGTCCTTTGTTGGCAATAGAGATTTAAAAAATAGGTGAGAGGAACCACATTTAGACTAGCAACTCAGGTTTCCTAACAATGGACTCCTCTTAGCTAACACTTGGACCCCATTGAGCTCAGTGCTCTGAGCCTGCTTGTTGTCTGAGATGGGCCAGCAAGTCAGTGACACTAAACTGCCTTCACAGAGATAGAACAATCTTCCAAGTTACCTTTCAGAGATGCTTGAGGAAAAACGATGCACCAATGGAGACAGAAGCTGAGAAGAATATACATTTCAGGAGCCCCAAACCAACAGTACGTGTGCACTGGTAGCCCCCAAAGCCCCAGGATCTCCACTCCAACACCCTTTTGAAAATAATATGAATCGTCCAGCTAGTTCTATGAATGTAATAGTGGCTTCAGCTGAGTGACAGCTGTGCTGAATTTAGAGCAGGTTTCCTCCAAGTGTGGAATTTCTCAAGGGCAAGGTAGCTGGACAGGAAAGGATCTTATTTTTTACCTCCCATGGCCTTGCTCCAACAATTGTATTTCTGTTTCAAACTCAGTCATTTTTAAAACTTCACCATCATGCACTTTTATTTAAAAAAATACCTATTTTATTAAAATAATTATTTTACTTATTTTATTAAAATAAGTAGGCTCATATTCATCAGCTCAATGGAACCTAGAGCTTCTCAAAAATCCAAAGCCCAGGCTAGGCACAGTGGCTCACCCCTGCAATCCCACATTTTGGGAGGCCGAGGTGGATGAATCATGAGGTCAGGAGTTTGAGACCAGCCTGACCAACATGGTGAAATCCTGTCTCTACTAAAAATACAAAAATTAGCTGGGCGTGCCTGTAATCCCAGCTACTCAGGAGGCTGAGGCAGGAGAATTGCTTGAACCTGGGACGAAGAGGTTGTAGTGAGCTAAGACTGTGACACTGCACTCCAGCCTGGGTGATAGAGCAAGACTGTCTAAAAAAAAAAAAAAAAAAAAAAAAAAAAAAGTCCTGAAATTACATAGCTTGCTTGCTGTTTGGATACACATAACTGTCCAAGACAGATTCATTAGCTTCGTCACAAGAGATTTACTTATTTCTCTTATCCGCATCCAAAAGCCTGAGTGAGCAGCATCAATCTATTCCAAGTGTGGAGCACACTGGTGTGTTTTTCTGTCAGGGGAGGGGCAACAAATGAGACAGGCTGTCAGTGTGATTCAAAATTGGGTGTTGTGGACCCTCTGGAGCTGTGTGTTTTCAAATCTGTTTCATTTTTTTTTCTTAGATAACAAAATGCAGAGCTTTCAGGCTGATTATTTTGGAGTCTATTTGGATCCTTTGTGGAACTGGGAAGTAAATCGTCAGCTTATACACAAGGTGGCACCCTGTGATTCCAACCAGGTCTGAGAGGAGCGATGCTGCTAAGAGACTGAGCCACAGCCACAAATTTTTATTTACCATCTGCTATTCCCACTGTGGCAAATGTAGAGGTAGAAGTAGATGTTTGGCAGGTCACCTCTCAGTGTAGTCTCTGTCCTTACATCTCAAAGATGCAGAGCTGCCTCAGAAAAGGGCACTGGAACCACGGAACTGATTCCAGTTGATTGTAATGAATGCAGACCCCACATTCAGATTACATATGGAAAACAACGAAGCTTTATTAGTACTAGGCTCATTCCTGGGAACGTAACGGGGAGGGGTGGAGATGCAGTTCACATACCAACCCAATTAACTTTCAATTGGGTTTGCTGAAACCAGGAGCCAATTAGAAAGAACGTGACATTTACGAAACTCTGAAATAGTTGAATAGCAATTGTGTTTACTAGTTTTAAGATTCCTTTCAAAAAGTAATTTGTCCATTATTTGGAAGCTGCCTGCCTTGATTATAGTACTGGGAAATGGAAACTGGAATGTAATTCCAGTTCTAACAGTTACTTGACAT
Source organism: Ateles fusciceps (assembly GCA_036589455.1). Taxonomy (NCBI): domain Eukaryota; kingdom Metazoa; phylum Chordata; class Mammalia; order Primates; family Atelidae; genus Ateles; species Ateles fusciceps. Next base: position 13,819,849 of record JAZHEH010001266.1, on the reverse strand, counting down.
TTATTCTAATTTAGACTACATTTAGATAGTGATTTTATTTTGATATGGCTTTAAAACTGGTTTTAATTCTTGGGTGCTTTTATATTATGCTTGCTGGGCTAAATGCATGTCATTTGGAATTGGTGCAGAGCATATTTAAGTGGACTGATTTTAGAATGACTGTACTCAGCGCATTGTACGTGAAAATTAAAATTGGTGATTAGGCTGTGCATCCATTTGAAGCAGGTCTTGATAAAAATATTTCATAATTTTTTATTTTATAAGAAGATATTTTCTGTTTTTAGCATTAACAATCATATCAGTATTTAACAAATCCATCAGAAATAAACTTTATGAAAGGTAATACTTATATACAAATAAAAGTTACTTTCCAAATGTGAACAGAGGCATTCTGGTTTGGGCACTAAATTGGAAGCCAAGAAAACACAGGCTGTATCTCAGTTGAAAAGTGTATTGTGTTATTTGCTTCAAACAGTTTTATTCCCAGCTCTATAATCATTGCCTACAGGGTGAGAAGAAAATGGAGATTTGGGGAAGAAATCTTTTACATGGTCAAAGTAAAAGAACAACAAAGAAACAACTATTACAGCAAAAATCCCTTCCTATAGTTAAATTCCAGGTTTCAAAAAGGTGTTTTTGAATTGCTCTAATTGGTTCTAAAATCTCTATGCCCAAAGGCAGGAAGCTGGAAACCAGGTAGACCACAGTAATAGCAAATAATGGCAGCAATAGCTAGGTCAGGTGACAGGCCAGTAAGGTATGTAAACTATAAGCTACAGTGGCATGGGGTGAGTACCAGCGAATTTCTTCATGGAATATCAGTCAACAAATATACCTTAGATGCCTGCCATACGTGAGGCAAGGAACTGGGGGATACAGCGATTGACAGATGGATATTGTGCCTGCCCTCCTTGAGTCTACTGCAACTTTAGGCTCTGGGTGATGCACTCTCTTGGCCGTTGGTTGGAAGGTCTTAGTCATCAACTTTGGATTAGCGGCTTTAAAATGCTGACTGGTCAATAAGCTGAAAAGCTTGGCTAGCAGGGTAGCACCACTGAGAAAACAAGAGTTTTGGAGTCAGGTCACACCTGAATTTGAGCTTAGTTCTGTGAGTTGTTAGAATTGAAATTTGGCAAATTATGTGACACTCAGTTTTCTTATTGGTAAAATTATATTTTTTCATAGAGTTATAATAAGCGGAATTAAATTAGTTGAGATAATATTGTAACATGCTGCTACAATGGCTGGCATATTATACATACTCAACATTTCCTTTTCTGAGAGAGAGTAACAGTGAAACTAAATATAGAGACTAGAAGAAAGCTATCCTTCCTGAACCTGAGGAGGGCTGGGCATCCAGATGAAAGCTCTGGATGACTCATTTCTTCAACTATTTCTTTTTCTTCCCTTTCAGGCTTGAACCCGGTGCTCACCCCCCTCCCAAGAACTTCTTGTTTTCCTTGCAGAGAACTGGAACTGTTCCAGAGGTAGCACTTAGAGCAGGACATGCCCATAAGCTTGAGGAAGGTACTGCTTACAAGAAATGAGTCACAGCATCGCCATTGTTTCCAACAACAAAGTCTATGAAAAACACTCAAGCTCCACTAAACAATACTCTGAGTTTTGCTGGGACAGACTGGTTAGACTATTTGGACACTACCATGAAGACTATGTCCACCATTCTGCCTTCAAAGGAGGAGACTGTGGAGAGAAAAGGGGAAGAGGAAGAGGAGGAAAAGGAGGAGAGGAGGAAGTGGAGGAGGGGGGAAAAGGACTTAATAGAGGAAGAGATACAGTTTTGATGTCACAGAAATGACAGTAGGAATCATTTTTTTTCACCGTTGGTCTTTAGGAAACCATCTGCCTTTCTCTGCGTTAGGCAGAGAATTGATGGATTATTAGAAAATGGTAAAATGTGTTAAAAACTCTCTCTGTACGGATTTTGTGAGAAAAGTGTAATGCTTAAAGACTAACCAAGAGACTCTTGGCTAAACCAGGTGGGTGTCAACAATAGTTAGTACTTATTTGAGTCACCTTGATTTTCCTTCCTCCTGAGAACTTTCTCTAACCAGTTTAGGCTGCAGTCATGCCTCCTTTCTCTGAACTCTCACAATTATTGCCTACATCTCGTTTGGTAATTAATCATGTCCTATTTACTGCCTGTGTCATCTCTTGTATTATTTTCTTCAAATATTTACACTTTTTTTTTTTTCGGTTGCCATTTATCTTTCCAGCTGCCATTTTCTTCAGCTATTTACGTCTCTTACTGTTATTTATCTTTCCAACCATCCTGGCATCCCATTAACGTGAAAGCTCTCTGAGACAGGAACATTTTCTCAGACTTCTGCAGCACCCCACATTTGACACACATCTACTATTTTGCAAATGTGTGCTGCCTTTGGTTAAATTTTTAGAAGCTGAACTTTTAGGAACGCTACTATTTTTGAACTCAGAGAAATACCTACCATCCACTAAACAGCTGTACCGAAGTTTGGGTGACAGGTTCAAGTTCACTTGTTGCATCTGGCAGCCTCAAACCATGAACCCTCACTGCTGCCCTGAGCATCCACCCCGCGAAGGCGAGGACGAGCGCGCTGCCGCACCTTGGAGAGCTCTTTCGGACAGGTACTGAGGGGAGGGGGGGAGGAGAGGGCTGGTATCAGCCGCGCGGCGCCCCTCCGAGCGGACTGACGGGAGGGACCTCTTGCACCTCTCGGGGATGTGCGTCTCGGAGAATGCGAATAATTAGCCTGCGCTCGGGGCGCCTTAGGGATAACCGCTGTCCGAGTACAGGCTTGGGTGGTGTCTGGTGGGGCCCGGGTCGACACCTTCCCTTCCCGCTCCCGGACTTCAGCACACGCGCTGCTCGACGCGGCTGTCTTCGCCCGGCGCCTTCCTCCGGGACACCCAGCGAGAGGGGTGACCTGGCGGCGCAGGCACAGGCGCACGCTCCAGGGCGCGGGCTAACTTGCGCACCTGGCACCTGCCACACAGCGAGAGCACCGGCCGGCGAGCGGAGGGGGCGCCGTCGCCGCCCCCTCTCCCCGGAACAGACCGAGACCGAGCACGCTCCCGCGGGCCGGCAGCGCCGCTGAGAGAGTGGGTGGGCAGGCGAGGGAGGGGAAGGGGAGAGGAAGGGAGAGGAAGGGAGAGGAAGGAGGGAGGGAGGGAGGGAGAGGGCGAAGCGCGTTCCCGCGGCGGGGGCGCGCTCTCGCGCGGGCTGCCGGGATCGCTCGCCGCCGCTGTGGTAATGTCCGCCATGTTGGCCATGGCGCAGGGAGCGGATCGGGCGGGCGAGCGGCGGATCTAGTGTGTGGAAGCGGCCGCGGGCGGCGGGGGGCTGTTTTCGGGCGGGGTGGGCGCCCATGCTGTGGCCGGGGGCAGTGAGGAGGAGGAGGAGCGGGCCGGCCGCGCTGCACTGAGGAAGGAGGTGGAGGAGGCGGCGGGAGTCCTCCCCCCCTCCCCGCCCGCCCCGCCGCCGCCGCCCGGGCTGTTCCTGTAAGGCGGGGAGACAATGAGTAAACTCTTCCTTCCGAGCGCGGGCGCTGGACGCCGCCAAACCGCTGCCTATCTACCGCGGCAAGGACATGCCTGATCTCAACGACTGCGTCTCCATCAACCGGGCCGTGCCCCAGATGCCCACCGGGATGGAGAAGGAGGAGGAATCGGTAGGGACTCGAGTGTTTATTACCCCCCCTTCCCTCCTCCCCCCTCCCCCTTTGTCAGTCGGGCCTCGCCATTCACAGAGCGCTTTACGCTCGCTGGAGGGCGCCGCTGCCGCTCCAACGCATGGGACTCTACGCTGGCGGAGTAGCGTAAACCCTCTCGGCCGGCGTAGCGCCCGCCCGCGGCCGCCATGTTGTTGCGTCCCTGTGTTGTGATTAGCTCGCAGCGCTGCTTACGCTGCCGTAAGGGGGCCTTGCCGTAAGCGGCGGCCGGGAATGGCGCAGGGGGGATGCGCTGGCCGCACTTGGCGTACGGTCTCTGTTTACCTTCCCACCTTCCTCCCCCCAGGCGCGGGGTTAATTAATGGCGGGGTATTATTTGGCTGGGCAACATTATTTTTTTTTCCCACTTTTAAATGTGGTTTTGTATTGGGTTCTCTTTGAAATGACTGTGGAAAGTAAGGCGCTTTCAAAACAAACATCTTCCTCCCAGCAATGTAATCATCCTGGCTCCCCCGCCCGCGACGGTGCAGCGGGATGAGCCGGTGTAGCGCTGCGGCGGGGGAGGACGGGGGCCACAACTACCTAGCGGGGCGTAGCGTCCGAGAGCCGCCCGCCGGCCGGTTCAGCCGAGCCGAGCCGGGCGCGGGGCGGACGGACTCTGCCTGCTCCGCCGGGACCGCTGCGCTCCGTGCGCAGCCTTAGAGAGGAGTGGGGGATGCTCCGGAGCTGGCCGCCGGCGCAAGGTTGTCCTCGAGAATTGTCATTACAGGGTGGTCCTTAGAAGTTGAGGACCTAGTGCGTCTAAATTGGCAGTTGTAATTTTGGTGATACGGCACCTTTTGACAAAACTGCTGCTTTTCCTCCGATGGGTTAGATTTTACGTACGGTTGAATTTCATCTGTATTGACAAGAGTGTTTATGACTCTAGTGGTGTTACTTGTGTGCGAAGTTCATAGTAACTGCACCCTCAAGAATTTCTTCAATGAACCTACAGTCCCGCCTTATTGTCAACCTCGAGTGTGTGTGGATTGGTTCTCTTGCTTCTGTGACTGTCAAAAGGAAGCTCTAGGTTTCCGTGATTGGTTTTCTCTTTTGACTATTAATATTGCAGGAAATGCTTTTATGCCTTTGATTGGCTGGTAGTGTTCTGACCTCATTATGCTACCCTGTTATTACTACTTTCTGCTCTTATTTAACACATTTTTCTTTGGTGTGTGATTACTTGAAAGTCTTACATTTTCTGTAGCAAATGAATATGGCCGTAGCATCAGGATGAACTTAACTGTCTGTGTGTATACACATATATAACATATATATACGCATATATACGTGTGTGTGTGTATATATATATATTATATATAATATATAACCAAAACCCAGCATTTATCCCTAAGGTTTGGAGCTGTGAGAACTTTTTTCTATGTGAGAACTCCTTTTTAAAATTTTGTTTCTAACGTGACTCAGTTTTCCATGGAAAGGAAAATTAAGGTAAAATTATATTATGCACAATAATTAATTCATCAAGCTTTAATAAGCACAACTTTGGAAATTTTTGCTATTTTGTGAGTCTTGACCCAAAAGAAAGATGGACTTAAAAGTACCAGTATTGTGTGTAATTACTTGGATCCTATTTTAGAACTTGAGTCAAGAAATCTTCCAGAATGAACAGTTAGTTACCTGGAAGATATATTAGTTTTTGCAATCAGCAGCATACATGGTCCTTAGTATTTTATCTTAATTTAGTAAGATAATATACAGAGCAATTTCTTCATGCTTTATTAAAAATAAAAGTGCTTGTGGTGCAATTTTTTGTTTTTTGAGATACATGGTCCTTAGTATTTTAATTTAGTAAGATAACTTACAGAGTAATTTTTTCATGCTTTATTAAAATTAAAGTGTTTAACTCGTTTTGCAATTTTTTTTGTTTGTTTTTTGACATGGAGTTTTGCTCTTGTGGTCCAGGGTGGACTGTAATGGCGTGATATCGGCTCACTGCAACCTTCGCCTCCTGGATTCTAGCAATTTTCCTGTCCTGCCTCAGCCTCCCGAGTAGCTGGGATTGCAGGCGCCCGCCATCTCGCCCATCCGATTTTTGTATTTTTAGTAGTGTCAGGGTTTCACCATATTGGCCAGGCTGGCGTCTCAAACTCCTGATCTCAGATGATCCACCTGCCTCGGCCTCCAAAGTGCTGGGATTACAGGTGTGAGCCACTGCGCCTGGCCACGCCTTTCAATTTTATATTGACTCTTTTAGAAAAAATTATTTTCAAACTGAGCATGAGTGCTAAACTTGGATACTTTTCAGTAGCCTACCTCAATTGCCCAATTTTAAGGAAAAAGAAATCCAGATTCTGCCAGAACTAGAGTTGAAACCCAGAACCTGTGATTCTTTGTCTTGTCCTTTCTGCCTCTTTAATAAGTGCTAAAAGTGGAGATTCTTAAAATCAAACTAAACAAACCTTAACAGTTAAGATTTATATTCTGAAGTCTTTTGCTTCCCAGAATGTTCAATTAATTGGGGTGTTAGTTTTTCTCTCTTTTTTTTTTTTCATTCTTTCTTTCTCATACGTATGTCAGAAGACTTGTGCTTTCATGAGTGACAGCAGATTCATTTCTCTGGTCTTATTTACAGGACTTCTGTTGTTAAACAGAATTATGTATTTATAAAAATGGTTCTGCCTTGATAAATATTTCTAAGCAGTAAAATGTCATACATTTCACAAATGTTTTGTGTTTCACTTGAATTGTGTTTTAAGTAACGTAAAATATCTAGATGTCCTTAACTCCTTATCTCTGTAAGATTTTTTCTTTGAAGTCAGTAGTCTTGTAACCAACAAACCTTGGCTTATGGATTCATAATTGTTGCTGGGTGTCTCTGAACTGTGCTGTCCTGCTTGATTGGCTAAATCTTTTGACTTCACTTTGAAGTCTTCATGGATGGCTTTTTCCCACTCCCCCTCTACTCCCACCCACCCTTAAAATTAAGGCCTGTCTCCTCTGTGTAGCTATTGGACTATCATTAGACTTTGTTTATATAAACAAAGTCATTGACTCAATTTTGAGTTACATTCCGACTGAGTTACTTTCTGACAATGCCTGGATAAGGTGATTCAGGTGTTCTTGGGCATTGGTAACATTCTATCATTGATAACCATGTCTTACTGTTAGCTTTTTCTTTTCTTTTGGACATGCAAGCATCTTTTACTTCTTTTCTTCCCTATCCTTATTATCATTGTCCTTTGCTAAGAGCTGCCAGTTGGGGTCCTCCTTTAACTTTGTGTTTTGGTCTAGGTCAAGCACTGTACGCTTATGTTTATTTAGAATTCAGACCAGAAAAATCAGGCAGTCAGCAGTTCTGCCGCTTCCCCATGAGTGTTGTATAGTGGTAGTTGATGTTTTTACTAATACCTGCTATTTATTGAATACTTCATATATCCCAGATACTGTGTTAAGGGCTTTACATATATTATTTCATTTAATCCATTTTAAAAAACTTTTTTGAGGTATAATTTATATACAGTAAATGTGCCTACTTACGCTGTAGAGTTTGATGGATTTTGACAAATGTATACATGCATGAAAACAAGATATAGAACATTTCCAACATTGGAAAAATTCCATTGTGCTCCTTTGCAACCAGTCCCTCTCCATAACTAGTTCCAATTAACTGTTGATTTGTTTCATTTTTTTTTCTACTATAGATTTGTTTGCCTTTTCTAGAATTTCATATAAATTGAATTATACATACTTTTTTGTATCTAGCTTTCTTTGTTCAGCATGATGCATTTAAGATTCATCCTTGTGTCACTCTGTTCCTTTGTATTGCCGAGTAGTATTCCAGTGAATTTGTTATGCTGTCTTTATGCATTTCTCTTATTTTTGAGTTGTTTCCAGTTTTTGGTTATCATTTAATTCTGGTAACAGCCCTTTGTGGTATTACATTTCTGTTTTGTAGAGGAAAAACTTGAAAGATCTTCCTGCTTTTGCTGGCTGGAATTCAGACCCTTGACATTGGTGTCACAGAAGCATATACTCATAGCAACCCTCCTGCCTCTTCAGGGTTCTTACAGAACCCAGAGTTATCATCTGAACTGTGATTAAGTTCAGTATAGTTTTTGTAAATAATATTTTACTTTTTATAATTTTGGAAAACTTGATGTCAATTTGGTTAAATTGTTATAAATTATTAAGAAGTGTAGTTTTTTATCACTTAATTTGGTCTGACTTTTGCTCTTGACTTTTCAGATTCTCTTTCTTTCTTCTCAGCAGTTTGTTAACTTTGCTTTCCCCCTGTATTGACACCATTACATTTATCCCAGTGTTTATGTTATCTTAAGCATATAAGAAATTTGTGGGAAACTGTCCCATTTTATTGTTTAGATTTTTCTTCTGCTAGAATATAATGTCTCTAAGGGCAAAAATCTTTGCTTGTTTTGTTCATTAATATATTCCAAGTGCCTGGAACTGTGGCTGGCATATAATACATGCTTGAAAATGTTTGTTGAGTGTTGAATGGCCTTCTATTTCTTTTTCTATTCCAAAAGCTATGTTTTTGTCTTTCCTCTCCCACTCCCCCGCAATATCTGTCTGTATATAAAATTTTATTAGCAGAATTTGGTGAATTCTTCTTCCAGGAATTCTTTTTGGTTGCTTACTTTGGTACCATGTATATCTAAATATTATATCCTCTTTTTCTCTTGAGTCAGAGGCCTCTTTAAATATAGAATTTTTTCACACGTGGCTATAGTTGCAATGCAAATCTTTATCTTGTTTTAAGTAACTCTCATAGGCGTATGTAGATTTGTGTGAGATACATTTTCATACCAGAATGTACCAGTCTACATGAGTCATGTGATTCACCTTATTTTTAAAGAAGATCATGACTAATTTGAATTGCCATATCTCCTCTCATATGTTGTCTAATTTTTGCCATGTTAATATTTTAAGTGATATTTTGAATGATAGGGTGGGAATTTAATCAGTCTTGATATCTTTTCAAAATTACTATTGGCACTAATATATTTCATGTTTTATAAAGGAGCGGGTATAAAATGCAGTTTTGTAAATTTATACTGTAAAAACATGAAGTGTTTCTTCTTTTAACAAAAGCAAAGAACATCCCAGGCATTATCTAAATACCAGTGGTATCTACATAAGATATTGGGAAACTCAGGTGCTTTGTATAGCAAAAGTATATGTAAGTCTGTGTGCTGAAATGTTGTTAGGAGTCAAAGAAGATGCAGACTTTGATTTCATGGAACCTAAATGAACCATGAAGGCCAAAAACATGTATCTGGAAAGTTAGCAAAAACTGCAGCGTTAAGTCAACCTGACAGACATCAAAAGAGCAATAGAAAGAGTTAAATGTTAGTGTAGTTGAGTGGCGTGAGGAGATTGACTGCATGCTATGTAGAAGTCTTCTTGGAGAGAGATGTAACAATTTGGTCTTTCAGGTTTGGTTGCATGGTGTATGTTGAAGCAAATATTTGAGTATAGGATTATCTAAAGCAAGTTCTAAGGATATTGAGTAGACCAAAGGAAGGTTCTTCCATGTTAGGTGTTTTCTGTCAGTCATTACCTATTCTTCTTCCTGCTAATAGAAAGTTCAGGAGGACAGCACTCCGATGTTGCTGACCATATCTTTCTCCTGGTTTTGTTCAGACATGCAGACATCTTTTACTTCTGTCTTCCCCTTCCTTTTATCCCTGTTATATCTTCAGCCCTAGAAACTGTTTAAAACATAGAAGCACTCAGTAAATATTTGGTGAATGAAGGAGTAAAAATAGGGGTGGAGATTAGGTTGGAAACAAGGTAGAATTATCCTAAACTATAGATAGTTTTGAATATTAGGCCTAGGAGTTTGTAGGGTGGTATAGAAGAAACACCACTGAGGTACGATTTTTTTGTTTCTAGTTATGGTTGTCATGGGTTAAGCCGTTTATGCCTAAATGGGTTAAATGGCCACATAATTTGGGAAGTTGCTTAGCTTTTCTGAGCCTCAGGTTGTCATCACTACCATCAGAGCTAACATTTGAGTGTGTGTTGTTGAGTGTGTTGAGCATGTGCCAGGCACTTTGTTAAACTCAGTAGATGGTTTGGAGCTGACTATAACAGGAGGACGTATAGGTGTTATTATTACTTCTTTTTCAGAAGAAGAAACTGAAACTTTAGAAATTAAGTAACTCACCTAAGATCATCCATCTAAAAAAGAACATGCTAGAGCCAGAATTTGAACTCAGGCTGATTGACTCTGGAGCTCTTGGCTTCACTGTTACACTGCTTCATCTGTAAAATGAATGGGTTGAGAACTAGATGATACCTAAGGTCCTTTACAGCTTTACTGTCCTATCATTTATTGTTCTGTTAAAAGTTCAAAATTCCAGATTCTTGAGATAGAGAGCATTGTTGGTCTGGTTTGCATTAATCAAACCATTCAAAGAGCAGGGGAAGTTAGTGTACCTGTGTTGGTAAGTGTTAGCCTCCCAGCCAGGGAACTTCCCTGGGAGATGGTCTACTGATGGGAATATAGCATGATCAAAAGTTAGGAAGTTAAATTGTTAAATCATTTTAATCCATGGTTTGTCCCAAGGTGAACTTGTATACTTAGTATGTTTTTACAAACCGTAAATTTGTAACATGTTTTAATGAGCTTAGAATATTTTGTATGTATTATGTTTTAAATGAAATTTGAATTAAAGACTGTAAAAGAAGTCTCCAGTGTCCTTTTAAAGAAAGCAAACTCTTCACACTTACTGATTTTCAAAGTTGTATAGGATGAATTTTGTGTGACCTCGTAGAAATTATTTAGCCTTACTGGCCCTTAGTTTTCTCATTTGTGAAATAGAATTGGAGTGAGTGACCTTTAAGGTACCTTTGGTTCTAAAAATTACTTGCACCTCTGAATCCACATGTCTCTCTATTGCATATTGTCTAGAATTATAGTTAGATGAACTAACAAATGTGACATTAAATATTAGGAAAGTACTAATGCATAAGGTTTAACTCTTTAACACTACTGAGATGCTGTCAGTTTAGCTTGTAGTTCTTTCTTTTATGAAGATCAGTTATGTTCACCCACTATCTACTGTTAATTTTTCCTAGAGCTCAGTAGAGCAATCCATTCTTTGTATGTTTTAGTTGTGATCATTTCCTTGCTTTCATGAAATTTTCTTCACTATCTTTACTAGTCTTAATCATTGCTGTAAGTATTCTGAAGTTCAGTAGTACCTTTAGTCCTTACCACTAGAGTTTAATTTTCTAGTATCATTTTTCTCACTTGAGTGTGTGTGTAAGGTGTGTGTGTGTGAATTTTATATATGTATGAGGAAGTGAGAGCGCGTGCATGAGAGAGAGTAGACACTTATTTCCCCAACTAGACTAAACGTCTTAAGGAAGGTATCATGTCTATTTTATTCAGTACCTGAGACAGGCAGGATAGCAATCTAGGCACTTCTGTCACTTTCTATCTTAAGTGATAAAAAGTTTGTAATACAGGCACTTAGCATGATGCGGGTCACTTGGACTGAGTTTGGTTGTATCGGTAAACAATGCAGCTCTGCATCTTCATTTGGTATTAAGTAGAGTTGAAGTAGAAAAACAGTAATGGATGCATAGGGACAGCATGAGGAGGAAAGGCTGATAGGAATAAGCCATGAAGGAGAACAATGTAGATGGCATTGGTCTATCATGATTATTTGATTTCAACTTAAAGTTGATCTTCGATTATTTGCCTTGTCTGTACTATTTTAATGGGACAGAACTTCAAATTTACATATTCTATCACACAGGACTGCTTCTTACAGTATTAACACTGTGAAGGAAGATGGCAGTCACTTCTAGTTTCTCCTCAGGACCATTGCATTGTATCTGTCTGTTTTAGGTTTTTTGTTTTACTGTCTGCTGCTGTTGCTGTAAAGTCAGAAGAATGCAGAGTGGAGAGTCAGCCTATCTGCTACCTCTCTAACTCATTTTTGCTTCCCAGCTTGCTTGTTGTTTTTTTTTAATGGGCCAAGGACGTGAGACTGTTGGTTGGGGAGTCAACAAGCAGCACTCAGTTTTGCTGCTAATTCAGTGAAGTTGTTGGAACTTCAAAATTGCGATTTAGATTCCAATCCTGGCCTCTGCCACTTTCCTTGTGGGCAAGGTAAATTACTTAATCTCATTGAGCTCCATTTCCTTATCTGTTTAATAAAGTATCTGAAAAGTTAGTTTTAAAAGATCACATTTTTTTTTTCGAGACCAAGTCTTGCTCTGTCGCCCAGGCTGGAGTGCAATGGCGTGATCTTGGCTTACTGCAACCTCTGCCTCCCAGGTTCAAGTAATTCTCCTGCCTCAGCCTCCTGAGTAGCTGGGACTAAAGGCTTGCACCACCATGCTTGGCTAATTTTTGTATTTTTAGTAGAGATGGGGTTTCACCATGTTGGCCAGACTGATCTGGAACTCCTGACCTCATGATCCACCCGCCTCGGCCTTCCAAAGTGCTGAGATTACAGGCATGAGCCACCACTCCTGGCCCGGATTACATTTTTTGTAAAATTTGTCTGCGTCTCATAGGCAACACCCATTTTTTGGTAACAGTTTTTACTAATACAGGATTGTGAAGGTTGATGGAAGAGTAAAATTTAGAGTATTCCCATACATTGTTCTGTGATAGCGTTTCACATTTTTTCTCATGCCAGTTAAACATTTTTACAGCTTTAGGCCAGGTGTTTGAGATCAGTCTGGGCAGCATAGTAAGACTTCATGTCTCCAAAAAAAAAAAAAAATATAGCTGGGTGGAGTGGCATGTACCTGTAGTCTCAGCTACTTGGGAGGCTGAAACTGGAGGATTGCTTGAGCCCAGGAATTCGACACTGCCGTGAACTGTGATAGTGCCACTGCACTCCAGCCTGGGTGACAGAGTGAGACTGAGACTCTATCTCTTAAAAAAAACAAAACAAAAAGAGCTTTCAAACATTAGCAAGTTAATATATCTATTTTCCTCTTTCCTTCTCTGTTTTCTGGCATAGCAGTTAACGATCAAATTCATTCTAAAAAATAAAGACTTTGAAAATGTGTTGCTAAGAGAACTAAATCTTCAGTTAATCCTCAGAGTAATAATTGGACCCTGAATAATTAATAGTTAAATATTGTTTTTGCTTTTCAGAATGAGTTTTTTTTTTTTTAGGTTAGATGATTAGTTATGGAAGATAAGTTTCATTGATGAAAATCTTTTCAGTGGGTGTTGTATACTAGAGAAGTGAAGAGAGTCATTCCAGTATACCATTGAATTCTTGGATAAACACTTTTGTTTGGAAACACTCAAAAGTACGGTATTGATGAGGGTAGTCATGCCGTTTGTTGGATTCTTGAGGTGTTTCTCAACTGGAGCACTATTAGCATTCAATTTGTAGTTGGTTATGTGGGATAGTTACAGGCAAAACAAGTTTATTACAGCTATCTCCTGCCCATTTATTCTAGTTGGAATAATCCCAGAATGCTTCCTCCTTCAATTTCCAAGTGAAGGGTATTGCATCTGATTTGAGAATTATGATCCAGGGTTTCTTAACCTTTTTTTTGGTGCCATGGACTGTTTTGGCAGTTTGGTGAAACTCCTCAGAATGATGCCATAAATGCATAAAATAAAATCAGATAAATCAATTATATCGAAATAAAGTTACTAAAATAAACAATTTTTAATATATATGCTTTATTAACACATTAAGTACAAAATCTACAGTTGGATCTAGTTATTGTAAATTCAAATAGTGATAAGTATAAACAGTATTTTGACATCATTTGACATAAGAAGATCTATGACATGAAAAGGTCTAGGATTTCTGTTGGTATTGCTAGTACTACTGTGGTCTGTTGTCTACATTAGGAATTGAAGGAAATGCTAAATTTGTTAGAAGTTTGTGTTTTCTCATCCAAGTTCATGGACCCCTTAGTTCTTTCTGTGGTTGTTTTGGGGACTTATGACTTAAGTTTCAGAAATCTTGAGAATTTCCATGGCCCAAATGGGAGTCTCATTCCTGTGTCGTCCTTGTCCCAAATGCACACAGGCTGCAGATTTTATTCCCATAACTATAAAGGAGATACTACTGTAGACAGAATTGTCTTATTTTCACATTAGCAGATTTACTACTAGCTTTTTAAAATTGAAAAATAATAGATCCACATGATTTAAATATAAAAATTTAACAGCACAAAAGCATATACATAAAATGTAAGTGTCCTTCCTTCCTCAGGTCCACAGACATGCTACAGAGGCAGCTACTGTTAGGGGTGTGTTTGTGCATTCTAGAAAATTTCTAGACAAATGCTTTTTACTTGGTAAAGTAACCAAGTAATTCTTTTGTACTGATTTTGTAAGTGAGTAATGTGATCTTAAAGTTAGCTTTTTAATCTAGAGTTACAAGGTCGGGTAATTTTGATTTTAAATTCCTTCCCTTTAACATCTCCATGGACTTGAGAATTGGCAGAATGTAGCTTTCTGTTAGTTGATTGTAGTTTGGATAGCAAACCTTAACCTGTCATTTTCCTAAGTGGCAATTTGGTTGTTAGCAAAGCCTTGCATCGTGAATAGGACTTTTGCTTGTATTCCTATTTTTATACAAAAAATGTTGAAGTCAAATTAATTATTGATTAAGTGACTTGTTAGTGTTTTTACTGTAACTTGTATTTATGGCTTTAAGTAGTAACTTGGGTCAGAAGAGCAATGATAAGATACCATTTTGAAGAAAGCTGTCCTGTTCAGGTAGCATATTGGCAAGCCAAGATATTTCGTATGGACTGCACTGTCTCATAGTTTCACTGTAGTTGTTTGTGATGTTTATTCATTCAGTAACTTAGCCCTATAAGCACAGGGACCTTGTCTTTGTTACCTTTGTATACTGTGTCATTTGGTATAGGTGGCATATTGGTAGTTGCTCACTAAATATTTGATGATTGAATTTACAGCACCTGCTATGTGCATTAGACACAGAAAAGAATAAGATGTGGTACCCATTCACAAGCAGCTTATAGTTTTGGAGGAGAGAAAAGAGTTTTACACAGATTAACACATTTTAATGTGTTAGTGTGGAAAATGAAAATGATACTGTGGAAATTTATGTCATGAGGGACATGATTTGAACCAAAGTTTAAATGTCAATTCATGTAATAGCTAATTGACTGTAATGTACTATTGAGTTAGTTTTTACAAATTAGTCGTGAAATGATTCCTGTATGCCAGAATGCCATGAGTTGATTTTAGATGCCTGTTGTTACGTTCATATAGGGAAGTGTGTGATACCAAGTAGAGTTGTTAAGAATGTTGAAACGTTTCTGGGGTCTAGTGTAGATTCACCTTTTAGGACAGGCAAAATTGTATTATAAACAGTGCCTACTGAAAGAGTTTAGAAGAACAGAAACTGTTATGGAGGATGGCATAAAGAAACAGTGCTGCTTGGTTATTAATCAAGCAATGCATAGGTTTTACTTAATTTTGGCTTAAAGCACAGGGGTCAGTTTCTGTAAAGCAAGTACTTGGAAGAAGATTGTTTATACGTTACAGGTGCTTGGACAGTAGGAGTTTATTTGAAATAGCCTAGCCACCTTGCAGAATTCATCAAGGCTTTCAAAATACCTCCTCAAAAAATTTCAAAAGATTTAGGTCAGTAATTCTCAAGCTTTAGCATGCTTCACAATCACCTAGAGGACCTGTTAAAACATAGATCACTGGGTCTTATCCCTTTAGTGTCTGATTAAGTCTAGTATAAGGCCTGGGAATTTGCATTTTTAAGTTCCCAGGTGATCCTGGTGCTGCTTGTCCAGGAACCCAACTTTGAAAACCATCAGTTTAAAAGGTAGTATTGTGGTTCTTATCTTGGTCACACACCAGACTATCTGGGATGCTTTTATAAAGTACACTTAAAAGCTTTATCCTGGATCTACCAACCAAATTACAAGTTAGAGGTGATTCTGGATTCAGTAGAATGGATTTGTCTAGGTAGAAGAAAGGGATTGGTGTGTGTGCCCATGATCCATGCCTTTCTGCCTTAACATGATTTTACCCACCTTCCAGGGTTTCTTTCCTTGTGATCTAATTCATTGACTTTCAAATGTTTTTTGACTTCATTGTGTGTGTGTGTGCGCTTGCGTCGCTGAAATAAAGTACACTTTGACAGACATATCTATGTTATACACATACTAATACAGTAGATTTTCATTATTCGAGGTAGTTATGTTCTGTTATGTTGCCATGAGCATAGAATTATTTAATACCTAAGCCATTGCTGCTAGGGGAAATACAGGGTTAAGTTCTTGCTAGCCCCTGGTCTCAAGGGTTTCATCTGCTGATCAGTTTGTAACGTTGTTTTATGTATGTTTCTGTTTTTAAATTCTGTATTTAAAATACATTGTTGATTCATTGACATTGAACTCACAGCCAGCAGCACTGTAATTCATGTCTGAAGGAAGTTTATGTAACACTTGTATTTTCTCCACAAGGCACATCACAGTCGTCTTGTGCTGAGGAACATCGGACTGCACTTTAACCACCATACTTGGGGGCCCCTTTAGACAGTGAAATGACCCAAAAACGGCACAAAATGTGAAAAACATGGCACTAAATAGAACATGAACAGGATGCTTGTTTACACTATGAGAGTTGAAAGAATGCAGAGTGTCACCTTGTTTGACCTCAGATGGAACATGTCAGGTGGGCCATTCAAATATTTCACGGCTCTTCACGTGTCTGCAAGTGACTAAGAAAGTGTCACAAATAAAATTTAGCAAGTAGGCAAATTTCCAAATAGCGAATTTGCAAGTAATGAAGATTAGCTGTGTGTGTGTATATATATGTCTTTTTCCCTTTTCAGTTCTATTTTGTTAAAAATAATTTTGGTCATGAGCTACTAGATTGATTTCATGATTCACTAGTGGTTCAACTCACGGTATTGAAAACACTGCTTTAGTTACTGAATTCAGCAACCTGGGTTATATGTTATTTACTACTTATGCAATGATAAGGGGTAAATGATATTAATCTATGTATGTTACATAGTTTTTTTGTATGAGTATTATAGTTTTATTAAAAGATGTGTATATCTTTTCCTCCTTTGTGTAATAAATATACAGTTTAATCTTGATGGGGAACTAAGGTTTTGCAGGGTACATCCTCAAGTTTGTATTTGTAGTAGATCATTGTTGGATTGTGGAGGCAGTGCATGGGTGGTGGCAGTGGCAGAAGACTGGAGACAAAACTAGTTATGAGTGTACTGAACTGTGATTTCTGACTGCATTTTCAGCAATCTTATGGCAGAATAAAAACAATTTGGATACTTTGTGGATTAAGGAGTTTCATTTAAGTCTTCATTTTATTAACTGCGGTCTCTGCTACCTAGATAGACTTAATGGGGTCTGTGAACTTTCTGGGTTTGTTTTGTTACCACAGTTTCATATGGATGCTTACCACTTCCCCTCCCAGAGAATCATCACACCTAGAGTAAATGACCCTGATGACTCATTAAGGAGGTTAAGAAACGCATTCTAGTTGATAATGCAGATGGCTTTTTTAAAAAATGGTTAACCTTCATTGCTTATGAATCAAGTTTTAAATTTTCTGAGAAATCTGAGGAGGTATTTTAAAGCTTTAGACTGAATTTATACTGATGTGAAATGCAGAATTTTACTTGTTGATTCTTCGTTGTTTTGGAAACATATCACTCATGAATATAAATATATTGAATATAAAGATATTATTACTCTTAAGCACTATAGGAAATCTAGATATTGTGGCTGGGTGCGCTGGTTCATGCTTGTTATCCCAGCCCTTTGGGTAGACTGAGACAGGAAGATCACTTGAGGCCAGGAGTTTGAGACTAGCCTGGGCAACTTAACAAGATCCTGTCTCTACAAAATAATAATAATAAAAAAATCTAGATACTGTTTGCCTATATTGCAGTAGAATTGTGTTTAGGAACAGTGGCGTAAATAAAAGTTTATTTACTGTTAGGACATTAACACAGCACAGGGAGGTGCTCATTGTAAGGAAGATAAAACAGGACAGATGATTATTGGAAATGTACTCAGCCACCTGAGCATTAACTATTGAGGTAGTTAATTTCTCTGTAAACTAGAAAAACGAAACCCCAAATTGTTCACATTGTATTATTCTGTTTTTGGAAATACCCATTCTTCCCTTATAACAATATTATGTATGTTTACTTGTAAAAAAATCAGAATATGCAGAAAAAGTATGAAGAAGAAAGCACAAATGCCTTTAGTTTCACCTCTCTGAGGTATCCTTAGTTGACCTTTGGGTGAGTGTATATCCTTCTATACTTTTTTAATATGTAATGTATTTATATATGAATAGGTGTATGTGTGTAAGAGAGAAAAAGAGAGGGGTTTGTTTTTAAAAATCTACTTGAGATTGAAAAATCGGGGGAAAGAATTTCTTTGGCTCATTTTGAAACATCTCTTCAGTTACTGGATTAGCTTTATTCACTGTAGCCTGGGACATGGCTGGTGTAAGAGAATGGCAGCTTGTATTGGGTCACTGGTCTAAAGGGAGCTTGAGAGGAAAGGATAGTGGTTTTCCAAAACAAAGGAATTTTAAATATAGATATGGTCATTAAATAACTTCTTGTGTGCTGACCATCAATTCTAATTTGTTATTACTCTAACTAGATAGTGGTGTGGTGTAGATGTTGACTGTAATCTACTCAGTTCCATATTGAGGGAAATTGATACATCAGTCAGAAGTTTTTTCAGTCCTTAATAAAAAATGCTTCTGGTTTTTGAATTTAAGTAGATTTCCTCCTTCAAGTTAATTACCTCATTTCTTCCTTAGAACTTGTGTAGTTTGTTCTAGTATACACTGCTTTGTAGATCAGTGTGTCATTCAAGTGGGTATCCAGTTGTTTAAATATCATTAAAAAAATAATCTTTCTCCCTGGTATGAGATGCCACCTTCATCACATTTGGATTTTTTTTTAAGGTCATTTGGTGTATATTTTAACTTTTAATTTTGTTACCTTTAAATTTTCTTTCAGAAAATTTTTTTGTGCAAAATGTTTAAATCATTGTTTTATCTTTTTAAATATGATTGTTAATTGTTAATTGTTTATTATCTCTTATCATTTATTTTTATATCTGGTAGAGCTAGTCACTTCCCTTTACTCATTATTCTGCTTCTTTAGAGTTTACTGGCAATTGTTTCTTATTTTTTTAAATATGAACTCCATTATTATTTTGTCTAACTTTATATAGAAAATAATGTTGGCACTTTTATTCAGATTTACCATACATTTATAAATTAGCTTATAGAGAATTGATATCTTTATGATGTTGACTTCCTGCTTAGGAATGTGGTTTGTCTCTTCATTTGTCAAAGTCTATTTGTGTATCCTGTAGGAAGGTTGGTTTTGTGCATTTTTTTGTTGAACTTATTCCTAGGAATTTCATTTATTTGGTATTGTAAATGGAATCTTCTCTCCCATTATACCTTATAACTTGTTAAAACTGTTGATTTCTGTATGTCAATTTTATATCCTGCAATTTTATTAAATTGTTGTTTGTACTAGTTTTTGCGCTGATTGTCATATGTAATTGAGTTAGATACCATATCACCCCCAATAGAGATAGTTCACCTCTACTTTTCCAAATAGTATGCTTCTAATTACATTTTCCTGTTCTGTTTGCAAATATTTCCAATTCTGTGTTAAAATAGTAGTGGAGATAATGGGCATTTTTGTTTTGTTTCTGAACTTAATGTGAATGTCTCTAGTGTTTCTTCATTAAATATGATGTAGATAATTTTGTATTGATTTATAGATGTAGAAAACAATATATGTATTTATAATGGCATATAATACATATGTATGTAATACATAAAAGTACATAACATGTAAAAAATCTTTAGGGTATCTATCATGAATGAGTATTGAATATTCTCAAATGCTTTTTTGGCATCTGTGGAGATTACCATATGATTTCCCCCTTAGGTCTCTTTATAATTAAATATGAATATTTTAATATTGAATGATACTAGCTTTCCTAGAATGAATCCCATTTGGTAATGAGGTGTTACTCTTTTAAAAAATGTCTTTAGTTTTATTATTTGCTTTCCTGCAAAAGGACTTACAGAGGTTTCACATCTTCTTGGCCAAAAGTGGCTACCTCAAAGCTTCTAATTTTATTTTTTAAGCAGCCAGCTTTGGTTGAGAGTATTGATTCAGTCTCATTTTTAAATTTCCAGGACATGGAGTATAATTGGCCTAGGTCGGGTCGTATATCTAGACTGATATGGTTAACTGTGGCTGCAGGTAGGGTGAGATGATTTACCAGCTTGGCTGATGGCAGCACACCCTTGTGGGAAAGAATGGGAGAGAATGGCAGTATAGAGAGTTGATACATGGAACACACACCTCAAAAGGTATCTAGTGTGGTTTTTGTATTATGTAATGCAAAATTTATAGCTGTAGCTAGCAAAATTCTAGTTTTACTGTATAGATTAAGGTTTGTTTGTGTTTTTTGTTTTTGGTAAATATCTTTCTTACCACTAAGGCCTGGATTATCACTGGCTTTTTTATTCATTTGATAGCAGTAGTTCCCGAACTTTTTGTCACCAGGGACTAGTTTTGTGGACGATAATTTTTCCACAGATGGTGATGAGAGATGATGGTTTCGGTATGAAACTGTTCCACCTCAGATCATCAGGCATTAGATTCTCATAAGGACTGCACAACCTAGATCCCTTGCATGCACAGTTCCCAATGGGGTTTGCATTCCTATGAGAATCTAATGCTGCCACTGATCTGACAGGAGACGGAGCTCAGCGGGTGATGCTTGCTTGCCCTCTGCTCAGTTGTCCATGGTCCAGGAGTTGGGGACCCCTGCTCTATAGTACCATGTTTTCAGTGGTTACTTGGAACTAAGAAAGATTCTAAAGGACTCTGAGTCACATACCACCCAATTCCCCAAAAGAGGAGGCTTTTACTCTTAGTATAGGCATACTATTGTGTATTACATGGAATTTTCAAAGAATTAGAATTTACTATTTTATATATAGTGACATTATTTTAGCCAGAAGTTTGTGTTTGGAAGATATTGTTAAAAATAATTTATTAGGCTGGACATAGGGGCTCACACCTGGAATCCCAGCAGTTTAGGAGGCCGAGGCAGGTGGATTGCTGGAATCCAGGAGTTTGAGACCGCCTGGGCAACATGGCAAAACCCCGTCTTCATGAAAAATATAAAAATTAGCCAGACATGGTGGTGCATGCCTATAATCCCAGCTACTTGGGAGGCTGAGCTGCGAGGTTCACTTGAGCCTGAGAGGTCAAGGCTGCAGTGAGTTGTGATCGCGCTACTGTACTCTAGGCAGGGCGACAGAGTGAGTCAGGGTCTCAAATAAATAAACACATACATTTGTTGAGGTATAATTGACACACGTATTTCAAGTATGCAGTTTGTTGTGTTGACATTTGTGTACACCTGTTTTCACAGTCAAGATAATCAACATATCTCATCTCCCAATCCCTCTACCTCCTGGTCTTCAAACACTCATCTGCTTTCTATTACTGTAGATAAGTGTTTTGCATTTTGTAGAATTTTATATAAATGGAATCACAGTATATACTCTTTTCTTTGCTCTGGCTTCTTTCACTCCGAGTGATTTTTTTTTTTTTTAAAGATTCATACATGTTGCAGTTTGTATAAATAGTTTACTACTTTTTGTTGCTGAATAGTATTTCAATATATGGCTATATCACAGTTTATTCGTTTATCTTTTTTTTTTCACTTTTATATATATATATATTTTTTATTGCATTTTAGGTTTTGGGGTACATGTGAAGAACATGCAAGATTGTTGCATAGATACACACATGTCAGTGTGATTTGCTGCCTTCCTCCCCATCACCTATATCTGGCATTTCTCCCCATGCTATTCTCCCCAACTCCCCACCCCCCCCGCTGTCCCTCCCCTTTTTCCCCCTGACAGACCCCAGTGTGTGATGCTCCCCTCCCTGTGTCCATGTGTTCTCATTGTTCAACACCTGCCTATGAGTGAGAACATGTGGTGGTTGATTTTCTGTTCTTGTGTCAGTTTGCCGAGAATGATGTTTTCCAGGTTCATCCATGTCCCTACAAAGGACACGAACTCATCGTTTTTGATGGCTGCATAATATTCCATGGTGTATATGTGCCACATTTTCCCTGTCCAGTCTATCATCGATGGGTATTTGGGTTAGTTCCAGGTCTTTCCTGTTGTAAACTGTGCTGCAATGAACATTCGTGTTCATGTGTCCTTATAGTAGAGCGATTTATAATCCTTTGGATATATACCCAGTAATGGGATTGCTGGGTCAAATGGAATTTCTATTTCTAGGTCCTTATTCGTTTATCTTCAGAGTGATTTTTGGCTTTGATCTACTTTCCTTTGTTTGGGGTAAATAAATACCTAAAGGTGAAATGCTTTCATTCTATAGTAGTTATATTTAAAAGGTTTACCTTTAAAAAGAAAGGATCAAACTGTTTTCCAGAGTGGTTCTACCGTAAAGATACTTTGAGACATTTATATAGTTTAGAACTTTGCTACTTGAGTTTGGTCTGCAGATATTGCATTACCTGGGGGAGATTGTTAAAATGTTGAACCTTGGGTCCCATCCTAGACCTGTAAAATCATTCTGTCTTTTTCACAACTTCAGATCTAATCCTTGGTTATTTTCATATATAGGGATGTTGAAATTATCTGTATGGGTTATCTGTCTATCCTTAGTATTCAAGGAATGTAAAATAATTTTAGAAATGACTTTGTAAATCAATAAGTGAACTAACTGAATATCAAATAATGCTTTTAAAAGTCAAATATCAGTAATATATTCACCCACTGTTTCGAATTTTGTTTTTTACTACTATCATTTCCATTCTCGAGTGAATCTTTAAGCTACATTGATGTTGTTAGTATCACCTTTCTAAGTTGGTGTTGAAGATCATGGTCTTACTTAACATGAGGAAATTGTTGATTTAAAACAAGGTTTTTGAAAACCCAAAGTTAGATCTGGGAACAAAAGAGTAAACATTTATTGTGTTATTGAGTGGTACAAGTTAGCATTATACAATTTACAATTAAGTTTTCCAAAAGTTGATTTATGATTCAAATATTCTAGAATTATGATGTTTAGGATAACATTTTCTGCACAAGATTGTTTTCATTTTTATATTTCTGTTTAAGATGTCAGTTACTCAGTCCAGTAAAACCCCCCACTCACACCTCTTCTTCGTACTCCTCATAGGCAGTTAACATAGAGCAACTATGAACGATTCAGTTCTTACTCATTTCACATTTAACATAGCTATTTTTCAGGAGACAAACATCTTTACCCTGTTATTAAATTCTAAAAGGAATTTATAGTAAATGGACACTGTTTAGGTGATAAATGTTTTTAAATATAGTTTTACAGAAAAAACAAGCATCAATAATGTGACTGCTTATTTTATTGAATTTTATCTAAAGCTGATGTGTTTCTTTGGGAGGCAAAGTTAATGAAACTTATGTAATGTTACCTACAAGCCAGCATTTAGAATATTAGTAAATTGGATGTATAGCATGTTCTTTAGGCCATGTTTTTCAAATTGTCTGTAATGAAAGACCAGTTTTTGTTTTTCATTAATTTTTTTTTTTCTTTTTTAAGAAACGGGGTCTTGCTTTGGGTCAGTCCAGGATTGAGTGCAATGGCATGATCATGGCTCACTGCAGACGTCATCCCCTGAGCTCAAGCAATCCTCCTGCCTCAGCCTCCTGAGTAGCTGGGACTACAGGCATGCAGCACCAGGCCTAGCTGATTTTTTGATTTTTATTTGTAGAGACTGGGTCTTGCTGTGTGACCCTGCTGTGTGGCCCAGGTTGGTTTTGAACTCTGGAGCTCAAACCATCCTCCCGCCTTGGCCTCCCAGAGTGCTGGGGTTACAGGCATTAGCCACTGCACCTGACCACAGAACCAGTTTTTAAAAATTTTTTGATTTATTGCATACTAATACTTTTGTCAGGTACCATAAAAATACAGAAAAATTAAAGATGTAGAAAAAACAAGTCCATAATTTTTAAATTATTAGTTTCAGCAGATAAAAATTACTCTGATTGCTTTAAATCCTCCTAAACACTTACAGTGATTTTTGTACTTCTAGAGAATGTCAGTCTGAGTAGCACTGCCTTAAACTGTGGTTGTCAGATTGTAGTCCCAAATGCACAGCGTCATCAAACATTACCTGGGAACTTAGAAATGCCAGTTGCCTGGTTCCATCCCAGGCCCACAGAATCATAAATTCTGGTAGTTTGGCCTCAGTTTCAGAATCACCTATAGGTGTTGAAACAATATTCTGAGCTTCAGCTGCAGAATCACCTATAGGTCTTGTTTCAGCCTATAGTGTGGCCCACACTACTGGTATCTTAAAACACCAGAAATTTTTTTTTCAGTAAGCACATATATTTTCAACCATATCAGTCCTCACTTACACATATTATTTCCTAAGAATCTGACAGATTTAACTTCATAACTAATCATGTCTTTCAGCCTTTCATTTACATAGTTGGCACTCCAAGAGAGTTCAGTTTCAACATCTACAGGTGATTCTGAAGCTGAAGCACATGAAACTTTAATAAGCCATTGTTAGGCTTTTTTTCTTTTCTTTTTTTTTTTAGGTTCAGAAGGTATTTCCTTCTAAAATGCTGATTATGTGTGCTTTTTTGAGTAGGAGCTGGATAGCACTCTTTTAAGACTAAACTGTCTTGGAGTGCCAACAATGTAAATGAAAGACTGAAAGACATGATTGGTTATAAAGTTAAATCTGTCACAGATTCTTAGGAAATAATATGTGTAATTGAGGATTGATATGGTTGAAAATATATGTGCTTACTGAAAAGGAAAATTCTGGTGTCTTAAGTTGCCAGTAGCGTGGGCCACATTATTAAAATTCTGTTGATAGAACTGAGAAGCCTGTCTTTGGTCTTCCGCAGATGAATGAAGACTTTGCCAATCAAAACTCTTCATCATTGTTAAGACCTCAGGGCTGCATAACAACTGAATCAGACAGCCCTAAGTTGGATGTGTGGCAGGTTGTTTCAGTACAAAATAAAAGGAACTAGCACACTGTTATGGTTCAAACCACTGAAGGTTGAAATGGGATCTTTGCGGAGATTGTCTGGATTCCGTTTTTTTCACTTCAGTGTCTTGTTGTTTGTAACTACTATATAGAACTACAATAGATTTTTTTTTTTTGTATATTGATTTTGTATCCTTCAATATTGGCTAAACTCATTCTAGTAGGTTTTTTAAATAGATTTCATCAGATTTTCTACATAGAGGATCATGTCTGTGAATAAAGGCAGTTTTACTTCTTCCTCTGTCAGTCTGGATGTTTGTTCACTCTTTCTGTTTTTTTAACTCTCCCCACTACCTGATGATTACACTGACTAGAAACTCCAGTACAGTATTGAATAGAACTGTTGAGAATGGCTATTCCAAGAAAAATAGTATTTCACTTCTGCGTGATGTTAGTTGTAGTTTTTTTGTAATACTCATTATCAAATTAAAGAAATTATCTTGTATTTCTGGTTTTCTCTGAATTTTTGGAATGGATGTTGGCTTTTGCCAAATGCTTTTTCTGTATCTATAGAGATAATCATACAGGTGTTTTTTTTTTGTTTTTCGGTTTTTTTTTTTTTTTTTGACTGAGTCTCACTCTGTTGCCCAGACTAGAGTGCAGTGGTGCGATCTCGGCTCACCATAACCTCCGCCTCCCGGGTTCAAATGATTCTCCTGCCTCAGCCTCTGGAGTAGCTGGGACTACAGGCGTAAGCCACTATACCTGGCTAATTTTTGCATTTTCAGTAGAGACAATGTATTATTATGTTGGCCAGCCTGCTCTCAATCTCCTGACCTTGTGATCCACCTGCCTCGGCCTCCCAGAGTGCTGAGATTATAGGCAAAAGCCACTGCGCCCAGCCTTAGTTTTTTGTTTTGTTTTGTTTTTTTTAAGCTTATTAATATGGTGAGTTAGATTTATTTTGAGTGTAAGTCAATCCTGCATTCCTGGAATAAGCCCTATTTGGTCATGCCTTTTAAGGTATTAGTGGATTCTGTTTGCTACATTTTTGTTTAGAGTGATTGCATTTCAGTTCATAAACAGATGTTTGTCTGTAGTTTCTTTCTTTCCAATGTCTTTTTCTGGTTTTAGGATCAGAGTCATACCTGGGCTCCTGGAATGAGTGGGAAGTATTCCTTCCTCTTCAGTATTTTGGAAAAAATTGCGTAGAGTTGGTATTGTTTTCCTCCTCAAATATTTGGTAAAATGAATCAGTGAAGGCATCTGTTTCTGGAGTTTTCTTATGTGAAGTTTTAAAGCACAGTTGTTTCTTTAGTAGGTATAAGGTTATCAATCTCTTCCCAAGTGAGCTTTGATAGTTTCTTTCAGGGAATTTGTCATTTTCAGCTAGTTGTTGAATTCATTATCTGGAAGTTCAAATATTCTCTGAAGTGATGTTACCTCTCACTTGTGACATTGGTAATTTGTGTCTTCTCACTTTTTTCCCTAACCTGGCTAGATGTTTATCAATTTTATGAATTTTCTTAAAAGAATTAGCTTTTGGTTTTACCGACCTTTGTCTGTTGATTTTCTGTTTTATATTTTATTGATTTCTTCTTCGATCTTACTTCCTTTTTTTCTTACAGTTTATTTTATTCTAGTTTTTTTAGGGCAGATGCTACAACTTTGTTTCTATTTTAATACAGATGTTGAGTGCTACAAGTTTTTTTCCTGAATGTTGCTTTATTGACATCTTACATCCTTTTGTATTTTCATTTAATTCAGAATAGTTTCTAATTTATTTCTCTTTTGATTTCTTCTTTGAGCCATAGGTTATTAGGAAGTGTGTATTTGGTTTTTATCTCTGCCCCTATATTGTGGTGTTTCAACCATTTACATTTAATATGATTTGTAGTAAGGTTAGGTATTACTCTGTCTTCTTACTCATAGTTTCTTCTAGTTTTATTCCCCCTCTCCCTCTTTTTCTGCCACCTTTTGGATTGACTGTTTTTAATGAGTCTCTTTTATCTCCATTCAGTATTACACTGTTGGATGCTGAATATTTTTGTATTCCTGTAAATGTCCTTGAGCTTTGTTCTGGGATGCAGTTAAGTTCCTTGTAAAGTCTGGGCATGGTGGTTTACACTTGTAATCCCAGCACTTTGAAAGGCCAAGGTGGGAGGATTGCTTGAGGTCAGGAGTTTGAGACCAGCCTGGGCAACATGGGAAGAACCTGTCTCTACAAGAGAAATTTTAAAAATTAGCCAGGTATGATGGTGCACACCTATGGTCCCAGCTACTTGTGAGGCTGAGGCAGGAGGATCACTTGAACCCAGGAGATCAAGGCTGCAGTGAGCCGTGTTTGCACCAAAACAATCATTCAAAAGAGTTTGCGGGACGAGTGCCTGTTCCTAACAAGACTGGAAAATCTGATAATTTGTAAAGTTACTTGTAAATAGTTTGATACCTTTGAGTTTTGCTCTTTTAATTTGTTAGAGAAGTCTGAAGCACTGTTCATTCTTGGGTTAAGTATTCTCCACTCCTGAATCAGTGTTTTTTGCAGAGTACACTATCCAGTGCCCTTTAAATTTTGAGGTTTTTGAGTCTTGTTAGGAACAGGCACTGTTGCCTCAAACTCTTTTGGATGGTTGTTTCTCCAGCCTCGGGTATTTTTTTCATACACCTGTGCCGATCAGTACACTGCCAGATACTCCAGGGAACCCTCTTCAGATCTCCTGGGTTCTTTCTCTGTGCATTTCTTTTGTCCTTTGCTACTCTGTCCAATGAACCTTAGCTGCCTTGGGCTTCTGGACTCTGTCTCAACTCATGAAGTCTACTGAGCTTCATGAAGCCTTCTGCCTCAGTTTATTCTCTTGCTCCATACTCTGGAAACTAACCACTGAGGCAGCCATAGGACTCACCTCATTTGTTTTCCTTCTCTTAAAGATCACTGGCTTTCATTGCTTGATGTCCATTGTCTTAAAACCCATCGTTTTGTTACTTTGTCAGGGTATTTTGTTGGTTGTATCAGGTGGAAGGGTGAATTTGGTCCCTGTTACTTTGTGTTTTTTTTTGGAAATTTTAAAATTGAGAGACAATTTATATAATGTAAAATTCTATAAAGTGTTCAAATGTTTTTTAGTATATTCACAATGTTGTACAACCATTACCACTATTTTGTTTCAAAACATTTCCGTCAGCCCAAAAAGAAACCTTATACCCATTAATATGGGTTCATTTCTGATAAGTTAGGGTTTGTTGTTTCTTTTTGTATTTCCCGTTGAGTTCTTCCTTCCACATACCTGTTGATGTTAATTTTTTATTTTTTGAGCATGTCAAATATTGTTCTAAAATTTGGAACTCTACAAAGGGTATGCTTAGAAAATTTTCCCCTCCCCCTCCCCCTCCCCTCCCCTCCCTTGTCTCTTCCCTCTCCTCTTCCCTGTCCTCTACACTCCCCCTCCCTTGGGTCTCACTCTGCTGCCCAGGCTAAAGTACAGTGGCAAGATCTCAGCAGCCTCAACTTTCAGGCTCAGGTGATCCTTCCACCTCAGCCTCCCAAGTAGCTGGGACTACAGGCACGTGCCACCTAATTTTGTTTATTTTTTGTAGAGAAGAGGCATCAGTATGTTGCCCAGACTTGTCTTGAACTCCTAGGCTAAGCAGTCTTCTTTCCTCAGCTTCTGAAAGTGCTGGGATTATGACGTGAGCAACTTTACCCAGCCCCTATTCTTTCTTCTTTAACTAATACATGAACAGTTTTTATGATGGTTTCTTGGGTACCTGGGAAGGAAGGGCCATTTGGGCATGAAGTCTGATATATAAGTGTAAGATCAACCTTATTAAGTTGCTTAGGTGTTCGCTTGATTTGTTATATGCAGATAGTGGTATATTAAAGTTTGCTAGTATTAGTGTGTTTTTATCTACTGGTACTTGCATATCTGGTAGCTTTTGCTTCATAAAATGTTTGCTACATTACTTGTTGTAAAAATAATCACAAATGCTAAATCTCTTTTGTGAATTGTGATCTTCTGTAGCATTAAAAAAATCTTTTTGTCTGGGCATGATGGCTTATGTCTGTAATCCCAGCACTTTGGGAGGCTGAGGCGGGTGGATCACTTGAGGTCAGGGTTCAAGACCAGCCTGACCAACATGGTGAAACCCCGTCTCTACTAAAAATACAAAAATTAGCCAAGTGTGGTGGTGTGCACCTGTAATCCCAGCTGCTCAGGAGGCTGAGGCAGGATAATTGCCTGAACTTGGGAGGCAGAGGTTGCAACGAGCTAAGATTGTGCCACTGCACTCCAGGCTGGGCAGCAGAGCAAGACTCCATCTCAAAAAAAAAAAAAAAAAAAAGAAAAAGTCATCTTTTCTATGGTCATGTTTAATTTTCTTTGACTTGAATTCTACTTGTTTTATATTAGGATCTGCTTGCATTTTTTACCATCTCCATTTACCTGGTAAACTTGTGTCCATCCCTTTATTTTTACCCTTTCTTAACTATTTTTGAGTAAGCTCACAACAATGAGCTTATTCTATTTTTTCCTATTCCTCCTCACATTTTTAGTTGCATTATTTTTATTTTGAGGAGGATGTTTTTTGTATACAGTGTATAGTTGAGCCTTGGATTACAAGCCAAATTGAAAACCTTTTTGTTTGAGTAGGTGAGTTAAATCCATTCACATTTGTTGATATGCCTGAATATGTTTGGTCTCAACTATTTCATAACATTTTATAATTTTATGGATTATATTTGCAATGTTTCATTCTCTTTAAAAGATGCTCTTTAAAAAGATGTTGCTCTTTAAAATTATTATTTTTGTTAATTGGGAAGGCTTGTATTTTTGTTGTAGTGGTTACCTTTGTATTTATTTTAAAAAAGCCTTAGGCCAGGTGCTGGGTGTGGTGGTTCACACTTGTAATCCCAGCATTTTGGGAGGCCAAGGCGGTTGGATCAGGAGATCAGGAGTTCGAGACCAGCCTGGCCAGCATGGTGAAACCTCATCTCTACTAAAAATTCAAAAAATTAGCTGGGCATAGTGGTGCGTACCAGTAGTCCCAGCTACTTGGGAGGGTGAGGCAGGAGAATTGCTTGAACCTGGCAGGGGGAGTTTATAGTGAGTGAGCTGAGAACGTGCCACTGCACTCCAACCTGGGTGACAGAGTGAAACTCTGTCTCAAAAAAAAAAAAAAAAAGAAAACCATTATTTAGTTATCCGTTTTGTTATTTAATCTTACCTGGCTTGTCTCATTTTTAATGGCATACTTTAACTTACTATACAACAGCTGCTACGTCTATACAGCTGCCATACAAAAACAAGCTTATTCCATTTTCTTTTTCCCTCTTTCTCCTCTCATTTTTAGTTGCATTGTTTCACATTAGTGTGTACATACTCATGTTAGTCTTTCAGCCTTTTCCCCCTCTCAAGTAGCTGGGATTACAGGCATGTGCCACCACGCCTGGCTGATTTTGTATTTTTAGTAGACACAGGGTTCTCCATGTTGATCATGCTGGTCTCAAACTCCCCCACGTTAGGTGATCCGCCCATCTCAGCCTCCCAAAGTGTTGGGATTACAGGCGTGAGCCACTGCACCCGCCAACTTTCAGTTTTTTTAATGTGAGGTTAGCTGTGGGCTTTTAATATATGGCCTTTATTATGTTGAGGTAATTTTCTTCTATTCCTAGATTTTTCAGTGTTTTAATCATGAAACGGTTTTGAATTTTGTCGAATGCTTTTTCTGCCTCCACCGAGATCATCATGTGATTTCCTTCATTCTGTTAATGGGCATATTACAGTGATTAATTTTCACATGTCACCCAACCTTCCAGGAGTAAATCCCACTTGGTCATGGTATATAATCCTTTTAATATGTTGTTGAATTTGGTTTGCTGGTATTTTCTTGAGAATTTTTGCATCACTGTTCTTTAGGGATATTGGCCTTTAGTTTCTTAAAGTATCTTTTGAGTTTGAGAAGGATTTGTGTCCATCCTTTTTGAAATATTTGATAGAATTCTGCAGTGAAGCCATCTGGTCCTAGGGTTTTCTTTGTTGAGAGATTTTTGATTACTGACTCAGTCTTCTTAATTATAAGACTTAATTTTAAGTACTCCTTTTTTCTGTATCCATGTTTTAGTATGTTATGTTTTTATTTTCATTTGTCTCAGGATGTTTTCTAATTTTCCTGTTGTTTTTTTCTTTGACTCATTGGTTGTTCATGAATATGTTGCTTAATTTTCTCATTTGTGAATTTTCCAGTTTTCTTTTACTATTGACTTCAAGTTACATTCCATTGTAGTTAGAAAAGAAGAAAAGATGCATAGTATGATTTTCATCTTAAATTTAAGACTTTTTTTTTCCATGTGCACTTGAAAAGAATGTGTATTCTGCTGTGTTGATTGGAGTGTTTGTATTATGTATGTTAGGTCCAGTTGGTCTATAGTGTTGTTCAAATCTTCTGCTTCTTTTAATCTTTATCTAGTTGATCATTATTGATTGTGGAGTATTAAAATATCCTACTACTATTTTGTTACTGTCTGTGTCTCCCCTTCAATTCTGTCCATGTTTGTTTCTTATAATTGAGTGCTGTACTGTTTGGTGCATATATAATTGTTATATATTACTGGTGAATTAACTCATTTATCTTTATGTGTCTTTCTGTCTGTTGATGGTTTTTACCTAAAGTCTCTTTTGTCTGATAGAGAGTATGGACATCTTTGCTTTCTTTTGCTTACCATTTATGTGTGGAATATCTTTTTCCATCTTTTCACTTTCAGGCTGTTCGTCCTTATGTCTAAAGTGAATCTCTAGTAGATAGCATGTGGTCGGAGTCTTGATTTTTTTTTTTTTTTTAATTCCTTTCATCTCTGTGTCTTGCATGCTGACTTCCTTTGTGTTTCATTGATTTTTTTATAGTGACATGTTTTTATTTCTTTCATTAATTTTCTTGAAGGTATTTGTGGTGTGATTATCATGGGGGAGTACATAAAACATCTTAGAGTGGTAACAGTCTAAAAAGTTAAAAACAATTTCTTTTCAGTCATATACAGAAACTACTTTTGCTTACCAACACTTAATATTAAAGTGTCAGAATTACATATTTTTGTGTTTTGTATGCATTAACATAGTTTTATGTTAGTTAATGCTTTTGTCTTTCAAGTTGTATACCAGAAATTAAAACGATTTGCATACCATACTTATAGTAGTATAGGATTCTCTATTTGCCTATATATTTAT
The DNA here is from genome assembly GCA_036589455.1 of Ateles fusciceps. Classification (NCBI taxonomy): domain Eukaryota; kingdom Metazoa; phylum Chordata; class Mammalia; order Primates; family Atelidae; genus Ateles; species Ateles fusciceps. Next base: position 13,787,892 of record JAZHEH010001266.1, on the reverse strand, counting down.
CTTTACCTAAGTTTTATATTTTTGCATGTTTTTTTGTTGTTGGCTCGCATCCTTTTGTTTAAACTTGAAGGACTCCCTTTAGCAATTTTTATAGGCAGGGTCAGTAGCGATGAGTTTTTACAGTTTTTACTTATCTGGGAAGGTTTTTATTTGTCTTTCAGTTTTGGAGGACATTTTGTCAGATATGTCATTCTCTTCTGACAGTTTTTCTTCTCAGCCCTTTGGATTTATTATCCTACTCTTTCCTGAGCAGTTTCTGCTGAGAAATGTGCTGTTAAATCTATGAGCTCTCCCTTGTATTTGACAAGGCGTTTTTGTTTTTCTCTTCCAAGATTCTCTTTGACTTTTGACCATTTGATTATAATTTTTATAATTATAATTATAATGTGTCTCAGCATGTGTGTTGTTGAGTTATTCTAGTTGGAGTCCTTTGAGCCTTCCTGAATTTAGATGTACGTTTACTTAATTGGATTTGGGAAGTTTTTGGCCATTATGTCTTCAAGTAAGCTCTCTTCCCCTTCTCTCTCTAACCTTCTTCATAAGCTCCTATAATGTGTATATTGGTCCCCTTGATTGTGTCCCGTAAGTCCCTTAGGCTTTCTTCACGTTTCTTCATTCTTTATGTTCCTTTGACTCAGTAATTTCAAATGACTTGTTTTTGAATTCTCTGATGATTTGTTCTGTTTGATCAAGTCAGCTGTTGAACTTCTCTTGTAATGTTTCCAATTAAGTTATATTCATCAAATTCGTAAGTTCTGGATCTTTTAAAAACTAATCTATTTCTTTGTTTATTCTCATTTTGTATATTAATCATTGTATGTATGTATGTATGTATGTATTGAGACAGAGTCTCGCTCTGTAACCCAGGCTGGAGTGCAGTAGTGCGATCTTGCCTTACTGCAACCTCTGCCTCCTGGGTTCAAGCGATTATCATGCCTCAACCTCCCGTGTAGCTAGGATTACAGGCGTGCACCACCATGCCTGGCTAATATTAGTAGAGATGGGGTTTTGTCATGTTGGTCAGGCCGGTCTCGAACTCCTGAGCTCAAGTGATCTGCCAGCTTCAGCCTCCCAAAGTGCTGGGATTACTGGTGTGAGCCACCTGTCTTGGCTTTCTGATTTTATTTACTTGTCTATCATTGTTCTCTTTATAGTACAATGATCTTCTTTAAGACAGTTATTTTGAATTCTTTATTAGGTAATTCATAGATCTTTTGGATTGTTTTGGCTCAATTTATTTTCTTTATTGGGCTGTTTGCCTGGATCTTTGTGTGCCGTATTTTTTGCTATGACTTGTGTGTTTGAAAAAACAGGCATCTCTCCCAGTCTTTACAGACTGGTTTTGTCTAAGAGAAGACCTTAACGAATCAGTCCAGCTAGAAATTTTGGAGATGCGTCTTTGTTGTACTTGTACATGTAATTTCCCAATTAGAGAGGTTTACTAGTTTCTTCTTCAGGTAGTTGTACTCTCTTGCTCCCTCTCGTCTCTGTGTGTGATACTGCAGATTCTCTGGTGCTGCGGAGCTGCTGAGTTCTTTTGTTCTCTACAGCTTCCAGGTTTCCAAAGTATGTTGGTTAAGTTAGTGCTTCAAGTCAGGCAGATACAATTAGTCCCTTCTGCATTCCACCAGATTGCCATAATATTGGATGCATTTTCCACTCTTCCATTTCCTTCCAAAGGGAAAAGCCATGAACTGGGTACTTCTCCTCATTGCACCAAGTTGTGCTGCCTTCTGCCTGCTGTGGTGCAGACTCTCTGGTGCTACACAAAGTTGCTGAGCTCTATTCTGTTCTCAGTGGACCCCAGATATCCAAAGTATACCAGTCCATCAGTCAGACTCCTGAAAAGCCAGAATATTGGACATAACGTTTCACTCTTCTTTCTCTCCGGAAGCAGCAGCCATACGTTGTGCTTTTCTCCCAGTCTTGATGTGTGCTTGCTTGGGGGGAAGGGCTTATGGCCTTTTAAACCCAGTTCAAAGCCGATATTCTTGACTTCAAGCTTGCCTGGGGTACTACAATTTCTGAACTGGTTTCTGGATTTCTCAAAGCTTTTTGGACTCTATATTGTGCAGTCAGTGTGTTTGTGTAGGAAAAAGGTATGGGGCTTACTTATCCTCCATCTTCCTCCCTTCATTGGTATATAACTTTGTAGTCTTTTGTTCCTAGAAGGTTTTCTTGGACTATAGTTTTAAGTATTAGTTCTGTTGATTGTTTTATTCTTAGGAACTCTAATTATATGACTGTCATTCCTTCCTTTCCTGTTGTACATTCTCCCTGCCACCTTTTATCTTACTCATTTTATTTCTCTCTTTATCTAATTTTCATTCAGTTGGGTATTTGACCAGCTTTACGCAGCACACTTAAGGGTTTTTTGGGGTATAATTTTCATTGGGCTCCTAATAATTGTAGTCTTTATTTCTGAGATAATTTTTTTCTTCATTCATGAGTTTAATTAACTTCATATTTCTTTCCAGGTCTTCCCACCCCTGCCTTTTATGTTCTTATTTTTGGAGACTCAGATTTCAGGTGATTTTTAATTTTTTTACATTTTATTTAATTTTAATTTTTTTTTGAGACAGAGTCTCGCTCTGTTGCCCAGGCTGGAGTGCAGTAGTGTGATCTCAGCTCACTGCAACCTCCACCATCTGGGTTCAAGCGATTCTCCTGTCAGCCTCTTGAGTAGCTGGGATTTCAGGTGCACACCAAGGCTCCCAGCTAATTTGTGTATTTTTTTGTAGAGAGGGGGTTTCGCCATGTTGGCCAGGCTGGTTTCAAACTCCTGACCTCAGGTGATCTGCACACATCTCAGCCTCCCAAAGTGCTGGGATTATAGGCGTGAGCCACTGTACCCAGCCAAGTTTTTATTTTCATATTCCTAAATGCTACTTTTGAGTTTATTAGGTTTGGAACATTTTTCTTGAACTTTTCTTCTTCTCCTCTCCCCAGAGTGAGAGGAGTTCATCAGTAGAGATACAGCTGAATCTTGTCTTCTTGTTTTAAGATAATTGAATAGATTTATTAAATCTTCTTTTATTCATTTTTTTTTTTAGGTTTGAGATATTCACAATATTCCTAGTTCAGTGGCACCCTCTTCTGTCTGTGTAGAATGATGGGCTTTCAAGGAATAGGCAAATAAGTGCTTTTTTCATAGCTCTTTCGAGCTAGTGTTCATAAATCCATATCTATCATCTCTGGTTTTCTGTGGGACAGATGGGCCCAGTATTTATCATCTCTACTGCTCTTTTCAATTTTAGTCTCCCAGAATTTTGCTGCACTCTTGTGCTGATGGCTTATTTCATTCTCTTTGTCAGGGCGGCTTTATATGTTCTTTAGTCCATTACTAATAAGTTTACATTATAAGGTGGTAGAGTATGTTAAGTATAGGCATTCAGTCACCTATCTTTAGTTGGGAGTTTAAAAATAGCAATGAAGAATCTTCGCCATGTATGTAGCCTAACTCAATGGATAAATCCCGAAAGCCAGGAAGTTGGGGCCTGAACTTGGTAAGATGGAGAAGAGCCAGACAAGTAAGGATGCAAATTTCATCCTTGTTGATTTCTACAGTTATAACCATAGAACTTCAGTTCGTTCATCCTCAAAAACAGCAAAAACAACATATTTCTTGTCTGTATCTTGGTACTCATTGTATATGAATAAAAGTCATGAATTACTTAGTTTTTTTTTTTTTAAAGTCTGCTTTATTTACCATGTAATTACATGTTTTCAGGGGAAAATAAAAAGTAGAAAGTGTATAATGTCTTTACAAAAACTCAGAAAAATGCTTAAGTGTAATTATATAGTAGGTTTCAGAAGGATTTTTCAGACTGTCAAAGTAGCCATAAGAAGTGATTCTATGTATCTTGGTAGAGAGATGTTTCAATTAAAATGCAATATTTTTATAATATTAAAAATCTTATAGAAATAATACAGATTTACTACAGAAGATTTAGAAAATACAAAGGGCACACAGGAAAAAAATAATAATCACTTAAAAAAGGCAACCAGGAGAAATAGTAATTCATATTGCTGTTTCAGAGTTTACAAATCTCTCGAAGGCTACATTTGTTTAATTTTGTTACAGGCAATGAGACCATATCAAAACACAAATGAGTAGTTTGAATATATTAGGTTTTTTTTTTAAGTTTTGACTGTGATCAATAAAAAAAATTTTACACACATATGTAACTGAAATAAATGTTTACAAAATAATAAACTGTTTACATTCAGTAATCTGATTTTTTTTCTTTTCTTTAAAGAAAATTGGTGGCTGTGACCTGTTAGTGGGTGCAGCTTGAAAAACATGGGATTAAATGACCTGTTAGGTTACTTTCTACCTTGTCATTTTATGTTTATAAAATTATTACCAATATTCATAAGCCTTTATCTCCACTAATTAATGAGTTATGTTTTTGATCTATGGTTACTGGGGTGCATTGAGTGCATACCTAAACCTTTGTTCAGTTTTAAAACTAAACATGTTTTGAAAACTCTCTAATACGTAATCTTATCATGATATAGAGGTGTTTTTTTTTTTTTTTTTTGTTAAACGGAGGAAGTTGCAGAGAGTTGAGTTATTCATATACGTCAGTTTTATGGTATGTTGTTACCATTGATTTCTACAAGGGTGCTCTCTTTCCTCTCCTCCCCTCCTCTCACTATTTTCATTTTTATTATGGAATTATCAAACATACACAAAAGTAGAGAAAAATAGTGTAACGAATCTCCATATGTTCATCTTCTGCAGTTAATCACATATGGCCAATCTTGTTTCATGTCTACACAGTCCAAAACAGCCTGAAATTTTAAAGGGAATTACAAGACCCCTCTCTGGTTTCATTTATTTATTCTGTTCTACTCTCTTTGCTACTCCCATTCTCCTCTCTACCCTCTCAGGCAACCAACTAATATGTTTAATGTGTCTCTTCTGGCAAAATCTATACTGTTTTATGCACATTTCCTTTTAATAATAATCACGTGTTCTATCTGATTCTGTTTCTTACGAATTTTCTGAATTAACACTGCTTTTTTCGCTATTCACAAAATATATCGCAAGGCTCTTTAAAAATTTTAATTTTAAAAAATTTCAATAGTTTTGGGGGAGACAGGTGGTGTTTGGTTGCTTGGAAAAGTCCTTTAGTGGTGATTTCTGAGATTTTGGTGCATCTACCACCTAAGCAGTGTACGTTATACCCAATATGTAGTCTTTTATTCCTCAGTCCCCTCTCATCTTTCCTGCCAAGTCTCCCAGAGTCCATTATATCATTCTACGTCTTTGCATCCTCATAGCTAGCTCCCACTTACAAATGAGAACGTATGGTGTTTGTTTCTTCATTCCTGAGCTACTTCATTTAGAATAATGGTCTTCACCTACATCTAGGTTGCTGCAAATGCTATTATTTAATTCCTTTTATGACTCAGTAGTATTCCATGGTATATATACACCACATTTTCTTTATCCACTTTTTAGTCGATGGGCATTTAGGCTGGTCCCATATTTTTACAATTGCGATTGTATTGCTATAAACGTGTGTGCAAGTGTCTTTTCATATAATGACTTCTTTTCCTCTGGGTAGATACCCAGGATTACTGGATTGAATGATAGATCTACTTTTAGTTCTTTAAGGAATCTCCATACTGTTTTTCCATAGAGGTTGTACTAATTTACATTCCCACCAGCAGTGTAAAAGTGTTGCCTTTTAACACATACACACCAACATCGTTACTTTTTAATTTTTAAATTATGGCCATTCTTGCAGGAGTAAGGTGGTATCTCATTGCAATTTTGATTTGCATTTCCCTGACAATTAGTGATGTTGAGCAATTTTTCATTGTTTGTTGTACATTTGTGTATCTTCTTTTGAGAGTGTCTATTCATGTCCTTTGCCCACTTTTTGATGAGATTATTTGATTTTTTCCTTGCTGATTTGTTTGAGTTCCTTGTAGATTCTGAATATTAGTTTTTGTTGGATGCATAGTTTGCAAATATTTTTTCCCACTCTGTGGGTAGTCTCTTTACCCCACCAGTTATTTCTTTTGCTGTGCAGAAGCTTTTTAGTTTATTTAGGTCCCCTCTATTTATCTTTGTGTTTGTTGCATTTGCTTTTGGGTTCTTGGTCAGGAATTCTTTGCCTAAGCCAATGTCTAGAAGAGTTTTCCCGATGTTATCTTCTAGAATTTTTGTGGTTTCAGGTATTAGATTTAAGTCTTTGATCCATCATAAGTTGATTTTTGTATAAGGTGAAAGATGAGGATCCAGCTTCATTCTTCTACACGTAACAGTGCTTTTAAGGTGCATCACATTGTATATGCATCTGGACTGTTGATACCAACTGTTTTGTAATATTCATGGTGAGCATCTACCACATTTTACTTCCCTACTCTCCCACTCAGAGATAACCACATTGCCTCAAACTTTCAAATACAACAAATGCCATTTCAGTGACTGTCTACTTACATACCTGTGTGAGGTTTTCTTGGGGTTATATATTCAAGACAGGAGTTACTAGTTCATAGATTATGCAGATTCAGTTTGAGTAATTATCACGTTGCTCTCTTGAATGGTAGAAATGCTGTGCTTCCATAGTCATGCATGCAGGAATTTGTATCCTCATATCCTTGCCAACAGTTGGCATTATTTTAATTTTTTATTATTGCCAGCCTAATTGGTATAAATCATCTTGTAAGATTTTTTAAAATCTGTATTTTTCTGATTACTAAAGAATTTGCGCATCTCTTCATATACTTGTTAGCCTTTTATGTTTTTTCTTCTGTAAATTGCCTGTTTATATCTTTTACCCATTTTTCCTTTAGGGTTACTTTTCCTGTTAATTTGCAGGAGTTTCTTACATATTCTAGATAGTAATCATTTATAGGTTTTAGACATTTAAATTAACATACCATTTTGTCATAAATTTATTAACTTTGTCCATGGGTGTCCTTTATTGAACGAAAATTTTTAATTTTAATAAATTTCATTGAGTTTATTTTACTTTGTTCATACTTCTGAAATTTTAAGAAGTTTTTTGCTCTTAATAGCAGAAAGATACTTGCTTTTGTTTTCTTCTGTTTATGATTTACTTTGCATGTTTAGATATATACAGATGTTGTAGGTTTGGTTTCAGACCACCTCAATAAAGGGAATGTCACAATAAAGCAAGTCACATGACTATTTTGGTTTCACCGTGTGTATAAAAGTCGTGTTTATACTATACTGTGGTCTATTAGGTATGCACTAGCACTATGTCTAAAAAATATTCATTCCTTAATTTTAAAATGCCCTATTGCTAAAATGTGCTTGCTAACAGTCATCTGAGCTTACAGTTATTCATAATCTTTTTACTGTTGGAGGGTCTTGCCTTGAGGTTAATGGCTAGACTGATAAGGGTAATGTTTTCTACAGGTTAGGTGGCTGTGGAAGTTCCTTGTAATAAGACATTAGTGAAGTTTGCTCCATCAGTTGACGCTTTCATGAAAGAGTTTCCTCTAGCATGTAATGCTGTTTGATAGCATTTTACTCACAGTAGAACGTCTTTCAAAATTGCAGTCTTCTCAAACCCTGCTGCTGCGTTACCAACTTTGTATAATGTTCTGAATCCTTGTTGTCAGTTCAGCAATGTTCACAGCATCTTCACCTGCAATGAATTCCATCTCAAGAAACCACTTCGTTGCCCCTCCATAGGAAACAGCTCCTCTTCTGTTTAAGTTTTATGAAATTGCCAAAATTCAGTCACATATTCTGAACAGGCTCCACTTCTAATTCTAGTTTTCTTGCCATTACCACTACATCTTCAGTTACTTCCTTTACTGAAGCCTTGAATCCCTCAAAGTCATCCATGCACATTAGAATCCCCTTCTTTCAAACCCCTGTTAATGTGGACATTTTGACCTCTTTCTATGAATCATGAATGTTCTTAATGACATCTAGAATGGTGAATCCTTTTCAGAAGGTTTTCAGTTTACTTTGCTCAGATCCATCAGAGGAATCACTATTTATGGCAGCTATTGCCTTACAAAATATATTTCTTAGATAAAAACTTGAAAGTCAAAATTACTTTTGATCCATGGACTGCAGAATGAATGTTGTCTTAGCAGGCATGAAAATAGCATTAATCTCCTTGTTCATCTCCATCAGACCTCTTGCGTGACCATATGCATTGTCAAGTAGTTGTATTAAATTTTTTTTTTATTCCCCTGAGCAGTAGCTTTCAACCGTTAGCTTATTCAGTGAACCTGTAGAGCACAGGCAGAGTAGATTTAGCATATTCTTAAAGGCCCTAGGATTTTTGGAATGGTAAATGAACATTGGCTACAGTTAACATCACCAGCTGGATTAGCCCCTAACAAGAGTCAGTCTGTTCTCTGAAGCTTTGAAAGCAGGCATTGACTTTTCCTCTCTAGCTATAAAGTCCTGGATGGCATCTTCTTCCAGTAGAAGGCTGTTTCATACACATTGAAAATCTATTGTTCAGTGCAGCCACCTTGATCAATGATCTTAACTAGATCTTCTGGATGACTTGCTGACGCTTCTCCATCAGCACTTGCTGCCTCACCTTGTACTTTTATGTTAGGAGATGGCTTTTTGCCTTAACCTCATGAGCCAATCTCTGCTGTCTTCTAACTTTTTTTTTCTGCAGCTTTTTCACTTCTCTCAACCTTCATAGAATTGAAGAGAGTTATTAGTGCCTTGCCCTGGATTAAGCTTTGGCTTACGGGAATGTTGTGGCCAGTTTGATTTTCTGTTCAGACCCCTGAAACTTTCTCTGCCTCAGCAGTAAGGCTGTTTCACTTTGTTATTATTTGTATTTTTACTAGAGTGGCACTTAGTGAATTTAAAAGAAGCAGAAAATGTGGCTTTATAATATTCTGTGATTTCTAGTAGGCAAGTCTCTGTTCTCATGCCACATTTTCTGCTTCTTTTTAAGTTTACTTAGCCATTCTTAGACTTCTGATCCTTAGTTAAATTTCAGGGCATTTTTCTTGAATATGCTTATGTTTTCTTGATTTAACTTAATCTGACAAAATGCCAAAGAGATGCTATGATGTAGTATAGATGATTATTTGGGGGAAAAGCAGGTATGACTTGATTGCATTTGACCAAACTTGGTGCTGCTTGTGAGAGTCCCAGTAAACTGCCCTGGCTTACCGTTCACTTGCCTGTAGCATAGGAAGCTTGTTCTCCACTTCCTCTTATTGTATTTCTTTTATTTCCCATTTGTTTTTATATCTCTGTCTCTCTGCTTTCTTTAACAGTAATTACTGGCAGAAGATCATTAATGTAATTCTTTTATCATTATTTGATATCTATACCCCTCTATCACTTTCCTTTTAAAGTACTAGTTATAATCAAACAAATCTGTATATTTTGCATATAATGGACCTTCGGTTTAATTTTGTTTATTTCTTGCTGAACAAAACTTTTCTTTTGGATCACTGCACTAATTCTTTTTGTATAATAACATTTCACATGCCCTAAAGGCTTGAATGAAATTAAGGTCTTCTAATTTCTTGCACTCTACAGAACTTCAAAAAAAAATGGTGTAATAGGATTAAGAATTTTGGCTTTGCATATATATGTATGTCCTATATTGTATTTCTGTTTTGTTACTTAGGGCTGTTTGACCTTTAACAACTTATGAAACATCCTTATGCCTCAGTTTCTTTATATGTATTTTGCATAGCTTGACATATAGTGGGAATCCAGTAAAGATTTCATTTATTCATTCAGTTAATGTATATTAAGGAGCTTCTGAGTTTGGCCATTGTACTAGGCATTAGGGATAAGAAATTAACAAAACAAGCAAAAATCATTGTCCTCTTGGAACTTACATCATGCTAGGGGGAGATGGCAATAAACACATGGGATCTTTACTATGTTAAATGTTGCAAAGTGGTATGGAGAAAAGTAAAGCAGGGAAGAAGTGCTGGAGGAGGAGTACTCTTTTAGATTAAAAAAAAAGTCACGGAAGACTTCTTTGTTAAGATAAGACTGGAAGCAATTTTGAAAGCAAACCATTTGGATATATAGAAACAGCAAGATCAGTGTGGCTAGAATTAAAGATTGTAGAGGAGAGAGGTCGGTAATGAGGTAAGAGAGATGCAGAGTCTTGGAGGTCATTGAGTGATTTTTAACCTTTATTCTGAACAGGATGGAGATCAGAATCCTTTAGGGAGTGGGTGACATGACCTGATTTACCTTCCAAAAGGTAAAACTGCTTGGTTGGGAATGGGCCACTGTGGGGGAAAGGAGGAAGTAGTGAAAATTCTATTTAGAAGGCTATTTCAGTAAGTCGTGGGAGTAATGAAGTTATTAGAATCTGGATATATGTTATAGGAACTGTTCATTTAACCTCTATTTAAAAATATTTTTTGCCTGGTATTAATAAAATTTGCTGAACATAATTTTTATCTTTCTTTTGAATTACTCAGAATTTTGTACTGTTAAAGTTTTAGATACGTAAATGCAGAAGATATTTTAAATCTGTGATATAAGTTTATTTCCTGTAACTTGGAATTTTTCTTTCATCTGGTAGTGGTGACAAACACCTCAATTAATTTAGCAAACAGATTAATAATTTTTTTGTAACTGAAATTTTATATTCTAGTTTGTGAGTATATAATTTTTTTAAAAAATTATAGTTATGAAAATTGTAATAATCTAGGGTGATATCAGTATGAGCCACAAATATTAAGAGAGAATGATGGCAATGTATCTATAGGTCTTTGGCAAAGGAGCTATTTATAATTGATTCTTAAAGCACTTTGTGATTATTACTTTTAAATAGAATTATGCATTGGTTAATATTACCAAAACAACTTATGTTGCCTACTTTACATTTTCCAGGAACATCATTTACAGCGAGCGATTTCAGCACAGCAAGTGTTTAGAAAAAAGAGAGCATGGTCATTCCTGTTCCTGAGGCAGAGAGCAACGTCAACTATTACAATCGCTTGTACAAAGGAGAGTTTAAACAGCCAAAACAGTTCATTCATATTCAGCGTAAGTTTGTTAATTCATTGTTTTCTGTTTGTACTTTAAATTTATCAACAAGTGGAAATCTTTTCTTTTTCTTAAGGAATTCTAATTTTTTAATTTATACACACTAATTAATAGAAATGTTAAACATTAAAGAATAAACTCCCTCTGTGCTTACATCTGAATTTGGAAATCATTTTGAGTGTTAAGTAACATTTGGAACGTTTGATATTTATGTAGTATAGGATTTTGTATAGCATTTATACTTTATTACATAGCTAAAAGGTGATGGATTACTATACCCAAATGAGATTTACTGTTTTGTTTTGTTTTGTTTTGTTTTGCTTCGCTTTGCTTTGTTTTGTGACAGAGTCTCTCTCTGTCCTCCAGGCTGGAGTGCAGTGGCGAGATCTTGGCCCACTGCAACCTCTACCTCCTGGGTTTAAGCGATTCTCCTGCTTCAGCCTCCTGAGTAGTTGGGATTACAGGCACTCACCACCACACTCAGCTAACTTTTATATTTTTAGCATAGACAGGGTTTCGCCGTGTTGGCCAGAGTAGTCTCAAACTCCTGACCTCAGTGATCTGCCTTCCTCAGCCTCCCAAAGTGCTGGGATTACTGGCCTGAGCCACTGCTCCCAGCTGAGATTTACTTTTAAAGGCCCAGTGGCCCTAATGCCCAGGAGTAGGGTTAGTCTTCTGGAATTTTTCAGAGTTATAGCTAATGCCTTTACTTTCATGTCATTTTTATTAAAGAATGCTGTGTAGTTCTGCCTCCTTAATACTCTTATTTTTCTCCCCACTGTTAGTATTTAAATTATCACCACCTCTAGCATGAAAACTTTTAACAGTCTCCTGTTATACTGTCGTCCATCTCCTGTCGCTACGCTCTTTTTTTTTGTTTTTTTTTGAAAGGGACTCTTGCTCTGTCACCAGGCTGGAGTACAGTGACGTGATCTTGGCTCACTGCAACGTCCACCTTCCGGCTTCAAGCGATTCTCTTGCCGCAGCCTCCCTAGTAGCTAGGATTACAGGCGCCCACCACCATGCCCCGCTAATTTTTATATTTTTAGTAGAGATGGGGTTTCACCATGTTGGCCAGGCTGGTCTTGATCTCCTGACCTCGTGACCTGCCCGCCTTGGCCTCCCAAAGTGCTGGAATTACAGGCGTGAGCCACAGCGCCTGGCCCCCCTTTACTCTTCTAATCTAGCTTCTCTCCACAAAGTCTGTCTGCATCTAAGTAGTCTTCCTAAATTGTCAATCTGATCAAATGATGCTGTTGATTAAAATCCTACTGTTCTTTAACTTCTAGAGTAGGATTTTTCAGCTGATTCTGCAGAATAGTGTCTTGTTATCTTGTCAGGTGTATAAAAAGGAAATGTTGGATAGCTTGTTAAAATAGAGATTCCAAGGGTCAGCATCTGGCCTACCTGAAGTACCCACCTGTCTGAAGACCTACCTGTATGAGAATCTCTGGGTATGCAGTCTGGTGATTTGTGTTTTAAGAGTTTCCCATGTAATTCTGAAACATCACCAGCTTTAAGACTGACTATAAGATTTTACTTTTTCATTGATTCTAAGATGCACTGTTCTCATCTTTGCAATGATATTGCATCTTAAATTGCCTGTTGTTCAGGATTGAAGTCTTGATCTTCTAAAGAGAATTTTGATTTGTTTCTGCCAGGCATTTGGAGACACTACCAACCGGAGACCACATTTAAGTCTTTGCTTGTGTTTTGGACCACAGTGTTAGCTTTAATTTAGGCTGCAGATCTGCTCAAAGGTTCAGTTCTCAGGGGGAGATTTTTTGCTTCCCCTTTCTACCTAAGGGCAAGTTGAGAAATACAAAATTCTTTGCTTTCCCTTTCTGCATGGCAAATTTATTTCTTTAATCTTACACTGAGGGTGTAGCCTTTTGGTAATGCAGCTTTATGCAGTAGTATTCTATTCTAATATTCAGGTCCAAGCATAAAGCTTTTTCTTTCTTATGGTGCATGTAGTAATGTGTCTTGTAATTGATGGCAGTTTAGATTTGATAGAATTCAATAATAATCAAATTCTCTAGTATGAATGTTAGGTCCTTTGTAATTTGTTTCCTGCTTTCTCCTTTAACCTCATTTATTTTTGCTCTTCCCTTCACTCTGTGTACCATAGGGACTACTGAAAGTTACTCACATTCACCTTCTTTCATATTTAACATTTCCTTACATGTGCTATTGAAGTCTCTTCCCTTCCTATGGCTCATTAAAGACGTAATTACTTTATGAAAACCACCTTGACTTTTATTACTGTACCTGTTTTCTTTGCTTATCATAGTATCTTTTACATACTTCTATTAGAGGACTCTCCATAGTTTATTGCAATTATTTGTAACCATTCTTTCTCTCCTTTAGACTGTGAGCTCCTTAAGGGCAGGAACTATATATTTTATTTTCTCCTTTGTCTTCAGAGTAATGTGCTTGGCTTATAGATGCTCAGTAAATGATATGTTTGTTGACTGAATTGTTTTAAGATGACTTTTAAAAGGCTTTTGGTGGTAGAGCCATTTTCCAGAGATTCTTTTCTCTGAAGTAGTCCAGAGAAACACACATGCAAAAATTATTTATGTAGTTTTTTTTCTTCTTTTGAGTCCGGTTAGCCTTACTACTCAATTTGCCTTTACCTCCTATCAGTCAGGAAGGAGATAACTATTCATAATAGGAATTTTAAGGATCTTTCTTAATCCAAAGTATCAGTTATTTTGTATTTTGATAATATTGGAGCTGGGCAGCAAGACCATTTGTAAGAACCATTCTAGGAAACCAAGAACTGAAAATTGGGTCAGGCCCACTGGATACAATAAACATTATTCTTCTGTTGATTTTTTTCATTTCATTTTATTCTATTATTGTAAAAAACAATAAAAATAATAGAAAATTTTACCTTTCACTTTTTCTTTTACTGTATCAGCACATACTGTATACTCTACAATATCATACTGTACATACAATTATTCTGCCTTTCTAGTCATATTTTAAATTTCTAGATTTTTATATATAGTCTCTGTCATTTAAAATGCGTATACAATTATCCATCAATTTGATATTTCACAATTTGCTTATTAGACTTAAGCAAAGGTTAAGATTACCTGTACTAGATTTTAAACTCATGTTATTACTGGTTTTTGTTATGACTTCACATAACCTTTTACTTCTCCACTTGTTAAATACAACCTGCCTCCGGGATTACCTTTAGGAGCCTTTTCCTGACTTCTCTAGCATTGTTCTTGGCACTGTTTCCCCACCCCCTCCTGTGTCCAGTGTACACTTTCATTGTGGTACTGACCACTCATTTATTTATTCAGCAAATATTTAACTACACACCTAACCACATGCTATTAAATACTGTACTAGGCAGGGAGATTCAAAGAAAATAAAAGTCCCTTCTCTGAATAAACTTTGCCCAACAGAGGGCAAACAATCACAACCAAAGGTGTGAGTACCTCAACCCAAATGTTATAATTTTCATGCCTCTTGGAGTTCAGTAATTTTATTAAATTCAGGACCCAAACTATTCTCTTTAAACGTTGTTTACATTTGTATATTTAATATGGTAACATTTTACAGTTGATACTAAATATCTCAGAATTGTAGAACATGAAGGAACTTGATAATGTTTCTTTTTTTCCTCCCAAGACTGAGTCTTACTTTGTTGCCCAGGCTGGGAGTGCAGTGGTGTGACCTCGGCTCACTAAAGCCTCCACCCCTCGGGTTTAGACATTCTCCTGCCTCATCCTCCAGAGTAGCTGGGATTACAGGCACGCGCCACCACCCCTGGCTACTTTTTGTATTTTTAGTAGAGACGGGGGTTTCACCATGTTGACCAGGCTGGTCTCGAACTCTTGACCTCATGATCTGCCCACCTCCACCTCCCAAAGTGCTGGGATTACAGGCGTGAGCCACAGCGCCCGGCTGAGGTTGTTCTCTTAAGTATTCTGAAGTTAATTTGTATCCAGTTTTGAGACTCAGTTAAATAGTTCTTGGTAGCAGGATTCTCATTTCTTGTTTTGAAATGAAGGTTTACTTCTCCATCTCATTCCCTTAGTCTTATAAACACGAAACAGTAGACTGTCTTGACTGAAAGAAGAGTTCAGGAGAAAGGATAGGTGGAGTAATAACTTCTTGTCATCTGTCAGACAGGGGAGAGGAATGCACTCAAAAGGGAATTGAAATCTACCTGTTCGTGTCTGCTTCCAAGATTTTAAGCCCTGGCACAATGCCTGTGTGTGTATACTTATGTACATTTCTTTACATTTCTGTACACTTGAAGCTGGCTCCTTCTCAGACTGATAAAGGTGACTGTTGTCAAGTCTACATTGGAAAAGAGAAAAAGTTACAATTACCAACGTAAAGTAGACCTGTGTATACCATTAGGTTTTTCAGCATGGTTAAATTAGATGCTAGCCTAACATCCACTTCAGTCTCATTATTCCTGGAATGTCTTGATATTCTCTGCATTATATAAAAAATGGTAATTGACCTGTTCTTTCAGGGCAGACATATTTTGATTGGAAAGAGTTGGGAAAGATTCAGAACAAATGAAGAGCACTGTTTTGTTTATACAGTAAAACTTCTTGGTAAAAAGGATACATTCCAGGAACATCATTTTCTTAAATGCTATTGGATGTGTATTAAGAAATTGAGTATAAATTCCATGAAATGACATCACGCATTCAAATAAATAAGGACTGGCAAAACAATGCCATGGGTACAGAAGCAGATTGTATCAGATTTGTGGCTGGATCTCAATTTCAGGTGATTAGACAGGAACAGGGGAGCAAGGCCAGGCCCTTAGAGCAACGCACATTCAGATCAGGTAGCTCTAAGAATATTCCTGTCTCATCAGATTGTGCACTAGCTGTAACCATGTCCTATTCTTGGGCAAAGCTGTGAGTGTGGACATTGGGGGTGAAATGTAGAGCTATATCTGGATAGCTAATAATAATCCAGGAAGGAGGAAAAGCCTCCAAACCCAGAAGATAATAGATATGAAAGGAGATCAGGCACAGTGGCTCACACCTGTAATCCCAGTACTTTGGGAGACCGGCGTGGGAGGATCGAGTTGAGCCCAGAAGTTGGAGATTGGCCTGGACAACATAGTGAGACCTTGTCTCTACAGCGGGGGAAAAGGAGATAATGCCAGACTTTTGGTGAAATGGCAAACTAATCATTGGGTAGTCTGAGATAGAAGAAAAAGAAGCCTGAGTTTAAAGGAGAACACCCCTTCAGCCTGTGTGCATTTATTTATGTCCCTTTTTAAGAAAAGGGATTTGTAGTGACTTAGAGTAAAATACAATACAATACATTAAAGACCATGGTTAAAGAAATCAGGGGAGAGAATAAAGACACTATAATAAGGTAAATTTGGTGTATAGTGGCACATATTTTCGGCATGGTATAATTGCAAAATATAAAAGCAGGATTGGTCATAAAGGGTGCATGTTTCTTAGCATTCAAGCATTTTGAATCCTTTTGTAGAGCCTCCCAATGATATTCTGAGGTAACCCAGTAGACCTGATTGTGTTAGTAGGAGTTACCAGATTAGGCCTTCAGCATATTCACCTAGCAACTAATATCTCCATAAATGGTTCTTCAGTGATGCCACACTTCCCTGAGAGTACCTTACAGCATCTTGTTTCTCTCCCTACCTTAAGGGAGGGACTAAAGGAAATTTGCCTTCCCTTCTTATCCCAGTAACATAATTCCATGGGCTGTCTACCTTTAAAATTATTTTCTCATATGTTTATTTCTTGAAAGTTTTAAAGAAGTCGAAACTTTTTCTTCCACTGTTACGGGTAAAAGATAGTAAAATAACGTTTACTGACCTCTGTATTTATGTCCTGTTATAGTTTGCATGTATTTTTTGTATGTGAAGCCAATTATTGCTCAGAGGAGCCTTATGAGACAGCTAATATATTTTTTCTATTTAAAACTTAAGATTAAAGAGCCCAGGGTAATGCAGTTAGCAAGTAGAAGAGTCAGAATTCTAATCCAGGCCATTGGCTCCAGAGTGTGTCTGTTTAACTACTTTATACTGCTTCTTAGTCATAGTTCATCATTACAGGTTGCAAACACTTCTACACATTAAACGTAGAAATTCATTGCCATTCAAAAGGGGTTGGTAATAGAATGAATAATGGATTCAGTTTTTTGTTGTTGTTGTTTTCAGTGGATGAATTGCAGGGTAGAGGCAGGTTGCCTGATGACAGAAAAGGTAGATGCATGTAACTGTAATGATGCACTCTTCTCATTTGGCCTGGAAGGGGATTAATGAATGGAAGAGCACTATGAATGGGTCAGAGAAGAGGTGCCAGGCAAAAGGAGAAACTTGAAGAAAAGGGAACCATGAGAGTAATACAAGCATGCACTTCATATTTTACTGTATTGCCTAGAGTAGTGAGGAGCTCTGTTGACAGGGAGTGAACTGTAGATTTTGGGAAAGCCTAAGATTCAACTTTCAAATGAGCCTTGTGAGTTTTATAAATCAAAGACATTAGAGGGAGAACCACTAGGGCAACAATATGAGCTGAGTCTTAAGTGCTTCCATTCAAACACATACATGCATGTGCACACACATACATTATAAGGACACAAAATAAGAGGATCAGCCAGTACCTTCGGGTTTTAGGAATTAACTGAGCAGAGATAGAAAACCCATTCTAGTACCTTTGGGTATACTGGTTTGCTGCCAAGTCCAACCTATCTTTGAAAATAATCCACAATGTGAATAAAGAGAGGCCCAAACTGGGAAAGAGTGTGTGGCAGTTACTGATTTCTAAGCCTCCAACTAAGCACCATGCCTGACAAAAAATAAGATTTGCATTCAATGAAATTGGACCACATAGGACCTTAGTCAAGTGGGCTTTGTTTTCTCTATATGTTAACAAACAAAAAAAGGTTACTGTACCTTTCACGGTTTTAGAGGAGACTAAAATAGTTAACAAGTGATGATGAGCGAATGAAAAGCATGATGATGTTGCTTTTTAAATAATCTAGGATAATTTAGTATTAAAAGAATTGTTTTCTCACTAACATTGTTCTTATTGAGAAAGTGAAGTCTTAGTAAATACACAATCCTCCCTCCATGGAGTTGAGTAAAGCTACTCCCACCCACACAAATTGGACCTTGTTTTAAAAAGTTTTCTCATTACTGGCTTAAGAATCTCCTGGCCAGGTGCGGTGGCTCACGCCTGTAATCCCAGCACTTTGGGAGGCCGAGGCGGGCGGATCACAAGGTCAAGAGATCGAGACCATCCTGGCCAACATGGTGAAACCCCGTCTTTACTAAAAAAATACAAAAATTAGCTGGGTGTGGTGGCGCGCGCCTGTAGTCCCAGCTACTTGGGAGGCTGAGGCAGGAGAATTGCTTGAACCCAGGAGACGGAGATTGCAGTGAGCTGAGATTGTGCCACTACACTCCAGCCTGGCGCCTGGTACCTGGTGACACAGCAAGACTCTGTCTCAGAAAAAAAAAAAAGAATCTCCTTTCTCTGATAGAAACTAAGAAAGTAACCTTTTATTTTTTTTTTTTTGAGAAGCTTTCATCCTCTGATTATAGTGAAAAGTTAAATATTAATTGCAGAAAAATTAATAATTCTATCTCCCAAAGATAAGGCAAATAAAACTTGTCCTTCCTCTTTTTTAAATAAAGCATTATACTCTGTGTATGCATGCATGTATGTGTGTGTGGGTGTTCGTGGCTTTTGCTTTTTTCACTGACTATCATAGAGTAAGCATTTTTCCGTTATAATCAAGTAATTTTAATCATCTTTGGAAGCTGTAAATTATTACAAGGAATTAGCTTTGTATCCTTCAGTAGTCAGCAGGAATTTGTAAGAGGGCCAGTATTGAAGGTTTTTGTTTCTACCTTAATTATCAAGACGTTTTAGACCCCAGATTATTAGTAAACTAGTTTGTTTTTGTTTTTTGAGAGTTTCACTCTTGTTGCCTAGGCTGGAGTGCAGTGGCGTGATCTCAGCTCATCGCAACCTCTGCCTCCTGAATTCAAGCATTCTCCTGCCTGAGCCTCCCAAGTAGCTGAGATTACAGGCATGCACCACCATGCCTGGCTAATTTTGTATTTTTAGTAGAAATGGAGTTTCTTCATGTTGGTCAGGCTGGTCTTGAACTCCTGACCTCAGGTGATTCACCTACCTTGGCCTCCCAAAGTGCTGGGATTACAGGCGTGAGCCACTGCACCCGGCCTATTAGTAGTAAACTAGTAATTTGAATTAGTGAAATATGAATTTGTATGTCAAGGAAAAATAAGATTTTAGACTTTTTAAAAAACTTATTTTAGATTTACAAAAAAATAAGTCAATAACAAAGTTTCCATATGCTACCCCTGCACACTTTTCCCTACTGTTAATGTATTAGCACATTTGTTACAGTGAATGGTGTTATTAATTAAAGTTCATAGTTACAGTTTGCTCTTTGTATTATGCAGTTTTATGGACTTTGAAAAATGCATAACATTATGGGTCTATGATTATGATATCCTACAGAATAGTTTCATCACTCTAAAAACTCTGAACTTCACTGGTACATTCTTCCAAATCCCAGGCAACCACTGATTTTTTTTGTTGTCTCTTTAGTTTTGCCTTCCCCAGAATGTCATATAGTTGGAATTATATAACACATAGCCTTTTCAGATTCTTTCGTGTCTTTTTGTTGCTTGATAGCTCATTTCTTTTTATCACTGAGTAATAATATATGGTTATATCATAGTTTTTCCATTTACCTATTAAAAGACATCTTGATTGCTTCCAGTTTCACAATTATAAATAAAACTGCTCTAAACATTGGTGTTAGGTTTTTGTGTGGCTGTGAGTTTTCAGCTGAATTGGGTATATGCTTAGGAGCACAATTGCTGTAAACATGTTTAGTTTTATAAGAAACTGCCAAACTGCGTTTTAAAGTGGCTGTACCATTTTGCATTCCCACTGACGGTGAATGAGAGTTTCTGTTGCCCTGCATTCTTATCATTTGGTTTTGTCAGTTTTTGGATTTTAACCATTTTACTAGGTGCGAGGTGGTATGTCACTATTGTAACTTGCCGTTTCTTGATGACGTAGGGTATTGATCACCTTTTCATTTGATTGACATTTATATGTCTTCTTTAGTGAGGTGTCTGTTCAGATCTTTTGCCCATTTCTGTATTGGATTGCTTGTTTTATTGTTGAGTTTTAAGTGTTCTTTATATATTTTAGACACAGGTCCTGTATAGATATATAACTAAGTGATGGAAGTTTTTTCTTTCTGGTTTTCATGCATTATGAAAAGACAGTTTTTAAATTTAAAAGTTAGGCTTGAAAAAGGATTTTTATTTTCTAAGTTTTAAAAATTAATATATTTATTCAATAAGTGACTTGAAATTTTTAATAATTTAATGTTTATATATCCATGAGTATACCTTTTTTGCCCAAATATATATTTGTTTATAGTAATGATGAATCTATATATATAATTTAAAAAACTAATATGCTTTATTTTTTAGAGCAACTTTAGGTTTACAGCAAAATTAAACAAAAATTAGAGTTCTGCCAGGTGAGATGGTTCATGCATGTAATCACAGCACAAGTCAGCTGGATGTGGTATTGCATGTCTGTGGTCCCAGCTACTTGGGAGGCCTCTGAGGTGGGAAGATCACTTGAGTGCAGGAGTTTAAGGCTGTAGTGAGCTATGATCATACCACCGCATTCCAGCCTGGACAACAGAGTGAGACCCCATCTCAAAAAATAAAAAGAGAGCTCCCATATACCTCCTGTATCCGTGCATGCGCACACATGCACAGGCACACAGACACACAAAATCTCCCCCACTGACATTCCCCACTATATGTTTTATTCAGTCTCTCTTTTGTCTTAGCCTGGCTAGAGGCTTATTGATTTTATTGATCTTTTTAAATAATCAGCTTTTGGTTTTATTGTTTTTTTCTATTGATTTCCTGTTTTCAGTTTTATTGATTTCTCTTTTTTTCTTTTCATCTGCTTACTTTGGATTTCATTTACTCTTCTAGTTTTCTAAAATGGAAGCTTAGATGATTGATTTTAGATCTTCTTTCCTAATATATGCAGTTAGTCCTGTACATTTTTCTCTAAGTACTACTTTCTCTGTCCCCACAAATTTTGGTGTGATATTTTCATTTTCATTCAGTTCAGAACATTTTAAAATTTCTTTTGAGATTTCTTCTTTGACCTGTGTGTTATTTTAAATAACATGTATTTCAAATACTTGGGATCCTAAGTATTTTGGGATTTCTAACTATATTTTTGTTACTCATTTCTATTTTAGTTCCATTGTGATCTTAGGACACATTTTGTATCATTTCTACTCTTACGCATTTATTATGGTGCTTTATGGCTCAGAATGTGGTCTTTCTGATGAATGTTCACATGTTAGTTTTAGAAAATGTGCATTCTGCTCTTTTTGTATGCAGCGTTTTATAAATGTCAATTAGATCAGTTGACTGATGATGCTGTTCAATTTAAGTATGTCCTTACTGATATTTTGCTTGCTATATCTGTTCATTTCTGATAGAAGGCTATTAAAATCTCTAGCTGCAATAGCGGATTCATCTGTTTTTCCTTGCAGTTCTGTCAGTTTTCGCCTCACATAGTTTGTTGCTCTGTTGTTAGGCACATACACATTAAGGATTGTTATATTTTCTTGGAGTATTGCTTTTAGCATTATGTAATGTGCCTCTTCATCCTTCTTAACTTTCCTTGCTATGAGGTCTGCTGTATCCAAAGTGATTATAGCTACTCTGGCTTTGTTTTGATTGGTGTAAGCACAATATATCTTTCTCTGTTCCTTTATATGTATACATATTTAAAGTGAGTTTCTTGTAGATAACAATTTGTATCTTTTTTTATTCCACTCTGATAATCTCTTTCAGTTGGTATATTTAGACCGTTGATATTTAAGGTGATTATTAATGTCCTTGGATTAATATCTACCATATCTGCTAATGTTTTATTGCCCTTGGTCTTTGTTTCTGGTTTTGTCTTCCATACTTCTTGGGCTTTTAATTAGGAATTTTATGCTTCTGTTTTCTCTCCTTTCTCAGCATATCTATTATACTGCTGAGTGTCTGTCTGTGTGTGTGTGTGTTTGCTCTAGAATTTACACTGTACATTTACAGTTAATCCAAGGCCACTTGTAAGTAGCACTATAATGCTTCACAGGTTGTACAAGTACTTAGCAATAAATTCCTAATTCCTCCTTTCTGTCCCTTGTATCATTGCTGTCATTCATTTGACACACACACACACACACACACACACACACAAATGTGCCCATAACAATGTTTTGATAAGCAATGGACCACATATATAATTATAATGGAACTGAAAAATTCTTAACACTTAGTGATGTCATAGCCATTGGAATGTTGCAGAATAGTGCATTACTGTACACATTTGTGGTGTTGCTGGTGCAAACAAGTTTTCATTGCCAGTCATATAAAAGTATAGCATATACAGGCCACGTGTGGTGGCTCACACCTGTAATCGCAGCACTTTGGGAGGCTCACACGTGTAATCGCAGCACTTTGGGAGGGAATCAAGAGGATTGCTTGAGGCCAAGCGTTGGAGACCAGCCTGGGCAGAGACTCCGTCTCTACAAAAAATGAAAACAGTAGGCAGGTGTGGTGATATATTCCTATAGTCCTAGCTTACCCAGTAGGCTGAGGCAGGAGGATTACTTGAGACAAGGAGTTTGTGGTTACAGTGAGCCATGATCACGCCACTGCACTCGAGCCTGAGCAACTTTGTGAGATCCTGGGGTGATGGATGCAGCAAACCATCATGGTATGTGTATACCTATGTAACAAACCTGCGCGTCTGCATATGTACCCCAGAACTTATATAATAAAAGAAAAAAAAAAGAGATCCCATCTAAAAAAGGGAAAAAAGGTATAGCACGCTGGCCAGGCACCATGGTGGCTCACACCTGTAATCCTAGTACTTTGGGAGGTGTGAGGCAGGAGGGTCCCTTGAGTCCAGGAGCTTGAGATCAGCCTGGGCAGCATAAGGAGACCCTGTCTCAATAAATAAATAAATAGCAATTATTCACAGTACTTATACTTGATAATAAATATGTTACTGGCTTATGTATTTACTATTCTATACTTTTTAATCGTTACTTTAGAATGTGCTTCCTCTACTTATTAAAATAGAAGATATAAAACAGCCTTAGGCAGGTTCTTCAGGAGATATTTCAGAAGACATTATCATAGGAAATAATAGCTCCATGCAAGTTATTGCCCCTGAAGAGCTTCTAGTGGGATAAGGTGTAGACATGGAAGACAGTGATAATGATGATCCTGACTCAGTGTAAGCCTAGGCTAATGGGCATGTTTATGTCTTAGTTTTTGACACACACACAAAATTTACAAATAGGAAAAAGCTTACAGAATAAGAATTTAGAGAAAGAAAATATTTTGTACAGCTGTATACTGTTTTAAGGTGTGTTATTACAAAAGAGACAAAAAGTTTAAAAAGGTAAAAGTTTATAAAGTGAAAAAGTTACAGTAAGCTGTTTATTATTAAAGAAAAAATAAAAGGAAAAAAAATAAAAAAAAATAAAAGAAAAAATATTTGGTTAGTGTAGCCTATGTGTAGTCTACAACAGTGTACAGTAAAGTCCTAAGCCTTCACATTTAGTCACCCTTCAACTCACCCAACTTGCTGTCCTATAAGCTCTGTTTATGGTGTGCCCTATACAATATATACCTTTTTTATCTTTTATACCATATTTCTACTGAACCTTATCTATGTTTAGATTAATGTTTAGATACACAGATACTTCCCATTATTCCACAGTTGCCTACGCTAGCAAGCTCGAACCTGTAGAGCTACAGGTTTGTAGCCTAGGAGCAGTAAGGCTACAGCATATAGCCTAGGTATGTAGTATGTTGTACCATTAGATTTGTGTAAGTATGCTCTGTGATGTTCCCACAATGAATGAAATCACCTAACAGATGCATTTGATGGATTTTCAGAATGTTGCTTTTTTATTTCTTGATTTTAAGTTCAGGGGTACATGTACAGGATGTGCAGGGGTACATGTATAGGATATACAAGTTTCTTGCATAGTTAAACATGTGCCATGGTGATTGGCTTCACATATCATCCCATCATCTAGGTATTAAGCCCAGCATCCATTAGCTGTTCTTCCTGATGCTCCTTTCTCCCACCCCCACCCTCTGACAGGCTCCAGTATATGTTGTTCCTCCCAGCTGCATGTGTCTATGTGTTCTCATGATTTACCTCCCACTTCTAAGTGAGAACATGCCATATTTGATTTTCTGTTCCTGTATTAGTTTGCTAAGGATAATGGCTTCCAGCTCCATTCATGTCCCTGCAGAGGACATGATCTTGTTCCTTTTCTTGGCCGCATAATATTCTGTGGTATATATGTACCACATTTGCTTTAGCCAGTCTATTGTCGATGGGCATTTAGGTTGATTCCATGTCAGCTATTGTGAATAGTGCAGCAGTGAACATATGCATGCGTGTATCTTTATAATAGAATGATTTATATTCCTTTGGGTATATACCAAGTAATGGGATTGCTGAGTCACATGGTAATTTCTGCCTCTACGTCTTTGAGGAATTGCCACACTGTCTTCCACAATGGTTGAACTAATTTACACTCCCACCAACAGTGTAAAAGCATTCCTTTTTCTCCACAACCTTGCCAGCATCTGTTCTTTTTTGACTTTTTAATAATCGCCAGTCTAACTGGTGTGAGATAGTATCTCATTGTGGTTTTGATTTGCATTTCTCTAATGATCAGTGATGTTGAGCTTCTTTTATGTTTGTTGGCTGCATGAATGTCTTCTTTGGAGAAGTGTCTGTTCATGTCCTTTGACAACTTTTAATGGGATTATTTGTTTTTTTTTTCTTGTAAATTTGTTTAAGTTCTTTATAGATGCTGGATAGTAAATCTTTGTCAGATGGGTAAATTGCAAAAGTTTTCTCTCATTCTGTAGGTTCTCTATTTACTTTGATGATAGTTTCTTTTGCTGTGCAGAAGCTCTTTAGTTTAATTAGATTCCATTTGTCAAGTTTTGCTTTCGTTGCAATTGTTTTTGGCATCTTTGTCATGAAATCTTTTCCCATGCCTATGTCCTGAATGGTATCGCCTAAGTTTTCTTCTAGGTCTTCTTTTATAGTTTTGGGTTTTCCATTTAAGTTTTTAATCCATCTTGAGTTGATTTTTGTTTATAGTGTAAGGAAGGGGTCCAGTTTCTATTTTCTGCGTATGGCTAGCCAGTTCTCTCAGCACCATTTAATAAACAGAGAATTCTTTCCCCATTGGTTGTTTTTGTTAGGTTTGTTGGAGGTCAGATGGTTGTAGGTATATGGTCTTATTTCTGGGTTCTCTGTTCTATTCTGTTGGTCTGTGTGTCTGCTCTTGTACCAGTATCATGCTGTTTTGGTTACTGTAGCCTTGTAGCATAGTTTGAAGTCAGGTAGTATGATGCCTTCAGCTTTGTTCTTTTTTGCTTGGGATTGTCTTGGCTACTCAGGCTCTTTTTTGATTCCATATGAATTTTAAAATAGTTTCTTCTAGTTCTGTGAAGAATGTGAATGGTAGTTTAATGGGAATAGCATTGAATCTGTAAATTGCTTTGGTCAGTATGACCATTTTCACGCTACTGATTCTTTTCACCCATGAAGATGGAATGCTTTTCCATTTGTTTGTGTCCTCTCTGACTTCTTTGAGCAGTGGTTTGTAGTTCTCATT
This sequence comes from Ateles fusciceps, assembly GCA_036589455.1. Taxonomy (NCBI): domain Eukaryota; kingdom Metazoa; phylum Chordata; class Mammalia; order Primates; family Atelidae; genus Ateles; species Ateles fusciceps. Next base: position 13,762,124 of record JAZHEH010001266.1, on the reverse strand, counting down.
GAAGAGGTCCCTCACTTCCCTTATTAGCTATATTTCTAGGTATTTTATTATTTTTGTGGCACTTGTGAATGTAAGTTCATTTGTGATTTGGCTCTCTGCTTGCTTGTTATTGGTGTATAGGAAGGCTAACAATTTTTGCACATTGATTTTGTATCATGAGACTTGGTTAAGTTGCTTATAAGCTTAAGAAGCTTTTGGGCTGAGACAGTGGGGTTTTCTAGAAATAGGATCATTTTATCTGCAAACAAAGACATTTTACTTCCTCTCTTTCTATTTGAATACACTTTATTTCTTTCCCTTACCTGATTGCCCTGGCAAGAACTTCCAATACTAAGTTGAATAGGAGTGGTAAGAAAGGGCATGCATATTTGTCTTGTGCTGGTTTTCAAGGGGAATACTTCGAGCTTTTGCCCACTCAGTATGTTATTGGCTGTGGGTTTGTTATATGTGGCTCTTACTATTTTGAGGTATGTTCCTTCAATACCTAATTTATTGAGAGTTTTTAACATGAAGGGATGTTGAATTTTATTCAAGGCCTTTTCTCCATCTATTGAGATAATCATTTGGTCTTTGTCTTTAGTTCTGTTTATATGATGAATCATATTTATTAATTTGCCTATGTTCAACCAGCCTTGTATCCTGGGGATGAAGTCTGCTTGATTGTGGTGATAAGGTTTTTGATGTGCTGCTGGATTCGGTCTGCCAGTATTTTGTTGAGGAGTTTTGCATCGAGATTCACCAAGGATGTTGGATGGAAGTTTTCTTTTCTGTTTTATCTCTGCCAGGTTTTGGTATCATGATGATGATAGCCTTATAGGATGAACATATTCATTTAGGTTAGTTAGCTCTTCTTGTTGAATTGAACCCTTTACCATTTTGTCCTGCCCTTCTTTGTCTTGTTTGATCTTTGTTTAAACTCTGTTTTGTAAGAAACTAGGATTGCAACCCCTGCTTCTGTTTCCCATTTGCTTATTAAATTCATACAGAATGAAGAATTAGAAAGGAGTCCTTTTCAGTTTTTTGAAATAGTTTTGGTAGGAATGGTACCAGCTGTTCTTTGTACCTCTGGTATAATTTAGCTGTGAATCCATCTGGTTCTGGCTTTTTTAGATTAATAGACTATTACTGCCTCAACTTTAGAACTCATTATTGGTCTATTCAGGGATGCAGTTTCTTCCTGGTTCAGTCTTTGGAGGGATGTATGTGTCCAGGAATTTTTCCATTTCTTCTAGATTTTCTAGTTTATGTGCATAGAGGTATTTATAGTATTTTCTGATGGTTGTTTGTATTGCTGTGGGGTCAGTGGTGATATCCCCCTTACCATTTCTGATTATATTTATTTGACTCTTCTCTCTTTTCTTCTTTATTAGTCTAGCTAGTGGTCTATCTTAGTAATTTCAAACAAAACAAAACAAAACACACACCTGGATTCATTGATTCTTTTGAAGAGTTTTTCTTGTCTTTATCTCCTTCAGTTCAGCTCTGAACTTGATTATTTCTTGTCTTCTCCTAGCTTTGGGGTCTGTTTGCCCTTGGTCCTCTAGTTCTTTTAGTTGTGGTGTTAGGTTGTTAACTTGAGGTTTTTTCTAGCTTTTAGATGTGGGCATTTAGTGTTACAGATTTCCTGCTTAACACTGCTTTTGCTGCATCCCAGAGATTCTGGTACATTTTATCTTTGCTCTCATGAGTTTCAAATAACTTCTTGATTTCTGCATTAATTTCATTGTTTACCCAAGAGTCATTTGGGAGCAAGTTGTTCAGTTTCCATGTAGTTAGTTGTGTGGTTTTGAGTAAATTTCTTAATTTTGAGTTCTAATTTGATTGCGCTGTGGTCTGAGAGACTGTTGTTATTTCAGTTCTTTTGTGTTTGCTGAGGAATGTTTTACTTCCAATTACATGATCAATTTTAGACTAAGTGCCATGCAGTGATGAGAAGAATGTATATTCTGTTGTTTTTGGGTGGAGAGTTCTATAGATATTTGTCAGGTCCAGAGCTGAGTTCAGGTCCTGAATATCTTTTGTCTTTTTCTGTGATCTGTCTAATAATGTCAGTGGGGGGTGTTAAAGTCTCCTGCTATTATTGTGTGGGATTCTAAGTCTTGTTGAAGGTCTCTAAGAACTTTATTTATGAATAATCTGGGTTCTCTAGTATTGGGCATATATTTATTTAGGTTAGTTAGCTCTTCTTGTTGAATTGTACCCTTTACCATTATGTCATGCCCTTCTTTGTCTTGTTTGATCTTTGTTGGTTTAAAGTCTGAGAAAACTAGGATTGCAACCCCTGCTTCTTTCTGTTTCCCATTTGCTTATTAAGTTTTCTTTGATCCCTTTATTTTGAGCCCATGTGTGCCTTTGCATGTGAGATGGGTACCTTGAAGATAGCACATCAACAGGTCTTGATTGTTTATCCGGCTTGCCATTCTGTGTCTTTTAATTGGGGCAGTTAGCCCATTTACATTGAAGGATAGAATTGTTACGTGTGAATTTGATTCTGTCAGCATACCAGCTGGTTATTTTGCAGACTTGTTTATGTGCTTGCTTCATAGGGACTAGTCTGTGTACTTCAGTATGTTTTTGCAGTGACTGGTAATGGTTTTTCCTTTCCATATTTAGTGCTTACTTTAGGAGCTCTTGCAAGGCAGGTCTGGTGGTGATGAATTCCCTCAGCATTTGCTGGTCTGAAAAGGATCTTATTTCTCCTTTGCTTACGAAGCTTAGTTTGGCCTGATGTGACATTCTGGGATGGAAATTCTTTTCTTTAAGAATGTTGACTATTGACCCCCAGTCTCTTCTGGTTTGTAAGATTTCCACAGAGAGAGAGGTCTGTTGTTAGTCTGATGGGCTTCCCTTTGTAGGTGACCTGGCCCTTCTCTCTGGCTGCTCTTAACATTTTTTCTTTCATTTTGACTTTGGAGAATCTGATGATTATGTGTCTTGGGGATGATCTTTTCATGGAGTACCTTACTTGGGTTCTCTGCATTTCCTAAATTTGAATGTTAGCCTGTTTTGCTAGGTTGGGAAAGTTCTCCTGAACGATACCCTGAAGTGTGTTTTTCAACTTGCTTCCAACTCTCCCCATCACTTTCAGTTACCCCAATCAGTCTTAGATTCAGTCTCTTTACATAATCCCGTATTTCTAGAGTTTTTGTTCATTCCATTTCCTTCTTTTTTTTCTATTCTTGTCTTCCTGTCTTAATTCAGAAAGCCAGTCTTCCAGCTCTGAGATTCTTTCCTCTGCTTGATCTATTCTATTAATACTTGTGATTGCATTGTGAAGTTCCCATGTTGTGTTTTTTAACTCCATCAGGTCATTTATCTTCCTCTCTAAACTGGCTCTTTTGGTTATCAGCTTCTGTATTGTTTTACCATGATTCTTAGCTACTTTGCATTGGGTTAAATGTGCTCCTTTAGCTCAGTGAAGTTCGTTATTGCCCACCTTCTGAAGCCTACTTCTGTCATTCCAGCCATCTGTGTCAACCCAGTTCTGAGCCCTTACTTGAGAGGTGTTGTGGTCATTTGAAGGAAAAAGACACTGGCTTTTTGAATTTTCTGGCTTTTTGTTTTTGCATTGATTGTTTCTCATCATAGTGGCCTTATCTATCTTTGAGGTTGCTGACCTCTGGGTGGGTATTTGTGGTTTTTCTTTGTTGTTGTTTTCTGTTTGTTTTTCTTTAACTAGTCTGGTCACTCTTCTGTAGGGCTGCTGCAGTTTGCTGGAGATCCGCTCCAAACCCCAGTTGCTCTGGTTCTTCCCGTATCTGGAGGTATCACCAGCGAAGGCTGCAAAACAGCAAAGATGGCAGCCTGCCCCTTCCTCTGGAAGCACCATCCCAAGGGCCTATTGACTTGTTGCCACCTGAACACACCTGTAGGAGGTGGTTGGAGACCCTAGTTGGGAGGTCTCATCCAGTTAGGAGGAATGGGATCAGGGACCTGCTTAAAGCAGCAGTTTGGCTCTTTTTAGTAGAGCAGCTGTGCTATGTTGGTGATCCCTTCAGCCACCGTTTGGTCTGGACTCTCCAAGCCCCATAGGCTGAAGTGGCCGAGGATCCCAAACGGCCAAGGTGGCAGCCTGCCCTGCTTCTCAGGCACTCCATCCCAGGGAGAAATTGGAGTGGAGCTCTTTTGGCCCGTGAACATGGGTGGTGACTAGAGGCTCTGGCGGGGAGGACCTGCTCCACAAGGAGGAGTGGATTGGGGGTCCTGTTTAAAGAATCAGTCTGGCCATGTCTTGACAAAACAGCTGTGTCATGGTAGGGAACTGCCTCTGCCCAGGTAGCAGCCCTCCCCTCTCCTGGACATTTTGTCCCAGGAGAGATAAGAGAGATAAGAGCTGTGTCAGGCTCTGGCTGTGAGGAGTTACACTTAAAGAAGCAGTCTGGCCACAATGGCAAAGCCACTGTGTCGTACTACTGGGGGGGACCCTTTCTCTTCTGCACCGTTTGGACTCTCCAACGCCTACAGGCTGGAACAGCTGTATTGGCCAAACAGCAGAGATGGTGCCTGCCTCTCCCCCACAGCCTGTTGTTGGTGGCTGCTTGGAATTCCAAAACCAGTGGGTTTTCTCTTGTGAGGTATCATGGAAGTGGGCCCACAGAACAAGGCTGCTCAACTTTCTGGGTTCCACCTTCTTTCTAGGTGTATATATGGACCTCCCCACCCTCTCTGAGTTGCAGACACATTTGTTGGACACTCCAGTCCCAGGACTGGAGTATGTAAAGCTCCTGGGTCTTTGTGCGTGCCTGAGCAGCTGCTATGCTAAGACTTTACACAGCTCGATGTGTGGACCCAAAGCCCTGGTGGCATGGACTCACAAGGGGATCCCCTGATCTCCAGTTGCAAAGATCCACGGGAGAAGCATGGTTTTCCAGGGTTACATAATCACTCATCACTTCCCTTGACTGGGGAGGGGGATTCCCTTGGCTCATGTTGCTTCCAGGTGGGCCATTGCCCCCACCCTGCTTTTCCTTATTCCCCGTGGGTTGTTTCCCTGATTAGTCCCAGTGCGACTACCTGCATATTTTAGTTGAAGATGCAGTATTCACTCGCCCCCTTCGTTCCTCCCCTATGAGTGCCACAGACTTGCAGCTGCTTCTAATCGGCTGTCTTGGCCCTGTCGCCAGAATGTTTCAACTTTGTTAGCAATGCATAACTATATCTCTCTGTCTGTATGCTATGTGTAAGTAAAATGCTTATATATATATATGTAAGCACACATAATTGAATATATTGTTTCTATTATTGTTTTGAACAAACTGTTGTCTGTTAGATAATTAAAAGAAAAATAAAAGTTTTTTATTTTACCCTCTTACTCCCCAGTACTCTTCCTTTGTTTATGTATTTCTGAGTTTCTAACCAATATTATTTTCCTTCTCTCTAAAGAACTACTTTATAAAAATTTCTTGTAAGGCAGGTCTACTGGCAACAAAGTCCCTCAATTTTTGTTTGAGAAAGTTTTTATTTCTCCTTCACTTTTGAAGGGTAATTTCCCAGAGTACAGAAATTTCGGTTTGTAGTTTTTTTTAACTCAACACTTGAAATATTTCACTCCATGCTATTCTTACTTCCGTGATTTCTTAGGACTATCTGATGTGATACCTTATCTTTGCTCCTTTGTAGCTAAGGTGTTTTTTCCTTTGGCTTCTTTCAAGGTTTTTTTATTTATCTTTGATTTTCTGATGTTTGAATATGATCTGCCTAGGTATAGGGTTGTTTTGTTTGTTTTGGTTTTGGCTTTTATCCTGCTTGGCATTGTTTGAACTTCCTGAATCTGTGGTTTGGTGCCTGACATTAATTTGGAAAAATTCTCAGTCGTTGTTGCTCCACATATTGCTTCTGTTCCTTTCTCTGCATTTCCATTATGCATATTTATGCCTTTAGTAGTATTCTGTTCTGTTTTATTCTGTTGTTGTTGTTGTTTTCCTTTGCTTTTCAGTCTTGGAAGTTCCTATTGTGATGTCCCCAGGCTCCAGGATTCTTCTGTCAGCTGTGTCCAGTCTACTAATGAGCCCTTCAGATGCCTTTCTATTATATTGAATAGCAATTTTTATCTGTTTCTTTTTTTTGATTTTTTTTAAAGAATTCTGTCTCATCTGTCTTCTTATGTTATTCATTTGTTTTTGCATGTTGTCTATTTTTTCTGTTAAAGCCTTAAGTATATCATAGTTTTGTAAAATTCCAGGTTGAAAAAGTACAGTATTCTTGTCATATCTGACTCTGGTTCTGATGCTTGCTTAGCTGCTTAGTATGTCTTATGATTTTTCTTGAAAGGTGGACATGGTGTAACTGGGTAAGGGGGAACTGCACAAATAGGACTTTAATGATGCAGTTTTATTTGTGTTTTGTGCGGTGAGATTTTATAGTCCCATGATGAGCTCTGTCTTTTGGTAAGCCTCTGTCTCTGGGCTGTGAACTTCACCAGTGCTTCTCAGTTTTTTCCCCCTCTTAGGGTGGGACAGGCTAGCTAGAGGGGGCTGGAGTTGGGTATTTCTCTTCTCTTGCGTGGAAGACTAGAGGCAGTTGGACTCATCTTTTTTCTTCCCCCAGGTCTGATAGGCTTTGATAAAACCCAAGCAGAAAATATACATGCAGCTAACAAGCATATGAAAAAATGCTTCACATCAGTAATCATTAGAGAAATGGAAATAAAAACCACAATGAGGTACCATCTCACACCAGTCAGAACGGCTATTATTAAAAAGTCAAAAAGTAACATGCTGGCTAGGTTGCAGAGAAAAAGAAATGCTTATGCACTGTGGGTGGGAATGTAAATTAGTTCAACCATTGTGGAAAGCAGCGTGGTGATTTCTCCAAGAACTCAAAGCAGAATTACCATTCAACCCAGCAGTCCCATTATTGGGTATATACCCAAAGAAATATAAGTCATTCTACCGTAAAGACACATCCACATGTATGTTCATTGCAGTAGTATTCGCAACAGCAAAAACATGGAATCAGCCTAAATGCCTATCAACAGTAGACTGGATAAAGAAAATGTGGTACATATACACCATGGAATACTATGTAGACATAAAAAGAACATGTCCTTTGCAGCAACATGAATGGCGCTAGAGGCTATCATCCTGAGTAAACTAAGGAAGGAACAGAAAACCGAATACTGCATGTTCTCACTTACAAGTGGGACCTAAACATTGAGAACACATGGATACAAAGAAGGGAACGACAGACACTGTGGCCCTCTTGAGGGTGGAAGATGGAAGGAGGGAGAGGATCGAAAAACTACCTATTGGGTACTATGCTTATTACCTAGAGGATAAAATAGACTGTATACGAAACCCCCATGAGACGCAATTTACCTAATAACCTACACATATGTACCCCTGAATCTAAAATAAAAGCTTAAAAAACGCAGATTATACTCTGTTAAAATTGTTTCTCTTGAGTGCAGGCTTTATTAAAAATAGTGCTCTAGCACATTTCAAAATGCTTACCTCAGACTTAACCATACTGAGTCAATTACAGTTTAGGTTTTCCAGCCCTCCTTCCTCTCCCCCCATTGGTTTTCAGGAAGGTTTCTGCTAGTGGGTTTCTGTTCCCGAAAGTTGTGATTCTGTGTATTCACCTCTGTCTCCAGTTTTGGGTGCAGTGCTTTGCCCTGTGACCTTACAGATGTAAGTGTTGTTTATTTTCAGTTTGTTCAGCCTTTTACATGCTGTTAAGATGGGATGGCAACTTCTAAGTTTCTTACATGCCTACCTGGAAACCAGAAGTCTTACAATTTTTTTCAGCTTTTTTTCACTTAATGTTTAGACTTTTTTCCATATGGTTGTCTTTGTAATTTTTTATTGGTTGCATAATTTTTGAGGTTGTTATACAGTAACTTAAATTTCTTCTGATTGAAACAGTTGGATTTATAACTTTTTAGAGGGTTTATCGTTGATAACACCGCTTGCATTTGCAGCTCTGTCTTTTTAATTCTTAGAGATTTATAAAAAGAAAACTTTAGAAATCTCTTGTGAAATTTTTAGTGTTTAAAAATGTCTTCAGTAGTAATATTTATCTTTTGACAGAATGGACTTTAATTTCAGAAAACCCATTCAGAGCCAAATGTGGTCAATAACTTAGATATTATTTTGGTTTTAAAGAAGTTTTTGACTATAAAATGTCAGCCTCTTTATACAATTTGTAATCTTACTCTGAAGACAGTTTCAGAGAAGAGTTCCTCAAATGCTTTCTTTATTTTTAGTGGAATATGTGTGCTCCTTAAGGATTAAGATAAGTTATTTATTTTTTAAAAAAATAAATTTTTCTCAATTTTTTTGTTTTATAATTTTTAACTTTTATAACTTTTAATAGATACAGTGTACATATTTATGGGCTACATTGTGATCTAGTACATACAATGTTAGTGATCAGATCAGGATAATAGCATGTCCGTCATCTCAAACATCATTTCTTTGTGGGGAACATTCAATATCCTTCTTCTAGCTATTCGAAACAATGTAACACATTATTGTTAATTATAGTTATCCATCAGTGCTGTAGAACACTAAGATTTATGCCATCTATCGAGCTGTAACTTTGTATCCATTAACAAATTAATTTTTCTTTTTTGAAAAAGTCTTATCTTCACTTCAGTGAAAGCAAAATGATCTGGGTAAGTTTTATATTCCGTTCTGAAATATAAACAATGTAAAGCAATAGTTTAAAAAATTGGAGAATATTTATTGCAGCTTATTCATTCGCCAGTGTTAGTTGACCCACTATGTATAAGCTCAGTTTTCATGATATAAAGAAAGTCGTTTTTATTACCAACCTCAGTCAAGAATTTTATATATTTTTTAATATAGTAATTGACAGTATTTGGCCAGTCTTTGGGATACGTTTCTAGTGAATTTTTAGTCATTGATGATACTGAAGCAGGAAATGTTGGTCAAGATGTCATATTGGGAATTTAGGAATTTTAGTCCACTGACTATTGGAACCATTGCTGAAGGATCTAGAATTATAATGTCAAATAAGTTGTTTTGAAGCGAACCTGGATGGCACTGGAGGAACAAGGTTTTGGTTAAGGAGTGAGACCCTAGCTGCAAATTCACCTCTTTTTTATTAGATGGTTGGGGACAAGAAATATTTTTCATCTCTTTGATTACTTTGGCTTTGTTCTAGTAGTATTTGGTATAGTGTTAAGATGAATTGAAATATTGATGAATTTTCTAATTTTTTGAAATATAGAATTCAGTCTTTAAGAATCTTTATGTCTTAGAATTGGCTTAGATTAATATTAGAAATAGATGAGATAGGTTTTGAGAAAGTTGTGTTTAAACATACTGTTTTACTTTTTATTTTGACGCTATTTTAATAAAATTTTAAAAATTTGGCCTAATTTTCAGTTTATAGAGAAATTTCAAGAATAATATAATGAATTCTGTCTACTGTTCTCCATGATTCATTAAATATTTAACACTTAACAATATTTGCTTTCTGTTTTTTTTTTTTCTTTCACTATCTCTCCTCTCTCTGTCAGCCTCTCTTTTTCTCCTTGCCCTGTCTATTTCTCCTCACCCTCATTATTTTCATTCTGAACCCTTTTAGAGTAAGTTGTAAATGTTACAATTCTTTACTTCTGAGTACTTGAATGTAAGATTTTTAAAAACACACTCTTTTATATAACCACAGCACTGTTATCAAAATCAGTCAATTGTCATTGATATAATACAGTAATCTGTTGACCTCATGCATAATTTAATACTTGTCCCAATGAAGGAAAATCTCAAATAATTCATTGCCTTTACTTGTCATGTCTCTTCAGTCTGCTGCTGAGTCTTTTTGTCCTTCATGCCACTGACGTTTTTAGAGTACTAGGCCAATTATTTCGTCAAAAGTTCCTCAATTTGAGTATACCTATTTCCTCATGACATGATTCAGTTTCATATGTGGGTTTTAAAAAATGTTTTATTGTGGTAAAATATACATAACACAAATTTAGCCTCTTAACAATTTTTAAGTGTACATTACAGATACATGATTTATGTCACATAGTTGTATAACAGGTCTCTAAAACTTTTACATATTTGTAAAACTTAAACTGTATATACCCATTGAACAACCTCCTGTTACCCTACAGTGCCTGGCAACCACCATTCTCCTTTTTGTTTTTAAGATTTTGAATACTTTAGATGCATCATATATGTGGAATCATGCCGTATTTGTCTTTTTGTGGCTGGCTTATTTCATTTAGCATAATATCCTCAAGATTCATCTGTGTTGTAAACAAAATTTCCTTTAAGACTCATAATATTCTGTTGTTTGTATGTACCATCCTTTCTTTATCAATTAGTTGGTCCATTTGGGTTGCTTCCACTTCTTAGCCACTGTGAGTAATGCTGTAATGAACATGGATGTGCACATGTCTCTTCAAGGTCTTGTTTTCAGTTCTTTTGGATATTTACACAGAAGTGAGGTTGCTGGATCATATGGTAGTTCTATTTTAAATTTTTTCAGAAACTGCTCTCCTGTTTTTCATAAGGGCTGTACCACGGACAGTACAGTAGTTACATTCCCACCAACAGTGCACAATAGTTCCACTTTTTCCATATCCTTGCCAAGGTGTAATTTTCTGTTAGTTTGATACTGACCGTTCTAACAGGTGGGAGTTGATATCTCTTTGTGGTTTTGATTTGCATTTCTCTGATGATTACTGATGTTGAGCATGTTTTTGTATGCTGGCCATTTGTCTTTTTTTTTTTTAAATACTTAAAAATTTTTTCATACCTAAAAGGAGTTGAGTATGTATATCTTCTTTGAAGACATGTCTCTTTAGATCCTTTGCCCATTTTAAAAAATCAGATTATTTGGGTTTTTGTTTTTGGCTTTTTGTTTTTGAGTTTTAGGAGTTTTTAATATATTTGGTTATTAATTGTTTATTCACTACATGGTATGCAAATATTTTTCCCATTCCATAAGGTTGCCTTTTCAGTTTGTTGATGATTTCCTTTGCCCTTAAGAAGTTTTTTAGTTTGATGTAATGCCATTAGTCTGTTTCTTCTTTGTTACTAGGGCTTTAGGGGTGTCATATCCAATAAATCACTTTTAAATTCAGTGTCATGAAGTCTTCCTGTATTTTCTTCTAGGAGTTTTATGATTTTTTTGTCTTACATTTTAGGTGTTTAATCTATTTGGAGTTGATTTTTAAATATATGCCATAAGGTAAGGATCCAACTTCATTCTTTTGCATATGGATATTCAGTTTCCCAGCTTCATTTGTTGAAGAGACTATCCTTTTCCCATTGTGTAGTCTTGGTATCATCAATCATTTGACCATATATGTGAGAGTTTATTTCTGGGTTTTCTGTTCTGTTCCATTGGTCTATATGTCTGTCTTTATGCCAATTTCATACTGTTTAAATCACTGTAACTTTATAATATGTTTTAAAATCCAAAGACTACTGTTTCAAATATTTGATACCTTCTGTATACTGAGTTTATATCTTTGTCCGGTCAGTACCTTGCTAACATTAAAACAACAACTCTGTTAAAAAGCAAATACTGTTATTTAACTTTTCAGGTTTCTTACCATGTAGTGACCTGTGAAGATATGTTCTCTTTCTGTGACATATTTATTATTTATACAATTAGATGTTCTTAGTGGAATTTATTTTCTTGTATGTGTAATATGTTATTTTAATATTAGTTTTTACTGGTTAAGCTAAGGTATTGCCTGAACTCAGATGTCTGAATAAAACTTGCTGCCTTTATTCTGTACTTGTTGAGAATGAATGAGAAAGATACTAGGTTTGAACCAGAAATGTAAGAGAATCTCAGATGGTACAGAGGGATCGCTGATTCAGAATATTTTTTAAAACACAAAATTGTCTTTAGATTCACAAAATAACATGATCTTGTTTTATTTAAAAAGATAATGCATTCAAATGATTTTTTAAAAAAATGTGTAAAAGTAAACTCACTCCTGTTCACCCTCAACTCCAACCACTCCTCCTTTATAAGTGGCCACTTTTGTTAGTTCATGTATTTTTATAGGGTTTCAAGCACATAGGAATTTTTCCTCCCCTCCTCTCTCTTCCCTTTCTTTCCCCTCCCCTCCCATTTTCTTTTTTGAGACACAATCTCACTTCATCATCTAGGCTGGAGTGCAGTGGCATGCTCATGGCTCACTGCAGCCTCAACTTCCTGCAGTCAAGTGATCTTCCTGCCTCAGCCTTCCCAGCAGCTAGAATCACAGGAGCTTAATGTTGCTCAGGCTGGTTTTGAACTCCCAGGCTCAAGAAGTCTCCCATCTTGGCCTCCCCAAATGCTAGAATTACAGGCATGAGCCACCACACCCTGCCAGCAGAGTGTATTTTTAAACCTTCTCTTACATCTGTGGGCTTTTTAGCACCTTGGTTTTTTGTTTGTTTGTTTTTTGCTTAAGAATATAGTCTCAAAATTATATTAGCGTGTACATATTTCCTCATTCTTTTTTTAATCACTGCATAATAGTCCATTGTTTGGGTGTGCTCATTTATTATCCAATTTCCTATAAAAAGCAAACAGGCTGGGCACATCGCTCATACTTGTAATCCCAGCACTTTGGGAGGCCTAGACTTGAGGCCAGAAGTTCAAGACCAGCCTGGGCAATATAGTGAGACCCCCATCTACAAAAACTAAACAGCCACGTGTGGTGGTATATGTCTGTAGTTCCAGCTATTTGGGAGGCTGAGATGGGTGGATCACTTGAGCCTAAGAGGTGGAGGTTACACTGAACCATGATCATGCTACTGCACTGCAGCCTGGGTGACAAAGTGAGATCTTTTCTCTTTTAGGGAAAAAAAAAAAAAAAGCAAACTTGTATTGTTTTCTTTTTGTTATGTATTACAAATAGTTCATGGTAAATAAAGGATAACCATGAATAAATATAATTTCATAGAAGTGTGATTATATGTTTTAGAAGTTGCCACATAGCACTCTATAGGAGTTATACCATTTTGTACTAGATTGTACAAGAGTGGTTATTTTCCGACACCCTATCAAAAGATTGCTTTTAGTTTTTGAAATTTTGCTAATATGATGGGTGAAAATTATATACCTCAGAGTAGTATTTTTTAAAATAAGCCTTTTATTTTGGAAAATTTTTAGATTTACTGAAGAGTTGGCAAAGGTGGTATAGATAGTTCCTGTATACCTCTCGTCCAGTTTTAGTTTTTTCTAATGTAACATCTTGCATCTTTGTCAAAACTAGGAAATAATGTTGGTACATTATTATTAACTAAACCCCAGACTTTACTCAAATTCTCTCAGGATCGTTTTAATTTAGATTTCTTGTTAAGAATGAGGTTGTATATCTTTTCATCTGTTAGGAGTCATTGGCATTTTTATCTTCTGAACTGTTACTGTTCTTCACCCAGTTTTCTATTTGGTTGTTATAAAGCAACAAGGGATAGAAAATCTGAAGAAGGAGGAAAAACTAAGAAAATGCATAGTTAGAGGGAGAATTAAAGGGTCATTATCTTTACACAACTGACTTTTAAAATCATTAAAAATATATATATTCTTGCATCCCCTAGGTTCTAACTTCATTAGGCCCTGTCTTCTCTAATTATGAAAATCCTTTCCTGAAAGATTTACAGTATCCAGTTGCCCATTCTGATGGCCTGTGGTTCTCATAGTTGTCATCATTACCACTAATTTTGGCCAGTAATATTTGTTGTATATATAAAATGTGAATTTTGCAGAGGAGGAGAGGAATGTAGTTAGCTAGTAAAGCAAAAAGACTAGGAATAATCTTTAAATCACTGCATAATAGTCCAAATTATGGCATAGACCTGGAGCTTTAAAAATATTAATTAGTATACTTGGATTGTATTACCTTGTAGAACATGGCTTTGAACTTTTCTGCACTTCATTTTCTTGATTTGTCAGTTGGTACAGGCGGGAGTTGTGCATATGATCTGTGGCCAAATTTTATAATTCCGGGAAATCTGGAAGATTCCAAGTGAAGAGCCCTAGGTATCAGCATTCAGGACCTCTTAGTACATATTTAAGCTAAGGTTGGGAGCTAAGTCAGAACTTTGGAGAGCTCCAGGCAGAGGAAATTTTGGTACTTGGGTTGCTTCTAAACTTTGAGATACATTTGCTTTTCATTAGCTATCGTTAAGGCTGCTGAAGCCTGAGAACCTTAAACGTTTACAGATTTTAAAAATTCAGGGTATTTCACAGATAGCACAAATAAAGTTTATTATGTTTTAGAACTAAGACTGTGGATTTAGAGCAGTATTTCTCTAAACGTGGTCCAACATCACTTGGGTGGGGAACATGTTAGAAATGCACATTCACAAGCCCCACCTCAAACCTACTGGATCAGAAACTGGTGATCAGGCCCAGTACCCTCACCCCCTTTTTTTTTTTCCGAGACGGAGTCTTGCTCTGTCATCCAGGCTGGAGTGCAGTGGCACAATCTTGGCTCACCGCAACCTTCACCTCCCAGGGTTCAAGCGATTCTCCTGCCTTAGCCTCCCAAGTAGCTGGGACTGCAGGTGCATGCCACCATACCCAGGTAATTTTTGTATTTTTAGTAGAGATGGTGTTTCACCATATTGGCCAGGCTGATCTCAAACTCCTGACGTTGTCATCCACCTGTCTCAGCCTCCCAAAGTGCTGGGATTATAGGTGTGAGCCACTGCACCTGGCCCAGTACCCTATATTTTAACAAACCCTTCAGATTATTCTGGTGAGTGCTAGAGTTTGAGAAACACTGGTTTACAGAATTTTATGATATCCATGTCAAGGAGGGGGTGTCCGGGTCTTTGTCAGATCCCATGATCTCCTTACGGTTGAGAAGTATATAGGCTCTAAGGAAAATATGGTTTATTTTAAATACTTGCTAGTTCATATGTCTACCTACTGAGAGCCCATTTTAGTATATACTAGGATCCATTTAACTGAAAGTTAGATATGCAGCAGCACTATTGCTAGACTTGTAAACTATTCAATTCTGCGTTTTTTAAATCTACATTTTATATATGTGCATAAAACTTCATTGAACATATGGTCCTGAATATTTGTTCTGCTTGAAAATGGATTTGTATCATATAGCCTTTTATCCAGTCTCATTTTGATAATTTGTATCTCTTGCAGTTAAGAATATCTTCTCTGCTTTCCTGTCTTTGTTCCTGCTGCTCTGTTTAGAATGCCTTTACATCTTCTTTCTGTCTGCCATTTGGTATTAGTACCTAACCTAATTTAGAAGGGATACTGTTATACATGTTGTACTTGAGGTACAGTCAGTGTTGGTTGTTATTGGATTCATTGGAGTAGTAAAAATAGTTTGGAAAAGTTATATAAGAAAGGAAATACAGAGTTGGAAGAGGAAGTAGACCAATGAGATTTTAAGTGAATGACAGTTTTGCAGAGTGCTGTTGTTAATACTCAAAAAATAGCCTTTAGAAACAAGCTGTGCTTGTGTTTCTGTCTTATTTAGTTGCCTGCTATCAAGAGGTTTAGATATTGATAAATAATTTCCAGAAGTAAATATTTAGGATTTTTTTTTTTTTTTTTTTTGGAGACAGAGTTTCACTCTTGTCACCCAGGCTGGAGTGCAGTAGCACGATCTCGGCTCACTGCAACCTCTGCCTCCCAGGTTCAATCGATTCTCCTGCCTCAGCCTCCCAAGTAGCTGGGATTACAGGCATGCACCACCACACCCGGCTAATTTTTATATTTTTAGCAGAGACAGGGTTTCATCATGTTGATGAGGCTGGTCTCGAACTCCTTACCTCAGGTGTTCCGCCCACCTCGGCCTCCCAAAGTGCCGGGATTAAGGCGTGAGCCACTGTGCCTGGCCAGAAATTTAAAGATGCATGAAAGTAGGAACTTTGTATAAAGATGGATATTGCTTCTCTTTACATTTAAAAATCCCACCATTGATAATTCGTAGATAAATGTTGGAAAGCTTAAATGTATAAGTGTAACAAAGAATCTTTTGATTTATCTATATCTTTGCTCCTTTTGACAGCCCAAAGAGTTTTTCCTTATGGCTGTTATGATTAGAACGGTTTAATTTAGCTTCTGTGTGGTGTAGTGGGAAGAGTACTGAGCTCATGAGCCAAGACCCTGAAACCTGTGCTCAGCTTGCTAAGGTTCTTAACCTCTCCATTTTCTGATCTGTAAGATGTTTCCACCTCTAAGTTATGTAACTTTTGATTATTTGTGTTAACATGTAAATTAACTAGTAGTATGTCTGATCTTCACCTTAACTTGTTGTTGTTTAAAGAGTTTAGTTTTTTAATAAGACCCCAGTTGTAATATTCTAGCAAAACTTCTGTTGTCTTAGGATCTCTGCCTGAGAATTAAATTGACATAAGGCACATTAACAGAAGAAAAACATACAGATTTTTACATATGTACGGGAACCCCATAGGAAAACGAAGACCTAGAAAGTGGTTGGGCCCAAGTGCTGATAGACTAGGTTGAACAAAGAATAGCAGTTGTCAAAAAATAACTAAAATATATGGGGAGACTAAAGGAAGACAAGAGTTATTTTAACAAATTCTCTTTGTACTGCTTTCTCTTGGCCTCACTTCCCCATCTCTGATGATAAAAATGTATCTTCTGGTACGGGGAGGGCATCTTGCACATGGAAGTTTTATCTACTGCTTTCAAGAAAGGGGAGATCAGAGTGCCCTCTTGCACCGTTTTTCAGATGTCTTTAGCTCAGAATAATTTTTATGCCAAAGTGACATATTCTGTTACACTCTAGTCTACTAGAAAGAGAAAAAGTCAGGAGGGAGGAAGAGAGAGGGAGAATTGAAAAGAAGGAAACTCAAAGTAGATTCCAGGAATAAGAGAAAACACTCTAAAAATGAGACTTGTGCAAAGTTTATTTTATGACATTAAGATTTTTGCTTTAGTAAATACTGCATAAGTAATCATATTTAGTTATATAATTTTCTTCCATACTTACTGTTTTTCTGCCAATATGAGGAAAAGGAATTACAGGATTAATTGAATATCTAGGCTCTGGTCTGTGACTACTCTTAGAAACTACTAATTTTTAAGATTTTTACACCCTGTTTACTAGAGAAGAGTAACTATTACCTAATTTGGGTAAAGCTAATTGGAGTCTAGATCTCCCAATATATCATTGTTCCTTCTAGTTTTCCACTTGATGAGTTATACATAAATTTAAAAGAATGTTTAAGACTCAGAAAGCATATTCTGGGCATTGCCTTATTTCTTTTTATTGCTAATGTCTTGTATATTACTGGCCCTCAATAATTTTCTTTAGAGAAATATCAGCTCATAAGGAAGTACTCTGAAAGTATAGTAGTAAATATTGTCTTTATTCTTCTGCCACGGCCTCTTTATTTTCTTTGATTCCTGTCTAGAAGACAAGCAACTGTAGGTAAAAAATGTTCTCTAAAAAAACTGAGTAATTTGGATGATTTTTTTTTTTAATTTAAGATCAGGAATTGCTATTCTCTTGTTCATATCACTTTATTCAGTTATTAAGAGATGTGAAAGAAGAAAGTGTATTTGGCAGATTTTGACGCAGTGTAAGAAACAGCTGTCAAACAATACATCTGTCGCGTTCCATCACGAGGTATTCAAGCTGGATTTGCCAGCATTGCCCTGCCTTGTCTTATAACTTAATTATGATTTTAAACAGTTTTTAAAATCATGTTGACTGTCAGTTGGATTTTCATTTGTTTTTACAAGTTTATTACATGAACTTGTAAGGTCTACCTCTCTGGGCCTTAGTCTTCTGTAGGCTGAACTCCAACTTCTTGCTCTCTAGCACTTAGCTATCTGCTTGACCACTTGTTCACCTTGTTCACACTGGCCAGACCTTGAAGCAGTGTTCTCAAGCTTTCCCTAGTCAGGATGAGGAACTTCTCCAAAAATATTTATCCTTAATTATATTTTGTTTGAATTTTTGACTGCTTTTTGTTTAAAATCTCTTCTTCCTTGGGAGTTGGCTTTTGCCCTTGTGCTTCAGGGACAGTGCATAGTGGGACTTGTGCCGTTGATGGATATTGTGTGCTATTGATCAACACAGTGCAGTTTAGAGTCTTGGTGCAGACCAGCTTATTACTATACTAGATGTATTGTAGACCACACTGATGACCCTTGTTTTTGTTTGGAAAGATGCCCATCACTCTATACTGGGTAAAGAGAGAAACGCAAAGCCCTTTCCTTGGTATTGGTATTTGTAAACTGCTATCCTGTCCGTTTGCAAGTTTTCAGAAGTACGGATATGTGAACAGTACCTAGAGCTTCTTTGGAAAACCTTCATATTATGTTTTCAGAACGGACATACCCAGATAGCTGTTCCTTTAGTTCAGATGGCTTTGTTGTTGGCTTTTTTTTTGGTGACAGGGTCTCACTCTGTCACCCAGACTAGAGTGCAGTGGTATAATCTTGGCTCACTGCAACTTCCATCTTGCAGGTTCAGGCTATTCTCCTGCCTCAGCCTCATGAGTAGCTGGAATCATAGGTGCCCACCACTACACACAGCTAATTTTTGTATTTTTAGTGGAGATGGGGTTTCATCATGTTGGCCAGGCTGGTCTCAAACTTCTGACCTCAAGTGATTTACCCGCCTCAGCCTCCCAAAGTGCTAGGATTGCAGGCGTGAGCCACCACACACAGCCCAGACAGTTTGTTGAACCTGTCAGTGTACACATCTGGTGTTCCCATCTCTTTCATGGTGAATTTTTCAGATCTCTTGATGTTTGAGGTACGTGCTGCATGAATGTGTTTGTTTGTGAATATTGACGGTGTATTTTCTAGTCACTATCTTTGTGATGGCAGAAGGGCCTGCCTGCCTTTTTTCTTTCTTTCCTTGCTGAATTCATTCTGCCTGGGACCTGGTAGGAAAGGAAGAACATGAAGGATCATTGCCAGACATATTTTGGAAGGGGAAATTGAATTGTGCTCATCAGTATCACACAATATCCAGCAGTGGTGCAAGGCCCTTGCAAAGAACTAAAATTCAAAAATATGTACCCAAATTAACGTCTTTACTATAAATAACTAAAAGAGGGTGACATACAAACAGGCTTTTTCCTCTAAATCAGAGGACAGAAGAAATGTAAACTGGATATGGTCAGATAATTCAAAGGATACAATGTAACATTTTGTTGGACAATGAGCAAATGATGTTCTAGGCCTGATAACCACAAAGTGTATATGTTACTTTGATGAACACAAAGTTCATTTCTTACCCAGGTGTGTTTAAAAGTAAAAGTCAATATTGTCATCCTGAAAATGAGAGACTGTGAGGCTACCAGAACATGGATTTGTCTTTTCATCTGTTTTTAATAAATTAGCGCTAAACCAGGCATTTAGTTTGTTTTACAAACATTTTTTGATTCACTCTGTAAATTATTCCTGTGATATATGTAGGAGATAGATATTATTTCTAGACAGTACTGAGTATCTTCATTTTTTTGCAGCATAACAAAAAATTGTAGTAGGAGATTATGTAATTAAACCCTTAAGTGCCTCTGGAGATGGATGATGGTAGTGGTTGCACAACAGTGTGAATGTGCTTAGTGCTACTAAACTGAACGGTTACAAATGGTGAAAATGGCAGATTGTATGTTCTGTTTATTTTGCCACAATACAAAATATAACTTTTCTTGACACTTTGCACCCCTCCAAAAAAAAAAACCATGTGAGAGGCAAATTGGATATGAATAGTAATGTAGATGCACACAATTATATATATGATTGCCTGATACTTTTATATTCATTTCCTTCGTTGTTCATTTACTGATTTGTAAGATTTATAAACAGTATCTCATTTATTTACAAAAAGCTGCAACAGAGAATTTGCACAGTCTTTTGTAACAATTGATAAAAACATTAATGTCAATACTACATGGAAGTTGTCCTGGCTCTTTTATGGTTTTTCCTTACCAAGAGGAGCTAGAATTGTGGGAAATAAATTAAAGTCTTCAGTGGGAAGAGGCAAATAGCTCTTTGAATTCTATTAAGAAAATTAAAAATGACTGCCTGTACCTAAAGTTTCTTTTCCCAGAAAGGTGCACCCTCAGTCTTGCACAGCTTTTAGCTAATGACTGGTTGCATTTTCTCTGGAAGCCCTCAAACAATGCTTTATTGCAGTCTGCTTGTCTCGGTACCCACAAGTCAGTGCTTCCATTCTGTTATTTTTGTTTATCTATTTTTTGAGATGTACCCTTACTCTGTTGCCCAGGCTGGAATGCAGTGGCACAATCTCCACTCACTGCAACCTTCACCTCCCAGGTTCAAGTGATTCTCCTGCCTCAGCCTTCAAAGTAGCTGGGACTATAGGTGCGCGCTACCACGCCTGGCTAATTTTTGTATTTTTAGTAGAGATCGGATTTCACCATGTTAGCCAGGCTGGTCTTGAACTCCTGACCTCAGGGGATCCACCTGCCTCAGCTTCCCAAAGTGGTGGAATTACAGGCCTGAGCCACCATGCCTGGCCATTTTTGTCTATTTTTAATATCCCTTGAGGTAGTAGCCAGCCACTCTGAGTGGCTTATGTGGTCATCTAAAATAGCATTTATAGTTTGTTTAGACTCTGATAACAAAATAATAAGTTTTTTATAAACCTGTATTTTTGTATACAGTTTTGTGTATAAAGGATTTTTCTTAGGAATGCCTATCATTTTATGCAGAGATACCTGTATTTTTTATAATAATGTAAATCAGATTATAGTGGTCAATTCTAAATATAAGTGAAAAAACTCTTGTTTTTTTTTTCAGTTAATAAAAAACAAGATGCTAACTTCAGAGATCCAGAAATAAATTACTGGCCAAATTCAGACTTGAACTTTTTAGGAGCTAGACAATCCTTAAGGATGATTTTATTTTTTTAAAGAATAATAGATTTCTTGCTGTTAGCTCCCATCCCTAAGAGTATTTCAAACAGTGGCTCTTGATAATATCACAGAAGATTGTTTTCTCTGTAAATTGATGATGAAGCTGGAGAGAGGGCCTAGAGAAGAAACCATATCACAAAGAGTGAAATTTTAAAAATTGTGCTTCCTTAGCAGCCTTTGCTTATCTTTCGTATTTCCAGTTTTTCAGAAATGCTTTATTTTTCCTTACTAACCTAAACTAGAGATTAGCAAACCTTTTTTTTTTTTTTTTGTATAAAGGGCTAGTAAGTAAATATTTGGGGTTCTGGGAGGCCACAATTGATCTCTATCACATATTCTCTTTTTTCTTCTTCCTTTCTATTAATATGCTTCTCTTTTCTTTCTCTTTCTTGCTCTTTTTTTTTTTTTTTTTGAAACAGGGTCTCACTCTGTCACCCAGGTGGGAGTGCAGTGGCACCATCATGGCTCAGCCTGGAGTTCCTGGCCTACAGCAGTCCTCCCACATCAGCCTCCCCGGTAGTTGGTACTACAGACTTATGCCACTGCCCCCAGCATTTTTTTTTTTTTTTTTTTTTTTTTTGTAGAGATGGAGTTTCACCATGTTGCCCAGGCTGGTCTTGAATTCCTGGGCTCTAGTGATCTTCCACCACAACCTCCCAAAGGCCTGGGATTATAGACGTGAGCCACTGTACCTGACCCTTTTTATTATTACTTTAAAAATTATCCATTAAAGATATAAAAAATGGTTTATTTGTGTGTTTTACATTTTCACAGCCTTACTAAAAACAAGCTGCAGGCCAGATTTGTCACACAGGCCATAGTTTGCCATTCCTTGGTCTAGACTATTTTAACCAAAGAAATAATTAGAATCCACTGGAAAGTGGCTTGGAATCACTTTACTTTTCCACAAAAATGGAAAACATATAGGAAAATAAATCATTTATGATATCACTTGTCTTTTACTTAACAAGTCCCCACCCCTGGTTATTACTTCTTTATTGCTTTAAATTAGAATATTATACATATGGACTCACAGAATAATAGAAAAAATTGTTCCTACAGGTAACCATGATTGGATATATTGTTATCCCCCCTTCTTTTTTTTTATCTATGAATTAATTTGAAATGTTTCCCATCGAAGCCCTAGTGACTTTTAAGTTTTATAAATCAAAAGCACATCGGATACAAATTAATCTTTAAAAAAATAACCCAGAGAATTAGATGTAGCAGCTCATTCATAGAAAGTGTTTATCTTCAGAGAGGCGGAAAGAAGTACTTTTTTTGCAATACACTATTATGATTTCCAGTTATTCATAGTTGAGACTTTAAATTATTTAAACTAAAAACTGTGATTTCTGTGTATACCAGTTATTAAGAACATTGATATTAAAAATACTTATAAAATTGTATAGTTCTTGACTTTCACTTCTGCTAAATTAGAGGATAGTCCTGATCTACTAATAGGGTGTAGTAATGGAGTTTAGTAATAATAATTGCTTGCCTTTATTAAACACATACTCTGTAGGGGCAGTATAATATGCACAAATTATTTCATTTAATTTCTGCAAGAATTCTATGATACAGGTGCGTTTATTGGCCTTGTTTTACAGCATCTAATCTGTTATCCATCTCTATTATTTTGTTATTTCAAGGAATGTTATATAAGTGAAATCTACAGTATGTATGTGACCTTTTGGAATTGATTTTTTTAGCCTAATTCCATTGAGATTATCCAAGTTGTTGCATGTGTCAGTAATTTGATGTTATTTATTGCTGAGTGTAATTTCATCAGTTTAATTTTTTATCGTTGAAGGAGACATTTGAATAGTTTCTAATTTGGTGCTATTATGAATAAGGTTGCTGTGTACATTTGTGTGCATATTTTTATGTAAACATAGTTTTCATTTCATAAATATTTTGTGTAAATATATCTCAGTTTTTCTGTTCCTATTGGTGGACTTTTTTTTTTTTTTTTGCTTATATGAACATGATGTAATGAATGGCCTGTGTGTCATCTTGTCCACATCTATGAGAGTTTTTCTAGGTAGGATGTGGGCCTAGAAATAAAATTGCTGGGTCTTATAAAAAGTACATGTTTAACGTTAGATCCTGCAGATTTGTTCTTCACATCTTCAAACTGATTATATCAGTTTATATTTTCACCAGTAGTTTTTGAGAGTTCTTGTTTTTTCATATTTTTATCAACACTTGTTACTGTCAAACTTTACAATTTTTGTCAGTTTGATGGGTATAAATTGGTATTTGTTGATTTAAATTTGCCTCATCAATCACAAATGAGGTCAAACATTTTTATGTAGATTACCTCTTCATATCTTCAGGTCCATTTTTCTCTAGGTCATTTTCTTACTGAATTTTTAAAGGGACTCTGTATATTCTACATATTTATCTTTTTAAAAACTTTTATTATGGAAAAATTTTAACATTCAAAAGTAGAAATAATAATGAACTGTCGTATACTACTGGCCAATATTGTTTCTCTATACTTACATCTTTTTTTCCACCTCCATGATTTTATACCCATCCCAACATTATTTGATCTGGGGATATTTGAAGCATACTTATAATATTATTATCTAAAAGTATAGTAATATTAATATGTAATAATACTATTAGAATAATATCACATCACTCCTTAAATGAAAAAATCATTTTCTTAATATTATCAAATATTTAACCAGTGTACGTATTTCTTGACTGTTTTGTAAGTGTGATCTTATTTATCTTTTTTTTTTTAAAAACAGTTGATACTTTTGAATTGGGATCCAGAAAATTTCCATGTGTCATAGATGGTTAATCAGTCTCTTAAGATTCTTTTAATCAGGAATCAAGTAATTATCCTTTCTTTTCTGTGAACTGTATTTCAGGATTTCTGAATAATTGAGAATGGGGAAGTTTCTCTTTATAGGAGTATTCTGGCTAATGTAAGTCAAGTTGGAATGATTAAAAAAAAAAAATCACTGTTTTGCAACCCCTAATGAATTAGTGCATCAAGATAATTGTCATTAATGGTTGCTGACATCACAAAAGCAGAGAAACAGTGAAAAATTATATAATTCCTGATGGAAGTTGATTGCCTGTTACTCTCCAGAAATGATTATGAGGATGTTTATTTTGTTTTAAAATCATTATGGATCATTGATTTATACATTTGTGTTATATTTCAATCCATTGAATTTATTTTCCTTATGAATACACATATTCACCCATTTTTGACCAGTAGGAACCTATTCAGGTTCACTCTTGAGGTTTTGTTGACATGATAATATTATACCAGAAAGCAAGAAAGCTAAAATGTGGTAGGGTTACTTTACATGTTTTCCTGGCCCAGATTTGAAATCAGTCGTTTCCACAGGGTGTTCTTGTTCCTTTTAGTGGCAAATTGTATTTGGAGACTGTGAGACTGTAAGTTGGGTCCTAGGGATATTCATTACTACTGGGTTGGCCATGTCTCTAGGAATGATTAGTGGATCTGACCTATGAGATATGCATCTGAAAAATTGTTAAGATAAACTAGGTCATGAATTTATATTAGTACTTCTTCCTCTAATTCAAGACTAAAGGTTTTAGCCTTCCACACTTACTTTTTTCTACATATCAGTTCTCAAGGACATCTGCATAATCTCCATGTTTTGTCACAGTAGTCTCAGAATAATAATGCCAGCTTTTTCACCAATAATATAATTTTACTTAAAACAATTTCAGAGTTGTGCACGATGACTCATGCCTGTAGTTCCAGCACTTTGGGAGGCCAAGGCAGGCAGATCACTTTAGCCTAGGAATTCAAAAGCAGCCTGGGCAACATGGTGAAACCCCATCTCTACCCCCCAAAAAAAAGGAAAGAAAAAAAAAGAAAATTAGCTGCTCCTTGTGGCATGCATCTGTAGTCCCTGCTACTTAGGAAGCTGAAGGGGAATAATGACTTGCGCCCAGGAGATCAAGGCTGCAGCCAAGATCTGCACTCCAGCCTGGGCAACAGAGCAAGACCCTGTCTCAAGAAAGAAAGAAAACAAATTTTAGGTTTTTTGCTTGTTGATTGATTGATTTTTGCTTTTATTTCTAGGGTATTCCCACCAGAAATGTACTTTATCTTAAAGACACTTGCAGTAGAACCCAAGTGACAATTGGGTTTACTTGTTCCATTAACTTTTTAATAGGGATTTTTTTTTCAGCATTTTATTTCGTTTTGTAGTTATGTAAAGTATTTACTTGGTACTGAAAGTCCTATCTATAAAATGAAGTATATTAAAAGAGCTCTAGTTGTTACCTCTATCCCTGCCTCCCCATACAGTCTTATTCCCAGGTGGCTGATGATATTTTTGTATTTATGGCTGAGGAGGTGCTGGAGATGGAGGAGTGGGATGGCAGTAGTGGGAGATTCCATCCATGGTTTCATGTGTAGACTTCCACTTAGTCTCTTTCTCCTTTAGCATGGAGCCTTATACTTGCCCTCAGTGTGCCTAGTGCTTCAGAGTCCACAGGCTCTCTGATGCAACCTTTGTAGATCAAACCTTAAGTCTGACACAGTTTGGAAGGAAAAGCCTAGCCACACTGAAAGAGGGAAAGAGGAACTGTTGATTTCAACTCTCTCAGGGTTATCCAATCATTTGGCTTCCCTGGGCCACATTGGAAGAAGAAGAATTGTCTTGGGTTACACATAAAATACACTAACAGTAATGATAGCTGATGAGCTTAAAAAAAAGAAAAAGTACAAAAAAATCTCATAATGTTTTAAGAAAGTTTATAATCTGTGTTGGGCCATGTTCAAAGCCGTCGTGGGCTTCATGCGGCCTGTGGGCCATATGTTGGAGAAGCCTGATCTAAGTATTTAGATGGGGCGGGGGCAGTGATTGGGAGTGGTTCCTGGTTCCCGTTGTCTGTCCCTGCAGCCATTTTATGTTTTCACATTCTCTTGTCTGCTAATACATGCCATTTATAACTCTGAAAAATTGATTGATGATTCTCACTTTGTTTCTGCTACCTCTAAAGATTTATGCAATTGGAAAAAAAAAATCAATCCTTTGCTTTTTTTTAATGGGATTTTGAGATAAGTATGTGTTCATTTTGCTTTATTTAACCAGAAGCCATCTCTGTGCTCACATTTCTGTTAGAGGAAATTTGGCCCAGGTATGCTTTAAACCCTGGCTGTTTGAGAGCCAATTGCTCATCCATGATTGCCACAGATATCCTGTGTATTCAATCGTCATGTGGTCTCAAACATGGCTGAGGGAGGGTTTAGGGACAGACACACACAGTGATTAACATCTATAAATACAGAGATGGGTTTACATAAAGATTTCTAAATTCACGAAATTAAGGCAGAACCAAAATTTTAGTGTGGTTTTGTTATTATAAAGCCTTGAATTTAAAGTACTTTTGATTGGCTTACATTCAGTGTGTTAGAGGGTACTTACGCTATATGTGCAGTTGCATCCTAGTTGTGTAAATAACCAGAGAAAAGAGGGTAAGTGACATGAACTCTGGGTGTTGAGTATTTATTATCAAAAGGCAGTATGATGGAGACTGAGTATAGAAAATAGAATGTTTTGGAATCAGAGTAAGTGTAGCCATTTATAAAAATGAATTAGTCTATAATTTGAGGGCTTTAGGAAGGCAAGAAATAACATTTCTTTCCCTTTTCTACTTTGAAACTAATTGATAAGTAGACATGGACAAAAAATTTCAGCTTTATTACTAATAAAAGTGGTGTGGAAGTTGGGCTGGCTATTTGGCCTCAATAGACATTCTATTATTTAACCCCTGAATTAGACAAACATACTCTAACACTGGTTGGTCACTAATAGAGCAGGTCTCCCACTAATAGGAGCAGAGTCAGCCCCTGTGCTTACCATGTAGTGGAGGGCTGACTAGAATGGCACCTCTATGAAGGAAGGAAGAACCACTGGAGAAGATGCACCCAAAAGGTGTTGAGCTGATAGGTCCTTCTCCAGGTTCACAAATCAGTTTGTCACTCCTTCCTTGGCTGAGGGGAGAATGAATGAGTGAAAAGAAGCTGAAAGTATGCTTTCTAAACTTTTCCCTCGTGGAGATTTGAATGGAAATATGGAGAATAAATGTTTCCCCCTAAACATGTAATATGTAACAGGTATAATATGTAGCAATCATATTCATATTCATAAGAGTATTATGAAGTAACGGGCAGTAACTGGCCTATCATTATGTGCCACACTGAATTGCATGCTACTCATTTTATGTCGTGCTTGATAAGCCCCCTTTAATCTGAAAACATCTTGCCGTTTTTGGGCCCTGGATAATTTTCTCGTACCATTTCTTCTCCTGGGTTCTCTGTATTTCATTCCATTGAATAGCTGTGCTTATTAGACACTTACATGTGAATACAGCCAAGTATTAAGGGACTTTGAAAGGTACTTTTAATTAGAAATAATATTTTCTTTTCCAACTAATTTTAGAGTATCTATATTTTGTAAGCTATAACCAATCAGTGTGTGAATGCTTTATATATTCAAACAGCAGGTTATACCCACTTCCTTACCTACGCAGAAGCTGTTGCTCTTCTGCCAGAGAGCAACCAAATTTTCCTGAGCAGTGGTAGCTATACCTAATGGCCACTGTAAGGAACTTCTGATCTACTTTCCTCCCTAGTTCCTTTCTTGTTCTAATAGTGGTCATGAACCCTCTTAAATTCCCTTATTTTTCTTTTCTTTCTTTCTTTTCTTTTTTTGACTTAACCGTTTGGTTAACTTCGCTACAGGAAGTCTTTCATGCATACACAGACACATGCCCTTATTAGCTTTGTCAGTATCTTAATTCTATTGCTCTACTATATCAAGAAGTTTTCAAGTGTCCTGTCTGCCCCTGCACCTTCTTTATGTTGAGGGAGGAGTTATTAAAGTTTTATCTGTTTTGTTTGGTTGACTGACCTATGAAAACTAACCCACTGTTTGTAAGAGTGGACAAAAAATTTCAGCTTTATTCAGTTTTTTTTTTAGCAGGAGAAAGCTATCTGGGTTTCAAAAAGTGAGATATCAACTTACAGAAAATATTCTGCTTGCAATTTAAAATAATCTCGTATTTATATATTATAGAAATGCTGTTTTTATTAAGTGACTTTTAGTACTGCCTCTTTTTTTTTTCCTCTAAGTGCCGTGTAAGGAGTGTACAGGTATGACTAAAGTAATCACTGCTTTTAAAGAATTTATCTTTCTGTCTCGTAGAGGAGATAATATAACAAAGTAAAGAGAGGTACAGGCAAACACCTGTACCTGGTTTAAAAGCAACAAAATCCTCAAAATCTATGATTCTTGTATGAGTTTTGAGTGAAAGAGAAATGATAGTATAGAATACTTAGAGTGCTAGTACAAGTCTTTGCCCTACTTCTGATTTAACACATTGTCAGATCTCCTATCAATTCTTGCTATTAATTTTTCTAAACTATTTCCCAGCTTTTCTTGTTCCTTCCCTTGCTTTACAAGCTGGGGTGCTGGCTTTTGTAAGAATAGAATAAGAAGATAGAGCAGATAGGAGGTGGAGGAACAAGAGGTGAATCAGATTAGGTAGGTGTATGAAAGATGGTCATGCAAAATTTGTACATACAGCCTTGCCCTTGAACTTTTGAAAACTTCTGTTTAACTTACAGATTTGGTATATTGTGTTAACTCTGCTCTACACTTTCCTGAATCTTTCTCTAAAATGTCTTCTAGCTTTATCAACTACCTGATTTTATTGACTATTTGTTGTTAGTATGTGGATTAAGGCACATCATTGGACTGTCATGTGCATTTACAAATACAACATCTCTTTGTGAAAGGAAGAGTAATTTTTAGTAATCTGTGTAGTTTATGAGCTCTGTATCATCTGTCATTGACTTTGATGCAGATTAGATTGACTTTTTAAAAGCATGCTTTTGAATTATCATGTAACAAAGACAAGGTTTTACATAAAAGGTAAGGGGAAAATGCATTTTATTCTCAAGAATATTTTAAATGAATCATACTTACAAAATAATATGTGTCATTAGTTCACCAATAGCTATAACTCCTCTGATTTAACTTTAGATTATCACATACTTAAATACAGTAGCATTTATAAATTTTAGAATGTGAGACTCATTGAGAGAGAAAATACTGCCTGTCACATAGGGTGGTTGTGACAGTTAATTTAGTATGTTTAAAGCCACTTGGAGTACTGCCTGGCCCATAGTAAGCGCAACATGAGTTTATAAGTGTTAACTAACATTTATTTTGTTTTTATTATTGTTATATAGTGGTAAAAATTTCTTAAGCAATGAACTGAAGTCTAGATTTTTGAGGTGTAGTCATTTACTGATTATAAAGCAAATGCCTTTAGATATTTTAACTTCATCTGTACTGTCTGTAGTAGGAGGCTGATTTTACTAAAATTATGTAATTATATACATCTGTTTCTGTCTCTTTGTTAGTACCTTTAGAATGTCATGCTGAATCTCAGAATGCCAGGACGTTTCATGTGGTATGAATGTAGGATATTCATTTACACATTGCTGCACAGGCAGCCTCTATATAATCAACCTATTGGTTATTGATATCTCTTTTATTGCCTTGCTGTAAATCTTGTCCTGTAATTTCAGCACATAATTTGTGGCACTTTAGTTTTTTTCCCCTTTATAGTTTAATAACTTATAATTGTACATGCTTAAAATGTCAAACAATAAAAATGGGAACAAAGAGAATTCCTTCCCCATCCTTGAACCCCTCCTTATCCAGAAATAGAGATGACTAGTTTTAAGTATCCTTTCAAAAATATCCTGTGTATTTACAAACACATGCATGTATATGCATCCTCTTTTTAAAACCACATATATTACTCCACCCCTTACCTTTTTTCATTTAATATTCATGAAGATCAGTTTCATTCTGTGTCAATATACATGGGTCAGTCTTTCTCGGAGCTTCAGTCTATATATTCCATGTATGTGTAACTATCATTTATCTAATCCTACATACATTGTTTTGTATTTTTTTACTTACTGCAATGTCATAAGTAAGAACTTGTGTATATATCTTTCTGTGTACATTTATATGTAAGATGAATCCTATAAATAGAATTGCAAAGTTCAAGAGGATATATTTTTAATGGAACTAAATAATAGTTTATAATTTCCTACATACACGGTTTGAGAGGGCTTTCTTCCCCTACTCATTCTAAAATAGCATATTACCAAGTTTTAGATCTTTGTCTGATGAGTGAAACCTATTATCTTGTTATTGTATGTTTATCTATCACTGAAGTTAAACTTTTTTTATGTTTAAAAGTTACATTTATTCTTGGCTGGGCGTGGTGGCCCATGCCTGTAATCCCAGTACTTTGGAAGGCCAAGGCAGACAGATCGCTTGAGCCCAGGAGTTCCAGACAAGCCTGGACAACATGGGGAAACTCCATCCCTGCAAAAAGTACAAAATTAGCTGGGTGTGGTGGTACGCACCTGTAGTCCCAACTACTCGGGAGGCTGAGGTGGAGTATTGCTTGAGCCCAGGAGACAGAGGTTGCAGTGAGCAAGATCATGCCATTGCACTACAGCCTGGGCCGCAGACAGAATGAGACCTTGCCTCAAACAAACAACAAGAAAAAAAGTCATTGATGTTTATTCTCCACTAAAATACCAGTTCACGTGCTTTGCCATTATTTGTTGAGTTAGTAGTTTTTTTTTTCTAATTAAGTTTTTTAAGTAGAAATTTAAAAATTTTGTAGTCAGATCAATCTATTTTTAATCAGTGTTATGATTAAAACATAACACTGATTCTGAGTTGCTGCCCATGCAACATTTCCTCTCTGTGTTTTCTTGTAGTATTTTTATGTGTTTTACTTTTTACCATAAAATTTTGTTGAATATGTCACTGGTATTAGAAGTAGGGTAGGAATTCAGCTTAATTTTTTTTTTTAAGATACCTAGTCTGTTATGCCAACACCTTTTTTTCCATTAGATATCTGTTTTATCCTCAGTAATTTGAAACATCATATTCATTATACTCTTCGTTCTTGAGTTTTTTTTCTCAATTCTTAATTTGGCATAGTTTCTCATTATGCTGTCACAACTTCCATGTCAACATAGTTGCTATTTTATATTTTGTTATACATTATTTTCAAAATAAAGTATTTCTTAATGTTTTTACTGTTATTTACAGACCTTAAATCATGCATAAAGCAACATTTTGTTTTTTCTTCTGCTGTGCAGCTAGTCTCTGAAATTAATTTTTAGATATCTGCTCCTGAGCTCCCCTTTGGTCAGTGTACTCTAATTTGGGAGTAGTCTCTAGTCTAATATGATGAACACTGTATAATTTCATAATTTCTCCTGAGTTTGAAGAATTTTTCTTTCTTTTCTAGCTTTTAATCTAGACAACGAACAACCAGATTATGATATGGATTCAGAAGATGAGACTTTATTAAATAGACTTAACAGAAAGATGGAAATTAAGCCTTTGCAATTTGAAATTATGATTGACAGACTTGAAAAAGCCAGTTCTAATCAGGTACTGTACCATGTAAAGATGTCTCTTCTAGTTAACCCAATTTTCACCTTTATTTTGCATTTTCTTAAGACCTGAATATGTTGCATTTTACTGTCTCTTGGATTTCTTTCCCTGGCATCCCAGAATTTCTATTTACAATATTCCTTGAATGGAATACTTAAGCACAATTTCTTTGAATAAGAATATGAAGAGTACTATTCTATTTTCCTGTTTGGATAAAAATGATACTAGTTACAGTGTTACAATATTTTCTTGATCCTTTCCATATGACTATTATTGGTGGTTCCATAACTAAATTTGCTTGCTTGAGTCTCTAAGGCAGTCATCTTATGTCAGATCTTGCTCAGATATTAAGGTACTCATCATTTTAAATGGATTTTAATTTTAATTACTTATATATTATTTTAATTTTTCAGAGAGGGAAAAATTACTTACAAAAGAATATTCTTATAGTGAGATATTTCATATATGGCACAGTTAATTTAAAATGGTACTGTCTTTCTGGAAGCAGTTAAGCAGTGTAAGTCAGGAGTCTAAAGATGTTTATACACTTTGATTTAATAATCTCATCTCTTGGGATTGTTCACAAGAAAAATAATTAGAAAAAAATGTCAGTGATGTTTGAGTAAGAATGTTCAGAATAAATAAGATGTCTCTGATGGACTATAACACAGCCATTAAAAAATCATGATTTTGGAGGATGTCTAGTGCCATAGGAAATTGTACATTATATAATATCAGATTTCAAAACAGGACGATGCAGAACTCTTTATGTGGAAAACTCTGAGGTTTGTTTAAAGCATTTGTGTTTATACATGTGCATAGAAAACAAAATAATGAGGAAGTTTACAACAAAGTGCTAACAATGGTTATATTTGGGTCCTGGAATTATTGGTGATTTTTATGTTCTTTATTCTATTTTTCTGTGTTTTCCAAACTTACTATAATAAGCATGTGTTGATACTGTAATTAGATTTTTTAAATAAACTGTTTAAAAAAATAATTCTTGGTGTACCTGTGTGGTATATTAATGTGCTAATTGTTATTAATATACTAAGAAGTTAGAGATACAATAGAGTTGCAAATAAACTTTTTACAGTAGATTGCTAAAACTTTTCACTAGTTTACCCATACAAATTTATTATTTTATCCTACAACTTAAATCCTTTAAATCTTTAAAGCATTATGAGCTCTTCACAGCATTTTCCTTTGGAAAGTGACTTTACTGCATATTTAGCCTTTCTATCAGTCTTCCCCCTCCCCCCACTTTGATGGAAAGTAATATCCACTGTACTGTTCAAAGAAGTACATTTTGTTAATTGAATTTTGTAAAATCCACTTTACCGGTTTTTGAGAGGTTGTCTTACTTGGTTTTTTGTTGGGAGTTCTAAAAATGAATCAAATTGATGTTCATTGTACTTAGTGACTTACAGTTTTCCTGAGATTTTAGTCATAGACATCAAATAGAGTTTCAGTTTTTCTTTAGATGTAAAGTTTCCTAGCAGTCCTAGACTGGATCAGCCTTTTGGTATTTTTATGATTTTCTATGATTACTCAGAAACTGCTCATGGTGGCTGAGATTTTATCATCAGAAGCCTTCAGCTCTCTGTTCTGTAATTTGCTTTCTTTCAGTTAGTAAATAATATTTATTTAGTGTGCAGGTGAACAAGGCAGGGGATAGCACTGAATAAGACAGGATGACAAAAATTCTGCCCTTGTCCAAGTGGAGACAGGATAAAAAAGCATGTAAGCAGTGCAGTTAACTGTGTACATATAATCAGCCCCATCCTATTTTAGGTCTCTTTGCTCAGGGACAAGCTTCTAGGCCATGAAACAACTAGCTAGGCACAGAGCATGATAGCATCTGCTTTCAGCAGTGGAGGTAAAAGTGGAGGTTTTGTCATTGGAACTGGAACAAAATAATGATCCTGTATTAGAATCAAGGATTGAAGATAACAAAGGGCTGTCTTCACTCCATTCCTTGATTTGTTAATTCTTGGATCTCTTTTCCTTTATGGGGGCTGGCATAGTACTAGGTCCCACAACATGGACTCAAGTTTGTAGTTAAACTTTTATTTATTAGGTTGACAAGAAAAAGATCAAAGACTTAGACAAACCTGCCTCTGTTATTCTGGGAAACTATTTCAGTGAAGTCATGATTGAAAACTCCTTTTGCCAAATGCTGTTATTTTCAGTCCCAGTCTGTCTCCTTATGTCTTGGAACTGTCTTCACCTTTAAAAATAAAAATAAAAATGAAAATACAGTTTATTCCCTCTGGTTTTATTGTTTCTCATGACCATTCCGTCTTTCTTTTGCTTGATCCTTTTCATTCAACTCCTGTAAACATCAGAGTTTCTTGAAATTCTGTTCTTATCCTACATATTTTTGTGTAATAGCTCAATAAGCATTTTTGTGGATATAATAATGTATTACCTTTGGCCTTGACCTCTTTCTCAAGCTCCAGGATTTTTCTGCCCCTTTTGGTTTTGCCTATTGATATCTACACCTAGATGGTCCACAGTCCTCTCAAGTTTATCCTTTTAAAACCTGAACTTACTGTCTTACCCTTGATAATCTTGTAATCCTTATCTCTTCAGTAACTCCCAAAACTCAGTTTCATCCACTTCTTTTTAATCCCTTTCCTTCACTGATAACTAACTCAGTTCAGGGTTTATCAGGTTTTATCAAAACCCTGAATTGAATTAGTTACCAGTGAAGGAAAGGGATTTGACAAACCCCTGAATTGAATTAGTTATCAAATTATTTGATTTAATGTCTTCTTTCCAACATGACAACTAATTACAATACCTAACCTGAGACTGAATCTTGTACTGGAGGGGAGTGGGGGGGGGATGCTATGAAGATTATTTTTGAGTTAGTTGACAATATTGGGTTATAAATAGTAGATTACATAATATTTTCAATGAAATTTACTTAAGTTGAATACTATGATTATGAAAGGAAATATCCCTATTCTTAAGCAGTATACACTTAGGAGTAAAGAGCCGTGACATGTGTAACTTACCACCCTCAAATGGATCAGAAAAAAGTGTGTACACATGTGCGCAAACACACACTTAGAGCTCGAATGCACACAAATGTTAAAGCAAATGAATATCAAAGCTAACAATACATGAGTCTTGGTCTAAAGGGATATACAATGTTCTTTGAAATGTTTTATTCTTGCTAGTTTTCTAAATATTGAGATTAAAGTTAATTTTTTAAAATCACAAGCCATCTTAAGTGGCATTCTCTTTCATAGAATTTTCTCTAAAATGAATAATAGAACACTTTCAAAGAAACATTTTCTTAATTGTTCTTTCAAAAACCCTCAGTTTTAATTTATAAACCCTTATCTCCTTCCTAAACTATTGAGCACCCTATTTTTAGTTACTGATTAACCTTCTGTACCCTACTGACCTTTCACTGCTGCTCTGCACTTACCACACATTCCCATAGAAAGACCATGCCTGCTCAAAACAGAACGCTCCTAACGCTGTGGATAATCATTTTCCATCATTTTGCTTCCCTTCTACCTCCATACTACCTTTACCATCTTGTAGAAGCATCATCCTAAACCCTTCCTAACTCTTCCTTGTGTACCTGTACCTTGAATATTTTACTTTCAATTGTCTTTTGCCTCATTTCTTCAATCTTTCTCTGCCCTAAAAGGTGCCCAAGTTCCGATTTCCAGGAGAACCCTTTCATTTGACCCCATCCTTCTCAGCTGACTACCACCCAATATCTCTTTTTTTAATCATAGTTAAAATTTCAGAAGATTAGCTGTATTTGGTGCTTCCTATGTTTACCTTTTACTCACATCACAATCCGTTTCAGTTTACTGAAATTGCAGTGTTTGAGATTACCAGTGGCCTCCTAATTGTCATCAAGAGCCTCTTTTCAACTTGTATCCTACTTAATATCCCTGTAGTATTGAATGATGTTGACCAGGACATTTTCCTGATTGTTTTCTTCTTTCTTCATCTCCTCTTTATCTTCAGTGTTGATATTTCCTTTGTTATCTGTCCTCTGCATGTTTTTCATTTATCTTAAGCTGTTAACGGTTTGTTGCTGGTTCCCAAATCCATACCTGTACCTACTAAGCTCCAAAGCTGGATTTCTAGTGGAACCTTACCACCTGAGCAAGTATTTTAAATTTAACATTTCCAGACCTCCTTTGCCTCCCTTAGTTTTGCTCTCTGATATGGTTTGGATTTGTGTCCCTGCTCAAATATCATGTCAAATTGTGATCTCCAGTGTTTGAGGAGGGCCTGGTAGGAGGTGATTGGATCATGGGAGTGGATTTTCCCTTTGCTGTTGTCATGACAGTGAATTCTCACAAGATTGTTTCACAAGATCGACTCACAAGATGATTTTACAGACTTGTTCTCACAAGATTGTTTAAGTGTGCAGCACCTCCCCTTTCTCTTTCTTCTGCTCCCACCACGTAAGATGTGCCTGCTCCCCCTTTGCCTTCTGCCATGACTGAGTTTCTTGAGGCTTTCCCAGCCATGCTACCTGTACAACCTGCAGCACCATGAGCCAATTAAACCTCTTTTCATTATAAATTACCCAGTCTCAGGTAGTTCTTTATAGCAACACAAGAACAGACTAATATGTGCTTTCTTTATTAATGATACATATCATTTTCATCTTCCACCTAGTTGGCCAGTTTGTACTTGAGTGCTAACTTCTTTAAAATCATCCCAAACATCACTAAATCAAACCAGTTTGGTGTTCCACAGTGTCACACAGGTTGAGTATACCTTATCCAAAATGTTTGGGACCAGAAGTGTTTTAGGTTTTAGGTTATTTCACATTTTGGTATATTTACAGATACATAATGAGATTATTTGGGGATGGAACCCAACTCTAAACATGAAATTCACTTATTTTTCATATACACTTCATGTACACAGTCTGAAGATAATTTTTTTACAATGTTTTAAATATGTGCATGAATTTTTGTTACAATATTTTAAATATGTGCATTTTGATTGCGACCTGTCAAATAAGATCAGGTGTGTACTTTTACACTTGTAGAATCATGTTGGCACTCAAAAAAAAATGGATTTTGAAGTATTTCAGATTTGTAGATTAGAGCTGCTCAACCTGTGTTTGTTGACTGTATCCTCTTCCCTTATTTTTATTATTTTTCACTTGGACCACTGCTATTCTGTCACCAGCTATTTTATTAAAAATTCATCTTAAAAAAAAAAAACTTCAGTGGCTTCTACTGTCTATAAAGTGAAATCCATACCCCCTGACTCCAGCCATGCTGAACTTCCTTCTGGTCCTCTAATGTACCATGCCTTTTATGGCTCTACATTGTTCCTTCTGCCTGTAATGCCAGGTCCTACATTTCTAATAGTTTTTAGTAATATTATCACCTTGACATATAGACTACATGTTTTCTAAGACGATAATCTAAGACTAAGTATTTGCTGTCCCAGCTATAGTCCTCATGCCAGTGGTGTTTATAGTACCAGTGGTGTTTATAGTACTGGTTTCCCTACTGGATCAGTTCTGTGGCCTGATTTTAGGCATTGTGGATTCCAAGCCCGATGCACCAATGCTTCTGAAGATGTGGAACTATCCAGTATCTTGTTATAAGTTCCGTCTGTTGCTTACAAACAGAAACTTTGATACATGCACTCAACCTTCATTGTACTTATAAAATACAAATTAGAAGTGCCTAAAACACAATTTAATAATCACATCATTAGTTTATTTCAACATGCAGCACTTTCAGTGTTCACTTGATACTGTGTTATTGATTATGCTTTGGCTGGGGCAGACCCCAAACAGATGCACCAAATCAGTGAGGCATTTAGGAAAATGTGGTTTTCATGTGCACTAGGAACAAGTACATTTTTACATGGGAGAGGATGGGACAGGGTGTCTCCTGTATTTTTTACTTTTTTGAGATGGAATTTTGCTCTTATTGCCCAAGCTGGAGTGCAATGGCAAAATTGTGGCTCACTGCAACCTCCGCCTCCTGAGTTCAAGCTCTTCTCCTGCCTCAGCCTCTTAAGTAGCTGGGATTACAGGCATGAGCCACCATACCCAGCTAATTTTGTGTTTTTAGTAGAGATGGGGTTTCTCCATGTTGGTCAGGCTGGTCTCAAACTCATGACCTCAGGTGATCCGCCCACCTCGGCCTCCCAAAGTGCTGGGATTACAGGTGTGAGTCACTGCGCCCTGCCAGTCATTCCTATTGCAGAGAAGGTTAGTTTCAGAATCAGCAATCTATCAATATGTAGTTAGAATTGTCTCCTAAATGGCAGATTAATAGAATTCTTGACAGTTTTTAAGACCTTAGAAGATTATTCATGGAATTAAAGAGATCTTTTTTTCTAATTTCCTTATTTTATTTGTTGTTCAGCATGGGTTGGCACTGTTGAGAATGAGAAAACTATAGTAGAAGATTTGGAGGAAGAAATGAATTGATAAATCCTTCTAAAATAGTCATCTCAAGCATGAAGATCATATGAGTTTTAATGGATTAGCATCACCTTTCTATGGGAGAGAAAATATTTTAACTAGCACATGGTTTACGATTGGGCACTTACCCAAAGACAGGTGAACTTTATAACTCTACCAGTCCTTGTTGTTGTAATCTGAAGACTTTTTCCATTTTCTGGGTCTTTGGAGAAAATAATGGTTTCTCCTCAATTTAATTTATGCACAATACTCAAAATATGTAATAATGTATATTTTGATTTCATTGAGTGCTGATATTTTCTTTTTAGATTGGCTTCCCGTAATTTTGTGGCATTGTGTAAATTAGGGGTAATTTGATAAGCAAGATATTTCCAGTGCTATCTATTTAGAATCATACTACAATTTTACTATGTTGGTTTTGAGCAGTGGTCATTCATTCTTGAAGAGGGTAAGGTATGATCATTTAACTCTTTTTGAATTTAATGTAAATGCTTGTTATTTGCAAGCCTCTGCCTTTGGTAGTATTTAGGCTGTTACACAAATAATAAACCATAGATTTGAGATAAGTAAAATGAAAAAAGAAGTTGTGTAGCAGAGAGGTGTTGACTTATCAACACTGAACACAATATAGGCAGTCCCAGATAGAAATTTGTCCTTCTCTACCCTGAATCTTACTGCAGTGATGCTTAGTTCCAAAGTTCTCACATTGTTTTCTTATTAATTAGTTTGTATTTGTCTAACCTTTATTGCCATGTTATGAGTTTCTTTAGGTAGCAAATTCATTTTAAAGTTTTTTCCCTTGTATTCCCCCACATTCCATAACCCATTATTGGACTGATGGTAGTTAGTTTTTAATAACTTCTTAGTTGACTGTTTTATAAATTAAATAAATTAACTTACTGTTTAACTCAATGTTTTATAAATTAAAAGACACTAATTTTTACATATAATTTATTCATTTATGTATTCAAAATAATTTATTGAAATTGCTCTATGAGGACAAGGACCCCTTAGTTTGTTAATCAGCAGATTTTGTTGATTAACAAACTAAGGGATCCTTCTCCTCATAGAGCTAGTAGCAGTCTAGAAGAAAAGCCTATATGGTAGGATAATTTTTTTTATTTTCCCATCCCTATAATAAGTAAGTAATGTAAATCAAATAACTCAGAGCTATCTTGGAAATAATAAATTTGCCACAGACTCTTTTGCCAGTTAACTAACTGGTTTCTGCTGCTTTTTAGTGAGTGAAGTACATGCTAAATGATAGAACATTTTTATTTTTAGGGGGTCTCAGTATGCTGCCCAGACTGGACTTAAACTCTTGAGCTTAAGTGACCCTCTCAAGTAGCAAGGACTACAGTTGCATGCCACTGCCCCTGGCCACTAAATGACAGAATTTTTTGTGTAGTGTAAAAATAGTAAGGTTCTGATTTTGTGGATTTTTAATCATGTGACATAGTATGTGACTGATTTGTCTACAAATCATTCTTCCCCACTCAAGTTGATGCTATCCTCACAATAGAGATGCAGTGGTACTAATTGCCTCAGAGTAGCTACAGATCATTTTTATAGAATGATTAAAACCAAGATTACTCATAGAAAAGTCGCTGTATAACAACATACAGCAGTGAACTGAAAAAATAGTTAACACTAGAATGAAATAGCAGAATATTTAACTATAAAATGTGTGTTGAATTCTTATTTCTTGTGTTATAAAGAGCACTTTAAGCATGGGAAAACATATTGTAAGCTGGAGCAAGAAGCACCAGAGAAAGAAATCTGAGCAGGTATTTTAATCTTAACATACCATGCAGGAGCACAGGAAGCAGTGTTAACTTGATAGTATTGTTATATAAGAAACTCATTACTATTCTGCTGATTGGTTGAAAGAGCTCTTATGCTTCACCCCATTATGGCCATAATCTAACTTTTATTTATTTTTACCAACATTGTAGCTGATGACAGTTTGTATTTCTCATTTAGCTTGTAACACTTCAAGAAGCGAAACTGCTGCTAAATGAAGATGATTACCTTATTAAAGCTGTATACGACTATTGGGTGAGAAAACGTAAAAACTGCAGGGGGCCATCCCTCATTCCTCAGATAAAACAAGAGAAAAGAGACGGCTCTACCAACAATGATCCTTATGTTGCCTTTCGGAGAAGAACAGAGAAATGCAAACTCGAAAGGTAATGTGCAAATTAGGTTTCATTGAAGGTAGCTTAATAGTATACACTTTTACACTGTTGGTGGGAGCGTAAATTAGTTCAACCATTGTGGAAGACAGTGTGGCAATTCCTCAAGGACCTAGAAATAGAAATTCCATTTGACCCAGCAATCCTGTTACTGGGTATATATCCAAAGGATTATAAATCGTTCTACTATAAGGACACATGCACACGAATGTTCATTGCAGCACAGTTTACAATAGCAAAGACCTGGAACCAACCCAAATGCCCATCAATGATAGACTGGACAGGGAAAATGTGGCACATATACACCATGGAATATTATGCAGCCATCAAAAACGATGAGTTCTTGTCCTTTGTAGGGACATGGATGAACCTGGGAACCATCATTCTCGGCAAACTGACACAAGAACAGAAAATCAAACACCACATGTTCTCACTCATAGGCAGGTGTTGAACAATGAGAACACATGGACACAGGGAGGGGGAGCATCACACACTGGGGTCTGTCGGGGGGAAATAGGGGAGGGATAGTGGGGGGGTGGGGAGTTGGGGAGAGATAGCATGGGGAGAAATGCCAGATATAAGTGATGGGGGAGGAAGGCAGCAAATCACACTGACATGTGTGTATCTATGCAACAATCTTGCATGTTCTTCACATGTACCTGAAAACCTAAAATGCAATAAAAAAATAAAATCAAAAAATAGTATTTAAGATCAATAGTTTTTTTCTAATAACTTGAATAATTTTGACTAATTTGAACATAATGGAAGCTAATGGCATTGATGACTTTCTATAAGAAATCCTACTTTTCTTCTGATCTGTGGCCAGACGTGTTATCCGTTGTGCCACTGGCCCACCACAAGAAATCCTGCTTTTCAGTAGCTTCTGTTGGCCAGTTGTTTATACTGTTTATCTACTACCTGTGCCCTTAATGAATCTACTGTTCATACCATTTTATGCTTGCAGTTGAAGTGATAGGAGGAGTTTTGTGTCCTTATGTACCTTGGAAGTTTTGAGCTCTTCAGTAAGCTAAATATTCTATCACAGATCTCCTGTGTTTTGGAAGCTGAGAATTTGAAATAATATTACTATTCCTTGTTGCTCACTTGAGACCTTACAATTCCTTGGAAACCATATTGTAGTTATTGTAGTTCTTGCAAGTCAAAATGCACTTTGCTGCCTCTAGCTACTACAGGGTCATGGAAAGTAGGGAAAGGTTCATTTTCAAGCCTGTTCTGGAAACAGTCAAAAGTAACAGTGGAATCTTTCTCCTTTTCTGAGTTGTCAGTTGTGTCCGATTTCAAATTGATGAGCTTGTTCCCATGGCTTTCAGAAACAGTATGAAGCAGAATTTTAACTAAAAGAAACAGGATCTCATACTGTGGAATGATATGGTATAGAGGAAAGCACTATCCTAGAGGAGTATTCACTGCCTTACATTTCTCATAATTAACAGTAACACACATAGTAATACGTTCTCCTAATAATTGCAAAGTATCAGGAACGTATAAATATAAAATAAGGAATCATAATTGGAGGCAAAGCATTTTGTGTGGATTCTCCTAACATTGAAAGCTTCTCTTTGTCAGCTGTTAATATAACAGCTGTGGAACATAACAGCTGCCAAGGATAGTATATTTTAGGAGAAACTCTCCTCCTGGTTAATAACCAGAATTTCTATAATTCTTGAGGATGTAACTTTTTTAAACATTAGAGGATGGATTTCCCAAGTGTAGATGACATTCCCTAACCCAGACTTGAATTTTTAATTTAGCATGCTGGTTCTTAGCTAAGGGAATCTGCAGTATTTTATGAAGATTTGGCACTTTTCTAAGACTGAACGAGATAAGTTCATAAATATAGTAAGACTTTATAAATGTGGACTATTGGACATGAGGAAGGAGAGGTTTATCTAAATCATTAAAAAACCTGAACTATCAATTGCTTTTTAAAAGCAATATACAGTCATGTGTTGCATAACATTTCGGACACTGACGGACTGCATATATGATGGTGATCCCCTAAGATTATACTGTATTTTTACTGTAACTTTTCTATGTTTAGATATGTTAGATACGCAGGTACTTACCATTTATGTTAGAGTTGCCTACAGTATTCAGTACAGTAACACGCTGTACAAGTTTGTAGCCTAGGAGTAATAGGCTATACCTTCTAGGTTCATGTAAGTACACTCTGACATTTGTACAACAAAGAAATTGCCTGGCACCACATTTCTCAGATCTTTGTTCGCTTACTTGTTTAAGAGATTGGATCTTACTGTATTGCCCAGACTGGTCTTGAACTCCTGTGCTCAAGCTGTCCTCCCACCTTGGCCTCCCAGAGTGCTGGGATTATAGGCATGAGCCTCACCACACCCAGCCCCTCAGATCTGATCCGTGTCATTAAGCAATGCATGACTGTAATTAATTTCAAATATATTGTAAAACATAGACTGTTAGCAATGCCTTTTGAAGGAAAGCTATTATTGGACTTCCTTTAGTGAATGGGTAGGAAATACTTAAGATTAGCAGTATTTATTGGCATACTGACAATATTTTCTGAATGTTAAAATATGTTGTATTCTTCTTTTGTTCTAACTGTTAGAGAATTGCTAGTAACTTGTTCTCGTGTTTAGACATTTCTTCATTTTGTGATCACTAATGTAGGTTTTCCTGACACTCTGATTCTTACCCTTTTTCTTAGT
Source organism: Ateles fusciceps (assembly GCA_036589455.1). NCBI lineage: Eukaryota > Metazoa > Chordata > Mammalia > Primates > Atelidae > Ateles > Ateles fusciceps. The sequence goes on along the minus strand of JAZHEH010001266.1, from coordinate 13,719,446 downwards.
TATTTTTCCATTTTCCTCGGTGTAAAGAGGTACATTTTCTTTTCTGATGCTCTTTACTTTTTATTCCTTTCTGTTTTCAGTTGTAAGACCAAAGACTATTTAACTGCCATTCTCCCCCGTTGCTAGTTAGAAATGTTTATGTGTTTTGAAATGAGAAAAATGGGAAAGCACTCAAATAATGAATACTCCTTAGGAGGTGGCAAGCATTGGGGTATGCAGAAGTGAATACAACTAACAAAGGCTCTCTGTTTTCTATTTCCACAAACTTAAAAACACTTGTGTAGTTGATGCAAAGGCTAAAAGGTATTCTGAAATATTTGTTTGGCTGTTTAGAATTTAATATTAAGTTGCTGAACTAATAATTAGGAGCATGTGAATACTTTGGGGCATTCTTAAATGAGGTAGTCTTAAGGCATCGGCATGTCTGAATATACTGATTGGGAAGTCCTGGATCAGCATATATTTAACCACATAGATACAACTCTTAATGTCTTTGCCCTCTATTCTTCTGTGAGGCCCAGAAGAAGTAAGATAGTTAAGAGAGGAAATTCCCAGGGTAGTGGTTGTCAGTTCTAGCTACTGTACAGCCTTGGTCATGAAAAGATGTACAATTTATTCTAAAGTGTAGCAGTTTGAGAACCACTTCCCTAGAGATTTGGCAGTAAGTACAGAGCTGTAATATGTAACTGTACTAGGAAGAAAGGAGTTGGACCTGAGCGGAGACAATTATGAGAAAAGGAGTAAAGGGGGCAAGCGGATTTGAATACAGGGAATAGGGCCATCCCAGAAGAATAGAAAAAATGTCAATATGAGCTAGTGGTTTTTAGTCTTGGTATAGTTAGGAATAGATATAGATCTATGCGTATATGTACATATATATAGTACATACATATTTCCTAGCTCTGTTCACTGAGAGTCTCTAGAAGCAGTGACACCCAGTAGAAATGGGCATGTCTAGGATGTAGATCTTGATTTTAAATACTGTTTTTCAGGCAGGCACGATGGCTCACGCCTGTAATCCCAGCACTTTGGGAGGCCAAGGTGGGTGGATCACCTGCGGTCAGGAGTTGGAGACCAGCCTGACCAACATGGAGAAACCCCATCTCTACTAAAAATACAAAATTAGCCAGGTGTGGTGGCGTATGTGCTTGTAATCCCAGCTACTTGGGAGGCTGAGGCAGGAGAATCTCTTGAACCTGGAAGGTGGAAGTTGCCTTGAGCCAAATCACTCCAGCCTTGGAGACAAGAATGAAACTCCGTTTCAAAAATATATATATACCGTTTTTCATTAAAGGGAACCAGGGCTCCTTAGGAAAACTATTTCATGTCTAGGGCTGGAAAAAACAAAGATAAGCCTGGAACAAACATTTTGTTATGCCAGAAAATAAGAAAATGGCTGGAGTCATGTCAGAAGGATGCAGGAGCCAGCTTGAAGGGGTACTCCACTGATAAGAGCTGGGAAAGTTTGAGCATCAAAACAGATTATGAAAGTAATGAATTCTACCCCATAGAGTAACCCATGAGTCCATACTGATGTGAGTAGGCTGGTGGGCAAGTAGATGGGTAGACAGTATTTCCTTACAGTAGATTTCCAAACCTGTAAATGTTGGCAGAATGATGGAATTAGAACATCACTATTTGGCAACCGCTATAATAATACAGATGATTGTTTGAGGCAAAAGTTAGAACTAATGGATTTTAAACTTAAGGGGGAAGTTTGATGATAAACAAGATACTGCTTATGTAGTCCTACGACATACTTATTAATTTATTTTTTTTGAGATGGAGTCTCGCTCTGTCACCCAGGCTGGAGTGCAGTAGCACAGTCTTGCCCCACTACAGGCTCTTGTCACCACATCAGGGTAATTTCTGTTTTCTTAGTAGAGACAGGGTTTCTCTTCGTTGGCCAGGCTGATACCAAACTCCCGACCTCAAGTTATCCGCGTGCCTCAGCCTCCCAAAGTGCTGGGATTACAGGCATAAGCCACTGTGCCTGAACTAATATACTTGTTATTTTAAAAGGGAAAAATAATATTTAACTAGGGCAACCTGGGAGATGCCATCTTAAGCAATCAAAAAGTTAATAGCAGTAATAGGACAAATAGTATCTTTTAACTACTAATATGAGAGGGATACAATATCCCTTTTGTAGTAGTTGTACCAAAAATACATAACCTGAATTTAATCATGGAAAAACATTAATGAAACCCAAATTGAGGAATATTCTACAACATAGTCTCTACTCTTTGAAAATATTAAGATCATAATCACTAAAAGATAGAGAAAACAATTGTAGGAGATTAAACAAATTATAGAAGATTAAAGAAACATGACAACCAAACATGGTTTTTAATATGGAGTCAGATCCTAGATCAGGAAAAAAAATGTATTATTATTTTATTTATTTATTTATTATTATTTTTTTTTTTTAGATGGAGTCTCGCTCTTGTCGCCTAGGCTGGAGTGCAGTGGCACGATCTCGGCTCACTGCAACCTCCACCTCCCAGGTTCAAGCGATTCTCCTGCCTCAGCCTCCCGAGTAGCTGGGACTACAGGCACGCACCACCATGCCCGGCTGATTTTTGTATTTTTAGTAGAGACAGGGTTTCACCATGTTGGTCAGGCTGGTTTTGGACTCCTGAACTCAAGTAATTCACCCATCTCAGCTTCCCAATGTGCTGGGATTACAGCCATGAGCCACTGCACCCAGCTGAGAAAATATATATATATATATATATATATATATATTTTTTTTTTTTTTTTTTTTTTGTAAAGACGGGGTTTCACCATGTTGGTCAGGCTGGTCTTGAACTCCCGACCTCAGGTGATCCGCCCGCCTTGGCCTCCAAAGTGCTTGGATTACAGAAAATATATTATAATAAAAATTTTTATCTTACTGATGTCCTTTATAGCAGTAACTGTATTTTTTGCTATAAAGGACATTAGTGGTGCAATTGTTGAAATATGAAGAAAGTTTACATGTATAAAGAAATTAAGTAATGGGATTATGTTAATGTTAATTTCCAGATTTTAATAATTATACTGTGGTTATATGTGAATATCATTGTTTTTTGAAAAATATATTAAAGTATATAATAGAGATAAAGGAGCATTTTATATTTTCAAATTCTTGAAATTTTTCCAAAAATAGTACTGCTGATAATTTATAGATGTATGTGTTTATATTCATACATATTTCTGTATGCATATACTGAGAGAGAAAGCAAATGTAAAATATTAACCTTTAGGGAATCTGGATGAAGATATATGAGAATTCTTAATGCTCTTTTTGTAAGTCTGAAACTATTTCAAAACAAAAAGTTTCTTTTTAAAAAAAGGACCAAGACTGGGGGAAAGGAAGGTTAAGGGTAATTATTTGGGCATGAGGAGAACAGGGGCCGGGGGCAGTGGCTCACACCAGAATCCCTGCACTTTGGGAGGCCTAGGTGGGCAGCTCACTTGAGATCAGGAGTTTGAGACCAGCCTCGCCAACATGGGGAAACCCCATCTGTACTAAAAATACAAAATTTAGCTGGTTGTAGTGGCAGGTGCTTGTAATTCCAGCTACTCTGGGAGGCCGAGGCAGGAGAATCACTTGAGCCTGGGAGGCAGAGGTCACGGTAAGCCGAGATCATGCTACTGCACTCCAGCCTGGGCAACAGAGTGAGACTCTGTTTCAAAAACAAAACAATAACAACAACAACAGGATATGAATAAGACAGGGTAGAAGAGGAGTCCAAGAGGGACGCTTACTGAAGAAGGGAGCTATCTAAAAGGTTTTGTTGCACTTTTGAATATTATTCAGCTGCCATCTGGCATGTAACCTTGTATTATTATCTGCCTTATGATTCTGTGTTATCTGTTTTCTGTCTGTCATCCTTACTAGCTTCTAAGCCTTTTGAGGGTAAGGGACATGTGCAATACCCTGCACAGAGTAAGAACTTTAATAGTTGCTGTTGATAATATTAATTTTTTAAATTGAAAGGTATTATTGCTGCCTGCTTACCAAAAACAAAAATTGTTCAAACATATGCTAGATTTTACCTTTTGTCACGTAGTGGGTAAAGAGAAAAAGACAAATTTTTAAGAATGACTTATTTTTAATATTCTATGTGGAGTACCATAATGGGACTCAGATTAGGTTATTTTTAATGTATTACTATTATTTTTCAAATGCAGGAAACTATACACAAAAGAAAAAGAGTATAACTTTGAATTTTTCTCACTTGTTATTTTCTCTTTATAATCCTCCCATATGAAACCTCTGGTATTCTTTAGGTTCTTCCTAATGTCATTTTGAATCACTAACTCAAGGAATGAATGATTGCTTAAGTGTACCGTTCACTCTGGATGCATAGATTGGAGGGGTGGTAGTGGTCTATTTTTAAACAAATAGTTCCATGCCTAATACTAAAGTAAGGAATCTGTGGATGTTTGATTTAACCAAATAGTTTGTATTAATAATAATTTTTATGCAAATAGATGCTGTTAATTATGACTGAGCCCTTTCTAGTTATGTAGCAGGGCTTTCACTTTGTATAATTAGTTGAAAAGCTAATAAACAGTGTTCTGAAATTCAGTATTTTTACTAAATCTCTTTTCTACTCAGCAATGGGGTGTTACATTACATTGAAAAATGATAATTTGATTTCTTGAAATGCTTGTTATCCTACTCTCAGTTTTCTGAGTTTCTGAAGTGAAGCTTTACTGGTCATTGTTGATGTTCACATTATAGTACAACGTATCAAACCATCCAGCCCCCAGTTACAGAGCTGGATGGATGGATGGATGAATGACTGTTACCTTGATCAGGACAAAACTGTTCCTCTCTGTTATTGGTAAAATACCTTCCTATAAATGAATGAACTGCGTTTTCCAATACCAGGTTTTGTTTCAGGTGGACATTTTTACAATTTGTTTACATTGAAATTATCTCTTTATGCCATTCCACCTTTTCAACAGCTGGCAACATTTTTTTTCTGAGTATTTATTGAGAGATACTTGCTTATACTTGTATTTTCAGAGTTAAATAGATACAGATTCTCTTATGTAGGTGCTGTTCAGATTTTTTTTAACATTTTACTTTTATGGGATAAATTCAGGTCTGATAAGAGTTTGTCGAATAAAGCCAGAAATGTAGATAACCGGATTGTTTATTCTTCTAAAATTATTATTATTTTTAATAGAATCGTAAGAATGATGAAGCCTCTTATGAAAAGATGTTGAAACTGAGACGAGAATTTAGTAGAGCCATAACAATTTTGGAAATGATTAAGAGAAGAGAGAAAACAAAACGAGAATTACTGCACTTAACCTTAGAAGTTGTGGAGAAAAGGTAACATTGCTCCTGTTACAGCAATAAAGTAGCTACTTTACCAAGTGATGGGCAAAATGAACCAGAAGATTTTTGGGTGGGGGGGCAAGTTAAGCTTTATGACAGTTGATTCTGATTCTGTAAGAATTTATATTTTTTAAAGATTTGTGGTTACTAGGTTGTTTTTTTCTCTTTATAGATTAAGTCATCAATTTAGATTGCAAACTTCGGGAGAGTTTTTTATATACTATAGATTCTATACTTAATTTTGTTTTGGCAGAATCACTGAATTTTATTTAGAAAAGAATTCTGGTGATCATTTTGTTTACCTCTCTGTATTAAAGTTTCTATTAAATAAAATCTGAGGGAAATGAGTATTGATTTTATTTTCTGAGTAGGTAGACTTTTTTATTCCTTTTAGAAATGTGTTCTCTAATATAGTATATCTTCCTACAAAATTAAAAAGACTAAACTAAAACAGAATTTTGTGTGATTCCTGAAGTAAGCATTCCGAACATTTCTCAGTGCTTGATTATATAATATATGTAAGAAATTTGTTTTCTGTGTACCTTAGGCTTTTTTTTTGGTTTTTTGGTTTGTTTTGTTTTTCCTGAATCTCTGGTTGTTTATTCCTGTAAATTTTGTCTTTTAAAAATAATTTGATTTTTAGCTCTTTTGACTGGGTGCCTTCCAACTAATGGAGGTATCATTTATTTTCCTTCTTTATTATTAAACTATGCAATGTTTTCTTATATTTTGTTATTTTTTCAAGATATCATTTGGGAGACTATGGGGGTGAAATCCTTAATGAAGTGAAAATCAGTAGATCAGAGAAAGAGTTATATGCCACTCCAGCAACTCTTCATAATGGAAATCATCACAAAGCTCAAGAATGTAAAACTAAGGTGACTATTGTCTGGGAAGAAGCATGTATGGTGATGTTGATCAGATGATTATTGATTTCTGCAGTTGTCTTAATATGGTTTGAGTAAGGAAAAAGCAGTTAACATGAATTTAGTTCTTACCATTTGCCAAGCACTTTGCTAGGAGTATTTGTACACATACTGATCCATTAATCCTCATAACAACCCTTAGAGGTAGTTGTATCTTTGTGACTTCTAGATACAGCTAGTAAGTGGCAGATTCAAAGTTTCAGTTCAGGTCTAACAGTCACTTTCAGTATGTTGTCTGCCTCCCTAGAGAATAAGGGTAATTAAAATCTAGTTATTATCACTAACCTTAGCAAACCTTGCATTGTAATGGAAGGAATCAGCACCTCAAATTAAAGCTTTCTTCATTGAGACTATTGAAAACTGTTCTTGTTGTCATCATCATTTCCAGAGCCAGCATTTATCAATTGTTACCTACCTTGAGTAACTTTGAGAAAGTCCTCTAATTTCTGGGTCACAGTTTCTTCCTAATAAAAGAGCCAGACTCAGTGGTTATTTTAGTCACTTGGACTAGATAACTGTATTTATTCAGTCCTCACTTGGTACATTAATTAAAGTATTTAATTGGGAAATAGAAAAACTAATAAAGCCTTCAATTTTAAGGAGCGTAGATTTAAATAAGAAACAAGTATTGACTGAAGCCTCTAGACAATAGAACCTTACTCTGTAGCAAGATTTTTTAAATGACCTAGGGTGTTTGTGGAAAATTCATCTTTTGAAAATACACACAGTTCTCATTTTTCATGGGTTGATTCTTAAAGGTCAAGAAAGAGTGTGGAGCAGGAAGACTCCTTCATTCAGTTCATGTCAATTCAAACACCAGAGTTCTTTCTTATTAATCACAGGCATCTAGCCCACCATCCTTATTCTGTCTAAATCTCACTTGCCTCTATAGCCAAAAAAGTTAATGGAAATGTCATTTTGTAAATTATTTTTAAAAATCCATTTTATGTCAATCAGTGCTTTTCGTAGGTATGTGATTGTTAAGCATTGCAATATGAAAGTCTTAACCCATAATTACTGACTGAATCAGCCCTTATTATATATTGATTCTTATTTTAGATCTCCTCTATGATTAAACACTCAGCCTACCTAAATACTAACTTCAGGGATTTGGTTGCATCCATTGTTGTCCTACTCCATCACACATGTTTAATAACTATATTTACTTTGTCACATATCCCACTTTAAAATATGGGAAGTTTCTGAAAGTTGGGACTGTCTTTTTGATGTAATAGTTATATCCATTGTATGAAAAATTTTATATCTCACTATAATTTGCCTTACAAGCAATATTTTTATTGTGTGTACTGTTTTTGACCCTAAAGTAGTTAACATCTGGACTACATGTGGAAATGTATAAATTTTGTAGTTTGTACCTTGGTGCTTAGAACAGTCTTTTCCAACTTTTAAAGTGGCAGATCCCTTTTTATTAAAAGGAATGCCAGTATGTTAAAACAGTAACAGAGCTGCTCTGTTGAGGGGAGGTGGGGGCTGGAAACCTACCCCTTCAGTCAGTGTCTTTGCCAGATGGCCTCTCAGGAACCTCCACAGAAGCCTGGGGGGACTTCAGAACAGTTATTGTTCAGTTGCTGCAGTAATTATACATTCTAAAAAGTGAGGGCTTTTTTCCTAGTTAAGCTTGTTTTTCTCAAAAGATTACCATCCATAGAACAGACATTTTAAAAAATTGGAATGAAGTGTGAAAATAACTTAAAAGTCATGATCCAATTGAAGATTTTTAAAAATAAAAATAATGGTTAATCAATATAGTAGATTTAAATAAGAATTGAATTTAAATACCTTTTAAATACTGGATTACATAATAGAGCAATCCAAAAAATCACTCACATCTTACTTTTAAGTAGTAGTAACAATATTAAAAGCAAATTTAAATACATAATTATTTTTCATCATAAGTTGCAGAAAGTAAAACATGTTTCAGTTTATGAACACAGAATAATTTTTGCTTATTAAAAACAAACAAAATCACCTCCTGGGTAAAAATGTATGTTTTTCAAAGAGCAGTATAGTTTTTCGTAATTTCTAAAATGATTTTTATTTCTTCCTTTTGGGGGAAAAATCGTCATGTAAACAGCACCCTCATCATTTGTCTTTGAAAGAAGAGGCTTCTGATGTGGTTCGTCAAAAGAAGAAGTACCCAAAGAAGCCTAAAGCAGAGGCTTTGATAACATCTCAGCAACCCACTCCTGAGACATTGCCTGTGATCAATAAGAGTGACATTAAGCAATATGACTTTCACAGCTCAGATGAAGATGAATTTCCACAGGTGCTTGTTTTAAAACTATTTTAAAGACATTTCCTCCTAGTCTTTTATATTGCTATATTTTTAAAACAATTGCCATCTTAGAGTTTTTATTCTTGCTTTGTTCCCCTAATATATATAGCATAAACATTTCCACATTATTTATGTAGCCACTAAAATGGTATTTACTCTGTATTATTTTTCATTGGTTGTATAGAATTTACTCTCTTGTGAGCACATGGTTTTCAGTTTTTCCTTTTATAAAAATGAATGTAGATCTTGTCCCTCTGTATTTAAAATAGATTTTTGGAAATGGAATTACTAGTTACTAACTGAAAAGTATCAATATTTTAAGGCAGTTAATATATAATTGTAAATATTGAAAATGTTCATCAGTAATACTTTCCTTTTTACCATATTCCACCAGCATTGTGTTTTATAACTTTTAACGTAAATTTTGCTAATTTGTTAGGTAATGGCTATTTGATTCTAAAAAAGATTTAAAGGAACTGACTCAAGTTTTAACTCCTCGGTAAATATTGAAAGTTTTATAGAAAAATGTGTGCAATTTAAAAAAATCTTTATTTTTATAAGTCCTGTTTTAAAATAAGACTTTTACTTTATATATTAAAAGATCCATTTTTTCAAAAAATATTATTTATCATCTGTTCTAGTGATACCCTCTTTTTAAAAATATAGTGTAGGAAACTTACAGAAAATACTGTAACAAAGACCTTGAACCTACCACCACCTTTATCATATTTTAACTTTTTGACTTATTTGCTTTAAGGAAACTTTCTTTTAAAAAACCAGCATTACAGATCTGTTTGGAAAGCCAGACTATTTATAAAACTCTTCATTGCTATACCATTTCAGATCTGGAGTTTGCATAAAATGTGTCCCTTTGGGCTAGATTATATTATTTTTACTTTTTTTTTTTCTGATTTAGTTTTTCTATTCAGATAATATTCTGATAGTCATATGCATAGTATTAAATGTGCAAAGATACGTTTAATTTTATATTAAGCTCTTGAGGAACGCTTAATGAACCCATACATTACTTTTGTCAGAGGATCATCGAGTTTGACTCAGGCAGAGCTTTGAATAGCCATGGGACATTCATCAGATGTGTCAATATGACCATTTTGAAGGAATGAGGGATATAGTGACCTAGAAAATAGTAATTTTCCAGATAGCAAGTATAGGGTAGGGTTCCAGTCACAGCATGTTAGAGGGAACTGCTAGCAGTTTAGCATTGCTGGAGCACAAAATATAGAAGAGGAAGAGGGGATGAAAGGCTTGATGCCTACAGTAATAGCCAGATGGTAGATAGCCTCTATCTACATTATACATACTGGGAAATTATAATGTTAACTAAGAAAATGACATAGATAAATATATGTAGAATAGGCTTATATTGGTGGTACTAATGAGAGGCTAGAAAGTTTTGCTATATATTCCCATCCCTTTAAGAACGATGCTGTTGGCCAGACATTGTGGCTCACGCCTGTAATCCCAGCACTTTGGGAAGCCGAAGCAGGCAGATTGCTTGCGCCCAGGAGTTGGAGACCAAGCCTGGGCAACATGGTGAAACCCCATCTCTACGAAAAAAAACAAAAGTACAAAAATTTAGCCAGGTGTGGTGATGCATGCCTGTAGTTCCAGCTGCTCGGGAGGCTGAGGCAGGATTGCTTGAGCCAGCGAGACGAAGGTTGCAGTGAACCAAGGTTGCACCACCATACTCCAGCCTGGGCAGCAGAGCAAGACCCTGCCTCAAAAAAAAAAACAAAAGATACTGTAGGGTGCTGTGACCTATGGAAACTTTTCTCTTATTGGTGGAATCAGTACATCAAGCCTGAAAGTAGAGCAGCATAACTAGTCATGTTTCTGGTTCATTAAAGGATTTTCGTTTCTGCTCCAAATTCTTACATTGATTTGTATAGTTCCCAGTTCCCATCCCCCACATGAAAATTGCACTTTGAAACATTTAGGTTCTTTGAGTCTTTATATGAGGTCTTAGACAACCCTCATTAATTTTATGGGATTTGCATATTGCTAAAGAGTAAATATTTACCTATATTTGGGCTTCATTCAGTGAGGCCCCTATTCAGAGTGTAACTCTTATAAAATCAGAATTTTATTGCTGACAAGATCATTAAAATAATCATACTTTTTCTTTGTCTAATAAACATGAACAAGGGAATAGGAAGCCTTAAGAGAACACACGTTTTAACCAGACTTATGCTGCTGAATTGCAGCTGAATAGAACTAAAACCCTGCCTCTTGATCGTGCTTCTGATTTTCCTAACATTAGCTTTGTCTTCCTATGACTCAGCCTTCCTTTGTCCCCTGTAATCTATCCCTGGGGAATGGTAGGAGAAAAGGGTGATAGATTTTATATACAGAATTTCTGAGACTTTGTGACACTTCCTGTATATATCTTAGAATAGGGACATGATTTGCAAAGGAACCAAAGTGTAAAATTCACATTTGGGATTTCCTTTCAAATTTCAGGTTTGGGGCTTCATTCCCCATGAAGAAGAATCAGCCCCAGCTCACTGTTTCTGTGTCTCCTGCTAGGGTTGGTGGAGGTATATTGGAACCTCAAACAAATACCTTTCTCCCCTGGATGACCCTGCTCAGTGGTAATTACCACAGTTTGGAAATAATATGGAGAAAACATTTTTCCTCTCAAAATAGGAAGAGAGGGATTTGTGAGGTTCAGAAATTTGCAAGTAAATATGGTTGAGCCAGCGTTTATCAGAAAGAGATGTACTACAAAGCAAAAGTTCGAGACAACTGAAATTTAAGTACCAAAACTTTTTTTAAAATTTTAATCATTATGAGTGGAAATTTATCTAAAACATATTATTTCCCTGCCATTGCTATATTTGTATATTATTTAATTTGTTTTTATGACATTTATAATAAAGTGTGCTCTAATGGGTCAATGCGACTGCCCTAGAGGTCCACTCAATTACATAGGGATATTTGACCTGATTTGATATGGTCTGGGCACAGTGCTTTCTAATAATGTGACAGCTTTCTGAAAGTCTTTATTCTTTTGCTTTAGGGTAGTCGGCTTATCACTTCTTTGTAACCAATCTACTTACTTTAGCAAGTCTTCTTTTCTCTTCTGATTTTCTGCTCCTGATCTGTTAAGTTTACAAAGTAATTTTTAAAAAATGAGTGGGGGAGATAAAAGACTTTCCTTTGAATAAAATCTGACCGTTATGACCTTTGGTTTTTTTGTTGTGGTGGTGGTGGTTTCTTTGGGCTATTTATAAGCTGTTTTTACATCCTAGTTTTTGGCTTTATTACAGAGAGATAAAGTTATTGGATAAAAATACATTTACCTATAGGTGAAGTATAACTTCATCATTAAATATTTATAGCCACATACATTATTTATAAAATATAGTGGGATTTATACAAACTGTATTAATTCTAAGTCAGTAGCATTTCATGTTTAGAAGCAATTAAGCAATGCCAGGTACAGTTAACCTATAAGAACTAATCCATTAAAAATAAGGATTTTTTAACCATAGAGCATTTTTACTAGTCATTGAATGTTCTGGGGAATACAGCACCTACTGTATATAATATAGAAGTGATTTACTGTTCTGATCAGATTTAAATTTTAGAGCATTACAAACATTGATCTATTGACTTTTGATAACTCCTAAATGGAATGCCTTTTTTGTCTAGGTGTTGTCCCCAGTATCGGAACCAGAAGAAGAAAATGATCCCGATGGTCCCTGTGCTTTCAGAAGGCGGGCAGGATGCCAGTATTATGCTGTAAGAACTTTTTTGTGTGTGTGGTGTTTTTGTGAACTGGAATTAACAGGTAACCCATGTCAGGATGACTTAATCTTGATCTAAAAATGGGAAATGCATCAGTACTTTTTATTTAACATCCTTTAGGTGGATACTGGTAAAAGATGCTTAAAAGGTACTGAGTCCTTTCGAAGGGTATTGAAATCCTCTTAGAAATTGATAATTCCTCACATTTTAGAAATTTAGTTTCATTTTTGAGCTCTAATTACAGCTTCAGCAGTTGTGAAAATTACTTGGTATGTCATTACTAGAATTAGGAAAACCCAGAATTTGTAAGTTGGGTCTAGAACCTTTGATGGCTACTAGGTGATTATTGAAATTTATTGTTATGTAAGCCCATCTTGTGCATACATACCAGTAAGTATCAAAGTAATAATTTTTAAACTTCCCTAATGGTGATGTTTTGTCTAAAAATTGTGGTGGTAGCTTTTTTGGGCTATTTATAAGCTGTTTTAACACACCTAGAAGTTGCTTTATGCAATGCAGTCAAATTATATCACTCTCCAAGGTTCTCAGATGAAGTGTAATGTAGCCTTGTAAGGATGGCTTTGGGTTTCTTATATGGCTTATAGAGATCATTTATCTTGTAACATAATGGTAAACATATACACTGACAACTTTTTTAGGGTGTGTAAGTTTAGGAGAGGTGATTTGTCTACTGGTTATGCTGATGAGAGAAAGGAAAATTCTTAAGAAAAGGGACAGACGTAGCATGACAGAATGATGGAGGGAATGGGAAGGCAGGGAACAGGCTGTTTGTTTGTATATATGTATGTATGTATTTATTTATTTATGAGACAGAGTCTTGCTCTGTCACCCAAGTTGGAGTGCAGTGGTGCAATCATACAGTTCACTGTAACTTTAAACTCCTGGGTTTGAGCAGTCCTCCCACCTCAGTCTCCTGGGATTACAGGCACACACCACCACATGCTATTAATTTTTGTATTTTTTGTAGAGACAGGATCTTGCTACATTGCTCAGGCTGGTCTTGAACTCCTGATCTCTAGTGCTCCTCTTGTCTTGGCCTCCTAAAGTGCTAGGATTAAAGGCATGAGCCACTGGGTCCCGCTTGGTTGTGTGTTTCTTAAAAATAAAGAGGAAGCTTCAGTTTGACCCCATAAGTGTTTGAAGTGCGATTTTTAGTCCGAAAAAATTCTTTCTGGTTTCTTAGTAGGAAGCCTAAAAATTACTATGTAATTTCACCATTCCTACTTTGTACACAAATGTTAAAAGCTGTATTATTTTAAAGATATATTCCTTTTTAAGTATAATAGACCCTAAATGAATTTATATTTATAAACTAAATTCAGTTTGGGTAATCCTGGTTAGTGAACTTTTGATTCAGTTTAATAAAATTTAACCTGATTAATAGTCAGTTAGTTTCATGTCGAAATTTTAAGTGTTCTGCTAATGTTGCAGTTACTTCATTTTTATCATGATTTAACCTGTTTTCATTTCAGATTTATTCCATGAGTTTTTCTTTCTTTCTCTCTTTCTTTGCAGCCTCGTTTAGACCAAGCTAACCATTCATGTGAAAATTCAGAATTGGCAGATTTGGATAAGTTGAGGTATAGGCATTGCCTTACAACACTTACAGTCCCAAGAAGATGTATAGGATTTGCAAGGAGGCGAATTGGCAGAGGTGGAAGGTGAAGTATTTGTTTTCACCTGGTTTTTGTTTACTATATGGAACAGAAGACCGAGAGAAAATGTTAAGCTCTGTCAGTTAATATTTGGTTTTATTTTGCTTTTCAGGGTCATAATGGACCGAATATCCACAGAACATGACCCAGTCCTGAAACAGATAGACCCTGAAATGCTGAATAGTTTTCAAGCTCTTCCCAAACTATAGACTTTTCTTCTAATTTCTCTCGGACCAATGCTTCTAGTAAACATTGTGAAAATAGACTGTCCCTTTCTGAAATATTAAGCAATATCAGATCATGTCGACTACAGTGTTTCCAGCCAAGGCTACTAAATTTACAGGACAGTGATAGTGAAGAGTGTACCTCAAGAAAACCAGGGCAGACTGTGAACAATAAAAGAGTTTCTGCGGCATCTCTAGCTTTATTGAACACCAGCAAGAATGGCATATCAGGTAAGCTGTTGCTGTGTTAAGAGTATATCCTGCTATTCTTTTCTACTTAATTTTATTATCTACTAAATAAATTCTCAGGGTAAAATTTGAAGATGTATTTTCCCACTTAGGAAAGGAATTTTATCTTAATTTACTACATTTTTTTTTCCAACCTAAGAAACCAGATTGTACTGTTGTGCCTCACATTTTAACCAAATAGCCCTAACCAGTCCTGTAAAACCACTGGCATCTATTTTGAGTGTGTGCCTGGTATGATCAGTGTAGGCAGAATGCATACAGAGTTCCCTATGGGCACACTGCTTATAAGCTGCCACTAGATCATCACAGCACAGTACTATCTGCTGCTTATGTTAAAGGTAATTTTTATTTTGGTGTGTTGAACTTTGATTAAATGTAACCATTGCTCCTTGAGAGTACCTTTGAAAACACTTTCTGAAAAATGATTTTAGAAGACTCTCTATGAATAATTTTTTTTTTTTTAAGATGGAGTCTCACTCTGTCGCCCAGTCTGGAGTGCAGTGGCATGATCTCAGCTCACTGCAACCTCCACCTCCTGGGTTCAAGCGGTTCTCCTGCCTCGGCCTCACCAATAGCTGGGACTATTAGTGTGCATCACCACGCCCAGCTAACTTTTGTATTTGTAGTAGAGACAGGGTTTCACCATATTGGCCAGGCTGGTCTTGAACCTGACCTCAGGTGATCCACCTGCCTCAGCCTCCCAAAGTGCTAAGATTACAGGCATGAGCCACCGTGCCCGGCCCCTGTGAGTAAAAATTTTTGTCTGATAGCTTACCTCTAGTTAGATCAGGAAGTTTTTTCATTTTTAAGAGATATATTCAAATTAGTATTTTTATGACATGTACATTGTAAATGTATAAATACCTAGAGAATCTACGGTACAATTTTGATTTGTTTTCTTCTGTGGTCTCTTTATCACATGTATGGAAATATGTATAATTTATAAATATCTTTATAGTGTATACATTGCATATATGCATTGTATTCCAAGACTAAAATAGATGGGGCTTGACTTACACTGTTGATACCATTTCTTTCTGTATGTATTTTTAATTATTTCCTGTATATGGTGCATTTTAGGATGTGAAATTATATTAAACTTCTTTAAAGTGATCGTAAATTACTTTAACTTGAAATTTGATCTCAGTAATGTTCAGTCTTTTTTAGCTACTGAACTGCCTGTTTTCCAGCTTGACTTGTACATTGATTTGTTTAAAGGTTATAATAGAAAATTGGATTTGTTTGAATGACTGGAAGTTGGCATATCATTTATCCAAATTGGTTGGTTAATTTTCTCCTAAACAAACTTAAGTAAGGAAAATGGCATCCCATTATATAAAGTTCATGAGTCTGTGAAGTTGAATGAGTGCTTAAAACTGAAATGAATAAATACCTAATATGATTTGAGGCCACAGAATTATTAGAAATCTGAAGATAGTAGAAAGTTGACAAATACTAACTATTTTTTCAGCCAGCTCTAAGACAAAGTTCGATTTATTTAACTAAATGGGAATTCCTGTACCAAACATTCTCAAAATAATTTTTGCCAAAACAGGAGTTTAAAACATATCATATAGAGGGATTTATAATTACATTTGACCGTAGGCTGATTGTCTTCTCTGCTGATGTATACCACATTAAAAAATGATTTTAATATCTTCCTTCTCAACTTGAACATTGTCAGATATTTGCAGCTTTCTACTCTACGTTCCAGATAAACTCTAGATTTAACTTGACTTTTTTTCCAAAAAGTGTATATATGTTGTATATATATTGTTATAGCATCAAAACAACATATGTATTGGTCCAAAATATAACTTCATATGACTTAAATAATTCCATTATAATTACCTCTATGATCCTGTGACACTACAACATAAAATAAACATTTAAACTGTTATTTTAGGCCTACATGTATTTCTCAGAGAATTTAAATCACAGATAAACAATGTTGACATCATAGACAACAAGATATTTTTTGTATTTTTATCTTTCCCTTACCATTAGAAAAAAAAAATATTTTTGTTGTGTGTTTTTTTTTCCCATCTGAAGATTTTTAATACCCTCAACATAGTCCATTTCTTTCTTCCCGTAAAAAGTTATAAGGCTTAAGCAACTAAGGTACATTAGAATTCAGTGTTTTGAAGTCAGATCTGTCTTATTTAATTATTTATTCCTAAAGTAAAAGATTTTGTTTGAACTCATTCTTCCCAACTGACTGTCACCCCTCTAGTCACTGGTACCACAAAGGTTTTGGTTTTCAACAGGTGTCTTTTGTTTTAAAATAATAAGCATGGCAACATAAATACATAATGAAAAAGTTTTTTAATAGCATTTTTTAAAATAATTGAAAACTGTGATAATTTAATGATTTGCATCAGTTATATTCATTATATAGATTTCTTAGTTCTGGTTAGATAATTTTAAGTGAATTCAGTTACAGTTCTGTGAATACGGATAGGAATTTCCTCATCTACCTAAATAGAAGGATGAGGGAATTTTAGAAAGCTATGTTTTTACTTTTGATGGATGTATATGAAAGAATGGGATCCTCATGTGTTTGGTTTTTTTAATCTATGTGTCTTGAACACTTTTTCCTTCTGCTTGTTCTTAGTGGGCTTGGTCATAAAAGCACATTTATTTTTAAGAGTAACAAGACAAAAAATAAAGTAACAAGACTAACACAGGATTATATTTTGACCTGGCAGAGAATAACACTGAAACTAAACAGATTGTTACTACTGAATTGTCCATTTCACAGCTGGGAAATCCCAGCAAATGAAGAGTTTAATCAGAAATAGAAACATAATGTACTTCGTTTATATCACAAGTTCCTTAGTTCTTAAACAAAAATTAAAAAGAGGGCTGTATCTTATGTGGAATTGAGAGCTAGTGGCAAATAATTTTCTCTTATGTTGTTAATAGCCCTGATTAATGTTTTCCAAGTCATAACCCATGTATCCAAAATATATTCTAGGCTGGGGTGCAATGGTTCACACCTGTAATCCCAGCATTTTGGGAGGCTGACGCAGGCGGAACACTTGAGGCCAGGAGTTCAAGACCAGCCTGGGCAACATGATGAGACCTGGTCTCTACTAAAAATACAAAAATTAGCCAGATGTGGTGGCACGTGCCTGTAGTCCCAGCTGAGTGGGGAGGATCCCTTGAGCCTAGCAAGTAGAAGCTGCAGTGAGCCAAGGTCCTGCCACTGCACTGCAGCCTGGGTGACAAAGTGAGACCCTGACTCAAAAAAAAAAAAAAAGTGTGAGAGTGTGTGTGTGTGTGTGTGTGTGTGTGTGTGTGTGTGTGTATACTTACATACTTTTCTTTTAGGTATATATTTTATATACTTTATATGAAAAATAAAGTGTGTGTGTGTATATATATATACATAGTGTGTGTGTGTGTGTATATATATATCAAAAACATATATACACACACACATATATATATATATATACACACATACACATATATATACACACACACACACTCTTAATTTTTTATATACTTAAAGGAAAATTGAAAAGTATATACTAGGTGTTAAAACTAAAACTAAAGATTTCATTTGAAAGCAGAGATATGTTTTATTAACTTTTAAGTAAAAAAGTATATTATCTTAATTGAAACATGCTTCTCAAAGAATAAAAGGAGGATAAAGAATTGATTGTGATGAACATAACAATTGAATAACCAAGAGAAATTAATTTATACATCATTATTTAGGATCTAATGCAAAACACTGTGTTAAATGTTTAAAAGTTGCAAACTTTTACAAGACAATAATCCTTCAAGGAACTTAGCAGCACATGCAGATATTACCTTCTTCATACAAACAGGGGATAATACTTTGAAACTGCAGTATTATTTAACTATTCTTTGAGATGATGTTCTTAAATTCAGAACTTAAGAAAATATGTTTCATATATAAAAGTGCTTTGCTTTTTCAGATTTGAAGGGACAGATTAATTTACACTTAGTTTTAGTTTTCACTAATGCATGGTTGCAAATTAACATAATACTTCTTTCTTTTCTTACCTGTCTTATTATACAGAATAGTTACCAGCAGCTTTTTGATTAGCTTTAAATATCTTAATATTAACAGTTTCTAAAATCATTGTTTGTACAATTTTCCAAGAAAAATTCCTGATTTTTAATTTCTTCAGTTTCTCTTCCCATTCATTCTTAAATTGTCATAAGTGTTTGCAACCACGATAGTTTTAAGATTGGTAATACTGTGGTTTAACATCTAGTTAAGAGTTAGGGTTGCTTCCATAGGTGAGAAATGGATTCAGACCTAAAGGATTAAAATATTTTAGTTTGACTATGAAAGGAAATAATGAAGTTTCAATTGTAAATATTTGGCTTGGGTTTTAGAAGTTTAAATGGATCGTTAGTTAGTCTTTTTTCATTATCCTCACATCTATTTGTTCTTCATTCCCCAACCCCCCCTCACCTTTCCACTCCCCACCCTCAAAAACTCAGATTATTGGTTAGTTTGCCTTTCCGTGTAAGAGTTACCTTTATAAGATGTGTATAGTCCTGGAAAGGAAATGTCAGCCCTTCTGGATATGTTTGTCAGCAGAGCTCCATTGGTTTATATGAACTTTCATCTGACTTCCCACTGTAACCCAGAAGATTTGAAATAAGATCTTTCCTCTCTCTACCCTCTGATTCTGCCCCAGATCTGTTCTTTACAACAAACAAAAATTGCATATAGCCAGCATCTCTTTGATAAAGCATGTGCTAAAACTCTTGTAACACTGGATATGGTGGCTCACACCTATAATCCCAGCGCTTTGGGAGGACAAAGTGGGAGGATAGCTTGAGGCCAGGAGTTCAAGACCAGCCTGGGCAACACAGCAAAACCCTGTCTTTTTTGCTTTTTTGTTGAGACAGAGTCTTGTTCTGTCGCCCACACTGGAGTACAATGGCATGATTCCAGTTCACTGCAGTCTCTGCCTCTCAGGTTCAAGCAATTCTCGTGCCTCAGCCTCCCAAGTAGCTGGGAGGATAGGCACGTGCCACCATGCACAGCTAATTTTTGTATTTGTAGTAGAGACGGGGTTTCACCATGTTGCTCAGGCTGGTCTTGAACACCTGAACTCAGGTGATCCACCCACCTCAGCCTCCCAAAGTGCTGGGATTACAGGCCTGAGCTACCACACCCAGCTGAAGATCCTGTCTCTTAAAAAAAAAAAAAAAAAATACTCTTGTAACAAAGACTGACCTGGTAGATGAAGAAACACCAGATAATGTGTTCTTTTTGGCTTTTAAATAAGCTTTACTACCAAATTAGGTATTCCTCATTAAGCTATGAAAATTTGGTCTAGGCTAGTATTTGAAAAATTCTTGGCTTCCCAAGAATAAATCTCAGCCCATTTGAGAAACACTGCATTAGAAGTTAAGAGATGATGGAAAAACAAAGGCACAAGCACAAAATCCTGTATTCCTACTCTGTTGTGGGATGATCATCCAGAAGATCCAGAGTGTATTTCTGTTTAGATTGTTCTTTTTGGTTTGTCAACAAAAACAATACAAAGTTAACAAAGATTTCCCATATCCTCAAGAATACCTCTGGGCACAAGCTTAAGCACTGACCTAAAGCTTTCTAATCATTATATTAGGGTAAATCTGTGGAGGTACCCAGAGTATGTTTTTAGTTGATCACTAAGAAGTCACCCTAGGCAGAGCACCATACAGGAACCACACACCAAAAAGACAGGATGAAAATGAGGGATGGCTGGGACCTTTGAAAACAAAATCTGCTTTCCAAGGATGGTGACAGATACCTAAGAAAAGGTATATGGATTTATCTGAGGGATAAAAGTAGACTGGTAATTACAAGATAGGTAATGAGTCAGATTTGTAGAAGATAGCCAGAAAGGTGAGGGGCTTTTGTGAAAAACAGACCATTCTGTATGCAACATATCTAGAAATCCAAGTATGTTACTAATGTCCTGAATGACATATTTGGGTATATAAAGGGAAACTCATGTAATAAGTATACTGAATGTGTTAATATAGAATATGTTACCCAGGAAGTTTTTCAAAACATTTTACTTAGGGAAAGGAATACTTCCCATCTATCTGGAGTAGTGAAATACTGCTACCTTTATAAAACAATCAGATTTATGGTTACTTTTAAATTGATAAGACTTGTGGGCATGTGGTGGGATAGATTTATGACTAGCATGAACTTCACTTTTAAGCTAGCAACTTAAGATCAACTAGTGAAAAGAACTTGGCTTGGCCCTAAGCAAGAGAAGCAGAGAATCTTGGTTTTTCTTTTGTACATTCCCACTTGCCCTTTGTGCCAACATCACCTCACCAAAAGCTGGGTCCCTATCCTGTGTCTCATTCTGAAACAGATTTGTTCACTCTATAACTATTACCTCTTCCTGATGTACTTTAATGTGTCCATTTTAGTAATCCAAAGCAATGTAAGAAATCTCTTATGGATGTATTCCAGTAACTTATGAAAGAAAAATAGTAGAGAAAGTGCTTTCAATCAAATCTCTACTGCTCCCTTCCCTTCACCTACTAGTAAGTCAACCCTGAGAACCCTAGAATTGCAATTCAGTATTGTGTCCATCCTGTTAAAAGCATGCATTTCATACCACTTTTCCTTCGCCCCGAAATAATGAAGGAGTCAGAAAGGATGTTTTGTGTGTGTTCCAATTTTGTATCATTGATTACTATTGGCTATTTTTGTCTAAAGGCTTGAAGTAATAAACAGTGCTCTAGAAAACTCTGAATGAGAAAAATCAGCTTGTTTCAAGCACAAAATACCTTACTTAATAATAAAGAAAGAGCTAGATGCCAAGAATGGCTATAACATACTGAGATTGAGGTGAGAGGGGAAAGAAAAAAATTGAATGTAATTTTTTAAAGCATATGCATGTTATAGAATTAAGTTTGTGTCAGTGATTCTCAATCAGAAATGGGATCATAAATGAGAATTTTAATATCAAAGTCCACCTAGGTTTACAAAGGTTAAGAAACACCATTAATCTGAATAATTTGGATTGAGACTAGGTTGGGATTTTCTGAATTTTCTGAGGAGAAAAGAATAAGGTTCCTGAGCAAATTAATGGTCTTAAGAAGACAGAACAGTAGATGCAGATACCCAGAATAACAGCTAGTTTTATCTGTATCCCTTTTTACTATGTACACAAATGATCATGTGTTCATAAAAGCAAGTAGAACACAGCTAGTAGGCAATATTTTGTTACCTATGGCCTACCAACCCAAAAATATTTTTTTGTTGTTAAAAAGTAGCAATTTGGGCTGGGCACAGTGGCTCATACCTGTAATTCCAGCACTTTTGGGAGACTGAGGCCATGAATTGGATGCCAGCCTAGGCGACATAATGAGACCCTGGGTATACAAAAATGTTAAAAATTAGTCAGGTGTGATGGCATGCACCTGTAGTTCCAACAACTCACTACTCAGGAGGCTGGGGCAGGAGGATTGCTTGAACCCAGGAGTTCAAGGCTGCACCACTGCACTCCAGCCTTGGCAATAGAGCAAAACTCTGTCTCCAAAAAACAGGAATTTGTTCTTTCTACTAATTTAGATAGATACTTTCTTCTGAATTAGTAAGATTTTATCAACTGACTTAAAAGATTTTAGAAGGGAAAAAATTCTCATTCTCATTTCTCTGTCAATTTTGAAATAGTCACTGAAAGTATATGTGCTGTTTGGTTTATTCCTCACTTAATGTTAATCACTGTGCCTCTCCCCTTTTCATCAGAGCGTACAGCTTAACTCTGGACACACTTGACACTGGACTTAAGGACTGTTGTAATACCAGATTCCAAGTCCATTTCTTTTGAATTGGTATACTGTACACATAGGACTTAAACAAATTTATTTGGGTTTAATTTAAGATTTTTCTTTCTGTCTTTGTATCTAATAAACTATTTTTCATCTCTTTCCCCAAGGTTTTCAAACAGCTGGAAATTCATGAATACTTCACATTTTCATTTGAGTTTGAAGATTGTAAATTTAGAATTTAAAAACAGTTTTTCATTTAAAAATAGAACACTTGCAGTGAATTTAACATGTGCAAAGAAAGACATTTGATTTTGTTGGTAATTCAGTAAGATAACTAATATGTACTTCAAAAATACAGGTAATATTAAAATTTTAGAGTGAGCACTGTAATAGCCCCAAGGTTTTGAATCTTTTAAAAATAAAATTGCTATCTAAGAACTGTTTTCCCCTTATCGTCCAATACAAATTTTAATGATAATATGGTGGAACAGAAATGAGAGTATATCTAAAGCTTTGTTCATCTCCGGGTCGTAACTCCTTTTTCATAGAAAATAGACTATACTAGGCATAACTTGTTATATGTCTAGTTTACCATAAAAATTTTTTTTAATTATTCATTTGTGATTCTACTCAACAGAAGACTTGGGAGAGTTAAGTAAGCTAGATTGAGGCTGTAGTTGCCAATCTAAACTCCTTTAGGGTGATATTGATTAGGTCACTCAATTGCATGCAAAGGTTGATTCATTAATTGATATTTCTTGTGTCTGTCGTTTTTTCCCAACTACATTCCAAAACTTTGTAACAGACATCCTCTTCTTCATTTTTTCTCCTCTGTATTCACTATAACTCTTAGTGCAGCGTTCTGCATTATAGTAGATAGTAAATATTTGTTGATTGAAATAATTGGGAGAAAAGAAGGCAAGCAATAAAGAAAATAGAGCAAAATTACTGTGAAGTACATGTATTCTCATGTCATTTAATTTTTCTTGACTCTAATATTAACGTACTGACTTCCATGGAAATGGCTTTGTGTTTTCTAAATCAGTTTATCAGTGATCTACTTAAATATCAATGAATGAAATTTTGTTTACATTTCTTTGAGAAAAATGGTTTTTGTAAATTAGCTGATCTTTTCAATAGAAGTTGTAGATGTTTTCATTTGAAACACGCTTTCAACACGTTCACAATAGAATTTATTATATCTGAGGATATATAGGATCTTCAGTTTTGAATACTTGTCTGATTTCTAGCCCATATTTTTATAGATGGATTTATTTTAGGCATTGAATCTGTAGGCTGAAACTGTGGTTTATGGTTATGTTAGATGAATGTTGTTCCTTACTCTGATTTGTAATCAGAGAATAAAGTATTTTCACTTCAATGTTATGTGAAACCAGCAGTAAAAATCATTTACAGTCTTGGAGATGGTTCTGCTTTCTTATTAAGGCTATAACTTAGTCATTATTACTATTATTATTAACATGACTAAATCAAAGTTTTTCTCATTACATGCTTATCATAATATGAAAAATTAAGAGTGGTATCAAAGATACTAAGTCTGAATAAATGGTAAAATATTTATGTTAGAACTATATTATTCAACAAAAACTACATTTAGGCACTTTTGTTAGCATGTGATGGAGATCATAGATACAAGCGTTACACCACACTTGCTGAAAGATTTGCCATTTTCATTATTTTCTGATAAACCATATTGCAATTTGTAATTGCTTTCATCTTAATTGTGGAATAAGTTTATATTGTATTCTGCTTGTGTTATTAAAAATTCTTTAAAACATACTCATTTCCGAAATTCATATTCTTTACCAGTAACAGGGGGTATTACGGAAGAGCAGTTTCAGACACATCAGCAGCAGTTGGTTCAGATGCAAAGGCAGCAGCTTGCCCAACTTCAGCAGAAACAACAATCTCAGCATTCCTCGCAACAGACACATCCAAAAGCACAGGTAAGCTTGTCGTTTCGTCATAGTTATGTCTTGTTTCTTTCATCATTGTATAGCTTTGTTCCGTTTTAGTCAAGTTCACAGAAGATAATCTTGGTTTTGCCACTCTTGATTTGAGGGATCTAACCTGAATTTCTTTTTTTTTTCTTTTTATTTTTGAGACAGAGTCTCACTGTGTCACCCAGGCTGGAGTGCAGTGGCGCGATCTCAGCTCACTGCAACCTCTGCTGCCTAGGTTCAAGCAATTCTCCTGCTTCAGCCTCCCAAGTCTGGGATTATAGGCACCCGCCACCACACCCGGCTAATTTTTGTATTTTTAGTAGAGATGTGGTTTCACCATCTTGGCCAGGCTGGTCTTGAACTCCTGACCTTGTGATCCTCAGCCTTCCAGAGTGCTGGGATTACAGGTGTGAGCCACTGCGCCGGGCCCTAACCTGAATTTCTTTTCAGTTAATATACGTAATTTCAAGTGAGTAGCTTATAAACTAGTCTCTTAATATTTTGAGAAGAGTGCTAGAGCCAAATATGATATTTTTAATTTTTTGAAGAGTTGTTGAGAATTTATAGAACCAGTTACTTACTTATTTGTAAGAATCATTCTCCACTGCCACTCCCCCAAAGAAGATTTTTTTTTGAAAGATACAGCTTTCCTAACCACTTTCTAAACTATGTGTTTAAGTGCCATGTGGCTGTGCTCCATGAGCTGGGTGGTAATTCATTTGAATTGTGAAATACATTTAACAGCATAACCCCTTGCCATTGTGAATCACATTTCCCTATAGAAGAAAATTGCAGCCAGGCACGATGGATCACTTGCGGTCAGGAGTTCAAGACCAGCCTGAGCAACATGGCAAAACTCTGTCTGTACTAAAAATGCAAAAATAAGCTGGGCATAGTGGTACACGCCTGTAATCCCAGCTACTTGGGAGGCTGAGGCATGAGGATCACTTAAACCCGGGAGGTGGAGGTTTCAGTGAACTGAGATTGCACCACTGCACTCCAGCCTGGGTGATGCAGTCAGACTCTGTCTCAAAAAAAAAAATAAAAGTTTTTAAAAAGAAGAGGAAAATTGCCACTAGGGGAAGTTGTTTGTAGACACTGCTAGAGATCAGAATAAAAACACTTAATAAAACTATAATTGCCAGAAGGAGCCAGCCCTGCCATCACCTTGATTTTAACCCTGTAAGATTCATTGTGGACTTCCGGCCTACAGAACTACGTGATAATCAGTTTCTGTTTAAGCCACTAAAAACAAAATTAAGAAATACATTTCAAATTTGAACCACCTGCAAAAATAAAGCTTGCATTTTAGATCTTAAGTTTTATTGCTCTATAATT
Source organism: Ateles fusciceps (assembly GCA_036589455.1). Taxonomy (NCBI): domain Eukaryota; kingdom Metazoa; phylum Chordata; class Mammalia; order Primates; family Atelidae; genus Ateles; species Ateles fusciceps. Next base: position 13,693,882 of record JAZHEH010001266.1, on the reverse strand, counting down.
CTAAAACAATAATCTATAACCATATCTGTAATTCTAATAACTGAGGTTTACTCAATCTTGGTTGTATTTTGTGAGCTCTCAGGCTAGAATCTGCCCATTGTGGTTCAGCCCATTCTGAATGGGTCAGTACACTGACTTTAAAGATCCTGACTCCAATAACATGAAAATCTCGGTGACCCTGGAACCCAATACTTTGTGACATCCAGGTGGATCTGGAACTTGCTCAGGGACTAGGGCTGTAGGATTTAATAACCAGTTTTATACAGAATGAGGAAGGAAATGGCCATTTAACTTGCCTTTGTTTGCTTTTCCAAGTCTCTTGGTTAACCAGCCCAAAGTATTTTTCGGCCTGCTTCAGGGTTAGGCCAAGATAGGTGTATACGTTGTGTCAAAAATGACTGTTAATTATCTCTATGATTTTATTTTACCCACATAACTAGCTTGTCAAGCATTGTTAAAAGCATTCATTAATATTTATTGGAAAAATTAATAGAACGTTAAAGGTTTGGGTTATTTAGTCCCTAGTTCTTTCTCAAAAATAACTTCTTCCCAGTTTTTTGGTCACTTCCCCTGCTTCACATGCCAAAAATGGTCTGTGGAATCCTAGATCTCTTAATCTAAACAATTGTAATTGTTCAAGGTTAGAAAGGCAACAGCCTCTTGGGTTTGCCTCATTCCTTAATATGTTCATAAAATCACATCTAAAAATTAGAGGGTTTAACTTGGTTCTTTTTATAGGGCTCAAGCACCTCTGACTGTATGTCTAAAACACTTGACTCAGCCAGCGCCCACTTTGCTGCATCTGCAGTGGTCAGTGCACCTGTTCCAAGTCGCAGTGAGGTAGCCAAGGAACAGAACACTGGCCACAACAACATAAATGGTGTTGTCCAGCCTTCAGGTACAGCTGGGGTTTCACGTGGTACTTACTTTTTTGAAGTTGTAATTCAGTGATTGGGAGTACGGTTTTTTTTTCTATCCAAGGGGGAAATGTGTATAAGAAGTCAGTCAGGACTCTTTAGGATTTCTTTGGAAAGATAGGGGGAAACAAGATACTCCTTGTTTTCTCCCTCATCCATTGCATACATACCTGTGTAACACTATCCTTTCTGGTTTCATTCACATACTGTCAGTTGTCTCACATCTTAGGAAATCGGTTGAGCTAACCATCCCCATTGAATCATCATGCATTGATAAAAAGCTGAAATATAATCCAGGACAGTGATAAATTGGAAATCAGGTTTGCCCTTCCCACTCTTACATACTACTCATAGGCATACTTCCTCTGTCTCCCCCTCTTTAGATAGAGTATTACTGTGAAACCGTGTCTGCTTCTTAGTACCCTAAGTCCTCAAAGACTTCTATTCCTGTCATCCTTCAGCAACCTCTCAGACCTTCGGATTTTGCAGTTGTTTTTATATATACCCATGAGTCTGATTGTCCATTCCTACTAATATTCATGCATTGTAAATTCTAGGGAAACCCAACTGTCATTTCCATCTGTCCTATTATACTTAACTCCACAGTTGCCAGATGTAGGCAGCAGGATACTTTGCAAAAAGCACTTTTATGTAGACCAGTAGAAAGAGGGTGTTTTGGGAGTTGTAGCAGATTAGTACATTCTACTTAGTGATCAGGAGCTCCCTTTGGAGAGACCAGTATGTGAAAAGTTAACTTGGGATTCAATTCAGATACAAATGTTTGTATTTATTTTTATTATACTCCTAAAAATAGTTTTATTGATGTCTCCTGATACTAATTGAATGACTTTTTTTCCAGGAACCTCTAAAACATTATACTCCACCAATATGGCTTTATCATCCAGCCCAGGGATTTCAGCTGTACAGCTTGTAAGGACAGTTGGCCACACCACTACAAACCACTTAATCCCAGCATTGTGCACAAGCAGTCCTCAGACACTTCCCATGAACAATTCCTGCCTGACAAATGCAGTGCACCTCAATAATGTCAGTGTTGTTTCTCCAGTCAATGTGCATATCAATACACGGACTTCAGCACCATCGCCAACAGCCTTAAAGCTTGCCACGGTTGCTGCCAGTATGGACAGAGTGCCAAAGGTTACTCCCAGCAGTGCCATCAGCAGCATAGCAAGGTATGTGTATGTAGTGTGTGTGTTTCAGTGATTATTCTCCCTTTATGCTGGCTGTCCTGTGGGAAGGAAAAGAATTTGTTTCAAGCAATGGGTGTTTATTGACAGACTTGATTTTCAGCAGTTACTTGAAGATCTGTTTAAAGCTGACTTAGGTATTTGTTTGAGGTGCCTAGTAGGATGCTTAAAGGCCAACCTAGTAGGACTGTTAGAGAGAGAGAGAAAGTCAAAGAAAGAAAAGGACATCAGATTGTCAAATACATCAGAGTCTATGTTAGAAGCTTCAGTTACTCTCGTGTTAATGTTTTATAGTTTAGGCAGTCTGGAAGATGAGAATTGTTATGATTAACTCCATGCCAGAGTTTAGGTTTCACATCCAAATTTGTGTATTCTTTCGCATCATATGCAAAGGGAAAGTAAATTACTTTATGTATATTAAAAATGAGAATATTCTAGGATTAACTTAAATTTACAGTATATTTTAGAATGTTTTTATATTTCATTCTGTGACACTAATACAAGAGCAATGAACCAGAAAAATATTGATTTGCATAGGTTAGTAAGTACATGATCTTAAGCTTATATAATTAAACTCTAATTGTGCTCCTAATGATTATTCTTTCTGAATGTCATATGCTTCATCCCTTAAAAAAAAAAAACAAAAAAAAAAAACCTGGTTTGACCTGTGTTCCGTATTTCCTAAGTAATTTCCCATTGGCTTCTATTGAAATGCTATGTTAAATGATTATCTTTCCTAAGTAAATAACTATAATCAAAAATCAGGAATTGATGGAATTTCTAAACTGAAAAAACGTTTTTTCATTCCTATCTAGAAATGGTAAAAATGGGAATTGTTCTTGTAAAGTCATGTTTAATTGTAGTTACACAACAATGTTTTTGTAAATACTAACTGGTAGCATCATGTTCTAGAGAGTATTAATGTTTATTTTATTCTTTGCCTTATCGTAGAGAGAACCACGAACCAGAAAGATTGGGCCTAAATGGAATAGCAGAGACAACAGTAGCTATGGAAGTGACATAACCTAAAACATGTGGCTCTGACCTGTGCTGATGGTGTGCAGTCATTCATATTCCAGCTGAATGCAAAGGCAACACTCTGTGGATCACAGAGCGTAACAGTGGACCTAAATGGACTATAGTATATCGGATGTTAAATCCATATGTGATGTATATTTTGTAAAATTGGGAAAATCACTACCTTGTAAAATAGTTTATTTGTATCATCAATATTATTTCTGTTACTTGAATAGTAGATATTCATCATCATGCTTTTGCACTTGAATTTGCAACTGAATGGATTTTAAAAAATAATTCTTTAATGGGATCATGAGCATGAAATGGGATCCTGCATCACTTGTTTTAACTATTTATTTTGCCATGTTTACATTTTGTATCTTGTAAAAATAAATCCAACTTTGTGTCTAAAAAGTTAAAGATTCATAGCTAGGAAATGAAATTCTTGTGATTTTTTTCTAAAGGAACTGTAAAGTTTTCACTTGGTTCATTTTGTTTCACAATTTGACTAGATGGACTTTTTGGTAAATACTTTAGTGGCATTTCACTGTCAAATATGAAGTTCAAGGCAAAATAGTATTTTCTATTACTGTGCAGGGGAAAGGGATGGATTCGATACATGCAAATTTAATGTAGTAACTCACTTTTCCATATATTTTGAATGTATATTTCTATTTATAATACCAGTTTATAAAAAATAATTACACAGAAAAAAATGGAATAGGAAAAATTATGCATTGAGCACATTTAAACTGTGCAGATATGAAAATTTTTCAAGGATTACATTTTATCTGAAGGCTGCATATTTTAACTGGCTTTAAAACTGTAACACACCACATAAAAGATACTTTACCAGGTATGTATTGCATTATATCATTGCAATAATTATTGGAAGTCTAGATATCGAGCCATCCCAGGTGTTGGGAGGGGGGGAGGGTTGTGGCAAGATTGTCTTTTCAATTTTGGAGAGTTTTCCTGTGGCTACAAGGCAAGTAACGGGTTGGAAAAAGTCTGACTGTAAGTGTTGGACACCTTCATAGTGTAGTGTTTTAGTGACTTTTTTTATACGGTTCTTGTAAATTAGATACGTGTAGTGGTGTTTCAGAATGTTTGTTTATGCACTAGTTCAGACAACTTTCCCTGTTACTTGTTCTTGATAAGTGAAAACTGCAGGGAAATAAAAAATACATATCAAAACATGGACATGCTGCATATGTGTTTATTTCACAATGTGCACACAGTATAAGTGAAAATTTAAGGGAGATGATAGCACTTAACAGCACTTTTCATGTTCACATGCTTTCCAAGCATTAATGAAAAGAACTATAGGAAGCTCATCTATGGGCTCTATTGGGTTTCAGATAATCCAATATAAACTACCTTTGATATGAAAGTTCTTAAGATACTTTACAGAATGTAAGTAATTTGCAGTATCGCAGTCATTGAAATGTCATAAGTGAGCCTCATTTTATAAATAAAAGTTTAGAGTAGAATTATATTGCAAGGGGGTTTTGTCAAGTAAGTACTGGGAAATGTAAATATTTTTAATGAATACAATTAAAACCATTTCAAACTTACATAATTTTATACTTTACATTTTTTATATCTGCAGTCCTGAAAGTTGTAAATTGATGTGTCAGTTGAATTAATGGGCCAAGATTTCTGCTGAAAGTGGTTTTTATTCAGGTCCTAAATGTGTAAAGCAATTTATGGTCAAAACCATAGAAAAAATAATAATTTTGTCTTGGTTGTGACCTGATAGGATCCATGCTCGTTTCTGCCATACTACCTCTGGAGTTACTCATTGCTGATTATATAAAGGAAATAATTTGATTTGATATGTATTATGACTGTGTTCATTCTGCTTATAGTTGGATGTATCTCCTTGCTATTAAGAACTTAAAACAACTTTAGTGCCAATTGCAGAGAAAGTTTTTTTCCCCCATTTTACTGAAGTAAAGCATGAAGTGAATTTGCCTTATGTGATATATATGTTATAAATAAGTAAAACAAAAGAACTATCCATTTGTACAGTTTCTGGAGGTGGTGGCAAATCCAGAACTTATCAAAGACTTGATGACCAATTTGATTTGTTCCTTTTGAAGTAAAATAGAAACATAAGCCTTCCTTATTTTGTTGGTTGTAACTGTTTCATGGATGGCATTTCAGCTACGTACATACACATTTTCCTTTGCTTTTCAGAAACTTACGTGACAAATACTTGTTTTCACTTTATTAAATTGAAGAATAATCTGCACTGGACAGCACTGCTCTGTTAGTTTTCTCAGGAAATTAGTGTTAGAACTCAAGAGTCCAATAAGCTTTCAGAATCCTTGGATAATGTTTTCTTTGGAGTGGATGGAGGTGATTAATTTTAAAAAAATTAACAAAGCGGGTAACTCTCATGTGTTAGAATATTCTTAATTCAGTATAGATAACATTTTTAATTGTATTTTTCTTATTTCTCTGCCTTTTTAAAGAGAGTACCACCCCTTCCTTTCCCAATAATTCAAGATCATTTTTAGGATGTAATTCTAAGTATATTTGAGGATTTGTTTTCTTTTGCAAAAGACGAAGGAAAAAACTAAAATATTTGTAGGGCATAGTTTTAAACTAGATACATAACACATACGTATATTCTGACTTTTTAAAAAAATAGGAATGTATTTGCAGCTGTGCTTGGTGTTTTATTATTAAGGTTGTTTCAGGGGTGAAGTAGTGGGAGAACAATAAGGAGGATCAACATTTCAGAAACTTCCCTAGTATGTACTGCTGTATTTGAGTATGATGCTATACTTTTCAACAAATGTCGCTCATCAATAATATACTTGTGACTGAAGTGTTTTGTTGTCTCTTAACTGACGGGGCAAACTTGTAAATTTTAAAAGGTAAGGATATCTCAAGGGATTCTGTATATTATATCCTGGGAGATAAGAGATGTTTTTCCTCACTGACCACAGCATCGTAATAGCTAACATCATGAAGCATGTAGAGTTCTCTCTCAGTGACTTCTTCATCTAGTCCTAACAACAATTATGTTTAGTAATATTATTTATCCAGTTTTAAAGATCAGGAAGATGAGGTTTAGAGAAGTTTAGGTAACTTACTTTATGTCACATAGCTGTTAAGTTACTGAGGAATTAAACTTGGTGGTCACCACACTGCTAACCGCTGCCTTCTACTTTTAACATGAAAGAAGCCCTCCTCAAATAAGTGTTTATTCTATTTCTCAGTCCACCTCTTAGCAGCATCCTCAGCAGTTTAGACTTTGATTTAGAAGACAGCCTCCCAACTCTTACACCACGAGGCTGAGTGAATTATATCCAACTGTGACTTCAAACCATCCACCGAGCAAACCCAAACCAATCAGTTTATTCTTGTCTGTCTGCTGGACCTAGCCAGTAAGTGCTAAAGCTTTCAAGACAGTAATGAGAGCAAGATCTGGTCCAGGACTTGGCTGATTTCGTACTTTCCAGATCTCTCTCCTCATCTATAAGATGAGCAAGTTCTTGAAACTCCATCACAGAGGCCACACTGAAAAGCTTGGGGGAGGTGTGCATATGGCCCGTGTGTCATTGGTTGCTTATCAAGGAAGTAAATTACGTGAGGTCTAAGGCTGAGCATACAGTTTAGAGCTCTTTATTTTACATATATATATATATATATATATACACTTAAGTTCTGGGATACATGTGCAGAATGTGCAGGTTTCTAACATAGGTGTACATGTGCTGTGGTAGTTTGCTGCACCCATCAGCTCGTCATGTACATTTACATATTTCTCCTAATGCTATCCTTCCCCTAGCTCTCCATCACCCGACAGGCCCTGGTGTGTGATGTTCTCCTCCCCTGTGTCCATGTGTTCTCATTGTTCAACTCCCACTTATGAGTGAGAGTGATAACATGCGGTGTTTGGTGTTCTGTTCCTGTGTTACTTTGCTGAAAATGATGGTTTCCAGCTTCAACCATGTCCCTGCAAAGGACACATGAACTCATCCTTTTTTATGGCTGCATAGTATTCTATGGTGTATATGTGCCACATTTTCTTTATGCAGTCTATCATTGATGGGCATTTGGGTTGGTTCCAAGTCTTTGCTATTGTAAGTAGTGGTGCAATAAACATACATGTGCACGTGTCTCTATAGCAAAATTATTTATATTCCTTTGGGTGTATACCCAATAATGAGATTGCTGGGTCAAATGGTATTTCTGGTTCTAGATCGTTGAGGAATCGCCACACTGTCTTCCACAATGGTTGGACTAATTTATTCCCACCAAAAGTGTAGAAGAGTTCATATTTGTCCACATTGTCTCCTGCATCTGTTGTTTAGTGATCACCATTCTAACTAGTGTCAGATGATATTGTGATTTTTAATTGCATTTCTCTAATGACCAGTGATGATGAGCTGCTTTTCATATGTTTGTTGGCTGCATAAATGTCTTCTTTTGAGAAGTGTCTGTTCATATCCTTTGCCCACTTTTTGATGGGGTTGTTTGGATTTTTTCTTGTAAATCTGTTTAATTTCCTTGTAGATTCTGGATATTAGCCCTTTGTTAGCTGGATGGATTGCAAAAACTTTCTCCCATTCTGTAGGTTGCCTTTTCACTCTGATGATAGTTTCTTTTACTGTGCAGAACCTCTATAATTGGCTCTCATTTGTCAATTTTGGCTTTTGTTGCAATTGCTTTTGGTGTTTTAGTCATGAAGTTTTTGCGCATGCCTATGTCCTGAATGGTATTGACTAAGTTTTCTTCTATGGTTTTTATAGTTTTAGTTTTTACGTTTAAGTCTTTAATCTATCGTGAGTTAATTTTTGTGTAAGGTATAAGGAAGGGGTCCAGTTTCTGTTTTCTGCATGTGGCTAGCCAGTTTTCCCAACACCATTTATTAAATAGGGAATCCTTCCTTTCCCCATTGCTTGTTTTTGTCAGGTTTGTCAAAGGTAAGATGGTTGTAGATGTGTGGCGTTATTTCTGAGGTCTTTGTTCTTTTCCATTGGTTTATATATCTGTTTTGGTACTAGTACCATGCTGTTTTCATTACAGTAGCCTTGTAATATAGTTCAAAATCACGTAGCGTGATGCCTCCAGCTTTGTTCTTTTTGCTTAGGATTGTCTTGGCTATACAGGCTCTTCTTTGGTTCCATATGAAATTTAAAGTAGTTTTTAAAAATTCTGTGAAGAAATTGGTAGCTTGATGGGGATAGCATTGAATCTATAAATTACTTTAAGAAGTATGGCCATTTTCATGATACTGATTCTTCCTATCCATGAGCATGGAATGTTTTTCAATTTGTGTCCTCTTATTTCCTTGAGCAACACCCTTTCATGTTAAAAACTTTCAATAAACTAGGTATTGATGGAACGTATCTCAAAATAATAAGAGCTATTTATGGCAAACCCACAGACAGTATTATACCAAATGGGTAAAAGCTGGAAGCATTCCCTTTGAAAACCAGCACAAGACAAGGATGCCCTCTCTCACCACTCCTATTCAAAATAATATTGGAAGTTCTGGCCAGGTCAATCAGGCAAGAGAAGGAAAGAAAGTGTATTCAAACAGGAAGAGAGGAAGTCAAATTGTCTCTATTTGTGGATGACATGATTGTATGTTTAGAAAACCCCATTGTCTCAGCCCAAAATCTCCTTAAGCTGATAACTTCAGCAAAATCTCAGGATACAAAATCAATGTGCAAAAATCACAAGCATTCCTATACACCAATAATAGAGTCAAATCATGAGTGAACTCCTATTCACAATTGCTACAAAGAGAAATACGTAGGAATACAACTTACAAGGGATGTGAAGGACCTCTTCAGGGAGAACTACAGAGCTCTTTTTCAGTCATTAATATCATCAAGGCTGACTATGAACAATTGTATCAGATCATGTATCTGAGCTTGTGCAGAACTAACCAGTTTCAATGACTACAAGTCTCAAAAGGGCGTAAGAATTGTATATTTTTAAGAGGGAGGACAGTGGAGAGAACAATTAAGATAGAATGTGGGTATTCTATCAGAATTTGTTAAGCTGGATTTTAATCCCTACTCTGCCATTTAATTGGCTGGTGATTTTCTCATCTTTATATCTCTGAGCTTGAATCGTGATGAATGATTGGAATTGGATAACCTTGAACATGTCTGCCAGCTCTGATGCTATAGGAGTCTCATCTCCTCATCCCCACCCCCCTAGATGGCTATCTTGCTTTCCAGAAAAATCATCTTTGCTTTTGTCAGTATTCATGGACTTAACAGCACCTTTCAAAAGTGTTAGTAACCAATCAGATCCTACACACCCTCCTACTCCTTTTCCTTTTCCTGTTGTCCAAAGGAAAAACTGCTTATTTCAAACATAAGGGCTTTGTTGCTGTTACTTACAGAATGCATTATATCCAACTGTGGTTGAAATTTTAGCATAGGGAAGATGAAGGTAACACTAAGCCACATACTTCTCTAGCAGTAATTTTAGGCTTGAAGTTTATGTCCTATCAAAATTAGAATCCTGTGTGTACTTCAAGATATTGTGTTACTCTCATTAAATCTCCCTTATAGTATCATTGCATATTTAAACAAAACCCTTATTACACTAGCTGGTTCAGTAACATCGCAGAACAAGATGTTAAAATGTTTCTGAACATGGATCTCCTCCGTGAACACCTGTTATCCTCAGGAGAGCCTAGGATTCTGCAGTTACTTTTCAGTGCTAAAACAAAAAAGATCGACTACAGTCACGATAGGAAACTTATTTCACTTTCAGTATACAAATTTGATTTGGTGAACAGCACATTCGAAAGCAATGACCTTTTCCTTTTACCAATGTTGAACACCTTTAACAATTATTGTTAGAAGAACACTGTGTTCTTCCTCTGTTTTAGTTTCAGGACGAGCAAGGGTCATGGACACACACAGCTCCTATCTTACGAATATCTATCCTGTGTGCTCTTCTCAATACCATAAGGAGATTTTGGCCAGTGACCAAGTGAACCTGGATTAGGGATCGCCAAGATGTAAGAGTTCAGTTTTTGACATAGGACATCTATATTATCTACTGCTGAGTAAAAATTATTACAAATTTAAAACAATAGCACATTATTATGTGGGTTAGGAATCTAGCACAAGGCTGAAATCAAAGTGATGCCAGGACTACATTCTCATCCTGTGGCCCAAGTAGTGAAGGATCTGCATCCAAGCTCCTCAGATTGTGACAGAATTCTTTCTCTGTTGTAGAATTCATAACAATTTAAGGCCAGCAATGGAGAGTTTTCACTGCTTGGAGTCTCTTACTTCAGGGAAGATCTTGACTCTTGGAAAGGGCTCACCTGATTAGATCATGCCCACGCAACACAGTCTTTGATTAGTTCAGTCAACTTATTAGGGACTTCAGTTATATCTGCAAAATCTCCACTTTTGCCATATTTTATTGGTTAGAAACAGGTCACTGGCCTTCCCCATACTCAAGGGGAGGGAATTACACGAAGGGCATAGACACTAAGAGACAGGAATCATAAGGCCACCCAAGGGTGTGTCTGCCACAACATCTACATAATTGGATTAAACATCTCACCACCACACACTCCAGTCTTCTCTTATCTCAGTAGATTAACTCATATGTTTATAAAGTAACAGTTTAAAGTCCTCTTTAAATTCTTTTTTTTCTAAATCACAAATGCCACAGTCCTGGATACTGGGCAGGAGGTCATGTCAAGACAAGAGGTAAGACTGACATCAGTAACACCAAAGGCTTTGTGGAAACTGGAATGGTTGAGATCAGCTAGAAAAGAACAGACTGGGGAAAGGGAAGTGTGATCAGCAGAACCTCAGCATCTATGTGGCCAGAGCAGGTGTGGGCGGAGGAAGAGACTGAGTAGCAATGGGGAGGAAGACCTGGTCATCCGGGGGCATTCTAATTTCCTTTAGAAGAGCCATGCAGAGGTGAAGGGCAAGTGGTAGAGGTCAGTCATTGCTAAGGAAATAGAGATGATGAGAGTTTAGCAGTGAAAAAGTAAAAAGTAAAGTATCGAGGACAGATTATACTCAGGTTAGAAAGCCTGAGTACAAGTCCTGTCTGGTGCTTCTGGCTGTCAGAACCACTTGGGTGAGCTTTTATTTTTTTTAATTTTATTTGTTCTTTATTAACAACCTCTGAAAGAAACAGGCGAACTTTGAAAAATACAGATGTGTGGATCTCCCTCATCCCAGGCTGAATGAATCAGGATCTCCAAAAGTGAGTCGGGATGCTGGTATTTTGTGTTTGTTTCAGTTTGTTTGTGTGGTTGGTTTTTGGGTTTTGGTTCATAAACTACCAGATGATGATTGCAGCTAAGCTTGGGAATGACTTGTAGTTGTAAATGGACAAGTAACTTTACTGTAAACCTCAGAATTTATTTCTTCAACTGTCAAATAAGGGCAATTAAGTTATTTCCCAGTTTCATTCACTCCAAGACAGAGAATGCCTCTCACTGAACAAGCTCCATGGCCACTAGAAATTGTGCTATGAACAATTTCCCTGTAACAAATGCCTTCCTTTCCTGCCCCTTTAAGATTTTGAGAGCATATGGTTTAAACAAATAATTCTAGCCTGGGCAACATGATGTGACCTCGTTGCTACAAAAAATTTAAAAATTAGACAGGTATGGTGGTACACATAGGTAGTCTCAGCTACTTGAGAGGCCAAAGTGGAAGAATTGCCTGAACCTGGGAGGTCAAGGCCGCAGTGAGCTATGATGGCATCACTGTACTCCAGCCTGGGTGACAGACTGAGACCCCGTCTCAAAAATAATAATTCTTTCTTGGCAGTTCATTACAGATTAAAAGTGGAGTTACTTAAATTATCTGTAACAATTCTTAAATATCCCCCCACACTTTCCCATCTCAAGCCATCTAAGTTCCCAAATCACCCCCAGAACATCATGCTGAGAGAATTGTTCCTCCGTGGCAGTCTGATCACTTTTCAAGTGCTCATTCATTCCCAGTGCTAGAGGTCACCAGACCACGGTTGTCAGCATACCCTTTCCAGTCATATGACTGTAGTATTTGACTGTAGGGGCAAAGTAGCTGTCCTTAAGCTGTGTTTGGAGAATTTTGCTTGCCTAGCATTTACATGGCATGTTGGAGCTTCTCAGGGGTTTTTCCTAGGACTTCTGTGCTTCTCTGTACCATCTTTATCCTGGTGACATCAAAATGTTATCTTTAGCCCAGAACTCTGTTCTGAATTCCATTCTCCTACATCCAGTGCTTTGTTGACACCTCCACTTGTGAGTTTCACAGACATACCCAAACTTACCATGTGCAAAATGGAACAGTTTTTCCTGCTTTCTCCCTAACCTGTTCCTACCATCTCTGCATCCTACCACCCCTGGCTCTAGTCCTTCCCATCTCAGGATATGGCACCACCACCCCAACCCGACTACAATCCATCAACACATCTTTTGATATGCACTGCAAAATATATATTGAATCCATCCATTTTTCTCCTTGTTCAGACTACCACTACCTTCTCCAGACCACTGCCCATCTCTTGCATTGCAGCAAGTTCATGACACTTCTCCTTACCCCCATTCTTATCTATTTCTAATCAAGTCACATGGTAGCCAGTATGGATCCTTTAAGTATCAGATTCAATCAATTTCCTCCTAAAAAACTCTCCCTTCCATTGCTTCCCACTGGACTTAAAATCCAAACTCCTACCATGGTGGTAAGGCATTCCATGGTCTTATCCCGCCTTTCTCTTCAAACTCATCCATATTACTTCATCTCACCCACCACACTCGAGTCCCACTGATGTATCCGGTCCTCAACTTTAACAATTTCCTGCCTCACTGCCTTTGTATGTGGACATTCCTTTTGCTGAGAACACTTCTCTGTGCCATCTTATCTTTTAGGGCTTAACCCTCTTTGGAGAGTTGCTCTCTGGTCCTCCTATCTAAAGAAGTCACTCTCTGGTCCTCCTCTGGATGAATGGAACAGTGACTTTCTGTGCCAGCCCCTTACCTGTGGGTGCCATGAAGGAAATAACCATACTGATGTGATTTCTCTGTTTGCTTCTCCTTTCATCTGTCTCGTGAGCCTCATAACGGTGAGGACGTATTCTCTGTGGTACCTCCTGCCCTTTGGCACAGTCTAGCACATGGTAAGTGTTCAAACATTTGTTGAATAAATAAGTGAAGAAACAACAATTAGTGCAATGAAAGACTCGAGATTTCCTTTTTATTTTTATCCTTTTTATTGTTATTTTAAACCAAAACATAATGATTGTTAAACATAGTTTAAATTCTCTTGAACTTACTAGCCAAACAGGTTTGAAATCTAAAATAGGTTATGTTTCAAATGCTGACCTCTTACTTCAGAAGCTGCTTTCCCTGTGAAGCTTCCTTGTGAGGTTGCTGTCATCTTCTGCAGCTTCCATCGAGAGTCTGACAGATGGTTGTGGGTGGAGAGTGGCAGAAAATAGGCTTTGTTTGAAGAGTCCCAAGAGCTATTTTTCTGCTTATATTTATACGGAATTAGCAGTTGTACGCAAGTGTAGGAAAATCTGGGAGAAGGTTGGGTAGCTGCTGGTTTTGTCATTGTGTTTGTAAGCTAGAAAAATGTTCTCATTAATGATTTCTGTAAGATTCACATCTGGGGTCTGTGGATAACCAGCGTTTCTTTTCCTTCCCAAAGCATTGTCCTTTCAGGGTGTATTTTTGTCAAGGATGAGATTTCAACACACTTATCAGGAATTGAGGGATTTATCAAAGCTTTCCATTTCAACTATTTTGGAGAAAGGATGCTTGCTCACACCAAAAGCCACATCAGAGGTTTGTCCCAAAAAGTGCAAACGCTGTGTGTACTCAGCTGTTGATGTTTGATACCCGTTCTCTTCTAGATGTGGCTTGACTTGGGGTTAATTTTTCATCTGCATACTATTCTGTCGTGACTGATTTGAAGGGTGCTGTTCTCCCCCACCCCCATCACTGGAGGTGAAATTTGTTTCAGTGTTTATGAATGAGAACCCTTTTCTCAAAGGCTTTTGCCTTTCTCCATTCTCTCTTGGGGAACAGATTGCATAGAATTTTTGTAACTAAAAAGCAGCCCTACTGATGATCTAGTCCGTCTCTCGCCTAGGACCCAGAGAGAGGAAGGAGCTTGTCCAAATCCCAGAGCTAGATGGTGACAGATGTGGGACTGATCCTAGAAGGATGCCAATTCCCATGTGCTTTCCTCCACATAACCTTTGTCCAACAAATGGTCACTTAAGTGATTTTCAGCTCTTAGTCATGGTTCTAATTTTGAAAATGTCAGCCATGTTACAAACATTTAGATGGTTTATTTTATACATGGTATAGCTTAGGGACCCTTCTTAAGTACTATATGCCTTGAAATTAGTATTTTAAATGTTCATTTGCATTTAGGGTAATATTTAAGATTATTACATCTAGGAAGTACACAAAACTACACAAATTTTTACAATCTGAAAGCCATCTGTTTAGAAATTTTTCATATATTCACTAATTCAGCCCAATTTCATTGGTTTAAAGATACATATTTGCATGCATTTAAATTAGATCTATCTTTCCAACTAGTAATTTCACTGGAAAGTGGTAAATTACTGGAAGGAGGCCTTCCCCAAGCCAGTTAAACTCCCTGTCACTTCACCCTGTCTTATCATCATTGGGTGTGTGAAATGATCTTTTGTATTGGTCCTTTTACCTCCCTATTGCCTGTTTCTTCTCCCCTCAGAATGCCAGTCTCATTAGAGCTGGGACCTTGCCTGTCTTAGTCCTGGCTCCGTCCTCATCACCTCATGTAGCAGCCTGGCATGTAGTAGGTGCTCCATAGATAGTTCCTGGATAAATAAGTGAATGAATGGTGCTAGGCTGATTACATCTGGATTTCTTGAGAAGCTTAAAAAAAAACAAAAACCAAAACCCAGGCATCTGGGATATACCCTCAGAGATTCTGATTCATTACAGAATAAGTTCTAGAAATCTGGTTTTAAATCCCGCACCCACCTAAAAAACAATTCCTACATGTATTTAGGTTTGGAGACCGATGTATCAACACCAAGAGGCCCATTTTCCATCTCCCAAGCCTACCTTCATTCATTTAATAGTTATTGATTAAACACCTATTTTATATACCAGGCAGTGTTGTTTAGGCAGAAAGATTGAGCAATTAAAACACTGCATTACAGCCAGGGGCGGTGGCTCTCACCTGTAATCCCAGCACTTTGGGAGGTCGAGGCGGGCAGATAGCTTGAAACCAGCCTGGCCGACATGGTGAAACCCTGTCTCTACTAAAAATACAAAAATTAGCCAGATGTGGTGGCAGGCGCCTGTAATCCCAGCTACTCGGGAGGCTGAGACAGGAGAATTGCTTGAACCCAGGAGGCGCAGGCTGCAGTGAGCTGAGATCACGCCATTGCACTCCAGCCTGGGGAACAGAGTGAGACTCTGTCTCAAAAAAAAGAAAAAAGAAAAAAAAAGCCTCCGGGCTTGGTGGCTCACGCCTGTAATCCCAAAACTATGGGAGGCCGAGGCGGGTGGATCACAAGGTCAGAAGTTCAAGACTAGCCTGGCCAAGATAGTGAAACACCGTCTCTACTAAAAATACAAAAACCTAGCCAGGCACGGCAGCAGACGCCTGTAATCCCAGCTACTCAGGAGGCTGAGGCAGGAGAATTGCTTGAACACAGAAGGCGGAGGTTGCAGTGAGCCGAGATCATGCCACTGCACTCCAGACTGGGCGATAGAGTGAGAGTCCGTCTCAAGAAAAAAAACCAAAACAAACAAAGAACACTTCACTAAGTCTCCCACCGCTGTGCCCGTTCACCTTTATAGGTATCCCTATTTCCATATTTATTAGTTTCTGGTTTGTCCTTCCAATGGTTCTCAATGCAAATACAAGCTAAAAATGCATACATTATACGTATATTCTAGTTTTTCTACTTTCTTACACAAAGTGGAGCAACAACATACATTATTTTGTACTTTATTTCACTTCAAAATATATCCTGGAAGTCTTTATCAGTGAAATGAGAATTTCTTCATTTTTAAAAAAATAGCTGCATGGAATTTTACTGTGGGGATATACTACTGATTATTTCCACGTTGCTGGACATCTGGGTTGTTTCCAATGCTTTGTGCCTCTGAGTAGTGCTGTGATGCAGGCAATGGCAAATGTTTGCTGTAAAGGGCCAGAAAGATAGTAAGTATTTCAGACTTTTTGAGCCAACAGGTACAATTAGGGATATTATGTTGATGCTTATGTAACAAAAAGAAAAGAATTTCACCAAATTTTTATTGGTGAAATTCTAAATTTATATATGAATGCTGAGATTTAAATTTTATTTATTTTTCATGTGAGGACATATTATTCTTATTTGGATTTTATCCAGCTATTTAAAATGTAAATATCCTTAGCTTACAGTCTGTATAAAAACAAACTGCAGGCTAGATGTAGCCAGCAGGCCACTGTTTGCCTACGCCAGCTTAATGAAGCAGATATATCTGGGAAGTAGGTTCCCCAAATGGGATTAATGGGTTAGACGATAAATGCATTTGCAATTCTGCATTACAGAATGGAGGTGTATGTATACACTTTACAAATATTTGAGTAATATTTGAGTGTACATTCCTGCCCACCCTCCCAACAGAGTGTGGTTTTAAACACTGGGATTTTGTCAGTCTGAAAGGTAAAAAATTGTATCAGTGTAGGTTTATCTTAAAATGAGGGTGGTTGAGCGTCTTTCACATATTTAATGGCCACTTTTATTTCCTTCCATCAATTTTTCTATCAGATTATTGGTTCTTTTCTTCTCAATTTCTGGAAATGCTTTATAAAATAGAAAAATCAGCACTTTTTGTGGGACAGGGCTTACAAATATGTCTTTAGAGTTTGCTTATTGTGTTTTTATCATGCAAATTTTGGTTTTTTTTTAATATTTATGTAGTCAAATGTACCAAGTTTTCAGTGGCTTTGGTTATTGAGTCCTGGTTAGAAAGGCTTTTCCCTCTCAAAAGTTATAAATAATTTACCCCTTGCTATCTTCCAGGGCTTGTATCATTTCACTTTTATTTAAATGTCAATCCAATTGCAGTTTATCCTGGCATTGAATAAAAGGTGTAGATTCAACTTTTTCTTTATCCAAAGTTGTAGCAAACCTTTGTTAATCAGTCCATATTTTTCTTCATTGACTTGAGACACTGCATTTATCACATTCTAAATTATTTTAATTTGAATCTATTTCTGGATTTTTTTCCCTGTTCCATTGGTGTTATCTATTAATGTGCCAATATCACATTGCTTTAATACTTGGGCTTTATAGTATTTTAATATCTAATGGAGACAGTATTACATCATTGTTCCATTATTCTACTTTCTTCCATTTTATTTTTGTCTTTGTTTGGGTTGCTATAACAAACTATCATAGGCTAAGTAGCTTACAGACAATGGAAATGTATTTTTCACACATCTAAAGGCTGGAATTTACTTTTCATAGGTCTAGTGGCTGGAAACTCCAAGATCAAAGTGCTCACAGATGTGGTATCTGGTGAGGGCCCACCTCCTAGTTCATAGACAGCTGTCTTCTCTCTGTGTCCTCATATGGTGGAAAGAGCCGTGAAGCTCCTGGGGTTTCTCATTAGGGCACTAATCCCATTCATGAGGAGTCCACCCTCATGACCCAACCATCTCCCTAAAGGCCCCACCTCCTAACACCATCACCTTGTGGATTAGGTTTCAACATACAGATTTTGAGAGAACACAAACATTCCGTCTATAGCAATTTTTCAATATTAACTTTAGGTCATCTTGTTTAGATCATCTTTCTTTGTCTTGTTTAATGACTTGTCTAAATTCTACCATATGTGATATTAAGGCAGGGACTTCTCTATGTTTGAATTTTCTTGATATACTTTTATTTTATGGAGGTGACATTAACATCACATAAAATTAACCATCTTAAACTGAACAATTCAGTGGTATTTAGTACACAATTCATAGGGTTGTGCAACCACAATCTTAATCTAGCTTTAAAACACTTTCAACACCCTAGAAGGAAATACAGCAGTTACTCATGATTTCCCTTTCCCATCAGCCCTGGCAACAATCAATCTGGTTTCTGTCTCTGAGAATATTTTGTGTACATGAACTCATATGTGACCTTTCCTGTCTGCCTTCTTTCACTTAGCATAATGTCTTTAAGGTTTATCCACGTTGTAGTGTGTGGGTACTTCATTCCTTTTTATGGCTGTGTAATATTATGTCATATGGATATATTACTATTTGTTTATCCATTCATTTGTTGATGGATGTTTTGTGTTGTTTCTGTCTTTAAACTATTGTGAACAATGCTGCTATGAACATGTTTGTACATATATTTATTTAAGTACCTATTTTTCAGTGCTTTGGAGTATATAACTAGGACTGGAATTTCTAGGTCAATGTTTAACTTTTTTTTTTTTTTTTTTTTGAGATGGAGTCTCACTCTGTCGCCAGGCTGGAGTGCAGTGGTGTGATCTTGGCTCACTGCAATCTCCACCTCCCGGGTTCAAGCGATTCTCCTGCCTCAGCCTCCTGAGTAGCTGGGACTACAGGCGCACGCCACCGTGCCCACCTAATTTTTGTATTTTTAGTAGAGATGGGGTTTCACCATGTTGGCCAAGGTGGTCTCAATCTCTTGACCTCGTGATCTACCCTCCTCAGCCTCCCAAAGTGCTGGGATTACAGGTGTGAGTCACCGCGCCTGGCTAATGTTTAACATTTTGAGGAAGGACCAAACTGTTTAACCACAGTGGCCAGACTATTTTACATTTCACCATCAATATATTTGAGCTCCGATTTCTCCACATTCTCATCAATACTTATTTTCCTTTTTAAAAAAATTATAGCCATGTAGTTTGAATTTGCATTTTCCTAATAACTAAAGAAATTCATTATCTTTTAATGTGCTCATTTAGCTATTTGTACATCTTCTCTGGAGAAATGTCCATTCAAGTCCTTTGCCCATTTTTCAATTGGGTTATTAGCCTTTTTCTGTTGAAGTTCCTCATATATTCTGGATACTAGATCCTTACAATTTATAATTTGCAAAGACTTTCTCCCATTCTGTAGCTTGCCTTTTCACTTTCCTGATAACGTTTTTTTATTTTTAATTTTGATAAACTTATTTAATTTTTTTTTTACTCATGCTTTTGGTGTCATATCTAAGAATCCATAAATATTTAATTCTATATTTTTACAAGACATTTATTTATTTATTTATTTTGAGACAGAGTTTCACTCTGTCGTCAAGGCTGGAGTGTGGTGGCATGATCTTGGGTCACTACAACCTCCACTTCCCAGATTCAAGTGATTCTCCTGCCTCAGCCTCCTGAGTAGCTGGGATTGTAGGTGCCCAACACCATGCCCAGCTAATTTTTGTACTTTTTAGTAAAGATGAGCTTTCACCATGTTGGCTAGGCTGGTCTTGAACTCCTGACTTCAGGTGATCCCCCCCACCTCAGCCTCCCAGTGCTGGGATTACAGGCATGAACCACCACACCCTGCCAAGAGTTTTATGATTTTTAGCTCTTATACTTATTTATCCATTTTGAATTCATTTTTGTGTAAGGTGTGAGTTAGGGGCACAGATTCTTTCTTTTGCATGTGCTATCCACTTGTCCCAGCCCTATTTGTTGAAGAGATTATTCTTCCTATTTTGAGTGGTCTCAGCATTTTTGCACAAAATCAGTTGGCTATAGATGTAGGGGTTTATTTCTGGGCTCTGAATTCTATTCTGTTGATCTATATGTCTGTTCCTATGCCAGTAACACACAGTCTTAATTACCATTGCTTTGTAGTAAGTTTCAAAATTAGGAAGTATGGGTCTTCCAACTTTGATCTTTTTCAAGATTGTTTTGCCAATCTGGGGCCTTTGCAATTTCATATGAATTTGGGATCAGCTTTTCCAAATCTGCAAAAAGGCAAATAGAATGTTATAAGTATTGCATTGAAACTGTAGATTTATTTGGGTTCTATTGCAATCTTAGCAATATTAAGTTTTCCAACTCATGAACACAAGCTGTTTTTCCATTGATATAGGTCTTCTTTAATTTCTTTCAGCAATGTTTTATAGTTTTCAGTATACAAGTATTTTGCTTCCTTGGCTAAGTTTATTCATAGGTGTTTATTCTTTTGAATGCTGTTGTAAATGGAATTGTTTTCTTAAAGTTTTTAACTTTACCGAATTTTTATTTATTAGCTGTAGTAGTTATTTTTGTGGATTCTTTGGGACTTTCTATGTAGAGGATTATGTTTATAGAGATAGTTTTCCTCTTTCCTTTCCAAATAAGATAACTCTTCTTTTATTTTCTAATTGCTCTGACTAGAACTTCCAGTATAATGTTGAATAGCAGTGGTGAAAGCTGGCATTTCATTGCCAATCCCAGGGGTTTGTAACTGATCTTAGGGGAAAGCTTTTAGTCTTCCACCATTGAGTCAGGTGTTAGTTGTGAGTTTTTCATAGATGTCCTTATGTTGAGCCTGTCTACTCCTCTGCTCTGAGTGCTTTTATCATGAAAAGGTGTTAGACTTTGTCAAATGTGTTTTTGGTGTCAATTGAGATAATCATATGTGGTCTCGCTTCTGTATTTCTATTAATGTAGCATATAGCATTGATTGTTTTTCTTATGTTGGACCATGCTTGCATTCTTGGAATAAATCCACTTGGTTATAGTGTATAATCCTTATAATATGCTGATGAACTTAGTGTGATGATTTTTATATCTACATTTATAAGTTTTCTTATGGTATCTTTGTCTACCTTTGGTATCACGGTAATACTGGTCTCATGAAATGAATTGGGATGTTTTTTCTTCTCTTCTACTTCTTGAAATATTTTGAGAAAGATTTGTGTTAATTTTTCAAGTGTTTGATATAGTTCACAATGATACTATGGGAAGATTTATTTTTATTTTTTATTTTATTATTATTATTATTTTTTGAGATGGAGTCTTGCTCTGTCACCCAGGCTGGAGTGCAGTGGCACAATCTCAGCCTACTGCAACCTCTGTCCCCTGTATTCAAGAGATTTTCCTGCTTCAACCTCCCAAGTGGCTGGGACTATACGTGTGCACTACCATGCTCAGTTAGTTTTTTTGTATTTTTAGTAGAGATGGGGTTTCACTGTGTTGGCCAGGTTGGTCTCAAACTCCTGACCTCAAGTGATCCACCCGCCTCAGCTTCCCAAAATGCTGGGATTACAGGTGTGAGCCACCATACCCAGCCTATGGGAAGATTTAAACCATTATTTCTTCAAACGTTTTCTTACTCCTCTTCTTCTTCTTTCTTTCCTCCTTTTCCTCCTCCTCTACTTCTTCTCTTCTTCCTCCCCTTCCTCCTCCTCTTCTTCCTCCCTCCTCCTCCCCTTCTTCCTCCCTCATCTCTCTCCTTCCCTCCTCCTCCTCCTCCTTCTCTTACTTCTACTCTCTTCTTCTTCCTCCTCCTCCTCCTCCCTCCTCCTCCTCCCCCTCCTCCTCCTCCCCCTCCTCCTCCTCCCTCCTCCTCCTCTCCCTCCTCCTCCTTCCCCTCCTCTTCTTCCCCATCCTCCTCCTCCTCCCCCCTACTCCTCCTCCCTCTCCTTCTCCTCCTCTCCCTCCTCCTTCTTCTTCCTCCTCCTTCTTCTTCTTTCTCCTTCTCCTTCTTCTCCTTCTTCTTCCACCTCCACCACTACTACCTCTTCTTCTTCCACTTCCACTTCTTTTTTTTTTTTTTTTTTTTGCGAGACAGAGTCTTGCTCTGTCCCCCAGGCTGGAGTGCAATAGCGTGATCTTGGCTCACTGCAACCTCTGCTTCCTGGGAGTAGCTGAGATTCAAGCGATTCTCCTGCCTCAGCCTCCTGAGTAGCTGAGACTTACAGGCATGGGCCACCATGTCCAGCTAATTTTTGTATTTCTAGTAGAGATAGAGTTTCACCATGTTGGCCAGGATGGTCTCAAACTCCTGACTTCGTGATCCACCTGCCTTGGCCTCCCAAAGTATTACAGGCATGAGCCACCACACCTAGCCAACTTTCACTTCTTCTGCTTCCTCCTCTCCTCTCCTTTCTTCACCTCTCTTCTCTTTCTGGAATTCTCATTGTGCATATGTTGCTACACTTGATGTCCCACAGTCCCTTAGGCTCTGTATTAGGCTGTTCTTGCATTGCTTTAAAGAAATATCTGAGACTGGGTAATTTATAAAGAAAAATAAATTTAATTGGCCCATAGTTTTGCAGGCTGTACAGGTAGCACAGCTTCAGTATCAGCTTCTGGGAAGGACTCAGGAAGCTTACAATCATGAGGGAAGGCAACGTGGAAGCAAATACCTCACATGGCAAAAACAGGAGCAAGAGAGAGGGAGGTGGCACGTGTTTTTAAACAGCCAGATCTCCTGAGAACTCACTCATTGTCATGAAGACAGCATCAACAGGATGATGCTAAACCACTCATGAGAAATTCACCCACATGATCCAGTCACCTCCCACCAGGTCCCAAATCCAAGGCTCGGGATTATAATTCAATATGAGATTTGGGTAGGGAAAAATATACAAACTATTATCAAGCTATGTTTATTTTTCTTCATTCTTCTTTCTGATCCTTAGACTCAATTATTTCAATTGATCCATCTTTTGTTTGCTGATTCTTTCTTTTCCTTACTCAGATCTGCTATTAAGCCCCCTTTTTGGGGGCCAACAAGGTTGCTTATGCCTGTAATCCCAGCACTTTGGGAGGCTGATCTGAGATGGGCAGATCTCTTGAACCCGAGTTTGAGACCAGTCTGGGCAATATGATGAAACTCTGTCTCTACAAAAAATTTTTTTTAATTAGCTGGGCATGGTGGCATGTACCTGTAATCCCAGCTATTCAGGAGGCTGAGACAGGAGGATCACCTGAACCCAGGAGGTCAAGGCTAACAGTGAGCCATGATCATGTCACTGCACTACAGCCTGGGTGACAGAGCCCCTGTCTCAGGAAAAAAAGCCCTCTAGTGAGTTTTTTATTTCAGTTTTTGTATTCTTCATCTTCAGAAATTCTATTTGGTTTCTTTTATAATTTCTGTCTCTTGATAGTCCCTATTTGTTCATACTTTGTTCTAGTTTCCTTTAGCTCTTTGTTCATGACTTCTTTTACATATTTGTTTGTTTGTTTGTTTGTTTTTTGGCTTTTTTCATTTTTGAGACAGAATCTCACTTTGTCGCCTAGGCTGAAGTGCAGTGGCATGATCTTGGCTCACTGCAACCTCTGCCTCCCAGGTTCAAGCAATTCTTCCACCTCAGCCTCCTAAGTAGCTGGGACTACCAAGGCACGTCACCATGCCAGGCTAATTTTTGCATTTTTGTAGAGATGTTGGCCAGGCTGATCTCAAACTCCTGACCTCAGATGATCTGCCTGCCTCTGCCTCCCAAAGTGCTGGGATTACAAGTGTGAACCACTATGCCCAGCCTCCTTTACTTCTTTGAGTATATTTAAGACAGTTAATTTAAAGTATTTGTCCAATAAATTCAGTATCTGTGCTTCTTCAGGGAGAGTTTCTGTTAATTTCTTCAATGAATGGGCGATATTTTCCTCTTGCATGCTTCATCATTTTTTGTTAAAAACTAGGTATTTTGAATATTGGAATATGGTAACTATGGAAATCATATTTTCTCTGTCCTCAGGATTTCTTTCTTGCTGTAAGTTGTAGCTATTTGTTTAGTAACTTTTCTAACTATTTTTGTAGTCTGTATTCTTTGTGATGTCTCTGAAGTTTCTATTTCTTTATCTTGCTAGTGTTTTGAAAGAGATCTCCTTGATGCCAGGATTCCCTCCACTGTCCACCCACGAATAAAACAAGGAGAAAGAGAAATAGAGGGGGAAAAAAGAGCTGAGAGGAGAGAAATCCAACTTTTCCTCACTCTTTGCAGATTGCAGATTGGCTCTGTGTTGGAGCATGTCTTCACCATTTGGCCAGTCCATTTACAACTCTGCCTTAGCCTTCACTTCCTCCTTGCACTGAGCCTACAGATCATTCAGAAGTAAAAATATAGCATCTCCTCAGGTCTTTTTTTTACTATGCATCCTGCTCTGGGCATGCATCTGTCTTTCTAAATTCCTAAGTATGGAGGGGCCCTTTTGAGTGCCCCAATTTCCCAAAGAAACTCTCTTCCTAGCTTTTTCACTCAGGCTTTTGAATTTCCTCAACCATAATCTTTTGCCCTAGGTAGCTGCAAGTAGTTTGCCTTACAATACTTTTAGAGAATGTCAGCCACTTTTCTGCCCTGAGTTGGTTCCAAGTTAGGTAAAACAAAAATAAGCATTGTGTGTCAGTCCTTTGGTTAACTCCCAGACAGGTTAGAATAGGAAACACAAATCTCAGCGGTGCACACCTGTAATCCAGCACTTTGAAAGGCCAAGACACATAGATCACTTGAGCTCAGGAGTTTAAGACCAGCCTGGGCAACATGGCGAAACCCCATCTCTACCAAAAAAAAAAAAAAAAAAATTAGCTGGACATAGTAGCATGTGCCTCAAGCTACTCAGAAGGCATAGGTGGGAGAATCACTTGATTCTGGGGAGTGGGGGTCGAGGCTGCGGAGAGCCGTGATCAGGCCACTACACTCCAGCTTGGGTAACAGAGTGAGACTTTGTCAAAAAAAAAAAAAAAAGAAAAGAAAAAGAAAAAAGAAAAACAAATCTTTACAAATAAGGTCTGCTCTACTCCCTTAAGAACCAGACACTAAAGTCCCACACTAGGAACATGAACCACCACCTTCAAGACCATTGAGGAGTAATGAAGTTGAGTGGGAGAAGACCAAATAATAAGGAGTCCTGGAGGTGAATGGGAGAAGTAGCAATTTAATCAGCTTTTGTCTCCCTTGCTCTAGTGCTCCTCTCTTATCATCCAGTTTTAGTCAATAATAACTTTATTGTTTTCACATTTGTGTGGTAACAATCTTCAAGCTTATATTACTATAAATGGCATTTTTTGAGTCCCAGCAATTTTACATGAGATTTTCACTAAGCTTATTTTACTTCCCATTTTCTCTTCCATTATTGTTAGTTTTACTATTTCTATATTGTTAGAATACATAACATTAACCCCTTATTCTTGCCTTTGTTTTAATTAGCATAATTTTAATAGTTCTGAATATCTAGTATATTAAAGATAGCATTTTCTAAATAATCTTGCTTATTCTTGTAACTTCTCTTTCCATATACATTTTAAAATTAATTTCGTTTTTTTAAAGAAATATCACTACATTTCTCCTTTTCTCAAACTGTTTTAATTTTTTTATTATTTATTATAGTGAAGAACAGGGTGTTTGAAATACAACATGTGATGGATAGACAGATGGATAGAAAACTCAGAGCAAGGGAAATGTTGGAAGAAAAATGGGGCTAGTGTGGGGTAAAGAAATTAAATTTGCCATAAAGGGAAGTGATTCTGTTGAAGCTCTAAACCATAATGAATTTTACTTGTGGCATCTGCCACCTGTAAAATGAACCTTTAGCTGTGTGTCTGAGAGTTCTACTGACTATTATATGTGTTGAGGATGTGCCTGTGTGTGTGCCTGTGTTTGTGTTTGTGTGCCTGTGTGTGTGTGTGTGTGTGTGTGTGTGTGTGTGTGTGCGCGTGTGGTGGTAGTGGTGATGGTGGGGAGGATCCAATTTTTTTTTTAATTTATTTATTTTACTTTAGGCACATACTATATCTGGCATTTCTCCCCATGTTATCCCCTCCCCCACCCTCCCCTCCCTCCTCACCCCCCATTTTCTCTCCCCTACCCCCCCACAACTGTCCCCTGTATGTGATGCTCCTCTCCCTGAGTCCATGTGTTCTCGTTGTTCAACACCCACCTATGAGTGAGAACATACGGTGCTTGGCTTTCCGTTATTGGGTCAGTTTGCTGAGAATGATGGTTTCCAGATTCATCCAAGTCCCTACAAAGGACACGAACTCATCGTTTTTTATGGCTGCGTAGTATTCCATGATGTATATGTACCACATTTTCTTTGTCCAGTCTATCATTGATGGGTGTTTGGGTTGGTTCCAGGTCTTTGCTATTGTACACAGGGCTGCAATGAACATACGTGTGCATGTGTCTTTATAGTAGAATGATTTATCGTTCTTTGGGTATATACCCAATAGTGGGATTGCTGGGTCAAATGGAATTTCTATTTCTAGATCCTTGAGAAATCGCCACACTATCTTCTGCAATGGTTGAACTAATTTACACTCCCACCAACTGTGTAAGAGTGTTCCTATTTCTCCACATCCTCTCCAGCATCTGTTGTCTCCCGATTTTTTAATGATTGCCATTCTAACTGGCGTGAGATGATATCTCAGTGTGGTTTTGATTTGCATTTCTCTAATGACCAGTGATGATGAGCATTTTTTCATATGTTTGTTGGCCTCATACACGTCCTCTTTTGAAAAGTGTCTGTTCCTATCCTTCGCCCACTTTTGAATGGGGTTGTTTGTTTTTTCTTGTATATCTGTTTTAGTTCTTTGTAGATTCTGGATATTAGCCCTTTGTCAGATGGGTAGATTGCAAAAATTTTTTCCCATTCTGTTGGTTGCCAATTCACTCTAATGATGGTTTCTTTTGCTGTACAGAAGCTCTGGAGTTTAATCAGATCCCATTTGTCTATCCTGGCTTTTATTGCCATTGCTTTTGGTGTTTTAGTCATGAAGTCCTTGCCTATGCCTATGTCCTGGATGGTTTTGCCTACATTTTCTTCTAGTGTTTTTATGGTGTTAGGTTTTATGTTTAAATCTTTGATCCATCTTGAGTTCATTTTAGTGTAAGGTGACAGGTAGGGGTCCAGTTTCTGCTTTCTGCACATTGCTAGCCAGTTTTCCCAACACCATTTATTAAACATGGAGTCCTTTCCCCATTGCTTGTTTTTGCTGGGTTTGTCAAAGATCAGATGGTTGTAGATGTGTGGTGTTTCTTCTGGGGTCTCTGTTCTGTTCTATTGGTCTATGTCTCTGTTTTGGTACCAGTACCTTGCTGTTTTGATTACTGTAGCCTTGTAGTATAGTTTGAAATCTGGTAGTGTGATGCCTCCGGCTTTGTTCTTTTTGCTTAGGATTGTCTTGGCTATGTGGGGTCTCTTGTGATTCCATATGAAGTTTAAAGTGGTTTTTTTCCAGTTCTGTGAAGAAGGTAATTGGTAGCTTGATGGGGATAGCATTGAATCTATAGATTACTTTGGGAAGTATGGCCATTTTCATGATACTGATTCTTCCTAACTATGAGCATGGAATGTTTCTCCATCTGTTTGTGTCCTCTCTTATTTCGTTGAGCAGTGGTTTGTAGTTCTCCTTGAAGAGGTCCTTCACATCCTTTGTTAGTTGTATTCCTAGGTATTTTATTTTCTTTGTAGCAATTGTGAATGGGTGTTCGCTCTTGATTTGGCTCTCTGTTTGTCTGTTATTGGTATACAGGAATGCTTGTGATTTTTGCACATTGATTTTGTATCCTGAGACTTTGCTGAAGTTGCTTATCAGTTTGAGAAGATTTTGCACTGAGATGATGGGGTCTTCTAAATATACAATCATGTCATCTGCAAATAGAGACAGTTTGACTTCCTCCTTTCCTAATCGAATACCCTTTATTTCTTTTTCTTGCCTGATTGCTCTGGCTAGAACTTCCAATACTATATTGAATAGGAGTGGTGAGAGAGGGCATCCTTGTCTAGTGCCTGATTTCAAAGGGAATTCTTCCAGCTTTTGCCCATTCAGTATGATATTGGCTGTAGGTTTGTCATATATAGCTTTTATCATTTTATGATACGTTCCATCAATACCTAGTTTATTGAGAGTTTTTAGCATGAAGGGCTGTTGAGTTTTATCGAAGGCCTTCTCTGCATCTATTGAGATAATCATGTGGTTTTTGTCTTTGGTTCCATTTATGTGATGGATTACATTTATGGATTTGTGTATGTTGAACCAGCCTTGCATCCCCGGGATGAAGCCTACTTGGTCATGATGGATAAGCTTCTTGATGTGCTGTTGCAATCTGTTTGCCAGTATTTTATTGAAGATTTTTGCGTCAATGTTCCTCATGGATATTGGCCTGAAGTTTTCTTTTTAGTTGAGTCTCTGCCTGGTTTTGGTATCAGGATGATGTTGGTCTCATAAAATGAGTTAGGGAAGATTCCCTCCTTTGGTATTGTTTGATACAGTTTCAGAAGGAATGGAACCAGCTCCTCCTTGTACGTCTGGTGGAATTCGGCTGTGAACCCATCTGGACCTGGACTTTTTTTGGTTGGTAGGCTATTGATTGCTGCCTCTACTTCAGCTCTTGTTATTGGTCTATTCAGGGTTTCAGGTTCCTCCTGGTTTGGTTTTGGTAGAATACAAGTGTCTAGGAATTTGTCCATTTCTTCCTGGCTTACTGGTTTATGTGAGTAGAGCTGTTTGTAGTAATCTCTGATAGTAGTTTGTATTTCTGTGGGATCAGTGGTGATATCCCCTTTATCGTTTTTTATTGCATCTATTCGATTCTTCTCCCTTTTTTATTAATCTGGCTAGTGGTCTGTCTATATTGTTGATCTTTTCAAAAAACCAGCTCCTGGATTTATTGATTTTTTGAAGGGTTTTTTGTGTCTCTATCTCCTCAGTTCTGCTCTGATCTTAGTTATCTCTTGTCTTCTGCTAGCTTTTGAGTTTTTTGATCTTGCTCCTCTAATTCTTTCCATTTTGATGATAGGGTGTCAGTTTTAGATCTTTCCTCTCTTCTCTGGTGGGCATTTATTGCTATGAATTTCCCTCTCGATACTGCTTTAAAGGTGTCCCAGAGATTCTGGTAAGTTGTGTCTTCATTCTGGTTGATTTCAAAGAACATGTTTATTTCTGCCTTCATTTCATTGTTTATCCAGTTAACATTCAGAAGCAAGTTGTTCAGTTTCCGAGTGGTTGTGCGGGTTTGAGTGTGTTTCTTTATCCTGAGTTCTAGTCTGATTGTGCTGTGGTCTGATAGATTGTTTGTTATGATTTCTGTTCTTTTGCATTTGCTGAGGAGTGATTTGCTTCCAATGATGTGGTCAATTTTAGAGTAAGTGCAATGTGGTGCTGAGAAAAATGTATATTCTGTGGATTTGGGGTGGAGCGTTCTGTGTATGTCTATTAGATCTGCTTGGTCCAGCTCTACATTCAAGTCCTGGATATCCTTGTTAATTTTCTGTCTCGTTGATCTGTCTAATATTGACAGTGGAGTGTTGAAGTCTCCCACTATTATTGTGTGGGAGTCTAAATCTCATTTTAGGGCATTAAGAACTTGCTTTATCTATCTTGGTGCTCCTGTATTGGGGGCGTATATATTTAGAATAGTTAGCTCTTCTTGTTGGATTGATCATTTTACCATTATGTAATGTCCTTCTTTGTCTCTTTTGATCTTTGTTGGTTTGAAGTCCATTTTATCAGAGACTAGGATTGCAACCCCTGCTTTTTTTTGTTCTCCATTTGCTTGGTAAATCTTCTTCCATCCCTTTATTTTGAGTATATGTGTGTCTTTGTATGTGAGATGGGTTTCTTGAATACAGCACACCGATGGTTTCTGACTTTTTATCCAGTTTGCTAGTCTGTGTCTTTTGATTGGGGCGTTTAGGCCATTTACATTCAATGTTAATATTGTTATGTGTGAATTTGATCCTGCCATTTTGTTACTGGCTGGTTTTCTTTCTCATTAGTTGACTCATTTTCTTCATTGCATTTTTGGTCTTTGCCAACTGGTTTGCTTTTGCAGTGACTGGTGCTTGTTCCTTTCCATGCTTAGTGTTTCTTTCAGGAGCTCTTGTAGGGCAGGTCTGGTGGTGACAAAATATCTGAATAATTGCTTGTCCATAAAGGATTTTATTTCTCCTTCACTTACGAAGCTTAGTTTGGCTGGATATGAGATTCTGTGTTGAAAGTTCTTTTCTTTAAGGATGTTGAATATTGGCCCCCACTCTCTTCTGGCTTGTAGAGTTTCTGCTGAGAGATCTGCTATGAGTCTGACTGGCTTCCCTCTGTGGGTGATCTGACCTTTCTCTCTGGCTGCCCTTAGCATTTTTTCCTTCATTTCAACCCTGGTGAATCTGACAATTATGTGCCTTGGGGTTGCTCTCTTGAGGAATATCTTTGTGGAGTTCTCTGTATTTCTTGAATTTGAAATTTGGACTGCCTTGCTAGGCTTGGGAAGTTCTCCTGGATAATATCCTGGAGTGTGTTTTCCAGCTTGGATTCATTCTCCCCATCATATTCAGGTACACCGATCAAGCATAGATTAGGTTTTTTTCACATAATCCCATATTTCTTGGAGGCTTTGTTCCTTTCTTTTCACTCTTTTTTCTCTTGTATTGCCTTCTCTTTTATTTCATTGAGTTGATCTTGAATCTCTGATATCCTTTCTTCTGCTTCATCAATTCGGCTATTAGAACTTGTGTTTGCTTCACGTAGTTCTCGTGCTGTGTTCTTCAACTTCATCAAGTCGTTTATGTTCTTCTCTAAGCTGGTTATTCTAGTTTGCATTTCATCTAACCCTTTTTTCAAGGTTTTTGGATTCTTTGCATTGAGTTAGAATGTGTTCCTTTAGCTCTGAAAAGTTTGTTATTATCCACCTTCTGAATCCTGTTTCCGTCAATTCTTCGCATTCCTTCTCGGTCAAGTTGTGATCCTGTATTGTTGAGGAGTTGTGATCCCTTGAAGGAGAAGAGGTGTTCTGGTCTTTGATGGTTTCACCTTTTTTTGTGCTGGATTTTTCGCATCTTTGTGGATTTACCTGGCTGTGGTGTCAGAGAGCTGCTTCTAATTTCTTAGGTGCTAAGGAAATCTCTGTAGGCAATTTGCTTGGAATTGTATTAAATCTTGGATAAATTGGATGGGATTTACCCATAAATACCTTTGTATATTTGTTGTTAGTCTTACTGCTAGGCATGATTTGTGTTGTTATCATAAATTACTTGGAAAGTATGGTTTCTTCATGAATCTATTGCTTGTCTTTTCCATAACGTGAACACTTACCTCCCTTTGCTTCTGTCACTGCAAACTCTGCCTTCCTAGTTCAAGCAATTCTCCTGCCTCAGCTTCCTGAGTAGCTGGGATTATAGGCATCTGCCACCATGCCCTGCTAATTTTTTAACGAGGGGGACTGTTGTTTTAGTCTAGGTGAGAACTGATGTGACCCTGAGCAGGCAGAGGGAGTGGAGAGATGGTCAAGACATCAGACAGCCAGGTTGTGGTGAGCCGAGATTGTGCCACTGCACTTCAGCCTGGGCAACAGAGCAAGACTCCATCTCAAAAAAAAAAAAAAAAAAAAAGACACGAGACAATATGAGGTAGAGCTTCCAGTAAGTGGCAAGTGGAAAAATGTGGGAAGCCCAGAAGAAAGAGTTTCCATGATTTTTCTCTTCCTTCAGGCTCCTAGGGTTGTATGCCATGGACTTCATGCTCTCAGGGAAAGCATGCCACAAACTTGGAGGTGAATGCCATCTCCCTCAATTTCTTGTCTTTTTTGCACCTGTTTCATGGTGGGCAGGCCTAGGCAAACCTACCCCAAAGTCTGAGGAAGCTGAGAGATGGAAGAAAGAGGCTGGCAAATCCAGTTTCTTAGAAAAATATTTAATAAGGACTTAGGAACAGAAGCCATGTCTTGGGCTGCAATAAGACAAGATGCTGGACCCATGCATTCTCCCTCAGACCTGGGGCTTCTACGCCACAGGAGAGGGCTGCCTCAGAAGGGATGTGTAGGACAAGGACAATTGAAGTACAGTGACATCAAGATTGTTTGACCTAACAGCAGGATTTATGGTAAATACCTGCCCTTACACAAGGAACAATAGATAAACTGGAAATCTTAGAGGCTTCTTGGAACTGCGGTTAATCAGAATCCAACATGGCAGATTAGCATCCAAGATGCAGCTGCCTTTGGCCCTCCAGCACCTCTCTTCCTCCTCTCCCCGAATTCTGCAACTCCAGGCCTGCCATCCTCTGGGTTCCCCTGGCTGTCTGCTGCCCTCAAACAATGAATTCCTGTGCCTGATACACTTCTGATGTCCCAGGAATGCTATCTGAATAAATAAGGGAGCACTATTGCATATGATATTGTGTTTATCTCTGGAGCAGGTCAGAGTGGTAAAATCATCCCAAAACACATTTGGCACTGGTGTGGCTAATAAATCCACACATTACTACTGAATGCATTAACCCACAGTGGCACAGCCCTCTCTTGCTCTGAGCCTTTTTTGTATGCAAATCTCTCAGCTGGAAACACTGTCCTCTGCCCTCAGCCTCCCCTAGAGTGCTAAAATATATCTGCATGTTCTTGTATGTAGAGGCCTTCAAGAGGCCTTCCCTGACCTTCAGCTGAGGGTACCTTCTCCTTACTTCCCTTTCTCAACACCTGTACTTTTTTATTTTTTGAGGTGGAGTTTCATTTTTGTTGCCCAGGCTGGAGTGCAATGGTGCTGTCTCAGCTCACTGCAACCTCCACCTCCTGGGTTCAAGTGATTCTCCTGCCTCAGGTGCCCACCACCATGCCCAGTTAAGTTTTTTTGTGTGTATTTTCGGTAGAGATGGGGTTTCACCATGTTGGCCATGTTGGTCTCAAACTCCTGACCTCAGGTGATCCACCCACCTTGGCCTCCCAAGTGCTGGGATTATAGGCATGAGCCACTGTGCCCCTGCCTGTACTTTAATTTATTACA
This sequence comes from Ateles fusciceps, assembly GCA_036589455.1. NCBI lineage: Eukaryota > Metazoa > Chordata > Mammalia > Primates > Atelidae > Ateles > Ateles fusciceps. Next base: position 13,661,069 of record JAZHEH010001266.1, on the reverse strand, counting down.
CAATGACCTCTTCCTCCTCGAAGCTCCTTGAGGGCAGGGAGGGACCACGAGTGCCTTGGACTCAAGTGCCTGGCACATAGTAGGCCTAAAAGAAAGTCTGTCAGACCGAATGAACTGGATTGCCTCTACCGGTGGGAGGAACATTCTTTCCTTCTTCAAGATAGTCGCTCTTCTGGGGTATGTAGATGACTGTTTCCCAACTTAGAGAGCCCCTCTGCCAAGGGGTCTCACCCCAAGTTCACTACAGAATGTAACCTAGGACTTCAGGTCCCGTTTGCACAGGTATCACTGCTCCTCACACCCATGACTAAAGTGTACAGGTGCAGATGGCTCCCAGCTGTAGCACCCCATCCTCTGTTGCTCTGTGAAGTCACTCTTCCAGCCTTGATGCCCCCACCCCTGCCTTGCCCAGCCCCAGGGTTTTCATGAGTGAGCCTGGTGACAGCTTTGCCTCTATCCTTGGTACAAAGCTTGGCCCGTTCTGCCCCCATCCCCTCCCCCCACCAGCACCCCAATTAGCTGAGAAGCTTTCCTGCAGCTGATACAGGGCCAGGGCTCCCGGATCCTGTGCCAAGAAACCTCTTGTACTAATTTATAACCACAATGCCTCCAAAAGTCTAACCTTGAGGACGTCTGTGAATCACACACACTTCCCAGGGCTGGCAGCCACACAAGAACATGCGGGGGAAGAGAGCCTGAGGTTGCTGGAGATGCTTGCTCCCGGGCCTGCCCCTTGGCCCTCTTCGCTGTTCCTTGTCTCTGCCAGGGAGCAGTCAGTCTGGGGCAGGAGTGTGGAGCAGGGTTCTGCAGCAGCCAGAAATGGGACACATTGCTTCTGGACCTCATGGCTGTGGCTGGGTTGCAGGAACTGAGGTAGATTTCTCTGTCAGGAAATTGCTTGAGCATGACACTTTTTTTTTCAGCCTCATCAGCATCTCCTGCCTACCCCAGAGTCTCCCAGGTCCTGATGGGCGGGTGCCAATCCCCAGCAGGAAGGATGTCATCCTCCAGCAGGAGGACGGCGTGGACTGGGCTCTGCTTTGTGAGCACCCAAATCTCAGAGCAGATTTTAAAGAGCTCATTAATTTTAAAAAGCCACCTTTTTATGTTTGTTTTAGGATTTTACTTCCAATCACTGTTAAGTATATAGGCCAGCACTGAGTGAAAAATACAAGCAGACGTGTCATTTTATGTTTTCTAGAAGTCACATTTTGCAAAGTAAGGAGACACAAATGAAATTAATTTTAATAGTACATTTAATTTATGTACAATATATTCAAAATACTATAATTTAAACATGTCCTCAATATAAAAATGTGATATTTTAGACTCTGATGAAGTCTGTTTAACAGAAGACTGGAATAAAAATATAAAATTCAATTCCTCAGTCACACTGGCCTTATTTCAAGCATCCAAGAGCCCCAGGTAGCTAGGGGCGCCTGTGCTGGCCAGCACAGGTGTGACCAGGTGGTAACAAAGTGGTCAGGCCAATTAAGTCAGCAAGCTTGAAGAATCTGACTTCATTATCCCTGTAGATTAACCAAGCCTTTTGTTTTCTGTAGAGAAGCAAAATCCTGGAGGGGGGTGTCCCTGCCAGCATTAGCCAATTTCTAGATACAGTAAACAACTCATGAGGCAGCCTGCCTCTCAAATGCAAACCCAGCAATTCAGAGCCTAAATCCTAGCCACCTCTGCTATTGGGCTATCATACTCCTGGTACCAGACTCCCGCTACCTGACCACAGCTGCGGAAATGATTCAAACTAGACTAGCCCGCCCACCTTTCCTCGCCCACTCATCCCATGGAAACCACGGTGAAGGCTGTTGCTCTCATTTTCTCCTGGCCTCCTCTGCCACCTGCCCACCTCGGGGCTTCCTCTTGTGTCCCCCAGTGCGGTGGGCCATGTCTCCTGACTCTAGAGAATCTGTGAGTATTATAAACTTCTTCCTTTAGCCGGGTGCGGTGGCTCACGTCTGTAATCCCAGCATTTTGGGAAGCCAAGGTGAGAGGATCACTTGAACTTGGGAGTTCAAGACCAGCCTAGTGGTCTTGAACCTGGTTTCAATATGGTGAACCCCATCTCTACTAAACATACAAAAAAGTTAGCCTGGCGTGGTGGCACATGCCTGTAGTCCCAGCTACTTGGGGGGCAGAGGGGGGAAGATGACCTGAGCCAGAAAGTTCAAGGCTGCAGTGAGCCGAGATCACATCACTGCACTCCAGCCTGGGTGACAAAGCAAGACCCTGTCTCAAAAACAAACAAACAAAAGCAACAACAACAAAAAACCTTTCTTCTTTCATAATGAAATCGCCTTTGTAAAATTTGTGACAATGAGAGAAATCTGACAGAGAGAAATTACGACAATGAGAAAAATCTGACCTAAATGACTCCGTCTTGCTTCTCACCTCACAAGCTAATTGCCTTTGCTCCTTCCTGGGTGTAGGCCAAGCTAACTAGGAGGGGAAATTTAGTTTATAGTTTAACTTTAAAACAAAGATCACAACTGCCCCTTCCTGAAACTTAACCCCCCACCTTGCTCAGGGACCAAAATTGCCTTTGTAAAACTAATAAAAAATTAGCCAAGAGGACAGAATGGGGTTTAGTAGTCATGTGGCTGGAGGTCACAAGATTTGTAACCACCCCAGATGCTTCTGTTGAGAACACCACTGTTGTAAAAACGAAAACTGGTACCCTGAGGTACCTTTCAGATCTTGCATTCTGATAGATCAGCTGGCTCAACCCAGACCAGTAATCCATACCATGAAACTGGCTCGACTGGTCTTATGACCCCCACCCAGAAATGGACTCAGCACGAGAAGATAGCTTCGACCCCCATGATTTCAGCCCCCACTCTACTGGGTGCAAAGGCCGCTGGAGATGCTTGCTCCCAGGCCTGCCCCTTGGCCCTCTTCGCTGTTCCTTGTCTCTGCCAGGGAGCAGTCAGTCTGGGGCAGGAATGCGGAGCAGGGGTCTGCGCCCTACCAATCAGCACTCCCATTCCTTGGCCCCTCCAGCCCCCGCCCACCAAATGATTTCTGAAAAACTCTGGCCTCCAAATTCTTGGGGAAATGGATTTAAGAGCTAACTCTCTTTCTTCCACTTGGCTGGCCTTGTGATTATTAAACTCTTCCTTTGCTGGGGAAAAAAAAAAAAAAACCTCCCCTGCTATTCTCAGTGCATTGGCTTTGGCTTTGGCAATTACAATGAGTCATTTCTGTGTCTGTGTGTCTTACCAGACCCGATCAAAACAAATCCCTTAAAACACCTTGTTCTGGAGCTCATCTTCTCTTCATCTACCGCCCCCCTCAACCCTGGCATTCGCCTTCATATCTCTTCTTTGCTCTGAGGATGAAGCTTCTGTGTGTTTAAGCTCCTGTTTCCTGAGCAGGGCTACCATGTACTGTTGCGGAGATTGTACACAGCAGCCAGTTAGGGCCAATCTCGAGACTGATCCTGAGATGCTCCCTGTGGCCATCTCACCTCCCTAACTCTATCCCCTCCATGTAACCCTTGCAGACACATTTGCAGACCCCGTGCCTCTGAAACAGAAGGCAGGATCCTACTCAGGCAGCTGCTTTGTCATTGCACTGGGTGGATCCTCCTTCCATAGGGAAGACAAAAAGGATGTTCTCCTCTGCCTCCTCAGCCTCTCTGCCTCTGGTGTTCTCACCTTCACCCCCCTCCACCCCCGCTCCCATCCCCCATTTACACTAGGGAGGAAATGACTGCAAATAGCTTAAAGCAGGGTCCTTCGCTGCCTCCCTCCTGCCTGTAATGCAGCAGGGCTCAAAATTTCCAAGATGATTTTCTGGAGTCCAGACTACATCAATGGTTCTCAAGCTTTAAATTGAATTGGAATCACCTGGAGGGCTTGCTAAAATACAGATTATTGCCATCGCCTCCCCCGCCTCCACCGAGTTTCTGACTCAGAAGGGCGGATACAGGGCCTGGGAATCTGCATTTTTGCCACATCCCAGGTGATGCTGTTGGCTCAGAGACTACACTTTGAAAATCACCGCTCTAGATGCAGTGCTTCAGGCCTTAGCTGCTGCTCGAGGTGCCCCCGAATCCTGTCTTCATTCCTCTGCAAAGCATGGTGCCTGAGCTTTCGACAGATTCTGTTCAGATGTGGATAATTTTGTTCCCCCTTAGCAATTCTTACATATTGCTCTATGAAAGCTTGTTGGCCTGGAAAAAATATCCAATATTGCTCTACATACTCTGTGGTATTTTTTATTGTTTAAGTTTTTTTAGAGACAGGTTCTCACTTTGTCGCCCACACAGGAACACAGTGGCACAATCGTAGCTCACCGTAGCTTCCAAATTCTGGGCTCAAATGATCCTCCCACCTCTGCTTCCCAAGTAGCTGAGACTACAGGTGTGTGCCATCTTGCCAGGTTGATTTTTAAAATTTTTTTGTAGAGACAGGATCTTGCTTTGTTGCCCGAGCTGCTCTTGAACTACTACTGGCTTTGAGTGTTCTCCTGCCTTAGCCTCTGAAAGTGCTGGGCTTACAGGCATGAGCCATCATACCTAGCCCTCTGTGTGTTTTTGACACTCAAGTGATGATGGGAATTTTCAAAGCTCCACAGAAATACTCATTAAATTCCCCCTACCCTTAACTGAGAGCAGGGTTCTGATTCTAGGACAAATAAGGATCTTTGAAGATCATTGCTATGAGCTATAAATGTCCCAGGGAGAAAAATCAAGAAGGGTCTTATTTTAGAGAAACCTATCTCTGCCTGGCTCTTCCACTGGATAAAGATACTGGCTTTTCAGAACTCCCAGCTCAGCTTCTGAAAGCCTCAGTGGTATGAGTGGAACACTGAAAAAGAAAAGCAGGGACCCCTCCCCACTTGGCACCAGCTTTCCTTGGAGAGCCGGGAAGCATCATTAAATGACAGCAAGTTGAAAATTGTTGGCAAGATAGGCCATTTGCATGCGACGTTGAAACCTCAATGCAATAGTCATTTCCGAGTTGTGACTGCCTGTCTGCAAGGACACGTTGGATGCTTCCCAGATCACTGCAGCCTCCAAAATTGGACCTGGTTTCATGAGCTGACGTCTGGATATGATGTCTCCTGGGAGAGTGAGGGTGGAGGAGAGAGCAGATTTTAAAGAGTTCCTTAAATTAAAACCCAAAGCATCTCCAGTCTGCACAGTGATAACTGCGTCAGCCAGGCACGCTTTCTCTTTGCACAGCCTGTAAATGATGCTGAGAGATGGTCTCCCAGACTGCCTGTCATTTAACACTTTCTGCACTGTGGGATGGAGCAATCTTCAGGAACCAAACCCTGAGCAATACAGCAGGGAGCTCAGAGCACATTTGAATCAGAGTTTCTGATCCCCCGAATCACTCAATGACCTTTTAATTTTTATCTATCTATCTATCTATCATCTATCTATCTGTCTGTTTTATATCCAAATTTTGTGATTCCAATGAGCTTTAAAAAGTTATCCATGCCCGGGTCTCCTCAGACCAATTAAATCAAAATTTCTGAGATTGGGGCCTAGACATTAGAAATTTTTACCTTGCCTGAATTTTAGGTAACTCAAATGTGCAGCCAGTATTGAACACCATTGCTTAAATTCTTTCTGTCACTTACTGGCTGGGTGATATTGGGAGGTTGTTTAGCTTAACTTTGCCCATTGACTCAATGTGGTGACTGTTATTTGCCTCCCAGAATTGTGGTGAGTAGCAGAGGAGGTCAATAGGTATAGAAAACTTAGCACAGTAGAGGGCTCATAATAAGTGCCCAATACATGGTGTATTCTGTTTGAGCTTAGGTTAGCAATTGAGGGAAGACTAGAAATATAGTGAAAAATAAAATTGAAAACAAAGTCTAAGGAAATGTAATGGCAAGCCATGGATTAGGAGAAAATATTTATAATACATGTATTTGATAAAGAACTGGTACCCAGAATATAGAAAGAATCCCTATAAATCAGTGATAAAAGGATAAAAAACATAGGGTCAAAAGACTTAGACACCTCACAAAAGATATGAGATTATCTAATAAGTGCATGCAAAGATGTTCAACATCACTAGTTGTAAGGGAAATGCAAATTAACATCACAATGAGGGATCACTCACACCAACTATAACAGCTGAAATTCAAAAGACTGACAATATCAAGTATTGGTTACAACATGAGTGTAACTCAGCTCAGTCATTCATTGTGGGTAGAAGTGTAAAAGAGTACAATCACTTTGTAAATCTGTTCGGTAGCTTCTCGTAAAGCGCATACAATGTCTTTGAGAAGTTCATGAAAAATGCATATTATTAAAAAATTATGCATAGATTTCAAAAAATTTTTGCTCCCATATAAATTCATACTAATTTGCTGTGACATGTCTGTACAGGATCTAGTTTGAGGCACTTAGAAGGATAAGACATCAGTTTAGAAGGAGCCCCTATCAGAGCAACATGAATTCTGTTAAAATTGAAGCAAGAACAAACATCAAATTGATGGTGAGTCTTAACTGGAAGAATGGTGAAATCACTGATGTTTTATGAAAAGTTTATGGGGACAAGATCCTCAAATCAGTTTACAAATAGATAACTAAGAAGGGACAAGATGATATTGAAGATAGAGCTTGCAACAACAGACCATCCACATCAATTTGTGAAGGAAAAATTAATCTTGTTTGTGTCCTGATTGCAGAGGATTGCTGATTAACAGTACAAACTATAGCCAAGACCACTGACAACTCTATTGGCTCAACGTACACAATTCTGACTGAAATTAAAGTTGAGCAGACTTTCCACTTGATGAATGCCAAAACCGTTGTTCCCAGATCAGCTGCAGACAAGAGCAAAACGTTCAGTGTGAATTTAAAACAAGCAGGATCAAGGTCCTAAAGCATTTTGGACCTTGATCCAAAATGTAACAAGAGATGAAATGTGGCTCTACCAGTACAATCCTTAAAACAAAGCACAATCAAAGCAATGGCTACTAAGGGTGGAGTGGTCCAGTCAAAGCAAAGCACTCTTGACAGGTCAAGAATGAAAGATATGGCCAGAGTTTTTTGGGCAGCTCAAATACTTTGCCTGTTGACTTCCTGGAGGGCCAAAGAATGACAATATCTGCTTATTATAATAGTATTTTGAGAAAGTTAGCCAAAGCTTTAGCAGAAAAACACCTGGAAAATCTTCCCTAGAGAGTCCTTCTCCACTACAACAATGCTCCTACTCATTCCTCTTATCAAACAAGGACAATTTTGTGAGAGTTTCACTGGGATATCATTAGGCATCCACTTTACAGTCCTGATTTGGTTCTTCTGACTTCTTTTTCTTTTCTAATCAAAACATCCTTAAAGGGCATCCATTTTTCTTCAGTTAATAATGTCAAAAAGACTACATTGACATGGTTAAATTCCCAGGACCTTCAGTTCTTCAGGGATGGACTAAATGGCTGGTATCATCACTTACAAAAGTGTCTTGAATTTGATGAAGTTTATGTTGAGAAACAAAGGTTATTATTTTTAAAATCTTTTAATTACCATTTTTCTGTAGACTTTTTGAAGTCCTTTTGTATTTAAAATACAACTAAATCCCACCCCAAGAGAAATGAAAACATATATCTATAAAACAACTTGTACTTGAATGTTTATAGCTACTTTATTTATTACAGGCAAAAACTGAAAACAACTCAAATGTTTATCAGCTGGTGAAAGACATTGTGATGTGCTGCTACTCAGCATTAAAAATGAATGAACTATTAATACAACAGCATGGATAAATCTTAAACACATTATGCTATGAGAAAAAGGCAGATACTGAAGAGTTTATTCTGCATGATTTTATTTATGTGATGTCCAAAGTAAACAAATCTTATCTATGTGGTAGAAAACAAACCAACGGTTGTCTGAGGGGCTGGGTGGGATTAACCAGAAAGAGGCATATGAAATGTTCTTGTGAATTGAAATGTTCTGTTTCTTGTTGTTGGTGATAGATACATAGGTTGTGAACTTGTCAGAATCCATCAGCCTATACAATTAAACCTGTGCATTTATAAATTATACATCAATAAGAAAGAGTATTTAGGGAAAATAAATACAATCTCATACCAGAGATTTTCAGTGGTTGGGTACAAAGAATGGATATGGGAAGGTACTTGGCTGTCAAGTTCACTGCCAGCTGCTTCAGTCTGAATAATTGGAAGTGTCTGTGCCTGAAAGAAGGCGTGAAGTATATTTATATACTTCATATAAATATAAAATATAATTATATAACTTTATATATAGTGTAATGTTAATCAAGGATGCCCTCCTCAGAGGAGTATGATCTACTTTTTACTCATGTAGTCTTCTTGCCAGGTTAAAAAGCTTTCCATTCTCCAAGGTTTGTTCAAATAAAGTCTTTTGACAGGGTAAAACCATTCCATGTGGATTTTCAACTTGTATTTTTACCAGACTAACCTCAAAACATGACATTATGATGTCTTGTCTTAACCTAGCCAGTACTCAGGAGCAAACCAAAAGGTTCCAGCTGTCTAAAGACTGGACAATCTGAGCATTGCTAAGGATGATGACTATAGTAGATTGAAGCTGTCAATAATGTTTAAATGTGTAAGTGTATAATAATATTAAAATAGGAAGGACAACAAAAATAATTATACTTAGTTACCGCTGGAGGATACTGGGGGAACCAAGCCATTCTTTTGAAAACTGGTAAATAACAGGAAAGAGGCCAGGTGTGGTGGCTCATGCCTGTAATCCCAGCACTTTGGGAGGCCAAGGTAGACATATCATGAGGTCAGGAGATCGAGACCATCCTGGCTAACATGGTGAAACTCCGTTTCTACTAAAAATACAAAAAATTAGCCAGGCATGGTGGCATGCACCTATAGTCCCAGCTACTCAGGAGGCTGAGGCAGGAGAATCGCTTGAACCTGGGAGGTGGAGGTTGCAGTGAGCCAAGATCGTGCCACTGCACTCCAGCCTGGGCAACTGACCGAGACTACGTCTCAAAAAAAAAAAACAAAAAAACAGGAAAGAATTAGTATTTATCCTGTCTTGTCTTTAACTGTATTGCTAGGTAAAACAATAGAAGTTGAGGAGTTTACATTTATTGAAGAATTTCAGCTATTACATGAAGAAACAGTGGATTTTGTATATCACAATTTTAGATCTAGGCGTTGAGCATGATAGACCATTAGTATCACAAAAGGAAAGACAGGCAAACATCACGTGTCTCCTAATGGAGGCACCTGCTAGCATATATCAAGTATTTTTGCCAAAAATATCTAGCCTGAATCTGATCAAGCTTATAACTCTAACTACCAATACAGAGAACAGAGGCACTTATCAAATGACACCCATGGGATGCAATCAGCAAAATCTAGATTTTATAAATATAAGCAAATATGTGAAGTTTATGATGACCTTGTATTCATTAAGCTAAGCTGTACACGCTCCAGGTTTTAGCATATGGACATCATCTAGTACAATAGCACCATACAATCGTTGATCATACATAGCACATGTAGGTCAAATCATTTCTCATCAACATTCTTTATTTTTTTAATTTTATTTTTTGAGACAGAGTTTCACTCTTGTTGCCCAGGATGGAGTGCAATGGCACTATCTCAGCTCACAGCAACCTCTACCTCCTGGGTTCAAGTGATTCTCCTGCATCAGCCTTCTAAGTAACTGGAATAGCAGGCATAGGCCACCACGCCCAGGTAATTTTGTATTTTCAGTAGAGATGGGGTTTCATCATATTGGTCAAACTGGTCTCGAACTCCTCACCTCAGGTGATCCACCCACCTCAGCCTCCCAAAATGCTGGGATTACAGGCATGAGCCACTGTGCCTGGCTTCTCATCAACATTCTTATCACCTCCAAATAAATTCCTTGACTACTAACCTTCAAGAAACCATCAACCCACTTGGGAAGTATCCCCTTCCTCACTCTGGTCCTATAAAACTTTGGTTTCTAGACTGAAATTATACCTAATGTTTGGCTCTTACTTCAGGGCTGTGTTAATAACACTAAGATCACCAACTTGTTCTCCTTAAATAAGACATCTTGATGGACTAGTGACTAGCTGCTTCATAATCACTCATGGACGATCTATATAACTGTAGAACAAGCAATTTGTGTTTTTTAACAAATGAATTATAAGAAAAAAGACATGGACGGGAAATCCATGCATTAAGAGATGTTAAAGGCATATCAACCAATTGCAATATGTAGACTTTATGTGAATCCTAATTCAAACAAGCTATAGGAAAAAAAATTATAATGACATGTATGACATAATTGGAATTCTGAGTATTTACTAGTTATTATTCATTGATTCTTAGTTGTGATACTGTATTTATATATGTAACAGGAGCCCTTATATCTTTTTGAGATAGATATTAAAAGATGTATAGATGATATGATATCTGGACTATGCTTCAAAATAATGTGGGAGGAGCAAATGGATGGGGATATAAACTTGGCCATGAGTTGGTACACATTCCTCATGTTTAAGCTGGTGAGGAGTACAGAGGGATTCATTATAATCATTGATCTACTCTTGTCTGTATTGGAAACCTCCATAATTAAATATTTTAAAGAGAAGGAATGGGACAAATTTTAATACCAATATTACCCTGTTGGAGTATGAATGTTATGAATGCTGATTAATTCTCAACATTGATAGAAAAAATGCTTCAATATCATTGTCAAAATTTAAGTGTAACATCAGATAAATAAAAATAAAATATATAATTTTCAAGTAATTAGGAGAGGAAAAGATCTAAGATCTTTGAAATTCATTAAAAGGCAGAAGGGAAATACAGAAATGACACAACGGGAAAGTTTTCTTGTGCTTAGTTAATTCCAAGTGATTCCATTTGTGTAAAGCAGACCCTATTTGTTTATAAATGCATAGAAGAAAAAATGGAAGCTCAGACCCTTAACTCCAAGGAGGTTGTTGGGATTTCAGTGGGAATAAAGGCAGACTCTCATGTTATTTTACCTACTTATATGATAGATAACTTTAGGTGTCAACTTGATTGAATTAAGGAATATATCAATAGCTGATAAAGCATTATTTTCCAGAGGAGACTGGTGTATTAGTTGGTGAGGGTGTTTCCAGAGGAGATTGGTGCATTAGTGGGTGGACTGAGTGGGGAAGATCCCTCTTAACGTGGGTTGGCACAATCCAGTTGACTAGGGTAATGGATACACCAAAAAGTCAAAAGAAAGGCAGATTTACTCTTCCTCCTGGAGCTGGGATACCTCTCTTCTCTTGGCCTCAGACATCAGAAGTCTGGGTACTCCAGCCTTTGGACTCTGGAACTTGTACCAGCAGTCCTCCCCTTTCAGGTCTTTAGGCCTTTGGCCTCAGACTAAGAGTTATACCATCAACTTCCCTGGTTCTGAGTCCTTTGGACTTGGACTGAGCCACGCTACTGGCATCCCTGGGTTTCTAGCTTGCAGACAGCCTGTTGCAGGATTTCTCAGCCACCATAATCATATAAGCCGATTACCCTAATAAATGCCCCTTCATCTATGTAGGTATGTAATTATCTATGTATTTATCAATCAATCCTCTATTCATCCATCCATTCCATTGTTTCTGTCTCTCTGGAGAACCCTGACGAATACAACTTGATATCACTTAAAATTTTAATATAAATGTATTAGCTTTGAAAACTTTATTAAAATACCACAAAAAGAGATCACAAATTTCAGTCATACATAGGGACTGGTTGGCCTGGAATTTCAATGTCAATTTTCTGGAGTAGGGTCCATGTACCACTTTTTATCTCTACTCCAGTGATTCTATGGAAGTAAACCAGCAATCACCCTGAAAGAAACCAAGTCGAGGAGTCACAGAAGTTGGCAAGGCTGATAAGAAGGGTTAGTGGAAATGAGAGAGCAGCAAAGGTGACTGGATGGCTATTGTGATAGGTGGAGAGAAGAATCTTAAGACTCTGTCTTTTGTGTCCCTCACCTTCTCCTATCTCAGCCTGAAACTCTGTAAATGTTCAACAGATATTTATTGCAGACATGGATAAATGAGCAACTGAATGAATGTACACGTGGGTGGGGAATTGGAGAAACTGTAAGAGATCACAGGTCCCAGAATAAGAATAGGAAAGGCATTGCTGAAATGTAGTAAAGGTGAGGATATTAGAGCACAACAGACTGACATGATTTCAAAATCACTGATAGAACACAACAGGTGTCAGCCTAATGGTGGGAAGCTTCCATTTCACCATCTGCAAAATGAAGACAATAATAGTATCTATGTCATGGGCTTTTATATATGATACAATGACATGTATCATATATGATTATATATACTACTTAACAGTGTGGTTGGTACTCAATACCTGTATCATTTACATTGTTATTATTATACTAAGCATTATTATTTTTATTATTAGTAAAACGTTAAACTGAATTTCTGGGACCTCAGTAAATGTGCAGGAAGTCTGTAGATAGTGACAGTTGAGGCAAGAAGAAATCATGTAGCTGGATGACAGCAGCTAAGGGTAAGGGATTTTAAATAAAGCCTTTTGACAGTGAGAATCTGGGAGCCACAGGCAGAGCCAACAAAAGGCCAACTGCCAACAATCCCCAACCCTAAGAAACTTGTCATGGAGAAATGACCCTTCAGAACATTCAGGGCAAAGCCAGACACTGGTTAGGGTATTGATATGGAGTTAGTGCTTTGAGAAAACATAGACATGGTTTCCTTCATCCTGTCCTCCTTTATCACCAATTCTTGATTCTCAGTGACACAAGCAATAAAAATTCTTCCAACTTTGGATCATTCTTCCAATGATTGAACTTATTAAGATTATGGCAGATTTGTGCATGCCTATGATTTGGAGTTTGAGGCTCACTCAGCCCCTTAGCTGGCTAATTTGACGTCCTCTTGAGAAAGATTCATGAAATGTTGTGATGGCTACTTTTGTGTGTCAATTTGATTGTGTCATGGGGTGCACAGATATTTAATCAAACATTGTTCTGGGTTTTTCTGTGAGGGTATTTTTTTGATGAGATAGACATTTATTTATTAATTTATTGATTTTTGGAGACAGAGTCTCACTCTTGTTGTCCAGGCTGGAGTGCAGTGATGTGATCTTGGCTCACTGCAATCTCTGCCTCTGGGTTTCAAGTGATTCTCCTGCCTCATCTTCCCGAGTAGCTGGAATTACAGGTACTTACTTGCCACCACATCTGGCTAATTGTTTTTAAAATTTTTAGTAGAGATGGGGTTTCATCATGTTGGCCAAGCTAATCTCAAACTCCTGAACTCAGGTGATCCGCCCACCTTGGCCTCCCAAAATACCGGGATCACCACGCACGAGCCAGTGTACCTGGCCCGAGATTAATATTTAAATGGGTAGACTGAGTAAAACAGACTGCCCTCCTTAATGTGGGTGGGCCTCATCCAATCAGTTGGTAGCCTGAACAGAATGAAAAGACTGACCCTTCCCTTTGTGAGAGGGAATTTTTCCTGTCTTCAGATTCAAACTGAAACATTGGCTCCTCTTGGATTTTGAGCCTTGCTGCCCTTCGGGAACTACACCATCAGGTCTCCTGGTTCTCAGGTCTTTGAACTCAGGCTGAGCCTACATCATCAGCCCTTCTGGGTCTCTAGCTTATTGACTCACCCTGCAGATCTTGGGACTTCCTAGCCTCTATAGTTATGTAAGCCAATTCTTTTTTTAACCCCTTGAAGGAGGAGGAAGTTGTATCATTCCTGGAGGTCCATCATTCAATGGATGGAGTGGACAGAACAAGCTCCCTGCTCCAAAAATTAATATATTGTCCTTGAATAGAGGACACATCAGATATTAAACTGATAAGAATAGTGATATGGTTTGACTGTGTCCCCATCCAAATCTCATCATGAATTATAGCTTCCATAATTCCCACGTGTTGTGAGAAGGACCCGGTGGGAGGTAATTGAATCATAGAGGGCAGGTCTTTCTCATGCTGTTCTCATGCTACTGGGTTAAGTCTCATGAGATCTCATGGTTTTATAATGGGACATTCCTACACAAGCTTGCTTGTCTACCACCATGTAAGACGTGACTTTGTTCCTCCTTTGCCTTCCACCATGATTGTGACGCCTCTCTAGCCCATGTGGAACTGTGAGTCAATTAAACCTCTTTCCTTTATAAATTACCTACTCTCAGGTATGTCTTTATTAGCAGCATGAGAGCAGACCAATACAAATAAATACTCAATCTCAGTATTTGGCGAAGGCCAAGAAGTGACGCTAAGACTTTATAATAAATCACTCCCTACCCCCCATTCTGTTGGGGCCTGTTTTTCTGGAGAACCCTGACTAATACAGATTTTGGTACCAAGAAGTAAGATGCTGCTGTAACAATTACCTAAATATGTACATTGGCTTTGGAACTGGGTGATAGGTGATGGGCAGAAGTTGGAAGAGATTTGAGGTGCGTGCTATAAAAAGCCTAGATTGCCTTGAAGGAACTATTGGTAGAAATATGAATGTTAATTGTGATTCTAGTGAGGTCTCAGAGGCAAAGAAGGAGCACATTATTGGAAACTGGATGAAAGGTCATCTTTGTTAAAAAGTGGCAAAAAAAATCTTGGCTGAATTGTGTTCTAGAAGGTACCACTTGTGAATGACAATATTGAATATTTAGCTGAGGAGATTTCTAAACAAAGTATTGAAGGTGCATTCTGGATTCTGTATACTATTTATAGTAACATAGGAGAGAAATTAATTGAAGAAAGTGTTAAGTAAAAAGCAACTAGAACTAGAGGATTTGGAAAATTCTCAGCCTATCCATATTGCAAAAAATGAGAAACCATGTTTTGGAGCGAACACCAAGGATGTGGCTGGACAATCACTCCATCAGGAGATTACCCATGGAGTCAATCGGCCATCTTAGCAGAAACCAGGAATAGAGATGGGCATATACAAGAAGAGACACTGCCAGTTTGGACCAAGGAGATTGAAGACGGAACAAAACAAAGGAAGGCGTTCAGACTTCTGGGATTCTACAGTATGGGACAATGAGCAATTTGTCTTTATCCTTCATGAAAAGAGCAGAATGACCCTGAAGCTGATTCAGAGGTTATCAGTCTGCCACTCCCACCACAGGCTGAGGAGGCAAGGCTGTTTTCCCCCTTGGTTTCACAGAGTAGGACCCCTTCTTTGTTTTTGTAGTCCAGGCTGCATGCACCCAGAGCCTCAAGGACAGGACCTTTATAAAGAGTTGTGGGGGCAACATGTCAGTAATGCTGCTGCCCCCGTGGGCCAGAAGGCAGAGTTTCCAATCATAATCTAGTGGAATTTGGCTTGCTAGGCTTTGGACTTGCTTGGGAACCTGTCACCCCTTTCTCCTTCCCACCTTCTCTCTTTTGGAAAGAAGTGTCTATTCTGTACTTGTCCTGCCACTGTATTTTGGAAACACATGACTTGTCTAGTTTCTCAGGTTCAAAACTAGAGAGGAATTTTGCCTCAGGATGAATCATACCTCAAGTCTCACCCATACCTGATTTAGGTAATATTTAGATGAGATGTTGGACTTTAGAGTTGATACTGGATTGGGTTAAGACTCTTGGGACTATCAAGATTGGGTGAACATATTTTGCATGTGGGGGAGGACATGGATCGGGGCGGGCAGGGAATGCATGTTATGGACTGAATTAGGTCTTCCTCAGATTCCTATGTTGAAGCCCTAATCACCAATGTGACTATTTTTGGAGATAGGGCATTTAAGGAGGCAATTAAGGCTAAGTGAGGTCATGAGCATGGAGCCATACTCCAGTAGGTCTGGTCTCCTTATTGGAAGAAGAGAAGGCAGGGATCTCTCCTCCATGTGCACATAGATGAAAGGTCACATGGGGACCGAGAGAAGGTGGCTGACTACAAGGCAGGAAGGGCAGCCTCACCAGGAAACAAATTTGCAGACACTTTGATGATAGATTTCTAGCCTCCAGAACTATGAGAAAATTAATTTCTGTTAGTTCACTCATTCTGCGGTATTTTGTATGGCAGCCCTAGCTGACTAATACAAATTTAAAGGTTTTTGTTTTATTTTCCTTTAAATAAAAATCGGAGGTCAAAGTCTTTTCATAAGCAATTGCGTTTGGCCCTTGCTCTGGCATCAAAATTTAGAGTTTCTTTTTTTTAGCTTTGCTGAGATGTAATAAGCAAATAATAAACATATGTTTAAGGTATATAATTTGATACATTTTGACGTATGTGTACACCCATAAAACCATCACTATAGGTTGGCTGGCTTAAAAACAAATCAAAGTACAGTAATTGGTCCTTTAAACACACGTACACACATACACATTCACCTGCAGTACACACACACTCAGTTGTGTACTGAGTACACATACGCCTCAGTTTAGGTTTGTTTGGTGCTTCCTTTATAGTTTGACTTGCATTATGGGTTTTTTGAGAGGAAGACCACAGAAGGGAAATGCCATTCTTGCCACATTGCATCAAGGGTGTAAACTATCGACGTGGCATCACTGATAATGTTAAACTTGATTGTCAGAGGTCTTTTATACCACATAAAATTACCTGGAATATATTTCTAGGACATATTTATTAGCAGTGTGTAGTGCCTTTTTTTTTTTTTTTTAACAAGACAAACGTAAATTCAAATATTTCATTAAGTCTCATGGAGCTGCAAACACTCTGTGACTTTGCAGAGCCTGGTAAAAACAGCAACAGCCAAGGGCTCAGGGCAGGAACTCACACTGACCTGAATTGTTTCCTGTAAGTGTATGTTCTCTTCCTTGATTAGATTATAAAGCCCTCCAAGGTGGGTATCCTGCCTTTGGATTGGTTTGTCTGTACCTCAGCTTTAACCCCAAGCTGCTCAGCACCCTACACACAGTAGGTGGCTGATGTATGCTTGCTAATAGCTGAGCAGGTGCTTAACTAATGGTCTGGGATGAGAGAGCCCTGTCTCCTCACCTGGCTTCCTCCTGGTGACTCCTCTCTGTGCTGTCCAGCACATCTCTGCCAGCAGGGCTCTCAGGGGGAGGCTGAGAAAAAACCCACAACAGGATGGAGGTTTTGGTTGGGTAATTCAAGGGAGGGTCAAGGATATGGGGTTTTGCTGTGGCTTGAATGTTATCAGGAAGTGGGGCAATTCTATAATAAATCTTATCTATAGAAAGGACAGATTGAAGTGAAGCTAAAGATGTAATTGGTAAAGAAACAGAAGTCACTCATCTTAGCCAAGAGAGGAGAGAAAGAGATATATATTTTGTGGGTTGCACAGTGATATTGTTTGGCTGTTTGTCCCCCTCCAAATCTTGTTGAAATGTTGGAGGTGGGGCTGGTGGGAGGTGTTTCGGTCACGGAGGTGGATCCCTCATGAATGTCTTGGTGCTGGCCTCCCAATAATGGGTGATTCTCACTCTCAGTACATGTGAGATCTGGTTGTTTAAAAATGTGTGGCATCTTCTTTTGCTCGAACTCTCCAAGAGATGCACTGCCTCACTCTTTACCTTTTACCATGATTGTAAACTCCCTGAGGCCCTTACCAGAAGCAGATGCCAGCAGCACACTTTCTGTACAGGCTGTGGAACCATGAGCCAAAATAAAGCCTCTTTTCTTGATAAATTACCCAGTGTTAGGTATTCCTTTATAGCAATGCAAGAACGGCCTAACACACAGTGACCTTGTTTTTGTCCCACTGTGTCATGGCATCAGAGTGACCTTGTCTGATGTTGGTGTTCTGTGAGGTTCTTTATGTCCAACAGGAGAACAGTGTGGCCTGGGTGTGAGTGTCAAAGAAGCTTCTAACAACCCAGAGGCCAGCTGTGAGCATCACACCAGAGGATGGGTGCCGGGCTGTTTTTGTTTCTTGGTCACTTGGGTCCTCTTTTTCTTTTCCAAGAGCTTTACATGATCTGTCTCCATGAATCCTTAAAACTGCCTCATAAGGTAGGGATTTGTCTTAGTG
The DNA here is from genome assembly GCA_036589455.1 of Ateles fusciceps. Taxonomy (NCBI): domain Eukaryota; kingdom Metazoa; phylum Chordata; class Mammalia; order Primates; family Atelidae; genus Ateles; species Ateles fusciceps. The sequence continues at coordinate 13,643,141 of JAZHEH010001266.1, read as the reverse complement.
TGGGCTTTCTGGAACATTGAACCTGAGACAAGGATGTAACTGGAGCTTGTCTATGAGAAAGTGACCCCAGGAAACAGGAGGGAGGAAGCAGAGAGTGAGATAGAGAAGGAGGGGGAGTCACTCCAGAGCCTGCTATGAAGGTTGCTGCTGTAGGCAAGAGATGCTGGACTCCCCGGGACTCTAAGGAACACTCAGAGAGCCCACAGAGTCTGTGGCAAAGAAGAACTCACAACTTCCCTCACCAATGTTGGGTTGTTCAGGAAACTCCCATGACCTTCTCTTGCTGACAGCTTAGAGACTGGTTCCCATTGTCTCCCACCCCCCCACACACCCACTGATCATCAGTGGTGTCAAACCTCACTGGCTACTTGGCCTTGGGCTAGTGGTTTTTATCCTTCTGGACTTTATTTACCTTTCTATTTTAGGTCCTAAATGCCCAGATGTCATAGGCTATGTCTGTGCATCTGTCATAAGCATCACAGGAAAAGAAGCTCACTGAATGACCCTGCAGCTGAGTCGAGTTTCCTGGGTTAGGTCAAAAAATGAGTGGACAGAGATATAGACCAGGAGAGTTATTTTTCATGCAACAGAGCTGACTACGTATCAGTTTGTACACTTGGCTGTATCTTGTTATGGTTTTCAAGGTGTGTCTAATTAGCAGCTTAAGGTGAATGACCGCATATTTGTTCTTTCCTCTCTATCCCCCCCAAATATGACTGATAGTGAGACATGGGTATGTGTGGGTGAGGAGAGAGGTGGCAGCCCCCTGTATCATGGTCATTGGCCAAGAAGTTGAACAGGGATGGATTACGTCATCCACTGGGCTTGGACTTGGGCAGCTAGTTGATAAGGGGGAAGACTGATTACCTGAGCAAAGAGGCTTGCTGAAGGAAAGCCCAGAAACTTAGAGGATGATGTGTAAAGCTCTGCAAGTCCAAGGGGCTGAGCTCAGAATCTGCGATTGAGAAGGAGGTAATAGAAAAATGTCAAGGGTTCCAGCTGGCAGCTGGACTCAGAATCCAGGAGAACCCCAAAGGTAGCCAACCATGAGCAGCATAAAGGGATGGGGGCCTGTACATAGGCCCAGGGAAGAGGCCCCCCCTCATTCATGCTCCCTCCTTTACAAGGGTAGAGACAGGCTGTCAGGCATGTATCTATAACCAGAGGCAGAATTTTGGGCTCATTCTTGATTGTTAAAGAGGAGGCAGGGCTGGGCCTGAGGCTCTATGGGATTTTAATCTTGGCTTCTCCATCTCTTGGTCACCTTAGTCTGGCTGTCACTCCACAGAGACCTCACCAGGGTAGAAGCTTGTCCTGGTTAGTTCACTGCTGGATGATGAATGGAATTCACAAGAAGGCAGCTGGTAGGAACACACAGCAGGTAGAAGCAGAGTGTGGGGGTCAGGGGCTGCGGAAATCTGAACGCTGGTGCCCAGTTGTGCTCCAGAAACCATTTGTGCTGATCCTCCGAGGCTCAGCTGCCCAATGTCTATTAGAACTTAGAGCCAAAGAGCCTTGGCAGTTTCAGCAGTAATAATGGTATTGAAGGGATGAAGTCAATGCAAGAAAGTAAAGTGCTGGCACACTTGCTAACACTCCTGTTAAAGAATTTGGAAAAGCACCAGAGCTGCTGAAGCAGGTTAATACTTTGTAATACATTTTAAAGAAAAGGGAATCCGAGATTGAAGACGGGTGGGGCTGCCCCAGGCAAATGTGCAGGTTTTGTCTTCAGTTTAGCCCTTCTTGCTGAGACCTCATTCCTTGTGCAGATCTCTCCCGTCCACTATCGTCAGCGATGTTAGCAAAGGTGGATTGAGCACCTACTGTGTATGAGGCAGGCATGCAGGCACTGAAGATGCAAAGAAAGAAGTGAGAACATCCCAGCCTGGGTGGCAGGGCATCACAGGTGAGGTGTCAATATCCCTCTTACAATGGAGCCTGGACTAGGGATGGGTGAGGGACTGGTACACCGCAGGTGAGCCTCTACTATCCTTGTTGTGACAGATGTAACAGTGTTATTTCTTTAATTTCAGTGCTGCTTTTGATTGACAGCTCCCATCATGGGTTGACTACCTTTTCTGGTCATGGCAGCACATTGGGCGTGGTTCTTCACGATGGTCCAAGATGTTAGGAGCATCGATTCAGGAACACTGGGCAACTTGCTCGTCCTCTCCGGCCCTCAGTTTCCTTATCTGTGAAATGAGGCAGTTGAACTTTTGAGTGGACACTTATCAAAGACCTTTGAAAAACTAAGTCGAGCAGTGCTTCCCGTATGCTACTGTGCACTTGATCACCTGTGCGTCTTGTCAAAATGCAGATTCTGGTTCCATAGGTCTGGGTGGGGCCTGAGAGTCTGCATTTTGAACAAGCTACCAGGTGCTGCTGGTGCTGCTGGCCCATGGACCACACTTTGGGTAGCAAGAAGAAGATCACATCACATGGTGTAATGGGAAGATCCAAGGCTTTCTGTCACATAGCCCTGGGTTTGAAGTCCAGTGCTGCTATTGTGCAGCCTTGGACAGGTTTCTTAGCTTCTTTGGGCCTCAATTTCCTCATTGTAAAATGGTGGCAATATAACCCTATTTGAATGGTGGTGATGAGGCATAAATTAGAGAATGCTGTGAAATGGGCAGCATAAGGTTCACATGTAGCAAATACTCAAGAATGGACAAACTCTGCCTGTTCCTACTTTCCAGAAAGCCCTTGGTGCCTAAGCCCCTGCCCCCACCACCAAAAAAGACCACCTACTTTCTCAGGCCTCCCAGGGGAAAATTTCCGGGGCTGGGTGCATGGGGGTTTGGCATTACATCACTGGGGCTGCTGCAGAGACACAGGATCTGCCTGATACTCCTTTAGATTAAATGTCCCCATTGTGGCCAGGGGCTACCTTCTCTTGTGTAAAATGAGACACAGTTGCCATGGTGCTCATGCAAGCGAGCCTCACTGTCTATAACCCTGGAACTCTCAGGAGGCCTCTCACACATAGGGATGGGGACAACGACCACACCTGGGCTCATACTGTGACCACTGCTTTCCAATGTGATTCCCAAATGTTGTCATTACTTGTAGGTAAGCTTCATGTAGTGATGTGCCTGTGGCTAATTTGTCAATTTGTTTTAAATATACTGCAACAGGACCAATTTCTTTCTTTTCTTTTTTTTTTTTTTTTTTTTGAGATGTAGTCTCACTCTTGTCACCCAGGCTGGAGTGCAGTGGTGCAGTCCCGGCTCACTGCAACCTCCGCCTCCCATGTTCAAGCGATTCTCTTGCCTCGGCCTCCCAAGTAGCTGGGATTATAAGTGTGCACCACCATGCCCAGCTAATTTTTGTATTTTTAGTAGAGACGGGGTTTCACCATGTTGGCCAGGCTGGTCTCGAACTCCTGACTTCAGGTGATCCACCCGCCTCAGCCTCCCAAAGTGCTGGGATTACAGGCATGAGCCACCGAGCCTGGCCAGGACCAATTTCTTAATGCTGTCCTGCAGACACAGAGGCAAGTACTTGTGGACTCCGTTACTCAGGTCTTATTCTTGGGTACATCTCCCAATTTTCCAGAACCTCAAGAGATCCCACTGGTTGATCTCTTTCCTTTGACATTCAGAATTCAAAGACTTCCGACTGGTCTTGAAGCTTCTCGCAAAGTGTTCCTCAAGCAGGTTCCTGGCAATGAATTCCTATTTTGTACCTGCCCCTCAAACCCAAGGTATCTGCAGTTCCTGGCAGCCTCTGCTTTTGAAATTCATCAGGCATCCGACAGTGTCATGCTCCCTTCCTGAGACCTGATTGTCTGGTGTGGGCACCTGCACTGGTTTCCCTGAGCCTTGCTTTCCTAGGGCTGCCCTCACAGAGCGTCACAAACCGGGTGGCTCCAGCAACGTAAATTCATTTTCTCCCAGTTCTGGAGGCCAGAAGTTCAAAATCAGGGTGCCAGCAGGGCCATGCCCCCACTGAAAGCTGTAGGGCAGGATCCTTTCTTGCCTCTTCCAGCTTCGGGCAGCACAGGCTTTCTCTGGACTGCAGCAGTGTAACTCTAACCTCTGCCCCCATCTTCATGTGCCCATTTTCCCTCTGTGTCCCTGTGTCTCCGTACTGACACGTGACATTCTCCCTGTGTGTCTGTGTACACATTTCTCTCTGTTTATAAGGACAGTAGTCACATTAGATTAAGGCCCACCCTAATGACCTCATTTTAACTTGATTACATCTGCAAAGACGCTGTTTTCAACTAAGGTCACACCCATAGTTACTGGGAGCTAAGGCTTTAGCATGTCATGAGTGGGGTACACAATTTGACCCATAACACCCACTTCCCCACTTACCTAACATCCCCTCCTTTTCCCCTCATCTTTCAAAAACCAATACATAATAATTGTTCATGTTTATGGGGTACATATTTTGATACATGCAACAATGTGTATGGATCAAATCAGGGTATGAGGCTATCCATCATCTCAAACATTTATTGTTTCTTTGTGTTGGAAACATTTCAAATATTCTCTTCTAGCTGTTTTAAAATAGACAATAAATTATTACTAACTATAGTCACTCTACTGTGCTATCGAACACTAGAACTTATTCTTTCTATCTAAGGGCTTTTTGGTCCCATTAACCAACCTTTCTTTGTCCTCCCCATCTAGCTTTCACTCCCCTTTTTATAATGCAAATCAGATTATGCCACTCCTTGTTTCAAACCTTCCCCATCACATTTAAAATACACTTGACACTCTTACTGTACCCTTTTACCATGGCCGAAGACCCTCATGGGCGATCTGGCCCTGCTGACCCTACCTTGCCGCTCTCTGCCTGGCTTCCTGTGCTCCACTGGCCTTCCTGCTGATCTCCTTGCTTTTCCTCACGCTCTCAACTCCATTCATTGCTCCAGCAGCCCCTCTGCCTGAGATGCTTCCCCCAACACATAGTCACCAGACTCATATCTTCCTGTTCAAATCCCGACTCTTCCCGTGCTGTGCCTTCACAGCAGTCTGCTTCACGTGTCTGAACACTAATTTATTTCTTAATCAGATTCATTTTTCTCCCCAGCACTCATCACTGGACCATGCTATATATACAGCCTTGTGCACTGGTTCATAATCTGTCTTCCCCTACTGAACTGGAAGCTCCATGAAGGTGGTTCTTAAGCACTGCCGTATCTAGGATGTGGATCATGACAGATGCTCAATTAATATCTGGTGAATGAATTAATAGATTAATGAAGACGCTGCCTCATTTGATGACTTTTTCTGTTTTTCTCACCAGGGCCATCTTTTTCTTTCTTCATAATGGACCCTGCTCTCCTTTCCCAGTACCCTTCCAGTGTTGACAGCCATTTAGTGCATTATTTTAAATGCATGGCTTTTTTGTGTGTGTATGTGCAGATATTTAAGAGTCATTTTCTTGTACTTTGAATAGACTTTTTTTGGGAACAATCTCCAAACTACTTGTAATTAATTGAGCTTTAAAATTCTGCAAGTGTTGGATTTCTTGTTCCGCAATCACTATTATTTAGCAGTTCACCTTCTATACCCTCCCCAGCAAAACCAGCATCTGTTTCCTCATCTTGATTTCCATTCTTATTCATCTGTCCAGTTCAAGCCTTCGGTCTCTCATAGGGACCGTTGCAACAGCCTCCACACCTTCAGTTGCTATCCATCCAAGTCATATTGAAAAAACAGCTTTATTGAGATAGTCACATGCCATATACTCTATTTAAATATATATAATTTAATGGCTTTTAGAATATTCACAACATTGTACAGCCATCATGACAGTCAATTTTAGAATATTTTAATTAGCCCCAAAAGAAACCTCATACCTATTAGCCTTCCCTCCCCAAGTCTCCCATTGCCTCACTTGCAGCCCTGGGCAATCAATAATCTACCCTCCCTCCCTCCCTCCCTCCCTCCCCCCCTCCCTTCCTCCCTTCCTCCCTTCCTTCCTTCCTTCCTTCCTTCCTTCCTTCCTTCCTTCCTTCCTTCCTCTGCCTCCCTCCCTCTCTCCCTCTCTCTCTTTCTCTTTCTTTGGAGTTTCGCTTTTGTTGCCCAAGCTGCAGTGCAATGGCATGATATCGACTCACTGCAACCTCCACCTCCCAGGTTCAAGTGATTCTCCTGCCTCGGCCTCCTGAGTAGCTGGGATTACAGGTGTCCACCACCACGCCCGGCTAATTTTTGTACTCTTAGTAGAGACAGGTTTTCCCCATGTTGGCCAGGCTGGTCTCGAACTCCTGACCTCAGGTGATCCACCCACTTCGGACTCCCAAAGTGCTGGGATTACAAGTATGAGCCACCAGGCCTGGCTCCTACTTTGTATTTTATAGATTTGCCTATTCTGCACATTTTCTATACATGAAATCATACTAGATGTGGTCTTTGTGACTGGCTTCTTCTGTGTTGCATGACATTTTCAAGGTTAATCCACATTGTAGCATTTAACAATACTTCATTTCTTTTTATTGCTGAATAGGATTCCATTATGTGGCTCTACTGCAGATTTTTTTTTTAAGAAAGAAAAAGAAAGAAAAAAGAAAGAAGGAAAAAAGAGAATGAAAGAAAGGGAAAAAGAAAAGAGGGAAAGAGTCTACTGCAGATTTTTAAAATATTTCTTCTTAGGTCACTTTAAGTAGTTTATGTTTTTATAGGTTGTTCATTTCATTTAAGTTAACTAATCAGTTGGCTTATAATTGTCTGTAGTATTTTTTTTAATTTTAATTTCTGTAAGATCAGTAGTAATGTCCCTTCTTTCATTTCTGATTTTAGTAATTTTTCTTTTTATTTTTCCTTGTTAATCTAGTTAAAGGTTTGTCAATTTTGTTGATCTTTTTGAAGAACCAACTTTTGGTTTCATTGCTTTTCTCTATTTCTGTTCTATTCTCTCATTTATCTCGGCTGTAATCCCTAGGTATCACCATATACATGTTATCAGAATTTACTTGAGCTTTATTCCAACTTAATTCCAGTGAGATGTAGAAATGTTACTTCTAGATAGTTTTATTCCTCCTTCCCTGTTTTTGTGCTATTGTTGTTATACATATTATATGTTACAAACCCAACAATAATTGTTAAAACTATTACTTTATATAATTTTATCTTACTTAAAAGGGCTGACAAAGAGAAGAAAAGCAAGCATATTTTTATAGAGATTGCTTTATTTATCTTCTTATTTATTATTTCCAGTTCTCTTTGTTCCTATGGGTTTGAGTTATCATCTGGTATAATTTCTTCTCTCTTTTTTTAACTTTAGAGACAGGGTCTTGCACAGTCACTCAGGCTGGAGTACAGTGGTGCTGTCCTAGCTCCCGATAACCTTGAACTTCTAAGCGTAAGTGATCTTCCCACCCCAGCCTCCTGAGAAGCTAGAACTACAAGTGTGCACCATCATGCTTGGCTAATTTTTAAAATATTTTGTAGAGACAGAGTCTCACTATGTTGCTCAGGCTAGTCTCCAACTCCTGGCCTCAAGTGGTCAACCTGCCTTGGCCTCTCAGAGCACTGAGATTACAGGCATAATGATATAATTTCTTGCTCCAATACAACTCTGTTCCCACCCATCTCCTTTGTGTGGTTACTGTCATTTCTATATGTTATAGGTACAATAATACAGTTGTATACATATTATCTTATATAACTTTTAAAATCAGTTTAAAAAAAGATGCATTTATACTTTTAGAATTACATAATTACCTTTACTGCTGCATTTTGCTCCTTCATGTGAATTTAAAATTTCATCTCAGTTCAGTTGTTTTCAGCCCTAGGAACCTCATTTATATCTTGTAAGGCAGGTCTGCTGGAATAAAGTCTGTCATTATTTATCAGAAATTTCTTTATTTCACCTCAATTTTTGAAATATAGTTTTGCTGATGTAATATTTGTGGCTGGCAGTTTTTTCTTTATGTTAAATATGTCATTATTTTGCCTTCTAACCCTCATTGTTTCTACTGATAAGTCAGATGCTAGTCTTTCTGGGGTTTTCTTGCCTGTGATGAACAGCTTTTCTCTTGCTACTTGCAAGCTTTTCTCTTTAGCTTTGACTTCAGCATTTTTACTGTGATATGTCTGGGAGTGCATCGCTGCATTTGTCCTACTTGGGGTTCATTGAACTTCTTGGATGTGCAAATTATTTTTCAGCATACTTGGGGGAGTTATCGCTCATTTTTTCTTTGAACACTTTTTCTGCTCCTTTCTCTTTCTTCTTCTAGTACTTCCATTACACATATGTTAGTGTACTTACAGATGTCCTATATTTCTCTGAGGCTCTGCTTATTTTTCTTTATTGTATTTTCTTTCCGTTCCTTGGATTGTATAATCTCTATCAATCTATCATGAAATTTGCCCTTTCTTTCTTCTGCTAGTCCAAATATTCTGTTGTGCCCCTCTAACAAACTTTTCATTTTGGTTATTGTATTTTTCTTTTTTTTTTTTAATTGTACTTTAGGTTCTGGGGTACATGTGCAGATCATGCAAGATTGTTGCATAGGTACACACATGGCAATATGGTTTGCTGCCTCCATTCCCTCGTCACCTACATCTCATATTTCTCTCCATGCTATCCTTCCCCGACTTCCCCACCCTGCCGCTGTCCCTCCCTTGCCCCCTCCAACAGACCCCAGTATGTGATGCTCCCCTCCCTGTGTCCATGTGTTCTCATTGTTCAGTACCCGCCTATGAGTGAGAACATGCGGTGTTTGATTTTCTGTTCTTGTGTCAGTTTGCTGAGAGTGATGGCTTCCAGATTCATCCATGTCCCTACAAAGGATATGAACTCATTGTTTTTTATGGCTATATTAGTATTCCATGGTGTATATGTGCCACATTTTCCTTGTCCAGTCTATCGTCGATGGGCATTTGGGTTGGTTCCAGGTCTTTGCTATTGTAAACAGTGCTGCTATGAACATACATGCGCATGTGCCTTTATAATAGAATGATTTATAATCCTTTGGGTATATACCCAGTAATGGAATTGCTGGGTCAAATGAAATTTCTATTTCTAGGTCCTTGAGGAAGTGCCACACTGTCTTCCACAATGGTTAAACTAGTTTACACTCCCACCAACAGTGTAAGAGTGTTCCTATTTCTCCACATCCTCTCCAGCATCTGTTGTCTCCAGACTTTTTAATGATCGCCATTCTAACTGGCTTGAGGTGGTATCTCAATGTGGTTTTGATTTGCATTTCTCTAATAATCAGTGATGATGAGTGTTTTTTCATGTGTTTGTTGGCCTTATAAATGTCTTCTTTTGAAAAGTGTCTGTTTATACCCTTCTCCTACTTTTGGATGGATTTGTTTGTTTTCTTGTACTTTTCAACTCCAGAATTTTTATTTTAAAAATAGGCTGGGTGCAGTGGCTCACGCCTGTAATCCCAGCACTTTGGGAGGCCAAGGTGGGCAGATCACCTGAGGTCAGGAGTTCGAGACCAGCCTGGCCTACATGGCGAAACCTCATCTCTACTAAAAGTACAAATAAAAATTAGCCAGGTGTGGTGGCGCACACCTGTAATCCCAGCTACTCAGGAGACTGAGGCAGGATAATCTGAATTGCTTGACCTTGGGAGGTGGAGGTTGTAGTGAGCTGAGATTGCGCCGCTGCTCTCCAGCCTGGGCGACAGAGCAAGACTCTGTCTCAAAAATAAATAAATAAATAAATAAATAAATCATTTCTATCTTTTTATTGATGTTATTTATTTGATGAGACATTGTTTTCCTATCTCTCTTTACCTTTTTAAGCATGGCTTCCTTTAGTTCTTTGAACTATAATGGCTGCTTTAAAGCCTTTGTTACATCTGATATCTGGTCTATCTCACAAACAATTTCTCTTGCCTATTTTTTTCTCCTGTGCATAGGTCACACTTTACTGTTCCTTTGCATGTCTCATATTTTTTTGGTGTTGTTGAAAAGTAGAATTTCAGGGCCAGGTACAGTGGCTCATACCTGTAATCCCAGCACTTTGAGAGACCAAGGTGGGTGGATCAAGAGGTCAGGAGTTCAAGACCAGCCTGGCCAACATGGTGAAACCCCATCTCTCCTAAGAATACACAAATTAGCCAGGCATGGTGGCACATGCCTGTAGTCCCTACTACTCAGGAGGCTGATGCAGGAGAATCGCTTCAACCCGGGAGGCGGGGGTTGCTGTGAACTGAGATCACGCCACCGCACTCCAGTTTGGGTGACAGAGCTAGACTCCATCTCAGAAAAAAAAAGAAAAATAGAATTTCAGGTAATATACTGCAGAAACTCTGGATATTAATTCTCTCTTCTACTGGACTTGATTTGGTTGTGGTTTGCTTGTTTCATTATTCTGTGACTTGGCTAAGCTGTTTTAGTAAAGTGTATTAACCTTGCCATGTGAAGCCTTTGGTGGTGTTCCTCAGAGGGCATGGCCTCCAGCATGCACATAGCTAACCTGAGATGAGAATGGTTTGTTTTTAGTTTTTTCTTGAGACGGAGTTTCGTTCTTGTCACTTAGACTGGAATTCAATGGTGAGGTCTTGGCTCACTACAACCTCCGCCTCCTGGGTTCGAGAGATTCTCCTGCCTCAGCCTCCCAAGTAGGTGGGATTACAGGCACCCACCACCATGCCCAGCTAATTTTTTTGTATTTTTAATACAGAAGGGTTTTCCCCATGTTGGCCAGGCTGGTTTCAAACTCCTGACCTCAGATGATCCATCCACCTCGGCCTCCCAAAGTGTTGGGATTTCAGGCATGAGCCACTGTGCCTGGCTGAGAGTGGTTTTATCAGAGCTCTGTCTACTCTCTCTTTTCCTGATCTCTCTTTTGAACTGTCTCATTTGGTATTACATCCAGCACATTAGAGTCCATTAATTACTGGATAACTGCTTTATTGTTTTTGCCATAAATTGCTTAACAGTCTGACCCAATGGAATTCTGGCAGGTTGAGTTTTATTTTTCTTTCAAATGTATAGTCCTTTTTATTTGAGATCATATGATCAAATTTATCATATAATCTCTATATTACATTTGCAAAGTCACCCCTTACAGTGACTGTTCTTAACACAGAAAATGATTACCTCATAATTAATAACCCCATCTACTCTACCCCAATTTTTTATTGTCATAAAGTACACATAACATAAAATTTACCATCTTAACCATTGTAAGTGTACGGTTCAGAGCTGTTAAGTACATTCATATTTTTGTGCAACCATTACTGCCATCCATCTCCAGAGCTCTCTTCAATTTGCAAAGCTGAAACTCTGCCCACTAAAAATAACATCTCATTCCTCACTCCTCCCAGTACCTGGCAACCACAACTCTATTTTCTGTTTCTTTGATTTTGACTATTCTAACTACCCACTGTAAGTTTCACTTATAGTGAAATCATACAATATTTATATTTTTTGTGAGTGTTTATTTTCACTTAGCCTAGTGTCTTCAAGGTTCATCCATGTTGTAGCATATGTCAGAATTTCATTCCTTTTTAAGGCTGAATATTATTTCATTATCTGTATATCCCACATTTTGCTTCTTTTTAAATTTGTTTTTGGACACTTGAATTGCTTCCATATTTTGCTATTGTGAATAATGCTGCTATAAACATGGGTGTACCAATTTCTATTTAAGACCCTGTTTTCAATTCTTTGGGGTACATACCCAGAAGTGAAATTACTGAATTATATGGTAATTCTATTTTTAATTTTTTGTGAAACTGCCACACTGTTTTCCACAGCAGCTACCTCATTTTACATTCCCACCAACAATGCACAGAGGTTCCAATTTTTCCACATCTTTGCCAACACTTGTTATTTTATTTATTTATTTATTGTTTGTTTTTTATAGTGACCATCCTAGTGAGTATGAGGTGATATCTCTTTGTAATTTTGATTTGCATTTCCCTAATGATCAGTGATGTTGAGCATCTTATCATGTGCTTCCTGGCCATTTGCATATCTTTTTTGAAGAAATGTCTACTCAAGTCCTTGGCCGATTTTGAAATTGGGTTGCTTGCTTTTTCATCACTAAGTTTTAAGGGTTCTCTATATATTCAGATACCTTTATCATATATATAATTTGCGAATATTTTCTTTTTAAATTTATTCACTTATTTATCATTTCAACTTGTATTTTAGATTCACAAGGTATATATGCAGGGGATGTGTGTGTGTGTGTGTGTGTGTGTGTGTGTGTGTGTGTGTGTATACGTATATTTGTTACATGTGTATATTGATGATGCTGAGATTTGGGACATAAATGGTCCTGTCACCCAAGTAGTGAGCATAGTACCAAATAGGTAGTTTTTCAGCCCCTGCCCCCAGCTTCTCTCCCCCTCTAGTAGTCCCCAGTACCTATTGTTCCCATCTTTATGTCCATGTGTACCCAGTGTTTCACTCCCTCTTATAAGTGAGACTATGCAGTATTTGGTTTCCTATTCCTGGGTTAATTTGCTTAGGATAATGGTCTCCAACTGCTTCCATGTTGCTGCAAAAGACAGATTATGTTCTTTTTATGGAGGCATGGAATTCCGTGATGTATATGTACCACATTTTTTTAATACAGTCCACCATGGTTGGGCACCTAGGTTGATTACATGTCTTTGCTATTGTGAATAGTGCTGTGATGAACGTATGAGTGCATGTGTCTCTTTGGTAGAACAATTTGTTTCCCTTTGGATATATAAAGGAAAACAGTAATGAGATTGCTGGGTTGAACTGTAGTTCAATTTTAAGTTCTTTGAGGAATCTCCAAACTGCTTTCCACAGTGGCTGAACTAATTTACATTCCTACCAATGGTGTGTAAGTGTTCCCTTTTCTCCACAACTTTGCCAGCATCCATTATTTTTTGACTTTTTAATAATAGCTATTATGACTGGTGTGAGATGATAGATGATATCTCATTGTGGTTTTAATTTGCATTTATCTGATAATTAGTGATGTTTAGCATTTTTGTATACATGTTTGTTGGCTGCTTATATATCTTCTTTTGAGAAGTGTCTGCTCATGTTTTTTGCCTTTTTTAAATGGAGCTATTTGTTTTTTGTTTGTTGGATTGTTTAAGTTCCTTATAGATTCTGGACTTAAAGACTATTGTCAGATGCATAGTTTGCAAATATGGCCTCTCATTTTGTAGGTTGTCTGTTTCCTCTACTGATAGTTTATTTTGCTGTACAGAAGCTTGTTAGTTTAATTAGGTACCACTTGTCAATTTTTGTTTTTTGTTGCAACTGCTTTTGAGTATTTAGCATAAATTCTTTCTCAAGGCCCATGTCCAGAATAGTATTTTCTAGATTTTCTTCTGAGATTTTGGTAGTTTGAGGTCTTACATTTAAGTATTTAATCCATCTTGAGTTAATTTTGATATATGGTAAAAGATAGCAGTCCAGTTTCAATCTCCTACATATAGCTAGCCAGCTCTCCCACTACCAGAGGAAGTTATTTCTCCATCGTTCATTTTTATCGACTTCATTGAAGATCAGATGACTGTAGGTGTGTGACTTTCTTTCTGGGCTAATGTGTCTGTTTTCACACTAGTACTTTGATAGGAATAACATTGAATCTCTGTAGATGCTTTTTTTTGGCAGTAGGGCTTTTTTTTTTTTTTTTTTGAGACAGGGTCTTCTTTTGTCACCCAGGCACGATCTGGACCCACTGCAACTTCTGCCTTCTAGGCTCAATTGATCCTCCCACTTTAGCCTCCTGAGTAGCTAGGACTACAGGCACATGCCACCATGCCTGGCTCATTCTTGTATGTTTTGTAGATATGGGGTTTCACCATGTTGCCCAGGCTGGTCTCGAACTCCTGGACTCAAGCGATCTGCCTGGCTCAGCCTCCCAAAGTGCTGGGACTACAGGTGTGAGCCATGCACCCAGCCCAGTAGGGTCATTTTAATGATGCTGATTCTTCTAATCCATGAGCACAGAATTTTTTCCCATTTGTTTGTGTTATCTATGATTTATTTTTTTTTTCTGACACAGGATCTCGTTCTGTTGCCCAGGCTGAAGTGCAATGGTGTGATCACAGCTTGCTGCAGCCTTGACCTCCCAGGTTCAGTCAATCCTCCTGCCTCAGCCTCCTGAGTAGCTGGAAACTATAGGCATGTGCCACCATGTCCTGCTAATTGTTTATAATTTTGTGTAGAGACAGGGTTCTACCATGTTGCTCAGGGTGGTATCAAACCCCTGGGCTCAAGCCATCTGCCCACCTTGACTTCCCAAAGTGCTGGGCTATCTATGATTTCTTTCAGCAGTGTTCTGTAGTTCTCCTTGTAGAGGTCTTTCACCTCCTTGGTTCAACGTATTCCCAGGTGTTTTTGTATGTGTGGCTTTGTAAATGGGATTGCATTCTTGATTTGGCTCTCAGCTTGAATGTTAGTGTATAGAAATGCTACTGATTTTTGTACATTGATGTTGTGTCTTAGAATCTTACTAAAGTAGTTTATCAGTTCTAGGAGCCTTTGGTTGGAGTCTTTAGGGTTTTCTAGGTATAGAGTCATATCAATAAAGAGGGATAATTTTCCTTCTTTTTTTCTTATCTGGATACATTTTATTTCTTTCTCTTGACTGATTGCTCTGGGTAGAACTTTTAGTGCTATGTTGAATAAGAGTGGTGAAAGTGGCATCCTTGTCTTGTTCCTGTTCTTAAGGGAAATGCTTCCAGCTTTTGCCCAATTATTATGATTTTGGCTGTGGGTTTGTCATAGGTGGCTCTTAATATTTTGAAATATGTTCCTTCAATGCCTCATTTATTGAAGGTTTTTTTTTATCATGAAAGGATATTAGATTTTATCAAATGCTTTTTTCCATATATATTGAGATGATCATATAGTTTTTGTTTTTAATTCTGTCTATGTGGTGAATCACATTTATTGATTTGCATATGTTGAACCACCTTGCATCCAGGTATGAAGCCTACTTGATCATGGTGAATTAACTTTTTGATGTGCTTCTGGATTCAGTTTCCTAGCACTTTGCTGAGAATATTTGCATCTATGTTCATCAGGGATTTTGGTCCGTAGTTTTCCTTTTTCATTGTTTCTTTGCCAGGTTTTGGTATCAGAGTGATGCTGATTTCATAGGATGAGGTAGGGAGGAGTCCCTCCTCCTTGGTTTTTCTTTCTTTCTTTTTTTTTTTTGGACAGTTTGCCAGCTCTTCTTTGTATATCTGGTAGAATTTGGCTGTGAATTTGTCTGGTCCAGGGCTTTTTTGGTTGGTAGGTTTATTTTGACTGATTCGATTTTGGAACTTGATATTGGTCTCTTCAGGATTCCAACTTCTTCCTGATTCAATCTTGGGAGGTTGTGTATTTCCAGGAATTTATTCATTTCCTCTGGCTTTTCTAGTTTGTGTACGTAGAAGTGTTCATAATAGTCTCTGAGGATCTTTTTTTGTATTTCAGTGTGATTTGTTGTAATGTTACTTTTGTCATTTCTGATTGCTGACTTGCAAATATTTCCTCTCACTCTGTGGGTTGCCTTTTTACTCTGTTGATAGTGTTTTTAATATATATATTTTTTTAATTTTGTGTAGTCAAATTTTATAAAGTCTATTTTTTCATTTGTTACCTGAGTCTCTGGTGTCATATCCAGGTAATAATTGCCAAATCCAATGTTGTGAAGCTTTTCTCTTCTGTTTTCTTCTAAGAGTTTTTTAGTTTTGGGTCTTACATTTAGCACATAGGTCCCTTTGAATTAATTTTTTGCACATGGTATTAGGAAAGGATCCAACTTCATTATTTTGCATATTGATATCCAATTTTCTCAACCCCATTTGTTGAAAAGACTGTCTTTTCCCACATTGGATGACCTTAGCAGCCTGTTGACAATCATTTGACCATATATGCAAGGCTGTATTACCGACCTCTCTATTCTAGTCCATTGGTCTATATGTATCTTTATGCCAGTACTACACTGTTTTGGTTACTGTAGCTTTATGGTAAGTTTTTAAATCAGTAAGTGTGAGTCCTCCAGCATTTTTCCCCTAGGATTATTTTGGCTATTCACATTCTTTTGAGATTCACTGAATTCCTCAACCTGTGTCTTTAGGATAAGTTTTCTATTTCTGCAAAAAATGACATTGGGATTTTAATAGTGATTGCATTAAAACTATAGATTGGTTTGGGTAGTATTAACATCTTAACAATATTGAATCTTTCAATCCATGGATATGAGATGCCTTTCCATTTGTATCTTCTTTAATTTCTTTCAGCAATATTTTGTCATTTTCAATGTACAAGTCTATTTCCTTGATTATTTTAACTTTTTGATTAAATATTTTATTTTATTTTATTCTTTTTGCTGCTGTTGGAAATGAAATTTTCTTAATTTCTTTTCAGATTGCTCATTGTTAGTGTATAGAAATGCAAATAATTTTGTTTGTTTGTTTGAACTTGTATCCTGCTACTTTGCTGATTCTACTTATTGGTTCTAACAGTTTTTGTGTGGAATATTTAGGATTTTTGTTCACATGAAATTATGTTATCTGTGAACAGAGATAATTTTTCTTCTTCCTTTATAATTAGGATGATATTTATATTTACTAAGTTTTCTTGCCTAAGTATTCTGCCTAGGATTTCCAGTACTATGTTGACTAGAAGTGGCAAAATCAGACATCTTTGCTTTTTCCTGATTTTAAAGGAAAACCTCTTAGTCTTTTACCATTTAGTATGACATTTGCTCAAGGACAATATATTAATATAAGTTTTTCACATACAGCTTTTATAATGTCAAGATAATAATCTTGTATTGCTAATTTGTTGAATGTTTTTATCATGAAAGGGTGTTGAATTTTGTCAAATTCTTTTTCCTCCATCAATTGAAATGGTTATGTGATTTTTGTCTTTCCTTCTGTTTTTCTGGTGTGTTACATTAGTCAATTGTCATATGTTGAACTATCTTTGAATTTCACACATAAAGCCCACTTGGTCATGGTGTCTTATCCTTTTAATATGCTACTGAATTCAGCTTACTGTATTTAGTTGAGGATTTTTGCATCTATAATTAAAGAACATATTGATCTGTGGTTTCCTTATGGTATCTTTGTCTAGCTTTGGTATCAGGGTAACATTGGCCTCAAAGAATGAGTTAGAAAGTATTTTCTCTTCAACTTTTTTTTAATAAAAATTTGAGCATTAGTATTAGCTCTTTAAATGTTTGGTAGAATTCAAGTGTGAAGATATTAGGTCAAAATCTTTTCTTTGTCAGATTATTGGTTACTGATTCAACCTCCTTACTAGTTATAGGTCTATTCAGCTTTTCTGTTTCTTTGTGGTTTAGTCTGATAAGTTTTATGTTTCTAAGAATTTGTCCATTTGATCTAGGTTATTCAGTTTGTTGGCATTCAATCACTCATAGCTCTCTCTTAAAATCTTTTTTATTTATGTGGAATTGGTAGTGATGTTTCACCCTCTTTTAATTTTAGTGATTTGTCAATTCTTTATTTTATTTATTTTGATTCTAATCTTTATCATTTTATTCCTTCTGCTAGCTTTTGGTTTAGTTTGTGTATCTTTTTCTAGTTCTTTAAGTTGTAAAGTTAGGTTTTTGATTGGACATCTTTCCTGATTTTTCTAATGTAAGTGCCTACAGCTAGAAATTTCCCCCTTAGCACTGCTTTCACTGTGTCCTAGTTTTGGTGTGTTACATTTTTGTTTTCATTCACCTCTAACAATTTCTTAATTTCCCTTGTGATTTATTCTTTGATTTATTGGTTAAGAGTACATTGTTAGCCCAGACATGGTGGCTCACACCTGTAATCCCAGCACTTTGGGAGGCCAAGGCTGGTGGATCATTTGAGGTCAGGTGTTCGAGACCAGCCTGGCCAACATGGTGAAACCCCATCTCTACTAAAAATACAAAAATTAGCCAGGCATGGTGGCGCATGCCTGTAATCCCAGCTACTCTGGAGGCTGAGGCAGGAGAATCACTTGAACTGGGGAGGCAGAGATTGCAGTGAGCCAAGATCGGGTCACTGCACTCCAGCCTGGGCCACAGAGCGAGACTTGATTTCAAAAAAAAAAAAAAAAGAGAGTCTATTGTTTAATTTCTACAAATTTGTGAATGTTTTAGTTTTTATGTTATTGATTTCTGACTTCATCTCATTGTCAGAGAAGAAACTTTGTATAATATCTGTCTTTTAAAATCTATTGAGAGTAAATCTGTGGCTTAACATATGGTTTGTTCTGGAAAACATCCCATGTGCACTTGAGAATAATGTGTCTTCTGTTGTTTGGTAGGGTGTTCTGTATATATCTGTTAGATTTAGTTTGTTGTACTGTTCAAATCTTCTATTTTTTTACTTACCTTCTGTCTGGTTGTTCTATCCATTATTTAGAGTAGGGTATTGAAGTCTTCAACTATTATTGTAGAACTATTTATTTTTCCCTTCAGTTCTGTCACTTTTGCTTCAATTTTGGTGGTCTGTTATTAAGTACATAAATGTTTATAATTGTCATTATTTTTTGCCATGTTGAAACTTTTAACATATAATGTCTATCTTTACATTTTTTGACTTATAGTCTATTTTGTTTGATATTAGTATAGCCACCCCTGTTCCTTTTTGGTTACTATTTTCGTGGAATGTCATTCCATCCTTTTTTCTTTCAACCTATCTGTGTCTTTGGATCTGAAGTGTATTTCTTGTAGATGTCATATACTTAGTTGAATTATGTAATGTCTAGTGTTTAATTGATTTTTTGACAGTGAAATATTTAAATTCTTATCTTATAGATGTGTATTCTTTAGCTATTTTCTTTGTGGTTATCATTGGGGATTACACTGAATATCCTGAAGTTATAATACTCTATTTTGATTTTATACCAGTTTAACTTCAGTAACATACAAAACTCTACTCCTTTCATAGATCTGTCTCTACCCCTTTCAGTTGTTGATGTCACACATCTTTATATATTGTGTGTCCAAAAACATAACTAATAATTTTTAATATGTTAGTCTCTTAGATTATGTAAAAAACAAATTCTGGAGTTACAAACCAAAGTTATAATAATACTGCTCCTTAATCCCTAATGTCACCTAGAAAACCAAAAGTGGAGTTATATATCACTGTTACAATAATACTAATTTCTATAATTTCCAATGTATTTACTTTTACTGAGATCTTTATTTCTTTATACAGCTTCAAGTTACCATCTAGTGTTCTTTCATTTCAACTTGTAGAACTCTCTTTATAATTTCTTGCAGGGCAGATCTAATTGAAATGAACTCTTTCAGCTTTTGTTTATTGGGAAATGTCTTAATTTTTCCTTCACTTTTGACAGACAATTTTGTCAGATTATGGGATTCTTAATTGACAGGCTTCTTTGTATGTACGTTTTTTGTCTTGTTTTGTTTTGTTTTAGCACCTTTAATATATTGGCCCACTTGCCTTCTGTCCTTCAGAGTTTCTGATAAGAAATCTTATTGCTTTCAAAATTATCTCTTTATCGTTGTCTTTCAAGAGTTTGATTATAATGTGCCTCAGTGAGTTTGTTAAGCATCTTGGATGTTTATGCTCATGTCTTTCATCAAATTTAGAAAGTCATCAGTCATGATTTCTTGAAATATTCTCTCTCTTTTTTCTCTCTCTCTCTTCTTGGACCCACACAATGAATACGTTGGTGAATGAGTACTTGATGGCATCTTACAGGTCCCTTAGGCTCTGTTTGCTTTTCTGCGATCTTTTTTCTTTCTGTTTTTCAGATTTGATTTTTATTGTTCTACCTTCAAATCCACTGATGCATTCTTCTGCCTGCTCAGTCTACCTGTGAATTCCTCTAGTGAAGTTTTCATTTTAATTATTGTACTTTTCAGGTCCAGAATTCCTTTTCGGGTTTTTCATTTCTTTATTGATATTTCAATTTTGTTCATATATTGTTTCTTGGCATTCTCCATGTCTTCTTTTAGTTCTTTGAGCATCTTTAAGATAATTGTTTTAAAGTATTTTTCAAGTAGATCCACCATCAGTTATTTTTTCAGATTCAGTTTCTATTGGTTTGTTTTATTTTTTTCCTTTGAAAGAGCTATACTTTCCTGTGTCTTTGTATACTTTGTAATATTATTGTTGAAAACTAGACCTTTGGATTTTATAATGTAGTGACTCTGGAAATCAGATTCTGATTCTCCCCTTCTCCTCAGGGTTTGCTGGATTTAATTTAATTTAATTTATTTATTTATTTTTATTTTTGTAGGCTGTCTCTGTGCCAAAGCTCAGCTGAAAGTGTCAACATAAAGCCTTCTCAGCTGTTTTCCAAGCCTATGATTTCTCCTGGCATGGTGACTTTCTAATTTCTTCTATATGTGTGATTACTCTGGAATGTCTCAGTCTTCAGTGTCTGACTCTCAAAAAAGGGAAAAAGAGAAAAATAAAGCGAAGGAAGCACTGACCCTTTAAATCTGTAAGTCAGTTTACCTGGAAGGGGAGGGACCTGCAACACTGGGGTGGTGTATCCATAGCCAGTGCTCCTTTGTCTGCATCTCTGTAATCAAATGCAATAAGAGTTGGAGAACACTGTCCTTTTGCCCACCTTGGATTCCATTAGCTGCGTGAAAGCTGCAGCAGGAACATGTGCAGGACTCTCTGACATGGGGCTGAGGGTGGGTGATGAGTGGCTGCTAACAGCTACTGTGCTCACAGCTGAAATTGACCAAAATTCACCATGATTTATGTTCTAAGCCATCGATCTAGAGTTCCAAAATAGTTACATCAGACAGATTCTGTCAGTGTAATTGTTGTCTAGGTGGGGAGACACATTTCTAGTGGTTTACAATCAATCATCTTCCCAGAATTCTCCCAGGACTAGCTTTTGAGGCCAGTTTTGGAGGTTTGTTCTGACCCCAAGAGAGTTCTTCTTCACCTCTCTCTTCCTAATTTTGTTTAGTGAGCTAGCTAGTCTATGGTTTTGCTTATTGCTCTTAATTAAAAGAAGCTATTGTTTTCTAGAGCACTCATAGGCTTACACTATCCCACACTGTGTTTTAAATAAAGTCAGTTCTTTTGGCCAGAACTTTGAAGTTCCCTTTTTTTATGGACTGCCTTTGGGCAAAATCTCTGAACTTACTGCTCTAAGCTCTGGGTAGGTGGTGTGGGAGCTTCTAGTCTTGGCTTGCCTCTGTCCTACAGGTGAGCAAATGCGTGAGAGTGATCTACAGTCTGGTATTCTTGGTTTTCTTTACCTGGCACAGGTCTTCCACCCTATGGATTAAGTCTGGGTGGAAGAAAAGAAGAGAGCTCATCAGGAATTTAGCTTCTTCAACTTGCAGTTGGAAGGGATGAGAAATGCTGGTGGCCTGCCTTTTCCAGTGAGATATGATGTCCATTGAGTGGGAAGTGAGGGAAGAGGGAGCCCTGTCTTCTTGACCCCATCTATTTGCAGTGGAGTTCCCATGGAGCTGAAATGCGGTAGAGAGAGGAAGGGAGACAGGTGACAGTAAGGCTCAATGCTATAGATTCTTACTGTTCTTACTGAGATTAACACATTTCTTTCAATAAATATTTCTTTATTTGCTCTGTGCCCTTAGGACAATTTCCGAGACTTTAAATGGTTGTTTCTTGAAAATAGTTTTCACCAGCTTTGCTTGTTTTGCTAGAGAATGGGCCTGCAGAGCTCTGCATGCTACCAAACTGGAAGTGGAATTTCTGTCCAATCCTCCGTTTTATCCTCCGCTGATAAGGTGATTTTCTTTGGGGCATTTGGATTGATATTGTTACTTTGTTTAGACACATTCAGAATTTCTGTGTCAGGAACCACTAGTTGAGATTTAATATCCATTTTCTCCTTCCTCCTTAAGCACAGAATCTCAATGTTATTAGGGACAACAATGTACCCAACTAGAAGACTACAGCAGTGAGGTGTGGTTGTGTGAGTTCTGGTCGATGAGTTGTAAGTGGAAGTATTGCCTGCATTTTGGAGGGGGCTGCTGAAAGGGAGCTGATCAGGCAGGAATGTGACCCTTTGCCTTTCTTGTTGCCTAGCATGTGGCCTTGAAGGCTGGTATGCTAGCAGTCATCTTGCATAATGAGGCAACCTTGAAGAGGGAGGCAGAGCAAAAATATAGGTAATCTTTTTGCATTGATTACCAGGTTCTTTGTGGATGCTTGGAGCTGCCATATCAGTCCTGGATCATGTTCTTACAAAGAGTATAAATCCTTGTGTGTTTAAGCCACTATTTTTTCTCAAATGTTATCTCTCCTATGAAGTAATGCCTTATCTCTTGATAGTTAGAAATGGTTCCTTTGGCTTTTGAATTGTCGTAACAGTTACCTCTAATTCCCCATGGTACTGATATATAACATAACATTCTCTTTTGTATTAATGCTATTTGGGTTTGTGCTATAAGGGAACCAGATGGCTAGCCTAGTGAAATCTAGTGCAGATCTTCCAAGGCTGGCTATGGGCGAGGAATCACCAAGTAGGGAGTGCTGGCTGGACCTCAAAGCCCTGACTCCTACTCCCAGTAAGTGCTCCTACCACCTACAGGCTGGCCTTAGGGACCCTGCTTTACTGTTGAGGATTCAGACCAAGTATAATGACATATAACTCTTTGCTTAATTCTACTTGATGCAACTAAGAATAAGCTAGGAGATTATTGAAAGCTCAGGGTACCAGACAGGGAAATAAACAAAGACAGTAAAATAACACTAGGTAATCAGTCTTACTAGTCATCTTTAGTTTGGGGTCCCTGCTGCACCCTTTCCTGCTTTCACATAGCAGATATCTTCTGTGCCTGGTTATCCCTAGATTCAGTGGCAAAACTGTTCAGATGCAGCCACTAACATTATCTTAAGGCCTTTGGAATACAAAGACAGTGGGTATCTGCATCTGGCATGTCCAAGCTGAAACCTGGATCCCAGTACTTTTGAAAACTTGATAATTAAGATGATAAAAACAAGCAAACAACTCCTGTCATCTAAAATCTCCCTTCTAGAGTAATTCATTTGGTCCTGGGATTCCATTCAGTGGGAAATTTTAGTTATGCAATATAAAGCAAAGATCCTCTTCTAAATGAAGGTGTTTGAGACTAGTTCCAAGGAGCTAAACTTTCCTAGAATTTAAGATAGTAATGTTGTCTTTGCAGAATGCTGAGTTGTGTCTTTGCAGACTTTTATTGCTTTTGGAGAAAATACTCTGAACTAAGGAGGGGGTCAGTAATGATGGAAAAGTTAGCACAGTGCCCGGGCCTTGTACTTACACAGAACCCACATATTAGTCAAAGGAATGGGAATTAGAAGACAATAGAACTGTTTTTATGGGAGAATTTGTGACATCAAGGTTTAAGACACATTTTTAGGGCAGATGACAAGGAGAAAGTTAATAATAGCAAATAATAATAATAGTATGATGGTTAATACTGAGTGTAAACTTAACTGGATTGAAGGATGTAAAGTATTGATCCTGGGTGTGTCTGTGTGTGTGTTGCCAAAGGAGATTAACATTTGAGTCAGTAGGCTGGGAAGGCAGGCCCACCCTTAATCTGAGTGGGCACCATCTAATCAGCTGCCAGCAAGGCCAGAATATAAAACAGGCAGAAAAATGTGAAAAGGCCAGACTAGCTAGCCTCCCAGCCTACATCTTGCTCCCGTGCTGGATGCTTCCTGCCCTTGAACATCAGATTCTAAGTTCTTCAGCTTTGGGACTCAGACTGGCTTCCTTCCTCCTCAGCTTGCAGATGGCCTGTTGTGGGACCTTGTAATCATGTGAGTTAATAGTACTTAATAAACTCCCATACATATATGTGTGTGTATATATATACACACACATACATATATACATATATATGTATATATCTGTCCCTCTAGAGAACCCTAATACATATAGTGAACACTTTTATAGTGCTTATTCCTTGCCAGGCATACACTAACACTTTAGGTATATTAGCTCATTAATCCTCATAGTAACTTTGTGGCAGTACAAAGATTATTATCTCTACTTTACAGATGAGGAAACTGAGGCACAGAGAAGTTAGATAGATTGCCCAAAGTTGCTCAGCCATGAAGAGTGGATCTGGGATTGAAACCCATGCAGACTAGCTCCAGAGACTGGGCTTTACTCTTCTGACTGTTCACTTAAGAGAAGTATCCCTTTCTCTCCACCTCTATGTGAAACCTTGTGTGTCTTTGTTTGTTTGGACTGTTTTAACAAAACCATAAACTGGGTAGCTCATAAACAACAGAAATTGATTTCTCACCATGCTACAGGCCAGAACATCCAAGATCAAGGCACCAACAGATTTGGTGTCTGGTGAGGGCTTGCTTCCTCAAACACTGCACCTTCTCTCTGTGTTCTCGAATGATAGAAGGGGCAAACAAGCTCTCTTGGGCTTATTTTACAAGCACACTAATCCCATTCATAAGTATTCCACTTCCATGACCTAATCACCTCCTTAAAGGCCCCAGCCCTAATAGTATCACCTGCAGATTAGGTTTCAAATATGAATTTTAGGGGAATGGAGACATTGACATCATAGCACGGAGGATTGACAGCTATTGTCAATGGTGTTCTGACTCCCTTATAAATATTCCTGATAAACAGAAAGGCAAGTGGTTTTCATCTATTTATTTTTCATCAGGTCACCTTATTGAACTCTCACATTAATTCTATTTGCCTTTCAGCTAACTCTCTGTGATTTGGAGTGGTGATGGAGGTAATCATCTTTCCTGGAATTATGCATTATCTGGCTTCTACTCTTTCTATAGCTGTGCCTCCCATTTCTATTTGCTACCTTACCACATCAGCTATGATTTATGAAATAATAAAAATGGAATTGAGTTTTCTAGTGGCTTTCAACAGGATAGATATGACATCAGAGAATAGGGGGAGCAGAGTAAGCAGTGAAGAAGAAATTACAGTAATTTAGGTGTGATGTCATGATGGCTTAGTCTAGTATGATGGCTAAGGACATAAAAAGGGGGATATATGGGAAAGATGCCTTAGATAAAGAAATTGCTGGACTTGTGATGTGAGTGAGTGATAAAATAAATACATCTTTCCCAAAACCTAGTGCTGTACTGATGGTGACAATCTGTAACAGATGTTAGTATCCATTGAAAACATATGGCTGGTTATCAACAGGAAGTAAGAGGAAGTAAATGAATCACAAGTCTCAGTTTATGAGAGCGTTAGCATATATATATATATATGTGTGTGTGTGTGTGTGTGTATAAAATCTCCATGGTTGGTGGTGTGTGTGTGTGTGTGTGTGTGTGTATTTTATATAATAAAATCTCAATGGTTCATTCTTCAATTCTTGAGCTATTCAGTCCCATTCTTCTCTGCCTGCTCCAGACTTAAAATCTTCTCTTTTTTCTCAAAACCCACTTTGTGTATTCTGTTACCTGTTCTTCCATGCATCTTGGTTTAATGGCCCTAGTTCAGGGAGTCCTTCCAGATTTCTCCAGCTCTTGGACCATAAGTGGTGTCTCAGCATAGCATCCTGCATTCTTCTTCCCAAAGTACTCACCACAGTTGCGATTTGGTAGATACTTGTGTGATTGTGTAACATGTGTTTCCCTCACTGGACCCATCAGCTCCAGAAGGACATGGAGCAAAGCTGTATTTGTTTCTGCCATATCCCTCATGCCTAGAACAAAGTCTGGCATATAGTACATAATCCATAAATGATTGTTGAATGTACTCATGACTATAAAATAATAGTATCTTAAATAATTAGCACTTACATAGTGATTTTCTAGCTTATACAATAATATTTTATGACTGCTGTGTCTCACCTGGTCCTGTGTATCAACCCTGTGAAAAATACAGATATGGGACATTTAGCTGATGTCTTATCAGGGTATGGTATTTTCACCTGTGTCATCTCACTTGGTGCTCACTGAGACCCTTGCAATTTATACTCCAGAAGAACTGAGCTCTGAATATGACATACTCCTTATACATATGGGTTCTTCTCTCTGCTGAGATGCCCCACCATTGTGGATGTCATTGTGGCTCACCCAGACTGCACCTCTCGACTAGTTGCTGGGAGCATTGGCTACTAACAGCTCTAGCCACTCCCTTTTCTAGAGAATTGTCCCCCTCTGAAGAGCCTAGAATGAAGTATCCCACCTGGGAAGGGGCAGCACACAGTTCATGACTGACTGACACAGGGTACAGAAAGCCGTCACTTGACCTGAAGGAGGTTGCTATAGTTTGAATGTGTCCCCTCCAAAATTCATGTGTTGAAACTTAATCTCCATTGTTGTGGTATTAAGTGATGGGGCCTTTTGGGACATGACGAAGTCATAAGGGTTCTGCCCCTCATAAATGGATTAGTGCCTTGTGAAAGAGCTCAGGGTTGAAGGGATCACTCTCTTGCACTTCTGCCATATGAGGACACAGCATTCGTTCCCCTTTCTTTGCCCTTCCATCCTTTCTGCCATGTGAGGACACAGCAGGAAGGCCCTAACCAGACATGAAACCTGCCAGTGCCTTGATCTTGGACTTCCTAGCCTCCGCAACTACAAGAAATGAATTTCTGTTCCTTATGAATTACCCAGCCTGTGATATTGTGTTACAGCAGCATAGATGAACTAAGACAGTGGGGGAACTTCCTCATGGGCCTCCTGCAGAGCCCATACCCTCCTTGCCCTCTCCCACACTCCTGCTTCATTGACTATCCAATATATTGTCTCTGCAGGAATCTCCATCTCAGGCTCTGCTGTTAGGGAGCCCAACCTAAGACACATTGCCCTATCCACTTTGTGCACCTCTAGCCTCCCTATAAAGCTTTCCCTGGAGATGTAAGACTGGCGAGTACAGACAACATGGTCCTCAAAGAGGAAGCACCTGGGACCAGGTGGGTCCCTGCAGTCTGGCATGTATGGAGGGAGTGCCACAGAGTGGGCATATATTGAAGCCACTCTGCGAGTGCCCAGAGCTAAGGAAACCAGTGCATGGCCTTCCCTGGGGCACTCAGGCACACACCACTGCTCCTTGGTGAGCTGGCTCTCCTGATGGCAACACTCACTCCTTAGCCTTCCTTCCTCACTTCTAATGCCTGAAGAAAAAGTAGAGGGAGCCTATGGGCTTTGGGTTCTATAGGGGCTTGCAACAACCGGGCCTCACTGTCTCAAGTCCCACTGCCACTGGACCCTTGAAGTTTGGGCTTCTAGAGAGGCCCAGGGAGAAGCTGGAACTTCTCCCACCTGCCTAAGGCTCACCTCCCTCTTCCAGGGTGCTGACAGAAGACGTGTGCTTGCCCACCACCACTCCCAGGGGGCATCCTGCAAGTTTCCTGCAAGGACATGGCTTTACCCTGTGACCACCACAGGTCCACTCCTCCAGATGTATATAGGAAATCCAAAAATTCATCTCAGAGATGAACACATACACTTTTTCCCATATTTGTTCCTGTAGTAGATGGTAAACTCCAGGGAAGGCAGGAATCATGTCTTGCTACCTTAGTAGCTCCCAGGGTAACAAGGATATAATTAATTTTTCTGAATTGAAAAAGTCTTAGAGAAATGCTATACAATTTCCTAGGGGAGTCTTGTGCTCAATCTTATTAAATGAGTGAAGGCATATTTTCTTTTGAATAGGATCTTGCAATAACTTAAGTCAAAGCATATTAAAATGACTTTTTAGAGTCGATTTATATTTGTATGTATATTTTAGGGCAGGGAGGCCTATAGGTATCCTCAAACTCTGTTAAATGAGAAGAGACCTTTGAATGCTCTCTCTTATCATTCCTATTCAATACAGTATTAGAAGCCCTGGCCAGAGCAATCAGGCAAGGGAAAAAAATATAGGCATCCAAATAGGAAGAGAGGACGTCAAATTACCCCCTGTTTGCAGATAACATGATCCAATATATAAAAAATTCCATGGTCTTGGCCCAAGAGCTCCTTAAGCTGATAAACAACTTCAGCAAAGTCTCAGAATTAAAACAAACAAACAAAAAACCAATGCACAAAAATCACTGCCATTCCTATACACCAACAATAGTCAAGCCAAAAGCCAAATCAGGAACACAATTCCATTCATAATTTCCACAAAAAGAATAAAAAACCTAGGAGTACAGCTAATCAGGGAGGTGAAAGATTTCTACAACGAGAACTACAAAATACTGCTCAAAGGAATCAAAGAGGACTCAAAAAAAGGAACAACATTCCATGGTCATAGATAGGAAGAATCAATATTGTTACAATAGCCATACTGCCCAAAGCAATTTATAGATTTAATGCTATTCTTCTTAAAATACCATTGAGATTCTTTCCAGAACTAGAAAAAAACTATTTAAAAATTTGTATGCAACCAAAAAAGAGCTTAAATAGCCAAGGCAGTCCTAAGCAAAGGACCAAAGCTAAAGACATCATGTTACCTGACTTCAAACTATACTACAGTGCTATAGTAACCCAAACAGCATGGTACTGGTATGAAAACAGACACATAGACTAATAGAACATAATAGAGAGCCCAGAACTAAGCCTACACACCTACAACTATCTGAGATTTGACAAATCTGACAAAAACAAGCAATGGGGGAAAGCACTCCTTATTCAATAAATGGTGCTGGGATAGCTGGCTAGCCATATGTGGAAGATTGAAATTGGACCCATTCCTTACACCATATACAAAAATTAACTCAAGATGGATTAAAGACTGAAATGTAAAACCCAAATCTGTAAAAACCCTGGAAGACAACCTAGGCAATACCATTCTGGACAGAGAAACAGGCAAAGATTTCATAATAAAGACACCAAAAGCAATTGCAACAAAAGCAAAAATTTCCATCTAACTTTCTCCACAATTTTGTCTAAAAATTAGACAAATGGGATCTAATTAAACTGGAGAGCTTCTGCACAGCAAAAGAAACTATCAACAGAGTAAACAGAAAACCTACAGAATGGGAGAAAATTTTTGCACACTGTGCATCTGACAAAGGTCTAATATCCAGCATCTATAGGGAACTTAAACAAATGTACAAGGAGAAAACAACTCTATTGAAAAGTGGGCAAAGAACATGAACTGACACTTCACAAAAGAAGATACATGCAGCCAACAAGCATATGAAAAAAGCTCAATATCACCTATCATTAGAGAAATGCAAGTCAAAACCATAATGTGATACCATCTCATGCCAGTCAGATGGCTTTTATTAAATAGTAAAAAACAAAAAACACAAAAAACAACAACAAAACCCAGGTTCTGGTGAGGCTGTGGAGAAAAAAGAAATGCTTATACACTGTTGGTGGGAATGTAAATTAGTTCAACCATTGTGGAAAGCAGTGTGGTGATTCCTCAAAGACTTAAAACAGAAATTCTGTATGATGCAGCAATCCCATTACTGGGTATGTACCAAAAGGAATATCAATCATTCTTTCATAAAGACACATGCACATGTCATGTATGTTCATCACAGCACTATTCACAACAGCAAAGACTTAAGTCAACCTAAATGCTCATCAGTGGTAGACTGAATAGAGAAAATGTGGCACATATACACCATGGAATACTATGCAGCCATACAAAAGAATGAGATCATGTCCTTTGCAGGAACATGGATGGAGCCGGAGGCCATTATCCTTAGCAAACTAACACAGGAACAGAAAACCAAATACTGCATATTCTCACTTATAAATTGGAGTTAAATGATGAGAACATTTCAACACATAGAGGAGAACAATACACATTGGGGTGGAGTGTGGGAGGAGGGGAGAGGATCAGGAACTTATGAGTACTAGGCTTAACACCTGGATGACAAAATGATCTGTACAACAAACCTCCATGGCATAAGTTTACTTATGTAACAAACCTGCACACGTACCCCCCGAACTTAAAAGTTAAACAAAAAAAGACGTACTTTAAAAAAAGCTTGCCCGAAATTTTGAGATAGGAAGAGAATAGGCTATGAAGAGAGTACTGCAGGCAGAACCAGAACCATTCACACAACCACCTCCCTACTACTCCTTCCGTTTTCCTTCCTTTCTTTTTCCCTTCTTCCTTCCTTCCTGAGGTACAAAGTAGCATGAATGCCTCCCATAAATGGTGTCCATGAGTCCACACCTGTCTTAGTCTGCTCAAATTGCCATAACAAAATACCTTGGACTGGGTGGCTTAAACCAAAGCAAGTTATTTTCTCACAGTTCAGGAGGCTGGAAGTCCAAGGTCAAGGTGCCAGCAGGGTTAGTTTCTGGGGAGGGCCCTCTTCCTGGCTTGCAGATGGTGCCAGCTCACTGTGTCCTCACATGGCATGGAGAGAGAGAGAGAGACAGGAATCTTTCTCTGTTTTTATAAAGCCACAGTCCTAGTACATTAGGGCCCTACCGTTAACTCATTTAACCTCAATTACTTCCCATGACTTGAAGAATAGGACTTCAACATATGCATTTTATTGGGTGGCGGAGGGATATAATTTAGTCCGTAACAACATCCTTTGCCCTAAAACTTTGTGACTTGATTTGGCCAATGTCAACAAATGCAAAGCAGAGGTGTGAATGGTACATACACATTTCCACTTGATCTCTTGCACAACTGGGCTTTCTTACTCTTGCACCTCTACCTTGCCATTATAACACACCTGGCCAGCATCATTGAATGATGCAGGAGACACGTGCAGAAGAGCCAAGGCCATCTTAGAACAAGCTGACGGACCAGCTGATCCCCTAAAGTGTGAGTGAACCTATCCAAGGTCACTTGAGCCGGGGCTTCTTCAGTAGAACTGCCCAGCTGACCCATGGATTGGTGAGAAATGAAAAATAGTTGTTTTCAGGACACTGAACTTTGGAGTGATTTGTTGCACAGCGGTAGCTAACTAATTATCCTTTCTCTGTTCCTTCTTTTTCTTTTTCAAAGAATTTTTTATATGTATGTGTGCCTTTTTCCTACATTTCTTCTGTTAGAGTTTATGGATTAATCCTATCTCCAAATTTCTTTTAATTCCTGATCACCTGAACTAGAATGCTCCCCTCCATCCTGTCTAGCCTTTCACCTTTGTTTACTTTTTTGCATGGCATTTATTGCTGCTCGACATATTATGTCATATGCTTATTTGTTCATTATTTACCTCCTCTAGTAGAATGAAAGCCACATGAGGATTTGGACCATGTCTGTCTTGTCACTGTTGCGTTCCCTGCATCTAGAACATGTCTGGCACTTAGTAGGCAATTTATAGGTATCTGTGGAATGAACAAGCAAATGAGTGAATACATTTTTGGAAACACTAAAACAATGACATTTATTTGAGATGTGTTTGTATATGTATATGTTTATGTATACGTAAACTCAGTGCTTATGGCATGGATTAAATAGAGTAAAACAGAACCTAGGATTTCAAGTTTTGAGGCTGGTGCTAGCATTTTGCTGAAGTACCCAGATGAATGACAGTAAAAATGGACAAAGAAACAGCACAAACAGTTGGTTTTCACTAACAAGAATGAAGAAGCCGAATGTTGCCAATTTGTGCATTGTAGGAATAATAAGTCCTTCAAACAGGGCGGGGGAATTGTTTGCCAAATGTGTTCAAGCTGTGGCCCTGCCCACAGCTATGTGCTTGTATTAGCAGAGACTGGAAGCTTCACTGTTTATGAAAGGATTGGGCTTTTTAAGTATTATGCCAATTCATCTCTTTTTCTGAGTTAGAGTGTCTTATCCAATTAATTCATTGGTAATTCAATTACTCCCTCTCCTCTTAAAAGGGAATGCGTCAGGCTGGGCACAGAGGCTCATGCCTGTAAACCCAGCATGTTGGGTGGCTGAGGTGGGAAGATCACTTGAGGCCAGGAGTTCAAGACCAGCTTGTCCAGCATGGCAAGACCCCATCTCTACTAAAGATATAAAAAATTAGCTGGGCATGGTGGCACACACCTGTAATCCCAGCTACCTGGGAGGCGGAGGTGGAAGGATGAGCTGTGATTGTGCCACTGCACTCCAGCCTGGGTGATGAGACCCTGTCCCAAAGAATCAATCAATCAATCAATCAAATAAGGGAATAGGTCATTTAAGGAAAAATAAAGTCATGCTCAGATTTCTAAGCCATCTGCAGTGCAGTGGGGCCAAGTGGTCAGCTGGCTTCCAAAGCAGAGGCTACTGGTGGCAGGCTGGCCAATAGCCATATTAAGGTTCTACGAGATCTGGATGTTACTGGCAGTCAGTAAGCAATTTGTATGTGTGTTTGGGAGGTAGGAGTTGGCAGGGAGGAGTAGAAAGTAGGGGCATTTGACTCTGGTAGAATAGAATCTGAAATGAGTGTCATTATGAAGGACACGCAGTATTAAATGTTGCTGCATCAGCATCTGTTTCAGGAAGAATTCCACAGGGGAAACGATGAGGTCTCTCTCATGCCTCCATTAATCCCCAAGTTTCATTCATATCAACACCATGGTTATTTTCTCTTTTTGGGACCTGCCTGCTCACCCTCCCCCAGGCCAATTCACTCGGTTAAGGGAGTACTTATGACAACCATGATTGTTGAACACGGTTTTGCCCTTGATCAGAGTTCATTTGTCCAGCAGAGGCACCTGACCTGGGCTGAGACCATCACAGTCCAGAAGTGAAACTGAAACTGAGAGAGAGAGAGAGAGAGAGAGAGAGAGAGAGAGAGAGAGAGTGTGCACTCGCTTTTTCATAATTCTCCAAGGGAATAATTATCAGCTTTTTTTTTTTTCCTGAGCTCAGTTGCAGTCCAGCTTATTTCTTCAAGAATCATAATTAAGTCCCTCTCCGTTTTTTTCTTTAGCTAGCCTAAGTAGATTTCTGTTGTTTATAATGCAACACACCTGGATTATGCCCCTCCCTTGCTGCCATGCATGGTATACCAGTTCCATGCCCTGTGGGAGGGGCTATTTGTGTCTGGCTTGAAAGCCAATGGGCCTCAAATGTTAAAGATCAAAGGAGCCCAAAAGGCTGGAGCTATTCACCCAAGCCTCCAATCAGTAAAAAGGTCTACCTGTTTGGCTTTGCTGGATGGTGAGTCAAGGGGGGAGGGTCAGAGATCCCATGGAAAGAGTGATGAGTCCAATTCTGTCCGTGAATTTCCAATCTGGTGTTTCTAACTATGCTTAGAAATCTTCATTTGCCTGAGTACTCTTCTATTTACAAACTTTCAGTGACTTACTGCTGGCTGAAGGCCACCCAGACACTGTGACTTGCTGTTTAAGGCTCTCAATGATTTGACATAATTTTTCAATTTTACTTCCCAAATGTTTCCACACAACTTTGTACTTCTTTTCCCCTAGAGAACAAGTGCTTGCATACCTGGCCCCTCTGCCATTTTGGGCAAGAAGTCTGTACCTGTATATTTTTCAGGATTTTGATTTATGTTGCCCTCTCAGAAAAATTGTACAAACATACCCTGCTAGCAGTAGGATAGGAGAAGGCTGCCTTCCCTGACATACTTTAGAACATCAAGCATTATTCTTTGTAATCTTTGCCAATGGAATAGGTATTCCTTTGGTTACTAATAAGGCTGAATAGTTATTCATGTATTTCAGGATTTTTTTTTTTATGTATTGTGTTTTAATGATCTTGGCTAGTTTTTCTACTGTGCGTTTGCAACTGCCGTTTTCCTTGTGAGCATTCTTTATTAAAGATCAACTCTTTGTCTCATATGTTGCAGAAGCCTTCCTTAACTGATTGTCTTAATTTATTATTGTGTTTGGTTTTGGATGTATAGCACTTTATATTTTTAGGAGGTGTAATATATTGCTTTTTTCCTTTGATAGTTGCTGTCTTGGGTTTTTGCTTAGAATGGCTGTTATTTCTGTTTTAATTTTGCTATAGCTTATCTTCCAGCTAGAATGAGGCTTTTTGAGGGAAGCGTTTATTTTGTTTCCAAAGTTGTATCCCTTAGCTCTACTCTCTGCTCTATTTCAGTGTAAGTGATCCATAAGGAACACCTAATTCACTTACTGGCTGCTGTGCCAGGCAGCTTTTTAAGATGCCCCTGATGATACATGACTCTTATTATTCACACCTTTGTGTAACCCCTTCCCTCTGAATGTGTGCTAGAGCAGTGACTTGCTTCTCATCGATGGAATATGGCAAAAATGATGGATGAGATTAAGCTATGAAGAACTGTGGTTTCTTTCTTTCTTCTTTTTTTTTTTTTTTGAGACAGAGTCTCACTCTGTTGCCAGGCGCCAGGCTGGAGTGCAGTGGCATGATCTAGGCTCACTGCAACCTCTGCCTCCCAGGTTCAAGCAATTCTCCTGCCTCAGACTCCTGAGTAGCTGGGACTACAGGCATGCGCCACCACGCCCAGCTAATTTTTGTATTTTTTAGTAGAGACAGGGTTTCACCATGTTGGCCAGGATGATCTCGATCTCTTGACCTCGTAATCCACCCACCTTGGCCTCCCAAAGTGCTGGGATTACAGGTGTGAGCCACTGCACCCGGCCTGTGGTTTCTGACTTACTCCTTCTTTTTTTAAAAGCATGCAACAAAACCTTTATTAACATTTTGAACAGGTTCAGCTATTACTGAAACTGGTAATTTATAAACTTAAATTGGGACAAATGCCTGTAGTGCAGAGTAGCGCCATCACTGGGCACTGTGAATGCAAGACTGAAGAATTAATCACCACCCCTCAGATGGGGGGACCAGGTGCAGAGTTGACTCTTTCTGAATGTTGTAGTCAGAAAGAGTGCGGCCATCCATTAGCTACTTGGCTACAAAGATGAGATTCTGCTGGTCAGGGGGGATGCCTTCTTCATCCTGGATCTTGGTCTTCACATTTTGGAGGGTGTCACTGGGCTCCACCTCCATAGTGATGGTCTTGCCGATCAGGGTCTTTAGGAATTGCATTTCGACCTCTTGGAGGATGTGAGGATGCTGCAAATTGCCAATCACATTCAGCCACTGGAATGCCTCCAGACGCTTGCTCAACAAGGCCAGTCACCACTCTCTTCCCCTCTTTCTTGTTCCTGATGATGCCCACATCTGCGTGAGGCCCACGTGATGAGGAATGGAGAGCAGCTTCTGGCCAAACCCCGATGAGAAACTGAATCCTCATCACATGAGTGACCTTGGGAGCAGATCCTTCCCCTGCTGAGCCTTGAGATGACAGCAGCCCTGGTGGCATAAAATACAACCTGAGCCACAGGACCCAGAAACATGGTGCCCAGATTCCTGACCCGATATGAAGTAACAAATGTTGTTTTAAGCTGCGAAGTGTTGGAGTAATTTGTTACATGGCAATTCATAACTAATACAAGTGTGTAGTTCTTCTAGTCTTTGGGTATTTTTCTTTCCTTCTGTTGAAGAAAACCCCATTCCATTTACTGCTTCAAAAAATAAAGGGGAATCTCTATAGGGAACCCCATCAACTTTGGAAGTCTCAAGTGTCTTTATTGAACATACAAGGAACTGATTTGCTGAGGATGCTGCTGTGTATTGCCATTGTGGGCAATGGAAAACATGTTTCCATTCATTCTTCCTTCCCACAGCCTCTGAGGAGGATGGAGCTGGTGACTAGAGGAGATCCTTTAGTTTTGCTGAACACAGTGATAGGTTTGGGGCTGCAACCTGGGACAGAGCTGGGATACATGGACTGGCTCTGTCTGCATCTGGGTGGAAGAGTCCAGGGGAAGTCAGGACCTGGGAGAGAAGAGCCATGTGGGATGTCAGGAGAGAAAGGGACCTTCTGTGGCTGCATGATGGGGATAGGACTCTGGAGACTGCAGGGTGTGCAATAGAAATCTCTCATCTGTGTTTCCTGGTGCATTGTTAGTAACGTCTACATGACTTCTTAATACATCCCTGCAAGTGGATGTTCAGAAGAGCTACAAATGTTAAATTCTGTATCCAAATGGGGCATGAATGAATTAGACACAGTTTCTGTAAGATGAGGGAATAGCTGACACATGCAGGTCATGCAGGGTCAGCCCTGAGGCAGGCAGGGGGCTTCGAAGCTCCTTGCCTCCTGCGTCTTAGCTCCTCACCAGACCCAATGCCTGATGCCTGCATGCTGCCCTGATTGCCAATGCTCATTCACAGGTGCCCTCGCCCTACCACCAGGACACAGAGCTTGGCTTTTCTTTCCTTTCCTCTCCCCTCCTTAGACTCAATAGTTCATCATCTTATTCTTCCAGAGCCCCCTTTTTTTTTCAGTGAGAATTAATACTAAACTGGAGTTTTAATCTAGTAACATGAATCTGAGTCAGCGTGTCAGCTCTCCTGGAAGACAAAGGGCTTTTTCATTCTGATCAGCTAACATCATACAAAGGGATGTGATAATCTTTATTTCTTCCCCACTGAGGCTGAATTATCTGGCCATCTTGGACTGAGGCGACAACTTTTGAAAGACATCCAGATTTTCTATTCCATGGCAACAGATTATTTCTGCAAGTTTTGAAGGGATTTTTAAAACATCTTTAAAAACATTTTTTATCTCCTAATTTCGTTTTTAATCTTCACTAGGGTCAGATATTTTTGTACTTATAGGAATGGCGCTGGGCCCAGGCAATCAGAAATGATTAGACCCACATGGTAACCTGCAGACCCCAGGGTTTGAGTTAAATGGCTATCCCAGAGGCTGCCGAAGATGGGGGAGTTGATGTGAAAATTGAAGCAATTACCCAGATCACTCAGGCAGAAGAATGTCTGAGGCTTTTTTCTCCTTGAACAATCCAGATAATTGCTTCAATTTACACTTCTAACTGGCAGTAGAGACGGGTACAGAGATGGCTCTCCAGGAATGGGCTGAATAGAGGGAAACAGTGCTTGGAAAATGAGTCTGATAACTCAGGGGAGAAAAAGGTGGAAACAATTCACATGCTTTGGCCTTGATTTCTTCCAGGCTCAAGCGAGTCAAAGTGATACTGTTCATTGTTGCCTGAGCAATCTAGGTAATTCTCCATTTTGTGTTTTATCTTCACAATGAAGCTTTTAGGATCGTGCAAGTGTTGCTGGTGGAGATGGCTGAGTAAATCATGGCTGGGAATTTCAGGTCTGTTTGAGCCCCTTGTCCTGTGCTAGCTGTTGAGTTTCCCAGTTCATTAACCACTTTCAATGGACCTGCAAATCCTTGCAGCAGGGAGGACTTGCTCGTTCAGGGAGGAGAGGGGTAGGTAGGTGCTTTCCTGATAGAGCTTACCTTTTAATCTAACTATGAGCAAAAATCAAGGTAGCAAGACTTTATCATTCCCTGAAGCAGATGGTTCATTTACTGAGACCCTCAGGGATTCATTTCTGCGACTGAAAATCCACATTTGTTAAAACAGTGGTATGACGAAGGTATTGCAGATATTTACTAGTTGCTAGTTTGTGCCTGGCATTATGCCAGACCTTGGAATAATAATGTAATTTTATATTAATAGAGGATTTTTGTTTTCTTTCCTCATGTTTTCTTGGTGGGGGTAGGGGAACGATTCTTCCAATCTCTTTACAGCCTCTTCCAGACTTTATTTCCAATGCATTTTCTCAAATATTTCTCTTTTCATTCTCACTTATCCAGAGTAGATAATATTTTTAGCACCATTTCAACAGATGGGGTAAAAAAAGTATTCATAGAAGTTGAGTACATTTTCCAAAGTCACAAAATTTGTTAGCAGCTGACCTGGAATAAAAAGTAAAGGATCCTGAATCACAGGCTCCAACTGTGATGCAACTTCATTTATCTCAGGTTCATTACTGATTCATTTGTCTTTGCCATTATTATGATTGTGATGGATATGGATTGATCATTCAGAAAATATTTACCAAGCATTTCAATAAGATATGATCCCTACAACATAAAGAGGCAAGACACACACACACACACACACACACACACACCATGAAGAAGAATACTGCGAAGTGAAAAGAACTAGAGAACAGTATCGGACAATATGAAAGTGATTGCAAGGCAGCCAGAAATCAGGTGCTGAGTCAGAGGGACCAAGGACATGAGAAGAAAGAGAACCCTGTGGGCCAGAGCTGTTCAGAAGGCTTCCTTTAAATCCTATTTTTTAAAATTGTGGTAAAATACACATAACATAAAATTTACTGTTTCACCATCTTAAGGTGCACAATTCACTGGCATCAAGTACATTCCCAACATCATGCGACCGTCACCTCTATCTAGTTCTAGCACTTTCTCATCACCCCAAATGGAAACCTGTGTAATTGCGAAGATTTTGTAGAAAGTTTGGTAGAATCTTGAGGGATAGCTAACATTTAGAGAGGCAGACAGGCAGGAGGAAATCCACAGGGCATATTAGACTGTGAGCCAAAGCATGTGTACAGTGTCTGAAGCATGGTGAAGACTGCAGGGCTTGTGGAGGAGAGTGCTGAGCAGTAGGGTTGGGTGACCCCTGTGGACTTTCTCTATATAACAGCAGGTTTGCCTTTTCCTTTCCCTTTCGGGATCACCTTCCTCTAACATGTTTAGGGGAAGAAGCATTGGTTTCACATCCTCCGAAGGGAAGCCCACCTCTCCTCTGTGGTTGCATTCTAAACCCTCTTTCAGCTTTGCTGTGTTTGGGCTACTGTGTTTGGTCTTATCACTGCTTCATCTATGGGATTCTGGTCCTCCTGCAACATGATGCTGCTGATGCTCCTCTTACTGCCACTGCCACCATGTCCATCTCAGCCAGTAGCTGGTGGGGCAGGAGACTGCTTTTGTCCTTGCCTTGGGCTGTAATTCCTTCAAGCACCACTGACGGACTGAGGGGTGCAGAGACTTCACTGAGAAAATTTTATCATGGGGGAAAATCCTCAAAACTAGATTCCATTTTTTATTATCCCCATAGTCCAAGGGTCCAGGAGCATCCATAGGACACAATAATCCTCACCAGTACATTTTCTGGATCTTATTTATGGACCAATAAATATTGAATTGACAGTGGTATCTAGATTAGTGCTGTTAAATAAAAATATCTCATGAGCTACATATGTAATTCAAAAATTTCTGGAAGCCAATTAAAAAAGAAAAACGAAACACAGGTGACATTCAATTATTTAATATATTTTATTTAACCTAATATATCCAAAGTGTTTCCATTTCAACATGTAACCAATAAAAATAATCATTAATGAAATATTTTACAGTCCTTTTCTTTTCTTTCTTTTTTTTTTTTTCTTTTTGAGACGAAGTCTCACTCTGTCACCCAGGCTGGAGTGCAGTGGCGCAATCTTGGTTCACTGCAACTTCTGCCTCCTGGGGTCAAGCGATTCTCCCGCCTCAGCCTCCTGAGTAGCTGGGATTACAGGTGCACTCCACCACACTCAGCTAATTTTTGTATTTTTGGTAGAGACAGGGTTTCATCATTTTGGTCAGGCTGGTCTTGAACTCCCAACTTCAAATGATCTGCCCACCTTGGCCTCCCAAAGTGTTGGGATTACAGGCTACAGTCATTTTCACACTATCTTCAACGTCTTGTTTGTATTTTACACTGACAGCCCATTTTGTTTTGGACATTACATTTTTATCAGAAATACTTGGTCTGTGTTTAGATTTTATAAAATTTACAGTTGAAAATGTATATTTACCAAGTTGTTTCAAACACACTTAAAAGTTTCCAATAACTGAACCAGGTATCAGCTCCTAAATTTAAATTTTAATTAATTAAAATGAAATAAAATGAAAGAAATTCAGTTCCTCAGTCATACTGGTCCCATTTCAAGTGCTCAGTAGCTACTTGTGGCTAGTAGCTATCGTCCTGGACCACGCAGATCTAGAAAGTCTAAGACCAACAGCACTAACTGCTAATTGCCACAATTATTTGATTTGCTGTGTGTCCAAAGATGATTCCAGGTTAGCCCAATGATGAAAGTCCTTGTCTTGACCATCAGGTTTTTTACATGATTGGATCCCAAATTGCCTTTTGACTCAATGACTTATTAATTTCACTCTGGTCACTCAGGTTTCCTCACTGTTCCTGGGCACATAAGCTTAACCTGACCCCTCTACTGTGATTTGCTGTTTTCAAGATTTAAAGAACAGGCAAGTTTATTGGCTCATAAACGAGAAGTCTAGAACACAGTGGGCTCTGGTTTTGGTGGATCCCAGTGGCTTGATCATGTTATCAAGGACCCAGGTTTTTTGGCCTCGTGGTTTTGTCATCCGCAGCTTTGGCTTCATCTCTGGTCTAGTTTTCCAAGAAGTCAGAGAATATTTCCAACAGCAATTGGAGCTGGATGTTATCCTCCAGTTGGAGATGGAAAGGTGGAGTAACACAATTTCTCACCAAAAATTTGGCAAACTTTTTCTTTTGTCTCCTTGATATTTATCTTGCTCATTTCTGAACCAATCACTGGGAAAAAGAATGAGCTGGTCACGTTTGACTGAGGTTAATCAAGACCCATTCTTGTATTTGGGGACAACTCTCCAAACCATGTTCTTCCTACATCATAAAAGAAGGGAGGAACGCATCATCTCAATGACCAAAACACCTCTTTTTGGCTTTTTATTTCTTCTTTTATCTTTTTTCTATTGTGGCAAGATAGATACAACATAAAATGTACCATTTTAACCATTTTAAAGTGTACAGTTCAGTGGCATTAACTATGATCACGTTGTTATTCAGTCATCACCATCTTCTATCTCTGGAACATTTTCCATCTTCCTGAACTGAAATTCCATACCCGTTAAATAATAACTCCCATTCCCCCCTCCCCTCCATATCCTCGTAACCACCATTCTGCTTCCTGTCCCTATGAACCTGACTACTCTAGGTACCTCATTCCTCATAAGTGGAATCAGATAGCATTTGCCCATTTGTGACTGGCTTATTTCACTTACCGTAATGTCTTCAAGGTTCATCTATGTTGTAGCATACATTAGGACTTCTTTTTAGGGCTGAATAATATTCCACTGCATTTATATACCACATTTTGTTTACCTGTTCATCAGTTGATGGACATTTGGGTTGTTTTTCATCTTTTGGCTCTTGTGAATATTGCTGCTATGAACACGAGTGTACAGATATCTGTTTGAGTACCTGATTTCAATATTTTTGGGGGTATATACCTAGAAGTAGAATTGCTAAATCATATGGAAATTCTATTTTTAATTTTGAGGAACCACCATACTGTTTTCCATAAC
Source organism: Ateles fusciceps (assembly GCA_036589455.1). Lineage (NCBI taxonomy): Eukaryota > Metazoa > Chordata > Mammalia > Primates > Atelidae > Ateles > Ateles fusciceps. The sequence goes on along the minus strand of JAZHEH010001266.1, from coordinate 13,602,242 downwards.
AGCTGCACCATTTTATATTCCCATTTATCAGGCGCAAGAGTTTTGATTTCTTCATGTCTTGGTTAACACTTCTTTTCTTTTCTTTTTTTGATAGTAGCCATTCTAATGGGTATGTGGTGGTATCTCATTGTGATTTTGATTTGTATTTTCCTGATGATTAGTGATATTGCCTACCTTTTTATGTGCTTATTGGCTATTTGTATATCTTTTTTGGAAAAATGTCTTTTCAAGTCCCTTGCCCACTTTTTAATATATTTTTTTGGCTGTGATGTATAGGTATTCTATATATATATTCTATATATATTCTGTATATTAACTTCTTATCAGATATATTATTTGCAAATATTTTCTCCCACTTCATGGGATGCCTTCTCACTCTATTGATAGCATCCTTTGATGTGCAAAAGCTTTAGTTCTGATGTAGTTAAATTTACTTGTTTTTTCTGCTGTTGCCTATCTTTTTCTTTTTCCTCCTGGGATGAAGACTCACTCTCTCACCCAGGCTGGAGTGCAGAGGTGTGATCCTGGCTCACTGCAATCTCTGCCTCCTGGGTTCAAGCAATTCTTCTGTCTCAGTCTCCAGAGTAGCTGAAATTACAGGCATGTGCCACCATGCCTGGCTAATTTTTGTATTTTTAGTAGAAACCGGGTTTCACCGTGTTGGCCAGGCTAGTCTCAAACTCCTGACCTCAAGTGATCCACCCACCTCAGCCTCTCAAAGTGCCAGGATTAACAGGCATGAGCCACCACACCCAGCTTGTTACCTGTTATTTTTTGGTGTTCCTTTTCAATTGTTTGGAATCCTACTTAGTGCCTTTCCTATATTAACCCTTCACAGACATCATTGAGAACTCATCCTCTGTACTCCCACTAGTTTCTAAGCTGACTTAGCAATGATCTCCCATTTGAAGGGAGGTTGCAATGACTTATTTTGCAACCTCCCTTCAAATGGGAGGCCCTTTGGTATCTCCTTTGAAAAGAGCTCACTTAATAAATCTAAATGTACAGAGTGACAGCAAATGCCATTTGCTCAGTTAATAGCTGATGGATGAACAGATGAATGAAGGAATAATGACTGAACACAGTGACACACAGACATATCTCTGTCTGCTTGAGATAATCCTTACCTCCTCAGATAAGCCAGTGTATGCAAGGTTCTGGGCATCTTCTGGTGGGCACAGGGAAACTGAGGATTGGATTGTCCTCTCCAGTATATTTTGAAGTTGACCATTAAAGATGATGGGTCTCTGGGCCTGAGAATTACTTAATTTAAAAACAGAATAGAAAGTGGCACTTTTTTTTTTTTTTTTGAGACGGAGTCTTCCTCTGTCACCCTGGCTGTAATGCAGTGGCATGATCTCGGTTCGAGCGATTCCCTTGCCTCAGCCTACTGAGTAGCTGGGACTCAGGTGTGTGCCACCATGCCCGGCTAATTTTTTTGTTTTGTATTATAGTAGAGACGGGGTTTCACCATGTTGGCCAGATGGTCTCAATCTCTTCACCTTGTTATCCACCCACCTCGGCCTTTCAAAGTGCTGGGATTACAGGCATGAGCCACCATGCCCTGCTGGGTCTTTTTAATCTACTTTCACTGCATGTGAGGAGAGAAAATAAAACTGGTACTACTTACAAGGGTTCATAAAAGTTGATTTTAGTAGGTCTGTCCTCTCAGCTAGGCAGAGAACACTAGTATTCTCAGGTATACCAGAATTTAAGCAACAGGTGTGTTCCTAAAATTAACTAACTCATTTGTTTTATAATCATTTGCTCAGGACCCAATAATAATAATATCTAACTTTCAAGAGCTTATACTGTGTACATGTCAGACACCATGCTAGATGCTTTAAAAGCATTATTTCTTTTCATTCTCTCAGAAATCACAAGATGATGTTATCCCAATGACAATGATGAGGAAACTGAGTCTTAAGGAAATGAAATACCTTGCCATGGGTTATACGTCTAGTAAGTGGCAGAGGTGGGATTCACACTCAGGCATTGCTTCTTCCTAGGGTGGATTCTTTATCCAGTATGCTGCCTACTACGTGCCAGATGCTACAGACACAAAGGTAGGAAGCAGATATCACTGCCCAAGTGGAGTGCTAGAGACAGGCACAGGAGATTGGGAGAACATCAAGGAGGACCACCAACTCTTTGTAGGTGTTTAGTGAGCTGGGAAAGTCTTCTTGAGGAAGGAGATGTAAGATACAGTAAATTCCTCTTCAAAGTTTAACTGTTAACTTCCTTTAAAATTCAAGGGGAGAAAACTTGTTAAGTACAATGAGTTCTGAGTTCCTCTTCAATGAACGAGCATGTCAGTATGTTCAGCTTCCCTGTTCTTTGTTCTCCATTTTAAAGTTTAACTTCCCTCATTCTTTACCTTCCTTGCCCCTAATTTCAGTAAACAACCCCCTCCTAGCTTCTGTCCTTAGGTATCCTTAGTTACCTGTTCTGTCCTTAGGCACCCTTAATCACCTGCTCTGTAACCATCCCTCCCGCCAAAACTACTCACCCCGCCACTCTGGCTGTGCCCTTGCTCTCCTTAAAATAGCCAAGGCACCAGTGACTCATGCCTGTAATCCCAGCACCTTGGGAGGCCAAGATGGGCAGATCACAAGGTCGAGAGATTGAGAACATCTTGGCCAACATGGTGAAATCCCGTCTCTACTAAAAATACAAAAATTAGCTGGCCCTGATGGCACGTGTCTGTAGTCCCAGCTACTCGGGAGGCTGAGGCAGAAGAATCGCTTGAACCCAGGAGGCGGAGGTTGCAGTGAGCTGAGATCGCGCCATTGCATTCCAGCCTGGCGACAAACCGAGACTCTGTCTTAAAATAATAATAATAATAATAATAAAAATAGCCAATAGAAATTAGCTTAGACTATGCAGTCCAACCCTAGCCAAGAGGGGGAAAGACACAGCAGTAGGGGCTAGCTGTGTTAGGAATAAGACCCCCTTCCCCTTCAGTGTGCTCTTGCCATTGCTCCATCTGCCAGATGCATCCTTCTACACAAGTAAATTGCCCTGCGGAGAAAACTTTTGCCTGAGTGCTATTTTCACTTTGCAGAACCGAGCATTTACTTCCAACAGCGGGTAAGCTGGGTCTTAGAGGAAAAGGAAGTTCTGGAAAAATAGAGTGGACACCCAGTTGTTCTGCCAGCCCAGCACCATGTCCGCGAATATCATCCCTCTTCTTTTGGGAACCTTCCCCACCACGAGATTCCTCCAGAATCTTACAAAATCCCTGATTCTGGTTGATTGGTTTAGGACTGGTCGCCAACCTAAACCAAGGCAATCAAACCCAAACTCTGAACAAACATTCATCCTTACCTAGTGGTAGAAGTTGAAGAATGAAACCCAGGGGCTATTGGGGAGCCGTCTCCCAAGTGATTTTGTTTTGGGATCAGGAAAAGATTTAAAGAGATAATACCGATCTAGTTATCTATAGAGATTTTAACCGGGAATATTGGATATGACTTCCATCCTGTTCCTGGCTTGGGCAGCCAGACGGGACTTGCAGGCTCTTGGAGGTCGCACCCTGTCCTTCTCCCCTCCCCCCACGCAGGTAGAGTGACTACAAGTCCCGGGATGCGCAGCGCTCGGAGCCGGGCGGGGGCGGGGCGGACCTTGGTGGTAACGTCACCGTCCCGGGGCGGGGCGGGGGAGGGCGGGGCGGCGGGGCGGGCCGCGAGGCTGCAGAGCGCGCTGGTGCTGATGCAGGATGGCTGAGCGCGCAGGAGCCCGGGAGGTCTGAGCCGGGCAAGGCTTGTTCCCTGCGCATCGCCTCCTCCGCCCGCCGCGTGGTCGCGGGCAGGTGGGCCAGGGGGCGCTGGGCAGGGCCGGGGCAGGGCCAGGGCAGGCCGGTCTGCAGGCGTAGGGGCCGGAGCCGAGAGGCTGCCCACCTTTCCGGGCTCGGAGCGGCCGGGGCTGCCCAGCCGGCCGGGCTCGCAATGACCTGCTGAGAAGCGTCGTTGGAGGCTGCAGGAGGCGGCCTAGCTGTGGTCGGTGAGGCTCGCGGCCTCCTCCCTCGTCGTTCCCGGCCCCGGCCCCCACCCATCCCCGCGCCCCCTCCCTACCGCCGGCCGAGATGGCGGATCCAGCCGAATGCAGCATCAAAGTGATGTGCCGGTTCCGGCCCCTCAACGAAGCGGAGATCCTCCGCGGGGACAAATTCATCCCCCAAATTTAAAGGCGATGAGACCGTGGTGATCGGGGTAAGTGGCCCGGGCGTCCGCCTCCCCTACTGCTCCACGCCGCAGCCCGGCGCCCCCGACGCCCCAGACGCAGCGGAGATGTTCAGGCCGCCCCCTCAACATCCCCGCGGGACTGGTCTCTCGGGGTGGACCTGGCCGAGACCCCTGGCCCCCCGCCCTATGGTTCCCCTCCCGGGTGGGTGGAGAGGCGGCCGGGGCGGCTGGCCGGGCCGGGCGTCCGGGGTGGGGGTGGGGGGCGAGGACCGGCATTGGCGCCGCCATTGTTCGCGAGGTGGGGGCCCGGGTGGGCCCATTGTTCCCCCACGCTTGCCTCGCCGCGTGGATAGTCTGTTCGGGTGACCCTGAAGCCGGGTGCCCAGGCCCCCTTTAAAGTGTGAGCTCTGCAACCCGCAAATGCTTCCGGGCATCAATCAATTCGATTTACCGAAGAGATTTGCCTCTTCTTCTCACGACCTTAGCAAAAAAGAAAGAAAAAAAAGAGTACAGGAAGAATTCTAGCCGCGTCTCGGAGCTCCCCGCGGCGTTTCACCTTGCTCCGCTCGCGGAAGGCGGAGGGTGGGGGGGAGTACTGGTGGCCTCGGTGTCCCCGGGAGGCCTCGTGTGTCTCCCGCCTCGTCTCACGCCTGGCTGCCCTGGATGTGGAGTCGGGCTTGAACCCTCCCCTCTGGGATGACCTCCCTCCCACGTCTGCAGACCCTCGGATGCGCCTCGCGCTGGGTGGAGGGGAGGCTGTGTCCACATCTGTGGGGCGAGGGGGGCTCAGAGCGCGGCGAGATAACCCCTCTGTGCCAAGAGCAGAAGTTACTTCGTGCGGCTCGGACCCCCCTCCCTCTCGATCTCGCTTCCCCCACCTTTTCTCCTCGACCCCCTCCCCGACTTAGTTCCCCTCTCTACAGCTGGAGCTGCTGGTGGGGGGGGGAGGGGGGCACCAATGGTTTTTAGTTCGTAAAGGACTCTGTCAAATGAAATAAACCATCCGGGTCCCCCGCCCCTTCCCTGCCCGGTGTCCGCAGCGTGTGTGGCTGATGATGGTTCCCCCCTTTGTATGCGTGCCGCGTGGGGAAGGACCGAGTTAATGGGAGCCTCCCGGTCCCCCGCTGACACGTTCCTGGCAGCCTGCTCCAGGCTGCTGATGCAGCCTTCCCGTCCCCAGCATTGATTAAGTGATGTCATCCCGATCACTGAGCATGCTCCGACTAACCCCCTCCTCCCCTTCCCCCAGTGGCTGGTGTATTTAGGTCAAGTGATTGACAGGTGACAATTTACCGAGGGTATTGCCGGAGTCTGGCTGGCCTTTCTTAAGCGCCAGAGGCCGACGTTTTCCAGCCCGGGCGGTCCCCCAGCATCTTTGCCAAGGTTGCCTGCCGCAGTCCCTGAGAAGGGCCCTGGGGACCAGCAGATGCCAGCTGTACCGTAAGGCGGGCTCTGTCCACACCAGAGGAGCCTGGGCAATGTTCTGGCCTCAGGGCTTTTGACCTGTACCTCGCTTTAAAAGGAAGCTCCCCCTTGAGGACCCTTTCTCCCCTCCCCATTTTCACAATCATCAGGAAAGTGACCTCCAAACACTATGTGGATGGGCGGTCATTCTGTGAGCTGACCTTTAAGGGCAGGAAAGCAGGGTTTTCTCTCTGCTTAGTGTTAAACTTGCAGAGAAGATATAAGCTACCATTGATGAAGAAGGAAATTCTGCAGTTAATGGCAGATAAGTGTTAGTGACATATACATGGACAGTACCTGGGGCAGATTGTGACTTGTGTGGTTTACAGCTCTCAGCCAGGATCTGCCTACAGCCTGATCTGCTACTTCCTGAGCCAGGTTGTGGTTTCGATGGAGTGGGAGTTACTGGGGACATCTAGTCCCTGCCCCTTGGCTTGTAACAATTTTCAAACAAATAATTGTGCAGTACTGGAACATGTTCTGGTGACCCTACTTTATTCCCAGAGGTTTAGAAGATCCTGAAAAAGTTTTTCTTCTCCCCCTCCTCCCCCATCCCCTTTCCCCTCCCCCTCTCTCCCTTCTCCTCTCCTTCTTCCTCTCCTAGAACCAGTGAAGTAATAAATAATCTTCTTTGACCTGTATGCAAAGCAGTGACCCTTAATTTTAGAATTATTCTTCTTTAATATTATGACATTGCTCTGAGTATGTATTTATTTCCTTATCTAAATATACATATATTATTGGCTAAATAAATTAAAACCAAGTCACCATATTAAATAAGAAACTTAAATAAAAATTGTGGATGTGAATATACACATTGCTTTTCAACTGTAAAGTGATTTTTGCTCATCCTACTGTAATCCTTTAAAACAACAGTTTTCAGTTTTTTTTTTTAAGGTAAACTTTTTATTGAAATGAAGCATTCATATAGAAAAGTGTTACCATAAGTATACAGCTTGATGGCTTTTCACAAAGTAAATGCTCCCTATAACCATCTCACAGACTAAGAAACAGACATTTCAGGACCCCAGAAATCCCCCTGTGGCCCTTCCAGTTCCTAACTCCCCCTGCCCCAGGGTAACCACGATTCTGACTTCTGATGCTATAGATTAATTTTGCTTGTTTCTTTTTAGCTTTATACACATAAAACCATAGAGTATGTTCTCTTTTGTGTGTGGTTTCTTGCGATTAAGTGTTATGCTTGTCAAATTCATCCCCATTGTTTTGTAGTGTTCTGTGATACAAATATACTACAATTTGTCTACTTACTGTTGTTGGATATTTGGATAGTTTCCAGTTTGGGGCTAATATGGATAGTGCTGGTATGAACGTTTGTTTACATATCTTTTAGTGAGTGTATGTACAGAAAAGAAGACTGCCGGATACTAAAGGGTACTGGGGGGTTGGCATGTGCCAGGATCCTTCCTGTTCCTAATTGATACTGTGGCACTAAAGGAAATGAGGGTTCTGGCAGTCTGTATCATGCCATATACACTGAGTTGAATGGCCCCAAGTCAATTCAATTGGAACCGGCTCACATGATTCAGTTGCCGGTGAAGACTGCCTGAGATGTGCACAACCTTCCTTAATTCTAGGGGCACAGACTGGAGCTGATTGAAGAAGCCCAGGCTATCCAGAAATATGTCACTTTCAGACAAGTAAAGAATGAATTTTGGTGGAGTTATCTGTTAGTCCAAATTCAGATGCCAGAAATTCTTTGTGTTTTTGAAACCAGGGTCATATTTTCCCTTAAGGTTCTGTTTGTTATGGAGATATATTCTAGAAAGAGATTTTACAGGTGGAGTTTCTAGATTTCTCTTTTATAAAAATATCCTGTCTGGGAGAAATGATCTCTATCACTCTTGCAGTTTTTCAGCTTTGTGCAAAGCTCTCTTTCCCTGACCACTCCAGCGACAATCTGTCCCCACTTTGAACTCTGACAGCATTTGTTTTGTATATGATCTGCTCAGTTTTTTGCCTTGGATTATTATTAGCTTTGGTCGTATATCTAATGACATTGTAAGCCATGTATTGAGACAAGGAGCATGCATGCTTTGCTCCTTTATACGTCCTAGGGCTTTGTGCATAGAAGGTTGTTAATAAATATTTATCAATCTCTTTGTGAATTCTGGAAATCTTTACTTTGTATATTTAACATAGTTTATAGACTTTTTATTGGCTGTAGGCTGTGGGGAGTAGTTAAAAAATAATTTTAAAGATAAGCGCTGTTTCTCTGAGTGGGCCTGGTAAGGTAGCATATATAGTACTTAAAATGATATAAGAAAATTGGGAAAGAACTACATTGAGCTTTGGCAAAAATTAGAAGAGCTAAAGACATTGATGCTGAGCTGGAAGTGGAGGGTGGGAGTGGGTAAGTGATTAGAAAAGAGGCTCCCTTCCATATCACATTAATTTTTCAGCAAAAATATTGGATTTACAGCATTTCTCAGAGTACTCCATTAGCTGCTAAAAATCCTGGTGAGTCATCCATTACTTTGGGATCTGCCAATTGGTTTTGAAGCAACTGTATTTTTTTTTTTTTTTTGGAGACAGAGTTTTGCTCTTGTTGCCCAGTCTGGAGTGCAATGGTGCAATCTCGGCTCACTGCAACCTCTGCCTCCTGGGTTCAAGCGATTCTCCTGCCTCAGCCTCCTGAGTAGCTGGGATTGCAGGTGCCCATGACCAGGCCTGGCTAATTTTTGTATTTTTAGTAGAGACAGGGTTTCACCACGTTCGCCAGGCTGGTCTTGAACTTCTGACCTCAGGTGATCCACCCGCCTTGGCCTCCCAAAGTGCTGGGATTACAGGAGTGAGCCACTGTGCCTGGCTGAAGCAACTGCATTGATGGAAGCTCTCTGACTTGGTGAGTTCTCAGTAAAGTTCTTTGAAATGGACTTTCACACTTTACTTTCCTCTTAATGGGCTTTTCTGTTTGCAGTCTTGAGAAAGCAGGTCTTATTAAAGATGAGTGCTTCCTCCTGAGGCAACGTAAGTTATGGCTTAAGAGCCAGAGCAAAACATCAGCCACAAACCTGAAATGGTAAGTGGCCTCAGTCTTTGGAAGCTTAGATTCTTTCTTGGCAGTGGATGGATGAGGGAGGGGCCTGGACGGAGACCAAATTCAAGCCTGAGTTAGGATTTTAGAGATTAAATGAAGAAATATGGCTACATCTTAAGACTTTTCTTTTTCCACAGTAATGGTCTTCCAAAGCAATAACATTAAAACAATTCCGTTTTTTCAAATTTACACACAGTAATACCACTTTTTTTTTTGAGCGGAGTCTCAATCTGTCACCTAGGCGGAAGTGTAGTGGCATCATCCTGGCTCATTGCAACTTCTGCCTCCTGGGTTCAAGCAATTCTCCTGCCTCAATCTCCCAAGTAGCTGGGACTACAGGCACATGCCACTGCATTTGGCTAATTTTTGTATTTTTAGTAGAGACGGGGTTTCACCATGTTGGCCAGACTGGTCTCGAACTTCTGACCTCATGTGATCCACCTGCTTTAGCCTCCCAAAGTGGTGGGATTACAGGCATGAGCCACTATGCCCAGCCAGTAATACCACTTTTTTGGTATATAGTAGTTCTATGCTTTGGGCAAATACATAGAGATCTGTGACTATCTTGTATTAATTAGTTTTCTATTACTGCCATAACAGGTTACTGCAAACTTAAGAGGCTTGAAACAACACATTTATTTTCTTTCACAGTTTTTATAGGTCAGAAATCCAGTAGGTGAGCTGATGTCTCTGAGTGTATGGAGTCACATAAAGCCACAATCAAGATATTATTGGCAGGGCCATGCTCTTTTCTGGAGGTCTAGGGAAGGATTTATTTCTTTGCTCACCAGATTGGTGGCACATTTCAGTTTCTTGTGGTTGTAGGACTGAGGCACCCATTTCCTTGCTGACTATACCTGGGGTGTGTTCTCAGCTTCTAGAGGCTACTCTCGGGTCGTAGCTACTTGCCCCCCTTCCTCTATCTTCAAAGCCAGCAGCAGTGGGTCGAGGCCCCCTCTTCCAGGCATGCATGTCTCTGACTCTTCTCCTCCTTCCACTTTTGGAGGCCCATGTGGTTACATTGAGCTCCCCACCCTAATAATCTGAGATAATCTTCCTCCTTTAAGGTCATCTGATGAGCAACCTTAATTGTATCTGAAATTACATTTGTAAAGTTCCATTTACCATATAACATTAGTTTGTTCACAAATTCCAGGGTTTAGGCTATGGATGTCTTTTTGGGCCTATTATTCTGTCTACTACACCGCACCATTATCAAGATTAAAAACAGTTTTATCACTCCAAAAAATAAATAAATAAAGAGCCCTTATGCTTCTCTAGCAACCACTTATCTGTCTTCCTGTCTATAATTTTGCCTTTCACAGATTGTCATAAAATAGAATTATACATTATCTTTTTGAGTCTTGGTTTTTACAGTTAAAAATTCTTTGAGATTTATTTATGTGTGTGTATCATTAATTCATCTCTTTGTTTGCTTAATAGTAGTCTATTGTATGGATATACCATAGTTTATTTGTTCAGCTGTTGAAGGACATTTGGATTGTTTCCAGTTTGTTATGATTATGAATAAAGCTGCTATGAACCTTTGCATATAGGTTCTGTGTATGAATTTTTATTTCTCTTGGGTAAATATCTAGGAATGGGATTACTGGGTTGTAAAGTAACTATTATATTTAACTTTATAAGAAACTGCCAACTGTTTTCCAAAGTGGTTGTGCCATTTTTCATTTCCATCTAAAAGCAGAATTTTAAAACAAAGTAAGTTTATTTAGTCACTTTGTCTAAGTGCATTCTAGTTTAGTAGTGTCAGGGTGTATCAGTGCTTCATTCCTCTGTGCTCTAAATTCAGCGATGTTGATATCACCTGAAATGGATTAGTGATTTCCTTCACATGCACGCTGTGAAATCATAGACTGAGTGAACACCGCAGAGAGCTGTAATCTGGCATATGTAACATAGGCCACTCGCTATTCACAGTGGGCACACAGTCCGTGAATGGGGGCGGGGGAGAGGGAGCAGGAAATGTGAGACAAAACCGAGTGTAGATTCACTAGCTAGCTGTGTTTTGTTTTGTTTTTCCAAGTTGCTTAGCTTTCCAGGGCATAAATTTTCTCATATTGAAAGTGCAGATTATAATTACTTATCTCACAGGGTCATTTGGATGAAATGAAATGAAGTGGTGAGACTGTCTGGCACAGAGAAAGTGCTCAAAAGATGCTAATTGCCTTCTATTCCCTTGGTGACTTACCTCATATCAACACTAGCTTTTCCCCCAAAATTACTGCCCTATTCTGGCTATTCCTTGAAAGCCTTTCTTGTATTACCATTTCTTAGGCATTTGTTCACCCCATTCTCCCGGTTGGAGTAGCCACTGTTTTCATCTTATTTTTGGTATTTCTAAACATCCTTGAAGGCAAAGCACATGTTTCATTTAGTTCTAGACTATGTGAGCCATTCCTTTGTGATCATGCATAAGATGTTTGGGGTGTGTGTGTGTGTGTATGCACACGTGTGTGTATATATCCTTCCCATGTAGCTTTTTCTTTTTTTTTTTAATTTAAATTTTCATCTCCTTTACTGTAGTTGTGTAGTTGCTTAGTAAATGTATCTTGACTGAAGGTTTCTTTTTTCCCTTTCCCTGCCTGAAATCAAGACTCCATACATGCCAATTTCTGCATTTCTGTAAATTACTTGCATATTACTGGAGACTTCCCTCTGCTCCCACTTGAGCTTGTCTGACCCGACTCCCCTATTTTATAATGTTTTCCATTCTCAGCTCTTCTTCCCATTCACAGTTGGAAACCTCCCCCCACCTTTGATTTCCCTTTAGTCCTTCCTTACCTCAGGTTTTCCACCTGTGTCTACTGATTAAAAAAGCAAAAACAAATTGCCTATTCCCTGATGGTTTCTCTTGAGTTGAAAAAATAAAGCCCCTTGACAGATCCAGTCTCATGTTACTTTTTCCCAGGTTTTTTTCATAAAGTTCTAATTTTGTGGCTGAGAAAGCTCTCCCCCGTAATCCATTTGCTGCACGTCAACCATGCTCCTTTTAGTAGGAATTGAGTCGTTGAGTTTGAGGTTGTTTGTAAATATCATAGAGAACTCGGGAGAAAACAATTTAAGATTCATCATAGTGTCTTCCTGGCAAGGAACATGGGCATGAGTCAGATAGCCCAGGATGAACTCTGAGCTCTGCCACTTCTTAGCTGTGAGAACTTGGGCAAATTCCTAAACCACACTGAGTTCCAGTTTCCTCACCTGTAAAATAGAGATAACGACACTCTCCACTGTCCAGGGCTGTTGTGTGCTAAGCCCAGTGGCTAGTCCACGGCAGGCATCCAGTTAAGGTCTGGTAGTGGTTCATTCTCTGCATTGTTGTCCGATTGACTGATCTTGGGAAGGTGCAGACCCTTCAGAGTTTCCTCTGTGCCCTCAGGTTGGAAACCAGATGCTTCAGTGGGGCATTCCAGGGCCTCGATACTGCGGGCCTGCCTACTCCCTAGCCTTACCCCTCATCACATATTTGATCTGTGCTTCTGTCCCCCCTCAAAAAGATTAGGCTGCTCAATCCCCATCACTTTCCCCTCAGCTGCTCACATCAACCCACATACCTGGGGTGACCATCCTCACCTGCATGGCCTGTGAACTTTGGAAAGATATCCACTCACCTTTAGACTCTCAGCCCACAATACCTCCACTGACACTTTTTGTGATCAGCCCCTCTCTCCCCCTCCTTCCAGCCAGGTGGAATCAGCCCCTTCCCATTAAGCATCACTGTACTTAGCTCTTCCCCAGCAGTGCATTTCATTTATTTAGTAAATCTGTCCTTGCCTCCAATTAGGCTGAAAACTTTGAGGGCAGGAAATTGTGTCCCATTTATTTCCATCTCCAAGGCCTGGAACAGAGTAGTTGCTCAGTATAAGATGTCTTTTGAAAGAAAGGAAAGGGTGCTGACCCTCCTTGGCTGTCAGAGTTAAAGGTTATTTTCTTAGATTGTCACTTTGACCTCTGTCCAGCTCTGGCAATTTGTCTTTCCTCCTTTAGACATCTTTATGGTTTTGTTATTATTGTCTTAAAATAAATAGCTTCTTTTTGTGTATGTGGGGGTCCCAATATGTTGCCTGCACAGTGAAAAAAATTTAGACCATGGAAAAAATCATAAAGAAGGTAAAAATTACATTTAATTTTACTAACCAGAAAATACCACAATTAACATTTTATTGTATATTCCAGTTTTCTATTCTTACAACACACTTTGTTTTAAAACAAAGATATTTTATAAAATCTATTTTAAAACTCTGTTTTACTTAATAGTGTAGTATACTTACTAAACTAAATGCTGATGTCTGAAGTCTAGTGTACTATACCTTTTCAGCATTTTAAAAGTTACATATAATTTCAGTATATGTCTAATCAGTACTTTATTTCCTACTAATGGACCTTTGGGTTTTCTGGGTTTTTTTTTTCCCTATTATAAACAAAGCCTTGATATAAACATTAGTCCATACACCTCCTCAAAGACTTGCCCCGTTATTTTGTTAGAATACATTCCTAGAATTGAGATTACTGGGTAAAAGCATATACGAGATGATTTTAAGACATCCACTACTGTTTGTGAGAGGGAGCAACTTGGAAATTGCAAATTGTCTTCTGCTTTATAGTCTCACTTCTCTGCTCACCCTGTGGAACTGCTACCAATTTGTCTCATAAGGCATCCCTTCATATTCGAGCTAAATTAAATTCTTACCGAGGGTATGTGCTTCGTCATGCACTGTTAAACCTCAGATCTGGAATGCGGCAATGCCTTCAGCCTTTTAATGTAAACCGTAGGATTTTGTAGGCCGCCTCTTGTCAGTTTCAATATCCTAAAGGATGTTGTTTGTTGGAAGTGATCAAAAGCTAAATCTCTCTCTCGGAGGCAGACAGAGATAGAGGCCAAGATTGTAGTCTTAGGGAAAAATAGGATGGATGGATGTATCCTTTCTTCTTGGTGCTCACATTGAATGGCCTGTGATATCTTCTGGGCAATGGTAAGCTGAGAAAGGAGAAAAACAACCCCTCAGAAAAGCCCTAGGGAGAGAGCTGCTTTTTCTCTCCCCCCTTGATTCCTAGGTGCTCTTTTAGAAAACTTATTATATAAAATTTCAAACATACGGCAAAGTAGAAAAAATAACAAAATGTACTTATCAACCAGTTTTAACCATGATCAGCAGCAGATGGCCAATCTTATTGTTTGCACACTCTCCTCACCTTTCTCCCCAACCTCACTAGACTACTCTAAAGCAAAATCTTAACATCTCATATCTTTTGACCCACAGACTTCAATATGTACCTCTTTATTTTTAACATAACTACAAGAACACTATTACACGTAAAATATTAACAATAATTCCTTACTATCAAATGTCCAGGCAGATTCCCCCCATTGCCTTCTACCTTTCTTTTGCAGTTGGTTTCTTCAAATCAGAAGGCTAGGTACTGTTGATTTCCAGTGAGGAGAAAGAAATGCTCATACACGTCGACCTTGAAACAAGAGGAGCCTTTGCCATGATAGACTTGCCTAGTGTAGAGTCAGGTGTGGTGGTAGAAGCGTGCATGGGGCCATCAGGGCTAACAGATTCCCAGCCTATCTCCCTTCACAATGGCCATGTCCATGTCCCAGTTATCCTTTTTAATCCACCAGTGCCAGTGTGGCAGTGTCACCTGGAAGGCTATTTAAAGAGCTTTCTGCTCTGTGGCCTTCTTCCTGCTGCTGCTTCACCTTGCCTTAGCTTGTTAAGCATCAGGCAAACAGGCAAATGCATCTCATCTGTCTTCAGTACCCTCTCTTATTAGATTGCCATCAACTACATTTGGAGCAATCCTCTTAATAAGTGTGTCCAGGTGTATTGCATATGACCTTTTCCGTCAGTGCATACCCATCTTGATGTGAATTGAACGCTGGAAAAGACGTCCGCAGAGCTGAAGGGAAAGCGTATATGTGAGAGCAGAATTCAACACAACACAGAAGGTTTGTAGTTCTCTTTTTATGTTTCATATTCCTCTTCTCATTAAAGAAAAACTTTTGAAGGGAGATGGAGTTGGAGGAAAAGTGCAAATAAAAAAACAAACCCCAGTAATTTATACCTTTAACATCTTTAGCTGCAGAGTATTTTTTTTTTTTTAATGGAGTCTCACTGTCGCCCAGGCTGGAATGCAGTGTTGCGATCTGGGCTCACTGCAACCTCCGCCTCCTGGGTTCAAGCGATTCTCTTGCCTCAGCCTCCTGAGTAGCTGGGATTACAGGCATGTGCCTCCATACCCAGCTAATTTTTGTATTTTTAGTAGAGACAGAGTTTCACCATGTTAGCCAGGCTGGTCTCTAACTCCTGACCTTGTGATCTGCCCGCCTCAGCCTCCCAAAGTGCTGGTATTACAGCCACTGCGCCCGGCGGGCTATAGCGTATGTTTTTAAGAGCTGCAGATCACTAATATTATTTTAGAGGCATTTATTTGAAGATTTTGGTTACACAATTCTGTATTGATGCATGGCGGGGACTCTTCCTTTGTCAGGCTTACTCTCTTAATAGTCTCTCCCATTTCCACGTCTCATTTTGCCTTACGAGGAAAGGCCGAGCAGTCGGCTTCAATTCTCTGAGGAGGTTATATCATAGTTTTTCTCGGAACGACCTGTCTGGCACCTCACTCCTAAGAGATTATTGATTTTCACCTGGGAATCTGGGCACAAAACAACTCCATTGATATTAGAAACTTTGGATAGTCATGGGGGAAGGGACTTCTGTTCCTCTTTCACAGCCATCTCTTGCCCCATAGACAGGGACAAATGTCAATCTGGTCAATATTCCTTCCTGCATCTGCCCTCTGTGACAGGCTGACCACTGTAGGGTCTGGCTTCCTGGGATGGCTTCCAGGGCCGACTTTTCTCTCTCCTCTCTGAATGCTGCTGAGGGGGATAAGTTCAGCTTGCTCCACAGATTCAGGCTCAGCTGGGCTGGTCTTAAGTTTTAGAATAGGTAAGGCTGCAGAATGTTGGGTGGGTAGTAAGGAAATGAGAAGACCCCATGTAACCCTCCTCACCTGGGACTTTGGCCAGGTTCCGTATTGGGATGACGGGTGTGGATGCCCTACCTAGGTGGTGCTTGGATACCTGGAGTGTCACTATTCTTGTGTAGATCAGACTTGCCCACCCAGCCGGAAAGATGGGGCTGTTAGGGGAGGCGTCTGGCGCTCCTGGGTCCCTGATACTAATGTTATCATGATAGCATCAAATCCTTCTAACTACTCATTGTTTGTTTGTATGATACTTGTTGTAAAGTCGACTTTAGAAGGGAAGGAAGTGTTTAGCTCTTCCAGGATAATTAATTACTTCACTAGAAAACGCAAGCTGCTAATTATCTGTTCAAACATGCGGGAGAAATAACACCCAGACTACCCTAGGATATATCCTAGAGTAACAGCACTTGCTTGCTCATGTGTTTGTTAACATTTTCTTAATAAATATGGCTCTTGGTAAAGACTGGCTTGAGGATCTGTTTGAAACAATATTTTCTGGTCTAGACATTTATCCAAAAGAGTTTGAAAGGGGGGAAATACACACCTGTTTAATTGCTCCTTCCTTAGTAACATTGTGCTGTCCAAATGGTAGCTGTGTGTGACAACTGAGCACCTGTAATGTAGGTAGTCAAACTGGGATGAGCAGTAGGCATAAGATATTCATCAAATTTCAAAGACTTAGTACACAAAAAGTAAAATATTTTACTAATATTTTAAAATATTCATAACATGTCAAAATGATAATATTTTGGATGCGTTAGGTTAAATAAATTATTAATAAAATGAATTTCACCTCTTTTTACTTCTTTTAATGTGGCTACTAGAAAGTTTAAAGTTATGTGTGTGGCTCACATTTGTGCCTGGCATGTATTTCTCTTGGACAGCACGGCTCTAACATTTAGATGTGACATTCTGATTTTTTTTTTTTTTTGGCCTTTATTAATTTCAGTTTCACTTTGATACGTGGAGGATCTAGTATGTGCAGAGCTCAGTACTAAGCATCATGGATTTACTATGATAGGTAAGACAAGATCCCTGCCATCAATAATCTAAGTCCAATGGGGGGGAAAGCAAGTTAGAACAATCACTTGGTCTGTAATCCCAGCTACTTGGGAGGCTGAGGCAGGAGAATCAATTGAACCCGGAAGGCGGAGGTCACAGCGAGCCAAGATCGCGCCACTGCACTCCAGCCTGGTGACAGAGTGAGACTCCGTCTAACAAAAAAAAAAAAAAGAAAAAAATGGCTTGGTATCAGTGCCAAGAGACAAGTGGAAAGAAGACATGGGTGGAGCCAAAATAGAGAAAGCACATGCCATTCTGTTCAGGGAAACCTCAGGCAGAGGGACAATTTGCTTCTTACTTTGAAGCTGGGGCAGGAATCTGTTTAGAAAACGTAAAATTTGCTTTTTTTGTTTGTTTGTTTGTTTTTAATTCAAATTCCTTTTTCGATGCAGGGGGTACACGTGCAGGTTTGTTACTTGGGTATCTTGCATCCAAGCAGGAGCATAGTACCCAGTAGGTAGTTTTTCACCCCACGTCCCCTTCCCCGGCCTCCCCCGCGCTAGTAATCCGCTTCGGTTACTTCGCAGTTCTCCATAGCTCTTTACATGCTTGCGTTTTGAATGTTGTTGGGGAAAGATGCGAGAAAGAATGTGTGCTGGAGGCGGGCCCCTCCCTGCCCCATCACTGCTACCCCTTTCCCCGCAGCAAGGGCTGCGACCCCGCGGGTGTCCGCGGAGCACTGTAGCAATTTAAGTTCGTGCAAGCTATTTGCGGCCGCGGGTTTGAGATGCGTTTGTAGTAGGTGACATTGAGAATGCCCAGAGGTGACGGGGTGCCTGGTCTCTGAGAGGTGGCACGCTGCCTACCGCCCTGGTGCCTGGCTCCTCCGGAAGGGGCCCCCAGTCGCCGGCCCCGGGAAGGCACTGCAGGCCCGCGGCTCCTTGGGGGTCGCCTCCGCGGGCGGCCTGTTTCCAATTTCCAGGCGAGGAGCGACGCGGTGTTGCAAATCTGCCACTTACCTTCTGTCACCATTCTGTCGCTAGCGCTAGGAATGAAACCTCCTGTTCTGGAAATGCATTTCCCGTTAGCACTAGCGCCTTCTAATGAGGTCCCTCCGCCCCGCGGGACAAAAGCGCCCATTAGCAGGCCTACTGGTGGGAGGTGGCCACTCCGCTTGGCGCTGCGAGGGAAACCGCCTTTGTCGCTCACAGGTGCCTCTTTTTGTCCTGGCCTCTGCTTGTGGAGGAGGTCGCCTTGCAGGTGAAGGCCACACAGCTCTTCGGAGAAGGAGTCTGATTCTGTGCTGAAAAATCTCTCTTCCCAACCCCCACTCAGGTTTCTGTTGTCTGGGTTGGCACAGAATTGATTTTTCCTCCTTTGTAAATGGCAAAAACGCTATGACGGTAACATGAAAGCAAGCAACAAACGCAGCCCTAATCTCCCCACCCGACAGCTTTCATTTTATTTTTTTCTATCTTCCTTTCTTCTCTTGGTTGCGGCTTAATATTAAAAAAAAAAATCCAACCGTAGGTATACAGTTCTGCCTTTTTACCTAAATGTATTACTCCATAAACAGTTTCCATGTTGTGTAGTATCTTCACGTTTCTACTTTTCAGTGACTGCTTAAATGTCCTGTGGGCTGATAGATCACAGGTTGCTAACCCATCTCATCATAATGCGTTGGGATCTCCATCTTCCCTTTCTCTAGGTGATGGGTTGATGAGCATCTGCATGCACAGAGCTGTGTTCTTTTGTTGAATTATTTCTGTAGGATAAATTCTCTAGAAGCAGATTTCCTAGGCCCAATGCTGTGAACATTTTAATTTGATTCTATGAAGTATTATCCTATTGCTTTCCATACAGGGTCTACTAATTCCCATGACCACCAGGGAAGTATGAATGTCCCAACTGCTGGTTAATTCATTTTTGAAATAAAGGAGATTTTGAAATCTTTTCATTTTTGAAAAGATTTGGAGAGCAATGGTCTGGGATTCATGTATCTTAGAGATTTTTTTTTAATCCTGTTTTTCCTCTGAGATATATGAATTGTAAACTAATTATATAACGATTTAGCAAACTATTTTTACTTGGAATATTGTTGCCCGTCAGCACTCCAGGGGTCAGGCTGGTGGGCAGGGAGTCTCTTGGGCTATATAGAGGGAGGAAGGACTTGGAGTGGCTAATGTACCCCACTCCTCAACATCCATCAACAGGCAGAGGAGTTGATTGGAGATGGTGATTTACATTTGGGACTAATTCAGGGCTCTTCTCACATGCCCACAGATGTAATTATTTCTGCTATTGCATTGGATGAGCTTCAGACCTTTGGTATCCTAATAGCAGCACCCATGGGCATCCGTTTCACTAGATGATCTGGCACTATGTTTGACTGCTTCTGGTAGGAATTCATCCTTCTTCTGGGAGGTGTGGTGACACCACTCACAAGACATTACTTCATGCTTTGATGGTTATGTGTACTCAGGGGATCCGCACATCTTTAGTTCTAAAAGAGCTCAGCCACCAGACACATCATCCTGTGGGCTCACTGGCAAGCCTGGGGCTGGGACAGGAGAACCTGAGTAAGGTAAACGAAAGGAAAGGCAATATGAGGAGGAAATTGGGGTAGAAAAAAAGAAGAAATGAATGCCGTGGGCCCCCTTTCTGGGTACCTTTGTTCTCTTATCTTACTATAGAAGATATGACATGTTTCATTTTCTACAAAATTTACTTTGAGTACAAAATGCTGCTCTTTAATGCATAGGTTTAGTCACTCAAACACAGAGGTCCTTTTGGTGCCTTAACTATAATGCTGAGTACCATTTACTTAAGAAACTAATTGGTTTGTGAAAATTTTACCTGTAATGATATTATACTACTTATAAGCTAAAATAATAGCTTTAAAAATGTTTAAATAAAGACACTTTCTGTGTAGAAGTTAAAGAACACACAAGGCGTAAAGAGAAAAGGAATGATGGAATAAGAGTTTCTACAGGGGGAGAGAAGGTATTCAAGATGATTTCTGTGCCAGCCTGGGAAACATAGCAAGGCCCTGCCTCTACAAAATAGTCTTTAAAAATTAGCCAGGTATGGTCATGCATACCTGTAGTCCCAGCTACTTGGGAGGCTGAAGCAGGAGGATCGCTTAAGCCTAGGAGTTGGAGGCTGCAGTTACTATGATTGCATTACTGCACTTCAACCTGGGCAGCAGAGCAAAACCCTGACTCTAAGAAAAAAGAGCTATGATCACTGTGTGTGAAAGGACAAGGAAGCATGTGAGCCACTTTTGAGAGACCTGAATATAGAGGAGCCAGTGAGGTGGCTGGAAAGGAGGGGGATTGGATGTGGAGGGGCTTGAAAGAGGGCTAGAGGAATTGAAACTTGATTTAGTTGACTTGGTATTCTGCTCTGTCCTATAGCTGAATCAGAAATACTCCCATGTGACATTTCTTCTTAAATGTTGTGTCTTTTGACCTCAAATAACCCTTTTGAGGTTCCCATGAGGACGGGTACTGTTGAAGTTTGCTTTTCACAGTTTTATGGCTGCTAACCCAAATGAGTTTCAACTGTTATGGGTTCTTGACTTAGCATCCAAAAAGATAACTATGTTAATATCTTATTTAATTAATTAATAGTTGGAGGATGACCTTGTTCTGGCTCCTGGTTATCATGTATACTATGGATCACCAAATTTCAAGGAATTGACATACAATGAAGTATGCATAAATTAAGCTATATTTTAAAAGTAAAGTATAATAAAGTAATTTGAGGCATTTTTCTGTTGCGATAGATGTTTTCTGGAAGAATTTCGCATTCTGGGTAAGAACTGTCCCATTTGGGGTATTTCACATTTCAAAGCCTCCTCCATTTACAGCAGTAGTTTCATGTCTGTTGAACTTGCTTATTGTTTTGAAGGAAGAGGTGGTAGAAAACAACCCTAAAAATGGCTTGGAATACTCCAGAATTTCTTTAGCACTAAATTTCCTTCCAGAAGATGTATTTTATTCAGGAAAGTGAATATGGAAGTTTGGAGAAAGGTGCTTTTCAACCTGGATACTTAGGAGGACCATATTTAGAGAAAATTCTCCAACATTTTTAAGGCTAAGGATTGCTTTTTTTTTTTTTCCTAGTCACCCCACTTCAAACCATATGCAAATCTAGGCATTAATGTGTTCAGTATAAATGTCAATTAACCGAATGTCTTGATTAGCAGAACTACAGACAGTGTATGTATTGCTGCTCTTCTCACAGACCTTTATGGACCTATTTCACGAAGAGCAATTTTCCTCTTACACCAACAAAGTCATATTTTTCCTCACTTGCAAAATACTGTGATTCTAACAGTGTAGTGACAACCCTTAAATAAGAGGTTTACATATATGAAATCATTCATTTTATTTTTATTACTTATTTATTATTATTTTGAGACATAGTCTCACTCTTGTTGCCCAGGCTGGAGTGCAATGGTGTGATCTCTGCTCACTGCAGCCTCTACCTCCCGAGTTCAAGCGATTCTCTGGCCTCAGCCTCTCAAGTAGCTGGGGATTACAGGCATGCACCACCATGTCTGGGTAATTTTGTATTTTTAATAGAGATGGGGTTTCACTATGTTGGTCAGGCTGGTCTCAATCCCTGACCTCAGGTGATCCACCCTCCTTGGCCTCCAAAAGTGCTGGGATTATAGGCATGAGCCATTGCATCATTCATTTTAATCTTTAATATAACACTATGAGGTAACTGCTCTTGTCATGTCCCCTCTTGCCATTCTGCAAATGAGGAAACTTGGGCATAGAGAGGTTAAGTAAGTTGCTGAAGGTCACAGAAGAGTAAGTTGTGGATCTGGGATTCAAACCAGCACAGTGGGCTCCAGCATCCTTCCTTTTAGCCATTTGTTATGTTGCACCTAAATTTTGGTTCATACCAGGAATTGAGAATGTTTGAGCACACAGCATTTTCTACATTAGAGTTTCTCTGAGGCACTAGTTCTTTGAGAAGTTACCTGATAAAAGGATTTGATGTCAGTCAAGTATGATAGGTGTTGCTTTCATTCCCTGCCTCTTGGAGCCTTCCTCTGTGAATCAGCAATCCTGTAGTAAATGGAATAAGCATACCTAGCTTTGTTGTTCCCATTAGCAACCTATTAGACTGAGACATAAGTTTGGGAACTACTATAGGAGAAGACAGCTTTAAACCTGGGCTAGACTTATCAGTGGAAGAATTTTTTCCACCTCTGTTGCTTACCCTTGCATTGATCTCGAATTATGTATGAAGGCAGAATTGGCTTCTCTGTTACGCTGTGATGTCCATCTCAAAGGCTGTTTAGGACCTTCAGTAGAACACAGTGCCATTCCTCTCAGGGTTGGATGCATATGCTTGGAAACCTCTCAGGCTACACTTCTGAATGTTTAGATGTACTACTAATCTACATGCACCTGTCCACAGAGAAAGGATTATGATGCTTTTCTCATAAAAGCCTTTATTTAATCTGTGTTCTTCTCTGCCTTAAAAGTGGAGAGATTTGTGTCTGCTTCTTGGATTTCTAACTCCATCTGCTCATTCAGCCACACTGCTAAACTGTTTTGTAAAAATTTTTTGGTAGCTTTTGAAAGATACATCATGAAGATAATTTTATCTTCTTCCAATAATGACAGTTTTGCTTCCTTCTTTCCAGACATAGACTTTTAATTTCTTTTTTCTTGTCTTGCTGCATTGGATTGGACCTGCAGTACAGTCCAAAATAAAGTCAGTGATACTCAGAATCCTTGTCTTGTTCTTCATCTTAAAACAAGGTGTGCTGTACAGTTTTAGTAAATATTTATTGTTGAGGTAAGAAAGTACAGTCTATACCTGGTTTGTTTTGTTTTGTTTTTAGTCAGGTATGGGTCCTGAAGACCTCGATTGGCTCTTACTTGAATTGCAATAGTCTTGGAATACAATTCCCTGTTTCCTTTCTACTCTTTGGTCTCTTTTGAACACTGTTGCTAAACTGTTCTTTCCAAAGTGCCACTCAGATTGTGCCAGTTCTCTGCTCAAAAACATTTAAGTCTTCTCCTTTGCTCACTAAAATAAGTTTGAACGCTCCAACTTGTTTTCTGTGATTCAGTAAACCCCTCCCTCCACACTACGTTCCCTTTAGCCTTTTGCCTTGATCACTCTACTTCGCTTCAGGACTCTGCCTTTCTCAAATCTAACTATCCACTGTATCCTAAACTCAGTCTGCACGTTCACTTGTCCAAGCCTTTGTGGATGAGGTTCCCTCTTCTTGGAGTGCCATTCCCATCTATCTGTGCCTCTAAATTTGTTCTCACCCTAGAAGGTCACAGTGAGGCATTTTCATTTCTCTTTAGTCCCTTCCTCCTTGGAATTATCCCACTTAGAGTGTGAGCTCCTCTGAGGTCAGGGTTTGCTTGATTTATTTTCGTATTCTCAGCACACGATTCTGAATGGGTATGCATAATACATGATGAAATGAATGAATGAATATTTCTTGTGGCACTTACATTCTCATTTTCATGATTATTTTTAGTCTCATTACCTCCCTACCTCCCATTATCGGTTCCACCTGAGGACTAAAGAAGCTGCCCACATATTGCTTTTGTGCAATTCACTGTATTTGGACCAAACTGCAAATGTAGGCATTTCTTAGGAGAGCACAATTCATTTATCTTACTTTCAAGCAACTCACTGTTTAGTAGAGGAGACAGATGGATAGACACACACACACACACACACACACACACACACACACACACGGGATACAGTACCACTGACAAGTAATTGAATAGTACTCAAGGATTATGGAGCATGAAACACCTTAAGGGTGGGGCAAAGTGATTTTGGAGTGGTTTCATAGTAGTTTGCAAAGTGGTTTCATTTTCCACAGAATAAAGATAGTTCTATACTGAGTATCCAAACTCCATTATCTTCTATTTAGTTATCCAGTTGGCAGTGCCAAAAGGAAAGAAATTATAGATTCACTAAGTCCAGAAAATGATTGCCTTGAAGTGATTTCTTCTTCTACCAAAATGTAGAAGCCACACATACAAAACACCTTTCTCTTTTTGCAACTTGCTAGTCATAAAATTATTTTAATGTGAACTGAAAGCTGGCATCATAAAGAAAGAAAGGTCCAAGAAGTTAAAACTGAAGACATTAATATAAATGAACCACACTTAAAATTCCATTGATAGTCCTCAGCTCTGAAAGGGAAATGTCTGTAATTTACCTAAATTGTCTTGAAATGAAAAGAAATAAGAGACTTCCTTCCTTGGATGTCTGTTTCCTGGCGTTTTTCTTATAACCAGACTATAGGGTGATTGAATTATTATTACAGCCCTGTAGTGATTATTTTCATTTCAAGAGTGTGAGTTAATTTCAGCCGAATATTTCAGATAAGTTTAGTGCAATATATATAATAAATCAATGCTGCGCCATAGAGTCCGAGGATCAAAATTATTTTAGATCAACCAATGTATTTTTCTAAAGGATGGTCAGTTCTTCATCCTAACTTCTTATTCAGGAAATGGAAGTGGGAGGTGGGAGGGAAGATTAAAGGGAGTATGAAAGTAATCACCGGTGTTCAGTAGTTTCTTTTTACTTTTTTTCTTTAATTTTCTTTTCTTTTTTCCAAATATTATATATACATTTTAGGTTGATTTAAAAAATTCAGGAAGTTAAGATTTGGAAAGTAGAAATGCTCCTTATTCCCTCTCCCCTCTCCCCAAGAATAAGTATGAACCGATGGGTGTTATATCATTCTAACACTTTACTTTTATAAATTCTATTCTAAAATACTTAATACATATGAAAGAATATATATAAAACAAAAATAAATTATAAGATGTTCTAATGAAATTAACACCCATGAGGCCACCATCCACTTAACATCACATTACCAATATGCAAGGCTCCCTTCATCTCAGCTGTTATCCTCCTCACTCCAAAGCAAGTACTCCCTGGAATTTCACTGTTTTTGAGAGGAGTCTCTGCCCAGGCTGGAGTGCAATGGAGCAATCTCGGCTCACTGCATCCTCTGCCTCCCAGGTTCAAGCGATTCTCCTGCCTTAGCCTCCCTAGTAGCTGGGACTACAGGTGTGCATCACCACGCCCAGCTGATTTTTGTATTTTTAGTAGAGACAGGATTTCACCATGTTGGCCAGGTTGGTCGCAAACTTGTGACCTCAAGTGATCTGCCTGCCTCTGCCTCCCAAAGTACTGGGATTACAGGTGTAAGCCTCTGTACCTGGACCTACTTTTATCATTCTTTATGATTTTACTGCAAACATTTTTTGGTGCTAAGTGGTACATTGCTTACTTTTTTTGATCTTGAATGTCCAAAATATTTATAAAAATACTGTATATATTTTTCTGTGCCTTACTCTTTTCTCTTAACGTTTATGTTTCAAATGGATGGTCAAAAAACATAGCCTATGCAAATTCTATTCAATATAACTAGTGCATTAGTTTGCTTGAATGGCCAAAACAAAATACTACAGACTGAGTGGCTTAAGCAACAGAAATTCATTTTCTCACAGTTCCGGAAGTTGAAAGCCCAAGATCAAGGGCCAAGGTTGGTTTCGGGTGAGGGCTGTCTTCCTGGCATATAGATGGCCACCTTCTCACCGTGCATGTCCTCACATGCGTGCGTGCATGCGTGCATGCACGCGCGCGCACACACACACACACACACACACACAGAGGAGAGAGAGAGAGAGAGAGAGAGAGAGAGATGGTGTCTCTTCCTCTTCTTATAAGGACGTATAAATCTATTGAGTTAGAGCCCCACCCTTATCACGTCATTTTACCTTAATTACCTCCCAAAGACCCTATCCCCAAATATGGTCACACAGGGTGTTAGGCATTATGCTAACCCCTGATGTGGGGTTTCAACAGTTAAATTTTGGGGTGGACTCAGTTCTGTTCATAACGAGTAGTATATACTAAAGCCATTATATGCTGCAGGGGGTTCAGAGATGTGAAAACTCAGACCCATCCTCTGAAGTCAGGAAACCCATCCTCAGCCCATGAAGGGTTTCCTGGCTTTTTCTAAATAACCAAATTTAGATTCCCCAGAGGAGAGCTCTTGGTGAGCCCTCCTAGAGTGGCTTGTGTGAGCAGTGAATGACGCATACCTGAGCTAAGCCTGCAAACAAAGGAGTAGAGGGGCCATGCCAGCGGCATGCCAGCTATTCCCAGGGAGGGGTGGACATTATTGGACCTTGAAGCCTGAGTATTGAAAGATGCTTGGATATCCAGCTGTTTCTTTCACAGTGGGGTGGATGGCTACATAAAAAGAATTCTACAGCAATCAGATCATTTCATGGACTGCCTCCCCTTTGGAGCATCACGATGCTGACGTGTCTCCTGTTTTATTCAGTGAGAAAGAGAATCCCAGGCGAATGTTTCGGTAAGGGATTGGGAGTGTGCTGAAACAGAGAACAATAGGGAGGTAATTCTTTTAGCATCATTTTGCCTTGCTGGAACTGTCTGGGACAAAAGACAAAAGAAACCTAAGAAGTTAAAAATTAGCCATTTGGAACTGAGTTTTTGGTAACTGTCATCCTGTGAAAGGCTAGCCTATTCCACAATTCTGTAATGAGAGCATTTTTAGTAGAGCAGCAGTTTTCCATTTTTTTTTTTTGACTATGAGATCATGATTCATTTCTCTTTTTCTTTTTTTGTTTCTTTTTTTTTTTTTTTTTTAAAAACGGAGTCTCACTGTCACTCTGTTGCCCAGGCTGGAATACAGTGGTGCGATCTCGGGGCTCCCTGCAGCCTCTGCCTCCCAGGTTCAAGTGGTTCTCCTGCCTCAGCCTCCTGAGTACCTGGGATTATAGAAACACACAACTACACCCAGCTAATTTTTGTGTCTTTAGTAGAGATGGGGTTTCACCATGTTGGACAGGCTGTTCTTGAACCTCAGACCTCAGGTGATCCACCCGTCTCGGCCTTCCAAAGTGCTAGGATTACAGGTGTGAGCCACTGTGCCCAGCCGAGATCGTGATTCATTTTAACAAGAAATAGAAATACATTGCAACTTAACACACAGACACACATCTGAAATAATAGTTTTATGAAATGACACTGTTAATATGTGTGATATCCTCTAATATTTTCTATGCTACTCTGTCTCATTTTAATTTTTAAACTGCTGCTTATGATCTAATAAGTTCAATTTATGAACCAGCACATAGTAGACGAGAGTTTGTTGAACTTTTGGGAGTTATTATAACTTCTTTTAGAAAATTCAATTTTCCTTAGCACATTTGAAGGGCTGAAGGACATCAAAATCTTAATTTTCAGCATTCTCTAGTCCTGTTCAGCTCAATGCTCCACCTCACAGATGTTATAAAAGTATGTGATATTTATTAATGCAACAAATATTTTTGAGTTCCAGCTCTGGGCCAGACACTATGTTAGGCACTAGTGAAATAAATTTTCCAGATTAGTGGCTTGTTTGTTAAGTGTATATAGAATGTATTTAAAAATCATCCTGCAGGCCAGGTGTGAGGGCTGACACCTGTAACCCCAGTACTTTGGGAGGCTGAGGCAGGCAGATCACTTGCAGTCAGGAGTTCAAAACCAGCCTGGCCAACATGGTGAAACCTTGTCTCTGCTAAAAATACAAAAATTAGCTGGGTGTGGTGCTGTGCACCTGTGATCCCAGCTACTCAGGAGGCGGAGGCAAGAGAATCACTTGAACCTGGGAGACGGAGGTTACAGTGAGCCAGGATCACACCACTGCACTCCAGCCTGGGTGACAGAGTAAGACTGAGTCTCAAAAAAAAAAAAAAAAAAAATCATCCAATGTACTCCAGGGAGAGGTGGTGCTGACTAGCAGAGAAAGCTCAGGGTTTGAGTGAGTAGAGAGAAATTGGGCCCTGATTTGTACCCTGTACCTTCCTCCCATCCAAGATTAGCTCTGAGGCCTTCTACATGTGGACCACTGTGGGAAGTCCTGTCTCTTTCCTAGCCCTCCCTTCCTGCTAAATGTCCTGTCTAGTCCACGTAGGAATGGAAACCTTCAGGCATGTAGGGAGTGGAGAGTCCTAGATTGAGAGGCTCTCTTCAGTCTGAAAAAGCCAGAGTTGCCAATTCCCTGTGGTAGAATAGGCAGGCTCATGTTGAATGTCACCACCAAACCAATCGTTAAATGCAGAAGGCCACAGAGCCCTGAACTGAGTATCTCATGAGACAACTCTTATTTCCTCTGTGGTAGGCAGAATAATGACCCCAAAAGATGTTCACTTCCTAATCCCGGAACCTGAATATGTCATGTTTCATGACCAGTGGGAATTAAGGTTGCAGGTGGAGTTATGGTTGTTAAATCATTTGACCTTCAAATAAAGATTGTCCGATGCAATCACAGGGATTCTTAAATGGGGAAGAAGGAAGCAGATGGTCTCATGAGACTTGACAGCCATTACTTCTTTGAGGGCTCATGAGACTTGACCGGCCATTACTACTTTGAGGCTGGAGAGGGGTTGTGCAAGGCAAGGAATACAGGTGGCCTCTAGAAGCTGCAAAGACAGGAAAGCGGAATCTGCCCTGGAGCCTCCAGGAAGAAAGCAGCTCTGCAGCCCCTTGACATCAGCCCCGTGAGACTCAAGTTGGACCTCTGACATCCAGAACTGCAAGATAATAAATTTTTGTTGTCTTAAGCCACTAAATTTCTGTTAATTTGTTATAGCAGCAAAAGGAAACAAATATGCCACCCTACTACATGGTATTGTTTAATTTTTTACAAAGCAAATACATGTTTTTACCAGAAGTAAAGATGAGAAAAACAGTAATATTTTGAAGGGCTCATGTTCACATTAATAACCAAACATCCAGCATTCAGAGAAAATTTTATATGAAATGGAGACATGACATATACAATCTCTGCTAAAATAAGAATTGTCTTAGGTGCTTGCTATATAGAATGTTAATTAAATAGATTTTTTTTCAGAATTCCAATTTATTAACCTATATAGTTGTTTGAGCATAGAACACCTTTTAATCTTTTTTTTTTTTTAAAGAGTCAGTGACAAAACATAAAGCTATATCTTACTGTTTTTTTTTTTTAATGTTATTTTTGTTTCAAGGCTACTTGCTGCTTTATTGTTAAATACCATTGGCAATGTCAGCTTTTGAATTAACGAAAATGAAACAGGTGAAGTGAAGCAAATTAAAGAGATTTATTTTATTCTCTTAAGAAAGAACTAGATGTGCTTATGCTTGGCATAAGAAAACAATTGAGGCTGGGTGTGGTGGCTCAGGCCTGTAATCTGAGCATTTTGGGAGGCTGAGGCAGGGGGGATCGTCTGAGATCAGGAGTTCGAGACCAGCCCGGCCAATGTGGAGAAACACTGTCTCTACTCAAAATAAAAAGTTAGCCGGGTGTAGTGGTGGGCACCTGTAATCCCAGCCACTTGGGAGGCTGAGCAGGAGAATTGCTTGAACCCAGAAGGCAGAGATTGCAGTGAGCTGAGGTCGCACCACTGCACTCCAGCCAGGGCAACAAAAGTGGGACTCTCTCTCAAAAAAACAAAAAAGAAAAAGAAAAAAGAAAACAATTGGATAATTAATACTCCCCACTTACCTACAGACTCCTTAAAAATAGTTGCAATAGATTTCTTCAGCCAGGTCATGGGTATTTCTTCCTCCTGAATTCCATGGGGTTGGACTTTTCCTTCTCATATTTTTGTGTACGCCTCCTTCATTCACAGCAGAATGTAGGGAATGCCTGGGCGTTAAGGCAGCAGGATGATTTCAGATCCCATGGAAAACAAGTGGGATAACAGCCACTTCATTCTGCCCAACTTTACGCTTGGCTCAAACCGATGCAGAGACAATTAAGGTTGGTAGCTGCCCCAGAATCAGGCTGTTTGGTCAGCCTTATTGAACGATTTTTCTACTCTTCAGGTACCTTGTTTGATTGTTCCTTGGAAAGCTATTCTGCTGATTTTGTGATTGTTTTTTTTCACGTTTGCTTTCTATGCACCTCAGTTTTCAGTATTCCCAAAGATGTCTCCATTTCGCCAGTGCCTTCTACTTCTCAGACCTTGAAGCAGATGGTTTTCATGATAATTTTTCTCCCCCTTCATTCGTTTTTCTTCTCCTTTTTTCCTTTTCTTTTCTTTCTTTTTATTTAACCAAAAACTCCTGAGGATATACCAAGTAATCCCTCTTCATTCTTAAATGCATATCATTGTGGACACTCTTTGTCCAGTAACCCACCTGGCCTCACCATTTTCTATTTAAAGCTTTCAGTTCAGTGATCTAGTCATGTAGGGAATGCCTATCTGTGATGGTTTTGTGCCAAGCCCAAGAAAGGCCTCTGATTTGTTTTCAGAACCTTGGAAAGCAAGTCTTAAAATGTTCCTCATTTTTCCCTTCTATGCGCGCAGACAGTCAGCTGACACAGGGAGCACTCCCGGTCTGCCAACAGAACCCTGGGAATGGTTCTTCCTCATCCCTCGCTACCCTACCCTCGTTTGCCTCTTTACAAGCTTCCGGCCTCCTCTCTGGCAGTTACTATAATTGTCAAATGAAGTTTGCATTTAGCAACATTGGTCAGAGATCGACACTTTTACTCTCTAATTACAAACTGCCTTTGGGAAAGGGTTTAGCAAGTATTTAATTGGTGCTATATACTGGAGATGCATTGGGGACAAAGAAATGGAGCTTGGGCTTACAGACCAGAGGGAGAAAGAGAAAATTTCAGAAGCGATTATGGCTCAGTGTTGGAGGGCAAGTGTAGGGGTGAGGCCACAGGGTGGGCACCTGGTCTAGGAGGGGGCAGGTGGGGCAGGAACCTGTGTTGGAGAGTTCTTCGTAGAGAATAGCTCATGAACATGCTTTACTGCTCTCTAACAGGAACAGATAATATCATTATAAAATGCAAAAAACCCCAACAAACCCACATTGTATTACAGTGGCAGAAATAAAAATGGTGGTTGCTGAGATGGGGTTGACCAGAAAGGAAAATGATACAAATGCCCTAATTAGTCTTAGGTGGTTGTTGTGCGAGGATATCTAATTGTCAAAATTATGTACTGGAGTAATTCACATCTATACATCATTGTATGTAAATTTAAAAATAAAGCGATATGAGAAAGCTTTCCATGTGCTGATATATGGAAAACTCTTCAAGATACATTAAATGGGAGAAGAAAGGTGAAGGCAGTCATATATAACCCGCCACCTTTTATGGCATAAAGGGGAACAATTAGTGGTCTACGGTTGACTGCTTCTGTGTGCACAAAGAAAGAACTCTGACGGAGTGGTGAGGCATCAGCAGCAGTGTTGGGGCTGAGAGGTGGTGAGCAGCTGGCAGCTGCAGGAATAGAGGGGCAGGGGTGTAGGGAGATGTTCCACTTTTATACCTTATACCTTCAAAAATCCTTTATACTTTTTGATGTTTGAACTACATAAACATATTTCTCATTCAAAAAAGAAAAAGAAAGCAACGTGGAAACCAAACTAAGGAGGTTTTAAACTGAGATAAAGATGCTTTCAATTATTCCCTATGACAGGCTATTTATCAGTTTAATATTTTTAAGCAACTTCCTCCCATCTGTGCTCTGGGAACCAGCTGAGCAGATGTGGCGCGCCCATGTCAGATACCTCAGTGGCTCCAGTGGCTCCTGTCACCGTAGCGCTTGGTCCCTTCATCCCTCCCAGCTTTCCTAGCTCCTTGCTCCTGGAAACCCCCCCTCATCAATCTCTAACATTTCAGCGGAAATACTATTTGTCACCTCCTAAGGAATCTGGAGGACGGCCTATGTGAGATAGATCGTCAGTTACAGACTCTTCTTAAAGAGTCAGTACCCCCTGCAGAGGCCAGAACACTGGAACAAATGTAAGGAAGGTTTAGTTTTTAAAGACAATTTTTGACTTGAATTAAATAGGATTGGCTACTTCTTGCCCTTCCTGAGGATGGACTGTGCATGGAAGAGACCTCTTCACTGGGTTTGCTGCTCTTTCTCACTCTGTGAGTTGGGGTCTAACAGTCAGGTTTGATCCATGACAAAATGGAAATCCTTTCTTTCCCCTCACATTAGTGCCTCCTGTCTATGCAGCAGCTGTGGAAACAGCACCTTTTGTGGTCGAATACGCCATCAGCAGTGCCACTCATGTTCCTGGATTCTCTCTTTCTGTGGTTCCATTTTTTTGAGTCCTGGGTTCTCCCCCTGAATGGCTCAATAGGGGGAAAGGCAGGCAGACAGCTTCTTTGTGCCAAGAACTTTTTTTTTTTTTTTTTTTTTTTTTTTGAGATAGTGTCTTGCTCTGTTGCCCAGGCTGGAGTGCAGTGGTGCGATCTCGGCTCACTGCAATGTCTGCCTCCCAGGTTCAAGCGATTCTCCTGCCTCAGCCTCCCAAGTAGCTGGGATTACAGGGGCACGCCACCATACCCAACCAATTTTTGTATTTTTAGAAGAGACATTACCATGTTGGCCAGGCTGGTCTTGAACTCCTGACCTCAAGTGATCCACCCGCCTTGGCCTCCCAAAGTGCTGGGATTACAGGCGTGAGCCGTGCTCGGCTGTGGAACATCTTTAATTAGTACTTTGCCGTTTCTGTTCCTTCACATCCCTTCTTTCAAATGCAGATGCTGCTAGTTTTTCTTATGGAACCCTGAGGAAAATGAGAATATTTTATAGTGCTTGTACATTCTGACAAAGAGCATTTCACACTGGTTATATTTTACAGCTTGGGCCCTTTAAACCTTTTTCCTGCAACACACACAAGATGTATTATGTATTATATTCTTAGCTGTTTTAAATTCAAACGCCTAATCAAGAGAAGCTAAGTAAAATAATTCTTGGCCCCTGCTGAGTTTCAGTCCTGTGCCTCATTCTCTGCTCGGCTGCTTATTCCTCTAATTCCTAAATTCAGGAATGGCTAAAGGCAGTGGCTTCATGGAGCATTGGGTTGAGAGAGATTGTAAGGCTGCCCTTGAGCCGGACTCTGCGGACAAGTGTGCTGTGGCTGATGAGTGATGTCTGCTTGGAGTTCAAGAAAGAAGGGAAGCCTCGGTCTAGGTATTTGCCAAGGCTGCTTTGATAGACCTACCCTAGATTTCATTGTATTTCATACACCTAGTGCTTTATACTAAGTGTATGCTCAATACATAATTGCTCATGTTGCTTTTAAAAACTTTGTCCTTCTGGAAGCATGATTATCTGTCATGTTAAATAAACAGGTCTACCCACAAGAGCATGGCTACTGGCACTGAAGCTCATTCCAGCAGAATTTAAGTGTCATGAGGCAAGGCACTAAGGTTTGTTTCCTGTGCCCTTCTCCCTCCTTGAAATAATCTCAGCTAAATGCCTTTGCTTTATAGTTTTAGCTCTGTGCGGTAGACATTGGAGACACCCTTTAACTGCTCCTTAGCAGATGTGAACACACCCTTCCTGCTGTTTTCAGCGGCCCTGATGAGAACCTGGAAGTATTGCCAAGGCCTGTCATGCAGGTGGGGCTCACTGTCTGAAGCAGTAGTATCACTGGCTTGATGTAGTGATCGAATGCCAGGTGTCCAGGTACTATTCCAAGTGTTTTACATATATTGTTATTTCGTCCTCACAGAATCTTACGAGAGACTGGCTGCAGTATGATCATCTTGACCTGAGCTCAGAGAGGTTAGATAACTTGCCCAGGGTCACATAGCTACTAAATTGTGAAGGCAGGTTTTTAGCTTAGGTGGTCTGAATTTAACCTGTTTAACCAGTGAAGTGCCTTGAGCACTTAACTAGAATGCAGAGTCCTGTATGTTCTTGGGAAGTTAAATTTCTTTTCCATGTTTTCCCATCTATAAAATGAAGAATGGGGCAGGATGTTTTAGATTCCTCTGAGCCCTATCTTATTTGATTCTAAGTTATATATTAAAGATATCTTTGAGCCACTCTAGTGCTACTTGTTATGAAATTTGATGAATAATGTATGTATGTGCTAGAGGTATACAGATCGAAGTGAGGACTTCAACCTTCTTAGCACACACCAGAATTATAGCTTGTCAAGGGCAAGAGATTTATTTTCCTAAACAATTAGAGGACACCAGTAATTATGTTTGATTACATGTTGAATGGTTTTCCTGTTGTGTCAACCCATTGTCTTAATTGTGCTTAAGAGCAGCAGGCTATTATTTTGAGGTTTGTGAGGTTTAAAATTGTGTCTCAGCGTCAGGGGGGAGCAGGAGAGCTAAGAGCATGGGCTCTGGAATCAGATGACTCTGGTGCAAATCCTGGATCTGCCACTTACAAGAGATATTTGGCAAGTTCCTTAACTTCTCGAATGGTTCCTCACACTGGGAATAATAATGGCATCGATCTCACGAGGGTATTGTGGAGATTGAAGAGCACATATATGAGGTGCGTGGTGCTGCGTTTGGCACGTAAACCTTTCAGATGTTGGCTATCGTATTATTTATTATTATTGATTAGGTGTTGATGGTGGGCAGTTTCTGACACATTCCAGGCTCCAGCCCTGATGGATAGAGCTAGCTGGGGTAGACCTGGGCTCAGGCTTGGATGGATTGCTGCTGTGTCGCACTAGTTTTGACATATAGGGTGTTTGTTGTCTATCATGTTTCTATTTTATGTCTGTAATCTCATTTTCTAAAAGCGTGTGGAATGGCTAAGAAATATGGCAACCATTGAAGAAGTTACAATCGTGAAGTCCCCTGAAGAGAGCCACAGAGGAGGGAGAACTAACTCTAGTGTTTAGTAGGAAAATTATCTCGATAGTGGATAATTTTAGGCAGTACACAGCAGACATGGCCTTAGATAACATTGTATCAGGTAGTGGAAAGCTATTTTCATTTTATTCCTCTTTCAGCCCTTCTGAATCTATCAAAGAGACAGCCTCAGTTTGATGCTAGTGTTTAATCTCTAATACTTTGGAATTTCCCTCTTAATAAAAAGAAAGAACAGGTCCTAGGCTTGGAGTCCTTGACAGGCAGTGTTTCTAGCTAGAGCTCATTATTGCTTTGTTTTCATTCTATCTCTTTTTATTGCCTTCTGTTTATAGCATGTAATACTCATTTTTCACTTACAATAGTAAAATAAAAGTTTCATTGAAAGTATGTCTAAAGAAATATAAGTTAAAGAAAAATCTTAAAGGCACAATGGATGGTACATGGTTATGACAAAAATTGTGATGGCGACACCCAAATCCCTGAGTTAGGACACATTGGTTTAAAGACAAAAAAAGGACAAAAACTTAATGCTAGGGAAGCCTGATGTTTAAAAAGAAGAGAAATTAAAGAAGTTGGAGGAACACCAAAAAAATGCAGAGTTCGGGGAGAAATTATTGCAGAAATGAGAGGGGCAGATGCTTGGAGACGGTGATAAAGGGATGGTAGAGGAGAGGCATTGGTTTGCTGAGGGGACAGCTGTGGGGGCCTTTGCTGCTTCCCATTTAGCAAAAAGACTGGCATAATGAGGAATGAGAGGAAGGATGCTGGGAAAGTGTGCTGCTTAGTAAAGCTTAGTGTGCAGTGATAGCCCAGTGAGTTGAGGTAGAAGCAAGGTGCATGGCAAGTTTTTTGTTTTTAAGGATAGCACACATGTAGTCGTGCTTTTAGCTAATGGAGGAGGCATGTGAGAAGGGAGAGATGGAGCCAGGATCAAGGAGTGGGAGGATGGTATATTAGTCTGTTTTCACCCTGCTGAAAAAGACGTACCTGAGACTGGGTAATTTAAGAAAAAGAGGTTTAATGGACTCACAGTTCCACATGGCTGGGGAGGCCACGCAATCATGGTGGAAGATGAAATGCACGTCTTACATGGTGGCAGTCCAAAAAAGTGAGCTTGTGCAGGAAAACTCTTTATAACCCATCAGATCTCGTGAGACTTATTCACTGTCATGAGAACAGCACAGGAAAGACACACCCCCATGATTCAATTATCTCACACAGGGTCCCCCCATGACATGTGGGAGTTATGGGTGCTACAGTTCAAGATGAGATTTGGGTGGGGACACAGCCAAACCATATCAGATGGGTTTACCTAGGAGGGAGGGGAGAGAGAGTGAGACTCTCCTGGGGCCAGAGGGAAAGAGGGGAGATAGAGGAAAGGGAAGGGAAGCTCCCCTCTTCTCTTGCCAGTAAATTCAGCAAGTACATTGCAGCCAGTTCTTGATGTCTAAATAACTCAGCAGTAAAAGAAGGTGAAGCCCAAGTATGAGTGCCTGGAGGGAACCAGGCTGTGAAAGTGGAGACTGAGGAATCTCGGGAAATACTGACTCATTGATCATATGGAAGTCCCGTGGGAGGGGGATGCCACAGTTCAGTTGGCATCTAGGTAACTGATGTGCTTTACTGGAGGATGGGCTTGGAGCTCAGGGCCTAAAAGTGCTGGAAAACTGAGAAGAAGGACATGGTGGCTCACACCTGTAATCGCAATTAAGGTGGGAGTATTGCTGGAGCCCAAGAGTTTAAGACCAGCCTGGGCAACATAGTGAGAACCCCATCTCTAAATATAAAATAAAATAAAATAAAAATAATTAGGTTAGACATGGTGGTACATGTCTGTAATCCCAGCACTTTGGGAGGCTGAGGTGGGAGGATTGCTTGAGCTCAGGAGTTCGAGACCAGCCTGGGCAACATGGTGAAACCCCATCTCTACAAAAAATACAAAAATTACCTTGGTGTGGTGGTGCATGCCTGTAGTCCCAGCTCCTTGGTGGGGCTGAAGTGGGAGGCTCGCTTGAGCCCAGGGGGCTGAGGCTGCAGTAACCCAAGATCACAACACTGCACTCCAGCCTGGGTGACAGAATGAGACACTGCCTCAAAAAAAAAAAAAAAAAAAAAAAATTAATTAAATTTAAATTAAAATAACTAGCTGGGTGTGGTGGTATGTGTCTGTAGCTCTAGCTACTTAGGATGCTGAAGCAGAAGGATCACTTGAGTCCAGAAGTTTGAGACTGCAGTGAATTGTGATCATTCCAATGCACTCCAGCCTGGGTGGCATTTATCCCGTCTCTAAAAAAAGAAAGAAAAAGAAAAACTGAAAAGGACAATGAAGGTGGCAGCTGCTTTTCAGACCCATTTGGAGGGATTGGTCCAATGTCCCCTGTTTTGGTCCCTTTGCTGCTATCTTGTGAAGATTCTTTAATTAAGGAAGCACTCTAGAGAGAGCTGTCCCGACAGTGGCTGACTGGCCATGCGGGGGAGGAAGTGGCGTCACTTTCACCTGTGTCACAAGGACCACCTCCTCGAGGATATGGCCCATGAAGGACAGCCTGCAGTTGCTTCAACTCTTCATTGTGAAGGATGTGGGCTCCACACGCAGTGGCATTAATGCACCCAGATGTGGATTTATGGCCATGGAAGGGACCCAGCTCACTGCATGATCGGCAGGAAGCTTTGTGCATTAACCTAGGAGGCTGAGGTCTCTTCTGATCTAGCTCCCTGTATCCGTATGTACCTTAGGTTTTATTCCTGGGTATATTGGATCATGGCACATACAGGAGCAGGGCCATTTGCAACAAATCTAATCTAGGGAGAAAAGGGAAGTCATTTTCAGTGTATGGCTCCAGGCCCAGTGCTTCCTGACCTCAAATCCAGCCTGTGGGTGTCAGGGGAAGAGTGGGAAAGAGGAGGTGAGGAGATAGCGTGTCTGAGCAGCTGATTGATGTGGAGCCAGCCTTTGTGGCCAAGGTGGCCCTGAAGGAGGAAGGTGAGGGGCAGGGAAGATAGCGTACCTACGTGTCCCTGACTCCTGCCTGACTCTGTGGCTCAGGGGCAAAGTGATTAGCAACCTG
The DNA here is from genome assembly GCA_036589455.1 of Ateles fusciceps. Taxonomy (NCBI): domain Eukaryota; kingdom Metazoa; phylum Chordata; class Mammalia; order Primates; family Atelidae; genus Ateles; species Ateles fusciceps. The sequence goes on along the minus strand of JAZHEH010001266.1, from coordinate 13,564,775 downwards.
GGACATACATCCACTGGGCCGCCCAGCAAGCTGTCCAGAGTAAAAGCAATTCTCAGTCATTGGGGTCATCTGGATATCTATGTTAGAGACTCCAGTCTGGGCGTCCCCCTCTTGGAGTCCTCTGGCTGTTCCTGTCTCAAATCTGTCCAGCCACTCAGTTGCTTTTGCTGCTATTTACGTGAAAAGTTTTGGCTAGCCTGGATTTTCTTTTGTTTCAGCACTGCCCACAATCACTGATGTGGAATTAATCTGGAAAAGGCATCCTAATCTTTACCAGAGTTGAAAGTAGACCTTTCTAGGCAGCTCATATGATTACTGTTAGAAGCACTGTCAACATGCATTTTCCAAAGAAATGTATCAGAGACAGACTAGGTAGGGAAGTCCTGCCTCCTTCCCAGCAAGATCCCACTGTCTGCACTTTCTTTATCTCTGTCTTCACCAGCCAGGCTGAAGATGGAAGCCTTTTCTTCTACCATCAGGGAAGATGGAGAACAGCTGTCTCCATTTATTTAAAAAATATCCCGAATATGCTTTAATTAATCACTCTCAAAGATTCCTCTCCTCCAGACAAAATTAAGCTAGGTTCATCCACTCTGTTGTTCATTTCTAACCCTTTGGTCACCTTAAGGCCCACCCCGACCTTGGCGTAATAGGAGAGGGGTTATGAACATGGGCTCTTGTTCTATCCCACACTTACTGGGTGGCCTTGTACAAGTCATGTAGCCACTCTAGCCTCAGTTTCTCCAGTATTACCTATACCACGGGGTCATCTGAGGATTCAGTGAGACAGTTTCTCTAGCATGCTCCCCATCATACCCGCTTTTAGCAGCCAGTAAATACTCGGTTACTCTCATTCCCCCACTTTGCACTTAGAATCAGTCCTAACTGTTTAGTGAGGTACTGATGAGCACCGCTAATAGTCTGAATGCTTGCTTAAAATAGAAAAGAGTCACTTTGTATGAGACTTTGCATTTTTTAAAGCTGATTCTTTTTATTTTTAAATTAGACATCACTCTTATAGAATAATAAGATGGAATGAATCTGTGATGTTATCTACATGCTGAGGCTACTATGGCAAGAAAGCAGTGAAGTCCCTGAAAATATCAGCCAAATTTCACCTGAACATAATTATAGCGCTTTGAAGTACCCAGAGGAGAAAAACCACTTCCTTCCCTGCTTCCTTGCCTCTCCCATTAGACCCTGAGCCCTTGGGCCTTGGGCACTGCTTCCTTTCCACTGTTGGCTTCCTAGAATCTCACAGATTGCCTGACACAGGGAGCATTAATAATTATATGTTACATAAATAAAGATATTTTCATGTACAGAATTTTTTTTTAAAGTGGCAGAGATTGAAGTCAAAGGGTAGAACTCAGAGAAGTTTTAGGAGTGGGTGTGATCAACTCATGGTCACTCAACGCTAGCCGCCGTGAAGCTTGCTCTTGACACAGTGAAGTCTCTTTAGATTTCATAGGTGGTGTGGTTGAAGGAGCTTGGGTATTGGAGGGAGGCAGACTGGGGCTTGACTATGGATCTGCCACTTGCCAGTTTAGCGACACTGGAGAATTGACATCTTCTCCCTGTCATATGGGTGGAGAATTGGATAGCACCAATGGCATGGGATTTTTGTGGGGATGAAACGTTGTACATGAGGGGCCCCTGTGTTCTCTCTCTGCCTTGATTTCTGGATTATGTGGATGACTCCACAGTTGGCATGCTCAAACTTGGAGGTTGAAGGAAGAGAGGCAATCTCTGTAGAGTGTTTTGAGAGTAAGAGTGAATGGTCCTTCCTCGTCTGCTCAGCATTGATGTTGGGCTGGCTTCAGTAAGTGATGGGTGGTCCATGACTCAACATGGAGGCCAGGGCATCAGACTCACGGACATTTGCAAGAGCTTATTGTGTGGATCTTTGTCATCCATGTTTGTTCCTTGGACTCACCTCCCAACTCTACTCCAAATCCACCTTACACTTTCCATCTTCATTGCCCACGCCTTCTTCCAAGCTGTCCTGTGTCTTTCTGGACTTCTACAACGGCCTCTTCACGGGTGTTCATGTTTGTTCTACTTTATGTTGCCTCCCAAGCACCACATCTTCACAGAGCAGCCAAAGAAGAACCTAGATCAGGCCATTCCTTTGCTTCAAGGTATGTTACAGATGTACGTGCTACAGGGCTTTCCAGCTCTGGGCTCTGCCTGGCTCTTCCCCCATCACCTCATCGTACCATTCTGTTCCTTGTTCTCTTCAAATACATCAGCCCATTTTCCAACAGACCACAGGCTTCCCAGCTCAAGGTTTCACACTTTTGATCACCTCTGTCTGCAGCATCCTGCCCCTGGCTTCTGCTCTGAGATCCCACCATGGAGCCACCCTCTCCGACCTGCATATCACAACACTCAGAGGAGTCATCTTTATTTTGATCTGTTGTTTATTGCTTGCCTTGCTCCACTCCCTCAGAATGAAAGCTTCATAAAGACAAGGAAACTTGTGTCTCATCCCTGCTGGGTTCCCAGTGTGTTAGAACAGTACCCGGCACATGGAAGATTCTCAGTCAATATCTGTAGAATAAAGCAGTAAGAAGAGAAATCTCAAATCTGTAAGACTGTAAGGAAGATGTTTAGCTGTGTGGGGCAGAGGGCTGGTTATGCCAGTGCTCATGAGGATGTGGTAATTAATGCTGAGCAGAATCTGAAAGAGAGCTCTCAGCACTCTGGCTATAAGAAGGAAATTAATGTTTCTCTGCTCACAGGAGATGGGAATCACCTCTGTTGCAGAAATGTTAGATTTTGGTCGGTCTAGGAGAATTGGATCTCTGCGGTCGAGAATCTGTAATGGTGGGAAATGATGAGCTCTGAAATCATACCCTCCTGCCTCTCCTGCTCACAGGTGTGCGACTGTTATGTATTGTCTCTGAACTGATTTCTCCATCTGTAAAATGGGTGTAATAATGCTAACCTTGAGTTCTGCTGTGGAGATTCACGGGAGTCTATGCCTGGCACATGGACCTGTTCAATAAATGACAGCTTTAATTTTGGAGTAAAATTTAAAAAATTCTATTAGTTCAAAATATGACATCAAAAATCCAATTTAATTAAACAGCTATTAATTTAAGCACTTTTAATAATTATCACAAATGCTGCAGGGAATCCAAAGATGGGTAAGATAGAAAACATGTCCTTAAATAACTAAAAATCTATAAAAGGGTAAGATAAGTTATAATGTTAATACCATATGTGCAATTTGTAATTTGCAATCTGTAAAGTAATTTTTTATGCCTTTTATTATTTGGTTCTCACAACTACCATGTGAAACCAATGTAGTACGGGCTTTGTGACCCTGTGCAAGCCATGGACATCTCTGAACCTGATCTTGTCACTTGTACAATGAAGAGTGGTAATTACATTAAATAATAGTTGTCAGCTACCTATATTATGCCCCAGGTAAAACGTAGAGTCTAGCATATGAGAGTCGATTGAATATATTAGTCCTCGCTCACCCCAGTCTCTAACTCTGGATCCTGCTTTCTTTCCATGACATGGTGCTTTCAGATGAATGGGTAGTGTTTTGACAGATAACATGGTCAAATCATTGAGATGGCATTCCAGTTACAGGGAATCGTCAGAACAGTGAGGTCCAGTAGGGAAGGACGTTCCTGTGTGGATTTGGTAGGTCCCCTGTTTTGGAAAGTGTCTCACTAGGGGGATAATATACTATAGGGTATCCTAGCAAGCTCTTTTAGTTGCTGGGCCAAAGGCATATGGATTTGGCGAAGGATGTAGAACACACTGGAGAAAAGAAAGACAAGTGGATCACGTAGAAGGCCTTTGCACAAGTCTAGGCAAAAAGTAGTAAGAATAGTTGAGATGCAAAATGAGATAGATCAAAGAAATGAATGACCACTCTGTGGCGACTGATTGGGTGACGGTGGTGAGGGCAACTGTGGGAGAGATGGCTCTGAGCTCTTTATCCTGGATGACTGGGGACAGTGAAAAGAAAGAGGTGGAGGAGAAGGAGGAGGAGAAGAAAGGCAGTAAGCTCCTTTCAACATATATTGTTTAGGGTATTTGGGACATCTAGTTGGAAGTTTTAATTAGACAGTTAAAAATGTGGGTTTGGGACTCAGAGTTCAGGATGGACTTTGTTCATCTTCTTCATACAGCATGTGGCTAAAACTACAGAAGTGTTTGCGCCCTTCCATACGACAGAGTAGGGAAGCGGAAGGCGCAAAAGAGAAGAGAAGAGGCCCAGTGAGAGATCTGGAGACATTCTTACATTTGGAATTGGCGGGAAGGAGAAAAAGAAACATTGGCCGTTACGAGAAAAAGAAGGGGTCAAGAGGAAGGAAGCTGAGCCAGGGCACGCAGCATCCAGGGAGACGGCAGAGCAAAGTGTTCACAAGGCTGGGCTAGTGCACATTCTACACTTGTGAATACTGAGGATATTGTGGACCATCAGATTGTCTTAGAATTGAAGATTAAGAGGCCATGGAGCCCTTTAAGAAGGCAGATGAATGAGAGCAAAAATTAGGTGGCAGGACGGGATGGGAGGGGTAAGGAAGTAGAGGCATGAGAAGACCAACCTTCCAAGTAGTTTGATAGAGAAAGAGGCCAGAGCTGGGGCAGTAGTTTGAGGGAAGACAAAGACAAAAATTAAGAGAATAAGAAAACATAAGCACGCTTTAAGTTACAAGAAAGGAGCCTGTGAAGAGGGAGACATTGGAAGGAAACCTTGGATGAACACAGGGCTCCCATCTTAAGGGAGAGGGTGCCAGTAAGCGGCCCTTCAGTACCTGAGCCTGGGTATATATTACACAGTTATTACCCTAGATCGCTGAGCAAAAGCTGCTTGGGATACTAGGCTTAAACTGTTACCTGCTGGCGCATCCTAGGCTGCTTGTGGAGGAGATGACATTTGCCTCTGGTGCCATCTCCCTCATCACACTGATTTTCCCGCTTGGCTCCTTCCTCCTGCCCCTCCCTCTTTCTCCCCATCCCCCACTTCACTGCTTAGAAATGAACAATTGGTTTATCTTGGTTCTATTAACTAATGAATCGAATAAGCTAATTGCTGCTCCTGGCAGAAGACTAGAGGGATAGTTTTGATAAATTAGCCTTCTGGAACCATAGTCTTCTTTTAAAAGTTATCGAATCCATTAATAGTTCAAATGGTGGAATTTCACATCAGGAAGCAGGGGCAGAGGCTGGCAGAAGGAAGTGTTGGGAGAGTTTGCTCTTCAAATTCCACTTGTCTGTGGCCACCTGGCTCTTCCAATATCTAAGTGTTGAAAAATATCATGCCCCGTCCTCTAACGAAAATTAGAAATCTTTTAAAAGGTGCAATGCTTGTATGCCAACTACACTTAAAACCACTTCTTAAAGATTTTTGGCTTATAAAATTGTGGCTGAATTCAGCAACAAAAAATTTTTAAAGAAAAAAGTGTATGTATGTTGGGAGTCAGGGTCTTGCTCTGTGGCCCAGGCTGGGGTGCAGTGGTATGATCATAACTCTCTGAAGCCTCAAATTGTTGGGCTCACATGATCCTCTCACCACGGCCTCCTGACTAGCTGGGACTAACAAGTGTGTGCCACCACAACTGGCTAAGTTTTAAAAAATTTTTATAGAGATGAGGTCTTGCCACATTGCCTAGGCTGATCTCAAATTCCTGGTCTCAAGTGATCATCCCATCACAGGCTCCTGAAGTGCTGGGATTACACGTGTGAGCTACTGCGCCTGGCCTGTGTATATATTTTAGTGCCTCAAGTACTTCATCTGCCAATTGGACAACCCACCATTGCTACTGTGGGTTTAATGTCCCTTTTCCTATATGATAACTGAGATGAGGCACCCTGGGATGCATGAGCCTTGTGTAGCCCAAGTTCAGATGGTCCATCTAGGTATAGTTGACTAGTAAAGACCTATTTGGAGTTTGCATCCAGCAGCTCTCATTTATAGTGTTAGTGCACTGTGATTGAATGGGAGTGGCTTGTTAAACACCCATTGTGATATAGACATCTTGAACTTAATGACCATTGCTGGTTTTGGTTAATGTAATTATTCTCTTTTGTGGGACATTTTCCTTGTAATTTATGGGAGTTATTTTATCCATAATATGTAGAAGCAAGCCGTTGCACTCTAGGTTATATTGCATCATGTTCTAAACCCAAATGTGTGGAATTCTTAGAAAATCTATAGTTGAGGGAACAGTTACAAGATGCAATATGGTGTTATGGGTAGAAGGCTTGGCTGGGAACCAGAAATTCTGAATCCCAGTCTCAGCTCAAAGTTTTGCCTTCCACATGGCCATGGGAAGTTATTCTCCATTCCCAGAAAGTGAAGTTCATATTCTTATCTCACCCCCAAAATCATGAGGAACAATGTAACTGAGGGGCCTTAACTTATTATAGAAGTAAAATTGCTGTTCAATACGTGGGGATAATTATAATTACGTAAGCTGTTTCTGAAGAATGAAAAAAAGTTAATAAATGTTAATTCTATTGGCAGTAAATATTTGCAGTGTTTTTCAGAAGCCTGTGGATGCACCATACTTAACCAAGTGAAGGTCTGGGAAAAAGCTTTTGTTTTTGATTTTTTAACTAAAGGGAAGAGAACTTTACATGTGTCACCACGTGTCCCTGTGTTGGCAGCACCATCATGAGACTCAGTGTAACTGGAAGAGGTTTGTCGAGCGGCAGTTTGACCGGATAGGGATGGTACTGTGCTGTGCCAGGAAGCCCCACCAGGGCGGTGTGCCCCAGAGAGAGAAGGCTCAGTGCTATCCTTGTCATCTTCCCTCTGGCACAGGAGATCCTCCATTCTACCTTCTGTGAAATGGCTTTTTCACCTCCCATCAGTGAAGGTTTGATTTTTTTTTCAGACTTGGCTTGGCAGAAAAGTAGATCTGCTGAAATAACCATGGCAGCAATTTCTGCTTCTTTCTCTGAGTGCAGAGAACACGGAGCTCTCTCCTGCTTACAGTTTACCTTCTCTTGGGCTGTAGGTCAAGACAGAGCCATTCTGACGGGAAAATCCCAGCATTCCTGTACTGCTCATTATCGTGATAGCTTGTTAGAGACAGAACGATTCTATCTTTCACTTTACAGAGAGGAAGAGGCTTAGAAAATATAGGTAAATTGATGAAGGTCTCAAAGCAGGTGAGGGGCCAGTTTCTGGACCGGAACCAATTGCCTGATGTTTCCTTCTACCCCCTGCAGGGCAGCCCTCAAAAGCAGAAGAACTCAGGGGTGGGAGAGACAGGAGTTCATTGTATTTTGATCTGAAATGAAAATCACATACACATAAGAGCCTTATTTTTGAGGCACAGGTTCCATTATTCTCTTTAACAGAAGTAACAGTTCTGTCTTCATTACGCCTGTTAGCCAGGCAGTGATTCTGAGTTTCTTCATTATCGCTTGGGCAGTTTGCCGTCTCAGAATGTTTTTTGTAGCTGTCTGCAATCTTTGACAGTGCCTGTGTGTCCACACAGTGGGAATTTTGGCAGAAAGGAAAGAATTCTAGCCTGGTTTCCTGCAGAAAGGCTTACAAGATTCATTCTTGTGTGTTGCCTTTGTTCATTCTCGATACGTGAAGGGGTTGGCATTGCCTTGGCAACTCCATTAGAAGCCAGTGACCGCTTTGTGGACATTTGTTTCATTGCAGATTCTCCTGGGAGCAACCTTAGCTTTGGCCGGAACTGGCACCAGCTGCTTTCCTTGGGGCACAGAGCCAGTGTGGGGAGGGGGAGGGGAATGTTCAGGGCCAGCTCTGCCTTAGCGTTTATACTCCCAGTGACAGCATCATCCCACTGTAGACTGGGCAGGCAGTGGAGTAGAGAGGAGAATGGGGAGCTGGAGTAGAGGCTTCTGCTGACTAGAGAAATCAGCATGGCCTTGGGGTCTCCCTGTGAGGCTGCCAATGCAAATGAGTAGATCCTGAGAGGATATAACCAAGATGGGAAAGAGCTGGTGGTCACTGCCAGGTATGGGAAGTTTTGCCCCAATGTGCAAAGTGGGGGATTTTCCCGCCTTGGCAATTTGCAGGCCAGCTTCAGATAAATGGGAAGGTAGGTAATGGGGTAAAGAGGTAATGTGGTGTAGAAAGACAGAGTGACCTCAGGACTGCTAAAATCTTGGTGGGGGAGTAAGAATGGTGGGAAATAAGTGAAGTTTCTGACACACTGGAGAAATACAGCGTGCGTCTCCTGTATCACACACCATTTGAGGGTGGCAGTCTCCTCTGTCCTCCCTGGGGCCCATCTGGCAGGTATTAGTCATCATTATGATCAACAGACATCTACTCAGCACCTTCCCTGAACCATTATCTGTGAGGTGCTCTGCTAGGCCAGGCCCTTCAAGAGCCTTTGATGCTTCTAGAATTGCGTCAGTTAGAAACTGGTAATTCCCTGGGTGGATGTGGCCCTGTGGGACCACTGCTTGGCAAGTGACCAGCAAGCATCCTTTTATGAAGGAAAAGGTGTACCCCCTTTCCACGATAGTGTCCCAAAGCCCCAGCTTGTTGAATTTCAGCAAGAATTTCAATTCCACTCAATCTGTTGGCTGAGCACCAACCGAATGTGATGGCTTTAGATTTGACAGTGACTTCACAAGTCCACATCTCTTAGGACCTACTGAATGAAAGACCCTTTGGGAGCAAAATGTCTTGAATTTTGCCTTACTTGGGGCTACCCCAGAAGTAGACCCTGAGGCAAGGATGGAAGTATAGGTTTCTTTGGGAGATGATCTAGGAAAGGCTGATGAAGAGTGAAGTGAGGCAGGAAAGTGAGGGACCCATATACAGTGCGCCATCACATGAGTTCCCACTAAGGGTAACGGGAGCCTCATCCCACTGGGAAAGGCTGGGTGCCAGTTTGGAATACATGCCGCAGAGTCACCCCTGTAGTACCACCCCGGGACCTGGGAGCTAAAGCATTGATACCCCCCTCACCAACTCCTAATAGCCATTGCCTAAGAACTGCTGGGGTTAGTACCCACACGGTTCCTTTGGCCTGTTGTAGGTGACTAAGAGGTCTCCAGCAGCCGGAAAAGCCTTTAGGTGAGGGATGCAGGAGCTGATCATGGCAGGTTAGACTAGCCTGCATGGAAGTGGTGGAGACTGAGAAGACAGTCAGGCCCCTGACAGCATCTGCTGCGGGTCTGCCATTGATATTTTCACAGAAGTTTCCAGAGTCTTCAAAGCTGTAACCAGTAAAGCTAGAGAGTGTACAAGTGCCTGTACCAGGCATGGCTCCTTGCCTTTCCTGAATAGACTTTATGATTGAACATTGACATTTTGTTTGTTTTATTTATTTATTTTTTGAGACAGAGTCTTGCTCTGTCGCCCAGGCTGGAGTGCAGTGGTGCGATCTTGGCTCACTGCAACCTCTGCCTACCAGGTTTAAGCAATTCCCTGCCTCAACCTCCTGAGTAGCTGGGACTACAGGTGCATGCCACCATGCCCAGCTAATTTTTATGTTTTTAGTAGAGACAGGGTTTCGCCATCTCGGACACGCTGGTCTTGAACTTCTGACCTTGTGATCCACCTGCCTTGGCCTCCCAAAGTGCTGGGATTGCAGGTGTGAGCCACCACCCCTGACCTGAAATCTTGTTTATTTTTAAAGAGTGCCAAGGATGGCCTTAAAACAGGGTAAATTTTGCTGGGGCTCTTAGAAATTAAATGCCTCTGTGTACTGTGGAGCTGAGCTCGGGAGTCACAGGTTAGGGGGTGTGGAGGGGCCCAAGATGTGATTAGGCACTTAGGTGTCATGAGGGTAGCAGGATGCCAAGTTCCTGAGTTGGTACATTGTGAATGACTGTCACTTTTTTATTTCACTTCATTTAGGGGATAACTGCTTGGTAAGTTTAGCGTACTGCAAATGCCTGATGTAAATTTGTCACCAACCTTTTTTTTTTAAACAGAAATACACTGACCACAACTTGAGCAACACCTCTGTTCATTGGATTAGTTAATTTTGTATTTGAAAATAATTTGAAATTGACTGGGAGGAAAGCCAGGGGAAAAAGGACCAGAAATTCAGGCTTATTTTTATCTTGGTGTTTGGAGCGAGCAAGTGATTTTAAAGTGGAACTTCTAGAGCACTGGATAGGGAGCCAGGAGGTCTGGATGTGAGGCACACATCTGCTGCCTACCTAGCTGGCTGCATGCATGCCATCTACCCTCTCCTGATCTCACTTTATTTATAAGACATGATGTTGGGTTGAAATGACCTGGAAGGACCTTTTGGCTCTGAAAAATTCTAGAACTTTAAAAATAACTTCAACTTCCCATAGCAGGCCTTGCATCTGTCTTTCCCTAGCTTCTGATTGGCCTTTGCCCATTTTTAATTCCTTCTGTTGAAAAGAATGCTTGCCATTGCATACCCTCTGCTTCCCCCAACCCCCCTGCTCCCAATCTTGCCTTCTTCCCAGATCTTCAGTTTTTCTTTCCTCAATGGTTTCATCTCAGCACTAGTTTCATGATTAACACTTTCTTGACTGCGGCAGGCTACTGTAGGGGTCTCTGTCTTTTGTTACCTCATAATCACTTTGCTTCAGCCTTTCACATTAGTCTTAGCATGTGTTATTTTGGATGTCTCCTGCTTTTCTGGCAAATCATAAGCTTTTTAGTAAAACAGCACTCTGTAAAGGAAGAACACTTGAAGTAAGGGCCTGGCAGTTATTTCCCCAAAGTAATAGAGCAGATAATACTGCTTGGCCTTAGTTTTCCAGTTTGCGAAATGGGGGATAATAATATCATACGTAGCTCATAGAGTTCTTATGGGAATTGAATGTGCTAGAGTATTAAAGGGTGTTGGTCATCATGGTTGGTGATGGTATTGGTGACAGTGTTAAGGTGGCAGCACAGGCTGAAAGAATTTGCCATTTCTGTACTTTCAGGAATGAAGTCATATAAGCACCTCGAACACAGAATTAATTATTGTTCTCTGTAACCAGTTCCTCTTCTGAATATAGTACTCCTCAGTATCAGAAGGTAATTCCACAAAATGAGTTTAAATCTCTCTGTGGAAATTTTAGCCTTTGTTTGTTTCTTTCTTTTTGATAAAGAGAGAAGAAAAGTCATTCAAATCATTGGCAACCTTATGCCACAACTGGTGATCAGTCTTAGAGCTTGTTATTGGATTACTTCTTAATGATCTCTTCTTGGGGATAATTAATTTCACTTTCCTTAACAACCCTCCTGGTGCCCATCTTTGAAAAGTTAATGTGAGTCTTTTGCTTTCTGTTGTATCCCAGAGTAATATTCATTTCAGGCTGGGAAACAGTTGTTGGGTAATGGGTCAAATGTATTAATAGGCAGGCCATATGGTTCCCAGACACCTTGCATTTAACAACTTGATAGAGTTCTGGTGGTATGATTTTAAAAAATTTTACAAAAGTGTCAGAACCATCTGCTGTTATTTTTCATATGTGATCCTGGTAAGTTATTAGTTTTAGTTATACTGTTCCTATGTAATTAGCACTGTTCTACATGCAGGGTTCATGGCAAAGCTTGTATACTTTATTTTCAGTAGTAATGTGTGTGGAATGTGTGTGTCTCATCCAGATTTCCTTCATAAATTGAAGCAGGTTTGCCTATGTAGGGTTAGGACTTGAGATTTATATCGCTTCTGTTTTAGCTGGTAAAATGCTGTAATTGTAGCAGGTAATTAGATTGATTGATAATTAGTCAGATACTGATTACTATGAAGCAAACTACATAGGATAATGTAATAGAGAATGATACCTGGGTGGGGGTGGGGCTTCTAGAATCATGAAAGCCTTCAGGGAAGGAGAAATTTGAGTTGAGTTCTAAAGAGTAGTGATAAAGAAACAGGAAAATGAAGATCTGCCATGAGATAATTCTAAGGGAAAGGAAGAGTTAAGAGCAAAGGCTCTGAACTGGGGATAAGCATTGTACAGAGAAAAGTCCCTGGGGCCACACTGTAGTGAGAGGGAGGATAATGCAGGCAGCTGAGGGCAAAGAGGGTCTAAACTGAGAATAATAGGAGCCTTTGGAAGGCTTTAGGCAAGGAATTGATATCTGATTTACAGTTTTAGGAAGGTCACTTTAGCTTCTAAGTGGAAATTGGATTGTTAGGAACAAGAATTAAGGAAGGGAGACCAGTCAGGTGGTGACAGCTGTTGTGTAGAAGAGACGGATGGGGAAATGATGGACTAAGTTTGTGTGGTATAGATGGTGAGAAGTGATAGGATTTGGGATAGACTTTGGATATGGAATCTATGGGACATATTGAATGGTTCTTAGGTTTTCAGTCTGAGTAACTAGGTGATTGGTGGTACAATTGTTACTCAGATATGGAGGACTTGATGGCTCTTTTTTATTTGGTTAAGTTTGAGATGGCTCATGGACACCCAAATGAAAATGTCTAGGGGACATGTGAATCTGGATGTTAGAAGAGAGATGAAGGCTGAAATATTCATTTAAATTACATGAAACTCAAGAGTGTAGACAGAAAGGAGGCAGAGGTCTGGGTCTTGAATACACCACCATTTAGAAGTTTGAAAGAAACACCAGCAGAGGACGTTGATGGAGGTAGCCAGAGAGGTTGGAGAGAAACACGTGCTACATAGACACCTGGAAAGGAACAGTGTCTCCAGAAAGAGTGACTGGTGACTTTATCATTAGGTTTCAAGTCTTAGTACCCAGAATCTGCATTAAATGTCTTCTGAAAAGTATGTTTTGTAGCTGTAAACTCAGTGATGACTAGAGCAAATTGGGCCCAGTACATGCCTGCAGAAACCTTTAGCTGTGGTGGAATCAAAAATGGAGACTCTTGCCTCCTTGAGGGATATGGAGGAAGGGTCTTTGTTTAAGTCTCAATCAGGATTTGTGAGATTTTCATACCACTACTAAAGCAGCAAAGAGTAATTAGTGGTTTTTTAAAATGACATATATACAGCTGGTACAGCTATGCCACAAGTCAGTTCTTTGAAAATATTCAGTAATTAAATTCTGATCAATCTCTTTCAAGACTTTAAGGTTGACCTAAATAAAAGCCTATAACTAACTTAGTGCAAGACAGGACACAAAAAAAAATTTACATTTTTAACTACATAATGTGTTAATCCTGACAAGATATCTCATAGCAAATCATTTGCTAAATTTTATCTTTTCTTAGTATCAGTCATAATGACTTGAAGGCAACTTCTGTTTGGGAGTTAACTTTAGATTATGAAGAATCACTGTATTATTTGTCATTTGGCAAATTGTATTATTTAAATGAGGAATAGAGATTTCTTGTTCTCTACTTCTCTTAAAGTAAAAGCATAATGCATTCTAACATTTTAAACAGAAGGGCAAAACTGAGGAGTCCTTTTTTTGTACCATGTGCCATAATTTAATAGGTCATTTTGTCTGCTGTATTAAATATATTTTCTCTAAAACCCAAAGCAGGATCAAGCTGCAAACAAGATGCTTTATTTTGGTGATTCTCATTGTTTGGATAAATGGTGGATTTGTTTTAAATTAAGCAAAGCTACATTTTTATTCCAGAAAGTTCGACAGATGACAAATACGCAAACTGCAAATATTTATTCATACCTTTTACCTTTGAGCATCATACACACTTGAGCATCAAATCAAATCCCAAGACCCCACACCTGGGGAAATCTCTCAATTTACTGTACAGAGGGCTCCCTTTGTCCTGGAAGCCTCAACCCAATTAAAGCATCACTTATGCATGAGAAAGAAAACACAAGAATTCTTTTGGGCACGAAGCAATAATATCTTTCTAATATCTTTTACCTTACTGACATTTAGTTGAATTTTACAAATAGATAAAGCTTAATAAGAATGTAGTAAACTGATAGTTGGTAATAGACTATGGTGAGGAACAGTCTATTGGTTATTCAACCGAATCTTTGATTCACTGACTGAAGGAAACGTACTGCGAACAAAACATCAGAAAACGATTTCTTTCTATAATTTTAGCAGAATGACTGGTTCTGCAGCTTTGTATCAAAACAAAGTTTTATAGTACCTGGAAGTTCTCCGTTTCTCTAAGATCAAAGTGGAAGTAACTTATTTAGCTGGTTGGTGCTATCCAGTTTTCAAAGACTGAAGCTTAAGGCATAGGATTTTACCTCCAGTCCAGCTCTACCCAAGTAATAAATGAGTAGAACATTAAACCATTCTGACAGCTGTGTACTTGCTTTATGTGAAGGTTATAGGATGTAACAAGCCTTGCTCTTGTATCCCTCATGAGCAATTATCTTTTCAAGGAGTCCCACTGTCCTTGGGTGGTTCCTGGTGTCCAGAGGCACACATAGGAGGTGCAGAGGGGGAGAAAAGGAGGCTCTTGGCTCTCTTCTCTCCTCCCTTTTCATCTCCTGCCCTCCCTTCTGCCATTTGGGGGACATGAAGATGAAGGGCCTCCTGAGTGAGTCTGGTTGGGGGAAGAGGATGAGCATGGTTGCCCCCTACCTGGGTGGTGGTGGTAGAAAAGAGGTGCCCTTGGGACGGGTTCTCCCAGGGAAGGGGCTGTGTGTGTCCCACCCACCACCTCCCCAATGCTCAGCACTGTGCCTGGCACCTAAATGCCCAGTAACTCCTTATTGAGTGTAGAGTGATAGGGTGTCAGGGCTCATATAGTGCGCAGTACAGTTTCTTCCCTTCCCCCTCTTCTAGTTATTTCCTTGAAACACACATTTGAGCATCAAATCAAATCCCAAGACCCCACACCTGGGAAAATCTCTTGATTTACTGTACAGAGGGCTCCCCTCTGTCTGGGAAGCCTCAACCCAGTTAAAGCATCACTTATGCATGAGAAAGAAAACACAAGAATTCTTTTGGACACAAAGCAATAATATCTTTCTAATAAGAGCAGCCGCTTATATCTGTTTGTACCATCTTCCCATTGACTAATATTTAAGCACATCACCTTGGCTAACTGTGCCCTGCATGAACTGGCTCCTGATTTTCTTGCCCTCCAGTTCCTTGAACACACCAGGCCCTTTGCTGTCTGCTGGGCTCCTGCCTGGGGTGTGCTTTTATAGCTCTTCAGGAGTCTTCATCTTCCTGATCCTGTAAAGATCCGCTTTAGTGGTCCTTCTTCAGCAGGCTTTCCAAATTGCCCTCTCTAGCATGCCTGCTCTCCCACTGTTTTATACCTAGGCATTTTGCATTTTCCTGTGTGTTTGCTTTCTTGCTTATTAGCTATCTGCCTAACTTAATTGAATGATTCACAAGAGCAGGACCATTTTGCGATTTTTTTTTTTCAGCATCTAACCCAGTGAGAGGCTCTGTGTAAGTGCTTAATAAATATTCGTTTGAACGAATGAATGAGTCTCAGCCTATCCTTCATTTAAAACATAGTTAAATTTTGGCTGGGCGATGTGGCTCACGCCTGTAATCCCAGCACTTCGGGAGGCTGAGGTGGATGGATCACCTGAGGTCGGGAGTTCGAGACCAGCCTGACCAACATGGAGAAACCCTGTCTCTACTAAAAATACAAAAAAATTAGCCAGTCCTGGTGGCGCATGCCTATAATCCCAGCTTCTTGGGAGGCTAAGGCAGGAGAATCGCTTGAACCCAGGAGGCGTAGGTTGTGGTGAGCCGAGATCACGCCATTGCACTCCAGCCTGGGCAACAAGAGCAAAACTCCATCTAAAAAAAAAAAAAGTAGTTAAATTTTAACTTTTTAAAAATCTCAGATTCTAAACATACAGTGTACATACACACAACGTATGTGTTGTTTAAACTATAAAAATTCCCTATCCTTGGTAATGAACTGCCTTAAAGAATAGGGTTGGTGATTTAGTGCCTATGGCCTAACTACTAATATTTGTGCTTTTTTATTCCTACACTTCTAATGTGTTTTTTCCACCCTTTTCTTTCCTTTGTCTTTCTTTTTTAGCAAGGGAAGCCATATGTCTTCGACAGAGTGCTACCTCCCAACACGACCCAAGAGCAGGTTTACAATGCATGCGCGAAGCAAATTGTCAAAGGTAAGTGCTATTTCTTTATTTCCTCCTGGGCCATTCAGAGTAATTGAAAACATTAAGCGATATTTGAAGCCTAAGGATAAATGTGCCTTGACTGTAAGCAGAGGTCTGCTAATTGGAAACACTGATTCTGTAGCCTCAGTTCTGGCCCTGATTTGTTACGATGTCAGGCAAAGTATTTAATCTCTCTATTCCCCCCTTTTCAAGGATTTTTTTTTTTAATTTCTTTTGCCACCTTTTAAATTTTGTCACCCAAAAGCTTAAAAGCAAGGTAAGCTGTGTTCACACTATTTCTATAATAATTTTAAAACACTGCTGCAGGTATGGAACACCTTTTTCCTTTGAAGGAGAAAATATATGTTCCTGGTGCTCCAGTTGTACATCTTTGGTTGATTTATTCTGTGCATCCATCTCCCTTTTACTAATATCTCTCAGCAAGAAGCCTTAAATATGGAAAATTTTTGCCATTTAGAAATTTTCTAGTGTCCTAAAATCACATTACCATGCTGCTTATTGAGCTGGTCTTGCTATTCAGCATTCCTTAATTATGCTTTCTCCTAACCCACTTTTTTTTTTTTTACTTTGTTTTATTTCTCCTAACCCACTTTCAACCAACCCACCCCAGATCCTGACATTTGTTCCTCCAAACAGGTAGCCTCAAGCCTACATTTATGTCTTAGAGATCAGTCATTTTCTCTAGGACTGGCGTTGGCCCCGGAGGATTTGCGTCAAAATAGCAGCAGGGAGATGAAGCAATTTACACATTGCTCTACCTTGCCCTTTCAAATCAGGGGCAGGTTGGAGCTTGCATTGGCAGGCTTGCCATCTGGACAGAGCTGGGGGCATCTCCTGCTACTTTGCTTTTCATCATCAAATCCTTGCCTTCAAATGTAAATGCTACAATTGTGCTTTCAAATGTCTTGATGCTGCCCCCTGTATAGGCAGCTCTGGATTTAAAAAGCAAGAAGTAAAAACAAACCCAAAAAACCCACCGTGACTCTTTGGATCTGCTTGTTTTTAGAAGCTGACTAACCTAAGTATTTGAAATTCATGAAAATCAGCTCTGGGTACATCTGTTCGATTAATTCTGACCCTGGACACCTGTGTGGGAGACGCATGTCAGCATGTAATGTTCCTTGCTGAAGTAGATAGTTATTCACATTCTTGCTGCAGACATCAATTAATTTTGAAGGTCTTCACAGTGAGATTATTATAGAAACCCAAAGAGAAAAAAAAATTTGCCTGAATTTGAGCTCTTTCTGAATAGTGTGAACCTATATTGGGTGGTAATTTTATCTTCTCTCTGCTTTTACTCTTCTGCTTCTCTTTCTATATAAACATGTTTCCTCTGTTTTTGCAGCACATCTTTCTCCTACTCAGCCCTGCTTTCTCTCTATTATTGGACTCACTCATATTTTTTTTATTAAAGTAAGATTAATCACATATGTGCCAGAATTTCCTTCTTTTTCTCTCCCCCTTCATTATCACAAACAAATAGTATTTGCCACAGGCTGTGCTAAACATGAGGGGCACTTAAATACATCCTGTCCTCTTTAAGCTGACATAATTGGATATGGATGCACTCTTAAAAAAAAAATCCTGTGATTAACAAACTATAATAATACTCTTTGAGTCTTTATTCACTAACGAAGTTTGGGTCTCTTTCAATATTTGGATTTCTCTACAGTATGAAATGTCAGAAATGGGCAGGGCTTGTGAAGATACAGCCTAACTCTGGATAACTTGAGACCAAATATTTGGTGAGCTGCAAAGAAAACCATCTAGTAGAATAAAATTAGACCCTGACATGATATGATAAACAGACATTTCTAGGCTACCATAAATATGTATGTTCATATTTATTTGGTAGCGACAACGAGTGCCTTATTCTCTCTAAAAAGGGATTATTAGGGAATGATGAAGTCTGATTGAACTTTTAAAAATATCCTCTGAGGCTAGTGTGAGAATTGGCCATGTATTTCAGAATCAGTAAGCTAAAATGCAGAGATGTAAGAAAGAACTCCTTGGAATAGATGACCAAGTACAGCTGAGGTATCTCTTGCCACGAGAAACCCTATTTAAATCAAGATTGGGAGGTGGTGCTGTGGAGCCCTTTTTTTCTAGAGGCCAATAATGAAATCAGATGACTTCTGAAGGTGCCATAGTCTCCATGATTCCTAATAATGGGTAGACTAAGGAGCTTTCCTTTCAAGCTCATCTAAACTCTTAATGATTTGGAGCATCTGGGAGGCTCCATTTAACTTGACGGCTTTATTCTCGCTCTGGTTTTCATTCCCTACCACTTCACTGGGTTAAAAAAATATTTTAAATGTTTGTTTGTACAGTCCTGGCATCGCTCATGCTCCCATCTTTGTCTGGTGTGTGTTTTTCAAAATGTTGCTTGAAAAAGCATGTAGAATTCTCCTTCATTTCTTCTAGAAGAGGTTGTAGGGTTTGTGACTACCAGCACAATAAATGAGAAGCCTAGGAATTAAAAACCATGGTAACTGGATGCTATTAGCGAAGTACTGTAACTATGTTCCAGCCTACAGAAGCCATGCCAATCATCTGCCTTCCAAATTAACTAGATATGGATGATCCAGATGCTAGAGAAGGGGATTTCTTGTTTTCCAGTTCTGATTCCTTTAAATTTCATTCACTTGTTTCTTTTAATCATTCATTTATGTAAGTAGTATTAAGTACTTACCATGGGGTAAGCACTGTTGGGACTGGAGTTGCCATGCTATGTAAGACTGTCTGCAAGGAGCTTTGAGTACAGGGAAAGAGACAAGTGTGTCCAAAATCATCACACACATAGGCATTATGTGCTTAAGAAAGGGTATAAGCAAAATGCCACAGAAACATAGCAGAATTCACTTGTATTGATTTTGGTTGGGAGAGGGAATGGAGAATTAAAGGTTTCTCTGAAAGACTGGGTCCCCGAGGACTATAGAATATAGCAGGATTGTACAAGCAGGGGGGATTGCAAAAGCACAAAGACAAAAATTCTGCCTGGCATCTTGGAGTGGCACAGGGTACAGAATGGCATTATGGGAGATGAGGCTGGGAGAGTTAGGCTGGAGCAATTTGATGGAAATGGATGGACTTTATCCTGCAGACAATGCGGACCCAATGAAGAGTTTTAAGCTTAGGATGATATCAGATCTGTTTTGTTATTATATATGACTCTGAAGAAGAAAAATATTTTTAGCTGTGATTTATCAGGAACTCTCTATGTACTTAACATATGTTGTTGCATTTTAAATCATAACAACTTTCTGAAGGGTGAGCATTATTTTCCTCGTTGTACAGAAGAGGAATTTGAGGCTTAGAGAAGTGAAGTAACTTGGCCAGTTGGTTTGGGGGCCATGGACTGGGACTCAAGCCTGGGTTTGTTGGACTGACTGATATTCTTCTGCACTCCCCTGTCCCACTTTCCTGGTGGGCACACAGCAAGCATTTGATGACAATTATGTTATGAGTGGTTCCTGTTCTGTCAGGCCATATTGACTATTAACTAAGCATTGCAAAAGACAGGGCTAGGAATGGTGTGGGAGGAGGGTAGAGAATAGGGGACAGGGATGGTGGCTTCTGCACCTTGTGGTGGCCCTGGTGGCCTGCCAATGATGAGGTGTGTTTCCATTCTGAAGATGCAGCATATCCTTGCCTGGGCACAGTGACCGCCTTTCAGGCTGGCTGGCTGGCAGGGGGGCTGACCTCGAGTGGTCAGCAGGATCGCCTCTGTATCCTCTGGTCATGGCCTACTTGAGTGGTTTGGTGACTGGTGAGGATGGCCTGCCAGCCACCATCCCCAGAAACCCTAGTGTCCTCGACAGCACCCCCATGCCTCCTTAGGACTACTGATGCGTAGGTGTGATCACATCCTCCCCAAATTCTAATCTCACAATGGTATTAACTCTTTTGCTTTAGCAAGACCTGGATTCAGAATTGAGCAAACGGAAGGCAAGGAGCATTTTAAGTATCTACTGCTATCCTCTCCTCCTCCCCTGGGAGAGGAGAAGGCTCTGGGCACCTGCGGTGGAAACTGCTTCTGGGGTTCATGTGGCTGTGGGATGAACCAGCGCTGTGGCCCGGGGTGCTGCGGGCTATGCGGTGCCAGTTGAAGTCACATCACACCAGGCACCAACACAAAGAAACGTTCTGTCTGCGGAGCGTGGCCGGCATGTGGAAACAGTCATTGTTCCTGCAGAGACTCAAAAACAAATGCATTCCGTGGGCCCAGGAGCGAGCACTGGACATGATGAAAGTGGCTTTTGTGGACGCTTCTGTAGGAGTCGGGTGGGGGCGGCCTGGGCCCCCGCAGTGCTGAGCACAGGCCTGGCCTTCCCGTGACGGCTTCCCCCGCTGCCTGTGGTCGCGATGGCCACCGAAACACGCCGAGCTCCTGCTCCACTTCCCCTCCCTGCCTCCCCTCACCACCAAATCAAAACATAGACTGAGCAAACAATCAACAAATAGAAAACAAGCCCCGAAAACCGGGAGTTTAGAAGAAACTAGAGAACACTGGCTGCAAAGAGCCTTTTCGTTTAAATGACCTTCTAGTGCAGCTCGGAGCCGATAGAGGGCGACGTCGGCTCCCTTCAACCTGGAGCGCCGGAGAGAGGTTCTCCAGCAGCCATGAACTGTAACGTGACTGTAAATACTTCAGGGCCGAGAGGACTTTGTTCTAGTGGGGTTTTATGTGTTCTCCTTTTCTTACAAAAAAAGAAGGAGAAAAAATGTGCTCAGTGACGAAATGGCAGCAAGCAACAGATTCTCCAAGTATAGTCTCACACGCTCCTCACTCGGCTCCTTAGTCCATAACGATGAGCTCTCGTTTTCAGGTGCTTGGCCCAGTCCTGACTGGCAGGAGATACGTGAGCAGTGACGGACTAAGAGTGAGTGGGATTGTGCCTTCTGTTTAGTGATGGACTCAGAGGGGTGGATGAGATCTGGAAGTCCTCAGGTGTGGCCTAATTCAGGAGGAAGAAGCTGAGCTCTGAGCTGAGTTTCCTTGGCTGTGGCGGGTTGCTCAGAGCCACCTCCCTGGGGCCTCCTGCGTGGGAACATCAGCGCTTGCAGGGCGGCCGGCAGCGGTCAGGATGGCTGGACCCCTGGCCCTGGCAACCCCAGTGCTGTTCTAACACCTGGGCCAGTAGGTTCCAGAGTGTATCATACATAGAGGCTTAAGACAAGGTGTTTTCTTTTTCTTTCTTTCTTTCTTTTTTTTTTTTTTTTGTAGGGGGATGCTTAATTTCTAATAAATGGTAATTTCGAATAAAAAAACACTTTAATATTGTGATGTAGCCAGCATTCCAATAGGCTGGAATTGCTTGTGTTATGAATATGGTATTTTTAAAGTTTGACCTAAGGGTAGGACCTTGTCCCTTTGGGTCCCTCCAAGCATATCATATTCATGTTAGTGTAAATGTGCTCTGTCTGCTCTGGCCTGAGGAATCTTTTCTTTGAGTAAGTTGGCATTTTTGTGAAAAATGAAGCTTGAACCTTCAGAACTTACAGTGACTGCTTCAGGTTGTTGCTTCCCACTGTTAGCAGGGGAACCATTAGCCGAAGTCTGACACTTGTGAACGTTCTCTCTCTCTCCCTCCTCTCTCTCTGTCTCTCCTCTCCCCCAACCCTCAGTATATCTTGATACAAACTCTTGAGGGCTGCTAGAATTAAAAAAAAAAAAAAAAATCCTGCCACTTAATTTTTCTTTTCTTAGCTTCCTAAAAGAAAATATTGTTTTCTGTTCTTATCCCAGTTCAACCACCTCAGATCAGTCAAATGTATATTTAAATTTTTTTTAAAAAAAGTAACAAATCAGGCCGGCGCGGTGGCTTACACCTGTAATCCGAGCACTTTAGGAGGCCGAGGCAGGTGGATCACTAGGTTAGGAGTTGGAGACCAGCCTGACCAACATGGTGAAACCCCATTTCTACTAAAAATACAAAAATTAGCCAGGCAAGGTGGTACGTGCCTGTAATCCCTGCTACTTAGGAAGCTGAGCAGGAGAATCACTAGGAGCCGGGAGGCAGAGGTTGCAGTGATCCTGCCACTGAACTCTGACAGAGCGAGACTTGTCTCAAAGAAAAAAAAAAAAAAGAACAAATCAGAATTGATATTAGACTAAGAAAAAAATTCAAAAAAGCAAACCCAACAAAGCAAAACAAAAACAAACCAGCATCATAACAGAGCGCCCCCCCAAACCATGTCCCCAAAAGAAAAAATCTATTTAGAAGTAGATGGAGCTGATTTCCTGGCTTGGTTTTTCACATGACCCTCAATAGGACACCTCAGTGTGGGACCCTTCTCCCCTGCCTCCGCACCTTGTGCAAATAAAGACTTCCTCCCCCTTATACAGAATGGAGGATCAAGGATATTAATGATGCATTGTTCCTTTTTCAGTGATATTTGTGAGTATGAAGGAGGAAAGCAGGAGGGAAATGAGTGCTAAATATATTTTAATCACCTCTGCTGCTTTGAAAGAATTCCCACAGATAATCTTCAGCTCTTCAGCAAAAAGCAACCTCCACCCTCAAGCCTCCCCTTGTCCCTGTGTGATGTGGCACCGACCTGCAGTGTGGAGGGGTTTGCACAGTGCTCTCATTGTGTAATTAAAAAGAAATTCCTGGTGCTGATGGGCCTGGGCTGGCTTGTTAGCACTATCAGTGCAAACACAGAGACATTAAATGTAAGTGAGGGCCCAGCTAGTTTCTGGGCTGATTGGATTCTCACTGTGAGGCTCCGTTTACAGAGGGCCCTTTTCCTTCCCCACCTCTGGACTGAAGGAGCTCTGGTGGGGCTTTCAGAAGAAACCTCCCCAAGGAGCTAGTCTGGGCCAGCATTTAAACTGACCCACATTAAATCTTCAGGAAAGAAATTCTATTCTTCATCTCACTCAGAAACTTAGGGCATAAGAATAATGTTTTTTTTTTTCCTCCAACTGATCTCAAGAGATCAACTTATAGAAGAAAACTCAAATATCCTTCTACTGAAAAAGTTTTCTGCTCTATGTCTCGGTCTTCATTTTAATGTCATTGAGAGAAAGTGTGTCTGCCTCCTTCTTCATTAATATATTCTGTGAAATGTGAGTCTATTTCTATTTGTAGAACAACGGAGGCCTGCATTTCTGCTCTTATCTCGTAATTCTACTTAAAATGCACATGGAGTTGAAATATATCATTTGTATGAAAAATGAGATGGGCCATTTAGAAAATGTAATTTTAAAATATGCAAACTACACCAGCATATGATCAAAGTAATGAGTTAATTTTAATTTCTTTTTCTTGTTCACAGATGTCCTTGAAGGTTATAATGGGACGATTTTTGCCTATGGGCAGACATCATCGGGAAAAAACACACACCATGGAGGTAAGATTACAGTGTGCTCTGATGGAGATGACTGAATGGAACTGACACTTCCAGCAAAACTTGAGGTGCATGTGACTTCCTTTACTGGGAAATAGAGATGGGTTATGTTTGATCAATTAATTATATCTTGGAGAAGTTTTAAAATAGCAGTAAGAAATAAAGTTTTAGGAATTCAGTATTTTATAAAGGCCTTTATTGATAACCTTGTCACAGTAATAATACATTCTATTCAGAAGCAATCATTGATAAGCTAAGTGGTAGAGTGCTGATCCTTCTGGACCTCAGCCTCAATCTAACTGGGAAAGCCTGTTGGGAAAATCATTTACCCTGGTGAAGGCCCCCAGGGGGTAGGTCTCTTAGAATAAATAAAAAACTGTAGGTCAGAGATTTTTAAAAGTTGGCTTGTGGACCACATTCAGCCCACAGACATATTTTTGTTTGACTTGCACAGTATTTCTTTTTAAATAGTAGGTGATGTTAAAAATGGGGTGATTTCACACAATTCGAATTTTCCATTTTAGGTTGAATGTTCTGAAGATCTGGCAGCACTGGGTGAATTTCACCACAATATAAAATTCAAGCTTCACTGTTCACTTCATTGTCCTGTTCACCTTTTTGTTAACATTTCTAGTGCAGGGAACAGCTGCTGTCACCTAGGAGAGGCTCGGTAAAATATTCATTAGATATTTGTTAGTATTTGTGATCAGGTCCCTGTGGTGCTGGCCCTGGCTACCCCATGTATATGGGGCTGGGCTCTCCATTGCGCTCACACCCAGCCCACTTCATGCACACTGGGGTGAAGACGAACTTATATTCAGCATCCTTCCTCATTAGCTTACATACCTGCTCCCTGAAGGCACTTCGGGGTATGACCCCAGCTCCAATTGTTGGCTGTGGAGCTTTGTGACTTCAGTCTGTCTTCCAAACAAGGCAGGTCTGCAGACAAAATTGAACTCCTTTGCCTATATATATATCATCGAATCCTATTGGGCCTTCAGGGTCTGACAATTCTTCTAAAGGTGAGGCCCACCTGACAGGTGAGGAGAGGTGGTGAGTGTGGTTATATAAGAAACTGCACAGAGGAAGTTTGGGGAATTCAGCAGCAGGGTAAGATGAATCCTTAATCCTTCCAGCTTAGGTTTTTCATTTACGATGCCCCCCTGGGAATAGCATTGAGACGGCTGCTGCAGAATCAGTTTAGCTTATGAATCATTCCTATTGAAGAGGAGATTTCAAAGGCACGAGGCTAAAATCCTCAGGGCTCTGACGTTCTGCTCACACTGATTTTGAGTGTAGGGTACAGTGCCGGGGGATCTCATTTCTGTGGTGCTGACTCTTTCCCCCATTTTGCTGACGACAAAGTGGTTCAGAGACTGCACAGATTAAAGGACACATGAGGTTTATTTGCCACTTCTTTCTGATTGAGCAGGTCTTTCCCCCTGACACCTGAGTGGTGTCAGCCCATCTCCTCCTCTCACACCCTATGGCAGAACGTCTTGGAAACGCTGGCCTTGCCATCCCCATGCTCCAGCTCCAGCCCCTTGCCTTTCCCTCTCTTACTGGGCCCCACACTTTTGACCTTGAGGTTATAGAAAAGTTCCAGTTCTACATTTCCTGGGTCCCACCTACTCCAGTAGCTGTGGACAAAACTCCCTCGTAGGTTAGACAGCACTTGAAAGAGAGATATGGTGTCTAGTGAGGAATTCAGTCAGTCTGGAGGGTTTTGTTTTGTTTTAATTACCAAGCTATATACAATACCAAACCAAAAAACAAACAAAAAAGGCAACCCTCATTATTTAAAATCCCGCAGACCTTAAAAGGTCACTTGACCTTTTAAGCTTTGGGGTTAGGAAATATAAGGTATTTGCTAAATGCCAGAAATTTAAACTGTAAGACATTGAGAGAGAGAATGCTCCCCGGTGTAAAATCTTATGTCGGGTGAAGAGACGGATATAGGGTGATGGCAAAAAGCTATGCCAGCTTACAGGCACGGTAACTCATGCCTGTAATTCCAGCACTTTGGGAGGCCAAGGTGGGCAGATCACTTGCAGTCAGGAGTTCAAGACTAGCCTGGCCAACATGACGAAACCACATTTCTACTAAAAATACAAAAAAATTAGCCAGGTGCAGTGGCTCATGCCTGTAGTCCCAGATACTCAGGAGGCTGAGGCAGGAGAATCTTTTGAACCGGAGAGACAAAGGTTGCAGTGAGCCAAGATTACACCACTGCACTCCAACCTGGGCAACGGAGTAAGACTCTGTCTCAAAAACAAAAAACAAAAAACAAAAAAACAAAAACCTAATATTGGAGATATTTTCCTAATCTAGAGGCTCTCAAGCCCTCTGTGTCTTACAGTGTAAACTCTACAATGCCTGCCCAGTGAGGACTCATGGGGGACCTGAAAGGAACTGGGTTCTGGACAGGTTTCACCTCTGGCTGTCTAAATTCTGTCACCTCTTCATCTTTGTCTGTTTTAAAAGGTCGATTGTAATGAGCTGCTTTTCTTTATTGTGACTTTTTCAGATCACATACTTGTGCCTCCAGTTGGAAAGAGTTGATGTGGATGGGAGATTTTTCCTAGTGCCACCCACCCCCTCACTTAATCGAGTTCTTTCTGTAGGGTAATTATAGATTGGAGAAAAGGTAGGGGATATTTTCAGAGGAAGACAGAGGTAGGGAGGAGCCCCAAGCCGAAGTCATAGATACTGCAGGAGACCAAGAAATCCAGGACCCTGGAATGCAATTAAATCAAAAAAGCCCTACAGGGTCTGCATTCTCTGAAAGGAGGATTTTATGTATTCAAATTATACATTGTGATCGTCCAAAGCCTTTTAGAAGGGGATGTTAACTCCCTGAGTGTCCCTGAGTGGACAGAACGGTCACATTTTAAAGGTGTTTTTCACTTTAATCCCCCTAGTTTTGGTCTGACATCCAGTGGTGATTCCATTACCTTGTACTGAGGGGGAGCAAACATGTAGCTAAGCCTACATGAAACTGGAAAGACTAGCTTCTCAAGATGGAGCATTTAAGGTAAATTTTCAGGAAATACATGACTTGCTGGACAATGTTAATGCCAAGCCTGGTGGACACCAACACGCAGAATGCCCTGGGCTTGTGCAGCCCACATCCAGGGTTGGCGCTGGAGAGGGCACGCGGGTTCCAGCTCCAGCTGAGGAAGAGGGGACTGTTCTTTTGTTCAGTGTGTGATGCTGGGAAGGGCCTCTCTTGGCCCCATGCCTAATTTGTGATCCTCTTCTGCACACTGATATATGGATGGAGACACCTTGTGCTTTTCTTTCTGCCCAGAGGGATGCCTGGAGGTCATCTGAATGGTGCAGACTTCCCAGCCGCCCCACCAAGCCTGTCTGAGCACACGGTGCTCATGTACTGACGGGCTGACGGCTTTCCCATCTTAAGTGTTTCAGGAAACTCTGCCCTGCTTGGGAGGTCGAGGAGGCAACAGGGGCTGGAACAAAAAGAGTCTTGTTCAATGGCTGGTGGCCTGGGTCTTGTTTCTTCTTTCATATATGCTCCTAAAAGATCACATTCCATGGATCTTTTGTGGATAGAATTTGTGGATAGAATTAAACAGGATGCGGTTATAAAGATCTTTCTCCTATTTGCTTTCCAGGAGAAACAAGGTGATGAAGCAACACATTTCTTTGCTCTTCAAGTTCATCTTTTTTTTTTTCTTTTACTGTCCACCTGCAACTGTCTTGATCGAGTTATATCAAGTTCATCTTTGATCCTTCAGCTAAAATACACTTTCACTGTTCTTTCTCAGTTCTGTACTTTGTTCTTCCACTTGCCTTCTCTGCCCACATCCTCTCTGCCCATCCCTAAACTTACTCATTCGTCAAGATTTGGTGTCCTGCAAGGAAGCCATCCCATATTACCCATTTTGTTACTGGAACTCTGGGGTATTTCTGGTCTCTGAATTTCTATAGCTGTCAGCTGTTTTCCCACTTCTTACTGCCCATGGCAACTCTGCATTGTGTGTCTGGGCTGTGCGTCTTATCTGCAAGGGTCAGTGTAAAAGCAGCCAAGACCTCTAAGGAACACCTGTCTCTCATACACACATACACACACAGACATACCAATACCACACACAGACATACCACACACCACACACTGCCCCCCACATACATCATACACATACACACAGATGTGTACACACCACCACTTATACACACAGACATATCACATACCACGTACCATACACCTCCACATACATTGTACATACACATAGACATATGCACACGACACACATATACACACACAAACATGTCATACACACACAGACACACCACACACCACACACTACTCCCCACATACATCATACACATACACACAGACATATGCACACCACACACATATACACACACAGAGACATAACACACCACATACTACCCCCACATACATTGTACACACACACAGAAACATGCACACCACATACATATACACACACACAGACACATCACACAGAAGCACCACATACCACACTCCCCCACATACATCACACACACACACACACACACCATATACCACATACCCCCCACATACATCATACACAGACATATGTACACCACATACATATACACACACAGAGACACCACACACAATATACACACAGACACATAACACACCATATACCACACCCCCAAATACATCATACACACACACACATATACACATCACACATATACTACACAGGCACACCATACACAGACACACCACATACCACACACCCTCCCACATACATCATACACATACAGACATATACACACCACATGCAGCTCACACCACACACTATAAACCACATATGGCTGTCACATACATCATAAACACACACAGACATACACATCACACACATACAGACACACCACACAGCACATACCACACATGCCTCCTATACATCATACACACACAGACATATACACACCACACACATATACACACACAGACACAGCACACACCACATTCCACCCCTCCACATACATGATACATATATACACAGATATATGCACACCACAAACACACCACATACTATATACCACACATGACCCCTACATACATCATAAACATACAGAGATGTACACACCACACACACATATATATGGACACACCAGACACTATATACCTCACTCCCACATACATTGTACACACACAGACATACATACACACAGACACACCATACACAATATACACATTGTATAGCAAACCCCCTACATACACACACACAGACATGCCACACACCATACACACAGAGACACCCCCCCCACATATACATGCACACATACAGACACACCCCATATAAATCACACATGACACACACACATACTCCCATACACACATACACACACAACCCATATACATCACACAGACACAGACACCACATATCACACATATGCAATACACACATACCACAAAATACCACACAGCCACACACACCACAAGCACCCCCCCACTTGCCACACTTCCTACATTCATGCTATAGCACATAACTGCACATATACCCCACATCCATCTTACAAACATATATGCCCCACATCACACACACGTTAATACTCCACATCCATCACGTGCCCCCCACACACAGACATACCCCACACATATACACACAGACACACACACACACACACACATCACACATCTGTATGCTTCTCTAACACCACACACACGTGCACACACACACACACACACACACATTCCACATGCCCCTATATCTTCCTCTGCATACACATGCCTGCAGATTGTTTCAGCAGGCCCAGTTCACTGCACATAAAACCCTTAACACTCTTGGGCATCTGAGTTAGATCAAGCAGCACAGCTCCTGGGCCTGCAGTAAATTTTAGTATCGCTTCTGTTCCTGTGGGGGATGGGAGGCATTATTATAAGAACAATCACTTTTCTCACATTGATTTTAGGTGAGGACTTCAGAAAGACACACAGTAGAGAGTGTCCTAGATTCATCTCTGGTTCTGCTTTGGTTCTTGCCCTGACAAAGGCAAACAAAGGGACGTCAGCACTTGTATAAGCCAGGAATCAATGGGGGAGATAAATCCATTGAAAGGGAAAGCATCTAGGAAAATAGATTTGAGTCAATTATTAGTGATTTTTGGATTAGCAATCCTTCTTTTCTAGCTGTGGGCTACTGAGGAGAAGCTAAAGGATTATCATCAATTATTAAAAAGTTCTGGAGGGCTGGGGTAGAGGACGTCTTTTGATTGGCTGGATGGAGTCATGACATTTGACCAGATGGAAGTGATGTTCTCACCATAGGTATTGTTTCTGCCAATGATCTCCACAGTTCAGAGCATGTGGGGTCCATTGTCTAATTTGTTACACGTTTATGATGGAATATACAGGTTAAAAGTTATCAAGATTTGAGATTGTCAGTCATTTGGCACTGTTTCCTTTCCTAAGATATATATTAATTGTCAGGGATAGAAATGTGTTTCAGACTCTTCAGGGAAATAAACTCCCACAACTTCTTCGTGAGAACCTGCTATGAGCTGAGTGATATAATACTAACATTTATTTGAGCCCTTCCTGTGTCACTAAGCACTTTATATATCCTATTTAACTTAAATTCTACAATAGTTCTATGTAATAAATGCTAAATCTTGTAAGCAATGGGAGAAATATACATGCACTGGCCATCTCTATCGTTCGGAAGTACGCAGTCAAACTAAAAAGCAATATCAATACATCAAACTATTTAGATTCTTAATAGATAAGGGCATTCCAGAGGAGTACCCATTTTCCCAGATGAGGGAGCTTTGCTGGAAGCCAGACTGCTAGATGTGGTGGCTCATGCCTGTAATCCCAGCACTTTGGGAGGCCAAGGGGGCAGATCGCTTTGAGCTCAGGAGTTGGAGACCTGCGTTGTCAACACGGCAAAACCTCATCTCTATAAGAAATACAAAAAATTAGCCAGGCGTGGTGGTGCATGCCTGTAGATCCAGTTACTAGGGAGGCTGAGGTTGGAGGATCACTTGAGCCTGGGAAGTGGAGGTTGCAGTCAGCCAAGACTGCACCACTGCACTCCAGCCTGGGCAACAGAGTGAGACCTTGTCTCAAAAAAAAAAAAAAGGAAAAAACCTTGAAAATTCTCTGGGTGTACTGTTGGCACTGATCACTTTAAACCTGCATACTGTGTGTTTGTTCATTGATGGGTTGTTTAACACATATGAGAACTTAAGTGCTTATTTGATGGTGGGCTTATTCAGAGACTCTCTGGAGCTTGCATGTTGCTTTAAATACTTCTGGAAGTCTTCATTAGGAGTTGCTGTCAGAACCTTATGGCATCTTTTCTAAAGTCTTCAGAGGTGGCAAATTGTAGACCTTAAAAATGGATTTAGTATTATCCAAATAGCAGAATAATTTATCTGTCCCCACCCCCTTAGGTAAAATGAGTAAAATAGAAAAGAGGGGGAAAGAAGAATATGAGACTATCTTAAAAGTAGATTTAGGTGTTAGAAACAGCTAACAATTATTTGGAACAATTCAGACTGGGAAATACAGATTTTTAAAAGAAATTGATAAAATGTGTTTTCTTGATTGATCTGTTAAATGATACTGAAAGTGTCGCCAGAATAGGGTTCTTAGAAATTTTGGAGCAATGATGACATTAATGAGATGATGTCTATCAGTTCTGAAGGTGATTTCATTAAAGGAGATTACCTTACTTGGACCTGCAGGCTCGGGTGAGTTTGTAAATACTCAAAACCCAAACTCATATATTCTCATTCGTTCTCCTGCTCCCTTTCCCTCCTCCTCCTCCCACCACACTAACCACATAGACTCTGATTTGCTGCTTTGAGTGGCAGCTGGAGGCAATACTGTGGGACCTCAGAACTTGGCAGAACAAGTGTTTCCCTGCTGGATAAACAGACCAACACATTGAATTATTCCACCAACTTCTGGTCTGTTGGCAAGTCAGGTAGATGCCCAAGGGAGCTGGCAGGCACACGTGGGTGCTTCTTGCTCCACCAGGTTCTGTCTAAGGAACCCAGAGATGGTTCCTTCTCTGTCTCACATGTCTCCCAGCACCCTTTAACTGTCTGTTTGTATTTTCACTCACTAGGGGAAGTTGCACGACCCCCAGCTCATGGGGATCATCCCAAGAATTGCCCATGATATCTTTGATCATATCTACTCCATGGATGAGAACCTGGAGTTTCACATAAAGGTACGTACTACTCATTGGTCCCCCAGAAAAGACACTGGGCCCCAGTAACGTTTCTTATCCCTTCTCCTTTCAAGTAGATATAAAAGTTGATCTTACTAATTTAAATGACATTCTTGTGGTAAGCAGAGCCCTCTTTATTAGTGACCTAGGCTAACAGTTATCTGGTGGTTTTGCTTGAAATATCCAGGTAATGAAAGGGAAAGCCTTCTTTAGGATGAAATCATCTTGATAGTTGCCTGAATTCTACCCTTTATCCTCTGGATTTCTGTGGATACGACTGAAAGTGTTTATGTTTGGGTTCGGGCAGCATTTCCCAAAATGTGTTCTGTGTAACACGGTCCCTCATGTTATTAATGGTGGGCTAGCAGGGGAAAGAGTTATAAGGCCGAACAAACTGGGAAAATGTTAAGCTTATCATGACATGCTCAAGAATTAGATAAGGTTCATCACTGTACACTTTTGGGAATATATTAAAAACCATCAAACTACACACTTTAAACAATGTTGTCATCATTTTTAATGTGCTCTGTAAAGGGGACATGTACTAGATTACATTTCCCTGCTTATTTGAATGTAGACATATTTTCCCCCTTAGAGTGTCACAGAGAACTCTCAGAAATGCTGCGAAAAGGAATTCTCCTCCTTTTCATCTTCCTCCTTGTATTTTGTTTTTGTTTTAAACCAGAACCTCTGATATGACTTAAATTTGCATTACAAAAGGTAATTCTACTCTCTTACTGTAGCTGTTAAATAATAAAATTTGGTATTAGGGTATACTCAATGGAACACCTCTTTTGCAAGTGACTGAAAGGCACTTGTTTAAGCAAATAGAAGATGTTGTTATAAGGTAAGAATCTGACAGTGGACACTTTGTGGGGGATGAAGTGTGGAGGACAGGAAATCTAAGCCCTGATTTTCTTTTTAAACAGTTGAGATATTGTTCACATACCACAAAATTCATCCATTTAAAGTGTGTAGTTTGATGATTTTTAATATATTCCCGAAAGTGTACAATGATGAACTTTATCTAATTCTTGAGCATGTCACCACCTCCAGAAGAAACCCCACACCCGTTACAGTCCCTGCTTTTCTGCCCTCTTGCTTGACTTCTTTGTCTTGTTCTGGAGCATCTTTCTCTCTTTGGTGGGAGAAGGGGTTGGCAACATGGCAGCCGCTGCTCCACCATTCCCTTGTTTCCAACTCCAAATTCCCTTGGGAAGGCGCTCATTGGCCCAGCCCACAGCAGGTTCCCCCGCTTGCCCGATGAGCTGTGTCCAGGATGCACAGGCCGTCTGGGGGCCCCCACTGTGGAGGGTGAAGGGGTAGTTCTAAGAAGACTCAGCTGAGCAGAACTGCTAAGAGTTCCCTTCAGGCTGGGATCTTAGCACACCAGGCCGATCTGTTCAGAGATGAGGAAAGGGAAGTTTAAAGATGCAGGATTAGGCTGATTGTGATGGCTTGCACCTGTAATTCCAGCACTTTGGGAAGGTGAGTGGGTGGATCACCTGAGACCAGGAGTTCGAGACCAGCCTGCCCAACATGGTGAAACCCTGTCTCAACTAAAAAAAAAAAAAAAAAATACAAAAAGAATACAAAAAAAATTAGCCAGGTATGGTGGTGTGTGCCTATAATCCCAGCTACACTGGAGGCTGAAGCACGAGCATCACTTGAGCCCAGGAGGCAGAGGTTGCAGTGAGCCAAGATTACACCACTGCACTCTAGCCTGGGTGACAGAGCGGAAAAGAAAAATAACACAGAGTTAGAAGGCCCAACTTAAACACCAAGTTATTGACAAAGCTGAGAATAGACCCTACGTCTGATCAACTGCACATGCAATCCCTTTTCAATTCTATTAAACTTCTCCCCTTACTAACCACTGCCTACCTTTTGTAAATGACATGAAAAGAAGGCAACAACTGTTTGTCCAATTATAAATTACATCTAGCAAATCACTTTCCCTTAGGATTCCTTTTGTTGGCTAAAGCCTGCTCTCCTTCTTGCCAAGGTTCTTTATATCTAAGGATACAGAAGCTTGTTGCTTTGATGGGATCAAGATTTAGAAGCTTAGTGCTTCTTTAGGGCTGTTTGCATTTAAATAGCTTAAACTACTGCAGGGTTCTTATGTGATAATCCTGGAATAAGATGTTAAACCAATTACTGCCCTCAAAATAAGGTCTTGTGTTGGAATCTTATTAAGATAAAAACAACCCTAGCATGAAGTTGGGGGAGGAGAGGAACAACACTCTAAGTCTCTAGGGCTGAATTTTACAGTCCAGATTTCTGTGTTGCATTTGTAGTTATGCTTACTTGTTCTATAAATAATAATTATAAGTGGGCAAATTAGTTGCTGACTACTTGGTATTTTGAACTGACTAGCGAGAGGCTAAATCAAGGACTGATCAAGGCAATATTGAAAATCTCCTCCTTAAAATGAGTCCCACAGAGGTTTTAAACTTTATTTCTGAACATCCTGTTTCTTAATGCCAAACAAGGCCTATTTATTTTTCTTCTGCCTGGTCTCACAAAATATTTGAAATGACAAAACAACAAAATCACCACCCTCACACACACACACACCAAAAGCAGAAATTAATAAAATCCCAGAATCCTGTTTCTGTTTACATTAAATGTGAATATGATTCTAATTGCCAGATTTGCCCGTATCTATTTTGTGACTTTTTTTTAAGATGTAATGAATTT
Organism: Ateles fusciceps; assembly: GCA_036589455.1. Lineage (NCBI taxonomy): Eukaryota > Metazoa > Chordata > Mammalia > Primates > Atelidae > Ateles > Ateles fusciceps. Next base: position 13,530,555 of record JAZHEH010001266.1, on the reverse strand, counting down.
TCTCTGTAATCAATCTATGGAAATAAGGCCACATGTTTAAGATCTTACAAATACTAGAAAAGTCTTAATGAAAATCGGACAATTCTGAAATACATAGAATGGGCGGAACCAGGGTTGAGTTGGCTGCAGGAAGGGCTGGGTTAGAGATGTCCCAGATTGGAGGCTAAACGGACGTATATGGATTCAGGGAGTGTGGCAGCATGAGAGATTAAAGAAAGCTGTAGGCGTGACTCTTTCAAATGCCACATAGGTGTGTCCATGAGAGACGGGCCTCAGGGACAGGGGAGTCTGACAGGTGTTCACGCAGGCAGATGTTGCTAGGGATACAGGCAACCAGGAGAGATGCCCAGCTGCAGATTCCAGGGCTCAAGCTAGGACCCCACATCTCAGAGAAGCTGCGATGATTCCAGGCTGGCATGGTTCCAGTCAGGTAGTTCCAGACCCAGGTGCAGTAAAGATAATGGATGAGGGCTGAGTCGGAGCTGGGATCAGTGCTGGGTTAGAGTCTTCACTTCCGCATCACTGGTCCAGAGCTGGGATGTAGGGATGCGGTTTCACTGAGTAGTCACATTCCAGTTTTACAACTTTACAACTGTTTTCCTTTCTGCCCATTCCCTTGTTTAGATTTCAAAAGCACTTATGAACATAGGTCAGATAAAAGTTTATTGGGTAGGCAGAAAGCAGATGTAAACAGAGTACAGAATCCTAGAGGGAGATTTTTTACATCGTAAAGCCCTATGGCTTCATGTGACACATGGGACAATTGAGGCCTAAGGTCTTCGTTATGTGTGAATTGAGTCCCTAAGACCACATATTTAGTTAAAGCAGGTCTCAGACATCAGTCAGCATAAGAATCACCTGGGGGAATTGAGAACCAGATTCCTAGGCCCTGTTCTCTGGGCTTCGGATTCAGCAGGGCTGCAGTAGGGGTCTGGACTCTGCAGTTCAGACTGGTTCTTAGGTGACGCTGATGAAGGTGGTGCTGTGGCTGAGCCTTGAGACTGATAGGAAGACCTCCTTTTCCTCTCACAGTCTACCTATCTTTTATCAAGTCACATTTTGTTTAGATCTTTCCTGAATGCACCAGAGCTGGCCACCATCACCAGCTCTCACCCAGTTACCTTTCTGAACTCTTGTAGTTCTAAACGCACTGGCCTTGCCCTCTCCAGGCTTCTTGCATGTGAACATTTGGACTAAGTTCCTCCTCCTTCATGATGCTGTCAGTATCATACAATAAAGTGAGGCCTACTGATGGTTTTTTAAATTTTCTTGGTGCTCATCTAGGGTAAAACCTAGAGTCCTCCTGTACATGGCTGTCTGGCACACAATGTTAAGAACACCCGAATGACAACCAAAGGGAGCTGTAATGTGTTGGGGTGGAGAGTGGTCCACACTTAGGGAAGCGTAGAGCAAGCAGGAAGCAGGAGAATCCCAGTACAGCTGGCCAGATTCTGACTCCTCACTTTGAACATCTCTTTTTATTCTTCTTAGCCATGCATGGGAAAAGTTTTCATAAGTACTAATAATGATACTTTTGAAATATACTGTGGCATGTCTATTCCAAACTCAATTTGTTTTTAACTAGGTTTCCTATTTTGAGATCTACTTGGACAAATAAGGGACTTACTTGATGGTAAGTAACCTCAGTGCTTGTCCTTTATTTGTTCTGTAACCAATAAAAGTCCAGGGAGGTTGAAATGATTTATCGCACTTCTGCTTAAGGAATTAATGAAAATTTATAGAAATACGCTATTGCCTTCAGGGTATATGTTCATTCTCAGCCAAGGCTTAAACTTGCATATTGCAAAGAGATTAGATTTGCCTGTCCTTTGCAACAAACTTCCATTTTTCCTCCAATATAGAGTCTTTAACTTGTCCTTTCTTCTTTGCATGCTGTCATTCTCATCTCTTATAGTATCCAAGACCAACTTGGCTGTTCATGAAGATAAAAACAGAGTCCCGTATGTAAAGGTATGAGGAAGACTTGATTGGTGATACAATTAATTTCTCTCCAGTCTCTGTCATAATAATTATTATATAAGACGCTCAGAATATTATCTGTAAAGAGCATATAGGTATTTAATCAGGCTCCTTAAGTTTAATATTCATCTGGTTTTAAAAATTGACATTTACCGTCTTCAATTGTACCTTTCCTTTATGACATTATTATTTAAACTTTATTATTTAATATTATTCACATTTAAAGGGGCTTTGGTATTGAGTGCAATTATTTATATTTTGCAGTTGGAAACGCCTATTATAGCATTATTTGTGAAGCTTCAAAGTGTCTATTATCGATGGCCATAATGGTAAATAAATAAAGATAGAAGGCAAAGCAAAACGTCATCCATTTCTTCTTCTCTCATTGATTTTCTTCTTTGATTTTCTGTCCTCTTAAAGTGTCGCTGTTGAGTATGACTATGTACTCAAAAACCCAGGAACATTTGACAATTCTTTTTCTGGTTTACTTCTAGATTTCCTAGGGCTTGCTCAGACTTCTATTAATGTAGAATTCAAGCCCTGGGCAAGGAGGAAAAGTTGGATCGATATTTCAGCCTTTCTGTTTATCTGCACCTCTAGAAGATAAACTGGAAAATGTTCCAGTCTTTCAAAATATTGTTGCTTTTCAGCTCTTTTAATGGTGAACCTGAACTGATTCTCTTCCAGGGGTGCACCGAGCGGTTTGTGTCGAGCCCCGAGGAAGTCATGGATGTGATAGACGAAGGCAAAGCAAACCGACACGTGGCTGTGACAAGTAAGCACGGTGGTGCTGTTCCTCCCCTGTAGCTTGGGAGGCAGATGGCTGCCCACCGACCCAGCGCCAGGGTGGGGCGGGGGATGAGGTACAAATGAAAGAATGCATGGAAAGGTGGTTAGAGAGCAGTGCTCGGACACAGACGCGCCAGGGTATGTGCGCTATGTGTCTAGGCAGTCATGGGAAAGGGTGCTTTCTGCTGTCCACAGGGCTCTGAGGTCTTGGAGATGTTGGGTGAGACTTACTGGACCCCCATAACACCCTAAGCCTGCACATTAGGAAAGATAAACAACTAGCCAACCAAAGGGAGGGGAAAGAGTACGCTCCTCAGTTTATTTATTTTAATCATGTTATCGTTCGGGTTAAAAAAAAATTCCAAACCAACAAATTCTTTAATACATTGCAGTCACACACGTGGCAAGAAGCCATGTTAGATTTCTGCCCTCTGTAAAAGAAAAAGAAAGGCAAGAAGGAAGTCAGAGAGCAGAGCCAGGAGCCTTAGGGAAAGCCTTCCGATGTGTTACCAGCAGACACATTCAGATCGGCTCATTGGCTCTGCAATTTCTTCCTCAGTATGTTCATTGCATCTCAGGGAAGCAGTGCATATGGGATTCAGGCAGCAGAGGGTCTGTGAAAAGACGAGTTGTCTATCTTACTAAGAGGGATGTGGACGAGTGAAAGTGAGTTCGTATGAACAGAAGCTGGTGGAACTAAGGGTTTATAGCGTACGTGAGGAAAAAAATCTGGAGAAGGGTGTGTGGACAATGTAATATATCATACCAGGGTGAAGGTGCTGACACGAAGAAAGAGGGTCAGCTTGTTCAGTTCCATCTCAATGCTTAGAACACCCAGGATTGTTAGAGCTCTCGGGAGGCAGATTTTGACCCCTGTGAGAATTCTCCAACCCTTACAGCTGCCCCAAGTGCAGCCTGCTGCCTAGAGAAGAAGTGAGTTCACTGTTATGTTGTAAAAGAGATTCAGACATTGGTTGACTGACTGGTCTAGGCTCTGTAAGTCTCTTCTACCCAACGCTCTCTGATTCTGTGGTCCAGAACTGTAATTCTCGACATTTTCTCTATCCGAGCACAGTGTATCAGATGATATTCATATATATAGCAACTTTCATAGGTGAGCCTAGACTTGGATAGTGTTGGTCAAACTCCACTTCTTTTTCTCATGCTTAAAACACTCACATACATGAAGGAATGTAAGGCATATATTCTTATAGTAGTAGCATCTCTCATTTACAAAGAAGTTATTCACTCTGTTTCTGAAGCTATTTTTAGTCACAAATTATTTATGGCGTACCTGATAACCCATTTCGGTGCCTTGGTTTGGAACTGCTAGTCTAAAAAAAAATGCTATTATTTTTATCATTCCAGAAAGGTTTTCCTTTTATTATAGTAACAAAATACACATAACATGAAATTTGCCATAACCATTTTAAAGTATGCATTTACATTACGTTAAGTACCTTCACACTGTGTGCAGCATCACCACCTTCCATCTCTAGAACTTTATCTTCTCCAAGCAAAGCTCTGTACCCATTAAACACTGACTCTTTATTCTCCTCTTGCCCAACCTACTTTGTCTCTGTGAATTTGACTGCTCTAGTACCTCATGTAAGCGGATTATAAAGTATTTATCCTTTTGTGACTTGTTTATTTCACTTAGCATAACATCCTCAGGTTTCATCCATGTTGTAGCAAGTGTCCTTCCTTTTTAAGGCTGAATAATATTCCGTTGTATGTATATACAACATTTAAAAAATTCATTTAACCATTAGTGGACACTTGCGTGGCTTCCACATTTTGGCGATTGTGAATAATGCTATTGTGAACATAGGTGTGCGAACATTGAGTTTGATTTGATTTCAGTTCCTTTGGGCATATATGCAGAAGTGGAGTTTCTGGATCTTATGGTAATTCTACTTTCAATTTTTTGAGGAACCACTACTATTTGCTATTATTACTATTTTCCATAGCAGTGATACCATTTTCTGTTCCTAACAGCAGTACACCAGAGTTTCCATTTCTCCACATCCTTGCCATTCTTGTTATTGTTATTATTTTTTTATAATAGCCCTCCAAATGGTGTGAAGTACTGCTTCATTATGGTTTTGATTTGCATTTCCCTAATGATTAGTGATGTTGAGCATCTTTTCATGTGTTTATAGGCCATTTTTATATCTTCTTTGAGGAATGTCTATTCAAGGTCTTTATTTATTTTTTAATCAGGTAAATTTGTTGTTGTTGACTTGTAGGAGTTCTCTGTGTATCCTGGACATCAATCCCTTATTAGAGATATGATTTATAAAATTGTCTTCTATTCCTTGGATTGCCTTTTGACCCTATTGGGAGTGTCTTTTGATATATAAAAGTTTTTAATTTAGATGGAATATCTATTTTTATTTTGTTGCTTGTGTTTTGGGTGTCATATCCAATAAATTATTGCCAAGTCCAATGTCATGAAGTTTTTCTCCTATGTTTTCTTCTAAGAGTTCTATAGTTTTAATGTGCAGGTATTTGACACTTTTGGAGTTAATTTTTGCATGTACCCTAAGGTAAGAGCCCAACGTTAATATACTTTTTTCATGTAGATATCCAGTTTTTCCAACACTATTTGTTGAAAAGACTGTTCATACCCCATTAAATGGTCTTGACACTCTTGTTGAAAATTATTTGACCATATATGTGAGGGTTTATTTCTGGACCCTTTATTCTGTTCCATTAGCTTATATGTCTTTATGTCAATACCACACTGTTTTGATTACTGTAGCTTTGTAGTAACTGTTATTTTTCATTTTTCCCTAGGTTATTGGTATGCAGGTGGTATTTGGTTTTTCAGTGGTGATTTGTGAGATTCTGGTGCACCTATCACCCGAGCAGTATGCACTGTACATTATTTGTAGTCTTTTATCCATTGCCCCACTTCCACCCTTCTCCTCAAGTCCCCCAATCCATTATATTGTTTAAGTGTGAGACCTTCAACACTGTTCTTATTTTTCAAGATTGTTTTGGCTATTTAGGGTCCCTTGAGATTTCATATGAATTTTAGGATGGATTTTTCTACTTCTGCAAAAAATGTCATTGAAATTTTGATAAAAATTGCACTGAATCTGTAGATTGCTTTGGGTAATACTGCCAGCTTAATGATATTAAGTCTTCTAATCCATTCATTTGTGTGTTCTTTCATATCTTTCGGTGACATTTTGTAGTTTTCAGTGTACAAGTCTTTCTTTTCTTTGGTTAAGTTTATTCCTAAGTATTTTATTCTTTTTTTTTTTTTGTTATTACAAATAAGGTTGTTTTCTTATTTTTTCTGGGTTGTTCATTGTTAGTATATAGAAATGCAACTGATTTTTTACATGTTGATTTTGTATCCTACACCTTTGCTGAATTCATTTATTAGTTCTAACAGTTTTTTTTTTTTTAATGAATCTTTAGGGCTTTTTACATATAATCTGGTAAGATGGTTTGAGAAATGATTGCTGGTGAAGGCTGAATGAGATGGTTGCTGGGGTCTCTGCTTGGCAGACAAAGATGAGGATTTACAAGGATTTTTATTTCCAGGACCTCATCCTAATAGAAGTGTATTTAATATTTGAGACCTTCTATGCAGTTAGCATAGGGTTACAGAAGTGTATGTTTTAATCCTTCCTTAGGAAAGTCTTAATGCTTCCTTAAGAAAGCTTATGATATTACTGATAAGGCAAGGCTTATACACATGACTAAGATAGAATACATTATGTATTAATCATGATAAACTCTGAGGGATTTAAAGTGAGGCAGGGGAGGAAGTAGTGAATTCTTCCAGGGGAAAGTCATGCTGGAGTAGGAACTTAGAAGATGGGGCTTCAGGTAGAGCTAGAAAATCTGATACCTTCAACTGTTGACTAAGATTTTTAGATTAATTTCTTTGCTCCTTGAAGATATTGAATTTTTTTTTGTTTCTAGAATGAGCATTGTTTTTCAGAAGACTCAGGGTCTCAGATAATTTTTTAAATTGGCTGGACTTTTAACTTCAATGAAATGGAGCTATTAGGCATGACTTGTTACGTTTTTTAGATGAGGTTTGCTACCTAAACGTACATGTTCTTTGTAGAGCAGTAAACTATTTTCCTTTTCAGACATGAATGAACACAGCTCTAGAAGTCACAGTATCTTCCTGATAAATATTAAGCAAGAGAATGTAGAGACTGAAAAAAAACTCAGTGGGAAACTTTATTTGGTTGATTTGGCTGGGAGTGAAAAGGTAATTCGTTCTTTATTTGTATTATCTATAATTTTCCCCTTTTATTTGCTTCAGTGTGCGATGGTATAATTTTTATGCCCTTCTATTTTCCTGCTTTAAAGAGCATTTAAAGTTTCTGAGGCTGTGCCAAGGTGTTATTACATGTAACCCTTTTCTGTCCTGAGGTCTCCTATTGGTGTCAGGGGCAGGTGCTTTGCCTGCCAACTCTGATTTATCCCTGATGGGCCCTGATGATGATGATAGGCAAGTGTTGGTTTGACAGCCTGTGGCAGGGGCAACTGCACGCATGTGGGAGGGATATGAACTTCTGAGAAAAGAGAAAATCCTGTGTTGTACCCGACTCTAATAGGCCAGGAATGAGCATTGCCATGGGAATGTGGCAGTCCTGCCTCTGCAGGTTTGTTTTGCTGATGGAAGATCTGGAACCTGGGGCTCTCCTTGCATTCCCTGGTTCTCCCAGCTGTAGGCAAGGGCTGTCCATGTCCCATGTGGGAGGCCCTGGTTCTTTCAGGCAGTTTAGCCTGTAATCAGCCTTAGCCACAAGCCTTTGCTGTTCTCTGATTTTGTCCGGACTCTCTTTTGTTGCTGATACCCTGACTCATGCCCTCCCAGGCCCTGGCCGGGGCTATACTCCAGAGCAATAGGATTCCCAGAATCTCCAGTCTCACTCCCATCACACCAGTGGAGGCTTCTGCTGCCACACCCTGGCTGGAGGCACTGACCTCCCTTGAGCAACAATATCACAGAGCAAGCCCATGTGCACAATGCCCTCTGGCCTATGTCGTCACTGACATCATGCTGATTGTCCCCATCAGGGCCAGCCTTGGAGCTTGGTCAGTCTCCCTAACTGTATGATTGATCCCCACTTGCTGCACTACACCACTGAGTTCCCGTATGCCAAGTTATGGCCACTAACATTTACGTAAGTCATGGTTACTTGGATTGTCCTCTAGTATGCATTTGTAAAACTGTGAGCAGAAAGTCATCTGGGTATTCCTAGTTGGGAATCTAAAATTTTACTAGTTTGGACTTGTAACTTTAGTTAAACAGACACACAACAGAATAGAAATAATGGAGCACTGTTGTTTATTTAGAGCCCAAATACACCTGAACATTGCTTAATACTCGCAGACCAGAGTGGAGGCCTGCCTCTGCAGAGTGTCGGTGGTTATTGCTGATGATATTTATGGGGCGTTTTTAAATCATGCCTTTCACATAGTTTCTTTGCTCACACGCACCTGTTTTCCTTTGCCCTAGATGTGTCCCTGTGAATGTGTCAGTGTGATCTTGTAGAAGAGAACTCTGGGCTTTAGTTCCCATCTCCTCTGAATGGCGTTCTTCCTTTAGGCTGGCAGTTTGACAATTCTGGGGCTCAGTTTCCTGTCTGTCAAAGGAGGGTGATAGATGGTACCTGCCTTGTCTATTTCATGGAGTTAAGATGCTCCAATGTGAAGGCATCTTAAAATAACACCGTGTGAATAGACTGCTACTATCTGTGACCCGTCAGCTACATGATTCCTCTATGTGTAAGCTGAAGTGCCACACAAACAATTCCAAGGGAGTTGAGAATCTATTTGGAAAGAAACCTCCCCCTGGACGTGAATTCATCTCTGTCGTCAGGAGTTTCTCCTTTATATGTGATTGAAATTTGCATAGTTGAATATTGCTTCCCCGCTTCCTTTCTTGAGAGAGCAACTGCTCCCCCTGCATCGTTTGTCCAGTCAGCAGAGACATGAATCATGTTGAGTTCCCCTTTTTCTAGCATCTGTAAATTGCCCTCTTCCCAGAGCAAATGCTGTGAAGATGAAATTACCAGTGATAGCACAGCAGAGGAGGAACAATGCATGGTCCCTTTGGGTGCAGAGGAAAAAAGACAAATTTTCAATGCAATATACATTAGACTTTTCATGTCTCTCCCAAGTTTTTTGTTTTTTGGATATTTTTCATTTTTTCCTCACTGTGGGAATAAGTAGGGAAGGAACAGAGTCTGGATAACCACCCCTACCACCTCTAGTCATCTGCCTGGATTTGGAGCTTGTAACTTACATTTTTTGCAGTATGCCCATTCATTGTGGCTCAGGACAACATTTTCTCTTCATGCTTCCCTCCGGGCTCCCTTCGGCATGGGGACTGCGGCTCGGTCTCCCAGGGCCCGAGCTACCCATGGTGACAGCACTTCTGGAGCCTGGTTTCCCTGGATGGATGTCCCCTGGGGAAGCATCTGCAGCTCCACCACTTGAGGTATTTCAGCTATTCCACTAAAACCTAATTGAGAGGAAAATTACGGCAGTAGAGACCAAATCCCCAGCCTCATATGAGAAGGATGTTTTTTATCACTGTAGGTCTTCTCTACTTTTATTTTTCCTTGCTTTCCAGGAGGCTGTCCCCCTTTGCCCTTGTGTGAATTGGAAATTTCTACTTTGTGCTTCCGCTGTCCTGTGCTGCTCACTGCTTTCTTTTCTCTCTGGTAGGTCAGCAAAACTGGTGCCGAGGGAGCTGTTCTCGACGAAGCTAAAAATATCAATAAGTCTTTGTCTGCTCTTGGAAATGTGATCTCTGCTTTGGCAGAAGGGACAGTAAGTGATCCTGCCCCCATCTATTAAATAATATTATGAGAAACCACCTTTTGGGTCCTCATAGTCCCTTTGCCACATGCCCCAGAGGCTGGTTTGTTTTACTGTTTGGAAAAGGACAGTGGGAATCCTGGCTGTGGATGCCTGCTCGCTGGGAGTTCCCATCCACTAAAAAGTATGAATGGTGATGCTAATTTCCTATGACCTGGATCAAAGAATGGACATTCTAAACTTTGGCAAGATCCAAAGACCTGGCCACAAATTCTTGTTTTACTTGGTTCCTAAGCTCAGTGTCTTCATCCCTGACTTGCTTGCTTCCGTATTTTTCTTAGAATGGACTGTCAAAACCAATATGTTTTCTTTTCCTAAATAGAAAACACACGTGCCATACCGGGACAGCAAGATGACTCGGATTCTCCAGGACTCTTTGGGCGGGAACTGCAGAACCACCATTGTCATTTGCTGTTCTCCTTCTGTTTTCAATGAGGCTGAGACCAAGTCCACGCTGATGTTTGGACAGAGGTACGTGTGGTCTCTTAGGACCCGTCCTTTGTGCTAGGTCTTAGGTCTTAAGAGTGAGCGGAAAGTCGGGACACAGTGGCTCATGCCTGTAATCCCAGCACTTTAGGAAGCCAAGGTGGGTGGATTGCCTGAGGTCAGGAGTTCGAGACTAGCCTGGCCAACATGGTGAAACCCTGTCTCTACTAAAAATACAAAAATTAGCTGGGCATGGTGGCATGTGCCTGTTGTCCCAGCTACTCAGGAGGCTGAGGCAAGAGAATTGCCTGAACCCAGGAGGCAGAGGTTGCAGTGAGCCAAGATCGTACAACTGCAATCTATCCTGGGCGACAGAGAGACTCTGTCTCAAAAAAAAAAAGTGAGTGGCAAGGGGCTGTTGTCAGATAATCATAAAGTAAGAGACAAGCAGCCTTTTACTAAATTACATCTAGCAGGTGATTTGTAAACTTGAGGCATCACTTATTGAGGCCAAAGCAATAATTATGTTTTAAAATAATGAACAAGAACATGCCAGCTTTTCAAAGTTATGGTGTATAAAACAAAACAAAACAACCGAACTTATTGCAGATGTGACTTGGAAATGCTCTGGGTGTTACTTTGTCCTTCATGGCACTGGAGTCTACCTTTTAGGTTCATAATTATTTCAAGTGGATAAATCTCAAGATTGATAACTGCCTTTAACTCTGATATTTGGGGTCCTTTGCACAGTTGCTGATAAAACACCCGGAAACTTAGGTGAATACAGAATAGAGGTATAAATAGAAAAGAATGGGAAGGAATCTTTATCAGCACTGGAGGTAGGAGGTCTGGACTGTATTCTGAAGAGAGACATAGAAGACATCTTCCTACCTTTGAAAATACCCACACGAGACGTCCTAGATCCCCCGGGAGGTGTCCATAGGTGGGCAGCAAGTACAACTCCATAATCGCAAAGCAACAGTTACATGTGTGGTTTGGTTCATATCTTCCTTTATTGTCTTGTCACTTTCTTTTTCACCTACCCCCTACACTGTCCAAGGCCTGACCTCCTTTAGGCATGTTTCCTCAGTTCCAGTGTTTAGGTTCTATCCTTCAGCCCTCGTGCCTCAGTGTTCATTTCTAGAGTGTTTGAGGTGCTGTGGATTGGGCGATCTGAACATCTTCAGTGCTCATCAAGCTGAGCTTAGGGCTGAGGTTGGAAAATGTGGATTCTGCTGCCATCAGTCCATTCACTTCCGAAGAATCACATGATCTTTAGACAAGTCACCAGTGCTCTGTGCACTTTAACTAGTTCATTTGTAAATGGATGCGCAGAGCACTTCCTTGCCTTCTCCCTGGAAGTGTGTGTTGTGTGGTTATGCCTAAGGAATAGTTTAAGATGAGAGAAAGGACAGATGGGGGTGGGCATTCTGTCTGGGAAATTGTTATGGCTTGTTTAAACTGAATTAAGCCCCAGTCATTTCCTGAGCCCTCAACAGAACATAGAATTACATAGTCGTGGCACCTGTGGGATGTCTAAATAAATAATAATTATATTGAAATGTAGAGCTAATATATCTTTTAAACTGGATTTGGGTCCTTTACTTCCTCCCAAATCACTTCCTTGATTAGTCAAATGCTTAGGCCAAGGGGGTTGCAGTAGGGTAACACCTACTTCCCTCAAGGGTCTCAGGAACCCACAAACCAGCATCTACTTATGGAAAACGAGATCACATCCTGTCCAGTGTCTTAAACTTGAGCTTTAACAATTTCCTCTGAAGACATGTTTGAGCAAACCAGCTCTAAGTGCATTTATAAAGGAAACATCTCTTCAGAAAAAATCCTTACCAGCAAAGCAAAAATATTCTGGGCCTTTTCAAGCCAGAGTCACTGTGGGGCACTGGCTATCTTTGCAAGGCTGAGCCACCTTAGGGCACTGCTGTCGTCAGGAGGCATTTGCAGCTGTCTACGGGAAGGATTTTGAATATCAGTTAGTGTCTAACGTATGTCAGGTGTGCCAAAATTATCATAGCAATTCTGGCAGCAATTATCTCACCTTCGTATAGAGTATGAAATCAAGGCTTAGGGGTACCATACCTGAGACCACACAGCAGTAAGTGACTAAACATCTAGGATGTCCTAGGATGCAGTGTCTGAGCACAGCCCTCTGGGTCAGTAAACCCAGCATTGAAGCTAATTCTGCGATTGACCCATTCTCTTGTTTACTTCTCCTCTCTGAGCCTCAGTCTTCTCTCCCATAGAGAGAGATATAATAATGCCTACTTTCAAGAATATTGGGAAGATTATATGAGTTGCTTCAGTTTTTACCTAGCACAAGGGCTGGCATGTAGCAGGCTATCAGTGATTGCAAGTTCCGCTTTTCCTTCATCTTAAATAATCTCACAGTATTGAGGCTTGAAAAGGCCATAGTAGTGGATGGGACTAGACTGAATGTAATGCACTGTAAGGGACAACACTGTCATATAAGGGGGAGGATTAAATAAAGTAAAATTGGAATTACATTTTGGGAAGGAACAAATAAAAAATACTGCAGATAATTTGGGCTTCCAGGAAGTAGAAAGTAATGCAAATTATGTTTTCAAATGAAATAAGTTGGTCTACTTTCTTTTATCAGAGTCATTTAGATTCTGCTCTCTATGACAGCGGGGACCGAGTTTGTCACTGGCATTAGTTTCTCATCAGCCACTCTGCATAACTAGTTCACAGTAGGTGGTCAATAAATAAATGCTTATCAAATGAATGACAGATGAATCTAAAGCTTATTGCATAAAATTACTTGGAAAATTAAGGCAGTTGCTGAACTTTGACGCCATGACATCCAGAAGTTTAGCTGGGTTTGGATCTGGTTTGCTTTCCAATCTATTAGTGGAAATGAGTGAGGTTTTGTTTCTTTCCCTTTATCCCCGAGTTAGTTAATGGATTATTTAAGGATGCTGAACTATTCTACAGGGCCAATACCTGTTGTATTGTTAAATATACTCATTGAACCCAATGATACAGCAAACACAAGACTGAACATCGGATTAGACATGGTATGTGATAGCTAATGAGATTAAGCACTTTGAACTCAGAAAAGACTGCTGGGCACATCGGAAATTCATTGAAATGAGTGTTCATTATATTCTTATTACAGAGGTGGCCAAACCTCAGGGCAGCATGAGGTTCCTCATTTACTCCTTTGTGGTGCTTGCAAGGACGTGAAGAGAGTACATGTTTGTTGTTCTGCTCGACTGCGCTGAATAATGCAATGTGTAGTATGTTGGGGTTTTTTGTTGTTGTTGAGACAGAGTCTCGCTCTATCAGCCAGGCTGGAGTGCAATGGCAGAATCTTGGCTCACTGCAACCTCCTTCTCCGGGGTTCAAGTGATTCTCCTGCCTCAGCATCCTGAGTAGCTGAGATTACAGGTGTGTGCCACCATGCCTAGCTAATTTTTGTATTTTTAGTAGAGATGGGGTTTCACCATGTTGGCCAGGCTGGTCTGGAACTCCTGACCTTGTGAGCCGCCCGCCTTGGCCTCCCAAAGTGCTGGGATTACAGGCGTGAGCCACCACACCCGGCCTGTAATATGTGTTTTGAAGCAGTTAAATCTGCAGATCCCTGAAGGCACTCTACCAAGAGTCCTGTTAGCATTCTTCAGGACTCAAGGTTAGATACTGGAATTTAAAGGGAAAAATTTACCATGTTTATTTCTTGGATTGATATATTATGGCTTTTCCATTCAGTTGGGCTTGTTTTCTTTAGTCCCCTGAATGCCCAGCATCGTGCCATTAAAGAAATAAGAGCCATCTCCCATGCTCTCAAAGAGCTTTTAATCTAGTTGAGGAGGCAGCACTTGAATTCCCAGGCAATAGAAAGTCAAAAAGCCAGAGTCAAATTAGAGCACTTTTATTTTTTTTCCTCTGGCTTCCCGAGTTCTATTTTGTAGTCTTTAATTACTCTTCCAAACTACTTTTACAGCACTATTTGAAAAAGATATTTATGTTTTAGAAGTGTGAACTCAAATCACCCAATTGTGTTGGAAGCCTATTTAATGTACTGTAATTTAGGGCGGTAATAAAAGGGAAGAGGCCCTCTGAGGGGCAGACCAATGTGATTAGGAAGGTCTGAATCAGCACATCTTTGGAGTTTGATTGATCCACCATGAATAATTTGAAGGCTTTATTTGTATGTTGAATGTGGAAGGATAATTGATATCTTAGGGAATGTAATATTCTTCTTTTTTTCCGGATGTGCACTTAAAAAAGTCATGTCACCATTTTAATTGTGTCGTCTGCCAGCTTAGTGGCAGCTAGATTAGGCAGACCCTGAATAGTGTGCATATGAAATTTATGTCACCAGAACATGAGAACACGTTACCTACGAGAGTAGATTGAGCATTCTGGCCAAGGCAAACACTTGGCTACAGTTTGACATAAAACAAAAAGAGGCTTAAATCATTCCCGCTGAGGGGTCTGTTGCCGAAACATCACCAGGGTTAATTTTTGCTCTTGGAGGGAAGAAATACTTTGGGTGACATACATTTATCTAGATGCCAAGTCCTCATCTGTGTCATTTCTGAATGGTTCTCAGGAGACTAGAACTTAAAAAAGACACAAAATTTTAATTTCTCCTTCCCATCCTCTTTCCTTCCCTCACAAGCAGGGAAATGGCCTCACCAGGAGCTGGGAAGGTGCTTTGGAGCAGTGGTCCTTCCAGAAGAAGGTTTGGGTGTTTTAGATGGGAACTAGGACTCAGAGAAGATTAGAAGATTAGTTTCTGATTAACTTTATGTGTCATCTTGGCTAGGCCATAGTGCCCAGTTACAAATCAAATGGAAATTGAGACATTGCTGTGAAGGTACTTTTTAGATGTGCTTAGCACTTATAATCAGTTGACTTTAAGTAAAGCAGATTACCCTCGATAATGAGGGCACACATCATCCTCTCAGTTAAAGGCCTTAAGGGCTAAAACAAAGGTTTCCCAGAGAAGACAAAATTCTGCTTCAAGATGGTAGCATCAACTCCAGCCTGTTTCCAGCTTGCCCTATGGCTTTCAAACTTGCTAGCCCCCATAGTCATGTAAACCAATTTCTTAAGTAAATAAAAGAGTAAGGTATATCAATCATATGTATATATGTATATATAATAAGATCTTATATATATAATAGGATATATAACATGTTATCTGTCTATATCTGTCATCTGTCTCTATCTCCTATTGGTTCTGTTTCTCTGGAGAGCTCTCACTGACAGTGAAGAATGCTATACTCTCTATCCTCTCCTGCTCCCACAGTGGGGTAATCTGTTTCTCTCTCTCACACACCATTCACAGTGCAGAATCACACATTACAGATTTATTCTATGTGCTGAAGGTGTGAGGTTGTATAGAGCTCCTTACTCAAATGCCAGCATTATCCTGAACACCGGGTGAGAGAAGGAGGATGCTGAAACAAAAGGTATGAAGGTACCAGGAACAAATATCTTTGTGGTTCTTCCAGGGAAGCCAGAGTAATTAGAAGAAACCCCAATGGTAGGCAGTCCTCATGTCGTTTAGAACTGACTGCGGTCAGGAAATATGAGTATAGGAAACCATTGGGGAAGCAGATGGGGATGAGATTCATCAGAATGCAGCAGTTCTAGGTCTTCTCCCCATTCAAGGAGGGCTTTGTTCAAGTGCCAACTCATGAGGATGCCTTCAGTGTCCTCATGTATGGGTGCTTAACCTCGGTAGTGGAGATGGGTACCATCAGCAGTCTTGGAAGCTGGCCATGTGCTTCTGAACATGTAAACTGCAAATTCAGTGACAGAAGGATTGAGTGGTGCTGGGAAGGAAATAGCAGAATGCTCAAGAATGGGGAAGAGTGTTTCCTCTTTCCATTCTTTTGTAGAATCTTTTCTAACTTAACTGTCTCTATAGCAGTACCTAGATGGAAGATGTACCCTGGCCTCTGCTCTTTGTCCCCTGGGCTTGGTCTGCTTTTCCAAGGGTGGTTAACATTCATTAGCTTTGAGGTCTTTAAAAAACTTGGTCCTAGTTCCTTCCCTGTGGGGAGAAGGTGCCTGGGGCACCTAAATCATATATTATTGAAGTAGTGCTTGACTTGCTGAATCAAGCCAGAACAAGGAAACGATGCAAAGCAGACACCCTGATAATGGCATCCTCACAATTTGACTCAGTTTTAAAAGCCGATCTTGCTGTTAGGGTATAAAGTTAGCACTGAATTAAAGTTCTTTCCTGCAGTAGCCTTTGGTTAGGATTTTGCTCAGTGCCTGCTATGGTAATAACTTGTGGAATAGACATTGATAGCTGTATACACATTGGGGGCTCTGATTGAAAACCATGAGAGTTTTTAGAAATGAAGAACCCACTTTTATATTTCTCTGTGAATGATCAGGCCATTTTGGATTAATCAAATAGTATCATAGTCAGTTTGACCTTTAAAGAGGATGAGTGAACAGTCAGTAAGTGGCTAGAATAAGGCTTCTGTGGGTCATTGGCTTGTTTCTCTATTTCAAAGAGATAATGTCCCAGAACTATAAGGCTGGTTGGTATCACAATTGCTATATAGCTTCTGCTAGACAAAATTACAAAACCTGCCTTAAGGGCACTTCTTAATTTCTGTTGTCTTCTTGATTTTGTGTCTCCCCCGTAAGCTACCTGAAATTCTTTTGAGGACAAGGCCGAGCAGTAAACGCATATGTGTGAGCCTGTGCTCAAGCTCCGGTCATGTCCACTGGCAGCCTTGCACCCCAGATCCAAACGAAAACAAGGCAGCGGACCACTGTGAAACAGGCATTGATGGCAACTAGCTAAATATTAACACAGGAGGAAACGGATTTTTTTCTTTTTGTCCTCTGAAATCAGTTAGAGCTAATTAAGGGAAAGTTAAGTTTGAATGTCCAAATAGAAAGAAGCTAGTGATCATTAGACTCCTTCATTCTCTAAATTTGCCAAAGTTAATGGTAAAAAGAAAAAGAAATTGTAGATATTCTACATCCTTTTACTCTTAGTCTCTTGGGGAATGAGGGACTGAGACCCTCTTTATTCCACTTTGCAAGATTGTTTTTGACATCCTAGATAGAAGAATATTTGTTTTATTAAAAAAAAAAAACAATAAACCTCAGAGCACAAAAAATCAATATCTCTCTTAGTAACTCTAGTTTATTCCGCATCTGGAAATTCTTATATCTGATTTCTTTCTGCATCAGTTTATTTTTCTTAACTCAATTTTTATTGAATATAATATAGTAAAATGCATAAACTTATGTGTCTTATTTTTTTTACAAATACATATATACACATATATATGTACACACACACACACACACACACACACACACACATACACACACGCACATGTGACCACCACCCAGCATCTTGGAAGCCTCTCTCTTGGACCTTCTCAGTCAACACCGAACTCTCAAGGGTAATTGTCACCCTAATTTCCATCAACATAGATTAGTATTGCCTGTCTGTGAACTATATAAAAATGAAATCACACAGTACTGTATTGTATCTGGCTTCTTTCATGCAGCATTTTATCAGTGAACTTCACCTACATTGTTAGGTATAGTAGTAGTTTATTTTTCACAGTTATATAGTATTCTGTTGTATGAATATGGCTTATATGTATCCATTCTATTGTTGATAGATATTTAGATTATTTTCATTTGGGGGAGATTATAAATACAATTACTATGACATTGGTTGTCATGCCTTTGGGTGAATACTTGTCCTCATTTCTGTTGGGTGGGAGCAGGTCTTAAGGTGTGAAATATTCTGTTTTAGTAGATACTACAAAAGATTTTTCCAAAATGACAGTAATAATTCACTTTCTTTTCAGTAGCAGTTGACTGTAGGAGTCATTGCTCGTTCTCAACAACAGTTGGCATCATCAGTTTTAAATTTTTTAGCCATTCTATTGGGTGTGTTAAGGTTTCTCATTGTAGTTTTAATTTGCATTTCCCTGAAGGCTAATGACGTTAAACGCCTTTTCAGGAGGTGTTTTATTGGCACTTCTTTTATGAAGTGCCTGTTCCAGTCTTTGCCCAGTTTTTTCCTACTGATTTAAAGGAGTTATTCTGGATAAATCCTTTGTCAGGTATACGTATTTGATATATCTTCTCCCACTTTGTAACTTGCCTTTTAACTCTTTTAATGGTTACTTTTAATGAAGAGAGATTTTTAATTTTAATGAAGTCAAATTTATTTTTTCTTTTATGTTCTCTTTAAAAAAACCTTTGGCCAGGCACAGTGGTCGTGCCTGTAATCCCAGCACTTTGGGAGGCCAAGGTGGGCAGATAACCTGAGGTCAGGAGTTTCAGACCAGCCTGGCCAATGTGGTGAAACCCCATCTCTACTAAAAATACAAAAATTAGCTGGGTGTGGTGGCATGCACCTGTAATCTCAGCTACTTGGGAGGCTGAGGCAGGAGAATCACTTGAACCTGAGAGGTGGAGGTTGCAGTGAGCCAAGAACATGCTACTGCACTCCAGTCTGGGCAAAAGAGTAAGACTCTGTCTCAAAAAAAAAACCTTTGCCTACCCTAAGGTCTTGAAGATACTATCCTATATTTTCTCTAGAAGCTTTATTGTCTTACTTTTCACATTTATGCCTGGGATCTCTCTGGAATAGAATTTTTTATATGACATTGGGGCTGGGGGATAAAGTTCCCCTTCCCCTCACTACCATATATTGAGAAGACTGCCCTTCCCACTCTTCTCTATGGGTACTTTTGTCATATGGTCGGACGGCTGCCATCTGAGTGCCTGTTTCTGGACAATTTATTCTGTTTATTCCAAAGTTTGTGACAATTTGATCAGGTATAATTTATAAGTGGCTTTATAAGTAAGTGTTGATACTCAGTCCTCTAACTTTGATCTTCAGAACTGTCCTTGCTATTCTTAATCTTTTTCATTTCTATTGTAAATTTCAGAATCAGCTTGCCAATTTCTATACATATACAAACCTCTTAGGGTGTTTTTTTTGGGGAGGAGGGGGAGGATTACTTTAATTCTCCAGAACAATTTTAGGAGAATTAACATCTTTCTCTATCAGTGCAAGCTGATTTCTTCATATTCTACCTTTAGTGGATGTAAAGGTCCTGCTTGTCGCATTTGGGCTGAATGAAGTTTCAGGGCTCTAGGGTGGGACATGGATTCCCACTTTATTTGAATTCCAAATGGAAGTTGGGTTGTGCATCTGTAGCTGCTCCTCTGGATCTTTTCTGTACTGTCTCTGCCCTGCTCTGTGCCTTAGGAGGGTGACTGGTTTGGACTCCTGCAATGGGTTCCTTTTCCTCTGGCTTCCAGTTATATTCAACCAGTGGGGAAGGAACACAGGCAGGCGATCAGGAGGAGAGAAGAACCTGAGGTCCAGGTATTTATTTCCTGACTTCTTCCCTGCCAGATCATTTTGGGTTGGCTATATCCCTACCACTGCTGTTATAATTCATACCTATCAGGTAATCTTTTCCTTCTACCCTTCTCTCTCGGGTCCCCTTCAGCCTAAGGGTAGTAACGGCTCGCCCATCACTAATGTGGGTACCACATTATCCTTCGTTATTTCCTAACACCTTTCCATACTTTGTTAAGCACTCTCCAAATCGTGCAGTTTGAGCAGGTCATCTGTTTCCTGCCAGGACCATGATTACTACAGAAGTGGGGGATTTTCTAGGCAATTTTAAAAAGTACTTTGAGAATGAGGACCAGTTAAACCAATGGTGATAACCTTGCTGAGTCTGCTCACAAAATGTGCCTCTGGCTAAACCTGCCTTAGTACAGCATAAAGGCTGCAGTTTTGTCTTTCTGGTATCATGTGAAATTATCAAGGGACTTTTTATGATTTAAAAAGTAAGATTAGTAGCCTTGAAGTGTGCCCTTAAGTATCCATCAGCATTTTAGCCATGAGTTATTTTTCACTTTTTGTCTTACTAAGTTGATAATAGATGCTTGCAGTGTTTGTGCTTGCGTCTGAGAAACACCCACAGCACTGCCTGAGGATGTTAGGAGGAGAGGTGAGAGTGTCAAACTCGAACAGACTTTAAAGTAGTAATAAAATTGCTGCTATTTGAAAAATTAGACTCAAAGCACTTCTAGGGATAGCGGCCTCAAGCTACAGTGAACAAGAGAGAATTATCCTAATTCTTAAATGGAGTCTTACATTGAAGTTGTTTAACTCTTCTTTTGACAGTTGGGTTATTTAGTTGTCTGCTTTAGGAATGAATTTTTGGAATGACATCTGTAGCGCTGGTGAGGACTGCTAAATTTCTTGCACTGAAATAGAAATCATGTCATTTGCTGACAACGGTAATTAACCTGAATCACAAATCAGATTGTGCTGGCAAATATGATGGTGTAAGAATTGTTTGAAGTTCAAAATGAAAAAGTCAATAGCAAATAAAACAGGATATCACATATTTCTTAATGAAGCTTTACCTTCTTAAAATGTGAGCCTAAGTGGAATTTCTTTTTTAATTGGATGAGGCTACTTAGGTGTTTGTTTCTGCGCATGCTGAGGAGGGTTGTGGCTTTGGTTTTTGGTATTGCCTGGTGCAGCTGCTGGTTGGCGCCTTTGGGTTACTCTCCAGCTACCATCCCTGTGGCATCACCACCCCCCAGGCCATGTGCCTGAGGAAATTGCATCATCTCCTTTACTGGAAGTGGCAAGATGTTGGCCATTAGGCATGTTTGTTTATCCCACACATTATTTTTATAAATAGTTTAAAACTGAAAGACATAAATAAAAAAAAACCAGTTTCTGACTTTCTAGGAAAATCTGAATACTGTGGGGCCTCCTCACCACATGGTGATGATGGGCTGTGATGGGGGGGCGTTTACTCAGCAGGGAGCCATGGAGTCACCTGGCCAGTCTCACTCGGCTGTGGGACCCACCTGACCTATGAGGCATGTGTTGATATGTTAAATACATCAGGGGTGGTTCTGGGTACCAGAGGTGAGGAAGAGAAATAATTGATTCTGTTATTTCTGTCTGTGTATCATTGGTATAAGAAACTCCAAGCTCCAAGAGGCCAGAGACCTCGTCCATCTGTCATGGTGTACCCCAAATTCATAAATGTTAATTGAACTGAAAGAAACCGTCAACTTAGGAAGGTAAATCTGGTGATGGCATGCAGGGAGCTTAAAGGAGGATACCGAACATTTGGAAAAGGCTATAAACATAAGGAGGGCTGAGAACATAGACTGAGACAGTGGCAGAGGAAAAGAGACAGAAGAAACCCTGAGACAATTCAAATCAACCTCCATTAGATTTATAAACCAGTGGGATATGAAGGAGAAAAGAAAAGGATGAGCTTGGAGCCTCAAGGGGTAGTGGTGCCATTAGACCAGTTAGGAGGATGGTTGGTGAAAGTCACAGGATCCCTTCTGCTTCCCTGTTTCCAGTCTTTTGATATGAGGAATCTAAGGCTTAATCATATTGATTTAGCTAATGCTAATAATTAGCTGAATTTTCCCTTATGTTTTTAATCCCAGAGCTAAGACCATCAAGAATACAGTCTCTGTGAACCTAGAACTGACAGCAGAAGAATGGAAGAAGAAATATGAAAAAGAGAAAGAGAAAAACAAGACTTTGAAGAATGTTATCCAGCATCTGGAGATGGAGCTAAACAGGTGGAGGAATGGTAAGGAGAAGTGGAGAGGAAGAGTGAGGCATGAGTGTGTGATTTTTTCCTTTTTTTAAGACAGAGTCTCACTCTGTCGCCCAGGCTGGAGTGCAGTGGCGCGACCTCAACTCACCGCAACCTCTGCCTTCCAGGTTCAGGCATTCTCCTCTCTCAGCCTCTGAGTAGTTGGGATTACAGGCACGCACCACCATACCTGGCCAATTTTTGTATTTTTTTTTTCTTTTAAGTAGAGATGAGGTTTTACCATGTTGGGTAGGCTGGTTTTGAACTCCTGACTTCAAGTGATCCACCCACCTCGGCCTCCCAAAGTGTTGGGATTACAGGCATGAGCCACCGTGCCTGACCGAGTATGCGCCTTCTTTTTCTTGTGACTGTTGGCATCCTGGGAGACACTTGGGAAAGTTGGGACAATGTGCAGCTTGGTTCCTCCTGCCAACAACCTGTGTGAACAAGCAGATGTTTTCTTAGTCCCTAACACAGGAACCGTCCCATCCCATCATTTGGCTAGCATACATTGTTAGTGTGGACCAGTGACTATTTGCAAGGTTGCCTTAATCTGCTTCCAGTGAGATGCCCTCTATCTATTATTGTAATAACTCTCTGGTACCCCTATTTGTAGGTTAGAGGAAAGTGCCTGAGACTTAGTGGCTCAGATTGCTTTTGACTTAAATGAAAAATATCATTCTCTCCTATGTGAGCTTTATCACTGGTTTGGGGTTAAAAGTCTACCTCTGGAAAATATTTGCATTTTTTGGCCGAACTCATCTTCATGCTCTGCTTCTTCAGAGCCAGAAATACAGGGCTCTCGGAGGAGCCCTGTGCTAAAATGGAGTCTTAAAGGCTTGGTTCGTGACTCGTTTTCCTTCTTCCCCAAAACATTCTCTTTGGTTTGTTCTACTGGGAGAAAATATCTCAGAGAGCTGACATGCAGTGGGTGGGCGGGTTGTGGGTGAGGTGTTAAGAGGGGTTTCCAGATCTAAGTGCAGACGGATTATTTTAGTGATTTTAGCATTGTGACGTAGGTTAGAAGGTAGAAGGCTTTTTTTTTTTCTTTTTAACTAAAATAAGGCAGGTTGGTGTGTGTGTAGGGGAATGGCGGATAGTTGGAAGCTGTTCTTCAGGTCCTCTGCTGCTGTGTTCAGTATTTTAGGTGCTGCAGCAGGACCTCGGCTTTGGGTAGGGGCAGGATCTTGGGGGTTGTGCAGGATCGGGAGGTAACGCTGACTATTTGTAACTGCAGCAGATTGTCTCGTGATTACATGTTTGCCCCTGCTTTTTGCTAGTAAGGGTGGGGTGTCAATGAGCTATTGTTTAATAGAAAAAGGATTACGTGGCAAACAAGAATTCAAGACAGGTTCCAAAAATGACCTAGTAGCCTAAATAACATGATTCTTTTCTTTTGAAAGATTTTCTAGCTGCACACGTGTTTGGAAAGCTGCTAGAATAATTGAATAATTCATCACCTGGGGCTGGTGCATGATTCCTTACAATTTGGCAGGAGTGGGAGAGAAGGGAGCAGTAGCTGGCAAGGTGGGGGGCCATATGAAGTTTTATTTCTGGAATCCTCTAGGTCAGTTCTCTGTTGGGTGACCAGGACATTCAGTAAAGCGTTTTGGTAAAGGATTGGCAGGGGCTGGCTTTAGAAACATTGCAGGGTGGGCAATTAACCTTTTCTTTCCCCTATCCTTTTCCATCTCTTGCGAAACTTTAACCTTGTAGTTCTATCATCCCTCATCATGCTGTTCTCTGGGATCTGCCCATTGCTCTGTTTGCCTGACTAACCATCACGCCTAGCATCTTTTGGGCACTCAGTCCTATTCTTGGCCTCATTGCTTGGGCATCATTTTAACTGTTTGTCCTTCTTTGAACACCTTGCCAGTCTTCTTAAAAATGTACCGTTTTCTGTGCCCTATTGGGTGAGATCCTACATAAACCCTTAAGTTACATAATTTGGGAAAACTAATGGATGATAATGTACTCTAGCACAGAGTACACCTCCAATAAATGTATGTGGAGCAAACATATGCTTAATGCAGGTGCTGGAGATTAAAGATGTGGTCTCTGCCCTCAGGACGGTCTGAGCGGGGGAGGGAGGTAAATGCCAGTCCTCACCAATAACTGTATGAGGATAGTCCATGCTGCTTACCAAGAAGGGGAAGCACAAGTGCCAAGAGTTATACGACAGAGGGCCCTGACCTTGCCTGAGAAGCCAGTGAGGGTTCCTTGAATATGTAACATAGAGATGAGTATCTGAGAGAAGCAGCAGGTAGCCGGGCAAAATAGGAGGCATGAGGTGGTGTGGGGGCTCTGAGAGTGGAGGACACAGGCCAGCCGGGAGCACCGGCCTGAGATGGGCTGGAGGAATGGGCGGGGCTCTCCCATGTAGGTCTACACAGTTCTTGTTCAGGATTTTGGTCAAGGGTGTTAAGCTGCAGGTCATACATTTGCGTTTTTGAAGATCCATCGGCTGCATTGGAGAGTGGACTGCAAGTCGGAGTGGAGAACTGGGAGCTGGGATGGTCTTCCAGGGATGAGATTATAGTATTGAAGTGAGAGACAGGGCAGTAGGAAGGGGGGAGAAATGGATGAACCTGAGAGGTATTAAGGAGGAGAAATTAGCTGGGTGTGGTGAGGAGTTGGCTATGTGAGAGGGAAGTTTCAATGACAGCTGTGAGTTTTCCGGCTTGCTGAGTTGGATGGAGGGTGAGACCATTCCTTAAGAATGGGGATGCTGGAGGAGAACCAGACTGGGGTGAGGGAGGAGGGAGTTTGGGGGTCCCCGTGGAACATCCAGGGAAACATTATTCAGATAAGAAGTTAGGACTGAGAGTCTGGAACTCAGAGGATTTGCTTGAGTTGCACTCATCAATCTTTAGGTAATAATTGAAGGCATAGGTAGGCTTAAGGGCCCTTTGGACTACAAAAAGAGAAGACAGAGTCTGAGAGGCTCCCCAGGACCTCCATTGCCACGTCACCACTGGTTGTGATGGGAGAAGGAAATTGGAGGGATTCTGCACAGCTCTTCTTTCCTCCCCAGCTAACATTTGTCTTTCAAGGTGAGGAGGAGAAATTAGCTGGGAGTGGTAAGGAGTTGGCTATGGGAGAGGGAGGTTTCAATGACAGCTGTGTGTTTTTTGGCTTGCTGAGTTGGATGGAAGGTGAGACCATTCCCTAAGACTGGGGGATGCTGGAGGAGAACATCCTCCTGCATTGGCAATGGTGAAAATTGGTGAAATACTGCACTATTACCTGCCTAGAGGCTGGTCCCACCCTCCCCCACACCTCCACCTGTACCAATTTTTAACCCTTTGTAACTTGATGGATGCTATAGATTGAATGTTTTGTGTCCACCCAAATTTATTTCTGGGGGCAAAGTTCTTAAATGTAGAGAACTGACTCTAGTGATGTAAGTTTCAGGCGAGAAGGAGAGTAGTAAGGGGCCGTGAGGAGGTGGGGGAGAGGTCCTTTGTCCCGTGAAGGGGGCAGAGCTACCTCAAGGAGTAACTCGGTGTCACAGGGACAACAGACTGGGCCAGGCTTCTTGTTACATTCCAGGGCTGGGCATTTAATCCTCAGGTAGCCCTGTGACCATGAGTGACAGGCCAGAAAACTGTTCCAAAGTGGATTGGTCTCTGGTAAAGCTGTGATCTGACCTGAGTGGGCCTGGCTCTAAAGTTCATTCTCTTTGTGTTGTCTGCACAACCTGCTCATAGAGCTAGCAGAGTGATTTGTGTGGAGGGCCAGTTAGATGAGTGTAATAAATATCACACCAGAAAAGGGGACACTGGAAGCCCTTCCATGGTGTCCCCAGGTGTCAGTCCTAAGTTTTTAGAGCAGAAGATAATGAGGGCATGGCTGGTTTGTGTAAACGTGGAGAGCTGGGCTTTTGAGATGTGGAGCAGGAAAGAAGCAGTACCCTTCACTAAAATCAAGGTAACAGGATATTGGCAATTTTCTTTTGCAACTTGACACACACATTGGTTCTAAACTTGTAGGAGGGAGCTACTTAGTTCCCCTCAACATTTCCTCGGTATGACAATTCCACCTTGTGGTCTCAACGAGTTAAAGAGGCCTTGTCAATTGTGTCGCTCTCCCTGGGAAAGAGATTTCTTTCTTTGCATGGTATCTATAATTGAAGAGTTTGGCTACTACACTTCAGCAGCTGGACAGCAAGGAAGGAGTGTGTGCAGCAAAGTGTGTGTGTGTGTGTGCACGCGCGCGCACATGCTTGTTCTTTTTCCTACTTGCTGTTACATAGAATGAAATAGCGATACAAAGGAGTAAGAAATCAACTCCAGATCAGGTGCAGGCAGATAATGGAGACAAGTGAAAAGAGGTAAATTTGATCCAGTTGGCAGTGATGGGGCCGTGCCACAGGATGGGGCGTGCCCTGCCCTACATCATTCAAAACTGGTGAAATACTGCACTGTCTGTTACATGCAGAGAGGTTGGTCTCACCCACCTTTGTAGCTTGATGGGTGCTATAGATTGAATGTTTTGTGTCCACCCAGATTTATATGTTGAAATCTTAACCCCTAAGGTGATGGTAATAGGAGGTGGGGCCTTTGGGAGGTGGTTGGGGCCTGAGGATGGACCCTCATGAATGGGATCAGTGTCCTGTGAGTTCTGGGAAACCTTGCTTCTCTCCGCTCTCCACTATGTAAGACTAGAATGAGATACTATCTGCAAATCCAGAAGAGGGCCCTCACCAGGAGGGCCCAACCATGCTGGCTCTCTGCTCTTGAACTTCCAGCTTCCAGAACTATAAGAAATAAATTCCTGTTGTTTATAAACCACCCAGTCTATGGTACTTTCTTATAGCGGCTCCAGCTGACTAAGACGGGGTCCGCTTCAGAATGTAGGTCTAGCAGTTTTCTTCTCTGGGCACTGTTGAACCTTGATTCTCAGAATAAGGCCTGTGACTCATAGCACATACACTACACTAAGCTTTAATTCCTTTGTGACATTGCCTTGAGGGCAGGATAACTCTGGGCACGTCCATGTGGCTAAGGAGAGCCGCGCACTGGTCTGGTTCCATTCCCCAGGGTGCTAGTTAGGATCCTTGGTTTGCAAGAGACAGGAATTGACGCTGCCTGGCTAAAGCAAAAAGAGAATGCATTAGAAGGATATCAACGATTAGCAGACTCCAAAGCACAGCAGAGGCACCGGGATCCGACAGGTGTAGGCTGGGGCTGCTCCAGGGATACAGGAAGCAGAAACAGGCAGGTCTCTTAAGTGGCCACACCTGGAATTAATGCTTTCTCCCTTCTCTTCTGATTATGTTGGAGAAGCAGGCCCAGGATAGAAGGGAGGATACTGTACTTGCTGGTGTGCCTTGGCTGGGGAGGGGCAGGGCACTTTGATAGATTGATGAAGACTGAACGCAGTTGAGGGGGCCAATTCCTTAAAAGGAAGTTGAGGTGCTATTTTATAAGAATGGGTGTCAAGTGGCTGAAAAGCAACAAATGTTCACCATAATCTACTAGTGACATCTTGTGGGCCGTAATCGATGGCTGGTCTTTCTTTGAATCTGGAGGCTCTGTTGGCCCTTTTGCCTCACGGAGATTTGTTCAGCCTGCTTGCTTAAGGAACAGATAGATGGAGTGGGGCAGATGCCAGAAAATGGAATTTTTTTTAAAGTGCTATTGCTTTGTTGCTCATATGTGCGGAAAAGACTCGAACAATCCTATATATGGAGATAGATTTAGATAGTTGGATTCAGAGTGAATTACGGCTCCAGCTCATGCTAACCTCCTCCCAATCCATCAAGAAAACTCTTGACAGGAGGATGGGGAGGGAGGGGTGAAGGCTGGGTGCACAGTTCCCCTGTTGCTGCCAGGTCAGTCTTCATACGTTCTCTCTTCTGATACTTTGAATTTTGCCTTAAAAAATAACTTTGTACAGGGGTTTAGTAAGGAAAAGGAGGACCTGAAAATCCAGGTGTAAGGAGAGCAGGGAAATGACCTGACAATCTGGTGTATCTGCAGATTCTTTTCTCTTGAATAATTGCCTATAAGATTGAAAAACAGTGGATGTAGGTTTACCTTGTCTGCTAAAGTCATACAAAGAAATGATTTCATCACAGGCTGAGAAAGTGTGGAACAATCGGCAGTGTTTAAAGCAGATTTGTTCTCCCAGTTCAAAACCTGTGAGGCCAGCAGGCATGGCTCAGTAACTAGCTAAATCTGTAGCCTCTAGTCTGATTTGGGGCTTTGTGGAACTTGGGGACCGCCACAATTGGAACACAATTTGCTCTTTTAGCATTAAACCTTTGAAGATGCTGGCTCCCTTCTTGAATTCATGATTATAATGGACTCTCAGAAATTAGCATTTCATTGGAGATATCTAATTTACTAGGCCCTTTGCTTGCTTTTGAGAGCACAACCAAACTCTGTAATAGAAATACCGTCTGTCCACTAAGAGAATGTTGTGTCCTGTTTAGGAGGTCCTGAATGTAAGGAGGATGCAGAGTCCCAGGTGACCAGTTTATTAGAAAATCACTCTAGAAGGGATTAGAGGATGTTTTAAGCTGCTTATAGTATTTTTAGGAATGAGGGTGAAAGATGCTATTTGCATGCAAAATAATCTCATAAGGGAATGAATTTTTTTTTTTACACATCACATTTATATAATGACATCTTGTAGCCAGCTGCTGTCACCCATCTGGCAACTTAAAGATTTCCTTTTAGTTTCTTTGATATAGAAATTACCTACCATTAGGTCTGCCACTGGGCCTGTTTAATTGGTATTAAAAGAAAGCACCTCGTTTGCCAGATTTGCTGTGGTTTCTGGCGGAAGCTGTGAGTGACCAGCAAATCTCTGCTCCGGAGTCACTGAGAGAATGCAATTACCTTTCTGTGTTCTCCTGAGGCTTTAGGAACTCAACTTATGAAAAGGATAACTAGCTTGTTGCTATTTCATGTGTGAAATTTTAATGAATTACTGGCAGTCTAATGGTTTTCTTTCTTTAAAAAAACCCCAAAAACCTATTTTACAAAGTTTAATAGCCCTAATGAGAATTTTTGATTAGTCTGTCATTCTCATCTATTGCAGTTGATGGATTTCTATTTTTTGTAGAAATGTTATTTACGCCCTCTGGGAGTTTTTATTTTATAATTAGAATGCTCTGTAAGCCTTATAGGTATGCTTCAGTGAATGCTCCTATGTAAACACAAATCTTTTTAGTCCTAAAGGTAATTACATCTGACAATAGTAAATGCCAGGATGCTTATTTAAACAAGGGGAAGGTTTCCAGTGTGTGTGTGGAGGGTGGGGGGGAAGCCTTTCAGATGTTTTACAATATTATGAGTTCTTTTCCTATAGACAGCAGGTATAAGCCTCAGAGGCTAAACTAAGAGAAATCTGCTTTTAATGCAAAGAGGGACACTAAAAATAAATGGTAACCTTCCTTTGGTGGTCTTTTTCTCTTCTCCCACCATCAGCGTTAGGGTGTTATTTCTCCAGGTTCTGTTTGCAGCTGTCTTCCTTGTTACAATCAGTTACTCCGTAATCACCTCGTGGGGGCTTCTCCAGAGACTCGGTCCACTGCAGTGCAGGGGATATTCTCGATTAACGCGGTGAGATTGCCATGGAGACAGATAGCCTGGTGTCAGGTCTTGCCTAGTGTTGGGAATTTACAATCCCCAGACGTGTTTGTGAGCTGGACAGTGTAGTTACCAGGGATGCTTCTGGAAGTCATTTTCTCGGTCCTTTGAAGGGCAGTGGTGGTGGAAAACCAGCTCTTGGTTCCTCTACGGGCAGGAGCTGTGCAGCTTTAGTTCCTGCGTGTTGCGGCTTTGTTCTTCTCCGTTGAAATGGCTGCTGTAAAAAATAATCCTGACTGCCTGACCTTTCGAATGTAAACTGGAAAGAGCTGGTTGTTTAGATGTAGCTTCGTGGGAGACATGTTAATGCTTTGATTGAGAGAATTGTTCAAGAGAAACCACAAAATCTGCTATAGGTTTCAATATTGTTTTAATAATAATAAAAATAAACCTGAAAGGGACTTGTCTGGCTATATACCATGTTTTATTTTTGGAACTGAGCTCCAACCCCAAAGTTATCATAAAGATCCTAGAAACACAAATCACAGAATAAGTAAAAATAATAATTTATCTGCCAAGCCTACAAAGTTGCAAATTTGTCTCTCAGGGAGAGAAGGGGATAAGAGATGAACTTTAAATAGTACTGCCTTTTGTGCTTTTTACATATACTATCTTCATTTATCTTTAGAACAACCCTGTGATAAAGGCATTGTTATGTCCTCTCCTTTATAAAAAGCAAACCAAGAGGGTAAGCAAGAGACGGGCTTGTGATTAATGAGACCTGTTAAAAGATACAATGTGACTTTAGCATCCTGCCCTAGCACTGGAGATGAGAGAGTCCCTTGACTACTTTCACAGTGCCTTGTAGCAGCATTGGCTAGCTTGTTAGATCTCTGCAATCTGGGACAACCCTTCTACTTGGTGATGCTATAATTCCTTAATGGGAGAAGAGGGCAGCTTTAGGGAAAGTCAGGCCTGTGAGCTATCTGCTAAAGTTATAGGAGTCTATCCCTGGCCCCTGCCCACCCAGCTGAATCAAAACACACACTGGGCAGCTCCTTAGCTCACCCTAGCCTCATGGTACCATTGCCTCTTTGGCCATCTGAAACCAAAGAACATGGACTATGTCTCTTCCAGATGTTTTTGTACCTTACCTCTACTTGGAGTGAGTTGACCTCATAATATGACCATCTTCTGGTTGGTGTCTGGTCTAGAACAGCTAAGAATTTCATCTTTGTCATACTTAAGCTGGAAGATTAAATTAATACTGTACTGGATTGCCCTGTTCCCAAATTTCAGCGGCTAGAGCTAAAAAATTAGAGATACAGTCACAATCCAAGAAGAGGAAGGACATTTACCAAAGTGTTAGTGGTGAATTTCTGTGGGGAAGGAACAGAATTAGAAGGGAGGGGGTAAAGGAGGACTTTCAAGTTATAGTTGCATTCCCCACATTGCTTGAGTTGTTTATGTTGAGAATGTATCCTGAATTGTTTCTGTGGTTAGAAAATCTCTCTAATATGTTTAAGAAAAAAGAAAAAAGGAACATGGTACTGCTTTTACAGCCCATGGATTTAGCAGACTGTAGAGAATATAGATCCTTTAATTGGATGAAATCCAGTCTGCACATTAAGATTGTTGATGGATATTTTAAGCCAGGAATTGGAACTGAATGAAATATTGATTTGGTTCAGGTTCAGTTCAAAGGCTACTCTGATATTCTGGTTTTGCTTCCGGTCAATAATTTAAAAAAAAAAAAGGCTTAAGTACAGCACGGTCTTGTTGGAAAAGGAAAAAGCGTTGGTTCAGTTTTGTATTCAGTAAAGTAATAGTTTATTATACATTTTGCTTCAAGTTGCTGCTTCAAACGGAACTGTGATACAAAGTAAAAGCACTGGGTGTTAACTTTACTTGACATCGAGGCCTGTGTACTGTTTTGTGATTATTCAGTGAGATAATGGAGTCATAAGCAGCAGAACTAAACCATCACAGTGTTTTTTTTCTACTGAGATAAATGTATATAGTGTTCAGGTGGGTTCCTTGAGGCATGATATATATTGTTAATGAAGCTACAGGATGGATCGCAGTTATTCTATTTATTTTTATTTTTTGAGACAACGTCTCACTCTCGTCGCCCAGGCTGGAGTGCAGTGGCGCAATCTTGGCTCACTGCAACCTCTGCCTCTCGGGTTCAAGCGATTCTTGTTCCTCAGCCTCTCAAATAGCTGGGATTACAGGTGTGTGCCACCATACCTGGCTAATTCTTGTATTTTTGTTCAAATACTAAATTTTGTATTTTTAGTAGAGACAGAGTTTCGCCATGTTGGCCAGGCTGATCTCGAATTCCTGGCCTCAAGTGATCTGCTCATCTTGACCTGAGCCACTGTGCCTGGCCATCTATCATTTATTTTTGAAAAATTCTCTCTGATTCAATGCCGTTTTCCTGGGGAATTTTTACAAAATGGATTTTGTAGGGTGAGAACTCGGGTGAGGCTTGGAATACTGCAGACACTCTTACTACTGTCTGCAGCAAGAGGAGTGTGGTGTTCATGCTAAAGACTGTGATGGAAAAGTATGTTGGGTTTGGTTTTGCTTTCCAGAAAGATATTGGGGAGACTTAATGGGGCCAGTAATTTCCTTAGAATCTTTTTCATGCACTTTATGTCTTTGATGTTCTTGTTGGAAATAGCCATTGGCCAGCTTACGTGCTGTACCTTTTCCCTCAGTTGTCAAATTTGGCAGTTCTTCCTGTGAAGGCCCCAGCAAATGCTACTCTGCAGACTGAGAAGTTGTAGGGTAGGATCTCTGCAAGATGGTCGAGATTGGCTGCTTTTCTTTCTTAAGGCTACTTGATATCACAGTAGATTATTCTATTTGAACTTTCCAGCAGTGCCAATTAATTCTGGCTTCCTGGGGGAGACAGGGGTATTGAAATGTGAGCTTTTACAGCACTGGTCTTGGATTCAGGGCTGCCCTCTCTTCTGGCCTCAGATTCAGAGATTCTTGAATTCAGAGGATTTGAGCCTTACAGTATTCTATCAAACAATGCCAATGTGTTTCTTTATTTGGCTGTTTCTATTAATGAAACAGTGACATAACTAATTCATAATTAGGATGCCTTAGAGGTCTGTTTCCCTCTTAATCAATCACTAGAGAGAAGATGACCCTAGTAAAGCCCCAGGATATTCCTCAACTAAAGCAAAATGAATGTAAAGAATTCAGGCGTCTCTGCACGTTGGATTATCTTGGAATCAGTCTACTTCAGGGATACATCTTGAGCCAGGAGGTTTTACACACTTCTCTTTTTTCTTAGACTAGTTTTGGACAGTTAACTAAGACCTTTCTTGTCAAATAGAAAGAACACAAACTCTAACCACACAACAGCCCTTTATTGTGTCCTCTGTGTGTTTTTCACCAGGACTGATTATTTTTAGAACACTTCCTGGAGAGTTGCATGCTCAGTTTCTTTAATCCCCAACTCCTCTCGGCTATGTTTTGCAGGAGAAGCTGTGCCTGAGGATGAACAGATCAGTGCCAAGGACCAGAAGAACCTGGAGCCTTGTGATAACACCCCCATCATAGACAATATTGCTCCTGTTGTTGCTGGCATCTCTACAGAGGATAAAGAGAAGTACGACGAGGAGATTTCCAGTCTCTACAGACAACTGGATGACAAGGTCCGTGGCCAGAGATTTACAGTTCTCACTCTGCTACACAGATGAAAGATGGCAGGTCCCAGCTCCCTGTGGAGCTGATGTAGGGCTACAGCTCGATCTTTTTGTCCGATTTCCTAATACCTACCCTAGCACTTTGCTGGTGCCGACTCAGGGAGCTTGATTCATGTGGAATGGAAATGTTAAGGGGAACTTGATTGAAAGAGCAGAATGTTGGCTTAGATAGACAGGCAGGTGCTATTTAGAGTCTTGTCTTCTAGACATGGGACTGGCCTGATTACTGCATGAAAGACGGGGTGTGTGTGTCCGTGATTTTTAAGTTTCCCTTCCTTTCTTCTCTGGGCCTGTTCTTCACCTCTTGGAAACTCCAGCAGTAGCCTCAGCTAGGGGCAAGAGTGTGACTCCCAAAATTCAAGTGGGTACTTTAATTATAGAGCCATAAGGCCCTGGGATGAGAAACTGATAGTCGTGTGGTCTGGTGGCTTCACCTAATTGGTGAAGCTCTTTTTACGGGTATATTTCTTGAATGAAGTAGTTCGAACATGCTAATTGGAGATGTCCAATTTTATGACAAGCTTTTGGGATTCAAATAGTCATGTAAATGCACAAGTTGGCATAGAGAAAAAGAGGCCTTGGAGAACACTGGGAGAACCAATTAAAGGTTGGGTTAGAAATCCCAGAGGCATGGGAATTGAATTGATGTTTTATATGATGTTGGCATGTTGCCCGTGGAATATTCTAACTCCTTTCAGTTCATTTCATCAAAGTTGCCGATATTTTTAGTCTGATTTAATCTTTTCTGCTGTGGTTCA
This sequence comes from Ateles fusciceps, assembly GCA_036589455.1. Taxonomy (NCBI): domain Eukaryota; kingdom Metazoa; phylum Chordata; class Mammalia; order Primates; family Atelidae; genus Ateles; species Ateles fusciceps. Next base: position 13,496,824 of record JAZHEH010001266.1, on the reverse strand, counting down.
GCTCAGAGTGCTTAGGGACACCTCTGGCTTGTATGAAACAGGTTTGTTATGTTAACATTGCCATTAATCTTACAGGCCTCTCTCTTTGGGGTAAAGCTGAGAGTCTGGTATAACCTTTGCAAGCTGAATGTGACTGGTTGCCTTAAGGAAGCTAGTTCTGCTTGTTTGTGATTCCAAGAGCTTGACTATAACCACAGCATTAATCTGGGGTCATCTCACCCTTCTGAAAACACATTTAATAAAATGTTCACACCCACGAGATGGGTTACTTGCCCTTTAGGCTCCAAGTATACCATTATCTTCCATTTCTACCCATCTATTTTATGCAAAACCTCAAACAAAGAGAAAGAGGAGATCAATAGTTAACAGTATATGCAATTTCTTGATTTCTCCAAGGATTTGCTATTGCTTAAATGGTAAAGAAGATTAGACCATATGCATTGTTTTTCTCATTTTAGAACTGATGGGCTCATTTTTAGTAATCGCAGAGAATCCTGGGTGAGGGGGGTGAGAAGCTGATTCTGTGTTCAGTTCTCTATGAATAGACACCTGCATGGTGGAATCAGGATCATTTACCTTGGCAGCACAAGGAACTTTCATTGATCCAAGAGAGCGACTTTAAAGTCTCAAATCTGACTTATGAAATGTAGTGATTAGGATGGAGAGATGAAAATGCATGTCCAAGGCATTCAGTTGGTAGCTGAAGAGCTGGCTTGAGTCTCTGTCTCCTGATGGCCTAGGCCATTTTGCTATGTCATTTTCCTACAGCTTGTGTTTTGAAGACTCTGTAAGGCCTACTGTTCAAGGCCAGCATTTGTGGTCCATCACGTGATGATGCTGAGAGATGTGGGAGAGGACTGAGCCTAGAAGGCTCAGCCTTAGGGGGGACCAGAGCTAATGGTTTGCCCTCAGTGACCCCATAGGCTGCCTGATTATGTCTTGCCAGCTGTCATTCTTAGGGGTCCTCCTCTCAAAGGTTATAGGAGGCTCTTCCATGTTTCTGTTGATATAGGTGGTTTGACACTTGAAGAATACATGAGGTGGGATATGGCACCTTTTTATTTTCCTGAATGGTAGAACAGGTGGTATTCAGGTTTGGGTGAGGCACTAGCTCAGGGTGGTTATATGACTTACCCAAGTGTGTATCACACATAGGCAGCAGAGCTAGGATGAGGTTACCTGTCTTCTGACTCCCACTCCAGTGCTCATCGTATTTTGCCCTCAGCCCTTTAAAGGAGGACCTGGTCAACCTCAGTGGATCTATTTTGGGTGTGGAGGGAGAAAGACCACACGGTTTCTTCCCAGCTGCCCCTTCTGTCCCTTCTGTCCCTCTGTGCTGCCCCGCCAGAGCTCCAAGGACAAGTAGTCTCCCAAGGCCGAGCTGTGTGATGGGCAAGCATGCGCCATAGAGTCAGACCTGTGACAATGACATTGAGACCTGGGACAATAATGCTGAGTCCTGGGCTGGTGCCTGGCCCTGCTGAAGGTGCTCTTCTCTTTATCGTGAGGGTCCTATCTGTTACTTCAAAAGGTTGCGGTGAGGATTAAAAGTTTCTAGTGCATTGCAGGTGCCCAATAAATATTAGTTCCCTTCTTTCTTCTGGTCTCCCACTGGGCTCTGCTTACTTCCATGTGTAGTGTGGAAGGGGTGTGATGCCAACGGGGCCACCAGCAGAGACACAAGGTGAACAAGTTGGCACTGGCACTCTCTCTTAGTCCATGTCCCTCTACAGTACTGCTCTGCTGTTGGAGATCCTGAGATGAACCAAGCTCAAATAGAAATAAAAATTGATTATTTTTATGCCCATTTCCATTACAACAAAAACATCTTTATAATTAAAGGTGACCAGTGACCTGTGGGCAACTAGGGTTGACTAGTTCCACATTTATAAGAGTGTGCGTGTTATTTACATTATTATTATTTTGAGACAGAGTCTTGCTCTGTCGCTCAGGCTGGAGTGCAGGGGCATGATCTTGGCTCACTACAACTTCCGCCTCCTGGGTTCAAGCAATTCTCTTGCCTCAGCCTCCTGAGTAGCTGGGATCACAGACACATATCACCATGCCCGAATAATTTTTGTGTTTTTAGTAGAGACAGGGTTTGACCATGTTAGCCAGGATGGTCTAAATTTCCTGATCTCGTGATGCACCTGCCTCGGATTCCCAAAGTGCTGGGATTACAGGCATGAGCCACCACGCCCGGCCACATTTTTTTTTTTAATTAAAAAAATTTTTTTTGAGACAGGGTCTTATTCTATTTCCCAGGCTGGAGTGCAGTGGTGAAATCATAGCTCACTGCAGCTTCAACCTTCGGGGCTCAAGCCATCCACCAGCCTCAGACTCCTGAGTAGGCTGGGACTATAGGCACATACCAACCACCACACTCAGCTAATTTTTTTGGTATGTTTTATAGAGATGGGGTTTTGCCATGTTGCTCAGGCTGGTCTCGAACTCCTGGACTCCAGTGATCCAGCTGCCTTGACCTCCCAAAGTGCTGGAATTATAGGCGTGAGCCACTGTACCTGGCCTCATGCTATTTCATGTATAAGAAAATTCAAGTATAAAAATATTTTCTGTAAAGTGCTTTAAAATTTGTTATGCATGGACAAGATCTTTAGAGCTGGCATCAGAGTGAGTGTGCTTATGCATGTTGTAAGAGATGCAGTTGAATGTGTAGATATAAGCACACCTTATTATTCTGGAAGTTTTGAAAGACTTTAAAAAAATATCACAGTAGATCTCATTAATTCCTTAGAGAAGTTGCCTTAATGAAGGGTAAATGGAGTTTGGGAAATGTCTCTGATACAAGTGATCCATGTCTTCTGTAATATCATCCTGTTCTTCATCTTTCCCAGGTGGGGGCCAGGGGCCCTTGGTTTCTTACTGTACCTTAAAAATCACTGCATCCCAGCTTGTCACCTGTCGAGAGGAAGCCTGCATCTTCAGGCTTTGAAATAAAAACAGCATAAGAACAGAGTTCACTCCACCATTTCTCTCCTTTCATGATTTATATCACTTGTAGTGCTTGACCATTTGTCCCAGGGGAAGAGATGGTAGCTCTTGATGGTAAACTCTTTGAGTCTTTTATGCTAAGTTGTTTAATATTTAAGTGCTTAGGAACATAAACACAAAATTGTTCCTGGTAACTGACATGCTAAGTTTATAAAGTAGAAGAGAAAATATATGTACAAAATAGTCTTCTAGTTGTAGAAGTGCCAGCTTTTGGAGGTTTCATTCTGGTATAATTTCCCTAATTCGCCTGCCAGAAATATGATTTGTGCAAGAAAATAGAACCATTAAAGAAACATTGGTGTAAAGAGTTCAGTAGAAACAGTATCTCTTTGAGCAGAGAAGCGAAGCCAAATGATGTTCCACATAAAGGACAAGGAGATTCAGATCCCGTGCGGCTGATTTTAGAATTCTCTTTTTCCATGGAAAGCAGTAGTTTGTGACATTGAATTAACCTGATTCAAATGTAGGCATAGATACCACCACACAGACCGGGGAATAGCCCGTGGAACATGGAGGTTCTGTGACCCAGGCTCTTAAATCTGGGTTGGATCTCACCTCTGGAAAAGGCAGAAAGCATAGTACAGGGTGTGTTTTTCTGGGCTGCTGATGAATTCACCTAGGTAGGACCTGGCACGACGAAGGGCCCAAGGATGCTCAATTGAATCTGACTGTTTGATGTTTAGACCCTAGAAGCCAGGTTGTCATTGTCACAGGCTATGTTTTATATTTTATTTGAAGTCATGAAAATAATGCAGCGAAGATTGTGTTTTTTATGTAGTTAGGCGTCATCTGTCTGCTGCTTCGCCTGCACTGGGGGCGGATCGAGTCTAAGGGGAGCGGGGGGAGCGGTGGGCAGCGAATTCCCTTGCTTTTGTGGCAGCAACACCTAGTGGCAGAAAATGAGAGTGAGAAGAGAGAATTTGCCGTTCCCACTTCAGCAACAGCCCAGAAAGTAAGCATGGATGTGTCTGCCCTCAGCTGCCCTAAAGCTTTTTTAATTTTTTTTTCAACTGGTAAGAAAATTAACTTCCAATCAAGAGTGAGGTCTTCCAATGACAAATCTCCAGTTCATGTTTTTCTGGTCTCTCTGAGAGATTTGAAGTGGAAATGTTGGCTCTCCCTACCGATCTGGTGGCAGCACTCCTGTTTACTGATGTGCTTGACAGGATTTGGGATGATAACATTACGTTGCAGATAGAAATTCACTCCTTTATTTTTTGAATTAGGGATTTCACTGTTAACATCTTTGAATTAGGAGGGATATCTCCAAAGTCCCTTCTAGTTCCCAAACCCCAGATATCTGATTTCTCAACGAGCAGGAATTGGGTTGAATATGGAGGATATTATATTTCCAGAATATTCAGATGTTTCACCTGCTGAGAAAGGTGGGTGAAGAGGTATTTTAACTGAGTGAGATCTCGGAACCAGTCTGTTTTCTGTGCAGCAACACCACACCATTCCTTCCTCCTTATCAGCAAGCATATGGTAGCTGGCTGTCATTGGGAGATCGGGATATCAAAAATGGCATAACTAACCAAAAAAACAAACATGATGTTTCGTTTCAGGATGATGAAATTAACCAGCAGAGCCAGCTGGCTGAAAAGCTGAAGCAACAGATGTTGGATCAGGATGAGGTAAAGAATGCAATATTTTTTTTCACAAAGTTCTTCTATTACTCTTTGTTGTTGATGTTTGTTCTAGAAATTTAATTTGTAAAGAAGCTTTTCATAATCACAGAATCATGTGGAAATTTCTTGGTAGATTTCCCCCTCACTGCCTGTTACAAGCTGATTATCACTGAATTTAGAAAACAAATGTCTGACTTTCAAAAACCCCTGGTGTTTTGAGATTGAGTAGCCAGTGGCTACACTTAGTCCTGGAAGAGCAGAGACCTTTGTTTGGGTAACCGGGCAAGGATGATCCTTTTCTATTTTTATTTTTTGAGATGAGATCTCTCTCTGTTGTCCAGGCTGGAGCGCAGTGGTACAATCATGGCTCACTGCAACCTCCAGGGTTCAAGTTATCTTCCTGCCTAAGACTCCCAAGTAGCCAAGACTATAAGAGTGTACCATCATACGTAGCTAATGTTTTAATATTTTGAGACAGAGTTTTGCCATGTAGCTCAGGGTGACCTTGAACTCCTGGCCTCAAGCTTACCTCCTGCTGGTTCCCAAAGCATTGGGATTATAGGTGTGAGCCACCTCGCCTGGCCTTGGAAAAGGATGATTCTGCCTCCTAATACTCATCACTACTGTGTCCTGTTGTTTGAGTACTATTTCAGTTTTGCAGTCAGCTGGCTCAGGTCTTTGGTATACCATGTTCTCCTGCTGTCTTGTAGGGAAACACAAACAAAAACAAAACTAGAGGGTAGAAGAGGGGGAAGGCAAAGAGAACAGGGCCTGAGTACTGTATCAGCATATATTTGATACACTGAAAACGAGGCAAATTTGTTTTCAGTCTCTCCTGAAAAGGATTCAGTTCTTCAGTAAGTGTTCTTATTACATTGTGTTTTGCCAAGTATTTTACAAACAAGAACCTAAGAAAAGGATAGCCAGCCAACCTATCAGACGTGCACAATTAGTAATTCCCTCTCTGAGGACCATTTAAGTGTTGTTCTCTTTTGTGCTTTAAGCTGCTTTCTGCTTCGTTGCCTAAATGCTATGGATTGGATCCCACCATGCAATGACAACAGGTGCCTGGAGTCCTGTCTTCAGTCCCAGGCCTCTGTAACCATTTTCTTCCTGTTTGTTCCCCTTCATCTCTTTAGGACAATGATTACCTCCCCTTCCCAAACACTTCCCTTTGTAGGGAGATCATCTACACTTTTGTAATCAGGTGAACTATATTTCATTGATCTCTCTTAGCTATAGTCGAGGCCTTCCATTTGCTTGAGTTTCCTGCTCTCTACCTCCCATTCTACTCCAGTTTCCCCCACATTGGCACAGCTGCCTGGGATAAACTTTCCTTCTTGTTACTGTTAAAACTCCTTAACGTTTTTCTTTTTCTATACTATCAAGGCAATATCTGTTCAATACAGAAAAATCAATGTAGGAACAAAGATAATGAGAGCATCGGCAAGCCCAGACATTGAGACATTGGCTTTTAACTAATGATAATATTTGGGGTACATCTTTTCATACATTCATGATGGATGTTAAAAAAGGGTGACTGATCCCTCTTTTATACTGTTTTAGTTGATTGTAAAGTCAACCAGTGTACAATGTGAAATCCTGGTAACATTTAAAAACGATGTAAGGGTTATTTTCTTGCATCCTTTGTTTGTTTGTTTATTTAGATGAAGTCTCGCTCTGCTGCCCAGGCTATAGTGCAGTGGCGTGATCTCGGCTCACTACAACCTCTACCTCCGGGGTTCAAGCGATTCTCCTGCCTCAGCCTCCCGAGTAGCTGGGATTATAGGTGTGCGCCACCACACCCAGCTAATTTTTTTTTCTGTATTTTTAGTAAAGATGGGGTTTTGCCATGTTGGCCACTCCCGACCTCAAGTGATCCACCTGCCTCGGCCTCTCAAAGTGCTGGAATTATACGCATGAGCCACTGTGTCTGGCCCTAATCCTTTGTTTAAAGTATGGAATAGCCAACTAGCTCTAAAATACGGTGATTTTTGATGTGTAATTCATTCTTTGAGTTAAGGCTATACAACTCTAAACTAACAACAAAAACAACATATAAAACAAAACACATATGCACACAAAACAGATTTTTGCAATAAGAACATATCTGTCTTTTTATTTATTTTTTTTAATGCCTGGACGATACTGTGAGATTTTCCATCATCCTGAAGTTTTCCAACTTGTTTTCTTGTATCTGGTTTTAAAATTACTTAATTTTGGATACAGCATAGAACATAAACATTTGAACATTAGATTCACAAGTTCCATGCCATCCTATTTCCCCAGCTTTTAGCTTCCACAAGAAGAGACTATGAGAAGATACAAGAGGAGCTGACACGTCTCCAGATTGAAAATGAGGCAGCCAAGGATGAGGTGAAAGAAGTTCTCCAGGCCCTGGAGGAGCTGGCTGTCAATTACGACCAGAAATCACAGGAAGTGGAGGATAAGACCCGGGCCAATGAGCAGCTGACAGACGAGCTGGCCCAGAAAACGGTTGGAACATTTGTGTCTAGGGGGTGGGACTTCCTTGGCTGCCATTCCTGTACTCATATTGCTATTCGTTGACAGACATGGTATAAGGAGGTGGTGTCTGAATAGTTATTCAGTGTTAGATGTATTCTCTGAGGTCCCGCCAACAATTGAAATACTTCTTGCAAGTAACTTTTGTCCACTCATCTTGAACTGCATATCACGACTGCTTTATATCCAGAGAATTTATAACATTAGTGGGGATGCTTTGTGGGAATAGTCAAAAGAGTGCAGACTTTGGAGCCAGAAAATCTTAGTTACAAGTCTGACTTCATAACTCTTAGACCTTAGCTGGGACAGTTAAGCTTTGTGAGTATTCATTCCCTTATCTGTAAAAATGGCAATGATAACACGCTGCTTGCATGGTGTGAGGATTAGTGACAGTTTATGTAAAGCACTCAGCACAGATCTCTGCATATGCTACAATATCAATACATTCATCTCCAAGCATTGCTACTGGCAAGAGTGGGATCCCACGGAAGGTATGGACTTCACTCTTCTTGCTTATCCCCTCCTGAATGAATTCCATTACTTTCTGTCAGCTTCTTGTCCTAGCTGTTATCCAGGAGCCTGGAATTAAGCTGCCCTTGTTTGTTTGTTTGCTGTTCTGTTTAAGCCAGTGCTTCAGCCTGCACATTCCCTTATTTCCAGATTCTTTGAATGAAAGATGCTGTAGGTTCTACAGTGAGCTAGCGGTAGCAGGGCCAGTGAGTGTTTGGCATGATGGGATGGGATGGGATGTGTCCTTTTCTACCTGGAAAATGAGTGGTAGAGAAGCTGAGTGACTCTAACCTGCTTTCCTTAGCACCTCTGCCCAATGGCCTGGTGTCTGGGCTTGTGCCCAGCCTGTTTTGTGGAAAGCATCCAGTTTAAAAAAAAGTGGCAGATGGCATAGGAGAGGGCTGATCTGCCGACTGTGAGGCTGACAGGAAGTGCTCCTCACGGCATACATTCAGCTGCATGGAGGAAGACTTTTCTAGCAGCTTCCTAAGATGGGGCCTACTGCCTCTGCAGATTTTAAAAACAAGATGACATAAGCAGTTGGCAATGCCAAATAAACTCATTCAGAAGTTGCTTAGGAAAGGGAGAGACTTAGATTTCCTCTGCTTAGTGTTTTCTGTGGGATTCTTTTAATTCGTCCTTAATATTGTTTGCTTCTTAAAACAATGAAACATTTTCATAATACAGTTCTTACTTGCCATGAAACCAAACTATTACTAGATTGGTTTAGCAGACTATTATTAGATTGTTTAAGAATGATCTAGCTACATATGGGAGAATTTTATAAATAGATAGCTGTTTTACTGATGTTGAACACTAGCTAAGAATACATACCTTTTGGCAAGATACAGGAAGGATGAAAAGAGATGGGTTTATTAAAGTTTGATGAGAAAATAGAGCTTCTGCCATATAGTAAGAAACCAACTGTTGAACTTAACCTAATTTTGAGAAAAGAGGAAGAGGGTTTAGTTCAGCTTTACTCTGAAAATTAGAAGACTTTTTTGAAGTTGTTTTCTAAACTTGTTGATGTTCCTCTGGGCCATCTGTTTTAGACCCATCTGTCTTTGTCAATTTAGGTGGAAATATGGAGGTGGCCAGGGAGTGTTAGGTGGAGGTGGGGGACACTTGTAGGTGAGTTAGACCATGAAATGAAACAGGGAGGGCTGAAATAGAACATCTGGTAAGTAGGAAGATGCAATTACATGTTAGAAACTTAAGGACTTCTTTTTTGGCTTTACTTATTTTTGATAACTTATTTCCCTGACTTGGAAATTGTCATCTGATATGTAGACATATAACATATCAGTCCATGTGATGTAACTTGTTGATATAGAGTTCCTCTTCTTATCCAAGAATGCAGTGCTATGCAACCATTTGCCTTAAAAGAATTCTTAGGTTGAAGTCATGTAAAAGAAATCCATTCTACATGATGGTGTTATTCTTTGTAATGTGGAGTGTATGAAATTGATGGACAACCCTTTGAATTTGTTGTTGAAATTTGTTTTTCAGACTACATTGACAACCACGCAGAGAGAGCTGAGCCAGCTACAAGAGCTTAGCAACCACCAGAAGAAAAGGGCAACTGAGATCCTGAATTTGCTGTTGAAAGATTTGGGGGAGATAGGTGGAATTATTGGCACCAATGATGTGAAAACTGTAAGCCAGCCCTTTATCCTCTCTGCCTGCTCTTACCAAGTTATCAGGGTCTGTACTCTATTCTTTTGAGCATCAGTGCTTAGCACTGTGCTTTGCGTCTGCCATATGCTTGGTAGTGTTCGAATGAATGAAAAAAGTACTGATTGAGTGACTGAGTGAATGGTTGTTGGGGTGAGGAGGAGAAACAAATTTACCTTTGAAATCTAGGCAGTGTCTTCAAATCTTGGTTGGCTTTGTGTAAATTGTTTTATTCCTCAAACTTATTTTGTTGCAGAATTTTGGAATTAAATATCTTAAGCAACAGTTCAGATCTCAGAATTGTGTTTTTCTGTTTCTAAAAGAGCCCAGTGGAGTGAAAATTCTCCAAGAAGTCAGTGTGAAAGTAATAGGATTCTATGGCTTAAGGAATAAAACCACATTTAATTATTCATAATATGAGAATTCTAAAATCTTGCTATTCAGGGTGTGATCTGCCTCACCAGGGAGCTTATTGGAACTACAGCCTCTCAGGCCCCACCTCAGACCTATTGAATCGAAATCTGTACTTTAACAAGAACCTCCAAGTGATTCTTTATGTTTATTAAAGTTTGAGAAGCAAATTTTGGTTTGGTTCCATGGCTCAACAATGTCAAATTCCCAGACTTTTTCTCTATTTCCTTTCTCCTGTCCTCAGCCTGTTTCCTTTTCATATCCAGAGGATTGTACCTCATGGTAGCAAAATAGCTGCTGTAGTACCAATCATCACATCCTCACTCAACCACATTCAAGGCAGGATGGGCTGAAAAGGCCAACTGCTTTCATCTAGGAGGGAAACATATCCCAGAAGTCCCCAGGAGACATATCCTTACACTTCATTGGCCAGGATTGGATCACATGACCACTCCACGTTTCTGGAAAAGCAAAGGGGGAATAGGATTACTATAATTCACATAAACCAATCGTGATGAATCCCCTGGGGTTGTATGCATTGGTGCTCTTGGTTTTTTTGTTTGCTTGTTTTTTGAGACAGAGTTTTGCTTTGTCACCCAGACTGGATTGCAGTGGTGCAATCTCGGCTCACTGCAACCTCTGCCTCCCAGGTTCAAGTGATTCTAGTGCCTCAATCTCCTGAGTAGCTGGGATTACAGGCATGTGCCACCATGTTTTGCTAATTTTTCTATTTTTCTTTTTATTTTTTAGTAGAGATGGGATTTCTCCATGTTGGCCAGGCTGGTCTCGAACTCCTGGCCTCAAGTGATTTGCCCCCCTTGGCCTCCCAAAGTGCTGGGAATACAGACATGAGCCACTGTGCCTGGCCTTTGGTGCTCTTGACGGCAAGAAAGTAAGATGTGGGGAGAATAGGGGTGGTATAAAGTTGTCTAGGAGCTAGGAATAGAGGGAAGAGAGACAATTAAAAATGGTGTCAGCCAAGAACAGTTAACAATTTGCTGGAATATAGGAAGGCCATTGTTGCCATTAACCAAAACAACAGGGTAGAGACATTTTTAAAACAAAACTTTATTGAGGTATAATTTACATAAGGCTGTACATATTTAAAGTATACAGTCTGAGAAAGTTCGATGTGTGTACACCCATGAAACCATCAGCACCGTTAAGATTATGAGTGTCTCCATCTCCCCCCAAAATATGTGGGGCTCTATCTGGTCTCTCTATTTTATTTCATGGATCACGTCTTTCTGCCAGTACCACAATGTTTTGATTACCATAGCTTTATAATAATATAGCATCTTATACAGAGGAGTCACTGATGAATATATGTTGATTTTGTGGAGCTGGGGAATGGTATTACATTGCTTACCTTATATCTCACAATTTGCTGAAACCAAAATCTTTGAATTTAGCCATTTTATCTTTAAAAGACTGAATTCTACATCAGTCTGCTTAGTGGGAACACTGAGGTTGTGAGTTCGGATTGTTAAATACAGGAAAAGCTCCCAAGATTAGGCTTCCTTTTGTAGACTATTTCTGGGAATGATGAAAGCTCTTTTTGGATGGCGTAACAGGTCTCTGCTTAGAGTACATGACTGCTTGCTAACCATTCTTTCATGGAACCTGTATGATAACTGAATATTTCATCAATCCTTGTGAATGAATCTAATTCTAGCACAGACTTCTCAGATACTATAGAGTCAATCTTATTAAGCTTCAGTTTGGTGATTTTATATTTGAAGGTTTAATTTTTGGAACCATACATTGGTGTTGAGCAATAAAATTCTGATGTGAGGTGATTAAATGGCCTCACAATATGAAGGCGGAGTTGATTTATGGGAAGTTGATGCTTGCTGCTGATAAGGTTAAAGGAAGAAGGTATTTTTATGCTAAGTTCTAAAATAGAGCTGATGAAAATGCTAATGAAATCAGGAGTGTCTGGGTGCTTCAGTATTAAAAAAGAGTCTTTACCTTTGGGAATCTGAAGTATGATTGAGACTGAGATTATTTTTAAGTACTCAAGTGGATGTTTTTGAGATGATTATTTTTGGATTCCAGACATTGGGTACCCTAATTAATTTCATTGATAGCTCTCATTTGTATCATTCTAGGTTTTTTTCTTATAAGTGTGAGTTAATCATTAGGGTGAAAAGAGTTAATGGAGTAGTTGTATGACTTTGGGTGAGTCACTGTACTTCTCTGGGCTTCATTTTTCTAATTGATAAAACAACAAGATAAGCTCAGACAATATCAAAGTTGTCAGCTCAGAAATTACATGATTTCTGCACTTTTGTTTTAGTTTATCCTTATAGGTACAGGTACTTTTCTGTTGGTTATGACTATGAATTAATATGGTAATTATTTTAATATAGGAAAATGAACAGATCAGGGAAATTTGTTTCAGTGATTTTGTATTTTTGTTCCTAAATGCCATTTAATTTTCACAAGGTCCCTCCTGGTAGGACTCTGGGATGGGGGAGAGAGATGGCTGTTGGAGCCTTCTCTCTAGTCCACAGTTCCAGAATATGGCAGCTCCGAAGAGCCAGAAAACAGAAAAGCCCATATACTCAGCTCAGTCATGTCTTGAAACGTTTCCAGAGTCCAGGCATTTTGTTTCATCAGCAAAACAAGATGACCCCAGCATATAACAAGATGAGCCTCGTGTTAACTTTATCCAAGTTTGTGAGTGAGCCTTCTCTTCTTTTTGTGTACTGGTGGCACTGGACTGTCAGCAGAAGTATGGTGAGGTCCATACATTTGGAAAGGAGAGCTTTGTTTCTCATAAAGGGTTGCAGTCTGCAGGGTGGCCATTCTTACAGGCTGGGAAGTGTGGCCTCTGTCCAGAAGCCAGAAATAAGCACTTTGAGGATGGGAAGAATAATACAGGGATTAATGCTGAATGGGGGGCCAAATGTGCATACGCAACAGGCTACAGGAGGAGCTGTGAAGATTCACGGAGGAGTGGTATGTGCATGCGAAGCAGGATAAACATGTATGCAACATGGGTCCCATGTTCACTTTGGTTTGGAGACTTAACATTGAGATGTATTATACTTAGGCCCTATACATCAAAGGGTGAAGCAGAGGACATGAAGGCTCTCTGTGTACAGCCTTGGTAGCGTGACCAGAACCAGAACCACTTCGTGGTTGGTGGTCTCTTGTTGGGGAAGGAATGCTGGTTGGTGGTTGTGTTGAAATTGCAAAAAACAGGGGCAGGGGCGGGCCATGGTTGATATCAGCAGTGAAGCAGTGGAGTGAATATTTCAAAAGGGCTGGCTTCTGTTTAACTCTTGGGGAAGAAAGCCTGATGGCGATTAGCAAAGGAGGGGGTATGACCAGGCGTTTCCAACTTCCCCATCTGTCACGGCCTAGAACTTGGTATTTAATATTTCTCTGGGGTCCCCTTGGCCAAGAGGGGGTCTGTTCAGTCATTTGGGGTTTAGGATTTTATTTTTATTTCTTGGTGCCTACCTTATCTTGCCACTTTCAAAGGAATCTAGCCAGAAACGGAATAGGAAGTGTAGGTAGCGTAAATGAACTGAATTGGACTGGCTGCCTAAGTTTCTTTTGGCCCACACTGACTTCTCTTTGTCCCATTCTAACTTTTAGGCTTTTAAATGTGAACAAGCACCTTACTTACCTTGGGCGTGGCCTATAAATGGCAGTAGTTCGTCATCTTGCACAGCCACTCCATGCTTGAGAGATGGGGTAGGGAGGTAGAGAGGTGGGGGTGACTCCCTGTATAGGCAGGTAGACGCAGCAGGCCACATCTTCGATGAGATTTCATGACGGTGCAGTCTTTTCTCCTGGGTTAGTCATTGATACTGGATCCCATGGTCTAGTATGTACTGCTGGGGACACTACCAGACTCTGGGACAGTTATAAATAACATTTCAGCCGCAAACTGATTATTTTTTTGAAATAGCAGTGTCCTGAAATTACTGGAAACTTTTGAACATGAAACCGCTAAATATCTGAACTCTGCGGTGGTTAGAAACCTCACAGTTGAAAACCATTTGTTTTTATCCATCAGGCACAAACTCAAAATCTCCTTTTAGATCTCCGAGGATAAGAATTGGCTTCAGAAGTTACAGCTCTGGTTTGGGAGGAGAAATGTCTAGCTCTCATTTTGGAGAAAGCCCATCTCTATACTCTCTATACGTATCTATATTTTTACTCTTCCTCAATTTACACGGGATCTGGGCATAAAAGACAAAGTGTCCTACTTTGACAGACCTGGAAAAGAAGAGGGATTCATTCTCTTCCCAGAGTACCGGAGCTGCTGGCTCAGCAGCGTTTTCCTACCAGGAGCCGGTGTGGCTGTGAATTCCACTTGGAAGAGACGTTCCTTTATCTTTCTGCAGAAGCTAGACAAGATGTGAGATATACCTGGTCAGGCTCAGGAAACTCAGGAATATTTCTCATCCCTCTCCTACACTGGACTAAAGACACTACCAGAACAAACGGAACTTAAGATTGCATGCTTTTCTCACCCAGTGTGCGAAATAGAATGCCACTGGAATAGAAAAGGAACGTAGTGAAGAGTGGTGTTGGGAGGCAGATCTTTGACAGTTGGAAGTAAAATGGGTTTAACAAGGACCTCCATGAAGGCAGAGCCAGAAATAGATACTTGTCGATTTTCTTGCTGTCAACATATATTCTGCAGTATTATTGACACTGGAGTCACTTGACATGTACTATTGTTGAATTCTTTTTTTAAATTTTTATTTCAGTAGCCTTTTGGAGGACAGGTGGTGTTTGGTTACATGGATAAGTTCTTTAGTGGTGATTTCTGAGACTTTGTGCGCCCATCACCTGAGCAGTGTACAGTGTACCCAGTATGTAGTTTTTTATCTCTCACCACCCTGCTCCCATTCTTTCCTCCAAGTCCCCAAAGTCCATTATATCATTCTTAGGACTTTATGTTCTCATAGCTTAGCTCCCACTTGTGAGTGAGAACATATGATGTTTGGTTTTCCATTCTTCACTTAGAATAATAGTCTCCTACTCCATCCAGGATGCTGCAAATGCCACTGTTTTGTTCCTTTTTTATGGCTGAGTAGTATTCCATGAGTGTGTGTGTGTGTGTGTGTGTGTGTGTGTGTAAGTTTTTAAATCTACTTGGTGACTGATAGGCATTTGGGCTGGTTCCCTATTTTTGGAATTGCGAGTTATGCTGCTATAAACATGCTTGTGCAAGTGTCTTTTTCATATAATGACTTCTTTTCCTCTGGGTAGATACCCAGTAGTGGGATTGCTGGATCGAGTGGTAGGTCTACTTTTAGTTCTTTAAAGAATCTCCACACTGTTTTCCAGAGTGGTTGCACTGGTTTACATTCCCACTAGCGGTGTAGAAGTGTTCCCTTTTCACCACATCTATGCCAACATCTATTATTTTTTGATTTTTGGATTATGGCCATTCTTGCAGAAGCGAGGTGGTTTTGCATTGTGGTTTTGATTTGCTTTCGCTGATAATTAATGATGTTGAGCATTTTCCATATGTTTGTTGGCCATTTGTATTGTTGTTGAATTCTTATGGTAAGGTCGATGCCAAGTTACAGGCACTCAGCAGTGTCCAGTGTAGTTCATATTTGCTACCAAATTTCAGGGCCAATACCTGATTCCATTTTTTTAGCCCTCAAATGTTTACTGAACAGATAGTTACATGATGAGCTAATGACAGCAATAACGACATAAGTGGGCACTCAGCGTGTGCTGTGGAACGTCAAAAAAACCCATGATTGGAGTCATTGTCTTTCAACCAATGGAAGCCTGTGTTCTGTGCTGGATTCTGGACAGGGCTCTTTGTTTTCTCTTGAGGTGCTAGGCTGCCCTCTAGTGGCTAAACAAAATATGCACATACTTACTTGCTCATTCGGTCAACTGCTCTTCAAGACCATGTTTACATTTCATCAGATGGGTTTCTATCCCAAATACCTTGCTTCAACTTTTGTTTCCAGTAGAGCTTTGAAACTTCAACCAAATATAGATCATGCAGGAATGCTGGCTGTCAGAATCTTCTCTTCTAAGGTGGATTTACACTGTTGTTCTCAGATGATCTTAAATAATGATCTAGAGTACTGTCTGTTTGGAAGGAGCAGGTGTGAAAAGGCAAAGGAAAATAGACTGGTAGTAATAATGAAAACTTAGGCTGAGAAACCTTTATCAAGAAGCCTTGTTAATTAATGGTACATTCTTATTCATTTGATTTTCTACTTAATTGAGGACTACATAGAAACACCTTTTTATTTCAATCCTTGTTTATAGAAACGTATGCAAGGCATTATAGTACTTCTCTACCTGAATAAACATACTATAGAGAACATTAATGAAGTTTTGATTTGAATTTTTATGGGAATTCAGTATCACCTTTAGGAACGTTGGGTCTCACTGCTGTTACAGAGATGTAAGGTGTAGGACATTGAATGGAATACCTTTTTGAAGTTATCTCCTTTTAAAAATCTTCAGTGTTTCTTCTTATGCTGTCATCTCTCTTTAAAAATCGATGGCAATGAAAAACCTAGTTAACTGAGGATTATATTTAGTAGGGGGTTTCAACTGACAGTTTCACCTGAGGTCTAGGAGAACTTGGGTTGAATGTTTAGTAGTTTCAGCTTGTCCTTTGATTAGGATTCTGAACCAGAAATCCACAGACATCTCGGGGATCCAGAGGCAGGTTTCAGGGGAATCCATGAACCTACAGAAATTGTGGGCAGCATTTGAGCTTGTCCCCCTCCTGTGCTCAGTTGGCAGATGTGAATGGAGTAATTGAGGAGGAGTTTACCATGGCCCGCCTGTACATCAGCAAGATGAAGTCAGAGGTCAAGTCCTTGGTGAACCGCAGCAAACAGCTTGAGAGCGCCCAGATGGACTCCAACAGGAAGATGAACGCCAGTGAGCGGGAGCTGGCAGCGTGCCAGCTGCTCATCTCACAGGTAGGTTCTTCTCTTCCTGCTCCTTGCACACTCTTGTCCTCTTGCAACCTGCTCCCTCCATGCCCTTGCTGGTGCTGACAGCGCGCTGTAGCCTTGGTTGATGGACTTTGCTTTGCGTAAACTTGGCATCCCCAGGGGATGGCAGCCCAGGTCTATTCCTAGGGCTACATTTTGTCATGAGAATTACATGAATTCCATTGAGTCCTTTCCCTTTTTAGAGGATATATCTATCTACCCATCTAGAGATGGATGGCTAGCTGGCTAACGAATATAAAAGTTTGGGTGGAATCTCTAAAACTCCTATAAGTAAGACAATATTCCTTCATCTTTTAATCTCTACCATAGGTCCACTTTAATATGAAAAAACAGAAACTGCTACTTATAGTAGCAGGTGGCATTTTACTGAGCATTTACTATGTACCATATGCTGTGCTAAGTACTTCACATGCCTTTTCTCACTTAATCTTAAAAAATCCTGGTAGGTAAGTTTTATTATTATTCCTCTGTTTCAGATAGGCAGCTGAGATTTAGATTAAATATATTGTCCAAACAGTGAATGACAGAGCTGGACTCAAACAAAAATGTGTGTGAATCCAAAGCCCATGTCTTCAAGGCTTTTTCAAGCCTGAGGGCACATTTTACTTGCTTATTGCCCAAGGCTGCTCTTCTTCCTATTGGAGTGCCATTTTCAATTTAGTAAGGTAGCTCCAGAAAACAGCAACCCAGTTTCTGGACTACCACTGTTATCTGAGCTTGGTATTTGGGTCTGACGTTTCCAGGAGAGGTCTAGTTGTATGCTACTTACTGCCTTATGCCAGGCATTAAAATAGTCATTTGGAGGAAACAGGAAACAGATACCAACATGGATTGGTGTGTCAAATAATACGGAGGCAGACAAAAGCATGCTTTATTCTGGTATGCTTTTAACCATAATGATGTGTAATCATAGAAATATCTCCAACCTCCCTGTCTAAAATGGATCCATAAGGTTCCATTTTATAACCAACATAATAAGCGAAAATGTGTTGAAAAGATTATTCAGTGCCAATGTGTGATAGTAAAATTGATATATTCCTACATTGTTGATAAAAGTATAATTTGGTCAGTCCTTTGGAAAATCACTTCGGAAATCAGAAACCATAAAAATGTAGCATAATTTAGTCCAGTAATTTCACTGACAGTAATTTTCATTGTTAATGAAAATGAAAAAAAATTATTTCATATGGTATTCTCATTTCTTGATTAAAAATATTAAAAGCTTATACGCAAGGTATTGAAGACAGTGTTATTTTGCATTATAATAAAATAAATTGCCCAAATATCCATTGATAGATTAATAAGAGAAAGTTACATGGAATAATATTATGCAGCTCTTATAAAAAATTTATAAAACCTAGCCATTGGGAAAGTCTAATTATATACAGTTAAGTGAAAATGAAAGTGCTGAGTTGGATTTATGTTGTACTTTGAATTCCTGCAGATAAGATCAGGAATATCGGGGGGGAAATAGTCGATACATTGGTTTATGGTTTATACAAGTTTTTCTGGATTTGCTTTGAAACTTTATTTTTTATAATTATATAGTTATTTATAAAAAATGAAGATAAAAATTATATACATGAGGGAGCAGTGCACCTCGTGTGTGATTCTAGGTCATCTATGATACCAACAGAACGCGCTTTGGCCAGCCTGCCTCTAACACTTGGGGGGCCAAGGCAAGGATACTAATAGAGACCGCATGGCCTGTGGCCCACCCTCTTCTCTTTCAAGCTGGACATACCAGTTCCATGTCCAAGTCCCTTTTGCACCCATTGTGAACTGGTGAAAGTGTTAGATGTCAGCTGCCATTTGTATGAATGGGCGAGAAAGACGTAGTGCCAGCCCTGGTCTTCAGACCTGGAGTAGGAAGTTTCTAGGTCTGCAGTACTCTGAGTGTGGCCTATAGGGACATAGGCTCAGGTGGACATGCTCCCCTTGGCCTGTGACCTCTTTGCCTAGTGGAGTGGGGTGCAGCCAGAGGAGGGCCTGGTGGGGTGCTCTGAATTGTCCCGGTCTCAGAGTGACACTGACTTTGCTGTAGGAGATCAGAGTGAAGAATATTAGGATGCGTTGAGTTTAAAGAGTACCTGTTACAAAGTTCTCTTTCTACATCAACAACAAACACAGCTTCCATTAGGTACTGGTTGGGACTTTGCTACAATTCATACATGGCAAAGATTCTATTATTCCCTGGAGGTTCAAAAGTAACAGAAAGTAACAGAAACTATGGCTCTTTATTTTCTGATGTGATCTAAGGAATCTGACAGTTTTTCCAGCTGAAATGCTATCTTTGTTTATATTCATCCTAAGGGTGAGCTCCCTAGATCTGGAGAGGGGGAGTATTCTGTATACATTTTCCATCTGCCTAGAAGTTAGGCCAGCCTGGGTGACCACTTGCTAGTCATTCACTCTTCCTTTTTGCTCATTTAAAGCACGAAGCCAAGATCAAGTCTCTGACAGACTACATGCAGAACATGGAACAGAAGAGGAGGCAGTTAGAAGAGTCCCCAGGACTCGCTCAGCGAAGAGCTGGCCAAGCTCCGAGCCCAAGGTAAATATCTGACTACCACGTAAACACCTGGCCTAAGTCAGACAGCCTCTGGTTGGCTGGAATCATGATGTTTAGTTTCGTTTAGTTAAAGCATTTCTAGGTCTTTTGAAAACAATAGCATAACCAGAAAAACAGGAGAGATTTCTAAGAGACCATCCCCCAACTGAATCTGTTCATCTTCCCATTTCCCCCACATTCCACCCAGCTACCCACATCAGAATCACCCACTCCCCCACCTCCTGACTCTACTTGGTCACCAGAGCCTGTCCATTCCACCTGCCAGAGGCGCCTCTGGTTCACTCTCCAGGCTAACCAAGGACTGTGGCTACGTCCATCTACCCCGTGCCCTACCCCCAGCCTGCTCTGGGCCAGCCACCATGTGGCATCCCAAGGGAGGATTCTAAAATTCACATTCTCTCTTCGTCTAACCCTGTGCTTCGAACCCCTCTATGGCATGCTGTTGCTCTTAATATAAAGTTTGAACTGCTGTGGCTTTCCTGGCACCCCCTTGAGCAAGCTCTTCCCTTTGCCAGCCAGCCTCGTGACCTCCTGAGCTTAGGGAGGTCCTCACACATAGGAAGCACTTCATGACTATGAATGAATAGAAGCAGACATTTAAGAGAAGGGACTAGAAATGCAGAAACTAGAACAGGATTAAGAATGTATGTGCTATGCAACGTGAAACTAGAGCATACATATTACGGGTTGCAATGAAAATTGTTAGAATTCTTCAGGAAGCCACTTGAAAATATATATTAATAATTGTAACATTTTTCATACCTTTCGATTATCACATCTCAGATATTCATTACAGAATTTTAGATCAGCAAAATAGGAAGCCATCTAAATGTCTAATAGTTAACACACTGGTGTGTTATTTAATAGAACATTTTATTTTTCACATGATATACATGAAGGTGTGCAGCAATGTTTATGATGCAATGTTAGGTGAAAATTACAATATATCATTGTATCTTTACTATGGTTATAACTCTTAAAAATGAATGGATGTGGCTGGGCGTGGTGGCTCACGCCTGTAATCCCAGCACTTTGGGAGGCTGAGATGGGTGGATCACAAGGTCAGGAGTTCAAGAGCAGCCTGGCCAATATGGTGAAAAACTGTCTCTACTAAAAATACAAAAATTAGCTGGATGTGGTGACGCACGTCTGTAATCCCAGCTACTTGGGAGGCTGAGGCAGGAGAGTTGCTTGAACCTGGGAGGCAGAGGTTGTAGTGAGCCGAGATCTCGCCACTGCACCTCCAGCCTGGGCAGCAGAGCAGGACTTCGTCTCGGGGAAAAAGAAAAAACAGAATAGATGTTTGTGTTCCTAGAAATTAATATTTAAAATAAAAGTGGTTGTGATAAGGTAGCTGGGATTGGTGATGCTCTTACCAGTTTTTTTATCCTGTATTGTTGTTGCACAGTTTGCTCAGTAAATGCATTTGGTGTAGGATGTGAACATGCCCACTCTCCGCTCTAACCTTGTCACGTGTTCTTTGTGTGGTTAGGAATAGGTGCACCATCAAAAACTGCATGTGGAAAATAATGTTTCTGTCTTGTATCCAGTGGTTTCTGCACTGGGGCCACTGAGTTGAAATAAAATAGAGACGAGGAAACCTAAAGTAGAACAGACTATGGAGAAATAATGAGTTGAATGTCACTGTTGTAAACCACTCTGCTCCCTGGCACCGCAGCTCCCCAGCTGGGGCTGCTCATTGCACCTGGCATTCAGGGAGTGCCATCGACCAAGCATATGCTGAGACAGAAGTGCCACCCTGCAGCCCTGCCCCAAACGTGGGGACTTCTGGTTTAATCTCGAAAGTGTTATACTATACTTCTATTTCCTTGTTCCCATCCTTAGAGTATGTTTTTCTGCCCCAGATTCTTAGAGAGTAAACAGCCTACCCATGGGAGGTAAATTAGGTCTTCCTGGAGCTCCCATTGTGGCCTGGGTCCACAGGCCACCCAACAGTCACAGAGGGCTTTCTCATCTGCAAGGCCCGTTAATGCACATGACCTTGGGCTGCTCACAGAGACCAGGTGGGAGACGAGCCCTCCCAGGTGTGCGGTGACATGAAACTGAAGTGCAGTCCTAGGAAGGCCGTCCTCAGTGAGCATTTTCCCCTATAGTTGCTGCACTCCCCCATGGAAGAATGCCTCGGGAGGGGGTCCGCCTTGGCTTTGGCCAGAAGTCCTTGCCTGTCCCTTTATGCCACGGTTGTAACTGCTGACATAAGCTGATGTTTCACTCCGTTGCCATTTTTCTTGTTTTTTGTGTTTTAATTTTTGCTTTTGAGTGTGAGTCCTGCCAGTTAAATCTTAAATAATCATGTAAAATTCAAAACAGAAAAAATGCACGAAGTCAGCTTCCAGGATAAGGAGAAGGAACATCTGACACGGTTGCAGGATGCGGAGGAAATGAAGGTGTGTGTGGCCGCCTCTTCCATCAAGCCCAGTGTGCATGTGATGCATTTGGACTGGAAATGCTTATTTTAGGAAAATCTATCACCTTTAGATCCGTGCATGGCAATGTAGAGGGGGAGGGGGAGAGGGTCCACTGTTGGGTATTCAGAGTTGATCTCAGAGTGTGGCCTGGCTTAGAAATGA
This sequence comes from Ateles fusciceps, assembly GCA_036589455.1. Classification (NCBI taxonomy): domain Eukaryota; kingdom Metazoa; phylum Chordata; class Mammalia; order Primates; family Atelidae; genus Ateles; species Ateles fusciceps. Next base: position 13,474,932 of record JAZHEH010001266.1, on the reverse strand, counting down.
ACAGGTCCAGAGACCCCAAGACATCTGTAGAGGACGGTTAAGTTGTGTTAATATCGTTGTCTTTCCCATTGCTGATGAAGAGGGAAAGGGTAGCACCCCCAATCACTGCATGGGCTCTTTTGTCAGAGTTAACATCTAAGAATTTCTTCCTCCAACCTTTGTAAAGAACACACCAAATTTGAGTTTCTATCTTAAACATAGAGATTTTTATTTTGGTCCCATTTTAAAGGGTAAAGGAAAATTGATTGGGAAGTAAGATTTTAGGTGAATAAAATGAGATAGGAGAAGATGTAGGATTTCGATTAGTTGTAGGCAAACCATGAGCCTCACTGAGTCAAAGCTCACAGTTAAAGTGATGCCCACGGCATGTCCCTGCTCCAGCCAGCAGAATAAAGTCATGCCTCGCGTAAGTCCCTCTCCTGTTTTCAGAGTGCTTTGGCAGAAAGGTCTCCTTTGTACATCATCATAAATCTGTGCAGCGGGAAGGGCAGGGGCTCTTATCTCAATTCACAGGTGAAGGGTGCAGCTCACACAGGTTACAGGCTTGTCTGAGGTTACTTGGATAGGGAGAGGTTGGTGGCCTCTGACTATCCTGGCTGGAGAAGCTCAGTGTGGGCTGGAGAAGGTCAAGGGAAGGCTTTTTGTTTAGTTAGTGGACTAACTGGCTCCTAGGACCCACTTGGTTTTATAAGCGATCTTGGGTTTTGTTGTCCCAATAAAGCAAGGCTGGGTCCTGGGGGCCCAAGAGCCAGGAATGCCCCCAGTTTTGGGATCTGACATCTGAGGGACCCAGGGTAGGAGGTAGATGTGGATCCAGGGCTTGTCACAGAGTGGGCTGAGTGCCAGCGAGTGGATGACATGTTTCTCTTGGCCTGGGCTGCAGAAGGCGCTGGAGCAGCAGATGGAGAGCCACCGGGAAGCGCACCAGAAGCAGCTGTCCAGACTCCGAGACGAAATTGAGGAGAAGCAGAAAATCATTGATGAAATTCGGGAGTGAGTTGGCCCAGGGCTCCAGGGGCGTGGGGTGGTCATGCCTTGGTCCTCTTGGGGCATCCCGGAAGGATGTGGCTCTTAGCCAAGGGCCCTGCTCACCTTGCCCCATGGGCACTGCCCTGGTGACACGGCAGGCTGGGAGTGCTGCTTCCAAGGTCTGTTCTCCCATCTGGAGCTGAGCCTGGCATGGCAGGTGGAAGGCGGGCCCAGGTGCCTTTCCTAGTCCCTGAGGGCCAGGGTCACTTAGGTAACTCCGCTGGATGGATGCATGCCCCAGTAGATGTGGGGAGTGTCTGTATTGAAAGCACCAAAAGAAAAAAGAAAAAAATTGGTCCTGACTCCAGGGTTCTGGTAGGTTAATGAACATTCCTGAGAAGGCAGTCAAGCAGCACTGCCTCCCCCTTCAACCCTACACATACACGCTCACTGTGCCACCCCAGCCACCTGGTTCCATGTGCCCACTTCTTAGGGCCCCATGCTGTCAGGTGTCTGTGCAGGTGGAGGTGCCAGCGACCTGTGGCACTGCCACCAGGATGGCACCATTGCAGTTTGTCTCTAGTGATGTAGTGATACCCCCTCATGCTGTGCTCCTGCCTTGTCTGGCAGTCTCTGACATGCCCTCTGCTCCTTCAGAATAATGTTTTCGAGTGCTCTGAATAAAAGACCTGGGATTACAAAGAAAACCAATAATATTGAAATGCTGACCTCCCCCACCCCCACCCCACCCAGGGTCTGCACTATTCCCTCCCCTCCTGCTTTCTGTAGATGAAGAAACATTTCTATATGGGAAGCAAGGTGAAATGATTTACGTAAGGTCACATTGCTAAATAGGAAATCAGATTGGAGTTAGACTTTAATTCTCCAGACTACTGATCCAAGTCCCTTTTCAATGTGTGTGAGCCGTTGGAAAGGAGCATTTGCATTTTAAAAGAGGAGATTGTTAACCCAAGCAAAAGTCTAAATGGTGTGACCCAGGCTGGGTGCCCAGTCCCAGAAGGAAGGCACTTAGCCTCCTCCCTCCGTTTCTCCTCCCAGGCCACCCACCTGCTGTTGCCAAGTTGTGCTTTCCCCTTCAGGGATGTCTCATGTTCATTATTCTGATTAATCACCCTCACGTATTCACCTGGAAGGGAGGGCTAAGATGGGTTGGTGAGTGAGTTAGGAGGTCGGGGGAGCTTCCTTGGCCTGTGCCTTTCAAATGGACTCTGGGCTTTCCTTCTGGTAGTGCATAACTGTTCCTTTACAGGCGCTTAGTTGTGGCTCTAGGAAAGGTTTGATGAGTCCTGGGCTGATGTAAATGTTCACCAAACACCCTCAGCCAGATGGAAAGTTTCTGTCTGCAGCAGAGCCCAGGCTGCCTTCTCTTCATGATTACTCTCTCTGTACCCACTCCTCCAGGGCAGGAACTGTGCCTGTATCAGTGAGGCATTTGGACTTGGGAGATATTTTTAGAACATCAGACCAGAAAGGAAGGAAGGTGGAAATGGCTAATTGAGGTTCCCCGAGTGAGTGCATGCCGTCGGGAGGGGCTGAGGAAGCAGAGTTCTTCTGACATGGGTTCTCTGTTTTAAAATGTCAGCCCTTCTCCCATCTCATATTTTCCCCCTGAAGCTCTTGCACAAGCAAACTATAAATACATCCTCAAAGCCTTATGTTTCATGCCTCTTAGATGCACCCCAGAAATTAGTTTTCACTTGGGCAGGGAGGAAGCTGTGTGGCTGTTCTCTGATCCCTCCAAATCCTGCAGAATTACTGCCTTTATTGTACAGAACTAATGGGGTTGGCACAGAACCACGGTTTTAGCCGGATGACTCAGAATTTCAGACTGATGTGGAATATATTGCTTTTTCCTCTCAATTTCAGTTTGAATCAGAAACTGCAACTGGAACAGGAGAAGCTCAGTTCTGATTATAACAAGCTGAAAATAGAGGACCAAGAGAGAGAATTGAAACTGGAAAAGCTCTTGTGAGTGCACTCTAAATATTTCCTCTATTTTCTCTCATCCCCGTGATATTCTGGTTAGACTGGGCTAATTTAAAAACAGACAATGGCTATTTGTGCGCTTGTCGGTTGGTTTTGTTGATTTATCTGTGGATGCAAATAGTATCTGCTGAAACCTCTGAGTCCCCTCTGGTGATCTACGGTTCCTTTTGTTTTTCAGATTGCTCAATGATAAAGGGAACAAGCCAGAGAAGACCTCAAAGGGCTGGAGGAGACCGTGGTATGTCAAGATGTTTCCCGATTTATTTTTGTCTCCAAGACTGGATTCGTTTGTGATTTGTCAGATTGTTTATTCCAAAATTTTATCCATGCACACCTTTCTGTGTAATATTTTAGATAAGACATTCTATGGAAAAGTAGAATTTGTAGAATTTATTCCTCAACTCCTCACAGAATCAATCAACCAATCCATCCATCCTTAGAGCAGTAACCTGGAGCCCCAGAGTGAGAATTAAGCTGAATTGCAACTCAGCAATTTTATAGCCCTGCACTTTGTGACATACTTCCACTCAACATTCCACCGATATTTATTGAGCATCTCCTAAGGGCTGGCATTCTCCAAGGTGCTTGAATATACCTAGAAACAACAGTGATAAGATTCCTGCCCTCGCGAAGCTTACCTTTAGCTGGGAGAGACGATAAACTATAAGGAAGCAAATCTTGCACTCTATCAAAACATGCGTAGTGTGGTGACTGGGGGAGGCTCCCTGAGCATGTGACCTTGGAGCAGGGACTCGAAGCAGGAGAAGAAGTGAGCCATAGAGATGTGTGGAGGAGAGCATTCCAGGCAGAGGCAACAGCTCATGCCAAGGCCTGGAGTTAAGCCCAGGACTATCAGGACTGTCATGTTGGGGACTGGGAGGGAGGTCTGTGTGGCTGCAGCTGAGGGAAGGACACGGATAGAAGGTGACCAAGGTAAAGACCGCAGTGATGCAGGCCAGGTAAAACCTTGAGGCTGGCAGGACTTTGGGTGGAGAAGTGACAGGCCCGCCTTACCTTTGGAAGGGCTGGTTATTTGAAATGTTGGCTGAATTTCTCTGTCCTGTGTCTGGGTTCATTGGCGTCATCTCCTCTGGTCGGCTTCCATATCAGCTGCTCTGTGGGATAGCTGCCTGGCTCAATGCCTCACAGCCTGCGCTTTAAGACAGACCATTCTAACATAGCCTCTCCATTTGGTGAAAACACGTTCAGACATTTCACGTGATTCAATGACAGAGAGAAACTGTTGTTTAGATACAGTCATCCATTTTGGCTCTGTTCATGTGTCATGTGGATCTGTGAGGGACTGAACTGTCTCCAAGGACCTGGTGACCCCACACTGGTGGCCGTCGGTTGCTTGAGTCTGGCCCTGAGACTGTGCCCTGGCCCTGGACTAGAAGTATTTGTTGCACCTCGAAGCCAGGGAGAGGAAATGTGGGCACCAGCTATTGCAGATAGAAGATGCCTGTGTCCAAAGGGAGCTGGGTCTTTCGAGTATGGAGGAGGAGCTTGAGGAGGGAGCCGGCAAGGGAACCTGAAACAAAGCCATAAAACTGCTTCATCTACATCTGTTTTACCAGAGAAGTGATAATCCTCGTTATAGATAATTATAGAAATTCAGAAAAATATTGAACATTACAATTTCACTGTATTTCCACCAGCCAGAGATCCCTGATATCAATGAAATATTTTGGGATGTTTTCTTCCTTCATACCTGTGAGTTCTCAGGCACTCTCGCCCCACTGTCCCTACCCATCCATGCCCTGTTTCAGTCTCACTCACACCTACAACTCAAGGCACATGAGCACATCACACACTCACACAGGGACTCAAAGGCCCTTGCCCACATACACAGTCAGCTGCTCCCCCCTCATGCCCCTCATCCCTCTGCTCAGTCACACTCACTCCTGCATGCATCTCCACAAACGAGCACTTACAACACACAGGACGTGCACACCCGCATGCACACACACAACTTGCATGCACACTAGTGATCGTCCACACTTCCTCACTGGCACATTCACGCACACAACACTCCTGCAGTCGCTCACCCTCACTCCCCCTGCTTGCCTTCACTGACACCCACACCCATATTCACACTCCCTGCTACATCTTGCACAGATGCTCTCTTGGGACACTCGCCCTCACACACATGCAGGCGCGTTCGCACACGTCACCCTCGTGCACTCGTTCACCCTCACACCCACCTCCGCTCACATGCACACACATTTCCATGCTCACGGATTCACATGCTTTCTGCTCTCACACTCTCAGGAGGTGTGATATTTAAAGAACGTTTTATCAGCTCTTTTGCCTTTTTTGAAGTTCGAGTGGTCTTTTGCGTCTTTTGAATGACGTATTTTCCTCACTAGCTCCTGTCATCTCCCCGCCCGTCCGCTGTCCATCCCACGCTGGGCACAGTTCCACGCGCACCCTCGCCTGGCCGTGCACGTGGACAGACCCACTGGCTTCGTGGCACCCACATTCTCTCCCTCACTCTCACACCTGCACGCGTCGCATGCACACTTTTAAAATCCAAGATTGGAGCCCTGCACTGTATGCCGTTTTAGACTCGGATGTTTTCACTCAGCCTTGGAATCCTCCCTGAGCCGTAAATGTTCTTCAGAAATAGACGAGCTGTCCTTGTCTCACTGTTCTGCCCCTCTCCTCAGTGCAGGGACTGTTCTGCCTCCGGGAGTGTTTGGGTGGGGTGGGCGGGGCATGGAACCTGCTGGCCAGGGGGTGAATGCCTGGGAAGCCTGTTCTAGGGGACAGTGGTGGAAAGGCCCATTGGCCGTCTGGGCATCCCTGGGCCCCGTGCAGCGGACTCGCTGGAACAGGACACTGTCTGGGCTTTGGGGCAGGAGCCCTCCTCTGGCTGCACTGATGGGACTTGTATTCCCTCCTTGCTAGTCCCGCCCTTGCTGTCCACTGTAACAGGAAGCTGAGCCTTGAGCTTTGGCATGGAGGGTGGCAACCTGTGATGTGAACAGGAAGCGCCTGCGGAGCCGGAGGGATGATCATGAGTGTGATGGAGGAAAAAGCATTGCCACAGGAGGCCGAATGGTAGTTGCCTAAGTACAGTGTGCATAAATAAAAAAAGACAAGTGATTTTAAATGTTTTGTACTACCCTTCCCAAACTGTTTATCATTGAATCCACCTAAAAACAGATAACAATGAGAGAAAGTTGCCAAACTCAGGACTCTATATTTGGTATTTATAGGCCAGGAAATGCCTGGCCTTTGGACAGAGCACTGTTCTCATTCTGTCTTCTGTTCTCATTCCCCTTTGGTGTGGTGGTGTTTTCATGCAAAATGTAAACTGTGATTGCAGTTCAATCAGTAATAAAACCACTGATGAGAGAGGGAGAGAGAGAGAGAGAGAGCAAGCATGAGAGAGCATGCAGGGTGGGCTCAGGTGTTAAGAAACAGGGTATCCGGGCTGAGCTCCCCTCCGGCAGGGCCTAGGACAGTGTGTCTGCAACATAGTGAGCGCTGCACCCTGCCCCTGGGCTGGAAGGCGGCACAGCCTCAGACAGGTCATGTGTGCTTGTTATTCATAATCACAGATCCATTTGGTTTCCTGCAGAAAGTAATTTACCTCATCCGAAGACACAATTGACTTCAGGCCCTTCTTATTTCAACACAGAATTGGACCCAGTAATAAGACCTTAAATAAACAGAGAACCTTTATTGCAAGAAACTTAGTGTTTCCATAGCTTTATACTCTGTTTCTTCCTTTTAGATATGAGCACGTGTGAGTTGCATCCCTTGAAATTCTGTGTTAGAGTAGGTCAATTTAGACAAATGGAAAAGTTTGCATGCAGAATTTAGCTCTCTCCTCTTCCTTTATGGGAAACTATTTTGCCAGAAACTCATCATATCTCCTATAGTAAATACATGGAGACTTGAACCGAAGGCAATATTTGATCCTCTGATCTTTTTAACGAAGATCACCAGATTTGGCTCAGGCTCTTGTCTCGGTAATCTAATTCCTAAAGGTTCATTTGTAGAAAATAATCCAAAATGAAGGAGAAAAATGCCCCCAAGAAGTTAAATACAGTGACAGTTTTAACAACAACAATAAAAGGAAGCACTACAAGCCTAATGAAGAAATAGCTTTTATGATCCAAAATATGCATCAATAAATTCATACCAGTCCCCTACTGAGCACTTAATATGTGCCAGAAAATGTTCTAAGAGCGTGATAAGGTTCATCTCATTTAATCTTGACAGCAATGATGAGGTAACCACTGTTTTTATTCTCATGTTACCAATAAGAAAACTGAGGCACAGAAAGGTGAGCTAGCTTGCCCAGGGCCACCCAGGAGGAAAGACCGTGAAATGCCTCATCCGTAAGCTCAGTGACATAAAGCAAACAAGCGTGTGGACTTGCACCTGAGGCCTGTGTGGAAACAGGAAAAATGCCAGTCTGCTAGGGTGAGATATTGTGGCTAACTTTTCATTTAAGCTTATTGGTATTACATTGTAACATTTATGTAATAAGCAAAGGAAAAAGGAATCTATTCTGATACAACACGGCCCAGTAGGAATTTTTTAGAGGAAACCTTTGGATTTTTGTGGGTGAGGCAGTGTATGGTTCCTTTGCGTACAGCAGATCAGCAGAGTTTGTTACTAGTTTACAATTTGTGGTCTGGGTTCTCAGGCTCTGCATTTCAAGGTGCTCCAGTAACAACACTGTGTCCAGGGGGTGGGCATGGTAGGGGGCATCACAGGAAAGGAGGTGCACCAGCAGCATCCATGGCGGGCTTGGGAAGTGTCCATGCAGGAGTCTGGGGAAATGATCTGGTGCCCAGTGTGCTGTCAATTCTGTGAATTTCTACAGTGAAGTGGCCTTTAAAAATCTTCTCTTCCAGTCTCGAGAATTGCAGACGCTTCACAACCTTCGGAAACTCTTTGTCCAGGATCTGACCACCCGAGTTAAAAAAGTGAGTTCTCTTTTGTCTGAATGGGACCGGGAAGAAAATCAAAGATGGCCGGGAAGAATTATTTTCAGCAGAAATATCACTTGCTTAAGTCAGGGCTGGTTATGCTTAAACATTAATTACTTCACACCAGAGAATGTTATTAAAAGAATGTGCTGGAGGCAGAACATATTTGGGAACATTTTCCCATCTGAATTTTCCTTCTTAGTAAAAGGAAGTCAGAATGCTTTCCCTGGCCTTCATTTCAAATGAACACATATTTTTTCTGGCCCCCCCGTGTGTGAGGGCAACTGCTCTTGATGCAGAAACATTTAGAGCAGTCTTTTCAGAAAGCATTGCCCGGAAGCCTGGAGAAGTTGGACCAAGAGAGCCTCTTACTTGTTTGTTAAGAGGACATTAGGGGCTAGGTCAGAGTTTATGAAGCACTTCAACATCAATATTTTATTTGCTTTTGCCAGCAATTATGTAAGTGGTGCTTAGTGTTCCTGTTTTTGCAGATGTGGAGATAAGCTCAGTTGTTAAATAACTTACCCAATATTGCACTGGTGGGAAGAGCCAGAGATGGGTCTGGAACCCAGGGTCTCTGGATCTGAGCGTTTCGGTCCTCGTGCTACACCAGCAATCTGGAGACACTCTATAACGGTGACTCCCCCAGGCAGCTTGCAGAGGTTTAAGGAAGGAGTAGGAGGTGAAGGCAGCAGGAGGACTACTCTTTCAAAGTGTTTAAAAGTGATGGATGCAACACACTGGGCCATGTGTAGAGGGACGGTAGGATTGAAGGAAGATCTGTTTAAGAAAAGTGTGTACAAATGTGTGCAAATGTGTGTGCATGTTTGTGTGTGCACATATGTGTGAATGTATCAGTGTGAAGGAGCCAAGGGAAAGAGGTCAAATGTCTTACGAAGACGGAGTCGGGTCTAAGAGGGAGAGGGTTAATAGTGTAGATGGATGTATTAGGTTGGCTTGGTAAGGAGAAGGGACACAAATTCCTAGAGGGGAAGAGGGGGAGAAGTCAAGTTGGAAGGATAGGCGGGGAAATACATGAGGGTGGAAAGAAGTCACATTTGATGACTTGGGTCTTCTTGGTTTATATGGAAGCTCAGTCCTTGGTGGGAAAGTAGGGAAGAGAATGGGAAGCCCAAGAAGACTAGAACACAGTTCAGGCAGCAGAGAAGGGGACGTGCTATGGAAGAGGAGAACAGTTGCTGAGCAGTGGTGTTGGTGCTGAGTCAGAAGCATGGGTTTGGCGTGGCCCCTGACAGCGTGGTTCAAGCGAGTTTAGAATTCTGTAAATGAAAATAAAGAAGGCAGAGAATGCTGGGCAATTTCAAGGCCTGCATGGCAACGGCTAGGCAAGTACATGGTGAGCACAATCCAAAATACAAATGACCATGGGGGCCTGGACCAGACGGGAGAGTGAAGCCAGAGCAAAGGTGATGGACAGGGAAACTAGATGGGGAGGGCACCTGGCCAGAGGTTATGATGTGGACTGAAAAGGTTCAGTCTGAGGAAGGAGGTGGAAGCCATGACCATACCTAGGAGGCTCTGGTCTTAGGGAGGGTTAGGAGCTTGAGATCAGACTTCCAGATTTCATGATAAAAAATCTAGGAAAGCCCTGCTTGTAGACCAGTAGTTTTCTGCGGGTGGTTTTCTGGCCATCAGCCTCAACATCACCTAGGAAACTGTTTACATATGCAAATTCTCATACTCTACCCTAGATCCACTGAATCAGAGACTAGGGCTGAGGCGTGGCAATCTAAGTCTCAATAAACCCTCCTGTGGGGAGCCTGGTGCTAAGGCTTAAGTTTGGGGGAGCTCAGTTTTAGACTGAAGAGCTGCAGGTTTGAGATGCTCATGTAGCAATTACCTTTCAGAAAAAGGATGATGATCTCTTTTGTAACCAGAGCAAACATGCTTTGCCACCTTGGAACACCGGGATGTATTTGCACCTGTACTTTCCAATTTATCTGTGCCACTTGGCTTGCCCGGAGTGCAGTGTTTTGCCAATTTCAAGATCTGATAAATTTCAAGAATTTACCCAGCCACAAGGATGCTGTGATTAATTTGGGGCTGATTCACTAATGAATTTTATAGATTTGGAAGCTGAAGGGACAAGCAGAGGCCATTAAGACTTCCCAGTGGGGTCGTAGACACTTGCTTACAAGCTTGGTGACTTGTTATCCCATCATGATGGCTGAAGTCAAATTTAGGTCTTGGGTTTATGTTTTCGCAGTGTTGTTTCTTAATGAGTTTTGGAATGCTTTCTTTTGAAAAGAAGTCTCTATTTACTACATGCAAGGGAGAGATATATTTTACTGAAGATAAATCATCTGTAACTCTCTTTTCTTTTCGAGACAGAGTTTCACTCTTGTTGCCCAATCTGGAGTGCAATGTGCGACCTCGGCTCACTGCAACCTCCACCTCCTGGGTTCAAGCAATTCTCCTGCCTCAGCCTCCCAAGTAGCTGGGGGATTACAGGCATGCGCCACGACACCCAGCTAATTTTTTTTTTTTTTAGTAGAGATGGGGTTTCTCCATGGTCAGGCTGATCTTGAACTTCTGACCTCAGGTGATTCGCCCGCATCGGCCTCCCAAAGTGCTGGGAATACAGGCCCGTGAGCCACCGCGCTTGGCCTCATCTGTAATTTTCAAAAGCAGATTTGAAGTTTTTTTTCTAGTTATCTAAAAATTAGCTCCTCCTTAAATCATTTTTTGTATTAATAAGGGAAATTAATTGGGGGGTTTGTTGAGTCTAAACTTTTAGAACCTATTTTTGCTTTCAGAATACCCTTTGGTGGGAATGAGTTGTGTTTTTTTTTTCATCCACATTATCCTGGGGTGGAGGGTGGGCAGGTGACAGCCTGTCCTTCTGACCTCTTGGTGTCGTTGCAGAGTGTGGAGTTGGACAGCGATGATGGAGGGGGCAGTGCCGCCCAGAAGCAGAAAATTTCCTTTTTGGAGAATAACCTGGAGCAGCTCACCAAGGTTCACAAGCAGGTAGGAGAGTTCTGCCTGCTCCCCTCTGCTTACCCCCTCTCTCCTGGAAACAAGCCCCACCAGGTTTGGCAATGGGGTGCAGAGACAGAGCTGAGATTGAAGGTAAAAGAACTGTACACCATCAGAGGACATAAGGGCTGCAAAGGTCCCTACAAATCCTTTAGTTCTCAGTGACTTCTCTTATATATAAAGGACTTTCTTTTATGAAAGCCAAATATAAAGCACTGGGTTTGAGCTCTCTGGGGTTGGAGAGGGAAGCGTTCAGAGGCCTTTCCTTTCACTCCTGCCTCCACCCCTGACTTTGGATACCAGGTAGCCTCTCTATCTAGCTCTGAGGTACCTCTGTGGACCTGAAGGCTCCACAGAATGCAAAGTGGACACCACTGAGCTGGTTCAAGTCCTTTATTTTTACAGAAGGTGAAACAGACTGGTGCCTTGCTTCATTGCACGGGTGGAGGACTGGGACCGGAACCAGCACCCTCTCTGCTCAGCTGCCCATTCCTAGTGCTCTCAGACGCTCTCTCGGATGCCTGCAATGCGCTGGCATTTGTCTAGGGTGACAGAGAGTGATAACTGTCCAGACTCATCAGTGATTTTGGCATGTCATTTGTCTTGGATACTTTCTGTTTAAATGTTGGTGTGTGCATGGCTGTTTTCCCTCTTTAGGACTTGGGATGCGATGGAAACGGCCCAAGTTTTTGGACCACATGACTGAGGAGATGTCATTTCTCTTTGACTTGTTAAGTCTTCATCAATATTACTGATGATGGCCTTTTGTTTTCCTCCGAGGAAGGATGATGGAGTCAACATGGTTGAAGCCGCTCAAACCAATTGTTGATGAGAGATACAAAAGCAGAAACTACCAGAGAGCTTGAAATAGGGCTCTGAGATGCATGTTTGTGTTTTTTTTTTTTTTTTTTTTTTTTTTTGAGACAGTCTTGCTCTGCCACCCAGGCTGGAGTACAATGATGTGATCACTTACCACACCCTCCGCCTCCTGGGTTCAGGTGATTCTCCTGCCTCAGCCTTCTGAGTAGCTGGGATTACAGACATGTGACACTACTCCCAGCCAATTTTTTGTATTTTTAGAGACTGGGTTTCACCATGTTGACCAGGCTGGTCTCGAACTCCTGACCTCGTGATTCGCCCGCCTCTGCCTCCCAAAATGCTGGGAGTACAGGCCTGAGCCATCGTGCCTGGCCAAGATGCACTATTTTATTCATGGACTGAATGAACATTTATTAAGAACCTACTCTCTGTGAGGCACTAGAGCTGGTGCTGGGAGAACAAAGCAGGAGACCCAGCAGAGCTCAAGTTGTTGTAGTACTTTCTGATTCTCAAAATTTTCTCCATCCACCTGGATCCCCCTGTTACATAGCACACTTGCGTTATAGATGAGAAACTGGAGGCTTGTGGTCAAATGACTTACACCAAGTCAGATGGCCAGGACATAAAGAGCTGGCCCTTGAGCCTACTCCTACCTAGGGCTGACCTGTTTCTTCTTCAGTCAGCAGAAAGGCACCGTCTCCTCCTCTTACCCTTTGGCCTCTGGATATGTTGCGAAGCTGGATCCCAACCCCATGCCAGTGTAAGCAGCAGGTCCTGCATGGAAGGAAGCCCTCTGAGAGCTCAGGAACATGCTTGTTTTTCACTGAGTCCTTTTGAACCAGCTTTAAGTGTCTCAGCTTTCTCATGCTAATTTACTGTTCTCATACATGGTCAATTTTCTCACACAATTCCCCTTTCCCCTACATACACCCAAACAAAAGAGGAGGAAAATCCTGCCTCAGACCGAAGGTTTCCTGTGGTGGGGAAATGGCTTTTAATTGTATCCCCACCACCCCCATTCCTTGCACCCGTGAATCACGTGTTCAGCAACCCAGGGTCCCACAGTCTGAGTTTTCCTTTCCTTTCTATGGTCGTATGGAGTGTCAAAGACGACCTAGTGGGGGCCGCCTGTTCAGCCGCGGGGGGCTGCTTCTGGCTGCTGCGGTTTGCACAGCGCAGCCTGCCTGGTAACTCTCTGCCTTTCCCCTCCTGCTGCCCTAGCTGGTCCGGGACAACGCAGACCTGCGCTGTGAACTGCCCAAGCTGGAAAAGCGGCTGCGTGCCACGGCCGAGCGTGTCAAGGCGCTGGAGAGCGCGCTGAAGGAGGCCAAGGAGAACGCCATGCGGGACCGCAAGCGCTACCAGCAGGAGGTGGATCGCATCAAGGAGGCTGTGCGGGCCAAGAACATGGCCAGGAGGGCCCATTCAGCCCAGATCGGTACGTGCGTGCGCCATGGCGCCTGGGGTTTGAGAAGCTACTGCGGCCTCCCAGCTAAGATTTGCTAAAACATGAGAACGCAGGCCCACTCTGGAACATCTGAAAGGCTGGGGTGGAGCCTGCAGGACGCAGCCCTCACCGCACCCTGTTCCCCTCCCCCCCCCCCCGGGGGAATGGGATTGTCAGGCACCCCTGTTATTCTACTCTGAGATATTCCAGCATACATGGTGGTCTCAAAACTTCTGAGCTGGACAGAGAGAAGCCAGCCAAGGCTATAGGCCTAGGTGTTGGACTATAAATGTGTACACTCTTAGAAATACTGGAATGGGAAGATATTTCTCTGCAAGTGTGAAGGGCCCCTGTGTTCTGCACCTGGTGGGACCATGAAAGAGCCTGTATGTAGCCAGAGCCCCAGAGAAAGCCTCCAAGTGCAGATATGGAAATACCCCGGGAAGAGCCAGGCTGGCATCGGTGACGAGGCGTGGCTACAGGCTGGCACAGAACCTGGGGAGGTCTGGAGTCTCAGGTCTTTCAAGACCTGTAAGGATTTGGGCTTTTCGCCCATGTAGGAAATGAGGGTGTAACCAGAGTCGTAGTTCCCAGGATAGAGCCATAGTGGTAAAAACAATTTCAGGATAGTCTCTAAACAGCCTCTTTTTTTTCTTTAATTGAAACATCTCCAATAACATGTGATTTATTTCCGAGCAGGTATTGCTGTGCAGATATATTGTAAACCAGCAGCTTCATGTTTCTAGTTTTAAATCATACCTTAGATTAGTGGTTCATCGCATTTGTAGGATTTCATACCCTTTGCAAATCTGTTAAAAGCTATGGACCCTCTCCCCAGAAAATAGCATCACAGGCAGAATTCTGCATCCAATTTCAGGGGCTACACAGATGCCCTTGACAGTCATGGGGAACCGGTGATCTGTTTCAGATAAAACTGAAAATCTTTTTTCCTAATTTTTCTTGGCCCAAATTAGAAACGAGCTAATTTATGTAAAATTTCTTTGTCCATTAATTATTTGGATGCCTTGGATTTGCTAACTATACTGATAGTTTTCCCATTTTCTGAAAGATCTGGTGGTTGATAAGAATTGTACTGTTGATAAGACTTGTGACTTTTAGTTGTCATAGGTGACCTGTAGGTATCTGGGCTACTGTAAGCCTTTCTAAATGTCTATTCTCTCTCTTCCGCTGGTTGGATACAGCCAAGCCGATCCGGCCTGGACACTACCCAGCCTCATCTCCAACGGCCGTCCATGCCATTCGAGGGGGGAGGAGGCAGCTCTTCAAACTCCACTCACTACCAGAAATAAATACAAAGTAAGTCCCATGTCAAGGGTGGTTTCTCTATCTGGAGTCAGAGCCTTCTTGCGTTTCCAAAGCCCCTGCCTGACAGTGGACCTTCAGTAGAGAGGAGTTCAGCTCTACTCCAGCACAGGCCCTGAGGCTTCTAGGGAAACAGAGACCTGAACTTACCCTCACTCAGGTGAGAGCCCTGGGGTCTTCTAGCTGAGGCTGCCTGGGGCCCAAGGGACCTGGACCTGGGCCTGGCCCAGTCCCCTCCAGGGGTAGGTGTGATGAGTGATTCAGCTGACCTTTGTTTTGCCGGTGGGACTCCCCCTCTATAGTTGGCATCCCAAAGGGCATTACCTGTTGGTCAACTGCTTTAACCCAGAGCAGACAGAAGTTGGGGGTCGCTTTAAGTCTCAGCAACAGAATATAAAGAGTGAGCCAGATAATAGAAAGTGATGTTTTTATGTTTACTATCTGAACTCAGTAAGTGGGGATTTAAGGAAGATATCTAGGTGGGTCCAGAGCGCTTTTTTCTTGGAGATGGTGGTCTGCCAGCTTCTCTGCCCACAACCCACATGCCTGACGTTGCTCTCCCAGCAAAAAGAAAAGGAACAAGTGATATGCTTTACAAAGAGAAGAAAGAGAGAGTGAAAACCACCCTGTATGATGGAAATGGAGAAGAGGCTACTAGTTGGGCAGGCAGACAGATGACTAGGTGACCAAAAAACTTGGTTTAGAAAAACTCTGACTTTGAACATGCAGATGGGAAGAGGTGTTTCCGGACATTGTCCTTGGACTGTAAGCCCTTCCTAGGGCAGCTGGCTCCCAAGGCAGGCAGGCATGCACAGTGTGAAGCCTGGACTTCTCCTCATCCATTCCTTTCTGCCTCAAGGCAAGAAGGCCAGCAGGAGAGGCTGGAGCCGTCACTCCGGGTCTGGGCATGGCTCAGGCTTAGGCTGAAACTTCCAAGGGAAATGCTTTGGTGATGACTGCTCCCATACAACTTTCACCTGTGCTGCCCCAGGAAGTGCCAGGGAGCAGGCCAGGGGCTGGTCAGAGTAGCAGGAACAGGAGGGAAGGTGGAGGCAGCCCGTGGGTGGGGAGGGTGCCTGCCAGCATCTGCCGTCTTCTAGACAGGAAGATGGGAAATGGTCTTGGCAGTGGGCCACCCCGTTCATATCTAGTCTCTGCTTCCAATCAGAAGTAGAATGAAACTGGAAGTTAGAAAGTTGCTTTTGACTACATGTTGTCAGTATCGAGGCTGATACCTGAAGGGAACTCTAAGATCCAGCTGGGCAGCTTAGAACAGAAAAGGCTGAAGCAGTGGTCCTCGAACTTTGGTGGATGCGAGCATCCTCGAGCACCCAGAGTCCCAGGCTCCTTAGAGGAGAAAGGGCCTGGCTTTGTTTGTCTTTTCAGCCAAGTACTCCAGGTGATTCTGATATTCATCAAAGTTTGAAAACTGTCCATGGTTTATACAGGATGGTAGTTTACTTCTGTCTTATGTCCAAGAAATTTGAAGGTGGTGTGTCAGTAGCTGAGCATCTCCACAGTGATAACAGAAACCCAGTTTCTTAACTAGGTTAAGCAAATGCCTGCCTCCTGAGCTCCAGGCCAGCCAAGGTCACCAAATGACTTCAGTTTCAGCCATCATGCCTATATTCCAAGTTTAGCAACCAGAGAAGAGGCCAAAGCAGCCATCCTGAATGAATCCCTTTAAGTAGCTTTCCTGAAGCCCCATGCGATGCTGATGCCTCCCTTTCCCTGGGCAGCCCTGAGCCACATGGCCACATCTAGCTGGAAAAGGTAGTCTTTTAGCTGTGTACTTCACTACCTCAAAGAAGGGTAATGCTCTTCGAGCGAGGACAGGGAGAGTAGAGGTTGGGTGGGCAGCTGGCACGCTGTGCATTATGGCACACCTAATATGCCGCAGCACTGGGCTAGATATAATACAGGCCTTACCTCATTTGATGAAAGCACACAGAGAGATGTGTAGGTATGGTTCCCAACAAGACCTTACTAAATATACTGGTCCAGGGATTCTGGGCTCCAGAGATTATGCAATGGGACAGTCACCTTCTTCAAGGATTCCAACAAAGGTCTGCCAGTCCCATATTTTGTGTAGCCTCCAAACAACCAAATCCTGGCCATTCATCACCAGTGTAGCCTCTTCTCATACTGAAGCATGAAAATCAGTAGGTCTGGTGGACTTTCAAGACCTCTGACGTGGCAGAACCACCCTCACCCATTATGGCAGCTATTATTATTTTTTTAATTTTACTTTAAGTTCTGGGATATATGTGCTGCATGTACAGGTTTGTTACATAGATACACGTGCCATGATGGTTTATTGCAGCTATCAACCCATCATCTTTCTGAGATGGAGTTTTGCTCTTGTCACCCAGGCTGGAGTGCAGTGGCATGATCTTGGCTCACTGCAACCTCTGCCTCCTGGGTTCAAACAATTCTCCTGCCTCAGCCTCCCAAGTAGCTGGAATTACAGGCATGCTCCACCACACCCACCTAATTTTTGCATTTTTAATAGAGACGGGGTTTCACCATGTTGTCCAGGTTGGTCTTGAACTCCTGACCTCAAGTGATCTGCCCACTTCAGCTTCCCAAAGTGCTGGGATTACCGGCATGAGCCACTGTGCCTGGCCGGCAATTTGTTTCTTTACTTAAAGTGTTCCAAGTGGTTTTGATGGTTTTATCTGAATTTGAAGCCTCCTTGACACACCTTCATACAGCTTCTGTAACTAGGTGCTTCTCTCACCAGCTCACAAAATAAACAGGCCCCCTCTTACAGCTCTCAGAATGGCAGTGTGGCTGAGGGGGACTGGCATTGGACAAGGGACCTGGGTTCAGGTGTCAGGTTTTCTGCTTCCTTCAAGTTACTTAATCTCAGAGTCTGTTTCCTCATCTATGAAATGGGGAAAATCTTTTATCATGGTCATTGGCATTGACAGAAGGCTTAAATGAGGTCATGCTTCTAAGCACATGACAATTGCTCAATAAAAATGTTCGCTGCTAGTATAGATAAGCACTGTAGAACATGGTAGTTGATAAATGTTGGTTTACAGCATCCTTTAATTCATATAGTTGTTACCAAATGGTTTTTAGTCCCTCTATAGCAATAAATGCTAGCCACTGAGTGGGGGAAGGCCCATGTCTAACTGAGTATACTGTTTGTTGCTATGAGCTGATATAAGGGCTTTTAAAGATATTGGCTGGGCAGAGTGGCTCACACCTGTAATCCCAGTGCTTCGGGAAGCTGAGGCAGGTGGATCACTTGAGGTCAGGATTTCAAGACTAGCCTGACCAACACAGTAAAACCCCTTCCCTATTAAAAATAGAAAAATTAGCTGGGTGTATAGGTACACACCTATAACCCTAGCTACTTGGGAGGCTGAGGTGGAGAATCGCTTGAACCCAGGAGGTGGAGGTTGCAGTGAGCTGCGATTGTGCCACTGCACTCCAGCCTGGGTGACAAAGTGAGAGCCTGTCGAGCCTGTCTCAAATATATGTATATATATATATACATATATATATATAAATGTATATATATAGTTTATCTACAAGCTACAACTATTTTAAAGAAATGACTGGGCATTTGTTAGTGGAGATTAAAAATAGGTAGTAATCCACAGATTCAGGAATTACAATTGAAAGGTAAAGAAATATTAAATTATTTTTTGAAAATTAATCGGAACTGCAGAACTCATTGCTTAGATGAGATCAAAGCCTTTTTGAGACAGTCTTTCCTGACCTTTGGAATTTTCGTTCTGAAGTGTCTCTTCCCTGGGTGGAAATCATCTCAGTTTACTCTTCCCAGCCCTCCTGTTGGAATCAGAGCACATATTCTTACAGCTGGATATCTTTGGAATTTCCTTCTGCTTCATTTCAGGGTTCAAGAATTATAGCCATAATGATTATTTTGGTTTATCCTCAAGGTTTCAGAGTCACTGAAGGTGCCAATGTACAAAAATCAAAAGAACCCAGGATAACACTGGCTTTGATCTTATCTAGTTCAAATCCACAGGGGCTGCCTCAGGAGAAGGAGATGATCTTTTTCAAACCTCAGAGCTACATATGGGGCAGGGTAGTGCAATCACGTGACATTGGGCAAGTTGCTTGATTTCTTTCAGCTTCAGTGTTTCTCACCTGCCAGGTGGGATCTGGCATCGAGAGCCTGGCTCTGTACTTGGTTTCACAGTGAATTAGACAAGAAGGCTCTGTTCTTGTGCAGTGATATGCTCGTTAGGGGAAGACGCCCAGAAAATAAACAAGGTAACTTCAAGTAGTGGTAAGTGCTCAGAAGAAAACAAAAACAGGCTAATGGAATAGGAACACTGTTTTAGAAGAGGGCGTGACATTGACATTGAGAACTGAGTGATGAAAAATGCCAGGCACACAGCAACTTGGGAGAGAGTGGTTCGATGCTCACTCAAAGGGAGGAATGAATGAGGGTTATCTGAGGAATGTTAGCAAGGCCGATAAGGTGGTAGCTCATGACCCGGGGAGAGCCCATCTTCATTAGAGTAGATGGGGAGGGAGTTGGACCCAAGTAAATGAAGGTGTTGAGGCTGTGGGCAAGTTAGATTGTAACCTAGTGTGAGGGGCCAGTGAGGCTGTGGGCGTGGGAGCAGTGGGACCTGGGTCATGATGAGACAAGGCCACTCTGGGCTGGACCCTGGAGAAGAAGGGTTAGGGATGGGGCAACAATAAGAAGTGGGAGTTGCCTGGGGGTCACTGTAGGTGGCCACGGGGGAGGGTCCAGTACTGGACCAGAGTGGTGGCAGCAGGGGAGAAGTATCCGAGTCAGTGCCTGCTTAGAGCTGATTCAGCTGTCAGGCTTACTGATGAGGGTTTGAGAGCAAGAGGAGGAGGAAGGAAGGGAATCAAGGTAGTTCCTAGATTTGGGTGGGCTCTGGCAATTAGGGAAACCTTGGTTCCTTTTTAACCATGCCAGGGAAAATCGGGGGATGGGCAGGTTTTGTGGGAAAGCTTGGTTTCCATCACGTTGCTTACACGCTGCCTCTCAGACATCCAGCCGAGTCCACCACCCAAGTGGGTGCGTGGAATAGGTGGCTGGATCTCTGGGTCTGGAGCACAGGAGAGCGGCCGGGATGAGGCCAGGGCTGGAGAGTCGTGACCTCTAGATTGTGTTTATGGCCATGGGTCTGGAGGAGGCAACCTAGAGAAAGGGGGGGCACAGCAGAGAGGGGAGCTAGGGGGCGAGTTGGACCAGGCCCAGGCCCAGGCACTGGCAAGTGGGAAGGTCAGAGAAAGGTGGCACCAGTCGAGGGGCCCGAGGAGCATGTGGGGGCAGAGGTCAAGTGAAGACCGTGACCCTAGAAGGAAGGTGGTCAGCTCAGAGCCTGAGTAAGATGACAACCGGGTGGTTGAAGAAGGCCAGATGGTGGTGACCTTAGCATGGACTAGAAAGAGTGGGTGAGGAAGCAGAGCTGGCAGCTGAACCCACTTTGTGAGTTTTATTTGAAGGAGATGAGAGGAATGGAGCCATGTGGGGTTAAGACAGGGTTGCGTTGCTTTTCTGTTGTAAGATGGGAGATATTACATAATAGCTGTGTGCGATGGTGATGGTCTAGCCCAGTGGGGCAGAGGCGGAAGCAGAGATGCGGGTGGGCTGTAGATGGGGTGCGCTGGGAGGCAAGATCCGGCTCACCTTAGACCAGCTCACCTTAGAGCTTTTCTCATGCTGGCAAGAAGCCAGGTGATCAGCTGAGAGGGAGGGAGTGGAAGCAGGGGGTGCTTGAGAATAGAGATGGTGTAAAATCGACCTCTCAGGCAGTGCTGAGTGCTTCTTTGTGGCCCCACACTTAATGCAGACACCTGATTAAACATCTACCCAGCTCCCCTGCTTCTGAGGGTCCTGGAGATCCACTTCCTTTCCAGGCAGTGCTTTGGCAAGCCAGGGGACTTGTTCAAATGTCTCCACCAGATGGCGCCAGTGGGGCATTGCTGAAACTTCAATGTTTTCTGAAAGACTGAAAGCAGAATGGTCTTTTTCTTGGTTTTCTTGTATTTATAGCATTTTGTCTCAAACTTGAGTAGTAAATAGAGTACTTTTAAAGGGATAAAATTCTCACAGACCCTCAGAGTTTATTTAAATTATTTTATTATAATACTTAAGTATTTGCACATTTTAAACAGTATACATTTCCTACTTACAGATCTTATACACCTGTCAAGACAAATTTAGAAATTAAATTGAAATAAAACCACAAATAAAAAGTCCAAACCACCAAAGTTCACATAAGTTAATGAAAAATGGGCTTTTTCTAAAAATAAAGAGCTAGGTGCAGTGCAACCCTGGAGTACGTTGCTTCTTGCAGAGTTTGGATGCCTGTTCTTCGTGTGTTGTGGTGTGACTTAATTCTTTCAGTCCTGTACTCCCAGCACTTTGAGAGGCTGAGGTGGGAGGATGGCTTGAGCTCTGGAGTTTGAGACCAGCCTGGGCAACATAGCAAGACCTTGTCTCTACTAAAAATAAAAAAAATTAGCCAGGTGTGTTGGTGCATGCCTGTAGTTCCAGTGACTTGGGAGGCTGAGCTGGGAGGATCACTTCAGCTGGGGAGTTTGAGGCTGCAGTGAGCTGTGATGGTACCACCACACTCTAGCCTGGGTGACAGTGAGATCCTGCCTCAAAAATAAATAAACGAATAAAAACAAATACATGAAGATTAGCCTAGTGCCTGGCGCCGAACAAGCACTCAGTGCTCGCCTGTGTGGTCCTCACCACCTGATCCTGTCTCCTCATTCTACATCCCAAAGAGGCAGATGAGCTGTCAAGTTACCACAGCTGTGAGTGGTAGATCCTGGGCTAACAGTGATGATCTTCTCTGCAACAGTTCTCAAAGTTCTTGGCCTTAGGACCCTTTCTTCTCTTAAATAAGATCAATGGACTGGGCGTGGTGGCTCCCACCTGTAATCCTAGCACTTTGGGAGGCCAAGGCAGGAGGATCGCTCAAGGCCAGGAGCTTGGAACCAAAGTGGTCAGCATGCTGAGACTCTGTCTCTACAAAAAAAAAATTAAAAAGTTAAAAATTAGTTGTGTATGGTGGCATACACCTGTAGTCCCAACTACTTGGGTGGCTGAATGGGAGGATTGCTTAAGCCCAGGAGTCTGAGGCTGTGGTAAGTGATGTTTGTGCCACTGCACTCCAGTCTGGGTGACAGAATGGCAATCTTTCTCAAAAAAAAAAAATAGGGGGGGATCAATGAGTTTTTATATATATGGGTTATACTTACTGATATGGATCATATTAGAAATTAAAGCAAAAAATTTAGAATACTGCCAGATTCGTTTACAAATAGTAATAAGCCGGTACATGTTACTGAAAATACGCTTCATAATGAAAATAACTATTTTCAAAACAAAAAAGCCAAATGGCATTGTTTTACATTTTTGCAAATCTCTTTGATGTCTGGCTATTTAATAGATGGCAGCTGGACTCCCCCGGCTGCTTCTGCATTCTGTCTGTTGCGGTGTGTTGTTTTGGTTGAAGTGTATGAAGAGAATCTCCCCTTGTCACGCCAGACAAGATTCGTGGCCACTGGACAGCTAAGAAACCTGTGGCGTGGGGAAGTTGGTATCATAGTGCGCACATCACAGGCTTGTCTGAGATTGAATGAGAGAATGTGAACGTAGAGAGAAAAAAGTCTTAGAAGAGTACCTGGCAAAATTAGACCCCCATGCAGGTTAGCTACTGTTAAAGTGGTCATGGGGACAGACCTGACGAGGACAGAGGAGGTGGGACTGCAGGGAGAGAGGACAGAAATAACTGTAGGCAGGTACTACTGAGGCAGAGGGACTTTGAAACTCACGTTCTCAACCCAAAGGGAGGAATTGGGGATCACCTCTTAAGTTAAAGAGGTAAGAATTCCTGATTCTGTCTACAGCACAGTAGCCTCCTCCGCTTTAATGCTCAGCTTCACGGTTCTCAGAGTCAGAAGTTCAGAGCGACTAACATTGTTCCTCCACAGCAATTGTACCGAAGCTCCAATGAGGTAAATCCACTTCCATTCAGCAGTGATAAGTAAAGTACAATTGGTAATTCTTATAATGTGGGGGATTGAATTATAAAAAGGCAAAAGAAAAGATAAAACTATGTACTGTTTGGATTAAGCTTAAATCCACTGCAAGCAATTGCAAAAGCCAAAACGGAGGGTGAAAAATGGTCTCTAAATATGTCTTGCAAAACCCTTGTATAATTAACTTCTTTCTTCAGCCTTCCCCACCCTTTCTAAAGAAAGGTGATTTTATTTCCTCCTATATCTGGTCACACGTTGCCACTTTGAATTACCATCTCCATTTTGGCAGAGCGCCAGGGACGGTCCTGTAGCGGGTCAGTTGGTCCAGTCCCCTGCCTCTAAGTGAGTGAGTGACTGCTCGGAACCCTCAGAGAGAGTCAACAGGACTGGGTTTTAAAGATTCTGCAGACTGCCCAGTACTCTGGGATTAGAGCAGTCAGAAATGCTTTATCTCAGGGCTGAACCATTTACTTTTAAAATGTATGTCTATTTTCTCCCATGAATTTATCTAAGGAGATGAAGATCCAGATAGTGGGGAGGATGGATGGGAACATCCTACTGGAATTCGTGTTTCTTGGGCTTGCTGGGAAAGACTTCTCAGCAGACAGGCCTATAGAGATCCTTAACTGGGGATGAAGAGGAACGCCGCATCGTAGTAAAGAAAGGAACCTTTACTGGCAGAGTTCCTGTGCTTTTCCTTTCAGCAACCTGTCACAATCTCGGTTCTCCTCTCTCACACTCCTTGGGGTGAATACACTAAGCAGGTGGGGCCTCCTCTGTAGCCCTGTGTTTCTTCCAAACTATGAGCCAAAACCTGCTGAATCTTGCCCAGTGGGGATCGGGGGCTTTGGCTGAAAGGCCTTCCATGGGAAATCGTGTCACTTCATGGTCTCCTGGAGTTATGGAGGCCGCCCTGTTGCATTTGTGTGTTTAGTGTTTGCTGTGTCAACATGGTTTGGCTGCAAACATTGCGTCAGGCCATAATCCCACAATCCAAGGTATGTGCCGGCACCTCCCTGCCTCTGGGCACGCAGGACAGCCATCTCATCCAACCAGGGGGATCTCATCTGACCAGGGGGATAGTGTGCTTGGAGAAATGAATCTGCAAGAGAGTGACATGGCGATGTCAATGGTGGCATTCAGCTCAAAATGGATATTCAATAACAACTATGACCATGTGTTTAGGTTTTTCACTTCTAATATTGACAATAAGCCCAAAATTTCACTAGGAAGACCATATTCTTCCCAAAGATCCCTCTTACTGTGACTTCTAAAAATGGCAAGAATATCACCATCTAGGGTTGTTTAAGCCCTTCTTAGCTGAGTAGCTTTGCCATTGTGGGAGATTATACCAAATGAGTTATCTGAATATTTTTTCTTTTCTTTTTTTTTTTTTTTTTGAGACCGAATCTCACTCTGTCACCCAGGCTGGAGTGCGGTGGCATGATCTCGGCTCACTGCAGCCTCTGCCTCCCAGGTTCAAGTGATTCTCTTGCCTCAGTCTCCTGAGTAGTTGAGACGACAGGCGCTTGCCACCATGCTTGGCTAATTTTTGTATTTTTAGTAGAGTTGGGGTTTCACCATGTTGGCCAGGCTGGTCTCTCCAGTTCTTGACCTCAAGTGATCCGCCTCCGAGACCAAAGTGGTGGGATTACAGGCATGAGCCACTGTGCCTGGCCAAGAGGCGGTATTTTTAAAAAGAATGTGTTGTTATGTTTTTTTATTTTCTACTCAGTTTCTGTTCTGTATTTCTTCTCCTTTTTCACCTACTTTGCTTTCATCTACTTTTATAACCCCTTTCTAGACTGTGAATTTTTCCATTTATATGTAACTTACATCCTGCTGATTGATACAAAATATGTGAGGTTGCTTACAATATTATAGCATATAAATCAGGAGAGTGAAGGAAAAACAAGAGCATGATAGCAGGACATGCTGAGACATCTACCACAGTTGAGCACCAAATTTTGATATAAGCCTTCTAGAGGCAAAACAGAAATATAATGTGTCAGGTTATGCAGGCTTGTTGTTTTTTTTTTTTTAAATCAAAAAGGAAGTTGGGCTTTTCTTAGTGGCTGCCATATTTCCAGTACTAGGTAATTCCATGTATTTCTCAAGAATGAGGCTCTACCTCCCTCTTTTGTCATCCCTGTCCCCATCCCCTAGAATACTATGAGCTCTGTGCAAAACCTATAGCAAGATCTCAGAGGTAGGGCCTCGAGCTGGTGACGGGAAGCAGAGCCTTTCAGTGTCTTCTGAAAGCTAAGCTTACTGGCATTGGGTACAGATTGACAGAGGCCACTCAGGCTGGTCTAGACGTTCATCCTGGAGATGCGCCCAGCACCAGCCGAACCTCTGGTGAGAAGTGGAATGAAACGGAAGGGGGTGCTTTTTTGAAATCTCATCCGTTGGAGATGGAGCATACCTTTCGGAACTGGGAACCTCTTTCTACAGAGAGCCTGGGTTAGGGGCCCTGTTGGACCTACTTGCTATCCTAAGTGCAGGAAAATGAGAAATGTTTTAATTCCCCCTTAAGAATGAGAAAATGCATTATGTTACTGTGAATATATATAGCCTCAACAGATACTGACTTATGGAAGAGATGTTGAGACTGTCAGGACTAAATACTTAAAATCAGGAAGTAGGAGGCTGTGCTGTTCACGTGCCACTAGCCACATGTACCTTTTGAGCTCTCAAAATGTGGCTAAGTCTAAATTGAGATGTGCTGAAAGTGGAAAATATACACCAGATTGCAAACACTATTGTGTGAAAAAAAATCTCAGTAGTAATATTGTAATGTAAATGATCTCAACATGTAATACCAATTACATGTTGAAATGATACTATTTTGAATATATTAGGCTATATAAAATATATTACAATTAATCTTACCTATTTCTTTTCACTTTTTAATGTAGCCACTAGAAAATTAGAAATTAAATATGTGGCTAGACCAGGCGTGGTGGCTCACACCTGTAATCCCAGCACTTTGGGAGGCTGAGGCAGGTGGATCACCTGAGGTCAGGAGTTCGAGACCAGCCTGGCCAACATGGGAAAACCCTGTCTCTACTAAAAATACAAAAATTAGCTGGGTGTGATGGCATGCCCCTGTAATCCCAGCTACTTGGGAGGCTGAGGCAGAAGAATTGCTTGAACCCTAGAGGCAGAGGTTGCAGTGAGCTAAGATTGTACCCACTGCACTCCAGCCTGGGCAACAAGAGCAAAACTCTGTCTCAAAAACAAACAAATAAAAACAAAAAAATATGTGGTTCATGTTATATTTGTATCTGAAAGCTCTGGTCTAAACATCTAGAATTAAAATTTTTTTGATGAGTAAATTTCTACTGTGTTCTCTAATTCCTACATTCTCTCTTTGGTTCTCTTTCAACAGATACGACTCCACCGTAGCATGTCAAGGACTACATTAATCAGCAATTCCTTTATTTTTTTCCCTCTTACAGTTTCCATTTTTTTAATACTTGCTTACCCCAGCCATCTGCAGTACACCAGTTTCAGGTCTTTTGAGCTGTGCAGAGTTTCTATGTGTACAGATGTGTGCTCAGACTTTTCTCTTTCTGAGAAATCTGAAGGAGATGGTTGCAGAAGATCCACTTACGACTCAGAACCATTACTGCTGACTCGGCCTCCGGGGTGTTGGGTGGTTTCTGGGTGGTCCCTGGAGCCTCCTCTGGGCAGTGCACTGTCCCATCTGTACGCCCTAACGTGCCATTCCCTGGAGGGGGAACAACCAAGTGCCGTGGAGGCAGGCGGTCATGCTCTGCCTCAACTGTCTGGTTTCCTGTAAAATAAACACATCACTTTATATTTTTAAGGAACAAAAAGTGCTGCTATAGGGTTCAAAGTTTTCATTCTGGACACTTTTCCAAACAAATTACCCCAAAGACACATTTTGAATATCCTGATCACATCTTTGGATCTGTAAAATATACCTTTTAGTATGGCACCTGTTAAAATGCAAAGCAAATTTCTTTGGGGCAGAAAAACAATCTGACAGTGGCAATGTAGAATTTGTTCATCAAATACATGTATGTAAATGCAAAAAGTCATAAAATTCACCTCCGAGCTGCTTGCTTTTGAACGTGCAGCAACTAGTCTTGACCGGCCTGGTTTGAACATCATTCTTTCAGAAGTGCTGAAAATGCTGCAGAGTTGGATAAATGGAAATGTGACTGCCCCTCTCCTGACTTCTTCCTCCCCCGATCCTTCTGGAGCTTGCATCGGGAATGGCCTCTTCTCTAACCATTTTCAGTTTGAGGGGGTATTGCTGAAGAAATACAACATCATTCCAGCAGTTGAAAAAGGAAGCCTTGGGGAGAAAGTACTTGAGAAGATTTTGTTCTTTGTGCTTGTCTATGAATAAGTTGCCATGAATAAGTTATTATTTTAACCCATCATTGCAGACTGTTTATTTGAATTTTTTGACACCAAATAGGTTTCATCTTCTTAGGCACAATTAGAAAAAAATCCATATAGATGGATATTTTACATTTAGTTATTACTCTATTCAAATACATAAATCTAAAGCTGAATCAACCCTTACTTCCAGTTTTGCATATTAAGAAGATCAATTTCCAAGTAGTAAAGTTCTTAGAGAAACTGGCAAAGATTCAGTTAAGTCAGTCTTGTGTGCTGCTATTTGTTTTGACAAATTTGGGGGTAAGTCAATGACAACGAAACCCATCTCGGTGAAAGCTCCTATCCTTTTCATGATGTGGGCCCAAGAAGGGTGAGCTGGCACTGTACCCTGAAGCTTTCACCACTGTAATGAAGTATGTGCCAGGGGAGACTGGGCTTTTCTCATTGCTGTGTGGGTCGAAGGTAGTTCAAGTGTGTGTGTGTGTGTGTGTGTGTGTGTGTGTGTGTGTGTGTAAAGTGCTAAGAATTGTGCATTGACATCCCAGCATTTCTTGTATAAAATTTCCCTAGCAAAGCAAACCCACTTTGACTTAATTTATTTGGTAAATGTTGCACTTTGTTTATGTGTGTTTTGTTTTGGGTGGGGGGGATAAGGGAGAAAGGAGGACAAATTCTATTGAGGTATTTATTTCGTGAAGATGGCAATTTTGCATTTGTTTAATTTTTTTTCCTTCTTTGATTTTGTTATCAGTGCCAGCCCAATATACCTGCTCCATCATTATTGACAGTCTGATAAGAGGGTCCTTGTGGGGCAGCTTTTGCAAAGCTTATCAGGTAATAACATATGCCGCATAACCTTGTTAATATGTTTCCCTCTGATTTGGGAAGCTAAAACATTGGTGTTTAAGAAGATTGCCATTTAATAATTGTCATATTACTACTCTCCATTATGCAATTGTATTACTTTTTGTTTGAAAATTGAACAAAGGTCAGTAATGATTTTTGGTTCTTGCTAATATCCATCATAAAACAGATTGTTTTAGATTCTTTCCAGAGTGATTTTTCCCCTGGGTAACCCCTTTCTGCTTTTGAAGAATTGCTTAACACTTTCATGTTTCAAAGGGAAACATTCACTTGTAGTTTCCTATTACTCGATCTCTACAAGGGACTGACAAAGTTCGCTTTACTTTTATTCACAGAGAAAGTTGGCTTTGATGTCTCTTAAAGATAATTCTGCTAGTTGCTGATCAGCCAGTCAGTTCACCTAGCTTCAGTCTTTATAGGACTTCTAATCTAATTTTCCTATACTGTGACTAAAAGCGAGGCAAATTACTGGAATGGATTATTCAAATGGATCCTTAAATATTGCTATGTATAATAAGCCAGTTATTATATCAGGACCAAATTCTCTGTAGGCCACTTTTTAAAAAAGCCACAATTGTGCAATTTTCAGGCTTTTAGACTATTGCTCCCTGTACTTTAAATGTAAAAACCACACTTCTGAACAACCAAGCTCATGATTATGTTTTTGGTTATATGCAGCTTTTGACTAGTGTGTATGTGTGTGTTTTTCTCCTCTATGAATAATTTTACATTTCATGCTGCTTCTTGAACGTTTACTCTTTGATGCTCTAAGAGAACAGCCAGATGGTTTGTACAAGTCATCTTTATCTGCAGGATGGTGGATTGGTAAATTAGGAGAATGTTTGAGATATCAAGATTTATGGTTGGGAACTAAAATATATAATGCCAAATATGTTTTTGTCAATTACTAGAGAATTCTGTGCAAGCGTATCATCTCTTCAAATGCTGCACGCTTTTCTTTTGTTAAACAGCAGGCAGTAGGCAGAACACTAAGAGTTTCAGATTAAGACTTTTAAAGGAAATAGAATCATGTGATTAAGAAAAATCAGAATTTATAGATATATTGGGATAAATGAAGAAATAAAAATGTTTGTTTAGAATGTAGCATCTAGTGACTTTTTAAAGCCCTAAAGTTTACATAAAGAAGCGCTAGTTCCTATAGTAATACCTGAAAGCAAATAAAAGTTTTTAACAATCCCCTGTTTTGAAGTGCATTTTTTTTTTTAAGCAGGGCAGGAGACATTTGGACTCTAGCTATATGACATATTGGGAAAGTTTTTCATTGGCAGAGGGTGGGGGGAAGATTTCACTTCGTTGTCTCGCTCAGAATCTTGAGCAAGCTAGAGAAACCATCACAGTCTAAAACTGCTTCATTTAACACTAACAATTTAGCCTTTTTAACCCAAGCATTGAATAATGACTGGATAACTGCCGAAGGAAGCGCCGCTCCGTGAAGTCTGCTTACTTATTTAAAAATTGTGTATCAATTTTAAATACTGTTCATTGTGTGCAGATATAAGGGGAATAGGGCATTCTGTAGAATTATACATGTCTAGTTTGTAAAGTGTGTCCTGTGTACTGCAGATGTGTGTTTTCTGGGCTTTATGTATTTGTACAGTAGCTTTCACATTAAAAAAATTGTGGACAAACTTGTTTGGGGGGTTTGAGGGGAGAATGGTGGTTTATATCAATAATGATGTACTATATAGTCCATGGAACAAAAGATGTGGAAGTCACCCTCCCCCTGGCCTGTGGAAAATTTTGGTAATCTTCTAGGTTCTAAAATGAAGATGTATGGGTACTCTGGCAGACTGCATGTTGTATAATTTGAAAAATACTAAAAGTGGAAAATAAAATTGAATTAAACTTTGGCTGGTCTGTTTCTTCTTATCTGAGTCATCCTGAAGGTACAGTCATTGAAGATGTCAGTGCCCGTGAGGGGATGAGCCATTTTCTGGCCTCAAAAGAGTTCACTTCAAGTGAGCAGGTGCTCCAATACACAGCATAAACAAAGCCAATCTTGACCATGTTTTCTTTGACTTTGCTTAAATATTTGCTCTAAAAAAAGTTTTTTTTTTTCATTTCAGAACTAAGAAAACTTGACATTTGTCCCTTCCGTTCTGAAAAGATAGCAACTGATGTAAAAAAGTGTCTTACTAGCTTTTTAAAAAGTAGGATTGACTTTAAAGCTCAGTAGAGCAGTGTATTTGCTGAATATCTGAATTTCTTCTTGCCTGAGAAGGGCGTTAATTCTCCACCTAATGAATTGGAGCCCTGTTTGCATATGTTGAAAGAGTATCGAGATCTTTTGAGGACTGGGTTGTTTATATTCCTGTTTAACCTACGGATTCTTAGTGTTAATGTACAGGTTTGAGATCTCTTGAGAGGACACCAGAGCATGAATCCTTTGGAGGATAACCAGTGCCAGGACACAGGATTATTTTTTATCTGCTCTCATAACAAGGAGACTTGCCTACCTCGGGTCACTAGAATCATGTGACCATGCATGACATTGTGTATGTAAAGCATCCTCATTCTTGTGCTTGGTTTGATTAATGGTGCATGAGAGCCAGACAGTAAACCTCTTTCCCTTAATTGATTAAAAATGGAAGGGATAGATGCCAAGTGAACATGTAATTGAGGGTACTGCAAACGGTGTGCTTTTATGCTGTCTTATCCATCTTTTGTGAAATTGTTATTCTCCCAAGAACTCTGAAGAGGAAGTTTCCAGATATCAGATTGTTAAAGGTGACTTATGTAGTAAATTTCAAACGTGGTAGTTGAATATTCAGCTGATGCCTGCGTGTTTTAAATGGGAAAGCAGTTCTCTGAAAGAACCAGATTACAAAGCAAATTTAAATATCAATGGGAAATGACCCCCACAGATCCCAGAACACAGCGGCTTTGCAATGCCATTGGACTGCATTGACGCCAGTGTTCTCTCGGTTCCTGCAAGCCTTTCTTGAGGTTTCTTGTTTCGCCAAGCTCTGAACTGGGCTCTGGCTTTGCCTCAGAAGCACAGAGCTGGAGCATGTGTGGGAGAAAGTGGAACTGGAGCAATAATCTGCAAAGGCAATTACTGGTGATGTGTGTATTGGCAGGTTTCATTCTAGCATTTGCGACAGGTCGTGTCTTGTTATTTGTCTTGTGTACATAATACACTGAACAGAAATAGGAGGCACCCCTTGGGTGACACATTAGTTGAAAATGTGGGCTTACTTGACAAAGGCATCCTGAGCCATGGGGTTTTCACTTTCCTTTTGGTGTTTGGTGGTTCATCGTCCAATTTGCAAAGAAAACACCAATCTCTCTGTGTGATTACTTGGGTTCAAAATAATAAAAAGATCCTGTAGGTAACCACTGTTGGTGGTCTGTCTTCCTGCAGTACCCTGGATGGTAAAGGATGGGATTCTCTGTCTGCTTTGTGTCCCCAGTGCAAGAGCAGTTTGCTCTGGATTTCCAGGAAGCCGTCTTTCCCGTCGAACACCTTTCAAACCTTCACCCTTTCCCATGCCCAGATCGCAAATGATTCTCATAGTATAGCTGTTCAAGATTTGCCTACAACAATATTTTATTCCTTCAGAATATAAATGAAATTAGATAAATTGACAAACTTGTTCTGGATGACATGAAACAGCATCAGAATCTTGTAATGCTCAGAAAGCTACAATAAGCAGTCAATTAATTCCAGGGCACTATTCTGGCTGTGTGCCAGACTGTTTTAAGTGCTCTGCATGTATTAATCCATCTAATCCTCCTCATAACCCCACGAGGAATGCACCATTATCTCTCCTTTACAGGTAAGGAAACAGGCGCAGAGAGGTTAAGTAGCCTGCCCATGGTCTCACAGCTGGCAAGAGGAGGCGCCAGGATTGAAACCCACGCAGTCTGGTTCTAAGGTTCATGCTCACAGCAGCAAGTAATACTGCTTCTCTGAATAGTGATTGGGAGATGTGTGTGTGTGTGTGTGTGTGTGTGTATGTGTGTGTGCATG
The DNA here is from genome assembly GCA_036589455.1 of Ateles fusciceps. Lineage (NCBI taxonomy): Eukaryota > Metazoa > Chordata > Mammalia > Primates > Atelidae > Ateles > Ateles fusciceps. Next base: position 13,443,161 of record JAZHEH010001266.1, on the reverse strand, counting down.
TGTATACATTTATACACACGTGTACCTCTCTCACTCTATAATAGTGATAAGCAGCAGCCAACCTCAAAAGCCCTTTTGTAAAGAATTTATACAAAGCTGTATGCCTTTGCAACTTTTCTATTCTCTCCTTTCATTGGAATCTGAAACCTTATTGTGATTTGAATTACTTTAAGCAATCAAATGTGTCTAGAAAATTGTAGTGAAGGAGGATGCCTCACAGCAAGGGTGCCTGATGACACTGAACTCTACAGGAAGGCTGCATTTCAGTAGCGCCCTTGTCAGAATCTTTTTCATACATAACATACTTAGAAGCTAAATGTAGCCATTACTTCTGTCAGTTTTCAAATTGTGGGTCATAAGAATTTAACTTATTATCCATGTGGATTTTTTTTTCTTTAAGACACTAATTCTCTCTGTCTGCATTAAAACATGTATAACCTATATTCTGCTTCAGTAAAAAGCTCTCAATACTCTCTTGCCCCCACCTGAAATGGCTCTCAGGGAAGGACTGAGGGGCACTGGATGGGTTTCCTCTCATTGCCAGGGATGGGTGAAGCCTCAGAGGAGGCTGTCCCCTACCTCACCTCCGGCCCATCATGATGATTAATAGGATTTCATTTTAGAACTTTAGGGTTTAGAAAAAATAAACATGCCAATCATACCACACAAGCATGTGCGAGTTCAACCACAGAAGGCTGAAAACAGTGGGTTTCATTACGAGCTCCTCCCTTTATCTGTGCCTCTTCTATCTGAGGGTGTTCTGATGGGCTACCTAGGAGCACAGGCTGGTGGCAGATATGTCTAGGTGACAAGATACTGACTCCTTCAGCCAGTGCCCAGCTGCCTGCCTACAGACCTCAACCTCCAGCCCAGCATTCTTGCTGCCCTGCAGCCCCTTTCTGGGACCTATATGCAACAGCAAAATCTCTCTGGAGTACTGGCTGGTAGGCAGTGGTACTACTGAGTAATTCCACATGGAAACAATGATGCATGCAGGACCTGGTCCTGACTCTTAGCTTCACATCCACTCGCTAGGGGATTGTGGACCAGTGGTTTAACTATGCAGAATCTCAGTGAATACATCTCCATACCTGAATTTAGCCCATGATGCTCCATTCTTCACAGTGCTTTTCAGGGATCAGAGAAACTGTAGAAAGGCATTTTATAACAGTGCTACTCGAATATAAGGTATTATTTTTGTTAAAAACTTCCTAGGAGAAAGTATGTTTGTCTTGGACCCCAGCTATTGTCTTTTACCTAGCATCACCAATACTTAGAGTAGAAGAGAAAAGAACATGCGGAGACATTGGGAATTGTCTGATTCTACCTGGTGACATCAGATCTCTTTGTAACTCTCCATGTAGGGTTCTTTATTTTCCCACCGTCTTCATCAGTTGGGGCTGCTATAACCAAGTGCCGTAGACTGGGAGGCTTATGAACAATGCACATCTAGTCTTCACAGTTTTGGAGGCCGGAAGTCAAAGCTGAGCGTGCCACCCAGCACGGTTCTGGTGAAGACTCTTCCGGGTTGCAGACTCCTGACTACTTCTTGTGTCCACACATGGTGAAAGGGAGAAGAGAGCTCTCTGGGGTCCCTCTTATAAGGGTACTGAACTCATTCATGACTAAGGACTAATAAACTCACCCCGATGACCTAATCACCCCAAAAAGGCTCTACCTGCTAATATCACATTGGATTAGGATTCCAGCGTATAAATTTTGGGGGAGACGCAAACATCCAGTTCATTGTACCCACTTCACCGTTTTTCCTCTTGGGAGTGAAGTGGGTACACTTCGCGAGTATTTCTTAGGCTATTTCAAGGGTAGAGAGTACGACATACCCTCTGCAGTGTGGTGCAGGGAGTAGGGTTCCAGGCTGGTTTCCATGCTCTGTGCCTTGTGGCTTTTCATACCAGAGGGCGCAGGTAAGTGCCCTTCACTCAGCGTCCTGACGCTGGATCATGAATCAAGTCCACTCAGTTTCCCATACATGGAGGCAGAAGCCCAGTAATCGCAGTTAATGCTGAGAGACTAAATCCTGGCAGGATCTTTGTAGGAGCTTAACAAGTTCCCCAAAGGGAGATTAGAAATGCTCAAGGAGTCACTTAGCCAAACCAGCACACAAAAGGACACTCGGCTTCTGTCAGCATCTGGAAACAAGTTGTTTGCTTCCCTTCCATAACCCAGGTATTGGAAAGTTCCTGTCCCAGAACACACAGCAGAGGCAGGAACCCACTGTTCAGTGCAAGTCTGCTCTGTCCGCATGCGGGCCTGCTGCTCCTAAATACTAGATGACTATGATCAGGGCCTCTGCTTTAAATGCTTTGTCTCCCTTTAGACTGTCGGAGACCCATGAGAACATCAAAATCCAAAGAGTTGAAGTCGCATGTCCAAGGTCACTTTGTTAGTTTTGACTGTAGAGCCCAGGTTCCGTCTCTTACAGTCCCCTGCTTGTCCATCTCAGAGGTACGGGCTGGAAGCTGCTATAGAATGTTGCTCCCAATCTTCCCTATGAGTTGTTGTGAACAAATAGTGCTTTCCAAATAGCTTTCCCTTTTCTATACTGAACAAATAAATTGGGGAGTTCTTAAAGAAATGAGTACTATGAGGGCATTGGGAATGATCTGGTTCCACCCAGTGAAGTCAAATGACTCACTTTGCACCATGCACACCGTCAGGAGAGAACCCAAACCCAGCATGCCACCCTTCTCCTCACTCTGCTGCGGGGTCACTCTGCTGCACCAACCCTCAGCAGGCAAAGACCAAAGCTAGTCACAAGAACGCACTGGCAATATGCCTTCCTGACTGGATTTGCCCAAGTATTGGCATTACTTGTGTGGAAATGTTTTGCCACAGTCATCTGTTGAGTGAGTACTGTGTGGCAGGTGCCCTGTGATCAAGAGTGAACTTCGGCAGTGTAGACTGGAGTTCCAGTAGTTCCAACTCTTTCCTTATCAACCAAGTGCCTCAAACAAGTTACCTAATCTCTCTTAGTGTCGCGCCTGGCTCACAATGCATTCTAAAATAGCTAGTCATTCACATGCATTCTGGAATCTCCTGCAAGGAATGAGTGAGGGTGGTACTGTTATTCACCCTATATGTAAAAACTGAGGTGTGGAGATGTTAAGTGAGTCACCCAACATCACAAAGCAAGGTAGTGGTGGAGCTGGCTCCAGAGTCCATGTTCTTAACCAAGAGGCTGAGCTCTCCTGGGGTCACATGGCTGCTGAGGAGTGCAGAGGGACTGGATTCACATCCTGCCTCACTTCCTGATCTGAGTTTACTCCCAGATCTAAGCTGTCTCATATGGGAGCAGCTGAAATCTCCAGGTGATGAACTCAAAAAGCCTCTGTAAACACATTAGTGTTTATTCATTATTTCAATAAATATTGGAGCACCTACCTTCTACTAAGCATTGTTTCCAGAGCTGGAGAGAGATGTGAATAAAACAAGACACAGTCTTCATTTCCTTAGAGGCAAATTATAAACAAGTGAACAACACCTTCTAAAATGACTTAGTATATTCAAGTGCTATGAAAGAAGAAACCAGGGTGCTGTGATGGCAAGTAACTCTAGTCTAGTTTTGACTGGGTAGTCAGGGAAGGCCTTAGTAAATGAGGGAGCTGGCCATGCAGAGACTAGGAGGTAGGTGGAAACGGATGGAACAGCAGCTGCAAAGTTCCTCAGGATGGATTATGCTTGGTGTGTTAGTGCTAATAGAACTCTGATTTTACACGAATAACTTCTCCACAATCGTATTTCTCTCCCTCATTTACCTATCAAATTAAAAGGACCATAAGGGCTGGGCACAGTGGCTCACACCTGTAATCCCAGCACTTTGGGAGGCCAAGGCATGTGGATCACTTAAGGTCAGGAGTTCGAGACCAACCTGGCCAACACGGTGAACCTTCTTATCTGCTAAAAATACAAAAAATATTAGCTAGGTGTGGTGGCACATGCCTGTAATCCCAGCTACTCGGGAGGCTGAGGCATGAGAATTGCTTGAACCCAGGAGGTGGAGGTTGCAGTGAGCTGAAACTGCACTCCAGCTTGGGCAACAGAGTGAGACTCTCAAAACAAAAACAAAAACAACAAATGAGTATGTTTGTGTTGACTTCAGAAGAAGAAGCAAATTGGAATAATAACAACTTCTTTCCTGGATTTAGAAATACAATGCCAAAGGCATTTGCGCATTTTTGTAGCCAGCAATGTGTGAGCAGACCCATACATCTGTAGCCCATGCTTCAGTGCCTGCTCTGAAACCCAGGTAAAAGAGGACTAGTACATCCCAGCTGATGTGTTTTAAACAGCCAAGCAAATTCAAGTGAATCCACAGGCCCCGAGAGTGTAAAAAGTAACACTGAGGGAGAAATACGGAGAAGCTGATTTGCTGCCCAACCTCAGGGTCAAGCACAGGTCTGAGCAGGCCACCTGCATCTTCTTAGAGTCATCTTCTCAGCGAAATGGAGCTGCTGCAGCCTGCCTCTTTGGAAAAGCTGCTTGCTGGCCTCGTACGTGAGAGGTATGCCCAACTCACTTCGGGAAAGTTATTTTAACTTTTTGCTACATCAGGACTCTGCGACTGGTGAACATCAAAAACCCAAAGAAACACACATCCTTGCCTGCCCTTGGTAAGCCTGGAGAGAATTTCACTGATCGATAAGAGATGATTCTGAATTTTGTCTGATTATTCTGGAGCTGACTTTTTTGAGTGTCACACTTAGCACAGACATTTTTGAAGCATAACTTTGATAACCGCTCTTGCTGCGGCTGCTGCCTGCCTTGCTCTTGCTTCAGACTCAGTTCCTGCTGAGATCTGCATGGAAAGAAGTATTTCCCACTATGGGGCTCACACAACTAAATGGCACCACTGAAGTCCCCTGTCAAGTCCCCTGGTTAGAGTCTAATTAGTGTGTGGCTTTAGGAAGCGGGACAATACGTTTACATTTTTGCAGGCTATTACCTGAACGTGATCGCTGAATAGGCTCAGCTGTTCAAACAGTAATGCTACATACAATGAGGAATGTGTGTGTGTGTGTGTAGGAGGACACACCCCTGCATGCTGGCTGGAGTGATGTATTAGCAATCGTGTCAAGAGGGGTCTAGGCTTACTTAAGATTTAACACAGAGGCTGCCCTATTTGTTTCTGGGCGGGAGGATGGGGTGGCAGGGAACACTCTCCCTCTGTCGCCCAGGCTGGAGTGCAGTGGTGCGATCTCGGCTCACTGCCACCTCTGCCTCCCGGGTTCAAGTGCTTTTCCTGCCTCAGTCTCCTGAGTAGCTGGGATTACAGGCACCCACCACCATGTCTTGCTAATTTTTGTATTTTTAGTAGAGATGGGGTTTCACCATGTTGCACAGGCTGGTCTCAAACCCCTGCCTCAAGTGATCCACCCGTCTCAGCCTCCCAAAGTGCTGGGATTACAGGTGTGAGCCACTGTGCCTGGCCAGTTGCACAATTTATTATCCACCTAAGAGAAGACCGATTTTATTTTCAGAGTGCCCCTTGTGTGAACTGGGGTTGTGGGAAGGAGTGACATTTCTCCTCCTTTGTTCAGGTGGGGTGAAGACTTGACTTAGAGGTAAGGGAGGTTCCTTGGCCAACGTTGGGTGGGAGCTGTTTCGAGCTGTACTCATCTCTGGCCTGTTCCTGACCTGTGAAATGAGAAGGTTGGGCGGTTGGGCAGGATCAGTTTCCCGGGCTTGCCTGTAGGTGAGTAGCCCCTGGAGTGCTCATTCAAAGCCGCTCCGTTGTCCCAAATGAGAATGTTTAGGTGTGAACTCTGTCATGAGCAGGCACCCAAGTGATCCTCCCCCTCAACACAGAATGGTGGTCTGCGCAATCTCTAACACATCTTCCAACTCCAAAACTCCTCTCCCGGCTATGTCTGGAAGGCAGTGACTCCTAACTATTCCTGAGACCCAAATGTCTTTGCAAGTCTAACGACAGCTGTGCATGCTCGGTTTAGTAAAAATGTATGCAGACACAGAATATCAAATTCCGTTGCAGGGTCTGTGGCCCTTGATTAAGAATTCCTACTCTAAGGTCAACACTTGAAAGAGAATACAAGCATTCATCTGAGCACATGAAGCAGCTGCTCACTAAAGGTCAGTTATTATCCTATTCCTTCTCTCAGCCTTTCTATGAAATTCTAATGTTATCTCGTTGTATAGATGAGGACACTGAGGCATAGAGAGATTAACATGCATTGTAGGTTGTGGCTGAATTTGAACTCAAACAGTCTGATTCCAGAGCCAGTGTGAATTTAAATTCTGGGCTGCCTGATAAAGTGGTTATCAGTTTTGCCTACCTGAATTCATAGCACTTTCTGCTCCTAATATTTCTGGCCACTTCCCTATACCTCCTTATATTAGTCATAATTAACTGAGTGGCTACTATGTGCCAGGGATGCTACACACATTGTCTCATCGAAAAATGTCCTCAGAAAATGATATATGGTATTTTTTTGTTTTGTTTTTGAGACAGAGTTTCACTCTTGCTGTCCAGGCTGGAGTGCAATGCGCCATCTTGGCTCACCACAACCTCTGCCTCCTGGGTTCAAGTGATTCTCCTGCCTCAGCCTCCTGAGTAGCTGGGATTACAGGTGCCCATCCCCCATGCCTAGCCAGATACACAGTACTAATGTACATGTTGAGTCCTCAGTAAAGACAGAAAAAATTAGGAAAGTAAATATATCCTAAGGCTCAGAAGTTTTTTGGATTGTTGCTCTTTGGATAATATATATTTCATTATACTATCAGAAAACTAGAGATTAAGTAGAAACTGAAGATTTTCTAGTTCAAATATCATTCTCCTAGGGACCAGTAGAGAATAACAATAAACACAGTTATTTATAAGGATTAATTAATTCATTCTAGAATCTTACAAAGCCTATCAATGGTTTTGTCCCTATTTCTAACATTTTAATGTTGATCAGATGTAGGCTGGCTCTCTTTGCACTGCTAGGCAGAGCTACTGTTCACCGAGCAGGTGCTTTGTGCTGGCACTGTGCTCAAGCACTTTACATGGATCATTTCACTTAGCCTCACAACAGTATCAAAGCTTCTTATTTCAGATACCCCTTTTAAACAATAAACTTCAAATGGAGATCTTGTCTGATTTCATGGCTGCACATTTTCCAAGTGGGAGAAATGCACAATTGAGGAACACACCCAAGGCTGCTGAGCAAGCCTGGGAGACAAAGTGGGGTAGGGAGGGAGGGATCACGTGCAAGCAACCACTGGGGCAGAACCTGTACCTTCCTGATGATTCTCAGGCCTGTCTGCGTGGCATCATTTAGCAGGCTGGCCCAACCAAGATCACACGCACAGCAGGAGGATCCTAAATCACAGGGAATCACGTGCTCTACTGACTAAAACCAACACATAAAAAGGCGTAGGCCCATTTCATGTGAGTGAGACCCAGAGGGGGCTTCCTTGCTCAGCCACACCTGCTGGTGCAAGTGGCTGTCCCAAAGGGCAGGCCCCACCACAGCCCCACCCTGGGACACTAGACTCCTTGCCACCATAGAGGGATTAGCAATTGAGGTAGGGCACACCTAGGTGGGGCATCCCATATAACCTTTTCTAGGTTGGCCTTGCCCAGTGTGACGTGGCCAGCCAGGCAACACCAGATCTGAAATACCCATCTGTGTAGAACCCACTGAAGGGGTGGGGTGTCTAGAACTTAGGAGTGTTGGGCTTGTAGTCAGGGGAGGGGTGGAGCAGACTGCTTGGCCCTGACCTCACCTTAATAGAGATCCTCCCATTTTGGCCTCGAAGGTTTAATATATAGTCACAGAAGTGTACTGAAATAGTCATAAGAAGGAATGTTCTCCATACAACTTTAAAGTTGTACAGTGTTTCCTGCAGTGAAATGACTTTTTTCACGGAATAGATTTTTTTTAATGAGTCTTGAAATTAACATGTGAGTAGCAAGCAGCATGACACATTATCTCGTGTGAGTGTGTGTGTGTGTGTGTGTGTGGAAAGCCATTTGTTAAATGGAACGCCTAAAAATACCATTGCTTTTGTTTTTGCAGTTGTCAGGGACCTCAATAAATGCAAGTGGTTCAGGTGATGCTTGACCTGAGAGGTCTGGAAAGACAGATTAGAAGTCTCAGCAGAGGACCAAACTCAGACCCCATTTCTGCAGAAGTTCTGTCCCCAGGTTTCCCCACTGCAGGCATAACCAGCAGCCCTTCAAAGGTTCCAGACCAGCCCAGCATTGTCTTTAGAAACGCAGACCCTGGATCAGCTCTGCTACCAGCTGTGGGAACTTGGGTCAGTGGCTCATACTCTGAGCTGTTTCCACAGTGCAAGGCTGACCAGACAGCGTTATATTTCAGAGTTCTCCTGCCTCTGGCATCCTCAGAAGTTAAAGTTTTGCTTGACGGCTTATAAGGTGCCCTGGGAGTGTAGACCTCCCACAAGCCAGCTGCCTGGCTGGCAGTGGGTGTGGGGTAAGTAGTAGAGAGAGAACAAGTGGCCTGGAAGCTGACAGCTTGGCTCCAGATTCTCCCTAGTAAGCTTGGAATGATGCTGGAACAGCTCTGGGCCGAGGGGACCAGCTTAAGGCTGGACGCAAAAGACTGGGTGTCATCTAGTCTGTTCATCAGGTATTAAATGCCCTGAGTTTTCAAAGCTCTGGTGATTCAGTAGTGGACAGGTAAGTTTCCTGCCCCTCCTGGGGCTCCGTCCAGGGGTGGGGTGGACATCACTATATGAAATTATCTTATTTATAGCTTAATGTCATTATATAAAAAGAGGGGGAATCATTTGAGGGGTGAGCAAGGTTGGATGGAATGGTCAAAAAAGGTCTTTGAGTTCTTCCAGTTCTGAACTAACTCACACGCAACCTTGGCCCAGTCATTTTCACTCCCGAGGGTCTGCATTCTGCGTTGCTACATCCCAGAAAGAAAGGTGGTGGACTCCCCCGCTCTGTAAGCTCGGTCGGGTCCGATTTGCGTGCTGTGTTCCACTTCCCGAGCGGGGCTGGCTGGCTGGGAACAAGCTCCTCGCCGCCTCTCGAGCGCTGGCTGCTAACACACGGCCGCCCCGCCCGGGTCTCCGTTCAGCCCCGTGGCGGAGCCCTGCGTTTTCCCAGCGGAGCCGGGCCCGGGGCTGCTCCCTCGAGGGCGGGGCTCACCTGTCCCGGCCCGGCCCCCTCCCGCGCCCCAGGTGGCTCAGGGCGGGGAGGAGCCGCGCCCCGACCCGCGCGGCCGCAGCCAACGCCAGCCCCAGGCGGGCGCGCGGGGAGCCGGGGCTGGGAGCCGGGCGAGGGCGCCAGAGGCCCGGCGGGCGTGGGCAGCGAGGTGAGTTGGGCCGGCGCAGCGGGCGAGGGCGGTGGTGGGTTCAGGGACGGCTCGTCCAGCGCTGGGGCGAGTGCGGGGCCGCGCAACTACGGCGGGAGATGCGCTGCGTCCCTGCCCGGCGCGCCGGGGCAGCCAGGACCTCGCGGGGCGGCGGCGCAGTGGCGGGTCGGGGTCCGGTCGCCGCTTCGGGGAGAACAGCTGCCAACAGTTGGACGGGGCAGGAGCCGGGGCTGGAGCTGCGTGGGTCTCTAATTGCCAAGGGCGGTGCGGGTCCAGTGACTTCGACAGAACCGAGGGGAGAGGAGAGACTGGGGGCCAAACAGGCGCGGAGCTGGGGAGGGGGTTTAAGGCGGATCGTGGGGCCAAGAGCGAGCGAGCTCCGGTGTTTCCCCTCTGCGGCGCTTCACGCGGGGCCTGCGCGGGTGCCGCCGCTCCCCCTGCCCCGGCTCTTTACTTTTGTTGTTGAATAACCGACCTTACACATTGGTTACCTGGGTTTCCCGAAAGCTGGGTCTGGAGGCTACGCTGACTCCAAGGGGCTTAGGCTGTCAAGGCTGCAGCTCTGTACGCTCTGCGGCGTTTGGGGGGAGCTGGTGGGTGGAGGGGTGCTGTCCACCTCCCAAGGCCAGGGGATCAGAGAGGTGGGAAAATGAGAAAAGTCTAGAATGCCATTAAAATTCCAGTAACTAGCTGTGTGACCTTGAGCAAGTTACTTAACTGCTCTGAGCCTCAGTTCCCTTAAAGTAAAATAGGTATTATGAATATTATAATCATCACAACAGCCTTAGGTTATCTGATGTTCATGGAGTACAGAGCGCGCTGCTTGATTTTTCCCCTTTTGTGTTGATGTAACATTGTGTACCTCCCAGAGGTCCCCACGCGGTTCTGAACAGAAGGAAGGTCCAGGAGGCTCGGGTTATCATCCTTCAAGACGGAACCCTGGCGGTGGTGGTGTGTGTGTGTTGTGGGGTGGGGGCATTCTTTCTCACCTTGACTTTGTCATGATTAGGCTTCCTCCAGGATACCTTGCTTGCTGACACCATCCCAGAGGCCAAGGTTAGGGCTGCCAGTGCACAGGCCCTGCAGATAGAGGGGGCGTTGTCAGACGGCTCACATCATTACCCATCGGATTTGTCAGAATTATTTTCTTTGGCTTGGGTTTTGGTCACTTGAAAATTGCCTTGTACTATGTAGAAATTGATTGGATCACATAAATGAAAAGGTTGAGGGTTTTAGCTTAAAGCTCTAGCGAGTTCCAGAGGCTCATGTGAGGTTCCAGGGCCAGTTCTCTCACGTATATCTTAGCTGTTTTTCTCTCTGTGTTGACTGGTGTTTAGTATGGAGCAATAAATAGCAGTTTCACCTTCAGGCTTATCTGCTCTTTCAGAGAGAGAGAGAGACAGAGACAGAGAGGGGAGAGAGAGATCCCATCTTCTTCATCCTTATGGCAATCTTTTTTTTTTTTTTTTTTTTTTTGAGATGGAGTATCACTATGTCACCCACGTTGGAGTGCAGTGGCACGATTTCAGCATGCAACCTCTACCTCCCAGGTCCAAGTGATTCTCCTGCCTCAGCTTCCCAAGTAGCTGTAACCACCACACCCTGCTAATTTTTGTATTTTTAGTAGAGATGGGGTTTCACCATGTTGTCCAGGCTGGTCTGGAACTCCTGACCTCAAGTGATCTGCTGCTTTGCCTCCCAAAGTGCTGGGATTACAGGTGTGAGCCACTGCACCTGGTCCCTTTTAGCAATCTTATAGACATACTGGACCAAAGCAGAGACAAGCCATCTCAGCAGATAAGTAGTGGGTTTCCACAACAGGAGTGGGCACATGACCCACTATAACAGACTGGCCCACCTCAGCTGCAGGGGATGCCGGTGGGAGGGTGCAATTCCCAATGAGAAGTCTGACAAAATAGGACATGTCCATTGCGCTATCTCTGTCTTTGCGTGCCAGCACCTAAAGGAAGTCTGCAGTTGACTGTAGACAGCCTGGGAGCCATATTCTGTCAGTCAAGTCTTTACCTAATGCATGGAAGGCATCCTGTGTGTCCATCCTTTCCTTCATTGTTTTTTGTTTATTCATTCATTCGACATTTAATAAATGCTCAACATATGCCAGGGCCTCTGCCAAGGGTGAAAATGCTTGCTTTTGAGAAGCTCACAGTCTAGTTGGAGAGACAGATGTATAGATAGCTTAGATGTATAGACAATGCTATATGTACATCTGTTTCTCCAGCTAGACTGTGATAGCATTCTGTCTGGGGACATAGTGAAGACTTCCCAAAGAAACTATAGTTGAGCTTTGAATTGGAGATGAGAAGGGCTGCTCTAGGAGAAAAAGCTGAGAGGTTTTCCAGGCCATGTGGTAAGATTCTTTTTGTTGTCACATTATTTAGGTTACTCTACTGCTTGCTTAGAACATCTGAAGGTAGCTTGTTCAAATTGGCCACAGCTCTTGGGTGGCTTCTAGAAAGTTATCGTGGTTTTCCAGGGTGACTAGAGCTCCATCATGCCTTCACGTGACAACATTCAAAGTAGAAAAAAGAAGGGCAGGGCTTGCTGCTGAGGCCTCCTCTGGATAACAAAAGACAAATTTTCCCCCAGGTTCTCTGTGTCACTGGCCAGAGTGGTTTCATGCTTACTCTGAAACCAGTCACTGGCAAAGGAGAAGAGGGGGCCTGTGAATTGTTTTGCCCAAGCTATTTTCTAGAGCTGCAGGAGAGCTCACCTGCCCTGAGCACATCCATGCCCTGTGTCCGAACACAATCAGAATTCTGTTAGCAAGGAGGAAAGTGAGACTGCTTGTCAGGCTGTTAGGTAGGCAACCAACCCTGTCTCCCATAGGTGGGGACAGGTGATGCAAGGTCTGGCATAGATTGGTAATCAGAAGTCCAATACCATGGGAGATGCCTAGGGTGTGGCTGAGGGGAGAGAAAGGAACTGAGGTTGGAAAAGTAAGTAATACAGGATTACCCTGTATTAGATTCTGTGGATGTCACTAAGAAGCATAGTACATCTTGGTCCCATTCCTCAACAAGCTTACACTTGAAATCTGGAAAAGCTTTTCTGAGTTTTCCATACTCCCAATAGTAATAGCAAGAGTGGCTCACTGTTTGGTAGTAATTCTCAAGGGGTGGTTTGGGGTGGAAGAGTTTCAGAGCAGTTTTAAACTCTGTGTAGTTTGAAAAGCGTCACAGATGATTTTGCTGGGCTACCCACTGCCTGTCTTCCCTGGTAACTCTCCCTGTCCTCTCTTGGGAACACTTACTTGCTCTAAATCATGTCTTTGTTTCAGTATTGTTAACTGTCTTCAAACTAGCAGGCTGGGACTTGGTGAACATGTAATTAATGGTAGATTTTGGACTAGAAAACAATTCTGATGCTAAGTCCAATGAGTGATGGCTTTGGTAGTTGGATTTAGTAGGAAATTGGATTTAGCAGCCTCTACCATGAACTGCTTTGAAATCATGTATCCTATTTTCATCTGAAATGTGAATTGAGTGCTGCACTTTGTTACCGTTTTATATGGTAGACATTGGTGGACATTGGTGTTGGACTTTTGGAATTAGATTGGGCAATCAGGGATGCTGTTTCTCGTGATCCTCTATCCTCAATATCTAGTTAGCCAAAATAAATTGGCAAAAAGACGTGGTCACTAATCCTGGAAGAAAGCGAAGTGGAGGGCAGCATAGTTTCCTGTTTTCACCAGCAATGCTGCCATGGACCGGCCAGGATCACTGGAAGAATGTGAGGGAATGAGGTACAAAGAAATGCCTTGGGCAGTCTTTCATTCCACAAATATTTATTGAGCATCTACTGTGTGCCAGACACTGTTCTAGGTGCTGGAGATTGGAGCTTACAGTCTACTGGAAGGAGACATTTATTTATGTTTTGTCTAATAAGTCAGGCAGTGAGAAGTACTGTAATAAAAAATAAAATAGACTACAAATTGGATACAGTGCTGGAAATCACGGCTTATTCTCTCTTGTTCCCAGCAGAGATATATGATCTAAGCAGGTACGGTTTTGGGCAAAAAGGAGAGGTGTTCACTTGGAAAAAGAGGGTTAAATATTAAATAACTCAATTTTATAGGATTTCTTTCATGCAGAATTTCTTTGCTTGTTATACCTCACATTGTTCCTAAATTTGGTTTGTAATGACTTACAAAGATATGGTACCAGATGATGAGAAATAAATGAAATATGAGCAAAGGGAAAACAAGGGTAATTTCTTTCATCGTTATGTTCCAGAATTGTTTAGTTTTGGTAGCAGAGAAAGGAGAAAATATGGTGATTACAAATGTGGTGATTCATGCTCAGGATTTGTTGTTTGGAAGATGAGAAAATAAATTTTGATGTCTCAGGAGCTTGTAATTTTTTTTGTGTGTGTGTTTAAAGAACAAATTTTATTTGATAGAAAAGTGATCTCTTTACTAAGGATTTATATGAAATTTGTCCCCTGAATTTAAAGAAAACTAACTTTTTTTGGGGGGTCAACATAAAGCACACCAAAGGTTAACAGATCAAAAGTCTAATTCCAAAGTTAAATAATATGCTACAAATACAAATTGATGAGGTTATGTTTGGACCCATTACTGCCTGGAAAAAACATAGAAATGCAAATAAAATTTTAAAGTGTTGAAGTGTTTGCAGAGGTAATTTTAACTACCTATATTTATTGGATTTTCTTGTTGTTCACTACAATAATCTGGATATGTCTTGTGTCAGAAATGTAATTTGTAAATTACTTCTCCCAACAGCTACCTTGTCATTTTTATTCCTTTAACAGTGTCTTCTCAGAGCAAAAGCTTTAATTTTGATAAACTAATTTATCAGTTTTTTAATGCATCCAACTTTTGTTGTTGAATTGAGGAATTCTCCGACTAACCAGAAAGTCTTGAACATTTTCTGTTTTCTTCTAGAAGTTTCATGTTTTACGTTTCAATTTTATGTTTTATACTTAGGTATATGATCCATTTTGCTTTAATTTTTGTATGAAGGATAAACTATGAGTCAAAGTTCTTTTCTTTTGGTATGTAGAAGTCCAAATGTTCCAGCACCATTTGTTGAAATAAATGACTATCCTTTCTTCCCTTAAATTGTCTTAGAACTTTTGTCACTCATCAATTAGCCAAAATGTGAGGGTTTTTACTAGACTCTCAGTTCAATTCTATTGATCTATCTGCTTCATGCCGACACTACAGAATCTTGATTACTGTGACTTTAAAATAAGTTTTGGAAGCACATAGTGTAAGCCCTCCAACTTTATTCTTTTTCAAAATTGTTACGACTCTTTTAGGTCTTTTGCCTTTCCATATGAATTCTAGAGTTTTTTGGTTAATATCTACCAAAAATCCTCTTGGGATTTTGAATGGAATTACATTGAATCTACAGATTAATTTAGGAAGAACTGACATCTTTACATTATTGAGTCTTCTAGTCCATGAGCGGGGTATAATCATCCATTTATTTAAGTCTTTGATTTCTTCCATCAGCACTCTGTAGTTTTCAGGATATAGATCTTGCACATACTTTGTTAGATTTATACTTAAGTATTTCATTTTGGGGATTGCTGTTGTTGCTGGTTTATAGAAATACAATAGTTTTTTGTATGTTGTTATTGTATCCTGTGACTTTGCTAAAGTTACTCAACTGTTTTAGAATTTTCTACATAGACAATCATATTATCTGTGAATAAAGACAGTTTAATTTTTCTTTCTAACCTGAATGCCTTGTCTTACTTTCTTTCCTCCCTTCATCCTTCTTTTCCTCCACCTTATTGCACTGGCTAAGAATTGCAGTACAATGTTGAATAGCAGTGATGAGAGAGAACATCCTTGCTTTGTTTCTTATCATGGAGCAGGCAGCAGCAAATCTCACTGTTAAGTATGATGTTAGTTGAGGTTTCTTGTAGATACAATATGATGTTAAAGAATTTCCTTTGTATTCTTAGTTTATAGAGAGTTTTTAAAAAAATTATGGGTGGATTTTGAATTTTATTGAATGCTTTTTCATCATCAACTGACAGAATCATTTGACTTTTCTTAATATTTAACATGGTGAATTGCACTGATTGATTTTCAGATGTTGAACCAGACTTACAT
This sequence comes from Ateles fusciceps, assembly GCA_036589455.1. Taxonomy (NCBI): domain Eukaryota; kingdom Metazoa; phylum Chordata; class Mammalia; order Primates; family Atelidae; genus Ateles; species Ateles fusciceps. The sequence continues at coordinate 13,427,741 of JAZHEH010001266.1, read as the reverse complement.
TCTCTGGATAAATTCCACTTGGTTGTAGTGTATTTTTGGAGGGGAGTATGTAGGATTGATATTATTTAGTCCTTCAGTGTTTGGTAGAATTCTCTGGTGAAACCATTTGGTCCTAGAGTTTTCTTTGCTAGAAGGTTTTTAACACAAATTTAATTTTATAAATAGATATGGGACTATTCAGGTTATCTATTTCTTCTTGATCAGTTTTGTTAGTTTGCATTTTTCAAAGACTCAGTCCACTTCACCTAGGTTGTCAAATTCACTGATATAGAATTGTTTGTGGTGTTCCTTTTATCAGCCATTATGTCTGAATGGTCACTAATAATATTCCCTCTTTTATTCTTGATATTATTAATTTATGTCTTCAGTCTTTCTCTTGCTGCCTGTCTAGAAGTTTATCAATTAATCTCTTCAAAGATCCAGATTTTGGTTTAATTTTGTCTATTATTTTTCTGTTTTAAATTTCATTGATTTCTGCTCTTACCTTTATCATTGCCTTCCTTCTCTTTGGTGGGTTTACCATACTCTTCTATTTTTTAAAAGATAAGCTTATATTACAGATTTTTGTTTTAATAGAAGTATTTCATGCTATACATTTCCCTCTAAGCACTGCTGTAGCTGCATTATACAATTTTAAAATGTGTATTTTCATTTTCATTTAGTTTAAATATTTTACCATTTTTTTGAGACTACCTATTGACCCATATGTTAAAGTATATCATTTAATTTTAAGATATTTGGGGACTTTCTAGAAGTTTTTCTGTTGATTCCTAGTTTAATTCTTTCGTTATCCTAGAATATGACTTGGATGATTTGTTCTTTAAACTTTATTCATGTTTGTTTTATGACCCAGAATGTGGTTTATCTTGGTGAATTTCAATGCACACTTTAAAAGAATGTGTATTCTGCTATTGCTGGGTGGAATGTTCCAGAAATATCAATTAGGTCAAGTTTCTTGATAGGGTTGTTCAGGTCTTCTGTATTCTTATTAATTTTCTACTTGTTTTCTCTATAACTAAGAGAGGAATATTGTTTCCAGTTACAGTTATGGATGTTTCCATTTTTCTTTTTAGTCCTATCACTTTTTTCTTCATGTATTCTGACTATTTGTTGCTAAGTGCATACACATTTAGGGTTGTGATGTCCTCTTGGAGAATGTCTTGATTCCTTTCTAATTATGTAATATCCCTCTTTATTTCAGTTAATATTTCTTGTTCTGGAGTCTACTTTGGGTGTTAATAATATCAATACTTCAGCTTTCTTTTGATTAATGTTTGCATTGTATATCTTTTTCTATTCTTTTACTTTTAACCTATATTTAGGTTATAAAATAACCTGTATATTTAAGATGGCTTTCTTGTGGCAACATATACTTGAATCTTACTTTTTCAACTAATCTGACAATATCTGTCCATTAACTGGTATGTCAGACCATTCACATTTACTATGCTATTGATATGGCTAAATTATAATCTACCATCTTGCTAGTTATTTTTCTGTTATTTTTTTTTCTTGTTTCTTGAGCTTTTGTTTCTTATTATTTATTTATTTATTTTTGAGACAGGGTCTCATTCTGTCATACAGGCCAGAGTGCAGTGGTGCAATCTTGGCTTACCGTAGCCTCGACCTCCTGGTCTTGAGCATTTTTTTATATTCTCCTTATCTCCACTATAGACTTCTTATCTATGCCTCTTTAAATTATTTTAGTGATTACTCTAGCATTAACAATATGTATCTTTAATTAATTAGAGTCTACTTTCAAGTAATATTATACTGTTTCATTTGTAGTCTTATAGCAGTATATTTACAGTTCTTCTCTTTTATATTTTGTGCTATTGTTATTATCATTTTTAAATATAAGCTATAAACAAAAGACATTTTGCTTTAGACCAGGAGTCAACAAAACTTTTTCTGTAAAGAGCCAGGAAGTAATTATTTTAGACCTTGAGGCCATAGATGGTCTCTGTTCCATATACTTTTGTTCTTAAACAATCCTTTAAAAATGTATTTCAAAAAACATTCTTAGCTTATTGGTTATGCTAAAACAGACCATGGGCTAGGTTTGACTTACAGTTTATAGTTTGCTTACTCCTGCTTTAGATATTCAGTTATCTTTTATAGCAATTAAAATTAAGGGAAAAAAGAATTTTGTTTGATTTTCATTTTCATCATTTCCATCATTCATTTCCTTTTGTAGATCCAAGTTTCTGTCTGGCAATATATTCCTTTTGCCTGGATAACTTAATTTAACATTTATTGTAGTGTAGGTCTCCTGGCAATGAATTCTAAGTTTTTGCTTGTCTTTGATGTCTATTCTTCCCAACATTTTTGGGAGATATTGTACTATGTATAAAATTCTGGGTTGACAATTTTTACACTTGATCTTAGCTAAAAGGCTGAGAAACAGTGGGTCGACAATTTTTAAAAACATTTCAGAGCTTTAAAAATGTTGCTTCATTCTCTTCTTGCATGCCTCTAACAAGAAGTCTTCTGTAATTCTTATTTTTGTTCCTTTTTCTTTGATGTTTCATTTTTCTTTTGCTGCATTCAAGACTTCATTTTTGTCTTTGTTTTTCAGGTCTTTGAATATGATATGCCTAGGAGTGTGTGTGTGTGTGTGTGTGCACGTGTGCATGTGTGTATGCACATGTATGTATGCGTGCATGGACATTCTTGATATTTATCATACCTGATATTCTTGAGCTCCTTGGATCTGTGATTTGATATCTATCATTAACTTTGGAAAATTCTCAGCAATTATTTTTTTCAAATATTTCTTCTGCCCCATTTTCTTTCTTTTCTCTAGAAATTTCAGTTACACCTAGGTTTGAATTTATGGTGTTTTCCTACAGCTCTTGGGCACTCCATTCTTTTTTGCTTGTTTTATTCATTTTTTTTTTCTCTTCTTATTTTAGTTTGGGTAATTTCTATTGATCTATTTTCAAGTTCACTGATTTTTTTCCTTTGCTATATCAAGTCCCCTGAAGAATGCCTGTTGAATCTTTTATTTGTTACGTTGTTTAGTCTTTCAAATATTTCTATTTGATTCTTTCCTGAGTTTCTCTCTCTCATAAAATTTCCTATTTCATTTTTTAGGTTGTCTACCCTTTCCACTAAGGACATTTATAATTAACTTTAGTTTTTTTAAATTCTTTGCCTGATAACTTCAACATCTGGGTCTGGTTCTATTCATTGCAATGTCTCTTGGCAGTGTGGTCTTTTCTTGCTTTTCTCATGCCCTGGAATTTTTTTGTTGTTGTTGATAACTAGACATCTTATATAGGACATTAGATACGGAGATAGGCTTTATGTGTGGAAATGGGCACACCGTTCTCTTTCTACCAGGACTTTAGTGTGAAGATTGATCAATCTAGTCAGAAGATGAACTGGGTTTGAGGGTTCTCATTCCTCTGGTTATTCTTAGTGTACCCCCAGACTTCAAATTCTTCTAGTGATGCCTTGTGTTTAGGGTTGGAGCTGGCTTGCCAAAGGCCTTTGCCATTCCCATCCTTTGATTTTCCTATGGTACTGGGCCCAGATGGTCTGTCTCCATGCTCTTTCAATGCTTCTAGTGGTAGTCCATTTTTATTTGTGATCTGATGCTTGTTAGTCAGTGTCCAGGTACGTCTGCCTCAAGTAGACAAGTGCCATGTCCCGTCTTCTCCTGCAAGTGCTTCTCTAGATTTTGGGCTTTTTGCTTCAGTTTTCTCATGGATTTGAGAAGGTTATGCTCTTGTGGGTTATGCTCTTGTGCTTTACCTGGCTTTTTATTTTTTGTAAGCATGGTAATAATGTTCTTTTCAGCTCTCTACATCCTGAGCAGAAATCAAAAGCTCTGATTTCACGTTTTTAAGCTCTTTCTTTTGGTGATCTTCTTGTAAAATACTGTTGTTTCCCTTCTCCTTATGCTTTATCAAATATCATTTACACATTTTATGTATATAAATCAGTGATTCTTAGCCGTTATTTGGGAAGCATGAAAAGAAAACACAAATTTTGGGCCCCTGTGTTTCAACTGATATATATCAGGATTAGGTATGGCTATCATTTATAAGCTGGTGAGTATGGTATTCATTTGCATTGAAAACTCCTGGTCTGAGTATCGCTTTCAACCTTGCCTTTCACAGAGGTGCTATTCCAATATAAATGGCCAAATGAAATCTCTGCCTGTATACATCCACCCTATAGAATCAGTCTTCCCCACTTGTGCCTTCAGTGGTACACAGCGCCTGTAATCTAAACTGGTAGTCTCATAGGATGGGGAGAAAACTTGAGTTTTTCTCATTTAACTTTCAATGACTCTCTCATCATTGAAATGTAACCTTCTCTAATCTACCAGTTTGTGTAACTCACTGCCTTGCAAACTGTTTTATTTTATTTCAAGTTATAAGTTCAAAGATTTCCTGTCTTAATTAATAGGATTTTACCTTTTTAAAAACAATAACTTTTTTCTTATTACAAAGATGATATATATTCATTATAGAAGATGTGAAAAGTAACATGTTCCCACCCAACCAGATATTTTCCTACCACACAGAAATAGTCACTGTTTACAATTTAATCATTCTAATTTCATCTAAACATATGTGTGTATATGTATACATATATATTACAAAAATAAAATACCTTTCACATTACAACTCACATTTAAAACATTTTCTATGTCATCAAATATCCTTGCACAACATTTTTTAATGGCTTTTATATTTAATCATGAGGGTATATCTGTTGTACTTTCAGTTTGAATCCAGCTTTTTGCTGTTACAAACAGCTCTATTATATACATTCTTGTAGTTGAATCTCTGAGCACATCCATGATTATTTTAATAGAATAAGTTTCTAGAGGTGACATAATTGGTAAAGAGCATTATTATTATTGTTACTATTTTTGAGACAGAATCTCATTCTGTCACCCAGGCTGGAGTGCAGTGATGTGATCTTGGCTCACTGCAATCTCTGCCTCCCGGGTTTAATCGATTCTCTTGCCTCAGCCTCCCATGTAGGTGAGATTTCAAGCATGTGCCACCATGTCCTGCTAATTTTTGTATTTTTGGTAGAGACAGGGTTTCACCATGTTGGCCAGGCTGGTCTGGAACACCTGACCTCAAGTGATCTGCCCTCCTAATCCCAGCTCTTTGGGCTATATTATTTTTAGGCTTTGGGTGTATATTTTCCATGTTGTCCTCCAGAAAGCATGAACTGATCTATTTTATCACCTGGGAGTTTGAGAGTGCCTCTTCTCCCAAGCCTCATATAATACTAGGATTATTTTATTATTATTTTTTAAGACAGAGTCTCACTCTGTTGCCAGGCTGGAGTGCAGTGGCATGATCTCGGTTCACTGCAACCTCTGCCTCCCGGGTTCAAGCAGTTCTCCTGCCTCAGCCTCCTGAGTAGCTGGGACTACTGGCATGTGCCACCATGCCCAGCTAGTTTTTATATTTTTAGTAGAGACGAGGTTTCACCATGTTGGCCAGGATGATCTCGATCATCTGACCTCGTGATCCACCCACCTTGGCCTCCCAAAGTGCTGAGATTACAGGCGTGAGCCACCATGCCCAGCCAGGATTATTATTTTTTAAATCTATGTTAGGAGGCAGGACTTCTGGCTATGGCCAAATGAAAAGCTACTATAAATCTGGACAAAATGAACAGAAGCAGCCATTGTATCACTCTGGTAATCTATCAAAGGCATGCAACAATCTGAGAATTTATTTGTGAAAAATTGCTGACCTTCAGGTAAGGACAGTAGATGTCTGTGGTCTTGTCTGGGGTTGCTCTGTATTCCCCGCCATGCACAGCTTGGTAGGTGCAGAGGTGTTGCCTGGGCAAAGGAGATAATGAACACCAGCCCCATTGCTGTCCAGATCGAAGGGACTTGCTCAATTTGCAGCACACCACGTGGGTGACATCTATACTTATTAGTATTTTTTTGAGTCCCCTTCTTCCCTGTTTTAGTTTACCTTGACTCTTTAAAAAAATAAAATAGCAATGTTCTTTTATTATAAACATTTATGTTTGTTATAGGAAAAGTGTAAAATAAACATAAAGAGAAGAAAATGAAAGCCCCAGTAAGCCCATTTAGTGTCCATTCTTCTCTATTGGCTTGTTTCAATGGAGGCCTCTGCCATAATGGAAATGCTGTCTTCCCCCAGTACAGTAGCCAGAGTTCTTGGGTGGTTATTGAGCATCTGACATATGGAAAGTGCAATTGAGGAGTTGAATTTTTTAGTTTTGATGAATTCTAATTAATTTATGTTTAAATATTCACATGTGGCCACCAGCTACAGTGTTGGACAGAATAGCTCTATTATTTCTATAATATGGAGGTAGGATAGATACATACATAGTTTTAAAAACCAAAAATAGGATCATGCTGCACATTGTGTTTTTATACTCCCTTGTCTTGTTAACAGTGTATCATAAACATAATTTTAATGGCTGAATTGTATTCTGTTGAATGAATGTACCGTAAATACCTTAATAAAGTCTTCATTGCACCTTTAGGATATTTCCAATATTTTGATACTATAAACAACATTGTAGATAACATGTTTACAGTTAAAGTTGTAACATTCATATTATTTACTGAGGTTAAATTCTTAGATTTGAACTGTTGGGTCAAATATAATACCCATTTTCAAACCTCTCTTCCAAGAAGTTCTACCAGTGAACATTTTCACCAGCAGTATATGAAAGTATCTCACTATTATTATTTAATTGAGATATAATACACATACCATAAAATTTACCTATTTAAAGTATACGATTCAGTGGTTTCTGATATTTGTATATCTTCTTTGGAGAAATATCTGTTTAAATACTTTGCCATTTTAAGATTTTTTTGTCTTTTTATTGTAGAGTTATAATCCTTTTTTATTTATTCTGGATAGTAGACCCTTATTGGATATAAGATTGGCAAATATTTTCTTGCATTCTGTAAGATGTCTTTTCATTCTCTTAGAAGTATCTTTTGAAACATGAAACACGAAAGGTTTTAATTTTGACCAGTGCAGTGGCTCACATCAGTAATCCTAGCACTTTGGGAAGCTGAGGTGGGAGGATTACTTGAGATTAGAAATTCAAGATCAGGCTAGGCAACCCAGCAAGATTCTGTCTCTACCAAAAAGAAAAAATAAAATTAGCTGGGCACTGAGGCGTGCACCTGCAATTCTAGCTACTCAGAAGGCTGCAGGCTGGAGAATCTCTTGAGCCCAGAAGTTTGAGATAGCAGTGAGCCATGATTGCACCACTGCCCTCCAGCCTGACTGACAGAGTGACACCTCGTTTAAAAAAAAGTTTTTAGTTTTGATGAAGTCATATTTATCTATTTTTTTTCTCTTTTTTTTTGCTTGTGCTTTTGGTGTCACATCTAAGAAACCATTGATTAATCCAAGGTCATGCAGGTTTCTTCTAAGGATTTTATAATTTTAGCTGTTCCTAGTAGATATTTGATCTATTTTTAGTCAATTCTGTATGCAGTATGAGTTAGGGGTCTACATTTATTCTGTGCATGTGGCTTCCCAGTTGTCCCAGAACCGTTTGTTGCAAAGAGTATTCTTTCTGCCATCGAATTGTCTTGACAACCTTGTCAAAGTCAATTGACCATAAATACATGGCTTTATTTCTAGATTCCCAATTCCATTTCATTGATCTGCGTATCTATTCTTATTGGTAGTACCATAAACTATTGATTATTGTTGCTTTGTGAGAGTTTTGAAATGGAGAAGTGTAAGTCTTCCAACCTTTTTCTTCTTATTCAGGATTATTTTGGCTATTCTGGGTCCCTTACATTTCCATAGGTTTAGCTTGTTAATTTCTACCAAAAAGGCCAGCTGGAATTTTACTAGGGATTGCACTGAATTTGTAAATAAATGTGAAGAGTATTGCCATCTTAACATGAAAACGAAATGTTTTTCTGTTCTTTAATTCCTTTCAATGATGTTTTATAATCTTCTGTGTTCCAGTCATGCACTTCTCTTGTTAAATTGATTCTTGAGTGCTTTATCTTTTCCGATGCAGTGGAATGACATTGTCAGTTTCATTTTTGGGGTTGTTAACTGGTAGTGTATAGGAATACAGTTAATTCCGTGTTTTGATCTTGTATCCTGAAATCTTGCTGAACTTGTTGATTAACTCTGACAGTTTGCTGGTGAATTTTTAGGGTTTTCTACATACAAGATCATGTCATCTCCAGATGGAGGTAGTATTACTTCTTCTTCCAATCTAAAGGCATTTTCTTTCTTTTCCTTGCTTAATTGCCGTTGCTAGAAAAGAGCACAGTGTTGAATAGTGGTGAGAGCGACATCCTTGTCTTGTTCCGTCTGACGTTCCTGATCGGTGAGATGGCCAGTGTGATTTATGCTGCTTTTCTATGACCATTTTTATCCTCTAAGAATCTGAGTGATAGAGCAGGAGGTACTAGCTGATTTCTCCTAGGGAATGTTGCCTTTGTCCTGTGCATTGGGAGGCTTGGCATAATGGCTACTAGAAAAGAAGTATTTTAATGGAAGAACCTATTCATGTAATATATAGACGCCAAGGAATTTGACTAAGATTATCTAATATGTAAGCATTCAATATTTTAAAATAAAATTTAAGGGCCGGGCGCGGTGGCTCAAGCCTGTAATCCTAGCACTTTGGGAGGCCGAGGTGGGTGGATCACCTGAGGTCAGGAGTTCAAGACCAGCCTGGCCATCAGAGTGAAACACCATCTTATAAAAAAAAAAAAAAAAAATTTAAGTACTAGATTTCCATCCTGCCTTTCCACGACTTTGGGGTGCCCACTGTATGCTTCAGGTACTGTGCTGGGATCCCAAAGATGAATGAAACACAGGCCATGTCCCCAGGGCATTCATGGAGGAGTCTTTTTGGGGAGACACACAGGGATTAGGAAGTTACATATTCTGGCAAGTGGTTTCCATTAAAGAGTAGCCACTGTCAGAAGGAAACAGGTGACTGATGTGGGCTTCACCATCGGGATTTTGAGGTCTCAATTTGCTGTTTGAAGATTCGCTTTCTACCTCATAGAATCAAAGAATTTCCTTTTTTTCCAATAAGTCCACATTTTCCAAGAGGAGGAACTGCTTATTTTATTTAACAATTCTTGTTCTCTCTTATCAGTAACTCTTATTTCTATAAAATGTTTTATCTTGCACACACACGCATGCACACACATACGTATGACATCCTCTGTAGGGAGGCAATCTGTGAACAGCCCACTCCTGGCTCCATTTGTTGTGTCTGGTTTGGGTAATCTAACACCAGCCCCGCGTTCATCTTCAATATGACTCGTCTAGGATTCCTGCTTCTCCTCTGCTGTGAAGACTACTCAGCATTGTCCTTCCCTTAGATGCTTATGATGGGGAACTGACAAGGAGGGGGATGTTATCCGACTCCAAATCTGAGTTACTCAGAAAGTTTCGGGTAGGGTTCCTGTTCTTATTAATTGTATATTCAACTTTCTTTGTAAAGAGCATACCCCATCTATTTTAAATTTGTTAATTCAGAGGATTAAGTAGGATGCCTATCAAGTCAAACCTGTGAGCTTATTGCAAAGTCATCTTTCCAGAGAAGTGTAAAAGTAAAGCAATTACATAGGTCATACCTTAAAATAGTTTACTTAGTTTTTTGATAAGTCGATTCAGACTTGTATGCTACATGAGTTTTCATTTTTACTTTTCTATTTAGAAAGAAACCCTTTATTCTAGTTTTATTATTATTATTATTATTAGGATGAAAATAACATCAGGTTACTTTTTATCATTCTATTGGTAAAATGGAATGCAAACTTTATGGTCTCAGGCTACAAAGAAAATCAATTGTCTCTACAAACCTTTTAAGTTTAATTGACTTTAAACTAAACACAAAGTTCTAGTCTTCCACCCCCTGACCCTGCCCCACACTTTTTTTTTTATTATTACAATGCATTTTTTTCTTTCGATTATATGAGAGGGTGAGATAAGGATGTAAAAATGCTTTAGAGCTCACAGTGTTTACTGCATATGATACAGCAGCCAATGCAATCAGAAGGGAAATAGGAAAATAACGACTCTATTTGTGCCTTGTAAGCGGATTGTAAAGTTCCCTCCAGTCCCTACGATTAAATGTTGGCTTCTCTCCTTGCACTTATGAATTTCTAAAAGGAAATTAAAAGTGAAGCAAACAGCATTTTAAAACCAAACACAAATACTATGTAGGCACGAACCCAGCAAATTGAAGAATTACAGCATTGCAGGCAGTCCTTTAATTCAGTGCTGTAAGAAATGCAGCAGAAGAGGAAAGGGGGGTGGGAAGGGGATCCTGAGAAAGTTGCAGGTCATCACAAGCTTCTGATGATGTGACTGTGTCAGGGGTGAGCTGGGGTGGGGATTGGTGGTCATAGCAGGGCTTTCCCTATTACATGTGATGAATGCATCCATAAGATGTATTGTTACTGTTACTGTTTACCATAGCCTAAGCCCTAGAGTGGCTTGGGACTTGCTAATGGGGACAGAGGCAGGGAAAGAGTGGAGGTTCATTCCTAGGAAAGGGAGTGGCCGCCAACATGTAGAAGAAAAGGCATTTGACTGGCAGCCAGGAACCTGAGTTCTGTTCTTGTTCCTTCTGCCTTCTGACCATGTGACCTTGCATGAGTCGCCTTGGCCCTCTGAACCATAGTTTTCATATCTGCAAAATGCAGGTTTGGACTAAATGCATGATTTTCCAACCAAATTCCCCCAACCTCCATCAAGCCATCTCAGAGGTTGTCCCTGTACCAACAACTGGGATTCCTGGCCCCTGTACCCCAATGGGAGCAGTGCGCAGTTTCCTCTCCTATATTTGTACTTCTGTAAGCTTTTGTTTGAACAAAGTGTTTGGAAATTACTAGGTGGCCTGATCTCAAAGATCTCTTCCGATTCTTACATTTGGTTGTCTATAATTCTACATTTTGGTTGAAGCTTAATGTAAAAGAGACCAAAGATCTTCCATTATTCTGGGGCTCCCCATCTTTCGCAGGTAACACAAGGAATGTGTGTTTTCAGCAACAGAAACATTGCTCATTAGTGATTATGAGGCTGTCAGTGGGGACAGGAATTTGTGTGCTACATAGCCTCTGACTCCAGAAACAGTCCATTTCACTCTATTGTTTTATTTTATTTTATTTTGAGATGGAGTTTCACTCTTGTTGCACAGGCTGGAGTACAGTGGTGTGATCTTGGCTCACTGCAACCTCTGCCTTCCGAGTTCCAGAGATTCTCCTGCCTCAGCCTCCCTAGTAGCTGGGATTGCAAGCACCTACCACCATGCCCAGCTAATTTTTGTATTTTTAGTAGACATGGGGTTTTACCATGTTGGCCAGGCTGGTGTTGGACTCCTAACCTCAGGTGATCTACCTGCCTCGGCCTCCCAAAGTGCTGGGTTTACAGGTGTGAGCTACCTCGCCCGGCCAGTTCATTTCACTCTTCCTGGATATAGTTCCCTTTTTGTACCGTGACTGTGACCTGTCTCTTGTAAGATTTTGAGGGCAGCTGCGGTCTCCATCTTGCGCCCTGTTCAGCTCTCTGTAGGTTTTGCCAGGCTACTGAGCCCTGACTCTTAGAAGGGAGTCGGAGTCTGAGAGCAGGGCAGTAATAACCACCTGTCAGCTGCATAGGGATTCTGAGAGTTGGGCCTCCCCATGAGTCACTTGCTAGCTCCTGTTAGTAAGTCTTTTCAATTCCCTATCAAGTCCCTACCTATCTGTTCCCTGTCATGGGAATCTTTTCCTTTCACTCCTTGATAATGTGCCTTCCTCTGCCACACACTTTCCTCCATTTCCTTTGGAAACACAGTACAGGGACTTTTGTGTTGCCAGGAATGAATGTTTAGTAAGCAGGCCTTCAATTCCTCCCGCGGTTCCAAGGCAATATAGAGCCTTTTGTCACTTGTCCCAAGACACCCTGTTGAAATACATCAGCCTACAAGGAAAGTCTTGGCAGAGGAAACCGTCATGAAAGAACGATTCCAATTGAAGAATATATAGCTGGAGACCCAGGGGCTGTTGAGAGTTTAATTAACGTTATTAGAAATGAAGAATTGGTTATTTTAAAATAAAATTTCAGATCTCCTGTCTCCATATCCATTTCTTCGTTACGTCACTGTTCCTTTTACCTGCCTTTTAATGTAGCCAGTTTTTACTGTGTTCTCATTATGTGAGCAGGCACCCTGCTGACCCCTGGGCTGAAGGATGAACAGGTCTTAGGCCATGCTCTCAAGGGGCTTTCATCCTGCTCAGACAAGAGCTAAGCAGACAGCCACAGCTTGGAGTCCTTACTGCTCCACAGAGAAGTTTCTGGAGTCTGAGAGAACACTTAGCATAAAGCAGCCTGTGTACTTGGCTGGGGACAGGAAATGGTTCCTTCAGAAGCTTTCCCTGGACCTGTATCCCAGAAGGTGACCTAAAGGTGGTCCAGGCAGAAGGAGTGGCTGGGGTGAAGGTGGGAGGGAGTTGATGGATTTGGTAAATTGTAGACTCAGCATGGTTGAGGCAGGCCTTGAGGAAGGGGGTAGGGAGGCAGAAGGAGGAGGAGGAGCGGGCAGGCATCTGGATAGGATAATTAGGCACTGAGCTATGCAGGGCCTTGACTGCTGCACTAATTACTGGTGCTGGTCAGGTCAAATGTTATCCAGAGGGCCTGGGAACCCACAGCAAAGGATTAGGCAAGGTGGGCCAGGAACTTTGAAAGCCATTTAGCACAGAAGTTATGAGCAAGGGCTCTGGTCCAGGTGACTGGGGTTTGAATTCTGCGTTGACCACTTTCCAACTGTGGAAAAGTTACTTACCTGTCATTGCTGCCATACCTTTAAAATAGAGATAAAAATCCTGTCTGTCTTGTAGGATTGTTGTGAGCAATGACTAAATAAATTCACCTAAACCTCATAACAACAGCACATACAAAAATCTAGTTATCCTTTTTCTGGGAAGGGGGCATATCATATTTTCCATGAGCAGTCTCTTACACTGTGTATTAGTTAACTACTGGTGTAATAATACCGTGTAAAATACTCTAAAACACAGTGGCTTAAACAACAATTATGTATTATTACTCCTGCAGTTGTGAGTTTCCTGGGGTTTGGCTGAGACCTGGCTGGGCCTGCAGTTTGGGATCCAAGCTGAGGGCAGCAGCATCCTGGGGCAGCATCCCAAGGCAGTGGCACAGCTGTCAGGGGTAAGAGGAAATTTGCAATACTCTTAAGGCCTAGGCTCCAAAGCCCAGAATCAGTGGGCAGGACTTTGTACTGCTCTCCTATAGCGGAAGGAGCTACAGAGTCACCTGTAAAAAGGTAGGAGCACAGGGAGAGGTGAAGGATTGGGCTCAGCAATATGGGACACAGGCTGCATCTAATGTCTCCTGCTCTACATCTTTGTAGCTTCCCCGGAGGGAGTTTCCGTGAGGGGCAGTCCAATATACCACATTGGGCATGCTTGGCACCCCAAGAATCTGGTTTCAATTAGTGACCTTCCTACAGTCCTTTAACACTAACCTTTGGGCCTAGCTAATGTGTTCTTTCCTTGCTTCTCTTTGTTAGAGAAGGGAAAATATGCTAGTGTGGGTTTGGATCTGGATTCTGTGGAATGAGATGGGGATGGTGGTATCTCCAGTAATATGTAATGGAAATCTTAGAGATGAGCAGAGGTGTTTCTGCAGGCATGCTCTGTAGCCTTTCTCAGACTTACCAGGTTGCAGTGCATTCCTTTTTTTTTCTTTGAGACAGGGTCTTGCTCTGTCACACAGGACAGAGTGTAGAGTAGCCATCATAGCTCGCTGCAGCCTCGACCTCCTGGGCTCCAGCGATCCTTGCAGTGCATCCTTGAACATGGTTTGTAGCGAATGTGAACTGTTATGATAAGACTTAATGTTTAGATTTAGTAATAAGATATGTGTTTGTTTATATGTGTTTTTAGGTGACTCTATCCCAATATAATTGAAAGAATTGCATTTTTGGCGGACTCCTTGGAATTTTCTTTGTACTCCCTGGGAGCCCCGTGTGAGGCAAGTCTGACTTGCTAGTTGACACCCTAGGCAAATGCTGGGAGAGAGGACAGAGGGAGGCAGCGCAGTTCGTATTAACTGGTGGTGTAACTCTACCTCTCAGTTCTCCTGGATTCCTTGGGGCTTGGGAAGATGGGGGCATGGAAGGAGTCAAATACCATTCCTTTGCCAGCATGTAAAATAATCTCCCTCCTTTTCCCTGGACTCCTTATGCTGTGTGACAAACATATCCATTCTTCCCCAGGCAGAAAAGAGAGAAGTGGGGGATGGACAAGACATTTTTATAGGGTGTACTTTTCTATTTTCTATTTGAGAATGTAAGTACATTATAAAAGTAAGCATCAAATTTCTTATAATGATAGGTATTTATTAGGTTAAAAAGTTAAACACTATCTCTAAAAGTATACTTAAGTGTAAGATTAAACTGAGCATTTTTTTCAGGTATAGGAAGAAGAAACATCATAGAATCTTTTTGATAACAAAAAAAAATAACATGTAAACTATGTGGCAGTATGATTGGCATCTAGAAGATGCTCAGTAAATTGTAGGCTTGATGATGATCATGATGATAGTAGTGCTTTCTCTAGCCCATTTATTGGAGAAAGGTATTAAAAGCAGAGATTATGCCAGGTGGGGCGGCTCATGCTGGTAATCCCACCACTTTGGGAGGCTGAGGTGGGTGGATCATATGAGGTAAGGAGTTCAAGACCAGCCTGGCTAACATGGTAAACCCTGTCTCTACTAAAAATGCAAAAAAATTAGCCGAGCGTGGTGGCAGCTGCCTGTAATCCCAGCTACTCGGGAGGCTAAGGCAGGAGAATTGCTTGAATTTGGTTCAAGTGAGCCGAGATCGTGCCATTGCACTCCACCCTGGGTAACAAGAGCAAAGTTCCATCTCAAAAAAAAAAAAAAAAAAAAAAAGAGCAGGGATTACAAACTTCAGGACTTCATCAACTCTGTTGCTCCAGAGGAACCTCTTTCAGCCATTCTTCCCCTACATGGAAAAGCAACAGGAAAATGAAAGCTTAAGTTATAAAACCAAGCCAAATGTATCCCTTAGATGTGACGGTTTTTTTTTCTTGGAGTAGTTGCTTCTAAAAGGCAACATTCAAAATAACCACTACAAGAATAGACATGCTGAAATCTTAATGGTGCAATGCTATTTTGTTGAATAAAAAATAGGGCTGAATAATGACGAATCATAGCTATGAAATGAAAAAAAAGATCATCATGTCTTGTGCTTCAGGGTGTGAATTAATGGCAAAAATCTGTCTGTATTAGTCAGTAGGGGGAGATGAATTCAAATGAAAACTTACAGTGATACATGTTCTTTTTTTTGTTAAGCATCATTTGTGGCTGGAGTCCTGAAATAGTTTGTCTAATGGTAAACTTTCCTGAGGGTCCACTATAAGCAAGACTCAGTAAAGAAGGAGCTGCAAGTTTCACCAAGTCCCTCCTTCTCTCTCTTCCTCTCTCTCTCTTCCTTCCTTCCCTATTAAGCACAGCCTTTCCAGTTCAGGAATTTATATCTTAATGGGAATGGCAAGATGTAGACATTGGAAAGATAACAACAAGTGCAAATTTATATGGTACATATCCTGTATGTCAGGTTTCTAATATATCTGGAGGAAAAATCAATAGAGTGGAAACGATGGTGCTAAATCTTGACCAAATTAAACAACGAATTTTACTTCTTTCTTTGTATTTTTTTTAGTTCGGGGGTGTTAATTTCAATTGTTTCAGTGTTAGAATAACATTGCCACCTAAGAAGTAGCCCCCTCCCCTGTAACACTGTTGAATTCAAACAGTAGTTGATGACTCAGCTACCGTATACTTATATACCCTACAATTACATTGTCAAAATCTTCTCCTGAATAGGGAGGTTGATTTTAACAGGAATTCTTAGCTGACTGATGCTCCACTGAGGCTGAAATGGCTTGATAATGATTTGATTTACTGATAATGTCTTACTGATATTTCTTAAAAAGCTGCCATGTATATTTGGGTTTTTACTTTGAGGTGTTTATGTCTTATATTTTAAAAGTGAATTAGAATAATTTGCCAACTACATGTAGCTCAAATTTGCTAAAGTTTTCAAAATAAAGTAGTGACAAATGATTATTCAATACAGGGGTTGAACACAATGAAGTATCAATGTAGAACCCACCAAACATGCCATATCCTAGAAATAAACTCCGGAGGGTTGAATATTGCAAGTCAAATTATAGGAAAAGTAGCAGAAAATATAATATGTATTAGGTTTGTGCATGAATGACAGTTTCTGTGGCTTTAAATCAAAAGAAGCAACTATAAGGGTAAAAGCGAACAAGTTTGAATATTTTAATGTAAAACTTCTTTTTTTAACATATATTTTATTGTGTTTTAGGTTTTGGGGTACATGTGAAGAACATGAATTTAAAACTTCTATATAAAAGACTGGGACAATTCACAGTAAATTTGGGACACATCAATGATTAACAATATGTTATAACTGGAATATATCACTAAGTCAAATGCAGAAGAAAAGGGCCGGGGCCTATAACAGATAGATATGGAATATAATAGCTACCATTTATTGAATATTTTTTCATGCCCATATAGACTTACAAAATCTGATTATACTGATTGTTTTTTATACAAAATGTTTTGTAACTAGCTTTTCTGATATAGCAGCACAGACTGTGTCACTATATAGTCTTCTAAAACATAGTTTTAGAAGTACAGCCCTATTTTGCCTAACTATGTTTCAATGCTGTGTGTTAAGGTTACGGAAAACTAACTTAGGGTGACTTTTCTAGCATCTTTTCTACTTATGAAGTCATGGTTAGAGTTATGGTTATGGACACCCCCTTGAATGAAACAGTGATTTACGAAGAAGCACATTTGATACTGCTTTTATCAACAGTTTTATAGGTAGCATTTGCCACTAAAACCTGTTTTAGCAAAAGATAAAATATCATTTAAGATCCCACACTTTTGACAACATGTCATCAGTTATCTTTAAAGGCTTCAGTAAAAGAGACATGTTAATTACAATTCCTGCGAGCATCTTGAGGATAGCAATGACTATAGTATTATATTAGGGCACTTTGTCAAGCATGTCATTCCCTTATCTTGCTTTTATAGCAGAGGAAATAAAGGCACTAGAGACATATCTTTGAGGTCACACAACAAGTTAACAGCGGGTAAACATTAGAACCGGCAGCTCCAAGATTCCCACTGCGTGTAATTAGCTCACCGCAGGCAGGAAATGACAGCACTGGGAATAAATGGCAGATGTGGAGTTTGGGGACTTGGAGGCTGGTGGGAATTCTCTGTGCTCATCTGAATGGTTAATTAAGTTAGTTCCTCTCAGGGGCTCTTACTGCCTGGAACATGGAGGCCTCTCAGCCAGGTACCTTCTTCCTTAGGGTGCGAGGAAACATGATGGTCACCCTCTGGTGCTTTCATGGGCTGGGTTGGTGGAGGAGTTTGAGTGGGGCCTGAGTAATTTCTTAGGTGCTGCAGTCTCTTACTGAGGTTTTGTGTAGTTTCCGAGTATGATTTTGGCATTGGCTCCCATAGGACTTTGATGTGTCTGGGGGAGTGCATGGTTGGGAGTAAAGGGCAGGGACTGCCTGGACTATTTTTAAGTTCACCCCTCCCTCCCTCCCTCCTGGGCAGCTCATGGAGTGTATGTCTGTCTTCTTTGTCTCCTTATAAGTGATGGTTACTGAATTCATGGACTACCTCCTGTTCTTAGAGACCCAAAATCATTTTAGGAAACAATGTGGCATTTGAAGGCTGTCAAAAGACTGGCTAAGTGTATAGAGAATTCTAGAGAGGGTAGAGGC
The DNA here is from genome assembly GCA_036589455.1 of Ateles fusciceps. Taxonomy (NCBI): domain Eukaryota; kingdom Metazoa; phylum Chordata; class Mammalia; order Primates; family Atelidae; genus Ateles; species Ateles fusciceps. Next base: position 13,409,893 of record JAZHEH010001266.1, on the reverse strand, counting down.
AGTCTGCCAAATTGAATCCAAAGGCTGGTTCCATCAGATGCTCTAACAAGCTTGTTAGTCCTGGAATCATGATTATCTTAATTTCACTGATCCCCTAGTAAGGACATGACTAAGCATTCAATCACCAAGGATTGATTAGAGAGAAATGAGTCTGTGCTCCTGCTTTAGAACTCTGAAAGAAGGTGGAATCTTGAGTTCATTTCCTCTTCTGCTCAGTCTAGAATGAGCGTGGCATGCTTCCTGGGAGAGAACTCAAGCTAGACGGCAGTCACTTCCTGTTGCATCAAATCTGGTTACTCAAAGTGAGCCGGATTGATTGGCAGCATCAGTACCACTTGAGAGCTTGTTAAAATGCAGATTATAAGGTTCTATCACCTGTGGGGGTCTTGTGTGTGTGTGTGTGTGTGTGTGTGTGTGTGTGTGTTCCAACACAACTTATTTATTTATTTATTTATTTTTGAGGAAAGGTTTTGCTCTATTGCCCAAGTTGGAGTGCAGCGGTGCTATCTCTGCTCACTGCAATCTCCACCTCCTAGGCTCAAGTAATCCTCTGGCCTCAGCCTTCCAAGTAGCTGGGACTACAGGTGTGTGCCACTGTGCCTGGCCAATTTTTTTGTATTTTTTGTAGACACTGGGTTTCGTCTTGTTACTCAGGCGTGTTTCTAACTCCTGAGCTCAAGAGAGCTGCCCACCTTGGCCTCCCAAAATGTTGGGATTACAGGCCTGAGCCTGTAATAAAATAAATTTTATTTATAGAAAAAAGCTGCTAGTTCTTGGGCTATATAAGTTCACTGGCCCATGGTACAGATTGGGCAGTACCATTTTTGGCTACCCATTTGTGTCTTGTGTCTAGAGACACTATGTTCTATTAATCATTATGTGTTTCCTTTTAAAAATAATTTCAACTTTTATTTCAGATTTGGGAGTATATATGCAAGTTTGTTACATAGGTGTATTGCATGATGCTGAGGTTTGGGGTACAATTGATCTTGACACCCAGATAGTGAGGATAGTACCTAATAGCTTTTCAACCTTTGCACCCCTTCTTTCCTCTCCCCTTTAGTAGTCCCATGTCTATTGTAGCTATCTTTATTTCCATGTGTATCTTTATTCCCAATATGTAGGTCTCACTTCTAAGAGAGAACATACAGTAGTTGGTTTTCTATTCCATGTTAATTTGCTTAGGATAATGGCCTCCAGCTGCATCCAGGTTCCTGCAGAGGACATAATTTCCTTCTTTTAATGGCTGCCTACTATTCCTATCACCTGTATTTTAACACACTCTCCAGGTGGTTCTTATGCCAGTTTGAGAAGAACTGGTATGTAGTGTATGAATGATTTATCTGGGGGAGGTTGCATGATTAATGATGAATGCTTTTTCCTGATCATATTTTATATTTATACTTTATGACCCTTAATAAATATTTTAATCTTTGAATGTTTTAATAATTTAAACATCTTTTAAAAAGTTGTTTTTGGCTGGGTGTGGTGGCTCACACCTGTAATCCTAGCACTTTGGGAGACCGAGGCGGGTGGTTCACAAGGTCAAGAGATAGAGACCATCCTGGCCAACATGGTGAAACCTCATCTCTACTAAAAATACAAAAATTAGCTGGGAGTAGTGGTGTGCACCTGTAGTCCCAACTACTGGGGAGGCTGAGGCAGCAAAATCGCTTGGACCCAGGAGGCAGAGGTTGCAGTGAGCCAAGGTCGGGCCACTGCACTCCAGCCTGGTGACAGAGTGAGACTCCATCTTAAAAAAAAAAAAAAGTTGTTTTCCATTATCAATGAGTACATGCTATGAGAGCATCAGAAAATACAGAAAAGTAAAAAGCAATTTATCCCTCTAGAATATTTATTGATAACATTTTAAAAGTATATATATTTTGCTTATCTTTTCTATGTATAACTTTTTAAAACTTTATTTTTTTTTCTGATTGAAGGCATTATATATTATCCTTGTAGGGCAATAAAGTGGTACTATATAGTCTTTGCTTCTTTCCTTTGGTTTAAGGGAATTCTCTTAGATAATCTTTGTTTTAAAAGATTTTTTTCCTCTAATTTTTATTTAAATTTTATACAATTTAGGAAGATTCCTGGTGTAATTATTAATGCCTCAAATAGTTATTTTGCCATCAGAATGGAGAATTTATTCTCTTCTTTTTGCAACAGAAAAATTTAATTGACTACTCACTGGTAGCATATATTCTGTATTATATATGAATCTTCTTTGACCAAAACTTTCTGGAGGGTAGAAAAGCTTTTGCTTTGGAAGGATGCAAACTGGCCTGATAGGAGGGGGAGAGGGAGGGAATGGTCTCAACAGAAAGTCCTGTTTTTCCAAGGTGAGTGGGGGAACACCTCACCACTGTGAGGATGGAGGTTTTGGTTTTTTGGGCTTCTTTGCTGAGACTGGAAAAATACAAGCTAGAATGATTCTTTGCCCAAATCTCTGCTTTGTAAGGGAGTTTGAGAAGCGATCAGCATGTAATTTTTAACCTCTGTAGAATAGCTGGCTTGTGTTTGAGGCAGGGCAGGAGAAATCTGGTCGTGATTTTTCCTGTACCCTTTTTACCATGCTTTGTTTTGGAATATGTCATTGCCCTCAATAATGCAGAATGTATTATGTCAAGTAAAAAATTTGGTGCATTTCTTATGTCCACAGGTTAGACTCTTTCTCTAATTGTTCCAAGCTTCATTTACATCTTCAGAGAACATTAGTAACACTTTTTTTTTTGAGTTAATATTTTATTATCATCCAGATGCAGTTGGGTAGTCTCCATACTTTATACTTTTTATAAATAAAAAAATTACAAATTTTAAATAGCCAATGGTTGGTTATGCTTTCAAGAAGACATGATTAGACTAATTCATTAATGGTGGCTTCAAGATTTTCCTTATTATTATAGCTCCAGAAAATTCACCTACCTTTTGTCCCTTCTTATAAAACTATGTTGGCATGCATTCGACTTCACACTCTGAAGCAACATCCTGAGAGTCACCCACATCTACTTCAAGGAATATCATGTTGGAATACTTTTCAGAGAGGGAATGAAATAAAGGCTTGATCATTTTGCAAGGCCCACACTATGGGGCTGAGAAGTCACCTACTCTAAGTTTATCGCCTGCAGCCTCCAAGCCTTCCTGAAATGCAAACTTATGCTCAGTTTGTTCTACCATTTTGGCTGTTGGGGTCTTCTAAGTAACATTTCTAAAAAGTATCTCCTCTGTCTCTTGTTCCACACTGTTCCAGATGGCTTCTTCTTCAAACGAATTTTTACTTCCCTATCCATACTTTTCTGAAGTTTCAGCCACACCCCCACCTGAAGTTCTTTATTATGTACACTCTTTTTTTTTTTTTTTTTTTTAAAGTTTTGGTATTACTTCCAAACAGGGGAGAGCCAGAAAAGTGACTCAGCCACAGGAATGTGTCCGTTTTGTGGGTGAGCTGGTGGGGGTGGCCTCGGGAGAACCTGATGGAGACAGAATTATGGCTAGTTAGTCATTAATAATCATAACTTTTTTTTTTTACATTTTAAGTTTTTCTTACCATTACACAAAATATCCATGTAACATAATAACTAATTTTTGTTACACAGGACATGCCTTGTAGTTCTGCTTTTTGCCTTGGTGACATAGACTGTGTATACCTAAGAAAGTGGAGTCACTGCAGTAGAATTGCTTAGAAATGTTTTGTAATGGAAAACTGTTTATGTGATAAACTAGGTTGATTAGGATTGAATAGAATTGGAAGATAGCAGATCTTAAGGTACCACCCCAAAGCCTGCTGCTGTGTCACAGATCTTGGCTGATAGTATCTTATTTATGTTGAGAAGCTGGTTGGGCAGGAAGGATGTGTGGTCTGGATATTGCATGAGCCAGCTTGGCATTTAAATTTGCCAAAGACTTTGAAGCATTGCCACATTTTAAAAAGTCTCTGTGATAAATTTCAACATTCCCATCCCCTATAACTCTGCATATTATTATTGTTAGCCCACATGATGTCTTTCCACAGCATCACTGAGCGCCCAGTGGTCCATGGTGCTGAGCAGCGCCCCCTACTGTGAGGCCTGGTTCCAGTCCTGCAGAAACTTACACTCAAAGCCATGAACAGTTTTCATTTTTATTAATAGAAGCTTAAGAGCTTTCCCCCAGGCAAATATGTTGGCTAACTGTAAAACTTTCTTTTTTTTTAAGTTGCAGGGGTGGGTGGGGTGTGTGTGTGTGTGTGTGTGTATGTGTGTGTATGTGAATTCTTTTTCATGAAGTATATAAATTCTTGGAACAATAACAGCTGGAGAGTTGTGAGTAAATGAAAATTTGGTAAACAGGTGGCTTTTCTGAGATTAGCAAAAATGTGTATGTTTTGGAAGCAAGGTGCTGTAGGGTCTTGCTCCCTGCTTCTATTCCTTCTCTGTCTCCCAGTGAGCACCAGACTCCACCACACTGGCCTCCTTAACGTTCCTTAACACGCCAGCCATGCTCTGCCACAGGACCTCGGCATTTCACTCTCCTCCTCCTGCAAGACTCTTTCCCACTTCCTTGCAAGCCTGGCTTTTCCACTTTCTTCAAATAGTGGCTTCTTTCTGAGGATATTTTTGGCTACCCATCTACAGGTTTATTCCTTCTGCTGGAGCTTTGGGATTTCATACCCTGCTTCTTAATTTTTCTTCTCTTTAGCACTTATTAATATCTAACACACTATAAATTTTTAACCTCTTTATTTTATTGATCTCCTTCCCCCCTCATAAACGTTCCTGAGAGTATGGTAATTGTATTTTCCATGGTATTCCCAGTGCCTGGAATAGTGCCTGGATCATCATAAGTGCTCAATAAATGATGGCTAAATGGAAGAAGGGAAGGAAGATTGGTTGTGAATGACTCTCCTTGGCTTCTGTTCATCATAACTGACCTCCTCCATATTTAGACAACTCATTGTAAGCTAGCAATCAGCTTATTCACTGTACAGGACATCCTGTGATTTTGAGGTGTTCTCGCAGGCTTCTTGGTTGGTAACCACAGGAAGTAGACTCATTAGTATCAGGTGTATAGAGGCATGTTCTATGAAACCGGTAAACACCTCTCTCTCTACATGATTGTACTATTTCTTACATTTCCAAGAAGTCAACAGGTAGTAACAGATGCAGCCTGATTGATTTCTGGGAGGGTAATGACAGAGAATATTTGCCATGGGATAGGTAAATGGAATCCTTGGCACTGAGATTCCATTATCTTTTGTCTACGGATAAAAGATGTATGACTTATTTATCATTTAATTCCACACCCAGCATTAGGAGGACTGATAGGTGAGGGGGCTAGGAGGAGAGGGCCTTGTGCATGGCTTTGTAAATAGTGATAAAGCAGTGGGAATGTAAAACTCGGCTTGGCAGGGTCTGCCTGGGATTTGCTGAGTCCATAGCAATACTTAATTAACTGTGCAAACATTCATTCAAGATAAGACTATAACAGTTGCCTTGGGGAAAATTCTTTGAGTCAATATTTGTTTGATCTTTTGTATAGTATTTTGGCTTTGCTGTTCATGCTATAGCAAAGCTCCTGTTATAAATGCTGTTTTCAGGGATTTGCATACCAGGTCAGTCCTGGGAGAGGTAAAGGATTGGAATCACTGTTTAAATAGAAGTTCTAAGGGTTTTCAAACGAATCTTTAAAAGTTGAAATACTTTGTTTCAATCAGTTGTCAAATAATCATTAAAAACCTGGAGTAAGTACTCTGGGAAATCCCACAATGTAGGATAAGCTCTTTGCCTTCAATTTGCTTATACTCTAGCTGTAGAAATAAGACTTGAATCAGTAGATATGATAGAAGGTACGTATACTAAATAGTAACAATGGCTGTAATTTCTTAGACACTTAAAAATGACTGAGCACTGGCCTAGTACTTTCTAAGCATTAAATGAATTAATTCATTTAATTTTTCCAGTAGCCCAAGGAGGCAGGTGCTTTTGGTTAGTGTGACGTTTCGCACAGAATAAACAATGTCGTTTGGAGAACGAGAAGACCACGGAATCAAAGAGCCATGAGGGAAAACTTCAAGGACAAGGTCTCTCAGTCCAGATGTTAAAGACTGGGAGGCAAATGGCTTGCAATGGGAAGAAGAAAAGGGGCATAATGGCATTGGTTGTTTTGCTGGTAACATCCCTTTCTCTCTTGAGTGTTGTTTTACCATTTCTTTTTTTTTCTTGTTCTGTCGCCCAGGCTGGAGTGCAGTGGCGTGATCTCAGTTCACTGCAACCTTTGCCTCCCAGGTTCAAGTGATCCTCCTGCCTCAGCCTCCTAAGTAGCTGGGATTACAGGCACAGGCCACTACACCTGGCTAATTTTTGTATTTTCGGTAGAGACAGAGTTTTGCTATTTTGGCCAGGCTGGTCTTGAACCCCTCATCTCAAGTGATCTACCCTCCTCAGTCTCCTAATATTTTACTGTTTTACCCTTTCTTGACTTTCAGCACATTGCCTCTGGTGAAGAGGACAATAAACAAACACATAAGTAAATATACAGGATGTCAGTGTAATAAATGCTCTGAAGGATAAGACAGGAAAGGGAGAATGCTGGGGTGGTGAAGGAGGGGATTTGTAATTTATTTTTATTGATTTATTTTTCGAGACAGTTTCACTCTGTTGCCCAGGCTGGAGTATAGTGGCGTGATCTCAGCTTGCTGCAGCCTCTGCCTCCCAGGTTTAAGTGATTCTCGTGCCTCAGCCTTCTGAGTGGTTGGGATTACAGGTGTGTACTGCCGTGGCTGGCTAATATTTGTGCTGTTAGTAGAGATGGGGTTTCACCATGTTGGCCAGGCTGGTCTCAAATTTCTGACCTCCAGTGATCTACCCATCTTGGCCTCCCAAAGTGCTGGGATTACAGGCTTGAGCCACTGTGCCCAGCCTGGATTTGCAATGTTAAATAGGATGATCAGGAAAGCCTGAGACATTTGAGTGAAGATGGAAGGAGGAGAGAAAAAATGCTGTGAAGGTACTTATGGGACGAGCCTTCTGGGCAGAGGCAACAGTAAGTGCAATTGCCCTGGGGTGGGAACTTAACCTTGATTATTCACGGAACACCAAGGACACCAGAGTGACTGGAGAATAGGGAGCAGGGAGAAAGGTAAGAGGTGACATCTTCGTGGATAATCCATGCTCAGTCACTGCTGGGTTTACTGATGATGATAATGGTGAGGGAGGAGGAGCTGTAGAGAGTTTTTGAGTGAGTAGAATGGCAGGCCAGCAGCTGTCACTGCTTTCTGCAACCCCGTGCAGTTTTAGCTTCTCTTGCTTTTCAGTAGCAGGCCCCGCCCAGTATATCTCTTGGTCTCTGACCCATTGCTGATGTGGGCAGAGACACCCTACAGCTTCACACCCATTAGCTGGCAGGTAGAAAACCAGCAGAAGCCCTGAGTGAGAGAAGGCACGTGCCCTCCACCCTCATGGTGTTTTCTCTGCCCGTGTTTCTGAGTTTCTTCTTTTATCTCCTGCTGTTACTGATATGCTGGCTGGGTCTTGGGATCTGCCTTGTTCTTGCCATCTTCCTGTCCAAGCCCACTGCTGTGATTCTGGGAGGCAGTGTGGGTTCTGGGCTGTGGCTTGTAGCCTTGTGGGGCTCTGTGCTGAGCAGAGCATTAGGAAGATCTGCTGTGCTGCTGAGGCCTCCTTTTCTTCCACTCTGTGCTTTCTTTTGCTTAGGGTCCTACCACTGCTGCATCTCCTTGGATGACAGACTTGGGGGACCCTAGTGGGCGCAGGTGCCTGCACTTCTGTAGGTATCTCCTGGGCCATTGCCAAAACTCTGGAGGCAGGGTGATGCACTCAGGTTCCCTCCAGCCTGGATTTGCCTGTCTCTGATCCTTTCGCTTTAGCCCACGTTGCTGATCCTCTGAGTTACAAGCAGAAGCAAAATGAAGAGAGAGAGGGACGGCAACCTCGAGTGAGGATGTGGAGACCCAGACCAGGGTGACGGCCATACGAAGGGAGAAGGAGGGCAGAAGTGAGGGGTCTGGGGAAGGAAGCCTCAACAGACCATGGTCCATTGGCTTATGGAGACTCAGTAGAAAATTAGAGCCCATACAAGCACCTAAGGATCAATATTAATCCAGAAATTGCAAACGCAATGAGTGCTTTCAGAGGGTCTTATAGCCAAGACATGAGCAAGTTACATAAAGAAGATGTTTCTGCTGTGGAGGCCTGTGAGTGTCCAGGTGGGGTAGATCAATGTGGGTTCATGTCAGAGGCTCAAGTGAATATTTACTCAAAGGGTCGACCACAGGGCCACTTTTGTGATGGCACACACACGCACATGCACACACACATGTGCTCTCTCTTATTCTCTCCTTTGGTTTCTGATTTTAGTTGCAGTTACTTCTATATAGATCTAAAACATCAGCTTTAATGCCCTTAATAGGAATGATTATAGCACATATAGGCCTGATTCTCCAATGTACAGAGCACAGGTTGAGGTGATAGGAAGTTCTCTGAGGTTTTCTCCTTGCTTCCAGCAACAAGAACCTGACTTCTAAGGGCACACACAGAGGCCATTGGCAATCAACTGTGAATCAAGGTGTGCTGATGCGCCCCTTCCAGCCTCAGAAAAGAGTAACTGGGCTGAAAAATGTTATTATAATAAAAATATAATATTGCCATCATCTTAGAAGGTGGCTAAATGAAGGTATGTTCCCTCTTTGAAGAAAAATGTTAACTAAGTGGTCTCTCCAGGCATACCACTTACTTTCCTGGGAAATGGATTAATTTGAATTAACATTTATTGAGCTTCCAGAATATCCTATGAAATGCTTTAAATTTTAAAAATACAATTTATTTTCTGAATGGGTAATTTACTCATATGGTTCAATATTTAAAAGTGACAAAAGAATGTACAGTGAGAATCCCCCACCCTATCTCTCCTCCTCCAGGCAGCTAGTTTTTTGCCACAAGGCAACCCATATCAGCAGTTTCTTATTTATTTTGTTAATATACTGTATAGTGTGCTCAATCAGGGTTAATAATCTTAAGGAAAGCAGAATGTCTTTTCTCTTTTTAAGGACTTTGTATTTCACAAAACACAGTGAGTCAATCATTCATATAGACCTGTATTTTAGAAACTTATATAATAAATCCAATGAGTACATAATTCCTGGATGCCCCATAAACTTTATGCTTTTGATTTTTAAATTTAGAAATCTTCCTTCCCCTCTCGTTCCCTCCCTTTTTTATAAATTGTTCTCAAATCTTTGGCTATCGCTGTTGCTTCCTTGTGAGCAGTGCCAGCGCTGATTGGATAAGTGGTAAACAAATATCATGGTAACAGAAAAATGTAGACACAGCCAATCAAGTTTAGATCGACCGTTTCTATTTAGATGGGTCTATATGTTTATGGCTGTGGTTTCACGTTGTGTTTTGCAATGTGTGCATTTTATTGAACGCATTTCTGACCAATGTAGACTTAATGTGTATGTTTGCGTTAAATTTGTTCATGTGATGAAGTTAAGTAGTTCACAGGATACTGGAAAAAAACAATAATCAACGAACCATGCTTTTAAACTCTTTAAAAGTTGTCAAACTTCTCGTGGAGAAAAAGAAAAAAGAAAACTTATTTATTTTTTATAAGTGAAGGAATAGAGGACAGAAGTTAAAAAAAACCCATATCTACTGTGCATAGTTTGAATATGACCTGGGTTTGACCCCAGATTTGTGGAAAATCTTAACGAAAAAGAAAGTAGAAAGTTGGTCATGTGACCATCCTAGTTTTGTTTTTCTGCAGTAGATACCTAATAAATGCTTCTGATCACTAAATGTCATATACTCTGAAAAGCAGGTAAGATAAACAAATATGTAATCCATATAATTTTAAAAACAGTGTTAGCAGAATACCTTTCTGAGTGTGCTTGGCAGTGTTGGTGGTTGAGGGAAAACATGCAGAGACAAAAAAGCAAAGACAAAAAGCCTCAGAAACTATGGCCAGTGCTATAGCTATAGCTGGTGAGGCAGGAGGCTGATGGAGTTTGAGGCCAATCTAGGAGAGAGGGAGATCCTGGAGAAGAATCCAGAGGAGCGGGAGGATGGGTTTTGAATATAGGAAAGTGAAATGTCAGGATTTGTATTAGCTACCAGAGTAGCACTAGAGTAACTTACTAGCTTTCCTGCAGCCTGGGGGAGGTGAGGCCTTTCTTTCCTGGCATGCCTTAAATAGCAGCCTAGATAAAACAGATTGGCTGCAAATATGATTCCTTTGTATTTGGAAACCTTATTTTTATATGTTTTGATTTTTTTCTTAAAGAGAATGCTGCATATAATAAGAAGTGATAACTATAGTTTAAACAGATATTTTCAGGACTCTGAGAGAACAGCTCTTGGAAATACTAGTTTTCAGCCTAACTCTAGAAATCTATTTCCAAGGGAATGCTTGACACACAGAAAAAGATTTGTCATAAAGATAGTTCTTTGAAGTATAATTTATAATAAAGAAAAATGGAAAGTGAGTTATTTGTCTAACAAGAAAAGAATGGATAAGGAAATGGTAATACTATGTGTATTTTGAGGGTAAAATAATATTTAAGGTATGTTTTAAGTTAGGTATGAGGCGGAATAAAATTCTATGAAAAAAAGACAAGAAGGGAGTATTAATGGTGGTTGTGTGTATGTGATGAAATTTTAAAAAACTGTTCTGGATCTAAAAATGGGCTATTATGTGGATATATTACCTTAAAAAGTAGAGAAAAAAGTCCTCACGAAAAAAGACCAAGAGTTGAAGTGGCTGGAATACTTAGTTGCTTTCATTTAGTGGAGGTTGTTATCATGAGTGTTTTAAACCTCAGATGTTCAGGCATTTTTGTAAATTCCTTGGCTGTGTACTGCCAAGGTTAAGATGTACTGGAGCTGGAGCTAGTTCTGTGGGGGAGGAGGAGGAAACTCTCAGTAGGGGAGAAGTGAAAACATTCCTAACCCAGTAGGTGCAGGGTTTGTAGCCCTGCAGCCCTACATGCACTCCGGAATTTGTAATTTGCAGTGATGGCACAGTGTGCCTCCGGCCATAGCCAAACTGCTGGCTGCTAGAATGCATGGCCATGGACGACTTGGTGACCAGTGGCCTGTAAAATGCCACAGAACGCCCTGGCAGCTCATTTTTAATTTTCCCAGGAAGTTGCTTGTAACTTTGCAAAGATAAGGCAAAGGATCAGACCGGGGACATGCCCAGAGCACAGGCAGCCCCCAGTCATGTCTTTGTAGAAAGCTCTGGAGAGCAGTGAAACTTACTTGCTTTCCTGCAGCCTGGGGGAGGTAAGTGCTTTGTTTTCTGTCATGCCTTAAATAGCCTCCTGAACATTATTGATTAACTCTGCAAATATGATCCTTTTGTGTTTTGAAACCTTATTTTTATATATTTTGATTTTTTTTCTTAAAGACAATGAGGGATGTAATAAGCAGTGATAACTATAACTATAGTTTAATTTCTTTTTAAAATTTCCCCAGGACTCTGCTGGAACAGAACTTCAAAGTGTTTGTTTTCAGCCTGCTTTTAAAGTGATTTGAAGAGAGTGGCTTTGAAGGTTTTCATCCTTACTTTTTCATGTATGGTATCTTGTTCTTTAAAGTTGGTGAGCTGAGCACATCCACATGAACACATACAATTATAATTGCCCCAATTTTAAGCTCACTTGTGCCACAGTGAAAACTCAACACCATTAGCACAGTGTGCCAGCTCTGATCCTCTGAAGTGCTGGGCGTCTTTTTAATGGACAAATTGCAAATTTAATAATGTAAAAACTGAAGTTAATCACACTGGCATCTATTCTTCCAATTTGTCATTTAGCTGAAAGTGATCTGATGTCATTCAGAAAGAAGGCGGGTTGGAATGGCATCAAGTCCTAATGGTGTAGCTTTGGGCTGAAGCTGAGCTGCCTCCTTGAAGCAGCTGCTGTTGTTTCCTGGAGGGCAAACTTGGTTAAAGTGGCTGTTTCTGAATTACTCATAATCTTAGGATTCACTTGAGGAATGTGACAGTCAACACTGTTGATTTGCCTGGCAGGCTGAGGATGTCAGGTCACAGTGCCACATTGTCAGGCCACAGGAGGGTTCCTGAATGACTGAGGGAATCCCATATGTAGCAGCAGAACGAACACTGCTATCACCTTGCACCCCTGACTCCCTTTGGAAGGTGCCATGATCTCCTGCTATAATGGGATCTTTATTTGTGTTTGCTTTTGCTTCCCTTCCCATTCATGAAATGTTCTGCACATGAAACATCTGAGTATTCTGAAGAGCATAGTCTCTTCCTGTAAACCAATGGCTAAAAACCTGGAGTTGCCAGCCAGGATAATGAGTACAGTCTCTGAAGTTACCCAGTCCTTTGAGGGTTAAATCAGTGACCTTGGTTTTCTCAAGCTACACCTTGGTCTGCTTCCATGGTTACCACACAACACAAGGGGGAACACTCTTCCCATACAGTGTACCTAAGAGGAACTCATTTCAAAGATAGTTATGGAGGGCTGGATCATTTTAAAATTTAAATGAACAAATAGAAATTTCTAAGACTGTTATCACGGAATTTTTACTTTTATGAGACTGACCGTCTACCTACTGTGCTAATGAGGTACCTAATTTGTACCTTTAAAGACCAACCAATATAGCCAGCATGGTGGCTCATGCCTATAGTTCCAGCAGCTTCGGAAGCTGAGGTGGAAGGATCGCTTGAGCCCCGGAGTTCGAGACCAGCCTAGGCAACGTAGCAAGACCCCCCCATCTCTAAAATATTTATAAAAATTAACTGGGTGTGGTAGCTTGCGCCTCGTAGTCCCAGCTACTCAGGAAGCTGAGGCGGAGGACTACTTGAGCCCAGGGGTTTGAGGATGCAATGAGCTATGATCATGCCACTGCACTCCAGCCTGGAGCAACAGAGTGAGCCTGTCTTTAAAAAAAAAAAAAAAAAGACCAGCAAATATTACCATGGTATGAGATACCTCTGAAGTCCAGTTTGTGAGCTCATCTCTAAGCTCTGTGAGGGTGAGGCTGATTTCTGTTTTGTTCTCCATGGGTCTAACTTCAGTGCTTGGTACTTGGACTGGTATCCAGCTGTGGCAGGTATTTCTCTCAAACGAGAGCATTTATTTTCATAAAATTTAACTCTAGTTGTACTGTTATGCCTAATACTAAATTGAATCTAGATATTACTGATGTTTAATATTATTTGGGCTTTTGCCATAGCTGATCCATAATAACCAGAGATTAAATTCATAAAACCCATTCTAACATTGATCACTTTTAGAGGTTCCTTTTTGTTTTCTGTGGTTGCGTTTGAAATGGACACGGTCTTGCAAGGTTTTTGCTGGACTGCTGTTTTTGGAAGACAGTGTAGATTAATTCTATATTAAAGTTCAGAAGTGATTCCGAACTACCAGCCTGCCTCGAAGTCTCATTACTTATTAAAATGCCATTTCTATTCATATTCTCTTTTTTTTTCCTTGTCTCATTTTCAGTTAACTACATTCTTTTTAGCAGATTCAGGTGTTTGAAGAGTAATTCATTCTCGCAATGGGAATTGCAAGTCTATGGGGGAAGGTGACCTGGTGTTGGCTTAGATTTGTAGGGGTAGGAGGGCACCTTCTGGGATGTTCTTTAGCCCCAGAGTTCCCTTTAGACAGGAGCATCTTAAATCAACCCACACAGAGGGGTTCACAGGCCTCCAGGGAAGGTGAGTTTGTCATTTCTTTCCTGCTTTCCTGCTCACAACCTTTTGTAGCAGAATTTGTCTCATTCCTGAATTCTAAACTGGATGGCTTTGTGATCTAAGGCAATCTGCTTTATCTCTCCGCACTTCTGTCCTGATCTCTGAGACAAGGATAGCGCTGATTTGTTTACCAGCATCGCCAAAGGGGGGCTATGTAGGTGTATTTTTGTTAGAGTTGCTGTAACAGAGCAACAAACTGGTGGCTTAAGCAACAGAAATTGATCATCTCACTGTTCTGGATGCTAGACTGAAGTCAAGGTGATGGCACGGCTGGGCTCCCTTGAAGGCACTAAGGAAGGAACTGTTCCAGGCCTCTCTCCTGGCTTCTGGTACTGCCTGTGCTTGTAGGCACATAACTTCATAACTTGTGGCATTCTCCCTGTGTGTGTCTGTGTCTGACTTTACCCTTCTGGAAGGACACCAGTCGTGTTGGATCAGTGCCCATCCTACTCCATTATGACTCCATTTTAACTAATTATATCTGCAATGGACCTGTTTCCAAATTCTGATGAGTTACTGAGGCTTAGAACTATAACATGCACATTTTGCGGGGTAGAGGGGGACACAATTCAGTCTATAACAGTAGGCAAGAAGGTCAGATAAAATCAGGAGGTCTTATGTAGCAGGCTGTTCAATTTCTCTCAAGTTCTCTATTCTTTCTCACTTTTAAGAATCCAGTATATTAACTGGGCATGGTGGTTCATGTCTGTAATCCCAGCACTTTGAGAGGCCAAGGCGGGTGAATCACCTGAGGTCAGGGGTTTGAGACCAGCCTGGCCAACATGGTGAAACCCTGTCTCTACTAAAAATACAAAATTAATGAGGCGTGGTGGCACACATCTGTGGTACCAGCTCCTTGGGAGGCTGAGAAAGGAGAATTGCTTGAACCTGGGAGACGGAGGTTGCAGTGAGCCAAGATCGTGCCACTGCACTCCAGCCTGGGTGACAGAGCAAGACTCTGTCTCAAAAAAAAAAAAAAAGAAAAAAGAAAAAAGAATCTGGTATATTACACAGTGCCAACATAGGACATGTAGATTTGCTCTATGACTGGGATCCTGTTTATGAAGAGTAGATGAGAGTTAACTAATATAAGTCTTGTTTAAGTCATGATGTTCTTATACTAGGACCTTAGTAACCTCTAGGTCCTTTCCTGAATTTAGTTGCTACCATGGAAAGGTGACTGGATCTGGACCTGGTGCTGCAAACAGATGTGGACAGGTGGCGCTGTCAGAGGACTGCTGGGCCTTGTTTGTTTACTGGCTTCTTGAAATCCCAGATGGAAGACATAATAGAGATCAAAGGCCTTTGTAATTACCTCCCCCAGAAATTGTTGCTAATGCCTGTAGAGTTATTTGTAAGGCTGTGGCAGGGACTGTGTCTAATTTCACTCTACATACAGACTAGATGTTGGCTCTCAATTGCCTTAAGCTCTTCACTTTCTTTAAGTTGATGATTTTAGGTAATACCATCATTTCTGAGGTTGTTTCAGAAGTAGATGTCAGAGATCTCTTGGTGTAGGGATATTAAATTGTTTTCATATTGTGAATTAAACTTTTTATTGAAGTATAACATACATACGGAAATTTAATTTAGACGTTACTGATGTTTAATGTAAAGCTCATCAAAATTCAGGCCTCCCTGACCACCCCATTGCCTGTAGGAAACAGGGAACTCAGCGTGTGGAACAGCTTTCTGTGTACGGATAGAGGCATACAGTTTGATGAATTCTCACATGGAACATACCTGGGTAACTGGCATCTGGATTAAGAAACAGAACCTGACCAGCAAGCCTCTCTGTCATGTCCTTCCTAATCCCTACACCCTCCTTGCTATTCTGAAGTCTATCAGCATCAAGTATTTTTTGCTTGAGTTGGATTTTATGTACATATTTTAAAACACATTTAATTTTTTTTAGTTAAAAAATTAAATAAATATCATATAGCCCTAGAGTATGTACTTTTTAGTGTCTGACTTCTTTAGGTCAACATTATGTGGGGCTTCATGCATCTTGTTGCTTATAGTGAGAGTTCATTTATTCCAATGGTTGTATGATATCCCAAGGAAGACTTCCTGTTTGAGTAATGCAAAATCTTGTCTTCTATGTAGTTAGTGTATAGTTGAGTACTGCTGTCACTTTCCACATGGTTTCCCACACTTCTTTTTTACACATGTTCATGTTGCCGTTCTCACAGATTCAATTGCCTAACTTCCTTGATGTTTGAAGGCTTCCCCACCCTACTTTATTCTCTCTTCATGGGATGTTTGAAGCTTATTTTCTCCCCCTTTAATAACTGTCTGCAGTAACTCTGAGCAGGGATACATCTGGTTAAGTCTTTTGAACTTTCTGACATTAATATGAAAAGACAGATGTGAGTACTGGCAAATGGCTGATTAGGGAGGCCTTGGGAGGAGCAGCTGGATGAGGTCATAGATCTTCACCTCTCTTGCTTTGACTGCCATGGTAGATAAAACCCATGTCAGGAAGCAAGCTGTGGTTTTGACTGTGATATATTCTTTCTCATGATAAATGATTATGGATGCCTAGACATACAAGAATTTGAGGGGGGGCTTACATGAATGGTTTTTAGGAGAGAAATAGCGAAGTTCTTCCCACCCCCAGTACCAATTCCTGCCTTTTCTAGCAAAGATGACTTAGCATTCTGAATGTAAATTATATTGTAATTTTTTTTTTGGCCTTTGCCAACGGTGGGCGTTTTCCATTCAGTACTTGATAGTAGTACTTAATGATACTATGGTGAAGTTAACGCCATCTGGAAATCCATGAATTATGGTAAATGTGAGACACTTAGAATGGTGTCTGGCATGTAATGAGTACTGAAGAACTGTGGTTGGCATTGCTATTATTGGAAATCATTTGGGACTCCTCTTGTGGCAGTGGAGGGCCCAGGCTGGGTGGACTTCCATTATGTGGTTAATAATCACCATGTAGTAAGGCAGCTGGAAAAGCTTGTCAGCGGAACCTGCCTGGGTTCAGCCATAATTCAGGCTTCTCTTTCTTACCCCATTGCCTGTAGGAAATAAGGAATTCAGGGTGTGGAACAGCTTCGTCACAGACTCCCTGGCTGCACCTGGGTGTGCCTCTGGACAGGAAACCTGATGCCAGCACGTAGAGCAGATGCTCCTGCTGTCAGATAATGAAGCCAACGCAAAAATCCATGTCTCTGGGCTAAAGTCTGGAGAGGCTGAATAAAGTACCCTTGAATGGGAATAAAATGGCACAGGGGGGGGGCATACCTGCAGAGCAGTTACTAAAAAAGGAAAGCACTTCATGCATACCCTGCCTATGTGCTGCACCAGCATACAGTTAGCATTTTGCTGTGTCTGCTCTTCTGTCTCTCTCTCTCTCTCAAGTTTCAGACATCATAGCATTTTGCCTCTAAATACTTGAGATGCATCTCCTGAGAACAGACATTCTCCCTACTCTCTCCTTTATTTTGCTGAGTCTTACTTCAGGGGGATCAACTCTGAGCAAGGCTGGCCTCCCATCAGAGTGAACACCAGTGATAAGGGGTGATGCGCTGTCCTAGGGAAGGTATTGGATGAACAAAGACAGCTTTCCTTTTTCTATACAGAGGAGTATTAGTTTGCTAGAGCTGTCATGGCAAAGTATCACCGACCCAGTGCCCTAAACAACAAAAATTTATTTTCTCACAATTCTGAGGCTGGGAGTCCAAGATTAAGGTGATGGCAGGGTTAGTTTCCTCTGGGGGCTGTGAGGGAAGGATCTCTTCCAGGCTTCCCTCCCAGGCTTCCAGATGGCTGTCTTTTCTCTGTGTCTTCACATCAACTTCTTTCTGAAACCATCTGTGTCTAAATTTTCTTTTTGTTAGATAAGGATAACCACCATATTGCATTAAAGCGCACTATAATGACTTTGTTTTAATGTAATTACCCCTTGAAAGACCCTATCTCCTCTCAATGAAGTAAGAAGGTATTTTTAAAAAAGACTCTATCTCCAAATACAGTTATATTCTGAAACACTTGGGTATTAGGACTTCAACATGTGAATTTTGGGGGCATGCAGTCAGCCCATAACAGGAGCTAAAGAAACATCCTATTATTTTTTCAAATATTAAAAATCATGAATATACTTGTAACATATACTGTTAAAAGCAAGCTTCTTAAACTGTGCTCTGGTGTGCCACTTTCCCTTCTCCCTTCCCCTGACAAAAAAGTATCAGAAATAAGAACAATCGCAAAGTTAAGGAGTAATCTATTGAGAAAAAAATACTTATCTCATGCTCTCCTTTTCTTCTGCAATGTTTTAGATTTTTAGGTATGTACAGGAAGCAGTCATTAAGTATTCTCTAATAGTTGTAATATGGCTGAGTGTGATGGCTCATGCCTGTAATCCCAGTACTTTGGGAGGCTGAGGCAGGAGGATTGGTTGAGCCCAGAAGTTCAAGGCTGCAGTGACCTGTAATCATGTCACTGCACCCTAGCCTGGGCAACAGAGTGAGACTCTGTCTCTAAAAAACAAACAAACAAACAAAATTATACTTCTCTGACAGGCAGATTGCATATTTGTTGTGCAAATTCTCCATATCTGAGGCACTTCGCCAGAATTTTTCTTACCTACTAACAGGTACTCACAGTTACTTGGTGCAGCTAGCAGAATTGGGACCTAGTGCCCAAAGGAAATTCTATAGCCTCTCAGCCTAGTCCACCTGTATCAGAATCATATACAATGCTCTAAAAAATGTTCATTTCTGAGCCCTAGACTGTGCATCTACTGAATCAGAGTCTATGTAAACAGAGCCCAGGAATTTGGATTTTAAACATGTGCCTCAGGAGATTTTAGGCAAGTGGAACTTGAAAATTACTGCTTTATTGGCAGGATTTGTAATTCTGGGCCACTACTGGGAGGTAAAGCTCATCTTACATCTCTCTTTGCAGGTAAAGAATTTAGTGCTTTGGTTTCTAGTCCCTTTCAACTCCCATCCACATTTTGCCTTCATAAGCACAGGATTCATATCTCCTTGCTCCCTCCCCCCTCCAGTAACCCCCTCCTGTTGTCCCCCTCCCTGACTTTATGTCCCCTACTGTTCACCTTTGGAATTGTTGTGTTCTCTGTGGGTGTCAAGTGTGTCTTAAGCTTCTCCTCTGTGATGGTGAGTGACTTCTAGAACCTTCTAAGACATTTAGAAAACAGACTAACCTATAACTCTTTCAGAGGTTTTCTTTGAAATGTTTAGGATTTGGGGATGTTTTCTTAATTGCTTATGGTCTGTATTTTCAGTGTAGGCTAGGGTGCAACAATCCAGAATACAGTTATGCTGGCCGGGGGAGGAAATCCAAACGGATACATTCATATCATACATGTTATTTTGTCCAAGTGTTTTGATTTTCTAGTTTCAAAATTCAGTTGTGAGAGCCTACTGCTGTCTTCTTGGTTTGGTTGCTTCTTTCTTCTTTGGACCAAGGGTTACATGGAAAGTGCTGCTCTCCAGGAGCAAATCTCAGCCATGCTGTCTCTCCCCCCTGCCCCTTGTTGGTGGTGCCCATTCCACTTTTAATGGTATAGAGACATGATCATTTCTGCACAGCTCTACCACATAACAGCCCTCCTAAAAGTTTATCACAAAGGAATTCTAAGCACATATAATAATATTCAATGAAATTTAAATACAATAATAAGATATTTAGTGGTAGGACCATGTGCAACGACTAAACAAAATGTTGTGGCATTGACAACTTAGGGGATTTTTCCGGTAGTATTTAACTTTGTTAGGGCCAAGAGACACAGGACAAATAAAGTTTGTGAAATTCTCCTGTTAAAGGTTTCATAAAATAGACTGTTTGAGCCTTTGAGACGAAAAGGGGAGACAGTACTCAGTGTGGTGGCTAAAAGCACAATTTTTGGAATGAAGACTGGACAGAACTACCGTATACTTCCTTTTGAAGAATTCTCAAAGATTCAGTTTCCTCTCCCTTAAAATGCTGATAATACTAGTACCCAATGTAATGAGGATGGAAAGATAGAATGCATGTAAAGTGTGTAGTATAGTGCCTGGCTATACATAAATTTGTGTGCAAATTTAGACTTCTGTGAATGTTATTTTTAAATATTGAAAGAGTTATTTGGCATGTAGTGGAACGTGAAAGAGTCTTTCAAACATGGATGAACATTCCAGGAGTTTAGTTCATCTTCTCTCTTGTATAGAAATCTATGGTGCATCAAACTTGGGGTTAACTAACATATTTGATTTCACATTGGAAGGGGCCAGTTGGAATGCCGGGTTGAGGATAGGGAGGCTGCCTCTGGATATAGTGGGAAGTGCTGGGATTAGCTGTGTCTGCAGGTTGTGGATGGATGATTGGTAACATGCATTCCATGCGTTTGCCAGCTGTCTAATTCATAGATAAGCTCTTTAATCTAGTAATGTTTTCTTCCATTCCTTTTTATGCTTAATGTGGACAAAAGAATCTATAAAATAATTAAAATACTCAAATCTGATGTTGATATATTTTCAGGGATGATCAGTTCATACTGTAGGTATTTATTATTTGAAAATACTATGCTTCAGTGGATGTGGTAGAAAATTTAAGGAAGGCATTCATTTTGAATAAATAGAGGAAGTAAATTTCTGACAGCTCCTTTTGTCTATTAAGAACTCCTGGTTTTCTGTTTGCTGCTTGGTTTTAATTGTTGCTGTGCAGTCTTGTTCATCCTGTAGCTGTAAGCCTTTTCAAAGTATTTAGTTCAAAATATTTCAGTGGCTCAAGAAAAAAGCATTAAAAAAGTAAATCTGTTTAAAAAATCAAATTTCTTAATTGTGCAGAGGCTGGATGGGTGAGTGTTTGGAACGTTGTTATTGCAGCCAAATGTTTATTTTTCACAGCTATGGTAGAAATCTGGCCCTTTGTGCTCAGATCTTACCTCCTATTCTTCCTCTACTAAATGCATCTAATAGTGTGTGATAGGGATGGAGACAACCTATTCTGGGGACCCAAAATCTATGGCTCTGCATTGATTTCTGTATCGGAAAGTTCAGTGAATTCTGTAGTTCTCTCATGTGTCTTTCTATTACTCTAGTGTGGTGAGAATTTTGTGTCATCACAAGATGTTGAATTAATGATAACAGGTGACATGCTTAAAAAAGACTTTGTATTTCAGAAATATGGGAATTCACCTTTTGAAGGGTATAAATCCAGCTTAACCATTAACATAACAGACTTGCATACAATTATATTCCCTTTGGCAAGTGGACTGATTTTCCAAGAATGGCTCTGATATAGTTTTCAACTGAACAGAGAATCATAATGACTTACATGGCAGAATGAAATCAATGTGCATGTAAATAATACAATTGAATCAGCTTTTCTGGATCACTCCATTCCATTTTAGACTTCTTTTCTTTGGGCTCAAGTGAGAGAGGTCAGAGGTATTCATAGAATGTTAGGAAATGATCTTAATTAATATTGTCAATACTCTTAGCCTCTTCCTGCAGGATTGTTCATGTTAAACCAGACTTACCAAAATTCTGTTTATAAGAATTACATAAATGGAGAGATATAATATCTTTTTGTTATTTTGAAAAATATCCCTTTTTTTCTTAAGTAATCTCAGACTCTTAGGGGTGATAACTCAGGCAGAGGACTCAAAGATATTGGTTATATTAAGCAAATCGAAGGGTCTTAAATCTTTAAAAACTTGATATAAGAGCTATAAGCATTTGTCTTTATTCATTTAATTATTTAACAGATTTCTACTAAGTGACAGGCATTGATCATTTTGAAATCACAAGGGTATAAAACCACAGCATTTGGCAATGTCAGTGCGTTAAGCATAGAAACAGCTACAACAGTGATTTCACATGCACACTTTCCCATGAGTTATGTGTGGTTACTTTCCTTTGAATTTGTTCTGGTTCATTCAAATTATTCTGAAAATATGTGAGTGCCCTGCATTAAAGCCAGTGTTTAAAGTGTGATCATACACAGACTAAAGTAGGTCTCACTTCTTGGTGGCTAATGTCTATTAAGACAGAATGAGGTAGCATTAGCTTTTGGGGAACTGTTGATTTATACTGAACTTTGCAATAAAATGAAACCTTATAGGATATATTTTCGTGTGTATAATTCTGTTTATTCCATTTGGTTGTTGCCTCTGTGAAGTAGGGATTTTGGATCTAAGTAAAGGACCTAAATGAAATGAAGGACTTTACTTTTGTCCTTATTTTAATATATACAAATTTATATATAAAGATGATATAAAAGATTAAAAAGATTATGTATAAAGATTGAAAGAGATTATATATAAAGATTATATATATAAATATATACGTGTTCTAGAAAAATAAATAGTAAAGATTTGGACCATTATTCTAGCCTATTGAAAGCCTTCAGATCTTGCTCTGGAATACCACATTTATTTTACTCTCTTAGTATTAGGTCTTTGGTATTCTTAATGATCATGCCAACAACGTCCTCATTCATATTTCTGAGTAGGACAAATCCAAGGATAAAGTAATGAACAATACCTCTCATTACTTCCCTTGGGTTTATAGTCATCATGATTGGCATTCTTTTTTTTTTTAAGTAGGTAAAAATCTACAAATCTACCTAAGTACGCTATAGTCCAGTTAATATTCTCCTTGTCATCAATTTATTTATCTATCCATCATTCCACCCATAAACCAATCAACATTTATTAGATGTCTCCTGTGAATCACATACTGTGCCACTTTTGCAAATAAAATATAGAGAAATTACAGGCCTTAGTAGAAGAAAAAGTGGCATAAAAGGATAATTTTAAGATAATGTGACAAATTTAAGCCAGTTTTGAGGACTACTGCTTTACAAACAATTAATTTAAGATGGAGGTTTGCTGGCAAGGTGGGATGTGATTCTATGGGAATCTGGGCTTCTGGTGATAGTTCTTGTGCACAACTGTGTTGTCCAGATGGGGCTGCAAGTGGAAGGGTGGGTGGGGCTGTGAGAAGGAAGGAGAGGGAGAATGAGACAGGTAGAGAGTACAAGCCTAATGGATTGGGAGAAATGCAGCTATCAGAGGAGTAGAGGTCTTGATGTGTATCAGGGTAGAGTGTGAGAAAGCTAGAAGAATAGGAAATTGGGATTGGTGATTGTGATTGTGGTGATGGGGGGTGAATTTAAGATGTCAAAGGTGATGACAGGGTTTAATGTGTGGATAGGGAAGGCGATGGCAGAACGGGAAGGGAAGTGGAAGTCTCAGCATTGAGTAAGTAGAATAATTGTGTTGCAGGGGTGCTGAGTATGTTCTGTGCACGTAGTGAGAGTTGCCTTAGACTTGGATGTCGTGGAGACCACAGGCCAGGTAGCAGTGAGTATGTGGAAGTGATGAGGCAGTCTTTATAAACCAAGACAGGCATACAATCTGGAAGTAGCCCAGGGAGTAAGATATTCACATCTGAGACAGAGATTGTGAATTGACTTTCCGTATCTTCTCTTCCTTGAAAATATAAACATAATTGGTAGCTGAGCACCTGGCTACCCAGAGCAACATTACATTTCCCAGACTACCTTGCAACTAGTGTGGTCATGTGACTAAATTCTGACCAATAGGGTGTAAGCGGATGTGGTACATGCACCTGACACAAAGCCTCCTTAAAGAGAGAAAAAACAAGCCCTCTGTCTTCTTGCTAACTTCAGTACATTTGTGCTGTCTTGTGAAGTGACAACTTTCTTGTACCATGAGGCAGAAGACTCTGCTGAAGATGGTGGGCCAGTAAGATAATAGTAACCTGGGTTCTTCCTGAGTTTGTGAAGCCCACCTCTAGGTATTTTTTATTTTTATGTGTGAGAGAAATACATTGTCTTATCTTCTAAAGCCATTGCTGTCTTGGGGGATTCTGTCACTCACAGACAAACTAATCCACATGTCTTGGATTTGGAGAAGGGGAATAGTTGGCATCAGCAGGGGAATGAGCAATATCTCTAAGAGGCAGTCAGATTTCAATTTAAGTCAGAAGTTGGAAACAGTATTCTGAGAAGAGCTATAGATGCTTAAGGGCTGTTTGACTTGGAACAAGGCTGTCAGAAGGTACAGTGGAAAGGTTTGGAGGGCAGGGAGCAGAAAATATGGTTGCCAGGGAGAACAGGCATGAGGAAGAGAGTTTGGGAATGCATAGGTAGGAGTTTACATTTTTGGCAGGGATCAAAGTGGAGAATGTGAGGCATTGATGGTGGAGGCCGGTTTCCAAGATTCAAGCAGATGTTTGATGTAGTCTGTATTGGTCCAGATGCACATGTGGAAGAAAGGCCTGTTGGTGCTGCAGCCAGGGCAGGAATAGGCCCTGGTCTAAAGGGATCAACTGTCAGATGTCCTGCCAGTGTTTCCATTCATAAGACTGGACACGCTATTCAAAAAGGAAGTATGGGTAGTCTGCCGTCCATCATTCTGAGACAATCCATGGTGGTTTCCAATGATCTTTACTTTTTATCTAAGTGCCCATGGGCCATCTCTTTAAAGATCAAATTCAGGAATTTTCCTTTGAATTTGACATTTTGAGCTGCACCTGTTCACTATCTGGACAGAACTGAGTCTCTTTATTACCTGTTTCTACATGTATGTTCCAATATCACGTTGTCTTCATTACCTATGATCATTTCAAACAATTCGTGATTTTCTGTTCTCCCTAGAATTTCCTTCTACATTTCTTTCATATATTAAGAATTTGCATTTTATTTTGCTTATTCAGCTCTTGTCTTTGAATAATCTGATTTTTCTCTAATTTATGATGGTCACTTTAAATCATTTTCTTACATTTACTCCCAGCTCTTCTACCAGTTTGGTGATGCATTTACTTCTTCATCTGTAATTCTTATTAACACTTTGAAACTCTTTCACATCAATTTTATCTTTCTAATTATAATGGAACAAGAGTTTTCTTGACTTTTCTTGTTTTGGTTCCTGGTGTATTCAAATAGAATATTACTTTGATATTATGGAGTGGATAGAAAGTGGTGGAGACAAGAAATGGATAAAGCAAACATAGTATAATAAATGAGAAGAGTTTCTCCAGCAAATAAGAAAATAATTGTCTACTTATTTTTTGGTACTGGTTTAATTATTTTTGGTCCTTGTGTATGAATGAATAGACATAGTAGATAGTTCACAGAGTAAAACTGCTTTTTTTTTTCCTTTCTAAATATTTAAGCAAGGATTTGACTATCGATATGCAATTTTACTAAATAAATGCGAGTGAATGACATAGGAATGATTGGACTCTGGAAAAAATTTAAAAAATTGTATAAAGCCTTGTAACTTAGCTTCTGGAATGCCAGGGACATGATATAATCTTGAGGAAAACATTGTGTGCATAAAGATCATAATTAGATTTGTTAAACCAAGTATCCAAAGGATTGTCTGAAAAATCCTCCTGGACCCCAGGCTGGTGGAAATGAACAGGTCGTCGGGAGACTGCTGCCCTGCGGTTAACCATTTAGGGATTAGGTTCTGGATGTGGTGCCTGTTAGAGCAGTAGAGTAATTATGCATTTCCTGTAAGACTGGTATTCTTCAGAGCATTCATTAGCTCTTAGATTCTTCTTTGTGAAGAAGAATAAACAAAAATAGATTTTACTTAAAAAATATTTAAAACTAAATATAGAAAATATGATGCTTCTTTGTGAAAAATAAACGAAAATAGATTTTACTTTAAAAATATTTAAAACTAAATGTTTATAGAAAATATGAATATAAGCATCATTAGCATCCCCAAATGTCATTTCTCATTCTTGTCAATAGATAGCCCTGACTTGTTACTCAAACCGCCCGCCATATTGTGGCTGCATTTGTTTGCTTGGCATTGCTTTGCCTCTTATTGAAGGAATTTTAAGGAGGATGAGGCAGGTATCAAGTAGCAACTTCAACAATTGCTATCAAAACAATAAGAAATTATTATTATATTATTATTCTGGCTTGTGGGATTTTTAATGTTTTAAAATTTTTGTTTTTGAAGATTATGGCATGGAAACCATAGCTAATATATTAAAAGAAAGACAGCCAGGTGTGGGGGCTCATGCTTGTAATCGCAGCACTTTGGGAGGCCAAGGTGGGCAGATCACCTGAGGTCAGGAGTTCATGACCAGCCTGACCAACATGGTGAAACCCCGTCTCTACTAAAAATACAAAAATTAGCTGGGCATGGTGGCAGGCCCCTGTAATCCCAATTACTCAGGAGGCTAAGGTAAGAGAATCACTTGAACCCAGGAGGCGGAGGTTACAGTGAGCTGAGATCGTGCCATTCCACTCCAGCCTGGGCAACAAGAGTGAAACTCCATCGCTAAATAAATAAATAAAATAAAACAAAGGCAAAAGTTGGAAGGACATTACCCTTTTTTAAAAGGGTAGTATGCAGTCCATTCATTATGTATCTGTGCTCTCTGATAAATACAGGTGAAGACATCTAATTCTCACAGTGAAAATTAGTAAGAGTATAGCTGTTTTTCCTCACATGGGACTTTGGTTAAGCACAGCAGTGCTTAGAGATTTGTATGCATTTGGATCGAACAATAAAAATTATTTACTCTTAGCTAATCTAGTTAATTATTGCTTTATGTTTAGTGCTGAAGTTGTTGGATTCTGCGGGGGCAGGTAGAGAGGGAGTGAGAGCAAAACCATGAACTGGGCCATGTGAGGGAGTACAGGGTGGAGCAACAGATCTCAAGTAAGTGAAAGGGAGAGGGTGCAGGTGTAATGCAAGGAGGGTGTTGGAAGGAGGGAGAGAGAAAGAGGCAAGAGGCAGAGAGTGGGAGACAGGAGACAGAGAAAGAGATGGGAAACAGAGATAGAAGACAAGAGAGACAGGAGACAGACAGATGGAGAGACCAGAGACAGACAGACAGACAGACAGAGATGGGAGACAGACAGAGAGAAACACACAGACACAGACAACGGACACAGGGACAAAGAGAGACAGACACACACACAGAGAAGAACAGTGAGAGAGAAAGAGAGAGACGGGAGACATAAACACAGAAAGACACACATAGAGAGGCAGAGGGAAGCAAGGAGAGAGACAGAGACACACTCAGAGATACACAGAAAGAGAGAGTGTTGAGAGACACAACCGGAAGACAGAGAGAAGAAGAGAGAATGGCTCAGAGAGAGAGACAACAGATACAGAGATACAGA
The DNA here is from genome assembly GCA_036589455.1 of Ateles fusciceps. Taxonomy (NCBI): domain Eukaryota; kingdom Metazoa; phylum Chordata; class Mammalia; order Primates; family Atelidae; genus Ateles; species Ateles fusciceps. The sequence continues at coordinate 13,383,025 of JAZHEH010001266.1, read as the reverse complement.
AAGAGACACTGAGAGACTGAGACACAGAGAGAAAGAGAGAGACACACAGAGAAACAGAGATGATACAAAAACAAGCATTAGAACCAGGGGGGAGGGACAGAGAGAGAGAAATGGGTCAGGTCTGTGGAGGTCATGTGTTCGTGATAGCGTGAGGTAACTGCCTGAACTCCCTGTCTGTGAGTTATCACGGCACAAACGTAAGTTTGTTGAATGCTGGTTATTGAATGGAAAATCATTTGAGAAACAGATAGCAAATTTACCCCTATGGATTAAATTTCTTCAGTTTCCACTTAGTCCTTGTTTTCAGATCCTGAATTGGGTCCTGAGCCACATTAATCAAGACTTAATATTAATATGGAAATGAGTTTACTCTGTTGCAAGTCCCAGTTTCAATCAGTAAGTAATTATGAAAATCAGTCTTAAAGATGCTGTGAAAGGCTGTTGCTTTCCAGGCAATAATTAAACCTCTGAATATCCCTGGGTGGTTGATTTTTTTTTTCTCTTCTTAGTTGTCTTTTTCCTAAACTTACTTTCTGCAGGTGGGAAAAGATAACAAGTTGCTGACTGAGGGAGTCATTAGTTGCTGGTGGGTAAAGGTCTCATCAAGAGCAGAAGGGAACAAAGAAAATGTTTTAAGCTCAAGATGAAGAAAAAGAAAGATCAGCTGCTTTTTCCTGGCCCAAAGAAAATAATTTTTTTAAAGTGTGAATAGAACCTTTAAAACTCCACTTGTTTTTATTGGAGTAGTTTTGAGCCAGGTCTCAAAATGTGGAGCTAAATCTCCATTCTCAATGGGAGGCATCCAAACACGCTTGCCAATTTTAGCTTCTGGCCAATAGTAAACAGGTGCTCAAAAGTAGCAACACATTATTATTATTCATAAAATGCCCTAGGAGCTGTGCATTATGAGAGGAGTGGATCCTGAAAGACTTACAGGCACGCTGCTCCCATGGCACCATGTGCCACTGTCTTCTGCTCCCGTGCTGCGCCACCACCCCTGCCAAGAGAACCTTTCCTACTGGAAGTGCAGGACGAAGCCACTTTGAAAGTCCTTAAAGTATGAGGCTTTCAAGAATGAGGTGCAGACAATGGCAATGTTCTTCAGCTTTATATCTGCTTACATTGCAGTCTTCCCGACAGGATGTTAGGAAGGAATATCTTTTTGTGTACACCATACATAGAAACACGTTGTGGAGGGAAGTAAGGTTGCCAGATAAATGCCAGGACGCTCAGTTAAACCTGAATTACAGTAAATAACAACTAAAAAAATTATTTGTTGTTTATCTGAAATTCAGATTTGACTGAGCATCTTGTATTTTTATTTGCTAAACTAGCCACTCAGGGAAAGTCACCTCCATTGGGGACTACTGGGCCCTTACAATCTCAGCTGGGGTAGGAGTTAAACATGTCATCCTCAGCCTGTGACACGTTCCTCTGGCCTAGGATCCTTGTACTTTCTTTTGGAAGATAGAGTAGCTGTAAGCAGGGATAATTGTAAAAGAGAAGGCAGAGTTTTTGGATTCAATATTATCAGAGATTTATACAAAGTTATAGCATAGGCAATAAAAAAAAACTTAAATAAATTCAATTGCTTTACTATCTTTGGGAAAAGTCAATGGCTGTTGATCCATCAGCGAGAAATGTGAGTGTGCTTAAATCTAAACATCAAGTTTTAGGGGCTATTTTTGTCATTCCATCATGTACTCAAATAATTTTTAATGCGTAGACATACAGTGTATTTAGTGAGGAAATAGAAGTTAATATAATTGAAAAATAATCATTGAGTGAAATATACTTTTTTATTACTTTGGGCGGTATCTTTTAAAGATCCTGCAAATAAAAATTTTGAATAATTATTTACTTGTTATCGCTTTGTCTTTTGTTCACTTTTTGAGGTAGAAAATCCTAGGAAATAATAGACCCAGCCATCCTGTGCTCCCTAAATGATTTTAGCACACCTTTTTGAGTAAGTGCCTATGTTTATACATTCTGAGTTCAATTTTGAATCTCTAAGACTTAAATTTTCTTAAGTTTCTCTAGCTTTTACATTCTTAGACTGAGTTTGATCCATGTTGTTGAACTCTGCTTTCACTGTGTGAGTCGTATAGGATATGACCAAGGAGATTTTTAAAAATGGCTTTGGGCCAAGCGTGGTAGCTCACACCTGTAATCCCAGCACTTTGGGAGGCTGAGGTGGTTATATCACCTGAGGTCAAGAGTTCGAGACCAGCCCGGCCAACCTGGTGTAACCCTGTCTCTACTAAAAATGCAACAAAATTAGCCAGGTGTGGTGGCGGGTGCCTGTAATCCCAGCTACTCGGGAGGCTGAGGCAGGAGAATCGCTTGAACCTGGGAGGTGGAGTTTGCAGTGAGCTGAGATCACGCCATTGCACTCCAGTGTGGGCAACAAGAGTAAAACTCTTTCTCAAGAAAAAACAAAGAAAAAAAAGAAAAAAAAAATGGCTTTGATTTCTTGCATTGCTTCTGTAAGTTAAGCTTATGTATTGTATGTATGAGTACACTGAAACTTTGTTTTAGATATCTACGTGTGTATATATACATGTGCTTTTTCTTTCTTTCTTTTTTTTAATCATACTCCCTTACAGTGGAGAGTTTAAGACAAATGCATGATGACGGGGCTTTGATGTACTACCACATCCTGCACTTTTACAAGGCTCCCAAATGCCTTTCCCACATATTGAACTGTCACAGTAATGATCAGTGGCTTCGAATGCTTCCTGAATTCCTGACCAGCTGCCAAAACAATTGCTTAAGTAAATGTTTCCCTGATGTCCAATGACCATTAGCACCCTCCAGATACAACTGTTGATGAGCTCAGCTTTTGAAGGTCTGCTGCCCATTTTTTGTGAAACCTGCAAAAAACCAAGCTTAACTGTTGTGGCTCATTGAACTGGGGAGGGTAAGTAAATCCCTCCAGGGAAGGACAGAGGCACTTGTCTTACATCTGTTTCTTCACAGACCAGTGTAGGTCTCTGAACTGCCAGATAAATGCCAGGCCACCAATGAAACCCGAATTACAGTAAATAACAACTAAAAATTATTTGTTGTTTATCTGAAATTCAGATTTGACTGAGTATCCTATATTTTTACTTGCTAAACTAGCAACTCAGAGAGAGTCACCTCCATTGGGGACTGCTGGACCCTTACAAGCTTAGCTGGGCAGGAGTTAAATGTGTCATATCCAGGCTGTGACAAGTTCCTTGTACCCAGGATCCTTGGCCCCCTCATGAGAGGGTCACAGCAGGGCCAGCAGGAGGCAATCCGTGTTCTAAGATGCTCATGCCTGGAACCCAGTGGAACCCTAAGACTGTCAAATACCACATTCTCTGTATAATGAAGTGAGTCCTAAACCAGGAGGTAGCTAGTTTAGGACTCACTTCATTAGGCCTATAAGAGTTCCCAAAAACTTTGTCTATGGCACCAGGGCAATGCCTAGTCTAGGGTCGAGTGTCTCCTTTTCTAGTGGGCTGATATTCATGAATATGAGTTTTAATCCCAGAGACCTTTAAGACCTTGTTTGTCCCAAAACTGAAAAGAGAACTAGCACTTAAGACGAAACTACACCAGATTGTCTGTGATTAGAGTTAGACCACTTGTAAGCTTGTTGACGTAGCAGTGTGATATTTAAAAACTAGGCAGCCAAGGGCTTTGGTTCGGAAGTGTTTTCTGGGGTCACACGGGCCTCACAGAGCTGTTCTGGGCAGCCCGGGGGGGGTCTCATCATCGCTTCATTGATGCTCTTCTGAATGAGCAGTTTGTCATCATGTTCAGTTTCATGTTTTTGTTCTAAAGAGAACATTTATACCAACTTATTTCCTCTTAGGAAAAGATTGATTTTTGATGCTGGCCAAGGGCGGCTGGGGAGGGATGGGCTGTGGTGGAACATGATGGTCTAAACTGGGTCATCGTGTATTTTCAGGTTATCATCAAACATGTCTTTTGGTCCCAGGTGTAACCCCGGAATCCTTCTTAACTCAGTGTTCAAAGCAGTCACTGCTCATCAGTTGACGTTGGCTTATGAATTGATGCTGCGTTGACACTTTTGGTTTAGATGGATTATTTTTTCTCTTTCCTTCTTTTAAAATTAGTGTTCAAAAGCAGTTCCTTTCGGATCTTTGTTAGGTATCTATCCTTTGGCTTTGGCAGAAAAAAGTCTAGACTGGAGGCAGAAGGGGTCGTTTGCCTCTGGGTGTGGGGCATTTAGTAGGGGTTGGCACAGATGACCTTTGCTTTTATCTTCTAGATCCCCTTGCCCTGTCACCAATGGGCATGGGCCCTAAGACTGAGCTAGAGGACCTTTTAGATTTACTTTCAAAGAGGGCTAACCAGTCAATGCTCCTGTGCTTGGACAAGTGTAGTTCCTTCTCATCAATCCTTCTAACTCCCACTGGTCTTTATGAACCAAGTCTGACTTATCTACGTGGACTTGTTAAGTTGGTGGCTTTGCGTAAGCTATTGTAAAAGGCTAAACAAATTCACTTTTGAACTTATGTTTTAGAATCCTCTTTTAAAAATTATCATGCAGGCTGAGCTGTGAGTGACCTAGAATTCAAAATATAAGAAGCAAAACAAATTAAAAAAAATCTGCTCCCTGTCTGTGCTGATACTACCCCAGCCCTTCCTGCCGTCAGCTCTCTGCAGCATTTTTAATCCACCTCTTGCTTGAGCCAACCCTTGTCAGTGTTCTAATCTTGCAGGTCAGAGCTGTGTCTTCAGACAGTCAGAATGCATTTGCTTAAACAACAGACCCTCTTGTTGTCAGTTCTGCTGCTTTCAATAATTTACCTTGACTTGATGTTCATCAGTGTGTGCCGTTGGCAAAAGAGGCATACCTCCAAATTGGGCTATTCAGCTATTCAACATCAGCACAACTGAAAGAAACCTGGCCATCTCCATGAAAGGATGCTTCTCCTCCAGAGCCAGACTTGAATGTAGCAGGTGACAAGGCGAGCAGGGATGAGCCCAAACCAGGGAACATCTGGAACTCTCAAGGGAACCGTGAATGTTTTCTTTTTCTCCAATAGAGTCCCCTTCTGCATCCCTGTATTGAGGAACTGCACCCACCAAAGGCAGAAAATAGAAAGGAATTTGGGTGCAGTAGGAGGGACATCACGGGTAGCCCTAAAAGGCCCTAAAAGCCACTGAATTATGAATTTATAGTAACTAGTGAAAATGCTGAGGCGTAAGTAATGCTTGGCAAACCATCATGTATAGTTGAGCCTATTGATCACTGCACAAGGGCACCCAGCCAAGGGCTGAAAGAGGGCCGAGATCCACCTTATGTGCTGCCTAGCAGAAGGCTAAGTTGGCCTGGAGCAAGGGAGGTCCTTTCAAATACTCCCACAGGCACCTCTCTTCAAACCCTGAACACAGCAGGGCTCATCTGCCCAGAGCTGGCACTTTTTTCCTTTGGACAAAGGTGCATGTGGGCTAGTGGGGCCCTGATGCTTACTTACACCCAGGTCCTCAGAGTAGGTCAGACTTAGGTGAACTCTGAATACATCTTGGCCTTAAGGCTCAGAGAGACAGGCTTTCAATGAGTTCTTAGAGGCGGGAACTCTGATGACTTGAGATGATTTCAGGTGGCGCACACTCAACACATGTAACCAGTTACTCTCTTTTTAAAACTCTTTCAGTCCTATTTATTAGTTAAGAAGAAAGTAAAGTAGCCCTTTGTTAAAAAGGGGTATCAGCAAGTGCTAGAGATGCCTTAGTTAGACATACCAGCCACAAAGAAAGAGCTGCATGTAGACCTGGAGGCTTCTGGGAAATTCCATAGGCATTTATTCACAGCTTGAATGTTCATTGTATTTCTTTTTAGAATTACCTTCTACCTTTACCAAGGGATAGTGGCTTCCTATTTAAAGAACTAAAGGCACATTGAAAAAATAAATATATGAAATAAATCACTTTTAAAAAGTAGCTGGTAAACAATAATGATGGGCCACCTTCGTTGTTCTAATCAAATCCAAGTTACTACTGGCACAGCTGAATTTAGGAAACAGTGAGTTAGTGTAAAGAGACACAGAGTGAGACGGAACCATTGAGAGTGAGGAAGGAGAGGCCTTCACAGTAATACAGATTCCTGACAACTTCTGCTAAGAAGCAAATGAAAGGAAACATTTGCACTGTTTTCGGAGGGATTTGGGCTTCGGATGCACAAGTATGCACGTGTGTCTGTTGTTTGTATACTTGTTCCATAAGCAAAAGCTGAGGAATCGATTTGTGGATTTTGAATTCCTGAGGGTGGGACCAGAAGATTTAGGAGGGAGGGCAGCTATTTAGAAGTCAAGTGATTGGCCCCATATTTTTTCTGCAAGGAAGATTTTTTTTTTTTTTTTTTTGAGATGGAGTCTCACTTTGTCGCCCAGGCTGGGTATAGTGGTACAATCTCGGCTCACTGCAACCTCCGCCTCCTGGGTTGAAGCGATTCTCCTGCCTCAGCCTCCCAAGTCACTGAGATTCCAGGTGCCCACTACCATACCTGGCTAATTTTTGTATTTTTTTGTAGAGACGGGGTTTTGCCATGTTGGCCAGGCTGGTCTTGAACTCCTGACCGCAAGTGATCCATCTGCCTTGCCCTCTAAAATCCACCACGCCCAGCCAAGGAAGAAATTTCCAGAAGGGGAACATATCTATTAATTCATACTTGACTCAGAGTCCTTTTATATATCCCTGAGTGTCCGTGTCCTTCACTGTCTCTCAGTCTTCCCACACATGAATGTACTCTACATACACATACACCACCCAGTCCACTGTGCTTCAGATCTGCTGTCTCCCTTGAACTGTTGCCTGCAAAAGTCACACTGTGTCATGACAGGCATGACAAGGGGAATTCCAGACATTGTTTTCGGTCCTCTTTAGGTGAAATAACGCATTCAGCAGTTGGCACAAACATGGTGGAGATGAATGTAGTGAAAGCAGTGCACGGTATCTAGTGGCAACGCTAACTTACGTTTACATAAAGAAGAAAAGTGTCCTCTGATATAATCTCAGAAAACTGCTGCCACAGGCTTTTGAAACAATTAGTTTAGACTATTTCACAGAGCATTAAGCTTAACAATGTCAATCTGTTTCTAAATGCTGTTCAAGAAAATTTTTGCGATGAGGCCAAAATTTAGGTTGGCAAAAGGGCACCCTCAAATAGGCAATCTCATCTTATTTATTTTAAAACAGCTTTTTTGAGATATAATTGACTTCCAATAAACTGCACATATTTAAAGTGTACAATTTGCTAAGTTTGGACATATGTAGTGTAGATCTGTGAAATTATCACCTCAATCAAGATAATGAACACATTAATCGCCCTGCAAATGTTTTCTTGTGCCCCTTGGAAATCTAGCTCCCACCCATCTCTTCCTGCCCTGTTGCCCAGGCAGGGAAGTACTTTCTGCCACTATAATTTGCATTTTCTAGAATTTTATATTAAGAATATGGTGTATACTCATTTTTGTCTGGCTTCTTTCACTCAGGATCATTTTTGTGGGATTCATACATGTTGTGTATTTATATATATATTTTTCGAGATGGAGTCTTGCTCTGTTGCCCAGGCTGGAGTGCAGTGGCAAGATCTCAGCTCACCACAACCTCTGCCTGCCAGGTTCAAGTGATTCTCCTGCCTCAGCCTCCCAGCTAGCTGGGATTACAGATGCATGCTGCCACACTCAGCTAATTTTTAATATTTTTGGTAGAGACAGGGTTTCACCAAGTTGGCCAGGCTGGCCTCAAACTCCTGATCTCAAGTGATCTGCCTGCTTCGACCTCCCAAAGTGCTGGGATTACAGGTGTGAGCCTCCATGCCTGGCCATGCATATCATTATTTTTTACTGAAGTTTTATAATTTCAAGTTTTTACTTTTGCATCTATGATCCATTTTGAGTTATTGTTTGTCTTTTAACAGTCCATTTTATCTTTATGCCACAATCTGTTTATCCATTTGCCTGTTGATGGACATTTGGGTTGGCTTCAGCTTTGAACTATTACAAATAAAGCTAGTATGAACATTTGTGTACAGATCTTTGTACGGATATATATTTTCTTTTCTGTTGGATAAACAGCTAGGAATGCAATGGCTAGAACATTTGGTAGTTGTGTAGACAGTGTTTTTCAAAGAGTGATACCATTTTATGTTCCAAAAGCAATATATTTAGAGTTCTGTTCCTCTGCATTCTCACCAACACTGGTATGTTAGCTATTTTATCTTGTGGGTTTAAGAGATAAAATGGCTAACATACTGTGTGTTGGTGAGGATGCATCTCCCAACTGAGTAATGATGTCGAGCATTCTTTATGTGCTATTTACCATTTGTATACCATTTTCTCTGGTAAAGTGTCTGCGCATTTAAAAATTTGTGTTGTTTTCTCCTTGTTTGTTTTGAGCATTCTTATATATTCTATATGCAAATCCTCTATCAGATATATACTTTGCCAATCTTTTATTATAATCTGTGACTTGTCTTTTTTATTCCCTTAACAATGTCTTTCAAAGAACTGAAGGATTAAACACTGATGAAATTTAATTTATCAGAATTTTTACTTAATCTTGTTTTTAGTGTTATATGTAAGAAATCTTTGCCTAACCCAAAGTCATAAAGATTTTCTCCTATATTTTCTTCCAGAAGTTTTATAATTTTAAGTTTTACTTTTTTGTCTATGATCCATTTTGAATTATTGAGTTACTGGTTTTCTTTTAAAATGTAATTTTAAAATGTATTAATTGACACATAATTGTACATATTTTGGGGGTACAATGTGACGTTTCAATACGTGTATATATAGTGTAAAGCTCAAATTGGGATAATTATCATATCCATAACTTTCAACAATTATTGTTCTTCCAAATGGTTCAACTTTTCGCAAATATATATCCAGTTGTTCCAGTACTTGCTGAAAAGTCTATCCTTTTCTCCTTTGAATGGCCATTGCACATTTTTCAAGAATCAGTCATTCATATATTTGTCAATATATGTGTATTTCTGTATCCTATTCTGTTCCATGGATCAATGTGCCTCTCTTGTCTTGATTACTGCACTTCTGTGGTAAGTCTTGAAATCAAGCAGTTGATTTGACTATTCTGGGTCCTTTTGCATTTTGATATGGATTTTGGAAATAAGAATCAGCCTGTTACTTTCTACAAAGAAAAGCTTGCTGGGAATTTGATTGTATGGTGTATATAATAATGAAGGGAGGATTGCAGTTTTAATATAATAATATGTGTCTTCCAGCCCATGAACAATGTAGTAACTCAGGATTTATTTAAGTTTTCTTTACTCTGTTTCAGCAGTGTTGTGTAGTGAATAATTCTTTCACATTATTGTCAGATTTACCCCTCAGTGTTTCTATTTTTGGTGTTTTGTTAAACCTGTTTTTCATTCTTTTATTTATTTTAAAATAATAATGAGGTAATATTTTTGATAGTGATATTGTGGCAGGCCAATTCTTGTTTTTTTTTTTTGTTTTTTTTTTTTTTTTTTGAGACATAGTCTCACTCTGTTGCTCAGGCTGGAGTGCAGTGATGCGATCTCAGCTCACTGCAACCTCTGCTGCCCGGGTTCAAGCAATTCTCCTACCTCAGCCTCCCAAGTAGCTGAGATTACAGGTGCCTGCCACTGCGCTCAGCTAATTTTTGGAGTTTTTAATAGAGAGGGGGTTTCACCATCTTGGCTAGGCTGGTCTTGACCCTGACCTCGTGATCTACCTGCCTCAGCCTCCCAAAGTGCTGGGATTACAGGTGTGAGCCACTGTGCCTGGCCTATTTTTGGAGGTATTTATAAATAATAATGGCTTAAAAACATTTTAATTTCACATTGTTGCTGGTATTTAGAAATACAATTGATTTTTGTGTATATATCTTACTGTATCCTACAGACTTACTAAAGCCACTTAGTGGTACTAGTAGCCTTTTTGAGTATTCCGCCAGGTTTTCTACGTAGATTATCATGGCATGCTCCAATAAAGTTAGTTTTACTTCTGTCTGGATGCTTTTGTTTCTTTGTCTAGACTTACTGCACTGGCTAGATCCTCCTGTGCAATACTGAACTGAGTGGTGAGAGCAGACATCCTTGTTTCTCCTCATAAGGGAAAGCATTCAATCTTTCACTATTAAATAATATATTAACTGTAGGTTTTTCATAGATACTCTGTTAGGTCCCAAAATCCCATTCTGTTTGTAGATTGCTGAGAGTTTTTATTGGGAATGGATGTTGAATTTTGCCAAATTATTTTTCTGTGTCTCTTGAAATAATCATATGGATTTCCTTTTTAAGTTTGTTAACATGGTAAATTACACTGATTTTTTTTCATGAATTTTAAACCAACCTTGCATTCCTTCAATAAAACCTATGTGGTCATGATATATTATTTTATATACTGTTAGACTCAATTCACAAAAATTTTGTTTTGAATTTTTGCATCTATATTTATGAGGACTATTGGTTTGCAATTTTCTTATTATAATGTACTTTTCAGCTTTTGGTATTAGAGTAGTGCTGATTTCATGGAATAAGTTGGAATAATTTTCTGAAATTTTGTATACAGTTGGTATGATTTCTTCCTTACATTTGATAGAATTTGCCAGTGAAGACATCTGGTCTGGTGTTTTCTTCATGGGAAGATTTTTAACTACAAATACAATTGCTTTAATACATATAGGGCTATTCAAAGGTTACCAGTTTCTTCCTGAGTAACCTTTGGTAGTTTGTATCTTTTAAGTACTTTTATGTTTAATCTATGTTTTTGAAGTTATTGGTATAAAGTTGTTTATAATATTCCCTTACTGCATTTCCAATATCTGTAGAATATGTTGTGCTCTTAACTCTTTCCTTCCTCCTTTTTGGTATTGAAAATTTGTGATTTTTCCCTTATTTTTCTAATCAATCTGTATAGAAGGTTATAAAATGATTGATCTCAAAGAACCAGAGTTTGGTTTTGTTTATTTTCTCTAGTGTTTTTCTGCTATTTTCTTTATTTCTTTCTGCTTTGTCCTTTTTAATTTTGTTTCTTTTGCTTATTTTGGGAGTTAATTCTCCCTGCCCCTGCCTGTTTTTTTTTGTTTGTTTGTTTTTAAGTTAGAAGCTGAGGTCATTGATTTGAGAACTTTTTTTCTATTTCATTACAGCAATCCCCCCTTATCTGCAGAGGATATGTTCCAAGGTCCCCAATAGATTCTTGAAACCATGGATAGTGCAGAACCCTATATACGTGATGTTTTTTCTTAAACATACAAATTTATGATAAAGTTTAGTTTATAATTAGGTACAGTAAGAGATTAATAACAATAACTAATAGTAGAACAATTACAGCAATATACTGTAATAAAAATTATATAAATGTCTTTCTTTCTTAAAATATCTTATTGTACTGTACTCATCCTTTTTCTTCTTGTGATGATGTGAGGTGAAAAAAAAGCCTATATGGTGAGATACCACAGTAATCAATCTAATAACTGCGAAGGGTACTAAGTGACTAATGGACAGGTAGTGTATACAGTGTGAATATGTGGGACAAAGGGATGTTTTACCTCCCTGGTGGGGTGAAGATGGACAGTGTGATATTTCATCACTCTACTCAGAAGAAAATGCAATTAAAAAACTTGTGAATTGTTTATCCCTGGAATTTTTCATTTAATATTTTTAGCTCACAGTTGACCATGAGTAACTCAAACTGCAGAAAGTGAACCTGCAGATAAGGGAGGAATACTGCATAGACGTTTAGTACTATAACATTCTTCCTAAGTGCTGCTTTAGCAATATCCCATGAACTCTGATATGACGTTTTAATTTTTATTTAATTCATAATAATATTAAATTTTATTTTAAACTGTTTCTTTGTTGACTGGTTTATGTAGATTTGTTGCTTCGCTCCCAAATATTTGAGGGTTTCGTAGCTGTCTTTCTGTAACTGATTTCTAGTTTAACTCTGTTATATTCAAATAACATATTTTCTATGACTTGAATATTTTAAATCTATTTAGACCTGGTTTTTTGGCAGAGAATATATTCTATCTTGGTCATTGTTCCACATGCATGTAAAAAGAATGTGCATTCTGCTTTGGAAAGGTGGAGGGATCTATAACTGCCAGTTAAATCAAGTTAGTTGATAGTATAACCTTACTTACTGTTTTTCTACTTGTTCTATCAATTATTGAAAGAGGGGTACTTAAATTTCTACTTATAATGGTGGATTTGTTTCTATCCTCTTTAATATGGTTTGGCTGTGTCCCCCACTCAAATCTCACCTTGAGTTCCCATGTGTTGTGGGAGGGACCTGGTGAGAGGAAATTGAATCATGGGGGCAAGCCTTCCCCTTGCTGTTCTTGTGGTAGTAAGTCTCATGAGATCTGATGGTTTTACAAAGAAGAGTTCCTCTGCACAGACTCTATCTCTTTGCCTGCTGCCATCCATGTAAGATGTGTCTTGCTGCTGCTTGCCTTTCACAATTATTGTAAAGCTTCCCCAGCCACGTGGAACTGTAAGTCCATTAAACCTCTTTCTTTTGTAAATTGCTCAGTCTCAGGTATGTCTTTATCAGCAGCATGAAAATGGATGAATACACTCTTACAGTTCAATGAGTTTTTGTTTCACATGTTTTAGAGCTCTGTTTTTAGGTTCATAAATGTTTAGGATTGTCATATCTCTTTATCTTTCTGAAGTGGCTATTTTCATCCCTGAAAATCTTTGTTGTCCTCAAATATATACTGCCTAATGTTCACGTTGTCACTCCAGTTTGTTGACTAGTGATAGAATCATGTATCTTTTACCATCATTCTATTTTTAATCTATTTATGTTTGCATTTAAAATGTGTTTCCTATAAGCAGCATGTGATTGGGTCTTTCTTTTTTAGTTAGCTGACAACTTTTGACTTTCAGTGGGTGTGTTAGAACACATATTGAATGTTGTTTTTGATGTATTTAAGTTTTTCATTGTATTTATTTGCTATTTATTTTATAATCACCTCTTTTGTTCCCCTTTTCTTATTTTTCTGCTTTCTTTTGGATTGAGTTTTTTAAAAATAATTCCATTTTAGCTTATTTATTGATTGATTAGTTACATATGTTTGTTTTATTTTAATGGTTGTTTTAGAGTTTATAGCATACATCTTTAATTTACCATTGTCTACCTTAAAGTGATATTATTTTACTTCACTTAGTGTATAAATTCCTTCTCCCTGCCCCTAGCTTTTATATTATTTTTGTCATCATCATATATTTTACTTATACATATGTAAGGGTCCCCACAATACATTATTGTTTTTGTTTAAACAGGTATTTATTAAAAAGAGTTAAATGATAAGAAAAAAATATTATGCACTTCTATGTGGTTACAACTTCTGATACTTTTCATTCCTTTATGTAGATTCATATTTCCACCTGGTGTCAGTTTATTTTAATTTGAAAGACTTTTTTTTGATAGTCTTTGTAGTGCAGATCTTAAAGCTTTTGTGTGTCTGAAAGTCTTTATTTCACTTTGGCTTTTGAAATATGTTGATAGTTTTTTTTTCTTTCCTTTCAGCACTTTAAAGATGTTGTTCTACCATCTTCTTGCTTGCATTGTTCCTATTAAGAAATCTGTTGTCCTCCTGATCTTTGTTTCTCTGTGCATAATATCCCCTTTTTCTCTGGGTACTTTTAAATTCTTTTTTAAATCACTGGCTTTAAGCAGTTTTATTATGTGTCTTGCTATAATTTTATTCATGTTTCTTGTGCACAAGGTTCATTTACTGTCTCAAATCTTAAGTTTATAATATTCATCAAATTGGAGACATTTTAACCTATGTAACTTCAAATATTTTTTCTGTTCCCCATTCTCAGTTATTAATATAATTCCAATTTATTTATTTATTTATTGTGATGGAGTTTAGCTTTGTCACCCAGGCCAGAGTGCAGTGGCACAATCTCAGCTCACTGCAACCTCCACCTCCAAGGTTCAAGTGTTTCTCCTGCCTCAGCCTCCCAAGTAGATGGGATTACAGGTACCCACTACCATGCCCAGCTAATTTTTATATTTTTAGTAGACATGGTGTTTCACTGTATTGGTCAGGCTGGTCTCAAACTTCTGACCTCAAGTGATCCACCCACCTCTGCCTCCCAAATTGCTGAGATTACAGATGTGAGCCTCCATACCTGGCCATATTCTCCACTTTTAAAAAGATTCTTTTCCTTGTCTGTTTTATTTTTGATAGTTTCTATTACTATATTGCCAGGTCACCTAATCTTTTGTTCTGCAATGTCTAATTAACCATTAATCGCATCCAATGTATATTTCATCTCAGACATTGCAGGCATTTTTTATTTGCAAATTTTTATTTGTTTGATTTGGGGCTTTACATTTTTTTGTATATTTCTACTTTTCAAAATATATGAAGTACGGTTATAATAGTTTCAGTGTCTTTGTCTGATAATTCTAACATCTGTGTCTGTTCTGGGTGGGTTTGATTCATTTTCTCTTTTCATTATGGTTCTGTTTTTCTGCTTGTTTTCATGCCTACTAATTTTTGATTGGATGCCAGATATTACAGATTTTACCTTGTTGGGTGCTGGATATTTTTGCATTCTTGTAAATATTCTTGAACTTTGTTTTAGGATGCAGTTAAATTTCTTGGAAATTTTGACATTCTTTTAATGTTTTCTAGGCAGGATTATGGCAGCATTTAGTCCAGGGCTATGTACTCCCCAGTATTGAGGGGAGTCCCTTCTGAGTACTGTATCATAAGACACATGAGTTATGAGGTTTTTCAATCTGACTACTGAAGGTGGCAATTTGTAGATCCTTATGTATTATGTAATTCCATTTTAATGTAAAAATATACATAGATTATAGATATGTTTCTCTCATTTATTCAGTGACTGTTTTTTGAATACAGACAATGTGATGGACGTCAAATACGGAAAGAGTTTATATTCCATGGCTGGAGACAGACAATAGTTATGTAATATGTCAGATAGTAATATGTACTTTGAAGAAAAATAAGGCAGAGTAAAGGGAGAGAAAAGTGGGGGAGTGGAATAGGATACAGTCTCCTGTGTGTGTCTAGGAAGAACTCTCAAAAAGGTGATCTAGAATGAAGTGAAGTAGGGCAGCTGGTAGCTATCTGGTAGAAAGACATTACAGGTAAATGGAATATGAAGTGCGGAGGTGGAATTATAGGAGGAGGGTATGGTCTTAGCATTCATGAGGATGGGCAAGGAGGCTAGTGAGCTGGGGTGTGGTGAGAAAATAAGGGAGAGAATAGTAGGGGGTGATGTTAGAGGGACCACCAGGAGGATGAGGGATCATGTAAGACTTTTCTGAAGGTGGTAAGAATAGTGGATTTTATTAAAAGGGGAATAGAAATCATTTAGTGGTTTTGAGAAAGGCTTTTCTGAAGGTGGTAAGAACTGTGGGTTTTATTAAAAGGGGGATAGAAACCATTTAGTGGTTTTGAGAAAGGTAATGACATGACCTGACTTACCTTTTTAAAGGGTACCTTTGTTGCTTTGTGGAGAATTGACTGCAGGTAAAGGGTAGAGCAGGGAGATCAGGTCGGAAGCTATTATAATCATCCAGGCCAAAGGAGTTGGTAATGGTGAAGGTGATGAGAAATCAGTCTGATTTGGGATGTATTTAGAAGTTAGAGCTAGCAAGATTTGCTGATGAATTAGATGGTGGGATCAGGGTTGGGGGAGAGACAGTTTAAGATTGATTTCAAGGTTTTGTTATTGTTGTGTGTCTCTTCATCTGACATTTACTGGGATGGAGAAGATTGGGAGGGGAGAATTAGATGTTCAGTTTTGACATGGTGAGTTTGAGATTTTCTATAAAGTGTCAAGGAGGCATTTGGACACACATGTCTGAAGTTCAGGGGAGAAGTCTTCCCTAAAAGTAGAAATTTGAGCATCATCAGCATATAGAAGGCATTTAAAGTTTAGGCCTGCATGAGACTACATAGAAAGTAAGCATAGACAGAGAATGAGAGATGACTAAAGATTGGGGTGGTCCAACGTTTAAAAGTCAGGAAGATGAGGAAGAGCCATTTAAGGGGACCAAGAAGAAATGGCCAAACAGGTATGATGAGATCCAAGATAGTGATGTCCTAGGAGCCGAGAGAAGAAAGTGTTTCAAGAAAGAGGATGTGATATACTATGTCAGTTGCTGCTCAAAGTTGAGGAAAGTAAGTTCTTAGAACTTTGGGATTTGGCAGTGTGGAAGACATTGGGACCTTGACAAAGGCAGTCTGGTTGAAGTGGTAAGAATGAAAGCCTGATTGGAGTGGATTAAGAGAGAATGGAGGAGAGGAAGTGGCAACAGTGAGCGTAGGCAGCCATTGACGTTGTGTTGTAAAGGGGAACACAGAAATGGGTTGTAAGCAGATGCATGTTTGACTTACTTAGGTGTCTTAGAGGAGATGTGAAAAAAAGTTCTCTGTAGTTACCTCTGAAAGACAGACTGAGTGGACCTTGGCATGGAGAAGATAGAGGAAAATTGTACTTTGCCTTTTATAACTTTATATACTGTTGGATTTTTTTCTTCCCAATCAAGTTGCAGTGCTCTTGTTGAGAGACAATCTTCACAAGGTTGAGTATGTGAAGTACATATAAAGATAGAATGTGATATACATAGCATGTTAGGTTAAACAAACAAAAAACTATGCAGAGAAAAGACAGGAAGAAATGCATAAAGCCTTAACAATATTATATGGTAGAAATAGAATGAGCTTTTGAATCTGGAAGTACTTGGGACTAAATCTGTCTCCCATACATATCACTTAATTTCTCTTACCCTTGGTTTCCTTTTTTGTAATATGTATATAAAAATACTACCATCATTAATGGTTAGTATGAGGTTTAAATGGAGTGACTTAATGTTAAGTGCCTGGAAATTAGTAGGTTCTTGGGCCATTATATTATTATTTCTTCAAACTTTCTATATTTTCCAATGTTTTAAAAAGGACAAAAGTATTCATACATTACTAATGTAATTAATTATTGAAAACAAGCTGGAACAACTGTTGCTGAAATGTTAGCAGTGTTTGGTTCTAGGTGATGGGAATAGAACTGATGGTTATTTTCCATTCAGTATAATATCTATGTTTATAGAACCAATAAGCCAAAATAAACAAAGAATTCCTTTAAAAAGAAACACCAGGTGTTATGTATTTGTTCTGCCCCGTTTACTGACTTGTTGAACAGGAGAAGAAGGCAGTTAGAAAGTATAGTAGGAGAGGAATGAATGTTTACATGGTACCCACCATTAGAAAAATCAGGTGGAGAAAATAGAACGCATCAAAAAAATAAATTAATGAAAATGTGATTTTATTTATAAATCTCCTTTAAGGTTTCATGTGCTCCCTCAGTTGTACCTCAGTATAGACCTAAAGCTTTATAAGGAGGTTGGCTTGTAAAGATAGTCTTAGTTTCTCTATTGTCTTTGTATCATTATGCATAGAGTTCCCTTTCACTTTCAGAAGTGTCCCGGTTTGAATGTTGAATTATATGATCCCCTTACTTAAGGGATGTGGAACCCTTAAAAATTTTCACAGAATACAGTAATGCTCTTGGATGGTTTTGCTCAAAGATTTGTGTGTTATGATGGGGAGTAGGATGGAGGGCCAATGAGATTAAAAGGATATCAAGGTCAGCTTTTAGATGTAAAAGGATATCAAGGTCAACTTTTAGATGTAAAAGAAAGATAAATAGCGTTTGGGCTGGGAAGAGACTCTACTACAAAGCTTTCTGTCCTGGCTAACTGTCCAGTATAAGGATAGGCTCTTCAATATAGACCAGGGAGAATAATATTAAGTGGAATATGTTTCAATCTGTAAGGCACTATTCAAATGTAAAGTGCTTTCATGTGTATATGCAATTCTATTTGAGTCTTACTATATTCTCTAGTGGGTTTCAAAGAACAAATATAGAAATTGCTGGTAATTGATTGATCTAGGAATAAAACCCAGATTTCATGCTGTTTCCATTGGAACACTCATCTGGCACCTTCTCCACACTCTCTGGATAGGGCTTTTTCTGACTACCACAAAAACTGAGTTCAGTTGGCTTCCTGGAGTGAGCTCCATTGTTACTTTTTAGGAGATGAAATTATCTTCACTACATAAAGTGCTTTGTAAGGTATATACAAGAAGGTGTAGAGTTTTGGACTGCAAATGTTTGTCTGTTTCTAAGGCAGAATAGTAGGTGGTTGACAACTGTTAGATTTGGGTATGTGCCATTTATCTTGACATTGGACATTCCATTTCTTCCTCTTTCCCTTTGAAAGCTCAATAAAGCAAAGGGAAGGGAAGCTGTGGATAGAACTTCAAGGGCTTGACCTGATACCAGCTGAGGCTCTTGTTTAGTACTTTATTCACATACCTGCCTCTAAATTAAGGATTAAGGTATGGAATTTAAGGATTGAAAAGAAAAATAAGAGCTTATATCTAATCACTCTTTCAACTCTTTTTCTGAGAACACGACCTTTGGAGAAAAGTCTTATCATTATAAGCAATGCTTTTATCTCAATGCCAAGTGATATTTCATTTTGATCTAGGAATCCAGGATATACATTTCTTTTGGAAAAGTGTTAGCATTTTGTGCTGCTGAATTAAATCACTCATGATAAAGGAAACCCCCAGTGCAGTTCTTCCCTGCTGTCCTAAAACCATATCAAGACCCCCCATGTCTGAGAGAAGGAAATTGTACCTTAAGGCTTAACACAGAAGTCATAAAGACTGGTTTCCATTAGAGCTGGGCTGTCAGCAGCCTCCAAATTAAAACTGTAGGGAATGTTGAAATTTAAAGTTCATTTCTAACACTAAGGTGGTTCACACATTACTGTTCTAAGGGCTAATCTTTAGTGATAGATGCAGAGACAGAAGGTTCAAATGTTCTTAGAAAAACCCAAGCGTTCTTCCATCCTAAGCATTTTTGGCTTTAATTTTAACATCAGCCAGTCATTGCCAAGACTGTGTTTGAAAGGACAAATTCCAGCTATTTCAAAAGGTCTTCTTTTGTATAATGTTCTCAGAGAATCATGTAATATTCTATTCTGTAATATATTTTAGATATACCATAATGACTACAGATGTCAGTGATCCTAATTTTTCCCCCCAGTTAATGTTAACATGGACTTGTGGAAAGAAAGCTCATAAAGCTGGGAGGCAATCCTCACATAGTGATTTAAATTATTATTATTATTATTATTTTAGATGGAGTCTCTCTCTGTTGCCCAGGCTGGAGTGCAGTGGCAAGATCTCAGCTCACTGCAACCTCTGCCTCTGGGTTCAATTGATCCTCCTGCCTCAGCCTCCCAAGCAGCTGGGATTATAGGTGCTCACTACCACACCTGGCTAATTTTTGTATTTTTAGTAGAGACATGGTTTCACTATGTTGGCCAGGCTGGTCTTAAACTCCTGACCTCAAGTGATCCTCTCACTTGGCCTCTCAAAATGCTGGGATTATAGGTGTGAGCCACTATGCCCAGCCTATAGTGATTTAAATTAAGTATTACCACTAATTAGATAAGTTGTTTAAACTTTTGATGCTTCCATTTCCACATCTGGAAATTCTAAGAAGTTCTTTACCTTATTGGGATGTTTTTGTGGTCAAATGGATGATTAGATGTCAGATCCTTTGAAAAACTAGACTTGTGATTGTAGTAGAGACTTAGAATGCTCACCCAAGTCTAGTTTATCTTCATGAGAAGATTCAGATCACGGAGATTGAGGGGTTGTTTGTTATGGCAGCAGAACCTAGCCTAACTATATGCTTTAGTATAAAGAATTTTTAAAGTTGCTAATTGTGATTATTAGTAAGATATCCCCTAACCTTCTGCTAATATTATTTACTACTAATTTGCTGTTATGCCATTTTCTGACACCTAGTAGATTTGAATCTGACCACTTTGACTCTTTTCTCATCCCCCCAGACCCAAGAATCTCTCATGTCCTGGAAGGAACCTGAAGGGACAAACTGTATTAGCAGTCACTGGCATATTGGCAGTTACAACATAAAAGGATGGGAGCTAAATTCAAGAAGTACTGTGTCTGACGTATAATAGGCACTCAGCAAACATTTACTGACAATAGGAAGAGAAATTGGATGATGTGGCTGTTACCAGCAATTTCATGTGGCAAAATCTAGTAAATGTTTAGTTCTCATCTTCCTTGACCTCGTAAACAGGGTTTGGAGCTTTTCATCACTCTCTCTTTCTCAAAACTCTTTGATCCTTGGCTTCCTGGACATCCGAAGCTTCTCGTTTCCCCTCTATCCTAGTAGCCACTGCTTGGTCTCCTTTGCAGAGTCTCCCTCTTCCTAATATCTAAATACTCTAGTGCCCCAGAGCTCAGGCTTAGGGCCTCTTCTTGTTTACTTGAATCTCTCAGTCATGTCTGCTGTTTTACTATTATTTCTTTTTATTGATTTATACATTTTCTTTTAGTAACCCTCAGTCTATCCTACATTGCTAATAATTTTTCTCATTTGTTATTAGATTTTTACTTTATAGTTTTTATATTTACTACATATTTACTATATTTATAGTTTTTCATAGATGATTTACATTTTAATATAATCATGTATGTCATTTTTTGTTTTTTTTGAGACTTTCTGAGTTTCCCTCTGTCACCCAGGCAGGAGTGAAGTGGCCCGATCTTGGCTCACTGAAATCTCTGCCTCCTTCCCAGGTTCAAGGGATTCTAGTGCCTCAGCCTCCCGAGTAGCTGGGGCTACAGGCAAGTGCCACCACACCTGGCTGATTTTTATATTTTTAGTAGGGATGGGGTTTTGCCATGTCGGCCAGGCTGATCTCAAACTTCAGATCTCAAGTGATGAGCCCACCTCAGCCTCCAAAAGTGCTGGGATTACAGGTGTGATTTATGATGCCTGGCCTCGTTCCTTATTTTAAAGGCTTTTGGAATTAGTGTGGCATTTTGGGGGTTTGTCAATGTGTGAAGTGGTTATGTTTAATATATGAGCCTGGTCTGTATATTAAAGCCACTTTCCTTTGTATAGCAGGACCGTGTTCCTCATCTGTCATTTTTGTCCATGTTCTTCGGGTTATGTAGCTATATGGTGAAGGGTTAAGTTGTTCCAATTTAATCTTGCCAAATTATCCTTGTTATTGTAATAATCATCAATTGCCGTGTAACAAAGTACTCCAAAATTTAGTGTTGTAAAGCACCAATAATCATTTATTATCTTTCATGGTTTCTCTGAATTCAGGAATTCAGAAGTAGCTTCGCTGGGCAGTTCTGGATTAGGGTCTCTCATGAGGTTATAATCACATGTTGGCTAGGGCCATGGTCACCCAAAGGCTGGAGGATTTATTTCTAAGCTAGCAGTTGGGGTTAGCAAATTGGTGCTTCTCCGTGTGGATCTCTTTATAGAGCTGTTTGAGTATCCTCAAGATCTGGTGCTTGTCTTTCCCCCAGAGCAAGTAATCCAAGAGACCAAGGTAGAAACTCCAGTGTCTTTTATGACAGCCTCAGAAATTATGTGTCATTGTTTCCACCTAATTCTATTGGCTGTGTAACAGACCAGCCGGGCTTCAGTGTGTGTGTTGGCGCTGGGGTGGTTACATAGCTGTGAGTACCCGGGATGCAGTCACTGGGGGCCACTACCAAGGCTGGCTACCCACAGTAACCAAAGAACACTTTTTATCTGAGATGTTTTCTTGGGTTTGAGATATACTTTTAAACCGAGAACACAGGAATGCCAATCGATAAATACTGGATTTACACAAAGCACTGTTAACTTTACACTCTGTTAAGCAGAAAGAAAATGGATGAATTTTTGCAGACTGTTCGCTCGAGTAAGGCCCTCAGGGCAGAGGACACCTGAGATTGTCCTGATACAGTTCCTTCTCGTATACTTTTTGGGACTAATATTATTCATGATTTTCTGCTTCCTCCATATCTCTCTGAATCCAAATATTTTGAAGAAAACAAATCAGAGAGAGGCAAGAAAATGTTTAAGACAGAGTAGAAATAGCTGCTAATAACAGCAATAACCACTTTATTTCTTGAGTCTTGCTATGTGCCAGATGTGTCCCAGACCTTTTGCATAAGTGATATCTTATTTAGCTCTTCCACTGACCCCATTTTAACTATGACAGAATTGATACTCAGAATAATTTATTCAAGGTCATGTAGTGAATAGTTGGGCTGAGATTTGAACCCAGGTCTGTCTGTTTCTAAAGGCTGTGGTTAATCTACTGCCTCTCACTGTATCCCATTGATATAAACACACAAATGCAATGTTTGGGCATCAGAAAGTTGAAAAGTGGTAGAGTTGTGTATTATCTGAAAGGATCTATCAAAGGTAAAAAATGCAGGAAATGTAATCCCAGATACAAAAATACTCTGAAACTGAAAAGTGCTTTATAAATGTAAGGTGGCAGTGTTATTAATATTATTTAGCTCAGAGAAGTAAGAAAATGAATCATGTATAATTCCTCTATTTCTTTTCATTCAGATTATAGTGGAACACCTGCTCATTAATCTTGACCCTGTTAAAACAATAACTGCCTATCCAGGTAATACATTGGAGTTAATGTGTAATTAAAGAAAATTATTATCACTTGGCTATGAAATGGGAATAGCAATATTTCAAGTTAATATGTATTTTAGACCAATAAATGTTTTAGTTTAAAAAACTCTGCTAAAATGTACAATTTAGGAAGATATCAAACCATCAGTTTAAAATTAAAGCATAAGAAGCTTTACGTCTATAGAAGCATTTTGTCGTAATGTCATTATGATACCATATTTGTCTTCCACACGAAGACATTGTCTTTCTGACAACTACTGTTTAAAGAAAATAGGCCTTGGGAATGGGGAAAGTACATTTCTCTTGGATTTTCCTGTCTTTTGACATGTACCTTGGTGGCGTGAACACATTAATGATGAACTCAGTTGACAGTCTTGAGGGTGACGGATGATATGTAGCCTTCATTACATTGCCTTGGCGCCGGGCCCGTAGACACCAGCAGCACGAGCTTTGATTTCATTTTAAAAGGAGTTAGAAGAGTATGAAGAAGGTCATGGCCATCAATCTGTTATCACTGTGCTAGATAGGATCTCTTTATGGAGGAGCATGAAACATATTTTAAAACCTCCAATGAAGGCCCCCAAATGGTAATGTTCATCCTACCACTTCCTAATGAAAGTGTGCAATGTCTGAAACAGAGATCACAAGCACTGCACAACACAACTTGTCTAAGGAAATGCTTTCATTTTAAATTGTCCCAGCTAGAGTCGGCATACATAGACAGTAGGTATAGTAAGGCATGTGGATGAAAGCAAAAAGTATTTTGCAGTCCTGTTAGGCTTTATTAAATTCCCATTATTGTGAGTGGGTCACTAGTCATCCTACTGCAGAGAAAAGGAATGGAGACTGAAGCTAAATGTTCTGCTTAAGGCTGCTTATTGATTGGAAGACAGGGTATAGTTTTGGGAGGCCCTGAGCTCCCAGAATGCACCTCTGCTGTCATGAGCTGTAGCCATGAGGTCTCGATTATGTCCTTTGTTTTAGTTTTAAGGATATTTTAGAAAAGACATGAATAGTACTTAGAATTTTGAGTTCTCCAACGTAGGATTTAGTTTTGTGAAATGTCATCTAAGTTTTAGGGACATGCATATATATTTTTGTGTAATTTAAAATTCTGATGCACGTCCAAATATCTGTTCTACTTATTAATATAAACATTTTTTGCTGCTATGCTACAAAGTCTTTTTTTTTTTTTTTTTTTTGAGACAGGGTCTTGCTCTGTCACTCAGGCTGGAGTGGGCAGTGACGTGATCTCGGCTCACTGCAACCTCCACCTCCTGAGATTAGTTGATCCTCCTGCCTCAGCTCCCCCAAGTAGCTGGGACTACAGGTGTATGCCACCACACCCAGCTAATGTTTGTATTTTTAGAAAAGACAGGGTTTCACCATGTTGGCCAGTCTGCTCTCAAACTCCTAACCTCAAGTGATACACCTGCTTTAGCCTCCCAAAGTGCTGGGGTTACAGGTGTGAGCCACCCTGCCTGGCAAAGTCTTAATAATATTTCAAGGTAGCGTCATAGTCCATTAAGCTGATATGTCATAATTTAACAATTCCCTCCCAGGACATACAGTTTGTTTCTAAAATTTCCTTCTCTGCTGTAGATGACACTATACGAGTTTTCTTCATGAAGATAGCTTTTTCATTTCCTAAGGTATGTTTTCTGAAGCTAAATTTTTTCAAGAGTGGATTTAGAGGGTCCAGTTCACTTTTGTTGTTTATCTTTATGGGTTTGCTTCCCTGAGAGATGGTGAGTGCTTTTTCTATATTTTTCGTGTGGTTATTTTTCAAAACTCTAATCTGCATTTAGGAGTTCGCATAGTGCCAATTTGACTGACCAGATTTGATGATTGTAACAGTCTCAGCAGAATACAGAATTCACCCCACTGTTTCCAATGAAGAGGATGACATGAAGGGCTATACTCACAGAAGTGCGTTCAGGGTTAAAGAGCAAACAAGGGACTCCAACAGTGGAAAGTCATGTCCAGCTCTGGGCTGAAGGGATGAGAGAGGGACATAGTGTTTCTTGAGGGCTCATGGCCAGCCCTGGGCTGAAGGGGCGGGGGGAGGAAGTTAATGTTCCATGAGCACTTAGAGCTGCAGCCATGGAGAAGCAGGGCCTGCTGGGGCCGGGGCTGTAGAAGGACAAAGCTTTCACTAGAGATGCTGCACTGAAACCCCTGACGAGTACTGGGGGAACACCTCAGCCTCCCTTTCCTCTCTCCCTTCAGTCTCATGCTAGCGCCTCCCATTGGCAGAACCCAACCAAAAGTCACCTGGCACAGGACCCTGGGTGGTGCTCCCTTCAGGAGTCACCTCCTGGAACACAGAGCAGGGCCAGTAATGGATCCAGTGCTGGTGGAGGTGAAGGGGCAAATGGAAAAACCCTAAATGAGAAACAAACAGACCCAAAGAGACTACCACCGTAATGGTGGAAGTTTGTTTCAATAGCAGCATGGGGGGACCCATTTAGTGGAATCTCAAGCATGGTTCATATTTCACACCCCTCTGGACTGCAATCTTCCAGAAAGGCCTTAAATATTGCATCCATTTTACTATAAAAACTGGGTCACAATGGGAGAGCTGGGGGGCTCAGCACTTGAGATCGTGTCATAAGTCCGTGGGTGCTGTGCTCGCTCTGTGGCTGTCTTTCTAGTCATCTTGTGTTAGCTCTGATTTTATTCTTTATAATAGCTATTTCACTGCTCCAGCTCCTAACCCCACCCCACCCCCATGTTTTAATGGAAGCCTGTGTCTCATTTCAGTGTGCACTTAGGGCAGCTTGTCTGTAAAACCACATGGTCACCAGACAGCGTTCTACAGGGCGGTTTCTCACTTCGGGGGCTGAGGGCCTCTGAACATTTATGGACTTTGGGGATTTGTGAATCCTGTATACAGATTTTCACATGTTGCTTTTATTTGGATGGCAATAAAAATTTAAGATAGGCATATTCTGGATCATTTGGATGAGTGCCTTGTAACTGAGTGCTGTGACATGGTTTCAGTACCTGCACCTACGTTAGGTTTGTGTTCAAATTAGTGTCAAGCAGGACCACTTTCAAGGTGGAGCGTTCTTAAGAAAAAATCAGGGTAGATTTAATTTGATCCCAAAGCCCTATTTACATTCAAAGACCAAAAGCCCACACAGCAGGCTGGTGAAGAAAGGTTTCATAGTAGTTCCAGAAGGGAAGGTGGCAGGAGAATTCAGTCATCACATGGAACATGGAATAAATGCTTGCTGAGCTCCAGAGAATCTATACCACAGTGATCAGTTCCATACATCTCATCTGGGCAGCAGTGTGGTTTCAGCAGAACATCCAGCATGTTAAATTCATGCTATTAACTTGAATGCTATGGGCTTTATGGTTTTGGTTGTATTTATTTACACCTGTTCTGTGGTTTGGGTAGATTAAGGGTAGTATGTCTAAGGATTTTGGACCTGGTTTCATGTTGGTTGTTTTCTAAGTAACACTCTAATAATGATAATTAGAGGTAACATTATGGAAATTCAAGGGAAAATTTTTCTTTAAAAAAAGATCTGTACATAACTATAGTTGAACAATTACTATGTGGAGGAAAGGGCACCAAACTGGTAATGTTGGCCTTTGTGTCCTCTTTGTGAGAAAAGGAAAGAAAAGAGACGGGAGGGAGGAAGAAAAGAACTATCTTAAAACGCTGTAAAAGACCACGATTCTTCACCCCAAGAATTCATGAAGTTTTGGATGATTTAGTGGCACACATTTGGGAAATGTAATACTCACCTGATGTTATCCAAGAAGACCCCACAGACTCCTTTGCTCTATGCTTTTCTAGTTAAGGACAAACTCCTATGGAATCCAAGGGCCATTCTTCCTATTTCTACCATAACCAAGCAGCGTAATAAACTCTCATAAATATTTCCTCGCTAATTTTCTGATTTGTTGAAAATACAACACTTCTTGGGAGATGCCAGTATATAGTCCTTTTTGGGGCTGAGACCAACTACCTTGTAATTATCGATGACAGTTTTTCCACTGGTCAGAGAACATCGTCTCCTCTTTGCATATAGCAGATAATTGTTATCAATGCTCAGGGCAATTATGTGCATGTGGGAAACCCAGGTAATGGTGTGTTTGGTGGTAAGTGCATGGTCTGTTTTTTTGGCAGGGGTTCTAAAACCCATGATGTTAAGTGATGATACCATGAACAGGTGTGCATGCTGGAGTAGCTCAGCATTCTCAACTAGGGTTGTCCTTAGCAACCCATGAGAGTAGCATCACTTCTAATAGTTCTGAAGTTGTGTTAGCTGGGCAGTTATTAACTGTTATTGCCACTGCTCACTAATTCCTTTAATGGAGTTTGCTGGAAATAGAGCCCATGCAAATATTATATAGTTCATAAATAATTTAGAACTGGCACTTAAATGTGTTACGCAGTTTCTCCCCTGGCCAACTGACCTTTCTACTTGCTTGCTTTAGGATTACGTAAAAAGGAGCCTGAATTCCACAAGTTAGGGTTCCAATTGCAATGTTGTTCAGCCCCCAACTCTTTTCCCACCTCCCCCTCCCTGTACCAAGCGCACCGTCCAAGTTGTCAGGGAACATGATGAAGAAATGGCCATAAGACGCTTCTGTGAGTCATTTTCCTAGAGCCCAACACTCAGGTAGACCCAAGCTCAGCAACTAGGTTACAAAGAAGCCTTTGAAGGACGGCCTTTCTGTGATTTATTATTTTCTAAGAAGAAAGTTGGTGTGGGTCCATGTGATCAGACTGCATCTAGCAGAAAAATTCCAGGAGGACATTGGGTTCTCTCAGTCAAACAGAAACTTCTTATGTTGCCTCATTTCCACCGCCCCAAACCTCTGGATTGGTAAAACCCAGGAACTCAAACACATCTTACCTACCAGTCAGTCCTGTAACTTCACAAATCACTAATCTCCAAGCCTGTTTGCCAAAGTCAAATACCGCCTAGCCCCGACAAAGCCCTTCACAAACAAAGCCACACCTGGCCTGCAAGTTACGATAAGTAGATTACTCTCTAGACACAGCTGAAAGTTTAAGCTGCCAAAACACTCTTCCTCCTCCTGGAGCCTTTTTTTTTTTTTTTTGCTCTAAGTCCTTCATGTACCCAGAGAAGCCACCCTGCCTCCAGGGGCCATGGGATTCCTCCCGTGGATAATTTAATTCTGTCAGGAAACAAGTCAATCTCTTCCCCCATCACAACTGTGGAAAGCAGGCTTGGCTGCGATAGATTAGGCTGGGAGGGAAAGTGGTGAGGGAGTCCTGGTTCTTCGTCTTGGTGAATTAGGGTCAAGATACCATTTTCTACCACTGTGAATAAAGTTGGTATCCTAACCCCATTTCCAAACAACTCCGCATCTTGGAGTACTTTAACTCCAATCACTCTCTCTCTTGAATTATATGCTATTGTTGTCTGATATTTTAGTTATGACTTCTTTTATCACCACAATGTAAATACTAGTTTTGTTTTACAGACACAATTTAAAAATACTCATTTAAAATTACCTATCTATATGCCAACTTTTCTGCCCTTTGACGTTCCTTCTGGGTTTATCTGCTCCTTCCTAAAGTATGGTCTTTAGAAATTCCTGTGAAGTTTTGTTGATAGTAAACTCTGTTTTTGTTTATAAGAAAATATATTTATTTCTTATCCTTAAAAAATTTCTTCATTGGGTGTTCTAGTTAAGACTTAGATTTTCTTCTACCACTTTGAAGGTAACTACTGTCAGTTTACAGGTACATAAGTGTAACTGACCCTTGAACTTGTGAAGAGATGCTCAAACTCTTCATAATTAAAGAAATGCAAGTGAAAATGAAAAGAAGATAACTGCTATCATCTGACTTCAGTTATGGCTGTTGAGAAATTAGCTGCCAGTCTAATGCTGATCTCTTTTCTGGCTGCCTTCATAATACTGTGGTTGCTTTTGGTATTCTGCAGTATCATTTCAATGTATCTAGATGTGGACTATAGTTGGCTCTTGGTCAATGCAGGAGTTAGTGGTGCTGATCCCCTCTGTATGGTCAAAAATCCATATATAATTTCTGACTCCCCTCAAAACTTAACTACTAATAGCCTACTATTGGCCAGAAGCCTTACTAATAAAATAGTCAATTCATATTTTGTATGCTATATGTATTATATGTCGTATTCTTACAATAGAGTAAGCCTGAGAAAAGAAAATGCTATTAACGAAATTCATAAGGAAGAGAAAGTCTATTTACCATTGATTAAGTGGAATATGTGGATAAAGGTCGTCATCCTTGTCATCTTTACATTGAGTCGGCTGAGGAGGAGAAGAAAGGGGAAGGGTCGGTCTTGCATCTCAAGGGCAGCAGAGGCAGAATAAAGTCCATGTATAAGTGCACTCACGCAATTCAAACCTGTGTCATTCAAGGGTCAACTGTACTTTTGGTTTTTCTGCTTGGGATATAGTGTGTTTCTGCATCTTTGGATTGGCGTCTTCTCTAGTTCTAGAAAAACTCTGGCCATTGTGTCTCAAAATTGCCTCTCCTCCATTCTCTATTCTCTCCTCTAGGATGTTCATTAGACTGTGCTCAACCTTCTTCTTCTGTGCCTCATGCCTCTTAATAGCCTTTGAATAATTTCCATCTCTTTATCTTTCTCTCTGTACTGCATTCTGATCATTTTTTTTTCATAAGTCTTGTCAGGTCAGTAATTCTCCATTCAGCTATATAAATATGTGGATTAATCTGTCCGTCGAGTTTTCAGTTTTAATGATTTTATACTGCTGTTGTTTTGTAATTCTCTTTGGCTAGTTTACAAATCTTGCTGGTCATTTTCTTAAAGTCTCTTTTTGTTTTTTCATTTTGATATTTCGTATTTTATTATTTGAAATATTTTACATGTAGTAATATTCTATGTCTAAGAATATTAGATATTTGGTAATCGAGGGTGTAATTCTGTTATCACTTATGCCAAGTCTCACTTACATTGTTTTGTTTTCTTGTGTTTTGAAAAAATTTTTATGTGCGCTTATATTTGATAAAATTTAATTTATAACAATATCGAGGGCTCAAACTGAGAGCTTTCCTCCAGAGAAGATTTTGTATTTCTTGTGTCCTGGAGCTTGGGATCAGGACTGACCTGGGACTGCTTTAGCAGCCTTTAAGGATCTTGACTTATTACACAAGTGTTGGGTTCAGCTGCTCCACCATGCGAGGGCCTGGTGCTCAGTCTCTGGTTCTACAGGTCTGCTCTAGAACCCGCTCCCAGGACAACTCTGACGTGTGTATGTGCTTGCCACTTACTATTTTTATTTTATATTTCCTTCCTTCCCTTTCCTCCTTGTGTATATGTATGTATGTGTGTGTATCTATGTACTTTCTTGGGACATTTTCTTTAAATTTTTGGTGGTCATAAATGCATTGTAAGGCTGTTGTATTTACCCAGGATCTTGTTATATTGTAGCAAGAAGACCTTGCAGAATATGTGCTATGAGCAGAAAAATGGATATCTTTACAGAATGCCCCCCAGTTCCTTGTCTCCTTTCAGTTAACAGCTAACTTGGGCCTAAGTGTAAAATGAGACCTGGAACTACTCTACTCTTGGTTTATGGGTTACAGGTGTACAATGGTGCCGTAATACACAGCACCATTTCACATTCTACCTAATGATCTTTTTTTGTTGGATTGATCACCCTGAGGTCATTGGCTAGAGGTGTATCTTCAAAGTATAGTACTGCATAGGTAAATGATGATTTTTTTTTTTAAAAAGAAACAGATGGGACCCAACATTTGGATATTCAACTCCTTTAAAAGATATGTTTTTCAGCTAACATATATCATTTACAAGATTTCTTAAAAGAAAAAACATAACCTATTGCTTCTAAAATCTTTTTGTTCTTTTTTCTTGGATATGATGTTGCCATCGTTTGCTTCTTGAAAATCAAGCTTGAGTCCAATTATTTCTTTTTTGTACCTAGTCACATCTAGCATGTAATAAGCTTTCCTGGAATTGAGTCACATTTTCTAGTTAAGATCTGGGTATGGCATTTAGGGATGTTCCATCAAATAGCATTTTCAATCTCCCGACAGGTCGGTCTTTAATTAGCAGAGCAGTTATTTGGTTCAAATTATAGATCTAAATCACGGACTTTAGGGATACTTTCTGAAAACTTCTTTCTTGTGCTAGTTCTAATCATCTTTTTCACATTATTGTTGAGTGGTTACTATAATTACATGGGAGAGTCTCACAAGGGTGGAAAGTGGAGATAGAACTGGGTTTTATTTGGTGTT
This sequence comes from Ateles fusciceps, assembly GCA_036589455.1. NCBI lineage: Eukaryota > Metazoa > Chordata > Mammalia > Primates > Atelidae > Ateles > Ateles fusciceps. The sequence continues at coordinate 13,352,237 of JAZHEH010001266.1, read as the reverse complement.
AATCAAGACAGTCGTTAGTGTTTTTGTCTTACTGGATAGAGACTATTGAAAGAAATGTGTAAGGCACTGAGCATTTCCCAATGAATAGTGCTAAGAGGGTCTTTCAATGTGAACATTTCCTAAATTTTATCTCTCAAAAAATAACCTTACAAAACAAGTCAAAATTTTTTAGGGAAATTACACAGCCTTTGTATCAAGAAAATAGCAACAGGATGCATTGTAGAAGGTTATATATCGTTCATTGCTCAGGTGCACAAGGAATGACAGGAAAGAACGTATCACCTGCTTTTTCTTTGCTTTTAAGAGACTTCTCTGTTTTTTGAAAATCTTGCCTAGTGTTCTGATCCTCTTGGTTGTAACTATAAGAAAATCTGATGAGAATTACGTAGGCTATCTGCCCTAACTTCACAAATGAGGGAAAAGGAGAATTTACCTGGGAATCTCATCTCTTTTCTGATGAAAAATGATGAGTAATCTGTGATTGGTTGAAATGTAATGTTGAGTGGTTGCAAAGGGCACATGAGATTTGGGGGGGTCGATTGCATGCTTCCTAAAACTCAGCATGTACAGCACATTGTTTAAACACAAAAAGGCCCTCTGCTGGTTATCTGCTAGGGACATGCAAGGTAAGAATGACCAAAATTTATATGTTTAGACAGTTCTTGAGAAAGCCATCCCCTATAGACTTTCACGATGCTAAAGCAAACAAATAAATGTAAGCCCTATAGCGGGGTCAAATTACTTAGGATATAAATGATTTCAACAAGCTTGGGAATTTACAAAATGTAGGAAGCAGGATGTTTCTTGAGAATGTGGCCTAAAACACTTCAGACAAACTTGGGCTACACTCTGGGTATGTGTCCTAATCCATACTTCTTTAGGGAACTTCTCCTCAAACTCTCTATCTGAAAATCTCTTCTTTGGGAAGGATGCAGTGACCTTCTTCCTGCTGAAGTACAGTGACTAATAAGCTTCATGGGTTTCCTCCTCTTGGTTTATAACTGGAGATAATCTTTAAGTCAACGGAATGTAGCCACAGTTGTGTAATAGCCAAGTGTCCCCTTTGAGGAGGTGGTGGGGGAGTTCTAAGTGCTGGTTAGAGTTGTGAAGCTTTTCCTGTGGTGTATGCAGCATCCCCAGCTGCTGGTGCTATGAGGTAGGTGAGACTGATGATGGACTTTATGCAGCCTACTTGATGGGGCTTTGTAGGCAGAGCAGAGAGCCTGTGTAACTTATCTTTGTATTGTTCATTCTAATTCATTGCCTGGTGCAAGATAGAAGCTCTGTAAGTATTGGCTGTTGAATGGAGGTCAGCCTGGGACCTGCCAACAGGGCCGTGGTATCTGGGAATGAAGAAGGAGGAAGTATACACACAGGTGCCTGGACTTCTGCTTCCACTTCATCCCAGGTCCTTCCCTTTGGTCCAGGAGCCTGGGTACTGCAGGCTTTGTGCTCCAATTAAGTGGGCACATCCCCCCTCTTCCTGTAGGCCCCTAAGAGGCCAAGTGGACCAGAACTCCAAATGACAGCTTTTTTCCCTCCAGTTCTTAAGTCTGTGGCTTTCTGAGCCTTGGATTGATCAGGACACAGAGGGAAGCTTTGTCCCCCCAGGAGGCTGTTGCTGAGGATAGTTTGTGCCAATCTACTGATCTTTCCTCTAGCCTTCACTCTCAAAATGGCAAATTTCCAGATGCATGACATTTTTATTATTCTAGGGAAAAAAACCTTTAAATGCCTTTTGAAGCGGAGGAGAAGAGGACGGAGTGGTTTGGCTTGGGTCCTATAGCCATATCATAATGAATCTTTATTTAGGCATGTATCCATGGAGTAATTAATCCAGGAGGGACAAAAGTTAGTTATTTCTCTTAGGTATCTGACAAGTTCTGTTTTATACCTGGAGGTAAAGTTCCAGATGCATCTTCACAACCAAAAACTTCTGCATCTAAAAGAGGGTATTAGGCCTAGCCCACTAACTTATAACAGAGCTGGATTAAGTGACTTTCTGTGACTGAGAAAAGGAGTATTGACTCTATTCTCCTTCCTAATTCCTGCAGACACTAAAAATGTGTATCAGCTCCATCTATGTCCTGCCAAATCTTTCTACCCAAGCACAAGAGGACGCTGTATAAAATCTGACTCTTTCTTGTACCGGGTTTGTGGTTATGAAAGGTTATTAAGCCTAAGGACCTCTTTACAATGTGTCCCCAGCCTAAAACCCCCTACTTACTTAAAATCCCTTTATCCTAAATGTCTACACTATCAGTCGTAATGATACCTTTTCATGTTCATTTGTTTAGATATGCCACACCTCTGCCTGCCGTTGGCAACCCTCCTGGACTAGGCTGCTCTTGTTAATCACATGGATGTTGTGAGTATTATGTTCACAAGTGGATGTAGAGAAGATATTTTTATTTAACTATCAATCCTCACCACATGAGCTACTCATGCTTAGCAAAAATATATTAAGCATTTGTGATCTAGAGTTTCATTAATCTCAGGGATTATGCTGCTTGTTCATTGGTTAAATAATGTGGTTTCAGTATCTTCCCCTAATCATATTGACTTTTTATGAAAGAACTTTTGACACAAAGCTGTGTCTCAGAAAGTTTGACATAGAGGTAGCTGCTGATGTGAATTTGCGATTGTGGATTCATTTCATCTTGTATGCTTTTACGTTATAGGTTTCTTAATGCCGTCAACATGAAAGTGCTTCAGATGGCTTTGAGCCCTAATTTTGTGGTTCTGTTCACTGAAGATAAGCAGCAATTTTTTGTTGATTTTATTTTCCTATGGATCACCAATAGGCCTAAATAACCTCCTTAGTTGTACTGGCAGGACCGAGTAAAAAGACAAGGGATAAGGAGGAGGGGAAGGAAAAAAGGAAAGAAAGAGCGAGCAAGTATGAGAAAGAAAAAAGGAGGGAAGAGAGGAAAGAGAGAAGTGTCTTGGGAAGGTGATATAGGCCACTGGTTACTTTAGAGCTGCAAGCTTTCTGCACAATAATTTATTTGTAAGCCCAGAGTTAGAAAGGGACCATCTTCAGAATCCCCAAAGCAAGTATATAGTGGGCCTGTGTGGCTGGTCAGCACCACTTCTCTCCTCCCTAACTTTAATGATCAAAGGATGAGAAAGTTGTCAGATCCCTTTTCTGGATCTTAAGTCAGTCTCCTGTGTGACTGATTTGAAGAGTCATAGTGAAAATTTCCCAACATAAAGCAAAGGACATCTGACCAGCAAAGTCTTTGGGAGTTAAAACAGAATGAGAGGCTAGAAAGAATTTATGATGAAAATACTTCTTTCAAAGAGAGAAGCATCTCAGAAAAATCCACAGAACCACAGAATCTTAGACAGCACTCTCAGGCGATCATTTTAGTCTTGTTATTTGCGCTTTTTTTTAATGGAGAAACTGAGACTGGGAGAGGGGGAGGAGACATGCCAAAGCTACTCAGTATAGGGCTGAGCAAAGTCACGCATCCTGGGTCCTTTTTATACTGTCATGCACACTTTTTTTTTTTTAAACAATCATAGGCAACTCAGGGCTGGTTGCATATCATCAAATGAAATGGGGCAGACAGAATTTATTTCATTGAATGCTTAAAGAAGAGCCGGGCCTAGCATGAAGTTTAGTTTTTGTGGGTTTTGAAAATGTAAATTTTCCAGGGCCATGCCAGATTCCCTGTGTGCAGGAAACAGAAGCAGTATTTCAGATGGAACGCAGGGAGCCCAGGACAAATTTTCCTTCCTTTCTGCCTTTTGACTTTAGGTGCTGGAAAGGGAGTCAGTGAAGCCAGAGTAAATCTGTTTCACTTCAAAATCATAACTAGGCATTGCTATTGATTTCTCCTCCCTTTGGGAAACTCTTAAAGAATATTTCTGGGAACCACGCAGAGTGGGCGTTTCAAGAGTATCAGAACCACTAAGTTGAAATACATTCACACGTTGGTCTGTAAGGTATAGTCCTAGATGTGTTACTGCGGGATTAGCAGAACTTCTTGGGGCACTTGCTTCAATTGACGTTGACTCTTTGCTAGAATCAAGGAGAGGAGGACGTCAGAGAATGTTCTTTCTACCCTCATTGTGCTGTGGTGTCAGTATGGAGAAGCACAGGGAGAATGTATGTGAGCTAAAAGAGTGAAATGAAGAAAATCCATTTAGCAAATATTTATTGAATGCCTACTTGGACTCACCTTTCATGTACCATGATTTGGTTTCGGTTTGGGCAAAGGAAAGGGACATAGAAAGGTACGTAGGTTAATGACAAGTGGAACATGATTGCTTAGGTCCTTTCTCCAGGCAAGGGGTTAGAGGCAGCTTGATTTCTCAATCCCTGGCAGCTCTAGTGGGTGCGGGGGCCAAGCCCCACATTTTGCCTCCCTCTCCTTTCCGCAGATGAAAGTGAAATGAACTCATTGGTAGCTACACACCAAGAAGGAAAAAGGCTTTGAAGCGCTTTTAGAGCCACTTAGGAAGGAGAGTTACTGCTAAAGACTGGGGGACAACGTATTTCAGTCTTACAGATGTGCAGTTTGTTAACTGCGCTTAGCCCTGCTCCATTAAAGTAGCCTTCCGTTCGTGGTAGCTTGTTGAATGAATTGCTAGGGCTTTGCGTCATTGCTGCTTGGCAGGCAGTTTAGTAGGACACTTTGGTAGCAAGCACCAAAACAGAATACTGAGACTTAGAATGTCTCAACGTCTACCCAAAGCCCTCAGCTTCTGGGGACTGATGCTATTATTTATTTATTTAAATTTTTTTCTATGGTGTATTCCATTGTAGTAACAGACCAAGAACAATTATGGATCAGGAACTGTACTGCTTATTTAATTATATTTCAGAGTTTTCTTTTTACTAAGTTCTAGATCTCCAGTGAATTAAGTGGCCCACAGCCTCTCATTTCTATGTACATCTGGGTTGCTTCCTCTTGAGCCAGACTTAAGATTTAAAGGGTCCCATAAACTCTTATTCAGGATAGTGAATGTCTTTGGCTACAGAGATTCTAAACTGCAAAGTAACCTTGGGAAACTGGGGCTCTGTGGTCAGTTTAATGAGGTACTAAGACCCAGGAAAGGTACTAAGGCTCTGTGGTCAGTTTAATGAGGCACTAAGACTCAGGAAAGGTACTAAACAATATATTCATTAATATCATTTTATTGATAATCACTGGGTGTTGGTACTTTTCTTTCATTTCTGCTCTTTGAATTTAGGTGCTGGAAAGGGGAGTCAGTGAAGCCAGAGTAAATCTGTTTCACTTCAAAATCATAACTAGGCATTGCTATTGATTTCTCCTCCCTTTGGGAAACTCTTAGAGAATATTTCTGGGAACTATGCAGAGTGGGCATTTCAAGAGTATCAGAACCACTAAGTTGAAATACATTCACATGTTGGTCTGTAAGGTATAGTCCTAGACGTGTTACTGCGGGATTAGCAGAACTTCTTGGGGCACTTGCTTCAATTGACGTTGACTCTTTGCTAGAATCAAGGAGAGGAGGACGTCAGAGAATGTTCTTTCTACCCTCATTGTGCTGTGGTGTCAGTATGGAGAAGCACAGGGAGAATGTATGTGAGCTGAAAGAGTGAAATGAAGAAAATCCATTTAGCAGGTATTTATTGAATGCCTACTGGGTACCAGATGCTGTAGATATGGTAGTGAACAAACCAGCATTCCTGTTCTCTGGGGATATGTTATACTGAGGGGGAGGGGGAAAGACCAACAAGCAATATGTTTCTCATGGTGGCAAGTGCTATGCAGAAACAAATAAATGAAGGAAGGAAGGTGCGGAAGAAGGAAGGAAGAGTAAACAAAGCAAGCCTGCAGGGAAGCGGGGTGGGGAATGCTGGGTATTATTTTATGAAGTGTGTTTCTGAGAAGGGGACATTGAGCAGAGACCTGAAGAAGAGGAGAGAGAGCCCTGTGTACTTGAGCTGGAGAAGGATCGGGCAGAGGGCTCAGTGGGATGGAGTAAGCTTCTCCCTGTGGCTCTTCTCTGCAGTCACATCTTACTACCTTGGCTGCTTCTGATTTGTAAGTTGGCTATTCTCATTTTAACCATAGTTTTATGAGGTGGCCACTATTAAATGAAAATTATGCCTAGATTGTACTTTATTAAAGCAGTTGTTGTTTTTGTTGTTAAGCGCCAAATTCATCATATTTCAATTACAGGGAATTCCGATTTTTTAGAAGGCCGCAAAAAAGATTCTAGCTTAATAAACTTTATTGCTTCTAAGGTATCTGTAGGCCTGGAAAACTATTCCTTGGGGGATGGGAATGCTTACATAAATGAAGAGTTGTTTTCCTGCCCCTGCAATTCAGCTCACTAGAGAGTATTCATCTGAAATAAAAGTAGGTTTGCTTGGGAATAGATTTGAATCAATGATATAACTTGAAGTTATGCCAACAACCCCATTCTCTCACAGTATATGATGTGGCAGAGGGAAAAGTTGGTATAGGAGGAGGCAAAGGAATGCAAGAGCTTTGCATTAGTCAAATCTGGAAGCAAGCCAGGATCCATCCTGAGACCATGTAGTCAATCTGGGTTGTCAATCACTGTCTACCAGCCCAGGGCTACTTGATCAAGGTCTTTGGAATTGATGTGCTGGAGTGAAGAGTAGTGAGGCATGCAAGGTTAAGAATATGCTATATTCATAAAATAATATTTTTAAAACAAAGTTATTTTAGAATCATGGAAAATATTTACAGCAACCATAAACTTTTTGAAGATTACTTGTAGGGCCAGGCGCAGTGGCTCACGCCTGTAATCCCAGCACTTTGGGAGGCTGAGGTAGGCAGATCACTTGAGGTCAGGAGTTCAAGACCAGCCCGGGCAACATGGTGAAACCCTGTCTCTACTAAAAATACAAAAATTAGCTGGGCATGGTGGTGCACGCCTGTAATCCCAGCTACCTGGGAGGCTGAGGATGAGAACTGCTTGAACCTGGGAGGCAGAGGTTATAGTGAGTCAAGATTGCACCACTACCGTCCAGCCTGGATGACAGAGCAAGGCTCTGTCTCAATAAAAAAAAAAAAAAAATTACTTGTAGTTATGACTGATTTCCCCAGGGTCCCTTTGTAATGTCGATTGTAAACTATTTTTTTGGTAAGTTTTGAGAATTCCTTTAGGTTAAAAGGATATTGTTTAGTGAGCTTTGTGTGTATATTTAAATATCGATATGTATGAATAAAGAAATGTATATTTTTGACTGGGCACAGTGGCTCACACTTGTTATTCCAGCATTTTGAGAGGCCAAGGTGGGTGGATCACCTGAGGTCAGGAGTTCAAGACCAGCCTAGCTAACATGGTGAAACCCAGTCTCTACTAAAAATACAAAAATTAGCCAGGGGTCGTGGCAAGCGCCTGTAATCCCAGCTACTCTGGAAGCAGAGGCAGAAGAATCACTTGAACCCAGGGGGGTGGAGGCTGCAGTGAACTGAGATTGTGCCACTGCACTCCAGCCTGGGCAGCAGAGTGAGACCCTGTCTCAAAAAAAAAAAAAGGAAAAAAATATGTGTTTTTTTCCAAACTATTTCTATGGAGGCTTAAAACATTTTTAAAGAAAGAATTAAGAAGTATCAGAAATCAAATGAGAGATAATTTACTAAGAACCAGAACTGATATCCTATGTCACATTAAGGGGACAATTTCCTTGATTCTCTCTGCCATCCCTCCCGACCCCAGGCTGGGAGTGGGACCTTTTCTCTGTGCTTCCAGAATATCCCATGGATGCCTAATCATAGTCATGGCTACCTGCTAATACAGTATCTTTCCATGACATTCTGGAGGGCTGACACTGTTTCCCTGACCTTAAAATTACCCCGCAGTTTGCACAGTGGCTGACACGTAATAGGGGCTTCAAGTATGTTTATTGACTACATAGACGAATGAATGAGTTATTAAGACTTATATCTTATTTGGAACTTTCTGGCAACCAAAGCAAAAAAAAAAAAATGTATTGGTTTCACAGTTGCTTATGCATATAAGTCTAAACAGAGCATTATTTCAGAAGTTACATTTTTCTCCCCTTGGTGCTACGTTTCTGAAAGTATCTGATGAAACATGGTATAAAGGCAGTGAGTTTCATAAGAAACATTATTTTCAATATTTCGTAAGCTACCAGTGCCCTGGACTAAATGAAAGAATAACCAGGGCTTTTGATAGTACCTTACAGCCAGAGGCCAACTCCAGCATCCAGAGATTCCAGGTATTCATTAGCTTCTTAGCAGATTCACCATTAGAACATCTCATTCCCAGATGGCAATGGGTCCACGAGCCATCTTGTTTATGCCACTGGATTTTATTTTCATGATTGCAACTATCTAACAGATATTCTACTGAAAGATTTTACTGTGCTCATAGGCTGAAGCATTAGGTGAAGTGTGTGAATTAAGGAAAAACGTCCAATAGAAAACGAATTCTGAGGGTGCTGCAGTTCAGAAGGGTATGGTTCCTCCAGATTCTGCAGAGGCATTTGCCCTCGTTGAGTTAACAGCTTTGTGAGAAAATAATTATTTTGTGAAAACAAATGTGAATACTGGTGAAAGTAAGCTAATGAATATTGGCCCAATTAAAAAATATTTTTAGGCAGCTTCTTCTATGAAGAAGGAATAGTGCTAGGAAGTACAAAGATGTAGTTGCTGAAGGAAGGAAGATTGATTGATTTTTGCTGTGTATATATAGGCTGAGAGAGAGAAAGAGGACAGAGAGGAAAATTAAAAATCCTTTGATCCAGCAACAATAATTCTTCATTTAAATGTTTTGGATGGATGCATTTCCTTTTAAGTTGGATAATAAATTAGTAGAGAAAGGCAGTGAGTAGTTGTGTTCTGAATCCCAAGGCAGTCTGAGGAGAGAGTGAAGGCAGCAGACATTTATTGAGCATCTGCTGTTTTCTAGGCATTGTGTAAAGGGTTTTAGTTATTTTTTTTCTTTGAACTTTATAGTAATCCTGTGAGTCAAAGAGGGGGGACTGGATGTGTGAGGTTAATTAAATAGTTAAGCTCATGCGGTTAGTGTATATGTCAAAGCCATGATTGAATCCACTTAAGTGTGTTCCAAAGTTCAGGCTGCAATTATTTTATTTTTAAGATACTCCAGTGGTTTTCTATTTGCAAGTAAGGGACCCACAGGAGCTTCAGAGAAATTGCAAAGGGCTCATTTAAGGGCACATCTGGCTTATCTATGTATAAGAAAATATGTATCTCTGAAATATATGTATGTCTCTATTTAAAAAATATGTAGGCATTTCAAATTTTGCCAATTAAAATTTTATTTAAAAACATTTTGTATAGAATATAAATAAATTTAACAAGAGCAGAGACTTTTATATATTTTATGTGATATAACTCATGTGCTTAGAACCATGCTCAGTATAGCAGATGCTCAATAAATATTTATGCATACAAGAGTGAAACAATCCTTATAGTTCTTTAAATACACCAGAGTTTATTTAATCAAATTTTTATTAGTAGATATTTAGATTGTTTTTATTTTTTCTTTCATAAACAACACATCTGTACTATAAATAAGTCCCTATACATATATCTTTGTATCTTACAAAGAAACATTCTATGATTTCATTATAAAAGATTGCTGGAAGTAAACTTGCGCGGTCAAAGGAATATATATTTTAAATTTTAATACAATCTTTCTGGGGCAATTTGGTACGATATATCAATGCCATTACCTTTAATACCATGTAAAATTCTCTGTTTCACTTCAACCTGACTGACACTAGGGGTTAATCTTTTCACTCTTTATAAAGTGTCATTAAATTCCAAAATTCAGAAGGCTTATTGCTTCCTCTAAGTTTCTATTTATCCTGATTGGAAGCTAGAATAATATACTGTGGCTTCTTTCCTCCTGAGTTGAGTTTGTGTGATGACATTATTCAATGAAATTACTTTTTTAAAAAACACAAATTACATTCTCTTTTCTATTCTCTGAACTCTTGTTTGAATACATGGATTCAGACTTTGTCATTGGTAAATATGAGCCTAGGGAGGGGAAAGGAAGTCTAGAATTAGTTGTACATTATTAGCAAGTGGAATCTGACCACTTGCTGAGAGAACAATTTATGTATTGTTGAACAGTACTCCATGTGATTTCTTGTTCTAGGCTCAACCAGGCCCAACCAGTTTGAATGAAGGTGACTCCATAGTATGTTCATGTTGGCTATTAAAGATGTGAGAGAAGGAGCTACTGACTTTGATCTTTGCCACAAAAGCAGGTGCAGATATGGGTGGGAAAATCCATATGTGGCCAACAGATCTTTCCACCCAGCAAATAAAGAAAAGAGCACTGGCCTTTTGCGTGAGTTTTCAGCAGAGGGGTTTTCTTTAAGACACGAGGGTCTTGCTCTGTCACCCAGGCTAGAGTGCAGTGGTATGATTTCAGCTTACTGTACCATCGACCTCCTGGGCTCAAGCAATCCTGTCATATCAGGCTCCCAAGTAAGTGGCTAGGACTACAGGTATGTGTACCACACTCAGCTCATTTTTATTTTTTATTTTTTTGTAGAGACAGAGCCTTGCTATATTGCCCAGCCTAGTCTTGAACTCCTGAACTTCCTGGCCTCAAGCAATCCTTCTACCTTGGCCTCCCAAAGTGCTGGCACTACACAGGTATGAGCCACCGCACATGGCCATTAGCAGAGAACTTTAAGAACATACAGAAGAATGTGTTCAACATTCTCCAAAACAGTCTTGGCAGTTTTCTAAAGCAATGTTCTCTTCTGTCTTATGCACATGAAGACTATGTAAACCATATTCCTCTTGCTGTTTACTAGGAAGTTCAGAACCAAATGTAAATCTTAGTAGCTCATTCATTCATTTATTCAATAAGGATACATGGAAGCCCTATGACATGTAGCACCGTGAAGTGCTGGCAGTCCTGAACTCAAGGTCACAGCGTCAGCCTTCCAGAAAAGTGGTTCGAGTTCCAACTCGGGAAGGAATGGTTTATTGCCTCCTGGAGCCCCTATACTTTGGATGCTTGCCCTGGAAGGGGGAGAGCACAGCTTTTCCCGTGAAACATAACCCGTTCTCCACTAAGCTTATTAGCACTAGAAAGGGGGCAGCTCATTTTCCTCTCAGGTATACTCAAAGGCTGCTGTTGTCCAAGGGTGAAGGGCCCTTGGTGGCTTGATTAGCACACAGCCTGGCCTGTGCTGATTTTCAGATGGGGACCATCAGATATAATCTGCCGCTTCATTAGGTTGGCACTCTTCCTGCCCCATCTTGTAATAATGCCCAACTGGAGCACTTAATAATTTTAGGTAAATGCTGTAAGCATACGCTTCAGAGGCAACCCAGGGTCAGTGGTGACAGCTAGCAAGGCAAATCTTTTCTCATTCCCTGCACTGTTTAAAATATAACAAGCAAAGAGGTATCATAATGGGGAAAGTATAAGTATTAGAGGAGCAGAACTTACAGCAATGTAAAGGCTTTAAAAAAAATCTCTCATTCAAATTTGCAGTGTTTCAACATCAAGGGGGCCATGAAATAAATTAGATGGTTATTATGGACTTAAAAAAGAGAGTTTGTTTATCTTAGAGAACAAAAGGCAAAGAGAGGACTTAAGTATTTGAAGATAACGTAATATGGATCATAGTTACGAACTCCTCTCCATTTCCCGTGAAAATGGGAGACAGATAAGTCTTACATTGGTTCAAGAAGGAATTAGGTTAGACTGTAAGAAGAACTTCCTAGGGACTGGAAAAGCCCATGGGTGGGAAGAAGAGAAGACTCAACTCTTTTTACAATTTCTTGCTTCCTTCTTTTCTTTATGTTGATTGGAGGTGGATTTTTTTTCTTTACTGGAACTGAATTCCAGAAGTAGTTTATTGGGCTGACACCAGGCTCTGTATAAATTCACGAATGTATATAACCTGCTCCCAGAGGACCATGAGCATGTGGGAGGGATTGGACAGGTTGTTCTGTATTTCCTGGGTGACAAGCTTCGGTGGAAAAGGGCTGGGGATCCTGAGTGTTTGGCTTATAGCCCACACCTAACACCATCTTTTCTTGGTCAGTGCTGGTGATGCCAAGGTGATGGGCGAGCTTTTGGCTCAGTGCTTTGCATGACATGAGGCTCCCTTAAAGAACCAAAGTGTGGGGGAGTACCTTGAGGGCAGGGCTGCTGGGAAGTGGCAGGGTGAGGAGGCTTCCTTTTGTCCCCATGATTCCCTCACATAGGTTAGTGCTAAGTGAGCTCCAGAGAAGGTAAATGGGAGAAGTCTCATAGAGAGCTGAACTTGCAGGAATCGGGGGGTGGCCGTTCAGGGCATGGCAGCTGAATCCTTGATCCTCGGGGGACTTAGGTAGATCTGACTCACACCTGCTGGACCATGAGGGCCAATGTCCCTCCCAAACTCTTAGATTCAAATAATTTCTTTAAGCTGATCCTTGTATTTAGAATGCTAGTACTTTTGTAGCATTGGCGTTATATTTCCCACACTGGCTGAAAGAAGGTTTTTTCTCACTTTTATGATTGGGTGACCAAGAAAATAAAGGCCTGGTGAATTTTCACAAAATCCAGCATCATGGCACAAGTTCTTTCTCTCCATCCTTGAGTTTCTTTCTTCAGAGAAAACTTTTCTCCATTTGTTCTATCTTTGATCATTAGTTAGGCATAAAAGATGAGAGGAAGCTGCAGTTTGCAAAAATAAACACTTTAGAAGGAGATTGGCCAAAACATCAAGAAAACAATGTTTAGATTTCCCATCTGCAAATTTTATGATAGAGACACATATTTATTTGGTGCCTACTGTGTGTTACTAGGTACTGATAGATAACAGTAACAAAGTCCCTGTCCTCGTGGAGCTTACCTTCTAATGTGAGAGGCCAAGAAAAATCATCAGGTGGTGTAAGTGATGAAGAAAACACTGAAACCAGGTAAGGACATAGAGTTTGACAGGGTAGAATTTTTTTAGATAAGCAGGTCTGGGCAGGCCTTTCTGACTAAGTGACATTTGGGCAGAGAGCTGAGTGAATTCAGGGAGTAAGCCATGTGACTGTCTGGGGCAGAGCATTTGAGGAGATGGGAACCATGCGTGCAAAGGTCCTGAGACAGGGCCCCAATATACCTGATACATCCACGTGGAGTCCAGAGGGGAGAGAAATCAGGGGAGATAGCCAGGGTTCATCACATTGGTTTGCTGGTAAAGGAAGCAGTCTTACATTTGTCTGCAGTGTTCTTGCCCTGCAGTTTTTTCTGAGCACCTTCGCATGTGCCAATCAGGTAATGACCTCCTTGAAAGTCTTGTTGAATGTGTTTGCTGGTTTCACGGCACAGGCAAGTTAGCCCCTGACAGTTTATCCATAAGGAAATTTAAAAGGACTGTGCAAAGGAATTTGGAATATCTGCAGTAAGTTTATTAGGCTTATCACAAGAGACTTTATTTTATTTAGATGTTGCATTTTAAGTAAATAAATAAAATGACTAGAGACTTCTGCCTATTTATTATTTAAATAGTAATTCATAAACATGGTAAAAATGCAAGTATTACAAAAAGGTATTTAGTGAAAGTAGGTCTCTCCTGTTTCCCTGTACTTCTTTTAGAAGCACATTACTTTTTTAATAGTAAAAAGAAAAAAGTAAGAAAGATTTCATATAACAAATGCAAAATAACATGGCAGAAATAAATTCAACATATTAGTAATTCAGAAACTATGGACACATTACATTCACTTGGAATGCAAAATGTTGAATGGCTTTACAAATCTGATTCATTGCTACGTAATTCCTAACGACATTTCCAGAATAACAGAACAAAATGATAGAAAATATATAAAAGATGCAGAAAATGAAAAAGACACACCAAACGATTAAAAAAAAAAGCTGACATGGTAATCCTGATATCAGAGACAAAGGGAACAATTCATAGTGAGTTGTTAGCAGGTTCTTGGTTATGTTCTTAGAATATAAATACTCCTTTTTTATGAATATTAAGATTGTGACTATATATGCTGCTTTGTGACTTGCAGGTCTTGGAGCGCTTCCATATTAGTAAGCATGGAGCTGCCTAATTCTTGTTAATATTTAACTATAGGAGAAGATTGTAGTCATTTCCACTTTGATGGACATTAAGGTTTTTGTATCTTCTGTTGTAACAATCAATATCGTGATGAAAATCCTTATACATTTGTTAAGTGTATCTATAAGAAAAATTCCTGGAAGTGGATTGGAAGCAAAGGGGAAATGTATATAGATAGCTACTTCCAAATTCTGTTCACATACATTCTGCCATGGCCAAGTGTCCCGTTTCTCACATCCTCGCCGACACAGGGTGTTACTGTTATTTTGTATTTGCTATGTCATTGAAAAATCCAATTTCATTGTAGTTTAACTCATATTTCTTTCAACGTTAAGTTGAATTCAGAGATAAAAAATATTGCATTTTGGTCAAGGAATGTTGTTTGTAGTAACCCTGATTCTTTGAAAGTTACCGGGACTTCCTGGAAACCTAGTACATGGTTAATTTTATGAATACTCCATGCACTTAAAAAAAGAAAAGAATGTTAATTCTATCCATAGGGAGTAAGGATTTAAGCATATTTTTAGATTCATCTTGCTGGTCACGTTGTTCATATCATCTGTAGTCCTACCAACTTTCCACTGTGGGATTTTCCATTTCTCCTTATAGTTGTCAGTTTTTCCTCTAAATTTTTGCAGGTTATGTTGTTTAGGGACATCTTCTTGGTGCATTGCCACTATGAATTGTTCTCTTTTGTATCCAATACCAGTATTACCATGTGAGCTTTTTTTTAAAAAAGTGTTTGGTGTGCCTTTTTCATTTTCTGTATCTTTTATATATTTTCTATCATTTTGTTCCGTTATTCTGGAAATGTCATTAGGAATTACACAACAATGAATCAGATTTGTAAAGCCATTCAACATTTTGCATTCCAAGTGAATGTAATGTGTCCATAGTTTCTGAATTACTAATATGTTGAATTTATTTCTGCCATGTTATTTTGCATTTGTTATATGAAATCTTTCTTACTTTTTTTTCTTTTTACTATTAAAAAAATTCCAACCTTCTGTTGGATTATCAAGTTTTCTCTTATTCTTCTTTTCTAAGTTTTCTCTTACTCTTCTTTTACCCCTCGTACCTAATTGGAAGCTGTATTAATTTCCTTGGGCAACTATAACAAAGTAAAACAAGCAGGGTGGCTCAGGACCACAGACATTTATTGTCTCATTGTCCTGAAGGTTAGAAGTCTGAAATCAGGGTGTCAGCAAGGCCATGCTTCCTCTAAGATCTGTAGAGAAATCTTTCTTCTCCTGTTTCCAGCTTCTGGTGGCTTGCTGGCAGTCTTTGGTGTTCCCTGGCTTGCAGCTATGTAACTCCAGTCTTGTCTGCACAGTGAGTTAGTAGCTGCTGGAGAGAAAATAGTACTAATTTGGAACTCTAAGACCTGTACTGTTACAATAATTAACTGATAACATTGAGACTTGGTCTACTATCATTTACCTTATAGATTCCTGTATATGCAACCCTGCTGTGTATTAGAAATTTCTGCTCAGCTTTTTAAAAACACTGGTGTTCTGGCCAACTTGAGACCAGTTAAATTGGAATCTTGGTTGGTCTGGCTCTGGACATTGGCATTTATTAAAAGCTCCCCGGGGTGATTTCATCATGCAGCCAGGGTGCAGACCCATCGGGGTAGACAGTCTGGACAAGTGTGTGTTCAACACCAGCTGGGGTGCAGCTAGCTCTGCACTGGGCCTGGGAGGCACACCTGAAGAAGGCCCATGGGCAGCCTCCTTGCTTCTTCCAGGAATGGGATCCTGTAGCATTTACTGAGGGTCTTACACCAGGGCTCAGTTAATATTTGTTGATTGGTTGATTGAATCACAGATCACTGATAAGGGGCCTGGGATACGAGTGAAAGAAGTTATGAGTGAGAAGGGAATTGGAGGGTGTCAGCCGAGTATTAAATTAGGGTAACAGGACAGGAGATACTGCATCCTTAAAATGCAAACCTTGTTTTTGCCAGTTTCTTTTGTGTTTGTTGTATATAATGCTTGTCAACATCTCTCCCCATAGACAACTCTTTCTTATTTCTTGTCTTTTTTTAAAAAAATGTGTTAATTTTAGACACAGGATCTCTCTATTTTGCCCAGGCCAGCCTTGAACCCCTGGGCTCAAACAATCCTCCCAACTTAGCCCCACAAGTAGCTGGGACTACAAATGCATGCTACTGTACCCAGCTTTCTGCCCCTTGAACTAAATATTTTTTTTAATCGACTTTTTCCTTCTTCATTTGATTACAAGCTATGTATCTTAATTATATTCTTTAGGGAGTACTCTTATTTTTAAAACTTAATAAACTTTTTACTTTAGAGTAATTATGGATGTATGGAAAAGTTGAAAAGATAGTATGAAGAGTTCACATATACCTCACGCTCGGTTTCTGCGATTATTCACATCTTACATCAGTATGGTACATTTTTCACAATTAATGAGCCAATAATGATACATTGTTATTAGCTAACATCCATATTTATTCAGATTTCCTTTAGTTCTTTTCCTTTCTTCATTATCTCTCCCATGATCCCATTGAGGATATTATATTTATGGACTACGCTTTAAAAAATATGCATGAATCCATTTATTTCCCAGCCAAGTTTAACTTAATTGGTAGCTTTCTATTTGTATAAGACGAGACCATTAACACACTCTAATTGTCCCTTTGTTTTTCCATCTCAACTTCTTGGCTTCTTGTATGTAAATGTTTTTTTAGGACAATGAGTTTATAATCTGGGCAGGGAGCTGCGGTGGGCAATGGTAGTTCTTCTTGGTCTTATGCTGAGAACTACAAGTCTACACCATGTTTTGACTATACCATTTGAAAAGTTTAGAAATTTGTGTTCTATAATTACAACATGTGATGCAAAAAAAAAAAAAAAAAAAAAAAAAAATCACACTACCGTCACCCTAAAAGAATGACAAGGGAAATTAGCTGTGGGCGACAATAACTTGTCTTATCAATCTCAGAAGTTCTAGACCCAGATCTCTCCTTCCAGTTGTCTCTTCTGAGAAGCATAAAGATAGAATCATCATGAGATGCAGTAAATAACCCCCACAGAGTTTAATTGTTTTTAAATTGCAATTATAACTAATTAAATGCTAAGATGTGAACAGCTGCACAAGAATATTTTAACAAATTTCTTGGCATCATCCCCACTTTTAATATTACTTTTAAAAGGCTAGCTATGGAAATACATAGTAAGTGGTTATTTTATGCTTCTCACGTCAGAAACTGAAAAAACAACCTGAAAATTGGCAAAGAAAGGATTCTCTGGTTTTTCTAAGTCTTTCATTTTAGGTCTCTCCAGCCAGTGAAGAGCCACAGAACTCAGCATAATTGAGTAAGTGTGGTCAGCAGGTCCTGAGAGATGAGATGAGATCAGTTCAAACTGCCTGATAAGGGAGGTCTTTGTGGCAGATTCTTTCATTTAACATACATATATTAAGCTTCGACTATGTACTCATCGCTGTGTTAGAACTGAGCCCCCAGGGCAAAACAGATGATGACTTCTGCCTCAGAGGAGGTTGTAGTATGGTGTGGGAGATAGATTGGTTCATCAATGGCTTCAGCTTAATGCAGAGAATGGCAACTATGGCCTGTGGGCCGAAGCCAGCCTTCTGCCAGTTTCTGTATGGCCCATGAGTTCAGAATGATTTTTATGAAGAAGAAAGAAAACAATAATTAGGATGGGGTCTTTGGGCACTGCCTTTTTTTTGGCATTTCTATCCAAAGTGGAGCCCTCTATCTGGCCCTTTAGATGAAAGACTAGTTTTTCTCATTTTTTGTTTTTTTTTTTTTTTTTTTTTTGAGACAGAGTCTCTCCTGTCACCAAGCCTGGAGTGCAGTGGCGTGATCTCAGCTCACTGCAATTTCCACCTCCCAGGTTCAAGCGATTATCCTGCCTTAGCCTCCCAGGTAGTTGGGATTACAGGCACCCACTACCACCCCTGGCTAATCTTTGTATTTTTAGTGGAGACAAGGTTTCATCATGTTGGCCCTACTGGTTCTGAACTCCTGGGCTCAAGTGATCCGCCCACCTCAGCCTTACAAAGTGCTGGAATTACAAGCGTGAGCCACTGTGCCTGGCCAAGACCAGCAGTATTTTGTAAGTAAGAATCACAGCATGCTCATGAGGCTATAGGAACACAGAGGAGTGACAACAAAACCTTACTGGGGAAATTAGAGAAGTCACCCCCAGAAGAGGAGATACTGTAGAAACAGACATTTAGTGCCTTTTCCACTTGACATGCCTTCAAATACACCAACTTTCATATCTTCCATCCCTGATTTTTATTTAAGATTTGTTGTTCTTTCTACTGTTCCCTATGAAACCTGGTGTTAACTGCTCTACTTGTCACTGTCTGTTGATTGTGTTCCTTAATATGAAATCTACAGGTGGGGCTTCAGAGGTCCTGAGAACCCCCTAAACTGAGTGAACAGATGCATATGTGCATTTTTTGGGAAGAGGGGTTCATAGCCTCCATCAGATGCTTTAAGTGGTTTGTCATTTGAAAATGTTGAGAAACGCAGTTTTAAATTAGGCTTCTCAGAATTAAACTTGGTACCACTGATGGTGGGTCCTGACTAGAGCAGAATCGAGCAGAGGGATTATGAGTTTTCTTCTTTTAGTCCAGGCCAAGTTTCCAATAACTTCATCCATTCATAGGATATTTAGAGGGAAACTCTCCTCAAACTACTGTATTGTGTGCTGGGACTATTATACAGTTGCACTCTTAAGGGGACCTGGGATATCATAGGATATCTGCCTGGACGCTCAAGAGAGCGGAGTCTGAGAAAAAGATTAAGATGCTAACAATTTATTTGGAAGATACAAGTCCAGGGGGCGAGAGTGAGGGAAAAGAGAAGTGAGACAGGGAAAGATACAGTGAACACACTGGGATGCTTTATTGCGCTGACTGATGACTTCCAGCAAGCCTGAAGAACCACATCTGTCTCTTCTGCAACTAATGCAGGAGGGTCACAAGGAGGGGCCACGTGTTGAAGCAGCCCATACGAGAAAGAAGGGTGGATGTATCTGCCAGCCTCCCTCCCTTCTCCCTTTTAACATCAGCAACACTTTGTCCCATGAGCAGCTAATGCTACTTCACTTGAAATTGGCATCCCCCGCCCCTCAGAAACTTCTCAGGAAGCTCCGTGGTGTTGTATGTTGTATTCTGGTCAATGTAAAACAGAGTAGTGATGCAGTGAAAGTGAGGGTGCCAGTCAAAAGAAAGAGAAATAAAGGCAATGCTTTCAGGAATCTGGGAAGGTACACAAGGGTTTTTCCCAGTAGTAGGGGGAGGCAGACCTCTGAAGAAACAACAGGTGATAGCTGGGGGCAAGGACCTTCTGGACAGAGGAAACATATGGCCAGAGGTGAAAACTCGGAGAGGAGAAGGTGTGCAGACTAGGGCAGGGAAGAGAATACACCATCCTGCTGAGATGGGGTATTCAAGCTTCCATCTGCATGTCCATCTGATATTCTTAAGCCTCTATTCTGTGCCAGTGATGATATGAGTGAACAAAAACAGACATGGTCCTACCCTCACACAGCTTAATATCCAATGCAAGGAACAGATATTGATCATGTAATTATACAAGCATGTGTAAAACTGCAGTCACATGGCATGCTCATGGGAGAATGAAGAGTAGACTGTGCTGTGAACCTTTATTGGGTAGCGTTAACCACAGTGAGAGAGGCCAGGCCCTCCAGGCTGAGTGGTACATACACTGAGATAGGAAGGAGACTAAGAGTTAAGAGCAAGAGAAAGGGAGGAAGGGGCACTGTAGTGGGGGGATACTGTATCCAGAGACTCTGCAGTAGGCTGGAGCATGGCAAACATGAACTGCATGGCAGAGAGAAAGCCGTGTGGCCAGAGCCGACAGAGGATGAGGGAGAACGGCAGGACAGGAGGTGGGCAGCAGGGTCGGGCCGTGCCAGGCTGTGTGAAATGAGTTTGCAGTTGTCTGAGGAGCAGTGGGAGCCTTTGGAGGCATTTATATAGATAAGTGTTATAATCAGGTTAGAGATCATTTGGAAGGGCCAGTAAAGAGAACCCCTAGATATTAAGGACCCTCTCAGTTTAGACAGTCTTGGCCGAATTATGGCTGTTGGGTGACCATTCCTCAGAAACTCCAAATAGTAACAGCCCCAAGGATGTGTGAAGGAAAAGCAACTCCAGGAAAATTCCTATAGTAACAAACAATAGGCATTAGAGACTTTAGGGCTGGTAGCTGCGGAATTAGAAGACTGTGCTTACCTGCTGGAACATATTTCAAACACTGTAGAATCTTCTATAAATTATTATTTCTTTTATTTCTTCACAACACAGGTAGGGCACAAGAAACTCAAGGTGCACACATGGAAAGTTCTAGAATTGAATCACAAATATGGGTCCCCTCCTGAGGCCTCATCTCTCCAGTGGGATTGCTGGGGATGGTTAGGTGAAGGGCTCCCCCACACAGTCTGAGACTCCAGGGCGGAGCGGCACATCCCCCAGCTTCTCAGTGGTTCCTAAGCGTTGACTCAGATTCTCTTTGAACCTTGCTATGCCCAAGGCTCCGATGCCTACTCTGCTTCCAGGAGGTTTGGGGTTAATTGTGTGGCCCAAAATGTTACATATTCAAAAGAAAACAAAAACAAAACAAAAAACAAAGGAGAAACCCCATGGTGAAGCAATTTGAGGAGGAAGAGCTTTTATCAATCCAGCTGCTAAGTTCCCTTTAACTTGTGATAAAACAGAGTAACCCAAGTCATTAACCCAGGGGAAAGTATCTCTGAAGGACAGTCTTTTCTGCCTCTTGAAAAGCTTTGGAAGGAATTGAAATGAATTCTCATCTGATAGGAATTTATTTATGTATTGTGACTACCTCCAGTCAGATCATACTGTGTGATGCTTTGCTTGTGTTTTGTTTGTTTGTGT
The DNA here is from genome assembly GCA_036589455.1 of Ateles fusciceps. Taxonomy (NCBI): domain Eukaryota; kingdom Metazoa; phylum Chordata; class Mammalia; order Primates; family Atelidae; genus Ateles; species Ateles fusciceps. Next base: position 13,331,287 of record JAZHEH010001266.1, on the reverse strand, counting down.
TTTATTTTATTTATTTATTTTTTTGTGACAGGGTCTTACTCTGTCACCCAGGCTAGAGTACAGTGGCACAGTCTCAGCTCAATGCAGCCTCCACTTCCCAGGTTCAAGTGATTGTCCCGCCTCAGCTTCCCAAGTAGGTGGGATTACAGATGAGCGCCACCACACCTGGCTAATTTTTGTATTTTTAGTAGAGATAGGGTTTCACCATGTCGGCCAGGCTGGTCTTGAACTCCTGACCTCAGGTGATCTGCTCACCTTGGCCTCCCAAAGTGCTGGGATTACAAGCATGAGCCGCCACGCCCAGCCTTGTGTGATGCTTTGGTGTGACTACAAGAAGCTTCAAGATTGAGTAGGGCAGGCTTGGCCGATTGGCTGATTGCAAATTTATGCACATGGGCCTGTGTGTGTGTGTGTGTGTGTGTGTGTGTGTGTGTGTGTGTTGTGAGTGTGTGTGTATAGTTAGAGATGATTGTAGTCATGTGTTCTGAACTATGTGTAGTTTCCATTCTTCTTCTGTTTGGGATACTTCAAGATGGCTGCAAGAGCAAATCTCTCTTGACCCATTTGCCTGTCAATTCAGTACACAAGCAGGCAAAAGAAATATCTCTATGCAAGATTCCAGTGCTTCCCGTTCTCTGAAGTGCCCTGCATTTTCCTTTCTGAATTGAGCAGCTGCATGTGAAAATTGATTTAACATGTCAAATCTTGGATATTTCTTCTAAAAGCTTTTAGGAGAACCCTTGCTTAGTAATTCTAAACTGTGTTACACCTTCCTGGGGAAAAGGAGATGCAGGACTTCACAGTTGGATTTGGACAAATTGGAGGCTTTTAGGAAAGACTCATAAAAGTGATTAAGGGCTGCAGGGAGTGACTGAAAAGAGATTAAAGGAGTGAAATTAGGATCTTTGCCAAACTACAGAAGTGGGGGGGGAGCAGAGGGCAAAGCACTCAGAAGATGATAAAATGTTGGGGAAGGAAGAGGGGCTGTTTCAAGGCTCTTAACCTCTTTTTGGGTCACAGACCTTTTGCAAATTCATAATAGCTGTGAACCTTGTCCTTAGAAAGATGTCCAGGCTCGTACATTTTTGGCCTGTCCCTTTTCTCACTCTAGTCTCCAGACATGTGTTATCGAGTAAGTCAGAAACAGCCAGCCCTTTTGCTTTTTCAGTAGAAGTTAGAAATATAGACTTTAGTGTGAATTTTTCCATTTAAAAAACTGTTGGCCAAATTAAACCCCTCTCTGCGCCATTGTACCCTCTGCATTGCCACTTTGCCTCCTCTTGTTCAGAGCAGTGCTGAGGAAGCCCGGATGCAATGGCTCGCAAGTGTGACAAGAGCTCCTGGCTGACCTGCAAAGAGTAGGACTATGGGACAGTGGACGAACGTGTATCTCACAGACTTCCTACAACCTGTAGTCTTATTGAGCAAACAGTAGCTGCTTCACCGAATCAAATATATAATTGAAAATAATACTAAGTGCTGTGTAGAGGTGGCGAGCGCTGTGTACGAGGGAGAGAATCCAGGGAACTAACCGAAGCAGAGGGGGCATGGAAGGACCTCTAAGAAAGCAGCTAAACTGAAACTTGAAGGATACATTGACAAGGGTGGGGGGAGAGGAAGAACATTCCAGGCATTTGGAGTTATGCAGGAATGACCAAGGTCTATTAGTTTGATGCAAAAGTAATTGCAGTTTTCACCATTAAAAGTAATGGCAAAACCACAGTTACTTTTGCACCAACCTAATAGAAGGGACTTGACCATTTATATGTCTTCACATGTTATTTTCTTCATTTGTAGGTAAAAACAAAGCCCAAACCAAGAAACTAAGCTCTCTAGAAAGATTTCCAAGAGTTTATTTTGTGTGTGATTTTTATATGCTATTTTTCTTTCATTCATAGTTTATTGAGCAAGGATTAGTCTCCTCCTGTACTCAAATCCTACACACACGCACACACACATACACACACACACACACCCTATGTCCTGTCTGCATAGTAATTGCTAGCTCTATTCATCTTAGGTGATTTTTCAAACATTCAGCTTACATTTTAAAAATAACTACTGAATGCAAATCCCTGTAGAAGGTACAAAGGAAGTACCTGCCTTTGAGGAATTTATATTCTAAGTGGCCAGGGAAGACTTCCGCACAAGAAACAAGAATGTATCACATGCATCATAATGTGGGTTCCTCGATTAAATTCTTTTCTCACCCTTCCCCACCCTGCTTCATTCCCTTATGTATTACCTCCCCTACTTCTAACTGTAGAAAAACATCTTGAACTTTCCTTCATATTGTCCATCCTCAGAAAGTATCTTGAATCAATCCTTCCCGTTTCTTTTTCTCCATGCAGCCTCTAAAGGGCATATAATAGAAGCCTTGTGATCCCCATCCCTTAGTCCTGCCCTGTAGAGACCACCTTCCTTTATTGTTGTAGCTGTTTCTTTTGGTATTGATCTCTGCATTTCTAAATAACATGTATATACCACTCTTTCTTGTCTCATCGATTTTGGATGATATCTGTGACTTTTTGTTATATCAAAAGGCTCTAGTTAAATTAGTGGTAACAATTGACATTATTATAATTCTGCAATTTTGTCACTGCTTACCCAACGATGTACTGTGATCACCTACTCCCTTTCTTGTGTATCTTCTCACTTTACCTGGGGGTTATTATTGGCTGAGTATATGTAAACATCATTGTTATAGGGCAGCTTGGAGTCCTGCGTCCTCTCGTGTTAATGTGGATGGGTTGCTGTGTATGCTTGGTGTGGAGCTGCGGTGGTTCTTTGTTCTGATATTCTTGTTTTCTGAATCCTTTATCATCCTTTTTGCTTACTCTTTTGTTTTGCTGGTGCACACACTCTTTTAATAGGAAGTAAATTCTTGACCCTTTGCATATCTAAAAGTATCTTTAATTCTGTATCAGAAAAATTCTCTCTAAAGTATAAAGGTTGAATAAAGAGTGAAATGGTTTTCATTTTATTTTATTTTTATTTTTTTAAGGATTTTCTAGTTACTTTCCAAGCTTTTCTGTGTTTGTAGCTATGGAAAAGTCTGATGTCATTTTGGTTTGTGACCTTTTATTTGTAATTTTTTTCCCCTTCTTCAGAAACTTTTTTCCCCTTCTTCAGAAACTTTTAGAATTTTCTTTTTTTCTCTGGTTCTGAAATTTCACAGTAATGTACATGTATTTTTTCATTCATTTTGCTGGGCCTTCTCTGAGCCCTTTCAAATTGGAGAATCACGTACTTTAGTTGTAGAACATTAAAAATATGTATTTATTTGATTATTTCTTTCCTTATATTTTTCTTCCTTTCAGTTGTTTCTAGAACTCATTTGGCTCCTTCTGTGCCTCTTACCATTTCTCTTCACAAATGTTTCTACTTTCTGAAAGATTTCTTTGACTTCATCTTTAACCCTTCTACTGATTTTTTTAAAAAAATTATAATAACTTCTTTTTACTTCTAAGAGTCCTACCCTATTTTTATTATTCCTTTTACAAAGAAATATTGCATCTATAAAACAATAACTAGATGACATTTTTATCTTTTGAGAAAAATATATATGCAGTTTTCATAGTCCTTATTGTCTCTGAGTTCCATGTATTGTTTGTTATTTTTGGCCTCACTTTTTCATGTGGGAGGTTTGCTTCCAGTGTCTGGTGATCCTGGGCTGTCTTTAAGCTGAAAGTTCGGTGTGAATGGATGGGGCTCTCCTGTAGGCGCTGGATGGTGGCTATATATGGTGTCCTCTGGTGCACTGCAGTTTCTCCAGAGAAGAATTCTCCGGTCTCCTGGAGGAGGGAGGCTGGGTGTGAAGGAGGACACAGGGAGAAGGCTTGTGTTTCTGCAGCTGGATGCCGCTGTTATAGGAGCGCGGTGCTTCAGTGTTCAGACTGTGGCTGAATCTCCCAGGTCTCAGTCTCATACTTTAACCACTGCTTCATTTTGCCTGATGTTTTCAAGTCCAGAGAACCCTCTGGTTAATTTTTTTTCCAAAGGAGGAAGCCCTAGTCTTCTGCAGGATCAGTGCCATGCTATGCAGGGCTCAGGAGTTGCTCTGGAGGTCCAAGTTGCTTTGTCTACTGTTTAAAAATCACCTTGTTTTCAGCCTAAGATTTACCCCTGCCTTCTTGCCAATGCATGTTCTTAGGTGCCAAACTCCTCAGGGATTCTATAGAACAAGTTAGCTTGCTTCTTGGTGTCTTGTTAGCAAGCTGTTGGCAGGGCAAAGAATATAATAAGCCAAGTTAATAACCAATTGTCCTTCTACTCTCTATTTTCCAAAGTCCTCTGTAATTATTTCCTTCTTGTTCTCTTTATGTTAGTAAGGAAAAATTTAAGAGCATTAACCAACATTGTTTTAAGTGGGGGATTTGGGATGGGAAAGGCGGAAGCGTGTTACTGGTTTGCCAGTTTTAATAGGACCTTTCCTGCTTCCTGATCTGATCCCGTCTTAGTTCCTCGGGACCTTAATTCCTCTGTTTTTACTTTCTCATCTTTTTACAGTTTCTCTGCCACTGGCTTCTTCCTCACATCCCAGAAACATATTCAGATCTCCTCTTCTAAACCCAAAAATGATTACCCTTTAACCAATTTTTTGGCCTCTCCTTTCTTTCAACACTGAAGAGTGGTTTAATATTGCTGTTTCCAGTGTTTCAAACCCGTCACACTCTGACTCCTCCCCACATTATTGCTACTGCTGTTTGAAAGGTCACTGAGTCTCCATGTTTCTAATTTAATGATTGTTCTCAGTCACCCTCTTCAACCTCACACTGTGTCACTGTGGGTTCTTGACCTTGATCCTTCCTGTGGCTTCCTGATCCCGGCTGCGCTTCTGCTCAGGCCATGGTCAATTTCATAGGCTTGCTTCATCTGAGAGCTACTTCATGGGCTCTCTCCTAGACATACACATCCCTCAAGGACCTGCTCTAGGCTTCTCTCTCTCTCTCTCTCTTCTGAAACAAACATGCCCATTTCCATGTGTACAGCTGTTACCTTTAAGTAGAGAATTCTGGATCTGTGTGGTGAGCCCAGTTCTTCTCTCTTGACCCAGCCTACTTCCTTTGAATGCCTGTGGGAGATATTGACACAAAGGTCCTGTGGAAACCTCAGATTTACACATCTGAAACCTACTCAGTTCGATCTCCCACAGCCTGTTCTTCCTGTTTTTTACGTTTTTGTTAATGGTGTCACTGTCATCTGATTCATTCAAGTTAGAATCCTTAGGGCCATTTCTTAGCTACAACTTTTTCTCACCCCAAAATCTAATTACTTATGAAGTCCTGTCACTTTTTTCCTCACCTGGAACCTGTCCCCTGCCTTTTGTTTCCATTACTGCCGTCTTTGCTTAGGACTTCTTCACTTTTGCTTGCTTGATTTCAAAACATTTTGACTGTTCTTTTTACCTGTACTTTCTATTCTCTCCAGTTCATTTTCTATATCACTGACTCCCAATTGCAAATCTAGTAGCATCAAAATGAACTTGGATTTTTTTTTAAATTGCTGAGTTCTGGACAACTCTGTCCAGTGATTGTGATTAATTAGATCTGGGGTGGGATACAGGAATCTGAATTTTGAAAAATGCTCCACAGTGAATAAAGCAAATTTAGGACAATATTTACTATATGAACCATTTACATAATTTTAGCATAAAAAGCAGTGCTATCTAGGTTGGGCATGGTGGCTCATGCCTGTGATCTCAGCACTTTGGGAGGTCAAAGGGGATGGATCACTTGACGTAAGGAGTTTGAGACTAGCCTGGCCAATGTGATGAAACACCGTTTCTACTAAAAATACAAAAAATCAGCCAGGTGTGGTGGTGCATGCCTCTAGTCTCAGCTACTCAGGAGGCTGAGGCAGGAGAGTCATTTGAACCTGGAAGGCAGAGGTTGGATATATACATCTATCTTTCTCTCTCTCTTCCTCTCTCTCTATATGCAGACAAGAAGGATAATCACCAAATGAAAGTGTTTATTTCTGGGGAAGGAAAAGGGAAACTCACGTAGAGGTGTAGTTTACTTCTCTTAAAATTCTAAGCAAAAGTGGCAAAACATCAACATGATTTTGTTATGTATGGAGAAATGTTGTATGGTTATTTGTACTTTTTTGTATATATTAAGCAATTTGGAAACTCTCCAGGTAATTCTGATGCACATCCCAACTTGGTTTCCACGATGCTGTGTAAATGGTCATCTGAAAATACAAATGTGGCTACATCACACCTCAGCTCCAAAGCCTTCCATGGCTCCCATCTCCGACAGACTCAATTTCAAATTCCTTATCGTGGCATTCCAGATGCTAGCCTCACTTTCTAGCCTTGCCTTCCACTACTCACCATTCTGTGTCTTTTGCAGATGTTTGTGCTTCTGTATTTAATTCTTTTCCCTCACTCTCTGACATTTGCTTGTCAAAATATTGTTTCTCCTTGAAGATTCATCTTAAAATCTACCTCCTTCTTAAAACTCCTCTCTTTTCAAAAGCTTTCTTTTCTGTGCTCCCTACACAATTTCATTTATATTTCTTTTATGATACTTAGAATATTATGGTATAGATCATCATTATTAACTTTTATGCTTATCTCATTCTCCCCTGTCCCCAAATGCAAGCTCCTTAAAGGGAAGGACTGTATTAGTCACTTATTCTATATATCTTTTACTGATAAAAAATATTTATGAGTACATGCCATATGTAAGGCCCTGTGCTAGGTCATGGGGTATGTATATAAGCAGAGCAGAGTTCTGTTTCCTGGGGTCCTGGTTACCCCAGAAAGGGGCTCTTTCCTGTTCATTGTCATGAAGGCAACACACAAAACCAAAAGTGAGTGTCAAGCACTGCAGGCTTTAGTCAATGGCTATGGAACTGGACAAGTGGAAGTGTAGTTCACAAATCAACTTCTTGGTTCCTTAGAAGTGGGAAGTTACAGATTATAGTGCATCCGTAATGAAGGGGCTGGGCGTGAAGAACAATGGGAGGCATCTTCATGCTTTTTCTTGGAAAGGGACGGAGATTTTCTAGGAATCAAAGAGCCTCCTTCATTTTGTCCTTTTTTGGTCTCATCCAGTCGTTGTCATGGTGATTGTCAACGGTCTTGGCACTGGTGGGAGTATCAATCAGTATGGAAAATGGATTATAATTAAGCTAGAGGTTTTTCAGAGGTTGAGTAAGCTGCCTAAGACGGAACCTCTGACCACAGACATATTGTTTCCTAAAAATAAGCAGGGTTCAAGCTCAGTAGGAGTTCAGCTGTGTTGCGTAAACATTGCATTGGGCAACAAAAATGGGGTAGGGGTCCAGCTAAGTCACCTAGGCATTGCAGTGGGTAACAGTTCCATCCATATTCTGCGACGAGGCTTATGGCAAGTGCTCTAATGGAGCAGTAAGTACCCTAAGGGGGGCCCCCCTTCATTGCTGTTAAATTTTAAAAGGAGGAATCTGGTGTGGTTGATAAAAGCTGAACAGGGTCTTATAGATGAGTTGTCTTGAGCTGGGCTTTTCTGTGTAAGATATTAACAAGGAGCATGGGTTGAGACAGGGCCTTCTTGAATTAATGAATAAATCCTAGGCAGAGTCCTCCAAGACTTGGAGGCTCTATTTAAGGACAGTCAGTAATCTATTTTGACCAGGGCTTGGACCAAATGGAGGAGGGAAGTGGAAAATAAGCTTGGGAGAGGAGTTTGGGACCCATCCTAGTAGACCTAGGTGCTTGGTTATAAATAGGTTGGGTTTTATTTGGTTTGATGCCACTGAAAGCTTGTGGACAGTGTCATGGCATGGTCAGGATCAATATGTGGTATGATCAGTAAAGGAAGCTGGGAGAACAGTTAAGAAGAGGTCTTGACCTGGTCCAAGACAGGTGATCCAAGCTAGGGTTAGGGTGATTGTGACAGCAGGCATGGAAAAGAGAGGACAGGCATGATCACTTGTGCAGGGCACAGCTGATTCAGTTGTCCTTCATTACTGCGCATTATGGAATTTATTAGCAACGAGGAGTAACAAGGTGAGAGCCCTTGAAGATGACTCAAGAATTTAGCCTGGCTCTTGGCTAGGAGGATGGTGATTCTAATAATATGAAGATAATGGGGAAGAAGATGGAGTTTTGTGGTGAAGATGATGTCTTCTGGTTTCGAGTATCGTAGTGGATTTGTATCTCTCCCCCAAAAAATCCAAGTCTCAACCCCTGGTACCTTTGCAGATGTAATTAAGAATCTCAGGATGAGCTCATCCTGAACTGAGTATGGACCCTAGGTCCAATGACTGGTGTCCTTAGAAAGAAGGGGACACACAGACACAAGGGGAAGGGCATGTGAAGAAAAGGCAGAGGTTGACGTTACGTAGCCAAAGCATGGCAGTGATTGCTAGAACCACCAGAAACTAGGAGGAGAGAGCGCTGGAACACAGAGCCTCCAGAATGAACCAACCCTGCCAGCACCTTTACCTATGGCCTTCCGGCCTTCAGAAATGTGAAAATCAATTTCCATTGTTTTAAGCCATCAGTGTTTTGGTAATTTGTTATAGCAGACCTAGGAAACTAATTCAGATTATGTTCAGCTTTAAACATAGAGGACAAGAATTTACCAACCAGCTCCATCGTAAATTCCTTATGATCCTTATATGATCCACTGAAAAGATGAATATTCATTGAGAAGATCCTGTTGCTGATATTAGCAACATTTGGTGATGGGGGATGGGGCCGGAGGCAAGAGTGGCGGAGTGGCGTTATTTAAAAATGAGGCAGGTTCAGTTGATTTGCTTCCCTACAGGAAAAACTATTTCAAAAGCAAGAAGCAATCAGTAATTGAGCATTTACTGAGTTTCTATTTTGTGTCCAATGCTATGCTAAGGACCGAAAGAGATACAAGATAATAGGATTCCATATGGACTCCTGAAATACTCACAATCCGGTAATTGAAACAAAACCCTTTAGGAAAGCAAACACATAACCAATTGGTAAGGGAAGTAAGGAATATTGAACTGCATATGGAAACTTTGTTTCTTTTTTATTAGATACTTGAATTTTTTTTTTTTAATTACCATCGAGTTTGAGATTCTGTGACAAAGTCACTCAGGATCAAGGGTGTGTTCCTTGATCCCTTAAAGTTAAATTACTTCTTGGCTTGAGGCATGATGCATGCTAAATTAACACAAGAGTCCTAGAATTTGCAGGCTGAGAAATCATCCTTTGGCTTCTCACTTCCTTGCTGGGAAAATGCTCTGCAGCCCGCAGAATCAGCAACGGGTAGAAGCATAATCACCCTCCTGGTCCTGTGAACTGAATGCATTCATGAACTGTCTTATCTAAATGGTTTGACAAGTTCTCTGTTCACCTGGCTAATCGCATCAGGCCCTCTCCTTTTCCCTCCACTGCTGGAACTTGGCAGGTGCAAGTGTCAGTATTGCCCTGCGGCTGGAATGTGCCCTGGACAAGAGCTCCCAGCGCATCACTGCAACCTGGAGAGAACCAAGGGCCTTGTTTGCTGCCCCAGGGAATGCTGCAGGACATTACTTCTAATAACAAAGGAAATTTCAGATTCATCTGTAGATACTTCTTGGCAAAGCTGTCCCAAGCTTATATTGGCTTTTTCCAGAGGCTGGTGAGCAAGAACAGGGGAGTCGAATGGACCTGGGACATGAGGACAGGCTAGCACTGTCACTATGACTTGCCTCCCAACAGTCTATTTTGTTTTGTTTCCCATCTGGATGCATTGCAATCCCCTTGGAACCATAGGATGGGGAGTCAGACCTAATGCCCACCTATGCTATCGGTCAAAAATTGTCTGTGGAGGCTGTAGAAATGAAACTATGGTGTTCATGGCTCCTAGCACTAACAAAGGACATCAATCACCTCTCCTGTGTGAACTCTTCCAGTGAAGGAAAAAGTGATTACTTGTGAATCAAGCCTTGAGGCAACTGAGAATCTTTTTGTTGCTGATAATCTCTTACTCTGGACTTGTTTCTGTAATGTGCAAAGATTTTTGCCCCTACTTTTCCTTTCTTTTCAGAAAGAGGAAACTAGTTGGTTAAGGCATCCGAGCCAGCCCTGGGTATCAAGGTAAGAGAAATGAGGACACAATTTCTGGAAATAGCATCCCAAAGATGCTGTTTGCAGGGCAACCTCTCGTCAGCACAGAACATTTGTAAAGGGTGCAGAGCGCTCCCATGCTATGGAAAACCGAGGGCATGGGGAATGCAGTGGTCTCCTGTTTCAGATTTGGGATCTTCAGGATGTTTGTTAGGTGTTCCTGTTTGTCACTTTCTTTGAATTTAGAGATTACCCTGCTTGGGGATAAAGGAATGAATGACAGTGAGGTTCTTAAGTAGGACACAGAGTGTCTCTGTGACCTTTCCAGACTCTTCCTTGGGAATCCTGGTAATTAGAGGGGAAAGATAAAGGGAAGGTGTCTTAGCTCAGGCTTCCACAACAAAACACCACAGATGGGTGGCTTATACAAAAGAAATTTATTTTCTCACAGTTCTGGAGGCTGAAAGTGCAAAATCAAGGTGTCAGCAAGGCTGGGTCTTTCTGAGGGCTGTCTCCATAGCCTGTGGGTGGTCTTTTTGCTCTGTCTTCATATTTTCTTGCATGTGTACATCTGTGTCCCGATTTCTTCTTATAAGGTCACCAGTCGACTATTGGATTGGATTGGGGCCCACCCATATGACCTCATTTTTAATTAATTACCTCTTAAGACTCTCCAAATATAGTCACATTCTGAGGTACTGGGGATTAGGACCTCAACATATGAATTTAGTGTGGCGGGGTGGCAACAGAAGGGAATTGTCATTCTACAAGTTCAAGTTCAGTTTCATAACTGATAAACCTTGATTGCCTTATTGGGGTTCTTACATTTGAGAATTGGATTTAGGCCAATGGGACTTTTCTGGGGAGAGTTGTACATCAGAAAGGCCTGAATTAACTTCATTTCACTTGGAGGGTAGGAATGGTATTCACAGTTAAAAGTTTAGTGCTCAAATTATACATCTCATCGCTCCAGAAGGTATATTACTGATGTCTTGAGATGGGGTAAGTAATTGCGTGGGACAGAGAGCTGAGTGCCTTCTCATTCTGGAGGTTCCTCATTAGGCTAACTTGAGATCCTTTGTATCAGCATCCTAGTTTCAGCCTGTTGGGGTCTCGCTTCTGTAGCCTGTGGGAATGTGTCCTGTTTTAGAGGCAAACGACTGGTTACTTATATATTAAAAAGAACAATCTTAACAGTATTCATTTGGTCTTAAAAAAAAAACAAAAAAAACACCTTGTTGTTCTAGAAGTCAGTCTTTAAAAACACACAAGAGGAACCCAAGAATTAATTTTGTATAATTTTCTACAACATCTCATGTTGTTTAAATGATATGTTCCCAACTAACCGAACACAAGTCGTGAATGAACTTCAACTCAGCCAAGTGCTAACAATCTGAGATGACAGGAGATCTTCCCAGCTGAGAAGTTTATGCTGAACAGAGTGGCCTGAATCCTTTATGGCTATTGATTTTGCTTGCAATTCCCTTGCCAGTGTACAAAATGGTTGTTTCTGGTCGGCTTCCTCTGGACATCTTTTGATGACTCACACTGTGCCAGTTTTGTGAACTCAGGTGTGCACTGACATTCCCGCTTCATGCCATCTGCTCTTATATACGGAAGGTCGAAGGTTAAGACCAGGGGAACAGTGGAGTTTCTCTCCTTTTCTTTCAACTGTTAGGTTCTCTTGCTGAGTGAGAGCTGTGTTCTTCTGAGGACCCATGTTTGCACACAGAATGCTGGTTACCTTATTTATATGCCCTAGAAATGAAAAGCTTTTGGATGTTATTTTACCTACAGGGATAGTAGCCAATGCTTCAGGTACCGTAGTGTCTGACTTCTTGACATCAGCTTTTTGATAGAAACTCATTATCACTGGGTGGGGAGGTCAGGAATGACACATTCTAAGCTTTAGGCACATAGTATGAAGAGTTACACATAGCGGGGGATATTGTAGGCCTGCTTCAGCATTAAATATGAAGAACATTAATTAAGATTGGAGTGGGGGAGATTTACCAAACCCTTAGGGAAGAAAAAACTGTTTAACAGACTTTTATTTTCTTGCTGCTGCTAGTGATTCTGAAACTAGGATTTGTATAATTAACTGGTTCCTTGTAGAGTAGCTCTTCTACCTCTTATATACGGTTCTTAAGAATATAGCTAATATTTTAAAAAAAGAAGACGTTTTTACACTGTAAGTACTCTATAATTACTTGGTGAATTAATTATATAATAATTGATTCCAGTATAAACAAAATGTGGTATATGCTTACAATGGAATATTATTCAACCATAAAAATGAATGGTATTTTGATACATACTACCACACGGATGAAACTTGAAAACAATGTGTTAAGTAAAATAAACCAGACACAAAAAGGAGAAATATTGTATGATTCCATTTATACGACATACCTGGAATAGACAAACTCAAAGATACAGAAAGTTGAATAGTGGTTACCAGGGGCTGTGGGTAGGGGAAATGGGGAATTAGGTAAGAGTTTCTGTTTGGGAGACAAAAAAGTTATGGGAGTGGATAATGGTGATGCTTATACAACATTGTGAATGTACTTAATGCCACTGAATTGGACACTCCAAAAATGGTTAAAATGATAAATTTTTATTTTGCTTGTTTTACCATAATAAAAAAGTTTTAAAATATTGATCCCAATGCAGAAAGGATATTTGAGACTTATACACATACAAACGTATAAATTTAAACTTTGTATTACGTAGACATACATTACTTGAGCTTAAAAACCTGCCCGGGGGCAGTTTTTCTGTGGATTTGCTACTAATCAGCGATAGAGAAAACTTCTACTCCAGGCTGTTACCAGGACTGTAGTCTCAGACAGTTGTAGCCCAATTCCTACCCAACTTTTTATTGGAAGAAATAATAAAATTTATGGAAAATATCTCAAAGGATATGGAGTTCATTAGTTTTTCCAGAAATTGTAACTTTCAGCCCTGAATCAAGCCAGGTGTCCAGATTTTTATGGTTTTTTTTTTTTTTTTTTTTTTTTTGCAAGATGACTTTAGTGGATTGTACTTTGGTGTCATATGTGACATTAAGAAGACATTATAGGAGACTCCCTACTGTGTATACTTAGAGACATTGTTAATTACTCTGCACTTCAAATGTGGATGATAAAGGACCCTTTAAGAATTTGCCTGAGGTAGGGAAGGTTAACACCTTGGAAGAAATTTCTCAATGACACGAGGCTAACACTCATGAGGAGTATGTATATGGTATTTTATATCATGTTCAGTGTGACCATAGTGTGTCTATTTTCCTCTTCACTTTGGCTACTAGCATGCTCACAGCCTAATTTATGAACCATATCAGTAATAATTTAGCACCTTACAACATACATTTCTGTGGACTTTTTCTCATGTTCTTGTAGCCTCTTTTTTATGTTGTCTTCTTTACATAGTATATATGTTTTGTATATTAACTCATTCGTTTTTGAAATTAAATGGCATACTAGTACTAGTTAGGGTTCTTCAGAGAACCCTGACCAAGAGAGTGTGTGCGTGTGTCTGTATGTATGTAGAAAGAGAGAGAGTAGGGGAAAAAGGATTTATTTTAAGAAATTTTCTCATACAACTGTGGGGGTTGGCAAGTCTGAGGTTCACAGGGCAGGCTACCAGGTTGGAGATCCAAGGAAGAGTTACTGTTGCAATCTTGAGTTTAAAGGGAGGCTGGAGACAAAATTTCTTCTTGGGGCACCTCAGTCTTTTCTCTTAAAGCCTCAACTGATCAAATGAGGCCCATTCGCATTATGAAAGATAATCCGCTTTATTCAAAATCTACTGATTTAAATGCTAATCACATCTTAAAAATACCTTCTCAGCAGCACGGGCTGAGGTCTGACCAAACAGAGGGGCACCACAGTCTAGCCAAGTCGACACATAGAATTAACTATTACATTAACCAGGCGTGGTGGTACATGCCTGAAGTCCCGTCTATCGAGAGGCTAAGAGGATTGCTTGAGCCCAGGACTTTAAGACTATGGTGAGCTATGATCACACCATTGTATTCTAGCCTGGGCCAGAGTGAGATCTCTTACAAAAAAAGATATAAATATATAATAGAATTTTCTTAAAATTGGGCATAATTTTTGTCTTTTATATTTGCTCATTTGAATGCATATAGGGAAACACTCCAGTTCCCTCCCCACCGCCTCATCTGGGTTCAAGACTCATGTTGTCATTATTTCATCAGCTGGTAGGGCTGTCTTCCAAACCAGGTTGAACGGTACAGAGTCTTCATTGTGGATGTGCTGAATGCGTGAATGTGTGAATGCTACGACCTGCCAAATACCCTGATATATGCCAGTGTTATAGAGCGTTCTGCCAGCTCTTTGGTAAACAGACATTTTTGTGGAGGGACGTGATGAAGTGTATGATTTCATCAGTTATTACCATTCTTAATTAGACAGGGCCCAGGTGTGTGTTAATAAAATGCTAGTTCACACTCTCTGTAATGTTAATGGCCCCACCTTGACTTGATTCCAGGGATTTCATGCGTTTGAGATTGTTCAATTGACTGTATTGCTGTCCTGTTCTGAAATGTGTCCGAACATCCAGAAACCTGCCTTTTGTTAGAAAACATTCCAGTTGTTCAGGAACGTAACTCATCAGCAGTGGCTCTTACTTTACCTTTTTTATCTCTGGTAGGCTGATTACTCTGAGTGCAAACCTTTTCACTGTTCCAGAGAGGAGCCTAACAACCACATTCTGTTTCTCAAGGTAAGAATGGCAGCTGTTACAGCAGCCCTCGGCTTTTCATTCGGGAGCTCTGGTTAGGAATTTGGGAGTGGACTTCTGAAAGTCCTGGGACTCTGTCTTTTTCCCATCTCCTCGGCGGTTTGCCGAGTTTCCCATCCTGAGCCCTCACTGCTCACTGTGGTCCTGCGGTTTGGAAGTTTGGCTTGAGCTTAAGTTACATTTCTGGTGAACCAAACAGGGGGAGTCCCCCATGCTCAGCGAATGGTTAGTAGATCAAAGACTTCTCTGCTTACCACAGAAGCTAATTTGGTCAAGTGAAAGAGAACTTCCTCAGAGTAACCTTCTCAGTGGCAGATCGGGGAATGTCGGGGGTGTGGAGCAATGTTCAAAAGTGTCTGCAGTAAGTGAAATACATTGCTGAATACACCTAGAACATGTGTGCTCTAATTATTGAGCATTTTTAATTATAGGACCTTTACATGTTAAGCCTTAGAAAATATTTACTGATCCAAAATAGGGCGAGAGTCTTGCCCCAACAAAGAAGAGAGACAGCATAGATGGATGTGGGCACATTGAACATTATGTGTTCAACTGATGATTGCTTTTTACTTGATGCATTTTGCCTTTTGGTTTTAGGTGTGGTGCTTATTGCACAGGTTGACCAGGTTAGTGTGTCAGGCCTGTCTCCATTTTTCTAGGTGAAGACATTAAATCAGAGATCTGGTCTTTCTGAGGGCAGGCAGCAAATGCCAAGGAATACCTGTGTGAGGCTTTGGGAACTGGCCCTGGTTGTCTGAGTAGTCTTCTTGGCTATCAAGACTATTAAGTACCATCCCAGAGGCCTTCTGCCTTGCTGACAGACCTCCCACTTTGCGTCTGATGGGTGGAAAAGAGGGAGGAAATATGCAAAGCAAATTATCTGAGATTATGAGCTGATCTGGCCAGGGCCATGTTTATGTTGTTTCTTGCCTAAAGAACAGATTGAATTATTAGCGCCTGTGTTTGTGAATGATAATTATATGTTTCAAGTACAAAGCAGAATTCTGTAAAGTATCTACTAAGATGCCTTTCTAAATGGATAACATTTTATGACCCTAATAAGGCCCAAGACAGCAAGCAGGGATTTGTATATTATCATCACTCTTTTCCTCGGGGCATATTGGGTGGTGTGTGAGCTGTAACTTCAACTTGAGAGTCTGCTAGTAAGAAACCCACAAGACACAAAGATCAGGGGAATGACGGTCTAGTCTTAAGACACATGGGAACATTGGGTCATTTTCCAAAGCAAGGAAACGTGATTCTTTGTTAGTAACAGTGTTAAACAGTGTCAGGATCATCATCATCACCATGGTGATAAAATGTAACTCTAGTATTAACCATCTCTATCAGCACCATCACCACAGTTAATGTTTGTGCTTTCTTACTCTCTGCCAGGCCCCACACTAAGCATTTTGTATGGATTCTCTCTCTCACTTTGCACAGCATTCCTGTGAGGAAGGGTCTATTAATATCCACCTTTTATAGTTGAGGAAACTGACACTTACCTAAGAGATTAGATAAGTTGCCCAAAGTTAGACAATAGAGCCAAAAAGTGGCCAAACTGCGATGTAACCCATTGAACAGCACAGAATGGGGCCAACCCCACATGGCTGTGCTTTACTCGATGTCCGCACTCGCCCCTGCTCACATTGCCTTTTGCCCTTGACCACTACCTGCTGTTGACATTCTATCTCTTCTGCACCAAAGTAGTCAAAAATCTCAAGAGCATTTAAGTAGTTCAAGATCATTAAAGCATATTTGGCCTGTGGAGAACAGCAGAAAGAATTAAGAGTAAAAATCACCCAATTTTAAATGGTGTCAGTTGTCGTCATGAACGTGTTGGTGTATTTTGCTGCTGTTTCCCCTTTGTATATAGTTTTTTCATATAGTTTCTATAGACTTAAGTTTTGAACTTTAAATGTAACATAAGTCATTTCTTGTGCTTTTGCCTATTTCAATGGCTGCTAAGTACTCTATTAAATGTGCGTGGTTAGAGATCTTTAAGTCTACACCACGAGAAGTTATAATCTTGACTTCCTCCTACATGATAAATGCAGAGTTTCTGCCCCCCCACCCCACCATATTTGATAGCTAATTTCTGTTTTCTGAGCAACTGAGTTGGAATTATGGGGTGCCTGCATCCCCCTCACATTGTAAATACCTTGTATCTTGAGAGGCGTCTCAGTGACGGGGGGCAGGGGTCCTGCTTTCCCGGAGCCCAAATCCAGCTCTGTACCAAAGCTAGCTGCAAGTTCTTGGGTAAGTTACTTTATTTTATGGCATCTTCATCTGTGAACATCTCATCAGCTCTGTAATTCCACACAGTCAGGAGTTTTCTGAACTCTCTTGATTCATAACCTAATCACTTTCAATAGATTCAGCAATTTTGGTTGGGCTCAGGAGTTACTCTGAGATGCTTTAAGCAGGGAATTTTGTTTTTCAAGATGATCAGACCTGTAAGCTCTTAGAAGAAGTGTCTTACTTTTATATAATTCTTGCCATTTCCGCTTCTGCACTCTCAACAACTTTTTCCTCCATGCTGACATACCCACAAAATAGATAGTACAAGAGGCTCAACAAACAAGAACAAACAAGCAATGCACAGGCAAAGGCTACCGGGCTTGTGTAAAAACCTTTAGCACCATGGCTGTTCAGCTTACCAAATAATTAAGATCATTTTCATTTAAATGTGGTAGTTTTGTTTATAACAAACAGGGACTTAAGCTTCCAGAGCCTTTTATCACATATTTCAGAGCAATTTCCCTATAAAGTTGAGTATCAGTTCTTCCCTCATGTTACAGGGGGTGGGAACACTGATTTATGGAGCTTGCTATTTTTTCCCCCGTGTCCTAGAGTGAAATAACCTTTGGCTTAGGTCACAGTAAAATCACAGCTTAGAATGTAATCATTCTCTTGTGTTGGGAAGGGAAGAATTTCACTCTAACCTGTGGGGTCAACAACTGGGCCTATGAAATAAACTGACAACAGGCAGATTAACGGGAGAAAAGGTATGCACATTTATTATGCATAAGGGCATAAGAAAAAAAGTGAATATCCAAAGACACAGTCAGATTTCGGAGCTCTTACACTCTCTTCGCAGGAGAGAGGGGAGGAGGGATATAGGCAACTAAGGGAAGAGTAAATGATTTTTTGGGAATATTGTGGGCCCTCAGAAGAATAAATGGGAGATACACAGTAGTTTGTGACAGAGTTTGTCTGGGTGGGGTGTGTGGTCTAGTCTCCTTACCTGTGATAAGAGTTAATCTCCCCTGGTTGATGAAGCTTCTGTGGAGAGAATTGATGACAACCAGGTTCCTTTTGGAGCATCTGTCTGTCTTTAGGCAGATAAGGGGAGCTCAGAGAAAGCCTCTATCTGCATTTGCTGTTTTTCAAATGCCTTCACCTCAAAATAATCATACTAATACAGTATGTTTTAGGGTGTCATATCCTGAAGTCCTTCACTTGCTTTGACCAGCAGAATAAAATGGAGGCATTCGGAGCTTCCTGCATTCTTGGAGCCACAGATCTGGACCATGGAAATGACATGATTGGTTCTGACTGGCTCCGTTGATTCTCCCCTAGTGATGCTGACCTTGAATTGGTTGGCTCGTGCCATGAAGGTGTCTACCCACACTGTTGTGCAATATTCAAGTGTTCTGGAATAACAATGCTTCCAAGGAAGCCAAATTCATGCATTTCTGGCTTTGTATTTTATTGTAGACCAAAAGGAACAAACAAGATCCTGCATTCCCATGAGATCCCTCTTCAAGAATCTAACCTGGCACCCTGCCTTGGTGCAGAAAGCTTGCCTCCATCTTCCCAAAGCTGATCACTAATTTGTCTTAGCTTTTTCCAAGTGAATGTGCTGCCTCACTGGCCCTAGGTGGGTGAGATAAGAGCTTGGAAGCACCACATGATGGTTGGTAAACCTGCTGGCAAATAACCAAGTGGCCTGGTTTTATGTGTGTGTGTCTGAAATGCTATTGATAATAAAGCCTCATTTCTGTAGGGCCTTGTATCAGTTATCTATTGCATAACAAACCACCTCAAACATAGTAGCTTAAAACAACTGTTTCATTTTCCTGTGATTCTGTGGGTCAGCAATTTGGGCACTCTTGCTAACATTGCCATTTGACCTCAGCTGGGTGGTTCTTTTGTTAGTTTCACCTGGGGTCACTCATACCCCTGCACTCAGCTGGTACCTGGGAGCTAGGTGATCTAGGGCATCTCAGCTGGGATGACTCATCTCTGCCATATGGTCTCTTCAATAGGCTAGTTCAGCCTCCTTCACATGACAGAACTTTCTGGTAAGAGGATAAGAGCAAAAGCTATAAGCTTGAAGCCTAAACTCAGAAATTACATAGTCTCTCTTCTGCCACATTGTGTTGGTCAAAGGAAGTTTTAGGGCCAGCCCAGATTCAACGGGATGGGATTGGAAATAGACTCCACCTCTAACTCAGAGTAGCTGCAAAGAATTCATAGCCATTTTACATTTCTTGCAGGCTCTTAACTTTGATATAAAAGCAATCTGAAATTATTTTAAAATTATTTTATTTTGTCTTTGAAAAATCCTGGAAAAGGGATAGTCTTGTCAGCCCATCTGAGAGAAGTCTGGAAAACAGAGGTCTTTGGTAATGTACCTAAGAATATAATAAAGTTAATAACACAAGCAGACACTAATATTGTTTTTACTATTATGTCCAGCACTATTTGAAGTCCTTTACATATCATAACTCATTTGATCATGACAAGATCTTATGATTAGGTATTATTTTTATCCCCCAGTTTATAGGTGAGAAAACTGAGGCACAGAGAGGTTAAATAACTCCCCTCGAAGTCATACAGCAGCTAAGTGGGATCCTACCCCAGGAGGTCAGGCTTCACAGTCTACATGTTAACCCTAATGCTTCTTGAGTTAATGGAAATTAAATCTTCCTGACTCTTAGCAGAGTTCTCTTTTGGACTGTGTGGTTTTTCTAGAGACAGGGGGGATTGGCTATTTAGAGAGGGTTGCTAGACCTTCCTAGGTACACCCAAGTGACCAAAAATGGTTCTGTCACATTGTAGAAGACCCTAATTAGATGTAATAAAGACACTCACGATCCCATGGAACACAGAGTAATTCTCCTGAGCCTAACGGTATTTCCTGGGGGTAGGGGTGGGGACAGAGGGTTCTAATTCTTCTCTTTGATTGCAGGCATTTGAAGAATGAGGATATTTAATAATGCCTTCTATAACCTTTTAGATAGCCTCTTCTTTTTAGGCTTCAAGTAATCAGAAAGACTTAGCCCCAGAGAAAAGAATGTTGTGTTTATTTAGCTTTTTGTTTGAGGACTATCCCAGGCAAAGGGTGGCTTGATCTAGTGTTTGTTGAACTTAATTCAGTCCAGTGTCCAGGTAGAACAGGTGGTTTATCTAAGAAAAATGTCAAATTTTGCTGACATTTTTCAGGTCATCCTTTCAGCCATGAATAAAGTAGCTCATAGTACCAATATAAGTTGCAATATAAGTTATTTAATCTCTCTGTGCCTCAGTTTTCTCAGCTATAAATTAGGGACCCTTTCGGTTTGAGGGGCGTGGACACATTTAGGAGACAGGACTAGACTTGTGTCTCAGGATCGTCATACCTCACTCTCCATTTAGCTCTGGAGTGAGGGAGAGACTGCCAATCTAAGGCTTAAGGGAAGTCACTCTGGCTGCCTAGCATCTTCTCTCTCCCTTAAATCTCGTCCTTGTCTCTTGACTCTGCGACTAGCCTCCTTCTGACATCCCTCATTGTCTTATGTGGGCTCAGGCTGGCATCGATGTCTGTTCCGTTGCTACTGAGAGTGTTTGCTACAACTCGGCATTCATGAGAACTTGCATGTTCACCCTAATATGAACTCCAGCTAGACTCTGAGCTGGAAAAAAGGCAATCTGGACATGTACGGCCCCACCAGAGAGGACATACCATGGGATGGGGACTAAGGAGACCCAGACTGCAGATTGCCCGGCCCCTTCCATCACTGCTCACCTTCCTACATCGAGAACTTCTCAGAAGGACAGTTTTTTTGCTTGTCAACCACAACATCCTAGGGATATTTTCCCATACCAGTGGAAACTCTGTTATCTTCATAATCTTTTCCTGCAACTAATCTTGAAGAGTTTATAATCCTCTTCTGCATTAAATATTTTTTTTTTCTTGTGGATGCTCATTTTCCTCTTTTGTTATTCAAACCAGCTGGGACAGTTTATCCCCCTAGTATAGAAATGAAAACCTGACAGGCAGGTCTCTGCAGCAGAGATTGGGCTGGTTCTCTCTCCAAACAGTGTTTCACTGTTGGCTGCTGCAACTGAGTAGCTCAGCCTGCCATTATGACAGAATGGCCCAGAACAGACTACAAGCAGGAAGCATCTTTTGTTTCAGAGGGCTTTGGAGCTGTTTTTTTCCTTGCCATAAACTTAATTGCTTTCTGTGATGTATCTGGCAAACATACCAGTATCCTTTCTGCTTTCTCCTGCTTGGTCAATCTGGACTACCAAAGCCTGCAGCTTTGCTTTTTAGGAGGTCTGGTTGATCAACATGAGTTTGGCTTTGCTAACACTGCCTATTTTGGGGACTAGTGGTGCCCAGGAGAAGGATGTGAGTGTGGTATGTGTGTGGTGGGGTATAGGGGAGAGACAGCTGGGTCTTCTGGGACAGTGGGGAAGCGGGCATGATTTAGTGGGCTCAGAAAATTGTGGTTCACCACAGGGTCCTCGTGTGCATGAGTAAGTCATCCTATTTCCTGAAATGGAGGTTTTATTCACCTTATCCCCCATAGAGGATGTTTCAGATGTGGCATTTCCTTTAAATCACTGCAATTTTGACTCACCCTAGGATTTCTAGGTTTAATTGTTCCCCTTTCTTTTTGGTTTTATGACCACTGTTGCAGGAAAGACAACACTTGAAAGTTTGTGGAAGCCCCTCTTTTTGATTTTTTTCTTTGCACTGAAGATGATTGCTTAACAATAATAAACATAGTGGTTTTTTTTCTTTTTTTTTTAAAGAACTTTGGGCCAATTGTGGTGGCTCATGCCTGTAATCTTTGGGAGACCTAGGTAGGTGGGTCACGTGAGGTCAGGAGTTCGAGACCAGCGTGGCAAATGGGGCGAAACCCCGTCTCTCCAAAAATACAACAATCAACCAGACATGGGGGCATTTGCCTGTAGTCTCAGCTACTCAGGAGGCTGAGGCAGGAGAGTCCCTTGAACTGAACCAGGGAGGTGGAGTTTGCAGTAAGCCAAAAGAAAAAAAAAAGGAACCTTGCTCTAGGCTGGTTCTTGGTGAGGAAGACAAGCTAGGGTCGGTGCTTTGAATGGTCCAAGGCATATTTACTCGTTTGCACATGCATTATCAGGTTCCAGTCCACAGTAGCAGCCACTTTAGCAATGTTCTCATAATCCTCAGTGGCACCTTCTTTAAAGCTTATTATCAACAATCCAACCAAAGCATTGCATTTCAAATTTAACCTGAAGTTACCCTTGAAATTTCATCCCCAGGAAGTCTTTCTAGAATAGAGATGAAAACCTCTTCTGTGTCTAAACATGACAAGCCCATGCACGATTTACCTGTTCTCACCATGATCATTTCCATATTTAAACTGTGAATATTGAGTTCTGTCTGTTATCAGCTATGTTTCCCCCTGCCTATTCTCTGAATGTAGGTCCTTGCTAGAACAAAAAGGGTAAAGATTGTTATTCCTGGATGGCAGATCGTGTAACCACCAGTGTAGTGCCACCAGATAGATGACAAATGACTGTGTTTGGACAATAATGTAACCTGCAGCACACACTCTGATCGTAGGGGTCCAGCTTCTCTTTTGCGTTAAACCTCAGGTATGCCTTGATCAAGTGTGTGGTCAAGCCTTTTTAAGTTTACTTTGGAGCCTTAGCAGTGTACCCAAACAGATTGTTGCCCAAATCACACATGGTAGGGACCTATTTAGGTATTATCTAACAGAACTCTAATGGGCAACAATTACGTAGACAGTTACTTGTCATTTATTAAACCAGTGTATTTTCTATAGGTTTTTAAATAGTACTTCATTTGTAATTAAACTATATTTTAACATATCCCCTCCAAAAGGGTAAATTAGAGTAATGCAATATGGAAACAGTAAGAAGATTCAAATTAATTAGGAAATGAGAATCCCTAATTCATTCATGGACCCACTCTGGGGGGCCTTAGGTAAGAGACCCAGCTGCCTCTCACTTGTCCACTTTTAACACACACGTCACGCTCATGTCCTTCTCCTGGGCACCACTGATTCCCCAAAATTGGCAATGTTAGCAAAAGCCAAAGGCAAACTCATGTTAATCAGCCAAGCTTACTAAAAAGCAAAGCTGGCAGGCATTGGCAGTCCTGGTTGACCAAACAGGAAGAAGGGTTACTCTGGAAGGCTGATTGGAGCATGACTCTGAAGGGGATAAGGTTCTCAATGGTCAAGTCTTTAAACTGGACTTCCACGTTAGAGGCTTTTACTGTTCCTTGTCAACATGTGCATCTGGCTTGCTTCAAAAAGACACTGCATTAGTTGTATACAAGGGATTCCAAAATAGCCAAGCGAGTGACCTAAGAGAGACAACCAGCTAGTGTTCCTATAGGATTTCTCTCCTGAAACTAAAGTTCCAAATCTCTTCTCTTCCATTTTTCACCTATCTTCACTCGATCCCTGTTATCACCAGAGGCCAAATGGATAGTTCCGGGGATTGCTTTCCTTGAGTTGTGAGCTGAAATGCAGACTTTAAATACAGGGTTTTAAGATATTAGGGGAGGAAAGCGACATTGATTTATTTGTTCTGTTCCCTGCCAGCCTGAGAAACCTGTCCTGTCAGGTAATGAACAACTGTTCTTATCCCTAACTAGCAACTTCAAGAGAACAATTACTCATCCTTTCATTACCACTCCCCCTGAGTCATCCAAGCTGGTGCATTTTGGTTTCCACTGAATAAGAATCTCCAGGCAATGGGAGTCTAGGGCCAAGGATTCTGATTAGTAATATGAATTATATAAATGTGCCTTGGACACAGAAGCTGTGGCTCCTTCCGGAAAGATATTTCATAGGCTCAGGTCTTCAGCCATGTCTCTATTTGAGAAATTGTATTGGTCAGTATTGCCAAAAGTGGCCATCTTAATGGTCAGTACAGAATGATTATATGAGTGACCAGACTCTACAGCTAGTCTGGTTGATCACAAGGGCAAAGATACAGCTATGAAAATGGATGGCTATTTGCCTGTACCTCTTGCCTGTAATTTCATAGTCATGTTGCATGTTAACCACTCAGTATTCAGTGGGGATTTTAGTAAACCTTCTGTCAGGCCTTGTTCTTGTGACGCTGCTGAGAGGGCATTCACACTTGACATGTGCCAGCATAGATGAGGACTATTGAAAGGCAGCTGGAGTCATTTCCATTTTACAGATACCGTCTGTCTTCTATCACTTTACTGTTCTCTGTGCTATTCTTAGGTCCTGTTGTGCCTGATTTGGGAGACAAATGTCTCCCAAATTGGATTGTCCTGGATTAAATTTGAATGTATGAGTAGTTATAGAAATCAACATTGATAGGCATGTGTATTCAGTTCATTTCAAGGTTCAGTTTATTTCAAAAGTCTTAGTATTTGTATTCATTACAGATCTAGAGACACACAGCTTTGAGTAGGAGCTGTATTTTGAAACATCATGGTTCATGGGAGAACCTGGCATGTAGAAAATCAAAAGAAAATACTCAAGGCAAAATGCTGAATGTAAATTTGTGGGTTAATAGAAAATCCTGCCTCTTTTCTACAAATTCTTAAACTCATCCTCCCTAGGTTTAAATAAAACCAACAATCACTATTATAACAGCTATTCTGTCACCTTTCTCTATCTTCAGGCACTTGAAATACATCATTAAACAACATCAGAATTAATCCAAGGCCCTTTAGACTTTAGACAGAGCTCCTTGGGGCAGAAACTTTGTCTTCTTCATCTTGAATCCTTAGAACTAAGAAAAATAAATGTTTTAAAAGCAGGCATATATGAAATAATTAGTAGCTGTGAAAATAAAACAAATGGTGATCCTGAATCCCTGGCAGTTTGATAGCATGTCCTGTAGGGTCAGTGTGAGATAGGACCTGGTTGCAGGCAGGAGCAGCCACTCTGGGACTCTCCGATAAGGCCTGAATGGAAAGGCAATAATGTGTGCCCGGGAGCGAGTTGACTTTACCATTGCCTGCAATTCCTGTGTTGAAATGGGAAGGCTCAGCCCAGGCAAATGCTAAGGAAACAACACCAACTCTTTTATTACTCCCCACAACATTTATAGCCAAGTCCTATTCCATGCCCTTCTCCTTGAGGCATTCTGACAGTCATTTTAATGATTTGTTTTCTTTTTCACACTCAAAAAACAAATAAAATATTTTATTACCTTTTGGGTAGACTTGATGTCTTTCTCTTTATTTCATCACTTTCTGGGTCTGTAAAATTCCCCTTCCCTTTCAATTTTTATTACTCAAGGATAGGAATTCTGTTTTTCTGATTTCTTATGTGAGTGTTTTTTTTTGAAGTCTGTTTTTTTTCGTTGTATATCCCCAGCCTATTTTCTATTAGTTAGTTTGTATCTGTGAATGTCATGGGTGGAGAGGAAAGGGGTATATGGAAAGGGAGAGACTCAAGAAAGGCCACATGTTTACAATAACATATGGATGGCAGGGAAAGGCTTTGAATAAGAAAATTATTTTTCAATGCTCTTCTCCACTATTTAAAGATGTAAGAACATTGGCAGTATTGCTGTTGAAGAGGTGGTTGTGTTGGTTTAGGGGAAAAAACACTCTACTACTGAAATTTGCTCTGTGGTTTCTTTCCCAGGAGCTACAATAAAAACCAATGATCTGTGTGAGAGCCCATGGCATTGTGATTACCCTCCATCCTGAATTGCATGTCTTCATTCTGAGCACCCTTCTTTATGGCTCCCAGGCCCCTGGTTTCTACCCTCTGCCCTTTTGGCTCATTTCTGCCTCATTTTACATATCCCTCTGTATTAGCTTATTCTCACACTGCTAATAAAGATATATCGAGACTGGGTAATTTACTAAGGAAAGAAGTTTAATTGACTCACAGTTCAGCATGGCAGGAGAGGCCTCAGAAAACTTACAGTCATGGCGGAAGGGTACACAAACATGTCCTTCTTCACATGGCAGCAGGAAGGAGAAGAATGAGCAAAAGAGGGGAAAATCTCCTTATAAAATCATCAGACCTTGTGAGAATTAACTCACTATCACAAGAATAGCAGCATGGGGGTAGCCACCCGCATGATTCAATTACCTTCTACTGGTTACCTCCCATGACCTGTGAAGATTATAGGAACTACAATTCAAGATGAGATTTGGGTGGGGACACAGCCAAACCATTTCATCCTCCTTACATTAAGGTGTCAGCAGCAGGATCTCCCTCCTTCAGACCAGTCATCATGGGCTTCAAAACCTACCTGACCACATATATGGATTTGTAAGGGCAAAGCTCTTCTTGGAGAGGTGATTTCAGGTCAGAGTTGATGCAGCATGTGATTGTGCCTTGTTCAGTGATACAAGCAGGACATCTGTTCTGTGGATCTCCTAATCAGAACTGGATGTAATATTCCAAAGAAGATCACACTCATCGTGATGGTCTGGGATGCTTGGATAACTAGTAAAACATTATTTCTGGGTGTGTCTGTGAGAATGTTTCTAGAAGAGATGAGCTAAACTTTAATTGGTGGATGGCCCTCTTCCTCTATGTGGGTGAGCGCTGTCCAATCCATTAAGGGCCTGAACAGAATGAAAAGGCAGAGGAGGATTGAATTACCTCTCTGCCTGACTGCTTGAGCCAATATCTTTTAATAGAATATATATATATATATATTCTATTGGTTCAATTTCTCCTGAAAACCCTGACTAATAAAACTGTGAAGAAGAATTTTGTTTGATTAGGATGAGGCTCAGTTGTGCATTAGTTTAAGCAGCAGCACTATTACTGTATTTTTTTAAAAAGACATGGTGTTTGTAATTACTTAAAATTCATATAGACGAATTGCCATCTAGCAAGGTCTTGGTTATTCTTTGCCTGTGCTGTTGATTATTTGAACCATAACTTTATATTTAACATCTTGTTGATTTCAGCTTGATGCTTTAGTCTGTCAAGCCTTTTTTTGCATCTTTATTCTGCTATGAAACATAGTAGCTGCCATTTCTGGCTTTGTGCTATCAGTAAGTTTGATTCAAAAGTCATCTTCTCTTCATTCAAGTAATTGATAAAAATGTTAAATACAACAAATGACAGGTCTGCAGGATACTATTAGCACATTTAGGATTGAGACTCATCTATTTAAAAAACATTATTTGGCAGCTCATAATTTGCTATCATTTCCCTAAGGATAGAATATTCTATGTATTGCTTTGCCAAAATCTAGGTTGTGTATGGAATTCTACTGATTTAATATCCTGTAACCATGTCACAAAAGAAGGGGAGATTTGTTTGGCTCGACTTCATGTTATGATACACATCCTAAACCTAACTAATCACTTCCTTTTTTTTCTACTTGCTTACAAACCAGCTGCTTATCTGAATATTAATCTGCACCTTTATTTATTAATTCAGAGAATTGTTCATTTATGAATGTTCAATGTTGTGTCTAGTGCTCAATTTACAAGATGTGGTTCCTGCTTTGAAAAAGTTTATAGTCTAATTCTGTGAAGAATGTCAATGGTAGTTTAATGGGAATAGCATTGAATCTACAAATTGCATTGGGCAGTATGACCATTTTCATGATATTGATGCTTCCTATCCATGAGCATGGAATGTTTTTCCATTTGTTTGTGTCATTTCTGATTTCTTTGAGCAGTGGTTTGTAGTTCTCCTTTAAGAGGTCCTTTACTTCCCTTATTAGCTGTATTCCTAGGTATTTTATTCCTTTTGTGGCAATTGTGAATGGGAGTTCATTCATGATTTGGCTCTCAGCTTGGTGTAAAGGAATGCTTGTAATTTTTGCAGATTGATTTGGCATCCTCAGACTTTGCTGAAGTTGCTTATCAGCTTAAGAAGCTTTTGGGCTGAGATGATAGAGTTTTCTAGAGAAAGGATCATGTCATCTGCCAACAAAGATAGTTTTATTTCCTCTCTTCCTATTTGAATACTCTTTATTTCTTTCTCTTGCCTGATTGCCCTGCCCAAAACTTCCAACACTGTGTTGAATAAGATTGGTGAGAGAGAACATCCTTGACTTATGCTAGTTTTCAAGGAAAATGCTTCCAGCTTTTGCCCATTCAGTATGATATTGGCTGTGGGTTTGTCATTTGTGGCCTTTATTATTTTGAGGAATGGTTCTTTAATACCTAGTTTATTGAGAGTTTTTAACATGAAGGATGTTAAATTTTATCAAAGGCCTTTTCTGCATCTATTGAGATAATCATGTGGTTTTTTTGTCTTTAGTTCTATTTATGTGATGAATCACATTAATTGATTTGTATATGTCGTACCAACCTTGCACCCTAGGGATGAAGCCTATTTGATTGTGGTGGATTAGCTTTTTGATGTGTTGCTGGATTCTTGTCCGAGGGTGGGGAGTGGGAGGAGGGAGAGAATCAGGAAGAATAGCTAATGGATACTGGGCTTAATACCTGAGTGATGGGATGATCTGTGCAGCAAACTGCCACGGCACATGCTTACTTGTATAACAAACATACACATCCTGAACATGTACCCCTGAACCTGAAATAAGAGTTGGAAATAAAAGCATAAAGTTTATAGTCTAGTGAAGATAAGAGATATATAATTATAATACTCTGTGCATAATCTCTTTCATCTCCCTCTCTGTGTGTATGTGTGTGTGTAGTCAGGTGTTACTTAATGACAAGGGTATGTTCTGAGAAATGCATTGTTAAGGAATTTCACCATTGTGCAAACATCATAGAGTGTACTTGCATAAACCTAAATGGTATAGCCTAGTATACACCATGCTATATGGTATAGCCTATTCCTCCTAGGCTACAAACCTATA
The DNA here is from genome assembly GCA_036589455.1 of Ateles fusciceps. NCBI lineage: Eukaryota > Metazoa > Chordata > Mammalia > Primates > Atelidae > Ateles > Ateles fusciceps. Next base: position 13,302,465 of record JAZHEH010001266.1, on the reverse strand, counting down.
TAGCATATGACTATACTGAATACTGCAGGGAATTGTAACACAGTGGGAAGTATTTGGGCATCCAAATATATCTAAACATAAAATAAGTGCAATAAAAATACTGTATAAGAGATAAGAGGTGGTCTGCATGTATAGGGCATTTACCATGAATAGAACTTGCAGGACTGGAAGTTGCTCTGCAACTTCACTCACTCTGTGGGTGAGTGAGTGGGTGGGTGAGTGAGTGACTTATGAGTGAGTGAGTGAGTGGGTGGGTGAGTGAGTGACTGGTGAGTGAGTGGGTGAGTGAGTGGGTAGGTGAGTGGGTGGGTGGGTGAGTGGGTGAGTGAGTGGGTGAAGTGAGTGAGTGAGTGGGTGAGTGAGTGAGTGGGTGGGTGAGTGAGTGGGTGGGTGAGTGGAGTGGGTGGGTGAGTGAGTGGGTGAGTGGGGAGTGGGTGAGTGGGTGAGTGGGTGAGTGAGTGAGTGGGTGAGTGGGTGGGAGTGAGTGGGTGAGTGGGTGAGTGGGTGGGTGAGTGGGTGAGGTGGAGTGAGGAGTGGGTGAGTGAGGTGAGTGGGTGAGTGGGTGGGTGAGTGGGTGAGTGGGTGGGTGAGTGAGTGAGTGGGTGAGTGAGTGGGTAGGTGAGTGAGTGGGTGGGTGAGTGAGTGGGTGAGTGGGTGAGTGGGTGAGTGAGTGGGTGAGTGGGTGAGTGAGTGGGTGTGTGGGTGAGTGGGTGAGTGAGTGAATCGTGAGTGGGTGAGTGAGTGAGTGGGTGAGTGGGTGGGTGAGTGGGTGAGTGGGTGAGTGAATCGTGAGTGAGTGGGTGGGTGAGTAGATGAGTGGGTGGGTGAGTGGGTGAGTGAGTGCGTGAGTAATGAGTGAGTGTGAAGGCCTGGGACATTACTGTTGACTTTAAAAACACTATACTTAGGCTACACTAAATTTATTAAAAATATTTTTTCTTTTTAACTCTTACTGTATAAACGGAAATATTTTTAACTTTTTAACTCAAGTAATAACATTTAGCTTAAAACACATTTTGCAGATATACAAAACTATTTTTTCTTTATACCCTTATTTTATCCACCATTTTTCTATTTTTAAAATTTTTATTTTTATTTTTTTACTTTCTAAACTTTTGTCTTAAAAACTAAGACACAAACACACACATTAGCTTAGGCCTACTCAGGGTCAGGATCATCAATATCACTGTTGTCCACCTCCACATCATGTCCCACTGGAAGCTCTTCGGGGGGCAATAACAAGCATGGAGCTGACATCTCCTATGGTAACAATGCCTTCTTCTGGATACCTCCTGAAGGTCCTGCCTGAGGCTGTTTACAGTTAACTTTTTAAAACAAATAAATAAAAGTATACTCTAAAATAAAAAAGTATATTAAACATGTAAACCAGTAACGTTATCATTTATTATCAAGTATTATGTACTATACATAATTGTGCTACAGTTTTATACGACAAGCGGCACAGTAAGTTTGTTTACACACAGCATCACCACAAACAGGTGAGTAATGCGCTGTGCTATAATGTTATGACTACAAAGCCAATAGGGGATAGGAATTTTTCAGCTCCATTATCATCTTATAGGACCACTGTTGTATATGCTGTTCATCCTTGACTGAAACATCATTATGCGACATGTGACTGTATGTGTGTATGCACACAATTGTGTGTGGTTGTGTTACTTGTATAATAAAGATGGAGTTTTATAAACATAAGAGAGTAAATAATACCTAGTACAGATATGTCCAAGAGAACAGATAACCATCTGGTGAGCTTAGGACAAGGGAAATAAAATTTGAGCTGGGCCTTACAGAATAAGGATCATTAGTTTCAGAAAGTGTGGCAGGGTATTGAAAGAAAGGAATAAAGTCTTCATTGATAAGCTGCCTGGAGCTAGACTCCAGACCTCCCTGCGCAGACGTCTCTGCCTGCCCCCCCTGACCTCCAAACCTCTGACCTGTAGTTTTCACTTGGTCATGTAATCTACTGACTTTCTTGCCCTTTCTTCAACCATTTAATTCACAGACTTCCAAACTATGTCTAATGTTTTACTTTGGTGGGGCATTCAGGCTAAACAGGTGACTACAGGCAGTTGACAAGACCTGCCTAAGGGCCACCTAAATGCTAGCATGGTAGGCAACCCAAAGACTGTGCAGTGGATTTGATTCTAATGCAGCCAAATAGAATGCATACCTGACAAACTTTAAAATTAGAGTAGCACCCATGCTTTAAACCAGTAATAACTACCAAAAAGTGCCTCTCCCTGTACACACACCCACCATCCAAACATCCTCTCTTTGAAATGTCTTGCCTACAGTTGAACTGTTTTTGAAGATTTCAGTGGATCAATTTGGCTGTGTTTGCATCCTGTAGAGCATGAAAGATGGTGGTTCAGTTAGTATTGTGACAAACTGAGTACCCAAATGCACAGCCTCGGTTTTTAGATTGCAGGTGGAATTGGCAGCATCTGTGGTTAGAGAAATGGCCCCCAAGCATGTGAACTGAGTAAATTTGATTAATGTTGCATGGAGAGAGTCAGCCTGGAACACCCCAATGCCATTCTTCTCCAAATGCATTTTCAGCTACTCATTTGGTGGGGAAGTGCTTTTATTTTTCCATTGTTGGATCTCTCTTTCCATCAAATATGTAGCCATGTGGCTAAGGTGGTAACTCACAAAGCTGGCTGGGATTATGTTTTCAGTGTCTTGAATGTTTATTTGATTATCTTTGTTCTGCTCCCATTTGGCTGTTTCCTCCTGCCTCTTACTCCCCCTTCACCTTGTTTCTTTGGCAGCCAGTAGCAATGCTTTTTGTAAAGAAAATGGATGTAAATTACCAGGGGGTAATGAAACAACTCATATATTGATTTTTGGCTTAGAGGCCTGACGTTTTGGGAGTCAACAGCAGAATGCTTTGCTATGGGATCTGCAAGGGATTGGAGTAGATGGCTAACGCTGTGTGAGCAAATCTCATTCCCGCCGAGTGCTTCATTATCCATTCCCTGCAATGAGCAGCTTTAGCCAGTGATGTGCAGAGCCTGTTTATAGGGCTGATGGTGGTTCAACTAAATCTGCCACCTGAACAACAAGAAAGCTCAAACTGCAACTTCTCCTTATACAACCTGGCATTGTATCCTTTCTGCAAGAGTTTTTTTATTTTTATTTTTCCTGCTATTGAAAGTGAATAGAACTGGAAGCAAGGTAATGTTTATTGAGCACTTAATATATGCTAGGCATTGTAAAACACATTTTATAATTAATTAATTTAGTTTTCACTGTATTTTTTAAATAATTTACTCTGTACTACATCCCTGAAATTTAAGTATTACTGTCCTGATTTATAGATGAGAAAATTGAGACTTCAAGAAGTGTTTTCTCAAGTTAAACAATTCCTAATAGTTCTTAAATTGAGAATCTGAGAAAAATAACCTTGACTCCAATTAAGTCTAAAATACACTAAGCCTTAAGAATAACTTGTGTTCCAATAGGGGCCAGAGGTTTAAATACTCAGGCCAAGAAGCAATTAGGCTCCCAGCACAATTTTCTATGTGGATTCAGCATAGAGACAGTGGTCCATTGTTCTTTCCTCTATCACCATCCAATAATGTCAGGGCTTTAATATTTACTTTTCGTCTTTTAGAAACCTATTTTAAATCTTATAATGACAACATCCTGTCCACCACTGTGATCTAGAGGTCAGTGAAAAGTTAACTAAAAGTCAGTTTCCTATCACTTTACTCCCCCCACCCCCGTGAGACTCAACAGTGCTACCCGATCGTTCTGTCCTTTTAGCTGGCAACAAACAACAAAATGACTGAGCCTGCGCAGCATAGTCCCTGTTCACAGAGCAGAGTCTGTCAAAGTCGAGGGACTCTTGAGTCTCCATCAACTTCAGACACTGGCAGCTAACTCACCTCGCTTTCGAAATTTTGTTTTCCGTTAAAATTGAGAAATGCCTTTAATGCTTTCTTCCTGATACTAATACATTGTAGACATGATTTTCTAAGCCTAAAGGCTGTTTTATAAGCTCCTGGAAACCTGTCAGTGGTATATATTCTTCTCTTTCTCAACAAATGATGCATCCCTGTACTTACTCTAGCCAGTGGGTCTTGTCAATAAATCTGTCAGAGGCCAGGCCAGTCTGCACAAACATGCTCTCCACCTTCCCTGATGGAATGAGAGGCAGCCCTTTAGAGCTTGGTGGGATGGAGATTGCTTTTTAAAATTGAGCTCAAGAATAAAAGTATGTATCTATCAGTTTTCATTTCTGTCTACTACCGTGGTCAGGAGATTACTTATTTTTCCTTCATTAGCCAATTTGTAGATTCCCAAGTTTGGGAGTGGGGAAAGAAGTCCCAGCTGTACACACTGACTTCAGAATCACCAACTAGCTGCAGGCGGGAGATGAGTCCATGTCGGCTGGCCTGCTCCCACCTCCCCACGGTTATGCTTAAATGCTGGTCCTTCAGGAAGAACCCGAAGGAAGGCTTGTGTATTGAGTTACCAGACTGGGGACCTGAAAGCCTCAATTTCTCCTGGCATAATGATTGGTCTTCAGCATGAATTGGAAAGCTCTGCAGTTCTGCAGATAATTTTCAGAGACAGTACACACAATGTTTTAACCCTCAAACCAAGTCTACCCATCTCAATAACTCTTAGCAGCTAGCTGACAGTGCCAGTAACGATGATAAAATCTGGAGCTTTTATGTTGGTAAATTACTTATGATGTATAGAAAGCTGTGTGACTTATTTTAAGGAGCTTTTATATTCCTAACAGGGGTGATTAAAAACAGACTCTATTGCTCAGATCAGCATATATGCCACAAATGTGTTTTCCCACCCAGATTTCTAACTGGGATGTTTCTGCTAGCAATGTTGGTGAGTGCCTGAAAGGTCATTTTGATTTATTATTTTTTAAACCAGGCATTCAGAATATCCAGAAATTAATCAATGCACAGAGACCTGCTAATTCATAACTTACAGTCTCTTGCCACTAACGTCACTGCAAGCAAAGTCACAGTCCCCTCAGCATTCTCCATCCTGAAAGGGTGACATACCGCCTTGCCATGGAATGCTCACCTGGCACTGTTGGTTTGTGTATCATCTACATTCTCCCTGGTTTCTAAATTAGTAATAGGAAGCATAGTTGGTTTAGGAATTCTTTTAGTTAGATTAGATAATTCAGAAAACCAGTAGAAAATCATTCAACCTAAGTTAAAACATAAACAGCCATATCTTCAGAAGACATTTTCTACAAAATTCGATCACTTCTATCTGTTTTTCCTGACAATAAGAAAAGGAAAGGAACTATCAGAAATGGAAAGTCTGTCCCTTTGTAACCAGCAAGAAACTGGGTTTCGGTTTGCCTAACTTCTCTCCCGGAAGATTTAATCAGTATTTGCTGTCAAAGAAGAGAAATGCTCTAGCGTCTGCAAAGACACTTTGTCTGTCTCAATAAACATAGCTATGGTGACGGTACGCCTTATGTGAAAAGGTGTGGGGAATACTTTTTTAGGATTGGAATACAAAAAGACGGATTTACTAGGGGCTCTGCTGGTTTTCTTTCTCTCTAAACTTCCTGATTCAGTGGGCAGTGCAGGAGCTGGTACAATGTTATATGCTGTTATACAAGTGAAACCAGCTGGATTTAACGATTCCCTGCTTCTCGGTCATAATTCTTTGGTAACTGCGAGAATTCCAAACTTACAGCACTTCTTTATCTTCCCCAGGGCACAACAGCCCTTTTCTTAAGGTGGTTTTTGTGGGTGGTGGTGGAGGAGGTGGACTTTTGTTTTGGCCTTAGTCTTAGCCCCCCAATAGAAACTAAAGTGGGGAAAAAAAGAAATCAGGAAGTGTTGAACTATGAACGAGTCAGAGGAAGTGTTAACTAGACCCTCTTTCCTATTGGAAGCATCCTAAGCTTAATTTGTGGGCAGGAGGCTCAACCCTGAGACAGGCTCCTGGTCTCACTCCTTGCGATCTGAGGCCCAGCCTGGCTGCATGTGGCTTGGAGCTGCATCCGGATCCTCAATCCTGGCTGTGTGTGCTACCTGCATAGGGCATCTGGGAACCGGCTCTGCCACAGGCACACAAAGGGCCTGGAAAAATCCTGGCCCTGGGGCTGCAAAGTACATGAAATGACTTCTGTTCTTGGAGTCCTCAGTTGCCTAATTTAATATACTTTAAAAAGGCCCCTCAGTGGGCCTCACCTGCTCTGTGACCTTGGAGCAGACCCTGCACCTCTCTGGTCCTGCTTCCGAATCTGTCTATGGCTAGGGCTGGAAGGATTATTGACTTTTCAGATGTGTTAAGCTATGGAAGCCTTTACCCAAATAAAATTTTGTGAAAGATCTTAAGGAATTTTATAAAATCAAATCTATTCTCATTTAAATGGGGGTGAGGGACCCAGAGTATTTACCCCCTACCCCACTCAAATCCCCTTCATCTGTTGGCATTCCAACAGGGCTGTGAGGCCCGCTCCATTCCAGCCTAATAACAGGCTAGCTGAGTTCAGGAAGTCACATTAAACAGAGGCTGAAAATGCAGGTAATTTTACCTTTGTTAATCCTGAGTCCTGGAGACAGGGCATCTTACAGGTACCCTGTCTCCTTGAGTGAACCAACCTAAAATGGCTTAATCCATGTTAAGTTTGTAAACACCAATAATCCTCTGTTCCTTATAGCCAGAATTTTCAGCTTTGCTGTTGTTCCATGACATCAGGTGACAAATGAATCTATGATGCATTCTGCCAGGCATACCCACCTTGATATCTCAGAACTACATCAGGCCCCAACCACTCCCTGCTGGATTCCAGAAACCCAGACTCTGCCTCTCACCTTCCATCCCTCAAACCCGTCTAGCACAGAACACCATATCAACTTCCTTAAACTCTGCATTGATCCTGGCAGTCTCCTTTGCAAAAGAGTCTCATTGCTTGAAAGACTCAAACTCAACTCCTGACTTTCTGAATCCTCCATGGGTAATGCCATTTTCCTATCACACCCTATTTTCCTTCTAATACACTTCCTTCAAATACACTTCCTTCAAATACATATCCATTTCATGAAATCATTCTTCTCCTATTCTCTGCCTCTAAACCTGTGGTCATGCTCTTTGCCCATCTCACAATTTGCCTTTCCCCATGAAAATCTTATATTGTATTTGTTATTCAACAATATCCTTATAGTTCACACTTCAAGTTATTCCCTCTTCTCCCTCCCATGACAAGCAAAAGGCAGCGTGATGTGGCAGCAAGATTACCGAGCCCGGAGACAGCACCATGACTGCCGTCTGGAATTCTGCTGCGTATCTGCAAGGTGCCTTTGCCTAAGCGCCTTGACCTCTTTAGGGATAGTTTCCTTATCTGTAAATGGGGTTAATAATATAATATGTAGGCTGGATGTGATGGTTCATGCCTATAATCCCAGCACTTTGGGAGGCCGAGGCAGGTGGGTCACCTGAGGTCAGGAGTTCGAGACCAGCCTGGCCAACATGGAGAAACCCTGTCTCTATTAAAAATAAAAAAATTAGCCGAGTGTGGTGGCAGGCACCTGTAATCCCAGCTACTCAAGAGACAAGTAGGAGAATTGCTTGAACCTGGGAGGCAGAGATTGCAGTGAGCTGAGATCATGCCATTACACTCCAGCCTGGGCAACAGAGTGAGACTCCATCTCAAAAAAAAAAAAAAAATTAATAATAATATAATATCTCCCTCACCTACCTCACCATGTGGTTGTAAGAGTCAAAAAGGTATTGTATGTGAATGCATTTCATCTTATTTAAGCACTTTATATTTTTTAATTTTTGTTCTTTAATACTAAGGTATTTATGAGGTATAATCATTATCATTTTCTGTGCCTTATAGCACTCATTTTAATTCTTCATCATACCTGCCCTGTGCTTACTCCAGTTATTTCATACATCACCAGTTTTTTGGGTCAAAGAGTTTTCATATAGTTTAAAACTCTGGCTGGGGCAGTGGCTCATGCCTGTAATCCTAGTACTTTGGGAGGCTGAGGCGGGCAGATTACCTCAGGTCAGGAGTTCGAGACCAGTCTGGCCAACATGGTGAAACCCTATCTTTACTAAAAATACAAAAAAATTAGTCAGGCCTGGTGGTGTGCACCTATAATCCCAGCTACTCTGGAGGCTGAGGCAGGGGAATTGCTTGAACCCGGGAGGTGGAGGTTGCAGTGAGCTGAAATCACACCACTACACTCCAACCTGGGTAACAGAGCAAGACTCCGTCTCAAAAACAAACAAACAAAAACTCCATAGTGGTTATCACAGCATTGACCACACAATGCATACTTCATATGGATCTATTTAATAGAACTTTGATTTCTGATATCCTCCAACACCTACTATTTTTGGTGTGCTGGCAGCAGTGGCCATTTAATCATCAGAGGAATACTTGAAGTTTTGGCAATCCTCCCAAAGCAAGATTGAAATTCTAAGGATTTAAAACAGACATGGAAGACCTTAAGAAGCAGCGTAAATAAGTTGCTTGGGTGAGACATTCTCTTGAAAATTAGGAACTCAGTCCTAGAACTGGTTAGAAGGAATCCAGCTCTCAGTCCCTGAGTCAGCATTACCTCTCTAAAACTCTGTGGATACTCACAACCAACAAGGAGAAAGTCTCCTTGAGTAAGAATGCATCTGAGACTATCAAGACGATGCTGTTATCCACTGAAGGGGCTGCTTCAGAAATAGAAAAATAGCCCTTCGATAGGGTCAGGGGATTATGTATTGTAACAGCCCACATAACTTGGCATTCAACTGTTTCTAGTCAAATACTTTCCATGAGAAAAGGTTCCTGTATTAAATTACGTCCACTATAATAGTGAGTGCTCTTAGTGCTTCAGTAAGCGGGTGGCAAATACTTCTTCATGTAAGTGGAAATTATTTCATTTTGGATCACAGGGAACTATATCTTTTATTTTAGATAACTAGAATACCTTTAGGAAAATAAGGTGAACATATTGTGATAAATTCTTATCAGTGAAACAGGGATTCTGGGTACTACTTAATACACTGAAGATTTAAATTGCAAAGAGTAAGTTGGTGATCAGTAAAATTTAGTTTTTTTCCCTTTTCAAGCTTGATGTATTTACTGTACCTTATGCTTCTGGAAGAAGTAAACTTTGTTGGAAGGGTGAAATTTCTAAACCAAAAATGGAGATAGAGATCTATGCAGTTTGCTGGAAATCCTCTACATAGGAGATTGCCCAATTCCTAATTTAGGGTGTATAGACTGAGCCTCAGCAAGATACCTGGTCATGCTGCAAACCTAAGCACTTGTCTGTCCCCATCCATTTATTCTGATGACATCTGCAGAAAATCCTAACTAGTGCATTTGCCTTCTTTTTGTTTTTTTGTTTTTTTTTTTAAGAAAATATATATGTATATATTTTCCTGAGACATTTGTTCTGCTTGGCCAATCTACAATGTGTATAGATTTGTTTTCTGCAGATGTGCTTATTTCTGGGAATATCTCTGCATGGTTTCAGCATAAATAATGTGCTTATCTTACCTACTATAAGCTACAGAAATTGCTGGCATTTTAGGAGAATACATGTAGTAGAGTTAGTAATGCTCCATAACTCTTTGTCCCTATAGCAACCGCCACATGTTTGCAGTTTGTACATGGACTGCCTTCAACACTATATTCAAATCACTTCAGGGCATGGACCATGTCTTACTAAATTTTTATTTCTAGTTCCTCACATAGCACACAGTAAGTGCTTGAGAGTGTTTATTCAATGAATAAAGGAGGAAGATACATATGTATACATATGTGCATATGTGTATGTATACATATATATGTATATACCTGTATTTTCAGTTTTAAAATTATATTTGATTAATGCTTTCTCCACTAAGAGAAATTCAAAAGGTAAATTTGGATTGATGATGCCAAAGCATGGCTTTTCTAATCCAGTGTGCAACATAATTACCCACGTGGAAGAAGGTCAACGACATGGATTACATTCATCAATGTGTTGTCGTGGAGCAACTGTGACTTTGCCAAGTTCTCTTAGATCTGTCCTTCTGCAAGGCCCAGGGAACTCAGCCTCTTCAAGGAACTCTTGAAACGTCTCTTAGTTTTCGCTCATGAGCTACCATTGCCAAAATGTGTAGAAAGTTAAATAGAAGCATAAGAAGGGATAGCAATATTTTAATATACCACCACCTAGTAGGCCTCACTAAGGTATTACAATCCTGAAGTTCTAGAATTTTCCTTGAAGAATTTCATAGCCAAATCAAGCTTGTTAGAATGTTGATTGTTGCTTGGCTGTTGTTTTCCTGATGTAAACTTGTGATTGATATCAGCTTGGTACTTTTCTTCTGCACTCCAGCCTCTACGTCTTTCTTTCTTTCTCATACAGACTTGCCACCTCTGACTGTTTTGAGTTAATGATGAGAAACTAGATATGCATTGCTGTCAAGTGTGTATGGAGTGGTGGCCATGTGGCTTAGAACACTGCTAAGTCTCTGTCTTCTCAGTGTTCTCATTTAAATGTAATATGCGATAGGCATGTTCCCTGTGCAAGCATTTTTTTCTTATTAAATTCTTTGTCCTGTAAAGTGTCTCTTAAAAGAAAATACGACTTTGCTTTCTCTTCTTTCTTTATTCCAAAATATTCAGGAAGCATTTGGGCCTCTGCCCCATGTCAGGCTCATTTCTAGGGATGAAAGGTGATTCCTGCCATCAGGGAGCTTGAACATGGTAAGAGAGGGAGACCGGCATCTCCTCCTATACACGTGTTCTTCTTCCTGCTGAAGAATCTGGCACTATGCCCAACTCTTGCATGGGCTTCTAGGGCACTCGGGGATTAAAAGCAAGAGTGTTTTCAGTGGGCCAATTAAAGAAATTGAAGAATAATAAGGGTCTGAACCCCAAAATTGGAACAATCTCCCATTAAGCTGGTGAAATAGCAGCAGTGATTGCCATCTGCTGACACACCATCCACTGGTAGGAAGTAAGAGTTCTAGGCCAGTCAGGTCTCCGGTGAGCTGGGAACCTATCCCTGATTACAGTAATTAGAGCAACTCCCTGAGCTGGCTTATAATTTGCTTAATCACACTAATTTCACTGAACTATGGTTTTGGCTTAGGTGGTTTTAGAGGGGGGAATAATGCAAGGTTTGTAGAAAAAGGAAAGCAGTTAAGGAGAGGGAATTCCAACTGATTCTCCTCCCTAGTGAGTTTCAGGTTGGCAGAAAAGGAGGCAAATGACATCAGTGTAAGTAGAAGGAGGCTGATATGGAAAATACAGGCATATCTTGTTAGATTGAATCTGGCTTTATTGCACTTCACAGAGATTGCATTTTCTACAAATTGAAGGTTTATGGAAAGGTTTAAGCAAGTCTGTAAGTCTGTCGGTGCCATTTTTCCAACAGCTTGTGCTCACTTTGTGTCTCTGCATCACATTTTGGCACTTCTCACAATATTTCAGACTTCTTCATTATTATTATACCTGTTATGGTCATCTGTGATTAGTGATCTTTGATGTTACTATTGTAATTGCTTTGGGGCACCGTGAACTATACCCATATAAGATGGTGAACTTGATCCATCAATGCTGTGGGTGTTCTGACTGTGCCAGTGATTGATCGTTCCCTCATCTCTCTCCCCCTCCTTGGGGCTCCCTATTCCCTAAGACATACAATATTGAAATTAGTTCAGGTAATATCCCTATGACCTCTAAGTGTCTAAGTAAAAGGAAGAGTTGCATATCTCTCACTTTAATCGAAAGCTAGAAATAATTACTCTTATTGAGGAAGGCATGTTAAAAGCGGAGACAGGCCGAAAGTTCCGCCTCTTGTGCCAAACAGCCAAGTTGAGAATACAAGGGAAAAGTTCTTGATGGAAATTAAAAGTGCTACTCCACTGAGCTCACGAATGATAAGAACAAAACACCCTTATTGCTAATACAGAAAAAGTGTGAGTGGTCTGGACGGAAGACCAAACTAATCACAACATTCCCTTAAACCAAAGCCTAATCCAGAGCAAGGTCCTAGCTCTCTTCAACCCTGTGAAGGCTGAGAGAGGTGAGGAAGCTGCAGAAGAAGACTTTGAAGCTAGCAGAGGTGGGTTCATGAGGATGAAGGAAAGAAGCCATGCCCGTAACATGAAAGTGCAAAGTGAAGCAGCAAGTGCTGATGGAGAAGCTGCAGTGAGTGATCCAGAAGATCTAGCTGAGGTCACTGATGAAGGTGGCTACACTAAACAACAGGGTTTTTATTTGTTTGTTTTTTAAGAAAAAAGCTCTCACTATGTCACCCAGGTTGGAGTGCAGTGGTGTGATCATGGCTCACAGCAGACTCAACTTCCTGGACTCAAGTGGTCCTCTCGCATTAGCCTCCTGAGTAGCTAGGACTACAGGTGCACACCACCACACCCAGGTAATTTTTAAAAATAATTTTTTGTAGAGACAAGGTCTCACTGTGTTTCCCAGGCTGGTGTTAAACTCCTGGGCTCAAGCAGTTTTCTTGCCTCGGCCTCCCAAAATGCTGGGATTACAGGTGTGAGCCACTGCATTGGCCAACAACAGGATTTCTATGTAGACCAAACAGCCTTCTATTGGAAGAAGATGCCATCTAGGACTTTCATAGCTAGAGAGAAGAAGTCAGTGCCTGGCTTCAAAGCTTCAAAGCTTCAAAGGACAGACAGACTGTCTTGACAGAGGCTAATGCAGCTGGTGACTTTTAGTTGAAGCCAGTGCTCATTCACTATTCGGAAAATCCTGAAGTCCTTAAGAATTAAGTTAAATCTCCTCTGACTGTGCTCTGTAAATGGAACAACAAAGCCAGGATGACAGCACATCTGTTTACAGCATGGTTTACTGGATATTGTTAAGCCCACTATTGAGACCTCACACTCAGAAAAAATACTCTTTTCCAAATATTACTGCTCATTGGCAATGCACCTGGTCACCCAAGAGCTCTGATGGAGATATACAAGGAGATTAATATTGTTTTCATGCCTGCTGACACAACGCCAATTCTGTAGCCCATGGATCAAGAAGTAATTTCAGCTTTCAAGTCTTATTATTTAAGAAATACATTTTTCATAAGCTATAGCTGCCACAGATACTGATTCCTCTGATGGATCTGGGCAAAGTAAATAAAACATCTTCTAGAAAGGATCCACCATCTAGATGCCATTAAAAACATTTGTGATTCCTAGGAGGAGATACAAATATCAACATTAACGGCAGTTTGGAAATAGTTGATTCCAACCTTCATAGATGACATTGACTTCAGTGGAGGAAGTAACTACCAATGTGGTGGACATAGAGAGAAGTAGAATTAGAAGTGGAGCCTGAAGATGTGAGTTAATCGCTTCAATCTCATGATAACAATTGAATGGATAAGGATTTGTATCTTATGACTGAGAAAAGAAAGTGGTTTCTTCACCAGGAATCTACTCTTGGTGAAGATGCTGTGAACATTGTTGAAATAACAACAAAGGATTTAGAATATTTCAGAAAGTTAATTGGTAAAACAGTGGCAGGATTTGAGAGGATTTGCTCCAATTTTGAAAAATGTTCTGTGGGTAAAATGCTATTAACCAGCATCACATGCTACAGAGAAATCTTTCATGAAGGGAAGACTCAATTGATATAGCAAACTTCATTGTTGACTTATTTTAAGAAATTTCCACAGCCACCCCAACCTTCAGCAACCACCACCCTGATCAGTCAGCAGCCATCAACACTGAGCCAGGACCCTCCACCACCAAAAAGATTATGGCTTGTTTAAGGCTCAGATGATTGGTAGCATTTTAAAGTATTTTAAAATTAAGGTAGGTACAACTTAATAGATTCCAGGATGGTGTAAACATAACTTTTGTCTGCATCAGGAAACCGACACATTTGTGTGACTTGTGGAATTAAACCCATAGTATCTCTGAGGTGTTCTTGTAGGTCCTTTGAGTCTTGTTTTTAGAGAATTACTGAGATCACAAAAGGAAGCAGCTGGTAATTTCCGGAAACATTTTTGTATAAGCCCAGAATTTGAATAATGCACCAAATGAAGTGTATTGCATATAGTTAAATATTTATGCTCATATGGCTATAATTTCTTAGCCTGCTCTGCCATGGTCCCATGACTTGATACAATTGTTTTAAAATGATCATTTTCTAGATGCCAAACAGCCTCTTGTGCCAAAGGTGATTCCTGCCATCAGGAAGGCATTGTACAGAAGAAGAGGAGAATCACTGTAAACCAAACAAAGGAAATGCAGAAGAGACATTTTCAGCAGAATATTGGAAAGTAAGATTTCCTGAGGGCAGGAACTCAGGCAGCATGAATGAACAAAATGATGCCTGACACAACACATCATAGGTGCCCCATAAATATTGGTTAAGTAACTGAATAAATGTATTTAGTTTACTTAGAGCAGGAGTGTCCAATCTTTTGGCTTCTGTGGGCCACATTGGAAGAAGAACGATCTTGGGCCACACATAAAATACACTAACATTAATGATAGCTGATAGGCTGAAAAAACAATTGCAAAAAAATCTCAAAATGTCTTAAGAAAGTTTACAAATGTGTGTTTGGCTGCATTCAAAGCCATCCTGGGCTGCAGGCAGCCTGCGGGCCATGGGTTGGACAAGCTTGCCTTGGAGGGTATATATTGAATTGTTTTATGAAATTAACTAAAATGTGCCTAAAAGTAAGGAAAATGTAAGGAAAGAAATAAATGGGTGAAGGTTTTGAATGTGGCAAAACATATTTTTCAAACTTTTAGCTGGGAAAACATTCGTTCCTCCTCTCATTTCCCATCAGGGACACAGTTTGCTTCCATTTTCTTCCCTAAGATTCAATGACGTGGGTGAGCATTTTTGTAAAATTGTCTTTTCCTGGGTACGGCATTCCTATTTTCTTTTGCTAACCTGTTTGGATGGTGTGAAGAGACAGTATAGGAGAGAGACAAGTGCACACTTAAACTACTGATTATAAACGTTATTTTCTCTCAGTGACTTCTAGATCATGATTTTAATATCCACCCCCCTCCGCCCGATGCAAAGTAGAGACTCAGAAGTGTCAGATTCTGAAGGCTAATTGGAGGCCTTGTTTTTTCACTTACAAATAGGCCCCACCTTGGATCTCTTCTAAACTCTCTTGTCAAGCCACAGGCTGGTTGGTTCTGACTTTATCTGAATGTGGTGTCTTCCTCTGCTCCCATGTTCTAAGCCCTTGAACTGAGGGTGGAAAAAGGATTGACATTCTCACCTAACCCCAGCCCAGAGTCATTACTCAGACAAGATGTGATGAATAAATATTGCCTTTGGAGGAAGACATACAAATTTGCCAAAGAAAGGAATGCAGTCCTGGGACCTCCTAGCTACAGGATTATGTAAATCATTCAACACCAGTAAAGCTGAAGTTGTGAAAGTCAATAATTTTCCATTTGTATTATAGCTAATTAGTCTAAGGAAAATGGTGACAGAAGATATATTCCATAATGTCTCAGGAGGTCACCTGGCTCCAGAGAGGTAGTTTTAAACATATTCACCTCTAAGATGTTACATGTGGGTAGCTAGTATTTATAGAGTTCTTCCTATCTTCCAGGCATTAGTCTGAGTGACTTGAGACAAATTAACTCACTCACTTGAGGTCATTTCTATTATTTTGACATTTTTACAATGAGGAAACTGTGGCACTGGGAGATGCAATGACTTGCTCAATGTTATACTCTAACTTTTAAAACCTGATTCTACATGTAAGGAAACTGAAATGCTGAGAAATAGCCCAGCTTTTTAACTAAGCTAAATAACAGGAATTTCCCCCTTAACATATATGTACAAGTAACCACTGCTTCCTTTCCTATTGGAGTGGATGATAGCCCCATCTTCCTATGAAGACTTCATGCCAGGGGCTAAAGGGTAAGCGTTCTCAGGCCTCCTCCTCTTGCCCACTCAGCAGCCTGAAATCTGCGGTCCCAGAACCTCAAATGTAGTCATGGGAGATATGGAGCTATTTTTAATATTTCAAAAAGCATAAAATAAATTGTCCATTCAGGGGCAATAAAACAATATGGGCTAATGAGTATATCAGAACAATTTTTATGTGTATATCTCATATATATGTATATATCATGTTAAATAGTAATTTAGTTATCTCATGTGGATCACTTTTTATGGCAATTATGTGTTTTTAATCTTAAAAATGGGCAATGAATTATCTTTTACATAGAGTTTAGATTAACCGTTCTAAACATGGAATCTGAAGTTAGGAGTAGGGGCAAGATAGAAATAGACCTGGGGGGATAAACAGTTAGTGCCTGTTGGTCTATAGCATAAGAGAGAAGTGCTGCTAATAGCCAGTAAATCACAACACCGTATAGGCGAATGGAAATAAACTTGTTGGGGAAGCAAGGCAGTGCTTCCTGGCTGTTGATCTTCCTTACCTTCATTCTTAATCTGCTTTTATTTCAGACAACTGTGAATGTGTTCTTACCAGGATCTCAGGGGACTTTACCAGTGCAATTTGCAAAATGTAAATAGCATGGTGAATTGTCAGGTACCCCCCACACCCATCTCCAAACGATGCATTTCAAAGCCAAACAAAAATGCTATTTTGTACCATCTGCTGTTTGGATTTTCCAAGTCGCTGGTCCATTAGGAGAACTATTGAGCTTTAACCATAAACTGTAGAGCCAATTGAATTGTTTTGTTTTAATTTAATTTTTGAGTAAGTCATGCATTCACATGGATTATAAATCAAAACAATGAAATGAGTTATACTCTGAGAAGTCTCTTTCTCACTTCTATTCCCTTGTACTGTATATTTTTTTATCCCTGCCTCTCTACCTGTAGGCCATCACTTTTATTAGTTTCCTAGATACTCTTAATGAGTATATTTATCCATATATGAGTAAACACAGATAGTGTTTTCACCCTGTTCCCTCTCTAACACAATAGATAACATATGAAGTAACATAGATAACACAATAGGTAATGTGTGTGTGTGTTTGCATGTGTCTGTGTGTGTGTGTGTGTGTGTGTGTGTGTGTGTGTGTGTCATGTATCTATATTCCTTTTAATGAACACTTGGGTTGTTTTCAGACATTTACTATTATATACGGTGCTACAGTGATATCATGCCAACATAGCATTGTACATGTATGCAGGTCTGCCTGTAGAATAAAACTCCTAGAGTAGGATTTTTGGGGTCAAGGGTAGATATGTCTGAAATTTCAATAATGTTGTCAAATTGCTCCATAGAGATTTTATTCCCCTAAGCAATATATGAAAATGTAATTTCCTGTGGTCTCCTCAAAAGGAGAGTGTTAGGAAGCTTGGCCAAAATCTAGAAGTATAAAGTATAATTTTAATTTGCATTTCACCTATTCAAAAAGATACTCAACTGTTCTCACTGATGTTTAAGGGCCATTTGATTGATTTTTCTATGAAATGTGTTTTACCTTTCTTTGCCATTTTTTTCTACTGGATTTCTGATAATTTTCTTATAATTTCTAGTAGCTATTTCCATATTAGTGAGATTATCTATTGTTTTGTCTGTGTAGGAGTTGAAAATATTTTCTCTAAGTTGTTATTTGTTTCCTAACTTTGCTTATGATTTTTTTGTTATACATACAGAAGTTTTCTAATATAGTTGACTTTACCAAACTTTAACTTTATAACATCTGTGTTTTGAATCATGGTTAGAAAGATGTTTTCCCCCACTCCGAGGAAATCACTCATATTTTCTTTTGGCACTGAAAAAGCACATTTCATCATGAACAATTTTAAGCATACACAAATAGAGAAAATGGTATAATAGACCCCAGCTACCCATCATTCAGCCTCAACAATTAGGAATATTTGTGAATCTTTATCTATTTTCTCACTCATTTTGAGAATGTTTAAAGCAAACTCCAGATATATTATTTTCTTCATAAGTGCATCTATATATGTACCAAAAACATGTAAGGATGGACTTCTTACAATATACCCTCTAAACCACTAACATACCAACAATTCCTTTAAAAAATGTACAATTATTTAATAAAATTATTCTGTGTTCAAATGTTCTTTCATGAAATTTTTGTGGCTTTGGTTTTGTGTGTACAGTATGAGGTATGTATCCAACCTTATTTTTTTCCTGGCCACCCAGTTGTCCCAACTCAACTTCTTCAAGTCTACCCCTACTTTACTAGTTTATGTTTATGAAATAACAAATTCTTATATGCATTTGAGTTATGTCTGGACTTGCTATTCTGTTCCATTTTTCTGTCTGCCCATATGCTAGTCCTGTCTATACTGTTTTCATTATTGGCATATTATAGAGTTTCACTATTAGGACTAGTCATTGCCTGAATGAAACAGTAAATCACCTACTCTCACTCATAGTATATAAAAGTTGAAGAAAATTATAATTTATAATGTAGCCTTTTCAGGTCAGGGAGAGACCTGGTGATCTAGAAATTGGCAATAAAGAAATGGGAGTCGAATGTGTGACAGTGAATGTGATCCCTAATGAAAGTACTAGTAATAGCATCCTGCTATTTCATAGTTATATATTAGCTATATCCTAACATACCATGAGAAAGTAAACAGTAATAACATAAAAGCCTGAAGCTGGCAGGCGGGAGGAGGAAGAGGAGCCAGTAAAGGAAAAAGGACACAGTACTGGTGGTTGAAGCTTGCTCCTCCCTGGGATATCACCAGTCCTGGTTCTTCTTCAGCAAAGTGAGAAAGGTCTAGGGTAGAGATGGCTAAATGTTTGCTTTATGCTGTTCTCTGAGGAGCTGCTGAGAGACATGCTGCAGAGAAGCAAGGCCCGGTAACATGTGTTAAGGAGGACTGTGCTATCATCCTGCTCCGGGCAGATCACAGGTCTGGCCAGGCAGCAACCCTGAACCTCGAGGCTGCCAGTACACTGACTTGTGCCTCTGAAGACATGAGAGTGAGCCTCACTGTGCACTTCCCAGAGAGACAGATGAAGACAGATGAAGGTGTATTTTTCTCAGACTTCTTTCCAGGAGACTGTATTAAAATTACCTAAAGACACTTTTTTGTTGAAAAAAAAAAAAAAACTAAGACAAGTGGCTTCTTCTTTTTTTTTCTTGGATACTTTGATATTAGCAAAGAAGTGGCTTCTAATACCAACTTATTGTAGGACAGACCTCTCAAGTGTTTAGCAGGGGCAAGTCATAATACAGGTTTTCTTTTTTTTTTTTTTTAAAAAGATCATATCTCCTAGACTCTGTCTACATCTTCACCAAAGCCCAGAGAATGATCAAATGGTCAAAGCATGGTGAAAGGTGGAGGAATGGCCCGGGGTTGGTGTATCATGACTTCATTCCCCTGCAGACACCCTTAATTACTACTGGCACAGCTTCTAACCTCCTCATCCCCAATCCTGCTTATATCCTGGAGATGATCACACCACCCTTACCTCACAGGGATGTGGAGAGGATTAATTAGTTTCGGATGGGAAAGTTCTTTGAAGATGAATCATGTGGTATTTTGAGGCCTCTTAGACCTCAAGTTGGGATAACTGTGAATGTGCTAATTTGAGGCCTCTCAGACCTCAAGTTGGGATAACTGCCTGCTGCCCAAATGCAGACACTAAATGGTAAATGGAAATTGATCCGCCTCAGAACCAGGGGAGTGGGCTTTGCAAACTGAAGAGAATGGTGAAGTCAACCCCAATCAAGCGTTTATTCAATGATTACGTTCCAAGTGTCCATCCTGTACAAATTGTAATGGGCGATCTTTGGGGGGCTTTGAGGGAGTGTTAAGTGGAGCAGTGATGAGCCCTGAAGTGCAGGTGCTGTGCTTGCTGTTGGAGTGATTATTACCCACAGCAGAAGACAGGAAGACAGTGGCCAGACTTGGGAGAGTGTGGACTGGAAGTCGTCTTTGCCATCAGTGGATGTGAGCTGCGCATCGGCTACAGTGACTCCACATCCCGTACACTGTGAACAATTCAGGTCATTACTGCTTCCACAGTCCTCTCACCTTCCAGATGGCCCCTCACCAAGTCCTTTGGCCAGTCTCTTTAGACACTTTTAGTGAGAAGAATATCTGCATCCATTAATAAAAAAGGCATAAAAAGAGAAGAATGCCTTTTTTTTGGGCCTCTTTCAGTTGTTGTTACATGCCACTACTTTCAAAGGTACATCCAAGGTGTGCTTTTTTCAAAACACAAGCTAACAGGGGCTATTTTAGGCATTATCAAAGAACACTTTCTCTAGGAGTTTTATGGTCTGGAAATCAGTACAGAATATGAATGAGATCTCCATGTGCATTTCCAGCTGAACTTCTTTTTTAAACATTTTTTTCTCTTTGAGATGGCCTTGAGTGAGGGTAGCAAGGAGTAAAAGAGGGGGAAGAGGAAAGAAAATGAAGAAAGGTGGGTACAAGTAAATTTGGAAGGTGCAAGAAAGGGCTTCCCTGGACACATGAGGCTCCTGAGAACATTATCTCTGTGAGAAGGTCTGGGACTGTGGAAGATGAGAGGCCACTAGAATAATAAGCAGATAGCAGTTCAGGAGTAGGTCCTTAATTTAAGTGAGAAGCCTATTTTCAAGTAGGAATCTAGTGTTGTTTCTTGAAATACCAGATCTTAGAAAGGAAACTATAGGGCCAAACATCATCACACAAATAGGGGATTCCAGTTTTCAGTGAATTTATTATATTCAAATAAACTTACATCTCTGTGTGGTTATTGTTAGGTACTATAGTGTACAATAAAAGGGTACAGCCCAGAATATAGTATAGCCTCAGTGGGCTTCAGTGCTATGTCCATACCAATATGTGTCCATCTTTCTGAGCTCTTTTATTGAAGTCCAAGAATCTTGCCATCTCTCTCTGCTTATTTAATGATGTGCTTTAGTGATGGTAGAAGCAGAAAAAGCTAAATTTGGGGTAAGGTGGTGATATTTGTATGAGATTATAAAATATTCTTCAGCTAGATTTATCTTCTGGTATACTGCTCATTAATATTCTCATTTTCTTACTAATGTCTTCCTTCTTACCCTGACTGGTTTGTAGCATAAATCTGGTTGTTGGTTTCCTGTAACTTAATAGACCATAACAATCGCCCGTACACTTCATAGTAAAGAAGCTACTCTTTGTTCACTGCAGCATTGCCTGTAATACCTCTGCTAAAACAAACCATGATGCTTTGGTCCAGAGTGGCTGTTTTCCTGGTGTTTCTAGCCTAGATCCAAGGCTCAGTCGGAGTCGTGGCAGAAACCACCTGGTATAAACAACCTGGTGTTATTTGAGAGAGTTATTAAAGGGACTGTTTACAATGATGTGGGCCAGATTTAGCGGTAGTAGGAGATTCCAGAGTTAGCATTAGAGAAAAGCTTTTCCACTGTATTGTATTATAGGTCTAGAAGACAAGAGGAGAAAACAGTTACCAGAATCCAGGAGATGGTAGCTGCAGAGCTGGCCACCTGCTAGGAGCTGTGGGACAAGATGATAGCCTGACGGGGGATGGAGTCAGGGGGAATAAATATCCAGTCTCACTGTCTTTCCATCTTCCAGTCTACCAGCACCTGCTACTGGACAAACCAAACCAGCAACCCTTGGAAAGGGAACTATGCAAGCGTTCTTTAGCTCAGCTTCCCAGAGCACAGTGTAGGGTGGAGAGGGATAGAGGGTGTTTCTGGAGAAGCAAAGGGGGAAGCCAAGCAGAGTTTGTTTCCCTTTCACTGACTGGGACAGCTTGGGAAGGTCGTGTGGTTGTAGTGTATTTTAGGCCCAACACAGGGTGTGCTGAATCACAGGTGAATATACTAGGCCATTGTTGAACAGACCTTCAGTTGCTGAAAATGGAGTTCTCGTAATCTCCACATGGGTAACTTAAAAGAGTGTTAAAAGATTGTTACAAAACTTAAAAGATTGTTCACTTAAATGAACAATCAAAATGGAAATGGCAATTCTGTTGGTAAAAAAGATGAAAAGTCATTTTTTTTAGTTGATTAAAAAATTTTATTTAATGTTGGTAACTAACAAAAGATTGACAAGTACTGCGACAGGGTGGGGGCTGAACAAAAATGAACTGGAAGATACATAGAAACAGAAAAATCACCTTAGGAAATGCTTTCCACAACAGAGAAAATATGAAATTTTGTTAAGGTTTAATTAGATAAATATTAATACTTTGACTTTTAAATCATACTAATGTGACATCTATATTTTTGCGAGTATAAATCTTCAGTGGATCAAATTACTTGTGGTAATCATGGAATCTCCCTGGCACCTTTTAGTTGAAAAACTGTACAACAAATAACATATAGCTGTTTTTCTTGGACACTTATTATTTGGGTATTATATGCTTGGTAGGAGAGATTTTTCCTCTACTTATATTATTGGTTCCGTAGTGAAACTAAAATATTAAAAATTGTAGAAAAAATAGCTGGGTATGGTGATATAGTCCCAGCTGGAAAAGTCATTTTTAAAAAATTTGCAATGTCTGCAAGTGCATGAGGCTGTATTAACTTAGAGACCTTCAGCCCATCTCCAGACATGGACTGGGACTTCTCTGCCCCACCCATTGCTAAGCAAGGAAGGACAGTCTGTGTCCACAAGCAAACTCCAAGCTTTTCTCAGTCTAGAGACTAACTCGTGGGCTGGAGTAGGCATGGAAAAATTTTGTGAATGAAAACTATTTGAACTGGGCCTTCAAAACAGGTTGGGAAGTGTGACACACACTTGAAGCAATAAAACAATGATACGTGTGAAAGTGGAGAGCCTGTTGCTTTTTAAAACAAATGCTTTGAGAACTACTGTGTGTTATTTATGAGTGTAGGCAAATCATATAGATTTATCAGAAAGTCGATAAATGGAAACGCTCCACTGAGGTCTAAATATTGCTCTCACATGTGTGCTGGAGTAGTTTTCTTAAAATTGGTCTTCAGAGGAATTTTACATTCTTCTCTCATATGTGCTCAGATAATCATAGAATTTGAGAGCCAAAAATATGTATATTGAATTTCAGTCTTAAATCTTGTCCACTCTTGTATGGCCTTAATGATATTGGCCTGTATGATCATCCTTAGAGGAACAATAAATCTCTACATTGAGCTTTCTAATTGATTTAATAATTTGACAAAAATGGAAATAGGTAGGGGCTTATTTTTCATTCTCTTTTAATGTCCACAAAACTCTCTGCAATATAGGTATCTGATGTCTCTATTTTACTGGTATGGAAACAGTCTCAGAGCAGTCCAGTGATCAGCTAGAGGCAGTAGATCCAGGACAGAGCTAGAATTTGCCACCAGGCCTGAGTGCCTCCAAAGGCCAGTTTCTTCCCATTATACTAGGCAGCATTTATACTTGACTTTACCCTTGTGGGACCATGAACAGTATTGTGAACCATTTAATGTAGTTTTTCATGTTGCAATTAAAATACTATTTAATGTACATCATTTTTCAGTTTCCTCTGGGAATATGAAATTGTGCACATATATATCTTTATATGTGTACATTTCCTTCTGCTCCAAGTGGTAATAGTGGCAATTTATGGAGCAAGTGACATGCTGTAACTTTGTTATATATGCAGAATGCAGAAATTTTTTATTAGAATTGCTTTTATAAGCTTGTCAGCTTCCAGAGAGTTCTTTGAATAATCTGTTCTGGATTTTGTGACTGTGCAAAAGTCAGCATGATACTCTTTGCTATAGCATGCAGTTTATTGTTTGTTTTTAAATGCCCTCCTGTTTCAAAGTGATAGATATCTACAAATATGTTCTTTACTTGGGTAATATATTTCTAGATGTAGATTCAAGAATAAAGTTGAGCAAGTGGGGGCTTTATAAACAATGGTCAGTGACATAAAACACTAGGACAGAATAAAAAAGACCAGACAGATGCATAGCAACAATTCTGCATTGTG
This sequence comes from Ateles fusciceps, assembly GCA_036589455.1. NCBI lineage: Eukaryota > Metazoa > Chordata > Mammalia > Primates > Atelidae > Ateles > Ateles fusciceps. The sequence goes on along the minus strand of JAZHEH010001266.1, from coordinate 13,278,601 downwards.
CAGCTCTCCCAGTTGAAGGCACCCACCATGTGGGTGCTGAAGGCAGCTGAGATGATAAGGAATACTGTCTCTTAAACAGAGTTCTAGGGACAGTTTTACAACCTGGCACATAGTAATTAAGCAATGAATTCATTCAATAAATGTACGTATGTGTGTATGCACATATATACATATCCATACACATATATACAGAGAGATTTTTCAAGTGAGAAACACATCTGTATGAATACTTTATTTTTATGATCATTTTTCTATGTCAGCTGAGACTAAACGAAGTCAAAAAGTGCTAGCCGTCACCTTACACACTGAGTGACCCTGAATGCTAAATTTCCTCAATTGGGTGCCATAGAGAGTGCATTGGCGTCATGATACACTCCTCCACTCAACCAATGTCAAGCAGTGGACCCTTAGCTAGCTGCTGAACATTTCAGCCTTGATTTCTCTTAGGAGAGCTTTGATTGGTTATTAAAAGAAATGACTTTAGTAGAGAGAGCAGCTCTCCTGCTGAACTTCTGTCCAGCAATATCTTTCTCTCAAGTATAAAAACATTCCTCTCCCATGGAAAAACAACAACAACAACAAATCTTGCATTTACATATCTGATAGCAGAAGGATCTGTATAGAATTACCTTTCAATATTATGTCCTTGGCGTTTTTAAAGAAATGGCCAAATGACGATGCGTCTGGTGGTCCTCAAAACAAATTTCAGGCATTATTCATATGTTGTTTGGTGCCCCTATATTGTAACTGGTATGATTCATTAACTTGAGAATTAAGTATCAGGAAGAGTTCTCTTTTCTCAAATAGTGAGAATCAATGTGTCCCATGTCTCCCCCTGGCTTCTAGGAAGTGCAAAGCAAAGGGAAACACACAGCTGAGTGCTTTGTTCATGGAAGGGATTAGGATCTTTTCTATTCCCTCATCCAATATGGCTTTTATTCAGTATTTTAAGAGCCTTAATGCATACGTGACTTGGCGTAAGCCTCCCAAAAATCATTTATGGAAGCAAACGGGGTAAAAATTATTCTACCTGTGTGAAGGAGACTCTCAAATGTGATCAACATGTTCTTATTAGGTTTCTACCATTTGTCCAAACAGTTGGGTAAATCATGAAAAACCAATCTTGATTTTTTTTTTAAAGGGAGTTTCTAATTCTAAACATCTAAGCTTTTTTTTTTTTGTTTTTTTTTTTTTTTTTGTTGAGGTGGAGTCTTGCTCTGTCACCCAGTCTAGAGTGCAGTGGTGCGATCTTGGCTTACTGCACCCTCTGTCTCTCAGGTTCAAGTGATTCTCCTGCCTCAGCCTCCCGAGTAGCTGGGATTATAGGAATGTGCCACCATGCCTGGCTAATTTTTGTATTTTTTAGTAGAGATGGGGTTTCACCATATTGGTCAGGCTGGTGTTGAACACCTGACCTCGCGATCCGTCTGCCTTGGCCTCCCAAAGTTCTGGGATTACAGGCGTGAGCCACCGTGCCTGGCCACTTTTAAATTTTGTGTGTGGAGCTCTTACCATGTTACCTTTCTGGTATCATGAAAACCCTCTCCAAAAAAGTGTAAAATTCTGTCTGACAGAAATGCAGCTGAAGAGCTGTTACCTTAGAAGAGTCTTTTAGCTTTTTCATAAAATTTGAATCACATTTAAAAAGATGTCTTTGAAATTTATTAGACTGTTTCTCCACCCAAATTATACACTTATGGGCCATGTATTAATTCATGATTAGATTTAAAATTGATTTGCATAATGAAATTATTTTAACTTCATTGCTGCTTTAGACATTCTTTTTGATCAGTTTGCCTGTAGTAGAAAGCAGAAAAACTTCTGTCTTTGGCATTGCAAAATGTACAGCTTTACACTTAAAAATGAGTTACTTATTTATATGAGTTCTTGATCCTGTGCTTGATGAGATTTTTTGTAAGTTTATATTATTTAAAGCAGTACAGCAGGAATCTGAAATGTGATGGGACTGCTGTATTATATTTATGATTCTTTATGGAATAACTAGAATTCTTCATTAATCTCTTTCCATAAAAGTCATAGAATATTAAAAGTGAAAGGGACTTTGGCAGTCATTCATTCCAACTTCCTCTGGGTTGCAATAGAGAATTTCTAAATATTCTTAAGAAATCAGAAGAAATTCCAGTTTACCCAGCAATCCCATTACTGGGTATATATCCAAAGGATTATAAATCATTCTATTATAAGGACACATGCACATGTATGTTCATTGCAGCACTGTTTACAATAGCAAAGACTTGGAACCAACCCAAATGCCCATCAATGATAGACTGGACAGGGGAAATGTGGCATATATACACCATGGAATACTATGCAGTCATAAAAAACGATGAGTTTGTGTCCTTTGTAGGCACATGGATGAACCTGGAAACCATCATTCTCAGCAAACTGACACGAGAACAGAAAATCAAACACCACATGTGCTCACTCATAGGCGGGTGTCGAACAATGAGAACACATGGACACAGGGAGGGGGAGCATCACACACTGAGGTCTGTGGGGGGAGTGACTAGGGGAGGGACAGTGGGGGGTTGGAAGTTGGGGAGGGATAACATGGGGAGAAATGCCAGATATAGGTGATGGGGATGGAGGCAGCAAACCACATTGCCATGTATGTACCTATGCAACAATCCTGCATGTTCTTAACATGTATCCCAGAACCTAAAATGCAATAAAATATATTTATGAAAAAATAATAATAATATTGCAAGTCACAAAATAACTTTGCAACTATCTTGTAAATACAAGTAGGAGCATTTTGGTTTCATTTTGTATTCTGTTCACTGAAAACTTAAATGTTTTACTTGTTGAAAAAATAAATATTTTTTTTGACACTTAAAAAAAAGAAATCAGCACACAGAACTCAATCCTGTTGACCAGGTTTTGTCCAGCCAATATGTAATGAACTTGAATATTTATGCCTCTTGATCTGAACTCTATTCTGCTGCTAATAATGTCAAAAGCAAAGGTGAAAGAGGGAGAAATGGGAGAAGCAGGCACCTAAGATTTCTGAACCCCATCTAAGTAAAATGTATTTTACTTACGTAATTGCGCTCAATCCACACCACAACTTAGTTTCCTGTGTGACTCTAAGACTCATTTTTCTTACTGGCAAATGGGCACAATATTTGTTAATTCTGTGGTCACCTGGTTAGCAAATGTGAAACTGAATTTTCTTCTTGGTTTTTGTGAACCTAAAGCTCATTGTTATTCCTCCTCTCGAAGATGATTGCATTAATTTTTGTCAGTCACCTCTTATCAGTGGCTCATATTGACTTTTTGGTCCCAGTAATTTATGAGAGCACAGGGACAGTGTGCTCAGTACAGTACCTGGTACAAATGCACGACTTATAATTATACTACTTTCAAGATTTGGACAAGCTGTAATGAAAGCTAGGGCTGAATCATGACTATTTTTCCCTGTTGAATGTCGTTACCCAAGAGTAAAGTCTGTTGTGCTCCATAGAGAGCTAATATCCTCAGATCAAGATGATGGGGTTGATTGTAAGCTTGACTTCTCTCTCCTATTCTGCTTTCAGCGAATAGAATGCTAGATTAAATATATTTAAAATTAAAATAATTCATATTTAAATGTGTGGGGAAAATCAGCCCTCCATGTACCAGAAATAGCGAACCTATTAGCAAAGATAGAAATTGAAGCCATAGGAACTGGGTTCCCATCGCCCAGGGAAGGTTAGGAACTGAATCCTCAGTTACCCTACAAGGAAGGGAGTGAGCATTTGGTCTTGCCTAAGCCCCACCAGTGCTTTTCCTCAATTTAATGGGAACCAGATAATCTCCAGTTGCCAACCTGGCCTAACAGCCAGAAGCAAGTAGCACAACCCTTGTTGTAAGTGGTAAACTTTTCTGGCTAATTTCCCTTTGAAAGAGGAGTCTTTTTGTCTATTCCATTCTTTCTGAGTAAAATTTCAGCTCTCATTTTGAATTTCCACTTTGCCTTCTATTCTTTTTACAAGGGAAGCCAGGACTGTTAAAGATTGTCATTAAAACGTCTTTCTGTGAGATAAGTGGTGCTTGCAGGAAGGTGTGAAAGTGAGTGCTGATAGGCATGTTGGACTTAGTGGAACTGTTCCCCTTACATTATCTATTTCATTTGTTTTATTGGCAGCTGAAGTTGGCCTTGTGCTTGCTGACTCATTTTTTAGCAATTGTGCAAGAAATGCCAGCATTTGCCATCTTTGTTTAGTCTCTTCTTTTTCAATTCTCCTTTTATCATTTCTTTATAATCTTTGGATACCCTGCCAACTCTTTACTGCCCACAACTTTTGTCTTGCTTACTAACTAAGGCACTCTCTATAGGTCATTGCTAATGAGGTTGGCTCTATTCCATAAAGTATTTACTGAGTATCTAGCATGCACTGAGCATGGCCTGGGGAATATAACAAAAAAATAATGTGGATCATTTTCCTTCCTCAAAAGAGTTTATGATTTCAAAGATGTGCTGCTTCCTGAAGACCCCATTAACTTTGTCTTTTTCCCGGAAGCATAAAATGCCACATGTTGGATGAGATGATTACCAGGGCTCAGACCTGGGAAATAGTCATGCTTCTGGACCAAGAGCCAGGTAAGTCCTTGATTCTGGTCAGTAGTAGGCCAAAGTCTCAGGTGGGGTTTCCTAAATTTACAAATCTGGCTACCTGCCATTCTCTGGAAGGCTGAGAATTCCCCATCCCTGCTGTATCCCTATAAATATGCCTTGCAGAAATGCCTTCTTTCTGGCAAAGAAGCACTCTGCATTCTGGAGCAAGTATTAATATATCTTCCAAAGGCAGGACTCATAAAACTCAGGAAAGGTCAGTACCATGGGTGAGGGATTTTGACCAGGCCTACTATGTGGGAAAGATGGATGAAGGTAATAAACTCTGTGTCAGGAAAAATGTTTTGAGCTACCCTTGAGTTCATGAAGTGGACCAAATACCTAATATATATGTGGAACTTTTTCTTTTAGTGTCAAAATATGAAAATGTCTAAGTCACGGGAAGCCAAATTATTATAGCCATATTCTGAAACAGCAAGCAGCCACTCTTAACCTTATGTGGATCTCCAGAATCAATTATGTAGATTCCCTTGAGATACTCCACCCAGAGGGAAAACATGTCTAGACACATAATTTTGCAAATAACCTTGAAGATGCTCATAGGTCACCTCTCTTCCTATATGAAGAAGTAACACTGCTCTATGTGATGGCTTCAGAGAAAATAACCTGAACGGTTTAATCTAATCCATATGAAAGATTTCTTCCTCTCCGGAGCAAAATATAAGCTCTTTTGTAAACCTTGTTCTGCCACAAAGACTGCAATGAAAGCCTGCTCAGCAGAGTCTCAGCAGATAATTTTTAGTTCAGAGTCTCTGTGAAATGATTCTAAATGTGAAACAACTGTCAGCTACTATGGTTAGTCATTTACTTTATCATTATCCTAATGTGTTTGAGTTGTGAAAAATAAAAACAGTCATGTTAACACAAACCTACACACTGAAGAATAGATAGAGATAGATATAGGTGCTCAGGAAGAAGCAGTAGATGGTAATAGATTAGAAAACATGCTTTGGAAATAGAAGACGTTTTTATTTAGTACTTTCCTCACTTGACAGGCAAAACTTTGGCAGTTTTGCAGAATTTTGATAGAATAAGTCTATGCTGTTTTAGTTAAAAATGGGAATGAAAATACATTTTGTCTATATGGAAGCAATTTTTTGGGTATAATTCTCATTAGTTTTCAAGTTTAGCAGGCTAGGCTGTGCTATGTGGAAGTTTTTTGAGAGGATGCTATGTTCTGGGCAGCATGCTGGGATCTTTACATCTGTTGCCACTAAACCACAGTTTACTCACTTGTAAAATAATAATGACACTAGGGTCCCTACAGTGCTATTTTGAAGGATGGAAAAATCAGAAAAGATGTCTAATTCTTGTTGTTTTCAATCAGTTGTTTTTAAGTTGTCTATCATTTATGCTTAGAGAGACCTTCGCGGTATATCTGAATTCTATATTCCTCTATGTTCACTATCATTTGTATCCCTTTAATCCAGGAACTAGAAATAAGGCTAGGAATCTGGGACCAATTACTTGACAGAGAAAAAGCATTCTTGGTATTTTTCACAACTAGATGGTCTAAATTAAACAATTTCTTGATTTTGCTAGACTCAAAACTCTTGCCATGGCCTGTAAGCGTCTGTGTGATCTGGCCCCGCCGACTCCCTGACTCTCCTGTCCCCCTATCTCTTCATGTTTCAGCCACACTGGCTGCTTTCTAGTTTCCCCCATGAGGCAAGCTTCTTCCCATCTTAGGACCGTGGTTACTTTTCCCTTGATTCTTTGCTTGGCTGATTCTTTCCCATCATTTAATTTATCTGTTTGAATGTCACCTATTCACAGAGATGTACTGGGGCCACTGTCTGTGTAAAGTAGCACCTTCTATTCAGTAATGTCTCACCTTACTGTGTTTCCTTCATGAAACTTATGACTATCTGAAATTATGTTTTGTCCACATGTATTGCCTGTCTTCTCCCTCTAAGGTGCAATTTGCATTAGAGTCAAGACCTTGTTGGGGAGCCAGTGATAACAATAACTTGTTATTTACTAGGTATCAATAACAATATGTTGAATGAATGAATGGGGTTTGTCTCACACTGAGATTACATGAAGAAAACCAAATTTTTGGCTTGTGATACCAAACTGGTGATTTGTTCATAATGATAAGTGTTTACTTAGTAAAAATTGGCAAAATTCCACGCACATAGCTAATTAGTCTAAGTACTTTGTAGGTATTAATTTAATTCCTACAACCGTATGAAGTGGGAATTATTATTACTCCCATTTTATAGATGCAAAAATTGTGGTACAGGGAAGTTACGTAACTCGCACCAAATAGCAGTTTTGGATGCAGGTATTTGAGCCAATGCCTTTTACTATTGAGGAGAAAGTGCTCAATAAATAGAGTTTTAACCATGTGCTCAGCATATGTGTTCAGCTCAGTGACTCAGTGCATGCAAACTATGTGCTTAGTGCCTATGCACTGGGTCGTTTTCAGTCCTTACTTCAAAATTATGAGGTAAGTACTATCCTATGCTTGTTTTAGAGATGAGGAAGCCAAGGCTTGGATTTCTTCAGCAACTTGTCTAAGGCCCCGTAGTTGCTTAGTGGTGAAAAAGAGATTTGAATATAGACAACATAACACTGAAATCTGCATCTTAGGCCTTATCTCCATATCACAAAAACACCTGTGGATAGCTACTAGAACACAGTCATTATGAGACTGTGAAAAAGGGATTAGTCTCCCCCCACTCAAAGGGTCTCCACTGGTATAAAGAAGGGGTTTAGTAGTGACTATGGAATAGACCAACTCAGATAAATGAATAGGAGAAGCAGAATCTGTATCAGTGTAACCACTTGACTGTAAGGGATAATATTGTTTGCTAACTATCCATTTCTTCAGAAAGAGCATAAGAATAGAATTTAGAAATCTAATAACTGAAAGGTCAATCTTGGTTTCTAAAATGAATCAGGAAAGAATTATACATATTTTTATAGCTCACTAGGTATGATTATGTACATGAGCTATAATGTCATGTAGAAAGTTTAGCTATTGTTTTTTTTGAAACCTACTCATGAAAGTTGTTGTTTTATAACTCTAAGTACTTTCTTAGCAACTCAGTTCTATCAGTGGCAAACACCATCAACAGGGGATGAGAGGATGTTGTCTAATAATTTAGTTCCATCCCCATAGGCAGGCCTATTAGCGACACATGCAAAATCAGAATACCCACAATCAGAGAGAGAAGAAAATTCCTAGAATCTATGCACTACTGCTCTGGCTTCAAACAAAATGTGCATGTGAAGGATTATGCCTGTAGATGCAGAGATCAACACTTTTTCCTTTGGAAAAGTCCCTAAACCCACTGAAACCAGTTGATTCAGCAAGAAAGAGTTCAGCCAATATTACTGAACTCTAGTATTCCAGTATTTTCACAGAACATTTTTGATGAGTTCTTTTATGTACACAATCCTATGTGATCCTTTCTTCACCTATATTCTGATGCTCACATTTACCTACATATGTGGGCAGGGTAGGTATTAATAAGCCACTTTACAGATGAAGAAATTGAGGTTAATAGAGTTTAAAGAGCTTGCCCAAGGTCAGGCAGCTAATAAACAGCAGAACCAGCACCTGAACCAAAGTCTTTGGGTTCCCAGTTACACACTTTTTCTGCTGCCCACACCTCCCCCTTGTCAAAGGAAAGCTGTCAGTGGTGACATTATAAATTTTCTTGCTACCAGGTCGGCTTCTGGGGGAGTAGAGGTGGGGGTGTAAGATGTCATATCTTTTACTCAGTGCTATGTGCATGCATGTCATTTTGTTGGTTTTTTTCCCCTGTCTACTTAAAGTCTATAAAAATGTAATGAGTAGTAGTATTTGTGGACCAGGACTAATATTATATGGTTGTCAGCTTTTCAGATAACTTTTATTCTGTCTCCTCTAGAACCTCATGGGAGCTTCTTATGCCCAAGGTGACAGAAACAGAAGGGGCTGGCAGTTCACAACCACTCTTGTTTCTCTCCTCAGTATCTGTGTGCTCTGGGATCTGGTGGAGATTTTATTTCTCAGACTCCTTGCCCTTTCCCCTGCTGTCCTTCTCACTGCCCCCCACTTTGATTGTTTCTTCTAGGTTTTGAAAGAGTTGCAAATTTATCAAATGTAAATGTTTACTCAGGGAATGGAACTGACAGATAGGTGGTCCAGTGACTTTGGTTCAACTTGCCTCAGAACCACCGTTGATTTAAGAGATCCGGAGATTCAGCAAGACGAAACCAGCTAGCCTCAGGCACTGAGGGAACGGGGTACAGCCAGGCCAGCTCTGGCTGCTTGTTCTTTCTGAACTCAAAAGGCCATTGAGTGTTCTGCTAAAGCCCACCTGGCTAGTGCAGAGACCTGACCAGTAGAAGGCGGTCATTACTTACCTTTCATCTGATCAAAAACAATGCAGTTTACTCATAGGTCCTGGCCCTACAAACAGGTAGATGGTTGGATATATTTGGATAATGCAGCTTTCCAAACAGAAGCAAAACACACACCCACTGATGTGTAAAATAAAGAAACTGACCCAGAGTGTCTTTTCACCGCAGACAGAAGAGGTTGGACCACCCAGCACACAAGGTCAGCATGCTGCTCTTCTGTCACGCTCTGGCTATAGCTGTTGTCCAGATCGTTATCTTCTCAGAAAGCTGGGCATTTGCCAAGAACATCAACTTCTATAATGTGAGGCCTCCTCTCGATCGTAAGTAGTGGTGGTTGCCATCCTAGCTCATGGCTGTGGGGTCAGAGTGTTCATATGAAGCCTGCTTTTCCATTTATTGTAACGTCATCTTTCCCGGAACATTTGGTTTACACCTAGAATAAAACAGAAAGTTTCCATTACTTCTGTGGTTAAGCATATGGTAAAAGAAATTTTCTCCATTTCTTTCTTTTTTTTTTTTTTTATATGGAGTCTTGCTCTGTCCCCCAGGCTGGAATGCAGTGGCATGATCTCAGCTCACTGCAACCTCTGCCTCCTGAGTTCAAGCGATTCTCCTGCCTCAGCCTCCCGAGTAGCTGGGACTACAGGTGCATATCACCTTGCCTGGCTAATTTTTTGTATTTTTAGTAGAGACAGGGTTTCACCTTGTTAGCCAGGTTGATCTCGATCTCCTGATCTCATGATCCATCTGCTTCAGCCTCACAAAGTGCTGGGATTATAGGTGTGAGCCACCGTGCCTGGCTGAGAAATTTTCACCATTTATTTAAAATGGTCTGTCTTCCTGCTGAAGTTTTACAAGCATTCTTGTTTTTAAAAAAGCTTTTTGAACACCGTTCCTAATCATGGCATAGTAGAGGAAATTTATTGTTTTTTCTCTATGTCTTCACTGGAGAAGAAAATTGGCTGTTGAATGTTTCTGCATGATTTATTAATTCTTTCAAATGGCCATTAACAATTTTGAAAACAGATTTGTACATTTGAAATTTGGAAGGAAATATCGCCTGGATTTTCTTTCTTTCTTTCTTTTTGTTATACTTTAAGTTCTGGAGTACATGTGCAGATTGTGCAGGATTGTTACATAGGTATACACATGCCATGGTGGTTTGTTGCATCCATTCCCCTGTCATCTACATTATGTATTTCTCTTAATGTTATCCCTCCCCAATCCCCTTGCCCTGCTATCCCTCCCCAATCCCCTTGCCCTGCTATCCCTCCCCTAGCCCCTGCCCACCCGCCAACAGGCCCCAGTGTATAATGTTCCCTCCCTGTGTCTATGTGTTCTCATTGTTCAATACCCACTTATAAGCGAGAACATGCAGTGTTTGGTTTTCTGTTCTTGTGTCAATTTGCTGAGAATGATGGTTTCCAGCTTCATCCACGTCCCTGCAAAAAACGTGAATTCATTCTTTTTTATGGCTGCATAGTATTCCATGGTGTATATGTGCCACATTTTCTTATCCAGTCTATCATTGATGGGCATTTGGTTGGGCATTATGCATTGTGGCACTGTTTACAATAGCAAAGACTTGGAATCAACCCAAATGCCATGTGTCTTTAGAAATGTCACCTGGATTTTCATTACTACCATGAATAATCCCATTAGCAAAGATTACGTAAGACTCAACTTTTCTACTAATATTTTAAAGATAGGCAAATATTAGTGTATATCATTGACAGGATACGTATGTTAATATATTTTACATACATATGTATAGATATGTGTTTGTATACATATGTCGTCACCCCTCCTTTCTTTTCAGACAAGTAAAACTTCTTTGTTATACTTTATTAGAGAGTGATTCTTATAAATAAAAAATTATTTGGTATACATGTGAATGCCTGTAGTTCCCACGCCTGGAAGAGTATCAGAATCATGATGAAAAGCTTTTTAACTGCATATCCCTAATCACTTCTCCAGAGATTTAATAGTCAAGAAGGTGATATGTAGAATACGTTTATATCTTTTATCTTTTTTTCCCTGCTTTGTTTTTTTTTGAAGGAGCTCTCTGATACTGTTGATACATAGTCAGGTGTGAAAACCTTCTCTCCTTATACTACTCCTAAATGAGGTCTATATAACTACTATTCTTTACTTTGTGTTTTATCATTTGGGACGGTCATCTCTGTGTGCATACATATGTATACAATACACATGTACATATACATATATATAGTACACATACACACCTTGAACTACCATTATACATTTCTAAATTGGTAATAACTGTATACTGATAGCTGAAAGACATGGCACAGACATCATTGTCATAGACTCCAACTTATCTACAAATTCTGAAATTTTTAAGCTTAGCGCAATCTTATGATGAGAAAAAATCATTTTAAAAAAGAAAAGAAAGTAATACATGTTTATTATAGAAAATTCCAAAGAGACAGAAAATGATAGAAGAAAGTAAAATGTATTCATAACCTAAAGATTCAAAGGAGCTTTTCTTTACATTTTGAAATATTTCCTTCCAGCATTTTTTCTATGTATGGGTAGTTAAATATGTGATATACTGAGATTGTACAAATTTAGTTTTACACTATTTTTTCTCTCTTTACACATATTTTGAATATTTCCCAATGTCTTTGAAGATAGTTTAATGCCTTCTACATTTAAAAAACCTTAAGGCTGGTCTGTAGCTTATTTCACTATTCCCCCACACTTTATATCAGAAAGAAAAAAAAAGTCACAAGCAAATTAAATGTTAAATAATTCTTCATTGAAAATCTTTTAAAATACACTTTTCTCTTCATTTGACTAATGACCTTAGAATAGATTTCCTGGAATTGGAATTGGAATTACTAAATCAAAAAGACTGTGCCAATTTATAATTTAACCATTTACCTACCAGCACTATTAGTATTTTTTAACTGTACTGATTTATTTGGTGAAAATGGATGTCATTATTTATTTATTTACCTGCTAATACACTTCTGAACATAGGCAAACTTAAATGTATTCTTAATATTTAACTTATTGTCCTCCAAACTTTAGCTTTTAATATTTTTTCTTGTTTTATGCTACCATACATATCCTCCCCTTTATCTGAAATACCCACTGCTTTCTGATTTTTCACCCCAACTTCTAGTTATATTACTAGGATGGTTACCGTCTTTGTAATAGAACAAACAGAATGAAACAGTGTCTTTGTCTGTTTCATTCTCTGAAAATGGGAGAACTGAAAGTTTTACACAGTGTTCTATACCTGGTCTATACAGAAATGTCAAATTATTTTATTTTTTTCTTCTTGTCCACTAAAATTACAAGATACAAGGCAAAAAATAAAAAATCATAAAGACAAGAAGAACATACTAGTTGCTCTCAGTCCAGACTGCCAGCAACTCAGAAATATTTCTTTCCGTAACAATCTGTCCTAATTGTAAGGGCTTAAGAATTATTGTCATCCTCATATTAAATGTTGTATTCCTGGCCAAGGTCTAACGTTGTGATAATTGTGATATATCAGATGAGATTACTTGTTTGAGGTTAAAGGTAGCTGTATTGGAAGTGCGTATGGACAGAAACCAGCATGATTTGATGTGCTAGAGATTCTACCAGGTATTTTTCTTGCAGCCTCCCATTTAATCCTCATTATACCTCTGCAAGTCATAGGGATCTTCATTGTTATTAATATAAATGTTATTATATCTTAGAATTTAAAAAAAATCACACAACTATTCTGTGGGAAGAACAGAATTCAAACTCAGGTTAATCTGACTCCAGTTCTTTTCAGGGATTACACATGTGTTGCAATACCTCTGCTGCCCTGGATCACCTCCTCAACTCCTACTTATTCCCAAATTATAAACGATAATAGAACAATACTATGCATCTTTCAAAGCAGCTGTGGGATCACTTTCGTTACTCTATAGTGGTAATTCTTAGAAGAAATATTTAAACAAAGGGGAATAAAGAAAATTCCCCAAAAGTCTGATGGATAAATCTAGCTCCCTAGAAACAGAGATTATAAGGATAAAAGCTTACAAGTTTTGTTTCATCTGTTAAAAGTTGCTAATTTTGTGCCATATTCAGTGTTTGAAATTTTTATCTTCTGTAACTTACTGTTTCACTTTGCTTTTTTCTTTAAAGCTACACCATTTCCAAATAGCTTCAAGTGCTTTACTTGTGAAAATGCAGGGGGATAATTATAACTGCAATCGATGGGCAGAAGACAAATGGTGTCCACAAAGTAAGTGTGCTGAGTTTGGAAGACTTCTGTGATCTCATTTCATTTGGATCTCTCCTGACTTGACAGTGTTCTTTAGGAATCAGATTTTTTTTTTTCTGAGACTATCCTGACATCAGACTATATTGAGAGTTCTTGGAAACTGGTATCAAAGCCTCAGTTTGAAGTTGAATGCCTTAAGGAAGAATTTCTGAAATGTTATTTACCAGGGACAGCACATAGACCATAATATTGATTAAGGCATTCTCGGAATTTAAGAAATGTTTGATGATACCCCTAGAAAAGTAATACCATCTCAAAACAAAGGAAAATTTCTGCACTCTTGAGATACATTGATATTTAGGAAACTCATTCATTCATTTAACAAATGAATCTTTTTAGTTTGTTTAGTTTACTGATATATCCCAGTGCCTGGCCCATGTTTACTCAGTAAATATTTGCTGACAGAATGAATGGAAACCTCTGATTAAATAGTCAGGATAGTCAGAGAAATCTTCTCTGAGGAGTGTACCTTAGATCTAAGACCTGAGTAAACACAGCAAGCTGCCGTCTATAGGAAGAACGTGCCAGGAAGAGGGAATCGCAAATGCAGAGTTTTCAAGGGCGATAGTTGACTTGGCCTCTTCAGTGAACAGGAAGGAAACTGACTGCAGAGGCTTTTAGTGGGAGATGGAGGAAGGATGTGAGAGGGAAGCAAGGGCCAGGACACGCAGGAGCTTATTTTTCTCATAGTTTGGATTTTGTTGTAAAGGTGATGAGAAGGTGGTAGAGAGTTTTAAGCAAGGGAATGTATAGCAGTTGTGTTCCAAAACATTACTCTGGCTGATGTGTGGAGAATGGAGGGTTGGGGACAAGAGTAGAAGGGAACAGCAAATGAGGACTCTTGTCTTCAGACAGAAGATGAGAATTTGGACTAGGTTGGTAGGAGCAGAGGAGGTGGAGAGACGAATGATTGAATGTATACAAACTGGAAGTAAAGCAGACAGACTGTGCTGATGGATGATTTGAAATGTTAAAATCCTACGTATGAGGAGATCGGGTTGTTCAGATTTTAGGATGTACTTTTTTTAGTTTTTTCAAACATAAAAGACCAAGAAAAACAAACGGTTACAGAATTAGAGATAACTAGTTTTGATCTACTGTTATCATGAATCGTTTGGAAATTCCAATACCACATGATTTACAGCGGTGGCATAGCCCTACCTCTTCCAGTTAAAGGCAATGTGTGGAGCCAATAAATACTACACACTGGAGACTTCTACTGTGCCTGAGAATCTTATGCCATAAATTAGCACAAATGGCTGTGACATCCATAAGGGCAGTGTTTTTTTATTTATTTTCAAGAATAATTAATTACCAAAATATGTTTTACTTGAGGTTCTTTTACATTTCTGTTGAGGGATCATCCTTAAATTGTGAGTGTGCTTATGAGTGTATGTGCATGTATGATTGTGTTTATTTGGGGATTTATTTCTACATTTTCAAGAGAAATTTATCTTGGTTATTTCAAGGTTTTCAAGGTTTGTTGATGTTTCTCTTACTAATTTGTTTGAGAGATTATCATCCTTTAACAGTTGCTTTAAGTTGCCTTAAAACTGGGTGGCAAGAGTGAGAACGGTAGTAAATTGTGGCACTGATGTCCAACTTGTTAGACCTTGTCTTCATGGATCATGCTATTGTTCTGAATTGTACCCAAACACTGTTCCTACTAGGTTTATGCATAATGCTCCAATTTGTCATTGGTTGACCAAAGCCATTTTAGCATGCAGGCAAAGAAGACGCATAGCTGTTTCTGGGTTTTAGGATTTCTTCTCTGTTGAAACATGGCTGAACCAAAGGAGAAGCTGCAGCTTTCCACCACCAAGAAAACATCAGAGATGGGAAGGGTGGAAGAGTCAGCTTTGCCGCGTCTACCTGAGAGGCTGACTCTTAATGGCTCAACACAGAATGGCCCTGCATTCCAGCATGGCATGACATGATGTTCTTGACTATGGACAGGCAGGTCCCAAAGATACTAACCACCTGGAATTCTAATTGAGGGTGTAATTTCTTACTTTTCACTTTGTCATTTCGGGGAGTGATAGTCAACCATTTCTCAGGACAAATAGGCCTATGGCTATTGTTCTTTGTCATCTCAGGTTTCCTTTTCACTTCACAGCTTCACTTCTGTGGTCTGTCGGTCTTGTTAAAAGTTCTCTGTATAACAGGATATGACAAGAATGACATTTCTTGTTTTATTTACCTTGGCTTTTATGCTGACATTTTAGGGCTGCCTTAGCATGTGTGCCAT
This sequence comes from Ateles fusciceps, assembly GCA_036589455.1. Lineage (NCBI taxonomy): Eukaryota > Metazoa > Chordata > Mammalia > Primates > Atelidae > Ateles > Ateles fusciceps. The sequence goes on along the minus strand of JAZHEH010001266.1, from coordinate 13,263,070 downwards.
TCTGTATGAACACGTGCAGCGACCAGTTTTTGATTCTTCTTTGTTTGGAGGAAAAACTGAAATGTCTTCTCCTGAATTTTAGCGGCTCCCCTTTTTTCTGAATCTGGAAGTCACCTACTCTTGTAGGGCACTCTACATTATATCACCGTATTAGTCCATTCTTGCATTGCTATAAAGAAACACCTGGGACTGAGTCATTTGTAAAGAAAAGAGATTTAATTGGCTTACAGTTCCATAGGCTTTATAGGAAGCATGATGCTGGCATCTTCTTGGCTTCTGGGGAGGGCTCAGGAAATTTAGAATCGTGGCGGAAGACAAAGCGGAATGAGGCACCTCACGTGGTGGTTGCAGGAGCAAGAAAGAGAGGGAGGAAGTGCTACATAGCTTTAGACAAGCAGATCTCGTGAGAACTCACTCACTATCACAAGGACAGCACTAAGAGGATGGTGCTAAACCATTCATGAAGGATCCACCCCCATGATTTAATCACCTCCCCCTCTCCGACACTGGGGCTCATAATTTGATATGAGATTTGGGTGGGGACATAGATTCAAACTGTATCAATTGCCACATGGTTTAATATTAAGTGTACTGAAGGGTGGAATAATGTTCTGGTTAAGAGTGCAAGCCCTAGAAAACCTCCTGGGTTACAATCCTACTTTTCACTATTTTCTTTCTGTGTGACTATAGGCAAGAAATTGTCCTCAGTTTACCTGTAAAATGAGGATTTTAATATAACTTACTTTAAGACTTATGATGAGGATTGAATGCTTGAACACAAGTTAGAAGAAAGAGTACCTGGCTAATGGTGCACACACAATATGGGCTTGCTACTGTTCATATTATTTAAAGCATACCACAACCATATCAAAGCATCAAGACACTTACTATCTATCATCATTTTACTAAAAAAAAAAAAAAAATGAGCTCAGAAGATCTAACACGACTTTCTCACCTGTGACAAAAGCAGTTCTATAAACCCAGTCTTCTCAACTTTCATCCAATTTTTTCCCCATTCTGTGACATTGCTGTTGTAGTCTCTGATCAATAAACTAAGTAGCATTTCACTGGCCTCCGGTACCTATAAAAGAGACATAGAACCAAGAAGAATGTCCTAGAACATTGAATGAAACTTCTTGAAAGAACCCTAAGTAATAAAATGTGAGTGGTTAAAGCCTTAAGGATAACTCTGGGCAGAAATGAGGTACTATAGTTATAATGAGAAGGAGGTGTGGTGGGTGGGAAACAGAGAAAGTAAGAGCTAATTAAAGAGGAGGAGAAAAAATGGAAATGCACTGATGAGAAAAGTCTAACATGTTGGTAGAATTAAAACCAGAATAGGAATTATTAGGTTGGTGCAAAATTAATTGCGGGTTTTGCAATTTAATAGATGAGCGAGGAAGGTGATCATGATGTGTAATTCGAAGCACCTGCTTTTCACTCCAGCTCACCACATGGCCTATTATTATATAAGAGAAAAATGGTGAATAATGCAACAAGTGCTCTGACCCCATTGCGTTTTACCTTCACAATTGTCATTTTATTTTAGATTCCGAGAACGTGCTTCAGGAGAAGAGAGAGAGAGAGTGCCAGAGACAAGTATTTTCGTATCAAATGAGAAGACCTATGTTTTGATAACATGCTTGAAGTTTTTCCTCAGCTCTGACACTACAGGATGAGTGCCATTTACATTCATTTTCAAAACACGCATGTGCTTCAGAAGCTGGTGTCGTTTCAAAAATACCACCTAATAACCTTCAGAGTTCACTGCTATGAAATGTCTCACCCAGAAACCTTAGGACTGTCCTGAATTTGAGTCCTTTCTGCAGTAGTTGTTGAGAGGTCTCTTTTGTAATGTGGATAATGAAATTGCCTTTTTGGTTTTGTTTTTTGTTTATTTCCTCTTGCCTAGATACACAGTACTGTTTGACAGTTCATCACTTCACCAGCCATGGAAGAAGCACATCCCATCACCAAAAAGTGTGCCTCTAGAAGTGAATGTCATTTTGTCGGTTGCCACCACAGCCGAGATTCTGAACATACGGTAAGGATCCTGTGTGTGTGTGTGTGTGTGTGTGTGTGTGTGTGTGTGTGTGTTTATTGTCTAAACGTTCCTGCTAGTAATGGTAAGTCATAGATCACGGGAGAGGCAGGACGGATAAGTAATATGTTGACCATGTTTACATTTTGAGGAAAGACTCCATAACAAAGATAAAATAGAGACAAAAGAACAGTTTGAAGACTCTCTCCTTCAACAAAAAATAATGTTACTACAAACAAATGGCATTTCCCAGACTCCAGGAGCTAGACCCTAGACCTCGGACTGTGGGTGAACAGTGTAAGCCAACTCTGGTGGCCTGAGAGCAAACCATCCACAAGAAAATGGCGAACCCTACAGGGTCCAGCTCGCCTGCTCTGTTCATGGCCAGGAGTCACCAAGAACGCTGCAAGGGTACCCTGGAAGGTGGCGAGAGGACTATGGTGACGGCATTTATGAAGGGAACCTTGTGTTATCCACTGTCTGTGCTTAGATGAGGAAGGGAGAGTCTGAGGGATTAGCCTCAGTTTAATATGATGAACTATGGGTGCCTTTTAGATCAATTGATTGCTTTAACATTCTCATTCTATCATTCTAAATGAACATTTCACTCCTTTATTTGCCTGGAATTCTGAAATGCTTGAGAAAAAGTTACTTGAAAGTATGTTCATTTCATGAGGTTTTAGAATTTGATTTACCCTGTAAGTACAGAAAATGATTCTTTTATCAGTGGCTTTTAGCTCTAGCTACACGAGAATCACCTGGGTAGCTTTTACAAGCTCTGCTTGTTATTGAGGGATGCAGGCCGGCAGGCTTTCCAGACCAGTTGAAACGAACCTCAGGGTAGGGCCCCGGATGTCAGGATCTTTTTAAAAAGTTCCCTGAGGTGATTCTGATGTGCAGCCAGGGTTGAGAACCACTGATATGGATACCTAGAATTGATGCCTTTATCATACCTAGCCATCCTGGAAGCCTCTACGAATGGCTGGGTTTATCAGGTTGAGGCATTGTACCTGGCACACTTTGGTATTACCTGAAAACATTCCCTGAAAACACCTGTTAAGGACAAGCCTTTTTTTTTTTTTTCCTAACACCGCTCAGCAACCATAATTAGCAAACCGCTGCTGCTGTAATGATAAGAATCAGGTGTTAGCATAGACAATAGAGAGTCATTATTATCCCCCTAACAAGTAGCACTGAGAAAGAAAATCAATGACTAATCCAAAAGGTTCCTAGCTTTCAGTTTTGCCTCAATGTTTTCCCTTACAAACCTTTAGAAGATTTGTGGACTCAATCAAACAGACTTATTCAGTTTCTCTTCCTCTTTGCCTTGCTAATGCTTGGGTTTGATGCAGAGAAATCACAGGACTGAAGACTCTCAGCATGGTTTTTCCCTTCCACTCCATTGGCATTGGTGGGGGAAGGGTACCCAAGAGCCTAGATGACGCAAAATTGGATAATCGACTCCAACTGTCTGTTTTCAGATGGAGCTGAAGAAGCCTTTCTTTATCTTCCTTTCTTTTGCCCTTTCCCTGTTCTTATTATTCACTGTCCGTTCCTCTCTCCTTTCGTAACAGGAGTGTAGGTCTTGCTGTGAAGGAATGATCTGCAATGTAGAATTACCCACCAATCACACTAATGCAGTGTTTGCCGTAATGCACACTCAGAGAACATCTGGCAGCGGTGCCCCCGCACCCTACCTACCAGTGCTCGCCGGGGTCTTTGTGCTTCCATTGCTATGATGCCACCATTCCTAGGAGAGGCAGAGACCAGCCTCTAAAGCACAAGCCAAAAACTGTGTGAATGGTGAACTTTGGAGTGAAGATCAGTCTTGCACTTGGTGAAGAGTGCACATTGGACCCCAAGGCAAAAGCCAGTGGTTTTCTTTGATAAAATGTTCCCACATGAGGCCACAGGATTGAGGATGGGAATTTGGCGGGGCCTGAGAAGATGGTCTGACTTCCAGGCTTCCTGGTCAAAGGGAGCTAGAGGATCCTGGCAACTAGCCCCACCTGGCTACGCCTTTAGCGGAAAGGATTTCTTGACCTCCTTGGCTCCCCTCAGAGGCTGCCAGGTCAAACCCTCTTGTTTATGTGATTATCTCAGAGCGTCTCTATGAAATCTAACCCTCCCTCTCACGAGCAAGCAGTTTTCCCCACCAACAGCATAGTCAATGAGAAAGGCAACTGTACGAAGAAAACTTTCAGTTGAACGAGTATGAAATCTATTTGCTAATTGTGGGGGGGAAATAAAGCTTTTAAATTATACAATGTATATGCATGCTTGTGTGTTTCTTGACCAATGTGGAGACCTCTGGTGAAACAGTTACCAGGGTTTTAAAGTAGGTCACTGACGTTTGTATCCATGCACCATTGGTGACATGTGTTAAACTGTAAAATACTGTGCTAAAGCTACTTAGCTTTTTTTCCTTTGGAGGAAGGATGCATTTTAAGATGCTAAAGCAAACTTAGTGAATTAGGAATGTCTGGAAAACCTCCCTAACAAAGGAATATGACACCTTGTCATATGATGCACCCTGAGCAGTAGTAGCTTCAAAAGCTCTAGTCAGACCAAGTGGCAAGGGGGGGGGGGTGTCCCTTTTCCTTCTTCAGTCATATTCTCTATGCATGCCATGTTTACCAAGAGAACTTCTGTAAACACATGCTAAAATGTTTGGTCCCATTCTCTTCTCTTTCCACCTATAATGCAATCTCAGAATTTCAAATGAGCATCTTCCTCCCGTTTCTAGAATTCTGATTTCCTGCCTTCAGTCACACTTCAGGATGACCTTTAAACACTCTGCCCTTGTATGTATAGTGATGAGTTAATGGAATGGGTTTTTCTTCTAATTAAATATCCATTATTAGAATGTTGGGTGCCCTGTAGACTCTATTAATGATGCTGTCCTTGCCACATGGGCTCACCTGTGACATGAGTTGGCAAATTATGGCCCACAGGCAAATACATTCCACCACCCATTTTTGTAAGTTTTTATTAAAACACAGCCATAGCCACTTGTTTATGTATTGTGTCTACTTTTGTGCTACAATGGCAGGGTTGCAGAGATGCAGCAGAGACTGTACAGTCTGCAAAGTCTAAAAGCTTTACTACCTTGCCCTTTTCAGGAAGTTTGCTGACCCCTAACCTGTGGGATGTCAAGACTGCTTAAGGAGAAAGCTGCTTTATTTGCAGGGACCATGGTGCTAATCGTGGTTACTCAGCCTGAGCAATGGTTTGCCAAATCACTTCCCTTGTTTTCTTTGTCTTCTGAGTCAGTGAATTTTTCTTCTGTTTTGATTGTTTCGTGTAGTTGATTCCATCTTAGTAGTTATGTACTGATGTCAGGGGCTGAGCTGTATTTATGTTTCTTTTCATCCTTGACACACAGGGAGCATTTCATCTTAAGGCTCTTTAGCGTCCTATCAAACAGGGAGGGAGCAGACATCATTACCTCCCTGTCTCTGGCCCAAACTTGGACTCACCTGGAAGCATTGGTTTTGAAGCCTAATGTAGATTTATCCCATCTTTCACTCAGCACCTTGAAGTATTTGCGTTTTCATAGCTTATACTTGTTTGAAATTAATTATATATGGCTTCACTTGGAAATTTTAATAGCATCTTTGGCATCTTTTTATTCCCCAGGGTTTCTTTTGACTGTGTAATTGACAAATTGTCTGGTAGAAAACCATTAGTAGACAGCACTTTTTTTCCTGATTTTGTTTCTGCTGTATAGATTAATGAGTTTCTTTTGTGCATGTTTTTTTCTTTCCTGACGAAATATTCTTGATTTCCTCTTCTTCACCCTGAACATCAAGTTCATATGGGTTTCACGTCTCACCTCGACTCCCTTAAGCATTTAAAATTGAGGTATGTTGAGCAAAGGAGGGAGTGCAGAGGAAACAAACTTCTGGCAAAGGCAGCTGAGTGAACAGGGGGGTTAGAAATAAAAAATATAGGATGCTTCATCAAATTTGAATTTCAGATAAAATCAAATAATTTTTTGTGTAAGTTATTCATGAAATCACAAGACTGGCTCATCTAAGGAAATGGTTTCAAATCCTTGCAATAAATCTGAATCTTCTGAGTAACTCAAAACAAAATAGATTCCCAGGGCATTCTGGAGATATTGATTCCATAGCTCTGAGATGAAACTCAAACCTATCCCCAATATCTGAAAGTTAACTTTAAACAAACAAAAGCTCTCAGGTGATTATAATGCTCATCCAGGTGTTACCTCTAATGTGAGAGGATCATTCCTTCTTCTGAAGCCTGGTCCTTGGCCACATAATAGATACGCTAATGAGTAATAAATTCATGCACAAGCAACCTCAGTTACAGGCATGGCTCTCAAAGTGTGACCCCCCTGCAGCAACATCAGCATCACCTGGTAACTCATTAGAAATGCAAATCTCAGACTCCACCTCAGACCTATTAAATCAGAAACTCTGCCGGTTCAACCCGTTACTTAACAAGGTCTCCAGGTGTTTCTGATGCATATGCAAGTTTAAGAACCCCTGAACCAGATAGAAGTGCTCCCTAAACGTCTTCAGTAAATGTGTCCCTGGTATCTGCATGATCGCTTGGGGGAGCTCGTAAAAAAAAAAAAGAAAATCCGACTCCTGGGCCCCCACTTCACCAAGTCAGATTCTTTATGTCTGCGTTGAGTCAAAAAAATCTGTAGTTTTAAAAAAGAATTCCTCAAGTGATTCCGAAACACAGCCACTTTGGGAGCCACCGAAGGAAAGAATAAAAGATGGAGGTGATGTTAATGATAGAAGGCCCAGACTCCAACACCTGTCCTTTGAGTTCTAACCTGAAAGCCGTATGCACTTTAAGTTGAATCTGTAGTATCTTCAATGTAATTTAAAAGTTAGAATGCAAAAAATAAATTCAATTATTAGAGTCCATTGCATAGATGTTTAAAGTCCATTGCATAGGGACCTGGAATGGCCAAGCATCTCAGGTCTCAGATTAATTTAATTTGCCTCTAGTGAATAAGAAAATGAGACATACTTTGGTGTCAAAATGTCAATGAGAATTGTAGTGGTGGAGTGAGGAAGGAAGGGGAACATGTAGATTTGTTAGTATAAAAGAGACAAGGGGATTAGCTATGAATATGAGGAGTATCTGAGGGAATGGCCTGTCAAAGGTCCACTTTGAATAGATCTACATTCTACAATAAACTTTGAATTCCATCCATCAGTCATTTCTTGAAAAAAAAAAAAGTTACCTAACATCTTTTCCCCACCCATGTTTAAACTCTCCCTAAATTCAATTCTGAGTGAAAGCAGTCAGAAATTATTGGCATTACTTTCCATACAACCTGCATTCTGTCATGTCAATCACTGGGTAAAATATATTTCATAAGAAAAAGGAAGAAGGTGAAGGTGGGTTGGTTTGTCTTTCTCACTGGGAAGGAACTTATAAAGCCACGCAAAGGATGAAATGAGCAATGAGGGCACGCGTGGACTTGGAAGGTGAGATGTGGCATGGAATCGGGAAAATATGTTTTACATTTGTGAAATGATCCTTAGGGGAAGCTTTTGTGATGTGTAGATCACCAGCTACAAAGTTTGCTGTGACCTTCGGATCTTGGACATTTTATTTTTGGCCTCATTCTGTGTTGTCAACTCTAGGATTTGTAGAGGGTTACATGGTGATGCTGGTTGTGTCTGGGTGCAAATCATGCCAGAAGACAAAGGCTCACAGGTGCACAAAGGTAAAAGTCCAAGAAACTGAAAAACAATTGTGATTTGAGTCCTCCTTAGGCACAGTTCCCCTACAGTGTCTCTGAAACAGTCCAGCATCTTTCTATTACTCGTCCCACTCTCCTTCATCCTCACAATTCTATCTCCTGCCCAGCCCCCTTCGGTCCTTGCCTTGGCTTCTATTTCATCAGATGCTAAGACTGGAAGCTGAGTTGTCTTTAGGGTGATCCAGAGTTGAGATCATCATGGTTAGGGCCGTGAAAAATAGGACTTCTGCAGCTCAATGCCAGAAATACTATTTAGCAGGTCTGGGAATCTTCATTTTTAACAAGAACCTGATTGTGATATTGGTGATCCTCACCGTGGTTGTCTTAGGGCATCATTTTTTAGAAAAAGTAACCCAGGCTCTCAGCATAAGGCTGTAGAGCTCTGCGTGGAGAGCTCACAGTCTCCTAAACGACCATACAAGGACTTTCTAGTTCTTGAAAACTGGTTCCAGCTAAGGGACTGGGAACATGTGGAGGACACTGTGGATTGACCCAGCTGCCACATTGAGAGTGGCCCTGAATTGCCTAGGATGAGTAGGTGCTCAGGGAAGGGATTCTGGGGTCCTTCCAGACAAGCAGGATGTCAAGGGTTCTGAGCACTGACTGGAGTCCCTGGGCATCATAGCTGAGTGCAGCAGTAAGAACCCATGCAAAGCAAAGGTCAAGGTGAGCCCATCTGCAGGGCCTAAGCACAGACTCAAAACCAGTTCCACTGCAAGTATTTTCCAAAAGAGGACAGGCAACATGGGGCCCTCGGGTCTTGAAGATAAACTGTGATTAGATTTTTGAGGATCCTCAGTTAGGGAGGGCATCTTTTATAGAATACTGTAGCCATCAGATAATTTCAACTACAAATAACGGAGAGTCCCAAATTGGCATAAATGAATTTCTTGGCTTAATTACTGGAGGTTCAGAGAGAGAGAGAGAGAGGGCTTCACGGTGGACTCAGTCCAGTGGTTCTAGCCCCATCCTGTGCTGTTCTACTGGTTCTCGCTTCCCCTCATATTCTTTGGTAACTAGATGGCTATAGCTGTGCCATACTGCCCACCCGGTGCCGAGGGAAACAGGCAGGGTGATGCTTCTGGAGGCTCTCCAAGAAGAGGTCTAAAGGCCTTTACCCAGCTTTCCAGCAAATCACAAGCCAGAAAGCTGTGGTCACCCTTGGCTTAGCTCAGCTAAAGGAAGCGCAGTGTCCCCCGCTGCATGTGTGGTTCACGGTGGAGGGTAAATATCTGAACAAAGCAAGAATGAGAAAGGAGTCAGGGAGAAATACATCTAGATAAGCAGCCAGAATTATCTGCTACAGATTCCCACAATGTGAGGCTGTGTGGCGAGGCCATTGTTAAAGTGGCTGAGGCAATGCTATCAAGTCAGAGATAAGAGAGGGAGCCTTTGCCTCTGAGAGTTGTATGGATTTGCCCAAAGCACACAGCTAACGAGAAACAGACACAGACAGAGAAGCTCCCATGCCTGCTGTAATTCCCACTGTGCTCTCTTTCGATTAATGTACACTGTAAATCTGCAGGGGGTGGGGGAAGAGCATGCAACGCTTCCCAAACTATTCCATGAGAGAAACATTGCTTCACTGAGCATCTGGTTTCCACAGAATACACTTTGTGCAGCCAGCACAACCTTACAAATATAGAGAAATATGAGGGGAAACCTGCAAAACCATGGGAGTGGGCAAGACATTGACTCCTAAAACACATGGTATATCCTAGGTACTTAATAAATGCATGCGGAATGAATCAGCCTTAAACCTTCATAAACACGGCTGCAAGATCATAGGCTCCTACCTGTACAGACCTGTTGCCATCATCCTCAGGTGAGCAGAGGCAGAAAATGAAAAACTGCTTTAAAGAGAAGCTTCATATACTTTTTCTTTGGTTTTGTCCTTACGTTTGTTCACTGTTCAGTGTCTAGAATGGATATTAATCCAACTCATGTGCACCACTCCTTAGGGCTCAGCTGTAAACCAATCAAAAAGTCAGTGGTTCCTGAAGATTGTATGTTCTTGTTTCTTCTCTTTGCATATGTCTTCTGAAGAATTCTCTGAAGTAGTCAGTCATTTGTTATTTCTGTGTATTACTAGATGTACTATGAAATCAATCTTGAGTCAGAGATGAGTCCTGAATATTAAGATTTATCCTCATTTTAACTATAAATTTAAACCAAAAGCTAGTCATGGACTGAGAAGATGCCTTATTGTCAGAGATCTGGACAGATCCTCAAGGAAAGTCCTTTTATATTGTATCCAACAAATGAAATCAATATATAATTAAGTGGAAATGTAAAATAAGGAATAATGCAGTATTTTGACTAACATAGGCAAACCCACTGATGTGATTTGGTTTTGCCCTGTGTCTCCACCTAAATCTAATCTCGAATTATAGTCCGCAGGTGTAGAGGGAGGGGCCAGTAATCCCCAGGTGTCGAGGGAGGGAGGTGATTAGATCATGAGGGTGGTTTCCCCCAGGCTGTTCTCGTGATAGCGAGTGAATTCTCATGAGATCTGAGGGCTTTATAAGCAGCAGTTTCCCCCTGCTCTTGCTCTCCTGCCGCCTTGAGAAGAAGGTGTCTGCTTCCTCTTTCGTCATGATCGTAACCTTTCTGAGGCCTCCCCAGCCATGCTGAACCGTGAGCCAATTAAACCTCTTTTTCTTTATAAATTACCCAGCCTTGGGTATTTCTTTATAGCAGTGTGAAAACAGATGAATATACTCACATTTGTTTTGGTGGGTTTTTTTTTCTTTTAATCCTAAATTAAATGTCTAACATTGATTTCGGAGGATTTTTTTTTCAGAGGTATTTAGGATCTGGCACTTTTCTACTTACCTGATTTGAATAATTCAGGAATTGAAGAAAGACGAGAAAGATTTTGATTATGGTTGTAATAATGTCTCATTTTTTAACTATGTAAGGGCAGGGGACTATTATTTGGCTGATATAATAGATTAGTGGAATGATTCTACATGACATCTGTATTTTTCTTTTTAATGCAAAGTTCCAAAGTGAAAAGTGAGTTTAATTAGGTGGAAAGATAATCCATGATTAAATAAGATAATGAGGCAGATATTGCAAACAAATGAACATGGTTAAAAACTTAGAGCTCATGATTAGAGAGAAAACAGTCAAATAGTTTAAGGGAAAGTTTCTTGACTGATTATTAAAGGAAAAAAATGCTAGATTTTATCTGCTTTTTGAGTGAGGCAAGGGATAAGGTTGAATCTTCCCGTTTCATTATCAGCTGCACTGGAAATGCAATTACCTGAAGTGGTTTGATGTCCCTTGTCAGACGTGGGTAAGTGTTTGCGCTAACGATGCAAGGACAGCAACATGGTATGTGGGATGCAGTTCCCAGGGCGCACGTGCAGAATCCTAATAAGCATTTAATTCTTTTACTCAGAGAAGGCCACAGCGCCTTGAGGGGAAGCGTAATCTGAGATTTGCACAGATGAAAAAGAAAACCACACAGGTGGAGGGGCTTGACAATGCTTGCTCTCTTGAGATCTCTGCTAGTGTTCAGCAGTACCTTAAATCTAGGGATCAAGCCTGGTCTTATAGTTTACCCTTAGGGAGTGAGCTTTGGCTCTTGCAGCTCTGTTCTGAGAGTTTGTAAGTAGCTAGGGTTTGAATGACTTATGTCCTAACGCACTAGATGTTTTGTTCAGAGTAGGCGTTTGGGGTCAAGTAGTTGAATAAGAATAGCTTACTATTTGTGGTTTTCTTGAATGGAGGAAGGGTGGAGGATGTTGTGTAGGTCACTAGGTGTGAGGGTGAGTAATTTATAAGATGTGACTAGGAAATGGTTTTGCCTTCCCCTTCTTATCCCATTTGAGAGTCAGAGACTCCTGGCTCCTGGTTTTGCCCCATGTAACTGAAGTTCTGCATTTTTATAAATTTGTAACACTCTGTAATTTTAGCCAACTTGTGATATATTCATCCTTTGTAGTTAGCAGTTAGAAACCAAGCTCTGTGGAATCCTTAATAAAGATTAATGGCAGAAGAACAGGAAGAACGGAGAAAGAAGCCCAGAGTCTAACAGTCATCAAATCTTGTAACTCAGTCCTTGAAGACGTGAACATGGCTTGGGCATAGGATGAGATATGATTATAAACAAAAAACTGGGCACAGAGGGTCTTTGACTCCCCTGTTCCTACCACCTCCCACCATGCCCAGCACTGATTCCTGTACTAAGCCAACAGGCAAACAAACCATGGCTTTGTCCAACAGTAAATAACTGTTTGAGTTGAATCTATGAAATATTTTTCACAAAGCACTTAACTCACCAGCATTTGATTTCCCATTTGTACTTATTATTTATTCTCCATCTCCCTCCTAGGCATTGCAGGAGAATCAAAGACTATTTTAAGTATTTGGTAGTCAGCAAGTGCTGCAAAACAACTACAAACTTAGATTATTTCCATTTCACTTTAAATCAGTTATATTTTATTCGCTACCTTTTCTGTGGTTTTGATGTCACTAAGATGCCCCTTCTATACTCCATTAAATTTACTTCTTCTTGACAATGAGATTTTCATTTGGTTTTCATCAACTGCTTAGATTTCCTCATCTTCAAATGCCTCATTTTCAAAAACAATAGGAAGTCTATGCTTCATACTATATAATGTGCAGGGTTCCATTTCATGAATTGTTTGGCTAATTTTTTTAGACAAATAAGCAAATTAATTTGTACAAGCTATTAATAGCAATTATTAATGCTTTTCATTTTGTTGGTTTCAGCCATCTCTGCATGACATATACTGCAGCAAAATGGAAATTGATTTCACCAAGTTTGGCAACTCTTCAGTGTTTTGTAACCTTTGCAACGAAGCTTATTTGAAAGGCTGGGTTTAATTATCCTTCTTTTGCTTGCTTCTCAAGATGTTGATGGGTAACAGTTGTATTGCACTTGACAGTTAAAAGTAAATTCATCTGAAGTGTTCCTACGCTGTCCTCGATGCTTGTTAAATAAGGAGACTTTAATATGCCCACCAGAAAAGCATTAGCCCAGCTTATCCGAGTCTTAGTTTTTATATGTGGGGGAAAAAGGAAAGCAAGTCTCTCAGCTACAAAGCAATGTAGAAACCAGTCCTCCTGGGCAGAACAGAATGTGGTTTAGCCAGTTCTCTCTGAGGCTGAAACTAAAGGCCCACTGGGATTCAAGACCCTTATAAGGCAGAAGAGCTTGGATCTTCTCTACTACAATACCTTTAATGTGACTACTTTCCAATTATACTTCTTTTTGGTGTCTTCTCATTTTATCCCTCCTCCCAGGAACTGGCTCCCTAACCTTCTCTCTGCGATGTAGCTTCTGCTTATTCAGATATTTAAATCCCTCATGACTCTGGCTGTTTTGGCCCTTGTCACTTTTAAATCTTACACCTGTTCTGCATTTGCTCCTACTACATAATTGGATTTGCTTAGTGCTTTCTTGTTTTGAAAGTCATTTCCACTTTAGGTTCCTACCGAGGCCCCTGTCCAGCCTAGAGGCTGACTGCCTCTGCTCTAGGAAACTGGTCCAATAGTGGGCATGGAAGCATGGCTTCCAGGTGAGGGGGCATGGGTCCCTGGTGTTGCCCAGAGCAGCTAGGTGGGCAATTTCCTTTAACAGTGGCTGTGGGTGGGTTAGGTACTGTGATTGGTCAGCACTCCAATAATATGTGGGGTTACACCTTTGAGGGTCTTTTAAAAGCTAAATGTGGCAATATAGGGACACTTTTCTCTCATGGTCTCTCTTCTCACTTCCATACTCAAACCTTTCCTATCTTCAAATTTATTCTATCAGCATTTGAATTTTAACTAATAAGACCATGACTTGCCAGCTACCACATTTTCAGTGACTTGAAACTTTGAAGTACTGGTGGGAAATGATCTTTGTTCCATTGTTCTGGCCTGTAGGGGCTATGTTTACACAAGAGTAATATCCAGACACAAAGAGGGAGGTCAGAGAGTTGACGGCCCAGAATGCTTGCTTTTCCTTTGGGACCAACCCCTTTTATTAGTTGCTCTTAGTTTTCAAATCAACACCTACTCATGAAATGAAGCAAGAGGCTACAAGTCCAGGTTACTCTGCCTGGGATAGAGAATTAGAACATGTGAGACTATTCATATGTACAGTGACTAATTTACTCTTAGGGAAGTGCAGTCTATCTTGAAGGCATTCGAGTTGTAACTCACTGTATATTTGCTGGTGCTTCTGTTATGCTGATGTAATATTCATCGGTCTTTCCAAGCCTTCATTGAACCAGCAAACAGATGTGGTTCCAGTTTTGGAGACTTATGATCTAAATATCCTAATGCAGCATTTCTAATTTCCTGCTGATCTTGCTGGAAGATCTGTCTAATGAAAAACAGGCTCCATTGCTTAAATTTGCTTTAAGAAAGAATATAAAAGGAATAAACAAGATAGCTTTTATGTGATCAATATTCAATTAGATCTTTTGGTCTTTATCCTGAATTTTTGGATGGTAAGGTTGTATTTAATATTCAGGTAGAATTTATGTATCCTAGGGGCAAATTTCTGAGAAACGTTTGAGACTGCAAGATAACCACATTTTTTAAAAAACAAGCCACAGGGGTAAAGGTATTTAGTAAAATGATAGAAATAATAAAAGCCAAACCCTGATTAAATATGCAAGTATGCTTTAGTGGAGCTTCAGGGCAAGGTTCTGAGGAACAGCTTGGATTCTCAAAGCCAAGTGTGCACTGGAAATGCTCTCATCAGCATTTCTCATTTCCGGAGGGCATGCTCTCTTTCTGCACCCTACCATGATATTACAAGGTCTCCATGTCGTTAAACACTGGACATGCCTGGCTGGGCTCCCTCATTCTCCCTGGCCCTGATCTCCTTTGTAATAGATGAAGGTCCTCTCTGCCCTTTGGATTTGCCAATGGGTATGGGGGAGCTGGCAGTTCAAGTGGAGGTCTCACATAATCCTGGTTTTCTGGATCATTTGATTTATTTAAGTACCTATGATGCCAAGGTCCCTGGGCATTCTTCCAACCGACTGCTTATGTTGCCATAAATAATGTCAGCTGTGGGACTCAACTGAATTAGGCCAAGGGCTGGCTACAGGGTTGTCGCTCATGTTTCTTGAAGGTCAAGATATTTGGACTATCGGTGTATAAGAACTTCTTCAGAAAAGTGCCCTAATATAAAAATTTCAGAAGTCTAATCCAATATTCAATTTTTAATGCATTTCAATAATCTACATGTAGGTTTTGTTTTGGCTGGTATAGGGAAAGGGGCTCTAGAAATTGATGTGGAGGAGAACTAGAATTTTAATATCATGGATGTTAAATTTAACATGGATTAACCCTAATGGATTTACAGTAAAAGGCAAAGTCCAACAGGCTGATGTCCAAGTGGCAGAAAAGAATTCAGAGATTGATGAATTACATTTTGAAATGCCAAGATTGAGGAGAAATTCAAGGTGTTTGAAAATTCAAATTGCATAAAATTTGTTCCTGGACTCTAATGATTAATGTAAACACATCAGTCTAGTTAAAATGAACAAATACTTAACCTTGGCCATTGCAATAAACTAGCACTGTAATCAATAAGTGATATTTATTCTTTCTTGGCAAATAGTTGGAAGATGAGAAATGTCTGGGCAATATTTACAATGGACTCTCAAGAGAGGGAGAGGTCACTTCTGGCTAGCCTGCTACCAAGGGAGTGTCTCGGGGAATCTGGTGTCATCATGACGCAGAAAAAATAGATTCCAGCAGCCACATAACCGAAGACTTCGGTGAATGGTCAGTCATGAGCACATTGAAAGGGACTGGGGACTAACAATCACAATGTGATTCTTGTCATTTCTAAAAACTGCTCTGAAGTGCTGTTTTCTGTAGGAACTGGTTGCCTGGGTCTTTTTGCTCTGTTTACCCTAGTATTTAAACACACTCTCTTCTGCTCTCCTGCTGTTTGCTCCTGTTAACACCACTCAGGACTTAGAGGGCAGGGCATAGCCTCCTCTACATTAATGCTCTCTCTTAATCCACCCTAGCTAAGACTGCGCTGCAAAGTTTGAACACAACTTTACTGAAGCTTAGGACGAGGAAGTAGAGCACAGAATAACTGGCCACTGATTCGTAAGGTGGTTGCATAGGGTCACTCTACAGAGCCTTGGCACCCCCTGGCCTGCCTCCCTGTGCCAACAGCCAGCTACTGATTCCTATCCATTTGCCACTACCCCTCTCCTTTAGGCTAAATTAACTTTAGCCTAAAGCTGCCCCTTTACACATTGTAAAGGTTTCTTCATACATAGTGAACTGTAACCTAACTGGATGTATAACCAGACTGTAACCTACTTTTGTGCCAATCACTGAGTTTCGGCCAATCACAAGTGGCCAACTGTTCAAATCACTTTCAAGTAAGGCAAAGACTGATTCGGCTAATCTGGCTGTTTCTGTACTTCTTCTATTTTCTGTACTTTGCTTTCCTTTTCCTGTGCATACATCTTCTTTGGCCACGCAGCAGGGCAGGTCTTTCTGAACTTGCTTCGGGAGGCTGAGCAACTCACAAGTCCTTCTTGCTCAGTTAAACCCTGTTAAATTTAATTTGTCTAAGGTTTTTTTTTATCCCCCGCCACACACACACCCAACCACCTGGAATTTATCGAACATTTTAATCCTTTAATTATTTGAAGTTCTATCTGTGTCTGACACAGAAAATAGAAGGATTTTCTTCCCCTTTGGGTTTATAGCCTGTCTTCCAGGCCTCTGTTCCTGCTCTAGAAGCTGCCTCATCTCAGTACGACTGCACTGGAATATCTACTACATTCGAGAGACCCGCCTCCCACCCTGATGGTACATTATGGCGTCCTTACCTCAAAAATGATCAAAAAAAATACTGTATTAGCTAAGACTAAAAAACATACTGATGTTGGACCATTCTTTGACCTATTAGAGACGTAGTTAATTTGGGGTAGTGGTAGAAAAAGAAAGATACAAAAGCAGGAGAAGTAAGGGATAGAAGTTATTTTCTTTCAATACTGGCTCTCATATTTTTCCATTCTGACAACAGCTAGTCAGTTCTCTAAGTTTGTTTCACCAGTCCAGATGGGCTCTAGCAAATGTTTTTGTGTGGAATGAAAAGGCATTTTGCCTGAGCTGTGTTGTTTCCCTTCCTGGCATGCATAGTATTGGTGTTGCCTTGCTGGGAGAAGTCATGTGCATGTGTGTGCATGTATATATGGGTATGCAAGTGTGGTTGCATGTATGTGCCTGTGTGTGAGTGTGTGTATGTCCTGGTGTGTGTGGTGGAAATTCTTCAGTGAACTCTTGTCAGACCTAGCAAAATGGACATCTTTCTTAGAAGTAGGTACCATTCGTTGGCTATAATAGTTGTCACCAATTTGCTTTTACCCAATAAACTTAACACATTACTTATAAAATAGAAAATGTGGTAGCTTACATGGACATTTTCAGGTAGCTCATTCATTTACTCAATAAATATTTAAAGGCCTGATAAAGTCTTTTTAATTTTTAAATATTAGGATAGAATAGATGCAAAGAATACTGAATCCTTTTCTCCGAAGAGTTGAGTCTAGTAGGAAGCCAGGGGTGTGAAGAGATTAAACAGAAGCATCCTTTTTCATAGTGTAGGCTTGTTTCAGTTTTGTTTCCCCCAAAGCATATCCTGAGGCAAGGATTTGGGTATAAGTCAGTTTTTTTCCCCTTCTTTGTCTCCCTTTGTTTGAAGGGAAGAAAGTCCTAGGAAGGCTCATGAGAGAGTGAGGAAGCAAGATAGGGTAGGGAAGGAAGGAGACAGCAAATGAGTAGGTTACTGCCATCGGCACCTGAGGCTCTATCTTCCTGGGACCTTTTGAGAAGCTGTGGACCACACCTATGACTGTCTTCTTGAGAAGCAAGGAAGTTGAGACATTTATCTACCAATTCTCAAAGAGTTGAGGGTTGCTTCTGGGTGTTAACTCCCAGGTTTTCTGGGCTGCTGTTCACTGGCTGAACGTGTTCCTATGACTCCTTCCAGATATATATATATATATATATAAGGGGTTGGGGGAAGAGAGAGAAAGAGCTGCTGGAACTTTGGTGTGTGCAGAAATTGTCTGCATGGGACCTCTGGGTTGGCTAGGGGTAACAATTGCTGAGGCATAGAACAGCAGCTCATTACTTTTAATACTCACATTAAATATTCTGGAGTCCCCTTCTGTCTATTACAAATAATATCATTCTTCCCTCCCTGATATTCTCCTTCTTGGAATTTTCTAAGAACTCCAGCAGTGTCCACACTGTCTTAGGATCTAGGCCTAATTCGATCTCATCTTTTGCTGACAGAAATCCAGGAAACCTTCTCAGTCAGCTACTAGTCCTCTTACTTGTTGGTAGTTGCTGCCTTTATGCTGCTGGAACACTGATACTAGGCCGCTGGGTGCCATGCCAGCCCATGGCTAAAGCCCTGTAGTGATGTGACACTAAAATCCAGTAGCCTGGAGGTTTGGGGTGACAAAAACGCACTAAAGAAGAAAGTGTGGGTAATCTAGGGCCACTGACCCTACCAGTGGTCCTGGGTTTGAGGTGAAAGTCTTTATCTTCAATTATTTTGCTCATTTAAAGTCATTCCAAGCTTTTCCAGAATTGGACTTCCAAAGTTACTAGCTCCTTTAGGTCTTAAATATAAACATTTCTCCAGACATTTCTGTGATGTCGTGAGAGACAGATGATTCTGAGAGGTTTCTAATCTTGGCTACAAACTATATCTGGCAAGAGCCCTTCTCCTACCTCTTTGTCCAAGCCCTGGAGATCCAGATGTGGTCTCTGGCTCTCTAGTCTCAAGACTTGACATTGTTTTCTTGCCCCAGGTAAATGGCATAACCTTCAAGGCAAACCATAATCTTCTCACAACTTTGTGTCTCACAGAGATGCACTAAAAAAGAAGTATGATGATGTCAACTCCTACCTACCCTCCAAGACCAATTCTTACTATTCCTTCTGCATGGAATATTTTCCCTTTTACCCAGAAAAAGTTCCAAGACTATAAGGGAGCCTGGAAGTTAAGGGCGAGGGTGGGGAATGGGACGGTAAATGAGGAGACATATAAAGAGAGACATATAAATTAACTCTTCAGAGACTAAATAAAGAGAAAGTTAAAAAAGAGAACTGGAGAGAGGCAGAAAGGAAGGCAGAGACACAGAAGAAAAAGAAAAGAGTATATTCTTTCATAAATCTTTAATGAGAAGAACAGAACTCATATGTGAAAAATCTTATTGTCCACAAAAGAAATACATAAACCAGTGCAAACTACTGCGCAGGAGCATGTAAGGAATAGTTCAGGGTTCACAGGCATTTGGTAGAGCACAAGAAGTGTATTTCCACTGCTACAATTTAGGCAGACTCGTTGTATCATTTTTGGAGACAAAGTCTTAGGTTTTCCTTTAAGAGGTCATGTGCAGGGGAACTCCCCCTTTGTAAAACCATCAGATCTCGTGATACTTATTCATTATTATGAGGACAACACAGGAAAAACCTGCCCCCATTACTCAATTACCTCCCACCAGATCCTTCCCATGACATGTAGGGATTATGGGAGTTATAACTCAAGATGAGATTTGGGTGAGGACACAGACAAACCATATCAGTGTATGAGATTATCATCTTACTGTGTTACCTTTGTGTAATGAAGGGATTTTTCTTTAAAATTATGCCACAGTTTGCTTGTTTAGCTTACAACCATGAAGGAGGCTGGGATAATTTTCTAAGGAGCTATGCTGGACATGTTGAGTTCAAGTTCTGACATCTGTGTTCCTCTTCAATATTACTTCATTTGATCCAAAATCTGGAGAGTGCTTGAAATTTCTCCAGATTGTGTTTGTAAACCACATTTGAGTGTAATAATCCAATTGCAGAAAGGTCTCTGAGTACATGCTTCCACTTTGTTCATGATCAAACTCAGATGCATGCTGATTGATAAAAAATAGTTCTAAGATTAATTTCTTTAAATTGAAAAATCATCTCCATCTATACATTTATACAAGTTATTATGTTGACTTAGTTTGGGGATAGTTGGTGAGTATCAAAGCTATATAGAAATATGACATGAATTTTGCAAAAAAATATTTGGGCAGAGTAGATACTGCTATTGAGGTGCAGTTTATCATCAACCTATCCAAGCCTATTCTCTCTCTCCCCTGCTCCAAGTTCTTCCTTTGGTATAAACTGGTATCCAGTTTATCTTTAGGTTCATAGACGTTCTCACCTTCCTGAGCTCTACTGACGCCCTAACATTTCAGTGCCTTGACTGTCTCAGCCACAAACTTCTCCTACAGTTCTAGCCAAAAGGAAAAGTTGCCAAATTAAAGCTCTCAGTTTTGAACATCATACCCTTTGGTAACTCCCAACTCTACACAAGGCTCACTGGAACTAAAAGGTACAAGAACTGAAATTAAAAATTCACTGGGCAGACTAAAGAGCAGATTAGAGACAGCAGGATAGTCAGTGAAATTGAAGACAGATTAATAAAAAGTATTCAATCTGGAGAACACAGAGAAAAAAGATTGAAGAAAAATGCATAGATCCTTGGGGGCCTATCAAAAATATCAAATGATCTAATATATGCATAGTTGGTATCTAAAGAGGAGAAGAGAATACGTGGCAGAAAAAAAAATTGAAAATGTAAATGGTCTAAATTTCTCAAATTTGATGAAAAACCTCAGATTAGACATTAAAGAAATTTGGTGATCTCCCAAGTAAAAAAAAGAAAAAAAAAAATCATACCCAGGCATATGTGGTGAAACTGCTAAAATTCAAAGATAAGAGATAATTTTGAAAGCAAACAGAGAAAAATGTCACATTATACAGAGAATAAAGACACTCCATCAAAAGCAATGGAGACAAAAAGATAGTGTAAATATTTTGGAAGTGTTGAGACAAATCCTCTGAAGGGAGCAGACTGCTCCTGCATGACCCAGGAGATACCCCAAATACTGTGAGTGCCCTAACTGTGGAAGTGGGAAAGGGAGACCCTCCTCTCCCAAACATACACCCCCACTGGAGAAGCTGAAGGTCTGTTTGTGGAAGAAGTTTCTGACTTTATCTGCAGCTGAGTCAATTTAGAGAGTCTAGCAAAATATATGGGTAGAAGAAGCAGCAGAAAGGCACTGGAAGCTCACTGTATCCCTTAGGAGGCCACTCCTTCCTGGCACCACAGGGATCCATTGGGATGGTGACCAGAGGAGCAGGGGGTAAAACTCTACAGGGAGAAGGAAATCTCTAGTTGAACTTTGTAAAAATGTGAACATGGCAAGAAGCTTCTTGGCCAGAACTCGGGGTACTGTGCAAATCCAGTGTGCAGACACCATAGGTGGGGGAAGAACCAAGCCCTTTTCTTTTGCAGCTGGAAGGTGGGTAGCCTGCACGATTCAGCAGAGGCAGCCACAATCTTCCTAGGTACAAAACTCCAGTAACCTGGGAATCTCACCCCCATCCCCCACACAGCAGCCACAGCAAGACCTGCCCAAGGAGAGTCTGAGCTCAGACACACCTAGCCCTGACCCCCACCTGATGGTTCTTCCCTATGCACCCTGGTAGCAAAAGACAAAAGGCATATACTCTTGGGAATTCTAGGGCTCTGCTCACCACCAGTCTCTCTTCATACTACTATAGCTAATGCTTTCTGGAAAGTGCCACCTCCTGGCAGGAGGCCAACCAGCACAGAAATAGAGCATTAAACCTCTAAAACTAGGGACCCTCATGGAGTCCATTCCACCCTCTGCCACCTCCACTGGAACAGGCGCAAATATCCCTGGCTGAGAGACCTATAGATGATTCATATCACAGGACTCTGTGCAGACAACCCCCAGTACCAGCCCAGAGCCAGGTAGACTTGGTGGGTGGCTAGACCCAGAAGAGGGAAGCAATCACTGCAGTTCAGCTCATGGGAGGTTACATCCATAGGAATAGTGGGAGAGTACTACATCAAGAGAACACCCTGTAGGACAAAAGAATCTGAAAAAGAGCCTTCAGCCCTAGACCTTCCCCTCTCACAGAGACTTCCCATTCTTCAAATGAGAAGAAACCAGAAAACCAACCCTGGTAATATGACAAAACAAGGCTCTTCAACAATCCCCCCAAAATCATACTAGTTCACCAGCAATGGATCCAAACGAAGAATAAATCCCTAATTCACCTGAGAAAGAATTCAGGAGGTTGGTTATTAAGCTAATCGGGGAGGCACTAGAGAAAGACAAAGCCCAATGAAAGGAAATAAAAAAAAAAAATAATACAAGAAGTGAAGGGAGAAATATTCAAGGAAATAAATAACTTAAAGAAAACAGTAAAAAATTCTGGAAACCTTAGACATACTTTTAGAAATGTGAAAGACTCTGGAAAGTCTCAGCAATAGAACTGAACAAGTAGAAGAAAGAAATTCAGAGCTCGAAGACAAGGTCTTTGAATTAACCCAATCTAACAAAGGAAAAAAAAAAGAAAATATGAACAAGCCTCCAAGAAGTCTGGGATTATGTTAAATGGCCAAATCTAAGAAAAATTGGTGTTTCTGAGGAAGAAGAGAATTCTAAAAGCTTGGAAAACATATTCAGGGGGAATAATTGAGAAAAACTTCCTGGCCTTTCTAGAGATCCAGACATCCAAATACAAGAAGCACAGAGAACCCCTGGAAAATTCATAGCAAAAAAGGCCTTCACCTAGGCACATTGTCATCAGGCTAGCCAAAGTTAAGACAAAGGAAAAAATCTTAAGAGCTGTGAGACAAAAGCACCAGATAACCCATAAAGGAAAACCTATCAGATTAACAGCAGATTAAAAGATACGGAATCACAGAATGGATAAGAGCTCGCCAACCAACTACTGCCTTCAGATGACTCACCTAACACATAAGGACTCATAAAATTAAAAGAGGTGGAAAAAGGTGTTTCATGGAAATGGACACCAAAAGCAAGCAGGGGTAGCTATTCTTACATAAGACAAAACAAATTGTAAAGCAACAGCAGTTAAAAGAGATAGAAGTAAATATAATGGTAAAAGGCTTTGTCCTACAGGAAAATGTCACAATCCTAAACATATACGCACCTAACACTGGAGCTCTCAAATTTGTAAATCAATTACTAATAGACCTGAGAAATGAGAAAGACAGCAACACAATAATAGTGGGGGACTTCAATATTCCACTGATACCACTAGACAGGTCATCAAGACAAAGTCAACAAAAAACAATGGATTTAAACTATATCCTGGAACAAATGGACTTAACAGATACATACTTAACAGATATTTTATATATATATAAAACATTTCATCCAACAACCACAAAATACACATTCTATTCAACAGCACATGGAACTTTCTCCAAGATAGACCATACAATAGGCCATGAAAGGAGCCTCAATAAATTTAAGAAAACTGAAATTATATCAAGCACTCTTTCAGACCACAGTGGAATAAAACTGGAAATCAGCTCCAAAAGGAACCATCAGAACAATGCAAATACATGGAAATTAAATAACCTCCTTAATGAGCATTGGGTCAAAAATGAAATCAAGATGAAAATTAAAAAGTTATTTGAACTGAATGACAATAATGACAGAACCTATCAAAACCTCTGGGATGTAGCAAAGATGGTGCTAAGAGGAAAGTTCATGGCCCTAAACATGTACATCAAAAAGACTGAAAGTACAAACTAACATTCTAACGTTACACCTCAAGGAACTAGAGAAACAAGGAAAGAAGGAAATTACCAAGATCAGAGCAGAACTAAATGAAACTGAAACAAAAAAATAAAAAAGATAAATGAGACAAAAAGTTGGTTCTTTGAAAAGATAAATAAAATGGATGGTCCATTGATAGTCTGTTAGCAAGATTAACCAAGAGAAAATCCAAATAACCTAAGAAACAAAACAGGAGCTATTACAACTGATACCACTGAAATAAAAAAGATCATTCAATGCTACTATGAACACCTGTATGCACATAAACTAGAAAACCTAGAAAAGACCTATAAATTTCTAAAAAAAAATACAACCCTCCTGGCTTAACTCAGGAAGAATTAGATACCCTGAACAGACAAATAATAAGCAGTAAACTGAAATGGTAATTAAAAAATTACCAACAAAAAAGTCCAGGACCAGAAGGATTCACAGCAAAATTCGACCAGACATTCAAAGAAGAATTGGCAGCAATCCTTTTGACACTATTCCACAAGATAGAGAAAGAAGGAACCCTCCCTAATTCATTTTATGAAGTCAGCATCACCCTAATACCAAAACAAAGAAAGGACATAACCAAAAAAGAAAACTACAGACAGATACCTTTGATGAACATAGATGCCAAAATCCTTAACAAAATACAATCCAACTGAATCCAACATATCAAAAAGATAATCCACCATGATTCACACCAGGGATTCGGAGATGGTTTAACATATGCAAGCCAATGTGATACACCACATAAACAGATTTTTTAAAAAATCACATGACAATCTCAATAAATGCAGAAAAAGAATTTGACAAAATCCAGCATTACTTTATAATTAACACTCTCAGCAAAATTGGCATACAAGGGACAATGTAATAAAAGCCATCTGCGATACTACCTTACTCTTGCAAGAATGGCCATAATAAAAAAAATAAAAAAGCCGTGATGTTGGCATGGATGCTGTGAACAGTGAATGCTTCTACACTGCTGGTGGGAATGTAAGCTGGTACAGCCACTATGGAAAACAGTGTGGAGATTCCTTAAAGAACTAAAAGTATAACTACTGTTTGAACCAGTAATCCCACTACTGGTTATCTACCCAGAGGAAAAGAAGTCATTATTCAAAAAAGACCCTTGAGTATGCATTGTTTATAGCAGCACCATTCATAATAGGAAAATCATGAAACTAACTCAAATGGCTATTCAATGAGTGGATAAAGAAACTGTGCTCTATATATATGATGAAATACTATGCAGCCATAAAAAGGAATGAATTAACAGCATTTGCAGTAACCTGAATGAGATTGGAGACTATTATTCTAAGTGAAGTAACTCAGGAATGGGAAACCAAACATCCTATGTTCTCACTGATATGTGGGAGCTAAGCTATGAAGATGCAAAGGCATAAGATACAATGGACTTTGGGGACTTGGGGGAAAGAGTGGGAGAGGGCAGTGGAGAAAAGACTACAAATATGGTGCAGTGTATACTGCTCAGGTGATGGGTGCACCATAGTCTCACAAATCACCACTAAAGAACTTACTCATGTAACCAAATACCACTTGTACCCCAATAACTTATGGGAAAAAATTTCACAATTAAGCAACAAAAAAAGTGCTGAGAGAGAGATTGAGAGAGAAATCAAACTTCTTTATTCAGTATTCTATATCTAGTAGATGAAATAAAGACATTTTCATATAAGTTAAAGGTGAGGGAACTTGTAGCCAGAAGAATTGTACCATAAGGAAAGCTAAAGCTTCAGGCTGAGAGAAATGAAACTGTATGGAAATTTGAATCTATACAAAGGAATGAGAAGTACATAATGACAAACGTATAAAATGTATAAATATACAAGTATGGTAAAATGGAACCTAATTAAAAATCTTCTGCACAGCAAAAGAAATAATCAGCAGAGTCAACAGATAACCCACAGAATAGGAGAAAATATTCACAAACTATGCATCCAACAAAGGACTAGCATTCAGAATCTACAAAAAACTCAAATCAGCCAGGTAATTCCATCCAAAGTGGGCAAAGGACACGTTACTGGACAATTCTCAAAAGATATATGAACAGCCAACAAACATATGAAAAATTGCTCGACATCATTAATCAGGGAAATGCAACTTAAAACCACAATGATATACCACCTTACTCCTGCAAGAATGGTCATAATTA
The DNA here is from genome assembly GCA_036589455.1 of Ateles fusciceps. Lineage (NCBI taxonomy): Eukaryota > Metazoa > Chordata > Mammalia > Primates > Atelidae > Ateles > Ateles fusciceps. Next base: position 13,237,424 of record JAZHEH010001266.1, on the reverse strand, counting down.
AAAAGTCAAAAAACAGTAGATGTCGGCATGGATGTGGTGAAAGGGGAATATTTTTACACTGCTGGTGGGAATGTAAATTAGTACAACCACTATGGAAAACAGTTTGGAGATTCCTTAAAGAACTAAAAGTAGAATTACCATTTGATCTAGCAGTTCCACTACTGGGTATCTACCCAAAGGAACAAAAATTATATGAAAAAGACACATGCACATGCATGTTTCTAACAGCACAATTTGCAATTGCAAAGAAATGGAGCCAACCTAAGTGTCCATCAACCAAGTGGATAAAGAAAATATATATATACATCATGGAATACTACTCAGCCATGAAAAGAAATGAAATAATGTCTTTTTCAGCAACTTGGATGGATCTGGAGGCCATTATTCTAAGTGAAGTAACTCACACATGGAATATCAAATATCACATGTTCTCACTTGTAAGTGGGAGCTAAGCTATGAGGACACAAACCATAAGAATGATACAGTGGAATTTGGGGCTTGACAGGGAAAGTTGGGGAGTTAAGAGATAAAAGACCACCTATTGAGTACAGTGTACATTGACTCAATGACAGGTGCACCAAAATCTCAGAAATTACCACTAAAGAACTTTTCCATGTAACCAAAAACTACTTGTATCCCCCAAAACCATTGAAATAAAAAATCTTGTGAGATTTTGATAGAAATTGTAATAAACCTGAATATCAAACCAGGAGAAAAACAAAAAAATTAAACATTCTAGTGTTTCTGGATCAAAAACAGATGATGTTGAGGTTTTGAAGAATATGTTTCCTATACAATTTTCTAAATGTATGTGGATTCTGTAATAACTGAGATCATATTATAGATTTTATTCTGTAACCGTTTCTCAATTACTATAATAGAAAAGGATTATATTCAATATCACTGACTTTACTTACACAATGGGGTTAGTGGCTGTGTAGTATTTTGTCCTATGGATATTGAACAATGTATGTAATCTATCACCTAAACAAAAGAATATGGTTTTCCCTTATAATTTTCTTAAAAGACATCTGACTATTTAAAAGCAAAAACAGGTCAGGTGCAGTGGCTCACACCTGTGATCCCAGCACTTTGAGAGGCTGAGATGAGTGGATCACCTGAGGTCAGGAGTTTGAAACCAGCCTAGCTAGCGTGGTGAAACCCTATTTCTACTAAAAATACAAAATAAATTCACCAAATGTGGTGGTGGTCACCTGTAATTCCAGCTACTGAAGAGGCTGAGACAGGAGAATCACTTGAACCCAGGAGGTGGAGGTTGCAGTGAGCTCAGATCACCCCACTGCACTCCAACCCATGGGACAGAGCAAGACTCTGTCTCAAAAGTAAACAAATACATAAAAGTAGAAAAATAGCATTTTAAGGTGGAGTTTATAATAAATATAGAAGGAAAAGAGGTGACAACAATGGCACATCGTATAAATGGGAAGGCTAATAGAATTATACCATGGTAAACTTTTCCATTCGTGAAAGGGAAACAGGAAGTGTGAAGTGAGGAGTGTGAGGAAGGAAATACCAGGTAAGGAGTGTGAAGTGTCAGAGGTGAAGCATAGAGGGATACAAGATAAAGTAATGAGCAGCCAGCATTGAAAAGCAGCTCTCTCCTAGGTGGTGGGATCTACTTCCAAGGCTTTACAAGTTATCTTTATGTTGCTATGCTTTTACATACATCATTTAAAAAGTGAATGCACACTTTTAAAGTGAATTAATGAATAGGCTGAGCCCACACAGAATAATGTCATATCCTTCTCTTTCTTGACATGGAATTTTCCTTCTGTTAAAATCTCCCTCTCTAGCCTCTGACAACAGGAGAGCTTCTTAAAACAAATACTCCTGAAGTTTTCTCTAACAACAAAACAAGACAAGGGTCACGAGGAAACCAAACCCAAATACAGTAGTGGGGAAAGGTAGATGATGATCCCCTTAGAAATGCCTCAGATTTTTATTTGCTCAGGATTTGTGAATTTGTAATTATTTCCATGATTGCGCAAAGGCTTATAGTTACAACTGTTGAATCCAATTAACAGCTGAGACGATTTAGAATATCGCTTATATATTTTTTAAGTTTAACCATAAGAAACTCTTATTAAAATTTCAACATATGGAATCTGGCTTCTATGTTTTCCCTTTATGCTTCCAAGATAATAAATGTGGTAATGGTTTATTCATTCAATAAATATTTATTGAATGCTATATTCCAGTCAGTGCTCGCAGGTGCTGAGCATACAGCAATGAAGAAGTCAAAGTCCTTGCTTTATGGAATTTATCTTCTAGTACAGGGAGACAGTAAGCAAGCAGACAATTCAGAAAGAAATATTACCAGGAAGAAAAAGCAATATGAGGGGAATGAAGAGGAGGGAAGTATGTGTGAGTGATCGAGGGGACCTGTTTTAGAGAGGGGTTCAGCAAAGGCCTCTTTGAGGATGTGACATTAGATCAGAGGCCATTATTTTGCCGTGAAGTCTACTTTGTCTTCTATTTTATTTCCAAGCAGTCATAGATTGGATTTTCTGGAAGCCAAAACTGAAACAGACTTTGAGGTGCACAGTATTAACTAGGGATCAAGTCTGTGAGAGGAAAGGCTGGGGGAGCAGGACTGGGCAGAGGAAGATGTCCAAGTGTCACGCCTTGGCTAATCTGTGCCTGTCACACAGGTCTGATTTAAAAAACATTTTCCTGGTCATAGCTTTGTTCATCTAAAAGTTCAAATAATCAATTATACTCTTAAGTTTGAATATTTAATAAATATTAACTATGCACTAAGCACTCTGATAAGGACTGAGCAGGAAGGAGAAGGAGAAATTCTGTCCTCATGGAGCCCTCATGTCCAGAGTGACAGAGGAGTGTGCGAATAATTTCAATGAGGAAACTGTATTTAAAAGGGCTTGCTGTGCATCAGAGGGCACGCTTAAATGATTTAGCTGGAAGTACGTTTTGTAGCTAACTGACTTGGCAGGCTCATTGGTATGCAGTCTTCCTCAAAAATCAAGTATTCCACTGGCATACTCTTAAGGTTATATTTTGGAAGCGGCAGAAAGTTGATAGACCTAGCTCTCAGAATAGCCCAGATCGAGGACATCTCTTCCACACTTTATCAGTCAGGACTCTGGGACTTCAGCTGATGGGTTTTGGGAACATTTGAACAGATAATGGTTAAATAAAACTTTCTTTCAGGTAAGACAATAGGCCTGTATTATTTTTCCACTTTAGCCTTCATAGTTACAGCTGTACACGATGCACAGAAAAATAATTTTCCTACCTTCAAGACATTTTTCTGTAAAGGAGCAATACATAGATGCTTGGAAGATATTTATGTGTTACAACACAGTATGTATAATTTATTCATATTCAACTAATGTCTAAATGTTCTGTTAAAGAGGATCAAGAGAGGACCCTTTCTAATGTAAGATAAAAGAAAACTGGAAATTCTAATGAAATGAAAAAAAGTGAAGACAAAAGTTGAATAGGAAATAAACCTACTGAAGAGAACTGCATAAAATTTCTATTTAGAAAAATACAGATGCTTTATTTCAGAATGAGACTCTAACAACAATATAATTATTGTGACTATTAGTTATTATGCATCTATTTTTCTTTATGAAAATAACATACTTGTTGAAGAACCCTAGGAATAGTTGAAAAGGAGAAAGAAATATTAGTACTACCCATAGTACTAATATTCACACCTCAAGAATGACTACTATCACCGTATTTCTGTGTATCACATTTTTTTCCATTTAACTTTAAAAACTTAGCATTTTTTCATGTCACTATATAATACTGGGGTAAAAGGGGATCTCAAGTTCTAGGACAGAAGAGCCACATGGAAGCAGAGAATGTTTATGTCAATAACTGTGAGTGTGAAGGGTGACTTGGCTATGAAGTTCTTAAATTAAGTGTTAGTGTTGCTAGCTCAGAGCACCCCAATCGGTGTTGTCTTTAATCCTAGAGGAGAGACTTATGTTATATCCAGAAGAGGACAGAGTGAAATTGTATACTGAGAATAATTTTACTTATGTAGGGAATTTATTTCTTGTTATTGGAGTTATTTTATTTTCCAACTGTTTCCCCCTTAAATGCTGACTTAGGTGTGCCTTTCCTGAGAACCACCATTGAGGCTCAGGAAGTGTGGGGCAAATAATCCATTGTCTGATGGAATTTGTCCTCTGACTAAAATTATCTGCCCACAATTTTAGGCTATACAAATGAGGCATGTTAAAAGCAAACAAGAAAAACATGTTCCTGTGGCTTTTTGAGACCATTGCTGAAGAAAAATTTTACTTGCGTCTGTTTGACTGTCAACCCTCTAATACACTTGGACAGGATCCTGACTGCATTTCACTTTGGTGCTTTTCCTGGGATGACATGTTTGATATGCGATCTCTGTCTGAGGAACTGCAAAGCAAAGAAATCAGCTAAGTCTTCCAAGATGGAAGGTGGACTTTGTGATGCTCTTAGGGTTCAACCTGAGATCTTAGTAGGAGACCGTAGCAAATTTACTTTGCAGTGTACTGAATGAAAATTCTTTTGTCTGACAGGTATGAAACAGCCCTTGCCCTTTTCTCCCCATCATTGACAATAATTTAAATTCAGAAAGTTGCTGTTCCTGAAAAGTACTTCTCTATTTAATATCTTCTTCATGACATCATTTCTTCTTGTTGCATGAAAAAAATGAGCCATGAAGGAGACCACTACTAAGGCAGCATTGCTCTTTTGTTTAATTCATGAGAAATATAATTTTTTTTAATGTTTGGATTTTTTTCATTTTTAACTAATTCAGTGTGGCTGAAAATAATAGTGAAATACTAGTGTTTGGGTAAAAAATTGAACTAGATTGATTGGGAGAGAATAAACACAACCATTGGGAGGCATGTTCGAGACGGTACCAATTTTCCTTGGTAAATGCCCACAGAAGCCAAAGTAGAGTTGGAGCTCTCTCTTTCTTGGGCATGTTATACATTTATGGAAAGAGAGGTGCTGGCCAGGTGCAGTGGCTTCTCCTGCTATTCCCAGCATGTTCGGAGGCTGAAGTGGGAGGATTACATGGGCCAGAGGTTTGAGATCAGCCTGGGCAACATAATAAGACTCCATCTCTACAAAAAAATACAACAATTAGCTGGGTATGGTAGCATATAGCTGTAGCCCTAGCTGCCGGGGAGGCTGAGATGGGAGGATCCCATCAGCCCAGGAGTTCAAGTTTGCAGTGATCATGCCACTGTACTTCCAGTCTGGGTGACACAGTGAGAATCTCAAAAAATAAAATAAAATAACGATTAAGAGTGGTGGCTCCTAATCCACACTAAAAACTAAGCAGAAGTCATCAGTTTAGAATGATGGGTTGTAATTATTTTAAAAATGGAGAATCTCGTCCACTTTCTATTGCCTTCTATTTAATTAGAAGCTTTCAGGCAGCAAACCACATTGCCATGTATGTACCTAGGCAACAATCTTGCATGTTATTCACATGTACCCCAAAACCTAAAACACAATAAAATATATATTAAAAAAAAAGTTTTCTGTATTTCAGAAGCTGAGAGGATCAGTAGCTGACATATAGGTTAACTTTCTGTTTTCAGGGATCCTGGAACCGATGCTCTTAGAGGTGTGGCAATTGAGTCAGGGTTCTTCCTGAGTGACCAGCATCATCCCTGAACATGTACCCATGCAAGCACATGCATCCTACAGCATTCTCCTCATGACCATTTGCTCTAGCCAATGATTGTTGTAACCTCACCTTCCCTTCTTATGTCAGGCATCAGATTTAAGCAAATGTAAAAACATTTCATTTCTACTCTTCATTGTCAATTATTCCAGACAGAAACAAAGATTTAATAATAGAAAAATAAGGGTTAATAGTAATTTTTTCATCCTGAATATAAAAGTCTTGGCTTTAGGATCTTAACCATCATACTGTATAAATGTGAAGGGAAGTCAAGATCTGACAGCAAGTATTTACCCTTTGGTTGTGAACATACTGAACTTGAACTGGTTCAATGCCCTCAGCATTTAGTTTTTAAGGCATGTTCTGTATGTGTTCACACCATAAGAAACAAAGTCTTACAACAGAATGTTGATTTTATGTTTTCAGATAGCTCAGATGCCATCAAAAAAGAACAACAAAGATGTTAATTGCCTATCTGTTTCACTGCTTCCAACCTTTTCGGTAACCTTTCGGAACTTTGAGGCTTTTTGGTTTAAAGTTGCATCAGTGATTTTTTTTTTTTTTTTTATAAATGGAATGGTTATTATGTAAGAGGCAATATTTTACTGTTACGACTTGGAGAATGAAACTAGAATAAAGTCTTAAAATATTCTGGAATTCTCAACTTTGAGAATATAAATGCCATTCAACCTGACAGTGAGAGTTAGTGTCTCTGCTTGCCTGCATGGCATACATGGGCTTTGGGCTAAGGAATGAATGTCTACTCACTGAAAAGCCAAGTGCAGGCATTGCCAAGGATAGGGTACTCCTCTTCGTGCTCTGAGAATATGAACTCAAATGGAACAGTAGAGGGTTTTGTATCTCATAATGGGATTTGTGAGGATTTAAGCCAGGGGGAGAGATGGTTACCACCATCAAAGATCTATCTCTTCCTCCTACAACTTTGTTTTCAGAAAAGCAGGCAATCTTTTTTATTTCTAGGACCTGATGAGCAAATAGAGTTTCATTATCATAGAGCTGGACTGATGACTGGGATTATGGTGGATACACTTTGTTGCCTGTTCAACAATAAACCCATCTTCTTCCTTGCTAACAGAAGCCTATATAGGTGGCAAAGTGCTCAGAGAAGGGGAGCCCCCTTCAAACTCCCAGGGCTTCTGGGAAATGCTTTTGTCTCTAATAAGTAGGGTGAGCATATATCTCATTTTTTCTGAGATAGCACTGGCTTATGCATATTGTTCTGGTATAATTATGAATAGTGCTTCATTCACTTTTAAATATATTCTAGTTTGTGCTGGTGTAAATGTGGTGAAAAGGGAACACTTTTACACTGCTGGTAAGAATGTAAATTAGTACAACCACTATGGAAAACAGTGTGGAGATTCCTTAAAGAACTCAAAGTAGAGCTACCATTTGATCCAGTAATCCCACTACTGGTTATCTACTCAGAGGAAAAAAAGTCATTATTCAAAAAAGATCCTTGCACATGCATGTTTATAGCAGCACCATTCACAATAGGAAAATCATGAAACTAACTCAAATGCCCATCAATGAATGAATGGATAAAGAAACTGTGGTATATATATGTGATGGAATATTATACAGTCATAAAAAGGAATGAATTAACAACATTTGCAGTGACCTGGATGAGACTGGAGACTATTATTCTAAGTGAAGTAACTCAGGAATGGAAAACCAAACATCATATATTCTCACTGATATGTGGGAGCTAAGCTATGAGGATATAAGAATGCATAAGAATGACATAATGAACTTTGTGGACTCAGGGGAAGGGGGGTTGGATAAAAGACTACACATTGGGTACAGTGTACACTGTCTGGGTGAGGGATGCACTAAAATCTCAGAAATCACCACTAAAGAATTTATCCAAGTAACCAAAACCCACCTGTACCCCAAAAACTATTAAAATGAAAAAATAAAACAGATAAAATAAAAACAGTCTAGTTTGAATGATGAATCATACGATTTTTCTGTCTCCAGTAATGTAAAGTGATTGTATGATGATTGGAACTCAATCATTGAACTATTTTGTGACTATGAAGGTAAGTGCCAAAACAGAATCAGATCTAGAGCCAGCTGATTCTGGTAGTTCAGTGGCTCTGCATTTGATGGTTTGAAAGTAAAGACTTGTTTTTCTCATTTACTTTCAGAAGAACATTCTGTTATTTGTAGGAAGGGTAGGAAGGAAAGGAGAAACAGGAATAAGCCCTTTCCATAAAACTTCACTCAGCAGTAGACATGGTTCTTCCCTTTTTTATCATTTCCATTCAACCAAATGTAATTTTCAGAATTCCTAAGAGGAAGCATGGAGAAAATAATAAAAAATGTAACTCATAAACTTTACCCCAGGTGATTCAAATCTACCATTACTCCTGCAAAGTGATGAACCAGTATTACTCCTGCAAAGTGATGAACCAGTATCACCCCTGCCCCTGTTGCCACCAGCCAGGTCTGGGGACTCAACAATTTGACTTTTACATCACTGAAAGTTCTAGGTTCAGAATTCACATTTTCTTCATAGATACGACGTTCTTGGTGTGCTATTTCAGTGGAGGATATTTTGTTAAAAACCAAACATTGCTCTTGATTCTCTTTAAATTATATTGAAAGGAGAACACATTTCCATTTACTTACTTGAAATCACTTTAGAAAAAAGATGAGTGAAACAAAAAATATCCATATGGTTTTTATTGAAAAAATGACTTATTATCTAACCTATGTTCAGCCAAAGCAAATGAAAATCCATTTAAAATTGTTTTAGTATTGATACCGAACACCGAATTGCTCATGTCTCTTCCAGCATATATATTGATAAACATCTATTATAACTTATGAAGGAGAGCTACTGTCTTTAAAGAAAGAAACATACACAGCTATACATGGCACATCATTCAATAAATGCTTCCTTTTTTATTTTCTACGTTACAATGTTATTAGATAAGGATGTGGTTCTATGGGATTTCGGTTTGATAGGATCTGGACACTTACAGGGTAGTTTTATTTCCATTGCTTTAGATAGTACATCTTTCTTGGCTTTGTCTCTTTAAAAAAACAATGTTCTTTTCCTTGCTCCTCCTCCAAAAGTCCATAGAAGGTGCTCTACTTATAGCCAGTTGAAGAATGGTAGATCAGTCCTTGGGTCATTGATTCGTCTGAATAAGTTGAACATTGTTTTATATCTGGAGTAATCTGCATCAGGAAAAGAATTAGTCTTCCCAGCACAACTCCTTATCCTCCTTCTGGTGGATCCTATGACCACTGTGGGCTTACCTCTGTGGCAGAAGCATGGACATTATAGTTGACAGCTCTACCAAGACTATGTGGTATGAAGAGAACACCTAACATTGGACACTCCTACTAGCAGCATATAAAAGTGCTCGTCTCCCTGTACACTTGCAAAGGTGACTATTGTTTTTTGCATCCCAATGACAATGTTTTTAAAAATTGACATCTCATTTCTATTTTAATTTTACTTCTTTAATGCAGAGGATGTATTTTTTACTATATCTCTTCTTTCTAAAAATGGCCCATTCCTGTCTTTTTCCTTTTTACCAGAGTGTGTGTGTGTGTATATTTTTCCATGAATTTCTTTGCAACAAAAACTTGTGTATGTGTATGTGTGTGCTTAAGAAAGCGGTCCTAAATTGGACTTCGGGTTGGAAACGTAATGTCAATATCATCTCACCTCTATATCAATATGACTGATGAGGGAAAGGAAGCCCAGATATTAATATTTTGAAAAAACAAGATATTCTGGTACCATAGCTAATTAATTAACTCATCAATTTGCTCACTTGTTCAGTCATTTCACAAATATTTATTGAGTGCCTAGTGTTTCAGGCACTGTTCTAGGATCTGGAGCTCCAGCAGCAGTGAGACAGCATCCTTACCTGTATGGAGCTTGCATTGCAGTGGAGAAAACATACGACAACCAGCACATGACAATGAGCACTGTGAAAAAAATATAGCAGAGTAAAAGAATAAAATGTGGTGATGGTGGGACATTTAAATGCCACATTTTTAGACTCACTAAATGTTAGGTAGCCTTTTGGACAAAGAAGGACGAGTTATCTTTGGCAACCCTTTTCTCACTCCCTTCTTTTCCTCCTCCCTTCCTTTTTCCTTCCTTTCCTCCCTCCTCCCCTTTGCAACTGCAGTTAGGACAAGTAAGGCAGATGCAGTGAAGAGATCTAAGGTTTTCTTTTTCTTCTTCATGGAAAAGCCTATTCCTGGTGAATATTTTATCATCCCCTCCAGGGAGACACTTCAACCTTGGTGAAATTGGCTTATATTTGAGATGAATAGATGTCTTTTAGGTCCCATCACCTCTCTTTCTTCATTGCCCAATTCCCAAAGGTGACTCAGGTATGTGCAGAGTATTCCATGACCTCAGAACTTTCACATTAAAACACTTGGCTAACGAGCTTTTTCTTGGCCTGTGTGTGTTGGCTTATCTCCATTTTTGAATAGAGGAGTAATTAATTTTCAAGCGTTCTTCTTGATTCAGTCACAGAGCTAATAATGTTGAGCATGAAAATACTTCTTCTAAAATGAAATTTATGCCAGTTCACTTCTGTCCAGCAGTTCTTCACTATCAGGCTTCTTTTTGGAGCTTGCTTCAAATTAAGCCTTTTAAAATCTCCTTGTCCTCATTTGAGCCTGTTTTAGAGGAGCAGTCTTAGAGGAACATTGTCATAGAGACCCTCACTTATCTTACCAATTCAGTTCAAAACTTCTAATTTAGTGGACTCTGTTTATAAGTATTTGTATACATTAGCATAATATTCTCGGTGACTCCTTGGCCCTTAGCTTTTCCTCTGAAAATTTAAATACCTCTTTCTTGATTTCTGCAGACCAGATTCTGGGCATTTATAATGGCCCTTTAAAATTAAAGTACAGGCCAGGCGCAATGGCTCACGCCTGTAATTCCAGCACTTTGGGAGGCCAAGGCAGGCAGATCATGAGATCAGGAGTTCGAGACCAGCTTGGCCAACATGGTGAAATCCCGTCTCTACTAAAAATATAGAAATTAGCTGGGCATGCTGGTATGCGCCTGTAATCCCAGCTACTCGGGAGGCTGAGGCAGGAGACTTGCTTGAACCCAGGAGGTGGAGGTTGCAGTGAGCCGGGATCATGCCACTGCACTCCAGCCTGGGACACAGGGCGAGACTCCATCTCGAAGATAAAATAATAAATAAAATTAAAGTACAATTTATATATTAACATTAAATAAGTGGCTGGCATACTAATCCCATTGTTTTCTTACTTGAGAAGAGAGGACAATAGTGAAAAAATAAATAAATATAATGTCAAATATGCCTGCCTACATATTTACTTGCTAGCAGTATCTTCAGTGTAATAGAATCACATGCAGGAGGGAAGTGGGACAAAAGAGGGGATTCCTTCTGTTCCTTTCTTTGTACAAAACTTTAGGTCAAGCATATTTTTTCCAATTACTTTTTTAATTGTTACTATTTACCTTCAAATGTTGATTACCAATACTAACAGATTGGCAGATTATTTAAGAGTGTTTCTAATCCAAAAATGACTTCAATTTAGCTTTGAAATGCACTTTGGTGCTTTAATTTTAAGATGGGATCATGAAGATTCATAATATTTCATACAACTTATAGTATCTAGTTCAATTATTTAAGGAGTAAATAAGCTGAAAAGGGGGATAGTAATGTGTTCAGAGTGTGGACAGCATCTATCATACCAGAATTCTCATCAAGACTATGCCATTGGAGAAAAAGGTGACCTCAGAAATGGTGAGAGCACTTATCTCATCAGATATTTGAAAGGATTAAAAGAGATAAAAGCCATGTAATCACTTAGCAAGGGGGCTCAGTACATGATAAGCTTCCAATGTGAATTATTATTTTGTCATTATTTGAATGTGTCAACTACTGGATATATGTATTGGATTTTTGAAAGGTCAGACAAGATTTCATGTCAAAATCTTTTAAAAATGTATTATTGTAGGCTTTGAAAACTATGCTATCAAGGATAAGAAACCACACAAATGCCAGCAAATGCAAGCTAAGAATTACATAAGTACCTCTCTGGATCAGCAAGGCTAAATGTGAGGTCATGTAGCAACTGGTGCTGAGCCTATACATTTTTATGTCTTTTATAATTGTTTTGAAGGTAGGAGAACAGAAGTTGCCAATTTTGCAAAAATACTCAAACTCTAGGAATGTCTGGTAGCTATTTATTTATTTTTTTTTAGAAAGCTAACATAAGGATCTGTTCTGGAATGTTTCAGAATGAGGCAGAGGAGCTTCAATGTGGAAAATAAAAATAATGCATTTTTTTTAATAACATGTTTGAAAGGTGAGCTAACAGCTTTGGTCCAGGCCAACCAGACAACTTGCTGTCTTCCTTAAAGCTGCCAAAAAGGCCCAGGAAAGGCTGGGCAAGAGAGGGAGGCTCTTCAGTGTGGAGCTCCCTCACCTCCTATGTAATCACTGCACATTGAGAACTTAGGAAAAACATAATGTGGACCCAGTCCAAAGAAGGCAACTAAAATGATCAGGAAGCCAGAAAGACATGTATAAAAAGAAACTCCAATACTGGCATTTCATCAGCAGAGTCTGAAACATTAGAATTGTTGAAGCTGGGAGTATTCAGAGAGAATATGTTAAACACATTAACACAATTATGAAATATGAAAATGAATTTTTTGGTTAAACTTTGGCCTATTAAGATAGGTAGGATACTCCTCAAGACTTAAAAGAGATTGTTAGTACGTATGAAAAAAGTAAATAGTTTCAGAGCAATAATGAATATATGAAACTTGTCAAATCAAACGAATAAAAATAATGTAACAAAGATGATAAGGAATTATTAGATTAGAGCTTCAGATCAGGTTATTTGGACAAAAGAAGGAAGTTTAACTTAATGATAATGCCTCAGTTGGCAACTTCAACACATGGTTTCATTTTCTTGGTTTCATTATAAGAAAATTAGGTTGAATTGTTCAGTTCTATACAGTAAGGCAATGTCTCTGTTTTTTAAATGTATTAGTCAATGTGGTAAACATTGTATTCTTTTATGAGATGGTCAGTCGGGTTTGTCCATAAGAAGAGATATAGGAGAGGTTCAGGAAAACAAAGTCTGTTACGCTTGCAGATTCTAAAGACAAGAGGAACATCATGCCACATCACACAGGGCCACATGAAAAAGACACCAGGTGGTCAGAAGGCAGAAGAGTTTAGGCCACTGCCTTCATTGTGGTTCCCTGGAAGAAGGCAAGGCAGGGCCAGGTAAATAATTCTGGACTGACTAGCTTGAATAATTTCCGCAGGCTTTGGACTTAAGTGTGGTGCCTAGTTATCTGGCACCTGGCCTGGGGATGACTAAACAAAAGAATATTACCCCCTGGGGTGTATGGCCAGATAGAGGAGATGTGGCTCTGGATTGGTTAGTTTGCATGTAGACATGACCCAGGCTGGGTCCTTTGTTACTCTAAGAATTGACCAGCCCTAAGAAGGGCAGCTTCTCTCTAGCCAGAAAGATGTTTTAAGATTTCAAAACATAAAATACAGAAAACTTAGAAAAGATTGCAATAAATATCTATTTTGATAAACATTTTAATTGAAATATATGCATATAGAAAAATGCACAAATCAAAGTGTTCGATGTATGAGCACAAAGCTAACCCTCATATACTACCATCTAGATCAGGAAATTGAACCTTCCCAGCATTCCAAAACTTCACTGGTACTTTCCTAATCCCTATCCCCTTCTTCCCCCTGCCCTTTCCCCAGCCAAAGGTGACCACTGTCATAACTTCCAATACCATAGAGTAGTCTGCCCAATTTTTGAGCTTTTTATAAAAGCAATTATATGGTATATATTCTTTTTTGTCTGACTTCTTGATTCAAAATTATATTTGGGAGATTCCTTTATATTGTATATTGTGGTAGTTTATTCCTTTTTTATTGCTGGCTATTATTCCTTTATATAAACATGCCATAATTTATGTATCCATTCCAATCATGGACATTTGGGTTGTTTCCACCTTGGGGCTGTTAGGAATAAAGCTGCCATTACTATCTTGTACATGTGTTCAGGGCACATTTGAAGCCTGTCTGTTGAGTATACACGTAGGAGTTTGATTCTGAGAGCAAAGGATATGCCTATAATGAACAGATTTTGAAAAAAATAGAAAAATTGTAAAAGTTCCCTTCCTTAAAGTTCCCTTCCTTACATCAACTCCTCAATGTTTTCTACATGTTGGAAACTATCTTTTCTGCCCAGTGAAGCAAGGAGCTGACTTTTAATCCTGGGTCAATATTAAAGGAAAAAACACATTCTGAAGCTGCTGGGTGTCATGGCTTGTTGGACAGTTTCAGACCCTTAGAATTTAGTAACTCTGTGAATCTCCTTGAAAGGTGCTGCTTTCATGGCACCTGCCTTCCTCAGGCTGCAGAAGTTGCTTTCACATGTGGATAAACCTTCTTTGCATTAACAACTCTGTAACATCTAGAAGTGGAGTTTGATATTTTCCTTTGCTAATAGTAACTGCTGTCTAATGAAGGATGAATTGCAACCTGACATTTTCTGAGACTTGAGGTAGGGCTGGCTGGTACATTGCTTTATTAATGTTAGATGATTGGAATTTTTGGATCTGTACCTAGGAGACAGTCAAGGGTTTAGAGTAGAAGGTATGGGTGTTATCCTTTCACTGACTGAATGCAAACAAAGTGCTGCTTTTGTAAAACATTTAACATCCTGAAGAAGGGATTCAGTTGGCACCCCTTCGCTGAGTAGGTCTGATTCCCCACAAGATCGATAGGACTTGCACATTCCACAGAGACCTCATTTAGCCTTTACATTGTGTGTGGTTACATATAGAAATATACTGCCAAACTTAATTTCATATCTGCAGTTTTTGAGCACGTGCTGAATGTTTTATGTGTATGACCTCATTTACTTTTCCAAACAACCCTATGAGTAAGATGCTACTATTATCTCTACTCATAGATGGAACAATGAAGACTTACAGAGGTGAAGTACCAATGGTAAGTAAGTGGTCCCCACTGGAGGCAGAATCAGAACTCAAACCCAAGTTTTCATGAACTCCACTACTGAAACTGTGGGCTACTTTGTATATAGTCTCCTTGCTCCCTACTGGATTGGTTTTGTCTTTGACTTGTGATAAATCTAGTCTTGCTTCTTGGTTAGTAAGTTGGCAGGCTTCAGGTCTCTGTACTGTAGAAATATTTTCATCATTACTGCCTTCCTTCAGTTATTGCCTCAGAATTCTCTCAGACAAGGAGGTGGATACCGCCTCTGTTCCCAGCCACATCATGTAGTCTAGCACTTTTGTACAAGGATATATCTAGCACATAGGTTTTCCTTTAAAGATTTCTGTTTATTGGTTGATATTTGAAGACCGAGGCTCATTCAGCAACCATGTTGAAAACTATGGCATGTTGATGGTTTGCAGTACCGTAGTTATTTTACATGGCATGTTAATACCGGAGAATGGTGTATAATGTTAAGTGGAAAAGACAGAAAATAAAGTGGCAGGCAACAGGTAATTATAATTAGAGATGTGTGCCTGCACATTAATAAAGATTGGAAGATAGTTTTCATAAAGTTGGTATTAATCATTTACTATAGTCTTCATTTTATGCTAAATTGCTTAAGTTAACAGAACTAATAAATAACAGATCGATTCAGAAAAGTGATGTAAAAATAATTGAAAGAGAACATAAACCAAGGATCGTAAGTTGAAATAATATTAATACCTTCTTTGAAATCACATTTATAGTTTATAAAGTATATGCATACGCATTTTCTTACTGGAGGCTCCTAACAATGAAACGGGGGGACAGGATTTATCTGCCCTATTTTATAGAGGAAGAATCTGAGACTTAGAGAAGTTGTTTGACTTGCCTTGGATCACAAATTCTAGAATAAGGATTCAGGCCCTGACTGATTGATTGCTTTCTCTCTCTCCCTTTCCTTTCCTTTCTTTTTTGCTTTCCTTTCCTTTCCTTTCTTTTCCTTTCCTTCCATTCCCCTTTTCCTTACCTCTTTCCTTCCCCCTTTGCTTTCCCCTTTCCCC
This sequence comes from Ateles fusciceps, assembly GCA_036589455.1. Taxonomy (NCBI): domain Eukaryota; kingdom Metazoa; phylum Chordata; class Mammalia; order Primates; family Atelidae; genus Ateles; species Ateles fusciceps. Next base: position 13,221,645 of record JAZHEH010001266.1, on the reverse strand, counting down.
TTTCCCTTCCTTTTCCCTTCCCTTCCTTTCTTTTTTTTTTTTGAGATGGAGTCTCACTCTATCACCCAGGCTGGGGTGCAATGGTACGATCTCAGCTCACTGAAACCTCTGCCTCCGAGGTTCAAGTGATTCTCCTGCCTTGGTCTCCTGAGTAGCTAGGATATGGGCATGTGCCACCATGCCTGGGTAACTGTTTTTTTTAAGCAGAGACGGGGTTTCACCATGTTGGCCAGGCTGGTCTTGAACTTGTGACCTCAGGTGATCTACCCAACTTGGCCTCCCAAAGTGCTGGGATTACAGGCATAAGCCATCATGTCCAGGTTGGCCCAGATTTGACTCCAGGTTTAATGTTCCTCTTATCATATCATATTGCTTTCTTTTTTAACCAGAGGGCAGAGCTACTAGAATTGGCTGCATAGCAATAAACTTATTTGGCATGTGTTGTCCATTAAAATATAAAACCAAATCAGCATTTGCAAACCACATCTTCAAAGCCGTCTTCATCTAAGAAATTCTGGCTGGTTACACACTTCGAACCAAACCTCAATCCAATAAATTACTTGATCTCTGAAGAAGAAAAAATGTAATGTGACCAAAATCCAATCTTTCTTAATCCATTATTTTGGGCTCTAAAATTAATTCTCAAGTGTATGGTAGGTTTCACTTTCTTCCTTTAAAAAACTTTTTTAAATTTTTAAAAATTGTGGTAAAATCCAACTAACAAAAATTTTCCTTCTTACCAATTTTTATAAGTGTAAATTTAGTGCTATATTAAGTGCATTCACATTGTTGTGCAGCCAATGCCTAGAGCTCTCTTCATCTTGTAAAATGGAAAGTTGGTACCCAATTATAAAATGGGAAGTTGGTATCCATCTCTTCATCTTGTAAAATGGGAAGTTGGTACTACTACCCATTTGTTATCCCTTCCCTGCAGGCCCTTGCAGCTACCATTCTTTCTGTCTCTATGACCTTGACTACTCTAGATGCCTCATATAATGCTGTTTGTCTTTTGTGACTAGCTTATTTCAGTCCTCATGTTTCATCCATTGTATGCACATACCACATTTTATTTATTATGCATATACCACATTTATCTGTTGATGGACATTTGCATTGCTTCCACCTTTTGGGTATTGTGAAAAATGGTGCTATGAACATGAGTATACAAATACCTTTTTGAGACCCTGCTCTCAATTCTTTTGGATGGATATGCAGAAGTGAAATTTCCAGATCATATGGTCATTCTATTTTCAGTTTTGGAGGAACTGCTATATATACGGTTTTTCATAGTGCCTGCACTACAACATATAGTGCCCCACGAACAGGAAATAAGGCTTCCAATTTTTTCTTATCCTTGCTAACACTTTTTATTTTGTACATTTTTATAGTAAACATCCTATGGTTGTGAGGTGATATTTCATTTGGTTTTGATTTGCATTTTCCTAGTGATTAGTGATTTTTTTGCAAGTTGTAAAACTATTTGAACCATTTATTTTTTTCCTCTCTCTTTTGTTTTATTATACTTTAAGTTCTGAGATACATGTGCAGAATGTGCAGGTTTGTTACATAGGTATACATGTGTTATGGTGGTTTGCTGCATCCATCAACCTGTCATCTACATTAGGTATTTCTCCTAATGCTATTCCTTCCCTAGCCCCCCCACCCCTTGACAGGCCCTGGTGTGTAATGTTCCCTCACTATGCCCATATATTTTCATGGTTCAAGTCCCACTTATGAATGAGAACATGCAGTGTTTGGTTTTCTGTTCCTGTGTTAATATGCTGAGAATGATGGTTTCCAGTTTCATCCATGTCCCTGCAAAGGACATGAACTCATTCTTTTTTATGGCTGCATGGTATTCCATGGTGTATATGTGCTACATTTTCTTTATCCAGTCTAACATTGATGGGCATTTGGGTTGGTTCCAAGTCTTTGCTATTGTGAACAGTGCTGTAATAAACATATGTGTGCATGTGTCATAGTAGAATAATTTATAATCCTTTGGATATAAACTCAGTAATGAGATTGCTGGGTCAAATGGTATTTCTAGTTCTAGATCCTTGAGAAATCGCAATATTGTCTTCCACAATGGCTGAACTAATTTACACCCCCAACAACAGTGTAAAAGCATTTCTATTTCTCCACATCCTCTCCAGCATCTGTTGTTTCCTGACTTTTAATGATGGCCACCCTAACTGGCATGAGTTGGTATCTCATTGTGGGTTTTGATTTGCATTTCTCTAATGACCAGTGATGATGAGCTTTTTTTTTACATACGTTTGTTGGCCACATAAATGTCTTCTTTTGAGAAGGGTCTGTTCATATTTTTCACCCACTTTTTGATGGAGCTGTTTTTTCTTGTAAATTTGTTTAAGTTCTTTGTAGATTCTGGATATTACACCTTTGTCAGGTGGATAGATTGCAAAAATTTTCTCCCATTCTGTAGTTTGCCTTTTCGCTCTGATGATGATTTCTTTTGCTGTGCAGAAGCTCTTTAGTTTAATTAGATCCCATTTGTCAATTTTGGCTTTTGTTGCAATTGCCTTTGGTGTTTTAGTCATGAAATCTTTGCCCATGTCTATGCCCTGAATGGTATCGCCTAGGTTTTCTTCTAGAGTTTTTATGGTTTTATGTTTTATGTTTAAGTCTTTAATTCATTTTGAGGTAATTTTTTTTACAAGGTGTAAGAAAGGGTTCCAGTTTCAGTTTTCTGCATATTGCTAGCCAGTTTTCCTAATACCATTTATTAAATAGGGAATCTTTTCCCCAATGCTTGTTTTTGTCAGATTTGTCAAAGATCAGTTGGTCATAGTTATGTGGCATTATTTCTGAGGCCTCTGTTCTGTTCCATTGGTTTATATATCTGTTTTGGTACCAGTGTTGTCCTGTTTTGGTTACTGTAGCCTTGTAGTATAGTTTGAAGTCAAGTAGCGTGATGCCTCCAGCTTTGTTCTTTTTACTTTTTTCTTTGTCTTGGTTATATGTGCTCTTTTTGATTTATATGAAGTTTAAAGTAGTTTTTTTCTAATTCTGTGAAAAAAGTCAATGGTAGCTTGATGGGGATAGCATTGAATCTATAAATTACTGTGGGCCATATGGCTGTTTTCACAATATTGATTCTTCCTATCCATGAGCATGGAATGTTTTTCTATTTGTCTGTGTCCTCTCCTATTTCCTCAAGTAGTGGTATGTAGTTCACCTTGTAGAGGTCTTTCACACCCCTTGCAAGTTGTATTCCTAGGTATTTTATTCTCTTTGTAGCAACTGGGAATGGGAGTTAGCTCATGTTTTGACTCTCTGTTTGCTTATTATTGGTATATAGGAATGCTCGTGATTTTTGCACATTAATTTTGTATCCTGAGACTTTGCTGAAGTTGCTTATCAGTTTTAAGGAGATTTTGGGCTGAGACAATGGAGTTTTCTAAATATATAATCACGTCATCTACAGAGATAATTTGACTTTCTCTCTTCCTATTTGAATATCCTTTATTTCTTTCTCACGTCTAATTACCCTGGCCAGAACTTCCAATACTATGTTGAATAGGAGTGGTGAGAGAGGGCATCCCTGTCTTGTGCCGATTTTCAAAGGAAATGCTTCCAGCTTTTGCCCATTTAGTATTATATTATCTGTGAACTTGTCTTAAATAGCTCTTATTATTTTGAGATATGTTTCATCAATACCTAGTTTATTGAGTGTTTTTAGCATGAAGGAATATTGAATTTTATCAAAGGCCCTTTCTGCATCTATTGAGATAATCATGTGGTTTTTGTCATTGGTTTTGTTTATGTCATGGATTACATTTATTGATTTGTGTATGTTGAACTAGCCTTGCATCTTAGGGATGAAGTCAACTTGATTGTGGTGGATAAGCCTTTTGATGTGCTGCTGGATTTGGTTTACCAGTATTTTATTGAGGATTTTCGCATCAGTGCTCATCAGGGATATTGTCCTGAAATTTTCTTTTATTGTTGTGTCTCTGCCAAGTTTTGGTATCAGGATAATGCTGGCCTCATGAGTTAGAAAAGCATCCATCTTTTGTTTTTTTTTTTTAATTTTTTGTTTTTATTGTACTTTAAGTTCTGGGATACCTGTACAGTATGTGCAGGTTTGTTACATAGGTATATACATGCCATAGTGGTTTGCTGCAGCCATAAACCCATCATCTACATTACATATTTCTCCTAATGCTAGCCCTCTCCTAGCCTCCCACAATAGGCCCCAGTGTGTGTGATGTTCCCTCTCTGTGTCCATGTGTTCTCATTGTTCAACTCTCACTTACAAGTGAGAACAAGCAGCATTTGGTTTTCTGTTCCTGTGTTAGTTTGCTGAGAATGATGGTTTCCAGCTAAGGACATGGACTCATCATTTTTTATGGCTGCATACTATTCCATGGTGTATATGTGCCACATTTTTTTATCCAGTCTATTATTGATGGGCATTTGGGTTGGATCCAAGTCTTTACTATTGTGAACAGTGCTGCAGTAAACATACGTGTGCATGTGTTGTTATACTAGAATGGTTTATAATCCTTTGGGTATATATTCAGTAATGGGATTGCTGAGTTAAATGGTATTTCTATTTCTAGATCATTGAGGAATTGCCACACTGTCTTTCACAATGGCTGAACTGAGTATCCATCAACAGTGTAAAAGTGTTCCTATTTCTCCACATCCTTTCCAGCATCTGTTGTTTCCTGACTTTTTAATGATCGCCATTCCAACTGATGTGAGATGGTGACTCATTGTGGTTTTGATTTTTATTTCTCTAATGACCAGTGATGATGAGCTTTCTTTCATGTGTTTGTTGGCTGCATAAATGCCTTCTTTTGAAGAAATGTCTGTTCATATCCTTCACCTGCTTGATGGGGTTGCTTTTTTCTTGTAAAACTGTTTAAGTTCTTTGTAGATTCTGGATATTACACCTTTGTCAGGTGGATAGATTGCAAAATTTTTCTCCCATTCCGTAGTTTGCCTTTTCGCTCTGATGATGGTTTCTTTTGCTGTGCAGAAGCTCTTTAGTTTAATTAGATCCCATTTGTCAATTTTGGCTTTTGTTGCAATTGCCTTTGGTGTTTTAGTCATGAAGTCTTTGCCCATGTCTATGCCCTGAATGGTATTGCCTAGGTTTTCTTCTAGAGTTTTTATGGTTTTATGTTTTATGTTTAAGTCTTTAATCCATTTTGAGGTAATTTTTATATAAAGTGTAAGGAAGGGTTCCAGTTTCAATTTTCTGCATATAGCTAGCCAGTTTTCCTAACACCATTTATTAAATAGGGAATCTTTCCCCAATGCTTGTTTCTGTCAGGTTTGTCAAAGATCAGATGGCTGTAGATGCGTGACATTATTTCTGAGGCCTCTGTTCTGTTCCATTGGTTTATATATCTGTTTTGGTACCAGTATTGTGCTGTTTTGGTTACTGTAGCCTTGTAGTATAGTTTGAAGTCAGGTAGTATGATCCCTCCAGCTTTGTTCTTTTTGCTTAGGACTGTCTTGGCTATGTGGGCTCTTTTTTGATTTTATATGAAATTTAAAATAGTTTTTTCTAATTTTGTGAAGAAAGTCAGTGGTAGCTTGATGAGGATAGCATTGAATCAATAATTACTTTGGGCAGTATAGCCATTTTTACAATATTGATTTTTCCTATCCATGAGCATGGAATGTTTTTCCATTTGTTAGTGTCCTCTCTTATTTCCTCAAGCAGTGGTTTGTAATTATCATTGTTGAGGTTCTTCACATCCCTTGCAAATTGTATCCCTATGTGTTATCTTTGTAGCAGTTGTGAATGGGAGTTCACTCATGATTTGGCTATATGTCTATTATTGGTGTATAGGAATGCTTGTGATTGTTGCACATTGATTTTTTATCCTGAGACTTTGCTGAAGTTGCTTATCAGCTTAAGGAGATTTTGGGCTGAGACAATGGGGTTTTCTAAATATATAGTCACGTCCTCTGCAAACAGAGACAACTTGATTTTCTCTCTTCCTATTTCAATACCCTTTATTTCTTTCTCTTGCCTGATTGCCCTGGCCAGAACTTCCAATACTATGTTGAATAGGAGTGGTGAGAGGTCATCTTTATCTTATGCCAGTTTTCAAAGGGAATGCTTCCATCTTTTGCTCATTCAGTATGATATTGGCTGTGGGTTTGTCATAAATAACTCTCATTATTTTGAGAAACGTTCCACCAATACCTAGATTATTGAGAGTTTTTAGCATGAAGGAATGTTGAATTTTATGAAAGGCCTTTTCTGCATCTATTGAGATAATCATGTGGGTTTTGCCATTGGTTCTCTTTATGTGATGAATTATGTTCATTGATTTGTGTATGTTGAACCAGTCTTGCATCCCAGGGATGAAGCTGACTTGATCATGGTGGATAAGCCTTTTGATGTGCTGCTGGATTTGGTTTGCCAGTATTTTACTGAGGATTTTTGCATCGGTGTTCATCAGGGATATTGTCCTGAAATTTTCTTTTATTGTTGTGTCTCTGCCAGGTTTTGATATCAGGATGATGCTGGCCTCATAAAATGAGTATGAGAAATTCCTCTTTTCTATTGTTTGGAATAGTTTCAGGAGAAACTGTACCAGATCCTTTTTGTACCTTTGGTAGAATTTGGCTCTGAATCTGTCTGGTCCTGGGCTTTTTTTGGTTGGTAGGCTATTAATTACTGCTTCAATTTCAGAAGTTGCTATTGTTCTATTCAGGGATACAACTTCTTCCTGGTTTAGTCTTGGGAGGGTGTACATGTCCAGGAATTTATCCATTTTCTCTAGATTTTCTAGTTTGTGTAGAGGTGTTTATAGTATTCTCTGACGGTAGTTTGTATTTCTGTGGAATCAGTGGTGATATTCCCTTTATTATTTTTTATTGTGTCTATTTGATTCTTCTCTCTTTCTTCTGTATTAGTCTGGCTAGTGGTCTGTTTTGTTAATCTTTTCAAAAAAAAGCAGCTCCTGGATTCACTGATTTTTTTTTTTTTGAAGGATTTTTCATGACTCTATCTCCTTCAGTTCTGCTTTGATCTTAGTTATTTCTTGTCTTCTGCTAGCTTTTGAATTTGTTTGCCCTTGCTTCTCTAGGTCTTTTAATTGTGATGTTAGGGGTCCATTTTAGATCTTTCCCACTTTTTCCTGTGGGCATTTAGTGCTATAAATTTTCCTCTAAACACTGCTCTAGCTATGCCCCAGAAATTCTGGTATGTTGTGTCTTTATTCTCATTGATTTCAAAGAATTTATTTCTGCTTTAATTTCGTTATTTACCAAGTAGTCATTCAGGTGCAGGTTGTTCAGTTTCCATGTATTGTGTGGTTTTGAGTGAGTTTCTTAATCCTGAGTTCTAATTTGATTGCACTGTGGTCTCAGAGACTGTTTGTCATGATTTCCGTTCTTTTCCATTTGCTAAGGGGTGTTTTACTTCCAGTTATTTGGTCAATTTTAGAATAAGTGTGATGTGGGGCTGAAAAGAATGTATATTCTGTCGATTTGGGGTGGAGAGTTCTGTAGATGTCTGTTAGTTCCACTTGCTTCAGATCTGAGTTCAAGCCCTGAATATCCTTGTTAATTTTCTGTCTCACTGATCTGTCTAATATTGACACTGGGTGTTAGTCTTCCACTGTTATTGTGTGGAAGTCTAAGTCTCTTTGTAGGTCTATAATGACTTGCTTTGTGACTCTCAGTGCTCCTGTATTGGGTGCATATATATTTAGGATAGTTAGCTTTTTTTTTTTTTTTTTTTTTTCCAGACAAATGTTACTCTGCTGCCCAGGCTGGAGTGCAGTGGTGCAATCTCAGCTCACTGAAACCTCTGCCTCCCAGGTTCAAGTAATTCTCCTGCCTGAGCCTCCTGAGTAGCTGGGATTACAGGCACATGCCACCATGCCTGGCTAATTTTTATGTTTTTAGTAGAGATGGAGTTTCACCATGTTGAACAGGCTGATCTTCAACTCGTTGCCTCAGGTAATCCACCTGCCTCGGCCTCTCAAAGTGTTGGTATTACAGGTGTGAGCCACTGTGCCCAGCCAGTTAGCTCCTCTTGTTGCATTGATCCCTTTACCATTATGTAATGTCCTTCTTTGTCTTTTCTGATCTTGGTTGGTTTAAAGTCTGATTTATCAGAGACTAGGATTGCAACTCACGCTTTTTTTTTTTTTTTTTTTTTTTTGCTCTCCATTTGCTTGGTAAATCTTCCTCCATCCCTTTATTTTGAGCCTATATGTGTCTTTGCATGTGAGATGGGTCTCCTGAACACAGCACACCAGTGAGTCTTGATTCTTTATCCAATTTTCCAGTCTGTGCCTTTTAATTGGGGCATTTAGCCCATTTACATTTAAGGTTAATATTGTTATGTGTGAATTTGATCTTGTTATTATCATGCTAGCTGGTTATTTTGCCCATTAGTTGATGCAGTTTCTTCATAGTGTCAATGGTCTTTACATTTTGTTGGCTGATACTGGTTTTTCCTTTCCATTTTTAGTGCTTCTTTCAGGAGTTCTTGTAAGGTGTGCTTGGTGGTGACAAAATCCCTCAGCATTTGCTTGTCTGTAAAGGATTTTTTCTCCTTCACTTGTGAAGCTTAGTTTGGCTCGATATGAAATTTTGGGTTGAAATTTATTTTCTTTAAGAATGTTGAATATTGGCCTCCACTCTCTTCTGCCTTGTAGGGTTTCTGCAGAGAGATCTGCTATGAGTCTGATGGGCTTCCCTTTGTGGGTAATGCTACCTTTCTCTCTGGCTGCCCTTTACATTTTTTCCTGCATTTCAGCCTTGGTGAATTTGTTGATTATGTGTTTTGGAGTTCTTCTTCTCGAGGAGTGTCTTTGTGGTGTTCTATGTATTTCCTGAATTTGAATATTGGCCTGTCTTGCTAGGTTGGGGGAAGTTCTCCTGGATAATACCCTAAAATGTGTTTTCCAACTTGGTTCCATTCTCCCCTGTCACATTCAGGTACACCTATCAAATGTAGATGTGGTCTTTTCACATAGTCCCATGTTTCTTGGAGGTTGTGTTCATTCCTTTACATTCATTTTTCTCTAATCTTGTCTTCACAGTTTATTTCATTAAGTTGATCTTCAATCTCTGATATTCTTTCTTGTGCTTGATCGATTCAACTATTGATACTTTTATATGCTTTATGAAGTTCTTGTGTTTTTCAGCTCCATCAGAGCATTTATGTTAATCTCTAAACTGGTTATTCTAGTTAGCAATTCCTCTAATCTTTTATCAAGGTTCTTAGTTTCCTTGCATTGGGTTAGAACATGCTACTTTAGCTTGGAAGTTAGTTATTACCCACCTTTTGAAGCCTACTTCTGCCAATTCATCAAACTCATTCTCTGTCCAGTTTTGTTCCCTTGCTGGCAAGAAGTTGTGATCCTTTGGAGGAGAAGAGGTATTCTGGTTTTTGGAATTTTCAGCATTTTTGTGCTGGATTTTCCTCATCTTCGTGGATTTATCTGCCTTTAGTCTTTGCTTTTGGTGACCTTTGCATGGAGTTTTTGCATGGTCATCCTTTTTGTTCATGTTGATACTATTGCTTTCTCTTTCTTAGTTTTCCTTCTAACAGTCAGGCCCCTCTGCTGCAGGTCTGCTGGAGTTTGCTGGGGGTCCACTCCAGACCTTGTTTGCCTGGGTATCACCAGCGAAGCTGCAGAACAGCAAAGATTGCTGCCTGTTCCTTCTTTTTGAAGTTTTGCCCCAGAGTGGCACCTGCCAGATGCCAGCCAGAACTCTCCTGTATGAGGTGTGGTATCTGTTGACCCCTGCTGGGAGGTGTCAGGGACCCACTTGAGGAGGCAGTCTGTCTCTTAGCAGAGCTCCAGTGCTGCTTTGGGAGTTCCACTGCTCTCTTCAGGGCTGGTAGGCAGAAACATTTAAGTCTGCTGAAACTGTGCCCACAGCTGCCCCTTCCCCCCACATGCTCTGTCCCAGGGAAATGGGAGTTTTATCTATAAGCCCCTGACTGGGACTGCTACCTTTTTTCCAGAGATGTCCTCCCCAGAGAGGTAGAATCTAGAGAGACAGTCTGGCTACAGTAGTTTTGAGGTAATGTGGTGGGCTTTACCTAGTTTGAACTTCCTTTCTTTACACTGTGAGGGGAAAACCACCAATTCAAGCTTCAGCAATGGCAGGCACCTCTCCCCCCCAGCAAGCTTGAGCATCCCAGGTGGACTTCACACTGCTGTGCTGGCAGCGAGAATTTCAAGCCAATGGATCTTAGCTTGCTTGGCTGGGTGTGGGTGGGATCTGCTGAACAAGACCACTTGGCTCCCTGGCTTCAGCCCCCTTTCCAGGGGGAGTGAACAACGACTCTGTCTCACTGGTGTTCCAGACGCCACTGAGGTACAAAAAAGACTCCTGCAGCTAGCCCAGTGTCTCCCAAAACAGCTGCCCAGTTTTGTGCTTGAAACCCAGGGCCCTTGTGGTATAGGCACCCAAGGGAATCTACTCTATGGGTTGTGAAGACCATGGGAAAAGTATAGTATCGGGGCTGGATAGCACCATTTCTCATGGCATGGTCCCTCACGGCTTCCTTTGGCTAGGGGAGGGAGTTCCCCAACCCCTTGCACTTCCTGGGTGAGGAGATGCCCCACCCTGCTTCTGCTCATCCTCTGTGGGCTGCGCCTCCTGTCTAACTGGTCGAATGAGATGAACCAGGTATCTCAGATGGAAATGCAGAAATCACCTGCCTTCTGCAGTGGTCTCACTGGGACCTGCAGACTGGAGGTGTTCTTATTAGCCATCTTGCCCAGGAATGGTTATTGATGTTAAACATCTTTTCATGTGCTTTTTGGTCACTTGTATATCTTTTTGGAGAATGATCTATTCAAGTTCTTTGCTCAATTTTTATTCTAGTTGGGTTTTTGTTATGGAGTTATAGGAGTTCTTTATATATTCTGGGTATGAATCCCTTATCAGAATACACAACTTGCAATCATTTTTCCCCATTTTATAAGTTGCCTTTTCACTCCATTGATTGTGCCCTTTGATGCTCTGAAGTTTTAAGTTTTGATGTGGTTACATTTTTCTTCACTAGTTTTTGGCTTACGTTCTCTTTGAGAAATCAATAAAATAAATAGACCATCTCCCCCCTGCAAAAAATAAAATGAACACATTCAAATGAAATATCACATGCTAGCTCATGAGGTTTTCTGTTTGTTTGGCATCTATTTGGGGGGGCTATAAGGAAGTTTTTGTTGTTTGGTGAGTTTACAATGACTTGGCTGTGGCTAGGCACAGACGCTGGGTGCTGGAGAGATGGCTCCTATTCTGTTGTGCTCTGAATACAGCCCTGCTTGATTCCAGATCCTGGCCTTGTATTTCCTATAGTGGAGAAAAGGTAGGTCTGGAGTTCTTGTTATGATAGGAATTGAACTAGAATGGCAGAAAGGAGGGTGTAGATTTGTGTAGGTGGTGACTGAGTATATGTGCAAGTGTGGAGTGGGGGGTGGTTAGGGGAGTGAAGGTAGGCAGGAGTGGTGCTGCCTGTTGGGAAAGTGGCTGTTCCAAAGGAGAAGTATTAAGGTCAAAGTCAATCCAGAATAATGGAAACCATTGTGAGCACTTAAAACAGGCGGAATTTGATTCAGGGAATTGATTTCATAAAAGATGGAAAAGTCTGAAAAATCAACCAGGGGAATGGATTGCCAAGCCAGAGTTATATCTAAAGCAGAAGAGTAGAGGGGAAAGAGTCCAAAATAGATAGGAAAGGGGAGAAACATACTGGCTTCTCCTTCCTCCAGACAGTGACTTCTCTTGGCCAACTCAGCCAGAAGCCAACTGTCCTGGGAAGCAGGGAAACAGAACAAAGTGGGAAAAGGGCAGGGAATCAATCTAAAGCAAACAGAACCAGGATGGCAAGGTGTACTTGGTGCTGCTGTGCTTTGGGATACCAACAATCCTCTTCTGCTTTATTTGGAGGATTCTACCTCATTTTGTGCATGCCATCTTCTGGCCTTGGCAGTTTCTCTTGAAAATCTGCTGACTAAATTTTATTACTTAGGCTGCTATCAGTTGGAAGGGATATGACTGTTATCCTTAGGTTCCACCAAGGCTGTGAAAATTTGGAACTAGGGTAGATGGTGCAGCTGGAAGACTAAGGAGGGGTAAGCATCCCAGTGGCCAAACTTATGATCTTGGTTGAACAATGCAAGTAAGTGATTTATGGGAATATGTCTGGCCAGTTGATTTGGGAAGGTTAAGAACAGGATGCCTTTCATAATGCACCCAAGGAGGCCAAAGTGGGAAATCTTAAAACTAGTAATTTTGAAATGACACCTTCCTCTTTTGCACACAGTGAAAACAAAGGCTTATTTTTCACTTTACATTTTTGTGCATATATTTTCTTACATATAGCCCTTAAGTGGAGTGAGCCACAATGACTTACAAAAAACACTTCAAAAATAAAAGTTCTTTAGTACATTTTAGAGAATGGAGAGAATTGATAAGAGGGGAAGTAGAAGAGAAAGGGAAAACAGCCAAGAAAAGGAGCAAAGAAAGACAGCAATGTAAAAGTTTTTTTTTTTTTTTTTTTTAAGGGAAGAGATAATGGGAGAGTCAAAGTATTAAATGGAAGAAAAATAATGGAGAAAAATGAGAGAGAGTTTTAAGAGAAAGGGGGAGATGGGTTGAAGAGGAAGCAGTGGTTTAGTAGTGGTTAACTATCAGGTACATTAAACAAGGCATTTAAAGTTTTGATTCTATGGATATTCAAATTTCACAATTCTAGTTCTCTTCTGTAATCTGTGAGCCACTTGCTTCTTAGATTCAGCCAGGATGAAGTGGTGTAGTTGTAGGGGCTGTTGAAATATTGAGTTAGCAGATGGTGTCAGCCCAGAGGTACACCCACCCACCCAGCCCTCTTCACTCCTGGTGTCTCAGCCTCTTTCAGGAACCAAACTCCTCACTGTCAATGACCAAAGAGTGAATCCCTGGACCAGCAGAGAGTCTTCAGATCCCTGCTTCAGGAATCCATGCTGATTGGTTGGCAAACATTTTAAATGTCACTCCTGTGTTAATGAGGTTGTCATTCACCCAGCACTGAAGGATTATTCTCTGGGTTTCAGCTGTACTGATAAAAATTTTATCATCTGGTAGGCTGGAAGAAATGAGAACAAGGATTAGATGTGGTTTGAAGGCTGGCCTTCCTGACTCTAGCTTAAATGAAAGAGGAAAATTAAGTCACTGATATAGGTATTTCCCAGATATCAACATAACTTTGGGATTAGATTGGTATGTTTTTCTAGGGCACCCTGCCTAGTAAGGAGCTAATGTGGAGAACAATACTTCAGTTGAGCATAGAACTTTGGCAGTGTTATATCTAAACAACACTTTAACCCCATCTTATCTGATGATTTGATGTCTTTAAAAGATTCAAGCTATTGATCAAACTTCTTAAACAGACATTTGCTCATCAGAGTTTTAAATCTGAGATAAGCATACGTTTGACACCCAGATTCCAGCACGCTAAATAAACTTAGTTCTGTTGTTAAATGATATTAGAAATCTAGACTTTGTGAGTTTTGTAGTAGTATAGCCTTTGATTACAGCAAAAGCAAGTTTTTAATAGATGTCTCATCTGTGAGTCTGTGCTAAGCGTAGTTCAAAGGCATTTACACTGCATTTGAAAGACATTATTTTAAAAGGTGGAAATATCTAGGCACTTCTGACACAGTTTCTTTAAAAAGCAATGGAAAGGTATTATATTTGTGTCTTTGTCTCTAGGTTTCTCGCTTTGATTTTTAAGAATTAGATCACAGGTTGGCTGTATGCTTTGAAAACCCATACCAAATTCAGATATTGCTTAGTGTGGAAGGCGGGGCTGGGGGGAGGTTTGGCTATCAGTTACCTTTTCCTTCTGCTGCTAGCTGTGTATTGTGAGTAAAAACTTAACAGTTATCAGTATTTCGTAGACTCAAACCCCAGAAATTTCATGTAGTCTCACCTCCCTAGTACTAGGATGTTGGGATCTTAAATTTACACTCTTTTATTTATGCATTTTTTTCCCAGAAGTTATCACTCTTTACGTGATGCCCCAAATTCACTTCAAATAGAGTTTAGTCACTAGTTTTGCTAAGTTATTTTTTCCTTTCTCTGAGAAGCACCGGGGGTTGTTTACTTACTGCCTCCTTTTTTCTTCAATGAAATCTTTTTTCCCTAGTCAAGTAGTTCTGTTTCTGTCCATGCTGTGATAATGGGAGAGAAATCTTGAACTATGCTCCCTTGAACAGAAGTGATTTGCCTTCTGGGATGTGAGCTAAATTTGGACTTTTCCCTGCAGCATGGGAGCACAAGCCTCAGGACAGCTTTCTCTGGGTGTTCAACGGCTTTTCTGGGGGAGTACTGGCAGCAGCACCAACAGCAGTAGTTTGAGGCTATTTCTCACCCAGTGTTGAGTGCGTTACATTAGCACCAGCAAAAAGGAAATTCCAAGAGCATAACTTGATCACGGTGAACCATGTCTTTGTTATTTACTTGAGGGCCTTCTCTCAATCCTGTTGGCCAATCTTCATGAACATTTGCCTAGCCTTCCCTTAGAGAATGAGCTGACTGAAAAGTCACCTTGTTCGGTTCTCCTCGAACGGGATTTTTGGGAAGATAACAATGAAGGACAGTAAACTTACAAACTTAGTCTTCTCTACAACCTGAGCCTGACACCTGCCTCGTGCACTGTTCTTTCTGGCAGGAAATTGGGAAGGCTCTGGTAGCCTGAAAACGACAAGACACTGAGAGGCACTGGGAGATCTCACTGTGGAAATGGCTCTGACTGTGTGTTTAGCTGTGCAGGTCACAGATTAGTGGGTTGCAGTGGTTTCTAGGGGGCCTGGGCTTTCTGCAGAGGAGGCCCTGCTGAGAGAACAGCTGAAGTTTGCCCCCAAGATCAGAGAGCAAGCTTGTTTAGGTTAAGGCTTCACAGTACCAGCTTTTATTACATTTTAATGATCAGAGTCATATTTTATTCACAGGGCTCAAGCTGAGCACCCTGGAGTTAGTAAAGCACAAGGTTTCTATTTCACACTCAGGCCAGTCAATGAAAAAGTTTGAAATAGAAGAAAGCTTGGGGATTGAGCCTCATTATTAAAAAATGAACATGAAGGATTTGCTGAACACTGACAATAAAATATCTAGGGTAACAGACTTATTATGTAGCTTTCCATGGTTTATGTTGAAGATGCAAATAAGTCTCATCTTGTTTGCTAGAGAACTAACCTCTCATTAACTTGTATTTTCAGACCTTCACAATACCCCTTTAACAGAAATACAGCTCTCCCCTGGAATTCCTCTCCAACTAGGAAAATTTGAGAGCATTCTCTGTGTTTTATCTTTTGCTTTCTGAAAAAAAGAAAAAAGAGAAGCATTGGGTGTGCTCCATTTCTACATATAATGTGGAGAAGATTGAGTGAGGTTCTAATTCATTTTGTAGGAAAGAATGAAGAAGAATTTAATTTCCTTTTTACCCTGCTGCTAGGTGCAAGTAATGTTAGAGGGTGATTAACTTTTATGTTGCTGGAGCATTTTCACATGAAAGTCATTTTCAAAGAAACCGTGAGTAAGTCTAGTAATTGAGAGAGAGTTGTTTAGGCCACTTTCAAAGTGACCTCTGTATTTTGGGGGATATTAGGATGACACCAATGGTGGGTGAGACTCAGAGGCATAATTAGAATCAGTTGTGAAAGATGAATCAGTGAATCCACCTTGAACTCTCTGACCGAAAGATAAAACCTGTGGCCAATGTTGTCTTTTCTCTTTCTTTTTCACTTTTTGAAGCTGTATTTGGAGATCAAAGGACACCTCTAGAGGTTAATCATGATAACAGTTGTTCAACATCAATTCAGCTTCATCAGTTTTCCATGATCTGTCTTAACTCAGGGTCATATGTCTGTATATTTGGCAGGTTCCCTATAATTATGGAATGAATATATTAATGAGTAAAGAGAAGGGACCATGAGCAAAATATTTCCTAATAGCAGATAGTCCAAAAGCCATTTTCTTGGATGTTGCAAAACATTACATGGTTTTCTTTTTTCTGCTGTAGATTTACTTCCTTAATTATATTTTGTTTGGGTTAATACTAAAATTCATGTTTTTATTTTTGTACTTTCACGCTAACTATGTGAATTTACAAACCTAGAGGGTGCAGAATGGCAAGAAGACATCACTGAGTAGACTAAAAATGTCCCAGTAATAATTCTTAAGGGGGGATAATCCAGTTATTTTTTCTAAATGACAACAGTATGTTATTTATGTGTTTTACCAACCCCTGATCCCCCTAAAAATTGGGACTTCAACAGTAAGAGCTATTTCATATGCATATTATCAATACTTTGCATAAAAAAGAGATACATTTAATATTAATGTTTTCAAACTATTTTTTGTAGACTTCTTGATTCTTGAAATACTGCAGTTTTTTTTTTTTATTATAGTTTAAATTCTGGGGTACATGTACAGATTGTGCAGGTTTGTTACATAGGTATGCACGTGCCATGGTGGTTTGCTGTATCCATCCTGCCCCCACCCCCATCATCTACATTAGATATTTCTCCTAATGTTAATCCCTCCTCAATC
Source organism: Ateles fusciceps (assembly GCA_036589455.1). NCBI lineage: Eukaryota > Metazoa > Chordata > Mammalia > Primates > Atelidae > Ateles > Ateles fusciceps. Next base: position 13,205,088 of record JAZHEH010001266.1, on the reverse strand, counting down.
TCCCTATTCCCTGCTATTCCTCCCCTACCACCCCACCCCACAACAGGCCCCAGTGTGTGATGTTCCCCTCCCTGTGTCCATGTGTTCTCATTGTTCAACACCCTCTTATGAGTGAGAACATGTGGTGTTTGGTTTACTGTTCTTGTGTCAGTTTGCTAAGAATGATGGTTTCCAGCTTCATCCATGTCCCTGCAAAGGACATGAACTCATCCTTTTTTATGGCTGCATAGTATCCCATGGTGTATATGGAAACACTGCAGTTTTATAGACTCATTTATTTAGAATGCCAATAGGTCCCATTCTTAAGTTTGAGACTTTTTTATTTTTATGGGTATGTAGTAGGTATATATATATATTGGGGGTATGTGAGACATTTTGATACAGGCATACAATGTGTAATAATCATATCAAGGTAAATGGGGTATTCATCATGCAAGCATTCATCATTTCTTTGTATTTTGAACATTCCAGTTGTACTCCAAGTTTCAGTTTTCTTATTTGTGAAATGGAAATACTAAAGAGTTTGTTGTGAGGATTAAAAGAGATAATCTACACAAGATATTTAGATACTTGTGGGCTTGCTATAAATGGTCAACACTATTGGGTATCTTCATTATTACTATTGCTACATGCTCTGCATTGTAAATTAGCATTGACTTCTGCTTTCTTATAAAACTGTTAGTGGCTGGGATATCTTAATGCTAAGCACACAAGCTAGTGGTTCAAAACTTTTCACCACTAAAGAGCTCTCCATATCTCATAACACATTAAATGAACTCCTTTTATTAATTTTGAAATATTAATCAAAGATGTTTAACTGCTAATTGAAGCTTCTGATTGATGTGACATGGTCAATATTATAACAGATTGATATACTTCCTGCGATTTGGCAAGCAGCTACATACTTTCTTTTCGGCTTTAAACACTTTGATTTATAGCTCAAAGACCCTAATTGTTACTACTATAGATATAACCATATTTAAAGACCCTGATTTATGTGTTCTTTTGCATTTCTCTAGGGTGTAACATAGGTCCAAGAAGGGTATATAGCAATAAGTAGTTCAACAGCTTTGACAGATGGGGACACTGAGGCCCAAAATGAGATCATGTGGTTAGAGGCAGAGTCGAGACTAGAATGAGATCTCCTGAGCCCAAGTACTGTACTTTTCCCAAGATACCACATGAATGTCCACATAAAGGCAACCTAAATTATCCTGTGACATCTTAGCCATGTTTTTTTTATTCACAAGGTAGACAATTAAGGTTCTTTTTCCATAACAAGGATAAGGTTCTTTTTCCATAACAAGCCAAAAGTTGAGTAGTTTCTATGTTATCAGACAATATGCTAAGTGCTTTATAAGCATAATCTCATTAAATGTTTGTAATAAATTTAGAAGGTGGTTAATAGTATTATCCCTATATTATAGTTGGGAAGGTAAGGCTCAGGGAGATTAAGAGCTCAGATTGAAAATTGTGAGCCAGGATTCAAAATGGGGTAGCTATGACTTTAGAATAGTGTAGGCCCTGCTGTTTGACCACTCCACTGAACTGCCTTCACACCCTTATCCCCCTGCACCAAAGACATCAAAGACAATGTTCGGTGTCTATGGCTGTTTGTCTTAGTGAGTTTGGGGCAGCTATCACAAATTATCATTGACTGGGTGACTTAAACAGCAGACATCCATTTCTCATCATTCTGAAGGCTGGGAGTCTGAAGTTAGGGTGCCAGCATAGCCAGGTTCTGGTGAGGGCTTGCTTCCTAGCTTGCAAATGGCCATCTTCTTGTGTACTTACAGAGTAGAAAGAAGACCAGGGAGCTCTCTGACATCCCTTTTAAAAGGACGCAAATTCCATCATGAAGTTTCCATCCTCATGACTTAATTACCTCCCAAGGGCCCTAACTCCCAATACCATAACATTGGGGGTTAGGATTTCAACATAAAAATTGTGTGTAAGCACATTCAGTCCATAGCACTGTTTATTTCAAGGAACTTAGGCCAATTGCATAAATGAGGACAAAGCTATGAATTCTAGGCTGTAAACACCAAGGAACTTTCATCTACTTTATGTTCATAGTCTGCATTCTTAGCCTAAGCTACTTGTCTTGAAGTGTAGTCTTGGGTTAATGGAAACCTAGTGAAAATATTGCTTCATCAGTAAAAGTCCTTCTCTTCTGCTATTCTTTTAACTGGCAAATTTCCATTCAGGAGCCATGAAGGGGGCTGGGAAGAGCATAATATTACCCAGATGGTAGTCATAAATCCCATGTCCACGTACATCTTTAGGAGAGTCTCTCTAATACTTACCCTTGGCAAACATACTTCCTTCATGAATTGCCTTTGCATGTTCTTTGTCCATTTTTCACTTGGGTGATTTTTATATTGAATTTTTCAACATACTAAACACATTAATCCTTAGGGTACCATAAATGTATAGCTATTTTTCTATCTGTTGATTGCCTTATAATTTTATTCATTCTACACAGATAAGATCATTAGTTTTATGTTGTAAATCAATTATCTTTTCCTTTATTTTTGCCTTGAGTATGATAGAAAGTACACCTCCATCCCAAGAATATATTAATAGTCATTTATATTTTTCTATTATTTTTATGGCGTCTTTTGTACATTTAAAACTTTAATCAACTTGGAATCAATTTTGTTATAAATAGTAACATGTCCTTATTTATCCTAAATTATTAGTATTTCAACCCTGCCTGTGTACTACATAATCCACCCCCTTTTCATTTATTTAAAATATTTAAAATTGTTATATATGCATTTTCTTTTTCAATTTCTATGCTGTATTAATGAATACATTTCTGCATCAATATTATACTAGTTTCAATTATTGTTGAATATGCACTTAATTTACAAGGCTTGACTGGATTTCTAGTTTTCCGGCCCTTAGCAAATTATAGGACGTAATCTCAAGGCTCTTGGAAGCATGAATATACCAAAAAATGATTGTGTGGCATATTATACAGCCTTAGAAAAAAACAAGGAAATCCTGCCATTTGTGGTAACATAGATGTACATAGAAGATGTTATGCCAAGTGAAACAAGCCTGACACAGCAAGACAAATACCTCAAGATCTCACTTATGTGTGGAATTTTAAAATGTCAAACTCATAGAAGTAAGAATAGAATGGTGGTTACCAGGGTCTTAGGGTGAAAGGAATAGGGAGATATTGGTCAAAGAGGACAAAGTTTCAGTTATGCAAATGATTAAGTTGTGGAGAGCCAATGTACAGCATGGCGATTATAGTTAACAACACTGTACCATATGCTTGAAATTTGCTAAGAGGGTAGATCTTAAATGTTCTCTACACACACACAAAAGGTAACTACGTGAAGTGATGATATGCTAATTAGCTTGATTGCGGTAATCATGTCAAAATGTATACATCTATTAAAACATCATGTTGTACATTCTAAATATATACAATTTTTATTTCTCAATTATATCTTGATGAAGCTGAAAAAATAGAAATAATTGTGATCAGCCTGACTACAAGGTGAGAGAGAGAAGACACTACAAAGTAGTCTTGGAAACTCAATAAAAGTTATTTGGGGATTACTTAATGTAAGTCAAACTTCTTTAAAGATCTCAAAAACCTCTGAGACTTTCACTAAATGATTGATACTCATAAAGAATTCAGTCTATAAAAAATCAGCATTCTCGCACATTCTTAGAATCAGAGCCTGTCTCTCAGACTGAAAGGGGTTATTATGAAAAATGGAGAAAACCCAGACCCTGTTCTACCAGCTGGATGTTGTGTAGTAAATTTCAGCCCCTATTTGTGATCTGTTCAAATATAGATGATCTAAAAAGGAATACAAATTTAAATTGGCTCACAAAATAACTGAGCCAATTACTTAGCAAGTGTGTATTCTTCTCTTTGGAAAACAGCTTGTGGAACATGCAAATTTTGTAAGCTTGCTCTGCATCATGCGTAACTACCTAAATCAAGTTATTTTTAACCTTAGGTACATCTGGGAAAGGTAAAATCCTGGAAGAAATAACTTGGCTCTGACAAATCTTATAAACACGAATTCTGCCTTTTCTATAAATTCTTCCCTCTCATTTCCCAACATCTCAAGATCTAAGTACAGGTAACAGACCTAAGAGGGCTTAGCAGGCTTACACTCTGCTTGTGGGTTCTCTTGATTGCTTTGAGGAGAATCTCATGATAGCATGGGAGAACAGGGAGGTAAACTGCTTATGTGGAAGACAGGGAGGCCAACTTTGGCTTGCTGTACAGAGTAGATTTATTTTAAAATCAAATAGGGACAATTCAGTTTCCTCTTTTCCTATCTCTATTTGCAGACAATATGATTGTATATTTAGAAGGTCCCATCGTCTCAGCCCAAAATCTCTTTAAGCTGATAAGCAACTTTAGAAAAGTATTGGGATACAAAATCAGTGTGCAAAAATCGCAAGCATTCCTATACACCAATAACAGAGAGCCAAATATGAGTGAACTCCTATTCACAATTGCTACAAAGAGAATAAAGTACCTAGGAATACAACTAATCAGGGATGTGAAGGACCTCTTCAAGGAGAACTACAAATAACAGAGGACACAAACAGATGGAAAAACATTCTATGCTCATGGTTAGGAAGAATCAATATCATGAACCATGGCCGTACTACCCAAAGTAATTTATAGATTCAATGCTATCCCCATAAAGCTACCACTGACTTTCTTCACAGAATTGGAAAAAAAACCTTAAACTTCATATGGAATCAAGAGAGCTCACATAGCCTAGACAATCCTAGGCAAAAACAAACAAAAAACAAAACAAAGCTGGAGGCATCATGCTACCTGACTTCAAACTATACTACAAAGATTCTGTAATCAAAACAGCATGGTACTGGTACCAAAACAGAGATATAGACCAATGGAACAGAACAGAGGCCTCAGAAGTAACATGACACATCCACAACCATCTGATCTTTGACAAACCTGACAAAAACAAGCAACAGGGAAAGGATTCCCTGTTTAATAAATAGTGTTGGGAAAACTGGCTAGCCATATGCAGAAAGCTGAAACTGGATCCCTTCCTTATACCTTATACAAAAATTAACTCCAGATGGACTAAAGATTTAAGCATAAGACCTAATACCATAAGAACTCTAGAAGAAAATCTAGGCAGTACCATTCAGGACATTGGTAGAGGCATGGACTTTATGACTAAAACACCAAAAGCAATGGCAACAAAAGCCAAAATAGACAAATAGGATCTAATTAAACTTAAGAACTTCTGCACAGCAAAAGAAACTATCATTAGGGTGAACTGGCAACAAACAGAATGAGAAAAAATTTTTGCAATCTACCCATTTGACAAAGGGCTAATACCTAGAATCTACAAAAAACTTAAATTTACAAGAAAAAAAACATCAAAAAGTAGGCAAAAGATTTGAACATTCACTTCTCAAAAGAACACATTTATGCAGCCAACAAACGTGAAAAAAAAGCTCATCATCACTGGTCATTAGAGAAATGTAAGTCAAAACCACATTGAGATACCATCTCATGCCACTTAGAATGGCAATCATTAAAAAATCAGGAGACAATAGATGCTGGAGAGGATGTGGAGAAAGAGGAACCCTGTTACATTGTTGGTGGGAGTGTAAATTAGTTCAACTATTGTGGAAGACAGTGTGGCAATTCCTCAAGGATATAGAACTAGAAATACTATTTGACCCAGCAATCCCATTACTGGGTATATAACCAAAGGATTATAAAAGATTCAGTTATAAAGACACATGCACACATATGTTTATTGTGGCACTATTTATAATAGCAAAGACTTCGAACCAACCCAAATGCCCATCAGTGATAGACTGGATAAAGAAAATGTGGCACATATACACCATGGAATACTATGCAGCCATAAAAAAGAATGAGTTCATGTCCTTTGCAGGGACATGGATAAAGCTGGAAGCCATCATTCTTAGCAAACTAACACAAAGACAGAAAACCAAACACCACGTTCTCACTCATAAATGGGTGTTGAACAATGAGAACCCATGGACACAGGGAGGGGGAAATCACACACCAGGGCCTGCCAGGGGGTGGGGATTGGGGAGGGCTAACATTAGGAGAAATACCTAATGTAGATGACAGGGGGATGGATGCAGCAAACCACCATGGCACGTGTATACCTATGTAACAAACTTGTGTGATCTACACATGTACCCTAGAACTTAAAGTAAAATAAAGTAAAATGAAATAAAAATTACTTTTTATTCAGTAAGACATACAAAACTTAAACAACTTGATGAGTTTTAGTAAGTATGTATACCCATATAAGTGACACCCAAACCAAGATAGAGAACATTTCCGTAACCTCAAATAATTCTCTTACGTTATTTCCAGTCAACACTATCTAACTAAAGAGATAGTAATCACACTTCTGATTTTCTAACATTATGAGTTAGTTTTCTCTATTTTTGTAATTCATACAATTTTATTATAGTATGTACTTCTTTTGGCCTGACTTCTTCAGTCAGCAAAATGTTTTTGATAGGCATCCATATTGTTACATGAGTCAATAATTTGTTCCTTTTTTATTGGTGAGTATAATTTCATTGTATGAGTATTTCACACTTGTTTTATCCATGCACGTGTTCATGCACATTTGGTTTATTTCTAGACATTGGTATCTTTCCTAATATTTGGCATTAACAGCCAAAATTTAATTTTAGTTATACTGTGAAGGACAAAAATCATATGTTTATTTCAATTGATGCTGAAAAAACACTTGGTAAAATTCAACATCTTTTCATGATAAAATCCCTTAAATGAGTATAAAAGGAACATACCTTAACACAATAAAAGCCATATGCAATTGACTCGCAGCTAGTATCATACTGAATGGGGAAAAACTGAAAGTCTTTTATCTAAGATCTGGAACAAGACAAGGATGCCCACTATCACCACTATTATTCAACATAGTACTAGAATTCTTAGCTAGAGCAATCAGAAAAGAGAAGGATATAACGGGCATCCTAATTGGAAAGGAAAAAGTCAAATTATTTTTGTTTGCAGATGATATAATTTTATATTTGAAAAAACTTAAATACAGAAAGATTATTAGAACAGATAAATTCAGTGACATTGCAGGATTAAAAATCAATATACAAAAATCAGTAGCATTTCTACATGCCAAAAGTGAACAATCTGAAAAAGAAATCAAGATGACCAGGTGTGATGAGTCATGTCTATAATCCCAGCACTTTGGGAGGCTGAGGCAGGCAGATCACTTGAAGTCAGGAGTTCAAGACCAACCTGGTCAGCATGATGAAACCCCATCTCTACTAAAAATACAAAAATTAGACAGGTGTGGTGGCATATGCCTGTGGTATCAGCTACTCAGGAGGCTGAAGCAGGAGAATGACCTGAACCTGGGAGGCAGGCTGCAGTGAGCCAAGATTGTGCTACTGCACTCCAGCCTGGGCAACAGAGTGAGACTCCATCTCAAAAAAAAAGAAAAAAGAAACCAAGAAAGTAATTCCACTTATGATAGCTACAAATAAAATACCAAGGAATAAATGTAACCAAATAAATGAAAGAATTCTACAATGAAAACTATAAAACATTAATACAAGAAATTGAGGAAGACAGAAAAATGGAAAGATATCCCATGTTCATGGGTTAGAAGAATCACTCTTCTTAAAATATCCATACTACTCAAAGCAGTCTACAGATTCAATGCAATCTCTATCAAACTACCAGTGATATTCTTCACAAAACTAGAAAAAAATCTTGAAATTTATATGGAATTACAAAAGAACCAGAATAGCCAAAGCCATCCTTAGCAAAAAGAACAAAACTGGGAAATTACATTATCTGACTTTATATCACAGAGCTACAGTAACCAAAACAGCATGGTAATGGCATAAAAGTGAACACATAGACCAATGGAACAGAAATATAAATCCAGAAATAAATCTGTATACCTGCAATAAACTGATTTTCAACAAAGTTACCAAGAATATACATTGGAGAAAGGACAGTCTCTTCAATAAATAGTGCTGAGAAAACTGGATATCCATGTGCAGAAAAATAAAGTTAGATCTCTATAAGATGTAAAAATTAAAATGTGTTAAAGACTTAAATCTAAGATGTGAAACTATGAAACTACCAAAATAAAACATTGGGGAAGCTCTCCAAGATAATGGTTTGAGCAAACGTTTTTTTTGTTTTTTTTTTGAGTAATACCCCACAAGCACAGGCAACCAAAGCAAAAATTGACAGATAGGATTACAAGTTAAAAAGCTTCTGCACAGCAAAGGAAACAATCATCAAAGTGAAGAGACAACTCACAGAATGGCAAAAAATATTTGCTAATTATCCGTCTGACAACGAATTAGTAATCAGAACATATAAGGAGCTCAAGCAACTCAATAGAAAAAAATCTAATAATCCAATTAAAAAATGGGCAAAAGATCTGAATAGATATTTCTCAAAAGAAAACACACAAATGGTGAAAAGCTATAGGAAAAGATGCTGAACATCATTGCTCATCAGAGAAATGTAAATCAAAACTACAATGAATACCATCTTACCCAAGTAAAGATGGCTTTTATCTGAAAGACAGGCAATAACAAATACTGGTATGGATGTGGAGAAAATAGAACACTCATACACTGTTGGTGGTAATGGCAATTAATACAACTGCTATGGAGAACAGAATGGAGGTTGTTCAAAAAACTGAAAATTGAACTACCATATTATCCAGCAACCCCCGGTGGCATATCCAAAAGAAAAGAAATCAGTGATATCTGTACTTCCACATTTGTTGCAGCACTATTAGCAATAGCCAAGATTTAGAATCAACCTAAATGTCCATCAACAGATGAATGGATAAAGAAAATGTGGTATATACACACAATGGAGTATTATTCAGTCATAAAAAGAATCAGACTTTGTCATTTGCAACAACATAGATGGAACTGGAGGAGATCATGTTAAGTGAGATAAGCCAGGCACAGAAAGACAAACTTGGCATGCTCTAACTCATTTTTGGGAGCTCAAACTTGAACTCATGGAGAAAGAGAGTAAAATGATGGTTACATGAGTCTAGGAAGGGTAATTGGGAGTGGGAGATGGGGATAGCTAATGGGCACAAAAATATAGTCAGATACAATAAACAAGATCTATTTGATAACACAACAGTGTGACTACAGTCAGCAAAAATTTGTGTACATTTTAGAATAACTGAGGGAATACAACTGGAATGTAAGACAAATGATGAATGCTTGAGGTGATGGAGGCCCCATTTACCTTGATGTGATTATTTACACATTGTATGCCTATATCAAAATATCTTATATACATCATGTGCCCATGAATGTTAAAAATTATTTTTTTAAATTTGATTTTAGCTATTCTAATGGGTTTGAAGTAGTAACTCATGGGTGTTATTATTGTACTTTCCTGATGATTAATGATGCTGAGCTCATTTTGGAGTGCTTATTAGTTATTTTTACATCTTTTAAAATCAAGTGACTATTCAAGAGTTCTGTCTAAAAATGTGGTTGTCATTTTATTACTGATTTTTAAGAGCTCTCTATTTTGGATGCATGCTATTTATCAGATACAATGAAAATATTTTGTTATTTTGAGACTTATTTTTAATTTTTTTAGAAGAACATTAAAATTCTGATCAAGTTTGAGTTATAAATATTCCACACTACACTTGGTGTTTTTTTTTTTTGATGTCCAGTCTAATAAATCTACCTACTTCAAGGTGGTACAGATATTCTGCCATGTTTCTTCTAAAAGCTTTTAGTTTCAATTTTTTACAATTAGATGTATAATCTACCTCAGATTAATGTATAGGTACGGTGTTAGGTAGGAACCCAAGTTTACTTTTTGTCTTTGTATATATCCACTTCCAGCAGAACCTATTTCCCTATTTAATTATTTTCATGATTTTGTTAAAAAAAATGGTTATTAATGTGAGGAGCTGTTTCTGGATTTTTCTGTAGAATTCTATACTCAGATATACAAATGCCCTACTTGACATTGTCTATTATATCTAATAACCATCTCAAATTAAACATATTCCTGGACCATGCTCCTTCCTTCCCTTCAAATTTCTTCTACATGTGGTCTTCTCCATCTCAACTTATCATATTTCCATTCTTCCAATCATTCAGGCTAAAAATCTTGGCGTCATTGTGGATACTCTTTCTTGGATCCTATGCCAATTCCATCAGCAAGTCTACTTTCAAAATACATGGAGAATTTAATCACTTCCCTGGCCATACCATCTCCCACCTCCCACCTCCCCCCCACCCAGATGACTATACTGTCCCCACCCTTTCCCCCAGAGTCTATTTTCAACAGCTGGAGTTTCAAGACCTTTTGAAAACTTAAGTCAAATTATTCCTCTGTTCAAAACACTGGAGGGACTTTCTCTTGGTTCAGAGGAAAGGCCAGAGCCCTGAAAATAAACTTCATATTCTAAAAACCTTTTCTGATCTCATTTCCTGACACTCCCTTCTGTCTTCCTCATCACAATCCCCTTCCCTGTTGCTGTTCCTTGATGGCAGGTGAGGTCCTACCTCCCTCAGGGCCTTAATGGTGCTGTTTTCTCTGCCTAGAATGCTCTTCTCCATTTTTCTATACTCATCCTCCTGCATTTCCTTCATGTCTTTTGATTGTTGTGATCTTTTCTAATCGGGTCTTGAGGTCTCTCTCTTGAGAGTAGTCAAAGCCCAGATAGTCCCTCCAGGACAGACTGTTGGGGAGGGTACTAGGTTCTTGTGTGTGTCAGGTAAAATGCAATGAAGAGGTGAAACCAAAAGGCATAAAACAGAATAAATTTATTATGCACATGTCCCAGAGAGGTTAGGAGTGCTTATGGGAGGAATCCAATGTGGCAGAAAGTGCAACTAGGGTGAGAAGGAACCTGTGGAACTATGCCTTTCCACATGGTGTATCCTCTAGGCTTTCCTTCTCGAGTTGTAGATTGTCTAGTTTGAGGAAAACATGCACATAGCCAGAACTTGTTTACATGACTCTGGCATTGGCCATGAGGTTTTTTTTTTTTGTTTGTTTGTTTATTTGTTTTTTTTTTAATCACCATCAGCGTCTGTGGGGAGTATTGAGTTTTGGGTCATTGAGATGATGAGTAAGTGGGCTATCTCAAAAACAACCACACAGGAAGGGGCAGTTGTAACCAGGGCAAAGGCAACAGATACACCTGGATTTCAACAACTTATATCAGGCCTAAAATTGGATGCCCAGGCAACAACTATGTTAACCAAATGTATGACATTACTCAAATACCACTTTACCAGTGAGGGTTTGCCTGACTGCTCACTGAAAAGTATACCCACCCCCCCCACCAGCCCACCTAGCGCTTAATATCTTTTAATACCTTACATAAAGCATTTTGTTTACTTGTTTATCTGAATGTAAGCCTCTACTACAATATAAGCTTTATGAGAACAGGGATATTTTTCCTGTTTTATGTCCTGCTATTTACTCAGCATCTAGAACAATTCCTGGCACAAAGTAGACACCCAATAGATATTTGTTAAATAAACAAACTAACTCCTTCCCTTCAGGGCTTGAGAGGTGTTTTGAGAAGATGAAAATAAAGACTAAGATTGAGACAAATTTGTCATTAGTCTTGAAATTCTTATCCTTATCAGCATCACTTTGGGGTCTATGTTTTTAAAAACGTACAACTGAAAATCCAGAAGGTACAATATGCTTTCACAAAGTCCCCTCTGCCCTTTTCCTAGAACAAACCTTATTTTATGTCATTTCATACCAAGGTAGGAAACACATTGTAGAAATACTTTCAACTAAAAAAATTGGCAATTTAAAGTTTTAATACAGAATGAGGCTTTAGTTACTTATAAAATACATTGTATTTCCCAACAATGAGCCAAAAAGGGGCTATTGTATGCATTATCAATAAAGTTACATAGCTTCTCATAATAAAACACTTGCCATGTGCCAGAAAATGTGCTCAGGTCTTTGCATGTGTGATCTCATTTGATTCCCACAATATTATTAGACCATGGTACTGTAGTTGTACACATTTTATTGTTGAGGAATCTGGGACTTAAAGTTTCAGTAATTTGACAGAGCTCATCAGCTATGCCTATACATTTCCTCAGGAGCATCACACTGGAAGATAAACCTTTTACTGAATTCCCAATGCTGACTGCATGATTAAGAGCCTGTTTAAAACTCTTGTCCCAAGTTAGAATACAGTCAGTCTTAGACGAGTTAAGGGTATTGTTAGAGATTTAGCATTTGCTGATAAACTTCTGGACCCCACTTTCCCCTACAGAGAAGATGTTGGGTAATAATATGAATAGCAACTCTAGGATTATTTTGGTGCCATCCAACTACTCCAAAACAAAATTTCTCTTGACACTCTGAAGCTCTAGGAAGATTAATTTCTACCCACAGATATCCAGATTCATATACAGTTGAATAAAAAGATTCATGAGTTTCAAGAGAGAAAAAAAATTTCAAACACCTAGTTCTGGCCTACCTCTGCCAGCTTTAGGATTTGTATTAAAGACCATCCCCCTGCAATCGTACACTTTCATAAACAAAGACATCAGCTTTATGTAAGCCTGGAAACAGTTCTGGTGTTACAGGGAAGACATTGGGCATTGTGAGATTGAGCAAATGTCCCCTCCATGAAAGGGGGAAATCAGTCTCATGTGATGGTCCTCTTTAAAGCTGCTGAATCACCCCTGGGAATTTAAATGCTTTAGTGCTCTACTTGGTATCCTGATATTATCATTTTCTGACCTTTTCAGCCTTGAGTCACCTTGCCCACAGGTATGAGTAAGTCTCTCTTGAGAATCTAAACTCTCTGCTTCTAAACAAGGAAAATAGAAACTTTTCCAGTTATTCATTGACATCGGATGATCTCCAATTACTTCCTGAAGTCCAGAAATGGACTCATGCTTTACTTCTCTAAGACCCTTGTTCCAGTAAGGGTAACACTAGCTTAACACCTTTTCCATAAGTTTCCTCCCTTCTTTCCCCTTCTTTCTACTCCTCATCCCTCTCAGGATTACTGACACTCAGTTTCCCTGGCAGAACAGCTCCCTCTACCTTCTCCAGGCTACCTGGTGTCTTCAGTCTTTAGGCGCTGACTGTCTACCAGCAGTTCATTCCATCATATGCAAATCCAGTTACACAACAGGAGTAGGATGTGGAGAAGGCTTTAGATCAAGACAGCCACATGGCATTGGCTCAGATCTGGGACTTAGGCTAGTTCTTCTTAGGGTTACATGTAACTCAATTGATGTACTGGCCTAATCAAAGTGAAGGTTTTGTGCTGAGGAACAGTGAGAAATGAGTGTGATGGGAGCAGGGCATGATTTCTGAGAGCTCAGCAGTTAGAAGAATTTCATATTTGATGAAACAGGTAGAAATTGGAAATGCCTGTTCAAGGAGGTAAAAGGATGAAAGCAAAGCTTTAAAAAGATTACAATGGTTATTATGGTATGTCGGATGAATTAGAGGCAGAGAGAAGAGGGTTTTACAGCAATAAAAGAATAAAAATCCATGGGCTAAGTTTGTGGGAATGGACTGAAGGAAGCAAAACAAAAAAATTCTATAAAGGAAGAAAAAATAATGACAAGCAGAATTTATATGCTTAAGAGCTGGGAGAAAATGAAGACACGTAGTTGAAAATCTAGATGCTTTCAAATACATATTCAATTGTTTAATGTTAGATGAACCATACAGATAAATATTAAAAGATTTTTTAAATTTTCTGATGGTTGATGCTTATTTTGTAGACAAATATATATACTCAGAGTCAACAATATTTAAGAACAAGCTAATAGTTTTTGGTTAGGTTCACGGGGCTAGGTGTTGGTGATACTAAATTATAAGAATGGTATGAATAGAGATCTAAATAAACTTTAGAAATTAAAGATAACAAATGATTTTTTAAGAAGTTTTTATAGCATGAACACTTATGGAATGATTTGCTTGTACTATCTTGCCTGGGAATAACATGTGGTGAGCCATTACCAAAAAATGTGAATTGTTTTTATTTATTATTCTTACTTGGGGAGAAGGTTGGTTGGTAGGTCTTGTTCTTTTGTTTCTTGAAAGGTAGAATTGGTTTAGAGACAGAATGATATATTATAGACAAAGCAGCTATTCTGAAGTCAGGCTGGCGTGGGCACTAATTCCATCTGCTATTTAGCAGCTACGTAATTTGTGCAAAGTTGCTTTACCTGTGAGGTGGTCAATTTCCTATTTGCAAAATAGGAATAATAGTACATAATTCAGGAGTCCGTTTGCAATAATTAAATGAGTTAATGTGGTATAATGACAGATGCAGGGAAGGCACTCAGTAAATGCTACTTCCCTTCATTGGAAAACATCAAGAAAGGTTCATTCGTTCAGCCAAGAACTAGAAAGGTTATCTTGATTAAACCTTAGAGAACTAGTGTAGAATTTATTGGCTGTCAGAAAAATGTGTGTGTAACCAGCACTATCTGACTTTTGTCAAATTACTGTAGGGTGTTGACTCTAGTAGACAAGGACAAACAGATGATGTGAAAAATTCGCTACTCTGAAAGAAAAGTGAGGAACTAATCAAGGAAGTCAACTGAAAGAATAAATTATAATTCCATCCCAAGTTGGGCAGATTTATTTTCATTTTTGAAGAAGAGTAATTGTATCAGTGAATAGATGGAAGGGTCAACAATACAAAGATGAAGGGACCAAATCATAGCAATGGGGCAATAAATCCAGAGCTTCTGAGAAAGCCAGAAACAAAAATATAAAAATCAACAAAAGTAATATGTCTGACTTTGTTTTTGGAAGCAGATGTTATTTTGGATAGATGGCAAATCCTCAGCACAACGTGAATGACTGTGTCTTTTGCTGCATAGGAAACGCTGATTTAGTATTTGGGAGACTTTTATTAAGAAATTTAATCTAAGTTTGGTGGAAAACAAGGACAAGTGATTAATAATCAAACTGAAGGATGAAAAAAGGGACAAAGAAGGTTTAAATAAAGGAAGAAAAATGAGGCAGAAACTTATTTAAGGAAGTCAGGGTAAATTATGACCTTTAGGCCTGCGTAAGCAGCTCTAAACAAGAATAGCAATTAGTGAGGTAATGGCCTCATATTTAGAAAACCAATAAATTTTCTTCTGTGTGTATTCTGGGGGTATACATACCAGCACAATGATATAAAATAATTAGTTGTTAAAACTGAATGAATTTTATCTTAAAGCAAGGTCAAAAATAAGTCAAACAGCTCATGCACGTATGTATAGTTTGTGTCATTTAATTTGTACATGAATCCAGCTTGGGGGGGGGGAAAAATGAACAATATTAAATGACTAGGGGAAGTTGGTAGAAAACTAGAGAAGCAGAACATAATAGGAATGCTGAAGACAGTAAAGATATTTAAGAAGGAACAATTTCTGGAAGATGTTTTAAGTCTGAGATGATCCCTGATGTTGTATACATCAAGGGAGGAAGTCAGTGTTACCCCCTGAGAAAGGCAGATGAGGGCTGAGGAATGGAAGAGAACGATTTGTGATTATTTTATGGAAAATAGTATAATTGAATGTTCTTTGAGGGCAGAGATCGTGAGCAGTATGTGTTTGGTGTCTCATTTGGTATTTTTTGAATAATCCTAATTCTAGAAACTGAAACTGAAAGGAGACAGGATGGAGTAGTTCTCTATTATTTAAATAATTTTTTTATGATGCCACCTGCACGTTTAAATCAAGTCTTGGGAACCCAACTCTCTAATATTCCAGATCCTTGCTTTATGCTATTGGTATGTTTCTTATTCTACCTTTTGACCATATGAGACTGAAAAACTGATTAAGAGAACCACTGTTTAGACAAATACTTGTGGAGTTGTTCACAAATGTGGTGCCATGCCTGTGACAAGGTTTGTTTTTAGAATTTAAGCACATAATTAGTAAGGGAAGAATATGGAAGGTACTGAGGAGTTAATCACAAATAGGCTTAGTGAACACCAAATGAGTGGCTGTCGATATCTGCCTTTGTCATGCCACATGAAGGACATTGAGCTACAGGCACTTACACCAACCTCTGGTCCCTTCACATTGTCATTCCCCCCACCATCTAGTCTTTTAATGTTTGACGCACTGACCCACCGGCAGGGTAGGAAGTCAGGGAGAGCCACAGGGAAACCCCTCTCAGGTAATGGAAAATTGACTTTAACAATCCGTCAATTTCTAGCTCACAAAGTTTATGGATATTAACCTAGTTCAAGACCAAATCCTCAACAGAACTTAGCTGAAACCATCTCATACAACTTTTAAGAGAAGCTGGGAGGCCAGGTCTGAAGAGATTTCATGATGGATGACAAAACAGTGCCTTGCACGGCCCTAAGGGAAGCAAGTGAAAGATCTGGCATGAGAACCATTACTGTGTACACTTAAAAGGGAGCAATGACAATCACCCCACAAACTCAAGGAGATGCGGTTGTGGTTTAATGGCTTGTTTATGATGTTACATGGTCAGTCACATTGACTCTACCCAGAGTTACCGTCATTATACAGAAAAACTCAGCAAATGAATTCTTCCCAGTGGAGAAACAAACTTTTTTGCTATATAGGGTAGTAGTTTATCTGTCATCAAGTTGCTGAAACCAATCGTTATTTTTAGGGCTGCTGAAATTATGCAGGAATTCCTTGTTTCTGGGTAGACAGACCTAAAACTTTCAGCTGACCTTCACCACTTCTACCATTAGGGCTGTAAATCTCCCTGAAGGCAGACAGCACTTGGGTAATTTCAGAGATGGCAAAGGAACAGAATTACAGGTTGTCTGGGAAGGGTTGAAAGATTAGACCTCTGGAGAAAAAAATAAAATGAATCCTATTGAAGACTAACTATTTCTTAGGGTCAAAGTTTAAATGTCTGTAATCAGTGTTTTAGTTTGACTTGCTGCTAAGATAATTAATGCTCTTAGGTCTTGGATTAATTGATAAAGCATTACAGTTAGAATAGATGACATTTATTTCAAAAAACAAAGAGAACACTCATTAAAAAAAACAAAAAAAACCCTACCTATGAGTCATTTAAAAACATGAAGGCACAAATGATCCAATTTTACTTTCCTGAAATGAGTAATTTTCCTTTTCTTTTATTAATTGTAAAGGCATACAATAGATTTCTTTAAAATGAGAATTGTAGACTAATATTAGGATAGCTCCTCAACTTCTTTTCTGTAAATGCCTCTTTCTGATGTAACTTAATTTGTATACTGTTTAAAGCTTTCATTTAAAGAGCCACAGAAGATTTTGGAAGAAATTATAGGCTTCTGATCCTGCTGTCTGGGGAGATGGTTGTCAGCCCTGCACTTGAGGCAACGTTGAAGGAATGTATGTCATGTGTGATCTTGTGTACACATGACTTAATCAACCAAGTGGCACATTAAAATTGCTGTTGTACTTAGCAGAAGTATGCTAGCATTGCATGTTTAACAATTCACTTAAATATTTGATTTTTAAGATATTAACCCAATGCAATAATTGGAGAGCAAGCATATATTTTATCAGAAATTCTTGTTATATACAGATGTTTCTGTAGTCTGCCCACAATATGGGTATTTGAATCCTAGTTTTTTCTATTCATCCAACTGAGTTATACTGGGAAGAAGATAGTGTAAATATTAGTGCCTGGGAATGGGAAACTTTAAAAATTCAAATCTTCCAGATATCACATCTAGAATTCTGTAAGTACTTCTAAGCAATTTGATATTGCACATAAAAAAAGTATGAAGTGGAAATGAAGTAGAAATCCAAGACAAAGGAAGATGCTGGTGAATCAGAAACTCAAAAACAAGAGTATTTGCAGGTGCTTGCTGAGAGTCAGTTTCACTGAAGAACAGTGGGCATCTTTGTGGCTGGCTCATCCCAGACACTTCTACTGACAAGTAGGCTCCATTGCACCTGGGACAGTTGGCTCTGTTTCCCTGATAGAGGAAAAATTCTTCAACTGGCAGGTAATACTTCAACTTTGACTCAGTTTCCTCATTATTCAGCTTCTCAGAGCACTTGTGCCTTGCAAATGTTATGTGAGAAAATGCAGTGAAAATAAAATCTCTTGTTCTTATTATGGCTCTCTAAAGGCTAGTATCACTCCTTCTAAGCCAGAAAAGCTGAGGGGAATAGCCTTGATCAGAATCAAGTTAGCTGTTCCTGTATTAACCTTGGGTTTGCTTGTTTGTTTGTTTGGAGATGGAGAGTCTCGCTCTGTCATCCCAGGCTGGAATGCAGTGGTGTGATCTTGGCTCACTGCAACCTCTGCCTCCCAGGTGCAAGTGATTCTCCTACCAACCTCCAGAGTGACTGGGATTACAGGCACAGGCCACCATGCCCCATTAATTTTTGGTACTTTTAGTAGAGATGGGGTTTCACTATGTTGGTTAGGCTGGTCTTGAACTCCTGACCTCAGGTGATTTGCCCACCTTGGCCTCCCAAAGTGCTGGGATTACAGGCATGAGCCACTGTGCCCTGCCCAACCTTGGGTTCTAACGAGATCTTTTCGGACCCTAAGAAGGGCTCTGATGTTTAGTGTATCACCACCAAAACCAGGCAGATCAGAAGCAATTATGCAGATAAAGCTAAAACTCAACCAAAAATAACAAAACAAAAACACATCGCATTCCAAACAAAAAAAAACCTTAATTTCTGCTAATTTTATCAGCTATGTTGAAAGAAAATAATCTTTTTTCCATTGTTGTTACATAACTTCGGTAATTTGCCTTGCTTATGTTCGCATTTTTCATAAAAATGAGCTCTCTGGCATCTTAATTCTAAGGACTAGTGGCCAATGTAGAAGTTTTGGGAGGCCCCAGAGCAGAGCTGCCTATTTCCTTGTGTGAAGACCCTCCTCTGGGGAAAGACTGCCCACACAGTGACCCAATCCCAGCTGTAATGAAATAGCCAGACGATTGCACTGATCTCTGCCTATCCACAGGTTTAAATTGTTGCTCGAATGTGTTCATGTGGCAGAACTGGTGGTGGAATTTGGTTGGCTGGGGCTCTTCATGTGTTTCTTATTCTACCCTCTTACTTCATTTTGTTGTTATAATAATCTTCCAAAGAGCATTGTACTTCCAAGAATCTAACAGTTAGATCTCTGGCTCTGAGCGACTTGATCGACATGCAAGTTATATTTGTTTGAAGCTTGCAGAGTTAAGCTCTCTATGCTTGTTAGAATTAATTTTACATGGACACTTTTTTTTTTCTTTTGAGACAGAGTCTCGCTCTGTCGCCCAGACTGGAGAGCAGTGGTGCGATGTCAGTTCACTGCAACCTCTGCCTATGGGTAAAACTCCTGCCTCAGCCTCCCGGTAGCTGGGACTACAGGTGCTGCACAACTGTGCCCAGCTAATTTTTGTGTATATATATATATATATATATATATATATTTTAGTAGAGACAGGGTTTCACCATGTTGGCCAGGCTGGTCTTGAACTCCTGACCTCAGGTGATCTGCCCACCTTGGCGTCCCAATGTGCTAGGATTACAGCATGAGCCACTGTGCCTGGTCCATGGATACGTTTTGTGTGTGGTGCCTGAAGCCTCATGCTAAGCATGGGATAATATTTAAATCCTTTGATAACATGATTACTGAAATTTAAAAGTAATTTAAAAAGACTGCCCATGACCATGAGTTCATCAACAACACTGAAGGAAGCTTGCTTTCTTAAAGCTGTAGAACTGTGTGGCAAGAACACGCAACTACTGATGTTTAGAGATATGATGGAGTGGGTAAACTGTCTACCCTTCCAGAGCAGTGGGAAATGTCATTTGCCTGCCTGTAGGTCTTTAATTATGGCAAGGCTGCTCAATGCACCCCAATGGCCTCACTGCCTGCTCTTTCCCATTAATTTTGAAGTTACAACCCAAGTCAAGGACTGTTTTAGTGTGACCCTGAGGTTACTTTAGTTTCCCATTTGTGTTTAAGTAAATAACCGTGATCAGTAATTTCCCTCTGGAACTGTTAGAGTATGGCAATTACATGAAATTTGCTTGGTTCTTTCATGCATGCCCAGAGTTAGAAGTGCATAAGGCACTTGGAATGATAATTTTTAAGATATATATGAAGCCCTTAATAGTTCTGTGTTCTCTCTCTGGCTCATCAACATTCCCATCGTCACTTTTAACTACAAAAACTCAAGAAGATACTGTACATGGAGGGTATATTCTTTTAAGCCAGAGAGAAAAAATGGTTTCCATTATCTCCTAAGTTGAAACCATGTATTTTCTCTGTGTATAAAAGCTAACACTTAGGTGATATTTTCTTGCTTGACATTTTTTTTTTTTTTTTTTTTTGCTGAAGCAATATATTGACATTTCTAAAGTAAACTATTTTGTAGTTAGCAAGGAGAC
Source organism: Ateles fusciceps (assembly GCA_036589455.1). Taxonomy (NCBI): domain Eukaryota; kingdom Metazoa; phylum Chordata; class Mammalia; order Primates; family Atelidae; genus Ateles; species Ateles fusciceps. The sequence goes on along the minus strand of JAZHEH010001266.1, from coordinate 13,184,682 downwards.
AGGCAGAATTTTGGAAATGAATTAAAGTGTTATATCTGAGTAACCATTTAGAAAAGTATTCACATTCTCAACAGCTCTTAAGGAAAGGCAATACATAATCAATAATGATGTACTGTTTGGTTCTTCTGAAAACCAAACCCTCTGTGTAGGGAATGCACTGTTTTCTAAGAAATCAATGGACATTAATTTTATAGAACCACACATCAAATTTATAAGGAGTGGAAAGAAATAAAGATCTTGATGCATCAAGTTCCTAGAAATAGGATAAATGTTTGATTATGCAGCCTGTTTTGTTATCCCATAAAAATTCTAGAAGGTCCTGTGTTCTAGAATACAAATAGCACTACAGAGTTTTTTGATGGCTAAATGATACAGTGATGTTATAAGGTCTAAAAATTTAAGAAATGATCAAATGTGATAAAGAGATAAAATAGGCAATAAAGTAGAAAGGCTCAAAATTTGCTAATAAAAAAACTGTCAAATTTTCACTATGCAACTTAGTAACTATTAGACATTGAGCAAGTCCCTTAATATTCCTGAACTTCAGTTTCTTCACTTATAAAATAGAGATCTCAGTACTTTACTCCGGTCACAAAGTTACTGGGAGGATGAATGAAATATTTGTGATAGTGTATTATAAATCATAACATGCAAGGCAAACGCTTACATATTCTAACAACATTTAATATGTGGCAAAGGTTCTTAAAGGATTGTAACCTTTGCTATCACTTTAAAGAGTTCGCTGGAGTGCTGGTCTTGGAAGCTCACATTTTAAGTTTTCTTCATAGATAGTTATGCCTATAATTTGCATCAATGGTCAACAGAAGAATCATGGTGACAAATGATCTAAATAGCTTAGCTTCTCATAAATGTGGATAATAGCTTCTCATAGATGTGGAGAATAGCTAGTTCAATAAGCTTTTCTGCACATATATTTGTTTTGAAGATAAACCAAAATGGAAAAGTATTAAATAAGCAAATATAGCTAGATCTCCATTGGGGCAAATGGAAAGACCAGTGAGCAGAGTATAAAGAGACTGATGGTATCTTTCATGTCCTGGCATTACCTTGCTGGGTAACTTCTTCCAAATCCCTTCTGATTCCAGTTTCCTGTTGAGCCTGATGAAAACAGGAGACCACAACTATGGAAAGGCTATTTGGGAATAATTTATCAGGGAAAGAGTGAAGGGGAAAGAGTCAGCAAGGACATGGCCAAGGACAAGTGGAGCCTTGGCTTGATTCACTGGCAACTTTGACATAAAACACTCAAAATCACTTACCCCTGGAGAGAGGGGATGGCAGAGGAGTCTGGAGAAGGGGTAGCTGCAAGCTCTTAGGAGGCAATAGCAAGCGACAGTCACAGCTGGGGTGGCCTGCACGGGCCCAGTCAGGAGAATGGAGGTGGGGCACCAAGCCATATCTATGACAAACAGGCCATACATTCTCTTGTGAAAAGCTTTCTTTCTAACAAAAAGTCATGGAAATGTGTATTATGAACAAATGACCCCAGGAAGTTGCTTTCTCCATCTTTGTTGAACCCCTGTGGACTTTGCTTTAAAACCTGGGGAGTAGGTTTACCTTCTTCATGTACATCCACCCTAATGGTAATTTCAGTAACAATATTATCTTGCCTTACAGGATGGACTCCAATGAAAAATATACATTGTCAGAAAAATACTAAGTTGATTTAAATGGCTTTGAAACTAAGATTCTACTTTTTTGTGTTCTCTCTTTTGCCTCCTTTTTTTGTGTTACCTTCCCATTACCCATTTTCCATAAATACCAGATTTGTTCTTTGATTGACTGTCTAAGGCTAGCAGGGTAAAAAGCTGTCATCAAAAACTAGGTATTGAGCATTTAATCATGTAAATTCCAGACCAAAATATGTAACCAATAGTTGATAAAAACTTAGTGTAGTCTTTCTCAAAGAGAGTCTTTCAATCTCTAAAAGATTTCCAGGAACAAAGGTTTCTGAAGCTAAATAATGTATGAGATATGCTGCTGCACATTTCATTCCCATGGGGGAGCTTCATCAGATACTTTGTAGTTAGTTTTTGGTTTACTGTTTATTGTCTACCCCCCGACTTGTTTGTGAGTACTGCAAGTGTGGGTGCCTGTCTTATTCATTGTATCACTAACACCTGGCCCAGAACCTAGCTTATCATAACTCTCAATAATTATTTAAGAGATCGAGACCATCCTGGCCAACATGGTGAAACCCTGTCTCTACTAAAAATACAAAAAATAGCCGGGCATGGTGGCACGTGCCTGTGGTCCCAGCTACTCAGGAGGCTGAGGTGGAAGAATCGCTTGAACTCAGGAGGTGGAGGTTGCAGTGAGCCGAGATTGTGCCACTGCACTCCAGCCTGGCAATAGAGCAAGACTCCGTCTCAAAAAAAAAAAAAAAAAAAAAAAAAAATGTACATTCTGTAGCTTTGAAAATTTCTTGAGTAAAGAGTTCTGTTTAGTGCACTGATCCAGAATTTAATGTGTTAATCCAGTGTTTGCCAAATGAATGTATACACAAGAAATTCTCCTCCCCCTCAAATCCCCTAACAGAGCACCCATCTGGAATATATTTGGGGAAATACTATCTTAGAGCAAGAAAGACAGCTCAATAGACGGTGGCATTTTGTGTCAGTCTAGATGGTGATTGTGTTGGTCATTCATCTTTCGCTGTTCCTCAAATTCTGCCCTCCTCTATCCTGACCTCCACAGGCTCCATCATCTAGGTTCCATTGGCCTCTGGTTTCTGGTTGAACTTGGCCAATGGGAAGCAATGCGAGAGATGGAAGAGTAGGAAGAGAGAGGTCAGAATGTGTCTTCCCTGCTCCCTCTGCTAACTGCAGCCCTAGCAGTAGCTGCATCCCTCTCTGATGATTGTGCCTCCCCCAGCAAACCCCCTTACTCTCTTTTAGCTCTCCCAGGATTCAGTGACATGTATCTTCTCTCACTCTTTCAGGGCTCAGGTCTCTGGGTGGTAATGACTTGCCCTGGTACTATCCTTGGAATCCTCAGGTTTGCTTGTAGGTTTCCTTGATCACACCCAAATCTCTGCAAAAATTTATTTCATTGCAGTCTTTTCAGAAACCCCATCAGAGCATGCCTTCTATTTTCTGTGAGTCCCAAGTAATATAGAGATAGCTTCTTCAGTCTGGAATGAAATATCAAGAGGAAACTTAACACCTTCCTGGCAGAGTCAGAGCTTCACATAGTGGTTTTGTTATTTTGATTAAAGTTTTATGAATTCTCAAAATTTCATCCACACCTGTACAGGGTAGTACAGAAATAAACCCCAGAATCAGATATAGTACTCTGATGAGTTATCCATCTTGCTAGTTCACAGTTGGGAGGTAAACTATGTGTGAGATAGTTTTAATCTATTCCTCACACAGATTTTGAGCTTCAAAGAAAATAGAAACTTATTCCGCAGAGCCATCAATCATCATTTTTAATATAGTCCAGGACACTGTGAGCACTCATTGCATGTTAATTCAATTCATATATTCGTTTAGATGATGGTCACAGCTGCTGAGAGTAGACAAAGTGGAGGCACCATCCATTAGCTTCAGACGAAAGGATAACATTTGGCAGCACTGTGAACAAAGGCAAAGAGGGACACATTTGTGAAAAGAAGCAACCAATTCCCAAGTGTAATGTTTAGCATTTTTTATGTGATATGAAGACTGTACTAATGTGCTTACTTATTATTATTATAAATGTGGCAATGATAAAGATCTATCCAGTGGTGGTAGAATAATACCTAATAATACCTAAGAGCATATGCCCTATAGATAGGGGTGATTTTGTAACTGCACAAAGTGTTGGTTTTCTAATGAGCTTTACTAGGTTTATTTGCCTTGGAAATCAGTGGAGATGGGACGCTGAAAATCAAATGATGTCATAAAACAAAATTCCCTAAGATGCATGGAGAGAAAACTCCCCATTCCGATGATGGGATTGTAGAAATTCAATGCCTTGTATCGGCCCCTGATGGATCCCATGAGCAGTAGGAGTGGGTTATGACTAAAGGAGGTGCAAACTTAGGCCTGTCCCTGCAAGCTAGTTCCCTGAGCTGGTCAATAATAACCTACTATAACCTCAAAGAGCCCCCAGCAGCATCAGTATAAATACTTGACTGACCATTAGAGTTGGTCTTTTCCATCAAAGATTTTGAGAGGAGTAAAGCCAATATAACCAATGCTTTTTTCTCTGAGCTCTTTTGCTCATTCCTCTATTCTTGACCTTAGCCCATTTCTTCTTGCCATAGTTTCTGTAATCTTGGAAATTATTTTGCAGGATGAAATAGTTGCCTTTTAGTTGTGTATGTCTTTGATTAGGGTTTTGTGTTTCCTTTCTGTGGAACTGGTTCATAAGATTGCACACTAAACCTGCTTGGGCAGCTAAACTTGTGATGAAAATAATAACTCAGTTCTCCTGTTTTCTCTTATAATTATCTATGTTAATAATCACTGCTCATATGTCTATCTTCTTTTTTTTTGGCAAAATATTTTTCTTTTTTTTATTGTACTTTAGGTTCTGGGGTACATGTGCAGATCATGCAGGATTGTGGCATAGGTACACACGTGGCAATGTGGTTTGCTGCCTCCATCCCCCCATCACCTACATTTGGCATCTCTCCCCCCACATTATCCCCTCCCCAACCACTCCACCCCCCACGCTGTTCCTCCCTTGGCCCCCTCAGTAGACCCCAGTGTGTGATGCTCCCCTTCCTGTGTCTCTGTGTTCTCATTGTTCAACACCTGCCTATGAGTGAGAACATGCAGTGTTTGATTTTCTGTTCTTGTGTCAGTTTGCTGAGAATGATAGTTTCTAGATTCATCCATGTCCCTACAAAGGACACTAACTCATCATTTTTTATGGCTACATAGTATTCCATGGTGTATATGTGCCACATTTTCCTTGTCCAGTCTATTGTCAGTGGACATTTGGGTTGGTTCCAGGTCTTTGCTATTGTGCCACTATGAACATGAGTGTGCATGTGTCCTTATAGTAGAATGATTTAAAATCCTTTGGGTATATATTCAGTAATGAGATTGCTGGGTCAAATGGAATTTCTATTTCTAGGTCCTTGAGGAAGGGCCACACTGTCTTCCACAATGGTTGAACTAGTTTACACTCCCACCAACAGTGTAAAAGTGTTCCTATTTCTCCACATCCTCTCCAGCATCTGTTGTCTCCGGATTTTTAATGATCGCCATTCTAACTGGCATGAGGTGGTATCTCAATCTGATTTTGACTTGCATTTCTCTAATAATCAGTGATAGTACTTTTTTCATATGTTTGTTGGCCTCATATATGTCTTATTTTGAAAAGTGTTCCTATCCTGCACTCACTTTTGGGTGGGTGGGTTTGTTTGTTTCTTGTAAATCTGTTTTAGTTCTTTGTAGATTCCGGATATTAGCACTTTGTCAGATGGGTGGATTGCAAAAATTTTTTCCCATTCTGTTGGTTGCTGGTTCACTCTAATGATTGTTTCTTTTGCTGTACAGAAGCTCTGGAGTGTAATTAGGTCCCATTTGCCTATTTTGGCTTTTGTTGCCCATGTTTTCGGCATTTTAGTCATGAAGTCCTTGCCTATGCCTATGTCCTGAATGGTATTGCCTAGGTTTTCTTCTAGGGTTTTTATGGTGTTAGGTCTTATGTTTAAGTCTTTAATCCATCTGGAGTTAATTTTAGTGTAAGGTGTGAGGAAGGGGTTCAGTTTCAGCTTTCTGCACGTGGCTAGCCAGTTTTCCCAACACCATTTATTAAACAGGAAATCCTTTCCCCATTGCTTGTTTTTGTCTGGTTTATCAAAGATCAGATGGTTGTAGATGTGTGGCATTGTCTCCGAGGCCTCTGTTCCATTCCATTGGTCTATATCTCTATTTTGGTACCAGTACCATGCTGTTTTGATTACTGTAGTCTTGTAGTATAGTTTGAAGTCAGGTAGTGTGATGCCTCTGGCTTTGTTCTTTTTGCTTAGGATTGTCTTGGCTATGCAGACTCTCATTTGGTTCCATATGAAGTTTAAGGGGTTTTTTTCCAGTTCTGTGAAGAAGGTCATTGGTAGCTTGATGGAGATAGCATTGACTCTATAAATTACTTTGGGCAGTACGGCCATTTTCACAATATTGATTCTCCTAACCATGAGCATGGAATGTTTCTCCATCTGTTTGTGTCCTCTCTTACTTCCTTGAGCAGTAGTTTGTAGTTCTCCTTGAAGAGGTCCTTTACATCCTTTGTTATTTGTTATTCCCAGGTATTTTATTCTCTTCGTAGCAATTGTGGATGGGAATTTGCTCATGCTTTGGCTCTCTGTTAGTCTGTTATTGGTGTATAGGAATGCTTGTGATTTTTGCACATTGGTTTTGTATCCTGAGACTTTGCTGAATTTGCTTATCAGTTTAAGGAGATTTTGGGCTGAGATGATAGGGTCTTCTAAATATACAATCATGTCATCTGCAAATAGAGACAATTTGACTTCCTCCTTTCCTAATTGAATATCCTTTTTTTTTTTTTCTTGCGTAATTTCTCTGGCTAGAACTTCCAATACTATATTGAATAGGAGTGGTGAGAGAGGGCATCCTTGTCTAGGGCCGGATTTCAAAGGGAATGCTTCCAGTTTTTGCCCATTCAGTATGATATTGGCTGTAGATTTGCCATAAATAGCTTTTATTATTTTTGAGATACGTTCCTTAGATACCTAGTTTATTGAGAGTTTTTAGCATAAAGCGCTGTTGAATTTTGTCGAAGGCCTTCTCTGCATCTTATTGAGATAATCATGTGGTTATCTCATATTTGTCTTTGGTTCTGTTTATGTGGTGGATTACGTTTATAGACTTACATATGTTGAACCAGCCTTGCACCGCAGGGATGAAACCTGCTTGATCATGATGTATAAGATTTTTGATGTGCTGTTGTAATCAGTTTGCTAGTATTTTATTGAAGATTTTTGCATCTATATTCATCATGGATATTGGCCTAAAGTTTTCTTTTTTGTCGAGTTTCTGCCAGGTTTTGGTATCAGGATGATGTTGGTCTCATAAAACGATTTAGGAAGGATTCCCTCTTTTTGTATTGTTTGGAATAGTTTCAGAAGGAATGGTACCAGCTCCTCTTTGTACATCTGGTAGAATTTAGTTGTGAACCCGTCTGGACCTGGACTTTTTTTGGTTGTTACGCTATTAATTGCTGCCTCAACTTCAGTCTTTGTTATTGGTCTGTTCAAGGTTTCAACTTCTTCCTGGTTTAGGCTTTAGAGGGTGCAAGTGTCCAGGAATTTATCCATTTCTTCCAGGTTTACTGGTTTATGTGCATAGAGTTTTTTGTGGTAATCTTGGATGGTAGTTTGTATTTTTGTTGAATCAGTGATGATATCCCCTTTATTGTTTTTTATTGCACCGGTTTGATTCTTCTCCCTTTTCTTTTATATTAATCTGGCTAGTGGTCTATTTTGTTGATCTTTTCAAAAAATCTCCTGGATTTATTGATTTTTTTTGAAGGGTTTTTTGTGTGTCTATCTCCTTCAGTTCTGCTCTGATCTTAGTTATTTCTTGTCTTCTGCTAGCTTTTGAGTTTTTTTGATCTTGCTCCTCTAGCTCTTTCAATTTTGATGATAGGGTGTCAATTTTAGATCTTTCCTCACTTCTCATGTGGGCATTTATTGCTATAAATTTCCCTCTTGACATTGCTGTAAATGTGTCCCAGAGATTCTGGTATGTTGTGTCTTCATTCTCATTGGTTTCAAAGAACATCTTTATTTCTGCCTTCATTTCATTGTTTTTCCAGTTGACATTCAGGAGACAGTTGTTCAGTTTCCATGAAGTTGTGTGGTTCTGAGTTACTTTCTTAATTCTGAGTTCTAATTTGATTGCCCTGTGGTCTGAGAGACTGTTTGTTATGATTTCCATTCTTTTGCATTTGCTGAGGAGTGACTTACTTCCAATTATGTGGTCAATTTTAGAGTAGGTGCAATGTGGTGCTGAGAAGAATGAATATTCTGTGGATTTGGGGTGGAGATTTCTATAGATGTCTATTAGGTCCACTTGGTCCAGATCTGAGTTCAAGTCCTGGATATGCTTGTTAATTTTCTGACTCGTTGATCTGTCTAACATTGACAGTGGAGTGTTAAAGTCTTCCACTATTATTGTGATGGAGTCTAAGTCTCTTTGTAGGTCATTAAGAGCTTGCTTTATGTACCTGGGTGCTCCTGTATTGGGTGCATATATTTTTAGGATCATTAGCTCTTCTTGATGCATTGATCCTTTTACCATTATATAATGCCCTTCTTTGCCTCTTTTGATCTTTGTTGGTTTAAAGTCCATTTTATCAGAGACTAAGATTGCAACTCCTGTTTTTTTTTTGCTCTCCATTTGCTTGATAAATCTTCCTCCATCCCTTTATTTTTAGCCTGTGTGTGTCCTTACAGGTGAGATGGGTTTCCTGGATATAGCACACCAATGGGTTTAGACTTTTTATCCAATTTGCCAGTCTGTGTCTTTTGATTGGGGCATTTGGCCCATTTACATTTAAGGTTAATATTGTTATGTGTGAATTTGATCCTGCCATTTTGATGCTAGCTGGATGTTTTGCCTGTTAGCTCATACATTTTCTTCATTGTGTTGATGGTCTACCATTTGGTATGTTTTTGGAGTGGCTGGTACTGGTTGTTCCTTTCCTTGTTTACTGCTTCTTTCAAGAGCTCTTGTAAGGCAGGCCTGGTGGTGATGAAGTCTCTCAGCAATTCCTTGTTGTTAAAAGATTTTATTTCTTCTTTGCTTATGAAGCTTAGTTTGGCTGGATATGAAATTCTAGGTTGAAAAGTTCTTTTCTTTAAGGATATTGGATATTGGACCCCACTCTCTTCTGGCTTGTAGGGTTTCTGCAGAGAGATGCACTGTGAGTCTGATGGGCTTCCCTTTGTGGGTAACCCGACCTTTCTCTCTGGCTGCCCTTAGCATTTTTTCCTTCATTTCAACCCTGATGAATCTGATGATTATGTGCCTTGGGGTTGTTGCTCTTCTTGAAGAATATCTTTGTGATGTTCTCTGTATTTCCTGGACTAGAATGGTGGCCTGCTTTGCTAGGTTGGGGAAGTTCTCCTGGATAATATCCTGAAGAGTGTTTGCCAGCTTGGATTCATTCTCTCCATCACATTCAGATTAATGTGACATTAATCACATTAATCTACATCAAATGTAGATTAGGTCTTTTCACATAATCCCATATTTCTTGAAGGCTTTGTTTATTTCTTTTCACTCTTTTTTCTCTAATCTTGCCTTCTCATTTTATTTTCTTGAGTTGATCTTCAATCTCTGATATCCTTTCTTCTGCTTGGTCGATTCGGCTATTGAAACTTGTGTATGCTTCACGAAGTTCTTGTGTTGTGTTTTTCAGTTATATCAAGTCATTTATGTTCTTCTCTAAGTTGTTGATTCTAGTTAGCATTTCATCTAACCTTTTTTCAAGGTTCTTAGTTTCTTTGCATTGGGTTAGCACATGTTCTTTTAGCTCTGAGAAGTTTGTTATTACCCACCTTCTGAAGCCTGTTTCTGTCAATTCATCAGATTCATTCTCCATCCAGTTTTGATCCCTAGCTGGTGAGGAGTTGTGATCCCTTGGAGGAGGAGAGGCGTTCTGGCTTTTGGTGTTTTCATCCTTTTTGTGCTGCTTTCTTCCCATCTTAGTGGCTTTATCCACCTGTGGTCTCTGTAGTTGGTGACTTTCGGATGGGGTCTCTGAGTGGACGTCCTTTTATTGATGTTGAAGTTATTTCTTTTCTGTTTTAGTTTTCCTTCTAACAGTCAGGCCCCTCTGCTGCAGGACTGCTGGAGGTCCACTCCAGACCCTACTAGCCTGGGGGATCACCTGCGGCAGCTGCAGAACAGTAAGTGTTGCTGCTGGTTTCTTCTTCTGTTATCTTCGTCCCAGAAGGGTACCTGCCAGGTGTCAGCCTGAGCTCTCCTTTATGAGGTGCCTCTTTAGGTACATGGGGGTCAGATAGCTGCTTAAGGAGACAGTCTGTTCCTTATAGGAGCTCAAGTGCTGTTCTGGGAGTTCTGTTGTTCCATGCAGAGCTGCTGGGCAGGTACCTTTAAATTTGCTGCAGCTTAACTCGTAACTACCTCTTTACCCAGATGCTCTGTCCTAGGAAGGTTGGCTTTATTTCTAAGTTCTTGAGGTGCTGCTGCCTTTTTTCATTGATACCCTGCCCTGCATGGCAATAGTCTAGTCACAGTCTGCCAGCAGAGGTATTGCTGAGCTGCTGCAGGCTCTGCCCAGCTGCTGTGTGAACTGCCTTGGTAGTGGTGGTCACCCTTCCCTGCTCTGAGCTGGACCGGCCTGGGTCCAGCTGTGCTTGCTTCAAAACTCTCAGTCCAGAGCGTTTCAGATTGCTTGTTTTGTGGGGGTGGTACTTGCCGAGCCAGATTGCCTGGCTCCGTGTCTGCCCCTACCTTTTCAGTTGAATTGGTGGCTCTGTCTCCCAAAGATTCCAGGTACCAGTTAAAATGGCCACCCAGATTTGTGTGAGTTTCTGTGTGTCAACCTGCTGCACAGGCTACACCAGCTGTGCTGTAAATTCATGGTGCTTTTTGGCCCAGGAATCTCCTGGTCTGTGGACAGTGAAAACTTGTTTGGAAATGTGATGAACACTAACCTTCTGTGTTGTTCTTGCTGAGAACTGTACTCTAAAGCTGTTCCTATTCAGCCATCTTGGATCTCCATTTTGGTCAGGATTCTTAAGAGATTAGTCTCTTAAGAGGCACTGTTCTCCATGCTGGGAATTTGGTAGTGCTATAGGTCAGAATTCTTAAGAGACAGAGATTAGTGCACAAGAGATTGATTAGGAACTGCTCTTGGCATGGACACTTGTGGAAGGGAGGTGACAGATGCAGGCTTGAACAGAGAGGGAAGTTGGGCTGCAATGAAGTCTCATTGAAGCCACAGTCAACCCCATGTGAGGTCTGAAGATGGGATATGCCTTCAAAGGTATTCCAAGGTAGGTGAGGTGGTCTGGTCCTTTACATTCTTAGTTTGCTCCATGACTGCATGTAGGGGCTTCCCACAGAAGGGGGCATGGCTTTGGGTAAGGCAACTCTCTTGGGCCCCATCAGTTCATGAGGAGGACTACTGTCAGAGGGCTGCTGGGGCAATGCTCCCCCTAATGATGAGGAAACAAGTCATTCCTGAAGGGAGATCTGGGTGGCGCACAGCAATATCACTGCAAGTGATGAGCAAAGTGGACAGTAGTCCTGGCTCCATGGAACTTAGAGCTAAAAGGAGAGCTAGGCACTGATATTACAGACACAAACACCTCCCTCCCCCAACACACCCAAAGACAAACTAAAAAGCACTGTGAAAGTTCAGGGTTCCATGAGAGTGGGCAACAAGGGGACTTGAATTAATCTGGGGGTGTCAGGAAAGATGTTCTTGAGGAAGTGATAATGAGCTGAGATACAGAGGGCATAAAGGAGGTCACCAAGTCAACGGGGAGAGGGTGAAGAGTATACCTGGCAGAGGAAAGAACACTGTGCAAAGAGCTGAGGCTGGAGGGAGCATAGTGTTCAAAAAAAAAAAAAAAAAAAAGAAAGAAAGAAAGAAAAGAAAAACAGAGACCAGGTGCAGTGCCTCATGTCTGTAATTCCAGCACTTTGGGAGACTGAGGCAGGTGGATCACCTGAGGTCAGGAGTTCGAGACCAGCCTGATTAACATGGTGAAACCCTGTTTCTACTAAAAATACAAAAATTAGCCAGGCATGGTGGTGCATGCCTGTAGTCCCAGCTACTTGGGAGGGTGAGGCAGGAGAATCGCTTGAACCTGGGAGGCAGAGGTTGCAGTGAGCCGTGATCATGCCATCGTACTCCAACCTGGGCAACAAAAGGGAAACTCCACCTCAAAAAAAAAAGAAAAGAAAAGCAGAGTGGCAGTGGCAGGTACATTTCAAGTCAAAGGGCATGTAACAGGCATGAGGCCATGGAGGAAGGCTGTGTGGCCAGTGCAGGGGGACTTGCTGGGCCATAGAGAGGGCATCATTTTCCATGCCATGAACAATGTGAAATCCTTGAATGATATTAAGCAGATGGGTGATTTAATCAGGTTTGCATTTTAAAATATACTTCTGGCTACGAAAAATTGATTGACATATGGCCAGAAAGGATGGGTGAGATCAGTAAGGATGCTTGGAAAGATGTGATCATAGCTGGGACCAGAGGGGTGGATGTGGACATGGAAAGAAGTGGGTGGACTTGAAAAGAAAAAATTGACAGGATTTGGCAGCAGATTAGACCTGGGAGGGGAAGTAGAGGGAAGTGTGAAAGAGAAACCCAGGTTTCCAGTCCACATAGCTAGATGATGTCAATGCTGTTCACTGAGATGGGGACACTGAGCCTGGGAGTGGATGATACATTTGGTTTTGGTCACTCTTGCATTTGAGATGCTTGAGTCTGAGGAGTCTGAGGAGTACAAATGAAATGTTGAGTAGATAATTTGGGGAGAGCATTCTAGAATTCATAGGAGTCTGAGGGAGAGAGATTGTTAGCCACTGACAAGTGGCTGGAAATTTAAATAACAGGCATGGAAGAGTCACCTAGGAAAGACTATAGAGTGGGAAGGAGGCTTAGCACCAAATTTTGAGGAGCTCTGACATAGAAATTTGTATAGAAGGCAGGTTTTCTAAGTGGGAAAGCTCCTAGGAGTGGGTGGCTCATGGAAGCCCATGGAAGTATTTCAAGTAAGAGGGACAAGGTGAAGTATTGAACATGACCATTGGGCTGAGCAGCTTGTCCTTCATTAGTGAATTGGGTGAATTCACTGTGAGGCCAGAGGAGAGATTGGAGTGCTATAAAGAGTGGGTGGATTGTGAGGAAATGAGGTCAGTGAGCACAAACGTCTTTCAAGAGGTTTGGCTGCAGAGGGTCCTAAAGAGAGGGGGTAGTTGGAGGGAGAAGTAGGGTTTAGGTCAATTTTCCTTTGTTTTGCTTTTATGATGTGTGAATGTGGGTGGGACAGATCCAGTTCGTTCAACTTTATTATTCCCTTTGTGTAAGTACCAGGAGTAAAGTGCACCAGATAGCAGGTGGAAAAATAAAAATATCCAGAGTTATGCTCAAAAGAGGCATTTCCTAGACTGAATCACATGTTCATTTTCAGAGCCAAGTGCAGCATCTCATGCCTGTAATCCCAGCAATTTAGGAGGCCAAGGCTGGCAGATCACTTGAGGCCAGGAGTCTGTGACCAGTCTGAGCAATATAGCAAGACTTCATCTTCACAAAAAAGTAAAATGTTAACCAGGTGTGGTGGCACACACCTGTAATCCTAGCTACTCAGGACGCTGAAGCAAGTGGATTATTTGAGCCCAGGAGTTGGAGGCTGCAGTGAGCTGTGATTGTACCATTGTGTTCCAACCTGGGCAACAGAGTGAGACCCTGTCTCTAAAACAACAACAACAAAAAAAAAAAAAAGAAAAAGAAAGAAAAAAAAAAAACATTTCTAAGTACCAAAGGGTTAATTCCCTGTTTTCTGAGAATTTGGGGCACTATTTGTCTACCCTATTGTTTAATGGATAGGACCACTGAAAAGGGGGTCTGAGGACCCTAGCAAAAATCATATTCCTAGTAGGTTGCCTTGGTACTCCAGAATTATTCTCCATGAAAAGAAGCCTTCGCTGTCCCACTATCTTTAAAATTAAGGTGGTTATGGGCCCAGCTAATCAAATTGGTCTGGAGTACTTTAAAACATTAGTTTTTCAAAGCTCTCCTACCCCAGGTGATTCTAATGGGCAGATATTAGCTAACAGACTGCAAGGGCTACAACCATCAAAGATGAACAATAATAATTATAGAAGCAGCCTTAGTGAAGACCTATCTACAAAAATTAATCATGGACTATCTATTGGTACCCATCTTTCAAGTTATATTTACCTACAGCTAATTACTAATTTCTCTCAAGACTGACCTCACAGCTTTCCTAAAATTCAACATCCGTGACCTTTTCATGCCTGTCTGACAAGGGGACTCTTTTCACTAGCCTGACACATTCTCATTTTCCAAGTATTGGATTACATATTATTTTCCCAGGGGAGTCTTCTCTCACCTCTAATCTGAAGCCAGACCTATACTCTGGTTGTTCTCAATATCTTCAGATCTAGCCTGGCTGAAACATACCACTATGCTTTTTTCCTAAATACTCCAAATAGGCCTTTCAGGTTTGTTGTTGTTGTTGTTTTGAGACAGAGTCTTGCTCTGTCACTCATGCTGGAGTGCAGTGGCACAATCTCAGCTCACTGCAACCTCCGCCTCCCGGGTTCAAGTGATTCTCCTGCCTCAGCCTCCAGAGTAGCTGGGATTACAGGTGCGTGCCACCATGCCTGGCTATTTTTTGTGTGTTTTTTCAGTAGAGACAGTGTTTTGCCACGTTGGCCAGGCTGGTCTTGAAATCCTGACCTTAGGTGATCCGCCCTCCTCAGCCTCCAAAAGTGCTAGGATTACAGGGGTGAGCCACTGCGCCTGGCCGACCTTTCAGTTTTTTCAAGATGATCTGACTTTAAAAGGGCATCCAGGGGAGGTCTGATTGTACATCTCATGTGGTCTCAGGCTGTCTCGCATCAAGGAGAATGTGTCTTTACACAGCACACTTGGTATTTGGGTCTGTGGCAAAACATGCACAAGGTTATTAAGTAATTAAACATTTAAAGTCAAGGATGGGCCCAACCTCTTGAGTGTTTAAAGCCTATAAAGGTAGGAGTAAGCCCAGTGCTGACATGTGCTAGGACTGAGCCAGGATGAGTCATGAGTGAGTCCAGGAGTGTCTCTCCCATCATTGACATATACTCAGCCCCTTTCCACTCAAAGCACCTCAGTGCCAAGCTTCTCAAGTGTGAGCCCTCTCCCCAAACAACTGGCCTTCACATGCCACTGTGTGATGTGGGGTGGCTAGTTGTTCACAGACCTTCTTTATGGCTGGGAGAAGCTAGGGTCAGGGGAAAGCTTAGCTGGCAGGCAGCTGTGAAGCTGGACTAGTAACCATCACCAGGTGCACATCAGTGGGGAAGTGGACGGGTGTGCTCAGATTCTGGGTGCAGACTCCATGGGACCCAAACAGTCATACTCCTCTGTAGATGGAAGAGGAGCAAGACAGTAAGTCTATTTTGAATTCTTCTCAAAGATGAATGGATGTATTGAGGGCATGACTTATTTTTAGCCCCTTTTTTGCATCATGGCTACATCCTGCTGGCATTTTGTTCATTTTGCCTAAACTCAACAGAGTTGCTTTTCAGATACACTTTCCTCACTTGGACAACACAATTCCTGTCACCTCCCCCAAGAGGACATCAATGGAGGCCTGAGCTCTGAGCACAGAGACAACACATGGTTTTGAGAGGCCAGTTTCTGACATGGGACATACCATAAACCCTGGGAGAACCACTTCTGGATAACTGATAAAGTCTAATTTAGACACATCATTCTACCTTTTTAGGCAACGATTCTGGAAATTATTTTACTAGAATATTTTTCTTCTCAAGTTAGAATGAACAATCTCTGTTTCCATCAGGCTAGACTGTTGTCTTATAAAACCTTGCCCTCTCTTTATTCTCTGCCCTTCACTACCATGATAGGGTTCTCATGAGACTGCCAAACCCACAGCAAAGGGAGAGGAGGCCTCTAAATTGTTTTCCATCACCCATGTCTTAATTACTCAAAGCATCAAATAAGGGACATTTTGATGAGTTTTATCTTGTAACACAAGCAATGTGGCATTCTGAGAGACAAATGATCTGGGTTCTCCAGTGTTCTTTTCTCTCCTGCATAAATCTAGGGGGGTAGATTAGATGTTTTCTAAGGTTCCATTCACTCTTTGTGACCTGAGAAATGGCTTTCTAGTAAAAGTGCCAGAGAAGGATGGGACCATCAGGCATGTCACCCTGGTGACGTGTGTGTGTGGAACAGAGAGTCCTGGATGAGGGATGAAAATCCTTGTAGTATAAACTACCAATGGGGCTTCCCAAAACCACTTCAAAGCTTTAGCTATGAAAGCCATAAATAGGGTGATGCTGACCAACTGAAGCAAGGTATATATATAAAAGTGCTTTACAAACAAAGTCACATGCAAAAGTTGTTCTATTGAGATAATAGAAAAGAGGACTCAGATACATTTCTTAGGCTCTAGATTTTAGGTCTCTGTCCAGTTTAAAATAAAACTATGTAGAGGTCCCCCCATCCAATTCCAGCACTTGCAATGGAGTTACAATCTGTCAAAGATAATAAATAGGCAGACAATCGTAATTGTTAATGACAGAGGCCAAAATTTTAAAAAATACCTAGAGAGTATTTTTATAATATAATATAAAGCAACTGTGTCACTGCTGAAAGTGAAGGCTTCATTTGAAAGACATTTTGGAAATTTGCATTGGTTTTGTAACACCATATTATGCCAGAAATGTTTATATTTTTTTAAAAACATCATAGGCCTGTTTTCAGTAGACTCCAGTGAAGAGTGCCCCATGGTAAAGTCATAATGCTTCATGTCCATGCCTTAGTCCTGACCCAAGTTCCTGTGCAATCTTAGAAAAACATCTTAATTTTTAAGGTCAAGTTCCCCCCAGTTACAATGAGAATTCATAACAGATTCTCAGTGTTTTCATGTATTTCTCTTCTAGTAGGTAAATTAAAGGTAAGTTGTAAAAACATTTGTAAGTGCTTTTTAAATATTTCAGATAAAAGATAATGTAACACAGCCAAGGCACCACTTTTTTTTTTTTTTTTTTTTTTTTTTGAGACAGAGTCTTGCTCTGTCACCAGGCTGGAGTGCTATAGTATCATCTCGGCTCACTGCAACCTCCGCCTCCTTGGTTCAAGCAATTCTCCTGCCTCAGCCTCCTGAGTGGCTGGGACTACAGGCATGTATCCCCATGCCCAGCTAATTTTTTGTATTTTTAGTAGAGATGAGGTTTCACCATGTTGGCCAGGATGGTCTCAATCTCCTGACCTCGTGATCTGCCTGCCTTGGCCTCCCAAAATGCCGGGATTATAGGTGTGAGCCACCATGCCCAGCACCTAACTTTTACATAGCTGACATGCCCTAAATTTTGTTTATAAATATAATAAATGTGTTAGGAAAGGGATATGAAATACATTTATAAAGTGAAGGATTTCTTTTAAAACCTCCACATTAAGTAAACATGTAAGTCTATGTCTTCACAATCAATTTTTCTAAAAGCACAGTCCACCTGCAGTACCATTTACATTAAGCAGACAGAACTATTCATGGAGGTCAGCAATAAGAGCTATCTTCATGTAAGTACCACACTTTAAGGAACATCAGCGACCAGCTGTGTCACTGATTTAGACCAACAGAAAACATCTAACTTTGTGGAAAAGATTTCCTGGAAATTTCAAAACATAATTAAAGAATTACAGAGGTTGGGTGCAGTGGCTCATACATATAATCCCAGAACTTTGGGAGGATGAGGTGAGAGGATTGCTTGAGCCTCAGAGTTTAAGGCCAGCCTGTGCAATATAGTGAGATCCTGTTGCTGCAAGAAATTTCATAAAACTTAGCCCGGTGTGGTGGCATGTGTCTATACTATAGTCCCAGCTACTTGGGAGGCTGAGGCAGGAGGATATTACTTGAGCCCAGGAGTTTGAGGCTGCAGTGAGTCATGATGGTGACACTGCATTCCAGCCTGGGCAATAGAGCAAGACCCTGTTTCAAAAAAGCAAAACAAAACAAGGAGGAGAATACCCAGGAATCACAATCAAGATGACATTTTTCAAGCTTGCTTTCAATGTCTATCACTTTACTAAGAAAAATGTAAGAAATTCATTGTATAGATAAAAATGACATGTACACTATTCCAATATTTGTTTCCTGTTGCAGAAGAAACCATCAGGAGAAAATGTTTTCTGGTTTATCATCATTAACACAGCACCCCTAATAGAGTAAGATTTAAAAATAGTTAATACACACACACACACACACACACACACACACACACACACGCACACACACATATTTTATATTTCCTGATTTAACAAAGACATGCTCTTGGGAAGCTGTAGACCTTATTGAAAAGTCTGAAAATCTTTCCTTCTTTTATTTTCTGCAGTACTTAAACCGCCTGTATGAATCATTTGGCATGGGTGAATTGCCTTGTATCTTCTCATGTGTATATTCTTGTCTATACAACTAAAAAGTGAGCCTGTGGAAGGAAGTTCCCTGTGGCGCTAAGCCCAATGCCTTATACATAACCTGGGTACATTAATCATTGATTGACATGTGCATTTGCAAGGAGGAGCCTGGAAAGATACACTCAAACCCTTTATTCATTAATTTACAAAATGTACAACATTTACAAAGTTTAGGCATTAATCCCATATTGACATGAATGCTGTGGAAAGTCTAAAAATAAATATGTGGCACATAGCTTAATATACACATCTCATGGCTCTTTACACTTAAGCCATTACCAATGGTGAGATTTAATGGAAAATTTAATGTGGTAGAAAAGTCAGATTGCTGACCAATCCTGGACCTTCCACATGAATGACCCTTCCTTGGCTTCTTGAGGCTGGGGATAGTGAGCAAATCACTTTCTTTCAAGAGAATTAAACACAAGCCGTTCTGACAGGCACATGGGCTGCATGCAGCAACATCTATGCAGAGTCTGTAAGCACTCCCTGGGTGGTGGCTGAATCTGCACCATGGTGGACCTGATCCCTGTACACCAGCCAGGGAGGCTTTGGTGTGGTCACTTTCTTGTTTCTTATTCAATCACATGCAGTTCTTGGAAGATGTCAGTGGAGTGTAATCATGCACAAAAATGGGACTTGTAGCTATGTACAACATCAAATTTTCATTGTCTTACAGCATCTTTAGATGCAACATCAACTATCTCCTCTTTTAGCAAGAGGGATGAATGAGGAAGCCAAACCCCCCACTCCTCAAAGAAAAAAAAACATCATCTAGGACACATGCAAATGGCATCCTGCAACAGCAGGGTGAGATAAACTCCACATGACAAGATGGATGAATTCCCATGAAGTCAGGCCTGAAAGTTTTCCTAGGGGGGATAATTCTACCTTTCTTTCCTCTTCAATCCCACCTCATCCCACATAACCTAAATCTGAAGGAAACGGCTTCACATCGTTGCATTTCTTTGAGTTTTGGTACCTTCATGTGTAAAGTGTAAATACTAGTAACATTCCTTATAAGATTCTTGCAGAGATTAATCCTAACTTATGTAAAGTGCTTAGCATAGTGCCTGGCACATATGAGGTGCTTAATAAATGTCTTGCTTTCTCTCTCTCTCTCTCCTTTCCCACCCCAATTAAAAGCAACATATTGATAAGCCTAACAAACTCTGAATTAAGGCCATTTGATGCAGTTTAGATTATTTTGTATCAGAGTTACTGTTGTCACGTTCATATTTAGTCCCTGAGGGAGTCTCATTTGATGAGCCAGAGACATTTTTCTATGGAGGGCAGATGGACCTTGACAACACTGCCCTCTTTATTAGCCATGGTTCTACCAAGTTTCACACAAACATCCCACAACACTGCACAGAAACTTAGACCAGTGATGGTCCCCCACCTGAATAATTCCAGGACACCATCACTGAGGAAACCATGAGAAAAATCCTTGAGGCAAACGTATTGCTCTTGCTTAAAACATGGTAACTTTTTTTCAACACTGGTGCAAGTATTATAGATAACTTTCAATAAACATATATTAAAAGCTCTACCACAGTTGAAAAATATGTATCCTAATTTGATCACTTTGTTCAGAATACAGAATTTTTTAAGAATATATTTTAGTTTCTAGTTATGCCATACAAAAATAAATACTGTTTAAATTATTTACAAGGAAGAAGAAAAACTCTAACTTGGGGTACCAAAAATACAGGAAGGATGACAAAAATTTTCCCATCTACTTCAAAAACAATTTCTAAAAGAAAAACTTCCCATTGTCTCCTTGGTAGTCTTGCAATCACCTCACTGGTCTATCTTCTCATCATCGCGTATTATGCCTTCTTTCCCTATCACTCTAAAGACAATTTAATGCAGAATCTTCTCCCTAAAGTCACTGGGGATTTGGAAGTGGGGGGCTCTTTGGCAGTATGAACTGCAGATGGAGTAAGAACTTGGCTGAGCCATCTAATGGGCCCTCAGAATGTACTAGGACTAATCTCCACACATTTTCCTTTCATTCTGAAATCCTGTCTAGCTTATCTATGGCTGAATAGACCTCCATATCTGGGGGAAAACAATTCCATCCTGCTTTGGGGCTCTGGACACAATTGACCCAGGTGGAATCTAGATCTCAGGAAGCGTAATTAGGTGCCAAGTCAAGAAGGCGGCTGATCTCACCTATTCTATGAAGTGATAACACAGCCAGTTTATGGACATTGACTCCATTAAATTGGGGAAAATCTTTCTCCGGGCACACCCACAAATATAAAAAACTTTTAAGACTGCCTTTTGTCTTCTGCACAGAACAGAGGGAATGTGATTCCCTGTACTGGGAGAAGAATGTTGGGAAAATTAATTGAACAAATGGCTGGAATTGTTGGAATTACTATTCCAGGGACTCAGAATTTCCAACGACACAGTCCATTCATTTTGGAGTCAATGTTTTAAAATTCTAAAGCTACAAGTGAATTCATGATTACGTTTAAACCAATGGTTCTTTACTTTTCTCCTGGAAAGCCCACATCTATACATGCTCCTATAACATACTCCTCGTATCTTAGAAAGTCTCAGGACCTGCTGTATCTCATGCATGCATTCTTCCAAATTAAGAACCCTAGATCTCGATAAATGCGGAGCTACTCCTTGGAATAAAAACAAAGTTTTGTGGTATATAACTCAGGCTGTATTGACAGAAGGCTGGCTTTAATGGGTCTTTGCCAGACTCAAAATGGCTACAATGAAGCAACATTTATTCCATGATCACGTTAAGTGGCAATGCTTGGCTGTGATGACCTCCAAGAGTGCTGTGTCTCACATGTGTAATTACTGTCAGGCCATTGACTCATGCAGGGCTGTGGACCATCGAGATCCCCATGGATTGCTATTAACACATGGAGCCATTGAGCTGCTATAACATGAGCCCTAACCACAACCACAAACAGGACACTATCACTGACATACAGCATGGGTGCCTGTTTGTCTGATTTATGGGTGACGTCGTGGCAAATGTGGCATCAGTTTCATTTCGGGGCAGTGGCAAATTACAGATATTTCCTTCACAACAGGAAGTGCAGACCTGAAAGAAAGGAAGAAGAAAAGATAATGAGAAGCCAGCATGTCTTGGAAGGAGGCAGGGGTTTTTGAAGGAACTGTCTCCCACATGGCAAGACTCAAGCAAAAATTACCTGATCTACAAAGGGGATGCCAACTGTACTTTCAGGAAGGCTGCTGATAATATTTCATCTAGAAGCAATCCGGTCAACATGAAAACTCCCTAGACCAAACTTCAAGAGATCTAGATTTTGCTTTTGACACCCCTACCCCATATGATTCTTACAAAGGTGTGTATCCTTCCTGGGTTATTTTGCCCTTAAAATGGGAATAATGAAACTTGTCCTTCCTTTTCCATGAGGCTCTTTCTGACTACTTGAGGAAGAGAGGGTAAGCCTTCATTTACCAAGTTTTCAAGTGAGAGTCAAGTGGCAACAACCGGGGGTAATTTAAACTTGAGTATTGCCTTTCATTAGAACTATCTGCATAAGTCTCCATTTTTGTTGGGTGAGTTAATGTTTGAAGAGTTTTCATTCATGTAGTTACTCCTGCTTTATACCACCTTACTCATGGATCATAAGACAGAAATAAACCCACAGAGTTAGTGACTAAAATTGTCTTGGGGGCATGGCCACACAAAGTACAGACCAGCAGCTTCAACATCAGCTGGGAGTTTGTTACAAGCGCGGAATCTCAAACCTTGCCTCAGACAAGGAATGAGAACTACATTTTAACAAGATTTCCAAGTAATTCCTAGTTATACGATGGTTATTAATAAATTCTATACAGTCATTATCCTGCAGGAACTTGAATCTTTAGTCACAGTTGACATGGGCCAGGAAAACAGTATAATGTTGAGGAGACTCTAAACCAGAGGTGAGTTGGAATTCTGTCCCTGTCACTTACCAGCTGTGTGAGCATATGACCCAACTTCTCTAATCCTTAACTTTCTCCTTAGTAAAGAGGCCACAGTAACACCACAGAATCAAGCCCAATTTGCTGGAGAGGTCAGGGAAAACCTCTGGTTTTACTGATTTTTGAACCAGAAGCAGAATAGGCAGATTTAAAATTTTAATTATTAGTGTATTCAAGAGGTTGCTTGAAAAGTAGGTGTCTACCTTCTTTAAAAAAAGCCCTTACTGACAGTGCTGCTCCCAGGTATTGAGAATGGGCATTGCCCAAACCACCAGGAAGGCTGCCTGCAGGGGAAGTGTTCAATGCTAAATAAAGGCCAAGGCCTGATGTGTTCAGGTCACAGGTACAGCAGGAGGCCGAGGCTGCCTTTCTGTGATTTATATGCCCCTTCAAGGCTGCCTCCCAAGCTCATTTTACACAGAGTGCTTCTGTATACAGGCACCAGGTGTTTCTGTATACAGGCTTCTACGGGCACTAGGTGAAGCTTAACCAAACACATAAAATAGTTCTCTCATCACCTATCAAATGACTCAAGAGCCACTGGAGACCCTCCCCACACTGACATTGAGTCACAACATGAACCCCACTCTACAGAAAGTTATCAAAGCTGAATTGCCTTGGTCCTACTGTGATGAATGAATTGGGTACATCTGCAAAGCCTCACCGTGATGGATATAACTGGTCCCTTGCTCCTCTTTTTCTGGTAGCTTTATTACTTTTCTCTGAGTGAAGAAAGGATTTATGATAACACTGAATATCCTCTTGATGTGTGTTTACACAATTTATATCAGTTGTCCTATGCTCTGGTATAAATGCGTATTCTTTTAGAGCAAACAGGAAAGCAAGCATCTTTTCATAGAGCATAAAGATAGTCAAAAGGCAGCCTCTATGGGGGAATAAGAATCTGCTCATGAGTAACTGGCAGATGTCTGAAGAGGAGGCAGCTGGCTATGCAGTACTGGTCACTTGTTCTGTTGCCCAGACCTTGTGGCCTTCATGCTCGGAGTCTCTGCAGCCCGTGGATAAGCACTCTTCTAGCGGGACGCAGCGTTTGGTGACTGAGATACTGTTTCCTGTGACTTCCATTGTATGCTGAGTGTAGCAGTATCTGGTCTCTGTCAACAGAGAAATATATTTTATTTGAGATGGGAAATGTTAGCCCAACCCACCTAAAAAAAAAAAACAACAGGAGTGTCATCATTATCATTCCAGAAAAGACCTAATAGCACATAAGATGTGCACTGCTTTGAGTTTATGTCCAATCCTGAAGACCTTGGAGAGCTTCATTTTGACATGGTGGGAAGACAGCCTTCAAAGATTATTGATTTCTTTGCCCCACATGATCCCCATAAACCAAGACACAGTTTCTCCTTGCCTTTCAACACATTTTGCCACTGGACTGATGTTTATTTTTAGGGGATGAGTGGTTTGGGGGCATGATTTAAGAGGTATAAGTCGCAGAAATTTTGAGGAAGATGAAAGGACAAAGAGGTTCGAAGAATTCAGGGTGAAAAGGAGTTAGGCAGGTAACGGTGGTCCTCAGGGAGATAAAACACTGCGGCAGTGGCTGGTGTGTGTGTGCTGGGGGAAGCAGCTATTCACAAGAGCAGAACAATTTAAAACTTTGTGCCAATGAGCATAGCTGGGTCCTAGGATCCATTACAGAGGAAGAGTGACTCAATAACGAACATTTTTCCAAAACTGAGGTGCTTCATTTCTCCCTAGCATGATTTCAGTGCCTTACAGGATGACAGATGAAGACCATGATGGGAGTTTCCAGAGGTCCCTCTATGTCTAATGAATCTGAAAGCTTAGATTTCTTCCAAAATTCTCTGGGGGGAACTTTTTATGTGTAATTTAAAAACTAAAGAAAAATGGCTTTGTCAATGTAGTTCTTTAAGGCCTCCAGGCAATGTTCAGCTCTCTCCGCCTGGGATTTAGGAGAATGTTCTTGCTCTACTTTCACATTAAAAAAGAAAATGAATAATTCTTAAGAAATGTCACTGAGCTTGTTTTTCATCCACATCTTGGACTCAACTTTGCATGCTTTATACAGTTCAGATATTTAGTGGCTAATATGGACTTATGACCTCCTATGAGATTATTTATTAGGTAATAAAAATTCCCCTCTACAGATTCTGTCATGATTTTGGCAACTTTTAACCGAAGAACTAACGTCCAAAGAAGAACGTGTAAGAAAATTTTAAGCCCTCAGAGTGAGCTAATACAGACCCATCAGTGCATCCTGGATGTCATAAAAACTCAGGAGTTTTAACAGTCTTCCTAGAGACCCTCACTTGACAGGAATCTCAAATAGCCTCAAATCAAATCGTACTAAGAGCTGCCACTTTCCCAGTAGTAATGCTATTGATGGGTGTGCCTGGGCAGAGTCTGTGTCAACACCCTCCCCTAAATGCTGTCTCATACTGTGCCCCTGCTGGGATTGTTAGTTGGATTGGGTTGAGGCTTTTTCCAAGGTTGCTCAGGGTACTGCAGAGCTCCTTGGAAGTAGGATAAGGTCATGTGGGGAACTCATAATAAGAATAGTTGAAAGTTTTATACTTGGCAGTAATTCTCCTAAAGCCCTAAACTAGCTTAACACTGGAGTGACTGCTTTTCTGATGAAGAAGAGGCAGCAGCTCTCCGTTTTGTTTTTAAGCCTTTGGCAGGTTTTGACAAATGGAGGTCAGTGGCCTGGGAGATTTACCACATCTTCTAAGAGGACTGGTTTACTTCTTTGGTATCAGACTCTATGGATGTTTATGGTCACAATAGGCACAACAGGTTCATCTCCCCCGTCCCCCACCAACTTCAAGTGTTCTAGAAAGCAATAAAATCAGGAATGTTCTTATCTCCTGTCTCTTCTTCATGTAGACAGCTAAGAGCATCTGCCAGAGGTTTTACTGTTCCAAATGTAGATCTGAGCAGATAAGATCACAGACTATGGAATAAGTAAATCACTACATAGCTGCAGCTTTGGAAATTAGCCTTTTCCCCCAAGTGGTGAATTATCCTGTGTTAAGTAAGCCTTAAAATAACAATTGGTGAACTTGATGTGACTTCTTTGTTCATACTTTTCTATCCTTAACAAAATATCTTATACATTTATTAATGGAGAGCTTATTCCATTGAATGAAAGTAGATACAACCGATGAAAAGATTTTTTCAGGAAAACATGCAAAACCTTAGTACCTAATAAGCTGATTTTTCATTCTAGGGGTAGAAGGGAGATCAGTGAATTAAGAATTTTTCTTGTGCTTCACCCAGTCCAATCCATGAAACAAATATATATGGAGAACACTGCCATCAATTCCAGGAGTACAGACCTCAGTGCTGAAGCATCAGTCTCTCAAAAGCATCCATTCCACTTATCTTACAAAATCCCTAGGTGAGTTATGAAATGTCAATGTGGAAAGAGGTTCTGTGGTTTAATGAGTTTTGGAAATGCTCAAAAAGCTGAACAGGTTTCTTCAGTGTACAGTTTATGAGAACCTTCTATATGTGTTGTGATCTTGTGATTTCCAAAGGTATATTGGGGTGAGCAGGCAGAATTTCCCAAGTAGAACTAGGTGGGCCACAAGTGGCTTATCACTGGACTGGAGTAGTGATAAAAACCGAGTTTCAGCCACAGAGCATTGTTCTCCATGCATTTTGAATACTCCTTGGGTTAGTAATGAGGTTATATGAGAATCAAGCCTGCTGATAACTTCACACTAAAAGGATTTCAAAGGCTTTTATCTAAAAGATAAAAGATGAATGTGAATTTCTACCAGGTTAGTTTCAGTCTCTAAAATCTCATATTCTGCAACTACACGGTATTCCCAGAGGTTGTGAAACAAAAGTCTTTTGCTGTTAGATTCACAGGCATTCAACTAAAATCAGAAATGGAAAAGAACTTCATCAACCACTGGACAATAGAATTTTTATGAAATTCACACACATGCACATGAATGCTCACAGAGTTCATAATCAAGTTCTGAAATTTAAAAGTAATCCAAAGCTAAATTGCAAACTTTCATTTACCCACCAATATTGTTTTCAATAACAAACCATAAACAAAACATACATAAGATAATTTGAATTAAAATGAGACATTAAAAATGCCCAACTTTCTTATAAAAGGCTTTCTCACCACTCAATTATTCTTCATGGCTCTGCTAGTTTTAGTTTCTTCATAAACAGATTGACAAAAATGATGCTACAGAATAATTCTCCAGGTGCAAGAAAATTAATGGGAGGAGAATATTTAATACTATTACAAATTATATTGAAAAATGAAAGGCCAGTCGCAGCTGCCTGCTTTCTCCCTGCCCCCATTCCTTACTGATCACGCAGCTCTTCACTTCTGCCACACTACTCCCCCTGCAACAACTCCCTAACTGTCCAATTCCATGCCTTTTTCCCATGTCCGACCCTGTAGGATCTCTTTGAGTCGGGATAATCTCATCTGCAGGACTCTCCATCTTAGACTTCAGAGTTCTGTCTTCTAGATGTTCTAATCTCTGCTCTCCACTTTCAACACTTTCCCTAATATGAAAGTCGATATTCTCCCATGTTCTGTCCTTGAATCTCTTCTCACTCAAGTGACTTCATCAAACTTCTGATGCCATGTCTTCAGTCTGACAGTTTCTCCTGAACTGTAGAACCAAATTATAACTATCTCCTAGACACTGCCAGCATCAGCTCACATCTAATGTGTCTTAACCCAACACATTGTCTCCCTCCCGCTTGCATCTTTTGATCTTCATGTGTGTCTCTATCTCAGGAAGGGACCTCCTAGGATATCATACCTCTATGTTCTCCAGTAGCTTGGACTAGGAATCTGGAATCAACTCAGACTCCTCTCCTTAATCTGGGAGTCTCCAAGTCCTCTGAAATGTCTCCATTATCCATCTGGTCTTTTGTATTCTATTTTCCATTTCCTCAATTCAGGACCTCACTGTTTCTCGTTTTCTTTGTCTCTGACATGCAACTTACCAAACATGAAAGCATGAATGCCACCTAATTGTCAAAAAGTCCCGACTGCTGAATTACTAGGCTTATTGGCCGACCTGAGTGTGTTAGGGATAGGCCATTTCTTTCTCTGCTCCTGAAGCTGTGTGTTAAATACATTGGAGTAACTGCACTTCCCTGATAGAACCATCAATTAATTTTATTTCTAACTCAGAGCTTGGCATTTGAAACTCAGCTCTTTTACTCAAGGTTCTCCTTGATGGAGGCTCCATACTTTCTCCTCATTGCCTCGTATATATCTTGAGATATAATATGACAACTTTTGATTATTCATGATGAAAAATGTGCATTCTTAGCTTGTCTGCATATTTTTTCCTATTTTCTACTCCTGGACACCTGCTATTCTTCAAGGCTCAATCCAAATGTGACAAATTCTGTGAGAATTTCCTAATCTTCCTCCCAACTATGTCAATAATAATCTTTTCTCTTCTCAGTGTTGTCCCCTTCCTTAACTTTCTCATTTGGAATATCTGCCTTTCCTTCTAGATCAAAGTTTCTGAAGTTTGAAACAATTGACTTTTTGTTTTTAAACTTTTTAAAAAATTTAGTCTATTGTTTTGAGATAACTGTAGATTCCCATGCATTTGTAAGGAATATTAATAGCAAGATCCTCTACACCCTTTACTCAGTTTCCCCAAATGGTAACAACTGCGAAACTATGGTATAATATCACAACTGTGATACTGACATTAATCCAGTCAAGATATAGAACATCTCCACAGCCATAAGGATCCCCTCGTGTTGACCTTTTCTAGTGACACCCTCTTCCCTCCAGCCCCACCCCTTCCTTCACCCTTGGCAACCACTATACGGTACTGCATTTCTATAATTTTGTGTTTTTTTGAGAATGTTATATAAATGAGTCATACAACATGTAGTATTTCAGATTTGGGCATTTTCATTCAGTCTCATTCACTGGGTTGTTGAATACTAAGAATTTGTTAACTTTTATTGCTGAGTAGTAGTCCATAGTATAAATGTACTAAAGCTGGTTTAACCATTCAACCATTGAAAAGACATCCAGGTTTGTTTCCAGTTTAGAGAGATTATTAATGAAGCTACATACAAACATTTATGTAGAGGTTTCTATGTGAACATGTTTTCACTTCTCTGTATGAGTGACCAGAAGTAAAATTGTTGGGTCGTATGGTAGTTGCATGTTTAGCTGTTTAAGAAACTGCCAAACTGCTTTCCAGAGTGGCTGTACCATTTTACATTCCCACCAACAATATATGAGTGATCTATTTTCTCCTCCTCTTTACTAGCATGTGGCATTTTTTCTTTTTATTTTAGGTATTCTGGTAGAAGTATAGTTATATGTTTGAAATTTGCATTTTCCTTATGGCTAATGATGTTGAATATGTTTTCATGTGTTTATTTGCCATCTGGTTTTATCTTCTTTGGCAAAATGTCTGTTCATATTTTTCCTATTTTCTAATTATGTGTTTTGTTTACTGGTGTGTTTTGAAAATTATATGTTCTAGATAGCAGTTCCTTGTCAGATATGTGATTATTTGCAAATTTTTTTTTTTTCCATTTCATAGCTTGCATTTTCATTCTCTTAACAAGGTCTTGTGCAGAGCAAAAAAGTTTTAAATTTTGATGAAGTCCAATTTACTTTTTCTTTTTTGGTATTAAGTCTAAGAACCTCATCTAGCCTTAGATTTATGAAGATTTTCTACTACTTTTTCCTAAATGCTAACATTTCACATTTATAGTCTGTGATTCACTTTAACTTTTGTAAAAGGTGTGAGATGGGCTGAGATTCATTTTTTGCCTGTGAATGTCCAGTTTCTCCAGTACCCAGTACTCTTTGTTAAAAGGCTATCTATCTTTCCTCCACTGAATTGCCTTTACACTCTTGTTAAAAATTAGTTGGTCTATTTATTATGTTTAATTGATCTATGTCTATTTCTCTGCCAATACCACAGTCTTGATTACTATAGCTGTATATTAAATCCTGAAATAGGGTACTTTGATTCCTCCCACTTTATTCTTTTTCAAAATTGTTTTAGCTATCCCAGTTTCTTATCTTTCCATATAAACTGTAGAACACATTTGTCTATATCTAAAAAAAAATCTTACTGGGATTTTGACAGAAATTGTATTAAATCTATATATCAATCTATAGAGAATTGACATTTTACTATGCTGTTTCAATCTATGAACATAGTCTCTCAATTTAAATTTTATTTTTTTATCGGTGTTTGTAACTTTCAGCATACAAGTCCTATACATGTTTTGCTTAGATTTACCTGTAAGGATGTAATTCTTCTGAGCAATTATAAATGGTATATTTTAAATTTAAGTGTCCACAAGTTAATCAATAGAATATATAATACAATTGAGTTCTGAATTTATCTTATATCCTCTGACCTTGATGAACTCATTTATGAGTTCTAGGAATTCTTTTTAGATTTGTTGGAATGTTCTACACAGAAATCATGTTATCTCTGAAAAAGGACAGTCATTTTTTTCCTTTCCAATCTGTATGTCTTTTATTTACTTTTCTTGTCTTCTTGCACTGGTTAGAACCTACAAGACTATACTAAATAACAGTAGTGAAAGCAGACATAATTGCTTAGTTCTTGGTCTTAGCAGGAATGCACACAGCCTTTCACCATTAAGTATAATGTTAAATTATAAAATTTATATAAATTTTATATAAATTATAAAAAATGTAGGTTTTTAAAAAATTGATGTTCTTTATCAAGTTGAAGCATTTTCTCTCCCTATTTTTTTCTGAGAGGTTTTAATCATAAATGGTGTATAATTTTGCCAAATTTTTTACATTGGTTATTAACATGTGATTTTTCGTCATTAGCCTATTAATATTATGGATTACATTGGTTAATTTTCAGAGATTAAACCAGCCTTGCATCTCTGGACTAAGCCCCACTTTGTCATGGTGCATAATTCTTTTTATATGTTGTTATATTCTATTTGCCAATATTTTGTTAAGAACTTTGTTGTCTGTATTCATAGAAAATATTAAATTGGAATTTTGTATTTTGGTTTGTTTGTTGCTGCTGTCTTGGTCTGGTTTTGGTATCAGGGTAACTCCAGCTTCATAAAATGAACTGAGAAGTATTCCCCCCTTCTCTTCCATTTTCTGAAAGATTTTGTGTAGAATTGGTGTTAATTCCTCTATTAAAACTTGGTAAAATTCTCCAGTGAAATTATTTGGGTCTGGAGAGTTCTTTTAAAGTTATAAATTAACTTTTCTTAATTGTTGCAAGACTAGTTCATTTTTAGTGAATTGTGGTACTTTGTTTTTTTTGAGTTATAGTCCATTTCACCTAAGTTGTCAA
Source organism: Ateles fusciceps (assembly GCA_036589455.1). Taxonomy (NCBI): domain Eukaryota; kingdom Metazoa; phylum Chordata; class Mammalia; order Primates; family Atelidae; genus Ateles; species Ateles fusciceps. Next base: position 13,154,200 of record JAZHEH010001266.1, on the reverse strand, counting down.
ACTTACGCTTTTGAGTTGTTCATACTATCCCCTTATTTCTTATACCTTAATGTTTTCTCCATTGATTTTAATTGACAAAAATTATATATATTTATGGTGCACAATGAAATGTTTTAGTATATATATTCTCACTGATTTTTATTATCATTATTATTCCCTGATTTTTGCTTAGTCTTGTTTTACTTTTGGTTTTTGCTCTTCCTTTTCCACTTTCTTGTTTTCTAATGTGTCCATATAGTGCTATAAATTTCTGTCTCAGAGCTGTTTTTGCTGTGTCCTACAAATTTTCATGTTTTATTTTCATTAGGTTCACTGTCTTTATTTTTCCTTAAGACTTTATCTTTGATCTATGGATTATTTAGATGTGCATTGTTTACTTTCCAAGTGTTTGGTGCTGTTTCTGTCATTGATCGCTAGTTTAATTCTACTGTGTCAGAAAACACTTTGTATGATTTCAATTTTTAAAAGTTTGTTGAGGTTTGCTTTATGGCCCAGGATATAGTTATTTTGGTATGCTTTCCACGGGCATTTGAAAACAATGTATATTCTGGTGTTGTTGGATGGAGTGTTCTGTTAACCAACAGAATCTAATTGACATTAACAGGGCTGTTGAATTCTTTATCTTTGCTGATTTTCTTTCTGCAGTCTATCAGTTTTTGAAAGAGTGGTGTTGAACTCTTGAACTATAATTGTAGATTCATCTATTCCTCCTTTCATTTATATTATTCTGTCACACGTATTTTTCAGCTCTGTTACTTGATGCTTATAATATTTAAGATTGCTATGTCTTCTAATGGACTGTTTGTTTTTTTTTTTTAAATCATACTATAATGTTCCTCTCTGCCTCTGGTAATTTTGTTTGCACTGATGTTTCCATGTTATCTTTTTCCATTCTTTTAATTTGCTTATATAATTACTTTGAAGTAAAAATTTATTACAGATGACATTTGGGTCATGTTTTAACATATTCTGTCATTTCATTTATTTCATATATTTATGCCATTTACATTTAAGGTAGTTATTGTTATGGTAAGACTTAATTCTGTCATTTTGTTGTTTTGTTTTCTTTTTCTTATATTGCCATGGTTACATGAACATTTTTTAGAATTCCATTGTGATTCATCCATAGTGCTTTTGAGTATATCTCTTTAAAACAATTGCTCTAGGTATTAAATTATATGCATAACTTATCACATTTATTGGCATTATCATTTTACCAATTAAAGTGAAGTGTAGAAACTGTACCTCTTTTTGTGTCCTATTACCCCTATTCACTTATAATTTTTTTTTTTTTTTCTTTTTTAGACAAAGTCTTGCTCTGTCACACAGGCTGGAGTGCAGCGGTGCAATCTTGGCTCACTGCAACCTCCACCTCCCAGGTTCAAGTGATTCTCCTGCCTCAGCCTCCCGAGTAGCTGGGAGTACAGGTGCCCACCCCCATGCCTGGCTAATTTTTATATTTTTAGTAGAGACGGAGTTTCAACAACCTGGCCAGGCTGGTCTTGAACTCCTGACTTCAGGTGATCTGCCCACCTTGGCCTCCCAAAAGTGTTGGGATTACAGGCATGAGCCACCATGCCTGGCCATAATATAATTGTCTTAAATAATCCTCCACAATATATTTAGGACCACATCACACAGCATTATAAAACATAATTCAGAAAACTCAAGAGAAGAAGGACATTCTGTTGTACTACTGTAGTATACACATTTTTGTTTACTATGTACTATGTTTTTTCTTCCTTTCTGATATTTCAAGTTTCCTTCTTTTATTATTTCTTTTCTGCATATAGAGTTCCTTCAGCCATTCTTTTAAGGTAGGTCTGCTAGCAACAAATTCTTTCAGTTTTCCTTCATCTGAAAATGTCTTAATTTCTTTACATTCCTGAAGGATATTTTCTCTGAATATAGGGTTCTGCATTGATGGTTTTTTTTTTTTTTTTTTTTTTAACAGCTGAAAAATATTGTACCATTGACTTCTGGCCTGCATAGTTTCTGATGAAAACATTCAACTAATTTTTCTCGTATCAGATGTTCTTCTTGCTATTTCAAGACTTTTTGTTTTCAGAAGTTTGATTGTTACGTGTTTTTGTGCGGATTGCTTTAGTTTTGTCCTCTTTGAGATTTGCTCAGCTTCTTACAAAAACTTTTAGCTGCTATTTCTTTGAGTACTTTTTTCAGCTTTACCCTCTTTCTACTGTTCTCTTGGAACTCCAGTGACACAGTGTTAAAACAACATTTGTTACAGCTCCACATATCTCTGAGCTCTGTAAATCTCCCCCTCAGCCTATTTTCTATCTATTGTTCAGATTGGATAATTTTTATTGCTCTATTTTCCAAATTCACTAATTCTTCCCCTCCATTTTGCTGTTGAGCCCATCTATTGTGATTTTTATTTCAGGTACAGTATGTTACAATTCTATGATTTCCCTTTGGTTATTCTTCATATTTTCTATGTCTTTGATGAGATTTAAAAAATTTGCTTCAAATGTGTTTGTAATGACTCACTGAAACATTTTTATTATGGCTGCTTTAAAATCCTTGCCAGATAATTCTGACATCTCTATTTATCTTGGTGTTGGCATCTGTTGATTGCAACTTTTCATTCAGTTTGAGATCTTCCTGGTATGACAAGTGATTTTTTTTTTTAACTGAAGCCTGGACATATTAGTCTTGATCTTATACTCCCTGTTTGAGAGTGGTAAGAGTGATTCATTAATGCGCCCATGTGGCTCCTACTGATGCTGTGGGGTGGGAGATATGTTGTAGCCTCATTACCAATGGGTGGTGGTGAAGAGTGAAGTCTTAACTCTTCATTAAGCCTCCGTTGACACAACCTTGATCAGGGCAAAGTAGAGACATTGCATTATTGCTGGTGGAGGTGAAAGCTCCCTAACAAGGTCTCTCCCACAGTCAGTAGAGACCTTGTTTCTGCCTGGGGGAGGGATAAAAGTCCCCTGTACTTATCCTTCTCTGATACAATCCAAAGCAGAAAGGTTGAGACATCTCATTACAGCCTGTTGAGGATGAAGTCAAGATATTCCATTCAGCTTCTGCTGGCATGGGGTTGGAACTGCAATTTTTCCATGGTGTTTTGCTGAAATAGAGCAGCTATTGTCTAAAAGTTGTCTTTCTAGGCTTCCCCCTTCCTGGTCCTTTTGCTAGAGAGCAAACTTTTGTTGGGAGTTTATTTTGCCAGTGCCTGTGGCATTTTCAGGATGTTGACTTCTTCAGCTTCAAGTCTAAAATATATGAGATGGAAAGAAAACCTAATGAACTCAGCACTGTATTGTTCCTTGAGTCTTGAAGTCCCTAACTAGTCTGTCATTTTCTTTACAGCTTTCAGTTGTTTCATGTTTTTGGTTTGCATTTTAATAAACAATGTCCAAAATTTTTTGTTGTACTTAGCAGGAGGAATAGAAAAGTACATCTGCTCCATCTTTCCAGGAAAGTTCTCAGCTTTTGACATTTTGGGGTAGTTTTGTTTTGGGGGGACTGTTCTGTGAATTGTACGACATTTAACAGTATCCAATAGCCTCTTCTCACTAGATGCCAATGTCACTCCCAACAGTAACAACTAAAATGTCTCCAGACATTGACAACTATCCTTTGGGTAGGGAAGAGGGAATTGCTCCCAGCTGAGATCTACTGTTGTATTATACATTATAATTTTGAGAATCAGGCCAATTCTTGGTGTCTCCCATTTCCTCCAACATATAACACAGGGCCTTGCACAAAATAGCAGGCTTTTAATCTCTGATAATATCTGTATTAACAGCAGAGATGGATGGGTGGTAAGAATACACGTAGCTGAGCTCTCCCATTCAAAGGTGAACCAAATTAAAACATTTTAATTTAGTTCTATAACATTTTTCCATTGCTGTATTTTGAATAATCTCATCAAATTTAAAAGAGAAATAATACTACACTTCTACCAGTAGTGTAATTTTCATATACTATCACCACTTCTCAAAATTATTTGCCAGGACTACCAAAAGTAAATCTATGCATGTTCTACAAAGTTAAAATTCCACCCTTTAATATATTTCCAACAGGAATAAGTCCTAGAATGCGCATAGAAAAACTGTTCATACAAACACACTGTAAAAATGTCAATTAGTGACAGAATGCATGAATAAATTATGGTATCTGTTCACATAACAATGAGAATGAATGGATTACAACTAAAGCTAATGAAATAAATTAATCTCACATAATATTGAGTGAAATAAGTCAGTCATGAAAGAGTTATATCGTATGGTTCAATTTCCAGAAAGAACCCAGTAAGAGACAATACTTAACCTACACTGGAAATTAGGAGGTTAACTATATTAGTTTCCAGGGTTGCCATAAGAAACCACAGAATAAGTGCTTAAACAAAGGTCTTCTCACTTTAAATCCAAATGTTGGCCATGGCTGGTTTCCTCTGAGGCCTCTCTTTGGCAGTCCTTTCCTTGAGATTTCACATCAGCTTCCCTTAGTTCATGTCTGTGTCCCAATCTCTTCTTAGGACACTTGTCTCTTTAAGGACACTTATTAGACTGGATCAGGGCCCACCTGAATGACCTCACTTAATTATCTCTTTAAAGATCCTATTTCCAAGTATGGTCACATACTGAGTGCTAGAGGTTAGGACTTCAACATATGAATTTGAGAGCAGATAGGGGGAAAATTGGTGAGGACAGGAGTCAGTCCATAACAGTGATCCTTGGTGGTAGGAAAAGTGACTGAAAACAGGCATTTGGAGAGCTTCTAAGATGCTGGTCAGTTTCCTAATCAGGGTGCTGCTGACACGGAGTGTTCAATTTGTGAAAGTGATCACACTATTTACTATTCGGTATGTATATTATACTTCAAAGTTCAGTGAAATTGAAAGTGAAAAAAAAAAAGCCTAAGATAAAATAGACTCAAGAAAAGGATGAACTACAAATTGAGTTGCAGATAAACTGAATTATTTAAAACTTACCCTAATTAGGAATTACTACAGTCTCTGCTTTTAGGCATCAGATTGTTTCTTGGCTTTTATCAATTACTCTCCATGGGTCCCTTAAAAAGATGTGTTTTCTCCTCTTGTCCCAAGTAAAAAAACTTCTCAAGGTAGAAATTAAAAACAAATAAATGCTCATCAACCTGACTGAATCATAACTGGTTGGTCTCCTCCACCCTGACGTCAGCACCTATTGAGGAAGCTGCCAAACAGAGACTTCCCTGTCACTTGAGGAACTTCTTTCAAAACTAATCACTGAAATTCAGGAGGCAATGTACTTATTACCAAGACTAACTCCAAAAAGGCAGTTGGGAAGGTATGCAAAGGTAGTGAGAATAGACCTGACTTTATGGTATAGAGTGGTGTGGTTACAATAAAAGTGATAAGGCAGACCATCAAATGGATGTGCCCCAGCTGAGGCAACTGGACTTGTAAAAAGCATTTGGACAAAAGCATTGTGAATTGGAGGTTAGATGCTCTCAGTGTATGCAAAAAAATCTTGTATAGGCTGATAGAATTAGTCTTAGAACTTTTCCAGCAAGTTTTTAACCTTAAATTCTGAGAGTTATAATGCCAGCTGAAATGAACTGGCTTATATTGTCTTACCAAGGAACAGTAGCATAAAATTAAAATAGCCAATTAAAAATTAAACTACAACAATCTGTGTGAAAGCACAGGACTACCAATGCAGACCGGATTTAAAGAGCAAGGTACCAGAGAAAAGACAAGCCCCTTGAGTGGTGCCTAACATTCTATACCTGTTTTCCCCTTGAGGCATTTGCTGATTCAAAAATTGCACAGGTGGAGAGGCTGAGAAACCAAGCGAAAAGCTCTGCTAAGGGGTAGCACCTTCATCAGTCTCAAGGGGACTGGATGCATAAACAGGAGATCAGAGCTCGTGGGGCAGCCGCAGGAAAAAGGAGGTTCAGAGAAGCGAGACTGATAGTCTCCACACAGAATTCCAGGATGGCAGCTATTTACTTTCAGCACTTTAAAAATGTCACCCCATTAACTTCTACCTTCTATTGTTCCTGTCAATACGAGGTGTTAGCAGGATTGTGCAGCAACTATCACTTGCATGCAGTGCTGGTGAGAATATATGTGGTACAGTCACTTTGCAAAACAGTCGGGCAGTATCTAGTAAAGCCAATGCTTACATGCACCACGCCTAGCAATCCCACTTCTGGGAAAGACCTAGCAGAAACGCATATGAACATGTACCAAAAGACATACAGAAGAATGTTCATAGTATTAACAAACTGGAAACAATCCAAATGTACTTCAATAATGGAATAGATGAATTTTGGCATATTCATATAATCTATACATCTGAGAAAACATGACTTTGCTGCTCAAGAAAACATGGAGGAATTTCATATACATAATGTTTGAAAGCGAGTATACAACTCCACCTATACGATGCTCAATGATAGTAGTCTCAACATTGTTACCTCTGGGGATGGAATATAATGACTAAGGCACTCCAGCAGTCTCTGGGGTTCTATTGCTTCATATGGGTGGAAACAGAGCATGTTCACTTTGTAAAAATTTACGAATTGTGCACTTATGATCCCTTCACTTTGCAGGATGTATCTTAAGCTTTAAAATTACTTTTAAAAAGGAAGTCTAAGACTTAGCAATATGACAGTAATATTATGAGAGAGATCATCTGAAAAATCTCTTATTATGTAGCAGCCAGAAGTGTTGGATAAAATATAACCAACACTTTTTGCAAATGTATTAATGTATTCTCCAAAATGTAAAGTGTCAAGGGCCAACACTGGATAAGGTACTGATTTCTCTATCCTAGGGAAAGAATGATAAAAGATAAGCCATAAGAAATTGCAAGGTGTTGGGTCCTCATGGGATTCAGAGAGAGAATAGACTCCTGTATAAATGAAAGAAATTGGAGGGCTATATTCTAAGTGTAAAATTACCTTAAAGGAAGAAAATTCCACCCTTAGGCTAAGTCAAACACAAAGGTTGTCTGTCTCAGCCTGGGCTATGTCTGAAAAAAGTCAACAATAAAGAAATCGTTCCTGAAAATTTGTAACCATGGTCTTGTCTTCAGCTGAGAATCACATTTATATTTTCTGCTTGTAGCAAGAACCATTAGGCAACTGATCTGGAAAAAGCCATCAGGGGATATGTCCAGCTTTTTCTTTACTTTCCCAGAAAAGCACTGAGCAGCAAAGAAGCTGGAGCCAAAAGAATGTGCGTGGAAACCATCATTCTCAGCAAACTGACCCAAGAACAGAAAGCTAAGCACCGTATATTCTCACTCATAGGTGGGTGTTGAACAATGAGAACACGTGGACTCAGAGGAGCATCACGCACAGGGGACAGTTGGGGGAGGTAGGGGAGACAATGGGGGGTGGGGAGGGATAACATGGGGAGAAATGCCAGATATAGTATGCACCAAAAGTAAAATAAAGTGTGTCCTCTAACTCAAGAATTTTCTTTTTCTGATTTTATATCAGCAATATTTTCAAATAGAGGTTATGCCTTAGAGGGAGGCATCTGTACTTCATAATTAAGAAGGAACATAATGTATTTGGCTTAGGTATCCTCCACAAAACAGGCCTTTTTAAAAACTGTATTGTCTTTGACTTCACATTTAATTCCACAGACTCTTAATAACCATTATACAGTTCGCTCTCTCAAAGTCATGGGCAATGTTGATCCAAGCACATGACACTCCACTCTTGTTTTAGTTCATCAGTTCTTTCAACTGGCCCCTCACGTAATATGATTTCAAGATCCTTTTCCATTCTGGTTCACAAAATCAAGAAAATTGAACAGATTTATAATGAAATGAAATTAAAGGTTTTGCAGAGGAAGTGCTCAGAGACCAAAGATGCAATGGAAGCCAAGCAAGTAAAGCAACCTGAGTCGGTTATGGAGAGCATCTTAAGTTTCCATTTCTAGGAAGGGAGTATGGTATCATGAATCTGGAAGCACCAGAGGCACAGAAAATGTAATGGAGGAGAACACACATATCACACACCTTCTGAAAATAAGAGGAACACTTGAGTTAGCTGAGGTGTGTCCAGCCTTTGCCAAAAGAGCGCGATTCTAGTCAGGAGAAAGCTTTCCTGACACTTACGTGACCAAACAATAACTTACAACAAGTTTGAATCCCTGAATGTCAGTCGCTAAGATACACTATGTTTCTATGCACATGCATGTGACTGAGTTTAGCTTTAGAAAATTCTTCATATGCAGTGAATCCCCTAAGCAATTTTGAGTGTGCACTTATTCTGTGTATATAAGATTGAATACTTAGGTGAGATGATTTTCACTTTCAACACGTTATTTTCACATCATGTGACAATTTAAATCTAGTTAACTATGTTACAAAACAAACCAAAAAACCAGAAATGACTTAGAATTTCCATAGCAGTGTCTCAGTTGCCCTTCCTAAGCCCGTTGGTGCTCCTAGAGCTGCTTCAGACTACTAACAAACAGAAAAATTTAGAGTTAGCTAGTAGTGAAATAATTTTCTATCTTAATCTATTAACAAAATGGCATTATTTTCATTGTTAGAAAAATCTGAAGAAAACCTAGAGGAAAGAGCATAAGATTCAAGGGAAATAGGGCTGGCCAATCTGGAAGCTGAGTGTGGCCTCACCCCTTCTCAGGTTACAGCTTTAATTTCCCACTCCTTACCTGAGCTCAAGGCCCCACAAAAATCACCTGGCTCCACTATTCTGCTTCCATAATTCTCTCATACAAACTCGTTGCTACTACTCCTAGGTCAGGTCTCTTCCCGTCCACTGAGCACACCTGGGGAGTCTTGTCTCTATGCTTTTGCTCTGAGTGAGTTCCTAGAAGATGGGTTTGCTTGAACTTCCTGTTCTCAGTTGTAGAGCTACTGCCATCTTCCTAGCACATGCTTTTGCTGGCTACCTCAGTCCCCAATAACTCGTCTTCCTGTAAACTCCCAAAGCACTTAATGCCAGGTTCCACTTGGCACTTACCTTTGTCCTGCTATTTCTGACATCTGATATGTTCAGATCCTATCGGCCCAACTAAACTGCCTGCTCCCTGAAAGAAGAAACCAGATTCCTATCTTTCACTTTGTAATTCCCCAAGGAACCTGGCATGGTTGTTTTGTGTTCTGAAACTCAGTGCATGACTTTCTATTTATCCCTTTAAATTGAAGGACAAAAAGATAAAGGTAGAGGGGGGAAAAAGAGAAAAGGATAAATTGTGTAGAGACCACTCTGAAATACCTTTAGGTATCTGGACTTTGAAATGATAGATTATGACCTCAAAAGAAAGCATCAAGATGGAACTTCCTCTTTTCTCTGAGAGGCATTCAAGCAGTGTTTCTGGTCACTTCCTTTTACTTTTTGACAAGGACATACTTGTATACCACCAAACATGGCCCAAAGAATGCAGAAAATACCAGTTCGCATTCCCTTTTCCTCTGCATTATCTCTGCTAAGGTACCTCAGAGCTCAGTCAGTACTAGGAGAAGCACAGTCACATGTTGCTGTGGAAAGTTCTATGCAACTTAACCACCAATGTGAAGATATTAAGAGGTGGGCATTTAAGGGGTGATTAAGTCATGAGCGTGGAGCCCTCATGGGTGGGATTGGGACCCTTATAAAAGGGCTTGAGGGAATGGGTCTGTTCCCTTCCTTCCCCCTTTTGTCTTCTGCCACGTGAGGGCACAGCGTTCCCCCCTTCCAGAGGCTGCAGCAACAAGGTGTCACCTTGAAAGCAGAGAGACAATGCCCTTACTAAAACTTGCTGGCACCTTGATCTTGGACTTCCCAGCCTCAAGAACTGGGAGAAATAAACTTCTATTGTTTATATCTTACCCAGTCTGAGGCATTTTATGATAGCAGCACAAGTGAACTAAAACACGCTTCCTATACACTAGCTCCGACCAGCAGGGCAACAGCTTCAAAAGCAAATCAGCCAGCTATTTTGCCACAGGAACCAGTCCAAAGATGATGACTGGATACACAAAGCAAATCATCTTGGTTTTGTCTGCAGTCACTGTTTATAATGGTTCTCAAATTTGGTTGCATATTAGAACCATCTGGGGGGGCTTTAAAAAATCCTATACCTAGCTGCACCATTTAATATGAATCTCTGGGAATGAATCTAGGTGTGTTTTCAAAAGTTTACCAGGTAATTTGAATAGACAGCCAAGTTTGAGAAGCAGTTGTTTAACCAGATCCATTTAGCAATGTTCATTCCACAGTGGTAGAAAACACGGGCCCATTTGGAAATGAGCAGTGACTACAGATGGCAATAGAACTTATTTTTGATTACTCAGATGGCTGGATATCTAGTCTGCAGTTAAGCCAATCTTTAGTGCTTCCATGTTTTTCTCTGCCCTATACACCCTATTATCGTCTCTACCTAAAAGTAAACAAGAATCGTCTAGAAACAACAACACTACATTTACATTTATATTAGTGGGTAGAGGAGTTCCCTGTGGTTCATGCCCCTGACTTTTTATTAGAATTAACTACAATATTTAAAGTACCAGTGCAGGGCCCTAATCTCAGAAATGCTGGTTCAATTTGTGTAGAGCTATGATTCTTAATTCATCACCTGAAAACTCTGTAGAAATGCATATACACCATGGAATACTATGCAGCCATAAAAAATGATGAGTTTGTGTCATTCATAGGGACATGGATGAATCTGGAAACCATCATTCTCAGCAAACTGACACAGGAACAGAAAACCAAACATCACATGGTATCACTCATATGCAGATGCTGAACAATTAGAACACGTGGACACAGGGAGGGGGAGCATCACACACTGCAGTCAGTTGGGGAGGGACAGCAGTGGGTGGGGGGATAACATGGGGAGAAATACCAGATATAGGTGATGGGGGGAGGAAGACAGCAAACCACCTTGCCATGTATGTACATATGCAACAATCCTGCATGATCTGCACATGTACCCCAGAACCTAAATAAAAAAACAAAAGAAATGCAAATTCTCAGGCCCTATCTCAGACCTGCTGAATCAGAAATTTGGATGAAGAAGTGGATGGGAGCAGAAATCTATGTTTTAATAAGCCCTCTGCAGAATGCTGATGCTGCTGAAGGTTGAAAACCACTGGTCTAGGCAGGGCACAGCTTTCAGTGATTTCTTTGAAAAGTTCCACAGGCGTTTCTACTGCACACCCTGGGTGGAGGCTCCTGGGTTAAAGAGTAGTGGCTTGGATAGTTGACATGTGTCCTTTAATTTTGATTTCCATGCTCTCCTAGTTTCCAATCCCCCATGAGAAGCAGAATACGATTCACTGGGTTGAGTCTGAGAACTCATATAATACTTGTGTTACGTTGAAAAATAACAGACTTGGTGTTGGTGTGTCCAAGCCTTTTTAACAACTGAATTAGATCAGCAGAGAAATCCATCTAACTACTCACTACATTTGTCAGTATAATTCCCTGTCCTCATCATCCCTCCCCCCACCAAATAGACTTTCCACCAAAGTAAAATAGCCAGTTAACAGTGACTCTGTAGCCAAATATAACCATCTATTTTTTGATAGGATAAAGAGACATGAATATAATGGGAATTCTGTATTTTGAAAGGGGCCTTTAGGTCAAAATTCCATGCTTCGGTTCAGTGTCCCTCTCATCCTTCAAAAAAAACCTTAATAGTTTAAAAATCTCAGGGATTTTATTTGTGTAATGATGACATTTAGAATTCTAAATTCTAGAGACTGCATGAAAGTCTCTGGCAAGATACGTAATCAATGGGATCTTTACATGTACATCAATTCATACATTACATAAAAGAGGTTACTGTGCAATGACTAATGCCTCAAAGAGTGGCAGACAGACTGGCTGTTCTCTTGTCCTACATTTGACTGGGCCTGGGGGTAGAGGGAAGGTATGACCTCCTGTGGAGTGCTGAAAATACTTCATGAGAAAGGAAACAATCCTATTGTTCGGTTTATGTCTCTGAAAATCTTTGATAAGTTGTTGGTGTGGTACAAAAGATCTAATAGCCTTAGATAAGAGGAGCAGCTGAGATTGCAAGCATGCCTTTCTTTACACATGTACCAAAGTCAAAAGAGCTGTTCACTTACGGAGAGCTAGGGGACCCCAATCAGTTTACTGAGAGTTTACCTCGAGGACAGTAGATGTCTGGAGCCCATCGGTTGCACTCATAATTGTCTGCTGCCTTTTCACAGGTGAAACATTTAAATCCACCAGGATATGGTGTGGCTACAAAAAACAAGAGAAAAGATGAACTTTTAGACAAGGCACAGAATCCTGTGAAGTTAGACATTTTCATTAAAAATAAATTCTCAAGACAACTTAGCTATTTCTTAAACATTCAACTACTATATGACCCAGCAGTTTTACTCTTGGGCATTTATTCCTGATAAATGAACACTTGTATTCATGCAAAAATCTGTACACAAATGTCAACAGCAACTTTATTTGTAATAGACCAAAACTGGAAATATCCTTGATGTCTTTCAGTGGGCGAAAGGTTAAACAAACTATTGGACATCCATACTATGGAAAGTTAGTCAGCAATAAAAAGGAATGAACTAGTAGTACTTCTAACAACTTGCGTGAATTTCCAGGGAATTATTTGGAGTGAATAAAGCCCATCCAAAAAGGCTATATACTGCATGGTTACATTTATATGACATTTTTGAAACGATTAGTGGTTGTTAGGGGTTAGGGATGGCAGAGGTAGGGGGAGAGGTGGGGAGAGAGGTAGGTTTGAGGCCAGGAGGAGGGACTCTTGTGCTACTGAAACTCTTCAGAGTCTTGACCGTGGTGGAGGATACACAAACCTACACATGATAAAATTAAGTAGAGCTAAACACACATACATACACACAAAGTAAAACTAGGGAAATCAGAATGACATTAGTAGATTGATTGTATCAATATTAATATATTGGTAGTGGTGATATGCTATATATATATATATATTTTTTTTTTTTTTTTTGAGTTTTGCTCTTGTTGCCCAGGCTGGGGTGCGGTGGTGCAGTCTTGGCTCACTGCAACCTCCACCTCCCAGGTTCATGTGATTCTTCTGCCTCAGCCTCCCAAGTAGCTGGGATTATAGGCATGCACCACCACACCTGGCTAATTTTGTACTTTTAATAGAGATGGGGTTTCACCATGTTGGTCAGGCTGGTCTTGAACTCCTGATTTCAGGTGATCCACCTGCCTTAGCTTCCCAAAGTGCTGGAATTACAGGCATGAGCCACCACACCCAGCCTATGCTATAGTTTTTCAAAATGTCACCACTGGGATAAACTGGATAATGGATTTCACTGTATTTATTTCTTGAACTCCTGGCCTCAAGTGATTCTTCAGCGTCGGCCTCCCAAAGTGCTGGGATTATAGGCATGAACTACCACACCTAGCCTCACTGTACTATGTCCTAAAATTGCATATGACTTTAAAATTATCTCAATGAAATTTTTAATTAAAAAATGCATTCTCTGGATTTCTAGTAACTTATGTCAACTTATATACATATGTTAACATGAAAATAAAAATATTGGGTTGAGTCATCACAAAATTTCCTGATGTTTGACCATTTCAATCTACAAAAGTGGCAAATTCTCTGGTTCACTGTATCATTTTTATCTGTTCAGATCTGATGTTGTTATGAATCCCTGGAGATGCTTAGCATCAGCTAAGAGAAGAGTCTTCATTGCTAAAATATGTGCTGCCCATGCAGAGGTGACCTTCTTCAGGTGCCTCTCGGACCCAAGTCCATAGGAGCTGGATGCTGATGAGACGTGAGGATGAGGCATCAGAGGCTAGGCACCAGCTCTAACCTGAGGACTAGGCCATTCCAGGAAGCCCCACTTATCTCTTCCCACTTCCTGCCTTCAGGAGGAACTCTCCTCCAAGTGCTTGTATTCTTCACCTGTAAGCTCAGGTGTGGAGGGTCACATGAGAGTCATGCTCTGGAGATTGTCAGGGGCACCCAGGGCCTTCTCTCCACAAGAAAGATGAGGATCACTGAGGAATGTCAGGCCCAGCTGTTCTTCGTCCTTATCACTGATGTGCATTTAATTGCTTCTTAGCTCTAATCATTTGCTTGCTTCACTACTTAAAGTTTTGCTTTTCATAAACAAAACTTTTTTTTTTTTTAATTTGTAAAATTACCTGGCCTATTTGAAAGCTGCAAACACTCAAACACTTCATCTGCAGGAGCCAACTGTTCTCCCTAGCAGATGGCTGAGCCTGCATCTCCCACTGGCGGAAATAATCATCTCAGGGTAAATTGCTCTGCCCACATGGAACCAATTAGGTATGTTATCAAAAATAAATGAAGGAAAAGGCAGCAGCTTAAGGCCAGAATGAGGGACCAGATATCACTGTGATTTTCACCTTGCCAAGAAGAGCTGCCCATCCACGTACTTGCTTGCAATACTTCACAGAGCTGACTGTGACAATATCAAATAATGTATCATGATCAAAAGTCACAAAATGTCTAAAAAAGACAAGTAACCAGAACTTTTTTATGGGCCCATGTGTGTGCTCTAAGTCTCTCCACGTAGTAACTCAAATTCATAAACAGAATGATAAAGTGCATAGATAGATCATTTTACAATATAATGGAAAGCAGCTTAGACACAGGCATCCAACCACTCCATTTTCATGAGGAAATTTTAAAAGGGGGGAAATGTCATATAATTGTGATAAAGAGAAGTAAAGTATTTTGTAAAACTATGAACAAATCCTTTTTACATCTTCACATTACAGGCCTATAGAAAAATGGGTTACATTTGAATGGAAAGGTTCTATTTATGCAGGTGCAGGTAAACCTTGTTGTATCGCACTTCATTTTAGCTCACTTTGCAGACACTGTATTTTTTGCAAATTGAAGTTTTGTGGCAACCCTGCATTGGGCAAATCTATCGGTGCCATTTTTCCACTTGCACGTGCTCACTTCATGTCTGTGTCACATTTTGGAAATGCTATATGTCAAAATTTTTCATTATTTTTGTATCTGGATGTTGACTTGTGATTAGTAATTTCTGAAATACTATTATAATTGTTTGAGGGCACCACAAACTGCATCCACATAAAATGTTGAACTGAATAAATGCGTATGTTTTGACTGCTCCATCAACCTGCCATTCCCGTCTCTTCTCTCCCTTTCCCCTGCCCCAGACCTCTATATTCCCTGAGATATAACAATGCTGAAATTAGGCCAATTAATAAGCCTACAAATTACTCTAAGTGTTCAGGTGAAAGGAAGAATAACAGCTTTCACTTTAAATCAAAACCTAGAAATGATTAAGATTGGTGAGAAATACATGTTGAAAGCTGAGACAGGCTGAAAGCTAGGCCTCTTGTGCCAGTTAGCCAAGCTGTAAATGTAATGGAAAGGTTCTTTAAGGAAGTTAAAAGTGCTACTTCAATGAATACATGAATGTTAAGAATGTAGAACAGTCTTTTTGCTGATATAGAGAATGTTTGAATAGAAGATCAAACCAGCCGCAGCACTCCCTTAAGCCAAAGCCTAATCCATGGCACGGTCCTAACTCCCATCAGTTCCATGAAGGTTGAGAGACATGAGGAAGCAGCAGAAGAAAAGTCTGCAGCTAGCACAGAATGGTTCACAAAGTTTAAGAAAAAAATCCATTTCCATACTACAAAATCATAAAGTAAAATAGAAAGCGCTAATGAAGAAGTTACAGCAAGTTATCAAGAAAATCTACCTAAGATCACTGAAGGTGACAACACTAAACAGATTTTCAGTGTAAACAAACAGCCTTATATTGGAAGTAGATGACATCTAGGACTTCCATAGCTAGAGAGGAAAAGTCAATGCCTGGCTCCAAAGGACAGGCTGATTCTTTTGTTCGAGGCTAGTGTAGCTGGTGGCTTTTAAATTGAAGCCAATGCTGATTTGCCATTGTTAACATCCTTGGGACTTTAAGAATTATGTTAAATCTACTCTGCCTGTGCTCTCTAAATGGAACAACAAAACCTGGATGACAGCACATTTATTTACAGAATGGTCTACTGAATATTGTAAGCCCCTTGTTGAGATCTACTGCTCAAAAAAAAAAATTTCTTTCAAAATACTACTGCTCATTGGCAATACACCTGTTTACTCAAGATCTCTGATGGAGATTTACAAGGAAATTAACGTTGTTTTCATGCCTGTGAACCCAACATCCATTCTGTAGCTGATGGATCAAGAAGTCATTTTGACTTTCAAGTTTTATTATTTAAGAAATATATTTGTAAGCCTATAGCTGCCTTAGGTCATGATTCCACTGATGAATCTGAGCAAAGTAAATTTAAAAACCTTCTAGAAAGGATTAATCATCTAGATGACACTAAGGACATTTGTGATTCATAGGAGGTGGTCAAAATATCAACATTACCAGCAGTTTGGAAATACTCATTCCAACCATCATGGATGACTTTGATTTCAGCAGAGAAAGTAACTGCAGATGTGGTGTACACAGCAAGAGAACTAGAATTAGAAGTGGAGCCTGAAAAGGTGACTAAATTGCTGCAATCTTATGATAAAAGTTACATGAATGAGAAATAGGCTTCTTCTGAATGAGCCAAGAAAGCAGTTTCTTGAGATGCAATCTACTCCTGGAGAAGATGCTGGGAACACTGTTGAAATGATAAATGATTTGGAACATCATAGTACTGTTGATAAAGCAGTGGCAGGGTTTTGAGAGGATTAATTCCAATTTTGACAAGTTCTGTGAGTAGAATGCTGTCAAACAGCATCACATGCTACAGATAAATCTTTTGTGAAGGGCAGAATCAGCTGATGTGGTAAACTTCGTTGTTGTTTGTTGTTGTTTTATTTTTAAAAATTGCCACAGCTACCCCAGCCTTCAGCAACCACCACCTGATCATTCAACAGCCACCAACATCAAGACAAGACCCTCCACCAGCAAAAAGATTGTAACTCACTAAAGACTCACATTATCCTTAGCATTTTTAGCAATAAAATCTTTTTAAATGAAGATATGTACATTGTTGGCTGAGCACGGTGGCCAACAATGTAATTTCATTGATTACAAGCCAATGCCTGTAATCTCAGCACTTTGGGAGGCCAAGTCAGGTAGATAGCTTGAGCTCCCGAGTTCAAGAGCAGCCTGAGCAACATGGATAAATCCTGTCTCTACTAAAAATACAAAAATTATCCAGGTGTGGTGGCACACACATGTGGTCCCAGCTACTCAGGAGGCTGAGATGGGAGGATCGCTTGAGCCCAGGAGGCAGAGGTTGCAGTAAATGGAGATTGTGCCACTGCACTCCCTCCTGGGCCACAGAACCAGACCCTGCCTCAAAACAAACAAACAAACAAAAAGATACGTACATTGCTTTATAGACATAATGCTATTCCATACTTAATAGACTATGGTATAATGTAAACATAACTTTTATATGCACAAGGAGACCAAAAAATTTGTGTCACTCTCTTTATTGTGATAATTGCTTTGTTATGGTGGTCTGGAACTGATCCTGCAATAATCTCTAAGGTATTCCTGTACATGTCTGAAGAATTAAAAAAAAGAAAAAAAAAAACAGGGTCTCAAACTCTAAAGCCATGTTAATACTCTTGCAGACATTATAATTAATCATATAAAATATTTTAGGAAATTGTCCTGAATGGACACATTTAAAAAGTTTCCCCATCAAGTTTAAAACATTATATAGAGAGGAGGATCCAAGATGGCTGATTAGGAGCAGCTCAGGATTGCAGCTCCCAGTGAAAGTGTGGAGGGTGAGTGGACGCTGCATTCCCAGACGGATTTTTATTGCCCACAGACCAGGAGATTCCCAGGGGGAGGAGCCCCACGGGTCACCAGCGCGGCTGGTTTGGCCAGTGCAGCTGTTTTCACCGGCGTGGTTGTTTTGGCCAGTGCCCTGGCGCTGCGGTTCCCCGTACAAATACATGGGTCCGGGTGCCGTTTTAGCTGGCAACTGGAGCTCCAGGAAGGCAGAGTTGCCCATTCACCTGATTAAAAAAGGGGACAGAAACAGGCAGCCAGGCCAGGAGATTTCCCGGGCAAAAATGCCACAAATCTCAGCACCCGCTGTTTAGCCGGCGCAATGGGTCATGGCACGGGAAATCACATAGATCTGGGCGCCTTTTCAACAGGGCGACTGGAACACCTGGGAGACAGTCGACCATTCAACTAAAAAAAAAAAAAGACTGAGGCAGGGAGCCAGGTGATCAGGCTCGGCTGGTCCCACCCCTACAAAAAACAGCAATCCGAAACGCTCTGGGTTGAGAGTTTCACAGCAAGCACAGCTGAACCCGGGACAGTCCAGCTCTGTGGGGGGAGGGGCATCCGCCATTACTGAGGCAGTCTGCCACTACGGGGGTAGTTTGCCATTGCAGAGGCAGCCCATCATTGCCGAGGCAGTTCTAACTACACCGGTATAAACAGGACTGCAGGGAAGTTCACACGGCAGCTGGGCGGAGCCCACAGCAGCTCAGCAAAGCCTCTGCAGGCAGACAGTGACTAGGCTGCCTCATTGCTGGGCAAGGCAGCCCTGAGAAAAAGGCAGCAGCACAAGGGAAACTCATAAAGCCCTAACTCCCGGGACAGAGCACCTGGGGGAAAAAAGGGGTTTATGAGTTCTGCTGCAGCAGACTTATATGTACCTGCCCAGCAACTCTGAATGAACAACGGAGCTCACAGCTTGGCACTTGAGCTCCTATAAAGGACAGACTGTCTCCTCAAGCAGCCCCCTGACCCCCGTATATCCAACAAGTCACCTCATAAAGGAGAGCTCAGACTGACATCTGGCAAGTATCCTTCTGGGGCAAAGATAGCAGAAGAAGAAACTGGCAGCAATCCTTACTGTTCTGCAGTCGCTGCAGGTGATCCCCAGACAAGCAGGGCCGGGAGTGGACCTCAGCAGTCTTACAGCAGAGGGGTCAGACTGTTAGAAGGAAAACTAAGAAACAGAAAGAAATAACTTCATCATCAACAAAGTGGACGTCCACTCAGAGACCCCATCTGAAAATCACCAACCACAAACACCACACATAGATAAATCCACAAAGATGGGAAGAAACCAGCACAAAAAGGAGGAAAACACCCAAAACCAGAACGCCTCTCCTCCTACAAGGGATCACAACTCCTCATCAGCAAGGGAACAAGGCTGGATGGACAATGAGTGTGACAAAATGACAGAATCAGGCTTCAGAAGGTGGGTAATAAGAAACTTCTGTGAGCTAAAAGAACATGTTCTAACCCAATGCAAAGAAACTAAGAACCTTGAAAAAAGATTTGATGAAATGCTAACAAGAATAACCAACTTAGAGAGGAATATAAGTGAATTGATGGAGCTGAAAAACACAACACAAGAACTTCGTGAAGCATACACAAGTTTCAACAGCCGAATTGACCAAGCAGAAGAAAGGATATCAGAGGTCAAAGATCAGCTCAATGAAATAAAATGACAAGGCAAGAGTAGAGAAAAAAGGGTAAAAAGGAATGAACAAAGTCTCCAAGAAATATGGGACTATGTGAAAAGACCTAATCTATGTTTGATAGGTGTACCTGAATGTGATGGAGAGAATGAATCCAAGCTAGAAAATACTCTTCAGGATATTATTCAGGAGAACTTCCCCAACCTAGCAAGGCAGGCCAATATTCAAGTCCAGGAAATACAGAGAACACCACGAAGATATTCCTCAAGAAGAGCAACCCCAAGGCACATAATCATCAGATTCACCAGGGTTGAAATGAAGGAGAAAATGCTAAGGGCAGCCAGAGAGAAAGGTCGGGTTACCCACAAAGGGAAGCCCATCAGACTTACAGCAGATCTCTCAGCAGAAACCCTACAAGCCAGAAGAGAGTGAGGGCCAATATTCAACATCCTTGAAGAAAAGAACTTTCAACCCAGAATTTCATATCCAGCCAAACTAAGCTTCATAAGTGAAGGAAAAATAAAATCCTTTGCAAACAAGCAAGTACTCAGAGATTTCATCACCATCTTGTAGGCTCCTGCTTTACAAGAGCTCCTGAAAGAGACACTAAACATAGAAAGGAACAACCAGTACCAGCCACTCCAAAAACATACAAATGGCAAAGAGGAGCAACACAATGAAGAAACTGCATCAACTAACCAGCAAAACAGCCAGCTAGCATCAAAATGGCAGGATCAAATTCACACATAACAATATTAATGCTAATGGAAATGGGCTAAATGCCCCAATCAAAAGACACAGACTGGCAAACTGGATAAAAAGTCAAAATCCACTGGTGTGCTGTATCCAGGAAACCCATCTCACATGCAAAGATACACAAAGGCTCAAAATAAAGGGATGGAGGAAGATTTACCAAGCAAATGGAGAGCAAAACAAAAGCAGGAGTTGCAATTCTCATCTCTGATAAAATAGACTTTAAACCAACAATGATCAAAAGAGACAAAGAAGGACATTACATAATGGTAAAAGGATCAATGCAACAACAACAGCTAACGATCCTAAATATACATGCACCCAATACAGGAGCAACGAGATACATAAGGCAAGTTCTTAATGACTTACAAAGAGACTTAGACTCCCACACAATAATAGTGGGAGACTTGAACACACCATTGTCAATATTAGATCAACGAGACAGAAAATTAACAAGGATATCCAGGACTTGAACTCAGACCTGGATCAAGCAAACCTAATAGACATTTACAGAACTCTCCACCCCAAATCCACAGAATATACATTCTTCTCAGCACCACATCACACCTACTCTAAAATTGATCACATAATTGGAAGTTAATTAATCCTCAGCAAATGCAAAAGAACGGAAATCATAACAAAAGTCTCTCAGACCACAGTGCAATCAAGTTAGAACTCAGAATTCAGAAACTAACTCAGAACTGCACAGCTTCATGGAAACTGAACAACTAGCTCTTGAATGTTGACTGGATAAACAATGAAATGAAGGCAGAAATAAAGATGTTCTTTGAAACCAGCGAGAAGGAAGTCACAACACACCAGAATCTCTGGGACACATTTAAAGCGGTCTCTAGAGGAAAATATATAGCAATAAATGCCCACATGAGAAGCAAGGAGAGATCTAAAATTGACACCCTATTGTCAAAATTGAAAGAGCTAGAAGAGCAAGATAAAAAAAAACCTCAAAAGCTAGCAGAAGACAAGAAATAACTAAGATCAGAGCAGAACTGAAGGAGATAGAGACACGAAAAACCCTTCAAAAAAATCAATAAATCCAGGAGCTGGTTTTTCGAAAAGGTCAACAAAATAGACCACTAGCCAGATTAATAAAAAAGAGAGAATAATCAAATAGATGCAATAAAAAATGATAAAGGGGATATCACCACAGATTCCACAGAAATTCAAACCATCATCAGAGATTATTACAAACAACTCTATGCACATAAACTAGTAAACCTGGAAGAAATGGATAAATTCCTGGACACTTGCATCCTCCCAAGCCTAAACCAGGAAGAAGTCAAAACCCTGAACAGACCAATTACAAGGTCTGAAGTTGAGGCAGCAATTAAGAGCCTACCACCCAAAAAAAGCCCAGGTCCAGATGGGTTCCCAGCCGAATTCTACCAGATGTACAAAGAGGAGCTGGTACCATTCCTTCTGAAACTATTCCAAACAATCCAAAAGAGGGAATCCTTCCCAAATCATTTTATGAGACCAACATCATCCTGATACCAAAACCTGGCAGAGACTCAGCAAGAAAAGAAAACTGCAGGCCAATATCCATGATGAATATAGATGCAAAAATCTTCAATAAAATACTGGCAAACCGATTGCAACAGCACATCAAAAAGCTTATCTACCATGATCAAGTAGGCTTCATCCTGGGGATGCAAGGCTGGTTCAACATACGCAAATCTATAAACATAATTCACCACATAAACAGAACCAAAGACAAAAACCACATGATTATCTCAATTGATGCAGAGAAGGCCTTTGACAAAATTCAACAGCCCTTTATGCTAAAAACCCTCAATAAACTAGGTATTGACAGAACATATCACAAAACGATAAAAGCTATTTACGACAAACAACAGCCAATATCATACTGAATGGGCAAATACTAGAAGAATTCCTTTTGAAATCTGGCACTAGACAAGGATATCCTCTCTCACCACTCCTATTCAGTATAGAACTGGAATTTCTAGCCAGAGCAATCAGGCAAGAAAAAGAAATAAAGGGTATTCAAATAGGAAAGGAGGAAGTCAAATTGTCTCTATTTGCAGACGACATGATTGTATATCTAGAAGACCCCATTGTCTCAGCCCAAAATCTCCTGAAACAGATAAGCAACTTCAGCAAAATCTCAGAATACAAAATCAATGTGCAAAAATCACAAGCATTCCTATACACCAATAAAAGACTTAAGGAGAGCCAAATCAAGAACCAACTGCCATTCACAATTGCTACAAAGAGAATAAAATACCTAGGAATACAACTAAGAAGGAACATAAAGGACCTCTTCAAGGAGAACTACAAACCACTGCTCAACGAAATAAGAGAGGACACAAACAGATGGAGAAACATCCCATGTTCATGGCTAGGAAGAATCAATATCATGAAAATGGCCATACTGCCCAAAGTAATTTACAGATTCAACGCTATCCCTATCAAGCTACCAATGACCTTCTTTGCAGAACTGGAAAAAACCACCTTAAACTTCATATGGAACCAAAAGAGAGCCTGCATAGCCAAGTCAATTCTAAGCAAAAAGAACAAAGCTGGAGGCATCACACTACCGGACCTCAAACTATACTACAAGGCTACAGTAATCAAAACAGCATGGTACTGGTACCAAAACAGAGATATAGACCAATGGAACAGAGCAGAGGCCTCCGAGGCAACACAACACATCTACAACCATCTGATCTTTGACAAACATGACAAAAACAAACAATGTGGAAATGAGTCCCCTGTTTAATAAATGGTGTTGGGAAAACTGGCTAGCCATGTGCAGAAAGCAGAAACTGGACCCCTTCCTGACACCTTACACTAAAATTAACTCCAGATGGATTAAAGAGTTAAACATAAGACCTAATACCATAAAAACCTTAGAAGAAAATCTAGGCGAAACCATTCAGGACATAAGTGTAGGCAAGGACTTCATGACCAAAACACCAAAAGCATTGGCAACAAAAGCCAAAATAGACATCTGGGACCTAATCAAACTCCACAGCTTCTGCACAACAAAAGAAACAGTCATTAGAGTGAACTGGCAACCAACAGAATGGGAAAAAATTTTTGCAGTCTACCCATCTGACAAAGGGCTGATATCCAGAATCTACAAAGAACTAAAACAGATTCATTGCAGCACAGTTTACAATAGCAAAGACCTGGAACCAACCCAAATGCCCATCGATGATAGACTGGACAGGAAATGTGGCACATATACACCATGGAATATTATGCAGCCATCAAAACGATGAGTTCGTGTCCTTTGTAGGGACATGGATGAACCTGGAACCATCATTCTCAGCAAACTGACACAGGAACAGAAAATCAAACACCGCATGTTCTACTCATAGGCGGGTGTTGAACAACGGGAACACATGGACACAGGGAGGGAGTATCACACACTGGGCTTGTCGGGGAAAAGGGGAGGGATAGTGGGGGGTGGGGAGTTGGGGGAGGGATAGCAGGGGGAGAAATGCCAGATATAGGTGATGGGGAGGAAGGCAGCAAATCACACTGCCATGTGTGTACCTATGCAACAATCTTCCATGTTCTTCACATGCACCCCCAAACCTAAAATGCAATAAATAAATAAATTAAAAAAAATAAAAAAAAAAAAAAAAAAACAGATTTACAAGAAAAAACAAACAAGCCCATTCAAAAGTGGGCGAAGGATATGAACAGACACTTTACAAAAGAAGAGATACATGAAGCCAACAAACATATGAAAAAATGCTCATCATCACTGGTCATTAGAGAAATGCAAATCAAAACTACATTGAGATACCATCTCACACCAGTTAGAATGGCGATCATTAAAACATCTGGAGACAACAGATGCTGGCGAGGATGTGGAGAAATAGGAACACTTTTACACTGTTGGTGGGAGTGTAAATTAGTTCAACCATTGTGGAAGACTGTGGCGATTCCTCAAGGACCTAGAAATAGAAATTCCATTTGACCCAGCAATCCCATTACTGGGTATATAGCCAAAGGATTATAAATCGTTCTACTATAAAGACACATGCACACTCATGTTCATTGCAGCACAGTTTACAATAGCAAAGACTTGGAACCAACCCAAATGCCCATCAATGATAGACTGGACAGGGAAAATGTGGCACACATACACCATAGATTATGCAGCCATCAAAAACGATGAGTTCGTGTCCTTTGTAGGGACGTGGATGAACCTGGGAAACCATCATTCTCAGCAAACTGACACAAGTACAGAAAATCAAACACCGCATATTCTCACTCATAGGTGGGTGTTGAACAATGAGAACACATGGACACGGAGGGGAGCATCACACACTGGGGTCTGTCGGGAGGAAAAAGGGGAGGGACAACGGGGGTGGGGAGTTGGGGAGAGATAGCATGGGGAGAAATGCCAGATATAGGTGATGGGGAGGAAGGCAGCAAATCACACTGCCATGTGTGTACCTATGCAACAATCTTGCATGTTCTTCACATGTACCCCAAAACCTAAAATGCAATAAAATATATATATATATATATATATAAAAAAAAAAAATAAAATAAAACATTATATAAACAACTTTCAAAGACTGGACTTTAAAATAACTTGTAAAATTTGAAGTGGAATGATCAAAGTAGACATTTTGGAAAAAAGGAGATATAAAGCATTTGTCAAAGAACAGCATTTCTCAAAAAAGTGATCATCATATTCCAAGGTTTATGGCTGCAAGCTACCCAGACCACTTCACTTTGCATGACTAATTCACTAGGGCATCCAATTTTATCTGTCTGTCACTGCAGCCAGTAAAATTTTTGGCTAGAATATTGAATTAGTTATTCTTGGAAACTTTCCCATCAAAGAGATAGGTTAAGAACTCTGAATGAAAATTGGCATTCCAACTACTCCAAGAACAAACTTACTGAGACCCTAACACTAATAAGTTGTAGTGTTCTCAAATTTGAATTACTTAATAGACTTTTCAAAATGATCTTTTGTGAGACAAGTGACATACTAAATTAAACACCTCCTTCTTACATAAGCAGGCCTGGATTCTGGAATTAACTCTAAGTATATTGAAATTTAAACAGGAATGGGAACTAAAATACTTTGGCAGCAAAATGAAGTTTTGCTTCAATTCATTTATCTCTGAATGAGTTTGTCAGCAGGTATCACTGGCAATTAACCAAATTATCTCATTTTTGGTGAGTTTTCTTTTAAAATCTACAGCTCTGTATCTGTGCACATTCTCAATGGCTAGTTTAATATTTGCTTATAGGAACTTTTATCGACATCTTGGCTGGTAATACTGATTTGTCATTAATCAGGGTGTGATTATTCACTAATCTCTGCAAACATACTGCTTTAAGTGGATAATTAAAGTATAATACCAAGTAAATGGTTAAATTCTTCCCTCTCGAGATATTTTGCCAAAAATAAGGTCTACAGATGAACAACTATCTCCAGTAACTTGCTAATTGATACTGCATCTGATAAAGAGGGTTTTTTTTTTAAAGGACGGAAAGAGGTTCCTAAGAGATGTGCTATTTGCTTCTTTGTTACTTCAAAGCATTATAGAGCAAGCGGAGTTTCAAATTGTTGTGGCCCCAGCTGTGAATGAATCTAATTTGGCTCTTGATCACAGAGTTAATAAGCTCAGTACTTTGTATTTCAGGGCATAAGTCCTTGGTCCCTTAAGAGAAGGTGATTGTAAAGAAAAAAAGAAACACCGAAGTGCCCAGTTACTTCCTGTAAAATAATCTGTCCATTAACTCTCGTGGTGAGCCATAGTTCAACCGACCATAATTCATTTGTACGGTATCAGAAAAGATTTAGTCTTTGTTTCCATCTCTTGCAACTTTTGCCTAGACAAAGGCCTTCAGTTACCAAAACCGTGGTGAGAACAGACTTGTTTTGAAAGGTACGCTGATGTGTAACGCATCCAAACATTTTTCTATTCTTACCAAATTAACTTCCATTGTTTTTGAAAACCTGACACAAATATAAAAATTCTAGAAATCTGATAAATGTATCTTTTCTCAGTCCACTTGGCAACAAAATATTGTAAGTATAGGTTTAATATGAACATAATTCTGATAGAAATAAATACATTATCTGGTACCTTCCTAGAAAGTCCCCTTATTCTCGAAGACTTAAGTAGCATAGTCTGAACAAACTTATTTGGCTCTCCATGTGGGCACAGACAAGCCCCTACAGGAATACAGCTCTTTGGTGCACACGATTAAGGAAAGATTCAAAACATGCAACCAGAGGAAAACTGGATATTCTTAAGAAAGGTTTCTTTCCATTCTAAGTAAAGAAATGGTGGCCAAGAATAGGTTGCAGCCACTTAGTATATTAAACTCTGCTATCTCTTATGATATCTGACTACCAAATAAGCAGCTCCATTTCTCTTAATAGTAACTCTTATTTTGAAAGTTTTTAGTTGATTTGGTATTTTAATCGTAGGCTGGGAAGAAATTCATTTTTCACGTAAAAAAAGCAAAGAAAAACTCAACAACAACAAATCACACCAGGATTATAGAAAAGAACATTATTGAGGACAGTGCTTCAGATTTGAAAGCCATAAAGTTTCTCCCTTTTAAATGTTCAGAAACTTCAAAGATTAGGAAACCAGAGAGCAAAAAGATTAGGCATGGGAGGCTGAATTTTCCCAACCTGGTTTCCAATCTCTCCCCAGTTAGTATCAGTGATGGCTGTTCTGGGTATCCGAATGATGAGAAAGAGCTTCTGTTCGTCTGGTACAGAAAATGTGTGTGTCTTCTCATACCTCCAGCAGGTATGAGAATACCTCCACATTTCTCCTTCAGCAGGTTCCAAGCTTCATGTTACATATTGTAACATTAATGAAATGTGGCTCACTCACTGACCCAAAGAACCCTATTTGTGCCTTCATCTACAAAGTGAGGCGACTATGTAAATAATTCAAAATAAAACTAATCCCATGCTTCCCTATTTTTTATGGTCTATGTTCAACAGATATCTGTTTATTTGTAGAGACTACATCTTAATATGGTCTTATGCTCAAGGGCAGAGAACCATGCCATCTAAAAAATCAAAATGTGAAAACACACACCACAACTCCTGAAAGAGTTCAAAGAAATGAGAAGTTAATGCCGATTTAAAAGTGGACAGAATAAAAGTTTTGGCCAAGTAGGAGCCATTCATAGTAACTTCACTCTAACAAGAATTTATACAGTACTCCCATCATAAGTTATGGAGGGAGACTCTAAAGAGAACTTGGACCCTGGTCTGCTGGTTAATCATCTGCTTATAATCTCGCTTAGGAACAACTTCTATCCTTCTTCATATTTTAAAACCATATCAGAAAACCTCACCAATACTTTCTTTTATTTGCATTTGTTTTATTTTGCACTTATTCCCATGCCGTATGTTTTTGTTTATTCAGTTTCTTCTGGGATATTTTTTTATTCTGTGCAACCTCCTATTCTGGTTTAGGAACAATTTGATGCTTTTCAGTAAGGGTCACCAGGGAGCTGGTTCAGCGGTGCATCTTGGATGTCCTGCTTACCTGGATAGGCTCAATGACCAGTGAATCTACATCTAAACCCTTAAGTAGCAGCATAACTCTCTGCATTTCAAAGCATGTGCAGCAAAAAATCCGCACTCTTTTTCAGGCCACCGATCCTGTGTTCAGCCTCACTGTTTGGCCTGGGCACGCCTACCAACTCCACCATTGTGATGTTAGAATGAGACATTATTTCTGTCAAGTGACATCTTTCAGACAACTTAGTAGGTTTTTGTACATGCATACATTTGATGGCCTAGGCAGTTTCACAGGTGTTCTTAAAGTGAACATGGAGATTTGAACCCTGATTTGCATGATTTGGTTTTCCGGGTCAAGTCAATAGTGAATTATTTTTACAGATCATCTCAGGCCAGTGAGAGGAAGAGGAAGCCCCACTAATTCTTTACATATGGCGAGTTTCTTCTCATCAGGCCATGGATTTATTTAATTAACAACTGTCATATGAGCAGAACTTTTCCATCAACTTCTCAACAGCAGGAGTGATTTCCCTCTGGTTGCAACACTCAGCCTTCAAGACCTCCTTCTGGAATTGACTTTCCAAATAGGGGACCACCACACTGGGCACTAACCCACCACACTACTGAGGCAGGAGTGGTGTGTGTGTTGTTTGCTTAAATCTAATCACCTTAATTCTGCTTCCCACTCTGTGTGTACAATCACAGCCTCCGTGTAGGTCCGGCGTGGACCTATTTTGCAGCTCAGTAACTACTGAGTCTGTCACTGAAGTTGAGAAAGAACCATACAGAAGCTGAAAAATCTGGCAATCAACCCTAAGAGACAGAAACCTAGGTTTTTGCTTCATTAAGTCTAATAAAGTAGCATGCCTGTTTGGAGAAAAGATCAAAATGCAATCTAAAAAACAGAACAAATATTAAACCACCTTCTTTTCATGCATATTATTTTAAAATAAAAAGTCCCACAAAACAAGTGGCCAGATAAGTCTTCCATACAATTAATCAGTGGGCACCTGACTATATCGGTGAGATGGTACAGAGACAATAGAAATCTAAAGAAGTTATTTGCTGCCTATTAAAAGTATATTGGAGTTATACAATACTGGAGCAGTGTATTCTCAGCACTCCCAGTTTACTGTCTAAGCCAATGATAATAACAAGAATAATGTAAACAACCATTTGATTGCCAGGTGTGGTACAGGCCTAGTGTTTTACAGATATGATTTCTGCTCTACAAAATAATGCTACAGAGTATGTATTATATTACTTTATCACTTTAGAAATGACAAAATTAACACAAAAAATTCTCCTAACATTGAGTATTTCCTATGTCTCACTCAGTGCTAAGCGCTTCATATGCATTTTTAATTTAATCTTTACAATGATAGGGAATTTATTTCAAGTCAAAAGGCCACAGAGCAGCCGAGCTAGTTGCTGACCCAAGGTCAGGTGGATTCCAAGCCCCAGGGCAGTCTGCATACCACCTCTCAGCTAACCCAGAACATGTAGACATTAAATATTCCAACCACGTGGATTGAAGGAGTCCGCATGGCTGCCTCCACTTTGTATACTATGCAATCCTCAAAACCAAGGACTGTGTTTGATTCGCCTTTATGTTTTCATGCCTATCACAATCCTTGACATACACTGAACACTCAAACAGTATTTGTTGAGCAGAGCATTTCAAAAGAGTAATGCACTTTGGGGCAAAAGCTGAAGGTCAGAATATACACAATACATCCAGCTCTCACCTCAACAGGGCAATACAGAAGAGGATTCATACAAAGGGACACAATAAATACAAAGACAGAGACCGAAGGAGGAAGTCAAACTGCTGTGTTTCCTAAAGTGTGATCCTTAGAATATCTGTGGCAGAAGTACTTGAAGTTCTTGCTGAAAGCAAAAATCCAGAGATACAGCCTGAGATATATGCAAATCAGAAATTCTGGGGCAGGGATCTGGGCGTCTATGTTATCATGCACTCCCTAGATAATTCTTAAACACAGGAAACCAAAAGGAGGCACAAAGCATTGGAAGTTGTGGGAGTAAATTACGCTGAAACGGAGAATTAGATGCACAAAGAGGAAGACCAGCTATTATCTTACCTATAAAGGATTGATCTTTTACAAACAATCCTCCTTCTAGGATATGGTGGTTCACTTTAATAGCTGATTCAGGGCTGGCATGAGTACAAGGGAAGAGTGTTCAGAATCAGAGTGATTATGTAGAAAACAGAGAAAACAAGCCCAATAATTTGCCTTAAAACAACAACAGAAAAAACTTCCTGTGAAGAGGTGAGAGTAAAGCATAAAACATCTTTTGTAAATTACAATTAAATTACTGGAAGTTTTCACTGCACTGAAGGATGCCTTCTCCTGGCCAGTTTTTGAACCACTTCTTATTTGAAATAAAGTGATATTTCTGCAGCAAAGAGAACAGTCTTACTTGAAGGATGGAGGTAGATAATGTCTTTCACTGTGAAGTCTCGGGACTGAGCAGCTTTCAGACAATCTGCCAGCAGGCTCAGGAGCAGGAGCCAGGCCAGAGCAGGGCCAGGTTCCATGGCAGACTGAAGTGTCACTCATACAGAGGGCCTGGGAGCGGGCACTCAGGACGACGGGAGAGAACTTGCACCTGAAAAATGAAGAAAGAATCGTCTCAGGAGGCTTGGCTGAGCTTCTGTGCTGATGAAATGGGCTGGGGAGAAACAGAGAGCCGAGGACACAAGGAAGTGGGTAGACATGGTGAGAAACCTTATCAACAGTAATTTTAGAGCGCTTAGAACATTGCAGCCCAGATCTAGTCTTAATCAGGTTGCTAAAGCTCCACTGGTAGCCATCCCCCTCTGATATCTAGCAGAGATGGTATCAAGAGAGACTGAATTTTAATGAAATCCAGCTATTTTTTGCCAGGAGGCCAGGGGATGGCTGCCAGAGTACAATAAAGTCAGGAGGAAAAGCTCAGAAGCATTTCCCCTGAGAATGGTGCAGGTCAGGCAGGGAGTGCAGCCGTACTGGGCCACAGTGTCCATGCAAACCTGTACAGGGCAGACTTTGAGATTTGGGAAAACAAATAAATACAGGAAAGCTGACCTCTCCAAAATTAAAAAGTGACTCCATAACACAAAACCTCCTTAACGTAACTAATATTTGTTGACCAGGTACTACTGAAGTCCTTTATGTACATCCATTGATTCTCCCAGCAACCCTATGAGGTAGGCACTATTATTAACCCATTTTGAGTAAAGTGGGGCTCAGCTAATAAGGAGCAGAGCTGACTTCAGCCCAGGCACTGTGGCTTTGGAGTCTGCATTTTTAAACACTAGGCAATTCTGTGTTCTCTTAAGACTGACTTAAGGTGTATTTAAAAACTGGTAATACCGTGTTATCGCTATAGCACTAAGTGATTATCTACTCTGTCCTTTATTCTGATTGTCCTTTTCACTCAAAATTGAGGAAAATACAAATCTGTAACAAGGCTGAATTGCTCTGCTTACTGGGAATGCAGAGATCTGTCTTTATTTTTATATAGGTGCTATTCTCTTGCCATCTTCATGGTTTCCTATAAAGTTTATTCCTCATGTTCTACTATTTTTCCAAGTAACATTATCTCTATTGCTCTGCAAGGAGTCAAGGTTAGATATTCATTTTATTTTAACCTAGCTGAAAGCCAACAATTTTGATACTTTGTTTAATATAAATATTCAAGATTTTTTAAATAGCATAACAAAAGAATTCCAAAATTACTTTGTAAAAACACATAGGCAAGGAAATATATTAGGAAACAGAAACTCAGTAGAGAAAATCGATATGACCCAATGAGATTTAGAATATACTATGAAGCAAAATTAATCAAAACACAATGATAAAAAGTGTAAAAATGAATTTAGAAAACAGAACACTCTAAGGAGCCCAGAAATGGACCCAACTGTTTATATGGTGCAAGCAATTGTTCAAAATTATAGAACGGGACAATATTAAATGAATAGTATTATAACTGTCTTATTTTTTAAAAATAACTGAAACCATAAAATACATAATATGCTAAGTTACTACCAGATGCGTTGATCATTCTTTACTCGGCAAATTGTTAGAAACAGAGTAGAGCTCTCTTATCACTTGTAACAGCTTGATAACGCCAACCTTGCTAATTTCATGCTCAC
This sequence comes from Ateles fusciceps, assembly GCA_036589455.1. NCBI lineage: Eukaryota > Metazoa > Chordata > Mammalia > Primates > Atelidae > Ateles > Ateles fusciceps. The sequence goes on along the minus strand of JAZHEH010001266.1, from coordinate 13,122,388 downwards.
TATCCCATCTTCTGTTTTCAATTTGATTCCCCAAGCAAACCTGGCATTCAGGAAGAGAATGGGCTGCTCAATCACTTAATAAATGTGACTGCCAGGCACTGTGCTGGGCACTTAGTTGAACAATATGATGAAAAATAAATATCCATGGTATCTCTCCCCTTGCAAGTTAGCAGCCAAGTGACAGAGCAAACATCATTTCCTCTTGAATGAATGCAATAGTGCTTCTTTTCACATCCATTCTGGCTTTTCTCTGCCAACATGGTGAGGTTGGTAAGGTGAGGTTTCACATCAGGGACAGGTCTGCACAGCACCCCAAAGAGACCTGGTGGCACCATGGCCAATACCCTCATCTCCCAATCTGTAGCACGGTTCAGTTTGAGAGTCAGAGATCAAAATGGCATGAACATTATGTGTATAACTGTAAACATAAATGTGTAAACATAATGCACACAGACAAAAGATTGGAGAGGAAAATACAAAATTAAAATAGTAAACACATGGTGTTTGAGTTAGCCCAGGCTGCCATAATAAAATACCATAGACTGGAAGGCTTATACAACAGAGATTCCTCACAGTTCTGGAACCTAGGAAGTCCAAGATCAAGGGCTGGTGTCTCCTGAGGTTTCTCTTCTTGGAGTGCTGATGGCTTTGCCCTGCATGCACAGTCCTGGTGTCACTTTCTCTACTCACAAGAACCCAGTCTGATTGGATGAGGGTCTCAGCTTTATGGCCTCATTTAGCCTTAATTACCTCCTTAAAGGCTCTATCTCCAAATACAGTCACATTTCAAGGTACCAGGGGTTAGGCTTCTACATATGAATTTTGGAGGCACACATTTCAGCCCATTTCAGGTGAGACAGGGGACTGAAACAGGCTCACAGCATAAAACTAGGGACTAGAGTACAACACTCTGCTCATAGAATCTAAAAAGAAACCCAAATGGCCAAAAAACCCAAATGGCTACAATTGCTGCTTGAAGCTTTCATGATTTCCTCATGAGGTACCCGGCTCAAAACAAGCAGGGTGCCTCATGAGAAAATGATCAAAGTTTATGCTTTGCAGCCAGGAACTAAATCAAGTCCCCCACAGCTTTCCTGACTGTATGGCAATATCTCCATAGGAAAAAAAAAATTTACTTATATAAAAGATGCTGATGGAGGTCAGGAGCACATTGCCTTGTATCCCCTTCCAAGGCTATGTCCTGTGTGTGCACAGCGTGGTGGATCATCATGGATAAAGTTAAAGGGACTATTTCATTGATTACAAGAGATCCACCTGTATTCATTATAGGAAAGAGCCAGCTGAATTCTTTAGGACTGATTTGTTTAGCACTCGTTTTCAAATTTGGAAGATTCAAATAATTTTTTAACCATGAATTTCATGTGTTTAATGATAAATTTTCAAATTCTTAAAGTAGTTGAATCTTAATTCTCCCAACACATTTTATTGTAAAATTATTTCTTCTTTGGAAAAAAAGAGTATATCTTTTCTAGGTTTATGTATAATTAGAAAAAGGACTGAAAGGATAGACATCAAAATAATGTAGCATTTAGGGAGTGTTTTAATATTCATTTACATGTTCAAAACATTTGAATGAGCATGTATTATTTTATAAAGAGAAAAAAAAATTTTAAGTAACATTTTTCAAAGAATGAGTTTGAATTTTACTTTTTACGCACAAGTTAGTTAGCTTTTCCCCTAAAACCAATGAATATAACCCCAAAATGGTCATATGTCTTTTAAAATAATAGATTCACTATGAAACAGAATGTTTTCTCTTCTCATCTCTTACCATGCCCTTCCCTGGTGTCCTAACACTATTTGGGAGATGCAAGCCTAAGGCAATGAGGGAAAGGGGGAAAAGAGAGATGGAAGTGAAACTAGAAAACAGGAGGCAATGTGCTTGCAGGGTACTATGCTGCTCACTGCCTCAAATGATGCCACAAAGGTAAAAGATGAAGAGGAAGGCCTGCACCTTGGTGGTGTAGCCAGTGTAAGGAGAAAGGGAGAAGTCATTTGCCTGGTTCCTTCTTGCTTGGCTCTCATTGATCAAGTTTTGCTCCACAAAGAACTCCCTCCTTCCCCTACACTTCAGCAGCCAGAGTGGAGGGCCAAAACCCAGTGTGGATGGACCTCTGATCAGGAAACAGAAAGAAGGCACCTGGCACAGAAATCTAAGGTTTATTTTATTGTATCAACATACTATGCTTATCCATTATCAGATGATAGACATCAGATGATTTTCACTTTTTGGCTATTGTGAATACTGCTGCTGTTAACACTCATGTACATGTTTGTATGTGTTCCTACATATTCTGTTTTTCTTGTGTATATATGCAGGAATGAAACTGCTCGGTCTTACGGTCTTATGTTTTACTTTTGGAGGAACTGCCAACAGTTTTCCACTGAAGCTGCACCATTTTACATTCCCATCAGTAATACTTGTGTTCCAAATTTCCCCACATCTGCACCAACAATTATTTTTTTTTCTTTCTTTTTTTAAAAATTATAGCCATCCTAGTTACTGTGAAATATATTTCACTGTAGTTCTGACTTGTATTTCCCAAGCAACTAGTGATGCTGAGCATCTTTTCATGTGCTTATTGGCCATTTGTATATCTTTCTGGAGTGATGTCTACTCAAATCCTTTGCCCAATATTTTGCCCAAATATTGTCTAAATATTTTTTAATTGTAAGAGTTCTATATTCTGGATTCTAGACCCTTTTCAGATAAATGATTTGCAAATATCCTCTCCCATTCTGTGTTGTCTTTTACTTTCTTGATGGAGTCCTTTGATCCACAAAAGTGTTTAATTTTGATGAGGCTCACACATTGTTTTTAGAAACATGAATTTTGTTCCCTTATAAAAGTCAAGACCAACACAGGACTAAAAAAATGCAGACAATGCACAGTAAAAGAACCTGTCTACTTTACAGTAGACAAACCTGTATTTTCCACCTCTCTTTTCCATGAGAAAAATAGGATGGGCAGGACTCTTTATTCATATCACCGAGTGTTTACATTCCTTCAGTAAATCATGAAGCACCACTCACTCTATTAGTATTCTCTAGGAATTGAAAAATGAAAGATGAATGACATGCATTCACAATTAGCCTAACAGCTACTGAAATACGAGCTCTGCTGAGGGGATGTGTCTTTTCCTCACAGATTCTCAGTAGCCGATGGAGCTTTAATCCACAAACCTCACAAATGTGATGCTGGACATGTTCAGATGATATGAAGTCTTTCCTGGGACTTTGATGCTTTTCTACAGAATTTGCAGTGCCTTTGGACTGTTTTAGACATTTAGAAAAGACATTGTGTTTCCATTTTATGATTCTGCTATTTGAATATGCACTGCAGACCCCATCCCTGAATACAGTTCTCTTTATGAAGAAGTACACTCTCATTTTCACAGCTCTGTGACCTTTCATTTGTTATTTATGAGCTTTTGCAAATCTAATACCACTCTGACAGATTTAATTTGTGCCCTAAATTACCTTTGCATGAGCTACTCAACTGCTGGTTTTATTCCAATAGATTACTTGCTACATTCCGAAACAGGAAAAAAAAAAAATTAATTCAAGATCTATTGGACTTCCTCCACTTGGGAGAAAGTTGAGAAGAGTTCCATTATGAACCTTCACTCTGTGGATGGTACTAGATAATATAAAGGAGGATTTTCTACATCAGTCAGAGGCAAAGTGCTAGGACCATAGCCCCGGACAAGTTTTACAAGTCTACACCCTAATTACTATTTCATGTACAGTCTATAAAATGAGATACTTCCACTTAAACTGGTCGCTAGAAGAAAATTAAGCATTTTGGAAGCTATCTTAAGAACCAAGTACTAAACTACCAAATCTGTGGACTAAGTCAATATATAAGCAATTGTAAAGTGGCGAACAAATACACATCTAAATGTTTCAATGCTATTCAAACTGAAATTTAAAAATTCCTAATACAAGACCAGAATGGAATTCTGAAGCCTAAAAGATCACAATCGATCTTGATTTAATCTTTAATATGGTGGTAACTTAGTTGCCTGAAAAAATTAATACAGTTTCCAAAAGTATAAACTAAAGGTAGGTCTTTCTAAAGCTAAGTCTCCTTAAATACACCACTCTGACCACAGGCACCTTTCTTGCAATTTGGGACTTGCTCAAGATATGTCCTAATTTAAAAAAGTGTCTGGGGACTGGGTGCTGTAGCTCATGCCTATAATCCCAGCAGTTTGGGAGGCCGAGGCAGGAGGATCACCTGAGGTCAGGAGTTCAAGACCAATCTGGCCAACATGGTTAAATCCCATCTCTACTAAAAATACAAAAATTAGCCGGGCATGGTGGCAGATACCTGTAATCCCAGCTACTCCAAAGGCTAAGGCAGGAGAATTGCTTGAACCCAGGAGGCAGAGGTTGCAGTGAGCCAAGATCACACCAGTGCACTCTAGCCTGGGTGATGGAGAGACTCCATTTCAAAAATAAATAAATAACTAAAATTGTCTGCTAATTCTTTCACATGTCTCCCATTGAGACGTGAGGTCTACATCCTGTCATTTTGACTCTGAGCCAACCTTACTAACTAATTGACCAGAGTGTAGTATAAATGATGCTATGTAATTTCCAAAGCTAGGTCATAGAGGATGATGCAATTTACACCTGATACTCGGGAACAACTATGCTGAAGCTCTGAGCCACCATGTAAGCAGCCTAAGTGCCTTGAGACTGCCATGCTACAAAGAGCTACTGAGACTTCATTAAAAAAAGAGAGATGCCCAGCCAATCCCTAAAGGCTCCAATCCCAGCTCCTCCCCCTCTATTCCAGCTCCAGCCACAGTTACGTCGCAAATGCACAGAAACTCCCAGAAAAGCCTAGCTTAGCCCTTCTCACATTCCTGACCCACAGAAATAATGAGAGAAAATAAAATGATTGTTACTGCCTTGCAGCTACTAAGGTCTGTGGTAATTTGCAAAGCAGCTGCAGATACCTAAACACAAGGAAGTGGAGCTACCTAGAAATTATAGTTCAGCTCATGAAGATAATTGAAAATTTAAGGACACATTGATTGTAAAGTACAGAACTCCCAATCAAAGAGGCTGTAACTAAAACTGCGACTGGGAGGGAAGGGGAAGCATTTTACTGTCTCACCTAACCGTCCAGTTTAGACATGACTGGACTTTTAACCTTGTTTTCAGGAATTTTCATCCCTCAACTTTCCTCTGTCCCATTTTTTATTTTTATTCTCATCAGGTCCTCCCAAACTATGGACACCAGCAGTTCCAAAAGCATTCTCCAGAAGTCTCTTTTCAAAATGTTTCAAGAGAAGCTCTACGAAAGGAGGGAGGTCCATTCTTGGACCGAGAATTGGCCCGAGGAATGTGCCGTTCCACTTGCCAAGGGCTGCATCACTAGCATGTAGCTGAAACAAGAGCAAGAGTGTCGCCTTTACTGAAGTCACAAGGTTTGAGAGTGTGGGAGGTATTGGTTTCCCATAAGAAATCCTAGGTGTTGCAAGCTGAAGCAGAAGGACTAGATGCTGGGGGAGCAAAACCACAGATGACCACAACAACAACAATACAGAGTTCGAACAACCCCACTAGCCTGCGTACATAGAATGAAACTAAGGGTTGCTCTGGTGAATACTCTGCAAATACCAGAAGATAGAAGTGTTCCCTATTGACAGGTTACCTATTGACAAGTAGGAATGTTACCTATTTTCTTCTCTAAAAATTGAATACCACTCCATTACAACTTTTCAAATCAAAATATAAGGTTGAAACAATAAAAACGAAGTTCTAGGGGGCATTTGTAATCCATTCTGCTCTATATTTCCTCCTTCTTATAAGAATGGGTCTTCTGCTAACACCACTCACCTGTTACTATTGAAGAACTTGATGTTTTTACATGGCCCATCCTACTGGCTACTGTTATTTGAGCCAGTGTTGGACATTTTCTCCAAGTTTGGCCAATCAGAAGTCTTCCTGAATATTTTTCACTAGATGGAATATAAACCAGTCTTCTTTGGTATAGCAGCCCCCCAAGGTGTGACACTCAGGAACATGTGTATGCCACATTCCTCCCCCCATGGAGGAGGAAGAAGAGAATGAAACTTGTTGGTTAAGAGAAACAGTGATGAGAGAGTCAGAAAAGCCCCAACTGTGTTCAACCCTTGCATTTTTGGTCAATGTTTAACTCTTCCCTTAATTATTATAGAAGCCGTAGTATCCATCCAATAAATCTCCCTTTGCCCAAGATAGTTTGAGCTGACATTGTGTCCCTCACAACCAGGAGCTCTGGCTCCAAGAGTCCTCCAATAGGATCCAGCCACCGGATTAAATTGTGTTTTATAAACAAATATGCTTTTTACATTAATATTTCTTTAACGCTTATCAACTAAAGGTTAAAGCTGGTTTTTGAAGTATCAATAATAGACAATTAGCCAAAGATGATCTCTCTTGGATTTTATAGACACTGATGTTTCATTTCTACACCTAGAAGGAGAAAGTATTCACACATACCCAATCTGAACTGAGAATTTATTTCCATAAAAATCAATGATTTTTTTAAAAAGTTCATTTCTCTTTCTGGAGCCCCTTGGCAAGGAATAGAGTTATAGGGAAAAGCTGTCTTCTCCCTTGCCCCAATTTGATTTAAAGTTAAATTGCATCAAAATACTTCAATTCCTGAAGGGCAAATGATGTCTTGTTGTGTATATCTAGTAATACATAATCATTTCTCATTTAACAATGAGGATACGTTCTGAGAAATGCATTGTTAGGTGATTTTGGTGTGCGAACATCATAGTGTACTTACACAAACCTAGATGGTATAGCCTACTACACACCTAGGCTATTGAGTATAGCCATTATAATCTTATGGGATTACTGTTGGATATGCAGTTTGTTATTGACAAAAATGTCATTATGCGGTGCATGACTGTATTCACAATTCTAAAGGATGTATTTATTCTAGGAGCTATTCGCTTGTTGGTTGTATGCTTGTTTGCTTTCTCCATCAATCTGAAGGTTCTTGAGAACTGACAAGAAGGCATTTTCAAGTGCAAACAGCCAGAAGGGAATGGAGTCAAGGAACTCCCAGGCAGGAATGGAACATTAGGTATATGTCAGTTACAGTTCGTCCTTTTTTATTTATTGGCAGGGGGTGGTGGTTTGAAGACATTTTTGCTTTTGTGTCTTTTATTAAAATCTTATGTTTCAGAATGCCATTTTTCATTTTATTTTTTCTAGAAATTTTTACCCTAGAGATATTCCAAAGATGTAGAAGTATAAAATGTACTCAGAAATAATATAATAGTTCTAAGTGGACTAAATTGCTGCCAGGTCTATTTTTATATGCAAAATAACCTGGTTCCAAATCTAACATTAGATTATTAGGCATATGCTTTATATCCTTTAATCAAAAAAGAGTTATCTTGGCACTATACAGAGGTAATCATTTCTGTTTCCAAACCTTCAGAAACAAGAAGTGCTAGTAATCAATTATAAAGCAGACACTGCCTGCCATGCACTCGTGGAGATATTCTGCACTATTTGGACTGAGTTTTATTGGCAGTGCCTGCTGAAAGGTGTTTTGGGCCACTTTGTCATCATTTTAGAAGGCTGGCATGAAGATTCTGTTTGAGGCTTTGAGGTGGGTTCATTCTCCCACCCTACCCAATGTCTTTGGCACTGCGCTGCTCACCCACATTCAGGGGTTTCTGCCCTTCCTGACACCCCCTCACCACATTGTCTGAAAGTCAAATGTAAACAAGCCACCCTGAAATCTTCAACCTCTTGATGAAATGTTTCTTCCATTGCTTTGTGTTGACAGAAGCCCAGCTCACAGCAAAAAATGCTATTTCCTTTTGAGCTATTTCCAGTGGAGGGTACTCACTCTTCCAAGTCCCATGGATTCTGGGGACAGAAGGAGGCAAAAATTCTCCCTCCCACCATAGTTTACAAATCATGGCCTTTCTTTCCACACAAATTCTCCTCCCCCACCTCAAAGCCTAAACCATCTGCCATTGTAGCTAGCTATCAAGAAGGGGTTAGAGAATGTGAAGAATATGGCTCACCTTCAACTATTAACAAGCACTTAACCTCATCTTGATTCCCACTCAAGATTGGGAAGAACCAACTCATGCTGAATCTTATGTCCTACCTGACATGGAGTAGGGTTTTCCCCATGGTTCCAAGAATCTTGACACAATATTTGTCAAAACTCCTTGAGAGTTGTTTCCATTTGGCCTTTGAAATAATTTAAGTTCAAGAAAGAGTTGTAATTACCAATTTTTTAGGCATGGAGAGCCTTTACAGAATTCCTCACAGCAGAGAAAAGCCAGCCTGTGCTCTTTTTTCTTGTAGGAAAAAGAAAAAAAAATCAAATAGCCAACAACAAAACAATGGCTTATGTAGAAACCCTATGGCTAAACCACTATTTGCAAACCACTGGGTTCATTAGCAGCCAACTTCTAAATATTAACCAATATTTCTCACTTGATAATGAATATGTTTTAAAAACAAATCTATGCATGTACTCGCCCTCCAAATCTGATCAACCAATAACTTGAGCTACACGCAGTATGTCTCCTGACAGCTCAAAAACTATTAGTTTTATTTTTGTGAAAGGGTATAAGGTTGGCTGAATCAACCTAAACTATAATTTGACTTTTCAAACACATTTAACTAATTAGCACACTTATTTAGTGGAAAGAAGGATTTCCTCATCCTTCATTTGAAGGCAAAATAATGTAGCAAATAAACCCTGAACTCTATATCATCGAGGCAGGAATGCTTCCTTTGTAATGCACCATCTTCATTTATAAGTCTCTATCAATAATGATAATTAAAAAGTATATTTTTGTAGCAAAGCAGAATATAATAAGGTTTTACACAGTCTTCATTCAGGCAGAAAAGGATGCAGGGGTTATTAATAAAAGAAGATTGTCCTTGATAATAGAAAATTTTTGTTTTTGCATCTAAATTAATTTCTTAGAGAAAAAAAGTACTGAGTAGCCTCTTATGGATAAGAAAATTGTCCTCCTTATTTTCTATTTTACATGTTCACTCATTCACCCATTCATTATCCTCTACGAGGCAGGCATAGATAACATTATCTGTTCTATACATTATTGTTAATAATTGTAACATAATACTCAAATTCTTGAGCTCTCTTAGTAAAATTATTAATGTCATTTTAAAAATAAAAGTCCCCACAAAGGCTGCTAAGAACATGGGAGGAAATGCTGGCTTCTGTTACTTAGGGAAGAGTGAGCATGGTGTGATGTTGATGTGTCATCCTTAGAACCAAGGCCACATACATGTGAGATGCAGGAAGAGGAGCCAGGTAACATGACTGTACCAAACCTACACAGGCATTATCCCTGAAAACCAGTAAGACATCCATATTCCTTCCTTTCAACTAGGGCAACTTTTCTGGAAGAGGAAAGAAAGGAAGAGATGGAGAGAGACAGGGATGACATACAACCTGAGGGGCAGGTGCGAGCTGTGGAATGCCCCAGACTCTCTGATTCAAGGTGATCCCATTGAAGCTTTCCAGTCTCTAACTGACTGGCAATTGCGGCCCAGTTCGGTCTTCAAAACAACCCTAAGATGAACCTTGGGGGAGGAGGTAAAGTGGGAGCTCCAGCGCCTGCCTACCACTTACCCCTTCACACCTCAGCTTAACTGAGAAAGCCACCGTACACTGGTGTCTAGTGCACCACGCTGCTTCTCATTCAGTGCCTTGGCTCCTGCTGTCATCCTTGTATTTTTTTCCATTCTTAATGGAAGGCTCAGTTCATCTTCTTTAGAAAGCCTCTCATCCCCCTCTCCTCACACCAGATCGATCAGGAACCATCTTCTCTGCTCCTGTTTTTGCCTCTACCTATCTAAGGTGGCTAGAGGCATTGTTTTGTAAGGAAAATGGGCTTTGTATTTTTAACAGATTTGGGCTCAAGTACCAGCTTTGCCACTTATTAGGACTATGACCTTGGACAGGTTACTTTATCTTTCCTCGTCTCTAAAATGAGACTGATAGCTTCTATGCTATAGGGACAGGATATTAACTAATATATCATGTATAGCTTTCATTAATTATTATTGCCAACATGTAGTAGAACTGTTAAGATGACATACTTTTTACTAAATTTTGAGCTCCTTCAGGGCATAAATTTCATGGACATCACCTGATTTATCTTTAGGTTCATAGCCTCTGTGACATAGGAAGTCTCTGTTACCAGATTTCTTGAAAACATGGATTTCATATCAAAGTAATCATAATATAACAACTGCTTTTATAACAGAGGGATGTGTGTGTGTTGTGTGCCTACTGACATGTGTATGCATGCTACAGAAACTTGGAGGAAGAAAAAAATTGGGGGTGTTTCTGGTGAGGAAGGTAAAAAGATAAAGTTACTTTGAAAGGATGACATCTTTCAGGGAAATTTTCAAGTCTTTGAGTAAGACTTTAACAGGGACGGATTGGACCAGCAAAGGGTTGTGACCCACATCTCCCAAACCAAGTTTACTCAGAGGTGTCCATGGGAAATACTGTGCATTAAGAGTCAAAATACACAGGAGCATATTAAAGGCTCTGAAAAGTACTGCAGTGAAGAAATCTCTTAGGTTTTGCTTATGCCAGCATTTCCCCCACATTTATTTGAACGGTGACACACCACACCCAGAGAGCTTATTTTTTCATGAACATCTATTAACTAGTCTAGTTTTCTGAGGATTAGTTTGGGGAACCAATATCCTATTCAAAGTGTGTTATTTTATACATGAAAGAATTGAGGCAGAGTATTTCACGTATCTGTCCACAGCCAAAAGCTGGCAAACAATTAGAGCTTCAAGGGCAGCCTCACTTTCCTGCCACTCTGGCTAGGACACTTTTCAGCCCAGAGTGTTATGTCACAGTCAGCAGAAACATGGCAACTTGAAACCTGCTTAACTTCAACAAAGAAAGCAGGCAATCATCTCATTTTGTGATATACAGGATGGTTAAAATTACCCCAAATCTGCATCTCACCTATCACAATTTCCTCCCTTTATCATAAATCCTGATATCATCGCCAACTGGAAATTTAGGTTCACAAATGTTTTCTTTTAAAATTCACATATCCCTGGAAGCTTACTTTAAGAGAACCTTCCTTTATTAAAAGCTTCAGGCCAATCTGATTCCTTGACCTCCACATCCCACCTGAGATGCAGCTGCCCCCAAGGTGCCGATGAGAGAGGAAGGCAGAGGCTGGGAGGTGGGCAGGGCAGTCCGGCTGATCCTCCAGCTGCCTATGAGGTCACCCTGTACCTCCTTGCCTTGTGGGGGCAGGTAGCTATCTGTCTTGGTGTTGCCTCTACCTGCCAACCCAGCTCAGGATCCATTACACTTTATAAAGATCAGACATATCCATTGGTATACTTATTTGATTATTGGACACTGGAAATAAAAGGGCTTAGAGAAAAAGATGTTAAAATTCAATTGCAGCAACATGGCTGAACCTGGAGGACATTATGCTAAGTGAAATAAGCCAGGCACAGAAAGACAAACACTGTATTCTATGATCTCACTAGATGCAGAGCCTAAAAACGTTGAACTCACAGAGGAAGAGTAGAATGGTGGTTGTCAGGAGCTGACGGAGGAAGGGGAGTAGATGGGGAGATGTTGGTCAAAGTGTATAAAATGTCAGTGAGGTAGGAGGAATAAGTTCTGGACATCTGTTGTACAGCATGGTGATTAGAGTTAATAACAGTGTATCATATGCTTGAAAATTGCTAGGAGAATAGTTCTTAAATGCTCTCATCACTAGAACATCTTAAGTATGTGAAGAGACTGATAAGTTAATTCGCTTGATTTAATCATTTCACAATGTACATATATTTCAAAACATCATGTTGTATACCATAAATATATACAATTTAGAAAGCACTAATCCCAGCTACTCAGGTGGCTGAGGCAAGAGCACCTTTTGAGCCCAGGAGTTCAAGGATGCAATGAGCTATGATGGAGCCACTGCACTCCAGTCTGAGCAACAGAGTGACATCCCTAAAAAATAAAATAAAAATAAATAGATACTACATAAATAAACAGTAGGAAAAACTTCATAAGCACCACTGCTAGAGGTGGATGTATTGTGGAGTTTAAGCTTCAGGATACTTGATTGCATGAATCCCTGACAAGACCCTGCTCTTAATTTTATGGTTGTAATTCCATGGGCTTTTCCTTAAGGAGGGCCATACTCTCTAAAAACCTGGATCCATCACCCATGGCCGGAATAATGCAAAAATATTTTTACGTTATAATAATATTCTTGCTTTTCTCTGAGAAAGGATTAATAAGAATATATGCTGTCATGCTACTTTCATGGAAAGAAACAAAAAAAGAGGGAAAGATGCCACACTAACAAAGGAAGGACTTCTCAAAATTGGGGAAGTAGAGTTACATCTGGAGAAAACTATTAACCCACTGAATAACCCCACTGTCTCTGAGCACTGCCTGTGGGCAAATCATCCAGGAACACTCAAAGGGGAGAGGGTGCTAGGATCCCAAGGTAAGTACAGTCAAGAGAAAGCTCCAGCAGCAGATACCATGTTTTTTAGCAATTCTAAGAAGGCTCTGAGAAACCACTTCATCTCATCACCCTAAGCAGGGCAGAGGCCTGGCCCTGGAAAGGAGGGCCTCTAAGGGCAAGAGGGCAGCCACACCCAGCAGCCACAGACAGGCTGACCAGGAACGGCTAGAGCAAGGACATGAAGTGCTGGGCTCCGGAGCAGAGATATCCCAGGCCCCATTACCCACTTGCTAGGATTACTGTGAGAGAGAATAGGTAAGGCACCAAAAGCAGTGTGGTGCAACCCAGGAGCCAGCCAGCTCAGCCTAGCATGCTGACGGCTACTGGGAAGGTTGCTTAACCGCTCTGTGCCTTAGTTTCCTCATCGGCAAAATAGGGAAATTAAAACCTCTAGTGTATAGGACTCTTAGAAGGTTTAAAGGAGATAATACACTTTGAACAATGCTGGTACATGCTTGCTAGCCAATATAGTTCTCAAAATCAGCTCACAGCAGGTGAAGAAGGCACCCGGTTACTCACCTCGATCAAGACACTGCCCAGGAACATTTGCTTTCCAGTCAGAAAGGACCTTTCAAAGGTCTTCCAAAGGCGCTATGGCATGCCAAGTTCCATTATAAGAAGTCAAAAGCCCGGGTCACCTGTCAGACTTTCTAGCTGATCCCAAGCTAAGATCAGCATCTTGTGGTGAGGATAAGAACACAGGCGGAAGTGAGGCGGATTAATTAGGGAAGATCTGGGGCAGAATTTGTCAAATTAGAAAAGTGTTTTCTCCTATAAGAGGAAAAAAAAAGTTTCACAGACAGAACCTCTCCCACTCCATTAACTAATGAATGTTAATTATGATACTATTTATGAATACAGACAGAAAACTGGGATTAAGCTTTAAAACTAAATAAAAATTGCCAAATATAAAAATTATATTCAAATAAAATACATTAATTACATGGAAAATAACAGCAACAATGAACATTTATTGAGCACTTACATAGAACTGAACAGTATAAAATTGCAACTACTCCATCATTTTTGACCTACAAAAAGAGCAGCTTCACATGGCTCAACCTAGTATGTACAAGGTGCTTCCAGAAGTGCTTTCTGTAATCCTCACAAAATCCAGTGTAGTAGGGGTAATTATTATTACTCCATTTTACAGGCATAGAAACTGAGACATCAAGAAATAAAAATGCATTTTTTTTTTTTTTTGAGATGGAATCTTGCTTTGTCACCCAGGCTGCAGTGCAGTGGTATGATCTCAGCTCACTGCAACCTCTGCCTCCCAAATTCAAGTGATTCTCTTGCCTCAGCCTCCCAAGTAGCTGGAATTACAGGCACACACCTCCATGCTAGGCTAACAGGGTTTTGCCATGTTGGCCAGGCTGGTCTCAAACTCCTGACCTCAAGTGATCTGCCTGCCTCGGCCTCCCAAAGTGCTGGGATTACAGGCATGAGCCACCACCTCCAGTCCCCAACACACATTTTTAAATCTAAAGTACTGGGAGGTGCCTGAGACCTGGGAGAAATAAAGCATCCTGGGGATGAGGTGACGGAGAAACAGACCCAGATAAAAGTTTGGGGCAGTCCATGTGAACTAGAAGTCACGGAGACCTGAAAAGTGTCTTCTGCAGGAGGGATGGGACCACTGAAGACTGCCTTGCTTTGGTCTCCTGTTGGTTTTGCCTATTTTCCTGTTGTTTCGGGGTGGGGCAGAAACAGGGCTTCCCTAGTACTTCCCAGGAAGACAACTGCTGGCCCATAGTAGGGAACAACAGTTATGGGAAAACCTGGAAAGGGGAAGAGGGTGGGGAAAGGATGATAAAAGGAAAGAGGGACATGAAAGAGAGAAGAGTGTCAACAAAGGGCCAAGGTGTCCAAATTTCCTGCATATTGGAATCCCCTGGGGATCTTAAAAACTCCTGATGATGGCTCTCACCCATTATCATTTCACTGCTATGGGGTGCGACCTTGATACTGGGATTTTAAGAATCCTCCAGGTGATTCTAATTTGCAGCAAAGTTTGGGAAACTTTATAATGTTTCTGCAAAGTTGCCAGCAGAAAGAAACAGCCCGAAATGTATTCTGTTCTTCCATAGACTGTGGCAAACAGCACTGAGAAATTCTCCACACTACTCAAGGGACTCTTTAGCAGTGCTGCATAATCAGAGCACAATATATTCCACCAGGTCTCATCTCTATCCTGCCTGTGGCTCTTCCAAGTTTTGGGGAAAGGAAGTAGGCAGGCCCTGACCTGTGAAACTACCAAGGCATCTTTCCTGGTTTCTACAATGCTCAGCCCTAAACCTGACGGGCTTCTCTTCACTTCTTTGGTAATCACTTCCCTAAAGTGTTTTTCACCCTCTTGATGAAGTGGTTGCCCGGTGTCACCCTTGAAATACTCCAGGGTGAAGTATACTCTACCTTTCCAGCCAAGCACACCCAATTTTTATGACAACAAAAGAGAAAATGTCCTGAGGCCTCTCCAGGAACAAACACATACTCACAACCATTACTCCACAGGTAGCCAATGGGACGGGTCAGATTTTGAGAAATGAAACACACAGACGCCAACATTTTCAGAGGCAGCATGGAGCAACCAGGAAAAGAACAGCTTTTGCAGACTGCAGACTTGAACTTTGACTCCTGCTCTGCTACAAAGAGCAGGGTGAACTTGAGCAATAAAACTTCCCCTGCAGTTCAATGTCCTCATTTGCAGTAGCACACTGAGATGCCTTCAGCTCACGGAGACCCCCTGCCCTGACATCTGGACTGTGAGTAACTATGCTTGTGAGCACTAAGCATTGATTAAGTGACCCTCTCTCTGAAGGTGGCACACTTTCCACCTTTTCTGACTTTCTAGTCACTTGTTCTGATGTTATTCATAGCGGAAAGCAGGCAGGCCTGGGAATAAGGCAAAAGGGAATAAATATAAGTAATGTAGTCAGGAATAAACAGGAAAGATACATTCATTCTGATTTCACTCTGTAACGTAGTAAAACATAGTTACGATATCAAAACTATACAATTTCTATAGTTACATTATATCCTGTAAGGTCTTTTTCCTTATAAGTGGAAAGAAAAAAAGCATGCACATGCGTGCGCACACATACACATACACACACACACACACACACACACACACACACACACACACACCCCTGAGCACAGGCTGTAGAGAATTATCCTACAAGAGGCAAAGAAACTAGATCAAAAGTCTTTAAAGGATTGAGATTTGATATGAGATGACTGGTTGTTCTAATTCCTGCTTTTATGCTTATAGGGATCTGAAGTTTTCTTCCAGTTTGTCTGTGCACGGGAGCACACTCATAGTGAGGATAAATGCTACAATGATTCTCTGTAACAAGAGCAGCAAAAGGAAGGGTCTAAGCACTGTCCAATAAGCTTTCTGTAATGACAGAAATGTTCTATGTCAGTGCCATCCAATCTGGGAGCCCCTAGCCACGTGTGGCTGTTGAGCAACTGAAATGTGTGACTGAGGAACTGAATTTAATTGTATTTAATTGAAATTTAAGTTATATAGTCACATGTGGCCAGTGGCTACAGTACCGGATAGTAGAGTTTTTAATTAATGATAAATGAATAAAATCCAGTCACTTAAAGCTGTGACCTCACAACCAATTAGGACTAGCGTGAAGAAGAATGAGTATTACCCGGCAAAATACCAACATGTCAATGTTAATTAAATCAGAAAATATAGCACAGTTGCTTCTGTGGGAGATACTCTGGGCCTGATCATTAAAGCCCAGTAAAAGGGGATAAAAAGGAAATGAAACAGACCAGGCATCATACCTACAGAAGTACTGCAAAGAAACACTCGACTCTCACCTTTCTTTTGTAGCTGATGGCTGAAAATGAGATTATTTGAAAAGAATCATTCCATGCTTTACATTTGACTCTGTCAATTACCCTCTGAAATAGGTTATTATCTTAATCCCAGTTTTTACAGATGAGTAAGCTAAGAGTAGATCAACTGTCACCCTGGTATTAATAGAAAGTGGTGGACTCAAAATTTGAATTGAAGCAGTCTGGTTTCATATGCCAGGCTTTAAAAGTCTTCAATCATTTAGGAGACAGGGTGAACAAAGAACTGCCTTTGAGAGGAGGCTGGCTTGCTCAGTGTATCCTGGACATGCTAAGAATGTGTCACTTTAGGGGAAAGTGATCATTTCAGCTTTAAGAAGTATAAAGCAAGCATGTGAAAGCTGGGTGCTGAAGAAGGGTAAAGAGAAGGAAGCAAACATTGAAACCTGGGGCCCTGGGGGACTCGCACTTTGCCAACTGGCCAATCGGTCTAGGCCTTCTCTGAGTCTGCTAGCTTCTCCTCGAGCTATTAAAGTCAATGGGAAGATTGTGGACAGGTATCTGAGAAATAATGCAAGTCTTGAGAAAATTAGAGGAAAGAAATGTTTCTATATGTTAGAAGTTGGTTTCTCTTTAACCCCATTTGCCTTAACTATAAAATCTTATCAACACAGATCAAAATGTAGGTTATTTTAAAGGCCATGCCCACCATTTCAATCCCTTACTACTACTCATTTCAGAGGGACTCCAAATGTTTATGTTCTAGATAATGTGTGAGCAGCATCCTTGCTACTACAGCATATGGTCTATGCCCCATTATTTTCTTAGAATAAAGTCCTAGACATGAGAACTAAAAGGAAATGATCGAATCCTAGCTTGCCCTGGTTGGACCAGTAAGAATGGAGCGGGGAGGTTCCCCTTGCCCTAGAGTTGTGTCACAAAGGGATTTCCATATTGTCTGGAAATCTTTGTTCCATTCCACTTATAATCAACAGGAGAAAAAAGAGGATCTCTCTTGGTCCCTTCCTGCTGTAAAGATTTGATGAGACCATAAAGATCGAGCCCTTGTAAAATCAGGAAACATCCAAGTTGTAATTTAATACAACCAGTCTCACTTACCACAAGGCAGTGAACAAAGCATTTCTCCTCCAATATTTATTACACTGCAAGTTCAACATCTCCCCATAGTAACTCAAAGCTTATGGCAAAAATGAATTACCAATTTCAGATTATTGGTTTAGTTGGGAGAAGTCATTCATTTAATAAATATTTACTGTGTCTAATATGTATTAGGTACTGGTCTATGTTCTGGTGTTACAAAGAAAACAAAACAGATGAAAACAGTATTTGATATTGTGGTTCATTATATTTCTGGTTTCTCCTAGCTCAGTAATTTTCGGAAGAAAAATTAATTCAATACAAATTAATATTGCGATTCACTTAAAAATCCAGCTGATTAAATATAGCTCAACACAGTTCAAGTTTTTTTTAATGGTATAGTACTTGGGAACTCTTTTTTTTTTTCTTTGAGATGGAATCTCACTCTGTCACCCAGGTTGGAGTGTGATGGCGTGATCTCGACTCACTGCAACCTCCACCTCCCAGGTTCAAGCAATACTCCGTCTCTGCCTCCTGAGTAGCTGGGATTACAGGCACACACCACCACACCCAGCTAATTTTTGAATTTTTAGTAGAGGTGAGGTTTCACCATATTGGTCAGACTGGTCTCAAACTCCTGACCTCAGGTAATCTGCCTGCCTCAGCCTCCCAAAGTGCTGGGATTATAGAGGAACTCTATTCTAAAATGCAGCATCAAAAAGTTAACACATGAAATCCTTTCTGGTTACTTTGCAGATCCCCAAGCCCCAGAATTGTTCTAGACAGTTTTTTCCTTCCAACATGCCATTTCCCCATTTTACTGATCCTACTTTCTAAGTACTCTTCAAATCACCCCCCCCCCCCCCAGCCTTTCTTCATCATACCTATGGCCTAAACTTTAGTTCAGACCCCTAATTTTTGCTTAGACTATTATAGTAGCTTCTATGCTGGTCTTACCGTTTCTTTTCTTTCCAAACAGTCTGTATTACGGTTTTCTAAAAGATCTAATAATACAGTTCTAGAGTTAGAAACCGTCCGTGGCTCCCACTGCTCACAGCATATAGTATAAATGATTTATCAATACATTCAAGGCAGTATAGAGCTTATGGTGAGCCCCAGCGGGAGAATCATAGAATAGGCACTGGGATTCTAGAGCAAGTCAATGCCATCTGCGGTAGAAGTATAAACTCCTTTTAAGAAACTGCCCTTGGCATGTTACTGAGCCCTGCTAACGATGGAGTGTTGGCCATGTGATAATGAGTGATCGTGAATCTGGAACGACCCATCATGAGCTGCATTCTATTGGGCATGCCCTGTCGTAAAGGCACTCACACCCAGTAGAGTCCCGGCCAGCACTGTTGCCTGGGGGCTTGTAGACTGCCTGGTCCATAGGCATGAGATCCTGGACAGCATAACATCTTCCCATGCTGTCACAGAAAAGAGATGCAGGACTGGGCCCAAGACCATGGAATCCAGTGTTGTATCACATACCACCCCACCTATAAGCAGCAGGCCTCACAGAATGCTAGTACTGCCTTCTAAACATGCAGCTGAAGCACCAGCTAGGAGGAAATCTTCTGAAAGGATGTGGTGCTGTCCTTCAAAATGCAGCATACACACTGTATCAGAGTCCTCCACAGGGTGCTATGTCTCCAACAGGAAGATGACAGGGGCCCAAAAACCAAGGAGTAGAATAGGAGTAGTCCTGCTTATTAGCACTCCTGATGACTCACCAAGGAATTCTACGCTTTCCTTCACAAAACACTGAGCTCTACAAGGTGGGAGGTCCTGGTCCCCCTTACTCTCTTGCCGAAGAACTTAGCAAGGGTCCCAATGAACTACAATTATAGCTGCCACAAGGGCACCTTGGATTCTTTGTGGCCAGAGACCAACAGAATGTCATACTGGCAGAGATAACTGACCCTAAGTGCCAGGAAGAGGCAGGGCTGTTTTTAGGAAAGCAAGGCAGAGAAGAATACACATGAAACTGAGGCAGTCCATGTGGATGCCTCCTGATACTCACTTACCCCACTGTAACTGAACAGACACGTGCAGCAATCCCAGCCTCTGAAGGGCGTTACTACAAAGGTTTCGTTCCCCCAGGAAAGAGGATTTGTGTAACATCACTATGTAAGCCAGCAAGACCCACCAAGGTGGTAATTAGGGATACAGAGAACTCAGAATGGGTAGGTCAGGAAGGAGATGAGTACCCACTGCAGACCCCAAATTAACTGTGGTGAGGAAGGGATATTTTTTGTCACACTAACCTTCCTCTCCTGAGTTCTCTCTCAGGAAAAGTGGCCCATGGAAACCATGGAGGTGCTGCTCTTCAGACTTGAGGAGAAAGGTCTGTAAGGCACAACTGTGGGAGCCCTCACTGCTGTCCTCCAAAATCCATTACCACATCCACATGGAGGCCAGCCTTCCCACGGCTGCTTCAAGCCAACTGAGGAAGCATGGCAGCAACACTAAAGCGGGTCCATACAGGAGAAATAGAGGGCTCCTCTGACAGGCAACTTTGATTTGAGATTGTTAGCTTTGTCAAGCTTTCTTAGAATTACAGGTTAGGATGGGCATGGTGACTCACGCCTATAATCCCAGCACTTTTTAAGGCCAAGGTGGGCAGACTGCTTGAGCCCTGAGCCCAAGAGTTTGAGACCAGCCTGGGCAACTTGGAGAGAAACCCCATCTCTACAAAAAATGCAAAAAAAAAAAAAAAAAAAAAAAAAATTAGCCTGGCACAGGTTGGGGTGGGAGGATCACTTGAACCCAGGAGGTTGAGGCTGCAGTAAGCCATGATCATGCCACTGCACCCCAGCCTGTGGGACAGAGGGAAACCCTGTCTCAAACAAAATAAAGAATTACAGTTTAGTGCAAGGCCCTTCTACCCAACCCTTCCTTTTTTTTAAATTGTAATTTAGGTTCTGGGGTACATGTGCAGATCATGCAGGATTGTTGCACAGGTACATACATGGCAAGGTGGTTTGCTGCCTTCATCCCCCCCGTCACCTATATCTGGTATTTGTCCCCTAATTATTCCCCTCCCCCTCCGCCGCTGTCCCTCCCCTAGTCCCCCACACTGACCACAGTGTGTGATGCTCCCTTCCCTGTGTCCTCATGTTCTAATTGTTCAACACTTGCCTATGAGTGAGAACATGCGGTGTTTGGTTTTCTGTTCTTGTGTCAGTTTGCTAAGAATGATGGTTTCCAAATTCATCCACTTCCCTATGAAGGACACGAACTCACTGTTTTTTTATGGCTGTGTAGTATTCCATGGTGTATATGTGCCACATTTTCTTTATCCAGTCTATCGATGATGGACATTTGGGTTGGTTCCAGGTCTTTGCTATTGTAAAACAGTGCCACAATGAACATACATGTGCATGTGTCTTTATAATAGAACAAGTTATAATTCTTTGGGTATATATCCAGCAATGGAATTGCTGGGTCAAATGGTGTTTGTATTTCTAGGTCCTTGAGGAATCACCACACTGTCTTCCACAATGGTTGAACTAATTTACACTCCCACCAACAGTGTAAAAGTATTCCTATTTCTCTATATCCTCTCCAGCATCTGTTGTCTCCAGATTTTTTCATGATTGCCATTCTAACTGGTGTGAGATAGTATCTCAATGTGGTTTTGATTTGCATTTCTCTAATGACCAGTGATGATGAGCATTTTTTCACGTTTGCTGGCCTCATCAATGTCTTCTTTCGTAAAGTGTCTGTTCATATCCTTTGCCCACTTTTGAATGGGTTTGTTTTTTTCTTGTAAATCTGTTTGAGTTCTTTGTAGATTCTGGATATTAGCTCTTTGTCAGATGGGTAGATTGCAAAAATTTTTTCCCATTCTGTTGGGTGCCGATTTACTCTAATGATTGTTTCCTTTGCTGTACAGAAGCTCTGGAGTTTAATTAGGCCCCATTTGTCTATTTTGGCTTTTGTTGCCATTGCTTTTGGTGTTTTAGCATGAAGTCCTTGCCTATGCCTATGTCGTGAATGGTTTTGCCTAGGTTTTCTTCTAGGGTTTATATGGTTTTAGGTCTTATGTTTAGATTTTTAATACATCTGAAGTTAATTTTAGTGTAAGGTGTCAGGAAGGGGTCCAGTTTCTGCTTTCTGCACATGGCTAGCCAGTTTTCCCAACACCACTTATTAAACAGGGAATCCTTTCCCCATTGCTCGTTTTTCTCAGGTTTGTCAAAGATCAGATAATTGTAGATATGTGGTGTTGCTTCTGAGGCCTCTGTTCTGTCTCTACTGGTCTATGTCTCTGTTTTGGTACCAGTACCATGCCCTCTCTCACCACTCCTATTCAATATAGTGTTGGAAGTTCTAGCCAGGGCAATCAGGCAAGAGAAGGAAATAAAGGGTATTCAAATAGGAAGAGAGAAAGTCAAATTGTCTCTATTCGCAGATGACATAATTATATATTTAGAAGACCCCACTATCTCAGCCCAAAATCTCCTGAAACTGACAAGCAACTTCAGCAAAGTCTCAGGATACAAAATCAATGTGCAGAAATCACAAGCATTTCTATACACCAATAACAGACAAACAGAGCCAAATCAAAAGTGAACTCCCATTCACAATTGCTATAAAGAGAATAAAATACCTAGGAATACAATTAACAAAGGATGTAAAGGACCTCTTCAAGGAGAACTACAAACCACTGCTCAAGGAAATAAGAGAGGACACCAACAGATGGAAAAACATCCCATGCTCATGGTTGGGAAGAATCAATGTGAAAATGGCCATACTGCCCAAAGTAATTTATAGATTCAATGCTATCCCCATCAAGCTACCAATGACCTTCTTCACAGAACTGGAAAAAACCACTTCAAACTTCATATGGAACCAAAAGAGAGCCCACACAGCCAAAACAATCCTAAGCAAAGAGAACAAAGCCGGAGGCATCACACTGCCTGACTTCAAACTATACTACAAGGCCACAGTAATCAAAAGAGCATGGTACTGGTACCTTCTTTATTTTCTTTCTTTTCTTCATTCCTTCCCTCTCTCCTTCGTAAGGGTGAGAGCTGCACTGCAGTCTCATAGCTCCCCATGCCTTCCCCAGCTCCAGCACCATTTCCCTTAGAGATATTTCTTCTGGTCACTTGCTCTCAGCATCCACTTCTGTCCTTCCTAATCTGCCTGTACCATCTCTAGGCTTAGCCC
The DNA here is from genome assembly GCA_036589455.1 of Ateles fusciceps. Taxonomy (NCBI): domain Eukaryota; kingdom Metazoa; phylum Chordata; class Mammalia; order Primates; family Atelidae; genus Ateles; species Ateles fusciceps. The sequence goes on along the minus strand of JAZHEH010001266.1, from coordinate 13,099,727 downwards.
CTTTCTTTGCCCCTAGCAAGCCTCCTGCCTCCTGCCATGTGCTTCACAGACTCCATACTAAAGAGCCAGGTTCCTTTCTCAGCCAGGCAGAGGGAAATATATACTACTCCCTCTGCCTTCTCTCCAGGAACTGAGATTTGGCAGCCAGTCTACGGCTGAGAATTGATTCTGGCTCTGCTTTCCCCTATTTCTTTTTGCATGGCCAGTTCAAAAGGATCTGCCTGACTGTGGAGCACAGATTCCTCCATATCTTACACCAAGTTGTAGGGTTCCATATATTTATACTATACAGCACCCATTCCACAAAATGTCTCTTTCCCCACTGGGCAGTGGTAACACCTAGAGTGTGTCCATCTGTAAGGGAACACCCACTACCAGCTCTTGCTGAATGTTTCCACAGAGCTAGTGAGGTTAGCTCTGTTGAGTTTTTAAGAAACCTCAGAAGTCTGTATGTTTATTGTGAGATTACTGAATTTTTAATTTTATAAACTGATTCAAAATTAACAAAATGTAACAGGGGGACAAATGCACCCAATGACTGTTTGGGTCCTACCTGCCAGCAGGTGTCCACCATTCTAAATGCTGCAACAGCCTCAACATGACCTCCACAGAATGCCTCTTAAGAAGCTGAACTGCTCCACAATTTTAAGAAACTAAGTCATTATATGTTGTCCTTTCAGTTCATGGGTACTTCAAAACCCCATGCTACTACAGAATATGTTAACCTCACCAAAGAGGCAATTAATTTGTTGTCTTATTCAACAAGTATTTACTGAGAATTCTCTATGGGCCAAGCCCTGTGCTAAGTTATGAAGGTTCAGATTTGAATAAGAGTTGATCCTTATCCTCCAGGAAATCACAATAAAAAAGACAAAAATGTTAAAAGTATAATTTTATATTATTTGAGGTGATTTTAATGCATATATTCTCAACTAAAGGCCGACGTTTTGACCTTTCAAAGAATAGTACCATCTTTCAAACAGACAAAAATATGATGCAAATTTAAAAACACTATTTTTAGAAACACCTTTAAGTCATAAGCTAGCTATTTCCAAAGAAAGATTTTAATGGATGAGAAATCTTGTCATTACAAAATTGTTGAAAGTGAGAATTTGAGAAATATTAACAGTGAGTATTAAAAATACATTAGTGAACATTTAGTAAATGTTTTAACAAATGCTTTAATAAAATCACTTTAAACTTATACCTTATTCTAATACTCTGAAATTTCTTTTTCTGAGTAGTGGTATAAAACACAAATTAATCTGAGGAAAAAAAAAAAAGGTACAAGTTTCTTAACTGAACACCTACCCTATCAAAGCTCCATTGCTTAGAAGTCCTATTTCTAATGATGTAAATTTGTAAAAATATACAAACACAACACCAACTAGTTCTAGAGAAAAGGGCCCATAGATTCTGGGATTGCTAAAAAACCACCTACACATTTTAAAGATGCAAGTGGCCACCCTTTGGCCACTATCCCTAACTTATGGACATTTTCTATAACCTGTAAAAGTTATGAAATACGTTCTTATGGATTGTGTTGTACGGTGCAGAATGTGGGCAGACCCCAGAATTAGAGTAGACTTGGCAATTGTTCCCAATACCTCTTCCTTTCTTCTTCCCCCAAACCCATAGGCATACAGCAAATCAATTACCAAGTATTGTCCTGGTGCCACAAAGTAGATATGTGAACTTCACTTTTCTAACGACCCTGACTAACACTTTAAAACACACAAATTGAAACTGCTCCATGTCAGTGAGTACTGGGAGAATTTTAACAACTAGATTAAAAGGCCAATCAATAGGTAAGTCCCCAGGGGAAGTGCTAATGCCAAGGAATAGATTAACTGTTAACTGATTTCAAGAATAAATGGAAAGTGCAAATCTCACAGAAATGAGGTGGAAAGGAGAATAAAATAAGTGGAAGATGAACAACTAAAAGAATTTTGGGCCAGATAAACTGTAGTGTGAAAGTCTATAACACAGTAGAAAGATGAAATTCCCTTTTCTAATCTCTCTCTCTCATCATTTCATTTTTCTTTACACATGAGAAAATCTGGGATGATTTATTTATCCAAGTTCCTGTATCATGTTGCAGTAAATCAGAAGGTAGAAAATGTAGCCGGTAAACTCAGCCTCCTCTTCCCCCATCTTAGTTTCTCCTGGGCAAGGAAAGCCTGCCTGGCAAGGATGTTGGCACCATGATTACTGTGTAACAGAGGGTGTCTGGAGGACCCAGTTGAGGACTCTCAAATATCCTAAGTTTGCCTTGGGTGAGAAAAAGGCCAAGTGCAGATGATACTTAAAGATGTGTTAATCCCTTATAAAGTCAAGAAGGGAAAACACAGCCCCAGGAGAGTTTTGGGGATGAGTGTAACATTCTCAAAAACATCAGAAATTCAGAAAAAAATATAAATATCAGAAACCTAGCAAAACACAGTTGCTATGATTGGTCTTAAAATTCACCTCTGGGCTTCTTGGCTTAAAAGGTAGTATGGAGACCATGATGAGTCAATGATTATGAAAGGAAAACACTGAACTAACACATCATTCACAAATGGAAATTCTCCTAGAAATAATTATTCTCTCTCTTCCATTTTCATTTCTGCCACAAAAGACAGTTTGGATCCTAATATGAGATGACTTTTTACATAAAATTGTTTGCTTTATAAAAAGCTGACACAGTAGTTTGGCTTCCAATTATAATATTGCTCACAATGCAATATTGACAACTGATTTCTAGTCAACTGGATACAGAGAGCAGAGACACTGCTGGTGTGAGAAAGCTCCCTTAGATGCTATGTTTTTCTTGCTCAGTCAGCCCACACCTGACTGATTGTCAATAGAATCTTTAAAAGCAGGCTATTGGAGTTGAGAAACAGACTCAAGAACTCTAGAGTAGAATCAGAAAATCTGTATTAAAACAAACAAACAAAAATGCTTCTCTGGTGGATTCTAAGGACTTCCAGGTATGGAAACCTTAAGATTTTTAAGATCATGAAAAACATAGATAAATGTCATCTCTACACACCAGTCCACCAAAAAAAATAAAATAAAATTAGCTAATAAATCTTTTTAAATGCTCAACCTTATCAGAATTAAAGAAATGTAAATCAAAACAAATTCAATTTATACACCATAAAATTGGTAAAAAGTTTTCATTGATAATATCCTATGGAAAAAGAGAATCTCATTTGTAAAGCAAATTAATTTATATTTTCTGGGAAGTAACTAAGTAGTACCTATTCATTCTCTAAGTGTATATACTCTTTAATCCTGAAATTCCATTTCCAACAATTTTCCTAGCTGATAAATTTCAAAAGTGTGTCAAGATAATATAGGTGAGAATGCACATGATAATCTAAATATCTGATAGTAGGAGGTAGGTTTATAAAGTACAATCATACAAAAGAATACTGTGTAGACTTTAATAAGTCCATATACTATATTATGAAAAAAAAGATGCAAACAAGAATGTACACTATGTCCTTTTGTGTTTTTTAAAAGGGAACTGCATAAATACATATATAGAGAGCCCATATATAGTGAGCCCATAAACAGAGCCCATATATACATATACATATATAGAGAGCCCATACACACACACACACACACACACACACACACACACACACACACACACACACAATATATATAGGTTCTATATCTAATGATTGTTTTTGGGGAAAAGAACCATCACTAGGGGGAGTGAGGGAGGTTTTAACTTTTCATTTTATATTTCTCTATACTGTTTGCATTTTCTTACCATGTACAAGTATTCAAGGGCATACAAGGTATTTTCTGCAAGATATGCTTAATTCCATGCTACCTTCCCCTACTATCATTTCTTGGTCAGATACTTCCATTGTCAATCACAAGGTAAGTGAGTCAATTTGTTTCAAATTATATCCCACTCCACACTGCCAACCCACTTACTAGGAAAATGGATTTGAGAAGGCTATAATAAAAGATTCACAGAAAGGCTGTTAAATAAAACAAGCAAATAAAATTCATGGAAAGCAAATGGAATGCCTATGATTAAGCAATAAGCACAGCTCCAAGTTTCCTGAAGGAAAAAGTGAATTGAAAGATGGTGAGTGATATCATTCTTACTGTCTGGAAAAAGACTTCATACCTATTTAACAAAAAAAAAAAAAAAAAAAAAAAAAAAAAAATTACCAGGTGCTGAGATGTTATGCAAGACACTTTGAAAATATCTTGATTTTATGGCTTAGCCAGTGGTTCCCAAATTTGACCCTGCATCAGAGGGCTTGTTAAAACAGATTGCTGGACCCCACTCTCATTTGAGTCATTAGGTCTGTGGAATGGAGCTTGAGACTATATTTCTTACTGTTTCCTAGGTGATGCTGATCTTGCTGGTCTGGGACCACATTTTGAGACATTGGGCCCTTAGACCAACCATTCCATTGTACTGATCCTAATGGTCAATGACTTCATCAGTGGTTCTGCTGAAGATCTGGAGATACTCTTCACATAAGCATTTCAGTAAAACATTGAAATGTAACATGGTGAAAGCATTTATAAACCTAATGAGGGCACATAACTTTCCTATGATCTAACCAGAAAACAAAGATTGAACTTGAGTACACCCATACATACAAATGTATTGCACTTGCCTGGGCCCTTTATAATGCAAATGTATTACATATCACCTGCCCTAGATAGGGCTTAGACAAGAGCTGATGATGCAGATTTATTGAATACTGACTTGCATGAACAATAGCCTTGTTTTATCCACACAGAAGGCTGGTTTCCTGCCAACATCCAAAATATATTATAATTCAATTCAAAATCAGAAATCAATGACCTTTAGACAATCTGCACTCTTTTTTTTTTTTTTTTGTATTGACATAGGGAATAGAGTATTAACTGTACCAGAAATTAGCACAGGACTGTTGTCTGGAGAAGCAAGAGTTACTTTTCAGGTAAACAATCTCATTTGTTTTTAACATCTCTGAGGGATAGGCTGCACCAGATCTTAGTCACAACACTAGAATCCTATGTCTGAGACCACCATTTCTAACTTCTACTTAGTTCATAGTTGTCAAAAGCACTTGATGCCATAGAAAATAGCTCATGTATTTAACATCTGCACCTAGATACAAATCACATACACACACACACACAAATATTCACGTATACTGGCACCAACAACCAGCATGTTTTATAATATTAAAAGCAACTAAAATGTATCCAACAGATATAAATGTATGCATTAATCAAAAAAAAATAAAATAATTTTTACAAAAACTAGAAGTACTCTGAGACCCCTAAATTTCAGTAAGTTTTACTAGTTTTTGACACTTCAAGTTAACAAACTTTAACTGAGCACCTACTATATGCCAAGAGCTGGGAACTGGGGATTAAGATGGCTGATAGGAGGCAGGACTACCTTGCAGTCTCCTGCTCAGAGGGACAGAGCAGTGTGTGGAGATGGACATAACGACCTTTGCTCCAAGAACTACTGCAGGAACATACCAGGAAAGCTAAGAGAATACCCAGACCCTTTGAAGGAACTGGATCATTGCTGCAGGTCCGCTGAGATGCCAAAAAACTGTGAGTCTGCTTGTCTGCTTGTCTGCTTGCTTTCTCAGTGGCTCATGATCTGGCACAAGTTCTCAGCCTGGTGACTGGCTCCCTGGAAATAGACTGGATGCTATTGGGGGAAAGGGGTGGAATGGTAGGAGACCAGCTGTTAGGACTGCCAGCTGTGTGGAAGCAGGGCGAGACCAGTGACTGCCAGCTTTCCCCCCACTTCCCTGGAGACCTATATGACTCAGAAGAGGTAGCCATAATCCCCCCTGGGAATATAACTCCACTGGACTGGGAACCACACTCCCATTCCCCCACGGCAGTTGCAACAAGCCCCTCCCAAGGAGAGGCTGAGCTCAGACACATCTATCCCTGCCCCAACCTGGTGGTCTTTCTCTATCTGCCCTGGTAGCCGAAGACAAAGGTCATAATTTCTTGGGAGCTCTATGGCCCTGCCCACTACCAGAGAAACTTGAATACTTTTTTTTATTATTTATTTTATTTTTTTAAATTTTACTTTAGGTTCTGGGGTACATGTGCAGGTCATGCAGGGTTGTTGCATAGGTGCATACATAACCAGGTGGTTTGCTGCCTCTATTCCCCCTTTGACTATATCTGGCATTTCTCCCCATGTTATCCCTCTCCACCCACCGCTGTCCCTCCCCCTAACCCCTGCAACTGCACACAGTGTGTGATGCTCCTCTCCCTGAGTCCACGTGTTCTCATTGTTCAACATCTGCCTATGAGTGAGAACACGTGTTGTTTGGTTTTCTGTTCTTGTGTCAGTTTGCTGAGAATGGTTTCAATACTTAACCAGGTGTCCCTAGGGCAAGTTTGCATCCTCCCTGTAGGACTGCAACTGACGTGCTCTTGAAAGCGCCACCTCCTGGCTGGAGGCCAATCAACACAAAACCAGTGCACAAACAAAAACACAACGAAGGACCCTCAGAGTCCACTTCACTCCCCCTGCTACCTCCACCAGAGCAGAGGCTGGTATCCACGGCTGCAAGACCTGAAGATGAATTACACCACAAGACTATCTGCAGACATTCCACAGTACCAGCCTGAAGCCTGGTAGCTCTGCTGGGTGGCTAGACTCAGAAGAGTTAAAAACACTGCAGGTTGGCTCTCAGGAAGCCCCTTTCCTATGGCAAAGGGGAGAGCACCACCTCAGGAGAGCAACCCATGGGACAAAACAATCTGAACAGCAGCCCTTGAATCCCACATCTTCCCCATGACATCATCTACCCAAATAAGAAAGAACCAGAAAAACAATTCTGGTAATATGACATAACAAGGTTCTTTAACACCCCCAAAAGATCATACCAGCTCACCAGCAATGAATCCAAACCAAGATGAAGTCTCTGAGTTGCCAGAAAAAGAATTCAGAAAGTCAATTACTAAACTAATCAAGGAGGCATCAGAGAAAGGTGAAGTCTAACTTAAATAAATCAAAAACATGATATGGGATATAAAAAGAAAAAGATATTCCATGCAAATAGAAACCAAAAGTGAGTAAGAGTAGCTGTTCTCATATCAGCCAAAACAAACTTTAAAGCAACAGCAGTTAACAAAGATAAAAAGGGACATTATATAACGATAAAATAACTAGTCCAACAGGAAAACATCAGAATTCTAAATACATGTGAATCGAACACTGGAGCTCCCAAATTTAACAAACAATTACCACTAGACCTAATAAATAAGAAAGATGGTAACACAATAATAGTGGGGCACTTTAATACTCCACTGACAGCATTAGATAGGTCATTAAGACAGAAAGTCAGCAAAGAAACAGCAGACTTAAATTATACCCTACAGCAAATGGACTTAACAGATATTTACAGAACACTCTACCCAACAACTGCAGAATATACATTATATTCATCAGCACATGTAACATTCTCCAAGATAGACCATGTGCTATGTCACAAAACAAGTCTTAGTAAATTTAAGAAAATCAAAATTATATCAAGTACTCTCTCAGACCACAGTAGAAGAAAACTGTAAATCAACTCCAAAAGAAACCTTCAAACCACGCAACTACATGAAAACTAAATAAACGGCTCCTGAATGATTGGATCAATACTGAAATCAAGATGGAAATTAAAAAATTCTTTGAACTGAACGATAATAGTGACACAACCTATCAAAACCTCTGGGATACAGCAAAAGCAGTGCTAAGAGGAAAATGCATAGCATAAAATGCCCACCTCAAAAAGTCTGAAAGAGCACAAATAGACAATCTAAGGTCACACCTCCAGGCCTGGAGAAACAACAAAAATCCAAACTCAAACCCAGCAGAAGCAGAGAAATAACAAAGATCAGAGTAGAACTAAATGAAACTGAAACAAACAAAATACAAAAGATAAATGAAACAAAAAACTGGTTATTTGAAAAGTAAAACTGATAGACCATTAGTGAGATTAACCAGGAAAAGAAGAGATAAAATCCAAATTAGCTCAATTGGAAATGAAACAGGAGATATTACAACTGATACCGTAGAAATACAAATGATTATGCAAGACTACTATGAACACCTTTATGCACATAAATTAGAAAATCAAGAGGAGATGGATAAATTCCTGGAAACTCTTCTAGATTAAGCCAGGAAGATATCTCTGAACAGACAAATAACAAGCAGTGAGATTGAAATGGTAATTAAAAAAAAAATTGCCTACAAAAAAAGTCCAGGACCAGACAGACTCACAGCTGAATTCTATCAGACACTCAAAGAACTGGTACCAATCCTACTGACACTATTACAAAAGATAAAGGAGGTATCCACCCTAAATCATTCTATGAAGCCAGTATCACCCTAATACCAAAACCAGGGAAGAATATAACAAAAAGAGAAAACTACAGACCAATATCCCTAATGAAGATAGATACAAAAGTCCTCAACAAAATACTAACGAAGCAAATCCAACAGTATATAAAAAAGATAATTAACTATGATCAAGTGGGTTTCATGCCAGGAACGCAGGAATGTTTTCACATACACAAGTCAATAAATGTGATACACTACATGAACAGAATTAAAAACAGAAATTGCATGATCATCTCAACAGATATAGAAAAAGCATTTGACAAAATCCAGCATCACTTTATAATTAAAACCTCAGCAAAATTGACATAGAAGGGGACATACCTTAAGGTAACAAAAGCCATCTACAATGTACCCACAGCCAACATTATACTGAATGGGTAAAAATTGAAGCTTTTTCCCTCAGAAAGCTGAGAACTGGAACAAGACAGGATGCCCACTTTCACCACTTCTATTCAACATAGTCCTAGCAAGAGCAATCAGACAATAGAAAGAAAGAAAAGCCATCCAAATACGGTAAGAAGAAGTCAAACTGTTGCTGTTTGCTGATGACATGATTGTATACCTGGGAAACCCTAAAGACATCCAAAAAGCTTCTAGAACTGGTAAACGAATTCAGCAAAGTTTCAGGATACAAAATAAATGTACGCAAATCAGTAGCTCTGCTACACACCAACAGCAACCAAGTTGAGAATCAAATCAAGAACTCAACCCCTTCCACAATAACTGGAAAAAAAAAAACTTAGTAATATATCTAACCAAGGACATAAATGACCTCTACAAAGAAAATGACAAAACACTGCTGAAAGAAATCATAAATGACACAAACAAATGGAAACATATCCCATGCTCATGGATGGGTAGAATCAGATGTTGTCAGTACCATACTGACAAAAGCAATCTACAAATTCAATGTAATTCCCCACCGAAATACCACCATCATTCTTCACAGAACTAGAAAAAAAAATCCTAAAATTCATATGGAATCAAAAAAGAGGCCGCATAGCAAAAGCAAGACTAAGCAAAAAGAACAAATTTGGAGGCATCACATTTCCTGACTTCAAACTATACTGTAAGTCCACAGTCGCCAAAACAGCATGGTACCAGTATAAAAATAGGCACATAGACCAATGGAATAGAATAGAGAACCCAGAAATAAAGTCAAACACTTACAGCCAACTAATCTTCAACAAAGCAAACAAAAAAATAAAGTGGGGGAAAGGACACCCTTTTCAACAAATGGTGCTGGGATAAGTGGCTAGCCACATGTAGAAGAATGATGCTGGATCCTCATCTCTCACCTTATACAAAAATCAGCTCAAGATGGATTAAGACTTAAATCTAAGACCTGAAACCATAAAAATTCTAGAAGATAACCTGGGAAAAACCCTTCTGGATACTGGCTTAGGTAAAAACTTCATGACCAAGAACCCAAAAGCAAATGCAACAGAAACAAAGATAAATACACACACACACACACATACACACACACATACACACACACACACACACACACACACACACACACCATGGAATACTATTCAGCCATAAAAAGGAATGAAATAAAGGCATTTGCAGCAACCTGGATAGAATTGGAGACTATTCTTCTTCTTTTTTTTTTTTTTTTTTTTTAAGTTTACTTTAAGTTCTGGGATACATGTGCAGAACGTGCAGGTTTTTTACATAGGCATACATGTGCCATGGTGGTTTGCTGCATCCATTAACCTGTCATCTAGGTTTGAAGCTCCTCATGAATTAGGTATTTGGAGACTATTATTTTAAGTGAAGTAACTCAGAAATGGAAAACCAAACATCATATGTTCTCACTCATATGTGAGAGGTAAGCTATGAGGATGCAAAGGCATAAGAATGATACATTGAACTTTGGGGGACTCGGGGGAAGGGGTGAGGGTGGTGAGGGATAAAAGACTACAGAGTGGGCACAGGGTACATTGCTCAGGTGATGGGTAAACCAAAGTCTCAGAAATCACCACTGAAGAACTTACTCATGTAACCAAATACCACCTGTTTCCCCAAAATCTATTGAGATTTTAAAAATTAAAATACAAAAATTAAAAACAAAAAAGCTGGGAATAAACACTGGACACAAATCCTACTCTCATGGCACTTACAAATATAATGAGGTAACACTCCTAAAGTAGAGATTCCCATCAGATATAGAAAAGTTAGATGTGGAAAAGATATAGAATATGAGATGTGTGGCTACAGAGTACCATCAATGCTCAAAGAATGACATTTAACCCCACCTCAGGCTTACAAGGGACTTCCCGGAGGAGATGATACAGACAGAGGCCTTTCAGATGAGCAGAAATCAACTGGAATAAAGACAGAGAAGAATGGTGAAGGCTCCTGTGCCTGGCACTGCTGCTTACATATCCCAAATCCAATCACTCCTTCATTATGAACAGAACAATTTTGTTCAAGGTAGTAACCAGCCTGATCCAAAATACACTTCCCAGATTCCATAGAGGTGGTCACGTGGTGCATTCCTGACCAAGTGGAAGCCACCAGCTGGCCTTCTGAGAAAGCTTTGCACTGGACTTTTGCTTTTCCTGCTTTGTCTTCCAACCTTCTTGCTGCCTGAAATACAGACAAGAAGCCCAAAAGCATGGCTCTCATTTGGGGAAGCATGAGGTATGGAAAGATGAAATGAGACTGATATCCCAGAGCTGTCACATCTGCTTTGGGTTACCCACTACCAACCTTAATTTTTTTGAGAAAAGTAAATCCCAATTTAGTTAAGTCCCTGGAGTGAGAATGCATCTAGATTTACACAAACAAAAACCCATTTCATACAAATAGCGCATTGAAACATTACTACTTATTTATGTGTTTGCATATGCTGGAGAAGGCCCCAAATTTTAGATAACTGAAACCAAACTTTCTGAATCTTTCAGTCTTATCAAAACATAAATTAAGGATGCCCTGACACTTTTGTAAAATGCTGTCATAATTAAGTAGCAAATGCTATTAACATTGTGTTACCAGGAAGTTTAAATATGACGTTTAGTCAAGAACCAACACAATTACAATGGCTAGCAACATTTGCAGTTTCCTCCAAAAAAAGTTCACATCACTATATAATCCCAGGGTTTAAACAACATTCATTTAAACGATACTTGTTCCTCTCTCATGCTCCAGAAAGAAACTGAACTGTAAACACACCAACGATGCATTCACACACACATCTTGCCCCCTTCCTTTTATTGTTTTCTTGTATATAGTCACCAGTCTCAAGAACTGATATTGCTCTCCGTTTGCTATATAAACAGCCACTCGCCACCTATCAATCAACAGGAAAGAAGTCAAGCATTCTCAAATCCATGTGTCTTCATTACCCCCAGTAAGAATGTTAAGAGCCGGTAACCCAGGAGGGTGGAGTAAGCTGCAAGAAGTACTCAGTGGACACACTACTGCTGCTGCTGCCTGCGCAGGGCATGCATCACTAGCTGTTCTCACAGGTGTCAAAGCACCAGGCCTTTGTGCTGAGACTTCCCACTGCGAGGGCACTCCCTCCAGCTGCAGTGAGCTGGGAAGGATCCAGCTGCTTTCCTCCAACAGTCACACAGGCTTCTCCACCCTGCACCTGTGGGTTGTCGGCTGGAGGGTTTTGTGGACCAGTAAAAGTGTAGTCTAACAATGCTTTGCCAATGCTGCATTTTTCTTAAATGAACATCCAAATAAAGCAACAACAAAGGACAAAAGCCTTATTAGACATAATGTTGCCAACCACCCTTTATTGGGAAGATTTATCCTTTTATTATGAAGAATTCTGTTCTTCCCATTTTGGGTGTGTTAGACTGTCCTCCAAATCTCTTTATGTCCCTCTAATAATTTTATTTTATTATGTACTTATTTTTATTCATTCATATACTTTAAAATGTATATATTTTATAATTTATATTTTGTTTTTGTTCTGTTTTTATTTTATATTTTTTATATGTTTTTGCTTTGTATTTAAAATTTTTTTTTTTCCACTTGATCTTCTGGGCCAATAGTTTGCTCCAATAGTCCCTATATTCCATAGGTTTCTTGACCTTTTTGGGGGCATGATCGCTTTGGAAGTCTAATGAAAGCTAGGGATCCTATCCCAAAATAATATGTTTAAATGCATAAAGTGAAATCCGTAGGATTAGTAAGGAAATCAATTCTATTTATATATCAGTATCCAAATACTAAAATACACCAACTCAATGACATGTGATTCTTGATTATGACATTGATACCGAGCTCTAGTGGTGGTACTATGAATAACTGTAACTTTAAGCTCTGATGAACATAAATGATATTCAAGATATCTGCAACAACTGTAATATTATACGAAAATATTTTTGATTTCCATTGCTGACAAAGTTACAGATATTAACACTGTTGCAGTTTCATTAGAAGAAAATGAAAATAAAGATGTATTTTTTTTTACTTCCAAATTAAATGTTATATTTTACTATAATTCATAAACAGGAAATTTCCACCCTGGCCTAACACCACTGCTTGATATATTTTTTAAATACTTTCCTCTTGGTCCTCCATTCAACTGCATAACTGCATACATACGTGATATATCATTCTGGTATATTGTCAAATGTCAATGAATAAAGGAAGTCATCTTCTCATCTTGGTCCCCAGCCATCCCTTTGCCTCCTCTCTGGAGGTAATCTCTTAGCAATTTCTTGGGTATGTTTTCCATATATTGAATGTTTCATTTTTAAACTACTTGTTTAAATTCTAGAAAACTTTATTTTTTGCAATGGGATTATTTTATACCTTTTTGTTAGGATTAAACCCTCTCTCTATCCATTCTGTTTGACTTGCACCATTTACTTTCTGCTTATTATTTTCTGGTGGCTGAGTCCCCTTATGTTGGTTTTCAGGCTTCTCACTGTTCCACTCACCCTCAGAGTTCAATTCAGGTCAAGCTATTTGGGCACTCTGAACAGCAACAACCCCATGAGAGGGGCTAGGGCTGGGGCAAGTCTAGTTGCCTGTCCTTTGTTGAGGTCTCCAGGAAAGCTTCTCTGTTACCCCATCCCCTCCCCACTCCAGCCTCCTTAGTAGCAACAAATAAGAAAAGCAGCATCCCTCTGAAATCCACTGGAAACACTTTCAGGACAGTCAGGACACACACACACACACACACACACACACACACACACAAACACACAGAGCCATCTTTGCTATTCCCACCAAAACAACAACAACACACGCACACAGCCATCTTCGCTATTCCTATCATATTCCTATTCCTATCACAAAGGACAATATTCTACAATAGGAAAAACAAAACTTCATAACAAAAGAATAAATCTTCCCATGAAAAGGCAATTGTCATATCACAGCCATGTAAATAAGAGAAAAATGAGTGTATGGAAGAGAGACAATAACTGAAGAAATAAAAGAGGAAAATTTCCCTACTTTTTAAAAAGACTTCCGTTGGCATAAGAAGTCTCATCCCACTGAACTGAGCTTGTCCAGCTCCAGGTTAAGAATAGATTATAAAAGACATCTATCAATCCAAACTATGGTAGTTGCTAGAATAGACAAAAAAAAAAAAAAGCTACTGTGTTTACATGTTTATCTCATAACCTCTCATCTTGCCATGTACCCTCTTTATTCTAGTTAGTTTTTTTCTCAATGGAGTCTCCTGGGCTTCCTAAAAATAATCATCAGTACAAAGGGGAAATTTTATTTTTTTCAATATCTACTTCTTCCTTTTCTTGTTTTACATTTTCTAGAACGTATACAGGTCTGTGAATAAGTGGTGATAGCTATCTTATTTCTGCTTTTACTGAAAATCCTGAAAGCTCCTAGATAAAAGTAATGAGTTGCCTGCAAAGGGAAAGTCATTAGACTAGCATCACGCTTCATCTGCACACTACTTACAGAAAAGAACCGCAGTCTTAGACTTCTATACTCACACAAGATATCATTCAGCTCTCAGAGTAACGGCAAATTCTGAAGGTAATTGAACAACTGCAATAATGTCATTGAGTTAATAATTCTATAGCACTTAGAATTCTTAGCATTCCATAGCACTTCAGTGCCAGATTCTAGTCTAAGCACTTCACGTATTGTGGTAGTTTGTCTGTAAATGCGGCTATTATTAATTCCTTCCCTCCCTCTCTACCTGTGCCACTCCTCCAACTCAAGGTAGCATCTATTCTTCCACCTCACAGAATGTGGTTGAAGCACTGCTACACCAGTTCTGGGCCAAGACATTATGAAGACCAGCAGTTTTCTGCTTCTGGGAACCCTGAGTTAGCAGGTAAGAAATCCAGGCTACTCTAACGGAGACAGAAGCCTCATGGAGGAACACGGAGACAACAAATAAAAAAAGCCATCTGGAACTCCCAGTTCAGATGAACCTTCAGATGACTCCAGCCACTGCTGCTATCTGACTCCAGCCGCCAGAGCCCCCAAGCAAGAACTGCCCAGCTAAACCCAGCCAACTCATAGGCCCATGAGAGATAATAATACATTGTTGTTACACTTATGTTTTAAGGTAGTTTATTATATACTGTTGGCCCTCCATATCTACAGGTTCGACACAGATGAAGTCAACCAACCACAGATGGAATATATTTTTTAAAACATTAAAAAATACAGTATAACAATTATTTACATAGCATTTACATTGTATCAGGTATTAGCATATACAAATAACTTAAAGTCTATAGGAGGGTTGCAAAGGTTATCTGTAAATACTAAGCCATTTTATATAAGGGACTTGAGCACCTGTGGATTTTGGTACGGTGGTGGCAGCATGTGTCCTATAACCAGTCCCCCACAGCTTCTCAGGGACAATGTAGCAATAGATAACCAGAATGCATGTGTTAACTCACTTCATCTTCATAAAGTTCCTGTAAGGTCTCTGTTCTTAGTATTCTCATTTTACAGTTAAGGAGACTGAGGCCCAGAGAAGTTCAATAACATTCTCAAGATTATACAGTTAGAAAGAAAATCTCTGGAATAATGCAGAGATTCCATAGTAAATCAACCCGATGCTTCATCTGAGAAAAACATCAAGAAAGACTCTAAAGCAACAAAAATAAATCAGAGCAGAGATCCCCCAGGGAGAGGAGAAGGGAAAGGAGAAAAATACCTTCTCAGAAGGGTATCTTGCAGATACGTTATGAAATCTAAATGAATAATGATACCATGACTGAGAACATGTAAATAAATATTAAAGATTTCTGAAATAAGGGGCAAACTGAAAGGGCATAGTAATACTCAGAAGAAAAGAAAACAGGGATTAAGGGCCGGGCGCAGTGGCTCACGCCTGCAATCCCAGCACTTTGGGAGGCCAAAGTCGGCGAATCCTGAGGTCAAGAGATGGAGACCATCCTGGCCAACATAGTGAAACCCCATCTCTACTGAAAATACAAAAATTAGCTGGGTGTGGTGGCACACGCCTGTAATCCCAGCCACTTGGGAGGCTGAGGCAGGAGAATCGCTTTGAGCCCAGGAGGCGGAGGTTGCAGTAAGCCAAGATTGTGCCATTGCACTCCAGCCTGGCAGCACAGGGAGACCCTGTCGCAAAAAAAAAAAAAAAAAGAAAAGAAAAGAAAAGAAAAGAAAACATAGTCACTAGGAAGACGCAGGGCTGCAGGAAGGAGGGGGAGAAAGACGAAAGAGCATTCTGAAGTTCTTGGTGTGACTTTTCACAAAATATTAATGAAAAACTGACTCGAGTAGAAAATTGAATAGACCAGTTACCACAGGAGAGATAGGAGAAGTAATTTTCTACCACTAAGAGGAAAAAAAAAGCAGAGAACAAAAACAGATGATTTCACGGAGAGCTGTATAAACTTAAAGGACAGAAATGTTATTTAAATTATTCAAGTCAATAGAAACATAGGGAAAACCCCCTAGGTCCATTTTATGAAACTGGTTTGGCCTTAAAACCAAAACTGGTAAAGGCAGCACAATAAAAGAAAACTACAGAGCAATCTCACTTGTAAATATCTGCTAAAACTCTCAATAAAATATTATGAAGTAAAACCCAAAACCATATCAACTGAATATTGTCAATGATCAAGCAAGGACGACTCCAGAAAGGCAGTTTCCACATCAGCAAATCCATTAGCATCATTCACGATAGCAACAAATGCATGGAGTAAAAGTGGTTGGTTACATCAATACGTACTAAAAAAGCAGCTGGTAAAATTCAACAGCTGTTTCTAATAAAACTTGAAGAAAAGTAGGAATAGAAAGAAACCTCTTGAATATGGATTCATCGAAAATCAATTGCAACCATCATTCCAAACAATCAAATGCCAGGAATAAGATGGGATACCTGCTGTTATCATTATAATTCAAATTGAGGAGAAAAAATACTTACTATAAACAGAGTAAATGAGAAGACAACATTTTCCCTTCTTGCTCATAATATATTCATACACCTAGGAACACCAACTCTAAAAATAAAAACTACTGGAATCAATGAAGTAATTTAATCAGGTGGCTGGAAAAGTTTAGGGCTTTTTAAGATATCTGTAATGCAAATTGAAAAAAATTACAATAGCATTATAAATTAAAAAGGAGAAGAAAAATTAAAGTATATAAATTCAAAATTCATATATACATTTAATTAGAATCCCAAAATTTTAAATGTGAATACACTTTTAGGTAATATATTTAAAAATTGGCAGAAATTTTTGAGAAAGAATAATGAAGGGAGTGTCATACCAGACTTAAATCCATTAAAATGAAAACATGGCATGGGAATAAATAACAGAACTGACTGATGAACTCAGAAGTAAATTCCAGTATCAATAGAAGCGTTCTACGTGACAAGATGAGACTTGTGATCCATGGTAGAGAGAACAACTTATTGATAAATGGCGAAAAAAAATGGTCGGCTTCCCACCTCACATCCTATTCCAAGGCCATTAAAGAGTGAGTCAGCCCCACACCATCAGTAAGGGCAGTCCATGAAGTATTGTTGAGTAAGAAAAGTAACATGCAGAGAATATATGTTACAATAATCTCTTCATTTTTTAGAATATCTTGTCCACCATTTTGAATTGTGAATAATGGATTCTGGGCACATGACAAATACTGCTTTGGAGGGTGGCTTTTTGTAGAAAACAAAACATAAATATATACATTTATTGATGGTTACATAAACATGGATAGAAATGTGGACATCTACAAACTGGACCAACAAGGTTGACGATGGTGAGCGGGGGGTGAGTATCAAGGGAGGAAAGGAACAAAACATAATTTTTAAAAGGTATGCACAATAAGTACCAAATGTATAATGTGTGAAAATCTTTTTATATCCATGCCATACACCAGTGCATGTGTAGAGAGAGGCAGAAAGAGAGAGAAATATATGAAAGAATGAGCACCAAAATGTTATTTGTGGTCATTAGAGAGGCATGAAATGTCATAGTTTTACTTTATATTATCAAAAAAAAACCAAATTTATCAAAAATGTTAAAATTATAAAACACAAATTTACAGGTATAAATTTAGTTTTAAAATATATCCAAAATGGATGCCAAGCTGATGGGCTTTGCTATTATATTTTGAGGAGTTTAAATACGGTTCAGATTAAAAGCCCATGGCACAGTGCCTGACACACAGAATAATGATTGCTACTTTTTCTACTGTTTTCAGAGGTCCGGTGATCACCTGTTGATGACTCTGTCTACTTGTACCAAAAGTATCCCCTCAGGGACCTAGAGGGGGAGAAAAGCTCCTAGAATCACTAATGGCTTTAAAATCATCTCCATCGAAAGGAAAAAAAAGAATATGGGCTGATTTCCTCCATAGGACTGTGCAGCGACAGGGGATGACATCATTGTGAGTTGAGAGTTAAAGCAAAAACATTAGTTTCTAACTTTCCAAACAGAAGGTCTTAAGTCCTCTTGTCATCCTGTTAGAAATGCCACAGTGTAAGCTAATGACCGCATTTTATATTTGAGACTGTTGAGCTGCCCAATTTTTAAGCGGGCTTTGTGTAGTATCTCCCTGTCTCCATCGGCAGATCAGGAGAGCCCTTCCAGTCTCCTCTGACACCTTGGGATTCAAACCCCACCACAAAGCAGCAAATCGCCCTGTCACTGCCCTATCTTTGGCAGTCAGTGTTTCAAAGCTAATAGATGGTAATGGATTCCAGAGAACTTAGAAAACCCTTTGGTTAAAATTGCTTTTTAAAATGTCTCCAGTCTTTCTAGCTGGGGAAAGTGAATCTCATCTTCTCTCACAGAGCAACCCAGATCCCTTAATCTTCCTCAGAATTGTGCATAATACTTAGCCTCTGATGTTCAAGTAATGCAGTCCAAAAAGGCAGCTCCTTAGTACACCACGGAGTCAGTAGCCTGCTGGCTGCCCGCATGGGGCGAGGAGGACCATACTTGGCTCAAGCTCCATCCTGGTGAGGCTGCCCTGTCCACTCTGCTTTTATGCTCCCTAACTCAGTGGGCCTTAGGTTCTTGATAAATTGGCTATTTAGTACCTGAAAGGACAATTATGAGGCTATTTACTTTCAAAAGGTATGCTTCTGTGAGCAGAAAATACCCTGTTATCTTCACAAAGTGAGAGCTTTTAATTCACACACTCACCCGAAGCCATTTATGACCACATTGACTTCAGTTGCCTGGCTGCTGAAAATGATGGGAATGCAAGCATAGGTTTTAAATGGACTGTCTTTGAGCTAAATCAGCCCTCAAAGTACTTCTGATGGCATCTATTTACGTGTAAAACTGAGAAGCTATAGATGCATAAACGTATTCAGATGTCTGATTATAATTACCATGAACAAAAAAAAGGCATTTATAGCTGTCACTGAGTCATTCTAACTTTGGAAGCAAGGAAAGACTTGTGTGAGACTCTGCTCAGTTAGGTGAATATCTCAAAAGAACACAAGACCATACACTTCACCACGTACCTGAGCCAAAGTACAAGGATTAGTCTTTCTAGTAAGGTCATACATAAAGCAAGATCCTCTCAAGTGACAGGAAACTTCCCCAGGGGGTCACATGTGGACCTAATAGATTTCAAAAGAACAGATATTCCATATCTTTGTATAGCCTCAAAAATAAATAAATAACATAACACATTCTGTATTGCAGCACTCTGCTTATAACAATGAGGATAACACTCACTCCTATGCCATCACAGCCTCCCTGATCCTCAGGGGGACTGGTCACCCTGTGAGTTTCCAAGAGTTGAGAGAAGAGCTGAGGTGTCCCAAGGATTCACAAGTTCCACTTTCCTCTTACTTGCCGTCCAAACACAACACTGAGAGACTGTTTTCCATAACCCTATTGATTGTGCCTCTTATGCCCGCACTTAAACACCCACACACTTACCCTGACCATCCTGGAGTGTAATCTTCCTCCACGTCATTTAACCTCTCCATCATTATGCGATGGACTGAATTGCATCCCCCACAAAATTCATGGTGAAGCCCTAACCTCCAGTGTGATGGTATTTGGAGATGGGCCTTTGGGAGGTGAGTAGGTTTAGATGAGTTCAGTAGAGAGGACCCTCATGATGAGACTAGTGCCCTATAGAAAGAGGTACCACGGAACTTGGTCTGCCCTAACCACTCCCTCCTCATGGTAAGACACATCTAGAAGGCAAATGTCTGTAAGCCAGAAGGTGGGCTGTCACCAAGACCCAAATTGGCTGGCACCTTGAACTTGGCCTTCCTGGCCTCCAGAACAATGGGAAAATAAATGTCTGTTGTTTGAGCCACCCAGCCTGTGGTATTTCATTATGGCAGCCCTGGCTCATTCAGGCACCCACTTCTATGGCTTCCCCCTGCTTTGTTTCTGGGCCCCAGTCGGCTCAACCATTTGTTCTGCTGAGGTACATTGTTTATTTTCTATTTCCCACCAACAGGGATGCACATAGCCACATTTCCTTCAAATATACCTTCTATTCTTTCAGAAAGCTTCTGCCAGCAACACCTCTTCCTCTTATTGAAAGGGAGGCATGTCACAGGCAGGGGAGTCACCTCCAGCCTATCACATACCCTTGAGTGGCCCCTAAGTGTACCATTGTGAAACACAGGTCAAATATCTGCCCTTCTAGGAGCAAATGAAATAATGTATATGGAAGGTATTTTATAGATCATAAAGGGTCCTACAGATGTGAAACATCATTATACCATCTTAGCTCCTTTGTGGAATTTGACCTCGAAGAAAAGATCACACAGCACCAGTAACAAAATAAGTTTAAAAGAAAAAAAAAACCCCCCTCAAGCATATGAAGATCCACAATAGTCTATGCCATTCCTTAAGGTGCCTTTCTTTGGGGCAAGAAGTTTTCTCCATTATCAGAGGGGGAAAAAGGGAGTTGGAATACGAAAAGCTCAAAGGTAGTAGTTCCATCACCTTTCTACACCAGACTAAATCAGTGACATCGAACAAGTGGTTCCCCCACTCAACTATGAAATGTTTGAGGTAAGAGCCAAGCCTTACTTACCTTTAAAACTTGAGACCATCTCAGAGCCTGGCACATAACAACAAAGGATCAATCAGTCAATGACCAAATATGGCATACATTCAAGAGAACGCTAGTGTGGTGTCTTCTCCTGCTAATAGAAGGTCACTAATTATCACCTCTAGGATTCTTCTTTATGAATATATAGCCACACAGCCTAATGGAAAACTGACTTTGAAGTCAGATATATGTGTACAATAACACTGACTATACCTCAGGCAAGCATCTCACATCCTTCCTCTACAAAGTGGGGATACCAATTCTCACCATACAGGTTGAAAGTGTTAGGGAAAATACTTAGAGTATTATGCAATCCAGCACGTGTTCTCAATAAATAAAAGTTGCTTTTATTATTGATGAATCTCTCTAAGGAAGAACCCAATTATATCTACTACATGATGTCATAATCCGTTCATCATCTATAAAGTACATCTAGTAATATTTCCATTCAATTAACTGTCTAAACTATTCTCTGTGTTGATGGATTCCAATATTTTCTGCTGAAGTCAAGAAGTCATAATATTAAGAAGATAGAATTGACTATTGTAAGACTTGAGGTCCTGGTATTTAAAATATAAGCTAGCATATATACCCTGATGTTATAGGACAAGCAGTACAGACAGGGCCTACATGATTGAGGGGTACATACTGCTGCAAAATGTCCCAAGGAATTTTCCAGAAAGCCAAAAAGTTAGCTGTCTCTAAGTAGGACAGAGGGCTACTAAGCAAGGTTGAAATGACCAACATACAGATGTACAATGAAATGGAACCACAGGAAGTACTGCGTGAGTGGAAGACAGGGATCCAGGACAAACCAGGCCTCCCCAAATCCCTAAACCAGTAAGAACCAGTGAGCATTTAGCTTCACAGCTATAGCACATAGGAGCGTTTCCCCCTGAGGGACAAGGGCCACCATGTTTTCCAAAGAATGGACAAGAGATCATTCAAAGTAGAGACGAAGTAAGAAGATGCTGTGGGTAGAGGCCAGAAAGCCAAACTGAAGGTGGGGCTGAAGGACTAACCATTGCATGGCTAAAAATTTTCAAAACTGACCTAGGCTTCTTTCAAAGTCAATATATGGCACTGTGAAAATTAATCAGGATCCAAAATATGAATGAACTACCTGTACAGAATATCTACCAACATGGAACTGAATGCAAAATAATTATAGTCAATCACATCTGATTAGCAAACAGCATATAATGCTGTTCAATGTGCTTACACATATATTATTCCATTTGGGAAAATGCCAAGAGGCTGAATGCTAAAATGTCAAGAACCAGGGATAGGGAAGGGGTCTGCTAACATAATCTCAAGAGAGCCAGACACCATGTTAACCACACAAATAATAGTTCAGTACTAGAGTGGATCCCTGCCCTGCAGCTCAAAGAGAGAGAGTGCTTGGGGGTTCTGTCCTAAGAGGACATCCATCAGTAGTCAGGAACAGGGGGAGTGTCTGACTAATTAGAAACATGAAGCCAGTCTACTTCCACTCAAGGCCTAGGTCAGGGAGAGATCAACTTTGCCTTGAACAAAAGAGTTTACAGACCAAAAGTAAAGATACCAAACCTAAACCCCATTGCAGTGACAGGTCAAAACTCTTAATCCCGTGACCTTCCATGCTATTCAAATGCAGCCATTGTGATGAAAACGTCCCTGGATTCAGTTTGTAAGTCAAGACGCAGACAACCACAGATGTTCCCTCAGGCCATTCATTAATGCATGGGGTCATTTTGGCTTCTCTAATTTTCACATATCTCTAATTTCATTCTCATCCTCTAAACGCCTAACTTGGTCATTCTCCCTGAATCCAATTCCATGCCTAGCTGTGACTGTTTTTATGCCACAATTTTAATCTCTTCAGGTGTCTTCATTTCAGCAAATTCAAGGAAGCAGTATGAAATCAACTCAGAGAGACAGGAGTAGCTCCCTAAACCACCCCCCTCCCAAACCCTGTATAACTGGTCCCAATTCTCTTAGGCATCCACAGGACAGTATTTCTGCCATGAAAGAGCTTCCTAGGAAAAGGTTAGGAAGATTGTTATCAGAATGGAAATTAAGAAAAGTGATTCATCAAATGTCACAAAGGGAATACAATTTCATAAGCCTTTAAAAGCCAAAACTTAGGTTTCTTTTTTTTTCCTTCTAGCCACTCTCCCTTCCCCCTGAAATCATGGCATAATTGAGCTTTAAATCCTATGCTGTAAACTGATCTGATAATGCCCATAGTAAAGCTGAACAAAGTGTGCATGCAATACAGTACTAACCTATTTTGTTGGGCAACTAACTTTCCAGAATTTTCCCAGTCCATCCAGGAAAGGAGATCTAATGTGCCTAGCATTAGGAAGGGTTAAGTATATCAAGCTGTTGATAATTTTTAATCTTTTAATCTAAGTCATAGTACTATAACTTTAATGTTATTGAAAACAGGTTGAGTTGTTCTGCTCATAAAATACCAACCTAGAGAAGAGGAAAAGATATTCCAACTCCAGTGAAACTAAGAATGTGTAAAGAATGGGTTTTTAAATGTAGCTAAACATCTTGTAAAAAAGAAGCAAGGCCTTGAAACGATAAGTACATGACTCTCCCTCCCACCATACCTGCCACTTTCCCAGCTCCTCATCCCCCTAGTAGAGTTTTGAGAGTTCCATGGGCATTAACTAACACCCAGACATGTTCTCCTGATACACCACCTCTGCGTAAGGACCTCCGTGGCTTTGCTCAACTACAGATCCCAGGGCTTCTCAGTCTTCTTGACAACCCTACTGCAGAGCAGAGCAGGCGCCCACCCAAGGGAGCTTGAGATTCAGCCCAAAGTAGAAACTTCCTCCATGCCTCATGTTCATTTGTTTTTAAAACATGTCAATTGCGTTCTACTCCATAATATATACCTTTGTTTTCATTTAATAGCAATGTTTCTGAATTCATGTGAATGAATCATCCTAGGTTAACCCTGTGCCATTGTATACCCATGGCACACTGACAGTATCAAAGTACATACCCTTCTGCTTCTAAAGAAATCCACTCAAATCTTTCAGACACTGTAGACCAACTTAGACCAAACAAAACAAAACAAAACAAAACAAAACAAAACCCAGTGAGAGAAAGGTAGTTACACATATTTAATTATTTAAATGAAATTTAGGTTACTATTTAGAGGATATAGGGTATTTCAACTTAACTCAAAATTTCCTTATTGCATAAGGTGGTTTAATTAAGCCTCAGTCATTTAGAACTGAGGGTCACAGTACATTTTCCAAAATGAAAATATGAACATGTAAGTCCCAATTGCAAATCCCTAAGTGCTCCCTATCAAATACTTAGAAGTCAAAACTTCTCGGTACAACACCAAGGTCATCTTCCATGATCGTTTTTATGCCAAAACATTTTAATCTCTTCAGGTATCTTGATTTCAGTAAATTCGAGGAAGCAGTAAATTCAACAAAGAGGTATGGGCTCACTTTCCATAGGCCAAGAGTGACTGATGGATGAGCCTTGATTTTGTGCACTACATGCAAAGACAATTGAGAAGACGCTCCAACTCTTGATAAAGTACACGCTCCCATTTTCTCCATTTATTTCATCATTTACACTCATGGCTCCCTCTACATTCTCTCACTCACCCATGTTTGTCTGACCTATTTCCCTTGCTGGGGAGTGTCTCATGCTCATTGTCTGCCATATCTCAGCTCAAGCAGATTCCCCCTCTAGAACTCTACCCTAATCCTTTCCCAGAGTTCCTTACTTCTTTGATACTTTCTTAATTCCACCCTAGGAGTCACTCCAGTCACTAAAAAGACACAGCCTGCCTTTTTAATCTTTGCATCACTAACATCTAACACAGCACTTCCCATGCAGTAAATCTTAGGTGCATGTTTATTAAATGAAAAATGAATCAGTGAAATTAACATACCAGTCAGTGCTACCTCAAAAGAGGGTAAGGTAAGAAAGAGAATGGAGCTGAATGCCAGTTTGCTTCCTTCCACCTGGAACCTAGCCAAGGCCTCTGTTAACTCAAAAGTTGTTTGGCCTGACAGAAAAGTATCAAGGGGACTAAATTCATGGAACTAGAAATACTAAAACATTTTCTTTCTCATTCTGCTATCCACACTCAATACAATATTTCCCCTTGGCTCTATTCATTTGGAAAAAACTTTTTGTTCAGATGTTCACATTGAACTGAGAGTTAATATTATACAAAAATAGAGGATCTCAAACTAAGGAAGAGGTTGGCTTTCCTAAAGAGCACACTTTGATATTGCTGGAGGGAAGTGGCCTTCTGGGTGCACTGAGGTTTTTTTTTCCTCCCCACTTGGTCTCAATGGCCACCGCAGTCCCCAGCCTTTCCAGGAGACACAGAGTCCTGTGGGTCATGCTGGGAGTGGGGACACAGTGCTCTGTTTCCATAACTGGGAAAGAAGATAGCTGGTGTGTGAGACATGACTGTGCACTCCATAAAGGGTAATTGGAAGATCTTCTAAGTCTTGATAAAACATCTTCCCATGTTCTCAATTTTTTTCATTATTTATACTCAAGAGGTGGTGAAGGTGTATGAGGCCCACAGGCAGCCATCTGCTGCTTGGCTGCAGGCTGCCACACAGAAACTGGACATTCATTTTGGTCTACCAGAACTTCCCAGTTAGTGCTGACTACAGTATACTTTATATCCATTCTCTTCCTTTTCCAAAATTCTGCTAGCATTCAGATTTGTTCTAAAACGTCTATTTTCTGAGTAGTCTGTTAAATGAGAAGACATGGTTCTTCGCCACCAGCACCACCCTGTGCTCATCACCCCCTCCTTGTTTTCAGCAGCTGGTAATATGTCTATATGCAAGGCTCTCATGGTTTTCATCTGGAAAGCAGGTCAGAGGTCTCCACTCTGAGCCCGATATTCAAGAACCCATTTCCACCCTCACTGCCGAAGGCTTTAGGTTGCAAACAGGCTTACTGTGGAGAGAACTGTTTCTAGCAGCTGAGGTAAGAGGATGAGATTGGTGAGAAGAAAAAATCAGGACCTTCCATGTCCATAATATTATTAAAATTTAAAGCATGTGGTGAATGAGAAGTCTATAAATCATCTTACACACGGGAAGAAATGCTAGGCAGCTGGAATGGAAACTAAAATCTCTAAACGTAAGTACAGCAGGATATAAATCCTAGTACGCTGTCATTGCTTTTCTATAGATTTTCCTTTCCTTATAATTATAACTGAGTTTAGGTTGCCATTCTTCAAGAAGGGGTAACTTCCCCCACATGCTATCTATCTTTTCACAAAAGATTGAAAAGGTTAAAATATGTGGATTAAATTTTAAGGAAATTTTCATTTTGGAAAACATAGGCAATTGTAATGGTTAATTGCAGGTCCAGGGGGGAAATTCTTTGCCAAGATCTATTTGACCGTACCGGGGGAACAGTAGCAGTGTTCTAGACCCAGGTGCTGCCTTAATTGTCCAACTCCTGGAAAGGAAGTCCAAGCCCCACTCCACTCTCTAAAGCAGGGAGTTCCTGCTCTCTGCCTCCCTCCTTCTCTACCACTCTCCTTCTCTTTTCCCTCTCTTTCTGTATACACAAAGACAAATGTGCATTTTTATTTCCAGTGCCAGAGAAAAGTCAACTCTTTTCCCCTCCCCCTTTGCCATAGCTATTCTGTTCCAGAATGAGCACAAACAAACAAGGCTTAATTACTGTTTGTTAATCATGGGAAAGGAAAATTTCAGTGTCTATACAGAGCCAGTCTAATTGCTTTCACTGCATCCACTGGTCATTTCACTCCCAGAAAATAAATCACTCCAACTGCCTGGCTGAGGAGACCAGCTAAGTCCCTGAATTCTTAGCAAAAAAAGTCACCAAGGTAGCCCTATGAAGACATGGCTGACGTTAGGACTCTGTTGGTAGTCTTCCAAATTGCCAACGTCTTTGGCACATCATGGCTGGTCTCAGGCTAACACCATTAAACTCAGGTAAATAAAATATGTCCTTGCTGGGTTTGTCCTCTTGGAGGCTTAGTAGAAGATATATGCCTTTCAGATGCTTCTGCTCTGAACGCCGTAAGTTAAATAGAGGATCTCAGGCAAAGGTGGTCTGTAAGATGGGTAGGCTGGGTTTACACACAGTGAATACTTCAGGCGCTGAAGAACACCCCATCTTTACCCATTTGCATTCTGCCACCTAGAGCTTCGTAACTTTCCTGCAGGGCAAAGGAGGAATCAGAAGGTAAACAAAGGGAAGAGAGAGAAATGAAAGGAGAAGAAATGCAAGGATGGTCCCACGAAGCTACTGAAGGTAGAGAAATGCTGTCTACATACACAGAGCCTGGTAAGGAGTAAGGGAGGTGCCAGTGTCTAGTCACAGAGATGCATAGTGACACTTTGAGTCAAGCTATTCTCTCTGTGCTATTTCCGCTGTGATACTGTTAATACCTGCAGTGCCAACACCAGCACACAACTGTAGTAGGTGCCATGCCAAATGGAATGTTCCCCCAACCAGTGCCCATGGCTGGGTCCAGTGCTGAGCCTTTGCCCAGGAACAAAGCAGGTGATAGAGATTTCACACTCTAGCATAGACAACTTGGAGGAAACACATCCTCCTGTAGTGCCTTCTCAAACCTCACAACCAACAAACGCAGACATCCAGGTATTTCTATTGCAGATGTCATTTGAGTCTTCTACAGTCACTAACAAATGCCCAGGAGTTTGTGATAAGAATACTTTGCCTTCAGCTTATGTCACAAATGGAAACATCTGCTGCCTCAATGCATACAATAGAACCCTATATATATTTTGCCAACTGCCTTGGTAAATAAAATATGAACATCTTATAATTGAGATGCTATTAAACAATGAAGACTACAGTGTGAATGCTTACACTGATCTGTTCATCCATTCAAATAGTGAGTTAACATATTTAATGGGATTCTACTGTGGGATATGAACTATACTGAGAATATAAGCAAAAATAGGACATAGCCTCTACCTTTGAGCAGCTTATAGTGTAGAAAAAAACAAATTTAATGTGATGTTTGCTGTAATATGTATTTCTTACAGCATATTATCATACCAAAGGAAGATTCAATGACTGTCTACGGGAGTTGGGGAAGCCTTCACAAAACAAAGTATTTAATTCAGATGCTTAGGGATGAATATGTGTTTTATAGGTGGAGAAGAGGAATAGGTTATAATAAACACAGAACATGTAGGAAAACTCAGTTTTATTACTTACTAGTACATATCATCAATTACTAGGAAATCATCCCCACTATTATCTAAAAGCAAATGGACCAATGCTTTAAATTGAAAAGTTATAAATGTGCTCAAAATATGCTCACTTCATTGGAATTTACCCAAACTGGTTCTTTCTATGGTTTTTACACAGTACATGGAAGGCTTTGACCCATAATAACTCAGTAAGATGAATATTTCTCTCACTCCCATTTCCATGTACTGTTTCCTTTAGTCAACTGTTTTTGGAGTCTCTTTAAACTGAACTGACTTTCATCTTTGTACTGTACATGTGGCAATGCCCATGATCATCGAATCTCTTTGATGTTAAACAGATGTTGAGTTTAATTTTATGGTACTCTGATGAAAAGGATTAAAGAGGGCTCACAAAAGCAATCACACTACCTAAAAAAAACTGGATTTTAACAGTAATCAATGAGCCAAAAGATGCGGTGAAGTTTATCCTTGTAAGAAACAAAAATATTACAAAATGAACACTCAGTTTTGACCCAAAACATTTTTACTGACCTATTAAAGCTCCAGGCATTATTCAGGGTGAGTCAACTGGCATAAAAAAGTTTTAATATTTTTCTGTAATTTCAAAAGCAGTTATTAAGTTTCGGTAATGAAGAGGTTTTAGATATAGACAGTGGTAATAGTTACAAAACACTAAATTAATGCTACTGAATTATGCATGTTAAAATAGTTAAAATTGTAAATTTTATGCAATATATTTTTACCACAATAAAAATACCCTATTGAAATATTTTATGTAAAAAGCACGTATTAGAATTTTTTAAACCAAATATTGACATTTGAAGTTTTTATTCTTACCATTTTCCTTGGAGAAAATAAGAGATCTTTTTAAAATCAAAGATTCGAGATATTTTGCCATATATTGCCTTTTATCCAGGCAAAACCAAATGTGAAGTATTATAAGAACTTTTAATCTATCTTAAAGAATTCTAGAGAAGAGTTAACAATATTTTCATAAATGTATTACATTAATGAGCTAACAGAATTATAACAGGCTATCCATTGGATAGCAAACAGGCTATCAAATCTACTACTTTTCTACAGACATTCTAAAATGATCTCAATTCTTAAAGTTTTTGTTTGACCAGAATTTGTGCACAGTTGAGTTGTTCTGACACTAATTAAATCTAATGCAAGGTTTGAATCAAGCTGATGAGAGATTTAGAAACTCCAGTGATTTATAGTACGGACAGTAATACTGAACCGAGATGCTGACTGATGTCAACATGAGCTTCACAAACATGATTTAGGGCCACAGAATAAAATATGAAAAAAGGTGTAAAGAAATGGGCAAATATTCACAGGGTGGAGTATATCAAAGACTTCATTTTAAGAGTAGGTATTTTGAGAAGAAGATGTACCAGTTGAAATTGATTAAATGACTTCTAATACAATAGGGAAATAATTCCACCTAAAAATTCTAATCATCGCTAAGGGAACATAAGAGGTGTTTTAACCCAATATTACTTATGCGTATGGCACAATTAGCATTGTAGGAGATGTGACAGCAAAGTAAGAAGAGCAATTCCATATAGCTCATCCTTATTTATACTACTACTTTGCACTTAAGGAAATGATGACTTCTCGTGTTAATTAATGTATTTCTAAAAATGTATTTATGGGCTGGAAAGCAACCAAAACTTCCATTAACAAGGTTATGTTTTTCCTATTAAAAAGATTTCATTTTTAAGCTCCTCAAGGACTTTCTCCTCATTAAAACTTGCTATACACTGGACTATAACTGAAAAATGGTGAAACTCAACACTTAATAGTAATGAACGAAAAATACTTAATCTGATCTTTTCTCTCTAGGACTACTCAGAGCAATAAGACACATAAGGGGAAAAAGAGATCTTATGAGTACATTCAGACCTGGAAATCATCACGAATTAACAGTCATTTAAAAATGGAATATTAACAGAAGGAAAGAATTCTATACTGCAACTCGGATAACCTGGATTTGAGATCCACACTTCGACTTCAAGCTGTGGATTTTAGAGCAACCAACTCTCTGCCAGCTTCACAGGGTTGTTGGGGCAACCAACATATGAGAAAGCACTTGGTAAATGGAAAAGCACTGACAAGTGTAGGTTAATAAAAATCTACCACTACCATTAAAATTGAGTCTGCAGTATTAGACATTAGTCCACTCATGCTCTCATTCTCTTTGATAACAATGGTCTGTCTTCCTTCTCTTTCTTCAAACTTCTATCATTTTCTACCCAAGCATCACTCTTTGTTGGTTACATGTTTTCTGACTTCACTTAAAAATCTGAAGACATCACAAGAGAACTTCCACATGGTTTCACCACCACCTCTATCTACCTGCGAGAATCTTGTCCATACACTCTGCCTCCCCTCCTGTTACAGAGGATGAACTATATTCCTACAACAGGGCCACCTCGTCAACAGATTCCATCTCTTTCTTCCTCCCTACTCAGCAAGCCAACAGCAATTCTCCCCTCCGTATCATTTTTGCTCTCCACTAGATCAGTACCACCAGCAAACCTTCATACTGTTGTTTTGCCCCTCTAAAAGCAAAAACCAAATCAAACAACAAAACAAAATCCTCTTGACTAAAGTTCCCCTATATGGTGCCAGATTATTCTTTTCTCCTCTTCCTTTTGCAGCAGAAGTCTTCATGAGTCTTTACACTTCTCTCCAGTTCCTCTTCTTCCATTTTGTTTTCAACTCCTCCAAAAAGCATCTGCCCCACCACACCACCCATACAATTCTCTTCAAGCCCACCAATGATGTCCAGCATGCTGAATCTACTGCTCGGTTCTCAGCTGTCATCTTATTTACAGCATTTGACACAACAGATCACATCTTCATATCCTCTTCTTCAGTTGGCTTCTGGGACTCCTCTCTGTGCCGGTTTCCTTCTTTTTTAATGGTTGCTTTTTCTCACCTTCCTTTGCTGTTTCCTTGTGTCCCAGACTCAAAATGGAATACTCCAAAGGTCAGTCCTTAAACCCTTCATTCAATACCTTCTTTCTCACTCATTCCTTGGTGTGCTCATCCAGGCTGATGGCTTTAAATACCATCCATATGCGTACGTCTCTCAAATATGTATTTTTATTCCAGCTGTCTTGAGTTGCACACTTCTGTATCCAGCTGTCTACCCAGCATTTCCTCCTGGAGGTCGCATGCTCTTAGAAAACTTAAAATGTCCAAAACAGAATAACTGGTCAGTCTCCAAACATCTGTCATGGTCACAGGGTACCCTGCCTGAGTTAATGGCAACTCCCATATTTCTAGTTGTTCAGGCAAAAATGCTTGGACTATCCTTGACTCTGTACTTTGTCCCAGACTCACAACTTACCATCTGCAAATGTTCCAAATGGATCACCACTTTACCACCTCCATCAATGCTTATCTGGAATATTGCAATGGCCTCCCACCTGGGCACGCTGCTTCACCTTGATAGCCTCGTCTTAGCATGCACAGAGTGATTCTTTTAAAAGATAAGTTATGTTGCATCTTCCCTCTGCTTAGAACCCCCCTGTGGCTTTCTTCCTCACTTGGAGTAAAACCTAGAAGTATAACAAAGGCCTTCAAGACACTACATAATCAAAAGCGCTCCCCTGCCTCCCCGCTTTCTGACCTTACCTCCTATTCAGGATCATTTCACTACTTGCTATTTATCACACTTGCCAACAAGCTCCTGCCTCAGGGCATTTGCATGTGCTCTTTCCTCTGTCAGGAAGATTTCCCAGAGATCCATGGCATTTGCTTCCTTACCTCCATCCAGTTTTCATTAGGTCACCTTCTCAGTGAGGCCTTCCTTATTGAAAACTGCAAATCCTCCCCATCCCTCTGCTCTATTTCGAGGGAGTTCTCTATAGTACTTCCTTCTCACCTTCCAATGATATCTACTGCTGTTCACTGATTTATTTTGCTTACTGTCTGCCTCACTCATGCTGCAGATTGAAGTTTCCTAAGGGTAGGGATTCTGTTTGTTCACTGCTGTAAACCAGCACATAGAATGATGCCTGGCACTTAGTAGGTAATGCTTTATAAACATTTGTTGAATTAATGAACTAAATGATAGAACCACAGCTATTAGCTGTGAATCATTTCAGATGTCTAGTCCTTGCCTTATTCTGTGGTTCTGAAGGAGCATGGCCGACATGAAACAGAGCTGAGCTCAGGGCGCCTTCCAGTCCACAGCCTTTCCTGACACAAAGACACAGAACTGAAGCACCCACCCAAGGTAAGTTCAATCACGATCATGAGAATAAATTCTTCCACTGCTGATTTTGATTGAATCTAATATAAACTAATCCAGAATTTTTTTTACAAATATCAATTGTAAAATGAAGGTCTATCCTACTCCAGGCATTGAGCATACTTTAGTACACTTTAAAAATTTTTTTCTCAAAATTTAAGCATTAAACATTTAAGGTAAGTGGTTTGTAAACCTCAGGCTTCCCAAGGTTTAGCAGTTGTGCCCATAAAGACCCGAGGCAGGTGTTGATGCACAGGTCCTAGTGGTCTCTGAGCCATCTCTGCTTCAACTACCTTCCTCTGCCTCTTGGGCTCAAGTCTTCCAGTTCTCCTGACTCCCAATTTAAAGCTACTCATATGATACCAAAACCAGCTGCACCATAAATGTTGGTTTTCTCTGGCCTCTATTTGAGGGGGGGCTCCCATACCACAGATGCACAGCCCTCCTGCCTGCTTGAACCAACACAAACTTAGGTTTATATAGTGCTGAAGAGTTATTTAGAGTGCAAGTTTCAGTCAATTTGGTGAATGCATAACTTCTTCAAATAGCCTGAGATGATCAGAAAAAATGTTTGCTAAATCTTGGCATCCTCAAATATAATCACTTCCTGTCAAATAATAACTTACACGACCAGTACTTTTTGTGATCTATATTCTGGTCAAGGACCTTGGCTAAACACTACAGAGAAAACAAGGATATAGGCACAAGATTCCAGGATGGGGCAGTAAGGAGTACATTGCAAGATAATTCCCCAGAAGTGGAGGAAAAGAGTACTTGAGAGATATTGACCCTGTGGGTTTTTTGAGAGAAGGTTTCATGTGGCAATTGTAGGGTGAGCTGAGGGGCTATGTTATAGGAGGGGGAAGACACAAGGTGGCTGGCTCATTAAATACAAGGCAGTTTGCTGAGTGCAAGACTCCCCTTTCAACTTCTGCAAACTCTCACTTAAAAGATCTGTGCAAATGAGAATCACCACTCATCAAAAACATGAACCACATCGTGCCTTACAGATAAAAAGACATCCAAAAATATTTGTCAATAAATTAATGACTATTAGAATAAGTTAAAATATTGCTGCCAAACTGACCACTTAAAAACAAGAGAATTAACATGAAATGATGGAACAAGTACTCTTAAAAGTTTAATCGGGCTGAGCACAATGTCTCATGCCTGTAATCCTAGCACTTTGGGAGGCCAGGGCAGGTGGACAGCTTGAGCCAAGGAGTTCGAGACCAGCCTGGGCAACATGTTGAAACCCTGTCTCTACAAAAAATGCAAAAATTAGCTGGGAGTGGTGGCAGGTGCCTGTAATCCCAGCTACTCAGGAGGCTGAGGTGGGAGGATCACCTGAGCCAAGGAAGGTTGAGGCTGCAGTAAGCTGTGATCATGCTACTGCATTCCAGCCTGGGTGACAGAGTGAAACCCCATCTCAACTCTCTCTCGCTCTCTCTCTCCCCATATATATATGATCATAGATGCTCCCTTGATTCTTACTATGAGTTACAGACAGCTGGGAAGGTCTTTCCAAGAATGGGTAAAACAGCATCTCCAGCTTTAGGAGGTACATAGAAAAAGGAAGAGACGATATATAGATAGGAACTGTGTCTCATTACTGGACCCCCAGGGCCTGGCCTCATTGGAGACAGTATATTTGGGATAAATACACATGAAACCTGTAGGAGGCTCCAGGGCAAGAGTAATGATAAAGCCAGCAAACATAGATACAGACTGGAAGGATCAGAGGGGCCCTAACACAGTTTCCTTTGCTTTGCTTTTTTATGCTCACATTATTACTGGGCCTGTGAGAGCCACTGTGCCTTCAAGGTCAGAGCCGACATCTTGGAGAAGTGCTCTTGCCTCTCAAGGCATCCCTTAAAGTCTAATAAAGAAGCTCCTGTGCACAGTGCCCACTTCAACCTGGGACTTGCTCGGCAACTGTGTTTTTTCCAGTGATTAAGCCAGGCAGATTCCTGCATAGTCTTCTTGCAACAAAACCTGCCCACAAATCTGAGAGACAATATCACTCAGCATGTTTCCAAAAACAAAAAAGAAAAGAAAAAAGAGTCATCTACTTCACCACAAAAAACCACTTGCCTATTCAAAGTAGTTTGTTGTTAGACAAAGTTCTAAACCAGGGGGTCATCAATTTTCTAAGCAATAGTACAGACTCTGGTTAAGACAGTGGAGTCCTATAGTGAGATGGCTCATATATGTATAACCATATAGAGCAGAAGTCTAATTTTATGCTATCTCCTAGTCCCAGTAATAAAGGAGATGCAAAGCTTTGGTGACTGCACTGTGGACAGTTTATATGAAACCAGGAGAAAAGAACGTGTGAGCTTTGGATTGCTCCATATTTAATTAAATGAATTTAATTAAATGCCAGTTCCAAATTAGTGAACAGTAGCAATGGTTACATGTGAGCTTTGCCATCGGTTCTGTGGATTTCAACTCTTTCTACACTCTATAAGCTTTACGTGCGCCCCTGGATTAAGTTGCTTATCCCAAATGAGAAATTGCATATAAAGACAGTGAAAAGTGTCTGTTCATATCCTTTGCCCAGAAATGCAAATCAAAACCACAATGAGATACCATCTCACACCAGTTAGAATGGTGATCATTAAAAAATCAGGAGACAACAGATGCTGGAGAGGATGTGGAGAAATAGGAATATTTTTACATTGCTGGTGGGAGTGTAAATCAGTTCAACCATTGTAGAAGACAGTGTGGCAATTCCTCAAAGATCTAGAAATACAAATACCATTTGACCAAGCAATCCAATTACTAGGTATATACCCAAAGGATTATAAATCATTCTATTATAAAGACACATGAACACGTATGTTTATTGCAGTGCTGTTCACAATAGCAAAGACTTGGAACCAACCCAAATGCCCATCAGTGAGAGACTGGATAAAGAAAATGTGGCACATGGAATACTATGCAGCCATAAAAAAGGATGAGTTCATGTCCTTTGCAGGGACATGGATAAAGCTGGAAACCATCATTTTCACCATCTGACATAAGAACAAAAAACCAAACACCACATCTTCTCACTCATAAGTGGGTGTTGAACAATGAGAATACATGGACACAGAGAGGGGAACATCATACACAGGGGCCTATTGGGGGTGGGGGCTAGGGAAGGGATAGCAGGGGATGGGGGAATAGGGGAGGGATAGCATTAGGAGAAATACCTAATATAGATGATGGGGTAATGGATGCAGCAAACCAACATGGCATGTGTAAACCTACGTAACAACTCTTCAGGTTCTGCACATGTACCCCAGAACTCAAAGTATAATAAAAAAAATAAAAACAAAACAAAAAGACAGTGAAACAGTGGGTAAGACACAATGAATACCCAGTAATATATTAGATCTTCTATACCTGTATGGCATCTAATAGTAAATTTTATATTAAATTACAATAGTATTAATTGCATTTAATTCTCACAACAACTCTATGAAGTGGTTATTATTAATAGCATTTTATAGATGGGAGATTAGGTTTATTTGACTTTGTTCTTTATCCCCTCCTCTAGAACACTCAAGCAGTAGCTTTTCCAAACTAGGAAGACCCCCCTACTGAGCAGAGTTCAGAAGGCAATGGAAAAAAGATATATTCTGGGGTTGGAATGGGGTGGGTGAGGGACTTCTGTCTCCATTTATTTTAATAGTATTCAGATGAAATGCAGGGCATACAAATAGATATGCACAGTGCAAGTTAACCACAAGAAAGCTCTTCAGTCTTGCCAAGTTAGACAGAACTGTTTCTTTGTACCAGTTTTAGACTGCAAATCTGGGGAATTAATCTGTAGGGCTGTTTTCCCAAGGCCTCCAAAACAGACCCAGGGCAGACCGCACATCCTGGGCTGACGCTGTTCAACTTCAGCTTCTGTTGTTTCAGCTCTGAGGCAGTTTCCATGCCAGCATGCAGCCCTTTTGTGTTTTTGCAGCTTCATCCCAGGCCACATTTGTTTAGGTGCGTTCACTATCTCCAATTCAGCTGCCTCCTCTCAGGCTAAAATAACACTTGGCTTACGTACTAAGAAAACGCTGCTATTGTGATTTTGCAGTGGTAGCATTTCTGGAACCAGACTCCCAATTCTGTATGCTTTGCATATTGATGGCATTGTTCTCGTTAGTCACATCCTGTCTAGCTCTCTCAGTATCCCAGTCCTCAGCTTCCCATCATTCCAGACATACTCTCTTGTTGGAATTCCCCCTTCCACCTGTCAAACCCAGTTCCTTGCCTCTCTGCAATCACAGCAATAACAAAAATAACAACAAACAGCAATAATAACAACACAGTGTCTTTGTAGCACTTGGAAGGGAATTTCAAATGTCATGGTAACAATTATAGCAACGGGCCCACAAGAAAGCATGGTAGAAGAAACAGAGAAACAAGAATATATAAACAGAAAAATGCTGGGAGGACCCCAAACATGTCTCTGATTCTCTTAGGAAAGGTATTTTCTAAATCATTTTTTTAGACCATTGGGATTGCAGGGTCAAAGAACACATAAGAACTTTCCGAGTTTCATTTTCATCATGCCAAGACAGAGGGCAGGACCACATCTGTGCCCATTCAATAAACAGTAGGCATCATTATCATCACCATCATTCCTTCAGAGGAAAAGAAAGCTTCTCACTCAAGTATTCCCCACTCACACCCCATCTACCTCTCACAGTTCCATGACTTCATCTCGCCAAGACCCATTACAATTAGTTTGATACCAACTGTATATCAAAAATCACAGTGCCACTCATGGGCACTTACTTATTGGGTTCATTTATGCCGATGAAAACTACTCAAGAAATCAAGGTAAATCCTGGCTTATCTACCTTCAAAATAATTCTACTCATACTCCATCTAAGAAAAACATACAAAGGCACTTTAATTGTAACCTGAAACAAACCCTGAGGTCTGTGAAACAGCTCTCTCATCAATCATGGACAACCCCCAAGTCTATCTAGATTCTTGAGGACTGAACATCACCTGGACCAAACTGGACATCCCCTCTCCTCTGAGACCCTGACTTCCTGCCAGAACCAAACAAGCTCTGCAAACGGTGGGAGTGAAGTTGTTTCCATCACTGCTTTCTTTCCTGCTCATCCCAGCACGTATTCTTGCATGCAAAACCAAACCAAACCACTATTTTTTCTTATAATCATATTGCATAAATATGACTAGCTGTAAAATCATATTTCATCCTGAAAATCTTAACCATCTATAGTAAAAGCCTAACATGTGCTTCCTTCCTGTGAAGCAGGATGTTCACCTTCTCTCTTGATACCAGCACAGAGAAACTTATTATAGATTGGACCTTCCAATTCTCAGCAGAATCTCCTAAGTGCAGGAAGAAGATGAAAATTAATACAGAACATTTCTCTTAAGAGCCTAAGACTCAGCAAAAAGAGAGAAGGGAGACTGTCATGGACAGATTTCCCTTCAGTGTAACATTATTCAATACAATATCACTCTGGCACCTACTACCTGCTAGGCTAGTAGAATGTCAAATTGTTGTCTTTGTTCCCAGTATCACAGAGCACCAGGATCTAGAGCAGGATGTCACTATGTCCCAGGATGTAAGAAAGTCACACATTGACTCTACTTTTCTACCTTGACTAAACACTGAGTTAACATCAAACACAAAGCCGTAAGATGCATCGTAATTCACAAAACACTCCCTACACTCAAGACCTGAACATAATGGAGACTTCTTTCCTTTGTTTTCCTTTTCTCAGTCTATGTATTTTAGTCAAGAAAACCATATGCTTGACTTTTGAAGTGATGTGAGCCCTCCCTGCCCTGGTATTGTTCCATTATTGGGATTTCTATAATAAGTTCAAGAAAAGATCCTGGCCATTTAGCCACCAGGGATACTTAGCCTCAGTATCAGCTAGAGAAATTATAAATTTCCCAAGAAGTTCCCTCAATATTTTGCCCTTTAAAGCAATATGAATCAAGTATCATGCAGTTCGTTCCTGTATGGGGGCAGGAATGGACCATAAAATGACCTCTTTAAAAATCCAACTGAGTAAATATAAAGCCTCAAAAGTAGTTTCCCACAGCAATTTTCTATATTCAATTTCTTTCACTAAAACAGCTAAAGAAACTGGATTTCAGTTAATCTCTGTACATTACAACAGAATTAAGCTTACACAATTAAATGTTACACAAAGGATATTTTGTATATATGACTAAAGCACAAATAACCTGCAAGAAAAAAAATCTACAGCTTTGTTTCACTGCAGTATGGCTTCTGCTAGCACACCTCCATATAAGCCATTCTTGCCGAGATGACCAATGGCCTCCATGCTATGAAATCCAGCTGAGGATTTCATCCTCCGCTTACTTGACTGCTCAACAGCATTCACAACAGTAGACCACTCTCTATTTCTTGAAGCACTCTTCCCATGGACACCAGGACAGTTCAGTCTCCTTCTGTCCTTGTACTACCCTTTCACTTCTTTTCAGCTTCCTATTCTGATTCTCCCCTACCTGACCTCTAAATGTGGTAATTTCTCAGGATACAGTCCTGGAACCCCTTTCTTTCCTACTCTGTGCTCTCTCCCAAAGTGATTTCATGCATTGCCACTGCTTTAAATACCATGCCAGCAACTTCCAAATTTATAACTTCATCCCAGACCGATTTTCTGACTCTAGACTCATCTACTTAATTATCTACTTGTCATCTTCAAGGGTGGCTCACTGGCATTAGAAACTAAACATGTCTGCAGCTGCATTCTTGATCTCCAGGCAATGGCCGTTCCCTCCACACTGCTCCTGTAGGACTCCTGGGAGTCACCCTCAACACCTTCTCCTGCACCACACAAAGCCCCCTGCCTGCACTCTAATCAAGGGCCTGCTCTCTCTTGCTGACCACAGCATCAGCCTCCCAGCCACCACCACTGCTCTCACTCAGTCCCCTCCAAATCTTTCTCTAGCAACAACCAGAGAGAGCTCCTCAAAGCACAAATCTGATCCCGTAACTCTCTACGTGATCTTAAAATCCACAAAGGTTTACACTGAGGACCTATAGTGAAGCCTGCAATTTTAAGGAATGATGGGATCAACCCCTTGATGAAAATTTTTGTGTTTTCACTAATGTAAATAAAGCTCTGTGAATTTTTACATTTGTATGCTCCTGTGTAACTCGCATCTGGAGCAAGTTATAAATACTTTCAGGATTCTAGAAAGCTCATGCCCCTGTCTCATCCCCACCCTCTTCAGAGGAAACTACTATTCTAGCCTTTCTTACAATGAATTAGTATTGTCTTTTCTTGATCATCATATACATTGGATCATAGAGATAATTTTTTTTTAAATAAACCAAATTATTCTAATGCTCCTGCAAGTTGATTAGACCAGCTTTAAAAATGTGAAATCCTAGAGTCATCCAAAGTCAAATGTCTCAATTCCCAAAATAGTTTGTTAATTAAAAAGTGAGCATGAAATGCACCCAACACTCCAGATGAAGGTGTCGTTGTGAATTGTCCCTCAGTATTTAAGATAACACAGGAACTACTGCCTCTACTCACGGGCTTTGAACCAATCTGGATATTCTGCTAGGGAAATTTCGTCAAGAGAGCTCTCTTAAATTCAAGCAGAGACTTCAAAGTGACAAAAACACAAGAGCATGAGCAAAGCATATGGTTATAGTCTTGAGAGAGGAACGGGACTCTATCAGGTGTAAGGCCTTACTGAAAGAGTGGTATTGCAAGTATTAGGAATTAATGAGGATGGGCTGTGTGTGGTGGGGGTGGGGCGCAGCTCAAAGTCTGATAAAGCCTCACCTGCATACTGAATATTCTATTCACCCAGGAAGGCTGACAAATCTCTATTTTAAAGGCACTTCCTTAATTTTGTCCTTCTGTCCAGAACAAGGGCCTATTCAAAAAAATATCTCAGGGAAGCAAATCTCTGGAATGCCTCAGCTCTCCTATGAGTTATTCTGCCACCTGAAGCCCAAAAGCCATCTTCCCTGGGTTTGGAATTTCTGGCGCCTCTGTGGAGGGGGGCAGGTGGAGGGGCCTAAGGACTTGTTTTTGCTCTGCCAATGATCTAATCCCTCCCTCAGATCAAGCAGAGAATTTCTAGGCCTAAAATCAGGATTAACTAGGAGTACTATGGACACTCCAGCAAAGCCTGGCAGATTTGATGAAGCTACTGTCACGGAGCATCCCTGGTACTAGAAAGTCTGCCCTCTGCATCCTCTGGTAGCACATTAAACACTAGTTAAGTGCATCAGCAGACCCGTGCCTTCTGATGCCTAAGTGCCAGGCACAGGTTCTAATGACACGATTCCAGACACATGTGAGGCACTCAAAAAACGCTAGTGACTATTATCATGAAAGCATTCCCCACAAATCATGGTTTTTGCTCCTAAATACAAAAAAAAGTAAAGAAAGCTTCTCACTTCTTCCATTTGAAATATTGGGAGGATAGGAGAAAACTGAAAATGACAAATTAACTTGGATAAAATCACTATCACATCCTTTTTGATAAACTAAACCCAAAGATTTCTTAGAGGAAAAATATTGATTTAGAATATTTAACGATATATAAGTCCTCTTTCTCTTTGTTACTAAACCTAAATTTCTCTTGAATCCTATGCTAGTAGTTCTCACTTAGCTGGGCTAAAGATGCATAGAAGAAAAGCTTACAGGTCTTCTAGTAAATGAAGTGGTGGGTGGGAGGATGAGTCCAGTTAGGGCCAGACATCCTCAGATATGTGCTTTGCCAATGACAGTTGACAAACTTGGGAGCAAGGCCATCTTGCACAGGATCCCAGCCCTATGCTGTTGATGCAACCAAGAGTCAGCCTGAATCACCTGAGACTGAGAGGTCAAGGCTGCAGTGAGCCATAGTCTCCCCCACTACTCTACAGCCTGAGCAAGAGGAGGATCCTGGGGGATCCTGTCACTTAAAAAAGAGTCAGCCTCAGTGAGGAGAGGAAAGCCATAGTGAGAATATAGGAGAAAGACAAAGTCTACCTTTTCGAATTCTTGTACAATTGTCATTAGCTACACTCATTATTTTTAAGAGACAGAGTCTCGCTCTGTTGTCTAGGCCAGAGTGCAGTGCCGTAATCACAGCTCACTTACGTAACTTCCAACTCCTAGGCTCAAGCAATTCTGCTTTAGCCCCCTGAGTAGCTGGGACTACAGGTGCACACCACCATGCCCAGCTATTTCTTTTCTTTTCTTTTTTTTTTTTTTTTTTTTGTAGGGACAAGGTCTCACTGTTGCCCAGGCTGGAGTGATACATTCATACTTTTATGGTTGCTTCTCACGGGATGCTCTTGGCCACTTAGAAACTGTCTGAGTCTGTTTGTTCTGCTATAAAAACATACCACAGACTGGGTAATTTATTTATAAGAAACAGAAATGTACTGCTCACAGTTCTAGATGGTGGGAATTCCAAGATCAGGGCGCCAGCAGATTCCGTGTCTGTTGAGGTCTGTTCTCTGCTTCCAACATGGAGCCTAGCTGTTGCAACCTCACAAGGTAAAAGAGATGGTGGAGGATAGGGAGGAACAGCACCCTCAGGCTTCTTATATAAGGTCATTAATCCCAGGCTCCACCCTCATGACTAAATCACCTCCTAAAGACTCTACCCCTTCATACTATCACACTGGAAATTAAGTTTCAACATGTGGATTTTGGGGGAACACAGACCACAGCAGGAACACAGGGTCATTTACTTCAGACAGGGCCACTGGGCCCAACTAGGGGCTCCTATAAGGAGTCCTGGCCTGGCCTAAGCTCTCTGTGTCAATTTACCAGTATACGAAATACCAGATTCTTTTGTTGGCAAAGACCTTTAAATTGCTCTTCTCAGCATTTATTCAATACGTTTAAGGAGCAAGAGAAGAACTTAGGGTTTTGTAAAGAGTCAATAATTCCTGTCACCAGAATCTGGACTTAATTTCTCAGCAGCCCACCCTCCAAATCATCTACATCTGCACCCCCCACTTTCCTGCCTGCCCGGGCAAGAGCTGTGGCCCGTTCTCATCTGCTGCTAATCCCTCCACCTGTGTTCCTCCCTGCTTCCTCGGGAATCTCATCCATCAGTTATGCCCTCCAGCTGTATTGCCTACTCTCCCAATTTAATGCCTGTTCCTCTTCTTCCCCCACAGAGAAGCATACTTACGCCTTATCCATCTAAATGAAAATCAATAATTCCCACTTACTTTCACAGACTTAGCTACTCAAAGTCGTGGACTCGTAGTCCTCCTCTTCCTCCTAAATTCAATCCTTCTGTTAGGTCAGCGGCATCTAGCACAGTGGACCACTTCCTCCCTCCTCTTTGAACCTCTCCCTTGGTCTGGCTTTCTTGATTCCTCTTCCTGCCATTGTCTTCCTACCATTTCAGCTGCCCACAGTAGATACGATTCTAACTACATCCTTCTTTCTCTAAGGGCTGACTACAGCCAGGGTGGCCCTCATTAGCCACATTTGTACTGCATGACACCATGGGCACCTTTCTAAGACAAAACACTAGACTAACTCTCCCAGAAAACGAGTTGAGGTCAAAAGGCAGTCAATTGGATGGGTGACCTCATTATCTGAAGAGGCTTCAATTCAGGAGCTGTGGGTTTGTCACCTGCACAGAGCAGTGGAGGAAGACGGTGTTTAGACAGAAAAAGGAAACAGCTTTGCTGCAATATGAGGACCTTAGTGTGACAGAGTGCCCGTTGCGCTCCTGAAGACTTTCTGGGTCCTAGTTCCAGAACATTTAGTGCCTTTGATAGCCTAAATTCTCCAAAGTATGTTTTTGCTTGAGCCAGCTTGTGTTGGCTTCTGTGGCCTGTAACCCTGGGAACTGTGATTATCACACCACTTGTTTCTCCTCCTCTCTTATGGTGTCCTCTTCCCCTAACTGCAGATGTCACAGGCACTCACCCTTTGTTCTTTTTCTCCTCTAGGTCTGCAAACTCTCTCTTGGTGGTCTCCTCCACATTCACCTGAGCTCCAGATCTGGATGCCCTGAAACACTGCTCATCTCTGCTCAGATTCCTACAAACCCGTATAATGAATAATTCCAAAACTGAACTCAAACATATCACTTTCCCAATGTTTTATAAACCGGCGAGTCACCCCACCATCTACCCAGTCACTGCAGTCAGAAATCTCAGGCAAGCTTCCCTTCTTCCTCGCTTCCCCCACCCACCACCAATGCCATCACGCTGTCTTGAGGATTCTGCATCCTTAGGATCTCAAATTCACCATTTCCTCTCCCTCTGACTTCATTGTATTTTCAGACCCCCTCTCCCTTCACTTGTATCCTATTTGGTCTTCTTGTCTCCTAACACCCCTTCAATCCTTCCCTACTTCTAAAGCACAATCTGATGGATTATCCCCTAATTCTTTTAAGGTAAAGTCCAAAATCCTTGGAACAACATCCAAAAACTCTGATGAT
This sequence comes from Ateles fusciceps, assembly GCA_036589455.1. Classification (NCBI taxonomy): domain Eukaryota; kingdom Metazoa; phylum Chordata; class Mammalia; order Primates; family Atelidae; genus Ateles; species Ateles fusciceps. The sequence continues at coordinate 13,055,953 of JAZHEH010001266.1, read as the reverse complement.
CATTTTATTCCTGCCTACCTTGCCAGCCTCATCTTTTTATTTGTAGAGACAGGGCCTCACTCTCTTACCGAGGCTGGAGTACAGTGATGTAGTCATAGCTCACTGAAGCCTCTGACTCCTGGGCTCAAGTGATCCTCCTGCCTCAGCCTCCTGAATAGCTGAGATTTCAGGCATTACCACACCCAACTCCAGCCTCATTTTTTACCACTTCCCAAAAAGGTCCCTAAACTCCATGCATACAGAACAACTTGCAGTTTCATGAGGTCCCAAATGCTCTCCTGCTTCTGAGCCTTTATACATAATACTTCAACCCCTCCCAGCAAAGCCTGCCTTCATTTCTTCAAAGGCTAAGTCCAACTAATTCAACTCTGTGTCACCTCTTCCAGGAAGCCTTCCTTGAATATTGTCCAATATTCACCTACCTGAAACTTGGGATTAGGTTTTCAGCCTCTGTGCACACACAGTAGCTTTTGCATAACTTTTTCTCAGGCCTTTTGATGACACTTGGTAATTGTCCACTTCCATCTCTGTCTCTTCCATAAGACTGAAAGTTCCTTAAGGAAAAAGATGGTGTATTTTTTCTATTTACATTCACAGTAACTGCCATTCAAAAAAGGCTTGTTGGATATCTTGTCCTGGAGCACCCATCATGGAATTAATGAGATAAAAAGAAAGCTGAAAATCTCCAGAACCAGAATATATTCCTTTCCCTCTAACACAGCTTTGAAAATGAGAAGGAAAAGATAAGGATGTGTTTTCTGCCATTGTTTTGCTGGAGCTCTGAGGCCTCTTCTTTCTCTTGCTTGAGAATGCACAAGGAGGTTGCTCTCTATATGCATTTACTCACAGAGTGGTTGGTCTCTCATGCCCTGCACAGTGCTAGCCCAGGGCTGCACAATCCAGTTCAGCACAAAGTGCTAGCTACCACCTCACAAAGGTTTTGTAAATATTTTAAGTATGAAAAAAAGGTGTCTTCCCTCAAAGAACCTACGATCACGTATCTCCTTGGCCTAGGATCCTAAGGTGCTCCTCAATCTGGTGTTAATGCATTTGTGTAATCTCCTGCCCTTTAGTGTGGGCGCGTCTAGTGACTCCCTAACCAATAAGATATGGCAAAGGTGATGGATGTCTTTCCAACAGACTGTATCTCTTGTTGGCTTTGAGGAAGCAAGTTCCAATGTTGAGAAGGCCCATATAACCAAGGACTGATGGTGGCCTCCAAAGTAGTTAGGAACTGAGGCCCTCAGTCCAAAAGCCTTCAACAAACTGGATTATGCAACAACCATGGGAGCACGGAAGTGGACCTTTCCCAGTCCAGCCTTCAGATAAAATCCCTGCCCTGGCTAACAACTGATTGCAGTCTTGTAAGAAACCCTGAAGGAGAAGACCCACCTAAGCCATACAAAATTTAAGATAATAAATATTTGTTGTTTTACTTATGGCAGTTTTTTTTGCAACAACAGATCATTCATACAATCTCCTTTATCCTCACTGAAAGTCTAGCACTTGCAAAAAAAAAACTTTGTTTTTCAGCAGGTAACATAGGGAGCCATCATCATGTAAATGTTTAACTGAAAATGAAATATCCTCTAAAAGCAGGCTTTTAAATCATTTCAGTATTCTACAAGCTAAAGCTAAAAGAATCCACACAAGACAGTGTGTAAACTGAAGTGGGGGGGGAAGGGGAAAAAAATTAAAACTTGTAAAGGGGCCCTGGAGAAAATCTGCAGGCTCCATTGGTTTATTTAACTTTTAAATCTTATTAAATTTGCTAGATGCGTGTTAGCATTCATGGTTCATTTACTTTTATTCTGACTTCTATAAATAGGTACTCTAAGAGCCCTGATAAATGACTTAAAATCTTGCTTGACTTCAGTAAAGAAATTAGCAAGTTAATCTTAAAAATTTTATGCACAGAAATGAATGAAAACCTTCCTCCGGGCCAGCCTCCAGTCCCTGCAAGTGCACCTCCCACAGTCTCTGGCCTCTTCTTGCCATCCTTGTTCTTTTTCTCTGGCTCTGTGTTTATAATATCTGGCATTCTCCCAAATCACCTAGATCTGGCTCTCTTGTAAAAACAAACAGAAGCTACCTGGGGCTCTTTATTCTCGCTCATTTACATTCTTTCCCTGCCAAGGGGTCAGAGATGTCAGAGTTGGTGGCAACCAGTCAAACCCAGCATGGAATGGCCCTATCTACCAATGCAGTGTTTTCCTGCCTGTGAACATGCCAGCATTTCTTTATCTAAAATTCTAAGTAAAAATGTAGGAAACTGCCACAAATCAGAAACTAATGAATCTAAAAGTTCAGCCCAGAGCTGTGACCACCAGGAGACAAAAACCTTATTCAAAGCTCCTTTAATAAAAAGCCAGGCAGTGGGTAAAAGGTGGAGATATAATCTATATGACCATAAAATATATGGAAAACAAAAGCAAATGTGAAATTCCATGTGGTTTAATCATACAGAATGCATGCTTGAATAATTAGTAATCCACACTGAAGCACAGCTTCCTTGTAAGGAATTAGTTGGTGTGAGCTGAGCATCATGTCAGTGTCACGTGTTCCATGAGTTACAAACATATGGTTGGTTATATTATCCATCAGTATGTTAAACAGCTCTCCTCTCTGCCCTGATAACCAGGGTTAGACATCTAAATTGAAAAGTCCATTAACAGCATTTCTGAACTCCCAAGAAGATTAAAATTGATTGTTGAAGGACAAAAATATCAGACATTACCATCCAAAGCTCAACTCTACCTGTCAAAATTTTATTCGTTAATATTTAATTTCTCTTCACTTCTCAGCCTTTTGGCTAAGATCAAGTGTAGTATCTGTTCTTATTGGTTTAATATTTAATTTCTCTCATTAGGAAGAATTTAAATTAAATTAGATTTTCCTCCTGGGAAAGGAGGAGCAATAATGAAAAAAAAAAAAAGTTGAGAAACACTGCTGTAAATATGTAAAATCCCAGATGAGCATATAGAGAAGAAAATGAGCATGAGAAAGGCAGGCACTAAATAAAATAACCTTAATAACAATCCAGTAGCCAGATCCATTTGTGTATTAAAAAAGCAGCAGAACTAGAGAAAGCCAAAGACAGGTTCTAACACAGCATTGGAAACTGAACTTGAAGTCAGAAGACTTACACTGAGTCAGCTCCTAACGTGATTATGAGTTTCACAACCTTAGAGAAAAGCTACTTTTTGAGTTCCTTTTCCTTTTTCTGTAAAAATAGAATGAAAATGTCTAATTCCTAGGTCTCTGCAATAGTTAAATGAGATAGTATTGGTGAAGTGCTTTGCCAAGAAGAGATTCTGTTCAGTTGAAAGGTAACATCATCCAGCAGAATTATTTGCACATTGGAAAGCTTTGCAAGGGCAAAAGATTATATTAATAAGCCTAGAGATGGCATTACTGTGAATTAATGGTTCAAGAGAGTGTTAGACTGATAAAGGGGCTGCTTGTTAGGAACAGTATGTCCTGTGTAGCAAAACACACCAATGACCTAGAGAGCGATCTACTTTAAGGGGATAGTAGGAAAGGTTCAGACCACTAAGAGGTAGTGAGAGAATACTTTCCTCCTATTTACTAAACCAGTAGTTCTCAGCTGTCTACAATTCAAATCACCTGGCATGCTTCTGAAAACTTCTGAAAAATGTCTGAACCTGGAAGATTATAAGTACTCCAGAGATATTTATGGAGTAAGTGAACACTGATAAAGTTGCAGTGAGTTATATATTCTCATATACTACTGGTGGGAGTGTTAATCAGTATAGTATTTAGAAAATACAATCTATTCGGCCCAGTGTGGTGGCTTACGCCTGTAATCCCAGCACTTTGGGGGGGGCCGAGGCAGGTGGATCACAAGGTCAATAGATTGAGATCATCCTGGCCAACATGGTGAAACCCCGCATCTACTAAAAATACAAAAAATTAGCTGGGCGTGGTAGTGTGTGCCTATAGTCCCAGGTACTTGAGAGGCTGAGGCAGGAGAACTGCTTGATACTGGAAAATGGAAGTTGCAGTGAGAGGGAATCACGCCACTGCACTCCAGCCTGGTAATAGGGTGAGACTCTGTCTCAATTAAAAAAAAAAAAAAAGAAAAGAAAATACAATTTATTCATATGTATCTTTTTTTTTTTTTTTTGGTTTGGTGGTTTTAAATGTTTTAAGTTGGTACCCTTTGTGGAGTAATTCTATGTTTAAGAATTCATCCCAGGGAAACAATCAGAGAGGAACCAAAATGTATCCATAAGGATGCCCCTTACAGTATCATTTTATGTCTATATGTTGCACCATTCAGGATAGCTTGACTTGCTTTGAACATGCAAAAAACACTTGTACTCTGTAAATCCATGTTGTGGGCGGGAATATCTGACAAGTAAACAAAAGAAACAATAAATCAAAACAAGATGTTGCAAAAAGTCAGGTGTCATCTCAGCCAAAACTCATTAATTTTTCAAAAAGTTGAGAATTTGCCAATGAATTCAGATCTGGTCAGGTCAGGCCTTCCATCATCCTGGTGAGCTCAACTAACCTCACAATCAAACAGCAGACAATTCGCAATTTAAAGCATCTTAAAGGAACAAGTAACGTTGCAGGCTAAGGCAGGACAGGCAGAAGGAGAATCAGGTGTATTTCACTGGCTTTCTTTTAAAACTCCCTATCTTCTCAAGTCAGGATTTTCCAGGATTTGCAACTCAACACTAGGTTAAGATTCTTCACCACAAATGACTTTGCATTTTCAAGAGATTAACTGTTCACTCAAAGCCCTCCTGAAAAGCTGCTGAAATCATTGCAAGTTTTCTGTAAGTCCTGCCTTCCTATGGGCTACAAGATAAAAATATTAGCTCAGGAGTGAGATAAGAAAGACTCTTTAAAAAAAAAAAAGTAGGAAAGAGAATAAAGTTCTATGAAGGAGACTAAATTCTGAGCTCTCAGATTTTTAATGTCAACAACCCAAAATATAAGAAAGAGAACTAAGAGGTCAAATAGCATTTTTATCAAATGCATATACCAAATACTATTAACCCCTACTCACCAAAGGAGTCAGACCAGGTAGGTAATCCTGGTATGAGGAAATCTGCAGAAGATTTACAGCAACCAAATATATACTGATAAACAGCATATGCGTAGTGCCTGATGTTTCTCAAAACATGTGAAAGTGCTTTGAGAAACATCAGGCACTACACATATGCTATTGAGAAACACACATGCTTTGAGAAACATCAATCCTCATATTAACCCCATAAGGTAAGCAGAAAAACAATGATTTAACAAAGACAGGCACACAGATCTAGGCTGGCTGACTTGCCTACATTTACAGAGCCAACTGATTATTGAAGGCACCAGTATTCAAATCTAGGTCTTCCAATTTTCTTCACAACCTATCACACTAAGGCAGCATATAGAATTTATGTGTGACATGAGAACATGACTAAGTAGGATAGAGTGCTGTGGCCACAGACCTGAGAGCCACATTGCTCATTTCCAAGTCCCAGTGCCATCACCTATTCGGTAGTGTGATCGGAAGAAAATGATTAAAACACTCTGTGCATCAGTTTTCTCGTCTGCCAAATTGGGATAATAATAGGGCCTTAAGGTGACTATGAGGACCATATATAAATGTTGACCACAGTGACTAGCACACAGCAAAAGTTCAATAAATGTTAGCTTCGGCCATCAAGAGCATCAAGAACAATTCTCTGATTAGTCAAGGTTAGATGCAAATATACTGAGCCCAGCTGCATGTTACATGTCTGTAGGTGCTGTTGAGGGGCTCAGAACATACTAACCTAAAACATGGCACCTTGGCATACTGAAACTTTTAGGCTGAAGAAATGTAAGAAAAATTCCTTCAGTAGCAGGAAGGTCTCTCTGACCTGCCTCCATACTTCTCCCCTGAAGCTGGTCAAAAAACTTAAGAAGGACTTTCTGGACCTTCTGACCTTCCTTTGAAGTAGATCATTGACCCTCATCTAAGAGGTGCTTCTCTATACCAGGAGAAAAGGAACATCCTTATTTCTGAAGATGAAGGGTCACTGTTTTAAGTTGAATGGGTCCTCCACATTTCCTGTGTTGAAAACTTAATCTGCCATGCAACACTGTTGAGAAGTGGAATCTTTAAGAGGTGACTAGGAATGAATTAATGCCATTATTTTGGGAGTCGGTTATTTATTGTAAGGATGCATTCCTAAGAAAATGATGAGTTCTAGTCCGCTTCACTTCTCACTCTCTCACATGCACTCTCCTTCCCTTCTACCTTATGCTATGGGATGATGCAGCAAAAAGGGCCCCACCAGATGCCAGATCCTTGATATGTAACTTCTCAGCCTCCTGAACCATGAATCAAATAAACTTACATTGTTTATAAGTTGCCCAGTCTCAGGTGTTCTCTTGTAGCAGCACAAAATGGACTAAGACAGTCATGGAGCACAATCTGAACAAACAGACCTAAGTTCTCCCCAATTTATTCCCATCACATTATACTCTTTTTATCCTATCGCATTTCTCCACAACTATTCACTCTTTATCAAACCTAGCCTAAAAATACTCAGGTTTACCCATTTCTGAGGGTCTCAATTTCCTTATGAAGGCTCCCACATCACATAAAATTTATTAAATAAATTAGTATGCTTTTCTCTTGTTAATCTGTTTTTTTGTTATAGAGGCCTCATCCAAAACCTACAATGGGTAGAGGAAAAAAAATATTTTTCCTCTCCTCCACTGTATTAGTTTCCTATTGCTGCTGTAACAGATTACCACAAAATTAGTAGCTCAAAAGTTACACAAATGAGTTATCTCAAAGTTCTGAAGGTCAGAATTCCAATATGGGTCTTACTGGGCTAAAATCAAGCATCTGCAGAGCTTCATTCCTATGGAGGCTCTAAGGGAGAAGCTGCTTCCTTGCCTTTTCTAACTTCCAGATGCTACATGCACTCCTTGGCTCATGGTGCCTGCCTTTATCTTCAGAGCACATCATTGCAACCACTGCTTCTTCTGACTATCCCCCTCTCTTCCCCTGCTTCTCTCATCACATCATCATCTCTGTCCCAACCCTCCTACCTTTCTCCACCATGATAATAAGATAATAGCCTCATCTCAGGATCCTTAACTTAATCACATCTAAGGAATTCCTTTACCCTGTAAAATAACATACTGACAGGTTCCAGGGATTAGAACATGAAAATCTATACAGGACTATTATTCAGTCTACCACAGGTGCCAAGGATATAAAAATGAATTTGATACAACTGCTGAGCTCAAGGACTTAACAAACTATTGAATAAAACAGAGATATTAGAAAATTAATTCTCATACACATCAGACTACAGCACTCAGTATGGTTAGAGAAGAAACAAAGTGTTCAGTGAGTAGCAGAGGACCCATCTGTTAGTCTCCACCAAGAAAGGAATGGAGGCCTCATAAAGAAAGTATTGTGTGTTTAGGAGACCAGAATATGCCATCCCAAGTACGCCTCGTTGGCATAAAGATTATTTCAAGCTGATTATTTTGAACACTGAAAATACGGGAAAAGCTCTAAAAGCAGAGTAGATGTTACCCTTTTGTAGGAAAATTTACATCTATAAAGGAAATCTCTATTTGTAACTGTGTTACCCTCTCTTCACCAGGAGAGTCTAAATCACTAGAGACTCGTACTAATGGAGAAGGCACCAACTTAAATCTACCTAAGAAATCTTACCCTTGTGTCTCATGCTTTTCCTGGTTAGCTCCCATAATTGTACTGCCCCCACCAACAGCTTTCTTTGTCTTAGCTGAAGATGGTATTTAAGCCTGAATTCAAATCTACCTTTTTGAGATTTACTCATTTATCTGGTTATCTCCCATGTATATTTGAAATACACATGTGAATAAACTTGTATTTGTTTTTCTCATCTTTATCCGTCTTTTGTTACAGGGGTCTACCTCAACTAAGAACTATGGAGAACAGAGGAAAACAACTTTTCTTCTCCTGCACATGCATAGAAGCGGCCACTGATGTATGCTTAAATTGAGGTGGTAAAGGGCATCCCAGGAAAGTACATGGAAAAGTTAAGAACATTGAATGGGCTGGTGTGATCAGAATCTGGAAGATAAAGCGGGGAGAAAACGGTCAGAAGAAATTGTTGAAGAGGGACATCAAAGCTATTTTGTGAAGGGCTACAGCTAGAGAAAGGGACTTTTCAACAGAATGAAAGGCCATTGAAGGCTGGTGAACCCATCATTCAGATTTATGTTTCAAGAAGAAAACTCCAGAGGCAGTGGAGAGAGTGGATTGAAGAAGGCAGACTCCAATTTAAAAGCTACTTTAATAGTCCGATGGAGGCGGGGGGAGGAACAAGAAAAGACTAAATTATGGAAGTAATGTAGGAAATAAAAAGCAAAGATAGATGTGAGAGACATTTCCAAAGTGATACCAACAGGATTCCATGACTGGCTGAATACCATAAAAGATGGAGACAAAATTGATGCTGAAATGACTAGCTCAAATGCATGGTGGATATTGATGCCACTAAGGTGTCAGAGGCATTTGAACCACAGCAACTCCATCTTCAATAGGGGCTGGGTAGAATAAGGCTGAGACCTACTGGGCTGCATTCCCAGCAAGTTAAGGCATTCTTAGTCAGAGGATGAGCGAGGTACAAAATACAAAATAAGGCTGGTACAAAATACAGGTCACAAAGACTCTGCTGATAAAACAAGCTGTGGTAAAGAAGCCGGCCAAAACCCACCAAAGCCAAGATGGTGACAAAAGTGACCGCTGGTCATTCTCACTGCCCATTATACACTGAATATAATGTATTAGCATGCTAAAAGACACTTCCAACAGCACCATGACAGTTTACAAATGCCACAGCAATGTCAGGAAGTTACCCTATATGGTCTAAAAAGGGGAGGAACTCTCAGTTCCAAGAATTGCCCACCTCTTTTCCAGAAAACTCATGAATAATCTACCCCTTGTTTAGCATATAATCAAGAAGTAACTATAAGTATACTCAGTTGAGCGGCCCATGCCACTGCTCTGCCTATGGAATAGCCATTCTTTTGTTTCTTTACTTTCTTAATAAACTGTCACTTTACAATATGGACTTGCCACAAATTCTTTCTTGCACAAGGTCCAAGAACCCTCTCTTGGGGTCTGGATTGGGACCTCTTTCTGGTAATAGAGGGATACAAAAAGCAGAGAAAGAGGGAGAAGTTTATGAAGAGCTATGTTTTAGATATGCTGATTAGAACCTTCCATGGAGTTAACGCTAAGAAAAGGAAAAAACAGGAAGAGATGCAATCTACATGTCTGAGAGACATGAAGGAGTTAAAGGACCTGGCTTCTGGTCCTTTTCTGACATTTAATAGCCTTGTGATGTCAAGTCACTCAACCCCTCAGGGCCTTGGTTTCACCACTGTGAAGTTGGAGTTTGGGATATGAGATAATCATTAAATTCTCTTCTAATGTATATATGTGTCTAACATCTGAGTCATTATTTTCTCCTCAGTTTCAAACACTTCTCTCACCCCCTCTTGACATCAGCCACTAACAGAAAATCAAGTGGCTCCTAATTTTCAACTAATGAACTAAAGTTGAAAAGGAGAAGATAAAGACACTAGCAATCATTATGTGCCTACTGTATGCTGGGCACTCGGCCTGCCATACTCTCCTCCAGATGCTTCTCCCATTAGCCTCAACACCCCCATAGGAATCTCAGAAAAGCTCAGTCATGAAAATCAAAGACATGTATGAAAATCAAAGGTGTGCAGTCGTGGAAATCAAAGATAGACACATATAATGCTACTTTTTTTTCCATTTCTGTTTTATATTCCATTCCAGAACACTCCTTTAAAATATGTTCATGCCAACAGCACAACAAATGAGTTTTTAAATTTCATACTGAAAAATTACATAGGGTATCACGGGAGCATAGAGATGAAGGAGGTAAGTATATTTTTCAATTGTTTTATTTAAAGAATAATAAATTGAGATAGTACTATAACACTGATATTAAGGAGTCCACTTAAAACTCAGTGGTTTCCACTGCCGATAGCAGTAATTCTCAATGGGGTGGAAGCAAGAACTTATCACAATCACCTTGTGGGTTTTTAAAGTTAATGTACCCCTTTCCTCCACCCAGCAAGATTCTGATACTTCTCCAAGTTGACAATCACAGGAGTATTCATCCTCCTCTTAAATATTATAAACCAAAAACATTGGAGAAATACTAATATCTAGAATAAAATTCAAATTCTAGTCAAATATATACATATATTTAGAAAATATATATATTTGCATATTCATCTCTGATTAGGCTCTATCTACCTTTTCTGTGTCCCACTTCTAGATACTCATTCCCTTACACACTTGACTCTAAACTTAGACAAACAGCTTCCCCCAATTGCCCATGCTGCTTTATGCTCTAGGACTTGATACACATTCTTTTTCCTTCTTTCTGGCCCTCTCTGGGCACACCCAGTTAGCATAAATGGCTTACTTCAAATGTCATCTTCTAGGTAAAGCCATCCCTAACGGAACCAGCCAGTCCCTATCATTGTGCCCCCATTGCACTTTATGTCATGATGTCTCTAACTCCTTATTGTAGATTTGTTACTTGTCTATATGTCCCTAGTATGTTTTAGGTTCCCAGAGGTACAGTAATTGATGTTTGCTGATTGAGTGAATGAACAGAATATAAGAAGAAGAAACAGCGAGTGTATTATTTGGTCTATTTAAGGAAAGGATATGTTCAAAATCAATTTATAGGTCCAGAAAACATTATTTTGTTTACTTACTATTCACAATTAAAGGTAAAAGCTTCTAAAGGTAGTTCTATTTTTGAAATAGAATTATTTTCAGCCAGGTGCGGTGGCTCACTCCTGTACTCCCAGCACTTTGGGAGGTCAAGGTGGGCAGAGCACAAGGTCAGGAGCTCAAGACAAGCCTGGCCAATATGGTGAAACCCCATCTTTACTAAAAATACAAAAATTAGCCAGGCATGGTGGTGCATGCCTGCAGTCTCAGCTACTCGGGGGGCTGAGGCAGAAGAATCACTTAAACCAGGGAGGCGGAGATTGCAGTGAGCTGAGATCGTGCCACTACACACTCCAGCCTGGGCGACACAGTGAGACTCCATCAAAAAAAAAAAAAAAAAAAAAAGAAATACAATGTATTTCATGATTTAGAGGGCACAGACTCAACCAGACACACAAAATGGTTACTAAAATTAACTGAATATAATGTTTTAAAATTGTATTTATTCTACCATCATGTCAAAAACAGAGTAGAAACTGAACTATAACCACCGTAAGGGTCATGCTGTAGTAAGATTATAATTGGTAATACTAAAACAGTGGGACATTTATTTTTGTTTCATCTGTGCTAAAACAGGTACAGTTTTAGCCTTTGGGGATATATTTATGGCCATGTCAGTCAACAAACCCAGAGAAACAGCTCTCAGGGAATATGATCATTACTGATGACAAAAATAAACATGTGAACCTGTGTCAGGCCAGATTGTTATTGATGTGCCCAACTATTAAATGGAATCCTGGAAAAAGGTGTCAGAAGACTATGTGTCTAAATCCTCCCTCAATCCTAAAAGACAATGCCTTTTTCTGCAAAAAAGTGCTTATTCAGTGTCAATTATAATGCAAACAAATCACACTGTGACACAGGCACTTGAAGTTAAAGCCCATAAAGCTCTCTTCAGTAGGAGAAAAATCTAATTCAATGGTTAAATGCCAATCAGGGTAGATAACTAGACAGGAGCTGAAAATACAAGGCTTAAAAATCTACTGCAACTCCTTTGGAAATGCATTACTACTGAATGGCTGTCAGAATCCAATATAAGTGACTTAGCACCATTAACTCAGGGAAACAAACAGAATGGCTCCTATGTAAACAACCACAAAGATTCCCAGTACATTTTTGAAGAGTCGTATGTTAAAATGGTTTGGAAAGCTTTCTCAGCCTGAAAGTACATACAAGTGAATTTGGATACTGAAAACAAATTAGTAAACAAAGAAAAATTCAAAAGATTGCTTTATCTATAACTATTATACAGTTATACATACATAAAGAATCAAATATCTCCTACAATAGTCAAGAATATTTGGACTCGACTGATCCACTTATCCTAGAAAACATTGAGCCTTTAGAAAAGGGCATTATTTCCTTGGCCCAAGCAGATTGTGAGCTTCACCATTTGACCTTTCCATCTGCCTTCTCCTGAGTTGCCACTTTCACCTGCATGATAAAAAGGAAGATGATGGTCATTGGGCTCAGGGGAAGGATCAGAAGAGATCTGCTGCAAATCACCAATCCAGAAATTCTCCTCCTGTCTACAATATGTCTTGCCACAAGCTCTTTACCAAACCATGAAAAGAAATGGCACTCAGGCTAGAAGTAATGGGGAAAAAAGAAGGTATCTGAAAGAGGCCAGTAGTCATGCTTGGGAAGACAGAGGTGATGTATCCATGTAGGGAAGGAAAACATCTTGTGTGTTTGAAGCTGCTTCAGCCAACAGTGATTTTTCTTTTATTAATACATAGAAAAGGGATCACCACTGACAAGTTTGTACAATGTGGTCCTACCTCCAGCCACAACTTATTGGTCCCATCTCGATGTCTGTCTCAAGATTGGCCAATGAGCTCTCTGCTCTAGGATTGTTGAGTCTGGTACTAGAGAAGGCATGAGTCAATCCTAAATGGTGGCATAAACTATGAGATGTGTATGTTTCGGGAGCATTTAAGGACATCACTCCCACTTTGTTTGCATACTTGTTTTGCATTAAGAGTGAAGCCAGTAAGCTAATAGGAAAGAAAAAAAGGGTGGTGTTAAAGAGTGTTAAAAACTCTCAAGTCCCTGCTATTGCCCTGTTCTTCCAGCATTTTGACTATCTAACTCTTCTTTCAATTTATTTTACACTTGATAACATAAGAGAGGGGTGGACACAGTTCATCACCATAAAACATTATTCTCAGCTAAGCACACAGACCCAGGGTGCAAAGGCCAATCCTCACAGAGTCCACAGAGAGTAAGTCAAGTGCAAGAGAAAGACACATTCTGGCCCATATATGAGATGATCCTTTTAAATAAATTTTCCTCATTTGAGCCAGGTATTTGCTGCTTCCAAACAAGATTCCAAATACTTGAAAAGACAAATAAAAATATTTTATTCCTGGGTACGTTTAAACATAATAGAGACTGAAGGGGAGGTCTAGTTTGAGAAGTAAAGACCTCTATGACATTTGGTCATCTGAGTATACACAAGTCCCTTGTCTTGTTGACCGTTGGGTTCCTTGGGAACTGATTACTCACATATGTGGATATATGTGCATATGTAGGTATGTAGGTTTATGACTATCGGGTCTCAGCACCAGAGGCTAAAGCCAACATCTCTCTCTGATTCAGTGCAACCTCAAGATAACCTAAGATTATTATGGAAGGGTAACAGAAATGATTTTGAAATCCTCAAAGAAGTTTTGAAAGTTTCCAATTCTCTAAAACTGTATGCAAGACTTTGATAAAGCATATAAAATGTTAAAGTTTGTGAGGTAAGATTAATTGAAGAGCAGGTCTCATGAAGCTGATTACAACTGACACTTGAAGCAGATTTAATTCCTATCATATCAATGTAAACTATGCATTTTAGCAAAAGGTGATGTTACAAAAAAAAAAAATGTATGCTTTCACTGACACTAGCAAGTTTTGCTATTTAAGAATACAGTGCTGAGACTGATGGTAGTTTTGCTATTTAAGAATACAGTGCTGAGACTGATGGTAGTTTTGCTATTTAAGAATACAGTGCTGAGACTGACGGTAGTTTTGCTATTTAAGAATACAGTGCTGAGACTGACGGTAGTTTTGCTATTTAAGAATACAGTGCTGAGACTGACGGTAGTTTTGCTATTTAAGAATACAGTGCTGAGACTGACGGTAGTTTTGCTATTTAAGAATACAGTGCTGAGACTGACGGTAGTTTTGCTATTTAAGAATACAGTGCTGAGACTGACGGTAGTTTTGCTATTTAAGAATACAGTGCTGAGACTGACGGTAGTTTTGCTATTTAAGAATACAGTGCTGAGACTGACGGTAGTTTTGCTATTTAAGAATACAGTGCTGAGACTGATGGTAGTTTTCTTGGGCACATCTTGGTACACAATTCTATTAGGCTGCGATATTAAAAACACTCTGGATTAACATTTAATGTAACTTTGAAAAGATTAAACCATTTATCAGGAACAGTTTTGTACCACAGGAAAAAATGTAGTTCATTTAACAACTTTTAATTAAATAAATTCTAGTCTTCTTCATTTGAGTGTCTAGTGGCTATTTCATAACACCACAAGTGCTCTATGCTTATAAGTCTATGGTTCCTCAAACCTCTTAAATGCCCCAATTCTCAGGGCTTAAGATGTTTCAAGGCAAACAAATCTGCACATTGTGAGTGAGTACAGGAGCCACAATTTTTGGCTAGCCCTACCGTTATGTAAACCAAGATCGTCAAGGTTAGCTGCTTCTCCAAATTTTGCAGGTTATTAATATTCCTGAACTTCTATTCAAGCTTGAAGCACATTGGCTTTTTAGCAATGTATAAGGTCAATTGCATCCCAAGCTCCCTTGGCTGTACAGTGAAAAGAAAAGGTGGTTGAGGGACTTGCCTCATAGTTTTCCAACATCAGTGCATTCTTTAATACAAATTAAATAATGGGGCCATAAAAATCTGCTGTAGCTCACTTTAATCTCTCACTCCTTCATGTGTTGATGCTCTGTGCCTCTGTTTTGAATGGTTTGGCTTTTAAAATGCTGTAGAAGGCTGGGCACAGTGGCTCACGCCTGTAATCCCAGCACTTTGGGAGGCCAAGGCGGGCAGATCATGAGGTCAGGAGTTTGAGACCAGCCTGGCCAATATGGTGAAATGCTGTCTCTACTAAAAATACAAAAATTAGCCAGGTGTGGTGGTGAGTGCCTGTAATCCCAGCTACTCAGGAGGCTGAGTCAGGAGAATTGCTTGACTCAAGAGGCAGGAGTTGCAGTGAGCTAAGATCGTGCCACTGGACTCCAGCTTGGTTGACAAAGTGAGACTCCATTTTATGCTATCTTCCTATAGCATAAAAATGCTACAGGAAAGTAGCCACCAGAATGGCCTGAACTAACAGGGGCAGCCTCTACAGCCACCATCATCACTGCCACCTCTCATGCCTTATCCACCAGTACAACCCAATGTGGGGGGAAGGACAGGTAAATTTGGGAGGAGGCAAATATAGGATCCTCTGTTTGCATCTTCTGACACCAGACCCTATCCCTAGTTATATTTTCTCATGCCAGACTTCACATACTGCTAAATTCACACTCAGTTTTCTGAGTGAAGTTTCAGCCCCTGCATGGAAGGGGGGAACCAACCTTTTGTGGCTCCTCATTAAGAAGTGATCTTTGTTACGGGCCCACTGTTTCCACCATCATCTGTCTGGTGCCAGGAAGATCTCATTTAATTTACAAGCTGGACAGTCAGAGAAAAGAGCCTTAGAAAGGTTTCAAGGTAGAATTTTTTTTTTTTTAATGAGCACATTTAAGTTGTTATGAGCCAGGTTCAAAATGCAAGTCACATATGAACAATATTTATAGGAGGAGGAGTAACCTGATGTTCAAATTCATTTGCCCCCCATTTTTGCAGTAATTCATCTTTAAAATTTCTGTGAAAATTCTAGAGTTGCCCAGAAAATGGCACCGACCATCTATAAGTAAAAACAAAAGCTCTCCATAGTATATATCACAGGTTCAAAGCACTTTGGCATCGGCAGATTGAATACGTTATTAAAAGAATTTAACTGCAAGGAGAGCTACCATAATTACACAGCAGCTGGTCTAATGTTGACAAAACAACTTTTAAAGGCTTGCACAAGCCTTAAAGGCTAATCAATTAAAAAGGCATGAATAGTAATGTGCATCATCCTATCCTTAATACTCCAAGTTGCATCTCCTGCAAATACAGTGAGGTTTTCATTCCAGAACCATCATTTCTTACATCCTACAATTAAGCAGAATACTTAAATAAATTCTAAGTTATGTCTAGGTGAGACAATTATACTTAAAATAACTCCATAAAACTCAATTTTATAAACATTGAAATTCATGAACATTTTCATTCTAGCAAAGTTAGTATCAAAATGCCAACAGCTCATGCCAGAATTTGTGCTTACTTTACCAAGAGCAAGCAAAGTGTTTGTAGATGACCACATTGGCCAGCAACATGCTGGAGGCACAATGAATGAATGAATGCATGCATGAATGTTGGAATGAGTCTGTACACTGCATTCAAGGACCAGAGATGCAGTCCTTTTGAGATCTGCCCAAGTGGTCCCTGTGGGCAGGCCTCCTCTGCCAGGACCAGCAAGTACTTTATTTTAAGGTCTGACCAAAAGTTTACTTCTTACAAGAAACCTTCTTAGACTTCCCACAAGGCTTTTGTCTTGTTTCTTTTCTGAATCCCTTCCAATCAGAAAATTTGAAAAAGATTTTACATATCTCTGAATCCAATTCTATGTAGGGCCCAGCAAACTTAAGGACCAGAAAACAAATATTTTAGGCTTTGTGGGACAAATGATCTCTGTCCCAATTACACACCTCCACCATTGTAGTGCAAAAACAACCATTCAGGATATTTACACAAATGGGCAATACCTGAGTTGTAATAAAACTTCATTTACAAAAGGAGGTAGCCAGCGGGATTTGGCTGACCCCTGCTCTACCAGTATGGATTCCCTTTCCCAGCCAGTAGGCAGAGTCTCTTTATGAACACTTTCGAAGGGAGCTGACCTCCTCATAGCAGCCTTTTCTGTTTTCTGAAGCTTTCCCTTCTATTCACTAGAACGAACTTCCCTGTAACTTGTAGCCACTGCCACATCTTCATATCCCACACATTCTATCCTCTCCTAAATCATTCTCTCTCCCCCAGAGTAGTCTACATAGGCCTTCAAAAATCACTTCGTTAATTAAAGAGAAATACCACCAGTTTTGCCTTCCAGAGCCCCAGAGAGTAAGTCTAACACCTCTTCCACCTGACAGCCCTTTATACGTTTGAAGACAACTATCAGATATGGCAGTTACTGTCTGCACCACTCACTGGGGGATCTATCTTGTAGCATTTATTGTTAGTTTTCTTCTTCCATGTGTACATTTTTTTCCTCCTCATTTAGATTGTAAGTGAAGCATAGTCCCTGGCACATAAGCTCCATTTAGTTTTATGAGTGAGAGTGGCAGAATGGCTACAGAAATAACAACCAACAAATCTTTTTAAACACCTTTCTCAGCAAAGGTGTTTCAACTGGGACAGCTTCTGATACTGAGGGGGATGGTGGGGGCAGCTCACTACAGCAGCGGTAAGACTGTGGCCAACTTCTTTATTGTAAAGACTGACCACCGAGAGGCAAAACACCTCCTTTATCCTGTGCCACCCCATGCTTCTGGAGTGTGATTTTAACTGACAGTTCCTAACAGCAACACCCTTCTGGAGAATCCTGGGGTTGGGACTATTGCCTGTTCTTGTCACACACTCAACCCTTCCTTGGCTTCCAGTGACCCAATCTTCGTCATTTTAATGTCCTGTGCTATCTATGCCTTTCTTTAGTAACCCCCTTCCTGGAGCAATACATACATATTTTGTATTTATGTGAAGGTGCATGGTAGGCTTTCAATAATCCACTTTTAAATTTTTAAAACAATAATCTAGAGAGTATTCCTTATGAACACGCAGTCTGCCTCCAGCTATGAAATTGAGTTCTTCACAGAATTCTCACTTTTAAGACACCAGTAAAATGAGTATGTACCAATGTTCCCTCTAACATCTATGGTCCAGGATAATTCTCTTTCTCAATCAGTAATAAAATATTCAAATAGGCCTTTTTTTTTTTTTTTTTTTTGAGATGGAGTCTTACTCTGTCACCCAGGCTGGAGCAGTAGCATGATCTCAGCTCAGTGCAACTTTTGCCTCCTGGGTTAAAGCAATTCCTGTTCCTCAGCCTCCCGAGTAGCTGGGATTACAGGCATGCACCACCACACCCATCTAATTTTTGTATTTTTAGTAGACATGGGGTTTCACCATGTTGGCCAAGCTGATCTTGAACTCCTGTCCTCAAGTGACCAGCCTGCACGACCTCCCAAAGTGCTGGGATTACAGGAGTGAGCCACCACACCCAGCCTAGGCTATTTTTTTTTTAAATCTTTATGAGAAAACGATCTTGAAGACCGTAACAATGACCTCATCTCATCTAATGTCATTCTGCCTTTCCTTATTCCTTCTCCCCCACTTCTGCAAAGGACAAGAGGGAGGCATTTCACAAAGTCCTGTATATTGTCCAGTTCCTGCAAATAATCAGGGGTGTCATGTCCCTGTGTGAAAGATCTGCCCATGGACACTCACCAGGATGGCAGAAAGCTGCAGCAAGGGCAATGTGGGCATCTGGCCACTCTGTGCTCCTTCCAGATGAGCTGTCAGCTTTGGCTGTGCAGTCACTATTTTATTTACAGAATAAAAGCAAGTGCACAGGAGACACTAGCTTCATGTGGCTACTTACATTTAAATTAGTTAAAATGAAATCAACTTAAAATTCAGTTCCTCAGCTGTACTACTCACATTTAAAGTACTCAGTAGCCAAGTGTGGGAAGTGTCTACCATAAATTGGAAAGTGCACACGTAGAACATTCCTGTCATCAAGACTAGGACAGAAAATTCTACTGGCCAGCACTAGAGGGTCCACAGGTTCTTTATAAACCCCTCTGCCACTAACTGATTGCTACGCTCCAGCCAACACCTGTAGTATTCAAGGCATACAGATCAACTGTCAAGTCCTGCAGGAGTTGTACTCTGCACCTCCTTGAGACCCAAAGAACAAATGGGGATATGGAATGCCACACCTGGTTATGCCAAACAATTAACCGCACATTATTTTAAAGGCATTCTTTAAGGAAAATGACAAAGAAATGCATAATTTGCTCTTACTTCAGGGAGTTCTGCCAAAGTCCTTAGCTTTTGCAACTCCATGAAAAACTTTCACACAGAATAAAAACAACACTTGATTCTCATCTAGATTCTAGAAAAAAGTGGGGAGGGGGGAGAAGGAGCAAAATGTCTCTAGCCATTTGTTCTGAAGCTGGCATCCTTTGTATTCTTTTATGTGGTTCATTTTTGCTTTGTTACTTTGCATCAAAAAAGACTGCAGGGTTGTTGATTTTTTCCCTTTTTAAAAATATAACCCCAAAGTTGCTGGGAAAGCATTAAAATACTTACGCACCTTAGATTTATCACCAGGCAAGTAACGTTATTCAATAATCTGCCTCTAGGTAAGATAGCATATATATTTTTTTCAGGTTTATTGAAATTGCCATCTCTTTAAAATCTAAGAACAAGAGAAAGTTGCTAATAAATTTTCAATTTCTCATATAGTTACTTTGGAGCATGAAATTACAAGAGGAACTAAATTCGAATTCCAGGCTGCTTTTTGAAAGACAAGATGACCTCCTGATAGTCTATAAAGTCTGTGAAACATCTGTTTTGATAACATATGTACTTAAAATTCCCCACATGTCAGTTTCAAGTTATTACAAAATGTAAGACAGCACCAGCTGCAAGGGTAAGGAGGAAAAGCTGTTAGCAAAGTATTGGGAAATGTTTAACATTTTAATGGGACCCAAGTCTCTTTACCATTTTGCATATCATGGTCTTTGGAAACAGATTGAACTAAATTCTCAAATATTACCCCTTCCACACATGAGAAAACCCCACCGTGACCTCGGTATGTTTTCCCTTACCTCATACTGCAGTGTGTTTAATTGTGATAACTTTTCACCAAAATGCCCTCTCCTCATTTTGTCTACCCCTCCCAAATCCTAACCATTTTCAATGACCAGCCCAAGTCCCACACTTTTCATGAAAGTTGCTTCAGTTCTTTTAGCCCATACATTCCTACTTCTCTCTGCACCTACAACAAATAATAATGGAGCACACAACTGCAACTTCAGTCTTTACTGTCTCTGACAGACTGATCTCATCTCCTCACTCCCATGAAAAGGATTTGCTCCCCTTTCATGGCTTTTACTGAGATCGTGAAGCTCCCAACATTCTATCTTCAGCCCAGACATCTCCCCTGAATTCATATTCCTATTCCCTACTTCCTACTCCATTTCTGCATTTAGAAGCCTAACAGGTACCTCAAATTTAAGGTGTGCACACCTGATCTGATCCTCTTCCACATCTGCTCCTTTTCAGTCTTTGCATCTCAGTAAATGATAGCTCCCCTCCTTCCAGTTATCAGGCCCCAAACCTTGGAAGCATCCTTGATGCTGCTTTTTCACTTATACTCCACATCCTATCCTTCAGAAATCCTCTCCATCACTTTCCAAAGAGACAAAGAATGCCGTTTTTCAGCATCTCCACTGCAACCACCCAGATCTAAGCCAACATCTGGACTGCCACAACACTCTCTTCTTTAGTCTCCCTCTTTCCAATCTTGCCCTTCTATATTTATCCTCACAGTAACAAGTGATCTTTTAAATCACTTAATTAGGTCATTCCTCAGAGCAGAATCGTCTAACGGCTCCCCAACTTACAAAGTAGAGAAGAAGCAGGTAGGGGAAGAGTCATCATAGTGTGATAACCTCTAAGGCCTTGCATGTTGAACAGCTTGTCCTTTAAATCTTTGACTTTTTGCTACTCTCCCCCTGGCTTGCTCTACTGGCCTTCTTGATGAGCAAGCCAGGCATGAGGCCACCACAGCACCTTTGCATTTCTGCCTGGAGGGCTCTCTCCCTTACCAGGTCCAAGTGCTCATGTGGCACTTTTGCAGTGGAGTCACCAGAGTTAAAGGTACCAGCTGCCTCCCACCCACCCCCTGCACTTCTTCTCCCCTTCCTCGCTTTAGTTTCTCCATAGCACTTACCACCAGCTAACATACTACACATTTCTTATTTATTTACTTATTTTCTGCCTCTATTTCTGTAGAATGTAAGCTCTACCAGGACAAAAATGTTTGTCTGTTTTGTTCGCTGCTTTATTCCTAGAGACTTTTATCCATTTCATTTATTATTGTATTTCCACCTAGAACTATGATTGGCAGGAGTTGGTATTTAAAGGGACAGACAGAGAGAAAAGCCAAGTTCCATGAGAACAGTTGCTGTGTCTTCCACTTTTCTTTTTTCTTTTTGTGTATTTTTAGTAGAGATGGGGTTTTGCCATGTTGGTCAGGCTGGTCTCTACCTCCTGACCTCAGGTGATCTGCTCACCTTGGCCTACCAAAGTGCTGGGATTACAGGCTTGAGCCACCATGCCCAGCTCTACTGTTTTTTTTTTTTTTTTTTATATATCCCTGGGTAGGGCCCAGAAAAAAGGTACTTGTTGCCTGATTGTTGCTATGTTTGCATTGGCAACTATAAAATATTAGGTCATTTAAATAGTTGGACAGGTTAAATATAGACAGTGTTAATGCAATTAAAAGATGTAACTATTTTTAAAAGATTTCAAGGCTATTTAAACTTAAGCTCATAATCTCTGTTCAAGTATGAACAACTCTCAAAATCACCAATAAGAGATAGTTTCTTAAGTGCTGCCAAAAAAATGACACAAATCCTACTCAAAAAAAGATGAAAAAGGAATCTGTCATTTTGGGGATAAAATTACAGCAAATAAAATAAATTTCAATGCCAGACCCTAAAACAAGTAACTTGAATTCTTTTTCCTTTGGGTTATTAAAATGGACAACTGCTTTAACACATCAATTCCATTTTGCCAAGTGATGATGTTGGTAATGGCTTTAGTCAAATTGTTAGGGAATTGGGGAAGCAGGGGGGAATGCCACAGAGAGATGAGGACCCTTTCCCTTCCCCATTCTAAAAAGGAATGATATGTACTATAAACTGAATGTCTGTTTCCCCCCCCCAAATTGATATACTAAAACCCTAAACCCCAATGTGATGTCATAGTATTTGGAGATGGGGCCTTTGGGAGGTCATGATGGTGAGGCTCTCTTGAATAGGGTTAGTGCTCTTAAGGAGACATAAAAGAGCTTACTTCTCTCTCTTTCCTTCTTCCTCCTCTTCTTTTTCTTCCTCTTCCTCTTCTCTCTCTCCCCTCTCTTCTTTCTCTCACCTTCTTCTCCAACCCCACCCCATATAAGAATACAGTAAGAAGGCAGCCATCTGCAAGTCAGGAAGGGGACTCTCACCAGACACCAGAAGTGTTGGCACCTTGACCCCTGACTGTCCAGCCTTCAGAACTGTGAGAAAAACAACCAGTTTTTAATAACAGAGACTTACTAGTCAGTAAGTCTGAGAAATGGCTGGAAAGCCTCAATCTTTCTACATATCCAGAGTGTTACCTATAAAACATCAACAATTATGTACAGACCAAATGCAAACTAAGTTCTTTTTCAAGTAAGATGACTTGAAGGTTATGTAGAAGATTTTATGGATATCCTCCATCCATAAAAGGCTTGAGCATTCCCGAGGGGGAAATGCTGTAACATGCCAAAACAAACCCTACCAAGTGGTTTTACGGCACTTATGTTCAGTCCCATAAAGAGTAACTCAGTCCTACGTGAGAGGACTCAGGTCTCTTCCAAGTTCATTGAGCTGCTGCAGTATAGAACCAATTGCACAGACATGTGTTCAGCTTTGTGAAATCTGTATAAAAACTTTTATGTACAATTATTTTATCTATGCATTACTTTAAATAGAAAAACAAACATTAAATACTAATTAGCATCAAGCTTGCAAGTTACAAAAAATTTATTTTTAACTGTTTTTAAAAAATAGTGTTAAATGCCAGGCAGTGGCTACATTACTCGAATAAAAGTGCTGACAATTATAATAAGCACTCTTCATTAACAATCTATTCATTTATTCAAGAAATACTGATCAAGTAGGGAGAGTCTGCTCATCAAATATCTACTGGGCATCTATTCTCTGCCAGGGCTTGAGACGAGTAAACCAAGGCATCATTTATATGTTTAGGAGAATAGAAATGGTGGTCTCTAAAAATAGAAGAGTTGAATTCAAAAACTGGAGCACAGTGCAGTTTGGAAGCCTCTAAGGCAACTCAAGGAGGCTGAGGACCTACGAGACCTCAGAGCAGAGCTAATATTATTAATATATCTTTTATCATTTGAGGAAAATATAGTTATCAATTGTCAAATTCCAAAATGCAATTTGGAGTTTTAAAATATACGTAATTAAATGTACAAAACCAACTCCAATTTTTTAAACAAGGCAAGGAAAACTAAATAGGAATACTAATGTTTCATCAGAAATAAGCTTGAATTAAAATAACTGAAAATTTGACGAATATTCTTAAACATTTTAATTAAGGGTAGACAATAGACAATCAAACCAAACCCACAGCCCACTGTAGGATATCTGCTGTAGATGACCTGTAGGTTACCGCTAGATATTCGGACTGCTCCAATTTCAGAGAATTCATGACATGCAACAATAAGTATACGAAAAATAGGGTGAACCCTTACTCTTTATTTACTCATTCTTTTTCAGAGGTGGGGCAGAGGGTGTCTCAGTGAGAATCCTTACTGTCTCTTTATTTTTATTTTTTTATTTATTTGAGACGGAGTCTTGCTCTGTTGCCAGGCTGGAGTGCAGTGGCGCAATCTCGGCTCACTGCAACCTCCGCCTCCTGGCTTCAAGCAATTCTTCCGTCTCAGCCTCCCGAGTAGCTGGGACCACAGGGGCACGCCACCACACTCAGCTATTTTTTGTATTTTTAATAGAGACGGGGTTTCATCTTGTTGGCCAGGATGATCTCCTGACCTTGTGATCCGCCCACCTCGGCCTCCCAAAGTGCTGGGACTACAGGCGTGAGCCACCGCGCCCGGCCTTTATTTTTATTTTTTAAGAGATGGAGTCTTGCTGTGTTGCTCAGGATAGAATGCAGTGACTATTTACAGGGGCAATCACAGCACACTACAGCCCCAAACTCCTGGGTTCAAGCCATACTCCTGCCTCAGCCTGCCAAGTCAGTGGATCATGGGCACAAGATACTATATGCTTGCTTCTTACTCTCTATTGCTGACTCAAGAGATTACAGATGGCCAGCCTGTATTCCCTAACTTTAAAAAACCTCTGGAAGAGGAGCTATTTCTGTAGGAGGAGGTCTAATTCAGACACAGCCATCCTACATCCTGGATGTCTATACTTTCCTCCACTCCCTCACCTGCTCCCACAAAGCACCTCAGCTTTTACCAGCTCCTCATCAAGTCAAGGGTGAATCTGGTGCAGCCAAATAAAAAATCCAAGATTGGTGTTGGCGAGGCAGGGGATAATAAACATCTTTTGTAATCCTAAAGATGAAGGGAAGAGTAGCGCACATTTTCTATGTATTCAGTATTCATCTTTTCATCTTTATGTTACAGCTCTGATTAATTGCCCTGCTTTGCTCAGAAATGCCTCTGTCAGAATAAAATCTGGGTCTTTTAAAATCGTTCTTTTCTGAAATATTGTCCCCTCTATTAGTATAAATGTTTCAATATTTTTGTTAGGAGATTGGGGAGAGTGTACAGCACATGGGGAATTTATTGTTTGCTTTTTGACTGCCTTTGACTTAATGTAGTCTAAAATATAAAAATAAAAGGGAAAGTGCATAGCTTGCAGATTTGCACTATCTCAACGTGCACCTCTCTTAAAGTAGATGCAGACATTTTCTAACAGAGTACATTTTAGATCAAATGGTTTACACATAACACAAAAATTGTTCTAGATAAGAGGCAAGGGGACTGGCTAAGAAAGAAGTAGGGGGAGAGGCAAACTAATTGTACATTTACAAAATTTAAAACCCAGAAGGACATCAGACACCAGATATTCCAATATTTTGTGTTGCAGAAAACACCGACCCTCAAGACGAACCCTCAAAATGAGTATCACTGTCAAATAGGTCTGTGAGTCACTGAATATTATATGCTATACCTTCTTTCAGATATTTAGAGTGAACATTCAGCTACTAAAGGTTCTAAAAGTCCTGCAACTCAAAAAACAAAAACATTTTTAATCCATCGTTTCTCAATCCACTGTTTTTCCTTCCAGCAACGTCCCACAGAACCAGTGTTTCTCCTTACAGGTCCTCCTTTGGAAGTGCTGATCTTATGCAATCATTTTGAGGAAACTGAGGTTCAAAGAAGTTAACTGGCTTGGCCAAAATCCTACCACTAATTGGTGGTTGATAATTCAGCAAACAGCGTGATGAGAGTTTAGATAAAAGTGGGAAACAAGTAAAGATCTCAACATCTTTCCTTTCCACCCACACCTTACAAGGAAAAAGTTACCTCCTATATTTCCTCATCTCAGTCCCCTTGCTTGGACTCATATTCCCCGAACTTTCACTTGCCTACTCAAAGAGTATGTTACCCAGCTTAGATTCATTCATTAATGAGCATGTTTTTCCCCTTAGGGAAGCCTTTTAACAGTGATCTTCTAAAGCTGAATCAATGACTTGCCAAAGGAGTGACTTTGAAGGTGGGAGTGGCAGAAATCTGGGTGATAATTTAAGGCAGACGGATGTTTGTCCTTCTCAAATTTTTATTTTAGGGATTTCTCTGATAGGACAGGAATCATATAGGATCAAAAAGTTTTTTAAAAAACAATTATGAAGTAGATGATACTTTCTTTACTAAAAGTCCTATTTAGCTACTTCTCTGCCCACTCTTCCTTCCTATTTTCCATGTTCAATCTTACTCCATGCAGTGCTTTTCCAGCTGAGATCTGAAACCCACATGCAATGCCAGAACTGCCCACAAGATATAGGAAATGAATTTGCTCACTTGTCTACAAGATGTCTTATAGACACTCTAGCGCTGTACCTTTCTTGAATTTGCATGTCCTAGCTGAAAACTGTCTCCTCTAGCAAAGAACTCTCCTATATAGTTCCCAATTGAGAAGAAGGTACCACTGTAGACAGTACATGTCTTTAAAATGCTATTCTAGTCTATGAAATGCAGGGCTCTTAATTGAAAGTTGAGCCACCGAATAGCTTTGGTGAGAAAAATTTTTTGTACCATGTTGATTTTTGCTTGCCTGGTTCACTTATACCAAAGAATAACAACACTGGGAAAAGAAGGAGTTGAACCCTGAGTTCTTTATCAGGATTGTGGGGAGCTGATGCTGATGCAGTCACTTCTCACCTGGTGCTCCTTAAAACAACATTTTAAGCCAGTTGGCTGTGATTCTAATCTATGGCAATGAACAGAAAGAACATTGGCCATCAGAGATTAAACAGATCTGGCCTTGTCTATTTCTCTGTTTTAAAAGCACTAGCCCTAACTATGCACATTTTTCCCTTCCACAATGCTGTATGGGAGACCATTCATGAAAGAGTTTTTCAGTAGCATAGATGACATTGTATACATAGCATGTTTGCTATATTGTCTTCTGGTTTGCTCTATTAAGATAAGGATCAAACACATTCAACATACGCTATATGCATAACTAGGTAGCCACCACGTGACCTAGAGAGAAAGAATATCATTAAAGTAATAAAGAAATTATAGATGAATAATTAATATGTGTGATGAAATGGGGAATGATTATTTTCTTCCTTGAACTTTTCTGATTTAAAAAAACTGCAATCCTCCTGATATGGTTTGGGTGTTGTATCCTGTCCAAATCTCATATTGAAATGTAATTCCAAGTGTTAAAGATGGCACCTAGTATTTGGGTTGTGGGGGCAGATCCTACATGAGTGGCTTGGTGCCCTTGCCAGGGTAAAGGTAAAAATGTCATACCTAACTTTCCAAAGTCCTAGGTCATGGGAAACTCAGGGCTTAGGGTCTGTTTTGTGAATACCCTCAATACCTAAAAGGTATTCCAAAGACACAGTGGCAGGGTAGAGTCTCTAAGAAGAATGTGTACAGCTTATGGTGTTCATTTGTTCTTCCTGGACATCCAGGGACCAAAATTAGGTGACAGTTTGTCACATAATGCAAAATCCATCCCTTCCATCTAAACCAATCTGTTATGGTTTGACTGTGACCCCCTCAAAATTCAGGTGTGGTCAATGTGACAGTATTAAGAGATGGGACTTTCAAGAGGTAATTATGCATGAGGGCTCCTCCCTCACAAATGGGAGTAAGGCCCTTATAGAAGAGGCTTCTTCACATGGCCTTAACTCACTTGCTCTTCTGCCTTCCCCTATGTGAGGACACAGCAACGAGGTGCCATCTTAGAAGCAGAGAGACTATGCCCTCACCAGCCGGTGCCTTGATCTTGGACTTCACAGTCTCAGAAATGGGAGAAATAAATTTTTGTTTTATATAAATTTCCCAGTCCCAGGTTTTTTGTTATAGTAGTACAAACAGTCTAAGATGCAATCCTTTGTGATTCCCCCTCAGATCTTTACAGCTTTTCTCTATGAAAGGTATTATTCTATTCAGCATATTGAGGACTTACTCTATGCAAAACAATATGTTCATGCTGGCATCCATGAGAAATAAGACTAGAAACACATGTAACAAAAAAGAGAATGTATAGAATGTAACAAAGAATATGTCAGTACAAAATACAGGTATACATAAAAGAGCAAAATTTACACTGATGATGGAATCAGGAGAAAAGGTATCTTTGGGGAGGCTGCATTGAACTAGGCTTTGAAGGATGAAAGCATTGTCAATTGGAGAATAATGGATGGAAGGCCACTCCTGACCAAGGACACACCTGACTGAGAACAAGTCACAACTGCTGCAAAAGTTTTTGTGAATTCACTCAGTTAGGTGATCGGGAATCTGAATTAAAAGAACTCAATAAAAGAAAATTCTCCTATGAAGTTACACATAAAAGAACAACCATGTACTTATAATACCATTCCTTTGATCTTCCATGAAAAGCCACCATATAAACACAAGATATTACTTTTATAAAAGTCAGTATTTTTAAGTGGCAATATTTTTAGAATACTTGAATTATTTTTCCTCCAAGATTGAAAATTTCTAAGAAATTAAATGTATTTCGCATGGAAAGTCAAAGAACAGTGAAGATCTATATAGAAAGAAAACATATTCTGCAGGGATGTGCTACATCTTTTAAATTGTTTATTAGAGGTCTGATGTTCTCAGAAGCCAAGAATTCTTGAATGTTTATTTTAGTCTATATGTCAGTATTATACCACACTTTCAGTTAATCAAAGCAATTTTATTAGATCAGCATTAATGGGTAGTTTTAAATGTCAAAAAATATATGTTGGTTCCTACTCATCTGGGAATTTAATTAATGCAGCCTCTTGATGTTTAAGTTGAAGCAAATGATGCCCAGACAGCGGGTGACCAACTGGCTAAAGGTTAGCCAGCTAGTTAATGGTATAGCCAGTTAAACTGAAGGAAACCAAATAACTTGCCCAAGGTCACACAGGTAGCAACTAGTCGAGGCAGAATTACACAACAGGAGAGCCCAGACCTCCAGCCTTCCCTCTACATTGACTCTCTGCCAGTGGAAAATTAACATAATCTCTCACAAGCAGGCAGAGTCTTGTGTATGAAAAACCATGCAAGTAAAAGTAGAGGGTAATAAATGCAGTTACTGTAAGTGCAAGTAAATGTATACATTATCTAAAGTTCTGTAACAGCATAAAAGAACTAGTATTTCTAGATGTCTTGATAGAAACTTAAGTAATGTGGACATTTGGGCTAATATGTTAAACTATGTGGTACTAAAAATTGTGCTTAAAATAACCTTTATTTATTTCTCCTGCTTTTTAGGGCATAAAAATATTAAATGTTTTTTGAAAATGTTCACCCAAAATCCTAACTGCATTGTTATTTAATCATCTGGAATGCTTAAATGTACTTATTTTGATAGTTCAAGTAGCAATAATGATTTCCAAAAAAAGGCAGAAATAGGACAATCCTGGGTTTATGATTTCCTATGTCTATGGCCGAGAACCAGTTACAACTGTGGCAACAGTTTTTGAGAATTCATTCAGGTAGGTGATCAGAAATCTGAATTAAAAGAATTCAATAAAATGTCTAGCAAAATGATGAAGATTTTACACCCAGTAACTTTCATTTTGCCTAACAATCCAGTATATGGTAATCACCCATGCACACACCTAAACACTTTGGAACCTATGTTTCATTTTACTCTGCATCCTCTTGTCCAGAGAATAAGGATGAGCAGGTGGGAATGCAGAACAGGAGGCAGGGGTATTACATTGTCTGATCTTATTGCTTTCTGTCTAAAATCCTGTGTTTTCAGATATCAACAGATGTGTTCTAAGTTCTAGTTTTTAATTTTTGTGAAAAATAATCCAAATTCACTCTACCTGTAACTGTGCATGACAACTGGACTTCAGGTATTGTCTGTTTCATTGTAGCAACCTGATAAGGGTAAAAATGTCATAGTAACAAGTTACAGCTATGACTATAATTGGTAGACTGGGAGAAAACTAAAATTACCTGATGGGACATCATGCCTGGGGCTTCCCTGGGGGCCAAGATTCTGGAAACTGGGCACATCCCCTATGAGACCCTGGAAGTTTTGTCTATGGAGTTACAAGAGATATTAGCTCCTGGGGAAATGAGGCTTCTAAGCCAGGATGGCTCCAGCACCTGTCCAGTATGGATCTCATCTCTTCATACCTAAGCCGCGGACCATTTCAAGAACTCCCTCAAAGAGAAGCACCTGATGGCAACCAGGAGTTCCTGTCCTATGGCCTTCTGGTTATAGGTAGCCTATGGGTTGGTCTATTTAGTCTTGGAGTCAGATTTAAAAAGACTCTCTAGTAGGCAGTGGCCTTCATAATGCATATGCAAGGGTCCTATCCCTTGAGCTTTTATCTTCCTAGCCAGAGTTCTTCTCTTTACATTCTGTCATCAGAGACATAGCTGCTTCCCCCAAGCCCTCACTCAAAATCCTGGGCACTGACTTAACCATGTTATTACTCTTATCCGATTCCTCCCTATCTGTCATTCTTGAAAATGACAATAAGGGTTGCATGTTGTAACATATATACCAGAATTTATGTAAAAACAAGATAAAATTTTCTGTTCTTCTGCTAAGAGCCCTTCTCACAATACCAGGGATATTATTGAATAATCTACTATAGTGCCTTATTAAGTTGATACTGGATAACAATCTACAATGACCCCTAGATCCCTTCTGGGGATCTGGTGTTAATATTTGTCTTAGTCCATCAGGCTGCTATAATAAAACACCTTGGCCTAGCTAATTTATAAATAACAGAATTTAATGCTCACAATCCAAGATCACAATGCCAGCAGATCTGATGTCTGGTGAGGGCTCATTCTCTGCCTCATGGTTGGCACCTTGTTGCTGTTTCCTCACATAGCAGAAGAGACAAGTGAACTCCTTTCAACCTTTTTTATAAAGGCATTAATCCCACTCATGAGGGCTCTGTCCAAAAGGGCCCACCTCTTAACACTATTACATTGGGGATTAGGTTCCAACACAGAATTTTGGCGGTATGCCAATATTCAGACCACAGTAATATTCAATTGTTATTATTTAATAGTTTATGGTATAAACCACTCTTTAAAAGATTCTAGCTTATCAAGAAGGGCCAGTCAAAAAATAAAAGATGCTGACATGGTTGCAGAGAAAAGAGAACTCTTACACACTGCTGGTGGGATTGTAAATTAGATCAGCCGCTGTAAAAAGCAGTTTGGCAATTTCTCAAAGAACTTAAAACAAAATTACCACTTGACCCAGCAATCTCATTACTGGGTATATACTCAAAGGAATACAAATTGTTCTACATACAGACACATGAATGTGTATGTTCATTGCAACACTAACCATAATAGCGGAGACATGGAATCAACATAAATGGACAGTAAACTGGATTTTTAAAACGTGGTACATATACACCATGGAATACTATGCAGCCATAAAAAAGAATGAGATCACATACTTTGCAGCAACATGGATGAAGCTGGAGGCCATTATCGTAAGTGAACTAATCCAAGAACAGAAAACCTAATACCACATGCTCTTACTTATAAGTGGGGGCTAAACACTGAGAATACATGGGCACAAAGAAGGGAGCAACAAACCCTGGGGCCTACTTGAGGGTAAAAGGTGGGAGGAGAGTAAGGAATGAAAAATTACCCATTGGGTATTATGCCTATTACCTGCATGAGGAAATAATCTGTATTCCAAACCCCTGTGACATGCAATTTGCCCACATAACAAACCTGTGTATGTACCCCTGAACTGAAAATAAAAGTTTTTTAAAAGGGAGTCAGAGGTAACTGGGATCATATATACTGGTGTCCACAGTGGGAGAAAATGATGATGAACCCAAGCCAAAGCCTGAAAGAGAGAGAAAATCCAGAGCCAAGGAAAGAAACAAAACACCAGCCCCAAAACACAAAGCAAACTGAAATGAGAGATGGATGCAAGAGGCAGGAGCTGGATCAAAACTCAAGAATAAGCCAGAGGATCCCAGATGACCAGCACAAACCACTTTTGTGGCCCAGGGGTCATATGATACAAAGACTGCCAGGATAACTTAAACAGCACGATTACACTAAGAATTGAGTGAATCATACGACCTCAGAGGATACAATGGGCCCTAAGAACTCTTCTTATTTCAAATTTCTACAAGCCTATCAGAGCCTTCAATCCTTTCACTCAATTCAAAACATTCAAAAGTATTTACTGGGAGAGTCTTCTGTGCTACACCCCAAGGCAAGCACTACATAGTCAGAAAGAAAAGAAACAGATTTGGTGCCTGCCCCTCAAGGCGCTTACAGTCTAGAAAGGAATCAGCAATGCTTCTATAACTTGGTTCTTTGTATCCTAATAGTTATGGCAAAAATAATATCTTTTTACATTTCCTAGTTCTATTTTAAAAAGCACAGGTGTTAATCTTCAACCACATTTTTTCCTAACACCAAATACAAAAAAAAAAAAAAAGCTATTTCAACAATCTGCCCCTTTTTACAGGAGGATTTCAGAGGGGGGAGAAAAAGGCAAAATTTTCAAATACCTATTTTCAGAAGACATAGAAATGATAATCAGATGAGCCTTTCTTTATATTAAGACTACATGAAACCCAAGGTTGTAATACTGAATCTTATTTTCATAATGTTTCTATGTTTCATACAGTACTAAATACTATAGGCAACTGTAACACAAAAGTAAGTATTTGTGTATCTAAACATAGAAAAGCTACCACAAAAATATGATATAAAAGAAAAAAGATATACCTATATAGGGCACTTACCACGAACGGAGCTTGCAGGACTGTAAGCTGCCCCTGGGTGAGTGAGTGGGAAGAGAGTGAGAGGCAAGTGAATGGGAAGGCTGAGGACGTTACTGTAGACCACTACAGATTTTATAAAGACTACACTTAGGCTACCCTAAATTTATTTTAAATTTTTTTCTTTCTTCAATGATAAGTTAACCTTAGTTACTGCAACTTTTTTATTTTACAAACTTGTATATGTTTAACTTTTTGATTGCTTTGTAATCATACTTAGCTTAAAACACACACATCGGATGAAAATATTTTCTTCAAATCCTTATTCTGTAAGCTTTTTTCTACTAAATAAAAACATGTTTTAAACTTTTTTTGTGAAAAACTAAGATATAAACACACACATTAGCCTGGGCCTCCTTAGGGTCAGGATCATCCATACCACTGTCTTCCACCTCCACATCTTGTCCCACTGGAAGGTCTTCACAGGCAGTAACATGTATGGAGCTGACATATCCTATGATAACAATGCCTTCTTCTGGAATATTTCCTGAAAGACCTGCCTGAGGCTGTTTACAGTTAGTGCTTTATTTTTTAAATGTAAGTAGGAGTACTCTGTAAGATAACGATAAAGTGCATATTAACAGCAAATACATTAAACAGTAACATAGGAGTTTAATATCATTCTCAAGTGTTTTCTACCGTACATAATTATACGTGCTATACTCTTATAAGACTGGTAACACAGTTAAGTGTATTTACATAAGCATTACCACAGGTGAGTAACGTGTTGTGCTATGACATCACCATGGCTAAGATGTCACTAGGTGATAGGAATTTTCCAGCTCCATTATATTCATGTGGGACCACCATCATATAAGCAGTGCATTCTTGACCCAAACATTGTTATGAGGTATATGACTGTATTTTCCTTCTTTAACTCTAATACGTCAATCCCCCCTTTTCTTCAGAAAAAAAAAAAATCATTACTTGCTATAATCTGTGTTTACTTTGAATATCCATCTCCTAGTTGTCCACAGGGGCAAGGGTCTGGTTTCTTGGCCCCCAGTCCTTCCAGAAAGCCTTCACTTGACTGGATTCCCCAAGGACACCAGTCAATGCCCCAGAAATATCCCAGATTGCTGTCACTTACACACCAAGCTTCTTCAATATATTTTAGGTGAAGGCCATCTAGTCTTGGTGATTTATCTGTAACTAGTCTGCTGATTAGGTCTGGAATACCCTCAGCACTTGCCACTTCTTGATCTATTACCTCCAATGTGTGTATTCCTTGAAAAAGCCTGGGTGTAGGAATATTACTCAGCAAAAACAGAAGCAAAGAAATTCATTTACATTCTGTTTTATCTCTTTTTATCTCCCAGTACATGTTTGGTATGATGAAAGCCGAGTAGTTCCATAACCTTTATTTCACAGTATTTAACAGACTTTCATTATTATTTTGGAAATCCATTGCAAGGATTTTTTTTTTTAATTCACTTTTAGCTACCGAATTTCTAATATGCCTGGGATCTGTCACCCTTCATGAGGTCAATTTAATAAACTGACCCTTCAAATTTTCCTTATTCATTACATGTATACAAGTAAGTTCTCTTTTTTCTTTTCTTTACTTTCCCTATGTGTTTTCCTTGTGTGTTTAGTGTTTTACAGAGTTTGGGTACAAGAATTGCGTTTCTTATCAACATTTGGGTTCCCGTAAGGTATTTCATATGCTCCCCACTTTCTTATGGGTAAATTAAGTATTTCTTTTCATTTCTTCTTTAACATATCAGCACTGAATTCCCTTTTAGAGACTGATTATACTCTTGATGTCTTTCTTTGTAGTCTCCTCTTCTATTAGAATACTTAATTGAATTGAAATACATACCATTCATCATTACGTGGTGCAATCTGTGTTACATCTGGTAGGCACTCTGAACATTTCCTGAAAGAACGTATACCAACAGCTAACAATAATGGTGCATTTGGTAGGTGTCAGGCCCCATTCTAAGCATTTTAAATGCACTGTGTCATTAGATGTCAGGCACCAGACGGTAAACTTCATTGGCAAGGAGTTTGCACATGTATCCCTAGCATCTAGAGCAGAGCAGGTACATACACTAGGCAATCACGAAATATTTGCTGCATGAATAAATTTTAAAAACTGCATGAGGTAGGTGCATTATTCATGCTTTACACATAAGAAAATGAAAGCACAGAGAAGTTCAATTATTTTTTGAAGTCCCACAGTTAGTATATGTGAGACAACACTTGAATCCAAAGCCCACATACTTAACCAAGACTTATTACTAGTAAGCTCCACACTTAATCACATTACTGCAAATGAAATTAATCCCATTAATAAATACTATGCAACAACACAAGTAAATATTGTAAGCAATCATTTTCCAAGAAGAGATTTGCAAATGATTAGCCCTTAAAAAATAATCAATAGGCAGATATCTGTACACTTCTTATTCCTAGCTTTGCAAGTAAAAATATGATTTCTCTTTAACCAATGTCTTCTGCTACATTTGTACACTAGTCAATGAGGATTGCAGGACTTTGGATAAGTGGGTGCTTTTTTTGTTTCCAGAGTAGTTCTGAATTTATTTAAGTCATCTGTTTTGTCAATTCTTTTTAAAATAAGAATAGCACTAATGAGATATTCATGTATTATCTCCCTTGTTAATTGTCTACAGAGCTTATGAGGAATATGTTTATAAAATAGGAGACTTACATATTTTTCACACATCTCTCCTACTGTTACCTGGCTTTTCTGAAACACTACTATTAGGACATCATCCTTTAGGGTTTTGATTATGTGTACCTTTAACAACTCATTAGCAAAAATAATGTATCTCTTTGAAAAGGGTAGTCCTTTAAAAACATTCTTAGTTTTCACCTTAAATCTTTATCAGCCCTCACCTTAGTGAGAACTAAGTGATATTTAGCAAAGAGCAAAGCCTTTTGGGCATGGTTCATAATGGTCCCTCAAGCTACGGGTTGAACAGTAAGAACAGGTGCAGAAATCAGAAGTAGGTAAACACCAAAAAGAAGGAAGGAAGGGAAGAAGTGAGGAAGGAAACAGTTTGAAAAATACTTGACTTTGAACTCTGCTATTGACCTTGGAAAAGTCAATCTTTGAAAGCCTCAGTTGCTTCACCTGTGAAATGGGGATGATAAAGATATGATTTCCTCAGACACTTTAATAGTAGATTTCAATGTGCCATATAAACTATCCAGTATGATACAACACATGGTATGTTTATTTATTTGATATTACTTGCCTATAATCAGCCCCATTTACGCATTATGTACTATAAACGTTCACCTTACGAAGACTGTCAATAGCTTCAGAGTGTAGCCTCATGAATTGTCTGTCTTCTTTGGTCTGGAAGCATTTCCATTATTTTTAACCCAAGGAACCAATTCACAATTTTTAACGAGCTTTGTGTGCCTACAAGCTCAGAAAGCTTACTGTGTGTTCTCAGGACTAGAGTTCTAGAAACCTTTGTTTAAACAAGGAAGCCTCTTTTAAGTCCTGTTTCAGTCTGGTGCCTTTGGTCAAGGTGGAAACTAAAATTGAAAGCAGATAGATCTTTTATATTTAAATGGGTTTAACATAAATGTACATTAAGCCATTTCATGGACGATTGCACAAATATCTTTTGCAAACTTGGTGCACGTGAGCACATATACAGTAACCATTAATGTCTTCTAGAGAAATAAGGTGCAGATCCAAAATTTTAAACAGCTAGCTCGAGTTCCTCTCACTCAAAAGAAAATGTAATGGCTTTAAGGGAATTGCTCTAATAATATCATGGCATCTGCAATGGCTGGTCAGAGCAGAGCAGAACAGTGTGTATGTCACCGCAAGTCAATTTAACAAGAAATAAGCTTCCCCCTGGAGAATATAAACTCCCTTGCTTCCCACAAAGAAAATTGAATTTTGGAGGTCACACCTTGGGTAGGTTACCAGAGAGAGAAGCTTAACATTCTTTTCATCATATGCTCTGGGAGGTCAATGCTGTTCTCCCCGTAAGTCACTACCAAAGACCCTCTTCCAGCCCCTCCAATTCTCTCCCCCCACCCCATTATAACAAGTCTTTGGAGTCCTCTAGGAAATGGGATGTGATTATGACGCTTGAAAATGCCAAGGACCACACTGAAGGCAATCATGTTCAAACACCAAGTTTTGAACCCCGCAATGAGGAGCAGAGTAGATAATGGGGCAGGGAAGGAGACTGGAGGAGGGCAGAGATGGTGAGGCTATGGTGGGGGTCAGAGTGAGTCAGACCTTCAGAGAGTGAGCTTTAGGTTGTAACTGAATGCTTAGTCAAATGTGAATAAATCGAACTGCTGTTACCAAAGAGAAAAACAGGTCGCCAAGTCAAGACCAGGCCAAGTCCCAACTCTGTGGGTGGATAGCTTCTTCCCCGGGTCGTCGGGGTGGGTGATTGAAAGGCCTAGCTTGGTCTTGCAGCGGCGGGGAGGTACCCCCCAGCGCACTGCACCTCCCTCAGAGGCTCCCGGTGGGCGCAGCCGAGCCACTGCCACCGTCCCCCGCCCCGCAGCAACATGTGGGGTGCTGCTAGTCCACCGCCCAGCAACTCCCTCCAACTGGAGTTCCTGGTGGACGCACGCTGGGCCGTGGGAAGGTGGTGAATTACTCCTGGGAAAGGTCCCTCGAGCCTTGAACTTGGCAGCTCCTGACCCTTCCATCCCACCCTCCGCGCGCCAGCCCAACACACACGAGCACACACGCCCCTCTGGACCCGTCCAGGCTGCGCGCGGGGCTCTCTGCCCACTCGGAACAAAACGCCAGAGGCCGGGACCCCAGTTCCTCTGGTCCCAGGGGGCTGCCCTAGCACTGGGTAGTTCCTGCGACTCAGCGCACTCCCTGGCTTGGCCAGGCCCCGCCTGAGCCGGGGCGGCTGGCACCAACCCCCTGTTCTTTGTGCTCTCCGGGGAAGCCCGCCTCTACTCACCCGGGCTGCGCGCGGATTCCGGCCGCCAGCTGCAGCCCGCTGCCCCATCCCACGAACACTGCGGCGCCCCCAGAGTGTGCAATGCGGAGCCCCGCCAGCGCGCGGCCGGAGCCCAGGAGCTCAGGGAGGGAGCGAGGAGGAGGGAACGGGGAAGAGGCGGGGGCGGCGGGGGGCGCGCGCGCCACTCCCACTCGCGCTGGGCTCTGGCCGCCTCCGGCAGCCGCGGCCGGCCTGGCCTCGAGGTCCGCGGGACCAATCAGCGCCCGC
Organism: Ateles fusciceps; assembly: GCA_036589455.1. Lineage (NCBI taxonomy): Eukaryota > Metazoa > Chordata > Mammalia > Primates > Atelidae > Ateles > Ateles fusciceps. Next base: position 13,018,509 of record JAZHEH010001266.1, on the reverse strand, counting down.
GGGGGAGCGGAGTCCTCCGCGAGGCACGCTCATTGGCCCGGCGCGCGCGACCCAACTCCGGGGGAATCGGCCTGAGAGCCAAGTCTGTAAACTCCGGCCCGCGGGAGCCGACTGCCCCGCGCAGGTGGGGCACCGGACGCCGCGCTACCGCCCGCAGGGTGAGCGGAGCTGCAGAGATTTGGGACCTGCCCGGGAAGCCTGTTCCCAGTGAGCGTTCGAAGCGAGCAGTGTTTGCTCAGGGTGCACCTATTCCTTCCTGTGCGCGACCCTCTGCGCCTCTCCCTCGCCACCAGCCTCACCCCGGCCAGCAGCTGCGTGCGTGGCGGGAGGCCCGGCAGTGTGAAATGACCGCGGCCAAATCTCACTCCCCGCCATGCCCTGAGACCCGCGAAATCCGCTGGACCGCAGAACTGGAGCTGAAAAGCAAGTGGAGCTCGGAACCCAAGGCAGACGGAGACCACTTGACATTTGCAGGAAAATACCCAGGCTGCGAGGCGGAGGATGGAGGCGGTGGGAAGGGCCAGGAAGGCAGATCTTAGGAAGTGGTAATCCGGTTCTGCGTTTTGGTGGAAAAAGTCCAGAGCATAATACTGCCACCCTCTGCCCAACCCTTTCCCCCAGGTAAAGCCCCTGCAGCCCTCTCGGGCCGTATTGGTTTTTCTCTTCCTTGTTGTAAATCGTGTTTGATCCCTCTGGATGTTTCAATCTAGAGCCTCAGTGTGGAAGTGGGGCATAGTCCTACTCTCCTCTCCTCTGAGCAGCGCAGAGGCGGCAGGGCGGGGACCAGGGTGACCAGAGAAGGTCCCGGGAAGGTCTGGAGGAAGGACTCCTCGGGTACGCCGGGGATCTCGGAACCAGCCGCTCCACCTCCGCCCTAAACTTGGCCTGCAAGGCTGCTTTCATGAGGGGCGTCCCACGCTGTGGCTATTTGTCCATCTTTAAGACCCTTCCACCTTCTGCTTGGATTTTCTACTCCTGGAGCATTTTTTCAGGCCTCCCCTGAATCACCCTGCCTCCGATCTTCCCAATAATCTATCCATCTCAACATAAAAACATTCTTACTAATTTTTTTGTTAAACTTCCCTCCTCAGCCCCTCTTTTTGGAAGGGACTAGGATTACCTTTTTTTGATCGACAGCTGCTAGACCTCAGAAAGTGTATGTGCACTGGCTTGCCCAAGCTCAGGGTTCAAGTAGGCAAAAAAATAATTAGCGCCCACTCAAGGTGGAGATCGCTGCCGTGCTGTCTTCCTGCCTGGCTCAGCAGGGTGAATGAATTGAATATGAATTAATGAACCTGAACTTGGAAGTGTCCCTCCATGTCTAGGCAGGTTACCTCTGCGGGTTAGCATCTACTAATAAGGGTATGTCCTGGGTGTCACTGCTGACACTCATTTATTTTCCAGTTGGCAGTTCCTGTCCATGTACCTATTCACTTTATTAAAAAAATAATCAGTGCATACTTTAGTGAAAATATTGATATTTAGGTTCAAACTGAAGTTCAACACGTTAATGCAATTTATGAGACCCGAGTTCCTGGTAGAGATGGAACCCTTAGGGTTTCTTTTCAGAAGCATATTTTAAAAGAAGACTAGAATGATATGCATATGAAATTTTTGCAGTGGTTATCTCTGCGTGTTGTGATAATGGATGGTTTTCTTGTTCTTTATACTTTATGGTATTTTTAAAAGAATATGTAATACTAATCATAAAACTTAAAAAAATATGTTGACTACCAACATACAACACTCCTCAGGCATCGGAAGAGCGAAATATTAAATCTTCCTTCTGCTTTTCCCTTCGCATCTTATCAATCGCCCAGGCCTGTTTTTCTGTCTCCTGGGATGGTTTCCAGATCCATCCCTCCCCAGCATCTTATTTCACTGCCAGACCTCATCATGCCTTACCAGCACTTCAGCAACAGGTTTTCACCGCTCTGCTCTCCAGTCAGCCACACGCTGCCCTATCTGAGAATCACTAATGTGATCATGTTACTTTCAAGCTTAAAATTCTTCAGTCCCTCAACCCTACTATTAGGAAGTTCAAATGGAGCCTGGTTGGCAAGATGTTTCCTTCCCAATCTGTTTCCAGCCTTCCATGTTGGTCTCATCTTCTGTCCTCAGACTTCCTCAGGCAGGATGGTTCTGCTCCACATACAACTGTGTGTCCGTGGACCTTCACACACCCGTGTCTAAGATTTCACAGTGCTAGAATGCTGCCCTTCTCTTCCTTCTCAACTCTCTCCTGTCCCAACAGCATGTTCCTATCTTTGCTTCAGGGTTCACTTTAAATGCCACCTTTTTAAAAATCAAGTCTTCAAAACTGCCAGGGGCAGAATTAGCAACATCTTCTTTCTGTACATCAGTAGCGAACCTTTTTTTTTTTTTTTTTAACAGAGTCTCGCTCTGTCGCCCAGGCTCGAGTGAAGTGGCACGATGAAGAAAACATATATTGTATTAATATTCCTAGAGTGCATGATGAGAGAGACATACTTTATTTGTTTTTAACTTTGTTAAGCCCTCTCCTCCTCACCCCTGCCCAACATGGCAGAGTGCCATGCTCTGTTCCCACTCCTGCTGAGTCTGCCAGCTCACATTTTCTATGGTTGGCCTCACCCTGCACCTTCCCCAACCTGCCCAGCTCTCAGTGTAGATCTGTTTATTGATTATTTTAGTTTTTTAGTTTTTTTTTTTTTTAAATGGAGCCTTGCTCTGTTGCCCAGGCTGGAGTATAGTGGCATGATCTTGGCTCACTGCAACCTCTGCCTCCCAGGTTCCAGTGATTCTCATGTCTCAGCCTCCTGAGTCGCTGGTGCCCAGCTAATTTTTGTATTTTTAGTAGAGACAGGGTTTCACCATTTTGGCCAGGCTGGTCTTGAACCCCTGACCTCAGGTGATCTGCCTGTCTTGGCCTCCCAAAGTGCTAGGACTACTGGCATAAGCCAACATACGCAGCCTTGTTTATTGATTATTTTAAAAGCAGCCCTTCCTGTTTTTTAAAGTTAATACATATTTTTTATTTCAATAGCTCTGGAAGTACAAGTGGTTATTGGTTACATGGGTGAATTTTATAGTGGTGAAGTCAGATTTTAGCACACCCATCACCCAAGTAGGAGAGAAAGACTTTAAATCAAGTGGTCACATGAACAGTTTCAAATTGAGATGTAGGCATGATGACACTATTACATGTACAGAAAGAAACCTGGTTCATTTTGAGCATATGTCAATTATACTTCTTATCACATTGTGTTGTCTGTTAATTTATTTATTGCAAGTTCTTTATCTCATCATATGAATCTATGTACCCCCATGTAGAACACAGTGCCTAGCTTATAGTGGGTGCTCAGTAAATATTCTCAAATGAATAAATAGGTGAATGATGAATGAATGGGTATTTGAAACCCCATGAGGCATTTTATTTCATGTGTTTACATGCAACTATTATCCAAAATTGAAAAGATGTTAGTTCTGTGTTTTAAAAATTATTATTGTCTCATCTTGCTTAACTTTAATTTGTTTTTTCCTGCACAAATTATCTAATGTCTTATTTAATTTCACATTTAGGAAATATGGATAATTATTATTTACATACATGTAGATAATCTGTTATTGCTAGGAGGATTTTTTAAATTTTACTTTTAATATATAAAAATTGAAGGTTGAAAATGCAAAGCCAAAAGCACAATACATAACAAAAAGTAAATAAATTGGACTTTCTAAAAGTTAAAACATTTCCTCTGCAAACAACATGGTTATGAGAATGAAAAGACAAGCTTAGACTGGGATAAAATATTTGCAAATCATACACCTCACACAGGACTTGTAGCTAATACATACAAAGAACTCTCAAAACTCAACAATAAGAAAACAACCAAATGTTTTTTAAATGGGCAAAAGATTTGAACAGACACTTTACCAAAGAAGGTATATGGGTGACAAATAGCACATGAAATGATGCTCAATATTAGTCTACAGTGAAACGCTAATTAAAACTGCAATGAAAACTACTAGACATTTACTAGATTGGCAAAAAATAAAAACCCTGAGAATACTAAGTGTTGATGAGGCTGCAGAGCAACTGAAACTCTCATACATATGTATTTTGCAGTGGTGAGGGTACAAAATGTTATGTACACACCAAAAATAGTTTTGCAGCTTTTATAAAGTTCAGTTTACACCTAACCATATAACTCAATCATCCTACTCCTACATACAGACATATGTTGTTTTACTGCACTTCACTTCATTGCATTTCAAAGATACTACATTTTTTACAAATTGAAGATTTGAAGCACCCCTGCATTCAACAAGTCTATCAGTGTCATTTTTCCAACAACATGTTCTCACTTTCTGTTTCTGTGTCACATTTTGATAATTCTCACAATATTTCAAACTTTTTCATTATTATTTCATTCATTATGGTGACCTGTGATCAGTGATCTTTGTTGTTACTATTACAATTGTTTTGGGGGGCCATGGACCGTGCCCAAATAAGACAGCAAACTTAATAGATAAATATGTGTGTGTTCTGACTGCTACACCAACAAGCCATTCTCCATCTCTCTTTCCTCCAGCCTCCCTATTCCCTGAGATGCAACAGGATTGAAAATAGGCCATTGGTAACCCTACAATGCCCTCTAAGTGTTCCAGTGAAAGGAAAAGCTGTATGTTTCCCACTTTAAATCAAAAGCTAAAAGTGATTACGCTTAGTGAAGAAGGTATCAAAAGCTGAGATAGGCCAAAGCGAGGCCTCTTGCACCAGTTAGCCAGGTTGTAAATGGAAAAGTTCTTGAAAGAAATTTAAAATGCTACTCCAGTGAATACAAGAATGATAAGAAAGCAAAACAGTCTTATTGCTGATATGGAGAAAGTTTCAGTGGTTCAGATTAAAGATAGCCAAAACATTCCCCTAAGCTGAAACCTAATCCAGAGCAAGTCCCTAACTCTCTTCACTTCTATGAAGACTGAGAGAGGTGAAGAAACTGCAGGGGAAAAAAAAATTGGAAGCTAATAGAGGTTGGTTTATGAAGTTGAAGAAAAGAAGCCATGCCCATAACATGAAAGTGCAAAGTGAAGCAGCAAGTGCTGATGGAGAAGCTGCAGCGAGTGATCCAGAAGATCTAGCTGAGATCACTGATGAAGGTGGTTACACTAAACAATGGATTTCAATATAGACAAGGCAGTCTTCCATGGGAAGAAGATGCCATCTAGTATTTTCATAGCTAGAGAGGAGAAGTCAATGCCTGACTTTAAAACTTCACAAAACACGCTGACTCTCTTGTTGGGAGCTGATGCAGCTAGTGAAGCCAGACCCATTTATTATTCTAAAAATCCTAGGGCCCTTCAGAATTATACTAAATCTCCTCTGTCTATGCTCTTTAAATAGAAAAATCAAGTCTATATGACAGCACTTCTGTTTACAGCATGGTTTACTGAATATTGTAAGCCCACTGTTGAGACCTACTGCTTAGGAAACAAACAAACAAAAAAGATTTCTTTTCAAAAATACTACTGCTCGTTGACAACGCACCTAGTCAGCTAAGAGCTCTGACGAAAATGTACAAGGAGATTAATGTGTTTCCTTGCCTGATAACACAACATCAATTCTCCAGCTCATAGAGCGGGGAGTCATTATGACTTTCAAGTCTTATTATTCAAGTGATATATTTTGTAAGGCTATAGCTGCCTTTGATGGTGTTCCTCTCATGGATCTGGGCAAAGTCAATTGAAAGTCTTCTGGGAAGGATTCACCATTCTTGATGCCATGAAGAATATTAGTGATTCATGGGAGGAGTTCAAAATATCAACATTAACCACAGTTTGGAAGTTATTCCAACCCTCAAGGATGACTTTGAGGGATTCAGGACTTCAGTGGAGAAAGTAATTGCTGATGTGGTGAAAATAGCAAGAGAATTCGAATAAGAAGTGAAGCCTGAAGATGTGACTGAATTGCTGCAATGTCATGATAAAACTTTTACATATAAGGAGTTGCTTCTTATGGATGAGCAAAGAAAGCCGTTTTGTGAGATGGAATCTACTCCTGGTGGAGATGCTATGAACACTGTTGAAATGACAACAAAGAATTAGAAATTTCAGAAACACAGTTGATAAAGCAGCAGCAGAATTTGGGAGGACTGACTGTAAGTAAAATGCTGTCAAACATCATCTTGTGCTACGAAGAAATCTTTTGTGAAGGGAAGACTCAATCCATTTGACAAACTTTATTGTTGTCATAAAAAATTGCCACAGCCACCCCCCACCTTCAGCAACCATCACCCTCATCAGTCAGTAGCCATCAATATTGATGCAAGACCCTCTACCAGCAAAAGATTACATCTTGCTGAAGGCTCAGATTATTGTTAGCAACTTTTAGCAATAAGGTATTTTTAATTTAAGGCATGTCCTTCTTTAGACATAATTCTATTGCACACTTAATAGACTACAATATAGTGTAAACATAACTTTTATATGTACTAGGAAACCAAAAAATTTGTGTGACTTGCTTTATTGTGATATTTGATTTATTGAGGTGGCCTAGAACCAAACCCACAATATCTCCAAGGTATGTCTGTATTTACCCAAATGGAATAAAAAGCCTATGTTCACACACAAAAAAACTGTAAACAAATACTTATAGCAATTTTATCATGAAAATTTGAAACAATCCAAAAGTCTCTCAACTGGGGAATACATAAGCATGCTGCAGTACATGCACAGAATGAAATACTACTCAATAATAAAAAGTGTACTATTGATATAAATAACATTATGTATCTCAGATGCATGACGCTAGGCGAAAGGAAATAGACTCCAAAGACTAAATACATATACTGGTTAAGAATGGCAGAGCAGCAAGATAAAAGGACTCAAGGTTTTTCATGATGATGGAGCCACTCTTTGAATCTATATTTGCATGAGGAAACTGTTTAAACCATTGTCATTTGAGATTTCATGTCACACACAGCTGTATCTCATCTTACCTATTATAATAAGTGCATGAACTAATCAATTAATGAAAATTCCACTAAGTGTAGGCTTTCTGAAAAGAGAAACTATGACTGTCTTATTCATAAATATCACAATTGCCTCCCACAACACCGTTACACAGAGTGGGTATTCAATAAATATTAGTTGAATCAATAAACACATTAGAATGAAAATAAACTTAAGGTTTTAAAGGAATGTGACAAAATTTTACATTCAGATGAGCATGCTCCCCCTTCAAAGTAGCGACTTGGCATGTTACATTTTTTATTCCCATGATGCTGCTTTCATTTGAAAATATATTCCCTCTCCTATTTCTGCTTATTAAAATATTGCCCTTTCTTTAAGTAAAGTTGTTTTTCTTAAATAAATTATTGACTTTCTTTCCTTCAATGAGCCAACAATAAATTTAATGTCTTAACAATTTATTCATTTTTCAATATCCCAAGTAGTGTCTAATTTATCTTCTTTTTCTCTAACAAATATAAAAAGTTTATATAACAGGCACAGAGTAAAAATAAAAATTCAGATTTTATGCAAAGCTTGAGAGACTTTGGCTCAAAAAACCATCATATTTCCAGATGTATCACTAAAAGTAATTTTCATTTATTGGACACTGACGGTTGACATTAAGCTCTTGAAATATCATTAAAATATTTCTGCTCTAACCAGTTTGCACAGTCAAATGACTTTTAAAAAATCATTTACAGCTAAGCTGCTGTTATGGAATTTATTATAAGAACTCAATTTTCTCTACCAGTTTTTCTACTAGGAAACAGTAGTCCTGGCTGCCAGCAGAGACCCCTTAGTTGCTTTAAGACATCAATCAGTTTCATACCTTGTTTCTATCACAGAGCACTTTTGCATAAACACATGGACCATCCTACATGGGACTGACACTGTAATTCTCAGAGAAGTTTTTGTCCTCATGACCATCTGACAATAAAAATATTGGGTGTTAAAAATTTGAGTAATTTAAGGGAGATGGGCAGACATATATAAGCTAAACAGAGTACATAAAGGTAGTCTAAAAGTTTTACCTGTATTTTCCCAGTTTTTATCCCTGCACCTGAGATCGAGTATAGTTTGAATTTTTCCCTGTGATCTTATTTCTGTCCTCAGGGCCAGGAAGGGTGAAATGGGTAAGATTTTAAGACACTGGGTTTCCACCATCCCGTCAACTTTTCCCTTACCCCCATTGCTGATGCCTGTAATACCACCATCAGAACAAATTTCCTTAGTCGGATGGCAAAGAGAGTTTCTTTTGAATTGAGTGCTAATCTGAAATGTAGTAATGGCTGCCTGGGACACAATGCTCATAGGGATCACCAGGCCAATTTGATGAATCAGTTAACCCATTTTTATTTTAATTTTAGGCATGTGCAGATTGAGGTAGTTGGGGTATGCAGATAAGATTATCCAGTGGGTAGTTGAATATGCAGGTCCAAAGCTCAATAGAGATAGACGTTTTGAGACTTAAGTATAAAGTTGAACCTCTCATTACTCTCCACTTGTGTCCGTAATAGGGTGAGTCACTCATGCACTTGTTTCTTCTGAGCTCAGCCTGCTTCTCTGTACACTGCTGCTGTTAGTCACTACCAACAGATAGTTGGAACCAGATATGAAAAACAATCTTTGCAAGTTGTATTAGGTTGGTGCAAAAGTAATTGCAGTTTAGATTACTCCATGTTTAGCACTCTATGGGCCAGCACAAAAGGACAGTAGTTAAGGAAGAGAGTAAGATCATTATTCAAGTGACTGATCATGTATCTAAGTTGGATAAAGAAAAAAAATCAGGAATAAACATAAAAATGTTTTTTTTCCTCATGAATCCCAAGAATCACTATGCTCAGGTGCTTTATTTTCTCGCCTGGTTTCCTTAGCTCTGGTGAGGGCATTTTCATGCATAGATACTTGTTCAAATTCATGTTTCTGCAGGGAGATGGACCTGGAGAATGCTATTATGCCATCTTTCTGAGGTCCTTCCCAATCCCAAGAATTGAAACCAATACAATTCCCCTGTTTTGTGCTAACCAATTCTGGGACCAGGCATACTTTTCTCTCCCTATATTAAATATGACTGAGACCAAGCAAAAATTAGCCTAGCTCTTTGCTTCATAAATACCTGCTCCTCTGCCTCTAATTAAACTGTTTTCATTTTGAGAATAACAGTTTCTCATGGAGTTAGTACTTCAAGATTCTCACTTTATTGAGCCTTCCAATCGAAAAGTATCATGTTACAAACCGATATTGAGACTTCCAATCTAAAAGTATCATGTTATAAACTGCCCCTTCCAACCAGTCCTGCTTTGCAAGGCACTTGCCTTGCAATCACTCAGCCATGGTTCTAAAAACCTTATAAATACTTGTGGGCATAAATGAATAGAATCCAGATGAGAACAGAGGTTATTTAGTCAGAGTTTGCTATAGCAAGGGAGTCAGCCACCATCACTTAAATTTGACAAAGTCTGAAGGCAGGCAGAGAAGTGTTAAATCTTTATGGTTTGAAAAAAAGGAAGGCTTGGGGTTTGCTCTGATTGGAGGTTGAAGCTGCAGATGGACTAACTAGAAGAAAAGCATCCTATGCAATTAAGTTAGGGAGCATATTCGACTTTCTCTTCTTGGTCCCAAATTGGGGGGGAGAAGCAAAATTAGGGGATCTAGCAATCACTGACCAATCCTGACTATTTGGGGCCAATTGCCACAGAGGTTGTACTTTGGCTTTGGGGGCTGCCTGCTGCAGAGGTCGTGGGTCACATATGCTTATATATGGTCTGCCCATTGACTATGTGTATGTTCAGTCTCTCAAACCCTTCCTGAGTTTTCCAATGTTGAGATGCTATGAAGACTCTGTCTAGGAAGTATTGTCCATATTGCAGTAGACCCAATAAACTTAGCTTTGCTTGATCTACAGGGTTTCTCTGGTAGTCTTTTCCTAGTGTCCCACCTCTGGACTCAGACATGTTTTTGAAGTCTGCCAATTAGTTTTCAATCCATCTCACAGGGTTTTAGGAATACAGTAACTATCTAGTTTATCTTTATAAACCTAAGCTGAAACTTGAAAGGAAACCTGGAGTATAAGGATAACCTTTCAATCACTTAGCAAATTCTACTTTTGTTAAGTATCCCTCATGATCTCATACAGATACATGGACACACCTCTCACAGTGAATTCCTTTATCATCTTTGTCACTCTCAGCAAGAAATTGCACACATGTGCATGAGTATGTGGTGGAAGTGGTAGCCACCCACAAATTTCAAGTACTTTTTTCTATTTTTGTAATTAAAATACAGTACCGTTGGGGTGGGTAAAGTTCTGAGTGAATTGCTTGTCAAGCATGAGGCAGATTTCTGCTATTGTGTTGTGAGCAAGCCCACTCTCTACTGGGAAGTACTTGGGGTCTAAAGTGCTTGCCTGTATTCCTTCTGCAGATGTCACACCTTGTCACCAGGCACTCCAACTGTGGGGAGAATACCCTGCAGGCATCTGTTTCCTTTGAGTAAATACCACCCTCCAAAGTGTTTTTTAGTTTCTACAGGATAAACATGCTTCACACAAAGTCCATTTCTGATTCCATGAGGGACACACACATTAAAAAAAAAAAAAGCTTCTTCTAGAGGTAAATAAATGATCTAAAATGTAGAGGATACAAAGTTTTGTATTTTTCCCACTGGCTGCACCTTATCAAAGGAAAGATTCTTATTGCTGAATTATGAACAACTGATGGTGTGCATTAATTAAGTTATTGGCGTGAAAAGAAAAAAGGGAAAACTAATAAGTATTTTGGTTGGCAGACACAGGAGCCTTTCCATACAACAGAGTAGAAAAAGCCTGGTAAGATGTATTTTGTTGAATTTCTTCAGTCTTTGCCTGGGGCAGTGCAGCCCCTGTCTTTGAGACAAGGTCAGGTGCATTGTGCATGCCCACGATTTAAAGAGCATTGAAAGATTCCTGCAGGGGGTGTATCCCCCAGTAACAAATGGCTCTGTGGAGGAGGAGAAGGGACCCCACACAGACTGCTTCTTTATCTCCCAAAGGTAGGGGCCCTGCAGGCTCTTAACTAGTGGGGGTGGGTTAACACCTGCTCCCAGAAAAAATGTACTCAGGCTCTCTGGTCACAGGTAGCCGACTTTTCTGATGGGCAGGGCTGGAGGGCCCTTTGGGGGGGAATTTTTCTCTCTCCACATAAATGCAAAATGGATTGTAGATAACTGTACCATGTTTTCTAAATTGAAAGGTCAATAGGCACTAACTCTGGAAGCACATAGCAAGAAAATCCCCTTCCAAAAGTGTCAAATATGTGTACACATTTGTATATTGTATATAGCTGTCTATTTTTTAATTTCAACATTACCTTTGGATATAAAAATATGTTTTATTAAGTATCATAGTGCATTTGGTAAGTAATTAAGAAAATTTGAGATACCTGGAGTAAATCAATGGGATAATTGATATTTATATTGAAGCTTACCGTGTGTGGCTACCAGAAAATATGTCATTTAGGGAATACTTTAATGATAAGTCATGGTCCCTGCTTTTAAGCGGTTGGCAGATGATTCGGAGAATGGTGTATGCCCACACATAACATTTGTAGCAAATCAACAAGTATCAACTCGTACAACATACCACAAGTATTAATAGAATATATCAATGCTCAGTCTCTGTCAAGTGGAGGAATAAATAGGAGTTAATCAGAGGTGTCTTCCACAAGGATTTCTTATGTTATTGTAAAGAATGTGGATCTCACTCCAGAGACTTGTGTTTGAAAGAAATGTCATTTATTTACCATTTTCAAATGAATTAATTTAGACTTTTATAATGATCAAAGGGCACTGAATTCACCTTTCTTCCCTGAACACGTAGCAACGACAGATAAAATATTTTTTAAAAGAAAAAAAAAGCAGGAAGATCTAACTAGGCTCTGGTACAAGATAAACATCTTCGTCGATCAGAAACAAAAGAAAATCATAAATCGTGGGTTGTCTGGGTTCTTGAAGTAGACATTGGTGACTGAGAGTTTGGCCCCTATGGGAAAAGGAATTTTAAATGCGAGTGAGACCTGGAGCAGAGCCAGGTTCCCTATGTGATGCCAGAAGCGAACAAGACTCGCTGCTCTATTGTGACTATGGCTTCAGATGAAGCTGCAAGCCTGAAGAGACAAAGGGTGAAGACAAGTGTGACTCCCAGGCACCGAGCCAGCACCAGGCCGACTCAGGAATGGATCTGCTATACTCCACAACGTCCCCCTAGGGGCAGTACATCCCAAGCTGGACTGTAAACCTGATTCTGGTTTAGGAGTAAGCAGAAGGGCCTGGACTGGGTAGAAAACCACCAAATTTTTAAGGAGGAAAAGTTTGAAGGGGATACTCAAAATGAACCTGCAAACCAAAGTTCCAAAACACATGAAGAAGTCTACTTTCTCAAAGGACAACCAAGGAACAAAAGACTTGGTAGTACAACTCACTCCAGAAAGAGTAATTCACTCCCAATAAAATTTAATTTAGAAAACAGCCTGAAAATAGGTCAGAATAAATGTGTCGAGGTGATTCAAAGACATAATAAAAGCATTTATACATTAAATAAATAAATTATGGAAATAAATAGGCAGAAATGAAATGAAACAAATTAAATCACATCCTTAGTTCCTACATTGTTGGAAGGACTGGGAGACCAGCCTATGCAATAATCAGACTCCTTCCCTTGCCCTCAGAAGGGATCATAGATCTATGAGGCTTATATAGTGTTATAAGAAGAATGAAAGATACCTATGATTAGTCCATCCTGGTCATTGTTACTATCCTCACGTCTAGGCACTTACGGTCTTCCATGATGACCAAGCTATGCATAGCTGGGCAGAGGTTATACTGAAGCAGAGAGCCCTCCTGTCCAGAACTGAGACTTCCTACCTTGTATCTCCTCAGAAGTCATGTCATTGAACAGAATGCCACCAAGAAGGAGGACACTTCCTTCCTTAGAACTCTCCCATTACTACTGTGTTTAAAATATATAGGTTCTCAGGCTGGGCTTGGTGGCTTAATGCCTGTAAATTCAGACACTTTGTGAGGTCAAAGTGGGAAGACCCACTTGAGCCCAGAAGTTTGGAAGTTTGAGACTAGCTTGGGCAACATGGAGAGATCACATCTCTATTAAAAAAACAAAACAAAACAAAAAACTAACCAAGAGTGGTGAACAGTACCTGTGGTCCCAGCTACTTGGGGAGACTGAGGCAGGAGGATCCTTAAGCTCAGGAGGTTGAAGCTGCAGTGAGCCATGTTTGTGCCACTGCACTCCAGCCTGGACAACAAAGTGAGACCCTGTTTCCAATACATATTTCACACACACACACACACACACACACACACACAAAACAGAGAGAGAGAGAGAGAGAGAGAGAGAGAGTGTGTGTGTGTATGTCTGTACACAAAGGGGAGAGAGAGAAATGTTCTAGGCTCTCCTCAGAAATTTTGATCCCCTGGATCTGGGGCAGGGCTTAGAAATTAGCATTTCTGACAAGCTCCCTTACTGATTCTTGTGCAGCAGGCCCATAATTTGAAAAACACTGATATTGTTTATAATCCTCATTTTTCAAGTGATGAAATCAGGCAGAACCAGAGAGAACAATACTTGCCCAGGTCACACAGCTAATTGTTGTTAGAATAAAGCCCAACCCTTTTTTTCTGCTTACTTTGGGTTTAATTCTCTCCTGTTTGTCTAGTTTCTTGGGTGGAAACTGAAATCATTGATTTGAGACCTTTCTTCTAATATAGGGGGGTTAGTGCTGTAAAATTCCTCCTATGCACTGCTTTAACGGAATCCCACAAATTCTAGTATATTTTCATTTTCATTCACTTCAAAATACTTTTTAATTACCATTTCAAATTCTGTTTGACCCATAGATAATGTATAGTGTGTCACTTATTTTTCAAATACTTGGAAATTACCCCTCCCTGCACCATACTTGGAAACTGTGTCTAGGCAATAAGTTAGGGGCATTCATAGGGTTCACCTCATTTGCTTCCTCTCTCTCAGATATCACTGGCCTTCATTGCCTGATTCCCAATGTCCTGAAAATGTTTGCATCATATATTTTATTCAAATGTTTAGTTGTTTCAGGTGGGAGGGTAAATCTGTTCCTTGTTATTCCATCTTAAGCAGGAGGCCACTCCAGCCTCCACCTGGCCCCACAACACAGCTAGAGGGTCAAAGTAGGGGCCATGCCACAGCCCTGTGTCCATACACGATCCTCTCAGAGCAGCGTGGTGGCCTGTCACTGCTCAACCTCATTACCCTAGTTTCAAGTTTTCTTCTGCTGCAGGGAGGCCTGGTGCTGCCTGCAAAGAGTCTGTGTACTTTGCTAGATGAGAGCTCTTTGAAGAAGCAATTATGTTTTCTCCAGCAGCTTCCAATGCCCAGTATACACTAGGGGCTCAGTTGTTGTTTGTCTTGTTTTCTTGTCTGACTCTACTCTGACTTAGGACATGTCACTTTCCCCCTCTTAATCTCCATATTCAGATCCTGTGAATAAGAGTCAGTGGGTAAAGTACCTTCGACCTTTACCTACAGAGCAAACTCTGAAACTAGAACCAGAAGCTGAGGAATGGTGAATGGGGCATTTTCCTGGCATGATGGATAGGACGTACAGATGTGGGTATTAGGATGTTAGCTTGCCACTTGAATGTTTCTGCAAAATTTGACCCTCGCTTTCAAATCAGACTCAAGAATGCCCTTGAGTGTTGGTGGTGTTGTGGGGGGGGTGTGTGTGTGTGTGTGTGTGTGTGTGTTTTGAGATTTTGGCACGATAGCTTCTGGAAGTCTTTTTCACTTAGAGTATGGGGGCTTCTTGGCCAAATTGGGTGGGTGCAGGCTCCAGGCTCCATGTGCTTGGCAGCTGCTGTGTGGGCCACAGCAAGCCCCATGCGTCCTGTTCCTCTACAGAAGTTTCTTTAGACATTACCCGGTATCTGGCCATGACATTTATCACAGATGTAAAAACAATGACAACCGAAAGCCTGAAGCTGCTGGGATAAGCACCTGCCCTCGGAATCCTCACCCCTCACAGACACATAGGTAGAGGTGCTCCCGCCCTCTGCCCCCTGCTCTTTCTGAAAAGACAGGGCACGGGGACTGCCAGGATCCGGTTCCTTGGAACACCGCAGTCTGTGCGGGCACCAGGTCTGGCTAGAGCCGCCATGATGGTGAGGGCTGAGAGCCAGATGGTTTGGGTTAGAAAGGCAGCAGCCTGGCCTCCTGAGAGCAGAGAGACTCAGCCTCCATCTCCCCCTGGGAAGTGCCATTTTGTCACGGCTTTCCTCAGGACCACCGAGAACACTTCCCCGGGACCCACTTTCTCAGCTTCCCTTAGCAGGACTCACAGCAGGTGGCGGCGGCTAGGGACAGGGAGCAGGGAGGGAAGGGACAGCCAATGGGCCTGAGGTGGGCTGATGGCCAAGGGGCCTCCTCAGGGCCTGACCCTGCCTGGCCCTGGGCCTCCAGCTGCCTCCACAGCCTTGGGGGAGCCCCCCCTGATGCAGACTTTTTTTTTTTTTTTTGAGACAGAGTCTCACTCCGTCACCAGGCGCCAGACTGGAGTGCAGTGGCACGACCTAGGCTCACTGCAACCTCCACCGCCCAGGTTCAAGCAACTCTCCTGCCTCAGCCTTCTGAGTAGCTGGGACAACAGGCGCGCGCCACCATGCCTAGCTAATTTTTTTTGTATTTTTAGTAGAGACGGGGTTTCACCATGTTGACCAGGATGGTCTTGATCTCTTGACCTCGTGATCGGCCCACCTTGGAGACTTTTAAGCAGATCCTGAATTGTTTCATAGCTTCTGGAATGCAATGACATTTGCATGTCTTAATTTTTCTAAATAAAATAAATCTGCTTCTGATACCCCTTTACCAAGGTTGATGGGAATGTTGGTTATCAGGGCTTCCTTCACAGTCTTGGATCTTACAAGATCCTCAGTCTTACATTGCCAAGAGAAATGGAAAATCACCCAGTTAAGGTGTAGCTATTTTCTCTTATTCCTCAGGCCTTCAAGGGTATACAGGACAGCTAACATTGAATACAGTCCCTCCAACACTCTTCCACGCTCCCACTAAGCTCAGCTAAGGGAATCTTGCTGGGACTTTCAAGTCGATGCTGCTTGGCTCCCACTTTCACAGAGTCCTGCCCATCTGAGATTCCACCATCTCCAGAATTTTGTAGGGTGGCAACCTCATCGCTTTGCCCAGTTGAAAGAAAAACTACCATACTCTAGGATCAGACCCTGTGACATACTAAAACATATATACTTTGTCTCTGCCCCTGGTTCCTGCCATAGAGCTTCTAAAACCCTTGTGATTTCCTAAGTGCTACGAGTATTAGAAACATCTTTTGTATAATGTGGTCTTTGATCCTGGTTCCTGACAGAGTGACCTCAATCCCTTAGAATTTCCTGGGGAATAAAAGCATCTTGTGTTCTAATATGGCAACTTTGGATGGGCTTCTGGCTAGCTTCAGGATGGGGGCTGGTAGCCCCCATCGCCATGGTTGGAGCTTGGAACTTTCGAGTCCTACCACCGATTCTTCAGGAAGGGAGAAGGGGCTAGAGATTGAGGTAATAGTCAGTTATACGTCCCTAAAATTTTCTAAAGCTCAGAGAGCTTCCAGGTTGGTGAACACGCCATGTGCAGGAAAGGGTGATGCATCCCAATTTCACAGGGACAGAAGCTCCCGGGCTCAGGACCCTTCCAGATCTCACTCTGTGTATCTGTTCATCTGGCTGTTCACTTGTATCCTTGGTTATATTCTTTATAATAAATCAGGAAATGCAAGTAAATGTTTCCCTGAGTTTGAAGCCATTACAGCAAATGATCAAACCTTAGGAGGCAGTCATGAGAACCCTCGGTTGGCAGCCAAGTTGGACAGAAGCGTGGGTAACTGGGACTCACAACTTGTAATTTGCATCTGAGGTGGAGGACAGTCTTGTGGAACTGACCACTTAACCTGCGGGGTCTGCACTAACTCCAGTTAGTTAGTGTCATAATTACATTGTAGGGCACAATTGGTGCCTGGAGAGTTGGAGTACTGGTTGGTGTGGGAATCCCCCTCCCCACATTTGGTATCAGAATTGTTGTGAAAGTAGATAAAAACAGTTTGTTTTTCCTATTTAGGCCCCTTTCTGCTTCCACCTACACAGCACCAAGTCCCCATCTTGTTCTCTTTTTCAGACAATGCAGCCCATTCCGTCAATGGACCTAAGGCAGTGTTTCTTATGGAGTGGGCCAAAGAACACTGGTGGTCCCTGGCAGCCCATTAGATAAGCTGCATGTGCTTAACAGTTTCAGATAAATAAAAGCATGTAAGCGACTTTGTTTCCGACCAGTTCACAAATTGGAAATGTAAGATTAATTATGACTTTTACAGAAAACCCACTGCATCCTTTATCATAAACCCAAGCTTACCAGGAAGCTTCTGCTGGAATAGATGCCCATGGAAATATTATGAGATGGTGCAAGAAAGGACTGGTATAAGAGATAAGTCCTTGGTGTGTTGTAGGTAACCTTAGGTGTTAGCCAATGTGACCTCTGCAGAAGGGCAAGAGAGGTCTCCTTACACAGCGTCACTCATCTTGTCATCTCCTTCAAGCTTCCCCAGTAAAAAGAGTACAAAGCCTGAAGCAGGATCTTCATTACTCACAAGAAAATGCTAACACACCTCAGGGTTTAGAGTGCATGACATGAAGAGCCCACCACTAGGTCACATAAAATAGCAACAGGATTGATGGTAAATGAAATCACGTAATGGAAACTACTCTTTTTAAAAGTCCCATCATTAGTCTCCATGAACACTGTTAGACATTTTAGGAAAAGCTAGAAAACATTTTAGGACAGAAGAATGAATTTAGTCAGGGGGATAAAGGTATACAAGCTACCAGGTAAAAGCTTAAGTTAGCACCCCTTTCCTCATGGTAACCTTCCCCATAACCCTTAAATTCATCCTAACACATCATAGCGGTATTGGTATATTCCTTTTCTTCCCTGACACTGGAGTAACTAATAGGATCTGTTACCAACAACAATCATGAAGTAGTCCCAGAACAATGCAATACAACCAAGAACAAGATTTTTTAAATGCTGCCTAAGAGCTGCCTCCTCCTTAGTTACCTAACGAAGCTGTGCCTTAATCGTCTCTCTGCAACTGGTTCTTCATTTTTAATCTATACTACACAATTAACACCTCATTCTACCCCACTTTGTTCTCTGGACTTGACTCTTTAGCACTTTGTTTTGTCAATATAAAACATAGTTAATTATCGCATTGTCTTCTCACTAATTGCTATTTGAGATTAGTTTGCTTCCCCAACTAAATTTTAAACTTCTTGTGAACAAAAAGTATTGAATTTGGCATGCTATAATGATGAACATAGGCATAAATACCTAATTAAATGATCAATAATTGGTTGACTCTCAGGTTTAAATCACACATCAAAATAAAACAAAACTGGATTATTTCTTAGTTTCTTTCCTCCTAAATTAGATGTTACCTCAGAGGCACTAAAAACTATTAGATTTTTTGGTTATACGTTTGTTTTTCTTTTAAAAGTTCCTCTTAGTAAACTAGTCAGAAACATGCAATACCACAGAGAGACAGGGACATCATAGGAGAGTGAGGATAAAATGAACTTTCTCTTAGAAAGGGGATTATTTTAGTTCTCAATTTGAGTCTTTGATTGAACTAATTAGATTAAGAAGGATGGAACCATTCCTCAGGCATATTAGGAAGAGTCACATTTGGAGTGGGTGGAAAACTAAGGATACAAAAAACAGCAATGAGGTCAAAGGTCTTCCCCAGGGAGAGGTTTCATGACTCTGCTTGATAAAACCCTTAATGCCTGTCACTATTTTCAAAGCACAGAACAGTACACAGCCCAGAGCAGGCCCTGGTTGTATCTGCCCTGTGATTAGCTGACAAGATCACTGAATTGCAGGCTGATGACCCCAGTCACTGATGGAATCTGTCAGGCTCACTTTTCAACATTCTGGTACCCCTTTGTGAATAACTAGAGTTTCCTTCCTTTCCTTCCTGTCTGGTTTGCATCACTGACAAATTCCAGTTTTCCTCTCTTGAGAAAGATATTCTTCCTTGGCTCAGCCCATTGTAAGAACACATTCCATTTCAAGATGAACTGGAATATAGCCTTCATCATAAAACAATTGTAAGTGGTTGAGATAAAGCACCCAATAAAGCAACTGAAAGTAGAAAAAGGCAGAAAGAATTTGTGCCTTCTTACGGAGCAATACTCCCTATCCATCAGCTAAAAAGGAAAATCTGGGACACAGCTTAAAATTTTCATTAAAATGGAATAGAGCATTGGGAAGTCAGATTTAGACCAACAACCATGAGATATTTTTCTTACAGGTTCTTTCTGCTGGACAGTCTTATAGTGGGCTTCAAAGTTCTCTCTCTAATCAAGTTCAGCAAAGTTGCTTTTTCTTCCTCTCTTTGATTGAACCAGAGCTTTGGGAAGGGCAGCAAAGTAAGCTGAAATGAAATTGCCAAAGTTATGGTTCTCAAAGTAAATGAGATTTTCTCTAATGCTTACCAACTGTCACCAGGTCAGATGGATTTTTCTGCTTGAAGTCTCCTGATGCATTAATTTCTTCGCTGTCTTATGGTATCCCTCCAAAAGTAACCCCAGCAGCCATAAAGGCATAAAAAAGAGAATATATAGTATAACTGGTGCACAAAAGGATGGCAAGAAATAAAAAGTGGGGAGAAAAGCAGAAAGAAAGGGCTTTAGAAAAGCATGTTGTTTTCTTGGCTTTCAACTCAGGGGGACAATTCACCCATCACTCCACTCAGACCTACCAGAAAATAGCATGATGTGACAGGTCTGGGTTTGCTGAACTAGAAATTCTTAAAGGTAGGTGCATGTTTTCTTTTCTTGATTCATCTAGTACAGTGATTTTGGGAAAAAAAATGTTAAAGCAGTGAAACCACTATATATAAAGCAGCTGAAAGCAGAGTGACACTGGCTGAATTAGGGCGGCTCATTAGTAGGGCTTCCCCCTCCCCACAGGAGCAGCCCATATGAGCCTTCAAGTAATTGTAGGATTGGAGGTGCGAAAGTCACCACTCTAGAGGATTTCTGGTGATCCAGCAAGTGACAGCACCAGGACTTAATTTCTCTGAATACAAAGGGCTATCAACTAAATTAGGGAACAGGAAGATATTCTCTGTTTCTCTCTAATGTATTCACGTACAGTTTCCTAATTCACTCTGGTTTCTTGGGCTAAAAATTAGTATCATTTGTAATAGAGATCACAAGTCTTATCGCCTACCATCTAACTGCCCTCATCTCCCTTCTTTCATAAAACATTTCAATGGATGTTTACTGAATCCCTGTTTTATGTCCAAGGCATTATCTTGTAGTTTGAAGTTAGAAATAAGTATAATAGTAGTAGTAGTAACAGTAAGAATGGTAAAAATAATAGCAAACATATAGATATTATTAATTAACTTCCACTCTTTTAAGCTCCTTATATATGTTAAATCATTCAATCATCTAAATGATATTCTAGGAAAGATGCGATTATTATTTCCAATTTATAGATGAATAAATTAAGGCAAGAATGATGAATCTGCCTCCATTTAAGTTGATTTTCACTTCTCTTGCCTACCAAACCAGCAAACAAGCAGTGCATATAACATATACAAGATTAGCTGGGCGAGGTGGCTCATGCCTATAATCCCAGTGCTCAGGGAGCCAATGTGGGAGAATTTCTTGAGGTCAGGAGTTTGAGACCAGCCTGGATAACATAGCAAGACCCCATCTCTACAAAAATTTCTAAAAATTAACCACCATGATGCCGTGTGCCTTAGTCCCAGCTACTTGGGAAGCTGAGGCAGAAGGATCACTTGAATCCTAAAGTTCAAGACTGCAGTGAGCTATGATTATGTCACTGCACTCCAGCCTGGATGACAGAGAAAGACCCTGTTTCTAAAATTAAAACACACACACACACACACACACACACACACACACATACATACACACAAGATTAAAGAATAAAGCTAATATTGTCATTCTCCAGTTCCTTCTGTAAAATTCAGTGGTCCACTGGAAGTAGGGCTCTGCTGTGTTGGAGGACATAGACCCATGGGTTTATAGACTTATTATTCAGGAGTGCCCTGGGCTGGGTCAAATACCCATACAAGTGCCATCCTATTATGACACAATCATATCTCACTGGGCTCAAACTCCTGGGCTCAAGCCTCAAACTCCTGGGCTCAAGCAATCCTCCTGCATCAGCCTCCCGTGTAGCTGGGAATATAGCTATTAGTGTATGCCACATCATCGGCTAATTAAAAAAACAAATTATTAGGAGCTTCCTGCAGCACCAGTCCCGCCTCTAAAGTCTATCACTTACTGCATCACTGAGTCTGTAGCAGGCCTGGCCGTGGCCTACTGGCAAATAAAATCACTAATATTTTATGTGTTGAATAAAAAAGTGCTGTCCCTGCCAGACGCCATTGGGTATCTTGTCTGGGCTGGGTGTGAGACAGTTTGTGTAGAGTATAAGGTTAAACAATAACTTCCTAAAAGTCTCTTTGGTTTTCTAAGCAGACAGCCCCCTGTTGTAGATATTTACTGAATTTCTTAATTAGCCTAGATTACTTAAAGATATTTAAAACAGATGCCCACTGATTTTCCTTGAATTTTATGGAAGCTTGGAGACCTATGTCAAAGAATTTGCATCCTCTGTATAATGTGGCGTCAGACATTACAGACCCATTGGATGGACTAAGTATTTTCAAAGAGAAGCAAGCTATGAGAAATGAAACCTGGACCCCTGGAGAAAAATCATCATGAAAGATGAAACCTGTCAAGGAGGCTAACTAAGCAAGAAGGGCCGACACTTTAGTTCTGAGTGAGGATTAAGGCCCTCATGTACCCACCCAGATATAACCCCAACTCCAGAATGCCTTGGAGCTCTGCAAAAGAGAAGAATGAGGAATAGAGAACTGTGTCTTCAGAGGCCCCAAAGCTCTGCTATGGGAGGCCCTTCTGGAAGATCAGGTCAGGCAAGCAGGAGTACTTCCCTAGTGAATGATAGGGGAAGAGCAGCAGTGGCAATTGGTGAATTGCACAAAACTACGGAACTTTCTGCATAAGTTTGGCAAAAGTGCATCCACTGAGAGATGATACCCCAAGCTGGGACTCCTGGAGGGGGACTGACTTCATGCTGAAGCCCTAAATCCTAGAGGAAGAGGAAGGAGGAAGTGGAATCATTCAGCATACACCTGTAGGCACATTTTGGGGATTCTCTACTGCTGTTGGGGAGAGGAGATGACTTCTTATTAATTAGGCAGACAGGGGCTTTGGAGCACTGAGATTCTAGCTGTTACTACAAATGTGACACTTCTCACTGTATAAAGCCTGGGATTTAGCAAGTTATATGTATAACATTTGGGTTTTTTGTTGTTGTTGTTGTTATTTTGCTTTATTTGTTTTTTTGTTTGATACAGTCTTGCTCTGTTGCCCAGGCTGGAGTGCAGTGGTGTGATCTCAGCTCACTGCAACCTCCACCTCCCAGGTTCAAGTGATTCTCCTGCCTCAGTCTCCTGAGTAGCTGAGATTACAGGTTCCTGCCACCATGCCCGGCTAATTTTTGTATTTTTAGTAGAGACGGGGTTTCTTCACGTTGGCCAGGCTGGTCTCAAACTCCTGACTCCACCTCAGCCTCCTAATGTGCTGGAATTACAGGCATGACCCACCATGCCCAGCCTACATATAACATTTGAATCTTAGTCCCAATGAATGTAATCTTCATTATTTGTAAAGGAGTACTTGACAGAGTTATGTTCAGTAGATATGTCTTTGGGAGCCTCTTTAGTTCATATGCTTCCATGTTTCTAAATTCATCAGACATTTATTGAACACCTATTATATGTCAGACAATAGGCCAGAGGTTGAGAATATAAAAATACATACACCAAAATAAATATGGTGTAGTCTCTGATCCCAATCTCACAGGGTAGCAGTGCACTCATCTATTAAGCAATGATGGGATGTGAAGTGGTCAGTGTCACAGAGAGATACGGCCATGTATAGGGAGAAACAAAGAAAGGGCTGGGGGGAAGTTACAGAAGGTGGCATAGTGGATATGCTACACAGGGCATAATAGGTGACAATGAATTTGCTAGGACAACAGATAGGAGGCAGAGCATTTGAATCTATAAGGGAAATGGAGAATGCCCCGCACAATCTCCAGGCTTCTCACTACTCAGTATCCTGCGAGTTTCACATCTATATGGACTGCATTCCCTCTTGTCCCCTGCCTTCCAGGTTTGCATTTCTAAGGGGGAGGTGCCAGCAGGAGGAAAGAGAGATATTTATGTCTCTAGCTCCCTCTCTGTCCAGTTTGACAGTAGCTATGTTCTTCCATCTGACAAGGATTCGCTCCCAAGTTCTGGCAAGAGAAGGAAACAGTTACTAGAAGGGAGCAAGATTGGCAGCTGCCTGCTATTGCTGGTCCAGGGTAGTCACCTTCACTTACATGCATCATTAATCCTGCCCACACCCCCCACAGAGAATCCTTTCACTTTACTACCTTCCATTACCTTTCTGGTGAACCATCTGTTCCCTGTTGGGACCCTGCATGATATAACACTCTAAATACAATAGTATATGTAAGGCAGATATGAAATGACAAAGTTCATTTAGGGGAGCTATTATTAGTTCACTGGCTCTAGGCAGAGCTCAAGAAGCAGAAACAAGAGATGTAGCTGAAGAGGATGCCAGGGGCCACATGACATGGAGCCTCGTGCTATGTGTAGGAGGCTTTGTCCCAAAGACCGCTAATTCAACTGGTGTTCACGTATTTGGCTTTTCTGGTGATTTCCTCACAATTCCTCAAAATTCCTTAAAATCTTATATTATCAGGGCATTGGATTAAAGGCATTTCTCTGACTCTGAATCATAGAACACAGCTTTCAAATAACCTGGTTGAGAAGTAATAGAACTCCTCTACTTTCTGCTGAGAACCCTTGTGAATTACTCTTAGGAATGAGAAAGCAGGATTTAGTTGAAGGTGGTAGCTTTCCCCTTCCAATATGTATAATCCCTAAACAAATCATCTTCTGGTAGATGATCCAGAATCGAGTGCTTCCCTAGGGTAGTTGTTCTTCACTTTTTAGTTTTCTCCTGAACAAGCACTGAATTATCTTGAGAATGTGAGCCACATTAGAGAGCCATTGCAAGCTCAGAGAATAAAAGTTCTCAGTATATTCCATATTCCTTCTCAAACACAGACCTACATGCTAGCCGAGAGCAGAAGAGCCAAAGCAGAAGAGAAGGCAGTTTTTTTATCTATTATTAAGCACAGTACATTTAATGTAATAGGATATTGTTGGTGGAGCGATTGCTCTAAACAGAGATACTTAAACTCTCCAGCCAGCCCTGAATGAAACAGATATTGTAGGTGGGCTGATTCACACCCATTCCCAACACTTTTTCCCCTTGTCAACCTCTATCATAGAGAGTAGAAAAGTTAAATGCTCACTTCACCCGCCTCCCTTGGATAATGATGACTAGCCAGTGAAATGTAAGTGGAAACAAGAAGGAGTTTCTGCTAGGGGTTTCTTGAAAAGCTTTTTATAGCTCTGATAAAAAGAGACAATCATAGTGAGCATCATCCCCTCCTCCTCTGATTTTGACTTGAACATGGGAGGGCTGTCTGGAGCAGCAGCAGCCATCTGGTAAGCAGGAGGTAATGACTAGGAGGACAAAAGGTATGCAAAGACACTGGGTCCAACATGCCATTATTAAGCATTAAAGAACAATAGCAATGGTTTCAGATTTTTTGTTATGTTAGATCCTTTGAGGCTAACATTCATTGAGCACTCTGCTCTTATACCTAAATATATTCTTAACAAATACACAGGAATAACAGAAAAGCCAAAGCTATTCGATACCTCTCATTTCTTGATTAGAATTAGTGCTTTTGTTAAGATCATAGCATGTCTTGTATAATGAGCCAGTATTTTTTTCCAGAATAGCCTTGACATGTCTCTACACAGAAATTAATGTTCCTATCTCAACTGACACACATTTGTCAAGAACAATAAGTACATTTCCATTCTTGTGAAGTTTAGTTTCCATGGTCATCGTTATAATAATTTTTGAAAAGACCTTCCCCTTTTTAACCCCTCTCCCCCTCTTTCACACTCAATGGCAAAACCTCAACAATAGAGAGAGTCCAACCATCCTCTTCTCCTTGTAGGCACCCAAGCTGCTAAATATTGTAGATTGGCTTCACGTTAAGTCATAGTTGAAAACCTCAAATGGGTCCTCAACTCTGCCCCCCAAATCTAGTTACGTTTCTTTAGGGCTTACATTTCGACTCTCTGAGATAGTTTTTATGCCTTTATCTTCTCAAATGTCTTATTCAGCTTCCCCCTCCCTCCCTCTTAGAGTTTACTTAGTAACTAGAAACTATTGGGTAGCTGCCCGGTCCCTGTCATCTCTGCATTTACCCATCTTCTCTGGCTTCCCTCCTCTTACAACTGAAGAAACATCATTTCTTCAATTAAAAGCATAACCCTTTATGCACTACTCTTGCTATTCAAAGTGATCTGTGGACTGGCAGCACCAGCATCACCATCACCTGGGAAACTGCGGGAAATTCAGACTCTTGGGCCCCACCATACACCTAGAGCCTCACAATCTGCCATTTAACAAGCTCCCCAGGGGTTTTCTGTGTTTATGTATACAAACACTTGAGAGCACTACTCTTGACTTTATTCCTTCTTAAGAACTTCATGCCTTTGATCATCCTCATTCTTCTAAGTCATCATTTGCTTTTCCTCTAGTAATACAAGTTGATTCCTATCAGTAAACTAATAGTGTCTGGTGCTTTCTGCCTAAGAAAACCAAACATTCCTTTCTGATGACTACTCTCTCTCCCTAATTCCCTTTACCAGGTCCCTGAGATATTGTCCAAGTGTGCTGTCTCCACTTTCTTTTCTCCCACTCACTCATAATCCAACCTGCTATCTGTTCCCTCTACTCCACCAAAACCACCTTGTCCAGGTCATTTCTCATCCTCATGTAGTTAACCGGGCTCAGAACATGCTCTCTGAAATTGTGGTTCCTGGGCGTCCTGAATATTTGAAGCTGAAGGACATTGAGAAAAATCACAGAAGCAGGAAGGTCACTCTCTGAACTTCTCTCTCCCCTCTCCCACAAAGTAGGTTTTAAGACCTTTATTAACATTCTTATCCATAAATGGAGACACAGGGACACACAAGAATCTGAGGAAATAGGCCTTGCCAAGTCCTCACAGCTTAGTATCATTAGATCATATCCCTTTGGTCCAATCATACCTTTGCGTGACTGTTCACTCTTCATTAAACTGAAGCATTAAAAATCCACAATTCCCCTGTTTCTTTGAGTTCATTTCTGAAGGATCTCATGCCATGTAAAACTTATCTTAAATAAATGTGTATGCTTTCCTCTTATTATTTGTCTTTTATTATAGGGGTCTTAGCCACGAACCTAGTGATGTGTGGAGAAAGATACTACTAATTCTCCTTCACATAGCAAAACCCTCCCTTCTTTGAGCTTTTTCTTCCAGATCTCTCACAGTTGAGTAATTTTTCTTCTGCATATATTCTTGCCCTGGCTTTTATGAGCCTGCATTTTCCAGGTTTTCTTCCTTCCTCCTTGGTGGCTCCTCTGCAGTCTCTTTTGCCAACTTCTCTTCCTTTACCTCACCATTAATTATGAGGGTTCCCAAGGCTTGATCCTGGACCTCTTCTCTACCTTGTCCCCAGGTGATCTCATCCAGCTACATGCCTTTAAATAACAGTCTGCTGATGTTTCTTAAATGTCTATCTTTAAGCTCTGAATTTCTTACTGGAATATTCACCTGCTATGTGACAACCTCTATGTGAATATCTTGTTAGCATCTCAAAGTTGTCATGTTTAAAACTGAACTCAGGTTGTTTTCCAGTCTCTCCTCTCAAAAACTTTTCCTCCCCCAGTCTTCCCCATCTCAATAGAGGGCACATCAGCTCCCCAGTGGCATAAGGCTAAGACTTAGGAGTTATTCTTCATCCCTCTCTCCCTCACGCCCTGCAACATATCAATCACTAAGAACTATTTTACCTTCAAGACATGCTCAAATGATCTACATCTATGCTTCACCACCCGACCAAGTCACCACCATCTTTCACTTGAACCACTACAAAAGCCTCTCCTCTGTTCTCCCTTCTTTACAATTTTGCCTCCTCCAATCTATTCTCCATATGGAATCCTAAGTAGTCTTTTAAAGTCATAACTGATTAAAAGTACCTGAACTGTATAAATGACAGTGTAAAAGAAGACTCCAATGTCTCCTAATTGTATTTAGAATAAAATCCAAGCATCTGAAAGTGTCTGTATATTGGACTCCTGCCTCTTGCCACTCTCCCCCTTTTCCCTTTATACTTTGCTTCCCTTCACTTCCTTGAAAATGCTGAGTCTTTTCCACATCCAGGGACATGCTGTTTTCCTGGCTCCTTCTAATCCTTCAGAAACCAGCTTAAATGTCTCCTCCTTAGGGAATCCTGTCTTGACCACCATATTTAAATACTGCCCCCCCCCCCCCCATTCTTTTTACTCTCTATCACTGTACCCTGTTTACTTCCCTGCACTTCATATGTACATATTTGCTTACTTACCCACTAGACTGTAAGCTTCAGGCATGCAGAGATGGTAACTGCTTTATTCCCAGATAAATTGTAAATCCAGTACCTCCCGCTGTGCCATTGAATAATAAACAAGCTCACCCAGCCAACTATCTCCATCCTTTCAACAGCAACAACAACATATTGCTTATCATTGTGTTTTTACACTGATAATGACTTAAATATCATGGGACAGAGTGCCCTAGTAAAGACTTTTGAAACTGGGATGGATTAAAGTTAGAGAAAATGTCTTAATGATTACAAAAAGTTTTCTGTTTCTCAAGAGGTAGTAGACTGTTTTAATCTTTGAGGAAGGCAGTTTTCTTGATTTGGGAGAACTATTAAAAGAAGCCCTTTGCTTTCATATAATTAAATCAGGTTCTTACCAAGTTTTGTTTGTGAAAACTTTAAAGTCCTCATTGACCTAAACATACATACTTTAGCCTGGATGCTAAGTGATCCAGGTAATCTGAACCATTAAGAATAATTAAAGCACAGGGCTGTCTTTGCAAACAATATTCCTCACCCCTTTTTATGGGTTAGGACACAAGTGTCTTATCAGGTAGATGGTATATTGCACTTTGCCTACAATTGTCTCTTATTCTTCAAAAGGCCTGGATACATTCTTTGGTAAATAGAAGCTCACTGAGGCAATGAGGACTGTGGAAAGTCAATAGCAGAGGCTACCATTATCCAGTTCTATTATGTAGAGAACTTACTTCAGGTCAGGCACTGGGCTGAGAACCTGATAGATATTGTCTCAGTTCATCTTTTTATGAGTCTTTGAGGTAAGTACTATCTGTGCCCCATTTTATATTTAAAGAAAATAAGACTCGGATTGGCTGAGTTACTCTGAAAATGTGATTTATTAGCTTTGGTACAAAAGTAATTGCAGTTTTTGACATTAAAAGTAATGGCACCAACCTAGCAGCTACTTTTGCACCAGTCCAATAACTATTTAGCAGCAGAGCCAGACTTTCAGCTGAATTCTAGGCACTGTTAAGGAGTGTGTTAACTAGGCAGCATTAAGTGCCATAAGTTAAGGAATGTTGTAGGTTAAGGAGTGATCTTCCCCTCTTGCTGGAAGAGAGACACGAACAAAAGCAACTCAACTGGACTGGACTGGCTGGGCACTGTCCTACACAAGGTGTTGTTAGAGACTGAATGCATTATTACCCAGTATGTGCTGAGCCATCAACCTGCTGGGACCAGTGAGCAACAGCTTGTTCTTATGGACAAGGTGGGCTTCCTCCACGGGAGAAGCCATTTCCACTGTTCACTGTCTCGGGAATAGGTTGCTTCTAGAACAGGAGGTCATGTTTGGGGAGGTGGGCCTTAGACTAGAGAAACTAGAAATTGCATTCCTTCCTTGGGCCCTGGCTCCGAGGGATGGACACACACGGGGGACTTGGCAACTGTCTGGCTTCTGCCCCTGTTGTTAGGCTGGGGGCCAAGCAGGAAGGGTCTGGGCCGGTGGGCTATGAGTGTAGCCAATCTAAACACAGTCATTAAGTCATACTCTGCTCTCAATTGAAGGATACAAATTAAGAGAAGGATGTTCTCTCAGGCTTGAGAAGGAGTGATGAAGAAGGTCAGCCCAATGCCACCTCACAAGGCCTGATAGTAGATGATACAGTGACCCAAGGGCGACAAGGTTTTGGGGCTTTAGAAAAAGTGTCAGAAACAGTGGTATAGCAACTTCACAAGGAATGAAGAATGCTAGCGACCTCTTTGAGGGACCCGTTTCTGAGCACTGATGAGAAAGTACCCTGTCAAATGTGATAGAATTGGGGATACTTTGGTTTCTTGTCCCCACCTTCTGGATATAGCAAGATTCTCGCCTCTCTCATTCATTACTTAATATTTATGGAATTATATTTCGGGTCACAGGCTAGTGAGAACTTTTCTTGTTTAAGGTGACATTTTTTACTATAACTGGCATTTTGTGTATTTTTGTCAGAAACCCTTCAGGTGCTCTGGCAGGAATCCAACTTAAACTAGCTTATGCAGGAATGGGAATTGGCCTATAGACCTAGAAAGGCTAGAAGCCTGGGGCTCAAATATCTCAAGCACTCCATGCAGCTCCCCCGACCCCTCTCTCCTGGCTTTGCTATTCTTTGTGCTGGCTTCTTTCTTAGGCAGATTGTCCCATGTTGTGGCAAAGATGGTCCTTGGCAGTCCTAAGTTTTACTTTCTTTATGGATAGCAATTTCAGATGAAGTATAAGAAAGGGCCACTTTCCTGAAAGCTCCTACAAAAATCCCAGAGACGCAGTAGCTTGGTTTAGGTCACATACCCCCACTTGAACCAATCAGGCTTCAGGCTAACGGAATGGGGTATTTTGGCCATCCTGAGCTGGATACCAGAGGAGGGGGAGATAATGCAATTAGATAGCCCCTCCAGGAAGATATGTCCTGAAAGAAAAACATGTTAAACTGACAAGAAAGATGATTATGTCCCTTATTAAAAGAAGAAAAGGGATGACAAGAAGCAGAAAAGATGTTAAAATGTGTTGATTCTAAAATAACTAAGGAGTCGGCACACAATTGAAAATATACCACAAATAATAGGAGTGTTTATGGTTTCTGGAAGATAGAGAAATGATTCCTAGAGCTGAGGCCCTGACACATACAACCTGAGATGATGTCATTCCCTTCAATACCAAGGGAGAAACAAAGGCTAGTCACAGACTAGAATTTAAGATGCACAGGGGGAAAGGTGTCCATAAAAAATCACAGATTTTAGGTTTGTCTTTTATTATTTTTTTAAAATTAAATTTCTATGCAGATCCATATTTTTAAATGTTTGAACAAGTCTGAGCTAACAAAGACTACTTTCCCTAAAGCAGAATACCAGGGGGATCTACATATGATCAAAGTGACATGAGTGTTTGTGTATAATATTCAGAGTGGCCAAAGACAGAAAGAAAGAAACTGCATGTTGGTGGTGATCTTGAGATATCGTCTGACTTCAAAAGTTTGTAATCAGGCCCAACTGAAAACTCAGCCAGTCAGTCCCTGGAACAGCAGCCTGACTGTGGAATCCTGTTAAAAATCTATCTTGGAGATTAAGGCAGATTTCATAGGCTATACAAGATCTGTATTAAGCATGTAAGTGACTTCGGTTCAGAATCCCTTAAAAACAGGAAAGAGCATATAGATAGGGATAACATACAAACAGAGGAAGAATGAGAAAAGGATTTTAGAATATATTGCACCTAGTACCTTATTTTCACAAAGAAACTTAAGAGAGGAATGTATGGAATTCCATAAGACACACAGTAGCCAAGGGCCTCCTTTAGCACGTAGTGACCTCATCACAGAGGGGTGATCCCCCATGGCTTTAGCCAAAGGACTAGCAGAAAGATACATCTGATTTTTAGCATTTCTGGTTATCATCTTTCCTTCATAGCGCCCCAGTCCTTTGCCTGTAGCCATCCTCATAGTGACAGAAACCTCTTTCAGTGGACAAGACATCTAACAATGTGAAAAAGAGCAGAAAGTCTAGAATAGGTGACGAACACACACATGGCTATGTAAGTGATGCAGCGGAAAGGGAGAGTGCAGGTGTCTATCTCAGCCAGCCCCTCAGGGGCTAATTGGTTCCACAGGAAATCGTCAAAACAACTGTTTCCCTGAAACTTAAACACCAGCCATCATCCCTGTTATATCGTTTGTAGGCGCCACTCATCTTTCAACTTCAAGAGCTAGGACATTATATCACTTGGTTTTGAAAATATTCTAATAAATACCATACCTTGCAGATTCATTTTAATCAGCCCTGTCTTGAAATAGTTGTTTACTAATTTTGCATAATATAATTAAATTCCCTAACACTATACTTAAGAGCCATTAAAGATATGACTTATCCTGATGAGAGTTGGGAAATTCCAAATTTAAGATGTCTACAATCCCTGATGTTGTGAAAATAAGATTCTCCATGAGGACAGCAAATTGGAATGAGAATTAAAGAGTACAGTTTCCCTTTTATTAAATATTATGATACATGAAGAATACAAAAGGCAGGAGGCTCAGAGAGGCTGGGAATCTTGTTCAATATTTTCTCCCTTCGTGAATCCAGTACACAAACATTCAATTTGGCATTAGGTTTCACAAGTTCCCAGCTGCAAAGAAACGTGTGATGAAGTGTGTTAATTTCTTCCACTTTCTAGACTGCCGATTCTTTCTCTGTCATTTGATGTCTATCCCTCCACCCCTACCACCACCAAGCAGGACATCCTTAATTTCTCCCTCTTCCTTTTCATATTTTTGACAGTCTCATGTCTGAACATCCTTATCCATCTCACATGGTCTTTGTCCTAGTGAGACCCTGATCATGTTATACTTTACCGGTTTATTGCAAGGGTCTCCCTCTTGGTTTTCCACCTTCCAATATCTTTTTATCCAGTCTTTGCTACTCATGCTGTCAAATGAACCTCTTAGAGGTTGTATATTTCACTTCCACTACTCAAATCCCATCAATATACTTCAAACTCTTGTTGCTGGAATCCAAATTTGCAGGCTATATTTCTAATATGTTTTGAAGGCTCCTCTACTCAAATGTCTTTGCCTCAGTCTCATTGATCTTCTTTCCCCCTAAAGAAGTAGGTAAATGACCTAGTAGAGTGCTTGGTACATACGAGGGAGAATAAAAAATATTAGTTTATTCTGCTTGGGATAAAATAAAGCTATTATGCTTTGCTTATCTCTTCCCTTTTATCTAATGTACTCCCTTCTCTTAGCTGCATGTCAAAATCTGGTCTTTCTTTTAAAAGATAAAGTTTCACCTCTTCTGTAAAGCCTTTTCTATCCAGCCATTGTGATTATTACCTCTCTAACCTTCTGTAGCGATTGCCTCTCCGTAGCACCATTTGGTTCTACTCTAAGGGAGAAGAAGTTGGGGTATTTGCCTGCTAACTCCTGTCTAGCACAGGTGGAGAGATGCTTCTGGGAGCATTGGCTCCCTGGCATGTTGGCCTGCTGCCCCATGCATTGACCAAGAATGATTTCAGTCCTCCCCTTCCCCGCCAAACAACAACAGCAACAAAAACACTCAGACAGAATAAAGCCTTGCAGGTCTTGCAATAGAAAGCTGTGGAAATATAAGGGCATATTGAGGTCCCAGGAGCATGAGAGGGGCATCCTTCCATGGCATCTTATTGTCAGGAAGTACTAAGAGTTTCCCCAGGAAGCCTCTTATATGCCAGGTGGCTTCTTCCCAGCTCCCATGCTTTAGCAGTCACCCTATCCCCTCAAAATGTCAGTGTCAGCAAGTGACTTTAGGAATCCCTTTCTCTGTCTGCTAGACCACTGGCAGGAGGAGCCAAAATGCCCAGGCAGCAGTGGATTGGTATGATGTTCTGTGGAATGTCAAGATAACAAGATTCTTTGGATTATATTCTATAAAAGGGCAGTAAACACCACCTTGGGATGAGGTTCTCATAGGGTACTGTTCATCCCAGGTGACTGGAAACTGCTTTTGATCCTACTTCCTGATGCAACCTGAAGGGTATATATGTCAAATAAATAGTCACATACCAAGTGCCCAAGATTGAGATGCTGTATTGATATGTTACTAGAACATATCAACACTAATATGACACTGCATGCAGCACAGCTGTTGTGATTGAGGCTACTATTTGACTAAGCTTACGGTGATCAACCATAATTTGCCATGATCTACCTGGATTTTTTTCAAGGGCTAGGTTGGCATATTAAATGCAGAATCCTGAGTTTATACTCTGAAGTTTGGCTACAGAATCTTTGACATCTTAATGGAGATACTAAGAATGAAAACACAGCTACATTCAACTGGGAAGTGTTGGAGACTTGGATCCATTTAGATGGTTTGAATTGGGAAAACTACAAGAATCAACCATTGATTTACATAAATGATAGATACCATTACTAGAAATATAAGGGTTTTGAAATGCTCTGGCTATGTTGTTAAATGGTTCAAAAGTTAACTATGTTAGAAGCAGTGACAGTTGATGAGGTAAGGGGCTGGGACCTCAAACTATGAAGCAAGAATGGTACAAGCCTAGGTCCTAAACTCATTCAAGAGGAGTAGCTGTGGTCACTTCTGGATCAGGCTGAATAAAGCTTAAATTTCACTGTTGGTATCCCACACATGGTATTTAGACTGAAAAACTCAGACTTAGGGAAATACACACACACACAAACACACACACACACACACACACACATATACATATATATATACACACACACATATATACATATATATATACACACACACACATATATATATAATATATACATACATATACACACACACACACACACACACACACACACACACACACACACATATATATATATATATATAGGCAAGGTCTCACTTTGTCGCCCAGGCTGGAGTGCAATGTCATGATCAGATCAAGGCTCACTGCAGCCTCAACTTCCCCAAGCTCAGGTGATTCTCCTACTTCCCCAGTAGCTGGAACTACAGGTGCAGGTCATCAGGCCCAGCTCATTTTTGTATTTTTTGCAGAGATAGGGTTTCAGCATGTTGCATGGGCTCCCAAGTGCTGGGATTATGGACACGAGCCACTGCACCTGGCCATACTTGTGTATTCTGATACCACTTTTCAGTAGAGATAAAAAGTCAGGGTTGGGCTTTCCCTGGGGGACTGTCTGTTTCTACTTTCAGTTATTCTGGGAAGAGTCAGCTCCTAAGATAAGATAGAGATTATAGATAGGTTTTCAAGGACATAATACTTTAAGAAGAAGGTAGCCAAAAAAAGGCAGGGGAGGATCCAAGATGGCCAAATAGGAACAGCTCTGGAGTGCAGTTCCCAGCAAGAACAATGCAGAGGGTGAGTACCTCCCGCATCTCCAAACATATTTCACTGCCCACAGACCAGGAGATTCCCAGGCCGAAAACACCATGAGTTTTCAGCACACCGGTTTCAGCCAGTGCCGGGTTGGCTCACAGAAACTAACACAAATCTGGGCAGCCGTTTCAACTGGTGCCTGGAACACCTGGGAGACAGAGCTGCCCAGTCAACTGAAAGGGAGGGGGCTGAGACAGGGAGCCAGGCGATCTGGCTCGGCGGGTACCACCCCCACAAAACAAGCAATCTGAACCACTCTGGATTGAGAGTTTTGCAGCAAGTGCAGCTAAACCTGGGACAGTCCAGCTCAGTTGGGCGAAGGGTGTCTGCCACTACCAAGGCAGTCTGCCACTACTGAGGCAGTTCACACAGCAGCTGGGCAGAGTCTGTAGCAGCTCAGCAACACATCTGCTGGCAGACTGTGACTAGAGTACTCTGTGTGGGGCAGGGCATCTATGAAAAAAGGCAGCAGCATGTCAGGAACTTATAAATAAAGCCAATCTTCCTAGGACCGAGAACCTGGGTAAAGAGGTAGTTACGAGTTAAGCTGCAGCAAATTTAAAGGTACCTGCCCAGCAGCTCTGCATGGAACAACAGAACTCCCAGAACAGCACTTGAGCTCCTATAAGGAACAGACTGTCTCCTTAAGCAGCTGTCTGACCCCCATGTACCTAAAGAGGCACCTCATAAAGGAGAGCTCAGGCTGACACCTGGCAGGTACCTTTCTGGGATGAAGATGACAGAAGAAGTAACCAGCAGCAACTCTTACTGTTCTACAGCTGCTACAGGTGATCACCAGGCTAGTAGGGTCTGGAGTGGACCTCCAGCAGTCCTGCAGCAGAGGGGCCTGACTGTTAGAAGGAAAACTAAGAAACAGAAAGAAATAGCTTCAACCTCAACAAAAGGACATCCACTCAGCGACCCCATCCAAAAGTCACTAACTACAGAGACCACAGGTAGATAAAGCCATGAAGATGGCAAAAAAAAACAGTGCAAAAAGGATGAAAACACCAAAAACCAGAACGCCACTCCTCCTCCAAGGGATCACAACTCCTCATCAGGTAGGGATCAAAGCTGGATGGAGAATGAATCTGATGAATTGACAGAAACAGGCTTCAGAAGGTGGGTAATAACAAACTTCTCAGAGCTAAAAGAACATGCACTAACCCAATGCAAAGAAACTAAGAACCTTGAAAAAAGGTTAGATGAAATGCTAACTAGAATAAACAACTAAGAGAAGAACATAAATGACTTGATGGAGCTGAAAAACACAGCACAAGAACTTTGCAAAGCATACACAGGTTTCAATAGCCAAATAGACAAAGCAGAAGAAAGGATATGAGAGATTGAAGATCAACTCAATGAAATAAAACAAGAAGGCAAGATTAGAGAAAAAAGAGTGAAAAGAAATGAACAAAGCCTGCAAGAAATATGGGATTATGTGAAAAGACCTAATCTATGTTTGATACGTGTACCCTGAATGTGACGGAGAGAATGAATCCAAGCTGGAAAACACTCTTGAGGATATTATCCAGGAGAACTTCCCCAACCCAGCAAGGCAGGCCACCATTCAAGTCCAGGAAATACAGAGAACACCAGAAAGATATTCCCTAAGAAGAGCAACCCCAAGGCACATAATCGTCAGATTCACCAGGGTTAAAATGAAGGAAAAAATGCCAAGGGCAGCCAGAGAGAAAGGTCAGGTTATCCACAAAGGGAAGCCCATCAGACTCACAGTGGATCTCTCTGCAGAAACCCTACAAGCCAGAAGAGAGTGGGGGCTTATATTCAAAATACTTAAAGAAAAGAACTTTCAACCTAGAATTTCATATCCAGCCAAACTAAGCTTCATAAACAAAGGAGAAATAAAATCCTTTACAGACAAGCAATTGCTGAGAGATTTCATCACCACCAGGCCTGCCTTACAAGAGCTCCTGAAAGAAGCACTAAACAAGGAAAGGAACAACCAGTACCAGCCACTCCAAAACATACCAAATGGAAAAGACCATCAACACAATGAATAAAATGCATCAACTAATGGGCAAAACATCCAGCTAGCATCAAAATGGCAGGATCAAATTCACACATAACAATATTAACCTTAAATATAAATGGGCTAAATGCCCCAATCAAAAGACACAGACTGGCAAATTGGATAAAAAGTCAAAATCCACTGGTGTGCTGCATTCAGGAAACGCAGCTTACATGCAAGGACACACATAGACTCAAAATAAAGGGATGGAGGAATATTTATCAAGCAAATGGAGAGCAAAAGAAAAGCAGGAGTTGCAATCATAGTCTCTGATAAAATGGACTTTAAACCAACAAAGATCAAAAGAGACAAAGAAGGGCATTACATAATGGTAAAAGGATCAATGCATCAAGAAGACCTAACGATCCTAAATATATACACACCCAATACAGGAGCACCCAGGTACATAAAGCAAGTTCTTAATGACCTACAAAGAAACTTAGACTCCCACACAATAATAGTAGCAGACTTTAACACTCCACTGTCAATTTTAGACAGATCAATGAGACAGAAAATTAACAAGGGTATCCAGGATTTGAACTCAGATCTGGGCCAAGTGGACTTAATAGACATCTACAGAAATCTCCACCCCAAATCCACAGAATATATATTCTTCTCAGCACTGCATTGCACCTACTCTAAAACTGACCACATAATTGGAAGTAAATCACTCCTTAGCAAATGCAAAAGAATGGAAATCATAACAAACAGTCTCTCAGACCACAGGGCAATCAAATTAGAACTCAGAATTAAGAAACTAACTCAGAACCACACAACTTCATGGAAACTGAACAACTCGCTCCTGAATGTCGACTAGATAAACAATGAAATGAAGGCAGAAATAAAGATGTTCTTTGAAACCAATGAGAATGAAGACAAAACGAACCAGAACCTCTGGGACACATTTACAGCAGTGTCTAGAGAGAAATTTATAGCAATAAATGCCCACATGAGAAGTGAGGACAGATCTAAAATTGACACCCTATCATTAAAATTGAAAGAGCTAGAGGAGCAATATCAAAAAAACTCAAAAGCTAGCAGAAGACAAGAAATAACTAAGATCAGAGCAGAATTGGAGGAGATAGAGACACATAAAACCCTTCGAAAAATCAATAAATCCAGGAGCTGGTTTTTGAAAAGATCAACAAAATAGACAGACTGCTAGCCAGATTAATAAAAAAAGAAAAGGGAGAATAATCAAATATATGCAATAAAAAATGATAAAGGGATTATCACCATCGAGTCTACAGAAATACAAACTACCATCAGAGATTACTACAAACAACTCTGTGCACATAAACCAGTAAACCTGGAAGAAATGGATGAATTCATGGACACTTGCACCCTCAAAAGCCCGCCCCCCGGGGGGGGATCCCCCCCCGCCGGGGCACGTACAAAGAGGAGATATTACCATTCCTTCTGAAACTATTCCAAACAACATAAAAAGAGGGAATCCTTCCCAAATCATTTTATGAGACCAACATCATCCTGATAACCAAAACCTGGCAGAAACTCAACAAAAAAAGAAAACTTCAGGCCAGTATCCATGATGAACATAGATGCAAAAATCTTCAATAAAATACTGGCAAACCGATTGCAGCAGCACATCAAAAAGCTTATCCATCATGATAAAGCAGGCTTCATCCCTGCGATGCAAGGCTGGTTCAACATACACAAGTCTGTAAACCTAATCCACCACATAAACAGAATCAAAGACAAAAATCACATGATTATCTCAATAGATGCAGAGAAGGCCTTCGACAAAATTCAACACCGCTTTATGCTAAAAACTCTCAGTAAACTAGGTATCAAATGAACATATCTCAAAATAATAAAAGCTATTTAGACAAACCTACAGCCAATATCATAGTAAATGGGCAAAAACTGGAAGCATTCCCTTTGAAATACAGCACTAGACAAGAATGCCATCTCTCACCACTCCTATTCAGTATACTATTGGAAGTTCTAGCCAGAGCAATTAGGCAAAAAAAAAAAAAAAAAAAAAAAAAAAGGGTATTCAGTTAGGAAAGGAAGAAGTCAAATTGTCTCTATTTGCAGACAACATGATTGTATATTTAGAAGACCCTATCATCTCAGCCCAAAATCTCCTTAAACTGATAAATAAATTCGGCAAAATCTCAGGATACAAAATCAATGTGCAGAAATCATAAGCATTTCTATACACCAATAATAGATAAACAGAGAGCCAAATCATGAGCGAGCTCCATTCACAATTGCTAAAAAGAGAATAAAATACATAGGAATACAACTAACAAAGGATGTAAAGGACCTCTTCAAGGAGAACTACAAACCACTGCTCAAGGAAATAAGAGAGGACACAAACAGATGGAGAAACATTCCATGCTCATGGTTAGGAAGAATCAATATCGTGAAAATGGCCATACTGCCCAAAGTAATTTATATAGTCAATGTTATCCCCCATCAAGCTACCAATGACCTGCTTCACAGAACTGGAAAACAACACCTAAAACTTCATATGGAACCAAGAGAGCCCGCATAGCCAAGACAATCCTAAGCAAAAAGAACAAAGCTGGAGGCATCATGCTACCTGACTTCAAACTATACTACAAGGCTACAGTAATCTAAACAGCATGGTACTGGTAGCAAAACAGAGATATAGACCAATGGAACAGAATAGAGGCCTTGGAGGCAACACCACACATCTACAACCATCTGATCTTTGACAAACCTGACAAAAACAAGCAATGGGGAAAGGATTCCCTGTTTAATAAATGGTGCTGGGAAAACTGGCTAGCCATGTGCAAAAAGCAGGTACTGGACCCCTTCCTGACACCTTACATTAAAATTAACTCCAGATGGATTAAAGATTTAAACATAAGACCTAACACCATAAAAACCCTAGAGAAAATCTAGGGAAAACCATTCAGGACATAGGCATAGGCAAGGACTTCATGCTAAAACACCAAAAGCATTGGCAACAAAAGCCAAAATAGACAAGTGGGAACTAATTAAACTCCAGAGCTTCTGTACAGCAAAAGAAACAATCATTAGAGTGAACTAGCAACCAACAGAATGGGAAAACATTTTTGCAATCTACCCATCTGACAAAGGGCTAATATCCAGAATCTATAAAGAACTAAAACAGATTTACAAGAAAAAACAAACAAACTCATCCAAAAGTTGGCAAATGATATGAACAGAAATTTTTTCAAAAGAAGACATATATGAGGCCAACAAACACATGAAAAAATGCTCGTCACTGGTTATTAGAGAAATGCAAATGAAAACCACATTGAGATACCACCTCACGCCAGTTAGAATGGCGATCATTAAAAATCTGGAGACAACATGCTAGAGAGGATGTGGAGAAATAGGAACACTTTTACACTGTTGGTGGGAGTGTAAACTAGTTCAGCCATTGTGGAAGACAGTGTGGCACTTCCTCAAGGACCTAAAAATGGAAATTCCATCTGACCCAGCAATCCCATTACTGCGTAGATACCCAAAGGATTATAAATCATTGTATTATAAAGACATATGCACACATATGTCATGCACACATATGTTCATAGCAGCACTGTTTAGAATAGCAAAGACCTGGAACCAACCCAAATGCCCATCAACAATAGACTGGACAAGGAAAATGTGGCACATATACACCATGAAATACTATGTAGCCATAAAAACTGATGAGTTCGTGTCCTTTGTAGGGACATGCATGAATCTAGAAACCATCATTCTCAGCAAACTGACACAAGAACAGAAAATCAAACACCGAATGTTCTCACTCATAGGCAGGTGTTGAATAATGAGAACACACGGACACAGGGAGGGGAGTATCACACACTGGGGTCTGTTGGGGGAGGGACAGTGGGAGGGGGTGGGAGGTTGGGGAGGGATAACGTGGTGAGAAACGCGCAGATGTAGGTGACAGGGGGATGGAGGCAGCAAACCACATTGTCAAGTGTGTACTTATGCAACAATCCTGCATGATCTACACATGTATCCCAGAACCTAAAGTACGATAAAAATAAATAAATAAATAAATAAATAAATAAAGATAAATAAAACAGGAAAAAAAGAAAAAGAATCCTGATCTGTAGCACTACCATATTCCCAGCATGGAAAACAGTGCCTGGAACACATTAGCTGCTCCATAAACGTGTGGAGCAGAGCCTCTAAAGGAGGAAGAAAGAGTCAGGGACAATCTCAGAGCATCACAGCTAGTGAGTGACACAGCAAGAGTTAAAACTTGAGGTCACGCTTCTGCTGGTCCTGGCCTACTTCTGACACATCTTCATATATTAAGTTTGCACTAAAAAATGTATAATGTCAAATGCTGCAAACTAGCATCTCTTGCTGATTGCAACATAAATTGTTAAAGCTCTTTCACAAAGCAATTTGGCAGTATGCGTTGAGTGCTATGAGAATGGACATATTCTGACCTGGTAATCCTACTTTCATAAAGTGGCCTGAAATATTAGAAACACTGTTATGAGAAAATTTGTTTCTTGAAGCATTATTTGTAATTCCAAAAACAAACAAATCGTGACAAGCTAAATGCACAAGAGTAAGGGAATAGTTAAGTCAGTAACGGTATATCCACTTGATATAGTATCAGCAAAAATGATTGCTCTGAAGACATTTTCAAGGTCAAATGAAAATAGCATCAAAGCCATATGTTCAATGTCTCATACTATGAAGGAAGCAAATATGTACATTAAAAAATACTTGGAGAAAATAAACCAAAATACTCTCATTGTTTATGTTATGGTAATAACTTTTTTCTTTAAAAAAATTTCCAATTTTATGCAATGTAGTTATATTACTTTTATAATGAAAAACATAAATATAATAAATGGTTAAGGCTGTATGTGTTAAGTTTATGGTTGTTATTACTTTAGGGGTTCCTCAGAAGTGTCGCTTTAACCCAGATCAGGGCTCAGACCCTGGGAGCCGGGTTCCCAGCTGTGGCTGCCCAGTGCAGTCCCTGGGGAGCTTTAAAATCTACCAGTGCTGGAATCCTACCCCCAGAGATGCGAACTGTACTGATCTTGGATGAGATAATCTAAAGAATATGACTTTAAAAAAATTATTTTTTTAAAGCTATTTTTAAAACAATTCCAAACTTATAGAAACATTTCAAGACACATTAATTTTTAAATGTTGCCACATTTATCATTTTCTTTTTCTCTAATAATATAATACTTACAGTTTGTCTTCTGAACCATTTTAAGGAAGGTTACAAACACCATGCCTCCTTATCCCTTAATACTTCAGCATTTCCTACGAACAAAGATATTCTCTATCATAACCAGAATGCAGTTATAAAAATCAAGAAATGTAACATTGACAACAGCTTATTATCCATATTCTAATTCTAAGACAAGCATTTGACAAAGAAGGTAGTTATTATGGAGGAACTGGCTTTCTTTTAACTGTTACTCTGGCTACACAGGCCAACAGCTACAAAGCAGCAGGAATCAGCCCTTATACCAGGAGCCAGACCTGTCCTTTCTCATGTTTCTTCAGACTCCTTCCATTCTCTGAGCTCCCATATATCATTCTAGCCAATCCCCTTTTATCCCAATGAAGTTTTATGTTAGCTAGAGTCAGTTTCTGTTGCTTGCCACCAAAGATCCCAGCTGGTTTAGAGTAGTTGAGCTGGGACTGTTCCTAGAATACTTGAGTTTTTAATGAGTGTCTTTAAGTTTATTGGGCTGTTCTAGGATATTCCCCACCCCCTCCTTTTTAGGACACAAGATACTTCAGGATACAGAAACTGGTGGAAGACAAGTATCATTCCTGTCCAAAGGAGATCTGACCACATCTGACCAGGGCTCCAAGGATCAAATCCTGATTTAAGAAAAATCTTGACAGGCTGTGGCTCTGAGTGAGCAGAAAGCATTGCTAAAAGCTGCTGATCCCAAGACCAGAGGAAACCATGGCCAGGGAACTCCTGCAGACATGAGTCTTCAAAGGTGACTGCTTCAGTTCCGTGTGTCTGGAGAGTTCCCTGGATGGTAGCCCAGTGGAGGTCTGTCAAGACTGTACCTGTCACAGACACACCTTCAGGTCTTAGTGTAGGGAAACCAGTAGTCTACAGGACCAGGGGACCCACCAGCCTCCAGGCGGGATGTCAGGAGCCTGCCTTTGTCTGGCATTCCCACATTCCAGATTTTAAGTGCAGGGCTTTTGCCTGCTCCAAGATAAGAAAACCTTTGACCAGGGGAACTTCTGCCTGGGCAAGTCTGCTCAACTCCAGGAGCTGTGGGCTGCATATTTCCCTGGAGGAAGAAAGAATACTGAAAAGTGCGTTTTCTGCCTCTCTGCGTCTCACTCTCTAATCTATGTTGATTGAATATGTGGGATTGTGCTAAGAAGGAAGGGAGGTTTTAATGCTCCCATTCAATACTAAAGCATGGGAAGGTCTCTCCTTCCACTCTCTTTCTCTTGACCTCTTCCTTCTTTCAAAAGTTTGTGACTCACTGGTCAAGAACTATTTTGAAGACTCTAAATGGGAAGAAGTCTTAGTTACACTAAAATTCTCACTATAAATAAATGAAATTGAGGAGGCACATATATGCTATTTGCAGTTGGTTAAAAAATAGACTTTAAATGTTTTCACTGCAAAAAATTGATAAGTCTGTTAAGTGATGGATATGATAAGCAGTTTGATTTAATTATTCACAATGTAAGCATATATCAAAGCATTACATTGTACCTCCTAAATTATACGATTAAATTTGTCAATTAAAAATAGAATTAAATTTAGAAATTTTTGAAGATTACATTTTTCTGAAATGTTATTGAAGCCAATGGCACATCTTACAATCAGTGCCAGAATAAATAAATACATAAAAAACAGTGTCTATTGTAGCAACAAGAGAGAACTGTAAAATGGAATGAGCATTAACTTGGGATCAACAGGCTAGATCTCAAGTCATGGCTCAGCCACCAAGAAGCAAAGTGACCTCAGTTAAATTTCTTCACATTGTGTTGAGGCTCGAAAGAGATCATGGAAAGCTCTTAACTGGGCACACAGTGAGCTCACAACAAATGTTACTAGATTTGTGTATGGGTTGCCCTCTTTCAACTGCTTATTAAGTTTCCATTGATTTGAATTGGATAAACCTATAGTACTATTATCTGATTTAGGTTGAAGTTTATCAAGCTGTTTAACATTTCAGATCATAGAGAAAAGGATTAGAATAGCAGGAGACCCAAAGTGACTCTTTTAGTGTAGACTGATTATCCCTAACCTGTACCTTATTAAAAAATAAGTGCTGTAGTGTCAATGCCAGAGGACTTCAGCTTGCAGATAAGGCTGGAGTATGTTTAATTTTACACAGGAATTGTCATGATGCCAGGGTTTCTGTCCAATGGAAATCTATTTTCAAACTAAACACTAAGCATAGATTTAAAATGCCTTCCATGGGAATAGAGAGGAGAAAGCTTGGGTCTTACGGAAAGACTATAAATGGCAGAGAAAATTAAGCTACAAACACAGACCTTCATAGATCCATAGCTACCCTCATAGTCCACGCACGCCAGTCCTATAGAACCTGGTGGTTGCGGGCAAAGCTTTCCTTAGAAATTAATGTGTCAAGGATTTCATGTTGTTCTGTGAGCAAATGGATAAGCAAGGATTAAAAATGGAATTCCAAATTAAGAAACAGATATTCTAGCTTAGGCCAATCCTAGTGGGACAAAAACAAGGTAAGATAAAAAGAAGCACACCTAAATCAAACCAATTGTAATGAGCAAATGAGTAATTTAGGTTTAAACATTTTTTTAAAAAAGGATCACCTGTAATCCGAGCACTTTGGGAGCCCGAGGTGGGTGAATCACAAGGTCAGCAGTTCAAGTCCAGTCTGGCCAAGATGGTGAAACCCCATTTCTACTAAAAATACAAATAATTATCCAGGTGTGGTGGTGGGCCCCTATAATCCCAGCTACTCGGGAGGCTGAGGCAGAGAATTGCTTGAACCCAGGAGGCAGAGGTTGCAGTGATCCAAGATCGCACCACTGCACTTTAGCTTGGGTGATAGAGCGAGACTCTATCTTACAAAAAAAAAAAAAAAAAAAAAAAAAAGATAAAAAACTGCAAAAAGGTACTGCATTTCTGCATTTTTGGCGTTATTTTTTCCCCGTATTCCTCTAAGGATGTCTTTAGTACTACCCTTTCTCAGACCACACCAAACCAATGGTGGCAAAACCCAAAAGTTGGAAACTTACCAATCTAGCAATATCTACTTCTTAGCCTTGTTCTAATTCTTGTCTTGGGATATCCAATATCCAACCACAGCGTTTTGACTACACATGTGGAGTGCCTGATATTAAACCTTCCATAA
Organism: Ateles fusciceps; assembly: GCA_036589455.1. Classification (NCBI taxonomy): domain Eukaryota; kingdom Metazoa; phylum Chordata; class Mammalia; order Primates; family Atelidae; genus Ateles; species Ateles fusciceps. The sequence continues at coordinate 12,973,587 of JAZHEH010001266.1, read as the reverse complement.
AGAGGCCTATTAATTGGGTCATCACAGGCCGCTCAGCACAAGTCAAAAGGAATCACAGCACAAGTGATCATAGTTAAGGGCCAGGGAGGGATGAAGTGTTTCCATCTTGAGATGGAGAAGAGGAGGGCATTCCTTATGCTTCTGAGGGGAGAAACATTTTATACTTCTGTGATAATACCAGTAAACTAAAGAAAAGCAACAGTTTTTACTCAGCATGAAACTGAGTAGGGTAAGGCATTGGAAAAAGCATTAAGTTGGATCACAATTACAACTTTCTCATCAATTTAATACACCTGTCGAGACTAAAGGTGAGCAGGTAGAGCAAGGATTGGAATTGAAAGGGAATTGCTTTCAGGTGTTTGGAGGCCCGTGCCGTGGGATACTCATTGCTGTGTTGCATTGCTGGTGCTGTGCCGCATTGCTGGTGCTGTGCTGCATTGCTGGTGCCGTGCCACACGCTTTCCTCTATCCGTGAGCCATTTAGGGATTGGAAACCTTCTTCTAAGTTGTCAGCATACATGGACCTGGAATTCTCACTCTCCAGGTAATAAAACCTGCTGTTTGTCTGATGCTAAGCCAGTGACTTTGGATCCTGCCAGAGCCCAGCAGCTCATCCTGTATTAATAGCACGGCAAGTCTTAGGGGTAGAGCTTCCATATTTATACGTATTTTATCTTTTCAAAGCACTTTAAGATAATTTCATTTCCCTAATGGCCCTGTCAGAAAGGTGAGCTCAAAATTAGCCCCATTTGAAAGAGGAAGACATTAAAACACAAAATGCACAGGGGAAGCACAATATGGATCCAGGTTCTGTAGGCAAAGACATTATGGCCTAAAGGAACCACCTAATCCCCGCAGACCTCAGGGTCACCATCTAGTGAAGGAGTAGACACTGAATCCGTGGTTTTAAAACATTTATGGCTGTCATTTGTACTAAGAGTTTGCAGTGTGATTCAATGCATATATTTCTATGCATATAAAAATGCAACTGGAATACATTTCACAAAAAGATATGGACCTTCACAATATTCATTATTATATTATACTACAATATTTTCTCTATTCCATTCTATTCCAGTTTACTATTTTTTAAAAGTCTTAATTGCAATGCCAAATATTGATTTCATGACCCAACTAATGGGTTACAACTTATAGTATGAAAAACAGTGAACTATATGATTACTAATACACTTATAGTATGAAAAAACAGTGAACTATATGATTACTAATGACCCTTTAAATTTATTTCCAGTTATATACCTGAAGTCAAGAAATCAGGAACTCAATACCTGGTCTGAAGACCACACCCCCTCAGTGCTCAGGTGTTTGGGTAAGGTAATGATTTCTTCCTGAATTATGAGTTCCACATTCACTCTTGTACTAATTCAAGTGTCGTTTTGTAATCTTTCTGCAGTTCATTCAAATGTTTTTTGATGTGTTGATTAATTGTCTCCACAAATCTTCTGGTTTGGAAAGACAAATCTAGGTTTGGATCCAAGCTTCACTAGTTGAAACACCCTCTCGAATCTCCTTCAATCTTCTTCTTGTAAAATGGGGTAAATTAGCTTTTGTGAGGGTCAGCCATCAGTGGTATAAACCTGTAGCATGGTGCAGGCATGTGGTGAGCATCAAATAGGCAGTCCTTTCTTGACAAGTGTGCTGGGCACTGTGTTGGCACTAGTGTGACAAAGACCATGACCTGGAATGCACCCCCCAAGGGGCTCTGGTGCTTCTCAGGCTCACCCTCTTTCTCTTTTTGTTTTATAAAATGCCTTGAAAATTTAGCAATACATCACAAAAATGTTTCTGTCAGCAAGTAGAACGGTAGGAAATAATTTTAAATGGTTGGTTAGTATTACATTTTATGATTGCACCATAATTTATTTCATCATTTCCTCCTTCTTATTTTTAGATGTTTCTAGTTTTTTACTTTGAAATGTTTTATATATAAAAGTAATGCATGAGCACTGAAATTTGAAATCATTCTGTAGAAAAGTAAAACCATTCTCCCTTTCTACTCCATCTCTTCCCATTCTGCAGCAATAACTACTATTAGTAATTTTTTTAGTATACTTTTAAATATTTTTAATGCATATACAATTTTGCATATATTTATATGAGTATGTGAATGAGTTCATGTGTACATGTAGAAAACAAGTTGCTTGCTAAGTGGCTGTATGTATTCATTGTATAGTTGGGCCATAATTTATTTAACACGTCCCCTCATTCAAATTCAGCATATTCTAAAAGTTGTATCTAGATTTTGCTATCATAAACAATTATGCCATAAACATCTGTGCACCCTCTTGAGATAACTGTGAGACAACTAATAGAAATAGAATTGTTTTACGCATTTGTAGTTGTGATCTGTGTTACCAATTTACCCTCCTGAAAGATGTGCCAATTTAGGCTTATACCAACAGTGCATAAGAATGTCTATATCCGCAAAGCCTCTCTAAACTTGGTATTCCATCAATATTTTATTGTTGAGATCTCTTTTTTTTCTCATTTGGAATTTACAAGAATGTTTATTTAACTCAGTGGAGAAAAGTAGGAGACAATTGGATAAGAGGGGTTAATGGCCTTGCCCATTCTGAAATTATTTGGGGAGGAAAGCTGCGCATGGGACAAGTCATTTTACCTTCCAGGAGAGATTTGACACTGGCCATTGACTATATGTTTAGCATACACTTTTCTGAAGGCTTGAGGCATCCACCGTGTGACAGATCATGAATCAAATGATCTACAATCTTAGATAGCCTTTCTCAGCTCTGCCACATGCAGCTATGTTGACTCAGTTGTGACTGATTTTACTTCCTCCCCTTTCTTCACCAACAGAGAGGTAGCTATCACACCACCACATTCTGTTGCTTAGGTCCTGGCTTATGAAGAATACATTCTGGGAACACAATAGAAATCAACACTTTTGTCTTATTCAGGACAGATGCTGAAATTCTCTTAAGAGTAGCTTTAAGATTGCCTTCTTTGGAAACATGGATTAATTCACTTGCCATCTTCAGACAGAAGAAAATACCCAACCCCTCCCCACCCACCCCATTCCTTTAAGACTGCAACTCTGTATTCTAAATTTTTTAAAAGAAAATCTACAAATTAAAAATATTGTTTTAGGGACAGCAATATTAGATTTCAATATAACAGCAAATGTTGAATAAGAGAAAATACCTACTTTCAAAGCCCACATGTCAATAAATAGTAGTAATAAAGAAGTAGCAAAACTGGCTCAAGGAAACGAGCAGATTCAAATGAAGACTAGCAGATAATTCAAAGCCAGCAGATTCAAATGACCAAATGTACACAGAAGCAGCAAGATCCATATTATTGAAATGTGGCAAAGGACCTTAGAAATAATTAAACTACAGTTTCTCAAGGATCTAGAAATAGAAATACCATTTGACCCAGCAATCCCATTACTGGGTATATACCCAAAGTATTATATATATAATATTCTATTATAAATACATTTGTACACATATGTTTATTGCTGCACTGTTTATAATAACAAAGACTTGGAACCAACCCAAATGCCCATTAATGATAGACTGGATAAAGAAAATGTGGCATATATACACCATGGAATACTATGCAGCCATAAAAAAAGGATAAGTTCATGTCCTTTGCAGGGACATGGATGAAGTTGGAAACCATCATTCTCAGCAGACTGACACAAGAACAGAAAACCAAACACCAAATGTTCTCACTCATTAATTGATGTTGAACAATGGGAACACAAGTACACAGGGAGGGGAACATCACACACCAGGGCCTGTCAGGTGGTGGGGAGCTAGGGGAGGGATAGCAAGGGGATGGGGGACTAAGAGACTGATAGCATTAGGAGAAATACCGAACGTAGATGATGGGGGGGATGGATGCAGCAAAGCACCATGGCATGTGTATACCTATGTAACAACTCTGCATGTTCTGCACATGTACCTCAGAACTTAAAAGTATAATAATAAATAAATAAAAAATAAAAATAAATAATTAAAAATTAAAATACTGGGCAAAATAAAAAGAAAGAAAAAGAAATAATTAAACCAAGCACCCTCAGTTCATTTGATAGATGAGAACATGGATACACAAAGAAGAGATGTGACTTATCCCAGGTCACATAGTATGTTAGAGGCACTGCCGTGACTTATGATAATAACAGATAAGAATGGCATGTTGAATTCTCAACAGTGTATACATTTGGTATTGAAAGGGAATTATTTTTATGTACAGAATGTTCCTATATGAGCTGAATAATGTCATGTATTGAATGCACTAAAAGTAAATAGATGCAATATCCAGCTTATTCTACATTTCCAGTGTTAATAGAGCATTTTAATCACCTTCTCTAGTCTAATTTGTTTCTTTCAGAACAACACCCCTGCTGAGCACCATGTTTCCATGAAACTGTTTTTATTTTTTCTCTGCAACTATGAAACTCTTGTCTTGCTCCTCTGAAATAAGACGGCCACAGGCAGCCTCTAGGCTACACCCACATTCTAGAAATATTTTATGAAAGGTTTTCTATCCTCCTGGAGAAGCTGCTGTTGTCACTAATGGCAAAATCAATAGGGAAACACACACACACACACACACACACACACTTTAATCTGGGAAATTTTACCACTTCCAACCAGTGATACCGGAAAGATAGGAAACAGTCTGTTTTGCTCAAACAGCAAATTTCTCCCTGGGAAGTTCAGTGGAACATGGCAGCTTGTCTTAGACTCAGAAAATTCTGGGTCTTTGGGATGAAAAAAAAATTCAAAAGGCTTTTTGTCGGCTTTTGTACCAGAAACAGAAAATTCACTACACATGGGCTTGCAGAAGAAAAGAGGCCAACTCCGGGCACAGCTCCTTCCCACCTTCCAGAAAAGCCGCTGAGGTGCACCCTGGTGCCTACTGTGTGGGGCACAGTTTTAGTTTATTATTATTATTGTTAAACTCACTATCTATCATCTTTCGGTAGGTATGCCACAGTAGCCAACAACACTAAAATCTTAGTGGTTTCAAAAAGAAACCGTTTTTGTTGTTTTTTTCCCTCTTCGCTCACACTATCAGCTATAAGTTGGCACCATTGGTCTCCTTCATTCTGGAATTCAGGCTACAAGTGCAGCCTCTTTCTGGAGCATGACATTCTCCTGGTTAGAGGGCAAGGAGAGCAAGATGGCTACTGGGAAGCCACAATGCCTTGTAGCGCTTTCTGCTAGGAACACACACGTTCACTTCCGCTGTCATTTCATTGGCCAAAGCAGGTCCCTTAGTAGACCAAGCTGCTGTCAATATGGCAGCGCAGAGCAGCACACTCCTCCTCCTCTACGACTGCGGACTCTGCAAGTCAAGTGGCAAGGGCAAGCCGAGTTGGGGAAGGGGCAGCGAACACTCGGGAACAACTGTGCAACCTACCACTCAGGCTGAGTCCCAGAAACATTGTGCTCCTCAAAAATCAGAGTGGATGGGGTTCCTGCCTGTGACGTGTTCTGACTGCTAGCTCTCAAGCCAAGGGACATCAATATTGAGTCATCATTCTAAAACTAGGGATGGGTTAAGGTCAAAGTTCATGGGAGGTGTACTTTCACTCTATGCAACCCGCATTACCCCACCTGTCCCACCCTCGCCTTTCCTCCATACTGAAGTAGGTCGGTCTGATGTGGTTTCTACGTTTTACAAAATTGGACGAGATGGCAACAACAGAAAAATGTCTATCAGGATGTTTTCTATATGGCTGAGCCTTGGCTTTTTTTATGTGGAAAAATGGTTTAAGTGGGTGATTTTGAGTGGTAGCTGTAAAAGAAAAATCCAATTTTGAATCATTTCTGAGCCAATTTTCCCTACTTGTGTGTTTAGATAAAACAAGGAAGAAAAGCAAGACTGAAGATCAGCTGCTTTTTAATGCAATAAGCCTTTTTTTTTTTCTCATGAAAATCAGTTTTAGATGTTGATTCTGAAATGCAAGCCCAGCTCCAGCAAAGGGTTTTCAGTGGATGGTTTGTCTTGCCTTTTCCCCCGCCGGCATCTTCAGGCATTCAGTAACCTCATGCTGCCCTCTGCAGTACTCTGGGCCAAGAATCTACAAAATTCAGCAAAAATGTAGGACACGTGTACTCAGGACTGGGAACTATGGCAACTGGAGCTGAAACGATGGATTCCACACCACCCCCTCCCCCTCAGGAGCCAGCAATCTCAGAGGGGAGACAAACAAGTAAACAAGAAATTATACTAGAGTGATGAATGCTGCCAGGTCGAGGTACAGAGAGAACTTTTCAAGTATAAAGGACAGAAGTATAACTCACTCTTACAAAATAGGAAAGGGTTCCTAGAGAGGATGATTTATAAACTGAGAGATAAAGGTTGAGGCAGGGCCAGCCAGGTGATAGGGAGGAGAGGAAATCCATTTCGGGACTCAGGCTAAGTAGGAACCAAAGGGTGAAGAGCTTTGTAGTTCACTTGTGGCAGCATTCCAGACCACTGAGATGATGGGACGATGATGATGATTATTATTATTATTGTTTTGAGACAGGGTCTTACACTGTCACCCAGGCTGGAGTGCAGAGGTTTGATCTCTGCTCATTGCAGCCTTGACTTCCTGGGCTCAAGCAATCCTCCCACCTTAGCCTCCAGAGTAGCTGGGATTACAGGTGCATGCCACCAGGCCTGGTTTTTTCTTTTCTTTTTTGAGGGGAGGGGATTTTTTCATAGACATAGTGTTCCACCATGTTGTCCAGGCTGATGAGATTTTTATAATGGTGATTCCCATCCTGTTAACAGTCGTTAAGAAAAACCTATCTCAGCCCCTTCTTTTGTGTTTTTCCAACATATTTATAAACTTATAATTCTTTCTTTTGAAAAACTAAAGACCAAAAAGTTAAATAATATAAGATAAATGCCCATGTACTTACCATCTAGAATTAGCAAATATTAATACAATGCCATAGTTCATTTAATTTTTAAAGAAATAAACTATTACCAATAAAGTTGAGTTCTCTATCAACCTTTTCCTGGTTATATTTCTTTTTATTCTTTTCTCCTCAGAATTAAATGCTATAATGAATTTTGTGATTCTGGTTTTATATGTTTACTAAATATATATTAATACACATTTTGTAATGTAAATGTTATGTAAATAATTTACTATACATAATATTTTGCAAATTGAATGTTTCTCAACATAATTTTTTCAAGATTTACATATATACTAATGAGCTTCATCATATACATATACCAAAATTAAATTGGCTGTACCACTGTTATGAAAATACGAGTTGTTATCAACTTTGTTTTCTTTATAGAAGGACTGCAATAAAAATGTTGAGGCTATTTATCTATTTACTTATGTTTACACATTTAAGGGGTATTATCTGAAAATGTGATTACCGAGTCATTGAGAATACATATTTTTTGTTTTGCTTGATGTTAATATCTCAAATTATTAGTTTCCATTAGTTTTCTTCTTGAAATATTGGTGAGAATATTTCTTTCCTCTTGATCTCTAGTGATTGTGTGAGGTCCTACATTATTTTATTTTAATTTGCAAATTCTCCAGTGAGGGAAGATCTATGCAGTGATACTCTGTTGAATGCTTAGATATGTTTCTCCTCACCACCTTCCCTTGCCTTGGTGCTATTAAATGCATTTCTCATATTTTCAGATCCAACACTCTCTTCCCTCTACACTCTCAATAAATGACTTCACTTCTTATTTAATGTAAAAGATATAAATAATACAAAGAAAACAACCTAAAGAAGCACCTCCGGATTCACTAATGTGCGATTTGTATACCATACCTGAATTCTCCAGTTACAGAGGGGGAGGTGTCCTCGCTTATAGTTAAGGCCAGTGCTTCCACTTGTATCCTGAATCCCATTTCTCTTATCTTTTCAAGTCCACAGTTTCTCCAGTTTCCCCTGATCTCCTATATTGAGGTCAGCACACTTTTTCTGTAAAAGACTGAATAATACGTATTTTAGGCTTTGTAAGTCTCTATGATATCTGTTGCTATGTTTCAGTAACATTTTACTTTTAAAAGTAGGCAGAAGTCCGGGTTTGTCCTGCAACAATTGTTTGTCAATTCTTGTCCTATGTCATCCATAATTTCTCCAACTCTTCTAGGGTATTTTCCCATCACTGTACAAGTGTGCTGCAATACCACTCATTTTGACAAATACTCTTCCAACTGTGAAGTTCATCATAATTTCTCATCTCAGGTCAAATGAAGTGAGAATCCATGTGGTCAGATGGGAAGTGCATTGTGATAGGAGTGAGGAGAACAGAGTCTCCTTCTACTTCTGATACAAAAAGAAAGGATAAGAAAAAATATCTGACTTAGACCCACACTTCCCTCTAGCTACTTCCCACTTTTCTACTTTCCTCTACAATAAACTTCCTAAAAGGTTGGTCTGTCCTTGCTGCCCCCCACATCCTCTCCCCTCTTTTTCTCTTGAACCTGCTCTTGTCTGTGTTTGGTCCATCATTACATGAAACATTTTCCCCAAAGTCAACAGCCCCCTTCTTGCCAACTCCCAAGGCCAATTCCCAGTCCTTATCTTTATCTCTTGTCAGCTTCTGAAACTCTGTCTTCACTTGTCTTCCTTTTCTGGGTTCCTCTCATTCCTCCTTGCCTTCTCTCTCTGACTAAATGCAGGAGTGCCCCAGGCTCAGATCCTGGCTGTCTTCTCTTCTGGATCTACCCTCATTCCCCAGATGTTATGCAGTCACATAGCTTTAAATTACATTTCTGTACAGATGACCCTCAAATTCATGTTTCCTGTCCAAATCTCTCCCTTGAGCTACACACACATCTTAGATTGAATGCCTAAAAGTTAGCTCTATTAAACATATACAGGGCCAGATGCGGTGGCTCACACCTGTAATCCCAGCACTTTGGGAGGCCAAGGAGGGTAGGTCACCAGAGCTCAGGAGTTCGAGAACAGCCTGACCAATATGGTGAAACCCCATCTCTACTAAAAAATAGAAAAAACGTAGCTGGGCTTAGTGGCATGATCCTGTAGTCCCAGCAACTCAGGAGGCTGAGACAGGAGAATTTCTTGAACCCAGAAGGTAGAGGTTTCAGTGAGCCAAGATCGTGCTACTGCACTTCAGCCTCAGCAACAGAGTGGGACTCTGTCTCAAAAAAAAAAAAAAAGGCACAACGGAATCTAAATTTCTACCTTCTCAACTGTATTCTTCTCCAGATTTTTTCATATCAATAAATGGTACTGTTATGCGTCCAGTAGTGCTGGTGCAGGACCACAGAGTCATCTTTAATACTCTCTCTCACATACTACATCTAATTCATCAGCAGACTCTATCACCTCTGCCTTCAAATTATATCCTGAATATGTGAATATGTTTACGTCTAACCATGTGCATAGCTGTTACTCTTATCCATGGCACCCCCACCTCCAGGCTGGACTGGTGCAGCAACCTCCTAACTGGTGTGCCTCTTCCACCTTTGTTAACATTCCACAAATTCTCAATACAGTAATTGCAATGATTTTTAATGATGTAAACCCGACCATGTCATTCCCCTTTGGAATAGAAACCAAATCCTCTATTACCTGTCCCCCTGGTCACCTGTGTTCTCCTTTCTCCCACAACCTCTCTGTTGATTATGCTGCTCTCCGGACCCAGGCTCTGCGTTCATTTCTGCTTCCCACTTCTTTGATTTTGTTTGTCTCTATAATGCTCACTGTGACCTTCACACTGTCCTCCTTATTTCTTCCTGGTCTTTATTCAGATGTCACCCCCACAGGCCTTTTTAGACGCCCCCCATCTCCACTTCCTTATTTAGATTAATTTTCTTTTTATTATTATTATACTTTATGTGCTGGGATACATGTGAAGAACGTGCAGGTTTGTTGCATAGGTATACATCTGCCATGGTGGTTTGCTACACCCATCAACCTGTCATCTAAGTTTTAAGCCATGCATGCGTTAGGTATTTGTCCTAATGCTATCCCCTCCCCTAAGCCCCACCCCCTGACAGGCCCTAATGTGTGATGTTCCCCTCCCTGTGTCCATGTGTTCTCATTGTTCGACTCCCACTTATGAGTGAGAACATGCGGTGTTTGGTTTTCTGTTCCTATGTTAGTTTGCTGAGAATGATGGTTTCCAGCTTCATCCATGTCCCTGCAAAAGACATGAACTCATTTTTTATGGCTGCATAGTATTCCATCGTATATTGTGTCACATTTTCTTTACCCAGTCTATCATTGATGGGCATTTGGTTTGGATCCAAGTCTTTGCTATTATAAATAGTGCTGCAGTAAACATACATGTTAATGTGTCTTTATAGTAGAATGATTTATAAATATTTGAGTATATATCTAGCAATGTGATCGCTGGGTCAAATGGTATTTCTGGTTCTAAATTTTTGAGGAATCACTACACTATCTTCCACAATGGTTGAACTAATTTTACACTCTCGTCAACAGTGTAAAAGCATTCCAATTTCTCCACATCCTCTCCAGCATCTTTTATTTCCTGACTTTTTAATGATTGCCATTCTAACTTGTGTGACATGGTATCTCACTGTGGTTTTGATTTACATTTCTCTAATGACCAGTGACGGTAAGCTTTTTTTCATACGTTTGTTGGCCACATAAGTGGCTTCTTTTGAGAAGTGTCTGTTCATATCCTTCACCACTTTTTAATGGGGTTTTTTTTTTTCTTGTAAATTTGTTTAAGTTCCTTGTAGATTCTGGCTATTAACCTTTGTCAGATGAATAGATTGCAAAAATGTTCTCCCAGTCTATAGGTTGCCTGTTCACTCTGATGACAGTTTGTTTTGCTGTGCAGAAGCTCTTTAGTTTAATTAGATCCTATTTGTCAATTCTGGCTTTTGTTGTAACTGCTTTTGCTGTTTTAGTCATGAAGTATTTGCCCATGCCTATGTCCCGAATGGTATTGCCTAGATTTTCTTCTAGGTTTTTTATGGTTTTAGGTCTTATGTTTAAGTCTTTAATCTATCTTGAGTTAATTTTTGTATAAGGTATAAGGAAGGGATTCAGTTTCAGTTTTCTCCATATGGCTAGCAAGTTTTCCCAAAACCATTTATTAAATAGCAATCCTTTCCCCATTGCTTGTTTTTGTCAGGTTTGTTAAAGATCCAGGGGTTGAAGATGTGTGGTGTTATTTCTGAGGCCACTGTTCTGTCCATTGGTATATATATATGTATATACATATATATGTTTTGGTACCAGTACTATGCTGTTTTGGTTACTGTAGCCTTGTAGTATAGTTTTAAAGTCAGGTAACTTGATGCCTCCAGCTTTGTTCTTTTTGCTTAGAATTGTCTTGGCTATATAGGCTCTTTTGTGGTTGCATATGAAATTTAAAACAGTTTGTTCTACTTCTGTGAAGAAAGTCAATGGTAGCTTCATGGGAATAGCATTGAATCTATAAATTACCATGTTCAGTATGGCCATTGTCACATTATTGATGCTTCCTATCCATGAGCATGGAATGTTTTTCCCATTGTTTGTGTTCTCTCTTATTTCCTTGAGCAGTGGTTTGTAGTTGGCCTTGAAGAGGTCCTTCACATCCCTTGTAAGTTGTATTCCTAAGTATTTTATTCTCTTTGTGGCAATTGTGAATGGGAGTTCACTCATGATTTGCCTCTCTGTTTGTCTATTATTGGTATGTAGGAAAGCTTGTGACTTTTACACGTTGATTTTGTATCATGAGACTTTGCTGAAGTTGCTTATCAGCTTACAGAGTTTTTGGGCTGAGACAATGGTTTTCTAAATATACAATTATGTCATCTGCAAGCAGAGACAATTTGACTTCCTCTCTTCCTAATTGAATACACTTTATTTCTTCCTCTTGCCTGATTGCCCGAGCAAGAGCTTCCAATACTATATTGAATAGGAGTAGTGAGAGAGGGCATCCTTATCTTGTGCCAGTTTTCAAAGGGAATGCATCCAGCTTTTGCCCATTCAGTATGTTATTGGCTGTGAGTTCGTCATAAATAGCACTTGTTATTTTGAGATGTGTCCCATCAATATGTAGTTTATTGAGTGTTTTTTAGCATGAAGCAGTGTTGAATTTTACTAAAAGCCTTTTCTGCATCTATTGAGATAATCATGTTGTTTTTGTCATGGTTCTGTTTATGTGATGGATTGTGTTTATTGATTTGCATATGTTAAACTAGACTTGCATCCCAGGGATGAAGCCTACTTGATTGTGGTAGATAAGCTTTTGGATATGCTGCTGGATTCGGTTTGACAGTATTTTATTGAGGCTTTTTGCATCAATGTTCATCAGAGACATTGGCCTGACATTTTCTTTTTTTGTTGTATCTCTGCCATGTTTTGGTATCAGGATGATGCTGGCCTCATAAAATGAGTTAGGGAGGAATCCCTCTTTTTCTGTTGTAGTTTCGGAAGAATGGTACCAGCTCCTCTTTGTACCTCTTGTAGAATTTGGCTGTGAATCCATCTGGTACTGGGCTTCTTTTGGTTGGTAGGCTATTAATTACTGTCTCAGTTTCAGAACTTGTTACTGGTCTATTCAGGGATTCGACTTCTTCCTGGTTTAGTTTTGGGAGGGTGTATGTGTCCAGGAATTTATCCATTTCTTCTAGATTTTCTAGTTTATTTGCATAGAGGTGTTTATAGTATTCTCTGATGGTAGTTTGTATTTCTGTGGGATCAGTGGTGATATCCCCTTTATCATTTTTTACTGTGTCTGTTTGATTCTTCTCTCTTTCTTCTTTATGAGTCTGGCTAGCAGTCTATTTATTTTGAAAAAACAGCCCCTGGATTCATTGATTTTTTTGAAGGGTTTTTCTTGTCTCTATCTTCTTCAGTTCTGCCCTGATCTTAATTATTTCTTGTGTTCTGCTAGGTTTTGAGTTTGTTTGCTCTTCCTTCTCTAGTTCCTTAAATTGTGATGTTAAGGTGTCAGTTTTAGATCTTTCCTGCTTTCTGATGTGGGCATTTAGTGCTATAAATTTTCCTCTAAACAATGCTTTAGCTGTGTCCTAGGGATTCTGGTACATTGTATCTTTGTTCTCATTGGTTTCAAGGAAGTTATTTATTCATTATTTACCCAGTAGTCATTCAGGAGCAGGTTGTTCAGTTTTTATGTAGTTGTACGATTTTGAGTGAGTTTTTAAATCCTGAGTTCTAATTTGATTGCACTGTGGTCTGAGAAACTGTTTGTTATGACTTTCATTCTTTTGCGTTTGCAGAGGAATGCTTTACTTCCAATTATGTGGTCTATTTTAGAATAAGTGCAATGTGGTGCTGAGAAAAATGTATATTCTGTCGATTTGGGGTGAAGAGTTCTGCAGATGTCTATTAGGTCCACTTGGTCCAGAGCTGAGTTCATGTCCTGAATAACCTTGTTAATTTTCTGTCTCATTGATCTGTCTAATATTGACAGTGGGGTCTTAACATCTTTCACTATTATTGCTTGGGAGTCTAAGTCTCTTTGTAGGTCTCTAAGAACTTGCTTTATGAATCTGGGTGCTTTGGAGTATATATATATGTTTAGGATAGTTAGCTCATTTTATTGCATTGATCCCTTCACCATTATGTGTAATGCCCTTCTTTGTCTTCTTTAATCTTTGTTGGTTCAAAGTCTGTTTATCAGAGACTAGGATTGCAACCCCTGCTTTTTTTTTTTTTCTTTTTTCTTTCCTTTTGCTTGGCAAATATTCCTCCATCACTTAATTTTAACCCTATGTGTGTCTTTGCACGTGAGATGGATCTGGATACAGCATATCTATGGGTCTTGACTCTAACCAATTTGCCAGTCTGTGTCTTTTAATTGGGGCAGATAGCCCATTTATATTTAAGTTTCATATTGTTATGTGTGAATTTGACCCTGTCATTATGATGCTAGGTGGTTATTTTGCATAGCAGTTGATGCAGTTTCTTTGTAGTGTCATTGATTTTTATATTTTGGTATGTTTTGGTTCTTTCCATATTTAGTGTTTCCTTCAGGAGCTCTTGTAAGGCAGGCCTGGTGGTGACAAAATTCCTCAGCATTTGCTTGTATGTAAAGGATTTTATTTTTCCTTGACTCATAAAGCTTACTTTGGCTGGATATGAAATTCTGCATTGAAATTTTTTTTCTTAAGAATGTTAAGTATTGGTCCCCACTGTCTTCTGGCTTATAGGGTTTCTGCAGAGAGACCTGCTGTGAGTCTGATGGGCTTCCCTTTGTAGGTAACCTGATCTTTCTCTCTGGCTGCTGTCAAGATTTTTTCATTCATTTTAACCTTGGTGAATCTGATGATTGTGTGTTTTGGGGTTGCTCTTCTCAAAGAGTATCTTTGTGGTATTTCCTGAATTTGAATGTTGGCCTGCCTTGCTAGGTTGGGGAAGTTCTCCTAGGTAATATCCTGAAGTATGTTTCCAACTTATTTCCATTTTCCCTGTCACTTTCAGGTACACCAATCATAGGTTTGATCTTTTCACATAGTCCCATATTTCTTGGTGACTTTGTTCATTCCTTTTTATTCCTTTTTCTCTAATGTTGTCTTCACACTTTATTTCATTAAGTTGATCCTCAATCTCTGATATCTTTTCTTCTACTCGATGGATTCTGCTATTGATACATGTTTATGCTTCACAAAGTTCTTGTGCTGTGTTTTTGAGCTCCATCAGGTCATTTATGTTCTTCTTTAAACTGGCTATTCTAGTTAATAATTCATCTAACCTTTTACGAAGGTTCTTAGCTTCCTTGCATTGGGTTACAACACGCTCCTTTAGCTTGGAGGAGTTTGTTATCACCTACCTTCTGAAGCCTACTTCTGTTAATTCATCAAACTCATTCTCCACCCCGTTTTGTTCCTTTGCTGGTTAGGAGTTTTGATACTTTGGAGGAGAAGAGCCTTTCTGGTATTTGGAACTTTCAGCATTTTTGTGCTGTTTTTTCCTCATCTTTGTGGATTTATCTACCTTTGATCTTTGATGCTGATGACCTTTGGATGGGGGTTTTGCGTGGGCATCCTTTTTGTTGATGTTGATGTTATTGCTTTCTATTTGTTAGTTATCCTTCTAACAGTCTGGTCTCTCTTCTATAGGTCTGCTGAAGTTTATTGAAGGTCTTCTCCAGACCCTGTTTGCCTGGGTATCACCAGTGGAGGCTGTAGAACAGCAATGATTGCTCCCTGTTCCTTCCTTTGGAAGCTTTGTTCTAGAGGGGCACCCACCAGATGCCAGCCAGAGCTTTTCTGCATGAAGTGTCTGTTGGCCCTTGCTAGGAGATATTTCCCAGTCAGGAGGCATGGGGGTCAGGGACCTACTTGAGGAGGCAATCTGTCCTTTAGCAGAGCTCGAGTACTGTGCTGGGAGATCTGCTACTCTCTTTAGAGCCAGCAGGCAGGAACATTTACATCTGCGGAAGCTGAGCCCATAGCCACCCCTTCACCCAGGTGTTCTGTCCCAGGAAGATGGCAGTTTTTTCTATAAGACTCTGATTGGGGCTGCTGCCTTTCTTTCAAAGATGCCCTGCCAGAGAGGAGGAATCTAGAGAGGCAGTCTGGCTACAGTGGATTTGAGGCACTGCAGTGGGCTCTGTCCCATTGGAACTTCCTGGAGACTTTGTTTACAATGTGAGGGGATAACCACCTACTCAAGCCTCAGTAATGGTGAATGCCCCTCTCCCACAACCAAGCTTGACTTCAGACTGCTGTGCTGGCAGCAAGAATTTCAAGCCAGTGGATCTTAGCTTGCTGGGCTCTGTTGGTGTGGAACCCACTGAACAAGACCACTTGACTCCCTGACTTCAGCACCCTTTCCAGGGGAGTGAACAGTTCTCTCTCGCTGGGATTACAGGCACCACTAGGATATGAAAATAAATTTCTGCAGCTAGCTCAATGTCTGCCCAAACAGCATCCCAGTTTTGTGCTTGAAACCCAGGGCCCTGGTTGTGTAGGCACCTGAGGGAGTCTCCCAGTCTGTGGGTTGCAAAAACCATGGGAAAAGTGTAGTATCTGTGCCAGAATGAATTGTTCCTCACAGCACAGTTCCTCAAGGCTTCCTTCTCTTGGCTAGGGTTGGGAGTTCCCACCCCTTGCATTCCTTGGGTGAGATGATGCCCCCCACCTTGCCTCTGCTCACCCTCTGTGGGCTGCACACACTATCTAACCAGTCCCAGTGAGATGAACTGAGTACCTTAGTTGGAAATGCAGAAATCACCCACCTTCTGCGTTGATCTTGCTGGGAGTTGCAGACCAAAGTTGTTCCTATTTGGTTGTCTTGCCAGATTGCTAGATTAATTTACTTCACAGCACTTAATGTTAAAAAGCAATGTTTGTTCTTTATTTCCCATGTGAAGGTAAGCTGCTTGAAGGCAAGTGGTTTACCCCATTGCCAAGAAGAGTGTCTGACATATAGTAGCCACTAAATAAATATTTGCTGAGTGAATGAATAATTTTACCCCAGAAGGGAAGAAGGGAAGAAGGGAGGAAGGGAGGAAGGGAGGAAGGGAGGAAGGGAGGGAGGGAGGGAGGGAGGAAGGAAGGAAGGAAGGAAGGAAGGAAGGAAGGAAGGAAGGATTTTAAACACAATTGCAAGGCCAGTTTCTCTCACCTGACATGTTTTCATGCTGTGACTCTGCTGGACTGTGGTAAGGTGCTCTGACATTCAGAACCACTGGAATACATGTGACATTGCCACTCCCAGATTTTCCCACTGTCGTTCATTCCTACCCTGTCCTTCATTATTAGTCAACAACAGTGCCACTCACTTTTTGCCTTTGTAGTACAGACAATTCCCCATTTCTCTGGCTGGTTCAGGCTTTCTCTGTTGGGCCAGTGACAACCAGCAGGCACAGGAAAAAAGGTTGTCAGATTCTTCCCTTTTTGGAGGTGAAAAATTAGGTCACAAATGTGTTTTTCAATCCAATTCCACCAGTCTTGTAGTTGATAAAAATTCCTCCTAGAGTTGGACAATAGCTTGACTGCCAAGCTCTAGCCAGTGTAAATACTTACATTTCATTCTGGATTTTCTTTAATTTTATGAAAAATTGCAACACTAAGCTTCAGTCTTCACACTACAGTCTGCTGTTAAATAGAACTTTCTTTCTCCCTTTATTTTACAATATACAGGCCCAGTCAACAAATAAACACATTTGTCTTCTTCCCTAATCCCCTCATATCCAGACACTGGAACCCAAAGGTAATGAGTAATTAGGCATAGTATATAGTTTTAATTAAAAGATTTGTTTACCCATTTCTTGAAAGCTACTTTCGGAAGTCTGAGTTTCCCACTAAAAGAAGTTAACTCTCATGCTGACTTTCTAATGATTCTAGGTTTGAACTGAACATACTTCCCATGGTGAGAATGTGGAGTGGCAGGTGGCACTTCTGGAAGACTGGCTGTGCTCCTGCCTGTTTGTCCCTCCTCACCCCTACCCCCAACTATGAATATAGCAGCTCTGTCCTGTAAATATGTATGACAAGCAGAGACATGGCATCTTTCAGGGCTCAACACTGAGGATTTCCACAGCTGGGGACCCAGCGGAGGGAGAGGCAGCTCATTCAAGGGGAACAACAAGTTCTCCTGACATAATGAGTCTGGAAGGTAGATGTGGGATCTGTCAAAGGAGCTTCTCTGTTCTCCATATTGACAGCTCGTGCTTGCTCCATGACATGCTTGCTGCAGAAACATGACCTGGAACTGATGCGTTCTGACAGAAACAAGCTGGGAGATTTCAGGCATGCTCTATCTTTGTCTCTCTCTCTCTGTCTTTTTCTCTCCTCATTGATGGTGCTGAACTGTTGAAGAGGAATGGGGCCATGTAGTTGTCAGAAGAAGGTCCCCAGCCTCACCATCATTGCCTTCCTGAAAACCATGCTCCTTGGCCTATTAAATTTACATGGAGGCTGTTCCTGGAAGTCTTGGAAGAATGTGCTGTTATCTGAATGTGGGATTTTACCGTACATAGAATACAATTCTGTTGTGATATCTGCAAAATAGGGATTGAAAGAATGAAAAAAAAGAAACCCAACCTTGTAAACACAGGTAGTGTGGTGACCAAGATAACCAGAAAGTAATATAGAAAAAGGACATTATTAATTCTGATGTTGAAAGATAAATCATCTATTGTGATCAGCCCCGATTACCTATATCAGTAAAATTGAACTCTGTGTAGCTTTAAAATTTATTTTCAGGAGTGAGGATTAATCAAATTTTTCTTTGAAAAATCCTACCCATGTGATCAAGCATTATATTAATCAATTCATTCAACAAGTATTTAAAGAGTATTTACTATGTGTTAGGTACTGGGAATATAATGGTGTAGAAGAGAAGGATGTCTCCCATCGGCTTCCTCTTTATCAAAGACTGAGACTGATTAAAACAAGTACAAAAATAAGAGAATTACAACATCCGATAAAGTATATGAAAGAAATGAATGAGGGGCTGAACAAGAGAATGTGAAGGAGGGGTACAGGACTTAAGCTAATATTTGTAGTGAGATTCCAAGGCTGAGATTAGAATACTCACATGAGGAATTGGGAGAGAGCATTCCAGGAAGGGGTAGCAGTGAACTCCAGGGCCCTCTGATAGGAGAGGGCAGGATCTGCCAAGGAATTGGCAGAACACCAGTGTGGTAGAAGTTAGGAGGGGTGAGGGGGCAAAGGAGCTGAAGAAATGAGCAAGGGCAACATGGAGGACATGGCAAGGAGTTTGCATTTTGTTCTATATGTGAGGGGAAGTGAGTAAAGAGATTTGAGTGGGAAAATGACATAATCCATTATACACACACAGGTGCACACTTTATACAACAAACAAAAATATCAAACTTGAAGTACAGCCTTTCCCCCCAGAACCATTTGAGAGTAAGTTGCAATGTGACACCCTATATTTGTTATCTATTATTGTCTAAAAAATTACCCTGAAGCTTAGCAGCTTTAGGAATGAGATTATGTATTTAGAATGTATTTAATTCTAAAATAAAGGGAGAAAGGAATTTCTATTTGACCACAGTCAGCAGAATGTAATTTGAAGACTGATGCCCTGTGTCCCAACTTTTTATTAAAATCCAAGAAAATCCAGTAAGAAATGTAAATACTAAACAATGTTTATTATCTCAGAATTTCTGTGGGTCAAAATCCAGGTGCGGTTTGGCTGGAACATCTGCCTCAGAGACTCTCAGAAGTCTTTGAACAAGGTGTTGGCTAGGGCTGCGGTCTCACTCGAATGCCTAACTGTAGGGGGATTCACTTCCAAGCTCTCTCAAGTGGTCACTGGCACGATTTAACTTCTTTTAGGCTCCTGAACTAAGGTCTTCGGTTGCTTGCTGAGGATTCAGTTCCTCACTGGCAGGTGGCTGGAGGCCTCCCTCAGTTCCTTGCCATGTACTTCTCTCTATGGGGAAGCTCACAGCATGGAAGCTGACTTCTCTCAGTGTGAGTGAACAAGAAAAGGAGAAAGAGTACACAAGATGGCAGCCACAATATTTTTGTAACCAAAAAAGGCTAATCTCATAAGTGATATGCCATCATTTTTGCTGTGTTCTAATATTTGGAAGTGAGTCACTAGGTATAGATCTAACTGAAGGGATGGGATTATATGAGGGCATGAATATTAAGAGGAAGTGATTGTAGAAACATCTTAAAGGCTGCCTACCACATGACCCATCAACCCAACCACTTTATAACAAGAACATTCTCCTACTTCTCACTATACGATCACACAAATCAGGAAATTAAATCAACACATTACTCTTTTTTTGAGATGGAGTCCTGTTGCCAACGCTAGAGTGCAGTGGTGTGGTCTTGGCTCACTGCAACCTCCACCTCCTAGGTTCAAGTGATTCTCCTGCCTCAGCCTCCCAAGTAGATGGGATTACAGGTGCCTGCCACCACACCCAGCTAATATTTTTGTATTTTCAGTAGAGGCGGGGTTTCACCATGTTGGCCAGCCTTGTCTTGAACTCCTGGCCTCATGATCTGCATGCCTTGGCCTCCCAAAGTGTTGGGATTACAAGTGTGAGCCAGTGCACCCAGCCTAAGCCAGTGATTTTAACTTTGATCACCTGATTATGGTCAGGTGAGAGCCAGGCCTTTCCACTGAAAAGTTACCTTTAAAATTTGTTATTTTATTTAATGAATAATTATTTATCATGATTAGTATTTTTTTGGTGCTAAAATAGTTCCAGATGTGACCAGTGGGAACCCCTTCAAGGTGGTTTCTATGTTCTTTTGATATGTTTTCATCATTTTATGAACACTTTCTCAGTTTCTGACACAAAATATTTTCCAGGTTTATCTAGTACTTCCCTTGCCCCAGGCCTGGGATGATTCATTGCAATTAGGAGCCCTGTTCTTTTTAGTAGAAAATGGCATTTAGACACTGAGATTTGTGCTTATTGTTACTTGGCTGTCACTGCTTCCAGGCTTTCTCAGTGGACAGAGGTAGGGAGGTATGTGTGTATGTATGTGTGTATGTTTACACATATTTACCTCTGTTGATTTTTATGTCCAGTGGTATATATTGGAAATCATGAATTCATACTGCAATCTCCAATTCCAATGCAACACTGCAGGATAAATCCTATTTTTATACCTTTCCATATTTGTAGCCCTTTTCACCCACAGTGGGAAATATGGCTTCCATTACCCTTAATCTATTTAACTTATTTGATTAGCATCCCTGCATATAATCAATCTCCCATTTCTGCTGCCAACCCTCTGCACCTCCCAGCATTGAGGATTTCTCCCACTCAGGCTGCAACAGCCATGCTTGGCTATTGCCATCTCCTTGCACTCCTATGTGGATATCCTTCTCACCCACCCAGGCTTAGGCAATACTCATCAAGCTGTCTCCCCACACGGATGCCCTCCTGAGACCTCCCTGGGTTCTGACCCCCCGTTTCTGGGTCACTGTGGCCAGTCCCTCGCATGAATGCCTGTGTTGTTTAGCACCAATGAATGACTTTGGGACTGAATTGTTGAGGAAGGGTAAGGAAGCAAAGGAAAAAGAAAGAGGAGGAGAAGGGAGAAGAGCTATGGTATATTTTAAACAACCATACCTTACATTTATATGAAGCATGGATTGGAGAAGACAGGAGCTGAAGCGGGGAAACTACTTAAGAGTCTAATGTGCACGGTCTGGTGAGAGGTGATTATGGCATAACTGTGATATAATTTAAGGAGCAGGCAGAGGAGAGAAAAATGCATTATTTGGAGAGTTGAAAGCACTTTTTCTTGGATTGCATACAGAAAGTAATAGAAAGGTAGAAATTAAGGAAAATTCCTAGATTTCTAGCTTGAGCAACTGTTATAAAATGATGCTCTTGGGCCAGGTGCAGTGACTCATGCCTGTCATCCCAGAACTTTGGGAGGCCGAGGCTGGCTGATCACCTGAGGTCAGGAATTTGAGACCAGCCTGGGCTAAATGGTAAAACCCCACCTCTACTAAAAATACAAAAAAAAAAAAAAAAAAAAAAAAAGCCAGGCATGGTGGTGGGCACCTATAATCTCAACTACTTGTGGGGGCTGAGGCAGGAGAATTTCTTGAATCTGGGAGGTGGAGATTGCAATGAGCCGAGATCATGCCATTGCACTCCACCCTGGGCAAAAGAGCAAAACTATCCTCCCTTTCCCGCAAAAAGAAAAAGAAAATGAAGTTTTTTAATAAGACAGGAAGAAATTGGGTTTGTATTGCAGTGTGTTAAGAAAAATTAGTAATTATTTTTCAAATATGTCAAGCTGAAGCTATGTGTGTGAAACATTCAAAAGATGTTAAGTAGGCACATGGCTGTGGTAGCAAACTCAAACCAGATGTCTGGGTTGGCAATATAGAGAAAGTGTACAGAGAGGGAGCACATCCAGGACTGACCCTCAGCAGCCCCGGAAATCAGATGTCAGACCTAGTAAGCAAGCTTGAAAAGGACAGGCCAGTGGCAGAGGAGAAAGCCCAGAAAAACAAAAGTGATAACAGAGAACTAAGAAAGAAACGTGTTTCAAGGAGGCTATAATAATTTCTTATTTCAAGTATTATTAAGAAGACAAGCATGAGAATCCAAATCTTCATTGGCTTTAGCAATAAGCAATTTGCTATGGATAGAACTGTGTTCCCATCTACACCACCCCAACCCTGCAAAATTCATCTATTGAAGCCCAAGCTTTCAATGTGATTGTATTTGGAGACAGGGCTTTTAGGAGCTAATTGAGGTTAAATGAGGGCATAAGAGTGGGATCCTAATCCTTAGAATTGGTGGCTTTATAAAAAGAGGAAGATCTCTCTCTCTCTCCCTTACCCCACCCCTTGACCACGCATATATATGAATAAACGAAGAAAAGGTCATGTGAAGACACAATGAGAAAGTGGCCATCTGCAAGCTGGAAAGAGTGCCCTCCCAAGAAACCAAATCCTGAAACCAAACCCTGTTGGCACCTTGATCTTGAATTTTCCAGCCTCTAGAACTGTGAAAAACTAAATTTTTGTTGTTTAAGCCACTCAGTCTATGATACTTTGTTATGATAGCTGGAGCTAATATAAAATTCATTGGTGATCTTGATACTATTAAATTCAGTGGAATGGTTTAGGAAGAAATCAGATTATAGTGGATTAAATAGTTGGAAAGATAAAAGAACATGGAGATGTGGTATGAGACAACTGTTTTGAGAGGTTTGCGCTGAATGACAGGAGAAATGGTGCTGTCCTGGAGGAGCACTTAGAGTCAAGAATGAGTCAAATGTGGGTGATTTTGGAATCTTTTCATATGTGGAGGGTGATGATCTCAGAGGAGACCATGTGGCAGAGTGAGGGGAGATAGCCTAAAGGGAAATCCTTAAGGGTAATTGTTGTTGGCAAAGTGGAGGATTGGCCTTTTATATGACTAATCTCCATGGTGATGGAAAAAGACAAATACACTATGGATTAACAAATACATTTGTCATGTAGGAGAACGGACATCTAAAAACCATGCCTGACATTTCTCTTTCTTTGTCATCTGGTTTTCTCTGTCTTGCTGACCTTCTACTATAAGGTTAAATCACACATATTATTGCCCCAAGGAAGAAGTGGAGACTAGTGCCTTGAGTAAAGCACAAAGAATAGAAAGAGGAGGAGAAAATGATATGATGGGACTTCCTGCCAGGCAGGCAAGGGAAGGACAATGGGAGGAGGGGCCAGAGAGGAGAAGACGTGTAAAAGAAAGAAGCAGCCACACGAATGCTCTTGAGGTCTAACTTGAGAGTATGTTATATTAAAAAGTTCTAGGCAGATTTGTAGAAAACAACATTTATATGGCTAGTACTTATTTTCCTGGGACACAGTCTGGGGTGGCTGTAATCCTCTCAAATGAGCCCTATGTTTGAGGTGGCATCATCTCCAAGAAGGCAAAGGAATGGGAGAGAAATCAAAGCTGAAAGAGATGCTTGGGAGCTGCCTCAACAAACCTTTCCATCGACACAAAGCTGCTCCCACAGGTTTGGGAAAGCAGCTGGTGCCAGCTCCCAGTGGTGACGGAAGTGCTTAGAGGAGCCAAGGCTCAGATTAAGCCTGAGGTTGTGATGAGGAGTCTGCGATGTGGCAAGAGACCAGGGCATCATCTATGGAGGCTGCCGGATGGCCAGGAACCTACTAGAATGACTTTTCTCCTAGCGGGACTGGGGCGTCAAAGGAGAACAAGTGGACCAGCAGCGTCTCTCCTACTGCTGTGAACTCACAGGGTTCCACTATGTCCAGATCCTACCTAAGGAGAAGAGAAATACAACAGCAAATGGAAAACACCTTGAAAAATTGAATGTTTAACTCCACAGAGACTATTTAACCAACAGCTTCTTTTAAATGGAAATAAACTAAGTTACTTTTAGTAAATTTGTTTTCATTATTTTTCTGGAAATGAGAACTCCAGAGAAAGATGAGGTCAATTAGAGACAAGGGGGAAAAAAGTCACCCTTTTCTTAAACGTCAGCTGTAATATAAATTTTGACAGCAGTACAGTAGGTTTATTGGTGAGAAGATGGGTGAGGTTGCATTGAATGGCTTCTATGTTGCTCATGATATGTGAGGTGTGAGTGACAGTTGAGAGGAAGGATTAAGAGAGAGGTGTGGGAGTTTGAGGAAAGAGGAGAAGGTATAATATTGCTGTCTCAGAGGGATTCGAAATGCACATAAATATCTTTTTTTTTTTTGAACAGAGACTCACTCTGTTGCCTAGGCTTGTGCAGTGGCACAATCTCAGCTCAATGCAACCTCTACCTCCCAGGTTCAAGAAATTCTCCTGCCTCGGCCTCCTCAGTAGCTGGGACTACAGGTGTGCACCACCATGCCTGGCTAATTTTTGTATTTTTAGTAGAGATAGGGTTTCACCATGTTGACAAGCTGGTCTCAAACTCCTGAACTCATGATCCACCTGCCTCAGCTTCCCAAAGTGCTGGGATTACAGGCATGAGCCACCATGCCCTGCCTGCACATCAGTATCTTAAAGTTTCTGAGAAGGCCTATTTTGTGAAAAAACCACCTACTCAAATTTACATACAAGCTGAGGAAAATTCAGGTTTGATGGGTATAAAAGTTTATACAATTTGAAGGTCCTTTTAAAGAAAAAGAACTCAAAATTATGAACACAAAATTCAGAACAGAGTCTTGGAAGAGACCTATGAAAACAAGACAATTTAGCTTTATTAGGTTTACCACAAACCCACTTATGTCTACATGTTACAGTGCTTTTATTTGCTCACCCGAAGAGTTCCCCTTCCTCATGCTAACTAATAACTCCTAGAATAGGCTTGATTCACAGAAATTTGGGATGTGCTGGCACAGATTGTCACAGCTTCTCCTAACTTGTTTCCTTTCTTCCACTCCTCATCTCAAATGTAAATACATCATCCCACAGCATAATTTTTCTAGACATGATTTTTCTAGAACACCAGCCTCATCCCCCACACATCTCTTTTCATGACTCAGGTTCCAACTTCTCTAGATGGATGCTTTCCACATTTTTTAGACCACAACCCACAATAAGAAGCATATTTTATATTATAACCCAATACCCATACATATCATTGAAAAAAAATTCATAGAATCAACCTTAACTTTTCTCTGTGTGATATACTCTAATACTGTCTTGCTGATATACTCCATATATAAAAGTAACTAACCCTGGTTGGGCCACAATAAAATAATTCTTACAGCTGGCAGGTTGAGAAACACTCCCTGGTTGGCACTGCACCCTTAATGCTTTTATATGCTGCCACGCTTTGCTTTTGTGGCTTCCTCACTTTTGTGGATTGCCCTTTACCTCTGCTATGACTCTGCAAATTCTTTCAGCCCTCCAGTTTCAACTCAAATTTTACCTTTTATATAAAACCATCCATTGAATCCTCTGTGCTCTCCAACATTTTGCATTCGTATTGCTGTGGAAAATATTTCATTCTGCTTTTTATGATAATTATTTAAAATTCAGTCCTTTTTACCTCATTGTAAAGTCCTTGAGGGCAGGATCAGGTCATTTTTAGATACGGTCATTTCTATAAATCCTACAGCATCCAGCACCTAGTACCTTGCAAATTTTTAAAGTAGGAGGAAATAACAGTGGCTCACAGGGTTGTTGTGAAGACTCAATGAGATAATACATTTAAATAATAATGGTATAACTAACATTTATGATAACTTGTTTTAAAATGAAATAACTGGCATATGGTTGCACAAATAATAACTGGTGTTGCCAGGACTCAAGGCAAGCTCAATATGGGTGGCCACCACATTACTGTCCTAGTCAAGTGCTTAGCCCATAGGAAGCATTCAGTAACTGGTAACTGTTGTCACTTAACGAAAGGGTGTTGAATCAAAGCTGAATGAATTAGACAAAGACTGTAGATTATATATTATAGCCTTTGGGCCTAGGGATAATTCCATTCATCATTCTGCTATTAGTTTGCTATTTAGTCTGCTGTTTTATTTTTCTGTGTGAGTGGTCATGACTATATGATTAAAAATTACCAGATCAGGAAAATAAATTTACTGTCTTCAGTAGTCTTAATGGCCACATTAGATTAACTGCAAGAGTGATTCAACTATGCACAAATTAGATATTAAGATAGATGAAAAGAATCCAATTTGACCAAAAATAATTTTGTGACTGCATAGATAAAACTAATTTTCTTCCTTTGTGCACTTTCGTTCAATTCAACCTTTCAAATATATGGTGCGAGGCACTGCAGGAGATAGCAAAAATAATAATAATAATAATAATAAGCAATGTCCCTTGTTACCAAGGAACTTGTAATCAAGTGTGAGTATTTTCAGGGTGGAGGTAGAAAGAATATGATGTCTATCTAAATAACTAACCCTAACAGAAGGCAGAGCAAGAGCTGTTTCATGAGGTTTCAATGAGTTCTGAGGCTTTAAGGAGGAATGAATTGTTTCTCTAATGAGGGAATTGTGGAGGTGAAAGGTGTTAAAAAGCTAGAATGGGCAAATTTGATTCTGGTTCTCAAAATGAAGAAGCAGCATTTTCTTCACTAAATATCATTGGGAATTGTATAGATTTCAAGTTATGATTCTAGTATTAATTATTAACAGGATGGTGGTGAGAAAGGAATCTGGTGATCACAAATACCATTGAAAAAGTCTGCTGTGAAGAATTGGTACCAATCCTATTGACACTATTCCACAAAACAGAGAAGAGAGAACCCTCCCTAATTCATTTTATGAAGCCAGCATCACCCTGATACCAAAACCAGGAAAGGACATAACCAAAAAAGGAAACTGCAGACTGATATTGCTGATCAACACAGATGCTAAAATCCTTAACAAAATATTAGTTAACTGAATCCAACAATATGTCAAAAAGATAATTCATCATGATCAAGTGGGGTTCATACCAGGGATTCGGGAATGGTTTAACATATGTAAATAAATGTGATACACCATATAAACAGAATTAAAAACAGAAATCATATGATCATGTCAACATATGCAGCAAAAGCATTTAACAAAATCCAGCAACGCTTTATGATAAAAACTGTAAGCAAAATCAGCATACAAGGGACATATGTCAATAGTAATAAAAGCCATCTATGACAAACCCACAGCCAACGTAATACTGAATGGGGAAAAGTGAAAGCATTCTTTCTGAGAATTGGAATAAGACAAGGATGCCCACTCTCACCCCCTCCTTTTTAACATAGTGCTGAAAGTCCTAGCCAGAGCAATCAGACAAGAGAAAGAAATAAAGGGCATCCATATCAGTAAAGAGGAAGTCAAACTGTCACTGTTTGCTGACGATATAATCATTTACCTCAAAAACCCTAAAAACTCCTCTAGGAAGCTCCTAGAACTGATAAGAGAATTCAGCAAAGTTTCCAGATACAGGATTAATGTACAGAAATCAGTAGCTTTTCTATATAGTGACCAAGTAGAGAATTAAATCAAGAACTCAACACCTTTCACAATAGCTACAAAAAAATAAAAATAAAACAGTTAGGAATATACCTAACCAAGGAGGTGAAAGACTTCTACAAGAAACAGTATGAAACACTGCTGAAAGAAATATGGATGACACAAACAAATGGAAACACATCCAATGCTCATGGATAGATAGAATCAATATTGTGAAAATGACCATATTACCAAAAGCAATCTACAAATTTACTGCAATCCCCATCCAAATGCCACCATCATTCTTCACAGAATTAGAAAAAACAATTTTAAAATTCTTATGCAACTAAAAAAGAGCCTGCATAGCCAAAGCAAGACTAAGCAAAAAGAACAAATCTAGAGGCATCACACTAACTGATTTCAAACTATAATATAAGGCCATAGTCACCAAAACAGCATGGTACTGGTATAAAAATAGGCACATAGATCAATGGAACAGAATAGAGAACCTAGAAATAAACCCAATACTTACAGCCAACTGATCTTTGACAAAGCAAACAAAAACATAAAGTAGGGAAAGGACACTCTTTTCAATGAATGGTGCTGGGATAATGAAACTGGATCCTCATCTCTTATACAAAAATCAACTCAAGATGGATTAAGGACTTAAATCTAAGACCTGAAACTATACAATTTCTAGGAGATAACATTGGAAAAACCCTCCTAGACATTGGCTTAGGCAAAGATTTCATGACCAAGAACCCAAAGCAAATGCAATAAAAACAAAGATAAATATATGTGACTTAAACTAAAGAGCTTTTGCACGACAAAAAGAACAGTCATCAGAGTAAACAGACAGCCCACAGAGTGGGAGAAGTTCTTCACAATCTCTTTATCTGGAAAAGGACTAATATCCAGAATCTACAACAAACTCAAATAAATCAATAAGAAAAAAACAATCCTATCAAAAAGTGGGCTAAGGACATGAATAGACAATTTGCAAAAGAAGATATACAAATGGCCAACAAACATATGAAAAAAAATGCTCAATATCACTAATGATCAGGGAAATGTAAATCAAAACCACAATGTGATACCACCTTACCCCTGCAAGAATGGCCATAATCAAAAAGTCAAAAAACAGTAGATATTGGTGTGGATGCAGTGATCGGGGGAACACTCTACTCTGCTGATGGGAACGTTAGCTAGTACAGCCACTATGGAAAATAGTGTGGAGATTCCTTAAAGAACTAAAAGTAGAACTACCATTTCATCCAGCAATCCCAGTACTGAGTAGCTACTCAGAGGAAATGAAATCATTATATGAACAAGATACTTGCACACACATGTTTATAGCAGCACAATTCACAATTGCAAAATTGTGGAACCAAGCCAAATGCCCATTAATCAACAAGTGGAAAAAGAAACTGTGATGTGTGTATGTGTGTGTGTGTGTGTGTGTGTGTGTGTGTGTGTGTGTGTGTGTCTTGGAGACTATTATTCTAAGTGAAGTGGCTCAGGAATGGAAAACCACACTGATATGTGGGAGCTAAGCTATGAGGATGCAAAGGCATAAGAATGACACAATGGGCTTTGGGTACTTGGGGGGGGAAGAGAGAAAGGGGGACAAGGGATAAAAGACTACAAATAGGGGGCAGTGTATATTGCTCAGGTGATGGGTGCACCAAAATCTCACAAATCACCATTAAAGAACCTACTCATGTAACCAAATACCACCTGTACACCCAATAACCTATGGAAAAGAAAAACAAAAGACAAAAGAAAAAGTCTGTTGTGGATGGAATGTTTTGGTCATCTCCAAATTTATGTTGAAATATAATTCCCAGTGCAACAGTATTGGGAGATATGGCTCTGGGAGGTGATTGAGTCATGTGGGGTCCACCATCAAAAATGAGACTAGGAGTTCTTCTTATAGAAGGGATTGAGGGAGGGAGTGTGCCACTTTTTGCTCTTCTGCCTTCCGCCATGTGAAGGCATAGTGTTCCTCTTCTTTGGGGGATTCAGCATTCAAGATTCCATGTTAGAAGTAGAGAGCAGCCCTTACCAGATGGTGGCATCTTGATCTTGAACTTCCTAACCTCCAGAAATGTGAGAAAATAAATTTCTGTTCTTTATAAATTACCCAGTCTGTGGTATTCTGTTACAGCAACACCAAACAGACCAAGACCAAGTCATATCAAACTCATTTTTTCAAGGGGGCCATAATTATCAAAGTGGTACAAAGAAAAAATGCAATATATAGAGAGAGCATCCAAATTTCAGAATAGCCTTGGGAATGGAACAGAGGAAAAATGAGGTACATTAAAATTGATGAATTGAACAATTGTTTCCAAAGGATGCTCATTAATAGATAGATGTTACCCTGAAGGACACTCTTTAGTGTCTTCTCAAGGGTCTCTAACTTTAACACTGCTTGATTCATATTTAATCAGGAACTTGGATAAACATATAGAAGACATGATCATTAGTCTGCAGATGAACTAGAGTTGAGAAGAATGGTGAACAAACAGTGACAAAATTAGGATCTAAATTGACCTTTGTTAGGCTGAAATGATGGCTCAAATCTACCAACATCTGGTCAATAGTCTTGATGTTGGTCCAAAAGGCTACTAGTGATAGTTTCAGTAATCATGTCACACTCTTGACTTAGTGAATTAATTAAAACTAAAAGCTTGTTTTGCTGTTACTAAATCACCTCTCCGTCATCTTTTCAATGTACCACCATAACTACCACCACCACAACCATGATCACCATGACCGTTACCACCATAGTCACCATCACCACCAGCACAATGACTTAATGTGTTCTTAGGCTGTGTTAAGGGAAAGACCATTTCTGAGGTGGAAAGGGAAAGCACCACTAATCACATCACACTGAAGGCTATGTAGATAGTCTTACCACATGCACAACCTGGAGAATATTCAGGGGGGAAAGCAATTACATGAGTGAAGAAACCTTAAAATGTGTTATATTCACAACCCTAAAAGACCCTGGAGTTGGTTAGCCTACAGTAGGGAAGTCTTAGCAGGAACAGATAAAACTTCCCAAGTGGTTCAAGGGCTGTGATATAAGAAAAGCAATCTAATTTCTTTTATGGACCTTCAAAAAACAGGACTAGACAAGTAACGCTGATGATAGGAACTCAGGCCTTAGCTTATTAAAAAAATTTTCATTCATAGAGCTGTTTGAAAACGGAAAGCATGGCTCCAGCTGTGGTGAATTTTCTTTTTCTTATTTTCTCCTTCCACTTTTAAGTTCTGAGGTACATGTGCAGGATGTGTAGGTTTGTTACATAGGTAAACGTGTGCCATGGTGGTTTGCTGCACAGATCATCCCATCACCTAGGTATTAAGCCCAGCATCCATTAGCTATTCTTCCTGATGCTCTTCCTCCTGCCAACTACCCCCTGGACAGGCTCCAGTGTGTGTTGTTCCCCCCCCCATATGTCCATATGTTCTCATCATTCAGCTACCACGTATAAGTGAGAACACCCAGTATTTGGTTTTCTGTTCCTGCATTAGTTTGCTAAGAAAAATGGCCTCCAGCTTCATCCATGTCCCTGCAAAGGACATGATCTCTTTCCTTTGTATGGTTGCATAGTATTCCATGGTGTATATATACCACATTTTTTTTTTATCCAGTCTATCACTGATGGGTATTTAGATTGATTCCATGTCTGCTATTTTGAATAGTGCCACAATGAACATACGTGTGCAAGTCTTTATAATAGAATAATTTCCGTTACTTTGGGTATATACCCAGTAATGTGATTGCTGGGTCGAATGGTATTCCTGCCTCTAGGTCTTTGAGGAATCAACAGACTGTCTTCTACAATGATTGAACTAATTTACACGCCCCCACGCCCACACCAGTGTAAAAGCATTCCTTTTTCTGTAATTTCTGTAACCTCACCAGCATCTGTAATTTTTGACTTTTTGATAATAGACATTCTGACTTGAATGTGATGGTACCTTATTGTAGTTTTGATTTGTGTTTCTCTAATGATCAGTGATGTCGAGCTATTTTTAAAACTACTATCATGCTTTAAGTTTTGGGATACATGTGCAGAACAAGCAGATTTGTTACATAGGTGTACACATGCCATGGTGGTTTGCTGTCATCAACCTGTCATCTACATTAGATATTTCTCCTAATATTATCCTTCTGCTAGTCCCCCACACCCTGACAGGCCCCAGGGTGTGATGTTCCCCCTCCCCATCAAGCTATCATTGACTTTCTTCACAGAATTAGAAAAAACTACTTTTAATTTTATATGGAACCAAAAAGAGCTCATATAGCCAAGACAAGATTGATGGGTGCAGCAAAGCACCCTGACACGTGTATACCTATGTAACAAACCTACACTTTCTGCACATGTACCCCAGAACTTAAAGTATATAAAAAAAAAAAGTGGGCAAAGTACATAAATAGACTGTTCTCAAAAGAAGACTTACATGCAACCAACACACATGAAAAGAAGCTCAATATCTAGGTTTTCTTCTAGGGTTTTTATGGTTTTAAGTCTTACATTTAAGTCTAATCCATCTGCAGTTAATTTTTGTATAAGGTGTAAAGAAGGAGTCCAGTTTCAGTTTTCTGCGTATGGCTAGCCGTTTTTCCCTATTGCTTGTTTTTGTCAGGTTTGTCAAAGATCAGATGGTTGTAGATGTGTGGCATTATTTCTAAGGCCTCTGTTCTGTTCTATTGGTTTATATATCTGTTTTGGTACTAGTACTGTGCTGTTTTGGTTACCGTAGCCTTGTAGCATAGTTTGAAGTCAGGTAGCATGATGCATCCAGCTTTCTTCTTTTTGCTTAGGATTGTCTTGGCTATATGGGCTCGATTTTTGGTTTCATATGAAATTTAAAGTAGTTTTTTCTAATTCTGTGAAGAAAGTCAATGGCAGCTTGATGGAAATAGCATTGAATTGATAACCTACAAATTACTTTGGGCAATATGGCCATTTTCACAATGTTGATTCTTCCTATCCATGAGAATGGAATGTTTTTCATTTGTTTGTGTCCTCTCTTATTTCCTTGAGCAGTGGTTTATACTTCTTCCCGAGTAGGCCCTTCACAACCCTTGTAAGTTGTATTCCTAGGTACTTTATTATCTTTGTAGCAATTGTGAATGGGAGTTCACTCATGAGTTGGCTCTCTGTCCATTATTGGTGTATAAAAATGCTTTTGATTTTTGCACATTGATTGTGTATCCTGAGATCTGCTGAAGTTGCTTATAAGCTTAAGGAGATTTGGGGCTGATGTGATGGGGTTTTCTAAATATGCCATGTCATCTACAGAGACAATTTGACTTCCTCTCTTCCTATTTGAATACTCTTTATTTCTTTCTCTTGCCTAATTGCCCTGGCCAGAACTTCCAATACTATGTTGAATAGGAGTGGTGATACCATTCAGGACAGGCATGGGCAAAGACTTCATGACAAAAACACTAAAAGCAATGGCAAAAAAAGCCAAAGTTGACAAATGGGGTCTAATTAAAGAATTTCTGCACAGCAAAAGAAACTGTTATTTGAGTGAATAGGCAACCTACAGAATGAGAGAAAAAATTTACAACCTATGCTTCTTGTAAATTTTTTTTAAAAATTCCTAGTAGACTCTGGATTTTTGCACATCAATTTTGTATCCTAAGACTTTGCTGAAGTTACTTATAAGCTTAAGATTTTGGGCTGAGATAATTGGGTTTTCTAAATATAGAATCATGTCATCTGCAAACAAAGATAATTTGACTTCCTCTCTTTTTATTTATATGCTTTATTTCTTTCTCTTGCCCAATTGTCCTGGCCAGAACTTCCAATACTATGTTGAATGGGAGTGGTGAGAGAGGGGCATCCTTGTCTTGTGCTGGTTTTCAAGGGGAATGAGTCCAGCTTTTGCCTATTCAGTATGATATTGGCTGTGAGTTTGTCATATATGGTTCTTATTCATTTGACGTATGTTCCTTCAATACCTAGTTTATTGAGAGTTTTTAACATGAAGGGATGTTGAATTTTATCAAAGGTCTTTTCCGCATCTATTGAAATAATCATGTATTTTTTGTCTTTAGTACTGTTTATGTGATGAATTGCATTTATTGATTTGTGTATGTTGAACCAAGTTTGCATCCTGGGGGATGAAGCCAACTTGATTGTGGTGGATAAACTTCTTGATGTGCTGCTGGATTTGCTTTGCCAGTATTTTATTGAGGATTTTTGCATCAATGTTCATCAAGAATATTGGCCTGAAGTTTTCTTCTTTTGTTGTGTCTCTGCCAGGTTTTGGTATCAGAATGATACTGGCCTCATAGAATGAATTAAGGAGGAGTCCTTCCTTTTCAATTACTTGGAATAGCTTCAGTAGAAATGATACCAGCTCTTCTTTGTTCCTCTGGTATAACTCAGCTGTGACTCCATCTGGTCCTGGGATTTTTTTTTTTTTTTTTTTTTTTTTTTGGTTGGTAGGCTATTTATTATGTCTCAATTTCAGAACTCATTGTCGGTCTATTCAGGGATTCAGTTGCTTTCTGGTTCAGTCTTGGGAAGATGGATGTGTCCAGGAACTTATCCATTTCTTCTAGGTTTTGTAGTTTATGTGCATTGAGGTGTTTATAGTATTCTCTGATGGTTGTTTGTATTTCTGTAAGGCCAGTGGTGATATTTCCCTTATCATTTCTGATAGTATTTGTTTGATTTTTCTCTCTTTTCTTCCTTGTTAGTCTAGCTAGCAATCTGTTTTATTAATTTTTTAAAAAATATTATCTCCTGGATTCACTGATTTTTTTGAAGGGCTTTTCATGTCTCTATCTCCTACAGTTCCTCCCCGAGCTTGGTTATTTCTTGTCTTCTCCTAGCTTTGTTTCTCTCTCTCTCTCTCTCTCGGTTCTCTGGTTCTTTTAGTTGTGATGTTAGGTTGTTAACCTGAGATCTTTTTAGCTCTTTGATGTGGGCATTTAGTGCTATAAATTTCCCTCTGAACCCTGCTTTAGCTGTGTCCCAGAGATTCTGGTATGTTGTCTCGTTGTTCTCATCAGTTTCAAAGAACTTCTTGATTTCTACCTTAATTTCGTTATTTACCCAAGAGTCATTCAGAAGCAGGTTGTTCAATTTCCATGTAGTTTTGTGGTTTGACCCTCTTAAAGAAGCATCTGGCTGCTTTTTGGTAGAGCAGGTATGCTGTGTTGAAGGGGGCCCTTCCTCATTTGGCCTGTTTAGATTCTCCAACGCTGGCAGGCTGGAATGGCTGAGTCCACCAAACCACAGAGATGGCAGCCACCCCTCTCAGGGGGAGCTCCATCCCATGAAGAGATCAGAGCTCTGTGCATATAACCCTGGCTAGAGTGGTTGAAGCCCCTCCTGCAGGGAGACTCTGCCCAGAGATAAAGAATGAATCAGGGTCCCTTTTAAAGAAGGTCTGGCCACAGTCTAGCAAGGCAGCTGTGCTGTGTTGTGGCAGACCCTACCTTGTTTGGACCATTTGGATTCTCCAAGCCAACAGGCTAGAATGGCTGACTCGACCAACCACAGAGATAGCGGCTTACTCTCCCCCAGGGAAACTCAGTCCCATCTCAGGCAGACTCCAGCCTGTTGCTGTTGGCTGGCTGGACTCCAAGCCAGTGGGTGTTAACTTGTGAGGTGCCGTGGAAGTGGGGCCCACAGAAATATACTGCTTGGCTCCCTGTATTCAGTCCTCTTTCTAGAGATATGTATGGATGGATCTGCCACCTAGCCAGGGATCCCAGGGCTGGAGTGTGTAAAACTCCTTGCATTCTGTGTGTGCCTGAGCAGCTGCTCTGCTGAGACTCCATCAGCTCTGTGTATCAGACCCGAGACCTTGGTGGTGTGGGCTCATCAGAGGATCTCCTGATCTTTAGGTTGTAAAGATCTGTGGGAGAAGCCCACTCACCACTTCCCCTGGGTGGGGGGTGGTGGTTCCTCTGGCTTTGTGCCACTCCCAGGTGGGCCATCCCACCACTCTGCTTTTCTTTGCTCTCCATGGGTCAAGTTATTTGCCTCATCAGTTCCAATGTGAGAACCTAGATATTTGAGTTGAAGGTGCTGAATTCACTTGCCTCTTTCATTTCTCTCCACGAGTGCTGCAGACCCAGCTGCTTCTAATCGGCCATCTTGGCCAAACTGTAGTGAATTTTCTCTTGCTCTACTGGGGCTTGAACTAGGAGTTCAAGTATTTGATGAGAAGTTTGAGTCTGGCCTTGCTAATTCCTAGGCAGACATCACTGAGTGTGGTGGAAACCCAGGGGCGCAGAGGAGAGGCTGGTGAGAGGATGCCATAGTTAAACAGTGGGACCATGAAAGAAGGGAAGTTCCTGCAGTTGTGGAGGGAGGGCACGGGACAGTAGTCTGGAGGGGCTGTAAGGGATTTGCTGACCTGTGCCCAGGGTGTGATGCTGGGATACAGGATGAGAGAAATGGGGAGAATGGTACCACTAGAGAGATTCTGCACTGTCCTGGAGGATAAAGATACAGGCAAATGTTAGAGGACGATATACACGAAGAAAAGTTTGATAACCAAGTAGGCTGTTTGTAATCACATGGAGGTACAGGAAGAAGCTGGAGGGGTGGTGGAGGGATCTGAAGAGGGGTGGGTTTGATTTGGAAAGCCCGAGAGTCCTGGAGCAGGTGCAGAAGTGTTAGGGATTGCGGCAGCAAATATTGATAATGACAATTAAGAAAGGAAGAGTTGGAAGGCCAATTTGACTTTCATACAAGTAAGAAAAGAAGGACTAAGAGGCAGGATTTAAATAGTGAAGATGCCTCTAGGACCCATTCCCCATTGTCCCCCACCAACTTTCACCCTCAGTTTTCCTGCAACAGAGAGGTGAGGTATCACTGTACCAGCCTGCAAAGTGCGCTGAGCTCTCGGCCTGTGTAAATACTGGAACAGATCCTGAGTGCACAGATCTCCCCTCCCTCCTTTACAGGGTTCATATTTGCTTTCCTAATCTTTTTTATGGGGGAACAAAATCTAGAATATATCCTGAGAGTGTTTGGCATTCTGGAAACCCCTTAGAGAAGATTGCAGACACTGTGGAGCAAAGAGGAGGAGCTGGAAGTGCGCTTATCACAGGAGTGGATGATGTGAAGCATAGACTCTCAGAGCTGTGAAACCTTTTCTAGAAAGAACACTTAAACTGTGCAAGGGTGGATTTCTGTTTTCTGGCTCCAGGGTCTAGCCCTGTCACATAGTAAAACTGGATATTGACAGATGTTGTCTGGTTGATAGAGAGCTGGATCAATCCCGAACTTACCCTTCTTGGAAGGTTGACTCTCAAAGCAGGTCAGCTTCTTCTGGCCCAGTTTACCCTTCTCTTTCCCATTCTACTTTAAACATATGGACACCACAGTCTTAAGTGCTAGACATAAAGCAATCCTATTTCTGAGGCATAGATTCTGAAACAAGAAGAACTCATAGGTAAACAAGATTTTTTCTCTTTGCAAATAATGAGAAGTTCTGTCTTAGTAATAGCTGAATTTAGTAGCAAGTAAAGGATATTTATAAGGATGTCTTTCTTAGAAGTGTCTCTAAACACTTTAACACATATGTGGTCTTCAAAAAGTCCTTGTGCAATATATGACTTTGTAAAATAGCTGAAGGCACGCTAGAAACCATCTGCAGATGGCATTTAAAGGTAAGTTGAATTTCCTTTTCACATTTCATTTAGACTTCAGTTCTTAGCCATAGGGTAGAATTTGCCTCCTCTGCTAAATAGCCATATCTTGCTTGTCATGGAATCTGAAATAAGATAGCCCTGTGTACAATATGTAATGCAATTTTCCTAGACTTGAATACATTTTATTTAAAATGCTATTTTTGCAGACGGTTCCCATCATTCTTATGGCTCCTAATAGCCAAGTTTAAAGGTACACGAGGGCTGTGTGAAGACCTTGTGTCACTTTACTTTGTCTTCAAAAGTAGTTTACATCAACACTTCACTAAAGTATTCTGTTCTATGTACTGGGCAATCAGGAACCACCATTTGCTGTCAAGAAAAAAAAAATTCCTGATGTCACTTTGCCTTTGGCAGAGCAAGGACAATACAAAAGATTACTTCCTGTCTCTCTACTGCCTGTGCACTTTTCAGTGAAAGAAAAGGATTTTCTTCTCTGAGGCCAAGACCATGAACGCTAATAGGTGCAGCCTGTATGCCCTCTATCTATCATTCTATGCCCACTGGCTGGCCCCACACTTGGCACATAGGCAGTTGGTCTGAGGAATACTTATTTATTTTGAAGGAATGTTACTAGATCAGGTTCTACCCAGGGGAGCTTTTTTGATTAATCAAGAAACTATTTTCATTATTAGATTTGCATGAAAACTGGACTTCTCCTGAGACTTAAATTCAAGAGAAAGAAAATCTATCCTTTCATTTATTCAGAGTCAAAGAGCCCTGCCTTGGAATAAACCTAATAAATACTGTCCTACGAAAGTGGCTTTGTTGGTTGTTACTTTGAATCATCTTGTGACTGCTAGGAAACACTAAGCCACACGTATAGAAAGAGCCTAATAAGATGGATAGCGGAGGAGCAGAAAATCTGATTAGAACAACCCAGCATAATCAGAAAATAACCACATGGGCTGAACACAGGCCTGCTGTTCTCAGCTGATTGCTGCCAGGCTCTTCCCCATAGGCTTTTTCTTTTCCCCCACTTAAGCTCCATTCATTCATTCTCTCTCTCTGTCTCTCTCTCCATCTTCTTTTCTCCCCTCTCAATATCCTGGTCTTACATTTCTAACAGGGTTGGTCTGTGATAACTGTGATTTTGTTACAAGATGTAAATGCGACCCTGGCTTTGTGGCAGAGCTTAAAAAAAGACATCTGTGTAAATATGTTTGGATTTGTAATCTTATCCCTATCCCCAGACTACAAGTTTTGGTAGGATTAACTGAAAGACTAGTGCCCAGGTAAAGTCACACTGACTAAAACCCGTCTGAGCCCCTGGTGGGTTAATCAGACCATTGTCATCAGGTTCCCAAGCATGAGAAATGTGTTCTTTGGAAGGTACTGTGGAGTGAGCATTCTCTTGGTGCAGGGGGGTAGCAATAACCATAGGAGAACTTCATGTCTTTTATCACTGGATTGTTTTCTGAAAGGAACCATGTGCGAAGTGATCCAGCAAAGCTGGGGAAACAACCTGACCTGTGGGTTAGGCCCTGGCCAGGGATGAGGTTGTGTTTGACACTGGTAAATGCAGGAAGCCTCTAGCTGAGGCAAATCTGTTGCCCAGGCTTCACCCAGAGGTGATGGGGACAGGCTCGTCCGCATAGAAAGGCCTTTCCCCCACATACCCCTACACCTCAGTGCGTCTTCTGCTGCAACACACAAACAGGTGGGTGCTGGATTTCCTGGCAATTGGAAGAACTTGAGTCACAAATATATCTTACTGACTTATGGAACCTCTGTCAACACCCTTCAAGTGAAGATGAGAACTGATGCCATGATCCAGATATATCAAGACCCCAAAAGTCCATTAATTGCAATATCTAATTAACCGAGAGTTAGCCAGGGGGAGTAAAGGTCCTGGGCAACTGTCCCTTCTCTGAGGATGTGCAGATGAGCTGACTGCAGGGCACAGGTTCTAAGTTGCACACACAGCCCTGGCCTGCCCTGCTTGTGGGAGAAAGCTTGTTGCAACTGCCAGCAGGATGCTGCCCTCCAAGGCAAACAAGACTGATGACATTTACAACTGCCACATGTACTCTGACTTAACTTAAGGGGATTTGTCTGTGTCTTTGGCCTCATCATGTATGAGGGGACTATTCAGCTTTATGAGACCCGAAGCTTACACATTTTTAGGGGTCCTCTTTAAGAAAAAGCATACAAAATTAGGTGTAGGAGTTTCTAATAAAGTTAATCATATACATACTTTGTGACCCAGCAATTTCACTCTGACATATATCCCCAAGAAAATTTTTGTATAAGTCCACAAAAGACTAACACAAGAACACTCACAGCAGCTTTATTTGTAATGGCCCCAAACTGCAGGAATTTTAGCTATTTGAGATTGCAGGCCATCAATTTTCCACTTTAGAGATTAGTTCTAATGCAATTCCTCTGTTTAATCAGAAATTTTTCTTTTTCTTGCCCTTAGCTAGAAAAATGACCATCTGCCAAGTTTATACAGTTTTTACTTGTTTTTGTTCCAGAGAATATAGCACATTCATTGTGCAAGCTGCTGATTCAGCAAGGCTAACAACAACAAAAAGACAAGAAACTACTAAGGAGCTTGTAACTGCTGTTTCTGTACAATCCAAATGTCCATCAACAGATGAATGCATAAACAGAAGAGATATATATTTATACAATGGCATACTACTCAGCAGTAAAAAAAAAAACAATGAGTTACTGGTATATGCAATAACATGGATGAACTTTATATACAATATGCTAAGCAAAATAAGCCATGCAAATGACTCCATTTCTTTCACATTCTAGAATGCAAAATTAATCTCAGGCACTATTTATTAAAATGAGCAAATTATTTTAAAAAATATGGAATTCTGGTGGGAATGCAAAATGGAACAGTCACTTTGGAAAACATTTCAGTAGTTTCTTATAAAGTTCAACACATACCTAGCCCACAACCCAGCAATCCCATTCCTTGCTATTTACCTATGTGAAACAAAACCTATGTTTATACAAAAACCCATACATAAATGATTAGAGTGTTTTTATTCATAATAACCAAAAAACTAAAATCAACCCAATGTCCCTCAACTGTGGAATGAATAACCACATCCTAATATATTAATATAATGAAATAAAACCAAGCAATAAAAATAGATCACTGATACACACAACAACATGGGTGGAACTTAAATCCTCCATGTTAGTAGGAAAAACCACACCAAAAGGATACATACAAACGATTTTTTTATTTCTATGACATTCTACAGAAAACAAGATCAATGACTGCAAGTCGTTGGCTACAAAAGGTGTGGGGGAAATTTTGGTGGTGATGAAAATGTTCTTTGTCTTTATTGTGATGGTAGTTACGTGACTCTTTATTTGTGAAAAATCACAGAATTGTGACCTTAACTCCATGAATGTTTCTCCTTCAGTAGAAGCTTATATATGTTGTGAAAACCATGAAAGAAACAGCCTGGAGAGAAAAGTCAGTGAATCAAACTCAGGGAACTATCCACCAGGAGACTTAGCCACGAGCATCCACATGAAACTCTTTCATCTCTTAAAATCACAAACTCTATGGCCTGGTAATACAGATAGAAGTGTCCTTTTCTCTCTCTGGAACCCTACTTCTCACCGTGGCAGCCTGGGCATCTGCTTATTTTCTTGACTGAGAAAGACCTGACTCCAAGGGGAGAGAATTCTTTACATTAGACAAGTTAGACCAAACTGGGGTAAGAAATAGACTCAAACACTTAACGGCTCAAACAATAGAAGTTCACTAGAATTCAGTCACATCACCTCACCAGACTAGAAGAGTGGCTGTAATATCAAGGCCAGGTGCATGCCAGGAAGATGGGGAAATGGATTTTGGGGGTCAACTGGCAGTAGCTTTTATGCTCTGAAATCATTTAAAATAGCAAGTGGTACTTTCAACTGCTTTGATTATCAAGGGTTTGGCTTAAATATAGACAACTATTCACATATCTACTTTTTTGTTTTGTTTTGTTTTGTTTTGAGACAGGGTCTCACTCTGTTGCTCAAGCTGGAGTGCAGTAGCACAATCACAGTTTACTGCAACCTTAACCTCCTCGGCTGATGTGATCCTCCCACCTCAGCCCCATGAGTAACGGGACTACAGACACATGCCACCATGCTGGGCTAATTTTTTTCTTATTTTTCATAGAGATGGGATTTCACTCTGTTGCCCAGGCTGGTCTCGAACTCCTGAGCTCAAGCGATCCACCTACCTTGGCCTCCCAAAGTGCTGGAATTACAGGCATAAGCCACAGAGCCTGGCTACTATTTTTATCAGGGTTTTTGACCATTCATAAATCTTTTGATAGAAAGATAAAGAACAATGGCAAAGAAGATAAAAAATCATATTAACAGAAGGTCCAATAGTGAAAGATCTTATAATTAAGGTTTCAATTGAAGCTGATGAATTACTTGTAGGTTTAACGACACCACTCTGATCACAGGTAACTGATAGGGGTCAAAAATTATTAGTGTAATTAAATTTGTATTTGATATAATATATAATAGGCAAATCAAGAACTATTAGGTATAGCTGCTTTTGAGTTGACCTAAACTTACAAGGCAGGATAGATCAGAATCTTTCAGACAGTAAGAAACTAATCAGTGAGATTTTTCTAGGCTTTGCAATTTTTTTAAATGTCAAATGAATTTCAGTATGAGCACTGAGGAAAATGCAGTCATGAAACACCTAATGACAAAGACATGTTCTGAGAAGTGCATCATTATGTGAATTCATCATTGTAGAAACATTATAGCATGTATTTACGCAAACCTAGTTTGTATGGCTTACTACACGCGTAGGCTATATGGTACAGCCTATAGCTCCTAGGCTACAAACCTGTGTAGCATGTTACTATATTGAATAGTATAAGCAGTTGTAACACAGTGGTATTTCTGTATCTAAACATAGGAAATGTACAGTAAAAATATAGAATTATAATCTTATGGGACCACCATCCTATATGTTGACCAACAGTGACAATATGGTCCAACATTGTCATGGGGCACATGACTGTACTCCAAAGGGTTATATAGCCCTAAACACTGAAGCATTACTCATGGAACAATTCTAATAATGACTACTGACAACGTGTACTGAATAGGTATATTTTACAACAAAAAGACAAACTAAACATAGGTCATCATTGAAAAGAGTACTGGAAACAAAACAGAGTATTTCCCTATCTTTGTTTCAGAAATGCTGGGCTCTGTGGGAAGTGTTGGCTGTGAATTATTAAGTAAGACACAAGGCTACCTGAGATAACGTGGGAAAAGACAAGTAGCTAAGCAAGGAGAGTAATATCTAGCCCTGTCAAGGTAAAGTACAATATAAAAAGGACTTTTATATAAAGTAAATGCTCTTTAAATCTTTGTTAAATAAATACATAAATTAATCAAAATCTTACAGGGTATAGAACATAGACATTTTCACCAAATGCTGGAAATAAGGATTAAGAAGATAAATTTAGCACATTTATAAAAAAGAAAAAAGCACTTTGCGCAAGAACACTAAACCAATGGAATACATTTTCTTAAGAGGCAGAACATGAAAAAATCAGTAGGACTGAGAGTGGACAAATAAATTCATGAACAATATATTATTAGTGGTTACTAAGGGGAGCAAGGGATGTTTGAGTGTTAGCTTTTGAAATTGTTGCTAAAATGTAGTTTAACTTGGGGGAAGTTCTCCAAACTATTCTTTTCTATAAATCGTCCCTGGATGTCACTGTCAAAAAGAGGATAGTGAGATGAGCAGTATGACTTTTCTTTTACAAAAATAAGCTTTAAAAGTAAATCCAGAACAACAACAACAACAACAACAACAACAACCACCCCAGCATTTGTTTCTGTCCACAGCATTTTCGGATGGAGCCTGCCTGCTCGGAGATGCTGAGGAGTGCTCCGTGACTGACAGCCATTATCTAAAAAGACATCCATGACACAAGAAAGGCAGGGCCACTCAGGAACGGGCTCTGTGCCCATGTGTACCACAAGACACAGCCCAAGGAATCATTGTGGTGGAGTTTCTGCAGCCTGAAATAGTGGGGATAACAACTAATTAACGTTCAAAAAAGTGGAAAGTGTGCTGGCTATTTTTGGCTGCTGTGCCTTCTAGAGTAGAGGCTGATAGACAAGGAAGCTGGAGGCAGACAGAAGAGAGCAACAAAGAGCACCTGGAGCCACTCCCAGAATCCAAAGCTTTTGTGTCAGAGAGCTAGCCTCTTGGGGAAAAGTGTTGTCATTTCCTACAAACAGAAGAAATCACGTAGGTCCATAGGAGCTCATGTGGCCTTATGCCAGAGGACCACAGCCAGAGGAAGTCTGTGTGGCATCCTGGAAAGGCCAGGGTGGGACTGTGAGACAAAGGAATCACTCAGGCCCATGTGCACAGCTCTGGTGACATCCTTTCAAGCCTGGTTTCTGTTCTGAGATTTCCTTTGTGATCTCTTCATTGAAAAGTCTGGTCTGAGGGAAGCACAAATCTCTTGAGCTGGGTTATCATACCGTTTATCTAGCTCCTCTTCCAGGCAACTTGTTTGATGGCAAAAGTGTCAGGGATGACTACCAGCAGGCTGACTTCTGGGCCTTCCTGGCATGAGTGATGCTGTATCACTTGAGTATAAGCATGGCTTGGATGCTATTTCATACGGATAAAATGTCCTTTTCTTCTCCCTGCTCTGGGCTCATTGTTGCTTGCTCTCTGCCTTTCTCCCTGTACACCTGTCTCTCTCTCTCTCTCCTTTCCCCTGCCCACCCTCTCTCTATTGCTCTCCCACCCCAAGACATTTTTCATTCTAAAAAATGTAGCAACACTTTTCTTACCCCTGGGTAACTCCACAGACAATCAAGAAAATGTATTTCAGCATGATGAAGTGTCACGCACAATGAACATATAGCAAAATAAATTACCCTATAAACGAAGAAAAACATTTCACCAATGCACGGTGCAGGAATATCTGAAGGTAACAATTTACTTCAATTAACGACTATTTGGAAAAAAAATAAAGCATCCCTAAGTCAGAACCTGATATTTATAAAGACTTGTTCGGGGAAATTATTTAGCCAGTGAGTTTGTTAAGGTGGAAGGCAGGCTGCCAGCACGGAAGGCTACCCATCCTTCATGTCATGTAGTCTTATGAGACCCCCAGGCCTGGGTTGAGGCCCTCTGACCTCTCATTACCCTCATACATAACTTTATTTTGCATCTAGTGCATTGTTTTGGGACTGCCATTTCATGCACCTGTACCTGTGGCTAGGTAGCAAGCTTCTTGAGGAACAGATAGGACCTCAGCCAATTGAACTCTGCCGGCACAGAGCTCCCAGCATGATGGACAATTAATATGTGATTGACAAATGCACGAATAAATAATTGATACCAACTCCAAAGATCTTGATTGATTTCTGCAAGATGGCAGGGTGCAAAAACTAGTGTATGGCTTCATGTTCTCTTGAGATCCAAGAAATATGGGTCAGGGCAACTGGTCTGCAAGAGCAGCCACCACCACGGATTGTCTTTTGATGGCCTCTAGGCCAACCTCACATAGGGTAGGACGCAGCAGCAACCTTTTACTGT
Source organism: Ateles fusciceps (assembly GCA_036589455.1). Lineage (NCBI taxonomy): Eukaryota > Metazoa > Chordata > Mammalia > Primates > Atelidae > Ateles > Ateles fusciceps. The sequence continues at coordinate 12,929,012 of JAZHEH010001266.1, read as the reverse complement.
GGGTTTATGCACCATTATTGTAGCGTTGGCTCACCTTCAAGTCTTTGCTTGTATCACCATCTCAATGAGGCCTCCTTTGACCACCCATTTACAGTTGCACCTGCCCCAACCCACAGCAGCACTAAGTTCAACAGCATTTAGAACTAATTCAGTAGAATTAGTTTTTATCTATTCTCCTGACTCCTCTGCCTCTGTCCTCCATTTTCCTCTCTAGCTCTTATCTCCTTAATGTATTACATAATTTATTTATTCATCCTGTTTACTGTTTACTGTTTCTCTTTCCCACTAGAATGTAAGCTCCTCTATGTGCTTGGCACATAGTAGGTGCTCAATAAATACATGCTGAATTAATGTATACTACGTTATGACACTGGCCAAGAGATATAAACTGTGACCTAAAGCAATGGGGTTTTATCTATGTCCTTTGGAGAATAGAGTTCCACTGAGATACTTCCAGCTGCAAGGACACTGAGAAGGAGGCCAGATAGGCAGGGTTCAGGGGGATCCTCCTTCTATGTAGCCACTTTTGTCTGTTTTTTATTTTTCAGTTTTATAAAATATTTCTTTTGAGAAAGCAATTCTGCTGCTCTAAATAAAACATGTTCAAAACCCGCTGAGGTATGGCAAAATACACATTGTTCTGTATTTGAATAAAATGCACCATGGAGGATCTTTATTTTATTACCTATATTCTGAACCTTATGTAAAAGTAGAATTAGTTCTTATCTATTGCTTATCAAGGTGTACCACAATTTGCTTAATCTTTTCCACTCAAAATGTTTGGATCCATGGACCAAAGATGAGCTCATCACGTGAGAACTTGTTAGAAATGCAAAGTCATAAGCCCCACTCCAGATTCACTGACTTAGAATTTGTATTTCAACAAGATCCCCCAGTTGATTCAGAGCCACCTCTAAGGACTATGACTTTAATGCTATAATTTCTTGCTTTTTCTAGAGTTCTGTGAGCCCATTGGGAAGCTAGACTTCACTGTGCTATCATTCTTTGGGGTGGATTTAAAGCCCAGGACTGCTGACAAAGTTGGGTAGATAGAGTGGGCAAAGAAAGGGGAAGCAGTGTGTGCGGACATCCCACACTTGGGATAATTAAAATTGAACAGCTGACTGCATGCCTGGAACTGGATTATTTGGCTAAAGAACAGAGTGAGAGCTCAAGTAATTGAAATATACTATATTCCCTGAACTTCGTTTCAGCCAATACTTTCAACATCTTCCTGTAATAAATCTTCTACCATCACTGCTAGCAAGAGGTAAAATGAATGGAATCAAGTTTCAGCTTCTTTCTCTGCTACTTTGCCAAGTGGAAGCACTAATAAGGGATGACATATCTGGAAAGTAGGCAGCAGAAAAACGAAGAGGAGAAAAAGAGGAAGGGAAGTGGAGGCTCTATACAATCCCAAAACATTATTACCAAGCTGTGGCCTCTGAAAAATTAAGGGCTCACTGCACAACAATTTGAAAGTATGCACACACTCTGTAAGTCAAACTTTATTAATTACTCTTGGAAAAAGAAGTTTAGTCAGGTAGCCTAGCTTTTACGCACAGCATATTTTTAAGTTACCTACAATCAAATTGAAAGATACTTTAATATTTCTTGAGCAATTGCAAGAGATCCTATAAATACCTTTCAGTTTCATTTTATCTTCCCTGTAACTTAGGGTTGTGGTTCTTGATGAATGATTTGGCATCTTCCGGCATGACCTTCATCATATCAGTTAGCAGCACTGTAGCAGGATACTTACGTGGCTTAGCTCTGAAACTACCCATTAAGAGATGAATAAAAAATCAACAACATTACCCACATCGTTAGTTTATGTAATAAAAAGTGATTAAATACAGCTAGCTTTCAAATGCATGTAAAATAGGTCTAGCTGAAAGTATAAATTTTCATAATGTTTATGTTCTGCTTGGATTGAATTACCTTAAATAACAGAAAATCACCATCCTACCTCACTGATAATGGTCAACACTGAAGTCATTACTGGATTATGACAATTTTGCAAAAATGGTTGGATGATGCTATAATTTACGTTGCTAATATTGTTACACTTCTAATTGGTTAAACCCTCCAGAAATGACCAATTATATCTTCAGGAAAAAGAAATGAGAGCATGAACTTTTAGGTATTGGAATATGGGAAACTTTTATATATTGGAATATGTGAAACTTTTACATATTGGAATATGACATATGTGAAAAAGGAAAAGATGAACTTATTATTTAAAAAATATACATGGTTGGCCAGGCGTGGTGGCTCATGTCTGTAATCCCAGGACTTTGGGAGACTAAGGCAGGTGGATCACCAGAGGTCAGGAACTTGAGACCAGCCTGGCCAACGTGGTCAAACCCCTGTCTCCACTAAAATACAAAAATTAACCAGGCATGGTGGCATGCACCTGTAATCCCAGCTACTCAGGGAGGCGGAGGCAGGAGAATTGCTTGAACCTAGGAAGAGGAGGTTGCAGTGAGCCTAGTTCGCACCACTGCACTCCAGCCTGGGTGACAGAGTGAGACTCTGTCTCAAAAAAAAAAAAAAAAAAAAAAGAAAGAAAAAAGAAAGAAAAGAAAAAGAAATATACATACATGGTTTTGCACTACCAAAAAATTTGATGAGTCAAATGTGTGTGTTTACCTTCTCTGTTTTTAGAGATTAGCAGAAACTATGGGCATTCCCAGCTCATGTCCACATTCCTGGACTTCTTTGGGTGGAAGTTGTAGGGAGGGAGAAGCCAGGGTACTATGCGTCTGGAAGCTTCATCTCTGGAACACCCTTTAGCTGGGTGAGTCATGTCTTAGTAAAGCTACTTGGAAGGCCACCAACTCTCAGGTTCCCTAATCAGCATCAGGTACTTCTTTTAACATTTCCAAAAAGTGTTTAACAGCACTCAACATGGGTCACACCTCCTCATTAAAAGATTGTGTCCGGATTTGAGGTTTATAATTGAATCTCTCCATGAAACATTTTTGCCGTGGAATAGTATGACATTGTCACAACCGACATTTTTCATCTTTATCCTTACTGAGTTCTCAGCAGCACTCGAACCAACCTTCCTTTCTGGTAGCTCCTTTCTCTTTTGAAACACCCTCTTGCCTTGATTCCTGTGACACTGGATTATGCTGATGTTCCTTCTATTTCTATGAAGAATACTTCTTTCTCTCATTAGGTGGCTCATTCTCCTCAATATGACCATTAAGTACAGATGTCCTATAAGTTCACTGTGGCCATCAGTCTTAAAGTCCTAAACTGGCCTTCCTTGCTTCTTGCTCTATTCTCTCTTCCTAACCAATCTCATTTTATTCTGAGGGGTCAATGACCATCCATATGATGACCCCTAAACTATCATCTTCAGCTCAGAACTACTCCACCACCAGCCTCATCCAACTTACTAGTAGTATCTCCCACCAGGATTATTTTGATTGAACCCTCTCCAAATTATTCTCCACACTATGGCCAGAGTGATTGTTGAAAATTCAAATCTGACTAGGATGCTCCTTGCTGAAAGCTTCATATTGTTGTTAGGTGAACCCTGCCTTAGCCCTGCCTACAAAGGTTGTGGGAACTCACCTCTGAGGACTCATCACGTCTCACCTTGTCCCCTGACATACCTCTGGGCCCTGCCACATTGGCCTTATATTTTAGATCTCCACGTGTTCTAGGCTCCTTCTTTCCACAGGCCTTTTTTTTTCCAAATAGTTCTTCTTTCTGGAATCTTGTTTTCTCCCTTGTTGCCTTTCTCTAGCAATTTTCAAGATTTTATCTTGGCTTAGTCTCTTCTCTTTGCACTTTCTCACTCAGAGTTTTAGTTTTATCAACTTCCGTGTTTCCAATAATCATTTCTGTGCAGACAATACTCAAATCTACCTATTTTTTAATTTTTATATTTTTCCCATTTAGAACCACCTGCATTTGAAAAACTACCTCTTTTAAAGCTGCAGATGAACATTTTCAGTAATATTTCCATCTAAATGTCTTATAAATGCCTTAATTTAATTTGTCTCAAATTCCTCTTTTTTCTAAATCTGCTCCTTCTTGTGCTCACTGTATCCTGTAATGGTATCACCAGTCTTAAAGTTCCCCCTTTTTTAAAATAACATCTTCATTGAGATGTAATTCACATACCATGAAATATATTTATATGAATATAAATACCCTTGAAAATGTATAAGTCAGTGGATTTTGGTAGATTCAAAGAATTGTGCAATCATTACTAATATCTAATTTTAGAACGTTATCATCATCTCACAAAGGAACCCCAAGTACATTAGCAGTCATTTCTCACCCCTCTATCCTCCTAATACCTGGAAACCACTAACCTACTTTCTCTTTCTATGGATTTGCCTATGACAGACACTTCATATAAATAGAATCAAAGGATATGTAGCTTTTCGGGTTAGGCTTCTTTCACTTAGCATAATGTTTTCAAGGTTTGTCTGTGTTGTAGCATGAATTAATACTTTATTCCGTTTAAAAGCTGATTAATATTCCATTCTAAGGATATGCTATATTTTCTTTACCCAATCATCAGTTGATGGATATTTGAGTTGCTGCCACTTAGGGATTTCAAGAATTATGCTGCTGTAGATATTCCTACACAGGTTTTTGTGTGGACACATGTTTTTCATTCTCGTGTATATCCCTGAGAGTGGAATTGCTGGGTCTTGTGTTAACTCTATGGTTGACTTTTTGAGGAACTGCCAAACAGCTTTCCACAGTGGTGCACCATTTTACATTCTTCTCAGTGGTGTATGAGGGTTTCAGTTTCTAGACATCTTTTTCAATAAGGCCACTCACTTTTGAAGCCATAGTCATGTTTGGATGTAGAAACAAAGGAGGAGTAGCTAGTTAGCTGCCTCATCTCACTTATTCAATCTCTGCACTGTCTCCTGAATCTGCTTCCTGCTTTCCATGAGCACTGGCACTGCCTCACACCATAGCTTCATTACTTTTCCCCTGGGAGACTGAAAGGCGTGCAAAACTCTTTCCTTCCCTGCTTCTCCCTATTTTAGCTCTGCCTTTGTCAAATTAATAAGAGCCAAATTAAAACTCTGATTCTGTCACTCAAATGGTCAAAAATCCTCAATGACTTCCCAGTGCCAACTGAATGAAGCCAGACTTCCTAGATGGGTATTAGGGGCCCTCCATAGTATAGCTCTTGCCTGATGTTTTGGTCTTAACTCCATCTACTCTGGTGTAAAAGTTGAGCTATTTGTAAGGCCTTTCCTGAATAATTACAATCACATCCCAAATTGAAACCAAGTGAACTATGTTAATCCTTTCCTAATACTTCCATAAGCACATCCATTTGTATTACAGTAAAAGTCTTCTTAGAACAATGTGCAAGTTCTAGAGCAATACATATAGCAGGTGCACAATAATGCATCCAACAAGCAATTTTTTTGAATGAATTTAAAAAGTGTATGAATAACTATTCATTTCTTACCTTTTTCCTTATATTCATTGAATTCAGTTAAGCACCACTCTAAGGCAGTAAAGTTGCTGAGGGACAGGGCTGTGTCTCAGACATCTTTGAATCTTCATCAGGTAACACATGACCTGACATATACCTAAGTTTTCAATAAATACTTGTTGAATGAATGAATGGATGAATCAACCAGTCAAACTACACTGCACTGTGTCCTGGTCTTTGAACATGCTCTGAACTTCCCTACCACCTTGCCTTTGATAATGGTGTTCCCTCTTCCTGAAATGCCATCTCTCTCCAAAGACCCAATTCTAAAAGCTTCCTCTATTGTGCCTTTCTTCCCGCTCAGTCCAGTGAGAAATAGTCTCACTCACTACTCTTGTAGCACTTTTTTTAGTACCTCTCCCACAGCAAATTCTAGCCTGCTTTCCCTTGTAGATGTTTCTGAAGTCTTCTTATTCAATACTACCCCGGCCTACTCCCTCCCTCAGTTATGATCCACGGAAGAGGAGGGAATAGATATTATTATTCCAGGCAGAATGTTTTACACATAAGTAAATACTTGAGGACTGAATCATGGAGTAGAACACTGATTTTTAACTGAGGGGGAAACTCAGAAGATACAGTAGAAATCCTGCATTTCCCTTCTTGAGTTTTCTCATTTCAATATATGGCACTATTAAGCCAAAAGCTGGGGATAATATTTGATTTCTCTGTTTTTCTTATCCATACATCCAATCTACTAGCAAATTTTATTGATTTACTCCAAGGTAGATCCTGAGCCCATTCACTTTTTTTAAATCACCTTGGCTGCCACCCTCATCCAGGCTGCCATAGCTTCTCTTCCAGCTACTGCAACAACTTTGCAATTGGTCTCTTTACTTTTATTCTTGCATTTATACAAAATGAAGTTTATGTTAAAATGTATACATTTAAAAATTCACAGCAGATTTTTGGCTGTCTGTTGTACTTAGGTTAAATCTAAACTGCTGTGTGTGGCTATCCCTCTCTTCTCTAGAAGCTTGTCCCTCGCATTCTCCTCCTTCTCACCATCTGCCAACAACACTGGCCTAGAACACCAGGCAGGAGTTACATTTTACTTCCCATTCTGCTACTAGAAATGACAACTTTGGACAAGTCCTTTCCTTCCTTCTGCAGTTATAATATATGAAAGAAGGGGGAATATATATTATTATTCCTTACAGAATGCTTTACACATAAGTAATTACTTAAGAAATATATCAGGAAATGGTATATAAAACAAATACATCTTTTGAGACCAGGAAGATGAAAACAAGTGATTCATAAAGTATATAAGTGGCTGTGGCTGAATTATTCTTTCTTTTAGTAAATGAAGGTTTCAGACAATCCCTAAAGTGACGGCTGCTACTTCATACATGCCATGCTGATTTATTATGTTCACATATTACTTTACTAGAAAGTGTATGGTTTTTTTCTCTTATTAAAAATATTTTTTGTTGGGTAGGATGTGTATTAATTTTCTGCTGCTGCTTTAACCAATTGCCATGCACCTGGTGGTTTAAGACTACACAAATTATGTGACTTAGTGTTCTGGAGGTCAGAATATTGACATTAATGTTCTTGGGCAAATATCAAGGTGTCCCTGGGCTGGTTCCTCGGGCTTTGGAAAATCATTTTTTCCTTTGCCCTTTCCAATTTCTAGAGGTTGATGGCAGTCCTAGGTTCAAGAGCCCTTCCCTCTTCAGAGCCAGCAATGGAAGGTTGAGTTTTGTTGACCATACATCATCTGACAGAATCTCTGCTGCCTCCTTCTTATGATTTAATTGAAACACCCAGATACCATTGCCTTTTTTTTTTTTTTTTTTTTTTTTTTTTTGACAGAGTCTTGATCTGTCACCCAGGCTGGAGTGCAGTGGCATGATCTTGGTTCACTATAATTTCTGCCTCCTGGATTTAAGCAATTCTCCTGACTCAACCTCCCGAGTAGTTGGTACTAAAGGCATGCACCTCCACGCCCATCTGATTTTTGTAATTTTAGTAGAGACGGGATTTCACTTTATTGGCCAGGCTAGTCTCAAACTCCTGACCTCAGGTGATCCTCTGCCTCGGCCTCCCAAACTGCGGGAATTACAGGCATGAGCCACTGCGCTTGGCTGATAATTTCCTTATTTTAAGTCAGTTGGCTAGTTACCTGTCCAAAGACAAATGAGATAAATTTTATTTTTGGCTGGAATAGATCACAAAATCATCACAAAAATGATGAAGCTCAATACTCTTCTTTTAGATAAGTATAACCTGAAGCCCAACAGAGGTCACACAATTTTCCCAAAGATACCTGTGAAGTATCCAGGACTGAAACCTATGCTTTCCAACTTTCAACCCAGAGTTCTTGTCAATGCAGTACCCATGAAAACTGCTCCTTTGCTCTGTTCCGTTCTTAGCCACTACCATTCTGTTTTTTTGCTTGACAGTCAAATCTTGGTTTCATTCATGTTGTAGCCCATTATTTAAAGCAGTATTAATGTATTCATGCAAAGAGATTACAAATCTTTTTTTGATTTATTCAGTGAAGTTATTCACTGAATCAATCACTCAAAACAAAATTCAAAAATTCCCTAGTTCTTGGACATGCTCTGAAATGTAGGACCTTTTAATAAGTGTAGGGCCCCTGTCATGTATACACTGATGGGCTAGTTTAGGAAGATGATGTGAATAAACGTACAATGCTATATCTTTGGTAATTTGGGACAAGACAAAAATAAGGAGCCATGTAATAATTCAAGGCGATGTGAGATTAGTTGCCAAACGAAATGATGCAATAAAAATGTTGATAATAAAGTTCAGAGCAGAGAGAACAATATAGACTTTTTTGATACGGTGAACTGGATTTTTCTTGGTGAAAAGGATAGAGATAAAAAATGCCGAAGGAGAGGATGGAATGCGCTAAGAAAAGAAATAGTGTGAGAAAAGAATTGGAAGTAAAACCTAACATGTTGTTCATAAATACAGTAAGAAAACTGTCCAGCCTGGAGGAAGGGATTAGCATCAGGGGAAGGGTGGATGACAAGGTTGAGTGGGGAGCATAGAACAATTAGTGAAGAACTTTATGCTGTAGTTTGCTTTTACAAATACAAGAGTCAAGAAATGCTTGTCTCTGTCCATTTTTGCAATGATTTTCGATTTTTATCCAGCGAAAGCAAAATATCTTACTTTCATTGAGAAATTTCAGAACAGCTCTTTGTTTTTGGCAAAATTATACACAGAGACACAAAACTATCTACTATTAAAAGAGCACCAAAAATAAAACTATGCACTATGTATATTTTGTCTAAGTGCCAATAGAATTGAGAAATGGGGAGTGAGGATAATGTATACTGTATCTTTAGGGACACTCTTCTGAGATAGCTCAACTCATACTTCCTTAAGTCATGGAATCAACAAATCTGGAATCCTACTTTGTACCAAGTGTTGTACTAAGAGGAGGGATTGTTCGGGCTGGGAAAAATTACCTACAGAGATTGAGGAGTAAGAGTGTACCTGATGGATAAGCTGGCAGGAAGGGGGGACATTCCAAGTAAAGGGGAGCAGTTATGCCAAGGAAAAGCTTTGAGATTAGAATAATTAAATTGGCAATGCCAGCATGCAGGGTGCCTGAGACTATTAGAAGATGAAACTGAAAGTAGGAGGGAGGGGAGATGATGAAGGGCCTTATACACCATGCTAATTACTTTGAATGTGAAAGCAGTGATTTCTTTTTTTCTCTTTAAAAATGTTTTAATTGATAAGCTTCTGTATACTTATGGTTTGCAACCATATGTATATGATTATGGTTTTATATTATACTTACGGTTTATAACCATATGATATTTTAGTAGATATTTACATTGCAGAATGGATAAATAAAGCAAATTATCATGTGTATTATCTCACATAGTTTATTTGGGATGAGAACATTTAAAGTCTACTCTCTTAGTAATTTTCAAGAATATAATACATTTTATTAACTGTAGCTACCATAACATATAATAGGTATCTTAAACTTATTTCTACTGTCTAACTGAAAGTTTGTGTTCCTTGACCAGCATCTCCTCAACCATTCCCTTCCCTTAGCCTCTGGTAATCACTGTTCTACTCTCTGTTATACATTTGACTTTTTTTAGACTCCACTTATAAATGAGATTACGTACTATTTATCTTTCTGTGCCAGACTTATTTCACTTAAAATAATGCTCCCTAGGTTTATCCATGTTTTTGCAAATGACAGATTTCCTTATTTTTAAGGCTGAATAGTATTCCTTTGTGTATATATATACCACATTTTCTTTATTAGTTTATTTGTTGGTGGACACTTATGTTAATTCTATATCTTGTACATTGTAAATAATGCCAAAATGAATATAGGGGTACAGATACCTCTTCATCATATTGATTCCAATTCTTCTGACCATGTACCCAGAAGTGAAATTGCTGAATCCTATGGTAGTTCTATTTTTCATTTTTAGAGAAAATTCCATATTGTTTTCTGTAATGGCTGTAGTAATTCACATTCCCATCACCATGTGTAATGGCTCCCTTTCTCCATATTCTTGCCAACACTTGATATCTTTCTTTTTTTTTTTTTTTGACAAATGCCATTCTGACAAGTGAGAGGTGATATCCCATTGTGGTTTTCATTTGCATTTCCCTGATGACTACTGATGTTGAGCATTTTTTTATATACCTCTTGGCTATTCATTTGTTTGCTTTCTTTCTTTTTTTTTTTTTTTTCACTCTTATTGTAGGTCCAGGAGTTACAAGTGCAATTTGGTAACATGAATAAAGTGTATGTCACAGAGGCTTGACCCTGTCACCAAGGTAGTGAGCATAGTACCCGACAGGCAGCCTTCCAAGTCACTCCTCTGCTCCCCTCCCACCTCAAGCAGTCCTCAGTGTCTTTTGTTCCCATCTTTGTGTTCATGCGTATTTAATATTCAGCTCCCTCTTATAAGTGAGAACATGTGGTATTCAGTTTTCTGTTCCTGCGTTAGTTCACTTAGGATAGTGGCCTCTAGCTAAATCCATGTTGCTGCAGGGGACATGATTTCATTCTTTTTTTATGGCTGCATAGGATTCCATGGTGTATGTGTACCACATTTTCTTTATCCAGTCCATCGGTGGGCATTGATGGGCATCTTGGCTGATTTCATGTCTTTGTTTTTATGAATAGCTCTGCTGTGAATATAGGAATACATGTGTCTTTTAGGTAGCATGGTTTATTTTCCTTTGAGTATGCATCCAATAGTGGGATTGCTGGGTTGAATGGTAGTTCTGTCTTTAGTTCTTCGGGAAATCTCCACACTGCTTTCCACAGTGGCCAAACTAATTTCATTCCCACCAGCAATGTATAAATGTTCTCTTTTCTCTGCAACCATGCCAGCATCTGTTATTTTTTGACTTTTTAATAATAGCCATTCTGACCAGTGTGAGATAGTATCTCATGGTGGTTTTGATTTGCATTTCTCTAATGATTAGTATTGATGAGCATTTTTTCACATATTTGTTGGTTGCATGTATGTCTCCTTTCGAGAAGTGTCTGTTTATGACCTTTGTAGGGTGGTGATTTCTACATAGATTCTATGGAGTTCTGGAAGTTCCCTTATTAAGGGGGCACTGTGTAGTATTATGGGGAGCTGTGCAAGGTTGTGGGGGAAATAGAAGAGGCTTCTGACACTCTCCCCCTGCTCAACAAATGCTTCATGTAAGAATTTTATTTGCTTATGTTCTAATGTAAGTATGTAAACAAGTTTTCAGGCCAAAATGATTACAAACCACTGGAGGAAAAAGGAAGCTGTAAGATTTTGAAAAAGACAAAATAAGGTGCTATTTGGGAAAACTACTCTGAATTCCAGAATAGCGTTATGAGTCTCCAATTTTAAGTGGCTGTGCCCCAAAGTATATTGGATTGGATGGGTTGTTGTCAGCTGGCACCATTAGCTCCAGTATCTTCTGAGGCTGGGAAATACATTTCCTGGAATTGCCTTCTCAGTAGAGTAATGGAGAGGAACTTGGGAAATTTGAGAAGGTAGAGGTGAAGCAAAAAGCATCACATGCAGATGGTCCTGGGAACCCCAGGGATGGTCCCACACAGCAGTTTTCTGAGAATTCTGTGGGAGCTCCCACTTCACTCTTTTTATTTATGGTCAGTTCTTCTGCTTCTCAGACTTTCCTGCAAATTCCAACTCTCCCATTAGCCTTTCTACTTCAAGCTGAAGTTGTTAGTGTTTCTCCAGTTCCGATTCTCTCCCTCCAGACCCATTTGTGCTTCCCAGCTTCTCTCACGTTCAGGTAAGCTGTAATTCTTCAACGACTCCTCAAATGCTCGTAGCATCCTTTGTCTTGACAGTACACAGGACAATACATGTATGTGTCAAATAATTCATTGAATAGGGAAGATCATCTTAGAACTTTATTTAACTTCATCTTTTAATCTGTCCATTTAAACTTTTTAAATGTGTATAGACATCTCACTATATACTTATAATAATGAAAGAGTGTACATATAAAGAAATCAATGTGCATGTATAGAGGTGTGTGCTCAATTATTTTCACTCAAAGGGGTGTGAAGTTTTAAAAGTTTGGAGAATACTGGTAGAAAAATGACCTTGAGAGGGAGGACAAAACTGAAGGCAAAACGTTCCGTCAGTAGAGGCTGTTACAGAAGGAGTGCAGAGGAGAATTTATGAGCATCTGAAGTAAGGCAGTGGCAGGGACAGTCCTGATTACAGTGGTATTTAGGATGTAAAATAAATAGGGAGCAGCAACTGATAGATCACCTTTGAGGAGTCAAAGAGAAGGACGCTTCACAGAACTCCTATGCTTGCTGTTTAGCTGCTCCCATTCACAGAGCAAAGGCTGCTGAGTTTTTTGTTTGTTCTTCCCAGCTCAACAATTTAGAAAAGCAGCCAATCCACCAAAACCAAGTAAGGTTTATCCCAGGAATGTAAGGGATGATATGAGAAAAACACTCTCTTAAATCTATCTTACAAGAGCTTTAAAAGACAACGAATGTAGGAGGAAAGGCTAATTTTCCACCCATATTTTATCTTGGCTTTTTAGCTTGGCTTGGCCCAGAAATGGCTCACATCACCACCGCCATGTTTTTAAAACAAAACAAAACAAAAAAACAAAAAAAAAAACTCTTTCCCCCTCCTATCAGTGGGATGTAGACAACAGTAAGGACTTAGAAGCTAATATAGACACAAGGTGGAAGGAGTCTGGGTCCCTGAATTACCTTCTGTAGGGGGAGCCGTCTGCCTTTCTGTTATATGACTGAGAAGTAAGACTTTCATCGTGTTGGACACCAAAATGCCTATCAGACCAAGCCAATATAGTAGCGTAGTCTACCTTAAATATTACAGGGATTATTATAAGAGGAGCCCCAAGGTATGCAATAATAGTAAATAATCATTGCTGATACAAATTTGTGGAAAACAGATTAGTTACTTTCTTAACACGGGGTTCAGTGACCTCTGGGGGGATCCATGCACAGAATAAAATTTGGTTGGAAAGAAAATTGCATTTTTGTTTTGGCATTCCTTTCCATTATGAACATAGGCAACAAATCAAGTGTTATTAGAAGTTCTTGTCATTTGTCACCAATAAAAAAACCACAGATTTTTCCCTATCATATTACAGTTATTGCAGCTATCTCATAAGATCATTTCTCCTTATCATTAATTCAGAATTGTAACAGCATTAGAGTGCTGTTCAATTTTGTAATTTAATGCATTAATAAAAAGTATATATGTCACAAATTTTAAAAATGTTTTGATAAATGTGTTTCAAAATAATTGAGTTTTTAATAACTGTATGTATTTTGTGCATTTAAAAACATTATTCTGGAAAGCAACCCATGGCATAAAAAAAGGCTAAGAGCCCCTGAAAGATATTTCTTCAGTGTAGCAATGAATAGCTTATGTCATCAAAAGAGTTGCTGCTTCCAGATTTTATATTTCTAGTTTGAATAATAAGATGTGATTAAAAAAAAAAACAGAATTACAACAGTTAAAAAACTCATGGTATTTCTTAAGTACCAGAATAATATTAGATAATTTGTAATAATATAATATAAAATTTTAAAAAAGATTTGTATTATCAAGCCTTTTCACTTATGACTTTGGGATACCTAAAAAAAATCATTTATCAAAACCACTTTAAATCATGTTCCAATCACTTCCTTATAATCAACAGCCCCTCTCTTCAATAAAATATTCAAACTCCATTTACAAAAGTAAGAAGCTTGATCAGTGGTTTTCACGAAGCAGTAGGGCATGAAAGACTGGAAGTTTCATATCAAAAAGACCTGAGTTTATATTCCTCATGCATTACTTAGAAATGTTGTGAGCTTAAATAATTTACTTACTTTTTTCTGAGTTCCTATTTTCTCCTCAGGAAATGGAGATACCATCACTTATTCCATACTGTTATTATGACTACTAAATGAGACACAGTACTTCTGTAAATTTTAACAGTTAATGCATGTGAAAAAATAGTTAATTTCCAATCTCCTACTGACTTATAAATGGAATCGTCACAATAGATGTGAACAAACAGTTTGATCTTTGTGAAGACCTAACACAATCTCTATGGAGGGAATTATTTTGCACTAAAATAGGACTTTTTAAAACCTTGACTTCATAAACACAGAGTATTTGTCACTATAAATACTGATAGTTTTAAGGTCTTTATTTTCTCACAGTGTATGTATGTAAGTTTTAAACTATTGAGGTGGAATTCTGTTGGATACAGTGTTTGCATGTTGGGTTTTGAGGTACTGCACACTTCGCCAACAGGAAACCATTTCAAATGCCAACAAAAACTTTCCAAAAGACATCTCTGGGCATGTAATGGCTGATGAAGTCTAAAGCAGTGAATTCTGTGATTACTTAACACACTATCTGTGTATGAACAGCTAGTAGGAGTGATCCATTTATTTGTTTTGGATGTGATGCATTATTTGTGATGGTATTATTGTTCCTTTTCCAAAGTTGTGGTGAGATTAAATACTAAAGTGTTCTGCCAAATACATGTCCTTTTGAAGATGTTTGTATTAAAATTTTAGAAAAATATATTTTGGGATATTTTTTACTGTTTAGATGTCCACAAAATTTGTACACATTCAGAGATCAGATAATAAGAACAGCTAAAATTTACGGACCTCTTCCATAGGAGTATAAGAAATGGCTTGCATATGTCATCCCTCCTAAACCTTAAACCTTTTCATGATGGGTATTATCAGATGCGGAACTTGCCCAAGGTCAGAAAACCTGTTAATGACACAACTGAGATCCAAACTCAGGTTTTTCCAAACTCCTGTCTCTTAACCACGATGCTGTACAGCTCTTTGATTTCCAATGAGTGTCTGGATAACTGAACTAGTCATGATATTTCATGCATGTTGAGAAATTTCAGAATCCTAAAACAGTTGTTAAAGGTTGGAACTTAAAAGTGAGCATGAAAATATTATAAGTGACTTGATTTCCTAGAACCAAATGGAAATTAAAATAGTACATGATCATGTAGCAAATTATTAGCATACATCGGAGAACAAAAGATAAGCAGAGCATAACTACTGAGAGGTTTGATGACAAAGTCTGTGAAAATTCTTTCCAATGGGTCTGAAAATCTTTATTGTGTTGATTCCACCCCTACTACATCCTCTCTCCTGGGCTGTGGAAAATCAGTGTGTTAAACTCTACCATCAAATTCAGTAATGGAGTTTTAAGTATTCAAGTTGAGTGAAGCATGCATGTCATGCCATTTTATATCCTCTATCCTGACTACTCTCTGAATTCTAGGCTACCAACTCAAAGTATATGCAGATATTCACCAGCATTTTAACTTAACCACATAAATTTAAGAGTGCTATATGCTGCAAACAAACTAGTACTGGGTAGTGAGACTGCCGGGCTAGGCATTAGACTCCAGGACCCAACTGCTTGTGTTCCAGTCCTGGCTCTGCCATTCAATAGCCATGCAACTTCAAACACATCATCTGGTCTCTCTCTGCTTCAGGTTTCTGATCCATAAAATGGAAATAATAATAAGTATTAATAATAAGTATTATTTCCATTGTTACGAAGATTTTATGCATTATATATTTTATGCATTATATTATTTCCATTGTTATGGGGTTGTTATGAAGATTATATGCATTATATATAAAGCACTTAGATAAGGGCTAGGCACAGTAAGCACCATGAAAATGTTGGCTGTTATTATTATTACCAGTGCTATTATTGTTTTTCTTTTAATCATCCATGTTGAAAACTGCAGTCTTTTGTCTGGATTGCTGCAAGTGGGATTTGACAGGGAGAACTAGAGAGTAGTAAGTCCCTGCTTTAATTTCTCCTTTGGAACATTTATTTCATTCTCACAGCCACCACCCTAAGCTAGGCCTCTATTACCTTTGATTTGCCCCATTACAATAGAAGTATTTTTGCTGCCAGTTGCTTTTTGCCTACAATTTATATCCTATACCACCAGGAGATCTAGCTTTCCAAAAATTGATTTCATCAAATTATTCTCCTACTTGAAAACTTTCAGTGTTTAATGCTATATCATATATGATGAATTTCCTATTCTAGAACTAAAAAGTCCTTCAATCTAGCCCCAACCTGTCTTTCTAGCCTCATTCCCCAAGTCCTTGCAGTCACGGAAACACTAGGTAAACCAGTCTACTCTCTGATTTGTGTTCTTCTCACATTCCTAGCTCCTGGAATATCCTCTGCTCACTATTCAAATCCCACCTGACTTTCAAGGGCCAGCTCAGATTTCCTCTCCTCCAAGATTCTCTAGACATGCCAGAGGACGTGGAGCAGACATAAAGGACGTCAGAATCAAACATCAAACTTCACTAATTCAGAGTGGATGTATACTGGGTATGATTAAGTAAAAAGCAAAGGAAGGGTGTAGAGTTTGAGAAACACTCTGTCAATCATAAAATTTTTAAATGCTTTAAATTATTTTTATACAGTGTTAGTCCATTTGGGCTGGTATAACAGAATACCACAAACTGGGTAATTTATAGTTACAGGTAAACTTGAACAATACAGGTTTGAACTGCCCGGGTCCACTCATACTCAGATTTCACTCTCCCTCTGACACCCCCGAGACAGCAAGAACAACCCCTCCTTTGCCTCTTCCTCCTCAGCCTTCTTAACATGAAGACAATCAAGATGAAGACCTTTATGAGGATCTCCTTCCACTTAATAAAGAGTAAATATATTTTCTCCTCTTCATGATTTTTAAAAAATATTTTCAAGGAGAACTCCAAACCACTGCTCCAGAAAATAGGACACAAACAGATGGAAAAACATTCCATGCTCACGGTTAGGAAGAATCAATATCGTGAAAATGACCATACCGCCCAAAGTAATTTATACATTGAATGCTATCCCCATCAAGCTACCACTGAATTTCTTCATAGAATTGGAAAAAAAACACCTTTAACTTCATATGAAACCAAAAAAGAGCCTGCATAGCCAAGACAATCCTAAGCCAAAAAAACAGAAAACAAAAAACAAAACAAAGCTGGAGGTATCACGCTACTTGACTTCAAACTGTATTACAAGGCTACCGTAATCAAAACAGCATGGTACTGGTACCAAAACAGATATATAGGCCAATGGAACTGAACAGAGGCCTCAGAAAGAATGCCATACAACTACAACCATCTGATCTTTGACAGACCTGAGAAAAACAAGCACTGAGGAAAGGATTCCCTGTTTAATAAATGGTGTTGGGAAAACTGGCTAGCCATATGCAGAAAGCTGAAACTGGATCTTTTCCTTACAACTTATAAAAAATTAACTCTAGATGGATTAAAGATTTAAACATGGGACCTAACAACATAAAAACTCTAGAAGAAAACCTAGGCAATACCATTCAGGACGGAGGCATGGGCAAGGACTTCATGACTAAAACACCAAAAACAATGGCAACAAAAGCCAAAATAGACAAATGGGATCTAATTAAACTTAAGAGCTTCTGCACAGCAAAAGGAATTATCAGTACAGTGAACTGGCAACCAACAGAATGGGAAAAAATTTTTGCAATCTACCCATCTGAAAAAGGGCTAATATCCAGGATCTACAGAGAACTTAAACAAATTTACAAGAAAAAAACAAAATCTACAAGTGTCTGTCTGTTCATATCCTTTGTCCACTTTTTGATGCTTTTTTCTTGTAAATTTGTTTAAGAAAACAAATTAAATTTGTCTACAAGAAAAAAAATCAAAAAGTGGGCAAAGGATATGAACAGACACTTTTCAAAAGAAGACATTTATGCAGCCAACAAACATATGAAAAAAAGCTCGTCATCACTGATCAGTAGAGAAATGCAAATCAAAACCACATTGAGATACCATCTCATGCCAGTTAGAATGGAGATCATTAAAAAATTAGGAGACAACAGATGCTGGAGAGGATATGGAGACATAGGAATGCTTTTACCCTGTTGGTGGGAGTGTAAATTAATTCAACCATTGTGGAAGACAGTGTGGCAATTCTTCAAGGATCTAGAAATAGAAATACCATTTGACCCAGCAATCCCATTACTGGGTATATACCCAAAGGATTATAAATCATTCTATTATAAAGACACATGCACATGTATGTTTATTGCGGCACTGTTTACAATAACAAAGACTTGGAACGAACCCAAATGTCCATCAGTGACAGACTGGATAAAGAAAATATGGCACATAGACACCATGAAATACTATGCAGCCATAAAAAAGGATGAGTTCATGTCCTTTGCAGGGACCTGGATGAAACTGGAAATCATCATTCTCAGCAAACTGACACAAGGACAGAAAATCAAACACTGCATGTTCTCACTCATAAGTGGGTATTGAACAATGAGAACACAAGTACACAGGGAGGGGAACATCACACACCTGGAGCCTGAGGGGTGGGGGCTAGGGAGAGATAGCATTAGGAGAAATACCTATTGTAGATGACAGGGTGATGGATGCAGCAAACCACCGCCATGGCATGTGTATACCTATATAACAAACCTACACGATCTGCACAGGTACACCAGAACTTGAAGTATAATAAATAAATTTTTAAAAAGGAATACAGAATGTAATACATGTAACATACAAAATACGTTAACTACTCACGTTGTCAACAAGGCTTCCAGTCAACAGTAGGTTATCAGTAGTTCAGTTTGTGAGGAGTCAAAAGTTCTATGTGGATTTTTGACTCATGGAGTCGGGTGGTCAGCACCCCAATCCCCTCTTGTTCAAGGGTCAACTGTAATAGAAATTTATTTCTCACTGTTCAGGGTGCCAGCAGATGGGATGTGTGGTAAGGCCTCTCTCTCTGCTGCCAAGATGGTGCCTTGTTGCTGCACCCTCTGGAGGGATGAACAGTGTCCTGTGGTACTGGGAGGGAAGGCTAGAAGGGCCAAGGCGCTCTCTGAAACCTCTTCAAAGGGCTTTGATCCCATTCACAAGGTGGAGTCCTCGATAACTTAATCACTTTCCCAAAGGCCCCACCTCTGAATATTACCACCTTGGTGTTTAAGTTCCCACATGTGAATTTTGGAGGGACACATACATTAAAACCATATAGTGATGGCAGACAATGATGGAAGTAGCAAAGGGCTTGCTGTAATCTATTTTAATAAGTAGATGGCATTGTGTACAATAGAATGCCTGACATAATTGTTCAAAATCAAATTAATAGCCCCATCATCTCAATCGTCTATGCTGCTATAATGTGACAGATGCATTCCTAGGAAATCTTACATGATAAAAAAATTTAATAGACAAAACAGGAGTTTCAAATTCATACCATTATTGTTTCTGAAGGAATTTCAATAATAAAGGTGCTTTCTTATACCCATAAGTGTATGACTATGAAACCTAAATATCAATGAGCAAATACAGTATTTTATCATGTCAAAAGGCCTTTCTTTATTAGTTTTGGCACCACCACTAGCCAGAACTTCTTGCCATTTCTTTGATCACTGATATCATAAATGGAGCAGAGCTGTTCAAATAGAGTACAATGAGTTTCCCTTTTCATAGTGGAGAAGCTTCCTAATTAAGACTGCATCGCAAATACATGATTATGTAATGCAAATTGGTGAAATGATAAAAGTCTATACTGTAATTAAAAATTCTTTTTTTCATAAAAAATAAAATGTTAATTTCAAAGTCATTTACCTGAATCACCAGAAATTGACAATTAGACAAGAAGTGGTTCATGGACTAAGACCCAGGAAACTTGTATTCAAATGCAACCTTGGGCAAATCATTAAACTTTCAAGGCTTGAGTTTTCTCATCTAAAAAATAAAGGGCAGGTCTAGACAATTTCTGAGACCTCTCCCAAATCAGTATTTTTATGCTCTTTTATTTTTCTTGTCTACAAGGCTATTATTTGTGTAAAGTTCTGTTAGTTACTTACCTTGACCTTGAAGTTCAATGTGTCTATTCCCATATAACTTATTTTTCAAATAATTAGCATATAATTTCTTAATATTATAATAATTATAAATTTTGAATTTTACTATTCATAAGGCATTTTGGATTTTGCCATGGTCTGTTATAAATACTGCATAGTAACATGAAAACATTGAACTGGATCATTTTTTCACGCATTTTCTCTGCATTTCACATACTGTGTTTTTAATGACTCTGTAAAACCATAATACATTACTACACTTCTGAAGTTCAAATAGTTTACCCTTACTGCTTTTTTGCTTTCATAATATGTCAGAACCACAAGTCCCTTTTTTTGCAGGAATGGGAGGAACTAAATAATTGCTTAACAACTAAAAATTAAAATTAATTTTAAATCTCAGATCATGTCAGATCTTTCGAGTAAACACAGTGCTCTCTGACTATTCCAGGATTTCTTGACTGCTTTTCCAGTGAGAGAAGATTTGACCATCTCACACCAGGTCTTTTTTCTGCCTCTTTCCTTATTTCCCTATGTGCCTAGGAGTGCTCCCTATCTTTCTTCTGATTCAAGACACTAGATTGTATTGTGAAGGACTGATCTTTTCCAGACACTCACAATTTAAAAAATGATAAGAATTACATGTATAACTGTTGAACAACATGACACTGCATTGGGCATCCATTTTCTGTTTTAAAGATAATACAGTTAGTTTCACAGCCCAAGTAATGGCATCTAGAAACAGCACTAGAAAAAATGCTGGTTTCTAAAGAGTCAAAAAATGAAGTAATTATCAATGTACAGAAACTTTTCTTTCTAAATAGTTTACATTCCAAACATGCAGAATTGATAAGGCAGTTTTTTTTTTTTTTTTTTAAATAAATACATCAGAAGCCCCCAATTCTTTGACAAACTACAAGTCTACAATTTCAGGAATTTCAAGGTAATTAAATGGTGCCACCTACTGGCCAAATTTATCACACTGCCGTCTATCTTTTTAAACAGATGATGTTCAATAAAGTTGGCAAAGTCCTAAGTGCAAAATTAGAGGTTCTTATCCATTTGAGATAGTCACATTTGTGAACAAATTTTAATGCAATATTTTAAATGTAATAACATATCTCAAATATATAGCTATTTTATTGTTAGAAGGTTTGTCCACAAGGGCTGTATGTATAACTATATGTATAGAAATACATATATGTGCTCATGAAAAGGATACTCATTCAAGCGTTCGGTTATTTTTTCACTCTGAAATGGAGGGGCATACTGGAGAAGCTGATAGCTAAAGGCAGTCCTGGACTTACAATAGCTCCTCCTGCTGGTTGGGACTAAACTGTCCAGTACCCACAACACTGGGGATCTAGTATTTGAAATGACTGTAATATTTCTTTTTTCATACAACTTATGGAATTAGTTAATCTCAGTGATATTCAATTATCTTTCATAATATGGTATCAGAAAAGGGGTTATCATATTAGACTTCCACAGTCTTTAGCTTGCTGGTGAAAATAAACATCACTTTAAAATGAAAACCAGAATTAATTCGAGAAGCAGGTCACAATTCTGATAGCCCTAAACAGTAAACTGCTTCTTTTTGTTTATTGTGACTCCCCTAATTTGTTGAGAGGAATATTAGCTATATCTCTATTTTAGATTCCTTGACCAACTTGCAGGGTTTTTTTTTTCCTCCAATATGGTAAAATATTTTGTGTGTTTTTTTTTTGGGGGGGGGGGTTATTTTTTTTTTTTAATATATTTTTATTGCATTTTAGGTTTGGGGGTACATGTGAAGAACATGCAAGATTGTTGCATAGGTAATATTATGCAGCCATCAAAAACGATGAGTTCGTGTCCTTTGTAGGGACATGGATGAACCTGGAAACCATCATTCTCAGCAAACTGACACAAGAACAGAAAATATTTTTTGTTTTTTAGAGACACTGCTTGAATTAACATGGACTTTTGGCTTATCTACATAAAACTACACTGTAGGTTAATCTACATTTGACTATTAAAAAAAACTGTAACATAAATAGAGAGCAATCTAGAAGCCAAGTGCTCATCCATTTGAGATTAATTGCCACTTCAGATCACTAATTCATGCTCCAGTGTCCCAGGAGAGTTAAATTTATTTCCCATGAGTGACCACTTGACTCAGAAGGTATTTTAACTCATCCAGACTTCGTACAGGACAAATCTTATTACTGTAACTTAGTTACACTGCCATAAACATGGTTTTCCTTTCTCTTTCTCAGCTTGTTTACTTAGTACCAGAAGAAAGTCTTCTTTGTGACCACTGGTGATTTAACTCAGTTTGAATGGCCACAAATCCAGCAACTGACAACATTGTGTGACAATGAAAAAAGTTCATATTATTTAAAATAACTTTAAACAAGGGCAAATGAAGTCACATTCACTGTAAGAAAACAAGGAATAGACCTCATGTCCTTCTGCAATCAAAAAGGGATGTGAAAAATAAAATTCTTATAAAAATATTATTGTTGATTTCAATGCTGAGGATCTTAGTCACAAATTCAAAACAAACAGGAGAGAGACAATAGCAATTAATGAACAGTAACCATGAACCTTCAAAGGCAACAACCTGAGATTATAAACTAATGATGAGCCATGGAGGCACTATTTAACCCAGAAAGTGCTGATTTTCTAGGGCACTCAAAGCTTGTACCCCTTTTGACTTTAGTATTGGTATTTAAAATATATATATATGAGTCCCTCTAGAATTTTACCATTAAAAATAACTGCCATTTGATAGCAATGTTGTCATTCACATAGAGTCACAAGATTCATTCAGCAAATACAAAAAGGAAGCCGCTAAGATAAATTTGAATTTCAGATAAAAAATATTTTTTTTAGTACCATTTAATATTTGGGAGACAGGCAGTGTGTTTCTTTAAATATACTATCACAATTGTGCTGAATAAATAGTGCTATAGTTGTAAAACAGGTTAAAATAGTCTGAAATTATAGTCATGCATCTCTTAACTACAGGGGTATGTTCTGAGAAATGTGTAGTTAGAAGACTTCATCATTGTGTGAATATCATACAGTATACACAAACCTAGATTGTATAACCTACCACAGACCTGGGTTCTAATGGTACAGGCTATTGCTCCTAGGCTAAAAAGCTGTACAGCAATTAAATAACACAAAATCTTTACACTAGAAAATGTAAGAAGTTGTAACTTAAATATAATCCTATCTACATAAAATTAAAGCAATCAGAGCTTCTATTTTTATATAGAACAGTAAGATCAAAGCAGATTATAGCATTGCAACCTTACTTGTTTAGCTTATTTTCATTTTAAGGAAACAAAGTTAGTGACTATGCCATTTTATATAAATACACTGTGCCCAAAATGCAGCATTTCATGAAATAGCCGAAACAGTAAAAAAACTGTTAGATCGATAGGGAGGAAATCTACATGGGTGATTCAATGTTAGAAACCCTAAGACTTATTTAACTATCCAAGGATTGAGGTTCTAGGAAAACTCCAAAAGCTCTTGGCAAAAATGATCATACTGTAAAGAATGTAAATCATGTCTAATATCAATATTAGTAAGAAAAATAGACTGGGTGAAGTGGCTTACGTCTGTAATCCCAGCACTTTGGGAGGCTGAGGCAGTTGGATCATGAGGTCAGGAGTTTGAGACCAGCCTGGCCAATATGGTAAAACCCCATCTCTACTAAAAAATACAAAAATTAGCTGGGCACGGTGTGTGTGCCTATAGTCCCAGCTACTCGGGAGGCGGAGGTTGCAGTAAGCCAAGATCATGCCACTGCACTCCAGCCTGGGTTACAGAGTGTGATTCCGTCTCAAAAACAAAACAAAACAAAACAAAACAAAAAAGAAAAAGAAAATGCTTTGCAACCTTGATTTATATAATGTAAGCATTAATATACAGTTAAAACTATAAACATTTAAAAAGAAAAACAGTAATTTTGCTTCAAAATTTCATTTACCTATAAATTTTAGTTCCTTTTTAAAAACTAGATTCAGTTTAAGGGCCCTTTGCTAGCGTCACTTATCTTTGAATAGGTTCTCCCACTATTTTAAGAGTGAATTTGATTGTATTTTTAAAACTTTTTATTAGCATATACTATATATACAAAGAAGTTCACATGAGTCTGCACAGCTAAATTCATCGTGTAGTCAATACTCAAATTCAGAAAACAAAACAGAACACAAAACGTTACCAACATTCCAGAATCCTCTTTGTCCTTCCTTCCAGTCAATTCTTCCTTTCCCAAGGGTACGCGCTATCCTGACTTCTGGCAGCATAGTTTTGTTTTTGTATTTCATATGACTAGAATATCATAGTATGTTCCCTTGTATCTGGCTTCTTTCATATATTATTACTTTCATCCGTTTTGCTGCTATTCATAAAGCATTTATTCTCATTATTATATAGCACCCCATTACGTGAATGTGAAACAACTAATATATAAATTGACAAAAAAAAAAATTCTAGTGTGCATTTGAGTAGTTTCTTACTTTTGGTTATTTAGCAACAGTATAGACTTTTACATGGCTAAACATCTTTTGGTGAAAATACACACACACACACACACACACACACACACACACACACACACGCATTTCTGGTTGGTCTATACCTCAGAGCGAACTTGCCAGGTTCTGAACTGTCAGTTTTTCAAAGTATTTATACTACTTTACATTCCCATCAACAGAATTTTAAGTTGTTCTACATCTATAACTTGGTGTATCTGTATTTTCATTTTTCGTTCCGGGAGACATGTAGTGGTATGGCATTGTAGGTTTAATTTACATTTCTGATGATTAATTAAGTATGGCACTTTACCATGTTTACTGACCATTTAAGTATCTTTCTTTGTAAACGTTTATCTTTATTTTTCTGCTGGTTATTTGCTCCCTGATTTTAGGAGTCTTTGTATATTTTGAATACAAGCTCTTTATTGGATATGTATATTGCTGAATTGTTGGATATATATCTTAACTCTGTTAGCTGCCTTCTTCTTCATGATGTCTTTTAATGAATTAAGAGTTTTAGTTTTAATATGATCCAGTTCATCATTTTTCCCTTTGTATGATTATGTTTTGTTCTCTTTAAAAAAATCTTTGTCTACTCCAAAGCACAAATAATTTTTTTTCCTAGAAGCTTTATTTAACCTTTCACATTTAGACTTGGAATCAATTTACAAGTAATCTTGATGTATGTGTCATGTAAAAGTAAAAATACATTTTTTATATGAATATCCAATTGACCCAGCAATATATACTGAAAAGATCATTCCTTTCTCACTGCACTGCAGTGTCACCTTTGTCATCAATCCAGTGACTACTTATGTGCTTTTTATAGTAGTGACATGGTTTTAACTGATAATTTCCAGTAATGAATGGAAGTCAAATGCTCAAAGTCTCAAAAAAAAAAAAAAATGCTCAAAGCCTTAATTTAAATCTAGATAATTAAGTTATAGTTTACGTGTATTCTGAGAGGACGAGGAAAAACCTATGAAAAAGTTTAAAATATCCATTAGTAATGAGAGGATAAGAGGAAAGTTATTGTTGCATATTAAACGCTGTGTGTAAGTTTAGTAGGAAATTGGGTCCCTAGTTTCCAAGTATGAGAGGCAACATTTAAGACAAAGAATACAAAGGAACTGCATACAAAATCGTGTGGTGTAGACCAAGTACTATACAAATTAAGGAAAAGACCAGTGAAGGATAGAAGAGCCAGGAAATGTTTCATAGAGGAAGTTGGACTCAAATCCTTGAATTGATTTAGGCCTGATTAGGTCACTCGTAATGCAAAATATTAGAGCCTTCATTTTTGTTTTCTGTAGCTCCTTAACATATTAAATCCATTATCAAATCCTGCTCTTATTTCCTTAGAGGCCTCTAATCCACCAACTATTACTGAGTTATAGAATAGACCAGAGGTTCTAACCCTGGGTGCACAAACACCTGGAGAGCCCTTAAAAAGTACTGATGTCCAAACCTCATCAGACTAATGATA
Source organism: Ateles fusciceps (assembly GCA_036589455.1). Classification (NCBI taxonomy): domain Eukaryota; kingdom Metazoa; phylum Chordata; class Mammalia; order Primates; family Atelidae; genus Ateles; species Ateles fusciceps. The sequence continues at coordinate 12,903,115 of JAZHEH010001266.1, read as the reverse complement.
TTGGTCTGTGGGTGTGGGGCCAAATCATCAGTATTAAATGCCCTTAGGGGATCTAAATGTACAGCTAAAGTTGAGGACTTTGAATCAGTGGTTCTCAATTCTGGTGATAGAGTTGTCAGATAAAATTCAGAACACCTGTTGAAGTTTTGACTTCCAATAAGCAAGTATTTTGTCTCATAGGAGAAATGTAGCAATAATTAAAGGCATTTTTGTCATAACCATGGATTGCTGTTGGTATCTAGTAAGCAGAAACTAGGGAATGCAGCTAAACAACCTACAACGTCTAGGACAGCCCACACTACAACGGTCTGGTTCAAGACGTCAATAGCGCAGAAAAGTGGATAAACTCTGCTTGGGAGCAACGACACTCACAAGGAAAAAATGGAGTTGGAACTAAAAGAGAGATTTCTTTACATGTAAGGACTAGATCGATATTACAAGTAACAGAAGCCCAAGAAAGACATGAAAGTTTTAAACTTGAAGCTAGAGAACTATTGTTTGAAGTCTAACATCCTATAATTGAATTTTCAGATACATGTTTCAGTAAATTTTCAAAGAAACTCAGAGCAGATAGAGTTCAATGGAATGAATTCCTAAGTTTATGAAGTGGCAGCAGTATTAGTTAACCTGAAAGTTCTTTCAGTTTAAATTCTGCAACTCTTTGATATTTAATCACTTAATATACTTCTTGATTATGAGCATGCAGAGTGAATATAGAAAAGAAATATATATAAATAATGGAGTCACAGCCAAGTCCTACTGCTGGGTCCTAACACTAGCTGTGTGACCTGATGCATGCTCCTGTTTCCCATTTTGTCTACTATAAAATGAGGAATATGGATCACATGATCTGAAAGATCTCTTTCAGCATTTAATTTCTATGTGCTTGATACATTTTCATCAATGTAACCAGCACCTAAGAACAAAAAATCCTAAGTTCTTGTGAAAACATAAATTGCACAACAAACTTTTTTTCAGGGACAGACCTAATGTTAACTTCAATGGCTCAGTCTTATTTTAAAAGGTAGCAAATTTATGTTTAAGATACATAAATTTACAAATTCTTTCTTGTCCACAACGTCCTGATCAAGTGAACAAAGGTACCTGAGGTGCTTTTTCTGTGGTACACAATAGTCAACCACTTTGTATTATTACCCTTCAGTAAGAGTCCCTTGGGTTATATTTCTAAAACCTGAATCTTAACATAATACTTCAGAAAAAAAAGTTTTTAATTAACAGTTACTGCTGATCATGCTATTTGTTCTGGAAATCCTGTTAAAAAGCAAGTTGATAAGAGTCTCACCACCATGTGCCCTATCTCAGTACAATAGAATGCACAGACTTAGCCACCTATAGAGAATAAGTATCATTTTCAATCAGCAAGTGACACTTTGTAATTGTGAAAGAAATGTTGAAATTTCAAGGGAACTTGGCTTGAAGAATGGTACAAGACAGGAAATGCCTGAATAAGCAAAATACACATTAGAAATAAAGAGAGTGGTGCAAGGTACTTGACCAAATTCTGTATTGTATAAAGCTGTCCTTTGCACTGTGGGATGTCCAGCACTAACCCTGTCCTCTACTTAATAAGTTCTGTAGCACAACTCCCCGACATCGCTCCAAATGGAAAATAAAAAATGTCTCCCGACATTGCTAAATTTCCTGAGGGGCAAAGCTGCCCCAATTCAGAAGCAATGAGAAGGCAAAAACTATGCAAACAAGTTTGATACCATACATGATAATAAGAGCTAATTTCACAATGTTGAGTAAAAGAAGCCATACACTAAAGTGAACATATACAGTTTCATGTATATGTATGTGTGTGTACATATACATATGTGTATATGTGTATATCTATATATAAAGCATCAAAACAGGCAAAACCAACCTATACTAAGGAAATCCGGACAGTGGTTATTAATGGAAAGGGCAAGGGCTGGAAGCATGTAAGTACCTAGATGGGAGCAGGATGTATTTGAGGTAGTCTGTTTTTTGATCTGGGTGCTGGTTACATAGAGAAAAATTTATTGAGCATATATGACGTGTGTGTGTGTATATATATATGTATACACATACACACACACATTGTGTGATATATATATACATACACATACACACACACACACATTCAATAAATGTCCTTCTAAATGCTGTGGCAATCACTATACTTCATCATTCCATAATGAATGACAACTAGCTCTAGATCATAAGCAACACCTATTATCAAATGACAAGTTAACTAAGCTGAGAGTTTTAAAACAAAGTATGATTAAAAAGTTATCTCCATGTAGTCCTTTTCAAAACAGGCATTTTTTTAAAAGAAAAAAAAAACAGAAAAAATCTATTTCAATTCATTTTGTGGAAATTACTTTTACTCCTGAGATCTGCCTATTTCTATTTGCAAAAGCTTCACAAATGAAAGATAATTTTTCTAAAGTTTATAATGCTGTAACAACAAGCTTGGTCTCAAATGAGGCACTCTGTAAAGTACTGCAGTTTCCACCTATTGCTAAAATTGAAAAAATATAATTTGGCAGTTCAGGCATGGTTTTATCTGAAAATAAAATGTTTATCTGTCTCAACTCAAGCGTTAAGACAGAATTACCTTTTTAGTAGACATAAGGACAAGACTCATGTGCATTTAAATATCTATTATCCTTATTCTTTTCTTCTTTTCCTGAACATAAATTATTTCAAAGTAATACTGCTAGTACCACAACACTTAATAGACAATAAAGATAAAATCAGAAAAAGTAAAGTCTACAATGAATCTAAAATTCACAACTGCATTATCAAAAAGAACGTTAAAAAGACAAATATAGAAATTTCTTAAGAATCAGTGATGATATTTTTAAAATACTGTAATGAAAAGACACGTTATTGTAACCAAATGTGTGATTTATTTTTGGAAGAAAATAATTAAAACTGAGCCTTTTTCCAATAAAGGGGAAAAATAACAATAACAGATCATACCCTGGTTACAAGCTAATTACCACATCCTATACAATGCGGATGTGCTCAACATGTATTCAATGATATAATAATCAACATTTGCAATTTTAAAATCTCAAATCACTTGCCAATGTTGTAAATTAATAAATGCTGAAATAAATACTTAGAAATAAGTATATTTTAAAAACTTCAGTTTGACAGTGTTTTAGATCAACCCAAATATTACCTACAAATAGTACAGCAAATAAATGGATATTTCTGCTAATTTCCACTTAATTTCTTCATAATATGGCTCTCTGGTGTTGCATTAGTGAAGATACTTCCCACAAATACATGGGTACCCCAGAGACTGTGACGAATCACTTTACAGCATCCAAGGTCATCAACAGAGAATCCTAAATGTCGGTAACGTTCATCGGTTTCAAAAAGAGTGTTGTTTGTATATGGTCCAAAAAACTTGAGAAAATAAAAATGAAATATTTTCATTAGTAAGAAAGACATTTTAGTAATAACTTTTAGGTAAACATGAACACCTATCTACTTTAATACTCCAACTATTTAAAAAACTAAGTAAGTAAAAAGTCACATGCCACACTTAAACTGCCTTAACACTCCTCTCCCCCAATTCCTATGCATTCAGGAAATGTAAAATGATCGAGCAAATTTCATGTTACCTAGAATCAAATATTGCACATCCTTTAAAGATGGAGTAAACCTTAGATAATTATCTACAGTTCATCATCATTTTCAAGACAAGAAAACTAAAGCCCAAGCAAAAGTTCTCCATTTCTCAATTATATCTTATTTGACTTTGAGAAGAAATGGTATATATTCCCATCTTAAGATTCAACTAATGATTTGATTACTACTTGTAACCGAAAGATATATCCAGAATTTAAAAGGTGACTACAGTGGTAGTTCAGTTATTTTCTTTAAAGTATAACCTTATAAATGTTAATTTCCAAAAATCTACTGGTATAAATATTTGTTTTTATCAGTTGTATTTTACTCAATTAATTCTAAGAATAATTATTTCTTCTTTACAGAAATTTGACTGTACCAATTTACAATTTTCAACTTATAAAAAGTAAACATACTAATTCAATGCAAATCAAATATATAATATCTACTAGTTAGAGCAGAAAGTAAAAACTATTAGTTTTAATTTAAAAAATAAAAGTGAAGGAGAAACTTAACTGTGAGTGATAGAGGTATCTGAAAAGTTGTGAATTCAACTGACAGTAGTATTTCTTTGGGTAAAATTGTGAGATTTTAAAAAAGTCTTAAATAATCTATTACCAAAGTTATAAACAAATTTTATAATAAAAATCATCTCTACTTTACATAATCTGATTTTCAAATGCTAATTACTTACTGCCAAACCAGATGATGGGTCAATAAAGTCAGCCCAAAATCCCTCAGCTCGAAGAGCAAAGCAAATTTCCTTAGCACCACTGATGAACTACAATGAAAGTCACAAATAATATGCTTAAGATGGCATTACTACAGATCGTTTTGTTTTTTAATAAAATTTTAAGTGACTATCTTGTTTCAGAAAAGAACTCAAACAAGATTTATAAAAAATAAAAACTAATGGCAAATTAGACTGTAAAGGCATAAGATTATTTTCACCATTCAGAAGATTAATGGTTAATAACACTTCAATTTCTTTTAAAAAGATGAAATTCTATACTTCTTCTGATGTCTTTCTTACTTTATGAACCTCTTCTAATCAGTTCTGTGCTACTAACTTCTGAATCTGTCATAAATTATCAACTATGGCTGCTATTTTGTATTATTATGGTGATAATAGAAATAGGTAAAGGAAAATAAAATACTCTTAGTGAAAAGATGTAAAACATTCATTAGTTTAAATCAGTTGCTTAAAAACATTTGTCCTTCAAAATACATATGTCTACTTACATAATTATGAAATAATTCTGAAAAGGCACATATAATAGAACCTGGTAAATGGTGTGTACAGAGCTAAACGTGGTACTTGCTTTTTATCATATACTCTTCTGTATCTTTTGTATAGTGTACAATTGCTACTACCATGTGCATGTATAAAAATTTTGGTCTTATTTTGTAAGATGTTTTATTAGCTTTATCAGAAGTCTAAAAGATAGTAAGAAGTATTAAGATCAGACTACAATGTTGAAATGAAGAAGAGACCATGAATGTTTAAAAATAAGGGCACACAGCTACTAGGGAGGCTGAGGCAGGAGAATTGCTTGAACCTGGGAGGCAGAGGTAGCAGTGGACTGAGACTGCGGCACTGCATTCCTGCCTGGGTGACAGAGCATGACTCTGTTTCAAAAACAAAACAAAACAAAACAAAACCCCCAAACAAGGGCACAGTTCCACTTCTCACCATGAAAGAGTAATAAATACTGAACTCACCATCCTGTTGTAAAACTGTAAAAGTGATCAAAATACACATGGCAACTATTTTTAGACCCTGAACAACAGGTGAGACAAGACTATAATCTTTGAGAGAAGGGAAACAACTGAAGTAATCCCTATATATGTTCCAGCTTTCTGTCTGTGGACATTTGCCTGTCACAGGGCAAAGAACTGGAGTCCAAGCAAAGTGATGGTGTCATTGAGCTGAAGAGGTGAAAAGCAAGAGTTCTAGACAGCTGAGGCACCTGGGATTTGTAGGGCAAGGTATTGGAAAAGAAAGAGATACATAAAATGGGCTCCTGAATTACTCTGCAGAGCTATTCACCCTACTTTCTTAGCTAAGGGCTGAGCTGTGTATCCAAGAGGCCTAGCAGAGAGTGCCAGCTGTGGCGCTGAGAGTTGAGCTGTGATACCAGGTGTCATGCAGTGCTGGGTCACATGGATTTCCGACCCACCCCAGAATGAAAAGACCTTACTGAACACCTCTGGTATTCAGCTAAGCTCTCCGAAAGTCCAAGCCTTACAAATCAAGACTATATCATAATTCAGAGTTTAATAAGCTACAGCCCAAGGGCCAAATCTATTCTGATGCCTATTTGGATAAACAGTTTTACTGGACACAGCCATGGCAATTCATTTACATATTGTCTACAGCTGCTTAACAACACAAGGGTAGAGCTGGGCAGTTGAGACCCTAGGGCCTACAGAAGCTAAAATATTACTGTTTGGCCCTTGATAGACAAGTTTTATGGAAGCTCATTGTTTTGGACTAGCCTCCTGCACTAGGTCCCAGGAGATGAGACCAACCCAGAATGGAGTCACTTATGCTAGGTACTGCCTAATTGAACTGAATTCTGAAACAGACTAGTTTTCAAACAAACAATAAAAAACCCAGGAGATTCACAGCAACCAATTGGAATGGGCCTAGTTTACCTGAGGCAGCATAAGAAAGCCACCTCTGTTTTAACCCTATAAGGAAAGTAACTTTGAAAGGAACAATCTGCTGCTTTTTCCTGTTTCTGCTTTCTCCAGTTCTTTCCCATCAATAAAGCCAACTTCTTCTGCTTTTGTAACACTCAATCTATTTTACAGAATGAAGTGTTGCTTGATTCTAGAATTTCAAATAAAAACCAATTAGATCTTTAAACTAAATTGGTTGTAATTTGTCTTTTGACACCCTTTACAGAAATAGTTGATCTACGATAACTTGTTTTCTCTCAACACTTTCTTGTAAACTAACAATAAACATTAAGATAATACTGTATTCTTTATATTCCAGATTTATTGCTGTATTTTATTAATCCTAATTCTTAAAAATAGGAAAACTACTGAATATGGCTTAGAAAATAGTCATTAGAACGTATTTCAATTTAATGAACAGATGTGTCATACATAAATACAATGAGGAAAGCAAAACAATGCAGAGAACTCAAATGTTTACAAAGGTTAACTGAAAGAATCTCAACACAAAAAACCAGCTGAAGTATTTTCTGAAGATTTCTGTTTACCAACACTGACATCTGCTGGAAAACATTAGAATAGATTTAAACCATAAAATATCAAACGTCTATTTGAAAAGCTAGGTGTGGTTCCAAAATAATCCCTAAGAAATCTTTAATCAAAAAAAAAAAAATCTCTTTTTTCACAGAAAATAAAATAGCTTCAGTCATTACACTATTAAAACTCTCAAGATGAAGCAGGTTGCCCTGAAACTGGTTATAGAAAACTAACTTAGAACTATACTGGAGTCAGTATCAAATTAGGTTCAGGATCTTAAACTGACCAAAAATTGAAACTACTAATGCAATATACATGTGACAATATACTAGCACCTCAATGATAGTGATGAGTATATATTTACTAAGCATTATGTCTTATGCCTCTCTATAATTCCCTTGTTAATTAGCATATAACTAATATGCTTGTGATTGTTAAAAAACACATGAAATCTATTAGCAGCTATATATGACATTTAAATGTAAAATTATAATATGGTTGAATATGTAAATTACAATATACTTTTACAAATAAAGAACACCATACATCTAATCCCAAAGAAAATATAAAATAATTCCTAACATCCTGCACAGAAATCACTAAAGGGATTTTTCAACTCAAGTTAGTAACTTGGGCTCCTTAGCTAACCTGAGTTGAAAGAACTGCTAACACCCAGGGTAATCTAGCGTGACAGCATATATACTAGCACAATCTTTTTGGTGAGCAAATTCGAAGTGTCTATCAAAATTTTAAATGTAGATACACATTGATTCAGCAATTTTCTATTTAGGAATCTATAGATATTAGCATGCATAAAAGTATTTGTAAAATGATTGTCACTGCTTATTGCTTATAATAGCAAAAGTTGGATTTTAAAATTATAAATCACTAAGAAACTTGTTTTTTAAGAGATGGGAGGTCTCACTTTGTTGCTCAGGCTGAAGTGCAGCAGCACAATCAAGGCTCACTACAGCCTCGACCTCTCAGGCACAAATGATCCACGACCTCAGCCTCCAGAGTAGCTGGGACAATAGGCACGCACCACTACACCTGGATAATTTTTTTTTTTTTGTACAGACAGAATTTTGCTACATTGCTCAGGTTAGTCTCAAACTCCTGGACTCAAGCAGTCCTCCTACCTCAGCCTCCCAAAGTGTTAGAATTCTAGATGTGAGCCACTCCATCTGGTTAAATTCTTAAACATTAAAAAAGTTTATGGCTTACCCATGTGATATAATACTATGCAGATTTTATAAAGAATGAAATATATCTATGTGTAATGGTATGGAAGTATGTCAAAGCATACTTTTGGTTAAAAGCAAAACACAGAAAAAAATGTGGGTATACATTATTATGCTATTATTGTATTGCATACTGTTCCTGTTTACTCCCTGGAGAGGTCTGGCGTGATTTTCACTCTTTATTTGACATGTTCTAAGCCCAGGAGAAAGGTGATGGAGATGCAGGGGAAGATGGGGAGATGAAGGGGGAGATGGAGGAGGAGGGAAGGGGAGGCTGAGGGGAGAAGGATAGAGTCAATATTACCTTTTTGTCATTTTTAGTATTTTCCAAAATAGACTTTTTAAAAATAAATTGAAGAAATAAACAGAATCTAAATTTTTAAGGATACTAAAAAAGCTGCACTTTTATTCTCAAAAAAGATAAAAGTTCTTTAGTAGTATGATACTTTGGCAGAAAATGAATATAGGGTGGAAATGACAGTCATCATTTTAAGACATTGGTTCACTGTTACTTAACTAATGACCATAAAATTAAATTATTAGCAATTGAAAGAATTACCTTTTCTAAGAGCACTTCTCTTTCAGTTTCTACTTCTTCACTCCAAAGAGTCATATCGTTCTTAGTTTTTTGTGTTACAGTCAGAATCATTAGTTTGCTATTAGCTACTTCTGGAAACAGTGATTCAAAATCTACGAATAAGAATAAACATTCCAGGAAGAAAGAATTAGATTTTTAAAGAACAAATTTTTAAAGAAGCATAAAAATACTTCTTTAGAAAAATGCTGATTAAGTAAAATTACTGCAGTATTAGATTATTTTATAAATGCATATTATTTTTGAAAAGGGTAAAATTAACTTAGTTTTGTTTACTTCCGCTTTTGTTGGATAAACTGAAATATTACTACCAACAATTCTGAGGGTAAGTAGGATTACACGTTATTCGGGGTTGATATAATTTTCAAAAATGCTTACTGTTAAGATTTTTCAGTATTATACTAACTCATAAAATTATAACTCTAATAATCACCCAGGAGTAAAAATGACCTTAATTTAGCCTTAGGAAAAAAAGTTATTAAAAATTTTACTCTTCCTATCTAATGGCAGCATGAGGTCAGATGTCATGGGACATTTGAAAAGCCTTTATCTTGGCAGTGCAATTGCTTCCAGCCAGATACAGTAAAATATAGTATTAAGGCATAGAGCATTCCAATTCCTATAGAGTACATTAATCAACATATTAAAAAAACAGTAACAGTATTTCAAAGTACAAAGCATGGCATACCTTTTCGCAGCAATTCTGGACATGTTTGTATTGCGCACTCCACTCTGGCACTTTCAAAGTAAGTTTCTGCACTGTTAATTTCTTGTTCAACAGGTGCATCATTACCCTAAGGGGAACAAGGATGTAAGTCAACAAAATCCGGAGTTCAAATAAAATAGTATCTTGCCTGTTACAAACTTGTCTTCCTTAGAAAGCTTTTTTTTTTGGTTTGTTTTTACAAATAATTATAAGCTAACTGGGAGGTGAGGTAGTAACATTTTCTTATTTACTCAAACTTTTCTCTACAATGAACATAAGATTTGGAAGTTCTAAAAAACGTTAATACAGTAGAACATGAAAATATAAATATACTGATATTCTAAGACTTGAAATGAACAGGAATTGGCTAAGTAACTAAAATGCCATAATGTGTCTCATGATGTTACCTCTTCTATTTTATGATATTTAATTATCTTTTCTTTTATAATCTGTAAAATGGGGGATAATACTAACTTACAATATAACATGATTAAATAACATAGCCTCTCCTACAGGAAGAGCTTAGAGGCTTTTATTCAACTGAAATTTACTGACAGCCTACTATGTATCAGGCACTATGACAGGAGCATGTACCGCAATGGTAAAAAATTCAGTCTTCACTCTCAGCTATTTCAGGTCTAATGAAAGAAATAAGCATAAGCAGATAAGTGCAATTCAATATGAAAGGTGCTATAGAGTTATGAATAAAGTCTTCTAGCGACATAGATGAGGAAGAAACTTACTTTGCTGGGGGGAATTAGGAAAGGACTGAAATGGTCATGTTTGAGCTACAAGCTAGTTAATGTGTTATGTTTGACAGGTAAAAAATAGGTGGTATAGAGGCTGGAATTCAGGAGGAAAAATAGTCCAGCAAGAGATAATAAAATGCAAAGACACAGAATGGTATATTCAAGAAAAATGGAAAGTATCTTGTGGCTGGAGTGCAGTGGGAATAGGAAGTAGTGGCAGATAAGGTGGGAAAAATAAGTAATCAAAATTGTGAAATGCCATTTATTCAACATTAAGCAATTTGGACTTTAGTCTACGGGCAATGAGAAATAGCAAGATCAAATATAAAAAACTAATGTTAGGGTGGAGGAAATATGATCATGAGGAGGAACAGGCGATAGACCAGTTAACAGGTCATTTATTGATCACTTAGTGAATTCATGTACTTTACATACATTTTCACATTTAATCCTCACAGCAATCTTGAGGGCTTGGGCTGGGCACAATGGCTCATGGCTGTAATCCAGCATTTGGGAGGTTGAGGTGGGTGGATCACTTGAGGTCAGGATTTTGAGACCAGCCTGGCTAACACGGAGAAACCCCCAACTCCACTGAAAGTACAAAAATTAGCTGGGCATGGTGGCACATGCCCGTAATCCCTGCTCCTTGGGAGGCTGAGGCATGAGAATTCCTGGAATCCAGGAGGCAAAGGCTGCAGTGAGCTGAGATCGTGCCACTGTACTCCAGCCTGGGTGACTCTGTCTCAAAAAAAAAAAAAAAAAAAAAAATCTTGTGGGCTAGAGATTATCACTATCCCCATGTGACATATAAAGAAACAGGAGCAGACAGGCACGGTGGCTCACGCCTGTAATCCCAGCACTTTGGAATGCTGAGGCGGGAGGATCACGAGGTCAGGAGATGAGATTATCCTGGCCAACACGGTGAAACTCCGTCTCTACTAAAAATATAAAAATTAGCTGGGCATGGTAGTACGTGTCTGTAATCCCAGCTACTCATAAGGCTGAAGCAGGAGAATTGCTTGAACCTAGGAAGTGGAGGTTGCAGTGGGTTCAAATTGCGCCACTGCACTCTAGCCTGGCAACAGAGCGAGACTGTCTCAAAAACAAAACAAACAAAAAAAGAAAAAGAAAAGAGCTTGGAAAGGTAAAGTAATTAGTTGCTTATTGATTTATTCTATGTTCATTGTCTGTCATGCTATAATGACTCTAAAAATCCAGGCTGAGACAAAGAGGCCTTGAACTCTGGCAAATAATTGAAAGGATACTAATATTTAGGAGCCATTTGAGAGAAAGAAGCAATGTGATTTTTATATTATTTATAGTGATATGATAGAGAGAGAAGGTTGGTGCTATAATTTTTATCTTAGGAGACAGGGAGGATCGTTATTCCACTAATAGTATTGGTTATACGGGAGTTAGGACAGGTTTTAAAAGGAAAAAAAGATTACTTCAGTATTAGACACACAAAATCTGGGGACTTGTGAGACATCCAAATAAAGATGGTTCAGTAGGCATACAAAAATACAGAACCAGAAATGTCAGAAATAGAAATACTAAATTATAAAAACATAGACCGTGGAGGAGGCCAAGGGATTAAGCGGCCAAGGAGTGATTCTAATGAGAAAGTGAAGGACAGAAACTTATGGGAAATGTAATTTAATTGGTAGACAGAGGAAGAACAAGGAGCCAAGAAGGCTGAGAAGGAATTATCTGAGATAAAAAGGTAGGAGAGGTCAACTGTGTCTCAGTGTCATGTCATCTAATATAACTCAAATGCAAGGAATTGCTGCTACTTATAATATAGCCTTGATTAAAAAAAAAAAAAACTCAGCCTAAAACTGTAAAAATATGAAAAATGATTAGTGTCAAGAGTTTGACAGAAACCCTGAATTGCATGTAGCTTTCTACTTGAATGAAAAATCATAATTGCCAGTTAAAAAAGCTTAAAAATGACAAAAAACCTTAGGAAATTGTTTAAAAAAAATAAACTTATGAAACTGGTTCCTTTTTTTTTTTTTTTTACTATATCTGAACAATTTCAGAGATCTCAAATTTTTCTTAAGCTTTTAAATGGCTAGAGGAATACCGAACCAGTTAGAATTAGATCCATATACAAATGTAATTGCCATTTATAAAAGTGAAAGACAGGGAACCTAAATTTCCAGTAATATAGACATAATTACATTACCTACTTTTGGAGTAGTTACTTAAAAACATATTTTTGAAGAAATATTTAATCAAAAAATTATAATCTACAGTAAAAAAATTATATAGTAAACATTTTGTATAGGACAATGCCAAGTTCTCCAAAGCTATATATGTTGTTTCTAAATATAATGTATCAGAATTAAGTGGATTTTTTACTCTTTCAACAAAAGTAATATGGTTATAACAATCAAAAGTAATGTAGAATTAACAATTAGGAAAGCACAATAAATGTTATCAACAATTTACCTGAAATTCATTCACGTACTGTGCCATCACAAACTCATGTCTTTCACTTGATAAAGGTTCTGCTAGAACATCAGGCAAAGTTTTATGAACTAGGCTTTTCTTCTGTGAAGGAGTACCATTGAGGTGACAATCAAAACCTATGTTCCCAGGAAGCTGGAACCTCTGATCTTGAGGTCCAAATGGTCCCATAGTTTCATCAGGCCACACTGTTCGAGAGCCTGAAGAGGAACAACAAAAGGAACAGTTTCTCCTTAATAGTCAAGTATATTGGCAGACTGAAAGAATGCTCTTCTTAAAATTACATATTTATTTACCTAAAAGATCTTTAAAATCTGCTTTCCTGTGTGAATATAAATAGTTTCCTATTGTTCCCAAAACACTAATCAAAGCAACTAGTTGACAGATCACAGGCAAGTTCATTATTAGCAGAAAGACTGAATAAAATACTCTAATTCATACTAAGAAATGCCTGAATGCCATTAAAAAGAAGACAATAAACCTTTACGTACTGATACTGAATGAAGTCCAGGATACAATGCATTAAAAGAAAAGCTAAGTCAAAGAACAGCAGGTATAATAACATTTATTTACATCCTCATATTCATGTATTGTTTTTTTTTTTTTTTTTTTTTGGAGATGGGGTCTGTGTCATCCAGGCTGTAGTAGAGTGGCGTGATCATGGCTCACTGAAGCCTTGACCTCCGAGGTTCAAGTGAACTTCCCCACCTCAGCCTCCCAAGTAGCTGGGACCACAGGTGCACGCCACCATGCTCAGCTAATTTTGTTTATTTTTCGTAGAGACAAGGTCTCCTCCTGCCTCAGCCTCCTAAAGTGCTGGAATTACAGGCATGAGTGACTGCGCCAGGCCCACATTTTTAAGTAAAGAGATCTAAAATGAAAGACACTAAACTTAGTAATGGTCATCTGGGGAGGGGCATTCTGCTGCTGTTATTTGGTGGCCCAAAACATTAATGCAACGGTAAAAAGAAATCATGCAACACGTGACCTAATGCTCTGTTTACCCACCACATGAGTTAATATGGATTGCAAATACAGAAGAGACCACATTACTTTATTTACTGAAAAATTTAAAAATCCTAACTTAAAAGAGTTCAAAAAGATTCAGAAAAGAATAAAGTAGATAATTAAACTAATAATTACTCAGAGAAGGGATTTGGGCTTAGAGAAACAGAGGGACAACTGCTATGCATATTACTTAGCAGTAAAAACAGGTATTTAAAAATATCTTGCAAAGGAACTAAGTAACTGAAAATGGCCATGTCAGTATGGCTGCCTCAGTCCTAGATCATGAGCCACCACATCCCTCTTCCACATTTATGACATACATCACCTATCAATCATGGAACCATTTCCTGCTGAACCCAGACAATGTCTCAAGATTCTCAACATAAACACTCTAGTCCAATGCCTCTCAAATTCAAGATGTACTTAAGATACATTTGGGATCTGGTTAAAATGCAGATTCAGATCTAATAGGTCTGGAGTGGGGCTCAAGATTTTGCATTTCTAACAAGCTCCTAAATGATATTGATGCAGATCATGTTGAATAACAAGGCTCTATCTAGATGGCCACTAATGACTACTCAAGTCACTTTCCAACATAAAATCTGTTAGCTATTTTTGAACAAGGTAGTTTTTAAAGGTCTAACAATTTCTAGTTTTCTTTACAGAAAACAGGTGTCCCACATTAATAGTGGATTTTTTTGAGAACTGGATTTGAGCCTATGTTTACTGGTCATTTAGGTTTTCTTTTCTGTGAAAGGCCTATTCATGTCCTTTTGTTTTTAAATTTTCTATTGGGTTGTCTTTTTCCCATGGATCCATCACAAGTTCTTTATGTATTCCGGATACTAACCCCTCACATAATTTGAATGGCCAATCTTTCATTTGTGATAAATATATGATTAGTCTTCAGGTGATGTAAACTGGGGTAGTCAGAGAGAGTTAAAAAACTTGTCCAGGATGGAAGGCTTTGAATGGGAAAGTGAACTTAAATTACATTGTAAGTAATGTATGCCATCCATGAAAAAAGGATTCCATATGCAATATCTTTATGACACATTAGGTTAAGTTTCTAAGAGTCTTGAATATTTTAGTGTACATTATTAAGCCTCCAAGACAGGAATATGGGATGCAGCATTTCTGAAATTTACGTACCCAGACACCATCCCCCTCTACCCTGCCTTTTTCTTTTCAACCTTGAACAATATGCTTCATGGCTTGAAGGTAGTCTGGGAATGACTGCTGAAAGCAATGAAAGATAATAGATTTTTCAAGAAACTGACATGGTTAAAATATTTTAGAATAATTAGCATGGTAGTGGTGTACCAAACAGATTAGAAGAAATTGACTGTGTAGACAAAGCAAGTAAGTTCTATAAACACTAATACATAAAAAGTGCAAGGTACATTTATGAAATTTAGCAAAGAATGGGAAGAAGTAATAATATGATTTACAAGGACCAAAAGGAGATTTGTTTCAGGGGAAGACTGTATGTTTGAAGATAGAAAAGTTTAAGAAATTTTAGACACCAGTACTTATTCTTCCTTTTTTGTATTATAGCTTTCTGACCTATTTAGGCAGAGCTGTGATTCATTTTTAATGGAATAAACACAACTTTAGAACAATCCATGAAAACCTTAAGAAGAAATATTAGAGGCAATACAACTAAAAATGTTTTGAAGCAATTATAAGTAAAGCAGTAACAACTTTCACTCACATATATCTGGAGTTGCAGTGGCCACATGAGACTCGTCTGAACCTGAGGATCCTGCAGTTGAAAAGGCTCTGGGATTGACAACCCTTTTAACTAAAGAACAAAATCCTGGGAGATAGGAAACCAGTCTGACTCTGTTACAAAGCACCTAAAAATGACAGAAAATTATTTGTTCTGAATATAAATGTTATACTTACATAGACAATCTCTGGCAAATCTTCAACACTGCAAGGTTCCTTTAAAACCCAACACTTATTCTATTTTTACTGAACACCTACTATACTACAAGCATTATATGTATTTGTAATTTAAAAAATAAATATTTAAAAAATAAACAAGTAATAGTTTGGGTAAAAATCTATGTACTTGTCTAGATAAAGGCTAGAATTCAAGAGTGACACACATGAGAGAATAGGAATCTAAAAGTTGTCCTATTTAGACACAATACTAAAAAGTTAGCACAACTAACAAGATTCTTCTATCCTCAATAAAGAACTCTCAAGACATCTCTCTGGAATATTTTATTTTCAAACTTTTCTCTCTTCTTTTATTGCGATAAATTGTGCTGATTCTCTGCCATACCGTTCTTTCCTTGTGGTTTCATGGCAATGTCTGCTTTTCTCCATTTCAGCACATATCTTTGTGGTGCAGTTTTTCTGCTTGTGTGTTCATTTCCTAGACTGTGAGGTCATGTATTACAATGGATAAATGTGTAAATATCTTTCATTCATAAATTTTTAATAAAGTACTTGGGTCAGAATAATTTAATGGTTTCACAGGGACTGGTGAACCATTTCCCAATACAGCCTACTGTTTTGATAAACAAAGTTTTATGTAACATAGCCATACTCAGTTACGTACTGACTATGGTCACTTTCCCAACATAACAGCAGAGTGAAGTAAGTAGTTGGAACAGAGATTCTATGGCCCACAAAGCCTAAAATATGCCCTATCCAGACCTTTACATTAAAAAACAAACAAACAAAACACACTGGCAACTCTCAGTTAATAAAAAAGATATAAGAACAGATGCCAAATCATAAGATCTGAATAGTTGTTAAGAAACCCTTGGAAGAAAAGGTAATAAATTTCATGGAGGATATACTAAGTTTTGAAGACAGTAAAAATTTGCTTAGGAAAAGGTGCATTTGAATGAATGACTTTCAGGAACAAAGGTATAGAGACATATTTCAAAGAGTGACAAGTTTAATGAAGACAGATACAAGAATGCAATATAAAAGAGGCTTGAAATTGAACTTATAGGCAACCATAAAAGACTGTATATTTGACACAGATGGTAAAGGGCTTTTTACATCAAGATAGTAAGTCAGAATTTTAATTTGTAGGCAGCAAGGAGTCAGAGTAAACTGACAATATCAAAGGCTGCTTTAAGACATGTACCACCAAGGGCAGTATAAAAAATGGACTGGAGGAAGAGTAGAGAGAAAGTGTGAAAACTAGTTACCAGGATATTGGAAAAATCTAGCCATTGACACTTGAGAATTATTCGATTTCCTTTTCACATAGTACAGTACTCTAAAATCCAACCTACTTTTTCCTTCTACCTTTGTCACCACAAGTATAAGAGTGCATCCTAACTGGTCTTTTTGTCTTTCTGACATAATTTCATACAAATTTTTACCTTCCCTTCCCTTACTCTACTCTTCAGTCACGTAAAAACATCTCCCCAACATGTCCCATTATTTCTCTTCACTCTTTATACAGTCACAAGATTTTTTCTGCTAAAAGATACCATTTCCTTATTGTTCTAGGAAATTCTAGCAAATTCTTACTTTTTCTTTAAGACCTGGATAAATATAACTTCCTTTGTGATATGTGTTTTCAAAGCATTCTGTCTACCCGAAAATTTAAGCAGCCTCTCTTGGGGTCTATATCCCACTTGCCCAAAGAAACAAAAATGGTAATTATTAGGCTTTTTACTTACTAAACAAACTCAGACTTCTGGGTGTTTATATAATACAAATTTACCTTTACAACTAAGGATATTTAAGAGAATGGCTCAGGATCTAAAGGAATCTAAAATTTTAAATTCCAAAAATATTTTCGGCAAGGGTGGAAAATAAGCAGCAGCAAAATAAAAAATTATCTGAAGGGCCAATATTTGAGAGCATGTAATAATAGTAATAATCACTCTATGTTGGACACTATGAGTGCAAGTTCTATGGTAAGTGCTTTACATATACACTGTTTTACTTAATTTCCGTAACAATTCTATATACTGTTATTAGAACTAGTTTTAGCATGATTAAAATACAATCTGCGATCATTCACATCATTTCACAAGCAAAAAACAGGAAGGAAAAGGAAGATCATCCAAATAATTTCAAATATTGCCTATTATTATTTTAGCCTGTTTACCAAAGCCATTAGATTACATTTTGACATTCTTTTCTTGGTGATATAACTCTTAACAAAAGTTATATAATAAAATGTGAGATTTGTTCCTAGCCTAAGAAGATCCAATTACCAAATTTTATTTTAATGCCAAAATAAACCAGTATCTAAATTGTCCACTGAAAGGGATAGCTGATGATAGTACTAATCTGTTTCAAAGTTTACCTGTTAACCTGTAAGATTCTCAAATCTTGGCCAGGCCTGGTGGCTCACGCCTGTAATCTCAGCACTTAGGGAGGGCAAAGCAGGTGGATCACCTGAGGTCCAGGAGCTTGAGACTACCCTGGCCAACATGGTGAAACCCTATCTCTACTAAAAATACAAAAAAACAGAAACAAAAACAAAAACAATTAGTTGGGCATGGTGTTGGGACGCCTGTAATCCCAGCTACTCGGGAGGCTGAGGCGAGAGAATCCCTTGAACCCGGGAGATGGGCTTGCAGTGAGTGGAGATAGCACCACTGCACTCCAGCCTGGGCAACAACAGCAAAACTCCATCTCAAAAAAGTAAAATAAAATAAACAAAATTCTCAAATCTTTAACTGCGGAAGTGCAATATTTTCTGACAACTTGACAGAATTTATGACTGGTTCAGCTGGTAAACATAATTAAAAATAATAGCCAAAAAGTAAGTCAAAATTATAGTAAAGAGTTCATTCCAGTTTAAGGATAAGCACGTAATTTATATATGATTAACTTCAAACTTCTAGACTTTGGAAGATGACAGGCTATTGTGATTTAACTGTAAAATCCTATATAAAGAGAAAGAGCTTTTTGTGCACTGCCTTAGGACTAAGTTCGGCTTTTGGTCATGTGAGGAGAAAATATGGTCTGTACAAAAAACTAAAAACTGGTAGTTTATTGAGTGCATCCACATCTATCCAGACATTTCTGTGCAGCCCACAGTGTTGCAAGATATTTGAATTAAATACAAACATTGGGAAATTGAAATATTTACACAAAAAGTCCAGAAATTTGGCTCTTCTTGAAAACTCAGAAGATCTGGCAGTATTGGATTCACATACCCAAATAGCATTAGTAAGCAACAAATCACTGTACCTAAGGGAAGGCTGCTATCCTTTTAACAGAAATGCTTTAGTTTGTCATAATCCCCACTAAGACCTCTTAATTTACCTGTCCAGCCTCTGAAACATGAACATTTTTGCCCCTTGTTATCAAACACCTATCTCCATATTAGTAACATCCACATCAATTTACAATCCACATCAATTAACACAAAAATTGTTAAAGTACATTGGAATACTAAAACTTTATTTTAATATGAACTTCTTTCTAACAAAGGACTCATAAAAGGATCTTCCCTACTGAACGATTATAATTTATTCATTTAAACCAAATTTAAACCAAATAATAGGATTCTATTCTACTTCAATTAATTCCTCTCTTTTGAAAGTACCACATACTTCTTTTACAGCATTCTCTTTCTGTGCAGGTTATGGCTAGGCAAAAATTCACCTTAAAACTTGGCCAAGACTGGTAATCTACTCTTATGACTTGTCTCTATAGTCACACCTTTAGACTTAATATATCATGTTCAATTACAAGAATATCATCCGGGCAAACTGCTGCCATATAAATCTTCCTAACACACAGGCTCTAAGTAAATATTCACAATTTAAAGAATAAAGTCTAAATTACTGAGTTCAAAAAAAATAAAATACCTGTTAACCTGCAAGATTCAAGGCATTAAGGTTCTCAATTACTTGGTACCCACCTCCCAATTCAACCTTATCTCCCACTAATCTCTTTCACACATCTTACGTTCAGGTTGGCAGGCAGCAATGACTCCTTAATTTTTCAAAGGGTTAGGTGGGGTAGGGAGTTTTTGAATATACCTCCTGTCCTTCCCGCCCATATTTTAGACTATACAAATCCCACCCATCTTTCAAATCTCAATTTAAATGTTTCCTTCATTAAGTGATCCCAAACACCTCTCCCCAAAGCCTTGAATCTGCATTGTACCTCTGCGTAGGTTCTAAAAAAAATTATTACTTTATACTTCAGTTGTTTTTATATATGACTCATGACCACTACATATGAATTCTGTAGGTAGGATGTGTCTAATTACCGGGGCAGTTACAGCCAATAAATAACTCTGGTGTGTAAGAATATCTCTTGTTCTTATTTTGTAGGATTTGGAAGGTCACTTTCAAAACTGAAACTGTCAAAAAGAAAAAACCCTTCAGTTTAGCTAAGCCAAGAGATATAAAAGGGCTTAAACACAGATTCTAATATTTACTGAAATGCTGTATTTTAAAAATACCGAAAGGGGGTTTGAATTTCCCCATCTGTACCAATAAAATTGGATAAGTGTATTCGTAGTGAAAAGAATGTTTGTGTTCAAACCACCTTAAAAGCATATCATAATTTCACACCCCCTGCTTCCCTTGACATTTCTGATACATTGTCTAACACTATGCCACCCAACACCATCATAATTAAACCCGTTCCTCCATTTCCTAACATTCCCAAACTAGTTTACTATGCTGATTCTTAAGAGAAAATTTACTCACATTGGCCATCTCTACTGGAGAGGACAGTTCACAAAACAGCTTTCCTTTGGTAAAGTTACTCCTGGGAAAGAACACAACAAAACAGACGAGGGACCGATTAAACTCTGAACAACAAACAACTCAGGTATTTTCCACTCTTCGAAGTTGTGTCCTCCACCACGTCAGTACCAAAGTCCCAGCTCTACCCGTAACCTAAGGAGGCCAGAACTCGCCCCCATACCGGGCACAGATACCCCAGCCCGGAGCGGGCAGTGCAGCTCAGAGCCCTTCCGATTTACATCCGCTGAAAAGCAACTCGGACCAGATCAGGGCCGGGAGTGGGGCTGGGCGGCCAGAATGCAGTCCTGGGGGATCGAAGCGGCTGCTTTAATAGAGGTCGGGCTGCACAACAACAGCTCCGGATAAAGCTTCGGGCTGAGCTGAAGAATGAGGAAGCAGAAAAGAGCCTAAAGGCAAAGGGAAACATGGCAGGGGACAACGACAGGGACCCAGGGGAAATAGGGGCAATATCGAGGGCTGTAGCCCCAACACAGGCGAAATTGGAGGGGCTAATGCGGGCGGAAACCATCCGTACCAGTCACCACTTCTGCCTCCAGCTGTCTTAGAACCTGACACTTCCAGCCGTCGAAATGGCGGCGGCGACGCCAGCGGTGGTAGCGCCTACGCGGGCAGTGGCCAGGCAAAGAAGTTGCTTTCGAGCGCGTCGATGCGAAGGATAGTCGAACCGATGATGCGCACGCGTACAGTAGGCCTATGTGGAGCCGACTTTCCATTGGGTAAACACATGGGAGGAGAAAAGCGCGGCGCGGGGTGATTTGGGTGGATGAAGGGGGAGGGCTCCTGACCTGCGTTAGGTGGGTCAATTAACTTTCATTAACTCCTGGATGCGATTGATAGGCTTCCCAACTTAAGCCTTTTTTACTGCCTCCAGGAGATACAATCTTCTGTCCTTTTTGTCATAGCTGTTTATTTTTCGTGAGTCGCTGTTTTTGAGCATAGGGCACTTAACCTTTTTTCCATATCTCCAGTCCTACCAGAGTGCCAGGCTCTCAATAGTCTCAATAAATAAATGTTAGGAGTTTGATTTGGAGATCGTATAGCATTTTCATGTATCTAATACGTTTTTAAAAATGAACTAAAACCTATAAGCCCGTATTTTATTTCAGATAGCCTTAGTTTTGGACCTGGTGTTCTTTTCCGTTCCAGGATTCTGTCCAGAATTCACCACCATGACTCCCCAGGCTTCTCTAGACTGTGACCGTTTCTGAAACTTTCCTTGGTTTTGATAACCTTAATAGTTTTGAGGCGACTTATCAGGCATTTGGTCAAATGTCCTTCAATTGGGTTTTGCCTGTATTTTTTCTCATGCATTAACTAAGGTTACAGGGGTTTTTTTTGAGTAAAGAGGTAAGGTAAAGTGATCTTCTCATCACGTCACGTCAAGGGTATATTCTATCCACATGACTTACTATAGTTGATGCTAATCTTTATCACCTTTTTAATGTAGGGTTTGTCAGGTTTCTGCACTGTGAAGTCACTCTTTTTCTTTTCCTTTCCATATTATACTCTTTGGAAGAACATCACTCTGTGCAGCCCAAGCTACAGGAATGGGAAATTGTTATACTCCACCTTTATGAGGACAGAATATCTTCATAAATTATTTGGAATTCTACATAGGAGATTTGTCTGTACTCCTGCATTTGTTTATGTGTTCAATCATTTATGTCAGCATGGACTCATGGATATTTATTTTACATTTCGGGTTATAATCCAACACTACTTTATTTTGTTGTTCATATTGTTCCAGCTTTGGCTATTGAGATTTCTTTTTAGTTGGCACTTATGTCTTTTTGACACACCCTCATCGTTTTATGTTTATTGATATTTTTCTTGAGCATTTTCTTAATTTCTATAAGGCTCATCTTGTATATTCCCTGCCCCAATCCTAGAATCAGCTACTTCCCCAAAGAACCAAGGGTCCTTTTAATGGAAAATGATATTAGAAATCAAGATTTGGACATTTGGGGTATTGTTGCTTCTCGCCCTCTCAGATGATACAGCAAAGAAATATATGTGCATATACTAACTTGACTGAATATGCATATCTATAACTATTTATATATGTATCCATCTGTACCTTTGACAGCTACATAGGAGTTCTAGCTTCAAAAACTAGCACTGTTATCTTCAGTTCAATTCCAGCACCACATGGATCATTGTAGCCTTCTTGCTTGCCTATAACCTTTCACTCCAGTGTGAGACACTTGGCTCTCATCATCTGCCATCCATTTACCTAATTGTTCAATTCCAGGTTACATGCATAATGGATTCAGAACCGTTAGCCCAAATTCAGTGTACATGTATAGTTGTTTATGAATTGTTATCAGGCACACCTATGAGAAACAGATTTACCAATTAAAGTGCTTATGTATAGTTCTTTTGCTTTTAATCTTATAGACTCCACTTATTTTCAAAGTTGTTGAAGTCAGCAAACTTCCCTCCCACCTCTACCTGGCCTCAGTGAAGTTATTTTATATACTTGTGATATGGTTGTGATCTTTGCCACAATCTGCATTACATTGTGGGGTTCCTAAGATTTTTTAAAACTCTTCATCCATTTAAGTTATCTTTGTGCAATTCTCATATTGCATACTTATTTCTTCTTTTCCTGTACATAGTAGGAAATAGGTGGTCAGTAGTAAGATGGAAGTCAAAAACTTTTCCACTTCAAATTGTCTTTTTCTATGGGGTTTGACAAATCCATACATAAGTATCATGGATACACCATTATTACAGTGTCATACAGAAAAGTTTTACAGCTATAAAAAGATCCTTTTTGTTTCATCTAGTAAACCCTCCCACCTCCCTATACCTCCAGCAACCACTGATGTGTTCACCATCTCAATTTTGACTTTTCCAGAATGTCACAGAAATGGAATAATACAGTATATAGCATTTTCAGACTGGTTTTCTTCGCATAGTAATAGCTGCATTTAAGATTCATTCATGTTTTTGTATGGCATAACTGTTGATTCCTGTCTTTTTATGGATTTTTTTTTAAGACAAGGTCTTATAGCTCTGCTGCCCAGGCTGGAGTACAATGCTATGATCATAGCTCACTGTAACTTCAAATTCCTGGGCTCAGGCAACCCTCCTGCCTCAGCTGCCCAGATAGCTGGGATTACAGGTGCATACCATCATGCTTCACTAATTGTAAAAAATTTTGTAGAGAAGGAGGTCTCATCCTTCAGACCTCAAGGGATCCTCCCACCTAAGCCTCACAAAGCCTTAGTATTATAGGTGTGAGCCTCCATTCCTGGCCTTTATTTCTGTCTTTTTGATTCCTCGATAGTATTCTAATGTATAGATGTACCACCATTTATACCTATTAAAGAACACTGTGATTTCTTCCAGTTTTTGACAATTGTGAATAAAACTGCTATTAAGTATTTATGTGCAAGTTTTTCTGGGGACATGTTTTCAAGTCAGTTGAGTAAACATCTAAAAGCACAATTTTTGGCAATTGTATTTTTGTAAGATATTTGAAAATAGTTCTGCTAGGTAATTTCAGCATTTTGACCACAATCATATATACAGTTAATTTAACAAATGCTCTTTTATGTTGATAACATAAAGCAAACTTCATTCCACTCCTGTCCGATTACCAGAAATTAGTAATGTCCAAATTAGTAGACTTTACAAATCACAGGCTGACACTCCCACAGCTGTTCAAATCAATATATACTCAATCACAAATAAAGGAGAATATCTCGGAATGTCTTCGTTAAGTATATCCAGGGAAGGAGTTCTAGGACTTTCCTTGGAAACCATCTGGCATCTCAAAAACCATTAATCTTAGGAAATTCTCCCTGCTTCAGAATCCTCATATTGCACATTTATTTCCTCTTTCCTGTACATGGTAGGAGACAGTTGATCAGTAGTGGGATAGAAGTCAAAAAACTTTCCCTTCAAATTGTCTTTTTCTTTAATTAACGTTTTTTTATGCTGGGAATTTATTAAGTGGGCCAATGGCTAACGTCATCAGACTCTCTTTCAATTTCTAAGACGTGAAATTGAAAGAGAGCTACATATTTTCTTAGAGAAAATACTAGGTATAAGCTACAACCAAGGAAGGGTTAGGAGCTCGCTTCTTGTTGTGACTTCGTGGTTCCTAAAGTCTGGGGGTGTCAAGTTGTTCAGTGATGAAGAGGGAAGGAAAGCTCCAAAGAAGCTGGTGATTTGAGGTCTTTACTTTGCAAACATTAGTGATAGGAAATAATATTCTAGAGTTGAGGAGAAGTTCTAAATTTGAGGAGAGAATTCTAGATTAGCCTTCCAAACTAAGTATGTCTAGGAGTTACCAGCCTGAAGACCTCTACTACCTCTACTGATACTATTCCATCAAGGCAGGATGTTATATGTAATTATACAGGTATAGAATAACACCATATGGCCCTGATTAGATTCTTAAACCTGAAATTTGTAGTTGAGTCATTGTCTTAGTCTGTTTCGAGGTTGTTATAACATAATCCTACAGACTGAGTAATACATAAAGAAATTTATTTAGCTCATGGTTATGAAGCTGGAAGTCCAAGAGTATATGCTAGAATCTTCTGAGGGCCTGTGTGTCACATCATCCTGTGGCCAGAAGAAATGTACAGGGTTAAGAACATTTCAGGCAAAGGAAGCAACATGAATAGAGGAAAAGAATCCAAAAGACTGTGGGCAGTTTGAGAGATCCACAACTAGTTCGAGGGATTGAGTTGAAGGTAGATGGGGGACCAGATCATAACTGGTCTTCAGTGCAGATGTAATCCTTGAAGCAATGAGAAGTAAGTGGGTAGATTTAAGCAGTCATGCCATCAACAGGTTTGTGTCTTCGGAAGATCTGGCTACAGTGCAGAGAACAGATTTGAAGGGTGTTGGGCTGCAATTGGATGAACCAGTTAGGAGACTCTTGTAGTATCCATGAGGAAGAACACAAAGAGCCTCAACTAAGGGAAGGGGAGAGGTAAGGAATCAACTTAGGTATCCATGGGTTGCTAATGAGGAAAAGAGGACAAGTTGAAGGTGACTTCTAAATTTTTGACTCTGGATATTTGGCGAATGGAGTTCCTTTTACTGAGACTGGGAATCCAGTAAAATGTGGATATTTGTAGAACATATGCTGTATGACAGACACTTGGATAGGCATTTTTAAAATATCTACTTTAATCCTCATAATAATGCAGAAAATTGAAGTATTTTATCTTCATATTATAAATGAAGAAATGAAAGCACAGAGAGGAAATGTGTTACTGAAGCTTCTAGGGCTCGATTTAAATCTGGGTCTGTTTGGTGTAAAACTAGTATTCCCTTTCTCATAGGATACTTCCTCCCAAGAGGAAAGCAAGTTTAAGGAGAATGATAACGTGCT
Organism: Ateles fusciceps; assembly: GCA_036589455.1. NCBI lineage: Eukaryota > Metazoa > Chordata > Mammalia > Primates > Atelidae > Ateles > Ateles fusciceps. The sequence continues at coordinate 12,877,414 of JAZHEH010001266.1, read as the reverse complement.
TAGTTTGAGATATTTTTTAATTTAAGATGCCTGAGGGGCATTCATGTGGGTTTTTGTCCAATAAGTCATTTGAAAGGTCTATTGCTTAAGAAAGTGATTTGTGTGAGAGATCAAGATTTGAGGGTTTTTGTTTGTTTGTTTGTTTGTTTTGGACAGAGTCTTGCTCTGACACCCAAACTGGAGTGCAGTGGAGTGATCTCTGCTCACTGCAACTTCCGCCTCCCAGGTTCAAGTGATCTCAGCTTGCTGAGTAGCTGGGGATTACAGGCATGTGCCACCATGCCTAGGCTAATTTTTGAGTCTTTAGTAGAGATAGGTTTCATCATGTTGGCCAAGCTAGTCTCAAACTCCTGACCTCAAGTGATCTGCCAATCTTGGCCTCCCAAAATGTTGGGATTGCAGGCGTGAGCCACTGTGTCCAGCTAAGATTTGAGAGTCTTTAACAAATGGTTAAAGCCATAGGAACCCCTTAAACTGGAGTACAATGATGGGCTTTGCAGAGATGAAAGATTTGTGAAATTTCTAAAAATGCATGTAAATTCCTGTATATTTATAAGTAGGTTCTGTTTCACCTTAGAGGGTGCAGAGCTTCTTTAGGTCTGTGGAGTCTGTGCCTCTGAAAAGATCAAGGGCCACTAGTGGAGAGTATAAAGAAAAAGAGCAAAGTCAGAGCTCTAGGAAATATCAATTAAAGGAGCAACAGAAGAAGAAAACTAGCAACAGAGACTAGAAAACTTTAGTCAGTGGGTAGACAAAAATCAGGAGAAAGTCATATTTTAAACATGATGAAGATAATTGCTCAAGATTAGTAGATACTACGCAATGCTTCTCATTAAGGACCAAAAAGAGATCATCATATTTGATAGACAGGGCAATGGTGACTTTGCTGCAGGAGGTTCGGTGAAACAGTGAGGGATGAAATTTTGATTACTGTGGTATTCAAAGAATGAAGCATAAACTTCTTGAGGACAGAGATTTTTATCTATGTTCTTAGAACTTCACTATATTCCTGCCACAGAGAGGTAGTCAATAAATATTGTTGAAAGTTGAACAGATGAAGAAGTGGTGGCAGCAACCATTAATAATAGCTTTTCTTTGTTGTTCTATTTTCAGGCTCCATACCTACCTAACATCTATCTTCTCAAGAACTCTGCCAGGGAAGGAGTAGTTTCTATGTTTCATAAATAGACTGAGACTCAAAGAGGCTAAGTAAACTACCTGGAGCCATATAGCAATACACAGTGACGGGTGTGAAATTCAAGCTTGGATTTATCTTGCTCCAAAATTTCTTTCTTTTCTTTTTTTTTTCCCCACTACAGCAAAACTAAGGAGAAGAGACGGGGCTGAATAGCTGTCTATCAGTGGCTATTCTATTTTCCCTTATCTACATGTCTTCTCCCTTCCACTCCCTCTTGCTGTGTTCTTATCCTTAAGAGGTAAAGCAGAGCCTTCATAGAGCTATAAAGGTTGATCAAAGTACCAGATTTTGAGATTATTTGCAGGCTAATATGTAATCCTCGGGGTTTCCTTTCTCCATTTCACTTTTATATCTCCCTGTATTAATGCTTTCTGATTAACATATGACCTCCTTTTTATTATAGAAAACACTGGATCTGAATAACAAAGGATGCATTCTTAAGCAAACAAAGGCATATATAGTTATCACTAAATGCTCAACCTGGAAAGAATATTGGATTGTAGTCTGCTCTTTCTATAAAGACAATAGTATTATAAAACCAAAAGAGACAAGAGGGTATATTTTCTACTTAACTGAGCATATCTAAAAGCATATTTGAAGTTTGGAGACAATATTCTGTGTTAAGAAAAGATTCTATAGAGTTATTACCTGGTGATAAGAAAATAACATGTAAAAAAAAGGTAATAATAAGAATAAAAAATCTATATAAGTAAAAGTATGTGAATATACTACACCTGGTTATACAACTTAACTATTGAGAATACATTTTCAAAGTTGCCTGCATGGTTGCTGCAAGAATTTTTCAGTATTTATTACATGAAGACAGACATATGCTCTGGCCATTTCTAGAAAAGCCAAGGCTGTTCTATATGTTCTAGCCATCCGAGGCGGGTGGGGGGGGGGGCCCCCCCCCGCAGGCGCCTCCCGGTGTTAGATGAAACACCTAGATGGTGTAGAGAAATGTGATGCAGACTGAATGTCATATGCCTCTGGAATACAATAGAAAAGGAGCCCTTGATTTAATATTTTGGTTCTTAGTTTGACTGTGACTCATAGAGAGTGATACTGCCCTGGGCTCTCTGTCTCCTTTGTATCAGGAAATGATTTGGTTTAGAGAAAAGCAGGCATAGGTTTTGATGGGTATCCCACCAGGATACTGGCCTGCTTTGTTCCTAGCTACTTCTTGAGGTGACTATGGCTATCCTTTAGGCCCCAGGATGTGGACAAAGTCAAGAGCAGGGGTAAAGAGAAGACTTAAGTAAAATCTCCTTAGCCACTGAGCAAGAAGCATCTGTAAGTTGCATTCTGTAAACTCAGAGGATTCTGTGGCAATCTAGCTACATAAGAAGTAGAAATGCCTAGGTTTAAAATTGGGATATACAAGACAACCCGGAGCTTGTTAGATATGCAAGATCTCTGGCCTATCCTAACTACCGTCCCAGAATGTGTATTTTAACAAGATTGCTAGTGACTCATATATTCAATAATGTTTGAAAAGCCCTGCTCCAGACTCTTGAATAAGAATGGCCAGGAGGTAGGAAAAAGGATGGTAGCAGTGGCGCTTGCAGTGTACATAGCCCCAGATATATAGAATCAGAATCTATAAGAGTAGGGGCTTAGGAATGTATGTTTTAACAAGCTCCTCAGGGAATTTTTATGAACACTGGAATTTGAAGATCACAGGTAAGAAATAAAAACTGCTCAGGGCAGAAGTGCAATATACACTATGAACACCAGCTGTCAATACTCCTCAATTTAAAAATGACCTTGATAGTTAACAGTGAAAAGAATTATGACAAAAACATTTTCTAAATTTGAAATGTAAAGATCTAGGGAACACGAGCTCTAAGGTAAACAGATTTGAATTATCCTGTGATTTTAGTGGAGATCTTTAGACATGTAAGTGGTTTACAGAGAGTAGTGGTTGGAGATTTAGAGATTTTGTGTATGTGTGACTAAGACCATGTCAGAATAATGTCTTACTGTACATGGGGAAATAAAGTGGAATGCTTTTGTGGTTTAATAACCAAATTGGGCTCTACAGTCTGAAAACATGTAAGGCAGGTTAATGGCTCTTACTGAGAATATCTTTTCATTTTCTTGGCATTATGTCATGATGTTACTGGGCTTTTCAGATTCTTAATTTTCATGTGCAGCTCAGGGATTAAAAGTCTTGTGAAGTATTCACAGGAACTCTTACTGTACTTGTAGATACTGCAACATACTGGGAGACTTGGATTTGAATTCTGACTTTTCCATATAGCCTTATGCAGATTACAGTGATCATTCCTTAACATCTCTGAGCTTTTAAGTGTGCATAAAAATACCCACATAAGGGTTGTCATGAGGAGGATCCAGATATTATAATAAATATGAAATATTCTACCAATTATGAAGCATTAAATAAATGCAAAGTAGTACTTGAATGCTTACAGTGTTGGGTCGTCACTTTTATATTTGATCTTTGGAACTCCACTGTATCACCCATTTCCATAAAAATGACTCAGGTTTTACTAGGAGCCCAGTTATTTTTCCTAGTTAGGTCTTTTTTTCCCACCCCAAATAGCAGCATGATAAAATACTGGATAGCTAGGTAAGTTTGATGTAAAATTTGATTGCATGTAAACAATGAATATTTTTTTAGTATGACTATGTCCCATGTATTTCACGGCAAACTGGAAAATCTAACTCCTAGACCAAAAATGCTATTCGCATTCATGCATCTTCTACTCACCAAACTTATCTAATTGCTCACATCTTCTATTTTGCTTGTATGGAAAAAGTCTGACTCAAAGACAGTAATGTAGATCTAAAAATGCTTTTGAGAGAAATTATTGCTATCTGAAAGCTCACATCTTCAAAAATTTTACACTTCCTATCTAGAAACGGCTCCAGTTTATCTCTAAAGATTGCTTAGAAGAAAATAGAGTCTCTTAAGTACTTAGGCCTTGGGGTTATTTTTTATTTTTGTTATATTCTGTTATTCTGTTGACTTTTGATTATTCATTAACATCTCTTTCTCTGTCTCACTGTGTGGTTGTGGGACTAGAAGGAGGGAAGAGGTGAATCTCCAAAATGAAATAATTCAAAAGCCACTTACATGTTGCTATTATGAACAATTCTGAGGCATTTCTGGTGCAGCTTTCTCTTTCCAATTATACTTGGTGCAGCATATAATGCTATTAAAATATATAGACTTTATATAAAGAAAGTCCACACGCTGATAATGTAGGAGAGGAGGAGGATGGAAAGGTGGGAGTTTGATGTGTGCTCAGTACAAAAAAGAGTTGTTCTGGGAACACTTTGCAGTTTCAAAGTAGTTGAGGAAGGTAGTCCACAAAATGGAGTTGAACTGCACTAAGGTAAATTCTTGATTTCACTTTCACGTAGTTGCCTTGACGAGAGTGAGGAATCACACCAGGAAATCTGATGTGGGAGACAGCCACGTCCCACAGTAAACCCCCTGAGAATGACTGAAGAAAAATGTCGCCTTTGGGCTCACCTGACTCTGGACACTAGGTGTCAGTATACGGCAATGTAACGATTTTAGGATACAGGGTGGGTGTACTGAATTAGTGAGGAAGAGTTGTGAGATGATGTTTCGTTTCCTGCTGTTAACACAGGTCCTCGATTTATGGTAGAAGGTTCTGTCAGCTGTGATCTTATGAATCATCGATAGAGACAGGAACTGTGTCGGAGTCACCTCTGAGGGTTTCCTTCGTGTTTTTTTCTTTTCTCCCCCAGCGAGGACTGATTACTTCTTCACACCTCTGCAAAGTACTTAATTAGTCTCATCAGGCAGCCAAACTTGATACCTTCATCCAATTTTAGACACACAGATGATGAAGGTGTTTAATTGGCAGTTGGGGCCATTAGAGGGACCCCGCAGAGCAGAGCGACATTACACTGAGGCGATCTGAGCTGAGCAGGGGGTAAGGATGTACTCTTGGGCTGTGAGCTCCTATCATTGAGAACATTTGCAAATCTGTTGACACGTTACAGTGGGGATGTTCCCTGGATGCATGGAAGGCCCAGTGCCCTGTCATTTGAGCAATGCAGGCACATCACCAGCCCGTGGGAATGTCACTGCTCATGCTGCTCTTTGATATAAAGTTCCCATTTTCTATATGGGTTTGATGATGATTAGTGGGATCAATGATGCCTATTTGTTAATTGCTTACAGAAGTTTTGAGCTTAAAAATAAGATCTTGGATCTGGTAACATTCTCTGTTTTAAATTTTATCAATATTTCTGAATTCCAAGGAAATTACAAACGTATCAGATAATCTTTGAAACCTTATCTTTATCTATTGTTTTGAGCATTCTCTGCACTCTCTCTTATATTTCTGCCCTTTCTCCTGCATAAATAAAACAGAATGACTTGGTTAGAATTTGAAGATGAAAATTATCAAGACTGTATTCTCAACAACAATCTGGGGATTCGAGTTAATTTTAATGTCTAATTTGTATCCCTCTTGCCTCCTTTACGTGCGTGACTTTATTTTCAGCTATCTTTTAACATTATTCACTCTCAGTCTTACCAACTGTGCTTATCTCCACCTAAGTCTTTCTCATCTTGTTATCACTACCTGGTAAATTCTTCCTGCTTCCTTTACTTATATAAACATGGCTTCTTCTTCAGTATTCAGCTCTAAGCCATCACCTCCATGAAGCCATCTGGGTAATTCACAGTAATCTGCTTTACTGAATCGTAGAGTATTACTCAGTTTAGCTCATGATTATAACCTAGTCTCAGTTGGTTTTTAATTAGTTTGCACACATGTACATGTACACACACATGCACGCACACACAACCAACTAGATTACAAGCTCTTTAAAAATGGGAGCTGTACCCCAATGACATCTAATAATATAGTGAGTATTGTACATACATTTTCAATAGATAGCCATCCTTTGTTTACCTCTTTGATTGCAGAGGCTGGAACATAGCAGGCATTTAATAAATGTTGAGAGAGCTGAGGAATTGACATAAACAACTCTGCTGAAGTACTAGCTCTTTAATAATATTAGATTGTGACATTTGGTGTGAAAAAAACCCTGGTAGTCATTAGCTTAGATCTTTGCAAGAGCTAACTCAAGTCGTATACCTTCCAGGACAACTTCACTAGGCTGATACAGTCCTAATTTCTCTTCCTGGTCCTGATTTTCTCCTCCTGTGTCTGAACTACTAAAGCATCTCATCATATCTACATTGGGCAAGTGCCTTAGGACTGTATCTGTAGATATGGGTTTAATAATAGTGACCATCTAATTAGAGTTATGATAGTTAAATGACTTAATATATATAAATTATTTAGAACTTTTCTGGCATATAATAAGTAATCAATAGGTGTTTAAGAGAGGCAGAACTGATGAATTATGAATGTGAATTGGCTCACTTGATTATGGAGGCTGAGAAGTCCCATGATAGGTGTCTGCAAGCTAGAGAACCAGGGAAACTGGTAGCATGGCTTACTGCTAAGGGTGAAGGCCTCAGAACCAAGGAAGCCAATAGCATAACTTTCAGTCCAAGGCCAAAAACCTGGGAGCCTGGGGGTTGCTTATGTGTGTCCCAAAGTCCAAAAGCTGAGAAGGGGGAGTTGTAATATTCAAGAGCAGCAGAAGAAGGGCATCCTAGCTCCAGAAGACAGAGCAAGATTTTGCCCTTTCTCCACCCTTTTATTCCATCTGGGCCCCCAGCCAATTGGAAGCCCACATTCAGGGTGGATCTTCTCCACTCAGTCCATGGATTCAAATTCCAGTCTCTTTTTGGAACATTCTCAGAGACATACCTATGGTGGCCCAACAATTTTAATCACATGCCAAATCACCTGGAGTTTCTCTTCACCAGAAGAGGGAAGGGCTTTAATTTATCACAATCTAGCTGGCAAGATTATAGAGAAAAAGGAAAACTTATACACTGCTAGGGGGGATGTAAATTAGTTCAGCCATTGTAGAAAGCAGTTTGGCAATTTCTCAAAGAACCTAAAAAAGACTTAAGATTTTATCCAGCAATTCCATTATTAGGTATATACTGAAAGGAATATAAATTGTTCTACCGTAAAGACACATGCATGCGTATATTCATCTCAGCACTATTCACAATAGCAAAGACATGGAATCAACCTAAATGCCCATAAAGAAAAAGTGATACATATACATCATGGAATACTACACAGCCATAAAAAAGTACAAGATCATGTCCTTTGCAGCAACATGAATGAAGCTGAAGGCTGTCATCCTAAGTGTACTAACAGAGGAACAGAAAACCAAATACTGTAAGTTCTCACTTGTAAGTGGGAGCTAAACATTGAGTATGGACACAAAGAAGGGAACAATAGACACCATAGCCTACTTGAGGGTGGAGGATGGGAGGAGGGTGAAGATTCAAAAACTACCTATCAGGCATTATGCTTATTACCTGAGAGATGAAATAATCTGTACACCAAACCTTGTGACATGCAATTTACCTATGCAACTAACCTGCACAGGTACCTCAAACCTAACATTTTTTTTAAAAGTCACATATTGAGGTAAAAATAATAATAAATACAAATAATTTTTATTGGAAAAAACTTATCCCAATCTACCTTTTACCCCTTCACATGTAGTATGAGAACCTCACAACAGGGTGCTTCCATTTCTTTATCCTTATTACTGCCGTTCTCATGCATTTTACTTCCACATTTGCTGTGAATCCCATACTACACTGCTCTTATTTTTGCTTTAAACAGCCCATTTTATTCTGAAGATACTTTTTAAAATGAGAAAACTCTTGTTGTTGTTGTTTTTTACATTCATATACATACTTACCATTTATGATTTTCTTTAATCTTTTGTGTAAGTTTCATTTTCCACCTGGTGTTATTTTAGCTCTGCCTAAAGAACTTCTTTAGCATTGTTGGAGTGCAATTCTGTTGGTGATGAATTCTCTTCATTTAGTTCTTCCAGAATGTATATTCCTTCTTCACATTTGGAATATATTTTCTCTTGATAAAGAAGTGTAGGTAAAGTTTTTCCCCCCTCTCAACACATTTGGCTTATATAGTTTATGATGGAAGTCTGCTGTCATTCTTCTCTTTATTGCTTTCTTTGCAGTGTGTCACAATGTATCTTATTTTTATGGCTGATATTAAGATTTTCTTTCCATCATTAGTTTTTGGCAATTTAGTTATATAGAGCTTTGGAATGCAATATCATTCTGAAGCTTCTACTTGATACCTTATGTATTTTTTTTTTTTTTTTTTTTGGTTTTTAAAATGTTGTTGTTGTTGTTATTATTATTGTTTCATCTTAGCTGGTGGGAACATGAACAATTCTTAGCCCTCTGTGAGCTCCAGGAATATTTCTGACTACGTATTTCTTGTGGTTCTTTCCCAAGCTTGGGTCATTTCCTCTCATGCATGCACAGATCAGTACTTAGACAAAGCCTCCTCCAGACCCCACTGCAGATCTCCAGAGTTCCTTCTTGTGCAGCTCCTGCCTCTGTGCTCCTATGCCCCACAAACTCCACCTTTCTTAATATCCCTGAATTCTGATCTCTCTTCTTCAATTTAGAAAGCCTGTTTGACTCCGTGCTGTTGCCTGGAAACTGCCTACAGGAAGTAAGATGGTGCATGTAAACCTTTCATCATCTGTTTCCTTTCTCTCAGGGATCACAGTCTTATAATGCCTCTTTTCAAATGCCTGTAAACCACTGTTTCCTATGTTTTGTCTGATTTTTTCTAGTTGCTTACAGTTAGGGGTGGGTGATGGTGCTAAATCTGTCCCTTTTAACTCCATTTTGACTTGAAACAAAAGTGTCCGTGGAGATGGAACCAGTTTCTTACTTCCTGACATCCTATTCCGAACGACTAATTGAATACTCCAGAGTTTATGATAAAAGAGAATAGCAACTAAATTAATAAGTTCAGTGCATATATGAATACTCCCGTATTCCCAGGTAATGATAGATAACAGCATCACAAAGAGCTGCAGAATTAGAAAACTGTTGGAACTCTGAACCAACTATGTTGAAGCAACATCATGAAATACAGAGTCTTTTCTTCTAGAGACTCTGCATAAAGTCATAGAATTTTAGAAAGTATTGTTCTTATTATTTCTGATGCAGTAGTTGAAGTTCAAAGAGGTAATTACATTGCTTTCTGCCAGACAATTGAGCAGAAAGGCCAAAGTAGAACTCATAAGCCAACAGCCTTAATGGTTTGGGTAGTGGTATAGGTAAATGAAAGGCATCTTTAATCTTCTGACTTCAAATTAAAAGATTATATATTTAACTTCCTAATAGATAAACACATTATTGCCTTTCAATTCATTTTTGTTTAAAAACAGTTTCTTCTAGAATTCTGCTTTGGTGTATTGCTTTAGCTTGGGCACAAATTCCCAAAGATTCCATGAAAAATTTAGTATATAATCTCCATTAGAAAAAACATAGCATTTTTATGAGCAGAATAATACTATTGAGAAATGATATAAATGTACACACAGGAATATGTGTGTAGCTTCAGTCTCTGTAAGGGATTATAATTTTAACATTTTCTTTTTATTGTTTTTTTGAGGTGTCTTGAGTTTTCAAATAAAATTACTCTCTATTATTGTGCACTTAGAAATACTTTTCCAGGCAATAATATGTAAATTCATTGCCTTTTCAGGCTTTGCTATGGTTTCCCATTGTAGCGGGAAATAATATATTGGGAAGATTTTTCAGTTTTGTGGCAGTTTTAACTACCTTTTAAAAATGGTTCAAATTTCTAGTTGCCATATCTTAGTGTTAAATTATTTAAAAACTGTTCTGAAGAAACATATCTCAGGATTAATAGAAAAAATTTCTTATATTGCCCAATTTTGAATTTAACCACAATTCTTAATACATATCTCTTTGACATGAATTTATAAATACCAATTATAATGAGTATGGTTCTCTAAATCAAAGAACCTGTTAAAACCAAATGATCCAATTATAGGTTTATATTAAAAATGAATGAATAAGGAAAGCCTTTTAGCTCTTTAAGATGCTATCATTCCTTTTATAGAATATCAAGATTTACAGAATATCAGGAAAGTAATCAACCTTCCTTTGATTAGGCCTATATCTTCTCTTTCTCTCAAATTTCTGCAGACTTTCATTTGCTAGGGAGAAAAAAATGGAAAGCTATGGTACAGTGAAAGATAACAGCTAAGAATGTCCAAAGGATTCAAGGATGTAGAAACAGAAATGACTCAGATAGATGGTCATTGCACTTCAAATTCCATCCTATAGGCTGAGATGCTGTAGTTCTATCCTGAACTGGTCCTAATGATTTAGTGTTGGATTCTAGGCTTGCACAGAGGTAAAGATGAAGATATTATCATATGTCAAACAAAAACTAACTCTCATGAATGGGAAGAAAAGTGAGATTTTCGATGATTTTTGTACTGACTTCTTTCCCTCTACTTACTTTACTTGACTGCCCACCAGAATAGTCAGATGATGTAATTTGAGTTAATAGATACGTAACAAAGACAAACCAGATGGCCAATTCCTGTGGATTTATGGAACAATTCTGCATATCTTAAGCAAATAATTTGTTCTTTTCAATTATATTCAAAGCTTACATTCTCTTATGCTGTATATTTTATTAGACAATAGTTTTTCTGTGAAGATAATACCATTAGCTGAGTTGCAAAAGCTAAAATTTTAATACATACTCTCAATTTTTTTCATTCCAAAACTACTTCTTACATAAAATTAAGGTTAAATATTTTTATATTTCCTGACTTTTAATTTGTTACTTATCTTCAAATCAACAACTAACCAATTGATTTACCATGCATTATAGACTATAGAAGTAAAGGGAAAGTGTGAACATTTTCAAAGTCAATTAAAAGAGACATTTAAGTGGAAAATATTTTGAGCACTGTGTTTTAAATTACTACTCTGGAGAATGAGATGAGGATTTCACTCTTTTCAACTTCTTTCCTCTATCACATTTAGTCCACTTCAGGTCCCACCTACCTCCCAAGATATCTATATGAAAATTTGATTATCAGGATCTATCTTTCTCTCTTTCTTTCTTTCTTCTTTCTGTTACTTTCTCTTTCTTTCTTTTCTTTTTCTTTTTTTTTTGAGACAGAGTATCACTCTGTTGCCCAGGCTAGAGTACAGTGGCGCAATCTCTGCTCACTACAACCTCTGCCTCTCTGCTTCAATAAAAGCAATTCTAACAGGTATGAGGTAATATCTCATTGTGGTCTTAATTTGCATTTCTCTAATGATTAGTGATACTAATCATTTTTTTTCATGTACTTATTAGCCAATTTGTATATCTTCCTTTGAAAAATATCTGTTCAGACCCTGTGCCCATATTAAAATCAGGCTATTTGTTTTATTGCTGTATTAGGTCCGTCTTGCATTGCTATAAAGAAATACTTGAGACTGGGTAATTTATAAAGAAAATAAGTTTAATTGGCTCATGGTTCTTCAGGCTGTATAGGAAGTGTCATGCCAGCACCTCCTCAGCTCCTGGGGAGGCCTCAAGGAGATTTTACTCATTGCAGAAGGCAAAGTGGAAGCAGGCACGTCATGTAGCAAAAGCAGGAGCAAGAGGGTTGCGGTGAGGTGCCACACACTTTTAAACAAACAGATCTCATGAGAACTCGCTATTGTGAGGATAGCACCCAGCCTTAGGGATCCACTCCCATGATCCAAACACCACCCACCAGGCCCCACCTCTAACGTGGGGTTTACATTTCAACATGAGATTTGGATAGTAATATGGTTTGGCTGTGTCCCCCTCAAAATTTCAACTTGAATTATATCTCCCAGAATTCCCACATGTTGTGGGAGGGACTGAAGGGGGAGGTAATTGAATCATGGGGGCCAGTTTTTCCCATGCTATTCTTGTTATAGTTAATAAGTCTCATGAGACCTGATGGGTTTATCAGGGGTTTCTGCTTTTGCTCCTCCTAATTTTCTCTTGAGGCTACTTGCCTTTCACCTCCTGCCATGATTCCAAGGCCTCCCAAGCCATGTGAAACTGTAAGTCCAATTAAACTTCTTTTTTCTCCTAGTCTCAGGTATGTCTTCATCAGCATCATGAAAATGGACTAATACATGTGGGGGATAAATATTCAAACTATATCATTCTGCTCCTGGTCCCCCAAATCTTATGTCCTTCTCATAATGCAAAATACAATTATACCTTCCCAGTAGTTCTTCAGTAATTCTTAACTCATTCCAGAATTAACTCAAAAGTCCCCAGTCCAGGTTCAAAATCTCATCTGAGACTAATTTCCTTCCACCTATGAGCCTGAGAAATCAAAACAAATTATTTACTTCCAAGATACAATGGGGATGCAGGAATTGGGTAAACATTCCTATTGCAAAAGGGAGAAATCAGCCAAGAGAGGGGCTACAGGCCTCAAGCAACGCTGAAACCCAGCAAGGCAGCCATTAAATTGTAAAGCTCCAAAATAATCTCCTTTGACACCACGTCCCACATCCCATGTCCAGGGCACACTAGTGCAAGGGGTGGGAGCTATACAAGTAGAGCTCATGGAGAGAGAGTAGAATGGTGGTTACCAGGATCTGGGAAGAGAAGAGGAGGAAGACGAAGAGAAGTTTGTTAATGGCTATAAAAATGCAGTTGGGTACTTTGCAGGGACATCGATGAAACTGGAAACCATCATTCTCAGCAAACTGACACAAGAACAGAAAACCAAACACCACATGTTCTCACTCATAAGTGGGTGTTGAACAATGAGAACACACAGATATAGGGAGGGGAACATCACACACCGGGGCCTGTGGGGTGGGGTCTAGGTGAGGAATAGCAGTGGGGAAGGATTGGGGGAGGGATAGCATTAGGAGAAATATCTACTATAGATGACAGGGAGATGGATACTGCAAACCACCGCCATGACACGTGTATACCTATGTGACAAACCTGCACGTTCTGCACATGTTCCCCAGAACTTAAAGTATAATTCAAAAAAATACACTTGGGTAGAAGGAATGGATTCTAAAAATCAATAGTGTAGTTGGGAAATTCTAGCTATCAATGATTTCTTGTATATCTTAAAAATAATAGCTAGAAGAGAATAATTAAAATGTTCCAAACACAAAGGAAAGATTAATATTTGAGGCAATGGATGTCCCAATTATGCTGATTTGATAATTACACATTGTATACATCTATCAATATACCACATATACTCTCAAAATATGTACAAGTATGGTATGTCAATTTTTTTCCCCCCCAAAAATCTAAGGTCATAAGGATTTGCTGCTATGTTTTTTTCTGAGGGTTTTGTAGTTTTTACTCTTACATTTTGGTGCCTGATCCGTTTGGAGCTAATTTTTGTGAATGGTATGAGATAGGATCAAACTTCATGCTTTTGCATGAGGCTATCCAGTTATTTCAGCACCATTTATAGAAAAGCCTGTTTTTTCTACATTGAATTGACTTAATATATAAAATTTTGATGGTGTAATCACTTTTAATTTCAAGAACTCTGTTTTCATTTCAGAAAATTTCTATTTGGTAATATCCTGGGTTTTTGTTGTTGTTGTTGTTGTTGTTGTTTTCTCTTATTTCTCTGATGACATTTTTTTTTTAATATGACTGTCTCTGCAGAAATTTTGTTGCTCTTTAAAAAATCTCCCTCCTCTACTCTCTTTTTGGTCACATCTCCCATGTTACAATATTTCTTCAGCTATCTGATAATCCTTGGTTGCTGGCTCTTGATTAATATTGGTGTCCTGTTTGGAGGGGCTTGTGAGCATTGAGTTCAATTGTAGGATAATCTGAGTGGGCTTTTTTGGTGAAATGCCGATGCCAGTATATTTAAGTCTTTTTTCTTGGGTTGTTCAAGTTCTGCAGTGAATAGTCCTCCATTCTCTTCCCAGGAGGGTGAAGGTCTGGGTGCCAGTACTCTGGAAGCTTTGTGGAGGAAGAAGTTAGGGGCCTCATTATTCAATCTCTAGTATGATTATTCCTACTTCAGTCTCCTGTGTGAGGTCTGGTACCACACATTCAACTATGCCCAGTCAATCCCCAGTCCAAGGACTTTACCTGTTACCCTCTTCCAGAGAATAAATCCCCCAGTTTTCTTTCTGAGAGGTGATGGGTCAATTTCCCAGCAACAGGACCGGGGAGGAGATCTAGGGTTCTAAATATTTATAAGCAACTTGTATAAAAATATTTGTACAAGTATAAAACTATGCACGTATAGTATTGCACATATGTTAACCTTGCACATACAGTTCTGCTCTTGGTACAATGTAACCTTGCACATATAGTTTTGCACTTGTACAAATAACATTGCAATATTATTTGTAATTAAAATACATTGGACAGTATCTAGACTTCTAGCAATAAGTCATATATACATTCCATACAATAAGATATAGTATGAAAAGATTAGGTAGAATGTATGTTAATATAGAAAAATGTTCATAAAATGTTGCTAATATAAAAATTGGAATAACATGCTCCAATTTATGTAAAAATATAAATATGTACATATATTCATATTATTTGCATGCATAGAGAAGAGTCTGGAATAATATACACAAAGATGTTAATGATAGTTGACTATATGCCAGAATTAGAGGTGAGTGTGGTTTCGTCCCCTTTATTTTTAGCTGTATTTCATACTATTCTGCAAGACAGATCACTTACAAAAAAAGAAATGATACTTTTATAAAGTGTAATTCTCAGTTAACAGGTGTGAGCCCCTTTCTTAAGCAGGAGCTATCATTTCTGAACTCATGTATTCTAAGTAAACAGCACAGAGCCTGCACCTAAGAACTCAGTAAATGTGTGTATAAGGAATTCATTCCATTTGCTTTCTTCCATGTTAATGATTTCTTCTACATTCAGTGAAATCTACTTACCTTGATGTTCCTATTTTCTTTCGTCCTCATCAGTGTGAATGCTAAGGGAATGTGTGAATTTAATTTGTTAAAGTAGTCTGATGAAACTTTTGACAAAATTGATATAAGCTTATTTTCAAAAGATATAAAAATGTGTTAAACTTATAAATAAGACTGTTGAAATGACTTTTGACTTAAAATTGAAAAGCTATCAACTCTGAGTTACTGTCTGGAGGGCCATCTGAACAAATTGCTGCCTCCTACCCCACAAAAGAAGGAATGATAGAATCGCTTTATAATAAGTCAATTGGCAGACATACAGAGTGGAGGAAGGAAGACAGGATTGCATGCTGATTTTGGAAAGTTTTCCGAACATTTGATTCAGGGGTTCTGCCTTATAGGAATTACTGGAGGAAATAGCGGGAGCTGTGTTTGATAAATCACTTTAAAAATACTGTTGTGTATGTTTAAGATATGCAACATGATTTCATAAGATACATGGATAGTAAAATAATATATGGAGGGTTCACAAATTTGCATGTCATTCTTACACATAGGCATGCTGATCTTCTCTGTATTCTTCCAATTTTAGAATGTGTGTCGCCAACACAAGTGCAAAATCATTTTTATTTATTTATTTTCCTACTAGTTAGAAGACTTGATAGGGAGAAGCGAGGAAGAGGAGGAGAAGAGCTCTGCTAGGTCCTTTGTTGGCTCAGCACTTGAGCTGCTCTTGAATAGGCCTCAGGCTGCCCTTGAAACCCCAGGATGAGAAGTACTTTACTTTTCTAGATTATCCTGTGTATCAGTCAGAGTCCAGCCAGAAAAATAAGTCACTCTAGGTCTCTCAGTAGATGAAACTTAGTTCTGGAAACAGATTTCACAGATGATGGAGAGGGAGTTTAGGGACCAGACACAGGGCTGTCGGATGGGAACCAGAACTGGGGGAAGGAAAGACAATCTGAAAGGAGGTGCAGCTTCTGGAGACAACAAAGAAGACAGAGAGAGGAGAAAATTCCCTTGTCATGCCCTTCTTTGTGCCCTCCATCTTCCAACTGTGCCTCCTATATGCCAAAGCCAGAGGACAAAAGAGCCTAGAAGAGTCTTTCCCTGAGATGGAGAGCAGAGCATGGCAAGGCACGGAAGAGCCCAAACTGGCAGGACAGGCACATTGCGTACATTTTACAAAGTTGAGATTGTGTGAATTAACTTATTGCCCCTGCACCTCTGACATGTTCTTACATGCCCACACGCACTCACTAGCGTTTTCAGTGTGCATGTGTACCTGTGTTTGTGTATGTATATCGATGAGATCTTGGTTGGGCTAATGTCCTACTTATGAGAAAAGTGCAAGTGCTCATTCTAAGATTTTATGTAAAATGACGGCTAACACTCCTGCTTTCAATTGGCACTTAGCATTTACATAATGCTTAAACATCTGGTCTTTCCCATCAACCCAGGCATGAAGTTAGTCCAGTTGATTGCTTGACATTATGTATAGACAACAGCTGGCTGGTTAACTGGAGTTTTGATTATGGCTGAATTGGCTGGATGTTTGGTGTTGCGTAGACTGATGTTATGACTGGCTAATGATGGAATAGAGCCAGTTATAGGGAAGACCAATGACAAATTTGTGAAATCAAACTTTTACATGGAATTTCACCAGAAAAGATAACTATTTGTTTCCAAGACTGAGTTTCAGAAACTCACTGGAATTTCACTGGAAAAGATAATTATTTGTTTCCAAGACTGAGTTTCAGAAACACCAAGAACTGGCTGAGTTTATTTCTGGTGTCCTTTCCTTCCCATTTCATCTCCTTGCAACCACGTGTCCCCTGACCATGTACCCAATATCCTCTGATGCCCTTGACCATTAACCCTTAAGGCATCTGGCTCCTGGGCTCATCAGCCTGGAAACAATCTCCAGATTCTGAATTTTTTAGCCTTTATGTCTCTTTCGTCTTTGTCCCTTTCATCAAATCACACCTGTGCTATCATTCAGAGATCTGCTCTCTGTTGCAGGATCAACTGATCTCAGAATCTAATTTTCATGAAGATGTTTGTAGATGATACTGTGCTAATACTTATCTTTTCATCTTTCCATGTGTGGAAGTAGTCTCTACTGAGACTGAAATTCAGGCATACTTGGCACATTTTTATCTTGTGCTTGCCAGAAGCACGTTTGCACAAACACTGAGGAATGTCCTGGGAGAAGAAGGAGCTGGGTTGGATAAGCTCTCAGCAGAGGGCCTTGCCTGTCAGGGGAGCTGAGCCAGCATGTGCCATGGTTTCAGCCACCTAGAGCTGTCTCCCAGCCCTAATGGGACATATCTGAGTTTTGTGGAGAACAGAGGAGCTCTAAAATTTTAAGGGAAGTTAGGGGTAAGAGGAGAGAGAAAGAACTCTGTAAGGTAAGTTCTGGGACCTAAGTGATCATGCTTGAGAATCTCTCCGAAGCAAAATGGAAGTGAGATTTCTTTCTTGTGACACAGTTCTTGCATAACTTTAATTTCTGGAGAGGCCTATGAGGAACTGGTATACTTGCAGGAATAATGATTGAGCCCAGCTAAGGTCATCACAGGAGCCAGCAGGAACAGGATTATTTAGGAGCCTGTCTCAGACTCAAAAATATTGGAAACAAGTTTTTGAAGGGGTCGGAGGAATAGTGGGGTGGGGAAGGCTGAAGGCCTGAATCCCTGTCAACACAATGGTTGTACACCAATGATTATACAAACTAGAAACATTTAAATTATTCCATTAAATAAAACTTCATTTTAACCCATATTATTAAAGTCTAAGGAAATTCAGATTGTACCTGTAACATATTTGCCTTTTACCAGAACCTTTGAATGTTTTGTGTCCAATACATGATTGATGGTGGCAATTTCAGATCATACCAATGGTAAATTGGTGAAGGAAAATACTTTTAGGCAATCATTTAAGTATTCTTCAAATAATACTTCATAAATTTGCTTCTTAGCTTCCTGGTTTTGTCAGCTTAAGACATGAGAACTTGAAATGTCGCTATATGATTATTGACAGAGACTTGGCTGCTACTGGGGAGGAAAGTATGAAATCCAAACACATTTTTGAAATCTAAGTAGATCTTTATTAGCTCATAACTAGCAATATTACAATGGAAATTATTTTAGTTTATTCAAATAATTAAGGTAAAACTTCAGTTTTAATGATAGGTTTGCTGATTGGTCTTACTATATTAATTCATTTAACAGACATTTGCTTGGTGCCTATTATGTATCAGACACTTTGCTGGGCTCAGGGTAAACTTCGGTGAATTCAGCAGATTTAAAATCTAATATAGGTAAATAAGGCTTAACTTCTTTTGTTGTCTAGCTGAGATACCAACCAAAAAGATTAAGATATCAAAGTGAAAAATTTTCCCTAAGAAAGATTATGCTTTATATCACCAGAAGTATGTTCCCTGTCCCAAGGTCTGAACATATGAATACATGTCAGTGTTTAATGTGCTTGTGTGTGTGTGTGTGTGTGTGTGTGTGTGAGTATAACTTGTGTTTGTATCACCAGAACCTTGTATGGTTAAAGAAAGATTATAGAAATTTAAACATCAAACATATAGGTTTCATCTGTAAAAGAATTCCGGCTTTTATTGAAACCACCAAAATTGCAGTCAGCTGCTGGGGAAAAAAAAAGGCAAAGATCCTGTTTACAAGGCACCTAGAGTTCAGCCATCAGATGGTTTTGGTTAAGATGTAGTTTCTCTTCATGCTGATGTTTCTATAAGACATTTTTGTGAGTCAGTCATCACCCAACTTTCTAGTGTCTTTCTTTGCCTTGTGTTTGTTTTCTTACAATACCTTTATAATGCTGCTTTTAATTTTTGACAATGTTTACTGAAAACTTACTCCTTTGCAGCTTTTATGCAATTTGTAGAATTGCATTCTGTAATAGGCAAAATTCTGATTTGTGTGTGTGTGTGTGTGTGTGTTTGTATGTGTGGTTGGAAGAGTGGGGGTTCCTGTTGTTTCTCTGTGGCTCTTTCTGTCCACCTTTAACTTCCACTGGCAATACATTGGTATTAAGTCTTTACCCCACTAAGTTGTTCAGTGTTTAAGCTGATAATAGACTTGTCCTCTCTATCTTGTCTATGCTTTCCTGGAATGAAAGTACATTGGAAGTTTTACCTGATGTAACTACCCCACCATGCCTAGAATAACTAGGTGATAAGCCATCTCATGCCAAGCTAATATTCTGCTCTATGGGAAGTTTGCTCTAGGTAGTAGCGTGTGCCCCCACTACACCAAATGTGAGGAAGTTAAGCTATCTATTTGCAAAAGGGTCACAGCTTTCCCACATATGTGTGCCAAGATTTGAAGACAGGCAATCAGTCCTGATGAGCTGCTCTGCATTCTCGATGCCTCAGGAACCCAGTAGACACACCTGGGAATTACGTTTTGCACATTTTCTACTAAATAGAAAATATTTTCTACTTAAAATACTTAGCTTCATTTATGTTTTAGATGTACAAAAAAATCTCTCTATGTGACTACAATTGCATGTCCACTACATATGTATTTGTTTGTAACCATTGTTTCTGAAATGGAAACTGATCATTTGGGATCATAGCTGAGGAAGTACTTACCCCTTTTTCAGCTGGGAAAAATATGTACCTGGATTATGGGAGAATAAAAAAGAAACCTTCAGTTCACCATTCTTCTTGGCTCTTTTCCTTTGATAGGTAGGGGAGAAAGGAAGGAAAAACATAAACACACACCAAAACCCTCGTGGGCTATTCCCTTAACTTCTTTCCCTAGAGTCATTGACTACTAACTGAAATAAATGTTATCTATTCATTAAAAAAATTATATTTGCCAATTAAAAAAGCCTACTTTTTCTGTATCTCTTATTTTTCTTTAAATTTGAAGAGTATTGAATAGAAAATATGCATTTTCTTTTTTTACATAGTTTGTGAACAATTTAAAGAAAACAGTGATAAACATTATTATGCTTTAGCTTGTGACTTTGTACAGAACTGAGTATTGTGTGTTCTTCAGGATATATTGTGTAAATGATTAGTTACAATCACAACCTACTCTTTTGGCTCCCATTTCTGACAGCGGATATTTTTGTTAGATTTGAATTAGGCAACAAATAGAATGCTAACTCTTAAGAAGTACTTTTGCTATAAGTGTTTTCTAATATTTTAATAAGATATTTTATTTATACAGTGCTTTATAAAACTTCCTTGTCTTCGTTGAGTCTCCACTCCCTAAAACAGGTGCTCTTGTCTCCAAATTGGGAGCCAGAAAGTATTCATGACTTGTCTGAGGTCACACATTAGGTTAGTGACAGAGCCAGAACCCAAATTGAAATTCTTTCTGCAAAGACTGGCCACCTTGACCAAGTGTATCAGGAGTATAGCTAGAGCTTTGGCATAGCTAGAGCTTGTCTGTTGTTCAAAATGCAATTGTTCTCTCCTCTCTGCTTCTATATGAAGATAGGAGTCTTATCTATCTTGTTACCAATTTCAGCCTCAGCCACTTGCACAGAACTTGGAATGGAATAGCATATATATATATATATATATGAGTGAATAATTGAATTAAGTGAATGAATGAAGTACAGAAGATGCTGAGGGTTTACTTTGAATAATAATGATGTATGCCTCCCATCCCCTTTCTGCATGCTTCTCTTATTATACTAGAAACAATATTTGAAATTTGAAATAATGGAGTTAGACACTGCCTTATTCTTTAAGGACTTGATATGGTAGTCAGACAAAAAGAATTTCATTTAAAACCCCTATTTCTTGACTTACTCTGCTATCTTAGAAAATTAATCTCTCTGGTGGGTCTTGAGATCCATCCAGAATTTGGCTATAACCTGAGAATGTTTTGTGTTCTGATTTTTAGTTTGCAGATGGGGTCTGCTTGAGAAGGCTGGGTGTATATTTTCATTCCATTTTCAGTATAACACATTGTGAGTATTCACAGAGTTAGATTCTTCCTCCTGAAAAAGCTACCCCTGGAAAGATGTTGGGCATTTTTAGATATTGCTTTTTTTTTCAGGACCCCAGGGAGCCATTTAATGAACATGAACTATCATACCCAAGACCCTGCTCAGCCACTAGAAGAACCATTACTCATGACTTCCCATTCACAAAAGCCATGCTCCAGCATAAGTTTCTGTCTTAAGTGCTTTCTAGTTCCAATCCCATGTCTTTGGAATATTTCAGAAAGGCAGATCTTTTTTTGGAGGTTTTACTTGAATGGTTAGTGTGTGCTTGAAAGAGGAGAAGCAGCTAGGACGAGGCCTACTGGGCCCCTAGACACCATGGAGACAGGCAGATATTAGTTAAAATTTCTATCATTTTTTTCACTACCTCTCCGAAAGTAGTAGATATTGTGATAAGACCTCTCAGGGAAGGGAGGACAATTATTTTCTTTCTCCCCTGCCTCACCTTTCCTCCCTATAAAAGTGTTGCAGACTCAAACCAAACTTGTTGGCTGGAAGCCTAAAGGGACTCCTCCTCACGTGGCAGGCTGTCGTAGCTTTTTTATGATAGCTAGTACTTCCTTTGGTCTGAAAACCTGGTATGTGAAATATAGGTCAGGGGTTGGAAATTAATGCCTGCTTTTCATGTGAGAAGGAATAATTGGCATGAAATATAGTGAAGAATGCCTACCAGCCTGGCAGTGTTGGGTCATTTTTTCTTTTTTTGTTATTGGTTTTGGCTGCTATTCCCAGAAAAATAATGGGCAAGTTCACATTTCTTAGAACATATCTTTATCAACTCTGACAACTTACTGTGTCTTGGACCCCCAAGAGACAGTCAGCCGGGAAGTCTTTGCTTGTGCCATCTCTGTGCTGGGTCCTTGGCTGTACATACCCTGACAAATTAATACAGATGGAATAATGAATTTCTCTTATCCCCGAGATCAGACCTGCTGGGGAAAACATCTGTATCCTTTGAGAGACTTGAAATTAGTCTAACAAGTTCTATACAGAAATGATACCATTGAATAAGGATTTTATTTTACTCTTACATGTACAGTCATTACTGGAGTATGCACGTATTACAGGAAAGCTTAGTCTCCAAATGGGTTGGGTTCTAACCATTAATTTTGGCATATTGCACACATTTTCCTTTAAGAAGAATGTTATAAGCAGTGTTTCAGATCCCAGGTCTATCTGACTTAAAAATCGATAGGGGAGTAAAAATACAGTGCATTTTCAATGAAAAACAATAGTAAACACACAGTTTTAATACTATTAATTCGGCAAAACAGGAACAACACAATCAAAGAAGAAATAATTTTTGCTTTTCTCAAATGTGGGTTCCTGCCGTTTGATTGGGGGCAGATGAATCAATGCCTTTTGGCATTTTAAAGTGGCTTTGAAAACATTCAAGGACTTGAGGTTTGGAGGCCAATCTTTTTCTATTAAGTCTGCAACCATTATAGTAAACAAACAAACAAACAAAAAAAAAAAAAAAACAAAGCCCATTAGAAAATAAAAACCTGAAGCAACTTTTTTTTTTTTTTTTTTAATCATTGTCTCTTTAACACATTGGATTGAATAGCTTTTTTCCTGATTCTTGGATGACATTTTGAGCAGATCTCAGAGTTTAAAAAATTACTCTCTACTGTCTGGTAATTAATAATCATCCACTCATTTTAAAGCTTTAAGCAGTCCAGTTCAATATAATAATAGAAATCCATTGTCCTCTTTAAATTTTCTCCCATTTCCCAGCCAGGGCCTGACCAAGAATTGGAAGCCTTGCGTGTGGTGTGTGTGTGTGTGTGCACTTGTGTGTGAATGCATATGAATGTGTATATAAATGCGTGTGTACGAGTGTATGTATATGAAGTGTGTAAAGTGTGTGTGTATGAGACGTGGCGTCTTCTCTTGCATCACTAACTATGGCTTCTAGAGCCTTCTGCACTGGAGGGGGGATGAGGGAGGAGAGTTAAGGGGGCAGCGAAGATCTTACTGATGTGATTTGGATTTGTCATCATAGACACTCAAAGCTGACTTTATTACAGGGGTGTTTTGGAGTGATTTTCCCCTTAGGACCCTCAAATGCAACTATAATTCCTGTAAGATAGGTGATACCTCATGCAATTTATTACTTTTGACACTGTCCTCAATTCCTGGCAGTTTGCTTTGTCTTTCCAGGCAGTCCTTTCAAGAATGTCAGGTTTGTTTCCTCCTGTGTGGCACACAGTTGGTCTGCAGAAAATTTGATTCCTGCCTTGTTCTCTGCATTGGTCCTTCAGGCCAGTCTAGCCACAATGTCTTATACCTGCACTAACTTTTTTTTAAACTCTGGGAGATATTTATCAAACTCTCCATGTGTCTTCTCTCCTTGAAGTTCCTCTCACTTGGCTTAAAGCAGAGAAGTAGCTTTTCTCCTTTGGGGTGAGCCATACTGCCAGTAACTCTCTTAACAGGATTCTTCTCCAGTTCTTCCAACTCAAGAGTTTTTTTCTTTCCTTTTTATTGCTTAGGGTTCATTGATGCTGATAAATCAGTTTTACAATCTTAGCAATTCTGCACAGGGCTCTCTTCTTACCTCACTGTCATATGATATCTAGGCCTTTGGAGCCTAGAAAAAGCTGAAGTAGAAAGAATCTTATGTATTATTCTGTCGAATGTCCAATTTTCCTTAAATACATGAAGTCTTTTTGACCTTTACTGTGAGTTTTATTAATACCGCTCTAATCAGCCTGAATTCAGATTTTTTTATGCTCACAAGTAGCATTATGAGAAAAATGAAAAGAAAGGTGTTGGTAAAAAATGACATTGTTTACTCTGAGATAAATCTAACAGGAAGAAACGCAAATGGAAAAGAAGTGCTAAAAATGTAGTCTAGTGTGAGCTTGAATGTAGAAAAATGGTGGTGGGGAAGATAAGTTTCCTCTAGGGGACAATGTCAAATAGAGGACATCTTGGTGCATATTTTGAGTAAACCCTGAAGGGGAGAGAAGGAGCAGAATTTTGACAACATTCAATCTGCCTATTACCAACCTAGAAATTATCGTTATTCATAGAGAAAACTATTCTTCAAATTAATCACTTCATTCTTTCTCCTTGTTCTAATACAATCTCATACCCTATTCTATACCACTAACCCATCATATGCCCAGGCTACTGCCAGTGTACCCAGGTGAATCATTTATTTAGCAAAACAGCTATTTAGGAAGTACCTGTTAAGTAGAAGGGCCTATGCCTGGTGTGTTGAGGATATATTATGTTATGGCATAGCCTACTCTCAAGGAGATTTCAGGTGTTCAGGTGAGGTGGGAATGCATGATTGAATGAAGGATCACATAGAATCATAGGTCTGTTAGCATTAGAAGGCTGTTTCATGTGCTCTTGCTATTATATAGATGAGAAAATTGAGATCCAGGAGGATTAAGTGGCCTTAGAATCAACTAGTTATGGAATGACAGAACAACAGTTAAAACTTAGTTCTTTTTACTTTTGTTCAGTGCTGTTTCTACAACAGTATGTAACATCTCTTAAAAATATAATACCTTGCTACAATCTTATGAAGCTATGGGCCATTTGTTCCTAAAAAACAATTGGTTGCTGGGGCCAGCTTTCACCAGCTCTTACCAGCAGATTATGGGAACCTTTTCAATTCTAAGTGGAAACTGGCCATGGTAAGCGAATTTACACCACAGAAATGGACAAACACCACAAATCTAGGGTCCTCTTCCTTCCAGGGAGAGCCAGTTATTAAACATTTATCAGTATACTACTGCTTATAAATAACAAGTGTGATAAGTCCAGACACTCCTTCATGAAACGGTTGTCACGTGAATGGATTTTCTGGAGAAATGAGCTTTAGACAGGGGAAAGGGGAAATGATGGAGGCTATTTCAGGCTGGAATTATGGAGTGAACATAATTCTGGGATATCAAATAGAGAAATTTGGCTGGATGGGTGAATATAGGACAGGAGTCCCTAAGTCACATGCCTACAAAAACCAGGCTGAAAAAATAAAAGTGTGAATGAGGGTGGAGTTATGAATAATAGGGCATGAGGAGTCTGTGGTAAAGCGATAAGTAAAAGCCTCCCTAAAGGTATTAAAAAAAAAAAAAAAGCTTGCTGTATTCTACCCACTTTGAATTTCCCTTGGAGAACTAACAAGAGTAAACCTAGACAGCAGTTTGCATCAAATCTGGCCCTGAGAAGGGATTATCATTTTCCTCCTTAAATGATCATTAGTTTCCTTGACACAGTGAAGGCAAAATTTGGCATCCCAATTTATTTCTCTCTTCTTCTTACCTTGCTTCCATGTTTTCACTGAGAAATATCTGTAAATTATTGCTTTTTGGTATATGTAAAAAGTCATTCAACCAGCATTTTTCTTTGTTAGTATGGGTTATTTATAGTTGAGTGTATGGTGCTATTCTCAGCTTTACCATTCTGTTTCAAGGGTAATGATACTCCCAAAGAAATAAAGACTCAATTATGTTTCTAAAGATGTTCATTCATATCTCTAGGTATCTGAAAAAAATGTCACTATACAAAATGGAAAGTTCTTATATTTTAAGGAAGGATCTAGAAATACATTATTTAATTGATCTTTTTTCCTTTCAAAATGTCCCCAAGTTAATTTCAAATAGCCTTTTAAATGTGTTTCTTTTTTACATTAATCTGTAAGGATAGCTCCATATTGATCAACAGCCATTTTTAAAAAATGAGAATTGCCCTCTGCAGAGATATCTTTATTCTAACACAGTAAATCCACAGGGATTTATAAAAAATGAAAAAAATCAATAAAATAAATGATTGTGACTCCTAGTGAAAAGTTGTTCTGTATAAACAAAATACTGTAATTTTTATCTGAAAAAGTCCTAAATTCTTAAAATTCCCTAATTATAATTGCAACTGCAAGAAGCCCAACAGCAAAAAATATTGCTCTTTGAAAATGTTCTGCAAACTCCTCTAAGGAAAATGACCACCATTGTGTTTGAGATGGATGCCACCGATGTCTGGTGCCAGGGTTACATGTCTCTAGCCTCAAAGATGGATTTAACTGAGGTGCCTCCTGGGATGAGCTGGTCAGAAGAAGGGCAAGGATGGGAATGGAGACAGAGTTTGGCATTCAGTCATCAGAAAATAAGAGACAATCTAATCATGATAATCTAGTCTATAACTTTAGCCTTCTTAGCACAGATGGACTAACTGGAAGAGCATATTAGAGGGATTTGGGGATCTTGCTTGCCCCTGGAACTCTGCTACAGATACAAATGAATAAAAAGTAGATGCTTAATAATTGTTTGCTGAAGGAGTCAGGAACTGAGAGGGCAGGTGTTGCAAGTTCTCTCGCAGTTTTCAGTCTACTTCAGCCCAGACTCTGGGCCTCAGCCATAGCCACAGGTTTCTCTCTGGATCTTTGCTGCAGAGAAGGACAGCACCCAACCAATTCCGTGCAGAAGGCCAGGAGAGTGCAGAAAATGTCATGCTCATGAGCAAAGTTCTGAGTACCAAAGGACTTGTGGAGTCTGGAAATATCTGAATTTTCCTTGGAGAGAAAAGATTAGACCTGAATAGGTGCTCCAAAATGGACTCCTCCTTCCAAAGCTCTCAAAAGTGTGTCTGGTATGGCAAGATGCATGGATGTGCTTTGAGAAGTACTGCATGTTCTACAATAGCCAGCCAGATTAAAAGGTGCCAATGTGCCACGGGAGAAGGACCAATAGCACCATGAGCTTCTTTCTAGGGCACACGAAAATGAAAGCGTTTGATGTGAGATGTATACCACAGCCTCCAAGCCAAAATTCTGGCTTTCTTCTGGGATGCCAGCTTTTTCATTTAACAAAAATTTCAGCCTTTCACTTCCCTTGCTCAGATCCTTTTTGCCCTGGGATTTACCCTGGGATTTTTTGCCCTGTAAAGAACTATCTTTAATTTTTTTACTCTGAAATATTATCCTATAGTATTTTCACCCTGGGATTTACCCTGTCACAATTCATAGTTGGTTTTAGCTCCTGTTCTGGTTTCACTGAGTTCCTGGTGCCCTGAAGCACATGCCATCAGTATCTCCTTTCTCCCTTCCTGTCATCATTCAGTGGGCTTTTCCCTGACTTCCAGCTCCTAGCATTTGTATCTTAGTATCTCATTTCTTTTCAGCAGAACCTCAGAAAACAGCTTTGCCTATGATCAGTGATCAGGACCCAGAAGTGCCTGGGAATTAACAAACCCTGGGAGCAGCTTTCAACAATGATCTCAGGTCAATTCCTGAGATATAAATACCCTTGCTCCCCTGGCTCTTGGATGCAATAACTTGAAGGTGTATGTTCCCTGGCTATCAGAGTTTCCTCAATGAGATTAAACTCAAGTTGGATACAATGGTAGTGGGACTGATAAGCCACCCCATTTTGCATTCCTTCCCTTCTTCTTTACCCTTATACCCAGCATTTCCTAAAATTGCTATTTGCACTGAAATCCTTGTCTCAGGGTTTCTGGAACAATACAAACTCCGGCACACGTCTAACATTAGGGGCTCTATCTCTACACCCTTGCCATTCCTGTCTTTTTAAAAACCTCTTGCTGAATCACCTAGATTCTATTTCTACAAAAGAATGAGCAATGGTTTAGAGATAAAAAAAGGAAATTATATGAATGTCCAAATAATTTATACTTATGCTGGATATTCAGTGCTTCTGAATTATAATACTAGAAACCAAGGTTACTGGCTTACCTCACCAAGTGAAAGAATTCAGTGAAACCAAGCTGGAGGTACAAAAAGGTATCAATATTTTTTAGTAATGATAGTAGCTAATCATTTATTGAACACTTATGTGCTAGTGACAATGTTTAAACTATGTGTGTGTGTTACTTAAATTTATCTCTATAATCAATCTAAGAGGTAGATATAATTATTCCACTTTTACTGATGACGAATATGAATGGAGCAAAATAATTTGCCTTAAATCAGTCAGCTCATCATGGGCAAAATCCAGATTTAAACCCAGATCTCACTCTTGTCAAAGTCCATTCTCTTAATTAGTCTACAATCTTCCTTATAAATTTTCTTTGAAGTAGATGGGAGATATATAATCAATCCTACTTACTGATTCAGAAATGCAATTGATCAAATTGTCATTCTGAAGCTGTATGATTATGGTTTTTCTTTAAAAAGGATTGAGTTGGCTATAAATTACAGAATAAATTCAAATTTATTCTGCTTTATTTTTTAATTTTTGGAAAAGACTACTCATAAAAATTCTCTCATAGCATTATTGGGATTGTGCATTAAGAGCTAGAAAAATAGGTCAACGTTTTAGACATATTTCTGGTGGCACATTTTGCTATTAGTCTACAGGATTATACCAGATCACTATCTTTAAATGACATTGCAACTTGAGGCTCAAATTTGATGATCCTGGGAAAGTTGAAATTTAGTACCCTGTTTTGAGATTAAAGTATGGCTGCAAGTAATTTGTAGAAAACTGGCCTCCTGATAGACTTGAAGAAGAAAGAAAAAGAAAGAGGAAACAAATTGAAGTTGTTCTGTCAGGCTTTGCTAGGGTCTAGAAATCTTAATTTATAATGAAAGTAGAGGTGAACTAAGAGGAATGCAATGAGAAAATAGGAAAGGGAAAAAATTTATCAGGAACAGGGAATAAACTGCTTACATTATCTTACAACAGAATTCAAGAGTCTCCAACATTCATTTGCTAAATTCTCTCTTTTGTGTTTACTCTGATAGTTTTACAGTTGTGATACTATTATAGATATAGTCTAGTTGTTAACATTTGAAGGTAAGAGAATCTCTAACCTGGGTTGGGTAGTAGTTTATTAAAATATTTTCTCCTCATTAAGCTGTGAGGTGTTATCAAATGGAATAAGTATTTGACTTTTCAGTGTGACCACACGATATATGTGTTACATAGGTTTGTCTTCAGATGCAAACATCAGAAAACCTGACTAAGATCCATCAGGATTGATGGGGTTTACTTTTCTAAACAGTAATAGGTCTGAAGGTAGGTGGCTCTGAGCATTTAGGGGTTAAGACATGTGAACTCTCTTTCCTGGTAGCAAGTAGCAATCCTGGCTTAATCAAGTTTATACTCAAGGCAGAAAGAAGAGGGAATGGATGACAAATCTTCCCCAGAACCCACATGTGGAGTTTTCCTATGCCTTATTAGCCAAAACTGGGTTATGTTGGTAAGCCCTAGCTGAAACAGAAACCAGGAAAGTGAGGAATTAGTTTTTCTGCTTGTATTGTGGAAGGTGAAAGGAATGGAGGTTAGGAGAGGGTTGTAGAGTTAGCAAGCCAAGAGATCCTGCATAATACCAATGTGTAAGTAGGATGTATAAATATTAAGTCTAAGAAACAAACTTTACTAGAACATACCAAGAAGGACTAATTAATCATCATGGTTGCCCAGAGCTGATACGGGCTCCCCAGTAGGTAATTCATTCCCTATCAGAGCATATGTTTAAACACTGGGTGAATGAGCATACTGTAGAGAAGATTTAAACATTAGATAGATAAGTGGTTGAACTTTATGTCTTTAAGTTTGTCTTCAATCCTCAGGATTTGAAGATACTCTGTAAGCATTCTAATTGCTTGCAATTTGAAAATTGTTTTTTCTTTGTGGTTGACTTTTCTGTCATGTCCACTGGATTAAATTTGGTTTACTTTTATCTTAACATTAATATCCAACAGTGAGATATCTAGTGTCTACAAAAAAAAAAGTGTATTTATCTTGAAACCAGTGAGAAAAAAGACACAACATTCCCAAATCTCTGTGACACATTTAAAGCAATGTCTAGAGGGAAATTTACAACAGTAAATGCCCACAGGAGAAAGTGGGAAAGATCTACATTCCACACCCTAACATCACAATTAAAAGAACTAAAGAAAGAGCAAACAAATTCAAAAGCTAGCAGAAGACAAGAAATAACTAAGATCAGAGCAGAACTGAAGGAGATAGAAACACACACACACACAAAACCCTTCAAAAAACCAGAGAATCCAGGAGCTGTTGTTTTGAAAAGATTAACAAAATAGACCACTAGCCAGACTAATAAAGAAGAAAAGGGAGAAGAATTGAATAGACACAATAAAAAGTGATTAAGGGGATATCACCACTGATCCCGCAGAAATACAAACTACCATCAGAGAATACTATAAACACATCTACTCAAATAAACTGGAAAATCTGGAAGAAATGGATAAATTTCTGGACACATATACCCTCTCCAGTGTAAACCAGGAAGAAGTCGAATCCCTGAACATACCAGTAACAACTACCGAAATAGAGGCAGTAATTAATAGCCTACCAACCAATAAAAGCACAAGACCAGACAGATTCACAGCCGAATTCTACCAGAGGTACAAAGAGGAGCTAGTACCTTTTCTTCTGAAACTATTCCAAACAATAGAAAAGAGGGACTCCTCCCTACATTTCATGAGGCCAGCATCATCCTGATACCAAAACCTGGCAGAGACATAACAAAAAAAGAAAATTTCAGGCCAATATCCCTGATGAACATCTATGCAAAAATATTCAATAAAATACTGTCAAACCAAATCCAGCAGCACATCAAAAAGCTTATTCACACAATCAAGTCAGCTTCATCCATGGGATGCAAGGCTGGTTCAACATACACAAATCAATAAACATAATCCATCACATAAATAGAACCAATGACAAAAACCACATGATTATCTCAATAGACGCAAAAAAGGCCTTTGATAAAATTCAACACCCTTCATGCTAAAAACTCTCAATAAACTAGGTATTGATGGAACATAGCTTAAAATAATAAGAGCTAGTTATGACAAACCCACAGCCAATATCATACTGAATAGGCAAAAGCTGGAAGCATTCCCTTTGAAAACTGGCACAAGACAAGGATGCCCCTCTCTCACCACTCCTATTCGACATGGTATTGAAAGTTCTAGCCAGGGCAGTCAGGCAAGAGAAAGAAATAAAGGGTATTCAAATAGGAAGAGAGGAAGTCAAATTGCATCTGTTTGCAGATGACATGATTATATATGTAGAAAACCCTGTCATCTCAGCCCCGAATCTTTTTAAGCTGATAAGCAACTTTGGCAAAGTCTCAGGATACAAAATCAGTGTTCAAAAATCAGAGACATTCCTATACACCAACAATAGACAAACAGAGAGCCAAATCAAGAGTGAACTCCCAGTCACAATTGCTACAAACAGAATAAAATACCTAGGAATAAAACTTACAAGGGTTGTGAAGGACCTCTTCAAGGAGAACTACAAACCACTGCTCAATGAAATAAGAGAGGACATTAACAATTGGAAAAGCATCCCATGCTCTTGGACAGGAAGAATCAATACCATGAAAATGTCCATACTGCCCAAAGTAATTTATAGATTCAGTGCTATCCCCATCAAGCTACCATTGACTTTCTTCACAGAATTGGAAAAAAACTACTTTAAATTTCACATGGAACCAAAAAAGAGCCTGTATAGCCAAGACAATCCTAAGCAAAAAGAACAAAACTGGAGGCATCATGCTACCTGACTTAAAACTATGCTACAGGGCTGCAGTAACCAAAACAGCACAATACTGGTACCAAAACAGATATATGGACAAATGGAACAGAACTAAGTCCTCAGAAATAATACCACACATTTACAACCACCGGATCTTTGACAAACCTGACAAAAACAAGCAATGGGGGAAAGGATTCCCCTATTTAATAAATGGTGTTTGGAAAACTGGGTAGCCATATGTAGAAAACTGAAACTGGACCCTTCCTTACACCTTATACAAAAATTAACTCAAGATGGATTAAAGACTTAGACATAAGACCTAAAACCATAAAAACTCTAGATGAAAACCTAGACAATACCATTCAGGACATAGGCATAGGTAAAGACTTCATGACTAAAACACCAAAAGCAATGGCAACAAAAGCCAAAATAGACAAATGGGAACTAATTAAACTCCAGATCTTCTGCACAGCAAAAGAAACTATCATCAGAGTGAACAGACAACCTGCAAAATAGAGAAAATTTTTGTAATCTGTTCATTTGACAAAGGGCTAATATCCAGAATCTACAAGGAATTTAAACAAATTTACAAGAAAAAACAACCCCATTAAAAAGTGGACAAAAGATATGAACAGACACTTCTCAAAAGAAGACATTTATGTGGCCAACAAAATATGAAAAAAAGCTCATCATCACTGGTCATTAGAGAAATGCAAATCAAAACAAAATGAGATACCATTTTGTGGCAGTTAGAATGGCCGTCATTAAAAAGTCAGGAAACAACAGATGTTGTAGAGCATCTGGAGAAATAGGAATGCTTTTATTCTGTTGGTGGGAGTTAAATTAGTTCAACCATTGTGGAAGACAGTGTGGCAATTCCTCAAGGATCTAGAACCAGAAATAACCATTCGACCCAGAAATCCCATTACTGAGTATATACCCAAAGGTTTCTAAGTAATTCTAATATAAAGACACATGCACATATATGTTTATTGCAGCACTGTTTACAATAGCAAAGACTTGGAACCAACCCAAATGCCCATTAATGATAGACTGGATCAAGAAAATGTGGCACATGTACACCATGGAATACTATGCAGCCATAAAAAAGGATGAGTTCATGTCCTTTGCAGGGACATGGATGAAGCTTAAAACCATCATTCTCAGCAAACTAACACAGGAACAGAAAGCCAAACACTGAATGTTCTCACTCATAAGTGGGAGTTGAACAATGAGAACACGTGGACATGGGAGGGGAACATCATACACTGGGGCCTGTCAGGGGTGGGGAGCTAGGGAAAGGATAGCATTAGGAGAAATACCTAATGTGGATTATGGTTTGATGAGTGCAGCAGACCACCATGGCACGTGTATACCTGCACATTCTGTACATATATCCCAGAACTTAAAGTATAAAAAAGAAGTTTGCAAAAAGAAAAATATGCACATATAAGGAAAAAAGAGAAAATTTATTTATCTCCTGTGTTCATATCTTAAATAAAACCTTGTACTTCCTCCCAGAAATGTTGCCAGAATTTATGCTGAAATAATTTTTTTCTAATGGATATGATTTTTTATTTGATGCATTTTAAACTTCCAAAGTATTCATTAAATCTTGCATGCATTGGCTTTAAGATGCACAGTAGGAATGTAAATTTTTGTAGTAATCTTGAAGCACTTCCCCTATTATTTTGTAAACTTATGAGAGAATTTCTGTTTTGATTTGAGTCTGTGTTAATGAAAGTCAGAATTTGTTTAAAGAGAAAAATTAGGTAAATAGTGAGTTGAAATGTTGAACTGGGTAATACTGAAAGTTTTGAATTTTTGCCAAATACATGGCAAACCAAAATGTGTCCTATTTCCAGTACTTTATATGGAATAAGATTGATTTCTGCTTTGTATGAGAAAAAGCTAAACCAAAGATATTAGAAAACATGCTGGAATGAATAGTCTACCCAAGAGCACTGAATTATATTTACCATTCCCTGGAATCAAATGAGTTTTAAAATATGCCTGTGAGTCTCCAGACACAAAACTATTATTATTATTATTTTCCTTTTCACAGATAGTATCAGGAAAGACTAATTAAACAAGGGTGTAGAGAATAAAAGATAAACTTAAAAAGAAAAAAGAAAAATCCTCAATTTTGATTTGTCAAAAATAATCCAAATTGAGTAAAATTTGAGACGTGTTCTTCTTCTCTGGTCACACATTAAAATAACTGATAACACTCAGTGTTTGTGATGGTGTGGAAAAACAGGCTCTGTCATTTACTTCTGATGGGAATGTAAATTGACTGAAGTGATTTGGAAGGTAATTTTTAAAATATCTGTCAAAAGCCGAAAAAAATGTAATAATCGTTGACTAAGAAATTTTACCTTTAGCAATTTGTCCTTAGGAAATTCTTACACAAGTTGTAAAATATAACCAAAAATATTGCTGTGGTGTTGTTTTTAATAGTGAAAAATTGTATATAACCTAAATAAATCATCACTGATACAGCGGTGGTTGAGAAAACTATGGGCCATTTGTAGAGTGGCAAACTATGTGGACTTAAAAATATAATAAAGTCTGATAATGAAAATATCTATAATATACTGAAAAAAGAAAAATTTAGAATATTATCTATAGCCCAATCTCACTTTGATTCTAAAAAGTATATGGTTATATCCATCTTATAAAAGTTTGGAAGGATATGATGATTAACTGTTTAATAGTAGTCACATTTTGGGGCTGGAGTTCAGCATGATTTTATAGAACAATGTCTTAAAAGTTGAACTCAGCCTGAGCAACATGGTGAAACCACTTCTCTACAAAAAAATACAAAAATTGCACCACTGCACTCCAGCCTAGGTGACAAAGGGAGACCTTGTCTCAAAAGAAAAAAAAAAGAACTCAATTTCAGGACCATCTATCCAGTAAAGGCTCGCTAAGAGTTATTTCTTTCATGTTAGGTATCTTGTAAGTATTCGTGTGGTTCTAGGAATGGCAAGTCTTACAGCTAGGATGTGTCAAGAAGAAATTGCCTGAGAAATTAGTAAGAAACACAACTGGAAATTAATTTACTTCTAGTTCTGGTCTTTACACAGGCTATTTATAATTTGAGGCACAACAATTAAATTCAGTGCTTCAGTTTGCCTATCTGGAAAATGGGAAGCTTAGAGATAAAGCGACACTGAGTAATTCTAAGTACATCTGTATAAAAACGTCGAGCAATATTTATTTGCCTGTTCATTTTCTTCTTTGTGAGTTTTTTTTTTTAACATGGGTATCTTTTAGATTAAGTTATTCTGCATATTATCTTTGCATTATGAAATCCACAGAATGATTTCTTATTAAATTTCTTCTTATTAGAAGCTTGTCTTGCAGAAAAATAATTTTTTCCCTTTCTGAATATCCTGTCACAACTATAAGGTACACTTCCTTAGTGAAGGTTAGGAAAATTATGAAGAACAGTTTTCCTAATGCAGCTATTGTCTTTCTGAGTCTTTATTAACTCCCTCTCTTGCATGCTTTCTGTCTTTTTGCAGGTTTCTATTTCCTTTGCCCAAATGGGATTATCTTGGACTTGTATGTCCTTTGGACTCAATGATATTTAGTCAAGGTCTCACTGTGTATTCCAGACCATAAGGACAGTTATTTTCTATGCTTAATTTTTTTTTTTTTTTTTTTTTTGGTAATTCTTACTCTTCAATGCAATGGATGGAATAAGTGGCCATGCAGGGTTGGTTGGTGAACTGTTTTTTGTTGTTGTTTTTTTACACTAGGCCTTTTCATCTCTCATTTTTTCTCTTAGTTTCCTTACGAGAATTTTTTCTTTTTTTTTTGTACGCCACAATTATAGCGGTCATTCATTTTAAAAATAGCTCTCAAATATGTAGGTGGTTGCTTATACATCATACATGCGTTATATTACATACATAATAAAAGCTGAGTTTGAGAATAAATCACAAGTACTAGGATCAAATCTACTCTCCAAATGTCTTATATTTTATTTCATGATGCAATTTTGAAGAAAGCGCTATGACATGTGCCCAACACATCTATCAAAGCATGGATTATAATGTATCACTTGCTGTCTATTATGCTCAGTGAAGCTCCAAGCTGAGGAGGTCACCTCCAGACAAGAATAGCATTAGCACATTTCTGGTTCAGTATCATTTGGCATGATACAGAGCCATTAATGCAAGTGTCTAAAGGGCTTTGAAAGCGCTTGGCAGGTCAGTGACCTTTTAAACAGGATTCATAGTCATTAATTAGTTTTATTTAATTTACTATTATATTCTAGTCAATTCTAGAGGTAAGACAATAAACAAATTTTAAACAACCCAATGAGACAGAATACATTACAATTAAATAACCAAGACTAACCCAAGTCATTAAGAATAAAAATCTTTAGAAAACTTCTCAACATCTAGATCAAAGTTGTCCAGTAGAAATATAATGCAAGCCACATTTATAACTTTAAATTTTCCAGTCACCACATTAAAAATGAAATAATTGGCATTAATTTTAAGAATAATTTTACTAATATAATCAAAATATTATCATCTCAACATGCAATCAATTTTAAAAGTTAGAGATGTTTTATATTGTTTTTAATATTAACTCTTTGAACTCTTTTGTATATTTTATGCTTACAGCATGTCTGAATTCAGGTTAGTCATATTTCAAATGCTCAATGGCCATATGTAGAGGCTACCATATTGGACAGTGCAGGTCTTGGTTTTTAAAGTTGAAGCTGGAGCACAAATTCCTTTTTATTTTATCTTAATGAGAGAAGCAGAATTGCTAGTAGGTTATTATAATTAGAGTAACTAATAAATGTTTAAAATGATAACCAAGTCTAAGGACATAAAGCAAACCACCACTTATTCTTAATAAAGGAAGTGCAGTGGATCCATTGTTGATTCAATGCCAAAGTGTAAAGAAAAATACAAGCTGCTAGTGGCTTCTATTATGCAACAAATAAAACTATAACCCACAAATCTGAAGGGAAAAGTAAAACTAATGAGCTTTGGTTGGAATGAGACCAATGGCGGAACCAGTTTGACCACACAAGCATTTCCTGCAGTCTCTTGGGGAGATGGATTTAAGGGCCACACTGTAGACCTGAGGGCAGAGAGCCAAAGGGCAAAAGTAAGCTCTTCCAAATATAAGCTTTTATATGTTGCCCGTCTGTTAGTCTCCTAATGAAGCTCGGTGAACTGACAGGCAGATTGACTGGTGAATGTATGGTGGCCTGTTTTAGTATCATATTCCAGTTAATAGTAGGAATAGCTTGTATTTATGCAGCATTCAGTCTTTTAAAGAGCATTTCCATTTATTTTTTGCAACTTTTTAAAGGAAGTTTTACTAATTATGGCACACTGACCAAACTAAGGCCAAGAAAATTCACTTTAGCAAATGACATTGTGCAATTAATAAGTAAGGAATTATGCTGGGCTTCAAGAGATAACGGTAATTGTCAGTTGAGAATATAGATATATAAGATCTCACATATCAAAAGTCCTGGAAATGATCACTTGAATTATTTCGTTTCAGGATAATGTGTTCAGGTCTGCTTCAGGCAAATGCCCCAAAGTTGCCATGTAGCTAAGTCTGTCTATTTCTTTATCCTCATGAACTGGATATACTATGCATGAACCTCAAGGAATCCTTTTCTCAGACTGAGCCACCTAAACTCTTCTTTCTTTTCATTCTTCTTCTTCTTCTTTCTTCTTTTTTGGAGATGGAGTCTCACTCTGTTGCTCAGGCTGGAATGCATTGGTGCAATCTCGGCTCTCTGCAACCTCAGTCTCTGGGTTGAAGTGATTCTCCTGCCTCAGACTCCCGAGTAGCTGGGCAGGTATGTGCTATCACGCCTGGCTATTATTTTTTTTGTATTTTTAGTAGATATGGGGTTTCACCATGTTGGCCAGGATGGTCTCAATCTCTTGACCTTATGATCCACCCACCTCGGCCTCCCAAAGTGCTAGGATTACCCCGTGCCCGGCCTCTTTTTTTTTTTTTTTCATTTTTTGGGTTATTTTTAGCCTTCTCATCAGCTTTCCAAGGTGAAGATAAAAGATAATTAAGAATTAGTTGTTTTTGGACTCTTCATTTTTCCAGCCAAAGCTGTACTTAAAGACTCTTGGATCTATGTCAGAGCTCTGCTTGCAGGAAGTACACATATTTTATGTGGCTGACGGTGACTATGGTTTTGAAAAGACGGGCACCACCTCAAATTCTCCCTAGAGGTTAACATGAGATAGGGCAGAGTATATGACGAAAGCATTCTCAATTCTCAATCTTGTATTTTTCTTCCCTTAAGTCAATTGACTTAGCTTTCAAATCTAGTGAACCAGAGATGTTGCTACCTCCTTCAAGAGAGATGAGTGGAGGTTTTTTGTCAGGTGTGTGTGTGTGTGTGTGTGTGTGTGTGTGTGTGTGTGTGTGTGACTTTTACAGTCCTTGACATTGCTTCTATTTATCTTGAAAAAAACATGATAAGCATTTATACCCAGATGGCTATTTGTAAGTGTGCTGCTTTTCTTACCCCCAGAAACCACTAAAATATATAATGTAGTTACTTAAGTTGGCAACAAGTTCATTCTAAAGCCATATTATAAAATGGGCAAGAATTTGACCTTAATTATTCTCTCAAATTGTGCCTAGCTATTGTTGAACCAAAATTTACAAGCTTGATCTATACAGTTATGTGTCACTTAACAATGGGGATATGTTCTGAGAAATAAAACCTTAGGTGATTTCATTGTGTGAACATCACAGAGTGTACTTCACAAACCTAGATTATATAGCCTACTACACACCTAGGCTATATGGTACAGCCTATTGCTCCTAGAATACAAACCTACAGAGTATGTTACTGTACTGAACACTGTAGGCAATTATAACACAGTGGGTAAATATTTGTATATCTAAACATGTTAAAGCATGGAAAAGGTACAGTACAAATATGGCATGAAGGATTTTTTAAAAAAGTACACCTGTACAGTGCGCTTATCATAAATGAAGCTTGCAGAACTGGAAGTTGCTCTGGGTGTCAGTGAGTGAGTGATGAGTGAATGCGAAGGCCTAGGACACTACTGTACAATACTGCAGACATCAGAAACACTACACTTAGGCTATGCTAAATTTATTAAAAATATATTTATTTCTTCCATAATAAATTAACCTTGGCTTTTTGTCACCTTTTTACTTTATGAACTTCCTAATTCTTTTTAACTTTTGGAGTGTTTTGTAAAAACCCTTAATTTAAAGCATGAACACATTGTATAGCTATACAAGAATATTTTCTTTATATCTTTATTCTACAAGCTTTTTTCTATTTTAAATTTTTTGGGTTTTTTGTTTGTTTTACTTTTAAAGGTTTTTGTTAAAACCTAAGACACAAGCACACAATTAGCCTACGCCTACACAGGGTCAGGGTCATCAATATTACTGTCTTCCACCTCCACATCTTATCCCATCAGATGGTCTTCAAGGGCAATACCAAGCATGGAGCTGTCATCTCCTATGATAACAATGTCTTCTTCTGGAAATGTTCCTGAAGGATCTGCCTGAGTTTTACAGTTAACTATTATATAAGTAGAAGGAGTGCACTGTAAAATAGTGATTAAAAGCGTAGTGCAGTAAATACATAAACTAGTAACATAGTCATTTATTATCAAGTATTATATACTGTACATAATTGTATGTGTTATGCATGTATACAACTGGCAATGCAATACATTTATTTACAACAGCATCACCACACACACATGAATGATACATTGTCCTATAACACTAGATAGCTAAGACATCACAGGCAATATGAATTTTTCAGCTCCATTTTAATCTTAGGAAGCCACCATCGTATATGAGGTCTGCCCTTCAAAATGTTATGAGGTGCATGACTATGTATTTTGTGCCAGACTTATTACAACAAGTTTGAACAAATAATACAGTATTAGTTGTATAAAGGTGCCTGAAATGTGTTCTATCATCTTTTATATATGCATTTAATATTACAAGAATTTGTCATCATTTCAGTGAATTGTTTTTTCTTATATAATATGTAAAAGTTCCTCCTTTGGTACAAAATACTATATTTCCCTCTCTGATTCTAATGGGAACAAGATCCTTCTTCTAGGTCTTGACTACAGTTTCTGGAACAGGTCATTTCTCTTTGGCTTTTTCTGCTTTCCAAAGTTATTAGGGATCATCAGGAATTATTGCAGCAATCCTGGACCCCCAAATACCATATTATCCAAGAAGTTTGTTATTGAAAGGTAGGAAATTGATATGGTTTGGCTGTGTCCCTGCCTAAATCTCATCTTGAACCGTAGCTCCCACAATTCCCACGTTTCGTGGAAGGGACCCAGTGGGAGGTAATTGAATAATTGGAATTGGTCTTTCCTGTGCTAGTCTCATGGTAGTGAATAAGTCTCGCGAGATCTGATGGTTTTATAACCACCTGCTTCCTCTTTTGCTTGGCTCGCTTTCTTCTCTCGTGTGCTGTGATGTAAGACGTGTTTTTCGCCTTCTACCATAATTATGAGGCTTCCCCAGCCACGCTGAACTGTAAGTCCGTTAAATCTCTTTTTCTTTATAAGTTAACCAGTTTCAGGTATGTCTTTATCAGCAGCATGATAACAGACTAATACAGAAATCAGGGGGAGAGATACCTCAAAGGTTAACAAGGTTTTTGGAAGGTCCTTTTGTTTTGGAAGGTCTTTTGTTTTTGTTTTTATGGTGAGAGACTTCACATGGTTGTGGTCAGAAAGAAAAGTCCACTGAGAAAAGGAGATGGTTTTATTATCATTATCTTCAGTAACCCAGGTGAGAATGATGGTGAGATTGTGATGATAGAGAAGTTTCTTGATCAAAAATCAAAGTAATAGCAGAGAAAAAGAAAAAGAGAAAAGATGAGATAACTTATATTACACTCCCATAATCTATGTTAGGTAAAATATATGGTTATAATTAAGAGTGGGTTTGGGATAAGTAGTTTTGAAACAAGTGAAGAAAATAGCCTCTCTGTTTCGGAGGATCGGCAGTGGTTTTGAACTCTGGCAATCACCTGTGACCTTTTAAAAATATCAGATGTTAGGACCCCACCTTGGACTAAAGGTATCTTTGGGAGGTGAGACTAAGGCCTGGTGTTTTGTAGAAGCTTCATAAGTTTCTAATGTGCAGCTGGGGCTGAGAATCTATTAGTGTGATATTGCCATGGAAAGTACTAGCAAAAACTGTAATTACCTTTGCACCAGCCTAATACTAAGGTGGTAGTTTCCCACTCAATACCAATTAAATTAGAAGTTTGGAGTATGTGGTCAGGATCACTGTTTTGCAGAAAGCTTTCCAGGTGGTTCCAATGAGTAGCCCTGAGACTCTTTGAGCTGTAGAACCTGGGTAAAATAATACAAAAGCAGGAAGGGTGGGGAGAGGGAGGGATTTGCCTCTAAAACTCAGGATGCTCCTTTATATTTTCCAAAAGTTTCTCTTACTTGATTTCTACTTCCTTGGTGTTGATGTTTAACCTCTATTGTGGATTTCCATCATATTCACCCATATTTGGACCCAGAAATAAATATATTTGCTGTTGTAGCACATCTATAGATATAAGCCTGCCTCACACGGTTTCATTTCCAAGACTACCTTAAGACTTCCGACTAAACCAGCCTTTGTTCCCCTTGGTCTCCCACAAACCTGGGAAGGAAGATTAAACCATTACCATCTGTAATCCTAGGTTTTCAAGAGTTTATTACATGGACTCAGGCTAAAGAAAGAAGCCTCAATTTACTTTGATTAGGACTTGACCCGTGATTCCCATTCACTCTCAGTAAAAGGAGACCAGACACGATAAAGGGAACCACAGGCACTTCACCAATATCCTAAACTGAACTGTTTTCTTTCTTATTCAAATCTGCCTGCTATGCTACATGCCTTATCTTAGTGAATGGCATCGCTATTCCACCTTATGCTGAAGTTTAAACCTTCCAGTTTCATCCTAAAATTGCAAAAGTTGTTGTAAGACACAGAACATACTTACTTAAACTGGAAATGAATTCACTAGTCATGTGTAATTTTTAACTCTTTGAGCTTCTCTTGATTAGAAAAACCATTATATCCACTTAATCCTCCAATGCTATTACTTTGTCCACCTCTTAATTTGTTTCATCTTTTTTCTCTATCTTGACTATCACCGACACAATTCAAGCCACCATCTCTACTAATGCAATAATTCCTATACTTATCTGCCAACCTCTAGTCCCATTCCAGTTGCCCCTCCCTCCTCCTTTCCCTTAATCCATCTTTCTTATTGCTGCCAACCTGGCCTATCTCCAATGCAAATGTGATGATATTACTTCCCTAATCAAATTCTTTTAATGACTTTTATAGCCTCAAAAGTAACATCTAGGGGTGGCATTCAAAGCCATCGTGATGTGGTTCCTGCCTGCCTCTCCTGTTTTATTCCCGTTGCTGTCCCTCTTTCCATTCCAGTGTGTTCTGGTTTTGCCCACGTGGTACCCTGCCCAGTTAGTTCACCTGACACCTTGCTCATCCTTCAGGTGTCAGCTCCGTATCTTCTTTCTGAAGCTACCCTTCCTTGCCTAGGCAGCCTGAGGCAGCTCTTTGCTTGATAACACCACCATTCTTTAGAACATTCTTCCACTAAGGCATTTTCTTCCCTCTAACTGCTAATCACATATATGTCTCTAACCGAATTGGACTCTATGCTTCTTGAAGGTGCAGCTTTTATGTTCATATTTCAATCTTTACATAAACTAATAGTATAATTTGGGTCAGCTAAGAGAAAACTAGTGTTGTAACTAACAGCAGAATCTTCACAGTCCATTTAGCACTGAATTATATTAACTCAAAGCCGGTGAGATCATTATAAGTGGTAAATCCAATTTCTTATGACAAATATATTTTCTAACTAAAGTTTCACTATTATCATTTTTATTTATTTAACAGTAAAAAGATTTTATTACTGAGAATGCACATTTTAATCTGGAAAATAGTCTCTAGTTTTAGCATTCTTGGTCTATAGTCACGATTATGATCCTATGGTCATCTGTTTCAAAATGCACTTGCTAACATTCTGAAACTCCTTGACTTGTTTATTAATTCATTTATTTAATACATAGTTATTCAATATGTACTAAATGTAGAGACCTATGCTAAGATTGATGGACTTAAAGACATAAAAATCATGGCTTTCCTCTTGGGGAATTTGAAAGTATATAGACTTTATATATGTTTATCTCAATTCTCCTAACAGCTTGACAGGCAAGTATTATCTCTGTATTGTGGTAGAGAACATTGCAGAACGGTATTTATCATCTCAAAAGTGTCTTAAAACACTCATTTTAGCCCCCCAACCCACAACAGGCCCTGGTCCATGTGTTCTCATTGTTCAACTCCCACATGAGTGAGAACATGCGGTGTTTGGTGTTCTGTTCCTGTGTTAGTTTGCTAAGAATGATGGTTTCCAGCTTCATCTATGTCCCTGCAAAGAACATGAACTCAACCTTTTTTATGGCTGCGTAGTATTCCATGGTGTATATGTGCCACATTTTCTTGATCCAGTCTATCATTGATGGGCATTTGGGTTGGTTCCAAGTCTTTTCTATTGTGAATAGTGTTGCAATAAACATGTGTGTGCATGTGCCTTTATAGTAAAATAATTTATAATCCTTTGGGTATATACTCAGTAATGGGATTTCTAGGCCAAATGATATTTCTGGTTCTAGATCCTTGAGGAATCACCACACTGTCTTCCACAATGGTTGAACTAATTTACACTCCCACCAACAGTGTAAAAGTGTTCCTATTTCCCCACAGCCTCTTCAGCATCTGTTGTTTCCTGACTTTTTAATGATCGCCATTCTAACTGGTGTGAGATGGTATCTCATTTTGGTTCTAATTTGCATTTCTCTAATTACCAGTGATGATGAGCTTTTTTTCATATGTTTGTTGTCCACATAAATGACTCTTCTTTGAGAAGTGTCTGTTCATATTCTTCGTCCAATTTTGATGGAGTTGCTTGTTTTTTTTAAATTTAGTGTTCACGTGTAATCCCAGGATCTTGTTAAAAATAGACCTGAGTCAGTAGGTCTGGGATGGGATCTGAGATTCTGCATGTTCAATAAACTCTGAGACACCATGGAACTGGTCTATCCACCATGCTTTAATAGCAAAGATTTAGAATTTGTCATATTTAGAATTCTGTTGCATCAATCATTGTTCTCTTATTCACCGAGTCTTTTGTATTGAAGTTGGAGTCAGCACCACCTCTAAAAATTTGTTTAATAATGAGGGCTGAATATTGAGTTCTCAGATCCTCAGTTCTAAGACCAGTTAATGTGTTTCCCCTATGAATCCT
Source organism: Ateles fusciceps (assembly GCA_036589455.1). Classification (NCBI taxonomy): domain Eukaryota; kingdom Metazoa; phylum Chordata; class Mammalia; order Primates; family Atelidae; genus Ateles; species Ateles fusciceps. Next base: position 12,833,504 of record JAZHEH010001266.1, on the reverse strand, counting down.
CTTTAGTTGTTCTACCCCCACAACAATCGATTTTTCCTTCCAAATATTGCTGTGGTTATTAATAGTTATGTTTTCATATCTGCTAACTTTGTTTCCTAATCTGGACTGTAAGCTCCTTAGTGGCAGGAACAGGTCTTATTCATTCATTAACCCCCACACTGCTAACATAGTGCCGCACATCTAATACCAGTGAATAATAGGAGCTTCTATTTACCAAGGAATCGAGTATGTCACTAGGGCTACACTTCATCTTTTATATGCATTTTCTCATTTAATGTTTCACAAAAACTGTGAAGCTCTTACCATTTTGGAGATATACAAACTGAGACCCAGATAGTTTGTTAATTAAATAAATTCATTTACTCAGTAGTGACATCAGAATTTGAATGCAAGTTTAATTCCACAGTCCCTGTTCGTTCTTTCTGACAAAGCACACCGTTTCCCATTACAGTAGACACTTAATTATACTTGAACTGATGACTAATCCTATGAGCTAATTATTGTTTGAAGCAGAATTGAATTAGAAACTTTATTTGACTTTGTTTTATCCTTCTTTTTTATGATGAGAACCTCTGTATTAGGAGTCAACAAGGGGAATCTCAGGAAATGATTCCAATCTCATTACTGTTATTTTTCAGTCAGGTGAGATTCCTAGACTTTGGCAGACTTCAAGCTGAAAGTGCCATGAGCTTTATGAAACTTTGTGAAAGATTGGCAGCCCTGACAAGCCCATTGTCAATGATTCTGCCCAGATTAGTGGCTACATGGCTGTCCAGTCCTCACCATTACTTCTTTACTTCATTTACTTCACTCTGGCTTTCTGTCCTCTCAAGCTGAGGAAGGCTGATTTGGTGGACACATATTTACTACTGAATACCAGTTGATGTGGAAGTAGTTGCTTTATAATTCAACATGTTTTTATGATTAATGATCTGTGTTATGACAATTTCACCTATAAGAGGAAATAAACTTATGCCTAGATGGACTCCAATGTGTCTGTGTTTACTGATACTTATTCATTATTTTCAAGTAAAATGTAGAAGTGAATAACTTAAGTTTTATGAGAAAAAATACCCCCTTTCTTTTTATTACCTTTTTCCTCTAGAGGTTCATGAATAATATATTGAACACGTGAGGAGTTACTTAGGCCTCTCTAGCTCTTTTCCTACATCTACTCCTGTGGCCTCTTACTAGGTGCCTTTCTCAGTGAAGATACACAGTAAGAATTTTGCATGCTTACTGGGAACTTATCTGTGAAAAATCACTCGAATGCCATTAAGGCTTTTCTGATAAACCTTACCATCCAACAACCAGAGTATTTCTTAAAATAGCGATTGCTCTAGAAGAATACCATAGAATAAAATTGCTTCCTAGGATAGCAGTCAGGGATCCTGGTTCCAAGTATGAGCTCTGAAGAAGATAGACTATGGTCACCGCTTACTGTATCTGAGTGATCTTGGACAATTTATTTAAACTACCTTCAGTTTTTTTCCGTCATCTCTAAAATGAGTGTAATAATAACTTTTATGAGTATAAAATTAAATAATAAGGACACTGGAATTTAGAAATAACTTAATAAATGTTAGCTTTTATTATTTCACAGTTTTTCTTGACTACTCCTACCAGATATAAAATTATTGAAGGGGATAAGTAAATAGTGAAGTGCTAACTGGTCTGGTTAATTGTTAGAGTTCTGTCAAAAAAAGTTATTTGAAAAAAAAGTTAATATTTTGCAGCTAGGCTCTAACTTATCAATATATCTGGATTTTCTTTTCAATTTTGGTATCCATTATTCACATAAATAATGTGGTCTGGCTCTATTTTTCCCCCATGAAAAATTACTTAATTATGGCTATGCAACTAACTTTATTGTATACTGACTTTTGGAATTTTTTAGGATTTGATGTTCTTACTGGGGAGAGGATTTTGAATTATTTAACCACTTTCCCTTTGAGCTTCTTATCCACAGATGGATCCACTTAAAATAAATGAGGACTACACCAGCATGAAAAGGGCTAGAATAATGGTGCTTTGCATAAGAAACTAGCAATAATACTTGGTATTTTAAAAATATTTTTCTTCTACATAGATTTGGAGTATCTTAGGCTATACTGTATTTGGTTAGAAGCTTAATAAAAAACCACAACAGGACATTTATATCTTTTCAGCATCCATTTTTTTCTTGGACCCAAGATTATCTATATTGCACTTAAGTTAAACTTCTACTCTCTTTATGTGCATACTTAGACATTGAAGCATAGACCATTTATTCTCATAGGTCAAGACCCTGTAAAAATTAATGAGATGTGTCAGAATAGTGCCCTTGGGGATGACAAAACTGGTGGTGCAATTCCAGATGGAAGACAAGGCAGGATCTGCCAGTGGGGGGCATTGCTGTCCTAGTTCAGTAGGAAACGTTTTTCAGTCCTGGGGATACTCTGTTATGGACTATCCATAAGGACAAACTCAGTATATTTTTAACTATAAGTTGGGATAGCTAAAAATACAAGATTATGTTATAAATATTTTTAGACCCCTTCTACATTGTTCCAAATCTCTTTCTAAATGGGCTCTGCTTTTGAGTATCACCTACAAAATTTAGATATAAAGAATTAGTAATTTGCTTTACCATAAGAGTGTTTATTCAATAGAATATTGTATGTAGGATTATTTTAAATCAAGGCTCACAAACCCAAGTACTTATAGGGGTCAGGTAGAATATACAAGTAAGTAAAGTGGGCTGCATGGAAAACTAGACAGTTCGATCCACTTGCTAGAACTAGTCTTGCATGTTCATTCACCCATCTCTAGCTGATGTGGTAAAAATAACAATGGCCTCAGAGTCTACAGATTTGAGTTTAATTTGAGCTCTTTCACTTATTGACCCTATAACTTTGGACATCAGTGTCTTCATCAACATGAAGACATGTTGAAATACATGCTTTCTAAGGTGACTTCCAGTTTTGAGTGATGGAAGTTTGTGGACACCAATCACCTCAGCCCTCTACCCTACAGATTTCTAAATCATAGAGTAAAATCACAAGGAGCCAAATGGAAATAAAATATCAGCTTTATTCAGAAGTCTTTGATAGTGGCTAGATGGAGGACACTGAGGGGCTTTCTCCTCCCTCCAAATGGAGACCTCAAGAACCACTCCCTTAGACTTACTCCCTACTCTTGGGACTGCCCCAGAAAAAAATCCACAACAAGCTAAACGTGATGAGGTGAGGAGGCCCTATGTGGAAAGAATAAGTTCAAAGTCTGTAAAACTTGAATACAGACTGGTAGAAGAAAAATACAGAAAAAATAAATTATGCTGTACTTAAAGAATGATCTTTTCCTTCTAATCTCATGCAGAAGAGAAACACCAACCACCCAGTGCATGCCGGACTCACACTGGCCTCACCAAGTAGACATGATGGGGGCAAGATTTTCCAAATTAAAGTATTTGTCACTATCCCCCATATTCTTTATCCATGCACACTCACACAAATAAGGATTCTTGGCTGCATAAAATAGAATTTTTAGTCTAACTAGTTTAAGCATAAAAGATTTATTGAGTGTGAAGACAGCTTACAGAATTTTGGGAAAGGGTGAAGCATCTTCCAGGTAGGATTTCCAAAGTCCCAAGACTGCCCAGGGAGCTGCTTCCCCTGCTTAATTAGGAAGTTGCCAGCTGCCAACTCCAGAACCTTACTACCTCTGGTAATTTCCATCAGGAAGTTACCAAATCAGAGATACTTCTACAACTGTCAGCTCTACAACATACTTTCCTTTCCATGGCTCCTGCCAAAAAAATGAATGCCTTGTTCTCTGCCTCTCTCCCCAGGCAGGTCAGTGGGAACCAAAGTTTTGTGTCAGCACATTTGATGGGCAGAGGCCAGATCTCATCCAGAACCTATCTACAAGGGAGTCTGGGAAATGTAGATTTTAGTTTTCCAACGCCTAATGTTTTTAGATGGGAAGTTGAGTGAATCACTTAATCATCCAGAATGTCATGTTTCCTATCAGCCTTTTTCCTCAGAAGGATACGGGAAGCTTAACACCACAAACAGGGAAGGAGGGAGCTGGTACTTGGTGTGTTTAGCAAAGCAATAGTCTTAAAGGATTAGAAGTCATTTAAAATTTTAGCATTAGTCAGTCATAGTCCCAGCTACTTGGGAAGCTGATGCAGGAGGATTGCTTGAGCCCAGGAGTTTAGGGTTGTAGTATACTATGACCATACGGGTACGTAGCCATTGCACTACAGTCTGGGCAACATAGCAAGACCCAGTCTCCTTAAAAAAAAAAAAAAAAGAGAAAACAGGGCAAGGAGCCAAAATGGCTGAATGGAAACAGCTCAGGTCTGTAGCTTTCACCAAGAAGAATGAAAATGGCAAGTGAATTCTACATCTTCAATTGAGGTACCCATGTTCTCTCATTGGGACTGACTAGGCAGTTGGCATGATACACAGAGAGAGAGCACAAGCAGGATAGATTGAGGGCCCACCTGAGAGCTGCACAGGGCAAAGGAAGCTCCTTCCCCTAGCCAGGGGAAGGCGGTGAGGGACTGCTGGAGTAGAGCTTTCCTAAGACATTGAATTTCTGTGTATTGTGTGGGTATGCAAACCAGATTCCTGTGTGACCCTGAATGGAGAGGATATAAAAGGCAGGTGAGTTGAATATCAACAGACATGCTGACCTGAATCACAAGGGATAAGTCCCCCTTCAGCAGAGCTGAGAGCTGACAACTCAAGTTCCAGGCCTTGGAACTTGATAGAAACTGGAGACATTTAGAGGGATGCGTAGTGTCATGGAAAGCTGAGATGAGGCTGGGTGGCTGGGTCAGACCACTGGGCAGAGAAATACCAGCTCTTCACCAAAGCCTCCCTTTAACTGTGAATTCCAGCAAGATGAATAACATCTGAGAAAACAAGCAACATTGCTGAAGAGACCAGGGGACATAGAGGACACTGTATGGATATGAGGACTTCTTTATCCCTAAGGCTCTAAACCTTCCTTTACCTAGTTAGCAATCTTGGTGCGAAACCTGGGGTAAGAGGCTAGGAATCTAATAGACTGAGTGCTTTTCTACCTAAAGAGACTACACTTTATTTAAAGGAAGTACTTAAAATATCATAAGGTTATTGGATTGAACTAAATGTTAACTTCTTCCTGTTACTAACAGGCTTTATGAAGAGATCCAGGCAGTTGTAACCCAAATAATGATGTAGATCTTCTTTGTACAGGTGGGTTTTAGAGTGAGTAACTTTGTGACACTGACAGATGTCTCTATTTTTCTGACAGAAACATCTTCCTTGTCACTTCACTAGGAAGTAGAAGCATTGCTTCCCTAACTTAAAGCAGGGATGTCACAAGAGTGGGAGATGGGCCTACATCCCCACACATAGAATCTGTGCATTTATTGAGATAAGCTTTACTCTGTGCATTACAAAGGATTAAATCAAAGAAAAGACCACTACCACCACCACCAACAACAAACAAACCTTAGAATACCTTTTTTACTAGTAGAGCAGATGTCAGCAAACTACAGCCTGTAGACCAAATCTGCCTTGTCACCTGAAGTTTTATTGGAATACAACCATTCTCATTCATTTACATATTATCTATAGGTGCTTTGTCAAACGAGTAGTTGGAACAGAGATTGTATGTCCCACAAAGCCTGAAATGTTTACTATCTGGTCCTTTTCGGAAAAAGACAAAGCTTGCTGATCTCTTCCACAGAATATAAAAAATAAGTACATGCCAGTGAAATGTATTTTATATAGAAAGAACTAAAGGAACACAGAATTGGAGGGGAATCATCACGGGACAGTATTCACCAAAAATGGTTTCCTAGAAGAGCAGGATACATCTGGCTGGGTTTGCAAGAAAAGGCAGGATGACGTTCACTTTTCCTTCAACAGGGGCTGGATGAAAAGTGTCCCAAAGCCAAGCCCTAAGATGTCATCATGGCTCAGCTACTTTATAGTTGAGTGGCGTGGGAATGAGGTGACTGGGTAGTACTTAGTAGTTAATAATAAGATTGAATAATTGGCTAATAGTTGTCATGAGCTACAGCAGAGACAGCTGTCTCCCAAAGTTGCTCTCACTCATAGGACATTCTTATCCACTCCTTCTTGGTAATCTGCAGATGAGCCTGGTGAGCTTGGCCCAAATGTGAAGATGATGGAGTCAAAAGATGGGAGGAGCCTGTGATCCTAAACCACTCCTTAGAGGAGAGGCTCCTGCTGATAAAGAATACTGATTTTGGACTTCTTGGGAGAAAAAAGAAAACTTTTAATATGTGTGAGCCATTTTATACTTCAGGTTTGTTTGTTATGTTAATCGATACTACTTTAATGCCGAAAATTGTTAATGGAAGTGGAGTCTGCAAAACAAAAACAAAAACAAAACTAAACTAAAACGTATTTTAGCAGTGGGGATGGTGAGGGAATTGATATCAAGCCTGGAAAATGAAGATCCGCATTACGTAGCTTAAAACATTTGGAAAATCTGTTCCTTGCCATAATCTGAAAATGAGACCCCATCAAACCTACTGAGCCCACAACTTAGAGTGATGAGAAACGCCAGAATAATAGTGCATATTGAGTTTTAGTTTTTAGGTTTAGTATTGGATTATGAGATATAGATGAATTCAGGAGAAAATTGGCAGATCTCCGGAATACATAAAGGGAATAAAGAATGTCTAGAAATTTGAGGCCTTGAAAAATTTAGAAAGCCAACTACAAGCAGCTACTGGGTTTCTATTAAATCCAGTTATTAATCATGTGTCAGGCACTGGCTGGTGACTGTCAGGATCTAATCCTAGCCCTGCCACTCATTGTTTGTGTTACAGTAGGTGTGTTATTTAACTTTTCCAATGGAGAGAGGCCATGGGATGAAGTGGCCCTCAATGTTAAAGCAGGTCTTTAGGAAGCTGAGACTCTGAGGAAGCAGAAACTATCAGTGAGCAGGAATAAGAGGCAGAGAGAAAACCTGTGCATTTGTAGTGAGGACTTCAGTGTGTGGTCTGGTCTGGAGAATGGGGCAGATGGGCACTTGTGGGACAGCCAAATCCCTTCAATGGTAGACAAGAATTTCCTGGACTTCCCCTGATAAAGTTTTGAGAAATGTTGTTGCTCTAGAACTCCAGTCTCTACCAGGCCTAATGCTAGTACATTTTCCTTGTATTCTGTAAGATTTGCCATTCCTCATTTTTTCTTTTTATTCTAAAATAACTCCACCTCTTACTTAAGATAAACTAAGTGAACCTAAGGAAAACACCTATGATTAGGTAAGTATTTAACTTCTATGTATCTATATTAGGATAGAGAATTTGGGTTTGGTAATGGAATAAATTGTCAGGCAAACCTATCACCCTACTCTGTAGAGATATTTTTGCAAAAATGAGGTGCTTGTGCTCAGGTATTCACTTGTAAGATGCTTCTTTCACTCCTCCCTAATTGCCAACTTCTTTGCCTGTTAAATTTGTGATTACCTTTTAACAAAAAAGTAAATAGTGAAATTAAAAACACATAGTAAATGGAATGTTAATAGTCATATGGGAAATTTTCACTGTTTTTGAGTGAAGACATATCAAAGTGTCCCTAAAGAGAAATATCTTGCTCCACAAAGAAACTAATGATTCTGTTAAATCCACCATTTTGTCCTCATCATATTTTTTTTCTGAAATTTGACCTCTTTAATTTATTTTGGGACAGCATTTGGTGTGGGAAGGTAGAAAAAGGTCAACAAGGGTTTGTTAAAAAAAAAAACTCCGTTGGGAGAGGGTGTTGGTGCCAGGCCAACGCCCCTGTTTCTTACCAGCACCAGCCTTGAGTTGCAACTGCAGGAGCAGAATGGTCGCCTGGAATTTCATGAGCATTGACTTTTAGTCCCTTCCCCTCTTTTGCCCTGGTAAAATTAACTTTTTGTGAGTCCAGGTACTTCAGCTGCAGCTTTTTAATGTTAGATGAATCACCCAGGGCCTGAAAGGAAGGATATTTATTATGTTCCCACTTGGTTCCACATGCTTTTAAATATACTCTCTCAGCTAATACACAATGTTGTTATTATCTCTAGTTTACAGATAAAGAAGTTTAGAAAGACTTAGCGGCTTGTGCCAGATCACCAGTTTTTCAAGTACCAAGATTTTCTGATTCCAAAGCCCATTTTTTTCTCCCACTTGTTCATGTTACCTCTTGAGCAAGTTGTTTAGGAGGCAGGGATATTATTGGGAAAGTTGCATGAGGCAGTTCTTTCTATGGCCTCATGATACACAGGGGGATAGCAACTTATTCCACTAGACCAGAGTGCATCATATCTAAAACACAAAGACTTTATAAGTGTAACTAGAAATCTTTTAGATAGCAGGGAGGTTTAGTCAGAAGGGGAAGGAGGAGGAGTGTTGTAATCTCTTTGTTCTGTGCATTTTGGCTTCATTTTGTTTCTCTTCATGCTCCTGGGTATGCTTTGTTCAAAAGAAGTTCCTAACCACATTTCCCTGTAGTATGCTTTGTAATAGTGAGGGCCCCAGCAAGCCCAGAATGCTGAGGCTAAGATGCTGATGACAATGTTCATTTTGTAAGTAGCCACCAGAGCCTCATTGGCCACACATCATCATGTCTACATCAGCCCTGGCTTCATACCACTTTAGCTGTGCCAGTTCCTCCTTGCCCTTCCACCACTCCAATAACTTACAAAAATAAAAACATTCATCTATTTTAAACTTGTATTTTTATAATCATGGAAAGAAGACAAGAAAAGGAACAGGGATTTTTCCATTCAGAATAACTGGGGGGCATACTGGACCACAGGTGAGAATTCTGTAGAACTCTTCCAGTAGAACTCTTCTTCCTTGCTCTATACAATGAAGTTGCTGAATAGATTATTCTTTGGTGCCTCAGCTGATTTTATAATTCTACGAATATGGGCTAGTGAGAGCCCACAACTGTCTCAGTCATGGGCTAACATCATAATGTGCAGTAGCACAGCCAAATGCGCCATGGTCTACATTCTTTGAATAACTCATTCATTCATTCACCAAATACTTGTTAAGTGCCAGTTGCATGCTAGGTACTGTTCTAGGCACTTGAATTACAGCAGAAAGCAAGATAGTCCACATCCTTTCCCTCGTTGAGCTTTTTTTTTCTTAGCAGGTAGGGAGAAAATAGGCAGGTAGACACATATAGGGAATAATTTATGATAGTGATGACTGCTCTAAAAGCTATAAACTGGCAATGTGATAGAGATGGGAAATAGGGAGGATAGGGTGACAATGGGGGATAGAGAGCTCACTCATCTCTAAGGAGTAAGATCTGACCTGAGACTTGAGTGTCATGAAGGGGTCTTCTCCCTGGCTAGCATCATCTCCCACCTGGATTGTTGTGACACTATCTTTATGGACAGCCTGCCTCCAGTCTTCCCCACCCCCAACCCACCTCACAGATGGTCTGCTAAGTTTTCATGTGACGTCACAGCCTGATTTCAGCCTTTCCAGATTTCTCCTGGACCTGCGGGATGATATGAAAACCTTATGGCAGAATTTATGTGAGCCTTTATGATCTGTCCTCTAGGTATTTTTTTGGCCTAATGTTTAGTCAGTGGAGATAAAGCAGACATTCAGCCAATCTTTGGCCACGCCCTGAATCTGGCTGTTCTTGGCTTGGTTGTGCTGTTACCTCTGCCTCGGCCCTCTAACCACACTTGGCTCCTGTTGCATTCCTACCCATTCCCTATCTTTTGAAATCCCAGGTCAGACAGTCCCTCCTCCATCAATTCTTCTTGAATCACCTCTTTCACCATTATCACCTGGCACTTCAGATAGAAAGATTTTCTCTCCTTGTCAAGTTCCTATAGTCTATTGTGCACATTTCTGTGATGCCACATTATATGACATTGTGGTGATTTGTTTGCCTGTGGGTCTATTTCACTAGATTGTGAACCCTCTAATAGGTAGGTCTTTAAATACCAGTATTCCTAGTGCTCTGCACATTTCCTTGCATATACTAATAGTGCAAATAACATTCATTTAATACATTAAGATATATTCTTCATCCTGTGTGCTAAAGTCAAAGTGTTGACAGAGATGCATGTGTAGTTAAGTTTGGCCTAATTGTGCCACGATTCAGATTGGGTAATACTTTCAGGGCAAGATATAAGGTATGACCTTTTAATATAGGCATAGAATCTTGTAATATGGGTGCAGAACCAGCAAGTAAGGAGAGGGAGCGAAGAAAACAGGAATTTGAAGGGACAGGAAAAAAAAAGAATGAAATTTCTGGACAAAGTACCACTTTTTTCTGTTCTTCCAAAATATTTTTAAAAGTGAGAAATAAATTTAGCTTTTTGTTTTCTTTCTTTTTTTTTTTTTTTGAGACAGACTCTCACCGTGTCACCTAGGCTGGAATGCAGTGGTGAGATCTTGGCTCACTGCAACTTCTGCCTCCTAGATTCAAGTGATTCTCCTGCCTCAGCCTCCCAAGTAGCTGGGATTACAGAGCACACATCACCATGCCCAGCTAATTTTTGTATTTTCAGTAGAGATGAGGTGACACCATGTTGGCCAGGCTGGTCTTGAACTCCTGACCTCAAGTGATCTGCCCGCTTGGCCTCCCAAAGGTATGAGATTACAGGCACGAACCACCACACCCAGCCTTTTTGTTTTCTATTTTAAATTGTGTAAATTGTGTAATTAATATATAAATGCATTCCAATTATGCAACTCAAGCGCTATTCAAGAGAGCTGAAGTCTTCTGTGGTATGCTGAATAATGGCCTCCCTAAGATGTTCACATCCTAATCCCTGAGTCCTGTGGATGTTACTTTACATGATAAAGGTAGTTAAAGATTTTGAGATGAGGAAATACTCTTGGATTATCCAGATGGGTTCAAGGTAATAACAAGTGTCCTTCTGAAAAGAGGCAGGAGGATCTAAGTCAGCAGCGGAAGATGTCACCATGAAGCAGGTGGTGGGAGTGAAGCAAGGAAGAGACTGCAAGCCAGGTAGTGCAGGTAGCCTCTAGAAGCTGAAAAAGGCAAAGAAGTAGATTCTCCCTTAGAGTTGCAGAAAGAACCATCTCTGCCAACACCTTGACTTTAGCTCAATGAAACTGCTTTTGGATTTCTATCCTCTAGAAATATAAGATAATCCATGTTGGGTTTTGATTTTTCATTTTCAGCTTTTATTTTAGAATCAGTGGGTATCACATGGGTGCAGGTTTGTTACATGAGTATACTATATGATTCTGAGGTTTGGGGTATGATTGAAGCCACTTATGTAGTGAGCATAGTGCCCAATAGGTAGGTTTTCTGCACTCACCCCCTTACCTCTCTCCCCCTGTAGTAGTCCCCAGCATCTATTGTTCCTGTCTTTATGTCCATGTGTACCTAATATTTAGGTCCCACTTATAAGTGAGAACATACAGGATTTCATTTTCTGTTTCTGCATTAGTTTGCTTTGGATTATGGCCTCCAGCTGCATCTGTGTTGCTGCAAAAGGACATGATTTCATTCTTTTTTATGACTGTGTAGTTTACCAAATTCATTTTTTTAAAGCCACGAAGTGGCTTTCACTCCCTCTACCAAATATAACCCAATGTTATTAATGTAGTGTGTATCCTTCCAGGCTTTTAAAAACATATGTATCAATACATATAACTGTGCATGTGTAAATAGTTTGGTTTTTGATTTTTTTAAAATTTGCTGCATATATATTCTGTAATTTTTTTTCACTTACCACTGTTTCTTGGGTATTTTAAAAATCAGTATAGTATTACCTATTTCATTCCTTTTAACTACGTTTTGATTCTTCCATTCTATGGATCTTCCATAATTTATATTACATTTCAGTAATTATTTCACATAATTACTGAATTATAATTGCTGAAATTTACCTTTCTGGTTGAAAAGCATAGTCAAGGTTTTGTTCAGGATATTAAGTATAAACCCAAATTTAACTGTACATGGTCATCATTGGAAGTACTATATTTCTCTCAAATGAATGGTTACATCTGAATTTGTCTTGGAGAAAGTAATATTAACAAATCCTCCCTGATCCAAGATTCTCATTTATGATTTTTTTAACCTTGAAGTTTTGTGAACAACTGTGTGTTTCATTCGCAGATAGATTATATATAGCTTTAACAGATTAAAAGTAATAGTAAAAAATATTCCCTCCCTACAAAACAGTCTTTATTTTTGATGCAGACTTGTCAGAGCAGGTTATAACACATAATGAGATGTCATAGCCTGGTGAGATATGCAAAGCAGGTTCAAAAAAGTAACTGTCAATACTGCATAGTGACTTTAATACTGAGGAGAGTAAATCTAGGGAAAAAGAAATCCATTGGCTATCATTCTATTTAAATGACTGGAAATATGTTGCTATCAAAGCACTGATAAATGTTCTCTGTAGGTCAAGTTCTTTCTTTAAAAAAAGAACTACCATTTTATAGAATCATTTTGGAAACTGAATGTACTTTGCTACCAGAGCCCTGCTCAAAGCACTTGCTGTCAATCAGTAGGAAAGATCTGGGCACCACTTTTGTGTTAAATATAAATGTAGTCGAAAGGTTTAATGGATTAAAACTGTGCTGTTTAATTTGAAATGGAATTTCCCACCATCTTAGCTTAGGTAGTTAGGATTCTGTAAGTTTACTTTTCATTGCAGCCTGGTTTATAGGCACAATAAACAAAAGGCAAGCAATGGGTTTAAAATGCAAGTGTGTCAAATTGAGGAGACAAGCCTCCTTTTGGTAGGAGGAGAGGGGGGGAAGACACCCCATTAACTGCAACTTGTTAAAATTTACCAAGTCTCTATAGTTCATTAGCCTTTTTTCCCTCTTCACACCAAAAGAGTAGATAAAAGGTAAGTAGCAAGAAGGAGAGACATTATATGCAGAGGCGAACACTGATATGACAGAGTCTTCTTTTAATGACAAACAGTGTTAGCTCTCTAGGAGGTAGACAGTGTGAAGTGCAACAAAAACTGTAATTATGCTCTCAGCAGGGAACCTATATTTAGAGTGACAATAAGAGTGTCTCTAAAAACCTGCTAGGTTAAGGCTGCTAGTCTTAATTACATGCATTAGGAGTTTGTGTCTTTACTTTTTTCCTTTAAAATTCAAAGAAGAAACCTAATTATAACTTGGACCCTAGTAAATTGGGTCATATTTAAACAATGAACTTTTGGCAATCTCATCATGCACCATGATGCATCTGACTGGTACAGCTGCTGTGGAAGCCAAACTGGCTCCCCCAAATAATTTGTTTTTGCTGCCTCCATGACAGAGGAAAAACAAACAAAAGCTAAACAAAGGCAAGAAGGAAATGATGCTTTTTTCAGTCAATAGCACCTAAGCCTTCTGGAGGGGGGCATCGTTCCTTGGGTAGATTCTTACACAGAATTGTGGATTGTTCATATGTTGTTAACGTGTATTTTAGCTAGATGATGGTTGGATAAATCTTGGTTTCATTTTTGCTCCTATTTTTGTCCTAGAAATAACAATAGCTTACAACTGCTTCTAGTTGACTTTAATGGAAGTGTATGAGGCCCCAAATTTCAGGTTTTGCCTGGAATGCAGCAGAATGTGTTATAGATGAACGATACATTTCCGAGTTATAAGGACTGGTCCTATGGAATTCATTATAATGATGGCTCCTGAACACGGAGCTGAGTACATTTGACTTTTCCATGTATGACTTAACCTTCACTTGGCATATTCCATACTAGCTTCTAATGCTTGTGTGCAATGTGCACTGGACTTCAAGAAAGAAGAGTTCAATCATTCTGTTAGGCTTAGATTGTAATAATATGGGTAAGTGTATGAATATGGGGATTATGATGCCTTCTGAGTGGAATCACTTATTAAGATGATACTTTGTAATTTTGCTAAGCACTCAATAAATATGTTCATTGCTAATTTCTCATTGCACATATATAGATTTAAAAAGCTGAGTTACAAAGTTGTGTGATGTACTGAATAAAATTAATTTGTTGAGTTTAATAGGCGAAAGTCATGCTGATATGACTGAGCTAATGAATCAAGCTATATAAAAGTAAATTTAATTTATTTTGATACTATTCTTTTCTATGGCTCTTTTTCTGGGATGTTCTGATGGGTTCTATGACTCACATGATTTTACGATAGTCTGCACAAAATTATGACTAAAACATTTTATTCTCTTTGGACTTTATATATAACTACATTAAATTTCTATCATCTGCTTTCAAATAACTATCAAAGTAAAATAATAGCGGTTCTGAAAGGATTTAAATAAATGCTGAAAATTTCAAAACCATTTGCATATTTATTTGTGCCCCCATTGAAATTTTATCTTGGGCAGCCCAACTTTCAATTTTACTAAAATACTGATTTAGTCTTCATTATTGTTTGCTTGAGGAAAGTAATCACTGTTTCTAAAGTTAATAATAGTTTTATAGTAGCATCTTGTGGATTTTTACAGTGATAGGGATCTGCAGTCTAAATAATGGCATTTTTCTAATTAAGCAGCAATTGAACAAACAATAAAAATTAAGGATGTACTATTCATTTATTTTGATGTGTTTAGTTCAATTTAGATTATACTTCATAGAGTATTTGTTATTTCTCTGTTGAATAATTTATAAAAGTAATGAGTAACATGAATCATTGGGACAGTTTTCTATATTTTATCAAAATAAATAGATGAAAATTGGAGAGAGGTTTACAGAGGCCACTTGAAACATTATTGGTTGTTACTAAGAATAAGGATTAGGTAGTGAGCACAACAATCTTTCATATAATCCATCCCTAAGGTGTGATCCGTTCAAGCAAGAACTTAGTGAGTATTATCATTAAAAGATGACCAGTTGCCATAATAGTGGAAACAGTGTCAAAAACCAAGACAACAGGGTCCCATTAAATTAAGAATGACTTTTAAAAACATCACCAAAAAGAGTTAGATTCTTTGAGAATATATTAGCCACATAAAGTAGTAATTATCTTAAATGTTTCTAAATTGAGCCATGTAATACTGGAAGTGAATCCACAGATCTTCATAGCAGCTTTTTTCCTTTTTATAGAAGCAAAATGGTAGAAAAGATAATCTCTGGAAAACCTAAATAAATAATTTTCATGGTAGTTTCAAGGAAGTCTTAGAACTGAAATTCAAAGCATTTGTTTCCCAGGCCCTGTGTATGTCCATTACTGAAGATGCTGAATGACTATCCTTTCTATGGAATCTCAGAAAATATTTTACCATATACTTTCAAGCCAAAGGAAAACCTGAATGGCCATCTTATCAATTTCACACCCTGTAAGGAGATTCACATAAGTTAGTTAATACCAGTGAGACATTACCCAATTTTAAATTTTCTCTAGCAAAGCTCTGCCTTCTGTAACCCCACTTTGAATGGGTTTAGCTAGTCTCGCAGTTTGGAATATCTTCATAAATAACATCCATTTAAGTCAGACCCATTTTTTGGTTCTGTCCTCCACATAAATGAACGACAATTGATCTACGCATATTCATCTGTGATTCTTGGCTTTCTTTTGACCATTTCAACATCTATATTCATTTAGGAGACTTTGTTTTACTCCCTCTTTTTTTCTTTCCCTTTCTATCAAAAGCATTAAATGTCATTCTAGCCTTTTATTTTTCTTTAAGTTAAACTCATTAATCTTAGGTGGGATTTGAGTCTATTAGGATATTAGGAAGGTGTTTGAGATAAATTGAGTGTTTGAGATGAATTGAGACTTTCTATGATGTTTCATACTTGAGCTTGGAAATGATTCTTTTATGTGTAGTAATATTTTGAATTCTTAAAAGTTGTCAGTCATACCTTATAATTTACCCATTTCTTAGTCACATAGATTTGCTTTTTCCCAATATTTTCCATAACTGCATAGTACTACAGTGGACCCTCGAGCAACTCTAGGGACACTAACCCCAGTGTAGTGGAAAATGCTTGCATAACTTGACTCCCCGAGAACATTAACTGCTAATAGACTGCTGTTGAATGGAAGCTTTACCAATAACATCAGCAGTTGATTAACACATAGTTTATATGTTATATGTATTACATACTGTAGTCTTATAATAACATAAGCAGGAGAGAAGAAAATGTTAAGAAAATCATAAGGAAGAGAAAATATATTTACTATTCATTAAATAGAAGTGTATCATCATAAAGGTGTTCATCCTCATTATCTTCATGTTGAGTAGGCTGAGGATGAGAAGGAAGAAAAAGGGCTGGTCTTGCTGTCTCAGGGATGGCAGAGGTAGAAGAAAAATCTATATATAAGTGGATCTGTGTAGTTTAAACCCATGATGTTCCAGAGTCAGCTGGGCTACATTATTATAATGTAAATGGAATACATATCGTTATGAGTAAAAACAGACTGATACTTATCTCTAAAGAACTGTCAGACTAAATGCATTTGTAGATTCATAGATTCAAGTGATAAATATAAAGATAGTGATCTTTAATATGTAAATAGATTATATTTGATAATAGCTAATAAATACTCAGCATAATGTTATTTCATTTATTTTTAATCAATTTTAGAATCTAAATGATACCAATAAATATGATCTTAAAATGTTGTAATTAATCCAGTTGAGGAAAAATTTTTTTGATGTCATATAAGGGAGTCAAAATTTTAAAAATGATTGTTGTTATACTGTGTTTCACAATTAATATAAATTTTCTGGCATAGGAGAAGTTTAGGTAACATTATAGCATAAAATGGAATTGTTTAGACTGGTACTTTGGTTTAGAATGGCAGGTAATATGTGCAGTTCTCATTTTATTATAAGAAAGTCTACCTGATGTTTTATCTGTGACACTTGATATCATTGCTTTAAAAAGATTCACTCCATTTAACGTGTTAATTTTTTAAAGACCAGGTCATAGCTGCTCAGTCATTTGAGTCTTACCAGATATCTCAAGTGATCAATTCAATTTGCATGGAAAAGACAAAGGGCAGAGAAGGGTTGTGAAAATTCCAAGGAAAGAAGACTGGTGAAGCCAGAATTATAACTCATCCTGATTTAGCTCATTCTCCTTCAATATGGGAATATAAATGCACCTTTTCTCTGTTCACCCCCAAATTATGTTTTAAGCTTAAGTCCACAGATTTAGAATAAATTTCTTAGTTTTAAAGAGCAGATCTGTGTTTTCCATCTTAGACATCATATTTATAAGAAATCTGGGGCAATACCACTTGAAAATAGGAATTTCTTAACTCCAAAATTTATGAGACTTCTGTCTGTTAGAAGAAAAATATGGAATTTTCTTTCCTTAAGACATGTTTTTATTGGGACAGCCTGTTTGCCATTGCTGCTTAAAACTGATCCCCAAAGAGAAAATCCTCATGAATCATTGAATTGCTTGCCTTGGAGCAAGGCCAGAAGCAGTAAGTTTTCAAGATAAACAGTGCTCAGGCTGAAAGAATGGCACAGATTTCTCAGGTAGAGTATTCCCACTTCCCTTCTGGCATGTACAGTATTTCATAGTGTCTTACAGATAAAGCTTGAGGGGAATCCAGTATGAAATAACTTTATTTCATAGTACTTATTTCCTGGCAGTTTTACCAACTGTATCTTGAATAGCCCAAAGAACATGGTTCTAAATTTATTGGCACTCATGGATTGGTACCTATTTTTATCACATTTTAAGCAGCGTCCCCTGATACCTATTTTGTTCATTGCTGTATCCTGACTCCTGGAAGAGCATCTTACCCAGACCAGGTGCTCAATGAATATTGACTGAGTACATGTTGAATGAATGAATTCAGGTTCACCTCAATTGAAATTTGATTATAAATAAAGTCTAGGAAGATGTAAATGTAGCCAAGTCATACCAGACTGAACATTTGGTCTTCATAATTGGCCATATTTGTGTCTTCTGAGTAACTATACAGTGCCATTTGCTCAGTTTTGTTCATTCACTCATTCAGTCATCCAAAAGATATCTATTAACTATTTTGCCCATATTTGGCATTTTACTAGGAGTTAAGATAGACCAGGCCTCTGAGTTATATCAGAATGCATGAGCCTTCCTTGGTTTTGCTATTCTGTATTTGACTTGAGGCAAGCACAAAAATATTTACAAAATAAAGTGAACAATGTGCAGACTAACATGGTCAGAGTGGGAAGAAATTACACGTTGCTAAGGGATAAAAAGTCTTCACAGAGGCAACTGGAACTCAAGGATAGGTAGGCTTTCAGAAGGTAAAGTTGGTTAAACAGAGTTTCCTACTATTGTATGAACTGTGTGTGTGTGTGTGTGTGTGTGTGTGTTATTTGCACACTTGACTAGAGAGAAGAGGAAACAGGGCAAAAAAAAAAGAGAGAGACATGGTCCAAGAGAAATTAAAAAGAAATATTTTTTACCATGTTTGCACTCTGCTACTCTATTCTCCTATCTACTGGGATTGGAGCCCTGTGGGGTGAATAATTTCATCTTTGCTTTTTACATTGCCCTTCATCAGTATGCACTCATGATCAGGTTTCTGAGAACTTAATGGCAAACTTGTTCTGACTGAGAGTGCAGCTAACTGGTAGAACGGTGCATTGTCTGAGAGACCAAAGTTAAGGGCATGTAGTTGTTTCTGCTCTCTGATATCACCAAAGTCAACCATTAATTAGAACTTCATTCAGTTTCTCTAAGTAAGAATGTTACTCTTGGAGGTTATTTATGAACCTTATGTCTTAGAGCATGAAAATATCACTTAAAACAGAAATTTATAAAGGTAATTTTGTGATTCTAGAGAGTTAACACAGCACCAAGCAAACATCGTGCATCCCCTGGGCTTTCATATGAAAGTAAAATTGATTTGTCTACTTAATTTCTTTCAGATCAATTTTACTAATATGTATTTATTGGTCATTTGTTTTAGGAATTTTGTTGACATTTTCTTTCTTATACAAAATTATTGCTTATTTTAGAGTTCAAGTATTCTTCCAATGTTTCAGGAAACTATCTGTAAAATGAATTGATCTAAATCAGGCTTTTTAAAAGGGATAATGAGTGGACTTGGTGCAGTTCATATATCACTTGTGTACTTGTGTACACAAAATTGATAGTATTTGCAAATTATATATATGCAAATTTGCCTACGTGTCAAAATTTATGGGTAATGCCCAAATCAATACTCACAGCACTTTTGCAGGCCTTCATAGATATGTAAGGGACAGTGAAAAATTTGAGTTGCCCAACAGACACCTTCCCATCTGAGGTTAAACCAGGCAGTGCTCTGCCCTCTTGTTTTAGCTCATGCACTGTACACTGTGTGCTTTCACAGTCCCTTTACTGACATATTTTTCACATATTTGTACTTCTTATTAGTGATTCCACTGTTTGAAATGAACCCCAAATGTAGGAACACTTGTTCAGTGTTCCTAACCACCAAAAAATTGCACTGTATCATAGAGAGAAAATGTGCGTGTCATATAAGCTTTGTTCCGGTATGAATTACAGGGCTGTTGGCCATGAGTTCTCAGTTCAGGAGTCAACAAAGTATATTAAATAAGGTGTCTTTAAACAGAAACACAAATAAAACAAGGTTATTTACTGCATTGATGAGAATGTGACCAATGGCTCACAGGAACCTACCCCTGTATTTTCCCTAGGAGCAGTGGTTCCACATTACCTGCCCCAGTGTTCATGGTGACGTTAACATAACTACCATGAATAATCAGAATTGAATGCACACACGTTTTTCTCTGAAAAGGGGCCATAATATGCATCAGATTCTTAGTGGGGACTGCAATTCTGCCAAGGGTTAAGAAAATCTTGCTTCTTTGTAAGAGTTGTTTCCATGCTAACATTGTTAAACTCCTAGGCCTGCCACATAGAAACTGGGGCTAATGTGCTGGCATTGAAGTGTTAAAGAAAGCAACACAGATACCCGAAAAATGGAGATTCACATCTTGAACTTGCCATTTAGTGAGCCGTCTCTTCATTACTGCCTTTGCAGTTAGATAGAGCAAGTTTAAATCCTGTTTTTCAGTTTACTAGCTATGTGATCTTGGGCAAACATTCTTTTTTTTTAAATTAAAATTTTAACTTTCATTTTAGATTTAGGAGCTACATGTGCAGGTTTGTTACATGGGTTTATTGTGTGACACTGAAATTTGGGTTGTGAACGATCCTGTCACTCATGTAGTGAGAATAATACACAATAGGTAGTTTTTCATCTCCTGTCCTCCCCCCGCCCCTCCACTCTGGTAGTCCCTAGAGTCTATCATTCCATCTTCATGTCCTGGTGTACCCAATATTTAAATCCCCCTTATAAGTGAACACATGTAGTATTTGATTTTCTGTTCCTGAATTACTTTGCTAAGGATAATGGCCTCTAGCTGCATCTGTGTTGCTGCAAAGAACATGATTTTGTTCATTTTTATGGCTGCATAGTATTTCATGGTGTATATGTACCACATTTTCCTTATCCAGTCTGCCATTGATGGGCACCTAGGTTGATTCCATGTCTTTGCTATTATGAATAATGCTGCAATGAACATATGAGAGTATGTGTCTATATGAGAGCATGTCTATTTTGCAGAATGGTTTGTTTTCCTTTGGGTATATACCCCATAATGAAATTGCTGGGTTGAATGATAGTTCCATTTTTTATTCTTTGAGAAATCTGTAAACTACTTTCCACAGTGGATGAACTAATTTATATTACCACCAACAGTATATAAACGTTCCCTTTTCACTGCAGCCTTGCCACTATCTGTTACTGTTTTTTGACTTTTTTAGTAACAGCCATTCTGGTGTGAGATGGTATATCATGTGGTTTTGATTTTGGAAAAGAAATTCTTAACCTAAGTTTCCATTTTTTTTAATATATACAAAAGTATACAATAATACCTACCTAAGAGAATTATTTTAAAAATTAAATTAGATGATGCATTTAAAGTACTATGTAAAGTATGTGGGAATAGCCAAAACCATTTATATATAAATGTTATTATAGTAGACACTTGATAGATAACTGTTAATTCCTTTCTTTTCTCTTCCCACTTAGAAATAGCATAAGACCCGTTTTCCCCAGGTGAATTAGTGAATCCACTTTGGCATTGCCTCTTTCCTAACAATAACTAGTAGAGAAAGCAGCACAGGCTCCCAGGGTCTCTGGTTTTCTTCCTCCTGATCCCTCTGGTATGTGCTCTGTGGCAGGGATGAAGGATAATTGGAACACTGTGGCACTGGTGGGGGAGCAGTGTGCTGTCTCTTGGTTACAAGGGGGAATCACCTGTCTCCAACTCTGACCAAAGATGAAGGGCTCTCCCAGGTGCTTGTCTCCCAAAGGGAAGATCAGGTTGACTCCAGCAATTCATAGGCCTGTGAATGACATCCAAATGCCCGCTTCATATCCACCTCAAGGGGACTCTTAGGATTTCACTTTTCTAATTTGAAAACCTAAACCCCATTTTCCTCAAGAATTTTTGACTAATCGTTTTCCTTAGCCTCTCAGAATTCCCCTGACTTATCTTAAATATGTAAAATAATGTTAAGTACAATGACACACTATGGAAGAATGAGGCATTCTACATTAATGGATTTTCCAGGTGGAATTGGCCCCTTGCTGTGTTTTACTTTAATAATTTCATAGAAATTGTCTAAGTTGTATTAGATGTTCTTTTGAGTTCTTCGATGTGTTTACAGAGGGTGGATAATTTAAACTTTTCTTAATAACTATGAATCAACTGCTGTGCTGTGTTATAGAACATAGCAACTCCCTCAGAGCCTGCTAACACAAGTAGATTAATGGTCTCCATATATTAATAGATCCAGTTTTCTTGCTTTTCATTTGTTGTTGTCCTTGTCATTGGATTTTTTTTCTAGATGACATAAGTATGTGAGGAATGCCATTGTAGCTCACATTCTAGACTGCATTGCAGGATAAACACAACTAATTTCTAATTATTTGCATAGCAATACAGATGCAACCATTTGTGTACATATTTGTTTAATAATGTATTGACATTATTTCACTGGTTACAAATTTAAATTGTGGCATTACAGTGTACATTATGTTTATATTTAAAGACATTAATATAAAACATGTTTGAATGAACTAATACGTATACAAACTTCTGTAAATATTTTCCTCTCCTGTGAATTTTTGTCCTAGATGAGACAATGTAATAGAACTATTTTTTTGGGGGGGGGGGGGCAGGATAAACTCCAAAATAATCTCACATTACTAAGAATTAGATGTTTTAGTTAACAGTTATGCTTTGTTTCAAGGTGGTGCTTATACATCAATTCCTGTCTAGTTCTAGGCTCTCTGAAGTTGACACTTAGGCATCACTGTCTCCTGTCTAGAGGTGACATTTTATCTCTGGACTCATAGAATAACCTCAACTCCTTTCTACTCTGGCAAAAGTAATCTATTGTTTGCAGAATAATCTCACTCTCACTTAAAACAAACAAAAAAAAACAAACAGAATGTAAATAAACAGCCTCAGGCTTTACTCTTCAGTGTCTCTGTTTTGCTCTGTGTGGAAATAACCCAAACCAAAGCATCTGTGTCTATTGATTTACTCCAGTGCTAGTTGAGGCGGTTAGTGCAGTGGGTCATACAGCCAGCGTCTCAGTGTCTCTACCACCACCACCAAAAGTGGCCATCTCTGCCTAATTTGAAAACTACACATTCAGTAAAATAGAGACAAAGAAATTTAGTTACTATGAAATAAAATGTCTTTCACAGAGAGACAGCAAATGTGAGAGAAGGTGCGTTTAATGTAAAAAACACAACTGGGGTGCCGTTCTTTTCAAAGCACCCTAAGTGGAGAGTGCAAATATAATGCATGATAATGAAGGTGCCCAATTTTGGAAAGTGGTTTTTAAAACGCTGCAGCAGATTGCTATCTAGAGTCTCTTAGGAAAAAGCAAAATCTCATCAGGGACCTTTTCCACCGTCATTTTCTCCTGTTTTAAATGATCTCATGTGAACTTGCTGTTAGTTGACTTGGCACAGTTTCAATTATTCATTATTTTTAACCGCTTGCAAAAGGAACAAAGGGTTTGTTATTACTGATTTGCCAGTTGGTTGCAAGACTTAATCTAGGCACTTATAGAGCTCTTTGCCTCATGTTTATTTTATTGTATACAGTTGTATGATCTAAGGCATTTCATAGCTCCTCCATCCTCAATTTAGAAAATCTCTTCTCAAGTGATTAGTGTGGAAGAAATGATAGTCTTTGGTCACCAGGCCTCTGCTCATAATGAAGTTTCACTGAAATCTTTTCTTCTAGCATAAGAGAGTTTAGTTTGGGATAAAGAAGGATATTATCTTTGATTATTTTTGCATAGATTCCTTTCTTCCATAAGGTGAAAATGCAACTTTTCATGTGCTTCTTTCTTGAAATTTTATTTTTTATGATATATATTTAAGGTATACAATAAGATGTTTTGATAATACATATACTCAAATAATTACTACAGTCAAGCAAATTAATATATGTATCACATCATATACTTACCTTTTTCTTTGTGTTTTCATGGTAAGAGCACTGAAAATCTACTCTCAGCAAATTTTCAATGTACAGTATAATATTATTAATTATAATCCCCATGCGGTATATTATATCTCTAGACTACATCTCTCTAAGTGCAAGTTTGTATTCTTTGGTACATCTCACCATCCTCACTTCTGTTCCGCTACTGGTAACCACCATTCTACTCTGCTTCTATGACTTCAACTTATCTTAGATTCCATATACGATAATGAAATATTTTTCTTTCTGTATCTGGCTTATTTTACTTAGCATAATGCCCTCCAGGTTCATCCATATTTTCACAAATGGTAGCATCTCCTTCATTGTTAATGCTGAATTCTGCTCCATTGTATATATGTGCTGTGTTTTTTAAAATCCATTCACCTGTTGATGGACACAGGTTGATTCCATACCTTGGCTATTGGGAATAATATTGCAATGAACATGAGAACACAGATATCTCTATCAGGTGCTAATTTTATTTCCTTTGGGTATATACCCATCAGAGGAATTATTGGGTCATATGGTAGTTCTATTTTTAATTTTTTGAGGAATTTCCATACTGTTTTCCATAATGGTAGCACCAATTTACATTTCTGCCAACAGTGTACAAGGGTTCCCTTTTCCCCACACCCTCGTCAACTTTGTTAGCTCTTGTCTTTTAGATAACAGCCATCTTAATAGGCATGAGGTAATAACTCCTTGTCGTTTTGATTTCCATTTCCCTGATATTAGTGATGTTGAGTACCTTTTCGTCTATCTGTTGGATATTTGTGTATCTTCTTTGGAAAAATATCTATTCAGGTCCTTTGCCCATATCAAAATCAGATTAGTTTAGTTTTGTTTTGTTTTTTTCCTATTAAGTTGTGAGTTGGGAAAAGTAGATATTCACATGAGAAATAATGAAACTGGTCCTTTGTCTTACACCATGCAAAAATTAACTCAAATGGATTAAAGACCTAAATGTAAGACCTGAAACTGCAAAACTCTTAGAAGACAACAGGGGAAAAGCTTAATGATATTGACTGTAGCAGTGATTTTTTTGGATATCACACCAAAAGTTAAAAAAAATAAAGAAAAAAGAAATAAGTGGGAATACATCAAACTAAAAAGCATCTGTACACCAAAGGAAACAATTAACAAAATCAAAAGGGAGCCTGCAGATTGGGAGAAAATATTTGTAAACTGTATATCTAATAAGGAGTTAATATCACATACTTCTAAGTGTACAAATAAAAATATCTTGCTATTAATTGGGTCATAGGTCACCCACGGTGATGCTGTATAATATATAGTTTATGCTATGTTATTACTTTTATAAAGTACAAAAATTTCCAGCTAAGGAATTTTGAACTTATAGGGCAAGTAGAATACAGTAAGTCACATTGGAGATAGAAGCTGCTGCATGGTTACACAGGAGGAAGAAATCCAATTCACCAGACAACAGCCCAGGGTCCAGGGAAAAATGAACAAACAAAACAAAAAACACTATTTGGGAAAAGAATGAGTGTAGTTTTACATGCAGGAATCATAAGGGACCATAGGATGAGGTTTGCTACGTTTTGAATGTTTACATTCCCCCCAAAATTCATACATTGAATCTTAACCCCCAATGTGATAGTATTAAGAGGTGGGACTTTTAGGAGGTTATTAGGTCACCTAATGGGATTAGTGTCCCTTCTAAAAGAGGCTCGAGGGATCCTGTTTGTGCGAGCACACAGAAGGTGCCATCAAGAGAAACAGGCCCTCACCAGCCACTGAATCTGCTGGTGCCTTGATTTTCCACGTCGCAGCCTCCAGAACTGTGAGAAGTAAATTTCTGTTGTTTATAAATTACTCAACCTAAGGTATTTTGTTATGGCAGCTTGAACAGACCAAGACAGAGTTTCTAGTCAGCATAAAGAGTATGAGCAAAGAAGCAGAGGAAAAATGGCACACATTTCTCTAGGAGGAGTCAGAAGCAACCTAACTAGAGAGTGTCCTAAAAAGATTTTAACTGATCTCTTTGATAATAACACACATTGCTGTGGCTGATGTGATGGTGGGGTTTGTGGGCTGCGAAGAACTGTTCGATAGCACCCTGTTGCCCTGATTGAGTCTTACAATGATGATACAGTGGCTGTGATCCAAATGGACTGTCACAGTCATGTTACAGCTGTATTTCATGGTAACATGCTAGTTGTGATTTTTCTTGGTCATTTGTCTGATGTATAATGGCTCCTTTGAAATACTCAATTATGATTATGCATATATGTATTTACACATGATTCATAATGGAAGGAAATTTGATAGGCTACATACAGAATCTTTTGGGTCAGAATCAAATTTTTCTTTTAATTTATGTACTTTTGGAATTCATATTTATCTAGAAGTATCATTATTTCAGAGCACATTTGGAATAAATAGTATTGTACTGTAATATAGCACAGGCTGAATTGCAAGAGAAAGCACACAAAAACCCCAAGAAGTTATAGTGTTTGGCTGTCTAAAGAGTTAGACAGTATTTGTAGGGATATATAGTAGGTATGTGGGTATAAGTATCAGATTAAATTTGCAACAGCAAACACACACACACACACACACACACACACACACACACACACAGAGTAACTTAAGAAAGGTAAAGCTATACAAGAATACACTGGAAATAGCACATATTATCTTTCAGTCATTTTTTCCTTTGGACCTGCATGTTTTGCAAAACTAGCTTGTAGAGTGCAATGGGTTTCACGGAGAATTCAAACGACCCAATTTGAGTTCAATTTGATACAAATTGAGTTCAATTGATGTGGCTTCCTCTTTCTGGACAGAAGTGGGGTGAAGAAAGTGGGAGGGTTGGAAGAATTGTTTTGACACTGTCTCATAAGGAGTATCCTTTTTGGGCACTTTCATGTCAGTCCCCATCTGCCTTTTTCTAGCCCTCTGGCTTTCGGCAAATTGATGAGATTTTCTGCAACTTGATATTCTCATATGCGAAGTGGAGATAAAATGCCTTTGTGACAGGTTTGTAATAATGTATGGAAAGCATGTAACTCAGTGTCTAGCACATATTACGTGCTCACTGTAGGCCAGTGTTGCAGCCCTCTGTGAGCAAGGCACTTTGATTCATGCTTCTCAGGTAATCCTCACAGTAATCCTGTGAGTATCATTACGATTCTTAATTTACAGATAAAAATCTTGAAACCCAAGGGAATAAAGTGATTTCAACAAGGTTAAGCCAACTCAAGAATAAAAGCCAGGAGTTCGACTTTGACCTTGCAATGACAAGCCTCTGACATGCAGCTGCATTAAGTTTAATCATTCCTTCCCTCCTTGTCTTTTACCTACCTCCCCCTTTCCTCTTCTCTGTAATTCTACCTTCTTCAATCTCTTTGGAGATGTTTTTAAAGATTTAATAACCATGGCATACTGAATCAGATGGAATGAAACAATATTTTTATTCCAGTACATTAATACAAATATGATGACATCATTATATCTTGTAATGCCATTAATTTCCATTATCTTTATGCTTAAAAAATGAATGCTCAAGTAATATGTATTAACTGCAGAAATTAGGAAATACAAATAAGCATAAGTTGCATAAATACCAAATATCCAGACAATCACAAGGCAACATTTTAGTGTGTATTCTATAATGCATAGCTATCCATATAAATTTTTTCCTCTTATAACACTATCGTATGATAATTAGGTTTACAATGTACCTTTATCAGTGGACAATCATTCAAAACTATCTTTCCAAGTTGGCACATGTGCATCTACGTAACCATTTCTCTTGGCTACATAACATTCCATTATATACAAGTATTTGATTAGAATAACTTTTATTGTTGGATACTTAGGTGGTTTTTAACTTTTTGCTTTTGTAAACTATATACTCTTGCACATACATCTTCATGTCCTTGACCAATTATCTTCTTAGGATAATTCCGTAGAAGTGGTACTTGTGGGTTGGTGTTTATACACTTCTCTGGCTTTAAATATATATTGCCAAATTCCTTCCCTTTTAAGAATGAACCAAGTTGTACTCCCTCTAGTAATGTATAAGAATGTCCATTTTCACACTCCCACACTAATGATTATCATTGCTTTTAATCTTTGAGATTTCCATTAGACCAAAAAAATGTGACTTTATTCCTTTTCTTTGCATTCCTTTGTCTATCCATCCTATAAAATAATCACATTTCTCAGACTACTATCTAAACAAAATGTAAACTTCCTTAGGTCAAAGACAAAGTCTCCAAATAATGAAATATTTATGTCCACCATCCTTCCAAAATAGAATAAACCCCTAAAAAGACATTTGAGACACTAGTTGGCAGAAAACCATAGATTAACAGCCTTATTAAGAACATCCTTGAATTTGTTTTCAAACCCCGAGCTCACTGGTCTCAGAACTCATCTGCTGGGGTAACCTTGTCTTGGCTGTTTGAGAGCAACACTTTTATAGGCAGAACCTCAATCTCACAACAGAGGAGAAGAGAAGGTTATGACACCTAAACCTGGCATCTTCTGATTTTTGTGTTCTAACCTGGACTGATGGGATCCAAGCAGCACTAAAAAGATAATAATCTTTAGGGTCTGTTACTTCCTTAAACAACTATCCTCAATTTGGAAACTCAGCAAGGCCAAGCCATGTTTGGCTCCACACGATTTTCTACTTAATTTAACTGTCCCTCTGTATTATTTAAACCAACATAAAATTTTAAATTTCATATTAAAAATTAATTTATGCTTGAATCAATAGCATTTTATTTATTAAGAAGCACGCACTGTTTAAATAGACATCTTAGAAGTAGCATGTTTTATTTAATTAAATTTAAGGAAATGAAGAAACTAAATTTCCTTACATTTAACTAAATGTAAAGAAATACTCAAATCTGTGATTATAGCCTGGGCTCTCACATTATCTAAGAACATTCCTTGACTAAAACAGATACATTTTAATGATTGGTCAAACCTGGTTCAAGAGAAAGGTACTGCCGTGTTATTACAAGCAGACTTTAATGATTGAGTTGCCATTGGGAACATCACAAAATCCACATTAAGGCTCACTTTATGCAGTGATCGCAAGGCACTTGATCATGGCATTCAGTGGTGTTTCACATAATTTAAAAGTTGTCAGCAAAGTGAAATTTGTTCAACAACCTTTGTCACCATGTCCTGGAAATCAGACAGATTAACTCTTTGATATCCACTCAGAAAGAATCAGAATGTGAGTGAGATGGTGGTTTTTGTTTCTCATGTATGAAAAAAGGCAGTTCTTCCAATTACTTCCAATGTAAATATTCAAATGAACTGGGGGAATGCTACAATATGTACACTGTAAGAGGGTAAAGGATTATAAAACACTTAGGATTTATGAAGAAATAAAATGTCATAATATAGGGGGATACCTCAGATTCCTTCAAGAAAGTGAGACAGGAATGGAAGAATATGAACTAACATTTATATGGCAAATATAATCATGTAATTCTTATGTGCCCAACACTGTTTTAAGTGTTTTTTATCCATTCTCTCAACCCTCCAACCAGCCTCATGGGGTAGTTATTTTGTTTTACATAAGAGAATGTTAAGTTACAGAGAGGTTAAATAACTTACTATACATTGCACAGCTGGTAAGTGGCAGGGCTTTAATATGAATTTTCCTTTGATTTAAGATAGTACATCAAGATGCCTAGGTTAAAACAGTACTGCCAAGCATGCCCACAAGGAAATACACAACTAGGGAGTTTTATGATTGACCTTTGAGGAAGTGGTATGTTTGCAAATATCACAAAATTAAATGTACCCTTAACTAATGTGACAGTTTGGCATTGGGGTAGAAACTGCACTCATTTCAGAAAACTGGTTTCTAAGATCTGAGTCTACCACTAAATATCTGTGGAATCTGAGTCAAAACATCATTTTCTGGGGCTCAGTTTCCTCTTCTGTAAAACAAAAGAGATGGATGACATACTCAAAGAGACATTCTACAATTCTTTTATAAGACAAACATCTACAATTCTTTTATAAGACGAACATGTACACTGTAGCCTGGTGGGCAGATCTTTCTGTCAAGAAAGACCTCACAGGAGGCACAGTGGTAGGGTTGTCTGACATGAAATGGATTAAGTACAAAAGGACTTGCTCATATTCTGAGATACTTCCACATCTCTGTGTTCTGTAAATTCCTCATCTGAGAGACAAGGTAAAAGAGAAAGCAAAGTGGCATTTGTGGGTTCAGGATACCGTGGAGCAAACCTTTCTTGTTTCTTTTAGAGATAAGCTTCAGTGATAAGGGAGAAGGTATTGATACCAGCAACAGAAAACGTATTCCTAAATGAAATTCAAATCAAATGATTCCACCCTTCCGAGAATTCTCCAACAGTGGCTTTTTCAGCAGCAGGAATCTGCAGAGTCCGGCAGTTAATTTCAGTCTCCCAGCTTTGCCCGTATGACTGTTCCAATCTTAGATTTACAAAGCCATTTCTGATGAAGACAATAAAAGCCTCATTTCCTTCCTGTGTTGCCTTGTGCTCTGACACTTTATCAAAGCACACAGACAGGGGGTTGTTCTTAACCGTATATAAAACAGAGCAACCTCACAAATCATGTTTTACTATTGCACTATGGAAACACCAAGGTTAAAAGGTAAGTCTGTGGCATAACCATATTGATTAATTGATGTAAGAAAGGTCAGGGTAATCCTTATCTTGCTTGAAAGACTAGTTCTACATGGCAGGTGTGTTCCTGTGTGAAAAGATCAAAAAAGAAAATATGGAGCCCTAATGCAAAGAAAATGGGGGAAATATTATAAAACATCACTCAGAAGAAGGTTAGTGAAGAGAGTCCTCATGCAAAGAAAATAGAGAAATCTTGTTAAACAATCTCTTAGAAAGGGAAAGCACTAACACAGGGCCTGAAATGTGGAAGTTATTTAGATTTCACTTTATTTTTAGTAGGCTTTGTAGGAAACACCTTCACCAGTGAAAGAATCATAGAAGTACCAGGGCAAAGGTAGTGACTTTAGGTAATACTCACCATCATCCCTGATCCCCCGAGAACAGAAAAGAGAGCTTCACATCTTTCTTCCCAACAAGACTGGAATCTGTTGAAGTAGCAAAGCTGACTTCTCTGACCAAGTCCCACCCAGGTGAAAAACAGACACAAACTGCATCTCACAACATGGCTCCTGCATCCCAAAGGTGTTGGGGAACGAGGGAATTATTCATACCACTTGTGAAGATGCATCCATATCTAAGAATGGCTTGCCCAACTGCACTTCTGACCTGAAAGAGATAACAAGGTTTGGGAGCTGAAATTTAGAACGCTGAGAAAACAGAAAGATACAAGTACAGGTGAGGAAGGACTAAAGGCTAAATACGTGTAAGTGTGGAGGGAGAAAAATGATTTAGGGACCGCAAGGACAGAATGCTAACCCTGAAATACACTGCTGTTGAATGAGAAGAAGGGACTGGGCTGGCACAGGGAGGGGCCTGGGAGGGGGTGGAAGTGGGAGTGCATGTTGAACATTTTTTTTTCATTATGCTTGTATTAGTCAGGGTTCTCTGGAGAGACAGAACTAATAGAAAACCGCGCGCCCCTGCGTGCACACACACACGCACACGAGAGGGGATTTATTAGGGGAATTGGCTCTGGTGAATATGAGAAGTCCTGCAACAGACTATCTGCAAGCTGGAGACCCTGTGATGCCCATAGCATGGCTCAGTAGAAGTCCAAAGGACTCAGATCCAAAAAAGCCAATGGTGTAACTCAGTCCAAGGATGAAGGCCTGAGAACCTGGGTTACAGGGTGACTGCTGGTGCAAGTCCCAGAATCCAAAAGCCGGACAGCCTGGAGTTTTGATGTTCAAGGTCAGGAGAAGGAGGATGTCCCAGTGTCAGGAGAAAGAGTGAATGCCTTTCCTCTGCATTTTTGTTCTATCTGGGCCCGAAGCCAACTGAATGGTACTCACCCACATTGGGGATGTGTCTTCCCCACTCAGTCCAACAACTTGTAACACCAATCACCTTGTAAATCACCTTCACCGAGGAAATCACCTTGGAAAACACCTTCACAGACAAATCCAGAAATAACATTTTACCAGCTCTCTAGGTATCCCTTAATCCAGTCAAGTGGACACCTAAGTTAACCATCACCATGTTCGTATCTGAAAAAGACCTATATATAGTAAGTGTCTAAAACTAAATAGACCAGACTCTATTGTAGGCACAAGCACACCTCGGAGGCTTACTACGATAAACGCTTATTTTTGGCTCAGGCAAAGTCCAATGCAGTTGGGTGACACTTCACCTTATACCTCTGGCATTCAGGACATGTGGCCTTATCACAGCTATGCGGAGATGCCTTGAATGACAGATCTGCTAGTGACTTGCATCACCTTTCTTATATCCTGCTGGTCTGCGTATAGTCACATGGCCCTCAACCAACTGCTAGGGAGACTGGAAAATATCCCATATAAGGTGACTTGTCTAGGTTTATCATAGAATACTAGAGATTTAAGTTTTCCTAAAGAAAAAATTCACTATTTTTTTCTGCACTATTAAATATCAGAAGGAGTTACTAGGGGATGTTTGAAAACTTCATTGCTATTTTAGATACTAGAGATAGGAAATAGGACTCATCTTTAAGTTCTCTTTATATACAATTTTATGTTTTTATGACTGTGTAGGCTTTATAGGGAAAGCATGAAAAGTGAGCTAGCTATTTGAAACTATTTTCTTATTAAACTGAGTTTAATCTTTCATTCATTGATCATGGCTACTACTTACAAGTAGGTAGTAGGCAAGGAAATTTTTAATATTAGGGATGCAAAAGATGGAAAAAAGGATGGAATAGGAAATTAAATGTATTTTATTCATAAGTTTATACATTTTGTGGCATGAGAGCAACATGATTAATAATAAACACTTAAAGACATAAATCATAATATACTACTAATCCATATGTAAAATATAAAGTCTAACCTTAACATTATAGTCATTGAGATTCTGATAGGTTCTGTGAGACATATTTTGCATTTATGTGTTATTTGCTTCAATATATGTTAATAGATGATAATTATATGCTTTTCATTTGGACAGCCCTTATCCAAAAACAATTTAATATTCGCATGTCTAATGGGTTGCACACGGCTATTGATCATTTGGATCAGAGTTCAATTTAAACTGCTGCTGGTTAGATTGGGAATTGTAATCATGGTAAAAAATAAATTACAAGGGTCTCTGCAGATCAGCTCTATTTTCAGAGTAGATGTGCTTTTAGATATGAAACACCAAATAGGTTAGATAAAATCTGTGGTGGCAACATTCCATGGGCTTTCTTTGAAATATATCCAGAGATCATCTGTAACCCCTCCACCATTACATCAGTAATATGACATTTACAGGGTATGATATTACAGTAAAACTATAATAAAGATAGCAACAAACACCAATAAGTTATTTGTGAATCATAACTATAGGCAAAAAGGAAGGCATAATTTGTAAATATAAATTTGGATGCAATAAATAAAATGTACTCTTAAAATTATATGATTTTCAATATAGAGAGATTTGGTTTGACTTAGAAGACATCTATGCGAATATTAGTTTAGATAAAGTAGACCTCTGGTGGCTTCAGTAGTAAAAGGATTTTATCTTTGCTTTGAAAATTATTTGTAATCACACAAGAAATACATTCTCATTGTAGAAAACTTGGAAAATTTAGAAAACTCTATTTAAGACAACAAAAGAAACGAACCATCCAATAGCCCAGATATATTACTATTAACATCTTAAGATATCTAGTTCAGGTCCTTCTCTTTGAATTTTTTTGTCATGAGATATTTTAAATAAGTAGAAACATAAAACAATATAAGAAAACCATGTATATCTACCACCTAGATTTAAATATGTTAACTTTTTGCTGTGTTTACTTCTGACTTCTCTTATTCACAAATAAGTAGATTACAGATAAAAACACTCTGCTTCTTTTTCCTCCTTTCTTTATCCAGAATTAACTGTTCTAAAATTTCTGTTCTGTGAATTTACTGTGTATCATCTATAAACAATATATAGTACCATTTCATATTTGAAAAGTATATAAATGTTATCATCACCTTCTTCAACATTGTCTTTATAATGGTGAACACATTAGGTACGTGCTTTCTTTCAGACACTGTTCTAAAGAATATTACACATATTACCCTTAGAACGTGGGTACTATTATTATCCTCATTTTATGGACAAGAAAACTGAGTCACAGAGAGGGTAATTAACTTGCATAGGGTTGTATCACTTTCTCTTTTTTTCCATTTACTCTTTTATTTATCCGTGATGATATGTATGACTCTCATTCATTCAATTTAACTGCTGTGTAGCATTCCAGTTTATGAATGTCATAGTTTATCTATTCTCCTATTGACAGACAGAACTTTAAATATCCTTTATATATCTCCTCATACCTATTGGTGGGAGTTTCTTTAGAGTGGTTACATAGAAGTTGAATTACTGAATTATAAATAATGTACACTTTATATTCTGTATGATATAAAAAACATGAATTTTATAGCTATCATTGCTCTTGTAAACTTTCTCATAAATTCTAATTATCTGTATTTTTGAATCTGCTGATAGTTATATTTTCGGTGACAGTTTAGTGATCATTTTTTTCATTTCGTTCTTTACATATTTCATTTTTTTTTCTCACTGCATAGGCAAGGACACCCAGTTCAATATGGAGGAGAAATGGTGACAGAGAGAATACTTGCTTATTTCATGATTAAAAAGAATGCTTTATAAGTATGAATGGTATAAGTGTACACGGTGGTTGGCTTTCAACAGGCAAGAAACAGGCCAATGAAGGACTATACATAGAATTGGCCTGGGAACACTTTCACTTTTTTCTATTGGTCACAGAACCCACCCAGATGAAAGGGGACAAAATAAACTCCACTTACTGATGAGGGAGTGGGCCCTTGATGGGGAAGGTCATATTGCAAAATAACACATGAGTTGTTATTAAGTGTCTGTATTTGTTTTACATATGCGTGAACACCCCTTATCAGATTGAGAACGTTTCCTCTAGTACTATTTTTGCTAAGAAATTTGTTAAATCTTATTTAATGCTTTTCTTCACCATTGAGAGAATTATATAGTTTTTCTTTTTTAACCTGCTAGTGTGGAGCATTACATAGTACAATGTCTAAAGTTTAACAATCCATGTATTTCTGTTTCACCACATATTTAGTCATGATATTTTATTTTTTGACAGTGCTGGCATTGTTTTCTAATATTCTATTCAGGTTTTTTACATCCATACTTAAAAGTGAGATATGTCTATAATTCGTCTTTCTTGAATTATCTTTTAAATTGTTGATATGAAAACTTTTAGCTCTATGGAACAAGTTAGAAACTTTATTTTTTCTATTCTTTTGAAATAGTTTCTGAGGTTTTGGTAGAACTTGCCTGTCAAACTACTGGGACAATATCTAAGGGGGCCTAGTAGTGGAAATTTTAAATTATTGGTCTGTTTGTTAAGTGGTTATAAGGCTATTAAATTTTTCTACTTATTAAGTCATCAATAATAAGTTATAGTTTCCTAGTTATTTTTCTATTTTGTCTGATTTTCAAATTTATTGGCAGAAAAGTTTTCATAGTACTTCTTGTGTAGATTTTAAGAGTCATTACTATATCTGTGACTTTACTCCATTTTTTATTCCTATCTTTGGTGTGTCTTTTCCCCTTTTCTTTTTAATAAGTCTTGCCAAAAGGTTGTCTATTTTATTATTCTTAGATATGGCAACTCATTAAAAATGAATTGTATGATGAAAAAGTCCTCACGCATGGCAGGTTAAGGCTCTACTTTAGCTCCCCCACCAAACGTTATAGCCTTCTTCATAGTCATTCACATTCTTGAGTAAGTTCACAAACTCATAGCCCCTAGAATGGAGGAGAGACTTGATACTATGAACATCATAAATAGTGTCACAGACTGCATTTCCCAAAAATGGCTGCCACAATGGCTCCCAACCCATGTGTTATTCTG
Source organism: Ateles fusciceps (assembly GCA_036589455.1). NCBI lineage: Eukaryota > Metazoa > Chordata > Mammalia > Primates > Atelidae > Ateles > Ateles fusciceps. The sequence continues at coordinate 12,797,994 of JAZHEH010001266.1, read as the reverse complement.
CAATCTGACTTCCCTATCAAGAGCCCACTTCCCTATCAGTAAAGTGAGTTTATTTTTGGCCTTTTTCATCTGGGTGGACTCTGTGACCAATAGAATAAAGTGAAAGTATCCCTGGTTCAGTTCTAGGTATAGTCCTTCATTAGCCTGTTTCTTGCCTCTAGAAAGCCAATGATGGTATAAGAAATGTGACTACTCTGAGACCACCATGCTATGAAAAAACCAAGCAACACAAAGAAGAGAGAAAGGTCAGGGAGCATGGAGGTGCCAGGCCTGTAAATAGAAAGCCATGTTGAATATCCAACCCAGTTAAGCTTTCAGTTGAGTCCAGTCCAAGCCCTGTGTGACTGTTATGCATGAGAGACTCTAAGATCTGACTCACCAGAGCTCATTCCAACTACAGAAATATGAGAGAGAGTAATTTATTTTGTTCTTTTAAGCCTCTAAATTTTGAGGTTGTTTGTTACATAGCCATAGATACCTAGACCAAGTAGACACCATAAACCCTTCCCCAACCCTTAGCCTTCTCCCTAAGAAACTCCCGTGTTTGACATAATGCATATTATGACTTATGTGTAACATATGCATTAGATAAATATGAATAAGGCAACAGAGGCACCATATTATTAAGAAATTGTTGGTTGCCAGCTCTAAGATAACATTATTCCCTGAAGGATCCAAAATGCCACTGTGGCACCATTTGGATACAAGGTGATAAGTATAATATTAACTCAAGTTCACCTAACAGTGAGCCATGTTCTGAAAATTATCTGAAATTATCCTGAAGATACTCAATTTTTTTTTATACTAGGCCAATGTAAGTTCTTTAAAGCTGATAAATAAAGTGGTAAATTTAAGGATGTTATATAATGCTACAAAAGTACATCATTTCCAGGTTTAAAGAATGTAATGACAACCAAGATCAAAAAGAAAAGAAGGCAATTGCAAGGAAATAGAATAATAGGAGTTTTTAAAATCATTTACAACAGGAAATAAATGTTGATTAAAGAAATAAAAGATTAAGCCAGTATATGTTATTAGATTAATATTTATATAGGGCTTGCTAGGTACAAGGCTCTGTTATAAGTGGTTTACAAATATTAACTCATTTAATTTTCAGAACAATCCTTTTATGTAGGTATTATTATTTATTCTCATTTTATAGATGAGAAAACTGACCCAGAGAGAGGGTAAATATAATTAGCCAAAGCCACCCAGCAAGGATGCAAATAGTTATACTGATAGCCATTACAAGAAGCTGAAACAAGACTACAAACCTCTCAAGCCAGATTCTTGCTTTTGGGTTAGACCTATGCCATGATGTCAGCAGGCAGACAACTTCCTCTGGAGACTCCCAAGACTGGATGTTCTTCTTCTTTTTTTTTTTGAAGATGGGGTTTTACTATCTTGGCCAGGCTGGTCTTGAACTCCTGACCTCATGATCCACCACCTCGGCCTTCCAAAGTACTGGGATTACAGGCGTGAGTCACTGTGCGTGGCAATATTCTTCATTCTTATTCTTCCCTTAGTGATAGCTTGGAGTTAGCATCCCAGACATACTGCACTGATTCCTGTCCATTTCTTTCTTTCTTTTCTTTCTTTTTCTTTTTTTTTTTTTTTTTGAGACGGAGTCTCACTCTGTTGCCCAGGCTGTTATATAGTGGCATGATCTTGGCCCACTGCAACCTCTGCCTCCCACGTTCGAGAAATCCTCTTGCCTCAGCCTCCCGAGTAGCTGGGATTACAAGTGTGTACCACCACGCCTAGCTAATTTTTATCTTTTTGGCAGAAACAGGATTTCACCATGTTGGCTAGGCTGGTCTTGAACTCCTGGCCTCAGGTGATCCACCGATCCTGACCTCCCAAAGTGCTAGGATTACAGGTGTGAGTCACTGTGCCTGGCCGTCCATTTCCATTTGAAGGAAGATGTTTCTCTCTATGCACTTTCAGACTACCCCATGTTGCGAGATGGAGAATTATTTAGGACTGAAGAGCTGAGAGTACTGATGTCCATTTTGAGGGAGGAGAGTAAAAGAATAATTTCTTTGGTAAGTGGCCTAAAAACACAAAGCAGATTTAAAAATAGACAAAAGATATGAATAGACATTTTTCAAAAGATGTACAGATGGCAAACACAGATATGGAAAGGTACTCAATATTTTGATTATCAGAGAAATGCAAATCCAAACTATAATGAGATATGATCTCACCCCAGTTAAAATGACTTATATCCAAAGACAATCAATAACAAATGCTGGCGAGGATGTGGAGAAAGGGGAATATTTGTGCACTGTTGGTGAGACTATAAACTAGTACAACCACTATGGAGAACAGTTTGAAGCTTCCTCAAAAAACTAAAAATAGAGCTATCATATGATCCAGCAATTATGCTACTGGCATATACCCCAAAGAAAAGAAATCAGTATATCAAAGAAATATCTGTACTCCCATTTTTGTTGCAGCGCTATTCACAATAGCGAAGATTTGAAAGCAACCTAAGTGTCCATCAACAGATGTATGCATAAAGAAAATGTGGTACTTATATACAATGAAGTACTACTCAGCCATAGAAAAGAATGAACTCCAGTCATTTGCAACAACATGGATATAATTGGAGGTCATTATGTTAAGTGAAATAAGCCAAGCACAGAAAAGCAAACATTGTATGTTCTCACTTGTTTGTAAGATCTACAAATTGAAAAAAAAAAATTGAACTCATGGAGATAAAGTGTAGCAGGATGGTTACCAGAGGCTAGGAAGGGTAATGAGAGATGGTGGTAGGGATGATTAATGGATACAAAAAATAGAAATAATGAATAAAACCTAGTGTTTGATAGCATGATGGGGTGACTATGGGAATAATAATTTAATCGTACATTTTAAAATAACTAAAAGAGTATAATTGGATTGTTTGTAAATGTTTGAGGGGCTGGATACCCCATTTTCTGTATTGGGATACCCCAATGTGATTATTATGTATTACATGCTTATATCAAAACGTCTCATGTGCCCCATAAAAATGCATACCTATGTACCCACAAAAATTAAAAATTCAAAAAATAAATTCAAAAAAATCCCAAAGCCATGGTGATATCAAGTGATGTTGAGTTTGTGACCACACTTCCATTATTGCTGTGCCCAAAGAAGGGAATTTTTCCTTTTCTCTCAGACTTTAAAAATGCATTGTAGTTAATGAAGCAAACTCTTTGCTCTCTATCCCTGACATTAAAACAGTCAAGAAAAATATGCTTTGGTGCCAATCCTTGGGTTGATTTTTTTAAATGTCTCTCTAAATGAAGTAAGAAGAGTATTAACCCTGGGGAAAATTTCATGGACAACATTTTTGGCTTTACAATTCACAGGATGTGATGGTACCAATTATAGCTTTTTTTCCTCAACAGTCGAATGTAGTGGAAGCCAAAGGACCCTACCAAATCAATGTGCTTTTTCAACACATTAACTGAGCCAGTAGAATTCATTTCAAGTTCATTTCTGCATGGATCATTTACACTGTTAATCTGTGGGTTTGGACGATGACTGCTTTTTTTTTTTCTTTTTTTTTCTTCACAGTTATTGGTCACAAAATGAGAATTAATTTTATCTCTTAATAGTTGCTATACCTTTCTTCTTTCTTAAGCAATGACTATTTTTTGTCATTGTTTGCTGAACTAGATCAGGTCTCCTATGATTTTTTTTAAAGACCTCTGTGCACACAGCTGCTTTGGCAAGTCAGGAATCAAACTGACAGCCTATTGGAAAGGCACACTTCATCACAAGTCTAAGAGACGCAGAGTGACAGTTCACAGGCGCGGGTGCAAGGCCTGCCTCTCAGTCTTCTTCAGCTGGCTAGGATCTTGGCTGATGCAGGGCGCCCATGCCAGACGGCAGAGAGCCTGAAGTAACAAAAACAGACCCAGTGAGGTAATTAGGACTGACAGAATGTTTGCCTATCCACAGACTTCTTTGCAACAGGCAGCCAAATTTAATATATCCTATGAGAGTCTGAGCACACACAGTTTTTGTTCTATCCCTGTTGAGATTCTTAAACTTTCATGATTATTATTTTGTTTTATTTTTGCCAGAGATTTCTCAATCTAGTCTTTTTTTCTGGATTTGTGACCCAAAGGGTGTCATGGCAATCATCTTGTTTTCTTTTCTCTTGTGTTAAAGCTCATCATGAACCAGCAAGTCAGGGAACACACAAGGAAATGCAGACTCAATTAGAGCTGAAGAGGTGAGAGTGCTATTGGATGTCTTTGAGGGTTTATTCACAATCAATGTTTCTAGCTGCTATTATTGCTGTACCTGCTGCTAAATGAGAAGGACAGGCTTCAAACTTTGGTTCAGGTTCTTTAAAGTGTGGTGTTAGCTGGGGACATAGAATCTAATCAAAGATAAGGCGGTCAGATCTCATAAATAAACGGCAAGTGTGATTTTTCAAGAGGAATAGCCTGGGTAAAGGATGATGCTATTTCTACCAGCAGCAAGAGGCAGGCCATACGTCATTTACTCTGTTTATCCTTCCCCCCATCTTCACTATGAGAAGGTAATTTATACTTTAGTAAATTTCCAGAAATACAAATTTACTGGGCCACCCAGGTATTTTTTTTTTTTTTAGTAAGTTCAAGGTTATTTTTACCCATCAAAATAATGTAGGGCTAGAATCTAGGATATGATCTTAAATGCAGGAATATGGAGCTCAGGCAGAACTGGAATCTGATTTATTTCAAAAGGGGAGAAGCCTGTAGTAGTGGAAAATGTTTTTTCTTAGTTATATTGATGACAACATTTATGCCAGAAAAAGAATGTATCTACCATAAACATGTGGCAAATAAACTTCAAAATAGTGGTTTGGGGGGATCCATCTGGCACTTAGCAGATGTCCATGCAGAAAAGTGTCCATATAGACCTAAAACTCTTCATAGTGATTTTTATTCAATAGCCAGTTCTTTTACCTTTTTTCACAGTAAGTTAATTTGGCTCAGTGATTAGATGGCCATGTCACCAGAAGAGGTTGAGCCCCTTCCACATCCCCCAGGGAGGGAATCTTGATAACTCTAACCCTGTCATATAAGCCCATCCACCTTGCCATTGTTTAGTTGAGAAATAGTGCACGTGATATTGTCCTGGACAATAGTACATGTCTGTTGAAGAGGCTTGGGAGAAAGATTTTTTGATCTTTAAAATAGTCTCAGGAGAAAGTTTAGTTGCTTAGCTATCCCTAGTTAAATTAGGATGAGGAGAAGATGCTGTACATTCTGAAATCTCTCCTATAATTATGAGAAGGAAGTAGAGTACTAAGACAGCATATTGAAGATGGCAGTGTGGATAAGCAGAATCTGTCTGATAACTTCAGGATGTCACTGCAGAAACAAAATAACCAATCCCACAACTGCACTGCCTCCCAGCTTCTTGTTACATCAGACAACAAATTTTCTGATTTTTTAAACTGATATTTAGCTGGGTTTTCTTCTTCTTCTTCTTCTTTTTTTTTTTTTTTTGCCAAAACTGATGCAAATATCCCTAGAGATAAATTATATATTCCATAGTTAAAATAAAATCAGAAACCTACAAATATAATCACTAGTCTGTTTTCTTAAAGTTAATTAATTCATTTGACACTGGTCTAGAGATATTCACTCATTCATGTATTCATTCAGTAAACAGTTATTGAGCCTTTATTATGAGCCAAGAACTAAGGATAGAGTCATAAACCACATCAATATTGTTTTTCCTTTCATGGAATTTATAATCTAACAAGAAGTAAAGATATTGAACAAGTGTAGTTCAAGCAAAATACCTGGTGGGTTCAATGATGACTTGACCTGCAGCATTAGCATCTAGCATTTCAGGAGGCACACTCGGCCAAGGCAGTTACAGTCACAGCTAAAGGTCAGGGAGAATCTGGCCTCTCTGTAATCGTACTGTGGTGATTGCTGGGCTTTGCGGATGGAGCTACGGGGTGATAAGAGGAGACTGTTCATTAGGTATGCAGTTTCATACTTTCTTCTGTCCAGTTTACGAACAGCCCTTTATGTGCCATATTTGCCCTTTGGGCTGGTTAATTGGTAAAAGAATAAAAATCAAAATGTATTGATATAAAGATATAAATGCAATTCCCAGGAAACAGGATGTCAAGTACAAGAATATTTTTCTCTAATTATTCCTAATTAGTATTTGGGAAAGACCATGAGCTAGATGTTAAGTAGGTAGTGTTCTTCACTAATCAGACTTTTTTTTTTTCTGAAACTTTTCCATTCATGGCCTCTTATCCCAGTCTGCATATACTTACTGAAATTTTGCTATGCCCTGGGAATGCAATGAATAAACCAGAGGCAAACCTAGGAGTCTCCTTTTTATCCTTTAAGAGCTTTATTTTAAATTAAGAGCACAGGTTTGGGAGACAGACAGCAGGTTTTGAATACTGGCCCTGCCACTGATTAATTGTGAGGTCTCAGATAAGTCAAGAGATCCATTTGACTTTAGACCCTTTTTATGCAAAATTATCAATAGTTATAGTACCCATCACACAGGTGTTTATGGGGATTACATGAGATAATGCAGGCAAAGCATTTAGCTGCGTGTCTGGTACATGACAATTTTTCAGTAAATGGCAGCCCTACTCAGAGCTTAAGTATGTGCACAAGTAACTATTAAATAAGCTAGCAGGCAGTTTGCACCATATGATCCAGAGGGGGAAAAAATGCTGCATGAATTCAGAGGAAGGAGCCTTTGAAAAGAGGATGGGGAGCCACCTCAAGAAGGAGGTACCATTTGACCTAGGTTGTCCCATTCCTACCTTCATTTTGGCTTTCCTTTTGGGGAGTGGTGAGCGTTTTGTGAGAGCCTACCCTTTAGCTTTTCAGGGGCAGACTTGATCTTGATGAGGACCACGTCGTCTTTGTTCCCTGTTCACACCACTGACTCTAAGAAGTCACTCCCTGAAAACCAGCCCTTGGCACTGAGCCGAGACGGAAATATGACAGAGCAATCCGTTCCTACTTAGTAGTGAAGTAGTGAAAGTAGCAGTAGCAGTGACGTAGTGAAAAATATCACTTGTTTTCTCCTGGATTGCTTCACAAATAGTGCCAGATCCAAACCTGTGATTCAAAGAGCTACATGATACAAGATATGTAACAGATGGTTTTTCTTTTCTAGGCTTAATTCAGTCATATTTAAATAGAGACATTGGACTATACAATCTACAGAGGAGACACAATGGCAAGGACTAAATGGAATGCAGCACATGATGTACTTAGCACAGTGCTTTGAACATAGAGGCCACTCAGAGGGCATCATCTAAATATGACAATAGGTTCTATAATACTATTGTATGAGCTTGCTATTGCTGCTATGAAACAAGTTGTCACAAACTTCATGGCCTTAAACAACACAAATTTGTCATCTTATATTTCTGTAAATTAGAATATAGGTCTCGGGCCAGGCAAGGTGGTTCACGCCTGTAATCCCAGCACTTTAGGAGGCCAAGGCAGGTGGATTTCTTGAGGTCAGAAGTTTGAGACCAGTCAGGCCAACACAGGAAAATCCCGTCTCTACTAAAAATACAAAAATTAGCTAGGCATAGTGGCACATGCCTGTAATCCCAGCTACTCTGGAGACTGAGGCAGGAGAATCACTTGAACCTGGGAGGCAGAGGTTGTTGTGAGCTGAGAACATGCCACTGCACTCCAGCCTGGCGACAGAATGAGACTCAGTCTCAATAAACAAATAAATAAAAAATGAAAAATAAATAGAATACGGGTCTCAGCAGGCTATGATCATGGTGTTGACAGAGACTGTGTTCCTTTATGGCGATTCTAGAGAAGCGTCTGTTTCCCAGTTATTTGGGTTGTTGGCAGGATTCATTTTCTTGTGGTTGTGGAAGAAAATCCCCTTGTCCTTGTGCTGTCAGCTGAAGGCCTTTCTCGGCTTTGAGGAGCCACTCACATTCCTTGGCTCTTGCATTTCTTCCTTCATCTTCAAAGCCAGCACCATGGGCTGAATTCTTTTGCTTCCTATCTCTTTTCTTCTGTCTTGTCTCCTAACTCAGCCTAGGAAAGTTCTCTGCTTTTGAGGACTGATGAAATTGATGAAATCCAAATAATCCAAGATAGTCTTTCCGTTCCAGAGTTTGTATTCTCAGCCACGGTCACAAGTCCCTTTGCCTTGGAAGATGTCCATTAGGGCACGGGCATCTTTGGGGAAGGGGCATTGCTCTGTCTTCACACTTATCTTTTCACATTAAGGAAAGTACTTTATGATGAGACCTTTTACTATTTTATCTTCGAGTACTCATTCTCTATTTCATGTTTTTATCCCCAGAGCATCCAACATTTTGATAGATCTTTGTTTCCATGCAACAATCTTTATAGCTGACTTCTCTTTTTCATGAGTGAATGCCTTTTCTTTACTTCAACTTTTTCTTTCCTCCCCCTTCAAACCAATAATTTTCATATTTACCTAATCTGTGATTGCGGATATCATTTCCATATCTGTTACATTATTTAGCTTTTATTTCTTCTTATTCTACAACTGGTTTTGTAACCCTCCTTTTTTTTCCCATTTTCATTAGTGTATGTCTTCTGAATTTTAGGTTCTTGAAAATGGTATTTTTTTTAAATTTTATTTTTTTATTATACTTTAAGTTCTGTGCAGATCATGTGCAGATCATGCAGGATTGTCACTTAGTATAAACATGCCATGGTGGTTTGCTGCATCCGTCCCCCATAAGTTCTACAGAAATGGATTAAGTAGAAGAGGAGGAGAAATTCAGTAATTTTGGAAATGTTCTGCTTTCCAGCAATGTATTTTATTATTTAAGTTTTCATTATAATTGTAAATTTTTCATTCCACTTAATAGTTATTCATTGCAACAATAAATGCAATGTCAATTGTGAAATCAAATATGTAGTGAGTTCTCCTCAACCTTAATCACATGCCCATGCATGCATCCCGTGTGTACTTCTACCCCTTTCTCTATGTAAATATAACTGTATACAAATACAAAGAGCCTTTTCTTTTTCATTTGCTATAATAGATTGCATTATATTCTTCCAAGATTCATATGTTGAAGTCTTAACCCTCAGTACCACAGAATGTGACCTTATTTGGAAATAGAGTTGTACATGTAAATAGTCAAGATGAGGTCACTAGGCTGGGTACTAATCCAATGTGCTTGTATCATTAAATAAAGGGAAATTAGGACACAGAGATATACAATCAGGGAGAGTGCTCTGTGAACGTGAATGCAGAGACTTCCGTAAACCAAGGAATGCCAAAGCATGCCAGCAGACCTCAAGAAGCCAGGCAAGAGGCATGGGACAGATCCTTTTCACAGTCCTTAGAAGGAACAAACCCTGCTAACACTTTTGTCTTGCTAACCCTGCTAAATCCTTCTGGTTTTATAGCATCCAGAATTATGAGACAATGCATTTCTGTTGTTAAAACACTCCATTTGTGCTATCTTGTTAAGGTAGCCTTAGCAGACTAATATATCTTCTTTCCAAACATAGGATCATGTTGTACAAATTGTCTTGTGATGTATGTTATTCACTTTAACATGTCATGAGCATCTCTTTAGGTCATGTATTTTAGACAAGGGAATTGCCATGCTGTGAACAGGAGGGTGGAATGTGGAGCTGGAGCTGCTTAAGGTCCCCTTCCTTGAGACATGCTGGGTCCAGGATGCTGTAGAAGTCATGGAGTAGTTCCAGCTATGGGATGTGACCAACATGGGTGCTGGCATGGCGGGAAGAGACTCAGGGCAGCTCTTCACTGTGTAACTCCTGCATGCCCCTCAGGTACCTGCATGCACAGAGCTTTACTGTAAAAGAAAAACATTTTCTCCCCCAGTCTTTGTGATATGAATAACATAAGCACTGGCTGAATAGCTAGGTCCCTGTTAAGTTTTTAGGAAAAACAAATTCAAACAAATAAGTAATCACATTTGAAGAGTGGAGGAGATTGGATACTCTAGGAATTTCTCTGACTTTCTGGTACTTCACATAAAACCAGCCCACCATGGTAAGAATGCAACCCTCTCTCTAGCTGAGGGATCTTGTCCTGCAGAAACCAACACTTGATATAAGTGGCTACGGATTTTAGACCTGTGCATATTTTTGAGATGAGTGTCAGTTTGCAGGGATTGGGGTGAGGATGGTTTGTACTTTCAGGGGAAATGGCAATATCTACATACAGTTTCCACTAACCATAGTTTCTATGGTGTCTAAATAAAGATCCAATTTTGAATGAGAATTCTAGGCAACAGCAAATCAAATACTGTTCTCAGGGCATTTTAAATACCTTCTAGGTCCAGCCTTCCCAAAGCTTAAAAAGTTCATATGGTAAGTCACATGACAGAAATTTTCTACATATTCATGCCATTCTTGGAGTGATTTATTCATGAAATGGAGCAGCCATGGAAAACAGGGCAGATACTACTGCTTTTTAAGGTCACTGGTCCAAAGCAGTGTACACTGTGTATGGAGATTGAAATAGGAAGGTTTATTTAGGGAAAAAATGTATTTTGCTAGTCTATCAAGTAATATTTTGTGTTTCCAAAAATGGTAAGAATTTGGTCCTACTGAATTATCAGCAAAATATGAGAATCACTAAGATATTCCAACATTGAGTTATATTTCTTAATTGACTGTTTATTGACACTTATATAAATTCTATTTAATTTTCAGCTTTAAATTTATCTTTCAAATTTTAAAAAATCTCAAGTATACTTTTAAGCCATAACAAATCACTTCATTAACAGTATGGGTCCATGACTAGTCAATCCTTTAAGATTTATGAATATTTACCAGACAATGACATAAAACTTCTGTGATCAGGTACACTTGGCCAAGTGACTAGAATGAAATGCATTTAGGTGATTATACTTAATTAAATCACGCTATAGACCAAAATCTAAAGAACTCTATTTCTCCTACTTAACTCCCTCAAAGTGTTGTGTACAGGAGAGAATTCATTACATGAGGCTTTATGATGTTTGTAACTTCTGAACTATGGATCTGGTTTTCTGTTATGAAGGAGAGAAGGGTGATTGTCTTTTAAGGAGACTAGTGCCAAGGGGCTAAGGGAACATTGGTTGTGTCAGTGCCTGAGCCAAACTAAATCTTTTGTGTTTTTTAAAGTTTGCAAGCCCAGTTTGCAAAACCTGGGCTTATGTTAATTGTCTTTCCTACATTATCAACCTATAATAATGGGAAAACAGGAAATAGGTAATAATTTGTGCAATGATAGAATAATTCGTGTTTCATCTCTGAAATTATGTAACTGCAGACTTTTTATTTCTTGGCTCACTTAGTCCCTGGAGATGTTATTTCATGGCTAGCTCTGAGGAAATTAAGGAAGGTTTTGGAGTAAGCGCAATTTCAAGGAACCAATTTAACCATTTTTCTTGGTGCTTAGAATTTGAGAGTAACACATGAGCCATAAATTCAACTTGGGCTGATTAAATATCTGCTATTATGGGATAAACTCTGAAAGAAAAAATAACTCTTTCCATAGCTAAATATGGATATGAAGGAAGGTGTATGAGTGAAGTAGTATGAAAGAAACTTTCAGGCAAAGAAATTCTATTTTGCCTTAAAAGAACTCAATAATTAGAGAACCCAATAGTAAAAAATCCACCATGAGAAAATTTGAGGTTGCCATGTAATTCAGTCTTCCATTTTCCCAGGATATTTCATTTCCTTTACTTGATCTGTGAAAGTGAAATGAGGTTGGAGTAAGAGAAAGTGCCAAGGAGGGGGAGATACTTGGGCTTCATGATTTCTAAGATTACTAATATTCTCTGCTTTTAAATTTAACATTTAAGTACATTAAATATGTTTTTTTTAAGAATATTTGAGAGAATGTAGAAACTTAGTTCATAACAGCTTTTTCTTCCAAATCCACAGCATTAAGTTAATATAGGCTAATGGCTATAACAAATAGCCCCAACGTTTAAATGGCTTAACATAAAGGAAGTTTATTTTTCTTTTGTTTCATAGTCCTATACCATTCAGTGTAAGGCTTTGCTCCATGTGGTCACTCAAGGATCCAGGCTCATTCCCTTGTGTGGCTCCACCATCTTCTAGGGGCTCATCTTCCTCTGCATTCAGCTGCACATATGAGGAGAGTGATGGAATATGGAAAAGGCATATTCACTCTTAACAGCTATGCCCTGGAGGTGATGCACTTCACTTCTACTTACATTGTATGACCTGGAGCTCAGTTTGATGATTTTCTCTCATTTCAAAGGAGATAGGAATATAGTCTGACAGCAGGACCAGAAGAAACGATCCTCTGCCACAATATGCAGTAATTTTCAAATAAATATAAAGAAATGAAAGGAACTTGATATTAAAGACAATATTAGATATATTTGATATTTAGATTTTACAGTGCTTATTGTTATGAATATGAAGTCTCTTTGTACCATAGGTTCATTCATTTATTTATTCATCAAATATTTACTGAGTGCCTCCTGTGTGCCACTGTGCTAGGCACTGCTCCAGCATGAGCCAGATGGCTATAGTTCCTGAATTCATCAAGATAACAGTTTAATGGCAGAGACATATGCTAATTAATGTGTAATTTCAAACTATCCAGATGCACTTTTGCAGTAGTTCTTGTAGTACAACGTGACATGAAGAATGTTTTCTTGATTTCCCTTTAAATATCTTTGTTACATCTCATCATAATTTCTCAGTTATTTAATTTTATATTTCTCTATTACCATTTCTTTCATTTCTCCAGACTCAATCACTTTCAGAGTATGTAGTGGATGATTGTCCTTCCCTAGGGATGATTAGTGGAAATGGAGGATTGTCTTTACTTGGAGTTGGGTTTGAGCCAATTGTGTCATTTTATACCCTTTGATAAGCATTTTAAAATGAAAATCCTTTTATTCTATTCCCTTCATAATCCTTACTGTGAACATATAAAAAATGTTCTATTCTGTAACTTGGACCTCTCCTTGCACAAAACCTCAAGAGGTTAATAACTCAAACTGCTGGGACAGCCTAGTGGTGATTCTGGCAGAACTAAGCCTGTCTGCGAATGGGCCAGTCAGCCTCTCACCCCTGCACAGGTGCTAAGATGCCGCACATGACTGCATCTGCCCTAGACACAACCCGCCACAACTGCTTTAGATGAGGTTTTCTCAAGGAATGCCCCAGCATGAGAAGGGATTCAAGGGTATTTTTCCATAGCCCATAACTCTACTGTCTGATTTCACTATTAGAACAGGGAAGGTTGTATTAGTCCAGTTACATACCCAGGTGGGGAATGGGCTAGCAGTTCAGGTGTCAGGTGCCTTTTAATTTTGGAGGTATCCAGATATGAAGAGGCATCCCCAGGTACCTACATAATAAGGAAAATAATTGCCTTTTCTCATAGACTCTTCCTGAATGTGTCCAGGATTCCCAGGGCGGAAGGGCTTGGGATGAGTGTGGGGGTGGCTGTAATGTTGAGTTCAAAATTAATCAACTCTCTCTTGAGGTTCCAGCAGCCTGGAGACAAAATTGGAATCTATGGAGAATGCTAGAGAATCTTCTCTCTGGGACCAAACAAGAAACTAAATTTACAATAATCCTTTAAGAAGAAAAGAAAAATAATCCCAAGAGCCTTTGATCCTTCACTGTGTGCAAATGGAACCACCATGGAATAAAAAAATCTTAAATTTTAAGAATTCAGTGACCTCAAACTTTGCTGATGTCTCGGCTGACAGTGAATTCAAGCCAAATAAGTAAACCTTAGAAAAAAAGAAGCCCTTTGCAAAAATAATCTTAAGGTGGTGGGGACCTCCCCCTTTTCCAGAAAAGCCAGAAAAGAATGAAACTATAGCTTAACTATTAACATTTCATTATGAGCTTTGTCTCTGACATATGGGAATTATCATTTACGGAAAGATGCGCATCTGTAAGGAAAGAGATAGACTATTTGTGGAATATTAAAGATGATAACACTATGTCTGGTATTAATTGAAACATTTTGAGCTATATCTCATCTCCAGAGAAATAATTTCTTTTTTTCTTTCTGTAGCTTCTAGAGTTGCAGCTCACTTTTATTACATTTATGGGTAATACACACGCACAGACACACACACTGTATTTAAGTGAGGGAAATGGGAATTCCAGTATCTGGGATGTTTAAAAGATATTTCCAATAAAAAATTTAAATTCCTTAGATGTTTCTTAGGTACTTTGGGAAAAATCAGTCACGTGGTAAATGGTTTCATATTGGAATAATATAATGGTTGGCAACTTACAACTACTTCTGTCAAAAATTAAATGATAAACCTTTTCCATTGGCATTTTTTTTTTTGTTGTGAGGGATTTTTAATTTTCTTTTTTCTGAAGAATAGCCTTTCTAAAATCTAAAGTAAAATTCAGAAAAAAATCTTTTGAGTGTGAAGAGACTTAAATTTTACTTGGTATAAATATGGTTGCTGTTCTTGTTTAAATAAGACTATTAAAGTTGATGTTTGTCCAGTATGGGGCCCTGAAGTTGTGAGTTTTGCTCAGACTATAGATTATCATCATCAGTACCAATTGGGACATTAAAGGAAAAATAATGGAGAAGGCAAATGAAGATTTTGGGTTTTTTATTTTGTTTTCTTTTTTTCTTTAGCATAACTAATTTCTCTCTGGTTTCTTGAGTGTTCTCTCTTTTTTTTTTTGAAGCATACATTATATGATTTTAAGCTTCGTTAAAAGATGTTACTTAGATGATTTTGAAAAATTGTTTGCTATCACTATTCCTACTAGATGCGTTATTTGTGGGTCTGTAGGAGATATTATGTAGACAAAAATCTGTTCTATAATGTGTGTGTGTAATGTATGTTTGTGTGCAAGTGTGTGTATGTGTGCACATGAGTGTGTGTGATTTCTGGTAGCTAAAGCCCAAAACTGGAAAATTTAATTTATATTGATATCCATTGACTGCCAGGTGGATGGCCAAGTCTTTTGAATTATAACCTTTTGTATGTAAGTTAAAAATATTTACCATAAGCTATAGAGCTTTTTCTCAAATTACTCAATATTTAGGTTTCCTGCTTACTGATTTAATCAACAGAATATATAGTCAGAAAGGTCATGGAGCCTCCTGAAGTGGACCAAGGAACCTCTGTCATAAACCCTGCAGGGGATCCCACATGTGAAACCTGCCCCTCCATCAGGCACTGAGTTTCCTCAGACTCAGGTAGGCATCCATTTTCAACCAGTCCCTTGAAAGGAGCAATGCAGAGGACTCTGGCTTTAGAGCTGAAGGCCTGATTTTGAGAATGGCATCAACATTTTTATTTGTATATTTTAGAAAATGTACTTATTTTTATTTCTTGTCAATTTAATAAAACTTTTCATAAACCATAGATAATGATAACCTACTGCACAGAATTTTATTAGGAATGAGTGAAACAAAGGTAATAAAAGTATTATAAAGTTCTCAAAAGATGCTAGGTGTTTTTGTTTGTTTTAAAATGTAGTATCACCTCTTCCATTGGCCCTGTTCTTTGGTTTCTATTCATTTACTCAGCAGAGACATATTGAATCTCTACCCATTGGCAGACCCTGGGCAGGTGTTAGGTTGTGGTGGCCACCCCCAACCCAGAGCTAATTGTCCAGTGGGAAATCTGACTGTAAAGAAACGTATTAGCCAATACAGTCTTGCCTGGTGATAGAAGCTGAGGTGGAAAACTGATCGGTTTCAGAAGAGAGTGTAATAGAGACTTCATTTGGATTGTGAGTCAGGGAAGGCCTGTTTGAGGAATTGGCATTGCATTTGATATTGGTTTATAAGGAAGCCTTGGGGAGATGAAGAGCAGGCAGAACGTCTTCTCAGTGGAGAAAACATCAAGTGCTATTACTCTGGGATGGAAAGCAAGTTTAGAAGGAAGAAGGGATACAGAGGCAGGAGTGGCTGAAGCATAGTGAATTGGAGGGCCTGGGGGTTGAATGACAAAGGGTGAGTCTGCAAAGACAGTCATAGTCTAGATGTTATTAAAGATTTGGGTTTTATTGCAAATTCAGTTGGAGGTCATTACAATATCTGGAGCTGGTAAGTGGCACAAGCTGATTTATGTTTAAAAGAATATAAGCCCTAAATATAAGCTATATCATCAGCCATGCTATAACATAGATTATTTAGTAGCTGAATGACTCTTGTAGAAATAGAGATGTTCATCATAAACATTCAAACAATCTGTAAAAGTTCACAAAGGAAGGCAAAATTCAATGTGAATACCAGGCCGGACACAATGGCACATGCCTGTAATCTCAGTACTTTGGAAGGCTGAGGCAGGTGGATCACTTGCAGCCAAGAGTTCGAGACCAGCCTGGCAAACATGGAGAAACGCCATCTCTACTGAAAATATAAAAATAAACCGGGTGTGGTGGTGTGTGCCTGTAATCCCAGCTACTTGGGAGGCTGAGGCAGGAGACTCTCTTGAACCCAGGAGGTGGAGACTGCAGTGAGCCGAGATCATGCACTGCACTCTCGCCTGGGCAAGATAGCAAGACTCTGTCTCAAAAATAAAAATCATTGTGAATCCCATCATTCAGAGAAAATCACTCTTAACATTTGGGTGAACTTTGTTTCACACGGTATGCACACATGTTTACAATTTTATATTCAGATGATCAAAAATATATTGTTTTATTCTCCACAGACCTGAGTAAAAACTCCACATATTGTGTTTTTTTTTCCCATTACAACAGTGAGGTACATCAATATGCCTGATGGATGCTTAGGTATGAATTTCTCTAATTGGCTTAGTCAATTCCCTATTAATAACTTTCAGCTTTTTCCTGTTTGTTGCTAATATACTGATGTGGTGAAGCATCCTTGTACATCTTTTGGAGATAGATATATTTCATGTATGCAATTATTAAAGCAAATATCTAAAAGGGAAAAGGATGGATTAAGGCATTTGTACATTTTAGATTTTCATTCATATTGCCAGTTATCTGGAATTTAGGAAATCATGTGAAGAAGCATCAGAATTTTTTTTTTCTCTAGATGAAGAGTCAATTGTCTTATTCACTGAAAAAGTAGGGTGCAATTTGAAACAACACAATTATCAATTTTACTCTTTGCAAATTTAAGACCTCTCTCATTCGTTTTCTCTGTGTACAGGTTCATTTCTCTCACTGGACTGTAGACTCTTGTAACCATAGTAACATATGCTTTAGGTCAATCTCAAACTTGTATCCCAGCTTGGACTACTTGCCAGTTGTAGAACCAAAGGCAATGGATTATTACAGTGGCTGTAATTTATTTTAAAAATATTTCAGCATAGATGGTACCATGGATACCATGTGTGAGTGAGTGTAAATTGGTTTTAATCCATGCCTAGTTAACATTTAAAATATCCTAATTCAGAGTACACGCCAGAGGGTTGCTTAGTTAGCATGTGAAAAACTGTAGTTAGAATTTCACTTTCTGAAGGCCTTAGCTACAAGCCTTCAATTACGGCTATCTCAATCCATATTAGAGTGTTTTTGGTTAACAGAGTAATGTAGAAATTCTATTTCATTGGTGAAACAGATACTATACTAGATATGTGGATAGGTGTACTGTGAGATATGTGGATAGGTGTACTGTGAGATATGTGGATAGGTATACTGTGAGATATGTGGATATGTATACTGTGAGATATGTGGATAGGTGTACTGTGAGATATGTGAGAGGCCTCTGGCTTATTTACTCTCAATGCAGACTTATTGGCACTTGGGGTCCTCCAATTCTTCTCTGTGCCTTCTAACTGTTGAGAATTCCTGATCCAAACCTGATGCACCTGATGAAAACAGAAAGTCACTTGAATCCAGCTTCTGTGGTATTGCCTTACTAGTCTGGAGTGGCTCTTTCATGCAAATCTCTCTTTTAAGAGTCTAATGGGCACAGGGTTGGGACAAGATCAATCTTCCAGAAACAGGTTTTACAATGATTGCTGTAACCACTTGGTAATAACTGTTGATTGCTGAATTTGGTCTGAGACTTGCTTTCTCTGCACCATACAGTAATCTGGAAGAAGATATCCACCGTAAAGAATCTGCCAGCTGTGCAAATCAATTCACAATGCTGAGAATACCTTGGAAGTCACTTTCTCTCTCTCTTTTTATGGAAACATTCAGCCAGGGAACTTTCAGCAACTCAAAACTGCTGAGCCCCCTTGTAGCCTTTGGCAGCCAGTAGGCTGAATTGAGGTTGGTCACAGAACACTCCCTGTGCCCATTCTTCTTAAAATAAAAAGCGCATACCAAAAATCATGGCAGGTATGCAAATATTACTACAGTTTTTATGAGGGGGATGCGATTGTCAAGTCACAGGCAGAACTTAAGCTTCCCTTTAAACGCCGTTCTCTCTCGCCAGTCTTGTCTCCACCCTCTCTCTTCCATGTCTCATTTGCCATTTACTGTTTGATTTTCTTTCCACTTTCCTACTTTTATGAGGCCTCAAAAATCTCATTTATTTATGGTCCATACCCTTGAGGCAAAACTAAATTGTTGCTCATAAATGCCCATTGACACCCTGGAACTATTCTTGTGTAAAAGAGAACTGGAGTTATTCCATTACTACCCCTCTGGCAAGAAATTTCAGAAGGATAGAGCATTCCTTCCTCATGCAGGGTATGTTTTGCCCCAGAATTTTCCTTCACTGCTGCTCAGTCCACCATGAGGCCCCCTTATGTTGCCTCCCCCACATCTTAGGGCAGCTAAAGCCTGTTAGCAGTGTTGAAAATGGGGCAAGGGAAATATCTACCACAGGAGTGTGTTCCAGGGAGGGGAAGTATTTCCCAGAGCATAGAGTCTGCATTCCATTTCCTTCAGAGTGGTGTCAGCAAACAATTCAGAGTGTGAAAAAGACATTTTGGATCATGTTTACAGGGCTCTTGGTTCCCCTGCTTTGGTTTTTAGGGATATGAGCTTAGCTATCCTTAAAATCTTTTGATCAGCATGTGAAGGCCAAGTCACTTTAGGCCTAGCTTAGTGCAGTCTACAAAGAACTGGCCAAGGTGCAAATGTCCCTCCTTGACTTCTGCGATACGCTTTAACATTTTAATTCTGTGCTTCCCGCGCTCACAACAGTGACTTCTCATGAACAGCAAGGCTTCTCATGAAGTACATCGTGGTTTGCACTTCAATTATAATAGCAACCTTTCTGACTACTTGGATTCTTTTTGTTTCTTCTGATCTCACAAGTTTGATATTATATAATGTGGAGAGGCAATTTGTTCTAATAGTTAAGGACACAGGGAAAGAACCCTGATTTTGCCATCTACCAATTCTGTACCATTTGATAATTATAAACACTTCTAAATCTCAGTTGCCTCATCTGTAGAATGGGTGTATTAACAATGCTTAAATTATAGGATGGTTGTGAAATACAAAAGAGATAATATACATGAAGTGTATATAAAATATACCTAAAATGTCTGGTAATTCAATAAATTATAGTAATCATCTTCATCACTTAAGATGACAGAGTTGGGAAGTGGGATTCCTGAGATTCAAACCCAACCTAACTTCTAAGCTTATGTATTTGGAATTGTGTTTTATGACAAAGACAACAGTGAATCAGAGCTAACATTTTATATTGAGCTCTAAAAAGACTTACTGGGTACTATCGTAAGGATGTATACCTATTAACCTCTCTAGAGTCATGACAACCCTATGAGATTGGTATAACTCATCATTTTCCATATTTGGAGATGGAGAAACTGAGGCCCAGGGAAGTTAAGTGACTTGCTGAAGATTCCTGCTGGTAAGTGGCAGTAGCGAGCCATCACCTGCCTGGGGAGTGCAGGCTCTGAGCCACTTGCAGTGCTCTGCCACCTTTGTGAGTTCCATTCTCAGACTGGACACTTCATTGCTCAGAAGTCTTTCCTGAAGTAGGGATGGTTTCTGTATAGCATGGTGGGGGGGTTGCAGTGTGGGAGCCTGAGTCAAGTAAGCAGGCCTGAAAAATTGGCAGGATGGTAGGCTGGGGTTCTCTCTAGCACACAGAAAGACTTTGCCCTCCTCTTGGAAACAAGAAAGATGAGGAATTCATGGAACAGGAGTTGAGTCCAAAGCTGGTGACCACTTAAAAAGGAAAACTTTGAGTAGAGTTATTGTGTCAAGTAAATGGATTTCTCTCTGACTTATCTTGGGGCTAATGCCTGCATGGGAAGCAGGGACCATATAAGACAATGAGATTAATAATTCACATTTATTACAGCTCTGTATGAATGATCTTATGTAATTATCATGACAAGCAATGGAAGGAGTTATTATGTTTGTACCCACTTATCAGATGAGAAATCTGAGGCACAGATAAGTTTAAAATTGTGCCCACAGTCACAGTGCTGGGGTGAGGGTCTTGACAGGCAGACTCCAGACCACACTCCACTTTTGTGGATGTGACGACGGCATGGAGAAGCAACTCGGACCACAAAGCATCAGGGCAACCATGCCATGAGGGACATGACTTTTCCAAGCAGATATATCAAGGAATTTTCTGAAAGAGATAGGAATCAACATGGAGGTGGGGAAGTTTTGCACATTGTGAGGTCTTATCAGTAAAAAGAAATAACTAATGAGCTGAATAAAGCTTTCCCTTTGTTCCTCTTCTGTTCCGAAGTGGTGAGGCTTGAGGAAACATGTTAGAGAAGAAATGATTTAGTCAGAGGTTGTGCATGGAGAATCATACTTTTGTTTTCCTCAAGAAGGCCATGTCATCAGTAGATAAGCACTTTAAAGAGGGCACATCCTTATATCTTCCCACTTTGGGGGAGAAAATTTTTCTGAGAGTAGAAAAATTATAATGGGCTTTCTGCTATCCTTTGTAGGAGGAAAATGGTAACAATTTAGTGATGTGGCTGGAAGAATCATGTTTCTTTTCTCTGAGGCATCATTCTGACTTAAGTGAGGGGGAGTTCTTAATTGTTGAGATAATGCCAGACCAATAAGTCAGCTAGCCCTAGTGTGGTCAATAATAATTCTATCAGAAAAGCTTGAAGTCATTTGCTGTTTGTGATTTCATAGCAAATAAAACTTTACTCAACAGGTGTTTTAAGTAAGTGGTTTGACTCCAAGGTCTACATACAATGTTTTCTTTATGCTAAATTAGTTTGCTTAAGAAGTCTCCAAGATAGGTAAAGTGAAAAGCATTGCTCCCAAGAATCAAACCAACACAACCACTTAAAACCTAATAAAAATGTATTTGACTAAGACAGGGAATAGAACGTCATTATTCTAGCAAAAGATTAGTTTGTGTTTTATTTCACTTAGCTTCATCTTTCTGTGGACCATAAATAAGAAATGCCAAGTAATAAATACACTATACAAAATGCATTCTAATAATCCTAAAGGGCTTCACTACTGTGGTTATAACCTGCAGATGTAAATTACGGCTGATACTCTAGCCTTCATTTATCAACTTCAGAGCTTCTCTTTTTGCTGCTGTAAATGCTATAGAATTATGCTGTTTACAGAATAAATTAACTTGGTGTAGCTAAATCTTTTAAATATCTTAAAGATAATATTAAAATCTTCAAGGAATATATGATGATACATAATATAGTGTGGTTTTGGATTTTTTTTTTTTAACTGAAAACAATCCATACTGCAAGGTAACAAATTGGGAAGTTATCCAAGAGAAACCAAACAGCTGTTTTCAATAATGAAGGTAAATTCTAGTCATGGGAAAATCTCTATTACTGCCAGAGCTGTTGGAAAAGTTTTGTGCATTAAACAGGTCTTGAGACTAGCAGAGAAATCCCTTATGCAATCTAGACCCAAACCACTGTTCTTTTTTTGTTTTGTTTTCTGGTCTCCATTTTTACCTTCCATTTCAGTGACTCTCGAATTTGAAATAGTTGGTGCACCAGAAAACAAACAACAAAAACTATATGCCACTGTGTACTTTTTGTTTTTAATCTTTTAGATTATTTTGCTTTATTTTATTTTGGTTATAACTAATACATAATAATTGTACATGTTTATGGGACACAGTGTGAGATTTCAATATATGTACACATCGTGTAATGATCAAATCAGGGTAGTTGGCATGTCAAATACCTTAAATCATTATCATTTCTTTGTGGTGATAGCTTTCAAGATCCTCCTTCCTAGCTATATTGAAATATACAATACACTATTATTAGCTATATTCACCCTACTGTGCAATAGAATAACCAAATTTATTCTTCCTATTTAACTGTAACGTTGTACTCATCAGTCAATCTCTCTCCATCTTTCCCTCCTCCTCCCCTTCCCAGCCTCTGGTAACCACTGCTCTATTCACTACTTCTTTGAAATCAACTTTATTAGATTTCACATGAGTGAAATCATGCACATTTGTCTTTCTGTGTCTGGTTTATTTCATTTACATTATACGTTCCAGGTTCGTCCATGTTGCTGCAAATGACAAGATTTTCTTCTATTTATAGCAGAGTAGTATTTTATTGTGTATCTATATATTTTCTTTATTCATTCACCTGTTGGTAGACACTTAGATTGATTCCATCTCTTGGCTCTTATGCATAATGCTACAATGAATTGGAGTGCAGTTATCTTTTTGACTTAACTGATTTCAATTCTTTTGGATATATACCCAGAAATAGAATTGTAGGTCATATGGTAGTTCTATTTTAAATTTTTGAGTAATTTCCATACTGTTTTCCATAATAAGTGTACTATTTTACATTCCCACCAACAGTATATAAAAGCTCCCTTTTCTCTACATCTTCACCAGCATTTGTATGTTTTTTGCCTTTTTGATAACAACCATTATTTTTTGTTTTGTTTTGTTTTTTGAGATGGAGGCTCACTCTGTCACCAGGCTGGAGTGCAGTGGCCCAATCTTGGCTCACTGCAACCTTTGCCTACCAGGTTAAAGTGATCCTCCTGCCTCAGCCTCCCAAGTAGCTGGGACTACAGGCACGTGCCACCATACCCAGCTAATTTTTTTGTATTTTTAGTAGAGATGGGGTTTCACCATGTTAGCCGGGATGGTCTTGATCTCTTGATCTCATGATCCACCCACCTCAGCCTCCCAAAGTGCTGGGATTACAGGCGTAAACCACCATGCCCAGCCGATAACAACCATTTTAACTGGGATGAGGTGACATTTCATTGTGGTTTTGATTTGAATTTCCCTGATGATTAGAGATACTGAGCATATTGTCATATACCTGCTGACTATTTGTATGTCTTCTTTTGATAAATGACTATTCAGATATTTTGCCTATTTTTAATTGGATTATTTATTTAGTTTTTCGATATTGAGTTTCTTACACACTCTGGATATTAACCCTTTGTCAGATGCATAGTTTACAAATATTTTCTCCCAGTCTGTAGGTTCTCTTTGCTTTGTTGATTGTTTCCTACTCCCTACCAAAACACCAATGACATTCTTCACAGAAATAGAACAGACAATCCTAATATTTGCATGGCATACAACAGACTCCAAATAACCACAAAGTAATCTTGAGTAAAATGAGCAAAGCTGAAGGCATCAGGCATTATACTACCTGACTTGAAAATACACTACAAAGCTATAGTAACCAAAACTGGTACTGGCAAAAGAACAGACACATAGACCAATGGACCAGAGTAGAGAGTTTAGAAATAAATCCATGCATTTACAACCAATCAATTTTTGACAAAGGTAGCAAGGACACACTTTGGGGAAAATACATGGTTCTGGGAAAACTGAATATCCACACGCAGAAGAATGAACTAGACCCTTATCTCTCTCTACTTATACAAAAATCAACTCAAAATGGATTAAAGACTTAAATGTAAGATCATAAACTACAAAAATACTAGAAGAAAACACAGGGAGAATACTTCATTGGTCTGGGCAAGGATTTCTTGGATAGGACCTCAAAAGCCCAGGCAACAAAAGCAAAAATAAACAAACAGGATTACAACAAGCTAAAATGCTTCTGCACTGCTGTATATTTTTACTGATGTCTTGCTACTAATCTGGAATGCCCCTTTGAAATCTCCTCCCTCCTTCAAATCCAAACCAAATGCTACCTCTTCCATGAAGTGCTTAAACAAAGTAATTATTAGACCCTTTTCTGAATCCTTTCAAAGTGGTTTACTTGGAGTCACATGTAACAGATATTATATAAACTTTTTATTTGTTACATCTGCACACAATTCTGATCTTCCAAATAAACTGTAATTTCTGTAAGGACAAAGATCTTGTCTTATGCTTGTATGCATTTCCAAAATGGCTTAGCACAGTGCCTTATATGCATTGGAGATTCAATAAGTATTTGTTGACTGTACAGATGAGTGGCTTTCTAATAAACTGGTCTGATCCAGGAAATCATTTGTTTACCCTGCATAGATCTTGGTTTTGCTGCTTTAAATGCCCCCAGCCACTCATGGAGTAAAGAGAAATCCATGAGAAATGAATTGCTGTGTGGTTTTGAAATGATATTCTACAATATTCTTGGAATTGCATAATAACGTTTGTGACCCATATTTTCAGTATATGTTTTATTTCTGTCCTAAAAATACTGCATATGTACGTGTTTGTGTGTGTGTGTGTGTGTGTGTGTAATTGTTTTTTGTACAAAGTAGTGACATTTATATTCCCTATCCTCATCACACAGTATTCTGTTTCAACAAGAGTACAGCTCAGTATTTTTCTCTATCCATGAGAGAAGAATGGAGCTTTTTAAAAAATAAATATAGAGCTACATTCTTATATCATGGTACTCAGCTTTTACCAGCAAGATCATTTTTCTTTTCTAGAACACTGGCCATATACCACACTGATCTGAGGACGCTTTTTTTGAGATGGAGTTTCCCTCTGTCACCAGGCTGGAGTGCAGTGGCATCATCTCAGCTCACTGCCACCTCCGCCTCCTGGGTTCAAGCAATTCTCCTGCCTCAGCCTCCCGAGTAGCTGGGACTACAGGCGCATGTCACCACACCCAGCTAATTTTTGTGTTTTTAGTAGAGACGGGATTTCACCATGTTGGCCAGGAGGGTCTCGATCACTTGACCTCGTGATCTGCCCGCCTGGCCTCCCAAAGTGCTGGGATTACAGGAGTGAGCCACTGAGCCCAGCTGAGGACACCACTTTATTTATAAACCAACTCAAAAATTACTTCTGCCTAAATGCTTTACCTGACCAATTATATTCCAGCCTGTTCACATATGTACCCAAATTTCCTTCAGTATTCATGTAGGTCATGTACAGTATATTATTTCAATATTCGTAAGTTTACGTGGTCATTCAGCAAATATTTACTACATTCAAGCCCTATACTGGTGAAGGTGAAGTTACAAAGATGGCTCAGACACATCATGTCTTCAAGACATGTACAGCTTAGAATGAAAGATTAAATACACCTGTGTGCCCAGGTAGTAGAGTTGAGAACTACCAAAAAAGGGATAAATTAAACAATAGTCACTCAAAGGAAAGAGGACCTAGTGTAAGCTGCATATTATTGGATTGGGTTGTAATTTGAATGCGACCTTAATGGGCAGGTGGAATTTGAGCATTTGTTAACTTACCGCTTTCTTGTAAGTCATTGTAGACTAGAGAGCAAATCTGTATGACTAGCATAAAGACTTTGTAACTCCTTCAAAGAAAATCTATTCTACCAAGCATTTTTGAGAAATGAGAAATGACAACTCCTCAAAAATGGTCAATGGTCAATGGTCACATAGCAGAGAAGGAGGTGGGGTTTACATTGCACCTTCAGAGAGATTCCTTCAAGCTCACCAGCCCATCCTCTCTATTTGTCTTATTTCCTATCTCTCTTACACTGGAGGCAAGAGGTCCCTTCTCCTCAAGTGCTATTTTTTTTTTTTTTTGAGACAGAGTCTCACCAGGCGCCAGGCTGGAGTGCAGTGGCACGACCTTGGCTCACTGCAACCTCCGCCGCCCGGGTTCAAGCAATTCTCCTGCCTCAGCCTCCCAAGTAGCTGGGACTACAGGCACGCGCCACCATGCCCAGCTAATTTTTTTGTATTTTTAGTAGAGACGGGGTTTCACCATGTTGACCAGGATGGTCTTGATCTCTTGACCTCCTGATCCGCCCACCTCAGCCTCCCAAAGTGCTGCCTCAAGTGCTTTTTTCTGATGCACCCAGCCTTGCTGGCTCCAGCTTCTCTCTCTGTGTCTGTCCTGTTACTTTCCCATCTTCCCTTCTCACAAAGCGTCACTGTTCTTTCACTGCTCCTACCCCCTACTTAATGCTACATTTGTCAAAGGCCATTATTATAAGAGTAAAGATTTCGTTACACTCAACTGTTCTCAGCATCCTCTCTCCTTAGAACTCAGTGAAAGATTATAAATAACACAATTTTGGTTATCCTATAATTATTTTTTGTGTGCATGTTCCGTCTCTCAATTGCATTCTACTCCTCCCATGGGTCACAACTTCCAATTCTTTGGAAGCCCTCTCTTCTTTTTTTCATAATACCTGGCATTGTGCTTCCTGCACAGGAGGCTGTGGAGAAGGAGAGGCATAGCTTCTGTCACTGTACAGGGCCATAATGCTTGGGTACTACTGTGCCAGGTGAGTCAGCATCTGCAAGTAAGTGGTGTTTTTGCTACTGACATAATAGCTGAACACCCAGTCCCCAGGAGTCATGTTTGCTTCTGTTGACTTAGGAGACCCTTAGAAGCTTCTTCTGGTATTTCAGACTGTGTAATAAAGGTTGAGTGAGGTGTGATGCTCTGCGTCCCTGGGAATTATCATGGAGGAATGGGAGACTAAGGAAGGTGAGACAAGGACGAATTTATCTCTGTCCCTAAGATGTCAACCACTGTTAGTCATGCTGATATTTATTATGACAATTTGACTCTCCCAGGTACAAAAAGAAAGCATTGTGACAAATTCTATTCATTAACTCTAGTTGTGCATGCTGACATGTGACACTCAAATGTTTCCACCATCTCTGTCAGAATTTATTTCCATATGTTATATTTTACTGGCATAATAAATGTACATATGGTTTGTTTCCTTCTTTATGGCCTAATTGCTATAAATAGCCTAGAGACCTTTCAACTATATTGAACCATCATGTATTACAAGGTTGTTTATTCCTGTCTTCTGAAGAATCACATGGCATTAAAAATTCTGGAAATGACAGTTTAGAATTCGATGAAAAGAATACTGTAAATATATCTTATGCATAACATTACAACATATAAAAATCGTATATCTTGAGCTGTAGTCACGTAGAAAAAAGAAAATGTCCAGCAATTTGTGTTCATTCCTGGATTAAAACATATACGAATGATCAAGACAAAATTAAAACAATTTAAACTAGATGCATTACCCATGGTCAGAGGACACTACAGGAAATATTCCTTAAAGACTGTTTATTCTTATATTTGTTTGGAATGTGGATGTAGGAGGGCCAAGGGCATCTCTAGGCTTTTAGCTTCCAGAAACAAACAAGCAAAGAAAAAAAATTAAAAAGGAAGAGTGAGCTAGGGAACGGTGTCTGAGGGTAGGATTATTTAGGAGGATACGTTTTGAAAAACAAAACAAAAAAAACACCCCTTTTAGTTAAATGTCAGGTTGCATCGTGTGTCAGGCACATCTTAGATGCATTGCAGAATGTGGAGCCAAAGGGTTCTTTGCGGTCATCAAGCAAGACCAAAAACCAGGGATATAATGAGATGCATGAAGCTATTTATTGGCAAAGCAAAGTCTGATAGTTATGACTCTAACTGCTAACCCAGTGCTTTGTCAATCCGTGCTCTCCAACATCCATTGTAGCATTTCTGATGCCCAGAAGCCATATTTGGAATGATCATTTTTACAATAAAAGTTGTGATTTGTAGAAAGTTTTATATCACAATGAGTGAAGTTTGCCTGTCTATATCCACTCAAATATTCTCACTCTGCTAAAGCTTCATTTTTGTGTGTTTCTTCCTCTTTTATAGACGTCTCATTGAGGTTTTTGTGTTGGAAGTAATGCCAGGATTGAGGTGCCACTAGACAGACTTTGGCCTCGGGGTTTCAGGAATATCCCAGTCCAGCCTTGAACTGGACCAGTCAGCTCTCCATCCTGTAAGTCTTCAAGAGATAAATATAAGAAAATAGAAGAGTGATCTGCTTCTTGCCAAAACACTGTTTTGAAAAGTTCTAGTAATTTGGCCCAAAGGCATAAGGAAACCTCACCCTCTCCCAAGCCCCAAATCCAAATCTTACAACTAGTGAACAAAAGAGAGAGGAGGAGAGAGTGACAGAGCTTCAGCAAGGAAGGAGAACTGGGGCAGCAGTGCTGGAAGGCAGGATGGTGCAGTTTGTTTTACCACTTAAGGCAGGATGCTGCTGGAAAACCATCACAGAATACAGAGAAAGAAGCCAGAGCTGGTTTTCTTGCATCTGCTCATGGGGAGCTTTCAGTTTTGATGGCATGGAGGCATGAGGAATGACAAGCCCTGTATGAGCAGTAACCCTTACACTACAGTGTTGTTACCTTCCAGCAAATATGGCTCAATCAGGGTTGTATTATATTACTAGTAAGTCTGGTGTTTTGCCTATAAGTGAGGTGGATCAGAGCAACACGTGCCTGAGAAATTGAGAATGGGCTCCGCCTTTATTTTGAAGGTGGCCCTTTTGTCTTCCTTATGTTTTGCCTACTCTGTCTTAGGTACCCACAGTTACATGATCTTTACATCGTCTTTCAGCATCCTAGTCATCTTCTTCTGAACATGCTTCCTTAATGAGTATTCCCCAGAATCCTGTGAGAATCTTCAGACATGGTCTGACTTCGCGGCTTTGAAAGTTTTTCAAGATCCAACTAAACCATATCTATGGAATTTCCTGATTTATCGCTTAGTAATTTTTATAAAAACAGAAATAAAAATTCATTCACTCGCATTCATATGACACCTGTTCTGGTTCTCCTGGCCTCCTTCTGGGAACTTTATTGTAGCTGGTAACTCCATCATCAACCACCCATTCCCCAGACTAAAAGCTGGGGATTTATCCTCAGTCCGTCCATCTCTTTATTCTCTTCCATCCAATCAGTTACCAGACTGACCATGCTGCCTCCCATTTGTCTGCTGTTATGATTGTTGTAGCAGCAGTCTTCCTTGTTTCTTAATTGGGTACCACAACAATCTCCTCATTGATTCTCTACTTCACCATATAGTGATCCATGACACTGCAAGTCTGGCCATTTCACCCTCCTATCCTTCGTCATTCCCCACTGTGGACAGGACACAATCCACATTCCTTTTGTATGTCTTTCCAGGACAACATCTAGCCTTGTGGATGACCTTTTCCTTACCTTTTCGTGTTTTTTGCGAATACCTGTTTTCCTGTCTTGGGCTTTCACATTCAGAACACTGCATGGCTTGTAGCTCTCAGTATCTGATACCTTTCCCCTCACCTCTGCAACTTCCATGTCTTTGCTTAATGATATCCCTTAACTGGGATATCATCCCCCACTTCCATTGTTGTGAGAATTAAATGAGGTAATACATGTGGAGCACATTCAATAGGAGCTGGCATATCACACGTGTTCAGAAACTGTTGGCCCTGAGGGAATGTAACCCAGTGGTTAAAGGGAGAAGCTGAAGCCAGACCAGCTATTTTGGAATGCAAAATTCACTTAACATCTCTTTGTCTTCATTGCCTCTTCTGTAGAAAGATGATAATAATTGTGCCTATCTCATAGGTTGTTAAGAGGATTAAATAAGATAATATATACAAAATAGTTAGAGTCATGCCTGCAAAATAAATTCTCAATTGTTTACCATTATTATTAATCTTTGAGCTTTAGTTCAGGCAACATCTCCTCTGCCTTTTGCCCTTATTAGCTGAGTTATTGTTAGGTGCCCTTCTTCAGTGCTTACGTAGCACTCATTTCATTCACTTATTCATTCATTCAATAAATATTTGTAGAAATCATACCTTCTGGTAAAAATGAAAATACAAATAAGACTACCTTCAAGGAAATCTCAATCTAATGGAGAAGACCAACCCATTGATGTCGTACAAGCAATATGACAAGTACGGTGATTGGAACAAAGCCCAGAAATGTAATGACAAGAACCTGTAGTTACAAATGAGCACCAAAGTCCCCATTACTACTTTGTTTTGCCTTTCTTCTAGTTTGACCATGTGAATTAGAAAAGGTCCTTTACTTTCTGTTTCATTGTACTTTTCCAAGGATTGACTTTCCTTTTAGTTTCACCAATGGTCTTCATTTTGCCTTTTCCTGTAAGCTTGTGCTGTGTCCTACTGACAGGTCACAGACTCAAATATGAGGGCCAATAGGTACTGAAAATGAGAGGAGCTAGTGTGGTGCAGACTGGGGCATGGCTAAACGCATGGCATGGCTGATCGATACTGACTAGAGTGAGCATGTTTAAGAAGGTCTAAATCTCTGTGAAAACATTCAATGTCCAAATGATAAAGGACATTTCAGAATGGTGGACTTCACTCCTTTCTTGCCTGTGTTATATTGGATAAAGTGCCTGAATATAGTCTTCCCAAGAACTGTTATAATTCTGTATTTAATGGCACTTGAGAAAGACTATTCGGTTAGATTAGGGAAGAATACCAATGCTGTCAGAAAAGGCATTGCCCATTTGGGTTCTGTCCTTTTGTTGGCCACATATTGACAGCATTAAAAGAAAAAGCATTGAAAGTTGATTTGTGTCATGGAATGCTTATGTACGTACTCGTTCTATACTTGACACGTTGTAGGCACTCCATAGTTTCAAGTGCTAATGAAAAGCTCGTTAAGCTTCTGCAGAGAAAACAAAACTATTATCAGAGCAAATAGACAACCTACAGAATAAGAGAAAATTTTTGCCATCTATCCATCTAAGGTATAATATCCAAAATCTGCAAAAAAACTGAAGTTTACAAGAAAAGAAACAACCCCATTAAAATGGGCAAAGGATATGAATACATACTTCTCAAAAAATGACATACATGTGGCCAAAAAACATATGAAAAAAAGCTCAACATCACCGATCATTAGAGAAATGCAAATCAAAATCACAATGAGATACCACCTCATGCCAGTCAGAATGGTGATTATTAAAAAGTCAAGAAACAACCAATTCTGGCGAGGTTACAGAGAAATAGGAGCACTTTTGCACTGTTGATGGCAATGAAAATTAGTTCAACCAGTGTGACTATTTCTCAAAGATTTAGAACTGGAAGTACCATTTGACCCAGCAATCCTATTATTGGGTGTATACTCAAAAGCATATAAATCATTCCATTGTAAAGATACATGCACATGTATGTTCATTGCAGCACTGTTCACAATAGCAAAGACACGGCATCAACCCAAAAGCCCATCAGTGATAGACTGGCTAAAGAAAGTGTTATACATACACACCATGGAACACTATGCAGCCATAAAAAGAAATGAGATCATGTCCTTTACAGGGACATGGATCGAGCTGGAAGCAATTATCCTCAGCAAACTAAGGCAGGAACAGAAAATGAAACACCGCGTGTTCTCACTTATAAGTGGGAGTTCAACAATGAGAACCCATGGACACAGGGAGGGGAACGACACCCATTGGGGCCTATTGGGGGAGGGAAGGAGAGGAGAACATTAGGGGAAAAAGCTAATGCATACTGGGCTTAATATCTAGGTGATAGGTTGTTTGGTGCAGCAAACCACCATGACACACGTTTACCTGTATAACAAACATACACATCCTGCACATGTACCCTGGAACTTAAAGAATAAAAATAGAAATTAAGATTAAAAAAGAGAAAAGCTCTTTAAATTGCTTTGCAGAGGCAATAATAATTAATACTCATAATACAAACTGAGGAACTGCCTCACTCTTCAGAATCATCAAAACTATTTAATTATATTTTATTATTACTTGTATTATAGTGTATTTTTTAGAAACTAGAAATAATTGTTTAGTGATTTTCTGTCTATTGCCTCCCATATTTGATCCATGAGAGCATGCTTTTCCCCCTCCTGTATCATAAAAATCATTGTCATGATTGTAACCATTATCTTCGTCATCATCATCATAGCTTTTATGACAGAATTTCACAATTTTCAAAGATCTGTCTTATCTGTATTATCTAATGTGATTTTCATATTCCCCTTTTGAAGTAAACCGGAGGGATACATTCCCTAAGACTTTGTTTTCTTTCTTGTAAAATGGATATATCCATACTTATGTGAATGTTAAAGTAAACTGCATGTGGCACCTGCCAACCCTTTGGTGGTCAGGTCATTTTTTACACTGCCTGTTATATTAGTTCCTGTGGCTGCTGTAACAATTTACCACAAATCAGGTGGCTTAAAATAACAGGAATTTATTCTCACTGTTTGGGAGCCCAGAAGTCTGAAATTAGAGTGTTGGCAAGGCTGTGCTCCCTCCAGAGGCTTCAAGGGAGATTGCATTCTTTGCTGCTTCCAGCTTCTGGTGGCTGTCAGCCTCCCTCGGCTTGTGTCTCCATCACTCTGGTCTCTTCCTCCATGGTCACATCGCTTCGTCTTCTTGTCTGTGTGTCTCTCCTTTGTGTGTTATAAGAATACTTGTTTTTAGATTTATAGCCTACCCAAATAACCTAGAATAATCTCCTCATCTTGAGATTCTTCATCACATCTGCAAATACCCTATTTCCACACAAGGTCACATTCACAGGTTCCAGTGATGAGGATTGTGGGCATATATTTGGGGGGGGGGGTGTAGATTTTTCCCTCTGTATATATATCTTAGGTGATTTGCGTGGTACTTACATGTAACAGGTCTTTGACGCAGGGGTCTACATTTGACAGATCTTTCCACTCAACCATGCCCCGGATTTTTCTGACTTCACACTTAACTTTTTTTATGTATATAAGTGATTTTCCAAGGTCACAAGACAGTGAAACCAGACCTTTGGTGTTTTTATTTTGGGGTCCAGTGCTCTTTCCAATAATCACATTATTAACACGATTTATTATAAGAACAAAATAGGACATTTGAAAGATCTGCCTGCATTGAGAGTAATATTCCTCATTGGGATTGTGATTATCCATGTTTGCCTCTGGGAGTAGTGAATAGCTGAATGGGTGCAGGGTAGTTGACTAAGAGCCTGGACTGAACTCTATGGTCAGGCTGCTTGGGTTCAAGTTCCATTTCTTCCATTTGTTGGCATGTGACCTTAGACAACATACTTTACCTCTGCATTTTCATCCATATAAAGAGCTTGATAACAACAACAGCAACAGACTGCTGATTATTAAGTGACATATGTAAGAAAGTCAGGTCTGAGGAATCGTAAGTGCTCACTCTATCATCACCATCACTGTCACTATTTGTATTGCTTTTTGTCTTATGAATGTGTTATAGGAAATAGGCTGGTCTTTGAAAGTAAGGTTTTCTATGACTTAGTGAAGAACATGCAGCGTAGGAGTTCAGGGGCTGATCATTCCATTTAGGAAAACTCAAGAAACTTAAGAACCAAAGCCAGTGGGTGCCAAAGAAAAGATTCTGAGAATAAAAATGTCACTTACTGTTAAAAAAGCTTAGAAATGGAGCTGCTTTTTCACTACTAAATAATAAACTGTTAAATTTTGCTACTGGCTGCCTGCCCTGATCAGAGATTTGGAAAAGTGTGGTAAAGACAGCTGGTTGTTAAATAAAACTATTTACAAATGCTTTAGTTTTCTCTTACATAGACACATATGTGGCTTTTACCTGACAGAACCTCAGAGGTGATTCTCCCCTCCCCACCGTTTTGATTCACTGTAGAAATCAAACAAAAACGTTAGTAGGGCAGCGTGGCACGAGAATGTCAGTTACCAGAATGGTGCCACAATGGAAGGAGTCATAAGGCTACAGCATTCAAAGAATCTGAAGCATTCAGCCACTTATAGGACCTGGTGGGAGGCTAATTCAGGATTTCCTTGCAGAGGGACCTTGTATAACAGGAATTATTTCATTGGCTGACTTTGTATTCATCTGAAGCCTGTTTATAGAGCAACCTAGAAACTTGGGCAGACAGGCTGTAACAGAGCTTCCACAGGATGAAAGGGACTCACAGGTTACTGTGTGCTCTTGGAAAAAGTTTGTGACTCCAGGCTCTTGGCAGGGTTAAGTAATTTGTCCATGATCCACAGACAGTACAGGCCCAGACTGTGTTCTCTGCTGAAGGCCAAGAAATGTCTGAAAACAAAGTTTTTTCATAACATATTTGGGGGTAGAACCTGACCTGAATTGACACGAGGCTCTTTATCATCTTAGTGTGTGCATTAGCTTGCTGGAACTGCCGTAACAAAGCATCACAGACTGGGATACTGAAACAATAGAACTTGTTTTCACACAGTTCTGGGGGCTAGAGTCTGAGATCAAGGTGTTTGAAGCGTTGGTTTTCTTTGAGGTCTTTCTTCCTGGTTTGGAGGTGGGCATCTTCTCCCTCTGTTTTTAATTGGTTTTCCCTCTTGCCTATATGTGTCCTAATTTCTTCTTCTTATAAGGACAGTAGTCATGTTGGATTAGGGCCCGCACTAATGTTCTCATTTTGCCTTAATTACCTCTTTAAAGACTGTTTATAAAACCAATCACATTCTAGGTTCTAGGGGTTAGCACTTCAACATAAGAATTTTGAGAGGACACAATTCAGCCACAAAAATGTGAATATTAATGTGTTTCTTGCAGAGATACTATTACTGAGTTTGATTATAGGGGTGCTGCTCCAGACCCCACTGGAGGTGGTTTTGTTTATTTTTTTTTCAGTTGAAGTCTCACTCTGTCGCCCAGGCTCGAGTGCAGTGGCGCGATATCGGCTCACTACAACCTTTACCTCCCAGGTTTAAGTGATTCTTCTGCCTCAGCCTCCCAAGTAGCTAGGACTATAGGAGATGTAGTTTTTAAATATGTTATATGTACTCTATTATAACAGCTTTCTAATGTGTCCCCCAATTCTGAACTTCAAAATATATCTTGCCACAGAGGTTTCAGAAAAGGAGCTGTGGACCTATAACAGTTATAGCTGAGATTTCACCTGAGGCCAGGCTTCTGCTCTTACCAATGCAGAGATAGGCCATAAAATGAAAAGATTAAGTAAATGGTCCCCCAAGGTCCTCGCAAGCATTAAAATGCCGTTGACTCTATGACAATAAGCAGAGATGTTTTAAAAATAAATTTTTATCTCCTAAAAATTGCTGGGATTCTTCAAGACTGATTCTTCTAGTTGAGAACATCTATTTGGATGACTTGCAAGAGAGGACTGCATCCTGCTGCCACAGAAGATGGCTTGAGGGCCGGGCGCGGTGGCTCATGCCTATAATCCCAGCACTTTGGGAGGCCCAGGCAGTTCAGTCACATGAAGTCAGGAGTTCAAGACCAGCCTGGCTAACATGGCGAAAACCTATCTCTACTAAAAATACAAAAATTAGCAGGACGTGGTGGCAGGTGCCTGTAATTCCAGCTGCTTGGGAGGCTGAGACAGGAGAATCACTTGAATCCAGGAAGTGGAGATTGCAGTGAGCAGAGATCATGCCATTTGTACTCCAGCCTAGGCAACAAGAGCAAAACTCTGTCTCAAAAAAAAAAAAAAAGAAAGGAAAAGAAAAAGAAAAAAGAAATGGCTCAAGCTATTTGGGCAGGAAATTCTGGAGTCAGAGTGCCTAGAGAGTATAGAAGGGTGGAGTTGGCACCTACCCAAAGAGGTAATAATGTTCTCTTGCTCTGTAAGAAGTGGTCCGGCTGAAGGAGGGGCAGAATGGAGGCTTCCAGAGCACAGGCCAAAAGTAGCATTGTCTGAGAGCTAGGCATTTTAGGGGTTGCACAAGGAAGACGGAAGCAAAGAATTCCCACCAGAAAAGAAATAGGTTGAGTTGTAAATCTTATGGGGCATGGAGTACTGTTTTTCCTGTTTTTGTTCTTGCATATGGAGAACTTTTTGCCCTTGAGAACCAGTCCTCAGGAGACAAGAGAGGGGCAAAGATTCTCTGCTGTTTCCAAGTCACCATACAATTCAAAATAAAACATAAGACGCTCTTAAGATTTATTTTAGTAAACTTTGAAGAGCTGGTTAATGCCATATGAGGTCTGAAAGTTTTAGATTTTGGAGGGTAAAAGCTTTGCTTTTTAAAATAGTAATTGCCATTATGGGGCATTAGATTTTGAAAGTATGTTTTGAAACCAAATGTTTCATTAAAAATAAAATCTAAGAAGGAATACCTAAAGAGAACATTGCTTAATTGTATTTGATGTCTTTCCACAAACTGAGTTGAAAGAAATATTTCCCCCAGTTTTGAAAAGATTTCTATTTTTGTCGAGAGGTCTGGTGGTTTCACTCTGTTAAGAATTTTTAGAGACTCTCCAAACACATGATCAGATAGTTTACAGGAGGGCCTCATGTGAAGGACTTTGGGTCTTAGAATAAAATTTGTTATTATCTATTCTGATGTCCTGTCCTCTCTGGGTTTGAGTTTACCTGCGTCAGTGGGCAGTACTTGGTGACTGGAAACACAACCACCAAATTTCCCAGATCATGGCTGAAGACCGTGGAGGGTCAGAGCAAGTGAACTTACTTGGTCTCCAGAGTGAGCATGTCACCTTGAGCTGTGTGAGAACCACGAATCATTTCCAAGATGATTGTGGATGATGCCCAACCCTTAAAGTCATTTTTGCTTCTATTTGCTAGATCCAGCCTATAGACACTGCAAAGGGAATATGCGTGAATGAGGATATGAGTGAGTGGAAGACATACTCAGGACTCAGTAGTTAACACAAAGGGATCTGACATGTAAGAAAAGCCCAGAACAAGGAGTTAGCTGCAGTTTATGCCACATCAAGAATTTACCCTTTCTAGTAAAAGAGCTCTTCTGTGCCACACTTCTATATCCTATTTCTCATAGAGTCATCAGGCCAGCAACAGGCCTTGTCACCATACCTCTGGGAATAAGGCAGGAATATAAAGTTGTGGTCCAGCCAATTCTACATGAGGCTGAGTCAAAGCAAACCTTTGGCTAGTGTGAATCTAATTCGAAGAATGACCCCACATATCTTCAGGCCTCTGTTTCTGACCTTCTGGAGGCCTCCAGCAAACATCTGCCCTTCCAAGTCCTGCTACATACAGAGCTAACTTCGATTTTAGGGCAACCACATGCAAATCTTTGCAAGAAAGCAGTGCCTCATGTAGCTTCTCTGTGCCTCTTCTCTATCTTTTTATACCACATGGGGTTTGAGGTTGAATTGATCCATCTACGTATCAAGGAGGGCACTTATTATACTGTGGACGTGTATATAAGCATGGCTCTTGACCTAGAAGATTTTCCATTCTCCAGTCAGTGACTTTAAAAGTAATATTAAGCCTCTGGATGGATGGGGCCAAGTCTGTGATGCAAGCATCATGCAATTAAGCAGTCAAGGTATACACTTAAAAACTGTTATAGTGCTTTGTGGAATAAACATGGATACATGAGTGGCAGGCAATGAGTGATATGAAGGTTCCGGAGGGCAAGAGAAGACTGAGAGGAGTTGTCTAGGGGGGCACTTTGGAAATGTTGAGCTCTGAAATAAGCATTGAAATTGGGTAGGAGGGCAACCCAAGTTAGGGAAGGGGGCCCTCCTTGATAAACAGAGCAGCATAACCCAAGGTGTGAAGTTGGATCAAACAGTGATTATTGGGAACCAACAGTGGGCCAGCAAGACTGGGAAAGTCCTTATCATTAGAACTCTGTCATGTAGTCAGTGTCTCTTCAGGCATGGTAATATACTGCTAGTTTTTCTTTTGCAATAATTTTGAGTAATTTTCTTCTCCAAAATTCTTATAATCGGAAAACTTCCATCAGCAGGTTCTGGGCTATAACTACCTCATTTGGCCTCAGGATCAGTCAATATTCATGGCTGCAGAGCAGGAGACTGGACCCCACTGACTCCTGTGTTGTTTGCACAACTTCTGCTGCAGCCTCTGATCCATGCCATGACTCCAGGGCTGCCTTCTCGGAAGGCAGCCATCCTCTTTACCCAGGAAAGATTCCTACCAACAGCCTGCTCCATATGGTGGAGAAAGAGTGGATGGGGAGGGAGAGAAAAACTGGGCTAATTTCATTTTTTCATTCAGAATTTTTTTACATGCAATAACTTTTCTACCAAAAAAAGTTATTGCGTTTAGGCTATTTGCCCTAAAAAGCACATTTCTTTGGTTATCTAAGTGGTAATTGGATTTATCTGAAGGCTGTGCAGTCACATGTTATCTGATCCCTAGTGTTTAATTGTGTGGGTGCAGTGAGGTCTCTCTGCTAAGGAAGTAACTTTGCAGTTTCCCTTGGGAAGAAATGCATCCCTAACTGGGTCAATTCAACCCAGCTACATTATCTTTTTAATGTTGGAGTAGCAACTGTGACGGTCTTGTCCTAAAAAGCTTCTTTCAAGTACACCACATATCTAAATAGCCTCCTAGTTTTATTGTTTATTCAGCTGAAAAACAAAACATTATTGGCAACTGAACAAACTCAAAACTAAAGAAACAAGATTTGTTTTTAATTGGTGGAAGATTTATCTAATTGGAGTATGAATCACAGCCCTCATACTTAAAGGGATATTGTAGAAGATGCTGCAAATCAAACATACAAAGAGAACAAAATAAGTTTCCTGTCGGGTCAAAAATTCTTCTCACTGTGTATATGAATGCTGGTTTCCAGTGTCCTAGGGAGCCTTGCCTCTTAAGCAACAACACAGTTATTGTTTGTGCCTGAGCTGTCTTAGAGTAGCAAAAATCAGTGTTTAATGAGGAAGCTTCTGCCTGGACACCTCAGGAGGCCACATCAGTCCTCTTGAGCTGTCTTAGGTGGGATGGAGGAATGCTCCCTCAGATTAGTTTGAGTATTAAAGGCTGGTCTGCCTCATAAGAAATGAAAAAAGTTCTCTCGTGTCTGTAACCCCATATTTCTAGAAAGGATGAACTACAGAGACTTGACCTTATGTGCACCTACCTCTTCCCCTTACCATTATTCAGAAACAGTATTTGGCCATAAGGTTCTATACATTGGACCTCACTCACCTCCTATCCAGAGGGAGTTCAAGGCTAAGAATTTCAGCAACACTCTTGCTATCGCTTTTGATTTCCTTGACTGGTTGACCATCTGCTATTCTCAGCAGCTAAAAAGGACACTGGGAAACAGTAGCACACAGAAACTAATAGCTCTGCCTTGTCATTTTGCATAGTCTATTTTGTTTGCAGGCTGCTGACGATCCGCAGAGTAAGTCACAAAGCAAATCCCAGAGTTTAAATGCACATGTGTGTTAAATACATGGTCTGCCATGGGGCCTTCTGTGTTGCTGCACAATACTTTGCTCCTCTCTTTACGCTCCTTCACACATTCTGCTGAGTCTTGATTCTAAAATATCTCATAGCCTGTGAGCTCTTTGAGCCTGGGCATCAACTTCTGATTCTAGAGGTGAATTGAGCCTTCTCTACCATTGTGAGTGAGGGACTTTCTTCTCTTTAGTATTTCCCATCGTCTTCACCCATATTTTGCTCTTGTCTTCTAGTCCCTGGAAAATGAGCATTACTCTACTTCCTTATTAGCATCCTTAATTTCATGCTTTTCTGCTTCTCCTGGAAACTGGCTCTGCTGATTTTTCCCTTTACATTTTATGTCAATAAATGAATCTCCAGGACTATGGGACTCTCCTTTCCACCTGACAAATATGGTCACAGCTCATTAACTAAAACAAACAACCAAAAAAGAGTGAACAAACATCAAAGAAACACGTCTCTCTGGACTCCTTGCCCCCCACACCACTTCTCTCCTTTTCTTTTGCTGGCAAACATCTTAGTCTGCAGCTGCTGTCTTCATCTCCTTAGCACTCATGTATTCCTTTGGAATCTGGCTCCCAACCTCAACATTCTGCTCCAACTCCCTTCTTGGTTACCGATATCTCATGGTCTGCAACTCAGATGACGTCATTACTGTCTCTGCCGTGTGATGCACATTGACCACCCACACCTTAAATTTTCAGGTGGATTTGGTGATGCTGCACGTTCCTTGTTCTCCTCTGGGTCTCTTGGTGACTATTAACATTTTCCCTTTGGTCCTCTTTCTTCTTCCTAAATGAAGAACCTCTTTCTTCTCTTTTTGGTCCTCCTTGTTTCTCTCCCTAGCCAGAGTCTTTCTCTAAGTGATCATATCTATTCCCATGAATTAACACAGCACTTTTTGGAAAACGCCTCCAGATTCTATGTCATAGTAATGATCTCTCCTAGATCTACATTTCTGAATGTTTGCAATAGAGCTTCACCTGAAAGATGAGCTGTGGACTCTACTTCAAACTCAACATGATCAAAACTAAATTCACTCTTTTCTCCCCCATTACTGCTTTAGTTCAGTCCTTCTTCACTCATCAGGAACACAGCAGCACCTTCCTAACTGGTTGCTCTAATTCCCAGATCACCTGCTCATAATTCACATATGTGGATACATTTATTAGTGATGAATTTTCCTTCAAATTTTTGTTCTGTTGAGAAACTCTCAGTAGCAACTTTTGCCTGCTGAATTAAACCTAGTTAGAGCCTTGCTTTTAAGACTTCTCTGCAATCGGGACAGACTCTACATATTCCTTATGCTATGGACAAAACTGACAAATTTTGGTTCTATGAATTGTACTTTCTTGTCTCCATTTTGATAAACTGAAATTAAAAATGGTAAATTTAACAAGTGGATAAGTAAATCTACCCTTATTAGTTGAATTCATGAACTAAGAGATGATATATAACTCAAATGATCAATATAGATTAAAAAACGTTAAGTGGGGCAGGTACATCTCTGTTATTACAAATTTTATAACTTGCTTGTCTTTGATCATAATCATATTTCTTCTGCATATGTTGTCTCTTCTAAAAAAATACCATGAGCCTCTTGGAGACATCAATATGAACTTATTCTTTATATTCCAAAACATGAAGAACACACAGTAAATATCCTACGTGTATTCTACGTTGAAAGGATACGTGGATAGTTAAAAGTGGACACTGTGCATACTGTCTTTTGAGAAAAAAATGTCTACTCTTCATCACACAAGACTGGTTTCCCATTCTCTAATAAAAGTTTAATGGTAAATCTCTGAAAGCCTAGACAAATGGAAATTAAGCTGCTCCCAAATATATCTAGAGATTATAAGACACTTTTTGATGCTTTTCCTATTTTATCTTCCAGCTTAATTTTCATCTGGAAGGCAATACTCCATGAATGGCTCTAGCAAGTTGCAGATGCCAGCTGGGAGAATTTAGCCATTTATAGCATGAGCTATTAAGCTTTTTCATAAAATTTCCAAGTTTTTTTGAGGCTGGTGATAACTGCAAGGATAATGCATATTATGCCAAAAGATGTGAATTAATGAGGTAAAAGAAACATTTATCTCTTGCAAATGACCAGAGAAGTCTTGCCAAATCTCTTCAACCTGTCTCTTTTCTCTTGGCATTTTCTGGGAAAGAGTACATTCTGGTTATCGGAATCACATGTGATTAAAGGGACTTTTATGAACTCATGCAGCCTTACATAGCAACAATTAGTGATTTGGGGATATTAGAAGTTGACATAGTCTTTGAAACACATCCAGAATGTATATTAAAATGTGACAAATAAAAAATGTCCAACATCTAAACTTGGTCTCTACATCCAATGAAAAGTTGTGTGTGTGTGTGTGTGTGTGTGTGTGTTTGTCTTACATGTAAAATGGCAATTAAAATGTTGAAAATAAGGAAACATTCTATAGAAAAGCCTATTTTGGTGAAAACTGACGGACGCTGATATTTCTAAAGTAAAATTTTTGGGTGACTGAGGATGTGGACAGGTGGTCTGGGTACTCCTTATTCTCTGAATAAGAAGAAAATAGAATTTCAGGGGTTTATGCTCCTTACTCTGGATGGTTTATAGAGATGTTATTAGATAACAGACTCTATTTAGGATCCACATGAAGATTTCCTTATGCTCATTCTGCCTTCAACATTTAACACATTCATAACAAAGTGGAAACACTTTGTACTCTGTGTCCTAGACCAAATAGTTCCTTATCCAGTTAAACCAGCTCACCTCTGGCCTAGAGGACTTGGACTCAAGTAGACTCTTTTAAGTGGTTTGTTTTGCAGTCTGTTTAGTACCGTCCGTCCCAAATAGCCAGAGCACACACATTCATTTTGGGGCTTGATTTTGCTTTTATTTGCTTTTTTTGGTTCTGTGTCATATCTTCCCTTATCCTACTCTTTACCTTTCCTGTTCTCCTGCTTTTCTTGTTTTTGATTATATAATTCTAGATGCCTAGAAGTTAATGTGGCTTGTTAAATATTCTCTGCACAGAGCTTAGAGCTCTTTAGTGGAAGAGTGCTATGTATGTCATGCAAATAATGATAAGGAATCAAATTCTTCTCTGTGCTTTTGCCACTTTCTGGTAATAAGTTATGTAATAATGCACTAAATGATCAATTGGTAGCCTGGTGGGTGAACGAACTTCTCTAAGTGCTGGGAGGGGCTTAGATACTAAGAAGAATAAAACTCAATAATACATGTCGGCACTGATCCACTTGAGAATTAATGTCTTGAGAAATTTCAATGGAAAAAATCTAATTTCACAGCCACAATGGCATTTGATTTGCATTCAAAGAGGGATACTATTCTGGTCTGGTTGCTCAGGGAGGGAGCAGAGATCTCAGGAAACCTTTTACGTCTTTAATAACTTTTGCTCATTTCCCGTTACCAGTGAATGCTCACTAAGTTCATGACACTGCCTGCAAGGACAGCCAAGTCAAGAGCAAGACTGGTCTGGTTGGTGCCTCTGAGATTTTTATGGTCCATAATTACCAGAAATGTCCCTTACCTGGAATTCAGCTAAGGAGTTCACTCAAACAGCTAGTATCCTAACCAATGTGCACAAAAAATAAAAGAAAGAAAGAAAAGCCTGCGACCTATCATGCATTGGTAATCCCAAACTCCCAACTCCAATATAAGGTACAATTTCCGGCCACAAATTGCTTACAATTGAGTTGAAGAAATGCATATGCTGGTTTTAAAACAATTGGTGAGCATCATCATAGTCTATGCCAAAGTTCAGGGAATAAATAACAAAAATTAGGGCAAGTAAAATCTGTACGGGCTGCAACTATCAGATGGAAGTCTCACGAGGACAGCAGGACTTGAGCTTGGTGTTTTGAAATAAAGAAGGGCCCTGACTACAAGGAGCCAGTGTGGTATCGCAGAAAAAGAAGGGTCTTTGGGAACAAATTGGCCAAGTTTGAGTTTTGTTTGTCACCTCAGACTAGTTGCTAAACCTCTCTGCATCTCAGTTCTCTCCTGAGCAAACTCTGCTGAGATGAATAACAGGTGCAGTATAAGTCAGATTTAACAAGGTGGAGGGTGTGCAGAAAAGGCAACTGGAGGAGCTGAGCCAAGATGCAGAGCGTGAGGGAATGAGTCTGTGGGGTAGTAGTGTGGTCACTGATTGGAGAGTGTGAAAGGTAATATAGAGAGAAGTGCAAATAAGTCAGATTGTGGGAGGAAACAGAAAATGTGTAGGTCAGATCCTCGAGTTATTTCAGTTAACCAGAACATTGTGTTCACCAATGCACTCAGATATCTGGTGTTAGGGGATTTATTGTAAAATTTGGCACTCTCCTGGTTGTGCTTCAGGTCTTGGTTTTGGTGTCACCTCCTGGGGAAGCAGTCTGGATTTTCTAAGGCTAGTCTGTGTCTGTGCTCCTATTGTGTTGCATTACAATTGCTTTTCCCCATGACTCTCTCCTGCTTTAGACGGGTATGTTTCTTGAGAGTGGCTCATACTGTGTCTGTTTTATTCACTGCTGCCTTTCCAGCACTTAGCACAGGACCTGGCACATAGTAGGTACTTACTAAATATTGGTAGACGGGAAGAAAAGAGGAAAAAGGGAGAATGGAAGAAAGAGGGAGGGAAGGGAACTAATCAATCATCTGCAAGAGGGGAGATTCTAGTCCAACGAAGACAAAAATGCTTTGAGACATAGGTGGTGAGCAGGGAGTGAAAGCTGACCTTCTACAAATTCCTGACTCTTGGTTTTCTTTGCAACAGGCAAATAATTTAACTTTCAAATACCTAATTGATTCAGAGTCAGTCTGCAGCTACTAGAAGTGCATTTTTCTTAAAAGTCCCGCTTCTCTCTTTTTCTGAATTTATTTTCAATGCTTAAGTACAACTGCAAAAAGAAGTCAACATTAAAAATAGTCTTTTTTTTTTTTTGAGATGGAGTCTCGCTCTTGTCACCCAGGCTGGAGTGCAGTGGCGCAATCTTGGCTCGCTGCAACCTTCGCCTCCCAGGTTCAAGTGATTCTTCTGCCTCACCCTCCTGAATATCTGGGATTACAAGTGCCTGCCACCAGGCCCAGCTAATATTTGTATTTCTAGTAGAGACAGGGTTTCACCATGTTGGCCAGGCT
Source organism: Ateles fusciceps (assembly GCA_036589455.1). Classification (NCBI taxonomy): domain Eukaryota; kingdom Metazoa; phylum Chordata; class Mammalia; order Primates; family Atelidae; genus Ateles; species Ateles fusciceps. The sequence continues at coordinate 12,753,634 of JAZHEH010001266.1, read as the reverse complement.
GGGCTCAAACTCCTGACCTCAGGTGATCCGCCCACCTCAGCCTCCCAAAGTGCTGGGATTACAGGTGTGAGTCACCGTGCCTGGGCAAAATAGTCATTTCTTAAAAAGGGCAAGCAACCAGACAGTATTACTTTCAAAAATATCAGTGTTTCTAAGCCTCCCCTATCAATTATACAATTTATCATTGATTCTAAGATGTATCTTTTTTCATATTTTAACATCTCTACAATCAGAAGGCATTTTATAATCAGTAGCATATTGCAATTCTAAATAACTATTTTTTCTTTCCTGGTGGAGGGTAAAAATGGTTTCTCTTTAATCAGTTCTATCTTGCATATGTTGAAGAAACCAAGGCCTCAGTTAATTTAGAGATTTGCCAAAAGTTATCCTAGAATTTGGAAATGGTGCTTACCTGCTAATGAGGGCTCTGATCTCACATTCAGATCATGGCTCTGGCTCCTATGCTTCCTTCTCTTTCTTAAAAATTCCACACATCAAAATGGCACATATTTCATGGTAAAATTGTTTTCTCTCTCAGCTGCAATAAATAAGCCAACTCTGCACCAGGACTGAGAAAAGATTACATGGGAAACCTGGAGAGTTAGAGTTTATATGACCAGTGTGAGATGCGGGAGCATCCATTCTTGATCTGAGTGCTGTGAAAGTTAACTAGAAGATGTTTGCTACCAAATTGGTTCAGAGACTCTGTTCCACTCCTGTGAAACCAGGGGATGCAGCAGGGACACCATGACAACACACATTTCCATCTTTGTTCTTCTGCCTCTTCTCAGCCCTCAGGGCCTGTATAATGAGGCCTTGACTCGCCTGGACTGGATCGAATTATTAAGCATTATATTGTTCAGTGACTATTTGGATTTTAATGCTATTGTGCCCTGGGTGGCCTTGCCTGACAATCCGGAAGCCTGAGGGAAATAATTCTCTTTGTATTATGCATGATTTGAGGGTCCCACTGTCCGGGAGCCTCTGCTCCAGATAATGAATGGGCAGATACAAGTCTCTGCAGGGAAGCAAAATTTGGTATCCCAAGGTATAGTTCGGGCTGTTCACAGTGAGTATCTTGCTGCAGAACACTCATTCAGTTTCATTTAGCTTATTCCCCCCACGTGTGTATTTTCCTGATCTCACAAAGAATAGTTTGTTTCTCATTCTAGAAGTTTTCACGCTCAAAGAACATTTGGCTCTTGTACGCTTATTTTTGTGTTTTCTTGTGGAATGTGTTATGCTAATATATGTGAGGTGAGGTCTAAGACAAGTCCTTAGAATTCACCTGGCATTTGTCATTAGGATATTTTCATGGGGCCTTTATAAAACTCTTTGCTCACGTGGCTTTGAAAATATCACAATAGCTGTTTCTCTATGTTATCCTCTGATAGCAGTCCGTGAATCTTGCTCTCTGGCTGCATCTACACTGATGATGTTACCTAATTCTCTAGTGAATATAGTGATTCTCCCAGGATTAGACTATCTTTAGGGTTCTAGAACATAATTAAATCACTCACTGGGCAATCAACTAGTTTAAAAAGAAAAAACAAAGGCAAATTCAATTAGGGGCAGGATTTGCAGACATTTTCCTCCCAAATAAAATGTTGGAGGGCAAAGGTCTCTAAGAATAAAAATTAAAACAACAAAACTGATCGTGAAATGAAGGTAGAAATAAAAATGTTCTTTGAAACCAACAAGAATGAAGACACAATGTACCAGAATCTCTGGGACAAATTTAAAGCAGTGTCTAGAGGAAAATTTATAGCAATAAATGCCCATATGAGAAGCAAGGAAAGATATAAAATCTACACCCTATCATCAAAATCGAAAGAGCCAGAGGAGCAAGATCAAAAAAACTCAAAACCTAGCAGAAGACAAGAAATAACTAAGATCAGAGTAGAACTGAAGGAGACAGAGACACAAAAAACCCTTTAAAAATAATAAATCCAGGAGCTGCTTTTTTGAAAAGATCAACAAAATGGACTACTAGCCAGATTAATAAAAAAGAATAGAGAGAAGAATCAAATAGATGCGATAAAAAACTATAAAGGGGTTGTCACCACCGATTCTACAGAAATACAAACTATCATCAGAGATTACTACAAACAACTCTATGCACATAAACCAGTAAACCTGGAAGAAATGGATAAATTCCTGGACACTTGCACTCTCCTAAGCCTAAACCAGGAAGAAGCTGAAACCCTGAATAGACGAATAACAAGGGCTGAAGTTGAGGCAGCAATTACTAGCCTACCAACCAAAAAAAGCCCAGGTCCGGATGGGTTCATAGCTGATTTCTACTAGACGTACAAAGAGGAGCTGGTACCACTCCTTCTGAAACTATTCCAAACAATCCAAAAAGAGGGAATCCTTACCAAATCATTTATGAGACCAACATCATCCTGATACCAAAACCTGGCAGAGACTCAACAAGAAAAGAAAACTTTAGGTCAATATCCATGAGGAACATAGATGCAAAAATCTTCAATAAAATACTGGCAAATCGATTGTAACAGCACATCAAAAGCTTATCCATCACGATCAAGTAGCCTTCATCCTGGGGATGCAAGGCTGGTTCAACATACACAAGTCTATAAATGTAATTCACCACATAAACAGAACCAAAGACAAAAACTACATGATTATCTCAACAGATGCCATGAAGCCCTTCGACCAAATTCAACAGCCCTTTATGCTTAAAACACTCAGTAAACTAGGTATCGATGGAATGTATCCGAAAATAATAAAAGCTATTTACAACAAACCCACAGCCAATATCATACTGAATGGGCAAAAGCTGGAAGCATTCCCTTTGAAATGTGCACTAGACAAGGATGCCCTCTCTCACCACTCCTATTCAGTATAATACTGGAAGTTCTAGCCAGAGCAATCAGGAAAGAAAAGAAATAAAGGGTATTCAATTAGGAAAAGAGGAAGTCAAATTGTCTCTATTTGCAGATGACATGATTGTATATTTAGAAGACCCCATCGTCTCAGCCCAAAATCTCCTTAAGCTGATAAGCAACTTCAGCAAAGTCTCAGGATACAAAAATCAATGTGCAGAAATCACAGGTATTCCTATACACCAATAACAGATTTCAAGAGAGCCAAATCTGTCGTCTCTAGATTTTTTAATGATCATCATTCTAACTGGTGTGAGATGGTATCTCAGTGTGATTTTGATTTGCATTTCTCTAATGATGAGTGATGATGAGCATTTTTTCATATGTTTGCTGGCCTCATATATGTCTTTTGAAAAGTGTCTGTTCATATTCTTTGCCCACTTTTGAATGGCTTTGTTTATTTTTTTCTTGTAAATCTGTTTTAGTTCTTGTTGGGAAAACTGGCTAGACATGTGCAGAAAAACAGAAACTGGACCCTCCTTGACACCCTACACTAAAATTAATTCCAGACGGATTAACGACTTAAACATAAGACCTAACACCATAAAAACCTAGAAGAACACCCAGGCAAAACCATTCAGGACATAGGCATAGGCAAGGACTTCATGACTAAAACACCAAAAGCATTGGCAACAAAAGCCAAAATAGACAAATGGGAACTTATTAAACTCCAGAGCTTCTGCACAGCAAAAGAAACAATCATTAGAGTGAACCAGCAACCAACAGAATGGGAAAAAAATTTTTGCAATCTACCCATCTGACAAAGGGCTAATATCCAGAATATATAAACATATTTTCTATTTATTTTACTTTTCATTTTGTAGATTGTCCATTTAACAACTTTCACTGAGCATCCATTATCTGCAAACCAATGCAAAGAGTAGCAAAAATAAAGATAATGTATGCTCACACATTCCCTGTCCTTGAGGATCCTGTAATCTAATTGAGGGAAAATATACAGAGGAAACATTTCTAAGTATTCTACCAAGGCAACAACTGTATAAATACAAATTAAACAGAGCAAAGTAATTGCATAAATGCTGAGGGGTGACAGAGTAATGATCAAGTTCAAGGAAATGATCTCTAAGGTCTATTTTAGCTACAAAATGTCACAAGGTTGTACGGGACTGATAATTTGATAATGCAGCACTTAGCAGTAACCCTCAGCCTTAGGGAGCTTCAAGAAATTAGGCCAAAAACAAGCAAGAATTTGAATGAAGCGTGAATGTTGGGAATGCATGCTGTTCTGGACCATAGCAGAAGCTTTCATACATGATTACAGTAAGGGGACTCCTGGTAGATATTTGGAATCTGCCTAAAGAGAGGAGAGACAACAAGTTCTCCTCCGGGAAGCTTTTGGCCAGTAGAGAAAGGGAAGGGCATCTTTGCCAGACTGCTGATGACTGCTTACTAGGTTTACCAAGGGAGAGAAGGTTGGCTGGCCTTCTAGATTATTTCAATTTGAGTTTCAAGTCAGCATATGTGTATATTTTGATTATCTCATTTTCTGTCATCCATTTAGATTATTTTCTCTGAAGATCCTTGTTTTAAATAAATTCTATAGATGGAGAGTCCTTGGTATCATGTATTAAGAGATTTTGATATGAGGTATGACAGTGTAATAATAGCTACATTTCTGGAATTAACAGACTCTTTGATAATGAAATGGTTATTCACTGTTTCTCCTTCCTAAACTGTAATTCCTTGACCACAGGGAACATTATCATTAAAAAAAAAAATCTTGTTCTCCCTTTTTCTTAGAACAATATATGACACCTAAGAGTGCTCAACAGAGGCAGGAAAGCTGAATAATTAAGAATTTGGGCTCTGAAGTCAGAGATTTGGTTTCAAGTATTGACTCTGTAAAATTGGGTGTGGAACCTTGAGCAAGTGACCATCACTCAGTCTTCCTAGCTGTAAGATAGGGTAATAGTAACATCCACCATATATAGTCATTATGAGGAGTCAATGTGATAAAATAAAGCACCTAGAATAGTAGGCATAGAGAGCATAGCAAGCTCTCAATGAAGGGTAGCTTTCTATTTTCTCTTTTAATATCTGCTGTTGGAAAAAAATAGATTATTAGATGAATGGTTGGAAAGCATTCTGTGATAAAGTGGTATCAATAAATATTTTGGCCCCTCTAAAAATAATGAAATAAGTAGAAATTTTTAAAAAGTCTCACTATAATTAAAGGCTGTAAGTGATTTTTTTCCTCCATCCCAGGGAGTTACATTTTCACCTATATTACTGGAAAAGATGGCAACAGGGCTCCACATTTTTAATTCACTTAGATTGGTGGGTAGCTGGGAACACTGCCATGCCTATAGGCTTATGGGTTACAATGTGGAGATGGATCTTACTGCTGCTAGAAGTATCTGCGAAGCATAGAGATATCCTTTGCTCTCGTCTGCATGTAGTCAGTGACAGGCAGATTTGCAGATGCAAGATGGTATTGGCAGAGGCTGAGCTGTCATCCAAGCAATGTCTTTTGGCATTTAAACTCTCATTCATTTTGAGGGAGAGGGAGGAAGAATTGCCTTTTGCGCTAAAGCTGTAATGCCAAGGCATTGTATGAGCCAGAGCTTCTTCGGATCTTATCATTAACTTTCTTAGGTTTTGAAACACAAAATGGGAACTTCCTTTAACAGAGAAACTCTTTTCTTACAGCTTCATTTGTAGCAGCAATGAACTAAGATTAAATTCTCTCTTTGAAGCCAAGAAAGATAATTTTCCAAAAGAGAACCTCAGAACAGCCATTCAGCTTCAGCTAGTCAAACTCAACATAATAATGAAGGGAAAAAAGGAATCCTGAAGGAGTCTTGGTTAATGTGTTAGTTTTCTAGGGCTGTCATAATGAAGTAGCACAAACTGGGTGTTTAAAACAACAGAAACTTACTGTCTCCCAGTTCTAGAAGCTGGAAGCCCCAAATCAAGATACTAGCAGGGCCATACTCCCTCTAAAATCTGTAGGGGAAATTCTCCCTTGCCTCTTCCTGGCTTCTGGGGGTTTGGCAGCAATCTTTGGCATTCCCTAGCTTGTAGGTACCTCACTCCAATCTTCCATTTTCACATGGTGCTCTCCCTGTGTGTCTTCCTGTTATCTTCCTCTGTGTTTAACTTTCCCCCGTTTACAAAAACATCAGTTATACTGGATTAGGACCCATCCTAATTGCCTGATACTAACTGGTTACCTCTATAAAGATCCTATTTCCAAGTAAAGTCACATTCTAAGGTACTGGGGGTTACAGCCTCAAAATACTTTTCTTTGAGGGGGTTGCACAATTCAACCCATAACAGTTAATAAGACAAAGTTTTTGCATATTGAGAAGGGGTCATGCTTATTGCATTAAGCACAACGTTTAAGCTCAAGAATGTTTCTTTCCAAGTAAATGTTGAGGATTGACCAACAATCAGAGTCAGCTTGAACTCTGGGATACTAGGATGTGAAGGAAAGATACTACTCTTCAATGGCCCTCAGTGAAGAGACACAAATGTTTGGTTTAACAGCAGGCAGGATGAGTCATATTTCTATTGAGTTAGCCTGTCTTCTGCACCTCAATGCCCAAGCATGGGGGCAATCTAGATACAGTCCTAGCTGCTGTGATCACACAGCCCACCTCACAGAACTAGACTGCACGTGTAAATCACCTAACGGGTTCTTTCTGGCTGCTGCAATGGTAAAATCAAAGGCAAATAAAGAGTTTAATTAATGGAAGGCAGGTCACATGATAGACAGAGTTTTTACTTAAATCAGTCTCCCTGAAGGCTTGGAAGTTAGAGTTTTTATGGACAATTTGGTGGGCAGGGTGCCAGAGAATGGGTGCTCCTGAATGGGTGGGGAATGAAGTCATAAGCGTGTTGAAAACATTTCTCATATACTGAGTCTGCCTCCGGGTGGGGGTACCGGACAATCGAGTCATGAGTCAGGAATCCGGGGTAGGGTCAGTTTGAAAAACATCTCATAAAAAGTCAATCTTAGATTCTATAATAGTGATGTTATCTATAGGAACAATTGGGGAAGTCACAGATCTTGTGACCTCTGTCAATGTGGCCCCTGAGCAGTAAAGGATTACAGAAACTTTGCCCACATTTTAGCAGAACTCAGGCTGTTCCCAGAATCCTAATCTTGTGGCCTTTCATTAGCCTTACTAAGTCAGTTTTAAAGTCAGTTTCAGCCCTCAAACATCGGCAGGGGTTGGATTGGGGAATAGAGTTAGTTTTAAGGAGGGACTACTATTATCCTTGCTTCAAAGTTAAAGTATAAGCTAAATTCCTCCCATGGTTAGCTTGGCCTACATCCAGGAATGAGCAAGGGCAGCTCAGAGGTCGGAAGCAAGATGGAGTCCACTATGTCAGATTTCTCTCACTGTCATAATTTTGCAAAGGCAGTTTCATGTGGAGCTGCTGAGCATCTCTGTGGGGCAGCTGTGCCCTTCTGAGCTCTGTCCCAGGACTCCCCACCACTTCACATTTTAGTCTTTTTCATGGGAATGTGTGGGATAGTGGATGTGAGAGTCTTATGGGGTTATTCTGAGGGTTACCCTATATGCAAATATACAAATACAGTAATCTTGTAAGGTGGCTGTAAGAATTCCAGGAGTTATTTCATGTAAAGCTGTCAGTTTAGTGTCTGTCAAATAGAAATGCTCAACATTTGTGGGTAAATTTTTTAAATATGATCACTATGAAAGTAATTAAATTAGGCTGAATTCTTTTCAGTCAAAGAATACTTTAGTCAAAATATAGGAAAAGTAATCAAAATAACTGCATTTAGGAATGGCTATATAGAGTAGCCTAACAGGCCTTATACTTGAAATGCATTCTAATCTTTTAAAAAATATAAATCATTGCACAACTATTTTTTATTACATGTGCTGTAAATATGAAAACTTGCAAAATCAGTGTAGGAAGGTGATTTAAGGAAGGAGTTGCTGATCGATATACATTGAATTTTAAACCTCTTAAGCACAGTAGATTTAATGAGGAGGAAAATAAAGCTTCCCATTTAATAGAGAAGTGTGGAAAGTGGAAGTTTTTCAGAAACAACCATTAAAATAATAATGATTTATCCTCAGCCACAACACTAAATGTATTATCATACCATGCTCTCTGTATTTCAGTTAATTAAAGCTATATGGATTATGGTTTCTTGTTTATTTCTAGATAGCAAATATTAAATCTCTATCGCTATTTAAAGTGCAACTTTTTGATATTCAAACTAGTTCATATATATGTAAAATTCTGACATAACTCCATATAGATTATTAAAAATGTCAGTAATACAGGAAATGAGAAATGAAGACAGGAAAATGAGAAAAACAAAGATAAATAAAGGGAGTGGGTCTGGGGAAATTCTCTCATTTTAAATGCTCTACATTTCCTGCCCCGGGGGAATGTGCTTTTATCTCTGCATTTCTATGTTTTCTGTAATTTGACTTATCATTTTTTTAGTAGATTATAAAGCATTGTTTCCTTTGTCTACAGTGTTGAGGCTGTTGCCCTCACCCCCACCCTAGGAATTCTGCCCATAAATCACCGCTTATAGTCACTTTCTCAGACTGAGTCTCATTTCCCTTCTCTCTGTATTCGCCTGACCTTTCTATCAGAAGATGGAAACTTCTCAGTGACAATCACTTGTGCTCTACAATGAACAAAGTTGAGATAAAATGTTAACTTCTCAGGGCATAACCTAAAAAAGGGTTCTTTTATCTAAATAATTTAAATGCAGCTAGTCAAGATATGCGTGCTTGGCAGTGGCAGGACTAGTTGGGCTGTGTGCTGAGGGATGTTGGAAAGTGATGTTGACATGGAGATTCTTGGTAGTAGAAGTTCGTGAAGTCAAACTAACAGCCCTTGTCTTTGTGCCTTCTCCTAGAATTCCTGTCTTAACTCTACTTCCCATTATCCTTCCTAATGTTTACTTTAAATTCCAGTCAACACAGCAGACCACAATTCCTTTTTTTAATGTCTTGGTTCATGGCATTGACTGTTAAAATGAAAACCTAGCATCCTGCTCCTGGAGTCCCCACACAACACACTTTTCCACCTTTCCAATTTGCTATGTCTCTCACAATGGGCATCGTAAGCTTAAACCTATATCTTGTTAGCTTTGAATCTGAAGGGTGCACCTGCAGTTTTGGTCATAGCAAGAACCAGTGTCTTAATGAGAGGAGAGACACTTGACAGGGCCGGGAAGAGCAGAGCAGAGGAGTACATTAGAAAGTAACTAACTCAGTTATACAATTTTATTTCTGCCTCCCACTAACTCTGTTTTTCTTCTTCTTCTTCTTTTTTTTTTTTTTTTCCTTTCCCTGAGGCAGCTCCTGCCTCTGGGTGAATATATAGGCAGCCCCTTGACTGTTCTGGTTCCTCTTAGCAGTAAAATGTCTTATGAAGACACAGCCTGGGATAAGTATGTATAATGTCCCGTCGCATATAATTAACACTCCCAACTTGTTTGTAAATTGAGGCATCTTGTCTTTCTCTCCAGTTTGGTTCTGTTTCAGGCGGAAATTCTGTGGTTGGGGAAGGGTAGTATGTTGTGCTACTTTTTAAAAACTAGTGGTTCTAACCTCCCCATTGCCCCATATTCCCACAGAGTTTGAAACTGGGTGAAGGTGAGAAAGAATAGAGTATAACGCTTTTACTAGTACATACTTCTGTGAAGGGATCCAGGGTATTCTGGACTTGGCAGGTGTCTAGACTCTGATTCATATGGTTCCTTTCTAAAGGCTCTTTAGAAATCCCTTCCCCATTTCTTCAGGCATTTGGTGATGGCTCCAAAATGTTTCTGTTATACCCTTAACCCTACATTCTTTCATACTTTTCTTCCTTTTATTTACACACCATATAAATGGAATTAGAAAAATATGTTCAACATAAATGATAGAAAAATAAGTCAGTTCTTGGGCACAATAAAGTATCTCAGTACATTTGATTGTCTTGAATTCTTGTTACTGTGCCTTCAGGGTCTATGTCCTGCTGCTCACCACCCAGATTGCCAACCATGAAGTCAATGAGTATTGTCAAGGAAGAGGCTTTAATTGGGTGCTGCAGCCAAAGAGAATGGGAGGTCAGTTTCAAATCTGTCTCCCTGAGTGACCAAAATTGGGTGTTTATACCCTGGGGAAAGCAGGAAAGCAGGAATTACGGAGGAGTAGGGAAGCAGTCATGATAAATGAGGGGTCTGGAATCTCTTTGGATGTGGTGATCTAGTGAGTTTCAGTCCCTTGCTTGAGGGTTGGTTTCCTGAGGAAGAAACTCAGTTAAGACAAATGTAAGTGTCAAGTTTTAATATGGAGTGTCAGTTTCTATGTTTATTAAAAGCCTGTAAGTATTATTTCTATGGGACAGTTGGGCTGGTTTCATTCCCATAAAAACAGTGTCATTTCCCTAAAGCCTGGACTCAAGTGTATGAAGAGTAAACACAGGATCAAAAGTGACCATTAAGATGCTTTCCATTCTACTGCAAGTTAATGTGGATTAAAGCACAGTCAGTCCAATTAGTTGTGCCACTTAAGGCAGTTGAAAACTTTATAATAACATAAAAATTAGCCAATGTTCATGTGAAAATGTCTTAGTAAGATTAGTGGTAAAGAGCCTGTGATTTAGGCATCATGATTTCATTTGATAGGCTATGAAACTAAAGCTCAGAGAGATTAATGACTTGAATGAATTCAACAAGCAATAGTGAGGGGCAGAACTAGAATTCAGATCCAGGTCGTTCTGACTCCAAATTACTAGAATAAAATTACGTATTATTTATACTACCTCTGCAGTGTCCTAGAATAGACCAAAATAATAGAAACTTTCAAGACGGTGAAGTTGGTCAATAATTTCAAGTATGCAGAGAGGTAAAGATGCAGGGAAAGGGAGGTTAAAAAAATGCCTTTGCAGAGAAAGATGGTGTGGTTGTGGCCATCTGAAGACCAACCAATTGAGTCCATCTGGCTAAGCAGACAGGTGGTAGCTTCCTATCTTCACACTCTCTCTGACTGTCCTAAAAGTAGAGAGGGACCATTCTTTTGTCAAAGGGCTGGGATTCCTGCTTAGTCCTTCAATAAGCTCTCAATAACTTTCTTTAGAATAAGCTAAAGAATAGGGTGTTTGATATGGCATTGTCAGTGGGAAACTTCAAGACAGCAATTACAATAGAGTGTTGAGTACAGAAAAAAGAAAATGTAGCAAGCAAGTACTTTCCTTTAGAAAGTTCTCCAAATAAACTAAAAGGGGGAAAAGTGTTCAAAGGGAGATGTGCATCTCAGAATAAATCTTTTTGAATTTTAATTTTAGATTTGCAAGACCTGGGTACATGCATAGGTGGGGAAGAAGGAACCTAAGGAGAGAAAGATGCATTTTGCAAGGAAGAAAACTATGACATAAATTTGTGATAGCTTAAAGGATCCTGTGTACAGATTACAGGCTGGCCATGAAAATAAAGAGATTTTTTTTTTTTTTTTTTTTTTGGTCAGGATAAAAAAGAAAAGAGAGTCACATGAAGAATTTGAAAATTTTAAAAAATTTCTGTATAAATTAGAGTGATTATAAAGTTTATCATTTAAACCAGATCACTTTGTAAGGGAAAGGGATGTCATCTGGAGCAGTGTGGAATAGCAGGCATAAGCCAAGGCTAATAGCGATACATGGTTACCCTCCAATGACTTCAACCTTCTTATTAAAATTAAGTTTAGGCTGTCTCCCCTACTCTTTGTTTTCCAAACATCTGTTAATCTATAGAGTATACCTCATGCCTATGGAGTATTCTTTCTTCTATTTATTTGTTTAAAAATACTTATCAATAACTTTCAACATACCACACCATATTCACTACACTCTGATGTATGGTGAAGCAGCCAGCAATATTTTTTTGATAACACATGCTGTTAGGCTTTCTGAATGTATATTCTTAACAAAAACTTATTTTTTATAAATTTTATACTTATATCACTGAATTAATATATTATGTCCATTTTATTCCAAAAGAGAAAAGTTTCAAGATAGAACAAAGATGAAATATATATATATGTTAAAGCTTTATATTTGTTGACCAATAATTTTGTTCTGCATAAAATACCAAACTTACTAAACTTCATTAGAATTAAATTTATTCCAAATATTTTATTGTCTTTGAAGTTATTTGTTTAAAATTTAAAACAGTGATTCATGGATTGACTTCTAAGTGGATAGACTTGGTTTCAATAACATTTATTACTGAAATAACACCTCCAAAAGCACAGAGCATGCAAATATGCAACATGGGCAAAGGCAATGTTTACAGTAATGAATATCAACTCATACCTCAAATAGGCTTGATAATTAAAAGAATTTTTTTTCCTGACTTTGAGTCGGAGCCCGTTGTGTCAACATCGTTCCTCTGTTGTTGTGGCTGACGAAGAGATCACACTCCATCCTTCACATGTGTGTACACCACTAGTGGTTACATGAATCTCTTGCTTTTTTAGAGGGATATTTTGGAGGCATTAGTCTGTTCTCTGAGGTATATTAGTTAAAAACTCAATATAAGAGACTTTACTGGGTCGCATAAACTATAGCACATCATAATACACTAAAAGCTGACCAATGAATGAGGATGATGCTGTCTTCCTTCCGTCAACCCCTCTTAATTCAGGATATTTTGTGAACAAGATGTGGCATGTCACTACCTGGATTGGATTAAAATGATCTTACTGATAAACACAGGTCAAAAATAAATATAAATAGGAATTTTAACATTTCTTTCTGTACCCCAGAGTATTGTCTTGCTCATGCTTAGGGATGCAGGCATAGGCTTTAATATTACATTGACCTTGATTCAAATTTTACCTCCAGTGCTTAGAAACTGTGTGGTCTTCCTCACAAGTTGCTTCCTATCTCTGAAACTCATCTATTCATTGTAAAATGATGGTAATAATGCTTGACTCAGTTTTTTTCCTTTTAAAAATCAGCTGAAACAATGGCTAAAAACAAAAAATCCAGCAAGGAGACAAGAACAACACAGTAGGTGTTTACTGACCCTCAACTACTTCTCCCTCTCTCTACTTTTCTTTCATCATCTTTCTTGCCTACCATGATCGTCTCATACCCCATGCTTTGTCCTTAAGCTTGAAAAATTAAAAAAAAGAGAATAACTTGGTATATTTCATCAGCCATTTGGAGTCCTCAAATTTATTCTCCTAGAATGTTAGTTTACAGACATCTGTTTTATGTTAGAGAAAGGGGGAGCTCTCCCCAGATTCATATATGCCACACGTTTCTCCTAAGACTCATCAGCTAGGATCACTGAGGTCACATTAATAAGAACAGCTCAAATTCCACTAGTTTTGCCAGCCTTTTTTACTTGTTGGTAAAAGACTTTCAGGCCCCCTGCCAGACCACCCACCAGCATTTCTGGGGATCTCTCAATGGTGCCTCAGATGTGCTCACAAGCAGTTAGTTGGTCCTCTTGTTGCTCTTCTGTACAATGTGTCCCCCTGACACTGCTTTGCATCTGCCCTTCTGGTTTTGGATCCGCCTGCTCCTTGCTCCCCTATTGGCCATTTCAGTTTTTCCTGTTTCTCTGCTCAGCACAGTTGGTAGCTGGATTGATTCACCGTTAAGGAAGACCTGAGCTGGCATCATAACAAACCTGCCTGGGGTCTGTGTCAGGGGAGTGAGATGAGGTAGGAAATGAAAGAGAGCTGGATTCTCTTCCCTTTGCCTCATGTGCTGGTAGGGTAAAATTGCAGCAGATGGATTATACGATTTGGTAAACATAATTATTTTGATTAGCAATTACAGCTTGATTTTCCTTTCTTGGCCTTATATATGTGTCCAGGAGGCTGGGGCAGGGGCAGTTCTGAGAAAGTTTCCATGATGTATTCAGGCTCTCCACCCCACTCTTATAACAGTCTTTGTAATTGGACCAGCAGGTGAACACAGTCCAAGTCCAAGATGAGTTTCTACTATGTCAGATTCTCTTCATCACCCCAGGCATTAGTAGCACATGCCATTCTGGTGAGACAGCACTTACAGTGAGAAACATGAGGCATAGACAATAGTGGTATGGCATGGGGAGACCATTGGATAACTCAAATAGATTTGAGCCCCCAAAAACATGTATGAAAAGTGACAAAAAATGTGCTGTTGTCTTCAAATGAGAAAGCCTTCAGTTCCACTATAATTTTCATAAGTTTGTTCTTCTAATTCAGTTAAAGGACAAAGGAACTTATTTTTGCTGCATTGTGCATTTTAATGAAATGCCCTAGAAGCATCAGCATCTCCTTATCTTTCCTTCCCCCTGGAAAGAGCAATATATAATGAACATGCTGACATTGAAATGAGTAATTAATATGCATCCTGTTTAGTCAGTATGAATCAGCGTTTTGATGATGTCTTGTGAGGATAGGATTATAACTGGTAGAATTTCTGCCTTATGGGTGATAATTCTGGATTCTAGAAGGAACACATGCATTAAATGACACTGTTAATTTGTCTTATAGTAAAGCATACAGCTTTACAAGGGACAAGTAAAACTTAGACAAATGAATAAAAATGAATTAAATATATGCTAGCTTTGAAATATTCAGGTCATTAAAAATTTGTGGCAATTCTTGAATTATTCAGAACAACATTTTAAAAAACCAATTTAAGAATTCTCTTCTGTAATATGTTATCCATAAGGATAATGGATTCTTCAAGATTTACCTGTTCTCTTCTCATTGACCTCTTAGTAATTATAATTCAAAGTGTTGGTTGACTTTTCTAGTTACCTGATATGCTAGGACTGCTGCAGTCTTCTTAGGGAAAACTCACTGATCTAAGCCTACTTTGGAATTCGTGATCTAAGCCTACTTTGGAATTCGTGTTTCTTCTGTGAATGTAGATTGTTCTCATCCACGCCAAACAAGTTCAACCTTCAAGCCATGGCATGATCCTTCAACGTAACGTGCCTTCCACTCAGTTTTCCACCAATTATTTACCTCTGTCTTTTCAAACTCTGCCCTAGCTTCTCCAAAGCTGTTTTCTGATTAATCCTAGATGAGACTAATTTCAACCGGAAGGATTTTAGCAAGTGTGTTTTTTTTGAAATGCAGCTCTTTTGAAATGCTCTGGGTAAAGGGTTTCATGAAGAAAGAATTTAGGAAAATGTTGCCTTTATTGTAGGCTTAGAGCACATTCCATAGAACAGTGGTTCCTAGGCATGTAAATGTGTGATCAAGTAAGTTTCTTACAGCAGAACTTGTAATACATGTTTTAGGAATCATGTACTCCAGCTGTGATAACTTTATATTAAGATTAAGTTTGCTTGTTATTTTCAGATTATTTAGTACTTTATCCTCCATTTTATTTATTTAGTCTTGCTCTGTCACCCAGGCTGGAGTGTAGTAGTGCAATCTTGGCCACTGCAACCTCCACTTCCCAGGCTCAAGCAATCCTCCCATCTCAGCCTCCTGAGTAGCCAGAATTACAGGCATGCACCACCATGCTCAGCTAATTAATTTTTTTTTTTTTTATAAAGATGAAGTCTTACTATGTTGCCTAAGCTGATTTTGAACTCCTGGGCTCAAGTGATCCTTCTGCCTCGGCCTCCCAAAGGTGTTGGGATTACAGGCATGAGCCACTGTGCCAGCGTTCTCCTCCATTTTATGTAAAGTGCTTCAGTCTTACTGTCCTATCTATCCAAACACCCGTATGTACTCTGTTCAAAGTAGACTTTTAATTCACATTGACTGAATGTAAAAATGGAAGGTTAATTGTGATAGACCTGGAAGTTACTATCCTATCTGGATTTGCAAAGATTCCTCATATTTTTATAAATAGTACCTAGCAACTTTGTCTTGGACTGGCCCCGTCCACCCCTTCTTATTCTCTTGTCACCTTAGTTAAAAATGCTGCTAAACATATTCAACTTCAAAGCTATATCATGGGCCTTTGATTTTAGTTCCTATTGCTGAAGTCTGGCCTTTCCCGGGTGTGCAAGTCACAGCTGGTAATGATGGGGACCAGATGATGCCCTAGCAGCACATTAAAGGTTTTTACCAGGATGTGGTTTGATAGTTTTGCTTGGGTATTTTGTTGTTGTTATTCTTTCCTTTGGAATGTGAGCTGTGGCCAAGAATTATTTCCCTGATTGCATTTTTGCTATCCCTACGCATTTGGAGAGTTGGAAAGTATACAGAAACATAAGGAACATACTTTTAAACCATTTCTCAAGCTAACTAATAGGCTCTTATAGGGTGACTTTTAGCTGTGACCTTTTGTTTATTCAATAAATATGCTTCTATTATGTCCAAAATGCCACACTGACATCTTGGCCTTATCATTTTTACCAAAACATCATTATTCTAGGTTTTTAGAACCACTTAAATGCCTATAGATATAATTCTTTGAATATTACAGAAAAGATGTTCACCTTTACAGTGTGTGTTCACATCATAAAGTTATGGGATGTGCATGTGCTGATGATGGTTGGTTGAGATGGATTGTAAACAGTACATAGTCTATTACTATTTTAAATGTTTATTGTATTTGTTTCATAACATCGTCACATGTCCATTGTAGAGAATTTGAACAATATAAAAAAAGTACAAGAAAAATAAAAAATCATCTATAATCTTACCACCTTAAGGTAACCATGTATATCTCACTCTTCCTTTTATGGTTGGAAAAAAAACGATAGGATTGGTAAAACTAACACTCCAACCATTAGTGTCAGCATCATAACTAGACAGTCTGCCTATTGGTACCATTCACCAGACTGAGAACCTACTGATGATTTTATATTCAGCAATTCTATATGTTAGAGCTATCCAATCCGAGATGACCTTTTTCCTATATTTATACTCTCTTTCTCTTTATTGTCTTAATCCATTTCTGCTGCTATAACAAAATACCTGAGATTAGGTAATTTACAAAGAATGGAAATTTATTTTCTATGGTTTTGGAGATTGGGAAGTCCAAGGTGAAGGTGCTGTCAGGTTTGGTGTCTGGTGAGGACCCTATTCCCTGCTTCCAAGATGGTGCCTTGTCGCTGCATCCACTGGAGGTGATGAATGTTGTGCCCTCACATGATGAAAGGACAAACAACAAAAGTGCCTGAACAGCAAAAGGGCTTGTTCTTCCCAGCCCTTTTAAAAGGCACTAATCCAATTATGAGGGCAGTGCTCTCTCAAGTTAATCACTTCCCAAAGGTGTCACCACTTAATACCACCACAATGGGAATTAAGTTTCAACTCAAATTTTGGAGGGAACATATTTAAACATATTCTTTACCAGGCTGAGGACTTAGAACTATTATCTGTTCCAAATGTACATCTCTAACCCTGGCCACTCCTTGGAATCTTAACTCCCATTGTCAACTGCCTCAAATGGACAAATCCATTTAGATATCTAAGAGGCATCTCAAACTTAACAAAGCTAAAGCTGAACCCCTGATGTTCATCTCTCCCTAGACATTTTTTTTCCAGGCAGTTTTTCACATCTTAATAAGGAGCATAACATCTACCCAGGTGCTCAGGTCAAAATCTTCACCTCATCTAGCTTATGTGAATCTGGAGAAAGACCTGGGGTAATGCCAGATTTCTCTGGGCAAAGCCATTATTAAAGAATGTAATTTATAGAGGTCAGTTCTTCCCCTGCTAGAAGCAAATGGAATCCTGTCAACTCCCATGCTGGGGGTAGGCATGACTTTGGCAGAACAAATGTTTTCCATATTGGAAAAAAAAAAAAACAACCCTTATGGATGACCCAGTAATATGTAGCAGACTTCACCAACTGCTGATTTTGGCAGCAAAAATCAACCCCAAGGGCTGAAATTTTCAAGCAGTGGCCTTCTGTGTAGCTGCCAATAAAGTGTATTCAGCAGGCTGACTGAAAATCAGAGTTTCCAGCGAGCCAAGAAACTGGGAGAACCTGGGTCAGAAGAGATCACAACCCAGAACAGCAGGTTGTCTTTTAGGGGTGATATGTTAATCTACTTCCTCTCTTCTCCTACAGGGCACCTGATGGAATAAGCTGTTGTTGAGAGGGAGTATTGAGAAATAAGTGAAAAGAAAAAAGGGATGGAGGAAGACTCTTCATAGATTCAGTGATGTTGGGGAGGGGCACTTTGTATTTATGTAGATGGTCCCATATGTTGTAGGACATTGAGCATCTCTGGTCAGGAAGGCCAGAAATGCTCACCAGTCACTATGTTCTGCATATTTCTATGGATATGGAGCAGTTCCAACTTTTCTGTAGTCTCTTGAGAGCATCTATTAGGAAGGAAAGAACTCTTAAGAAGAAATTGAAGGAAAGGAGTGTGTGTGTGTGCGTGTGTGTGTGTGCACGCACGCATGTGTGTGTGTAACAGAGAGAGAGAAGAAAGTTCTTTGGCCTCCTGAGTTGAGTTGGGGAAACATGGTGACTCACTGGCTCAAGGGTAGCCCGTTTCAGGATCCTCAAGGGTTCCTCAGACAGGACAGAGTACCCATCACCAGGGTCCTGTGGGAGAAATCTTCCATCCTGAACTGAACTGACAAGGCATTCTGGGATTTGTTTTGTCACATGGATCCAAAATCCTGTTGGAGTAGTATTCTATTACAAACCCTTAAATAACCAGAGTGTGTGACACACTGGAGCATCTGTGATGTCATTTTCTCTATGATACATTCTAGGGGCCCGAGTAATACTACTTAAAAAACATATATTCTATCTCCTTGCAGCTTGGGGCCAGGAATAGCTCTGGTGATCACATCCATATAGAAAGAAGGGCATAAAAAATAATCTCAGATGATTTAGACTCAAATCTGCCATAAATATTAATTTCACAAATTTTATAAATACACTAACATACAGCATGCCCTTAGGTTATTTATTTCACATCTCTTAACCTCAGTTTTCCTATCTGTAAAAGGATAATGATACTTACTTTACAATGTTGTAGGAAAGAATGGATAAAATAATTATGTGAAGTATCTGACCCAAATTTCATGGCTCAATAAATGTTAATTCCCCATCTAGCCAGACAGCCCAGATAATTAATTACCTGAAGTAAGGAAAATATTTTTGACTAAATTACTTTATATAGTTATATAAAAGTTTGTCTTTTTCAGGTACTTTCCAATTTCCTCTTGTCCATCTTATGCTTTCGCACAGCTGGCACTAGGCAACTTACAAGAATGCATCTATACATTACCCTGAAGTTTAAACTGGAACATTAAACCTATGAGGATGTCAGCAGGAAAAGGGATTCTGTAATTTTTCTAGAGTTAAAGAGAGGGGTGTGATATACCTTTCAAACTGGGCATCAAGTGACAGTTTTGTTTTAACAAATGGGTGGAAACAAAGGGGGAAAAAAAATCCACTTGGAACTGATCTATGCTGCAGGCAGCACTGGCATTTATCCTACTCATGGCATGACTAAGCATTTGTTTGCTGTCACGTAACATAACCTTGCTGCCAAATACTTTTAAATATCTGCAAAACACTCAAATAATTGGAGAGATTTCTTAAGAGGCATTCAGAAGTTACAGAAGTCAGGGATGTCAGTCATTATATAAACATTAAGATCATAAAAATGAAGCTGGGATAAGTGTAGTCAGACATCAAAATGGAACAGGCTGTTAATGGTGCTTGCTTTCACTGTTGTTCTTTCTTTAAGACATCCTTTCTTATTCAGACAGGTTCATCTTTTTCCCCCAACCTCCATTTCTTCTGTTTCTCTCAAATTTCTCTGTAATACAGTCCTTATACTTCTCCCTCCCCCAAAATGTCCCTTGAACACCATGAATATCCCAGTTATGTTTTATCACAGGATCGATCTACAAGGCTGTCTTTATATGTTTATATACAGCATGAACTTAAGCAAAACAATAACAAGAATTGCTGAAGCAAAAAAAGGTGTTAAAGTCCTAATGTTCTCATTTACTAATTAACCCAGATAAAGGAATATTTTCTAAAACTGCTTTCATTTCATGTAAGAGTGCCAAAATTAATGAACTATTCAAGCTCAGCCGGAGTCTCAAAAATGTGGTACCTAGTTCTTACAGGAAATACTATTATTTTTTCAAGAAACAGAAACTCTGGGAAATGAGCCAGTGGCTTCTACTTCTCTTCCAATATCTTCTGTCTTGGCCCTGAGGTTAAATATACTCATCTCAGACACAGGCACAGACATAAGTGACCTCATAGGGGCTGAAAAAGAAATTAGAAACAGCAAGAGAGGCAAAAATAAAAATAAACAGTGGGTCATTGCTGACACTTGTATCATATTTGAGCAAAGTAATAAGAGCTTAGCATTAATTGGGCACTTACTGTATATGTGTGACCCCCGTGATACGTGCTTTACAGGCGTTATTTATCTAATCCTCACAGGGCTCTAAATGGTAACTAACGACAATCACAGCAATCATTCAAGTCACATTTATTATGTGTTAAGTACAGTTCTAAGCACTTTATAAATGTTAACCCATTTAATCTTTGTAACAATCATATGCCATAAGTACTACCAGTATTCATGTTTTACATGGGAGGAAATTGAGGGGCAGGGAATATTAGTAATTTGCTGAACATCACACTTAATAAGTTAAAGGACCTATGATGTGACCCCCAGGGCTGGTACCAAATATTAGTAACCACCACTAAGCTATAGGCTATTTCTCCTGGGTTATAGGATGCTTGGCATTTTATGTGCACAGTGTTTGCAGACTTTATGCCCAAAGTTTTTGTCCTCTGAATAGCTAAGATTAGGACTGCTGAAGAGAGAAGAGAGACCAAGTTGATCCAACTAGGGAGGGAGTGGGGGTTGGTGTGTGGGGACGGGTGAGAATGTGCCCTATGAAGGCACAAAACAAGGAAGGTGAGAGAAAACAAGGAAACGTGCCAAGTGAGGACCCACTCCTGCCAATTTTAGTGAGATGCACTTTATGACCTGCCTGATGATGTCTTTACCTTTGGACCTGCAGCGATTCATTCCCAGTCCCTTGGTGACGGCAACCATGTCCAAATAGCTATCATCTTTTATGAAGACTATATTCCTATCTGCCATTTTGTCCTTCTATTATCCTGTCCCCTGTCTAACAGCCAATAGTGAGCCTTTAAAAAATATACATTGGATTATGAGGCCCCCTGCTGGAAATCATCCAAATCCTTCCTTTCCTCTTGGAATAAAATGCAGACTCCCTACCCTGGTGTTCCCAGCCCTAGGTGACCTGCCTTTGCCTAACTAGGTGGAAAACTTAGTCTCAAAAAGAACATTCTGCATGGGATATACATTACTTGGCTGAAATCATTTTCCTTAATATAATATTTTGTGCTATCAGACATGATTGGGAAATTTACATTCATAGGCCTAATAGTTTTCACATATATCATTTGTCTTCAGCAAAGATATAGCAGATGAAAGTAACTCAGAAACTGGGTTCTACAAAGAAACCATAAGTGAAATTCATAAGAGAGTTGGTTTTCAATACCTACCACATTTTGAAAGCTCTGACACTAGATCAACCCAACTATACAAATCAAACATAAACATTCTTGTGCCCCTTTGCCTTTCTTCTCTTTTGCTGCTCCGTCCCTAAATATCAGAAGTCAGTCAGCAAAGTATGTAGGAAAGAGGAGAATCTTGACTACTAAAACTTTAAAACTAAGAGCAATATTGACTCCAAAGAATCAAAGAGGGAATGCAAGGCCTGGAGTAAGGGAGGCATGTATACCAAACTTTGGGGATATTCCACCCACAAAGTGGAACTACCTAATTGTATAAATCCTATTTATATAAAAGTACTATCAAAATAAATATAAAGTTTTAATATGTATGTAGCATTTTTATTTCAATGGAGTACCTTTTAATCACTGCTAAGCTCTTGCCGTCTGTTTATTTCTTGACACCACAATAGAAACATGATTTTCCTTTTTTGTCTGGAGAATATTCTTGTTAATGTTGAGTTAGAAAATAGTTCAAACTATTTAGAAAACTATGGAGAAGCATGGACACCAAATAAATCAAATGCCTGAGTCATCTGCCAGAATCCTCAAATCTTTTTGAATGCTTCTGGCTAGTATCCCAATTAACAGTAGGATAATTCATCACATCAGTTCTCTTTCTGCTACACCAAGTACTCCTAGGATTGCATCTCATAGCAGCTTCCTGTGGCTCTTTCCTATAAGACTTTGAATTCTCAACATTGATTTCTGGCTGAAGGGCTTACTTGAATACCATGCTAACTCCATCCTGTAGAAACATGGAGTTCACTTGAGGACAATAGATGATCTATTCTAGTCCTGATCAAATCATGTGCTGCTTCTGTGATTATTCAGGATCTTGGTCTGGGTGCAATCAGGCGGGGAATCATTAGAACATTGACAGATTAGTCTCATCAGTTACCTGCTGTGACCACCAACTTTCTGTATATTTATAAGAAAAAAGGTAGCCTGCTGACTGCCATTAAATTACATGAGGATATATTTGTCTTTTGGAACTCCAAGGCGTCTAAATGTAAAATCAAAATTCAGTAAAGAAGGCAAATAGATGTTCCAGCAAACATTTCTCAAGAGGTAGAAGTATAAAACTTGCATGGTGAAGAAGATAAGTACATTTTGTGTTTAATCATTTTCAGTTGGAAACACAGTTTAATTTAACAAATATCTACTGAGTGCTTACTGTGGACAAAGTACTGTGTTTGACTCTGGAAAAAAAGAAAGAAAAGTGAGGACCCCTGCTCTCAAGAGTCAGTTATCAAAACCAATATATAAGTAAACATAATCCAAGAAAGTCTATAACGTGTAATGCAAAAAAGAACCACAGAACTTTGAATCAGAAAAGAGACCACATTATAAGGCAATAAGGAAAGTCTTTATAGAGAGGGGAGAATGTATGTTTGTGTAGGTTTTTATTTTAATTTTTGGAACGGAATCCCATTCTGTCACCCAGGCTGAAGTGCAGTGGCGCGATCTTGCTCATAACAACTTCCACCTCTTGGGTTCAAGCAATTCTCCTGCCTCAGCCTCTGAGTAGCTGGGATTACAGGTGCCACCACCATGCCCAGCTAATTGTTGTAGTTTTAGTAGAGATGGGATTTCACCATATTGGCCAGGCTGGTCTTGAACTCCTGACCTCAGGTGATCCACCCGCCTCGGTCTTCCAGAGTGCTGGGATTACAGGCATTAGCCACCGTGCCTGGCCTGAGCAGGCTTTTTAAAAGATGAAAAGGAAAAGAGGGAATTGCAACTAGAAATAAGTGCATCAGCAAAATGCGTATAGGAGATGCTGAAGGTTAGCCTACCATATCCTACGGACACCTACCTGTTGCTTCTTGCTACAAGCTTGGCAACTGTACCAGAGAGCCTTTTCTGGCTATGGAGGCATGCTCAATGGGCATGCAGGGTGAGGTTGTAGGGATCAGGGAGTTGATGCCCCTGCATGCAGTCCCAATCAGTGACAAACAGTGGCTTCCTTGTTCCTCAGGTGAGACAACTCCAAGGTATACTTTATTCCAGTGTCCTGAAGATACTCAGTAGGACTGCACCTCACTTACCAAGACTGGCTAATATTTATTAACTTTATGTTGGTTATCTTCCCTTTTCTGTCTCATTTCTCTGTGTTCCTGATGGATGCTTCCTGGGATCACTTCTCAAATAAGCTACTTGCCCTCAAATACAATCTGTGACAATGAAGAAGCACAAGCCATGTTAAATAATCAACAAACTGCCCAGCTTGTTTAAAGAGGGGGTGGGCCTATAGGACAAAATAGTAGCAGAGGTAGCAAAGTTTTTGGCATTTTATTCTATGCCTCTATGCCAGGAATTGTGTAAAGCACTTGCACATATTCTATGCCATTTAATAATCAGGAAACCCCTATGAGTTAGATGCAACTGTAAATCAGTGGCACAGAGAGGTTAACTAAGGGCTGGGTGCAGTGGCTCACGCCTTTAATCCCAGTACTTTGGGAGACCAAGAGGGGCGGATCATAAGGTCAGGAGATCGAGACCACCCTGACCAACAAGGTGAAACCCCATCTCTACTAAAAATAAAAAAATTAGCTGGGTGTGATGGCATGTCCCTATAGTCCAAGCTATTCAGGAGTCAGGCAGGAGAATTGCTTGAACCCAGGAGATGGAGGTCGCAGTGAGCCGAGATCATGCCACTACACTCTAGCCTGGCAATAGAGCAAGACTCCATCTCAGAAAAAAAAAAAGAAAAAGAAAGGTAACTAAGTTGCTCATGTTGCTCAGGATCACATATCTGTCAGGTAGGGAAACCAGAATCCAACTCCGATCTCTGAGATGCAGAAACCTGATTTTGAAATCCAGTGTTCTTTCACCTCCCTAAAGTTGTTGAGGTTATTGAATGCCAGGCTAGAAAGTTTCTAGGAGGTACAACAGAGGAGACGCCTCAGGTTGGTTGGTGACACTAACAAGAAATAAGAGAATGTTTACACTGTAAGCAAAGCCTGATCTGGAAACGTCAGAGGAGGTCAGCCATCCAAGGCCCTGCTTAGATGCTCCTGGTACCCCGATAGCCAATGCATGGTCACTGGTTGGGGAGTTCTAAAATCAAAATTAAGTTTCCAATTCAGTAATCAGACAAACCTTGGTCAGAGTCCTGACCCTATTATTAGATTTTTTTGTATTTGACTGAGTTGCCTCCATTCTCTGTGCCTCAGGCATGTTATTTGTAGGAATTCATATTTCACAGGGTTGTTGTAAAGATTAGCAGAGCTAACATGTTTAAATAACTTTGCCTTTTGTCTGGCATGTTCAATGTACATTAGCTGGTATCATGAAAGCCTGGAACTATATCTTGGGCACACGCAGGCTGACCCTTTTTTAAGGTCCCACAAAATTTAGCCTCTTCACCAGCTTCCACAAAAAAATGTAAGTATACTAAGCATATCGTTGCTTTATTGAAGATTTGTGGGACTAATATATGGAATGAATATGGAGGTGCATTCCTGGTATACGTTCTCATAAGACCTGCTTCTCAAACCATTTCTTACTCTGCTGTCAGTTTTATAAGACCACCAGATGAGAAAGAGTGGTAGTAGGCCACAGTGGGAATCTCCTCTGGCATATGTGGAACAAGACCTGCTTTCCTCCTGCTTTGGAAGACGTTCTAATGGAAGTCCCACTGAGGACCAAGTTCATGGATGCTGCTGCTGCTGCTGCATTTTGGCATGAGCAGGAATATATAAAAGGCAGAAAGGACAAGTTCCACTACTAAAAGGCCAGCTCATAGAGTAATCTAGAAATTAAGGGAGCCAGCTGCATTGGTTTGGATTTTTATCTATTATAAAATATTCTTCCATAAAAGCCCTCATATTCATATAGTGCCTTTTTTTTTCTTTTTTTTTTTGCAACCTGGAACATAGTATTTCTTGAAATTATCATCCATATACTAGGCATTTTTCATTGCCATGAAAGGGTATTTTGCACTTAATCCCAGCCTTGTTGTTGGTCTTATAGGGGAATTCAAAGAAATGTAAGCCACATTTTCTTCCCTAAGTGGCTTATAATTTCATCAGGAAGAGGAAAAGAAAGTACTGGCATGTGGTCAGTGTAGAGAAAGAACGATGTGGTTGTGGGTGGGAATGATCTAAAGAAGTGGGGGAGATGGAACTTGAGTTTGGATATATAAAATGGTTGTGGTATAGCTAAATGGAGAAGATGACACTGAAGAGACGAGCAACATGAACAAAGGTAGAAGGAAGACTAGGAAAAATTTGGGAGATGATAGAATATTTTCCTCTCAGAGTGGTAATCACTGAAAACATATTTGGAAAAGAGAAGTGTGCTCAGGTTGGATAGGGTTTTGGCTTCCAGGAGGTGGCATTATCCTCTGAACCTTTCCAAGCTCCCATCTTCTCATTTATGCTGATGCAACAAGATCGTAACTTGTCTCCTGAATCCAATTTGCATGGCTCATGATAGGCAAAGTGATACTCTTAAAACTGCTGAATTAGTCATGCCACTTCCCTGCTACAACCCTTTCCCAGCTCCTTTTGCTGCTGGGAGAAATTCGAAACTGTTAACATGGCCCATGAGGCGTTTGGTGCTTGTGATCTGGTTTCTGTCGACCTTTAAACTTCTTGCTCTCTGCACACGCCACATTCCAGCTCTTTGTTCAGTCACTTTGGCTTTGATTCTGTTCCTTAGTGATCCCTCCCACACCTACTGGAAAGCCTTAACTTGTGCTAGAAGGTTCTTCCCTTCCAGTTCTCTCCTTCATCTAACTGGTCAGTCTTTATCATGAACTGCATGCAGCTCACAGCTCACATAAGACTTGCTAGGGGAAGCTTTCCCTGACTTCCTATATTAAATCCCTTCTTTTATGCTCACAAAACACCTACACATCTGCCTTTTAAGACTGAATCTCAGTTTATTCTTACATATCTATTTATATGACTATTTAAATACTGTCTTCTACTGGACTATACGCACCAGGAGGAAAAAAAAATGTGCTTGGTTTGCTCATGGCTGCATGTCCAGCAATAGCACAGTGCCTGACAAAAAATAGACACTGAACGGAGATCTGTTGGGTTAATAAATGGTGGAATGAATGAATTGGTGAATGAACAATAAGCAATGCTCTCACCAGAGTTTGGCCATATTTGATATCTACTTTCTTGTGATGATTGAGTTTGAGGAATATTAGTTGCTTAAGAACTTCCTATGTTTTTCTTCAGCCAGTTAGTTTATTTTTAGAACTCTCATACATGAACTTGAGAAACCAATTTTATACCAACCCTTATCTTTTATTCCTCTGAGTCCAGGTTGTTTTAAAAATAGAAGTAAACATTCCAATTTTGTTATTCAGTTTACATTTCAGTTTTTCTTTTCTCTCTTTTATTCTGAATATTGTAAATGGTTAGAAAACCAACCTTTTGCATTTATATTACTCTTTTTATCAGCAGATTTCTCAGAGCTTTAAAAGCATTTATTAATATTTATGATAGCATTTTGACCTACAAAAATTATCCACATTAAAGCTCCTTGAAGATACAGATGCTGCAACAGTTTTACAATTGGCAGCAAAAATTTCAAATACAAATTGGAGGTTTTAATTAAACCCAATAAACTGACTAATGGTGAATTCCTACAGGAAGAACCCATCGTTCTAAACTCAACAACAACGTCTATTCAAAGTGTAGGTGAATTTAGAAAGCTGCTGTTTCAAAACTCAAGGATTGGAAATACTTGCAAAAGAATAGGATAACATTTTCTCAGCTATTTCTAACTTCTTGAAATATGTAATTGAATCTTTAGCACTACATTTTTTTCTTCAAGCACAAGATTTTACTATACCCTGCAAATTTGGATATACTATATTGTAGTTATGTTTACTTCAAAAATATTTTCTAATTTCTACTTTAGTTTTCTTCTTTGATCCATGGGTTCTTTAGAAATGTGTTGCTTAGTTTTCAAATATTTGGCTCTTTTCCAATTACCAGTTTCACTGATCTCAGCTTTAATTCCTCTTTGGTAAGAGAACATTTTTATATGGTTTCTTAAGACTAGCAGTATGGATTATACGCACAAATTTCCATTTTTGTGAATGTTTGATGTACATAAACTGCATATTGCCAAATGTGTGTACTGTTTTATATATACATATAAATTAGATTGAATTTGTTAATCATGTCATTCAAATATACTTTTTAAAAATTTATTATAGTCTTTTTTTAATCAGTTACTATTTTATCAACAATTACTAAAGTCTAGAATTATATTGTGGCTATGTCAAATTTTCCTGTTAATTTCATCCATTTTTACTTAATACATTTTGGTGTTGTGCTATTAGTGCATATATATTAAGAATTATTGACCTCTTCAAAGGAGAGCTTCAAACCACTGCCCAAAGAAATAAGACATCACATAAACAAATGGAAAAACATTGCATGCTCATGGATAGGAAGAATCGATATTGTGAAGATGGCCATACTGCCCAAAGTAATTTATAGATTCAGTGCTATCCCTATCAAGCTACCATTGACTTTTTTCACAGAATTAGAAAAAAATGACTTTAAATTTCATAGAAAAGCAAAAAACAGCCTGTATAGCCAAGACAATCCTAAGCAAAAAGAAGAAAGCTGGAGGCATCACACTACCTGACTTTCTACTACAAGGCTACAGTAACCAAAAGAGCATGGTACTGGTACCAAAACAGATATATAGGCCAGTGGAACAGAACAGAGGCCTCAGAAATAATGCCACACATCTACAACCATCCAGTCTTTGACAAACCTGACAAAAACAAGCAACAGGGAAAGGATGACCTATTTAATAAGTGGTGGAAAAACTGGCGAGCCATATGCAGAAAACTGAAACTGTACCCCTTCCTTATACCTTATACAAAAATTAATTCAAGATGGATTAAAGGCTGAAATGTAAGACCTAAAACCATAAATACCATAGAAGAAAACCTAGGCAATACTATTCAGGAACTAGGCATGGGCAAAGACTTCATGACTAAGACACCAAAAGCAATGGCAACAAAAGCCAAAATTGACAAATGGGATCTAATTAAACTAAAGAGCTTCTGCACAGCAAAAGAAACTATCATTAGAGTGAACAAGTAGCTTACAGAATGGGAGAAAAGTTTTGCGATCTATCCATCTGACAAAGGTGTAATATCCAGAATCTACAAGGGACTTAAATAAATTTACATAAAAAAACAACCCCATCAAAAAGTGGGCAAAGGATATGAACAGACACTTCCAAAAGAAGACATTTATGTGGCCAACAAACATGTAAAGAAAAGTTCATCATCACTGGTCATTAGAGAAATGTAAATCAAAACCACAATGAGATACCATTTCAGGCCAGTTAGAATGGCAATTATTAAAAAATCAGGAGACAACAGATACTGGAGAGAATATGGAGAAATAGGAACACTTTTACACTGTTGGTGGGAGTGTAAATTAGTTCAACCATTGTGGAAGACAGTGTGGCGATCCTAAAGGATCTAGCACCAGAAATATCATTTGACCCAGCAATCCCATTACTGGGTATTTACCTAAATAATTATAAATCATTCTATAAAGACACATGCACACATGTTTTTTGCAGCACTGTACAATAGCAAAGACTTGGAACCAACCCAAATACCCATCAATGATGGACTGGATAAAGAAAATGTGGCACATATATACCATGGAATACTATGCAGCCATAAAAAAAGGATGAGTTCATGTCCTTTGCAGGGACGTGGATAAAGCTGGAAATCATCATTGTCAGCAAATTGACACAAGAACAGAAACCCAAACACTGCATGTTCTCACTCATAAGTGGGTGTTGAACAATGAAAACACATGAACACAGAGAGGGGTACAT
The DNA here is from genome assembly GCA_036589455.1 of Ateles fusciceps. Classification (NCBI taxonomy): domain Eukaryota; kingdom Metazoa; phylum Chordata; class Mammalia; order Primates; family Atelidae; genus Ateles; species Ateles fusciceps. Next base: position 12,724,439 of record JAZHEH010001266.1, on the reverse strand, counting down.
CATACATTGGGGCTTGTTGGGGGAGTGGGGGGCTAGGGGAGGAATAGTAGGGGTTGTGGGGGATAGGGGGAGGGATAGCATTAGGAGAAATACCTAATGTAGATGACAGAGTGATGGATGCAGCAAACAATCATGGCATGTGTGTACCTATGTAAAAAATCTGCAGGTTCTGCACATGTACCCCAGAACTTAAAGTATAATAATAAAAAAAAATTATTAGCAAATATTGTATGCCATAACATAACTTTGATGTATAAACTGCAGATGTTTCATTCCATTTTTCCAATTATTTAATAAAAATATTTTTATGACAATAAATAAATAAATAATTTTGCTATTGATATCCTGTGTAAAAACTCCCTGCTAAAGGTCATAAAGATTTTCTCCTCTGTTATATTCTTAAAGTTTTGTAGTTTTACAATTTCCATTTAAATCTATAATCCATTTTGAGTATTTTTGCATAAGGTTGTCATTTAGGTTAAGATTCATGTTTTTGTCAATGGCTATCCATTGTTTCTTCAAATACCTTTTAGTCACACCCTCTTTCTTCTCCACTCTTGGTACTCTTATAATACATATATTTGATATTTCTTATGGTTCCATAAGTTTCTGGGTATATGATTATTTTGTTTTTTGTTTTTTTAAGGTCTATTTCTTTCTGTCCTTCAGACTGAGCAATTTCTATTTTCTTTATATTAAGTTCATTGATTCTTTCCTCTGTCCTCTCCATTCTGCTATTGAGCCTATCCAGCGAGGTTATTATTACTATTTTTTAATTTGGTCATTGGTTCTTCATGTCTTCTATCTTTTTTTTTTTTGCAAAGGAAATACTTTTTCATCTGTTTCAAGCATGCTTTTAAATTACTTAATAAAACATTTTTATAATGGGTGCTGTAAAATCCTTGTCAGAGATTTTCAGTATCTGTGCCATCTTGGCATTGAATCATGGACTATCTTTTCTCATTTAAGTTGCAATTTTTCTTGTTCTTGTTATGACATCAAAGTGATGTTTTTATTGTACCTATACATTTTGGGTATTTTGTTTTGTGACCATGGATCTTAGTTAAATCTTCTGTTTTAGCTGGGCTCCTCTAAAGAAAGGCATTACATCATTACTGACAAATGGTAGTAGAGTCCAGGTTTCCTTCTCAACCTCATTTGACACCTTAGTTGGGGAGGGATTCCTCATTATTGTTAGGCAGAATTGAATTGGAAGTTCTGGCTCTCCATTAAGTCTTCACTGATACCGTGCTGCCTGGGAAGGGCAGAAGTGCTTTGTTACTGCTTCTTACTGCCTTCCACTGACACTTGTGGATTGAGGGTATGGGGGAGGTTATTTTTATCATACTTGGGGGGATTATGAAATTTCTGATTATTAGGACTTCTCTGATACCAGTTTGGAGGGTACTTCATTATGGATGAGTGAAGTGGAATTACAGTATCACCCTTCACCCCACTGTGGTCTCTGCTGATGCTGCAACTGGAGAATGGCTTTTAACCAGGGATGGAAATAAAAGTTTCTGCTCAACACTTGGCCTTCTTGGGCACCACTCTGGTGGGGATTGGAGGAACACATCTAGTGTTGTGTGCAGGTGAAAGTATAGGCTTACAAATTAGTCTGCATTTGTGGGGGATGGGTTGAGATTCAGGTTTTCCTGTGCTGTTTGGTTTGAGTAGAGTGTTTACTGTCTAAAAATTTTCTGTATTGTCCAGCTGCTCCTGTCATGGTCATTTGGCTATAGGAGCAAGCTTTTCTTGAGACTCTGTTGCTCACACCTGTTGGTATGCTAGGTTGCTCTGCAGATTGTTCGTTTTATTTATCCCCCAAAACTAGTTATCACTTTAGATCTTGAATATTCAGAACATAGATTTCTAAAAATTGAAAATAAAAAAGCTTTATACCAGTGTTGTTACGGAAAACTAAAGAAAACGTTTTCAAAATGTTGTGAACTATCTTAGCTATCTGAAAGCCAAAACTTTACTAGGATCAAATCCTTATATTTTATGTTCAAAATGAATACAATCTTTTTATTTTAAATCCATGAGTCATTAGGATTCTTTCAAGTCTTTGTTTTCTTACCCCTATTCTATTATTTTGGCATATAATATTATAGAAACTGTTATAGAAACTTTATTGATATACATCAGAAATAATGAAAGAAATAAGGCAACCTTATAATAAAATCCTTCTTGGATTCAGTACTTAAAGCCAAATAAATTTTTTTTTCATTTAATGTTTACAACAGAGCTCCAGCATCCTATGAGTGATAATGGAGAACATATGGAGGGTAGAAAGATATGGCATATCACCTCACACCATGTTCATAAGAACCTTTTCAGCAAAATATTCTCAAATATAAATCACATGCTTTTCAGGTATTTGTTTGTTCTTGATTTTCAGATAGTAAAGGTTCTGCAATAGGTATTTAATCTAGCACTTAAAAAATATTAGCCATACAGGATTTATTCAAACAACAGACAATTCATAATTACTTTAGAGATTATTCTCTGAGGTTAGGAAAAAAGCAGCAATCACAGCTATTTAATGCCCTTCCTCATATCCTAAGTTTCTCCTAAAGTTATTCCCATATAGGGTCAGTCATAGTTGGCTGAAAAGTAAATCACCTTATGCTGTTAAATCTTTACAGATAGTGATTAGTGACAACAACTTTAGAGTCAGGTAAAACTTGTTTGGATTCTGAATTCTACCACTTACTAGATGCTTGACTTCAACAACTTACTTAGTCTGTCAAAACCCATTTTTTTTTTCATCTAAAATGAGGCTTACCATATTTAATTAGATGTTGCAGTAATTAAATTAAAACATGAAAAGTGTTGCGTTTAGCATACTATGTGACGCTTTTTATTTTTTATTCGTTATAACAAAGAAAGAAAAATGACTGTCTTGCTTAGACTGTATCTTTCTTTGGGATTTCCTAAATATCCGGTAAAATAAAATAGCCCCTACAGATTAGTTTCTGAGGATTTTCATTGACATTGAACCCACTTTCTTGGAGACTCACATATTAGTACCATGCCTGGCACTTTGAGTAAACGTAGCCCATAATTCTGTAAATATAGGCAAATTAAGACATATGACAGGGAAGAGAGACACCTGTTGATGGCAGGTCAAAGCCTGTTCACTTGTTAAATGACAATGCAGTATAGTGCGGTAGTTAAAAATGTATAAACTAAGGGGAGACTACCTAAATTTGTGTTTAGGTATACTTACTGCTAGCTGTACAAAGCAAATAAGTTCACCTCACTCTCAATATCCCAGTTTCTACATATGTAAAATGGTGCTAGTAACAGAACCTATCTCTTATGATTGTTTGTGCATATTAGAAAAAAATAGTAGATATTAAGTTGGTAGAACATGATTACTTACTATTTAACTCTGACTACACAGAAGTTAATGTTATAGCAAAGTCTAGATTGTTCTAGGCTTACCAGATAATTTACTTAAGTTTTATCTTGGTGGGAAAAAGAATGGAAGAATGAAATTTTGTACGGCCTTTATATTTTGTACCACGTGAAGATAATTTTGGCATGCTTGCTCCTTTGTTGTATTTTCATTGGCGAACAAGAGAAACTTGCCTTTTAATGTCCAAATTGAAAAAGAAAAATTACATAATTAAACATCATAATTGTCAACTATTTTGTTTTTATTTGCTTTTGCTAACAAAAGAAATGGATAATTTCATGGGGGGAGTGTGGCTACAGTGTACACAGGGTTGACTATGAATGCACGTGTTTTGGTCTACCCTGTGTTGGATGGGAGGTGGGGCTGGTTTCAGTGCTTCCCAATATTCTCAACAGTTTGAGCAAAGACATATCCTAATAGAAGGCTGAGAAACTAATGTGTATAACATCTAATTATTGCTTAATAATATCTTAAGTAGAACATGAAGGACAGTTTCTGCCTGAAAACTGTCTCTGGGAGTTCTGCATCTTTTATTCCGTCTTACGAAAAAGCTATTTGCCTACCTGGAACCTGGCAAAGAGAAGGGAGTCTTCTCTTACTTTTGGATAAAAATACTCCACATAAAACAACATCACAGTGGCTATACAACCAATATCTGACCATTTTATATTTTTACCTATACATATTGGTATAGGCATAGGCTCTAAAGAGAATATACAGGTTTTAAGCTTGTTTTTTCCCTCTTGCATGTGTTCCATTAAAAATATACCTTGTTGAAGTATGTTTAATTTTCATGCAATTAAATACACCTCTCTTAAATGTGAAATTGAGTTTTGACAAATGTTTACACTCTTATAACCACCACCATAATTATATATATGACATCTCTATCAGCTCCCCCAAAATTATCTCATGTACTTTTGTAATTAATAGCTACCCTCTCTTCCCCAACCAGCTATTGATCTGCTTTCTCTCTTAAAGATTCTTTTCTTCCTACAATTTTATGTAAATGATATTTCTTTTGTAATCTTTTTGTCTGGCTTATTTCATTGAATATCCCAATTTTAAAATACATCCGTGTCATTGCATATTTCAGTGGTTTGCATACTCCCTCCATTTAATTTGTCTATTTATTTGCTGCATATATTCCATTGTGTGGATGTCCTATAATTTGTTTATCCATTTGCTTATTGATGGACTTGGGGGTTGTTTCCAGTATGGGGCTATTATGAGTAAAGCTGACATGAACATTTGCATACAAATCTTTTTGCTATTGCATGTTTTTCCCCATTGACATGTACATACATTCTATATTTATATGAACTACTTCATAGAAATATGAGAGGAGATAGATATACATGATGTAGGAATGGCTCTCTTGCTATTTTTTTTTTCTGTTTCTAAAGATGTGGTGATGTTATCCTTTAGGTATCTGGCATGTGACATAATGTAATTTGTTTGGCAGTTACTGTGTTCTCAGTTTCCCAGGACACATGGGAGTGGCTAAGTATTTTTAATGGTTGTTTCCACTTTTTATTTACATTTCTCTTTTTCCTCTGTGAGATGGTGACTAATGCTGTGCTCGAGAGGGGGAGGGGAGTGCTATGTGGATTCACTATTTCCTTGAAGATGAGATTTTAATATTTTTTGCTGGAAGATTTTCTCCTCTTCCTCCATTCCATCTTCAGACTTGATTCCCTTGACAAGCTGTTACTCACTGATCCCCTAGGGTTTCCTTTGCCATTAGCCTCAGCAGTGATGCTTCTGGGAGAAGAGCCAAAAAGAAGCAGCTATAACAGAGACAAACATTTTCAACCTTCCCTGCTTTCACCTTAGCCCATGAAATAAGCGGGCTCAGCCTATAGTCCACATGAGATATGGTTTGATTCTGAGAATCATATTCAGTAGGTTCTTTATAGCTCTTGGGATTATGATGAAATTCCAACCTTTTCTCAAATTTGGGCTTTTCCTTTATTCAGTTCCTTTGAGCTTTTACAATCACTTGAATTCTTTATTTTCTCAACTTCTATCACAAATATTACCCTGAAATGCCTTTATACTCAATATCCAAACCCCAAATACAGTGATGTACTCGGAATCTATTTAAACCTTCAATAATACAAACTCTGAGAATAAAGACAGATAGATATGGTAGCATCCAGACCTTCAGCTATGCTTGTGAAAGAGTCAAAGCATTCAAAGCAAAAGTGTCTCCCAGCAAGGTAGTAATTACTGAGTTCAACAGCTTATGTTACGCTATTAAATTAAAGCCAAATAAGATACCTAACCAAACTGCCTCTTAAAAAGAGTGACTCATAGCCTAATTGATGTGAGAGTCAAATAAATACTATGGAACTCCAGGAGGAAGAAATTCCTTTCAATTTAAGTTTCATTTTAATGGAATTCATTCAACCTCCTCAAAATTGTCCATAAATGGTTCAATAAAAAGCCCAAAGTCTTGAAAGAGTTTAAATCATTTTTTACAAAGGGATAGTGAAACTCTTTCCCCTTTCCTACCACCACATGAGAGGAGGAATGTAGTGCTGTAAATTCCCCTGTAATTTTAACTGTGAGGACCTGGATCTGTAGGAGAATGTCTAGTTAAAGAGTTCAAGCTGGCATAAAGCTGCCCAAAGCATACAAGGAGTTGAGTTTCTAAGCATTCTCATCAGAGGACGGTTGACTGGATGGGGTTTTACTCTGACACATTAAACAGATCAGTCCCAGAGTAAGGGTTGGTTCAGTCAGTCTTTGATTTTGTCTCCCTTATGTCAGAGATTTTCCATTGGTGGTTTCTTTTTAAAAATTTACTCTACAGGTTTTATTTACCTTCTAGTTTTTCCTTGCGGATTGCTTACTATTGTACATAGGCAATTTTGAAGAGTTTCTACCTAAATTTCAGACAATCCTGACTACTTTTGTCTCTACAACTGGATCTGGTCAAATTATGTGTAGAGAGGATTAGCAGAGGTCTTGTAGTGAGGTGGCGTGACCAGAATATCTGGCATCACAGAGCAGAATTTGAATTTCTTCTCTGCTGCATACTAGAGGCATATTTTCAATTAAATTTTTGGTATTTTGATCTTCTGCTTTCTCCTCTTGAATAAGAGGATAAAAGTAATTTACTTAAAAGAATATTACATAATTACAAGAAATAATATATGCAAAATACAGTACACAGGAGATGGTGACTCACACCTGTAATCCCAGCTGCTCTGGAGGCTGAAGCAGGAGAATCACTTCAGCTCAGGAATTTGAGATCAGCCTGGGCAACACAGTAAGAATCTATATACAGAAAAAACAAAGTTTACTTCTACCACTATATTTTTAGAGGAATATTTCTAGTCTTCTCCTCCATGAAAATGGTTGATTTCAGTTTGGCTGTGCTCATAGGTATTTGCTAATGGCAAATTCTTCTTGCAAAATGTAATGTATCCAATTCACAATTCTCAATTAGAACTAATTGTCATATAAAGTAATGTGACAGCAAAAGAAAAGATAGGAAAATAATAACACAATAGAAAAAGACCCACTTGGTCTCCAATTAACATAGCAATCCGACATAACACTTAAAATAGCTATGCTTAAAGTATTTAAGAAGAGGAAAGAACACACTGGGGGATTTTGGGAGAGGCCTAGTAACTCTAAAAATTCCAAGAGAAGTTACAAAATTGGAAAACCTAATATCTGAAATTTAGAACTCAAGGTATGGGATTAAAAGCAGATTAGATACAGCTGAATTTTTTTTTTTTTTAATGTAGTGACTGGAAGTTAGACTAGTGTAAAATATCTAGAATGAAACCCAGAGAAGCAAAAAAAAAAAAAAAAAGGTAAATTGGAAGACAGGGACTGAGATGTAGAGGATATGGTAAAACAATCTTACATGCATGTAACTGGAATCCTAGAAAAGAGGGAGAATAAGGTAAATGCAATATTTGAAGAATTAATGCCTGAGAATGTTCTAAATTAATTACAGACATGAATCCTTAGTTTCAAGCTATATACATTATATTCCCAGTCATTGTCTAGTTTCCTGAATGGTCATGAAGGGACCAGGTAATACAGTTAACTAGTGATGGAGGGTTAGCTCTGTCTTTCTTCCATGAAATATTTCTAGGTATGATTCCTTCTTGCACCTCTTATAAAGAAGTTATGTAGGCCAGAAAGTAAACTCAGCTACTGAGCAGCTACTATGTTTCTTGGCAGCTTGATGTAACAGTATGGTAACACATTTTATGACATTCCTTGCATATTTTCTTGTCTCATTTCCCATTTTCCATAGATATACTACCCTTGGTTTGCACTTCTCAAATAAAGTAATGCCACATTCATCTGTGCCACAGTATCTGCTTCTTGAGGGTTCAAACAGAGGAACACTATATAAGGAGTAAAAATGGAAAGAAAGCTACATCTAAGTACAGCATCGTATAACTTCCAGAAACCAGGAAAAAGAAAAGAGGGAGATTACTGTCAAAAGACTTTCACTCAGAACACACTCCTCACCAGAACTTATGGAAGCCAAAATATAATGGAGTATCTTTACATTGCTGAAAGAAAATTCATGACATCCTAGACATTCATGCTTATTCAAAATCTTTTTGTGGACAAAGGTGAAATAAATATATTTCAGTCAAACAAGAGTAAGATAATTTATCACTGACATATAAAAAGGAAATATTAACACTAAAGAACTAAAGGAAATTTTAAAGCTTATATTTCTGGTAGGAGAAATATGAACCCAGATCGATGTTTAAAAATGATAGATGAAATAAATAACAAAAATGTTCAATATGAGGACAAATCTAAATGACAATTGTCTGTATAAAACGCTATCTGAATATTGACTATATGAAATGATGATAATGTCTTGGTGATTTAAAATATATATAAAATTAAAGCAGACTGTTGGGAGGTGGGTAAATGGCAACAAAGTGTTTTACTGACTTTGCCTTGTTTAGGAACAGGGCAAAAATACCAACTATCATCATATTCTAGTAAGTAGCAGATTATAATCTCTTTGTTCACTACTAAAATACAGTAAAGGAAGCCTTTTCTTGGTGATGGGGAGGGGAAAGGAGAGTGAAAAAGGCCAATCTAGATGAAGGAAACAAAGGAGAGGAAAATGGTACGTTATAAAAACTGGTGGGGAAAAATGGAAAGCATGGTAAATTACAGTAGGTTTAGTTTCTATTATATTAGTAATTCTATTACAGGTAAATGGGCCCAATACTATATTCAGTTATACAGATTATTAGCTGGGTAAAACAAAAGCAACTATATATATATATATATAACACACGTATATATATACATATATATATATATATATATATGTATATATATACGTATATATACGTGTATATATATACGTATATATATGTGTATGTATATACGTATATATATGTATATATATACGTATATATATGTGTATGTATATATGTATATATATGTGTATGTATATTTGTACATATATATATATATGCTGTTTGTAAGAAATGCCTCAAAAATATAAGAATACTTAAATGACAAGCAAACTTATTAAAAAATTAATACCAAAAATATTAGCCAAGCAAAAACTGGTATTATTGTCTCATGATGATCAGACTGTATAGACTAAAACATTTCCAGAGAGAAAGATTGTCATGATACATGGTGATCAAAGTAACTCACCAAGAAAATGTAACTGTCATACATTTAAAAATATAGCCTCAAATATATAAAAAAGTTGACAGAATAAAAGGAGAAATAGCCCAACATATAATCATAGTGATATATTTTCAGACACTGCTCTTGATAATTAACAAATCAAGCAGTTAAAAACTAGATTGTTTAAATAACTCATGGATCAAAGAAAGATTCCAAATGGAAATTATGAATATTTTGAATCAAGTGACAGTGAGTAACTTATCTAAATAGTAAGAGATTGCAGATAAGGAATATTTAAAAAGAAATTTAAGCATTAAATGAATGTATTTAAAAAGAAAAGACTGAAAATCAACAAGCTAAGCATGTATCGCTGAAAGTTAGAAAATAAGGAAATAAGAAAACGAGAAGAAAGACAATAATAAAGGGCAGAAATTAGTTCAAAAGCAAACATTCACTAGAGAAAATTTACAAAGAAATTTTTTAATATATACTGTACATAAAAATAAAATTTTGTCATTGAAAAGATTAATAAAATTGATAACAGTGATAAAAATCATGTTTAGAAAAAGGTGAGGGAAAAAAAGAAAGACACAAAAATTCTATAAAAAAAAATTAAACACAAATAACCAATATCAGGAAAGAAAACTGGACATTGCTATATATCCTGTACATACTAAAAATACAATAATAAACTGTCAAGAACAACTAGATTTGAATCCATATTAAAATACAGAGGTGATGTGCAAAGAAAATCATAACTTACCAAAAGTGACAGGACAGAAAGAGAAAATATGTGTAAATCCTATAGCTATTAAGTACATTGAATCTCTAATTAAAAAGTGAAATATTTTGCACATGTAAAATGCTAGCCCAAGAAGGTTTCACCACTTACTTTATTAAAAATTTAAAACAAGATGTAAAAATACTTGAACAAACATGTCTAAGAATAATAAAAAAGAAACATTTCACAACCTGTTTTATGAAGGTGTCTTAACTTTGACACTGAAATCTGACAATAATGAAAGGAAGAAAAAATACAGCACAATCTCACTTCTGAATGTAGGTGAAAATCATCCTAAACAAAACATTAGTAAACAATGTCTAGCAACTATGAAAACAGATTATCCACCAAGTTGAGTTCTTTACCTTTAGAAAAGTAGCCAATATAAACTACCACATTAACAGAGTAGGAAAAAAATAATGTACCATAAAATGTGCAAAAAGATTTCTGATAAAATAAATCATTCATGATAAAGATTTGGCAAATTGAGATCAGAAGAACTCATCTTTAATCTGGTAAATAGGGTCTGAATAAAACCTGTTGCAAACATAGTACTTAATGATATAGTTAAAAGCTTTCCCCTTGTTATCAGAAATTGGGCAAACATGGCCACTATCACCCTTACAATTCAACCATATATGGGAGATCTTACACAATAAATAAATTAACAAAAATAAGAAAATACATAAGGATTGGAAAATTAGAACTAAAACTACTATTATTCTCAGATGACATGATTTTCATATAAAAATATTCTTAAAATGACAAGTTACTGAATTAATAAGTGAGTTAACTACTTGCTGAATATTTGTTAAATATAAAAATGCAGTTACATTTCTTTTTTGGAATAAGTGAATAAATTTTGTTTTTATAATATTTTTTAGCTTTTACTTTTTATTCAACATTTTTTAACTTTTAGGTTCAGGGGTACATGTGTAGGTTCGTTATATAGGTAAATTTGTGTCATGGGGGTTTGTTGTACAGATTATTTCATCACCCAGGTAGTAAGCCTAGTACTCAATAGTTATTTTTTCTGATCTTCTCCCTTCTCCCATCCCCAACCCTCAAGTAGACCCCAGTGTGTTGCTCCCCTCTGTGTGTTCATGTGTTCTCATCATGTAGCCCCCACTTATATATAAGTGAGAACATATGGTATTTGGTTTTCTGTTCCTGAATTAGTTTGCTAAGGATAATGGCTTCCAGCTCCATCCATGTTTCCACAAAGGACATGATCTCATTATTTTTTATGGCTGCAAAGTATTCCATGGTGTGTATGTACCCCATTTTCTTTATCCAATCTGCCATTGACCAACATTTAGATTGATTTCATGTCTTTGTCATTTTGAATAGTGCTGCAATAAACATACATGTACATTTATCTTTATGGTAGAATGATTTATATTTAGACCCTATTTAAAGATGAGTTCTTTTTTAAATACTTTAGATAAGTATTTAAAGAACTCATCATTATTGATGAGTTCTGATCTCAATTTGTCAAATCTTTATCATGAATGAAGGATTTATTTTATCAGAAATCTTTTTGCACATTTTATGGTAACATTTTTCTTCTTTACTCTGTTAACGTGGTAGTTTATATTGGCTACTTTCATAGTTGCTAGATATTGTTTACTAATGTTTTGTTTAAGATATTTTTATCTACATTAAGAAGTGAGATTGTGCTGTAATTTTTCTTTCTTTTATTGCCAGATTTTAGTGTGGGATTTTAATGGGATTGCTGGGTTGAATGGTAGTTCTCTTTTTAGCTCTTTGAGGAATCACCACAGTGCTTTCCACAATGGTTGAACTAATTTTTACTCCCATCAATAGTGTATAAGTGCTCCTCTTCTCCATAAGCTTATCAGTGTGTTACTTTTTGACTTTTTAATAATAGCCATTCTGACTAGTGTGAGACGGTATCTCATTGTGGTTTTGATTTGTATTTCTCTAATGATCAGAGATACTGAACTTTCTTCCATATGTTTGTTGGCCGCATGTATGTCTTCTACTGAAAAGTATCTGTTTATGGTCTTTGCCCATTTTTTAATGGGGTTGTTTGTTTTTTCCTTGTAGATTTGTTTAAGTTCCTTCTAGATGCTGGGTATTAGACCTTTGTCAGATGCATAGTTTGCAAAATTTTTCTCCCATTCTGTAGGTTGATTATTTACCCTGTTGATAGTTTCTTTTGCTGTGCAGAAGCTCTTTAGTTTAATTAGATCCCATTTGTCAATTTTTGCCTTTGTTGCTATTGCTTTTGGCATCTTTGTCATGAACTCTTTGCCAGTTCCTATGTTCAGAATAGTGTCATTTAGGTTGTATTTTTTCACAATGAAATTTAAAAGACAGTTTATCTAGAAATAAATTGAGTTGATGTGCAAGATGGCTTCAAAGACAACTACAAAACATTATCTATAGAAATTAAAGAAGATCTAAATAAATAAATTGATATACAATTGTAAAGAGTTGATATGGTAAAGATGTCATTTCTTCTCAAAATGGTCTATAGTTTTTATGTACTCCCATAAAATACCTCAAGAATTTTTATGTGTTTGTATGTATGTTGTATGTCACTCAACATGCGAATTCTAAAATATAATCAGAAACATACAGAACTAAAATTAGCTGACATACTTACATAGTGAAAAACAAGAAAGAAGGACATTCTCATGAAGATATAAAGAATTAGTATACAGTTTCAGAGATTAGGCTAATGTGGTATTTATTCAAGTATTGATAAATAGACTAGTCGAATAAAATAGAGTGCTCAGAAACAGACTGAAACACAAATGGACACTTAATTCATGACAAATTCACTAGTGCAGAGCAATACAGAATTTCTTTTCTATAGTGTTGAGAAAATTGAATATCAACATAAAAAATATAAATTTGATGTTTACCATATACCATACAACATATACAAACATTAATTTCAGAAAGATAGTAAACTTAATTGTATAAAACAAATTATGCTTCCAAACGATAACAGGAGAAAGTGTTTTTTTCTCTTCACTAGAGAAAGATAACCACAAGGAAAAATTTATCTATATTTAAATTATTTACTTATCAAAAATACAGGAAAAAGTAAGTTCCGAGTGGAGAAAATATATTTCCCACAAGTATATCTGATAAGGGGTTTTTGTGTCCTGAGTATATACAGAATGAGTACAAATTGGTAAGCAAAATATAGGTGACTTAAAAAGTAGGAAAACTTGAACAGATATTTCACAAAAGATGTACAAATGACCAGCAAGGCTAGGAAGTTGCCAATATGCTTTGAAAACCTCGTTTGTCTTAGAAAAATGTGAATTAATACCAAATGATGAGCCACTGCATATGTATTAGAGTAGATAAAAATCAAAATACCAACAATACCAAATATTGGCAAGAGTGTAGAGTTACTAGAACTGGTTGCAAGTAGGAGTATAAATTAGTACACCCACTTAGAAAACCGATGTTTGATATTATCTACTAAGAATAGATAATACATATATACCATGAACCATAAACTTTATTGTCAGATTATTATACAAAAGAAAAGAAACACCAAGAGTTGTATACAGGAGGGTTTATAATAATGTTACTTTTAAATCCCCCAAACTAGAAATAACTTAAATATCAATCAACAGTAGCCTGGATCAATAAACCATTCATTTATTTATTTATGGGATATTGACACAAAGAAATAGTATACAGCAATACAAATTAAAAACTATAGCTACATACTGGAGCATGCATATATTTCATGAACACAATATTTAGAGAAAAATGTCAATTATAGAGAAACATCTACTGTATGATTCTATTTACATAACACTCAAAAACAGGCAAGACTAAATTATAATGTTAGAATTTAGGATAGTGGTTATCTTTGTAGAGGAGGAAGAAAGAATAATGATTAGAGTTAGGGGCTATGTGGGGAAGTTCCTGTGGTGCCTAGAGGCTCCTACAGCACTGGCATCAGCATCCAGCACCCAGCACCAGCATTCAGCGTTCAGCACCCGGATGTTTCTTTGTCAGGATGGTGGCTACATTCCTGTTTATTTTATGAAAGTTTATTGAATCATACATTTAATTTTGTGGAATTTCCTGTCAATTTTTAATAAACCACAATAAAAAAATGTGAAATACTACACTGAAAATAGTTTTAGGTGTCTTTCAAAATATACTAAGGGGCAAGTTTTGCAGTTTCCATGTTTTATTTCTTTTTGCTTGTAATTTTAATACTTGATTTAGTAAAGCATTACTCAGGGTTGTGAGATAACCTAATTCCGAAGCCTACTAGACATCTTGGGACCAGTTGAGGATAAGGCCTTGGACACTGAAATTAAGACACTGAGAAATAGGAAATGTCTGTCCTGAGCCCACTGAGGGTCCTGGGGCTCAGGTGGGCATAAGCTGGTGGGAGAGATGCTTTCTCAATACCTGCAGTGGTGGACAGCAAAGGCGGCACCAAACAGGCATCTTTGTTAGAACTACTGACCCATGACTTGTGTAGATTATTTGTAATTCTGTCAACATTTCCTCAGGTTAGTGTTACCACCATTTCATGAGTGAAGACAGTGCAGTTCAGAGAAGTTAAGTGATTTCCTCAGTGTTCTATAGTACAAGGTGAGATCTGAGTGGGTTACAGAAAAGGTAGTATGCAAATGTATACTTATTTGGGCCAGAAAGCAATATTAATTTGGTCTTTGATTTACTATTTATTCCCTGTTGCCTAAATGTACAATATTTTGGAAACAAAATATGTATATATTTTTAATCTCTAGACGGTCAATTTGTATCCGTTTTTGAAAAATACCTTCTATGTCCTATAATCGCAAGCTTTTTTTGGCCTTCTTTTTACAATTTAAACAGATTTAATACATTAAACAAGTAAAAAAAAATTATAAATGTGAACAAAGAACATAATCTAGGAATATACATAAATGACATGTGTACAAATTCTTGATAAAAATATTCATAAAACATGAAACTAATCCCAAAATTTGAATAAAGGAAAATATTTTGTCTATCAGACCACTAAAAATAAAAGCAATTGGCAAGACTGCTTTTGGTGAAGGTTGGGGCAATGGCATTGTTGTATACTCTGTTGATAGGAATATAAATTGGTCAAATGTGTCAAATACATCTTTAATATTTATATCCTTGGAGTCAGTGATTCCACTCCTATATGTCTACTCTAAAGAGAAAATTGCATTCGAATATGAATATTCATTCATTCATTTAGCAGATAATCTAGGGAAAAAAAAGATGGCATGTTCTGCTCCTACAGGGTGATTAGGAAGGGTCTCTCTCGATAAAGAGACATTGCAGCAGAGACTGAAAGGACATAGAGAAACAGGGCATAGATTTAACACGAAAGACGATTTCAAGCTGAGGGAACAGAAGGTGCAATGGTGGGAGTGTGTTGGTGTGTCTAAGGACCAGCGAGGAGGCCAGTGTGACTGGAGCAGAGAGAGGAAGGAATAAAGTAATGGAAGCTGAGGCAGGTGGGGGGGGCAGGGTTGGGTGGAACCCATGCCCTGAGATTGGGCAGGGCTTTGTCAGGCATTGTAAAGCCAGTGAGATTTTACTGTCAATGAAATAAAGAGTGTTGGAGGGCCCTGAGTGGAGCAGTGATGAGCTATGACTTGAATTTCTACAGACTTTTTCTGGCTGCTGGATGAAAACAGGCTGGAAATAAGCAAAAGTGTAAGCAGAAAGACCACTCTGGAAATAATGACAGTAATCCAGATGAGATATATGGGGACGGGGACAGTGGAGGTAGTTAAGGGTGGGTGAATTCTAGATGCTCTTTGAAGGTAGAAGCATCAGGATTTTCTGGTGGAGCAGATGTGAGTTGTAAAATGAAGAAAGAGTCAAGGATAACTGAGACTTACAGCTGAGAAGAAGTATGACATGTATTGACAGGGAAAGCTTATAGGGAGAAAAGTTGGGCAAAGTTAGGTCAGAAAAATCAAGTGCTTTCAACCTGTGAAGTTTGGAATACCTATTAGACATTTAAGTAGAGAATTTCAGGTAAGTAGTTGGGTTAAGAATCTGGAGTTTAGAAAGAGATCTAGTCCGGAGATGGAGATGTACATTTGGGAGTTGTGTGGATGGTATTTAGTCCTGAGACCAGATAAGGTCACCTCAGGAATGAATATAGATAGGGAAGCAAAAAGACCTGAGAACTAAACGATGGAATATTCCAAAATTTAAAAAACTGGAATACAAACAGTTGTTTTCATCCAGCAGCCAGAAAAGTCTTTAGAAATTCAAGTCATAGCTCATCACTGCTCCACTCAGGGCCCTCCAACACTGTTTATTTCATTGACAGTAAAATCTCACTGGCTTTACAATGCCTGACAAAGCCCTGCCCAATCTTAGGGCATGGGTTCCACCCAGTGCCTGAGAACTAAACCATGGAATATTCCAAAATTTAAAGGTCAGGAAGATGAAGAGAAACAAGCAAAGAGGTCAGAAGATCAGTAGCCAAGAAAATAGGAGAAAACCTGAGCGAGTGGTATCCTAGAAGGCAAGTAAAAATTTCAAGAAATAAAGAAATAAACCAAATGTATCAACTGCTGCTCATGGGTCAAAGAGGATGAAGATGGAGGACAGACCAAGGGCATGACATCAAGAGATCATGATAGCCTTGATGAGAACTGTATGTGGAGGAATGTCAATACAAACTGATTGCAGTGGGTTTGAGAGAAGCAGGAGGAAGAAAAGCGAGGATGACAAGTATAAAGAACTCTTTGAAGCATCTTAGGTGTCTAGGGGGGAAAAAGCCCTTGCTTTCTTGAACATACATAATACAATTATAATAAACAAATGTTTTAACATCCTGTAACTACTAATTTAATCATCTGTGTCACTTCTTGGTTAATTTCAATTGATTGATGTTTCTCTTTATTATGTGTAGTATTTGCCTGTTTCATTGCATGCATGGTAATTTTTAATGGGATGTAATACATTATAAATTTTTCCTTTTGAGGAACTAGAAATTTCTATATTTCTGTAAATGTTCTTGAACTTTGTTCTGAGACACAGATGAGTTGCTAGTTACTTGATCCTTTTGAAGCTTGCCTTAAGCTTTGTTAAGGAGGACCAAGGTAGTCTTTAATCTAGCTTTGCTTAGGTTACTACTGAGGCAAATCCCTGAATTATGAGATTTTCTGATTCTCATTGACTGGTGGGGAATACAACTGGAATACAAACAATTCCTGTTTCTGTGTGAGCTTCAAAGACCTTTTTCCTTTTCTCCTTTTGAGTGGTTCTTTCCCTGGCCGTGGATAATTTGCTTACATAAATACACTGATCAATACTTAGTTCAACGCCCAGAGGGAGACCCTCTCCAGGTATTGGGAACTCTCTCTCTCTGTAGCTCGCGTTTTCTTCCTTCCTGTCCTTCCTCTCCTTCCTTTCCTTTCTTCCTTTCTCTCTCTCTCTTTCTTTCTCTCTCTCTTTCTTTCTTTCTTTCTTTCTTTCTCTCTCTCTCTCTCTCTCTCTCTCTCTCTCTCTTCCTCTCTTTCTTTTTCTATGTAGCTCTTTCTTTCTCTCCTTTCTTTTCTTAATCGAGTCTCATTCTGTAGCCCAGGCAATCTGGCTCACTGCAACCTCTACTTCCTGGGTTCAAGCAATTCATCTGTCTCAGCTTCCCAAGTAGTTGGGACTACAGATGCCCACCATTTTTAGTAGAGACTGGGTTTCACCTTATTGGTCAGGCTGGTCTCAAACTCCTGACCTCAGGTGATCTACCCGCCTTGGCCTCCCAAAGTGCTGGGAGTACAGGCATGAGCCACTGCACTCAGCCAGCTTTTTCTTCTTCAATAGCTTGTCATGTAAATCACAGTACCGTGGTCTTTCTGGACTCCCATGTCGTTTCAACTCAGGGAGACTATCTGGGACTCCCCTACATGCATTGCAGCCTGGAAACTCTTTTCAGGCTGTAAAAGGTGATCATAGGACTGACTTATTAGGTCTCCCTTCTCTTGAGAAGATTATTTTGTGCTGTCTGGGATAAACATTGTTTCATATATTTTGCTGTTTCTTTTGTTGCTTGCTTTTTGTTGTTTAGTGTTGGTGCATAAATCTGGTTCCTTTTATGTTTTGGCCAGAAGCACATGCCAAATGTTTTTCTTTTATTGTACCTTTTTCTGTTTTCTACAAGTGAAATAAATCTAACATATGTCTCTTGTGTTACACTAACTTGGAATCATCTATCTACCTATTAACTAGTGGCAAGTATTCTAAGCAACGTCATAGTTCTTTGGAAGAATGGAAAAGTCTTCATGCGCTTGACCTGTAACACAGACTTTTCTATATTAACAGCAGATAGTCCCATTCCTTTCTCTTCCTCAACTGCTCCAGAACATTCACCTATTACTCTCAGGCAAATACATGAATCCTCAGCTTCATTTGTTCCTTAGTGAATGAGATGATCCATTTAAAGCATTACACAGGTCCAGGTTGTAGCCATAAACAAGCGTAACTTTAAAATATTTTAGAAAGAAAGCCAATATTTACTCAACGCATAACGTCTGTTAGGGAGTGTACCAGGAGCTCTCCCATACATTTTCAATTGACATTTCATGACAATCTTATTAGATGGGTGGCATTATCTCTATTTCATTTTCATTGATATTCATGTCAAATCCCCAAATAGGTGGTAAATGCTTCATATGTGACAGTTGTTAATATAATGCTTGCTACTGAATTGATAGTAAACAAAGTGATTGTTATGCCTTTACATGCTTTGATTTTCTGCATCAGAAAAGCGAGCGTCACGATACCAAAATTACCTCAAGGACAATCTAAGATGAGAAATCGTAAGGAAAAAATTAGTGTTCATTAATGCCACAACTATTTGGATCCTATTTACACTATTCCCTATTGCCGTTTTTCAAGGAAGCTAGTTTGAGAAGAGTTAATCCTTCCTTTAAGAGAGTTTATTCTCGCTTAACATTGTTTTTTCCTTTCTGCTGCAGAGACAGGCCTATTCATCATCATTTTAAATCAAGGTTATGCAAAACCAGGCACTTCCAACTTGCAAACTAAAGTTTGGCAAACCCAGTCCAATTTCTAGGGTAGCTCTAAGCACAGCACACCTGCCTGTACCTTCATCTGAATACTCTGCCAAGTCCCGTCACTCAAACTTTGTAGGGCTGACAGCTAGGACTTTGATGCCTTCAAATCCAAAACAGGACTTTTGCTTATGGAATTCCCTACGTGCATACTTACAGGCGTTACAACATAGCTGCAGGTGGCCCTTGCGTGAGACTGAAAAGTGAGCCAATGCTTCCTTCTTTGTTTCTCTTCCCTCTGGCTTCAGCATGCTTCCCACCTTCACCTGCAATGTGCATTGCTTCCCTCTGCTAATTGTCTGCCACAGGTCTTAGTTCAGCTAGGTTACAGCATGTTGAGATGGATTCATTCTGCAGGAAAATCTAACTTCTGTTTGTATGTTACCTACTTAAAAAATTACCTTTACTGGGTAACACTTTGAAATGAATTAAAGGGAACATTTCTTAAGGAGGCCAAGAGGCAAGCTAAAATCTTCCTCACATTCCACTTTACCAGAGTAGGTACCATCTCTACTGTTTCCACATGGAAGGCCAGTCTTGGTTTTACTGGAAGTTTTTGAAGTATGCTCTGATATCTCACATACATTTCCTTTCTGAATAGTATTTTAAAATTAATAAGCACTTACTGTGGGCTTATTATGTGCTTAGCACTGAGTAAGTAGTTTTACAAGCTCTTATATCTCATTAAGTCACTAAGAAAACTTTGTGAAGTAAATACTTTAATCTTCACTTTATATAGATAAGAAAACTGACACTCAAAGAGGTTAAGTGGCTGTCAACGTCCTCCTCATAAGTCACAGAACCATGATTCCAACCCCCCATCTAGTTCTTTCCAGTACACACAGTTTGGTAGCAAACGTAATTAATATGAAGATTCACAGGCTGTGCATTAAGCTGGCCACTTATGCTCAGCAGGTCTATTATAAGATCATTATATTTATAAAGTACAGGATTATACACACAGTTTGCAATCAGATACATACAGAGATCAAACTACTTAGTTTGTAGTGCTTTGATCTTAGCAAAGGAAAGACTTTCACTGAGTCCACAGAGCAGAATGTGAGGCATACATACTCCTTGGAGGTAAATATATAGAGAGAGGTATTGTTAGTAAACTTTTAAAAACTAGATATGTAGGGAGAATATTGGTGATAGAATACAAGCTTTATTACAATGAAAAGGTGGTTTAACGTAAGTGAAAATATTACAACAGGATGACTTCCTGATTTTTCATGAATGCATTCAGGTTCCTTCTTGAGTATGTGCTATTTTTACTGAATGAAAAAATCTTGATCCTATTTTAGCCTTCTCATGTTCCACTTGCCTTTATATATCCTTATTTTGGGGACTGATGTTTGCTAGAGATAAAGTTGTAGGTATTCTCATGACTTGCGCTTGCTTAATCTGTATAGCAGTGCATAGCTCAAGGAAATTCCTTCTGTACATTCATAAGCAAAATGTTTTAGGAAAATGTTAGATTTCCTGAGAAGGCTATGTACCATTTTTCTTAAGTAGAGGTAAAATGATAGAAAGAAATGTGCACATTTTCTCTGTCTTTATAGTGCTCCAAAATTTAAAATGTAATGTTATAAAATAATTCAAATAAATCAGAGGCATATCTCAGAAAGTATATCATACCATCGTATCATCCCTCCCTCTTCTCTGTCAACTTCTCTTCCTTTCCCAGAGGTGATCTTTGTCAACAATATGGAGTATAACATTCTAGCCATTATTTTTCCTACCAACTCACAAACCACCCACACAACCCACATACGAACACCAGACCCAATGTATATTATTTAATCAGACCTTGCTATTTATAATCAGGCTTCAACACAGCATTGATTCATTGATATATCTTACTGTTAAAACTATTAACCATCTTCCTCTCATAAAAAAATTGTTAAGGAGTTCTAAGAATCAAAATTCCTGAGAGATTGCGAGGAAGTTCAGGCCTAGATTATTTGATCCATTTGCTTTGATGACTCAGCAAATGCAGTTAACAGGTTATAGTACCTCATCCAACTGTGGTGTTGCTTTGTGCTTATATTCTCAGTTTTAGTGATTTTCAAGCTTTTCTTGTTGCCGGTACTGCTGTTATTGTTGATTCAAGGAAACTGGCATTAGAGTTCTACGTATCATGGGTTTTTGTGTGTGTTTCTGTATAGAGATATATTTAAAAGGTAAGTCTGTCTTCTGGGTATTTCCCAGCGTTTTGGACCACTCATAGAAAATGGCTGGGATGAAATGGTTACCTGTTCAGGGTCTGTTGTCAGGGGCAGCCTCTCTATTCATTAGCTATGGGACTCAATCCTTCCATTTGCTTATGCCCCAAAATCCTAGCATAATCTTTGACTTCTCTCTTTTACTCATAACCCATATCCAATACATCTAGAAATTGTTTGGCTCTACTTTAATATAAAAACCTGCAATTTGACCACTTCTTACCACCACCACTGTTGCCACGGAAATCTGAGGCATTGCCTGCAGTTGCCTCCATATCCACCATCACTTTCTAACTAACCTCCCTGCTTCTCCCTGAGCTTCCCTCGTGTCTATTCTCAGCCCAGCCCTACAGTGATTCTTAGACTTGCTACTCCATGGACTAGAAGCTAAGCTTTGCCTGGGAGCTCGTTAAAAAGGCAGAATCCGAGACTGTGTTCCAGATCTGAATAAGAATCTGAGTTTTAATAAGATCTCCAGGTACCACAAGACTATATGTGGTGAAAGATCATTAAGAAAATCAAAAGGAAAAAAAAAAACACGGGAAATAAATATAAAAATATGCATGCCCCAATTTTGTGTAATTTGATTCAACAGACCTAAAACTACTCTGTCATACTGCTATAGAAGTTTCTAAAAGCTTACCCTCAATGTCAGGACTAAGCTTTTCATGGGCAGCTCCCTGACCAAGGGCCACTCTCTCCTCTGCTCTAGGTAGTCTGCCTTCCTGGATGTTTCCAGACCTCACAGGTATGCTTGTCTCTCCCAGGGCTCTGGCTCTGCCAGTTCCCTCTGCCTGGAGCTCTCTTCCATAATTAGCCACTTGACTAAATCCATCACCTATTCAAGTCTTCACTCAATGGTCACCAATCCATGGCCTTTGTTTTCGATGCCCTCGTCAGTTTTGAGGAATACTACATAGATATTTTGTTAAATGTATTCCAACTGGGATTTATCTGCTGTTTTTCTCATATTTATGCTGAAGTTACGGGTTTTGGAGAGGAAGATCACAGAGATGAAAGACCAATTTCTTCATATCATATCAAGGGTATGCATTATCGACCTGACCTATCTCAGTTTATGTTACCTTGATTGCTTGGCCAAGGTAGTGTTTGTCAGGTTTCTCCACGGTAAAGTTCTTCTTTCCAACAGGCTGCTGCTCACCTCTTTCCATGCTGTCAGAAAAAAGTCATTTTGCAGAACCTGCATTTAAGTATATAGAGTTATGCTTTACCTACTTGAGAGTTGAAGATGGACATAAACAATTTGTATTGATAATTCATCTGCATGGGAGATTATCTCTTCCAATAATTATTTATATCATTATTGACTCATGGACATTTACTTTATGCTTTGAGTAATAATCCAATTCTACTTTATTTTGTTGCTCCAATTTTTCCAGCTTTGGACCATTGGGAGCTCATTTAGTTGACACTTCTGTCCCTTTGACCTGCCTCCATATTTGTTTGTTTTTTCAGTTGTTTCTTACTTTCTAGCATTATAAGCTGCTTCAGACCCATTTTGTATATTTCCTGCCTCAGTCCTGGAATCAGCCATTTCTCTAAGAAGCCCTCATTTCTTTTAATAGGAAATGGTATTAAAAACCAAGATTCAGGTGGTAAGGGTACTCACTGCCCTTGAAGTGCTATCAGTCTTTTTAACCTTATTGAGAGTTTAATTTTCTTTTCCTGATGAATAATGAGGTTGAACACCTTTTTACATGCTATTTAGCTATTTGTATATCCTTATTTATGAAGTGTCTGTGCAAGTCTTTGATCCGTTTTTGTTGCTTTTCTTTTTTTTCTCTTAGTTTAAAAATTGAATTGTAGGATTCCTTTGTAGTTTGAATATAATGAGTGTGAATCTTTGTCAAATACACACACACACACACACACACACACACAGATACACACATATCAAGATATTGCAAATATATTCTTCAAGTTTGTGGCTTGCCCATCTACTTTTTAATTAATATGTTTTAAAATTATACATAATGAAATGGACTCATTTTAATAAATATATAATTTAAATTTATATTTAAATTTGTCACTGTATTATTTTGTTCTACTTGTTTCTTCTGTCTCTTGTTCCTTGGTTTCTCTAAAAGAGAAACTGCCTTCCTGGGAGTTACATGAATATTGTTTTGGATTCCATCTCCATTTATAGCGTTTTGAAGTATATCGCTTTGTATAGTTTTTTCGTGGTTTCTCTAGCTATTACAATACATGCTTTGCTTGTTTACAGTTAGCTATTATCAATGTTTTACTACTTCAAGTATAGAACTGTTACTTTAATTTCCTTTACTTCCCCACTTTTAAAATATAACTGTCTTAAGAATTTTCTCTGCATATATTGAGCACACCATCAAATGCTGTTAAAATTTTTTCTTCTGCCATCAAGAAATTCATAAGATTTTATTTTATTTGTACTCCTGATTTTACCTACTGCAAAGTTATTCTTTCTTTTCTGAAGTTCGAAGCTTTCTTCATTTCATTGCTTCATTATTTCATTTCTGTTTAGAGAAATTTCCTTAGTCATTCTTTAAGGGTAGATTTACTAGTGACAAATTTATTTAGTTTTCTTTGGTCTAAGAATGTCTTTAATTCCCTTTTACTCCTGAAGCATATTTTTTGACAGATAAAAAATTCATGATTGACTGTTCTGTTCTTTCACAGTTTGAATATTGTGGTACTACTTTCTTCTGGCCTTACGGCTTTAGATGAGAAATTGCTGCTATTCAAATTGGTGCTCCTCTATAAGGAATATGTCAATTGGTGGGTTTTTTGTCTTTAATTTTCAGAGTTTAATTATGATATGTCTCAGAATACATTTTTGTGTGTGTTTTTCTTATTTGGGTTTTTATTTATTTTTTTTTTTTTTTTGAGACAGAGTCTTACTCCATCACCAGGCTCCAGGCTGGAGTGCAGTGGCGTGACCTCGGCTCACTGCAACCTCCGCCTCCCGGGTTCAAACAATTCTCCGGCCTCAGCCTCCCGAGTAGCTGGGACTACAGGCATGCGCCACCACACCCAGCTAATTTTTTTTGTATTTTTAGTAGAGACGGGGTTTCACCATGTTGGCCAGGATGGTCTTGATCTTTTGACCTCGTGATCCGCCCACCTCAGCCTTCCAAAGTTATTTGGGTTTTTTTCAGCCTCTGAAATCTTTAAATTTATATCTTTTCAAAATTGGGAAGTTTCAGTCATTATTTTCTTTGAATACTTTTTTTTTTCCAGTTTTTCCCACTCTCTTTTTCCCTTATGGAACTCCAATGATGTAAATATTGGCTCTTGTTATTTTCTCAAAAGTACCTGAGAACTTGTTAAGAGTTTTCAGTCTATTTTTGTGACTGTTGTTCAGGTTGGGTTAATTCTATTGATCTGTCCTCAAGTTCACTGATTCTGTTCTCTGTTATCTCCATTCTACTATTGAACCCATTCAGTGATTTTTCTTTTTAAATTTGGTTGTTATATTTTATAGAGACATAATTTTCACTTGGTTATTTTTTATAACTCCTTTTTTGTTGTTGTTGAGATTTTCTTATTTTCTATTTGTTTCAGGAGAATTTCTAAATGCATTTCAAGATATTTTTATGCCTTTAAAATCCTTGTCAGATAATCCCAACATCTCATCTCTTCCAATGTCGGCATCTGTTGACTCTCTTTCTCATTCTAGTTGTGATTTTCCTGATTCTTGCTATGATGAGTGACGTTTGGGTATCCTGGACATTTTGGATGTTACATTTTCAAGTTCTGGATTCTGTTCTGTAGAGCTATATCACAAGGGCTGAGCTGGCATGTATCCTCAGCTTCCCACTGTGCAAATGTGGGGCACTGATTCACACTGCTCTGTGGGAGATGAGTGGGGTACAGCTTTTGCTCCTCCCTTGTTCCCTCTGATAACTTGCCAGGGCAAGTGGGACATTGGCTCAGATCAAGTTTTTGCCACTAAGAGAGAGTAAAATCAGCTCCTGCTGAGCTTTGCTGACACCAGGGAAAGGAAGAAAGGGCAGGAAAGGACAGATCTGCACCCCCCTCCTACCACTCTTTTTCACCACTGATGTCAGGCAGAGGTGAGAAGCTGGACTCTTTGTTGGGTCCCACAGATACAGGGGTTGGAAGTATATAGCAGAAGGGTGATAAGACTCACCTTTAATTAAGACTCAACACCTAATTAAGTCTTTTGGTTGCCAGGTGGGAGTGGAGGCTCAGCTCAATTCTAGATCCCACTGATACTCCCTTGATGGGGCAATCAGAGCACCTTCCGTTTTTGCTGGGCAGGAGAGGAAGATCAACTCCCCACTCGGCCTTGCTGCCACTAGCCTGGCAGAAGAGTAAGGGATTTGCCTGCTCTAGACAGGTAGGAGATGGAAGAACAGCCCTCAGCTTGGCCCTGCCAACACCACTGGGTGAGGAGATTGGAGAACCAGTGTCTTATTTCACTGTGCAAGGAGCTAAGGGAGTGAAGTGATGGAGCAAGTGGAGAGATCAGCTTCCTTCTTAGTCCAACATGGAAGAGTGTGTGTGTGTGTGTGTGTGTGTGTGTGCGCGCGTGCATGTGTGTGTGTGTTGAAAGTTGGCTTTTTGATTGGTATTTGGTTTGAATAGGGTGGATATCATCAAAAAGTTTCTCTGATCTGTTAGGTCACTCTTTACTTGATATTTTGACTATGAGTATCACCCTTTCTTGGAGCTTTTTGTCTAGATTTGTGCCTGTTAGCAGTTCTGGGTAGGAGGTTTCTGCAGTGTTTCATCTGGAATGTGTGGGAGGCAGTAAGGAAACTCAGGGAACTCACCTCCCTGTTGCTCCTTAAGTCTCTGGGTTCCCAGACAGTCTGCTTTCTTCTTTCCACCTTTCACAGCCTATAATTATTTGTTATGTGATTCAGTGGTAAGGAGGAGGACCTGGGAAGAATGGGATAATTCATCTTTGTCAGAACTCAAAGTCACCAACAGTATCTTTTGAAGAGTCAAAGGTTTTAAGTTTATGAGATTCCAGTTTTCATTTTTTGTTTTTTCTTCCTGAATCATGATCTCACCACTAAATAAGATGTTACCTGTTGAGTTTTTATAAACGCCCTTCATCAGATTGAGGAAGTTCCTTCTATTCATTGTTGAGAGTCCCTTTTTTTTTCTTAATCAGGCATTTAAAAAATACCTGTGTGTTGAATTTTGTCAAACTTTTTTTCTACATCTATGGAGATGATTGTATATTTTTTTCTTAGTTTTTTAATGTGCTGAAGTACTTTGATTAATTTTTGAATGTTAAACTAGCTTTTTATTTCTGGAGCAAACCTCACTTAGTTATGATGTACTATACTTTTTGTATTTGTTGGATTCGACTTGCTAAAATTTCATGTAGAATTTTGGCTGCATTTTCATTAGGGATATTGATCTAGAGTTTATTTTTTCTTGTAATTCTATGTTTGGTATTGTATCAGGGCTTTCATAGACATGGGACTTGGTAAAATATTTGCTAACTTTTCTCCATCTGCTTGATGCCCATAAACTTTATTTCTATTTTTTGTTTCAGCAGATCTTCTTCTGTTATATTTCTCCCTTGCCAACAATAATTAAAGAATCCAGTGGTTAGTAATTAACTCCAAGGTCAGGAATAAATTAGTATACATTTGAATTACAATCTTTTGATTTATGGTGACCCTAAATTGAAGGTAATTAAATGTTATAGCCACAGTCTCTGATGAAATCCTTAAGGATGTATATTTAACTAGTTCATCTAAATTAAAAAGTAAAGTTTTTGTAGGAGTTCTAACTACCACTACCAAATGATTTTTTAAAGTTTTTTTCCATTCTGAAACACTTTAGTGACTACAAAGAATGCAGACATAGAACGCATTTAAACTTGTGTCTGTATTTTCTGCTGGTTAAACTTTACGAAAGTATCGTGAGTCAATTATGCAAAGTGGTGGTAATCAATTTGCATCTTTAGACAGCTTTTTACAAAGGATAGTTTTTTACAAAGGATAGTTATTAAATGTTTGGTTTTTTTTTTTTTTTTTTTTTTTTTTTTTTTTTTTTACAAGGGATAGTTATTAAATGTTTGGTATTTCTAAGGAGGATGGAGGAACAAAAAAATGAGTCCTTATAATTAGAAGAAATATGGGGTTTGCAGAATGAAAGAATGCAAATATAATTCTTTGACCCTGTCTCTGTCACCACAAGGAGATTCTGGTGCATACTTTCCTTGAACTAGTCTCAAATGGTGCAATTCTCTTTATCCTTAAATGCATCAATGCCTTACATTTGATATTTAAATCAGACAATTGATAGAAATGCAATTTTTAATTTAAAAATAAAAATTAGGTATAACACTACCAGATAAGTGGAACATGAATCTTTTAAAGTGTTTCAACATTTTAAATTGTTTTTCTCTGCTCGTGAGAAGATTAATGCCACTTTAAAAAAATTCTTGTAGTTTTAATGACGTTAATAATTTCCGGGCTACTCTCTTCAGAAACAATCTTATTTGCAATGTTTCCATTTCCCAATAACTGTGTGTTTCATCTCCATTCTATGCTATGAAATGTGTCAGATATTTCATGAGATTTAAAATGCTCTTATGCAAGGTTATGTGACAGTACAGGATAACTTAAATGAGAGCATTACCACAAAGTAAGCTGTTACTGAAATTTTGCATCTTCATAGACCTTCTCAGGTATTTCAGTGGAAACACAGAAAAAGGAAGTTTTCCTTAAGCCCTTTCCAATTCCTTCCATTTATTGGCTCTGAGTGAGAGAACTTGTTGTTCCCTCAGACTAAATGTTCAAGATAACAGATCCCTGAAAGCTTTCTGCTTTTTAAGAGTAACTAAAAAGTTTGGGCTTACCCATTAAACTCTGTTTTCAAATAATTTTTAGATCTTTAGAAAATGTATTTTCTGTCTTTTCATGGTATGTGAGAAGATTAGTTGTTATATGTACTATCATTATAAAATATTTATCTTCTTTAGTCTTCACAGTAACTCTGGATGGTAGATAATATTATCTGGGCTTTCTATAAAACAGAGGATAAAACTCAAACAGAGAGAGATGAAAGTGATAGATCCAAGATGACACAACTCATAGACAGCAGAGCGTATCTGAAATCCTGGGTGTACTTGATTCTATAGCCCATGATCTTGTCTTGAGCAACAATCAGGATGGCCTAGTGCCCATTTAGAAGAATGTTTAGTTGAGGTGGAGATCATACTCTAACATGTAAGAGATTGTGAAGACATATTCAGAAATCCTTTGTGACATTACTTAAAATAACAAATGCTCAATTATGGCAGATACATAATTCACTGTAAAGTTAGTGAGTGCCATTTTGCTACTTGCATGAGTTAGCAGATCTCCTTAGCAGAACTTGAGAAATGTAAGTGAAATCTCAGCTTTCCCTTTCTACCCAATTAAAATTCCATGAGCTTGAAAATTTCATAAATAACCAATACTATAATTTTCTTTACATGAATAGGTAGTAAAATTGTAATGGAATTAGAATAATCTGAAACCCTTGCAAAATAGTAAAAGCTACTCTCAAATATCATTTATAACTTTAAAATCTCTTTCTTGGCAAAAAATATAGCTGCATGGCTCACAATAATAGATAATTTTAGAGGGCTAGGGTATAGTGACTCATACCTGTAAACCCAGTACTTGGGAGGCCAAGGCGGGTGAATCACAAGGTCAGGCGTTCGAGACAAGCCTGGCCAACATAGTGAAACCCCATCTATACTAAAAACACAAAAAATTAGCCTGGCATGGTGGTGGGCACCACCATTCAAGAATCGCGTGAACCCAGGAGACAGAGGTTGCAGTGAGCCGAGATCATGCCACTGCACTCGAGCCTGGTGACAGAGTGAGACTCTGTCTCAAAAAAAAAAAAAAAAAAAAATCTTGTATTTCTTATACTTAAAGCTTTTATGTTATTTATTTATTTATTTTTGAGACAGAGTCTCGCTCTGTCACCCAGGCTGGAGTGCAGTGGTGCAATCTCTGCACACTGCAATCTCCATCTCCCAGGCTCAAGCGATTCTCATGTCCCAGTCTCCCAAGTAGCTGAGATTACAGCCATGCATCACCACGTGTGGCTAATTTTTTTTGTAGTTTTAGTGGAGACAGGGTTTCGCCATGTTGGCCAGGCTAGTCTTGAACTGCTGGCCTCAAGTGATTCATCCGCCTTGACCTCCTAAAGTGCTGGGATTACAGACGTGAGACACTGTGCCCAGCCTATCTTCTTTATTGAAAGAAAACTGTACTGTCATTTTAAAATCATTAGACAATAGATTTTGTTACACAGAATCTTGTAGAAAAATGGGATAGTGGATAGGATTGGCAAGATAGTCAAAAAATTTACCACCTTCTATGTCTACACATGTCTCAAATGGCCTAAAAGTTCACATTAGCCTTTAAGTTTACCAGGCAGTCACAAAATTTGTTTGAAATGAGATTGAACACTGGTTCTTAATAAATGCCATAGAAGAATCTTATAGTTTAGTGTACTCTGTTGTTGTCTCTCTCAGAACCTGGGGATTCCTTTGAAGGTGCTGTTGTCGCTGCTGCTAATAATTCACACTTGAAATCCTTTGGACACTGGAGCCACCTAATTCAAAGGGGGCCAAGGGGTATCCCAGAGTTGTTTCTTGACTGCTAGGGGTACTAAATACCTACTGCCTGGCCTCCAGGAGGGAGATAGCAGCCTGCTACAGTTCCACAGAAACAGGCTGAGGCTAGGTGCACCAGAATTCAATTCCCTGCTTAGCTTCTCTTTTACATCTTACTTCCTTTACTCCCGCTAATCCCCCAGCCCAGGGCATTTAAAAGAAAAAAAAAAATCTTCGTAAGAATCTCAGTAGCCTCAGGACCTGCTGTTAGGGAACTAGATGTAAGACAGGTCACAATTTAACCAACAGAAATCATCTCCCTTGCTTGAGTTTCAATAATGTGCCTGTGTTCGATTTTGGAATACATTGATGAGTACATATTAATTTAGCTTGCTGGTTGTATTACTTAACTCTATAGTTCTCTTTTCTCTGCTCTCTTCTTCCAGCGTGGAGGAATACTAGAGTTATATATTGTAAACATTATAATAAATTTCATAAACAGTCGATTGTGGAAAGAAATGATTTACATTATTGGTATTTGAGAAAAGTTACTGAAAGTATGATGCGTTAGAAGGTCACAATTAATGGCAATCACCTTTTCCCTTTTTGTATGCTTTGGAAATAATTTTATAATCATGTTTATGTCTTTTTGCTCTAGATTTTATTGTCTCCCACCTATCTTTCCTCTTGGCAGCATCTCACTGAGTTTTATGATTGTCGGTTGTACCAGACTGGAAATACAACAGATGTGAAACAGAAGCCTATGTTTCTCTCATCTGATATGGACACTGTTAATTCATAAGAAAGCTGTTTTGCCATTACTGGAAAAAGAAAAAAAGAAAAGCAAACAGCTGGTTTGATGGAAAATCTGCCCTAATCCCTGGAGAATGGGAAGTTCAGATGTGATATAAACTGACAGAGGGTGAAAAAATAATCTTCAGGCTGATAATTCAGTGCAGCTATGATGGGCAGGACTAGATGGCATTTGCCACAGCAGAGAAAACAGGGTATCCTGTGGTTGTACAGCATACTTAGAAAAGGTGACACTGGGAAATGATAATAATCAGCTTACCAATGTTTACAGTAATGAGTGATAAGGAATGTGGAGTTGAAATTTTGGAATAAAGTTCACATGTAAAGGAGGTTTGCCTGCTTAGAATCTTTTTATGATGTTGGTTCTGTCTCAGCTGATATTTTCCTAAACACCAGTAGAGGCCTCCAGACACTTCATTAAGTAAACAAACATACCAAGATGCTAACACCATCCACACACAGGGGAGAGCTGACACCCATCATGTCCACTGACCCTGTAGAGCTCAAATGAAATTTTTGATGATGATTTCACAGAGAATAGCTATAATTATGGGAGGTGCTAACCTTTGTGGTAAAACCTGCCCAAATATTCATTAAAAAAAATACTTGGTCCAGAATGGAAAGAAGTCACAGTAAGTATGATTGTTATTTAGATGATTGTTACTTTATAAATGTTATTCTAGACATTTAACCCAATATCATTACATGAGCATTTTTGTTAGGCTTTCTATAAAGCCTATTTTAGATCATATTTAACCCAATATCATAATATGAGCATTTTTTGTTAACAATTTATTATGTTAATAACATAATACTAGATTGTAGTTCTCTAATATGTATAGAGAACTATACACATTAGTTCTCTCAAGCTAACTAATTTGTTCAGCATTGGAATCAAAAGACCAGAAGTGGAGAAGAATCAAAACGAGGTAATGCGGAAACCCCCAGCCTGAATTATTTAGCAAGTACCAATTTTCTTCAACACATTTTGAGCTGAGTGTAATCCTAGAGAAAAAGTTTGCTAAATAGTGACTAACCATGACAGTTTTATAGAAAATATAACTAATCTAACTCATAAAGAGCCTACTATTAAGTAGTCTAAGGCACCTATTTTATTTGTGTATAAATGCATTTATATGTGTGTTTGCAAATAAGCATCTATAGACCAACTAACTACATGTTTTTTATTATGTTTGTTTTTGTTTTTGTTTTTTTGTTCTTTTTCTTTTTTTTTTTTTTTCTTTTTTATTGTAATTTGGGCTCTGGGGTACATGTGCACATCCTGCGTTTGTTTTTGTTTTTTGTTTGTTTGAGGCAGAGTTTTGCTCTTGTTGCCTAGGCTGGAGTGCAATGGCACAATCTCGGCTCACTACAACCTCTGCCTCCTGGGTTCAAGTGATTCTCCTGCCTCAGCCTCCCTAGTAGCTGGGATTACAGGCATACGCCACCACGCTCAGCTAATTTTGTATTTTTAGTAGAGACAGGGGTTTCTCCATGTTGGTCAGGCTGGTCTTGAACTCCTGACCTCAGGTGATCCGCCCTCCTTGGCCTCCCAAAGTGCTGGGATTACAGGCCTGAGCCACCGTGCCTGTCCCTAATTACATGTTTTAATGAATAATCACAAGTAGAATCATTCAAATGCTACAACACCCTAGGGGGTCTGCAAGTGCAGAACAGAGGCTGCCTCCAAGGTAAAACTCCATCAGATTCTGGGTATCATTGATAAAATTCTCAAAGCATCAGCCCGTTCTTAACTGCTTTAAGACATTCCAGCAGCTTCTTTCTGTATTTCCCACTTGTCTGGCTATACCTTTAGCTGACAGTATAAATACATTCATTTTGCTGTCACATTAATTGATTTTAGCTAATTAGGAGCATTTTTTGGCCCTAATTTGATAAGGAAGTGTGAATGCATTTTTTTCCCCCCACAGCAGGCTTGTTATTTGCTGGAGTATTAGGAGAGTGTTAATTAGGCACAATTCTTCTGTCACCTTGATGGTTTTTAAGCAGCATTCACCCTGTAGACTAAAGTGATTAGAGAGGAAGCTGGGTTTCAGCCATAGGTGATAAATGTTGAATTAGGTTAGTTACCTGTGGAATATAAATCTGAAAGAGGGGACTATGTGTACAACAAAGAAGTACCATATTTTTTCTTTCTTTTCACTAATGTTCCTCATGGCTGACCTCCGCAACCCCACCCCGCATTTCAGACCCTCTCAAGAGGCAGCAGGAATACTCCTCTGTCTTCACTCATTGCTATTTCTCTCTCAACCCTCCAGCATCCAGTTGGGTGTTCATCCCGACCCTTCTTAATTTTAAAGCAAAAGGCACAGGTTTTGAAAATTCACTGGCCCTGAAGTGTTTGCAGAAGGTCTTTTGAACAGTTTGGGCCCTGGGATTTCTTTGTTCAGTCTCTTCTGCTGCAGGCAAAGCTGGGCCCACTGTCGGCTATCTGCTTGCAGCAGCAAAGCAAAGGGAAACAAACAACAGAGCAGTTTGAAATTCCTGCTAGGAGCTTGTTTGGAGATGGAGTCTCAACAGTGTCTTTTGTTTATTTGTGGAGCTTTTGGTAGGGAAGAGCTGGGATATGCATAGAAAGAAGCTTGAAACAAGTAACCATTTAGGAATGGAGAAAAAGATGTTTGACACAATATTTTTAATTTTAAGGTGGAGAAAAATGCTCATTTATATAATGTGCATCTTCTGTAAATATGTAGTTCTCTCTGGGGCATGTGCTTTGTTTTTTCTTATACCTTTGCACTAATCATTTAAACATTTGCCTCCCATCCTGCTTATGACCAATCTATAAATAATAGAAGTAAATAAAATAACTGAATGTCCTCTGGTTATTCCATTCTACCATTTTGATCCCACAAATCAAACATCGAATGTTAGTCCCACTACCAAAAGACCAATTTGATTATTATGGTGTTCATTGGAAATATCTGCTGTTGCTGGCTGTTTATAACTATCTTTGAGTCATAGAAAAGAATAGGACTTAGGGAGGAGCCCTTTAGCAGAATACATGGTTTTCAGAAAGAAGTGATGAAGTGGAAAGAATATAATATTTGGAGGCTCTACCTATCACTTGCTTATAAACTTTGTTACCTGGTCCTAATGAGTGTTAGTTGTTTCCTTTGTAAAATGCAGATAATAATGCCTATCTTCTAGCATAAATATTTTTGCCATGCAAATTGTTATATGGGTATATTGCATGATATGAAGTTTTGGGGTACAAATGATCCCGTCACACAGGTACTGAGCATAGTAGCCAAAAGTGAGTTTTTCAACCCTTTCTCCCATGTCTCTCACCCCTAATAGTCCCCAGTTTCTATTGTCATCTTTATGTCCATTAGTACCCAATGTTTAGCTCCCTATTAGTAGTGAGGGTATGTGTTATTTGGTTTTCTGTTCCTGCATTAATTCACTTAGGATAATGACCTCCAGCTACATCTGTGTTGCTGCTAAGGACATTATTTCATTCTTTTTATGGCTGTGTAGTATTCCATAGTGTATATGTACTACATTTTCTTCATCTAATCCACTGTTGATGGGCACTTAGGTTGATTCCGTGTCTTTGTGAATAGTGCTGTGATGAACATATGAATGCATGTGCCTTTTTTTGTAAAGCAATGTGTTTTTTGGGGGGGGATACATACCAGTGACAAATTGCTGGGTTGCATGATAGTTCTGTCAACTTCCAAACTGCTTTTCACCGTGGCTAAACTAATTGACGTGCCCAATAATAACTTATAAGCATTCCCTTTTCTCTGCAGCCTCACCAGCATCTGTAATTTTTTGACTTTTTAGTAGTAGCCATTCTGACTGGTATAAGGTGGTATCCTGTGGTTTTGATTTGCATTTCGCTGATGATTAGTGATTTGAGCATTTTTTCCTGTTTGTTAGCTTCTTTTATGTCTTCTTTTGCGAAGCATCTGTTCCTGTCTTTTGCCCATTTTTATTGGGGTTGTTTTTAGCTTTTAGAAGTGTTTACATTCCTTATAGATTCTGGATATTAGGCCTTTATCAGATGTGTAGTTTACAAATATTTTCTTCCATTCTGTTGGTTTTCTTTTCACTCTGTTGATAGGTTCCCCACCCCACCCCCCCTCCACCTCCCCACCCCTCCCACCCCCCACCCCCACCCCCACCCCACCCCCAGCTGCAGAAGCTCTTTTGTTTAATTGAATCCTACTTGTCAATTATTGTTTTCGTTGCAATTGTTTGAGGACTTCCAAGGCCAGTGTCCAAAATGGTGTTTCCTTGTTTTTTTCCTAAGATTCTTATAGTTTGAGGTCTTAGGTCTTACATTTAAATCTTTAATCTATCTCGAGTTAATTTTATTTATATGGTAGAAACTAGGTGTCCAGTTTCATTCTACATGTGGCTGGCCAGCTATCCCAGCACCATATATTGAATAGTCATTTTACCATTACTTATTTCTGTCGACTTTGTCAAAGATCAGATGGCTGTAGGTGTGAAGCTTTATTTCTGAATTCTTCTGGCCCCTCTTAATTTCAAAACAAAAGTCACAACCATTTAACACTTTTCATCAAGAAGTAGGTAATTAATAAACATTTGCATGTCTAGCATCATCTCATGTATTTATTTGTTTGCTTATGTGATTATTATCCTTTGTCCCCCGTTAATATGTTTCATGAGGATAGGCTTGTGTCTTATTCACTACCATGCCCCCAGCTCTTGGCCTGTGACAGACAATAAATACTGGTTGTATAGCTTGATGAAGTGTTAGCTATTAGGAAACCTAATGTTAATATTGTTGTTATTTTTGTAGTTAAAATTCACTAGCTAAATAATTTCCAATACAGATGCAAATTATATAAAAACATAGGCAGTAATTTCTAACAGAAAGTTACTGAGTAAATAGAAGGCTGAAAAGGAATTATGTAAACTTCTGTGTTAGGAACACAAGAAAAGATGAGCAAAGCCAAGTCACAGAAGGTAGAAAGAAGGAAATTCTAAAATAAGATAAGAAATCAATGAAGTAGTATTCTTATAACGATCAAATAAAATTTAAGAAACCAATGAAATAGAAAACTAATATGAAACAGAGAAAATCAACAAACCAAATTAGATTTATTGAAAAGACTGATACAGTTGATAAATCCTTAACAAAACTGTTGCAGAGAAAAGAGAAAAAAATTAACAATTTCAGAAATTAAAAGGTATTTATTAATATGAATACTAACAACACTTAAAAAGACAATATTGAAAAACTGTAGTCATCTACTGTGTAAATGAAATAGAAAAATTTTATGAAAAACCTTACTTACCAAAAGTGATACGGTCTAAGTGATCATAGTCTAACTGTTGAGGAAATTGAATATATTATTATCTTTAGTGCTCATTAGAAGAAAGTAATCATTATTTAGTGCTAATAAGTAAAAATACATGCAGTCATGCATTGCTTGATGATAGCAATATGTTGTGAGAAATGCATCATTAAGCAATTTTGTCATTGCATGAACATCGAAGAGTACACTAACAAACCTAGATGGTATAGCCTACTACACACTTAGGCCAGATGATATGGTCTGTTGTTCCTAGCCTACAAACCTGTACAGTACGTTACTGTACTGATTACTGTAGGCAATTTTAACACAATGGCAAGTATTTGTGTATTTAATCCTGTCTAAACATAGAAAAGGTGCAGTCAGAGTAGACTGTTACATACAGTCTTATGAAACCACCATTGTTAACCAAAATGTGATCCAGCACATGACTATATTATCATTTTTAATATCCAAAGAGTATTTTATTATTTGTATTATTAGATATAAGCCATTTAAAAAACTACCTTCACTAAGACATATTAGGTGGTTTTCAAATTACTGCCATTCTAAACAGTACCTACATGGACTCCCTTTAAAATGACTGTGGTGTTCTGCTTCTGGCTGTCATATATGTTCCATTCCACCGTCACTCCCTGCCAGTTGCACACTATTCACACAACACTGAGAAATGCCCTCCCAATACATACAGGGATCTTAACCATCTGAGAAGTCCTTTTTCCCAAGATGGCATTTCATAAGCTTGTTCTAAAATCATGTTTCTAGAGATCATTCCTGTTCAGAAATTTTAGAAAGTCTAGGTAAAAAAAAAAAATTAAAAATTTATTACTCAATCTCTTCTGTATTAGCTGAGGAAGCTAGGAAACCATGGTGCAGTTGTTCTAAAACTTTAATTAATATTTTGTATATTTTTAACCTAAACACTGTAAGGTGCTCATTTTGTAAGAATAATTTAAATATTTAGTAATCCTAGAAGTTTTCAGGTTTTCTTATTCTAATAGAACCACCAATTCTGGTTAAGAAGAGAAAGAAAATCAAATATTTGAAAACATACGGGATCTTCATTTTTCTCAACACTGTATTTCCATCTAAGTGAATGCAGATTAGACTTTCAAAGTGTTAGATAGATGTTCATAATTTATTACTTTATAGTTCAAAAGCAAGGGCAAAATTATTTCTGCAGCACTATATATGTAAATAAGAGTAAAAGAGGGCAATTCTGAGCTCACAGCAGTGAAATCATTCACAAAAGGAAAGCAAATGGTTCTTCTTCATGGGAGATGCAACATCCACACTTGTGAATTCTGTTGACTCCTTGTAGCTCTCTAAGACAGAGATAATAAAGAGGAGATAAATCTGTTGAGTGAATTGCATAAAGCAAACCTGGTTAGGGACTCAAAGCCTGTAAAATTTGATTTGAGTCAAGCAGGGAGAGAAACTTCAACCTTAAAATATATGGTAGATGGTATCTTCTTCCTTTAAAATGTTTTGGTAAGATAAGCTAATTCATAACAATGTTCAGTGCCACTTTCCCAGGAAAATATGTCTTGGGTTATGATTGATTCAGTTGCCTTGTGATAAAGAAAAAGTGGACTTGTATCCATGTCATTCCCTTTAGTCTGTCATTTTACTCTGGTTTATAGTGAGTCCAATACTTGGAGTTATAAGACAAAATTCAGAAAAGCAAAAGGAGTAGAATGGAAAAATGTGTCATGATGCACTTTTATTTTTTTCTATGCTTTTAAGAAAAGCTCTTATGGACTTTGTACGGTAGTACCAAAGTAACATTGAGTAGCCATCATTTTGGGGGCAATTTGCTCTGGTAAACTTGCCCACTAACCTTAGATGTTTGCTAAAGTGTTTGTTTATTTTTTCAAATTTAAAAAGCCACAATAGCATTTTCCTAATGCAGGAATAGAGCTGCTTTAAGTCCAAAGAAAGGTGACAGTATAGTAGGATAAATTCACTAATTGTTCTCCAAATAAAATATGTGAAGAAAATTTAAATGAACATCTGTTTGAAGAATAGAGATATTAAAGGGAATGTTCTGCACAAACAATATGCCACGCAGAATAATTGTACAAATAATGCTGTGAAATTATTTAATTAACTCATAAAAGAGGGAATCTAGTAGAGGGAATGTATGCAGTGCACTCTGGAGCTGTTTGACAGTCTTCAAGAGCAGATGTGATTATGATTATAATTATTTTAATAAATTGAGCCATAATTTCTCTTTCTGTTGTAAAATAAGGTGAAGTATATTAAGAATCCTAAGTAGGACAACCTTTAGGCATAAATAATTCATGCAAATTCTGACTTTTGTTGGAGACATAGCATTGCTATCATTTCCTTCTTTTCATTGAGGTGTACTTTTGTAAATACAATGGAGAAGAATAAGTATTCAGTGCTCAGAAGTAAAGAAGTTGGATTTTATGTGTGCTTTGTGGAAATTGGTTTCAATATTTTATAGATATATGTGACTTCCATCATAGATTTGGATGTCCACAAAGCAAATGTTTTTGCTTCTAGGAAGTACCAATTACTTATAAAATCATAATATGTAGTGGGTCTAAAGTAATTTTATTTGCTTTATTACCAGGAAAATGCAATCAGCGACCTTACATTATTGAACACAAAGGCTACATCAGCAGTTTTGTGTGTGTGAGGTCAACCAGTGTTACTTGAAGTAGATTCATTGACCACATATTACATATTGTTTGTTTAATATTATTATGCAAATTTATCAGATATAAGCAACTCCGTTATTTTTCATCCTTTCCCAATTTGGAAACTGCATATTTTTATATTCATAACTTTAGTTAGTAATTACAAGAATGTTACATTTTCTGTGCATTGCCTTTATCACTCTTATTAACTGAAATTACTCCTGGAAGGAAATTAATCAGACAAATTAGTATGCTTATGCATGAAACCTAGATTATAGTAAACCCTAAGAGTAAGACTAATGAAACAATTACTTATTTAATCATTACTGAAAATAGGAATATTGCTCAGATATCTGACTGTAAGTGTAGCAAGCTTTGGAAGTAGACAAATGAATGTGTTTTTCTTGACTGCTCTTTCATGAAAGCAAGACTATTATCACTTACTGGGACTTTTGCTCTCATATGCAACATTTTTCCTAGGAAAAAGTCCTTTCTTACTAGGAAAAGAGAAATCCAATTTCTCCAATAGACACCTCTCCTTGAAACTTAAGCTATTCAGACTGTTACATTTCAAAATTTAAGATGTATGTGAAAATATTCATAAGCCAAGGTTACATACTTATGGGCACAATTCTTCTGACACTTTTTAAGAATAAACACAACCCAGAAAATCTGAGCCAGGTCTCAATTAATTAAGAAAGTTTATTTTGCCAAGGTTGAGGACGTGCCCGTGACACAGCTTCAGGAAGTCCTGATGACATGTGCCCAATGTGGTCACTGCACAGCTTGGTTTTATACACTTTAGGGAGATAGGAGACATCAATCAATATATGTAAGAAGTACATTAGTTGGGTCTGGAAAGGCAGGACAACTTGAAGCAAAGGCAGGAATACGGGAAGTGGGGAGGGAGCTTCCAGGTCATAGATGAGTGATACACAAGCAGTTACATTCTTTAGAGTTTTTGATTAGACTTTCCAAAGGAGGCAAATCAGATATGCATCTATCTCAGTGAGCAGAGGGGTGACTTTTGTTATAGTGAACCCCAAGTTTCTCATCAAAGAATCAGTATGTCAGCATGTTTAGCTCTCTTATTCTTTAATTCTCTATTTTAAAGTTTAACTTCCTTGTAATTCCAGTAAAAAACCTTCTCCACTGATTTCTAATCAGTAGTTCACTTCTGTTCCCCCTCCCCACCCTCCATCCTGACTCATCCCAGTCACCTGATCACTCCTGGCTACCTGCTCTGGCACACCTGTAACCATTCTTCTCACCAAAACACCCACCCTACCACTCCAGCTCGGACCCCTGCTCTTTTTAAAATAGCCAATTGGAATTAGTCTAGCTTGTGTGGTCTAACCCTAGCCAATAGGGATGACACAGCAGTAGGGACAACCCCTGTCAGGCATAAGTACCCCTTCCCACTTTGTCCACATGCGGCTGCCATCATTGCTCCGTCATTGCTACATCTGTGCACCATATCCTTCTATAGAAGTTAACTGCCTTGCTGGGAGGATTCATCTTCTAGTGCTATTTCTTTTGTGGCATCAAAATTTTACTTATAGCAATTTGAATTGAATGGGAGTCAGGTTGGCCCTAAGCAGTTTCCAGCTTGAGTCTTCCCAAGTGATTTTTAGAGTCCAAGATATGTTTGTTTCACAACACCATACTAGGAGTAAAATTATTCAGTTTTGACATTTTTTAAAAACAAATTTAAAATGTTTAATTAATAGCATATTTTAAAAAGCAAAATATACAACCAGGCTAACATGAAAAATCCACAATCTTCTTCTCCATGTGTCATTTCAACCAACTTTTTGGTGCCCAGAAACAATTATTATTCAATTATTTCTCCTTTAAGTTTTCCTGATGGTTGCCATGATGCTGGACTGCTTTTCTTGTTTCTAAACTTTAGTTGCTAATAGAAAGTTAGCGACTTTCTGCTATAATAGCCAATGATATTATTCAAAGCACTTTTTTGCATCCTGTTTCTTCTATTCCTAAAAAAGTTCTGGATTAATAACTTTATTACCTGATTTAAATATTATATTTAAAATCAATTTCTTGTTCTATCAAATCCAGACACCATCTCTTGATTCTTCACACTGTAAGATGAGAATGTCAGCATTCCTCACATTTCCTTACCCTGCTTTCCCTCACATTTGGGTCACTGAAAACAATTTAGGACAGACACCAAGTTAAATTTGAATTTCAGATAAACAACTAATTTTTTAGATAAAAATATCTTGATTTTGCATGGCATATACTTATATTCAAATATTTTCATTTGGAAAATCATAAATAGATAAGCATTATTTTATGAGTTACACATAAGAAAGAGGAATTTATCTGGAGGTATATTAAAAACATGCCCACCAATTCATCTTGCATAACTCCCAAAGTCT
Source organism: Ateles fusciceps (assembly GCA_036589455.1). Lineage (NCBI taxonomy): Eukaryota > Metazoa > Chordata > Mammalia > Primates > Atelidae > Ateles > Ateles fusciceps. The sequence goes on along the minus strand of JAZHEH010001266.1, from coordinate 12,683,503 downwards.
TAGGATACTTTAGATACTTCTAAACTGAGCTTAAGCACTGAAGCCCAAATCAGGAAGATTGGTGGAAAGTTCTATCTAAGGAGGAACTAGACTCTCAGATTATTTTCCCAAGCCTGCACAGCTAGGTAGAAAGCTAAGTTCCACCCTAGCAGAGGAAAAGAAGATCTTCTTTTTTCAAAGTCAGTACAGGGAGGTTTTTATTGCAGGGACAGGAGACAAAACTAAGGGCAAGGTGTGACCCTGAATTTGAAAGAAGACTGAATAAAAGTCTGTGTTCTGTCTGGGGAGTCCCATTTTCCCTTTTCACTCTCAGAATGCTGATGGCAGCATAATTTAGCAGAGGGGTTCCTATCCTTGGCTCATAAGATTAGTTCAAATAAAAAGGCTTATAAAAACTGTCATTAGGACTCCTCAAGTGAAATAGCGTGGTCCCTACCTTATCACTCATGGAGAGACCTATCAATTCACAACTATTGTTACCCAAGCAGTTTTCAATCTTTTGATTTTTAGGACTGCATTCTTGAATATAGATTGCTGGCCAGGGAAAACCAGACATTTGAAGCCTCTAATATGAAAGAAAACCTCTAAAATTTATAAGTAGAAAAGGAGGACTCAGAGGAAACAACATTCATAAAAGAAGAATAAAACCTAAAAAACAAATGAACTACAATTAAAGTTCTCAGAGAAGATACTGCATTTGAAACAAGAACAGAATCTTTTAAGAAGAGAGCATCCCTAAGCAAGATAGATCTCTTGCAAACTACATGCATGCTAAGAAAAACCTTCAAATCAATTAGAAGTTTAGAATATATGTGTGTATATATATATATATATTATATTTATTTATTATATATATATTTATTTGAAGTAATCATCCCAGAAGAACCAAAAGACAAAAAATAAAAAAATTGGAGAAAAACTTAGGAAAATAATATCTTTCATAGAATTACAAAACTGAATAATATGAATTCCATAAAAGAAAACAGAAAAAATCAAAGAAGAAAAGTTTTCAAAGAAGTAATGTATTTCCTACAATTGATGAACACAAGTCTTTAGACTGAAAGAGTTTACCAGGAGCTTAGGAAGAAAAAAATCATTAAAAAAAACGATACTAGAAAAATGGATCATGAAATGTCAGAATATCAGGTAAGAAGAAAATAAATCTTTAATGATCTGAGAAAGTGAGAAACAGGGGAAGGAAAGAGGAGATGAGAGAGAGAAATAGAAGAAGGAAAAGGAGGTGGAGGAGAGAATCATCAAGTTATTCAAGTATGAATAGCTTTTAGCTTTTCAACAGAAGTATTGAAACCTAGAAAACAGTAGAGCAATGTGTAAAAATCTTGAGGGGGAAATAATTTTCAACCTGGAATACCATATTTAGATAAACTATCAATAAAGTATGATGGCAGATGCTGGGCGTGGTGGCTCACGCCTGTGTCCCAGCACTTTGGGAGGCTGAGGTGGGTGGATCATGAGGCTGAGAGATTGAGACCATCCTGGCCAACATGGTGAAACCCCGTCTCTACTAAAACTACAAAAATTAGCTGGGTATGGTGGTGCACACCTATAGTCTCAGCTACTCAGGAGGCCGAGGCAGAAGCAGCACGTGAACCTGGAAGACAGAGGTTGCAGTGAACTGAGATGGTGCCACTGCACTATAGCCTGGCAACAGAGCAAGATTCCATCTCAAAGAAAAAAAATAGTATAATGGCAGAAATGAAAATGTTTCGGTAATTCAATATCTCAAAAATGTACTTACTGTGCAACCTTTTCTAGGATACCGTTGAAAGACGTGCTGGCAAAAACGTGAAGTAAACCAAGAAAGAGTAAAAAATAGGAACCAAAACACATGGGCCAAACAGAAGGAAGAGGAAGAGAATTTCCAGAATAATGGTGAAAGAAAATCTGAGGAAAACAGTGTTTTAGCAAGTCCAAATTGGAGCAAGGGAGAATATTCTAGTAGGTATTGAAAGCTTATCTGTTAACTAGATTGATTTAGCCATTCCACACGGTATGCATATTTCAAAACATCACATTGTACACTATAAATATATATATATAATTTTTTGTCTATTAATTTAAATAATTAATTTTAAAAAAGAAAGCTTACCTGATTTGTGTGACCCTCATAGTTAAGGTATACTTTTAAAGTTCTGTTTGAAAGTTTGTGAATGAACCTAGTGTTACTTTAAAGCACAATGAAATTTAAAAAAAAGAGAGAAATTCAATTCCTGACTCTAAGAAAAATAAAATGTTGGCCGGGTGGGGTGGCTCACCCCAGCACTTTGGGAGGCTGAGGTAGGTAAATCATTTGAGGTCAGGAGTTCAAGACCAGCCTGGTCTGATTATTCAATAAATAAACACTGGCCACTCTCCATGTGTCAGAAAACGAGAGAGACATTGTTCCTGCCTACTGAAGTATTAAATCCAGCAGAGGGGATAAGAATTAAGCAGATAATTGCATAAATAATCGTAATTGTAAAAAGCATGATGAAGAAATAAAGATTATATGGCAACATGTAACACAGGCTCTAATATAGGTTGAGGGGTAAGGGAAAGCTTCTTTAAGAAAGTGATGAGTATAGTGGTGAGTATCCCTGCCTGTCACGCTGGAGACCAGGGTTCGATTCCCTGACGGGGAGAATTTAAAGAAAAAAAAAAAAGAGAGAGAAAAAAAAAGGTAGTAAAAGGGACAGAGTAGGAAGCACTATATGTTACCCTTGAGTCCTGAAGAATAAAGAGAATGTTTATTCCCTGTCATGCCAGGGCAAAAAAAAGAAAAAAAAAAAGCGATGTTTAAGTGGAGACTCAAAGGCTGAGTTAGCTACTAGGAAACTAGCTAACTTGATTCAGTGTCAAAGTCTAGAAAAGTGTCTTTTATTAGAAAATGGCACATATTGAAACAAAAATTCTGCCTTAGCACTCAATCAGTCTTGCAAATGTCCTTGAGCACCTCCTATAATAATTGATATTAACTGTCGGCATACTATTAATATTGGCTGAAGGTTGATTTTCTTCTTTATGGGAAGTTCTCCTTTGCTCACAACCCAGTCAGTTTGCTTTGGATTTACACTTTGGGTCCTTTTAGTTTGAGTGAGTGATTTGTGTTGTTGTTGGCTGACTGATACCAAGACCCAATACTTGAAGGCACCCAAAAGTGTCAGATTCTGAATTACAGTCACAGAGGCAAGTGAAGTTGCTTTTTTTGCCCTTGACTTTAGAGCTCGAAAGACTGTTTAAATGCCACATGAAAAACGAAGTAAGTGAAGAATGGCTCTAGGAGTAAATGAACTTATCCTTCTCCTGAGCATATTTCAGAAACCTACAGAGAGAAATCTTTTATCTAAATTAAAGACGGACCCTCACAAAACCTCAAAGAGATCTGATGATATAAAAGGAGTAGCCAGGGCTTATGAAGTGCCAGTGGATAATTACAATCTGAGATCTATTAGTGACCACTCTTGTGTCAGTGAAAGTTTGGCTGACCAGATAAAACCAGGCATTGGCTAGAGGGAGGACTCTTGAACCACTAATCTTTTGAAATTTCTAAGGAGTTTTCCAAGAGGAAAATCAGCATTCACATGGTATGTAGGAAGATCTTTTCATACGCCAAATGGATTCAGCTGGCTTAAGTTGCTTCATCTGACAGTGTCCACTTCAGTTTCTGAGAAATATTGTCATGCTTTAGGTCTTAGGATAGCCATCATGCCTACTAAGAGCAAAATGAGCATTTCTATGTCTATGAGGCATGTTGTTGAATCTATTGTGTTATGTTCAGATCAATTAAGGGATTCAACATTGTACAATGGCATTTGACATGAATCAAATCAAGGACCATGTAATCAGTGTCACCTAAAACATGATTATGAGGACACTCTTGAATGAGGTTGTAGTTTTCATAGTGTAAGTCATGGTAAAATGCTAAGATGGTGGCTTTTGTTTAACACTTGTTAATAGCGAGGCTACTAAGATGCTATGAGAATATAGTAATCACCTGCGTCTTTTCCCTACCATAATTGCTCTGTCTTCTAGTTGATACTAGAGCTGTAGACCAAATAGATTGTGACCATGGCAGGTAAATGGATGAATTTGGTGGGGGGGTGGGGGTGCGGTGGAATTATGAGCATACATTTTAGGAAAACTTAGGTAATCAAGACTAAAATTTTCAGGATGGGGACTTTTGTTGCATCCTGAAATTCATCTTTGGGCTTTCAGAAACATGGTATAATTTCTTCCTCAAAGATCTGCTTGCTATGTTATATGTAACATGTGTGCACAGCCTTGGGAATGAAGTTGACAACCATAAGAAGAGAGACAAATGAATCTGGCAGCAAAATCAACCCCACCAAAACAAAGCAGAAATTAGAGAAATTAATAAATTGAATCACATTATGTTACTCAAGTTCTTCATTTTCTAAATAGGCTTTTATTTTCCAGGACATTACTTTACAGTTTTAACCTTTTATTATACTTTTATCCAAGAGGCTTTGGCTAGAAGTTTGCCCTGACAGGTCTAATGTTGTTAATCATTTGAATTCTTCTGCATAGCTTTGAGGTTTGGTTACTCATTGATTGACTCTTCATACTTAGATGAAATTGTTACACTTTCTTTTTTAATACTGGCATCTGTAGTTGAAAGAATAAGGCAAATTGTATTTTTTTTCTTTTTTTTTTTTCCAGGCAGTCCTTTCATTATGGTAATACATGCTATGATGTCCTCGGGCAAGGAAACATTGCCTTGATATTTCACCAGAGTAAAATAATTTTTGATTAGGGATTATTTATACCTCAATTTCTCCAGGGAATTTGAACCTCATTCTTGAAGAAAGAGGTGACAGAAAAAATATATAATATTATATGAATGAGGTTTTTGAGTCAAAGATTCAGTTCATGCAAGGATCACTATTTTGTTAATTTTTTATTGAGTGTCCAAGTTAATGTGAATATAACTGAATTCAAAGGCAAAGATAAAAGTCCACCGGCCCAATTCTAGCTACAGCACATGTCAGTAGTGCAGTGTCTGCTGTGTGAAAAGACTGAGAAAGTGTCTTAATCAAAATTTCTACAAATCTTTGATATCTGCTTATTTATTTTCTGCAGAATAGGAGCCTCTTCACGTTTGATGTCCCAGAAGCAAGGGCCTGTTTCTGTTGAGTTTGATTATAGAAGAGAGGTCTCCTCCCAGGGAAGTCAGCTGGATGTATCCTGCTTGTTGCCTTAGTTTCTTTTATGGAAGGAGATAAAGGAAGAAGAAGATCACATTATAGAATTGGTAGTTGTTTGTAGTGCTGGCAGAGTCTCAAATGATATTTGTTCTATTACAGTCACTTCCAACCAAAGGATTGATTTTTGCAGCACGTAGAAGATGGACAGCATGCAAATGCTTAGATTAGACACATTCCAGTGCTCTGAAATCCCATGCATTGGTCTCTGTTATATGTGTTGTTTTTCCGATATATTTTGCTACTGTTACATGGGTGCTTAATTAGAACAATTAGTAAGAAAAAACAACACTATTTGTTTGTAGTCCCTACCAAATATTTGATTAGGAGTCAGGTGATTATTAGAGTGGGAACAAAAAGTGCAAAAGTTTAGGATTTGGCCTTGTTTCAAAAACTGTTATGTTTTAATGACTCTGATAATGTGTTCAGTCTCTTAAAGGTTATGGGGCTGACATTTTCTACTTTTTCATGGAAAGAGAATTAGATTAATTGTTAGAGTATGTCACTGGGGAGCTTTTGCTTAAGGGTTACTTTTGAGTTTATTCCTGGAAAGGAATGAACCTGGCAGGAACAAGGTCAGTTTTCTTTATGTCCAATGACTGTTTCCAGAAAGTTTGGTTAGCCAAACCACATGGATTCTTGGTCTCTATTGTAAATTGCCAAAAGGGACATCCACCTGTGTAAATTGTTACATTCTTTTTTAATATTGGCATCTGTAAGCTCTTCATGGTATGAGGAGCAAATTCTGAGAAGAAGTCTGAACAGATTTAACTCCTGAGATCCAGCTTTCATAAGTGGAAGGTCTAACTATCCCCACTGGATATACTAGAAGATCGTAAAATCATTCTAGAAGTGAGAGAGACTTTGTGGAGGTGACTGAGCCTTCATAATGGTCTCTGATGAAGCTGGACTTGATTTTTATAATATATTCTAATTTAAATGGTAGTCTTCACAAATCAGCCATTTATATAGTCACTTAACACCTGAGACATTAAAATTAAAATAAGAATGGTATTAACTAATTCATGTATTTATTTAATGCAACAAATATTTATTGAGTACCTTCCAAGGGGCAAAAACAGTGAGAAAAGTGACCAAGTTAAAAATGTTTCTACTTTCATGAACTTTCACCTTAATGAAGTAGTACATTACAAGAAAAAGTGTTTTTTAATGCTATACTTTATATTACAAAAGGAAAGCATTTGGGTAACTTTAGCAGGCCATGCAATCATTGTATTTTTGCATTGATTGGGAGGTACTCTTGTTGATTCATGCGTCTTCTTCATTTCTGCAAACTTGTGATAACACAAAGCCTTTTTGAGACAGGTGGCCGACTTTGCCTAATGTTAACCTTGAATGCAATAATGTTAACTTACTTATGAAAGATTTAACTTAAGGATGCTACTCACTTGCAGTACTAATTGGATTCCTCTCCTGACTCAGTAAAATTTAGAATTTACTGGATACACCTGGTTATACAAAGATACATCAGCCTGTTCTTTAAATATTATGTTGTCCCTTTTGTGAAGATATAATCAGGCATTTTGCATCTATTCACTGTGGATATTCTTACTAATAAATCTGAAACTTCTTAGTCAAATAGTTGATATAATGAATTTGTTTAGGTCTGGAAAGAAAGGCAAAGTTTTGATAGTTTACAGAACATTTTGAAATTATTGGTCATTTCATTTCCAGATGTTATTACTCTTGAAAGCACATGTGACTGTGGCCATTGGTATATAACATATTGTAATTCTAGTTTATTTTTAAGATGCTGTTTAAAAAACATACAGGTTACATGTATGAGTTCAAAGTGAGATAACTCTGACAATTATATGGTGCCCGCAACTAGTGCAAGCCAGATATTCTCCATATGTTATACTACATAAATGAGTCTTTGATGACTTGTTACCTCTGTGTCTAATTACTAAAATGAAATATCAAAAGTTGTGAATTATTTAATTTTTAAGACAAATTAGAAGAATTCAAGGCTACCCATATATCATTAATTATTATGCATTCGACTTTATGATATATTTTTTGAGAGGAAGAGGCAGAAATGAAATTGTTTATAAACTTGGGAATGCATATGAGAGTGCCTGCATATGTGACTTGCATTTGTCTTATGTATATGGTAGATACTCATGATAGCCCTTAAGTCCAGGCAGACCTTGGCCTGGCCCACATCTAAGCCTAGTACTGAATGATCTGCTTCTCTGACAGTCCTACAGCCTCTACTTCCACCAACATATTTTTATCTCATATTGTTCTGACAAATGTATTTAAATTAATTTCATTAAATATTAAGATTCAGAGGGGGGAATGGCTGAGTTAAATATTCTCATTAAAAACAAAACCCATTTAATTTATACATTTCAAACTGTCTATATGTCTACCTTTCAGTCACTATATTTACCTCTTGACTTAAATGTATTTCAATTTCTTTTGGTAGAATGGTCCTCGCCTTTATTGTAAGCTGCGGCAAATCCCTTTGGGGAAGAGGTTATTTATCATTTGTAGCAGCAGTCAGAGTCTAGTCAGGAAAACACACAGTACTCTGGGCATTTCAAATAGAGAGGCTTTTTCTAGGCAATTAGTAACACAGGTGAAAAAAGAGCTAGAAAGCCAAACAAAGCAAAGAGGAAACCCAAGAATTTGCAGCAGCAGCAAGTAGCTACCATGCTTAGGTTTCAAAGGTGAAAATGCAGAGGAGATGGTTTACCAGAACCCAGGTACCAAAGCCATCTGGCAAACCTGTCTAGTAGAATCTGAAGCAATGCAGGTCACCAGAATTACTACTTGGGAATGGAGAGAGGAAAATATCCTGATTGCTCCCATCTTCCCATCATCCCTCTTCTCTGACTCTCAATCCATTTCCAGTACCTCCTTTTGACAAAGCCTGGCAAGAAGCTAGCACATACAGAGTCTTGCTGGGGTTGACCGTGACACAGAACAGAGCAGAGGAAGAGTGAGAAATGTTTGGTAAACAGGACAAAGACGAAGATATGGGTCAAGCAATCAAGACAAATAATCTTTTATTCATATTCACGGTATCCTCTAGAGAAAATAAACTGATAATTGCTAATAAAAAACAAGCATTTTATTCCTTGATTAGCTTGATTCCTTTGATTAGATTACAACAATCTTGTAGTCCCAAATTATCACGAGGTAAACAATAGGTCTTATTCACCTACTCTTTAATACAGCATCTCTTAGCCGAACATAAAACCCAGAGAATGTATTACTGCAGAAGCTGTGTTAATTTTTTTTTTCTTCTGAAGATGTTTGAAGAAAAGTTAGAGAGGTGTTTGTTTAAACAGTTTAAATGTAATTCTACTTGAATCCAATTGATCTTCACAGATGGTCATTCCAGGACTATAAACTTACGTTATATCCACTGATAAAAGTTTGTAATTCCATGATTCTTAGATATTTACTTCTAGATAAGAATCAGTTAGATAAATATAAAGGAGTTAGAAGGTATTCTGAAAAATAAAGAAATATACATGAAGTATGTCTGGATTTGTTAGCTTCTTTTTTAAAATTTATTTATTATACTTGAAGTTCTAAGGTACATGTGCAGAATGTGCAGGTTTGTTACATAGGTATAAACGTGCCATGGTGGTTTGCTGCACCCATCACCCCATCATCTACATTAGGTATTTCTCCTAATGCTATCCTTCCCCAATCCCTCTACCCCCTGCTATCCCTCACTTAGTCCCCCACCCCCCGACAGCTCCCAGTGTATGATGTTCCCCTCTCTGTGTTCATGTGTTCTCATTGTTCAATACCCTCTTATGAGTGAGAACACGCAGTGTTTGATTTTCTGTTCTGTGTCAGTTTGCTGACAATGATGGTTTCCAGCTTCATCCATGTCCCTGCAAAGGACATGAACTCATCTTTTTTATGGCTGCATAGTATTCCGTCGTGTATAGGTGCCACGTTTTCTTTATCCAGTCTGTCATTGATGGGCATTTGGGTTGGTTCCAAGTCTTTGCTATTGTGAACAGTGCTACAATAAATATATGTGTGCATATGTCTTTATAACAGAATGATTTATAATCCTTTGGGTATATACCCATAGCTTCTTAATATAACATAACTACAAATTTCCAGAATGAAAAACATAAGGTTGGAATGACTCTCATTACTTATTTTTAGAAAAATATACCTCTTATTAGTTTCATAAGAAAAGATGTATCCTATAAAATAGTTATGATATACAGAGTTTTGATGAATTTGAATGATTAAAATTAAGCCTTGGCTGGATTTTTATCAAATTCAGTGTGGAGTTTTGGAGACTTATTGAACAGTTCTTTCCTTAGATAATTACCTTGCTTAGAAGGGTTTCCTATCCAGACAGAATTCCCGATTTTGTTTTCACTTACTAAGAGAAGTCTGTGCTCTCATGCCTTTGTAAATGGAATAAAGTATGAATACATTTCCTAGGAAGAGGGATCTTCTTTATTAGAATCAGATTATTTTTACTAGAATTATAGTGAGGAAAAATTCCAACCACAGTGATATTTAAAATGGTGTTATTCTGTCTCCTTCTTGGCTTTTCTCCATCTCCTTTTTGTAACCCATATGCACTCGAACAAACTTGTAATAATAGTAAGATCTATTTTCAAGGTAGTGGACTGCAACATTGAAGTCTGTTGACTTCTTTGCAAAGAAATTTTTCTTGACATTAAAAATTTTTCTATCAAATACAAAATCCTGAGTGAGATACATCACTAGTGGGTATAGGAGGTCTTCCACTGTGGCTGGCTTGTTCTATAGAGTGAGACTGATACTAGCACTTATCTCATAGTTTTGTTATGATAGTTAATATTTATATTTTAAAAAACTCAGACTAATGTTTGTCACATAATAAATACTAAAGAAATGCTTGATAAATAAATACATTCATAAATAAGTCAATCTCTGTTCTAGTCATGCCATATTAATTACAAACCACATGCTAAAGTTTGTGATATTCTCTCTGACTGGTTCCCCATTTTTTTTCAAGGACTGTGCAGATCCCACCTTTCTAAGCCCTTCAGGATAGACAACTCTGGACTCTACTGACCTCATGTTTCTCCTCACTCATTTTCACTTGTCCACAAATATCTTATTTGCTTTATTTAGCCCTTACCATTGGTTCTTAACCAGACAAGGGCATTAGAATTCCCTGGGTTGCTTTCCTAAAATATATATCTGTAGGCCAAACCCCTAGAATTTTTAGATTCAGTGAGTCCTGCCTGGCACCAAAACAAGCACATTTTGATAAGGTTCTTCAGCAAAGCCAGTATAGGCCACTAGTCAAGATACACTCATCAAAATTACCTTTTGTTGCAGGTATGCAGATTTTCTTTATCAACGCAATTATAAACTTCTTGAAGACATAGACCATGATTTGTTTTTCTTAGGTATCTCCCCACAGTGCTGGAAACATGGCCACTACAGAATAACATTCCTCTTTTTTGTTTCATTTTAAGATCTCTGAGAGTGGTCTCCAAGATATGCATTGCCAATGAGTTGGGAAGTGTATTAGTCAGTTCTCATGCTGCTGATAAGCACATACCTGAGACTGGGCAATTTATAAAGAAAAAGAGGGTTAGTGGAGTCACATAGCTGAGGAGGCCTCATAATCGTGGGAGAAGGTGAAAGGCACATCTTACATGGTGACAGGCAAGAGAAAATTAGAGCCAAGCAAAAGAGGAAACCCCTTATAAAACCATCAGATCTTGTGAGACTTATTCACTACCACGAGAACAGTGTGGGAAAAACCGCACCCATCATTCAATTATCTCCCAAAGGAGTCCCTCCCACAACATGTAGGAATTGTGGGAACTACAATTTAAGATGAGATTTGGGTGGGGGACACAGCCAAATCATATCAGGGAGGGTCAAAGAGAGCCACAGGTAGATCATTCAACTGTTGACACAATTATGCTATGTCATGAATAACCACAAATCTTCAGTGATACACAAAAATAAACACACTCTTGTTCATGTTTCTGGTATCAGCAGCACTAGGCTAGGCACCTGTCCTGATCCCAGCTGGGCTTTCTCACGTATTTGTGGGGTCAGCTGACTGCTGGCTGGGCCCACCTAAATGTCTGCTGTTCAACAGCTCACTCATGTATCTGTGAACTGGCTCTGTTCCATGTGACTTTGGTCTTCCTCCTGAGACCAGCAGGCTAGTCAATGCAAATTTTTTCTTGGCAATAATGGAAGGCAAGAGGACAAGCCCAGATGTGCAATCTTATTTCAAGTCTCTATATGTATTACATTGGCCAAAGCAAGTCATGTGGTAAAAACTCACTCATGGATGGTGGGTAATGTACATTACATGACAAAAGCTGTAAAAACAAGGAGGTGGGAAGAATTGATGACATTTCTCCACATGAAGCTCTTATTAATGTCTCTTTTCTTCACAGCCCTCACTCTGGTGCCTTCCTGAAGGTCAATTCTTATTGCTTATAATTCTGATCTGGACATCTTTAAAACAACCTTATCACCCTGAGTAAGCAAGTAAGGAATCTTGTTCAGAGAAAAGTGTTGCAAATCAACAATCACATTAATGCTATTTCATTTGCCATTGAATAGCAAAATATCACCTTGTATTCCACAGACTTGATATCACCAGGAAAATATGTCACACTTCATTAGACTAGAACATCAAATGCAGAAAGCAGAATATTTGCTGTTCGGTAAGATTATCAGCTACTTGAACAAGGTTTGAGGAATTGTCAATATAATGTGTTTGAATCCAGGAAATTAAACCAAGAACGGTGACTGAAAAATATGTTAAAATTCCTACACATTTCTTTGAAAGGATACAGCATCTTGTTGTCACTTGTGATTTGACTGTTGGTCCATCTTTATTACCTATGCTGTTGCTTAGTGAACTGTTGCAAAGCAACCCATGAAGTATATTACAAAAGTTCAGTTTACTAATACCACAGAATCATCTTGGGGAAGAATGGGAGTTTTTGCTAAGTTTCCTGGGATCTAACAAAGCCATGCCATCTTTTTGTCTAAGGGACTTTATCTCTTAATCAGAAAATTACAATATAATATGATATAACTATATCTATGGACAAACAGTAGATAGCCAAAATAATATATAAATTACTATGACCATTTTTCTAAACTAATGTGCTCATTTTCTATATTTGATTCTTTACTTGCTCTCAACGTAGGTAATTCATTGGTTCCTGGTGAGAGATTGATCAGATACACGAATATTAAACTATTATAAGGGAAATTTGCTTTGCTTTGTCCTTATTCTTCTGTGGAATTTTAGACAAATCACTTAGCTGATTGATATTCTTATCTAGAAGAAACAAGACAATTTGGATATATAGTTAGCAAGGAGGCTTGCCTATGTAGCTGAACAATAGATGATGGACCTGAAGTAAACTCTAAGTCTGTCAAATTCTGAACAAAACCTTTGTTCAGAATCACCCTGTGGTAGGTGTATATTTTATTAAAGGTGTGCTAACTTTTATTTGATTTATCTTTCTAAAAGGAGGAATATTAACTTGTAAAATAAAATAAAAGGCAACACAGAGATGCAGACTAAATTATGGTTTGGCTGTGTCCCACCAAAATCTCATCTGGAATTGTAGTTGCCAAAATCCCCACATGTTGTGGGAGGGATCATGTGGAGATAATTGAATCATGGGAACCATTTCCCCATCCTGTTCTCATGACAGTGAGTTAATTATCACAAGATCTGATGGTTTTATAAGAGTCTTCCCCCTTTGGTGGGCACTCATTCTTCTTTACCCTGCCACTTTGTAAAGAAGGATGTGTTTGCTTCCCCTTCTGCCATTATTGTAAGTTTCCTGAGGCCTACCCAGCCTTGCAGAACTGTGAGTCAAATAAACCTCTTTCCTTTATAAATTACCCAATCTAAGGAATCAGCAGCACTAGGTTTGAGGAATTGTCAATATAATGTGTTTGAATTATTAGCAGTGTGAGAATGGACTAATACTCTAAGGTGTGGGCTTATGCGACATACCTAGTACAGTACAATCTCATTACCTTGCATTGATGGTGAGGTTTTCAGTCACAACTACAGAAATAACTAAAGCAGGTGGTGATTTTTATATAACCAAAAAGTTTCTTCTGAGACTATAATTGCTAGAGGAGAAAAAACCCAGAGTAGCATGAGCATTTTACATGTGTAATTACAAAGGAACATGAGAATGGGTCCATTTTCCTGGTAAGTCAGAAACCATAGTTCTCCAAAGCATTAAGAACTCTCTCCCTCTTGCACAAATGCACATATATATGCCCACTTCCTTTCTAGGCAATAGCCCAGTGGAATCAGGCTAGGCACAAAGTTGAACCCTTAGGAGAGTATAGGTTAAATGCCTAGTTTCCCTTTCTTAAATGGAAAATGTTTCAGAACTAACGTTGTAGTTTCTCTTGTAATCAGAAAGAAGAAATAATAGCTTTGTGATTTGGTTCTTTTATGAACACTTTGGTGCAACTATGTAGGTAGTGTGACTCGCGGTAAGGAAAATTTAGCCGGCACTTGGATGAGCTAAGCTGGGCTTAGGACACTATATAATTAAGAGATGTTAGCAGAATGTTCCTACAGGAGGATGAGAGGAGCAACGGCTGGCCCTGATTTGGGACCAGACCACATTCACCTTGGGAAAGGGAAGGTTATAATGGAAACAAAGCTAGTGATGCAGAATAAATTATTTCAGAATGTTTGTTACCAAGAGAGTTTGAATCTTTGTGCCTTGTATGTGGATAAATGGGCAATGAGTAGAAAAGCACAGTGCTATGAATGTTTAATAGCCAAATGATAGCTTATGTCAAAGCTACTGATAAGTATATGCATTTTTAACTTTATTTGATTGCAGCAGTAGGATAAGCTAAAACTGAAACACAATAATTTTCAGGATTTAAGCGTTTAAAAATTCAAGCTGCATATTATTGTCTTAAAATGGAGCAATGAGGACAAAGTCATTCTTGTAAAGGCAAAAAAAATGAATCATGGAAAAATGGTTAATTAATGCCTAGATTCATAATTTGATGATCAGCTATGACAAAGATCACCAATATATTCTATAAGAAAAGGGAGTAACACATTTTTAGGAGGTATCCTGTACATGAGGAAAAGTGTTCCATTTAATTTAGGATTCTTGTTTCTATAACAAGAAATACTGTGAATCAATATAGGATGGATAGTGCTATTGAGAACATTTAGTTATGTGACTCATGCTTTATAACAGCATTTTTGTATCAGGCAACTAGCCAGAGATCCTCCTACTGCTAGAAAACGTGTTTAATCAGAAGACAGGCTTTAACTCAATAGGACCATGCAGCTTGCTAACTCTCCATCTCTAATTTTCCATGAGCCATTTCCTCATCAGAAGGATGCAGTAGCCACAATTATTTCAATCATCCAAAAGAGAAGATTTTAAAGTACAATAGTTAGCCATCAAAAAGAGAAGGCTAATTTCCAGTTATGAGTGCATTTTCCTAAGGAAAATCTTTTTTTGTTCTGGATAGACATATTTTTTCTTTTCTACTTTTGTTGGGCTCCATTTTCTTGTTCAGTAGCTAAGTTCTCTCCTCATTGTTCTGAATTCAATAACTTTCTCAACTCCAGAAACCTTTCCGGTTATTTTTAAGTGCTAGCCAAATTGTCTACATTGTCTAAATAAGTAAAAAGCTGGCACATGAAGGAAAAATGCCCAAGAAAAGCATAATGGAACTGAAAAATTTGGAGAAATGTCTCATAATACATGGAATTTTAATAGATATAAAGTAAAAAAAATTGATTGTCAAATATTTGGGCAATCATGGGCTAAATGAACAGAATTTTTTTGCTTTAGTATTTATCAGTGTGTGTGCTCTACTGATATATGTAGGCACATTTATGAAGCAGGTTCACTGTGCACTGGTTACCAACTTGTCTGAGTCTAATGAGGCCCAATACCCACATACACAGCCAGTTGCATGAAGTGGGTTTATTATATATAGATAGGCAGCAAGGGATGACAGAATTCTAGTATCCTTTGCCAGCCCATCCCATAACCTCCGGAAAGCTGCCTGGGGTACATGGAATTTTGACTGCATGTGCCCCACTTGCATCACAGCTGGTGGACCCCAAAAAGCAGCCCATCCTGGGTAACATGACATGCTGGGCTAAAGCACTGAAGGACATCCTGTTTCAGGGGTGGGGGTAGTACAGAACTGGAACAGAGCCCAGACTGTTCCAGCCAATTTCCTCCTCATCTCAGGATTTTGCATTCTCAGCACATACTGCAGTTATTCCTGAGAACTACATGAGAAAAAGGGAGGAGAACTGGATTGGGTCCCAACCACCTGGAGAGCTGTCCAGCAGCATTGGGATTAGTCTTCCAAGTCTTTCCACCTCCATGATATTTTCGTGGGAAAGAGGGTATAGGGGAAAAAGTTTTCTCATTTGAGAAACTAGTAATATTACCATTTTATGTCAAAACCACCATAAGAGTATGCCTTCCCACCATGTCAAAGTTTGAAAATGGCTTCACGATTCCCACTGTAAAGGAAAAAGAAAACCTGACTCCATATGACTCACAGCATACATTAAGCCTTATGTTAGTCAAAAGAAACTAGGCAAATGGGGGTTCCCAATCTCTAAGTTTTAGCACCTCAGCCTTTATTTTTTAGATACTTTGATGATAGAGATAGTCATAGCCCAATGGGCTAAGAATTGTTGGTTAAATTTTTGCATTTTTTGAGGATTGTACGTGTAAGTGAAAATAAAGTTGCTTATTTGACATTATTTTAAAAACAAGAGCATATGTTATTTAGCTATTGATTATTTCATGGGTGTATACTGAAAACTATAATCTATATAAATATTTGGCTTTAATCCATGCCAAATTCTCATTTGCTAAGCCCTAGCTTAAGCTACTGTCATCTCTTTCCTGAAAATTTTAATCACCTCAGGTTGGTCTCCCTATTTATACTCAGGCCATATTACAGACTGTTCTTCACCCAGCAGCCAGTGGGATTCATTTAAAGCATAAATGAATTCAGACCATGTTCTTTCCTGCTCTGAATCATCAAATGATGTCCTGTGGTATGCAGAATTCAAAATGGCCCCAGATTTCCACATCCTCATGTAAAACATCTTGTGTAATCATTTGGAAGAATACCCTCTTGAACGTTAATGGAACTTGGAAATATGATAGGATGTCATTCAAGATTGTTACAGTATATCACAAAACGGATTTTGTAAATGTAATTAAGTTCCCAATTCAAATCTTGCCTTCAGCTAATTAAAAGGGACATTATGTTGAGCAGGCCTGAGCTAATCGAATGAGCCCTTCAGAGGGATCCAGGTCTTCCTGGAGGTCAGAGAGATTTGTTGTCAGCAAGATGGTCTCCTGCTGTCCTGGAAGAAAGCAGCCATGTTGATGGAAGGAGGGGGAGGAGAAGACAGCTGGCAAAGATCTGACAGCAGCCTGTAGGAGCTGTAAGTGATTCTTGGCTGACACCCAACAAAAAGATGGCAACCTCAGGCCTACAACCACAGGGAAATGAATTCTACCAATGACCTGAATAAGATGAAAGAGCACCCCAAGCCTTAGGTGAGAGCATAGTCCCTGCTAACACCTGGCTTGTAGACTGGCCAGACTCTGAGCAGAGAACCTTGCAATGCCATGTCAGATTCCTGACCCACAGGAACTATAAGATGATCTATTTGTGTTGGTTTAAGCTTTTATGTTTGTAGTAATTTGTTATGTAGAAAAAGAATACATTTTCTATCTCTTACAGAAGAAAATATGAATGGCTTTAGTAAGGACTTTGGATTATATTCCAGGATCTGGCCCCTTCTCCGTCATCAACTTCTATTCTCTCCATTGTTCACAGTGCTATAGCCACACTATTCTCACACCTCTTAGAACACTGTGGCGTGCTCTTGCCTAAGGGCCTCTGTTCCACCTTCCTGGAGCCCCCTGCCCCAGGGAATCCACATGGCCTCCCATTACACATCATTCAGATTAGTGAGAATACCCTAACTCAACTAGTCAGGACAGGCAGGGGTTTTGCTGTGCCAATAAATGTTTATATATATGTTTAGTATAGATCAACAAGATGGCTCTCCTCATCACAGACACGAGGGTCCCAGGCTGACTGAGGCTTCCCATCTTGTAATGAATTTTTTTGATTAATGTTAGCATAGTATATATTTCTCTATCCCTTTATTCCCCCTGGTTCCCATTACATTTAATCTATTTGTGTCTTTATATTGAAAGTGGATTTCGTATAGACAACGAATAGTTTGTTTGTTTTTTCCTTTTTAAAATCCACTCTGACAGTTTCGGTCTTTTAATTGGTATATTTACATCACTGACAATTAAAGAAATTATTATCATTGAATCAATATCCACCTTAACTATTGCCTATTTTTTACTTTGTTCTATGTTTCTTTTTAATATTTGTCTTCTATATTTTTCTGCCTTCTATGCTTTTAATATATTATTTTCTCAGCATATCAATTGTATTATTTTTTTAACTTTCTTTAGTGATTTTCCTTGAGTTTGCAGTATAAACTTATAACTTATACAAGTCCACTTTTAAATAACACTGTGCCACTTCATGGGCAGTACAAGTACCTTACAGCACAATATTCTCAAGTTTTTCCTGCCATTTTATAATATTACTGTCATTCATTTATGTATAAGCTATCATTAGTGAATGTATGATAGATTTTATTAGTTTAAACAAGCTTTTCTGTTAGTTAAATTCAAAATAAAAAATTTTCATGGTACCTTTATTACTTCTCTAATGTGCTTCATTTTTTATGTAGATCTGAGTTTCTAACATATTCTTTTCCTTCTTTCTGAAAAATTTCTGTTTTATACTCATTGGAAAGTAGGTCTACTGATGAAAAACTTCCTCAATTTTTGTTTGTCTGAGAAACTATCCATTTCTCCTTCACTTATAAATGATAATTTGATAGGATACAGAATTCTAGAGTTTTTCTCCAACACTTTAAATATTTCACTCCACTCTCTTCTTGCGTACATACCTGTGTGGTTTCTGAAAATAAGTCCAATATAATCCTTGTCCTTGACCCTCTATAGATAAGATTTTTTTTCTTTGTCTTTGATTTTCTGCAGTTTGACTATGATATGCCTAGCTATGTGAATACACACATACACACACAGATGTATGTGAGTGTGTATGTGAGTGTGTGTGAGTGTGTGTGTGTGTGTGTGTTTGCGCACGTGCACGTGTGTATTCTCCTGCTTGGTGTTCTCTGAGTTTTCTAGATCTTTGATTTTGTGTCTATCATTTCTTTGGGAAAATTCTTAGTCATTATTGCCTAGATTTTTTCTTCTGTTCTGTTTTTTCTATTCTCTTTGTCATATTCCCGTTATGCATATATTGCACATTTTGTAATAGTTTAACAATTCTTGGATATTCTGTTCTATCTTTTTCTATCCTTTTCTCTTTTTGTATTTTAGTTTTAGAAGTTTCTTTGGACACTTTCTTCCTGATCATTCTTTCCTTGGACGTAGCCAGTTCATTGATGAGCTCATAAAAGACATTTTCATTTACTATAGTGTTTTTGATCTCTAGCATTTACTTTACATTTTTTCTTAGAGTTCCCATCTCTCTGCTTTTATTACCCATATGTTCTTGCAGGTTGTATACTTTTAGAGAAAAAGTATATCGCCGTCAGCACATAAATGAAAGTTTTAAATTCCCAGTCTGATATTGCTACATCTCTGCCATGTCTGTGTCTGTTCTGATGCTTGTTCTGTCTCTTCAAACTAGTTTAGGAAGGCTTGTAATTTTTTGTTGTAAGCTAGACATGATGTACTGACTAAAAGGCACTGAGATTAACTCACTTTTAGTGAAAGGTTTATCTAGTTAAGAGGTAGACTGTATTTATTGTTGGCTGTAGCTGTAGGTGTCGGAGGCTCAAATTTCTTTTGGTCTCCTTGTTTTCTCTCCCCTGTTGCTTTAATGTTTCCCTAGAAACTTCTAAAATTAGGTCAGAAGCATGCAGTTCTTTCCATTGTATTCCCCTGTGTTATGTGGGAGCCCTATTGATATTATGGAAAGGTGTGTGTAGAAAGGAAGCATTCTCTAGCTCCATGCTTTAGTCTCAGTCCTTTACTGAGCTTGTGCCTCTGCAAGTGCTTCCTAGTCTTCCTTCCTGTTAGTTGATGTGGGAAAGATAAAGGAGTCTGGGGTTGGGTATTTCCATTTCTCCAGGTCAGTTAGATTCTGGTAAAACCTTAGTCAGTTAGGCCTTGGTAAACTATTTTTTCTTGATGGTATGCCTTGTTAGTAAGAACAGAAGCCTCTGAGTGTATTTCAGAATAGCTATTTTCTTCTTCCTCGGCAGGAAACACCAGAGGATTTTTTCTTGGATATTCACTGTGAAAACCTGGGGGAGTCCTGTGGGTAAAATTCACTGCAGTGTGGAGTGCCCCTAAGACTGAGCTTTGTGGAGTTCTTAACTCTAAAACTTGCTTATGTTGTGCCTCCAGCAAATCCATCAATTACAATTTAGGTTTCCCTACCCCAGTACTGATTCCCAAGGAAATTCTTCACCTTCTGTAAGCTGTAGTTCTCTGTATCAGCTATCTGTCTCTCCAGTTCTGGGGACAGGTGTTTGCCCTGTGACCTCAGTTCTCTGAACTATCTAAAAATAGTTGTTGATTTTTAGTTTGGTCAGCTTTCTTCTTGCTGAGTGGACAAGAGAAATGACTTTCAATATCCTTACCTGCTGGACTAGAAACCAGAAGTGGTAATACCACTATGGAACTGAAGGCTTTGCCACAGCATGGGGAAACACCTTAGAGAACTGGACACTGGCTCCTAAATTCCTCAGTCTGACAGAAACACATCATTTCTATTCGTATTTCATTAGCCAAAGTAAGTCATACGGTCACATTCGATTTTTAAAATGTGAGAAATGTAACCCTCCTGTGTTTGTGAAAAAGAGCATCAGAAGTGCTGGGAAACATTATTAAAGTTGAGCAGAGGACTCTACACAAGGTACTGCCAACTTGGTCTACCACTTTGCTTTTTTATCATGTAATACTATCTCCCTGGCATTTGACAATACCATATTTTACCATAGGACGTTGCAAAGAACCTATCATGCTAGATAACTCTGTTTGTTTCTTGTCTCCCCACTCTCATCTGTACCAATGTGAGCACCGTAGGAACAGGAATTTAGCACCATAGGAACAGGAATTTTGTCTTTATCCCTCAAATAATATCCCCACTTTAATCCCCACAACACAGGTTATTCCAGTTTCTGTACATATTTGGCGAATGAATTAGTGAATGTTTGTTTGTTTAAACCCTGAGAACCCTGAAAGATAAGCTATTGCTTGAGTCCATTATAAGAGCCAAATCAGGCACAGGAACTGTCTCTCTGAGAAGAATGAAGCTGATAAAACTTGTGCAGAGCCTTTGTCACACTGGCTGGGTGCATCCTTTGCTATCAGACAGCAAGGAGAGAAGGAAAATGCCTCAGAAGTTCCCTAAGAATGCGGTGCTATTTTAAGGAAAATGCATATACAGCCTGAGGAAAAATGAGATTGAAAATGAGCTTAAATTACTTTTAAGTAATGCAGGCAAAAAGTGTCAAATACTTGAAAAACAGGACAATCCTCAATTTAAAAATCTTCCCATCTCAGTTTTTTGTTGATAATCAAGGATATGCAGCTTTCATTTCTCACTAAAAAGCAAAAAGCTAAATCATCTCTTGAATACGAAATGTAGATGCAGTGCTTGGAACATTTTCCTTCTCAAGGAACAGACTTGCTAGATCCTGGAGTGGTTGAAATGCATTCTTCCTGCTGGTTCGGTCTAACCATCTTTGTGCTGCTTTAGGCTTATTGTTCACTCTGAGCTTAATGAGTGCATTCAGGCATGTAATGAAGAACAACACTATCACACAAACACTTTATTGAAGTCCAAAGATATGGTGGTTTTATCAATTATATTCAGTAGAGTAAATTTGCAAGTTATTAAAAATACATCAATTGGGTGACATCTGGAACACTGGTGCATTGACACTCATAATGTTAGCAGCCATGCTATAAAAGAAAATCTTAAATGGATGACATTTTATTATAGTGAGTGTACAGTTTTTGTCTGTCTACTTACTAGAGGAAATAGATGAGAGCAATGCAATTGTCAATCACAGGTCCCTCTGGTATGAAATTCATCCTAACTAAGCTTAAAACATTTGATAGCCAAAGGCGTGAGCTTCCATAGCAAATAGTTATATATATATATATATATATATATATATATATATATATATATATATTTTATTGCACTTTAGGTTCTGGGGTACATACGCAGAACATGCAGGATTGTTTCAAAGGCACATACATGGCAATGTGGTTTGCTGCCTCCATCCCCATCACCTATATCTGGCATTTCTCCCCATTTTATCCCTCCCTAACTCCCTACCCACTGCTGTCCCTCCCCTAGTTACCCTCAACAGACCCCAATGTGTGGTGCTCCCCTCCCTGTGTCCATGTGTTCTCATTGTTCAACACCCTCCTATGAGTGAGAACATGCGGTGTTTTTCTGTTCTTGTGTCAGTTTGCTGAGAATGATGGTTCCCAGATTCATCCATGTCCCTACAGAGGACACGAACTCATTGTTTTTTATGGCTGCATAGAATTCCATGGTGTATGTGTGCCACATTTTCCTTGTCCAGTCTATCATCGATAGGCATTTGGGTTGGTTCCAGGTCTTTGCTATTGTAAACAGTGCAGCAATGAACATACGTGTGCGGGTGTCTTTGTATTAGAATGATTTATAATACTTTGGGTATATATGCAGTAATGGGATTGCCAGGACAAATGGAATTTCTATTTCTAGATCCTTGAGGAGTCACCACACTGTCTTCCACACTGGTTGAACTAATTTACACTCCCACCAACAGTGCAAAAGTGTTCCTATTTCTCCACATCCTCTCCAGCATCTGTTGTCTCCAGATTTTTTAATGATCGCCATTCTAACTGGTGTGAGATGATATCTCAATGTGATTTTGATTTGCATTTCTCTAATGACCAGTGATGATGAGCATATTTTCATATGTTTGTTGGCCTCATATATGTATTCTTTTGTAAAGTGTCTGTTCATGTCCTTTGCCCACTTTTGAATGGGTTTGTTTTTTTCTTGTAAATCTCTTTTAGTTCTTTGTAGATTCTGGATATTAGCCCTTTGTTAGATGGGTAGATTGCAAAAATTTTTTCCTATTCTGTTGGTTGCTGATTCGCTCTAATGATTGTTTCTTTTGCTATGCAGAAGCTCTGGAGTTTAATTAGATCCCATTTGTCTATTTTGGCTTTTGTTGCCAATGCTATTGTGTTTTAGTCATGACGTCCTTGCCCATGCCTATTTCCTGAATGGTTTTGCCTAGGTTTTCTTCTAGGGTTTTTATGGTTTTAGGTCTTATGTTTAAGTCTTTAATCCATATGGAGTTAATTTTAGTGTAAGGTGTCAGAAAGGGTCCAGTTTCTGCTTTCTTTTTCCCAACACCATTTATTAAACAGGGGAATCCTTTCCCCATTGCTTGTTTTTGTCAGGTTTGTCAAAGATCAGATGGTTGTAGATGTGTGGTGTTACTTCTGAGGCCTCTGTTCTTTTCCATTGGTCTAAATCTCTGTTTTGGTACCAGTACCATGCTGTTTTGATTACTGTAGTCTTGTAGTATAGTTTGAAGTCAGGTAGTGTGATGCCTCCAGCTTTGTTCTTTTTGCTTACAATTAGCATGGCTATGCGGCCTCTCTTTGGTTCCATATGAAGTTTAAGGTGGTTTTTTTCCAGTTCTGTGAAGAAGGTCAATGGTTGGTAGCCTGATGGGGGATAATGTTGAATCTGTAAATTACTTTGGGCAGTATGGCCATTTTCATGATATTGATTCTTCCTATCTATGAGCATGGAATGTTTTTCTATCTGTTTGTGTCCTATCATATCCTTGAGCAGTGGTTTGTAGTTCTCCTTGAAGAGGTCCTTCACATCCCTTGTAAGTTGTATTCCTAGGTATTTTATTCTCTTTGTAGCAATTGTGAATGGGAATTCACTCATGATTTAGCTCTCTGTTTGTCTATTATTGGGGTACAGGAATACTTGTGATTTCTGCACATTGATTTTGTATCCTGAGACTTTGCTGAAGTTGCTTATCAGCTTAAGGAGATTTTGAGCTGAGATGTATGTTCTGTAAACATACAGTCATGTCATCTGTAAACAGAGACAATTTGACTTTCTCTCTTCCTGTTTGAATATGCTTTATTTTTTTCTCTTGCCTGATTTCCCTGGCCAGAACTTCCAATACTATGTTTAATAGGAGTGGTGAGAGATAGTATCTTTGTCTTGTGCTGGTTTTCAAAGGGAACTCTTCCAGATATTGCCCGTTCAGTATGATATTGGCTGTGGGTTTGTCATAAATAGCTCTCATTATTTTGAGACATGTTGCATCAATACCTAGTTTATTCATAGTTTTTAGCATGAAGAGGTGTTTAATTTTATTGAAGGCATTTTCTGCATCTATTGGGATAATGATGTGGTTTTTGTCATTGGTTCTGTTTATGTGACAGATTGTGTTTATTGATTTGTGCATGTTGAACCAGGCTTGCATCCCAAGGATGAAGCCGACTTGATTGTGATGGATAAGCTTTTTGATGTGTTGCTGGATTTGGGTTGCTGGTATTTTATTGAGGATTTTTGCATAGGGATATTGATCTGAAATTTCCTTTTTTCTGTTGTGTTTCTGCCATGTTTGGTGTCAGGATTATGCTGACCTCACAAAATGAGTTAGGGAGAAGTCCCTCTTTTTCTATTGTTTGGAATAGTTACGGAAGGAATGGTACCAGCTCCTCTTTGTACCTCTGGTAGAATTCAGCAGTGAATCCATCTGGTCCTGAGCTTTTTTTTTTTTTTTTTTGGTTGGTAGGCTATTAATTACTGCCTCAATTTCAGAACTTGTTTTTTGTCTATTCAGGAATTTGACTTCCATCTGGGTTAGTCTTGCGAGGGTGTGTGTGTCCCAGAATGTATCCTTTCTTATAGATTTTCTAGTTTATTTGCATAGAGGTGTTTATAATATTCTCTGATGGTAGTTTGTATTTCTGTGGAATCTGTGGTGATATCCCCTTTATCATTTTTTATTGTGTCTATTTGATTCTTCTCTTTATTCTTCTTTATTATTCGGGTTAGCAACCTATTTTGTTAATCTTTTCAAAAAACCAGCTCCTGCTTTCATTGATTTTTTTTTTTGGAAGGGTTTTTTGTGACTCTGTCATCTTCAGTTCTGCTCTGATCTTAGTTATTTCTTGTCTTCTGCTAGCTTTTGAATTTGCTTGCTTTTGCTTCTCCATTTCTTTTAATTCTGATGTTAGGGTGTCAATTTGAGATATTTCCCACTTTCTCCTGTGGGTTTAGTGCTATAAATTTCTCTCTAAACACTGCTGTAGCTGTGTCTCAGAGATTCTTGTACATTGTGTCTTTGTTCCATTGGTTTCAAATAACTAATTTATTTCTGCCTTAATTTCATTATTTAGCCAGTAGTCATTCAGGAGCAGCTTGTTTAGTTTCCATGTAGTTGTGTGGTTTTTAGTGAGTTTCTTAATCCTGAGTTCTAATTTGATTCCACTGTGGTCTGAGAGACTGTTGTTATGATTTCCATTCTTTTGCATTTACTGAAGCGTGTTTTACTTCCAATTATGTGGTCAATTTTAGAATAAGTACGATGTGGTGCTGAGAAGAATGTATGTTCTGTTTATTTGGGGTGGAGAGTTTTGTATATGTCTACTAGTTTCGCTTGGTTAGGATCTAAGTTCAGATCCTAACCATGTTAATTTTCAGCCATGTTGATCTGTGTGGGGTGTTAAAGTCTTCCACTATTATTGTGTGTGAGTCTAAGTCTCTTTGTAGGTCTCTATGAATCTGGGTGTTCCTGTATTGGGTGAATATGTATTTAGGATAGTTACCTCTTCTTGTTGCAGTTATCCCTTTACCATTATGTCATAACCTTCTTTATCTTTTTTGTTCTTTGTTGGTTTAAAGTCTGTTTTTTCAGAGACTAGGACCGCAACCCCTGCTTTATTTGCTTTCTCTTTGCTTGTTAAATATTCCTCCATCCCTTTATTTTGAGCCTACGTGTGTCTTGCACATGAGATGGGTCTCCTAAATACAGCACATTGATAAGTCTTAACTCTTTATCCAATTTACCAGTCTGTGTCTTTAATTGGGTTTAGTCTATTAACATTTGAGATTAATATTGTTATGTATGAATTTCATCCTGTCAGTATGATGCTAGCTGTTTATTTTGCCTATTAGTTGATGCAGTTTCTTTATAGTGTCAATGGTCTTTATAATTTGGTATCATTTTGCAGTGGCTGGTACCAATTTTTCCTTTTATGTATTCAGTGCTTCCTTTAGGAGCTCTTTTAAGGCAGGCTTGGTGGTGACAAAATCTCTCAGCATTTGCTTGTCAGTAAAGGATTTTATTTCTCCTTCACTTATGAAGCTTAGTTTGGCTGGATATGAAATTCTGAGTTGAACATTCTTTACTTTAAGAATTTTGAATATTACCCCCTACTCTCTTCTGGCTTGTAGGGTTTCTGTAGAGAGATCCACTGTTAGTCTGATGGGATTCCCTTTGTGGGTAACCCGACCTTTCTCTCTGGCTGCCCTTAACATTTTTTCCTTCATTTCAACTTTTGTGAAACTGATGATTATGTGACTGTGGTTTGTTCTTCTCGAGCCGTATCTTTGTGGTGTTCTCTGTATTTTCTGAATTTGAATGTTGGCCTGTCTTGCTAGGTTGGGGGAAGTTCTCCTGGATAATATCCTGAAGAGTATTTTGCCACTTGGTTCCATTCTCCCCATCAGTTTCAGCTACACCAGTCAAACATAGGTTTGGTCTTTTCACCATAGTCTTACATTTCTTGGATGCTTTGTTTGTTCCTTTTCATTCTTTTTTCTTTAATTTTGTCTTCATGCTTTATTTCATTAAGTTGATTTTCAATCCCAAATATCCTCTTTTCTGCTTCTTCGATTTGGCTATTGATACTTGCGTATGCTTCATGAAGTTCTCTTGCTGTGTTTTTCAGCTCCATCAGGTCATTTATGTTCTTCTCTAAACTGGTTATTCTAGTTAGCAATTCCTCTAACCTTTTTTCAATGTTCTGAGCTTCCTTGCATTGGATTAGAGCATGCCCCTTTAGCTCGGAAAAGTTTGTTATTTCCCCACCTTCTGAAGCCTACTTTTGTCAATTCATCAAACTCATTCTCTGTCCAGTTTTGTTCCCTTGCTGGTAAGGAGTTGTGATCTGTTGGAGGAGAAAAGGCCTTCTGGTTTTTGGAATTTTCAACTTTTTTTGCACTGGTTTTTCCTCATCATGGATTTATCTACCTTTGGTCTTTGATACTGGTGACCTTCGGATGGGATTTTTGTGTTGATGTCCTTTTTGTTGATGTTAATGCTATTCCTTTCTTTTGGTTAGTTTTTCTTCTAACAGTCAGGCCCCTCTACTGCAGTTCTGCTGGAGTTTGCTGGAGGTTCACTCCAGACCCTGTTTGCCTAGGTACCACCATCAGAGGCTAAAGAACAGCAATGATTGCTGCCTGTTCCTTCCTCTGGACGCTTCATCCCAGAGGGGCATCCGCCAGATTCCAGCCAGAGATATCCTGTATGAAGTGTCTGTCAAACCTTGCTGTGAGGTGCCTCCCAATCAGAATGCATGGGGGTCAGGGATCCACTTGAGGAGGTAGTCTATCCCTTAGCAGAGCTCAAGCACTGTGCTGGGATATTTGCTGCTCTCCAGAGTCAGCAGGCAGGAATGTTTAAGTCTGCTGAAACTGTGCCACACCCTTCTCCCAGGTGCTCTGGCCCAGGGAGATGGGAGTTTTATCTATAAGCCCATGACTAGGGCTGCTGCCTTTCTTTCAGAGAGGTCCTGCCCAGAGAGGAGGAAACGAGAAAGGCCACTTTTTCATTTTTATAAAGTGTTTTATTGAGTTTTCAGAGCATGCTCATATTCATCTCATTTTATCTTTACAGCATCTCAGTGAAGTTAGTTAGTCAGGAGTTCTCACTTCCATTTTTGGATAATAGACACAAAGTTCTTGGGGAGTTGAGTGGGATGGGGCCTGGGATTTGACTCTAAGCTCTATGCTTAGGTTTTTTCAATATAGTGTAATGATACTTTAGGCCTCAGTTTCCTTACTTCAAACCAATGATAAATATACCTAGTTTGCCAACTTATCAATATTGTTGTAGGAGTGAAAAGACATTGTTGGGTTTTAGGAACTCAACAATGATTATGACTAATCAAAGCCATATGTAACTGTGAAATAATTATCTTGCTTTTGTTAAGTCTAAGGGCTCTTTTTTTTTTTTTAGATCAAAAAATCTTCCTCTATTTTCTTCAACAGAAGATGCTCAACACTGATAGATGTATAGAGTCCTGAAATTCCCCATGTGAATCATTTAGGAATAAACTCTCTTAAAGGAAGAATAGATGGTCCTTAAAAAGCAACCAAATAGTAAATCTGATTCTCTCTCTACAGAGACTGTAATCAAATTTATTTTTTAATAGTCACTCATTGGTTTGCTTCAGTGTAGTTCTATTTTCTCACTCATTGATAAATATGGCCCTCTTACTTTTGATTAGTTCTGCTATATAGGACTATGATTTTTAAGAACAGAAGTACAAAAATAAACAGATATTTCATATTCCAAAATTTGTTATGACTGGAGACTTTGTTTCCCAAAATATAGAGGATAAATCAGAGAAATTTTTCATAAAGAATCAGAAATATGGTCTCTGTCAAGAATTCTCATCTCCACCATTGTGGAGTGTAAAAATAGCCATGCCAAATATAAGTGAATGGGGGATGTTCCAAAAAAGCTTTATTTATGAACACTAAAATGTAAATATCATAAAATCTTCACATGTAATGAAATACTATTTGTTTTATTTTTTTCAACCACTTAAAAATGGAAAAAACATTCTTAACTATAGTCATACAAAAACAGAGGATGGGCTGGATTTGGCCCATGGGCCATGTTCAATACTAAACTAAAGCACCAAAACTTCATTGCTGCTGGAGACACTGCTCAGTTCAAATGATTCTTGGAGCTGGAAATGCATTTCTAGGGAATTTTTTCTCACAACACAGACTTTCAGCACTGGTGTCAGCAAAAGCAATACTTTAAAGCAGGGGTCTAGAAGTTAGTTGCTCATCTTGTCATAAGAAAAGTGGAAGTATTTCCTTGTCAGTAAGTTAGAGACCCCAGCTTTACATCAAAAGAGAAAGATTATTGAGCATAATTTGGCAGAGCTGGCAAAATCTTGGAGCCAAGTCTTTAACAATCTCACAGGGCTTAGTGCATTACCACTCTCAATTTGGTGCTCAATAAGTTTCCATTGAATTAATTGGAATTCCCACGAAGTTCCTAAGTTCTTGCTTATTATGTAGAATAAAGTGAATATAGACTATAATTGTCTGTCTAGAAGACAAAGGGTTAAAGAAATGAACCTTTGAGTAGCATTCTTTACTGCCACTTGATGAAAGTTGATTAAGAAAGACTTAAATGACAGTGAGGTTTTACAAAAGTACTGGCAGTTGGTCAAGGTGTGCACAATATCTAAATGATTAGCTATTATGAGCATGATAATACCCATGACTAAGCTAATTTGTGGCAATAAATTGGATATTTATGGAACCTGCTAAATTATTTCAGCTCTCCAGTGTGTAACTGAATCACAATGAAGCAGCTAATTATTGCTATGTCCTATTATCAAGGAAGTTCACACCTATTCCAAACTTCTTTGACTCACAGTCAACACCATGACATTTTAGTACCTAACTTATCTTTGTTTTTTTCATGTCTGTTACTTTTATTTTATTTTATTTGTTCAACTACATCACAAGTTGCTTTTAGGCAGGGTCATATTACATAAATAGGAGCAACATAATGGTTCAGAGCAAGGCTGTAAAGTCAGATTGCTGAGGTTCAAATTCTGCCTTGGCATTTACTAGCAATGCAATCTGGAGCACGTTAAGTAGCCTCTCTTTGTTCTTAGTTTATTCCTCTGCAAAATAGCAATGATAACAAAGGTATCTACCTGACTGGATTTGATTGCTGGGAGAGCTAAATGAATCAATGCACGTAAGCACTCAGAGCAATTGCTGGTACACAGTAAGTTGTAGATAAATGCCAGTTAAATATATGCCTTTGGGTCCCAGTCTGAGGTTATAAAATCCTATTTATAAGCTGATGACTTCTCCAGTCCTGATCTTTCCAGTGAACCCCACATAAGTTATCCTCTTGGAATACTTACACATCTTCACTTGGAAATCAAATACACATCTCAAAAGTATCATGCCCACAAAACACATTTGATTTCTTTTCCACCCCAAACCTATTCTCCCTTAGTGTTTCCCATCCTGATATAAATACCAGCTTTATATGTCCATGTTTTCATGCTAAAAAACAAATACAATCCTGGAATCTCCATCTTTAACCCTTTTTCTTTTTCACATATTCCATGTCCTCTCCATTAGCCTATTCTGTGAGTTCTATAACATATGTCTAAATCCAACTAACCCATCAGTTTGCCTGTCCTGCTGGTATGTATCACAATTATCTCTTTCTTAGGCTATGATTGCAGGCGCCTCCTAACTGGTCTTCCTTCTTCTATCCACAATTCTCTACCATCGATTTCTTACTCACTAGCCAGAGTGCTTCCTGCACAGCACCCACACAGTTTGTGGTTCATGGTAATAATTTAATACATAAACTAAAGGAATGTTTGATTGGAATATTTGGAAGCTAATTTACTTATAACCATATGATAGGCACTGAGAGAATTTGACTAAAAGTGATATAAAATTCTCAATAGTTTCTGCCTTTTAAAATTATTCAAATAAATAATTCCTTTACAAGTGAAATCAGAAGAAGATAGGAATGAGTAATTTGGAAAGTTTCTTCAGACTATCAAATTCTGAGTCCATGAGTTGCTAAAAGCCATAAGACTAAAAATATGACAGATAATTCAACCTAGATGAATTTAGTACTGGAATATTCTTGAAAAGAGTACTGGATTGGGAAGCTTTTATTTAACAAGCCCTGCATTTGTATCAGAAAGGTTAAGTTGTGAGTCCTACACTTATACCAAACACATATATTTTTATATTCATGAAGTTTGTCAAGACATACTATTTTATAAAAAAGAAAAGAAAAACACCCTCTTTAATTAGATATTTCAGAAGTTAAGCTAGAAAAACGATTTGTGTCAAATTATGAATCTTCAAATATTTTGCAGTACTGCTCTACTCTATAAATCTTTTATTCAAGTATCTTTTTAAAAGTTAAAAAGCTAGTATAATGTTTTAATTGTGAAATTTTTTTATTTTTATGTATTTAATATAAAAAATAAAAAAAAACACTTAAGGTGATGTTTTAAGTGTTTTGAGGCTTAGGCCTGGGATGTTTTAAATATTAAGCCCTGATTCCTCTCATTTATCTGTAGTGAATTGACCAGACTGAGACATACGACAAAGAACAGTTGCCAGAAACAACACTCAAAGGTATATTTTAAGCTGGCATTTATTGATGGCTAGAGAACAAGGGGCTTGTTGGGTCATAGCATGCTGCTGAGGGCTGATAGGTGTGTATCTCTTCCTGGGACCCTTTCAGTCTGCAGCCCCTCTCCTATCTATCCCATTTTTCCCTCAGTGCCAGAGAGAGGTCTGTGATTTTTGTATCTAGAAGATTCAGAGACCCCTTTTCTTGATTACAAGTAAGGAGACTATGAATAGACATGGGGCGAAAAATAAAAAATAAAGGAAGAAAGAATGGAAAATGATAAGGAGAAAATGGTAGCCAGAAGAGGAAAGAAAAAGGAAGAAAGAAAATAGATTAACTCTCAACTTCTGAACAATGTAGATAAAACTAT
Source organism: Ateles fusciceps (assembly GCA_036589455.1). Lineage (NCBI taxonomy): Eukaryota > Metazoa > Chordata > Mammalia > Primates > Atelidae > Ateles > Ateles fusciceps. The sequence goes on along the minus strand of JAZHEH010001266.1, from coordinate 12,652,314 downwards.
ATGTTTGTGTGTATGTATACAGATGGGTGGTGTGTGTGTGTGTGCGCACACACACGAGTAACCTACCTCTATCTGCTTAGAGACCTGAAGCAATGCTGTGCCTATAGCAAAGCACCTAGAACCCAGATGATCTTGATCTCTTATCATAATCTCCACTAAAAGGAATCAGAGCCAGGGCTTCTTGGAAAGATGGCTGATTCTAGAATTTGGGCCAGAAAGAACAAGATGAGCCTGGAACATTTTGTTACAGAAAGTAAGAAGATGGCCATGGAATGACAGGGACATGTCAAAAGAATATAAGAGCCAGCTCGAAGGGACTTCCACTGGGCAAATTTGAGAAGGATTTCAGCATTGAAATATAACAACAACAATAATAAATGTAATAATTATAATCCATTATATAAAATAAGAATTTATGAGTCCATTCTTATATTAATTTTCAAAACACACAGATAGATAAGTGAAAGCTGCTTTTCTTGACAGTAGAGTGCCAACCAGTTAATGTAGAAGAAATGGTGGATGCTAAAACTGGCGGATAAAATTTTTACAAGAACAAGTGTGTTTGCATAGGCTTAAAGTATCCCAAGCAAATCCTTTATTAATTACAAAGACAAAAAACTTTTCAGTGGAAAAACTGCTGTATACCAAAGTAAGCTTCATTACTACCAGGCCCAGTAACATCAAATATTTCCAGATATGATGAAGAGAAGGGCAAGCCATCACTTCCACAGACGTCTTGCCAAAGCCAATAACCTGAATGTAATTATGAGGAAACATCAGCCAAACCCAAAGCAAGAAGCATTCTATGAAGTGATTGACAAGTACCCTTCAAAATTGTCAAAGTCATGAAGGATTAAAAATCAGAGGAAAGCTTCCAGATGAAGGGAAATTAAAGAGATTTGACAACTAAATAAAATATATGTTTCCCAGTTGGATCCTGAACTTAAGTATAAAATGGCTGTAAAGAACATTATTGGAAGAATTGGAAAAGTTTGTATATGAATTGTGGATTGGTATCTTCATGTCTGTGGGCTGCCTTAACAAAATACCATATTCTGGGTCATTTAAACAACAGAAATTCATTTTTTCACAATTCTGGAGGCTAGAAGTCTAAGATTAGGGTGTCAGCATGGTTGTTTTCGGATGAGGGCTCTTCCTTTAGGTTATAGACAGCTACCACATTGTTGTGTCCTCACATGACCTCTTCTTTATATGCACATCTGTACACACACACACACACACACACGCACAACAGAGAGAGAGAGGAGAGGGCACCCTGGTCCACCAATTTCACTGGACCAGGGCCTCATCCTCATAAGCTCATCTATGCCTAATCACCTCCCAAAGGCCCCATCTCCAAACACCATCACATTGAGGGTTAGGACTTCAACATAGGAATCTGCGTGGAGGACACAAGCATTCAGTACATAATCTTTAGGTATCAAAGTTAAGTTCTTGATTGTGATAACTATGCAGGTGTTCTGTAAGAGAACGTCCTTGCCTTAAGCAAATCACCCTAAAATTTTTAGGGGTAATGAAACATATTGACTCCAACTTACTGTCAAATTGTTCAGAAAAAAAAAGGTATGTATACATACACAAACAGAAAAAGAAATGAGGCAAATGTAAATACTTGTTGAATCCGGGTAATGAGTGTAATGGGATTTCCTTGTACATCAACATAAAAGATACAAAACATTTTATTCAAAAGGATTCTTGGAGCTACAAGGTAGATTCTCGTTGTCTTTCATCAATCAAGCTATTACTACTTCCCCGGCGAGTTAGCAAGCTTTCTCCATTTTATTTAATCTTCTTTCTGAAAATGTTAATTAATCTTCTGGCTTTCAAAAAATAAAAATCTGAAAGTTATCATGTTCTCAGTATCTGTGATGTTAGGTTAACATAAGTAATGAGACATTTTGATAAGATATAACTGAATTTAAAAAAATAAAGTCCTACATTTGAATTTAGAAAATCAATTGTTTTCGAGCAAAATTAAAGATAGTTAACAACTGCCCACCTGAAAATCAGAGTTGATAAGTGCAATCTAACATATTAAAATGTATATGTATATGTGAGTGTACATATATGTAATTGTATATGTGAATATAATTAAACTTAGTAACAATTTTTGGATTTTCTTTTAAAGGCATCAATTATTTAATAATATTTCTTTATGGCATCATTGTTTAGTCTTAACTTTGTATGATTCACATATTTCTATTTTCACTGAAAATATAATTCTTATAAAAGCATCTTTCTTCCAAAATATAAACAGTTTTTCTCTTTCTGTAGAAAGCAAAAACAAAAATAGGGGCTTACTTTCATCTTTTTTCAAAATCTTAATGACTTAAAAAAATTATGTAGGTTTATTTTATATGCCTTTTCAAAATACATGAATTTGATATAACAGGAATATATGTATTCTCATTTTCTTTTTCTTTTCTTTTCTTTCTTTCTTTTTCCTTTTTTTTTGAGACAAAGTCTCTCTCTGTCACCAGGCTGGAGTGCAGTGGCATGTTCTCGACTCACTGCAACATCTGCCTCCCAGGTTCAAGCAATTCTCCTTCCTCAGCCTACCGAGTAGCTGGGACTACAGGCACGTGCCACCATGCCTGGCTAATTTTTGTATTTTTGGTAGAGTCGGGGTTTCACCAGGTTGACCAGGATGGTCTCAATCTCTTGACCTCATGATCCGCCCGCCTCGGCCTTCCAAAGTGCTGGGATTACAGGCGTGAGGCACCGCATCCGGCTACGTATTCTCATTTTCTATTTCAGATAATTGTGTTTGGTCTTAAAAACACAGAATATATATATTAAACAAAATATTTATATGAGCTACAGATAATCGGTTTTATGCCCAGACATGGACTACTTGAAAAAATCGATTCCTCCCTAGGAGGAGAAAGGAGTGATGGTTCTAGATTTTGCCTTAAGTCAATAGTTTCAAATACAGTTCTCCCTTGTACTGTCCTGAGGGCCTGAATGCTATGCGCTCATTGCAGTGTTAACTATTGAGGAGGTTTTGCAAATAGAGAGCTACTCTGTGAATTAAGTGCTGAAAATGATCTCAGCTACCCTAAATATGGCCTATAGTTACATTGCTCTCCTAATCACCTTGCAACAGATAGTTTTATTCCATGGGTTTGAGACCTTGAGGAGTTAAATGTGGAAGGAGATGCGGTAAAGATTAGAAATGGGGGGAGGGTATCCGGAAATGGCATGATGGGTGGATGTGACAACAGTGTGAAGTGTGTGAACAGCAAGAGGACAATTCCATATGTCCAGGCTGGCAAGGAGGAACCCAATGAAGAAAGATAGATGTGGAATTTGTGCAGGGTCTGCCCTAAAGAAGGGCTTGTGGAACAGCGAAGCCTCACATTCAGCAAACTTTGTGCTTTCAGGAATCATGCAGTCAGAAGCCACCACTCATGAAGCACCGGCACCATTGTAAATATATATTGCCCACTTTTCATGATTCTTTACTAAAATATCGTGTGCCTCACAGAAGTAATAGCTTATCTTTAAAATTCCTGTCCTGTCAACTTTGTCTCCTTAAACTTCCTATCACATCTTTTTAAAAAACTTTTTCCTGCCAACTTTATTAGGCATAAATATCAAAGTTATACCTGCCTTATAAAAAAATTGAACAGTTTTTCTTGGCTTTTAATACTCTGAGACAATTTATAGAACATTGGGACTATCTGGTCTTTTTGGATTATTAATATTTTTGCTTGACAAATCATAGTTGTATAAATGTATGAGATACAATGTGATATTTCAATATCTGCATACAATTTAGAATGATTAAATCAAGCTAATTAACATATCTAGCACCTCATTTACTTGTCCTTTTTTATGGTGAGACATTTAAAATTTATACTCTTCATTATTTTGAAATACTATATGCAAGACATTCTTCCTGACTGTAGTCACCCTGCTATGCAATAGATCTCAAAGCCCATTTTTTCCTCTCTATCTGGAACTATGTAACCCATTTTCCTTCCATTTTTGCAGATACTTCTTCCCCTGGACCATGTTCCCAGGCTCAGTGTAAAGCTGAACACCCTGCACAATCCCCCTGCTGTGACAGTGCGCTATGAAGTTCATTACACATTCAGGGAGCAGACAGTACAGCTCTGCTTCCCTTTCTGAGGACCTAGGGTAGACTCCAATTATTGTGTGTCAGCCTGTTTCCAAGCCTACAATGTTTAGTCCCTCTAATACATAAACTCATTTTTTTTTTCTCAGAGAGCTAAGTAGAGACACAGGCAGTTTTCTTCTCAAAATGTGCTGGAAATTCCAAAACAATCTCAAAACATTAAAGGCTATGTGCAGGAAGCGTGCAGATGTCGAGTCCTTCCTTTGCAGAACCTTGCACCTCAGCCCACCAGCATTTCCTTGCTGCTTCTCCTGACCCTTATCCCCATGCACAGACCATTGACAATACTGCACCTGCCTACTTGTGTACTTCTTTCCAACAGCTGACTGAAATCCTTCCTATATGTTCATGGTGGTGGGCAGAAAGATTTTCTCAGGAAACATTTTAGGGAAGCTGGCAGAGGACAGTTATATATATGGGGGAGGGTCACATTCTATTATTAGTGGGTTTCTGTGGTCACAGGGAGTCAGGGCCAGTTGGAAATGGAAAGAAACAAGTTCATGTTAACACAGCTGAGTGCAAGGCTATGCCCTAAAGACCTGTGATGCTCCAGGAGAGGTTCAGGATGCTTCCTGTTTGTCTTCCAATGAAACCAAAATCTACTATTCCTGTTTGAGAGTTTTGGGAAAGAGATGGCAGGTGAGGAGGTTATGGCATAGATATGTGAATACTGCCACTATGAACCCTGAAGCACAGTTTGCCATGATTGGTCTAAAAATAAGATAATAACTCAGATGTGGCTGAATATAGGCTACTATCTAGTTTCTCTCTTTACAGTATTTGGCTACCGGTGATCCTTTTTGCCTATCCCTTGGGGGGACTTAGGAAGGACAAAGAAGAGACAAGAATCAATGTAACATTTAAACAACAGTGAAATTGTGCTGTGATAGCCATCTCAATGTGATGTCATAAATAGCCGGCAATGGTAAACAAAGATGTTTTCTTTATGGCTGAAACAAATGTGAATTTTATGCTGAGACCATGCCTCTGCGCTCAAGTCCCTACCATGGCTTAAAAATAAGTCTTTCTTTTTGCTATAAATTTTCTATATGGAAATAGGTGAAGTGAGCCATTATTTTCTTCTTCTGTTACTTTTTATGTTACATAATTTCAAAATGCTGGGAATTTTGTTGAAACACCACTCACCGCAGAGAATATAAGCTTGCAAATTGAATTCTAAAAATCCCCCTGTTGTGTGGCATTGCTAAGGATGCACGAGAGGAAATTCTGTTGTGTGAAATCCCAGGGCTATGAAAAGTTTGACAAGATGAGCTTGATTGACCTTACCTCATGTGGTCACACAGGCAAATCTACCATCGAGGTTCTCAAAAATAGATAAGGCAGATGAGGAATGGCCCTCTTGAGATGAACACTGATTTGTTGTAAACTGAGTAGAAAAAATAAATCTGGGAGACTTTATAACATTGTTTAATGACTAAAATAATGTAATGTGAAGAATGATGGAGGACAGGGAAATATTTGGGGATTCATAAATTCCTCTATAAGCCCCACAGTAAAAATTACAAATCATTGTTGTTTAGTAAAAATCATATGCATTTTAAAAAAATCAACTAGGGTAGGAGGATGGGAGGAAGTAAGAATATTCATTAAAATGTTTATTGGCGAGCTGTGGCTGTTTTTCATGAGCCACTGACATCTATTCTAATACACAGACAAAGAAAAATCCTCAAAGGCAATGCTCAATGAGATCTTGGCAATATTTTTCACTTAGGAAGGATTAATTTCTATGAGGGGGAAGCTTTTCAAAAACATGAAATAATGAGCTCTAAATGTATGTCCTTGTCAGGCACATTAGCACAAATGGCTTGGACTATTTCCTAGGGGAAAATTAGATGCTTGGTAGGATGCAGGTGTAGAGGGAGCACATTTTGATTGGTGTCAAGATTGGGGAAGAAATGACTGGGCTTTAGGATTGGGTGAAGGTGAGCCTGAATGATCCTCAACTAACAAGCCTAGGTCAAAGACTGATCTGCAGAGAGAAAAAAACTGCAAAATGGGAAGGAACTAGAGACCAATATTGTGTATACCCTTCTGTCTGAGATAAAGCTAATTTCTCTTCCTGCTGAATCACAGCCTAAAAAAGCAAATTCAGTTATTTGTAAGCTGTGTTTCCCAGCCAAACTACTAAAACCGAGTTCTATGATTACAAAGAGAGGGAGAAAGACAGAGATTGACTTTTGGCATCTAAAAACACATGTCTCCCACTGCTCAATTGTGACTGCTCAGAGAGAAAAATTCTCTGTATATATGGAAGCCGAGAGACTGTGGGAAAAATAATGTGATGAGCAACAAGATGGCAGAAAGAAGGAGAGGAGTTCGTACAGATAAGTGATCAGAGAAAAAGGAAAAGCAAGAATTCAATGGTTTCCAAATGTCTTGTCTGTTTCTTCTTTTATCCTGCCTCCTCTCCACCTACCCTTCCATGATTGCTGCAGGTATATACGTAGAGTACTTTAATTTGCAAGCATCTGTTCACCCGATTTGAATTCCATGTTCTCTAGGGGAAATTCTGTTATGCAATGAGCATAAAATGAGTTGCAGAACCGTTAGAAGCAGCAAAGGTGGGGGAGGGGTCTCTTACCTGAGGTGCTACTTTGAAAACATTCTCTAATACTCTTGGCTCTCCTAATTAAGAGCAATCACCTCTGCAGATGGTAAAATTATGTGTGTGTTTTGCTGAATTCCCTTAGCAAGGATGCTTTCATTGGGGGGATTTTAATAAGAATGATATTCTTTAAGGAAAAAAAACAGTGGCTACTTATGATATCACATTGAGATGGCTATCACGGCACGATTGCACTGTTGTTTAAATGTTACATTGATTTTTGTCTCTTCTTTGTCCTTCCTGAGTCCCCCGAGGGATAGGCAAAAATCACTAGTAGTCTTTCACCCGTTCCCCCACTGGAACCTGTAAATTTAAGTCAGTAAGACCCCACTGGAATCTGAACATTTAAGTCCAAGTAAATATCACCTGAAATTTTTGTTTTTTGTGTGTTTTTTTTTTGTTTTGTTTTTAGACAGACTCTCACTCTGTTCCCCAGGCTGGAGTGCAGTGGCATGATCTCGGCTCACTGCAACCTTTGCCTCCCAGGTTCAAGAGATTTTCGTGTTAGCCTTCTGAGTAGCTGGGATTACAGGCGCAGGCCACCACGCCCAGCTAATTTTTGTATTTTTAGTAGAGATGGGGTCACCATGTTGGTTATGCTAGTCTCAAACTCCTGATCTCATGATCCACCCGCCTTGGCCTCCCAAAGTGCTGGGATTATAGGCGTGAGCTACGACATCTGGCCAATATTACCTGAAAATTATTTTTAAAGGGCTATATGAATTTTTAAATTATGCTAAAAGATTGAGAATCATAATGAAGAAAAATGTTTTTAAGGGAGATTTAAAAGGAGGAAAAGTTATCTAGTCCAACTCTAAACTCCACCCTTCTCCATAATCAACACATTTACCATTTCCCAAAAGCCAGAAACAAACATAATCTCTACTAATTTTCAGGGAAAAAATAAAAATTCATACTACGATTACATAATTTATCATCTAAATTTGGACATTAAAAAAAAATAAGTGGGTATATTTTAAACATATATTAAAACAACAGGCATAACCTAGAACTGTCCTAAGCAAACTAGATAACTAGAAGTATGGCTGCCCTACTTACCTTCATCCTATAGATGCGCACAGTTAGTTCTGGAACCATTGCTGCAAATCCTTATCCAGCTTGGTGGAGACGCCACTATGGAGCTGGCACAATGCTGCTGAGTCATCCTCTCTTCACCTCATAACTCATCATCTGTGTTTCTACATTTTCAGAAAGTTGAGAACCAGGAAAAGTAATCAACTTTCTCTCTACCTCACAGCAACCTATGCACTATACTTCCCTTGTCTTTATAAGTATCCATTCTATAGTTCCCAGATCCTCAGGAATGTTCCCCATGGCTTCCCCGAGATGAATTATAATATCAGTAACACTCCCAGGGATGTAGTTTCAAGAGTATAAGTTTTTCCCTTAGCACTTAGTATGTATACTAATATTTAGATCTCGAGAACTGGTTGTCTTGAATGTTGTCATATTCAGAGTGATCCTCAACAATGAAGTTTTAATATTTCTTTCTTGATAATAGGATATAAACTAAATATGTCTTTCAGTATACTCACAGAGGTAAAGTCTTTAACAAGCACAGGTTAAGGAACTGTGGTTATCCATATTGTTTCAAGGTAATGGCTTCATTTTCTCCTTCTTGAATGGAGTTTAATGTTGTTAGTGTTCAGAAAGAAAGCTCTAACATTTAGGACTCTTGGCCCTGCCAAACTTCCTTCCCTTAGGAACAATGCCAGGAATAAACTCTTAAGAGCAGAGGGACAAAGTAACAGTAAAGACTCAAGGGGTAATGCTTAAGGTGAGTCTTAAGAGACTGATTTTCCTCATCTTTAGACTCCTGCATAGACAGAGATTCCACAATATTTAGGAGAATATTGAAAACTGGGAGCTTCTGCAGGATGGGTGAGGATTTGTGTGGACTGGCACTGAAGGACCCCGAGTGACATGCTAAGGAGTTAGACTTTATTCTGTGTCCACTAGGGAATAACTGAAGAAAGTTGAGTAAGAGAGAGATGTATATATAGTATTCACCTTTTATAAAGAAGTCAGGTGACTTTGATGAGCTGGATTGTAGGGTATAACATGATGCCAGAGAAGTAGCTAGGAGGCTCTTAGAAAAGCTTGAATAAGAGGACAGATCTGAGCTAAACATCTGACTGACAAGACTGATGGAAATGCATGAATAAGCAAGAGATTCAGGTACAAAACTTATAGATGTAGGTTTCTGCAAAATAAAAATATGTAGTGAAACTATATAGAACCACTTAAGGAAGCACTGTATTACCAAAAATAGAAAAGAAGAAGATGACTAGCAGATTTATGGCTATAGAAACAGGACAATTGGTGGCATTCTAAACTGAGGTATGGATTACTAAAGAAAGAGGGACTATTGGTAAGAAAGGGGTAAAAATAGTAAGTTAAATCTGGAATGTATTAATTTCATTTGTTCATATGACACTGGACACAGATGTCCAGAAACTTATTAATAATTGTCATCAAGTCCAATGCTCTTCTTTAAATGCATAAGAATACTAAGATTAAGAGGAATGAAGTAAATTTAGAAAGATTGCCCAAAGTGTTACAGAGCTGGAATTGAAGGAGGAAGCTTCTGAGAGTCAATGGAGAATCTCTTTCTCTGAGCCAAAGCTTACCATGTCTTGCTGATGTTTATTTAGTTAGTTAAAAGAAAAGTTGGTTGACTTAATAACAGGATTTTAATTCCAGGCAGTATTTTGCTTGAATGTTGCCTTTTTGCCCAAGTTATTGCTATGTACACTAGCTGTGTTTCAGCATAAATTGTATAAATCCTGCTTTTGGAGCAAAATTCTGTAAGAAGGTGAGACATCTCTGTGATGTCACAGGATACTGAGAGGGTTTCTAAAGGTTATCGCTGAGGTAGTCATAATGCTCATTTTGGGTGTCCCCATTTCCTCTTTTGTTTTATTCTGTTCAGCTGTGTTGGAATCAAGCAGAGGAAGTAACCCAAAGTCCATCTGGTTTAGAAGGATTCTCGAACTTCCCTCTCCAACATCTGCCTTGCTATGGGACCATTCAAACAAAAGGCGACCTCACAAATAGCCCTTTGTCAAAGCTTGCAGCCTGCTTTTCTCGTGAGAAATGCCCTTTTGCCTAATGTGGGTGTTGAAACTGTCACTCATCAAAAGTGAAGTGTTTGTTCCTCATGGGTGAGCACTAGTAATGGGAATGTGACTAGTTCCACAAAGTGAAGGCAGATGTTTGCAGAGAGGAGTCAACATTGAGAAAGGTTTTTAGAATCACATAAAAATATTATTAATAAAATGTTACTTTTTTTTTAAAGAAACAAAAAGTCCACAGCTGATCTTTCAGGCTTTCATGAGGGCTGTTTCTAAGACTTCAAAGGATATTTTTCACAGTTGTTTCGATCCCAATGATTCTAAAATGATACTTATTTAAAGTTATGGTGACTCAATGACATTTCTTTGGTTGTTTTATTGTTTGAAAGTTATTAGAAAATGGCAACATCTTGTTGTGTTGGGTTCAATTTTAGTGGTATATTTTCATAATTCCATTTTTATAAGGATCAAAACATGTTCTAGATATTTAGATTGATTTCATACAGTGGCTTTGTTCAAGTTGGATGAGCCAAAATGGACTTGCACATTTTAAGATGTTGGCTGTGAATTTTACCTTGTAAGTCTCTTTGTCTCTGGCTTCTGCTCATTAATTTTTGCTTAGCCATGAAACATTGTGTGTTTGTAGTTTTGTTGTTGTTTGGTTTTACTTTGTTTTGTTGGCTGTAGTTAAGGCAAACCTAGATGTTTATATTTATTCAATGTATAACCTTGTTATATTGGGATAAATTCTTTGGCTGACTCCACACCAAATGCGCAACATGTATATATCCACCCTGAAGCATGTCTCTACTTTAGGGAGATACAATCTTTGCCTGTAACAAGTCTTTCTTTCCACTTGTGACATCAAGGTTATGAGTCCCACAAGCACTTTCGTTGATGGAGTTCTCCACAATGTGTTGTAGGGCCTGGTGGTTAGGACTGTGTTCCTGTGTTAGCCTCTGTGAGCGGCATGCTTCCTGAAATGTGTGCCAGTGGCTCTGAACTATTTGGTCACATGAGGGAAGGGAAGGGGGAGACAGAGGGAAGGCTCTGTGATTATCTGATTCCCATGGAAGTTTTTCTTGTTTTGTTGCTGGGGCACTACAAGGAAAATTCTACTCAGTTCTTTTAAAAAATCCCAGCTGCAGAAGAGTTGCTGACCACAACAGGGGTTGTTGCCAAAACACTCTACTGGAGTGCTGCTGTGGCTTAGAAATAGTTGCAAATAATCAGAAGTTCTCAGAAAAAAAGAAAAATGAAAGCTCATGTAAATATTTTAAGATAAAAGGAGTCTTATCTGTGGTTATGTATATACAAGCACAGTTTGTGGTTTTGGAGACCAAGGCCATACTTTTGTTCATACTGTTCAGGCTCTTTTGTTCTAGCTGGATCAGAAAAACTTTTTTCTCTTGGTTTAGATGACATCAGGTCTTAATTGGTGGCTTTGTAGTATATTATTTTTAAAATGCATAAACTATAAAAAGGTAAGTTACAGTTAATAATTTGATTACCTTATTAGTCCATTCTCACATTGCTATAAAGAACTACCTGACATTAGGTAATTTACAAAGAAAGAGATGTAATTGGCTAACAGTCCCACAGGCTGTACAGGAAGCCTGACTGGGGAGGCCTCAGGAAACTTACAATCATGGTAGAAGGCAAAGTGGAAGCCATCATGTCCTTCATGGCTAGAGCAAGAGAAAGAGTGAGAAAGGGGAAGTGCTACACACTTTGCAACAACGAGTTCTCAGGAGAACTCACTGTCAGGAGAACAGCAAGAGTGAAGTCTGTCCCCCATGATCCAATTACCTCCCACCATGCTGCCCCTCCAACACTGGGGATTATTAATGGACACGAGATTTGGGAGGAGATGGAAATACAAACCATATCTGTTAGTTTTTATGCAAAAGGTAAACTTTGATATCATAGCTGTGGTTAGAATATACAGGTTGTTCAGTTGTTCTGCTCTAATCCATGATATGTCACTGTATTGCTCGACGAATTTCTTCAGATCTCTTGTTTTCAGTTTACTTTGATTCTAAACATGTCATTAATCCAAGCCTGTAAATGGAATATGGAATGAGGAGGAAAAAAGTATTTAACTGCATTCATCACTATTATTTCTCCAAGCTGTAGGCACGACCTTGGGATGATGACACCCATGAAGAGGAGGATAAAAAGCTTCCTCCATAAAATGTGCTATAATAAGAGTAAAGTTTTTGTGAATGGGCACTTGGGGCTTTTAGAAAATCGATAAATAACATCCTTTTTTGTTTGTTCCCTGAGTTTGGAAAAATAAGTCAGAAACCAAACAAAAGAAGAATAAAAAATTACTTTCATTACTGATAAAGATTGCATCAGAGAATACAATTTAATATGTTAGCCAAGTGGACATCTAATATTTTCTGTACTCTCCATAATGGATTCAGTCTAGCACTCAGAACTATAGGCATTCCTCTTGCAGGAATGGGGGCAATCCACATGGTTGAGAGCAGAACACAGTGCCCTCTCTGTATACATAGCCATCTCTACAATAGATCAAAGCCCACAAGGCCTTCTTAAAACTCAACATCACATCAACTCATTCTTCCATACAAAAAGTATGGAAAAGATTGGGAATAGAGGCCAGAGGAAAGCATAGAAAGTCCATCATGGAAATATGAGGCAAGAGAAGTTGAGACCCTTTAAACATTCATTAGCAGCATAAATACAGAAGTAAATTATAGTTGGTAAAGGGAGAAAAATATCAGCATCTTAGAAGTTCTAGGAGTGAGCCTAGTAGGTAAGGAAGTTAAAAATGGAGGAGGATGGCTGGGTGCAGTGGCTCACGCCTGTAATCTCAGCAGTTTGGGAGGCCAAGGCTGGTGGATCACCTGAGATTGGGAGTTGGAGATCAACCTAACCAACGTGAAGAAATCTTGTCTCTACTAAAAATACAAAATTAGCCAGGCATGATGGCACATGCCTATAATCCCATCTACTTGGGGGGGATGAGGCAGGAGAATCCCTTGAATCCAGGAGGCAGAGGTTGCAGTGAGCCAAGATCGTACCATTGTACTCCAGCCTGGGCAACAAGAGCACAAAATTCTGTATCAAAAAAAAAAAAAAAAAAAAAAAAAAAAGGAAGAGGACAAGAGAAGGTGGTGATTAAAGACCAGCAAAAGGGCCACCTTTGCTGGTTCAGATGGGCAAGTAGGAGACTGAATTAATAGATAGATTTAAGGGGTTAAGAGTTTAAAGGTTGGAGTCCAAGTTCTGTTGAGGGACAAACCCACATGGCCCTCGCTTTTTTCACGTTTAAAACCTCCAAAGGGCTGCACCCTAGGAGAAAGGGTAAGCTAAAAGTAAACAGATTCTCACAGAAACTGTAGCTTATTTTTGAATTCTCTTAATTTTTATACTTAAATTGAAATGATTTCAAATTGCATGTGCTCACAGGCACGTGGCAGAAATAAACAAAAATACTCCCTAATGGATGATTACACCATATTAGTCCTGCGTTTACTTTCACAAACAATATTACAAATACGATTTCTGGCAGATAATAAAGCATTCATATAAACAAAGAGACAAGATAACATGAATTGAAACTCTGAACACTAGAAATAGATCCTCAGGTTTCCAGACATTGGTGTTATCAGATACAGACCTTAATAAACTATACTTTGTACTGCTCAAAAAAAAAAAAAAAAAAAAAAAAGAGAGAGAGAGAGAATATGGAGAATTATGTCAAAAGGAAAAAATAAAAACTTTACAAAAAATATTGAAATTTTAAATATAAAAAATACAGGAAACCAAATTAGGAACTCAATGGATGGGTTTAGTAGCAGATTAGTTGCACCTAAAGAAAGAATTGATAAAATGAAATACAGGCCCGGAGAAAATATTCAGAATGAATAGAGAGACTGAAGGGATGGAACATAGAAAAAGAGGATAACAGAGTACACAATGAGAAGTTAAAATATTTGTGATTGACATCTCAGTAGAAAAGGAGAGAGAAAACAGGGGAAAATAAATATTTGTAAAGAGAATGGCTAAGAACTTTTAAAGAACCGATGAATGACACCAAGCCTCATCCATAAACCCTGAAAACCCAATGCAGCATAAATAAAAAGAAGGCATATCTAGATAAGTAATCGTAAAATTATTAAATAAAAACAAAAAGAAAAAAATATAAATTGTCTAGGGACAGCATTGTTATTGTTGGTGGTAAAAAGGCAAAGTAAATGTAAAGGAAAAATAATAAGGCTGAGCTGATCTACTTAACAAACTATGCAGCTAAGAGGAATTATACCTTTAAAGTGTTGAAAGAAAATAACTGCCAACTCATAAACTGATATTTAGTGGGAATAATGCTTATTAAAAAAAGAGTGAATCAAATAAAAATAACATATATTAAGATTTTTACATTGACTAGGACGTAAGTAAATGTTCCAATGAATTTAGACTTTCTTAAGCTCTAGGTGAGAACCGAAAGAAGAGTGAAGTAGGACCTAACTTCCAACCTAGTGAAGGAAGTAAGAAAGTAGTAGAAAATAATATAAAAAGAAGACAAGAGAAAAGGAGAGAAACCCAAATCCAAACAAAACAAAAATAGAACATGTGGGATAAATAGTAAGAAATAAATAATATAATAGATTTAAATTTTACTTGCAAAGATAAGGTTGCAAGTAAAACACTTCTGAGAAAGAGAAATGTGGTAGGTATCATTCTACTCAATTTGAAGAATTATTAGATAGTGTAGGTAACAACACTGTGTAGCATTTGTAAAAGGATAGATATGGGTCAATGGAACAGAATGGAGAACCCAGAAACAGCTTCACAAAGTACAGCCAACTGATTTTTGATAAAGGTGCAAAAGCAATTTAACGAATGAAGGATAATCTTGTCAATAAATGCTACTGGAAAAATTGGATAACCATAGCTGTCTCCCCCTCCCTGCTGACCTTCGCAACCCAACCTCCACAAAGGAATCTAAACCTCATAAAAAGTTAACTCAAAATGGATCAAATTTTAAGTGTAAAACTATAAAGCTTATAGAAGATATCATAGGATAAGCTCTTCAGGACTTACGGCTTGGTGACAAGTTCTTAGACATGACACCAAAAGCAAGATCTATAAAAGAAAAGTATTCATAAATTTTTCTTCATCAAAATTTAAAACTTCTGCTGTGCAAAAGACTATGGTGAAGAAGATGAAAGGGCAAAGACAGACTAGGAGAAAATATATGCAAACCACATGACTGTGGGATTGTCCAGACTCAACAGTATGAAAATAAACAATCTAATTAGAAAATGAGCAAATTATATAAAGGGGTATTTCACCATACGGGATATAAAAGGACATGAATAGATGTTGAACATGACTAGCCATTAGGGAAATGAACATTAACAGCAAAATGGTATATTACTGCACACCTATTAGAATTGTTAAAGTAAAAAAATAGTAGTAAAATCCTAATAATTCCATTTTTAAAATGGGCTAAAAGCTGAAATAGAAATTTTTCCAAAAAAAAAAAAAAGGCATACTAATGGCCATCAAATATATGAAAAGTTGCTCACTAATCATTAGGGAAATACAAATCAAACTTAAAAGCAGATGGCATTTCATTCCTGTTAGGATGGCCATTATCAAATAAAAAAAAACATCGTGAGAATGTGGAGAAATTAAAACACTTGTACACTCTTGCTGGAAATGCAAAATAGTGAGGCACTATGCAAAACAGTATGGAAGTTCCTCAAAGTATTAAATATAGTGCTACCATATGATCCAGATATCCTAATTCTGGGTCTTTATCTGAAAGAATGAAATCAGAATATCAAAGAGATTCAGCACTATTCAAAATAGTCAAGATTTAGAAACCATCTGAATATTCATTAATGGATGAATGGATAAAGCAAAATTATATATACATATAATGGAATAATATTCAGCCTTAAAATAGAGGGAAATCCTTCAATGTGACAATATAAATGAACCTTGACAACATTTTGCTAAACATAGGTCAATCACAGAATGGCAAATACTGCATTGTTCTACTTATATGAGATATCTAATATAATGAAACTCATAGAATCAGTGTGTAGAATGATGATTACTAAGGCCTAGGGAAGAGGAAAGTGTGAAATTGCTAATCAATGGGCATAGTTTTAATTATGAAACCCAAATAATTTCTGGAGATCTATTGTACAACATTATAGAAAACAATACTATTTGTTCACTTAACAATGTGTTAAGAGGGGTAGAGCTTATATTAAATGTTCTTGTCACCGTGAAATAAAAACATTAAAAATAGTGACAATATCAAATATTGGCTAGTATATAGGGAAATAAAATTTCTCATACATGGAAATGTAATCTGGTAAAGCCACTCTGAAAAATAGTTTGGCAGTTTGTAAAAAATTAGGCATTCATTTACTATTCAAACCAGCAATTGCACCGTTGGGCATTTATCCCAGATAAAATGACAATATATGTCCACAAACTACTACACATGATTGTTCACAGCAATTTTGTTTTCTAATACCCCAAACTGAAAACAACAAAAACGCTGATAGAAAGAAAACCAATCTCAGAATATTGTATACGTATAATTTTACTTTAATCTCAGAATGACAAAATTATAAAGATAGAAAACAGATTAGGGGTTGTCATGGGTTAGAGATGGTGAGGTGAGGGAATATGTGGGACTATGAAGGGGAAGCATCAGGGAAATCTTTGTGATGAGGGACTAGTTTCCTGTTTTGATTGTAGCATTGGTTACACAAATCTACATATGTGAGGAAGTTATATACTATGCACACACATTGTGCCAATGTCAATTATTTGGTTTTGGTATTAGATTAAAATTATATAAGATATAAACTGAGTGAGGTGTACTGGAACTCTTTCTGTACTATCTTTGTATTTTTCTGTGAATCTATTGTTATTTTAAAATATAAAGTAAAATTCTCCACAAATGGATTAGCAATTACATTAAATGTAAAAGGATTAAATGGTCCAATTGTAAGACAAATATTGCTGGATTAAATTTTTGTTTTTAAAAAGCCAAATTCTGTTTATAAGAGATGTTTTTAAAGCATTAGGATATAGGAAGTTTGAATAAAAAATGATATAATTGGTAACCAATGAAAGGTGTTATAAAAATATTAATATCAAAGTAGATTGAAGCAAATACTGTTTATGAACTCTCATATGGTTTGGGAGGTCTGTTTTTTGAGTATTTGCTTAGTGTTGTAGAATCAGCCAAACCAGAATATCACTACAACTGAGATAAAGAGAAAATAAAAATTTATACCTCATTAATGATAGAACAGAACTATTGCATTCACACACACACATATACCCTACAAACACTGTGTTGCAAAAATTTACTTTAACATCAAGTTAATTTTTAAGTAACTAAAAAAAAATGGTAGTACATTTCCATAGTTCATCTCATGACTATTTCAGTTACTCTCACCAAGTTATTCTATACACGTGGTGTTCTTTTCTTTTCTTTTCTGATTCTGTTCACATGTACCTGTGGACTGAGTGTATAGTCCTTATCTTTTGGGAATAGTATATATCCTATTGTTCTAAGGGTTGCCTATTTATCCTCTCATTTTATTAGTAGCCATGTCTAAATGTTATAAATATCTCAATTGATTTTGTACATTACTCTCCCAGCATCGTAAAACTCCTCAGAAAACAGGCAGTGTTATTAGAACACAGAAAGTAAATAAATCTCTCTGGGAAGAAGATATTCAGTGGGTAGCTAGATAAGGGAATACAGAGAAGTCTTTATAACCACATGTAGAAATAGAAATAGCCATTTTGCGTATTAAAATCAGCTTATTCCATTTCAGTCTCTCCCATGAATAATTTATTCCCTAGCTAAGAAACTCTTCCGATAATGATCCATCATGAGGAAAGCTTATTTGAGAATGAAAGCACAAAAAGTTCTTCTGAGATTTAGATACCATTTAAATTTATTTTTATGCTTACACTGTTTGAATGCTAGTAGCTGCTGACCCAACTCAAAGGCAAAGTGTTTACTCTTACAAAATTTAAGATAATGATTAATCAGACCATTTTATATTCATTTATATTTCATAAGACATTACTCATACTTGACCTTCACAATTGTTCTCTGAATTTTTCATAGCAATAATTATTACTCCCATTGCAGAAAAGGAAACTGAGGCTCAGGAAGGCCACGAGGCTCACCCAAAAGCACACAGCTATTTTATAGCAAAGATTGGTCTCACCCCCAGTCTTCATCATTTCTCCAAAGTGCTACTTTTACCCTGCCATGTTGCCTTCCTTCCTTTACTGATGTCACTGCAATGCTCTTGCGTGGGTGAAAGGGATATCTCAGGAAAAGTGTACATACCCTCTCCTTGGCGCCATCCTCATTCGGTGCTCATGCCTCAGGTGTGCCTTTCCCTGGAGTCCCGCTAGCACATGGGGGCCAGGCTGCTGCAATCTGCCTGCTGTTAATTTGTCTTCCTCAGCAAATTTATATGGTTGTTTCTTCAACAGTAGGTAGTCCCATGGCAAATTTATGGCAGGCTGATTGCTGGTTTTCTTTGCCTCCCAATTTCAGTTGAAGCCAGAGATTAAATAGAATCCAAATCAGGCTAAGTGCAGTGCCAACCACCGCCCACATAAAAAGCCTCAACTTTGAAAATAAGATTGGCAGCATTATCAGTATTGAATATTCTGAAAAAATTTTACTGATAAATGACAACTAAAGACTCCTGAAGAATATAAATGAAAACAAAGTGTTGGTTTTATTGTTCTAATTTTAAAAGGCATTTTCATTTGGATTCACATTATAGTCTAATTATTGATTTTATCACCGCACATGAAAAACAGAAAGACTGCAGGAAGGCAAGAGCCAACAAAAATATATGAAAAAGTAGGGAGAGCACAGAAGGAATGTAGGGAAATTGTATACAAGGGCCTTAAAGAACAGCCACCACCACCACAGGAAGAGCTTTTTGGAACTAGGAAAGATGGAATCTACAGCCACTTGCATTTCAAAAGCTCCTTTGGATTCAAAGCCCAGTGCCTGCCTTGAAGCAAGCTTGAGGGCTTCAAAATAACCTACTTGTAAACTAAGCAATTTCTGGCTGACTGGATTTATCTAGCATGGCAACGTGGTCTTATGCACACAACAACATTTTATATCATTTTTACTCTAAGTTATGCATTAAAAATAAACTGCCTTAGAAGGCTTTGGGTTTGTTTTTTTTTTTTTTTTTTTTTGATGACTTTTGGATTGCCTGCTGTTTTAACCACACCACAGCAGAATCTTCTCTGTTACAGAAAATTGGACTGTTTTTTTTTTTTTTTTTTGAGACAGAGTCTTACTCTGTCTCCAGGCGCCAGGATGGAGTTTGGTGGCCGATCTCAACTCACTGCAACCTCCGCCTCCTGGGTTCAAGTAATGCTCCTGCCTCAGCCTCCCAAGTAGCTGGGACTACAGGCATGCGCCACCATGCCCAGCTAATTTTTGTATTTTAGTAGAGACGAGGGTTTCACTATGTTGTCCAGGATGGTCTCGATCGTTTGACTTCGTGATCCGCCCTCCTCGGCCTCCCAAAGTGCTGGGATTACAGGCGTGAGCCACTGCGCCCGGCCCCAAAATTGGACTTTGATATACTTAGGACTTAGACAACGTCAACCTGAGAATTCCAAGGAAGATAATCAGAAAGTAAATTTAAGTTAGTAGAGACAAGGTTTAATAAAAGAGTATGGGATTGTTTTTTAAGGGATATTGGAAAAGAAGGAAGATTTGGTCGTGGGAGTATGATGAAGAGTGAGTTAGACTAACCACTAAACTGGCCACTGCCCAGATCCCTGTGCTTAAGCTGTGTTTTCCAAGCTTCAGTCATTCTCACATGTTCTTGATTGTTCCCATATCAGCCTACAACTGTTCAGTTTTTAAAATATTTTAATTCAAATTATATTTCTTTTTAAACATTTTTATGTGACACACCGCAAATGGAAAACCAACAGCACTTGTCATAAATAGAAATAAGTGTAAAAGGAAATATAATACAATCAATTTAATTGAATTTTAGCAGTGAAGGATTTTGTTTACCCAAACTTTGAAGCCCTATTTTTTATTGTTGTTAGAAAGGGAGATTAATAAGTATAGAGGGAGTTTTAAAGTTATGTCATAATAAAACTGGTTCTATCTGATAGTTTAAAGGAAAACTGTAAATTGATGAATATTCTTATTTTGTGAATGAATGCTAATAAATACTATGGTTGCTGTTTGATTTATTTAGCTGAAAGCAATAAAAACCAGTATTAGGAGGAAATGAGGTTGGTGGCAGGAACTGATTACTCTAAGTCATTTCCAAGGGTAATTACTTGGTGAATCAGCTCCACTCTGCAGCCCTCCCCACACAGTTGCGGCTCTCTGGTAGACACTGAAAGATTCAGATCAGGAAGCCTAATGGGCTTAGAGCATGTTTCCATTCCTTGAGTGGAGATAGAAGGATGCTTGAGCTGCACTTCCACAAGAATGTGTGCAATGAGAGAGAGGTCATTTCTCCAAAGGATATTCTAACTCTGGTACCACAAGAAAGGGAAATGAATGTTGCATAACCAAAAAAAAAAAAATGATAAATGATTGCTGCATGTGTTCAACGCCCTAAATGGATACCATTGGTAGTTTACCACCACCCCAACTTCGAACTCTGGGAGCCACTGTGCAGAAAAGATTACTGTCCTAAGAAGCTGTGAACACATGTTTTAGCTCCCAGGAGCCATGGGAATATCTGATACCAGGTGAGACTAGCCTGAAATCTATAAACTAAAAACATAATTTCTGATTTATGTCTTAATCTCCAGTAAGAGATTTATTAAAAATGAGCCTTACGGCCCTGACTAGCACTTCACTAATGAGCAGAATTTTGACAAAATGGTTGGGGGAAAAGTTGAAGAGGTTCAAGGTCAAGGTTCTGAGTTGAGAGGAGATATGTCACACATGGGAACCTGGGAAAAGGCCATGATCACTAAAGGATAGTATGTAAGGAAGGGCATTTGTAATGGCCTCTGTTGGGAGCAGGAGACAAAACAGTCTGGGCACTACAAACCAGCTGAAGATTTTTAAAGTAATCCTAAGGACAATGAAAGGGGGCCAGTGGCATAATAAAAATGATCAAATTCATTTTTTATAAAAAAAAAGATCATACCACAGGAGAGGTTTTCAGTAATGATGGCCAGAGCAAACAATTAATTAATTATTATCTTTGTTATAGGACAAGGTGCTCTGGTTCCTCACCTAGCTGCTGGGTACCTGTGTGAGTTATCAAACTTGTATTTATGTTGGGTCACTTTTCTGATGATATATGACATGAGTCCAGGATGGGTGGGAAACAGGGGCATGATAAATGTGTTGCTTTATTTATTTTTTTAGATGAAAAATATTTGGCAAATATTACTTTTTGTAGAACTGACTTCATAGGAAGAGAAGCAATAATTACTAGTACAAAACTTCTGATAAGGAAGGAGGACTCAGGATCCAGTTAGAATTGGTTATAAACTAATTGAAGGCAAGAGGAGAGAATTTGGTGCACATGTAGGTTTGCAGGTGGAAAGTGAGTTATTGACTGAATTGTGACCCTGATATGGTTTGGCTATGTCACCACCCAAATCTCATCTTTAATTGTAATCCCTATAATCCCTGCATGTCGAGGGAGGGACCCAGTGGGAGGTGATAGGATCGTGCAAGCAGTTTCCCCTTGCTATTCTCCTGAAAGTGAGTGAGTTCTCAGGAGATCTGATGGTTTTATAAGACTTCTTTTCTTTTTTTTTTTTTTTTTTTTAATTGTACTTTGGGCTCTGGGATACACGTCCTGCATCCCACAGGATTGTTGCATAGGTTTTATGAGGTTTGGCAGTTCCTCCTTCCCATGCTCACACGTTCTCTTGCCTGTCCCCATGTAAGACGAGCCTGCTTCCCCTTCTGCCATGATTGTAAGTTTCCTGACTCCTCCCCAGCCATGCGGAATTGTGAGTCAGTTAAACCTGTTTTCTTCAAAAATTATCCAGTCTCTGGTATACCTTTATGGCAGTGTGAAACAGACTACTACAGAACCTCCCCCACCCCAAAATTTGTATGTTGAAGTCTTTACTCTCCATACCACAAAATGTCACTGGATTTGGAAATAGGGTCTTTTAAAAAGTAATTAAGGTAAAATGAAGTCATATGGTTGGACCTTAATGCTAACTGATATCCTTATAAGAAGAGAAGATCAGGACACAGACACATACAGAGGAACACCAAAAGGAACACAGGGAGAAAGCAGCCATCTGTAAGAAATGGGAAGGGTCTCAGAAGAAACTAAACTAACGTCTTGATCTCAAACTTCCAGCCTCCGTAACTGTGAGGAAATAAATTCCTGTTGTCTAAGCCAGGCAGTCTGTGATACTTTATAATGATAGCCCAGCAAACTAATACAGATGGCTTCTATTGTCTCTAGATTGGAAACCAAGTTCCTTCTTGGGAGGAAGAAGGAAAATTAGCAGATTTTCAATTTGATAAACATAGATAAATTTGAAATATTAATTTAAGAAAGTGGAAGGTCATATTGAGCTGGAGTTTTCTGAAGCATTGCTTGTCTATGTTGTGGGGCCCAGAAGAGTATCATGAGTTGAACTCATCCTTATGAGAGGAACTTCTGTTCTGAACTCAGACCATAGTAGTTTGTAGTTTGACCTTTGACAATTCACTATGGCTGAATTCCAGATTTGAAAGGAAACATGAATGACACATGAAATCGCTGTTGCTTTAAATAAGTAGCCACAGCTGGCTCTGGGAGTAGGTCATACAGGTGGAATCACAAATGAGATCTGCACCTGGTATGGGGAAGGAGACTAAAAGAGGGACATTGGCCAGTAATCACAGAAATCATGACAATGGAGTATTCTTCTTAAGACACGACAGTACATAACAGTAGAGGAAATATCCACATGTCACAGTTATTTGCTAAGTCATAGGATTCAAAAACAAAGGACCATAAAAGTATGTATCAAAAATGGTTTTGCTAAATGCTGATTGCAAATCTACAATGCAAACTAGTAAGAAGGTGTGAATGAATTGACATGAATTCATTTCTACTTTTTGAAATTAAAGTATCTGTCTTAGAGAGGATTGCTCAGTAGTGGCAGTTACATGTGTGTAACCATTAAATATTGTCATTTAATAGCATTTAGGGTAATCTTGTACATTACAGGTGTAGTTTCTTTAAGGATAATTATAGTACTTTGTCAAAATAAAGTGACACACAACTCAAGTTAGGCATAAATAAGAGAGATGAAAGTTTAATATACCCCTTAAAAATGGATAGAAACAAGCAAAAATTGTAAACATCTTGGAATTCAAACCTAGTTATTAATCTGCATTTTGCTTAATTTTTTAAAAGCTTGTGTATATTTTCTTGGTGAACATCAAGAGAAACAAAGATAAAAATAGGTACTCAAAAGAACAGTAGGCAAAAATATAAACAGATTTTTCTTGTTAGCTCTTTATTGTGCTATTGATAGAGTGATAAAAAAGAAGTTTTGGAAAAATTTTTTTAAAAAATTTACCTTCAGGCTCAGGTAAAGCGCAAAGGTTGATAGACCCACTTGAGAGTCTTGATACCAACTACATATTTAAGGCCAGTAATTGAAATATTATACTCAAAGCCTGTGTACATAATTAGTGATTAACTGTGCAGTCAAAGGTCTTAGATACCTAGGGAAATCTTGTTAACTGGATTTGTTTTACTTCACCACAATAACAAATGATTAATTTTTAAATTTAAACAAGAAAAATATATAAATGAAAAGTTAATATTCTCAAGTCCCCTTGTTCTACCTTCCACTGACTAATGTTACAATTTGTGTCTTTATTTTCATATATTTCAGGTTTATTCAATTATAAGCAAACGTGTGTTATTTCTCTGTGTGTGTGCAAAGAAATAAATAGATAAATAACATCCAGCTAAACAGGTTACTCTGCAATTTGCTTTTAGCACTAAAAAAATATGGCATAACCCTCCAGTCCAACAGAGTATAGTATTATTATACTCATTAGTAGATGCAGAGTATTGCATACTATGTATATGCACTCTCATCTACTTAAAACATTCTATGAATAGATATTCAGATTATTTTCAGTTGTTTGCTACTGCAAATATTACTATAACACACATCCTATATCCTTTCATGTATATCCTTACATAATACTGCTTTTGGTTTTGCTTGTGAACAGAGTCCTATTATTTTCCCAGAAGTTTGTAGGAATCCATGCTTCCACACCAGCAAAGGATGAGAGTGACTTCTTCCTTTTACCATTGCCTGCACTGGATGTTTCTAGTCTTTCCCAGTTTTGTTAATTTGATGGATGAAAAATAGTACCTCATTCTCGAAGGATATAGTGAGAAGTGTGTTCCATAGGAATACTGGCTTTAAGTTAAAGCAGGCCTTTGGGACTTTTAGCCTATTATTTTGTTTATCATCTGCTAAATAAGATCTCAGAGCACGTAACAAAAAAGTAAATTCATATTTTTTTAGCATTTTGGCCACATTCATTCATTATATGCTCTAGTCCTCAAATAAAACTCTGTTATAATCTCCATTTTTAAAGGAAAAATCAAAGAGCCACAGAGTCATTAATTTCAAAACATACAGATTTTGGGGGTAACTGGGATGGAATTCGATCCCACCTTGTCTTAATCCAAAAACCGTACTTTTTTTTTTCTTTTTTAATTACAAGGCCTATCAGATGGGAATACCTCACTGTGGTCAATATTACATTTGCCCATCAGATAAAACCATGCAGGTAGGTAGGTACATAGGTAGGTGTAGATATGATTTATTTTAAGGAATTGGCACACAGTGTGAGGCCTGGGAAATCTAAAAACTGTAGAGCAGGCCACTATCTGAAAACCCAAGGAAGAGTTAATGTTGAGTCCAAAGTCAGTCTGGAAGCAGAATTCCTCCTTTCTCAGGTGATCTGTCTTTTCCCTTAAGACCCTCAGCTGATTGGATGAGGTCCACTTATATTATAGAGGGTAATCTACATTGCTCAAAATGTATAGATTTAAATACTAATCACATCTAAAACATACCTTCATAGCAATATCTAGTCTGATGTTGACCAAAAACTGGCTACCATAGCTTAGCTAAGTTGGAACATAAAATTAACCAACATACATACTATCACATTATGTTAATATCACATATGTGTTTTCCTGTGGGATTTGCTTTTTTTTAATTTGACATTTTATTTTTGAGATACTTACAGACTACAGTTCTTTCAGTGTTTCTGCTAAAGAATATTCTTTTGCATGAATGTATCACAATTTATTTATCTACTTGTTCCTGTTGATAAATATTCGTGCCATTTCTTTTTTCCTGTTACAATGTAGATTAGGACTTTGAGCATTCCTGTGCAAGTTTCTTTAGAATATAGCTAGGAGTAAACTTTCTGTGTCATAGTCTATGCACATATTCAACCTACAGGAAAATTTCAGATTGTGATGTGCCAGTTCACACTTCTACCAGCAGTGGGTGGAGTTGTGCCCTGCTGTGCCCCCCATTTTCGTCTTGTCAGACCTTTTAATGTCTGCCAATGTTTTAGTCAAAAATAGGAATCCTGGATTATCTCATGAACTCTGCTAAATACTAGCTGTGTGGCCATTGTTAAATCATAGCACTCTAAGGTGCCTGTCAGCCCTAGATTCTACTGTCTCAAGCTCTTCTCTCATATTATTCAGATGGACCATGTTAGAAAACAAACCAAATTCATAATTTACTGTGCTCCAACACTGAAGACATTTATTTGATTTAACTTGGTTCAAGGTGTTCACTGGTCAAAGAGCCAAGCAGTTGAGGTGTCAGTTTCTGAGTAAGGAACCCAAGCAGTATGGCTGTTTTTGCAGAAGGACAGTGCGTAGGAATGGACTTACAGTGTACCTAAGGCAGTAGGCTGATTGCAGCTGAGTTTTCCATGTTAAGGTAGACAGATCTTGTAATATAAAATCACTTGACATAACACATTCTACTATGAGCCTCTTACTATTTAACATATTTTCTATTAGAGAGCTCCGAATTTGGGAGAACTCAGGGCAGTTGGATGGAGCTTGAACATTTTGAGAGCTTTAATTTATCAAATGTTAGTTTTAAAAAAGGTTTTTTTGAGCTCTTCAAAAGCAATTTTCTCCTCAGATCATTATTATTTCAGAGGCTTAATAACTCTTTTTTTAAAAAATGAAGTTTATACTGTTCAAACACACAAAAATAGCTGCTCTAAAAGCAACCTTTGGCCTCATTTTTTTACTTCAAAAAGAAACAATTTCATTTCCATGTCTTCTCAACAATTTTATTTTCATCTCTTATTAGAGTCAATTGGAATTTGGATTCAAAGGTTTCTGTATGAATAGTAACTATATGTGTGAACATCAAGAACTCGGTGTGAAAGTTGCTAAAAGAAGTCTACTGCTCTCTTAAACCAAGTTCTTTTCAGTGATAGACTAGAATTGGTGCATTTTTTCCTTTTTTTATTTTTTTGAGGCAGGGTCTTGCTCTGTTGCCCAGGCTGGAGTGCAGTGACATGATCATGGCTCACTTCAGCCTCAGTCTCCTGGGCTTTAGTGATCCTCCCATCTCAGCCTTCCAAAGTGCATGAGGCATTGCACCCAGCCACTTTTTCTTTCAAAAGATGGTAAATATTTGAAGCTTTGTGGGTCATACAGTCTCTGTTGCATCCACTTTACCCCGCTGTTGTAGTGTGAAAGGAAAGCAGCCATAGGCAACGTATAAACAAATGGGCGTGCCTGTATTCCAATAAAACCTAACAAAAACACGTGATAGACTGCATTTAGCTTGCAGGTTGCAGTTTGCTGGCCCAATTTAGACCAATAAGTAAATTACACCAAGTATCAAACATAACGTACAAAAATGTGTTAT
This sequence comes from Ateles fusciceps, assembly GCA_036589455.1. Taxonomy (NCBI): domain Eukaryota; kingdom Metazoa; phylum Chordata; class Mammalia; order Primates; family Atelidae; genus Ateles; species Ateles fusciceps. Next base: position 12,625,475 of record JAZHEH010001266.1, on the reverse strand, counting down.
CATGCTCTTGCTTCTCTTGACTAAAGACTCTGGAGTTCCTCTAACATGAGACAATTCTTGCCATCCCTCCTTATTATCATTTATTCAGATGACAATCACAATGGGCTTTTTGTTGAACTATTGGTACTGAATTTAAAAAGGTTAATGCATTCTTTCTAAGGACATGGTGCATTTCATGGGACTGTTTATGGGAAGTTTTGATTGATTGATTCTGTTTATTTATTGACTGTAATAGTTCTTCCGGCAGGTGGGAGGAAGGGCTGCTGCACTAGGCTGGATTGGTTAAGTCTACAGATTTGGCAGATGTTTAAAGCTTTTAAACTCAGGGCCCACAGGGAGTGGGTGAGTCTTTCTCTCTGCACCTGTGGCCTGCTGGCAGTCAGCATTCCTCCCCACTGCCCATCATGTGCCAGCTCCAGGAGGAGGCAACATGCACATGTTGTGATACACCACAAGCTATTCTTCCCTGACCTCTTATGAAATCAGCTGAGCACAGCATAGAACATGAGTTGTGAACCTGAACCAACAAATCCTGTGTATAGCTAATAACTGCGAAAAACACCAGCCAGTGGCTCTATTCAGGAGGACCATGATGCACAGGCCTAGAATGTGGTCTGGGAGGAGGGCGATATTCCCTTTTTTCCCCTTGAGCCCATCATTTTCTCCCCCATCTCCACACCATTCCTGTAGTGCAAGTTACCTTCCTATCTCTTGGACTTTCATATTTGTTCCTGATGGGATTCCTTTAATCTTACCTCACTATAATATGTCCTCCAGAATGACTTAAAAGGTCAGTTTTAAAAGAATGAAAATCTGATCATGGCACAGCATGACTTCAGTTCCTTTAAGGCTTCACATTGCTCTTAAGAGAAAGCCAATATTATTTTGTCATGACATTCTGTCAAGTCTATGCAAACCCAGGCCTCACGCACCTCTTCAAGCTTAGCTGAAGCCACTCTCTGCCATGCCGTGTTCCACTCACACTTGCGTTATTTAGATTCTTTTTTTGTGTGTGACATGAAAATCTAGCTAGTTTCCTTCTTTTTTTTTTTTTTTTTGTACATTAGGTTCTGGGGTACATGTGCAGATCATGCAGGATTGTTGCATAGGTACACACATGGCAATGTGGTTTGCTGTCCCTCCCTTGGCTCCTCAATAGACCCCAGTGTGTGATGCTCCCCTCCCTGTGTTCCTGTGTTCTCATTGTTCAACACTCGCCTATGAATGAGAACATGCAGTGTTTGATTTTCTGTTCTTGTGTCAGTTTGCTGAGAATGATGGTTTCCAGATTCATACATGTCCCTACAAAGGACACAAACTCATCATTTTTTATGGCTGCATAGAATTCCATGGTGTATATGTGCCACATTTTCCTTGTCCAGTCTATCATCGATGGGCATTTGGGTTGGTTCCAGGTCTTTGCTATTGTAAACAGTGCCACAATGAACACATGTGTGCATGTGTCTTTATAATAGAATTATTTATAATCCTTTGGGTGTATAACCAGTAATGGGATTGCTGGGTCAAATGGAATTTCTATTTCTAGGTCCTTGAGGAAGTGCCACACTGTCTTCCACAATGGTTGAACTAATTTACACTCCCACCAACAGTGTAAAAGTGTTCCTATTTCTCCACATCCTTTCCAGCATCTGTTGTCTCCAGATTTTTTAATGATTGCCATTCTAACTGGCATGAGGTGGTATCTCAGTGTGGTTTTGATTTGCATTTTTCTAATGACCAGTGATGATGAGCATTTTTTCATATGTTTCTTGGCCTCATATATGTCTTCTTTTGAAAAGTGTCTGTTTATATCCTTTGCCCGCTTTTGGATGGGTTCGTTTGTTTTTCTTTCTTGTTAATCTGTTTTAGTTCTTTGTAGATTCTGGATATCAGCCCTTTGTCAGATGGGTAGATTGCAAAAATTTTTTCCCATTCTGTTGGTTGCTGGATCACTCTAATGATTGTTTCTTTGACTGTACAGAAGCTCTGGAGTTTAATTAGATCCCAGTTGTCTATTTTGGCTTTTGTTGCCAATGCTTTTGGTGTTTTAGTCATGAAGTCCTTGTCTATGCCTATGTCCTGAATGGTTTTGCCTAGGTTGTCTTTTAGATTCTTAAACTGCTCTCCATGCTGCCTCTCACTTGGGAGTCTTGCCTCATTTACACATGCTTGTCATTTGTTCTGGAACTCTCTTCCCATCCATCCTCAGTGGATCCCTGACAGTTAGGTGCCTCTACTCACAGACTTTTGGATTCTCCATGAGTGGAGGTGTTCAAACATTGACTGAACCATTAGAAGGTTTGTGGGAGCCAGGTGCAGTGGTTCATGCCTGTAATCCCAGCCCTTTGGGAGGCCAAGGAGGGCGGATGGCTTGAGCTCAAGAGCTTAAGACCAGCGTGGGCAACAAGATGAGATCTGTCTCTGCAAAAAATACAAAAATTACCTGGACATGGTCATGCACACCTGTAGTCCGAGCTACTTGGGAGGCTGAGGTGAGAGGATCACTTGAGCCAAGGGAGGTCAAGGCTACAGTAAGCTTTGTTTGCACCACAGCACTCCAGCCTGGGTAACAGAGTGAGACCCTGTCTCAAAAAAATAAAAAAATATAAAAAAATAAAAGGATAAAAGGTTGTGAGAGAGATGTGTCTACTATCATATTGATAAGTGAGATAGTGCATTTTAAGGCCCCTTAAGGAAGCTATGATTTTTTTTTCCGTGACTCATTAATTTAACCTTGTCTCTAAAGTATATAGATACAGTAATACAGGTACAGTAAGTCTCATCACATCTATATTGGGTAAAGGAATATGTAGACACATGATGTAAAAAATACTATTGATGTTTTCTGTATAATTTTGATTTCTTACATTGATAAAAGGCAGTACAATATGCTATAACAACATGCTATAATCTGTTCTATGACAAGTCATATTTTTCTGGGGTCTCAATTTGTTCTAACAATTACTGCAAGTCTGATATGTTAATTAATAAATTTAGTAATTGTTGTTTTTGGCAGTGGTCTAGAAACATAAAGAAGAAATTCAGTGATTTTAATCACAGGATACATACACCTGGTCTTTTGAAATGCCAATTAAAGAGTCCTTAAAACAATAGTGTTGCCAATGGCAATAATTTTCAAAATCTGGCAAATATGGAAATTTCCCTGATAAATTGAATAGAAAAAAAATCCTACTTTCACATAACATATAGAGAAAATTAAGTCAAATGTATATATATATAGATAGACAGATGTTGGTTATGATTTGCCCTATATGTGGCTTAATTCTCTTATCATAGAACTGAGTATGTTACCCAAGCTGCTTCATCCCTAAATGTGGGGTTCAAGTTACCGTTGAGCAGTTCCTTAAGTTCTCTGTAGGCTTTTGTGAAAGCATAGTGATTTCAGCCAACATAATTTCCTAGACTTAATTTAGCAAAAGATAAATGAGCCAGGCACAGTGGTTCATGCCTGTAATCCCAGCACTTTGGGAGGCCAAGGCAGTTGGATCACCTGAGGTCAGGAGTTCAAGGCCAGCTTACCTAACATGGTGAAACCCCATCTCTACTAAAAATACAAAATTAACTGGACGTGGTGGCAGTTGCCTGTAATCCCAGCTACTCGGGGGGCTGAGGCAGGAGACTTGCATGAACCCAGGAGGCAGAATTTGCAGTGAGCCGAGATCACGCGTTTGCACTCCAGCCTGGGTGACGAGAGCAACACTCTGTCTCAAAAAAATGATAAATGGTTAATTCTCACCAGGAAGAACTCCCTGTATAGCAATTGATATTAGTTATTTATTGTTATGATAATTAGCAGTCTATTCAATTGGAAAAACAAGATGATAATAAAGAAAATATCTTAAACATGCTTAGGTTACTTTATAAAGTTTCATGACCCCTAATTTTATGTGATCATAAGATAATAGATTTGTAAAACTCCAAAACTGACATTACTTTAAGAAATATATAATTACATTAATCCTCAAAGGTACCAAAATTACAAGAGGAAAAGTGAGACATCAAGGTATGGTGAAGAATAGTAATGCTTCCTTTGTTTATACATTTAACAACTGTTTTTAAGCACCAAAATGTCATTTTTATCAATGCAAAAACTTTAGTCTCAAGGACCTAAGATAATTTCTTGCATAATAGTATTTAACTTAAAAGCTTCCATGGATTTTGACTGTACCATAGGGGCAGAATAAAAAGAACCATGTAGTCTTACTGCCAGCAGGCCTAATTTCAACTCACAGCTTTACATTTCTTGCTGTTTTCCTCTAGAAACTCAGTTAACTCCTGTAAGGCTCATTTTTGCCTTCTGTAGAATGAGGACATTCATGCCAACCTCAGAGAGTGATTTATAGATTAGAGGAGCTAATGTATGAAAAATTGCTTGTAAATTATAAAGTACAATGAATTCAACAAGTTACTAACTCAGAAGAGAAAATGCTAACATATTTTTAAAGATATCATCAAGATTAGAAAAGTCAAAATATTGATTTAAGAATGTTTAGTTGATAATAAAAAGAGTAGATAACTCAAGTTTTGCTAAGGTCTATAAAATCTTTCTCCAACTTCATGAGGTGAATCTCTAATCTGATCAATTCTTAATATTCATATTGTTTGAACAACCATTAAATATTATTGTGATTTTGTTGTTGTTGTTGAGATGGTGCCTTGCTCTGTTGCCCAGGCTGGATTGCAGTGGTGTGATCTCGGCTCACTGCAACTTCCACCTCCTGGATTCAAGCAATTCTCCTGCCTCAGCCTCCTGAGTAGCTACAGGCATGTACCACCACGCCTGGCTAATTTTTTGTAATTTTAGTAGAGACGGGGTTTCACTATGATAGTCAGGATGGTCTAGATCTCCTGACCTCATGATCTGCCTGCCTCGGCCTCCCAAAGTGCTGGGGTTACAGGTGTAAGCCACTGTGCCCTACCATTATTGTGATTTTTAAATTGCAACTTCTATTATCCTATATGTCTTTTCTATTGAAATTGAAAGAATAAGGAAAAAAAATTATATTGTTATAACTCCTAACCTCTTTGGCCCATGAGTAAGTTTGTGTTCAGAATAGCAAATGTTAGGTAGAATTATTTACCTTTCTTTCCATACTTATAAGACTAGTCCTAGTCCCAAACCAATCCATTGAAATCTGATGTTAATTGCTGTCGGGAATGGCATGTCTGCCGGGGGAGCTCTTGGCCAGCAAGGGGGTCCCAATACCTGGAAGAGAGAGTGTGCGGAAAACAAGGAGACAGAAAAGCGGGGTCTGGAGGTCTGAATAGACAATGCCCATACAGCAATGCCTAAACAGCAATTTTATTTGTGCAAAGGGTCCCAATATATACTGTCAGCTTTCAGTAGCTGACGTCAACCCACATTGTTAATTCTATACAATAAAGAGGAACAAAAGTTACAATACCACAAGTCTGGAGGAGAAGATAAAATACCAATAAAAGAGAAATACATAGCTAGGGGCCATAAAAGTAAGCACGAGGGTGGAGATTTTTCTTTACCTATTGTGTAGGGATTTACATTTGAGAAGGTAACATTCTTTAAGGTCAGGCAAAACTCATAGATCTTAAAGGCAACAATCTCCAAGAGACATGTGAGTAGTTACAGGGCTTAGATAATGTTTAGTAAACAGAGTCATGAAACTAGAGTAAACAGAGTCATAAAACTAGAGTAAACAGAGTCATAAAACTATCCCAAAACAGGTACCAAGATAAAACACAATGTCTTAGTAAAACCACACAGCCATCACCGAGCCATTGTGTCAGTGTCAGGCAGTCTGAGATAACTTCTACAAAATCATCCATCTTTTAGTTCCTGCTTTCCCTTAGCTCGACTGCCTCCAGGAGGGGGGAAATATGTCTGGGCTCAAGCTCACATTACGGCACAGGCACAGTCAGAGGGCCTCTACGCTGGAGCGATCCCCACATTGCTATTCTGTAAATTATTTGTTTGCAGTTGACTTCACTTGATCTTAGCCAAAAGGCCAAGAAGAGATGTTTTGCAGTTGATTTAATGCATAATTTTTAGAGTTGTTTTAACAACTCAACAGTAATCTTTTAAAAATGTATTTAACAGTATAATTTGAAGAGTGAAGAAAGATACAGGAAAAATACAAACTAAGTTCAATGTTAATGGCATTAAGCTTCTAATGGTAGATGAAGAGAGCCACATGACTTTCCAGAATTGTTCTTTGAAATCTCTTTAATGTAAAGAAAGAGGCTTAGTGACTAATATGTTGGAGAGGAAGGCAAGCTTGTTTGCTGGAAATTAGAAACTAGACTTTATTATTTTTCCTCATTATTGTCATTGACTGTCATAGTGTCTGGTATTTATTTAATGCTTAATAAATATTTCAATTACTTACCAAGTTCAAATCCCACATACTTTCAGAAGCCTTCCCTGATAAATCCAGCTGGAACTAATACTTGAATTATTTTGCATTTTTAAAAGTACATGCCTTATTAATTCATTACATAAACACTTAGAGAGTACCAGACATGTTCACAGCACTGTACAAGACACTGAAGACACAGCAGAGGAAAAAAGACTAAAATCACAGTCTAGAGATATTTAATTCTAGTGGAGAGAGATAACAAATAAACTATAAAATATGCTAGTGAGTTATATTACTGTGAGAAATATTAAGCAAAAATAGGAGGATAGAAAGAGCTGATGGTGCAAGGACAGTTTATACCTTAAACAGATCAGGGAAAGCCTCTCTGAAAAAATATTTGGAGAAAATGAGAAAATATTCCCTGGCAGGCAAAATAACAAATACAAGTGTCCTGTTGCAGGAGGGTTTCTTGCTTGTCTAACAAATAGCAAGGAAGTCAGTAAGGCTGGGCAATGAGCAGAGGGGAGAAAAGATGAGGTAGGAGAAGTAATAGGACCCAGATCAAGTCTGGTCTCCTGGACTGCTCTAACAACTTTGGCTTTTACCAAGTGAGATGGAAAGAATGGCAGATTTTGAGCAGAAGAGTAACACAATCTCACTTTTTGCAAGTGAGATTTTGCTTTTCAGATCACTGTGGAGGCTCTGTTCCTTGTTGGTTGAAGGGAAATTGTACATGAAAGTGGAAAGACCAGTTAGAGGGCTATTGCAATGATTCCAGTGAGAGATGATGGCGCCTCAGTGAAGGTGATGAAAAGTGGGAAAATTCTGGACCTATTTTCAAGGTAGAACCAGGAGGGTTTTTAAAATAAAGTGAATGTGGGATGTAAGTAAAAGAAAGGAGTCAAGAATGTCTCCAAGGTTTTGGGCATAAGCAACTAGAGTTTCCACTAAATGAGGTAGTAGATATTATTTTACAGATAATAATTTATGTATTATTTTCTGCATGATTTTCCATGCAGAAAGTCCAAAGAAATATATAGATAAATTGTTATAATTAATACATAATGTAGTGCCAGATGCAAGTCAATCTATAAAAAATTGTTTTTCTATACACCAAAAACAAAAATAAATAATACTTTCAAAATACTCTAATAATTGCATAATTTGTTAGGATTAAATCTAAATTAAATGATCCAAACAGCTAGGGTTACATCTATATAAAATAGCTTAGATATAATTACATTAAATCTAACAGTTTCATGGTCTTTATATAAATATTTTAAACATTATTATAGGTAAAGATGACCTGAGTCAATGAAGAGTTATGTCAAATTTTGAGAATTCTCTCCCAAATCTATCTATGAAATTAATGAACCCCCCTACAAATCTAAACAGAATTATTTAATGAAAATTAGTAAATTGATTCTAAAATTTATATGGAAAACAAAGAACTGAAAACAGCAAAGATAGTATTGAAGAAGAGAATCAAAAATCAGGACTTAGATAAGCAGATAAAGATACAATAATTAAGCAAATAAATATACTATTAATATGAGAATAGACGAAGACCAAAAGGAACAGAATAGAAAGGATAAAAACTAACCCCAGCGTGCAGGAATGCTTGGTTTTTGATGAAATAGTTCAGCAGAGCAATGAAGAAAGTATTTTCAATAGTATCATTTGAATATTCAAATGAAAAAAGGAAATTTAACCATTGTTTCATAACACAAACATCAGTTCTATTTAAACTCTAGGTCTAACTGGGAAAAGTAAAAACAATTCAGACTTTAAAAAATTACTTAGCATAATATCTTTGTGTTCTTGTGATAAAAAAGAATACAAATATAATAACCATCAAGGGAAGGACTGACAATTTGTCAATATATTAAAATTAAGAACCTCTCTTTATCTTTATTTTTTTAGTGAAAAAGTAAGTCAAAGAGAGGGAGAGAATATTTGTAACATATGTAATCTAAAAAGGGACTTTTCTTTAGATTCCTTTAAATCGATAAGAAGGTAGATAACACAACAGAAAAATGGGCAAGAAACTTGACTATTATTAGAAGCATATTCAGAAGATCAATAAATATATTAAAAAATCCCCCAACTTCTTTAGGTATCAGGGAAACACAAATTTAAATCTCCATGAGTTATAACTACATGGCCACCAGAATGAAAAAAGTGAAACAAACTCACCTTTGCCAGGCATTGGTGAAGAGGTGGAGCATGGGAACACCCGTGAACTGCTGGAGAGAGTATAATTTGTACATGTACTTGAGAAAATCATTTATCATCATCTACTCACGTTGAAACGTTCTCATCCATGAACCCGCACTTTTCCATTTAAGTTGTCTTCTACAGAAACGCTTGCAGGTGTGTGCTGAAGACATGTATAAGAATACCCAGAGCAAGATTATTTGTGTAGTATCCCCAAGCTGAAAACAATCCAAATGTCCACCAATGAAGGAATGACTAAGTATTTTTGTGTGTTTATGCAATAGAATCCTTTTCGGCAATGAAAATAAATGAACTATGTATGTACAAAAATGGATGATTTTCGTAGCTATACTGGTGAACAATAGAAGCCAAGCACACATCACATACACTGTATGATTTGATTTATATGAAGTTCCCAGGGAGACAAAAATAATCTATGGCATTAGAAATAAGACACTATTACCTCTGAAGAGAGAAGGAATTACTTAGAAGAGACATAAAATAGGCTTCTGGAGGCTGATAACATTCTGTTTCTGATGTTATCTACTTTGTATGTCCACTATGTAATAAGTCTTCAAGGTGCACATTTACAAGGCGTATTCTTTTTAATATTCAGATAATTTAATATTCAAGTTAAATGATAAAGCAGTATCTGAATCCTAGATTTTGGTATTTTGTATAATGGGTGTCTAATTGTGTACTAAGTAGATGGAATGAAATTGATTGTCCTTGGATGTTCAGTCAAGTGATGGTACATCCCCTGACATTTGTGTTTGAAGGTTAAATTTGAATTGAGATCTGCATCATAAGCTCAAAAAAACTGAGTATGTGCAGGTTTTCAATGTTTTTCTATTATTTATGCCATTTCACTCCTTTTCTATTTCTTTTAATCAATAATTTTATGAAATGATTGACACAAAGACCTAGAAAATCTTCCTGTAAACTGAATTGATGATTCTTTTCTGGCTGTAATAGAGGACATCATTCTTCTTTTATAATGCTAAATGCCAGCTGAAGACAGGAATATTTATACTTGGGAGCACAGCAGTCGGTGCTGTTACAGGTTCAGATTATTCCTCTCATCTCTTAAAGGTTATGGTCTAGACACGGGACTCTTTTTCAAGGCATACATATTGAACTGTCTGAAACAATTGCTAAACCACATAATCATTTGCCAACAAATGCTCTGAAGTCTTAAAAAAGCCTGGTTTTGTTAAGACAATTATAATTTTAATTACAAAGGCAGGGTTGAATTTAAATAAAATACTCCTAAACACCTGAATTTTTCAGGGGAAAATCATCCTGTCGCGTATTTGATTCCAGATGGAGTATATCATCTAGATTGAACTGTTTCTTCTGTTACAATGCATTTTTTTCAAATGATAATATCCAAGATAAGCATCACGTACTCTATGAACTACTAAAACGTATTCACTGACTGGCTAACCACTGAGATATCCGAACTGCATTTCCTACAGTATCTTTTAATATTGTCTCTGGAAGTCTTCGCATTTTTCAAAGAAGTAATGCACTTAATAATCTCTTCCTATGTGGTAATTTGGAAGTATCTTGGGCTGTGAACAAGTACAAGGTGTGGGTAAAGAGACAATGGCTATTTAGTGTGATTTTAAGAGTGTTGGAAGAAGTTCTCCTACACATATTAACCCAAACTATTAACAACTTGTTTTTACTTAAGTTAAAACAGCATATACAAGGAAGGTCACTATTAAAATAAAAATACGTACTCATTTTAGAAGGTAACATATTTGTTTATTGTCCTTATGATACAAATCCAGTTTATAGATTAGAATAAATAAAATAGGTCAAGGTGAGGCCCCTGTTGTCCCCTCCTGTGTTGGATCTTCACCTTGTCACTCTCCCATGGGTTCCTGAGCCCCCAACCCACCTGCAAGCCCCTGCACTGTGTTGCTGTCCACAGTGGGTTTAGGGTGCGGGGCGGGGAAAGCTTTACTCATCTTCTGCTTCTTTGCACTTGCTGGGATCTCAACAAGTGATGGGAGTGATAACATATAAATATGAGACATCGAATACAGAGAATGAGTTTGAGTAGGGACAACATTCCATGGTTTTAACTCAGATGATTTTGGCATTTCAGCACATCGGACTAGAATGTCTTGCCAGTGTCTCAGTCAGTACTTGTTTATCGTCATCCTGAATAACTATTTTGAGAGTAGCTGACATTGGGTGTTTTCTCTATGCCAAGCATGGTGCTAAGCTCTTTTTTTCTTGCCCTTTTAAATTCCTTAAAGAGACTCTGGGATTATCACCCCCATTTTACAGATTAAGAAATTGAGGACCCAAACAGCTAAGGACCTTGACAAAGTTTCTACAGCCAGTCAGTGGTGGAGCAGGGATTTCAAGCCAACTCTGCCTCACCAGAGTCTCAGTCCCTAAACACTTTGTACTTCTGTCTCTCCTGTTCCTTTCCCAGCACTTCTTTGCCTCCACCAAACAGAACCCCTTGAATGCAAGTGCTGTACTTTCTTTTTTCTTGACATATCTAGCACCCGACTCAGTGGCTGAAGCAGCTCATGCTCAGAAAGTGATTGATGAAATGGATCTTGTAGAGAGCTTGCAGCTGGCTGTGAAAAATTGCTTGGTTATGGTTCATCAATCGTGTTCTGTGGTTGTGAGGTTACCCTAACTAGGAAACGCTTTGTCTTTGAAACATACCGGTGGTGCAGGCTTGGTGTAACGGCTCACTTCCCCATTTCCCATTCAGCACCAAATGGTGGCATGGAGGCTCTAGAGGGGAATAGTGATCCAGCCTCCTTCCTCCTTATGCATTTACAGTGAGGGCAGTGGAGGAAGAAACATGGAGCAGGTGTAGTGGATGGTAATACCCTGAGAACTGTTTGACCCTTGATTTTTAGTCTGGGAAAAGGTCATTTCATAGGGCAAGACATGCAGCTGAATCCAGTGCACCCAAGAACACTTGGATTGGCAGGGCTGAGGAACAGTTATCTAAACAGCTTGTAGTTATTTAAGCCAAGTGATCTGGTTACAGACCATTGATGGCTTTTTCACTCCCATGCCTCCGCAAGCTGTGGCTCTCAGAAAATAGAATTCAAGAGTAATTATATGTTAGAAATACCTGGCTTCACAGTGTGGTGTGATGGAACCTGTGCACTGCACCTTAACCATTTAACCTCCTTTTTCTCTTGGTTGCCTGAAGTCATGCTCCCTGGAAGAGCCTTTCAAGTCATTCCCTTTTAACCCCTTACCTTACTATCCTCAAACTCTAGCAATCCTCTTTTCACTCTCCTTCCTCTTTGAACTGTGCCTCTCACTACCTCAAAAAGGAATATTTACTTCACACTCAGCCTTTCAGAATTACTCTTGGGCAAATGGAAGTTTAGACACTGTCCATAGGCACAGCTAATATAGGGATTTTAATGAGATGTCATAGAGAAATCCACTGGAATACATAATGGAGATGTTTTAACCTGTGTGGTTTAACTTCATCTTTGGATTTTTTTCATTAAACAATCCCTTGTATACAGAATTCAACTGATACTCAACTCCAAAAAATATAATGGTGATTTGTTACCAAGTACAACTGGGTGGGCTTATTATCATAGGTGAGATTAAATTTAAAGAATATATTTAATAAACAAGATCACGTCCTTTATAGGAACATGGATGGAGCTGGAGGCCATTATCCTTAGCAAACTAACACAGGAACAGAAAACCAAATGCCACATGTTCTCACTTATAAGTGGGAGCTAAGTGATAAGAACACATGGACACACAGAGGAGAACAACACGCACTGGGACCTATGGGAGGGTAGAGGGTGAGAGGAGGGAGAAGATCAGGAAAAATAACTAATGCGTACTAGACTTAACACTTGAGTGACAAAATAATCTGTACAACAAACCCCCATGACACAATTTTACCTACGTAACAAACCTGCACATGTACCCCTGAACTTAAAACTCAATAGAATGCGCATATACACACACACACACACACACACACATGTATACATGTATATACATAGACACACATGTGTATTTCCCCCTCTGTCTCTCAGAGTAAGAAAGGACATTAGTATAGTCAAACCCATAGAAGGCTGGGTCTAAATTTAACTCCTGGTGGAACTCAAGCCTGAAGACCCAAGAAAGCCTTAAAAAAATGTGATGGTAGGAAAGAAGCTTCCTAATTTGGATGATATTTTATATAGAAGCCATGACTGAAATAAGGCTTGGAGGCCGCCTCTTCATGTTGAACTCAATTTGATCCATGGATATATTCTTGGTTTTCCAGGTGGTTATGTTAACCACTCTCCTCCAAGTGTGTGAGTGCCTTTCTTAGGTTCTTCAGAAAGCAGGCTCTGTGACAGCATCAGGCATGCAGAAAGTTGACAGAAGGGTGTGCTCAGCAGCAGCACCTGGGAGGAGGCAGGGGCAGTAGCACTGGGCAGTTGAACTACGATGCAGTTGCGTAAAGGCTTCAAGCTGACCCCTCAAGGAGCATTGGAATGAGGCAGCCCTTCAAAGTGGTGCTGAAGTGATGCAAGCTGCCCCCAGTGAGGAGCATAAACTTGAGTAAGGAAGCTTTCTTTCAGTTCTGGGGAGACATTCAAGCTGTGAGCCCTCAGTGGGCAGCACTCCCAGCTTCAGGAAAATGAGCTCCCCAGACTTTAGAGAGGAAATCTGGATAGTGCCCCTTGACATCCACTACAGTCCCTCCTGTGCTGCTGGGATCCACCTGCTTTGTCTGATAATCTCACTCCCTCTGATTCCATAGAAGAAAAGAAGTTTATGGGGCAAAATACAGTGTGCCTAACAGTCGATGGTCTTAAGGCCACAAATGATACTCAACATTGCTGCTCATTTTAGATTTCTTTGCTGCTGCTTAGGCAGCAACTCTTCTGCCCAGGTGGCCTATCTGGTGGAGTATCCCAGAGTGTCATCTATGAAGGGCCTGTGCCCTTCATCCCCAGGTCCCTCTCAGGCTATAGCTATTGCATTTGTCCATTTAATCACAAAGTAGGGCAGAGAAGTAGCAAGAAATGACCATAGTATCTGCTAAAGGAAACTGTGCTAACAAAAGTAGATCTTTTTCCTCATGAACAACAGCCCTACCTCCTTCTGATGATCAAGGTTTGTTATCACTGCAGATAACTCTCTTTCTTGCCTGCTGGTCTTTTGGCACTAGGAGCCCTCAGTGATTAGGAGACAGCTATGGCTGGAAGTTTAATGAGACTCTTTCTGTGTGCTCTGCAGAAGCTTTCCCCTGAAAACCCATAGAGCCCAGATCAGAGAGCACACATTTCCCAAGTGGTCACAAGCAAGGCCACCCTCACTTTCACCACTTATTTCGAGTCTCATGTTTTCTACCTGTTGATGACATGCACCATACAATAGCCATTGGCTTAGGGTCATGTAGAAAGGCCATTTGTCACAGTTTCTTCTCCAAGGTTGTGCCTTCAAAAAGCCATTCTTTTGCTCGGTCAGGCCTGTGGCTTTTCGGTGGTGCTGTATGTGATAAAAATTTTAGATCCTGTGGGCATATGCCTACCACTTTGCTGGGTAGTAGATTCCTTGGTTACATGTGTCGTTATGCAAGATTTCATGTTAGTGGAGTAAACACTCTGTAAATCCTCAGGTAGTGGCACTGAATGATGAGAAATGCAAATTGATACCTAGAATGTGTGTTGAATCCAGGTAAGTGGCTAATCTTTCCAGAGTAAAAGGGTCTCAATATGATCAACTTGTCACCAAGTGGCTGCTTGCTCTCCTTGAAAAATGTAGCCATATCAGGGACTCTGCATAGATCTCTGTTGTTAGCAGGCTGAACATTCAGTAGCAGCAGTAGCTAAGCCAGCTTTTTGAGTAGACAGCCTATGCTATGTCACTGTATGTGGCTTCCATCCCTTACCACGGTTACTACAATCATTCATCCATGTGCCAACCCTAGAGCAACAATGACAGAGGTTGGTGGAAATCAACTGGATGAAACACTGTTGCTAGATGATTGTTTGATAACCCTTATAAGCTCTTTTCTGGGTGTATGAATGCAAAACAGAACTCTTTACAATTGGTGCTCATTTGCAAAGGTTCATCCACATGACTGTTTCCCAGACCCCAGAACTTCTTGTCCTTAATCTTTCAGTCTCTTTCCTTATAGGGCCTTAGAAGGTGTTAAGACTGACTTGCATTCCCCCAAATTTATATGTTGAAGTCCCAGCACCTGGTACCCACAAATGGGACTGTATTTGAAGATAGGGCCTTTAAGAGTTGATTGAGGTAAAACAAGGCTATTAGGGTGGGCCCTACTTCAATCCGACTGAAGTCCTTATAAGAAGAAATAGGACACAAAAATACCAGGAATGTGCATGCACAAATGCAGAACCATGTGACGAGCAGCAAGAGGGAGGTAATCTGCAAGCCCAGGAAAGAAGTCTTGGGAGAAATCATCCCTGCTGGCACTTTGATCTTGGACCCTTCCAGAACTGTGAGAAAATACATGTCTTTTCTTTAAACCACCTAGTTTGTGATATTTTGTTATGGCAACCCAAGCAGACTAAGAGAGAGCTCTGCCAACCACCCGGGCCGTTCAGAATACTGCCCGTATATGCCCTAATCCATTCACAGGTTACTTGTCTTTCCAAACTAAGTAATCAGGTACCTCACCCAGAGCTAGGTCAATGGGAAGACTTTCTCTCACTGTTGCTAGTCAGGGCCACTCCTGAACAGTTCTTTCTCACTTTTCACCCCGTATACTGAACCAACACGTTTATTAACCTAGCTTAGCATTTTTGTCTTCTATTAGTTGGTCATAAGGGATCCTCCATTCAGTCACAGGTATGAGCTGAAGTAAATGACTTGGAGGTAGATGTCATGGGAGTCTGTGTACCTGCCTCTACAGCTTACTGGCTTACTTGCTTCCTCTGGCCATGCCTATGCCAGTCTCAGATAAACCACTAAGTATATCACCGAATTGAACATACTTGGCATTTGCCATCGTCCCCACATTGTTTCTTTTGATCTGGAGGATTAAAGCCTATTGTCATGTAGAGATCTGCTCCGGCTTCCCTTCCTGCTCTGTATTCCACATAAAGCTTACAGTCTTTCATGCAGCTTAGTAGATGGGTGGAGGATTCTCAAGCATAGAATATGTTGTCTTCAAAGCTCAAAGAAGCTTACCAGATACTGTGTTTTCTTCTTCATGGTGGGAGGCATGGGATGAAATACTTTGTCCCTAATTTGGAGTGGATTTTGTGGCATGAACCAGACTGTTTGACCTTCAAAATCTTAACTGATAATTGAGACCGAGTCTTTGGACAGTCTATTTTCTACTTTGCATTGTACATGTCATATAAAAGTCTTTACTGACTTGCCACTTCTTGCTCATCCAGTACAATTAACATGATCTCAAACCTCAGTCTAACAGTCCTTGAAATGTCTGAGTATCGCTATCCCCCACTGAATGCTTATCCAAATAATAGAAAGCCATAGGTCCCAGTGATTGCTTATCCAAATAAATAGCCATAGGTCTCTTGAGGAAAAACTGGGGATGCCATGGTGATTCAGTGTCCTTCTACTTAAGGACTCTGCTGCTCTTTCAGTGTGTTCTGGGTCTGAACACTGATTTGGGTTCAGAGACTAGAGTAAGAGTTATGACTTTAATTGGGCTGTCTGATCTCAATTTCTTCTTTAATACATTTGATTTCTTTTGAGTTTTCCAGTAGTACCTTTGTTGATTGTTCATGCATCTTGCCCCTAGGAATGCCTTGTTCTAAATATATCCATAGCTCTCTTTAGTTCAGGCCCCCTTGAATGCTACTTCAATATCTTTATTATAATTGCACTCATTTTGTCTGATGGCTAAGCACTGGCACTTAGCCTCTGTTAGTTAATGTACTGTAATCCAATGGTCCCCAAACTCTGCCAATATTAGAATCACTTCGTAAGTTTTTAAAAATTCCTGATGCCCAGTTTGCAACCCATTCCAATTAAACCACAATATTTAGGGTGGAAACCAGGCATCAATCATTTTTACCGATGCCCAGGCACAGAAAAGTTTGTAAACTCCTGCTGTAATCCATACTGGTATTTTGCAGCCCAGTCTGTAACAGAATATCCTGCTACCTGCTACCATCCACCAGTAAGCCTCTCCATGATGCTGGCATTCTGCTTACAAAAACATTGCTCATCCCTTTGTTAAATGGTATGTCCTCCAGGTCCTCTGATGGAATGTATTCGGCTGATTGGTTTCTCATGCCTTCCATAGAATATCCACTTATCATGCCCATTTCTCTGAGTAATTTGATTGTTTTTTCTACCATCTACACTAGCTATTCCGAAATTTCTACTTAGTGTGAGCCATCTCTTCCTCCAAACTTCTAGGAGCTATATTCTAGCAGCCTGTTATTCTGATTTTCTGAGGTCTTTGCTAGGGTGTTAAAGCCTGTAGTAGAGAAAGCTGTTCTCCTAATAATAAAATCTCCTTCATTCAACTTAGTGCTCTGCACCTTTCCCCCACATTGACCCAACACCTTCAGGATCCAGTTCCATAGAACTTTAAGCTCCTCCTAGTACACATTGTCTAGGTCCTGCAGCTCCTTCAACATATCATCCCTCTTCTACATTAGTGTGTCCAACATGTCCCTAGCTTGGTTGTATTGTAACATGATCCAAGTTATTGGTCTGGCAGCAGGGAGAAAAAGGTGGGTAGAACCCAGTTGGGGAGGGGAAGGAGGGCTGTGTTGTCTTGCAAGTCAGAGGCCTCTGTATCGTTTTCAGCCACAGGGGAAGTGCTCACCTATCAAAGGGAAATGTCACACCACTTCTATATGTCCAAAAGGGTGAGGAGACTCTGGGATTTCAAGGCTCTCAAGTGCGTGGATCAGCGTAAGGGCCCTATCTCTTCCTAACCATTGCCCCGCCTTTGGCCAGCAGACTGGCTGGAAATGAGAATTCAACCTTCCAGGTGTTCCACTACACTTAACTGAGTCCTGAGCCTAAGGCTCAGCTTGTTATGTCCTTCTGGATATCACAGTCTTTATGTTGCCAAAAGACCCTTTGATTTTCACACTTTGCTTTAAATTGCTGATTAATCTCCAGTCTAACTGGCGTGAGATGGTATCTCAATGAGGTTTTGATTTGCATTTCTCTAATGACAAGTGATGATGAGCATTTTTTCATATGTTTGTTGGCCTCATAAATGTCTTCTTTTGAAAAGTGTCTGTTCATATCCTTCACCCACTTTTGAATGGGTTTGTTTGTTTTTTTCTTGTAAATCTGTTTTAGTTCCTTGTAGATTGTGGGTATTAGCCCTTTGTCAGATGGGTAGATTGCAAAAATTTTTTCCCATTCGTTGGTTGCCAGTTCACTCTAATGACTGTTTCTTTTGCTGTGCAGAAACTCTTAAGTTTAATTAGATCCCATTTGTCTATTTTGGCTTTTGTTGCTATTGTTTTTGGTGTTTTAGTCATGAAGTCCTTGCCTATGCCTATGTCCTGAATGATATTGCTTAGGTTTTCTTCTTGAGTTTTTATGGTGTTAGAGCTTATGTTTAAATCTTTCATTCATCTGGGATTAATTTTAGTGTAAGGTGTAAGGAAGGGGCCCATTTTCAGCTTTCTGCACATGGCTAGCCAGTTTTCTCAACATCATTTATTAAACAGGGGAATCCTTTCCCCATTGCTTGTTCTTGTCGGGTTTGTCAAAGATCAAATGGTTGTAGATGTGTGACATTACTTCTGAGACCTCTGTTCTGTTCCATTAGTCTAAATCTCTGTTTTAGTACTAGTATCATGCTGTTTTGATTACTGTAGCCTTGTAGTATAGTTTGAAGTCAGGTAGTGTGATGCCTCCAGCTTTGTGCTTTTTGCTAAGGATTGTCTTGACTATGTGGGCCGTCTTTTGGTTCCATATGAACTTTAAAGTGTTTTTTTCCAGTTCTGTGAAGAAGGTCAGTGGTAGTTTGATAGGGATAGCATTGAATCTATAAATTACTTTGGGTAGTATGGCCATTTTCACAATATTGATTCTTCCTATCCATGAGCATGGAATATTTTTCCATCTGTTTGTGTCCTCTCTTATTTCCTTGAGCAGTGGTTTGTAGTTCTCATTGAAGAGGTCCTTCACATCCTTTGTTAGTTGTATTCCTAGGTATTTATTCTCTTTGTAGCAATTATGAATGGGAGTGCATTCATGATTTGGCTCTCTGTTTGTCTGTTATTGGTGTATATGAATGTTTGTGATTTCTGCACACTGATTTTGTATCCTGAGGCTTTCCTGAAGTTGCTTATCAGTTTCAGGAGATTTTGGGCTGAGACGATGGGGTCTTCTAAATATACAATCATGTCGTCTGCAAATAGAGACAGTTTGATTTCCTCTTTTCCTAATTGAATACCGTTTATTTCTTTTTCTTGCCTGATTGCTCCTGCCAGAACTTCCAATACTATATTGAATAGGAATAGTGAGAGAGGGCATCCTTGTCTAGTGCCAGTTTTCAAAGGGAATGCTTCCAGTTTTTGCCCATTCAGTATGATACTGGCTGTGGGTTTGTCATAAATAGCTTTTATTATTTTGAGATACATTCTATCGATTCCTAGTTTATTGAGAGTTTTTAGCATAAAAGGCTGTTAAATTTTGTCTAAGGCCTTCTCTGCATCCATTGAATTAATTATGTGGTTTTTGTCTTTGGTTCTCTTTATGTGGTGGATTACGTTTATAGATTTGCATATGTTGAACCAGCCTTGCATCCCTGGGATGAAGCCTACTAGAATGTGATGGATAAGCTTTTTGATGTGCTATTGCAGTTGGTTTGCCAGTATTTTATTGAACATTTTTGCATCTATGTTCGTCATGGATATTGGCCTGAAGTTTCCTTTTTTGGTTGTGTCTCTGCCAAGTTTGGGTATCAGGATGAATGGTGATCATTTAAAAACCTGGTGAAAACAGTGCTGGAGAGGATGTGGAGAAATAGGAACACTTTTACACTGTTGGTGGGAGTATGAATTAGTTCAACCATTGTAGAAGACAGTGTGGCAACTCCTCAAGGATCTAGAAATAGAAATTCCATTTGACCCAGCAATCTCATTACTGGATACATACCCAAAGGATTACAAATCATTCTATTATAAAGACACATGTACACATATGTTCATTGTGGCACTGTTTACAATAGCAAAGACCTGGAACCAACCCAAATGCTCATCAATGGTAGACTGGACAAAGAAAATGTGGCACATATACACCATGGAATTCTATGCAGCCATTGAAAAGGATGAGTTCATGTCCTTTGTAGGGACATGGATGAATCTGGAAACCATCATTCTCAGCAAACTGACACAAGAACAGAAAATCAAATGCTGCATGTTCTCACTCATAGGCAGGTGTTGAATAATGAGAACACACAGGCACAAGGAGGGGAACATCACACACTGGGGTCTGTTGCGGGGTGGAGGGCTAGGGGAGGGACAGCGGCAGGTGGGACAGAGGTTAGGGAGGGATGACATTGGGAGAAATGCCTGATGTAGGTGACGGGGGTATGGAGGCAGCAAACCACCATGGCATGTGTGTACTTATGCAACAATTCTGCAAGATCTGCACATGTACCCCAGAACTTAAAGTACAATAAGAAAAATATGATTAATCATGAACAGCTTTTATTTGTGTCTTTCTGATGTATAGATGGCATTCCACAAGTGTTCAGATTGTTCAGTAATTAAAGGACAAATGTGTCCTCATAATTACTACTTTCCCTAAGCCTCTTCACATCCAGGATACTGCATCCACTAGCACATTCTCTTTCAAAGCTGTCTCATCCCAAGACCAGTGAAAGTTGTAGCAATTGTACTGCTACAGTATACCATGGACTATCAGTACTCCAAATGTCACAGTGTTGGGGTCTTCCTTGCCCAGTCAGCACTGGACTCACCTTAAAAATCTAATTTTAGGGTTTGCTTCCTTGAACCACTCCCGACACCAGCCTTCCTAATGGTTCTCTGGGAAACAGACTCCAAAAAGGAGAATCACGCTCATTCTTTCAGGAGGTTTACTGACACAGTCTCAGCCATCATCATGTTCATGAGGAAGTGAAGGAAGCAGAATTTGACAGAAGTGAAACTAAACTATGGTTGCAACAAAGGTCTCAGCTGATCACCAGGATCTGGGTTTGGGCTTTAGGGTAGTCCTGAAGTGAGCCATGGACCCAGGCTTTCCACCCCTGCACTGGCCAGTCATTAGAATTAGGATGTGTTTTCCTTTGGCCAAGGCCCATCTCAGGGGTGAAGCTCAGCCTGCACCATTCCCAGGAGCGGAATGAGTAAGTCCCTTTTAAAGTGGGGGATCAGTCAGTTCACCTTGGCCATGGTTTGGGCTCTTAAGAGACTGATCAAGTCTTCAGTGATTTTCAGGGTGAAAAAGAATTTTAGCCACCATGTAGTGCTATCTCCCTTACTTCGTAGCCTCTGAATCAGGGGCACATGTAGAGCAAAAATAAGATTCCTGATAAACAGTCCAGGACCCCTTTTTAAAAAATTTTGTCTCATCATGCTTATACTGTACTCTGGCATGTTGTGTATGATAAATATAGGAAAATAGAGGGAAAACTGAAATAATTCCCTAAAAATATTCTAGCTTTTGCCATTGCCAGGTATACTTTAATTTAGGAAACAGACATGCTTCTAAAACTTGAAGCAAGAAACACATTCTGAAACATCCATCTCTACTAACTAAAGAATTTCTCTAAAGAACCAATATAAAACAAACAAGCAAAAATAAATATGAAACTGGATGCTATAGGACACATTTTCCAACTTTATTCCAAAAACAAATCCCAGCCATACAAGCCTCACTCCTTTTCTCTATTCTTTTTCTTTTCCCCATTGTAAAAAATATCTCCTTCAGCACTTTGGAAAATTTTAAAATTTGTGCTCCAATTTAAAATTTGATCATACTGAAATGTGTTTGAAAGTATTTATCTTTTTAAAGTAAAATACTTATTGGACTAGTGACAATATTAGCAGTTGTTCGTTACTGTGAACCTATTGAGATAGTTGTTCTTGACATGTGGCTGAGGCTGTCTACACTGAGAGAGTAGGACTTTGATAGCAAGAAGGGCTTGCTTATGAGCACATTTTATGGCTGGAAATCAGGAAAAGGGTCTAGGAAAAGACTAGAAAGCCCACACTATGACAAAAGTTGGAACCCAAGGAGACAGATGGCCAGTGAGAAATTTCAGGCTGTGGTAATATCTAAAATTTAAGTGTCCTTTCTTACTCCTCAGTTATACTAAACCATCTGTAAAGATTATTATGTACACTAGATTTGTGTAGGGGTTCTTTAAGAGAAGTCAATGGAAAGTCAGAGGAAACAGTGAAACAAGGACAGCAATTATAGAAGTTAAGCCAGGAAGAGAAATTTGGAATGATTCAGGAGTATACAAGCTCCTCAGAAATTCTGAAAACATGTTGACACACTGGCCTTCCCATAGCAGGGCTTGAACCAGTTTCTTTCGGACATTCAAGCAAATTGTAACCCCAGGAGGCTGAAGACTTGGAAAGACAAGTCACATTTTTAGGTGTTATTTTCGGGTATTGTATTTTCAGCATTAAAAAACTGTTTGATTATAAAGCACACATTTCTCTGGGCATTTCCCTTGGCATCTCTTCTCTAGGAGATATTTTCTGAAAGCTGTGGCTTCCAAAATCCAGGCTACGTGGATTATTTCTCTGCGGTCAGTATGGGCATTTGCCTGGCATTTGTATGTCCCCACCCCCCACCATATGGTGAGGCCCGGTATATATATGCGTTCAACTTGACATCCAGCACTCCTTGCCGGGCAGGTCCAGCATACTGGGAGGCAGCCCAGGCGAGTGGTAAATAGCACTGGCTCTGGAACCAGACAGTCTGTGTCCCTTTCAACTCCTCTACTTATAAACTGCAAGCGTGAACAAGTTAACTTCTGTGCCTCATCCGTAAAAGAGGATCATAAGAGCACCTACTGCTTAGTGTGAGGATTAGATGAATAATAAATACAAAGTACATAGAAGAACATCGGATGTATAGTAATTGTTACTTACTGTAACCACACAGAAGTTTATGGAAATATTTGTGGAATGGATGAGAACAGGAGCAATTGCTGAGTTCCAAGGATTACTTTCTGTCTCTGTGAAAACTAAGACTACGCAGGTAAGCAGAACCATAAATATGTTAAATGAATAAAGAGATCCCTGAAGTTGAGAGTTGTATCTTCCCACAGCTGTTATCACAGGACTCAGGGCTGCTATGCACAGAAAGTAGACTGCCATGGCGTGATGATGCAAGTAGCTCAGCTTCAGCCCATTTGGTTTTGATCTTATGGAATGTGCAGAGAAATTACATTACTACAATCCAGAACTCTAGAAACATATGGTGGAGAATAACATATAGTCCTTAAAGAGTAAGAGGGCCACATTTTCAAATACTGTTTCCCTATTCCATAGAAAACTTCAAGACAATCAAAATTTGGAGAGAATAGAGTGTAAAAGTCTGGATATTGCAAAAAGACCAGGATTCAAACTACTCTTCTGCTATTTACAAATTCTGCATCCTTGTGCTTGTCTACCTACCTATCTCCTCATTCAGAAATGATTTGGAAGCAGCTTACAAAGTAGCATTTAAAAAAAGTCAAGGTCAAAAGTGAAGGATATACTAGGAACAATTGTTGTGACATAGATGACATACAAAGAACTATTATCAATAAATAATACTCTTCCAAATTAATAAGAGAATAAAAATCCCAAAGGAAAAAAATAAGCAAAAGATATGAATAATTAACAAGAGAAGATATATAAACTGATACCCAATCTCAATAATAACAAAATAAATGCAAATTAAAGCAAAAATGACATTTTAATTTTTCCTATAAATTGGTATTGATTTAAAAAATGAACAAAAACTAATGACATACTCAGCTAAAAAGGGGAAATAGAAAAATACGCACTCACAAACTGCCAGCAAAAATAAAAATTGTTGCAACTTTTCTGAAAGATAATTTAATAACATTTATCAAAAGTCTTAAAAATCTACATACAATTTGACCTGAAAATTTCACTTCTAGGAATTTTTCTAAAGAAACAGAGGCGGAGCATGATGGCTCATGCCTGTAATCCCAACACTTTGGGTGTTTGAGGCAGGTAGATGACCTGATGTCAGGAGCTTGAGACCAGCCTGACCAACATGGGGAAACCTGGTCTCTATTTAAAAACAAACAAACAAAAAAAGAAACCATAAATTAGCCAGACATAGTGGCATGTGCCTGTAATCCCAGCTATTAGGGAGGCTGAGGCAGGAGAATCACTTGAACCTGGGAGCTGGAGGGTGCAGTGAGTTGAGATTGCACCACTGCACTCCAGCCTGGGCAACAGAGTGAGACTCTATCTCAAAAAATAAACAAACAAACAAACAAAAAAGAAACAGGAGTAACATATAAAGCTAATTATACAAGGGTGTTCATTGTAGCATTGTTTAATTATTAAATAAAAATTGGATATATCCTAAATGCACTTCACTGGGATATTGGATAAATTATGGTATATTCATACAAATTTAACAACCATGATGATAGGTATATATATATATATATATATATATATATATATATGTGTGTGTGTGTGTGTGTGTGTGTGTGTGTGTGTATGTAGAGAGAGAGAGAGAGAGAGATTGAGAGAGAGAGAGAAGGCCTTAATGCAGGGGGCAGGGAAAAAAAAGGCCTTACTGTAATAAATGAAAAAGTATT
This sequence comes from Ateles fusciceps, assembly GCA_036589455.1. Taxonomy (NCBI): domain Eukaryota; kingdom Metazoa; phylum Chordata; class Mammalia; order Primates; family Atelidae; genus Ateles; species Ateles fusciceps. Next base: position 12,601,145 of record JAZHEH010001266.1, on the reverse strand, counting down.
ATATTACAGAGTCATATGTGTAATATTGTCCTATTTTTTCTGAAATGTGTGCCCTTGCACAGAAAAATGAAAAAATATGCTTCTGTTATAATGCCTATTTTTTTGTAATGGGATTATAGGTAATTTTTTTTTCATTAAAATTTTTTATAGGATGCATAGGTTGCTTTAATAATCAGAAAAAATAAACTACTTCTATTTCAATAAAGCAAAAAACGCATCAATTTATAACGCAATGCTAGTTAATACAAGTTTACATTACTAACTTGATTAAAAGCCACAGTGGCACCAACAGAATCTCTTTTAAATACCTTAAACCCTAGCATGCATGCTCCAGTCTAGGAATAAAAACACTTTTACTTTGAGATCAGTTCTGAATTTCCCAAAGAAGAAACTGCCACTCAATTATGTGGAAACACCGTTTGGTTCATCTTTATTAACAGCACCATTATCCTTCTCTTCAGTCAATTTTTTTCTTTGCACTTCTTAAGTTCTAGAACAATCCACCACAAGATAATAATTTCATTGTCTGCTATGGGCTCCTGTGTAACGCGGTTTATTCAAATGAAATGTGAATTCACATGAAACAGAGGAGGGAAAATCTTTAAAACCAAAATAAACACAACTTATTTCCTGCTGGAATTTTAATCCTCTCTGCAGGGCCATTAGTACATAGCCTTGCTAGAGTCTAGTGGCATTTGACCTAATTTGGCCCGAGTCCTGAGCTCGGGGACCTGGATGATGAGAAATTCTGCAGAGACCTTCTGTTTCTCATTTATACCGTCCACAAATGTGAAAGTGGAGCACTTTAAACATGGGTTCAGAAACTGCATATTGAAAATTTTAAGTGCATAGACAACGTGATTATCATCTTATTTATTTTAACAAAATAAGAAAGACTCTTAGCATTTTGTAATTCAGAAGTCCTCTGTATACTGGAACTACAGCTGAATAGTTTGCAGAGATGAGAAAGCTGACAATGGAGTAAAGTCAGTAGTTTTCAGGAAAACTACTTGGTGTAGACAGTATTATTACTGATTGAATTTTTCAAAGTGATGCCTTAACTGTGTGATGAAAGAATTTAATAAAGGGAATGCTGAAAGTAATATGGCTTTTTAAGATGTAGTTTCAATTGTATTCATATTTCTAGGACATTGACTACTATGTATGTACTAAAAGGAAATTCCTCATGCCTCATGAAAAAATAAATTTTGTGTGCAACCAGTCTTGGCCAACATTTATTTTAAAATGTCTGTAGCTTAGAGTCAATTCTCTGTATCTGTGAGAACTTACATTAATTTTTAGATACAAATTAAAGAATTAGCTTAATTTTAATTATTCTTAATGCAGCCATTCTTTTTCTAATGTGCAGATTTCTTTTTTTTTTTTTTTTTTTTTTTTAATGGAGTCTTGCACTGTCTCCCAGGCTAGAGTGCAATGGTGCAATCTCGGCTCACTGCAGCTTCCGCCTTCTGGGTTCAAGTGATTCTCCTGTCTCAGCCTCCTGAGTGGCTGGGATTACAGGTACGCGCCATCAAGCCTGGCTAAGTTTTGTATTTTTAGTACAGACAGTTTTTAAATACTTTTTTTACATCATAGACATAATGATAACTGAAAAGCTTTAAGTCAAACAAAAATTTTTTAAATTTTCTAGGTCTGCGAAATGTGTGAGTTTGAAAGAATTTCTCCTCCTTTGCTTAAAATGTAATGTAACCCTGTCGGCTTTTCTGAATTCTGCACTAACTTCTAATCTTCTGGGATTTGTTTATTTGTAGCAAATGCAACTTCTTTGTTTGGAAGACAGAATTTATGATGATTTATGAGAAACACACAGGTTTCTAGATCACGCCACAGGGCTACTTTAATGGGTATAGATGAACTGAATTTTCTATAAAAGCCAATAAAGACAGAAAAAGGAAAGAGAAAAGGGAGGAGAGAATATTTTATATTTTCTTGATACTTATATAATTCTTAACAAATGATTAATAACATCTGATAAGTTCCAAATATAGAATGAATTGTTTATCCCCTAATTGTTACTTGTTTCCATTAGCTTTGCAATAAACAGGATGTTTTTCTTTTTCTTTCCCATATTTGTGCATCATTATCAGAAATTCTGTTAAACTAGCCTAAGGATAAGATAACAGTGAAATATCTTCTCTAAGTGAACTGACTTTGACCAGAACATTACCATTTTAAGACTGTGTTAGTCAGGGCTGTTATGGTTTACAAACTGGGCACAATGCCTATCGTGGTCCTTGCACCAACTGTTAGAAACGCTATCTCTTAGGGTGGAGTTACTGTGGGTAAGTCCATGCGTTAATCAGTTGAAGTGGAAGAAACTTGGAATGAGCTTAGGGAGAGAGCAATCCCCATTCATTTCCAAAATGTATTAGCTACCTGCACGATGGGCACATTTCCAAACCTTCAGGCAGGAATCCTCGGACACGGACTTTTACGAATTGGTGCCCTGTGACTGGTAACTACTTTTGAGAGTCCATGATGGGGTGAGACAGAAGCTTGACTTACTGCTGCTTTAATCTTCAATCACTGGGAAAATGTACTCTGCATACAAAGAAAAGACAACATTTTTTTCCAGATGATTGTAAAGCAGTAATGGTTTAATAGTTTCCTCTATGGGTCACAGATATGCTTCACAAGAATTAAGTTTTCTGTCTACATAAGGGCCTGATTAAACTCTCTTGTTTGTATCTCTCTAGGTCTTTTGTCTCAAACTACAAACCTCAATTACATATCTGCCATGGACAAGGCAGTATGAGCAGATTTAAAGACAGTTACACCATGGTTGCTATCCTAGAAAATGTTCACAATTTGGACAGGGAGATAAGGCAGACACTGTAATGGGGGGATCCCCAAACCACTCCCAGTTTTGGTGATTTGCTAAGAGAAATCACAGTGTGCAGTGTACAGTCATATATACTGCTATGACTGATTACAGTGAAAGGATACAAAGTAAAATTTACAAAAGCAAAAGGTGGATGGGGCAAAGTCAAGAGGCAGACACAAGCTTCCATGAGTCCTCTCCAGTGCAGTCACGGAGGATGTGCTTAATTTCTTCAGTGATAAGTTGTGACAATGTGCCTGAAATGCCTATCAGGGAAAATCATTCAGGACACAGTGCCCAGGGTTTTCATTGGAGGTAAGTCAAGTAGGCATCCCCTGCCTACCACATTCCAAAATTCCTGATTCCCAGAGGAAAGCAGGTGTTCAGTATTAACTACACTGTTGCACAGTTTGGGTGCAGTGAGCCACTCTTATCTAGGAATGGCGGCAGTGTTTCTGAAATCCAAGTTTCCAGATGTCAGTCAAGGGCCAAGATTGCAAGCAGGTTTTTCTAAGGGTAGCCATTTCGGGCCTGCTATATTATCTATTTTCTGCACAAAACCATATTGTTTTAATTTTGCGAGGCTGAGGTGGGCAAATCGCTTGAGCACAGGAGTTTGAGACCAGCTTGGGCAACATGGCAAAACCCTGCATCTATAAAATATACCAAAAATTAGCCAGGAATGGTGGCACATGCCTGTAGTCCCAATTTGGGAGGCTGAGGTGGGAGGATCACTGGATCCTGGGAGTTTGAAATTGCAGTGAGCTGTCATCACGCCACTGCACTCCAGCCTGGGTGATGAAGTGAGACCCTGTCTCTCTCATGCACACACACACACACACACACACACACACACACACACACACACAAATGAATTAAATAAAAGCAAAAAAACTAAAAAACCATTCAAAAAAACTAAAAACAGTACAGTAATTAAGTAAAAGATAAATACAGGAGGAACTATTGGCAGTAGGAGAAGTATGTAGATCAATGTAGTAGAATAATGAGTCTAAAAATAGACCCAGAAGTTTCAGGGTGATAGGGAAAAGAATAGTCTTTTAATAAATGGTGCTGGAATAATTGGGCATTTGTATGCAAAATTAAGACCTCCCTTCTTACCTAGTACCATATATAAAAATAAACTCAAAATGAATGAGACCTCCATATAAAAATTAAAACAATAAAATTCCCAAAAAATTACACAAAAATTTTTTTGTGACCTTGTTTAGGCAAAAATTCCTTAGCAAGAAATGCTAAGAAATGAACGAACTACTAAAGAAAAACGATAACTTGGACTTCATCAAAATCAAAACTTCTGCTCTTGAAAGACATTGTAAGGAAAGTTGAAAAGGCAAACCACTAGAATTGCAGAAAATATTAGCAAACACACAGTAATATGTATATTGCGCAGGAAAACTTTCCTTAGAAATTAACAACTCAAGAAGATAATACAATTAAAAATGTGCAAAAGAAGAGAAGAGAGAAGAATCAAATAGATGCAAGAAAAAATGATAAAGGGGATACTATCACTGATCCTACAGAAATACAAACTACCATCAGAATATACTATACACACTTATCCACAAATAAACTAGAAAATCTAGAAGAAATTGATAAATTCCTGGACATATACACCCTTCCAAGACTAAACCAGGAAGAAGTTAAATCCCTGAATAGACCAATAATAAGTTCTGAGATTGAGGCAGTAATTAATAGCCTACCAACCAAAAACAAAAGCCCAAGACCAGATGGACTCACAGCTGAAATCTACCAGAGGTACAAAGAGGAGCTAGTACAATTCCTTCTGAAACTATTCAAAACAGGAGGAAAAGAGGGACTCCTCCCTAACTCATTTTATGAAGCCAGAATCATCTTGATACCAAAACATGGCAGAGACAAAACAACAACAAAAAAAATTTCAGGCCAATATCCCTGATGAACATCCTTGCAAAAATCCTCAATAAAATACTGGCAAACCGAATCCAGCAGCACATTAAAAAGCTCATCCACCACAATCAAGTTGGCTTCATCCCTGGGATGCAAGGCTGGTTCAACATACTCAAATCTATAAACATAATCCATCAAATAAACAGGACCAATGACAAAAACCACTATTACCTCAATAGATGCAGAAAAGGCCTTAGATAATATTCAACATCTTCAAGCAACAAACTCTCAATAAACTAGGTATTGACAGAACATATCTCAAAATAATAAGAGCTATTTATAACAAACACATAGCCAATATCATACTTAATGGGCAAAAACTGGAAGCATTTCCTTTGAAAACCAGCACAAGACAAGGATGCCCTCTCTTACCACTCCTATGCAACATAATATTGGCAGTTCTGGCCAGGGCCATCAGGCAAGAGAAAGAAATAAAGGAAGAGAGGAAGTTAAATTATCTCTGTTTGTATTCAAATAGGAAGAGAAGAAGTCAAATTGTCTCTGTTTGCAGATGACATGATTTTATATGTAGAAAACACCATCATCTCAGCCCAAAAATGAACCTCACAAGCATTAGGATGAATCAAAGGAGCCAGAACCAAAAGACTTCATGATATATGATTCCATTTATATGACATTGTGGAAAAGACAAAATTTTAGAGTCAGAAGTAAAATTGTTGCCTGGAGTCAGGGGTGAGGAGAGATTATGATTATATAAATATAAATATAAAATTATATATTTATAAAAGTGATGAATTTTACAAGTATTTGTCAAAAATGCTTTATATTATACAAATATTGTCAAAAATATGCTTTGTACTACAGAAATGTATATTATACAAACATTTATTACATATAAATATCACCTTATGTTTCAGAATGTAAAAAAATGCAACAGTTGTTATATTACAGCATATTGTTAATTCAGAGATTAGTCACACGTGCCCTTAATGCTTGAAGAGTTCAGAGCAAAGAGATCACCACAGCCCCTATGCTACAGAGGATTTCAGTCCAGAAAATAAACTTGAGTTGTATTCGAAGGAATGAGAAAGACTTGGAGAGAAAAAGTGGAAGAGAGAGATCATTCTGCCTCATCTTCCCCCAAATATTCTCCACACTTCTAAAGAGAGCTCTTTGGATAATCCCACAAACTCAGGCATGTCACTCTCCTTCTACAAATCCACAGTTGTTCTCCATCACCATGAGGATCCCATCCAAACTCCTCAGTATGGCGTGCATAGTGCTGATGACCTAGCTCCCATTCATCTTGAGGTCCATTTCCAACAACACTGCCTTCACTTCCTGAATTATCAGTAAGTCAACATGCCCAATCAGCACCTCTGCCTGGGCCCTGCTCAGAGTATCAGTGTGCCAGCCTCCAGGCTATAGAGCTTGGGAAGGCAGAAAAGACAAAACTGCTGAGTCAGAATCCTTGGTAGGAAATGAGACAGATTGTTTAACCAGGAATTCAGAATGGCATCAAAAAAGACAATGAGTCCTACAATGTGGACCTCTAGAGAGAATTTTGGCTCAGAGGCTTTTAGCAGGAACTTCATTAATAAAACAAGTGTACTGGAGGAGGGTGGAGCTATGAGCCTAAAGATCAATTCAAAAACTCCTAGTCCAGGTCAGCGCACCAGAGCCATTCCAACCCAGAGAGTGAGGCAGTATAGCCCAGTGGCTAAGAGCATGATTTCCAAGACTCTGAACTCTACATTTCCACTCTAATGACTATGCTATGGTGGGCAAGTAATTAACTTTTCAAAGCCTCAGTTATTTTAAATCTGTATAGTGATTAAATGCAATAATGCATATGAAACTAATAACACAATGATTGGCAAATAGCAAGTTCTGAGTAAATGATGTCCACAAGTGTTAAGAAGAGTGAAGCAACTTGAGTACTGCTTTAGAAAGGGCATTTGAAATGTGGGAAATTCCTAAACTCACCTGTGGAGAATGGGATAATGTAGCAGTCAAATGAATTAATGTTATGTTTGGATCATGTAAAACTAGAAACAATGAACAAGAAACAATGGGCTACAAAGCTTGGATGAATCACTTTACCTCTGTGGACCTCAGTTTTTTGTTTGTTTAGTTTTTTTTACCTATAAATCTGGATTTGATGACATTTTACAAATCGTCCAGCTCTAACACGTTATGACTCTGTAAAATGAGATGGATTATTGAATTATGACAAGAGTACTCTTTCATTTTATATGACCTTAGAAAAGAATGATGCCCTCAGATGATCTGACATTTTCCAGCTCTAACTTGCTTCATTAATTTAGGATTGAAGCAATAACATAGGATTGACAGTGAAATTGAAATTGAAATTAGCACATAAATAATATAGAAATGTATTAATTTGGTATAGCAAAGTTTGGGATAATAGTTTTGCTGGAGAATATTTATGCAGTGGTTAAAAGCATACTGAATCAGTTCTAAAGGGGGTATTTTCAGCAAGGAAGATGTCTGGGACGTGACTTCACAAGATGGTGTGATGGGAACTTTTTAATGTCATGCCTTGCAGAAATATCAATCTTGACAAATATTCACACATAGAGTACCATCATGGGAGTCCAGGAGTCCTGTAGAGAAGTTCCAACACACTGTTGGAGCAAAACATCCAAGAATAGATACATCGAAGAGAGTAAAAGAACATTTTCCCTTTACCTGCATTACATGTCCCCCAAGGTGGCTCTGTTGAGTGCCAAGAGAGAACTCTTTGACCTACAATCTCTCTGGCAGGAGAAAGTAAGAGCATAGTGAGTGAGCACCCAGCTTCCCCAGATATCCGGAATACTGCTCAAGAGGGCCTTTTTTTTTCTCATCTTATCCAGAAAACCGAGAATGAATTAGGAGAGGATGGGAACAGGACAGACAGGACACAAACCCTAACTGGTCCACCAACTTCATCAGGAAGCTCATTCACAAGCCACTTGGGGCACCTCATCTATGGACCCTCCAACTAGCCCATTGACACTCCAAATATTTCACGTCTCACCTCCCTTGCCCCCAGGCTCGTTCCTCTAGCGTAACTTCCCTGAGATTACATTTATATCTTGTAAAGCTAGGAAAATGAACAAAGAAAAATTGTTCCCTGAGTGTGTTCTCATGAATGGTGAGTGCAAGTATCTCATAAAGACAGCCAACTCAGCTCTGTGGGATTGGAAAAAGCCACACAAACTTAAGAATTTCAAGGCACAACCGGAGAAAGCAAATGAGAGGCTGTCAACACCTGGCTTGGCTTTGTGTGACCTAAAAAGAATCTAAATTCATCCCCCAAGAGGAACAAGATGTATGGAGCAGGAACATTCATAGAAAAAGATCTGAGCTAGTCTCAGAATCCCTAGCCAGGCTAATTGGTGAAGGTGTTTCTCTCCTGAAGCCAGTCAATAAGAACTGAAGGAGATGACTCTTCTTCAAACATGAGGATAGCAATGCAAGACTTTAAGGAACATGAAAAATCAAGGAAACATGATACCATATAAGAGCCAAAATAATATTTAAGTAATTAATCCCACAGAGATGGAGACCAGTAAATTGCCTGGCCAAAAATTCAATAATATTGTTTCAGGGAAACTCAGTGAGCTATATGAGAACACCAATAGACATCTCAACAACAACAAAAAAAGATGCATAAAAAGTGAAAAGTTTAATAAAAAGATATAAATCAGGCTGGGCGCGGTGGCTCACAGCTGTAATCCCAGCACTTTGGGAGGCTGAGGCGGGTGGATCACGAGATCAAGAGATCGAGACCATCCTGGCCAACATGGTGAAACCCCGTCTCTACTAAAACATACAAAAAAAGCCGGGCATGGTGGCACGTGCCTGTGGTCCCAGCTACTTGGGAGGCTGAGGTGGAAGAATCGCTTGAACCCAGGAGGCGGAGGTTGCAGTGAGCCGAGATTGTGCCACTGCACTCCAGCCTGGCGATAGAGTAAGACTCCATCTAAAAAAAAAAAAAAAAAGATCATAAAAAGATCAGAAATTCTCAAGCTTAAGAATGCAATGAATCAATATGAAAAATGCAATAGCACATCAAAAACTGACTTGATCAAATAGAAAAAAATCTGTGAACTTAAAGATAGGTCACTTGTATTCCATCAGAGGAGAAAATGGAAAGAGAATGAAAAAGAATCAAGAAAGCTTATTGGATTTATGATACACCATCAACAAAGCTAACTTTGTGTTATGAGTGTTCTAGAAGGATAAGGAAGAGATAAAGGGGCAGAAAACTTATTTTAAGAAATAATGGCTTAAAACTTCCCAAATCTGGGGAAAGATATTGGCATCCAGGTATACGAAGCTTAGAAGTCTCTAAATAGAGTCAACTTTTAAGAAGACTTGACCAAGATCTATTATAATCAAAGTGTCCAAAATCAAAGACAAAGAGAATTTTGAAAACAACAAAGGAAGGTGGCTCACAACACACAATGAAAACTTCATTAGGCTAGCAACATATTTTTTTAGCAGAAATTTTGCAGTATAGGAGAAAGTGAGACAATATATTCAAAGTGCTAGAAGTTAACAAATTGTCAAGTAAAAATACTTTATCTAAGAAAGCTGTCCTTCAGAAATAAAGGAAAGATAAAGACATTCCCAGACAAATAACAAATGCCAAGGGTTTCATCACTGCTGGACCTGCCTTACAAGAAATGCTACAGGGTATTGTTCAGGCTGAAATAAAAGAATGTTAATTAGTAACAGGAAAATATATGAAAGTATAAAACTCACTAGTAAAGATAAGTATATAGTCAAATTCAGAGCACTCTGATACTGTAATGGTGGTATGTAAATTTTGTTTGGGATGATGAAAATGTTTTGAAAGTGAGTAGTAGTGATGGTTTTCCAACATTGTTAATGCATTTGATGCCACTCAATTGAATCGTTAATAATTGTTAAAATTAGAATGTTATGTATATTACACCACAATAAAAAAACTTTAAAAAATTAAAAAAATTACTTCTAACTCTAGTATAAAGATTAAAAGCAAAAAAGTATGCAAAATAACCATTAGCTGCAATAATTTGTTGAATACACAATAGAAAAAGGTGTAAATTGTGACATCAAAACAAAATATGGGGAAGAAGAGGGACAAAAGCATAGTTTTGGGATGAGATAAAAAAGTTATTAGATTAAAATAGACTTATAATTATATAATGCTTCCTGTAAGCCTCACTGTAACCACAAAGCAAAACATATAGAGGCACAAAGAGAAAGAGAAAGAAATCAATGCATACTGCTACAGAAAATTATCAAAACACAAAGTTAGACAGCAAAAGAAGAAAAAAGGAACAGAGGATTTACAATACAGCCAGAAAACACTAAACAAAGTGACAATAATACGTCCTTATCTTTCAGTCATTACGTTAAATGTATATTGATTAACTTATCTAAAGACATGGAATGGCTGTACAGAAAAAAAATAAGACAAAAATCAACTATATGTTGCCAATAAGAGACTAACTTGAGCTTTAAGACGATACATAGAATGACAGTGAAAGGATAGAAAAAATATTCTATGAAAATGGAAACAAAAAAAATTGGGGTAGCTATATAAGTATCTAATGTAAGTATCAAACAAAAAAGATTTTAAGTCCAAAACTGTCACAAGAGACAAATGTTATCATATAATTATAAAGCAGTCAATTTATCAAGAGGATAGAACAATTATAAGTATATATGTATCTAACATTGGAATAACTAAATATATAAGACAAATATTAAAAGAGCTGAGGGGATAAATAAATGGCAATACAAAATAGTAGCCTTCGATTCTCCACTTGCAGCAATAGATAGACTATCCAAACAGAAAAATAATAAGGAAATATTGGATTGGTACTATGCTTCAGATGAAATAGATCTAACAAACATATTTAGAAGATTCCCCTCCAACACAGCAGAATACATATTATCATCAACAGCACATGGAATATTTTCCAGAATAGATCACATGTTAAGCCATCAAACAAGTATTAAGAAGACTGAAATCATATGAAATATGAAATGTTGTTTTTGACCACAATGATATAAAACTAGAAACCAATACCTTAAGGAAAACTAGAAAATTCACAAATATGTGGAAGTTAGTTAATACACTTCTAACGACCAAAGGGCCTAAGAAGAAATCAAATGGAAAATGTTTTAAAATCTTGAGAAAAACTAGGGTGGAAATATATTGAAACTGATGAGATGCAGCAAAAGCAGTTCTAAGTGGAAAGTTTATAGTAATTAATGCTTACAGGAAGAAAAAAAGGATCTCAAATAAACATTCATCCTAATTTTACATCTCAAGAAACTTAACAAACTAAACCCCATGTTAGTATGGAAAATATGATAACAAAGATCAGAGCAGAGATAAATGAAATAGACACTAGTAAAACAACAGAAAAAAAATTTAAAAACCAAGACCAGGTATTTTGAAAAGGTAAACAAAATCAACAAATCTTCAGATAGACTTAAAAAAGTGGAAGACTCAAATAACACTAGAAATGAAACAAGAGACATTACAACTGCCACCACAGAAATACAAAGGATGACAGACTACTATGAATATTTTATGCCAACAAATTGGATACACTAAAATAAATGGATAATTCCAAGAAACATATAACTTAGCAAGACTAAGTTATGAAAAAACAGAAAACCTTAGAGATCAAGTATAAATAAGAAGATTGCATCAGTAATCAAAAATCTCCCCAACAAAGAAAAGCCAAGCCCTGATGGCTTCACTGTTGCATTCCACCAAGTATTTGAAGAATTGACATCAATTCTTCTCAAATTCTTCCAAAAAATTGAGGGGGAGGGCAAACTTCCAAATTCATTTAATGAGGCCAGCATTACTCTGATATCAAAGCCAGACAAGAACACTGAAAAAAAAAAAAAAAAAAAAAGAAAAAGAAAAATACCTGTCAATACCCTGATGATAATAGATGCAAAAATCCTAAAAAAAAAACTGGCAACAATTCAATGCCAAATTATATCATATACCATGATCAAGAGCTATCTATACCTGGGATTCAAGGATTGATTCAATATACATATATCAATAAATGTGTATACCTTATTCACAGAATAAAGCTTAAAATTATATGATTATCTCAATAAATGCAGAGAAAGCATTTGACAAAATTCAATATTCTTTCAACAAATTAGTTACAGAAATAATGTATCTTAACACAATAAAGGTCATAATGAAAAGCACACAGCTAACATCATCATACCAAATGGTAAAAAGCTTAAGGTGTTTTCCTTAAGGTGTTAAAGCGTTTCTTTAAGACAAGACAAAAATGCCTATTAGGCAAAATAAGTAAATAAAATAAATAAAAAACATTCACATCATATGATAGCTAAATCATCTTTGTTTGCATATGATACAATCTTCACCAAAAAACTGTTAGAACTAACAAATGAATTCAGTAAAGTTGTAGGATAAAAGTTAACATGTAAAAATCAGTAACATTTTTATATACAACCAAAAACTATCCAAACAAGAAATTAAGAAAATTCTCAGCAAACTGACACAAGAACAGAAAACCAAACACCACATGTTCTCACTCATAAGTGGCCTCTCAAAGTACTGAGATTACAGATGTGAGCCATTGTGTCCCACTTAATGGCAGAAATTCTTAAATAAGCCCTATAGGGTTTTTGTGTACAGATAAGTCACCCATGTGCATACCTGGGTAACAATAAATGGTATAAAAATGCTCTTTTCTAGCTTTGCAAATGAGGTTTGCAAATTTAGGGCTAGAGATAAATTGCAGGGATCACAGAGAAGGTATCCCCCAGTGGTTTTCTTTTTCTACTCTTCCTTCATGCTAAATAAAATATTGAACAAATATTTTTAAAATATCTACTTGAAGTTGTACTAGGTATTAGTCTGTCTGAGATACCTATGTGTCTCTGTGTAGTCCATGTAAAATAGAAACTGCTCTCAGTGCAAAACTTGGGTTGAGCCACTCTCAAAAAACACTTGCTCATCTTCATGAAGATTTTCATGTTAAAAATTTCTTAGAGGTCTTGTTTAGACACCCTCCCGCGTATCCAGGGTGAAGTGTCCCTGTTTAGTAGAGTCAGGGTTCTAGCACCCCAAAAAAGCCAACTCAGATAAAAAGCACTATTTATAGACTGTTTCCTTCCGGACAAGTTATAGCTTCCCATTTGTGTTTCATAACACAAAACATACTAGAACTGATTCTATCATATTCTTTTTAAAAAAGGATAAATATCTTAATATCTTATCTAGAGGAGGGAAATATCTAGTATATATATATATGACGGCCAATCTATACAAGATGTTACCAATATTTAGTTGATAAAAATGCCAGTAATAAATTATTTGTTTCTACGAAGGCTTTAGTAAACATATTGCTATGAGCCTATATGGTATGTGTATGTGTATACATGTGTAGCGCTATACATTATAAAAGAACATGAGCTTGCATACTGGATTACGTTACAGAACAATGCCCTAAATAATTAAAAACAATACAATAATTGTATTATGCTTAGCATGATAATGTATTTCAAGTTTACTGAAATCTTCATTGGCCATCCTTTTGTATGGAACCAGTGGGAAACTCACTCACTCTCAGGCAGGCTTAGCACCCCATTTTGACAAGGTTTCTGCTCTCTGCATGCCAGGTTTCCCAAATGAGCAGAATATGGCCATCTGTATGATTTTCCTCTTCAGATAGCTAGGCAGTTTCTGCTAGGCATATATATGAAACTACCTCAAAAAGCTCCAAAAGAGGAGAAAGGCTAAAATAAATCTTGGCTGCTGAAATGTAACCAGGTAACCACAGAGATGCTCCAAAGAGTCAAGACCAAGAATAGGGTGGAGAACAGAACTTGCACTTCTCTGAGAAGCTTAATCTTTTCTCTGGTCTCACGTTTATGATCAATGAATGCAATCTTAGAAAGACACTAGCTCTCCTTACCCCATCCCACATTGCCTGGATGTCACAGTGTCTCCAAATTACTGTCCTCAGTGGTAGTTGAATTTCACCCACTTCATGGATTTCTAAAAATGAGAATAATAATTCCAGTCTCTATTTACATAAAAAAGAGTTCATTATATTAGATACCATTCCCATAAAAGAAGAAAAGCCCACACTCATGTGTGGCGTGAGGAAGCAGGTAAGTACTGACTTCTGCTCGTTTTTGCTTTGCTCATTTCAGCTGCACTGGGCCTCAGATGAGTTTTTTCTGTTCAGGGAGTTTTAAGTCTTAGGTTTCACTAGGAAATGTATAATCCCATGAGAGGAAACAAACTGCAGTGGTTTAAGGGAGCATTCTGAAATTAGACTGACCAGTTCAAATCCAAGCCCTACTACATCCTAGTTGTTTGACCTGGAACATTTACTTAACCTCAATTTCCTTACCTCTAAAATGTAGATACTCTTAGTGTCTGCCTCTTTGTATTCATATGAAGATTAAATAAAATAGTCCATATAAAATGTTTAGTACAGTATTGGGCACATATGAAATAGTATGTTGTTATAATTATTTTCAATGTGGTGATGGGTTTTTTATTTTTATACTTTTTTATTATCAGTGATTTGAAAATTCCAATAATAAAAATTCTGCCTCCCCATCCAAGTCACTCTTCTCAATTTTGAACATAGAAAGAGTCATGGAATGATCTCACAGAAAAATGGTGCTTTGGGTACTTGGGAATTTGAGCTCCTGTATGACACAGAAAAGAGCCAAGGCGTAGGCATAGGAGTATTTCTCCATTGTCAGAGTTAGGCCATGGGGCCCAAGGCTGTTCTGGGAGTGGGAACTATCTTGTTACTTTGTGTTCCTCTGCTTCTCCTTACTTACCTATGCTCAAGTCAATGATGCCTCCCTTCCCACAAAAAGCAAAGGCTAAGTGTTAGAATGTCTGTGAATATTTAGAGTAGATGGTGCCCGTTTTTGGGACAGTAAATGCAAGAAGCACACACCCTCTTTTGGAGAATGCTGTTTTTGTTATATATGAGGCATCACACCATCAAGTGAGAAACTTTGCATCTCTAGTATAAACAGGCATGTCAAAGAGTAATATTGTACCTAGGAATAAGGAAATACAGTAAATTCCTGTTATTTGTGTTAGCTGTCTTCTATAAAGTTGCTGGGAACACTGAATTAGAAAATACTGAGCCATCACTCCTAGGGGAAATACAGGATTAGGTTCCCTGTTGATCTCTGGTCACAATTTTTTTCAACCAATAAATGCTTAACCTTATTTTATATGTGGTTTCTATTTGAAGACACCTTATTCAATATATGTTGTTGATTCATAACACCCAACTCACAGCCAACAACACTGTAACTCTTGCCTGAACAAAGCTTATCTGACACTCGTGTTTTTCTTTGTAAGGCACAGCACAGCCTTGCACATATAACAAGGCAGCAATTCAGCACTATCTTTGGGGAATGAATTAGTCAGGGTTCTCTAGAGAGACAGAACTAATGGGATATATGTAAATGAGTTTATTAAGTATTGATGCACATTATGACAAGGTCCCACAATAGGTTGTCTGCAGGCTGAGGAGCAAAGAGAGCCAGTCTGAGTTCCAAAACTGAAGAACTTGGAGTCCGATGTTCAAAGGCAGAAGGCATACAGCACGGGAGAGAAATTAGGCTGGTAGGCTAGGCCAATCTCGCCTCTTCACATTTTTCTGTCTGCTTTATATTCGCTGGCAGCTGATTAGATGGTGCCCACCCAGATTAAGGATGGGCCTGCCTTCCCCAGCCCACTGACTCAAATGTTAATCTCCCTTGGAAACACCCTCATAGACACACTCAGGATCAATACTTTGCATCCTTCAATCCAATCAAGTTGACTGACACTCAGTATTAACCATCACAAATCCACCCCTGCCAACCAGAACCCATACACATATCCTAGATCATACATGATCTTTAAATAAAGACAACAATAAGGTCATAATTTTGCCTAACATAATACAACTATCCTTCGTACAACTGGAAACTTACCAATCTCCAACCCAAATACATTACGTAAAGCTAACAATACTAAAATGCTGATATGAAGTCAATAAATCTTGTGTCAAATGATAAAGGAGAAAGGAAATAAAATGAAGATACGTCTTAGTACAAGCGTTATACAAGCATAAACGTGTCTTTAAAAAAGGAGGAAGAAATAGTCATGACAGTCACAGTCCTCATTTCTGCAGCTGGTCATATGGTTTTAGTTGGTATTGATGAATACCTTCTTCTACTACCCATTCTGTATTCCATTTGACTTCAGCAAGCACCTCAGCAGGTCGTGGTTTCTTCTTGGTGGAGTGGCCCAAATCTTCATTCAAGAATGAAGGTTTGGGCCATTTGTGGTCCTGCCTGGATTGGGCTGTTGTGGTTTACCATTGACCTTAATCACAAGGCATGGTAATACTAAGAGATGCCCTAATGGATCTCCTGTATTCCATGCATACTCTTCCTTACCCATTTTGTGGAGTAGTAGACTGATTTCATCTTTATAGTCTGGGTCAACCACCCCAGCCAACACTGTAACTACTTTCTTAGCCTGTTGGCTTAAAGATAGGAGGGACCCAAAGTGTACGGGTGGCAATCTTAACTTATAGTTTAATGGAATAATTGTTGTGTCTCGTAGTGGCAGTGTTACTCCCTCTGGAACTAAAACCTCTAGGCCAGCAGAACATAATGTCACAGGAAAAGGAAGCAAGAATTTTGCTAGTGGATCTCTAGAGGTGATGGTGAGTGGTGCCACTTCCACTTCCACCCTGTGGTGTGTGGATCCCTGGATCCTAGCTATGGGACAAAACAGTACCATATATCAGACGCTCATTCAGAGCATACACTGCCTTCTGGAGAACTTTGCCTCAGCCCTGCAAAGTATTGTCACCTAGTTGGCATTTTAATTGTAATTTCAAAAGGCCATTCCACCGTTATATCAATCCAGCTGCATGAGGATGATGGGGAACATGGTAACAGCAATGAATTCCATGAGCATGAACCCACTGCCACACTTCTTTAGCTGTAAAGTGAGTGCCTTGGTCAGAGGCAATGCTGTATGGAATATCATGATAGTGGATAAGGCATTCTCTGGGTCCAGGATTGGTAGTCTTGGCAGAAGCATTCTATGCAGGATAGGCTAACCCATATCTGGAGTAAGTGTCTATTCCAGTGAGAACAAACCTCTGCCCTTTCCATGATGGAAGAGGTCCAATGTAATTGACCTGCCACCAGGTTGATGTCTGATCACCCTAAGGAATGATGCTATATCAAGGGCTCAGTGTTGGTCTCTGCTGCTGGTAAATTGGGCCCTCAGCAGTGGCCATAGCTAGCTCAACTTTGGTGAGTGAAAGTCCACATTGCTGAGCCCAGCATACCCTCCATCCCCCACCACCATGGCCACTTTGTTCATGGGCCCATTGTGCTATGACAGGGATGGCTGGGGAAAGAGGCTGAGTGGTGTCCACAGAATGGATCATCCTATCCACTTGATTATTAAACTCCTCCTCTGCTGAAGTCACCCGTTGGTGAGCACTCACATAGGATACAAATATCTTCACATTTTTTGACCACGCAGAGCCATCCACTTACCTCTTCCCCCAAATTTCTCTGTCACCAATTTTCTAATCATGCTTCTTCCAAGTACCTGACCATCCAGCCAAACCATTGGCTACAGCCCACGAATCAATAGGTGATCACACATCTTGCCATTTCTCCTTCCATGCGAAATGCACAACCAGTTGTACTGCTTGAAGTTCTGCCCACTGGGAAGATTTCCCTTTACTGCTGTTTTTCAGGGATGTCCTAGAAAGGGGCTGTGGTGCTACAGCTGTCCACTTTCAGGTGATGCCCGCATATCATTCAGAACCATCTGTGAACCAGACCCTAGTCTTTTCTTCATCTGTCAACTGATCACAGGGAACTCCCCATGAGGCCATCAATGCAGGCTTGAGGAGAGAAGGCAGGATGGCAGAAGTGGAGATCATGAGCATTTGAGCCTCTTCTTTATGTAACTTACTTGTGTCTTCAGGATATACTCAAGCCTGATCACATATATACCACTTTCATTTGATGATAGATTGCTGCTGTGCATGATCCACTTTATGGATAGGTGGGTCAGAAAGCACCCAGTTCATTGTAGGCAGTTCAGGTCCCATGGCGACTTGATGACCCATAGTCAAACGTTCAGTTTCCACCAAAGCCAGGTAACAGGTCAAGAGCTGTCTCTCAAAAGGAGAGTAGTTATCTGCAGAAGATGGCAGGGCCTTGCTCCAAATTCCTAGGGGCCTCTGCTGTGATTAACCCATAGGGGTCTGCCAAAGTCTCCAAACAGCATCCCTATCTCCACTGACACCTCAAGCACCATTGGATCTGCTGCGTCATATGGCCCAAGTGGCAGAGCAGCTTGCACAGCAACCTAGACCTGTTGCAGAGGCTTCTCCTGTTCTGGACTCCACTCAAAACTGGTAGTCTTTGGGGTCATGTGATAAATGGGCCAGAGTAACACACCCAAATAAGAAATGTGTTGCCTCCTAAATCCAAATAGGCCCACTAGGTGTTGTGCCTCTTTCTTGGTTGTAGGAGTGGACAAATGCAGCAACTTATTCTTCACCTTAGAAGGGATATCAACAGGCCCCACACCACTGGACTCCTTGGAACTTTACTGAGGTAGAAGGTTCCTAAATTTTAGCTGAATTTATTTTCCATCGTCTGGCACACAAATGTCTCACCAATAATTCCAGTGTGTTTGCTACTTCTTGCATGCCAGATCCCATCAGCAGAATGTCATCAATATAATGGACCAGTGTGATATCTTGCAGAAGCAAATGGCAAGGTCTCTCTGAGAGACCATGTCATAATCTGATTATGACATGAAGCCGGAGTTGATAAACCTCTGAGGTAGAACAGGAAAGGTATATTACTGGCCTTGCCAGCTGAAGGCCAATTGCTTCTGGTGGGCCTTATGAACAGGAATGGAGAAAAAGGCATTTGCCAAGTCAATGGCTATAGACGTGTAACAGGACATGTTTTGATTTGCTCAAGCAATGAAACCACATCTGGTACAGTAGCTGCAATTGAAGTCACCACTTGGTTAAGCTTACAATAATCCACTGTTGTTCTCCAAGATCCATCTGTCTTCTGCACAGACCAAATGGGAGAGTTGTATGGGGATGTGGTGGGAATCACCACCCCTGCATCTTTTAAGTCCTGATGGTGGCACTAATCTCCACAATCTTTCTAGGAATGTGATATTGTTTTTTATTTACTATTTTTCCAGGAATAAACAGCTCTAGTGGCCTCCCATTTGGCATTTTCCACCTTAATAGCCCTCACTCTACCAGTCAGGGAGTCAATGTGCGGCGGTGGGGGCGGTGGTGGAAGCTAAGTATGTCTATGCCAATTATATATTCTGGCACTGGGGAAAGGAACACAGAATGAGTCCCAGGACCCACTGGACCCACTGCAAGATGGCCCTGAGCTAAAACTTCATTAATTACCTGCCCTCCATAAAGCCCCTACTTTAACTGCAGGACCATAATGACATTTTGGGTCCCCTGGAATCAACATCAGCTCAGAGCCAGTGTCCAGTAGTCCCCGAAATGTCTGATCATTTCCCGATCCCCAGTGCACAATTACCCCAGTAAAAGGCCAGAGGTCTCCTTGCGGAAGGATGGGAGAAAGATTCACTGCAGAAATTGTTGGTAATATAGTGGGGTCCTTCCTCAAGGGGACCTGGTCTCCCCTTCATTTAAGGGGTTCTGGGTTTGTAAACTGGCTCAAATCTGGAAATTGACTGAGGGGTCCTGATTCTCTGTTTTTTAATTCAAAATAGTCTTTTGTCCATTCAACCTAAAAGTTTTCTGCGTATATAAATTAAGCAGGAATGAAGTAGTCTTCCTATCAATTTCACTTCTAGAAATGCCATGATTAATTAGCCAATGCCAGAGCTCTACAGGAGTCAGACTTTTCTGATTGCCGTTTTGCATCTGCTGTCCATTGTGATAGATACACCCACCTTGCCTTTGATGGTTGTGTGCTGCCACTTGGCCCCTGCCACTTCAGGATCCAATTATTCCCATCATATTTAAATTTTGTAGTCAAGTAACTGTGGTTTCTACTATTATATCTGACATACAGAGAAGAGCAATTACAGAGCTCTTCAAAGATGCAGGTGCTGCCCTCACAAATCTATTTTGCAAGGCATTAGTTAGGGTACATCTTCAGGACCCTCCCAGCTGGGATGAATGGTCTGAAGTGACTTATTCACACCACCATTCCAACCTCCCTAAACCTTTGGATCCCTTCCTCCACATTAAAACAAGGGAGATCAGGCATTTCCAGCTCACTCACAGTGGGCCATCTTTTAATCCATATTTTAGCTAACCAAGCAAATAGACTATTCGAATCTTTTTTAACTCCCTGAGCTGCAACATTAAATGCAGAGTTCCTCCTTAGTGGGCCCAAATCAATAAATCCAGCCTGATCCTACTCTATGTTCCTTCCACTATTATCCCACACCCTTAATATCCATTCCCATGCATGTTCTCCAGATTTCTATTTATATAAATTAGAGAACTGGAACAGTTATTTTTGAGTGTAGTGCACCTTCTCATGGCTCACACTCTCAACCTCACCTCTAGGGGCCGCCAGGACTTTAGTCTAGTTATAGATCTAGAAGCAAACAGGGGTGTTGGTAGTGGCTCCTGAACAGAATTATCATCTTGCCTGGCAACTGCCTCAGGGGAGGCAGTCACTATTGCCTCAGGCAGTACTATTGCCTCCAGGGTTTATCTCCTCAGACAAAGGTGGAAAGGCTGATGGCAGTTGTGTTGGGGAGGGGATGTTGCCACTGCTGGGGGATGGGGAAACTCCTCAGGAAAAAAAAAAAAAAAAAAAAAAAAAAATTTCATCAGAATTAACAAACTCAGTGTCCCCGGCTTCATCAGGGTCCTCCTATGTGTCCCCTTTCAAAGTTGCAGGGTCCCATTCTTTTCCAATCAACGCCCTCACTTTAACAGTAGACACCTGGCAAGGCTATGCATGTACCTTTCATTACAGGTTAGCCACTTAGTGGATAAGAGTTTATGCCTGTATTTTCACAATTTCAGCTCTTTTTCTGCAGGAGAGAAGACTCTCACTCAGGGCAGTCTTAGCAGAGTTGAGGCTCAGTATCTGCTTCTGAAGCTGGGAGATAGAATCCCTGAGTTCATAATTTTCTTTCAACACTCTGTCTACTGAACTTAGGAGTAACCAACCAGCTTCATTATGTTCCTTGGTTATTCGCCTATGGTCAAAAGTATGTGTAGAGTCACTAAACTCCTTATCTCTGATGAGCGATGAATCAGGAATGTCAAATGCATTTATTTTGCATACCTCTCTAAACAGTTTACATCAAATACTATTAGTGCTCTCCATACTATTAGAAGTAGAGTCCTTAGCATTTTTGGGTTTATTCATATTAAGCAGCCAACTCCAGAAACCCCAAAACCAATGAAAGAACTCCATCCTTAATATCCTATTTCTCTAGAACCATTCCTGGCACCAAAATCTGTATTAGTCAGGGCTTTCTAGAAGGACAGAACTAATGGTATGTATATGTGTGTGTGTGTGTGTGTGTGTGTATACTCTATATAGATATGGAAAAGAGTGTGTATATAGAGTATATATATATATAGAGAGAGTATATATATATATATATATATAGGAGAGAGAGAGAGAGAGAGAGAGAGATGAGTTTATTAAGTATTAACTTACCCAATCACAAGGTCTCATAATAGGCTGTCTGGAGGCTGAGGAGCAAGGAGAGCCAGTCCAAGTTCCAAAACTGAAGCACTTGGAGTCCAGTGTTTGAAGGCAAAAAGCATCCATCATAGGAGAAAGATGTAGACTGGGAGGCTAGGCCAGTCTCACGTCTTCATGTTTTTCTGCCTGCTTTATATTCACTGACAGCTAATTAGATGGTGCCCACCCAGAATAAGGGTGGTTCTGCCTTCCCAGCCTACTGATTCAAATGTTAATCTCCTTTGCATTGCCCTCACAGATACACCCAGGATTGATACTTTGCATCCTTCAATTCAGTCAAGTTGACACTCAGTATTAATCATCACAGGCAATATCTCAACAACAAAATCACCAAAAAAGAGCAAAAGGTGTGAAAAAAAAAAGTGGCACTAAATAGACCACAAGAAGGATATATTTATAATATGAAGACTAAAAGAAATCAGAGTGTTACCCTGTTTGGCCTCAGAGGGGAATGTGTGTGTCAGGCAACTCAAAATTTTTATTGCCCTATGCAAGATCCCAAATGACTGCAAAAACACTTGCAAGTATTGATTTGGGGTTACAAATAAATTTTAGTGAGAAGGTGAATTTGTAAGTACTGAATCCATGAAACTGTTTGCCCGTAAACCTTTCTTCCAGCAGTGTATATGAGTTCCTAATCACATTCTCACAGCACTTAGTTGCTTCAGACTTTAATTTTTACAACTTGGTTAATGAGTAATGGTTTGTATAGGCATTTACCTCATTATAGTTGCTTTGAACATATGTGAACAAAGTAGGCACTTGGTGTATGTTTAATGAATAAATACATGGCTAGCCTGCAGAATCAAACTAACTTGCAATTAAGATAGGTTCCATAAAGGTTCATTTTTTTCTTGATCTATTAGAATACTGTGGTATCTTCTGTAAATGTCATGGGTAAAGAGGCTCAAAATGTGCAAAAGTTTATGATTGCACAAATTTTTATGCAAATATTTAAGGACTCAGAAAAATGTGGAACTTTCCCCCCTTTGTTTAAGCAGGTTAGTAATCCCCATCTAATTCACAAAGTGCAATATGGACTGTAAATACATTTACATTATTGTTTTGTGATTATTTTCTTCACTTAATTAGAAATATTCAAGTGATTTCTGCTTATTGGACACCGAAAAAGCCAAAATGAAGAAATATTATTGTTGCTATTTCCTCCATCCAGTAGCTTTTTGGAAAAAAAAAAACAAAAAAAAAACAAAAATAACACACACAAACCTAAATTTGAAATCAGGTTTGAGACTGCACCAATCTTTCAGGAGGAATGAGGGCCAATAAATAGCACACGCTTTTTTTTTTTTAATACTATTTTGTTTAATGCAGGTTTTTGACCTAAGTAAAAGAAAAGATTACTTAGTTTTAATTCATTAATGTTTACTTTCTAAATATACTTTAGAGTTTATGTCCTCAGTATAGTTTGAATTTTTTTCCCATTCTACATAGCATTCACCTTCAAAACTTGCATGTGAGACACCAGTTTTGTTTAATTTATTGGAATATTTATTTCATAGTCATTGTACCATTTTATTTGACAACTCCATGTAGAAGCACAGAAAATAAAAATCTGTTTCCTTTATAATGCAAAAGCAAGACATGGCATCAACATCTTTTCAGTCTTTTTAAAAATGGTTTGTTTACATTAATCTTGTTTGATATAGGAAGAAAGCTATTCAAGGTTGTTTTTGTTTCAAAGAAAGGAGATCATATAACTATTTGTGATCTAACTAATTAACCTGATCTTAGTATACTTTTTGATAAGGAGAGAAATAGTAATTTGCAAAAGGCAAGATCTAGGAAATGTCAAGGTGCAAAGGGGTGCTCCCGTCTAAGACCTCTCTCCTTGGGGGGAGGATCCTCTATTCTTGCCCATAAAGGAAAATGTTATTGGTATTCTTATTTATTAGATAACCTAGACTTTGAGTTACTGAGTGCAATATTTCCTATGCAATATATATGTATGTCTCTGAGTGTGATACGATTTGCCATGACTGGCACAATTCTTCTGTTGAGATGTGTTATTTAAAAAATAGAGTGGCCATTTCTCATTACTGGCAGTTGACATTGGTCACAGGTACTATGGTTGGAATTTTGGTAAACTCACTGGAATAAATCCATAAACTCTGGTAGACTTTAAAATTTATATTTACAGAACCTGAGATCACTTCTGCTATACTGTAAAAGCCCAGAAAAATGCATCAATTACCAAATAATTCATTTAAAATGTACTTTGCCAAGCAAATTTCTCCATCTACTACCTAGCCAACAAGCTGTGTATAGCTGTCATTACTGCCAGCTGCCAGATTAGGGTGCCTCACATCACCTCTTTTCAGAATGAGAGCCTATTCTTGGTGCTGGCATCATGTGACCCTGCCCTTTCAGCTCCTCATCCCTGTGGTCATTCCTGTGGTGATTTGGAGGTTTGCGCATCAGACAATTGACTGGCTCAGCTGCTTAGGCACTGAAAGGCTCAGGGGACAAAGAACCTTCCATTCCATGCCAGTGTCTTGGATTTCACTCATTTTGAAATTCATTTATTAAATGTGCATTTATTAAGTCCAAAGTACGCTTCTAGGCACTTGGGACATTAACAATCAACAAAATCGAAAAAAAAGTCCTGCTTCCATATAGCTTATATTCTAGTGAATTGACATTTCAGTAATTTCACTTGATAATCAGAGCATATATTTGATCAAATTTTTATGAGAACTTTTAAAAGATATGAATAGCAAAATCTCTTACAGGCTATACAAAAACCTTTTAATAAAAAGTTTGGGAATGCCTTGCTAGCTTTTAATTTTGTAATAGTATTAGATCTATAATAGAGTTGCAAAACTAGTAGAGATGTCCTATATGCCTTTTATCCAGTGTCCTTGAATGTTAACATCTTACATAACCATTGTAGAATTATCAAAGCTAAGAAATTAACTCTAGCACAATACTATGAACTAAGCTATAGACTTCATTTGTATTTTGCAAGCTTTTCCCCTAACGGCTGTTTTATTTCTGTCCCAGGATCCCACATGGCATTTATGTGTCATGTCTCCTTGGCCTTCTCCAATCTGCGACAATTCTAATCTTTTCTTGTCTTTCATGACCTTGATCTTTTGAACAGTACTTGCCACATATTTTAGTAGAATGTCTCTTAATGTTGGTTTCACGATATTTTCTCAAGTTTAGTTTGAGTTACGCATTTTAAAGAAAAATACTCAAAAGTCACGTGGCCTTCCCACTTCATCATATTAGAGGGGTGCATGCTGCCAATATATCTTCTTCTTGGTGATGTTAACTTTCACTACTTGAATAAGGGCTTGTCTGACAGTTTTCTCCATTACAAAGTTACTGTATTTCCCTCTGAAATTAATAAATATTTTGGAGGAAATATTTTGAGAATATGCAAATATCTTGCTCTTCTGAAATGTTTACTCACTAATTTTAGCATTTATTGGTGGATTCTTTTTCAGAAATTATTACTATGGCATGCTAAGGATGATTTTCTACTTCTTTTGTTCCTTTTCATATATTTATTAATTAGAATTGTTTGGTAAGGAAGGGCTCTCTCTTATCCCTCATTTATTTATTTGTCAATTTTTTAAATCATTTATATCAGTATAGATTCACTTTATATTATTCTTTGGTTTATAAATGCCAGATATAGGTGATGGGCGGGAAGGCAGCAAACCACATTGCCGTGTATGTACCTATGCAACAATCTTGCATGTTCTTCACATGTACCCCAAAACCTAAAATGAAATAAAATATATATTTTAAAAAAAGAAACAGACACTAAAAAAATAATAATAATAATTTCTTTTTTTTACAAAAAGTTTTTCCAGTTTTGGCCTTTAAAGCTCCTTTCAGATTGGCCCTTGTGTCTGTTGGACCTTTTGGGTAGGTCAACGTCTCCTTAATGCAGCTGGAGATGAGGAAGATTCGCTTTCATTGATTCTGTTTGCTTATTTTTATCTGCCAGGACATTTTATTTTTAAAGGAACATTTTATATATTTTAAAACTTGCTAAGACATATACAAAGGATACAATATGAAACATATATTAAAGAAAACTAAGCTACTCCACCAATATGTGACTGTTATATCTCACCTCATTAAATCAGGAATTATGACTAGGACTGGAAGAAAATGCTCCCTAACAGTTTACGATTCAGTGATTGAGAATATAGCAAAGCAAATGCATCATCTAATCAAATGTGGACAGCTGAGCAAATATATTCAATCGCAACATATTGTAATATATCCCACATGCCCATTGTATCTTAGCTGTTATAATGCAGAGTATATTATGTCATGAAGACTAACCATCTCTTTGTTCTATTTTAAGAATTTTATTCCTCTGTTCACAAGTAAAGTTGAACTATGTTATTTACATGTTTTTAAATTTTTAAAGTCTATGAATCTTATAAACAGAATAAAATTTGTTTCAAAATGTTAATTTCCTTCAGTTCCATCATGTTGCCACGAATGACAGGGTATCATTCTTCTTTATGGCTGAATAGTATTCCACTGTGCATATATGTGTGTGTGTGTGTGTGTGTGTGTATAACATATATAATAAAGAAAACGTTATATGTGTGTGTACATATATATATACTCACATGCCATATATAACATGTTATATGTGTGTGTATATATATGTGTATATGTATATGTGTGTGTGTGTGTGTGTATATATATATACACATATATATATACACTCACATACCATATGTAACATTTTCTTCATTCGTTTATTTGTTGTTGAACACATAGCTTGCTTCCATATCTTGGCTATTGTGAATAGTGCTGCAGTAAACATGGGGGTACAGATAGGACATTACATTAAGTGAATTAAGCCACCAACAGAAAATTAAGCACTGCAAGTTCTCACTCATATATGGAAGTCAAAAAATGTTGATTTCATAGAGTTTAAAAATAGAACAGAGGATACTAGAGGCTGGGAAGGGTAGAGGAAATGGAAAGATAGGGAGATATTTGTTAAAGGATACCAAATTCCAGCTAGGTAGGAGGAATAAGTTCTAGTGTTCCATATCACTGTAGGATGACAATATTAACAATAATATATTACATAGTTCCAAATAGATGGAAGGAGAATATTGAATTTGCCCAGCACAAAGAAATGACAAAACTTTCAGATGCTGGATGTACCAGTTACCCTGATCTGATCACTATACATTATATGTATCAAAAATCACTACATATCCCATAAATATGTACAATAATTACTTTTCAATTAAAAATAAAATTAAAAAATTAAGTCTTAATGTCACATTACATATGTACTCTAAGAAATTTTTTTCTGTTTATTCTGACTCTCATATCATTTCTTTCCCCTCTGCACAGCCTTTAAGGTTTGGCTTCCTGTGTCATTTTTATTCCATTACAATTTCTTCATCATCTTTCAGTTTTTTCAAAGATATATTGAAACTTCCACACCACTAATGTTTTCTCCTACCTTCTCTTTGCATTTGTAGATTTATAACATTTGTGTTCCTCAGTATTTTATCATGTCTTTGTATTTAATTCTCTTTAACTGGAAATCTCACTTATTTAAAAGAAATTATGTTTAAGACCTCAGATTTTCATTCAGAGTTGTGAATGATATTCTTGAGTTTGTTGCAACGTTGAACCACTGTGCCCAACTAATATTTGTATTTTTAGTAGAGGTGGGGTTTCACCGTGTTGGTCAGGTTGGTCTCAAACTCCTGACCTCGTGCTCTGCCCACCTCGGCTTCCCAAAGTGCTGGGATTACAGGTGTGAGCCCCTGAGCCTGGCCCTACTTTTAGCTCTTTAAAGCACTAGTATTCTGTCTTTGCAAACAAATCTCTAGTTTCATATATGATGAAAATTTCTGGAGAACTTGTTTCATACCTAGAAGATTCAGTGGTATTTCAGGGTTTAGGTTTCACACAACACTATGGCTCCATGCTTCTCAGTCTTATTTTATAAAATGTACTTAATTAAATATTATTTTCTCTTGGTTGCTCAAGTTGATCCTCTACTCATCATCCTTCTGCTTTCCCTGTCATGAACAACACTTGGAATCTAAGACAGATGCAATTTAAATAGGCTGTGAGTTACTTTTAATTTTCAAAGTGAGATGATGATTGAATTGTGAATTTTTTGTTCAATTTTAATCCCTTGGATTTGGAGATGTTAATGATTCATTTTGATAACTTGTGTTATTTCTTATTTATCATCCTTGAAAACACTTCATGAATAGGCTGTTCATTTAATTTATCTTTCATGAAGGAATTAGCATTTTTACTCTCCTTTATAAATAATCTTGAAGTGATATTTTATATCAAAGCAATTCTAGGAAAATTACAGTAGGAACAGGATAAAACAAAAGAAGGGTCTCAATAAAATGAAAACTTTTTTATAATAGATATGTTTCTAGATTTTGAGTTCACAGATCACTAGGTTTGCAATCATGACTGCTCTCTGGAGAAAAGAAAGGACAGTTTATATATCATATTTTAAAACAAACATGGAAAACTAATTTTACAATTTTTCAATAACATTGAAATGATATTTGTGCCACTCAGAATATAGCCTCATATCATTCATTAGTTCGTCTATCCACCAGCTTTAACACACCTTTACAATCATGTATGTGTAAAATAGTATAATAAATGTATATATATATGACTTGCAACTAAGGCCTATGTGACTTTAAGATGTTTGCTGGTTTTAGGTCTGTAGGTGCCAATTACTCATTCATTCAGCAAATTAGGCAACACTGCATTTGTTGAAAACTGTGCAATACTGAGTAAGAAAAGCAAAATATTCATTAATCCTATGGAGCTCACAATATAGAGGAGAAAGAGTTTTATGGAAGAATCATACCGATAATTAAACTGTCACAAATATCATAAGTGCTTTTAAAACGATACATCTGTTGCCCTAAGTTGACATGTGGAAGAGACTTAGGAAGGTGGGTCAGGGGTTCCTTGAGAAAGTGAGGAGTGAGTTAACTCTGAATGCAGAGCAGGATAACCCTAGTGAAAGTGTTTGGGGGAGTGTTTCAGGAGGGAGGAAAATCCTGTGCAAAGTCCTGGAAAGAGAAGGAGCCTGACAGGTTGGAGGCACAGGATATCTGTGAAGAAGCACTGACAGTGACGGAAAATGGGGAAGACGTGAGCTGAAGAGGCCGCAGAGACAAGACTAGGACTTCTGCAACAGGGTGGCTTTGGAAGTCAACTGGCCACCCACACCCATTCAAGGGGGACCTCCAGGACAGGACTTGGGCACTAATATAAAGTGCCCCAGAGATTCCCAAGTCCATCCAGCATTCAGAGATGCTTGACTAGGCCAGGCAGGGCCCTCAGCCATGTTAGGATTCTAGTTACTTTCCTAAGAGCAATGTGTTTTCATTGAAAGGTAACAAGCTCAGATTTGGGGGTTGAGAATGACATTTAAGCTACTATGTGGGATATATATTAATGGCTCATGATATAGTAGATGCAAAAAGAATCAGGAGGTTATTGGAATAGTCCCCAAGAGAAAGATAATGATATGGCTAGAGTACTGAAGAAATACAATAAAATTAAAAAGTGACTTAAATAATATATTTTGGCTGGGCACCGTGGATCATGCCTGTAATTCCAGCACTTTGGGAGGCTGAGGCAGGAGGATTGCTTGAGCTCAGGAGTTCTAGACCAGCCTGAACAACATGGCAAAACCCCATCTCTACAAAAAATACAAAAATTAGCTGGGTGTGGTGGTGTGCACCTGGAATCCCAGCTACCTGGGAGGCTGAGATGGGAGGATCACTGGAGCCCTGAGGCAGAGGTTTTGTGTTTTCAAATTACAGTACAATGTACTTAGTTGAAGTTTAAATATTTTTAATTTTATATAATTTTTTCCTTATTATCGTGTTTGGCACTGTATGCATTTCTTCAGCCAGAAGTCTGATATATCTTTCTTTAATTCCAGGAAATTCTGGTTAATTATTTTTTTCAACTCTTTCCTTTTTTTTTTTTTTTTTTGTAACACTTATATTAAATAATGCTGATGCTACTACTTCTGATTTCTCACTCTTTTTCTTACTCTGTATTATGTATGTTTTTAAACATATATATACTTTAAATAAACACATGCATATGTGTTTTATATAGGTATATAAAATATACACACATATATAAACGTATATACACAATATATGTGTATGTTTTTAACATTTGTTTCCTGCTTTTCATTACTTTTATCCTTTGTTGATGCATTCTGAGAGTTCTTCAACTTGAGCCTATAGTTTAAATCGTGTTTCAGTGGTTTACATTCTTCTATTCTACCATCCATTGCATTCTCTATTTCAGTAATAATGTATTTCATCCTAGTATCTCCAACTGAATTCTCTTTATAACTGCTTGCTATTTCATTATGTTTCCAATATCTCCTATCTCTCTGAGAATAATATGCTATTTTGAATATCTGTTCTGTGCATTTTGTTAGTTGTTTTTCCAGTGTAAGTTGCTTATTTGTAGTGTGGCTTTTTTCCCCCCCTGTTGTGCTCTGACTTCATAAGTGTATTGAGTGGTAATATTGCTTTGGAGAAGAAAAGGAAAAAGAGCAAAAGTTTAGGTTTTGCTTTGTGCTCCTAAAAATGTTCTAGATGTGCATAGGAGGTGTGCATCTCAAGACCTATAATTTTGCGATCTGAGTTCTGCCATTCCCTGTTCATCCATCTACCTCCACTCTCAGTTCCCCCACACCCCTCAACCAGTCTAGTCACCAGAACTCTTCCCAGGGCTTCAGTCCTGCTCTTATGGGGCAGCTGCTTGTAACAGCCAATGGGTTGGGCTGTTCAGAGGCCAGCTAGCCAATCAGGACTCCTTGTATAAGGCTTCCAATTTAAGCTCACATATGGCACTTCCTTGTGTTCCTTCTTACCCTCATCTGCTGCTATTATTTTCTTGCCCAGTATCAACTAGATGGAGAATAATCTAGGACTTTGGATGTCAAGTCCACACTATATTAAATGTGGACTTTGTTTTAACCCACCATTCCTGGTTGCATTTCCCATCCTCTCCTTTGAGCAACAATTTCTAGCATTGATAATCTTTTAGAATTTAAATTACAACAATGATTTTATCATCTCAGTTTTTAGCTGGTATAAATGCTGTTTGCCAATTGATTTTATGCTATGACTTTTCCATTCTTGATGTTCATATTAAATCGAGGTACTAATCTTGATTTTCAGGGTTGTAAGCATTAGAGATTCTCTAGGTGAAGTGCAAATATAGATTTGGCACAAAGCAATCATGTAATAAAACTAATAATTTTATTTATTTTCTTGCTTTTTGGAGGGCATGAGAAGACATTTTAAATAAGTAAAATAGTTATTATTTAAGAACTATTAGTGACATTATTTGCAATTCATCACATCAAAAATATGTCTTCAGTAAGTTTTTTTCCCAAGTAAAATACAGAGTAGAATTTCTGTATCCTTGCACGAACATTTTTTTCTGTCATCTGAATGCACATATTTGATTAAGTATAATAGACTTGTAGCATATTTTAAAATTTTGCCCATTTTTATCTTGAATTTGTTTCAGTGCTTAGTTGTTTAGAGGAGAAATATGAATCGCCTTATTTTATCACCATTATAGCATATTTTTTTCTCCTCTTCTCCTTCCTCTTCCTTCTCTTCCTTCCTCTCCCATCTAGTTGCCTCTAGAACTTTTTCTTTCATGCAGTCTATGCTTTCATCTAGATGTAAATATATATCTATCAACTGTGCCTGGAATATGGTTGATCCATTCTGGCAATACCTGTATCAGTGGGCCTTTGATTATAATTACTTTTCAATTATCTTTTTTGTAGCACTTGTTTCAAAATTAGAAACCATGATCAAGACACAGAAACCAAAGTCAGACATCTATCATCTTTATTCTCCAAATCCATCATCTTTTCTATGATCACAGCATTCATCTGTCTTTGTATTATACGTTCCTGGAAAAATTTTCAGAACAATATCTGGTCAGTGTTCAGATTTGCTGTTATAACAGTAATGTCCTTTACTTTATCCAAATAATTACTTAAACTTTGAAGTCACATTATGTATTTATTGTTTTTTACATTTTTTTCTTAGCCTGTTTATTTTTATCTCATTCTATTTCATATATTTCTCCCTGCTTCTCGATCAGTTTCCTCCCCCACCCCTGATTGTGGGTGTTTTCATTCAGTTGCCAACATGCGAAAACTAGATTTCTTAGAAATGTCATATTCTAGCTTCTTTGGAAGTAAGAGCTCTGACAACACTGTATCTCAGATCCCACTTGTAACCATTGCCTGAGGCTTCCCTCTTTAGCTAGAACATTTTCTTTCCAGTGTGTCACTGACTCCCCACTCTTTGACACTATGTTTCAGTTGTATTTTATTATTATACTTAAGAGCTTTTTCTTAAGCTAGTACTAAATAGAAAATAAAATATTTTTATCTAATTTTGGACCCAAATTTCCATCAAAGGATAGGAGAGGGGTTGAAAGACAGAGTGAGGAGCCACTTACTTAAGAAATATATTATAATGGATATTTTTTTCTGGGGATGTGAAAAGTGGTTCTTCATGCATCCTACGCAAGCAAAACTATCGGTGCTGAGCGAGTATGCATTCGGTCATCTTTATAAAACAAATCATAAAGATACTATGTAGAAAATACAGAAAAAAAGCAAATGAAAAATTTAATAAGCTAAAAAACATTTAGCTAAAAAATGATATTCACATTTTAATATGCTGGAAGGTTTATTTCTAAAATGTTTTGGGTAATAAAATTACCCCCAAATTAAAAGCTTCTCACAATGTTATGTTTATTTTTTTTAATGTGATAAATACAGAAAGATATGTTTTCCAACAAGAACAAGCATTTACATTTATAAATATAATTAAAATTCTGCTGATTAGAATTTTTAGGTTTAGATATTACAAGGAAAATTAGAGAAGAAAACATGAAAATTTGGGGTATTTTCTATTGCAACTGTTGAAAACACAGACAAAAAAATATCAGAGTTAGCTACATCTATAATCTTGATCAAAAATTTTAGCATGAACAATACATTTTAGACATTAGGTTATGATAGGCAAAATTCTAGAAAATGCATTTTTTTAGTGTTATAAACATTTTGAAAAGGTTTAATGTTGTCCTAGCAAAATTAATACACTTACATGTAAAGAATATTTCTGAAATTGTTGAAGCTGATCTCAGACCTGTTAGAAAACTCATATTCAAGTTGGTACATTTGGCAGGAATCAGGAACTTCAATTTTAAAATGACATAGGTAAATTTATTGACATATGTTTGTATTATGAATTTGAAAATGGAATACACAATGGACATAATAATTAACATTGTAAACAGAATTAGCTTCCATGTTTTGACCTATTTATGAATTGGGTGCACAGTGCAGTAGATGGCTATTCTACATCGAAGCCAGATCACAGACAGTGATGACGCTATTTAAACCCTTGAAACAAATTAATTTGTTCATGTCTTCCAAAGAAGAGTCTTGCCTCAGCTTCCCAATGGAAAAATAGATCATAACTTTCTTTTTTAGTTTAATATAATACTTCAACAAAATTTCATTGAATATTTCTATGCAAGCAAATTTATTGTTAATTACAAAAGTTTGTGATTTTTTCATTTTGAGTGAAAGCATGTTGTACTAGTTTCTTACAGCTTCTGTAATATATTACCACAAAACTTGGTGGCTTAAAACAACAGTGATTTATTCTCTCACAGTTCCGGAGGTTAGAATTCTTAATTCCATTTCACTAGGCTAAAATCAAGGTGTCAGCAGCCTCTTCCAGCTTCTGGTGGTTGCCGGTGATCTTCCGTTTGTGGCTACATCATTCTAATCTTTGTATTTATGGTCACATTGCCTACTCCTCTTCTGTATGTCTAATCTTCCCCTGTCTCTCTTATAAGGACACATGTGATAGCATTGAACCAAATAATTCAAAACAATCTCCCAATCTCAAGGTCCTTAACTCTAATTACATCTGCAAGGATACTTTTTTCAAACCAGGTAACAATGATAGGCTCCAGAGATTAGGACTGTATATCTTTGGAGCCACTGTTTAGCTTATTACACATGTCTTTGGGAAACTCATTTGGCAAAGCAAAATCTGACCTCTTTTCCTATGCTGAAAGTATGTTCAAGAAATAAAAATAATTTTTTAATTTACATTTTCAATATTGTGGGGGATAAAATTAAATTCAAAAAAGTGTTATAGTCACAGGTTTATAAAAATGAAGTAAAATTGACTCATTCTCTTTCTCAATCAACCCTAATGGTATGCATGAAAAAATGCAAATAACAAATGTTGCAATAGAGGGCAAAATTATACTGAAAAGTCACAGAAACAAAATGGATATTCTTGATTGGTCAACAGCTTCCCTACAAGTTTTGATAGAGGGACCCAGTATCCTTCTGTCTCTTGACTTTATTATCTTCAAAACACAGCTTCCTGTACTGCTACAGAATAGAAAAGAACATGGAAGATGACAATGTGGGAGAGTTTCTAGGCCAGGTCTGGCAGTGGTGACCCTCACTTTCTTTTTTATCTTACTGTCTATAACTCATGCTATGAACTGAATACTTATATTCCTCCTCCAAATTTACGCAATCCCAACTCCCAAGATAATGATGTTACAAGGTAGATCCTTAAAGAGGTGAACTCGTCATGAGGGCAAAGCCCTCCTGGCTGAGAATAATGCTCTTACAAAAGATCCCCTCACCATGTGAGGACACAGCAAGAAGGTGCCATATATGAGGACGCAGACCCTCATCAGATACCAGATCTGCTAGTTCTTTGGATCCCGGACTTCTTAGCCTCCAAGAAGTTCTCCAGAATTGCGAGAAATAAATTTCTGCATTCATAGCTACCCAGTTCAAGGTATTTTTGTTACAGCAACCCAAATGGATGAAGACAACTCAGTTATACCTAAATTTAAATGAATATGAAAAATATTATCTAACTGCTATCCCAGGAAAAAGAAGAAATGGATAGGTGAATAGCAGTCTCTTCCACAATTCTTCTTCCTAACCTAAAAACAAATAGAAAAGAAACAAAAAGTAAATAAAAACAAGAATTTGATCTTCAGTTGAACAAGAAAATGTCCTAATCTTAAATCATAAATTATACAATATCTGTGCATCACTGATCATATAGAAACAAAAATTGGCAAGAACACTAAGAAGCAATATACTTTTTTGAAGTCTACATGCTGTTATGAAAGAAGTTACAGTAAACAAAGCTAGAATAGGATGACAAAATTTTCAACCAAGAATGAACCATTGAAGAAGAAGAGAATATCCCAGTAGAAACCCAGTTCATTCTGCAAGAGACCAGTAGTAGCTGCGGAAGAAGTCATATTTATAAACGATTTTTATTGCTAAACTATACCTCCTTTGTTTAAAGAAAGCATAGAAAATGAATCAATTTTTTTTAACAAAAGAAGAAAGGAAAGAACTTAAAAAGCAACACAAACACACATTACAAGAATATAGAAGTTTCCCAAAGAAAAGGAAGCATTCAGTGAAATAGTTTTCACTATTCTCAAACAAATTATGTACAACATGATTACTTTTTAAAAGAGAGCTTCAAGAGCATATGACAATGTCTGGGAAGAGATTATACAAAAGAAAAAAAAAACAGAAAAATAAACTGGGAGAACTTAGAGACGAAATAGAAGAATACAATGGAAGCATACAAAATAAAAAAATAAAAATAGTACAGATTTTAAAGATATATTTGAAATAATAAAAATAGAATAAACCTGATTGAAAATGCTGTGGACATGGTGAACAGGTTAAAGATAAATTAAACAAAAATGATACTGCTAAGATGGTAGATATTTACAAGGGACAAAATGAATATTAAATGAGATGCTGATGGTAAAAACAAAACAGGGAAAAAAAATTCCAAGTTGTGGTATAAAAAAATACCTTCTTGAAATAAAGGCAGAGAAGAATTTCAAAATTTTAAGGGCAAAGCCTTCCATTTAAAAACAACTCAGAACATTGAAATTGCTGAGCTTAAATTTTCTTTTTTAATGTTTGTGTTGCATAAGAATCCAAGCACATAAAGAAAACAGTACAGAACAGACTGATGTGCTGCCATCACAGAATGCCTGAGACTGGGTAATTTATAATGAACAGAAATTTGTTTTCCCAGTTCTTGATGCTGGGAAGTCCAAGATCGAGGAACCAGCATTTGAGAAGAGCTTCTTCCTGCATCATTACATGTCGGGGGAAAAGCCAAAGAGAGCAAAGGGGGCCAAACTCACCCCTTTATAGTGTCATTAATCCCACCCAGAGGTTGGACTTTATAGGCTAATCACCTCTTTACAGTCCCACTTCCCTATACTGTTACATTAGTAATTAAATTTCAACATGAGTTTTGGAGAGGACAAACATACAGATCATAACATTCCCCCCTAGCCTCCCAAAACTCATCTCCTTTCCACACACAAAACACATTCATACCATCTCAATAGCTCTAAAAGTCTTAACTCACGATAGCATCAACTCAAATGTCTCAAATCCGGAGTCTCATCTAAATTAGATGTGAATGAGACTTAAGGCATGATTCATCCTAAGGCAAATTCCCCTCCAGGTATGAACCTGTGAAATCAAAATAAGTTGTCTCCTTCCAAAATACCATAATGAGATAAGCATAGGATAGATATATCCATTTCATAAAGGAGAAACAGGAGAGAAGAAAGGGATAACTGGTCCCAAATAAGTCCTAACCACAGTAGGTTGAACAACACTAAATTCTAGTGCTTGAGAATAATCTCCTATGACTCTATGTCCTGCGTGGGCACACAGAGGGGTTGGGCCCCTAAGTCCTCAGGTAGCTCCTCCCCTGTAGCTTTTCTGGGCTTAGCCCATGCAGTAGCTCTCACAGTTTGGAGTTTCTCTTGCCTACAACTCTCCCAGACTCGGCACTGTATGCTGATGTTGCTGCAGTTCTAGGATCTCAGTAGCAGCCCCACTCCCGCAGCCCTATTAGGCAGGCCCTAGTGGGTACTCTGCAGCAGCTGCACCCCACTGGCAGGTCTCTGTAGCATCTTTTAAAATCTAGGTGGAGGTAACCATGCCACCATAGCTTTCACATACTCTTGCCTGTGGATTTAGTGCCACATGGCCACTGCCAAGGTTTACGGCTCGTACCTCCTGGAACAGAGGCCAGAGCTGCACTTGGACTTGCTTGAGCCACAACTGGGGAGGACAAGGGTTGCTGTTGCAGAACACAAGGAACAGAGACTTGGGGCATCACAGGGCAGAGAATGCTGAGGTCCCCCAGACACTCTTAGCCCTCCTCTGGAAACCTTTTTGCCCTCAGAGTTTTAGCATTCTGGCCCAGTAATGGGAAGGCAGCATCAAACGTATCTGAAATGCCTTTGGGATCTTTCTCTTCTTGTCTTTATGAATGGCAATCTTTTGTCTATACTAATCTGTTTATCAAGCTGTCACTTGGCCAGTGTCAGACTTTGCCTATACCTCTCCCCTTCTCCTGACCAGAATCACTCTTAAAGTTTTGAGCCCTGACCAGAATCACTCTTAAAGCTCTATTAGTGGCAGTCTAGTCTTTTGAGGCTACCTTCAGACTTCTCCACAGCTCCACTTTCCAACAAAAGACAGATATCAATGTCTAAAAATTATAAGAGAAAGCATGACCAAGTAATTTTGTACTCAATTAAATTTATAAAGGCCACAGAAAGACATTCCCAAGATGGCTGAGGTCAGGGAACAAAATAACCATGAGACTCTCTTGAAAAAAAGATGATCATATCCAGTCTATCAAGAGTATATTAAAATTAAAATGTAGAAAAGACATGGTTTAAAGATGGTTGGTGTATTATCAAGGTATCTTAGTTTGTGCTGCAGTATTAAGCAATATTTGAATGTCAGGAGCTTAGCAAAACAAAGTCTATTTTTCTGCCACAGATTATGTCTCTGCAGGTAAACATGGATGTTGCCCATAGATAAGGGACCTGGGGTGACAGAAGCTGCATCAGCTTATAGCTATCTGTGAACATGTAGCCTCCTTAGTTATTGTGGTGTGAGAAGAGACTGAAGAATCATATATAGTCTTTCCATTGCCTTTGATCAGGATTGACACAGGCTACTTTGCTCAGAGTCCTTGCTCAGAAAGAGTCAATAGTGCCCTATAGTGAAGCTTGAAAATGAGACTGAAACATTTTTACTCCAAAAGTAAGGTCACAAGGCCAGGTGTGGTGGCTTATACCTGTAATCCCAGCAATTTGGGAGGCCAAGGTGAGGGTATCACTTGAGTCCAGGAGTTTGAGACCACCCTGAGCAACATAGCAAGACCCAGTCGCTACAGAAAAATTAAAATTTAGCCAATTGTGGTGTCAAGCAGCTGTACGTCTAGCTACTCAGGACGCTGAGGTGGGAGAATCACCTGAGCTAAGGAGGTTGAGGCTAATGTGAGCTTTGATCATGTCACTAACACACTATACTCCAGCCTGGCCAACAGAGCAAGACTGTCTCAAAAAAAAAAAAAAGCCAAAAAAAAAACCCAATAAGGTCATTATTTTCTCTGAAATGTTAGTGTAGATCCCTACTTTTTTACTTGTAAATTCAAACACAGAGTTTATACACATGTGTACATACACATACATATGTATATATGACAATATATACTGTATATACATATACAAATATATATATATATATATAATGTATTGCAGTTACTGATACTAAAGGACTTTGGAAGCAAGTAACATATAGAACAGCAGCTACAATATGATCTATTTTGGGATTTTATGTGTGTGTGTGTGTGTGTGTGTGTGTGTGTGTGTTCATTTGAAGATTATCAAAATGTTGAATTGTTCTCTCTAGGTGTTAAGGTTATAGGCAAAGTGAATTTTTTCCTCATCTGTTTTCCTTAATTTCTCAAATTAACATGTATTACTTGTGTAATTAAGATTTTTTTAAAAAAAAAGAACCAATATACCAACTTATATTAATTCCTACATAGGTTGTGAGAAATTCGTATGGTTTTTAAGAACTGCTCAGTTTCGTACTTTGCACATAAAAACGTACTAAAGTAAATTGAGTAATGTACCTGGTTCCCTGGTGTCCTAAAATTGTCCTTTTACAAAGGGCAAAGCAAAAAATTGCATAACAAATAAACCCATTAGAACTCTTTGTAGAAAGTTTCCATTTTCTCTACTCTTTTCTTAATAAGAAGTGTTTTAGCTGTGAATAGGCAAGAAAATTTTCCCAGCTGTTCAATGCCAAAAATTTTATCAAATCTCATCAGGCCAATCTATTTGTTCTCTTTTCAGTTACATTGCACTGCGGTTTGCATTATTATTTACTAACTAGATTACAGTCTGCAGTTCTTTTCAACTATTTTCCAAGTTTTTTTTTTTCCATATGGGGATTTCTTCTTTCTCAAATGCTATCAATTCATTCATTCAATTTCTATGCAGAGGGTGAATAGCTACATAGCAATTTCAAAGCCACAGGAGAATGTCAAAGGTGTTTCTTAATCTGTTTTACAAATGATTATAACAGCTGAAAAGGAAGTCAAGGGCAGGAAACATGTTCTCCAGCTAGGAATTTATTGTCTGTTTAGGTCTCAGAAAAATCTAACTCAGTGGGGGATGATTATATTTTCTTTTATTTTAAATTTAGAAGATTTAGAAACGACACACAAAGAGAAACACTTAGAGTTATTGTATGAATATTTCACTCTAGTGTAATTTAGAAAACTGGAAGTTTGTAAGAGAATACTGCTGTGAGAAGACCCATAAAAACATAGACATGAGAATAGCCAGCAACATTCTACTTCTTTCCTTGAAACATGTTGTGTGTTTCTTATTTACATATTTTAGATGACATGAAGTCAGATACACCCACTCAGTCAAGGCCTTACTTTTCTCACCTGTGACTAGAAGCAATAATTCAGAAGTATATCAGAGAGAGGGAGAAGAACATCTTATTTCTGTAATACTGCTCTTTACAGATAAAAGGTATTTTTAGAATATGACATATGCTTAAATATAAACATACCTGCATATTACATGCCTTTTAATATTTGAAAATTGGTAATTCTTTTAACTCTAGGATAAGTATTTTATCTCACAAAATAAAATGAGATTTGTATATTTTTCAAATCCTCTCAATCCCCCATTTTGCTCCAGCCATTGTTTCCCTAACCAGTTCTGTCCGCACCTGCTTGGATGAATCCTGCACAAGTGTAACCTGAAAAAACTTCTCTTGGGCCTGCACAATGTACCTACTTATTGCTTTCTGCCCCAGGGCTTCTTCAACAGAGTGGTGTGGGATACCTGTGGGAATTCATCTAACACTCAGGCATATGCAATGAAGGGTTAATATCCAAGTGTCATCCTTGACCAGTGGAAGATGGAATCCAAAGAGTGTCTTACCTTTATCCTCTAAAGAGGACAGTTCATGGACTCATTTTATTGTGCTTCCCGTAATGGCATTAGCACTAGTCACTTGCAGAGGTATCCAATGCAACTGGCTTACTGTTCTGTTCTTTTTAACTCTCCCTTCTCTCAGTCTTGCCTTCCGTGATTACTTTTCAAATAAAATCTCTGCAAACAATCCTTTGTATCAAGCTCTGCTTTCAGGGAAACCCAGATTGAAATAGAGATACCAAGAGCAACCTCAGAAAGCTATGAGGATGGGATTTTGGAAATGGTAATAAGGACAAATGGTTGATAATGACTGAGGTAGACGTAACTCCTAGCTCACAATAGCATCACAATGACCGAGAATCTTGTCTGAGTTGGGCTGCACTGAGACCCTGTTGGAAGGAGAAGCATGGGCTTGCATTGGAGCTGTGGCAGTTGGATGAAATGGAGCCAAAAGCAATTATAAAATTATGGAGTTTGTTATTTTTATTATCTAGTTTGGAAGGCTTGAAAAATGAAAATAACCATTTTTAACTCATGGTATACCTTTAAACCAGAGGCCTTCAATGGTAAGGAAAACCCTTATCTCCTGCCACTATGAGGCAGATTGTGCCAAAAAGTATGCATGCCTGTGATTTAATTAAAAGGATGGAGAAGCTGCAAAGAAGAATAAGTGCATGATCTCAAAAGTCACCTATGTAAAAGACACCCCTTGCAAGGAAAAGAACAAGACTCTTGGTCCAGAGATGGAGAAGCTTGGGCCTGAGATGGACAAGCTGGAGAGTCTTGAAATCCCAGATTCCCCAAAATCCTATGAGCCCAAATGAGAAGGACCCTCATTCTTGCTGTGAGAATCATGTTTACCATTACTGCAAAGACCTCACCTGAGACATATCCACACAAGATAACTTCTGTCTTTTTAATATCTACTCCTGCTACTCCAAATTGCTGAGGCAAACTAAGACAATTTACTTTGCTTTTAGTGGAATACACTTAGGTGATTCACTGTTCCATCCATGAATAGTTATGTTACTGTAAAACGTCCTGGCATAAAAAGTGTTTCCATGTGCACTCTTGCTATGTGATCTGCTGAATCACTAAAACTCGTGACACAAAAATGGCAGACTATCAGAAGTTGAACGAGCATGTGAAGATGTCTTGTGGTACTGGCACTATGTGGGTGGCAGAGAAGATACAAGTTTGTAAGATATCAAAACACAAATTGGTCTGATGAAAATTATTTCAAATTTTTTAACTTACATATAAAAGAAATTTGATAGAGGTTTTCATGTATTTGATAACAATCCTTAAAAAACCATAACATTATGAATAAATTATATAACTAACTGAAAGATAAATTTCTAATCTACCAATAATAATAAAAAGTATCAATTATGGAGAGAAAACATTTTTTTATTTTCTTTATAGAAAATATTACAAAATTATCATATGAATAAGTGGTCAAAGAATATGTGGTCAAAAAATATGTAGTCAAAAAAGAGTAACAGTATGATCGATGTATAGTTGAGCATAAATATGTTTTTTATTTTCTTTTTTAGGTACAACAGGCACTTTTATTGAATTGACTAACTAGCATATTCCATTTCTTTCTTTTTTTTTAATTTTAAGTTCCGGGATACATGTGCAGAGCATGCAGGTTTGTTACACAGGTATACGTGTGCCATGGTGGTTTGCTGCTCCTATCCATCTGTCACCTAGGTTTTAAGCTCTGCAGGCTTTAGTTATCTTTAGTGATGTTTTCTTTCCCCACATTCCCACCCCCTCACTGATAGGTCCCGGTGTGTGCTGTTCCCCTTCTTGTGTCCATGGGTTCTCTTTGTTCAGCCCCCACTTATGAGTGGGAAAATGCAGTGTTTGGTTTTCTCTTCTTGTGTTAGTTTGCTGAGGATGATGGCTTTCAGCTTTATCCATGTCCCTGAAAAGGACATGATCTCATTCCTTTTTGTGACTGTATAGTATTCAATGGTGTATATGTACCAAATTTTCTTTATCCGGTCTATCATTGGTGGGCATTTGGGTTGGCTCCATGTCTTTACTATTGTGAATACTGCTGCAATAAACATATATGTGCATGTATATTTATAACAGGATGAATTATATTCCTTTGGCTATATACCCAGTAATGGGATTGCTTGGTCAAATGGTATTTGGGATTCTACATCCTTGAGGAAAAGTCACACTGTTTTCCACAATGGTTGAACTAATTTACAATCCCACCAATAATGTAAAAGCATTCCTAATTCTCCACAGCTTCACTAACATCTGTTGTTTCTTGACTTTTTAATAATCGGCATTCTCACTAGCATGACATGGTATCTCACTGTGGTTTTGTTTCTCATTTCTCTAATCATTAGTGAAATTGAGCTTTTTCTCATGTATTTGTTGACCACATAAATTTCTTCTATTGAGAAGTGCCTGTTCATATCCTTTGTCCACTTTTTGATGTTTTTATTTATATTTTT
This sequence comes from Ateles fusciceps, assembly GCA_036589455.1. Lineage (NCBI taxonomy): Eukaryota > Metazoa > Chordata > Mammalia > Primates > Atelidae > Ateles > Ateles fusciceps. Next base: position 12,558,641 of record JAZHEH010001266.1, on the reverse strand, counting down.
TTCTTGTAAATGTGTTTAAGTTCCTTGCACATTCTGGTTAATAGAACTTTGTCATATGGGTAGATTGCTGTGATGGTTAATACTGAGTATCAGTTGATTGGATTGAAAGATACAAGTATTGATCCTGGGTGTGTCTGTGAGGGTGTTGCCAAAGGAAATTAACATTTGGGCTGCGAAGGCAGACCCACCCTTAATCTGGGTGGGCACAATCTAATCAGCTGCCAGTGTGGCTAGAATATAAGCAAGCCGAAAAATGTGATAAGACCTAGCCTCCCAGCCTACCTCTTTCTCCCGTGCTGGATGCTTCCTGCTTTCCAACATCGGACTCCAGGTTCTTCAGTTTTGGAACTTAGACTGGCTCTCCTTTCTCCTCAGCCTGCAAATGATGACCTATTGTGGGACCCTGTAATCATGTGAGTTAATACAAATAAGCTCTTCTTTATATATATATAACTATTCCATTAGTTCTGATCCTCTAGAGAACCATGGCTAATATAGTTGCTAAAGTCTTCTCCCATTCTGTAGGTTTCCTGTTCGCTCTGATGATAGTTTCTTTTGCTGTGCAGAAGCTTTTTAGTTTAATTAGATTCCATTATTCAATTTTAGCTTCAGTTGCAATTGCTTTTGGCGATTTCATCATAAAATATCTGCCCATGCCTATGTCCTGAATGTAATTGCCTAGGTTTTCTTCTAGGGTGTTTATGGTTTTTTTGTTTTACCTTTAATCTTTGAGTAAGGTATAAGGTATAAGGAAGAGGTCTGGTTTCTGTTTTCTGCATATGGCTAGCCAGTTTTTCCAGAATCATTTTATTAAATAGGGAATACTTTCCCCATTGCTTGTTTTTGTCAGGTTTGTTGAAGACCGGATGTTTGTAGATTTGCAGTCTTATTTCCTAAGTCTCTATTCTGTTTATTGGTTTATACGTCTACTTTTGTACCAGTACCATGCTGTTTTGGTTACCGTAGTCTCATATAATATAAAGTCAGGTAGCATGATGCCTCCAGCTTTGTTCTTTTTGTTTAGGATTGTCTTGGCTATGTAGGCTCCTTTTTGGTTCCATATAAATTTTTAAGTAGTTTTTTTCTAATTCGGTGGAGAAAGTCAATGGTAGTTTGATGGAAATAGCATTGAATCTATAAATTACTTTGGCAGTATGGCCATTTTCAAGATATTGATTCTTCCGATTCATGAGGATGGACTGTTTTTCCATTTGTTGTTGTCCTCTATTATTTCCTTGAGCAGTGGTTTATAGTTCTACTTGAAGAGGTCCTTTGCACCCCTTGTAAGTCATATTCCTGGGTATTTTATTCTCTTTGTAGCAAGTTTGAATGAATTGGCTCTCTGCTTGTCTATTTTTGGTGTATAGCAAGGCTTGTGATTTTTGCACGTTGATTTTGTATCCTGAGACTTTGCTGAAGTTGCTTATCAGCTAATGAGTTTTTGGGCTGAGACATGGGGTTTTCTAAATATAGAATCATGTCATCTGCAAACAAAGACAATTTGACTTCCTCTCTTCCTATCTGAATACCCTTTATTTCTTCCTCTTGCCTGATTGCCCTGGCCAGAACTTCCAATACTATGTTGAATAGGAGTGGGGAGAGAGGGCATCCTTGTCTTGTGCTGGTTTTCAAAGGAAATGCTTCCAGCTTTGCACATTCAGTAGGATATTAGCTGTGGATTTCTCATAAATAGCTTTTATTATTTTGAGATAGGTTCCATCATACCTACTTTATTGAGAGTTTTTAACATGAAGGGATGGTGAATATTATCAAAGGCCTTTTCTGCATCTATTGAGATAATCATGTGGTCTTTGTCATTGGTTCTGTTTATGTGATGGATTATGTTTATTGATTTGCATATGTGGAACCAGCCTTGCATCCCAGGGATGAAGCTGACTTGATCATGGTGCATATGCTTTTTGATGTGCTACTGAATTTGGTTTGTCAGTAGTTTATTGATGATTTTCACATCAATATTAACCAGGGATATTGGCCTGAAGTTTCTGTTTTTTGTTGTGTCTTTGCCAGGTTTTGGTATCAGGATGCTGCTGGCCCATATACATATCTATGTATACATATTTACATGTGTATGTATATGTTTATATGTGTGTGTATATATGTGTGTGTACATAAGTATAAATACATATTTGTGTATATAGTGTGTGCACACACACACATGAACATATATAGATATTTAAGAGTGCAGAGGGCAGATTTATTTAGGCCTGAGACCCATATAACAGACACAGGGCTTAAGACACCTTCCAAACCCCATTTGATCTTAGAGTGAGATAGTGAGTAGTTGACAGAGAAAGACAAATGTGTGCACTATATGCAATCAGCAAATTTCTATTTTATTTTATGTTTAAGTGTTGTATTTATTTACTAATTACATAAGAAAATGTTTAAATTAGCTTGGAATAATGTGTGATGAAAATAACTAACAACTTGAGGCAAAAATGTCATTAAGATCCTAGGGTAAAAGGTTTAACTTTTTTAAAATCAGAAAATAACACTGACTTTCTTGGTGAGTGTGGATGGCATGGAAATAGAAAGAGAAATTACATGCTAGAAAGACAATTTAAACCCAGGGGAGTGGAAACCCATCTTATCGCTATTACAGTTAAATAAAATTCCTAGGATTTTCCAAATCAACCCCTTTACAAACACACACTCACACACACACACACACACACACACAAGATTTTATTCTGATGTAGTCAAGAAAAATTAGTCAAGACTTGGAGATAAGACAAAAGAGAGTACAGCATTGTTGTTCACTGACACTGAGCATTTTGTGAATAGGCTCATCTGGGATTATTAATTCTCTTGGAGAATGTACCTGTGTTTGACTTTGCTATTTACTGCTTGATTAGAACACAGAATTTCTGAAGCTACATATTAACCTGGAGAATTTTTTCCCATAAAAAACCACCCCAAAGATTGCGGTGTCATTGGCCTGATGGACCTGAATGAGCTTTGATTTTTACCTCGACAACATGTTCATATTTTAAATGTCCATACAACTGGTTCCTGAAATAGTCTTTGAACCAACTTTGCCATTCTACTGGTTACATAATTGAGTTAAAAAATCGGTGATACATCTTCATTCTATATTTGTATAACTTTGTGTTTGATTTTTTTGAAAAATATCTTTCAGAAAGTCTATGCTCATTGTTAATTATCTAGCCTGACAGTTTTGAGAAATAGTTAAGCTATTAGTAAATGTATTTTGAAATTATCATTTTTCATTAACTAAATGAGAAAGTGTTTTATTTTTTGATAGCTACAGCACTTTTTGTCTTTAGGTTGAGTGGATTGTATAAACTGGTTCTTCCATGTAACAGAACTGCTCTCTTCTCATTGAAAATGGGTAAATTGCTCAACCAGTGTCTACTTATTTCACCCTTACATAATAGGGTTCAACACATCATATAATCCTAATCACCCTCAGATACAGGGTGTGGGTATTGGAAACTTTAAATGTTGGCCACCCTTGGCCTTTCTTTTTCCACTTTGGTGTTCTTTTTCAACTTTGAAAAGATCAGAAACCAGTAGGCAGCTGAAGGAAGTGACTTAGTAAGTGTTTGGAACCTCTTATTTCTAGATATTATGGAAGCAATGTGAGCTGTGACAGGGTCGCCAACATGGGTGAGTTGTTACCAAGGCAGGAAGCCCAAGGGGGTGGTATTAAAAATGTCTTCTAAAGCCCTCTTTCTGGCGCCTCTGTCCCTGTGAAGCCAGTACACCATCTGGCATTTAGGCACTGTGCCATTTTAGCAGATGGGACTGAGTATTGAAGGCTCTCAGACTATGTACTACTGTCAACTGTGGTGTTGGAACAGATATTTCAGTAGAAATACTCAACCAATTCTTTTTCACCTCATCTTTTAATTCTGCAGTAAAAGAAGATGATATTTCTTCCTCGGAGTGAGGAAGAGACAAGAAAGGCTTTTCTCTTGGTGTCTGGCGCTATCAGAGTATGAGCTGATGCCAAATTTTGCACATGCTACATTATTCACATAGCTTTAACAAACTGACTCTTCCTTTAAAAAAATAATATTCCTTTCAAAACAGTTTATGACAGCCTAGATTTTAGCCTTATAACTTGGTAGATGTATGGGAGCTTTCGGATGTGAATTAGAAACAAAACAGATTGAGTCATATTTTTTTTCCTTTTCAATGTTCTAGAAAGTACTGAGAGGGAAAAACCTATCAATCATCTGCCAGTTGAAAAGTTTGTATTAGACCCTTAATTTAGACATTAATATGTTATGATTCAAAGGACAAAATTACACAACTCTTTTTCTCAGGAAACAAGTTTGTTGGAGAAATAAAGTATATAACTAAAATTACAGTATTTCTTTTTTCATTGAAAAAAATTAAAACTTTTGTTTGGTATAGAGCACTTGGAAAATACAGAAATGTGAAAGAAAAAAGATCATCCATAGCCTCATCACACAAAACGGTTTTTACTAATGTTTTGGATATGTGTTTTTCTTTTTGTTTCAAAGTATGCTCTTTCAATGCTCTTTATATAGAGATTTTGATAATATTCTTCTTAATATGCTATATTGTAAGCATATCTCCTTGTTATAATAAATACTTTGTTAACACTATTTTTAAAACTCTATAAAGAGCATATTAATTGAATGTACCATGGTTATTAAGTGTACATTTTATTTCAGGTAGCGTATAAGGCATTTATATCCACAGATCTTTCCTTAACATTCAAAACTACCTACTTGGGTACACATTTTAATTTCAATTTAATTGATAAGGCAACTAAGAGAGCCAGTAGTGAGTAAAATTCAAGGTCTGCAAAGTTTGCCGTTTGACGTGTAATACAGTTCCTAATCCATCACACCACCCTGATTTCTTTAGACTGCATGTGTTTAAAGGAAAGAACGCTTATTACTTATCTTCTTTCAAAAATGAGTAGTATAGTTTAATCATAGGTGAACATTTATTCCAGTGGATTCTGATGACATTCCTACTTCTTTGTGTGAAGCCCTAGTCGTCTATCTCCCTAAAGATCCTTCTTTAAGTCTTGTAAGTCCTATCCTATGTCCAGGGGTTATTCCTGATGAGGGGGAAGGAAGAATTTTTGGAGGTAACAAGTAGTCTGCACCCCTGGTTGAAGAGCTCTCTGGAGAATGGAATTATAAGTTTACTCTGATTAATTAGTCAATCTTTCCACTTGGTGATTTGGAAATATAAATGCATTATGAGAGTAAGAAATCTACAATGATGATGATTCTGAATGTATCAAGTCAGAGTACATTTTCTGTGTTTCAAGTTTTTCAAAAAACCAAATCAGAAAGATGCATTTGATTTATTAGTTTCATTATTTGTCATATTTTAATATGTGTTTTGCATGTACATGACTCATCTTCCCACTTCATTTTAAGATCTTTGAAGTACAGAATCTTAGTTTCCTAAATATAAGAATCACTACAAAATTCCCATAGAATGGCATGCATTATTTCCATGATATAAACTGCTTTTCTCTGGACAAAAAGGCAGATAAAATGTTGTTCCACTAAAGTATTCAGATATTGTTCTGGCCATGTATGTACCCCTGAAAATTCATCAGGATGAATAAATATTCATATATCTTCTTATGAAGAAGTATTACAGATTATGTATATTTATAGTAATGCAGCATTTTTTTCTACTATATGCAATTTACACTGTCCTTGAATATCTCATAGCAAAAGTCTGGTATTTTGATAATACTCAGAGGGCCAGCTGTCATGGCTTTGCCACATTACTTTGTTTGAGGCCATTTTATGTGTATTGATATTTAAGAGACCAACCTGTTGAAAGTACTATTGGTGCTAGAATATTACTACACCAAAACCTATCTTGGTAGAAAATAATTCTGCGAATAAAACATATATTTAGATCTTTTTCTCAGTTATAGAAATTATATGAACCAAAAAATATGTGAGTAATTACTGATGGATCAGAGATTCTGGTTGGGAATGTAATGAAATAAAGAATTACTCATTTCTCAAGTGGGATAAGTTTACAGTGGTTATTACTCTTCAATGACAGAAATAGCCACAAGCTTCCATTTTTAATGACCTTGACAGAAGAGCTCCCTATGGTTCAATTTTTAAAATTTGCCAAAACTACATTATTGCCAGTGGGAAAGATGAGTATTGCTCATATTCTTGCTATTGCAAGCAAAATTTAAAATGTAGCTTTTATTCTAAATGATTCAAAATATTGACATAAAAAATTAAAGGAGAACACAGTAGAGTCTTCTTCGAGAAGAGATGAAGAAGCCGAAATGCTAGTAAGGAAGGATATGCATAAAGAAGGATATGCACACACACTGTCTCTCCAGGAAAACCAAATTCTTTCTTAGCTCCACACCCTGTGTCATTGATGCGTGCAGAAAAATCAAGCAAGGGACTTGCTTGAACAATAGTGCGCCTTCTGTTACAGGATTGTTACAATTCTCTCATCTAGTGCTTATTCATATGGATCTCATGTAAGAACTTGTTTAGTTACAGTTATAAATGCTATTATTGATTTCTGTCATCTGTAGTGAAAGCTCTGAACATATTCTTCAAATGTCACTCCAGAACGTCTAAAAATATCTTGCACGTCTACTTCATTGCATGCACAAGAATCTTCACAGTTCATGATAGATAAACAGGCAAGTAACCACAGAAATTTTTTAAATCCCAAACTGACAACAACTGCAAAATACACTTACAATGAAAAGAGAAAAATTAAAATTATGGTATATTCATGTCAAAGAAAACTACACATCTGTGAAAAGTAATGACCTACATTATACACATTAACATGGATAAATCTCAAAAACTTATGTTTCCTAAACTACAAGTCATAGAAGAATACACAGAATATGAATCCATCCATACAAATTTGGGAAATAGTAATACTAACAAGTGGTAAAAAAACAAATAGAAATATGAAATAATTAAATTGAACAGGTTTTTAGTTAGGCAAAATGCAATCTCATTTTTCTAAAATGTTCTGTTATGGGATCATATGAGCTTTTTATTACTTATTCTACATAAATTTTCTGTACATATAATTTCACAATAAGCAAACATTTCAAAGTTTTGTTTAAAATAAATTACAAAACATGCTTTACTGTAATGATGTTATTTAGAAGAATAAATAATACAAGGGCATACGAATCATGAGAAATTCTCCAGAGAGCTAGACTTAGGACCCAGGTTGAAATTCCACTGCTGCCACTGATAATAAGAGCTTTGAGTGAATTATTTAAATTCACTAAAGTCAATTTTATTATATTTAACCTAAGGAGAATTCACAGCCATTGCTCTATGATAGAATTGTTGTTAGGTTCAAAAGAGCTCTTGAATATATTAGGTTCATATGCAGTTCAAATTTAGAGTTTAAAAATTTTTAAATATATAAATGTTAAGAGAATATGGATTATACAGTCAAATGCTATATTATTGAAAACAATGTTTTTTGAAAACTTGGATATATCTCCAAATCTAAGTCACAATATGCCATGAGCTTTTCAGTTGCTGCATTTATTTCTAACATTCTCAAGTTTCAAATGCTATTAAGTCTTTAACTACTGATGAATAAAAAATAGCTTTTCACTATAATATTAATGATAAACCTCAGGGAAAACCAGAAATTCCAGAATTATAGCTGATCAATATAACCAATGGCTGTTTTGCTGAAAATCAATTTCCTGAAAATGTCTTTACTGAGGGTTCAATATTCAAAATAGTGAATTCATGAATTGACAAAATGTTCCAACTTGCCAACAATGTAACTGTACCTTATGTACTTTTTCTGTTCCAGAATACCACCTAGGATACATGACATTTAATTATTATATCTCCTTAGGCTCCTATTGGATGTTACAGTTTCACAGACTTTCCTTGTTTTTGATGGCTGTAAGAGTTTTGAACAGTACTGGTCTGGTATATATTACAGAATGTTTCTCAAAGTGGATTTGTCTGATGTTTCTCACATGATTAGACTGGTGTTAGGAGGAGGATGACAGAGGTAAAGTGCCATTTCCAACACATCATTTCGAGGATACACACTATCAACATAACATTACTGTTGATGTTGACCTGTCAGGTTTCTGACCTGTCAGATTGTAAAATCACTCTTTTTCTCCCAGTTTCATACTGCACCTTTTGGAAAGATGTTACTATGTACAGCCCACTCTTAATGAGTTGAAAGTTATGCTCCACTTCCTTGATAGGAAAGTCTCTACATATTATGAATTATTTAAAATTATTTTGCATTCTTTGTATTTTGTATTCTTTTGAAGTTTGACTTTTTTAGGATTCCATGTAACTGGAATTAAACAATATGTAACCTTTTCTACTTAGCAATATGCATTTAAGATTCAACCATGCCTTTTTGTGGCCAGATAGCTCATTTCTTTTTATCTTTTGTGACACAGTTTATTGATAGCTCATTTCTTTTTACATTTTGTGACAGATTTATGTATATATTCACCTATTAAAATACCTCTTTATAAATAAAGATGCTATAAACCTTCACATATGGGTGTTTTTGTGGACATAAGTTTGTAAGGTTTCAAATTAGCTGGATACGTGCCTAAAAGAACAATTGTAGCAAATGGTGAGATCATGTTTAGCTTTGTAAGAAAATGCCAATTTGTCTTCTAAAGTGACCATACCATTTTGCATTCCCACCAGCAATACATTAGAGTTTCTGTTGCCATGCATCTTCATCAGCAATTAGTATTGTCAGTTGATTTTTTTTAAAAATTAGCCATTATAGTAGGCATATAGAAATATGTGAGGGACAATTTGGAACTTGTTTCAAAAATTTAAAATGTGAATACCATTTGCCAAGCAATTATACAGCCAGCAATGTATCTAGCAGATAAGCTGACAGACAGATAGATAGATAGCTAGATAGATAGCTATAGATAGATAGATAGATTGATAGGTAGGTTTATTATTGATATCTATATCTATAAATAGTTATGAGCTACACAACAATGTTTTGTTCAATGATTGATCACATATAAGATGATGGTCCCAGGAGATTATGATGGAGCTGAAAAATTCCTATCCCATAGTGATATTGAGCCATTGTAATACCCAAGTACAGCAGAGTACTCATCTGTTTGTGGTAATGTTGGTGTAAACAAACCTACTGTGCTGCTGGAAGTATAAAACAATAGCATATACAATTATGAACAGTGCATAATACTTGATAATAGTAATAAACAACTATGGTAATGGTTTATGTATTTAATATACTACACATTTTATCATTATTTTAAAGTGTACACATTCTACTTGTAAAATAATGTTAACTATGAAATAGCCTTAGGCAGGTCCTTCTGAAGATATTCCAGAAGAAGGCATTACTATCAAAAGAAATAACAGCTTCAGACTGCCTCTCTAGACTCCTCCTCTCCATTCAGGGTATCTCTGAAAGAAAGGCAGCAGCCCCAGTCAGGGGCTTATAGATAAATTCCTATCTCCCTGGGACAGAGCACCTTGGGAAAGGGGCGGCTGTGTGTGCAGCTTCAGAAGACTTAAATGTTCCTGCCTGCCAGCTCTGAAGAGAGCAGCAGATCTCCCAGCACAGAACTCGAGCTCTGCTAAAGGATAGACTGCCTCCTCAAGTGGGTTCCTGATCCCTGTGCCTCCTGATTGGGAGACACCTCCCAGAAAGGGTCAACAGACACCTCATACAGGAGAGCTCCAGCTGGCATCTGGCAGGTGCCCCTCTGGGACAAAGCTTCCAGAAAAAGGAACAAATAGAAATCTTCGCTGTTCTGCAGCCTCCACTGGTGATACCCAGGCAAACAGTGTCTGGAGTAGACTTCCAGTAAACTCCAGCAGACCTGCAGGAGAAAGGCCTATTAGAAGGAAAACTAACAAAGCGGAAGGAATAACATCAACATCAACAAAAAGGATGTCCACACAAAAACCCCATCAGAAGGTGATCAACATCAAAAACCAAAGGTATACACATCCACGAAGATGAAGAAAAACCAGTGCAAAAACGCTGAAAATTCCAAAAACCAGAATACCTTTTCTCCTCCGAAGGATCACAACTCCTTACCAGCAAGGGAAGAAAACTGGACAGAAAATGAGTTTGACGAATTGACAGAAGTAGGCTTCAGAAGATGGGAAATCACAAACTGCTCTGAGCTAAAGGAGCATGCTCTAATCCAATGCAAGGAAGCTAAGAACACTGAAAGTAGGTTAGAGAAATTGCTAACTAGAATAACCAGTTTAGAGAAGAACATAAATGACCTGATGGAGCTGAGAAACACTGCACGAGAACTTCGTGAAGCATACAAAAGTATCAATAGCTGAGTCAATCAAGTGGAAGAAAGGATATCAGAGATTGAAGATCAACTCAATGAAATAAAGGATGAAGACAAGATTAGAGGAAATAAAATGAAAAAGATGAAACAAAGCCTCCAAGGAATATGGGAGTATTTGAAAAGAACAAACCTATGTTTGATTGGTATACCTGAAACTGATGGAAAAAATGGAAACAAGTTGAAAAACTCTCTTCAGGATATTATCCAGGATACTTTCCTAACCTAGCAAGACAGACCAACATTCAAATTCAGAGAACACCACAAGCAGAATCCTTGAGAATAGTAACCCCAAGACACATAATCATGAGATTCACCAATGCTGAAATGAAGGAAAAAATGTTAAGGGTAGCCAGAGAGAAAGGTTGGGTTACCCACAAAGGGAAGCCCATCAGACTAACAGTGTATTTCTCTGCAGAAACCCTACAAGCCAGAAGAGAGTAGGGTCAATATTCAACACTCCTAAAAAAAAAAAAAAAAAAAAAAAAAAAAATTCAACACAGAATTTCATATCCAGCCAAACTAAGCTTCACAAGTGAAGGAGAAAGAAAATCCTTTACAGACAAGAAAATGCTGACAGATTTGTCACCATCAGGCCTGCCTTACAAGAACTCCTGAAGGAAGCACTAAATATGGAAAGGAAAAACCACTGCAAAACCATACCAAATTGTAAAGACAGTCAACACTATGAAGAAACTACATCAACTAATGGGCAAAATAATCAGCTAGCATCATGACAGGATCAAATTCACACATAACAGTATTAACTTTAAATGGAACTGGCTAAATGCCCCAATTTAAAGTGACAGACTGGAAAACTGGATAAAGAATCAAGACCCATTGGTGTGCTGTATTCAGGCGACACATCTCATGTGCAAAGACACAAATGGGCTCAAATTAAAAGGATGGAGGAATATTTACCAAGCAAATGGAAAATGAAAAAAAAAGGGAGTATGTTGCAGTCCTAGTGTCTGATAAAACAGACTTTACACCATCAAGGATCAAAAAATGGTAAAAAGATCAATGCAACAAGAGGCGTTAACTACCCTAAATATATATGCATCCAATACAGGAGCACCCAGATTCATAATGTAAGTTCTTAGAGACCTACAAAGAGACTTAGACTCTCACACAATAATAGTCGGAGACTTTAACATCCCTCTGCTAATATTAGACAGATCGATGAGACATAAAATTAGCAAAGCTGTTCAGGACTTGAACTCAGCTCTGGACCAAGTAGACCTAATAGACAACTGCAGAACTATCCACCCCAAAATCAACAGAACATACATTCTTTTTGGCACCACATCACACTTATTCTAAAATTGACTATGCAATTGGAAGCACAGCACTCCTCAGCAAATACAAAAGAAAGGAAATAATGACAAACAGTCTCTCAGAACACAGTGCAATCAAATTAGAACTCAGGATTAAGAAACTCACTCAAAATCACACAACTACATGGAAACTGAACAACCTGCTCCCGAATGACTACTGGGTAAATAACAAAATTAAGGCAAAAATAATTAAGTTGTTTGAAACCACTGAGAACAAAGACAAAGCATACCAGAATCTCTGGGACACAGCTAAAGCTGTGTTTACAGGGAAATTTGTAGCACTAAATGCCCACAGGAGAAAGCAGAAAGGTCTAAAATCGACACCCTAACAATAAAACTAAAAGAACTAGAGAAGCAACAGCAAGCAAATTCAAAAGATAGCAAAAGACAAGAAATAACCAAGATCAGAGCAGAACTGAAGGAGACACAAAAAAACCCTTCAAAAAAATCAATGAATCCAAGAGCTGGTTTTTTGATAAGATTAACAAAATAGGCCACTAGACAGACTAACATAAAAGAAAAGAGAGAAGAATCAAATAGACACAATCAAAAATGATAAAGGGGATATCACCACTACTCCTACAGAAATAAAAACTACCATCAGAGAATGCTATATATACTTTATGCAAATAAACTAGAAAATCTAGAAAAAAAATGGATAAATTTCTGGACACATATACCCTCCCAAGACTAAAACAGGAAGAAGTCAAAGCCCTGAATAGTCCAATAACAAGTTCTGAAATTGAGGCAGTAATTTTAGCCTACAAAACAAAAGAAGCCCAGGACCAGATGGATTCACAGCCAAATTCTACCAGAGATACAAAGAGGAGCTGATACTATTCCTTCTGAAACTATTCCAAACAATAGACAAAAAGGGACTCCTCCCTAACTTATTTTAGGAGGCCAGCATCATCCTGATACCAAAACATGGCAGAGACACAACAAAAATAAGAAAATTCCAGGCCAATAACCCTGATGAACATTGATGTGAAAATCCTCTATAAAACACTGCAAACTGAATCCAGCAGCACAACAAAAAGCTTATCCATCACGATCAAGTAGGCTTCATCCCAGGGATGCAAGGCTGGTTCAACATACGCAAATCTATAAATGTAATCCATCATAAGCACAGAACCAATGACAAAAACCACATGACTAAATCAATAGATGCAGAAAAGGCCTTTGATAAAATTCATTCAACACCTCTTTTATACTAAAAACTCTCAATAAACTAGGTATTGGTGGAACATGTCTAAAAATAATAAGAGCTATTTATGACAAACCCACAGCCAATATCATACTGGATGAGCAAAAGCTGGAAGCATTCCCTTTGAAAACCAGCACAAGACAAGGATGCCCTCTCTTACCACTCCTATTCAACATAATATTGGAAGTTCTGACCAGGGCCATCAAACAAGAGAAAGAAATAAAGGGTCTTCAAATAGGAAGAGAAGAAGTCAAATTGTCTCTGTTTACAAATGACATGATTATATATTTAGAAAACCCCCACCAACTCAGCCCAAAATCTTTTTAAGCTGATAAGCAACTTAAGCAAAGTCTCAGAATACAAAATCAATGTGCAAGAATCACAAGCATTCCTATACACCAATAATAAACAGAGAGCTAATCATGAGTGAACTCCCAGTCACAATTGCTACAAATAGAATAAAGTACCTAGGACTACAACTTAAAGGGATGTGAAGGACCTCTTCAAGGAGGACTACAAACCGCTTCACAAGGGAATAAGAGAGGATACAAATAAATGGAAAAATATTCCATGCTCATAGACAGGAATAATCAATATTGTGAAAATGGCCATACTGCTCAAAGTAATTTATAGATGCAATGCTGTCCCCATCAAGCTACCATTGACTTTCTTCCCAGAATTAAAAAAATCTACTTCAAATTTCATATGGAACAGAAAAAGAGCCCATATAGCCAAGACAATCCTAAGCAAAAAGAAAAAAGCTTAAGGCATCACACTACCTGACTTTAAACTATACTACAAGGCTACAGTAACCAAAACAGCATAGTACTTGTACCAAAACAGATATAGACCAATAGAACAGAACAGAGACCTCAGAAATAACATCACACATCTACAACCATCTGATCTTTGACAAACATGACAAAAACAAGCAATGGGGAAAAAATTCCCTATTTAGTAAATGATGGGAAAACTGACTAGCCATATGCAGAAAACTGAAACTGTACCCCTTACTTACACCATATACAGAAATTAACTCAAGATTGATTAAAGACTTAAACATAAGACCTAAAACCATAAAACCCTAGAAGAAAACCTAGGCAATACCATTCAGGACATAGGCATAGTAAAGACTTCATGACTAAAACCCCCAAAGCAATGGCACCAAAGGCAAAATTGACAAATGGGATCTAATTAAACTCAAGAGCTTCTGCACAGCAAAGGAAACTATCTTCAGTGTGAACAGGCAACCTACAAAAATGGGAGAACAGTTTTGCAATATATCAATCTGACTAAGGGCTAATATCCAGAATCTACAAATAATTTAAACAAATTTAGAAGAAAAAAAAACAACAACCCCATCAAAAAGTGGGTGAAGAATATGAAAAGACACTTCTCAAAAGAAGACATTTATGTGGCAAACAAACATATGAAAAAAAGCTCATCATCACTGTTTAGAGAAATTCAAATCAAAATCACAATGAGATACCATCTCATGCCAGTTAGAATGGCCATCATTAAAAAGTCAGGAAGTAACAGATACTGGAGAGGAAGTGGGGGAAATCAGAACCCTTTTATACTGTTAATGGGAGTGTAAATTAGTTCAACCATTGTGGAAGACAGTGTGGCGATTCCTTAAGGATCTAGAACCAGAAATACCATTTGACCCAGCAATCCAATTACTGGGTATTTACCCAAATGATTATAAATCATTCTACTATGAAGACACATGCACACATATGTTTATTACAGCACTGGTCACAATAGCAAAGACTTGGAATGAACCCAACCCATCAATGATAGACTGGATAAAGAAAATGGGCACATATACACCATGGAATACTATGCAGCCATAAAAAGTATGAGTTCATGTCCTTTGCAGGGACATGGATGAAGCTGGAAACAATCATTCTCAGCAAACTAACACGGGAACAGAATACCAAACACTGCATGTTCTCACTCACAAGTTGGAGTTGAGCAATGAGAACACATGGACACAGGGAGGGGAACATCACACACCAGGGCCTGTTGGGGAGTGGGGGGCTAGAGAAGGGATAGCATTAGGAGAAACACCTAATGTAGATGATGGGTTGATGAGTGCAGCAAATCACCACCACACATGTATACCTATGTAACAAACCTGCATGTTCTGCACATGTATCCCAGAACTTAGAGTATAATAATAATAAAAAAAGAAGCAAATAGCACTGACAAAAAAATACAGCAACAAAATTTTAAAAAAAGAAAAGAGATGATAGCTTCATGCATTTCATGCATGTTATGTTTCCTACAGATTTTCCAATGGGACAAAATGTGGAGGTGGAAGACAGGGAGATTGATGATCCTGACCATGTGTAGGTCTAGGCTAATGCGTGTGTTTGCATCTTAGTTTTTAGCAAAATAGTTTTAAAAGTTTTAAAAAATTAAAAATTTAAAAATAGAAAAAAACTTATAGAATAAAAATAAAAAGAAAGAAAATAATTTTGTACAGATTTACAATGTAATTGTGTTTTAACTGAAGTGTTCTTATAAAATTGTCAAATACCTTGAAAAAAACTTTAAAATGTTATAAAGTAAAAATGTCACAGTAAGCTAAGGTTAATTTATTATTGAAGAAGAATTTTTTATAAGTTTACTGTAGCCTAATAATACAGTGTTTATAAAGTCTGTAGTAGTATACAGTAACGTCCTAGGCCTTCACATTCACTCACCATTCATCCACTGACTCACCCAGAGCAACTTGCAGTCCTGTAAGTAAGTATCATGGCAAGTATCCTCTACAGACATACCATTTTTTATCCTTTAATACTATATTCATACTTTTATAGTATATGTTTAGGTACACAAATAGTTACCATTGTGTTATAATTGCCTGTAGTTTTCAGTAGAGTAACATGCTATACAGGTTCGTAGTCTAGTAGCAATAGGCTAGGCCACATAGCCTAGGTGTGTAGTAGACTGTATAATATAGGTTTGTGTAAGTACACTCTGATGTTCACACAATGGCCAAATTTTCTAATGACACATTTCTCAGAACACATCTTTGATGTTAAGCGATGCATGACTCTCTCTCTATGTATAAATACATATATTACTATATACAGGTCTATACACATATAAAATTGTCCTAACTGGAGTATTATTTGTAAGTAAAAAAATATAAACTAATAATGCCCACCACTAAGAGGCTAGTTACATTAATAATAACATATGTATTTAATAAATATTATATAGTGCTTAAAATAATGAGGTATATCTACAAATAATGACATGAATATATGTTGAAAATACATGATGAGATGATAAAAGATTAATTCATAGAATTATATGCAGAGTTGGTTTACATTTGCATCAAAAGCATCTATGTAAATGCATAGGACATATCTGCAGGGGTAGACAGCAAACTGCTACCAGTGTTTTCCTCTGGAGAAATTGAGAACATTTAAGTTGGAGTTGTGGTTAGAAAAGAGGCAAGAACAGGAGAATAATTACGTATAACTTTTAACCTTCCTGTAGTGCTTCAATTTAACAAAAATATGTTATATTTTTAATAAAAATTCAAAGTCTTACATTGATTATAACTTCTAAAAAAGCAGTATCTCCATAGAATCTGAAAAATATGGGCTGAGATTATTTCAAAGTTATTCACTTCTTACATTTAAAAAATTAGTTGAATTTCACTCGAAATTCAAATTCAGATTCTAATAAAATGCCTGTTAAAACTAAGAATGAACATTAAAATGATATGTGGACAATATTCTTGCAACTTGTAGTATATTCCTAACTTCTGGGACTCCTCCACCTTTTTCAAAAGCTCCCTCCAGTATCTGTGGCAATACTCCAAATCAAATCCATTCTTTTTAGAGTTCAGAAATAATAATTTGAAGATTTTGTAGATGGATGACTTCATATGTAGACAAGGTTAGGCAAGCCTGATGAAATACCTGTGTAAAAAAATTCAGCGTAAAGTACTATGTGCAGCAGTACTCATAAAATGTGAACATTTGGCCAGGCACAGTGGCTCACAGCTGTAATCCCAGCACTTTGAGAGTCCAAAGCGGGCAAATCCCGAGGTCAGGAGATTGAGACCATCCTGGCTAACGTGGTGAAACCCCGTCTCTACTAAAAATACAAAATATTAGCTGAGCGTAGTGGCATGTGACTGTAGTCCCAGCTACATAAAATGTTCACATTTTATGAGCTGGCTGTACTGGAAGCTGCATGTTCTACACAGAATCATTTGAATTCCCCTACCAATCTCAATCACTTCCAGAACTCAGGAAGAAATTCTGGTTGCAACTGGCAGGATTTTGAGATATCTGCTCTGATTTGGTGTTTACTATTAACTGAAATTATGTTTTTTGTTTGGTTTGTTCGTTCTTAAAAGCACATTAACTTCCAGACTTAGCCTTTCATCTTTGGCTGGTTTCTCTTTGTAACTGGCCTGGATTAAACACTAAGCACAGAGGCTGAGGCAGGAGAATCGCTTGAACCCAGGAGGCGGAGGTTGCAGTGAGCTGAGATCATGCTACTGCACTCCAGCCTGGGTGACAGAGTGAGACTCCGTCTAAAAGAAAAAAAAAAAAAAAAAGTGAACATTTGTCAGGAAAATCAATCTCAGAATTTTTTAAGTAATAAATACTCGTAAATAATTACAATCATAAATGTGCCACAGCTATCAGTTTTTCTTCCTTTTCTCCTTTTTCTGCCACTGATTTTCAATAAATGTACCTTTGCATGTTGCAGGAAGCAGCTAATAAAGCTGATGACATGAAAATGTCACTGTTATGAAGTGAATTGTATCCCATCAAAGTCCTTACTGTGAAGTACCTTAGAATGTGACTGCATTTGGAAACAGGACATTTAAAGAGATAATTAAGTTAAAACGTGGTGCTTAAGGTGGGCCCCAATGCAATCTGACTTGTGTCTTTATAAGAAAAGCAGACTAGGAAAATAAAAACAGACACCAGAAACACATACACCAAAAAACACAGTGTGAGGACACAGCAAGAAGGTAGCCATCTGCAAGCCAAGGAGGGAGGCCTGAGAATGGACTTGGACTTCTGGGATCCAAAAGTGTGAGAACATAAATTTCTGTTGTTTAAGCCACCCCATCCATGGCATTTTGCTGCAGCAGTGGAGCAAACTAACATAGTCACAGGAATCTCAGGGTCTTTAGGAAGAATTCTAATTACGAGTCAGAGGGTGGGATGTACTTCCGTGTAAATGCCTAAGAATAAAATGCATTTTAGAGGAAGATTTTTAAGGCAATACAAGTGATAAGAAAACAAGCCTGACTTAATACCCAGTAGTCTCTTGAAGGAAGTGGGAAGCAATCCATTGTGAGGAGTAGAACATGAGGGCATGAGGGCAAGGATACCTCAGCCTACAGACCCAAGTGTCCCGGGTATGTCCCCCATGCCCAGAGCAGCTGCACAGAGAAAAGGTTAAGCCCAGCTACCTCCACAGAGAATGCCAGAGCCAATCATTCCAAAGGACACAAATGCATAAATAACTCAGCAAAGGCCCCTTATTGTGATATTTTCTAATTATAATTTCCAACATGAAGGCTATACACAATATCAAGGTCTGAGATTTAATATTCACAGAAAGCATCTGAGAAATAAGTAGTGTTTTCTCATCTAGCCTGTTTCTAAGCAGCTTATAGTTTTGGTATCTGATATATTCAAGTTCAAAGCTAAAACCAGATCAAAATTTTCATTGTATGAAATGACCTCAATCATCATAATCCTGGCAGATTTTAAACATATCAATTCCTTCTGAATAGCTCCCCCGCCACCAATACGAGAACCTTAATCATCTATAAAACTAAAGTAGGAGGTGAACAAATTACTTAGGAATGACACTGGGGTAGGAGACTAAAATAGAAGTCCTGCATGGGATAACCCATGAAGTAGGACCGCATAGCAGGATTCAGTCAACTGCAAGAGAATGTCTGCATCAAACATGACTTGTCCAATGTATCTCTAAGTCCATTTTATATGGAGGCTGTGTCCACCAGCCCTGCTGCAAATGCTTACAATTGATTCTGCATAGAACCTGCATAGAGCTTCCAGTACAGCAAGCTCTATATGTGTGGCAGTACTCAAAACATTTGAACATTTGTCAGAAAAACCAATCTCAAATTTTTTTAATAATAAATAATTGTAAATAATTACAATCATAAATTTCACATATTTTGATTGAGTTCCGAGTAGGGAAGAATGATGAAATCAGAGAAATAGGGCTATAAGTTACTTTTGGAAAAATGAAGGGTTTCCCTTACCCAAGGCACTTCTGTGCTACCATGAGCAATGCAAATTGTCTCTTTATAAACACACATTCTATGCAGAGCACCACAAAGTAGAACCAATATGCATTATCAGCAATTGGAGTGACGCTGAAGTTGTGGTTGTGGTGTGGGTTGGAAAATGATTCTGGAACTTTAGCCTGCCTGACTCTTTCAGGAAATCTAAATTTATTGAGCACTTACTATGTGCCAAGGCCTATGATAAGCACTATGTATATTGCCTTATTTAGATATTGGATGAGGAAATGAGCTCAGAAAACTTGGATAATTAGACCAGACTGACCCATCTAGGAAGTTGTGAATCCAGAAACTTCACCCAAGTTTATTTGCTCCAATGTGTCCTCTCTTCAGTATTTACTATATATAGTTTTGCCTTTTTACTGTGACCATTCAATTTATTTTGAAAATTCAACATGGTTAGAAAAAAAAACAAAGCGTAGATACATCTGAGAAGGTGAAACATAAACTCTAGTGCCAGCATATAGGCAAGGTAACTTAGAAGAGTGGAAGGTTGCTCACCTGTACTGACAAAAGAAGTGGCCAAAGCCTTGAGGACAGATGGACAGCAGCATTGAACAGAAACTGATTGCCTCACTCATCTCTTTACCCACACTTGTCTACCTGCTCATCTCCACTAACGCCAGCCTCCTCACTCTGGATCATGCTCTCACCTCAGTGGGATCAGGGCCTTTGCCCTTGCTGATCCCACTTCCTGGATCACTCTTCCCCTAGACAGTCTCAGTGTTCCTTTTCTTGCCTCCTGCAGATCTTTGCTCATAAGGTAGCTTCTCCCAGGGTCTTGTCTGCCATTGTATCCCTCTGGCATTCCCAGTCGCTCATTCCTGGCTCTTTATATACAATGTGTTTATTTTAAGACAGCTATTCCTCCCAACATGATTGAAGCCTCTTTAAGGACACGGATGTTTGTTTGTTATTTTCAGTGCTATATCCTTAGCACCAAACACATTGACTGTCATATGGTTGGTCTGACATCTGCCCTGAGTAAATGTTTACTAAATAAACTTACTACACAACAAGTATCACAAAAATAATCCATATGTCACAGTGACATATTTTAGGATGGCATACTCTGATCCCTTTCAGCTCCTAACCCCATACTAGGCAAAGGTTACTATTCTATATGGCTGCAAAAACATCAGCCAGTGAAAGAGCAGTCATTCTATTGGCAAGCAGGCAGGTTCCTAGTATCTTTTAAGGTGGAGCTGACAAATCTTTGATTTTTTGAACTGGGGAATAATTGTTTGGTTTCTAAGTCCTGCTTGGCTTGAGCAAACATATGCCTGGCTTATTGTCAATAACCTTCTTAGTTAGGCATACAGGTGACAATGTCAAAAGCAATTTCAAAAATATGTGTGCTGGCAAAATAAACTCTGCCTTTGGAAACATCATCACTGCTTCTAAGTTACTCAGGCAGCCTAGGACGTTGTGTGCCCCTGCACTGAAATTGCCCTTCAACAAAACTGGCACTGGCAGCTAGCAGTCAAATTTGAAATGTTTCAGGCAACAGAGCTGCTTTGGAATCTTTCCCACATACCAATAAATCTCTTGATCTTGGGAAAACATTTCCCGATATTCAGGAACTTTTCTATTGTTCCTTGCCACTTTCCCCCAGAGGACACATAAGGCTTTCCTAGACATTTTGACGCCCACATAACCTTTATATACTAAATGTTCAGGTCAGAAGTAAGCAACATTCACTGGGGTCTGTGATTTGAACACTAACTGTCTGCTTTTCTAAAATTTGGGGGTGAAGAAAGGCCCTGAGAATTTCTCTGCATTGAGTGGAAGTCTCGTGAATGGAGTTCGATTCTACTCTGTCTTCACAGCGATGTCAGATAATATTGTCCCTAACGCTCTCTCAGTGAGGAACTAACTGATACTGAAAGTCTCAAATTTTATGTAAAAATAAATCTGTGATAATCACCTTTCTCCTGTTAACCAGCTTGTTGTTGAAGTTAAGCATTCTTGAAGACACGCACATTTGGTAATGTAATGTATGATCAGATTTTCGCACTCTAAACAATCATTTTTCCCACAGTATGTGCCTTGAACATTAACTCTATGAGGTGCTACATAAAAAGGAAAGTTTTCTAAGACTATGTGACTTAAGAAAGTCTGTATCTAATCCTCTTTTGTAGAGTTGTCATATATATTAGCGACCTGAAAAGGGCTACAAAGACTAAGTCTGTTTCACTTGACTTATTCCAGAACTTGCCGAATTTATTTGACTGTAATTCCCTTTTTCTTTCGTTAAATCTATTGACAGTCTGCGGAACTAGCAAGCATTCTAGGAAACTCAGCTTGTACAACGCTGTTTTAAATACAACAAACACAATCAAATGTTGTTCAGAAGTCACAGTTCTCAAAACTTCAGCCTTTGGTTTTTTGGCAGTTCCCATATAGGATTATTTTGAGTAGGGGTCTTCAGACTTTTTCTGTAAAGGGGCACATAGTAAATATGTTAGGCTTTACAAGGCACGTAGCCTCTGCCCTTTGCAACTAACTACTCCACTGTGCCATTGTCGTATGAAATTAGCCACAGATAAAATGTAAACAAATGAGTGCAACTGTGTTCCAATGAAACTTCATTACCAAAAATAGGCCACGGACTCAATTTGAGCCATAGGTTATAGGTTGCAAACCTGTTTTAGAGTGAGGCAATCACCTTTCATTCATATTTCAGTTATCTAATACCTTAAGCATACATGTAAGATTAAAAAGAAGGTTATTGTGACTTTGTCGGCAGCCAAACCTGGTCAACCTTAACTTTTAAAAGACTGGAGCATAGTTCACTTAGGTCAGTACGTAAAGTCCATCTCATGCTAAGCATAACCAAGGTGAACCGGCATCCTCAGAGAAGGTCCAGAACTTGTCTACCGTTTGACACTAAGAGAACAAGATACAGGTAAGTGTCCCACTGCTTTGATAATTTGCTTTAAAGCAAATGGCCGATTTTAAATGGCAAACTAGGAATTTCCCAGTAAAAAGGGAGTTGATTTACCAGCAGAACTCCAAACTTCCTTTTGGAGGTTAAGTAAAACAGGGGAAGTTCTTAGAAAAGGAAATCTCCCATAAGTACTAGAAAATTCCAGACCCATAGTTATTTTAAGTCAAGCCCTATTGCAGAATCAACAGTCTCCCATTATGCACAAGGGACCACCCACCAGAAGAGCATCCAAAGATAATAATCTATGAGAAGGGAGACCACAAAAATGCGGATACTGAATTTCTGGCAAGACCTTGGAGCTTATGTTTAAAGAAGTGATTGTCCCTTAGATACCAAGGCCATTTCTCTAGCTTTATGCTGGCAAGGTTTCTGTTTATTGATGCTTTATCTTCGTGTGACTCTTTTTGTTAACCCTTTCCAATGCAAGCATTTTGGGTCCCCTGCAGTATGAACAACAAAAATTTTTAAAGTGGGGGAAAAGCTTTATAGAAAGCTTCTAGATTAATAGAATGATAGGATTTTAGCACTGGAAGGAATCTAAAAATACATACTCTAACTACATTTAAAGGATCAACTAGGAATTTTGTCCAAGATACCAGATGATCATCAGTGAATAGCCATAGAGCCAGATTTCCTGGGTCTCGCTGAAGGCTGTTCAGAGGACAGATTCTCAGAGGTAACATTCTAGACCTTGTGAAGGTTCATTGTCAGATTCTTGACTAGACTGCTTTTCTGAGAATGAATGACATGTACAACATCCCAAGGTAGGAAATGTTATAGAATGCAAGCACATTTGTTTCTACATTGCTATAAATTGTGTGAACACTTTGAAAATGGTTAAGGTTTAATTACTAAGATATACGCATTCTCAAGTAGCAGGGGAATTTTGGCTAACACTAAACTGGGAAAGTAAAATCTGGCGGTGCCTGCAAAACTAATGATCTGTACATCTTCTGCATGAGTTGATATACATTGTGAAGAGGTGGTGCTATTGAGAACTTGGGAAGAGTAACTTTTGAGGGTAGTTCCCTGGAGGAGAAACAGGAAGTACAGAGGTTTGTGTTTGTCTCCTTCTCCTTAAATCACCTCAACTAATGCATGAGCTTTCTGCAGGTAGCGGCCAAGAGGATTTTTTCATAAAAGCCTTTCTAAAACTTGGGCTAAATGTGCTAACTTGAGGTCCAGAATTAGGGAAATGGCTTTCGTTCATTTTACCTTCAGCATTGTGAAAGTTCAAGAGAACTCAGTGCATTTGGAACCTTGAGGATTTTACAAGCCTTGGTAGCCTAAGGTAATGGCAGGCAGGCAGAAAAGCTGTTTTTCATAGAGTTGTTGGCAGCTGTGAAGTGTCTACTTAACTAGGCTTGAAGAATGTAGGGGGAAAAATTGCTCTTTACTTTCAATCTTAAGGTCATAGCTGAAATTCCCATAAGAAAAGACAGATTGACAAGTGAGAAGCATATAGATTTACTTAATAGAAACTTTATTTGACATGGCAGACCTCAGAGATGAAGACACAAAGAAAGAGAGAAACATAAGTTTTGATGAAGAGTGGACAGTCAAGGAGAAATATGATTAGACAGAAGGGTATGGAAAAAAACTAAGGACATCATAGTAAGGCCTGTTTGTTTAGATTCTCCTCTGTCTTCAACAGAAGGATGCACCTTTCCTCTGGGTACAGGGAGGGCACCCTCCACTGAGGGTCTTATGATCTGCTTTAGGGAAGAAGGCTGACAGAAAGGTAAAAGTGGCCTTCCTGCTTCTGCTATTTTCTCAAAAGCTGAGTTGCCATATTTTGGAGTAGTGTGTCCTGAACCCATCAGGAAGCCAGCATCTAGAGTCCCTGTGGCCTTGTGAAAGATCTGGTCTTGGGCAGAGCACCAGGGCATCTGGGAAAGAGAGAGCTCTAAGACCAGCCTACATTATACACTTGGGGATGTAGTACCAGCAGCACTGGAACATTCATATCAATGGGTTCCTATTTTTAAACATAGACTGCAAAATTCTGGGAAGGTTTTGGTTATACACGGCAATATTAAGATTTAAACTCCACAAAGGAATTTTAAAATACTTTACCCAAATGAAAGAGAAATTTTAACTTTCTGCAAGTCATGATTCATGTGGTGATTGTTAAGCAACCACTGGAAAAAAAAAAGATAAGAGATAGAAAAGCCACTAAATTTAAAGTAAAACTAAATATCTTAATGAAAACAGTCTATGGAAGGTTTATTTTGTCTGCTTTCATGTGTTTGTTTAGTAGAACGAATATCCTACAGTTAATGTTCCTCGTCTCATTTACATGCTAAGACATGCTCCCCACCAACAAACACCAATAGCTTTGTACTAAAAGCAATGTGGTCTGTCTATGGTGTTTATAGCACAGGACATTAATTAAGGTATAGAGAAACGTTGCTTCACCCAGCCAATGAAAGAACATTAAATTCCTTATCTCCAGCAATTCAGAACAACATCACTTTAAATAGTATATGCAAATTAAAGATATTGTGAGTTTTTGTTTTGTTTTTGAGACGGAGTCTTGCTCTGTCACTAGGCTGGAGTGCAGTGGTGCTATCTTGGCTCACTGCAACCTCCACCTCCCGGTTTCAAGTGATTCTCCTGCCTCAGCTTTCCAAGTACCTGGGACTACAGTTGTGCACTACCACACCCAGCTAATTTTTGTAGTTTTAGTAGAGATGGGGTTTCACCATGTTGGTCAGGATGGTCTTGATCTCTTGACCTCATGATTTGCCTGCATCAGCCTTCCAAAGTGCTGGGATTACAGACATGAGACACTGCACCAGGCTGAGTTTTTATTTTAATTGCAAGTGGTAGAGTCTTTTGGTAAGGTTACATTTTGAAATGGGTCTTCTGTTAAATGCTCAAGAAATTTCTTTTCAAAGTGAATAATCATGCTTTGCCCAGGTGGTGAATCTCTACACCCACTAGATTTTGAATACTGCAATGTTTTTGCCCACTCACTCAGTCACCCACCTACTTGGAGTGGGTCTTCCTCCAAATATTCATGACACCCCTGGGGCACTGAGAGGTTATTATGACCGTCTTTGGCCTTGCCTCCCAAATGAAGAACGTTCCTAGCTGAATCTCTCTTTCCATATTTCCACCTACAGCTCATGCTTACTAGAGTGCACATCCTGCCCTCAATATTACATCAACTTCTGGAGCTGTGTGTGAGCTGGAGGTGGCTGATTGCATATCTGTCATGTGACTCATCTAAGTGTTTCAATGCCAATGGCAGCCTTCCAGCAGCTGGGATTAACTTTCACATTTGAAGATCAGTTTTTAAGGTGGAAACCATGGGTGTGCCCACAGTACTACCACATTTCTCATGTTCATAGAAACCTGGACTTGTCTGAGCCATAAACCCTGACAGTAACGAAAATGCCACATTACAAACTGGTCATAATTCTCTACCTTTGATTATGCAATTGCAGCCTATGGCTGGCCATCCTGTCCATCAGAGGACTACTACCCACTGTCCTTTGAGTAGCCACATGCATCTCTACCTCCCTTTTGGGTTTTGGTCCCATTATCACTTGAACTAAAATGTTCTCCTCAGTTTCTATGTACCCCACATTCTATGGTCCCCCTCAAACCCTAATTCTAGGTCTACTTCCTCTGTGAGTTCTTTCCTAAACATGCCACCCACTGTGGTCCCACCTTCCTAGAACCTCCTTACCCTGACTGTCTCAATGCAGAGTTCTCTACATTCCCATTTTGCTTAATTACTTGTTTATTTTTTCACTCTTGCACTTTTATGTGGCCTTTTTTGTGATTATGGTTTATGTTCACAGCTAGGTTGTAAAACAGTTGGTTTATGTGTTACTCTTCAGGGTTTGCAAGGTACCTTATCTCATTCTGTTAATCAGAACACTCAGTACAAATTTGGGCACAGAGTAGGTGGTCAGTAAAGAAAATGTGGCAAATATACACCATGGAATACTATGCAGCCATAAAAAAGGATACATTCATGTCCTTTGAAGGAACATGAATAAAGCTAGAAACCATCATTCTTAGCAAACTAACACAAGAACAGAAAACCAAACACCACATGTTCTCACTCATAAGTGGGAACTGAACAATGAGAACACATGGACACTGGGAGGGGAACATCACACACTGGGGCCTTATCAGTGGGTAGGGGGCTAGGGGAGGGATGGCATTAGGAGAAATACCTAATGTAGATAATGGGCTGATGGGTGCAGCAAACCACCATGGCATGTGTATACCTATGTAACAAACCTGCATGTTCTGCAAGTGTACCCCAGAATTAAAGTATAATTTAAAAAAAAGAAAGAAATTCTCTGTATTTCCCACTACTAGGCTAGAAAGAAAAAACAAAATCTAGATGTTCCCTTTGCAAAATTTGTTGATTCCTCAGAATTAATTACTACTTTAATATTACATGGTATAAATGGATCAAATTCCTTTAATCCTAATCTAGTAATTAATTCCTCCAACAATGTGCCAAGTATGACATTACTGAATTGCAGAGTTTTGATGGTGAGTCCTAATAGATTCAACATCCCAGTTTTCACTTCTCTTAATCATAAGCAAGTTGCTTAACTGTTTTAAGCCACAGCTTTTCTCACTCTCCCTCTCTCTCTCTTTTTTACATTTGCGTATTTATTAGAAATTTAAATTATAGCATTTTTAAAACAGCATTTTACAAACAGCAAAGAAACATTTTTTGAATCAGTTTTCTACACTAGGCTTTATGGAGGTACAAGCATGAGAATTTCAAAAATTAGTGAATTCAAGGAAATTCTTCTTTTGAGGTAAGAATTTTTTAGCTTTACCTTCTTACAGCATATTCTTGTGTTTGCTTATGTTTTCATTATAATCCATGCACACTAATGCTGCCCCAATGCCATTTTTTCACTTCCAGGAAACCAACTTAATTCATTGATAGCTACTGTTGTTAGCCCCTCTGTTCCAAAAATGCCTAGGCCTGATAGGAGTATAACTTTGCACAGTTGTTTTGAAAAACTATTTGTCAGTATCTAGTAAAGCATAGCTATGGCTTAATAATTCCATTTTTAGTTATATGCTAAGCAGAAATGCACACATATATTCACCAAAAAACATATTTGTGCTTTATTTATAATACTTTAAACTGAAAATTACTCAAATGTCTATCAACAGTAGAATGGATAAATAAATTGTGGCATATTCGTACAATAGAAACCTACACAGCACTGAGAATAAAGAAACTACATATCCACCAGCAGCATGGATGAAGTTCAGAAATATAATGTTGGACAGAAGAAGGCAGACACAAAAGAGAATGTACTATAGGATTACACTTACATAAAATAGAAATAAAGGCAACATTTCCCTTGCCTTAGGAAGTTTCTCTTAGTGAGCAAGGGCGTAGTGACCAAGAAGGGTTTCTGGGTTGCTGGTAGTTTTCTGTTTCTTGATTTGGGTGCTGTTTTCAACTGTGCAAATCTGCTTTCCTGTATGTATATTATATTTGAATACAGTTTTTTTTTTTTTTAATCTTCCAGTCTGTCTGGATACTGTTTGTTCTGAAATCACTCAGCACTCCCTGGCGGGCCATGGCACTTCCTCTGCAGCTCTCCATCACGCTGGCATCTCAGCCACTGACCTGACTCTTGTCATGCCTACCTTTCCTTAAGAGTCCAAACAGGAGGAAGTGGCTGGTTGTCTCTAATTGTCCCAGTGGATTATTTTGAATTCACTTCTTGACTTCTATTAGCATCAATTCCAGAATTGTTTAGTTTATGCTTCATTCTTTACTCTGTTTCCTAATATTTTACAGTAATTTATCTTCTTCAGTTGCTCCTCTTTCTTTTATATCCTTAACTGTTGGGAGTTGCCTCTTGCCTTTTGCTTTACTTGAATTTTTTCTTTTCTTTTGATTGTTTGTTACCTTTCTATTTGCAGTCATATCTCTGGTAACCAAGAGAGTTCTATATATCTGCTGTGCAAATGGCACCATGAGGTGTCAGAGGTGGTCCAATCAGCAGCTGAAGACTCTTGGCTTAAGGAGTGTGTCATCTCCTCATCTAACAGGGTACATTAAGTGCTATCTCTGCATTTCTGTGCTTGGACTCCTCTTAATCACATCTGGAGCTATTAAGTATGCTGTAACTCACATTAAAATGCTGCTTAGAACTGTATTTGTAGCCAGCATATGGCAGCACAACGCGCAGAGCCTCCTTCCCCTGGGAAAGGCATCCAGGCAAGCAGATACTTCTATCATCCTGCTTAGTCTTGTTCATCATTACTATCCCTTAAACACACCCTAATCTGTCTTTCTTATACAATTAATTTAAAACATGGCAATGTCTCCACAACTAACTTTGTTGTTATATTTCAAGAAACAATTATATTTACACAAAATATAGTATGTAAAATCTTTCTTCATAATGACAGTAAGGGATTATAACCCAAATAAAATAAGAATGTGTGGACCCACAGAGTTAACACATATACCTATACATAAGTACACGAAAGGAGGGAGAGAAAGTTCTTCCCTACAGGAGAACATCAAGTAATAAATATGAAAGGAATAATGGAGGTAGAAAAAAATCAGTGTTTCCAAATAAATAGAAAAATATTTCATGCTCACGGAAAGGAAGAATCAATGTCATTAAAATGACCATACTGCCCAAAGCAATTTATAGATTTAATACTATACCTGTCAAACTATCAATGACATTCTTCACAGAACTAGGTAAACTATTTTAAAATTCATATAGAACCAAAAACAGCCTATATGGCCAAGGCAAAACTAAGCAAAAAGAACAAAGCTGGAGACCTTACACTACCTGACTTAAAACTATACTATAAGGCTACAGTAATCAGAACAGTATGGTACTGGTACAAAAACAGACACATAGACCACTGGAATGGAATAGAAAGCCCAGAAATAATACTGCACACCTACAACTATCTAATCTTCAACAAAGCTGACAAATACAAGCAACGGAGAAAAGACTCCTTATTTAATAAATGATCCTGGTTAGGAAAACTGGCTAGCCATAGGCAGAAGACTGAAACTGGACCCCCCTTCTTACACCATATACAAAAATCAACACAAGATGTATTAAATACTTGAATGTAAAACTCAGAACTATAAAAACCCTAGAAGACAACCTATGCAATATCATTCTGGACATAGGAACTGGCAAAGATTTCATGTCGGAGACACCAAAAGCAATTGCAACAAAAGCAAAAATTGACAAATGGGATCTAGTTAAACTAAGGAGCTTCTGCACAACAGAAAAAAAACTATCAACAGAGTAAACAGACAACCTTTAGAATAGAACAAAAGTTTGCAAACTATGCATCCATCTGATGAAGGTCTAATATCTGGCATCTATAAGGAACTTAAATTTATAAAAAAAATAATCTCAAAAAATGGACAAAGGACATGCACAGACACTTTTCATGAGAAGACATACATGCGGACAGCAAGCACATGGAAAAAGCTCAACATTATTGTCATTAGATAAATGTAAATTAAAACCACAGTGAGATACCGTCTCATACCAGTCAGAATGGCTGTTAATAAAAAGTCAAAAGATAACAGATGCCAGTGAGGTTATGGAGAAAATGGAATGCTTATACACTGTTGGTGGGAGCATAAATTAGTTCAACCATTGTGAAAAGCAGTGTGGCGATTCCCCAAAAAACTAAAAACTACCATTTGACCCAGAAATCCCATTACTGGGTATATACCCAGAGGAATACAGATTATTCTACCAAAAAGACGCATGCATGAGAATGTTCATTGTAGCACTATTTACAATCGCAAAGACATGGAATCAATCTAAATGCCCTTCAGTGGTAGACTGGATAAAGAAAATGTGGTAAATATAAACCATGGAACACCATGAAGCCATAAAAGAGAATGAGATCATGTCCTTTACAGGAGCATGGATGGAGGTGGAGGCCATTATCATTAGGAAACTAACACAGGAACAGAAAACCAAACACTGCATATTCTTACTTATAAGTGGGAACTAAATTATAAGAATCCATGGACACATAGAGGGGAACAACAGACACTGGGGCCTACCTGAGGGAAAAAATAACTAATGAGTACTAGCCAGAATACCTAGGTGATGAAATATTCCGTACAACAAACACCCATGACAGTTGTTTACCTATATAACAAACCTGCACATGTTCCATGAACTTAAAATAAAAAATAAAATCAAGAACAAAAAAGAAAAATCAATGTTTCATACACATTATAGTAACAACTGATTCAGCCAAGACTCATCAATGGTGCCAAAACTAGTGGGTGAAAGTTTGATGGGGAACAGAAGGTTTGCATACACTCCAAGTATCTCCTCGTAGAATATGTGTTCATGAGAGAAAAAAGTAACTTTTTTGTAGAAAACACTGGCAGATTCCAGTTTACCTAATCCATCATCAATCATGGGACAAACTCAGCTCATTTACCTTGCGATGTGATGTGTTGGGAACAAAATACCACTTATATTCCTGCCAAAAATGCGCAAACTGAGTCTCATCATGAGAAGGAACAGATAAAAGTTGAAAGAATATGTTCTCAAAAAATTAGTATTGGCCAGGCACAGTGGCTTATGCCCATAATCCCAGCACTTTGGGAGTCTGAGTTGGGAGGATCACTTGGGCCAGGAGTTAGAGACCAGCCTAGGCAACATAGAATGGCCACATTTCTACAAAAAACGAAAAAAATATTAGCTGGGGGATGATGGTTCATTTCTGTTGTCTCAGCTACTTGGAAGGCTGAGGTGAGAAGATTGCTTGGGTGCAGGAGGTCAAGGCTACAGTGAGCCATGATCAGTGACACCACTGCACTCCAGACTGGGTGACAGAGTGAGAACCGGACCCCCTACAACTGAAAAAAGTATCATCAGAGAGAAAGAAAGGCAGGAACTTTTCCAGATAAAAGGAGACAAAGAGACTGAATAATCGAGTATGATGTGTTATCTTTTATTGGATCTATTTTATTGGAAAAATAGCTATAAAGGGTACTATTGAGATAATCTGGAAAATTTGAATATGGATGAATATTAAATAATGGCATTTTTATCAATGTCAAATTTCCTGTATTTGATCATTATGCTGTGATTACATTATAATATGTACTTGGTCTTAGGAAATATTTGTTGAAATACTCTTAAAAATTCTCACAATATACAGAACTTACTCTAAAATCGTTCAGGAAGATAGATTGATAGATGGATAGTTGATGATAGATAGATGAATAGGCAAACACTAAAATAGTGAAAACTGGTGAACTCAGGTGAAGGCATACAGCAGTCTTGGGAACACTCCTTCAACACTTCTTAAGGTTGATATTTCAAAATAAAAAGTTTAAAATTGGCACATAGCCTTCTGAATTTTTTTAATAAGATGGGTCAGGCATAAGTTTAAGAACAAGCAATACTCTTTCCAATGTATTAGAAATTATCTGATTCCCAAAGATTCCTGTTTCTGACATCTGAACTTCAGGCAGTGCACTGCTCTGTAACCTCGACTGCGGTTTTAATCAATGAATGTCCCACGATAAGATTCTAAACTGGGTACTTTCTGATTGCCCTCTCTCTTACTGACCCTCATGACATGATGTGTTTTCAAAATTCAATGAGGTGGTCTTTGGCCTTTGCTGGTCTTGAGCCCTACAGAATTATAATTAGGTTCTTCTGCCCCAGCCTCCATCTTTCCCCATCCACAGGCATCCCCTCTGTGAGCTCTTTGGCAGTTTTCCGCCAACCTCTCCAGTGCCCAGGATCATCTTGGGGCCAGACCACCTTTCCTCCCCTTGCTCCTTGCCACTCCCCCTTCTGTGTTGGAAATTCATGTCCCTCAAGGAAGCATTTACAGGTTCCATTCCTGCAGGGTGCTACCTCACTTCTCTTCCTTTCCCACACCTGGTGCTTCCAGCTTCTTTAGTTCCCCATTTTGTTCCACAGTCAGACTTCCTCCTCAGTTTCTCCTCTTGCCTGTTCTATATTAGGCAATTCCTAACTTCTATGCGTGACAGGTGGTAGCACATTAACTACCTTTTTGTCACTGAAATAGAAAAGGTAAAGCTTTATTAATACCATCCAACCAACAAAAATAGTGGTAACTTCAGATTGATAATATTATATATATGTAATGCTTTTCAGAGGGTCTTTGGCCTTTGCTGGTCTTTGGCCTTACTGAATTTTATATATGTATAATATATATTATGCATTTATGTATAATATATGTATATATATATTTCCTTCAACTGGTTTCCTAAGTATAATTATTCTTAACAGCTAGACAGCGTTGAGTAAATACTTGTTTTTGTTCCTTCATATCAAAGCAGGTTGGGCTCAACAATGTATGAAATTTGGATGCATTGTCTAATTTTTATTGTGAAAGCAGTCTTAGGAAAAGGGTGTAGTGGTTTATTTGGAGTTGGGGTAAGGGCTTGGCCATCTGAACTTATCTTTCGGAAATCCTCCTTGTGTGGCTCTTGTTGGAAGGCTGGTGTAGGCTTCCCTTTGAGATAACTGTGAAGAACTGGTCAAAGTTTTTCTTCTAGAACTTACATGCCTGAAGCATGTGGTCTAAATTTGACCAATCTGATGCTTCTGCCAGGAATTTGGCTTCAGGACCAAGCGCCTGCAAAGAAGCAGGATGGGTGGAAAGTTATTTTGGTGGCAGCATTTCATATCCAGTGTGCAGGAGTGGTGGTTAGCCCTACAATCCTCCATCTATGCAATATCTTGGTTTGAGATGTGTTCTCAAACCCCATCTTTCTTGCTTTCTTTGTTTCCAAACATGAGTCTCCAGACTCTCAGCTGACTCTGTGAGCTTCCTTCCCTTCAGCAAAGCAGTTTCTGACCCATGTTGCTACATTTGCTATGTCCTGTTTATTTGACAGGTCTAGTTGATATTAATATTTTAACAAGGAATCAGATGTTCCCAGGTATAATAAACTACCCAAATTTGCACAACAGGTGCATGTCTAAGAAGAATTTTGCCTCCAGTTTGTTGGCTTCAAAACCAGTTTTTATTTTATACTACTAAGTCATTTTCAAAACATGTTTTTCTATTATTAGTACTGTGGGATTTGGGAGCCACTCATCAATAATGAAGTTACCAACAAACTGAGAGACAGGAGAGCTGTGTCAGTGTTCTCCAGGCAAACTCCAACTCCCACGTTCTTTGTTACCTCTCAGCAAACAGAACTGACTGCTTTCTGGACATATGTCATTGTAATTTCTTTGTAACGGTTAAAAGAAAAAAAAAGATTCTCTCTGCTTTCCCTCCAGGTGACCTTGGAGCATGTTGCGTATTATTCTGTAGCTGCAAATCTTTCTGCAAAGAAGATAAAGATGTTTCATAGTGGAGATTTTCTATTTAGCAGGGATACCTCGATATATTGACCCTGATCTTTGTAGAATAGGTATTTTTTAATGCAGAAAAATAACTCATCAGTAAAAAAAAAAAGTGCTTTAGAATATGTTTGATCAAGGAGCTGTGCTTGTGTGTGCTCTTCTTTCGGTGTGAGAGCTTGTGTAGGTGTTTTCTGACCCAATGATGTTTGACATTCTGATAATCTACAGAATTGGAAATGCTGCTTCTGAAAGAAATACATTGTAAAATGATGAAGAATGCCCTATTCAGGTCTTAAGTGGCACCATCTGTGTGTCTCTTAAAATGTGGGCACCCTGAAAAGCTTTGTCCCCTGAGAAAAACGTGGCTTCATGGATCCCTAAGTACAATGATATGTGAGGTATTTTTCCTTGTGACCTTGGTTGGGGATCTTTGAGAGGCTGACTTGAGAAGAGGCAAGCTCCATTTAGTTGTGCAAACCCTGGGAATAAGGATACACTGCCTGATGAAGAAGGCAAAATCCCAGCTGTCAAAGCAGAAGTTTCAAAGTAGACAGAGCTCTTCTTCATTTGCATGTAAATAGGTTGAAATAAACATCAAAAGGCAGGAAGAGTGCCTACATGGTCACTGATGAGAATTTTATTTTTTGGTTTTATCTAGCTTGTCTTCTTGATTCCTTTCAGATGTGGTGAGGGTCAAAGGAGACGAGATGAAAAGCCTGTATGTTATTCTAGAAACTGCCCCAAATCTTCCATGGATGCTTCTACTACTGCACCATTCAAACTAATTTTCATTTGCAATTTAAGATTTTTGAAAATAAATATATGTTTAAACCAATCATATATCACAGCCAAATCTCTCAAAGAAATGTATTTAAGCTTTGTTGTGTTAAAATAACAGGTGCACAGACATTAATAGAATTTAATTCTAGTATATGCTCTTTTTTCTACTTCTGCTTTAAGAAACCAATTTCCTGTTGAAATAGTGTAGCAGCCCCTAAAACCTAAAGATAGAAGGATAATATATGATACTTATTGCACCAATGTCAACTTGTTAATTTTAAAATGTGTAGTTATTCCCAGAACATTTAATACCACCAACTTTCCTGAATATAAGTTCAGAAAATAGAACCTAACCATGGTGAATGAAGAAAGCAGGTCACTCTCCACTTCTAACAATAAAATCATTGGTAGAATTTAATTAGCAAAATTATAAATCTTGGTTTTGATATTAAGATATAATACATTTTCTCCTTTTGTTTGATGTTGGATTATAGAAAACTTAGAATGATTCTTCCTTGATTAATCCCAAGAGCTTGACTTAAGAAGAGGCAAACTCCATTTAGTTGTGCAAACCCTGGGAATAAGGATACACTGACTGATGAAGAAGGCAAAATCCCAGCTGTCTCTGTTTGCACACTAGGAAGGAATCCCTCACTGAGGTCTGTTGGCATGGCACTGTTCTGCCCTCCCAATTAGAGCACCACACTTCCCCGGGCACATGGTGTCTGCATTGTTCATGTCCTCTGAAGCGTTGCAGTGTTTAGTGTGGTACTTAGCACACAGCAGGCACACCATGTTGCCAGTGGCCAGCATTTACACACTTCCCACACTGATGGACAAAATCTTACTCAGTCTGGATATTTGTATCAGTCAACACTGAATTATCGTTGCCTTTCTACTGGCAGATTTTCTGGATTATCTTTATAAGCTTTGCCATTTGGGGCAAAGCACTAAGACTTCAGTTTTCTTGTTTCTAAAATGAGGGAGACATACAAAATGATTTCTGAGTACTCTCCTATATTGGAGTGCTGGGATCCTCTTAAATCTAAGGACCTACCAAATATCTGTCTCCACTGAGTGTCTCATTGGTATGTTTAATTCAGCAAAATCCAAACTAAACTCCCTTTCCCTCCAACAACTCATTCTTGTCCTCTTTTTTTTTTTATGGAATCCAAAGCCTTTTCCCTCTTTGAATTCCCCTTCTCCTATGTTTTCATATCTAATCCGTTGCATGGCTCTCCATCTTCTTTTGGCTGTACTTTCTTTCCAGTTACACACTTTCCATTAACCCTGAGACTGCCTGGCTGAAGACATTATGACTACCTTGAATAACTATTAATCTTTCTGTCTATAATTTTTCTACCCAGTTAAGTAGATACATATTTGCAACCTCTACCCTTTGTAACAATATCCCAAACTACCTTACTAAATATTTGCCTCCTCTTTCCAATCTTTCTATACTCCAAAAAATACTCCATGCTGTTCCATAATGCATTCCAAGTTTTCTTAGTTCATCCATTTATTTAATACTCAGTTGAAGTAATTATTATTCAATTGAAGCTTTCTGTTATCTCTTCCCCTCAAAATTGGCCTGTCCCAGAACTTTATCACAATTGCCATAACATCTTTTTCATAAAAATTTCTGATCCTTTAAGATATGATCACACTATCCTTTGAATTGCCACAGTATTTAATGTACATCATATATATTTTCATACGGTAATTTTTTCACTTATCTCTCTAGTGAACTTTTTAAATACCATGAGTCCTGTTGTGTCTTATTCATCTTTTTATGCATTTAGAACTCTTAGTATCTTGTACATAAAAATTCACAAATAATTTGTTGAAGGAAATTGAATGTAGGTTTAAAAGGTTGTCTAAATGATCATTTCTTTGCAAGTTTTAGAAATCCACAAAAAAGAGCTCAAGAAAAGGTAGAAATTTCTGGATAGGAATATATCATAGACCTTAAGGGCAGACAGATTTCTCTGCTTCCAGCAGTGTATGTGTTTCATTACTTTTTTTTAGATTGTTGGCATCTCTAAACCTAGGATAATATAAACTGATGGATGCCCTTCTTGTTTAAACCTCCAGCAGAGATAAACTGGACTATGAGTTAATACCAAATTCTCAGAGGAAATTTGATTAACTCCTCAGTTTAGGCGTCTACCGCTGGCTCAATAAACTTTGAACAAGGGAGATACTCTGGTCCAGCCAGCTGCCCTCTCATTAAGAAACCTCAAATCAAAGTCTCTGAAAAGAGAACAGAAAAAAAATGGCTTAGTATGTTATCAGAGAAAGGGACACAGATTGGCACACAACCTAAGAAGAACCACTCCAGAACACAGGCAGAATCTAACTTTGACCCTGTATATATATATAGGGTTTCAGAATTATTCTAAACTTCATGTAGACCCACAAAAAAGACTATAGTACCTGAATCCTCATATGACTTCTGGAGCCTTCTGTCTTATTCTGCATAGCATATTGTATCATTGTCCACAGTTATTTGCTCTATCTAAATCTTATGAGAGAGCTATGTCTCAAAAAGAGATACAGGTGTGGCCGTGCTATACATGATACTGGCTGGAATTAAACAGATAAACAGCCAACTTAAGTTTTAGAGAAATTTGTACTATCAAAAGAGCCACCGGCCCAGATTAGAAGAGACTGTAATTGGGCCAGGTGCGGTGGCTCATGTCTGTAATCCCAGACCAAGGCGAGTGGATCTCTTGAAACCAGGAGTTCAAGCCCAGCCAGACCAACATGGTGAAACCCTGTCTCTACCAAAAATACAAAATTTAGCCAGGCGTGGTAGCATGTGCCTGTAAACCCAGCTGTTTGTGAGGCTGATGCAGGATAATCGCTTGAACATGGAAAACAGAGGTTGCGGTGAGCCAAGATCATGCCACTGCACTCCAGCCTGGGTGACAGAGTAAGACCCTGTCTCAAAAAAAAAAGAGACTATCATTATTTGAGCTTTAAACAACTTTTCTCTCCCAATCTTCAATAGCAGGAAGCAGGCTGAGGAAGCTACACAGCTTTCAAAAAGGCACATTTCCAATGCTGTCTACATATGTGACCAAGAATGATCATGGGAAAGGAATGCCCTCTCAGTGTGGAGCTAAGAAACTATGGGGTAAATGGTCTAGCAAGTGACTCTCAGAGAGCAAAACCAGGGCTTAATCAAGGAACACACCTTGTACCCAGGAAGGAGGCCCTTGCAAAGTTTAACCAAAATTACTGAAAATTTTCAGAATTGCTGTAGACAGTGACTGCTGTGAGCCTCACATTTTCCTCTTTTTTAATGGGACAATTTATTGTGGTTATTTTGTCCCTTATTTAACTGTTGTGCATGTGTGATAGGGAAGACAGGTAACTATTATTCAACTTCCGTTTGAAACTAGTAAGTCTCTGGATCAAAAGGACGCCCATCTATCTCTGATATAGATAACATTGTAACATTTTAATCGTTGAACTGATGCTATGATTTAATTGGATAGGATTTTGGAATTTCCTCCTTGGAAAGAGAAGAGGGGAAATTTTTATTTAAGGAAGAAACAGAAATACAAATTTGTGACCAAAGAGTAGAATGGGTAAGTCGTGTAAAGAACATGATCCTTCCTATTTGCTGCCACTTTATGTATAATGATAATTTCTCCTCCTCCTTGCCTATTGGGCCTGGCCATGTGACTCGTTATGGTCAATGAAATGAAGTGGGACTAACACAAGTCACTGCTACACAGAAGATTTAAATAGCATCTCATGGATCTGTCATTGATTTTATTTATTTTCCTGGCATAATACTGTATGTCCCAGACAGGAGTTCCTTCTTCAGTTTGGGTCTCAGAATGAAGACAGTGGCTTGCATAACCATTGCCAAATCAGTGCTGAACAAGTAATATAAGTAAGAAATAAACAACAATAGTTACTGTAAACTACTGAGATTTGGAAATCACATCATAAAAGTTACGGATGAACTAATTTGTATGTGCTATCTCTTCTAGATTTGCCCCATTAAAGAGTTCTAAAGCTCTCTAAATCCTAGAAGAGGATATAACGAAGTCACACAGTGGTTTCAATTTATTTTATTCCTTCTACTTTCCCTAATTGTTCCTTTCTTTATTCTCCCATATTTCCTTTCTTTCCTCTATTTAAAGCATTGATACTATTTTACAAAAAAAGCTCAGTAAGAAGAGAAATATTAAATATCTAACAGTTGAGCTGTTCTGAAAGTAGAGGAGGGAAGTGAGGGAAAGTAAAGGCTACATACTTTCTCTTTGGCCTCCTTACAGACCCTCTTCACACTTGATATGCTTGAAGTAAGGCTTTGTAGGTTCCTTCAGGTTAGAGCAGAAAAGAGGTTTAAGGCCCACGATAGGAATGTGCACAGAGCCAGGCAGGAAGCCATAGAGTGCAGTGGATTTCTGAATAAGACAGACATGGGTTTGAATGTCTTAAATATGACCCTGGACTGCCTCTTCAGTATCTCCAAATCTCTATTTTCTCATCTGTAAAAAGGGAACATTGAAACCTGCTTCATAAAACTGTTGCGAAGAATCAATGAAGCAGTAAGTTTGCATGCAAGTTATTATTATTTTTTCTTTGTTTTGAGCCTTTCCAACATACGTCTTCACCAGAATCTTGGAAATGTTAGTAGAAAAATACATTTTAAGTGGTTTAGTTCTCACCTTTATTTTATAAGAGTGGACACTGGCTTGTCCTTGCTAGACCTAAAACCTGGGTCTCCTGTCCCCATATGCAGCCTACTCTTACTGGGTCTCTAAAGGTCTCTGGGTTTAGGGTTGCACTCCTTAGAGTTGCATGAAATCCTTGTTATATTTACTGAAAGTTCCTCCTTATGTTGGAGTAAGCAACCGGTAGGTTTCACTGACATTTCAGGAATGAAATGCTTCTACTTAGCTCAGCAAAACCCAGCAAAGCATATCAGAAACTGAGAAAACTGTACTTTCAGGTTCACATTGTAATTGATTCTGAAGAACTGTAAAATGCTAGTATGAAAGATCCAGTTCCTCATTTCCCTGAAGACCTCTCATGCCCAAATGACACAGTTGGTGTTATAAATTGAGAGCACTGAGACTAACCATTTAAAGAAAAGCTACCACATCTCTTCTCTGGGATAAGAAAAATGGATGTGACTTTAACATGAAACATTTTTCAGCCAGCAGCAAGAGGGCCCAAGAAAGAAACCTACTGAGCAATGCAGCTCTGGTTTGTCAGTTTTATTAAAAGGGTGCATGACTTGCATCATGACTTGAAACCCAAGTGTGTCCCTGAATTGAAAGGCTTCTTAATCACGTAATAGCAAGATTTTACTTCCAAGGCAGGAAGCAACCACATTTGGACGTGATCAATCAGGCATTACTTTGGCATTTCTCAGCTTGCCATTTTAGTTAATTTGCACAAATATCTTTG
Organism: Ateles fusciceps; assembly: GCA_036589455.1. NCBI lineage: Eukaryota > Metazoa > Chordata > Mammalia > Primates > Atelidae > Ateles > Ateles fusciceps. Next base: position 12,518,892 of record JAZHEH010001266.1, on the reverse strand, counting down.
GGGCTGAGAAAGTAGCTCATAATAAAACCGCTTAAACTGAAAGTTCTTTACAGGATGCGACCTCTGCCTACTCGGTCTTGAGATTTTTCTTTCCACAGGACTTAGTACAATCCTCAGAAAGCCAGGGCAGCACTAAACTAAGTGTTCTCTTGAAGACTTTCATGCCCAAGTCTGTTTGTTTATGCAAAGAGAAGACATTTAAAGGTCTTCACTTTTAGTTTCATTTTAGCCTATTCTAATACTAAATTGGAAATGACACTCTTAGATGAAAATACATGCTTAATCAATTCTTTAGTTTCATTTTGAAAGCTAGTTGGGATCCCAATAACTTGGTGTTCGTCCCTAGAACTAATAATATTTCCCTGACACACTTGGGCTGAAGTGATGTGTTTGCACCTCTGGCTCTTGAAGCAGAGTGAAAACATCGGGCCTGGGGGTGAGATGGCATAGGGAGGTGCAGGGTGGGGTGCCTATCCTAGTTTAGTCCATGGAAAGTGAGTTGGGAGAGCAGCGTGATGTCCGTCTCTTTGAGGCCCTGCTAGCATATCCAGTGAAAAATGGCTGCCTTCAGGTATCTGCCTTCTCACCTTTGGCATATAAGGGAGAGGTGACTTTGTTCTAGAGTTCCACACTGTAGCTAGGAGATGTGAATAGACAGCGCCAAAGGAAGTAAATGTTGCCAACTTCAGCATTACAAACAGTTTTGTGTTTCTGTAGAAAGCCTAATAATAAGTTTGGAAGAGTTCCAATTGGCTTTCATTCTACTTTATGTTTAACTTACCTCAAGAAGCCTTTGTCTTCTCTTTGGAAAAAAAAAAGAGAGAAAGTATTCATACCTCATTACTGAGTCTACCTGATAGACAGTGGGTGCTTAACAACTATTAGTTTCCTTAACACTCCTTAAATGATTGAAATAATTCTTGGAAGGCTCAGCTTACCATATTTTCAGAGTTATCTCAAAAAAAACATTTTTTTAGATTGCTCCTTTTATTGTCTTTGCCTTTTTTCATTTCAGCACTATTTTATTACATACTTTTATATGCTTTTAAAATATTCTTGCATTTAGTATAATTTGTTTTTACAATATACTACAGTTCCACGGGCTAGTGGCTGTAGTCTAAGTGCATTAATATTCACAGTCCAGAAAATATAAAAATTCTGGCCGCTTTAACTGGGGGTGGGTCCATTTGTTTTATATCAAATGTTACAGAGATGTAGGGTCTAGGCAGCTTCAGAGTTAGTGTGTTAGACAATGTAGTAAAAGAAAATAGGAATTTTTAACCATGTGGAATTGATCATAGTCTAGAGCTTTCCTGGGTCTTTCTCAGTGTGGGAACCATAGAACACCAGCAGAGTCACACATGTTTATTTTTTTAATGTCAATTCCATGAGCATGTTAAATTAAAATAGTCTCCGTGGATGAATCCTGGGAATCTGATTTTTAATTTTAACAACTCGTGATTTTTGTGAATATGAAAGTTTGAGAAGAAGTACCTATGTTATATTGTTAACATAACAAACGATGACCCATTTGTTAATTTCCCAGTCACTCCCTTTGGCTAACAAAATAGAATGGTATCGGAGGCTCCAAGCAAAGTGTGCTTGGGGTTACATCAGAAAATGAACAAGAGTTCACATGAAAAACATGATGCGTTATCCTGATATTTCAAATGTATGTGAGGATTTGGGAGAAAAGGAATTCACAATAATATTTTGTAATTTTTTAAATGAATGTATTATGAATCAGAATATAAGATTCACATGACTTAAATAAATACAGATGTCTTCTAAGAAATATCAGTATCAAGTTGTGGTAAGTGTCTATGGGCTTCTTGCCAGAAAGTCTGTTGTAGCCACTCACTCTCTTCCTGTTAGGGACACTTTGCAGATAAAGAGTAAGATCCAAAAGTGGATGTTACTCCTTCGGGTAAGATCCCAAAGAGTAAGATCGGCTGACAGGATCAGGAGAAATGATAGCAACTGATTCTTTTGAAATATGTAGCAAAGCCTTTATTAATAAAAACACTATTAGTTTGTCTACATTCCTCATTTATTAGAAAAGCAAATATCAGGTACTTAAATCAGTGACAGTTTTTTTTTTTTTATTTAACATTCAAAAGAGTTCGCCTGGGAGACAATTCAGTATCATCTGTTTTCTACACCTGTATAGCATTTTCCAAAGATAACTGAGGCTTCTGCAGATGACTCTGAAATGTGCAAAGTCCTCATTTAAACCAGAGGACTACCCTTCTCTCAGACTTGGAATCCTTCACCGATTTGTTTTTAGTATTTTCCTCTGTAACTTTAAATTATCCCCCCTCTGTGTTAAAGAGATCATTTTTAAGTGCAAATCTGATGTCTTTCCACTTTCTTTCACAGTGTCTGTCACCCCTACAGTACAAGTCACATCACCCAATACTGCATATGTGCCATGATTCTGTCTTTTCCTTCCGAGACTCACTTTCCATTGGTGTTCCAAATAGTCTATTTGTTTTAATGGTCCTAAACTAATGTTCCTTTCAATGGGGTGATAACTTTCTCACTGATAAACTCAACTAAAATGGTTTTACTGAAGCTTGTTTTGATGCCATCTTCCCACTTGCAGTTAGTGGTAATACTCTTGCTACTTTGTCCCTTTAGTGCCACGAAAACAACTTTTGCATAGAAATAAGCACTCTGTATTCTAAATATTTATGACTAAGTAACAGCTATTCCACTGAATGTTTCTGGAAGCCATTAATACACAGAATTCACCTTTCTATCTTTCACAGTGAGCTCAGAGATTAGCACTCAACAAATGCTCAAAAATAGTGATTTGAGAAAAGTTCAAATATGTTAGTTATTTAAAATCTACACATATAAGGAAATAGAATTTCATGCAAAAATATTAGGTGGACATGGTCTGTTGTAGGCAGGCTGACTTGAGTTTTAATTTTATATTTTCTCAACACTAACATTGTGGTTTTGAGCAACTGGCTTTATCCTTCTGTGGCTGTTTTTTCCTCTATAAAAATAAAAATAATACAGACACAGTAAAGATAAATAATATTTTTTAAATCTACCACAATATTTGAGACAATAGTCAATAAATTTAGTTTCTTTTTTCCATTTTTCAAAGGTTTGACTAAAGAAAGTGCTTTTGTTTTTTAATTGTTTAATACCAAGTCAACCAGAAAATCAAATTAAATTAAATGGAAAACCAAACCCCCAATTCTCTAAGCTTTGTGGTTGATTATCACAGCCGTGTATGTTCTGATAAACAGCAAAGGCCAAGTGTTCTTGTTTGTGCTGACAAAGAATTGGAACTGGTAAATTTCAAAATAAAACATTTTCTGCGATACATGGGAGCATCCTTACCCACTGCAAACTCATCATATCTTCTGTAATCTGGCCCAGATCCCAGAGCTCACAAGATACATATAATGGTTAAGCCTAACAGAAATCTGTAATATTTCTACTGTATCCGGGTAAAAGTGACTTTGCACAGCTGGCTTGGTAACTGTGATACACTGGGAAATTTCTTCATCCAACATATTTACAAGCCCACTTCCATCCGTGGGGACGGGGGGAGCCAATCCGAATGGACTGATTAATCTTGGCTGTGTGAGAACACCAAGTATCTCAGAAGTTAGAAATTCTCCACACACAGGCAATTAAATTATTTTGCTTATAGGTTAGCACAGGCTATGGTTTTGGTCTTTTTTTTTTAAAGGTTAAAAATACACTGTTTTGTTTTTCTAAAGACTGTATGAATTTCCAAGGGTGTTCTAACCATGTTAGCTTTGTTAATGGGTTTGGACACTCTTGTGAGAATTTCAGACAAGATCCACTTGAAATGGGAGTTCTGGACTCTGAATCTCACTGGAAAGCTAAACACTAAGGTCACTATGCATCTAGTGAAAAGTAATTTGGTGAGGCTGGAGGTAATGGACTTTTATCTTAAAGAAAGGACTGAAAATATATTTTTGCAAATGATTATGAACAATCTAGATTAACTATAAACTGTCAAAGAACTTGCTAAGCTAAGGTTTAACTAAAGGAAGTGAAGGCAATGGGAACAGGACGATGATCAAGAAGATACATTGACTTGCCATTGGAATACTAACATTTTGTCCCTAACGTTTAGACCTCATGACAATTCTGCTCACAATTTTCTTTGTATTAGTTAAAGAAGTGAATGCCTTAGCAACTTGAACTATTGCAAGATCCTGGGGATTGGCAGAAACAGGACCCACGTGCCAGTGCAGGAAGGGCTGATTCTCACAGTACCAAAGCTGAGACTTCATTTCAAATATCATTTTGTGGAGCGTTATACAAGGGAACGTTCCCCTTATTGTGCATGCTTAACTATAAGTGAGAAAAGTGCTATCAATTTGATTTATTTCTTAACGTAAAACCAAAGTGACTTCTTTACCATATAGCTTTGTCAGACATAATATGCTTGTTTGATTTTCTACTTGACTGATTGATGGTGATGTTTTCCTGTAAGAAACTGAGGAGTATTTTCTATTGTGAAAGTTTCATGTTTGTCTTTCCAATAATTCTTTTGAATATAAATATCATAATTGAACACTGAGAAGGAAAGGGAAAAGGGTCAAACCAGCCTGAAGTCTCTTTGCTGTTGTAACAGCTAATTCCCTAGGAAAGATTTCACTCCTAAATGAGTGGTTAGGACAGTGTACCTAGTAACACCTATGCTGTTGGTTCCATTTCATCAGACAGTAGCATTTACCTATAATGTTAATTGACATTTGTGGTTGCTCTGCATTCCTAAAATCACTGTAATTAAACACTGAGCTAGGTCAAAGGAGGCTGCTGCTATGCAGACCCCTCCCTACACCTCCTCCACTGGCAAGGAAGTTTCCGTTTATTTATTTATTTATATTCCAAAATTATAGTAGGTGCACAAGATAAAAAAACAAATAGAGTATTAAGATTTAAGTTTTTAAAAAATTAAAAATCTCCTTCTACCAACTACAGCCTTACAAAGGATAACTATTTCTGATATTGTTTTTTGTGGTTAGATTCACCACACTAAATTACATATTTGTAACTCAATTTATTAATTTACAAACTTCAGACTTTTTACTTCCAAATATGAAAGATGAGGAATTTAGCTCTATTTCACTCTTCTTTTTCATTTGCTCACTCTTTTTACTTTTAGTTATTCTGATGGTTAACATTATAATTGTTAAACATACGTAAATTTATGTTTCTTAACCCATCAATTTTAGACAGACTCTATTGCCTTCACACTGTGTTAGATGAGAAAATAAATACACAAGCATTTTCTCCTACTTCTCTTTTCCTATATCTCCCTCTCAACCTTGGTTGGTTGTACCTTTGCTTTTTCATTGGCCAAAATTTATTTCATGTATTCTTCTCTGTAACTGTAATAAAGTTTTCTACTTTAAGTTGGCTGAAAACCAGTGAGCAGTATTTACAACATGTTTGTATTGCAAAAACCAAATAGTGTAATTATACTCACAGGAAAATAAATATGATTGATGTTATTCAGCTTTTTACTTGAAGAGCAGTGTTCCAAGTTTAAAGTCACATAGAGTTTCCTGCTGCATACTCCATGATTGATGTAAAGTCATGCTGAATTTTACTTAGCTTCATATTTAGGCCATGCCTTTCTTGAACAACATTTTACTTTCGTTTATACAGAAAACAGGGAAGAATAATTTATTCAAGCAATTCCACACACACGCCATTAGTGATTGTCCTGGTTAAACCTCCTTCTTGCTTTCTGGATTTGGCATCAGCTGAACCTGCTGAGCCCTTCTAAGTGAAGATAACTGTCCTTCCCAGTGTGATTGACTTGTGTGCAACTTTGAAGTACAATCTTCTCAGTTCTGTTTAGCTGGAGAACTCCAACTGATACTGTGTGGTGGGAGGTTCTATGCAAGAGGCTGTAGGACAAGTACCTGAAGGTAAGTCCTAGCAGCTGAGTGTAGTCCTTAGCAAACAGCGAGCAAGAGAATAGAGTTATTGATCATATATCTGCAAGAAACTAGTGAGCTTGGAAGAGGACCCTGGAGTTGAAGGTGTGACTGTAGCCCCTACCAGTACCTTGAGATCAGCCTAGTGATATCCTGAGTAGAGGACTCAGCTGATTGGTGTCCAGACTTTCAAGCAAGAAAACCATATTCCAAACAATGAAACCCTTCCCATGCCATAAAGTGAAGTAAAATGGACCATCATTACATCACACGGAAGTTTAGAGGCGAGGTCTCACTTTGCCACCCAGGCTGGAAGCAATGCAGCAGTGTGTTGATCTCAGCTCACTGCAGCCTCAGCCTCCTGGGCTCATGTGATCCTCCCAATTCAGTCCCCTGGGTTGCTGGGACTGCAGGCATGTGCCACCACACCTGGCTAATTTTTTTGTGTTTTCTGTGAAGATGGGGTTTCGCTGTGTTTCCCATGCTGGTCTTGAACTCTTGAGTTCAGGCCATCCGCCTGCCTTGGCCTCCCAGGGTGCTGGGATTGTAGGTGTGAAACACCATGCCCAGACTAATTCTTCTAAATCTTAACCTAGTAATTGAGCCAGAATTTTTTCCCTGCCAAGACCAATAGATGGACCAAGAAGTACTCATTCTTATAACCTTTCCTTTGATAAATTGCTTACATATAATAAATTTAGAGTTAAGTAATTAAAAATATGTATGTATATTTATGTATTTATATATACACATTTATATTTGTATATATTTATGCATTTTATTTATGTATTTATATACATATATATACACTATGGAATTGACTTATGTGATTAATGAGTATGAGACATTTTCAGATCTGCAGTCAGCAAGTTGGAAAACCAGGAGAGCTGATGGTGTCGGTTTCAGTTCCAGTCCAAATCTGAGGCTTAAGGCATAAAAAGACCCATGTCACAGCCCAAAGATGATCAGGCAGAAGGAGCCAGTTCTCTCTTACTCAGCCTTTTGTTGTATTTAGGCCTTTGACAGATTGAATGAGGTCCACTCACATGAGGGAGGGCAATTTGCTGTACCCTGTGTACTAATTCAAATGTTAATCTCATCCAAAAACACCCTAATAGACACACCCAGAATAATGTCTAGCCAAATATCTGGGCATCCTGTGGCTCAGTCAACTTGACACATAAAATTAACCATCACAGGTTTTGTTCTCATTTTCACTTCCATTGTATCTTTTGTGACATTTACATGAGATTTTGCAAGAGAGGGAAAATAAACACAGTCCATCCCTTTGAAACAGAATTATTGCCAGCTTCCCTGGTGCTAGAGTGGTAACTAACATGACTATTTATTCTTCTAGGTAACGCCTGCTGGGTTCAGCCATTCCTTCCTCTCTTTTTGTGACCTATTCTGTATTGAGGAGGCTGGAATCCTGAACTTGCATTCCCAAAAACTGTCTTTCTAATTAGTTCCTACTAAATTTTTCCAGTAGGAAGCATTTCAGTATGATTGCAAGGACAAAGAAAGAGAATGTCTTTCTGCTTCTGGCCAACAGTGGGAGTAATAGTCAACAACTGCAGGTGACTATGGGTGACTATGGGTGACTATGACTTCCAGCAGAGTCAGCAGATCTGGGAATAGCAAGGGGAGGAGTGGCAGATGACCATAGGCTACAGTGGCATTGACAGCAACCTCAATAGCAAATGCATATTTCTGGATAGTGCTTTTTTTCCCTCCTTTAGTCCACTCAACGAAAATCTTTGCAACCAATTCCATGTATTAAAAAATCACCTCTATGTGAAATATTCAGAACATTTCTGTTTTCCTGACTAGACCATGACTGATAGACTCACTAACTTTATATTTCTTGCTTTTTCTTTGTGATGATATATCTTTAAACTATAGTATAAGTACCAAGGGAAAATTAAAGGTAAGAGATGATTACCAACTTTTATTTGATGATTTCTACTAAAAATAACCCTGAGGTAAATTATTATTATACCCATTTCCTGGATGATAGCACCGATTTGAATATATTTATTTGACCAAAATCTCACAGTACAAACTGACTTCCAAATCAGATTTTACTTTTTATCTGAGGAAATTACATTGATATGTTTTATTCCATTTTGCATCACTATGAAGAAATATCTGAGACTGGGTAATTTATAAAGCAGAGTCTTATTTTGGCTCATGGTTCTACAGACTGTACAAGAAGCATGGTGCCAGCATCTGATTCTGGCAAAGCCTCAGGAAGCTTTTAGTTGTCATGGGAGGGAAAAGGAGCCAATATATCACATGATGAGAGACGAAGCAAGAGAGAGGGGGTAGTTTCCAGACTCTTTTTAACAACCGTATCTTTTGTGAGCTCATTATCATGGGGAGAACACCAGGCCATTCATGAGGGATCCCCCCTTCCATGACCTAAACACCTTCCAATAGGCCTCACCTCCAACGATTGACCATCAAATTTCAACCTGAGATTTGGAGGGGACAACATCCAAACCACATTACAATGTCTCATACAAATCCTAGAAGAGGAGATGGCGTGTGAATAGCTTGAAAATTCCTTCATACTTAAATTTTCATTGTCAAAAGAGAAGACTTCTAATCACCTTGTATTCTTAGACTGGAAAGGTGGTTGGCCTTTGATTAACATAGCCCAGAACATGAACTTCAGCAGAGCTCTCAAAGCCAGACAATTCAGGTGGTAGATACGCCAGTTGTTCTAGGACATTTTAGTCATTAATGTTTTTTAATAGCATGGTTTATATTTTTATTATCTGAATAATAGATTGAAAAAAATCAAACCTTTTTTTAGAAGATGTTGCTGTTTCCATTGAAGCACTAAGGGAAAGGAGAAGGGGAGAATCCTCTTAAACCTGACACAGTAGCACCACTGTATGCAACTGAAATTAGCAAAGTTCCACCTGCTTGGAGGTTTCTGGCAGTAAAGACAAGCCAGTGACCTTGTTTATGCCAAGTTAGAAAGATCTTTCCTAACTGAACACTCTTTCGCCAACAAATGAGGAAGGAGATCAGCTTAGGGGAGGTTTACTCCTTGGAACAGTTTTTAGAAAAGTAAAGTCCAGGAAATTACCAAGCATATCTTCTAGTTTCCAGCATTTAATGTGACAAATTTTATCAATTGCCACCTTGCCTTTTATCTGTAATGCACAGCCAACAGTGTTTTTAAGTAAAGAGATCTTACAGACGTTTAAAAGAATAACCCATTTTAGATATTGCTATACCTCATGTATTTGTTTCCCTCTGCAGACAGCCACATGACCCAGGTGGAAGAGAAATCATGATCTGCTCAGGAATGCAAGGATTTTCTTGTACATGCCTCCTGGTCATTTCTCTGCTCTTTGACAACCTTCCTTCACAGGACTGGGAGAGCCCAAGTTAGGGTAAGGAAAGATTAAACACACAGGCACTGCTGTACCCTGAGAAGTACACCAGGTCCCTGGAGTCATTACTCCTGGTGCTGATTAAGAAAAATCTGGATCTCTTGCTTTCAAACAAGTACTTCTAGAGATTGTACTCCACTGGCTACCACTTTATTTAAGTTTTACTATGGTGGGATATGTATCATTATGTTACTTACAAGGAAAGGGAAAATGCTCTCTTCTGAGACATAAAGCCCTGATAATATATTTGTTTTATATGTATGCAAGCAATAGCCACTCACCACTTGAGAAGAGTTTTTATTTACAAAAGCCTGCGTTCAAATAGTTACAAGTACCAAATTCATCCTAGTGCATACCCAGATGGTTTTAATTTGGACAAAAATAAATTAGCAAGAAATTAAGTCTTAAATTAAATGACTTAAAATTCAGTGGCTTTTTACTTTTGAAGTTTCATGACCCTTTGCAGAATCATAGGATCACCAGTGCTAGAAATGGGAGAAATTCTAACAGTAAGTTTTATTAAGTTGATAGTATTAGAAAAAAAATTTGAAAAAAAGGAGGAAAGGCAAAGACTCTATTTAGTAATGAGGCATTTGCCAGGTTTGTTTTTCTATCCTTTTAAATCTAAGTAGAGACACTGATGTTCAATATACATCTTGATCAATGCACTTATCTGACTTTGATTTTCTTTGACATCAAGGTAGTAGTTTTTTAAATATCAGCCTTAATTTGCTAGGCAAAACTCTTGTTTAAACATAATGTGCTCAGTTAACAGCCCATACTTTACAAGACTTTTTCCCAGGTATGATTAGCCAGACCTATGTAAAATTTGTTTCATAAATAGTGAAACAACGGCAAGATCCCATATTACAAGCAGAATGGTAGAGCTGGACAGTTCGTGTGCATTCACTTATTATAATACCTTCACTTTGCAACTGTAATAACCAAGGTCCAGCAGGATTAGTTAGCAATTCAATTCTGCCCAACTTGTAGTAGCAGAGCTCCTTAAAGCTATATTTTGAAATTAGTACATTATTCCATGTTAGTGTTTATGTGGTTCTTGACTTGCCCAGAGGAAACTCTGTTGGAGAGGCATGGGGACTCTAGAGGGACAAATGCCAAATGCAGAATGTGTACTGAACACCAGTCAGCATCGTTCTGCTCCTGGCCACTGCAGGTTGCCCAGCTGAAAGCATATGTTTAGTGTATGAAGATGTAAGATTGTAAACAATGTGTCATAATGTCCTTCATATAAGAACTAGAGAGAAGTTCTAAGTATGGCAAACATTTTTCTAACTCAAAATGAAGACACACATTGTGAAGGATGTGAATATATTTAGGGCTATACTAGACCATACATGAGATTCAGAACGTTCCTCTACAATTGAGGAAAGAGAAATTGCTTTACTATGGAAATAGTCTTTCCAGGTGCGGTGGTTCATGCCTGTAATCTCAGCACTTTGGGAGGCTAAGGCGAGTGAATCACCTGAGGTCAGGAGTTCGAGACCAGCCTGGCCAACATGGCGAAACCCCGTCTCTACTAAATATACAAAAATTAGCCAGGCGTGGTGGCAGGTGCCTGTAATCTCAGCTACTCGGGAGGCTGAGGCAGAAGAACTGCTGGAACCCCGGGAGGCAGAGGTTGCAGTGAGCCGAGATCGCACCATTGCACTCCAGCCCAGGTGACAAAAGTGAGACTCAGTCTCAAAAAAAAAAAAAAGAAAAAAAAAAAAGAAGGAAAGAAATAGTTTTTTGTTACAATTGAATCTTGCCTAAAGAATTCCAAAAAAAAAAAAAAAAAATGCTAGGAATGAAAATCAGAGGATGTGAAACCTCTTAACAGTTACATTCCCAGGAACCAGCGGTTCTTTACAGTAAGGAAACTCACTTGTTACCATTGATCCTGGGGTGTAGAATTTAGGAAGAGGTGATTAAGAGGGGACTCCACACTAGAATAAAAAAATTGAGATATTTACTTTGAGAGCAAAATTGAAAGGGCACCAAAATTTCAGAAATTAAGCTACAGAATACTTTGATCCAATATTTTCAAAAATAAAACTTAATGAAAAAAATCATGTTGAAAAAAATATCAGTGTTTTGGGTAAAGACATCTGACTCTGCACCTGCATGAACTCAGCTCATTCGTGTCACTAAAATTCTGGCCTTGCCATACCCTGTTTTTACTGTTTTTATGTATAATTTTGATATTTTGTTAATCACGAATTATTTTGCTTTTTTTTTTTTTTTTTGAGATGGAGTCTCACTCTGTCTCCAAGGCTATAGTACAGTGGCGCAATCTTGGCTCACTGCAACCTCCACCTCCCTGGGTACAAGCGATTCTCCTGCCTTAGCCTTCCGAGTAGCTGGGATTACAGGCACGCACCACCACGCCTGGCTAATTTTTGTATTTTAGTAGAAACGAGGTTTCTCCATGTTGGCTAGGCTGGTCTCGAACTCAGGACCTCAGGTGATCCGCCTGCCTTGACCTCCCAAAGTGCTGGAATTACAGGCGTGGGCCACTGTGCCCAGCCACATTATTTTTCTAAATATTGTATTGAAATATTATTTATCTTGACTACTGAGTTTTTTTGGTGTCCCTTTGAACTTTGCACTGTGGTGAATGTCTTACACTACTCACCTTAGTCCTGTTCTTAACTAGCGTGCTGCCTGACACGTAAGTAAAGGAAGTTGTTAAAAGAATTATTGTGTGGTGAATAAATTAATGAATCACTGTAAGAGTATCTTGTTTCTTTTTCTAATGACCTCTCTACAAATTTCTCATTGGAAGGGATAGGAATACATGATATGTTCCAGACTTCTTATGTTGACAGGTCCATCTTTCTCCATGTTTTAAAATAATATATCTTAAAAACTTTAATTTTTGATTGCTTAAATTATCCCATTATAATTAATTAATTATCCTCAGGATATTAAAGGCACATATGGGAATTTCCATTCAAACCACAAGGACTCCTTAGCATTTTTCTACTTTATCTCAAGATAACAGTCCCTTTAGCTACAGCATGTGAGAGCTGTCAGCTGGATGGTGGGTAGAAAGCCTACTTCATCAAGCACTCTCTGGTGCAAGATTAAAAACAGGAGTGGAGCATGCTATACACAACATCAGAAATTCAGAAAGGAAATAAAGCATAAGGAAACTGGACAGATATTCCACTCCACTTATATGTGCATGTGTGTGTGTCTGCTTTCGTGTGCTTGAAGGACAAATCTTTTTTTTCTTCAGCTGTATATTCACTACAGTCACCATCTACCAAAGAAAAAGTGTAAACTTTTCGATCTAAGCTTTGCAGCTAAAATATTTTTCCACTCAAGTCTTCGAATTACTCAACTAAAATACCCAGTTCTCAGATCTGCTTCTATATGGGCTGAGGGGAGTAGTAATAGACAAGGTGGAAACAGAAGCAAAGTCCAAAACAAAACATCCTCTTTGCTTCCCCTCAGGACATGGGAGTCCAGTCCACTGTGAATTAAGTACATGAAAGGTGAGAGTGGAACAGAGTGAGAACTGAAATCTAGAATATCAGCTTTTTCCTTTGTGCTGAGGAGTTAAGCTCAAGAGAGGGGGAGGAGGAGGAGTTCCTTCTGAACTTAAAGGTGTATTCCTCCTCAATGCCACCTTTCAAGCTTTGTAAAATCATCCAGGATTTGATCTCTACAAAGCAAGTCCGAAGGCTCTTGACAGTCGTGGGGAATGGGGTTTCTTTTATCATTGATGATAGCAAGACCTACTCTCTTGCTCTGGACAGCTTCTGTGAAAATATGGCATTCGGAACAGCTTCCCTCTTTTCCATCTCTTCCTCTTTACCTTTCCTTTGCAAGTTAATTTATTTCTCCCTCTAGGTAAGAGACAAAATTGGAAGGCTTTGGCTGGACACTAATTGAAGGAAGCAGTCAGAAAGCTAGAAAATTAGAGAAATAAACAGCCTTTTGGGAACTCCCATGCAAAATCCTCTGCAGGAAATAGCATTTTTAACAAGCCCAGGAACGAGTTTAGGTGTATTCTTTTTCTGTCACTTCATCTTGCTTATTTGGGCTTGAGCAAGAAAGAACATATACAGTACGATTTCTGCTTCTGTCTGTTACATAAGTACAAAGAATGAGTTTAGACCTAAATTGGAAATTGCTTAGGATTGAAAGAAGGTAGGAAGACCAATCAACCCATTTTTCTATAAAACTAATCATCTCCATATCAGAAATGAAAACCAGCTGATTTTCTGAGAACTCTAACATACAAGCTAATTTTTCCAAAATTATTTTGTGGAACAAGTATGACCAGAGATTAATATGATAAGATGCGATTTTCAGTTTTCCTCCAGTTATGATTGTGTTGTATAGATCAGAGAAAATACAGTTAAAATTGTCACACATTAGCTGCTGCAGAGCAATTCCTCCTCCCTAAAGGACATAGGAGATAGTTAAAGTTGTCATAGACTAGCGGCTGCAGAGCAATTCGTCCTTCTCCCAGTGTGTCTGTCTAAAGCAGTACAGTCGCCTGTTATACCCAGAAGCATATCTTGGGATCTAATTTAAGTGCATCAGCCTCCTAGCATGTTGATTTGAAATTTTACATTACTAGAGCTGAAACCATGGGCACTTTATGAAATTGCATTTAATTCTTACTTGCATTTTGAAAATGGTCTCTCTAGTTCTTTCTCTCCTCCCCTTATTAATAGACACATACTTTTTGACACTTTTACTATTCCTTTTCTTTCAATCCTTTAAGCACGTGATTTTGCTTTTCTGTAATATTGCCCTTATTCTCCTGAAGCTCCTTTTATGTTAGTAAGATGTTACGACTGTTTGGTGGAGTGACATGTTAGAGATGAGGTCCTTGGCTTACTTGTTCCTTATTATTCCTGGAATATGGCAAGCTTTAGTTTTATCAATAGAGTTTACAACAGCTGTGTGTAAGGACACTGTATGAGGCCTCGGAGTGCAATCACCCAGCAAAATAAATCCATTAACAAATATTTATAGACATCAACTTTGTTGGTAGAATAAGGTTTCTAGAGTTGGTGTTGGAATGCATAGATAATCCACAGAGAAAAAATTTTAGCTCAAAAATTCTCAATAATTATCAAATGTTCTAGATTATTATCTAGGAGGTGTTCAGAGGAGTTGCCTATATTATGGAAAGGTCTGTGTAACATTTTTTGTGAAGGTTTTGTGGAGTGACAGACACAAGTTTAAAATGACCTGCAATCTAGCATTAGAAGTCACCCCACATCCTCAGACTAGAACAAAACCAAATAAACAAAAATATAAGCTACAAAAACAGCAAAAGAGTTTCTTTGAAAATACAGGATTGATATCTTTAAGTGAGTTTAACTTCTTGAACCATATACCATACAGATAATACAGATATTCTTTGATTAAAATGTAGACCAGATTAAACAACAACAACAATCAAAAGAAAAAAAAAAAAAAAAAAAAAAACAGCTGTCTCAGTGACTCAACCTAAGAGCATAGCACAGAGCCAAGCTACAAAATCCATGAAAGTCAGGGCAAGGGTCCTCTGGGAAGTGTTTGTGCTGCCTGTGGTCTGGAAGACACATTTTGGCACTTTCCATGCAACTTGAGTGTAGTGTTAATTCTTACCTGTCGTAACAACAGCCACCTTCTGAGGCATTACCCTGCCAGGCACTGTTCTAGGCAGCTATTTTAATAGGTTTATAATTTTTTTCAGTGTCAAACAGCTAATAAGTGGTAGTTAGGACTTCAGTCTCGTTCTTACTTGAAATCCATGCTTATACCCACACCCATACTTCCAGCAACTTGTAGAAGCTTATCCTTGTTGACATCATGTGTGGTTTTATGGGCAGGCTCTTTAGATTTATATATGGGTAAAATATTTTAGAAGTGTTTAGAAATCTGTTGCATGTCCACAAAAATTTGCTGTCATTTCCCTCCCTTTTTGATGCTCACTCATATTTTATTTTGGTATAGTTATTACTTTGCATGCTGTTATTGCTTACCTTGACTCTATTTTCCTGACAAATAAATGTTTATTGAGCAAGAGGATGAATGAATATTTCCCAAAACACTGCAGCTTTAACAATTAGATCCTTATCCATCATTATTATTATTGCATTTAAAAAATATATGTTTAGTGTTTGGCCACAAGACAGAATCAATAACGGTTCATTGAAATTTTTTATCTAACATCTGAGTAGTGAAAAAGCTCCTCAGAGTGGACAGAAAATTATGTCTTAATTCATGACTCTGTTCTAACCATATCTTAGCATTTGACAAATAGTATGCCCAACAATTATTTGCTGAATAATTTAATCATTATCATTACCTAAACATTATGAACATGTATTCCATAAAAAGTATGCATAAGACACTAAATTAGGTAATGAATGGAATTCAGAAAAGCATAGTAATAACAGTGGCAATATTTACCATGCCAGGCATTGTGCTGAGTGCTTTCTTTTGATGCATTACATCTTCCTAATGACCTCATAGGTACAATCAATACCTTATTTTTGGCAATAGAAAATCTGACTCCTACAGAAGTTAAATCAGCTATTTTCCCAAGGTCCCAGTGCTTTACGAGTTTACTGATTCTAAGTGCTTTACAAACATAACAGGTAAAGTGGCAGACACTGGATTCAAACCTAAGGCAGATATTCACTCCAAAGCGATTTCAAGTAGTCTTTAGTATGACAGAAACCCTCTTACCTGGCATTAAAATTTTTATTTATTCAAATAACCATTTAAAATAATTTGTAATAATTAACTATGTTTTCCTTTAGCTTAAAAATACAAATGTCTATTATTCTGTGAAACTTTTGCTATAAAGCCAAACCTTGCTATTGAGTATGAATCATTCCCTTAGAATTCTATGTTGTCTTTCTTATACAAGCCACCTCTACCGTACATTGTCCACAATTTCCAGTTCCAGTGTCTATTTAGCGGGGCCAGAATTTGTAGACATCTGAAAAATAATTTCTGGTTTTTCCTCAATCTGTTCATTGCTTCAGTAACAATCCAAGGCATTAAAAAAAAAAAAACTTATCCAGTTTCTCCAAAGCCTTTGACCTAGTTCTCACACAAACAACTGTCTTTTGAATGCATATTTAATAGGCTTACTTATAAGATTTAGTTATGTAATAACAAAACAAAAGTAACTGTCATAAATAGAACAGGGAATAAACATAAGGTAGTCTCCATAAGCAAACAATTCTACTGGTGAGAGCAGTGGTAAACAAAAGCGTGACCTAATAAGCATGAGTATTCAGGGTCTTAAAGCACTGACTAATGCTTTTCAGAGGGAATAGAACGTTAATTAATTGAATGGAGTTTACTTAAGCCAATTTCTACTATATTACTCACATGTATTTTTCTTTATCAAGCATTGATCCAGGACTTACTATGTGCCAATCACTGTTCTAAATGCTTTACAAATATTAACTTATTTAATCCTCAAAATTACTATCTGGGGTACATACTATTATTATCTGATTTTACAGAGGAAGAAACTGGTGGTCTGAGAGGTTACTTACCTTGCCCTAAATATACACCTTGTAAGTGCTAAAGCAAGGATTTGATCTTAACTGCGTATTCTTGACCTCGAGTCTACCAAACAAAAGTCATTTTACCTCTTTTTCAAAAGCCTACAATCTAGATAGAAAAGGCCACATGTACTCCTCATACAAAATTGCAAATGATAATTATCTAACAAGGGGTACAGGAGTACTCAAGCATCCCTAATCATGTCCATTAAAGCATGAAAATGAATATTCAGTCCCCATGTGGTAAGCTTCTCATTTATAGAAGTCAGTTTCCATTTTTCTTCTCCCTTTTTCTTCCCCAAATGATTATAATAAACAGGGGCTTTTGATTTTCCTTTCATTAAGCCATTTTTGCTTATCTCTTTATAACCATTTCCTGTATATGTTACTATTCTTTATGGCTTCCAGGCCTTGCAGTGCTAATGCAGACCATGTGTAGGAGATCCTCAGGGCAAGAAGCACCCTGGAAATTCTCTGCAATGTGTCCTGGAAAAATACCTCCATCATTTTATCTCCACCTTGTAGATTATGCACGATAGTCCCCATGACTTCCCAAGATTCTGGGCTCAAAGTCATAGAGTAATTTTCCTCTTCCAATCAAACCACACATTTTAATCTGATGCAAACATCTTTACTTTTGATGCCACAAAAATTACTTCAATGGTCTACTTTATTTGTAGGCTTATAAGAAAGAGGGAATGAATCTGAATTCTACACGATTTTATATTGTCAATGACCTCCTTTACTTGGAAAGTAGTTTTGACTATCAAAACATATGTTTAATTTATATCAAGAAAAATGTGTTGCATTTTTAAAAAACAGGTAATGTTTCTTTTAAGAAGGTCACATACACATGGTTCAAATATCAGAAGTACAACATTTCTATAGAAAGTCTTCCTCTTAACTCTGTGCTCCAGTTATCTATCCCATCTCTGGGAGGCACACACTATTCCCTAGTACAAAACACATTTTAAAAATAAATATTTAGGCTGGGCGCGATGGCTCAATGTAATCCCAGAGCTTTGGGAGGCTGAGGTGCGCAAATCACAAGGTCAAGAGATCAAGACCATCCTGGCCATCATGGTGAAACCCTGTGTTTACCAAAAATACAAAAATTAGCTGGGCATAGTGGTGCGTGCCTACAGTCTCAGCTACTCAGGAGGCTGAGGCAGGAGAATTAGTTGAACCCAGGACTCGGAAGTTGCAATGAGCCAAGACTGTGCCACTGCACTCCAGCCTGGTGACAGAGTGAGATTCCATCTCTAAATAAATATTTAAATGGCTTGAAATGTGTTCGTTAATCAATAAGATGAATAGTTTTAAGAAGATAAATATTTGGTGACACATTTGAACTAAACTATTCCTTCAAAATATCAGCTTTTCTGAAATCCTCTTAATATCCTATTAATTCTGAGAATAGCTTTAAAAAGTATGAATTCCAGCATACAAACACAGACATGGAATTAGCATTTGGACTATGAAAGATAATTTTCTACCCAGAACACATAATAAGATGTAATTTTTTGTTATTATAATAAATTGAAGTTAGATGTTGATAGTATTATAAGGGAAGAGAACTAATGTTGCTTCTAAGAAATCAATTTTCATTCTTGAATTTTGACTCAATCATAAATGTAATTAGGAGCCTTTTGAAAGTTCACAAAAACTATTAGAACTCAGCACAGAGATGCTTTGGAATAAGAAAGCGACAAAAGTTATTCCAAAATGGGACAGTAATGACTACACCCAAAGATAGGACCTCCCCTTCCCAAGCTACACCACCCCAGAGATGTGTAATGCACCAGCCTATCATTTACTACACTTATTAAACTTAAGAGCTTCTGCACAGCAAAAGAAACTATCAATAGAGTGAACCAACAACCAACAGAATGGGAAAAAATGTTTGCAATCTAACCATCTGACAAAGGGCTAATATCCAGAATGTACATAAAACTTAAATAAATTTACAAGAAAAAAACCAACAACCCCATCAAAAAGTTGGCAAACGATATGAACAGACACTTTTCAAAAGAAGACATTTATGCAGCAAACAAACATCCTCATCACTGGTCATTAGAGAAATGCAAATCAAAACCACATTGAGATACCATCTCACACCAGTTAGAATGGCAATCATTAAAAAATCTGTAGACAACAGATGCTAGAGAGGATATGGAGAAAAAGAGTGCTTTTACACTGTTGGTGAGAGTGTAAATTAATTCAATCATTGTGGAAGACAGTGTGGCGATTCCTCAAGGATCTAGAACTAGAAAAACCATTAGACCCGGCAATCCTGTTACTGGGTATATACCCAAAGGATTATAAAACATTCAATTATAAAGACACATGCACATATATGTTTATTGTGGCACTGTTTACAATAGCAAAGACTTGGAACCAACGCAAATGCCCATCAATGATAGACTGGATAAAGAAAATGTGGCACACATACACCATGGAATACTATGCAGCCATGAAAAAGGATGAGTTCCTGTCCTTTTTAGGGACATGGATGAAACTGGAAACCATCATTCTCAGCAAACTGACACAAGAACAGAAAACCAAACACCACATGTTCTCACTCATAAGTGGGTGTTGAACAATAAGAACACATGGACACAGGGAGGGGAACATCACACACAGAGGCCTGGGGGGTGGGGGGCTAGGGGAGGAATAGCAGGGGCTGGGGGTATTGGGGAGGGATAGCATTAGGAAAAATAACTAATGTAGATGACGGGTCAATGGATGCAGCAAACCACCACCATGGCACGAGTATACCTATGTAACAAACCTGCACGATTTGCTCATGTACGCCAGAACTTAAAAAAAATCAATCACACGGACATGGCCAGGTGCGGTGGCTCATGCTTGTAATCCCAACACTCTGGGAGGCCAAGGCAGGCGGATCACGAGGTCAAGAGATTGGGACCATCCTGGCCAACATGGTGAAATGCTGTCTCTACTAAAAATACAAAAATTAGCTGAATGTGGTGGCAGCACCTGTAGTCCCAGCTGCCCGGGAGGCTGAGGCAGGAGAATCACTTGAACCTGGGAGGCGGAGGTTGCAATGAGCCGAGATCACGCCATCGCACTCCAGCCTGGCGCCAGATCAAGTCTCTGTCAAAAAAAAAAAAAAAAAAAAAAAATTACACAAAGAAGCAAAAACTCACAACCACTGCAACTTCTGTGATTTACACAGGTTAGCATGTGAGTTGGGTTGAGAAAAGCCTTAAACATGTCCCCAATAAGAATCAAGATTAAAAGTTGTTTTTGAATAATGATATACATCCTTATATATACATTTCATTGGTGCTTTAAAATAAAAACTAATTCGTTGGTTTTTTTTTCAGATCAGAATTCAAAACTTCATCTATACTCAGTTCTAAGTCACAGAAATGAAAAACTGGGAGCCAAGTTCTAAAACATTTTTTTTTTTAGGAGTGTCACTCTGTCACCCAGGCTGGAGTGCCAGTGGAGTGATCTTGGCTCACTACAACCTCCACCTCCGTTTTTCAAGGGATTCTCCTGCCTCAGCCTCCCAAGTAACTGGGACTACAGGCACGCCCAGCTAACGTTTGTATTTTTTAGCAGAGATGGGGTTTCACCATATTGGCCAGGCTGGTCTGGAACTCTTGACCCTGTGATCCACCCACCTTGGCCTCCCAAAGTGTTAGGATTGCAGGCGTGAGCCACCGTGCCTGACCCTAAAACACTTTTAGGGCTTCATTTGTTTTTAATTTTTGGTTCATGTTCTTACAAGGTCAAGAAAAAAGATAGTTTGGTGGGAGGAGGGCATAAACACCAAATGGCTTCTCTAAGAAGTTGTGTGTGAATATTTTATCACTAATTTCCAAGGAAAAAGTATACATGGAAGTGTTCTTAGCTAATACCACAGTGGTTTGCCTATAGCATGAGTTTTGTTGAAGCATCTATGCATTCTCATTAGACAACAGATATAAGGTGAGGACTTGGTTCTGATTTCAATCAAGTGAGGCTCAGGTGATCTCATCAAGATTTCCATGCACATGCTAAGTCAAATGAGTTTGCTTTCAATGAGCAAATATGCTAATATCATAGAATATTTAGATTACTCCCTTTGCAGGCATCCTGGGAAAACCGAGTTGTGCTCAGTTCTGGCGTGAACTTGCCTGCTTTTCACTGTGTATTTTCTTTCACATTTGCAGTTCAGAAAAGCACAATCCTCGGGTAGTGCATGCTATAAGATGCTTACAAATCACCATTGTATAAAAGAATGTGACAGGGAGCAATAACTTATATTTTAATTTTCAGAGAGGGCACTGGATTTCTTCTGAAAAACCCTCAAGTGATATATGTGTATTTGGTTTGTGAGTCAGGGCTGCCTGTACACAAAGGCAAATCTAACTTATAACTTATTCATGATTAATTGTCCTTCTGGGAGACAGGAAGAACATAACTAAATTCCAAAAAGGGTCTCTCAAACTCATTTATTGATTATCTTATTCCTGCCCACCTCGGCAGGAATAGAATTGCCTTAAGCAAAATTGGAAGGCACGAATTCATTTCCTTTCATTTCTCCTGCTCTTGTTAGCTCCTAGTTACAAAACAAGCAGCAGAGAGGGGAACTGTGAGTTGAATGTGCTTAACGAAGCCACAAACTAGATGTTTAAAATGCCTCTGAATATTTATGATTTGATTAGGATAATGACTCTCATGCTATTGATACTATATTCTGAAAATAATATGTTACGAGTGTTGCTGATTGCCAGGTTGGAAATAATAACCTATGTCCGGGCTTTGGTGCTGTGATGACATTTATTTTAGTACGGCCATCATTATCATCATCATCATCACCATCATTATATAAAATCACAGTTTGCACATGTTATATATGACCTCAATTTAGGCCTTGCCCAGGCTGAATGGCCCCTGCCCATTAACAGAAAACCATTGTATCCATGTTCGTATGTTTCAGCATTCAAAGATTGTTTTCATGACTCTAACAAACTGATCTTACAATTGAGGGTCACTGATCCCTAGTGATCACTGAAGCTTCTATCATGTTTTAGCAAAAGCATAATTTATGTGGGATGAAACAAATAAAAACAGAATAAATTAAACGATAGGGAACCAAAACATAAATAGTTACTGAACACCTACTATGTGTCAGACATCCTGCTAAGGGTGAGATACCAGGTTATACACAATCTACATTGCCTCTGTTTTTGTGGAGATTAGGCACCCTTGGGAGACATGGAAAGAATAATGAGGGCTGTTTAGGGAAAGCCTAAAGATCTGTGCAAGGACATAGCAGGGCACTTTACTCAGGCTCGGCAGGTGGGATATTAGGGAAGACTTCACCAAGTGTTGCTGATTTGAGACATAGAGTCTTTATAAGAGATAGCTAAACATGAGAGGCTGGGGAATTAAATGGTAATTCTAGGAAGAAAAGTCCTTTTGTCAAAGGTACAGGGCCCAAGGTGAGCAGAGGTGTCCCAGAGGAAAAAAACAAAACAAAACATATTCAGTTATGATGAAAGGCAGGGCAAGAAGAGGAGAAAGTGATTAGAGATGAGGCTAGAAAGCAAGGCAGAGTCCAAAGCAGATCTCACAGAGACTTATTCAACTTATTTGTGAAATTGGAGATTATCCTAAGAACAACTGGAAAGCACCGAAAGGGCTTTGAAAATAAAATTAATATAATAATGTTTGCATTTTAGAAATATCACGGTGACTGGTGTAGAGAGAATAGAACAATGGTAGGCAAAGCAGGAAACAATTACAGCAATTCAACTGAGAGATGATAGAGGCAAAGACGGCAAAAATGGCAAAAAGGACTAAATGCTTACTTAGATATGTATAGCAAATATATAAAATTATTAATGTCCTTGGTGAATAAGCAGCTGTGATGAATATGAAACCCAAAGGCCTGGTTGGCTCACAGAAAGATGACCCAGATTGGGCAAAAAGCTGATGAGTTCTATTGTGGCAATATTACAATTCAGGTGTTGGTGGGAGATCCAAGCGGAACTGTCTCGTCAACTGCTGGATATAAGAATTTCAAATTCCGATGGCAAATCTGTGAAAAGCTGCACAATGGGAACAATTCACATAGAGCCTTAGAAGCCTTAGAAGTAGATGGAGTTGTACAAACAATGTTTAGTATGATAAAGCAGCAGCTCTGAACAGACTATTGAGGGATGGAACAAAGAACAGGAACCCAAAAAGAGGCTGAAAGGGTCAGAAAAGTGGAAGAAAAATCTGAAAATGTGTAGAAGGTGGTACAAATGCTAAGAGATTAGAGCATTTCAAAGAGAGAGCATTAGTGCTGCAGAGAAGTTAAATAAAACTGTGAATGAGACATATCCATTGCATTTGGCAACAAATAGGTCACTGGTGACCTTGGCAATAGCAGTCTCAGTGAAATGGTATTAACAAAATCCCCATGGCAGGAAGTTGAGCTGTGGGAAGTGCAGGGATGGTGACAGTAAGTATATGCAGAACTTTCAAGATGTTTGGTTTTGAAATAGAAGAGAGAAGTAAAAAAACTTTTTTTTTTTTACAAAAATAAAATGCCTTATAGCAGTTAAACTTAAATATCATTAAATATTGCACAGTATTATTGTTAAAACAGAAACAGTTCCAGAGAACATTTCAAAGGAAATGCCTTCATCTCCAGTTCTTAAATATTTTGAATTTGTGCCAGTGCTTAATGCTCAAAATTCTTGTTTAGCATATTTCGTTTCAATGTACTCCATTCTCTTAACTGAAAGAAGTCAAATATCTCTCCTAAGGGCATATGTGGCTCCACAACCATGTGACTTGCAACCATTTTTTGTCATCAAAAGCCTTTTAGATTGCTGATTTACACAGCCAACTGAGAGAGAGTATCCTACGCGAATGAGGGGAAGGTCTAGGTCTGCCTTTACACCTTCTTCAATGTTTTGTCTCCTTTTCCAAAGAAAGAATTGCATGATTTGAAAGTCCAACTAATTTAACTTTGGTTTAGAGATAAGGAAATAGATGCTTATAGAGTTATTGTATATTCAAAATATAGGATATGTAAGTGGCAAAATGAAACTCGTGACACTGATCTCAATAATTTGGCTGTGTATTCCATCTTTTCCCATTTAATCTAAAGTGTAAAATTTAAAAATATGAGGCAAATTATCTCTCTTTTATATTAATAACTATTCGTGGTTACTTGAAATGCCAGACTCCTCTATGGCATCTGCTCATATGAAGGACCTCTATATGGGATCAGATATAAACTACTTCAGCAAGAGTGCCCCTTAGAGTTAATTTCAACAAGAGTTTGGTTCCCTACGAAACTAAAATATGTTAACACTCTATTTGATAAGTTAGCCAAGAATGTAGAGATCTAAAAGAATTCTGTGATTCCAGGTATTGAAAAAGTTTTCCTAAATGTGTCGGACAGAAAACTTTGCCAAACACTGTAGATACTGGAAAAAATCCTGTTCCATAATAAGAAACCTCTCTAGACATTAAGCAGAAAATTTTATTGCTCAAAATCCATCCGTTGCTGTGGTTTAAAAATGGGGGTTGGGAATATTGTTGGAAGAAACTAGTGAAGAAATTATTGAAGAAAATTATACCAGAACCTAAATAAAAGGCTTGGCTATTGCAATGACTATATTTGAGGGAAACACACACACACGCCACACACACACCCACGCACACACACCGCACCACACACACACACACACACACACACACATTAGTTGGAAGAAAGCAATAACCTGAAACTACTACGAGGATTAATTTTTTTAAAATATTAGAAAACAAAGAGAAATGTTTTCAGTATGTCTCCTTCAAAATGACTGGTTCCAAATTTTTCATGCACCACTTTTCACCCCATGAACTACTGTATTATTAGAAATCAACAATGTCTTTTTATATCTTCGTGGCAGCATCATATGGGCTTCAAAATTTAGAAATTGAGAAAACTTTGATGCATTTTTTTACCTTCTCTTCATTTTTACTTTGGTTATATAATTTAAACTTAATATACTATTTATTAGCCAACATTTCTAGTAAATATTATTTATCATGAAAAAGTGAATAAAAATTATATTTATATGGATAAACTTAAACAAAACCTTTACATACAGTATGAAAAATGAAGTTATTTTCTAAATGAAAATACTAAGTAAAATATGTCAAAAATTTAAAGTTCAATCCCGTAAAAATACCAAAGAAATAGGACTAATTTTGGAGGCTTAATCATAGTTGCGTCTGTATCATTTAACTCAAAGTTTATTACTTAAAATTAGAAATAAGAGGGGGAACTGATAGTGTTCTTGTTTTTTCTGTACTGGGTTTTTTTGGTTTCAGTATATGCTAGGATACTAAACAAATATGTGACAATAGATTATTTTCTAAAGAAATGAATGTAGACAGCAGGATTTTTGTTTGTTTAAATTTAGTTTAAGAATAAGAATAGTATCAGAAACAGATATAGTCTGAAATTGAGGACATATTGTAAAACTAAATCCTTTTACAGAAATTGCCGGTAACATTTTAATATGTGTAAAAATGTCCTGTTAAAAGTGTTCTATTATGTCTTTGCTCACTGTTATTATAAAACATGGGCTTATGTTGTACACAGGTTTACAAGGTTCAAAATGCTTTCACTCGCTGTAACTCTTAATCTTATAACCATCTTGGGAAGTAGTTAAAAAGACATAAGCATTACTTTTTCAGATGAAGAAACTGAGGCTCAAAGATTAAGGATTTTTAAATGGTCTCTTAAATCTTAACACAGAGTTCTTTGCATTTGCCATTGTGATATTAATCTGAAAAGACTCATATTCCTGTTGATTTATCAAGTCACTTGCTCTGGTTTTGTTTATTAGATCAGAGTACATACTACATAAGTATTAAAGCAAAATATGTAAGTATTTATTAATTATGCTTTAGTGCATTCTACTCTTTGTTTTTAAAACACTAAAATAATATCATAAAATAGCAACCATAATCTTCAGATATTATTAGTTTATCTTCTCAGGAGCTTTTAGCCTAGATTTGTCCCCTTATCTCAAGACAGGAGAAATTTTTGAGTATAGACACTAAGAGAGTGTATTATCTGTGGAAGGCTTAAAACAAGATTACAATAAGAAATCAAGCTATAAGTTAGTTTTTCTTTTAAGAGTCATATACTACAGCAATTCTAAACAATGTCAGTTTTAAAATAATACCCATTGCCAAAGTGTCCGATCCCACTGTCTCAGCTGACCCTAGCACCATTCTCCACTGCTATAGCCCATGAATCACATGTGACACTTAAACTTCTTTATCAGAACCAACTCAAAATAATCTGTGGTGTATGAAGTGACAAGTATTATTCTCCATTAATTTGCAATGACAGTGAAAAGCAGGAACTCATGGAAGCACATGTGTCCATATACTGTCTCCTCAATAATGCTCCCCCAAGACACACATTTAAAAAACATTCCTGTAGTTTAATTTCATAGCAGAAGCTAATAATACCGTTTATATGAACACTAAGGTTTACAAATGTGACAGAAAAAGTGAATCTTTCAAATTATGCAGAATCCTGGTTGGTGGCCATTTGGTGCATGGTGCATTTCTGTTATCAAAACCACTACTTGAAGGAAAAATGAGCTTCAAATGGTTAAGTGTGAATAACATGATGAATAATGACCTCAAAACCTGTGAAAGTGCATTTCACTATTTATCCCTACACACACACACACACAAAACACACACACACACACACACACCCCCTCTATAACATTGTGATCAATGGAACCTGAATAAAATCACTAAAATAAAGCCAAGTGAATTTAATTATTTTCCCTTTTTGTGAAAGCTAATTATTTACTTGTCTTTAAAAAGTATTAATAAATCCCTTGATTTCATAAAGCAGTTGACAATGTCTATAGCTATACCCGTGGATAAAGGAAAAATATATAAATTGGGAGATTTCTTTGTCTAGTAATAGCAAGGTAGGTAATTCAACCAACACTCCTGCTAAGGACTGCTATGAAAGCTTGGTAAAATGTTTTTTTAAGTATCTTTGATGACACTGGGAAGTTAACAAAAGGGTAAAGAACTACTGAGAATTTTGGAGATGTTTTTCTCTTAGGTACGCTTTCTCATTTCAATGGTAATAGCTGAGAGTGTAAAAGACTTCATGGTGCTTTTTTAAATTTTATTTTATTTTTTATTTATGTTACTTTAGGTGCATACTATATCTGGCATTTAAAGGACCAACCCACTAGTGAGATAGGGATTGGATTTTAAGGCTACACTGGGAGCTCTGATGAACATCTTTTGCATACAGTTAGAGTCAGAAACATTGGAATCCTCAGAATTATAGTTAATTGCAAGTAGACAGGTTGTACTGAAGACCACCGCATAATATTTAATCATCTAGATTCCTGAAATTTGACTGATGGAATCAGAGGGACCTAGCAGGATAGAATATAATATATATATATATACATATATATATATTTATTTATTCATATATATAAATTATTTCTATAAAATATTTTGCTAATTACAATGATTAGCAACAAACCAAAGTAACAACACATTTTTTAAAAAAGCAAGCCAAGATGACTAAACAACACATAGAAACAGAACCAAGCAACCACAGGGGCTTCAGATATTAGAGTAATCAAAAACAGGCTTTACAACAATTATGCTTTTTTCCCCTTCAAGATGGCTGACTAGGAACATTGTATACCAGTTCTCCTCAGAAGGGAGATTAAATTTATTAGTGAACTGTTAAGTTTTGAGTAGAAAATGGAGGGAGGGGGAGCCAGGACCTACCAAAGAGCCCATGTAAAGAAGCTGAATTAAACAGTGAAAAAAAGCAGTAAAAGTCTGCAGAGATAGACCCCCGAGGAGCTCAGTGCCCAGTGGAACGGGTAGGTGGAAACACTTCTCTACTACCCTCACCCTTCTGACACTCTGCTAAGTGCTAAATGGGGAGCCTACTTGAGGAGTCCCTCTTTCCCCCATGACCTAGGGCAACACTATCGGTGGAAATTAGAGATCTTTCTGGGAACAGAGAACTGGGTGGCCAGCTCATACAACCATGTTACACTCCTGTCACACCCAGGCTGACACAATGGGCAGCATACTGGCTGCGTACCCATCGTGCCACTCTCCTCCCTGGGGACCTTCTACTCTTGAGCCATATCACCAGCAGGCTGTCCACAGATGTATGCCACAAGCTGCTCTGACTTTGGCAAGCCCAGGGAACCAGCGGATCCCCTACGAGTTGTGGGTCCCTTGGAGATCTAACCCTTAGTGTGGACAGCCCCTAAGGGAGGGGGAATGCAACCCACCAAAGGCCCCCTGGGCCACAGGAAACATGGAAGCGGTGCCAACTGCTGCCACCAAAGCCCAGGAACCGACATAAAGAGGGGGTCATCTCTTACCTCCTGTGTCCCTCCACAGTGCACTGTTGCAGATGTGGCAGTGGTTCTTCCCATTGGGGACTGTTGAGCATGCACTGGAAGGAGGAACTTTTTGTATGTTTCCAGTGGCTCTATGCTGACTGAAAGCAAGGGCACACTGAAGGAAGGTGTTTTCTGTGCTTTTTAGCAGCTTTGCCCCCCACTGAGGGCAAGCACACGCTGAGGGCCTGATGGTGGTTACATTAAGGGCCATCTATTGAACTGCATCCTGAATTACACTACTAAAAAAAAAATACATTTCTTTAATAAACAAGCAATATTTGAAAAAGCCACTGCACAAACCTATCTGCAGCCAAGGAACCTGTACAAAGCCCTGACCCTCTGAAAGCACCCAGGAACAAAGCCAATCAATTATACACAACATATACCACAGTCATAAACTCAAGGGAAAAAGAATTTAAAAATCAAAAAGCACTATCCAAGTGATAGAATGTACACAAAAAGAAGCATTAGCTTCCTCATATGAGGAAGAATCAGTGCAAGAACTCCAGCAATACAAAAAGCCAGAGTGTTTCATCACCTCACAAGGATCACACTAGCTCCCTAGCAATGAACCCTAACCGGATTGAAATGTCTGAAATTAACAGATATAGAATTCAGAATATGGTTGGCAAGGAAACTCAATGAGATCCAAGAGAAAGTTAAAATCCAATACAAAGAAGCTAGAGAAAAAATCCAAGATATTAAAGACGACATAGCTATGTTAAGAAAGAACCAAACAGAAATTCTGGAATTGAAAAATTCATGACAGGAATTTCAAACACAGTTGGAAGCCATAAAACAGACAAGACCAAGCAGAAGAAAGAATTTTAGAGCTTGAAGACCAGTCTTCTGAATTAACCCAGTCAGATCAAAACAAAGCTTCCCAAAATGTGGGATTATGTAAAACAACCAAACCTACAACTTATTGGCATTTCTGAGAGAGAACAACAAAAAGTAAGCAAACTGGAAAACATGTTTCAGGGCGTAATTCAGGAAAAATGTCCCAATTTTGAAGGAAAGGTTAACATGCAGATACAAGAAATTCAGAGTACACCTGAAAGATACCACATAAGACAATTATGCCAAAGGCACATGGCCATCAGACCATCCAAGGTGAAAATGAAAGGAAAAATCTTAAAGGCAGCTAGAGAAAAGAGCCAAATTAACTATAAAGGGAATCTTATCAGATTAACAGTGGACTTCTCAGCAGAAACCTTATAAGTCAGAATAGACTCAGGGACTTTTTGAGCCTTCTGAAAGAAATGCCAGACAAGAATTTTATATCCCACCAAACTGAGCTTCATAAATGAAGAAGAAATAACATATTTCCCAGGCAAAAAAATTAACAAAAACCACTAAGATAATTCATCACCCCAGACCAGACCCTCAAGAAATAGTCAAAGGCACCCTAAACATGGAAAAGAAAGAATGGTACTTGCTATCACAAAAGCACACATATATACAAAGCCCATAGACCCGATAAACCAAAGACCCAATCAAGACTACAAAGCAAACAGCTAACCACATTATGGCAGGAACAAAACCTCACATATCAATATTAACCTTGAAAGTAAACAGCTTAAATGTTTCATTTAAAAGAGTAGCAAATTGGATTTAAAAAACAAAAGACCCAAACTCTCATGCCAGCTTCAGTAGACCTTATCTCACATGTAATAAAACCTACAGTGAACCCACTTTTGGAGGACAATCTGTCATGCAAATGAAAAACAAAATAGAGAAGGGGCCACTATCTTTAAATCAGACAACATATACTTTAACAACAAAAAGGACCAAAAACAAGCATAACATGATGAAAAAGGGTTCAATTCAGCAAGAAGATTTAACTATCCTAAATATATGCACACCCAACATTGGAACACCCAGATTCATAAAATATTTACTTATAGAACTAGAAAAAAACTTAGCCACACAATAATAGTGGGGGACTTCAACACCCCACTGACAGCATTAGACAGATCATTAAGGCAGAAAACTAACAAAAAGATTCCAGAAATTTTTTTTTGCATTTTTCAAAATTGCACTTTAGGTTCTGGGGTTCATGTGCAGATCATGCAGGATTGTTGCATAGGTACACACATGGCAATGTGGTTTGCTGCTGCCTTCCCTCCATCACCTGTATCTGGCATTTCTCCCCATGTTATCCCTCCCCATCCTTCCCACTCCCTGCTGTCCCTAGCCCCCTCCAACAGACCCCAGTGTGTGATATTCCCGTCCCTGTGTCCATGTGTTCTCATTGTTCAACACCTACCTATGAGTGAGAACAAAATTGAACCTAATAGAAATCTACAGAATACTCCACCCATCAACCACAGAATATACATTCTTCTCCTCTGTGTGTGGAACATACTCTAAGATTGACTATATCCTTGGTAATAAAGAAGGTCTCAATAAATTCAAAGAAATCAAAATCATTCTAAGCATCTTTTTAAAACCATAGCGGAATAGAAATAGAAATCAATACTAAGCGAATCTCTCGAAACCATGCAAATGCACAGAAACTAAACAAATTGCTCCTTAATAACTGGGAAATAATAAAACTAAGGCAAAAATAAAAACTATTCTTGGAAACAAATGAAATTAGAAACACAACATACCAACCTCTGAAAGCAGCAAAAGCAATGTTAAGAGGAAAATTTAGAGCCCTAAAAATCTTTATCAAGAAGATAGAACAATAACAGCCTAACATTATACCTAAAGAAACTAGAAAAACAATAACAAACTAAACCCAAAGCTAGCAGAAGAAAAGAAATACCTAAAATCAGGGCAGAACTGAATGAAATTGAGACCAAAAAAAGAAAAATACAAAGTATCAATAAAACAAAAAGTTGATTATTTGAAAGAATAAACAAGCCTTGGTAGCTCCTATCTAGACTAACAAAGAAAAAAATATCCAAAGAAGCACACTCAGAAATGACAGAGGTGAGATTACAACTGATCCCACTGAAACTTAAAAAGAAAAGAAAAACTTCCTAGAAACTACTATAAATATCTCTATGTGCCCAAACTAGAAAATCTAGTGTAAATGGATGAATTCCTAGAAACATAAACCCTCCCAAGATTAAACCAGGAAGAATTTGAAACTCTAAACTGACCAATAACAAATTATAAAACCAACTCACTAATAAAAATCTACCAACAAAAAAATCAATGGACCAGATGAATAAACAGCCAAATTCTCCTATACATACAAAAAAGAGTTGGTATCAGTCCTAATGAAACTATTCCAAAACATCAAGGAAGAAGGATTCCTCCCTAAGGCAGTCTACAAAACCAGTATCATCCTGTTACGAAAAATCTGGTAAGGATGCAAGAAAACAAAACAAGAGGCCAATATGCCTGATGAACATAGACACAGAAATCCTCAACAAAATACTAGCTAACCAAATCCAGCAGCACATCAAAAAATAATAATTCATCACAATCAAGTGGGCTTTATTCCTGGGAAGCTAGGATGGCTCAATTTATGCAGATCAATAAATGTGATTCACTTTCACTGCGTGAACAGAATGAAAACAAAAACCATATGATCATCTCAAGAGACTTGAACAAAAAATTAAAGAAAACCCAGTATTCACTCATGGAAAAAAAAAAAAAAAACCTGAACAAACCAGGCATTGAAGGAACATATCTCAAAATAATAAAAGCCGTCTATGACAGACCCTCAGCCAAAATCATACTGAATGGGCAAAAGTTGGAAACATCCCCCTAAAAACTGGAACAAGAAAAGAATATCTACTCTCACCACTTCTATTCAACATAGTACTGGAAGTCCCACCCAGAGAAATTAGGCAAAAGAGAGAAGTAAAAGGCATCCAAAATAGGAGGAGGAAGTCAAATTATCTGTATTCACTGATGATATGATTCTATACCTTGAAACCCACCAAAAGACTCCTGGACCTGATAAACAACTTCAGGGAAGTTATAGGACACAAAATAAATGTACAAAAATTAGTTGCATTGCTATACACCAATAACGTTTAGGCTGAGAACCAAATGAAGAATGCAATCCCATTTACAATAGCCATACACACACAAAATACCTAGGAATACATCTAATAAGGAGGTGATAAATCTCTACAGCAAGGACTACAAAACAGTATTGAAATAAGTCATAAATGACACAAACATATGGAAAAATACTCCACGTTAATGAATTAGAAGACTCAATATCATTAAAATGTTCATACTACCTTAAGCAATCTACACATTCAGAACAATTCCTATTAAATTACCAATGTCATTTTACACAGAATTTTAAAAAGCTATTCCAAAATTCATATAGAGCCACACACACACACACACACACACACACACACATTGAATAACTAAAGCAATCCTAAGCAAAAAGAACAAAACCAGAAGCATCACATTACTTGACTTCAAACTATACTACAAGGCTATAGTGAAAATGTTTACTATACCTATAGTGAAAATGTTGGAGAATTTTTTTTTTTTTGAGATTGAGAACAATCCAGTGTTTCTTGCTATTACTACTTCTATTCAACATTGTACTGGAAATTCTAGTTAGTCAAGAAAAATTAATGAGTTATATGAGTTAAAAATAAAGAAATTAGAACATATTTTCTCAAAAAATCTGCAAAAATATATCAGAATTCAGAAGCGAATTCTGCAAGGCTTCCAGAAGAAAGGGAAGTGCTGCAAAATCAATTGCATTTCTATATACAAGAAAGAATCAAAAAGTAAAATTTAGAAAAATATACTACTTGCACCCCAAAAAGGGTGTGCAAATATCTCAAAATAAGTGTACCAACCTAAGTGCAACTTCCAACATAGAAAACTATAAAATACTAATCAGAGAAATCAAAGATGATCTAAATAAAGTGATACACCACATTTATGGTTTGGAAGACTCAATATTTTAAAGATATTAATGCTCCTCATATTGATTCAATACAATACTAAATAAAATTCCAACATAATTTTATTTGCATGTTTGTATTTTTTTTAAACATTGTTGTTTTAGAAAACTGATTCTAAAATGTGTATGTCAATGCAGATGAACAAGAGTAGGCAAGTTGCTCTTGAAGAAGAAGCCAAAGGTGGGGAGTTTTGTTGTCTCAAGTATTGAGCCTGTAAAGTTGTAGTAACTAAGACACTGTGATCTTTGTACAAAGATAAGTATGGAATAACAGATTAGAGAAATCAAAAGCAATCCCCTCATACACGGATGCTTCATTAACAACAAAAGGCAAATACAAAGCAGTGAGAAAGCAGAGCTTCCCAATAGACAGTTCTGGGGATGCTGGTTCTCCACAGTGATAAAATGAATCTTGGTTCCCTACATTACACCATGCAAAAGATAATTAAATTCAGATTAGTTGGAAAGCTACATGTGAAAGATGAAACAAGGTAAAGTTTCTAAAAGGCAAAATAGGAGATGATCTTCATGATCTGGGAAAGAATGTTCACCATCTAAGAAAGAATGATAAACTATTTAAGAACTTCTGAACGATTTAAGAACTTTTTAAAACGAATGAATTAAACTAAGAACTTAAGAAAATTAAGAACTTCTGTTTACCAAAAGGACCACCAGGAGTATTAAGAAGACATGGTAATGATTTCATTTACATAGATTTCAAAAAACAAGCAAAATTAAACTCTTGTGCATAGGGGTTAAAACTACAAAGCAAAGCAGTGGCATGCATAAAAATCTGGCGTGAGAGAAAGAAGAATAATGAATACGTTCTGTCAGAAGAAGAATTTCCATCTCCCGATAAGGGTAGAGATTATACAGATTACTTTGTGATAATTTACGAAGCTGTTTGTTTTTGTTTGGGGTACTTTTTATTATATATTTTATGTTTTACAATATTAAATCCTGAAAACAACAACAAAAACATATGGACTAGCTGAGTGGTCACCACAAAATAGAACTACTTAGTGGACTCATAGGCACTTAGAGGTGTCTGATAGTTTCTCAATTTTCTATGTTAATTTAAATCTGTCAGTGTTTTGATTCAGGATTTATATGATATTGAAGGAGCCACGACTATGGAATTTTCAGACCGTTTATAACTGAGACAGATGACAGAACTGATACTTAAAGTGGTCTTGACGGACTTGTAATTCTAGCCTCAAATCAACAAGAGGAAATGTATCAGGGATAATATACGCATAGCATACCAAACACTGGCTGTCAGGGGGTTAGGCAGAGAGGCCCCAGGGCTCCCGCTGCCAAGAAATGTTTCACAAGGTCCCCGTGAGAATGTCAGACAGAGCTCCATGAGTCGGCCTGGCTTTGGGATGCCATTGAACAATGGCTCTTGGCATCCAAAAGAAATTTTTAAAATCCACCCAAATGCAGGAACACATACAACAGAGAAGGTCAGCAAAGGGAACAGACAAAACACGAGTCTTCAAAACTTAAAAAGAAAAAGCAGCAGCAGCAGCCCACAGTTCTTCCCCACCATCTGACCAAACAGGCAACCTGAGTTTGGGAGGAAAGCAAGGATCAGTACTACAGAATGGCTCCTTAAGCAGCTGCATGAATAACAACTCACTGAGAATAGTCATATATGCTGAATCACATCCCAGACAGCTCATTACAGTCATGGGAGAAAAGGAGCAAATGAAAGAGGATTCAGAGAAACCAGCAGAGAAGTGGTTACTTACACCACTCTGAAATCATGATTGGAAAGTATAAGATGTTATAATGAAACGGTTATAGATCTCACTACATAGCCAAAGTCCAGTCATTAGCATCCAATTCTATTGCTATACCTGTAACATTACGACTTGCAGAACCCTCCCGGGTGGTGTTAAATATAAATACCGTTATATTTATATCTAATATTTCTACCAAATATATCTACCCCATTAACACAGTCAGGACTCCTGAACTCCAGGTGAACAAGATGAGTTCAGCTGTACACCTTCAAGAATCCTGTCGACAGCCCCAAATTGTTTCTG
The DNA here is from genome assembly GCA_036589455.1 of Ateles fusciceps. Lineage (NCBI taxonomy): Eukaryota > Metazoa > Chordata > Mammalia > Primates > Atelidae > Ateles > Ateles fusciceps. The sequence continues at coordinate 12,483,616 of JAZHEH010001266.1, read as the reverse complement.
GATCAAGTTAGGGGTATTCATGCATCATTCATTATGCCAGAACAGCCTAGGTTAGAACTAGTCTAAAAGTATAATTTTGGCTTAGCTTGTCTGATTCCCAATTCTGGTAAGGCAGGGACGGTGTCTCTCCTGTTTCCCACTGGGTTTCTAGGGCCAAACCCCAAGTAACATTCTGTGATTCTTGATGGAAGAAGACAATCATGGCAGGCAGAAAGGCAGGAAAGAAAATTCAGATAAAAAGTCCTGGGATTTATGATGGGCCATATCTTTGCCATAAGACAACAGTAGAATGTGATTATTTAAAAAGCAAGCATATTGCTAGGCTGCAGCAATAGAAGCTTACAATTTAGAAAATAAGGGGGAAAAAGTTTTCATCTACTCTAGTCATATCTTATCTGCAGCATTGAGTTCCACACCCAGTGGCCACATTTAAACAACACATTAAGAAACTTAAGTTCAGGGATCATGACCAGACTAATAACAGATATGTAAAATAACGCCATGACCAGTTGAAGAAGACATACAGTTCCAGAGCTGTATGTCTTGGAAAGGAGAGGAAACAAGATGGTCATTTTCCATGGAGGAGAAGATGTAGTTATGTTTCTCAAACCTGACTGTGTAGCCATGTCACCTATCAGAGCTATGCAGAAATACTGGGACCTCAGGCCACTCCAGATGTGCTGAAACTCTCAGGATGATACTTGGAGCTGTATGTTTGCATGAAGCTCCCAGATGACTCTGATGCAAAATTGACACTGAGAACCACTGATGTAGACCTAGTCTTTTTTTCTAATTGAGTCTTGAGATCAATGTGTACAAATTGCAGAGGAACTGATATAAGCTTAAAAAATAATAAATAATCTTGTTAACAAACATACTGCAATAGAATATCTAGGTTGGCAACAAAGTTGTTTTAGCAAATCCTTGGAAATATTCAGAAGAGACAGCAACAGCAACAGCAAAATCTTCTGAGGGTCCTGCCCCCGCAAAAAGAAAAACACTTTACAAAAGGAGTGCTACTAAAGAAATCTGTTGTCCTTTCTAAGATAAAGGTTTTTGAAGCTAGGTACAGAGCAGCCTCATTTAGCTAAAATTCAGGTTTCTGGCAACTTTAAGCTTTCAAATCAGTCATTCAGAACTTTTGTGGGTTTTACCGCAAAATTTGACAGTAACAAATAAGTTTATCAAACTCTTGATTAATCAATGTGATTATTTGTCTTTTTCCAGCCTCCAGCAGATTAGGAGAAAATGAGAAGTGAGGATGAGCAAGCTATTACTGCATGGTCCATTCATAAATGCTCAAAATGATGTCCCTGAGTTACTTAAACATGTTTGACTTATGTGGGTATCCTCTTATAAAAAGGCAGTTTTCACAGAATAGTAGAATTTGGTAAAAAGGACTATTAGAAAAATGTACTTTAATTTCCTTTCCTTTTTTCTAACTTTTTAATAAAATATAATATTCATGCAGAAAAGTATCATATTAAAGTGTATAGCTCACTACACTAAAAAAAAAACACCATGTTTATTGTAATCAGCATCCAGATTAAAGTAAGAGAGATTATTTTCAGAAACCGATAACTCTCTTACCATTTTTCAATCACCACATTCCCCACCGTCCCAAAGATATTTGCTGTCTTACTTCTAATAGCATTGTCTTTGTACTTCATGTAAATAGACTCATACAGTACACACCCTTGTACTATTTTGTGTCTGAATTGTTTTAACTTTTTTTTTAAATAATGACTCCCAGGATGTGACAGTCACACAAATAATGACCAAGCAAGGAATACAAGAAGCCACAGGTCTTCATCTTTGGACTAAAGCAATTCTCACTTGCTCTTTTAGAAAGGTTTTCCTCCATAAGAAAGTCTTTAACACATTTTCATCTTAAAAAATAAGTTTCAACTATATGAATCAACAACAAAAAAGATACAATAAAATTAAAAATTAAGTAAATAATTTATTATATACAAAATGAATAGCTGCAATGTCAAATTTTGTCTGCTTAATCTCACGTGTAGTCTATATATAAATAAGTTATTCTTTTGAAAAATAACTTGATTTTTATTTCCTCTATGCCTCCTCCAAATTAATTGTATCTAATTGGCCAATTTTCAGAAGGTTAACTTATCTCTATGAAAATGTAACTGTAATGATTCTCATCTATGCATAGATGTGTGATGATCAATGTGGAAGTAAAAGTGACTGAGAAAGAAAATTTAGTAGATTGACTCCAGAATACTAATGCTATGGTTCTTTGCATCAAAGATTAAGTATGCCTTCACTAGAAGTGTGGAGGTAAGCCAGCTAAACCCGTGTGGTCACTCACCAGCTGAATGTCTTTCCAATCCTTGGTCTTGGCCTGAAAGTTGTTTTATTTTTCTTTAGTGACTATTGATAATATATTATTTTGGAGATAACCTAAAATCAGTAACAGAAGTTAGTTATGTCGATAAGTAAAACAGATTTATTTATAAAAAGAAGTATCCGAAAATGGCATGCATATTTAGAAATTCCTAAAATTCTTGAATAGAAATGATTGAATTAATAATGTTCCATTTTTAATAGTGTTTCTATTTTCTGTTTGGGGATATTGGTCAATATGATGCCCTGCAATGTTATTTTAGGTTTGTGATTAGTTTTTCTAATGCTCCTTATTTTTATCTGGCCACACGTAATGCTGCACTTAGCATGAACTGCAAATTATTATTAATAATTGACTTAAATTAATTTCATAAGCATTATATTAAATAATAAAATGCAATAAAAATTTTGTTTGCTGTATATCTAGCAACTCAAGTTTAGAAGAATAAATTTAGCAAAGGCCTATACAAATCTATAGGTCCTTTTTCCAAATAAAAATTTACAACTTTGAAAAGGAACAAAAATTTATTGCATGTATAAAATGTAGAAAAAGGTAACTTTAGCATGCAACTGGTTGATAGCTAAAAACCAGCCACCCTCATAAGATATATAAGCAAGTGAAAAAGGACACATATAGGAACAATATCATTTCCATTCTCAGCTCAGAGGTCACATGTGAAAGATTATTGAAAATTGTTTGCTAGTTGAAGTTAACCCTTCTCACATACCATGTCTGTGTAATGTCTAAGTTAACACATTATAATTATGTGAAAGCCATATATAAACATTAAGTTTTCAGATGTATATTTTTATGAATCACTTTGAATCACTCTTCTGTATGAAACATTCATTTGAAAGGCATTTAAGGTAAAATTTTCAAATCCATTTTAAAAGATGGTTGACTTTAACCAAAGATTTAAAATTAATTTCACTTGCTATCTGTCATTTGTCTTTAAAGCCCCCATGGTGACCTCAGAATGTCCAGACTTTCTACTGCAACATGACAGGAGATCTAAAATTATCACAAGGGTTTCACAAAATTTTTAAATCCAGATTGATTTTAATTTGAAAAAAAAGTCAATACTTTATCTTCTGAATGGGGGGAACTTTAAGTGGGCTGTACAGCACTGAGTTGCTTAAACAAGTTGGTTTAAAATGTAGAACAAAGGCTTTTCTTTTTCACTCAAGGGCATTTCCTGTTTTGGCAAATGGCGTGTGGTTGAGGCGGCAGAACCCATCTTGGCATGATAAGAACAATGGTGTCAGGGAATAGTGCTTAGGAAGTCACCAGTACTGGTCTTGGAAAGCAGGCCATCTGTATGTGTGTTGTGTTTTTTTACTAAAAAGTGTATCTACTTGCCTGTGAGAATGCCTCATATATGTGTGGATACTGCACATCATCTCACTGTATCTCAATTTCCCCATCTGTGAGATGGTCACAGCATTCCTCAAATTCCCAGACCTAGGCTTTTGAAAACCAGCTAGGGATTCCAAAGTAAATGGTGGGGCTTGGAGGTATAGAGGAAAATGAAACAGGGCCATTATTTCTCTTTCCCATGTTTCCAAGCCTGAGCACACCCATTCCTGGCTAGATCCCCTTTTCCATAATTTCCACTTCTGATGTTGGACCATGGCTGGAAAAAAACAGAAAGCAGGAAGAAATAACTGAAAAATTCAAAAGGAAAGAGTGAAACTAAATCTCCTAATAGAAAAAGTGGAACATGATTGTCCTAATTTTCTATCCATCTGCTCCTGAGTTACCAGTAAAAGCACTCAGAGAAGTCCCAACTATGATCATTCTTTTACACAGCATGCAGATGGAAAATCAGGGAGGGAAAAAGGAAGCGAAGAACAGAGAAAAGGCAGATTAACAGACTCAAATTCCACATGGGAAAACATGAAGAAAGGCAAATGGCATTCTGGCTTTCCCTCTCAACTATTCATGCTTTTTCTTATGGGAGAAAAAGGAGGTGGTTTCTTCTGGATGCTCTAAGTCAGAACAGGCAATAAAACACCACCACAGTGACAACCAGGTTATTACTTTCCAGCTTGTGACCAAAATAAGACCCTAGTGTCGTAGATTAAAATTCACAATCGTCCATGAAAGGATTTTCTGTACCAGACATTTTGTTAAAGGTCTTTAAAAAAACAGCCTAATGTGTTAATATTGAAAATAGATGCATGTAATTTGAGAATGAGTATAAAATACCATGTGTATTGAATTAATAATGTTTCATTACTCACCCATCACAGAGTCATTATTTTAAATAACCATATTTCATTTCAGTGGACAGAGTGTAAATGAGTATGTATTTTTATGTAAAGTGGACCTGCATCATTATTTATTCATGAGTTTTAAAAGGATCATTATTTTTGACAGACAGCTCCTGTCAAAAGATTTATGCATAAGAGCTCGTGTTTCCCCCACAATAATCATCAATCAATAAACTTTGGAACTTGGTGCTTAAAATTCAGTGTTACAGAAATGCACATTTTTCTCTAATTAAACACATGTTTGCCTTTGGAAAATAAACTGCAACCTCAGTTCAAATATATAAAATATGAAATATCAATATTGCCTGGGTAGGGTGAGTCATGATTTTAGTTTGGGGATGTGCCTTGTTACATTTTAAGTAATTGCTTTGTTTCTGCACATCAAGCTTTTTTTCTGTGTGGCTGTAAAGCAGATGGGGAAGCTTACAAGATCTGGCTTTTAACATTGTGATTGGTTATAACTGATGGTAGTTTTCTGAGCAATGATACTATAGTCCCAGCTTTCAGCCTTATTTGAAGGGAACTGGGAGGGCATAAACAAGGCATTCTAGTGGAACAGAAAACATCACATGGCTTTTAGTATGGGGCTTGGAAGTCAGTTCAAAAGATGGGGTGAGATGATGAACAGATGATAATGTATAATTACAAAACAGCAAGACTGAAACTGAAACTGATGACGAAGCTGATGGAAAACCATTTCTGAATTTTCAAGATGAACCAAAAAGATGATGAGTTACCAATATGATGCAAAACTTTACTGCTCAGAGGAGAATTCATAGTGGTGATACAGTCTTAACCCCAGAGAAAATAATTGAAAGATTTGAAAGTCTCTTGGGACCAGCTGTTCCTTCAGGATTTCCATAGACATTCCATTAATGTGCAATCCCCAAATCACTCTGTTTCCAGATAAGCTAATAATGCTGAAGACGATTATTACCTGAAATGCCCTTTTGAGTAATCCAAATCTAAATGCCTAAATTACGTACAATTTCCTACTTGGCAAAGTCCATTTTCATATCTGGATTTTTAGAATTTAGATTATCCGTTATTTTGATGTGTCACTTTACTATCAGACAATCAACACCTAGTTTCCTCTCCATCAGAGTTTAGAATTGGGCAGTGGTGCATCCATCTCTCATGCCTTCCCCTATGAGCAGAGTAGTCAGGGAAAGCCTGGGGCACAGACAGGAAGAAGCCCAGGTACAGGACACTTTTAACCTTTGTCTGGAAGGTATGCAAATTCTACTTCCTTTTGATCAAGCAACTAAACAGCTAAGTTAATGAAGAAAATGTCAGACCTTTCCTTGATGGGAAGTGGGTGGCGAGAGAGACAGGCAAAAGGGAGGAGGGAGATGGGAGATGTGGAAGGTCAGCAGAGACAGCCGACCACTTTGTGAACAGCTGGTGAAAATAAATGAGTCCTGAGAATGGCGGAGACTACGGCACTGTACAACAATTGCAAAGATAATGGCATCCCTATATTTTTTTATTAGATTAAATGTTTAACTTTCAGATCTCTCAACAGACTTTCAGGAAGTAAATTGTCAGTTTAAGAACACATGAAAGGGTGAATTCAGTTTCTTACATAAGGCTCTCTGGACAATGCTGAAATGAGTTTGCGGGAAGAGGTGGAGAAAAGGAAAGTCAAACTTTTCTCTATGGGAAGTGAGTAGTTTTGGAGCAATACCAAAGTGATGGACATGAAGCCAACTTGGGGAGGTGTAGGAGGAATCACACTGCTGGAGAATCAGAGGCTTTAGTAGAAAAACCTGCCAATGAGAAATACTCTAAGTTGGGAATGTCTGAGAGGCAAGAGTTGGATGTTTAAGGTTACATAACAGACTTTTAAAAGTGTGTTTTAGGAAAAATTAGGAAAGGAGTCTCTTCCACCAGTTTGTATTGCACAAAAGAGAATAGCTGCAGAGGCAAGATTAAGAGAATGGTGGAAGCAGAAATGAAAGAGATGACCATTACAAACTATGCCTTAGAAATTCACATTCTGAGAAAGCTTTCTGTAAGACATGGGATTGGAGCTGTAGGTAGAGTAGAGATGCCATAGAGAGAATGATACCCCAATGTATGGTGCTGTGGTTTGCTGAGCACTTTAAATTAAAAGAAATTGGAAGAACTCAGCAATTAGTCTCAAAATCAAGGTCTGCCTCTGACCTTTTGCCAGCCCCTGTTTTACTGAAGTCGTTTTTGTTTTTTTTTTTTTTTTCCCAGAGAGAGATTCACAAGGATTCTCTCTGGAGTTTTATTTTCTGACCAAGATAAAAATTTCTTTCCAAAAAAGAATGCAATTGTCTTAAGACTCCTTCCCTGCGAATCTCATTAAATAACCAGGAAAGATTAACTTTTTTCCCATTTAGAAAAACAAAGTGCAGCTCATTGCTAGTACTCATTTAATTTTACAAAAACGCGCTCTTTGAGGCAGAAGCAAATCTGACTGGCTTTCAATGTGAAAATAAAATATAAAAGCTGTTCTTGGAGTTATTTCTAAACAGAACTAACATCAGCATCATCTGAATCATCAGTATCATCTATTTCAGAAAAATCAGATTCATCAAATAAATCTTTGACCAACTGTCGGAGAATGATGTTAACGTCACAGGTAGGCATGCTACATTTTCTAGGATTTGACATTTTCAGCAATCAAGAATTACTATATTTTGTAAATGGAAATACCACTACTAAAAACAAAATGCTATAAATTGGATTATGTCTTTTAAGTCAATATACTACAGCAATGCAAAAATAATAAATGTGAGATATTTTATGGCAAAGTTATATCGGGTAAATGCTGCAGCTGCAAGGGCTGCCAGCAAGTATTCTGAGGGCAAACAGGAAAAGGGTTAACTACAGAAAAGAGAAGAAACTAAAAGTTGTCACCTCACCACACCCAGAGAGACCTTCCATCTACTCTTCTGAGGGCAGCTCTGAGAGATCACCTGGGAGACTCTGTCTGTGTAATAAGAACACTTTTGTTCCCAATGCAGTTCCACTCCTCACCTTCTCAAAACTTGTAAGTTCCATTCCAATTCCAAAGAGAATCATTTACAAAGCATTGTCTGGTCTTCTGGATCCATTATTTCCCTCTAAAAATTATTTACTAGCCCTCTAAAGATTACTTACAGCCCCACCGCCATTTCCCCTCTTCCCTTGCAGAATGTATTTAAGCCCCAACCATCTGACCTGTCTAGAGTCTCATATTTGAGTGACTTCCATGTTAATATACACATTAATACATTTGTCATGTTTTTCTCCTTTTAATTTGTATATTGTCATTCATTTTAAGGGATCTTCAAAGAAGGTAAAAGGGAAGCCTTCTCTCCATCCCTACACTACAAAATATGTTATTGAGATTTCTATTGTAGTTTATGCTTATTAATAAAGTCTTAGGTCATTATTAACTTTTTTCTGGATAAATTTCCAAGAGAAATTACCATTTTAAGAAATATGAAACCTAGCAGATGTAAAGTTCATATGGAAATTGCCAAGGCACTAGTAATTTTAAGTTACTAGTGCACCTAGTAATTTTCCAGGTCAAAAGCAAAGATCCACTTCCCCTCATTAGAAGAGAACAGTTGAATCTATGAAAGTGTTTAGTATCTAACAGGTGAGAAACCTAGAGAGTCAGTATTTCTGAGAAGCTAGAGGTTATAGGTTTCTGTTTGTCAATACTGGAAAAGATTTTATGCCCTGATTTTGGTCTGGAAGTTAATTGGTCAATAGCTATGTATATTTATAAAGCATGAGTTATAAATAGATGTGCGCCATATGTACTTTAAAACATTTAATTATTTTATATTAATGTAAAATATATACCTGAATATGCATTTGACAATATTCTAAGGTGGGACCATAGCCTTTTCTCTGAGTTTGAATTGGTTTCACATACTTCTTTTATACACAAATTGGCTTTAAACTGAAATGAGAAGGCTGGGCATGGTGGCTAACACTGAGGCGGGTGGATCACCCAAGGTTGGGAGTTCGAGACCAGCCTGATCAATATGGAGAAACCCTGTCTCTACTAAAAATACAAAAAAATTAGCTGGGCATGGTGGCACATGCTGTAATCCCAGCTGCTGGGGAGGCTGAGGCAGGAGAATTCCTTGAACCCAGGAGATGGAGGTTAGGTGAGGTGAGATCACGCCATTGTACTCCAACCTGGATAACAAGAGTGAAACTCCATCTCAAAAAACAAATAAATAAATAAAAATAAAGTGGAGTGAGTAGATACAGAGACTTGCTCAACAATCTGAGTGTGGCAACCATCTATGTTAATATTTTGTGCTTGTTCTTTTCTTGATTATTGTTTTTCACAGAACTTATGTGAAAGTAATTCTTTTAAAGTAAGCCTTTTAATTGAGTACATGGATAGACTAGACTCAATTTAAGTGTGAATATAATTTTTTTGGATACATTTTCCCCAAGTGAACACACCTTTGTGACAGCTACATAGATCAATAAATAAAACATTGTCAACACCCACAAAGCCCCTCCCAGTCACTTTCCTACCATCCGCCCAATTAATCAATATTCCAACTTCCGTCATCAGAGATAATCTGTTTTTGACCCTTATTTAAATGAAATGTATTGAACGTACTCTTTTACATCTTGCTTCTTTTGCTCAACTTCCTATTTGTGAGATTCATCCAGGTGGTTAGGTTTCAATGTCATGTGCTCATTGTTATTGCTCTGAACTATTCTATTGTATAACTAAACCACAATTTCATTCGACTTCTAATAGACATTTAGGTTGCTTCTCATTTTTTGCTATTATCATAGTCCTAGTATATAAATTCCAGTATATGTCTGCTAGTGAATACACTGTATCTTTGTCTTAGTTATATACCTGGAAGTTGAATTGTTGGATCACAGAGTATATAATTTTCATGATTAGTGATGCTGTCAGTTTTCAAAAGTAGTTGCATTAATTTATACTCCCACAGTGCGTGAGAGTTCTAGCTACTCTGTATCCACCATCATTAGTTCTATGTACTGTCAGTCATTTTTATTTTAGTCATTCAGGTACACATGTAGTGGCACGATATTGTGGTTTGAATTCATATTTCCTTGATAATTAATGTGGCTGAGTACCTTTTCATGTTTGTATTCCCTTTTTGTTAAATGCCCAATAATGTCACATATTTTAAATTAGTTTTCTGTCTTTTTTCATTGATTCATATTGATTCTTATTGATATATACAAACACAGTATCTAAGTGGCTTACCTGGTTCTGACAAAGCAACTGATATGTTTTTGATGGAACAACAACTACCTATTTTTTGTACTCATATTTCAGTAGTTTTTTTATAATCATTTTCATAATTACAATAAGAACAACTATAATAAATATTTAAAAGCACATAAATCGTAACACAAAAGTTAATTATAAAAAGATGATGTAAAAGATAAATAAAGATAGAACCTCAGAGGTTTTACTGCTACAACTAGATGCATCATCTTGTGCAACTTAAGGGTACATACATCCCATATATCTTGGAGCATTGCACATTTCACAAAATACTGCAGAAGCACTAATGTCCTAACAGCAGTTTTCCTGCTGTTCTAACACAGTCTCTTCAAAATGCCAAACACTCACTTATAATACAAAAAACTATTTGTTCATGAAAGCAAAGGATAAGTTTTACCACATCAAAATGATACCTACAAAATTTCATCTGGATCCATCCACTTTTACTTCCTAATTCCTGTATCTTGTATTATTTTTTTCAATCTTTACTTGCCTGTTTTGTTTGCTTGCTTTGGCTAAACTTTTTATTAAGGCATAATTTACATAAAACAACATGTGTGGATTTTAAGTGTACTGTCCAATACATTTTGACAAATTCACATACCCATGTAACCACCAATCTAGTCAATAAGTAGAACGGTTCTATTAGGAAAGAAAATTCCTCTGTGTCTCTTCCAAGTCAGCACCCTCTCAGATTGTCACTGTTGTGATTCTATCACCACAACTTGATTTTTCCTGGGCACGAACTCAGCCAGTGAAAATTTCATGTGTGTGTCACTGTGCTTTTTGTGCTCACCCTTATTTAGGCTTGGCAAAGTCAACTGAGGCTTCCGTTTACTCATTGAGTTTCCTCATACATTACTCTGTGGTTTCCTAATTGCAACTATTGGCATTAATTAATGCTGGTGCCATTTTTGCTTATGTGGCGCTGTCTTGAGTGCCTTGCGTTTCCAAAGGGTTTGACATTCTGAGAGCCACAGCATGTTTGAGTCAAAGTGTCACAAGATATGTTATATTTGTATTAATTACATTTCTGATTAAATAAATGAAATGTGTTAAAGTATGTAATATTTCATATGATGCTGGTGATAATAAAATGATGATAATCGTAATAAAAATACATTGGTACAGTTTGGTACCTGGCTTTGACTTTACGACTCCTGTATCATCCAGAAAATATCTAAGGGTATCTATCCTATAGCGAGTGGGAGATGAAACTCTCTGAGAGTCATCATACTTCACTTGAGGCTCCTTCCAGACTGCAAAGGTTAGAGCCTTGGCATTCTACTCCCAGACATTTAGTTTTATATCTTTCTGCAAGAGGGAGAACTGCCATGTTTCTTGTAAAAATTACATTATAGAGCCTTGTTATCACTAGGAGAGAGTAAAAAGATTCATGGTTAAGTCTGTGCTACCAACCCATTAGGAAGAAATAAACAATCATAAGCTCAGGGCCGGGCACTGCGGCTCATGCCTGTAATCCTAGCACTTTGGGAGACCAAGGCGGGCTCATTGCCAGGTCAAGAGATTGAGATCATCCTGCCCAACATGGTGAAACCCCGTCTCTACTAAAAATACAAAAATTAGCTGGGCATGGTGGGGCATGCCTGTAATCCCAGCTATTCAGGAGGCTGAGGCAGGAGAATCACTTGAATCTGGGACGTGAAGTTTGCAGTGAGCCGTGATTGCGCCATTGCACTCCAGCCTGGAGAACAGAGTGAGACTCTGTCTCAAACAAATAATGACAAAAAAACAAAACAAACAAACAAAAAGATCAGGTACCAGCAATCATTGTACATCTAGTATTGCCTACAGAGTAAAACAGTAATAGTGAACAGGAACTATTCAAAGTTAAAGTTGGCACCATGGGCATAAAAAGATTTAAAAATTCATGCTCCAAAGTATGTGGGATGTATGTACCTCCAAGTTGCATCAGATGATACATCTAGTTGCAGCAGTAAAAGAGGAGTCTCTATTTATCTTTACCTCATCTTTTTTTACAACTCTCTTTTGTACATATATGTTTTAAAATGTCAAAACATAATACTACAAAAGGACATCTCATATAAATAAGGACACTCAGGAAATATGGGCTTCCTATATTATAACTAAAAAAAAAAAAGGGTTGGCAGGTACATCTGGTAGACCCAGTTGTGTATTTGCTGCTTTATCCGAAAGCTCATTTGGCTCCACAGGGTTGGAGGTTGAGTGGTGAGGTTGTTCCTTTGATGCCATTTACTGCCTGAAGGATTCCTCTCTTCCTGGTCAATTCTGAAACAAGTATACACTTTAAATATTTTGCTATGCTGTATTTTTGCCTTATCTCAGGACAGAGGGGACAAGGAAAACAGTTTGGAGAGGTACATAATTTTACATTTTCCCAGTATCTCTATTCTAAATTTTATGAATGTTTTGTGAGCCTAGTTTCCCCCCAATCAATAATACCTGTAAAATTGTCACTAATTTTTTTTCCGCATGTGTTACTCAGCTCTTCCATTGTCTCTTGGAAACCTCTTCCTAGAGAGAATTTACAAGTTCCAGCTCAGTTCCTCAAGGAAGAAAAGGATGGAGGAAATCCTCAAGAGCGACTACTGTTGAGGAGGAAGAGAGATCAGGAAAAAGGCCTGAAATTCTGTTGAAACAATCATTTATATTAGACACAAATGCATCCATGGTAGTGAAGGATGAGACCTAGAAGGTATTCAAAAAAATTATAGATTTAATTATAAAGAAACATAATTGATACCATGTCAGCCAGATTATTCTTTCCCGAGAACTGGTGCTTCAAACTTGTATTAGTCTGTTCTCATGCTGCTAATAAGACATACTCAAGACCGGGTAATTTATAAAGGAAAGAGGTTCAATTGACTCACAGTTCTACATGGCTGGGAGGCCTCACAATTATGGCAGAATGTGAATGAGGAGCAAAGTCATGTCTTACATGGTGGCAGGCAAGAGAGCTTGTGCAAGGGAACTCCCTTTTATAAAACCATCAGATCTCATGAGACTTATTCACTATCATGAGAACAACACAGGAAAGACCCACCTCCATGATTCAATTACCTCCCACCAGGGTCCCCCCATGACACGTGGGACTTATGCAAACTCAAAATCAGATTTATGTGGGGGACATAACCAAACCATATCAATACTGAACTATCTATTCAGTTTCTATCTTTTCTTCCAGGTGAAGAGTATTCTGTATTTGTACCCTTTATAATTACATGCCTCCTAAGTCTTTGTTCCTGTATACATTCATGAAATATATACTTTGCCCTTCATATGGTTTGGCTCTGTGCCCCTACCCAAATCTCATGTTGAATTATAATCCCCAGTGTTGGAGGAGGGGCTTAGTGGGAAGTGATTGAATCATGGGGGGTGGACTTCCTCCTTGCTGTTCTTGTGACAGAATTCTCACAAGATCTGGTTGTTTTAAAGTAGGTAGCACTTCCCCCTTCTCTCTGTTTCTCTCATTCTCTGACAGTGCAAGACATACTTGCTGCCCCTTCACCTTCTGCCATGATTGTAAGTTTCCTGAGACCCCCCCCAGAAGCAGAAGCCTGTACAGCCTGCAGAACCATGAGCTGATTAAACCTCTTTTCTTTATAAATTACTCGGTCTCAGGTATGTCTTTATAGCAGTACAAGCATGGACTAATATAGTCCTAAAAGAGCAGATTTGCTAAAATACCTAGTTATTCTGACATAAAGATCTATTAAAAGTTTTGTTAATATGACTGTTTATACAACTAAAATCTCAGCTGAGTTCAAATCAAATTGTCAAGATATATTTGTATTAATTATATTTCTGATTAAATGAAATGTGTTAAAGATATATAATATTTTATATAATGATGCTGGTAATAATATAATGATGTGATTACCCCACATACTTTGGAGCATGAATGTAATAAAAATACGTTGGTAATTGATTTCACTGCTGCTTATGGATGTATTATTCTTTATTATCTTAAATGGCAGACATAACAGATTAGAAATACAGAGCCAATGGCCAAGAGAATATACAATTATAACCCAGGACCCCAGCTTTTTATTTACATTATGCAGCATTCAGTGCTGAAACAATGTTAATCCATAAGCTCTTGGCTCACACAGAAGGAAGTAAGCCACTGCCCTGAGTCTGTCCTGTGAACTGTATAAGTCTCCAATAGACCCAATAAGAGGTCACCCGTGGTTAATGGAGCTGCATATTTCATGAGATCTGCATTTACATGCTTCCTGAAGAACAAGTGGTATTTCAGGATAAATTCCTTTGCTTAAACACATCTAAGGCCAATAGAAAAATCTAGGTGGGCTTCCTCTTTCCTTTATGACAAACTTATATGCTGCGTCTAAAAAAAAACCATAGACTTACTCTGCCCTTAAATAAGAAATCTTATTTTCAACTCCAAATTACTTTTGTCTCATTCAAGCCAACAAAAACATTTATTAAATGCAATTGCCCTCTGGAGCATACCTAAAGAAGAATATTTTAATATCACTTGGGAGAGAAATTGCTATTAAAAATATATGTGTGATTACAGAGCTTCACAGCCACACTGGTGAATTATGACACTCCCTTCAACTCTTACAGGTATAGGAAAGATAGGCCATAAATGGAGTCTTCCGTGGCATGTACAATTTCAAGGGGTGATGGATTTTCCAGGCTGTTTTCACTAATGGCCTTCAGGAAGAAGATCCTTGAACATGGCATATTGAAAGCAAATTTGACTCAAACATGTTGTGGCTCTCAGAATGTCAAGCCCTTTGGAAATGCAAGGCACTCAAGACATCCCCACATGATCAAAAATGGCACCAGCATCAATTAACGCCAACAATTGCAATTAGGAAACCACAGATGAGTAGGGACATGAGAATGTCTAATTTCCCCTTGCCTGGCATCTCTGTTTCTGGTGACACCTGTCATGTTTCATTGATATGAATACTTTTGGATGCTAGTCACCATCTTCTTGAAAATTGCATTTCTGACCAGAGTTCCCAAGGCATAGTGTCAATTTATCTTCATTTACAATGGCTCCCTGGACAGATGCTGAGCACTCCTAGAGATAGAGCCAGAGCCTTTGTATTTGTAGAAGGGTGCAAAGCAACAACTAGCTGCAGCCATGTAGTTAAAACCAGTCTTTTGGGAAAAATAGGATTAGTTGGTATATAGGGAAATCAATGTCACAGCGTTGAGAGAAAATAGGACAGTAATACTTGGAAATGCCTTCCTATCAATATTCAGTAAATTAGGATCAAGAAAAGCAGTCTTACACTTTGGAAATGTAATCTAAAACACTTCATGCAGGATGATGAAGGCAGAAGGAGCTCTTACTATTTATCTGTTAATTTTTTTTTAATGCAGTTCCTGTTCACAGTTGCAAACATGTCAGTTTTAGGGAGAATGAGTGCAGCAGTTAGAATGAAAGGTTTCACATAAACACCCACACTTCACCTTAAATAACACTGTGTAAGTAAAACATTAACTATGGAAAAGCATCTTCAGATCTACTAGCACTTAACAAAACCCAAAAACTAATTATTTCTGTCCTTTGCTTTCTCATGAAGAAAGGGAAATGCTGAAGATGGAGATACATTTTCTTGATAACATCTTTCTCTTTAAAAGAACTTGGAAATCTTAGATATCAATCCGAATGCAAATTCAAGTTTGTCCCTGGTTATCAGCTTCAGACAGATAAATTTGAGAACTGTATAGTGGTTTGCTGTGATGTTTTGGTTTTCTTGTTTGTTATTGCAGGACTTTTGAGAAAGCATTTCTCTAGACTTTTAGGTTTAACCGAGAGTATTCAACAAAAGTTGTACTACAAGGATGCATATTAAGATCATAATTTTATACTGGGTCAGTGTTTTTTTCTTACCTAATGCAATCGAGTTTAATATATGAAATCTTGATGGATGATCCTAAGTGGTTAATCAAATCTCATCTTTTCATTAATCTAATTTTATTGTTGTAGATGTGGTCTCAGCAGTTTATCTTTAGCTGTAATCAGATTTCATTTTTACTCCAAATAAGTTCAATTGGGTTTTAACTTTTATACATTTTTCTTGTTCTGCCAACATTGATCTAGAGATGATCAGGATTCTACAAGGGCCTCCTGCAATGCTACTTTTGTATTGATATTGTTTAATTGCTTCTCTTTATGTACTATATATGTGCCCCATAACCAAGATGAATATGCAGCAGAGGTAGGAGGCGATGACAGGTTTAGAAGCTAATGACAGGGAACAGAGGTAGAAAGAGTTTATGACCTTAAAGGAAAACAGTCAAGAACCTCATTTGTAAAGCAGGGTATATTAATATTTACCTGATAGGACTGTAGTGATGATTAAATGAGATGGATGTTTGACACAGAGTGCAGACATTGAGAAATGGGTGTTACTCTCATCAGGTTCTAAAGTCTGAATGCTGATGTTAAGCTGGTATTTGTGGACAATATTTAATGATGCTTCAGATAAAACATGAAAACTTTTTAGAGGAGTTCTGATGTGTCTTTCCTTAGTATTTGGAAAACTAATGGTGCATGCAAGTAGTATATTTAATTTTATGTACATACAATATTTTGATGGACAGGAGAAAAGATTGGTCCACAAATATATGTGAGTACTGGTGGAGGATGCAGCAAAGTAAACCAAGTCTACTGCAGACTTGGGGGAGTGGCAGGCACCCTCCTGTACACTCACTCTTCAAAATTAAAAGGCACTCCTGTCTGAGTCCCACAGCCAACCATGAGTGAATTTCAGCAGAAGAGAATAAAAGATGATAACAATGAAAAATCATTCAGTCCAAATGCCATCCTTGTTACGTACACTAAGGTAGGTTTTTTCTGATTTCAAATTCTTTTTTGTTTTAAAGTCACACTGTCCAATACAGTATTGACTAGCCAAGTGTGTGTCCACTTACACCTAAGTTAACTAAAATTAAATAAAAGTAAAACTGTTTCCTCAGTTGCGCTAGCCTCATTTCAAGTGCTCCATAGCCACACGTGATGAGTGCTTAATGTTGAATGGTGAAGCTTTAGAACATTACCGTTTTCACAGAAGGCACAGCATTGCCAGACTGTTTCAGAGGACAGAAGAGATGGGGATGCAGTAACATGGAGTCAGCTATAGAAATACCAAGATAGGTGTGTCGATTCTGGCCCCAAAGTTAACTTGCTCTATGGCCTTTTGCTGCTTGTTTAACCTCTCTGAGCTTTATTTTTCTCAACTCTTAAGTGAGGATTAATAACACCTATTTTGTCAAATATCTTGATTATTAAAGGTATGTCTGACCCAGAGGAAGTGCCCAATAAATGGCATTTTTATAATTAGTAATAAAAGCAAATGCTAAAATAAATATATTAATTAAAGACTCTAAATAATGATCACTAAATTGTGGCATTTCTGACAGACAAGGTAAATATTTAGGGAGATCTTGCCAGCAACATTTCAGTTTTATTGCAGTGATGTGTGCTTTCCCCAAATGCCACTAGTTACAATGGATCTGTACTTCTGCACGCCTGTCATATATATACATATATATATATATATATATATATACACGTATATATACACACACACACACAGAGAGAGAGAGAGAGAGAGAGAGAGAGAGAGAGAGAGAGATTCCTTTGCAATTCGATTTGGAAGTAAGGGAAAAGAATAAATAGGTGATTTTTCATAAGAGAAAAGCTTTACATGTCAGTGTTAAATATCCACTTCCAATGCATGATCAACTCTAAGCATGAAAACTCCTTTCCTATCAAAAACATATCCTTTTGTACAGTTATTAATGTAAGATTAGCTTTTTCTTAATATGCAAAATGTACTGTGACAAAAGGTGGCCCCAAGCAGAAAAATAAAGGCCAGAATTGCTCATTACAATGACAATGAAATAATGCTTTCTAGAAAACAATGTTTTCTTTTGTTTTCCCTATCCTGATAGGAAACTGTGAAAATTGAAGCTCTATTCAATTTATCCTTTAGTTCCACTTCAAACACATTTCTGACAGCCATTTTAAGTCCTTCCCTAAACTGAAATGAATATTTTCCAGACTAGTTTTAAGAATAGAAGCTTGTTTGCCTGATTCTCTAGCAACCAACACAATAACTGTCATTGCATAACAAAGCCAGTGGGGTGTGCAGGAGCACAGAGGGGCTGGTGATAAATAATTCAGATTCCTGGGTTATTTCTGCGGGATCATCAGACAGTAATTCTGCATTTGTGCTCCGAGTCAACTCCAATCGTTCTTTTTCCTCTCCAAGTAGCTTTGTTTTGTGAAGCATGCCAAATTCCTTTGCAAGATACTCTCTTTCTTCTCAAAAAACCTGAGGGATGTTCTGTGTTCTGTAGCTCTGGATCCTGGTCTGGGATCCCAGTGGACTTGATGGGTGCAATTCCAGTTCCATCTGCTCTGAATTGAGCAGAGGCTGTTTGGTCAAGCTAAGGTCATGTTATGTGAATATTATTGACTGGCGTATTGTCAACATTATGCTTGAGAAACATATTTGTCCTGCTGGTGATAATGACAGTTTATGAATGAGTGGATTTTGATGTTAGTTAATTAGAAGAATCTTTATTGCAGCATCTGTCACTCAACAGCAAACAATTTCTTCTGTGTGTTGTTCAGATAATTTTCCTTATGGTATAAAAGCTGGCTAATATAACGGTGTGTCAACAATCAAGAGATTAAGAAATACACTATTTATAGCCTAGAAAGTAAAGTATGTTTATATGATGCCATCTAATCAAAACTGTACATAATTAGTAATAATAGAAATAAAGCAAACATATTGAGTCTTATAATGTACCAGCTGTTCTTCTAAGTGCTTTATTAGAGTTTACTCAATATAGGGATACATTTTCTAATCATTCTTAATGTCCAAAGATAGAATAAATTATTTTGAGAAATAACTCCACCTAACTTTGAGGAAGACAATAAGAAAAATCTCTTTAAATTTTATAAAAACTTAAGATGCGGTGATATGCAGAAGTATTACTTTGGCTTTTTGAGCTCTAAGCCTATTTTCAGAAAGCATGTTAGGGTGTTTCAGTAAAAATGTAAATGATTAAAGATCTCTGTTTTTAAGTTCGAAATTACAGCAAATTCCTTCCCCTTCAGAGCTTGTCCTTTTTCTCTTTTTCCCTCCTGCTTGCTATGTAGTTGATTTTATAATGCAGCGTGTGTCAAAGCCTAGCAGTAACATTATAACAGTAAGGTTATAATAGCAGTAACATCATAAAAGTAAGGTTAAATTTATCCGAATAGCGAAATAAAGTAGATTCAAGTAGCAAAAACGACCTCCAGTGAGGAGAAAAGCCTTTGGTAGAATTCTTTGAAACTCCTGAAAAATATGCATTTTTTCCCTTATGTCTGATCTCGATTCACTTCTGAACCAAGGTTCTGGGGTCCCCTTCAAAAAGCTGTGGTGTGCGGTCCTGACAGTGCCCCTTGACAACTTGCCTCACTGACCACTTGGTGCTGTGCTCAGCTGCTCGGACCCCAGAGCCTGCCTGGTTTCTATCTGTCCTGGCTCAGCCAATTCCTTGCTGCCTGGCCTCAGGCATATGTCCCAATCTTTCCACGACTCCATTTTATCCTCTGGAAAATGAAGATGATCATGAGAGTATTTATCTCATAAGGCAATTGTGAGGATGAAATGTACATAAAGGACTACTACTATGAATAATGCCTGACAACTGGCTTTTTGGATCATGAACTAGACCTCTCATCTGTTTCCTGGACTGTCCCTAGTTTCCTTGGTTTCTGTTTGAGGCTGATGTCTTCATTTCACCAGGGACAACAGTAGAAACCACAACTTGTATTTTTTTTAAATGAACACAACAGCCAAAAAATTTTGGGATTTGGAATACAAATGCAGCTGTCATTTCTGTCTCCAGATTTTTTTTTTCAAATTAAAATAACCCTATTGACTTTTCTTTTTTAATATCTTGCCTTTTTATGTTTAACAACTGTTCAAAAAAAGACTGTAACATGCTTTAGGTATAACATGTGTGTAGGGGGTGGGGGTGATAGAGAGAAGAGAGAGGGAGGAGGAAGAAAAGTTTTTACGAAAAGAAATAAGCGTGAAAACAAAAGTAAGGTGAGACAGCTAGGCAGAGAAAGCATTGAGTACAGGGGGAAGACGAACAGAGCTGACCTGAATATTTCTAACTGAAAAACTGGTATCACGAAGTTGGCCCATTTTTAACCTTTTTATAACTGAGGTTTTGATGGCGATAGTTCCAGCCAGATTTGGTGACAGGAAAGCATTGCCAATCACAGAATCAGAAAAGCAAGGGGGTTGTAAGGGCTCATTGTTAAACATGTCACACTACTAGTAACATAATTTCTCCAGGCAGGGAATCCATAATAAATACATATCCACTAACAGTAAATTCATAAACCTTGACTCTTTCATGAAGCCCACCCTCATCTTCCTTCCTCCACTAAGACTGAGATGCACACTCCTTCTCTATTTGTCCATAACACTCTGGGAACATATCTTTCTATAGGAGGGACCATTTTTGACATTGCGTTATGACTATCTGCTTATGCTTCTTGTCTTGTTTACCAGATGGTGACAGAAGATTCCTGACCACATAGCCTATCACTTGCTCCCTTACCAACCATTGTCTGGGCTCTGGAAATGTTTGTAGAGTGAATAGGATGTGTTGTCATGTCTAGTCTCAACTTCATGCCCTGTGCACATAGCGTACAGCAGAGAAACTTCAAGTTAAGATGATAAATTGTCATTAGCAATTATAAGCAACATGAGATTTCTGAAAAGTGTTCACACTGCTTTAAAGGGCTACCAAGAACAGGGCTTGCCTGGGCAAGAGCTTCACATGTATTCTGTGATTACTCCAAATAGGCTTTGGAATGATGGCCAGAATGACTGGTTGACCTTAAATGCATATGTAACACTGTTAAACAAAGTAGGCTGGCCTGCATAAATGAGGCATTGTGCGACTCTTCTGTTTCTCCACGCTGCATTGAGAGTTGCTTAGATATTTCAATATAGCATCTTTGCCCTTTACATGTTCTCTTAGAGGAGACTTGTTTGATCATTTCTCTCTTCTACCCTCAACAGGGGGGTACACACTGAAAGGTTTTCTCCACAATGGCTCTCCCGTGCCCTGGCCCCTTTCTTCTGTGGTTCACATCAAATCTACTTGCATTATACAGATGCTCTGGCAATCGAAAGCAGAGAAAGGTGTCCTGTGGCTGGTGGGCAGGCCTAGGAGAATGAGATGGCAGCATTTACATAGGAAGCTGTGCCTCCGTTTCAAGTGCAAATGTCTTTACAATGGACCTTTGTTTATTAGCGTAGAAGAGACTTTAAAAGACTGCTTTAAATAGATGCAGATTCTCAGGGTGAACTCCTATTTCAGGACCGTTTGGCTGGAGCTGCTGAGTAGCTTCTGGGAGCAGATTGAGATATAATGATGATTTCCCGTCTTGGCTGTAATGTAGAGACAGGGAAAGCCTGAATGCAGGTTTGTTTTTATGGGACCTAAAACTGATGCCAAGATAGAAGTTTCTGGTGTTCTATTTTCCATCAAATGACATCAAGGCCGTATATGTAGCCAGATAGGGGAAAATAAATCAGAATAAGAGTGTTTATCTTCAATGACTAAACAATACTTTAAAAAGAACAGAGTAAGTAGTATTGATGTAAGTTGTACTGTAATAGGTTAGCAGAATCAAAGCAACAATGGGATATGTAGCAAGAAGTTGGCATGAGAGGTGGTAAGATATCATTTGAAATGCTTTTGCAAATATGTTCCATACTGAATGAGAAACAGACTGATCTAAGACATCTCACAATCAGTACCATAGATAAAAGTATATATGACATGACATTGACAGTCACCAAGACTACAGTAGTCATCATGGCATGGACATCTGAGGAAGCGGAGTGTAGTGGTTGAAGCAAATATGGATTCTAGAGCCAGATTTCCTGGGTCTGAATCCTGGATTTGTTGTTTGTTATCTGTTGACAATAATAATTCTTTGTGCCTCAGTTTCTCCTTCTGTAAAATAAGAATGTTAGTAATAGAACTCACCTAATTAGATTCATACAAAGATTGTATGAGTTAGTCTGTTTTTCAAATATATTAACACATTACTAGTTGACACCTAGTAAGAACTATATAGATACTAGATTACTAAATAATGAAATCACCAAATACTTCCTCAATATTTTACTATAGATTCTCTGAGAGTAAAAGCCTCGCTGAATTGAAGTATTTATTATATTTTTCTTTGATGTCATCGATGTGTAGAAAGATATAAAATATGGACTCTGCTCTCAAAGAAATTATAGTCTAGTTGGAAAGCAGGACATACAGCTATGCAAGGTTGGACAGTCATAACAAGAAGAACGTTATTAAACATGATACATTCAAACGCATACTATGTGAAATTAATTTCTGAATGGACACTTAAACAATAGTCATGATAGGAGATCAGAGAAAAAAGAAACTCCTTTGTTTCCAGATTATTACATAAGGCCTGTTAAGGGAATGTTCTGGTCGGGTTGGGGGCAGGTTAGTTTCACCTGAACCAGCTAATTTCTAACTAAGAGTAATTTACATGCTGAGGAAAATGGAAGACATGCTTTGAGATGCGACATATACCCTTGGCTGTAAGTCTCTTTTACTAAAAAGCATATGTTATCTTGGTCATTCACACATGTGTAATCAGCAAGATATACATACATTACTTATTTAATAGTAGCACATTTTATACCATTTTTTTCTTAACAGTTTGTGAGCACAGAAAAAAAGATTTACTGTTAATCTTCACAGGTTTTCTTCATCCAAATGAGTACATCTGGTTCATATGATACCAGGCTTTGCTTTCCACACCCTCAGAAAAGAAAAGACTTTTTTTTCTGCTATGCAATATGCTTAGAATCCAAACCTACTAAAAATAAAACCAGTTATGGCTACTAGCAAATGGAAAACAAAATAATGAGTAACACACAGTTAGAAATTATATTTGTCCCAAAATATCTCAGTTGTTCACATAATCAAACTGATACTCACGATAGCATCATATAATGAAGAAAAACACTGAACAGAAATAATTTGATCTTTTTGTTGTTCTGCTGTCTTCTCTTCCCCTCAACTTTTCTCTTTCCTTTTTGTATATTTTCTTCCTCTGCTTTTCCTCACTTTCTCTTCTATCATTTTTGTCATTCAACATTTTTGTATTTTGCAAAGCCATCATGGATAACATGTTGCAGTCTGAATTTACTGTGTGTTAGTTTACCTGTGATTTGTTTAATCTTGGTGCATGTATTTATTTTATTATTAGGTAAGAGAAAACATGGATCAATATTGCTTTTTTGTAAGTGTGACTTACAACATGTATGGTTTTTCTTAAGTTTCTGATTAGTGTAATATAGACAACAGTTTGTAACAATATGTACCATAAGATCCATTTTCATAAATATCTCCATTACATTATGATAACAGTCTACAGAGAAATGCACCTAACCTGAAGACTAATCTTATTGGAATTACTTAATGGACTTAAAATGTCATGCTTTGTGCATTATAGCCTTAGCTGGATAAAAAATGCTCTGTGTATCTAAAGCTCCATATATCCTATTAAAGCAGAATCATCTTAGTTACCTTGTGCTCACCTTTTAGGATATTACCTTATCTTTAAAAGAGGCTTTTGAATTCACATTTCCCACACCAGGAGCAATTAAAGGCATGGCAACAAAATCTTAATATATAATGAAGAATACTGTCAACAGAGCCAGTATGAAATGGAGAAATGGCAATGACCTAGAATCAACAGTGATGAATCATTTAAGCCAAACCATTTACTCTAGGTACTAAATGTTCTTACATGAATACTTATTTGGAGTGAATTCACTAGAGCAATAATTTTATAGCAGTTTCCATAGAGCTACCCTATGGGAAAAAATTTATTGTTAAATAAGATGGAAAATATAAAATTCTGTATCTGTATCTTAAATTTTATAATGCACATTAGCCAAAGAACTCCTTAGAGAAATTCTGCAATTGTAAACATTGAGATATAATTTATATACTATCAACATATCATTATTAAGTGTATAATTCAGTATATTTTAATATATTCACAAGGTTGTAGCCATCATTACTATCTAATTTCAGAATATATGCATCACCTTACAAATCTGACACTTTAGCCATCCCTCCTCATTTACCCCTCTCCTCAATCCCCTGGAAAATACTAATCTACTTTCCATTTTCATTGATTTGTCTATTCTAGAAATTTCATATAAATACAATCATACAATATGTGACCATTCATGTATAACTTCTTCCACATAGCATAATATTTTTGAAATTCATTCATGTTGTAGCATGTATCAGCATTAAATTTTCTTCCTTTTTATGGCTGAATAATATTCCATCGCATGGATATATCATATTTTGTTTAGCTGTTCATCATTTGGTGGACATTTGAGTTGTTTCCACTTTTGGGCTACTATGAGTAATGCTGTTATGAATATCTAAGTTTTTGTGTGAATGTGTATTTTCAATTCTCTTGAGTATCTATCTAAGAGTGAAAATTTTGGATGACATAGTAACTGTTTGTTTAACTTTTAAGGAACTGGAAACTGTTTCTCCTAGCCTCTGTACCATTTACATTCTCACCAGTAATGTATGAGAGTTCCAATTTCTCCACATCCTTTCCAACACGTATTATTTTCAAGTCATCCTGGTAGATATAAAGTGGTATATCACTGTGGCTTTGATTTGCATTTCCCAAAGGCTAATGATGTTGAACACCTTTAAATGTGCTAATTGGACATTTGTATATCTTCTTTGCAGAAATATTTATTCAAATGCTTTGTTCATTTTTAAATTTGGCTGTCTTTTTTTTTGAAATTTTAAGAATTCTTTATATACAACATATAGTAGATACTAGACTTTTATCAAATATACAGCTTGCAAGTATTTTATCTTTGTATGAGTTGTCTTTTCACTTTTTATTATTTTATTTTATTTTATGTATTTATTTATTAGAGATGGGGTTTACTCTGTTGCCCAGGCTGGCATGCAGAGACACAATCATGGTTCACTGTAGCATTGATTTTCTGGGCTCAAGGGATTCTCCTGCTTCAGCCTCTCAAGTAGTTAGGACACCACCATACTTGGCTTTTTTTTTTTTTTTTAATTTTTTGCAGAGACTGGGTTTAGCTATGTTGTCCAGACTGGTCTCAAGCTCCTGGGCTCAAGCTATGCTCCTGCTTTAGCATCCCAAGGTAGTGATATTACAGGAATGAGCCATAGCACCTAGCTTCACTTTTTTATTAATGTAGTCTTGTAGTTTATTTTAAAAAGTATTCATTTATATTTAATCCCCAATTTTTCTAATTCTAGTTGACAACAATAAAATCATCTTTTTAAATACCTTTGTAAATGCTGAGGTAGGCCTATGTGCAACTTTCTCTTTCTTTGCATTATATACTTAACACCCTAGCAAAGGACATCAATACATAGACATACAACAAAGGACAAAAATGTTCACGTTTCAGCATGGTTAAAAGAGTCAGTTACGGTGATCTGTATATATAATAGTAGCCCACATTAAAAAGTAATTCTATACTATCTTAAATCAATTTTTCTACTAGTCCATGACAATGAAGTGGTATTAATGGAGAGATAATATACTATCCTAGTCATCCTATAAATCTCCAGGAGAGAAGGGGTTGAATCAATCTTCCATGTTACAGAGCAGCAATAAACATGCATCACTATTTTCAACCTACAGGTCCTGTGTAAGTAAGGGAAGATAATCTCAGGGACAGCAAAAAAGGAGGTAGAGGAGGGAAGGAGATCCTTTCCAATGCAGGCCTTGGTCTGAGAATTTTTCATTCTGTAAATACCCGTGTAGCAGTTGCCTGAGAAGGGACACTGTGAGCTCCAGGTTAGATGACTCTGGGTGATTACTTCAAACTGGTGGAAGCTGAAAATATAAAAGGAGCTGTAGGTGTTTTACATATGATATCTACCAACCTTGCAGCAACTTTGCTAGGCTGGTGGCATTGCTTTTATTTTACAGTGGAAAATACTGATGGCCAAAGAGGCCAGTGATTTTTCCCATGCTAAACAGATAAAGGGTATGGCTGGGATCATATTTCATTTGCACAATAAAGAGAACAGAAACAATTCTACCTTATGGTTCCGGACTAAGTTCTAAGAAAACAATCTGAAGAATAAACTACTGTCCATCATAATATATGTAAGGGAATTGTAAGGTAAGGATCAGTTCTCATAAGCACCTGAAAAGAGAAGTAATGATTTGCAGGAGCTCCTTCTCTGCACCCCCAATGTACGTTTTACTTACAGTGATTTCTAAATACTTTACATAATGCTAGATAATTTTTATATCTGTTTTTTTCTCTTTCTCTGAGAGTTGAGGGTGCTATTAATCTTATTCTCTACTGTGTTATCAGAACTTAATATAGTGTCAGACACATAGTAGGACTTTCTAAATAACTTAGCAAAATAAATGCATAAACAATTGCATGGATAAAATAATCAAGAAATTTTAAGAGTTAACAGTTACATAATTCTTAATATCTGGAGATATTAATCTAAACACTTTTAATCTATTTATTCATATAAATCATATGTCAAAAAAATAGATACACTTCGACCAAGATGGTGGAGTAAAAGCCTTCATTCCCCAACAAAAATAAATATAGACCACTACCCATAAACCAAAATAGTCCTTAGAGGACTTAACAGCCTATTAAATCATCTACATCAACACAGTAGAGCCAAAAAATAGAGAATATTCACACAGAAAGAACCACCAGTGAGATCTGAAATGTCATGGATGGCTGGGAACAAAGAAGACAGGTGGAAGATACTGGTATCAGCTACATAGCAGAAACCACTGTGGTCCCCAGTAGCCTGCTTTGCAGAAGACATCAGCATCTTTTGCCAGTGAAACAATCAACAATTATTTTCATTGGGAAACTCAGAGAGAGAGACATGGCTACATACTTCCCCTGGCTCTAGAAGCAGTCATTATTGAAATGCTTTAGATCTCAACCTCCACCTCTCCCAACTTTTCACATGTCCTGATCCCTAAGCCATGCCTACCCCACAAGTGCCAACATTCTGTACCTGGGTTTTCTGGCTGCACTGTGCCTTCCCAAGTCTCAAAAACTGGGATCATCACTGTATCAAGAGAGTTTACACTCTGGATCTAAGATCTAAGGTTTCTCTAAGCATGTTTGCACCCCAAGTTCCAGCTCAGCTGCCACAGAGAGCTAGGCTCTGCCTTGATCCTGAAGCTACTGTAACTCTGCACACACTTGAGTTCTTGTTATGGCTTCTTGGCTGCCTCATAAGCATAGGTGCCTTACATTCCCTTACCAACAAGGAAACTGGGGTGCTTGTATCCCAGACATCAATACCATCATCATCCCAGAACTCAGAACCTTAGAACTCTTCATGCATGTTTGTGCTTCAGGCCTTGGACCTGTGACTACTCCATGAGGGCCACTCATTAAACACTGGTGCCATTGTTACTGCAAGTGAATCCACAAGTGAGATCCAACCCCAAGGGGGGATTCCTTTAACCACAGCTTCCCTGGTGGGAGAAAAAGAGATCGGGAGAAACTTAGAAGCCATTGTCATCAAAGACCCCAACAATCCTCACCATCATTGTGGCCATCTACGTTGATGACCACCAAGATTCTTTAAAATCTTTACTAACACTGGCCTTAGTTGACGGAATGGCATGGAAACTACATAACTGCACTCTCACTGGTGCCAGAAATGTTATGGTCCACACAGCGAGCATCTTTGCAACCCTGCTTTTCTCCCCCAGAGAAAAGTCCTTCCTCCCCTAGAGAAAAGTCCAAACTCACCCGTAAAGTCAGGGAAAGATAGTTGCTGCATCAAATATTCAGATATCAGTATGAGGCAACAAAAAACCAAGGAAATATATTACCACTCAAAGAACACAATAATTTCTCAGTTGCTGACACCAAGGAGCTGAAGATATATGAACCACCTGACAAATTTCAAAATAATTGTTTCAAGGAAGTTCAACAAATTTGAAGAAAATACAAAGGAAAAATTCAACAAAATCAAGAAAACAACAAATGAACAAAATGAGATATACAATAAATGATAAGAAAACAGAATAAATTAAATTTAAAATGCAATAAAGAGCACCAACAGCAAAATTGATAAAGTAGAACAAAAGCTATAGACTTGAGGTTATTTGAAGATATAGAGTCAGCTAAAATAAGCACAATGAAAAGGAATGAAGAAAGTGTGAGAAATGTATCAGATAGCATCAAGAGAGCAAACCTTTGAATGAGAGGAGTGAAAAGAGACAAAGTGACAGAGAACTTATTTAAATAAATAACCAATGAAAACTTTCCAAATTGGGGAGAATAAATAAACATTCAGACACATGAAGGTCAACAGTCTCCAATCAGATTCAATCCAAACAAGCCTATTTCAAGTCATATTACAAGCAAACTGTCAAAAAAAATTTTTTAAAGGGAATCATGAAAGCAGCAAGAGAGAAAAAGTATATCACATATAAGTAAATTCCAATAAGGTTAGCAGTAGATTTGTAAGTATACATGTCATAGTCCAGGAGAGAATGAGATAATATATTTGAAGCACAAAAGAAAAAAATTACCAAATTAGAACACTTTACCTGGCAAAGCTGTCCTTCAGCTTTGTCCAGAATTTATTTGCTAGTTTTCTTCCTTGATTATCCGTATAATGCTATCAATGACTCCTCCCTAACTCATTCTACCAGGTCAGCAACAACCTGATATGAAAACCAGTCAAAGACACAATAAAAAAGAAAACTACAAGCAAGCACCCCTGATAAACATAGATGTAAAAATCAACAAAATACTAGAAAACCAAATCCAGCAGCACATGAAAAAGTTAATAATTCACTATGATCAAGTGGGCTTCATTACTGTATACACAGTTGGTTCAGCATATGTGTAAATCAATAAATATAATTCACCAAATAAACAAAATTAAGCAAAAAACATATGATTATTTAAATAGATGTGGGAAAAGCCTTCAATAAAATCCAACATCCCTTCAAGATCAAAACCCTCAACAAACTATGCATCTAAGGGACATACCTTCAAATAATGACAGCCATCTATGACAAACACATAGCTAACATCAAACTGAACAGGCAGAAGCTAGAAGCATTCCTCCTGAGAACTGGAATAAGACAAGGATGCCTACTCTTATCACTCCTATTCAACATAGTACCAGAAGTTCTACCCAGAGCAGCCAGGCAAGAGAAAGAAATAAAAGACATCCAAATAGGAAAAGAAGTTGTCAAACTATCTCTGTTCATTGGTGACATAATTCTATAGCAGAAACCCCCAATGACTTCACCAAAAAGTTCCAGGAAACTGACAACTTCAGTAAAGTTTCAGGATACAAAATCAACGTTCAAAAATCAGTAGTATATCCATATAGGAATAACTTTCAAACTGAGAGCCGAATTAAGAACACAATTTCATTTGAAATAGTCACAAAAAATAAAATACCTAGGAATACTTCTAACCAAGAAAGTGAAAGATCTCCACAAGGAAAGCCACAAAAAAATTGCTAAGAGAAATCACAGATGACACAAACAAATGGAAAAACATTCTATATTCATGGATTACATGAATCAATATCATTCAAATGGCCATACTTCCCCCAGCAATCTATAGATTTAATGCTATTCCTACCAAACTACCAATGTCATTTTTTTCACAGAATTAGGATACACTATTCCAAAACTCATGAAGAGCCAAAAAAGACCCTGAACAGCCAAAGCAATCCTAAGCAAAATAAACAAAGCCAGAGACATCCCATTACCTGGCTTCAAACTATATTACCAACTAGAGTAACCAAATTGGCATGGTATTGGTACAAAAACAGACACATCAATGAATAGAACAGAATAGAGAACGCAGAAATGAAGCCACACACCTAGAACCAATGGATTTTTTTTTTAAATTAACAAAAAATAAGCAATAAGGGAAGGATTTTCTAGTCAATAAATAGTGTTGGGTTACTTGGCTAGTCATATGAAGAAGAATGAAACTGAAACCCTACATTTCACCATACACAAAACTTTATTCAATGTGGATTAAAGATCCAAATATAAGACCTCAAACCATAGGAATAATAGAAAAAAGCCTAGGAAACACCATTATGGACATTGACCTTGGAAAGAATTTATGGCTAAGTTCTCAAAAGCAATTGCAAAAAAAAAAAACAAATATTAACAAGTGGAACTTAATTAAACTAACGAGCGTATTGCAAACTAAGCATCCATCAAAGGTCTAATATCCAGAATCTATAGGTAAGTAAACAAATTTACAAGGAAAAAACAAACAACAGCATTGAAAAGTGAGCAAAGATCATGAACAGACACTTTGCAAAAGAAGATATACAAGCAGCCAAGAAACATGAAAAAAATTACTAACATCACTAATCATCAGAGAAATGCAAATCAAAACACAACAAAATAACATCTCACAAGAGTCAGAATGACTGTTAAAACATCAAAAACAACAGATGCTGATGAGGCTGGATGGAAAGGGGAATGCTCATACAATGTTGGTGGGAATGTAAAGTAGTTTAGTCACTGTGGAAAGCAGTTTGGAGATTTCTCAGTGAACTTAAATAGAACTACCACTTAACTGAGCAATCCCATTACTGGGTATACATCCAAGAGAAAATAAATTATTCTACCAAAAAGACACAGCACTCACATGTTCATCACAGTGCTATTCACAACAGCAAAGACTTGCAATCAACGTAACTGTTCATCAGCAGTGAATTGAATAGAGAAAATGCACTACATGTACACTATGAAATACTATGCAACCATTAAAATGAAATAAATCATGTATTTAGAAGCAACAAATACGCAACTTAAGGCTATTATCCTAATCAAATTAATGCAGAAACAGAAAACCAAATACCACATGTTCTCATTTATAAGTGGGAACTAAGCATTGGGTACTCATGGACATAAAGATGACAATAATAGACAGTGTGAACTGCTACAAGGGAATGAGAGGAAGAAGGGCAAGGATTCAAACACTATTGTGTACTATGCACACTACCTGTGTGACAGGATTACTTGTATCCCAAACCTCAGCAACAGGCAATATACCCATGTAACAAACGTGCACATGGACCCCCTGAATCTAAAACAAAAGTGGAAATTATTTTTAAAATAGTTTTCAAAAAAAATAATAAAAATGGAAACAAAAACCTGAATAGACTTTCCCAGAAGAATTCATGCAAATGGCCACAGGTATTTGAAAAAGCGCTCAACATCACTAATTATCAGAGAAATGCAAGTCAAAATCATAATGAGACAGTATTTCATACCTGTTAAAATGGCTATCATCAAAAAGACAAGAGATGACAAGTGTTGGCAAAGATGTGGAACAGAAAAAGGAAACCATTGCACACTGTTGGTGGAAATGTAAATTAAAACAGTCATTATGGAAAATATTTGGACATTCCTCAAAAAAATTACAAATAAAACCACCATTTGGTCAAGCAATCTTACTACTGGGCATATAGCTGAAGGAAATAAAATCTGCCTGTCAAAGAGATATCTCTACCCTTATGTTTATTGCAGCATTATTTATTATAACTAGAATATGGAATCAACCTAAGTATTCATCAACAGATTAAAGAATAATAAAAATGTGTATAATTTACAATGAAATACTACTCAGCCTTATAACCAAATTAAGTTCTGTTATTTATGATGTCATTTATGATCCAGAATGGATGAACTCAGAGGATGTTATGCCTATTGAAATAAGCCAGGTGGTGAGAGACAAATATCTCGTGATCTTATATATACGTGAAATCTAAAAAAGTTTAATTCTTAAAACAGACAGTAGAATAGTGGATACCAGAGTTTTTGGGTGGGGGCTTGAGGAGATGTTGGTTGAGGACACAGTATTTTAGTTAGATAGGAAGGATAAGTTCAAGCGATCTATTGTAAATCATACTGACAATGGTTAATAATAATATATTGCATACTTAAAAATTGCTTTGAAAAAATTTCATATTTTCTCATCACAACAAATAAATATGAGATAAAAACATGTGTTAGTGCAATTTTGCCATTAGCAATGTACACATACATCAAACATGTTTTACGCCATAAATACATACCATTTTATTTGTTAATTAAATAAGAAACACAGATAAGTGCCTTCATCTTACAAATGAGAAAACTTGAATTCAAGAGTCTAGATCTATAGCCCATGCTTAAACACTATCTTGACAAGTTTTTCCCCCAAACCAAAAAGAAAAAAAAAACCTGTTTAGAATTGTCATAAACTAATTAGTCAGTAATGACTTCACAATCCAGACTTTGGGAACTTACGTAGCAGCATTTTTCTTTCTTTCTTTCTCTTTCTTTCTTCTTCTTTCTTTCTTTCTGTCTTTCTTTCTTTCTCTCTCTTTCTTTCTTCTTTTTTTTTTTTTTTTTGACAAACTGTCACTCTGTTGCCCAGGCTGGAGTACATTAGCATGATCTCAGCTCACTGCTACCTCTACCTCCCAGGTTCAAGAGATTCTCCTGCCTCCGCCTCCTGAGTAGTTGGAATTACAGGTGCCCACCACCCATGCCTGGCTAATTTTTGTATTTTTAGTGGATACGGGGTTTTGCTATATTGGTCAGGCTGGTCTTGAACTGCTGATCTCAGGTGATCCAACCTCCTTGGCCTCCCAAAGTGCTGGGATTACGGGCATGAGCCACTGTGCCCGGCCTGTAGCAGCATTTCTTAGCAAATAAGACATGCAATTGAAGGAGTTGCAGTGAATGCTAAAGAACCAGTGTATTAGGGTTCTCCATAGAAACAGAATCAATAGGATATATGTATAGAAATATACTGTAAGAGATTTATTATGAAAGATTAACTCACTCAATTACAGACACTGAGAAATCTCATTATCTGCCTTCAGTAAGCTGGAAGTCCAGGAAAGCCAGAGATATAGACTCAGTCCAAGGCCAAAAGGCTAAGAACCTGCCGTCTAAAGGAAGGAGAAGATTGATGATTCATCTCAAGCAGAGAGAACAAATTCACTCTTCTTCCACCTTCTACCTTTTTGCTTTATTTGGACCCTGAAGGAATTAGATGATGTTCACCCACATTGGTGAGGGCAGACCTCCTTTACTAAGTCTACCAATGCAAATGCAATCTCTTCTGAAAATACTCTCACAGACACAGCCAGAAATAATGTTTAATAAGATGTTTGGTCATCCCATGGCCCAGTCAAGTTGACACATAAACTTAACCATCACAACGAGTTCGCTGGATTTTCCTTTCTCCTTTCTCCATTGATGACTGTTGTAGCGTACAGGAAGGCTAGCAGCTGCAGAAGGCCATGCCCACTTCTGGGAGCAGCACATAAGCCAGAGTTTTCATAGAAAGACTAAATCCCCACAATGGTCAAGGAAGGCTTTCAGATGACTCAGTAGATAAACAGCATCTTAGCAGTAGTGATCAGATGTTTTAAATGTACTTGTTCTGACTCTGAAACTACACATCATCTTTGGTAAAGTGATGCAGCCTTGACATTAAGCCACTGTCTAATACACAGATGATACATAACCCAGACTACCATTTCTCCTGCTTAGGGCAAATGCTAACTGAGAAAAGGGGTTTAAGAGGTACAGGATTTGCTCTGTTTTCAGGAGATTATAAAAACATGTGTCCAAGCATCTTTATCTTAGTGATCTCCTGAGGGAAACAGTCTGAGTTTAAGTATAAATTACTTGAAGCAAGCACAACAGATGATCTTTCCACTCTGACATGGTTGCAGAGACTACTGTGTTGTTAATTCCTCTCTCAGTGTCAAAAAAGTGCAGCCCCGTTTAAGACCAAACAGATTTATCACTGAGTGTTCAGCTTCTCAATTCATCATTGGTGTTATGAATCCACTGATTCACAAATTTACTTACCTGCTTATTAGAATTAAGCAGGGAGCTTGCAAAATACTGATGCCTGCATTCTTCCCTGGCACATTCCAATTTAAATATCCTGGAATGGGTCCTGGATACAGAGATTTTTGCAAGCTCCAAAATGGCTCTACTATGCAGTCACTACTGAGACCCCCTGTCCTGGAGTGCTGTTTATAAACTGCTCAGGCCCAAATAAGCATGTTTACTACATATATTGACAAGTTCTTTTTTGATATCTTGCAAAGTAACAGTCAAATGAGATAACGTCTGCAAATTGCTCAGCATAGTTTCTGGCAAAAATAAGGTCTCAATAAATACTCATCCTTATTTGCCCCAAATACTAATCCTTATTTGTGCATATGCATGCACACACACACAAACACACACACATGCACACCCAGCATCACCACCCTACAATCAAACCACAAGTTAATATTACAGAAATTTTTTAGTATAAAGATCAATATAAAGTTCACTTTTTTTGCCCTAATTGTATCAAATTGTTCTAAATTATAGCTCATTATTCTGCTTAAGGATGAGAAGTCTAAATGACAAAAACATATCTTCTTTGGATGTTTGGGTTTTGCTTTGGAATTTTTTAATAATTCATATTATTTTCAACATATGAATAGTACTAGAAATCTTAAATATGAGAATTCAGGCCTTATTCAAAAATCAATGTTCTATTTTAATAAACTCTGGTTATTTAATTTTTAGTAATTTGCCTCTTATCTGTCACTATGGAACATCAAAAGAAATTTGGTCAATTTAAAGTCCTGGGCAGTTAGATTATTATTATTTTAAATGCATTCAAATTGAAAAAAAAAGAAGTCAAATTGTCTCTCTTTGCAGATGATTTTATATCTACATATATTTGCATGATTTTATATCTACAAATCCTAAAGTTTCCATGAAAAAAAAAAAAACTTAAATCTAATACATTCAATAACATGGCAGGATACAAAATCAACATACAAAAATCAGTAGTGTTTCTACACACCAATAATGAACTGGCTGTGAAAGAAATCAAGAAGACAATTCCATTTATAATATTAATAGCTACAAAACAAAATGCCTAGGAATAAATTTAACCAAGTAGATTAAAGACATCTATAAGAAAAACTAAAAAACGTGGATGAAAGAAATTGAAGAGGATATAACAAATGGAAAAACATTCTATGCTCATGGATCAGAATAATTTATATCACTAAAACGACTTCCCAAAGCAATCTACAAATTCAATGCAATCTCTACCAAATACTGTCATTTTTCACATACAAAAAAATCCTAAAATTTGCATATAACCAAAACAGGGACCAAATAACAAAAGCAATTCTGAGCCACAAACAAACAAAACAAAACAAAACGATGCATCGCACTATCTGACTTCAAAATATATTTTAAATCTCTACTAACCAAAACAGCATAGTATTGGTATAAAGATAGACATATGGATCAATGGAACAGAATAAAGAGTCCAGAAATAAATCCATGTATTTACAGCCAAATGATTTTCGATAAAGGAGCTAAGAGCATGCCTTAGGGAAAAGACATACTCTTCAATAAATGGTTTTGGGAAAATTGGGCATCCATATGCAGAAGAAAAAAGTTGGACCCCTATCTTTCACCATACATAAAGATCAACTCATGATGGATTAAACACTTAAATATAAGATAGAAATACGTAAAACTATTAGAAGGAAACATAAGGGAAACACTTCAGGACATTGGTCTAGGTAAAGATTTTATGAATAAGACCTTAAAAACACAGGCAACAAAAATAAGGAAAAGACAAATGGGACTATAATAAATTAAAAAGTTTCTGCATGGCAAAGAAAAAAAATCAACAGAGTGAAGGGACAATCTACAGAATAGTAGACAATATTTATAAACTCTTTGTACAAGAGACTAATATCCAGAATATCCAAGTAACTCAAACAATTCAACAGAAAAAAAATCCCATTAAAAGTGGGTAAGGGACATGAATAGACATTTCTGAAAAAGAAGACATACAAATGGTCAACAGATATATGAAAAAATGCTTCACATCACTAATCATCAGAGAAATGCAAATCAAAACCACAATGAGATATTATCTTATTCCTGTGAGTGGCTATTATTAAAAAGACAAATAAATAACAGATGCTGGTAAGGATGTGGAGAAAGGGGAACTCTTGTACATTGTTGATGGGAATGTAAATTAGTAGAATTACTATGGAAAACAGTATGGAGATGTTTTTAAAAAGTAAAAACTACCATTTGATTCAACAATTCCACTACTGGGTATTTATCTAAAGGAAAAGAAATCAGTATATCAAAGGAATACCTGCACTCACATGTTTATCACAGCACTATTCACAGTAGCCCAGATATGGAATCCACATAAATGTCTATCAGTGGATGAATGGATAAAGAAAATAAGGTATATATACACAATAGAATACTATTTGGTTACAACAAACAACTCATGTCATTTGCAGCAACATGGATGAAACTGGAGGTCATTATGTTAAGTGAAATAAGCCCGGCACAGAAAAACAAATATCACATGTTCTCACATATGAGGGAGATAAAAAATGTTGATTTTATGAAGGTAGAGAATAGAATGATAGATACCAGAGGCTGGAAGGGTATGTGTGGGCAAGGGCAGAGGAAGGCAGGGAGGAATAAAAAGAGGCTGGTTAATAGGTACAAACATAGAGTTAGACAGAAGGAATAAGTTCTAATGTTCAAAAGCAGGGCTGGTTGACTGTAGTTAACAATATTTTGTATATTTCAAAATAGCTAGAAGAAAGGACTTGAAATTACCCCAATACATAGAAATGTCAAATACTCAAGGTGTTGGGCATCCCAAACACTCTGACCTGATCATTATACAGTCTCTGTGTGGAACAAAATATCATATATGTATCCATATATATCCCATTAACATGTACAAATGTTTGTATCTATAAAAAATTCTACTAGAAAAAATAATGTTTTATTGTATTTCTGATTATTTTTACCAAGAAACTTGCTATTGCTTATATGTTCATTTAGAACCTGTTCAAACTTACAAGAAATTATATAAATTGTGTTGTCATTAACAGAATCATTTTTACTGATCTGCAGGACCCTAGGTTTTAAGTTCCCCCTTAGTGCCACTGGAGGCACACCTTGAAGACTAAGGTATCCCATTAGCTGAGAAGCTAATGGCTGTGTTAAGACATTCAGGAAGTGGATGGGAGTGGAAAGTAAGTTGTTCAGAGAGAAAAAAAAGCATATGCTTTTTGTATATGCTTTTTGACCTTGATGTATGGAAGTGCTTGGCATATCCAAAAACTGGAGTTAGGATATTATGACAGACTCAAAAGGCTAAATGGAGCATATTAGGCAGTGAAGCTAAAGAGATAGACAAATGCAGGTCTATATCTTTGTGGAGACTTGATTCTCTCATGTTGATTCTTTCAGACATCTATTCAACTCCAATCTGATTTGGCTTTACAGTAGAGGTAAACTATTTCCACAATAATTCTGTTTAACAAACCAATCCAAAACTCAGTGACTTAAAACACAATTATTTGTTCTCTCTCACACACCTGCAAGTTGACTGGAAACTACCTGCTCTGGACTGGTCTAGTCCCTAAGCTTCAAGTTAGGGCCAGGTTTGTTGCACGAGTCTCTCTTCTTTCCTGGACCAATCAGCTACCTTGGTAGTCTCTCTCCACGGCCACAGCAAAGGGCAAGTGGGGGAAGTCCAATTACCTAAGCACATTTGAAGCCTCTGCATGAATACTGTCTGCTAATGTCTCATTGCTTGACCAAAGCAAGTTACATGGTGGGCTCTGAGTCAAGGGTCAGGGAAACATACTCTGTCTATCGTAGGAGGATGTACAAAGTTACACAAGTTAAATGGTTAAAAGTATGGATGGAGAGAGAGGGTAAGATATTTGGGC
The DNA here is from genome assembly GCA_036589455.1 of Ateles fusciceps. NCBI lineage: Eukaryota > Metazoa > Chordata > Mammalia > Primates > Atelidae > Ateles > Ateles fusciceps. Next base: position 12,445,767 of record JAZHEH010001266.1, on the reverse strand, counting down.
TAAAAATGTAGTTTACCATACTCACTAAGGTGAGGTTTTGGTGATTCATTATTTTACACTGTCCTGGTCACCCAGTATCACCCATGTCATCTTCCTGTAGGGGTCAACTTGGCCTTTGTTGACACTGACATTTCATCTGGTCCTTTTCCTCTTATGCTGCATGAGTTATTCCCCAAAAGAAAGAATAAGAACAGTAATCACAATTCATTTATTTAGGGAAAACATTGGCGGATTGTTTTTGTTTTTCTTCAGTTTTCATCTGGATGTTTGGCATTGTGTCAAGGTTTTACTCTGAGAAGTTTTAAAAAGTGAGTCCAGTTAGTGTGTTACTTCCTCTCCACTTTATAATAATACACTAGAGTCTTGCTCAAATGCCACCCCTGGGATGCATTCTGGGAACCAAGTTACAGACGAAAGAGCAGGATAAATCCCTTCTGATGTTCATTCACAAGAGTAAATTCCCTCATAAGCATAAACCACTGGCCCACTTTAGAAATCATCCTGGGCCTTATTTTGTCACATTACAATGAGATTCACATGTGCAGGAGACCCTGGGCATCCTTGGATTTAACCTTCACAGTTTTTGCTATTTGCTAATTACCCATGGGAGCACAGTGGGTGATCACTTGTCATTTTTGTTGAGATACATATTTGAGTGCTCTTTGTTCCCATCGTGGTGCCACAGTTCCATTCTCTAATTGTTTCTTTTTCTTTTCTTAGGGATAATTACTTTACTAACAGTATTTCAAATTGGGAACATTTCCAAGTATCTTAGGATATAACTCTTTTGATTGCTAGAAGTCTTTCTTGAATTTTTTTTTCAAAAAAAAAAAAAAGATGATTATAAATTCAAGTTTGATACTTCAAATGAAATAAAGTAAAAAAACAAAAACAAACAAAAAAAAACTTCAGGGCAGCTTTAGTATATATTTAGTAAAAAATAGATACGCATATGCTATCTTTGCTCCTGAACTGGTGTTTCTGCACGAGCAAAGCACATATAAAATTGACATATTAAAGTGCTAGATATGGCCTGTGGTATAAACAGGGGTAAGGGGAACTGCAGCAAAAGGAGCAATGTATGAGAAACTAAGACCTGACAAGAAAGAGGCAGGCATTGAAAAACAAAAATAAAAACAAAAACTGGGAGACAGATCTAGTCAAACAAAGGGAAAGTAAAATCAGTAGATCATGTAAATATTCTACCCGTGACCATGAAGGTAAGCAATTAGCAAAACCATCAAGAAGTTTCAGGATGCCGTATCAAAACTCAGTACCCAAGAATCCAGATTTAGTAATTGCAGGTCCATGTCAATGGGTCACGTTCCACTACATTATATGCCACTAAAAGGAAGGAACCATATTCTGCTCTATTTTTTTTATATCTCTGCTTTCTAGCACACTATTTGACTTAAAATAGGTACTTTATACATGCCTGATGAATGAGTAAATGTGCATAAATGAACAAAGGAAAATCTGTCAACAAATAACAAGGCCCAGCCTTTCAGGATGGTGTTAGAAGCAGAAGTCTCTTATCTGCTGGGCAGTTTGGAGAAGGCCATGGAGGTTTATCTTTAGTGGAGAGTGATAGTAGATAAGGGGTCAAGGGAAGTACTTGAGCCCAGGCATGAAAACACTGATCTGCTTGCAGGTCTGAGGAGCAAGATAAGAATGTAGCATGGCAAGAGATATCACATTAGAGTGAGTTTGTAAAGTGACAGCAGGACAAGGACTTCCTACTGCATGCCCTAAGAATTGAATTAAAGTTCCTTAACATCCCCAACCAAGTACACATACTACCCCACAGCCAGAGGTAAGGGTCAAGTGACCTGCAATGACGGAAAAAAAAAAGGTCTAATTGGTTAGGAGACCTGTGAGATCACTGAACTATATATTCTTTTTGAAATATAAATAAATTTTGAAAAAAGTATAATTTTCTTAAAGTCAATTTGAATAATGCTTAAAACCCTAATCAACCCACCCTGTTTGATTTTGTTATTGTTGTACATCAAAATGAGAACAGTTCATCAAATAAGAATAGATAAAATATTCTGGATCCTTACTTAAAAATCTCAAAGGACACTGCAGGAAATCTACTTCATACTGTATTTTTACAACCCTTTTTTTCCACAAAAATAAAACTCTCTTTTTCAATTTTTTCTTTAAAATTTGAATAAAGTATTAAATTTTAAAAGTTAGGAAAAGGACAACAAAATAAATATAAGAAATAATAATAAGAAAAAATACAAATAGTATAAATGTAGAAATAAAGAAATCAGAAAACAGAAAGCAAAAGATAAAACTACTAATTGAGTCCAAGATTTGGCTTATGGAGAGTTTAAAAAAGAGAGAGAGAGACAGATCATGAGGGCAAAAACAAGAGGAAGAGAGAGAAAGAGATAGAGGAAGAGTGAGGAAAAGGCAAGGAGAGAGAGAGAGAGTGAGCAAACCATTAGCTAACCTAATAAAAAATAAATAAAGGTATGGTGTATAAAGAAGGATAAAAACATGAATGTACAAAATTATCTATTAGAATAGAGAAAATAGGCACAGATATGAAAAAACTTTATTTTGTTTCACTCCATAGGAAAAAAATTGAAACCTAGGATCAAAGGAACAAATTACCAAAATATATCCTGGTAAAAATATGAAGTTAAAATGAAAAAGTTGTCAGGAGAACATCAAACACAAAAGTACTTGGTTCAGACATTTTTTACAGGTGAATCTATGAAATCTGTAAGAAATAAGAAATTCTAATCTTATTTGAAGATGTTTCAGGCTGGGCACGGTGGCTCATGCCTGTAATCCCAGCATTTTGAGAGGCCAAGGTGGTTGGATCACCTGAGATCAGGAGTTCAAGACAAGGCTGGCCAATGTGGCAAAACCCTGTCTCTACTAAAAATAAAAAAGTTAGCTAGGCATGGTGGTGCACACCTGTAGTCCGAGCTACTTGGGAGGCTGAGACAGGAGAATCACTTGAACCCAGAAGATGGAGGTTGCAGTGAGCCGAGATGATGTCATTAGCTCCAGCCTGGGTAACAGAGCCAGACTCTGTCTCAAAAAAAAATAAATACAATAAAATAAAATAAAAAAAGAAAATGTTTCTGAAACTAGAGAATAAAGGGAAAGGGAAAGCTTATTACTTGTTTTATGAAGCCCTTATTATCAAAAGTTGACAACATAGCATGGTGCGATAAAATTAAATAAAAACGTTAACCTATTTTATTATACCAAAAACCAAAAGGAAAATATTGTCAAACCACAGTCACATGCTATAAGAATTATGTACCACAAACATATGAAGTTTATACCAGGAATTCAGGAATAGTTCAATATATGGAGATCTAGTAACATAATTTGCATATCAATAGATCCCAGGACAGCAGTCATTTGACCATCTCCATAAATGCCAAAAGGCATTTGATAAATGTCTTTTATAACAGAAATTGATTTATAATCCCCTAATAACATTAGGCTCAATGTTAAAATACTAAAATAAATTTTATTAAAATTAGATACAAGCTAAAGATGTCTACCATTTTATTAGTTTTAACTTTCTGTAAGTATTAGAAATACCTTTAGCCAAAATAGAATAATAAGAAGCATAAAGATTAGAAGGAATGATGCTAAATTTTCATTATTTGCAGATTAATTTTGACAAATGAGAAAAAAACTATAACACTATATTATTATTAAACATTCAGTACTTTGACTGTAGAAGATTAACATACAAAACAATTGTTTTTCTAAATGTAAATAATAATTTATAGGAAAACATAATGGAAGAAAAATTTCATCTATTAAAAAAAGGTAAAACACCTAGAAACAAATGCCCTAAATCTATTTGGGAAAACAAAAACAAAAACTTCACTATTGCATCCAAAAGACTTAAGTAAATATGAAGAACTGACTTAATCTCAGGTAACAGTGATCAGCTTTCTACCTACAGAATAGTGTTTCTCAACTATATTTTCACTACAGTCTTTCTAAGGAGATTTTTTAAAACTTTTTTTTCTTAATCACTTCCTCCTGTTAAATTTTAATACTACAGATATACTAAATATATTTTTATGTATATATATCTGTTCTTTAAACATAAAAAGGAGGAAGTTTTTTCTCTCCAAATCAGTTTTTGTCCTTTTAGAGAATATATGAATATTCTCTAAATATTGTTGAGAGTATATGAAATAGATATTCTCCCTTAACTAATTCATAAGTTTAATTCAATCACAATAAAAATACCAACAATTTTTTGACAAGAATTCCAATTTATAAGACTGAAGAAAAGTTTCAAAGAATAAGAATAATAATGGGTACTAGGCCTTTCAATTATTAGGCATATTATAGGAAACCAGTAATAAACATTCTATAATAGATTTTCCAGAGTAGCCATTTCATAAGTAGAGCCAATACACAGTGAAATTTAATTGTTATTAAAAAATGGATTATCAAACAAATGGAATTGGAACAAATAACTAACCAGAGAAGTAAGATTGGGAAGTTGGGTATCTAATCACACTCTTTCTACCAAAATAAATAAAATGGTTCAAAGATTTTAACACAAAATGAGATATCATATAAGCAGTAGAAGAAAATATAGGAGAATTATTTATAGCTTCTCAGAGGAAAAACTTGTGGAGTAAGAAACAAAACCCAGAAAACATAATAAAATTAAAGTCTTTGCATAAAACTTAAAATATTTGCAAGGTTAAAATACCATAAAGTTAAAAGACAAAACATACCAGAATAAAATATATTTGCATTGTATATGGAAAAATGCTATCCATAAGATATATTGAGCTCTAATAAATCAGTGATAAAAATACCAATGATCCCAGAGAAATGGACAAAAAACACAGAAGGAAAGGAATACAGTTTCTAAATGTAAGAGAAAAGTGTTTATCCTCAAAATAAAACTTGAGGGAAACTTTTTTTTCTTGTATCAAAGTGGCCAGGGTCAAAATATTTTGTAAAATAGTGTGTCACTGGTAACGGGTAGAAGTATGAATTCTTACCCATTGTTACTGGGTGTATAAATCAGCGAAGTTTATGTTTAGCATAATTTGTCAATTTCTGTGATGAGTAAAAATGTACATACCGGAGAGAGATCCAAGATGGCCGATTAGCAGCAGCTCAGGATTGCAGCTCCCACTGAAAGCGCAGAGAGTGAGTGGACGCCACATTTTCAGACGAATTTTCATAGCCCACGGACCAAGAGATTCTTGCCGGAGGAGCCCCACGGGTCGCCAGCGCGACCCTTTTGGAGGGGCGCGGCCGTTTTGCAGGCGCCCTGACGCAGCGGTTCTCAGTCTGGAGTATACGGGACTGAGTGCCGTTTTGGTTGGCGTTGGAGCTCCGGGGAAAGCAGAGTCTCCCATTCAGCTGATTGAAAAGCGGACTGAAGTGGGGAACCAGACCGGGAGATTCCCGAGTAGAAAAGCGCCACGAATCTTAACGCTGCTGTTTCAGCCGGCGTAGTGGGTCGCTGCAGGGGAAGGCTGGTCCCCCCTCCACAAAAAAATAAAAATAAAAACAGCAGTTGGAACTGCTGAAGATTGAGAGTTTCACAGCAAGTACAGCTGAACCCGGGAAGGTCCAGCTCTGTGGGGGAGGGGCATCCGCCGAAGGAAAATTAAGAAATAGAAAAAACTTTATCACCAACAAGCTGGACGTCCACTCTGAGACCTAATCTGAAAGTCAGCAACTACACAGACGACAGGTGGATAAATCCACAAAGATGGGAAGAAACCAGCGCAAAAAGGCTGAAAACACCCGAAATCAGAATGCCTCTCCTCCTACAGAGGATTGCAGTGCCTCATCACCAATTGAACAAGGCCTGATCGAAAATGAATGTGAGGAATCAACAGAATCAGGCTTCAGAAGGTGGATAATGAGAAACTTCTGTGAGCTAAAAGAACCTGTTCTAGCCCAATGCAAGGAAACTAAGAACCTTGAAAAAAGGTTTCACGAAATGTTCATGAGAATGGACAATTTAAAGAGGAATATAAGTGAATTAATGGAGCTGAAAAACACAATACGAGAACTTCGAGAAGTATGCACAAGTTTTAACAGTCGAATTGATCAAGCAGAAGAAAGGATTTCAGAGGTCGAAGACCAACTTAACGAAATAAAACGAGAAGACAAGATTAGAGAAAAAAGGGTAAAAAGGAATGAGCAAAGTCTCCAAGAAATATGGGACTATGTGAAAAGACCTAATCTACGTTTGATAGGTGTACCTGAATGTGACGAAGAGAATGAATCCAAGCTGGAAAATATTTTTCAGGATATTATCCAGGAAAACTTTCCTAACCTAGCAAGGCAAGACAATACCCAACTCCAGGTAATACAGAGAACACCACAAAGATATTCCTCAAAAGAGCAACCCCAAGGCACATAATCATTAGATTCATCAGGGTTGAAACGAAGGAGAAAATACTACGGGCGGCCAGAGAGAAAGGTCAGGTTACCCACAAGGGGAAGCCTATCAGACTCACAGCTGATCTCTCAGCAGAAACCCTACAAGCCAGAAGAGAGTGGGGGCCAATATTCAACATCCTTAAAGAAAAGAACTTTCAACCCAGAATTTCCTATCCAGCCAAACTAAGTTTCATAAGTGAAGGAAAAATAAAATTTTTTGCAAACAAGCAAGTACTCAGAGATTTCATTACCACCAGGCCTGCTTTACAAGAGCTTCTGAAGGAGGCACTATGTATAGAGGGGGAACAACCAGTATCAGCCACTTCAAAGGACCCATCAGTAAGCTGCATCCAGATCCATCTTACATGCAAGGATATACAGAGACTCAAAACAAAGGGATGGAGGAAGATTTGCCAACCAAATGGAGAGCAAAAAAAAAAAAAAAAAAGCAGTAGTTGCAATTCTCATCTCTGATAAAATAGACTTTAAAGTAATAGAAACCAAAAGAGATAAGAAGGACATTGTATAATGGTAGAGGGATCAATGTAACGGGAAGAGCTAACGACCCTAAGTCTATGCGCACCCAATATAGGAGCACCCAGATACATAGGGCAACTTCTTGGTGACTTACAAAGAGACTTGGACTCCCACACAATAATAGTGGGAGACTTTAACATTACCTTGTCAATATTGGACAAATTAATGAGACAGAAGGTTAAGAAGGATACCCGGGACTTGAACTTAAACCTCAAACAAGTAAACTTAATAAACATTTACAGAACTCTCTACTCCAAATCCACAAAATATACATTTTTTTTTCAGTAACGCATCACATTTATTCTAAAAGTGACCACATGGTTGGGAGTAAATCACTCCCTAGCAATTGCATAGCATTTCATAGGTTTAAATGAAATATTGGTTGGCTGTTTGTTTGTTATTTTCCTACCTTATTCCTTCCTGTCTCCATTGTATAACACAATTATTAGTATAAAAAAAGCTTTTAATATCCATTTGTAGACTGCATTCTAGCCTGGGCAATAGAGCAAGATTCCTGTTCTCTCTCCCTTTTTTTTTCTTCTTTTCTCTTTATTTCATTCTTTTTTTTCTTCCTTCTTTCTCTTTTCTTTTTTCAAAAAAAAAAAAAAATGTACATACCCCTTGACCGATATGTTCAGATCTAAGTACTTATACCACAGATATATTGATATATTGTCTTTGTAGTTAAAGACTCTTTTTTCAAGAATGTTTATTACAGCATTTTTGTAAGAGCAAAGATGCACTAAATATCCAGTCATAAAGTTACTTATACATACATACACATAGAGAGAGAGAGAGAAGTGGAGTGAGTTGAGGATAGATATCTCTACAGAGAGATACAGGTAGATATCTCCTATCAATTCTGTTTCTCTGGAGAACATTGATATGGTATGTTATTGTACCTTTTAACAAAACTTGATGAACATGTTACAATTATGTAGTCAACATCTGTCTCTGGAAAGACGTTCCAGAGTGTGATAATAGTGCTTGTGTAAATTTGTTACTCAAAATTTGGTTTCCAGCAGGGCAGCATCAATTGGAAGTGTGTAAGAAGTACAGATACCCAGGTCCCACCCGCCCCAGACCTGTGGAATTGGAATCTGCATTTTAATAAACTACAGCCTTTGAGAAGCACGAGCATGGGGAATGGGGCCTGAGATATAAGGGTTCCGATGAAAGGCAGCAACTTCTTCAGCCTAGACACTCATGCATTGGCTGCACTTTCCTATCTTCCCATTCTTCATTCCCCTCTCTTCCTAACTTGCCAGTTCAAGGTTCACAGCTACTCTCCAGCCCCTCTCCTTTCTTACTTTCAAACTATTTCTCACATGCTGCCTATCATGGCCTTTTCTCTTAGCAATTTTCTTTCCCTCTTTTGGAAGTAAATCACAGTAATCCAAATTAACTTCTTATTTCTGGGATTTGCCCACCTCCAACCCTTGATGACCCCATCTCCCTAACACTCGGGACCTTGGGGACAGAGGGCTTGGGGTGCATAGAGCAGACATTGCCTACTTGGCATTGCTCATTTTCCTCAGCAGTTGTGGGGTAAGGGCTTAGCTGTCCAGAAAGAGGGGGTGGGATATTTTGGAAATTTTTGTTTTGATTTTTGCTTTTGTGTGCTCATATGGTGTTTTAGATGGAAATTTCTTTGTTAACAAAACAAGATTTCATTTAATGAAGGGGTTTAATCTCTTGATGCTCACAGCAGATCTTGAAAAGTTTTTAACTTTGGGAGCTTTTAAAAATAGCATAAATGATTGCAGAAGTCATTGGAAGATAAATTGATCATATTAGAGGATAAATTACTCAGAAGAGGCTCACCTGGTTTAGAGAAAAACTATAACCTAAACAGAAAGAGGGGAAAGAAATACAGAAAAATGGCCTTGGAAAATATGTAACACTGATAAGACCCGAAAACTGCTTGTTCACACTGTTGTTAGCTATGACTCTTGTAATGTTTCCAAAGAATAAATGAGCCTGAAGTCTGCTGTAACTCAATATGACCTTAGAGACTGTCTTCTAACAACTCTTAACGGCTATTCAAACTACTCAGCATTCAAATGGATGCTTTAGGCTGCTGTGTGACTTAGAAAAATGATTTCCATTTTGTAGGCAGCCCTTGCTGCTTCTGAGCTCTCACTTTGATGCTCAGACACATTCTGCCGTATATCACCTCCTCTATCCAAATAACCACCCTCAACATCAAAGGCCTTCCTATCTCCACTTGCCGAAACATTTTCTAAGCACTTTAGGCCTACGGGCCAATCAAATTCCTCCTGTCTAGCAGAGTCTAATGCCACAGACATAACTCTGCAAAGCACTTCTTACTGCAGGCAGAGAAGGGCAGATGGGACTCTGCTAATGCCAATTTTAAATATTATTTATCTGATCCTTTTCACTCTCACAACCACAAAAAGTCAGGGCCAAGTCTCGACTTAGGTATAAAGTTGCCCTAGATAAATTTACGTTCTTATTACTAGAAAAGAAGATTATTATAATGTTATAGCCTATATAACTGCAGGAATCCTACTAGCCAGGTAAATAATAATAACTTCTAGTTGGACTAGAAATCACTGGTGCTTCAGAGTACTCATTCATGAATTATTCTAAAGCATGGAGGAACCCAGTATTTTGATTTTCCCCTATGGTATATATGAAGTTTTCCAATTATGCTTTACAAATTTTATTTTCATAGAAGTAAATATGTTTTTGAAATGTAATTTTCATTTCAAATGTTGAGGTAGAATCTCAACATTTAGAATTGAAAAGTAGGATTTCTCTTAAAGGAGATATGTAAGCCCAAATGTTAAGGCTGCCTGTGACCCTGTGATATACTTTGAGGTATGATTATACAATCCTGGAGCTCCATAGAACATAATTTGTTAATCACTGGTCTAAATGAAACCCAAATTTAATTTTGTGTTCTCAAGTTCCCTATGTTATTTTTAGCTCTCTTGCTAGATTCATATCCTCTTCAATCCATGCATCATTAAAATTCATAACAATTGGAGTTTTCTTGATTTGGGGAGACCTATACTTAGAAACACCAAGCTTTTAATTTTAACTCTTTGGATTAGATTGGGTTAAATCTTTCTAAAGTAAAATATAGATTTCCTAATGCACCTTAAATGGCATGCTAAATACATTTTCATCTTTTTGGTTTAAAAATCATCATTTTGGAAACTATATGTTACAATACTAGATAATTAATACAGTAGAAAAAGCATGAACTATGGAGTCCACAGCATGCAGCCCCTTAACAGCTGCGTGACCTTAAGAAAACAACCTTAGTCACTTAAAAATTCATAATATCAGAATAATACCTATATTTGCAGAGATGACTATAAAAATTACTTAGAATAATACCTTTCCTGTAGTCAGTATCAAATAACTTGGGGGTGGAAGCCTGAGAGGGAAGTTGATAAAGACTGCTAGCTGTCCACCCAAATCCATACTCCTCCTTAGGGCCTGAGTTTTCCTAGGGGAGGATTTACCTTCACCACCTTTTAGGGCCATTTCTAGCTAGCACCAACACAAAAATTGACCCTTTTCTGTTGCAGGCCCATTTTGTTTTCCTTCCCTGTTAGTTGGGTGCTGTGATCTTCTGTGAGGCCAGAGCTGTGAGATGAGAGGGAGGCAGTAACACAACACAGGGAGGTGACATGAGAGAAAGATCACCTGCTGTTTAACTTACTTGTGTCCTCCAGACCTGCCAGGGTCCAATTTGCATAGGTGCCATTTCTACCAAACAACAGATTGCGGGGGGTGTGGGGGACTGCCTAACTTTGTGCCTTGGGAGATCTGATGGATCATGTAGACTCAGGTTACATAGTTACCTGATACCCCATCGTCAGAAGTCCAGTCTCTATTAGGCAAAGAGTTCCTTTGCCAACAATGACTAGTTGTCTGTCATGCAAGGACCAGCCTTGCTCTAAATTGCTGTTTGCTTCTGTCATGATTCTTTTATTGAGGCTGGCATCCAATCACCATGGAAATGTCTAATACCAATAGATGTGCTGAATCTTGTGAGCCGAGTGACAGGGCCAATTGTACTGCAGCCAGAAGCCAAGTGACCTGATTCTTGAATCCCCATGCTAATGGTCTGTTCTGCAGGGTCATTTCTAGGTATTAACTGTCTTAGTTCAGCTTCTCTGGATAAACAGAGTCTGAAACAAGGGCTTGTATGCTAGGTGTTCTTTTTTTTTGACAAATAAGTATTGTATATATCTATGATATCAAATATGATGTTTTGAAATATGTATACATTAGGGAATGACTAAATCAAGCCAATTAACATATCTATTACCTCATGTACTTATCATTTGTGTGTGTGGTGAGAACATTTAAAATCTACTCTCTTAGCAATTTTTCAGTATACAAAACATTGTCATTAACTATAGTCATTAAGTTACACAATAGATCTCCTGAACTTATTCCTCATAAATGACTGAATTCTAGTGTCTTCTGACCAATATCTCACCAGTTGTCACCCACTCTCCAGCTTCTGGTAACCACCATTTACTCTCTGTTCTTAGGAGTTTGACTTTTTTAGATTCCACATGTAAGTGAGATTATACAGTGTTTGTCTTTCTGTGCCTGGCTTATTTACTTCATACCACGTCCTCTAGGTTCATCCATGTTGTCACAAATGCAAGGTTTAATTCTGTTTGAAGACAGAATAGTATTCCATTGTGTATATGTACAACATTTATTTTATCCTTATCTGTTGATGGACACTCACGTTGATTCTGTATTTTGGCTACTGTGAATAGTGCCTCAATAAACATGGGAGTGTAGCTATCTCCTTGACACACTGATTTCACTTTCTTTGGATATACCCCGAGTGGTGGAATTGCTAGATCATATGGTGGTTGCAGTTGTGATTTTCTGAGGTTGCTTCATACTGCTTTCCAGATGGCTGCACTAATTCACATTCCCACCAACATCGCACAGTATTTCTTTTTCTCCACATCTTTACCAATTCTTATCTGTTAACTCTTTGTTAACAGCCATCCTAACAGGTGTGAGGTTATATCTAATGATTTTAATTTGCTTTTTTCTGATGATTAGTGATAGTCAGCATTTTTCATATATATACCTGTTGGCCATTTGTATGTCTTCTGAGAAATGTCTTTTCAGGTTAATTGCCATTTTTTAATTGAGTTATTTATTTTCTTGCTATTGAGTTGGGTTCCTTATACATTTTGAGTATTAACCTGTTAACAGATGTATGGCTTGCAATTTTTTTCCCCGTTCTCTGTTGATTGTTTCTTTTGCTGTGCATAAGATTTTTAGTTTGATGCAATCTCACTTACGTGTTTTTGTTTGTGTGGCCTGTGCTTTTGGGGTTATATCTAAATACATATTTGCCCAGGCCAATTTCAAGAAATCTTTCCCCTATGTTTTCTCTTATGTTTAAAACTTTTATCCATTTTTAGTTGAATTTTGTATATGAGATAACATGAGGGTCCAGTTTTATTCTTTTGTATATGAATGTCCAATTTTCCCAGAACCATTAATTCAAGAGACTGTTATTTCCCCATTATATGTTCTTGGGACCTTTGTTGAAAATCGATTGGCTATAGATGTGTGAATTTATTTCCAGGCCCTTTATTCTGTCACATTGGTCTAGATACCTGCATTTGTGACAGTACCATGCTGTTTTGATTACTATAGCTTTGTAGTAGATGTGAATTTTGGGAAGCAATCCAAGAAAACGAAGGTTGAAGTCTGAAAAGAATGAAACCAGGAAGTAGAGAAAGGTAGTCCATGGGTCATTCTCAAGCTACTCCCCCACAGCGGGCAAGTAGGTATGATTTTGGTGAGGGACCCTCTCAGGATGAACTTCAGTATTGTTTAATATTTGAACTTCTGTCCAAGGAACAGAACGGGGAATGTTGTATCTACTGACTCCTGCCCCATGGGTCAAGGGCAGCCTCCAGTTATGTTAAATTTAGGTTTGCTCACACATAATAATGGCCAAACAGGCTACTTTTGGCATTCAATGTGGTAATAATACCAGGGAAGACTTGAAGCAGAAAGAGAGATCCATATAGTGCAACCCAGCTAAGGAGCTTTCAGGTGACACCTGCCTGTAGCTAGCCACTACTCCTACTACTGAGTAATAAGGCAGGGCACAAGATGTGCCCCATACAGGTATGCTAATTTCCCTAAACAAAGGGGTCACTTCTTTAGTAATAAAAATTTTATTTTTATTTATATTTATAAAAATAAATGTTTCTAATTCCCACTAAGATTCTTTCTCTTCCACCATGTGTTTGAAAGCAAATTGGTTAGGATTACACATAAATTAAGAGTAAATCAGCTCTGAGTGAAATCCCAAAATGATCCTTAAAAGCACATGTTGTTATGACTTTTGATACGTCTATTAGTCTACACAGTGGCCACTTATTTGCCCTTAATTTCTCACTTTCTCTTACATTCTTGTTGGGTGAAATAATCAGAGAGCCAAGTTATAAATTAGCATGGACTACTGTTATGATTGTATAATATAATTTCTTATTATTTCTTACTGTTATTTTTTAATGAGGTCAAAAAAGTCAAAGCATGTCTATTATAGCATTTTGCTAAGCATTATAGCTTCATTTTGTTATTCAAGGATATACATTCAAACAAATATATGTACCAAATTAGTACAAATTTGTACCAATTGTCTTTAAGTTCATTACATTAAAAAAATTAAAAGACTGTTAAACCATACATAAGATGATGTATTATGAACAGAACTTCCAATATATGGTCCCAGTTTTAAAAATAAACAATATTTCTTTTGAACATAAAACATTTAAATCAAATATCTGCTTCCTCCAAAGTGTTTTAGAAAAAAAAGTAATATGGACAAAAATAATAATGGAGAAAAAAAACAAATTCAACTTCAGATGGCTTTTATCTTTGATGCAGGCTCTAATAGTTCAAATTAAGCAGAGACTAAAATACAAATATTGATTTTGGTGCTGGCTAGATTTCCAGGGTCTTTGAAATGTTTAGAAAACAGTCTGCACATTTCATTTCCTTTTTGTTTGGACAGCACATTGTTGCCAGTATTTCTTTGATTCAAACATCTGGAATTGCTAAAACATACAGCTGGGCAGAGCTGCCGGTGATATTTTGTTTTCTTGAGTAAGAATCAGAACCTTGACCTCACCCAAGGGTAATTATCTGGGCAAGTCTAATGATGAAATCCTGAGGAGTGGTGACAAGATGAAGGCCCAGGTACCGGTAACCATGGAATTTGGAACTGAGTTTGTTGCTGCACATCTCTGAGTTTTATGAGATGCTGTTGAAGACGTCACACTGCCTTTGTCAAACCTCCTGGGTCTCATGTCTGCTCATGCATAGGGTAAGTCATGGCCCTCCCACTCTGATGCTGGTGAGGGTCTTATCCACACATGCAGTAGGAGAGAAAGGAGCACAGCCCATACTCTTGCCAGCAATCCACTCCCAGTGCACATATAAGACACGTGAATCAGCAGTGAAGCACCATAAAGGAATCACATTGTATCTGTGGAGAAAATAGCAAGAATGAAGATGAAGCCTCTGCAAGTCCAATGGATTAGAAGTAGTTCAAGAAAGCAAAAAGGAGAACAAAATGGCAATAATTTTGTTTTAATCTCAAAGTCAATGCTTCCATTAAAAATAATTCATGCAAAGAAATACTTTAATCATAAATAAAGGATAGTAAATTACTCAAATGATCTTACCTTTTATGTCATTTAAGAAAACATTAATGGTTTTCTTAAATATCACTTTAATGATAATTTAACATACTATTTAATGATAAATATGGGATAGTAAATTACTCAAGTGATCTTACCTTGTATGTCAAATGAGCTTACCTTTTATGTCAAATGAGCTTACCTTTATGTCATTTAGAAAATATTTTGGTAGTGCTTGTGAAAGCTAAACATATGCATGGCCCAACAATTCTACTCCTGGCAACACACCCCATAGAAAGGAGTGCTTAGTTCCACCCAGAGGCATGTACAAGAATGCAAGTACTGAAACAGCCCCGAACTGTATATAACCCAAACATACATCATCAGTAGAATGGGCCAATGAATTGAGGTATAATTATAGAATGGAATATTCAAAATAGCATCAAGAACAGAACACTGTTACATACAATAAAATAGATGAGTCTTGTTGACATGTTGTTAAGTGAAAGAAGTCAGATATGAAAGAATACAATATATGATTCCATTGATACAAAATTCAAAAGTAGGCTAAACTAATTTATTATGATTAGAGGTCAGATGAGTGGTGAACCTATGGCCAAGATACTGATTGGTAAGAAACATCTGGAGCTTACGAAGTACTTGAAATGTTCTATATCTTGATTTTGGTATTGATTA
The DNA here is from genome assembly GCA_036589455.1 of Ateles fusciceps. Lineage (NCBI taxonomy): Eukaryota > Metazoa > Chordata > Mammalia > Primates > Atelidae > Ateles > Ateles fusciceps. Next base: position 12,430,438 of record JAZHEH010001266.1, on the reverse strand, counting down.
CACAGACATATACATACATATGTTAAAATTATTCTTGTTGTACATATACAATTTGTGTCCCTTATTGTAAGACATGCTTCTATTTAAAAGAAAAAATCACAGTGGTCAGGGTGCAGTAGCTCACACCTGGAATCCCAGCACTTTGGGAGGCCGAGGTGCACAGATTGCCTGAGCCCACCATGGAGACCAGCCTGACAACACAATGAGCCCCTGTCTCTACAAAAATACAAAAATTAGCCAGGTGTGGTGGCATGCACCATAGTTCCAGATACTTGGGAGGCTGAGATGGGAGGATTGCTTGAATGCAGGTTGCAGAGGATACAGTGAGCTAAGACTGTGCCACTACACACTGGCCTAAGTAATAGATAGACTCTGTCTCAAAAATAAATAAAATAAAATAAAATAAATCACAGTGGTGGACTCTAATAACACCCAAAGTGTGAAATTGCTAGTGTTATTGAAATTAATGATACATCAAGCTATTAATGTATTCTAAGAAAGTTCTAGTATAAGAAAAATTCTATTTTTTATCTTTTTATTTTTATTTTTTTGAGACAGAGCCTCACTCTGTTGCCCAGGCTGGAGTGCAGTGGAGCAATCTCAGCTCACTGCAGCCTCCACCTTGTGCCTCAGTCTCCCTAGTAGCTGGGATTCCAGGTGCACACTACCATTCCTGGCTAATTTTTGTATTTTTAGTAGAGACAGGGTTTCACCATGTTAGCCAAGCTGGTCTCTAACTCCTGACTTCAAGTGATTTGCCAGCCTAGGCCTTTCAAAGTGCTGGGATTACAGGTGTGAGCCACCATACATGGTCTACTATGAGAATAATCCTTAAATTATATAAATGTTTCTGGACCCAAGCATCCAAATGAATAAAGTTACTTAAAGCAGTCAGTTTGGAGGCCAAGGTTCAAATTATGCTGACATTGGTCTCTAATTGTTGGATTTTCATTTTAGAAGCTATCTTTTTACATTACAGGATATAATTTTGAATATGCATACAGGGCAGATATTTGTTCTTTAAAGATGTCCTAAGTTTTTACTAGTTATACGTAATGTGAAACTCTGGGGTGTACAGAGATTTGCAATGTGACTAATAACATTTTTTGTTATGATCAGAAATCAGGTGTGGTCGACTAAAAAATAATGAGAGTAATTATGTTGTCTGGCTCCACAAATATTCCTAAAGGCTGATTCTAAAGAAAGATTCCTAAAATATGCAGACCTTTGTTAGTTAGCATCAATGATTAAAGGCTTATCAAAGTCTGACAGCAAGTTTGCACAGTTAGAAAGAACTTGGCTCTTGGAACTCAAACAAGTCCAAATTCAGGAAACTAAGCAACTTTGTATTTATTTCAGCAATTCAGACAGGAATTTGCCAAGAGATAAGCTTATTCTCAGGAAGTATCACCACCTTAACGTACAGTAGGGTAGGGAAATAATTCCAGGATCTTCATCTTTAATCCAAAAATGTTCTCATTCCTCTTCTGATAGGACCAGTGCCTCCTCGCTATTTTCAGAAGGGCTGGGGTTTATAGCAGCGACTTATGAGTCACTTTTCCTCCAGTTTCCAAATCATCTATTTGCCTTAACTAATTGCATATACCTTCTTTATGCTCACATTTTCCACCTCCTTAGCCATTTCCATTCTTCTATTTGAAAAAACATTTGATACAGTCAGCACATGGGGCATCCTGCTTTGCTGTCTTCGTCAGGGTGATATTGAAAGAGTTGTGTGATCTTGTTAAGTCTCACTTCTCTTGTTTGTAAAATGATGATGTAATAATGCCTGCCTTGCTAGCTTGTTGGGAAGTGTTCGAGAAACATTCTTGGCCAAAGGTCAGGGGAGACTCCCTTCTCTTTGCCAGGTCCTACGTTAATTAATCTGCTTATTTCTAAGCACTGAGGGAAACATTCGGAACTCCAGGATGAGACAAAAGGGATATTTTTCAAGTACTTATAGTTTCTGCACTAGATAATATTAAGTATTATTCACATAATTCCCAGTTTGGAGTCTCAGTAGTCTTTCTGTTAAAAGGTTTCTTTCTTTAAATTATATCAAAAAGGTTAAAGCAGTAAATAAATACGACACAGGTCCCTCTGGTCCCAGTCCCTTAGGGATCAGATAACCCATATCCCTCTGTGTCAGTGATGACATCCAATCCTATCTCTTGTTTCTTATATGGGAATGAAATGAGGACTTCCTCTCCTTTTTAACAGAAGTATGACCAATTGTCCACATTTACATTCTCATGACAGAGCAAGATAGAAATATATTAATGAATATTTTATGCTTTAGGTAGCTTACAAAAAGCATTCTTATTGATTGAGAATAGATGAATACAGTGTTTTGTTATTGTTTTTGTTTTTTGAGACATAGTTTCACTCTTGTCACCCAGGCTGGGGTGCAATGGTGCGATCTCAGCTCACAGCAACCTTCACCTTCCCAATTCAAGCGATTCTTCTGCCTCGGTGACCTCTGAGTGGCTGGTATTTCAGGCGCCCGCCACCACGCTCAGCTAATTTTTGTATTTTTAGTAGAGACAGGGTTTTACCATATTGTCCAGGCTGATCTCAAGCTCTTGACCCTAGGTGATCCACCCAGCCTCGGCCTCCCAAAGTGCTGAGATTACAGGCGTGAGCCACTGCACCCAGCCCCAGATACAGTATTCTTAAAGGTCTAATACATTTTTATTTTCGACTGTTTGACTCAGATACCTCATAAGTATAGGTATAATTTCCTAGGTATAAATTTATTTAGATCATCTATTCAGTGACCACCATTTACAAGTATTACTCTGATTACTAAGAGATATTAGCCTTGTTATTGAGTGTACTTAATTTCCAAATCTATGGTCTTCCCTTCTTTAATTAACTTCTTAAACAGTGTTAGATAAGATTGTTTCATTCTATTTGTTTCAAATTAATACTATCTGCAACTGAAATATGTCCCAAATTGCCTCAGCTTTTTGGAACCAAGAGTAACACTCCTAGAGATCATAAACATCAAACCAATATACAGTAAACTACTTTTGAGATGTGATGCCTTCCTTCCTAGGAGAGTGCAATAAATTTTGGGCTTCCTGGTTTTATAGCTTTTAATGGACACTAAGAGAACATTAGTTGCTTTAATTAAAATGGCACACATGTAATTACTAAACCTGATGCGAAAATGGTGCAGTCTTTTATTATATTCAAAGCAGTGGTCTTGTATGACAGCCAGTGTCCCTTAAAGCAATACTAAGTTTTTTATTTGTTTGATTTTTTTGTTGGTTTTGGTTTTAACAGCAAATGCAGTAAAATTATAGGACTCGCAAACTGAACCAGTTAAACAAACGAACTGCAGCTATTGGTATACACACAGAGATGTGCTGACAAGTTAAGGCATGCAAATATAACAGTATTTGTAAAAATAAATAAATAAAATTTTAAAAGTTACTTAAAAGTAAGTGAACTGTTACTTTTAAAGGTAACAACTGGGCAATGTGACTTTTCCAGGGGAACTTTCCCCTTGGCAAAATTGTGATGTTGTTTATGAGATTATTCCATAAATTCAATGGCATATTTTTAGTCTTTCAAATTCATTCTCTAGCCATTGCTAATTCTTCCTGCATAAAGTTGAAAGTCAAAAGCCGTGACTCAAGTTAAAAAATGTTTTACTTTTTATTCACTTGCACAATGCATGGTGGCTGTGGTTATCTGTACCCATTTCACATCTCCACTTCTTTGAGCAAGAATGGCTTGTTGGATGACCCAGGGGCCTGCTTTGGTGGATGTGAAGGAGTGAACGCATTGTGCTACTAGGCAAAGGCCTCCTCATGGGTTTTTTTGATTTCCCCTCTCACTGGGGTGGAGCTGATTCTTTCCCACAGCAAGTGAACAAGGCTGCCAGGGTTTATTCCAGTTGGATGGCCTCAGAGCAATTAGGGGTGTACTTTAATTACTAATGAGCCATTTAGATTTATGCAGAAACTTGAAAAGAAACTTGAATTATTTTCTTACTTTGCATGCTTCACATGTCTCGGTCCTTAAAAAGCTCAAAATATTGAGCCTTTCTTTCTCCATGCAATAGTCCAAATAACCCCTATCTGAAGCATAAAAAAAAACACTTTCTTTCAGATCTTTACCCCTCAGAATGCTAGTAAATAATGTTGAATATTCTGCCATGTTCATAGAAACATGTTATGCAAAATTGGGTAAATCTGAACACACTCTTTTACCGTTTTTATAGTATTTATTTGGTACTGGTTTAGAATGTATAGAGACAAATTATAATTAGTATTTGATTTGATTTACTGATTATCTTCTATAGTTAATAAAACAGTTGCTTTCTTCCAAAATGGACTGTGTTTGCATACAATCCTGTCCAAGCACATTATTTATTTTATAAGAACATATATATATATATGTCCAAGCACATTATTTATTTGTCCAAGCACATTATTTATTTTATAAGCACATTATTTATTTTATATCTCTTACCAGTCTTTTTAATAAATGCCATATCTTTCTGTATGTGTATATGGATGTGTGTGTGTCCAAGCACAGATAATGTCCAAGCACATTATTTATTTTATAAGAACATATATTGGAAGTCCTTGGCTGGTCTCCATGTGCAGCCCTCTCCACAAAGAACTGCTAGTACAAACCCAATTTCCTCTCGACTTCTGCAGAAAAGGCTAAAGTGTGCTAAAAGTTAACTTGCTTCCCACCAAATAGAAAAGTCTTACATTTCAAGTTCTAAATGGTGCAGAAGGACAGAGTGAATCTGGAAAAGTCATGTTGTAACTTCGGCCTTGGGAAATAATAGCCTTTATCAGAAGTAACAGAACTATGAGAAACAATTAGGAAAAGAAAGATGGACTGAAATCCTTGGGACTTGTGTCTTTCTGGGCTCTATTTCAGCTAGAACCCAAGAGACATCAAGTAACTCTGCCCAAATGGATAATGTTCTAGAAATCCAGCTCAGATAGACCCAGAGAGCTTCAGAAAGCCCCATGCTGCCATATGTGGTTGAGGGCAATGACCCAGAGAAGTGCCTCTTGATTTGTGTGTTATGAGCAAGAGGGTGTAAGCCATGCACAGTGGCTGGTACAGAACCCAAAGAAATTTTCTTGATTAAGATCTACACAAATTCTGATGGCTTTGCCATAATCTGACAAAAGGCCCACCCAGCCAGCTGTGGTGGCATGCAGCTGTGGTCACAGCTACTAAAGAGGCTGAGGTAGGAGGATCACTTTAACCCAGGAGTTTAAGGCTGCAGTGTGCTATGATGACACCTGTGCATGCCTATTGCACTCTAGCATGGGCAACACAGTAAGACCAAATCTCTAAAATAAATAAACAAATAAATACTTGTAGAAATAAAATGAAAAATTTATTTTTTTAAATAAATCATAAAAATTTTTTAAAAAGATCCACTCAACAAATCCTATGCTTCTACTTTAGAGGCAGTTAACTTCCCAAACAGGAAGTCTAATAGCAAATCTCCTTTTAGACTTACATTCACTAGAAGACAGAGCTTCAAACACTCCTGTGTCTGAATTGCCTCATCACTATGCATTTAATACCCTGAGTAACAGCAATACTTTAATCAATTCTCAGCCACCTGTTTAAATCCCACCATAATGAGATAACATATGCAAAGACTAACACAGGCCAGGAAGTGTTGGCTTTCTTCCTTTTTTCCCAGCCAGCACACAGAGATGATGTAAGGTTTTCCATCAAAATGAGCTTGTGTATGTAAAAGCACTTCACTGACTACATCCAGTATCAAGTTGTAAAATAGTATTATTCTGCTTGTTTAGGTCCCATGAGACTAAAGGAAAACAAGTAGTTGTTAAACAAATTTACCTAGGCTCTTTCATGTCAAACCCAATTACTAATCAATTTTATCAATATATTTCCAGCAAAAATTTATTTGAATTATAATAAAAATGAATAATTTGATACATGCACAAAATGTATGTGTAAGATTGTTCATCAATATTTTATGTATTTATAGCTTTGACAATTTGAAGCAGTTTAGTTATACAACAACAGGTGATTGTTGAAAATTATGGTGCTATTCAATAATTAAATTCATGCTGGAAAATAATATTTAATAACCTAGGTTAATTATCATTTATTTTTAGCCAAGAGAAACAGGTTATAAAATAATATGGAGAGAATATATGTAAGAATACACACACACACACATCCATATACACATACAGAAAGATATGGCATTTATTAAAAAGACTGATAAGAGATATAAAAAAATGTTAACAGTACAGGAATTCTGGATTAAAAAAATACATTCTTACTAAATTGTGTATATTTCCCACATTTATCATACGGGGAAAAAAACAGTTATTAAAATGAAAAGATTCAACATAGTGAAAACAATTAGTCAAACTGGCCATAAGAGATTATGTAGGCAAAACACCTGAGTGATTAGATTTTCCAGTTTTCCGCTAGTTGTTTTGATTGTGTGTAGGCATAGCCTCATTTATTAGTTTAGGAGCTCAGACTTGCATAAAGTCCACATGAAGAATATATAGATAAGAATAGCAGAGGTTGTTAATTTTTCCATTAGACCCACCATCTGATTCTCTTCAGGCCCATGTCTCTTGAACCCAGGATGAGTTTTATAGCTCAATGTATCAGTTAACTCTAAGCAGGGCTCGATGTTATTTGTGGTAATGGTGGTCTCCTGTTTCTTGTGAGTGGTGAGTAGTCAAAGGCAGTTGTCCAAGAAATCCAGATGTTAAGGAATATCACTGATTTTAGAGATACAGGAGTATTTCATATTCTTGTAACAGGGGGAACACCGCAAAGCAATAGTCAAAAACAAATGGCTACAGAAAATAGACATCTGCAGGGTAAACACAAATCGCTTTTGCATGTCATAGATCAAGACTTTCAGCCACTCTCCAGGCATATTTTTTTTAGTTCTCCCTTACTTATATCAAAGTAAATATTAAAATTTTCTGAGACAGTAGCCCAAACTATTTTTTAAAAATTGCTTAAGCTTTTTCCATGTATTAGTTACTACCTCCAAACCATTGGTTACTTTGTCTTGGGTGGACTGTTTTTGTACCACATTTCTTGTTGATAAAGGCAGTGAATATATACGTTTCCTACTAGGTACCAATCTTTCTTATTTTTATTTTTATTTTTATTTTCCATTTTTACTTCCCAATTTAAACTTGGAAACAGCCTTTGAATACACATTTTCTAGAGCCTTTGAATACACAATACTTTCAACCAAGAAACATTGTAAACATCAGAGTAAGTGAGAATTCCTAAGGACAGCTTTGAAAAATGCCTCATCTTAAAACGGTTTTGCCATATATTTGTTCATCATATTTGCTTTTCATTTTTTTGTCTTCAAGAAATCTTATATAAAGCATGTGGCCATAAAGATGAGCTGACCACCTCCAGGTGTCAACAGAACATGAGGCACCTGGTTCTCCATCAGTGCTTGCTGCTTCTGCAGGGATGGGGGTGTGGAGGCATGTAGACAGTTCATGGCTGCACAGAAACCAAACCCTAGTGTATGGGGTTAGGCTTGGCTCCAAGTGCTTGGCATGGAAAAATGCTTTTTATTTTTGTTTATTTATTTTTATTTTTATTTTTTAAGACAGAGTCTTGCTCTGTCACCAGGTGCCAGGCTGGAGTGCAATGGCACAATCTCGGCTCACTGCAATATCCACCTCCTGGGTTCAAGCAATTCTCCTGCCTCAGCCTCCCTAGTAGCTTGGACTACAGGCGCATGCCACCACACCCAGCTAATTTTTGTATTTTTTTTTTTTTTAGTAGAGATGGGGTTTCACCACATTGGCCAGGTTGGTCTCGATCTCTTGACCTCATGATCCACCTGCCTCGGCCTCCCGAAGTGCTGGGATTACAGGCGTGAGCCACCACACCCAGCCGGAAAAATGCTTTTAAAGTAAGGCATTCAGTATGAGTAAAGGGACTTCCTGTCAACATGATGTTATTTCATTATCTAAGAAGGAAGTAAGGAATAAACTAAAGAATATGACAAGAATCTTTTTTAAAAAAAAAGCAGAGCTTCAGGCACATCTCTGCTAGTAAATAGCCAAGAATTCCAAGATGTGTAGAATGGGAATGATAATGTCCTCCTTACTATTCTGAAATGTGTACAACATACAGCTACATATGTCCAACGTCAACCCCACCCTCAGGATTCTTGGTGTCCCTTGTGGAAGTCCACATTTTTGTTTAAATCATAGCACTTGCCAACTTCTAACACAGGATACAATATACTTATTGTGTCTTTAATAGTGTCCTTCCAGTAGAATATAATCCCCATGAAGGCAGGGTTATTCCCTATTTTGTTCATTAATCTACCAACCAGCACCTAGGACCATGCCTAACTTACAATGGTGCTCACTAAATATTTTGTGAATGCATGAATGCCTTACGTACACCACATGCTCAAGTGAGATTATATGAGTTTGTAAATGTAAATCACTGTTTTTCCACTTGGAGAGTTAACTGCTAAAAAAAAAATTTCTTATGTGACTTCCCTCATTAAGTTCACTAATATATACCAAACAAGATTTGTATTATTTTCTTCCAAAATTTCTAAGTGGCTTAATTCTGGTCCTGTGTATTTTTATCCTACTTTACTGAGGCTCAAAGCAAACCTTCCTAAATCACCTCCTGCTTTAAATTGTGTCACACTCTACTGCCTCAGGCTGTGTGCTTACAAAAGGTTTAGGGAAGTTCTTCCTTTGAGGCAATCAGGGACTTCTATGTATATATAGTAGGATAATTTGTATTTATGAAATATTAAAATATTATTTTGTGCTTTCCTTTTATGGTTCATAATAAAACAATAGGATCTATTTATGTTTTTGTTCTCATTTTTCTCCACTCCTGATTTCAAGAAGGAAGCCAGGTCTTTTGCCCTCCTTTTCTCAGGTACTATCTTATGTGGCAAAATCTGCTGATAAACAGCCTTTTCCTAAGATGTTGTGAAAGCCTAAGCTTACTGTGGAGCTTATGCCAGATGTAACAGAGGGAGTGGGAGAAGAGATTGCCACTGAGTTCAGGAAAGACTGGAGGGACTAGATGAAGAGGAATGCAAACAGCCTAGAGCATGGACTTTCGCTCTTACTTGGAGTTGGTTGGGAAGCCATCAAAGAGTTTTGGGCAGAAGAGTGACGTGTTCTGACTTTCATTTAACAGGATTACTCTGTCGCTTTGTTGAAATAATCTGAAGAAGGCAAGGGATGTAGCAGGGTGAAGAGCTGGAAGCTACTGCGATAATCTTAACAGGAGGTAGTCGTTGCTCAAACCAAAGTAGTGGCGGTGGGGTTGGCGAGAATGTTCAGCTCTTGAGAGAGCCGACCTTTGAGTAATATTTCTTAACAAGAATTAGGCAGCATTTTGACTCACTGAAACTCTCTCTTCAGCGTACTTCTTTGGCATGTATTCCTGAGACTGTTGGATTTGACTATAGTCGGCAGATGTGGACGCAGCAAAGCTAGCTGACCACACAGGAATTGAACTCATAACCTTGATCTTATTAGCTTCTGCACTAATCAATTTAGCTAAACACGGGCCAAGAAACTATAGAGGCTCACAGATCTTCTTTCATCAAGTCCTATATAACCTCAGAATTATCTGCCAACCTCAGATAAAATCCTTACAGTTTCTTTGCTTTTGTTGTTGAAACAGTATTAAGTGCCTATAAAATTGACTTTAAAAATGTAAAGTTCACAGAGAGTCCTGCTTGTAAAACAGCAAGCCCTGTCCATCATGGACCCATGGAGCCATTCTCAAAAAGTCAGTTTTTGCGTGTCCATTTTGATAGTCTTTCTTAAATTGGAAAATAATTAAAATTTTCTGAATTTGCTCATTTGTCCGCAGGGATCAATTCACCTTCTGGGCACATAGCTGTATATTCTAACAGAATTACACAAGGCAAAGAAATATCATATATTACAGCTCAAACGGTAACAAGAGATGGAGATAACCACCTCTTGAATAATAATTTTTAAACCCTTCTTTACCCAAGGCACAATGTTCCTTCACAGGAGAATAGTCATGTGGGAGAACATGCCAATTATAAGGCAATTGGTTTGTTTTTCTAGCAGACTTGCTTTATTAGGAGTCCCCTAATGTATTACACATTCTGTTACAAAGTGTGACAATTTACAGTGCATTCTGGGGATTTCAGAAAAGGGAAAGATCTTGCAAATTATTATCTGTGACAGAATTATAATTTTACAAATGATTAATCTCAATCATCCATCTCTTTTTCCTCTTGGGCTAAGCAGGAATATTATATCCTGCAAAATTAGCTGTCAAAATGTGAGCCCATGGTTTTGGAGTATTTGTACATCAGGTAAATGAGAAGAAGATCTTTATTAATGAACTGGATTAAATAAATAAAAAGATTATTGTAGGAGACATGCTGCTTTGTTGCTACAATATGTCTCATGATTTCCCAGTAGCCAGATTGTATTTACCAAATTAAATCAGGACTCAGTATGACTATCTGACTGTTTTCTGGGGCTACCCTTCTACCTTAGTGTGTTGTTTTTACATATACCTGTCTTTGGGGCTGGGTACACATGCTAATAACTTTGTTATTCAAATTACACTAACTAGAGGTAAATATTTTGAAGACAGAATCATTCAGAAAGTATTTGGAAGTGGAAAAAATTGTACATACATCACCAAACTGGTGTTGAGGTCAGAAAGTAGCAGTTCAGGGAAGAGGAGAGAATTTAAAGGGAAAATTACACATCAAGAGCCATGTGAACAGATAAAGCAGTTTTGAAATCAGGCATTTTACCAAACATTATTTTGTAACATTTGATAGTTAACTTGAAGTTGCTATTATACTTATAATGTATATCACCTGCGACTTTCACTTGTAATTATGTGTGTATATGTGTGTGTGTGTGTGTGTGTGTGTGTGTGTCTGTATCTTCATCCCAATAGCTAGGCTGCAAGCTGTAATAGCTATTCCTTTAATATTGTAGATATTCAATTAATAAAATAAGAAAGGAAGAAAGAGAATGGAGTAGTGAGAAAGGCAGATGATTAAAAATAATGGTGGCTTCTAAGTTGGGCTAGTTAGATACCTAGTCACAGGATAAACACCTAAACAACTCACATCATGATATATTTTTTAACTTGGAAGAAAGAGAATGAGAGTCTGAAGTTTCCCAAGCTCACAAAATAGAGCAAAAAATGTAGCTTTTGCAAAAGCTAACGACGTCAGGGTTGCTTCATATAGGAAGACATAGCTACTACATTCGTCTCACCTCTGGCTATGCTGAGAATTCCTGTGATTCAGTTAAAAAAAAGTAGATGTTTGGACTCCACCTTAGATCTGCTGGTTTTTAAACTCATCAGAATTTTCAGACCTTGGTGTATTTTAAAGTTGCACCAGGACAAGTAACCCTGAGAGTTGACCAGAGCTGAAAACCCTTGGCCAGAGATTGTTGCTGTTGTCCTTATGAGGAAAGGCAAGAACTGGTGGACTCTACTGTCTTTTCTCTTCAGGGTTCTTGTTTTCACCTGTATCTTCAGCTGAAGGACAGAAAACCTCATACAAGATACCTTATTAAGAAAGGGAGTTGGTCATAAGGATACATATGTGCCAGAACTGGAACTGTCACAAAATGAGGCCACTCCAGAAGCCATCCACAAGTTCCTTCATGATCCTGAGCCACACGCTTGCTCTCTCTGTCTTTATAAATCTCTCTCAAAAAATTATGCACATAGTGGCATGTCTCTTTTTCTCTCTATTCTCTATGGAAATGTTTCCTCATTCTTTATCTGCTCAGTTTTGGAATTTTCTTTTTGGTATATGTGGAAACCTGTACTTCCTCTTAATTTCTGCTTTTCATAGCTTCAGTTTCCTCCTGATTCAGGAGACATGCCCATACTCTGGCTGTAATGTCCTGTCAGCCTCAGCTCCCCATGCTAGCTACTTCATAGAGAGACTGACTGGCTCAGCTCATTTTTGTACAAAAGCCTATTTCTTAGTTTACTGGAGAAATGCCTTTGGGTCAGGTGCCTCTTCTAATACAATCATCTGGGACTAGATGTTTGGAATCACAATGACCAAAGTATGTCTGCCTCAGGGTGGTCTCTTTTAGAGGAACTGTGCATATGGTAGATACCTGGTATTGTATACACTATGACTCCACATTAGTTGTGTTTTAGAGGTATTTATATACATGTCTTCTCCTCTAACTTTCAAGCTCCTGGGGAACTAATGCATTTTTATATTACCAATAATATTCAGCGGCTTGATTGGCATACTTTCTATATTCAATGCATATTGCATTGATATGTATAATTATATTCCTCTCACCTTCTTTCCCACCTTTTTTTTGCCTCTCTCTCTCTCATTCCTTCTTTTATCCCTTCTTTTTTCCCCCCTTTATTCTACAACATGTAAGGATCTATTATGCCAAAGACAACATGAGTCCACTTTAACATCAAAATTTCAAAGATGCATTTACCACCATCAGGATACTCCCTGTCTAGGAATATCTATAACAGGATGTCATGCTAGACATAGCGTGTTTGTCCTCCTCGTATTTTTCCCTCCCCCTATTTCACAGAGCTTACTCATTCCTTATTCCTTTTTTGCTTTGCAGACTTTTTCATGGTGGAAAACAGAAGCAGCAGATGTTACCGTTTCTTTTTGCCTTTTCTAATGCCTAAAGTCATCGAAGGGATGTTGAGTGTCCCAGAGGGCATGTTAGAGAGGGATGTCTCTGAGGAAACAAGACAGAAGAGGAAGAGAGACGCCTACAGCTGGGAGGAAGTGTGTGCGTGGGGTGGGGTTCCCTGGAGGAGTGGCAATCTTGCCCCTCTCTTTGGCAGCACCCCAGAGAGCTAGCAGATCCCAGAGCAAATGGTTTTGTGCTGCTCCCCCGGTGAGGCTCCCAGCTTCACCACAACATGGGAACAGCAGAGTCTTTTTACCTGAAGCAGTAGACAGGGACATTAGTCATGGGGAGGTCATCAGTGTCCAGAGAACCCATTTTACATCTTCAGAGGGACAGGACACTGAGACTTCTCCATGGTAACAGACAAGGAGGATTTTCCCCTGGGGAATGGGATAGAACTTGACACTGGCTGGGTCAAATGGGGATTAGAACAAAATTTAGATAACTTTAAAAGACAGAAAGAACTACTATTTCCTATAAGTTTGTGAAACTTGTATATAAGCAAACACATGACTAGAAGATAGTAAACTAATTTCTAATAGCAGTCATTATAACATACTCTAATACCATGGAGAGAAAGAGGATTAAATCTAGGAAAAGCCTTGCTGCTTGTTACCATTAGCATGACCTTGTGGAGTGTGCCTGTGACTTTAGGGGAAAAACTAAAACCACTCTCCAGAAAATATAAACAACAGACCTACCCATTATAGGATGACACTCGTGATGCCTCTTCCTTATCCAGTCATGTGAGATGCCAGCTGCCCCTTGGAGGTTGCTCACTGTCTAACCAGAAGGCAGTGCTCATTTTCGCACTGTGCTCACAAGTATTTTGTTGTTCAGCTAATCCATTTCGCCTTTTGACATCTCATTCAGTTTCCTTTTTTGAGAAATGAAGATACTACTTTAGAGAAATTTGGGGCAGGTTGAACTGTATATAGAAAAGTACTTACAATTTACAAAGCGTCGTACTAACGCTATGTACGTAAGTAGTTTTATTGGCATAAACAATTTAAAGCATATCAGCATTTCTTCCAACAAAGTATCTCAATTATTCTAAAACCTCATGAAAGAAAGAGCCTATTTATTTTAACGAATCAAAAAACATTTTTTTGCTTAAGTGCTATCTCATTCACACAATCATATATTTATCAATAAATATATGGGGCCAGGACCTATGTTAGTGTTCTGTGTATAGAGGTAAATAATAGAAAAGGCTCTCACCTTCAGTGAGATTACAGTCTAGTAGGGGGAGACCAATATTACATAAATTTGAAAAATTGTCAGAAATGTCACTAAGGTCAAGAACAGAGTATTGAAGACGATCAGACTATGCTACCCTAAAATAAGCCACTTGGCATAGAATGATTTTGAGCTAAAGGCAATCAAGAATTAACAGAGGCTAGAAGAGTTCTCTGCCCTCCCATATTTTCCTAAAAGCAAAGAATAAATTTTTGAACTCCTCCCTTCCTCTTCCCACCCCACCATCCAGAGAAGAAATACTCTTATCATCAAAGACAGGAAGTCAATAGCAAGACAAGTTTGCATAAACAGACCTTACTAAAACAGCCCTTACCTTCAATTAGTTCCTTCACATATATCCTAGTCACTTTCCCATGATTTATGGTCTCTTGAAGTCCAAACCTTCTTTCCTATTTTAAAACGGTACATAAGCCTCCAAGTCTATTTATCTGAATTTCTGTGAACTCCCATGACTGTAAATATTAATAAAAATTTTAATTTGTATGCCCCCAAGGACTAAGCATAGGAAGGAGAGAAAAAAAGTTTTCCTTCTTGACAGAGTTTAAGAAAGAATAAGAGTGGTGACCAATATTAAGAGTGAGCCAAGGAAACACTTCTTGAGACCTGAGGGTTGAGCTGAGTCCTGAATGATGAACAGGGGCCAGTCAGTGTGTATGTGTGTGTGTGTGTGTGTGTGTGTGTGTGTGTGTGTGTGTGTGTGTAAGAGAGAGAGAGAGAGAGAGAGAGAGAGAGCTTTCTAGATAGAGGCACAGCATAGGTAAACATCTTTTGTCCTAAAACACAGAAATAATGTATGTACTTTTCTTGAGTGTGAACATTTTAAGAACCTTCCCAGTGGCATTCAAAACATGACTGCATTAAGATGTTCCAAAATAACAAGTGGCATGTGAAATACAGGGGAGAGGAGGCACATGTCTATAAGAATCACTTTAGAATCACTGAATATATTGTATATATTCAGTATATATGATAATGTTGTTATGTTTTGTATGAAAATTAGGCTGATTTTGGTAACAAATATTCATCTCCCCAAGTAACACTTCTTTAATGCAACTTTTTTCTGCCAATAACCATGCTACTATTTCCATTTCTTGTTTTTTCCTCTCTCGTAAAAACCAAGTACCCATGTGGTTTACAAGACCTATTTTTCATACTTGATTGGCTCACTATGTGATAGTGGCTCGCATGTAGGACTGTAAGTTACAGGTTAGTGTATTCATTGTTCCAGTGATAGAAATTTTGATTCCCAATATACTACAATGAGTAATGGTAAGATTAAAATTTATGTTATATATTCTTTGTGTCAACATTTCTGATCCATTTAGGCAGACATCATCTTCAAAGCAGTATACTCTAAAACACAAACTTGTCATCAGTTGTTACAAAGCTTCCTTCCAATGTGATTAGATGCAGCCAAGCAACAGCACCTCTCCATTGCATTTCTTACTTTTCATTACCTCCATTAAGCATGATACCATCACCACGAACTGCTGCTCCACCACTGAATGGTACCTATTGTGCAACTTCCTGGCTGTACTCTAGGAGTTTCTCTTGTAGGAATTTGCTCAAAATTTGCTTTCACTCCACTTCGGTTAATACAATTATTGGAGTCATGCTACAAAAGACACTCTCAAGTTGTTGCAGTTTGTGCACATCAACACTATTTTTCCCAAGGCCAAAGCTAGAAGAATTTGAGTAACAAAACAAGTTAGTATTAGATTATAACCCAAATTATAAAATATATGTATTTATATATATATATGCATTTATACTGATATAAATAAATCATTGAATAAATAAATATACAAATGGGGAGAAAGTGACAAACCTTCCTTACAAAATAATTTCAAAAAATATTTCAAAAACAAAAAACTCTAGAATGTGGAGCTTCTTTGTTCTCTTCTTAAATTTAACCTGGACTTGGTGACTTCCTGACTAGGAAGACAGTATTAAGAGGGAAAAATAGTAACTTCATGCTGAGGAAACCAGAAAGACACTATCTTAATTAGTGACCAATATTAACTTCAAACCCACTTTGAAAAAATTATATAGGTGAGAAAATTATAACACTTAAAGTGATCCGATTTAACCCACTCCCCATCTTGCCTATTTATTCCTGGGCTTAGCCAATAAATGCTGCAAAATTTCTATAAACATTAGAATCCTCAGAGAGACCAAATTATCTTTAGTACAATTGTAGTATTGAATGTTGAAGCTCTATAGTATTTAATTTATCGAGAATCTGAGAATGGACAATTTCACTGGGCAGATTATTCAATTACCAAGAACAATCTATTTTCTAAATTTCCATACTGTGTGTATATCTGCGTGCTGTAAAAACAAAAGTGCATTTTCCCTGTGATATTTGTCAGATCTCCACCATCAGACACTTGATCTCTACAGGCAGGAATACTAGCTACTGTGTATTATCTCCAGTGGGTAACTCACCCCTGGTCTCCAGTCCTGGGTCTGCTCTCAGCACAGAGGGTGGCTTATTGTATGCAAAAGCCTGACTGTATGAATGGGCTGCTCTGGGAAGGTGGGTCGAGATCAATCATTTCTGATGTTGAAAATTTCCATTTGAAAAAAGGGCTGTTTCCAAGTACCATGCATGGACACAACTATTAAGAGGGAAAATCCAGTGAAATGCAGGATCCTTGTTGTGTTGGTGCTGTATTTTGTTTTGCTTTTTGTTCCGTAAGTCTAAATAATCAATTTAAGCATTTTCATTCTGAACGGATCCAATTAATTAATTATGTTATCTTTGTATAAGAACCCCTGGGGAGAAATAGTCAAAATCAAAAGCACAGGCGAGAGTGAAAGAAAGAAAAGAGGGGGAAGGGGGAATCAAGTGTGAAAAATGGAAAGATAAAATAGACAAAATCAAATTGGCACCAAATGTGTTCCAGGTCCAAATTTCCTCCAGCTCACATCTTTTGTAAGTAGCTTCCATAGCCTGTGAATGTGGCCAATGAGTGTTTTGCCAGATTCAATATAAATATAACAGACTCTTCAAACATAACCCTACTGCTTGCCTCACTGGGCTGTAGAAGCTGTTTACATAACCTGCAGATAAATAGAAAACTCAATCTGCTTATTTCCAGCTACCCTATTAGCAAAAAAGAAAGTTAACGAAGGATGCTGCAAAGGAGTGTGGTATGTTTAATAAAACACTTTCCCCAGGAATTGAAAGAAGCCTCTGCATGTGGGATGCAGCAGCTCATCACTAATTCAGAATCTCCCTTCAGCCTCAGACTTTTGTCTTTCTTCTTCCAACTGCTGCACTTTCAAGCGTGATGGCTTGCTGAGTAGGCTTCCCTACTCTGGAAGGGAGCTCAGAGGGAAGGGAGCGAGAGAGTTCATTAGGGGTATTTCACAGTCACTCAGATCCCAGGGTCTCTGTCTCATCTTCGCAGATCACACTGCTCATAGAGAGTCTTTCTTTATTTTGTTACTTATCCTTGTACTGCCAGAAGTCTACAAAGACGGGGCTCCTGCATGTCCCCATTCACATCAGTGGGATGTGAGCACAATTCAAAGCCTATCCTGAACCCATGTACATTCACTGATTGCAAATCAGCTTATTGTATTTTAAAAATTCAACATTTTCTTGAAAATGCAGCATTTGAAGATGAAAATCTTATTCTAAGAGAAGCATATTACAAAAAGGAAGAATAAAATAAAGAGATGAGAGAGAAAGCAGGAGGGGGAAGAGAACAAAGAAAACACAGACAAATGAACAAAGAGAATGATCAGGTAGGATTATGTTTTCAAATCGTGATAGCTGACCTATGAAAACCAAATTTTGCTTAAGGTTTTCATTTACTTCTGTGCATGTATGTCTTTTCAGAAACCTCTCATTAAAGCCAATCAGCATTGCTAATGTATTGGTCATGTTCCAGCCTTGAGAAGTCAAACTGAGCCAATGTTATTAAAGTCCTGCAAAATCAAAAGAGTCAAAGCCCTTTCTCCACCAAATGGTCCTTTTTTTCCTTCCGTTTGCTGGATCTGGAGACTTGATTACAGCACATTCTCCTAATTATAAGGTCTACTTTGAACACATTGCTTTATTCCTAGAAAGTCAATGGCTATTAATGATTTTATCACTGCAATTCATGGTTACAGGTGGGCATTTGTAGTTTTAACATGAGCTATCTTTCAAAGAGAACGTGGTTAATATTATTTAATAGGAACTACAAGTTTTTATGAATCCATAGAATTCTTCTCATTTGCCACTGATGAAATGAAACTTCTGAAGCTTCAAAAAATGTCTAGGTGAAAAATGGACTGAATTCTCCTATTTGGAAACCTATAAGCTCTCATCTCTGCCCATGGGCAATATTTATACCACTGAATCTGTATTCTAATTTTCACTCAGTTCAAGCTGATCTTTAGGGCAGGGAGGCTGACCTAGTAATGCAAAAGCTAGCTATATGTGCTTTTTTTCTTTCTTCTTCTTTTTTTTTTTTACATGAAAAGGACAACTGTTCCAGAATTTGAGCAACCCTCTTAGGCTTGGTCCCTTGTGTGACTGGTTGGCGGTTGTTTCATTATTTGGTTGGTATTAGAATGCATAGGCAGACACTCTACTGCACACGCTGTCTACTACATCTATGCACTCTGAACAGAAGTAGAAACATGTATGTCTTTTCTCACTCTTTCAGAATCCAAAGAGCATTTGTTCAAAGGCAGCTGCACTGTGTTTAACTAAGGTTTAAGGACTTTTCTTTCCTCCAGACCACTAAAGCAGGCACAGTCCTTGACTTTAAATTGTTTAGACTTTACACGGGAAGGTATGCCATAATAGGATAAAATAAAACAATGATTTAAAAGCTAAGTTATGATATATGAGAATATGTGTCACAAGACACCTAGGTGTTCATCGTCAAATGTCTGCATAAGTAGTGCATGTTATAAGATGAGTTGAATGCTATGAGCACAAATTAACTATTGGATCTTAGAGACAGTGTGAGCTGTCCTCATTTCTGAGGCACAATAACTGTTTTCTGAAAGAGCAAAACATGTGCAGGTCACTTGGGTATAACAATGGAACCCTTTGGTGTCACACTGCAGGTTTATTATGCTGAGCCATTTTCATTTCAGCTTTGCTGCTTATTCTGTAATACTTTTTTTTTTTTACTCACTTGTACTTTGAAAGCCTGTTCTTAGATTCTGAGCTTTAATGCTCTGCATTTCCAATTCTGTTAGTTTTCTCTGCAGCCAAATGTGCTTACATTCTTGTTCACCCAGTATTAATAAAAAGGATGTTTGCACAGCAGGGAAGCGTATTCTCATTTATCTCTGACGAGAAATGTGAAGAATGAAATGGCCTGATGGCCATTATCTTAACCCTGTGTGACCGAAAGCATTCCTGAAGTAGTGGGAGAAACAACTGGACCACAAAATCTTCATTAAAGTTTTCTTCCATCAGCATTGGACTGCAGATTCAGTCCCAGTCACATTTCTCCCAGACGACTTTTTTTTTGCAATAAATAAATATATTATTTTGCAGTCAACAAAATAGAGTCACCTAACTTGAAAGCCTACAAAACTGAGGAGTTCAAAGCGCTCAGTGGGGGCTACTTGGCATATCATTCCCTGAGACTCCTCCTACTATCCACCCCATTAAGAGAAACATTAAAGGTCATGACCGTGTTCCTCTGTTGTGATGTCCCAGTCATCCCTTGGAAGAAAGTCAAAGCCGTGGAAAGATGTTTCCATTATTTCTGCAGTGAAAAGAGTTTCATATTCAGTTTGCTGCACACAAGATCTGAACATAAATGAAAGAAAAGGAATGAATGTACTGGGCTACTTCTCGAAGACAACATAAATAATTCTCAGACTTTACTCTCATAAGAAACCCTTCAAGAGTAATGTAAAGAGCAATCACACACACACATACACACACACACACACACACACACACACAAGACTAGTAAATATCTCTAAGCAAACCACAATCAACAAAGCATGATCACAAAGAATCTTTAAGTAGATTTTATTGCCCATGGCTAGTTCCTCAGTTATAGAAAAGCTTTTCAGTATTACTGAATAAGTACATTAGTCAGTCCATGGCAAAGGCCAGATTCTCTATACACTATTCCCCCCTAAATCAATGGGTTGAGTACAAATTAATCTAGCAACTCATATTTCTTAGATATCTCTATGTAACTAGCACAGAAGAAAAAAAGGAAAGGCAGGCCTTGTTGGCTATCTGATAGCCTTAAAAGACAATTAAGCAATTAGTAAAAAGCCTGTACTGAATACCAATAACAAAATGCCAAGTAAATGAAAGGCTAAAGCAGTGTGAAGGGGGAAGCTATTTGGCAAATACAGTTACCGAGTGGGAAAGAAGTCAGGAAATGGCAACATTACAGGGGGTGTTTTGGGGGAGGAAATATAGCTTGAACAGAGCTTTGAAGAATGACATGACGAAGGATGGTACTAGAGAAGTACTATTAAGGACTTGGGTCAAAATGCCAGAATAGTTGTTTCTCTGGGTCACTTCCGACCAGGAACAATCCTGAGACACCAAATTCTCATCCAATTCCTCCGGGCTACTGGAGGGGGTTACCACAATGGAACAGGAGGAAGTTGGTCTCCTGGTCTCACGTATCCCACAAGGGATGTTGACTCTCCTCCCCTACCACTCAGGGGACCCTGTGCTCCTTTCCTCTGACTGTGAGTTGGTGAATGTCACTCTTTCAGGAGGGCTGCATGCTCTTTTCCTCCCTCAACCTCAGTGCCATCATAGCTACACCACAGGTGTCTGCTCTGAAGAAACATCTAGTGAGAATTGTAGTCCAGGTATAAACTATTAAAGTACCATATCAGGACAAGGAGTTGAAGTCAATGTGAGAGAAGTGACTCATGCAACAAAAGAAAACAAAGTATGAAAAGTGATCATATAAACTGGCACTTCAATAGATAGTTAGGGAAAGCTGGTTTGGTGTATGCTGGATGAGTACAGCTGGGGTAGTAAAAAGAATGGTGAGAAAGATGCTAAGTTTTGTTTCAACTAAGGCAATAGAAGTTGAATTATCCTTAGGCAGCTGATACCAAGTGGGTGTGTTACTTCTGTTCCTAGCACCTAGCAGAGTGTCTCGTACATAGAAAGTACTCAAATGTGTTGAGAGAATTGTATTGGAGCCAAAAATAGTACCTTTTAGTGGTTAACATATGGTGATGCCTCAGAAACCTCAAATAATTCCAAATAACCATGATTAAGTCCAACTTCCCTTGCTGTCTCTATATTGCAGGGTATCATTTGTAGAAGGTAGGAGTTGGAAGGTGGTAGAAAGAAGTTATAACTTCTTCTTAATACTCAGATATTGCTTGGGCTTTATTTTTCTTTAAATGTTAACATGCACTTAAGTCCAAAATATAGTTAAACAACACTCATAGCAACAATTATGAAAGAGCTAAGCAGGGTTGTTCTGATTAAAGTGGGTGTGGGGGTTCCAGAACTCTGCCGCTCTATATCCGGTCCCTTATGGCAGCCCTGTCACTCTTCTGTAGGGCTTCATGGAAAACCACAAACCCAGGCTTAATGCCCAGTCTGTTGTGTTTATCCTTGTTGCTCTGGGGTAGTTGAAACTTGTGATCAGAACAGACACTTTGTAGGTTGACTATTTAAGCACTATTTACTAATATGCAGTAGCCGCTGACTTCAACAACCATATGCCAGCTTTACCGGGATCTGAAGGGCTTAAGAACAGTTGACGAAAGAGTGAGGAAATGTTGTGAAAGGGTGGGGCTCTTTACACTCACAGATATTGTAGGGGTGGAGTGGGGTGGGGTGGGGTGGGGTAGAACAAAATAAAAACATGTGGCCTGAATGGTTAGCTCAGGCCCTATGTAAACACCTTACCCTGGTGGTTCAAAGTTATCTTTTTCCACCATTTTTATATACTAGGGGTTTGAATGAACCACAGAGAAGCCACAGCAGCAGATGCTGTTCCCGTGAGATTTCTGGAATCCACTTGGCCACTGTTCACTTCAGCAGCCGGGCATTTGGATGTCTCAGAGCAGCAAGCTTGGCACTGAAGTGTCTGTGGTGATCGTTTTGATGTGCACCCAGGCTTGAGCTCCCCAGGCCAGCTAAGAGCTATTTCTCACACATCCTCATTGTTCCCACTCTCCCTCCTGGGAGAGAGGACATTTGTTAACGATTAGGAAGATGGAGGCTTTGAACCGTGCCTCTCACCCACAGCGACACGTGGGCTCTAAGCCCTGGCGCCTGGTAGTGTCCAGAGGAATATGAGCTTCCTCTTTTCTGCCCTCTGTGAAATATGCAGCATGTTCACTTATGAGACAAAAAAAAAAAATACAAACGGGGCAGTCTTCTCTCTCAAAGGTGAGAGGAGCAGACTGAAGGTACTTCTGCTAGACAGAAGTTCCTTATCCTGTGATTCTCCTTAATAAACTGATTCATGCTACCACTTAAACAGCTGCTCTGTGGAGAACACAGCTGACATCTAAGAATTTCCTAGAGTATTTGTGATTTGATTGAAGATAAGCTTTTTAAATACATTTTATCAAAAATAATATTTTATTTTTTCTTTATTATTTAATTGCATCTCATTAAATTTTAATGTATTATAAAATTTAAATGTATTATTGTTTATTGTTTTAAAATATATGTGTATTTATTTTATTTTATTAAAATTAATGGGCATCTTAATCATCCAGGCAACCACAAAGGAAACAGACACTCAGTTGTTCAGCTAATGTCAGGATGAGCCAAGTGCTCAAAATGCCAATCAGATTATGACAACTACCAGGCGATTGTCAAGTTTCCCCTTTACCTGCTTCTTGGCTCATGAGGCTGGTCCAAAGTTTATGAGGTGGAGCAATAAAGTGTCTCTCTCTTCAGCATAGAGAGGCACACGGGATTTGGTTGGCTACTCAGCTTAATTTAGCTATGTGCCATGTTTCCCTGGCATGTCATGTGGTACAGTTTAAAAATGGGATGAGAAAGCTAAGGCTTGCTTAACTCAGGTATCAGATTTAGCGGCGAGGCTCCTGTGAGACTCCCAGCCTGCCAGAACTGCACTGTGCTGCCCCTGGACCCCTCTAATCTGAAAGACAATGCGTGAGGCAGAGCCTAGTGACCTCAAAGGGACCCTGGAGCATAGGTGAGCTGTGTTCCGAGGAGGTCAGATGCTGTGGGAGGAAGGGCTGCCCTAGGAATGGCACCACACACAAACTTAGCTGCACTCACTACACACATCCCTTATTACCACTGTCACTTATGGGACAGGTCTGACTGACCTTTTGCAAATTACAGCTGCCTCTGTATGTGGCCATAGAAAACAGAGGTGACAACTCTTGGAAGAACAGGAACTCCTCTAATGACTTCTAATTACAGACATCAAACAAACTGAAAGCAATACCTTCCCCTGTTTTCTTGAGATTCCCTGGGCTTAAAAGGCCCACAAAACATTTCCTTCTGTAAATGTCACCAATACACTAATAAATGCACATCACTTACGCTGACAATGTTTATGTCAATCAAATTATAAAATGATTTTATAAGTTATAAAATAACAATGCCCTAACTAGTCACTGTCATTGTATCATCAAAGCTAGAAAATACAGTCAAGATCCTCAGGCCACAACTTGAAGCCAGAAAGTGTCAGAGCCACCTCAGTCTACCCCAGCCTGCTTCAAACTGGTTCCCAGGAGCCTGTACTTCTGACAGTAGAAACAGCAAGCAGTTCCTTAATTACTCACACCTCGTGAAAGTGAGATATGACTAAGCACATATGCAGCCTGCTCTACTGAGGGAGAAACCAATCTCCACCCCCACCCCCAACACCGTCCCCCATCTCTCCCTCTCCAGGAACTCTGAGCCTGGAGTCAGAGCATCTATACTTGGCTTAGCTCTTTCTCAGAATTTCTGGAATATCCAAATCTAGGAACTGCCAGACTTTTTTTTTTTCTTGACTAGAAGATTGAAATAATTTCTACCTTCCCTTAAAACTCTCAAGATAGAAGGCGCTGACTCAAACAGTGTTTCAGGAAAAGAGAAAGCTGTAAAATCCTGGTTTATGACATTGTGCTGCATGAAATAAATTACCTGTAAATGTCTTGGCCTGCACTGCATACGTGGTGTTTTA
This sequence comes from Ateles fusciceps, assembly GCA_036589455.1. Taxonomy (NCBI): domain Eukaryota; kingdom Metazoa; phylum Chordata; class Mammalia; order Primates; family Atelidae; genus Ateles; species Ateles fusciceps. The sequence continues at coordinate 12,406,347 of JAZHEH010001266.1, read as the reverse complement.
AACTTGAATTACTTGTCAATATTAAAAAATCAAAAGCTGTCTCATAAAAATCAATTTATGGATTCTCTAAAAATGTTGAATATTTGCAACACCGGGCCTGCAATCATGACCAGTGATGTTTAGCTGAAATCTATTGACTCTCTGCACAAGGCTGCCTTCCCTAGGCCACCATGGCCTCCACTGCGCCCCAGTATAAAGTCTAATACACGAAGGTACTTAGTACCTTGCCCCAGAACCACCTTCGTTCACTTACATTACCTGCCTAGCTGCTACATAAACTTGAACTTGTGAGCTGTGCTCCAAGTCACACAGTCTACTTCTATGTATCACTTCCCCTGCTGCCCATGATAGGTGGCCTGGATTTCTTAAAACATCCATGAGCAGTCTTTGGGAAGAAGTGGTATAGAAGTCATCCCTTCTTCATGAAGATTCTTGACTCAGGTTTCAGCTGAATGTCTGTGTATCCAAAGAGAATGACCAAAGGTATGCAAATTAAGCCTCTTGAACACAAGTAGAGGCATCATAATTCCTCCAGATAAAAAATGTTGCCTTAAGTTTCATAACTAATTTAAAGATATGTGACAGAGTTACTCAGTAAATGCAGTTTCTAAAGTACAGTAGGAGAGTGAGCGATGTGGGTTCCTTCAGTGAGTAGTGAGTGCATAGGAGCTCAGGAAAAGGTGAAGTTATATAGAGATGGTGCCACCCAGGTAGTGCTGTTAATAGAGGTGGCATTTCAGCTGGGCTTTGAGGAGTGAGTGTATTAGTTTGTTTTGATGCTGCTAATAAAGCCATATCTGACACAGGGTAATTTATAAAGAAAAAGAGTTTTAATGAATTCACAGTTCCATATGGCTGGGGAGGCCTCAAAATCATGGCAGAAAGCAAAGGGGGAGCAAAGGCACATCTTACATGGCAGCAGGCAACAAAGTATGCAGGGGGAACTGCCCTTTATAAAACCATCAGATCTCATGAGATTTATTCACTATCATGAGAACAGCAATGGAAAAACCCACCCCCATGATTCAATTACCTCCCAGCAGGTCCCTCCCACAACATGTGGGGATTATGGGAGCTACAATTCAAGATGATATTTGGGTGGGGGAGACAACCAAACCATATCAGTGAACAAGAGTTGAGCATGCAGAAAGTGAAGGGAGGAACCATCTGAGAAGAGCACAGATGGTGGGGAATATGGGCATACTAAGAAAGAGAGTGGTTCAGTTTCCCTGGAACATTTCTGCATTCTCATACTTAAGAATAATAAACTATTTAAAATGGAAGGTTCTCATGTCCACCTCCAGAAATTATATTTCAGTGGTCTCAATGAGGCCCCAGAACCTATCATGAACCATCATCACAAGTGATTCTGTTGTGAAGGGAACACAGTTCATACTTGGAGAAAAACTTGCATCAGGTGTATAGTGGGTGGATGTGGGAGAGATGTCTGGACCACAAACAGCATTAATTTCCGGCCACAGAGTTTAGAATTTTTCTGTGAGCCACAGAGATTTGCCTTTCCTGCCATTCCATATTAGCATAAAGAAGGGAGATTTCTTAAAGACGACACTCAACTTTAGGTCCTAGGAGGCACCATTAACAGAAGCAGGGAACACGAAGACAGAGATTGCACATGGTCCTCAGATCAGTTTGTAACCTTCAGGTTTGGTCATCATCGGCTTTCCTCTGCCACTGACACCACGAACAAAGGTGAAGCAGATAGCTATGGGCCCTGGCTCAGATCCTTCTCATCTTGGGTTCCAGGTACAAATCTTCCAGGACCCAGTTATTCATCTGTGAAATGAAGATGACAATAATATCTTTCTTGATCTGTTGAGGATCTAAGTCGGGTAAAGTATCTGAAAGCCCTTTGAGAACTACATACATGTAAGAAATTATTTTCTTGGGCAGAGGAATAGATTTTTAAAGTTCCTAGCATGGCTAAATGAATGCTAGTACATATACGCCATGTGTTTTCAGAGCATGTAAATGTAATGCTTATTATGAAATACTAAGAGGAAAAATATAAGCTGGATATAAATTATCTATCTAGAGTGATTACATTTTTTAATTGCCATAACATATGTGGGAAATATAGTAATGTGTAAACAGTGGTTTTCTCTAGTGGTGAGATTGTACATAAGATTCTCTTTTGCTTGAATTTTTTTTCTTCCATTTTCAAAATCCTCTTCACAGGCATTTATTACTTTTGCAATCAGAAAGAAGAAACTCTACTTTTCAATCTCAGAGCCCTAAAGCCATTCTGAAACCAGTGATTTTGGGGAGCAGTATGCTCTTAAGACCTCTCTTCAAAGACTCTAATCTACTTTTATTTTGATAATTCCTGCTTGAGCACAGACCTATTTTTTAAAATTGAGTGTGTGTGTGTGTGTGTGTGTGTGTGTGTGTGTGTGTGTGTGCAGTTTAGATAGAATCCAAAGGGAAAATGGAAAGAAAAATGCTAAAATGCATGCCTTGAGTTTGTGAAGACTAAGTCAATATATCTCAATTAGAACCAGGAATCTTTCCAATATTTACCTTGGATTTGCTTCCAAATGTTTGGCTTTTAATGGGTTGTAAATAAATTGGGAGGGACAGAACACTGGAGCATAATAAACACAGGGGATGCTAACATCTGAAGAAAAGAAAAGAAGGGAATTTGTAGGAATAAGCCAATTTTAGTTCAAAAGGAGACATAATGTTATTTAGAATTTCTCTGATTTTGGGGGGGGCAGAAATAGAAAATCAGGAGTGCATGAGAAGAGACTTGAGAGATTGTATTATACCTTGGGCTTCCAGAGACAAGAATTGGTTACCTCAAGGATGTTTAACATGCTGCACACAGCTTGAAGCCAGAATGAGATCAAACTGCATACAAAGCTAGGAGTTTCTAACATCAATACGGCAGACTTCTAAGGTCTGAAAATTAGCAAGATAAGAAGAGAGGGAGAGGATTGTGTCTTCATTATGTGCATTACTGAAGTTATCAGAATGAAGGACAGAGACCAAATGCAGAATAAAGTACAGGTAGTGTGTGTTTCAGAGGATGACCCTAAGGTGGAAACCATGATCATTCAGACTGAATTTCCAATTTGCTAATTATTTTATTCAGAAAATTTATTCAAATCAATGATATAAAAACAAAAATTATCATTTCCCCACTCATAGTTAGCCCTGACTCTTTTTGTTCAGAAAAATGTGAGAAAGTTAGGGAAGCCAGAGTTACTTAGGTAGAAAAGAGAGCATGTAACAATGTAGGTATAGCAGTTTGTATTCTGTTAATAGATTTGCAATGTAAATTGCAAAAATGAATTTTCAATTATCAAGAGAAGAACATACATAAAGTAATATAAAGTTGGAAATCTAGTTTCTCATCAGGCTTTCATGCCAACTCCATATTTACTCACTTGAACTTATTGTAGAAAAGCAAAGAAAAATATGTGTGAATGTGACCTAGAAGTGTCATGAAATATTTGAATCTTTGTTGAATTTAGTCACTGATTTTCTTCTGGTAATCACAAGAATATTTTCTATAAGAAATAGAGCATTTCATTTTTATTTCAAAGGCCATTTGTTTTCCTATTAAAGCAAAGCAAACACTAAGCCCTCAAAAAATGTCTGTCATCTGGAAATGTTTGATGATTGAGATGTAAATTTGGTATCTGTGTTTATATGCTTATGTCTTTATGCTTATGTTTATATGCTTTTGTTTTTATTGTTGGAGGTAGAAGATAGAATGGTTTTATTCAAGTCAATAACTAGTCTGGGTTTCCACTTTATCTTGTTGGTATCTGACAAATACAATTATTTTCCTAGAAACATTTTAGTGAGTATCCCTATTTTTCAGAATGAAGATACATGTAAAACAGATATTTATTTATACTATAAATCTCTTGCTGGTTTGGCTATCTTTTAAAATATTAATATTACCATTTAAATGCTTTTTAAACTTACTTAATTTCAATAGTCTCTTATTTATCAAATTATTCTGTTGTTCTCCTTAGGCATAGTCTCATAATTGTATCACCAAATTCCACTGGTATCTGGTAATAATGAAGAAATGCAATAAAGGCAAAGTTTAATGCTGTCACTTTTTTTTCTATTGAATTCATCCTAAATACTTTGGAGTTTTACAATTATATAGTCATGGCTAGTTTAGCTGATAAGGAATATGCAAGTCTATATTTAAAAGTTCAATACTATGCCAAATTAAAACAGTCAAATAAAAATCCTTTGCAATCATCATTTCTTTAAGAATTTATGAACTATCCCACTATTAGAAGAACTCTGCTCACATTGTATCTAATTTCATTCATCAAACAAAGCTAACTGGGGACAATGATAAGAAAACATTGCTTCTTCATAGAGTTCTGACCTCTGTAATAAGTACCTGAAAAGATCCATAACGCAAATGCAATGCTATTTTTTTCATTCCTTTTTCCCTAGGTTGATTAAGCTTAAATTGTGAGATATGATAGGGGATTATCTTTAAAAGAAAAAGAAAAATTCAACACAAATCAGGTATCAGAAACTTACTTTTATTAAATTTTTAAAAACCACGTTGGATACATCTTTTGAACACTAATGAAACAGAAAAAGTTCATAGGAACACACTTACTTGGAAGTCAGCCATTTGCTTTTTAAAAAATTGTAGCTTGATTCTCTAAAGGAAATTATCAGAGATATTGAAGACTAAACTGAGACCATTACAATCACAAACCACTCATGTAGTAATTAATAAATGATCATTGGAATGAACCAGAGAGATCTTTCCTCCTGATGTGTCAAGTTTTATGCCTTTTAAACTACTTGCTGTTATTTTCAATGAAGAAAAGGGAAGAGAGGTCATGAAAACTTAGACAAATCTCAATCAGAAGGGACTTCAAAGACCTGACAGAGGCCTGTAAAAGATGACATTTTAGCCTCTCAAAGCTATTTCTCCCAATAGTAAACCTGTCCAATGCATGTCCCCTCCACCAAGAAGCATCCTTTCCCATGAATTTTGTGTTTTCTCTCTTTCTCAGGAGAGGGCTGAGTCGGATATACTCTATGCACTTTTTTTTTTTTTAAAGGAGTATTTGAGATTTCACTAGGTGGAGGAACAGTTATTGTGATAAAGGTTTACGTCTTACATGGATATTTCAGCAATGCACTTCTTTAGCACATAAATAAATAAGTAATAAAAACCTGAGTTTTTAGATGAAGGATGAGTTACAAATCATTTCTGTGTAGGTAGCAGTATGGAATCTTTCTTTCTAGGAGGTATTCTATGCCTTTAACTATTTTGCAGTAATATCAAACATGGGTCTCTGAGTTAGAAATCACACCGATTTTCTCACCAAAACTGATGTTTGGAAAATGCATTGAAATAACCTTGATTTTACCCTTCGAAAGGAAATAATGAGACTCACACCTTCTCTCTTCTTCAGGGTTTGACTGTTTGGCAGAGGAAAGGCACCAGTGTTTATCTTCACCTGTTTTTCTGCAGCATACTGCCGATGACATCAGTGTCCTGTCTGCTGTATTAAGGACAATGAAGGTTATGAAACTAGAAATTAATCTAGTCTGAGAACAGATCACGCAGTCCTTCCATATGCATTGTCTTTGCAATGGTATGAAAATATGAGTCAGTATGACTCATTTGGCTTACTGACCTAGCCAATTGTCTGGCTCTCCACATTAATACAGTCACCTGAACCAGCATCTCTGTTCATTTTGTGTGACCTCCTGGATATCGCCTTTCCTTTGCCAAGCATCAACCTGAAAATTTTCCTCACGTATTAAGATGCATTCAATACCTTGATATATAGGACGATACAGACACAATTTTTGGAGTCTCTAATATTATAGCTAAATTTTATGTTTTTATAGCAAAATGTTAAATTATTTGGAATTCAGAAGACATTTAAGAAACAGAAGATTTTTTTTTTCATGCATATTTTTCGGGCAACCTAGTCTCACTGTAGCCAAAGGGCCCAGGATGGGAGAGCTTTGAAATAAAACCATAACTAAAACCCTATTTAGTACTTTCTTGATTTATCCTCCTCCCACTCCCTAGGCCCATCCCTGCTTTGGATGAGAAATGGCAGACTATGGAATTTCAGAGATCATCTCTTCCAACACCTTGTGTAAAGGAAGTCATTGCTAACCAAAAGGTGAAATGCGTTGTTTCAGGTTGATTCAGGTCTGAACTCTTGTCCGGATTAGTGATAGAATTCCAAACAGAGTTCAGTGAACCCTGTGTAACATCAGCCTTGGAGTGGGGGAAGGGTGAGGAAGCTGAACCATTAGCAAATGGGAAAAAAGCTTTCTGAAGCAGAGAGAAAGCATTTCTACAGCCAATTAGACAAATCACCCTTAAGAGAAAACATATTTCTCTATTAAAGCCTGCCAGCATGCAATATTTTCCAATTAGTTCAAAGAACACAGTCACAGATGTTAGCCAAAATATGCTACATTCTTTAGTAGTTCTTATATCAATGCTTAGGATCTCTTTGATTTTTATGAATGAGTTTCATGGTGTCTGTGTGTGTGTGTGTTCCTTTAAAAAACAAACACACCCACTGAAAGCACATTGATAGCATGGGAAATGTTTAACACTAGAGTATTGACATGGGCAAAGTAATAAATGCAAGTCCAAATTGTCAGTGTTACAGCTTATGACAGCTTTGACCTAAATCCCACTCAAAAAGCTAAATAAAATATTATTTCTTCCATGAGTAAGGCTGCCATATTTATCAAAGAAAAATTTAGGTAAGAAATAATTTTTTAGTATAAGGGTTTCCTGTGTAATTCCTAATTTACCTGACATTCAAATTTACCTTCAACCTTGTGTTTTATCAGGCAACCCGGTTTAGGAGAGAATCATACCCCATATCTCAGAATTTATAAAAGTATTTATGAAAAGTAAACACATATGCATGCAAATCACTCTTCCACTTCTTAACAAACTTTCCTACTTGTGAGAATTGCTAACTCCAGAAGATAGGCCACTGGAGAAGCTGTAACCAGCCACGATGCAAATTCCATCTAAAAATCCTGGAAGCTTGCACCTTGAGACAATCTGTGAGAGAAAATACATTGGATAAAAACATGCTGGAGCAATGATAGCAAAGTGTTTTCTTGCCCACCTTTTTGCAAGTTTTTGTCTGCTGCCAAGCGACCAGGTGGTACGACTTTCTTTTCCTTTGGCCAAAGTCCATTTACAAGACCTACATTGATCTTGGGTTATGTCATTGGGCAGGCAACATCAGAGTATGCCACAGAACATGTTGGAAATTAATCCCATTTGCTGACAGTGGGGGAAGATTCATACTCTCATGACTTTTATACTCTTGGAATGTTAGACCTGGAAAAGCTTTGTGACTTATAAGATCATTTAATCCCTTCATATCACACATGTGGGTCCAGGTAGCCTAAATGATTTTTCCAAGGACTCACAGCAGGACCCAACGTCAGCTCCAGGGATGATGACTCCTGATTTCAGCCACTGTTCCACACCTTGGCTATAATCAGATGCCAAAATTGGGGTTGACAATATGTGAGTGAACTACAAACTTCTTGACTAATATTTCCAGCACTAGGGACACTGTTGCTCTTTCATTCACTTTACTCTGCATCCATAGGAAACATAGCGGTGATAGCTGGTGCTACTGATTGGCTGCAGTAGTGTTGCATAGCAGGCAGATCGGGGTTCTGAACTCAAACAGCACTGCCCAACTTCTGGTCTGACTCCTTCCCAGCAGCGAGGACTTGGGTAGGTTGGGGGAACCTCTTGGAGCATCTCTTTCCTCATACGTGGAATATGGGATCATTATGGTACCAATCCCAAAGGGTTGTTGCTAGGATGGCATGAAATATGCAGGCAGAGTTCTTAGCACAGGGCTTGGCACAAAGTAACTCCCTGATGAATGTCAGCCTCTATTCTAAATCATGAATATAGAGTTATGGCCTGTTTTTTGCTGCACTCATGTTTCAGCCAGGAATGACACACATGATCATCTCTACTTGAAAATAAATATTTTAAGTATTTACTCTTAAGATCGAGGCATAATACTCCATGAAATACATAGATGACTTGAGCCAATTATCCCACAAAGCCAGTAAAACAATCCCATCTTTATCATTCAGAATTCAAGTGAAATTTTTGAGCAGTAGTGTGGGGAGTAAAGCCACATATTATAAATGTTCTCTATTTCTCTCTCACCCTCCAAAATATTCAGATGGACAGGTCTGATTATTTTATTTGGCTATTTTAGCAACTGCATCCAATTACATAGCTGACTCACTTAAAGATGACTGAATATAGCAAAAGCAAAATTGCAAGGCAGCAGAATATCCCTTTGGCAATGTGTCACTTCTCATACTCCAGTCTTCTCTCACTACTCCACACCCTAAACATTGCTTTCTTTTGTAACTAGGATTCCTAAATGCCTAACTCTGTCACTCCCATATACACTCTGACAGGCCACTAGGGACAAAAATGACCTTTCTCTACACTACCTCCATGCACGTCCATTAAATTTCCCATTTCCTAAGTTGACTGATCACGGAGTTTTGAAGAAAGAAAATTGTGTTGATTCAATACAAAGCGTACCAGATGGATGATCCTGTTAATTCAGCCAGTGTTTCTACTTTTTAAAAAAGATTTAAAGCCCTAAATGTAGTGGATTTTTCCTGAGTTCCAATATACTTTGAGATGGGAATGTCTAAATGAGAAAATTTTAAGCCTTGTTATCCAAGAAGAGTAACCCAAAGGTCTCCAAGTTCTCTAGGCTTCAGGGATCACTCATCTCATTAATACCAACTGACATGGAATGTGCCCTATCCTGTACAGCCATGGGAAGTCAGCTCTCTCCCCCTTGTATTTCTGTAAATCCTAAGGAATGCTGACATGTTGGACAAATCCATCCTGTAGTGATTTGTCAGCTCTTGTTCTGATCTGCTGCTGTAAACATCTTTGTTGGATACCTCTTTCCACATCATAACTCTGCTCTGGGCTGCTGCCATTCTGCCTTATTATGACTAAGCACCAAACATTGAACCAGTGTCTACTTTGAAATCCCCAAAGTACAACACCCACCAGGTTATGGTATTTAACAATATTTTACTATGGCTTAAGATGATCAGAAGTGACCTACAATGCAAAAAAAGAAATCAAAACAAAACAAAATTAAAAATTCACTACTCACATAGAATCCAACCTTATATTAGTCCCCCAAAAGATTTCCTACCATCCCTCTTTTAAGCCTCCCCACGCTACTCCATCCCCTGCTTTCAGCCTGCACCATGTTCCAGGATTCAGATCATCTGCCAAATCTATTGAAATTACAGAAACAAACCAGTGAGGTGTCTGCAAACATCTTGCCCCAGGTGGTGCCCCAACCCAATGGAGTGAGGTGGACTGTGGTGATGAACGGACATGTGAGTTAACCAGGAGAGAAACTGACTTATGTCAGCTGAATTCTTCTCCAGGGATATTCTAGGACGATATCCTTGTCTCAGAGTAGTGCTGGGCTCAAGAAAACAGGCGTCTTCCAGGATCCATTTCTGAAATACATTTAATTGAGGAAAAAAAGTGTTTCTCATGGTAAACCTTTCTTCAGAAGCGCTGTCTACATCGTCCTCTGTTTCCACTCAGTTTTTCCTTTTTGCACTATTCTCAGAGACAAGTACACAGCCATTCATTTATTTATTGATTCAGTAATTATATACTAAGTACTTCTTATATGCTGGGTGCAGTGCTGTTGTTCAGGACACAGGATTGAAATAACATCTTTGGTTCCTCCCTAAGGACCTCAGTTAGCAGAGGTTAGATGATACACAACTAGAAGAAACACTTAAATATAAAAATTGCAAACTGTGTTCAGTGGTATAAAGAAAAAGGACATGACTTTCTGGGAGTAATTGAAAACTGCCTTTTAGGTTGAGGGTAAAAAAAACTTTATGGAGAGGTGATGTTTAAACTGAGAAAGGAGGATGAGAAGGAGCTAGCCAACTGAAGAGAATATGTAAGTTTGGGCACGAGTGTGGAATGGAAGTGGGGTGGGAGGAGAGAAAAAGAAGATGAAAAACCTTCATATCAAAGGAACACTCTGCAAAGGCCTTAAGGACATTTTATAGGAGCTCAAAGAAGCAGCAGCCACAACAACCAAAACCAGCCAACAACAAACTCAGACACCTGGAAGCGGTGATGCAAAAGAGCGGAGGGGATGAGATTGGAGGGTTTCCAGGGACCACTTTTTAAAAGCATTCATTGTAAGCCCTAATAACGCATTCTCCTCTTATTCTAAGTATAAATGCAAGATTAAGGATGAATAGGATGAAATGATCGGTGTTGTAGTTTTTAAAAGATTACTCTGTAGAGATAATGAATTGGTGAAAGAAAAAGTAGGGAGACCATTATTGGAATTGTCCAGGTGAAAGATTATCACGGTGAAAGCAGAGAAAATGAATAAAAGTGAAAAGGCTTGAGATAAATTATGGAAGAACAGCAAGAGTGAAAAACAAGAAATCAATGACTCCCAGAGGGTCACAGGAGAACCTTCTGGCATCTTGGAAATGATCCAAGTGGTGGTTACACAGCATATTCATAAGAAGAAGTTTTGTTGAACTATATGCATCAGATGCATACACTTTATGCTCTTTTTGCTCTGTAGGCTGTAAACTGGAATTAAAATGTTTAAATAACTTTTTGGCTTGGCAACTGTGTGGATATCAGTGCCTTTTTCTTGGTTGGGAAAGCCTAGAGGAGGAGGCGAGGGCAAGGAATCAAGAGACCCATTTTGGTGCGTGAGCACTGAGGTCCCTGAGTGTCACCCAAGTAGACGTGTCACATGGGCAGCTGTGTTTATGCATCTGGGGCTGAGAGGAGAGACCTAGGGATAAATATCATGGGCCATTCTCATTTTCAGAATTTACTGCTCCATTCTGAAAAAAATCAGATAGGAAATAATAAACATACCTTCTAAAAAAACAAATTGTAGGAAGTTAAACAGGCTTATAAAATCTTAAGAAGTTTTTACACAGACTGTCTTTCATTTCTATTGAAATTCCAAAGGTCTGATGGTAACCAGAAGCCCTATTGGGCTTTCACTCTATGGAACATTTCCAAAGTTCTGGCAGCAAAGAAAAATACCTACAAAAATAATTTCCTAAAACTCATGATTGATCTAGATATTATTGTTCAAAACCTTTCACAGACTACAACTGCAATACAACTGCTTGTTGGTGATTTTGAAGTGATTAGATAAAAGTACAGGCATCTATGCCTTTCAAACTTTTGAAAAAATAACCAGAAAGAAATATTAATCCTAACGGGTATGCTAAGCTACAATGTTGACTTTGTTAATTTAGTATATACTAGTTAGCAATCAGTGACAACATATCTGTACCATATCTCCCAAAGTCACACTCTTTCCTGGACCTGGAGTCATAGCAAGGGAAATTGCAATTATCCGGATAATTAAAACAAAATTACCGTTTTTATTGTTATAAATGAATCAGATAACCATTTCTCTGAAATTGACTAAATCATTTAGTGTCTTCATTATACATTACTCTGCCTCTTGATCCTTCTTCTTTCAAGAGGAATGAACCTCAGATGATACAATAAAAACAAAAATAAAAGTAGGTATGTACACTTGTGTTCTACCCATTCTCATACACACACACACACACACACACACACACACACACACACAAAACCTTTGCTACTGACATGGCAAATGCAACTATTATGGGGTGAGGTTTACTATAAAGAATAATTAAGAGCTATAAACCCTTCTAGGAATCTGCTTCATGAAGGAATATGTTTAGAAACAGATCTGCCACCTACTGAATAGAGTACACATCCAATCTGAAGGCTCATTATAATTATTTCAAAATGGGTTGACAGCAAACTGCATAGAAAGTCAAACACAACATCTAAGCTGACTCCAAGTTAATCACGGCGGGAGTCACACAGTGATTTCTGCAGGGCTGGGAGGATAATTTTCTGGACCATCACCATCCAGTTTACACCAAGTCACTGGAGATACAAAAACATTTTTGAGACTCATACATACCAATAAATTATACAAATTGTCCGTCAAAAGCAAGTTTGATTTAGTAGGCACTAGTGCTAAGCAAGACACCCAGGGGAGAAAACCAGAAACCACTGACAGAAAATACAGAAAGCCTGGAGGGCACAAATACAATGGGAAAAGATGCAAAGGCCATATGGCACCATATAGCCAACGTGACAGTCACTTATTTATGTGCACTTCTGTCGTGAGCACGCTTTAAAAATCCAGTCCAGACTCTTTTAGAGAAGAAAGCAAAAATAATGTAGATATTCAGTGCTTAGAACCGAAGGAGACATGGACCAAAGCTTGCAATGGTAAAGTAACAATTAAGTTACAGATTACAGGGGTAATCAACATCTACATTCTACATTCTAAATAGCTGTCAGTGTTCCAAGAATTGGAACTAAACTAAAAGCATAAAATCAGCAAAAAAAAAAAAAAAAAAAAAAAAAAAATCCAGATTCAGTTTATTTGTGGGAAAAAGTTAAACAAGTTAATATTAGTGGCTACACAAAAAGCCAGTACCATGTGTAAAATATAAATAATAGTAGGACCTTTCTCTTAGGGTTATCTTGAGGATTAAATGAGTTAATTGTTGTAAACCACTGATAATGCTCGTTAAATAAGTAAGCCCTTAATGTTAGCTATTGTGATTTGCAGATGATGAAAGCAGCTCAATAAGAAGCTTTCCTCTAATCATTATTCTCATGAGATTATTTCATGTTTCACAAGAAGGCAAGAAGTAATTTATGAAAGTTTGTTCACAACCTTACTTGCCTCATTCTGTACTAAAAAGCAAGGGTGAGCATATCCTCAAATGGTCGCGTTCCTTCTTTTTGTTCAGTGAACTTGGAGGAACTCTGGTAGTGGCAGTATCTTTGCTGTCTCAATCAGAAACCAACATTCTAGAGATACAAAAATATTTAGCACAAGGGTGTTTTTACAAATTATGTGCTTGGCTACATGTGAGAGCACAATGCACAATTAAACTAGGCCCCTGCCCTCAGGCTCTTCCAATACGTTTCCTGGCAGCCATTTGAATCCTAGGCAGAGTATGTAGGTAAGAAGTAGGCAAGTGCCAGGCTATGCTGCCTGACATGCAATGCATGCTCAGTAAACACTCTCTCCTCCCAGTCTCATTTTCATAAGGTTTAAAAAACTCTTTAGAGTATCTTTCAATTGTTCAGCCCTTCACAGTTGGAACATAGAGAAAGTAAACCCAAGATTTTCCAGTATGCATTCTCATGCTTAAGCCCTATCGCTTACTGTTTTCATGAATTAAAAACAAAATTCTATTTTTCATTGTATTAAAGACTTCCACTGGTGGTTCCCCACACAGAGAGGAAGTTAGATACATCTATGGCCCATTAGGTCATTTTATGGCTATTTTTTGCTCGTGTAAGAATATTTCCCATAAGATGATTACTTATCTACCTGTAACTGACTCATGTCATAATGCTTCCTGCCCTAGCTTTGAAAGTTTAAATGATGTCAGGTTTTATGATTGAAGAATTTTACCAATAATGAATCTAGTTTGTAATAGAAAATGACAATTTTTAGTCCTGCAAAACTTACCCTTACATGACACAAAAAATATAGAAACATAAGTAGAAATCAAATTGTAAAATGTGTCCCTGCTATCTCAATCTGAAACTAACATTTTACATTGTCAGAATATCAAAAAGCTTTCATTCACAATCATTTGTCTATTTCAGGATATCACAAATGTTTTCTATTACATAGATCAACATCACAACCATACACTTTAGAAATTTCTTAACAAAGAACATTGCAAAGCATAATTCTAATGAGAAGTGAATGAATATTGATTGCTACAAGAAAATATTTTATTTATTCTAACATTGTATACACTTGGTACTTTAAATTGTAAAAGTGATCATTGTTAGATTAAATTAATATATTGTTATGCAAAATTCCAATACAGAATAAATTTATTTTTGAAATGGAGTTTGTTCACATGAAGTAAGACCATTATCCTTGATTTTCTATTTTTTTATGTCTAATGTCATAGTCCGTTTATAGTTTTTGACCTTATATAATTAATTCATTCATTAATTCAGCATATGTATTTATGATCTGCTCTATATAAGGCACAGCAGTGGGATCTGAACTGTAGAAGAGAACGAAGCAGACAAAATCCTCTGCCTACCTGAAGCTGCCATCCTAATTCCCAAAACTTTGCTCTAAATTCCACAAGAAACACAAAAATTACTCTGTACTCAGGGATGGTAAAGAATAGTCAGGATAAAAGTATTGACAAACATTTTATGCATTGTTATAGCAATATCATAGAAATAGAAAATGATTCATAATAGAAACATTTTTTATCTACTGAACACATAGTACATATCAGTCATGAGCCAAGCATTTTATAGGCATTACCTTATTAACCTCAAATCTAATGAGTTGTTCCATAATTATTCCCATTTTACATATAAGGAAAGTATGTTTTACTCAAGATGGCACAGCTTTTAAATGATAGGTCTTCATTTCAATATAGCTCTGGGGTCCAAGTCTGTGTTCCTAAACATTATGTTCAATAAATTCTGGGTTACACAAGAGACAGTTGTAACATAATAAATTTCTAGAAAATAAAACCTATTTAGATGTAGGGCTAATGAGATATTGAAAAAACAGTAAGTGTTGAGAAACTCAACGAGAAAGTCTGGCCTTAAGGCTGTAGAGTTAGCATTTGTACAAGAACTAAGAGTGGTGCTTCACATTCTTACCGATGCATGTGATCATAATACTTAAAACATGGAAAAGTTGGGTGGCCCAAAAGGAAAGCATTGTTCAAGAGGACCAAAAACGATGCAACATTCCTAAGCTCTGTTTCATTTTTATTTTCACCATTCCATTGCGTTAATTCATGACGTTTTGAGTCATTCAGAGATCATCTGATTAGGGAATTGCTTTCTTAGAACTTTTCCAGGCAACTCGCATTATGTATTTGTAGCTGATTCCCTGTGGAAAGAAGTATGAAAATAATCTCATTCTTTTCAATTCTGAGAAAAGACACCAAAAGAAGGAGGTCAGTAACACAAAGGACATGGGACAGCTGGGAAACAAGTGACAGGTGCTTCATGAGTCAGTAGATGCTGGATTCCGCTCAACGGTTGTATTCTTCAAGATGTCTAAATATTTGCATCGTGATGGAGTGTATTTAGTTTGGAAACCATATAATTTAATGCAGATCATACATATAAATGAATGCAAATTAAGTGCTCATTTTGAACACTTTTAACAAACTTCTTGATAAAGTCAACTAAAATTCTGGGGTATTTTAAAAACAAAACAAAACAAAAACCTTACGAACCAGCATGAAAGTAAGAAAACTATGGATATCAAATACAAAGAGAAACCAGGGATCCTGGGAGTTGTTCAAGCACCAAATCTGGCTTTTCTTCTAAGGACAGCAACTGGGAGACTGGGGACTTTCAGTATAATGGCTGCAGAGAGCACAGAGATTAAGAGGTAAGACTTAGGGTTGAGATGGTTACTCTCTACTCCCAGACTATTACTACAGACAAAGAGAGTTCCTAGTATTCTGTTCTTACAGTTCCCTTCCCCAAATAAGTTCAAGCTATAGCCAGATAGCAAAGAGGAAAGTGTGGAGAACAGTGGATATGGATCTGGGATTTGCTCTTATCCATCCAGATGGATAAAAACTACCTAGATCTGTGATCTCACATTCCCCTCCCTTAGGGTCACACAAAAGCCCGTCAAGCTTTCTGACAAATGCACTGCTAAAAGCACATTCATAACCCTGTCTATAAGTGAGGACAATGACCATGCAAGTCAAGAATGCACAGTCATGTACAGTGGATTTGCTCTTGTTTTCCCAAAATCCCCAGAGACACACCTGGGTGCTAGTCATTTGCTGATTGGAACAAAGGCAACTACGTGAAGTGTGAGCTGATTGTGAAGTTTATTCGCATACCAGGCAGTGTCTACATCATGGTCTATATTTCCTTGGGCAATGCCCTCGAATTCCTGGGGAAGTTATTTTTAGGACTTTTGTAATTTGCTCCAGCCCTCACTTTAAGTCTCTGGACTCTCTCTAGCCAACTGCAGATGGAAAGGCAGAGAGGACCAGAGATTGTCAGTAACACTATCCTCAGGCCACTTACTTACGATGGGCTGACACTGCTAGGTTCCGAACACCTGTGGTAGGTACTCTTATCCCCATTTTATGGATGTTAAAACTGAGGTTCAGAGAGGTCTGTGAACTCACCAAAGTCACACAGCTTATAGGTAAGTCAGAATTCAAATGTTGCTCTGTCTGACCCTACAGTCAGCTCCTTAGAGCTCCCTCACACAGCCTCTGCCTTTGTGACTGCTGCGTTATCAGCTGCTCAGTTCATGGCAATGAGGCTTCTAGAAGCTATGCCTGCCTCATGATTCAATTATGGCAACAGTCTCAATCTAGCTAGGATTTTTAATAGGACGGACTCAAAGCATTTAGAACACTTCAGAAAAATAATATTCTTAAAATTCTTAAGTTTTATTGTTTCCATTTCCTTGTTTAGCAGCTAGTTGTCTTATAAAAATAGACCAGTTATAATGACCACAAGAAACATACTTTTAATTTAATTAAATAAGGACCATGTATAGCAGAGTGAGTCATCTCTAAGTCTTCATGCTCTCCCAGGACACTGGATTACTCATGATTCATAGGGATTGTAACACAGGATCCTTGGTAATCTTACAAATGAATCACTATTTTTTTCTGAGTGTGTTAATATTCAACTCTTATTGAGGTCAATGATTTAGCTTCTTGAG
Source organism: Ateles fusciceps (assembly GCA_036589455.1). Taxonomy (NCBI): domain Eukaryota; kingdom Metazoa; phylum Chordata; class Mammalia; order Primates; family Atelidae; genus Ateles; species Ateles fusciceps. Next base: position 12,389,479 of record JAZHEH010001266.1, on the reverse strand, counting down.
GCCATGGAGTACATTTCCGGAAGCCTACTCACTTTTACCCATCACCTTTTTTTCAAAAAACCTGAAACTGGCTCGAATATAATATATTGAATTATGTTTGGGAAGAGTGCTGGGAAAGCTGAACTGATGATCCTCCAAAATATGCTTGTCACCTGCTGTGAGTTTCTGAATCATGTCATGAAGAATAAAGTAGTGCCAGGAGTGTCTCTGAGAAAGTGTCAAAAGTGTCTGATTTAATTGTTAATGTAAGGATTTAAGATGCTGTTTTTCCCTGGTGCTAACACCTCTCATTGATTCTGGAGCATTTCCATTTGTTGTTTAACAGAAACAGCCTTGGTATTTATAGCCCTATCACTCTAGAAGGGAAGCATTTGCAATTTGCACTTTCAATTTTGACTTCGAGACTTCTTTTCTTTAAACACCCTTCAAACGAGTGTCAGACTGCAATTCAAAGAATGCTTTGCAAGAGGTTGCACAAAGCAATTCTCATCCCTATAGGCGAACATTTCAGAAGAACCCCCATACTTCTTTGCGAATTGAAATCTAAATTGATGAGCCCTAGTTAGCCTCAACCCCACTATCGTCAGGGCTTGGGGGAAGATTTGTGTGTGTGTGTTCTTGTGTGCATGCTGTGACTGGAGTCATATCCTGTGGCAGATTGCTTTATCTAAAAGTAGTCACATCCATACGTATTTATACTCCATCCCACATGCTTTTCTTACGATGTGATGTTAGCCTTCCTCCATCAGGATGTGAGGTCTTTGTTTCTCCCTCTTGAACTTGAGGGTATCTTTGTAAATCCTTTGATCAACATAATGATGTCGAAGTGGTGTGCATGACTTCCAAAACTAAGACATTAAAGGCAGGGCATATTCTACCGCTCTATTTCTCTCTCTCTCTCTCCAATGCTGCCCTTTCGCCACCATGTTATGAGGAAACCCAGGGCACATGGAGAGGCCATTAGCGGATGTTCTAGCTGAAAGTCCCTGTAAACATTAGCTGATATTGTAACCATCCAATGGGTTCTTTTTGTCCATTGCCCAGGTACACCCTATTTATCAAGGCAGGGGAATTGCGACAGAGAAAGAGCTTAATACAGATAGAGCCAGATGATGGGAGACCAGAGTTTTACTATTACTGAAATTGGTCTCTTCAAAGGCTCAGAGGCTAGGGATATTTCACAGGTGGTTTGAGGGAAGAGGTGGAGGTTACTAGGCAACAGGCACTTGCTGATTGGTTGGAGCTGCAATTATAGGGTTATGGAAAATGTTTCTCCTATGTGCTGAGTTACTTCTAGGTGGGGCCACAGGAGTGGTTGCCTGGTCCAGGTCAACCATTTCAAGTCAGACATGCAAAAAACTTTAAAAGGTATCTCAAAAGGCCAATCTTAGGTTCTACGATAGTGATACTATCTGCAGGAATAATTGGGGAAATTGCGTATCTTGTGACCCCAGGAATAACGGCTGGCAATCCTTTATGTCTACACTTTAGTAGAATTCAGACTCCTCTATCTTCCTAGCCTGGTGGTCTTTCATTAGCTTTACAAAGGCAGTTGAGTTTGGGGGAAGGACTATCATCATTTAAACAATAAACTAAATGTCTTCCAAGTTTAGCTTGGCTTAAGCCTAGGAATACTTAAGGGCAGATTGAAGGCTAAAGGCAAGATGGGAATTGGCTAGATCAGATCTCCCTGACTACCATGATTTTTTCCCTAATAAAATTTATGCAAAGTTGGTTTCTATTTCATGACTTGAACCTCATGAATGATGGAGTCAAAACCAATCATCTGTCAAGCCACTCCCTCATGTAACTGTTCAAAAGGTTCACCTTGCCCACTGCCTAGACAGAGCCAATTCATTGAGACAGGGAAATTGCAATAGAGAAAGTAATTCACACAGAGCTGGCTGTGTGGGAGATCCAAGTTTTATTATTATTCAAATCAATCTCCCCAAGTATTTGAGGATCAGGGTTTTTAAGAATAATTTGATGGGGAGAGGGTGGGGCAGTTAGTCAGGAGTGCTGATTGATTAGGTCAGAGATGAAATTATAGGGAGTTGAAACTGTCTTTTTGTGCCAAGTCAGTTCCTGGTGGGGGCCACAAGATCAAATGAGCCAGTTTATTGATCTGGATAGTACCAGTTAATCCATCAAGTGCAGAGTCTGCAAAATATCTTAAGTACTGTTCTTAGATTTTATAATAGTGATGTTATCCCCAGGAGTCGTTTGGGGAGGGTCAGAATCTTGTAGCATCCAGACCTAAACCGTAATTTCTAATCTTGTGACTAATTTGTTAGTCCTACAAAGGCAGTCTAGTCCTCAGGCAAGAAGGGGGTTTGTTTTGGGAAAGGACTGTTATGATTTCTGTTTTAAACTATAAACTATAAACTAAGTTCCACCAAAGTTAGTTCAGCCTATGCCCAGGAATGAACAAGGATAGCTTAGAGTTAAGAAGCCAGATGGTGTTGGTTGGTTCAGATCTCTTTCACTGTCTCAGTTATAATTTTTCAGTGGTGGTTTCCCTAACCCATAGAAATTGTGGGAGATAATGCATGATTATTGCTGTTTCAACTCATTACTTTTTGGGAAGATTTGTTATGGCACAATTTAGAGATCAGTCAGTTCACACATATATTTTTCCTATTTTGGTATTACAAATTTTCAATCAGAAATTCTGAATCAATTTGTTGGTTGTCAGCATACTCGTTTAAAATAATAATTAACATTTACTGAGGACTTGCTATGTAAGAGGCATAGTCCTAAGTCCTTTACATATATTATTAATAACATGTGCATACTCCAAATGAACCATGAGTTGGGCACTACTCACCATTAGACGACCAGAGAACACTTACAAAATGCCCAGGACACCCAGCAGCTCTCCAGGTTCTGGGAGAGAAGGAATAGGCAGGAGGTTTGAGTGAAATTGTGGCATAGGGAGGCCTGGTTTTTGGTGGACAAGAGAGAAGAAACAAAGCATTTACCTACGCATTCATTTATTCAACAAGTATTTTCTGAGCATGTACATGTGCCAGGCCTTGTTTTGGGGCTGAGAAACAGCAGGGAATAAAATAGAAAATTACTGTTCCCTCATGGAGCTGACCTTGTAGTGGACTCCATCATGTTGCTTCAAGTTTCCCAGGGTGACCACCATGCATTCCATGCAGCTCCCTCTGGTTCTGCTGAGTCAGAACTATTGGAAAGGAGCCAAGTGTGGAATATCCTCAGCACCACAGGGACATTTATTGTCTACTCTTCTCAAGTAAAAGAGCTAATAGAATACAAAGAAAAGAAGAAAATGTTAATACCAAGTCAAACCTAAGTCATTAAAAAGAAAAAAGAAAGGAAGGAAGAAGAATTTGGTAATAATTTCTGAAAGAAAAAGAAAAAGGAAGGTAAGTTTTGACTGTAGAACACTCTGAGCATGGAAATCACATCTGATTAGAGACTTTATCCAGTCAGAGGGAAGCCAGGGAACCCAGGAAACCATAGGGCGTATGTCAGAAGGAAAGATGGGAAAAATCCAAAGGAACATTTTGCTTCCCTGGAAATTATGTAGAGCCAGCTCTTTTGAAGACACTAATGGCTACAAAAATCACAACCGTTTCTAAGTCACCCCAGAGCCCATATAAAATAGCCAGATCCTATGATGGGCTGCCTGCATTTTTTCTTGTGCTGAGTTCTGAGGATTTATAAGAGGAAGAGTGAAACTACCAACCCTAACTTTCCTCTAAGGTGGGTCAATTGACTGCTCACTGGAGGCAAACTGCAGATTTTGCAGGCCCCTAGCAAGTTGTAATTGCAGATTGACTCCTCCATCCTAAGAGGAGGAGGAGTAAAGCTGCTTACCAGGCTCCAAGCTGGGCAGAGAGCCTGGTCAAACTGTTGGTGCCTCATGACTCAGGAGCCCAACAGCAAGGCACCTTGTGAGAAAATACTGGAAGGCCCACGAGAGCCCTGAGGACTTCCCAGCAAGCCTAGGAGTGCGAATGCATGGCGGAGTTGGCCCGCTGGAAAGCAGTCTTGAGTCTCAAAGGATTTCTCTGCTCTTGTGAAAAACAATCATCTTCACTTCGGGCAATCATCTTATTAAAAATCTCACTTCGGTGGTCCCTAAAGTTCTTTTAATGTCTAATAAAATGTTGACCTAGTCTTTCATCATAGCTATGGCTAAGAGGAAGCAAAGAAAGTCTGGCAATCTTGATATATATATATATATTTTTTTTTATCAAAGAGTTTCTAAGATTAACTTCCTCTCTGCAACTTACAACCTCTTAAAATGGAAAAGATAAAAGTGTCATCTAAACAAAAATGCCTCAAACTAAAGCTGGCTTAAATGGAGAAAACTCATAAAGAGAGTTACTTGTGTTTTAAACACATATACAATGTAAACGGTGTCAAAAGTTCAGAATCTAAAATCCTTAAGTGTATTTAATGTTATCTACAGAATACATTCTAAATTTGAAAGCAAAACAAGAACAATATTTCTCTTAGTGTTTATTTCAGGTTTCTTTTGCCTCAAAATTATTTGGGAATCAGGAAAAAATAAAGAAATAAAAAATGCTTTATCTAACCACAGAGAGATAATCAAACACTCTCTGCCAAGCTATTCACCCAGGCAGCCGCACCTAGAGAGTAGAAATTGCTCTTTCTTCTTTCCTCCTCTCTGATAAAGGAATACTGAGCTATTCTTTGAATGAAAGAAAAGTCTCTACCTACATAGTGAGACATAACTTTAAAGAGATTAATGAAAATACTCCTTGGAAAAGTACATAGTTATATGGTTAAGGGACTTTTTTCCCCTGAGATGATATATAACAGAAAAATTATAAACCTCCGTACAAAAACATGAACATTATCAAAAGATCAAGGAAAAACACTTTTGCCAGGCTGGGCGCGGTGGCTCGCACCAGTAATCCCAGCACTTTGGGAGGCCAAGGCGGGCGGATCACGAGGTCAAGAGATCGAGACCATCCTGGTCAACATGGTGAAACCCCGTCTCTACTAAAAATACAAAAAAAAAATAGGTGGGCATGGTGGCGCGCGCCTGTAGTCCCAGCTACTCAGGAGGCTGAGGCAGGAGAATTGCTTGAACCCGAGTGGCAGAGGTTGCAGTGAGCCAAGGTTGTGCCACTGCACTCCAGCCTGGTGCCTGGTGACGGAGTGAGACTCTGTCTCAAAATAAACAAACAAACAAAAAAAACACCTTTGCCATATTTATAGATTTTTTTTTTTTTTTTTTTGAGACAGAGTCTTGTTCTGTCTCCTAGGCTGGAGTTCAGTGGTACGATCTCAGCTCACTTCTGCCTCAGCCTCCCAAGTAGCTGGGACTACAGGCACACACCAATACGCCTGGCTGATTTTTTGTATTTTTAGTAGAGATGGGTTTCACCATGTTAGCCAGGATGGTCTCGATCTCCAGACCTCATGATCCGCCCGCCTCAGCCTCCCAAAGTGCTGGGATTACAGGCGTGACCCACCACGCCTGGCCCATACTTTAGTGATAACTTGTTCATATCACCCAATAAAAAATGGCTCACAACCTAGTAGAAAAATGGCAAAAGAATGTGAAGTGGCAATTTACAGAAAGCAATATAGTTATCATACAAGAGATATTCAGTTTCATTCATTCATGAAAATGCAAATAAAAAATAAATGGAACATCATGTTTTGCCTCACAGAAAGACAAACAATTAAAACTTTGAGGTCATCTGGTGCTGTTAGAGATCTGGAAAATGTGAGCTCTCATACATTATAAGATAATAATTTGGTATAATTTTACAACAGGAAAATTTACCAATTACTATCAAAATATAAAATAAATATGCTTTTGACCCAATAATTTTACTATATATACACACAAAGAAAGTTTACTTCTAAAAAAATGTCCCTGAATATACATGAAAAGAGTTTATGTCAATGTGTGTGTTTAATTGTGTGTGTGTGGTGTGTCCCTATCTTCACACACATGGGTGTTCTTTGCAACACTGTTTGTAAAAGATAAAAACTAGATATAACCAAAGTCCATCTGAAGGGAACTGCAACAAATTATGGAACTGTAAAATAATAAAACACTGTAATGTCATTAAAAAGAATAAATTAGACCTGTATGAAATTATATGGAAATATCACATAATGCAAGTGAAGAAAGCAAAGTGTAGCATGATATATCTAGTCTGATCATTTTGTTATAAAATAAACATACACATTTGCAGGGAAAAGAAAGCTATAAGTACATGCAATGCCCTCCCTACTGTACGATATATAAAACCATCAATCAGTTATGCTTTGGAGAAAGCCTGAGAGATGGGGTGGGGGACAAAATAAAAGAATTTTATTTTTTCGATTTGTACATTTTTATATATTTTTAGCCTCATATGTTATTAATTTTATAAAAATACCAGAGTTATCTGACAAGGGAAATTATCCAACCCTTGTTTTCTTCTTTGTACCTCTTTGCAGTAAATAAATATTAGTTAATACATTAAAATATATTTTTTCCTGGATCTTTTTTCTTGCATATTGAAAATCAAAGTTGAATTTCTCTACCAGTTATATAATTAAAGGCTGTCAGATTCAAAGAGAAATTCAAAAACTGATTTTCTAAGAAAGGGAGGACATACGGATGCACCACTGATGCTTTTACTCTTAATAAATCCCTGTCTTTAAACAGTAATAGGTTTTCTAGCCAATCTTTTCATGTGATCCTTCTGCTCTTGCCAGTTCACATCTGGGGATGGTTTCGCTGCCTTTGACTAAACACTAAGGAGTTGTCAGGCAAAGGCTCCAAGTTGGATGTCTTTAGGACAGACATTGAAACACCGAAAGGACCAAAAAAAATTGAAGTAAAATAAACCTGAGAGCTTAAATAAAATGGGCAAATTCCTTTAAAGATAAAAATTAGCAAAACTATAATATGAAAGAAATTTTATAGCTATTAAACAAATTAAATTACTAAGTAAAACCCACTAACAACTACTCTACTATTATATATACTAAAATCTAAAATCTGACAATAGCTAGAATGATCTATATGGTAATTGATTAGAGTAGGAGACATTAGTATGAATTCACGTTAGATTAATGTAGATATAAAGATAGATTATACGTAGAAATTTTTATCGATTATGTACTTCTGGTGTGAAAGCACACAGATATCTGTATAAAAATGATCATTATCTCTTACATCATGGCATATTAGAAAATTAACTTAAAATACATCGCAGACCTGAAGGTAAGACTTAAATATAAATCTTCTTGTAAAAAAAGAATAAAAACCTTTGTATTCCTGAGATAGGCAAAGATTTTTACACAGAACACAGCACAAAACCATACATTTTAAAAATGAAAAAATTATATTTTATCAAAGGAAAACCTTTTTCTCTTTGTAAGACAACATTATGAAAATTCAAAAGCAAGCCATAAAATGGGAGGAAATATTTGTAATATGTAGATCTGACAAATGACTTTATTCAGACCACATAAAGATACATCACAACTCAATAATAAGACAAGCTACTTAATAAATGAGGAAAAGATTTGAAAAGACATTTCAAATGTGTGGGGGCAAGGGGTATATGGAACATCTCTGTAACTTCCTTTCACTTTTGCTGTGAGCCTTAAACTGCTCTAAGAAAATAACGTCTTTTTTTAAAAGTAGGCATTTTATAGCATAGGCTAAAACTGCATATGCAGCCATGATATAATTCTATGGATATACACACATCATATGGAAATGTTCTCTGGCTGGGTCTTAAAAAGTAATATAAAATGAAATAAATAAAAAATCAAATGATTTATAATTAATCAGTTTACAATCCTGGGGATTTTTCATTTAAGTTGTCACAGATTTATAGCCCCACCAGAGGGGTACATTTGTTAACAGCCGATGAACCTATGTTGAGACATCATAATCACCCAAAGTCCACAGGTGACATTAGAGTTCACTATTGTTGTACAGTCCATGGGTTTTGACAAATGTATAATGACATGTATCGATCATTATAGTGTCACACAGAGTAGTTTCACTGCCTTAAAAATCCTCTATGCTCCATGTATCCATCCTCCAATCCCCAACCCCTGGCAAACACTGATCTTTTTGCAGTCTCTATAGTTTTGTCATTTCCAGATGTTATATACTTGGAATCACAGATTATGTAGCCTTTTCAGATTGACTTCTCATACTTAGTAATATGCATTTAAGTTTCCTCTGTAGCTTCTCATGGCTTGATAGCACATTTCTTTTTAGTGCTGAATAACATTCCATTGTCAGAATATGCCACAGTTAATTTATCCATTCTCCTACTGAAGGACATCAGGATCATGGTTTCTTCCAAGTTTTGACAATTATGAACAAAGCTTCTTTAAATATTAAAAAAAAAAGACATTTCAGAGAAAAACATATAACATTCAATAAGTACATCTAAAAGTGTTCAACATCATAAGTCATCAGGGAAAAGAGTTAAAATCACAATGAGATACCTCAATATACTCATTGAAATAGCTAAAATTAAAATCACTAATATCAAATGTTGGTTGAAATATAAAGCAAATAAAATTTGTATATATTTTATTGGGAATATAGAATGGTCAAATCAATTTGGAAAAATGTCTGGCAGCTTCTGATAAAGGTAAACACATATCTACCATTAAACCAAGACATTCTATGCCTAGATATTTGACCAAAATGAAAACATATAGCCATACAAAAACTCGTACACAAATGTTTATGGCAATTATTTTTTGATAGTCAAAAGTTGAGGGGGGAGGTAACCCAAATGTCTACAAAACAGATAAATGCATAAACTGCAATGTGTCCATACAAAGAATAATTAGCAATAAAAAACTCAAACTACTAATTTAGCAACATAGATGAATCTCAAAATTATGTTGATTGAAAGAAACAGTACATTCTATATTTTTATACTTTTGTATAAAATTTAGAAAATGCAAACTAATCTATAATGACAGAAAGTAAATCCGTGGTTGCCTGGTGCCAAAGACAATGTTTACAATGGATTTCAGAGAGGAAAGAGGAACCGGGGAGGGAGCTGGAGATAAAAATGCTGTGCCTCCATTGTGGTGATGGTTTCTTGGGTATATACAGGTTTCAAAACTCAAGTAATTATATTTACTGTACATAAATTATATGGAAATAAAGTTTTTTAAAGAGTTGTTTACCTGCTATTTTAGACAGAAATTATCAAGAATTGAGAGAACATACACAAGAGTTGGAGTAAAGGTGGAGCCAAGGTTTAAACCTAGCTGATAAATATCAGGAAGAGAGAGTCAAGAGAAAGATATCTTTGGTCCGAATTGCAAGAGATGGTGACTTACCAGGTCTGACACTTATGTGTTCAAAAGTTCTAGTGTCAGAATAGATTTTATCTCACCAAGTTGCTTTCTCTGATCCATTCCTTCTTTAACTCATCCCCATACTCCCTGCCCCTGAAGCTATGGATTGTGAGGTTGACGCCCACTTTAGAACTCTGCCAAAGTAACAGATAATATCTTAAAGATAATATCTTACTATTTTACCAAGATATTACTATAAAATAGTTAAGATATTATCTGTTAAGCCAGTGTTTCAAGTAGTGATGTCTAAAACTCATTTAATGTCTTCTTCCTTCAACACCCCCACCCCACTTGAGACATTTGTATTTTAACAGGGTGCTCCCACATTGGGTAGAACCCACACTATAAACTCTCTAAAGGTGTGATTCACAGCACTAAGGCTGATGAAGGGCAGGATGATGAGTTCAGTCAATGGAGCTTTTAGCTTGGCTCCTGCAAGCATGAGATATTCTCCCCTCTAACAATAACATCAGCCCTACCAAACTGTAAAAGAATGAAGACCAGGTCAAATGGAATTTCTATTTCTAGGTCCTTGAGGAATTGCCACACTGTCTTCCACAATGGTTGATCTACTTTACACTCCCACCAACAGTGTAAAAGCGTTCCTATTTCTCCACATCCTCTCCAGCATCTGTTGTCTCCAAATTTTTTAATGATCGCCATTCTTACTGGTGTGAGATAGTATCTCAATGTGGTTTTGATTTGCATCTTTCTGATGACCAGTAATGATGAGCATTTTTTCATATGTTTGTTGGCCACATAAATGTCTTCTTTTGAAAAATGTCTGTTCATATCTTTGGCCCACTTTTTGATGGAGTTGTTTGTTTTTTTCTTGTATATTTGTTTTAGTTCTTTGCAGATTCTTGGTATTAGCCCTTTGTCAGATGGGTAGTTTGCAAAAAATTTTTCGCATTCTGTTGGTTGCCAGTTTACTATAATAATTGTTTCTTTTGCCGTGCAGAAGCTCTTAAGTTTAATTAGATCTCATTTGTCTACTTTGGCTTTTGTTGCCATTGCTTTTGGTGTTTTAGTCATGAAGTCATTGCCTATGCCTATGTCCTGAATGGTATTACCTAGGTTTTCTTCTAGGGTTTTTATGGTGTTATGTCTTATGTTTAAATCTTTAATCCAACTGGAGTTAATTTTTGTATAAGGTGTAAAGAAGGGGTCCAGTTTCAGCTTTTGCATATGGCTAGCCAGTTTTCCCAACACCATTTATTAAACAGGGAATCCTTTCCCCATTGCTTGTTTTTGTCAGGTTTGTCAAAGATCAGATGGTTGTAGATGTGTGGCATTACTTCTGAGGCCTCTGTTCCATTGGTCTATATCTCTGTTTTGGTACCAGTACCATGCTGTATTACTGTAGTCTTGTAGTACAGTTTGAAGTCAGGTTGCTTGATACAGCAATCCCATTACTGGGTATATACCCAAAGGATTAGAAGTAGATATATTATAAAGACACATGCACATGTATGTTCATTGTGTCACTGTTTACAATAGCAAAGACTTGGAACCAACCCAACCCATCAATGATAGAATGGATAAAGAAAATGTGGCACATATACACCAGGGAATACTACGAAGCCATTCTCAGCAAACTAACACAAGAACAGAAAACCAAACACCGCATGTTCTCACTCATAAGTGGATGTTGAACAATGAGAACACATGGACATAGGGAGGGGGAACATCACACACTCGGGTCTGTTGGGGGGTGAGGGTCTAGGGGAGGGATAGTAGGAGGTGGGGAGATTGGGGGAGGGATAACATTAGAAGAAATACCTAATGTAGGTGATGGGGGGGATGGAAGCAGCAAAACACCATGGCACGTGTATACCTATGCAACAATCCTGCAAGATCTGCACATGTACCCCATAACTTAAAGTTAAAAAAAAAAAATGAAACTCAGGACTTTCAGCAAATGGAAAATCACTCACACAAAGTCAGAATGTCCCCAGGAAAAATGGCACCTTTGCTGGACATCTTCTGAGTCATCTCCTACTTCAGTAGGGGACTCAGGTACAAAGGTAGGGCACACATGCCTTAGGTGACCTCCTCAGAACCCTGACCTACTTTCTTTCAACTATTTGCCTGTCTTCAAAGGCAACTAATAGAATCAAAAGAGTTTCTTTTTTAAAGCAGGTGTGTGATTTTGTGTGGGCAGCTTTTTAACTTCTCTCCGGTGAGAATGCTAACATCTTAAGCAATCAAAAATTATATAGTATGTGTAGTAATTGTTTCACAAACTAATAATTTTTCTCCTTCCCTATTCTTCCCTTCCCTCAATGCAAGCTGTAGTGGTTTGAATTGTGTGCCACAAAAAGATACACTGAAGTTCTAATTCCCAGTACCTATGCATGTGACCTTATTTCAAAGCAGGGCCTTTGCTGATGTAATTAGTTCAGGATCTCAAGATGAAATCGTTCCGGATTTAGAATAAGCCCTGACTGCAATGACTGGCATCTTTATAAGAGGAAAGGACACACAGAGATACAGAGAAGAAGACCATGTGAAGACAGAGGCAGAGAGGAGTGACACAGCATCAGGCCATGGAGCACCAAGAACCACTGTGAGCTGCCAGCAGCTAGGAAAAGGCAGGAGACAGTCTCCCCTAGAGCCTCTGAGGGAGCAGGGTCCTGCTGTCATCTTGATTTCTTACTTCAGGCCTCCAGAACTATGAGAGAATAAATTTCTGTTGTTTTAAGCCACATAATTTGTGGAAATTTGTTATGGCAGCCCTAGGGCAGTAAATACACAGGCCAATCCTATAAACCCACCCAACAATAGTTAATTTAGACCATGTCCCAAAGCTATGTCAGAGGAGCAAAGAAGGAAAACTATAATCACTCATTTTTCATGCTAGGTGCAGTGGCTTATGCACCTGGGGAGGCCGAGGCAGAAGGATGGCCTGGCAACATAGCAAAGTCTTCTCTCTACAAAAATATTTTTAAAAATAAAAAATTTGCTGGGTGTAGTCTACAGGACTACAGCATGCCTGTAGTCCCAGCTTCTCAGGAGGCTGATGTGGGAGGATCACTTGAGCTTGGAAGATCAAGGCTGCAGCTGCAGTGAGCTTGATTATGCCACTGCATTCCAGCCTGGGCAACAGAGTGAGACCCTATCTCAAAAAAAAAAAAGAAAAAAATTTTGAGAATCTAGTTTAAGGTAAAAGTCAAATACTAAATGATATCATGTAAGAGAAAAACCGGAAGTTGTTAAAATTGCACAGTGGTACAAGTATTTTGGAAAACAACCTAGTATTATCTTGCAAAGCTGAAGATGTACACACCTTTCACAGAACATGACTGCAGGAAAAGAGAGAAACTATTGCACATGTTGACAAGTGTAGGAATCTTTCTCAAACATCTTTGTTCCTAATAGCCACAAACTGGAAATAATCCAAATGTCATCAACAGAATAACAATATGCAAAATGCACTGTATATTTACAAATGGAATGTTATTCTACAGTGAATATTCATAAAATATGACTACATACGATCAACTGAATGACTTTTTCAAACATGATGTTGAATGAAAGGCAAGAATATATACACAGTAAGATTTCATTTATATAAAATCTTGAAGGTAGTTCTCAAATGTAAATTTTGTTATTTGAAGATGAATACTCAGGTAGCAAAACTATAAAGCAGAACAAGACAGTGATTAACATGAAATTCAGAACAGAAGCTAACTCTAAGAGCAAAAGTCAGTGATTACAATTGGGAAGAAATACACAGGCTGAGGAGAGGAGAGGGCTTTCATTACATTGATAATTTTCTTTTTATTTGGTTGGGTGGTGGTTTTGTAATTATTTCTATTTTTTCTATACCATTTTTCATTATATTCATTTTCTTAATATAAACTATTTAAAAAAACATTTTTTTAAAAAATGATAAAGGATAAAAAAGGAACAAAAAATATCAACAGAAACATAAAATGTTCCTATTCTTGCTGAAGAAATGTGCATGTTTTCATATGGTTCTTTCACATTATCTTTCCTGCTCTGATTTTCAGCCTGTCAGCTAAACTCTTGTCGAGGCATTTTCTACAGAAAGCCATAATTCTGGAAAAGAAGGGGAATGTAATGAAAAAGCTCAGCAAATCTTAACTGTTGCTTCAGGGTCAGGGCTCTATGGAGAATGTGGTATTTAGCTTTGCCACAGACTACCTCCCCCAAAGCTGCTAAGTGGTGACAGAGCTTGGTTGGGGATTGGTGTAGGTGCAGAAAGAGTCCAGCTAACATGCAGCACTTTGCCAATTCAGAAGGGATTTTCATGTGGTCTGGTCTGAGCCTCACCCTAGCCCTGTAAAAAGACCTTATTGCTGCTGTTATACTGTTGAGATTGTTAACGCTGCAGAGAAACTAAGGGACTTGTGCATAAAGTCACAAATTAGGGAAATGACAGGGCCAGAATTGGAAACCAGGTTTTTCCCCCAGTGGAATCTGGTGACCTTTAATGGAGCTCTGCAGCAAACTTACTGACATCCACATAAATGTGGCAGGAGACGCTGCAGTACGGAACTGATTTGATGCAAATGTCTCAAACTCAGGCTGTCATGGTGGGCTGTGAGCCAGCAGGCTCTGATGGGCTGTGCAGAACACAGACGTGGTTTAAGCTAATCAGAGTACATCTGAGGGCATTAGTCTTTTGTAAGGCTTGTACGTATGGCATAGTCAGAAGACAACATTAATATTGCTCATGAGGGTTTGTACTGTTTAGCAAAGTCCTTCATTTATCTTCCATGTGGTTATTTCATCCCCTCCCAAATATTACACACTCCTAGCCAAACCTCAGTTCTTTACAAACTCAAAGCAATGAATCACTTAGTAAACCATTTCAGATAAATAGAATCAGATCTCAGTTTGGATTTCCTGATGAAGAAAGTAATATACCGACCCTATTTCATATTGTTGCCCTCCATGCCAATAAATTGACCATTTGCAATATTGCTTCTGCCAAGAAATCCCCCAGGTCCTCAAGAGGTTTCAACAGAGGATATATGAAAAGACTAAACAAACATCATTGTATCATCCTCATTTCTGTACTCAAAGCTTTTGCAAATTTAAGCAAGCTATTTTTTTATGATCTCTTCAACTAACCGTCTGTTAAAACCATTCTTGATGCTAGTACTTTGAGTTTAGGTGTTAAAACGTAAAGTTTGTATCCCTTAAATGCTTTGATAAAGTAACTTTGAAATAAAATATAAGCTAAAATAAAATCCCAGTCAGCATTAAGATGGATATATTTCTCTTGCTTTTTCTAACTGACTCTATCATATATAATGAATTTGAGACATAGGCCAATGAAATACTAATTTTGCAGAATGGTAAAGCTTCGTTAAGATTGCTAGAATCTGGTGAACAGACACAAATCAAAGATGGCATTGTAATGAAAGAGCACATGGTTGCAACGGTGTTTGCTTATTATCTATTAAGCTGCAAATGATGCTGGATCTAGGCATAATTCACTCCCTATTCTAAAATGGGACTGGTCACCTTGTGGATATGTCAAAAGAGCATTCAGGTCACCTCCTTTTCTCTCCTCAGCCCTGCCTGAGAGTTACCTTCATAGTACAATGGCACAGACCTTCACCACCTAAAATAATCTCCCCAATGTTACCGTTCTTCCATTTCAAATGAAAAACAAGGTGAAAATGAATTGGAATCTTGGTACACTATACCTCATTTGAAGAATTAGGAAGCCCTACATCTAGAGTTTACCTTTTAAGTTAGGATGGCACACATATCACATAATCAATATGTAAGAATAAGACAATTATTTTATTTTTAGAGTCTGGTAGAGTTCAAGGAAAGGCCAGGGAGAGAATGACTGTCATCTGGAGCTGGAATCTGGCATGCCTGAGGTGCATTACTCTGGTTGAACCATATTTAATAATGGCATTCCTTTTCTCAGTGCTCTTACTGTGCATCTACATGGAAATGAAATTGTCTTTGATATAAGAATATACAAAGATATAAAGAGGAACAAATCAGTCTGAATTCTTAGACCAGTAATTGCAGAAAAAATTTAAGTAATTTTAGACCTACAGGAGATCTTTACTTGAAATTGCTGGAAGACTTAGAACCCATAAACCTCAGTTTCCAAATCTGTAAAATAAAGATAATAACTGTACTTTCTTTACTGGGTTGCTGTGAAGGTTTAATGAAATCATGTAAAGTACTTAACAGGAAGTTGAGTACCTAGTAATTGCTTAATACAAGTTATAATTAATGATTATATTTACATTGTTTCCCAGCTAAAATATTCAATTACATATAAAAATTTTAGGTTAATAAGGTGAAATAATAATAAAAATACCATATACCAGAATATTGTGGCACAAACTAAAAATCAATTTTTTCTCCATTATGTTATTTACTCTTCACAGTCATCTCAAGTTTCCATATTTTCATATTCCAGAAAAGAAAACCAAAACTAATCTTCTGGAAAGTTCATAAAGAAACAGGAAGAAGAAATATTGCCTTGCACTTTTATAAATCTATTGTGCCAAAGACTGTCTCAGACGTTCCCAAAAATTGGTTTCAACTATTTTAAACTAATATACTTTTGAACTATATTTTTATAATTTTGATCATGACAAAATGTTCTTAAATTATACTCTTACCATCCAGTCAGAAGTGCCCTATTCAAGTAAGCCTCTTTCATTTTCCTTTTGTATCTCTTTCTTTAAAAAAAAAAAAAAGGAGAATATTAAAGGTATATGTGCAGGAATATGTCATGTATGCAAAGGCACCTCATGGGATTCTAATCAGCAGGTATCTTAGGGACCTTTTGCAAGTGGAATGAAATAGAGGTTCAGATAAAGTAGTGGCTTTATTTTGTTTGCTTGTTTTCAACAAAAGCTTTATTCAATTAACCATGGAATAGGTTAATGAGGGTTTATTTTAGAAGAACTGTGTTAAATCTATGAAGTGTTGCTGTTTTCATAGAAATTGTGGGGTGATTAAAAAGATTTAATGGTTCCTTAAAGTAGCAAATGACACCTATTCTAGGTAAAGCAATGAGCTAGCTCCATCCTGCCTTCACAATAGAATCACCTGGAGCTTTCAGAAATGACTCAAGTCTGCACTTCACCCCCCAAGAGATGGTGACTTTATGGGTCTGCAGTGGGGCCTAAACACTGATATGATAAAAAACTCTTCGGCTGCTTCTATTTGGCAGCTACGATTGAGAGTTACTTTGATATTACTGTGACAGATGAATAACAAACAAACAAAATGGAATGTCCCATCAAGGAGCTTGGAATCCTGCTTAAGGAAAACATACTTCAAAAATTCATTAATAGACTTTCAACAGGTGTTGAAAGACATAATTGCTGATAAATTTCATATTCCTTTCTCTTCCTTCTGTCTTATCTATCTCTCTAGCAATAAGATGATTGGAGGCCAGAGACATAAATTACTTCTTGGAATAAAATGTAGAAAAATCAAGGGCCAATTAATAATATGTTTTGTTGCAGATACCCTTAATTACTCAGAAAAGATTTTTTTTGAAAAAGGGTGCCCAAGAAGTATCCCCAAAAAGTGTCCAAGTAAAATTACAGATGCTTGGGGAGTGTGCTAGTTGTGAAAACTGAGCATTAACAATGGATTATGCTGGCTTTATTTGAGGCCCTGTTGATGCTCATCTGTTTGATGATAAAAGGGAATCCAGGGCTTTCCCATTAGCTTTATCTTCATCCCTGCCTTTCTCACTAAACAACATGAAGCTACAACTTGAACCCAGTTTTGTTGTTATGCCATGAGGAACCAAGCTTGCCTTGTTCATAGGCTATGCCAAAAGCTGGAAAAGTCCGAGTGGAGGAAATCTGATTCCAATTTGGGGACGAAAGTACAATTCCCCCCTGCCAGGTTTAAATTGAGAGCATATTACTCATTTCTAGTTAATTTCCAAGCCTGCAGAAGAATTTGGCACAAGTGTGCGGTATATGTTCTTTCAACTGCTTACTTAGGGACCCTGACCTTGATGGAATAGTCATAATTGGAGGGGAAAAAGTTAATCAATGAGAATCATGGTTAAACACCCTATTTATGTAAGAAAATACATGTATTAAAATTAAAAGCAGAGCAATCAAAACAAGAGGAGCAGATTAATACATTTTTCTTGTCTCTGACAATCTTTTTCTTAATGTCAATGCCTGAAGCCCATGAGGGTAGAGAAATGAAAGGCAATGGTTCTCAAAGCACGTGTACTGAAAAGAAACAGGATCATAGCAAGTCAGTGTGGGAGAAGCCATCCTGTTCATGGGGAAACCATACCTTCCCATGGATTTTAAATCCAGATTCTTTCTCATAGATTTCTTATTGGTGTATTGAAAACATCAAAGGAGATTTTTCAGGCTTTTCTTTTTACCCTTTTCAAATGTATTCCTTTTTAACATGAAAAATTTTTGCCATCTCCTATGTGATTGTAGTCTCCCTAATTCGGAAAGATACACAACGCACAAACGCCCTAAAGTGTGTATGTATAATAAACATTTGTATATTACATATACTATGAAGTGCAATTGTATTTGCATACATTTCAAAAATAGTGGTAGACACAAGGTCACCTAAGTTTCTCTCTGTTTTATAGTCAATGGTCATTCTTGCCTTTGACAAACAAAACAAATTCCTTGGTTACCATCCTAGATGTCTGCAGTTCGCTCACTATGTTCTGAAGATTCCTGAGTAGGATGCTTTTTCCTTTCGACTTGGTTCCTTTTTCTTCACACCTCACCTGACCTTCATGACTGCCATCCTTCCATCTAATTTCATCACCCCAGTCATGGACACCAATTTCTCCCCCTTCACTGGCTAAAATGTTACTGAAACAATTGTGTCAAGCATAAATAAGACTTCCAATAAAAATCTGGGAGTAACAGCAGGGTGCCATCACACCACAGCCAGGGAGGCCATTTAAAATTGAACATCACACATTGTGCTGGCCAGTTTGTCAAGCATGCCTTACCCAATATTATTTTCCACTCCCACCCCCTTCCCCTTTCTTCTCAGGATCTAGCTGGGATCTTCTCTCTCTCTTTTGGCAGGTGGAGAGGTTGGAGTGCAGTGGGGGAGATCATAGCTAGCTACAGTCTCGAACTCCTGGGTTCAAGTGATCCTCCCACCTCAGCCTCTCCTGAGCAGTGATCTGCTTTCTTCAAACCAATAATTATTTTAACCAAGAAATTCTCCTACCTCTAGCACCCCTTTATCAACAACTTTTCCTCCTGCCTCAGGCCCTCCACCACAGCAATGAGGATTCCAACCTTGCCTGTCTCTGGCATCAGGGTAAATTGAAAATCTCTGTTATTTCATTACACAGAGAAATTTTAGGCCCTTTGTTATTATTGTGTGTTTTACGTTTATTATAAAAAGCCCCTTTATATGTCTTTCTTCCTGCCCTCTCAGAGCAATCTTTCCACACTTCAGTCAACTTGTAGCATATTAGCTTTTTCTCCCTGCCATAAGTATGGCTGAGAATGATTTATTTGGCCTACAGCCATATTGGTGAGCCTCTTAGAACCCCCTGCAACATGCCTCATCAAAGCTACAGCCACTCTAGCTTGGAAACAGCTGATCCTTACATCAGTAAAACTCTTGAGTGGACAAATGGGGTTTTTGACACAGTTCACTTCTGGTGAAAACACTTCATCTTTACTTTATCATGAATTTTACTCCTTGACCTTCTCCTCACCTGCTTTCTTTAATAAAGATGATGAACAGAGATAAAAGTAAAGGAACACTTGCAGCAAGGTGTTAACTCTCCCAGCAGAAGCATTACATTTGAATGTGCAACACAATCTTAAACTAAGATGGTTTAAAGGAAGAATGAGTGTCTCTGGCTGTGAGATATGAATCATCCCAAAACAGGAGGAGAATATGTCTTTGCGGGGAAAGGGCCTTCCCAGCTTCCTGGAATTGTGCAGTATAACATGACTTCCTATTCCATCTTTCTATATGCCTCCCTTTTATAGACTAGCTTACTTTAACAGAAGAATTGAAATGGATGAGGTCCAAGTGAAGTCATATCTTCCCCTTCTCATCCATAGTACTGGATTAATAGCTCAAGCATGTGATCCTTTCATTATCCTCCAAATTGCCCACAGCCCCTACTTCCTACTAGGTATTCAACAGATACCCAGTGCTCAGTGCTTGGGTCTTATAAAGAACTGATTGATTTCTGAATGTTAAAAATATGCATCTCTCTTCCTTACAAAAGTTAATTAAATTGTAAATTCGCCAATCATGTTGTACACTTGCGTTTTGGAAGAGTGCCAAGCAAATATTCGGTGACTGGCATAATGTTGCAGTGGTTACAATTGTGAATCAGAATCAGACCCCGTGGGTCTGCAACTCAGCTTTGACATGTACCAGGTGACCCAGGGTAGGTTATTTAATATGTCTGGCTTAGTTTCATCATATGTAAAATGGGGATAATAAAGAACCTGTCTCTTAGGTTTGCTGCAGGAATAAAACGAGACAATTCCTGTTTAATGCTTAAAACAGTGTATAGTAAGAAATTCAAATATGACTTTGTATGTCTGCTTTCACGGAGGTATCTGTGTGATACATGTAGGTTTCAGGGTGATTATAAAGCTGAACTCAGAAAATATAAAGAAAAGTGCAATGAATCGGCTACACAACTCTAGAAATTCTAGCTTCTTTGAAACTATAAAATGCAAAGGGGAGAAAAAAAGGAACCAGTTATGAAGAGATTTCTTTGGAAAGATCTGTAGCTGACTGAGTCCCTACAATTCTTCTTGGGGTGGATGGCTGGGATGTGTGGTCATGTTACCGTTTAGCCCACTGTTTTGTAAATTTGATGTGAGAAAGGGATTCAATGGGAATATTTTAAGACCTCTCAATACTGTGTCCGGGACAGAAGAACATTATGGATCTCACTCCTGCTTCAGGGATCAGGAGAGCTGAGTAAACAGCGATTGGCTCAGTGCCTGGGAAGCAGAGGCAGGACCGTTTCGCTGGGTTAGAGGCAGCCTGCAGAGCCAGTATTTGTCAGACCAAGGGGTTTAGTTGCTTTTCTGAGGATCAGATGCTGACTAATCCAGGAGAGAGAAAGTTACCTGATACTTTTACTGTCACAGAGAGGTGCCTGAGAAGGATGGAGGGCCCCAGCAGCTAAAGCCAGAGGAGAGCATCAAGGTTTGAAAGGAGTCACATGCAACCACCCAGTGCAAGGATGTATCAGTGTGTTCAAGGTCACTGCAAGAGGGTGCATGTATCAGCCTCTGCAATGAGATTTGGGAAGAATTGAGCAAGTGTTCCAGAGAGAAATAGCCAGCTTTTCAACATTTTCCAGGATGGAGACTTAGCAAAGAGTTTCAGTTAGAATCCAAAGACAGTCTGCTGGCAGGATTCCTCCTGGGTTGGGGAGGTGAGTCCTTGTTCTATTAGAGCCTTCAACTGATTAGATGAGGCTCACCATGTTATGGTGATCAGTTTGCTGTACTCAGAATGCACTGTTTTAAATGTCAATCTTATCTAAAAAAAATACCTTCCCAGAAACATCAAGAATGATAATTGCCCAAATATCTGGGTACTATGGCCTAGCGAAGTTGACACATAAATTTAATCATCACAGGTGGGGTGCAGGGAAAAGTATGCAAGCAAGTGAATGCAAGAGGGAAGCCAGACACATCCTTTTCCCACTTCGGGTTTGCAGACTTGGGAAAGCAGGAGGAGACTTGATGTCACATGGTGACTTTAATTTATTATGTGCTGGATCTTCTGATTTTTCACATGAAAGTATCTGTACAACCCAAAGTAGACTTAGAATGCTGGGAGAGAAAGTCAATGATCCTGCCTGAGCAGGTTATTAAACTTTTTAAAAAGAATAGCAGTATACCTAAAAGAACAAAATAAAATAAGTCTTTTGATTACTTCCTATGTATTTATGCATAATACACCAGTTACAAGTGCCTGGTACATGGTAAACATTCAGTAAACACTACTATTACTACATATGCATACACACATGATAATTTACAATAAATCACACACAAAATCTATGTACTTTTATATGTGTGCTTTTTTGATGGTTTCACATAAATTTAGGCTGACAATCTGAAATAGTAGCAAACACTTCATGCAACTGCTTAACAGGTGGGAAAAAACCCCAATTTTTAAATGTATTTATTCTTTTATACAATTATATTCCAATAACTGCTTTATGTTTTGATGTTTCACACAAATATATTTCCTGAACTTTGCTCTGTAGTGGGATAGATACGTATACATGTAAGTTTATATATATATATATATATATATATAAACATACATATAAATTTATATATATAAACATATATATATAAACTTACATATATATAAGCTTTAAAACTTGAACATACTCATGCTATGGCAAATATATTTGCCTTTGTTGAAGTTCATCATTGTCTACAGCCTTGGGGCACTATTGACTCTTAGGTGAACCAATACTCATCTTGCTCAATTGAAGTAGGAAGTTGTAATTAAAGAATTTGCTTACTACCCTACCTTTCCTTGTTCCTTCTCCCCTCTGAGTTTCACTCTTCTCAGTATACCTGCCTACACTGCTACTCTGGATTCCAGAAAACATAGTTGCATGTGGTACTCAAAGTAAGTCGATCAGTTCAAGATATCATTTAGCTTGACCCAATAGTGGTGTTCAAAGGTCCTTTTTAAGATGTTATTCTTTGGGCTGTGCAAACAGCCTTTTAAGAGATGCTTTTAAAGGTGGAGATGAAGATCAATAAGAATAAATTAGATGCCCAGATCTAAGGATGTAAAAGGCTTGCATTAAGACAGAAATTGGCTTTCTTACACAAAGAAACCCTTTGAGTTACAGCTTTAGTGGGTTTAATTTAGCCATGGGCTTCTTGATAATCATTTTTTTCTTGTTTGTGTGTGTGTGTGTATTTGTTTTATTATCTTTTATTCAAAGGAGTTAGGACTTCATTACACAACACTTAACCCAAGATTGTTATATAAATTTTGACTTTACTTTTTAAAATTCCTGCTAAAGCACCAACTGAAGTAGTTCTTCCTTCAAAATAAAATATATGTGTAACTTCATAGGACCTATAACCCAAAATAAATTACTGTAGTGGTTCACTAGCTAAAGAGAGGTGGACCGGGATGGCATTGTGTTAAGTCTTACTTTCCTGAACAATAAAGGGAAAGACTTGGCTGCATCCCTTGGCAACGTACCGCATGTTAACTAATTTGTGGTGAAGGTTTAAACAAAATTCATGCTGGAAAATCAAGCAGTTTCAGAAGCCCCACTCTCATTCCATCAGACCACTTTGAAAATAAGATACTGCCAAGATTTTGAAAGTGGGATAGAAAGAATGTTAAGTCTTGCCATTGACTTTCCAATGCTGAGTAAAACAGAAGGCTTGCCAACTGGAAGACAGAATGAACACCAGAGTCCACAATGATGCCGGCAATGGCCCTGGCAAATGCTGAGTCTCGGAAACTGAAATTGTGACACTGTGCTCGTATTAAGCAGCAGGAAGGAGATGATCCTCCGAATTTTATCAATTTAAGTGGCTGATACCTTTTCAACAACCTGGGCCTTTTTGTTAAAGCTCAGAAAAGCACTTCATAAGAAAATAAAGTGTGTGTTTTTTCAATCAGGTCTCTAGGCTGTAAATCATAATCAATTCACATTTCTTAAATATTTGCTAGGATCTGTAACCGACATTAATAAAATTGGGTAGTAAATTTGCCACAAAGGAGAGATACAAAAAAGAAGTCACACTTACATGAAAATAGAAAAAGAAAGAATGGACTTGGAAAGAAAAACGTGTAGAGAGAAGAAAGCCACTCATTCAGTTTCTACCCTGGTATCACCTGTGATTGCATCACATTGCAAACTGTCATTGGCAGACTTGTCAATTTTCTTTTTGGGTCCTGAGGAAACATTTTTATCACAGTTGCTAAGATGCTCCCCACTCTCTCAGGGAAGGGCTCCCCATGCCTATGAAAGTTACTAAAAGGCAGGTCCTACTGAAGCCCCAAGAGCTGAAAATGTGAGAAGGTGGTGAAAGTGGCTGGAGCTGTCCCTGCCAGCAAGCATAGCGCTTTCCAAGTAGGCAACCAGGAAAGTAAACATGCCAAGGGACAGAGCAGGAGGTCCTCTCTGGGTAAACAAGACCTGCTTCCCATATAACCTCTGTCTGACCTCCCAAGGGAAATGGCCAAAGTAGTCAGCACCTCCAGCCAGTGGAAGCAGCATCAGTGACAACTGGCGCAGGAACTCCCAGGCTTTCTGAAGGAGCAAAGCAATGACACAGCAGTATTTCCAGGCAGAGTAAAATGATGATCACACTGCAGAGGCTCCTTTATTCTCAGTCTCTTCTCCATTACCTGTCATATTTCTTCGTGGTAAATACCACTTAGACTTATGGAGATTTGTTATGAACACAGTTATCCTGTTGCTCTCAAATGGGATGAGTATTAACAATCTATAACATGTGATACATGATGATGCAAGGCCCTGCTAATTTTAACTGGATTCCTGAGTAGGACAGAGAATGCTGAGCTGCTCTGGTGGTTTTGTGGGCTTGTTTCAGCAGAGGAACTAGCGGCAATCGCCATGAAAACCCCTCTTATAAAAATGATAAATACAGAATGAGACTTTGGGGCCAAATTGGCATTGGTATCATTTAATTTCTTTTTGTGTTTCCAGCCAATTAAATGAATGGGTGCCTGTGGTAATTAAACTCACTTTGATAATTAGGCCTTAAGGATTCTTAAATTACTGAATGTTAATGAATATTTCCCAAGTACGGTCCCTGTATCCTAAGTGCTGCCAATGGAATTTGACACTTTATCAATAAAATATAGTTCTTTTAAAAATTCCACATAGGAAATAGAAATTAGAAACAGAAAACTTAGTTCTGTTGCTTTTCTTTACAGGTTTGAGCAAGTTGATGAAATTTAAATCTAAAAATATTTCCACTATAAAAGAGACATAGTTGAATTTACCCCTTGGAACCTAGAGGGCCATATATAACAGTATGCAAATTAAAGCTATATACAAGGAGGAAACTGTTGCTTCACCAAAGCTACCTGCAAATGAACAACTGATAAATGCCCACTGTATTTGCTAATAATCTGAGGCTAAGGATGGGAAAGGTCTGGGCTGTCGTGGAGGTGTTCTCTCCAGGCAGAAATGTGCAATGGCCCTGCTCTGGTGATTCCACCAGGAGATGAGCCGTGCCAAGCATTCTTTGCTGAAAGCTGTGCTTTCCATTTTTCTTGATATTGTTTTACAAACCTTTACTATTTGTTCCTTGGGCTTACAATACAAATCAGTAAATCGAAACACACTTAGATCAAATACTTATTGCAAACATGAGTATTGAAGGAAACATTTCTAGGACATGCCTTATATACATTATTTATTTCAAATATTTCAAACATTCAAACATTTCAAATATTCAAATATTTTCTTAAAATCTTTAACAAAGCTCTTAGGTAATTTTCCTCAGAAGGGGAAGGTGGTGGGGGGAAGCAGAAAATTAGCTTCTCTTAAATATCTTTGCTATGGTCTGAATGCCCCCCCAAATCCATATGTTGAAAACCTAAACACCAAAGATACAGAATAAGTTGGAGCCTTTGCATAATGATTATATCGTAAGCCCTCATGAATGGAATTAGCGGTGCTATAACAGAGACCCTAGAGAGCACCTTGCCCCTTTTCTGCCATGTGAGTTTATAGTCAGAAGTGGGCCCTCCCCAAACACCGAAGCTGCTGGCACCTTGATCTTGGAATTCCCAGTTTCCAGAACAGTCAGAAATATATTTCTGTTGCTTACAAGTCCTAACGTTTATGGTATTTTGTCATAGCAGCCAAAATGTAATAAGGAAATTCTTCAGGTCCCAGGCCCCGTACTGAATCCACACATATGATTTCATCATTAAAAAGTCATGACATTTTGAGGGGTGGAAACTGCATTTCTACTGAAAAAAACCATGTGGGACATTAGGGATAATTCAATATATTCTACACTAAACTAAAATATTATTTAAATTAACAAATTCACACCCAGTCACTGAGGTCAAACTGAGCCCCACCACTTCAGCGCCATTTTAAGTGAACCTCCAGAGCCTTGATTGTATCTCTGTATGGAACATGGATAATTACCCTGCCAAGAAGGGTTGTTGTAGAACCAAGCTTGAGAACAAGAAAAAAGCCATAGCAGAGCTCCTGGTATTTGATAAATGCTACTTTCTCTCTTTCCTGACAGAGTAAGGAATGTTCACCTTTGTTGCATGCTCAAACTTGGTCCTAAACAAATTTTAATTGCACCATCTGATATAAATAACATTAAATGTCTGAGTCATTAGTATTCAAATCACAAAGATAGGTTTTGAGTGTTTTTATAAGGTTCTCCTGCCCTTCCCCATATGGAGATATTTTTGTTCCAGCCATTTAATCCATATTCTCCCCAAACTTCAAAGCTCATATAACATTTGTGCTTACTTCCCATTGGTCAGAACTTAGTTATTTGGCCTCACTTAGATGCAAGAAAGTCTAGTATGTTAATCAGCGTTCTCCAGAGGGACAGAACCAATACCTATTGGTTATGTATATGCATGTGTATATGCATATGTATATGAGAAAGGGAGTTTATTAGGGAGAATTGAATTGGCTTACACAATCCCAGAGGTGAAGTCCCCTAACAGGCTGTCTGCAAGCTGAAGAATGAAAGAAGCCAGTAGCATGGCTAGTTTGGCAGCCAGGGAAGTCTTTGGTAGAATGACTCCATCCAAGTCCAAAGGTTTTAAAACCAGGAAAGCAAACAGTACAGCCCTCAGTCTGAGGCCAAAGGCCCGAGAGTTCCCAGAAGGCCACTCGTGCAAGTCCCAGAGTACAAAGGCCAAAGAACCTGGAATCTGATATCCTAGGGCAGGAAGAGAAAAAGGGTACTGCTCTGGAAAAGAGAGACAGGGGCGGTGGTGGGGAGGAAGAAATAAAAAGAAAAGCAAGCAAGCTGAATGTCCCCCTTCTTGCACCTGCTGTGTTCTAACTATTCCTGCAATCCATTAGATGGTACCCACCCACATTGAGGGCAGGTCTTCCTCTCTCAGTCCACTGACTCTCCTGTCAATCACCTCTAGAAACACCTTCACAGATACATGCAGAATGAATGCTTCACTTGCCACTGAGCCATCCCTCAATCAAGTTGACACCTAATACTAACCATCATACCTGGAAAGTATCGTTTTTATATCAGCTGAAAGATTCTATTACTGATAAAGAAGAATATATTGGGTGTCATCTGGTACTCTTTGCCACAAGAGGTTTTACAAAATTCAAGAGATGTGATGGTGGCTTGGGTTTTAGATCTATTTTGAAGGTAGAGGCAAATAAATTTATTGATTAATTAAATGTAGACCATGAGAAGAATCAAGGATGTCTCCATGGGTTTGGGGTATAAGCAATGAAATTAGAGTTGCCTTTGAAAGAGCTGGAAAAGACAGATGAGGAGTAGATTTCTAGGTGGGGTGAAAATCAGGGTTCATTTGGGGGCTTAGTGTTTGAGATATCAATTACACATAAAAGGAGAGATGCACAAAGGTGATCTGTAAGTCTGGAGTTCAGAGGGAAGGTTTGGATTAGAAAATTGATGTGAGAATCATTAAAGAACAGAAGAAAACAGTTTCAAGTTCAGATTGTGGAAAGCTAATATTTAGAGATATAAAGAAAGGAGGAAACCCTGAGAAGGTGCAACCAGTATGATAGAAAAACGTGAGTATGGTGGACAGGTGGTGATGGAGAGGCAGAGGGCTTGAGAGGGTCAGAGCTTCAGATGTCAGCTTGAGACTAAGGCTTAATCAGAACATCAAGGAATGCTCTCTTCCTCCACTGCCACCCTAACACACTCAGTAAAGATAGCCATGAAATTCAACTGGAAGACATAGATCATTATTGGGGGGGCAGTATAAAGACATTTTAAAAGCCAATGAAACAACAGACATTGAGGAAATAATCTTTGTTAAATACAAAATATCATAAGAGGAATTTTAAGCCTGAGTGGCACTTGTAGTAACAGAACATCAACAAACCCCCAAACTCAGCCCAACTCCTGAATAGTTGAATATGAACCCCACAGTTAAGGTCCAACTGAAGAAAAGTCTTGCTCATCTCCAACCATAATAAAAGATTTACCTCCATATCTATAGCCCTACACAAGATGTCTAGTTGTCAAGTAAAAATTACAAGGCAATTTTGTTTGTGAAAGACAAACACACATACCCCACACACACCGAAGAGGCAAAGTAATCATTGGGAGCAGACTACATATGACTACAGATATTGGAACTATCAGACAGATAATTTAAAATAACTATGATTAATAGGCTTTTAGCTTTAATAGAACAAAGTAGACAACATGTAAGATCAGATGAATTCAGCAGAGAGTGTAAAATCTAAGAAGGAATCAAAAGGAGAAGCTAGAAGACACAAACAAACAAATAGTAACAGCCATAAAGCCTCCAACAGGCTCATCTGTAGAGTCACCACAGCTGAGGAAAAAACTAGTAAACTTCATGATAGACCAGTGGAAATTATTCAAATTGGAATACAGAGGAAAAAAAAAAACTGAATAAAAAACCAAGCACCCAATATTGTGGGACAATTCTAAACTGAGTAACATGTGTACTTCAAATCCCAAAAAGAGAAGGAAAAAATGGAGCAGAAGAAGTATTTGAAAAAATAATGACATAAAATTTTATAATATTAACAACAGACATAAAACCACAGATTCAAGAAGCTCACAGAATGCCAGGTAGGATAGATACTACACACACACACACACACACACACACGCATGTACACCCTCCCACACACACACATCTAGGTATATGATATTTAAACTTTGAAAACCAAAGTCAGAAAATGTTGAAGTTAGATAGAAGAAAAATATATATACTATCTACAGAGGAAAAAGGATAAAATTAAAATAGACTTCCTATCAGAAACTATCCAAAAAAGAAGAAAATGTAGTGACATATTGAAAGTGCTAGGGATCTGAAAGTGCATGTGTGTCAGGGAGAGTCAACCCAGAATTCTATATTTAGTAAAAAAGAAGTGAAAGAAAAACCAAGAAGTATATCAAGCAAAAATTGAAGCAATTAATTGCTAGACTACTCTATGAGAAATGTTTTAAAAAAATTCTTCACGCAGAGAAACTATGATATCAGTCAAAAACTTGAATCTACACAAAGAAATGAAGAGAACAGGTACGGGAATAAATGACTGAAAAAAATAATTTATTTCTTGCTTGAGATTGCTCTAAAGATAACTGATAAGTAAAAACGAAATAAATGTCAATAATAGCACAAAGAATGTGGGAGGGAAATGGGACTGTTCTGTTGTAAACACTGTTTCACCACATGTGAAGTAGTATAATGTTATTAAATGTCAATAATAAATATAAATGTCAATAATAGCACAAAGAATGTGGGAGGGAAATGGGACTGTTCTGTTGTAAACGCTGTTTCACCACATGTGAAGTAGTATAATGTTATTAAAATATAGACTCAGATTAATTTAAAATGTATATTGTATGCCCCAGGATAATCAGGATAAACGTTTTTGGTAAGTCAATAAAGGAGAAAAAATGAAGTCATGAACATGCCCAGTTAACCTAAGAGAAAGCAGACAGAGAAGAATAAAGAAACAAAGAAAAATGTAACAAAGAGAAACAACTAGCAAGATGTTAGATTTTAATCCAACCATATCAATAATCACATTAAATGTAAATGGTCTACATGTACTACTTTAAAGACAGATTATCAGATTGAATAAAAAGCAAGACAAAATACGTGCTGCCTACAAAAATAAACATTTTAGACTGGGTGCGGTGACTCACGCCTGTAATCCCAGCACTTTGGGAGGCTGAGGCAAGCAGATCACCTGAATTCAGGGGTTCAAGACCAACCTGGCCAATATGGTGAAACCCTGTCTCTACTAAAAATAAAAAAAAATAGCCAGACGTGGTGGTGCACACCTGCAGTCCAAGCTACTGGGAAGGCTGAGGCAAGATAATCACTTAACCTGAGAGGTAGAGGCTGCAGTGATCACGCCATTGCATTCCAGCCGGGTGTTAGAGCGAGACTACCTCTCAGAAAAACAAAACACAAAGCAACAACAACAAAAACCATTTTAAACATAATGTATGTCTTTAAATATTTAAATATAAATAATATAAATATGTAAAATGCATTTTATGTTTTAAGAAATATTAAAACAAAATATTAATAAAGCAAGTCATTAACTTCTGTAGGTGCTTACTCTGTGTCATACACATGCGCATTTTACATTATCACAATATCTTCCAGAGCATTTATGTTTTACTTTAGAGATTAGAAAACCTTGGCTTAAAAAGTTAAATAATATGTCCAGTTTTTTTTAGCTAATAAATGGCAGAGATAGGATTAAAACCCAGACTGTCTGATTAGAAATCCTACACAATGATTCACTATTTGGAACTGTCACTAGGTATAGCTTTTGTTTATGAGTTTAATAATGCCTATGAGTCTATTGATTAAGAAGGATTTCACAGTATTTTCTGGTTCTTCCCAGTGCATGCCTTGAGTAATTATGAAAATAGGTCTGTTTTATTACAGAAAAAGTGAAGGGTGATAGCATGACCTCAATTTGAAATAGTTACAGTTTCACATGCCAATATTTTATAGCCTATAATAGCATATTTATAACTTTTTAACTATCCAATTATACTTGGCCCTAGTGATCTTAATTTTTCATGCTCTTAAAATTTCTAAACACTAACTACATTATAATATTTATCTTACTCTGCATAATATTCTTTTCTTTAGAAAGTAAATATTGGCTAGAACACCTCATACCTTTGCAATATCCAAGTTTCTATAAACTTAGCATAGGTATCAATTTTTTAAACACCTTATCTATTACTTGTATATGTTTTCAGTCCATTAGGCTACATAAAAACATTTATGTGAAGATAAAGCCAGGAACTGGAAGTAATTTTTTGGGAAGCGTTGACTATTGCCAAGAAATGTTTATATAAGAAAATAAAAGCCAAAAGATTAATAGGATGTTTTTACTTAAATGTTAAAGTTGCAACTTTTATACTTCTTTACAGTTTTACTTTAGGTATGATTGACCCAATAGTCAGCATAGAACAAAATTTCGTATTTGTTACTTAATAGTCACAAGGGTATATTTGGAATGAAAAACTTCACGCTCATTTTTAGCTACAGATGGTTGTTGTAAAGAATACTAAAAATGGCCATAAAGCAATTGGCCAATAAACACACTAAAAACAATAAAGTATATCTGGAACAAACTGGCTTTATAATAGCACATACCACCCATTGTAATCACCAATATCAATTTCAGCAATAAACAAATGGGTATGAACTAGGGCAGCTGTTAAATTTTAATGCTAGGCACTAACTAGAAGTGAGAAAAGAAAATGAAAAAAAATGTATTATCTGACTGACAGGGGGCATGTCCTTGTACAGCTGACTAAGAATCACTCTCTGCTCTAGAATTTTTCTAACTCTTCAAGTCAATCTTCTGGTTTTTCTGATTGCTTCTGGTGTCTGGTTGGTAAAATATATATTTGCCTGTGCTCTTTGGCCCCTAAAGCTACCATCATGCTCCATTTCATCCATTAGAGAGGATAACAAATTGTAACAACAGAGCAATAGATAGCACCCTGATTTCTCTCAGCTCGGGATAACTGATGAGCTGAGCTCTTTCTTCTCATTGCCCCAGACATGAACAAATGCCACATGTCTACTTGGCTTTGCTTTCTTACCAGTATGTGTGATTCCCATCAAAATCATCTTTTTTCTGTTGGTAGTTGAATAAAATCTCTTTATTTAACATTATACTATACTATATTTACTGTATCTTAATACTTTATACTTAACATTGTAAGAATAATATATTTCTTGAACACTTATCTGTCAGATACTAAAAAATCATTTAAGAGATATTTCTTTTTGAGATCTCATTTAATACTTACAACAGTTCTCTGAAGTAGGTTTATTTATTGCAACCATTTTATGGGTGAAAAGAGTAAGAAATAGAAAAAGTTAAATACCCCCTTATGAGTACCCAGCTAGTATGTGGTAAGGTTGTGTTTAAAGCCAGGTGTCCATTTGTCTCCCATGTAAGAGAGTGGCTCTCTCAGTGAGGGCACGGACTCTGTTCACTGTATCTCCACAGTTCATAGGACTTGGTACGTAGTGTTCACCAAGCATTAAATGAATCGTTTTAGGAATTTTAAATATTAGATCATTTAATAGAATTAATATAATTTCTGGTGACAAATTGCCTCCCCTTGGTTTTCTAGGAGCATCTGAAACTTGTTTACTGGTTCAATAATATTTATTTCGCCTTAATGTCTCATAGTCAGCATTGACTAAGAGCTGGGAAAGCATGATGAACCCCATTCCCACTGTCAAAATGCTTACAGTCTCGAAGTCATTACTTTTGTGTTCAAAGTGCCTCAGGACCCTAAAGGAGAAATTATGGCGAGACAGAAAAAGCTTCACAGGGAGAAGGATATTTGATACGAGACTTGGAACCCATTTACCGATGGGAACTGATGTATCCAAGGGGAGCGGTGCAATTAAACGCACTGAGTGTGATTAGCCAAGAAATCATTTTGTATGACTGCAACCTCGAGCAGGAGTGAAGAGAGCACTTTAAGAGAGACTGGCTGTAGGGGTTCAAGTCACAGAAGACTTTGTTGACTTCAAAAAGGCACAGGTTTAAGACTTTAGCAATGGCAAGCTGCTTGAAAATGTTTAAAGACAGAGACACAACATGATTGGATTTGCTGTTATAATTTTAAGACAATTAATAGCTTATTCAATAGTAGTTTAGATGAGGTATTATAGGTACGTAAGCCCTAAGAAAGAGTTAATGAAGATGAAAAGAGTGAACTATAAGCACTTAGACTTGATACAATATGATGGAGAAAAGGATAAATCTAAGATATTAGTATTAGCACCTGGTATGAGAAAACTTGTCATTAAATAAGATGAGAAATTAACAGAGAAGGAAAAGATTTCATATATAATTATGAACCCCATAATGACATTGTAGTCAATAATAGCTAGAATATGTGATGGTGGCCCCAGGGGATTATAGTGGAGGTGAAAAATTGTTATCATCCAGCTACGTCATAGCCATCAAAATGTCATAGAGCGATGCATCATTCATGCACTTGTGGGATGTTGACGTAAACAAACTTACTGTGCTGCCAGTCTAGTGATATAAAAGCATAACACCTGATAATGATAATACATGACTATGTTACTTGTTTGTGTATTTACTATACTATTGTTTTAAATGTTGTTTTAAAGTGAATACTTTCTACTTATTTTTTTAAAAATTACCTGTAGAACAACCTCAGGCAGATCCTTGAGGAGGTATTCCAGAAGAAGGCATTGTTAGCATAGGACATGGCAGTTCCGTGCATGCTACTGTCCCCGAAGACGTTTGAGTGGGATGAGATGTGGCGGTGGAAGACAGTGATATTGATGATCCTGACCCTCTGTAGGCCTAGGCCAGTGTGCAGATTTGTGTCTTAGTGTTTAACAAAAAGCTTTAAAATTAAAAAATAACTTTGAAATCTTAAAAAGGTAAAAAGCTTATAGAGTAAGGATATAAAGAAAAAAATTTGTGTATAGCTGTAAATGCGTTTGTATCTTAACCTAAGTTTTTTTAAACTATAAAAAGTTAAAAAAAATTTAAAGTTTATAAAGTAGAAAGTTATAGTAAGGTAACCCTAATTTTTTATCGAAGAAAGAAAAAAATATAAATTTACTACAGTCTAAGTATACAGTGCTTATAAAACCTACAGTAGTGTACAGTAACATCCTAAGCCTTCGCATTCACTCACCACCAACCCAGAGGCTCACCCAGAGCAATCTTCATATGCAAGTTCCATCCATGGTAAGTGTCCTATGCACATGTACCATTTTTTATTTTTATGCCATATTTTTACTGTACCACTTTAATGTTTAGATACGTTTACATATACAAATACTTACCATGTGTTACAATTGCCTACAGTATTCAGTACAGTAACATGCTGTACAGGTTTGTAGTCTAGGAGTGATAGGCTATGCCATGCAACCTTGGTGTGTAGTGTGCTGTACTATCTGGGTTTGCATAAGTATACTCCGTGATGTTCACTTAATGACACATCTCTCAGAACGTATCCCTATAATTAAGCAACGCATAACTGTATTTAGTTTTAGGATATATGACATGTTTGTGTCCTAGTGGATGTAGGGTGTCTAGTAGACACATAATAATAGTTAATAATAATTCAGTTTATTGAAGAAACAGAAGAGCATGAAAGATAATAATGTGGAACCACCAGTATATAAGGGGTGATCGAAAGCTAAAATATGGGTGAATAAAACTAAGAAGAAGCAAGGCAAAGAGGCAGGAAGGGATTCAGGAAGTTATGCAATGGTGGAAGCCAAAGACTGTAGAGTTTGAAGGAATAAAATGCCAGCAATACGTAATGCACAAGAAAGATTATGTGAGATTAAGCATTGAAATGAAATGGGATTTTACAATCAGGAGATCATTGATAACCTCAAAGAAGGCAAATTTGGACAGGAATTGGTGGTGGATGTGTGCTCTCAGTTGTCTGAAGTGTAAATAGAAGATGAAGTGGAGATACCAAGTACTGATTACTTTCTTTTGAGGAGTTTGCTGTTAACAGAAATAGCAAACTGACACTATCTGGAGGAAATGCAAATGTGAGGAACATTTTTCTTTGTTTACTTAATTATCTTGTCTCTATTTTCGGTTGTGAGAAAGTCAGAAATGCTACTGAGTGCAGGCACGTTTCCTACAGAAAATTGAGCAGTGAGGCTGAAATCAGTTATTGCAGTTTAAAGAGCAAAATAGGGAGGGTGGAAGAGAAGGTAGGCAGAAGCTGACTGCAGCTAGAGAGGCATGTGGTGAATGCATTTTCTATGGTACATACCAAGTTCAAAATGTGAGTGGCAGACTATACTGTTGCTTTTTTTAATGTGAGTCATAATTGAGCTAGCAAAACTTTTCCCAACTTATCTCCTCGAACTAGTCTGAAGCACTTTGTACAGTTAAATTCTCTTTAAGAAAATCTGATTGAACTGCTTGACCACCTGTGTGCTTGTAGTCCTTGCTTAAAACCTGTTCAAGTGAAGTAGGTCTCTGTAAGCCTGCCATGCTTACTCTTGGTAGTAAATAGTGGCCCCAAATATGGCCACTAAGAGTTCCTTTCTTCTTGAGAGCATGCCAAACCATCCATTAAGAGATGATCTACTTACCCTTGCCTTGCATATGGTTGTACTTATGACTTGCTTATCAAGAAGTTCTGTCTGTCTCCCAGGGGCCCAATTTTTAAAAAGCAACTTCCCATTTACGTTCCATTCAGTTGTAATTTTTAGCTCCTTGAAATGTGTGTCTTTTGTTGGGATTGGGGAAATGTCTTTTACCACACCCCTCTGGTACTACTGTAGCTTTGTTCCTTGTGTAGGAAGGTTGTTTCCCATGCACTCTGGTTGGGAAGAGCTGATGGTTCATGTCCAGATGCTACTTGATGTTCACTTAAGCCTTAGAGAGCTTTGTCAGTAAGTGAGGTATTCAGATATTGCTTCTGTAGGTCAGGGGTGAATTTCTAGTGCCACAGATTCAAAGGCCCCTTCACCTACATTCCCATGCACATCATTTGAGCTTTTTGTTTGGGAGCCTGATTTAGTCTAACCCAGATTGCTTATGAATAATTTTCAGTTTATGACAGCCAGTGGGAGGAGAAGTTGCTGGGTTTGATAGCTTTTGAGAATATTGGTTTATTTAAAAGAAAAAAAATCCACTAAAGTTACTTGCAGATTTCAATTATGTATGAAAATGAAAAGGAACAGTATCTAATTTCTTAATGGATCTGATGCTATTGCGACATAGGAAGTGTTAACATGAGCAATCTCCCAATTAAATCAGGGGCCTAAATAAAATAACACACTTGGCTTTAGAGTAAAATTTAAATTTCTTTGCAATTCCATATTTTTTTGTTATCCTTTTTACCCTAATTTTATTTTATTTTATTTTATTTATTTGAGATGGACTCTGGCTCTGTCACCCAGGTTGGAGTGTAGTGCTGCAATCTCGGCTTACTGAAACCTCTGCCTCCTGGGTTCAGGCAATTCTTCAACCTCTGCCTCCTGAGTTGTTGGGATTACAGGTGGTGCCATCATACCCAGCTATTTTTTGTTTTTCTTCAGTAGAGATAGGGTTTCACCTGACCTCAGGTGATCCACTCGCCTGGCCCTCCCAGAGTGCTGGGATTATGGAGGTAAGATACCAGCCTCAGCCTCTAATTTTAGATAATGAAAATTTTACTATAATTCCACTTATTAAAAGATGTTTAACATGTTCTGGGTTTAGTTCAAAAATTACTCAACAAGGCTTGATTTTTCCTGTTTACAATTTTTTCCACTCATGTCTGGCTTATCTTCTGAATCAGGAAATAAATGCCATCTCTTAACAGGGACACAGCAAAAATAGAATGATTGATATCGATTGGCACCTACTACACTGAATGCCTGAAGTGGAAGACTGGAGATCAAAGGCAGACCCGGAATGGCTGATAATTTGTATATTGAGTTCGTAACCAGACAGCCATTGTTCTGATGCAGATGGATAGGCTGTGTGTGCATGGAAACTTAAGTACAGTAGAAAACAATCTGCACAAGGATTAAACATTTTATATAGTCCCATTATGATTTCTGAATATCACAGTGCCTTCATAAGAAACGTATCTCTAAGCACGTACTTCTATCACAATCACTCTGATTTGCACATCTGGTTCTGCAGATAAAATTATGAGCTATAGATAATAGGCAGATGCATAATGTTTCAATGATATGGGCACATATATGCCTTATATCTCTATTAAATCTATCAGTTACATGTTATATACTCTGATAGGGAGAAGGAGGAGAATACAAATGAGTGTTTTTATTGCCAATTTCAGTAGAAGTGGCATTTTCCTTCAAATTATGTGAGCCATTTCACTAGAAGCACACAGATCAAGATATGATAAGAGGCAATAGCTGCTACTAAGTTTCAATAAACTCACGAGAAAAATTTCACAAACATAGATACTAAGCAAAAGAGACAAAATTAACAGGTTTGGAGCAGTGGTCCAGACAATTCACACTTGATTTAAAACAATTTTTTGTTGGGTTTTGAAGAATATCAATTTAGATCTCAAGGCAGTTTTAAACAATATGATAAACCACTACATTATATTTTAAAGCAAGGTCAGGTTGATAGTGTGCACAGAGAGGGCAGTGTGTGTGTGTGTGTGTGTGGGTGGGTGTCTGTACACGCACATGCACCAGTGAGAAAGTTATTCTTTGGCGTTTTTGAGTGTTCATTTGTTAAGGTAAAGAAGACTTGGTTGAAGCATTAATAACCTTCAGGACTTTGTTGAAAACTTGCCCTGAAGGGCAGAGCTGTACTGGAAGATGAATACTTATGACTGTACTCTAGCTTGTCAAGCAGCTGCAGAAGAAAAGGGAAACAATCTGGGAATGTTGATCTGCACATATTTTCTACAGAGCAAGCAGATGATCGATTATTTTTTGATTCTGTTGGAACAGGAAAAATATTCTAGAAGCAAAGGGACTGCATAAAAATATATTTCAAGAACACTTCTAGCCATTTTTCCTGTCAGTCATGTTATCAATGTCCATTGGACTATCTAATATTTTATCATTAAGAGTAATTTTCTTAGAAATTCTGTTTGGAATACTTCTATATATGGCTTCTCTTTCAACAGTGAACTCCAATTCTTCTTTCTCCTCCCCATCTCCCATCTCTCCAACACACACACACACACACACACACCTGTCCTGAAAGTTACCCTTGATTTACATAGGGTTTCCTGCTGAGCAGCATGGGGACAATGGAATTAAGGTCCTACATAAGGACCTAACAACTTAAAGCTGTGTCTGATTTTTAACCTTTAAGAATTATAGAAGGGTAAAATTTTTCTTGCTTTAACTTTTTTCCAAAGTTTCTAATCAGAAAACATCTCCAATATGATCATTCTAACATTTCCCAACAAATTTCTTCTTTTAAAAATAAGACTTTTTAGACATGCAAAAGCCTCCCAGCCATGAATCAAAACCGAAAAGCTGTAGAAGGCAGAATTCTGTAATTCTTATTTTTAAAAGAATAAGAATGTTTAAAAATGAGAATTATAAAGTTCCTTGTTTTATCCATAAGAAAACTGAGGCTCCAAACAGCAAAGTGACTTGCCTGGTAAATGCTCAACAAAATTTAACAATGACTTTTTCTGGATTAAAACCTTCTTGTAGTTCATCATCCTCAACAGAATAAAGCATTGAGCACTTTGGCAAGGTTCTTCCTTTACTTCCCATGCCCTCTTCATCCCCATTTCCTTCCATGATTTTGTCAAGAAACTCAGAACTGCTGAGGTTTCTCCACAGGCCTTGCTCATAATGCCTCTGTCCCTGGAGCACCCATCCACCTCCCACTCCTGTGTCTAACTCTGACCGTGTTCAAACTGTGAAATAAAGCACTGGACAGTCATAAAACCGCCTCTGCTTTGCTAGTTTGGTGTACAGGCTTATCTGTGACTCATCAGACTGTGATTATCTTGATGACAGTTCTTAGGCTACTGAAGTTATCTGTTGATGGTTTCTGTCCCACTATTCTCTGCATACATTAAGGACAGAAATTGTGTCTTGTGATCTTTGCATTCCCAGCAAGTGTCTGGAACAAAGTAGCTTCTCAACAAATTTATGGAGCCTGTATTTTTCCTAAAACAACCTTATCATCCTCTCTCTTCCCATCTATGTAGTAAGCATGAGCCTGTTGGATTTACAGTGATTGAAGTTTAATAAAAATATATATCACTTATATAGCTACTGAAATTTTGAAAGCACTTCCATATATTTTAGGCAGATACTACAAGTATTTTATAAATCCATTGTATCAGACTTTTTCATATGTTTCTGCCATGATATTTGAGCATAAATGCAGTAATTTGACATTCATCCTGTTTACATTTCATTTTATTCTCCAAGCAATGTTGCATCTTAGATGCTGCTTTGACAACCCAGATAAAACAAATATGCCCCTGGAAATAGAAGACTGGATCCTTACACACTTTAAAAATTATCTATTTTAGTATCTACTAATATATACTTATGTGTCACAAAGCATGCAAAGAGTTGTTAAATAAATGCTGTAACATTTTGGATTTAATCATTGTGGCAGAGTGGTTAAGTGTGGGCTCTGTGTCCAAAAACCTGAGTTTAAATCCTAGCTCTGCTATTTAATTGTATGACTTTAGACAAATAACTTAATCATTCTCTGTCTCAAGTTAAAAATCTTGACTCTTTAAAGGCCTGTGAGGGTAATTAAAATACCCTCTGTCTCATTCAAGGACTCAATCAGTAGTGGCCATTATTATTATTCAGATTTAATTACTGAATGAGCTGATGCTCTTGTTTTCCACACTTTTACACAACTTCATAAAAGGACATGGAAATTAAGAATAACTAATCCATTACTTTTCTTCTTTCATTTGATTGATACTTATATTGAAATATTCCATTTAACATTCTTAAACAAAATCCTTGTGTAGGCTAGGCTATCAACACAAAAATATGATGAAATAACTTACTATATGTTTCCTTATAAGTTTTAAAAATACATGTAATTGTTACTGATATTTTAAATATTATATAAGTAGATGGATGGTGAAAACAGCAGCTTTCAATGAAATAAACAAATAAAATTAGCAACATTTGTGTTTTGATTTGTGCATGTATGCATGTGTGTTACCCGCTCGTTGAAGGCTTTCAATGCTGTAGGTACCGTGGCAGGTACTACTGATTGTCATTCCCTTCTCTCCTTCCCAGGAGAACCTTAGAGCACCACACCATTGTGCTAAATTAAAGGGATGGATTCGGTTTCCCAGATTGCTTATTCTTGACATGGCCATGTGACTCAATTCTGGCCTATGAGGTATGAGCAGAAGTCCATGGGTGGGACCTCTGGGGAAGTTTTGCAAAGGGACAGACTTCTAGCCATGCTCCATTTGGCCTTTTGCCTTTTGTACTGTGCCCTTCTTCCTTCCTGGAGCATAGATTCTGTGCCTTAGACAGGCAAAAGCCTTCCAGCCACAAAATCAAAACCCACAAGTTGTGGAAGGCAGAACAGGAAGAAACTAAAAGTCTCAGTCTTTCATCGCATTTTTGAGGTGTCATACCAGCCCTACAATACTTATCCTTGATATGGTTAGGCTTTGTGTTCCCACCCAAATCTCATCTTGAATTGTAATCCCCAAGTGTTGAGGGAGAGACCTGGTGGGAAATGATTGGATCATGGGGAAAGTTTCCCCCATGCTGTTCTCATGATAGTGAGTGAGTTCTCATGAGATCTGATGGTTTTATAAGTGTTTAACATTTCCTCCTACATACACTCTTTTTCTCTCCTGCTGCCTTGTGAAGAGAGTGCCTGCTTCCCCTTCTGCCATAACTATAAGTTTCCTGAGGCCATCCCAGCCACCTGTAACTGTGAGTCCATTAAACCTCTTTCCTTTACAAATTATTCAGCCTTGGGTATTCCTTTATAGCAGTGTGAAAACGGACTGATACAATTCTCAACAATGTTTTACCTCTTAAGCTAAACGATACTTTTGAGTTTAAGCCCTTGTCTATAGGGATATTTATTAGCTGCTACTGAGTTTAATTTCAAGGGAAACAAACGTAAACATAATGTATTTGTTTTTGCTAATCACTACTTTCAACCATTTTTGGTTGAATCTGTTTGTCTTATTCCTCAGCAAAATATTGAGATTCTATAATTCCTTTATCACTTATAATTATAGAAACTGAGTTAAATTTAAACATTCAATCTTGAAATTGTTTTTTATTTCTTTTAGGAAAAAAAAAAGTCCATCATCATGATCCAGGGATAAAACATCCTTAAAACTGAGAGGTGAAACAGTGTACACATTTTCAAAACTAGAGGACTTTTTAAGACCTCTAAATATTTAGACTAAGAAAGAAAATGTCAAAAGGAATCAAGATCCATGCTTTAAAGTGTCTAAGATCCTTTATATGAAAATATAATTTATATTAGATAGCAAAAATATGAGTAAAAGGGGTAGATAGAAGTAGCATGACAGAAGCTGGTTGATCCCTAGTTAAGATTGGTTTCTAGAAGATTTCTATAAACATGGACCCTTAATATTCTAGGAAATGCCAAAGGATATGCAAAAATATGTGATTCTACTTTATTGTCTCTTTAAATTTTGATTTTTTTCAATAAAATGTTAAGTAATTGTAACTTTTTAAAAAAGTCTTGACTATTTTCTATATAAATCCTGAAAGGGTAACTTTACTATAATAAAATCTAAACTATTTCACTTGAATTTATGGGGGAGAAGAACATAAGTCAAGGACTGACCATATTTAGCCATAATCTACAATGACAAAATCATTATTTTGCATTGAAAAATATATTATATTTTATTACCAAAAGATGAATACAGTTCCATGGAAAAAAGTAGAAATTTTTAATATAGAGTATTCTTTGTGTTTTGAGACCATAAATCATCCTGTACTTTCCTTCTGGCTTCTCGGCAACCTCCAATTTTAAATTCCGTCAATAGGTGTAGCCTACATAACATAAAACTCAGATGGCAGCATGTGCGTCTTTCTATTTGCTTTGGCAGACTTCTCATCTCTCTTAACAAGACTTGGATAACACATGAAAATCAATAAAATTATAGTTGGTTATGAGAGACAGCAGTCCTAGCTTATTCAGGGTTTCGCATTCCACCTCCTAGGGAACAAAAATTCCACAGATTTTATGGTTCTTCGGGTGGGTCAGTGTAGTTCCTTGGACAAACAAAGGAAGAGAATTTACACATTTTCATGGTAGTTTTCTCAGGTGTTTATTTTCTTTTAAAAAAAAAATCATAGCTACTTTAGACTTGCTAGGGAAATCCAAGTATTTTGGGGGCAGGCTCTCAGATTATCTTTGCAATCCCCCTATACTATTTGTTTTCAGCACCTTTTCAAGTCATTCTTTTAGGTTGTTCTTCAACCGTCAGCATTTAAGCCAATGGTTTATACATATTCCCATGGGTACACACAGATTTATTTGGGATTCTCTGAGGAGTGATTATACTTAAATCCCTTTATTTCAAGCTCAGTAATGCATATCAAAATACTCACAAATGTGATGTTATGTAGATACCCTTTAATTTGTTCTGTGTGTGTTTTTTTTTTTTTTTTTTTAGTAAATCATTCTCAAACTTTCACACACTAACTGTTATAGCTAACAAATTGCAACATATCCAATATCTAATTGCATCATCCAGGTGTCTTTTCCACTGAGGTGGAGAACTGTTCTTTTAAACAGCAGTGGAGTTTGACCTGCCCATCCATAATGTACCAATTTAAAAATATACACACTGAGCTTTTAAACATTTTTTGTAGTCAGTCAACCTGATTTACTCTTTAGAAACGTGTGCTTTTTTTTTTTTTTTTTTTTTGGAGATGGAGTCTCTTTCTGTTGCCGCAGCTGGAGTGCAGTGGCGTGATCTCAGCTTACTGCGACCTCTGCCTCCCGGGTTCAACCTCTGCCTCAGCCTCCTGAGTGGCTGGGATTACAGACACAGACGTGTGCCACCATGCCCGGCTACTTTTTATACTTTTAGTGGAGATGGGGTTTCACCATGTTGGTCAGGCTTGTCTCGAACTCCTGACCTTGTGACCTGCCTGCCTCAGACTCCCAAAGTGCTGGAATTACAGGCCTGAGCCACCGTACCCATCTGTGTGTGCTATCTTAATGAACTCACCCACTCAAATCTGTTTGAAACATGGAAGCTGATGTGTCCATCTGACTGCAGTGTCATTCATTTCCATATTTATGGCATATATTTGTTATTTTCTGAACCTAATCATGAAGCTCGTAGTCTATAACTTGCAGCCTGCGGTGTTATCAAGACTTATTTAGTTTTGCAGTGCCAGCAATTGGTTCATAATAGCAAATGGATGTTCAATTAATGTGGAAGAATTCTTGTGATACTAGATCCCAGATATCCCAACTGTACAGTGTTAAAAACGAGGTCTTAACGTTCTTGAATAGGGTGGAGAGTAGTAGATAGCTTATTACTTGATGTGTACAGAAACTCTTCTTTGAGGGTGCAAGAAAAGGAAAGGACTGTTTGTATTCACCAGGAGAAAGATTGGAAATGTCAAAGCAATAGAGAGGATGGCATAACATCTCCCTAATCCAGCTTGAAATAGAGTTTTGATTACCAACAGAAAGGTTCAGGGTCTTAAGACAAAGAAAAATGTTTTCATAAAAGACTTTGTGAGATTCCAAGCACAAGCAGTGCTACTTGGGAAAACAAATCAACAAGTGCAGCTTAAAACTTGGGACAAATGGGTTATTCTCCCCGCTTATACCTGGTCAGCACCTCAGGAACCCCCTCTGGTCTTGAGGCTTTCCTCCCAATCTGAGAGTCTCTTTCTTCTCATATTTGAGTTCAGCTTTTTTTTTTTTATTCTCTCTCTCTCTTTCTCTCTTTCTTTCTTCGTTTTGACAGAGTCTCACTCTGTTGCTCAGGCTGGAGTACAGTGGTGTGATCTCAGCTAACTGCAACCTCCACCTCCCAGGTTCAAGTGATTCTCCTGCCTCAGCCTCCCAAGTAGCTGGAATTATAGGTGTGTGCCACCATGCCCAGCTAATTTTTATATTTTTAGTAGATATGGGATCTCACCATGCTGGCCAGGCTGGTCTCGCACTCCTGACCTCATGGTC
Organism: Ateles fusciceps; assembly: GCA_036589455.1. Lineage (NCBI taxonomy): Eukaryota > Metazoa > Chordata > Mammalia > Primates > Atelidae > Ateles > Ateles fusciceps. The sequence continues at coordinate 12,346,236 of JAZHEH010001266.1, read as the reverse complement.
TGCCTGCCTCAGCCTCCCAAAGTGCTGGGATTGCAGGCATGAGCCACCACACCCTGCCAAGTTCATCTTATTTACATTTACTGACATGACAGATAGGCTTGTTCTTAGTTCGTGTATGATTTGTCATTGCTGCTTTCTGAATTGTCTAATTTCTATATATGATCTGTCTCTATGTTTTGTTTTGTGTACATTTCCCAACCAGTAGTTTGGAGAGCACATTCTCTATTTTGAGATCCTGTAGTGTTGATGTTTACAAATTGTAACAATAATTTTAATGCTTCTTATTTTTTGCATTTTTACAGAGTACATATGAATTTTCCCATTTAAACAGTGAATAAACTGGAACATTTATATTTTCTCCCATTTTCCTTCTCTACTTCATCTCTTGATTTTGGTTATTATGTTATCAATTTAAATTTTTCTTATAGATCTCTTCAATAATATATATATACACATATATGTATGTATCTTCAAATAATACATTTAAACATCTGCTACTTGATTTGACTATTTTAAACAGTATCAGTAGACGTACAGTAGGAAAAATCAGAAATTTAACCTAATGATATGTCTTTCTATCACACTCTACCTTCAAGAGTATGTTAATTGTATTGTTATTTCAAAATTCTCAACATTTTAAAACATTTATATTGTGATCTAAAACTATAACTCCTACATTTGCTTATTGTTAATACTACATCTAAATAGATTGTTAATGCAATACCAGAATAGATTTATACTCAACCCTTTCATACAATGTCTCCTGCATTACGTTTTAAGAACCAGGGTTAAAGGATGCTTCCACAGATAATCTTCACACCTAGATTTTGTCATTATAATAATAAAGGAGTGTTGGATCCATCAGAGATAGCCCTGCTGTTTGAGGACCCTGCTATATTAGGATGATTTTAGCTACAAGCAAGAAGGCTGAAACCACCAGGACATGCATTATGTTGCCTACTGAAGAATGAAGAGGAAAGCATTTTCAGGGTGATTATTCAGTGGAACAGAGACCTTATGAAACACTCAAATCCTCTGCATCTTTTCTGACTGTCAAATTGGGCACACTCACTTTCCCCTTAGGCTGGCTCCCTTTGTGGTCCCATATTTCCAAGGCTTAAATGCAGATAATGCTATTCAGAGGTCCTAAAGGGACTTATACTTACCTGTGTCCCTCCTTTTTTTTTTTTTTTTTTTTTGAGACAGAGTCTTGTTCTGTTGCCCAGACTGAGTGCAGTGGCGTGATCTCAGCTCACTGCAATCTCCGCCTCCCAGGTTCAAGCAATTCTCCTGCCTCAGCCTCCCAAGTAGCTGGGACTACAGGCACCCACCACCACACCTGGCTAATTTTCATATTTTTAATAGAGGTGGGGTTTCACCATGTTGTCCAGGCCGGCCTTGAACTCCTGACCTCAGGTGATCCACCTGCCGCAGCTTCCCAAAGTGCTGGGATTACAGGCATGAGCCACCACGCCTGGCCTCTGTGTCCCTTTTTAAGGTGAGCAAATGTTTCCCAGAAGCACACTGTTGCATACGTTTTCCAGAATTGTGTCACTTCTCATTCTCAAACCAGGACAAATTATGATCTTGAGGCACAATCAATCATAATCAGTCTTGGAAGTTTACGACCACCTCGTACTAACAAAAACCAAGGCTCTGTTGGTGAAGAATAAAGCCATAGGAGGGAGTGAGCAAAAAACATGTTTTCCATTAGACAACCAGCAGTGTCTGCTGTTGCTGAAACATTGCCAGAATTCTACATAATGTGCATCTGTCCTTGGTATTGTCCCACTAGACTTGGAAAGTTATTCTAATAATTTTGTGGTATGTGGTCATAGCCATTTCCTGGCTTCATTAAAGATGGAGGGCTTTTTTGGTTTTATTTTTTTTTGTTTTGTTTTTTTTCCTTTTCCCTCTCTCTCTATTCATTTTGGTTGGTTTTAGAGACAATATGGGGAAGTTACAATTTCATTCTGCTGTCTGTCAAACCAGAGATCAATGAGAGGAATATTATCCTCAAGATCATTAACTGGAAAAGCAGTGGAGAAAAACTTTAACACACTAAAAGGAACAACACAAACGAACTAGTTCTTGGAAAATCAGGAGTGCTTCCTTCATCAGAGATTGGCCATTTATCTTCTTTATGTCTTACAGATACAAAATTTCACAAGAGTAAGGAGAGATTGAAGTGGGTCAAGTGATTTCCTGCACCTTTTTTTTCTTATCAAATACAATGCTCAAAAAATTTAAATATTCCCTAATTGCTTTCTTTCAGTATTTTCCAGAAAGTGTGAATCAGTTCAAGCAGCCATGAGTATCAGACATGGAATAATTTATTTGGTGATGGGAGAGGACAAAGACAGATTTTGCCCACAACCCATAATTGGTCTTCTGTAGGGACACTCAGGTAAGCATCTCAGCAAAAGGTAGACATATGCTTTTTATAGCCTTTCTGGGTCAGAAGGCTGCTTATGTAATCTCACAAGCTTCTCATGGACTAATCCCATTAAACTTCACCCGGGGGGAAATCCCACTAGGAGTTAAACAAAAGGACAAGTCCCTTCTAATAGAGGACATATATCAAGAAATAGACTTTCCTCAAATGCCAGCAAGACAGAACCATTCATTCCCCCTGGAAAGGGGGCTGAAGCCAGGGAGCCAAGTGGTATTATTCAGCAGATCCCACCTCCATGGATCCCAACAAGCCAAGATTCACTAGTGGGCTTGAAATTCTGGATGTCAGCACAGCAGTCTGAAGTCGACCTGGGACACTCAAGCTTGGTGAGGGGGAGGGGGTGCCCACCATTACTGAAGCTTGAGTAGGCGGTTTTCTCTTCACAGTGTAAACAAAGCCACAAGAAAGCTCAAACTGGGTGGAGCCCACAGCAGCACACAAAGCCCTTGGAGCCAGACTGCCTCTCTAGATTCCTCCTCTCTGTGCAGGGCATCTCTGAAAGAAAGGCAGCAGCCCCAGTCAGGGTTACAGCTAAAACTCCCATCTCGCTGGGACAGAGCATGTGGGGGAAAGGGGACAGCTGTGGGCGCAGCTTCAGCAGACTTAAAATATTCCTTCCTGCCAGCTCTGAAGAGGGCAGTGGATCTCCCAGCACAGCATTTGAGCTATGCTAAGGGACAGACTGCCTCCTCAGGTGGATCCCTGATCCCTGTGCCTCCTGACTGTGAGATACCTCCCAGCAGGAGTGGACAGACACCTCATACAAGAGAGCTCTGGCTGGCATCTGATGGGTGCACCTTTGGGATGAAGCTTCCAGAGGAAGAAGCAGGCAGCAATCTTTCCTGTTCTGCAGCCACCACTGGTGATACCCAGGCAAACAGGGTCTGGAGCGGACCTCCAGGAAACTCCTATGGACCTGTAGAAGAGGGCCCTGACTGCTAGAAGGAAAAACAACAAACAGAAAGCAATAGCATCAACATCAACAAAAAGGATGTCCACACAAAAACCCCATCTGAAGGTCGCCAACATCAAAGACCAAAGGTAGATAAATCCACGAACATGAGGAAAAACCAGCACAAAAAGGGTGAAAATTGCAAAAACCAGAATGCCTCTTCTCCTCCAAAAGATCACAACTCCTCACCAGCAAGGGAATAAAAATGGACAGAGAATGAGTTTGATGAATTGACAGAAATAGGCTTCAGAAGATGGGTAATAACAAAATCCTCCAAGCTAAAGGAGCATGGTCTAACCCAATGCAAGGAAGCTAAGAGCCTTGATAAAAGGTTACAGGAACTGCTAACTAGAGTAACCAGTTTAGAGAAGAAGACAAATTTCTTGATAGATCTGAAAAACACAGCATGAGACCCTCATAAAGCATACACAAGTATCAATAGCCAAATTGATCAAGTGGAAGAAAGAATATCAGCAACTTGAAGATCAACTTAATGAAATAAGGCATAAAGACAAAATTAGAGAACAAAGAATGGAAATGAATGAACAAAGCCTCCAAGAAATATGGGACTATGTGAAAAGACCAAACCCATGTTTGATTGGTGGACCTGAAAGTGATGGGGAGACGGGAACCAAGTTAGAAACCACACTTCAGGATATCGTCCAGGAGAACTTCCTCAATCTAGCAAGACAGACCAACATTCAAATTCAGGAAATACAGAGAACACCACAAAAATACTCCTTAAGAGAGCAACCCCAAGACACATAATCGTCAGATTCACCAAGGTTGAAATAAAGAAAAAATGTTAAGGGGCAGCCAGAGAGAAAGGTCAGGTTACCCACAAAGGGAAGCCCATCAGACTAATGACAAATCTCTCTGCAGAAACCCTACAGGCCAGAAGAGAGTGGGGGCCAATATCAGCTTTCTTAAAGAAAAGAATTTTCAACCCAAAATTTCATATCCAGCCAAACTAAGCTTCATAAGTGAAGGAGAAATAAAATTCTTTATATAGAAGTAAATGCTGAGGGATTTTGCCACCACCAGGCCTGCTTTACAAGAGCTATTGAAGGAAACACTAAATATGGGAAGGAAAAACCAGTACCAGCCACTGCAAAAAAAAAAATTATATATATATATATATATATACACAAAGACCATCAACACTATGAAGAAACTGTATCAACTAACAGGCAAAATAACCAGCTAGCATCATAATAATAGGATTGAATTCACAATATTAACAATAACAATTAATCTTAACAATAACAATATTAACCTTAAATGTAAATGGGCTAAATGCCCCCAATTAAAAGACATAGGCAAATTAGATAAAGAGTCAAGACCCATCAATGTGCTGTATTCAGGAGACCATCTCACATGCAAAGACACATGTAGGCTCAAAACAAAAAGATGGAGTAAGATTTGCCAAGCAAATGGAAAGGAAACAAAAAGCAGGGTTGTAATCCTAGTCTCTAATAAAACAGACTTTCAACCAACAAAGATCCAAAAAGACAAAGAAGGGCATTACATAATGGTAAAAGAATCAACGCAACAAGAAGAGCTAACTATCCTAAATATATATGTACCCAATACAGGATCGCCCAGATTCATAAAGGAAGTTCTTAGAGACCTACACGTAGAGTCTACACGTAGACTACCACATAATAATAGTGGGAGACTTTAACACCCCACTGTCAGTATTAGACAGATCAACAAGATGGAAAATTATCAAGGATATTCAGGACTTGAACTCAGCTCTGGACCAAGCAGACCTAATAGACATCTACCACAAATCAACAGGATATACATCCTTCTCAGCACCACATTACATATATTCTAAAACTGACTGCATAATTGGAAGTAAAACACTCCTCAGAAAATACAAAAAAAATGGAAATCATAAGTCTGTCAGACCGCAGTGCAATCAAATTAGAACTCAGGATTAAGAAACTCATTTAAAACTGCACAACTCCATGGAAACTGAACAACATGTTCCTGAATAACTACTGGGTAAATAACCAAATTAAGGCAGAAATAAATAAGTTCTTTTAGACCAATGAGAACAGAGACACAATGTACCAGAATCTCTGGGACACAGCTAAAGCAGTGTTTAGAGGGAAATTTATAGCACTAAATGCCCACAGGAGAAAGCAGGAAAGATCTAAAATGGACACTCTAACATCACATTTAAAAGAACTAGAAAAGCAAGAGCAAACAAATTTAAAAGCTAGCAGAAGACAAGATATAACTAAGATAAGGGCAGAACTGAAGGAGGTAAAGACACGCAAAACCCTTCCAAAAAATCAATGCATCCAGGAGCTGGATTTTTGAAAAGATTAACAAAATAGATAGACTGCTAGCCAGACAAATGAAAAAGAATAAAGAGAAGAATGAAATAGACACAATAAAAAAATGATAAAAGGGATATCACCACTGATCCCACAGAAATGCAAACTATCATCAGAGAATAATATAAACACCTCTATGCAAATAAACTAGAAAATCTAGAAGAAATGGATATATTCTGGACTTATACACCCTTCCCAGGACTAAACCAGGAAGAAGTCAAATCCCTGAATACACCAATAATAAGTTCTGAAATTGAGGCAGAAATTAATAGACTACCAACCAAGAAAAGCCCAGTACCAGACAGATGCACAGCTGAATTCACCAGAGGTACAAGAGGAGCTGGTACCACTCCTCTAACTTTTCCAAACAATAGAAAAAGAGGGACTCCTCCCTAACTCATTTAATGAGGCCAGCATCATCCTGATACCAAAACCTGGGAGACAAAACAACAACAAAAAAAGAAAATTTCAGGCCAATATTTCTGATGAACATTGATGTGAAAATCCTCAATAAAATACGGGCAAACCAAATTCAGCAGCACATCAAAAAGCTTATCCACCACAATCAAGTAGGCTTCATCCCTGAGATGCAAGGATGTTTCGACATAAACAAATCAATAAATGTAATCCATCACATAAACAGAACCAATGACAACAACCACATGATTATATCAATAGCTGTAGAAAAGGCCTTCGATAAAATTCAGCACCCTTTTATGCTAAAAACACTCAATAAACTATGTATTGATGGAACGAATCTTAAAATAATAAGAGCTATTTATAACAAACCCACAGCCAATATCATACTGAATGGGCAAAAGCTGAAAGCATTCTCTCTTTGAAAACCAGCACAAGACAAGGATGCCCTCTCTCACCACTCTTATTCAACATAGTATTGGAAGTTCTGGCCAAGGCAATCAGGCAAGAGAAAGACATAAAGGGTATTTAAACAGGAAGAGAGTAAGTGAAATTGTCTCTGTTTGCAGATGATATGATTTTATATTTAGAAAGTCCATTGTCTCAGCCTAAAATCTGCTTAAGCTGATACACAACTTCAGCAAAGTCTCAGGATACAAAATTAATGAGCAGAAATCACAAGTATTCCTACACACCAATAATAGACAAACAGAGAGCCAAATCATGAGTGAACTTTCATTCACTATTGCTACAAAGAGAATAAAATACCTAGGACTACAACTTACAAGGAATGTGAAACACCTCTTCAGAAAGAACTACAAACCACTGCTCAAGGAAATAAGAAAGGGCACAAAACAAATGGAAAAACACTCTATGTTCATGGATAGGAAGAATCAATATAGTGAAAATGGCCACACCACCCAAAGTAATTTATAGGTTCAATGCTATCCCCCATCAAGCTACAATTGACTTTTTTCACAGAATTAGAAACAACTACTTTAAATTTGATATGGGACCAAAAAAGAGCCCATATAGCCAAGACAATCCTAAGCAAAAGGTACAAAGCTGGAGGCATCATAATACCTGACTTCAAACTATACTACAAGGCTACAGTAACAAAAACAGCATGGTACTGGTCCCAAAGCAGGTATATAGACCAATGGAACAGAACAGAGGTCTCAGAAATAACACCACACATCTACAGCCATCTGATCTTTGACAAACCTGACAAAAACAAGCAATGGATGGTGAAAGATTCTCTATTTAATAAATGGTGTTGGGGAAACTGGCTAGACATATGCAAAAACTGAAACTGGACCCTTTCCTTATAACTTATACAAAATTTAACTCAAGATGGATTAAAGACTTAAACAAATGTAAGACCTAAAGCCATAAAAAAGCTAGAAGAAAACCTAGGCAATACCATTCAGGACACAGGCGTGGGCAAAGACTTCATGAACAAAACACCAAAAACAATGAAAACTAAACCAAAATTGACAAATGGGATCTAATTAAGCTAAAGAGCTTCTGCTAAGCAAAAGAAATTATCATGAGAGTGAACAGGCAACCTACAGAATGGGAGAAAATTTTTGCAATCTGTGTATCTAAGGAAAGGCTAATATCCAGAATCTACAAGGAACTAAAACAGGTTTACAAGATAAAAAAAAAACAGCCCCATCAAAAAGTGGGTGATGTATATGAACAAAAGAAGACTATTTTGCAGCCAACAAACATATGAAAAAAGCTCATCATCACTGGTCACTAGAGAACTGCAAATCAAAACTACAATGAGATACCATCTCAGGCCAGTTAGAAAAACAATCATTAAAAAGTCAGGAAACAACAGATGCTGGAGAGGATGTGGAGAAATAGGAATGCTTTTACACTGTTGGTGGAAGCATAAATTAGTTCAACCATTGTGAAAGACAGTGTGTCAATTCCCCAAGGATCTAGAACCAGAAATACCATTTGACCCAACGATTCCATTACTGGGTATATATCCAAAGGATTATAAATCATTCTACTCTAAAGACACATGCACGCGTATGTTTATTGTGGCACTATTCACAATAGCAAAGACTTGGAACCAATCCAAATGCCCATCAATGATAGACTGGATAAAGAAAATGTGGCACATATATACCGTAGAATACTATGCAGCCATAAAAAAGGATAAGTTCATGTCTTTTGCAGGGACATGGATGAAGCTGGAAACCATCATTCTCAGCAAACTAACACAGGAACAGAATACCAAACACTGCATGTTCTCACTGGTAAGTGCAAGTTGAGCAATGAGAACATATGGGCACAGGGAGGGGAACATCACACACTGGGACCTGTCAGGGGTTGATGGACAAGGGGGTAGGATAGCATTAGGAGAAATACCTAATGTAGATGACGGGTTGATGGGTGCAGCAAACCACCATGTGTACCTATTTAGCAAACCTGCATGTTTGCACATGTATCCCAGAACTTAAAGTATAATAATAATAAATTTTTAAAAAGAGGTTTGCTAAACAAAGGAGCTCCAAGCAGGGTTATTCTTTTTCTTCAGTGCAAACCAAGCAGATATTTTAAAAGAAAGTATTCAGTGACCCTTGGACAAGTTCCTTCAGAATAATGATGATAATCTCAGTGTACTCCTTTTCTGTAAGAAGGATAAATCACTACATGGCTAAAGCCATGTATAAAGAGGTATTTCCTGGCATCTTCTCCTACAGAAACACAAAGGCACCAAGTTACTACAGCAAGGAAAATAAGGAGCTGGGAGTGGGATAGTACTCATCTTAATATTCATCACTTTAACTTCATTAGTACCCTCAATTTTATGAAGGAAGACTCAGGACTTTCATGCTAAACATACATACTTAAGCAACATTAAGGCCAAGTCACCTAAAATAGATGAATCTTCACCACATAGAATTCTGCCAGTATGAATTGAAACTGATTGTGTACAGGAACCATTCTTAAGAAGAAGGCAGCCGCTGTGACATGAGAGACTGACTGACACACTTTGGGTGGTAATTTTAGTCAGATTCCTCAAAGGAATTCTCTCCCTGGTAGCACAATCAGCAGAGGCCCAGAAGCATTAGTTACTTAACTACTATAGAGTACATGGATCTATTGATAAATTTGATCAAAACATAGAATCAAAAGGAATCTCAGGACTGCTCTGATGTTATGATTGTAGTCCTGGAGTAATACATAAAAGCTAGCCAATGGCATAACTGAAGAAATGTCAAACAACTCTGACTTGTGTGGAAGGCTTAGGCAGTAAGACATATTAGTTACTTAAACTATCTGGTGGTGCCACAAATAGTCCTTGGATTATCACTTTTTGGAGGGACTAAATGTAGCACTTAACATTACAGAAGCATAATAAATTTGCTTTTCTCTGTTTTTGACTATTCAGAAGGCACTTTTGATCTTGGATTTTTTTCTTATGTTCAATAACCTCTATCTTGTATTTTTAATAGGAGAAAAATATGGCTTTTTCAATCTTTTAGGGGCACTTTTTGCATTAGATAAGACCTTAAAGAAGGAAATGGGACACATTAACTACAATGATTTATTTATTTTGAGCCTCCTTCATCATTCCAGTCCCTAAAGACTAATCAACAGAAAGCACTTGATTTTAACATCTGCCAACCTACTTTCTACAGCTTCTTTGAAGAACTGAGACAATTACCCTAGAATCATGTTTACAATCATAGTCTCTTTAAGAGAAAATGAAGTATGGTTTAAAATTTTGAATCATCTAGATACTTATCTCTTATTTCCCTCTGAATTTCCATGTACAAACAAAGACAAAGGAATTGTATAAGAGCTTCAAAAAGTAAACTGTGAGATTTACCTGTTTCTATGGTGCCTGTCTCCATGGTTTCCTGTTAAAAGGACACATCCATGACCCAGAAGGTCTTTCACCTCTTATTTTTGCCAGTGGTGCTAAATATGCTTTATGCAATTTAAATCAGACATTGTGTTTAAATCTTACATTTCAAAACAATTATTTCTTCATACTGTGCGCCTTGAGAACACATGAATAGGAACATTATTCTATTCATGACATATGATTATTTCTAAACCACCAATTCACAATGGCTCATCTCATTTCTTCTGCTCACCAAAATGTGTATAAATTACATCAAAGACAGTATATAATAGTGATTACAAGTCAATGTATAATACTGTTAGAAATACTATTCCTTTAAAGAATAGAACTCATTTAAGAGCTCTTATTTTGCCACCGATTAATTTTTTTTCCATTAAATCCAAAACCCATCTTCCACTTCAACTGTACGTATGTGTTTTGAGCCATAGTCATATGTATGAAAGTAAACATTAAATAATGAAAATTCAACGGGACAACACATTAACACATTCAGTAGAATGAATCAAAAGAAAATGATGGTAAGAATAATACCATTGCTATGGAAGATGGAGCAATTAATTTGATTTAAAGCTAGACTCAAGACAAATCCTAGATCTACTCTGATATTATAATAGTTCTGAAGTAAAATAAAAGTTTGCACAAAAGCACTTACTATGCACCAGGTACTATTTTAAGAACTTTACATATATTACCTTATTTAACCTTGATATACACCCTGTGAAATAGTTTGCTAGCCCCATTTTTACCACAGGAGGAAAATGAGGGTCAGCAATGTTAAGGAATTTGCCCAAAGTTACACAGCTAGTACATGTTGGAGAGTGAACATAAACAGAAGCTGTCTGACTCCAGATTCTCAGTGTTTTGTTTTGTTTTGTTTTGAGATGGAGTCTCTCTCTGTTACCTAGGCTGGAATGCAGTGGTGCAATCTCAGTTCCCTGCAACCTCTGCCTCCTGGGTTCAAGTGATTCTTGTGCCTCAGCCTCCCAAGTAGCTGGGACCGCAGACTCGAGCTCAGGAGTTCAACACCAGCCTGGGCAACATGGTGAAACTCCCATCTCTCCCCAAAATACAAAAATTAGCACCACCATCCCCCAGCTAATTTTTGTATTTTGGGGAGAGATGGGGTTTCACCAACTTGTCCAGGCTGGTCTTGAGCTCCTGAGCTCAAGGGGTCCACCTGCTTCAGCCTCCAGAAATGCTGGGATTATAGGCATGAGCCACTGCACCCAGCCCAGGTTCTGTGTTTTTAATCACCATGCTGCTGTAATGCATGATAATCATGATGCAGTTAACAAGGGGAAAAAGACGGTAAAATTGAAAATCAATAGAAAATGGAACCATGCTTGAAGTATATTCCTTAGGGTATTTTTAGTCACTTCTTCCTTCCCCTGACAACAATAAATCTAGGCCCCACCCATATTTTCGGCCATTGATTTTCCCCAATTTGATCTTGCTTCTTTTTTTTGTTTGTTTTGTTTTAGTATTTTTATTTTATTTCATTTTACTTTAAGTTCTGGGGTACATGTGCAGATCTTGCAGAATTGTTACATAGGTATACACATGCCATGGTGGTTTTTTGCCTCCATCCTCCCGTCACCTACATTAGGTATTCTTCCCAGTGTTATCCCCTCCCCTTGCTCTCCCACTCCCCAACAGTCCCCAGTGTGTTATGTTCCCCTCTCTGCATCCATGTGTTCTCAACTTCTACTTATGTTTAGTTATTCACATCCCAACAAACTTCATCTCAGAGAAATCAAACTATCTCAAATAATTGTCTTCTGGACAGAGCCAGTGAGACACAGTGTGGTCAGTCAAAAGAAAAAATAATTTTTTTTTAAATTTTTGATTCTATTTTCAGGGAAATTGGGGCTTGTAACACTTGAAAAAATGATCATTTTTTTTTCTCATCTGAAAATAATGCAGAGCTCTTTTTCATTTTAATGAGGTAGATAATCAGTTAAGAAAAGTCCCTCAGGTGGGTAAACATGGAATTTATTGTTCTAAATGGTACACTTTGGGAGAAATAAGCTGTCCTATTAACAATTATGCTGGAACAACAGACATAAAATGGGACTGTGCTGGACAAGCTGAGATATTAGATTATCCAGACTTTGAAGGTTGAAGAGAGGCAGCAAGAAGGTTGAAGTAGGGGAAAATATGTGACTTTCCCCTGATGTTGGAGACCTTTCCATCTGTATTAGATATGCTTGCATTGGCTTTCAGATTTGTTAATTACCAAGGCTCATCATTTCTAAATGTATTTATTATTGTTGCTATTATCATTTCATTGCTAGAGAAATTACTACAGGACTGGCAGTGTGCTGAGGACTTAATTTGTACTGTTCTCATTTATACCTTACAACTCTCTCATAAGGTAGGTACTATGATTATAGTTATTTTGAAAATGAAACTTAGAAGAAAAGTGATTTGGCCAAGGTCACACAGCTTGTAAATGGTAGAACCCAGACTTGCATACTAACACCCTTGATTATAAATACAAAACCCACTGTATTATATGTATCGCAAAGTATTTGGCCCTAGAATACTTTTAAAAATATAACATATTGATTTTCTCCACTAAGAGCTTCTGATATATAATTTGTCTTAAATTTGAGTATACTCCAACTATTGTCTCATAGATAAATTTACTGCTATAAGAGAAAATATTTGGAGTTTATATGACCAAAATAGTAAAATATTGACTAAAATTGCAAATACACATTCAAATAAAAAGACATGCTACATGATGTGTTATTATTCACAGACAACATGCTCTGGAGGGATGACCCCAAAATGCTGATTTGCATTACATGTACTCCTTTCTTAAACTATTCTACAAAGTCAAGAATTATATTAAGCTGCTTATAAATAATACCTAGTGTTATCTAAATGTTTGTGTCTCTCAGAAGTTCATATGCTAAAATCTAACCCCCAATCTATTGGTATGAGGAAGCGTGGCATTTGAGAGGTAACTAGGTCATGAAGAGTCGAATCCTTATAAATGGGATTAGTGCCCTTATAAAAGACTCCCATGGGAACTGCCTGCCCTTCCACAATGTGAGGACACAATAACAAGGCACCATCTTGAATCAGAGAGCAAATCCTCACCAACACTGAATCTGCTGGTGTTTCCAGAACTGTGAGCAATAAACTTCTCTTGTTTATAAACTACCCAGTATAGGGTACTTTGCAATAGCAACAGGAATAGACTTATACCTTCCTACATATAAGCCACTGTCCTAAGTCCTATACTTAACTTAATTTCATCTATCATCACAGCCAATTTGAGACTTAAAAAAAACTATCGTAATCCTCATTTTGTAGATGAGGAAACTAATGTACAGGTGAAATAATGCACCAAATCTAGTGAGTAACAGAGCCAAGATTCAGATGCAGGCCATCTGGGTCCAAATCAGTGCTGGAAATAACTCTTTCACATGGGCTTGTGAACAGCAGCTTTCCTGTGCTTGTTCTGTGTGTACATCAGTAGACATCATAGATATAAGATACTTGCTGAAAAATCTTCTAAAATACATATTTGCTTTTTTATTTTGTTTCCAAAATACCTGTGAACATTTCTTAAAATATGTGGAACATAGAAGCGAGTGTCATATGTGAAGGGTATGAAGGTAAGTAGAGCTTTTCCTGGTGATATACAAGATGAGACCAAGAATGAGAGTCTGAACTTCATGTGTTAGCAAATAAAAGATTTTTTAAAATTCAAATGCATAAATGAGCATGTGATTCCCTCTAGTCCCATAATATGCTTATGCCACTGCCAACTGGGTTTTCAGTCTGAGTTTTTGCTTTGTTGTTCTTGTTTCTAGTTGTATTCTTCTTTGTGTTTTATGTGACTGGCTTTGGTTGCCTTGCTTGATTCAATTACCTGGATCCTTACTTAAAGTATGATTTGTGAAGCAGCAGCAGCAGCATTTCCTGGGTGCTTATTAGAAATGCAGCTAGGCATGGTGGCTCATGCCTGTAACCTTAGCACTTCGGAAGGCTGAGGTGGGCAGATCACTTGAGGCCAAAAATTTAAGACCACCTGGCCAACATGACAAAACCCAATCTCTACTAAAAATACAAGACTTAGCTGTGCATGGTAGTCACACTTGTAGTCTCAGCTACATAGGAGACTGAGGCACGAGACTTGCTTGAACTGAGAGGTGGAGGTTGCAGTGGACTGAGATTTCATCACTGCACTTCAGCCTGAATGACAGAGTGAGACTCTGAAAAAAAAAAGAAAGAGACAGAGAGAAGGAAGGAAGGGAGGGAGGGAGGAAGAAGAAAGAGAAAGAAGGAAAGTAGGAAAGAAGGAAAGAAAGAAGAAAAAAGAAAGAAAGAGATAGAGAAAGAAAGAAAGAAAAGAAAGAGAAAAAGAGAGGAAGGAAGGAGGGAGGGAGGGAGGGAGGGGTGGACAGACAGGCCCCACCCTGCTGCTCCTACAGACTTGGAATCTGCACTCTGACAAGATCCCCAATGATTCTTAGGCACATTAATGTGTGAGCCATGTTCCACAAAACCATGCTAAAATCCTTCACTAAGGAGAAACTGTCTCTTCATATTTTTTGAACTATTATAATCAAATAGAGGAAAGGTCAAACCAAGTCATCTCTCTGTAGTGAGGAGCAAAAAGGATGGCCAGATGAGGAATAAACAATGCTCTGTGTCTTGCCTACTCTTCCACCAAAGAGGAAGATTTCCCCTACTGCCACCCACACACACAGTCAGCTCATCATACACGTACACAACCACAAAGAGTAGTGCAATCCATAATGTTTGTGATGCAGGGCAGCTTCTTGGCTTCACTCAGGAGGGCATTCAAGAGTGAGCCAGTGACTGAAGAAAGCAGCTTATTTAAGGCATGGGTGGTGTTACAGCTCTGTGACTGCCTCTGCAGAGCAGAGGTACCTCACAGGCAGTGCACTGAGAGGAGCAGCATTGTGACATTTGCAGTCATAAACCCACTTTAAATGACATTCTGATTAAGGGATGGGTTATCCAGAAATAGTTAGAAAATGGGTGGTAGCTTCCAGGTGTTTTCATGGCAAGGGGTGGTAGCTTTCATGCATTGCCATGGCACTGGTAAACTGTCATGGCACTGGTGGTGGTGTCTTAGGGTGATGGGCAGCGAGAGGGTGCTTTGGGCACATCTTCCCAGTTTTGAGCCAGTCTTCAATCTGGTCCTGAGGACTAGCCCTGCCTGCCTCCTACCTCATTTGTATCCAGAACAGTGCATAGAGGACACTAGATCTCAGAACAGGAGCCAGTAATTCAGTATTGGTAAAAGGGAGTTTTCTTTATTTATCACCCTATTAACCTATAGCAAGAAACTTGTGAGCAGCAAATCTTATCCTGTACCTACAATGTGCAAAGTGTGGAAAGAAAATCTGACATTCAGATTTCACATTGCCTGGATGCCTGAAGAATGTGTACCCAGAGAAACTCCTTGTATGGTTGCATTTAGCCCCATTAGGGGCTAAAGTTTAGAAACTTTAAAGCTTCACTCCTAAAAAGGAAAAAAAAAAAAAAGCTTAGACAAGGGATTTCAGAGAAAAGCTACTGAAAGAACACTGAGGTTGATTGAAATGCTGGTCCACCTGCTTGTGATGTCAAGGAAATTACTTTAGTTATGCAACAAATCTTTATCTTGTACCTACTATGTGCAAAGTGTGGAAAGAATATCTGATAAAATTGTTGTGAAGATTAAACTGGATAATATTTGTTAACTGTATAGCCAATGTTTGAAACAGTAGTTGCTCAGCAAATGATAACTATGAGATTAATGGCGATAATCAAAGGCATACTTCCACATTTTCATTAGCAAGCACAATCCATATTTAAATCGAAATAATTGTAGAATACCTACATGCAAAGATGTAGGCTGCACAATTCCCATTGCTAACGAAAAGGGCAGGTCAAATCTCCTTTCCAGAGTTGTAAGAACCAATTTGAACTTTTCATTATACTGGAATTTTGATGAATTAAATATTGTTCCAACAATAATAATAATATCATATTTTTCTGTAGCTTAAAAAAACATTTTCACATTCATTAACTCTAAATAAATTATTGCCAGTAGGCTTGGAAATCTCCCTGTTTTATAG
Organism: Ateles fusciceps; assembly: GCA_036589455.1. Lineage (NCBI taxonomy): Eukaryota > Metazoa > Chordata > Mammalia > Primates > Atelidae > Ateles > Ateles fusciceps. The sequence goes on along the minus strand of JAZHEH010001266.1, from coordinate 12,330,065 downwards.
AGATTTTGGTATGTAAAATTTTTCTTAAATGAATTTGGCCTGGATCAGAAAGTGAGGTAAAACAATTAAAATATCCAATTTGGGAGAATTCTGGTAGCTTTCCAGCATGTCGTTCATTTTTATAATCAAGCTATTATATGATCTTTTTTTTCCATTATGCATGAGCAAATAGACTCCACTACAGTCAATTTGAAGCAATTATTATCTCTGGCACGATATAATCAAAAGGCTACTACTATTTGTTGAAGGATTCTTTGTTTGCCAAGATTATTAATCACGTTATGCCAGGAGCACATACAGTACTGCTTGGCACCCAGCAGCTGGCTCCAGTAACAGGAAAATAAATCAGAATTCTTGATGCTTGTATTTTTTAATATTCCCTGCCAGTGTGTGTATTGGAGAACATTTCACATTAAATAGCACTAATTGCCTTAATTGGCTTATGGCTCACAGGCCCACTGTACTGCTGGTGTGTAGTCAAAGTCATTGGGTTTACTTAGATTCTTACATTTTCACTGATTCAGGTGTGACATACAGAGCAAGACAATTGCAGTGCATGTATGACCCTCGTGTCTTGTAGAACAGTGGCGTGTGGAGAAGGCAAGAAACCCCCTCTGGTTAGCCTGGGGTGACAGCTCTTCACACAACCATTCATAGTAAACAACTCTTTATAGTGAACACATGAAGGTTTATCAGCCAGTCTTGACTAACTCCCAGAACGATCCATGAGTAAGCAAGTGTTCTTACTTGTTTGCAGGGCAGCTGTATTTGCAACTGGCAGAACCCAGCTTTGCTTTTAGAGTCTAAATATTTAAACTGCCTTCCTGTTTTATCAGATTCCAAATACGTAAATCTTGATTCTATCTTAATTGCCATTGGGTGTTTTTATTTTTAGTGAGGTATGTCATCCCAAAGGGAAGTCTCGTGGCTGGGTGAAAATGTACCCAAGAACTGTTCAGTAGAATCAAGAGCACAGCCACCTCTGCCTCCATTAGCTCCTTTCCCAGATTGCAGATGCTAGAAGTTCTGCAGAAAGGGCTTCATCTCTTTAAAATGCAAATGGCTCCCACCCTTCCACTCACAAAATGCCCATGTAAACTTTTATACATTCACATCCTAATATGCTTGAGTTTAAAATGCTGTAAAGGGACATGAGGTAAACACTCTAAAGGAGATCCTAACAAAAAGGAATAATGAACAGGTCTAAATAGTCAAGAAAGCTCAAGATGGGAGTCATTCTCCAAAACCATTACACTCCACTGTTGTCAAGCAGTGAAAGTATGCTTTATTTACTGATGAATGTAATTAAAAACAAACAAAAAAGCAACTGCTCATTATGCCTACACATTTAAGGAATAATTTCACTGCTAAGTGGTATTGAAATCACGTGTGGCTAAGGAGGAGCAAAAGTATTAGAATAATAAGATTTACCAATTGTATCTGGAAATTAAGGTGAAATTTCAGTTCAGGAAGAATTAGACTCACATCTGATCAAATAAGGAAAAGGCACCATTTGGGACATATTAGGTAGGTGGTCAAAATCTTGAGTCAAAAAGTCATGGCTGCAATATGCCAGGTGTTCGATACATGCTCGCTAGAGTAATCAATGCCACCTTGCTGTTCGAAGGACCTGGGGGTCTGGCTCTCCAGAGACAAGGAGGTGGGTTTCAGTCTTAGCCCTACCCCTGTGTGACCTTATGGAGGTCACTCTAAGAAGGGCTCAGGTCTTTTATTCTCTACCTGCCCTGGGAAGGGCCCCAAGGCACACAAGAGTAGCTAGGTAGAGATCGCTCGAGTTTGGAGGTTTTTACTAACAAGAGAAAGGAAAAAAAGAAAAAATGAAACCACAAACAACCCTTAAGTGATAGAGCAGTTCAGTCTATTTCTCCTTTTCTCTGATGTGGTTATTACATCTGAAATTTATAATCACTTCTCATCTATACTTGTGAGCAATTAAGAGCATCTGCCAAGAAAAGAAAAAATAACTGAAAGTGAGTAATGGAATTGATGGAAAAAAAGAGTTGTTCGTGTTTCTTAAGCTGCAGGTTTAGAAACACATTCTCAATGATTAAAAGCAATAGTTGTTTTCATCTTATGTTCAAGTTTTAACCTATTAAAAGTAAAACATAGGTAGACCTATTTTTTCTATCCCAGATAAAAGGCCTCCTCATTACAGTTTTCAATGCCAATAAGTTTTAAAACTAGCACAAAATAAATGCATTTTGAAGAAAACTATTTCTAAAGTAATTCTATTACATTTCTACCTCTTTGGATGTTATGGTAAGTAGAATATTCTTACAAAATGTACGTGTATTCAGTTTTTTATTCTTTCAACAAAAGTCTACTATATTAGGCAGTCGCTATCTGCCAGGTGTTGATTTGGACTCTCAGGATATAAAGAAAATTAAATCCATGACCCCTGCCTCTGGGTGGCTCATTGTTTATTAAGGACGATCTAATATGTTAAGATGCTTTTGGTTGCAAGCTGCATCTTTAGCTGTCTTCAAGAGTGAGGAAGAGCATTGGGATATATTACAGAGAAGTCTGACATAGGGTTGCTCTCAGGGAGCTAATCCAGTGGCCATAATATCATCAAGAATTCAGATCCTTTCAGACATTCAACTCTGTACACCCATGGTGTGTCCATTTCATCTTCTGACTGCTTCTTTTAAGCTCATGGATGTCTGCTGGTAGCATCTATGTTTACTTGCAGTGGAAGAGACAAATAGCTTCCTTTGGCTCTTAAAAATAATGAAATTCCTTGCTCAAATGGTAAACCATCTTTAATGGATTTCAATAGCTCGAGTTGGTTTAGACCTACAATATCTCTGAACCATTCTCTAGTAAGAGGTTTGGATTGCCATCATTGTCTTAGCCTAATCAGGGTCCATCTCTGCAGCAGGGACCCACCAGATTTCCCTGCAGCATATTGGCTGTTCGCAGAAGCGTTCTGTTAGGCAAGAGGAGAGAACTGGTTCTGGGCTATAATCTTTCTCTCTTTATCTTTTGTAACACTAAAAGCTATTTCAGTAAAGTAGAACTTGACTGGCTGATGATATCGTTTCTGAAAGATACATTTTCTGCTAGTCCAGTGATTCTCAAACTTGAGAACCTGGAGGCGTTTTAACACACACTTTTGTTAATGCTCAGGCTCTACCCCAGGGTTTGCTGATTAAAGAGGTCTAAGGTGGAGCCTTGGAATTTGTGTGTCTAGCAATTGCAAGGATGCTGGTGCTGACTTTGAGAACCACTAAGATGTTGCATCTAACAAAAATTTGGCAACCTTCGATTGACTAAGATTACTATGAAAGTCGGACAAACCTTACTTTAGGTTTTAGAAATATTTCTCTTCCTGAGTCACAGTTTTTCATTTACTTTATCATTCAGATGCCTGGTTAGCCTTGAAAGCATTCTTTCCTCTTTAAGATATGGCCTTGTTAAGTTACACGAAAAGAGCCTCAAACGTCTTTTGAAAGTTATTGCTACTGTTAGTCTAATAGTCTTCAAAATTATTTCTAAAAGTATACGCATGAAATGTAAACTTTATTATAGCCAAGTTTTAAGAAAGTTGCAATACACATTTCTGCAATTCTGAAATATCTATCATTGTGTAACTAGAACTATGCTGACAAGGAAAAATATATTACTGAAAACACGGGAAAACTAAATTGTTTGAGATATAAAAAGACCGTGATGTATTAACTCTCCACGTGTTAAACACAGTCTATTTGTTGACACCTACCACCGTATTTAAACTATCTCTTACCGTATTTTAAACTATCTCTTTAGCCCAGTTTTAATAATGGACATTTGTTTAACTTAAGCAGTAAGACTGGAGATCCCTGTCACTAGAAACTTGCTATAAAGAAAATTTGAGTTGACAGTTGAATCACTATGGTCAGGTACTATTCTAAGAACTGTGTTTATTTCATTTAATAAAATTTTTTAAAGAAAAAAATCAACAACAATAAGAGGATTTTTTTTTTAGAGTACAACTCTTTCTTTGTTGCCCATGCTGGAGTCAGTGGCACAATCCTAGCTCACTGTAGCCCCAAACTCCTGAGTACAAACAATCCTCCTGCCTCAGCCTCTGAAGTAGCTGGGACTACAGGCATGCACCCGCCACACCTGGGTAACTTTTTTTCTTATTTTTGTAGAGCAGGTGTCTCTCTTGTTGCCCAGACTAGTCTCAAACTCCTGGCTTCAAATAATCCTCCCACCTCTGTGTCTCAAAGTGATGGAATTACAGATGTGAGCCACTGTGCTGGACCAAGCTTAAAATGTTTTTTATAATTTTGTGCTCCTCTTTTAGTGACTGCTATGGTCTGAATATTTGTGTACCCCAAAATTCATATGTTGAAATCTTCTCCCCCAATGTTATACTATTAGGAGGGCAGGCTTTGGAGAGGAAATTAGATCATGAAGGCAGAGCTCTTATGCATGGATTAGTGCCCTTATAAAAGAGGCCCAAGGGGAACTTTTTGCCCCTTCCTCCATGTGAGGACACAACAAGAAGGTGATCAGGAAACTGGACCTCACTAGAACCCAGCCATGCCTGACACTCTGGAATCTTGGACTTCCAATCTGTGGAATGTGAGAAATAAATGTTTCTTGTTTATAAGCCACCCAGTCTGTGGTATTACAGTTTAGCATCCTGAACAGACTAAGACAATGACCTAGAAAAGATTATGATTCACAGCAAAGATCTTTTAAATATCTTTCCTTTGCTTAAAATCTTTCAGTAGTTTCTGATCACTCACGCATAATGATCCAGTTTTCTGATGTCACCAAAACCCCACGTGACTGCCTTCCTGGTGGAGCCTTGCCTGGGGCCCCTCTGCCCAGCACATCCTGCGTCCAGCCACTGACTCTCCTTCAAGATCAAGGCAGAACCATGCTGCCTCCCACTGTGGGCTTCTGCACACACCCTTCCCCTCTGTTAGAAAAACTCCCTCACACCACGCTTGCTTGATCATCCTATTCACATCTTCACATCTGGACTCAAATCTCCCTTTCTCAGGAAAAACTTGCTCTGTCACTAAGATTTGTGGAATGAATACATGAACACAAACATTTAAGAGCCTATTATAAGACAGGCATGTGCAATATGATATTAATCCTTCTGTCCAGTAATCAGCCAGTTAGAAGCAGCGGCTTCTTCACATGTGAGAACTATCATTTGTTCAATATTGTGCTAGAATGGTGCTGAATATGGGAACTCATATGCTTCTAGTAAGGGAAGAAGAATGTTTTCCGTTTCTACAGAGCAAACAGGATTATCACACACTGTCTGCCTTGATTATATATGGTCTAGTATTATCTAATAGAAGGTATGTTTTGTTTCTCTATACCTTGGTGAGGCACTAAATTGGCCTCACCAAGAAATAGTATCAATTTGAATAGTGCAACAGAAGCTCCTTAGAAAATCCAACATAAGATTTTCTCTGCCTGCAAATGCTGATAGGAAAAGCAGTTAGTTCTTTTCTTTCTTTCCTGCTCAATGCTTGACCCTCTATTTACTTAATAAAACATAATAATATAGATGAAAATATTTTAATGTAAAAAGCAGAAAATAATTCTACAGTGTTATTTTTATAAATTAATGCTTGATGAAGGACTTAAAATGATACTTAAGGAATATCCAGAGATTTTTCTAAACTTTGTATATAGCAGGAAATTTGAATTTTTACAGAAAACAATGACTATGATTCATTAAGAACAACAACTAATTTAAGACTCACAACCTCAATTGCATTCAGTGAAAATACCTCCAAATTTAATGTGAAATTAAAGTTTTTTTAAGAATAACTTCTATCACATTCAGGAGAAGCCTGAATTTAAGACATTCCCCTTTCTCTGAGCTAGGCTATGACATTCAGTCTCGCCATTTTCATTGCACTGTATATACTTTACATCCACATTTTAATTGAGCCTTTGTCAAAGACAGTCCTCTACCCAGAGGAGAAGCCCATGCTCGACATTATGGCTTAGACATGAAATCTTAAATTGCATGTATTCTTAGGATGCTAAACCATTTTGAGTTTTATTTTAGCTCTTAGTCTTCTAAGGCGTAACCACTAAGATGTGGTTTAAAGAAACGTTACACAAAGTTAAGAGAAAAGCAAATTTAAAGATAAAATTTCAACATAATTTTTGGAATTTTGGAGATGTAGTAAACATCCAGAGCAAGGCTAAAAATTATACCATGTTTGTGAGATTTAGATGAATAAAAAACTGCAGGTTTTCTAGAAGTTTGCCAACTAACTATAATGTGCTATATCTTTTTCTATAATCAAAGCAAGTAAGGCTTAAATTACAAATTCATGTGAAGTTTCTAGCTTTTTCTTTTAAGACAGTTTTTGTTATTTCTTTTTCAGCCTGCTGTACTGCCACTACCCAATATATAATATTGCAGGAAACATTGCATTATGAAGTGCTTCGTAACAGTTAATGAAGATAAGTCTGTATGGCGTGATATTGTAATGAATTTTCTGGTGAAAATTAATTAGATGTGTGAATGCTAACATTTATTTACATCCCAGTCTAAATGTTCAAAGAGGTGTATGTTAAGCACACAATTAGAAGCAATGATGCATTAAATTGTCCTTACCAAGAAATAGTATTAATTTTAATAGTGCAATGGATGTTCCTTGGAAAAGCTAAGATAAGATTTTCTCTGCCCAGTTGCCTGCCTTTGAGACTCCTTGTCTGCCTAAGTCACTTCTTTACATAAAAGTTGGTGGGAAAATGAGGATGGAAGGGGAAGCGCATTTCCTATTTCACATCCTAAGGCTGCCTAACGTCTCATTAACCTATGGACTTGCTCCCAACTCACTTTGATTTGCATGGTGCAAACAGTATCTAACAACTCCTTTTGCAAACAGTCAATGACCTCTTAAACCAGGAAAGGAATTCCTCACAGCTGGAAACCTTCAATCTCTGTGTTCTTTTTAGAAGTGTTACTTTCCTTAAACTATAAAGAAACAGCAACAGTCCTTCCCATTCTCCAGGTTTCTCTTAGTTTCAGATAAGTTCTTGGTAGACAGGAACCACACAATCCTAGGATGAGCAGTAGGGACTTTCTTGCTAGCTCAAGCACCATTCTAATATTCTGGGATTACTTTTATTTTGCACTGGGAGTTTACTAGACTGACTGTTAGTCATATATTTAGGTTTGAATATTTTAGTGTTCTAATGCTTCCTTATGTCACACTATATATAATCTAGTAAGAATAATGACTATCATCTATTGAATCCTAACCATGTGTGAGGCACTGGGCTAGTATATTACATGGACTGCCTAATTTAATTCTTTCACAAATACTATACATGCATAGACTTTATTTATATCTACATTTCATGGGAGTGATAAGTGGTGCTTGAAGGTTAAGTAACTTAACCTATGGAGAAAGACCATAGGTTAATGAGACATTAGGCAGTCTTAGGATGTGAAATAGGAAATGCACTATTAATAAATAATAGTTGGTAAGTGTCCAAAGTAACTGGGATTGAACCAATATTTTTTTATCCAGTATGCCAATCAGCCACTGCTAAATGTTTAGGAGCAGTTTGCATTATAATCCTTAACTGCATTAGCTGATTATATCATAGTTCTTTTGTGATTTTATATAATGAATATCTTACTGAACCCTCTAAATAAATTTCACATATACATAATACAAAAAATTCTAAGAGATATAAATATATAATAAAAATTTATATATTGTGGACACAGGAAATATGATTGGGATAAATAGTTAATAGCCTTATAAGTTTGTAAACTCCTTCTAAGTTAAAAAAAAATACTAAATTATACATTTTGCATAAAGTAATTGCTCATGTAACAAACCCCACCCCCTGCCATGCTTAACCCAAATGTCCTATTCACCAGAACTGACAACTTTATAGAAAAGAAAAACAGCAGTTAATGAACTCAATAACAAGGTGAGTTAAAGTATGTATTAGTCTAAGAGAAACTTCCAAATCAAGTAACATATTTCAGTAAATAAAAAATGATTTCAGACAGCTCAAAACTCTGGATAAAACTGCCTTGCCTCATAAAAACATTTCTGGAAGAAAAATGGCAAATTTCATTATGCCTAAAAATGTGACCTTAGTCAACACTTACAGCTTACACCCACCTGAATTTTAGTTCTTGTAAAGCCAGTGAGAATTTGACATCACTTCAGGGCAATGAGGATGAAACTCTGTTACGAATGTGTAGGACTAACTGAGGACCTCATCACATTTATGTACTCGCAACCCTAGTCTGTTATCCACGGGACTGAAGAATTTGACCGGCATTCTCCTCAATTTCCTGTATAGGAAAAAGACAGAGAAAGGATAAGAAACATGTAAATTTGTATCTGAAAGCAGAATAGAAAGGAAAAGTACATTCTTATTGAGACCTTGGCAAGTACTAAAATACTGAGATCGAAAGCTTCCTTGTTTACAAATGTAATTCTATGGCAAAGCTATTATAAACTGTCTTATGATTTCAACCTCATGTAGGTTAATCTTACATTAACACACATAAAATTTAAAGCTAAAGGAAAATTGCCAAATAATTTCAGGATCTAACTTTATTTGTCCAGTAAATATTGTTAAACACCTATAGCTAAGCATTGCAGTGGGATTGGAGGTGGGGAAGTAAGTAAAATAAGTAAAATCTTCTCTCACTTTAATTGTACATGTGAGATTTTTTAAATGTAACATATTCTCTGTGCTAGTTTTTTTTTAAAAAAATTCTGATTCTACAAAAAAGTTTTATTGGGATTATTCCAAAGCATATTGTCGAGGTGGTCTGCCACTGTGAGGGTTTATTCTAACTTTTCACTTCAATTTTAAAACGTGATAAACCTTATTAACCATAGAGTGACTCAATTATATCAAGATCTCTAGTGTAGTTCAAATGTTGCCACATCCCCAAAGTCTTTCTTGACTTCCTCGAGTGGATGTAATATACTTTTCTTTCCTGAACTTCCTTACCATTAATTTTTTTTAAATTTTTCAGATAATCACTGATTTAGATACAGTTAAGATGTAAATGTAAGATATAATACACAGAGATTCTGTGTATCCTTTACTCAGTTTACCTCAATAGTAGAATCTTGCTTAGCTATAGTAGAACATTACAAGCAAGAAGTTGACATTGAGATAGTCCATCAACTGTATTAAGATTTTACCAGTTTTAAAAGCATGCAATTATATACGTGTGTGTATAATTAGTTTTATATAACTTTATTACATATATAGATTCATGTTACTACCACAGTCAAGATACAGATAGTTTGTTCACAAGACTACATCATGCTACTGACAGCCACGTAGCACCCTCCCTGCCCCCATCCCCCAGTCGCTAATCCCTGGCAACCATTAATCTGTTCTCCATCTTTACAATTTTCATTGTTTCAAGAATGGTATATAAATGTGTTAGATAATATGTAACTTTTCCAGGTTGGCTTTTTGAATCAGCATAATTCCCTAGAGGTCTGTCCAAGTTGATGTGTGTGTCAGTAGTTCATTCTTTTTTACTGCTGAGTAGTATTCCATGGAATGGATTTACCACAGTTTGTTGTATACCCATTGAAGGGCATTTGGATTGTTCTCAGGTTTGCGTCATTACAAATAAAGTTGCTATGAAGATTTGTGTGTAAAAAAATATAGCGTATTCTCAAATCTACGTCTTAGAAGAAACATGCTGATACAAATTTGTAGATATAAAGGAGTGATAAGCCACTGGTAAAATCAAATCAGTAAACCCCTACTATGAGGGAGACCTCATAGATCATCCAGTTCATTCCTTGCTTGCAGACATAATATGTTATTATTATGTACATTATCATCATGTGTCTGCTCGAAAATTGTCACTTTTCCTTTTAACTCCCAAACTTGAAATGATTCTGTTTCAAGTCTCTCATCTACCTCCAGTGAATCTGGAAAGAAATAAAAGGCGTGGCGGGGGGCAGGGATTGCAATATTTCCCACCTGCAAAGCACCTTTGAAAGCAATATGAAGGAAAGCAATCAGAAATGAGTCGGGCAAATTGGAATTCTGTAATAATTATGGGTAGTAGAGAGTTCAAGTTTCGATATCAGATTGATTCCTAGTTTGTTAAATCCCTTGGTTGATGGTTTCCAAGGTTATCTGGCGGTCTTATTAAAAACTCATTTCTGGACCCACCCTCAGAGTCTCTGGCCCCACCCTCAGAGTCTGGGTGGAGCCTGAGAGTTTGCAATTCTATCAAATGTGTAGGTGATACCAGTGATATTAGGGTGGGGAATGGGGCACTTTGAGAACTTCAGTCATAGATCACTAGATAATTTATTTTAACTAGCTGAGCTTCAGCTTCCACATCTCCTTTAGGGTCTTACCATGAAGACAAATACTCTTAGCACGCAATTCCTGCTACATAGTAGATGCTGGAAAAAAAATGTTTATTTTCACCTTTGCATCAGCATACAATGCTGAAATATTTGGGAACCCTTAAATAATCCATATACAATAAAAATATAAGTGGGGATAAATCTGAATGTGTTTTTGTTTGCTTGCTGTTTTTTGTTTGATCAGTGTGATTTGATTATTCCTAAAGTTTCCGTTCTTCTAAAAAGTAATGTTGATTGCTTTTTATTATTTTTTTCTATCCTTCACTATAAAAATCTAATATCAAACTCATATGAAAAACAAAATCTCTATTTTAGGATTCAGAATATCCACTATCTATTAATAAGCTAGAATATTTTGATTTAAAGATATCTTAGAGACAATCTGGCCAAACCTACTCATTTTATAGATAAGAAAACATACCCAAAGTCATCAAGCCATGTAGCAGTGGCTAGACCTCAGGTCACTCAGGCCATTAGGTTTGACCTGAGTGACCTGCATCTGGTCACTTCCTGAAAAGGACTTCACAACATTTTTCTTTACTATTTAGCAATACTTGTATTAAGTAATAAATTGGCAGGAAGGGGAAGTAGGCAGGATCAGGGCCTGGCCTCAGTGTGCCTGAGTCCCAGTGATTATGTCTGGCTTCTATGGGAGCCTGGCCCGTGGGAGGTGGAGTCTGTGGCTCTAATCACTAGAGGCGATGGGTTAGAGTTGGGGAGGAGGCCAACCTGGTCCCTAGGGGATGACTGAGAGAGAATTAGAGAACGTGGGTGTGGGGCAACATTCACTTCCACCAGGGCAGGAGGCTCTCCTATGACTAGTGGTTTAATGAAGACTCCTCTTTGGGCTCCTGCCATCACCACATCTTCTCCAGGTGCCTGTTTGGTCTCTTGTCAACCATTCTGCCCTCCCCTCCAGGCTACAGGAAATGGTGCTCTGGTATCCACTGCCCAGAACACACAGCCCCCAGCAGTGGGAGCAGGTGGGGGAAGTGGTGGGTAGCAGGACCATCTCCACTGGTTCAAATCAGCAATCTCTTCTTAACTTCAGGAAAAAGGAACACTGTCCCCTATCATTGCCTTTATTGCCATTAGAAAAACTTTAGCTTTTGGGAAGAAAGTACAGTGTCTCTTTTATAAATAAGTTATACTGTGAATTTTTCTGCAAACACTTTTGTTATAGAAAAAACTGGGTTCTTGTCACACAACCAGGAAATATAAGCTCACATGCACTTTGAAAGGTGAGGGGAAATGGAATTTATTGGGTAAAAAGGAAAAAAACTCAGCAAAGCAAGAGGGGTTTCTGTTAGCAGACCCCCATCTTACAGATTGAATCCCCAGATCACCACCCAAGAACAGGAGAGAACAGGCTTCTCCCGTCTGCAAATGGCATGAACTTCCCGAGGCCTCACCTCATCCTCCCAGTGCGCAGATGGGCATTATTCAAAAACAATCAGTCAGGAAATGGCAGGCTTCACCTGGGTCAGGCAGTCCAGTTTTTCAGCCTTCAGGCTGTTTTAGGCTTGAAGATGGGGTTTTGCGGGGGGGAGGGGCAGGGCCCTTGGTTGCCTCCTGTCTCTATCACTTCTACTTTGATGATATAAAGCTGTCTTTCAAGTAAAGATTCTTCTAAGGACTGGAGATTTCAGGGATTCCCAGCAACACTCCTGTGATAAGTTTTCTCATAAAACACCCACCTTGTTATTTTGTCTCTTGTACCTCTGGTGATTGCCAGTTATTACGCCACAGAAAGGAAATGGGAGCCAGTGATCTCAGACATCAGTAAGTGGGACATAGCCTTTAATGTTTTTCTCGCCCTTTTTCTGGATTCTCACTTAAGCTGTTTTAATCTATAATTAAAGCCATCCAAGAATATAGCAAGATTCAGTCTGGAAATGTTGATCCCTACTACCATCTATGTCCCTGAGGTTCTTGGCATTTGGGGGAGGAGATAATAAAACAAATGGCAAGAAAAAAAAAAGACTATTTAACAGTGATATTCCATATCAGTGATTTTGAACCACTAAGATTCCCAAACTGAGTAAGAAAAAAAATAAAGGGACAGTTAGGCACTGAATGTTTACGCCTCCTCTCTCCAAATTCATATGGTGAAAACCTAACCCCTAATGTGAAGGTACTTGGAGGTGGGGCCTTTGGGAGACAGTTAGGGTTAGGCCATGAGGGTGGGACCCTCGTGCTGTGATTAATGCCCTTATAAGGAGGAGGAGACATGGAAATCCTTGTCTGCTCTCTAACATCTGAGCATACGGTGAGAAAACAGCCATCTGCAAAGAAAAAGAAGACTTTTGCCAGATGCCAGGTCTGTCCACACCTTGGTCTTGAACCTGCCAGCTTCCCCAAACTGTGTCAAACAATCTTTGATGTTTAAATCATCCAGTATAAATTTCTGCTATAGTAGCCGACACTGACTAAGACAGCAACTGAAGTTAAGAAGCTTGGAGTAAACAAGTCTAGAAACTGACTTCTTTTCACACTAACTGCAGAGGAAACATAGGAAATAAATTGGTATATACTACGAGATGAAAGGTATGTATAGCTATACAGAAGATCCTTAGAAAAGCAAAGAAATGATTATAAAAGTCATGAGAAAGTCACTCTTGATAGAGGAAAGAGCCTATGAAAATACACTCATAGGAGAGACAGGGCCTCTTAGCTGTCACCACGTTCCATTTCTTATCCAGGATGGGTTTGGGTGTTTGTCTTAGAAATATTGGTAAATGAAACAAATGCTTTTATGTATTTTTTAATGTATATTTCATAATATTTTTAGAGCCTTGTAACAGAGATTAAATGGCTGTTAGGTGTTTGGAATTAATGTATGAAATCCTGAAGAATTTGATTGGAGTATGTTAATAGTAATAAAAACAAAATATTTCTTTCAATAGCACATTTCTGCAATTTGTATGGCCCTTGATTTCTCACTTTTCTTTTTCCCAAAAGGCTGAATTTCTTAGGTGTACTTTTTAATATCTCACGATTATCATTTATTAGATTTTAGTCATTTATTATGTGCCTAGGTTTTCAGGAACAACTATAAGAAGTAAGCCAAAAGTGTTTAGTGACTTTATTTTTAAAATAAAATAATGAAAAGTGACACTTAGGCTAAAAAGAAGTTGTATAATTCAGGTTTACATCAACTGTAAAACATGAAGAAAAAAGGAAAGAAGAAAGAGATGGGAGAAGGAAAGGAAAGATGAATTGAAAAGAAAAAATAAACTACTACTTGTGGAAGGCTCAGTGTATGCTAGATGCCTTCATTGGTAGCATTACATCTGCTTCTCAAGGACCACGAGAGGCCATTTCCTTTTCACAAAAGGGAGAAAAAAAACTCCAAGTGGAGAATTTCTTTTACCCCTTCATTTTGGTGGCATGCAATCTCTAATGTTAGCATTTATTAGAAAGGAGGAAAAAAGGTGATGGATACTGGGTCTGGTGGTATTGACAACCTTCCAATTAAAGTGGCCTTTGAATAAGTTTCAGTTGCTTCCTGTCAGTTCATTAGAGACAGGGATTGGGAAGTCCATAAGGTTTCCACACTTGGACTCTTTAAAGCAAAGGGGCTTACCTTAATAAAATATATGTAAATAGGTATTTTCTTCAAAATCTGACATATCACCTGGCTCCGCAGAAAAGATACAGTCACACTTTATTGGGGGATGGTGGAATAGACTTTTGAAATTAGGAGAAATTGTATGATGTGTCATTAAATGCAATTTCTTTGTAAGAATTCTCCCATTGGTAATTATTCTTATTATGTAGGTGGACAGTCTCTTAATATAGATAAAGACCTTTGCAGCTGCTCTCATCGTCGGCCTCATGTTTAATATGCACTTAGTAATTAGTGTGGATGTAAAGTCCCACATTTGCAGTCAGCCTCCCTTTCTGTCAGATCGGTTTTTAATCTGGGCTGTGTTCAGCTGTGAAGGGCTGATAAGCATTTCTGAAATCTCTGTACACAACAAACAGCACTTTAATCTCGTCTTTCAATTTCCAGTGCACTCATTACACAAATTCAGCTCAAAGAATCTTGATGCATGAAAATTAGCCTTCCTGGATGTGGTACAACTTCTTTTAACCTTTTCTAAAATACTCTGATCCTCCAGGCCATTCGGCCCAGGAAAATGCAGGCAGTGGCTTACTTGTAAAATAGGGAAAATTTATCCCCAAGGAGCATGAATACTAAAGTTGAGCTAAATGTGAGCTATTTGTTTTAACTGAAGATGAGGGAAATGATTTCTTCAATTCTAACCTAATTTTCATAGAATAAACATCATTACATAGAGATAAATCATATTTCCACGTAGTACTTTCATATAAGGAGCTGTCAACTAGCCCAGCTGCCTGACGGAGCTTGCTCATTTAGACCTCAAGCCAATTAGCACCAATTTTCAATCAGTTATGTTAGTATTAACCTGTTCCTCTCTGTATGTAATCTGTCAGTGAGCTGGCTTGGAGGAGATGAAATTCTTAAAGTGTCAAATTGCTTTCCTTAATATGTGCTTAGGTCTTTATTTGCATTACACCCTAGGCTCTGATTTCAAGCTTTCAAAGATGAAAATGTGTGAAATAGCTGCTGTGGCTTGCTAGTCTCTAGAGATAGGGTGGATGTATATGACCTGCTGATTCTCCAGTGGAAAGACTGAGCCCATCCTATAGGGAAGCAAGAATCAATTTTATCTTTCGTTTGGCCCCACGTCCCACATAATATTCCTTGAACACAAATCATGGTGAGTTGAGGACAGAAGAGTCCTAATATATTTAAAACTGTTGGGATTGTTAAAAATAAATAGAACATCTGAAATTGTCCCACAAAAAGATAGATTATTGTATGTAAATAAATAGCTTTAATAGAAACTATAAACATTTTGGTGAAAAAGTTTTCAGACAGGACTAACGGGCTTTTCTCTAAGTTTAAAGAGGAATAACCAGGTGCCCCACAACAAGCCCCTGCCTCACCTAAGCACAACACAAAGGCTATAGCTGAGCTCAGATCTTCGGGCCTTGGTTTGGAGATTTGCTTCCCCACATTTTGACCATAACCTCTTCAACTACCCATAGACCCAGAGAGGTTTGGGAAAATAACCATGTTTTGTGTTTAGGCAAGGTATTAAGCAAATCAAATTCAGGGTGTCTCATAAAGACAAAATAATAATATTTATACAATGACTTTTGTTGCCAGACCTTTCAATGAGATAGACCCAGGGGATCTGCAAAACCCAGAATGAAGAAGACAATTCCTTTAACAGGAAGAAGTATCTGTTCTCCTGAATACAACACAGGGATTTAAGAATGAAAAATAGACAAAATGTGCATATTTTCTTTATTTTTAGGAATACAGAGCCTGAGGTCTCACCATTTCTTCTCCACAAATAAGCCCAGGCTTCAGATTTTCTTGACACAGGATTCTAAGCCCAGGACAACAGGCAAGGGCAAGAGAGAACTTTGGAAGAGGCTGGCTTGATGAGACCACTATAATTTTCTGTTTCCAAACTTTGTTGAGCTTTGTTCTTTTAGAGAACTGTCTTAAGGACTCCAACCAAAAGCAAGTTGTAAGAGACAGGTTTCCAGGGGACTTGCTAAGTGAACAATTGTATTTAAATTACAATATCTGTCACACTTGTCTAGCCGTGTATAGAGAACTCTAATCAGGGAGGGGAGTAGATTTCATCTCTATAATGTCACTGGAGGCAAACAATAGAATTTTTCACATGGTAGAATTTACTTTTGTAATTGTAAAATTCTCTTTTAGTAATTCTAATGCTGGAGGCAACTGCATAAAAGGAAAGGCCTGAGCTGCCTCCCAGAGTATATCACATCTCTGAGGACTCCCAAACTGAAAATCAGGAAAGAGCACAAATTCCTGGGGATCCAGTCTTCTTCACCAAAGAACTTCCAATGATTCGGCACTGGCATTGGCATTCTGCCAATTGTATGGACATGTTTTGCCACCATGTTTACCCCACAGTCCAGATCAAAGCCATCTGCTAAGGCTGCCCTACCAACCTGTGTCAATAGGTTCACCCTTGAGGACTCCAAAATAATCCAGAGGTTACTCAAGTGAGCACCCTAGACTAAGATAGTTTGTTGATGTGCTGTGAGGAGTGGTCCATAGGTTCTGCCCTCAGGTGATGGGTACCATTCCCATGTGGTGTGGTTAACCACTTACAGGTTGGACTATCATCTGTTTCATTCATTCATCCATTCATTTAAGTAACATTGCTGAGTAGTATTAATATGTCTAGAACTGCCCTTGGGTGAGTGGAGAGTAGGGGATATATGCCTATGCAATGTTGTTTATCTTCCTGTTAACTTACTCTATGGAAGATCTACTCAAGGCTCAAATGGTCAAGGAATAATTTGAGGAGTGATAGTGTCTCTAGGAAGACCACATCTCTCAGCCCTAAAACACCTTATTGCCTATCATTTTTGTACTTTATTTATTATGTCTCAGCTGTTTTCAATCTGCTTGGAAGAAGGTAATGAATCTTTTTCCAAGTAAATCCAGTGGAGCTCTCTCAGACTCCTCAGGCCACTTTCATGTATTAATCTAACAATGTGGTACTGAACTAGGCATACAAAGATGAAGAAGCCAGATGTCTGTCCCTCAAGGACCTTTTAGGGAGAGAAATGCAAACATAAGTATTTAATTGTGATACGACCAACATGTATGTGCTAACACAGCATCTCTCAAAATGGATCCTATAGACTCAAATCTTTTCTCTAAGGTATGTATCAATCTGGGCCAGAGAGTTCTGACTGTACTTAAATCTCAGTTCTGCCATTACCAGCGGAAGAGATTTGAGTTACCCTGAGTTACCGGCAGCGTATCCTTTCAGGTCCGTAGCAACTTCAGTCCTTGTCTCCTCAGGAGAAAGAATTTGACTGAGAGGCATAACGCAGAAAAAGAGACCAAGGCAAGTTTCAGAGGAGGAGTGGAAGTTTATTTAAAAAGGCTTTAGAACAGGAAAGAAAGGAAAATTCACTGGGAGCAGGCACCTGAAAATCCAAGAGAGAGGAGAAGACAGCAAAAAAAAAAAAAAAAGGGAGTCTTTAAACTTGACCCTTGAACTTTACAGGTTCACCTCTTTCCCATGATTCTTCCTTTCGGGTGGGCTTCCTGCACGTGCAGTGCTTTCCTTACCCTTTGGAAGTGAGCACATGCCTTGTATTTAGGGAATTCCATGCATGCTTATCTGAGGTTTTTTTTTTTTTCCTTCTTTTGGTGGTGTCTACTCCTTGAATATCATACTTTGCCATTTTGTCTCTTAACATGCATGCCCAAGAAGCTGCTTCTCCCCCGGGGCCTACATTCAGCTAACACTTTTAATGTTAACAGGTGTGGACCATCAGGAGCTTGTCTCTCCCCTGGCTGCCAAATTATCATTTTTAGAGAGGTCATACGATAATTGCCAAACCATCACCCGACACTTCTAATGGGTAGGGAGAACACTCTCTCCTGCCCTGCTCATGTCTATCTACCTGTAACACCACTACTCACTGCTCATAGCATCACAAGCAACATATTTTAGCTCCCCGAGCCTTAGTGTTCTAATTAGAAAATAAGGCTGCCACTTGCTACTTTTGTTGTGGAAATTAAATGGTAAAGCAACATGTAATTAATTGATGGATTACATTTCTTAGAGTGTGCAGGGGCCCTTATGTGTCTTATTTCAGCCATACAGTATTAGAAATGCCACTCAATACGGAACAAAAACAGCACAGGCAGATGAATGTGTTAACATTTATGGGAAGCCATTGTTTTTGAGTGGCCTCCTGCACTAGGTCCTAACAGATCAGACCAAACCAGAATCTAGTCACTTGTGCTAAGTGCCAAGTAATCAAACTAAACTTTGAAACAGGCCAATTTCCCAAAAGCAAGAGATTCACGGTAACAAATCAGATGGGGCCTGGTTTTCCTGAAACAGCATGACAAAGAAGTTTCCTCTATTTCACCCCATTCCTTTGTTTTAATGCCATAAGAAAAGTAACTTTGAAATGACCAATTCCTGTCCCTTGTTGCTGCTTCCTTCAGCCCTTTTCTGCCTATAAAACCTCCTCTGCTCAACTCATTGGAGTACTCATTCTATTTTGTGGAATAAGATACTGACCAATTTTAGAATCACAGATGTTGGAGACAAGTGCTTGCTCCTCAGTGCCAAAAAGAAAAACCAGCACTCAGACAAAGAACTTTGCTCAGCAAGGTGATTTTACCTTCTGCAGAAAGGGTGGTTCTCAGAAGTCTGATTGCCTCAAGAGCACATTGAACAAAGAAAAGCAGAAGTTTTTTTTTTATCCCTAATGCATTGGGTCCTTCTGCTCTGTCTTATTTCCATTGGCTGGAGCTGGAGCTGGACCGCACCATCTAGACTGATCCTGACTGGCTAAAAACTGAAAACTGTCCTAAATAGGTAAACGTGCTATGTAGAACAAAGAAAGGAAGGGGGTTGTTTATGGGAAACTATGAGAATCATAACATTTCCAAATAAGGAAGAGGCCTAGGCTGTAAGCTGGGAAATGCTTGGGCATGTTCTAACATGTTTGAGCAGCTATAGGCCAGAACAAATAACTTGGTTAAAGTACAGGAACATAGAATACACTTATTCCCCTACTGTATTAAACAACTACATAGGGCTTAACAAAGAGTTATTAGCAAAAAGCAAGGAAGCTTGAAGGAAGCTAGTTTTTAAAAGAAACTATTATTTCTAACACTTCCTATTTATTCTTTAACTAAAAGGGAAACTCTGAAGAGAAACTTTTTACTTTTCACACAAACAAAAGTAAATTAACTTCTTACACAAAGTTTGTTATAATCTTGTCTTTTGACAAAAATAAATACACTGATAGCTTATGACAAAACAGAGAGAAAGAGAGGTATTGCATACCACTGGTAAATACACCTATCATTAATTTATTACATTATATAGAATACACCTATCATTAATTCATTCTCCTCTTTTCTTAAAAATACCAAGTTCCTGCTTAGGAATTCTTTTCATACCAACTCAAATTCAACACATTCCACTCTAAATTTAAACAGTTCAAGTCTAGCTGGAAAATTGTCCAAGCCTTTAAATGAATGACCCAACCTTCTGTTTTCAACAGAAGACTACTTTTTAAATTAAACGTTGAATTGAGACTGTCTTTCCATTACTAGAAGTTTTAATAAAAATGTAGTGGTTTGATTTCAGATATTTTGCATCTGCTTTTGAGGTAAAGATTTGATCTCATGATAAAATAAAAAAGATTTTGACATTTCATGATAAATACCAGCTCTTTTCAGATATGTTATTCTGCCCTGGAATAATGGCATTTCCTTCAATGTCATTTCATTATAACACAGATGAGAAAAGAAGTCGATTCCCAGCTGAGGCCACTGCCCGTGGATTTTGCACATTCTCCACATGTCTACGTGGGCTTTCTCCAGGTAGTCTAGTCTCCCCCACCATTCCACAGATGTTCATGTTAGGTGAATTGGCATGTGTCCATGGAACCAGTCTGACTGAGTGTGGGAGTGAGTGTCAATGTGCCCTGCAATGGGATAGTGTCCTGTAGGGGGCTGGTTCCCTCTTGGAGCCCTAAACTGCTGAGATAGATTCTGGCTACCTGTGATCCTGAACTAGAATAAGCAGGTAAATAGTTATTGTACTTGTTTTTATTAATTGTTCTTAAATGTTTATATAGCTCACATTTATTTCAATGGTTAATCTTAGAAGTGTTTGGGGTCTTTATGAAGTATGGTGATGTTTTTGTGATCAGAAATATGCCATAGAAACTCAACTCTTGCTTATATTAATTCGCCTATGGCCAAATTGGTTTTGGTCTAAGTCGTTTTGCTCATAGTCAGTTTCTTAGAAGCTATGGACAAGACTGAGTGAGGACTTGCTGTGATAGAAACAGGCTACCTTTGAAGAACAAGTAAAGGAAAAGGAAAGGGAAATCAAACTGGAGCATGACTCTGACTCTTGGGGTTGGCCCCAAGTTCAGACATACCTGTCAGGTAACCAAGGGAGGTATGGCTACCCTACCAAAAGAGCTATACTGCTGCCAATGTTCAACTCTAGAATATGTGGTCACCACTTTTCAAGAGCAATAAACAATGCATAAAAATACCACACGTACATATCATTTCAGTGCCTGGTAGACGCTTCAGTGTGCAAAACAGAAAAAGCAGAAGGTTGTATTAAAGTTATCTTCAATTAAAGAAACACTTCATATGTCCTCAATTCAAAAATGCCCTTGATTTTAAAACACGCTAAATATTTGACAGCAGCATTTCTTGGAAAAAACATACATTTAGGCATGAATATAAACAGAGTATTTTTAGTAACAAATCTAACATAGATTTCCCCACACAATTGCACGCCACTTTAATCTTTACTGTCACAATTAACCTTGATCCCAAGAGTTCTTCACATACGGAGTCTTTCTAAGTCACTTTTCACTATTGGCAGCCCTGGTTAGCATCATGTGGCAACTAAATAGGATGCTGAATGAGCCTTGGAAAATCTATACCCTTCCCTGAGATTTGAATGCATAATCACAGGTTCTTGCCCAGATGTTTCAGTACTATAGCCCCAACTACTTCATTTCCCATTTATTTCAACCTTAGTTTATTCTCTATTTCTCTGCCATTTAAAGAGTTTAGCTCTCTATTGGGTAATGTCTTATAGAGTTCTTAATGTTTCCATGAGATAACACATATAAAAATGCTTTCAAAACCCTAAAATGCCTTATAATATCCATTCTTATTTAAATGTGTACTCCTCTCCATCCCTCTCTCATCCTCCAAATTGAATTCCTGCTCAGAGCAGACAGTTGCCTGCCTGGTTTATGTCCTGCATAGCATTAGAAGACCTCTAGTCTACTTAACATGGGCTTGGCATATATTTTGCTACTAAAGCAAAGGGCTTAACAATAAAGTGATTAACAGGTTGGCATTTTTATTTTAAAAGTGGGTGTTGTAAATGTGCCTGGGAATTAGCTCTGGCAGCTTAGTAGCTTGTTCCCACACCCGATCTGCCTTCGTTTATCCATATAAAAGAGAAGAAGAAATACAAAATAACCACCATTTCAGGATTGTGAGGATTTGTTCAAATCATCAGGCATAACAGATCCTAGCTTGGCTCTGCAATCCGTGTGGGCTTTGCTGTGGCACTCACATAAGAGAACTATACGAGTTTATTCTGCAAAATCTTTATAAGATGGAGTCCTCACCCACATTTCCTGTGAGTGTTTCTGTTTTCTGTCTCTTGCTTGCAATTAAAAACTGATTCTTAGAAAATTACAGGATTCGTCAGCAGTATTGACAGAAGAAAAAGACAAACACTGAAAGAAAAACCTACAAGAGAAATGTCTCAACATAATAGGGATAAATGGCTCCAATTTTAGCTCTGAAAACTGGTTCAAGAAACATTGGAAATCCATCCTTCACCTTCTAAAATTCTTTGATTCTCCTGGAAACAGTAAACACTTTGTAAGATTTGTCTTCCGTTCAACAGTTCCATAGGAGAAGCTGTTGAGTTTCTAAAAGAAAGAAAGAAAATATTTATCCTCCATCCTATAAAACAACCACAGATAATTTTATGTTTGTGTTTCACAAGGGACTGAACAAGTTTAAGCAAAGCATGGTTCCTTCTGTTTACTGGCACCATTTTCCTATGGTCATCCTTGATAGGTCATAGGTAGTCTCCAGTGAATCCTCTCAGAGTATCAAATGCATTTATGTAATTTATCTTCAGTAATAATAGTGGATCTTATAGCTATAGGCTATATTGCCTGACACCATTGGATTAACTATCCGTAAGTGACAGAACACAAATAAAAAACATTTTGCACAATGCATATGCTTTGAAAAGAGTGAGAGTGGAAAGGGCAAAGGTAACGTGCCCAACAGGAGAATGTTGTCAACTACCCGTCAATTGTGTACATTGTTAAATTGAGTTGGTAACTACTAGATTCAGCATCTCTTAAATCTATTAATAGTGTGAGTTGTTTCAATTTACTTATTCATCTATTTAGTTCACTTTCATTTATTATGTAGCTAGTTATATCATCTAAAAGTCTTAATATTTTAGAACATTTTAATATTTATTCTTAAAGATTGCTCTAATTTAAAACCATTTCTATCTAGCTCTGTCATAACACTGAAAAACAAAAACAAAAACTAATTACCCTTCTTTGGTTTAGTGAAACTTCATGAAGTTTGTTCAGATACAAAAGATACAACAGCAGAGGCAAAATCCCTGTGTGAATAATGACTAAGTCAAGCAATACGTCACCAAATATTTACTGAGTACATACTGTGTGCTAGACACTAGTTAAGATTTCAAGAAATGAAACAAAGTCTCTGCTCCCAAAACTCTTGTTTCATGTGTGAGACAGACAATGTAAAAATAAAATAAAATAAAAACATTCAAAATGGTACCTTGTAGTAATATTAAGTGCTACAAATAAATTAATAAGAAAGAGAAAAAATGGCTGTAGAAGGGAAGGTTTATAGTTCTTACTTAGCCACACTGGTCTCGGAAAGCTTCCCTTGAGAAGGTACCATTTAAGTTGCATTTTGAATATGGAGAAGGAGCAGTCATGTGCTGGGAAGTCAATATTCCAACTCGTGTGTCTGAGAGTAACAAACATGGGGAAGAGTACAGGGAGATGGCTTTGAGAGGCAACAAGTGCCAGATCATGTAGGATGTGGGTAGATCATGGGCAAAAAAAGTTTTTTAATTACTCTGACTATAATGAGGTGGAAAAACTGTGGGGGGGGGGAGACAATTACAGAAGGCCAGTCTAGAGACGATATATTTGACTCTTGTAGAGTTCAAATTTAAAACCAGTGCTACAGGCAGGATAACTTATACTGATGAATTGGATGTGAATTGGAAAGCGACAATAAAATTGAAATTTTGACCCTAGGAGCTACATGGATAACATTACTGTTTATATAAATGTTGAAAACTTGGTAAGAAGAAGATTCTGGGATATGCGTTTGTGTTGGGGCTGGGTGAGGGGATCAATTGTTATTTTTCAGCCATGTTAAGTTTTAGTGACTACTAGACCTCAAACTAGAGATGTGAAAAAGGCAATTAAATGAGGACAGAATACAGCAAGGAAGCTAGATTCAGAAAATAACATTCAAAAGTTACCATGATGGAAGTCATTTTCAAAGTCATAAGACTTGATAAATCACTTAGAGAGTGAATGTAGTCATAGAGGAGATGGCTGGAGAGATACCCAAAGGACATCGATGTTTAGACAGTTGGAAAAGACACTGAAATGAAGGAAACCAAAGCTTCCTCTAAGCCTAGAGAAGAACATATCTAAGAGGAAAAGAATCAAGAGCTGCTAGGAAATCAGGTAAAAGACAGACAAAAAATTAGCCACTATCTCTGGCAGGATGTGTGTCATTGGAAATCTCAAACAACTTGAGCCATATCACTGGATGGAATAGGAATGTAAGCTTGATTTCAATTGGTTAAGGAGAAAATAGGAGGTAAAGAAGTGAAAACAGCAAATACATACAGAACCTCTCTCAAGGAGTCTTGTTATGGAGGGAAGTACAGAAACATGGCAATAAAAGGATTTGGAATCAACATCATTTACTGTTTAAGATCAGCGATATTGGACTCATGGTGGTGGGAATGATGAAAATGTAAATAGGGAGAAAATAATAATATCAAAGAAAAAAGGGAATTCTGCTGGATAAAAGCCACAGTGAAGTTACAGGTTATGAAGGCAAAGAAACCAGGGCACAAGTGGAGGATTTGTTGTGGACAGGAACAAGGCCAACTCATTTGCTGTCCCAATAGGAAAGAAAGGGAGACTAGATGGATATAGGTGCAGGTAAACTGGTAGAATTGGTAGTAGCTCAATAAAAAATTCTAATGATGTTCTCTTTTAAATATGGCAATCAATTAATTCTTTGGAAGCAACTGCTAGCTGTAGATGAATGATCTTTACTGAATAATATAGCAGCTTTATAGTTGTTAAGAGAATGGTAAAGAACACAATCTATTCTCTGTGATATATATATAGTTATATATAATTTATTATTTATTACATTTATTTATTAATTTATGAAACATATATTAAATTATAGTTATATATATAACTACAATTATAACTACAATTTAATATTTATTGAAATTGTCTCTGTTAAATACATTGGTAGAAAAAAAGCGATTTTATGATAGAAAGTAAAGAAAGAGAATTTATCTGCTTGAAATACATATGAAAATGACACCAAACAATGTTGATTTTAACAAGAACCTCCTTTGTTGTCAGCAGACACATTTTCAAGGCTTCCACATTTGTATTTTTTTTTTAAATAGGGCAACTGTCAATTTGAATTACTCCATCCTGCTTTGCATAATAATTTACATATTTATCCACCAAGAATGCTCTGATAAAGGACAATATCCCATGAGAGATGAAAAGGCTTGATTCTTGAATCACACTTTTGCATTCTTGAATAGCAAACCCCCTTCTCTAGCAGCAAAATTATAGCATTGAGAAAGACAATGGACCAGGTCAGTGGTTTGTAGTTAATTTTTTACTGTGAAATTTCATTATACAAAATTGCTTGGACCAATTTTAGCCTACATCACCCCAGTTAAAACACATTTTTTTTGTTTTTTAACCATGAAGAATAATTCTTACCTAAAAGGATGTGATCATAAAGAAGCTTTTATGAGCTCCCTACAAGAAAAGCCAAGCCACTTTCGAAGAAAAAAAAAAACCAAACTTGTTTGTTCACAGTTTTTACTTAGCACACCTAGTACGTTTAATATTTACTGATATCCTTTACTTAAATAAAGATTTGGGTCTTTAGAGCTTAATCCTCTGCTGAGAGTTGCTGAGGGTTATTAGAGCTCTCTGAGATTTTTTATCTCAGTCATAAAGTTGTCTGGGTACACCCTAAAAATATCATACCTCTCTTGATTTTCTCCTGCTTCTCCATGAGTGAGGCATGACCCGAGGCTAGGATAAGCTCCCATGTAAACTGCTTTATAATATGCCTCCCTGGTGTGCAGCTTTTCTGTGTTGCTTTCTCAATTTCTCCAAGCCCTTCAGAAAAGACCACATAAAACCCTGGGAAGATGATCACATGTGGGTTACAGACCTTTGGCATCCAAAACTTAGGCATTAGATTAGAAGTTGGAAATGCTTAAGGAGTCCCATGACACTAGTGAAAACCCACTGTTAATATCTGCATTGATGGTTGAATGCCAACTCCAGTGACCTTACTGTGGCTCCCACTGAGAACTGTCCCCATTGGCATCACCTTCCACTGCTCATCCTTCCTTCCTGTCTGCCTGCCTTTATGCCCCGCCGCAAGATGATCAGTTAGTTTGCATCCTCACAGGGTTCAGTTGTCTTTCCCTCAGCCAAACATTATTTCAGTGTTTTTAAAAGTATGTTTCACAGAACCGTATGTTTCATGGCTCTCATGGTCACATCTGGGAAGTATTTTTTCACGGTAACTGGGAACTCTCCTATCTGGTCTTTTCAAACAGAGAACATCTCCATGCCTCTTTATTTTGTAATACAGATTGAGTGTCCCTTATCCAAAATCTTGGGAGCAGTAGTGTTTCAGGGTGTTTTTTTTTTTAATTTTGGAATATTTGCATTATACTTACTGGTTAAGCAACCCTAATCCAAAACCCCAAATCTAAAATGCTGCAATATCCTTTTTTTTTTTTTTGAGCATGATGTTGGTGCTCAAAAGGTTTCAGACTGTAGAGCATGTTAAATTTCACATTTTTGTATTAGGGATACTCAATCTGTCTTAGGGTTCTGCTGTATACTTTCTTTTGAGAAAGTGTTCTGTTTTGAAAAGAAAAATGTTGGAAAATTACAGAAATTATCCATACTAATGGAAGTGGAGGCTTTAATCTGTGAGTCCACCTAGGTTGAATTTTAACAATGGCATTCTAGAGGCAAAAACTGTGGGACTAAGAAAGAGTGGAAGTGAAGGATGGGCATTTATGGTCAATTTTTATGTGATCTCCAATCACATGGACAGCCAACCTCTTCAACTTAGATGTGGAAGACAAGCATTGCCTCCATGTTAGCGACAGGAAAGCATTCTCTCTGGATATATTGAAAAATATCTGAACATTTTTTCCCCCATTTCTTTGTGGCTTTATTTGCTTTTTGTAGGCTTTGGTTTAGTATAGTGCAAGGAGCAGAAATGGAAATTTGTATTTTCCTGGATAAAATATAAAACACAGTTAAATAAGAGCTGGTTTACAGTGTCTCGTGATTCACCTAGTGAGTCACAAGTAGAATGATGAAGGGCACTTCAGTAATGAACACCCATCGTACTAAACAGAAAAGAATATCATAATATACAAGGTCTTTTTTCTCCTCCTACAGTGTGGTAGAATTACAAGATCAGTGCTGTCTTATGGCAGAGTAGAGTTTCTGCTCCAGACCCAGTATTTTTTAATTCATCTTGGGAACTAGGCTATGAATGAGCAACAGGAAGAAGGAACTGAAAGCACCTAGGTTCTATCATACATAAAGCTTTCAAGAATTCTTTTTGTATTTAATTAAACCAGATATTTCGACCTTATAACATCTTGCTAGATGGTAGGGAGTTACTTATTTGTTTTGGGGTGGGGGTAACAGTGAAGTGTGATTCTCCCCAGTTCACCCCCACCCTTCCTTTACAGGGTCAGAATAGTTAATTTTTTTGTAAAGCATTTTTAAAGCAAGATCCTCAGTCAAAATTCTTGCTTTTATATAGAAAAAAAATTCTGATCCTTTGTGTCTCCATAGACAGCTGAGTTCCTCAAGTCTCACTTTCAGTTAGCATGAACAAGAACAGAAGCCATTTCATCTGACTTGGCTAATAACCACATCTCAAGAAAGCCGGACCTTGCTGCCTGATGGTGCTGCAAGGAAGTAAATGTTTTTCTCTGATGGAGCACTCACACAGTCGGGTATATGTTGTAAAACGGAGGAAATTATCCAACGGCTGTAATTACAGTGACTCATTGACACAAATGCCGAGTGGCAGATGTGGCATAAATAATGAGAGAACACAAAAAAGACTCTTCGTTATCAAATCTAGCCTTTGCATCCTCGTCATGTAGGAAGGCCACAAGGCCAACCCTGAGAATCCCTCTTTCCCCTAAGGCTCTTTGATTATTCTCCCACCTGGAGAACTGGGTGGTGGATATCAGACTCACCTGTAAGACTAATGCAAAATGCAAACGTGAACCATCCTCTAAGACTTCAAACTGTGTGGCATCAAATGAAAACTGCCATATGGATGGAATAAATAGGGCATATTTAGGGAATGTGCCAAAACCACAGAGCAAAAGAGAAACTCAAACCAAAGCATGACTCCAACAAAAGTCAGGCTGAGCCATGAGGAACAGTAATAAGAACCACACAGTCAAATCAATTTCCTCAGCAGTATAGATGGTAGCCAGCACAGGAGGACAGAGTCGTTTTGAAGTCAGACACACCTGGATGACTTTAGAGAGTCACTATGCTCTCTTTGCCTCAATTATCTCCTTTGTAAAATGGGGAACTTGTTTTAGGGAACAGAGAACTAACTCTTACAGAACTTTGAGAATTAAGAGGTAATAAACATGAGCAGAAGGCCAGCCATGCGGGCTA
This sequence comes from Ateles fusciceps, assembly GCA_036589455.1. Classification (NCBI taxonomy): domain Eukaryota; kingdom Metazoa; phylum Chordata; class Mammalia; order Primates; family Atelidae; genus Ateles; species Ateles fusciceps. Next base: position 12,302,028 of record JAZHEH010001266.1, on the reverse strand, counting down.
ATGCTGGTAATCCCAGCACTTTGGGAGGCTGAGGATCGCTTGAGCCCAGGAATTGAGACCAACCTGAGCAACCTGGAGAAACCTCATCTCTACACAAAATACAAAAATTAGCCGGGAGAGGTGGTGCATCACTGAAATCCCAGCTACTTGGGAAGCCAAGGTGGGAGGATCACTTGAGCTCAGGAGGTTGAGGCTGTGGTGAGCCATGATTGTGCCACTGCACTCCAGCCCGGGTGACAGAGCAAGACTCTGTCCCCCACCCCCAACAACAACAACAACAACAAAACATGTGTGTAAAAGGTCAGCATGACTCTAGGTATATATGCTCAAGAAATGGTAGTGTTTGTTTCTGTTTTCTAATAAGAATGGTGTCTAGATATGTGTTAAGAAGTGCTCAGAACAAAGCACTCCTTCACTCTCTTGCTCTTCTTCTCCCCCTCCCCAAACTTCTTGTCCTCTTCTCCCACAGGCAGATATGCCATCCATATGCTAGGAAGTTGAATCCTCACTGAGTGCACTGACAGAGCTAGTTAAAATAATGGATGCTTAGAAGGGAGAACAACATGAAATTAGTTATCATCCACTTAATTACTTTTGTAATTTATTCAAGTTTGCCCTGGAATCAGATACTTAGAGAGGAAATGCAATGTAGTCTTAAAGAGCAGGGACTTAGAAGACCACCTGTGTTCAAATCCCACCTCCCACTTGCTACTTTGTAACCTTGGGCACTTAATCTCCCCAAATTCCAGTTTTCTTTTTGTAAAGTGGGGGAAAGTAATACACAGAATGCTATGAGAGTTGCATGAGTTAATTTTGGTAAAGTGCTTAGGGTATTTATTGTCTGGCAACTAGTAGGCGCTACTTAAGTGTTTATTAAGTAAATAAATGAACACTAACAGATAGATATGATGTTGTGGGATATAGAGGATAACTAGTAAAAATTAAATTTGTATCTTGTTATTCCGCTTTCTACTAGAAATTTGAAAAATATAAAATTTTAGTTAAAGATCCTGACAGTGATAACAAATAGTTTAACTTTATACCTTTTAGAAGAAAACAAATGGTAAGGCTTGTCTGCAATAATATGAATAAAGAAAAACACACCTTACAATTTCTACATCACGAGCCTTGTATTGACTAAAGCCTGAGTGGTAGTGACGTACACATTACACTAGAAAGGTTTCTACTTTTTGTTTTTGTCTTTGCACCCTGTAGTATTCCCAAATGTCAATTTATAATGGTGATACCTGTAACAACTACTTTATTTCTTTGTATGTTTATGATATGAATGAGGACATTTAATGAATTGGGCATTTTTTTCTATTTAAAGATTTTTTAATTAAGTTGAATACCATAAAAATCTAGCATTCACTAAAATATCAAGATTAATTCTATCGCTTCTAATACTAATTAGTAGTAACATTATAATTACTGCAGGTAAGAATGACAACAGAGCACCAGAGCTAGTCCAGTGAATTGTGCATTTTTAAGCCAACATCTCAGTTGCGATTTTCTGCCTTTCTTCACTAAAGGAAATGTATTTTGTATTACCATAGAGCAGCAATCTATATTTTTAGTTCCAGTATAAGTTCAGCATTCCAAAAGACTGTCACACACTCTGTAGTTGTGTTTACAGCCACTTCATATTTATTGCAAATGATTCATTTATACTGATAATCTATGATATGCTAGAATCTTTTCTTAGAAATTGGGTACTAAAGCGAGGAATTTTCAGAATTTTTTTCACTAATGTTCACGATCATTACTAGCTTTTACATATTTTGGAACTTGGAGAACAATGAATGGATAAAATTTCTAGCCTTGGTCAGTCATTTAAAAATTTTGAAGCAGTCACCAAATAGTGGATTTCCTTTTGTAGTGTAAGTATGCCATGGTGGAAGCATTTCCCCCTCTAGGAATAAGGAACTCCAGACCCACAAGAGATTAAAAGTTTTAGGTACTGGACACACCAGTCCCTCACATGGGTCCCATGGAAATGATGATAAACAAGGCTGCTTATACTTTTACTACTTGGTTCCCCAGGCCAGGATTTTCTACCTAATAGGGGCACAGTACCATTAAATGGTCATTGATTTAGTGTATACGCTCTTCTGAAGGACCCTAAACATTTAAGATACATATTCTAGTTGGCACTGCAGGTGTATCTTCAAAAGGTGTTTTCATGCCATGTCGAGCTGGCAGCTTCTGGGTGACGCAGGACCAATGTGATAGGACCAGTGGATTCCATAGTCTTTTATGCCCATTTCTGTAATCTCTTTTGCTTTAAAGTAAGTCCCTGGTTTTGAGGTAACATTATGAAGAAACTAGTGTCAGTAGATCAATCTCTAAGTCCCTGAGTAGAGGTGCTAGACAAGATCCTGTGGGCAAGAAAGGCAAATATGTGTTAATCTCAGTAAAGACGAACTGCCATCCCCTGTCAGAGTAGGAGTTCAATGTAATCAACTTGCCATAAATAACTGATTGAACTTGATGAATGGTGCTGTAATGGGGGTTCAGCATTGGTCTTTGTTGCTGACAGGTTAGATAATAGGCAGAGGCAAAGGCTGGATGAGCCCTGGTCAGTGGGAACCTGTACTGTTGGCCATACGTGTTGCTTCCATTCCAGCTACCCTGGCTACTACAGTCACGAGCTTACTGTGGCAGGACAGGAGAGGCTGGTTAACCTCAGGTCACTGTGCCATTTCGTCTACTTACTGGTTCATGACTCCTTTTTTGGCACATGCTCTTTGATAGGTATTAACGTGTGATAATAAGGTGTTTGTACTCTATGCTCACACCTATAAATCCATCTGCATGATTCTATTCCAGACCTCCTAGTCTCTGAGCTTCTAATCTTCTTCTTTCCAGGACCTGAACCATGTTCTTTACCTAAGGCCACTTATTTTCTCACACAAAGTGCATGACAATATCTACCACTGAAAACTATTTATTATGAGGATTTCTGCTTATTGTCACCTTTCAAGGCCCTCCCTGAGTAGGATTGTGGTTTACAAACCGTTCCTTTTCAGCTTTCACTCACTGGGCTAAACTATCTTTAAACCAAGCCCTACCACTTTTAATCCTTTTTGCTGATATGAATGGAAAAGGATGTGTTCATCAGATCAATGGCCATTTACAGTGCCCTTGTCCTGTTTCAGCAAAGGTATTATACTTGCCACATCAGTTTCAATCAAGGCTAGTACTTGTTTAAGTTTATAACCATCTATAGTCATCTTCCAGTATCCAGCTGTTTTTGTTCGTTTGTTTGTTTGTTTTTGGAGAGGCCAGAATAGTGAATTATATGGGGACATGATGTTGACCCTCAAATTTACGTCCTGTAAGTGTTTATGGGTGACACAATTATTACCTAATGTTCCAGAGATATTGTATTATTTTGGATTTAGTATCTTGGCTGGGATAGGGGCAATTATAGGGCTTCCATTTAGTCTTCCCGAGTTGTACCATTACAAGTATATTGTTTCCAATTCTACATTTTGGGGCAAGGGAAATGTTTAAAGTTATGTCCATGGATCCAGTAGATCCATCTTACTTTTGTCTTGTGACAGGATTCCATTTATTATCTGGCTACTGCAGGTCCCGACAGTAATAGTAGCCACAATGATACTTTGGGTCCCTCAATATCAGTGTTGATTTGGACCTAGTGTCCAACTATCCTCAAAATATTTTAGTATTTGTTACCCCAGCATGTGATTATCTGAGTATAGTAGTCCTCTCTTATTCATGAGGGATACACTGTAAGACCCCCAGTGGATGTCTGGAACTGTGGATAGTACCAAAACCTATATATACAGATGTTTCTTAACTTACAATAAAATTACATCCAGTAAACCCATCGTAAGTTGAAAATATTGCAAGTAAAAAGTGCATTTAATACACCTAACCTACCAAACATCATAAGTTATTCTAGCATTAAACATTCTCAGAACATGTACATTAGCCTACTGTTGGGCAAGATCATCAAACACAAAGCCTGTTTTATAATAAAGTACTTAATATCTCGTAATTTATTGAATACTGTACATTATGTCAACATTGCGATGGTTTAGTGCCATTGTACAGTCAAAATATTATGAATACTGTACTTTATGTCAAAATTGTGATGTTTGCCACCATTGTAAAGTCAAAAAATCATAAGCTGAACTATCGTTAGTCTGGAATCACCTGTACTGTGCTTTTTCTATACATATATAACTATGATCAAGTTTAATTTATAAATAAGATGCAGTAAGAAATTAACAATAACTAATAATAAAATAGAACTATTATAACAATATGTTATCATCACTAATCTTGTGCTTTGGGGCCATTACTGTGTAAAATAAGGGTTACTTGAACCTAAGCTCTGCCATACTGCAACAGCCTATCTAGTAACCAAGATGACTACTAAGTGGCTAACGGGCAGTAGTCTACACAGAGTGAATACACTAGAAAAAGATGATTCACATTGCTTAGAATGGCGTGCAATTTAAAACTTATGACTTACTCCTTTCTGAAATTTTCCATTTAATATTTTCAGATCTTGGTTGACCACAGGTAACTGAAACTGTGGAAATAAAAACTACAGATCAGGGGTGACTACTGTAAATAGCCTTATAAGAACTGGGAAGTCCTTTCAATCCATGCTCGCCTTGTTATTGCAAAGCCCTTCTTCATTTTACTTAGCCTCTCTTTCAGTCAGTGGAATTTAAATATTGTAATTAGTTCAGGCCTGGGAATTAAGCAAAGGATTTATGACTTTTCTTGGGTTGACTGGTCTCAGCCTTCTGATTATCCATTCTTGATTTCTTCTGATTGCAATAAAGAATAAACAGTACCCTTGTTGGCCACTCATCTATTTTGCCCTTGGACCTCAGGGTTCAATTAACCATCTCCATACTCTTTGTGGGTCAGGTCCCAAGACTGCCATTCTGACCTTGCCATTCATTATGATAATTGTGATCACTTTCCTTCTGATGCTAAGGTGTCACCACCTGGCCTCAATTATTTGTGCTTCTGTCATTTCATTGCTACTAGAGAGCCCAGCTCTGTAACAGCATCTCTTATTGTCAGTCTTAGACTATAGCCATAGAGACAGCCATAATCGTGTTTCTAAAGCTGGTATCCCTTGCCACCAGTCTACCATGAAGAAGAATGTGTCACTTCTAAAACACCTTCAAGCCTCAGAGAATTAAAATTTCAAGGCTCTAGAGTGCATCAACCTCAGATTTCCTCAACCCAGGTCTTAGAATTTCACTCTTTCCTAATCAGAGTTTTGACTTGGCTTAGCGTAATTATTGGGTTTGAGATTACAAGGTTCTTTACAGTTCTGCTACCTATATAATTAAATCCTGAACCTTACTATAAGCTTTTTGATCCTCTGGCTGCAAGAAGTGGGTCTCTCTATATCTTGCCAAGGAGGCCCTTTGGCTTTCTGTTAAATTTCCATTAAATTGATGATTAATCATTCTTAACCTGTCGTTATCTTTCTCCAATTTATTGATATTACTAAGCACTTGTGATTTGATTCCATAATCCTTAAAATCCCTACTTCTATCTCACAAATGCCTTAGATATTCAACAAACCAGCCCATTTCCTTTTACCAGGAAGGAAAAGGTATCACATTCCAGCTCACAAATGCACTCTACAACATATGAAGGGCTATCAGTGATAGAGGATTTTTTAGCCACCTAGTAGGTGATCCAACTCCAAAATTTAATTTCACACTTGGCTTTCTAGGAGCACACTGGGTACCAATTGTCTTAGATTAGATTCTCTGAAAAGAGATTATGAGGTAGAGATTTTATGTTGGGATATCCTTTCAGAATTGTCCTGAATAGAGGCAAGAAATTACCAACTAGTCATTGGAAGTGGGCTGTCCCAGGCATCTCCAGAGATAATGCTCAATGAGGGACTCAGCTGTGAGCAACCAACAGCCAACATTCCTGGCAGCCACGGGAATGAGTTCTTCCATCTTGAAGAAGTGACAATTTCAAGTTCATTTTGAAACCTTGTATTTCTTTCTCCCCTATTTCTTAATGTTTTTGTTAGAATTCACACAGTACACTCACACATACACATGTGTACATGCACACACAGACAAACACAAACGAGCAAGCAAGTGACAGAAATAAAGAGTTGTGACACTTTATCTTCATCTATCCCATAAGACATTTTATTTTCCTTACAACTTTTCATTTTTTTAAACTTCTCAGTCTTCCTCAATTATGATTATTAGAATCCCCAGCTAATGAAAGTTACAGTTTTATTCATAGTCTGTAGGCTTCTGATTAAGTGCCTATATTAGATGGAATATTTTTAAAATTTAAATAGACTTTTTATTTTAAGGCAATTGTAAATTCACATGTAGCTGTAAGAAATAATGCAGAGAGACCCTGCATGCCTTTTACTCAATTGGACCAGTGGTAACATTTTGCAAAACTATAAATTCAGTTTTACAACCATGATATTGATATTTATAAGCAAGATACACAGCATTTCTGTCACCACAAGGATCCCTCATGTGGCTCTTTTGCAGCCACACCTACCTCTCTCATACCTGCTTAACCCCTGGAAACACTAATCTGTTCTCCATTTCTCTAACTTTGTCTTTTCAAGAATGTTATGTAAATGGTATCGTACAGTGATACTATTGAGTAAATATATACTCATCATAATTCTCTGGAGAATGATTCAGGTTGTTGTGTATATCATTAGTCTGTTGCTTTTTATTGCTGAGTACAATTCCGTTTAATTGTTCACCCACTGCAGCACACCAGGTTGTTCCAGTTTGGGACCATTATGAATAAAGCTGTTGCACACATTCATGTATGAGTTTTTGTGTGAACACAGATTTTCATTTATCTCATATAAATGTCTGGGAGAAAAACGTGGGTCATACTGTAGTTGCATGTTTAATTTTTAAAGACATTATGATGCTTCAGGGCAGTTGTGCCATTTTACTTTCCCAGAAGTAATGCATCAGTACCCCAGTTTCTCTGTGTCCTTGCTAACATTTGGTTGAGTTTTTCAAACTGTAAATATGGTATGTTTCTTGGTTTATTTAGATGTTCTTTGATTTCTTTCATCAGAATTTTATAGTTTTCATCATATAAGTCCTTTACATGTTTTATTAGATTTGCACCTAAATATTCCATTATTTTCTTGATTGACTGAGAAAGGAAGCATATTTTTAATTCCATTGCACCCACGTGTTTATAGCTAGTATTGAGAAATACAGATGATTTTTGTATGTTTATCATGTGTCCTGAGACCTTGCTGAGCTAACTTCTTATTAGTTCTGGGAGGTGTGTGTGTGTGTGTGTGTGTGTGTGTACTATTAAGCATAATGTCACCTGTAAGATGTTTTCAGATGTCTTTCATCAACTTTAGAAATACCCCTCTACTCCTGTTATCTTGAATGGATGTTGAGTTTTGTTACTTTTTTTCCCACATTTATTAATATAGTCAGGTAATTTTTCTTCTTTAACTTGTTGACATGGTAGATTACATTGATTGATTTTTAAGTATTGAACCAGACTTTAATTACTAGAATAAATTTTATGTAGTCATGCTATATAATTATTTTTATATATTGCTGAATTCTATCTTGAATGTTTTAGGAATTTTTACATCTTTATTAGATATATTAAATTGTAGCTCCATTTGTTTCTTTTTTTTGTACTGACTCTGATTTTTGGCAATAGGATAATGATAATTTCATAAAATAAACTGTGTAGTGATCACTCATCACACTTTATAAAAGACTTTGAGTTGAATTGGTGTTCATTTTTCTTTAAGCAATTACAGGTATTTTTTGGTGAAATTTATTTGGGCCTGCAGATTTCTTTTGGGGAGTTTGACAATTATGAATTCAATTACTTTAATAGTAAAGTTCTATTTAAATTATCTGTTTCATAGTGGGTGAGTTGCTGATAGTTTGTGTGTTTTTTGAAGGTTTAGTCCATTTTGTTAAAGTTGTCAAACATATGTTTGTTGAGATGTTCATTGTTTTCCCCTATTATCCTTTTAATATCTGGAGGGACTATAAGGATATCCCCCTGTTTTATTTCTGGTATTGGTAATTGTTATCTTCTCTCTTATATCCTTTGTCAGTTGTCTTAGTTGGTTTTGCATTACTAAACGATAATACCTAAAGCTAAGTAATTTATAAAGGAAAGAGGTCTATTTGGCTCATGATTTTACAGGCTATACAAGAAGTACAGGACCAGCATCTGCTTCTAGGGGAGAACCTCAGGAAGTTTTCAATTATGGCAAAAGAGGAAAGAAAGCAGACATGTCACATGATGAGAAAAGGAGCAAGAAGAAGAGAGGAGGAATGGCCATGCTCTTTGTAACAATCAGGTCTCACGTGAACTAATAGAGTAAGAACCCATTACCATAATCATGGCACCAACCCATTCAGGAACGGTCTGCCCCTCATGATTCACACATCTCCCATGAGGTCCCACCTCCAACCCTGGGGACCAAATTTCAACATGAGATTTGAAGGGGACAAATGTTCAAACTATATCATCAATCTTGCTAGACGTTTGTCAATGTTATTAAAAAACATTTCCAGGTTACTGACTTCTTCAACTTCAATTTAAGGATACATGAATTAGAAAGAATGTCTAGAGAAATTACTTGTGTGTGGCTCCTTTGGTCTCAAGTTCCCTAGTAATTCTGCCTTGTCTCTTACATTTTGGAGTCTTCATATGCTTGTTACATATAAAACGTCCAGAGTTTTTAGCTGTATTTAGTGGAGCAATAGGAGAATTATGTTTATTTTATCTTCCTGGAAGCAGAGGCCAATATAATTGTTTTTACATGTACTAAACTTATACCTCAAAGCAGATATGAAACAAAAATACTGAATGGATTAGAAAAGACAATTGGGATGAAAACTTGGATTCAGTTCCCTATAAAGGAAAATGTGAAATACTATCCTTATCTATTGTATTTCTTCTGAATATATTAAACAAATTTTACTTTTCTCTTATTTTTGGTCATAGAGCCTACTAGAGCCCTTAATATGTACAGAAGCCAATTAATATGAATTTGAGTAATGAGGTAAAGAGATGTAAAGTTGAAGCCCTCGCCAGGCACAGTGGCTTACGCTTCTAATCCCAGAACTTTGGGAGGCTGAGGTGGGCAGATCACCTGAGGTCAGATGTTCAATACCAGCCTGGCCAACATGGTGAAACCCCATCTCTACTAAAAGTACAAAAATTAACCAGGTGTGGTGGTGCACACCTGTAATCCCAGCTACTTGGGATCCTGAGACAGAAGAATCACCTGAATCCAGGAGGCAGACATTGCAGTGAGCGGAGATCTTGCCACTGCACTCCAGCCTGGTGACAAGAGTGAGACTCCATCTCAAAAAAATTAATTTAATTAAATTAAAGCCCTATTAATTTGTGAATACAAAGTTTGGATATTTTTTATCTTATAAACTGTCTTAATCCATTTTTATTTCTATAAAAGAATATCTAAGACTAAGTAATTTAGGAAGAAAAGGGGTTTATTTAATCCGTAGTTCTGTATGCTTAGAGGATCAACAAGGATCTGTCTCCTGGTGAGGGCATTCATGCAGCATTACAACATGGAAGAGAAGGTCGAAAAAAGGAGGGGGACAAGCAAAGAGGAGAAAACCTGAGGAGAATCCTAACTTTATAACAACCCATTTTTGAGGGAACTAATACGTTCCTATGAGCACAAATCCAGTCTTAGGAAAGTGAGAATTCACAACTACAGGAACAGCACTAAGCCATTTATGAGGACCCTACTCCCGTAATCCAAACACTAACCACTAAGTCCCCCATTTAAACACTGCCACATTGGGGATCAAATTTCAACATGAGTTTTGGTGGATAAAAACAAACAATATTCAAACCACAGCATAAACTTACAATCTAATGACCATAATAAACAATAACTTTATTTCCTAATAACCGCATTTCCTTAAAACGTTAGAAATGACTGACAAATGGCAACTGTCTATGAAGATTCATGGCTGTTAAAAATAATTAGTTTTAATATTTACTGCCCACTGTTTCTATACATTATATGGAAAGAGAAAAAATACAAGATGTTTTGTATGTATAGACCAATATGTATACATATATACATTGCAATTTATCTAGCAATATATACACCAATATATATACACATATATACACGTATATATACAATACGTGTATATATGTGTAAACAAACATGTAAAACATTTTTGCTTAACGTATTTTTCCGTACAACAAATAGAAACAATGTGCAGTAAATATTAAAACTAATTATGCTAAACAGCTATGAATAGAGAGTTGTCATTTAATAGTCTTTCCTTTCCCACTGAGACAATTTCAGGAAGGTAAACATATTCTTTTAATTGTTTAACTGCCTAAAAATAAATAAGACTTTGGGGATTAATTTAATTATTATCAGAATTAATTTAATTTTTCTAAATACAATAATTTAATCTGTGTGTGCTGTTTTGTTTTTCCAAAGGTCATGAAGTACACCAGTCCAAATATCCCTATGTTTTGTTCATTAAATTTTCATTTTGAGAAAGAGAATTGCTTAAAGTACTGATTTACCACATAGTGAAGATTTTCATGTGTTTGTGTAGAAGGAGTCTCAGCCTGAGCCAAGGCGAAACCATCTTAGGTTTTTCTGGAGCTGTCTAGAGGACTTGAGTAAGTGGCTGCTTACAACAGAGACATCACAGGAAATAACTCACCCTAAGGAAATGGAGTTTAGACAATAATCAGGTAGACAAGAATACTCAGTACTATGTCAAAATTTGCCATTAAGCCTTTCACAAGTAATTTTGTGAGTTTAAGCTCAACATGAAGCACAAGAACCATGCTCATTAAAGTAAAAAACAGCGTTGGGCAAACCTGTTCTCCCCACTATTATCCAACATTTTACTGGAGGCCACTAGTCCATGCAATAAGATAAGAAAAAGAAGAGTGGTAATCTAGAGATGATTTAAAGTATACAGGATGATGTACATAGGTTAGATGCAAATTCTATGCCAGATTTATATGGGTCTTGATCATCCTTGGATTTTAGTGTCTCTGGGGGGTCCTGGAACCAATCCTCCACGAACACCAAGGGAGTACTGTATTTGTCCTCTTAGTTATACCTAACATGGTAAATGTGAATTGGTAACTAATTGTTTTGATTTTTATTTTTCTAATGACTAAGGTTACTGATCATCATTTCATATTCTTATTAGCCATTTGAATATCTTCTTTGGAGAAATTTAGAAATTTAGAAATGTGAGTCCTCCAACTTTGCTCTTTTTTGAGATTATTTTGTCTAGTTTGGGTTCTTTGTATATCTACATTAATTTTAAGATCAGCTTGTCTTTTTCAACAAAATGAGCCAACTGGGATATCAATAGGAATTGCATTGATTCGATAGATTAATTTGAAAAGAATTAACCTCTTGACAATATTAAGTCTTCCGATCCGTGAGCACAGAGTGCTTTTTCATTTATTTAGACCTTACCTTTTTCAAAAATGTTTTATGATTTTTCAGTTTCAAGTCTTGTACTTCTTTTATCAAATTTACACCTAAGTATCTTATTTTTGATGCTACTTTAAATAGAATTATTTTCTTAATTTCATTTTCAGAATACTATTGCAAATATATAGAAATACAATTAATTTTTGTATATTGGTCTTATATAGTGCAACTTTGCAAAACTTATTAGCTCTAATAGTTTTTTTGTGAATTTCTTAGGGTTTTATGTCATCTGTAAATAGCATAGTTTTGCTTCTTCCTTTCCAATCTGGTTGCAATTCATGTATGTATGTATTTCCTAATTGCCCTCTAAATAGAAGTACCGAAAATGTATATCCTTGACTTTTTCCTAATCTTACAGAGAAAGCATTCAGTTTTCCACAGTTAAGTATAATGTTAGCCGTGGGTTTTTCATGGATGGCATTATTGGGGTATGTGATAGCATTTTTAAGCCTACCTTTCTAGGAATTACCCTTGGTCAGAGGAGCTTACGGTTCAGTCAGTTTTTGCCAGAAATTGTGTGAAGCATCTTCCCTGTGTTGATGGATCTGTGTGTGACTTGGGTATACTTGGAAATGCTTTCAGGTCAGGTCCATGTCCTGCTCTGATTGCTTCCAAATGAGTACAATCCAGTGGTTACACGAGCCCTTCTGACCTGTGGAATTGTCTATAATTGCAGGGGAAGTTCACCTTGATTTTCTCTTGTTCCCACTGTTACACTTTTGGCTGCTCTGCCATTTGCCTTTATCGGATCTACTGGTCTTTTAATTTTTTCAACAATAATCTCCATTATTTTAGACAATGAACATTCAATGGAATTCTCTCTTTTCCCAAATGAAGTCAGTATCTATAGGCAGAGCTGTGAATCTCTTTGCCTTTATGGCTTGATTTTCTCCCTGAACAAAAATCCTACATCAATTTGCTAGAGCTAGGAATGGGGACCACTTTGCTCTGTGAGTGGGCACGGGAAGGGGTGGCAGCCCCTCCAGGCATGAAACCTCTGCCCTACAAGAGAACTGGGGCTGTGGCAATCAGGAACTTAGTATTCTCAGTCTGCCATGCCTGAAAGCCTGCCAGCCATCCTACAAGTCAGAGCTGGGTGAAACCAGAGAAAGCTGGTCCCCTTGGCTGTTCCTGTCTGGAAGAGAGCTTCTGCAAGGGGTGTTAGAGAGAGTGAGGAAGAGAAATGTCAGCAGTCTGCCCCTTCCCACAGTGAAACTATAGCTCCAGAGTAGGAGGTTGGGGGGAGAGAGTACCCCTGTCTCCTTGGCCACACCTATGTGGGAGTATGGCTTCTGGCTTAAAGTTTCCATAACACAGAGATGGGGGATAGTAGAGGTTAATGGAGTGGATTGCGACTGAAATATCATGGACTCTTGCTGTTCTCAAGTTCACTAGATTTTCTTGAATAAATGTTTCTTTATTTCCTATTTGTCCTTGGGACAATTTGTAAATACTTTTAATGTTTTTTTAAATAACTTTCACAAGTTAAATTGTTTGCCTGGCCTGGGAAAGGGCCCCCTGGGAGTCCCACCCCCGATTTGTGTTTTGCTATGTTTCCTTGAATTGTAAAGAAAGGGAAGGAGTTACAGTGTCATTCATGCAATAACACACAAGATTATATCACCAGAACGAACATGTAATATCCCATGTGCGATATGGTAAAATGTTGAGAACATCTAAAATAAACAATGAACAGTTTTAAGTGGTTTGAACACAGGAGGAATAGGATTGTATCAGCCATGAATATGGCAGTTCTTGCAACTGCAAGAATATGAATTTGATAATGAGAAGATGGGCAACAAGAAAACAGATTAAGAAGCTTTCAGAATTGAATCATGTCTCATCAGCTCTCTCATTTGCAGTTTGTCCAGGAAGGAAAGCTATGCAAATGAATCCATAAAGGCATATATTACAATGGTGACATTTGAATGGAAAAGAGGGGTGAGGGACAAGGTATAATGGAGGAAAATTTTATGGATTTTGGCAATGGATTCATTGAGGAAAGGGAAGAAAAATAAAGCATCAAGGGTTACATTGAATTCCTAAGGCAACCGCCCTGTTTGCTGTTTCCAGAAATAGAGAATTCAGACAAAGGCTCTAATTTGTAGGGAAAGCTAGTGGATTTGGATGTTAGACTTAACGAAGATGAATACCATTGCTTCTATAGGCCAGGCACAGTGGCTCACTTCTGCAATCTTAGCACTTTGGGAGGCCATTGTGGGCAGATCACAAGATCAAGATATCGAGACCATCCTGGCCAACATGGTGAAACCCCATGTATTTTGTAAAAATACAAAAAAAAAAAAAAAACTAGCCAGTCATGGAGTCAGGTGCCTATAATCCCAGCTACTTGGGAGGCTGAGGCAGGAGAATCACCTGAACCCAGAAGGTGGAGGTAGCAGTGAGCCAAGATCACACCATTGCACTCCAGCCTATGCAACAAGAATGAAACTCTACCTCAGAAAAAAAAAAAAAAATTCAATGAATTCTTAATTTAAAATGAAGAAATACATTGAGCTTACTTATTAGGGTATTTCTCTAAATGAGTTATTTTACTTGGGTGGCTAAGATATGGTCTCCATTCTTCTTTCTACTGCTTTCTATTTCTGCTACCAACTTTTTTTCCCTATCACCTTCTTTTGCTTCTTAATCTGTTGAGTCCTGTAAGTACAGCCATCTCAGCACAGGTTACTCTCAAGGTGAGAGAGTCTTCACGTTTCATACCTTCAAATAGCAATGACAATAGCTGATATTTATTAAGCATTTAGTGTATGCCATATTAAGCATTTTAATGTACCAATTATTTTGATATTCACAAAAACACTCTGTAATAGGTACAGTTGTTATTGCCATTTTGCACACAAGGGAATTGAAGCACAGGGAGCTGTAAGCCCTGCTCAGGCTAACATAGCCAGGGCCTGTGCAGAAGTAGGATACCACTCACAGGCTGGCTCAGAGCCAGACCTGTCTTTTCCACTCACCATCAGAATCTAGAATTATCAGAGCCAATATTTTCTTTATTTCCATAGATCTTCATGAAAAAAATTTCAAATCATATATCCTTTCTCAGACCCAAAGTACTTGGGAGTTATAATACAAATCTGATATAATTCTACTGAAAAGTTACTTATAATTCTACTGAAGTTACTTTTAGCAATTTACTGTCAAAACCTACAGGTTCATCAAATTTAAACCTAATGGGAAACACAATCTGAGAACTATTAACAGACATGGTAGTTTGCAAATAGGTTTGAAAAAAAAAAGTGTCATCTGAAAAGCAAGCCTTTCATTAATAACATTTTTTCTTTTTCTTTTATTTTGAAAAATAGTTCCCACTCTTTATTTTCCCTTTCCCATTGCTGAAATCTTTCATTGTTTATTTAATCCCAATAGAACTGAACTCTAAGTATCAACAGTTCAGCCAGTCCAACACTTGAATAAATATTGTTGGGCTCCAAATGCAAAGCTGTTGGACTGTAAGAGACACCCGTGCATTACTTACAGTGGTATTCCATAACAGTATGATGGACAGCATACCATTCAATATCTCATCCCATTCCACATTACAGACAGCAATTTCACAAGCATGCATGGGGCCAAAGGCCTTGGGACTTTTCCTAAGAAAGGAACATGCTTACACCAAGGGTCAGGTTTGATAGATACTCCTATTTAAACATTAGCTGAAGCTTCAGTTAAAGATCCAGCTGGTAATTGTAATACTGAAAGTAGCCTTGGAAAAACTTGCTAGATTTTTAAATGGCACTAGAGCTGCCACTTGAGGGGAACAGTTATACCCATTCACAGGCTTAATACAGGAAAATATATACTGGAATAACTGTTCATTGTTAGTGAGTATGTCTAAAGCACTTACAATTAGCACTGAAAGTCCGAGTCTTTGGCCCAAGTTATTTACTCAGTCACTATAATAAACCTTTATGTATTTTTGTTGGGGGAGACTTGGCCAAAATGCTGTTTTGCTTCTAGGATGCTCTTTGGCTTTGTGAATGAGAAATGCACCAAAATAAACCTTGGAACATATTTAAATCCAATTCTTTGACTCGCAGTAAACAAGGTCACAAGCAGCAAACTTGGTAAAATGAAATCCTCTTTATGAAAAAAGATAATCAAATAAAACCTAGTCCACAGCAAAACTGAGATCCTTCCCAAAATGTTAAATGGAAATTACACTAGCAAAACAATTACGAATAGTCTATTTTTCTTTGGGTTCAGATGGGAAAATGCATAGTTGTCTCTCCTCTCCTTGTTCATCACTATGAGCCCATTCAGATGTGGTATGGGGGAAGAGAGGAGGGAATCTGCCTCAGTGATCCTATTACACTGTTAAACCAATTTCTATCCTAGATTCAGATAGCTGGTGGGTTGCCATAATTTTCAAGAATATGATAAAAGTTTTACTATTCTACTGATTTTTCTTCTCACAGTTGCAAAGTAGCTCAACACAGCAAGTAGGACAATTATAATTTATTTCATTTATAAGAAGACCCTTCAGGCCCCTCTCCCTCTGAAATATGAGAAAGGACTATTCATGTGAGTCAAGTATTTAATCAGATTATAAAAATAATATTTACTAATATGAGTCTTAGAGTCACTGAACATTTGGGACCCTAATTAAAAGTATGACTGTCAAGTTCTTCCCTTTGGGAATGACTTACATTTGCAGGCGTTTTCCAAGTATCTGGTTCCACAGGAATTTGCCCTTAATTTTTGAATTCACACACACACACACACACACACACACACACACACAACACTGAAACCAGGAATTTAATCACAGCTGAATGGATTGTGCACAGATGTCTCATACAAGTTACCATAGGACTGAAAGACAAAAATAAAACTGAGGGAGAAATCAGTGTTATCTTTTATTGAGACATAGGACAGAACTGGGTACTTTAAAGGCACACAATAACTAACAGCTAGTTCACAATCAGTCGTTCTGATTAATTCTTATAGAGTCAGAGAATAGGAAAATGATGCTTAAATTCTCCTTCAGAAACTCTCCTGTTTTGCTTGTCCAGATATAGTGTATATTAAAAATAGTAACAAAATTCTGAAATATAGGATAGACCAAATAGATCCAATAAGAAAAATACACGTATTTCAATAGATGACATCCCCTCCCATCTTTTGTGCTTCTAGTCTTTAATTCATTCTTTAAAATTCCCATTGTTATAGTCCCCCGCTTATGTTAGCCAAGAAATAATCTTGTTTAAACATGTGCACAGAAGTTGATTTCTTTCAGCCTGTGTGCAACATTGAAGGTGGAATTGAAAGTAGAGAATACAATTAGGAGTAGCTCAGATGTAAAACAAATTTTCTGCCTTTTCTCAGTGTTCACCATCCCATGGGACTTAATAAAATCAAATTCACGGTAATAATTCAGTTATCACTGTCTTTACTAACATGGGACCTCTAGGCCTCAGAAAAGTCCTTTCCAGATACCCTTAGGTGTCCTCAGGGAGAGCCTTTCAAGTGCTTGAAAATATGAATACTTGCCAAAGAGGGGCCAATACTCCAGTACCCTCATAAAACCCAGCTGAAACAGAATAACTTTTGTAACTTTTGTGATGTGTAATGGCTTTTCTCGATTCTGTGTCATATTTTACTAAATTCTTCTCAAATCAGTCCTATTTGCACTCTAATATCTTAGAATATTTGGTGAAACTGCTCCTTCAAGCCTGTTGTTTTGTTTTCATGAGTATCTGAGTTTATTCTTAGAATCCACATAGGTAATCATGGCGTAGGCTAGGTGCAGATTGCATAGGAGCTACTATACCACCGTCAGTATCACAAATACAACTTTGCAGCTTACTCAGCATCTTAGTGCATAACTCCTCCTTCTCCTGAATAGACTATACTGCTATTATCTGAGAAGATTCTCTAGCCCCTCAGCTAATAGCTTCTATTTAGCCAACATAAGCAGTTAATCATACATGCCCAGACCTGTCCCTAAATGAGCCTGAACTCAAGCTGGAACCTCTGACAAAACCATGTAATTGTCCTTATATAAAAAATTTATGTTACCAAATAGTCACTGCATTTTTAAAAGTAAGACATTAATACTACGTAAAAGATTTGTTTCTCTTTTGGAACCAAGGGCCACCAAGCCCATCACTTTCTGAATTCACACCTTCCAAAGAGGTCCAATTTGAGGGGCCCTGGAGAAAAGATGACGGTAGGAAACCATGAACAATGCTGCCTTGGCTGAAGTTTCACAATGCTGCCTTGTGGAATTAGCTATAGAACACATTTAATAGAATCGTCTCTTCTTTCATCTGGGTAACATTTACCAGTCTTTCCATAGGGAGAAAAAGAAATAACAGTTGGCATTCTGGTCTGCTGAGACACAAAAAGCAGGCACACTTTGAAGGTCAACACTACAGTCTGTCAAGTTGTGGGATGTGTGTGAGGCGGAGCATTTGTTTCATTCTCCTCTCATATTAAGGAAAGCATCTAATCATATCCCTTTGAGCAAAGGGAGGAAAAAACTTGGAAGGCGTCAGTGTTCTTTGGATCACTTGACGGTGCATGAATTATCAACATATATGAAATTATTCATTTATGCAAAACTGTAATTGGTATAGCCCCTTATTCAGCATGAATACTACACATGTGTGCCAAACACACACAGTTGTACCTTCATTAGAATAAGTATTCAAGACAGGGATGTCTAACCTCTAATTTCTTTCCCTGTTGCACACACACACACACACACATACATTGCAAGAGAAAGTCCACATTTCCTAATGATAGCCCCCTTTGTTAAAGGCAGTAACCGAAATATGGAAAATATGCAATGTTCACTGGAGAATATTTTTATAATTGTGTGAGCAAAATGGAGACTCCAAAAGCAATATCTGAAGGCTATGTGATCCCTTGAAAATGTCAGGAACTTCACATTCCTGAAGGAATGTTACAAGGTACCAGCAGAGCAAAGTGGAGGGAGAGAAGGAAAACATGTTCATTTCACATTTAAAGCACTACCACTATAGATAATATACAGATTCTGTCCTCTTAATTATCCCACAGATTTAGTATTAATTAGCTAAGGATTTTGAAAGTTTCACAGTAAGAGTGAAATTGTATAAATTCATTATATAAAAGAACCAACTTCCTGATTATCTGAATTATCTCAGTAGGAAATAAAGAAGGAGAAGAGGAGTGGAAGAAGGAGTAGGAGAAAAGAAAGAAACAAAAACAACTGAAATGTCACATCTTACTGGGCTAAATAAACCAAAATAAATAATAAATGGCTTTTTCTTTATGGTAAATTTTTATGTGCCTGACAGTAATATTTATATTTGTGGGTTTTTTTCCAGGGATGGTGGAATGGGAGATCAAGAGTGATGATTACAGTAACCAACGATGTTTATTCTTTCTGACAGAAGAAATGCCATTTCTGGAGTGGTGGCGGTGGTGGTGGTGGTGGCTAGCTTTCCAACGGTCTTTATGGGCAGGCACAAAGGAAAGGGTAAAGGGAGCCAAAACTATTCAACAGCAAAGACTCATTAGTGTCTAAATGTGGAGCCCCAGCAACACAGCCCTTTGTACAGTGGGTAAATGCCAGGAATGCTTGCTGCTTTCCTCTTACCCAATCCCTACTCCAGCTCTTAACTGAGGAAGCTTTCATTGATTTGATTTGTTTTCAGCAAAAGAGGGAGAAGAAAGTCCCAAACAAGCTGAGCAAGAGGCTTAATCCCACAGTGTTCTCCAAGAAGAAAATCTGTGATAGACAGTCTGTCTCTATAACCCCATCTTGTACATCTCTAGTCTACGGAATCCTCAGTGGACCTTCAAAGAGCTAACTGTTAACTCTAGGCATGTGTAATGGGACTGGCTGTTCAGCCCAGTAGAGCTGTTATTCAGAACAGTGGACAATTGTCAAGCCCTCTGATAAAGATTATATTATTAGTAGTAGTAGTATTTAAATAGAGGTAGAAAGGAAGAAACAAAAGTTGGAAAATGCTGCATGAAACCTCTTTGACTCGTAATCTCCAATATCCAGATATTTTGTTTTCATCAACCAATCACTGAGTACATTGAAATGACATCTCATTGTGGAAAAGAAAAAAAGATGCCAAATATTACATGAAAAGAAGAAACACTAAGCCAAGTCTATTTACTTTACATAGAGCTAGCTGTGAAGATAATGTTATTGTTATTAGAGACTTCTGGCTTCTTCTCTGAAATGAGAATATATTTAAATGCAGCATGGAAATGGTCACTCTCATTGTTACTGCAAGAAAAAGCTGGATGGTTATAGGGCAAATCAAGACCTTGAAACTGGGAGGAACAGGCACATGGAGAGAAGGATAGCTAAGATCAGCTGACAAGGAGCAGAAGCAGCTGGAACTCATAAACTGGTAAGACACTTACCTTGTGATTTTGATGAATCACTGGAGGCAGAATGTGAATTACTACTCTGAGAGTGAGAAGCTCCTTGGGAGCTGTAGTACTGGGCAGCCTCACACCTTAAAGTACTGGGGAGCCTCACAGCTTTAACTCCAGAAATCACACTGGGCAATCATGATAAATAGCTGAGATCTCATGGCTTTGATAAAGGGAGAAAAAAGTAATTATTGTAAAATACATCCAGAGCAGCTTTCTCTATAACAGAGCCATACTCTTCAGGGAAAAGATTTTTCCAGATCCTTATCCGAGCTGGAGAAGGGCATTTCTTCTACTTCATCCCTCTTGAGGCTTCTAGTCTCACCAAAGTGTGGTTGTGTGTATGGAGGGAGTAGTCAACAGAGATCAGGACTTCAAGGTGACAAATTGGGAACACTGTAGTCAGGAAATAGGAAAATGGGATGAGGAGGGGCTATATCCCTGAAAAACACTTGTGAAAGTCAGAGACACAGGCTCACTAAAAGACTGAGGTTTAATTGGACCATTATAGAACATTCCCCTCCCCCATACCTTACCCCTGCATCAGCAAGGTTCCAGTATAAGTATAATTACAGCAGGTCACAGTTGAAAAAGCTGTAAGACTCACTTTCTGAGGAGGAATATTTAGAGAAGGCCAAAATAAATGAGGGAGACAAGTAAAAGGAATACTCAAGAAATATGAGGCCTCTAACTACAACCACAGAAAATATTAAAGACAGTCTAGCCTAGCCAGATTAATGTAAAACTCCACATTACAGGCCTATTTAATCAGCAGATCAAGAAGTAGGAAAAATAAACAGTGAAGAAACAATGCAACCAGATTCATATGTTACACAGAAACATAAGAAACATTCATATGTTACAACCAGAAACATAAGAACCAGATTCATATGTTACACAGAGGTTAGAATTATTAGACAAGGAACTTGAAATAACTATGATTAGTATGTTAAGGGATCTAATGGAAAAAGTAGACAGCATGTAAAGTACAGATAGTTAATGTAAGCAGAGAAAGGAAACTAAGAAAGTATAAAAAGAAATGGCTAGAAATGAAAAGTACTGATATAGAAATAGAAAATGTCTTTGATGGGCTTATCAGTAGACTTGACATGACAATAAAATAATCAGTGAACTTGAAAATTGGAAAATAAAAACTTTCCAAACTAATATATGAAAATATAGAAAGAATGAAAAATCATAAAACCCAAGAGCTACGAACATTTTTCAACAGGTGTAAACTATGCATTACTGGAATGCAAAAAGGAGAAGAAAGAACAAGGAAGAAAAAAAATACTTGAAATATTAATGATCAAGAATTTTCCAAAATTAATGGTACACACCAAACCATAAATCCATGATCCAGGAAGCTCAGAGAGCCCTAAGCAGGGTGAATACCAAGAAAACATGCCTAAGTATATTATATTCAAGTGCAAAAATCAAAAACAATTAGAAAATCTTAAAAAAAGCTGAGATGGATAGCTGGGAAGGCATTAATTAAAGAGACTCAAGGATAACAATTACAGAAGACTTCTCAGCAGAATCCATACAAGCAAGAAGTGAGAGAAGTGAAATGTTTAAAGTGTTGATGAGGAGGGCATGAAAGCGTCAATAATTGAGACAATTAATTACTAGCAGCCCTGCCCTGCATGAAAAAGTTTTTCAGGCAGAAGGAAAATGATATAGGTTAGAAATTTGGTTACATGCAAAGAAAGAAATAATATCAAATAATAAATGAAAGGAAAACACAATCTTATGTTTTTTATATTTTAATTGATCTGATAACTTTAAATTGTTTAATGTAACAATAGTAACAAGATATCGAGTGATCATAGCGTATGGATAAGTAAAATGAATAACAATAATGTCACAGGGATGAGAGAGAGAAATTGGGAATATTATGTACTTGCAGTACTTATGAAGTAATATAGCGTTATTTGAAGACAAACTTAAATTATTAAAAATTTGCAAGCCAAATTCTAGAAAACCACCATACTATTTTTTTAAAGTGTAATTGTTACAGTAAGAGAAAAGATAATGTAGAATCATTTTTAATGCTTAATTAAAACTGGAAAGAGGAGAATAATAGGAGGGAAAAATAAAATACAAATGCTATAAACAGAAAATAATTATGAACCTAGCAGACACTTATCCAACTTTATCAATACTTACTTTATATATGATTATCTAAAGGCATCAATTAAAACACAGAGATTGCCAGAGTTTGTATAAGAAAGCTGCTTTAAATATAACTTAGATAGAATGAATAGAGATATGCTGTTACTATGCTAACAGTAATCAAAACAAATTTGAAGTAGCTACATCTATGTTAGTTTCAGACAAAGCTGACTTTAGAACAAGGAAAATGCTTAGGGATAGAAATGACATTATGTAGTGATGAGGAGATATTATATAATGATAAGGGGACATTACATAACTATAATGTTCAAGAATATATAATAATCCTAAACATGTATGCACCTAACAAGAGACCACTTAAACACATGAGGCAAAAACTGATAAAACTAAATGGAGAAATAGACAAATGCACTATTATAGCTGGAGCCTTAACCACTCATCTTATTGTCAGTAATTGATTTATGAAGCAGTCAGAAAATCAACAGTGATATAGTTGACCTGAATAGCACTGTCAACTTGATTCTCCATCCAACAGAGGCAGAATACACATTCTTCTTAAGTTCACTCAAAACATTTGCCAAGGTGATAAAACACACATTAACAAATTTAAAAGAATGGAGGTTATAAAAAATACAGTTAAAGAAGAAATCAACAATAGAAAGATAACTAGAAAATTTCAAAATATATCTAGACAACAGATAAATCAAAGAATGTCTCAAGATAGTTTTAAAGTGTTTTAATTAATAAAAATGAAAATATAAGATATCAAAATCTGGGGGTATAGCAAAAGAATGCTTAAGGGAAATTTACAGTATTAAAGACATTTGATAACTTAGATGCAGTAGATCAATTCGTTGGTCGAAATCCACACAAGGGGAAATAGATAACCTGAATAGCCTGGAAAAAGCAGTAGTATACAGATGGTAAACAGACCTGTTGTTGCATTTGTCATAACCAATAGAATTTTACAGAATATAGTGTGAGTCTTAATGTACGCAAACAAAAAAATTCATTTAGGAGGTTGAAAGATCTCAGAATGGAATGCAGATTGTGATAAATGAATCTAACTGTATTACAAAGGTTTGAATTGGCTTCACTGAAGCGGGTGAGAGAAAACAGAGCTGACCTAACTTCAAAAATGGGTGGACTTTGGAAGAATCAAGGCACAAAAGAGCTGTATATAAGAGTTTAGTTGATAAAGTTGTTTCCCATAGGTGTACAGATTAACAATTCTGACATGTATTCCCAGCTACTTGGGAGGCTGAGGCACGAGAATCACTTGAACCTGGGAGGTTACAGTGAGCCAAGATTGTGCCACTGCACTCCAGGGCCTGGGTGACAGTGAGACTCTTATCTCAAGAAACAAAACAACGACAACAAAAAAAAACAATTCTAACATGTATATGTGTAAACTGAAATTGAACAATTAAACAAATGGATGGTAGTTTGTGATAGCCACATGTCTCTGTTGGAGTGAGAGTTTACAGGTGAACAAGTGGAGGAGGCTAGAATGATCCATGTGACAAAAATGATTTGATTTGGAGAAATGAACATGAGTTCGTGTTTAGCTTCAGATAAACACACATGGTTACAAAGAGGTATTTATAGATCTGTGTATATACTTGGGCTAGTATACACACATATATTCTCTTGTTCTGTCAGCTGAGATAGCCTAGAATCAATAACACCCTAGTAGCAACAAGCACACCTAGAGCTTACATATTGTTTCTAACACCATTTTCTTATAAAAGGAAACAAGCCTTCTTGAAGAAATGGCCAAGTCTAGAACCAGGGCAGCAAAATACAATATGAGTCTGGAACATCCTGTAGTGCCAGAAAGTAAGAAAGTTCTCAAACACACACACTCAAACACATACACATACACAGACATGCACATGATGGGGGGTATGTCAAGGAATCACAAAGAGCCAACTAAAGACATTCCCACTAGCCAAAGTATTGAAGCAATTTGAACAACAAAATAGAGTAGTTATGGATTATAGCCTAAAGTATAGAATAAATATCTGAAAGCTAATACTAATATAAGCAAATGGTTAAATAGATACACATAAAAGGCAAATTCCCCATTCAGAAGAACTCCAAATAATTTATGTAGATATTTCACTCTCAAGAGGTGGAACAGAACCACCCACTCCTTAAAGTATGGGCTGTGCAGCCAGGTGTGGTGGCTCATGCCTGTAATCTCAGCACTTTGGGAGGCTGAGGCAGGTAGATCACAAGGTCAGGAGTTTGTGACCAGCCTGGCCAACATAGTGAAACCCTGTCTCTACCAAAAATACAAAAAAAAAAAAAAAAAAAAAATTAGCCAGGCATGGTGGTGGATACCTGTAATAATCCCAGCAACTCGGGAGACTGAGGCAGGAGAATTGCTTGAACCCGGGAGGCAGAGGTTGCAGTGAACAGAAATCGTGCCATTGCACTCCAGCCTAGGCAACAGAGTGAGATTCTGACTCAAAAAAAAAAGTATCGGCTGGGCTTAGTAACCCCCTTTCAAAGAATGAATTATGTAAATGGGCAAGAGAGGGTGTAACTTGACAGTGGAGAAAACTTATGGACACTACCTCAGACAGGGGATCAAGGAAAATGTCAGTGTTGATGTCATGTTAACGGTATATACCCTTGATATGATGTGACGAGAATGGCACTTTGCCTTTGTGGTCTTCTTCCCCAAAACCCATAACCTCAGTCTAATCATGAGAAAACAATGAGACAAATACCAATTAAGGGATATTCTAGAAAATATCTGACCCAGGACTTCTCAAAACTTTCAAGGTAATTAAAAATAAGGAAAGTCTGAGATTGTCACAGCCAAAAGGATCCTAAGGAGGCATGGTGACTAAATCTAATATGGTAGCCTGAATGGGATAACCTGGAATAGAAAAAGCACTCTCTGCTTCTAAGATAGTGATGTAAACACTGTGTCCTCCAGAGGAGAACACTATGTCCTCACATGGCAGAAGGCGGAAGGGCAAAAAAGAGCAATTTTTCTCTGTCAAGCCCTTCTATAAGGGTACATACCTCATCCCTTTCATAGGGGTAGGGCCCTCTTGACTCAGTCACCTCCTGAAGGCCATACCAAGTGGCTTTCTCTCTTCAGAATTTAAATTCTCTTTCTCCTTCAGAAAGCATACTCTCCTCAGAATTTAGAATTAGATGCTTACAATTAAAGAAAAATGATTTCCTAACGTAGAAGAAAAAAATAGATATCTGTCATTTTAATTTGCATTTATTTATTAGGTTGGTGCAAAAGTAATTGCAGTGTTTGCTATTAGTGAGATTGAAGATGTATTCACATATTTAATGGTCATTTTCATTTATTTTGTGAGTATCCTCTATGTATCTTCTGCTTGTTTTTCTATTATTGTACGTCTTTCATCTAATTTGTTAAAATTCTTTATATATTAATAAAAGTAATTCTGATACAAATGCTACCAATATTTTTCCATTTAGTTTAAAATTTCTTGTAATTTTTTCTACTTTTCTTCCTTCCTTCCTTTTTTCCTCCTCCCTCTCTGTCTCCTTTTCTCTTCTTTTCTTTCTTTTCTTCTTTGCAATAAAGCTAATTATATTAAGCATTTGTTTTATAGTTGTATTTCAGAATTTGTTATTTGTTGTGAGGTAAGGATATAGCACTTTTTTTCAAGAAAGTATTAACCAGCAATCCTAACACTTCTCATTCAATGGTACATCCTTTCCCTACTGATTTAGTTTCACTGCTTTCATAGTTCAAATAATTTTTGACACTTGTTTCTGTTTCTTGGTCCCTTAATGTCATTTTTAAAATTTTCAATGCCCATACCAGCATATGGAACATTTTTAATTTGTCATTTTTATTTTGATGACTAAATTAATAACTTCCTGGATCTTCCTGTTGCTTAGCAAAGCTCAATAACCTTGAGAATGTGCAGAATTCAGGAAGTCTTTTCTTCTTTGATTGCCTCCCGGGAGGAAGAAGGCTTGGAATTTACTAATCTGAGTGGAGGTTTTAGGGTCAAATACACTGGCATTGGCCTTTGTGAAAGAGGAGACCATTTTATGACCGATGATTGTCTATATGTTAATTCCATTTTAAAAGTCGGACAATTTGGTGACCTGTTTGTTCAGATGTTAACACATGTTAAGTGCAATTGATTCTCCTGGTTTACGTTGTAGGCTTAACATTCAAGAGATCAGGAAGGATTAGTCTCCATACCAGTCTGTCCCATCTCATAGCAGTCACACAAGATAGTCCCATGAAACTGGTCAAAAGCTTTCTTACTCTGCAAGTGAACACTATTCTCCCCTAAAGCATTTATTTTCTGCTACCAAGGCAAGCTCCTCTGGGTGGGAAAACGCTTTGTTCAGGGCTTCTAAATCTTAACATTTCTGAGAACTCTATTCCTCTCATGTTAGCAGAAGTACTTTCTTAATCACAAATTCTGTTAGTGGATGCATTACATAAGATTGGAAAAAATTCAGGGATTTAAAGTCCGAGCAGTTTTAAGTGACCCATTGGATCCATGCTAAGACTGGATCCTTGAATGAGATTTTTTTTTCTTGCTTTCTTTATTATCTTACCTTACTGTTTGCTCTAAGTTTTCCAGGAAAGCAGAATTTTATATTTGAATTTGATGCTTCTATTTATTGAATTTACATGTTTCTCCTACACATGAAATGGTTTAGTGCATAAAAGTATAGATAACTGAGCCAGATTATTTGGACTCAAATTCTTGCTCCACTGCTGCTAAGAATAATTATGGGAAATAAGGCAAAAGAATCACACTGATTTTTCAGTGTTACACTACAACATTATCTAAAAGGACCTCTCAAGGATTCTTTAATTACTGCTTTTGATTTACAATTCAGATCACCCGCCCAAATTTTTTAGTCTCAAGGTCCTTTTATATTTTAATAAATTATTAAGGACACCAAATAACTTTTATCTGTGTGAGTATATTTATTGATATTCATCAGATTAGAAATTAAGAGAGAGAAAATTTTAAAGTATTTATTAGTTCATGGAAAAACAATCTTAATGATAGACCAATTACATGTTAACAGGAATAACATATTTTAAGAAAAAAATAATTGTTAATACATTTTCCAAAGCAGAAAAATTTGTATAGGTTGAGCGCAGTGGCTCACATCGAGGCAGGCAGATCATGAGGTCAGGCGTTTGAGACCAGCTTGATCAACGTGGTGAAACCCAGTCTCTACTAAAAATACAAAAATTAGCTGGGTGTGATGGCGTGCACCTGTAATCCCAGCTACTCAGGAGGCTGAGGCAGGAGAATCTCTTGAATCGGGGAGGCAGAGGTTGCACTGAGCCGAGGTTGCACCACTGCACTCCAGCCTGAGCTACAAGAACAAGACTTTGTCTCAAAAAAAAAAAAAAAAAAGTTTGTGAGATAAATGGTGGCATCTGATGGGAGTTCAGAACATGTTGCCTCAAAATATGGCACGTTGGCTTTGAGAAAACAGAAACAACAAGGTCTCTCTGAGTTTCTCCCCCTGAAACAGGCAATAAAACCCTCTGTGTATAGGTACCCTACCTATATACAGAGGAAGCAAATGTCTTTATCTCAGAAGACATGGAAACACAAAGAAGAATCTGAACAAACAAACCATGTTAAGTTTCTCCCAGTTTATTTACCATTAAATGATACTCTCTTTGTCTGATCATACTTCTCCACAACTATCCACTTATTCATCAAAGTTAGCATGAAAATACGTAGGTTTCTCTATTTGGGTCGTCATTTAATTATGAAGGCTCTCTTAAATAAAACTTAAATTTATTTAAGTTTTACATGACTTAAATATAAGTCATGTATATTGACACATAGATTATTACAAAGTATATACTCAAAGGCTGAAATATAATAAAATATAAGTCATGTAAAACTTAAATAAATTTCTATGCTTTTCTCTTATCCATTGACTTTTGTTGTAGGGCCTCAGTCATGAACCTAGCAATGAGTGAAAAAATAAATCTCTTCTTTCCTATACATAATTTTATATTTTTGCACTTCTCTTCAATTTTTACAAATAGAAGTAAACTGTGCTCTCATATCTGCTCCTGCACTTAATCTGTTCCTATATATTGTTTTGGTTAAAGTTTATAAAGAAAATTGGGCATCATAAAGATACGTAGTTGGAAGAGTCTTTAATAGCATCTTCTGACGGTCACGGATATTTTTTGTTAGTGCACCTAAACTATGCAAGGGTTTGTTCTTAAGGGCTAGTTGCAATCTGGAATCTGAAATCACATTAGTGAATTTTTTGCATTTCAGATTAATGTATTGGTATATTTTGCAGTTTAAATGCATTATTTCCCGATTTAATAATTTTGTACCATCATACATTGTCACTTGGAAAATACTGATTCATTAATTATGCAAATGTTCTAAATGTTAACTCATTTCTTTATATAAAAAATTATAACTATTAATATCACTATTGATCTTATCAGATAAGTCTTTAAATATTAGGAAGCTATCAAGCTTATGGTTGCAGACATACTTTTTCCAAAGTTCTAATTTGAGCTTGAAAGTTCTAATTTTATCAAATCAACAAATACTGATAGTGCTTTTGAAGAGTCATAATTACTTTATTCCTATTTAAGAAAATGCCTACCAAATATCTGGATCTGAAAAACAGTGGCTTTTTATTTTTTTTTCCAAAGAAAGTGATACTCTCATTCCATGAAAATGAAATCTGAAAAGCATTAGCTAACCCACTCCTGAGCTCAGCCTGCAAGGTTTACTTGTACTGAATTCATAAAATATCTAAGTCAGTTAACAACTCAAATTAAAGGGCTTCTGGTCAAGACTACTATGGAATTTCACTATACAGCAGAAGTTCATTATATGTACTTCTCACTTTGACACATAGATTATTACAAAGATATATACTCAAAGGCTGAAATGTAATAAAATTAATGTTCTTATGTTATATTAAGGACATCTTAGATGCAAAATTTATTTTTAATCTGTGAATATCTGGTGGTAAAGAAGGTGATGGCTACCAGTAGAGTGGTGTTATCCATTTCACCCACCATTGTTCAATGTAAATTTCAATTCAGTAAAAAGGAAAGTAATGAGCCATTTTTATTATAAAAGTAGTTTTGACCTGTAGGCCCCTTTTAAAGAGGCTCAGTCTTCCCAGAAGCTGAAGGATCACAGTTTGAGATTTGATTACTTATATTTTAGCATATAGATCCAGTAAAATTGCACATGATTTCTTTCTGGTAAAGAACATAATCCCAAAATAATAGATTTATTTTTCTATAAAGCATAAATTAGTTGGTCTCTAATTTAGCAAACTTACTTCTGCATGTTTTTCCTAAGTAACTACAGTTTCCTAAGTGACTATAGTGACTCTGTTTCTCAGATCCTCTTGAATCAACTAAACTATTCTACTTCTTTCATTAATGAGTTAAATATTTATACTTACATGTACTCACCATATATTTGCTTGAGAATTATGTCTTACCTCTTAAAAATTATGTTTTGACACCACTTACTACGTGCTGTTGAGTATGTGGTTTAAATTCTTTATGCTTTATCTGCCAAATGGAAATTTTAATAGCTAATACATAGGGTTATTGTAATAATCAAATGATTTAATACATGTACTGCACTTAGTATCTGGCAGAGCATAAATATGGTATACTATATAAGTTTACCTATTACTATTTATATTATTAAGAAAAACTCTCTAATAAATGTTTTTAAATAGACATCTCCTCCACCCTAGGAAAAAACAATTTTCACGTGACTAGTGTTGAAAACATTAATACAGTCCAAAATTTTAGCATTTATAAAAATGTCTAAAACGAACCTAGCATCCCAAAAGACTATTTTGTCCTCTGATACATAAGGTAAGGTGAAACCAAAAGAACTGCCAAAATCTCTGTACTTGGTGACCTTTCCTCAAGGGCAAATGCTCTGTAAAATAAGCCCTATACTCAGCTGACGTGAGTCAATGGGGTTTTGTTTTTAGACAACTCTCCCCAACTAGTCCTGCTTTGCTTCTGTTGACTCAGTTATTTGCCAATTATTTGATGAGTGCAAAACATCTGACCATGACAGAAATAAACCTTTGGTGAAGTTATGCAGTTCCAGTCAGAATTTAGCCAGAAAATGCAGTGAAAATGGAATCTGAAAAGCATTAGCCACCCCACTCTTGAGCTCAGACTGCAAGGTTTACTTGTACTGATATTCATAAAAATAGTTTAAGTATGAATCAGGGAAGAGTAACTATTTTAAACCTGCCAGTACTTTCTTTCTATTGCTTGAGGTAGAGTGAAGTAGAGAGTTGAAAACTGTTAGGATACAAATATTTCGCATTTTGTTTTAACCATAGAATTTGTCATGGTATAGATCTTTCCTTCCTTTCTTCTAAAAGGCATCATTTTAGCCAGTGTTTCCAGCTTTGTAGATGTAGTCATTGTACTGGCAAAAGGAAACTCTGAAGGCAGAGACTGCAGACTGAGATGTTATTCCATTATTGATTCAAACTGCTGTCTTGGCCCCTGCTAAGATGAATATGGCTGTGCGTACTTGTTCTTTCTCTCCCAGAGGCCTGAGACAGGGCAGGATTCCTGACTTGACAAAAGAAAGGAACAGGGAATAACTCAATCTTACTTTCTTTAAAAAAAAAAAAAAAAAAAACTTTAGCTGAATAAAGAAATACTTTAATAATAAAATAGTCAACTTAGAAATAGCAACTTTGAGTCTTGTGGGGGCAGATATTTCTCGTGAGATTTAGGAAATGATCTGCATATGGCCATGTTCTTATCATAATGGACCTTCGATCCTGCCTCTTACTGTCATGCTGCATGATAAATTAGCACAGTGCTTTGGATGCTATTTCTCTACCAGGACGGCTAATATTCACTTGAATATGCTAAGAGACTTAAAATATTCCACTGAGAACTAAATGACTTCCTAAATCATCTTGTTCTCTTTATTATTATTATTATTATACTTTAAGTCCTGGGGTACATGTGCGGAATGTGCAGGTTTGCTAAACGTAGCCTTGGCAAGGGGTTACCAGCCATGCTCTAAGGATATAAAGCAAGATGGAGGCTTGATTTCACAACCAAAATTTTGCAGAGTGATAGTTGCACAGTGATAGTTGGGCAGAGCGGGTGGGCAGGGGGCACTGGCCTAGTAAAATATATATATATATTTTTTAATATACTTTAAGTTCTGGGGTACATGTGCAGATCATGCAGGTTTGTTACATAGGTATATACATGCCTTGGTGGTTTGCTGCATTCACCCCCCCCACTCCATCATCTACACTAGGTATTTCTCCTAATGTTAGCCCTCCCCCAATCCCCCCCCCACACCCTGCTTCCTACCCATCCTCCACACCCGCAACAGGCCCCAGTGTGTGAAATTCTCCTCCCTGTGTCCATGTGTTCACACTGTTCAGCACCCACTTATGACTGAGAACATGTGGTGTTTGGTTTTCTCTTCTTGTGTCAGTTTGCTGAGAATGATGGTTTCTAGCTTCATCCATGTCCCTGCAAAGGATATGAACTCATTATTTTTTATGGCTGCATAGTATTCCATAGTGTATATGTGCCACATTTTCCTTCTCCAGTCTATCATCGATGTGGATTTGGGTTGGTTCCAAGTCTTTGCTATTGTAAACAGTGCCACAATAAACATATGTGTGCATGTGTCTTTATAATAGAATGTTTTATAATCCTTTGGGTATATACCAAGTAATGGGATTGCTGGGTCAAATGGTATTTCTAGTTCTAGATCCTAGAGGAATCATCACATTGTCTTCCACAATGGTTGAACTAATTTGCACTCCCACCAACAGTGTAAAAATGTTCCTATTTCTCCACATCCTCTCAAGTATATGTTGTCTCCTGATTTTTTAATGATCGCCAGTCTAACTGGCATGAGGTGGTATCTCAATGTGGTTTGTATTTGCATTTCTCTAATGACCAGTGATGATGAGCTTTTTTTCATGGTTTTTTTTTTTGGTTGCATAAATGTCTTCTTTTGAGAATTGTCTGTTCATATCCTTCACCCACTTTTGGATGGGTTTGTTTATTTTTTTCTTGTAAATATGTTTAAGTTCTTTGTAGATTCTGGTGATTAGCCCTTTATCAGATGGGTAGATTGCAAAAGTTTTTTCCCATTCTGTTTGTTGCCAGTTCACTCTAATGATAGTTTCTTTTGCTGTGCAGAAACTCTTAAGTTTAATTACATCCCATTTGTCTACTTTGGCTTTTGTTACCATTGCTTTTGGTGTTTTAGTCATTAAATCCTTGCCTATGCCTACATCCTGAATGATATTGCCTAGGTTTTCTTCTAGGGTTTTTATGGTGTTAGGTCTTATGTTTAAATCTTTAACCCATCTAACACCTCTATGCATATAAATCAGTAAATTGCGAAGAAATTGATAAATTCCTGGACACTTACACCCTCCCAAGACTAAACCAGGAAGAAGTTGAATCCCTGAATAGACCAATAACAAGGTCTGAAGTTGAGGATGCAATTAATAGCCTACCAACCAAAAAAAGTCCAAGACCAGATGGGTTCACAGCCGAATTCTACCAGAGGTACAAAGAGGAGCTGGTACCATTTCTTCTGAAACTATTCCAAAAAATCCAAAAAGAGGGAATCCTCCCTAACTCATTTTATGAGACTAAAATTATCCTGATACCAAAACCTAGTAGAGACACAATTAAAAAAGAAAATTTCAGGTCAATATCCATGATGAACATTGATGCAAAAATTTTCAATAAAATACTGGCAAACCAAATCCAACAGCACATCAAAAAGCTTATCTATCATGATCAAGTCAGCTTCATCCCTGGGATGCAAGGCTTGTTCAACATATGCAAATCTGTAAATGTAATCCACCACATAAACAGAACCAAAGACAAAAACCACATGATTATCTCAATAGATACAGAGAAGGCCTTCAACAAAATTCAGCAGCCATTTATGCTAAAAAACTCTCAATAAACTATGTATTGATGAAATGTATCTCAAAATAACAAAAGCTATTTATGACAAACCCACGGCCAATATCATACTGAATGGGCAAAAACTGGAAGTATTCCCTTTGAAAAGTGGCATAAGACAAGGATGCCCTCTCTCACCACTCCTATTCAACATAGTATTGGAAGTTCTGGCCAGGGCAATCAGGCAAGAAAAGCAATAAAGCGTATTCAATTAGGAAAAGAGGAAGTCAAATTGTCTCTATTTGCAGACGACATGATTGTATATTTAGAATCAACTTATTTTCTAAAAAGCTCATGACTTTGCCAACACTTCCTGTATTAGTTATTTATTGCAGCATAATTTAAGATACTCACAGGCCAGGCACAGCGGCTCACGCCTGCAATCCCAGCACTTTGGGAGGTCGAGGCAGGTGGATCACTAAAGGTCAGGAGTTTGAGATCAGCCTAACCAGCATGGTGAAGCCCCGTCTATACTAAAAAAATACAAAATTAGCCAGGTGTGGTGGCACATACCTGTAATCCCAGCTACTTGGGAGGATGAGGCAGGAGAATCACTTGAACCCGGAGGCAGAGGTTGCAGTGAGCTGAGATAGCACCACTGCACTCTAGTCTGGGCAACGAGAGTGAAATTCCAATTAAAAAAAAAAAAGACACAGCAGCTTAAACGTATATTAGCTCATAGTTTTTATGTGTAAGGAATCCGAGCATGGCTTTGTTAGATGCCTCTATCTAAACATGTCTATGCAATCAAGTTGCTGGCCAAAGCTGTAGGAGACCATCGACATCCAGGTTCACCCAGGTAACTGTTGGCAGGCCCCAGATCCTTTCTGAAATTTACTCAAATGGGCCTCTCCACAGAGTTTCTCCATAAAGTAGCACCTGGCTTCCCCAGAGTGAATGTTCCAAGACAGAATAAAAGAAATAACAGAAAATGGGAGACAGTCTTCTTTATTATCCAACCTCATAAGTGACATCCCATAACTTCTGTTAGAAGTAGGTGGTTAAGTTCAATCCACAGTCAAAGGAAGGGGATTACACAAGGTCATGCATATCAAGAGGTGGGGATCACTGGGCACCATTTTAGGGGAATGAAAGGAGGTCGGAAGTTTTTTTTAAGTCAATCTTAACAAATTGTGATGAAAACATATGACTTTTGAAAATCTTATAATAACCTATGGCCACATGGCCATGTTCTTAGAGGCTTGGAGGAGGCACAAGTGAGGGTTCCTAAACTTCAGCCTCATTAATTTTATGGCAAATCCCTTCTATCTACACTTCACCTAGGGCACTAGCTGGCACTCAGTGGACTCAAGGCAAGTGATAGTCCATGTTGCTAATATTAATATACTCCTACTATTAACATCCATATATTTTCCAGCTAGGTATGGGTACCATGTATTTTCCAGGTAATCTGCTTTAAATTTTTAATTTTTGTTCTGTTTTGTTGGTCCACCTTTCCCATTTTCCTGTTTAGACTTCACTATGTCATTCCATATGGTCCTTTTCTAAATTTTTCTCCTCAGTGATGCCACATGTTAGAACTTGAGTTGTCAGCATTTAGTTGAAAATTCTCTTCAGAGTAAAGAACGTGTGTAAAGTGAAGTCCACATGCTTATGATTTTAGAAAATCAGGGCCCTTCCAGTTTTCACTTGATCTCTGAATCCCAGACTCATCAATCACCATTTTCTTGACCATGTGAAGGCTGTAAAAGACAAGAAATAATGTGAAACATCAGTGTTCTCACACTGCTATAAATACCTGAGACTGGGTAATTTATAAAGAAAAGAGATTTAACTGGCTTACAGTTCTGCAGGCTGTGTAGGAAACATGACAGCTTCTGGAGAGGCCTCAAGAAACTTTCAGTCATGGCTGAGGGTGAAGGGGAAGCAGGCAAATCTTACATGGCCAGAGTAGGAGGAAGAGAGAGAGAGGTGGGAGGTGCTACACATTTTTAAACAATCAAATCTCATGAGAACTGTATCATAAGACCACCACTAGGGAGATAGTGCTAAACCATTCATGAAGTGATCCAATTACCTCCAACCAGGCCCCATATCAAACATTCGGGATTAAACTTTAACATGAGATTTGAGCAGGGACACAGATCCAAACCATATCATTCTGCCTCTTGCCCCTCCCAAATCTCATATTCTTCTCACATTGCAACATAGAGTCATACCTTCTCAACAGTCCCTCAAAGTCTTATGTCTTCCAACATTAACTCAAAAGTATAAAGTCTAAACTCTTATCTGAGACAAGGCAAAACTCTTCTACCTATGAACCTACAAAATCAAAGTTAGTTACTACCAAAATACAATGGGGCACAGGCATTGGGTAGATACTCCTGTTCCAAAAGGGAGAAATCAGCCAAAAGAAGGGTACTATAAAACCCAGGCATGTCCAAAACCTAGTAGGGTAGTCACTAAATCTTAAAGTTCCAAATTAATCTCCTTTGACTCAGTGTCTCACATCCAGGGCACTCTGAAGCACGTGATAGGCTACCAAGGCCTTGGATAGGCTCTGTGTCTGTGGCTTTGCAAGGTTCTGCTCCACAGCTGCTCTCATGAGCTGGCATTTAGTGCCTGTGACTCTTCCAGGCTGAGAGAGCAAGCTGCCAATTGTTCTACCATTCTAGGGTCTAGAGGACAATGGCTCTCTTCTCACAGTTCCTCTAGGCAGTACCCCAGTGGAGATTCTTTGTGGGAGCTCTAACCCCATGTTTCCCTTCCACACTGCCCTAATACAGGTTCTCCACGAGGTCTCCACCCCTGCAGCTGGCTTATGCCTGAAAATCCAGGCTTGTTCCATATATCCTCTGAAATCTAAGTGGCGGCTGTAAGACTCAACTCTTGCATTCTGCAAAAGTTTTAGCCATGGCTGGAGCTGGAGTGGCTGGGATGCAGGGAGCAGTGTCCTGAGGCTGTGCAGTGCCATGGGCCCTAGGCCCAGCCCACAAAACCATTCTTTCCTCCTTTTGCTTCCCAGCCTGTGATGAGAGGGCCTGCCCTGAAGATCTCTGAAATGCCTTGGAAACCTCTTTCTTATTGTCTTGGCTATAAACATTTGGATCCTCTTTACTTATGCAAATTCTGCAGCTAGCTTGAATTCCTTTCCAAAAAATGGGCTTTTCTTTTCTATCACATGATCATGCAAAATTTCCCAACTTTTACACTCTGCTTCCCTTTTAGATATAAGTTCCAGTTTCAGATAATTTCTTTGTTCATGCATACAAGCATAGGTACTTAGAAGCAGCCAGGCTACTTCTTGAACACTGCTGCTTACAATTTTTTCTTGCCAGATACCCTAAATCATCATTCTCAAGTTCAAAGTTCTGCAGATCCCTAGGGAAAAGGCAAAATACAGGCAATTGCTTTGCTGAGGAAAAAAAAATGACCTTTGTTCCAGTTCCCAATAAGTTCTTCTCTTCCATCTGATACCTCCTCAACTTGGCCTTCACTATCTATATCACTATTCAGCATGTTGGTCACAACAATTTAAGAAGTCTCCAGGAAGTTCCAAACTTTCCCTCATCTTCCTGTCTTCTTCTGAGTCTTCCACACTATTCTAATCTCTGCCCTTTACCCAGTTCCAAAGTCACTTCTACATTTTCAGGTATCTTTATAACAATGTCCTACTCCTCAGTACCAATTTTCTGTATTCGTATGTTCTTACACTGCTATAAAGAAATACTAGAGACTGAGTAATTTATAAGGAAAAGAGGTTTAACTGGCTCATGCCTCTGCAGGTTGTACAAGAAGCATGATGACTCCAGGGAGGCCTTAGGAAACTTTCAATTGTGGCTAAAGTCAAAGGGGAAACAGGCATGTCTTACATGGCCAGAACAGGAGGAAGAGAGAGGAGCGGGAGGTGCTACACACTTTTAAACAACTGGATCTTGTAAGAACTCTATCACAAGAATAGCTCTAGGGGGATGACGCTAAACCATTTATGAGAAACTGTCCCTGTGATTCAATAATCTCCCTCTAGACACCACCTCCAACATTGAAGATTACAATTTCATGAGATCTGGGTTGGGACACAATCCAAACTACATCAATCAGTAAGTGCTTATTCAGGAACACTATTCCAAATGGGCCCTTGGAAATGTCCTCTTGGTTGGATTTAGCTATTATTATTAATGGCATACATTTATATAATAATTTCCATATCCCAGGTGCTATTGTCCTTTATCTATACAAAAGTGAGAGGAACTGAATGTTTGTGTTACCCCAATTCATTTGTTAAAATCCTAACCTCTAATCTGATGATATTAGGAGATGAGGCCTTTGGGAGGTAATTAGATCATGAGGGTTGAGCCCTAATGATGGGATTTGTGCCCTTACAAAAGGGACCCCAGACAGAGCTCTCTTGCCCTCTCTCTACCATGTCAGGATATAATTAGAAGTTAGCAGCATGAAACTGGAAAGAAAGCCCTCACCAGAAACCACCCATACCCTGATCTCAGACTTCCCTTCTCACAGGCTCCAGAACTGTGAGAAATAAATTTCTGTTGTTTATTAGCCACCCAGGCTATGATATTTTATTACAGCTACTTGAACTAAGACACTTATTTAGTCCCAATAGTCCTGTGAAACAGATTCTATTACATCTACATTTTCAGATAAAGAACAGCAACTCAGAGTGATAAGTAACCGGTCATCATCACATAGTTAGGATGCAAACTCAGTCTAGCTGTAGAGTCCATGCCCTACATAGTTCAATGAAAGATCACAAAGCCCATATTCCAAATAAAGTATGCCTAGCAAATTAGAGACAATTTTCAAAATACTGAGATTCCAAAGCTTGTCA
Organism: Ateles fusciceps; assembly: GCA_036589455.1. Classification (NCBI taxonomy): domain Eukaryota; kingdom Metazoa; phylum Chordata; class Mammalia; order Primates; family Atelidae; genus Ateles; species Ateles fusciceps. The sequence continues at coordinate 12,264,150 of JAZHEH010001266.1, read as the reverse complement.
CATGGCATATACTCATCAAAAGATATGTGACATCGTTTCTCTTTCATGCTAACTAGATACTGATATGGTCTGGCTCTGTGTCCCTACCCAAATCTCATTTTGAATTGTAATCCCCACCTGTTGAAGGAGGGACATCATGGTAGGTGAATAGATCATGGGGTCAGTTCACCAATGCTGGTCTTGTAATAGTGAGTTCTCATGAGATCTGATGGTGTTATACGTCTGGCATTTCCCTTGCTGGCACTCATTCTCTCTCCTACCGCCCTGTAGAGAGGTGCTTTCTTCCATGATTGTAAGTTTCCTAAGGCCTCCCCATACATGGAGAACTGTGAGTCCATTAAACCTCTTTTCTTTATGAATTACCCCGTCTCGAGTATTTCTTCATAGCAGTGTAAGAACAGAATAACACAGAGACCAATAACTTTGACAACTTTCAAAGCAAGTTCTTGCCCTATGGTGGACTCCTAGGGTCTTAATCTGTGCAGGTACACAGGTCTCATCACTGTCCGTGTCTTAGACAAAGAACCTTATCCCTTCTTCTCCTTCTCCTTTCCTATCTCTCTCTACCCTCCAAGCCCTTCAAGGTATTGCCCTCTCTTTAGTTCCTACAAAGCAAAATAAATCATTCAATTCATTTTAACTCTCAAAAAAATTGCTTGACAAACATGAACAGTAAACCAGGTCACTTGAGTCCTTGAGTTTAGACACATGAAAATCAGGCTAAAACATGTATATGTTCTCAAGATTTCCTGGAAAGAAATCTTTTGCCTCACATGGGGAGGGCATTTTGTGCTCTAACAGCAAAATTTAAATCATTAGATGAGTTTAAATCATTAGTTGAGAGATCAAATTGGCCACTCACTCAGCTAGTTAAGTCTTTGTTGGCACATTTTGCTGTTTCTTCTCCATTGTTTAAAACTGCAGTATTTTATTTGTTTTAAGAAATGTTGCAAAATTTCTATGCAAAAGTGAATCTGGCACACTTTTTGTCTTAATATTCATAGATGAATGTTTGCTGAAAAAATATCTGAAAAAAAAACAGCTCTAACTCTGCCTGCATCCTTTGTGGGAACAGAATTAAAATACAAATAAAGTGATGTGTATGGTTTCTGCTTCTTTCCCTCTGTTTTTCTAAAACATAGAAGGAAGTGAAGCCTCTTCTATGATTTCAAAGACTCTAGAGAAACTTTTACATAATCACTGATTCTGACAGTTTTCCATAAATCTCTGAGAAAAACACAGGAAAAAAGCTTCAGAGTGATCCTTAAGGATACTGAACTTGGAAAGATGCCTGGGACTGTGACTCAGTGGAGACACGTGTAGCTGATTTATCCACAGAATTACTTCTTTCCTGTGTGCTTTCTTATATGTGGAAAGAACCTTCAGAGGGTTCTTTCACAACCTTCCACAGACCTTTCCAAAGGTTTTGGAATCAGGCAGAACTGTTCCTTGGAGACAGATGACACCGTACTCCCAAACACTTAAGTAGAGGGGAAGGCTATCTTTCCCTATTCCTTGGGCAGTGACAGCCAAGAATATGAGCACTTTGGGGCTGTATGAATTAACGCATTTCCTCATATAAAACATCTCTCTTCAGGGTCAAAATTAATTTTTCTCTTCAATTGCTTCTTCATAGTGAACCTAAAAGATTTTAATGAGATTTGTTTAGCAACTGCTAAAATCATGTCCTTCAAAAACATTCTTATTTCTTTGCACCAAAATCCATCCCCCAAACAGCACAATTCTACCCAATTCTACTTTGAAGTTATCATTCTTTTCTTGCTCTAATTTCTGGGTTCAGATAACTTGCTTAGTTTCCACATTTGATAAACTTCCTGTCTCACTTTTACTGCTGCTTCCAAATTTATTTCTTATTCTGTTACAGGAATGGATGTGGCCACTCTAAAAACTGATGTGCTAAATACAATACTGTTTTCGTGGCTATAATCTTTGGGGTCTGTAACTCTTTATGAAATTGTATTTTCATCCCACTATTTGTCCTTCAAATACTTTCTGGAGCTTGGCTTGTTTCTTATATACAGAAATGATTTTTTAGGGAAAATAATTTGGGTCCATTAGCAAAATACTTAGGTGAGGATACAAAACTTCAATTTTAATAGCAGAAGCATGTATGGGCAAAAGCATGAGACAGGACAGTGGGATTGGAGAAAGGCTTAAGGGAATGGATCTATCTGTAAGTATGCCCAGAAGAAGAACATTTGGTCAGACCAAACATGGGTTATTTCAATGGCAGGTGGTGCTAGGGAATACAGGTAGGGCATGCTCAAAACTTGCTGTGCAGATAGCCCTCCTGCCTGCTTAACCTTCTTGCATTGCAAAAGTAGAATTTTGGCTGCTGAGCAATGACTAAGGTTGCTAGTGCTCGAGAGGCCAGGGCCAGGCAAGAGCAAGGAAGGTTTTTGCCAAAGCTTAGAGACTGAAAGTTGTGAAGAAGATGATTAGATCAGAGATTTAGAAATGCACTCAAGAAACAAAACAGTTCTAAAACCTGTTGCATGAATTTGGAGAAACAGACAAAATGGTAATGGAGGGGATAACAATTAGTATACATTATTAGAATTCGAATAAGCAGCCATGCTGCTGATGCTGAGCTACCAATGTTTTACTGATCCTTTTCCCCCCACATCCACAGACACTTTACATAAAAAGAAGAATCAATCCCCTCTTGAAAAGCACTAATAAATGTATCACAGTGAAAAAGTAAAAATGTCTAAAGAGCTTAGTGCTCTTCTCCTGTCTCCTGCCCCTCCTTTCAGTAATATTGACTTCTGTACCAGCACTCATTGGCGCCTGTTTCCAGGGCAACCTGCCAATAGAGATTTAGAAGACAAGGTGGGGGGAAGGCAGGAGAGATGCAAGAAAAGGAATATGTCCTGTTACATGCAGGCTGCCCCTTTCCTCTTGTTCACAGCCTAAACAGCATTCTTTTTACTCTACATGAAAAAGAAACTTCATTCCTCCTCCTGCCGCACTCCATGCCCACACACCTGCAATCTCAAACCAGCAAATGAGGTATGCAAATGGAATTTTCCATGTGTTGAGTGGCTTCCCAGTGGGGTAAAGAAAATGGAAGCTCTAGCCCACAACGACAGCAAATTAGGATTTTCCAAGAGAAATGAGGAGCTATTCTTATCTTAGAAGAACAATATAGCTTTGGGAAGTGTTTGAAGAGTTTTGCTGTGCACTAGACCCTACTTTGTGTGCACTGGGGTATATGTTTGGAACTGTCTCAGCTTCTGCGACATTTCCACATGTTTACAACTGCTGCGCTTCCATGCTGAGATCATGCGATGTGTGTTAACACCTACACTGGGCGTGTGAGCCCAGAGCAGCTGTCCAGCATGTGTTTCCAATGGTCTGGGGTATGTTCTAGCTGGAGCATGTCCACAGGAGTCTAGCAAAATACTTCATGCTGTCTTTTCCTTTAGTTCTTCCTGACATATGCATGTGGGAATTGTGAGCTGAGTGTGTGAAACAGAATTGAAATGAAATCTGCCCTTTGAGTTCATGCAGGAGGTTCTCATGTGGGGGAAATGCACAGGGAAACTTCTAGAGTCTTCAAACGGGGCAATGAGCCAAAGGGACATTGAGCTGTGGTCTTGTATGTATAGTATTAAGGAATGACCTCAATTATCCAATCTTTCAAAATATGTTTGACAAAATCCAATAAGAATTGAGGATTGGATTCTTTCTTGCCTGACTGCCTGCCTGCCTTCTTTGTACTGCCAGTGACTTATATGGCCCAGGCCCCTTTCAAGTTCTCTGTGTTTCAGGAATGTTCTAGAAGCACTGGAATGTTATTTAGCAGCTGCTTCTGCTGGGGATATAGTATTTTAATCACAAATGAAAATCTCCAAACATCGTGTCTTGGAGCACCTAATTCCCTATTTTGCCATGAAGCCAATATCTAAAATGTTTATATGAAGAATAAAATCTCTCTCTTTTTAAGTTGACTTTGGAACAGCATTGCAACATCTAATGATTTTTGTGCAGTCACTATGTAAAAATGCATAGTCTGGCATTTTGTGCAAGACGCCAGACTTTTCCTTGTTATTTTGGACCAGCTTTCGCAAGGTTGTGTTAGCCCATTGCCCTGACCAAGTGGGATGATATTCTGCTTGCTGCCCTGGGCCAAAGAGCTTGACTGTTTCATCTAGGGTGGCCTCTGAGTATCTGATGTAATTCAAAATTCAATTTTAGTGGTCTAAACACTGCAGCCATTTCCCTTCCATTCTCACACCCCATTGTCATTTTTATATTTATAAGCTGTGCTTTATTCTGGAGAAACTTGAAACAAGATGTTTGAAACTTAATTATTTTGTGCTGATTTTCAAAAAGGAACTTAACTTATTCTTGATCTAATAATGAAAGAAGGCCTTTGTAAAACATATATCTGTTTACACTATGAAGAACAGCAAGTTTCTATTAAAATAATTTAAAATATAAAAGATAAAATATGTCTAAAGGCCTCTATTCAAAAATACATATAAGGGATTTTTGTGCATAGGATGAAACAGTAGGTTATAGATTTGTGAAGTCAGAGGAGTGAATTCTCTATTGCAAGCATATCAAAAAGGTGATCATTTTGATATTCCTCAACGGGAACTGATTTATAGAAATATTTCCATTTTATTTAAACGTAGGAGAAAATGTCATTCATCCCCCCCATACATATAATATACACATATGTGTATATAGATTATACATATATAATCTAATAATTTAATAATAGTTCAATGTGGCAGCTAGTTTGGCACAGATTTAATTATATACACTACAATGTGCATAGCATTTACTTTTTTTGCTCTACTTAATCTCTTTCAATTTTTAAAATCAGCAACAGTTTTGCTAATTCTTTTACTGCCCAAAAAGAATTTTTTAGGAGGTGTCTAGTAGGCCTAATTTTTCCATGTCCATCACCACCACTGCCAGCAAACAGATGAATGGAAGAGAAAAACCTTCATTTAGTTCTCTGTCTGGCTGATTTGTCTCCATAGTGACACTCACATATACAGATTTGCACACATGCACACACACACTCATATGCACATGCTACAAAATCTTTGATTTTTTAACTCTATAAATATTTGGAATTCAATTAGTATTTTCCAGTCTCTAGATACAGTTTGGTTAGAACTTGTCAGTTTACAGTCTTTCTTCCAATTTTAATATATGTGCTGTTGAATCGAGCACCACAATCTTTCTTTACACAAAAGGGGAGGGAAAAGATCTAGAGTAGGTGTCTGCAAGCTTTTTTGTAAAGAGCCAGACAGTGAATATTTTTGGCTTTGAGGGCCATGCTGCCTCTGTGGCTGCTATTAAGCTCTGCCATTGTAGTGTGAAAACAGCCGTAGGCAGGGGCCAAGTTTGTCCTACAGGCTATGCTTACTGATCCCTGATCCAAACCAAAAGATCTACCTTGTTTTCCCGATTCCACTACACCCTGTTGAAGGAGATTTAGTCACTCCTTATTCTTTTCCACCCTAGTCTTGCATTTGAGTCCCCCACATATAGACTAAAGCAGATATTTGAGGCAATTAACCACATCAGTGATTCTCAAGTATTTTCCACAGAACACGTAATAGTGAAAAATCCTGTTAAAGACATTTCTAATGAACTTTGGAATCACTACTCACTATATCCCTCGAAAGGCCCAGTGGAAGCCTCTCATAAAGCAACCTGTTTACCCCAGAGTCTCTCAGACTTAGAAACCCTTTTGAACATATGACTATAAACATCCTGTAGAGACAGGGTTCCAAAGAACAGGCATTGAGAATGCTGATCTACATAACGAAGGCCTTCAAAATGTTCTGCCTTTCTTGTTTGAATATTTCCACTAAACTTAAATTTCCCTTCGATTATCCATACATTTTTTGTTGTTGTTGTTGAGACAAGATGTGCCTCTGTTGCCCAGGATAGAGTGCAGTGGTGTGATATTGACTCACTGCAACCTCTGCTTCCCTGGGCTCAAGCAATCCTCCTGCCTCAGCCTCCCAAGTAGTTGAGACTACAGGCCTGATCCATCATACCTAATTAATTTTTGTAATTTTTGTAGAGATGGGATTTTGCCATGTTGCCCAGGCTTGTCTTGAACTCATGAGCTCAAGCAATCTGCCCACATTGGCCTCTCAAAGTGCTAGGATTACAGGCCTGAGCCATTGCTCCTGGCCTATCCCAATATCTTTTCACAGTCATTTATTTTATTTTTTTGTTCAAAAATGTCTTGGACATCCAAAGGTTTTAAGGAAGTTGCAGATTTTGTTATATATATAAATGACTTTAAGTCATTAACATTTCAATGAGGCTGATGTGAAGGTGGCCAAACACATTACTTTCATCTGTGAGACTGCTTAGACTTTATTATTTCAAGTGAAGGTCAAGGTGACAGTAGACTTTTTTAATTATGGGAAGCATTTATTTGACCCACCCTAACACAGACTGACGCAATAACACAATATATCGAATTAGGCTAACCTGTGTGCAAAGCTTTAGACTTAATACTTTAGACATGTAAGATTAGTGAATGTACACAAGATAGGTAGTTATTAACTGCATTTTACAGACAAAAAAACTGATATTAAAAAGGTTATCAGCAACTTGCCCAAAGTCACTCAGTTAACCAACAGTAGCACTGAGTAGCTACAGGTCAATTTTTTTCTAATAAAATATTTTCATTCGAAAATTATTTCAACTCTAAAGTTAATGAAATAATTTTATATATTTACACATAACGAGAAAACCTATCTAAGAAAAAGCACTAGTGTCAACTTCCCCAAATGGAATTATTTTGGGATCAAAATCATCCAAATCATCCTTCTCAATTATATACAAAAAATTGTTAATTATATTTTAATAAGTTTATCACATTTATTTAGGTCAAAGTTATTGACATTGCTCTATTTTTGTGAGTCAGATAAATACCTCATGGTTTCTTAAAATTCTCTGTATATTGATATTTTCATTACATTTCTGTCTCTTATCAGATTTAAAATTGTAACTTTCTTTGTTAACAGGAAAAAAAGGTTTACCTTTGTTTTATATACGATACATGTTTTCATCACGATCACCTATGTTTTATACATGTTTTTATCATCTATAGTCAATATTTAGTTTTTCATTACATGCTGGATTAGGAACACAGTTTTACTTAAGATCAGCTCAAGAGTAATTCACTTTATAACATTGTATCCAAGAGCATATAAGGATAAAAACAGCAAAAAATATTTTTTAAATACATGTATGGCTGTTTCAGTTTATTTGTGTTAGAAGAAAAGGAAAAAATGGAGAAATACTAAAGTGACTGTATTAGTTTCCAAAAATTGCCATAATAAATAATCACAAACTGGGTGGCTTAAAACAATGCAAATTTATTCTCACACAGTTCTGAAGTCCAGAAGTCTGAAATCAAGGTGTCGGCAGGGGCACGCTCCCTCTGAAGGCTCCGGGGTGAAAGTCCTTTCTTGTCTCTTCCAGCTTCTGGTGGTTGTCAGCAATCCTTGGCCTTCTTTGATTAGTGGCAGCATAACTTCAGTCTCTGCCTTTGTCTTCTTTTGGCCATTTTCCTTGTGTGTGTGTCTGTGTCCAAGTTGCCCTTTTCTTATAAGGACACACACCAGCCATTGGATTAGGGCTCACTTCTAATCCAGTATAAACTCATCTTAACTCGATTACATCTGCAAGGACCCCGTTTTCAAATAATGCTGTGTTCACAGGTACTGGGAGTTTTGACTTGACCATATCTTCAACCCAGTACAGTGGCTAATAAGGAAATAGGTGAGTTTGAATATCAAGCAATTATTCTTCTCAAATAATGTTAATTCATCTCTCTATAGTTGGCATGTTTTGAAGAATAATAATTTGCTTACTTATGTAGTCTTCCGTGACTTTCACTTTGACCAAATCACACTGACACAGGACAGGCAAGCCCCAAAATTGAGGGCTCTTGAATTCTTATCCTTCGCCCAGGAAAAGAATTCAAGGGCAAGCTGGTGGTGTTAAACAGCAACTTTTATTGAAGCAGCAATGTACAGTAGCAGAAGAGGTACTGCTCCTTGCAGAGCAGGGCTACCCTTTAGGCAGTGTGCCCAGAGTAGCAGCTCAGAGGCAGTTCTGCACCCATATTCATTACTCACTTAGAATTACATGCAAATTAAGGGTAGCTTATGCAGAAATTTCTAGAATGAGGGTAGTAACTTCTGAGTTGTCAGGTCATTGCCATGGAAAGGGGGGGGATAACGTCAGGGTGTTAACATGGCAATGGTAAGCTGACATGGCACACTGGTAGGTGTGTCTTAACGGGGAGGTGCTCTGCCCCAGATCTGTTTTAGCCAGTCTTCGATTTGGTCCCATGTCCAAGCCATACCTCTAGAGTCAAGTTTTATCTCCTACCTCAATGTTACTGTAAAAGTGACGCTGTATATGTAGCTGAAAATGCAAATCTCGCACCACAGACACATACTTGAGAAATTATCTCACTACTTGCTAATCTTTAACAATAGCTTAAATAACTAAGAATAATTCATTTGTCTGATTATTTTAATTGAACAGGTAATTCATGAACATTTTAGAACTTTGAATATCAAGGAAAAATTATATTGCCCAACAATGAACTTCTGTTCTGTTGTTGTTGTTGTTGTTGCCCGGGCTGGAGTGCAGTTGTGCGATCTCAGTCACTGCAGCCTCTGCCTCCTGGGTTCAAGCGATTCTCTAGCCTCAGCCTCCCTAGTAGTTGACATTACAGACAGAGTTTCATCATGTTGGCCAGGCTGATCTCGAACTCCTGACCTCAAGCAATTCACCCATCTCAGCCTCCCAAAGTGCTAGGATTACAGGCATGAGCCACCGCACCCAACCACGAACTTCTGTTTCTGTTTCTCAAATAATTTCTCTTGGAGCAATCACTGTTAAAAGTTTCTTGTGCATGCACAATTATTTACATATATGTGTGTGTGCATACATATGTCAACCCCCCTTTTAACATACATTTACAATACACTTAGCATACAAAGGGTATGAGATAGCTAACACCAAGTTAGATAATATTAGAATTGAAAGAGAACTTACACATTATCTGCCCTAATAAAACCATTTTACAGATGAAGAAATTGAGGCCAAGAGGCCACTGATTTGATTGTATGAGACTCATTCTGCTTCTACCTTCAGAAAATAAGCATTCTGTGTCACAGAATAACATTCTGGGGAACAACCTTCCTCACAAGGGCAAATCTTAGATTTATGGGGCCTTGTCTCAGTCCATTTGGTGCTGCTATAACAGAATAGCAAAGACTGGGTAATCTTAAATGAATAGAAATGTATTAATGGCAGTTCTGGAGGCTGTTACAAGATCAGGCACCGGCTTCTATTGTCTAGTAAGAGCCTCGTTGCTGCCTGTGAGGACATGGCAGAAGAGCAATGGAGAGCAAACCCAAACTGAAATCCTTTTTAATAATGGCATTAATCCATTCATGAGAGTGAATTCCTCATGACCTAAACACCTCCCATTAGGCCTCACTTCCTAACACTGTTGCATCGCAGATTAAGTTTCTAAAACATGAATTTTGGGGAACATATTCAGACCATTGCTCATCTCAAGTTTCTACAGTTTTGAGGCTCTCTTCATGAATAAGAGCATCTTAATTTGCAAATATAACAAAAAAAGTTAAATAGAAATTTAATTGGGGAGCCATTCTGCTGAGATCACTCAGCAGCTTGGGATACTCAGCAATCAAACTGAAGAACAGTGTAAAGAGTAAAACAAAACTTAAGCTTTACCAATTAGAAACTTCCAATTATACTTCAGGGACTTTCCGCTTTAACCAATCAAATGTATTTTCTTCATTTTGCTTCCATGAACACCTTATAAAAATTTTCCTTCGCCCCCACCCCTATTCTCATTGAAGTGCTGAACCACTTGTGGTCTTGTATTGCCCAGTTCATGATTTGCTATCTGCTCAAATAAACTACTGAAATGTTAATGTGCCTAAGTTTACTTTTTAACATACATGACCATGGCATTGCTAAAGACTGCCAAAGACCCTTAGAGGGGCCGGTGCACATGCATAAGAGAAAGCCCTCACTTTGCCTTTTCTTGGCTTCATGATGAATTCACCTCTAATTCATAGCATTTCTTTAAACACGAGTTTAATTTTCTATAAGCTGGCATCTGAGAGATAATATCGGTAATGCCATTTTTGAGGTTCTTTCTACATCAGTCCAGGACTTTTGTTCTACTTACCCACGGAAATTCTCCTAAGCATAATCTAGATTTGAATTTTTATTTTAGGTGTTCCTAGATAATTCTGCAACATTCTAGTCTATAGGTAAGACTTCATTGAGAGAAACTATGCATATTCATTCCATTCAAGACCTTGCCCTCTTCAGGTTATTTTATCTAGAACTCTTGAATGTAAAATGGATGCAGTCCCCAGTTGGTGACATATTCACATACCCATTCATCAAGCTGATGTCTCTCCTATTCATTTTCATCTTCCAGAGAGGCAGGGCTACCTGAACAAATAGCACTCAAGCCCATTAATACTACTTTTAACTTCGTAATAACATCTCCAGTGAATTTAGCTTCCACTGACATGTAGGATGATATATGAGTCATTGAACAGCAGAAAGACATGCTCCTGGCTTCTGTGTAGAAGAGATGGCTTTAAATTCTGAGGTTAGCTATTTCTTCTCTGTAGGAAAGAAATGAGTGGACACACAAGGAATTAATAATCCCCGTCTCTCTTTGGTTCTAACAGTGGAGATTACACACACACAAACACACACATACACACATAAAGACAGAGCTTTAAATACATCATCAAGAAGAGAAAGGCAATTTTCACTGATTTTAAGTAACTATGTCCTGGTTTTGGAAGTGCTATACTGATTCTGAGAGATCTGTACCTTGTGTTTTCTGTAGAACTTTCTTGGCAGAATTCAAGGAATTAAACTGTCTCCTATTTCTCTGCTTTCTTGTTTATTATTTTTCTTCATTAAAAGAAAGCATTTATTAAGGTTTCATTGGATTTTTAATAGGTACTGTGCCAAACTATGCCACTTGACGGGTAGAATAACAAATGTATTTGCCAGTGGGACTTTAGGAACAGATTTCTACAGAGCTATAGGAAGACAGTGCAGCGGAGTGAAGAGGGTTCGGCCCTGAGAAAAGTAGGGCTTACACTGAACCCCGTCTCTGCTATTTACTATTTGTGTCACCTTGAACAAATCAGTCAGCCTCGCCAGGAATCAAAATTCTTCCAACCTGGAAGAGGGCTAGGAAGGATTAGGGATAGCATGTAAAGTTCCTTATACATAGTACGTTCTCAGTAACAGTGCTATTATATGGTAATCTCACGCTCCAGTGCTTAGAGCCTGTGGGACAACTGACATCCCATTCAAATTAATTAATACTTGAGTTACACTTTCTGGACCAGCTTACCCTGTCTTCCCTCAATACTTCCCTAAGTTACTGCTGGAAATTCCCAAGGTGATGGTGCTGAATCTGAACTAAGAAACAAGTCCACACATGTTCCTCCACTTACCAATGTCCCACACCCTGCTTCTCCTGCCAGTAGCTTCCGTGAAGACACACTACCCTATCAGGCCCAGCCTTTGCTGATACTAATTTTAAGCCCTCTGGTTGCCAAAAGCACAATGAAGGATGAAGTGATGGAGAAGAACATGGTAGTAGTTGTGACTGTCAAGTTGTAACAAAAGAATCCAATACAAACTTGTTCATACAAAAAGACATGTATTAGTGCATATCACAGAAGTCATTAGACTCTTTGGCTTCAGAAACAACTCAACCCAAAAATTCAGAGAGTGCCAATAGGACTCTGTCTCTTCCCATCCTCTCTCCTGCTTTTTCTGTAGATTTAATTCTTAAATAAGCATTTTCCATAGTTAGTCCCCATAATTTCAGGAGTAAGTCATCTACATCCTGTGTATAAATAACATGAACTACTCTATCACTTGTTCCAACAAAAGACCTATAAATATGTCCCATTTGGTTTGGTTCCATTTGTTTGTCTGTCTGTCTGTGAACTAATCAATGTGAACAAGAAGAGATCCATGTTTGGGTCCTAAACCCTAAACCCCTGGATCTGTAGCATGGTGTCAACTCCATCCAAATTCCACCGATTATGAGTGGGAAAAGTTCCCTGAGATGCCTTTACCAGAAGGGTGAGTTGAGGCTAGACAGAAAAAAATATGAATATCCACTTAAATTGGTACTCTTAACATCTTAAACTATAATGCTTATGCCAGTATAAAGTCTTACAAACTCTTTTATCAGTACAATTGTTCAGTCTGAAGCTCTAAACTCTCTATGCAAGCCCATATCCAGACCCTAGGCCAGTAGAGGTGCCGATGTTATCCTAACCAATCCCACCATTGTTCCCTTCTCTTCTATTTCTAGGCTTCCTTGAACTGCCATATACAAAATTTCCTTGAGCCAAAAATACAAATCCCCTGTGTATCTCAACCAATGGTTGTATATGTAAAAGTGTGTCAATTGTCAATCAGTTGTGCAAATATCAATAGAGTTGGGACTGATTTAGGCTCTGTTTCACCATCATCCCTTTATTATTACTGTTGTTTTATTATTTTAGATAGTTGATTTTCCTAGCCCCACATTTTGTTCTATTGTATGTTAGATCAGGCATGGAAGCTTACCTAAAAATCTTAGCAACATCTAGGGACACTGGAGGAGTGAGAACAATTGCTTATAGATGCATGGATAAGATAATTATTAATATAAAGACAATAGCCACCATTATTGTCACTGTGAGCTAAGCTCCCAGATAGGAGGTTATCATATGGATACCTGTGGAAGAAAAGTGCAGCATTATAAAAGTGACTTAAATCATCTGATATTTGTTCTATCACCTCTGGACCAGGTTTCATTTCACTTGGGAAACAGAAACTAAAGCAGCTTGCCTCGCTTCTCTTCCACCTTCAGAAATAGAAGAGAAGCAGTATCAGCTACATTTACATTGCACCTGACTCCTGAAACACAGTGTAAGGTGTTAGAGTGGATAAGTACATGAGAGCCTAGGAAGAAAATTCTCTCTCTTCTGCATTCTCAGAGATAACATTCCCAAGCCAAAGAGGAGAATTGAGCTCAGTCAGTGGAATATTTAACAAGGACTACATTTGATTTCCCAAAGGCTGAATTCCATTTACTTAGAAAAAGACTTAATCCATGATATGATTGCTTTCATAGCAATGTTCTTTTCAGTGACCATGGTACATGAATCAGAAACTCCACACACTGTAAACTCAAATTCCAACAGAGTGTGACTAGTGATGGCAACAGAATTTGATATGACCTCCTTATTCAATAGACTCTATTCACCTTAAGCTTCAAATAGGAACCTTCCCTCTAGGGGTAGAAACTTGGAAATGCCCTTGTCAATAGGGCTATTTTATTAGAAGCTGAAAACAGACTCAACTCAGTTCCTCAGCTGTGTCTGACTCTATCACAATTATCAAGGCATAGTAAAGTTTATTTATACATTTAAAAATGCTAGAATCAGAATAATGAGATTATTACATTTGAGCAACTTGGTATTTATCCATCTTGGACATCTCAATATACAGACAGTAGTTCTTAGTCTTGTTGCAAAATATAAACTCAATTTAAATGTATTTCATAAGAATGGAGGAAGACATTAAAGTTTATAGAATAAATAGATTCTTTAGTTTTCTGTTTGATTGGGGAACTCCAAGACCTCTGAAAGCTCTATTGCTTTATAAGCATTTTTGCAATCAATAATTTGAATAAAAATTTATGCTCAACCTAAATGTAATTGCAAATGTATTGGAAATTATCAATAGAACATACTGAAAACATTTTACTTTGAATGGAATGTGCAACTCAAAAATTGTTAATATGTAGTTAAGAAAATGTTGATGTGTATTGTGAGGAATAACAGGAAAGCCTACATTCTTGGCCATGCTTGACTACAAGAAGAAAATCTCATAGCCTTTTATAATTGGCCTCTTGTTTCTGACATAATATCTTAATCATATTAACTTAGAGTTCTCAATCCCCTGAATGCTTTTACAAGTTAATGGGGCTGAAAGTATTACATCAGCAGTCATTTGTTGTTGTTTTTTGTCACATGTATGTGAATGTGGTATATATTAAAAATATGTAAGTTAAAAATTAAGAACCATTTCTTGAAGGGATAATTGATTAGCAGTTTCATAGAAATCTATTTAGGCAATGTGGCTGCAGTCACAATCAAATTTTTAGTTGATTGACCCAGTGCCCAAAAGTTTTAGCCCTTTGGTGAAATGCCCAGGTTAAATGGCCATTTGATTGAAATACGTGGCTGAAAGCATTAGAGATTTGGCAAAGCAACAAGATTGACAGCATGACACTCTCACATACATAAAAGAGGCAGAATAAAAAGATACATGTGGTTGGCTTTCCATCCAAAACAGAATTTTAGTCTCAAGTGGAAGGACAGCCAGTGCTTTCCCAGAGATAAAAAGGAAACATCATCTCATTCCCCTAAATGGAGTCATTGTTTAACATACACAGATGCAACACCACCAAACACACAAACCTACAGGCCAGCAGAGGAAATGATTAAAGTTCTGGGCCCAGGAAACAATTGCACAAAGCCTCTTATTTTTATTTACTTTATTTTCTCTAAGCTGATTCATGCATTGTGACATTTTGCCCAGTGAGTCTTCTATGTCTTTTACAAACCCCCTGGTTAAATTGGCAATACCTTGACAGAGCTTAAATGCCTTGACAGCATTAATTTGTTCTTTTATTTTTTAGTTGTCTGAATGGCTGATTGCCAGCAATCAATCTTAACACCATGTGGCCAACCTAATATAGTAATTATTCCAAAATAGGAATTGCATGATAAGTTTATTAGTAACTAGTCTACAAATAACCCATCCCTGCAACCACAGACTCATCTCCAAAATGGAGGTAGTGCTTGGTATTTTCTGAAATTAATTAATTCACTTTAGTTATGGGATTGGTTTATTTTTTCATATTCAAATTCATTGATTTATGTGCAGTCTTTATCAATTATGTTTAGCTATTTCTTTTGGTTTCTTTTGTTTTTGTCTATTAGATTTTAAATTTACTCAGTGGAACTCTTAGAGTGCTTTTAAATAATTTTTGTTTAGCCCTTTTTGCTTTTAGAAAGAAAAGCACAGCTCGCTGCCAGCATTCATTTAATTTTATGTAAATACACTCTTTGAGGCTGAGGCAAATCTGACAGATTTTCAAAGTGAAAATAAAATATAAAAACTGTACTTGGAGTTATTACTAAACAGAACTAATGTCAGAATCATCTATTTTGGAAAAACTGAATTTATCAAATAAATCTTTGGCCAACTACTCTTCAAAAATGATGGTACCATCACACATAGGAATGCTATGTTTTCTAAAATTTGATACTTTCAGCAATAGAGAATTACTATATTTTTTAAATGGAAATACCACTGCTAAAAACAAATGCTGTAAATAGAATGATGTCTTTTGTTTCCAAACTCAATACTAGAGCAATGTGAAAATAATAATGAAAGTGAGATAGTTCATGGTAAAGTTATCTCAGGGTAAATGCTGCAGCCACAAGGGCCACGGGCAAGTATTCTTGGGGCAAAAGAGAAAAGAGTTAGTTAAAACAGACTATAGAGTTGTGAACATTCCTCTAAGTAAGGTTTCAGCTATCCTCATAGATTTTATTTCTCTTTTGAGATGGAGTCTTGCTCTGTCGCCCAGGGTGGAATGCAGTGGTGTAATCTTGGCTCACTGCAACCTCCACCTCCTTTGTTCAAGCGATTCATCTGCCTCAGCCTACCGAGAAGCTGGAATTACAGGCACACACCACCATGCCTGGCTAAGTTTTCTATTTTTTAGTAGAGCTGGGGTTTCACCACATTGGCCAGGCTGGTCTTGAACTCCTGACCTTGTGATTCACCCACCACAGCCTCCCAAAGTGTTGGGATTACAGACATGAGCCACTGTGCCTATCTTCATAAATTTTGATAAGAAATGTTCTCAAATTCATTTTCAGCAAATAAATAATGTGTAATATCTGTTTCATTTTCCTCATTGATCTGAGAGTTATTTAGATTAATGACTTTAATATTTGTTGCTGGCTTAACTATTCTTACTAATTTTTTTATTTTTTGAAAATAAAGAATATATGAATCTTTTAATAAAGGACTTATCTTCATTAAAGTATACTATACACACAGGAAAGATAAGAATCATTAGGGCCCAACTTATTGAACTTTGTTACTTTATAATAACATTAATGTGTCCATGTAACCATGACTTATGTCAAAACACAGCATCAAAGTATTCCCCCTCTCTCCTCCCAAAGGTAGCCACTATTTTGACCTTAAAACACTATTCAATAGTTTCATCTGGTTTTGAACGTTATGTAAATTGAATCACACAATATGTATTTTATGTATCTTCTTCTGATATTAGTTGATTATTGATTGATATTAGTTGTTGCTTTAAACCGTACTATTCATTTTTATTGCTTTGTAGTAGTATGTTGCGTAAATTAAACAAAATGCATTTAATCTGATGTTGATGGGCATTTCTGCTGTTTCCTTTTTGGAACTATTTCAAATAAGGTTGCTATGAATATTCCTGTACATGTGTTCACATTAAAGTGGGAATAAATTTTTGGCTCTATATCTACAAATGAAATTGCTGAGTCAGCTTTTAGAGAAAACATCGAAATGTTCTCCAAGTGATGGTACTACTTTGCCCTCTGCAATAAATGAGTTATCCATTGCTGTTTATTTTCATAATCAGTTTTTACTTACTTTTTTCAATTTTCATTATTCTGGAGAGTATGTAATATTTTCTTATGTAGTTGTTAATCTGCATTTTCCCAAAGGACTTGTGAGATTGAGGACTTTTTAAATGCTTATGGGATGCCTGACTGTCCTCTTTTGTAAAATCTTTGTTCAGTTTTCTTGCTAATTTGTCAATTGAGTTGTGTCTGTTATTCTTATTGATTTGTAGCATTGTATGTGTGTGTGAGAGAGAGTGCAAGAGAGTGTGTGCCTGTGAAAAACAAAAATACTTTGTTGTATTTTTGGCAAACATACTCTTTCACTCTGTGAGTTTTATTTTTACTCTGTTAATGTCTTTTGATAAAGAGAAAGTCTTGATCCAAATGTGTACCATTTCATCAATACTTCATGGTTTCTACTTGTACGTACTTCCCAAGAAATCATCTCCTTCAAAGACATGAAAATATTTTTTTCTGTTGGTATCTTCTAGATGCTTTATTCTTTTACCTTTTGCATTTAGATGATGTGAGGTCCATTTTCATTTTCATTGAAAAATGGTGGTCCATTTTCATTTTCCAATTGGATATCCAGTAGATTATGCACCATTAACTGACAAGATTGGGGTAGGAGCTGGGACTTTGAAGGCTGGGCTCGTATACTGGACCAAATTGAAGACTATCTAAAACAGGTTGAGCAGAAGCAGCTTTCCTTAAGACATGCCCACCAAGGTGCCATGTTAGTTTACTATGGCCATAGCAACACCAAGAGGGTATCACCTCTTTCCATGGCAATGACCCAATGACCCAGAAATTATCACCCTCATTCTAGAAATTTCTTCATAAACTACTCTTTAATGTGCATATAATTAAAAGTGGGTCAAATATGAGTGCAGAACTACTTCTAAGCTGCCATTCTGGGCACATTGCCAGTGGAGTAAACCTGCTCCATAAGAAGCAGTGTATCTGTTCCAGTTATGCACTGCCACTTCAATAAAAGTTGCTATTTAACACCACCTGGTTCACATTGAATTCTTCCCTGGATGAAGCCAAGAATCCTCCTGGGCTAAGCCCAAATTTGGGGGCTTGCCTGTCCTGCAACAAGATCATTGTTTCCTCACTGCTGGGTGATGCCATCCTTGTCATAAATGAAATGTCTGTTTATGTACAGATCTGGTCCTTGACCCTTCATCTGGTTAAATGGTCTCTTTGTCTGGCTAAGTCATCCTTCCACCATTTTTAGCATTATTATTATCATTATTATTTATTATTATTTTGTCTTTGAGACAGAGTATTACTCTATCACCCAGGCTGGAGTGCAATGGTCTTGGCTCACTGTAACCTCTGCCTCCCGGGTTCAAGCGATTCTCCTGCCTCAGCCTCCTGAGTAGCTGGGAAAACAGGCACGTACCACCACACCCAGCTAACTTTTGTATTTTCAGTATAGACAGGGTTGGCCAGGCTGGTCTCAAACTCCTGGCCTCATGATCCACCCACCTCGGCCTCTCAAAGTGCTGAGATTACAGGCGTGAATCACCACACCCAGCCTACTTTTAGCATTATTTAATTTCTACATTTAATATCTTCTGAAACATCTTGTAGAATATGTTCTTCTCTTCATTTTATTTTAATCTCACATTTCCATATACAATTTAGAATCTGCTTATAAAGTTCCAACAAATTTCACTGGGCGTTTGAATTGCATCAGATCTAAAAATCAGTTTGAGTAGAATGGGCTATACAATATGACATGATATATCCCTCCTTTTATGTAGCTTTTTATTAATTTCTCTTTATGTTTTATAGCTCTGTGTTCTGACATTTTGCACATTCCATATGTTTAGTTCCCACAAAGTTGATGTTTATACAATTGCTAATGTACATCATTAAAATGCAATTTAATGATTAGACTATTGACATATGGGAATATAAATGTTTACATTTTTGAACAGCTATTCATTAACTTTGTTAGACACATATTTTCATTTTACTATAAGCATTATTATGTTGTTTTCAATAATGATTTCATTTCTTCTTTCTAATATATATATTTTTCTATTGTATTCTTCTTTTTTGTTTTTTTTTAAATTTATTTATTATACTTTAAGTTCTGGGATACATGTGCAGATCATGCAGGTTTGTTATATAGGTATACATATGCCATGGTGGTGGTTTGCTGCTTCCATTGCCCCGTCATCTACATTAGGTATTTCTCCTAATGCTATCCCCTCCCCAATCACACCACCCCTGGTCTTCCTCCCCTAGCCCCTCAACCCCCAGGCCCCGGTGTCTGATGTTCACCTCCCTGTGTCCGTGTGTTCTCATTGTTCAACACCTACTTATGAGTGAGAACATGCAGTGTTTGGTTTTTTGTTCTTCTGTCAGTTTGTTGAGAATGATGGTTTCCAGTTTCATCCACGTCCCTGCAAAGGACATGAACTCATCCTTTTTTATGGCTATATAGTATTCTATGGTGTATATGTGCCACATTTTCTTTATCCAGTCTATCATTGATGGACATTTGGATTGGTTACTAGTCTTTACTATTGTAAACAGTGCCACAATAAACATAAGTGTGCATGTGACTTTATAACTGAATGTTTTATAATCCTTTGGATAGATACCCAGTAATGGGATTGCTGGGTCAAACGGTATTTCTAGTTCTAGATCCTTGAGGAATGACCACACTGTCTTCCACAATGGTTGAATTAATTTACACTCTCACCAACAGTGTAAAATTATTCCTATTTCTCCATATCCTCTCAAGTATATGTTGTCTCCTGATTTTTTAATGATTGCCATTCTAACTGGCATGAGGTGGTATCTCAGTGTGGTTTGGATTTACACTTCTCTAATGACCAGTGATGATGAACATTTTTTCATATGTTTTTTTGGCTGTATAAATGTCTTCTTTTGAAAAATTGTATTCTTATAATATCTAGGACCTCAAAGCAATGTTAAACTGAGCAGACGATTTGGGGCATGCTATGTCTTGAGGGAACTCTTTCAATATTTTGATATTAAATAAAATATTTACTAACTACTTATAGAAAATCTTTAATGGAATTAGGAAAAATTCATTTTACTTAAGTTTGATAATAATTTTTATCATGAATAGATATTGAATTTGATGTGGGAATTTAGTACATCTACTCAGCTGATTATATGTTTAAAAAATCATTTATTCTGTATAAAACAAGTCTTGTGATGTATCACCATTTTTTACAATGCTATCATTATTATTACTTCACCATTTTGAATCTATGTTTGTGAGTCTGATCGGCCTATAATCTTCCTTTCCTAGAATTTTCTTATGAAGTTTTAGTGTGAGGATATGCCAGTCACATATAATGGGGTAGTAAAAAAAAATTCCTTTTTTTCTATTCTCTGAGTTTATATAATATTGGCATTATTTCTCACTTAATATTTGACACAATTTATCATCATTGGGGTCTGGAATTTTTCTTTGTAGAAACATTTTTCATTAAAGATTTAATTTCTTTCACAATTTCAAAACTAGTTTTTCTCATTTATTCTTGTGTTAGGTTTAAAAACTTGCATTGTTCTAAGAATTTATCAGCTTATAATATCTTCCTATTGCCATTTCCATATCAACTTCATCTGCAGTGATGACACATTTTCACCTCTGGCATTATTAGTGCCTCATTTTTTTAAAAAAATTAATGATAAATATTGCAGAATTTTATCAATACTGTTAGCTTTTCCAAAGAGCTAGCTTTCAATTCCCTTATTATTTGTTTTTCTATTTCTTATCTTATTTGCATCTATTATTGGCAATTCTTTTTTTCTACCTTTTGAAACTTAATCTTCAGTTCTAGACATGGTGACTCAGTTCATGAATCTTCAGTCTTTTTTTTTTGTAAGACACAAATTGAAGGGTAAAAATTTCCTTCTTAAAGCATAAATTTAGTTTCATTCCACAAGTTCTGAAATGTAGTATTTCTATTTTCATGCAATAAATTATTTCTAATTTTATTTTTAATCCATTTGTTATTTAGATGTATGTTGCATAATTTCCTAGTATATGGGACTATCAAGTTATCTTTCTTCTGTTTATTTTTAGCTTAATTTTACTCTTGTCAGAGAACATTTCTGTATAACTTTAGTAATTTGAAATTTTTTGAGACATATTTTCTGGTCCAACATGGGGTCAGTTTTATCAAATGTTCTGTTTGCTATTAAAAAGAATGTATATTTTATAGTTATTAAATGCAATTAAGTCATGCATTAATACATCATTTTGGTCAAGTTTTAAAATTATGTTTAAGTCATTTATCATGGATGAATTTATTTCTGTTATTCTATCAATTACTAAGAGAAGTACATTAAAATCTCCTACTATGATTGCAGATTGCCTATTTTGTTCAGTTTTTTGCTTAATATATTTTAAAACTTGTTTTAGGCTCTCTTGAATAAGTTAGAATTGTTTTAACTTTCCAGCAAATTAAAATTTATCAAAATGAAATATTCTTTTTAAATATTCAGTAGTGTTTTTTATCTTAAATTCTATTTGTCTAATAATAATTTAGTTTAATTATATATTTTATACAACCTTTTTTAAAAAATTCATTTTATGTACCCATTACTAAAGTACTTCTCTTGTAAGCTGTATACAATTAGGTTTTGTTTCTATTCAGTTGGAAAACATTTACTTTTCAAAGTATTTAGTTCTTTCACATTTAGTGTAATTGGTAATGCACTTGAGTTTAAATTTATATTATAACTTTTTTCTATTTCTTTGAACTGTCTTATGTTGCTTTTGTTCTTATTCTGGCCTTTTAAAATTAATTTTGAAAATGAAAAGCTTTTTACTTATTTAATTTTCTCTTCCTGTTTGCTTGGTAATTATACATACAGTTACATACTACTCTTTGAAGTTTACCCCAAAGATTAGAACATACATTCTCAAATTCTAATATAAATTAGTATTTACACCATTTCTCTGTTAATAGAAATGCCTTAGAAACCTTAGACCATTTGTTGTCCCCCATATTATGTGCAATTATTATCATGAATTTTTATTTTCTTTGTCACTTAAACCCCTCAATACATTTTTATTATTAATACTGCTTTATATATGCAATATTCAATTAGATATCTCCAGTCATGACCCTTTTCACTGCTCTCTATTCTTTCCCTCATATGCATGCTAACATTCAAAATCATTTTTCTTCTGCCTAACGATTCTTTTTACTGTTTGCCTCCCTATCTGCTGCTGATTAATTCTTTCAGCTAACGTTTGTCTGAAAATGTCTTAAGAATGAAGGATTTCATTTTTTGAAATATATTTTCACTGATAACAAAATTTTAATTTGACAGTCACTGCTTTCGTTATTTGAAAAATGTCATTCCATTGTCTTTCGGCTTCCATTGTTTCTGTTAAAAAGTTAGCTTTTTGTTCAGGCACAATTTCTGTTTTATTTCAGAGGTCCCTTTTTATTTCCTCCTTCTTCCACATCCATTTAAGTAAATACTTATAATTTTTTTCTGATGAAATCCTTAGTGTGTCTTTCATTTTCAGCTGAACTGTGTCTGATATGATGTCATTATTTAATGTGTATATCTGATAATGCTACTGTCTGTTGGTTGCTTCTTTCATTTTGTTGATATATTATCTTGCTTCCTATATACTTGGTTATTTTTGTTTAAGTGCTAAAAACCGTACAAGAAAAACTGTGGAGATAATCTGAGGCCAGGTGTGGTGGCTCATGCCTGTAATCCCAGCACTCTGGGAGGCCAAGGCTGGTGGATCATTTGAAGTCAGGAGTTCAAGTTCAGCCTGGCCAACATGGTGAAATCCCATCTCTACCAAAAATACAAAAAATTAGCTGGGTGGTAGTGGTTCATGCCTGTAATCTCAGCTACTCAGGAAGCTGAGACAGGAGAATTGTTGAGCCTGGGAGGCAGAGGTTGCGATGAGCTGAGATCATGCCAATGCACTCCAGTCTGGGCAACAGAGTAAGACCCTATCTCAATAAATAAATAAATTGAGGGTCTGTTATCTAGAGCAGAAGCTGGCAAGCTTTTTCTGTGAAGGCAAGTGGTAAACATTATTGAGTGCAGGCTTTATGGTTTCTTTTGCAACTGCTCAACTTTGACACTGTAGTGTGAAAAGTATTATATAAAATATGCAAATGAATGAATGAGCCTGGCTATGTTCCAATAAACATTTATTTAAAAACAGTCATCTGACTGGATTTGGCTTAAGGGCTACAGTTTGCTGACCCCTCATTCTAGAGAGAATTTACTTTTGTCTCTGATAAATTGATAATCTAGGTGCATTAGCAATCCAATGCTACCTTATTCCAATAAGAAATTGAGATAATTCAAAGCTAGACTTCAGTTCTCATGAAAGCTTATCTGTATTGCATTCATCTAAATCTTTATTGATTAGAACAGGGTTTCTCAAACTTGGCACTATTTTGAGCCAGAAATTCTTTGTTGTAGAGGACAATCCTGTACATTGGAGAATATTTAGGAACATCATGGTCTCTAGCCCCTACATTCAGTAACACACTCCACCTTACAATTCTGATAAGTAAGAAGTGTCCAGTGATGGCCAAACAGCCCTGGGGGCAAAAAAATTGCCCCTAGTCAAGAACCACTGGCCTGAGGGTCCCCCTAATGGTCAGACCTACCTCCATTTATTATTCTCCTAATGTTCCTTTTACTATATGCCTTGAAAGCTCTGCTCAGGTTCTCAACTTTCAGCCACCTCTTTAAGAATGTGATGAATACTTTAGTATATAATCACCCCATACATGTGTCTCATCTCTTCGGATTTTTCTTCTCCTGGCTTTGGCACACTCTTTCTTTTCTAATACACCTTTTCTATGTTCTATTTTAGATTATTTTTTCAAGCTTAGTAGTCTGTTATTACTATAAGTAGAACACCCAATATATATAGCACTTTTATTTATTTATTTATTTATTTATTTATTTATTTATTTATTTATTTTTGAGATGGAATTTTGCTCTTGTTGCCCAGACTGGAGTGCAATAGTGCAACCTTGGCTCACTGCAACCTCCACCTCCCAGGTTCAAGTGATGCTCCTGCTTCAGCCTTCACAGCTGGGATTACAGGCACCTGCCACCATGCCCAGTTAATGTTTTTTGTATTTTGAGTACAGATGGGGTTTCTCCATGTTGGCCAGGCTGGTCTCAAACTCCTGACCTCAGGCAATCATCCCCACCTCAGCCTCCCATAGTGCAGGGATTATAGCCATGAGCCACTGTACCCAGCCATATGTAGCACTTTTAATGGACTTTGTTTCCTATATTTGTCTTTCATTAGATATAATTGGGAATGGAAAAAACAATTCAATAGAGTCTTAATAGATTCCATTTATACTAAAAGTTAAATTTATTATAACCTTTCTGTGTACATTAGTCAGTTAATTCTAATGTCATTATCTAACTTAAAATTAAATAATTCAATTTCCATAAAAAAATAGACTACATGCTAGGCTTTTTAAAGTCAATTTGGAAATCTAATCTTGATATAAGTTATTTATTAATCATAATACAGTACTAAATTAAAACATGCAGATTATTTAAAGATATTACATTTTTTAATGGATAAAATAATTTAAGTAAAAATTTTTAAGAAAATAAGCTAGGTGTGGTATCTCACACCTGTAATCCTAGCACTTTGGGAGGCCGGTGAATCACCTGAGGTCATGAGTTTGAGACCAGCCTGGCCAACATGGTGAAACCCGTTCTCTACTAAAAATACAAAAATTAGCTGGGTATAGTGGTACATGCCTATAATCCTAGCTACCTGGGAGGCTGAGACAAGAGAATCACTGGAACCTGGGAGGCAGAGAATGCAGTGAGCCGAGATCATACCACTGTACTCCAGCATGGGTTACAGAGCAAGACCCTGTCTGGAAAAAAAAAAAAAAGAAAATTAAGCTTTAGTTTTTTCCTAGAATAACACTAATTGAATTTGTTATAGTTTTAATTATGTCATTATCAAAGACTCACATGTTTAGTAAACCAGGGGTCTTTTATTGACAACTTGTGTGACACAGATCTATTTGCTTAGTCTTTCTGGGACTTGATTTTATTTCTATAAAATAAGTGGTAGTGAACACTTTTTTTTAACACAATTTGTGCATGGCTTTGGTTTATGTATTTACATTTATTAATTTGAATAATGCTTATAGTAACCATATGAGTTTGCCACTATTAATATGCCCACTCTTCATATAAAGAAACTGATTTAATATCTATTATAAATATAAATGTATTGCTTACATTTGATATAACATGACTAATGATTAGAGTTGGAGATTTGGCATGATGAATTCCATTTAACTTATAGAGTTACTGGTAAACAGCTTTACCTGTATGTAACTCTGTAAAACAAACTATAAAACTAACATTATAAAATACCTTGCTCGATGATATTTTAGATGACCATTGTCCTCAAATGTTTGGATGTGTCCATGTATCCAATTATAGCTACTAACATATTTTATTGCTTTTAAGCAAAGATTTAGCCAATATATATCAAGATAGTACTTACATTCTCTTAATCAGATTTGCTTTCTCCAAAACTATGTATTTTAAAAATAATATTCTGTGCTTTGTTGTCTGTAATTGACCACCTATAACCCTGGGTTTGAGCTTCAACCAACTCCAAAAGCAAAAGCACTACTTAATTTTGTCTACTCTTAAAGGGTTAGTCAACTTCCAAGAATCAGACTGATAAATTATAAAACTATATTTTTAAAACATTCATTTGCTCACTAACAATTTTTACAACACAAATTATTAAAAACTTGTGTATGTGTATTGAATGCTAACCTATGTTTGTGGTATGAAAGTAAAAAGGTATCTGGTGAGAAGTAAGATTACATCCTATCTTCTTCTCCAGATATTGAGTTCCCTTCCTTAGATTTCACTACTGGAAATTAGGCAAGCATTTGAGAACAACTATAACAACCAATTTTAAAGTAGCATTTTTCTTACAAGAATTATATGCTATCTTATATATAGTATATTATAGCTTTTATAGTTTCTTAACATACTTATTCCTTAATCTAATAATCATTTGCTCAATGCCTAATAGTTTCAAGGTGATGTTTAAGTCAATGGCTTTAAATTTAATGCATATTAAATTCTACAAGAAGATTTTTAAAGAATAGTTTATTACCCAGCCAACCAACTAAGTCTAAGTCTTGGAGATGAAATGTCAAGGCATTACTCTGAAAGACACCAGATTTTAAAAAGGATTTTTTAAACTCTCCAGTGGATTCTAATGCACACCAGATTAAACACTGCACCCCACACCCCACACTGGGACATATAAAAATATATTTGGCACCAAATCTTTTCTCAAGTGCTAATAATTAAGTGAGTAAAATATCCATGGTGTATTATAATGTTTAAAAACTGGCTATCTGAATAAAAAGCTTTAATTTGTAAAACTTGCTGATTTTCATGGTGTAAATCTGTTCATCATGCCCAACTTAAAGTTTGCAACATGACTCACTGAATGCATAGTTGGGAAGAAATACAAAACAGCACACTATTACATGGAGTTTCCACCACTCAGATATAATAGATTACATAAACAACCTCAAAATCGCAAGTAATAATAAAATGGGGTAAAATAATTAGGAAATAATGAGGTTTAACTATTTGTTGTACATATTTTAATATGATTTATGGGTATCAGTTTAAATATATTTATATAATTTTTAATAATGGCAATATTTACCTGTCAGCTCACAAAATCCTCAAAGGTTTAAAAATCAGTTTTTGCAAGACTGTACAAGTGCTCTGATAAACCGCCACCTCTAATACATACTGTGTGAACTACAATAGATATTGGAAAGAAAATAAGCATCATGAAAGCATATTACCTCCTTTGCTCCTGAAAACCATTTAGCAGAGGTGACAAAGTGCACATAGCCCTCTTTTTACTGGAAAGGCTATAAAAATTCCAAGAGACCTCAATCCGCCCCTGCCTGAGTAAGCCACAGATCTGAACCAGATCACTGCCACCTGACTCCCATTCATTTTCTTTACCAACAAGTCTTTTAAGAATCATCCCAGAAATAAAAAAATATAAATTTGGGAACTTTTTTAGAAAAGGATTTTAATTACTGACATATCTATATTTAAAAGTTGTCCATGCTAATCCGCACTAATCATTGAGCAGATTTTCCTTTGACTCTTTAATGATGAAGCTTAGAATAATATTTTACACAGAAGCTCCCTGCATTATTAACTAATAATATTCACCAAGCACTTACCTTATATTCTGCTTGAAACATAAGGGTAGCAAAAGGAATAGAAGTTTTGATGTTTACACTCAAGAAGCTTTCAGTCTTATTGACCTCCAAAATAGCAAAAACATAAAGCAAGTCAATTAGGTCAGTTTAAATAAAGGTACTAAATTTGAGTGTGAGGAAAAATTCTAGCAAGCCAGAGAATGCTCAAGAGGTTGTGTTAATGAAGGAGAGAACAGCACGACACAGCTGTTTGGTCAAGGTGTGGTCAGACTGATTCTTTAAGAGGGACTCTGATCCACTCCTCCTTGCAGGGCAGATCCTCCCAGCCAGGGCGTTTGACCACCCTTTTCCATGTTTTATGGCCAATAGAGTTCTAATTTCTCCCTGGGATGGAGTGCCTGGGGGGACAGAGCTGGCCGCCACTTAGGCTGTTCCAGCATCTCAGCTGGTCCAGCCTATGGGCCATGGAGAGCTCAAACCAATCAAGGTTTAACAATCAGGATCCCTAACACAGCACAGCTCTTCTAGCAAAAAACAACCAGACTGCTTTTTTAAGGGGGTAACTGATCCCATTTCTCCTGACTGGGTGAGACCTCCCAACAGGTGTATCCAGCCACCTCTACAGGTGTGTTCAGGTTGGCAACATCTCAGCACTCCACTAAAATGGAGCTTTCAGAGGAAGGGGCAGGCTGCCATCTTTGCAGTTTTGCAGTCCTCATTGGTGAGTTATCATCTCACCAATGAGAAAAGCCAAGGAGATGAGGGTATAAAGCAGACCCCCCCGCAAACTGCAGCAGTCCTATGGAAGAGTGGAGAGACTGTTAAAAAAAAAAAATAGAAAACAACAACAAAACCACAAAAACCAACCCTATCAAAAGGTTGGCAACATCAAAGATTGAAGGTAGATAAGTCTGCAAAGATGAGACATAGTCAATGCAAAATCTCTGAAATCTCAAAAAGTTAGAATGCCCCTCTTCCTCCAAATGATCATAGCACCTCTCCAGCAAGGGCTCAGAACTGGCTGAGACGGCTGAAATGACAAATGCAGGCTTCAGAATGTGAATAAAAACAAGTTTCACGAGTTAAAGAAGCATATTGTAACCCAATGCAAAGAAGCAGAGAATCATGATAACACAATGAAGGAGCTGACAGCGAAAGAGCTAAAAAACACACTGCAAGAACTTTACAATGTAATCACAAGTCTTAATAGCAGAACAGACCAAGTGGAGGAAAGAATCTCAGAGCCTGAATACTATCTTTCTGAAAAAGATAAGTACAGAGCAAAAAAGTAAAAAGGAATGAACAAATCTCTGAGAAATATGGGATTACACGTAGGGGCCAAGATGGCCAAATAGGAACAGCCCTGATCTGCAGCTCCCAGTGAAACCAATGCAGAAGGCAGGTGATTTCTGCAATTCCAACTGAGGTACCCAGTTCATCTCCTTGGGACTGGTTAGGCAGTGGGTGCAACTCATGGAGAATGAGCAGAAGCAGGGTGGGGCATCGGTTCACCCAGAAAGTGCAAGGAGCTGGGGGGATCTCCCTCCGCCAGCCATGGGAAGCCTGGAGGGACTTTGCTACCCAACCTGGGTACTATGCTTTTCCCACAGTTTTTGCAATCTGCAGAATAGGAGATTTCCTCATGAGCCTACATCACCAGGGCCCTGGGTTTCAAGCACAAAACTGGGTGGCTCTTTGGGCAGGGACCAAGCTAGCTGCAGTTTTTTTTGTACCCCACTGGCACCTAGAATCCCAGCAAGACAGAACCGCTCACTCCTCTGGAAAGGGGGCTGAAGCCAGGGAGCCAAGTGGTCTCGCTCAGTGGGTCCCACTCCCAAAGAGCCCAGCAAGTAAGAACCATAGGCTGAAAATTTTCACTGCCAGCACGGCAGTCTGAAGTTGACCTGGGATGATTTAACTTGATGCAGGGAGGGGCACTGGCCATTACTGAGGCTTTAGTAGGCCTTTGATAAAATTCAACTTCTCTTCGTGTTAAAACTGTTAATAAACTAGGTGTTGAAGAAACATACCTCAAAATAATAAGAGCCGTATATGATGAACCTGCAGCCAAGATCATACTGAATGGGCTAAAACTGGAAGCATTTCCCTTGAAAACTGGCACAAGACAAGGATGCCCTCTTTCACCACTCCTATTCAACATAATATTGGAATTTCTGTCTAGGGCAATCAGGCAATAGAAAAAAATAAAGCATATTCATCTAGGAAGAGAGGAAGTCAAACTATCTTGGTTTGCAGATGACATAATCCTATGTCTAGAAAACCACGTCATCTCAGCCCAAAAGCTTCTTAAGCTGATAAGCAACTCCAGCAAAGTCTCAGGATATAAAATCAATGTACAAAAATTGCTAGCATTTCTATACACCAACAACAGTCAAGCAGAGAGCCAAATCACAAATAAACTCCTATTGACAATTGCCACAAAAATAATAAAAAAAAAAAAACTAGAAATATAGCTAACAAGGGAAGTAAAGAACCTCTTCAGGGAGAACTACAAATCCCTGCTCAAAGAAATCAGAGATGACACAAATAAATGAGATAATATTCCATGCTCATAGATGGGAAGAATCGATATCATGAAAATGCTCACACTGCCCAAAGCAATTTATAGTTTCAATGCTATTCTCATTAAACTAGTATCAACATTCTTCACATCATTAGATAAAACTATTTTAAAACTTATATGGAACCAAAAAGAGTAGCCAAGGAAATCCTAAGCAAAAAGAACAAAGCTGGAGGCATCACACTACCCAAATTTAAACTATACTACAGGACTACAGTAACCAAAGCAGCATGGTACTGGTACCAAAACAGGCACATAGAGCAATGGAACAGAAAAGAGAACCCAGAAATAAGACTACACACATCTACAACCATCTGATCTTCCACAAACCTTACAAAAACAAGCAATGGGGAAAGGACTCTCTATTTAAGAAATGGTGCTGGGAGAACTGGCTAGTCATATACAGAAAATTGAAACTGAACATCTTTCTTAAATCATATACAAAAATGAATTCCAGATAGAGTAAAGACCTAAATGTAAAATCCAAAACAATAAAAACCCAGAAGAAAACCTAGGCGATACCATTCGGGACATAGGCATGGGCAAGCATTTCATGACAAAGATGTCCAAAGCAATTGCAACAAAAGCCAAAATTGAGAAATGGGATCTAATTAGACTAAAGAGCTCTGTACAGCAAAAGAAATTATCAACAGAGTAAACAGACAATCTATAGAAAGGGAGAAAAATTTTGCAATCTATTTATCTGACAAAAGCTAATATCCAGCATCTATACAGAACGTAAACAAATTTACAAGAAAAAACAACCCCATTAAAAAATGGGCAAAGGACATGGACAGACACTTTTCAAAATAAGACACACATGCAGCCAACAAACATGTGAAAAGAAGCTCAACATCACTGATTATTATTAGAGAAATCCAAATCAAGCACTCAGTAAGATACCAATTCAAACTAGTCAGAATAGTTAGTTCAATAATTGTGGCAGACATTGTGGCAGAAGATATAAGAAACAACACAACAGGCATATAATAAACAACACAATTGTCAGTTAAAAAAAAAGTCAACCAAAAGCAGATTCAAAAATTGTAAATATCACATATAGTCTTGAAAATAACTGCACTATATGGGTCACTGTTCAGTCAAGAACACAGAAACCATACTTGAGATTTTTATAATGGAGAATTGAATATTAATATGTACTCAAACAGGTGTGAGAGGAATGAGGAAATAAAATGGGAGCTCTAAAATAACAAACACAGAAATGGTGCCTAAAAGAAGGAGTTGACTTTTCAACAGAAACAATGGAAGATGGAAGACAATGGAATGACATCCTTAAAGTAATTAAAGCAAATACTCACTAACTTAGAATTCTATTACCAGTAAACATGTGCTTCAGAAAGCAAATGAAGACATTTTCAGACCAAAAATAATAATAATAAATAAAAGATTTCATAGACATACATAGAGGCAAATAATAGGGTGCTCTCTGGCAGAACAAAAATGATCTTGATCTTGATGGCAGCTTGGATATGCAGGAGAAAATGATGAGCAATGGAAAGGGTCATGATATTAGATATTTAAATGAACATTGCATGTATAAAACAGTATTAGTAATGTGATGAGAAAGTTAGAAAACAAATATTCATGAAAACAATAATATATATGGGAAAGTGGTAAATGATCTGTGTTCTAAGGTACATGCATTGACAGGAAAGTAGCACAAGTATTAATTTATATATTCTGATTCCTTCCTTTTCATTCCACAGTTTTCTCCCCTAGTAAACTTTTTACATTTCTAACTCTATCCCAGTGTCTGTTTCCTGGAGAAAACAACCTGTGATGAGTATCTTCAACTTTAGAAGCTAATGTTATTTTTATTTTTCCAATTACATTTTCGTTAACACTATCTGAATGTTCTAACTGGTCTACATTCTCTTTACCAGGGACAATACAAGGCAGGCAGGCAGGCAACAATAATTGACATGTCTGGTACAAATAGGATAATTATAGAACTACAAAAAGAAAAGTGCAAGATTCCCAGTGCTCAAAGGTCAACCAGTGGTTGTATTAAATCAGCATACATGGTTCCATTCAGGGCAAGAAACAATTTGCCTGGCATTGCACAATGAGTCAGCAGAACTCCAAAACTCCTATTTATGTAAAGGGGCAAAAATCACTTTTATTATTCTACTAACAAAGCTGCTCCTTAAAAAAATCACCCTTATATGAATACAATAATACTAGTTATATTAACTACTTTCATACGGATTCCTCAAAATTTTCTTTTCTTTTTTATGAGTGTTATATTTTTGTTGCTTTCTTGTTTAGTGGCCATATTGTGTTGGGGATGTGAGTTCAAAAGTCAGGGACTCCATTTGGTTTAATTTCACTTATGTGGAACTGTGGTTACACATCACAATTTAAAAGAGCTGAAAATATTATTCTTTCCTATTTAAAGAAAAAAAAATATATATATATATGAAGATCCCAACAGCTTTTATAACTTATTCCAAAAGGGCTTCCCCTAAAAGAAACTGGAAGATTTGGTTTTATGTTATTTAGGTCATTTAATCAGAAAGCAAATCATGTGTCTTTGACCATGCCCTTGCCAGAAGATCCCTAACTCATTAGCGTGCTATTAATGAGGCTGCATTTTAAAGCAGGTGTTGTTAAGTGCAATCAGAGCAGCTTTATTAAGTCACAAATTGTCTTGCGATGACAAAGGAAGTCAGATTGGTCTATGCTCAGTTAACCTTTGTCTATATGCATGACTTGGCTGATTAAACAGCAATTGATAATGACCTTCAGTCTTGCAAAGCCGGAAAAAGGTGATGCCTAATGTCGGCATTCATTGTATGTGATGCGAGTGACAGGCAGGCAGTCTCTTTAATTTAGAAATCTATAATGCAATTTCAAAATTAATATTGCAGCGCAAAGAACTACTAATGTATGTGTATTAAACTGATATTTTGGTGTGCATGTTATTTCAGAGTAGGGCATTATTGCAGAGCTAACTTCAAGTCAAAGTAATTTTGACTGGCCATCCTTAGTAGCTAGAAATAGAAGACTGTGGAAGAAAAAGGAGAGTTGTTTTGGAAGATTGGTTAATTTCTTTAACAAGCATACTAAGCTCCTAATATGTTGAAGATGCTGGCCTGGTAAATTTGTCACAGGCCCTGTTTCCCAAGAGCTCACAATGGGGTGAGAGACAGGAACACCGATTTTATTACAATTTATTCAGTGCAACAACAGTTTATCATTAGCACCTGAGAATGCTGTCTGTCATTCTCAAGACCTCAACTCATTCCAAAAATGTGGAAGGAGATGCCACAGACTGTGAGGAAATTTTAATTTATTGAGTGTCTGTTATATGCTAAGCACTCTGTTCATGTTGCCTCATTGAATCTCTATAACAATTCTTACATAAATATTACTGACCTCATTTCACAGATGAGGAAACAAAAATTCTTTCATGGGTTAAGTGTTTTGCTTGAGCACAGTCATCTGGTAAGGGTTTTAAGTCAAGATCTGTTTGTCTCTAAAACCTACATTATTCTAAAATCAATGTGGTAACACCCAAGATACACGGAATAAGTAAACGGCAAATTTTTTATCTTCTGTGCTCTGTATGTGTGTGTGTATTGGTGGAGGCTTTTGTGTGTTTGTTGATGGAGGCCAGCTTTTTTGTTGCCTAGTTTGGATCACATTGTCTTTGAAATCCATTTTGAACAATGGCGTTCGCCTCATGGCATTATAAATTTCTCTGTATTCTTTGTAAGTTCACCTTCATGAACAGACATTTGATGACTTCATCATTTATCACAGCATCCATCCTTAATATTTAGAAGACTTTACAAAGTACCCTACTAAAATATGAACAGTCTGAATGTGGGCATAAATTGAGTTTTGCTAACATTCACACTTCTCAGCTTGGATTAAGGACATTTTATTCTGGGCTATATTAATAGATGTGCCAAGAAAAAATACCAGGGCTCAAGTAGATGTGTTTAACTGTTAAACAAAGTTAGAGAAGTTTCTTTCTTACTGCAGGACCTTTCAGAGCCTTTAACATGCTAATAGTATTGTGACTTTCCAGGAGAGAATTGGGGTATTCTGCATTTCCCAAGCTTTCTTGACCATGTGGCTCTTTGTTCTTTGAGTACCAATTAACACTCATAAGAATTAGTGTGTGCAGAATACAGCAAGCCCCTGCTGTATAAAACATTAGCAGCCAACTAACAGCATAGAGAAAGCAGAGAAAAGAAATACAGAGGAAAGGACACTGATACAGAAAATACAAAATCCAATGATTGATTTAACCTTTCTCACAGTGTTGCTAGAAGCTGCTGTGATTATTTAAATGCTGAAACAACCTTAATGAATGGCATGATCATTAATTATATAAATATAAATAATGTTCTTTTAAATTGCCAAAAGCAAATATCAATAGTCACTATAAATATGAGTAGAGTCTCCCTGACTCTTATCTTTCTTCTTTTTAAAACAAAAAATTTCATAAGTTTTTGGGGAACAGGTGGTGTTTGATTACATAAATAAGATCTTTAGTGATGATTTGGGAGATTTTGGTGCACCCTTCACCCGAGCAGTATACACTATACCCAATTTGTAGTCTTTTATCCTTCATCCCACTTCTACTTTTTCCCCCCAAGTCCTCAAAGCCCATTGTGTCATTCTTATGCCTTTGCATCTCATAGCTAGCTCTCACTTAGGAGTGAGAACATATCATGTTTGGTTTTCTATTCCGGAGTTGCTTTGAGTAGAATAAGGGTCTCCAATTCCACCCAGGTTGCTGTGAATGCTGTTATTTTGTTTCTTTTTATGACTGAATAGTATTCTGTATATGTATGTGAATGTAGTATTCCATATATGTATTCCACATATATATGTATGTATGTGTCAGATATATATATCACAATTTCTTTATCCATTCATTGATTAATGGGCATTTGGGCTGGTTCCATATTTTTGCAGTTGCAAACTGTGCTTCTATAAACATGAATGTGCAAGTATCTTTTTGTATAATGACTTCTTTTCCTCTGGGTAAATACCCAGTAGTGGGATTGCTGGATCAAGTGGTAGTTCTACTTTTAGTTCTTTAAGGAGTCTCCACACTGTTTTCATACTGTTTTTCATAGTGGTTGTACTAGTTTACATTCCCTGCAGCAATTTAAGTGTTCCCTTTCCACTGCATCCCTGCCAACACCTATTATTTTTGATTTTTTGGTTATGGCCATTCTTGCAGGAGTAAGTTGGTATCGCATTGTGGTTTTAATTTGCATTTCCCTGATCATTAGTGATGTTGAGCATTTTTCATATGTTTGTTGGCCATTTGTATATCTTCTTTTCAGAATTGTCTATTCATGTCCTTAGCCCATTTTTTGATGGGATTGTTTGTTTTTTTCTTGCTGATTTGTATGAGTTCCTTGTGCGTTCTGGATATTAGTTCTTTGTCAGATGTACAGATTGTGAAGATTTTCTTCCACTCTGTGGGTTGTCTGTTTACTCTGCTGATTGCTTCTTTTGCTGTGCAGAAACTTTTTAGTTGAATTGAGTCCGGCCTATTTATCATTGTTTTTGTTGCATTTGCTTTTATGCTCTTGGTCATGAAGTCTTTGCCTAAGCCAGTGTCTAGAAGGGTTCTTCCAATGTTATCTTCAAGAATTTTTATGATTTCAGATCTTAGATTTAAGTCCTTGATCCATCTTGAGTTGATTTTTGTATAAGGTGAGAGGTGAGGATCCAGTTTCATTCTTCTACATGTGACTAGACAAGTATCCCAGCAGCGTTTGTTGAATAAGGTATCCTTTCTCCACTTTAAGTTTTTGTTTACTTTGTTGAAGGTCAGTTGACTGTACGTATTTGGCTTTATTTCTGGGTTCTCTATTCTGTTCCATTGGTCTATACACCTATTTTTATACCAGAACCATTCTGTTTTGGTGACTATGGCCTTACAGGTTACTTTGAAATCAGGTAACGTGATTACTCCAGATTTGTTCTTTTTTGCTTACTCTTGCTTTGGCTATGTAGGCTCGTTTTTGGTTCCATACAAATTTAAGGATTGGCTTTTCTAATTCTGTGAAGAATGATGATATTCTGATGAGAATTGCATTGAATTTGTAGATTTCTTTTTGCAGTATGGTGATTTCCACAATATTGATTCTACCCATCCATGAGCTTGAGGTGTGTTTCCATTTGTTTATGTCATCTGTGATTTCTTTCAGCCGTATTTTGTAGTTTTCCTTATAGAGGTCTTTCACCTCCTTGGTTAAGTATATTCCTAAGTATTTTATTTACATATTTTTTGCAGCTATTGTAAAAGGGATTGAATTCTTGATTTGATTCTCAGATTGGTCACTGTTGGTGTATAACAGAGTCACTGATATGAATGACACTTGAAGAAGCTGTTCATTTTCAGATTCTTTAAAGATAATTAAAGAATTAATTAGGGCCAATGAAACATCTGGTTTTGAAATAAACTATGTAGATTTACTAAACTTGGCTAAATCCTATTCTAGTACAAATTATTTGCAGCTTTATTTGTTGTATGATTCTAGGTCACCTCTGGTTGCATTTTTAGACTCACTTTTCAAAAGTACATTTTAAAAATGACTTCCCAAGATCAAAATCTCTGATGTATAGCCAAGGTCAACTGTCAATCTTCCCTCACTAAGGCAGTATCTCTTGGTCTTGCATAGGGTCCTCCACTTTTTGTCTTTACAACATTGTTTTTGCCTGATGTTCATCCTATTGGTTACCTTCTGGTAACAGTGCTTTGAAATCAATAACATTAAACTCTGAAACTCTCCATCTGCAAGTGCAAAACATTAAATTACATTTTATCTCTGCCACCCAAGTCCATTTGCTATGTTATAGTTGTTATTGCTATAGTATTCCTGTTTCTGTCCTATTACTGCATCAAGTATCATAGTCACCATGGGAGCTGACCTGCCATGTAATTCCTCTTGCAGCTCCTGGAATGTTTCAAAGCATGCCTTAGACTGGTATCATTGCTTGAAAATGCCTTCTGCTCACAGGGAAAGAAGGCTGGCTGGAAGATTGTTTGAAGATTGTTACATTTATGAAGGCATCAAGTTGATTTGCCATGGCTTTATCATTATTTTTTTCCATTCAAATATCTTTTAGACTCTCTTGGAAGACTGCTTGATTCTACCTACTTTAAAGAAGACCTGTTTTCTCCTATTTCCTACCTAATATCCTACTTTTGCAGTAAGTAGATCTCCAAAATAACAGGTGATAAAAATGATAACTGACTCTACTGGCAATGAAGCCACCAGTTCAGCCCAATGACAATCTCAAGTGACTTATACATACAGGCTAGTGATCAGTAAATAGCTGATAATGATGTCTGGTCATTTCGCCACCTGTGAGACAGGTCTGGGATG
Source organism: Ateles fusciceps (assembly GCA_036589455.1). Classification (NCBI taxonomy): domain Eukaryota; kingdom Metazoa; phylum Chordata; class Mammalia; order Primates; family Atelidae; genus Ateles; species Ateles fusciceps. Next base: position 12,227,117 of record JAZHEH010001266.1, on the reverse strand, counting down.
TGATCCAGATGAAAACTTTTGTAGGACAGAGCAGGAGTTATCCAAGTCTTCCTGCAAGGTCATTCATTTCTGTGTCAAATAACAAACAGATTTCAATAAGGATTATTTTATAAATTGAGCAACAATAGATAATTACTTGGATAGGTGAAAATTATTTTGGCAAAAAGGATAAGAGAAGCACCCTTAGGTTGATAGATGTTTCAATTTTCCTGAGAAAAGAAATGCATTTACCAGATCTGAATCATTTTGGTAAATTACATTTCAATGCTGAGTCATCTGCACAGCAGTGCAATAGTGCATGCCTTTTTGAAAGATAAATTGTACAGCTACATTATTCAAATGTCTGCATTAGAAATGGCTTGAGATGAGTTCTGAAAGGAACTTAATCCATACACAAAAAGTTCTAGCTTTTGCAGTTATCTTTTAAAGAGGAAAAAGTTCCGAAGATCTTAGAATCTCCAGGAAATATTTACACTGAAAGTAACATTGCTATAAATAACTGCCTTGTTTTAGACTTCACAAAAATTGTGACCGTGACTGCTAGATGAGTAAGAATGATGCAAAATTCAAGATGGCATTGCCAAAGCTGGTTATTACATGAAATTGAATAAAATTCCAACTATTTTGCTGCTTAATTCGACTCATCCTCATTATCAGTTTTATTCACTTCGCAGTTGCATGAGGAGCAAGTGTGATATTCAAGGATAGAGGTTCTCAAACTGTCTTCCCAGACCAGCAGCATTAGCAGGATCAGGGAGGTTGTTGAAAAGCAAATGCTGTGGCCCTCTGCTGCAGACCTACTGAGTCAGAAACTCTGGCAGTGAGGTCCAGCAATCTGTGCCTAACAGTCCTTCATGTGCTTCTAATTACGCTATCATTTGAGAACTTTCCTACTAAAATCTCTGGAATTAGGAGAGTCTGAAATTCACCAAATCAGCTGGATGAACATAAATAAATCCTCTAACATCTCTGAATCTTAGTTTTTTATCTGCAAATTGAGGAGTATGGGCTACATGACTTCTAAAGTACTTCCCAATTCTGAAATTCTGCACAAATACTTCCACGTGGAAACTTAAATTCCACTGTAACAGCTGAATGTTGAAAGTCAGAAAGCCATAATTTCCAATTCTGGCCTTAGTCCTTAATAGCTGTGTCCTTCTTAGGTTCAGGTTCTTGGAACCTCAGTTTCCACATTTGTAAACTCCAGGTGACAATAGTGCTTATGTTACTGATCCTTTTTTCTTTTGAGATGGAGTCTTTTTGTCACCCAGGCTGGAGTGCAGTGGTGCGATCTCGGCTCGCTGCAACCTCCACCTCCTGGGTTCAAGCAATTCTCCTGGCTCTGCCTCCCAAGTAGGTGGGATTACAGGCATGCGCCACCATGCCCAGATGATTTTTTTCTGTATTTTTTGGTAGAGATGGGGTTTCACCATGTTGACCAGGCTGGTCTCAAACTCTTGGACTCAAGTGATGCGCCTGCCTAGGCCTCCTAAAGTGTTGGGATTACAGGCATGAGCCACCGCAGCTGGCTAAGTCATTGATTTTTGAGGGTTAATGGAGATAATACATGGAGAGTGCTAAGTATGACAGTTGGCATAAAGCCTCAATAAAGGACAGTTACTATTGGGAGGTGAAGCTAGGAAAAAGATGTTTAATTTTCAAAGTCATAAAATTAGAAAAGAGACTTCCCTTTGAAAGCCTATGTAGCAAGGAGCAAAAACTACAAGATTCAGAACAAATGGGCATTTCAGCTTCAGTTACTTGTTGCTAACTGATTTAGTCTGTTAGAAAATGGATTGGCACTTAAGATTTCCATTCTTCTGTGATGGAAAAGATGTATTTTTTTCACATTATTTGGATAAACTACAATTATTTTAAAATATGAAGAGAAATTCAGTAAAATTTTGGTAAGACAGTAAGATGCTAACGTGATGGCGGTAATTTTTTTTTCTTCGCAACTTTATTTTTGTTTGCTCAAAAAAAATAAAGAAAACACAATCGTTTTCAGTGTATTTGCAAACAATCAACTAGGAAATCGTGTATTAATTGTTCAGATGAAAGCATGATGCTGCTCATATTTATCTGTGTTTATCGCAGCACCAGACGGCCTGATTGGGAAAGTACTTCGTAGCAGGAGAGCCCAAGACACAGCAGCTAAATAGATGCCTCTCTAATGTGAGGTGTTCAGTATCACATGGGGCTTTGTTGACCTTGTCCCTAAACACAATGAGTCTGTGTGGAGGGCTCTGTGTAGCAGCGCCTAGGCCTCTGTTTTAGTTCTTAATTTTTTTCACGGCATCAAAAGGCTTTTCTATTCGAAAGCTTTTCTTTTCTTTTACTCCTGAGCCTCTGCAATTGAGGGAGAACCGCAATCTACCAGCAGCAGCCTTTGTTCTGGCCTTTCAGGAGGCTGGGGAACAGTGTGAGTCCCTCCTAATTAGCCTGCGGACCAATGAAATGGTTGTTTGAGCCAGGACAGGCTGCAATCCCACAGCCCAAGTGGCAGAAAAGGGGGGAAAGGCCTCTTTAATTAAGGCCCAACAGAACTGGGTAAAAAATGGTATTTTGCTCTCTACAAATATCTCTTTTAAATCCTTGTAAATGCTGGCACATGCACATGCTTTTAAACTGTGCCTTCCCAGTCGTTAATGTACCGTCGTTCTGCTTTGGCTAAAGACTGCAGAATTTATTGGTCCATAAGAGTTTAGGACCCAGCAGCCTTGAGCTCTGTCTGTGTTTGCATTTGCACGAGAAGTACTGGCTGTGCTAGAGGCAAAGAGCTGATAATCAGGAGATGGTCTTCAGCTTATAAAAGTAATGCATGACAGCCCCCACCTTACAGCCTTGGTATTTACACAGGACATTCACAAATGTCACTGAATAAAAACACTGCCAGCGCCACAGATGAATTAATTTATTAGTTTCCTCCATTGCTTTGTTTCTCACCTATGTCTTTTAACTGTAATGCATTTATTCTTTTCTTCACTGAACTCCTTAGTAGCTTAATATTGTACAGGTTAAGAAGATAGTTTTGGACATGGTACTATGTGTTTTCCTTTCAGACTACATTTTATATATGTGGTAACTTTATCTTACTATGCCTGAGTGAAGGATCGGTTTTGTTCCCTTATTTTTAAACTGAAAATACTTTCCCCTAATTTTAAAATTATAAATATTCGTTGCAAATTTTTTTAAAGATAAAGATATGTAATGCAGATAATTACAAGAAGAAAGTTTCTACCGTTTGGAGATAAGCCTCATCAACATTTTGTAGTGAATCAGTTCATCTGCATTTTCTCATACAAGTTTACACAAATAAAACGTTTTCATACATACTCTTGTCACTTGATAACATGTGCAGATATACATTTAAGTCAGAACATAGGACTGCATTATCATTTTTAATGGCTGTGTATTACTAGTCTTTTGAAGGATAAAAAGACCATGATTAGACATAATTATTGTGTTCACACCTATTAAAGATCTGATTAGATTCCTTTGAATGCATCACAACATTAGACAATTTTAAATTCCCACTTCAATGAAAGTTTTTGTCTTTTGTAGGTAATATATTCTCGACAGAAATATATATGATAAAATAGAATAATTGTATGTATTATATGATGGGAGTAAGAAATAGACACAAGCACACACAATGCTTTTATATTTTTTTTTATTAAACAGAATTATTTTTCCAACAGAACAACTGCAGGTAATTTGCTTTTAGTCAGCAAATGTCAATGGTCTCTTGAAAGGTTTCTTTGTGACAATCTCAAAATAGTTTCATTCATTTAAGTAGTCTATGCCTATAACCACCAAACATCCAATCAACTCACTACAAAGTTGGGCAAACATTGAAATGTTTGGCAGATTTTTTGTTTGAGCTGATTATGAGTGAGACATCATGTGGATACATTCTGAGTAAATGGAAACAGAGGGAGAGATGGCTCTATGAAAACCTTCTTGGTGCTCGCATATATCCAGAAGTAAAAAGAGGAAGAGCATTCAGAAAACAGAAGTCTTTAGAATGGTGCTCAGAGAAGGAGGAAAACTCAGATTCTGTAATGTAATGCAAGGATGTGGGGAGACTATTGCAAGAAGGCAGGGGGGCCATGAAAAAAGAAACTAGTACGTGTTGACTGTCTATGCTGGGCTGGTGTGGTGCAGGGTACAGTCATGCAGTTACATACTTCCACATGCATGATCTTGTTTAATTTTCCCAGTTATCTTCCGAAGTCCACTCGCACTGAGAAAGTTTTGATAATTTGCCCACATGCACCTCATTAGTGCTGGAACTGTGCAGTTAAGATATGTCTGACTCCAAAGCCCATGCTCAACAGCGTTAAATCCATGTGCAGAAATCCATAGAAAAGTAGTGAAAGAAGGCTGGGCGTGGTGGCTCACGCCTGTAATCCCAACACTTTGGGAGACAAAGGTGGGCAGATCACGAGATCAGGAGTTCAAGAACAGCCTGACCAAAATAGTGAAACCCCATCTCTACCAAAAATACAAAAAATTAGCCAGGTGTGGTGGCATGCACCCTTAGTCCCAGCTACTTGGGAGGCTGAAGCAGGAGAATCACTTGAACCTGGGAGGCGGAGGTTGCAGTGAGCCAAGACCATGCCATTGCACTCCAGCCTGGGTGACAGAGCAAGACTCCATTTAAAAAAAAAAAAAAAAAAAGAACGAAAGAAAGAAAGAAAATAAGTGAAAGAAAAAGAAGAGATCATTGGTACCTTTGTGTGATAGCTATCTCAGTAGAAAGAAAGAGAAATTTAGAGGGGAAACAAGCAGTAAGGAAACAGAAGCAATGATTTAGGTTACGTATTCCTTAAATATGACTGTAAATGCAAGGAGAGGAATTGATTATCTTTTAATTATTTCAAAACAATTCAGAAAATCTAGGAAATAGGGAGTCCGCTAAAGGGAAGAGTGAATTATCGGGGCTGATGTGACAATCAATTTAATGTTATATAAATTTAAAGACAACTGTTCTTTTAACACTACCTTTTCTCTTCTAATATTTAATCTCCTCCTGATATTTTTGTACCACAAATAACTCGATTTCTTTTCTCTAACAATCTTGTTTTGTTTTGTTTTAAGTCAGCTGGAGTCACGCTGTCACCCAGGCTGGAGTGCAGTGGTGCCATCATGGCTCACTGCAGCCTCGACCTCCTGGGTTCAAGCAATTCTCATGCCTCAGCCTCCCAAGTTGCTGGGGTTACAGGCATGTGCTACCGTGTCGCTAATTTTTGTATTTTTAGAAGAGACAGTGTTTCACCATGTTGGCCAGGCTGATCTAGCACTCCCGGCCTCAAGTGATCTGCCTGCCTTGGCCTCCCAAAGTGCTGGGATTACAGGCATAAGCCACCACACCCAGCCCACAATCTTATTTTTATTAATTCAAATTTTTAACTCTAAAAGGCTCTTCTTGAGGCATTTTAGTTTTATGTTATTGTTCTCATTCGAGCTCCTAAATGCTCACCTGATTTGCAGGAACTGCCTGCAAGCCTGAGGCTGGTGTTGATAAGGAAAGACATTGAGAAAGCATGTGTGTACAGAGCTGGGGCAGTGTGCATCCAGCTGTGATGGGTTTTGTTGGCTATGAATCATCAAGAGCCGAAGACACCCCTCAGTGGAACTGCACACTATGAACAGTAATAATGATTCTTCCTCACTTTTCTTTGCATATTTCTTTTCCCCCAGTAAATCAGCCCAGGGTCAAAAGCTGGATTGGCAGGCAAGGACTTCAGCAAGTCCATCCAGGTCTGCTTAATGCAGGCGCTTATGTGACTATGATAGCACCTGGGAGTCCTGGGTTGAGGCCATCTCCCAATGTTCCCCTAGAGGAGCCACACCACCTGAAGATATGATGACAGAGAAAATTGTGGCAAAGGCTCTGGAGCCCATTGAGATTACGGAGTGATGTTCTGAAGCGATCTTACAGTTACGGAGCCGCCTCCCTGCTGCCCGGAGCATGGCCAATGACACTTTGCCCTACAATTCTGAAGGTAAATCTGCCAAGCTTTGGGAGAGCAGAAGGAATGTCACACGTATCTGCCAAGTAAAGCAAGGCAGTGTATGAGTGCCAAGGATGTGAGCCTGTAGCAGAAGGTAGGGAGCCAAGACAAACCTTGTGCAAGAGCCACGTGAACAGTGACACGATTTTGTGGCACCAGACTCTAGATATGTTCGGATTAGGCGAACTTGGTTAAAGCAGAGTCATAGTCTTCTTTGTTTTGTTTTGTTTTTTGTCTTAATTTTGTCTTGTTTCGTGTGTTCCCGCTTTGCCCCTCTTACACATGGGCTTTCTGTATCTGCATTTTGTTTTGCTTTGTTTTAAATTGACAAAAACAGTTTCTCTTGATTCACAATCAGAAACAGGTAGTCACACTGTTATTCCCAAATAAAAGAAAAAATAAAAATTAATGATGATTTTCAACTTCAGGCTGGAGTCAAATGGGGCAATGTTGAATTTTCTGTATCTTGCTAGTTCCCTTTAAATTGAAATGTATTATGTGTAACAAAAGAGAAAGATTAATAATAAAGCAGAAATCAAGTAAAGGAAGGCCAAATTGACTTATTTATCACAGTCTGTCAAAGTAGTAATTGATACAAAATTTGGAAAGACTGTTAGAAATTTGTGAGGGAAACCAGAATATATTTCAAGGTAGAATTAGAAATGAGTGAAGAGAAATGCTATACTTGTAACATTTCAAAGGGTCATTTGACTGTTGTTCTTCTTTCACTATGATTTTTATTTTAACTGTTTACCGTATTGGTACTTTTCTTTGGCCCACTGTAGTTCAGTCCTGAATTTATAGAGATGATTCTGGTTCTGTCCTCAAGGGTGCATCTTGTGGTTCATTTGACAAGTCTTTGTATCCTTTAGAAACTTTGAATAATCGATGGTCAGTAAATGCTTTGTGGACAGATAACCATGTGCAGGGAATTGATGGAATGGTGTATGAGTGTTCTCCAGAGAAATAGAACCAGTAGGAGATACATTCTATTGCTTCTCTGTATAAGGACATAAGAAAGGATTTATGGTGGAAATTGGCTCATAAGATTATGGTGGCTGAGAAATTTCAGGATATGTCATCTGCCCACTGGAAGCCCATGAAAGCTGATGGTGTAATTCAGTCCTAGTCTGAAGACTCAAGGACCTGGAGCTCCAGTGTCAAGGACATAAGAGGATGGATGTTCCAGTTCAAGGAAGAGAGAATGAGAATTTGCCCTACTTTCACTTTTTCTGTTCTCTCTATCCAGGCCCTCCACCAATTGGATGATGCTCATCCACACTAGGGAGAGTGGATCTTCTTTACTCAGTCTGCTGATTCAAATGCTAATTTCTTCTGGAAACACACAGACATACATAGAAATAATGTTTACCAGCTATCTGAGCAATCCTTAAACTTGTCAAGTTGACACATAGAATAAACCATTACACATGGCTCAATGAGTGGCCCTCCAGATAATTACTATACTTGTTCCCACCACTTACATTTCCTTTTTTCATCTCGGCTCCTTCTCTCCTACTTCTTTCTCTCTTTCCTCTCTCCCTTCTTCATTTGTTTCCCCCTTTTTCCTTTTTTTTTGATTTTTTCTTTTCTATTTCTTACCTACCCCTCCTCCCTCCCTCCCTCCCTTCCCTCCTTCCTTCCTTTTTAGTTTGCTTCTTTCTTTTTCTGTCTTGCTTTGAAGTACTTTTTGTTCGTTTGCCTATAATTTACTTGTTGGTTTCTAAAAATTTAGATGAACATCATATAGTATTTCTAGGGGTCACAGGGGCTAAAGTGGTGGTCCAGTGTGCTGGGTAACCACTCACAGTCATAATTGAGGTGACCAGCATTTTCATAGCTGTTTGTCTGGATGGGTTTTCTATGATCAGTCACCACCCCAGATCTCTGAATACATTAGCCTCAATGTATTCTGTAAGCCATTTACATGTGGATAAATATCCACACAGGAATTCTGAAGTGATTATGAAAATTGAAACAATACAGGGAAAAATGACACATTTTACAGGGGATAAGACTCTGCTGATGGCACAGTATAATCTGTTCATTGTATTACGGCCCTGTGTTCTCTAAGGAGTGTCTGAAGTCTATGACATATTTCTATATCCAAATTTACACTGGTCTCTCAAAAATCTCTCTGAAAGCATTAATTGCAAAATAGATCAAGGTTTTTCCTTGGTTTCATTCTACTCGCTGCAAGTGCTCTGGGAGGTTACATTTCTCTGGATGAAGTCAATGAAGCCCTGAGGTTAACATCCACCCAGGAGGGGTGACCAGTTCTCAGAGAGCTTGGCCCGTGTACTTTGAATTTTACAGACCAGGGAAAAGAGCTTATATCTCAAAAGCTTACAAGCAGGATCTACCCAAATTTGTCCTAGTCTCTTCTTCTGTTTTTTTCCTGCAGTTTTTTTCTTCCCTTTCTGCCTCCTCCCTTCTTGCCATTTTTAGCATGACCACTCTAATAAGGGCATGAATGATAAGAAAGCAGAACAGCCTTATTGTTAAGCAGAGAAAGTTTTAGTGGTCTGGATAGAAGATCAAACTAGTCACAACATTCCCTTAAGCCAAAGCCTAATCCAGAGAAAGATCCTAACTCTCTTCAATTCTGTTATGGCTGAGAGAGGTGAAGAAGCCACAGAAGAAAACTTTGTTGGTTCATGAGGCTTAAGGAAAGAAGTCATCTCTGTAACATAAAAGTGCAAGGTGAAGCAGCAAGTGCTGATGTATTCTGATAAATTTAACAAGCCAGCTTGTGTGCAGGCATATCTCATTTTATTGTACTTTTTATTGTGCTTTGTTTGACAGATATTGGATTTTTACAATTGAAGGTTTGTGGCAACCCTACATTAAGCAAACCTATCAGTGCCATTTTTCCAACAATACATGTTCCCTTTGGGTCTCTGAGTCATATTTTGGTAATTTATATTCAAATATTGAAAAATATTTCAAACTTTTTCATTATTATTATACCTATTCTAGTGATTTGTAATCATCAATTTTTGATATTACTGTTGTAATCTTTTTGGGATGCCATGTCCCACATCTATGTAAGACAGTGAACTTAATCAGTGAATGTTGTGTTTGTTCTAACTACTCCACTAACCAAACATACCCTCTTCTCTCCCCCTGCTCCTCAGGCCTCCCTATTTCCTGACACACAAAAATATTGAGATTAAGCCAGTGAATAACCCTACAATGGCCTCTAAGTGATCAGGGGAAAAGAAGAGTCACACACTCATCACTTTAAATCAAAAGCTAGAAATGATTAAGCTTGGTGAGGAAGGCATGTCAAAACTAAGATAGGCCAATAGCTAGGCCTCTTGTGCCAAAGCATTAGCCAAGTTGGGAATGCAAAAGAAAAGTTCCTGATGGAAATTTAAAGTATTATTTCAGTGAACAAATGAATAACAAGAAAGCAAAACATCCTTATTGCTGATGCAGAGAAAATTTTAATGGTCTGCAGAGATCAAACCAGCCACAACATTCCCCTAAGACAAAGCCTAATCCAGAGCAAGACCCTAACTTTCTTCAATTCTATGAAGGCTGAGAGAGGGGAAGAAGCTACAGAAGAAAACTTTCAAGTTGGTTCATGAAGCTTAAAGAAAGAAGCCATCTCTATGACATAAAATTGCAAGATGAAGCAACATGTGCTGATGTAGAAGTCACAGCAAATTATCCAGAAGATCTAGCTAAGATCGTTGACGAAGGTGACTACAATAAACAACAGATCTTCGATGTAGTCACAGCAGTCTTATACTGAAAGAAAATGCTAGATAGAATGTTCACGGCTAGAGAAAAGAAGTCAATGCCTGGCTCCAGAGCTTCAAAGGACAGGCTGGACCTCTTGTTTTGGGGTAATGCAGGTAGGTGACTTTAAATTGAAGGCACTGTCTCTTTACCTTTCCAAAAATCATAGGGACCTAAAGAATTATGCTATATCAATGCTATCTCTGCTACATAAATTAAACAACAAAGCCAGAATGACAACACATCTGTTCACTTCATGGTTTACTGAGTATTCTAAGCCCAGTGTTGAGATCCACTTCTCAGAAAAGATTTCTTTCAAACTACTGTGCTCGTCGGCAATGCACCTGGGCCACCCAAGAGCTCTGATGAAGATGTATAAGAAGGTTAATTCTGTTTTCATGCCTGCTAACACAACACCCTTTCTGTAGTTCATGGATCAAGGAATAATTTTGACTTTCAAGTCTTATTCGTTAAGAAATACATTTAATAAGGTTATAGTTGTCGTAGATACAGATATAAATTAGATTCCTCCAATGGATCTGGACAAATTACATTGAAAACCTTCTGGAAAAGATTCAGTATTCCGGGTGCCATTAAGAACATTTGTGATTCACGAGAGGAGGTCAAAATATCAACATCAGCAGGAATTTGGAAGAAGTAGATTTCAATCCTCCTGGATAACTTTGATGAGGGACTTTCAAGACTTCAGTGGTGGAAGTAACTACAGATGTGACAGAAATCGCAAGAGAACTAGAATTAGAAGTGGAGCCTAAAGATGTGACTGGCTTGCTGCAATCACATGATAAAACTTAAACAGATAAGAAGTTCCTTCTTAAGGATAAGCAAAGAAATTGGATTTTTGAGATGGAATCTACTCTTGGTGAAGATGCTGTGAACATTGTTAAAATTATAACAAAAAACTTAGAATATTATAGAAACTTCATTGATAAAGCAGTGGCAAGATTTGAGAGGATTGACTTCAACTTTGAAGGACGTTCTACCGTGGGTAAAATGCTGTGAAACAGCATTGCTTGCTACAGATAAATCCTTCATGAAAGGAAGGGTCGATCGATGTGCAAACTTCATTGTTGCCTTACTTTAAGAAGTTGCCACAGCCACACCAGCCTTCAGCAACTACCACCCTGATCTGCCAGCAGCCATAGATACTGAGGTAAGACCCTCCACCAACAAAAAGATTAGAACTGGATGAAGGTTTGGATGATCTTTAGCAATAAAATATCTTTCAATTAAGGTATGTACATTGCTTTTCTTTTTTTAACATAATGCATTTTTTGTAAAGGAGAAGTTACATTTTTTGTGAAGGAGAATCACTCATCTTTAACACTCAGACTCTTCCAAATAAGTGTGAAATATACTTAATAGACTACATTATAGTATAAACATTACTTTTATATGCACTGGAAAACCAAAACAATTTAGTAGGTACAATTTTTCCTAATGCAATATGTATCTGAAACTCAATAAGTGACACAAAGTGACAGACCTGAGAGACATGTCAGTAATACATAACAGGCCCATCCCCAAAACTGAATCCAATCTAAGTAGAAAAGTGTTTCTAGGGGCTGGGCACAGTGGCTCATGCCTGTAATCCCAACACTTTGGGAGGCTGAGGCAGGCGGATCACAAGGTCAAGAGATCAAGACCATCCTTGTCAACACGGTGAAACCCTGTCTCTATTAAAATACAAAAATCAGCTGGGCATGGTGGCACATGCCTGAAGTCCCAGCTACTTGGGAGGCTGAGTCAGGAGAACTGTTTGAACCCAGGAGGTGGAGGTTGCAGTAAGCCAAGATCATGCCACTGAACTCCAGCCTGGCGCCTGGCGACAGAACACAATTTCGTCTCAAAAAAAAAAAGAGGTGTTTCTGACAAAATTCTGGAAGTTGATTTTACCCCCCACTGAGCACGTATTATTGAAACTCAATTATTCACTTCATGAAATAGACTCTGAAGATTCATCGGCTTTAACAATCATTTGACTCACGGTGTTTAAGAAGTTACATTTTTTGTAAAGGAGAATCACTCATCTTTAACACTTAGACTCTTCCAAGTAACACCACAAAATTGATATCAAAAACCCTAATGAATGAGTCATGTTACGAGCATTATCTAAAAGCTCTGGTTTTGTTTGTGAAGCTGTTGGAATGACTGTGGGCATGGTGAAGAGAGATGCAGGGAAGACTAAGTAGACTTTAATTGCTGCTGGGGAGAGTGGGGTGGGCTGAAGGAAGTCACTGGTCCTTCCTGGTACTCAGTTTTCTCCTTTGTAAGCTACATTGGTGTTTCTCAGATTTTTACATTTCATTATCCAGCAGCAATTTAATTGGATGCTAAATATGGTAGGGTTATCAACTTTGAGTTCTGCCAAATAAAAACGTTAAAAAGGTGCCATCTACTCTCAACATAACTTTATAAAGGGTAGGAAACTTTAGTACCAAAAAGTTATTAAACCTGGCTTTATGAAAATATTTTTACAAAGTTTTTTTTGTTTTATTTTTTGCGATGGGGTTTTGCTCTTGTTGTTGCCCAGGCTGGAGTGCATGGGCATGATCTCAGCTCACTGCAACTTCCGCCTCCCACGTTCAAGTGATTCTCCTGCCTCAGCCTCCTGAGTAGCTGTGATTACAGGCATGCGCGACCATGCCCAGCTAATTTTTTGTATTTTTAGTAGAGATGGAGTTTCTCCATGTTTGGTCTCGAATTCCCGACCTCAGGTGATCCACCTGCCTCAGCCTCCAAAAGTGCTGAGATTACATGCATGAGCCACTGCACCTGGCCCTCTACAGAGTTCTTATTTTTCTAGGACTTTATCACTGACCAGTAGGGGTTCTTGGAACAGCATTTGGGACCTCTGGATATTTACAGCCCTGATTTTTATACTTGTTAATGGCTGTGGTCTGAATGTTTATTTCACCCACCAAAATTCATATGTTGAAATCCTAGCCCCATGGTGATGGTGTTGGGAGATCGGGCCTTTGGGAGGTGATTGAGTTATGAGGGCAGAACCCTCATGAATGGGATTAGTGCTCTCGTAAAAGAACCCTAAGGAAACTTGTTTGCCCCTTTCATCATGTGAGGACACAGGGAGAAGGCACCATCTATGAACCAGGAAACAGGCCCTCACCAGTCACTGAATCTGCTGGTGCCTTGATTTTGGACTTCCCAGTCTCCAGAATTATTGGAAATAAATTTGTGTTGTTGTTTATAAGCCATTTAGTTTATGATATTGTATTGTAGTAGCGCAAACAGACAATGACACAAAACAAAAGTTAGGTAGATCTAGTCTTCAAATTATGTATTACTCAATGCTTATTACTCATATATTTTCTGCCATTTACTATTTCTTTATTCATCAAGTCCTTAAGACATTCTATTTTGAGAAATGCCAGTTTTTAAGCTTTCCTTCCTATTTCCCAAATATCACCAAAATGTACGTTTACTAACTTTCTCTACCCTACTCACTCTTTCTTATTTACTGGACTTTTGTTTGATTACAACAAAGAAAAAAACACACATAATCTCACACTCATTTCAACTGCTTGATTGTCACACATGGCTAGTAGCTACCATTTTGGACAGTGGAGAGTTACAGGACAGAAAGTCCAATTGGACAGGGCTTCTTAAAGAGTATAAACACAAATGAATTTTCTTTTTTCTACCTAGAATTACTGAGTGAGGAATTAAAGAAGGAAAGAACTTATGAACTTTGTACAGTCACCAATTGAATTGTAGTAAAAAGTAGGTAGATTTTGTTTAGGAGATTTTCTTGATGTAGATCTTTATGACCCTGCTCTGATATTCTTCTAGTATATTTGTTTGGCTACTTCTTTTTTCTTAGGTAATAGAGCAAGACGAAACACATTTTATAATTTTGGTTTCTTGCAATCCAGATTCAGATTCCGTTCTGGGCTTTCATATCATAGGGGAGTGAAGGGTTTTTGGAAGGAGCTGGTCTGTGTGCAATACCCTGCTTTCCTCCTTCCAGACCTCGTTCCCTGACACCTCCCCATTCAGTCTTCATTTACTCAGTCTCACAGGCAAGCTCGCCAAACGGCCTCAAATAAGCTCCATCTGCTCACTACCTAATCTCTTTTAAATCAAGCTAAATAAACACTTTTTTTCTGGGAGAACTGGGCGCATTTCTGTAGTAGAATTGTATGGAAACATCTCTCCTCACATCTTCCACAGCATTCGTTTGTGGGGTTTGTTTTTCTTTAAGGCCTTTTCAGACTATGCTTTAATTAACACTGCAGCTTTTGCTTATTTTTGAAATGATTATCTACCCAACACAAAAAAAAGAATGGCAAAGTTTGTGGTTATTTGGTTAATTCAGGCAATGGAATCAGCCACAGCAGATAATTGTTTCTCTTAAAGAAATCATGCAGAGAATGAATTACTCTGTTAAGTTACCTGCATTGATTTGATCCATCAGATAGTGGGCCCTCTGTTCAGTGCTCTCTAGAAAAAAGATATCTATATCTCTATTACCTTCCACACCTGGCCTTCCCAACCTATCCATCCCTCCTCTCCTGGTCTCTTTTACTTTCCCTAAAAAATCAAGGAAAGTGAAACTAAGGTTACTGGTTGCTTTAATGGTCATTCTGAAACCTGACGTTGTTTTCCTGGAAATTGTTCAGTGCTCTGTCATTTCTAGATGGATAGGAGGGGAAGTGATCAAAATCAAATGACACCGACTAAGGACTAATGTCTAATAAATCTTGAATTTCAATTTGCAATATATTTATTAATCACAAAAATCTTTGGCAGAATGTCATGCATGCCCATGCCTATGGGTGCCTAATTTTTCTGCAGAAAGCATTGATGGTAACTTCCGGTCCAAAGGGAGTCAACTTTAGTAGTAACAATAAAACATTATGAGAGGTTCCTCTTTTTTTTCTTTTCTAACTTTTTAAACAAAATCCAAAACGTCTATGTAATCCAAAAACTTCAAATGTGCTTGATTCGTTACTTGCTGTTTTCTTGATGCTAGAGTTTTTCTTAAGGCTTGTACAGATTCTGTCTGATCTCAAAAGAGTATTGCTCAGGTCTGCTCTGGCCACATGTGGTATTATGCTTTCTTGAGCTTATACCCTTCGAGGAGTTTTTAGATATCACTGGCAAATTTGATTCCTGCTTTTTTTTTTCTTTTTCAGTTCCTTTGCTATACAAAGTCTGTTCCCCAACTAGCTATTCACATATTCATGGTCTATTAAAAGAACTGCTTGATATGATTTTGCTCTGTGTCCCCACCCAAAGCTCCTGTAGAATTGTGATTCCTCCTGGTGAAGCTGGAGCCGGGTGGGAGGTGATTGGATCATAGGGGCAGCTTCTCATGAATGGTTTAGCAGCATCCCCTTGGTGCTGTTCTTGTGACAGAGTTCTCATGAGATCTGGTTGTTTAGAAGTGTGTGACACCTCTCTCACTCTCTCTTCCTCCTGCTCCAGCCATGTGAAGTACTCACTCCCCCTCTGCCTTCCACCATAATTGGAAGCTTCCTGAGACCTCCCCAGAAGCAGAAGCCATTGCGCTTCCAATACAGCCTGCAGAACTGTGAGCCAATTATATACCACTTTACTTTATAAATTACCCAGTCTCATGTATTTCTCATGTATAGCAGTGCAAGGACAGACTAATATACTGCTCTATTTCAATATGGTATTATTTACACTCAATGTTCCATTTGTGACAACAGAAAAATGTTCCTAGCTATTTTCTCCAACTGTTCCACCAGCAGAGGCTTCACATGTTCTCCTACAAAAGTCTCTCATAATGTCGTTGTGAACAAGAGGCCCCATTGACCTAGCATAATACCATGTCTTAAACTTCAGGTTATTGATAAAAGTAAAGCCATTGCTCCTTTTATTTTATTGATTATTAGAAGTATGCTCAGTGACAACAAGACTGATAATTTCTTGCACTTGAATATTTCCTGTGGCATGGAAAAAGCATGGATGTTACTATCTATTAGAAAACATGGCTCCAGTTTCGACCTTACCACTTTCTGTCTGTAAGACATTGGATGGTTATTTAGCCTCTCTGACTTGATGACTTATCTATTCAAAAAAACAAACATATAATCATCTATAACTCATAGGGCTGTGAATCAAAAAGATGGTGTTCTTTGAGGACAAGAACTGTCTTTTCATCTTTGTATCTTCAGCACCTAGTACATTCTAAGAAAAAAAACAAGTAGGAACTCAATGAAATGGTAGTCTGAATCAATGAGAAAGTAAAAGGATGGATGACTGAATTAGTTAATGGACATGAATACATTATTATATAGAGATAAAGAGAAGTTGTTTTCTTTTATTGAAACAAACAGGACAAAGTTTAGTATAGAGGATTGAAAATGTTACAAGGAAGTTGAAAGCCACTATGGCTTTAGGCACTTTTGTTTCCTAATTAACAGATAAAAACTAGGGTTGAAACCAGTAGCAGGTTTGATTACAATTTTTCAAAGTATTTCTTAAATTACTAATAACGCCAATCACCATGATAACAACAACAATAACATTAACAGAGCACTTACATTGTGCTGGGTGCTCTGCTTAAGTGTTTAATGTGCTTTATTTTATTTTATCTTCAAAAAGAACCCGAAGAGGTAGATACCAACGTATTCCTTAGATATAAAAAAAAAAAGGTGACATAACTAAGGTCAAACAGCCAGCACATGGCCATGCCCCTGCTGAATGCTATTTCCTTGTCATGACTTCAAAGACACCCTGTAATAAACGATTTGGATTACTGGCCTCATTTGCTTCACAGAAGCTACAGGAGAGCATAGTCCATGTTCTATTCAATTTTAAGTCCTCAGAAGGCAGATGATGCCTGGCCCACTGTAGGTACTTGAATGTTGAATGAACTAATTGGTGGTTGGGCCCATACATAAACTTTGTTTCCAGGCATTCTGGCCTCTGTTGAAGGAATTCTGTGTTTTTGCTCTTCCCCTCTTGTTGCTCTATCCCAGCCCAACACTTACTGCCCCACTGACCCTTTGGCCAATCAAACTTCTGGTTTTCTTGGCAAGATGAATTATGGACATCTCAACTCCAATCTATGTTATAATTTTATTAAAAACACATACAATATATTCCACTCTAAAATTAATATTTTCCTTTTATTATGCTTCATTTTTCTATTTCAAGGCAGTCTTATGCTGCAAACCACTTTTGGATCATGATTTGTAATGTGTATGTGAGTTTGAGGTGTACTTGCTCACAGACGATGTTTCTTCTTTTTTTCAACAACTCACAGACCAAATCCATTACATTTGGATCAGAAAAGCATCCTCTTACTAAAGGCTCAGCCTATAAACTAGGAAAAGAATCATGACGATTTTGGGGAGCAGCTGCCCTCAGCTTTCTGATCAATCATCTTCAACTTTTTTTTAATGACTAAATTGTAGATGACATCAATCTTGCCCAGAGGGATGCTGCGTTCCATTAACCATCTCCATACTTCTCTACAGGTCAGGCTCTTCTGGCTGCCCCTCTGACCTTGCTGCTCATTATGCAATTGTGCCCACTTGGCTTCTTATTGTACTGCCTCCTGGCCCACTTGACTTCTGTACTGCCCACTTGACTTCTCATTGTACTGCCTCCTGGCCCCCATTATGGGATCCTGTCATCCTTATTGCTATCAGGAAGCCCAGTTCTATAAAAGTGTTTCCAAAGGCCAGTCCAGGCCAATAGAGAATAGCCATCACTGAGTATCTCAAAGATGAGGGTGCCTCTCTCACCAATATGTTTCTTATCACTTTGGTAAATGGAATATTTGCAAGGTTCTCTCTTGAAACAGAGTTGGCTGGTGGACCTTCCAGCTTTATCTGCTGAATCCTCTTCAGCCTGCCTTTGAAACCTTTTTCCCCTGTCAGTCATAGCATCTCTGGCATTTCTGCTTCACTATGCTTGGGCTGTCCATAACCGTCTCTTAGCTTCCAAGAGCCATCCTATCTGAACATTTCCCCAGTCTCCTGGTGACTTTGCCAGGGTATATATTCCTGTCTCATGAGGCAGTACTATCATATTGACAAAATTTTCCTTTCCTAACTTATGTTCTACTTCCCTTGATCAGCACCCCATTCCCTTACATTACTCCCCTGGATGGATTCTACAGCATTTTTGTGGAAGAGTATCTTTCTCTCTTAGCAGACTCAGGACTTCCTCACTTGTATTAAGTTTTGACTTAATCACAGTTACTTTTCTGTGACCAGAAATAGAGGTGAGAGTACATCCCCTGAAGGGAGTTCACAGTGTCTTGCAAGGCAAGACCCTCTGTATCATCTGCAAGGAAGGAAGAGGGGAAGTTAGACTTTCATAGGGAGAAGTCAGCCAATTCTGTGGAACCAGAAGGTATAGAGAGATTTGGGAGTTCAAGATTCCTTAATGCATTGACCCAGATGTCCCCATCCCAATTTCAGAGTTTCATTCTTTTCCAATTAACACCGTAACCTTGGCTTGGCTGAATAGCTGGGGTTGAAAATTCAAATGTCTCTGGAATTCTGCTACTCTTGTAATGAAATTAGGGGCCTGATCCTCACCTTTCTCTGCTCTTTCGTTGCAGATGAAGATCTTTTTGTTTGCTGCCAAGGAGACCATCTGGTTTTCACACTTCACCTTGAATTGTTGATTCATCAATGTCAGCCTGTCATTGTCTTTCTCCAATGCATCAGTTGGCCCCAGCAACAAATATCTAATCCTGTAGTTCTCTTATAAGCACTTCTCCAAAAGTGGTTTGCCAGCTATGAAAGCTGTAACAGTTGTACCACCACAGCATGCCAGGGTTGTCAGAACCACACTTACTAAGTGATGGGATGTATATTGCCCATCATCCAGCTTCAAAATGCCATTTAGTTTCTCCCTCCTAATACCACTCCTGATACCCTATTACATATCAGGTTTCTTGGAAAACAGACTTATATAGAGGTTTGCATTCAGAAAGTTCACTGGGGATCCTTCTCAGGGGCCACACCTGTGGATGCATGAGTGAGGTAAGATTGAACAGAGAGAGGAGTCAAACTGGGATGCCATCACTTCTTAAGTCTCAAGTGATCCCATAGTGAGCTGTGAAGCTGGAACAGTTTTCATATTTGTCCCATCTTAACACAAGGGAGTAGGAGCTTTACACACTCTTCCCCTCAACCAGCTGCTCCTGGGAAGTGTGCTTCAGTGTAGGCACAGTAGCTCTCTTTAGCTGAGAGCAATTCCGAGAGAAAATGCAGCCAGTACTCCCAGAGGCTAAGGGCAAGAGGGCTGGTCCTGAGGGGATCTGGGCAGCCCACATCGGCCACCTGTAGATTTCTTTAGGTAGGTAATATGTCTTACTTATACTCGTAAAGTCAGCTCCTAGCAAGGCGCATCTGACATGTAGCAGTATAAAATATATGTTGTCGATTCAATGAAAATATGAAGGATGGTGAAGGAAAGAAATAGTGAGATAAAGATGAAGTTTACACATCTAGACATACTGAGTTTAAGAAGCCATTTTGACTATTTGGTATAGATGTTCAACAAACATGTATATGAATGAGCTTAAATCCAAAGGAAAGATCATGGTTAAAGCAACAGTTTGGAGGTCAGAATATAAATTTTATTAAAGCCTTTCTCCTTATTGACGGAACTTTAACCAAACAATAAAAGAATTTCTTAGTCTCGTTTGCAGATGGGTGTAGCTATGTGACAGAATTTTGTAACCGTAGGTTATTAAGTGGAGATTCTTTCACTAATCTTAAGAAAGGTGACAGGTTCAACTACTGTTTGTACTTGTCCTATGTTTCTGATGCCTGAGTATCTGTAGATGTGGCTGTTAGAGCTGCAGCAGTCCACAAGAGATATGCCAACACTCATCAGCCCTCACCGTCCCAGCTTAGGAAGGCTGACCTTAGGATTCCATCATGTGAAAGAAAAATAAAAGCCCGTCTCCTGTGCACACCTCTCTTTTCAAATTCTCTATGTGCCAGATCCAATCTATAACTAATGAACTTGGATGAGATGGCCTCAGGAAAGAATTTGGAGTGGGGAAAGCAGATGCTCTGAGAAACTCTGGAGGACACAAATGTGTGAGGAGTGAGTAAAAGAAAAACAGGCCATGAAGAAAACTAAGAAATCAACTGTGGATGCAAGAGGAGGCCCTGAAGAGAGTTATATCATTGAAGAGAAAGGCATGGTAAATATTTTGAAATGCGGCAGAAGAGACTAATATGAATTAAAAATGTGTCCATTGGATTTGATATTTAGGAATCTATGTAGGTTAGTGCTTCCATGCAGGTTAGTATTATGTAGATTTGATATTTAGGAATTGATGTAGTAGCCTGCTCATCTATGTAGGTTAGTGCTCCACTCAATAATCTACACTTACAAAATAGAGAACGTAATTGATACATTCTTACTGGCATTACTTAATACTAAACTTAGCATGATTGATTTACTCAACAAAGAATTATTGAGCACCAAGCAAGTACAAGGCACTATATGCACAATGGCAATCAAAACAGACTGAATGCTTAGAGCCTTATAATTTGTAAAGATGCTTCTCATTCTCATAATGAGACTGTGAATATTTACAGCTTTGGGTTATCGTAATGCTTGCTTTAAACATTCATCATGAAGTTCTTTAAACAATGACCACAATTCAGCCTGTGTAACACAAATACTTATTCACAATCTTTCATACATCATGGAAACCCAAATCTTTCCTCATATTACAAATGCTGAAAACAGCCATGGGGTAGAACTTGCCGCTGTGTCTTAAGGAAAGAGCAATGAAATTGGGTCATAAGGCAATTATACCTACTCAACAGACGCGACTGGTCTTGTGCGACTCCATCCGTGTATGTGAATAACTCGGGTCATAGAAAAGATGTACTGGAATTCAATAGCATATCTAAATGTGCAGATAACGGCAGCAGGAATACTTACCAAGTGCTTTTGAAACAGAATAGACTACCATCGAGATACATATGACACCTAATTTTTTTCATTTTCATTCTTTTATATATTATGGAACTAGATAATTTGAAGGTCTAAAAATAAATCCAAATGCATAGCAAGTGGCACATCACAATAACTTAAGCTCACTTTGGCAATTGCTGAATTTCACCTGCAGTGCATGGTAAAACAAAATGCTTCATTAAGTAGGTATAGTTGCCACATTTCCCTGTGATGTGTGCACTAAAATCATATCCCACTTCACGAGAATTGGTTGCTGGGCTTGAACTCTTTGACAGAATGAATGGATTTTTATTTTTTCTGCAGGCCACTCAGCACTGCAGATCAGTGACATCGTTGATGTAGAGACAGTTACAAAGCAAGTCAAAGCAACAATAGGAACTGATTATTACAGGAAGAGAAAAAGAAGTGAGGGGCTAGAAAGATTTTTTTTTTAATGAACCGGAAAATACATATTATTTTGCACACTGGGTCTGCTAGCCATAGGTCATAGTGGACAAGCGGAATGATGGTAACAAAGAAAGATAAACAGATTTCAACTGTTCCCAAGTACCTGTTTGAAATGGATAAGTGAGAATTTGCTCTGTTAGGGTCACTATATTTTCAATTTCTAACTCTTCTAACTCAACAAGAGCTTTCCCAAAGGGCTTCACAGAATACAAATGTGTTTCACAAGTTTTTAAAGATCTTGTTTCCTCAAGGTGTGTCCTTGTTGAGAGTATGGAAGGCATAGTGTGGAGGAAATTATGGCAGGACAATTTTGCTAGTCAACACTGAGCATTTTTACATGCTTACTTTGATATCTATGTGGGAATTTTACTGAGTGCTGGTCACATGCAAAATAATAATAAATATTCAAAGAGGAATGGGTAAAATGTAATCGTAATTTGGTATGACATATTCAACCTAAACAAATGACAAATATAAGGTATCTATATCATATGGTGGTATGCTGTATATACACATGATCAAAGGCAGAAAGAATTGCTCAAATTTCATTCTAAAGTATGTATTTCTCTTAACACTTTCATTGAAGGTGCTCCTTTAAGTAGATGAATTCAGTGAAATACCGAAAATCTTCAGGCATATTGTTTACATTAACACTAGTTTCCAAGAATTTAAGGGATGCATTAGTGATAAGCCTACAAGTAAGCAAACAAACAAACAAGACAGACAATCGTTAATTTTAGAAAAAGAAAAAGGGTTGCAGTAAAGGGAGACTGAACACAGAATCCCATTTTGCTCAGCTATAAACAGAGTATCATACTCATAATAATGCAAAGATGAAATACTACTCAAAATACTTTACAACTGTATCTATGGGATGGGAGGAAGGAGATGGTATGTGTGTGTGCATGTGTGTGTGTGTGTGTATGCACATAAACAAACACACACATGGAGTGGGGGTCAGTAAATAATACCTAACACTGAAAACAAAAATAGCAATATAAGCATACTACTAAGAAATATAATGGTAAATATTAAGATAAATAGCTAACATTTTTGAAAGTTGTTGCCTCTGGAGAGCAGGAAATGGGGAGCAGAATGGCATTTGGAAACTGCGGTTTTCTTAATAAGCTCTGGAGAACTATGTGACTCTAAAACTTGTAAGTATATAAGTTTGATAAAATAATGGTTTAAATCTAAAAATGCATGTTACATCACAGCATGTAATAAAAAGAAATCTGTGTTTACATATGTATTTAAGATATTTATAAGGATTAATTACAATTAATAATTCGTATTTCTGGGGAGTGGGATTATGGTAATGGGGAGAAGAGGGAAAGACATATACTTCAGTAGGCTTGATTTTTTGAATGAGCATATGTTTTGTTTCAGAAGTTAAGTTTCTATATAAATAAAAACTTATACATTAAAAATGGTAATTAAGCACATTATGAATTAAATAATTTCATTTATATTAAGGTTTATTTGTACACAATCATAAACAATATACATGAATTTTGAAAATCAAAGAAATTGAATTACACATTTATCATTTGAAAACTGGCTAAGGGAAGACATGACAGTGAGATACACAGGAACAAAGTCAGATCAAGTGGCTAATTTGATGAGATTAAGTGAGATCATTACATACATCATACATTTTAAAGTACACATTGTACATTTCAAAATGCAGAAGCAATGAATGTATAAATTATCACACCTGGAGCAGATGTGGGCAAATAGTAAAACAAAAAGAGGAAAATGGCAACCCAGAGACATGTTCTTTTCAAGATGACCCAGTACCCCTTAGAGACTTTTAGAATTGATTATCATTCAAATATATACCCAGACAGATAAATGTTTGGCCTGGTATGTCTTAGTATCAAGTGTAGCATTTATATGAAGTTCAACTTCCCTGAGTTACAATTAATTATTCTACAGGGAGCATATATGGTTAGCTAGGTGGCTCAGATAACTAATTGAGTACAGCCAAGTTTCTTGCTTTGATCCCTAAGTCAGCTGCCTGGCTTGGTTCAATGCCTTAGCCACAGATGTACTCCAAAACCCAGCAGTCTTAGAACTGCATACCCAGGGCCACAAAGGAGATTAGACAGGGAAGTGTGGTTAATCTGTGTAAATCCATTCACACTATCAGATAAGAGTTCAAATAATGTTCCACTATGTTAGGTAACTAGTAACATATTTTATTAATAGGCAACTGTTACTATTTCATCTTGATGTGTTTTATTCCTGCTGCTGAGGATTGCAGCTCTTAGAATATTTCTGCTTTTCCCAGGCTAAGGTACTTAGAATCTCAAAACTGGAAGAAACCTAATAGATCATTTGATCTACTCCCCTGCATGATGCAGAAGTTTTCTTTACAACATCATTGGAAAAATAATTTATTCTCTTCTTGGTCATTACTGGTGGCTGACAGGGTGGGCGGCACTCCTTATGTCAAATGGACAGTCACTTCACTCTTGGACTGTAATCATTGCTCAAAGTTCTCCTATTGATGAGCCCAAGAATTCTAGGTTTGCTCTCTGTCAGAACATGGAATAATTTCAATCTTTCGCTGAATTGTGTGTAGACCTATGTTCTTGTATGCCTTTTCTGTTTCTGACAAAAAACAAAGCACATTTTTTAACCATTTGAAAAGGTCTGCTTTTCATTTTTTTTACGATCTTGATATGTTCCAGATTGCCAGTGTCCGTCTGAAAAGGCGATACCCTGATCTGAATAGAAGTCTCGAGATGTGGTCCATCTTGGACAATAACCCTCTTGCTCTCTTCAATTTCTGGCCTGTGTACTTCTATGAAAACACCACAAGAAAGAAGCACCATGGGCTGCTCTAATCCCAGTGTGGTTTAAATTGGTGTCTTGAATCTTACCCTGTCCTTTCCTCTGGGATATAAAAACCACCAGGGCAATAAATCAAGGACCAAATTGAAATATTGAGCCCATTTTGAGAAAGTGAATAACTCCAGGATAGCTAGCAAGTTATTCTATGAGTCATGTAGCTTCCAAATCATTGCTGTCAACAAAACTGAGAGAGGGGCTAATCCAGTTATCAAAGGATCGATCATTAGATACAACTTTCTAATAATAAATTCCCATGCACTTATGCCATTCAGAAACTGTGAAAGAATTTGGGTGTTTTTATAATAACACTTCTTCCATTTTCATCTATGTATTTATATGAACAGGTTTTTGTAGTGTTTACAACCATAAAAACAAGAAAATCAATAATGCCAAGGCTGAGTACTATTTCATTCTAGCAATAAATATTTGTTCATGAATTTATAAAATAATTTTATAAAATCTCAATTCACCTTATCAAGAAATACATATCCACTACAATTTTGCTTTTGATGGTTAATAAATTTGTATTCAAATTTGTAATAAATATATGCTGTTTTGGTCAATTATATGCCAATAATTGTCAATTCAATCTGGAATATTTTAAACACTGAAAGCCTTATGTTTATAAGAATATTTTTAAATTTATATTTAAATGTGTATACATATTCTTTTTAAACTGTTATAGCATGATTAAGAGAAGACTTGTAAACAAAAAACATAAAAAATGAAATACATGAGTTGTCATAGAAAAATCAGCAACATAAAATTTCATATGGTTAAAGAGGAGCATGTTCCTATATTTTATAAATAATTACGAATATCAGGTTATTAAATGATCTAAATTCCACTAGGTACATTTTTAAAATTGAAGTAACTATTTTGTTTTTAAATGTCAATATTATCAACATGCTAGAAATCATATTCTTTGGAACTGCTTTAAGAATTGTATCTTTCAAAACCATGTATGATTAAAATACATAGATGTCTAACCAAAACTATATGAAGAAATATATCTTTTTTGGGGGATAGGGGACAGGGTCCTTCTCTGTCACTCAGGCTGGAGTGCAGTGGTGCCATCACAGCTCACTGTAGCCTCGAAATCTCGGACTCAAAAGATTCTCCCACATTAGCCTCCTGAGTAGCTGGGACTACAGGCATGTGCTACACAGCTGGCTAATTTTTGCACTTGTTTTAGAGATAGGGTTTTGGCATATTGTCCAGGCTGGTCTCAAACTCCTGGGCTCAAGCAATCTGCCCTCCTCAGCCCCACAAAGTGCTAGGATTACAGGCATGAACAATCGTGCCCAGCCTCTTTTAAAAAATAAAATTACCATTTTTTTAAAATGAAATTTTAGGTTGTTTTTCCCCTTTTATGAGCAAAAGAGTTGAATATCACTTCCCTAAGTCTTCCAGTAAGAAATCTGTTGCTACTCACCCAGGACTAACTCGCAGGGAAACTATTTGGAGGAATGTCTCAACCACTTAATCCTTTAGTGCCCTTGGTTGGAGGCAAGATGCTGGGAGCCAAAGCAACACACTTACTAGTCAGGACTGGGGTGAAAATGGAGGGATAGGACAGCGCCAAGAATAGTAAAAACAGACTTACATGTAACTCACCTCATTACTCTTGCATACTGCTATAGACCATGCCTACTAGACTTTCCTAATGGTATGAAACTGATATTTCCCCCTATTTACAATATAAGAGTCAAATATTTGACATTTTCACTTCAGGTAAAAAAGTACTTTAAACATAGTTCCAGCAAAATATGTATTTCACCTACTCGTACATGTTTTAAATTGTCAAAGGTTTAATGACTGCCAGAATTTCATTTGTGGGCTTTCCACGGCCAATTTTAGTCATGCTGCACTTAAATAATTGAAACCACTCCTTGCTTATTGATTTTTCATACCATGTGAAATGAAACCTTGTTTCTCACAGAGTTCTGGAAAAGTAAATAGAGATGCTGCCACAACCTTTGATTTAATTTGAGGGCTTCACTTCCTGCCTGATTGAGCTCATGTACTTTTATGAAAAATTATTCAGCCTCATCAGAATAGCCTCATGAGTCAGTCCTTTGAGGAAAACTAGAGTGAGAGCACAAAGCATCCCCAACCAAGAAAAAGGATGTCTGATTTCCCAGGGAAAGAATATGGCCTGGAGGAGATTGACCCAGGTATGCTCTGGGGAAGAGCAATGACTTTGGCTTCAGAAAAGGCCAAATCTTCATTTGGCAACCAATTAAAAAATGACATTTCAGAGATTACTTTGCTTTCGCCAAATTTTGCAGTTGCTTTTAAATGAAACTTTTCATGATTTCAGCCATTACTAGGCTTGGCTATATCTGAGCAAGTTCATATATACAAACTGTATATATGTATTATAAATTAATATAGAAATTATATCTCTATTAAATATATATAATTATATTAAACTATGTATCATATATAAAATTTAACATATAATTTATATATGTACTTCTATAGTAATATGTAAAAATATGTATTGATATATTAAATATATATATAGTTTTATATATAAATAAAATTAAAATGTTATATTTTTTTTTCTCAGCACCAATATAACCATACTTCATAGAATAAGGGAGTTTGTACCTTATATTGTCTCCATGTCTCTTCTAGTTTTATCAGTGGTCATCTATTATCCCAGATGTGGCAAAATCAATAAAAAATCATCACTGGAATTATAAAAATACCAAGGAAATTTCTGTTGATAATGGATTAATAGAATCATGGACTTTTAGAGTTACAGGTAATATCTGTAACCCTAGATTACAGATTTAATGTAGACGGTTCCAGATGAGGTGAACAGAGCCTCAGTGAGCTCCAATTGCCTGGTTAAAGACGGCAATGGCGAAATTAGGGTTGGAATCCCCTGTTCTACTACTTCTACTGGCTCTGCTAGTCAATTGTTTCTTATGTCCTCTGTTTCTTTCATCTTTGGGTATGAAAAAATGTCTTGTTAAAATAATGAGAGTCTTCTTTTCCTCTGGCAGTTCTGTTCATTAGCAAATCTTACCAGACAGTTCAACTCCCTTCCTCCCTGCCACTTCCACAGTGCAGACCAGAGAAGCAAAGTAGTCCCTTTCATAGTCACCATTACAATCAGGATGACTTATGTTACACAGATCTAGCCTACAAAATGCAAATAATGTCTGCCATGGGCTCGAGAAAAGGCTTTTACCTTTCCGGATTAAAGACATGTAGAACAACCATTGCCTTTTTCTTTTTTTTCTACCTTGAACACAAATTTGCAGTCTGAAGCTGAATCAGCCATGTTGGGAAGTGATCCACATGAAGGAAGATCCAAGAAAATTATAGAAATGCCCTAACAAGTTTCAGCCACGGAACCATCACCAACAACTGCCTGTTTCCAGATTTCTTGTTATATGAGAAAAAATAACTTCCCTTTGTTCAGACACTGAATTTACATTTTCTATTCCCTGTAGCAAAAACATTCCTTACTAATATTTCTATTTCTCATTTTGTGCATAAATGCATATTCCATAAAGGAGAGCCAAGATATTCTCTTTGGAGCCCAAACAGAGGTAAGTGTGTGCCTAATGGCTTAGTCTACCTGATGGAATTTGGGAAGTGTGTCCTCTGCATCCACTACCCATCTTTCTGAGTTGTCTACTTTCAAACTCACTCCCCAGAGTGGGTTAAATAGTGACTAAAAGATATGCTCAAATCCCAACCCTTGGTACCTGTGAATATGACCTTATTTGAAAATAGGATATTACAAAGGTAATCAAGTTAAAAATCTTAAGATGAGATCATCCTGGATTTAAGGTAAACCCTAAATCCAATGACTAGCATTCTTACAAGAGAAGGGAGAGGGTGATTTGATACACTCAGACTCAAAAAGCAACAGGCCATGTGAAGACTGGGGCTGAGACTGGAGGGCAGCCACAAGCCACGAAACACCAAGGATTGTCAGCAGCCACAGGAAGCTGGGAGAGAAGCAATGGAACTTACTCCTCTATGCCTTTTGAGGGAGCATGGCCCTGCTAACACAATGATTTCAGACTTTTACCTCACAAACTGTGAGAGAATAGATTTCTGTTGTTTTAAGCCACTAAGTTTGTGGAAATTTGTTGTGACAGCCCTTGGAAACTAATACACTCCCAAAGATACCCAGTGCTTCACTGCTGCAGAGGAACGGCATAAAATAGGAAGAGTGAGCTATACTTAACACTTAAGGGAGGAAAGACATGTTGCTAAAATGGTGGGATTCTAGGAGTTAATAGGATGCCCTTTAAATCATGTTCAGAACACAAGTAAGGTTGCTCTGGCAAACTTTTAAATTTTTCATAAAATCCATACTCTGGAATATAGCATAGGACTGAAAGGACTGGCAATATAAAGGAAACCTGTCATTTTGCTAAGTGCCTTAGAAGTTACTTGGATTTTCTTTATAAGGAAAATGAAGGCAAGGAATGAGCATGTTACCAGAAAGTGGTCACAATCCCGACTCCAAGAGAGAGTTCTGGGATCTCATGCAAGAAAGAATTCGGGGTGAGTCCACAGAGTAAAGTGAAAGCAAGTTTACTATTAGAGAAATAAAGAAACAGAAGAATGGCTACTCCATAGACAGAGCAGTTCTCAGCACTGCTGATTAGCTGCTTTTATGTCATTTCTTGATCATATGCTAAACAAGGGGTGGATTATTCATGAGTTTTCTGGGAAAGGGGTGGGGAGTTTTCTGAAACTGAGGGTTCCTCCCTTTTTAGATTATACAGGGTCACTCCCAGATGTTGTCATGGCATTTGTAAACTATTATGGCATGGATGGCACTGTCTTTCAGCATGCTAGTGCATTATAATTATTTCACTGCCATCTTGGTTTTGGTTACGTTTTGGTCGGCTTCTTTATTGCATCCTGTTTTATCAACAGGGTGTTTTCAATGTGTATCTTGTGGTACCAGCCCTGCCAGTCTCACTCCGTGACTAAGAATGCCTAACCTCCTGGGAATGGAGCCCAAGCAAATTTCAGCCTCATTTTATACAATCTGTATTCAAGATGGAGTTGCTCTGGTTCAAATACCTCTGACAAACAGACTCCGCTCCAAAGGCAAGTATTATAGACAATCTTATCTGGTAGCAAAGAGTTGATCTGAAGTGATGTTTGAAAACCAGTGGGTGGTTGATTATTATTATTGGATCAGTGAGACAATGAGTAGGGAATGAGGGAGACTGTCATTTAATTGGTAAAGGCCAGAGGTGCTAATTGTTCTGCAATTCCATAGGATTTCACTCAGTATTCCACTAATCAAGCATACTCCCTCCTGAAATATCCACATCACTGCCCCTTGGAGAAACAGTGCCCCAGAGCACCCTGGGGAAGCTCAGCCTTGCACTGCTACTTCTATTAGACAGCCTTTGGGACACACACATTTTGTCCCTGTAGCCACAGTGAATGGGAATTATCTCCTTCTCCACTTTAATTTTATATACACTGGCCAGGACATGGCCCTAGGTGTATACCAATCCTGCTTCTTCCTCACCTCCTTGGCTACAGAAAAAAAAGAATTCAGCAAATTCATCATTAGTCAAGAAGAAGGGGCTGGATTTTGTTTTAAAAATCCTCTCCTTCCGTTATCAATTCTAGTAAAGGCCATATCAAAATTATAATTAATGAAATAAATGTTAATTTAAATTATCTATATTTAATGAGCTCATGATTCGTTAACTTGAAAAGAATCCATTTGTTTGCATAAAATGAATCTCAATGGAACTATATAATTATTTAGTATGAATGATGATAGTGCACTTAATAAAATTAGAACAATTTTTTGGTAAATGTTACAGAGGATTAATTAATACTAGTTATATGTAATAGTTTTATATATTATATATATAAATTATACTATTAAAATAATTAAAATCTTCCAATGCAATTACTACAATTAAAATTGTAGCACTCTATTTTTACTCTTACAGTAAAAGTTTTCCAAGTCACCAAAATGAACCAGTAAACTTAAAATTGTATTCTTGCTATCAAATCTGCTTCCTTAAAAACAGCTGTATTTGTCAAAGAAAAGTTCAGTGGTTTTATTTCATTTATATTGACATAATATTCTCCATGAACACAATCACTTTAACGTGTATATAATGCTGTAACGGCAATTTTTGCCTCCTAGTAATAAGCAGCAAGGTAAAAAAAGAAGAAAGTAACTGACAAATTCATTCAAAAACAATTGCTAGCTCCTAGGGACATCATTTGCCTCAGTTATTTTCTTTTCCTACATAGAAGAAAGGGTACCCTTTTAGAATTACTAAAAACCAGCTGCCACAGCCATACGTATTTTCAGTCATCTTATTCTAGACAAGACAACTATTTTGTCTGAACAGAAGATTTGGATTAACAGAACATTTATTTTGCTGTGCTGCTCCAAAAATAAGCAATTCTGCATTACTTTCCAAAAAAGAGAGGTGAATTTACATCAAATAAAACTGAGGTATGATACATTAAATGATATGTCTCAGTCAGCTACAGGACTGGGATTAGAACACAGGTATCCAGAATCCTTGCCCAATGATCTGTCATTAAAATACTAGAAAGTTCCTTCAGAAAAAGTGGGAAGAAAAAGAGAAATCCATAAGAAAAAGAAAGAAAACTCGGTACACATATGGCAAATGTTACCCATTGAAAAAGTCATGCAAAAATGCCATGACTTTTCTAGAAAACTTGACCTCTAACTCTGCTTGTGGATAAAGAGATTTTCTTCTGGCTCCGTTGCCATCCAGGATTGTTTTGGGTCAATATCTTTCAGACCATGTCCATCCAAGTCAGGATATGTTCAACAGTAATGGTACATAAGCCCCTAGTAAGTGAGTTTACAAGGCTTTCTGTAAATGGGGCCTTTTCTCAATAGGGTGAGCCATATGTTGATGTGGAAATATAAAGTACAGGTTTGAAACTGTGCTTAGTAAATTAGGTGGTCACAGAAAGGTTAAGTAGAGAATATACATTCTCTAAAAATATACATTAGTGTCTATGTTATTTGGATTTCCTAACTATAACTATATAAATGAATAAATTCCAAATATCCGTTTTAGGTATGCAGACTTAGCTTTAAGCCTGATATAGACATAGGAAGTAAATTGAGTCAGAACATAAAATATTTCTTTCATGTGGTAGTTTATGAAACAGTTAGAATTCATCATTCCATGCACAATATAACAAGTACACTAAGCTTTTCTTCCCCTACCTTTTCTGAGTATTACCAAGACTTCTATGAATTTACATATGGTAGACAATATGTGATTGATTGATTGGTTAATTAATTTATTCATTCATCCATTCATTCAACAAATATTGATTGAGAACCTTCTGTGGAAAAAGCTTGGGTGAAAACAAACATGTAGGGGACACAGCACTTTGTCTTTAAGCTCACAGCTGGTTGGGGAGACAGACAATAAGTGATTAGTAACTGCACTCATGATACATTCTAGGACAGTGGTATAAAGATGTGTAGGGGAAAATGATCAACCCTGCTTGGGCAAGTCAGCTTTTTCAGAAAGGAGATATATTTCAACTAGAATAAAGAGAAAGAGGAAACGGGATTGGAGATAAAGGCACTCCAGACAGAAAAATGCCATGATAAGCCATGAAAGTACGAAGTAATACTAGATTGCAAATTCAGAGGATTTTTCATGGGCCAGGTGCTGTTGTAAGCAGTTTCATGTATTGACTCATTTAATTTTCAAAACAGTCCTATGAGGTGAGTGCATTTCTTTTTATAGGTTATAAAACTCAAGTCTAGAAAGGCTAAGTCACTCCCCTGAGATTTCAGGAGTGGTGATGGCACAGCTGAGGTTTCAGCTCCAGCAGCCTGACCTCAGATCCCCTGCAGTCCAACACCATACTCCTGTTTCTGGGTTTGGTTATAGAAGAATCGTCTGATGTAGCAAAAGTGTCATCCGCATGAAAAAATATGGAAGGAGCCAACACCAGAAAGGCAGTGCAGGGGCAGTCCATCGCAGTCTCCAGGCCTCCACAGCTGACAAGCTAAGATAGCCAGAGCAGAGCAGCTTGTAGAAACAGCCATTGTGTGATGCTCCACTATCGTGAAGGCCAGAGAACAAAAAACAACTACGGAAGAACATTAATCACCTGCCTTATGTTGGTCTAATTACCTACACAGATGAATGAGTCTCAACCACCTTACTGTTGTAACACTGGTTTTTGTTCTTTTGTGACATTTTTATTCTTTAGCCAGCCTCCCTCTAGTGTTATATGACACGTATTTATTTTCAATACAGATGTTGTATTGGGAATTTTATGACACTGCTTAACGTATCAGGAGACAGCCTGGGGTGTGACAATTACCAGTATGGATGGTGCAGGGGTTTCATTGCTCCATTTCTCCTAGCGTAACACACATGCCCATGGCTCCCCTTTGCTGTAGGCATTTCTTTTTCTAATTCACATTAAAAGCCTCAGCCAATGGAGCACTCGTAGTCTGCTGTTGTGCAGCGTCAACAGAGCCCTGGCACAACTCAGTTCCAGTCATCATTTCCCTTTGGAAACTGTGTGTGTGTCTGGTGTAGCTCCTAGATTATAAGGGGTCTAAAGCTAATGGCTGGTGTCTAGGCTTCATGCTGCAAATATGTCTCAGGAGTTTTGGGTGAAAAGCAGCAAATTGAGAAAGGATGTTAGACACCTGGGAATTTCATCAGTGGACTTTGAGGGTAAAAGTGTCCTCTGGGGTCCCCTGGATCTACAGAGTTGGACAGTATTATCGTGATGACTCTGGTAATGAAGTTAGCTGACACATATCTGAGCACTTGAAATTTTCTTTTGTTCTATGCCTACTACTAGGTCAATACATTTTGCTTTTTATTTGTTTTTGCTTCCTTCCATTCTGGGTAGAACTGTCTCTAGGATGTGAAACGTATAGAAGATAAGAGCTTCAAGATGAAGAGTCTTTTTTCCCCCTCAAAGATGTCTCACTCTGTCACCCAGGCTTGGAGTGCAGTGATAGAATCATGGCCCACTGCAGCTTCTAACCCCTAGGCTGAAGTTATCTTCCCACCTCAGCCTCCTGAGTAGCTGGAACTACAGGCATGCACCATTACAGTTAGCTAACTTTTATTTATTATTTTTATTTCTTTTTGTTGAGACAGTGTCTTACCATTTTGGCCAGGGTGGTCTTGAACTCCTAGCCTCAAGTCATCCTCCTGCTTTGGCCTCCCAAATCCTTGAAATTAAAGGCGTGAGCCACCACACTTAGCCTGCTGGGGTTTCTTCTAGCTTCTTTAAGACTGAACCTTCTTTGAATCCTAGTTGTGAAGGTGAGAAAGAGAGGGAGACAAGGAGAGAAAGGAAAGAAAACAGTCTTCCTATTAGGACAGATTACAATGTCTCTACATCTGTCACCTTGAAGCTCAAGGGTCATCTTACCATCACTCAAAGCCATATACATATCTGATCTCTTGGTCTAAGACTCCCAGTAAAGACACAGGTAAGACAGAGCCAAGCTCTCAGAAAATACTAGAGGAACAAACATGCCAGCTCCTCTAGCATCCTGCCCTTAGCTATTTCTCACACCTCTGTTATCCTTAGAGCCCTTGTAGCAGAAGCTGCATTTGGGTTGCTGACTTTGAGAGGAATGGAAATGCATACCTTCTTTCTGCTCAAGGATAGTGGGAGAGCTCCATATATTCAACATGTGTCAAAAGCAATGATGGATGGGAGACTGCATCAGAATCAAAGCATGATGCTACTTCCTGTAAGAAGCCTTCAATGATTTCCCATATTTGCTTTATTATTTTGCATTTCTATTGTTGGCAACTGAAATTCTTTATGTGCTTTATCTCCCTTAATTTAATCTTCAAATCAACTTGGTGAGATAGGCATAAACATTTCCTGTTTAGGAGCTTGGAATGTTTGAAGTTGTCAGGGCAAGAGCACATCATCACTGTTTCAGTTACACAGCTGAGATTTGAACTCAGACTCCAAAGCTAATGCTTTTAGCCACTCAGTTACACTTCCTAGAACTCACTGAAGAAGGCATCATGCCACTCATTTGGTTCTATGATATTTTGCCTTGTATTATTTGGGGAGATTGTTTTTTTTCAAAATACTATAATAAAAACTATTTCTGATTTGGAATTAAATAAAATTTCTGTGTTGGAGCCCCAAGTTTGATGCTTACTAGATACACAAACTTTGGAAAGTGCACCTGAACTCCCAGAATCTCCATTCCTTCTTCTGCCAATGTAATATCCTCATAAAGTGGTTGGGGCCAACACATGAGTACTCAATTTACCTACATAACAGAGGCGTGTTTTTAACTATTTTTTCTGTACTTCACAGCACCTACTACAACACTGAGTTACAGAATGTGCTAAAAAATTTCTTCAAATTGGATTGATATTTTAATACTGGGAGATAAAGTTATTAGACTTATATAACATCCTTATTACTAGATATGTTTGTAATGTGCTTTGAACTGGGCTTTATATGTTCAATGTTCCCTATATACTTAGTCACTCACTTACTTGTTCAAAAAATAAAGATGAAACTTTAATTTTTAAGAGTTTCCAATCTTTTCTCACTAGGATAGCAAAATTTGCACAACATTGCATGATCCACCACTTTCTTAAAGCTGCACCAAAGATCAGTGTCCAACTTTAATTTTTAAGAGTTTAATTTTTAAGAGTTTCCAATCTTTTCTCACTAGGATAGCAAAATTTGCACAACATTGCATGATCCACCACTTTCTTAAAGCTGCACCAAAGATCAGTGTCCAATACTGTTTTGTGATAGTTGGAAATAAGCAGTGCACTGAGTCTAGACAGACCCTTGACAATTCTCTGCTATGGGATCTTCTTGTGAGCTGATTAACTCTGGGCTTTGCATTTCCCATTTGTAAAATTAGGCTTGATAGAGGTAAGTTTTAGAGTTCCTTCAGGCCTCAACATTTGATTAAATCTATTCCTTCACCTATGACGGTGATTGCATGGTCTAGAAATAAGAAAAAATACACTGAGCATTTGCCAATAACCCAGTATAACTGGCTGGTGACAACACTACCTTATGTACAAACTTTAGCACTCTAGACCCCCCCAGGGATCTCTGTCCTAGACTGTAAATATGGGGTGAGATTTAATGTTCTCCTTTCTAATACAGAGGGTCCAGAATAGAAGAAAACATTATATTTCTATTGTGTTTCCTTTAGTGCTAGTTGGCTAGTTTCCCTTCTTGGTGTGTTATTTTCTCAATTAAAAAATTGTTGTTAAAAGAAGTTTATTTTCCTCATTCAAACAAGTCTGCTTTCTTGGCCCCAAAATATGTTGGTTTGCTCCCCATTGGCACTAGTGAGAATTCAAAAGCAGGACATGCCTCAGCTTCTAACTTAAGATTACTCAGACTGGTCACTTGTATCCTCTAATGTCTCAGGCTGGTCACTTTCCCACTCAGCACTTTCCACCTCTCTCAAATTCGGTGCTCCTTTCGCTGCATGCTTTGAACGTGCCTGTCTCATGTACAGCTCCTGGGTTGTTTTGATAGATGGAAACTATTAAAATATTTGAAGCAAGCAATAGTTAGCTATCCCACTCAACTTCGCAGTAAATCTCAGACAAAATTCTGTGACCATCTATTATTTATTAAATAAACATTTACTAGCAAGTTGTCTATTCTATGAGGTCGGTGAAGTCCTACCAAGCTCTTAGTACTTTTTGTTGCTCTCAATGAACCTCAAACAAAAGGTATACTCCAGGAAGCTGCCACAGGATTCCAGAAACATGATTCTAGTACTCTGAGTTTCAGTACTGGATGAACCTCCATGCTCAAACCCAACGGTTAGATGCAGAGATCAGCTTTGGACAACATCTTCTTAGGTAATTAGCCACAGGTGCCACTAATTTCTGATGCAAATTCATACAAGTTTGGGTAGTTTCTCAAAATATGCTTTAATTCTGTTAAGAAGGGCCCATTTCTTAAATTCATTATATAATAGAAAAGTTACTGATTAAAAGACAAAATCTGTGACATTCAACATGTTTATTAACTGAATTTCTTTTATTTTCTTTTGACAAAGTTTTGCTCTCATTGCCCAGGCTGGTGGGCAATGACACAATCTCAGCTCACTGCATCCTCTGCCTCCCAGGTTCAAGCGATTCTCCTGCCTCAGACTCCTGAAGTAGCTGGGATTACAGGCACCCACCACCACACCCAGCTAATTTTTTTGTATTTTTGGTTGAGATGGGGTTTCACCATGTTGGCCAGGCTGGTCTTGAACTCCTGACTTCAGGTGATCCTCCCACTTTGGCCTCCCAAAATGCTGGGATTACAGGCATAAGCCATTGCACCTGGCCTATTAGCTGTATTTCTGTGTTGATCTGACAGACACATTTGTAGTAGCCACTTCTGGAGTGTGGCCTTTTAAAAATAATATTGGCTGACTATCGCTGCAGTGCGAATTATTTACTGATCATGATGACCGCTGCACCTGGTTTGTAGCTTAACCTTACCCCACACAACATAACATTTTTTCTTGACTACAGTTTCTTACCCTGGCTGCACATTAGAATCACCTGGAGAGCTTTAAAAAAATTCCAGTGCCCAAGTACTACCCCCAGAGATTCTGATTTAATGGGTCAGAGGCAAAGCCTAGACATCAGCATATTTTAAAAGGTCCTCAGATGATTTTAAAAACTGACCATCACTGGTTTCTGCTAAAATATTTTAAAATGCATTACTGTCATGGTAACAACAATTAGCTGGAGCTGAGCGGAAGCCGCTCCGTTTCAATGGGATGGTGTTTTGCAGCGGCCTCATAGGCACTTCGTGAGTTAACCCTATGATTTGCTTGTCTTTCTGGCAGCCGTGGAACCCACGGCAAGTCTACTTCTAGCCTCCAGAACATTTCTGTGCTCTCCTAGGTTCAGTCCCTGTGTAATCGGTCCATCCTTTACTACCCAAGCATAGAAAGAAAAGTAAAAATCAATTTGAAAATTATACTTTCATGCAAAAGAACAGATTTTTTTACTTAAAGAATTTGCTTAAAAGATCTTATGCTCAGTAAAAGTTTGAGAGGTGCCAGGGTAGCTCTAAAGAAGATTTTCAGTTTTTCTAAGTCCTTATACCTTCTCCTGAGGAAGTTATTTCCAAGTGATAGCAGTGATGTAGTGACTAGGCGTACTTCAGATGTGGCCAATGATTAAAGAACAGGAATTTATGTGACTATATCCTGCCATCGACTTGACCATGCTTTTTTATAAGAAAAGTTTTATTAAAAAAGAATACTGGGCTGGGCGCAGTGGCTCACGCCTGTAATCCCAGCACTTTGGGAGGCCAAGGTGGGCGGATCACAAGGTCAGGAGTTCGAGACCAGCCTGGCCAATATGGTGAAATCCAGCTCTACTAAAAATACAAAAAAAAATAGCCAGGCATGGTGCCACATGCCTGTAATCCCAGCTACTAGGGAGGCTGAAGCAGAAGAAGTGCCTGAGCCTGGG
Organism: Ateles fusciceps; assembly: GCA_036589455.1. Classification (NCBI taxonomy): domain Eukaryota; kingdom Metazoa; phylum Chordata; class Mammalia; order Primates; family Atelidae; genus Ateles; species Ateles fusciceps. Next base: position 12,189,580 of record JAZHEH010001266.1, on the reverse strand, counting down.
AGGCGGAGGTTGCAGTGAGCCAAGATTGCACCACCGTACTCCAGCCTGAGTGACAAAGTGAAATTCCATCTCAAAAAAAAAAAAAAAAAAAAGAATACGTACTATTTATCTTATTTATTTATTTCTATTAATTATTTATATAACTCATTTCTACTAATAAAGCTCTTCCACCAAATTTGAGTAAATATTGACAGAAAATTGGTATGTGTTAATGAGTTATGTAGCCATTTATATTACCATGTAGAAGTTCTGCTGATTCTAATCTAAGTATTTGTTTATCTTTCCCCCTTCTTTGTTGTCCTAAGCTATTTTTTTATGGTTTCTCTCCCCTTGTATTTTACCTTGTATCAACTCTTAGCTAGAATAATAGTATTCTAACGTCCTAGTTAGAATATGAGGATTAGAGAGAAAGGTTTAGAATTCCTTGGATAATGATGAACTAGAATGGCCAGGTAAGAGTACTTGGACACAATTTCTAGGAGATTTCCATACCTAGCATCAACCTTTCCCCTTCCCTTAGTCCTCTCCCAACCATCCCAATCCCCACATACCCAATGGAAAATAAGCAGATGGATAGATAGATAGATAAATAGATAGACAGATAAGTAGCTAGAGAATCACTGACCGTGAACCTCAGGGCTTTATTTACTAAACACCTTAGTAATTTCTGGATTTTCACTCAGCCCATTCAATGTTATATATAATGCTATATAATGTTATATAATGCTATCCATTTAGAAATTTCAGTGATCTCTTTATCACTCTCTTCTAATCATGTTTCTGAAATTTGGTTGCACATTGAATCACCGGAGGATCTTTTAAAGATGTCCAGTGCCTGAGATGCAGCACAGATCAATTAAGTCAGAATCTCTGGAGGCAAGGCAAGACCCAGTAATTTTTAAAACACCCCTGGTGATACCAGTGGCTAAGAAGCACTGCTCTAAATTGATTAGCAAATAAACTACTTCTAATTCACTCATCAAATCCCCACACGAAGTTTAAGGTCCAGTGAGTCTTAGACGTTATTATGCAAAAGAGTCTCCCTAGGATACACTGGTCAGATTAGCAAGTGAAAAGAGAAATTAAGTTTGAATCTCAGATATCCAAAGTATAATATTTTAGTGTAAGCCTGTCCCTAAACAGCTGAGATTCAAACTTAACTGGGAATCCTATGTTTTCTCCAACAACCTTATCCTAGATACTTGGAACAGTGCAGATTTGGGCAGGCTCTACCCAAATGCAGTAGATCAAGAGTAGGTCAAGCTATCTGCATTTTTAAGTAGCACATCAGGTGATTTTGTTGCAGGTGATGGGCCACACTTTTAAGAATATTGTTCCTCTTATCACTTCATTTTACCATTAGTGGCCAGTATCTAAAATTTTGGGCTTCTTAAAAGCATTGCAATAAAACATGAGCTTAAGTTGAGAAGTTGAATAGATCTCTTCACAAATGGTGACTCTCATTGTTCAGTCAATCCAGGGACTAGAACTGAAGTTCACTTGCTGGATGTGTAATTAATTCCCTTGACATGAGACAGCAAACATTCAGAAAGTACCTATTTACTTCTTATTCAATCTGAGCTACATATCAAGAATGCTGAGACCTTGTCATCAATGCCTGCAAGGATTGTGAATGCTGTTAAGAGTACAGCAGAGAGATGCTGACTCTCCCTAGCAAAAGTAAAGAATTTACCAGTAACACATTTTATTCTTTAAAATTCAGTCATTCGATTATTATTTTCATATACATTTTAATAGAAGTCTGTGACGTGCTGGGGTCTGTGCTGAGTGCTGGACTCCAACGGACAAACACAATATGATCCTGCATTAGGTCAGCGAGGCTCAAATGTTTTGGTCCCAGGATTCCTTTTATCCTCTCAAAAATTACAGAGAATGTCAAAGAATCTTTGCTTATTTATTTAAATATTTATTCATTTAAAATTATATATTTGTGTAAAATAAAATAACATTTTATGAAACATAACTGTACTCATAAACAATGGTGAAAGGATAGCATTATCTTTTTCTGCAAATTTCTTTACTATCTGACTTAACAAAAGACAGGAGGAATCTTATCTCTGCTTCTACATTTAATTTGTTGGGTTACGCTGTTTTGGTTGAAGTATATGAAAAAAATCTGATCCCATAGACATGTGGAATCATTGGGACACAGTCTGCATTGAGGGAGCATACATTGTGGCAGTGTGGTACAATGTGGTAGGCAGGACAGAGAGGAAAATCACTGATTAAATCACGGGTCTCTATACATGTTTGATTACATATCTTTGTCAATTACATAATTTTATCAGAAATACACACATGCACACATTATTACCAGTCAGTGATAATCCACTTATTCTGAGGTTCTTTGTTAATTATAGGGAGTACAAATCCTTATTTCAAATAACCTTCTTAAAAATTTTACTTTTTGTTTTCCCCTGATCTTCACAGATCTGATTTCATAATATGGCTGATAGGAGTAAAAGTGTCAGTTTCATGGTTTTCTTAATGTTCACTTCTATTATTAGCATTTATGTTAATATGTGATTCCTGTTTAAGAATCTAAGATACTTGTCCATTTCATGAAGCTATTTTAGATAATCCAGAAAACATAATCCATAACCCCACTCACCCAGACAACCTAACCTACAGAAAGACTGAGCTACTGAGGGCACCACTATTATTCCTGCAGCATCATGGAATCGCATTTTCCTTCCAGAACACCTTAGGAGCACAGCTGAAATATTATCTGACAAGGGAACTAAGGAAAGATCCCAGGATCAAGCAATATATTAGATATGAGTCACACTTAAGTTCTCTTATTTTCTTTATTTTTCCTCCAAAATATAAGTTCTAATGTTTTCTTTCTACCCCAGGGGTGTGGTCTGGGGCACACCTTCAGGGCAGATCACTAGAAGAAACTGGATTGAAGCTGGTGTGATCACCACCCTGGAAGATGGCAGGTGCAAGGGAGCCATCATCAGGACCACTAGGGCAATGTGGCTGCTTAAAGAATGGTTTGCTGGAGGAAGGAATATTTGCGCTAAGGTTTGAAGAACAAGAAGACAGGGTGGTGGTGAGGTGGGGCATTCCAAACAAAGGGAACTTATATATTGTGATTTTAACTGGAAAAATTTTGAAATTTCCTTCACTAGAAATCTTAAATGAAAATCAATAGCACTAATTGATTAATGACTAGAGGCCAGAGCTAGCTAAGTGTCATATATACCTTTGGTCATCTGTTATTCCAACAAGCCCATAAGTTGAGCACTATACCTGAGGAAACTGAAGCTCAAAGAATGTAAGATACTCAAGGCCACGCAGCTAGTCACCAGCAAAAGTAAAGTAATAAGACTTGTGTTCTCTGTTGCTGTCTAGTATTGCTGCTTCATGGAACATATGATAGAATAGGAAAAAAAAGTGAAATGATTACAGTAATTTCAGAATGTGATTAGTGCTAATGGTAGTGGCAAAAGACAAATTCCTAGGCAGATAGGGATGGGTCCCTGATGAAACCCAGCTTTTGAGCTGAAGACAGTTTAAAGCCTGAAAACCAAGCTACAGATCTCAGATAAACCCGAGAAATAGATTGGGAACCTCTCTTCCCATTTGGCCCACTTTCCTCTGATTGATCCCCAGCCTTCACCTATTTTACATGTATCTAACCTTTCCTAAATTGTTGTTTACACTATTGTGCCCATCTTTGAATAGTGTTTATGTTTTGTGTGTGCCTGTTTGCATACTCACAAACCAGTCAGTACTGACTCCCCCCATTCTAAGCCCATAAAAGCTCCAGATTCATCCACACTTGGGAGAGCTACCCAACTTTGGGTAGGGGGTTATTCCTTTGGGTCCCCTCTCTGCTGAAAACTGTTCCATTGCTCAATAAAACTCTCTGCCCTGCTCACCCACTGGTTGTCAGCATAACCTCATACTTCTAGGATGTAGTACAAGAACTTGGGACCCACCAAGTGCAGTTATAAATAAGGCTATAACCCTGTAGCACTCTACCCTCCACCAGTGCTGGGCAGCTGCCCCCACACAATGGTAAGCAGCAGCAGGGCTGGACCAGCACAGGAGCTGTGGACTGGAGTGAGGAAACTGGACTAAGAGAGCTGTTAACCCTCCCCCATTGACTGAGTTGCAAATGGTAGGAATGACACCCCTTGGGGCTCTGCAGTTCCTGGCATCTCTGAGTTTTCAGGTGCCAATGAGTCCCTCTCTTCTGGACATTGGAGTCCACCACGGGAATCACTTGTCACATGCCTAGTGCAGCTGCAAGTCCTGCACAGAGCCCACGCCTCTGCCAGTACTTTCAGCAGCCTGACTGCCACAGCAGCTGACGTGCCTGGCTGTGTGCTATGGCCAGACCCCATGCTCACTGGCTCACATACCCCTTCCTGCTACAGGCTGAGCATGCAGTTGTGGTGGTCATGGGATCTGAGCTGGGGTAGAAGCTGGGCTGAATGGGCAGAGTATCTTTTGCAATGAGTCTGGAGCTGAGTAAGGCCCGGGCAGGGGTGTCACTAGCCATGGGAGGTCTCTGGCTGGTAAAGCCACACTAAAAAAAATTCTGTGTCATTTTGAAATGCAAAAAATGGGGAGGGATAGGAGAGGGGTGTGGAGCTAGGGGAGAGATAGCAGTAGGAAAAATACCTAATGTAGATGATGGGGTGATGGATGCAGCAAACCACCATGGCATATGTATACCTATGTAACAAACCTGCACATTCTGCACATGTACCCCAGAACTTAAAGTATAATAAAACATAAATATATGTATATATATGATGTTAAAAAAATGAAATGGAAAAAATGGGCTGAGATAAAAAGTGATAGTGAAACCTAACTGACTGGTCAATGATAACATCTCTAAGATGACATTTAAATTGAATTTAAAGGACTAAGAGGCTGTTGCCATGTGCAGAGAACGAGAAAGCCCATTCCAGAAAAAAGGCAAGGTCATATACAAAGGCCCTGCTTTGGGATAGAGTCATCCACAGAAACCCACTCCTGCCTTTGACTGGCTACATGGGAAAATGAATAGAGAAGGGGACTGGCTGGCTCCACATGGTGGTCAGGGAGGCAAGCTATAGTTTTGTGGTTTGTATTCAGTGTGTTGTGTCTCATTTGATTCTTCTTCAAGTGATTGGGGTATTAAAGCATAAACTTGCCATTTGCGCCATCACCACTACCTTATCACCTGGAGACTTTTATTATCTTGATAAGATCACTCAGGCATGACATGTGAACAAGGTACGGCTTGGCCTGCACTTAAAAGGAAAATCTGATACAATTTTCCAAGGTAAAATAGAATTGAGCAATGAATTATTAACAGGACAATATAGACGAAAATCTCATTATGTAAAAAAGTAGAAATATTTATTTCTAAGATATCTTTAATAATACAGCATATTATCCACTTAACATATTTTTATAGAATTATCCCTTAAAGAATCTTCAGAAATAAGTATGACTTGGCTGTGTAATCACTTATGATACAATATTAATAATCCAAAAATAAATATATTTGCATGATTGCTGTACTAGTGATGAATATTTCTAATTTGTGTTCACAGCTAATTTTCCTACTCTCGTAGCCCTAACACTTTGTATCCAATTTCACTTAAGCAGTGTCCACTGGGAACATGGAGTTGTAGCACCAAAGGAAATGAGATTTAGATGTGTGTAGGGTACATTGTATTTTCCTGGTCTCTGACACTCACTTAGCAACTGATAGCGTTATTGATTATAGTGATGGCATTGTTGATTTTAGGAGTCATGCTAAGCCCTCCAGGCCACTGAAGAAGAGATCCTATTTCACAAAAAAAAAAAAAAAAAAGAATGATTTTTCAACATGTGGTGAGTTTGACCCTTTACCCTCTTATGGAATAAGGAGAACATGGTTGGAAATCAGCATTAGCCTGAGGCCGAATCTTAGACTTAGTACCTATTCAAGTTTTCTTACCATTTTAAGCCTGCTTGGCCTGACTTCCAGCCACACCCACCCTTGTGGGACTCTGCTTCAAACTGGGCTGCAGTACCTGGTTCAGGAATTGTATACCCTGTAAACCCCAGGAACTGCCACTTCTGGGGAATCCTGCATTACAACAGCCCTGCCTTTGAAGAGAGAGGTTACTTACAGTGCAATCATTATGTTGGACAAGCACAACTGGAGCTATAGAATGGGAATTCAGCTGTATTCCTTTAAATGTGCTCACATTTTATTGTTCTTAAATGAAAACTCAGACAGACCCACGCCTTTTTGTGTGTGACTTTTAAGTAGATCACGGTCATATGGTCTCTCAAGTCATGGGTTGTCAAATCAGAAATTAGGATCTAGTTCAATATATTAATCAATGGCCAGAATTTGATTCAATATCAGATCTTTTCCCCGCCTTCAGCTCATGTCAGCTTTAGGCTAAAAGTCTAAAATGGAAAAAGGGGGAAAGCAATGGCCTCTTTTCTATTTCTCTGCTAACTTCTCTCTGTCTTCTTCTCACTCTACTTCATTTCTTGCTAGACAGTTTCTGACCCCTCCAGGAGAGACAGAAGGACAGCACAGAGATAGGAAAATTCTAGGTGGTCCAGTGTTTTTGTAATCTGGCCTCACACTCTCTGGTGATGGCATGTGCTTAACGTGGACTCTCTAGAGCACCTGCGTGGGCTCTTTGGTCATCCCCATGCCTGGCACCTGTCATCTAGACTATGATGTGAATAATGCCTCCTGGGATTCTGCAAGGCAGCACCCCTGCTTTGGAAGAAAGAAGTTATTATGGTGTAATCGGTACATTGAATAGGCAAAATTTGAGTTCGAATCAGAATGCAGCTCTTGTCTTCCAACTTTCATGACATGACATGGGCAATGAACATTTTCCTTTCTCTGGCTTCTCTCAAACTACCCCTTCAGCTTTCACTTTCCTGTTGGTCCTCCTCACTCAGACTTGGCTTTGGAGTGGTCTTACCAACTCCAGGAAAGTGCTTTCTCTCCTGCAATTCACACCAGGGTCAAAGACACCCCTAGACATATATTGCCTCTGACAAGCCCTGCCTGGTACATCACTTTATTCTTCTGCTGTAGGCAGCTGTAGCTTGCTTGGGGTACAGTTCATCATCCTTTTGACCACAGCAAATAACAAACAACTATATATCTGAAAGGGCCACTTGAAGGACCTCCTCACTAGGTTTAGGATTAGATTGTAGCAAATTCTGTTCTCTTTCCAGAAGACAGGGGAGTACAGGCAACAGCTCTCTCTATCACAGCACTGCTCAATAGAAATGCAGTGTGAGCCACACAAATAATTTTAACCTTCTAGTAGCCACATTATAAGAAACAGATAAAAAATGTGTTAATAATGTATTTTATTTAATATGTCCGTAGATCCAAAATATTATTTCAACATGTAACCAATATATAAAAAGTATTAATGAGATAATTTATTATATTTTTACCCCATAAGTCTTGGAATCCAGCATGTATTTTACACTTAAAGCACATCTCCATTTGGACTAGGCCCATGTAGCTGGTGGCTACCATACTGGACAGTGAAATCTATTGAAAATCTCCCCTACTCTCTCCATTTTTAAAAACAGACTTATTAAAATACAATTTACATACTGTCAAATTCTCTCATTTTAAGTGTACAATTAAGAGTTTTTTAGTAAATCTGCAGAGTTGTACAACCTTCAATTCAGTTTTAGAACATTTTGATTACCCCTCCAAAATCCTTTGCGGTTGCTGTCCATTCCTACACCTAGATCCAGGCAACCACTAAACTACTTTCTGTCTCTATAGATTTGTCTTTTCTAAACATTTCATACTTAATACAATCATACAATATGTGATCATTTGCTTCTTTCATTTAACATAATATTTTTGAGATTTATCCATGTTGTAGCATGTTTCAATATTTGGTTTTTTATTGCCAAATAATATTCCATTATATGGACATACCACCATGTGCTTACCAATTTCCTGATTGATGGACGTTGTAGATGTTTCCAGTTTTTGGCTACTATGAATAATGCTGCTATGAGCATTCATGTACAAGCCTGTGGGTGGAAATATAGTCTAAATTTTCTTGGTAGATGCCTTTAAGTGGAGTTGCTGAGACATCTGGTAAATTGATATTTAACTTATGAAGAAACTGCCAAATTGTTTTTCAAAGTGATTGTTATATTTTCCCTTCACTTTCTGATTCCTTTTTATGTATCCTTAATCTTATAAGTATCTAAGAGCCAGGAACCTGGTCTTCCACGATTTCCTTTGAAAATTCTGCATGTGGAGTTCTGCGTATTTCATATTGATAGTTATCATATGGTCATATCTGTAGATATCAAGTCTGCAAGAGCCCCCATTTTAACATCTTCTTATACAGATTGATTCTTAGCACAAGAACCTCTTAGGAAAAGTTAAGCACTTCTTAAAAATGATCTCCTATGACTTTTTAAAGGACACACACTTCAAAAGTATTGGAAAACAAGGTCTATGTGCACAGCATTTCTAACATGTGGCTCTTGCAAACAATTAATTAGTAAAAGATGCACTTAGGCAAAGAATTTTCATTTTGTGTATAATAAAACAGGAGATCTTAACAGCTCTCCTACATCCTGGGAGGGGCGTTATTTCTGAATAAGGGTCTCTAGTGAGCAGCTTGACTTCGAAAGAGACTTTGTCTCTCTCATGAGCGCATCTATGACTGCTAAATTTTAAATAAAAGGCTCCTAGATGTAGAAAGAATTGGGAGAAACACTGGACACAATTTATTTGTAGATTAGAGGAACTATTCTGTTGTTTCTTGTTTTTATCAGTTTAATAATCCTGTTGGGGTTTTTGAGAAAACTTGAGGCCAATGTCTTATGACTCTAGTGATTTTTCTTGGTGTTCACTGGATGGGAATGAGAAAGACAATGTGTAGATTTAATCAGCATTTGATTTTTCCTCAATCCCTTTGCATGTAGAGAGGAGCAGCTGGTTGTAGGTAATCTTGCTCTTGGGAATTATCAAGTAAAAGAAAGAGACAAGCAACAGCTTCTACAAAGGCAGCTTTTATGAGGCTGAGCTAGAAAATCACCAGGGAAGCAGCTGGGTTCACCATTTTCATCCAAGTAATTACTGGAAGAGATAGATGGTTTTCAAGGTCATTTGTAGAAGGGGAACTAATGGCCAGCCCTTTCTCTGGGGGAACATTCACAAGAGAGGATAGATGAAGATGTCAATTTCCCAGCCTGTCTGAAAGAAGCAAGGGCAGTGTTCAGAAATGAGGGCTTTTCCTATTGGGTGAGGAAGACCAGAGTTCAAATCCTGCCTCTGGTAGCACTTAGCTGTGTGACTTTGGGCACATAGGTTAACCTCTCTAAACCTTAGTTTTCTCATTTGCAACATGAAGATGATAATACCCGTCTTGTAGCCATTTTGTGAGTATGAAATGAGAGAGTCAGGATTTATTCCCATCTCCTCTTCAGAAACTAAGTCAACTAGTTTATCTAGAAGTCTCTATCTAACAACCAACATCTAGGACAACAGCACTTGTCCTTTTCTTTTGAAATCATTCTCATTAAATAAATTTTGAAAATGACGCTTTCTGGTTATCAGAGCCACTGTAACAAATCAGACCAAGGATCTTTTAAATACTTCACCTTTAAAAAATGAATCAAAATAAATAAACCACTTTTCAGAAACAAAACTCACTGAAGACATAGTTTACTGCATAGCTGCTCCTTTGATCCAAAGCAATTAATAAGCCACCTCAACCTATGAATGTTACTAATTAACCTTGCGCCTTGTGGCTCAAACTTGTTCTGGGAACGGCTGGTCTTTGCTGTGGCTGAACTGAGGCCCTGAGGCCTCTTGATTCTCTGGGCTTCTAAGAAGGGGAGATATAAAGCTATGTGGAGGTGGTAAGGTAGTTTTGCATGCCAGCCCTTAGGGGCTATTAATAGCAATACTGAGCTAAAGCTGGTTGCTATTGTAGTCCTCACAGAAAATTAAACTGTATTGTAAGCTTGTTACCCACCAGTCAAGGACCTGGCTTGACTGCTGAAGTGCTTTCTTTATGTGTGGAGAGACAGGCGACTGGTATATATCTGTATCTGCCAGTTTCCTTGAATGCTCTGGTAATCGGAGTTTCAAAGAGAGTGTTCCAAACGCAAATATCAAAATCCCCCTAGAGTATTGGTAAAATGCATATTTTTAGGCCCAACCTGTTGAATCAATATCTGGTGTGGCCTAATAATCTGAATTTTAAACAATCTTCTAAATGAGACATTCAAACTTGAAGACAGAGAAAAACTGCATTTTCAGAGTAGCCAAGAAGATCCTGTCCTATACATAATAGCTAGAAGTTATATTCTTCTCTATTCTCTGCACGCATGTTAATTTTCCCCATATTTTTCTTGACATTTTCTATGTTAAGAGTTGAAAATCTTTAAAACACCAAATAAATTTTTCTATAAACAGAGAAAGCAATCTCCTGCATAGGGTCTTATGGCAATTTTGCTCTTAGTGGGGGAGAGAGAGATCTTCATAAAGTCATGCATCTGTGTCACTTGTTCCCTTTCCATCAAAGATGGTTACAGCCTCTTATATTATTTTAAATATAAGAGGCATCAAAGACTACATTGACAGAAAAGTTTTGGGAGACAATTCAACTCTTTTGCCATTTGTTTCTTTCAATAGTCTTTGCTGGTCTCTTTTATTTGGTTATTAAAAGCTTTTATCTTATTGCCTTTTCTCCCATTGGAGAATGATCAATATACTTTCTAACTTCTTTTCTTTTTAGGTTTAAAATAAAAGAAATCAATTTCGTTACACATATAATTAATGCTCAATGTTCGGACCTCAAACTCATTTGGTTTTCTTTTCCCTCTGTGGACAAGGCTAACCCCCCCCCAAGGGTTTATAAATGGACCCGGCTGCAGTTTGCAGGTGCAGTCATTTGCTGGAGCCCAAGTCAAGATTTACATATGCAAATGGACATAGATGTGCCCAAACTGAGTAATTGTGCATGCAAATAGGTGATTAAATAGACAATTACTAAATTTGCATGAACAAATGGGAGTTGTGCATATTCAAAAAGCAGGGGACACCTGAACATTATGCAAACAGGCGGCTTTTCTCAAAGCCTGTGGAAATCTGGTCCCTGGAGCCTCCAAGTTGCTTCAATCCCAGGGCAAGCTGGGGTCTCAAGTTGCACAAGCGGAATTTACACTTTGACCTCAGCTGCCATGGTAATGACTAGATCTCTGACAAGGTCACCTCCAGGAAGTACATGGGAAAGGGTTTTGATTTCTGCCATTTCTTTCCATATACTAGATTTAAAGCAGAAATTTAATCTAAGGATTTAAAAAATGATCAATAGTAAGAAATAAGCTTTAGTTATTTCAGTGGGGTATATGTATGCCCACTGCTCCAAACCCAAACTTCAAAACAGGCAAAGAGAATTTTATCCAAGTTAAACAACAGTACCACAATATATGTGACTTTATGATGCTATTTCTCACAACTGTACTGCCAAAAACAAGAGTGAGCCTTAATCACTCTTAGGTAGTTGTTTTTAGTTTGTCTTTGTGGGCTAGAGAAAAATACCCACCGGTTTTAATTCTTCATTTCTCCATGATTCAAAATCTCAGTTCTCTACCTACCACCTAACAGTGATAGATGGTGTTGTCAGCAGAGTACATCAATGAGAAATGATTTCACATAACTAGGGGGGGCTTTTTTGACAAAAGATTAGTGGCAATGCCTAGGCTAGCCTAGCAAGAGCCAGAGATAAGCAGAATTTGAAGCAGCCAAAGAGTACTGATTGCTGAAATCCTCATATTTTTCAGGAAGATATTTCAGCCCTAGGATATTCTATCTTTTCCACATTCAGTTTTATATGAACCACTTCAAGTCTTTACAAAGTAAGGAGTGATATTACTGCAGACCATAAAATCAATTACTCAATTCAATCAATAACCCAGTTAACTGGAATGATTTCTTTACTTAGCACCCGTCAGGAGGAGATTTCAAAATATTCTCATGAGGGGTCAGAAGTGAATGGAATTAGCTATGTCTACGGATGAAGTAGCCAAGTCTCCTATGCAGAATATTAGGCAGTTCAGTAAGGCATGCAGATATAGAAAAACATTAGCTGGTAATTATACAAGTCTACATCCTGACAAAGGAGATAATATGGAAACTAACTTCCCCAAAAGCACCCTTTCAGCATTATCTCTACACAGGCGCATTAGAAGCTAACCAAGAATTCCTCCAGAACTCTAAATCATGTGTATATAGCCCATTCGACCAGAAATGCATTTAAAAGTGGAGAAACTAGCTTCACCAGCTTAATCTCAGAAGCCAAAGAAATCCAATCTCTTCCCAAGTATAAATGGAATTGTCAGTTCTTCCCTTTTCTTGAATATCTAAACAAGTTTTTCACCAATTACAAAAACACCAGTGGCACAAATACTGCAATGCATTACATGTATGTATATACACTTATGTTTGCATTCATTAAAAATGGTATATACTAACAATATGATATCTCAATCACAAACCTCAGATAATCACTACATGTTTGAGTGTTCAACAAAATCTACCAAATTCTAGCCTTTCAAATTACCCTCCAGGGTTTTCTCCTCCCACGTGATCCTGCCAATATTTCACTGGTAGTAATGTCTCCCCTCTGCCAGACTCCCAAATAACTTAATATATGGCCCTTTTCTTGACACTTAGCAATGATGCTTTGTATTGAAGTTATTATTAATTAGTTTCCCCCTTATTGTAATGTAAGTTAACTGAGGGAGTTACTGTGGTCAATATGGGAGGTAAATAAGATTTAGCTTCTAAATCCAATGTCTCCGGCACCATGCCATCTTCATATGTGCTATCTTGTCCATGCTTTACAAACCTCAATTAGGTAAGTGCTATTAGCATTTTACAAATAGTGAGAGGATGATTTGAGAGGTTTGGTAACAGCTCAGAGCCTGCTCCCTAGGTTCAAATCTCAACCCTGACACTTACCAGCCAAGTGATCTTGGACATGTTTCCTGAAAGTCTTGTTTTCTTCATAAAAATGAGATAGAAATTGTGCCAATTTATTGTAGCAAGTCATCTCATTATTAATGATAAGAAAGGAGGCAATATATAAAAAGTATTTAACACAATACTTATTGTAAGTGCTTATTGTTACTGCTTATGTTGTTGGCAGTTATGGTATTATTAGGTATTCTAATTAGTTTTTTAAAAAACTTTGTGTTCTAACATACAGATTGCACTTAGCAGTTGGCTCAGTAATTTTTTATTATTTTCTGGCAATGAATGAAGAAATGCACAAGTGAGTTCTAAGTATTTTCCTGGCACTTTGGTCATATTCCCTGGAACCTTGGAATATTTTATCTACAGTTGCCAAAAAACTTTTTTCATCGTGTTGTAGACGCTGTCCCTATAGACTCCTCAAGTATTCCGAAGTGCAGAAGCCTGGAAAGCTGTTACAAATGAGTAATCACTATCTATCAAACCCCTCCCAGAGAACACACTTGCATTTTGTCTTTGGTCTTCAAGAGGCTCTAACACACAGCTTCTTCTACTTTCCTCTTGACATTTGCTTTTTCCAGGTTTAAAGAAGAGGTTCTCAAAGTATAGTCTATGGAGTCATAGGGATCTCATAGACCCATTCAAGGAGTTAAGGAGGTCAAAATGGTTTTCTTCATAATACTAAAAGGGTATTTATCCTTTTCACTCTAGTGACATAAGCCCTGATGCAAAAATAAGTAGTGGTGGGTAGAACTGCTGGTGCTTTATCTCAAATCAAGGCAGTGCCACCCAACTGTACCAGTAGTCATTATATACTGCACCAGGCACTCACAGGGGGCAGAAAACACAGTTTTAAGAATATCCTTGAGGAAGAGTATACTGTGTTGATTTTATTGAATCTTTACCTTTCAGTTCACATATTTTTAATATTGTATGTGATGAAATGGTAAGTATACGTAAGGCAACTACTAAAGTGCACACAAAAGTATGATGTTTGTTGGAGGAAAAGCATTAGTGTGGTTGTTTTAGTTGCATGCTAAACTAGATGCTTCCTCCATGAAATACCCTTTCATTTGAAAGAATGACTGACAGACAAACATGATTGTTCAGACTTAGGTATTTTGCAGATACTTTTCCAAAAGTGAAGTGAGCCTGTCATGTCAAGAAAAATAACTGATGGTATTTGTTGCCAATTACAAAATTAAAGCTTACGAGCAAAATTTAGAATTTTGAAAAACTTGTGTCTAACACTGTGAGCTTGACAGCTTCCCAATATTTAGAAATTTTTCTAATGAGATTGGTGGTAATATTAATGAACATAATTTTTTGAGATTGCAAAATGAAACATGTCAACTTGAAAAATGGCATAACTCAGTGAACCAATATTTTCCAGATAACTGATGTGTGATGTTACAAAATTATTCATGGCTAAAAGATTCATCCAAAGTGCAAGACAGCTGATATATTTTAATGTTATAGAGTTCAAAATGCTTATTGATATGGGTTTTGAGTTCACACTGCAACAAACCTTTAAGAAACTACTAATCAGTGAGTTGTGGTATATTGTCAAAAAGAAACATCCACAATTATCTAGAAAGATTACTAAAAGGCTCCTCCTCCTTCTAACTATGTATCTCTGTAAGGTTGACTTTATTTTTCATAGGCTTCAACCAAAACAACATATAATAGATTTATTGCAGAAGCAGATATTAGAATCTATCTATCTTCTACCAAGCCAGATATTAATGAGATTTGCAAATATGTAAAATACTGCCTCTCTTCACATTATGCTTTGTTTTAGAAAATATAGTTATTTTTGGTAAAAGTATAATATTTATGTTATCATGTAAAATTTTATTATTTTTGAATGAATAAAAAATATTTAAAATACTCAGTATTAATTTCTAATACATTATATATGATAGATAACTTCCATATAATTATTTTTTGAGGTCCTTAATACTTTTTTTTAATTTTATTTTTAATTTCAATAGCTTTATGGGTGTAAGTTGTTTTTTGGTGACATGGGTGAGTTATACAGTAGTAAAGTCTGATATTTTAGCATACCTGTCATCTGAGTAGTATACACTGTGCCCAATATGCAGTTGTTTATTCCTCACCCTCCTCACTGCCACCCGCTTCTGAGTCTCCAAAGTCCAATATATTATTCTGCATGCCTTTGTATACCCATAGGTTAGCTCCTACTTATAAGTGAGAATATATAGTATTTGGTTTCCCATTCCTGAATTGTGTGGCTTAGAATAATGGCCTCCAACTTCCTCCAAGTTGCTGCAAAATACATTACTTTGTTCATTTTTTAAAATGTCTGAGTAGTATCTCATGGTGTATATATACCACATTTACTTTATCCCATCATCAGCTGATGGACATTTAGGTCGGTTTCATATCTTTGCAATCATGAATTGTGCTGTAATAAACATGTGCAGGTTTCTTTTGTATATAACGACTTCTTTTCCATTGGGTAAATACCTAGTAGTGGGATTGCAGCATCAAATGGCAGATCTACTTTCAGTTCTCTGAAAAATCTCGATACTGTTTTTCATAGTGATTGTACTATTCTTTTTTCATATGTTTGTTGGCCATTTGCATATCTTCTTTTAAGAAATGTCAATTCATGTCATTTGTCTATTTTTTGATAGGATTATCTGGGCTTTTTTTTCTTGCTGATTTGTTTTAGTTCTTTGTAGATTCTGTGTATTATTTCCTTTGTTGGAAATAAAAGTTTGCAAATATTTTCTCCCATTCTGGGGGTTGTCTATTTTACTCTGTTGACTATTTTTTCTGCAGTGCAGTAGCTTTTCAGTTTAATTAGGTCCCATTTACTTATTTTGGTTTTAGTTGAATTTGCTTTTGGATCTTAGTCATAAATTCTTTGCCTAGGCCAATGTCCAACAGAGCCTTTCCTAGCCTTTCTTCTGGAAGTTTTATGATTTTACATCTTAGATTTAAGACTTTAATCCATCTTGAGTTGATTTTTGTATATAGTGAGAGATAGGGATCTAGTTTCATTCTTCTACACGTGGCTATCCAGTTTTCCCAGCACCATTTATTGAATAGGGTGTCCTTTCCCCCAAATTTATGTTTTTTTTTGCTTTGTTGAAGATCAGTTGATTGTAAGCATTTGGCTCTGGCTTTATTTCTGGGTTCTCTATTCTGTTCCGCTAGTCTATGTATCTACTTTTATACCAGTACCATGCTGTTTTGGTTACTATAGCCTTGTAGTATAATTTGAAGTCAAAAAATATAATGCCTCCAGATGTGTTCTTTTTCATTAAAATTGCTTTGGCTATTCAGGCTCTTTTTTGGTTCCAAATGAACTCTAGGAATTTTTTTTTCTAAATCTGTGAAAAATGATGTTTAGTATTTTGATAGGAATGACATTGAGTCTGTAGATTGCTTTGGGTGCTATGATCATGTTCATGACTGATTCTTACAATCTATAACCCTGGAATGTATTCCCATTTGTTTGTGCCATCTATGATTTCTTTCAGCAATGTTTTGTAAGTCCTTCTTATAGAGATCTTTCACCTCCTTGGTTAAGCATATTCCTAGGTATTTTATTTTTTTATTTTTATTTTTATTTTTGCAACTGTTGTAAAAGGGATTGAGTTCTTGATTTGATTCTCAGCTTGGTCATCATTGGTATATAGTGGTGCTACTGATTTTTGTACATTCATCTTGTAACCTTGAATTTATTCGTCAAATCTAGGAGTCTTTTGAAGGAGTCTTTAGGGTATTCTAGGTATGCAATAATATCACTGACAAACAGAGATAGTCTGACTTCCTTTTCCCCAGTTTGGATGCCCTTTATTTCTTTCTCTTGCCTGATTACTCTGGTTAGGACTACCAGTGCTATGTTGAATAGAAGTAATGAAAGTGGACATCTTGTCTCGTTACAGTTCTTAGGGGAAACAATTTTAACTTTTCCCCATTCAGTATGATGTTGGCTGTGGGTTTGTGATACATGGTTTTTATTACTTTGAGGTGTGTTCCTTCTATACCTAGTCTGTTGAGGGTTTTCATAAAAAGATACTGGATTTTATTGAATGTCTTTTCTGCAGCTGTTGGATTCAATTTGCTGGTATTTTGTTGAGGATTTTTACATCTATATTCATCAGAGATATTGATCTATAGTTTTCTTTTTTTGGTATGTCCTTTGCTTGCTTTGGTATCAGGGTAATACTGGTTTCGTGGAATGAGTTAGGGAGGATCCCCTCTTTCTCACTACTTTGGAATAGTTTCAGTAGGATTGGTACCAATTCTCCTTTAAATGTCTGATAGAATTCAGCTGTGAATCCATCTGGCCCTGTGCTTTTGTTTTTGTTTTCGTTTTTTCTGGGATTTTTTTTTTTATTATTATTACTGATTCAATCTCATTGCTTGTTATTGAGCTGCTCATAGTTTCTATTTCCTCCTTATTCAAGCTATAAGGGCTGTGTTTTTCTAGGAATTTACTCCTTTCCTCTAGATTTTCTAGTTTATGTGCACAGAGGTGTTCATAATAGCCCCAAATGATCTTTTGTATTTCTATGGTGTTGGTTGTAGTGTCTCCATTTTCATTTCTAATTCAGCTTATTTGAATCTTTGCTTCTTTCTTGATTATTCTAGCTAATAGTCTATCAATTTGTTTACCTTTTCAAAGAACACATTTTTCATTTCATTAATCATTTACATTTTAAAATCTCAATTTTATTGAGTTCTTCTCTGATATTTGTTATTTCTTTTCTTCTGCTAGCTTTGGGTTTGGTTTGTTCTTGTCTCTGTAATTCTTTGAAGTGTGACATTATGTGGTCAATTGGTAATCTTTTATTTTTAGACTTTTTGGTGTAGGCATTTAGCTCTATAAACTTTCCTCTTAGCACTGCTTTTGCTGTATTCCAGAGGTTTTGGTAACTTGTGTCAGTGTTATCAATCATTTTGAAGACTTTTAAAACATTTTCTTGATTTCATTGTTAACCCAAAAGTCATTCAAGAACAGATTGTTTAATTTCCATGTATTTGTATAATTTCATAAATTCCTTTTGGATTGATTTCTAGTTTTATTCCACTGTGATTTGAGAAGATACTTGATATAATTTTTATTTTAAAAATTCATTTAGACTCACTTTGTGGCCTATCATAAGATCTATCTTGGAGAATCTTCCCTTTGCTGGTGAGAAGAATGAATATTCTGCAGTTCTTGGATAGAAACTTCTGTAAATATCTGTTAGATCCACTTATTCTAGAGTGCAGTTTAAGTCCAGTATTTGTTTACTTTCTGCCTCAATGATCTGTCTAGTGCTGTCTGTGGAGAGTCAAAGTCCCCCCACCCCCCATTATTGTGTTAGTATCTGTCTCTTTACTGAGGTCTAGTAGGAATAGTTTTATGAATCTGGGAGTTCCAGAGTTAGGTGCAGATGTATTTTGGATTGTAATGTCTTCTGCAGAATTGATCCTTTTGTTATTACATAGTGATCTTCTTTATTTTTTCTTTTTCTTCGTCTTCTTTTTTTTTTTTTTTGCTGTTATTGTTTTAAAGACTGTTTTATCTAACATAAGAATAGTAAGAATAGCTATTCCTACTTGCTTTTGGTTTCCATTTGCATGGAATATCTTTTTCCACCCCTTTATCTTGAGTCTATAAGAATCCTTATATTTGTAAGTGTTTAAGACAGCAAATACTTGGTTTGTGATTTTTTATTTATTATGCCAGTCTGCATCTTTTAAGTGGAGCAGTTATTTATGTTAAATATTAATATTGAAATATGAGGTACTGTTTCAGTCATCATGTTGATTGTTACCTAGTTACTTTGTTTTCTTCATTGCATTATTATTTTACAGGCCCTGTGAGTTTCATGCTTTCTGGTGCATATCAACCTTTTGTTTTAATATTTAGAACTCCTTTTATCATTTCTTTTTAGGGTTGGCCTAGTAATGACAAATTACCTCAGCATTTGCGTATCTTAAAAAGACTTTATTTCTCCCTTGTTGATGAAATTTAGCTTTTCTGGATACGAAATTCTTGGTGGATGGTTATTCTGTTTAAGAAGGCTAAAGCTAGGACCCAAATCCCTTCCAGCTTGTAAAAGCTTTCTGCTGAGAAGTCTGCTGCTAGTCTTACAGGTTTTCCTTTATAGAATACATCATATTTTTGTCTCACTGTTCTTAGAATTATTTCCTTCACATTGATTCTAGACAGCCTAATGACTATATGACTTGGAAATTTTTTTTTTACTAAATCTACCGGGGGGGGCTTTTTTGGCTTAATAAATTTGGATGTCTAAATCTCTAGCAAGGCCAGGGAAGTTTTCCTCAATTATTCTCTCAAATAAGTTTTCCAAACTTTTTGCTTTTTCTTCTACCTCCCAAGAAACACCAATGATTCTTAGGTTTGGCTATATTACATAATATCATATTTCTTGGATACTTTGTACATTTCTTTTAATTCTTTTTTATTTTTGTCTGATTGGGTTAATTCAAAAGCCTTGTCTTTGAGCTGTGAAATTCTTTTTTCTACTTGGTCTAGTAAACTTAAAACTTGCCACTGTATTTGGTAATTCTGTAAATGTGTCTTTTACTTCCAGAAGTTCTAATTGATTTTTCTTTAAAATATCTATCTCTTTAGAACATTTTAAATTTGCATCCTGAATTGTTTTTTAAATTTCTTTACATTGGTTTTCATCTTTTTCTTGTATCTCTTTGAGTAACTTAATAAGCATCCTTTTGAATTCTTTATCTGGTATTCCAGTCTTCTCATCTTGGTTTAGTTCTATTGCTAAAGAGCTGGTGTAATCTTTTTGGGGTGTTACCAAACCCTGTTTTGTCATATTGCCAGAATTATTTTTCTGGTTTCTTCTCATTTGTGTAGACTATTTCTTTTAGTTATTTTTGAGTTTATTTTTGATTCAACTGTGTTTTTTAAAAATGTCCCATCTTTGAGGATGTGACTTTAATGTTTACAATTTGTTGTAACCTAATTCAGCTCTAGGTGAAGACTTTGTACGAGTTCCTTGGTTATAGAGAGTCTTCGTATGATGGCTTTTTCAGATGCTGGTTATAATAGCAATATTTTCATGGTGTGAGTAGGTTCACTGTCTCCTATGAGGTTGGAATGACAAAAGTCTCTTGAAGCTTATTTTGTTTCCCAGTGGTGTGTTCTTTTTTAAAAACATTTATTTATTTTAATCACTGGATTGAACAGTCCAGCCTTCAGGCCAGCAGGAAATATCTACAGGTAAAAACCGGTTGTGGCCAAAACAGGCGGGTAAGTGCAGCACCCAGTGATGGGCAGAGGTCACGGCATTGACAGAGGTAGTTGGAAGAGCTCTCAGTGAAATACACTGAGGTCTTTTCAGGGCGAAGAGAGGAAATCACCTAAGTTCCCCTGCCATGCCATCAGAACTGCTGGGAGATGTGAGGACAGGTTACATCACTGGATCCCTTGAAGACATTCCCCATCTCCAGCTTGGAGTGTGGCAGCCCCACTAGGAGGTAACCCAGAAAAAGAGCAGCAATCATAGTAATTTGGGCCTCATGGACTACAACTTCTAGGGGAAAGGGAGTGCACACAATGGGACAAAAAAAAATTCAGACCGCAGGTAGTGAGTTCCAGAACTTTCAGCTTGTGGGAAGTTTCTTTCAGCAGAGGCACAAGTGCAGTACTAGACTTGTGCCTCTGCTGAAAGACTCTTTAAGATTCTTTGGTTATAAACAGCCTTAGTGTGTTGGCTTTCTCAGATGCCAGTTGTAGTAGTAATGAATTGGTCACATGGAGAGACTAAGGACCTCCTGGTTAGCCAGGGTGTTGCAGGCAATGGTAATAGCTGAGGTTATGCACAAGTCTACTCCTTCCTGGGGGCTATGTTACTCTGCCTGAAGATGTTGTCATTGACTATGTCAGTTGACCTCCAGCCAAGAGGCGGCACTTGTAAAGGACTACCAAAGTATTCTGGTAGCAGTGGAATTTGTGCTTGCCTTATACTACTCAAGGGAAGTACTCTGGTGTCTCAAGTAACAAGAAAGAGCCACAGAGCTCCCAAAGATTTCTGTCCTTTGTGTTAAGCTACCAGGGCAGGTGGAGAGGCAATGCCAGGTGGGGGCTGCATCATGTAAGTCCACACTCTGCCTCTCCACATGCAGGTGCAAGCAGTGGCCCCAGTGGGCAGTTCTCTGGCTGCTTGGGTAATGGTCCAGGGAGTCCACAGAGGGTGTGGGGAGTACAAAGTGACAGTAAGCCTCATCCAGCTCCCATGCACTAGGCAAGTTAGATCTTAAACCTCAGAACTCAAAACTTCCCCAGGCCATAAACCTTACTTATGAAACAGAAATCACAGCTTTCAGGCCATGCCCCTCTCGGTCTGTCTATGAAGCAGGGGCATCCAGCTCCTGTGCCAATGGCTACAACATACTTCCCACTCACCCCTTGGTTCTGGCCAAGGGGTTTGTCCCAACTTGAAATTACGTCATGAATCTCAGGAGCTTCTCTCCACCTATGACCACCAACTGAGTTAGCCAGCAGATTTCTTTGAGATCCCCCTGGGAAGTAGGATCAAGAATGGTTTCCTTTCTTTCCCGTTGAAGTCTGGGAGTGCTTGTAAAGCATGTCTGATGTTACTCCTTCTCATACACTCCTCACACTCACCAAATCAACTCCAGCACTGAGATGTGGCCTGGATTGCTAGACTCCCCAGTGGGAATGTATAACCTGGAGGCAGTTTCTCCCCTGCTCACATTCTGTTTTCCTCCTGGGTCAAGGCACAGGCTCAGCCTGCCACTTCTTTCAAAGGTTCTATTATTTTTATTTTTCAGTTTTCCTGTTAATTTCCTGTGTTGCTTCTTGGAAACAAGTTTACAGCGTGAGTCTCTACAAACTATTTTGTCTTTCCAAGTGGGAGAGGCATGCTAACAATGCCTCCAATCCACCATCTTGGAAGAAAAAGCCCTAATAATTTTTAAAGGTGTGAATGCATCCTGAAGCCAAGAACATTTTGGAAACTGTCAGTTGAAAGCAACAGAGGTGGACTGAATGTTTTAATTGGTCTAAAATTTCTTTGTTGAAATCCTAACCCGTAACATAATGATATCAGGAAGTAGGGTCTTTGGGATGTGATTAGGCCATGAGGAAAGAGCCTTCATGAATGGGATTGGTGTCCTTACAAAAGAGGCTTGAAGGCGCCTGATGCTTCTTCACCATCTAAGGACTGTAAGGACACAGCAAGGAGGTATCCTGTATAAGCCAGAAAACCGGACCTCACCAGACACTGAAGCTGCCTTAATCTTGGGCTTTCTAGCTCCAGAAGTATGAAAAATAAATATCTGTGGTTTGTAAGCTACCCAGTTAATGATATTATGTTATAGCAGCCTGAATGCACTAGAAAGCAATGGTTTACAAACTTGTTTAACATTGAAACCTGTCCCCAAATGAAATTTTAAATTAAAGACCAATGTATAAAAAGACAAAAACCTGAGTTGCTATGGTGAGACAGAAAAACAGGACCCGAAGCCTCCCAGTTTTACCTCTTCCCTATTCCCTTTCACTTCCGCATTAATCCCTCCCTGGAATCCCAGTTAGAAAATCTCTATGCAGAAGCATTAGTGAACTGATGCAACAGGCAGCAGGAAAGCAGCATCCCAGGCCAAGTGGGAGTGAAGCATGATGTCAGGGAGAACAGTTAAGATGAGTGATGAGAGAGCCACAGATCAGATTATAGACAGGATGACTTCCCCTGTCTCCTTTTCCATTTATCCGCTGGAGATTTCTTACTCAAGAACACTTGACTACTGATCTCTTAACTGTGTGTGGAATCATAGTGAGCACACCCCAAAGTGATTAATTTGATATGAAGGAAAGGTGGTGTCTGAGAATGGGATGGAGACAGAGAAATTCCTGGCAAATTCTTTTCTTTGAATTCTCAGTGTTGGTTTTGAGCAATTGAGGATTAATTTCTACCCAACTGTAGGACCAAATACTATTTTCAATGATCAGGGAATAGGATGGAATTCAAGAATACACAGGAGGGTGAAATAATAGCAGCTAGTCTAGGACTTAGTAGAGTGTTTTCAGGTGGTTTTGAGTTGTGGACAAACAGTAGAACGTAGAGGGAGTATAATATCACTACATAATGAATTCCAAGACTCTATCGTTAGCACTGGCCTCTGCGCTGACACCCACATCAAAACCAATTTCTGGGCTTTTACTTAGCTATCCAAAAAATATCTCAAATTTAATTTGACCTGGACTTGCTATTGCATTCCTTCTGGTTCTATGTCCTATGTCAATTATGGCATCATCATTAACTCTGTCAATAAATCTAGATCTTTTGAAGTCTCCCATGATAAAGGTTTGGGGTGAACAATTGCCACTGTGAAGCTGTTCAATGTTCAAACCTCCTTTTCCAGTTGGGAGAAGCCACCAGACTTATTGACACACATTCTTCTCCTTTCCTGAGAAATAGACATACTTTCCCTGCACCCTGAGGCTTGGCACTCAGTTGGCTTAACATCATTGGAACAGAGTGTTAGGGGCAACAGGCTCAGAGGGAGTCATGCTGAGTAGCAGGAGCTATAGTAGTGCATTTGAGCCACATCTTTCCTTCCAACTATGGTGAAGACCCTGCTTACTCTTGGCTGTCCAGAGCCTTCTTTGCCTTGCCTAGTTTGTTTTATATTTTTAAAATCTGGTCCTCAACCCTCACGTTGGTTATCCAAACCAGTCTTAATAAAATTTTCCCAAGAAAGTCCTTTCTACTCTCATACCCAGAGACACTTTTTCTTGCTTACAGTATGTGTTGAAGTATGTCTTCAACTACACACTATTTTCTATTTTATTTAAAAAATATCTCCCCTCCATACCTAATTATATTCCCTAAGTTCAAGCCCTTATCATTTGGATAAGAACAATTGTGTCTTCCTGACACCAGTCTTTCCCCACTCCAGTCCAACTTCTCTGCTCCACATTTAATTTTTCCAAAGATTTTACCACAACATTCTTCCCTTTGTTCAATAACAAAAGCAACCAAATCTTCCTGGCATCCTTATGCTTGCAGAATAGTGTTTGACTAAATACCATTTGGGGCCTTTCAATCCACTTTCCAATATCCAGCACACGGCTCCTATGATCAGAAGCCCCAAGACCTTGCAAAACACCTGGTGTAAAGTAAAGCCCAATAAATGAATGAATGCAATCATGCACGACTTATTTGTTACTCAGAAACCCAGTACACTAGATACAATTAAGTGTATGTCATTTCCTAACATCTCTACAGAAACATTTATGTCTTTTTAAACACAGTCAGACACTGCCTCACAATGTCTGGGTCAATGGTGGACCACGTATATGACAGTGGTGCCAGAAGATTATAATACTGTATCCTTACTGTCCCTTTTCTTTGTTTAGATATGTTTAGATACACAAAGGCATTACAGTTGCCTGCAGAATTCAGTATAGTAACATGCTGTACAGGTTTGTAGCGTAGCAGTAACAGACCACCCTCTATAACCTGCATCGGCAGTAGGCTACACTAGGTTTATGTGAGCACACTCTACGATGTTCAAGTAACGACAAAATCATCTAAGGATGAATTTCTCAGAATCTATCCCCATCATTAAGTGATGTGTGACAGCATATGAAAAGTATGCCTAATGTCTATTTTGAGGGTTCTCTGCCTCATACAGCTCTGTTTCTATGCCTGGCATATACTTATCTCGATACAGTCAGTTTGATTCTGCCTGCCTTGTCCAATAATGCGTACGCTGTTTCAGAGTAAGAGCCATCTGTTATTTATTCTTGTACTCTTAATGCTTAAACACAGGGTAGATGTTTGATATTTCTTTGCTCATCTTGCCTCCTAAAGAGGAAATGTGTGGTATGAGAAGGGAGTGGGTAAGATCTGCTTGACAAAAATTTTACTTCCCACAACTCATGCAGAGATGTTTTCAAAATTTCAACATTAAATATGCTCTTTGCTGACTCCTTTTTGTCAACACCCTTTGCCAGATTAAGGACATCCACCTATTGCTCTCTGTTTCTTGACAGTGGTGACCCTGAGGGCTTGACATTTGCATACCAAAAACCTCCTTGGCTTCAACATTTGCTCACATCCCTGACAACAGAGTTTCTGTGGCATGGTACTCACACTGCAAATTGCACAGACAGAATTGAAAAAAAATCTCCTATTTCTGATAATGAAGAGGGTTCTGAAAGCCTACCAAAATGCCTGTAATTATCTCAAGTGAAACCTTCTTTTTAAACTTTAAGTTCTTTTCATTTTGGTTATCGTCATTTACATGAAATGAGTGAATGGGAACGAAGCCTGGGAAAATTATGAAGTTTTTAAGCCTGTTTATGTTCATTCAGCTCAGAGTTTGAGCTTAAAAGGTGGAGTGTGTGTAGGGGAGGCGATCAAAGCATCTGTATGAACGAAATCCAATCGTTATTAACAGATGCTGTGGCTTATTTTCCTTGGGCTGAAAAAAAGAAAGAGAAGCGCCAGTGCAGGCAATGTATTTTCTGTCTTATCTCATGGTGGACACCTTTGAAATATTTAATATGTTCACCAACATTTTTAAATATGCAAAAGAATAAATTTTAGTTGGCTCTTTTTTATTAAGAGACTAAGCTATATTAAGCAATGTAAACATTTCCACTTTTAGGGATTGGTCTCCAGTGGTTAGTTATCAACCTCATGTAGAGCCTTCTCTTAGGTCCAGTAGCCCACTTTTTTAGTGGTGTCTCAGCCAGAGGCACTTTGCCATGAAGGCGGGAGAGGCGTGGACGAACAGCAGCCTTGGCATGCCGAGTGGTGATACCTGCTCATCCATCATTTCATTTAGACAAATGAAAGATTACAGCCCTATGAGAAAAGGCAGTCGCAGCCACACAATGCTTTGTGCACAGAGTAAATTACTAGTTTCCTGTGATCTCCCTGACAAGTAAATTACTGCAGAAAATAACATAGATGGGAATACGACGACAAAAATGCAGAGACTTGGTCGTTCAAAGGACTTACTGGACCTCTGATAAAACTATTTCAAGAGAACCCCAGACCTCTTTTCAATGGAAAGAGGATGTTCCCCCATCTTTCTATAGCATATCTTGATGAGAAAGAACATATGATGGGCAGGGTAAGAAGTGGAATTCTCAGTAATCAAATATCCTCTTTTTGTGATAGGAAGATATTAAAATTATGCATAAAGAAAGGAGCTTGCTTTGGGATTTTTGTGCCTGTGATCATTCAAGCTTGGCACTGGAGATCACAGTGATGTAGTCTATTATGCATAAAAGAAAGTTTCTGAGAGGTCTTTTTATATCTTAACAATTCCAATTCTTCATATTTTTTATTCAATCATAAAATACAAGTTCTTATTTTTTAAAAAACAAATAAGAAAAGTTCCTCTCATTAGAATTCGTTTCCCTTTGCCTATTCCAAACCTAAATTCTCAAACATTCTCTAAAGGCTGTATGAATCCCTGAGGCAGAAAAATAAAAGCTTTATTAGCAAAGTCAAGTGGAGCTGAGGAGGGAAGGGTGCTAAGGATAGCAGAGATGATAATCTAATCATAAATATCATAAATTTCTGAGCTTCAGATTCCTCAGAGCCATCTCAAAGTTGACAGACCTTCATTAAATTGCAGAGTCAAACAGGGTTTTTAGTAAGACTCAGTGACATGAAATGGTCTGTTCAATACCTAAGACACTGCACAGTGAAGCTGATGCTAGAATCCTGATGTCGCAGGCTGTAGAGTTTTTTACTACTAAAGTAGGGATTTCTTCTAGAATTCTTAGAGCAGGCTGCTGTCACAAGGAGAGCACTTAGCAGGGAGACCTGATCCTCTAGCTCAACTGATAATTGGTTATGTGTCTTAGGCAAGAGGCATAAACTCTTTGGGCATCGTGTTGAAGATGAGGGTGTGGGATGGGATTAGGCATTCTCAAGTGGCAGCGCAGGAAGGGTGTACTCAAATAGCACATCTTCAAGACCATTGTCATAATTTTATACTTAAGACAATTTAAAAAACTCTCTTGCCTATAGAATAAAAACTGCAGGGAGCAGAATGCAGTGAAATCAGCTAATGAAGCATATATTAAATGCACTAAGAAATACAGGAATAAAATGCTAAAATATTTCCCAGAATGGGTAGGCTCGGTGGTCCCTAGTGACACATGATAATTCCTTCTTGTTCATGCATTGATGCCTTAGTCTCTACTTCTTCATCAATGTTAGTTTGTTACTGCATGGAGTCTTTTTCCGGGGTCTTGGGAAAACTATCCTGTGAGCACAAAATCACTGACGGATTTTAAGATACCAAACATACCACTTCTTCCATTGTATCTAAATACTATTATTTAAATTTAGTTCAACAAACATCTCTGTGCCCTTACTGTTCAAGTAAAACTTTGTTCCAGCCTTTGGGGACTTACAGCTTTCTGCAGAGGACAGTCAGACTATCAGAAAATGACCTTTGGGGCTACATTTAGCTTTCGGTCTTCTGTCTCTTTGTCAGCTTTATCCTAAATAAGCCCACACTCTGAGGCATTTGGGGGAATGCATATAAGTAGTGAGAGAGGCTCTCTTCATTTGAAAGAGCAAGCAGAATGGACATTCCTGAAAACATTATATTCTTTGTGCCCTTTCCTGCAAACTATTCATTTGAAATGCAGACGAATCTAGTGCTAACGTTATTAAAATGAAGTTCTGCTATCTAATTTGGTTGAGTAGATATCAACACCTGATTCCAAGGTGGAGACCTGAAAATTTTCATTTCCCACAAATGCCCAATTAATGCTGATATTGCCGCTGCAAGGCCACATTGGAGAGCTCTAGACAAGCAATATACAAACCGAGATGTGTGTACGTGCAGGGATACACAAAAACGTTTCCAGAGGTACTCAGGAGTAGATAGAGGCACTGAGAGCACTTTCCAGATCCTCAATTTCTATATTACTCTTTCCTAATTAATAAAATAATCCATCTGTTAATTTAGCCATGACTTTACACTGCCATCTCCCTTTTTGCGATTGATTTTCTCCCACTTTGCACAAGAGAAGCATAACCCTCCCCGTGAGGAAAAAGGTTAAAGAATTGAGTGAGAATGCTGTTAAAAAATTCCTTCCATTTCTATCTACTTATTTATGTGAATAAGGCACCTTAGTGCATCTATTTAAACAAAACAGCAGCAGTAGCAAGGCTGAAATCTGTCTTACTCCAGTAGCAAGTAATATTTATTTATGGATCTATAAACTCATTAAAAAATAAAGGTTCACTCCTCATTAAGTAATATATTTCAGTAAAGTTTTCCTCCTTATGCCTATGTGTTCAGTAATTTAACATATTTATTGTGTTTGAACAACGTGTATAAAAATACTTATAATAATAACTAAACCCAGAAGAAAAAATGTTAACATGTAAGGCTTGTAGTTACAGAAAATAAAAGTAAAATTTTAATGTATATAAATATTATTGCAGAATATAAGTAGGATAAAAGTATAAGTGAAAACTTTCAAAGATGAATATATTAGGATAGAATACTGAGAGAAAGGAAAACAAAATTACAAAATTCTCAGGTCATGGAAAATAAGACAATGAGTAATTTCACACTGTTTAAGAAGTGATTCATACAGTTTTAAAACAATAGTGAGTATCAGCTCAATATAGTATTTTGATTCTTTGCCTACATTTAAGATTTTATTTTTAAATGTCCTTGTTTATAATATGAGAGAAATTACAGTTTTTGTTACCCCTTAAGATTTTAAAAATTATCTACTTAAAGCATAATGTGTTACTATTTTTATAATTATTTTCAGAGGTACTTCAACAAAAATTTGAAGACCACTGGTTGTGATGGTACTTGTAACCAGGAGAAATTGTTTTTCTACTCAGTCAATTATCAACTGTTTATTTTATTAACTTTCAAAATATATTACAGTCAACTCCAGGGTGGAGGCCATCAAAGACCTTCAGGGACTATGAAGTACAGTTCAAAATGTGGGCTTCTCTTCTAACTCTGACATCTTAAAGCGTCCTTGTACACATTTCCATTCCCTCCTCCATAGGCATTTGAGAAATGGGAGAATAGCCAGCACTCTTCTTTTTTTCTGGTATCTCTGCCTTCTATTTCCCCATTTATGATTGCTATGTGCCAGTTCAGTCAGATGCCGTCACATTACGTTTCCCCAGGATTTGTGAAAACTTGCTTCTGACATTCAATTGGCTTAAAAACTCTCTTGATTTCCAAGTTGTGCTTGAGTGTCTGATGGCATTTCTCTGGGCCTCTTTCCTTATCACTAACACCAGTTACCTCACCACAGGAATCTTGCTGGGGATACAATGTAGGGTCAGAGGTATGGGCAGCTTTACCTGGTATATTCTAATGTAAAACATCTTGTATACCTAAAAATTGTGCATGACTGAATATCTTTCCACATACAAAGTCAATATCAAGATGGATTTGGTCTTCTTCCACTAGTTAGCAAAATTAAAACTTTCATGTTTCAAAAAAATAACTTACTATGGAAATGAATTTTAATTGATAGATATGACCACATAAAAACTTCAAAATACTCTACGTTCAAGAAACCTATTAAGAAAATAGGACCAGCCTGGGCAACAAAGCAAGACCTCATCTCTATTAAAATAAAAAACAGGCTGGGCATGGTGACTCATGCTTGTAATCCCAGCACTTTGAGAGGCCGATGCAGGCGGATCATGAGGTCAGGAGATCAAAACCATCCTGGTTAACACGGTGAAACCTGATCTCTACTAAAAATACAAAAAATTAGCCAGGCATGGTGGCACATGCCTGTAGTCCCAGCTACTTGGGAGGCTGAGGCAAGAGAATCCTTCAAACCCTAGAGACCGAGGTTGCAGTGAGCCGAGATTGTGCCACTGCACTCCAGCTTGGGCGAGAGAGGGAAACTCCATCTCATAAAAAAATTAAAAAATTAAAAACAATAGCCAGTAGTGGTGCTACATGTAGTCCCAGCTACTTGGGAGGCTGAGGTGGGAAGATTACCTGAGCCATGGAGAAGAAAGCTGCAGTAAGCTCTGATAGCACCACTGCACTCCAGCCTGGGTGACAGATTTTGTCTCAAAAAAAAAAAAAAAGTCGAGGACATGGGGTAGATAAAGGATAACCTTGAAAAATGCCTCATGTGTATCAGAACAAAAGGTTAATTTCTTGTTATTTTTAATGCCAATATACTTTTCTTCTTTTATTGTAAATATTTAAGGTTTATAACATGATGTTTTGACATGCATATACATGGTGAAATTATTACTACAGTCAAGTAAATTAATATATCCATCAACTCATATCTTTTTTGTATAGTAAGAATACTGAAAACCTACTCTCAGTAAATTACCAGTAAACGATGCAATATTATTAATGATAGTCATCGTGTTATACATCAGATCTCCACAAATTCATCCTATAGAACTGCAATTTTGTATCCTTTGAATTACTTCTTTCCATTTCCCCAGCTTGTGTGGCACCCTCTCCACCTTTCTACTCTCTTTTTCTCCTATTTGAGGCATTTTTGTTTTGTTTTGTTTTGTTTTGCTTTTAGAGTCCACATACAAGTGAAATCATACAGTATTTTTTTTTCTGTATCTGGCTTATTTCGCTTTGCATAATATATTCTCAGTTCATTCATGTTGTGGCCAATGCAGGATCTCCTTTTTAAGGCTGAATAATGTTGGTGTGTGTGTGACACTACAATGTCTTTATACATCCATGAACACAGTTTGATTGTTTTCATATTTTGTCTATTGTGAATAATGTTGTAATGAATATGGGAGTGCAGATATCTTTATGACATAGTGATTTTGTTTCCCGTAGGTGTATACCCAGAAAAGAGATTGCTGGATCATATTATAGCTCTAGTTTTAATTTATTTAGGAACTTCTGTACTGTCTTCCACAGTGGCTACACCAATTTACCTTCCTATCAACAGTGCACAAGAGTTCCGTTTTCTCCATACCTTCATCAGCATGATCATTTGTCTTTTGATAAGAGCCATTCCAACAGATGTGAGGTGATATTTTATTCTCATTTTGACTTTTCATTTCCTTGATGATTAGTGATGTTGCATACCTTTCCATGTACCTTTTGGCCATTTTTATGTCTTCTTTAGAGAAATGTCTATCAAATGTGTTTGTCTTTTTTTTAATAGAGCAATTTGATTTTGTTTTTTGTTTGTTAGTTTTTTTGCTATTGAATTGTGTGAGTTCCTTATATATTTTAGATATTAATCTTTTATCAAATATATGGTTTGTAAATATTTTCTCCCAATCTGTAGGCTGCTTTTTCATTTTACTAATTGTTTCCTTTGCTATGCAGAAGCCTCTTAGTGTGATGCTTACGTTTCTTTTTGCTTTTGTTGCCTGTACTTTTAGTGTCTTATTTCAAAAATTCATTGCCAAGATCAATGTCAAGGAGACTTTCCTATGTCTTATTCTAAAATTTGTATGGTTCCTGGTCTTATGTTTAGACCTTTAATCCATTTTGATTTGATTTTTGTATATGATGTGAGACAAGTGTCCAATTTCATTCTTTTGCATGACGTTCAGTTTTCCCGCCACCATTTAGTGAAGAGACTATTCTTGGTGTCTTCTTGGTGCCCTTGTCCAAAATTAGTGGACTGAAAGGGTTAATTTGTTCATTGGATTTTTGAGTTATTTTACATATTCTGAATTGCGGTCTTTTATCAGATATAAGATTTGTAAATATTGTCTCCCTGTCTTTGGTTTGTCCTTTGATTGTCTTAAATAGTGTTCTTTTGAACCACATGCATTCTTAATTTGATAAAATCCAATTTATCAATTTATCCTTTTATAAGTCATGCTGTTAGCATCATAGCTAAAAACTTTTGCTCAGCCAAAGTCTACAAATATTTTCCTCTACGTTTTCTTCTCTAAGTTCTGTATTTTTTTCATTTTGCACTTAGGTTTATGATCTATTTTGAGATAAATATTGTATATGATACTATATATATTGAAGTTTAAAAATTTATATGTAACTATGTAATTGCTTCAGTATCATTGATGAAAATAATTCTCCTTTTTTCATGAGTTGTCTTGCCTTCCCACCTTTGTCAAAAATGAGTCCCATATATGTGTGAAAATAGTTTTGGACTTTCTAGTTTGTTCCATTAATCTATTTGTCTGTTATTTTATACCAATATCACACCATCTTAATTCATCTAGTAATATGTTTTAAAATCAGATAATGTTGGTCTTCCATGTTTATTCTTTCCTTTTCATGTTTTGGCTGTTCTAGAGCATTTGCATTTTCCCATGAATTTTAGAATCAGCTTGTCAATTTCTACAGAATGTCTGCTGGGATTTTTGACTGGGACTAATTTGAGCCTGTAAGTCATTTTAAGAAAAATTGATTGAAAAATACTGAGTATTCTGTTCCTTGAACTCGATGTATCCCTCAATTCTTTCATTTTTCTCAGCAACATTTATAGTTTTCAATATACAGGTCTTGTGCCTCTTTTGTCAACTTTATTCCTTAGTATTTCATAAGCTTTATGCTCTTTTAGATTATATTGTATGTCAAATTTTGATTTTCGATTTCTTGTTGCTAGTGCATTAAATTATAATTGATTTATAAATGTTATTTATTCTAGGATGGGCACAGTGGCTTATACCTGTAATCCTAACACTTTGGGAGGCCTAAGTGGTCAGATCATTTGAGGTCAGGAGTTTGAGAGTAGTCTGGCCAACATGGTGAAACCTCTTCTCTACTAAAAATACAACAATTAGTCGGGCATGGTGGTGGGCGCCTGTAATCCCAGCCACTCGGAAGCCTGAGGCATAAGAATCACTTGAACTAGGGAGGCAGAGGTTTCAGTGACCTGAGATCACGCTGCTACACTCCAGCCTGGGTGACAGAGTGAGACTTTGTCTCAAAAAAAAGAAAAAAGTTATTCATTCTAAATCTTATATAAATTCCCTTATTAGTTCTAGTAACATATTTTCAGTTCCATCTGATATTCTACATTGGCAATCATGTCAAATGTGAATAAAAATAATTTTAGTTATTTCTAATATGGATGCCTTTTATTTTTCTTCTTCAATTGTAGCTTTGGCTAGAATCTATAGTATGATTTTGTCTAAAAGTAGTGAGATCATAAATTTTTGTCTTGATCCTGATCTTAGAGGAAAAGTATTTGAATTTTTACCATTAGGTATAATGGTAGCTGTAGGTTTTTCATACATACCCTTTATTAGGTTGAGCAAGTTCTTTTATATTTCCAGTATGTTGAGAGCTTGTATTATGAAAGGATGTTAGATTTTTTCAAATGCTGTTTTTACATCTATGCATATTTTTCTTTTTTAGTTTGTTCACATGGTGAATTACATTGATTGATTTCAAATGTTAAATTAACCTTGCATTCCTGTATGAATCTCATTTTATCACAATGTATTACTTGTTATTTAATGTTCAATAGATTCAGTTGCAAAATGGTCAAAAGATTTGAACAAATGCTTCACCAAAGAAAATATATAGATAGTAAATAAGCACACAGAAGTATTTTGACATTATTAATCATTCTGCAAATGCCAATCAAAATTAAAATAAGATATCACTGCATACATATTTGGAGTGGCTAAAATTAAAAAGAGACTATACAAAATGTTGGCAAGAATGTAAAACAACTGAAACTCTTAAACACTGTTGATAAGAATATAAAATGGTACAACCTCTTTGGAAAACAATTTGGTAGTTTCTTTTTTTGTTTGTTTGAGACAGACAGGTTTGTTTCTTTTGTTTGTTTGTTTGTTTCACTCTTGTTGCCCAGGCTGGAGTGCAATGGCCTATCTCAACTTACCACAACCTCTGCCTCCCAGTTCAAGCAATTCTCCTGCCTCAGCCTCCCAATTAGCTGGTATTACAGGCATGCACCACCACGCATGGGTAATTTTGTATTTTTAGTAAAGTCAGGGTTTATCTATGTTGGTCAGGCTTGTCTCGAACTCCCAACCTCTGGTGATCCACCTACCTTGACCTCCCAATGTGCTGGGATTACAGGTGTCATGGTAGTTTCTTAAAAAGTTAAATGTACACATATCATATGAGCCATTCCACTTCCACATGTTTACCCAAGAGAATTGAAAGCATATGTCCATACAAAATCTTGAAAATCAATGTTTTTAAAAGCTTTGTAAATATCTAAAAACTGGAAACAACCCAAATTTCTATCAACATGTAAATGGACAAACCATTTTATAGCCATACAGTAGAATACTACTTAGCAATATTTAAAAAATGAAATAGTAATATATGCCAAAACATGGATGAATCTCAAAATAAATTATAAGTGAAAGAAGTTAGACAAAAAAGAGTGCCTACTATTTAGGACCATTTTTTAAACTTAAAGAAACACAGTGACTGAACATCAATCAATAGTTATTTGGTGCAATAGTTTGTATTTTTGTCTTCCAAACCTCATGTTGAAATTTGATCCCCAATGTTGGAGGTAGGTTCTAATGGCCTAATGGTGTTCGGGTCATGGGGGACAGAGCTCTCATAAATGGCTTGGTGCCATCCTCACAAAAATGCTTGAATTCTAGCTCTATAAGCTCCCTTGAAAACTGGTTGTTGCAATGAATCTGGCACCTCCCTCCTCTCTTACCCTGAGTTCCTTTCTCTCATCATGTGATCTCTGCACACACACATTGGCTTTCCTTCCCCTTCTGCCATGAATGGAAGCAGCCCAAAGCCCTCACCAGAAGCAGGTGTTGGTGCTATACTTCTTGTACAGCCTGCAGAAACGCAAGCCAAGTAAACGTATTTTCTTTGCAAATTATCCAGCCTTGGGTTTTCCTTTAAAGCAATGCCAGTGGATGAAGACACCTGGAAACATAGCAGGGGACAAGGAGGGCAGGAGAAAGGGAGACACAAAGGGGCAAGGAGAAACTTTTGGAGATGATGGATATGTTTATTAACTTTTTTTATTTTTATTTATTTATTTATTTATTTTAATTTATTTATTTAACTTTAGGTGCATAGTGATGCTTTAATACATTAAAAGTACATTTTAAGTATGTTCAGTTTATTCATCAGTCATAATTCAATAAAGCTGTTAAAAGAGGTTAATATTCTTAATTTATAAAGAACTTTCATAATTCATTTAGAAAAATAAGCACCATGTAGGAAAACTGGCAAAGAACATGAACAGAAAATGCACAAACAAAAAAGAAAGATATAAATTGTTAACACACATTTTAATAATGCAACCTCTCATAATCAAATAGATTTTAAAGTAATATATATTTTTCTTAAAATAGAAATATTTAATATTACAGTATTTGTGTTGGAAAGAAATCCTTGCTGAAAAGGTATTCTCACACACCCTTATAAAAATGAAGCTGATACAGCCTTTTCAAAGTGCACCAAGGCAATATATATTAGTCAAGAATGCCAGAAGCAATCAAATCCTTTGACCCCAGTGTTTCCACTTCTAGGAATATATCCAAAGGAAATAATCAGAAAATGCATAAAGATTAATGCAATGAAGGCCCAAATACTGCAATTTCTAAACAGATTTTTGGAAATATGCCAATGTCCAAAAACAGGGGGGTTGCTTAAAGAATGTAGGATATGTCTAAATGATAAAATATTGCTTAACTCAGTAAAGATAAGGTTTTCATACAATATTTAATGAATTAAAAATACATTGAATGCAATATTTAGGATTCAGACATATGTCTGTAGTCTGATTCCAAAACTGGTTAATATTCATAGGAAAGCACACAGATACATAGACACACGCACACACATACATGCACATAGGAAGTATTTTATGATTAGAATTAAATCAAGTGCAAGGTCCAAAAATGTTATCTTTAGCCAGTGATAACAAACGACATGATTTTTTAATATTCCTCTTTATGTTTTCCTCTTCCCAAGTCTTTTTTTAATCATAAAATATGCGATTTTATAAAGACATAAAATATCTTATGAAGAAAGGGAGACTGTGCAAGAAATGACTTGGAATATTTCTTTTTCCTAGAGGACTAGAATAATCTCAGTAAAAAAATTAACATGCATAAGGACACATGCACACGAATGTTCATTGCAGCACAGTTTACAATAGGAAAGACCTAGAACTAACCCAATTGCCCACTGATGATAGACTGGACAGGGAAAATGTGGCACATATACACCATGGAATACTATGCAGCCATAAAAAACAATGAGTTCGTGTTCTTTGTAAGGACATGGATGAACCTGGAAACCATCATTCTCAGCAAACTGACACAAGAATACAAAATCAAACACCATATGTTCTCACTCATAGGTGGGTGTTGAACAATGAGAACACATGGACACAGGGAGGGGAGCACCACACACTGGGGTCTGTCGGGAGAAATAGGGGAGGGACAGCGGGGGGGTGGGGAGCTAGGGAGAGATAGCATGGGGAGAAATGCCAGATATAGGTGATGGGGAGGAAGGCAGCAAATCACACTGCCATGTGTGTACCTATGCAACAATCTTGCATGTTCTTCACATGTACCCCAAAACCTAAAATGCAATAAAAATAAAATAAAATAAAAAATAAACAAAAACATAAAAATAAAAAATTAACCTGCATGACTATATACAATGTCACTTCTCTCACCATCTCAGTCTTACCCCACCCTCCTGCTTTATTTTTTTCTTATGCATCTTTTCAAAAAACGTGAAACTCAGTTTTGAGATTTTCTTTAAGGGAGTTGGAGGTAAGTGTTTTGCCTCTATGAAAGTTAGTTTAAACCAACTGTATAGAAAGTAAAGGAGAAAATATTGGCAGAAAAATAGAAGTAATGGAAAAATTTGAAAGTCGGAGCCAAAAATTTCACTTTTTTCAGGAAGTGAAGAGAGACACCTGAAGAAAGGAAGAAACCAATGATAGCAGCAGTTGCAGAAGACATATTTTGATCTGAAAAGAAAACGGTATAGTCACTCATATCATAAAGTCTTCTCCTGATTGAAGAAATGGCCTGTTCCAAGTTCTGCTTTGGTCTGCTACGATAAGTAATACTGGCTCTGTAATTTGCAAACTTTAATTTCCCTGAGGAATAATTCTAGGTGTTTTGACAGTTCTGAAATATGTCACCCGTTAAGGTTTGGTGACCTTTACCATATATCTTATTTTATGGGCAAGTTAATCAGAACATTCTGTACTTATAATTCCATACTCTCTAATTTATAGTCTTCCTTTTCTTCTTCCAAAGCAGTGCAACATTCTTCTCTCCCCCCCCACCCCCCTTATAAGACCCCAATTTTTGTGGGAGGAAATATTTATTATATCTTTGGTGTAAATGTTTAAACTTCGTTTTTGTGGAGGCCTCCCTAGCACCTTTTCTAACCTGAATGAATGACCCAAAGAGCATTTTTCTTTCAGACAAATTGTATCCTATGCATTTGCTGTTGTTGAACAAACTGCCACATGCTTATTTGTCAAGGCTAAGCCTTGAATTTACAAGAATTGACACAAACAACTTCAAATCTTTCTGTCTTTGATTGTTTAGTCAGACCATTTTAGCTCCTTCCTGCTATGATTCCTCAAGTGCTCCTGTCACAGGTTTCAGCTCTGATGTGAAACACCTGGCATTTCTGCAGAGTTCAAGGTCTCAAACGTTCAAATGGATGGTTATGTCACTATCACACATCTACAGCACTTTCTTTCCATTTCTAAAGACAGAAGAACTCATAGTACTTCCTATACAAATAACAAAATTATATGACTACCCATTTTAGTTGTATGTATTTCAAAGCAATGCTGTAATATCATATTTTAAGTGGCTTAGGAAAGAATCTGCTACATATATACAATATTTCTGAAAAATCTATAATTTTGAATATTTATTGGACTTTGTACTGAGTGCCCAATGTAATGGACAATAATAGGCTCATATTAAGGAATATCATTGTGAAATTTCTAACCACTGGGGACAATATAAAGATTGCACATATTCTCAGAAACAAAAGAAGTGCTCACATACAAGGTATCAACAATTAGAATTGTTTTGAACTTCTCAACAGTAACTAATAAAAGCTGGAGGTCAGTAGAAGCACTTTCAAAATTCTGCTTGAAAATTCATCCAGACTATCAGTCAAGCGTGAGTGTAGAACAAAGACATTTTCAGACCTTCCAGTTCTTTAATAAAATGCCTTCTTTGCATGATTCCCTAGAAAAGTTTCTGAGAGTTTCTTCCACTAAACCAATGAACACAAAGATGTGGGTTCCCAGCCGGGAGAGAGGCAAGAGGGTTCCAGCGATGGCAGAGGAGGGACTTCCCCAGGGCAGTTGTGCGGTAGGAGATGCCAGTTCAGACTCCAGCAGTTCAGCTGCTATCAAGAGAAATTTATTCAATAAGAACATTCATTGATCATATGATACATATAAAAATATTGAGAGACGACTTTAAAAATTGGAGAAGTTTGGGGTCTAATTACTGTACACCATACAGAAAACTAAGAAAGGCAGAAGAACAATTATTAACTCCAGGGGAAAAAAATTTTTTTTTTTAAAAAAAGACAAGTTAATCAAGGTATGCTGTATAGATCTAATTACACCAATACTGAATATTGCTCTAGCAAATTAGGAGGACAGGGAACAAGAAGAAGGCATAAGTGGCGGGGTGGGAAGGTACAGAAAAGTTACATTCTTTATAGTGAAAAATCAATATATAAGGCTAAACAGTAAAAATATCAAGAGAGCAATAAGAAAGCAACTTAGGTATATAGAGGTAATAGGGAAAAAATGGACAAAAAGTGGTGAAAGTGGTTGCTTCTGGATAATTGAGTAGGATGGCTACTGTCTTGCTATAAGCCCCCTAGAAATATTTAACTCTTTTAAATCACATTCATCAACACTTACATAACTCTTAATAAAAACTATACAAAAGAGACTTGGTTGTGAACATTAAAAATAAAAAAGCCGATGTCTAGTTTTTGATTTTGTTATTTGCTTCTTATTACTTCCATTTAGAAATAATTGTCTTCAATACCTTCTTTGTGCTTTTGGTGCACAGAGATGTTGGATATAATCCCTGCTGCTGGGGGTTCATGGTCTTGCAGAAGATATAGAGTATATACTATTTTTAAAAGTAGAAAATCATATGTATCATGAGAAACAAATATAATGTCATGAAATTTAGAGGAAAAGCCATCATATCCAGCTGAAGGAGGTTCAGTAGAGGAGGCAACACCCAAGCTGTCTTCTAGCATTGGGAGAGTGTCAAGAGATATACATCCGTGGGGGAGTGGAAGAGTAAAGAAAGCACATGATATTTGCATGAGACCTCATGTGGTTAGTTTGTTGTAGCTCAGAGCGTGTGTAAGAGGACTTAAGCTGGGAAGGCAGGCTGCAAATATATTGTGGAGGTTGGTTCTGCCAGTTTAGAATTTTCTGGGGCTTTGAATGGTTTTCCCATGTACTTTGACCTTTTGTTTTAGAAATGTAAGTCTGCAGAAAGAGGATGGCGTAGTCTAGCTATTGCATTATTCATAAAGCATGCTGTCTCTTAAAGTTCTCACCTTCTGAATCTTCCTATAACCCACAAGAGACTTTACTAGTCTCCCTAATTATACTTTTATTTCCCAAAGGATTTTTTTTTCAGGTTATGGGTATTTTTAGACAGAAAAGCTGAGCTGTATTCTTCCCTTAACTCAACCTAAGCCTTTCCCCCTACCCCCCAAAAAAAGTTAGCAAATGCAATGAAAGTAAATACTTTTATCTTCTCAATTATTTTACATTTCTAGTAATTAATGAGAGCAGTTTTCACGTGCACTGGACAGGCAGTGTCAATTTATGAACATCAGGTGCGCAAAAATTCCTCATATATGATAGGACAGACATTTATTGGGGCCAGTTTTGTTTTGCCCTTCTCAATTCCCACTTTTTAATTGAGCTCTGGAATAAAAAACTGACTCTCTTGTCCCAGGGAAGCACTGTCCTGCATTCCTCAACTCTAGGACTATGTCAAAAGCTAAATACCCTCTTTAGGGTAGCCTGAGTTAAAGTCTCCTTACAGACAGGCAGCCCCTGGAAAACTGTAAGAGCAGCCAAGAAGAAAGTCATCAGGGAAACTTTATATGAGCCTCCCATGGATTACTGCTCTTTGCTTTGATTTCTACCCAGTTAGGGTCTCTTCACTGCTTCCTTGGCTTTTCCCTGATTCTAACCTTTGGATTATTAACCCCTATAGACGTTTCTCAGGATTGTATCGTAAATCACTGACTCCTGGTATCTGCCCGCAAAGCTTACTTCCCGATTATAGATTCAGCGGGACCTCTGATATTGCAATCTATGTTAACAGCCTAGCACATCCCAGATTTTCTTTGTCGCCAAACTTTGGGCTTGCTAGAAGTAAGAACAGCAGGCTGATTTAAGGGTGAAGTCTATTCAACCAGTGTACTCATTGAATAATGCCCCTCCTTCAGGGGCAGGGTCTTTTATTTTCATCACTTACTCATTAGTTTCTATGGAGCACAGCTAAATATTTGGGGGCTGGCAAGCCCAAGATTTCTACTTGTTGCTGCTTGACGAGAATTTGGGGTAGGAATCTCATAGCAGCCAGAATGCCTATTATTAAAAAGTCAAAATAACAACAGAGGCTTGTGAGGTCATGGATAAAAAGGAAAGCTTATATACAGTTGGTAGGAGTGTGACTTAGTTCAGCCATTGTGGAATACAGGTGGTAATTCCTCAAAGACCTAAAGAAAGAAATACCGTTCGACCCAACAATCTCATTACTGGGTATATATCCAAAAGAATATAAATCATTCTATTATAAAGATACATGTACACATCTAATCATTGCAGCACTATTCACAATAGCAAAGACAAGGAATGAACCCAAATGCCCATCAATGACAG
The DNA here is from genome assembly GCA_036589455.1 of Ateles fusciceps. Lineage (NCBI taxonomy): Eukaryota > Metazoa > Chordata > Mammalia > Primates > Atelidae > Ateles > Ateles fusciceps. The sequence continues at coordinate 12,148,685 of JAZHEH010001266.1, read as the reverse complement.
ACTGGATAAGAAGATGTGGTACAGATACACTATACAATACTATGCAGCCATAAAAAAGAATGGGATCATGTCCTTTGCAGGGACATGGATGGAGCTGGAGGCTATTATCCTTAGCAAACTAATGGAGGAACAGAAAGTGGGAGGTAAATGATGAGAACACATGGAACACAGAAGGGGGCAACATACACTGGGGCCTTTTGAAGAGTGGAGGGCAGGAAGAAAGAGGGGATCAGAAAAAAATAATGAATGGATACTAGGCTTAATACCTGAGTGATGAAATAATCTGTACAACAAACCCCATTTACCTATGTATCAAACCTGCCCATCCTGCACATGTGCCCTTCAACTTAAAATAAAGTTGAAAAATAAAAAAAATTTGGGATAAGAGCACTACCATTTAACCCCTGATGTAATGCTGAGGCCTCTATACCAGCATTAGGGTCTTTATAAAGATGAAGGTCAGGGAGCAGAGTTGATCCAGTTATGGGCTCAGATAGAGAAATTGTGATGATGGCTAAAAATCTGAGTAAGTGCTCCATCTAGTTAATATTTGGATCCCAAATAAAAGCAAGGTAAATTATGAAACTAAGAAAAACATAAGCAGAGAATGAGCAAAGAAAGGATGGTAACCAATCACGTGTTAAATGTAATACCACTTTGATTTGGGACTGTATTTACATTATCTCATTGAATTTTCACAAAACTCTATAAGCAGAAAGTGTAGGTAAAAACCCTTCTTAAACACTGTATTAGTCCATTTTGGTTCCAGTAGTAAGCAACACCAAAATCTCAGTTGTTTTTAACAATAAGCCATATGGATCCTGCTCCGGAGTTTTAGGTTCGCCCTGACTCTGCCCTAGGCTGTGCTGAACTCAGCTAGGCTTGCAACAACTCCATGTCTTATGATTTTAGGAGAACTAACTGGGGTATGCTACCAGGAGGGGAGAATTTCAAGAGGAATGAGCAGAATTACATGCTACCTATAAATGTCTCTTTTCAGAACTCTAACTTCCACTCATATTCTACTGTTTAAAGCAAGTCACATGGACAAACCATCCCAGAAGGCAATGCAATGAGAATGTTACAGTTGGCATGGATAAGTCACCTGACAATGGGCTGGTAAGTATTCTCCTAACCAAGTGTTAGGGGATATTGTTGGAAGCAATAATACAATCCATCCCAATCTCCCACCCACTCACCTTCTTTTTAAAATTTCCCTTCACTACAATAGCATTTAGAAATAAGAGGTGTACTTGGTTTTACTGGCAAGTGAATTAAGATGTTGAAAAGTTAATTAATTTGGCCAAGGTTGCCAAATATCAGATGAGAGACTTAAACCTGATCTGTCTGAGTTTCAAATCTATATTTTCTTCTCAACACTTTTGTCTAAAGAATCTCCAAATCTAAGATTTAAAAAAATCTAAGACAACCAGAGAGAAATTATGCGTAAAGTAGAATTGTGGGAATCATTTCTTTGTAGAGTAAAAATTAATTAAGTTTAATGAGTCTAAACGTTAGAAACAATTTTCTTAGACATCTTCTTTTATAATACCACCCTTTGGAAGGATGCAGTAGAATGAGGTAATGATTAAAGTCAGTCTTTTACAAAGTTGTAAAGAAAGTTCTCTTTTTATGACCTTTTGTCCTTCTCTCATTTCTTTCTTAATTCATCAGAGGCTCTGCTATCTGCCCCGTATCTGGCTGCACATAGCTCCTTGCTGCCGTTCCTTCCTTGTGCCTGCCCTCGTGACAAATGTCCAACTCATAGAATGTGCCTCTCTCCTGTACAGCATAAAATCTCCACATTATCAGTGTTCCCATCAGAAGGTGTACATTATGAAACAGGATTCCTGAAAATAATGTCTAGCCTCAGATACGTTTCTTTGTCCATTTGACACAGCGTTCTAATACTAAAAGAAGTAAATTTGAGGAGGCAGAACTTTTTGACACCTCTACAACCAAACATGTATATTTCAATTAATCTGTAAGCGTAAAAAATGGTTTAATTCTTGTGAAGGGGGCAAAAGCCCTTTTTTCTCATTTATGGTCAAATGTCAAGTGGATTTTATGCTTTCCTGGAAATAGATGTGTGGTTGCCAGCTGGGATGACACTTTACCTTTTTTCCCCTGAGATGATTCTTATTTTTATTTTTTTGAGAGGAAGTCCTGCTCTGCCATTCAGGCTGGAGTGCAGTGACGTGATCTTGGCTTACTGCAACCTCCACCTCCTGGGTTCAAGAGATTCTCCTGCCTCAGCCTCCAAGTAGCTGAGATTACAGGCTCCTGCCACCACGCCCAGTTAATTTTTGTATTTTAGTAGAGATGGGGTTTCACCATGTTGGCCAGGATGGTCTCAAACTCCTGGCCTCAAATGATCTGACAACCTCGGCCTCCCAAAGTGCTGGGATTACAGGCATGAGCCACTGCACCCAGGCAAGATGCTTATTTAAAACAATAAACAAGAAGTTTTTGATATGTTAACTTGGGAAAAACCATTCTATGCATATTGATGGGGAAGAATGGTCCCCGAGAGCATTGCTTTTGTGAGCTCTGCCAAAGTATCTTCTCCAGTTGTCTGCTCCACTGAAAAGAGAGTCTTCCCACTGAGAGAAGTAGGAGAATGGGGGGGAAGAGAGTGTGATGACAGTTCTTGCCTCCATCTTTCTCTGGTTAATCTGAATGCAGTTTTTCTAGTCAGTAAATTGTAAAATCGAGTTCATTATAATTTTGAAGGCCGGGCACGGTGGCTCACACCTGTAATCACAGCACTTTGGGAGGCCAAAGTGGGTAGATCATGAGGTCAGAAGTTCGAGACCAGCCTGGCCAATATGGTGAAACCCCGTCTCGACTAAAAATACAAAAAGTAGCTGGGCATGGTGGCGCGTGTCTGTAGTCTCAGTTACTGGGGAGGCTGAGGTAGGAGAATCGCTTGAATCCGGGAGCAGAAGTTGCAGTGAGCCGAGATCACACCACTCCACTCCAGCCTGGGTGACAGAGGGAAACTCCGTCTTAAAAAAAAAATTGAAGAAACCCCAAGGCACATAATCGTCAGATTCACCAGGGTTGAAAAAAAAAAAAATTGAAGAAAGAGATTAACTCACAAGGCTTTTATTTTGTGCCTGACACATAGTTGGTATTCAATATATATGTGCTGAATGAATAAATGAGCGAGTGAACGCATCGGTGAGTATTAATCAGGGCTTAAAGTCTACTGCATATATGAGAAGACTTTCATTTGTATTTATTCAATAGTTGCCCATTCAGAAATATTGAAAAAATATACCTTATAAGCTTTGTGATTTACAATGGTACCTGAGCCGTCATAAATGCTGTTGTCCTCTGGGATATATTTGCGACCATTTTCTTTAAAAGTCAGTAGTATGAGCCATGATGCTTTGCTTTTACATGCTTGTATATGCATCGCCAAAGTATTTTGATAATGTTATAGAATTCTGAATACATTATCGAGAGAGGAGCCACTATCTTTGTGAAGTGTGGAAATGAAATTTGCTCATTTAAAAAGACATGTCTAGAGTTTAAGAAATGTTTTATTGATGCAGAATATATTCGTGCATACATACTCTGCAGGCATTTTAGATGGCAGCAAGTGCTTCTTTCAAGTGTTGCCTTTTGACACCTTGGTTGACTGATCTTATGGTATGGCTTGGTGGGAAGGGAATACAGGTCAATAAGCAGAGAGTGGTGCGGTAGAGAGGGGACAAAGAGTGAATAAGGGGATCATTGCTAATGTCAGAATTCCTGAAATGCCTGAGATGCCTGGAGCCTTCCTGCCAGAGATTGAAATAACATAACAGAGTGACCCCAGCTCTGGAGATTCCTGCCTCATTTATTTTGCAATGGAAGTCACAGTAAAAATGGTTCTTAGCCTCGATTGAGCACTGACCTACCCTTAAATCGAAAGAAACCAATAACAGTTATACTTACAATCCCCAATGCCAATATATCTGAAAAAATACATCGTGAAGGAAAAGGAAGGAGAAAGAAAAAACAGCTTTTGTGAGCATAACTTATCTTTGACTGTCACAAAATCAATAGGCTTTACAGAGCAGAGGAAATTCAATAGCTCAGCATTCATAATAAAGATTGGTTTGGGTGATTTGTCTCTCTCTAATAAGGCAAGCCTTGGACCCCAGCTTCCCTTCCTTTAAAACTCAAAGGGGGTGGGGATTTCTTCATCACAGCCAAGTCTTCTTGCTTGTCTATTGTCAGGACTTTACAATGGTACTTCTTGTCTAGTGAAGCCTTGCTTCACCCAGGAGAACAGACCGCACATTGGGGTGTGGAGTAACAGATGCCCAGCTTTATACCAGCATTCAGCCTTCCTCAGCCTGCCTGACAGCCTTTTCATGCATCATGGATTCATCGGTTTCAATAAGAAACCCAGAGCAATGCTGCAAGCATTTGTGGTTTTTTTGTTTTTTGTTTTTTGGTTTTTTTTTTTTTTTTGAGAGAGAGACTACTTTATAGAATGTGTCCAGATATTCACTCTGGAAACTGCCCATTGCAGAAAAATGTGAAAAAGATGTGTGTCCCGGCCTGACCCAGCTCTGATCTGTGGAAGTTTATGCCCAGACACCCATTGATGTGTTTAGATCAAGAGGAGAGATAGAGGACAAGGAAGGATGAAGTGGCTGGTTATCACAGGTGGTGTGCCACACCCAAGCCTGTACCGCACCCAACACAGGTCCTTGAACATGGCAGGAAATCAACAGATGTCAGCTGAATTGAGGTAAAAGTCTAGCATATATCGAATTCCTAACATGTGCTATTCTTTTTACGTATTTGTCCTAATCTTCATAGCATGCCTGGAAATGATGTATTACTATCTCTGCTGTGCCAAAGACAAAAACAAATGAACAAACAGAAAACCTCAAGTTCAGAGGCTACGAAATGGGCCCAAAGTCATGCAGATAGTCTGGGTTAGAGGCAGGACCCCAATCAACTCCTACCTGACTCGGAGGTCATGTTCTTTCAACTACTCCAGAAGCCTTCTCTTAGTGACATTATCAGACCAAGGAAGGAGCAAGCTGGGCCTAAGTTAAATGTCATTGCTTGTGAGCTATAAGCATTAGGGGCCTCCTTCTCAGACTTGAGTCTCTATAACTTCCGGACTTGAACAACCTAGGTTTTAGTTTTGCTTCTGCCACTAACTCACTGTCTGATCTTATGCAAGTTGACTTTTTTGAGCCCAGGTTTCCTTTCTATAAAATGGCAGTTAAGAATCCCCATCCTACCTTCTTTCTCTGTGTGGACACATGAGAAGAAGAATGCACAAGCACAGAAATTCTCAGTTAACTTCACCAATATGTTCTTAGAAACAGCAACTTTAAGCAAAATGTACTGCAGGGCCTGGAATCGTGTCATTTATTTCAACAATATTTCTTTATAATGTTGATGAGAAAAAAAAAAACATTGGTTTAGTTCTATGCTGTTTCACTTAAAGTTGCAGTAGGTGAATCCTAGGTAGTCTAGAAATGTAGGCTAACAGCAATAGCTGGGGCAGAGTGCTGTCTGGGAACAGAGGGAAGAGCTAACCAACAGAACAATGGAGGGATAGAGCAGTACCAGTAGGATGGCAGCTGTCTCTCCTTCCAAAGCTTCTCTTGAAAAAGCAGAAAATAAACAACAGTAAGTCAATAAGTAACCACTGCATATTTGCTCAGTATTCACCTTTTGTCAATCTGTGAGTCACCGGCAGTATGGATTGAAGGATTGGAGGGTAGGGCCACCATTGAGAAATAAGGTGATGGAATCTGCCAAGCATGGCAGTAGAGGGGACATTTAAGGGGACCCCTCTCCTGACTAATCCCACCTGCATTCCAAGAGTGACTCTGGCCCAGTGCTGCCACGGGACAAGGAGGTTGGCTCTCTTCCACAGGATAGGCAGCTGGCAGATGAGCTGAGAGCGGTTTAAGGGAGAAGACGAAACCAGCATGCGGAACCATGGAAACAGCTGTTAGTTACTTGAAACATGATGAGTGAAAGAGCATGGAGCAAATGCCGGAGTCAACCTGTTCCCCCACATGTTTTAAAACCTCAGGGCCTAAACACAGACATAGTTAGGGGAGAAAAAAATGAAGATACGCCTGTGTTAAGACCATCAATGCTGTTACGTATGTTGTGTGTGTTAGGACTGGGTTTACTGTGAATGACAGAAAATTAAAAATGGCTTAAGTGTGATAGAAGTATATTTCCATCATACATGCACGCACATGGTCTGAAGATGGAGACTGATAGAATGGCACCAAGAAGTCATCAGGCACTGGCTCCTTCTCTCATGCTGTTTCACCATCCGACCTTCATTCAGCCTGTGACACTTATCTAATGGCCCACGATGAAGACTCAAACTCTAACAACCATCCCTGAATTCCAGCCAGTGGAAAACAGGAAGGGAGAAAGATACAATTCTCTGTGTCCTTTAGTGAACTTCTCAAGAGTCTCACATGAGACTTCTACTAAGAGCTCAATGGCCAAAACCTATGGCCTGATCCAGCTGTGAGGGTCATTCTTGGACTATTCTTAGCTAAAATGTATCTGTTCTGCCTTAAAGAAGAAAGAAAGAATGGATACTAGGAGACCATGTGCAGTAGTGTTACACAATCGTAATTAAAAATAATGCCAAAGTGGCCAGGTGTCGTGGCTCACGCCTGTAATCCCAGTACTTTGGGAGGCCGAGGCAGGCAGATCACCTGAGGTCAGGAGTTCACGACCAGCCTGGCTAACATGGTGAAACCCTGTTTCTACTAAAAATACAAAAAAAAAAAAAAAAAAAAAAATTAGCTGGGTGTGGTGGTACGTGCCTGTAATCCCAGCTACTCGGGAGACTAAGGCAAGAGAATCACTTGAACCCTGGAGGCAGAGGTTGCAGTGAGCCAAGATTGTGCCATTGCACTCCAGCTTGACCAACAAGAGCAAAACTCCATCTCAAAATAAATAAATAAATAAATAAATAAAATGCCAAAGGTTCTTCGCCATAACCCTTAGAAGAGGCTAGCAGAAAAGACCAATGACTCTTTTCTACCATAACCAGATGACTGACAATCAGCATAGAGATACTACCCAACAGGTTGAACATTGATACAATCCACCGACGGAATTTACTTCAGAAGATTAAAATAAAACTTCTAAAGAAAGCAGAAAAAGAAAGGAGGAAAAAGAACCCCAAAGAGCAAAAGGAAAAAATAGTTCTGAGAGGGAAAAATTAATACAACTGGACAGTTGATTGGATGTGGGAGTTTTAGCACTACAAGTAGCCTGACAGACATACACAGAGGTTCCTGCAGATCAGTTCTTGGTGTCCCTTTAAAAAACACAACCTACAGACACAGACATACACCTACACACATATCCCCCCTCATACTCATATTGTTGCATGCCCACATGCTGATGCCAGGGCTGTCTATCTGGGACTTGGTCACAGCTAACTCTTAAGAAGTACTGCCGTTACACAGAAGATGATTTCTATAAATGCGACTTTCTCAGCACCATATTACTCCTTTGATCATCAGCAATCATGAACGTATAAAATATATATTACCTGTGACTTTCCTTAAAAGAGCAAAACACACATTGAATGTAGAATAAGTGTTTTTCTCTTCTATCTTCTGTTGCTGAAGGTGGTGGATGGCAATAAAATTGTTTGACCCTTGCTTAAAAAGGGATTGGGGAGTTTGTGACAGCCTTTTCACAGATCTGGTGAACCAGCTAATCAAATTGCCAGTGAACTTGTTGCTGCACAAAAGAGAAAGTGTATTTTTGGTTTTCAGATAAGCAAGTTCTGCAAAGTGGATAGGTTAGTGGATGAAATATGATTTAAAATACTCATTACATGAAAAGCCCAAAACCCTTTGGATTTTATTATAAATGCAGAGCCAATGAGAAGGCCTAATGTCTTTTAGAAAAAGTAAATTTAACTGCTTATTTTAATTACAAATAGCGATGAATTAGCAAAAACAAACCTGTTTTTTTCCTTGAAAGAAATGCTAAATCTTAATGAACTAATAATTTAAAAATTGCCAATGCAAGAGAAATATAATATACAGTAATGTTCTCCAAATATTCAATTTGTTTCTCTACATTCCTCAGTCTTCTTGCTATTAGGCGTGTGTTTGACTAGTTTTGCTTAATACAATGTAAATAGATGCCACTTAATACTTCCAGGATCACGCAGTAAAAAGTGCATGAGCAATTCTCTGATTTCTCCCCTTTCCCCTGTTATTGTGACTGAGAAGGTCTTGTATTACAGATATCAGAACTACAAAATGATGTACCCGACTTTCTGAGTGATTCTTTTGTTTTTATTTATTTATTTGTTTAGAGGCTGAGTCTCACTCTGTCGCCCAGGCTAGAGGGCAGTGGGGCTAACTTGGCTCACTGCAACCTCTGCCTCCCCGGGTTCAAGCAATTCTCTTGCCTCAGCCACCCGAGTAGCTGAGATTACAGGTGCCCACCACCACACCCAGCTAATTTTTGTATTTTTAGTACAGACAGGGTTTCACCATGTTGGCCAGGCTAGCCTCAAACTCCTGAGCTTAAGGGATCTTCGTGCCTCAGCCTCCCAAATTGTTGGGATTACAGGCATGAGCCACCACACCCAGCCCTTTCTGAGTAATCCTATGGAGCAGGACTCTGATGGACCAATGTGGTATATGTAGCATGAATAATAAATTAACTTTTGTTATGCTTCTCTGATAAGATTGTCTGCTACCACAGCACACTTTAGCCAATTCTGATTAAAATAAAGAGTAAGTAATCAAATATCTGGGGGACAGCCAAACTCTGAAATTAAAAATGAAACAAATACGAAACCCTCAAAATCTCATGTTCTAAGTAGGAATTTTTCTTTAATTAGGTAAAATTATTGCTAAAATGTTCTGTCTAGCCTTAACTCAAGCTGTTTTATCTAACTGCCAAAAAATGTTTCTCCTTAAATAGCTCTGGATTATTTGCATGTCAACCAAGTCTACAAAATGGTTTTTGTTTATATGTGTATATATATATATATTTTTTTTTTTTTTTTTTTGATTGGGCTACTTTACCCTTAAGTTGAATACAATTTTAGTGTAGATTCCTCTCTTGGATGGCTGATTTGTTAGTTCTTTGATAGAAAATTCAACCTCTGCAGGCCAAATCTTTGATAAAGGAAATTATCACGAGTTAGGAAGAATACATTTCATAGATTCTGCCAAATAGCAAAATCTACTCACCATGTACTGAAAAATCCTCAGTTAGGACCCAAACTACAAAATGTTAACAAGACAAATTAGGAACTAAGAATGATTTTGAATTGGCTGCTCGAAATAATGAATTGATGGGGCCTGTGTGGAACTGCTGAGGACTTTTATTGTAATTAGCCTAAGGCATCTGGCATCAACCCTAAGCACCTGAGGGTGTTCTCTAATTTCCTCCGCTTTTCAGAGACCAGAGACGTGAAGCTACCATCTAGGAAAAAGGTAACATTTACTGAGTATCTACAGAGAGCTAAATCAGGAGTTTCCAAGCCCCAGGCCACAGACCAGCAGGAACTAGACCACACAGCAGGAGGTGAGCAGCCTCAGAGCCAAGAAGCTTCCTCTTTCTTTACAGCTGCCCCCTATTGCTCAAATTACCTTCCGAGCTCCACCTCCTGTCAGATCAGTGGAGGCATTCGATTCTCACAGGAGCACAAACTGTGAACTGTTCATGTACGTGAGGGATCTAGCTTGTGTAAGCTCCTTAAGAATCTAATGCCTGATGATCTGAGGTGGAACGGTTTCATCCCAAACCCACCCCCCCTGTTATTGGAAAGGGATCTAGATTCAGGCCCCAAGAGAGAGTTCTTGGATCTCACACTAAAGAGAATTCAGGACAAGTCCGTAAAGTGAAAGTGAGTTTATTGGGAAAGTAAAGAAATAAAAGAATGGCTACTCTATAGACATAGCCGCCCTGAGGGCTGCTAGTTGCCCATTTTTACGGTTATTTCTTGATTATATGCAAAACAAGTGGTGGATTATTCATGCCTCGCCCTTGTAGACCTTGTTAACCTTGTTACTTGTAGGGTAACTTCCTGTGGTTGCCATGGCATTTGTAAACTGTCATGGCGCTGGGGAAGGTGTAGCAGTGAGGATAACCAGAGATCACTGTCATGGCCATCTTGGTTTTGGCAGGATTTGGCTGGCTTCTTTACTGCAACCAGCTTTATCAGCAAGGTCTTTATGACCTGTAGCTTGTGCCAACCTCCTATCTCATCCTGTGACTTAGAATGCTTTAACAGTGTGGGAATGCAGCCCAGCAAGTATTAGCCCTATTTTACCCAGCCCCTATTCAAGATGGAGTTGCTCTGGTTCACATGCCTCTGACACCCAGCCCTACTCCTGTGCCAAAAAGGTTGGGGACCATTGTTTAAAATGCTTCACTATACATTTTTTAAAGTAGATTTACATTTTACAGAAAAGGCAACTGAGCCTGCAAGGAGTACTCGTGAGTAGTATCTCAAGAGACAGGGTCGGGATTAAACCTGGGTGCAGGCCTTCCCATCATCTTATGTGGCAACAAGCATATAAATGAGTCCACATAGCTGTACTCATCTTAATGGAAATCTTCTGGCAGGAAGTTCTAATAAAAATTGATATGTTTTTAACCAAAATATCGGAGTGTGTATAGATGCATAATGTCACAGTCTCAATATGAAAAATGTACAGATTTTGGTGAAATTTTACTTTGGAATGGAAGAAGCAGTAAGGCAGCTCCAGGAGACAAGATTTATCATATTAAATTCATGCTGCAGAATCAATAAGGAGGATGCTGGTGGAAGAATGCTAAAAGTTATAATTAAAACTAACATTGACACCTTGCTGGTGAGGATGCAGCACAGTGGCAAACATTTCTTTGTTCTACTCTCAATGCAGATTTTGCTTCTGAATAATGCAATTAAAATTTGTTTAGAATTTTGCCTCTATTTAAAAAAAAATGTATCAAAGAAAAGAATGTAGACGAGAATCTAAGGCATAGTACTTTGATCTGATTCTTTTTCTTTTTAATTAGAATTTGAAAATAATAGTTTTTTTAAAAATACGTTCTTGATAAATAATCTTTCTGGTCATTGCAAATCCCCTTTCTTGTATGTATTATATGTATTTAGTCAGTGGATTTATGCATATTGTATATGAGCAATAGTCATCTCATCTTTACCTTGATTCTTACATTATGCAAACATGTAGAGACTTAAATCTTCCACTGAGGGGCTGGGGACAGGGGTAAACTAAGAGAATTAAAACAGGAAAGATTATCTTTCTGCTGTTTCTATAACTATGCCAGGTGTTTGTGTGGTTTTTAAGCAGAGACAACTGGTATACCAACTCTACATGGGCTGTAAGCTTCCTGAAAAGAGATTCTGATCCCTTCGGCCCTGGGGGCTTGCAGGAGGGGATGCTGCTAAGGGAGTTTGTTCTCTGAGGCTGAGAGAAGCATCTTTCATTCACTTCTAGTGCTGTACAAATAGTATCATTTTTCCATTGTGTGCTAACTCTTAAAAGGTTTGGAAACAGTGACTTAGAAGATGCAATTTTTGATCTGTTTTCTTAACAATTAAACTGCTAAAATTAATTTAACTTTCTAAATGCAGGATGATAATATTTTCATGTGAATAAGCTTGACTTGACTTTAATAAATTTCCTCTGTAAAAGTATAGTTCAGTGAGACCTGAAAAGGGAACATAACTGAAAGGAAGTGACACTTTGCCTGAATCTCAGCAGGTAGCCAAGATATATTACCTTTCTTTCTTCTTTCCCTCCAAATCCTAATTTGTATCTGCGCTAAATGCTCACTAGTTTAAGTACTTTGAGGTCAGGCACCTTTTAAATTTACCCCAGTATCTGCAGAGCTCAGAAGACTATATGATGCATTAAGTGTTTCTTAAATGAGAGACATTCATTTCCTTATTTAAGAATTTTTATATGCATTTTTACATTTTCACTTTTTTCCAATTTCCTAAGAATTAGGGGACTGTAGATGAAACTTTCAGTTTTCAGTCTCACTGCATCCTTTCTTGTTACATCATTCACCTTGATTTCCCATCTCATTGAAATCATTCTCCAATTTCTCTTGGGGAATCACAAAAATATTGCCTTTATGTTCTGGCTCTAAATTATTCTGCAGAATATGGTTTTGATGGATAAACAAAGGCTTAAAATGGTGTCTTCTTTTATGTGTTTACTTAAAATGTTCAAAGTCTCAAGTTACTTAAGACTGCTATAACCTGAAGTAGGAACTAGTTATTCAGAAGAAAAAAAAAAAGTAGTTATTAATCCAAAGCTTACATGTGCAAATCTGTCAAGGAGGTTTATTTTTGTCATCGTGTTCTCTTTTTTGCTTTGTTATGTTATATCATAAGGGAGCTAGAAATGAAATTTCCCAGTTACCTAAGAAAGCAAACATTAACAAAATGATTATAGTTTTTCTAGTTTTTCAGAAGATATTATAGTAGATCTTTTCTTGTTTTTAGTTTTGTTTTTAATCCTCCTCTCTTTGTATATTAACAGTGTAAACTATGATTTTCTAGCCATTTTCAGGGAATGGCAATTTTCTTTCTATTTTTGGCAAATAATAAAATTAGTTCAAAACTTTGTTTCGAAGAAAAGCAGGGTTATGGTCTTGTACCTGCCTTTATTCTGGGAAAAGTGAAACAAACCAAATATTTTTACCTATTACCCTGGGTCTTATCTTTGAAATGTTTGTCCAGTAGCTGATCTCTGTTAGGCCCCCTCTTGCCCTGAATAAAACTTCTATTTATAATGTCTATACATAATCCCAAAATGAAGGGAAGGGGAGAAGAAAATGCATAGAGCTTTATTTAGTCATCAGAATCAGAACCCAAAAGTGAGCTGGTCAACCAGAAGAATGGGCAGTGGGTAGGGCTGGAGAGTGTATTGCTCTCAGTATAAAGATAACCTGTTTTCTGTTTGTGCCAGGAGGTAACCCTCAATCTGCTCATAGCCCTATTTAGCAAGAGTGAACTATCGGTCACTATTGCTGTGCAGCTAGGAAAGTGTTTTAGGGTGGTCAGCTATTCCAGCTTCATCAGACAGTGAATAAGGCTCAGTGCAGACATTTTCAAAGGCTGGTTGTAAAACTGAAGCCCATTAAAGAGAATAAACAGGTAACATCAGGGAATTTTCAGCTCATGAAACCAGATTAGGCCATCTTAGGTGTGTATTCTGATTGCCTCCTAACTGCTCATCTTCCTGACACCAGCCTGCTCTCTATACTGTCTTCCACACTGACCTATTAAAAGCACAAGTCTGATGATGAAGTCTCAAAGACAAAGTCCCAAACTCTACCATACACCATAAACGATCTCTTGTAAGATTTCTCCTTGCCTATGTCTTGACCATTATCTCCACCTACCACTCATTATTGCTTTAGCAATATCAAACTCTTTATAATTCTTTCAAGTTTGACATCTGTGTTTTTGTTTTCTGGAAAGCCATTTGTCCTTCTGTGTTCCCAGGAGCCAGTCACTTCCTTCTTTGTGCTGTCTTTGCACTTTGTGCATATATTTTTAATTGTATCTGTCACAGTATATCAAGTTATTTATTGATAAGTCTCTGCTGTACTGCAAACTGCCACATATAGCCATGTGAGATTTTTCCTGTCACAACTACAGAGAACTCTATTCACTTCATAGAATGTATCACTTGCCAATGTGACCGGTCTGCCTTTACTAGTAGTTTTAATAATAATAGCTGCTACTTATTGGACACAGGACAAGGTCATCTCATTTTATCTGCACAATAAAATGACAAAGTGAGCGCCATTCCTACCTGCAGTTTATTGATGAGGCAACTGAAGACTGTAAAGCGTAGGTGGCCTCCGGTCCCATTGTAGATCGTGACTGCTTCAAAAGCAAGATCTGAGTCCAGTTCTTCCACTATCTCTGGTGCCTAGCATAGCGTCTAAAATACAGGGTCAACAAAATACATGTTGAGATGAGTGAATAAATGAATAAATGGGAAGCCTAAGAGAAGGTGGTAACTGTCTTCAGCTACTGGAAGGGCTTCATGGAAACCAAGACTCCTTTGGTCACATGAAAATCTGGAATGTTAATTAGTTTAGGCAAAAGGGAAGTTGTAAACTCAAAGAATTTGAATACTGTAAGTAGGTCCCAGAATGAGAGCAAATTCTCTGCCATTCCTTCAACAGTTGTCTGTTGAGTACCTACCCAATGTCAGGCCCCTGGGAGTTTGGGATACATCAGATCCCTGCCGTCCTGGAGCTTATATTCTGGCAGAGGGAGACAAGTAATAAAAACAGACAAAATAATTAAGGTCTGTAGCATATTAAGGCAATATGTGCTGTTGGGAAGAGGAAACTTAGAGAAGAGCAAAGGTGATGGCAAGTAAGACTGTGGTGGTCAGTGGGAAATTTGGGAAGGAAACAGGGAAAACTGAGCAAGTACTTAGAAGGGATGAAAAGTAGCCAGGGGAATATCAAGGGAAGAGCAACCCTGGCAGAAAGAGTATTCCAGGAATAGTCCCTAAATTAAGAGAGTGCCTGGAATTCCAAGAGACAGAGAGGAGGTAATTTATGTAAAGTGGGGTTACCAGATAAATACAGGATTCCCGTTGAGTTTTCATTGTGAGGTGTCACTGTTACAGTTGATAGTAAAGTAACTGTGGTAATATAAAATTACAAGTATTGCATGGAACATGGTTACGCTTAAAAATTAATCTTTTTTAAAATCTGATATTCACATGTAATTAAGTGTCCTGTACTTGTATTGCTCAATCTGGCAGCCCTAATCTGGATCAGAGTGAGAAGAGAGGAAAGGTCTGTGTCTTGAGTCTCTGACTCTCTCTGCCTTAAGCTGTTATTTTCCCACACACCAGTTCATCTTCCACCATATGGAGGGAAACTTCAGGGCCTCAGAGCTGAATCCCACAAATCTTTTCATCAAAGAAGTCTAATTCTCATGCAGGGGAGGACTCTGAGTGACACAATATGAGCCAGGGACATTGTGGTAAACAGGAGTAGGTACTGTGAGAGACTCAGCTTGGAACAATCACATCAGATGGGGGCAGCTCCCAAAGGACCCACATGACTGTGGCTGAGAGAAGAAAAAAGTGTGCAGAGGGAGGTGGGCAGACACAGGATTTCCACACTTATACACCTTGTCAGCCCCATGGTAGTAACTGCTTAATCAGATCCTCTGGTGGATAGGGACAACCATGATATTTAACTAAATCCACAGTGAACCTTCAAATTCAAAGGTTTAAATGGATTTGAAATATATTGCCTATCTATTTTTATTTGTTGGCTTAAAGTGTCATCTCTCAAATTATTGTTTCATTAAGCCAATATTGTTCATAATTGTTTTAACATATACCAAGTGTCTTCAGGAAGAGATGTTCTACAAACATCCTTGGTAATGAATGGCTAGAGCTTCCTAAAGCTGATAATTTCTCACAATAATCCTCCATTGTGATAGTCTGCATGTTGCTGATTACAATGTTAAGCTTCCGATCCTGACTTTTGCACTGCTTGGATGGACATAAATGTTCTAGCATAGAATTACAACCCCACCTGGATTACAGAAGTTGAAATCTTGCTATAATAAAAAAAAATAATGTTTGTATGCCCTCAAGGGCCTGCACACCTGCAGTTTTCTGTCTCTCTCTCAAAAGCTTTGATATACTGGTGACAGAATTCAAGCAATTTATCACAGATTTTGCAATACATCTTGCCTGATAACTGTAATTACGAGGTGTCACCACTATAGCTGGCTGTCGGGGTGCTGAGGTGGAGAAGTCTCTGTGATGAAAGAAATTTACAAGCAAACGTGGGAGAGACAGTATTTCCTGGCAGGATAAGAAAAGGGTGCATGAGTTCTGGTGTTTAGGGTTGTGGGAGACTGTTTGGCTCCACACAGCTGGATAGAAATTGTGCCCAGGGGTCACAGCCAAAACCCATCAGAAACCACACATTATAGGTTGAAGTGTCCTCTCTGTGCTCCCTGTGGAGTCACGGCGTCCTCATTTCATACATCATTTATTCATCCCATGGAGGGATTTCACAAAGGAATGGTCTGGAATAGCTATCAAGCTGCTCGTGACACTAGTGTGTGTGGGCACTCCATTTGGGGGACCCCATCTCAACCACTTGGGTTTTGTACCACCCTCTTCTTTAAAGACAAACCATCTTGCTTGTTAATGTGTCTATGAAATGAGCCTTTACATTTCTCTGGAGACCTGCTCACCAGCCATACCCAGAGTCATGTTTTTATTTGGTAATGTTGCTAGAATCACACTGACTGGAGGAGAATTATGCTGGTCCTCTCTCTGTCATAACATATAAACACATGCTGACACACCGCAAAGGAGAAAACCATTTGCCGGCTTTGTCAGTATAATAGCTTCCTGAGCACTTTCACAGGCTCTTCTTAATGACTCCAGCCACGCATGGAATATTCCTCAGAGATGTGCTTATCAAAAATGCTAAAATCTATTGTGATACTTCATCATTGATACCACTAATCATCCAATCCTCAAGTGATCCTCGAGGTGTCACTGGGTGTTTCCAGGCAGGTGACAGAAAAGGCTCAGATGAAAATGATTTGCTTATACCATTTATTTTGAAACACCAACATGCTGACCAGTTCTTTCAAGAGGAGGGAGATTCCAAATAAACTATCCAAGGGTTCTGTAAAGGTTGAGATGTGAGATTTTTTGGTCTTGGGCATTAGGAGATACTAGCATCGTTTTTCCTTTTTTCATTCTATTTAAGCACCACTCTTTGGAGCACCTGCTGTGTGCCAGGCACTGTGTGGGCACTGGAAAAAGATAGCTCCTATAGCCTCTCATCATGGTCTTGAGGGTAGGGGAGCGAACAAAACTTTTCAACCTGTAGTGGTTTAACAAGTCCCTGCAAAGACTTTCTTCCCTGATGCTAGGCCCGTTTTGCAGGGAATTTTTTTCTTTCCCAGGCCCCCAAAACATCTGACCCGCAGGGGGACAACGCTGAGCTGCCTCGCCCTTGAGCGCTCTGTTTCTGCGCTCACTAAAGATAACCCGAGGCAGGAGGGGCCCGGGACACTTTCCCAGGGTAGATTTGTTCTCTTGTCCCTTAGCCAAGGCGCCGTTATAGAGAGAAGAGGGTGGTTGTTCGGCTTGTTTGTAGGAATCCCTCCCCTCCCCATCCTTTGTTGTCTGTCAACTCAACTCCTACCAGGACACATTGGGAGAAAAGCTGTCACCATGAAAGGCTTCAGCTGCCTCGCAGCACCGCGTCGTTCTGCCAGCTCTCCCGGACTGGGCACTGGCATGAACGCTGTGCTGCCATTTAGAGGAAAATGAAAGGGTGAAATGAATAGACTTAAGCCCTTTTACGTTTCCTTTTCAAGTACACCCCACCTCTAGACACTTCCAAAATGGTCTCCTCAGGTTTTCCTCGCCTGCTTTTCTGGTAAGAAGACAATGGCTGAGAGAAGAAACAGTGCTGCTGAAACTTTACAGGCTTCAGGACTGGATTTTCTATACAAATCCAGACTGCTGCTTAATAACGGAACAGGGAAATTTCCTCCTTTCACAATATTAATTTATGTAAGGCCTGCCCCAGTTTCCTTCCCCTGACTTAGTTTGAATTGCCTTATACTCACTTAATGAAATGCAGTTTTCATTTTCATCTTAAAGATCTTTGTGAGTTTAGGGGAAACGGGCAGAGGAGGTGGACTTGTCTATACTAGGATTTCCCGATGTGGGGGTGAAGTGTGTGTGGGTTGCTAGAGCTCCTGCGTGGAAAGACAGGGAGAGAGATTTTCCTTGTGCACCTGAATGTTGCAGATTCTCTTTCTTCAGCCTTTTCAGTGGGCTGCTGATTTTCAGTTCACTCCCCTCTTCTCCCTTCTGGAGTAAGGCATTGCCACTGGGCCGAAAAGAAACTATTTGTTATTCAGGTCTTTTTGGAACAAAACATAGGTCATCATTTAGCTACAACGTTAGACACTGCTTGTGTTGAAGAGAGAGAAAGGAATAAAGGATAGATTAGGGAGACAAGCATAAAATAACCGAAGCTTAATGGAATGTTGTTGGTGCTATGGGTCACCTTTCATTTCCTCATAAGGTACACCTGTACCACTGCTGCAGGAAAGAGGTTTTTAAAAATAAATATCCTTCATTCTTTTTACTATTGCATGGTTTCAGTTCTTTTATCTCCTCTGACTTACTAAGTCTTTTTATAACTGTGTTCTCACGACACTTTCTCTAATGTTCATGTTACTAAGCACTTCTTGGTAATCATAACTTTGTTTATGATGAAAAATAATCTCGAAGGGCAGAGCAGAAAGGAATTCAAGGGTATTGTCGAAGTACTCCTTTGAAACTCTTCAAGAAACCCCCATAGCCCCTTTAGCCCCCCACTTTTTTTGTACACCACACTCCCCCACTTACCCCATCTAACTGATGGACTCAAATTTGAACTCATCCTTCAGTGCCCAGCAAGAAATGACCCTCCTCTGCCAAACTTTGTGCGATTGCGCAGACAGATATTCCTACTGCCCGAGCTCCCAAAGCATCCTGTGTAAGTATTCTGTGGATATCGTCTTATACATCTCTCTCCCCAGTTAGATCAGCAACTCCTGAAGAACAGGAACGACAGTGTCTTTCATCTTCAGAGCTGTGGTGCCTAGCACACAGTAGGGAGTCAGCAAGTGTTTCCAGATATGTTTAAATAGACTTCTTCCCACCTCTTTCTCACCCTTCCGTTTGCCTGCATTTCTGCTAATTGACCCAGAACATTTCCTTTATCTTCATCTTGGCCCACTGAGATAATGATGCCTACCAAGCCTCTTTGAGAGTTTGGGGTATAAGAATATTAAACAGGCTGTATGTGAGTGTGTTGGAGGTTTTTACAGAGTGTGTACATAGATGGTAGTATCTTTACTGTTTTGTAAATTAGATGCTCAGAAAAGCGTTTTCCTAGCCCAGAATCAGAATGACAGACTCATATTGTCCTTAGGCAATTTACTTAATGAATGTGTTGACACTCCTTTTTCTCCTGTGTGAAGTTGGGGAATTGAACAAGCATCTCCCTAATGTCTCTTTTAGATCTAGAATGCTCATTGAGGATTAGCTTCATTGTGTGGGGCAGGTAAAGTTGGGCTGGGAAACAGAAGTAAAATAACATAGGCCCACCAAACCATCATGCACTTCAAGAAGCAAAATCCCATAAAGGGTCACTTTGATGAGTACTCATGGCCGCCAGCTGCGACTCCAGCCACAGTGACAGTGGCTGAGGGATAAATTGCCCTCCTCATTAAGAAGCCAACGAGTTGAGAAATGTACTGGGGTGAAGTCAGGGACACAACACAGAGCACTGACAGTCTTCTCTTTTACTAACTGTAAATCACTTCTTTCCTTCACTTGAGGTTATCTAATGTGATAACATGATAGAGTCTACTTTTAAAAACCAATTTATTGAGTTTGTTTTCATTAATTAATATTTGACAAAATATAATAAACAGCTTTTTCTTGGTATTGGCATTTTGGTGGATATCTTCTATTGGATTGGTGCAATTCCTTTTATATCATAAAATATTATATCAATTTACTTTTATGTAATAAAAGGTACCCAAGAAGAAATAAAGTAGTAGTATATAGTCACAGCAAGGCTTAATATTTTTCTGATTTAGTTGTACAGACTTGTTTCAAGCTAGGTTTTTCAAAACCTAACCATATGCAAAATGTCTAATATAATAGCATTAGCCTGTAACATAAGTGATGGAAAGATTATTATTATAATTATACTTTTAAAAAAGATTTATTAGTGACTATATAGTTAGACATGTGCCAGGTCCAAAAAGGAATAAAGATCTTGAGATATTTCCAGTGACATTGTACTTATAAGTAAATTTGTTATGGCTTTCGCTGCTGTTTTTTTTGTTTGTTTGTTTGTTTCTTTTGATTGTTCCTTGCTTTCATTTTTTGAATTAAAAACCATAACAGAAACATGTTAATATAAACATACATTTCTTTTTATATATATTAAATTTTTCACGTTTGCGATAAGGTGCCATTTGGGATATTTCAGTTTTGCTCTAATGTTTTGAGACTCCATTTGGAAGATCTGGTAATAGAGGTGGCTAATTTATCCTGCTGTTTTGTGTCTAAATGCTACATGACTGGCTAACAAAAACATGCAAATTTTATTTAAATGTGCTTGGCCTTGGCAAATTCATATATATTTGTTGTTGTGGCTTTGTCCTTTGTCAACTGTAGCTGTACCTCTCTTTCTCTCCTTTTTTTTTTAACACCCTGAACAAAAGCTGCACTCACGCTACTCTGGACTCACTGCCAAATTCAGTTTCTTTTCTGTCAAGTTATGATGTTTTAAATTCTGAAGAGGTTCCTTTAAGGATGAAAATCTACATGTACAGCCTACTTTATTTTTAAGAAAATAAATTACTAAACAACGAAAACGTGGAGATTACGTATTATTACTTCATTCTATATTTATGACTCCTCTTCTTACCCCACTCTGTCTTCCCTTTATTCTTTTCCCTGTCAAGCACTCCATCAGTTCCTCCCTCCCCGGCTTTCTGGGCCCCATTTGCTATCAAGCATAGCAGCTTCTATGATGCATTCTATGATGAAGTGACATGGGATAATGACTGGCCTAACTTACAGCCTGCTCCATGCTGGCCTCAGGAAGCAAACGTCACTGTTTACCTAAAACTCCACCAATAGGAGAAAACTGACTTGGGATTAATTACAAATAAAGAACATTTGTCTTTCCAAAGTAGGAAATATTTTTGTCTGTGGTTGCGTGTGTATATGATTTCAAAGCCACTGTTGCCTTACAAATGTCAAAATTTTTGTTCTGTTCCTTGGTTTTAGAAAAAAAAAGCATTAGGATCCGCATTCAGCAGTTAGGAGCCTGGTAATGACTTTCCTCCATAGCTGGCTTGTCTCAACAATGCTCAATAAGAAGACAAAGGAGCAGCACCAGGATTGGGAAGACCAGACAAACTTAAGTGAAATTGTCAACCCCCCAGGGAGGCATTAATAGTTTATTGGCTATGGAAGATGCATAGCAAAGTAAAGGAAGAAGGCTAGTCACCTTTAACATTAAGAAAAAATAACTATTATTATGACCAGTGTAGCATGAAGCACAAACAGAGTATTCTCTGGGCAGCAAAACATAACATGTAGCCCACCAGAGAAATTAATAAAATGAAAGCACCGTTTCTTGCAGATGGATATGTAGGAGAATAATGGTGCGGGGCTGCGCTGAGCTGTCATGCATCAGATACTACATCTGTTATGGAAATCAGGGGAAGTGGGGGCCTTTTGTTCATGCAAGAGCCCTCCCAATAGGGATTTGGCTGGAGTAGATTTTCTTGTTATTAAACATGATTTCTAGCTAGTCGAGAGCAGATGCTTCTGCAGCATTTGGAACTAATAACCAACCTTCAAGTGTATGCCACCCCTTCAAGAGGCTGGTACTGCCGGAGACACCAATTTCAGCTCAAAGATAATGTGTTCAGTTCAGTTTCTGCTTTGCACATGAATGACACTGACACCAGATGAGCCTTCTGGCCTAGAGTTTGCTGGAGACAGTAAAACAATGACCCTGGCCCTAAAGAGATCACATTGTAATGATTCCTATTTTTGTCTCAGTGCAAAGGTTGAAGCTTTCCAGGTATACTTGAGAGGGACAATTCAGAGTCAAGTCAGCAATGTGGAGGACCTTAGTTGGAGAGCAGGGAATGAGGGTAGAGGGAAACATGCAGACTCATACTGAACTTGGCAGTTATTCCCAGCCCATGCCCTTCCCAGGCTCTGACCTCTGAGCTAGAACTTTTGTTAAATAATTCATGATTCCACAGGTCACCACCTAATTCACTAAAGAAAAGCATGTTTTCTTGATAAACCACCCAAATTAAACTGCTCCACATCTTACTCTTGAGTTTCAAAATTTCTGTCAGAATGTAACACATTAATTTTACAAATAAAAAACCTACAAAGTTTAGGCATTCCTTATCTCCTAACCATTATAAATGGTTGTTTCCAAATAAGAAATAAACATTTTAATCAGTCTTTGCAGTTATAAATAAAATTTAAATTAAAAAAGCATTACGTCAAAACTTGAAGTCAATACCTAAAAAAAAATTCTAAAATGCGAAGACTAGGGACAACAAAGTATTTTTACATTTGATAGGTGTTCCTATTTATTGTTTAACATAAAGTTATAGTTACAAGTAGAGATGTAGATATAGATATAGATAGTACTTTTACCATTCACCTCAGAATGTTTTCCATTTCAAAACTGTCCAACTGTCCTGTAGTTAGAACTTACTGCCCTAGAAACTAGACAGTAATTCTGGGGTGGAACCTGTGCCAGCTGTGACACAGCTTGAAATGGAAGCATACTAGGCATTTCTAACACAGAAGTTATAGTTCGTATTTTGTTGTTGTAATTTTGTCCAAGTTGTAAACGCTGTGTCTTGAACTTGCTTAATTCCTTGTTACAGCTTGAAATACTGTTTCTAGGAATGTGATTTTGGCTTTCTCCTAATTTTTTGCCTATGATTCTGTGTGGCCTGCCTCAACCTGTTGAGTTCCCAAATGCCTCATAGGATTTCCTCTTTGAAAGAGATTTAGCTCGATATACAACTAATAACTCACCTCAGGGCTCTGTCCAGAGCTCTTTCAGATGAATTGAATGCAATCAAAATATTTGGTTGGTGGATTAAATCTGCTCTTGGAAAATTTGCTTACCCGTTCATAGGTAAGCCATTTGTAACAATGCCTTTCAATGTCACTACATAAACAGGTACTGAATAAACCAAGAATGTAATAACAACAATAATTTTCATTAGTAAGTTGCTTTCAGTTTATCATGTGCTTTCGAATGTTTGATGGAATTTAATCTGATCTTATTAATCGGAGAAGACAATAGGTGAATATTACTACCTGCATTTTACAAATAAAAAACAGGACCTGAGGCAGGTCATGGGGCACACTGGCTATCACACAGCTAGAAAGTGCTGAAACTGAACTTCTGACCCAGAAAAAAGAATTCATTAAAAAATGTTAAAAAATGTTTTATATCATGTTACTTTGAAAGTGCAATTGATTATTTTTCTGAAATCATAGTTAGAATTCTTGTTAAAATATTCAGGACAAATAAGATTCACCAGCACTTTTGAAACTAACCATGTCTTTCTGTAACTGCTGTGTTTTCGCCATATTTTTTTGGCATGTATGAAGGGATACTGAATGTAAGAAAGCTTTTAAAGGAGATGTAAACCTGAACATTCCAGATACTTGTGATATGTAAAAACGTGGCCGGTATATATATATTTGTATTATTATTTTTCACAAACAGGGTTGTTAACCCTAATGCCCTGGCCAACTTCCAGATAACGGATTACAATTTGCCTTGCTAAAATTCATTCCCTGCTGCTTTAATTAGATATGGTCTTTTCCCCTCCCTTTCGGCACAGTCTGCAGAACAGTTCTGTCCTGTCCACCAGCTGCTATCACTCCCTCTAGGAGGATAAAGTGATTCTTCTAACATCAAGAGACAAAGCAATAGCCACAAAATTTCATTTCAGAACAATATGTGTACTTTAATAATGATGATTAATATTTTTTAAAAAATTAAATCACAGAATGAAAAAGAAGCTTTTAAGATTATCCCTTTAAGCTGGATCATGGAGGGGCCACATCCCCAGGAAACCAGAACACCAAATTAATGTAGCCAACTCTGCTTTTAAATCCACCCAATTCTGCCCCCATCAAAGTCAAACCAATTGTTTTTTGTATACAAGTCTGCTAATTTGATTAGCTGTCATATATACATAGCAAGAAAAGTCAGCATAGTCCTAATTATTACCATGAGAGTAAATAATTTGAAATTCTCTACTAACACCCTAAATTTGATAAGTAAGCATTTATTTAACTATATGAAGCCCATATAAACCAAGGACCAAGAAAACAGAGAAAGAATTAAAAAGAAAAAAATGTTCCATATTTTGCCAGTGGATCTGTGGTGAAAATGAAATATTCATAATGTACTGCTGTAAAACAGTTTTCATGGGATTATGTGGGAAAGTCTATATCCCATATGGTGTTTCCAGACTGCCATCCCAGAGAGCTGCCATAAGGTGAAAGCTGGCTTGACAGAGGCAGTGCCCATCTGTATCTGGAGGTGCCGCTGCCACCCACAGAGCAGATCTCCATATCTGGACGTGTCTCAAAAGCTGGACATCCCTCCCTGAGACCACACAACGACTATCCTTTGCTTTGCTGTTGAAGTTGCTATGTCAGACTCCACCTCTCAATTCACATCAATTCCCGTCTCCCCTGCTGCAAAAAGAAATCCCACCTTGGATTTCTTCAGTCATACATATATGTCTCTGGATTCCTGGTATTCATAGTAACCCTCACAATTCACACACTTCTCTTTCTCTGTTTCACTTGACCCATTTCTGTCTTGCATTCCTCTTGAACCACAGGGTAAAATTTGAAAGTGGCAGTTACCATGCTTTAGGAACTTTATATGCTCATTCAGAAATCAGAAGCTGGCACATTTGCTTAAGTCTATGGAGTTTAAATGCTAAACATTAAAAGCTTGGTATGTTTATGGCATTTCACATGGAGCCTATCTTGGATGCTTTGTGTTCGGGAAGGTTATCATTAAATGAAAGGAGCACACCCAGTGTGGGGCAATGCAGATGGTGGGGATTGTGGGAAACTGGAGGGCTCATTCCCAGATGAAAATGGCAGCTTCTACTCAGTACTTATTTAATTTGTATATTACAGTAACTAATACAAAATTTAAGTAATTTCATCAAAGTCAAGCTAAATATAAGTATGGCCTCCAACATATATGACGTTCCTGTCCTCAAAAGAAGGGCTAGACGTTATGTTGATGTTAAATTAAGCTCAATGAAAGAGCAAGCTAGAGAAGAATCTGACGTGTTCGAAGATGGGAAATTGGTTTACCCAGTCATCCAACATAGGCAGGAAGTCCCCTCAGTAGAAGTCCTATGAAGGGGATTGATTCATCATATGAAGGACAAGTTAGATTACTTCTGAATCTAAGACAGGATTCTAAGACTAGGGTCTTTTCCAACCAGATCAAGATCCTTTTCTCTTCATCATTGTTAATTTAATCCTTACTGAAAGACATTTTTCATAGTGTCTGATGAAGCAGAAATATGTAAAATGAGATTGAGACTCATGATTTTATCAAATAAATGACTAATGAATTATAAAAATAAAGAATAAAAATGAATAAAAACAACTGTTACTGGTAACACCAGAGTGGCTGTCAGGAGACCTGATTCCTTGGCTCTCGACTCACCATGTTTGTGTTCTGGGACAACCCATTTAATGCTTCTTGGTATGTTTCAGGTTTTATAATATAAAGTAGTCAAAGTATATCAATCTAGTCATAGGACGAGATTAGCAGCTGAGTCATTCTTCAAATTCTACTGCAGAAAACACTAAATTATATAGGGTTTGACATCTAGTCGAAATTATCTCTAAGTTCCTTCCTACAATTGAAATTCAAAACTTGATTTATTATTCATTGAATTTTACTTACAATGAAAATAAAGTGATTTTTTCTTCAAAATAAACTGTGATAACTTTATTATTAATATTCACAATCACCTTGAAAGTGCCCATTGTATATTGAAAAATTATCTTTGTCTTCAAGAAGCTAATAATATATTTATGAAGATGAATTTTTTTATTAAGTGAAACCAACTACAATTACAAACCAACTAACGATAATGATAAATAAACTACTATAGTTGCAATTTGCATAACTTTTCAAATTGTAATTAAATTATAATTATAGTTATATAACTAACACGGCTAATCCAGTATAAATGAGGTCAACATTATAGTCCAAATGACACTGGGTGAAATTCCCAATGCCACAATCTCCTCAAATTATTTCTGGGAATCCCCCAAGTTACTTCAGTTTTGCTCACAGAAGGGTCTGTCTGCTAGAGTCAACTCTTACTGCCATGATTTCTCTCTGTGGCTACAACTCCCTCTGCTAATGTTACTGTTCTCCAAAGTGTCATATGGGGCATATTCATTAGCCTATCACTGATGCTTTTCAGGAGATGGCCAGTATTTTGATATTCCAAAAAGTAGTCTGTGAGTCACAGCAGTTTAGTTGCTGTGGAAATGAGGAAAGAAGCCTCCACTATGCCACATCTACTTTAGTTGATCTTCAAAGCAACACTACATTTCAAGAGACCTGAAATGACTCTTAAAAGCTGGCACTGAAGTTCTCCACTCTTGATCTTCTTATATAAACCCATAGGCTCAGCTCAACCCCTTATAAGTAATAGAACACCTGCATTTAAGTAAACGATGCTTTCATGCTTTCATAGAGTTCCCCATATAATGGATGGTCACTTACTAATATGGTTTTGGCTGGGTCCCCACCCAAATTTCATCTTGAATTGTAACTTCTACAATTCCCATGTGTCATGGGAGGAATCTGGTGGGGAGGTGATTCACTTATGGGTGCGGGTCTTTCCTGCCCTGTTCTGATGGTAAATAAGTCTCACAAACTGTGATGGTTTTAAAAGCGGGAGTTTCCTGGCACAAGCTCTCTGTTGTCTTATCTGCTACCATGTGAGACCATGCCTCTCACCTTCCACCATGATTGTGAGGCCTCCCCAGCTCCATGGAACTGTAAGTCCAATAAACCTTTCTTTTATAAATTGCCCAGTCTCAGGTATGTCTTTATCAGCAGTATGAGAATGGACTAATACAGTAAATTGGTACCAGTAGCGTGGGGCATTACTGAAAGGATACCTGAAAATGTGGAAGCGACTTTGGAACTGGGTAACAGGCAGTGGCTGGAATAGTTTGGAGGGCTCAGAAGAAGACAGGAAAATGTGGGTAAGTTTGGAACTTCCTAGAGACTTGTTGAATGGCTTTGACCAAAATGCTGACAGTGATATGAACAATAAGGTCCAGGCTGAGGGGGTCTCAGACGGAGATGAGGAACTTGTTGGGAACTGGAGCAAAGGTGACTCTTGTTATGTTTTAGCAAAGAGACTGGTGGCATTTTGCCCCTGCCCTAAAGATTTATGGAACTTTGAACTTGAGAGAAATGATTTCGGGTATATGGCAGAAGAAATTTTTAAGCAGCAAAGCATTCAAGAGGTGACTTGGGTGCTATTAAAGGCGTTCAGTCTTAAAAGGGAAACAGGGTATAAAAGTTGGTTAAATTTGCAGCTTGACAATGCTATAGAAAAGAAAATCCCATTTTCTGAGAAGAAATTCAAGCTGGCTGCAGAAATTTGCATAAGTAACAAGGAGCCCGGTGTTAATTCCCAAAACAATAGAGAAAATGTCTCCAGGGCATGTCAGAGGTCTTCAAGGCAGCCCCTTCCATTACAATCCCAGAGGCCTAGGAAGAGAAGGTGGTTTTGTGGGGCAGGCCCAGGGTCCCTGTGCTGTGTGCAGCCTAGGAACTTCGTGCCCTGCATCCCAGCTGCTCCAGCTGTGGCTGAAAAGGGCAAACAGAGCTCAGCTGTGGGTTCAGAGGGTGCAAGCCCCAAGCCTTGGAAGCTTCCATGTGTTGTTGAGGCTGCAAGTGCACAAAAGTCAAGAACTGAGGTCTGGAAACTTCCACCTAGGTTTCAGAGGATGTATGGAAATGCCTGGATGTCCAGGCAGAATTTTGCTGCAGGGGCAGAGCTCTCATGGAGAACCTCTGCTCAGATAGTACAGAAGGAAAATGTGGGGGTGGGAGCCTCCATGCAGAGTCCACATTGGGGCACTGTCTAGTGGAGCCATGAGAAGATGGCCACCATCCTCCAGACCCCAGAATGGTAGATCCACTGACAGCTTGCACTGTGCACCTGGAAAAGCCACAGACACCCAACACCAGCCCATGAAAGCAGCCAGGTGGCAGGCTGTACCCTGCAAAGTCACAGGGGTGGAGCTGCCCATGACCATGGGAGCCCACCATAAGCTTGACTCACATCCAAGACATAGAGTCAAAGGACATCATTTTGGGTCTTTAAGATTTAACTTCCCTACTGGATTTCAGACTTGCAAGGGGCCTGTAGTCCCTTTGTTTTGGCCTATTTCTTCCATTTGGAATGGCTGTATTTACCAAATGCCTGTACCCTCATTGTATCTAGAAAGTAACTTACTTTGTTTTGATTTTACAGGCTCATAGATAGAAGGGACTTGCCTTGTCGCAGATGAGACATTGGACTGTGGACTTTTGAGTTAATGCTGAAATGAGTTAAGACTTTAGGGGAGTGTTGGGAAGGCATGATTGGCTTTGAAATGTGAAGACATGAGATTTGGGAGGGGCCAGGGGCAGAATGATATGGTTTGGCTATGTCACCACCCAAATCACATCTTGAATTGTAGCTCCCACAGTTCTCATATGTCGTCGGGAGGAACCCAGTGGGAGGTGACTGAATTATGGGGGCGGGTCTTTCCTGCACAGTTCTCATGATAGTCAAAGAGTCTCATGGCCTCTGATGGTTTTAAAAACAGGAGTTTCCTTGCACAAGCTCTCTTTTCTCTTGTCTGCTCCCATGTGAGATGGTCTTTCACCTTCTACCATAATTGTGATGCCTCCCTAGCCACGTGGAACTGTAAGTCCAATAAACCTTTCTTTTATAAATTGCCCAGAGTCAGATATGTCTTTATCAATAGCGTGAAAATGGACTAATACACCTACTTTATTTGTGTCATTAAATGTGCATTTTGGAGAGTTTCTTAAACTTTTTATCCAGGATAGGCTAGGTTATGAAAGGGTGACAAATAATCCCCACATCAGAGGAAGGCATGGCTATTGACACTGGGGAAGTTAAGGAAGAAAATGGAAAAGAGATGGAATGTAAGTTGGACTTTGAAGAAAAGACAATAGAGTTTTGAAAAACGAATGAGAAACATCTGGTGAAATCAAAATATGGAAACCCAAGGGCAAAAGTGGACATCAGGAAGTATGTGGGGAACAGTGGGTACACCAGTTTCCATCATCAGCAGGTTTGTACTGCAGTAATCAGTGGCATAAGGGTGGAGTAGTTTGGGAACAGATTGTTGAAGGCCAAGACAAAGAATTTGGTCTTTGTTCTACAAAAAATAAGGAGTCTTTAAAGGTTTTGAGAGACAAGGTAGTGATTGCAATGTAAGAAGATAAATCCGTTTGTGGAGAAGTTGATGGATTAGAAGAAGAAAGTAATAGAGAGAAACTAAGTAGTCCACAATTACAGTCAAGGCAAGGATGGTGACAGAAGGAATGGTGGGAAAAAACAACTGGGGAAAACTGGGGAGAGGAAAGGTTAATAGGAGTGGGTGGGTGAATAAAGGAAAGGAGAAAAGGAGAATAACAAATTCTATGCCTACTTATGAGTACTGGCAGAATTGGTAGAGTGTGTGTGTTATGTGTGTGTGTGAGAGAGAGGGAGACAGGGAAAGAGAGAAAGAAAAGAAAGAATGGCCACATCAGGCTCTTACCTGATTCAGTTTCCTTTCCTTTTCTTTTCTTTTCTTTTCTTTTTTTTTTGAGATGGAGTCTCGCACTGTCACCCCGGCTGGAGTGCAATGGCAAGATCTTGGCTCACTGCAATCTCCACCTCCCAGGTTCAACTGATTCTTCCACCTCGGCCTCCCGAGTAGTTGGGATTGCAGGCGTCTACCACCACACCCAGCTAATTTTTTGTATTTTTAGTAGAGACAGGGATGCACTATGTTGGCCAGGCTGGTCTCAAACTCCCCACCTTGTGATCCGCCAGCCTCAGCCTCCCAAAGTGCTGAGATTACAGGCATGAGCCACCGCGCCCGACCAGTTTTCTTTCTTTAAATGTCTGCAGAGGCTCCTAAAAATCTTTCCTTTTGATTTAGTTGTGTAAATTAACTTGGCTTTAGGTGTTATTAAACAAGGTTCAGTGTCCAATAAATTGGGTAGTGTTATGATGAGAACTGCTATTTCTAAAATAAATCATAATTTTGCTTGTTAAATAGTTTATGGTTGAACCAGTGGGACCACTTTGTGATTTCAATGTTTTACGCTTAAAAGTGTTCTCTTAGGCTTCTCAGTTCAGATTGCCCTCACAATATTAACTAGATTTGGCTTTTCAGTTATTTGGCACCATCACTATCTCCTTTATCAGTTCAAATCATAGCTCAGGATTTTTTCTTTTCCACACCCCTTTGTTCACACTTATCCAGTTATGCCTCAAGTTTTGCTATTTTGCCTGCTAACATATTTCCAGCCACATGATATTAATATTTGCAAATGTTTTCTTTCAATGTATTCAAGAGGTTTCACTCATGGCATTTTTCCAACTGACAGATTCTGAGTATCCCCATGGCCGGCCATCTGTAATTTCTCCAAGTGATCAAGGAAGAAGAATGGACTCTGCTTTCTGTACTCCCTCCTCTGTGGCTGGCAGTTTAGAGCTATAATGGGTATTACTGTTATAGGATTCACAAATATGTGTTGATTCCCTCTCTATCTCCCTTTCTTTAGGAGCTGCCCACAGTCTGTGCTGCTAACCGCACAACACAACACAAGACTTGAGCATTTTCACAGTGATGGACAGCATTATCAGGTCACCCAAAACATTTTTAGTTGTAACTTTATTAAAACCATCATTGCATCCAAGTCAATTATGAGTAAGAAAGTAGATAATTTTCAGAAAAAAATGGTATTTTAAAAAATTTCATTATTTTTGCTTTAGGAATATATTGTTTGATATGCATCTGTCACTGAAAGTCAACACCCGATCAGTTGTAACCACAAGCTAAACTAAAATACACTAATGATTATATCATGCTGATATAAGAATATACTACTCATCAGTGTCATCCAGGTAAATAAATGACTATTCTCCTGGACTGGAGTCATATTTGGCCTAGCTCCAGTAACTGCACTCCTAACCACCACTCCTGGGCTTACTTGCTTGTAAGCTGTCAAAGCACTCTACAACCTTAATAAACAGGGTGGTGTGGTTGTAATAATAGATAAATAGACCATTGGAATAGAAAATAGATTCCAAAAAGTCATCTATATCCATGACAAAACTTGGTAGATGATGATGATAAGGAAAAGATAAATTATTCAGTTAATAAGGCTTAGAAAATAGAATGATTTGAGAGGGAAATTGAGATCTGATTTCAAACAACATACAAAGATGATTTTTGAATAAATTAGAAAGTCAAATGTAGGCCAGGTGCGGTGGCTCACACCTGTGATCCCAGCACTTTGGGAGGCCAAGGCGGGTGGATCATGAGGTCAGGAGTTCAAGACCAGCCTGTCCAAGACGGTGAAACCCTGTCTACTAAAAATGCGAAATAAATAGCTGGGCATGGTGGCTGGCGCCTTTAATCCCAGTTACTTGGGAGGCTGAGGCAGAGAATTGCTTGAACCCAGGAGGTGGAGGTTGCAGTGAGCCAAAATTCTGCCACTGCACTCCAGCCTACGTGACAGAGCAAGACTCTGTCTCAAAAAAAAAAAAAAAAAAAAGAAAAGAAAAGAAGAAAATGAAAGTCAAATGTGAAAAATAAAACTATAAAAAGCAGTAAAAATAGTGTGGAATTATTGAAATATGATGGTACTTTCATCTATATTTTATAAAATATTATTGAAGTGTTAAAAATAAGGTTTATCTATATGTGCCAATATAGAAAGATATTTGTATTCAGTTAAAAAAATAATGTCCTGATGACATAATGGTACAATTTCCTCATGCAATATATGTATGTACGTGTGTACAAACACATATACACTCATACATTCCTATGTGTTTACACACACATACAAGAAAAAAAACAGATAATTCTCAGTGTTGACAGAAGGCTAATAAGAAAGGGTTTGTAGATAATTCTGATACTATATCTTTTTCTTCTATACTTTATTATATCACCTATACTATGTATTTTTATTTTATAAAACTAAACAGTCATTATTATTTTTGAGATAAAAGAATATTTATGCCATCCCTTCAAATAAAAGTAATATTTGATATTGTTTTATGCTGACCAAATGAGACAAAAACATTGTCACAACTTCCAAAAGTCCTTTTTGTGCCATGAAGTGGGCTATCACCTCTCCCTTAGACTTGAGCAATTGCATCTTAATTCATCTCCTGCCTGCAGTCTTGTGCCCATTCCCTCCAATCTGTCTCCACATGGAAGATGTGGATATGAAGTTCTCCAGCCCCCAGCTGTGTCTGCTCAGATGTCACTTTCTCTGCAGATTCCCCTGTCTAAATTGGTGTACTCTCAGAGCACCCTGCACTTTTTATCACATACCACAATTTATACTTGCAGTTTTTTGCATTTCTTTATTTAATACCTTCTTCACTATTCTGAAAGCATCATGGAGGAAGGGATAGGGTCTCTTTTCTTCCCTATGGAATCCCCATCATTTAACACAGTGCCTGTCATGCAATGGTTAAGTGGTTAAGTATTGAATGGATGAATGAGTGAATTGCATAAATAAACAAATATGAATTAGATGAATATATGAATTGTTCAAGACAGAAGCCTCCAATTACAAAGTATACACATTAAAGAGAAAATAGGAACCATAAATATTTTTTGCATACAACTAGAAGGAAATTTAAGCACAGGTACCCTGAGAAAAACTGGACAATGAATGAAGCCTATATCCTGATTTTCTTAGAATCTTTTTGAACAAGAACCATGGCAGGAAGTGCTAAGTGATGAAGGTCAGACTTGTTATTTACAAAGCTGCCTACATTTTCCAGCTGTATTTCAGGTCAGGACTGGCAAGATAACAAGATACTCAGGAGAGTTCTTCTTTCATTCTGGAAATGAATGTTCTAAAAGAAACATATTGGTGAAAGACACAGCCCTCAGACCCTGGAAGGAGCATAACTCAGGGCTGGCCTGAGGGAGGCAAAAAATCAATAGCTTTAACAGTGAATGAGACCAGCTTCTTTCTAACTAACGCTGGCAAAGGGGGGAACCCTCTGGGGCACTGATATTGGCATTGTCTCCATCAATTTCCTCTGGCTCTGCTTGATAGCAGCTAACAGTAGGGTTTGGGGATGCAGTGGGGTTAGCTGAGCCAGGGGAGGGGCAACCAGGGAATCCCAGCTGGCTCACCGAGATGATTTCCTTCTGCTTAATTCCCTTGTCTCAGCCACTGGAAGCCCATGGGACATCTACCAGGCAAGAGCCTGACCTTGGGAGCATTAATAATATTCCTGAATTGAAATTAGGGCTCCAGTCACAAGCTTTCTCTTCATCATTGTATTCTGCCACATAATGGAAAAGAAATTTTAAAAATTTTCAAAATTAAGGTTTTATCATTGAGGCAGACAACTCTCAAACAGGAAAATAACTCCTAGGCGTCATCTTTCTCCATCCAGTTGGCTAATGGTAGACAAAGATTTTAAACCCAAACTTTTTTCTTATCACAATGGTCTGTGTTTCTTCCAAGAAAAAGAAAATGCTTTCCCATGACAGTATCCATTAATCAAAATCAATAGCGATAAAAGCAATTTTTTCTTTTTGAGTTAAGGGAGGAGAAACCATCTGGAAAGAGAAACCTGACTCTTCAGAAAGGAAACACCCTCAGCCTTGCATCCAAACTAACTTATCCCATCACCAGAAAAGCAAGGTCTTTTTTAAAAAACAATAATATCATATAACCCATAATATCATATAACCCTTTACCCACTGCTATAATCTTACCATTTGCTTGTTTTGTTTCATTTTGTTTTTTAATATAAGCAATTACTTTAGGTTCTGGGATCTCCTTTTAACTTTAATTATGGCATCATTCTAAAATTATACAGTTGAGAAGAGTTGATCATCTCCTCTTGGCCCATCTCTTCTAAATAAAAAATCTTCATAACCATGCCTCTCTCTCGTCACTCTGTAATAACTACTTTGTCACAATTTTGAGTGTAATTAACTTGTAATATTTATTGGTTTACTTATAGATTTTCGTATTTATTTAGCATACGCTACAGACAACCTAAAACTATAGAAAATTAACTTACAGTAAGTTTGATTATAAGTTCGTAGTACTTAAAGATAATTTAGGATGGAAGGAAATAATATTAGAATGTAAGAAAGGAAACTGCCCTATTTTTGCATTTTCTAGTATGTAATAGGAAATACAAAGGTCCAATTACAAATCAACCTTCTCTCATTTTCCTATTTATATAGCAGAAAATATTACTATTCATGCAACTTCATTTCAGCCAGCATTTCTATTGGGTTCTTCTGATTTACTGCAGCCACCTGGAGAGCAAAACTAAGAAGTCAGCCTGGTTCCAGTCCCAGAGTCACAGACATCTGCCTCAGTAAAGCTGAGATTCCTTGAGCTGAAGATTTGCCTGTGATTGTTGCTGATGACAAGGAAATTTGAGCTCTATCTGGCTTAAAGGAAGGAATTGAAAAAAACTATTCAGCTAACTTCAGTCATTTCTCATTCTCTCATGACTGCCCAAAGTAGTATTTTAAAAATATAGAACATAAGCTCTCATGGCCAAGGAAGAAGGTAGTGCTGAAACTGCTTGAGAATTAATTGGGTCTGGGTTTAAATACCAAGTTTACAAAATATCAGCTGTGTTAACTTGCATGAGATATTTCTCTTTGAGCCTCAGTTTCCCCATTTGAAACCTAATTTAAAAGGTTGAAGTAAATGTATGTAAAGCAGTTGGAATGTAATAAATGTTCAATGTTTGTTTGTTTGTTTGTTTTTGAGACAGTCTCCCTTTGTTTCCCAGGTTGGAGTGCAGTGGCATGATTTTGGCTCACTGCAGCCTCTGCTTCCCAGGTTCAAGTGATTCTCTTGCCTCAGCCTCCCGGGTAGCTGGGACTACAGGCACATGCCACCATGCCCAGCTAATTTTTTGTATTTTTAAATAGAGACCGGGTTTCACCGTGTTAGTCAGGATCGTCTCAATCTCCTGACCTCGTGATCCACCTGCCTCGGCCTCCCAAATTGCTGGGATTATAGGCGTGAGCCACCGTGCCCGGCCCAATGTTTGCTATTTTTAATGTATTTGATTTTTTTTTTTTTTTTTTTTTTTGTGTGTGTGTGACAGAGTCTCACTCTGTCGCCCAGGCTGGAGTGCAATGATTCGATCTCGGCTCACTGCAAACTCCAGTTCCCACGTTCAAACGATTCTCCTGCCTCAGCCTCCCGAGTAGCTGAGATTATAGGCATCTGCCATCATGCCCAGTGAATTTTTGTATTTATAGTAGAGATGGGGTTTCACCATATTGGTCAGGGTCATTACAAAGTATATGCATTAAAGAGAAAATAGGAACCATAAATATTTTTTGCATACAACTAGAAGGAAATTTAAGCACAGGTACCCTGAGAAAAACTGGACAATGAATGAAGCCTATATCCTGATTTTCTTAGAATCTTTTTGAACAAGAACCATGGCAGGAAGTGCTAAGTGATGAAGGTCAGACTCGTTATTTACAAAGCTGCCTACATTTTCCAGCTGACCTCAGGTGATCCACCCATCTTAGCCTCCCAAACTACTGAGATTGCAGGCATGAGCCACCATGCCCAGCCTGTATTTGATTTTGATTACACTGAAAAGTACCATGAAAAATAGAAATGGAATAGTTTCTAATAACTATAATTCAATAAAGCATTTTCCTTTTCTTGTGAATGTATGCCATGTTGGTCAATATCAGACATTAAATGGAAGCATCATTATACATTTTCTAAGGCAGCTGTGGTTGTCTGGCAATGAGTAGTTTAAATATTTTTTCCAGATACAGTCATGTGCCACATAACAATGTTTCAGTCCATGATGGACTGCATATACAGTGGTTCCACAAGATTATAATGGAGCTGAAAAATTTATGTCACTTATCAGTGATGTCATAGCTATTGCAATGTCATAGCACAAAGCATTCTGGTTTCTAGGTTTAGATACACAAATACTTATCATGTTACAGTCGCCTACAGTACTCAGGACACTGACATGCTGTACATGTTTGCAGCCTAGGAACAACAGGCTATGCCATATTGTCTAGGTGTGTAGTACACTCTACCATCTAGGTTTGTGGAAGTACACTGTATGATATTCACACAACAATGAAATCACCTAAGGATGCATTTCTCAGAACATGTCCCCATGGTAAAGCAACACATATCTGGGAACTAATCTTGTGATGCTCTGTGTTGTAGAATTTGAAGAAGTTTGTATTCGTGAGCTAAATAAAACAGGCAAGACTTGCATCTTAGGAAAGATTTAGTCTTGCCTGTGAGTTCTTCTTCTACCTACCTGTGTGAGATAGATGGCTATCCATACAAATGCCTTCAGAATCTCATTCATTTGTCCATATATGCATGCATGCTTCCATTTAGCAAATACTTATACTTTCATGGGAGAAAAGATCCTCAACTTGCCTGATTTACAAGTTGTGTGAAAAACTTATTTAAGAGAAATAATATATAAGGGTAATTGTCTCCCTGTAGTTTCAAACATTAGCATTTTTAATTGTATAATAGTATTCATTTTAAAAAGTCACTCAGTCTTACCCTCCAAACATAACTGCTATTAACAATGATTAATAACAACCACAGTCGTCACCTGTGAAAGTTTCTCAGTTTTGTCTGTGGATAGGCCTCTTTAATGCCTTCAGTTTAGGTATTAATTATATTCTATATTTTTTAGTATCCTTGCATTATTTGCTTATTCAATCTCTTTTTCACCTTATTAGATGCCTTTTTGTCTCCACTTGTTTTGTTTTACTAAGTCACTTCTTGCTTTGTAGAAGGCATGTTTTCTTGCCATTTTGTTAGGTTGCCAGATGTTTACTGAAGGTTTTTTTTTTAAGTCTGCAGCGATCATTTTCAGAGTCCAGAGTGTCCACCATTACACTATGGAACCTGGAACTCAAGCAATCATTTTCAAAGGCAAGCTTTTATTCTTAAACTTGTTGTTGCTATTTACTTGTTTTTCCTTAGGAGGTTTCTTCCCCCTCCCCACAGGCTCCAGTTTTCTCTCTATATTTATCCTAGCCCCGGGTGAAATCTGTGCAGTTACACTGAAAACAGCCCCTACCTCTCTCCTCTGTCTTCTCAGTTATTCCCTGGATGGCAAGTTCTTTGCCTGTAATGCAGAGAGATGTTGACAGTGAGGATGATCTACCATGGGAAAGTGACCAGGGATAGATAGCAAGTGTCCAGTTCTTCACCATGACAGGTTCTAACTCTTGTAGTCATGAAAACATGTTAGGGAAACTGTGAAGTATTTCCCTACTTTTTTCAGGTGACTCCTTTTTTAGGAAACAAAACTGTGATGAACCAAGAATACACCATAATGATTAGGAGTAGAGATTTTCTTGGTTTAAATGTCAACACCACCATTTGCTAGCTGTATGCAAATCAACTTAATTTCTCTGTGCCTCTGTTTCCCCTCAACTGAAAATGTTATTAGCTGTAGTAAGCATTTTGTTGGTTTCTTGTGCAGATTCAGTGATTAGCCAAGTAAACTCCTTAGAATACTGCCAGGTATATAGTAAGTACTATGTAACTGTTTGCCGTTATTGCTGTGAGTTGTAGCCTGGGAAGATTCTTCTCTCAATCTGTCTCCTTATAATTATTGTCAATTATCTATAATCTTAGTAGTGAGTGATTTTTCAGTTATGGTTTTTGATGCTATAAGATTTCAATTTCTTCTTTGTCTCCCAAGTACTTTAGGGAAAGATATTGAGAAGTCGGGAAATGAACTTCAGACTTCCTTGGAATAAGCTGGACCACCAATAAACTGTGGACCTGAGTTGTAATTTCTAAACACTCTACAGAATTGTTTTCATTAAGTAAGTTCTGTAGTACTAGGTGATGCAAAAAACCTGCAATTACTTTTGCACCCACCTAATAACTCACTGCCCTTTAAAATGAAAGGTGAACTCTCCAGGTTATAAAATCTAACATCACAATTTAAAACTTTAGAGGTATTGCATCCTAAAGAAAAAAAATTTTTAAAGAAGTACCAGGTAGGGAGTTCTAAAAAAAACAAACACTGAAACAGACCTGATTTTTTGACAAAAAATATGTGACTTTTGTACACCAAAAATTTTCCTAATTCTCTGTGGACACCAACTGGTCTCCTATAATTTAACTCAACTCTGACAGTAACTACCAGAATTGCAGACACCCACAGGTTAAGAGCTCTGTCCCGGCTGGGCGTGGTGGCTCACGTCTGTAATCCCAGCACTTTGTGAGGCTGAGGTGGGCGGATCACGCGGTCAGGAGTTCAAGACCAGCCCGGCCAATATGGTGAAACCCTGTCTCTGCTAAATATACAAAAATTAGCTGGATATGGTGGTGCATGCCTATAATCCTAGCTACTCAGGAGGCTGAAGAAGGAGAATCACTTGAACCCGGGTGGCAGAGGTTGCAGTGAGCCAAGATTGTACCACTGAACTCCAGCCTGGGCAACAGAGTGAGACTCCATTTAAAAAAAAAAAAGAGCTCTGTCTCACGAAACTGCCCCCCACCCCCAAACTTCAGACCCTAGTCACAAGTTCCAGGTTGTGACCTGCGCTTCTAACCAACTAGCTACAGATCAGAAGTACCCATACCACCTCCACAGGTTTGATAATTTGCTAGAATGGTTCCCAGAATTCAGGAAAGTATTTTACTTGCTATTACCAATGTATTATAAAGGATGCAACTCAGGAACAGCCAAATGGGAGCACTGCATAGGGCAAGGTATGAGGATGGTGGCTCTAGCCGCTTCCATGCCCTCTCCAGGTGCACCACTGTCCCAGCACCCTGATGTTTTTACCAGTCCAGAAGTTCTCCAAAGCCTGTTGTTTAGGGTTTTATGGAAACTTCATTTCATAAACATAACTGATGAAAGGTCAATGGTGATTGAGTCAATCTCTAGCCCCTCCTCTTTCTGGAGGTAAGGGAGTGGGCTGCAAGTTCCACTGCTCTAATCCCACGGTTGATCCCTCTGGCAAGCAGCCTTCATGCTCCCAGAGCCACCTCAGCTTAAACTCTGGTGTGACTGAAATGGGTTTATTATGAGTAACAAATGTGCTTCTCTCACTCCTACCACTCAGGAGATTCCAAGGATTTTAGAAGCTCTGTACCAGGAACTGGGGGCGAGAGTATGTATGTGTATATATATATATTTCATATTACAACACAGGAGTATATACTGTATCATTGGATAAAGGAACAACATCAAAATGTACTTTGATGAAACACATTTCTAGACAACATGGAACCAAGCTTCAAATCCTGCCAGCCTGGTTCCTTCTGTTTAATATATGACTCAAATGAGCTCCGGGTTTTTCAGAGGAAATTATAAAGGCTAAGATTATACTTGTTTTGGGAACACTTGAACAAGTAAGAATTCTGTTTTGCCTTTTATTCTCTTTAGTTTGCGCAAGCTTACATAAAATGATCAAAAGAAAAATAATATAAATGAAAAATGATCTCTGACCACAACTATCAATAAACATATTTTTAAATCGATGCTTTTATTTTAGAGTTTCTAACATTGTTCTTGTTGATTTGAAGTCGCAACAAGAAGACATTAATAAATGTGTAATAAAAACATGGAAAGCAATTTGCAGCAATATTAAAATATGAAGCAATTCAATAAACAAGCAGACAAATCCTGCTTGATTTGTGTCCACCAAAGTGGACACATTAATTTTTATATTTCATCCTTTGAATTCAACTTTTAAATTTCATGTCCTTTCTATATGTACAAAGTTGTGATGTGAATTGTGATTAAAATGACCTAGAATTATAAAAAATTACTATCAAAGAAGCAGTGACTCTTAAATTAATTTTTACTGCACTAAACTAATGACTTGCACTAATATTACAGTTGTATCTTAAACAGTGTCAACAATTTAAATGAGCCAGATAATTGATTGAATACGAATTAATATAGGTTGAAAAGCTAACAGGGAAATAAATTATTTCCAAGGTAGTAGCATTTCATTGAAGCTGTATGATAATTATCTTAACTCTAACTAGGGCAGATTTAGTGTGCGACCAAGAACAAACGGATGAAGATGTTTGGGAAGCAACAGTGTCTATGTGCTAAATCTGACAGATCTACCTAACGCATAGCGAAATAAGTTTGGTTATTGTCTAAGTTATGTAGTCTAATATGGAGAGAGAAACTGAGAAATATTTTAATTAACCAGAAAATTGGCAAATCTCTGCTTGATTGTGACCGTGTAGAGGAAAGATCAACGCATCTCCAAGCAGAGTTTTGTTTTCAGAGGTATACTTTCGGAGTCTCTGATAAGAATCAGTCTTAGTAGTGAATACCGAATTTGGGTGTCTATGTGTACGTTTTCTTTTAAGTGTAAAATATAAATATTGTACTGAAAATGAAGGAGAGAGGACCACACATGTGAATAAAAGAAACTTCAGAGACTAAAGTCAAACTAATTGTGTACTTAGAATTCTTTCTGGCAATATGTTCTTTGAAGAGGATAATGGCAAAGTCAGAAACTTTCATGTCTAAGAAGCTACAAGGATAATCATGTCTTCAGCAAAAAGGCATGCAAAAACTCTCCTGCAAGTTTCGCTTCCAAATCAGTGGAAGAGCAGGTTTTTTGTTCCAGAGGTTACCCATACAGGAAACATTTGTGTTTTTGAAGATGAAAGCTTGTCAGAGGTTCTGGGAGCTAGCCAAAAACGACTAACTTCTCTGACAGGTTGTGATGGATGATTTAAAAGGTATGTAAAGAGAAGAGATATAATCTGAGGGTTAGTCAATTGATCTTTAAAGAAATATTTTAAAGAAAGAAAACAAGTCTTGAAAGAAAGATTTAAAATATACATTAAAATGTATAGAACATTCTAATATCTAAGAACAAAAGAATTTTTCAGTAGTATTTGCTATTTACCTAATCAGAGAGCAATAAGAATCATTCAAAAATGTTATTATCTTTAAAGTGACAGTTTAAAATAAAAGCTGAGAAAT
This sequence comes from Ateles fusciceps, assembly GCA_036589455.1. Lineage (NCBI taxonomy): Eukaryota > Metazoa > Chordata > Mammalia > Primates > Atelidae > Ateles > Ateles fusciceps. The sequence goes on along the minus strand of JAZHEH010001266.1, from coordinate 12,107,713 downwards.
TTTAAACTCAAATCTGGAATTGTCTGGAGCATTTTGTATAGACAGTAGAGTCCCATGTAGTCATTTATACTGCTTACACATATATTTTAGAGATTGTGTTGCATAACTCTTGTAGAAACAGAAATTCCAATTTTCCGTTTCACAACTTTACAAAATCCCATTTTTGTAAATTTCGTAAAAACAAATTCTTTTACCGTCATAATTTTACAAAATTTCATTTCTGTAAATTTTGTTAAAAAAAAAGAAAGAAATTTTGTTTCAGTAGTTCATAATTTTACAAAATCTTATTTCTAAAATTTAGTCTTAACAATTTAAAACACAAAGTAATTGATGTTTATGATTCCTTTTCTTTCTCCTTATATGTTATGTCTTTAAATATCCCAACCCTCTGAGTAGCCATTTCTGTAATAAAGCACCCATTTCACAGGAGTGCCTGTTCTAAAATGTATCCCTCTTCCTTTGCTTTACAAACAACCTGACCTTTTTTTTGTTGTGGTGGTGAAATATACATAACATACAATTTACCCTTTCAACCATTTTTAAACATACAATTCAGTGGTCCACAATGTTGTGCAATCATCACCACTGTTCATTTCTAGAACTCTTAGGTCATCCCAAACAGAAACTCTCTACCCATTAAACAATAACTCCCAATTTCCCACAGCGCCCCTGGTAACCCTAGTCTACTTTCTGTCTCTATGAATTTAACTATTCTAAGTCCTTCATACAATTAGAATCACATAGTATTTGCTCCGTATGTGTCTTTATTTCAGTTAGCATAAAGTTTTCAAGATTCATCATATTGTAACATATACCAAATTTAATTTCCTTTAGGGCTGAATAATATTTCATTATATGTATATATTTTCTCTTTCTGTTCATCTGTTGATGGATATTTGGGTTCTCACTTTTTGGCTATGGTGAGTAATGTTGCTATAAACGTTGATGTAAAAGTATCTGTTTGAATCTCTGCTTTCAACTTTTTAAGGTATATAACTAGAAGTAGAATTGCTGGATCACATGGTAATTCTTTGTGTAACTTTGTGAGGAAGCACTGAATTACCTTCCACAGTGTCTTCGCCATTTTACGTTCCCACCACCAGCAAGATGGCACAACATTCTAATTTCTCACCAACACCCGTGGTTTTCCTTAGTTCTTGTTCTTTCTTTTTTCATTTGTTTCCTTCTTTCCTTATCTCTTTCTTTTCTCCTATTCCTCCTCCTTCTCTTTCTCCTCCTTTTCTTTTTCCTCCCTTTTCTTTCCTCCTTCTCCTTCCCCCTCCTCCTTCTTCTATTTTTAAATAATAGCCAAACTAATGAGTATAAAGTGCAATTTCATTGTGGTTTTGATTTATATTTCCCTAATAGCTAGTGATGTTGAACATATTTTTATGTGCTACTGGACATTTGTGTATCTTCTTTGGAGAAATGTCTGTTTAAATCATTACACCATTTTTGAATTGTGTTATCTGTTATTTTGTTGTTGACTTCTAAGTTTTTTTTTTTTAATTTGGGGATATTAATTTTGTATCAGATATATGCTTTGTAAATATTTTCTCCCACTCTGTGAGTTGTCTTTTCACTCTCTTGATAGCATCCTTTGATGCTGAAAAGTTTTAAATTTTGATTAAAGTTCAATTTATCGATTATTTTCTTATTTGTGTTTATACTGTTGTATTCAAGAAATCATTGCCAATATCAATGTTGTGAATATTTTCCCCTAGGTTTTTTCTAAGGATTTTATAGTTTCACCCTTCCATAAAGTTGTTGACCCTTTTGAGTTAATTCTTATATGTAGCATAAAGTTCCAATTTCTTTATTTTACATGTGAATATTTAGTTGTCCTAGTGCCATATGTTGAAAACACTATCTTTTCCCTACTGAATGGTTTCGGCGCTATTGTCAAAAATTGATTGACCACAAGGGCTTTTTGTCTGAGTTCTCTATTCTGTTTCATTAGTCTGTATGTCTGAGTTTATGCCAGCACCAATCTGTTTTGGTTATTGTAGCTTTGCAGTGAGTTTTGAGATCAGGAAGTATGAGTCCTCCAATTCTGTTCTTGTTTTTTCCCCAAGATTGTTTTGACTACGTACAGTTCCTTGATATTCCAAATGAATTTTAGGATGGATTTTGTATTTCTGCAAAAATGAGCATGGGGGTTTTGATAGAGATCTAATTGAATCTGAAGATTGCTTTACATGAAATGTTCATCTTAACAATGTTTTCTTCCAATCCATGAGCATGTGCATATTTTCATTTACTTATTCTGTAATTTATTTCAGCAATTTTTATAGTTTTCTGTGTACTAGCCTTTCACCTGGAGTGAAAATTTCAATATTAAATGTATTTCTAAATATTTTATTATTTTTGACACTATTGCAGATGGTATTGTTAATTTCACTTTTGGATTTTTCATTGTTAATCAGTAGAAAGGCAACTTGTTTTGTGTGTTGTTTTTGTACCTTGCAACTTTACTGATTTTGTTTATTAGCTCTAAAAGTTTGCATGTGTATGCGTGGTAATCTTTAGGATTTTGTGCATGTAAGACTATGTCTTCTGTGAGCAGAGATAATTTTACTTCCTTTTTTTTTTTACAGTTTGAATATCTTTTATTTCTTTTTCTTGCCTAATTATTCTGGCAAGAACTTTCAATACTATGTTGAATAGGAATGGCAGCAGTGGGGGCTCTTGTGTTGTTTCTGTTCTTAAGGAAAAAGCTTGTCTTTTCACCATTGAGTATGATGTTAATTTTGACAACCCCACATTTGACTACTGTTTCAATTACTAGACTCTACTAAAAAACTGAGAAATCAATCTGACCTAAATCAAACAGGTGATAATAGTTTTTGTGTCACTTTTCCAATGAGAAAAAGAAAGTGGTCTTTGATATCCAGGAGCTGGCCTAGCACTCATTGCCAGATTGCGGTGTTCAGTCGAACATGCCAGTTTCATAGAACATCAACATCAGATGAGGCCACTCAAGGGTTATGAGAGATCAGGCCAAAAACAAGACTGCTCCATAATCATGCCTGAACACTAACAACATCAACATCTTCCAGATCACAAAATACCAAACACTGTCTTTGCTCAGCTAATGTGAATGACTATAGCTTACGTACCAGTGACAGCTTCTGTGTCCCTCCATTTTTTCCTTTGTGTCTACTTAAAATTTATTAAACTAACAAATCACAGAGTTACTCAGCTTTCTGGTAGCATTCAATCCAGAGTGAACTCCCTCTTCCTTCAACACTTCTCCAAATTACCTAATACAAGCTTAAATCCTACAACTGGTCATTCCCAACACCTTCTCTTTAAATTACCCTATGGTTCTTTCATTGCAATGAGAAATGAACTCAACTTTGTTTGATTATAGGTGTGTTTCTGATGTTCTTTTGTTGGAGCAGATTGACACTGAATAACAAAGTTTAGTAGTACAAAGCAAGATCTAGTAGCATAAAATTTAAAGTAGTGATTAAAGGTAAGGATTTTCAAATAATCAGTGGGTAATACTGAGACCCTGTTGGTGAGGACAGCTTTTCCCTCCGGAAGGACTAGAACACTGGTTGGGCTTTTATAGCCATTTTATTTCATTCAACCAGTAAATCATTCTATCATACATTCTTTCATTAAACACATATTTACTGAGTATATAAAATGTGCCAAGCATTGTGTTAGGATTGGAGAACCAAAAAAGAAAAAAACAACTTCTTGCTCTTATTGACCCTACAGATGAAGTTGGACATTAATTAGCTAATTATCTACAGATGCAAAGATTGAAGAGGACTTTTGCCTTATACACTGGGATATTTCCTCTGCCACTGTGAAAGTAAAACTGCTCTAATCAGATGTGTATTTCTGTTTTTAGTCACTTAGTCAACCCATAGGAAACAAACAGATAGTTTATATAATATTCTGTCAAAGGATCTAAGAGAAAAATAATTATTGTAACTGAGATACTGGAATAAACATTAATCGTTAAATATAATTTAAGGTACAATTTTGGAAACCTTTTCTGATTTGATTATCGAAGCTTAATACCAAGAGCTTAAGTAATTTTCTTTACTGGAGAAAGCAAGATGGATCTCTTATTCATATTAGTTCTAAAAAATATGGAGTAAGACAAAAATTAATCTAGGTTACAGCCATAACATATTTTTTCAGTGTTTTTATTTGGTGAATTCCTAGACACTCAGCTGAAGAGATAATAATAATGTTATTTTCCTTTGGGGACAATAGGAGAAATTTCCCAGCCAAGATATGGCATTGCCAAGAGACCAGACATTGAGCCGAGCATGTGCTATGGCATGTCTCTTAACCTTTTTTCATGAATGTATTCATTCATTCACTCATTCAATCAAAATTGATTGAGCACCCACTAGGGTCCAGGTGGGTGTTCAATACATTTTAAGCTAGGACACACATTAATCAAAGAATCACAAATAGGCCAGGTCCAGTGGCTCATGCCTGTAATCCCAGCACTTTGGGAAACCCAAATGGGCGGATCACTTGAGGCCAGGAGTTAGAGACCAGCCTGGCCAACATGTCAAAACCCTATCTCTTCTAAAAATACAAAAAATTAGCCGGGACTGGTGACGTATGCCTGTAATCCAGCTACTCGGGAGGCTGAGGCAGGAGAATTGCTTGAACCTGGGAGGTGGAGGTTACAGTGAACCAAGATGGTGCCACTGTACTCTAACCTGCGTAATAGAGATTCTGTCTCAAAAAAAAAAAAAAGTGCAAAATTTAAATTCAAAGTTACAGCTGTGATAATTTCTAAGAAGGAAGGGCACAAGGTGCTCTGAGAATGTCTAATGGGGAAAGTCACGCTGTCAGACAGGTTAAGAAGAATTTTCCTGGGATGATGCTAATCATGCTAAGATTAAAAAGAAGTTACTCTGTTCATAGTAAATGTATGTGATGTTATCGTATCCACCTCTAGAAGAGAGAAATGCATCTCAGGTATATTTAGCAATGGAGGAGTGGGTGAGCCAAGATTTAACCTGTCCGTGACTTTTACAATCCAGTGTGTGTCCATCACATTGTGTGACTGTGCGTCCTTCAGTTAGCATTCTCTTCCCTGCTAGAATTTTGTGCACACATCTGTTCTCCCAATTAGAAGAAATGTCCTAAAGAGCAGGAACTGTATTTTATGTAACATAGTTCCAGATACATAAGTGTAATTCTCTAAAAGTTGACTGGGTGATAAATAATCAACATATTCAGCACAAGTTAGTTCATTTTAAAAGATCCTTTTTTAGGGGAAGGTGATTTGAATAATCTTTGTATTGCAAAACAAAATGTCCATGAAATTTTGCACTGACGCTGTTTCTTTTCTTTTCATTGAATTACAGAGGTATTTATTCAAATTCATTCTATTGAAACTAGTGCTGCATTTAAAGTTGTATTATTATTTTAAAATGGCCTCTGTGGCCCATAGTAATATGAAAGCTCCTCTCCTTGTTTGATTTACTAGAAAAATCAAAGGAAAATTGTGATCTATTTTAAAGCAATACAGATCTGTGTGATATGGACCTTGATTCCATTTATTTTCCTGTCCTCATTTTCTTTCTTTCTTTATTTTATTATCTTGTTTTGTATATTTCTTACAAGTCACCTTTAATTCTTCTTGGAATGTGGCAAGACATAAATAAATACATAATATTTTAGAAGGCCTCACAGACTAATGCAGATTTGAGGAACTAAACTTCCATAAGACGATTCCCATTATTATTCTTCCATGGGTTTATTTTCATTTTAATCTCTTTATCTGGAAAAAACTTAAAGAAAGTCCTTAAAAAGAAAAAAAAATGGGAAAGAGGAGCTGAAAGGGATGTCTGGAGACAGAGATACAGCAGCAGTTAAATCAGTGTCTTCATGATGGTGATGATGGTGGAGGTGATGGTGATGAAGGGGGTTTATGGGATCATTGCGTGGGTACATTCTACAGGACCTTTGTGCCAACAGTAAATGCTTCTGTCATCTAGTTGATTCACTGCCAAGTGCCAAAATAGAATGGATAAATAAAGGTAATAAAAAATAAAGTATATGAGTAGTTAGGCAGGTGAATAAGCAAAGTAAAATGTGAAAAAAGAGACAAAGCTGAAATCTAGACAGGAAGGAGGAAGAGAGGATGGGCCTTGCGTGCTCATGTTTTAGGCAACTTTGTTGTCTATGTCCCATTTTCCTAAAACAATAATATATTCATTTATTTTCTACACAATTAGTTTATTTCTAGAGCAGATGCCTGCAGAGCAAGCTTTGTGGCTAGGCTTTCTATATCTTAAAAGTCCACTGGCATCCCAGTCATTCCATAAATAACAGTTTAATAAGAGGCCAGACTTTATTTTCTCTAAAATCTCCAGGCAGTTTTAAATTTTAAACTGAGCATCACCAGTTCTCAAAACTGTTAATCCAGTCTCATAGTTGAGATACATAACTAGGTCTTCTAAAATCAAACAGCACCTAGAAAAAACCTGATCTAAGAAGGTTAGTTTCTAAGTCAGATGCAAGATTTTGGCAGAACTCAGCCAGTACAGGAAGATTCTAAACACAAAGCTATTCATTCAGAATCAGCGTTCAGTCCTCGTCCTCCTGGTTTAATTTCACTGGACTCAATTTCACTGCCTAGTTTTATACATATATATATATGGGGGAAAAAAGGAAAAATCAGGGCTTTCTTCAGTGGTATTTTATATTAATGTGTGAACAAACAATCCTCATGCCATGAAAGATTTGTCTTGATTCTTTAAAAAGCCCATATTGAACCATTCCCTTAAAGAAAAAAATGCCAGCTAATGGTTTCCATCAAATCACATTGTTTGTAAAAGCAGAAAGGACAAGGAGGTAGAAGAGAAAAGACGGGTAAATCAATTCAGGATAATTTCTCTGCATTATTCATTCATCAACCAATAAACTAATATTTAGTGAACATGCCTGAAAGATGCGACTGAGGAATATAAAAAAGAATATAATCCAGTAAATTGAAGGGCACAGTTCTCACTCTTCAGCACTTTCAATCAATGCTCTCTGCTTTAATTTTAGTAATGATCTTAATAATAACCTAAATCCCTTGTAAGCTGCCTCCTAAGCTGCCTCGTAAATTACTTATATCCTTGGGAGAGGTATAATTTTTGCCTCTCTTTGTTACTCTTTGCTTTGGTGACCATGAGAAGGTAGGGCTGGAAAACTTCCAAATTCCTTTCCATCTCTAAAATACTATGTTATGCTACACTACAATGTAATATAAATCTATCTTTTTTCACATAGAGCATAAGTGCATGCATCCATTTTTTATTTTCTTCAAATGTACTTCTTTGATAAAAGATACTTTGTATAAAGACCTATGTTTTCAGTGTATAATGATTTTTTATTGTTTATTTAGCTAATATGTATCGATTAAGCATTACCCAATAAACTTGCTTCTGTGGTCAGTGCTGGAATATAACATAAACTTACAATTTAGTGGGTTTTCTTTGTTGTTGTTGTTGTTGTTGTTGTTTTTGTTTTTTGAGACAGAGTCTCACTCTGTCTCCTAGATGGGTTGCAGTGGCGTGAACATGGCTTACTGCAACCTCAACCTCCTGTGCTCAAGTGATCCTTTCACCTCAGCCACCCATATAGTTGGGACTACAGGCACATGTTGCCATGCCAAGCTAATTTTTAAAATTAGCCTTTTATTTATTTATTCTGAGACAGACTCTCACTCTGTAATCCAGGCTAGAGTGTAGTGGCGCAATCTTGGCTCACTGTAACCTTCGCCTCTTGGGTTCAAGCAATTTTCCTGCAACAGCCTCAAGTATCTGGAATGACAGGCACATGCCACCACACCCAGCTAATTTTTTGTATTTTTAGTAGAGATGAGGTTTCACCATGTTGGCCAGGCTTGTCTTGAACTCCTGACCTCAAGTGAAAGTGATAAACCCACCCCGACCCTCCCAAAGTTCTGAGATTATAGGTGTGAACCACTGTACCCAGCCTTTTTTTTTTTTTTTTTTTGGAGAGACAAGGACTCACTATGTTGCCCAGGCTGGTCTCAAACTCCTGGGCTCAAGTGATCCTCCCATCTCAGCCTCCCAAAGTGTTGCGATTACAGGTGTGAGCCACTGTGCCCAGCCGTAGTGGTCTTTTTTTGTTTCTGTGTGTTGTTTTGTTTTTTGAAACAGTCTCTCTCTGTCACCCAGGCTGGAGTGCAGTGGCACAGTCTTGGCCCTCTGCAACTTCCATCTCCCAGATTCAAACAATTCTCATGCCTCAGCCTCCTGAGTAGCTGGAACTACAGGCACAGTCCATCATGCCTGGCTAGTTTTTGTATTTTTAGTAGAGATAGGTTTCACCATGTTGATCAGGTTGGTCTCAAACTCCTGACCTCAAGTGATCTGCCCCCTTGGCCTCCCAAAGTGCTAGGATTACAGGCATGAGCCACCACACCTGACCATGTAGTGGCCTTTATTACAGCAATACCTGTGACAAATTTTTCGAGGCCTCACAAGGAACTCAGATTTTGAGAGCCGTGTTCTCAAGAATTTAGTTCTAACCTTTTTTTTTGAAAACATTGTTAATTTCTTTAATTCTGTAAAAACAACAATTGGAAAAACCATGATCTTCATTTAGACTCAACATTACACTAAGGCACTATGAGGAGAATGTTATAAAACAGAGAGACATAAAACTATGGTGGGTTAAACATAGTAAGAGAAGCAGCTACTTTGGGTTAAAAGAACATTGACTGTGAGACAGTGAGAAAAAAGCAGAGTGGATAAAAAATTATAGATATGCTAGCCGGAAAAAAAGTCACTACTGTGTAATTATCTGTTACTTAAGGATGTGGTCCCTGTGGTTTCGGGTAGGCTTGTTTGAGGCATGTTTGTCTGTAGGGTTGGCTGAGGTTGTAGGCAGGGATGAAAGGACAAAGAAAGATAAATCTCCTTAGGAGCAATCACAGAAGAAACTATATTGCAAAGCCTTCCACCTCCTGAACACTCACAACTTTCTGCTGGACTATGTTGTAGGCAGTTGTAGAAGTGATATACATTTCTGAAGAAGCAAGCAAGCAAACAAACAAACTAGAAAAAAAAGTCCTGATGGTATATTCCCATGAAAAAAAAAAATGGGAGAATTTGCCTAGCAAAGGATATGGCTTCACTCAAGAGCTGCAAGGGAGCTTGCTTTGGGAAGGCTTCGTCAACCTCACCTTCGGACACGTGAAAGCCTGTTCTTGAACGCTAACACTTCCCTTAATGTCCTTGCTGCCATTTAATCTTTTCCACTGGCAAGTGCTCCTTTGCAGAAAATTATATCTTAATTGCTTTTCTGTTAGCCTCAATTATTTATTTCCTAATCACTCTCTCATAGTGGAATAATGGCAATATTGCAATAAAACAGAACTGCGTGAGCCACCTTTGCAAGACAAGTCTTGTTACTGCCCTTTCCCATTCTGAAATCACATGGATGAACTGAAAGCCGTCATGAGGATACTTCTCATTTTTTAAATATTCTCATTTGCCTTGAGCTTGTTCTGTAATGAGATCTACTCTGGGTCTTTCTAATCCCTCTTTTGTTTGAGAGGCCTGATTCCAGTGTTACACATTGCCCTGAAATGTCCCTCTGAAAATTTAGTGCAGGTGAGGTCTGGCTTTCCTGAAAGAAGACTTTTTTCTTACCATTACCTCACACCCCAAGATTGAATGTATTTTCTTAGACATAGTTGCTTATTTTTTCATGTATTCACTTGGGATCATGTTAAAAATACCTTAGCTTCTTTACTTATTTTCTCAAATGTAGCTAATTATTCTATTTTTACAGTTTTTTTATACTCCCCCACCCAACCCAATCCTACACTCAACTAGCACTGGGTTTCCACCTCTTGGCTTTAGATGAGCGATGAGCATAGCCATGGCTTATCTCCTCCACTCTGCTGGAGTGGGCTAGAACTGATGGGGAAAATGACAGGGTTATATTAGTTTTGCTGTTTGTTTAGTAAACACATACTTATTAAAGGCCTAGTATGTGCCAGAAACCAGGCCAGATAGTTGGTTATAATGAGGAATAAGGCATGTATGTTTCTCTTATGCTGCAATGTACCCTATGGTATGAAAAGTCCCATAGATCCAGATCACAGGAAGATCTAACACAATTTGTAGAGTCAGTGGGAAAATATCTGAATTTATGATATCTAAGTTGAAATACGAAGAGTCAGAATGAGTTTTCCAGGCAACTGTGGCCAACTAAGAGAAGAGAGAATAGTGTTTCTGGCAGAAGAAATAGCATGTGTGAAGGTCAAAAGTGAGAGAACCCAGAGGCTAGGCTCCACGTTATCTTTGCTTTATTAATTTTTATGCAAGCTAAGGAATGTAGAATAGTAAACATTAATACCTTACTGTTTTATTTGGGAGAGAAACTTTTACCATAATGTATTCTATTAGTCTGTTCTCATGCTGCTGTAAAGAACTGCCGGAGACTGGGTAATTTATAAAGGAAAGAGGTTTAAGTGACTCACATTTCCTCAGGGATAAGGAGGCCTCAGGAAACTTATAATCACAGTGGAAGAGAAAAGGAAACATCCTTCTTCACATGGCAGAAGAAGTGCAAAGCAAAAGGGGGAAAAGGCCCTTCTAAAACCACCAGGTATTGTGAGAATTCACTCACTATCACAAGAACAGCATGAGAGTAACCACCCCCATGATTAAATAACCTCCTATCAGGTCCCTCCCATGACACATGGGGAATATGGGCATTACAATTCAAGGTGAGATTTGGATGGGGGCAAAGAGCCAAACCATATTATATATGTAGTATTATATAAATCATTGCCTTATCAATTGCCTGTAAGATTTGAGATCAGATTGTGATTCATTTGTAGGTTCCATTTGGAGGGAGTAGTGGTCCACGGACCATGAAAGTTATAGATTTAGGAGAATTTAAAGAAACATTTTAAATGCTAGAGCAAACACTACAAGGAGAGGGAGGGAAAGGAAGAATGTGGTAAGAGATGAGGCTTGGCTGGTGAACAAGGAGCAGCTAGGGCTGGACCTTATAAACCATGCGAATGGGTTTGAACATGATTATAAGAGTAATGGAAAGCCAAAATTTTAAGCCAATATCTGTTGTTTAATCTGGAAAAGTAGCAGGGGTTGTACTTCTTTCATCCTGTCTTCTCTTATTAAGACCTTTTCTCTAAATTAAACTGGAAATAACAGCAATACAAATGAATTGAAATGATATTCTCTCCTATCTCAGTTTTCCAGAAAATAGCCCTGTGATGGCTAATACTGAGTGTCAATTTGGTTGGATTGAAGGATACAAAATATTAATCCTGGGTCTGTCTTTGTGGGTGTTGCAAAAAGAGATTGACATTTGAGTCAGTGGGCTGGGGAAGGTACATCCACTCTAAATCTGGTGGGCAAAATCTAATCAACTGCCAGCAAATATAAAGCAAGCAGAAAAACGTGAAAAAGAGACACTGGCCTAGTCTCCTAGCCTACATCTTTCTCCTGTGCTAGATGCTTTCTGACTTTGAACATCAGATTCCAAGTTCCTCAGTTTTAGGACTCAGACTGGTTCTCCTTGCTCCTCAGCTTGCAGACAGCCTATTATATGTGGTCGTGCAAGTTAATACTTAATAAATGCCATATATGTATATATATATATATATATATATACACACACACACACACGCACACACACATATACGTATATCCTATTAGTTCTGTCCCTCTAAGAGAACTCTAATACAAGCCTCATTGATGATTATAGATTGTTTGATTAATTAAAACAAAACCATATTTAAATTATCATCAAAGATATTATTAATATCTAATTGTGGGCAGCACTTAAGGGAATAAGACATACAAAAACTATAACCATCTGGGGTCCACTGTTTAAAAACTTATCATTTATGTCCAGGTGCAGTGGCTCACACCTATAATCTCAGCACTTTGGGAGGCTGAGGTGGGCAGATCATGTGGTCAAGAGATAGAGACCATCCTGGCCAAGATGGTGAAACCCTGTCTCTACTAAAAATACAAAAAATTAGCTAGGCGTGGTGGCGCATGCCTGTAGTCCCAGCTACTGAGGCAGGAGGATCACTTGAACCCAGGAGGTGGAGGTGGCAGTGAGCTGAGATTGCGCCACTGCACTCCAGCCTTGCGACAGAGTGAGACTCCGTCTAAAAAAACTAACTAAAAAACCTTATCATTTACTATTCTGCCTGTGTCTTCCCCAAACTGACATCGCTCTGCCTTTCCTCAATCTGTTTTATCTCATTAGGAAACTAGAAATGCAACCCAATTTTTCTCTTAAGTGATGTGAAGAGATGGCAAGGAAGGTGTTGTAACATTCTAGCCAGAAAGCTATTTTCTTTCCACTTTGGAGGAAGGACCTCAGAGAATGACAGAAATAGCCACGATATGAAAGGAACAACTGACAGGTTTTGATTTCTCTTGGGTGACAGCTTCATTTTAGGACTTTGTTTGCCAACCACATCCAGACCTATGTAGCTGGAAGACTGACTTCAGTAAATCTGAATGTCTCTTTAAGAGTCAAGGCAATCTATTCCTTTTTCTCCAGATACCCATTTATCTATAATTAAGTCAGCATTAAAGGGATTTCCTACCATTTTCTATCTAAAGCTGCAGAGAGGATGACTAGCTACTGCCCGAAGTGGGTATAACAGATCCTGGGGTGAACATTAGGAAAGTCCTAATGGTTTGGTATGAAACGGGAGGAAAGACATCATTCACATGGTCCCTCATTACTGAATTAAGGATTTCTATTTGAATTTCTGAATTCTGTTCCTTCGGACAGCCCTGTTCCTTAGAATTCTGTTCCTTAGAATAGCAGGTGTTACTGCTATTATGCTCTTGAGGTTAATTGGTCCTATCATATACATAAATACACACACACACACACACACACATCCCTGTTTCTTCCTCACCAGTACACACTCACACTATAGTGTTTGTGTCTTTGAGAAAAGACATTACTTCTTTTATCATTGATTATGAAAAGTAATATCCTCCTGCTTCTGCACATGGCATTAGGAGAACACCTGAACCTTCTCCCTTTGAATCTCAGGAATAATGTGAGTTTGCATTTGGAGGACAAAGAAGCACATATTTTTCATCAGCAAAACTGGACTATTAATTATTCTCCATAGAATTATAGAGGGGAAAAAATCAATCAAGTGCAATCTGATCTTTTTTTTGTTCTTTAATCCTTCTAAGAATCTGTCTTTGACATTTAGGACCTGAGCAAAGAACAGCCACAATAATAACAGAGGGAGGAGAGGACTGTCTGTTCACACTCCCCCAACGTTTCTTATCACTCTGAATTGTGATTTCATCTATTTGTATTTGTCTTTCTTATCCTAGGCAGGGATCCATAGAACAAGGACAGGGTCTAATTCATTTCTCTGTATGCCCAGCACAGAACACAGCATCTGACACATAGAAAATGCTCAGAGAGTATTTGTTGGCTAAGTAAATGACTGGGTCTGCAAATGCAAAAGCCATCACTCAAACAACTATTTCCCTTGTATTATTTTCTACTTTTAGAAAAATTCCACTGCACTTGCCAGTAGTGCCACATCTAGATTTGGAGGAAACCACATATTCTAATCCCATCAAATGGCAAACACACAGTGACTAGGCCTCCCCAAGCATTAGCTGCTCATTGGCCCGGGTCTGGGAGAACAGAGAATGAGAATCTGAAGGCCTGTTTTTAGTCTCTGCCATTAGCTTAGCAACCCTGGGCAAGTCCCTGAATGTAACCAAACTTCCATGTTCTTCTTTGTAAAGCGTTTGACACGGAAATATTTGATCTGGGGATTATAGATTCATGGATGAATATGAAGGGAAGTCTGTGAACTTTCTGAAATTGTGTGTAAAATGTTATGGCTATCTGAGTCATATGTATTTTTGCATTTTTAAGGAAAAAGGGGTTTACAGCTGTCGTTAAGTTTTTTAAAGGAAATTAACTTTTAAAAACAAGAGGATAAGAAGCTCCTGAATAGCTAATTTTGATATCTCTTTTTCCTGTAAAATTTCTACACTTCTAAGAAAACTTCCAAAACTGCTTTAGCCCACAATATATGGTTTTTTTTTTTTTTGTTGTTGTTGTTGTTTTCTGATTGTCCATTCTGATCAGTCACCACTTCATGATACTTTAAACATTTATGCAAGGCCAGGGTAAACTTCATCTACCTTAGCTGAATCTGGAGCTAGGTCTTTGACTTCTCCAAAGAGGAATTATTGTAGTCATGCCCATAGTAAATATTGGATGAAAATTTTCATAGATTCATTTTATCCCATAACACTGACTTTTTTCCCTCCAATATTCAATGCCTTTCAGGACCAGGACCATAATTATCATCTACCTCAAAGGTGCTCAGGAGGCAGATATTAGAGGGAATATTTACTATGAATGTTCTCATAAAAGGCCAACAGGGTAAAGTGATTGTCCAGGAGTTTGAGGACACTAACTGGGTCATTTCTGATCTACCTGGGAATGGCAAGGAGACCATGTGTGAAAGGAGTGCCCAGGGTCTGTGACAGCAGCACCATGAGTGAAAACCATTGCCTCATAATTTAAAGAAGACAAAAGCAAAGGGTGAAGGAAGAAAATAGTTTTGCTAGTATACCTGTATTTGTTTCCTTTTGTTCTTATAACCAATTACCATGAATATAGTGAATTAAAACAATACAAATTAATTATCTTACAGTTCTTGAGGCCAGAAATCTAAACTAGGTTCATAGGACTGCAACTCTTCTGGAGGCCCTGGAGGAGAATTCCTTTCCTTGACCTCTCCGCCTTCCAGAGGCCAACTGTATCCTTTGGCTCATGACCCCCTTCTATCTTCAAAGCCAGTAGCATAAACCGGTGTGGTGGCTCACACTTGTAATCCCAGCACTTTGCGAGGTGGAGCTAAGAGGATCATTTGAGGCCAGGAGTTTGAGAGCAGCCTGGATAACATAGCAAGACTTCATCTTGACAAAAAAAAAAAAAAAATTAAAAATCAGCCAGATATGGTGACATATACCTGTGGCCTCAGCTATTCAGAAGACTGAAGCAGGAGGGTCACTTGAGCCCAGGAGTTCAAAGCTGCAGTGAGCTATGATCATACCATTGCACTCTAGCCTAATTGACAGAGAGTGAGACCCTGTCTCAAAAAAAAAAAAAAAAAAAGTCAGCAGCATAGCATCTTCAAATCTCTCTCTGTTCTTCTGCCTGACCCTCTGCCATCTCAGCCCTCATCACATTGTCACTTTCTGACTCTGACTCCTCCTACATAATTGTTATAAAGATCTGTGATTACAAGGGGCCTCTCTGGATAATCCAGAATAATATTTCCATCACAAGATGTTTACTTTGATCACATCTGCAAAGTCCTTTTTGCTATGTAAGGCAACATTCACAGTTTCTGGGATTAAAAGATGGACTTTCTTGGGAAGCCATTATGCAGCCCACCACAATACCTTATGTTTGCTTGCGTCTATTTATTTATATGCCATCATTTTGTAGAAAGAGTCAAAATCATGGAAATTATGTTCAGGAAAGGAAAAAACAGGAAGGGAATTTATGTACCCAAGTATATGAACAAGTGGTAAGAAAAGAAGGAAGAACCATGCGCCCAGAGCTGAGAGGAACCTGAAGTTTTAAGTAAGTTACCAATTGCCTCTGGGAGACATAAGGAACGAAGGAGCCTCCTCTCACTAGCAGTTGATCATCTTCCACTTCTATACTTATGTGGAAGACTAAAAAAATTAGGAGCATTTAAAAATAATGATAGTAATATAATACTATTATATGTTATAATATTATCATAATATAATAGCTGTGCATTGTAGCTAAATGAAATGTTTTGTAACATTCTCATATGCTGATATCTTAGTCAATTTGTGCTACTGCAACATAACACCTGAGACTGAGTAATTTATAAGGAATGGAAATTACTTATCACGGTTCTGGAGGCTGAGAAGCCCAAGATCAAGACACCAGTATCCAATAAGTATCTTCTCACTGTGTCCTCACATGGCAGAAGTCAGACGGGCAGGCAGGGGACCAGTGCTATGTCTTCACATGGCGGAAAACAGAGAGAGCAAACCCACCTCCACAAGCCCACTTTTATGTTGGCATTAGTCCAGTTCATGAAAGCAGAGCCCTCACAACCTAAACACCTCTAAAAAGGCCCCACTTCCAAACACCACCCACCACCCCACCACCCCATCACTGGGGATCAAGTTTCCAAGACAGGAAAGTTGGGAGACACATTTAGACCACAGCAGCTCCTATTTTACTGGGGCAGAAACGTTTTCTGTGCAGAGGGTGCAAAGTATAGAGTGGCAGGGAGGATGCAAGTATATACCAGAAGAGAGACACACAAACACAAATCTTTCCTGTTTGCTTTTACCTTCCCCTTAGGGCAATTCCAGGCCTAATAACCTTCTTGGGGGCTGCTAAAATAATTCTGAAAACTCTGCTTAATCCAGAGTGTTAGCAGTAATACAAGTCAGGCTTAGCAATCCTAAGGGCTTCTTTGCTTCTAATAATTCAAGCCATTCAGTAATTCATTAACCTACTACCAACTATATAGTCAGTTAGGAGTATGTATTGGTGAATTAATTATAGTTCTTTTCTTGTGGAGCTAAGAGTTGGGGTGTTTCAAGACACCCTAAAGATTCCACTGTCTGGGAAGGAGGGGACCTAGATGTCCATACTCACAAATTGGGGAAAATGACCAAAAACACCCAAATCTTTTGAGGCTTTTGGATAATGTTAAAAAGACCATAAAGTTATATTTATGTGATTGCTTCTGGCCTTCTTTTCACAGAATATATTTGAAGAAAGATGAACAAATGATTAGAAATGATCACTTGGCTCTGTTGGACAATGAATGGATGAAGGGCAGGGGCTGAACAGGGTAGGCAGTACGTAAGCAAAAGCAATGAAACAAATTTCTTTTCCAGCTGTGTACAATGGCACTTCAAGGAAACATCACGCAATCCTGAACACAGGTTGCATGTAACACCTCTCTCAGCTCTGGTGACAGTTAAATCACCCTGATGACCATCAGTTGAATGAAAACCACTGCATAGTTTCAACTGAGTCAAGTTTTCCATGTTCTTCCCCTGTTCTCTGGGACTGTGTCAGTCCTCTGTGAAGAAAAGTAACTTGTAGCTACTGTATTAGTTCATTTTCACACTGCCATACAGAACTTCCCTGAGATTGAGTAATTTATAAAGCAAAGAGGTTTAACTGACTTACAGTTCCTTCTGGCTGGGGGAGGCCTCAGGAAACATACAACCATAGTGGAAGCACCTTCTTTACAAGGCAGCTGGAGAAAGAAGAGCAGGGGAAACTGCCACTTATAAACCATCAGATCTTGTGAGAACTCACTCACTATCACAAGAACATCATGGGGGAAACTGCCCCATGATTCAATCACCTCACTCTCTCCACACATGGGATTACAAGCCCCTCCCTTGACATGTGGGAATTACAAATTGAGATGAGATTTGATTGGGGACACAGAACCAAACCATATCAGCTACTCTTCAACACTTTAAACAGCAATTTGATGGTACAGTTTGGGGAAACTAAATGTGAATGAAAAACCTCCCCTCCACACTACAGCTGATTTCCTCAAAATCAGGAATCTGCAATCAGAAGACGGTGACTAATGTAGCAGATCATCTTTCATCATTTATACTATCAATTTTATTATACTATCAATTTTATACTATACTATTTCAGTATTTATCCTATCAATTTTATATCTTGCCCACAAAAAAAGTAAGACACAACTCAGTAGCTGCTCTGCAACCATAGTGTCAAATCTTTTTCTCTTCTGCAGCTGACTTCTTCTAATGCTGGCACCTACAGCATCCATTTCAGGCTGAAGCATTTTAGAACTATTGCTGTGGAACCTCTTAGTTTGAGCACAATTCAAGAATCTTTGGATTGTGACAGACCATGTGTGTCAACCATCTGGGTCCTTTCATTGTCCCCTCACAGTGATCTCACCACCCAAGAAGTAGAGCAAACAGAGGTGAGGGCAGAGGGGAAACAGGAGATGGAGGAGTCATGGGATTCAGGAAAAGGTCAGAATCAATGAAGGATGAGGAAAGTGCAGGGGATACCGGGGGGGATGTGACTTCACTGGGGCTCAGACTGTAGCTGTATGGCCATGGAGTTTAGCTTTCACGTGCCTGGGGCACCATGCCACACACATGAAGAATTTGTCTGTGCCAAGATGGTGTTGTGGTAGAGAGCTTGGAATTGCACAGCAGACTGCCTTGTTTGAGTTCCAATCTTTGTTCTTCCAAAGATTGGAAGAAGATATGACCTTGGAGAAGATACCTGTCTTCTCATCTACAAAATTGGGAACTTGATGATACTTAACTTACTGCATATGTTTGTAGTGGGGAATATGTGAGTTATGTGAACCATTTAAAACAGCTCCTGGCACATAAGTTGTGCAATTTCAGTGTTAGCTGTTACTTTGACAGTGGGGTTGACCATATACTGACCCAATTTCCATTTCTTATTGTGGAATGTCTTTTTAAAAATTTAGTCATTTTGTAGAGATCCACTGTCAGTACTTCAGTGTTCATGGAGAAAAATCATTATAGATCCCTTAAAAAGAAACAAAGTCCAAAAGTAAAGTCCCAAAGAGTGAATTGGCTTTGCTATTTCTGCAAATTTTTATTCTGGGGTTCACCAGAATTTGTTCCCTGTGTTTCCAGTGAGGAAGAGACATAGAGCCGTAGAACTTATTGCTAGCAAACACTTTTTAAGAGGTCTTTTGGACTATCAAAAATTTGTATTTTCAACATTAGATCAATAACAGGTTCTCTATATTTAACCAAAATGCTTACTTTGTCTTTTTGTCATCTCCTACGATTTAATTTTATTTTTATAATTGAATTTTATTTCATTTCCTTCAAACATCATTTTAATTTCTCTTTTTTAATATGGTCAGCAATTGAAGATATCACAGCAGAAAGAGAGTACAAATCTGTAGTAATGCCAGCATATTTTAAAACAAAGAGATGACTGTTCAAGAGCTGTTCATGCTCAATTGTGGAAGAACATTTTCTCCTACTGGACTTCTAACCAGCCACAAAAATGTATGCTCATTGTGCAAACACTGTAATGATGACTGGCCACCTTGTCATTCACATTGCTTTGCTACAATCACCATAAATGGACCACGGGCATTAGGATGCACTCAAAATTTCCTGCTGCACTGATAGCATTGCATATGTGCTATAACATATGTGGCTATTGCATTCACGTGCCTGGCTATGTACTGGAACATTTAGTACCTACACTTTCTATGATTCAGTTAAGGGTCCATGGTAATGACAACCAGATCTGTGCACTATGGTTCGGTGGTGACTGTGTCCCACTACTACATTATAAATTCCCCACGTCAGAGATTGCATTTCATTCATGATTACGTGTCAAACTTAGAAAAACGGACTCCTTTTAATGCTGGCATCTACAGCATCCATTTCAGGCTGAAGTGTTTTAGAATTATTTCTGTGGAACCTCTTAGTTCGAGCGCAATTCAAGAATCTCTAGATTGTGACAGACCATGTGTGTCAACCATCTGGGTCCTTTCATTGTCCCCTCACAATGATCTCACCACCCAAGAGGTAGAGCAAACACAGAGGTGAAGGCAAAGGGGGAAATAGGAGATGGAGGAGTCATGGGATTCAGGAAATGTAGTATGCACTCAATAAATATTTGGTGAATAGAAAAATGATAAAAATAAAAACTCTGAGGTTAAAACAGAATGATGGCGTCAAAACAATCCAGCAGAAAAAGGATAAGCAGCTTTAAGAGTTTCAGGAGAGTTAGAAGATGAGGTCATTTTAAAAGATTATTTCTAGTAAAAATAACTGCCTGGGTTACTTCTAAGTTTGCACTTAAGACACACTCCCTGTAAGACTAGAATCTTCTAAGAAACTATTCCTGTAAAAGATTAACAGAAGTGAGAGAAACACAGTGTAATTCTTACTCAGTTTGAAAAACACCTTTTAGTATTTAAAAAGTCATTAACCATGATCATTAATCAATAGAAAGGAATGTTCACAGAATGCTTAGAAGAAATATTTACTAAGGCAAGAAGTCAGAGAAAAGGAAGACATCCATGCCCAAGGCTAAAGACAAACGTTTTTCTTTTGCTTCAATAAATTAAAGCTACTAGAAAAGAACAATTGACCAGAGGGGGAACATTACTGTACAGCATGTAAAATACTGCCAAGTTCAGCAAAACCTCAGCTTTTTTTTTTTTCCGTGCCAGTGATTGTTGAGAAACAGTTTCTTGCAAGCCTGTCTTAGACATAATGCTCAGAATTATTCAACACCAAGAATTTGGAAAGTACTGTTATTTCCTTTACTATTTGATGAGAACAAGAATGAGTTACAGACATTTTCAGTAAATCTCTGTGCTTTTAAAAATTGTTTATAAGGCCATTTCATAATGTCAGTGTGCTTTAATTTGTTCGCTCATGCTGGATCCTCTGCTTCCCACTTTGCGCTGGGCTTCTGAGAATTATTTCCAAGCAAGTAACTATACCTTCAAGATTCCTAAAGTCATTCAGAAAAAAAGAAGCCATAAGAGGATGCACTTATTATATGAAGTTACTTAGCTGTGTAGAAAGAAGCACTAAGTTTTAAAATTTCACATGGAGTATCTTTGGGCGCTTATGGAAAATGTATTTGTATTTTAGCTGAAGACTGAGAATCAACTGGATTTATGGGGAGATAGTCCACTCTATTTTGAGCCATTCCATGCTTACTATACATCTCTGAGGTCAGTGGGGAAACTTGTATTATGTTGTACTGTGTTATTTAAAGATGCTACTACCATATGCGAGACAATTTTTGTTTTGCATTTTTTTAATCCTTCCACTAATTTTTGCAAAAGCTGGGTGCTGGGTCAGCTACACAATTAACCGCTGTGAACAAGGATATGCCTTTCAAGGTGGATGGATTGGGTTAAGGACCAAGGCTCAGGACCCCACAGGGCAGAGAAGCAAACTAGGCTCATATTAGCATTAAACCTGTGATTTGAGACTGCGTCATGTTACTTCATTCTTAAAGACTTTTAGGATTTCCATATTTTATGTAAGTTAACCTTAGGCGGTATCATGGCTCTTTTTTTGTATATGATCAAATCACTTAATCCAATTATGCCCCTTTTTTTCTTGTGATTTATAAAAGCATCATGAAAATATTTTATATATGCAGATTTATCTGTTATTACTATGAAGAATCTATGAATTCCAAAGCCTTCTAGTTCAGGAAATGTTAGGCCAGATTCTGTAATCACCTCTATTAAAGAACAAAGCTGAACAGCTAAATCAGGAAGTGGATAATAAAAGACAGATCACATTTAGACAAAGACATGGTTACTTTTTTATTTGAGGAAAAAAAAAAGTATGTTTTAATAAATACTGCGGAAACATTGACCAAACAAACATACAAAGTGACTTCAACAGTTTAAAAAATGCAACAAAAGTTCTGCTTTATAACAGTTATAACTTATTTTCTTTTTACAATATTTAAATACAGAAAGCACTTGCCAGCTATTTTGTAATACTGCCCAAAGCATAATGCTGCATCAATCAAAGCATATTATGTTGGTAAAATGTCTGTATTTTATGGGAAATGACTGGAATGGTATTTTCTTGCAGAGACAAAACAAAGTGCTTGTAAGACATAGAACTGAGTGTTGTAATTACTTTAATCTCCTCTCCTGCCACAATTTAAGGGGAGCACAGCTTCAACACTTCAAAAACGAAGCATTATCATTGGAAAGAAGCTCGTTTTCAACAAGCGCCAACAATAAACAGGTCAGATCTGGTTTCTTCTCTGAAAGAATCTCTAAAAGGAACTGGATAAAAATATCTGTAAACTATTTTAAATGCTTATTATTTTATGTAACAACAGCGAATAAGTGCTGAACATGAACCTGGGCTGCATCTGTTCAGTGAGGTTTAGCAATCACGCTCTAGAAATGCCCTAGTGTTGTGTTGGGACTGAAACTCTGTTATATAATCTTCCACTAGGGATTCTCTAAAGCTTGGGTAAGTGGGTTCTTCTCTTATCAATGTTCATTTAATGAAAGTGATATAAACCAACAGATCATCAGATGCTGCCAGTTTTGGAGCTTCAACCCAAAATAATAGTCCTTTTGCTTTGTATTTTTGGTAACTTAGTTCCAGACAGCTTTACTCACAAACTGTGCTTTCTGCTACTATTCTTTCCTTCACTCATTACCTCTTCTGGTGAAAATAGTAACTACATTTTTTCTCTCCTTGGATCATTCTATGACGTCAAACCAAGACACCTTTTGACTTTGCATTTTTATCAACGATGGCAAAAAAATCACACAACTTCTTTTCTAAACAGCGCGCAAAAATATTACATTGAGCAATTTACCACTTTTTAATGACAATCACAATGAAGAACAGAACCATCAGACTGAATAAAATTTGACACTTTTTTTTCTTATTTGATCTATGCGATCTTTGTAATGTTGGTCTATAAATCTTGCAAGATTGCGAAAGCTTTCCTTAGAACCATCCTACTCAGCTATCTTCAGGAAGGCAAGATTTCAAAGCCTCATAAAGTTTTCCTCTGGATATCCCCATGGGTCCTGATACAATTTCCATTTTAATGATGAGCTAGAAAGAAATTAGATCACATCCTCTAGAAAACTAAATGCTAAGGTCACAGTGCCAGTTCCCCGGTGAGGATGGTATATTAACATATACTTTTTGTAAAGGAGATTAAAACATTTAAAAATTAAATCAAAGTAGAGATCCATGAATAGATTGTAACAAAGACAAAAAACAAAAAAACAAAAATGCAAGCACCATTCAGAGTGTGATTTTTCTTCTTGGAGGTACTCGCATCCCCCCCTCATCTTCCTCTAGCTCATTTGTATCTCTCTTTTTGGCATATTTTTCAAGTCACGCTTCAAAACTCTTCCGTGTATTCACTTCTCACCACTTGGTCTACATGCCGAACCTAAGGACAGGATTCCAAAAAGATGTGCATCCTTTCAAATGCCTCCTAAGCCTCTGGTATACATGACTTTGGCTATACACTTCATTTAGACTTCACCTTTTTGTCTGGTGTTGTTTTTTACACTAGATTCCTTTGTCCTCATTAAAGATAATGAAAGATTCACATCACAGTGCAGCTCTTCGCTTTGTCCTTCGTAAGTCCGTAGCAACTGCCGAGAGTTCTGGTCTGCTAGGCATGTGTGAAATCCGCTTTGTGGCTCTCTGTGATTTGTTCCGCTTAACGTTTTTATTTGTCTTATTTACACATGCCAAGGTGGCAACGTGAAAAATGTCTCTGACGCTATTTTCTGACTGTAAAGCTGAGCATTCGATATAAGTAGCAGCTCCAATCTGTTTGGCCATATTTGCCCCCTGCGAAGCAAAAGAAGGGATTTTAATCAGCAATAAGACTTTGGGGGAAAGTTAGCTAGTATCTTCTAATACCACGAAATAATACTGCAATTGCAAAATGTTTACTAATATGTTAACTGAATTTTCCAAGTGTCATTGCAAAAAAAAAAGTTAAAATTTGAACTGCCTTATCTATTACTTCATAAATATTTGCAGTCAAGAGTCAATCCTAAGATGCCCAACTGTCACGGCTCATTAAAGGTGTTAGAGCTCTGCATAGATGCTAAAGGCTGATCTTAATAGATGAGGACCCTGGTTATTAAACACTTAATATGAGGTGATTCAAAGAAGTGGAGAGTGGAGCTAAGGAGGTGATTCATCTTCACTATCAACTGCAACCAAGAGTTAACTGGTTACTCAGGCTCTCCAGGGTCACAGCAAGCATGGAATGACCAGAGAATCTTAGTATACTAAGTTAGCTGAAGGTCATGAACATAAGCTCTGTATTTTCCACATAGCTCTGGCCGAGGCAAGGTGGCCTCTAGAGCCTGTTCCAGCACCTCATGGGGCACTCCATTTCTTTTTTCTTGAGGGTAAATTGCATTCAAGGCTAGTGACTAGGTTGGACCAAAAACAGGGCAATGAATGAAATTTAGAATCAGTTTTGAAATGTATGTGATTGTGTCTTACTTAGGGCCAAAATAAGCTGAGGAAAGGAATAATACTATTGTGACATCTGTTATTTTAGTGTGAACAATGCCACCAATATACACAACAATAAGCATGTGCACATCAACCAAAACTACTTATTTAAGAAGCCAAATTTTTGTTAATGAGAAATGGAAGACTAAGAAGACTGCAGTATTTAAGATGATGATTCTTAATAAAATTCTGGTATTTCAACATGAACTCTCTTTAGAATCCGGTTGTAGGTTTTAAGAGAATGAGCCTTCGAAACTGATTCTCATTTCTAAATACTTGGAGGAAATGCCTATAGAAATGAAGACTCTAAAAGATGGTGTTATGGGGTGTTCCACTTTACTGGCAACAGCCTTTTTATTGTGCTGCCGACTGTAAAATCAGATTACCTCTCTTAAAGAGTATTCCTGGTTTTGACCACATTCTCTCTAAACCTATTTAACTTTAAACCTACTGGGAGTTGCAGAAATATACTAGGTTAGCATATCAACTCTTTATGTACTCAAATATCATGTAATTACACTAATAAATGACAGCATTTTAAAATTCACAACTCACCACTGGCTGAGCCTTTAGAAAAGCAGCTATGTTTTATGTAATTTATTATGCGCGATATAGTCCACTTCTTTCACTCTTTCTAAAACCTACTTTTTTTTTGCACATGGGCAACATACATACCTGGTCATAGGACACTGGCGTCTGCCTGTGATTGGAGAGCTCTACTAATGTACTAACATCTGTCCGCAGATCAGACTTGCAGCCCACCAAGAGCATTTTGGTATTTGGACAAAATTCCTGGATTTCACCTTTCCACTATGAGAAAAAAACAAAACAAAACAAAAAGATTAAAAAGGAAGAAAGTAGTGGTATCCATATCATGAAAACCATTTCTCCACTGTGGAGAAAGACACTTTAAAAGATGTTAAAAAAGGAGTATCCCTTGAGATAAAGAAGCAAACTCTGCATTCATCTCCTAAATAGATGAAGTTTTACTACTTTTCAAGTGTTAGAGAATGATTATGTATATTATGATCAATTCTCCCTCCCTGTGACTCATCTGTTGCTACTGAAAGAGATTTAGTGGATGTTGTCCAAAGGTAGCTTCAATAATTTCTTAATTATTGGTGTGTCTCAGGAAGATAAATGTGTCTTAAGAATAATTATAATCCTGAAGAGTGACCACATCCTCTGATATATGGATCTGATCCTCCTTAACTAGAAGGCTGGGGATAAGGCAGAGGCCACACTAGCACAAGCATGCATTCCCTGATCCCATCAAGAAATACTGAAGCACACCACCACAAGCTGAGGTTCTATTTAAGTACCTGAGATAGTTAATAAAACAAAATATACTGCCTTGAAGGAGCGTCTAGTCACGTGGTTGCATCAACACAGACCATGACATTTGCAAAGGAACATCTCTTGGGTGATCGGGAAGGTGTCTGGTCCTGTAGCTCATATGCCTTTGAGTTAAGTTTTTAAATTACATAAACTGTTAAGTATTTCAATCTAGTCCAATTTGTCTAGTTGTTTCATGATCTAACAAGAATTATTAGAACCTTCAGCAATGCCTGGCTGGGAATTCCCACTGTCCTCTTTAAGAACAAGCGAGTGGCTTTTTGTGGCTTCATTTCCTCAAGCTTGAGCTCTGCAATAGCATGCGAGTCAAGGGTTCAGGGCAGTCACAGGAGATCCCTGGCTTCCGGAGGGCAGAGCCTAGGGAGGCTGAGATGGGGAAGTGGTCCCTAATTCTTCCCACCCACATTCACAAATATGTAAAGTGTTTTACTAACTACTGTAGCAGCGACAACGATGATTAAGATATAGCTGTGTCTTCTGAAAACAATTCACAGAATAGTGGCAGTGATTAAATCCTGTATTAAGTATAACCCTAGATAAGAGGGACATCCTGCACGAATACCTTAAAAGATCACTAGAGGAGACATCTCCAAATCTAGAAGTGTACTTTGGGCAATGAACTCTAATGTAAACTACACCAGTGGATTCAAAGAAGTAATATACTTTCCATAAGAGCCCATTTGTCCACTCCTTCCTTCCTTCCTTCCTTCCTTCCTCCCTCTTTCCCCTCCGTCCCTCCCTTCCTCTATTCCTTTCAGAATTATGGAATTATGTAGGAACACCTACCACATGCTAGGTGGCACTGGCATTAGAAGTGGAAGGTAAATTGGAAAGAAAAAAATCCTTCCTACTTCAAGTCATTCTAACTTCCTCTTTGATAGTGAAGGACTTAAAGGGTTCCATTAATCAAGACAAACCACAGGGGTTATCATGAGCCTTAAACCTCACAGGAATGTAAAACATACTCATTAATATCTATAAGGCCGAAGTCACTATTCATTTGGTCTTAGAAGACAAAAGCAAAATAAAACAGAAGAAAGGCTTTTCATCATAAATTATGCATAGCCTGATACTACATCAAGTAAAATCTCCAGTAAATAAGCAACCGCTTTTATCTCCAGACAGAACTAGACACGTTGTTATGTTGCTCTTCAGCTGTGTAATGACTTTGGCCTCCCTCTGCATGTCTAGCAATTGTTTACAAGCATTAAAGACAGGAAAGGTGTATTCCTGCCTGAATTTGACAAGCATTAGCATTATTTGTGTTAGATATGTATTACTCAAAATTGAATGGAGCTAAAAAGGGAAAAAGAGCCTTTGATCTATTAAGAAAGTCATATTTCATTGAACTGTTTGTAATATTTAGTAGAGACAGAAGGATGATTATACTTCAAATCTTCATTCCACAATGACACACAAGCCAAGCAATCAAACATAATAGGGGAATGTAAACTAATAAAAACACACAAAATACAAACAAATTCCACTAAAAATTGGAACTAAAAAAACAAAATCAACCCAGCCAACTGTGTGTTTGTTTTTCTCAATCCCTACCATACTCAGACTGGGCTGCATGGGTCACCCCTCAGCCGACATTGCCTTGCTCTCAGCCACACACAGTGTCTAAGCCAGTGAGTGGAGGAAAGGGAGTGCTCCACCAAGGGTTTGACTCTGAAACCCCACAGCTCACAGGCGGGGCTGAGAAAATAGCGAGGGATGAATAAATGCTGGTCTATGGATCAGCATGGCGTGTGCCTTCTACAACTACCTGGAGGCTGAGTCCCAGTTGCTGGAGGTCAAGAAATGCCCCTTCCTCCCACTGGCCTCCCCAGTTCCTGTGACCCATCCTGTAATAGGTCCTTTTCCTCTTGATCCCCACCCTGATTCCTTTAATCCATAGCTTCCTTAGTTAGGTTCCTTCTTTACCGATGGAACCTGACTTACCTTTGCCTACATAAACTATGTGTATGTTATAATTTATAACATGTTCACGAGGACTGCTTCTATATTACTAGAAAGACACCTGATCATAATTACTAGAAAGCTACCCCGATCATCAGACAATTCACATTATCTGATGCCTGAGGACACACCCTATTCCTCCTATACTAGTTCTATTTCTGTTTCTAATAAGTAACACCATAACTAAAACATAGCTTCTTTATTAAAATAGCCATTATTGCATTCCTCTCACTATCTGAATTGAGGTCAAATGTAAATCTGTAAACTGAGGTGAAATCTGTTGAGTCACTGAAAGAAGGAAGGAAGACATGAATATGACAATAATCAAATATAACTGTTTTTAGCTGTGCCATTTCCTCCCAAAGAACAAACATGCAGGCCCTTAAAGGGTATTTTGTTTCAGAGCTTCACAAAATAAAATTTCAAGCAGGTTCATCATCAAAACTAGTGATACATATGTTTGGAAACCCCTTTCGGTGTGAGAGGGTTCTTTCTAGTGTGTAATTATAAATTGTAAGGCAGGGAACTGACTAGAGTCTTTGAGCTCCCCAGCAAACCCCATGTTTCTATTTATACATCACCCAGTACTGAACTGTGTCATCATTCCCCAGCACTTGCCTTTTTGAGGACACTGTCCAGGGTCTCCGGTCTACTGATGTCAAAGCAAATCAGCACGGCGTCCGAATCAGGGTAAGAGAGGGGGCGTACATTGTCATAGTAAGGAGAACCTGAGAAGAAACAAAGATACACAAGTTTTCAGATGAGAGTCCTCTTGTCTGCCATGCATTAACTCTACTCTTCTGGGCTAAGTCCCTTGACTGTCACACATCACAACCCGACCCCCCACTTCCTTGAATTCTTGGAAAAGGATTCAGACACACAAAAGCCTGCTTAGAAATATATGTTGAATGAAGCTTTACATGTATCTGCCATAAATTCAAGAAGAGGGCCAGGATCTTAAGGTGAAATCTGTATGGTTCAAAGACTAGGGCCTAAAGTCACCTGGGTGAAGTGGGGGAAGCACCTGGGGCCAGGTGGTCTTGAGTGCAAACCTGCACTCAAGAGGGGAGGGGGCAAGGTACTTTTAGGACTCAGTGCCTCCAATTCTTCACTCACAAAATGAAGGAGTTGACAACATACATACCTGAGATTAAGCAAACCCAGCCCGTGCCAGGTATTTAGTAAGGGATTGGTACGTATTAACCATGGGTATTATGGTTATATTACCGCTACTGATAAAAACTGAGTGGCAGCAAGAATCATAAACTGAACTACTTCTTGGGAAAGTGACCAAAACTCAAGATCAATCTGACAGTAGGATGGGGGTGAATGAGGAAGACAGGAAGAGAGTGGGTTCAACCACACAAAGAGAAACCACAGTAAACCACATCAGTGTCACCCATCTTCAAGTTATAAGTTTAGATAGACCACTGACCTTTGAGCTTGCTTATTTTAACCCTATGTAGATTTTCTGCCTGCTACAACCAAGAATATAATAAATGTCATGTCACTTACATAGGGTCATGTCACTTTTTTACACAGTCCCATCTCTGAGAGTGACACTGAGGTATGATCCAAGGCTCTTAACCTGAATTAAATCCAGAGTACCCTAAAGGTTCAAGGCACCAGCCAACTAATTTAACCACAGAACTCTCTAGTCATTTAAGGATGTTTCTTCTATTCCTTTATTCCAAAGGATGGGCAATTACATGAGGCCAATAGTTACGAAGTGATGTGACAAGAAAACTAAATACAGCCTTCCAAATGCTGCTTAAGAAATCATTTTTTATATACTGACATTTCACAAGCATCACATGAACATGATTTTACTAAGCAAATACATACACACATATGTATCTGACTCCAGAGTAGAAAAAGAAAATCTAAACCACCAAACTCTTTTTAAAAGTCTATTTCATTTTGACATCACTTTCCATTTTGAGCAGAAAAACGGGACATGTTGTCCCCTGATAAATCAAAACCTCAACAGGCAAAGTCAGGAAGAGAGACTTAAAAAGCAGCTTTAAAATATATCACTGTTTATATTTCTATCAAAACAACATTTGCTTGGAGGCTGTTCTTGTGATCTAAAAGACGCTATAGTCAGGGGCATCACCCTCTGTTCACACAGTACACTTGGGGTCCCTGGCATCCA
The DNA here is from genome assembly GCA_036589455.1 of Ateles fusciceps. Classification (NCBI taxonomy): domain Eukaryota; kingdom Metazoa; phylum Chordata; class Mammalia; order Primates; family Atelidae; genus Ateles; species Ateles fusciceps. The sequence continues at coordinate 12,078,109 of JAZHEH010001266.1, read as the reverse complement.
CTGTGGAACCCCAGGCAACAGTGGCTTTTCCGCTAGCCGCTTCACGCTGGAGAGTGACAACTTCAAGCTACGTGTATCTGCTAAGCAAGGAAGAAAAGAATGTTACAAGAATCAGGAAGAAAAGTATGAATAAACAGAGAATTAAGTCAGAACTGTTCATGAGCTGCCTATCCACATCTGGAAACAGGACCGTGGTATAGCAGAGGCTGACAGCTGAAAGATATTTCCCAAAAGCTTAAAGGATTTAGAGTTTAAAAAGTCAAGTCATTTTAAATATTAAGGTATATTAGAATGAGGCTGTTTCTGAACATGACAAGCTGTGGCTGCCTTTACAGTCACTGAAAGAACTCTGAGGTGAAGAGAATAATTCACAAATAGTTCACTCATTTGAACACTTGAGGGGCATCAGAAACGAGATGGCTGAACACTATTTATGGCTACATTAGTATTTCTGTATTAATTCTGAGAAGTTCACACTTTCTTAACTACAACCTTTCCTGTTTCTGTGTCCAAAGCCTAACTCTAGCACAACTCCTGCTGTAAACATTTGTATGACTCTTTCCAAACAGGCAGTCAGAAAATTCCAGATCACAGAATGGAGCTCCAAATACTGGCCATATAAATGAGAGTTTCCTCTGTTCCTCAAAGTCAGCGAGAGATGACCTGATCCCAGAGCCAGGAAGGCAAAGCTGCCAACAGGATTGTCAGAAACCTAACCAGGCCTCAGAGATCTCCTTTCCCAGAAATCACTCACATCAGGAAAAACCACTCTCTCCCTGTGGAGAGCTTCCAGTCTCAAGCAGACCTGATCTTTAGAGGACTGGCATCTCCAGGTACCTGCTCCTTTCAGGATACGATCTGTATGACGTGAGAGTACTCAGTGCTAATTCCAGATGGAAGACGACTCTATGACAATGGAGACCATCTTTTCCAAATACAAAAATTAGGAAAAGCGATTGAAGAAATACAAAGGGGGTAAAATAGTTTAATTAAAATTGAGACTGCCAGGAAAATCCCAAGGAATGGTTTAAACATTCAGGTCACCACGTGACTGCTGGGAATACCTCTCCCTTTGTGGACTGTGTTTCCTGTCCCCACCCATATCATGGCCCCAGAGGAGATCTGGTTTTATGCTCAGCCCTCTGTCCCGTGCTGGAGATTGCTACCTGTTAAAATCAAGTGGGCTAGCTTCTGTGCTTAGTGCATATATCCAAATATCTGCCAAATTTAGACTTTGGCCTAATTTTAAAATGAAACAGGGTTCTCCAGTTAAACCAGATTCTCAGGGAAATTCTGCTTTTGTTTTTATCCAGTTAAAAGTATGAGTGAAAATACATATGTTATGTAGTATAAAGGTTCATGAGAAATAAACCACCGTGCTTGTAAAGGTAGGCAGGTAATTTTTAAGAGCTTTAACATGATCTAATTAGGGATGACACTTTGATCGCATTCTATTACTTTTGCTAATGAACAGTGCTGCTTTTAGATCAACAAGAGTGTCCAAAGATACTAGTAAAACTGATGCCCATATTTCTTAGTTATAAGCATAATTTGACCACCAATGACAAGAGTAATTTATTAAAAATAAGATCATTTATTTACTAGATTTTCCATAGGTTAAGTTTATCTTAAACTTAAGAAATATCTATTGTCTCTATTTTTTATAGTGAAAAAAATTGATATAGAATTATCAAAGAACTATCCTACCAGGAAAGAAGTAATTCATCAGCTAAGCAGGACTTTCAGGATAGAAAACAAACAAACAAAAAAACATTTAAAAAACAAACAAAACAAAACACACCTCCTGTGTAACTTTACAGTGTTTGCTCTGTGTTTAAGAACTTGGAATTCTTCCTTTTCTTCCCCATAAAGCCCAAGAGACTGAACAAAGGAAGTAAGGCAAGCAAAGCTGGAGAGGGCATGGTGGAATCACAAGCATGCGTAGATTACACAGGCCAAAGAAAAGGAGGAATTCCAGGAATGATTCTGCGAAGTGAGAAGCAATATAGAGAAGCAGAAATGACACCAAAGGAAAGAGCTGAAAGTAAATGGGTAAAGGAGGAACAATACCTGCCCCTAACTCCTATATCCCTCCAGAAAATTCTTGCAATACCCTGTGAAGGTAGACAGCAAAATAATAATAATAATAACTTCTACAGGTTTTTTTAAAGATGCACATGAAAAACTCCTCAGGTGCTAACTGTAGAACTAAACACATCACAATCAAGAGGGCTCAACATTTTTTACTATGTATGAAAGTATTCAACTTCAACTTCAGTGCATGGTAGGTATTGATATACATAGAGTATGTGCTCTAGTACCTAAGAACGGACTACAGTTAAAGTCCAATAACATTTAGGTACTGCGTTTTGTTTGTCAAATAAAACTCTTTTCAGCATGTGGAATAGGCTTCATGCATATGGAAATTCTCAGATGCAGCATTTCTCTGGAACTATATAAAACTTTAAGCTCACAACACTATTCCAAGGTCCTTTTTAAGCAACCTGCCAGACCTCTGAAGGGAAAACTTTGGGAAACTGTAAAGAAACAACTACGCTATGTATGCAAAATGTGTACCCCCTTCCCCCAGAAAATATAGTTGAAAGTCTTTGCTGGGGATAGATTGGAACAAGTGTATGCTTGGGACTTTCTAGTTTCTCAAGTTTGGCAAACATCAGCAAAGTTCTAGAGAGCTTTTGAAATTTCAGATCTATCCATCTTTGTATTCAAGATCATTAATTCTGGGTGAGAGCGAAATTTCCAGCCCAAGAATAGTCACAACGTGCCTCACCCAGAAACTAATTCTTCAGACACATACCTGCCTGCTGAAGTCACCCTTTTGCAAAGATAGAACACACCATATATGTACATAATTAAATGTATATGTAAGAAGATTCGTGCCCAAAGGGAGGCTTTGTGGAACATTTTGCAAAACCAGTTTAAAGTTTAAACACTGTGAGACTTTAGAAAAGTTGAAGAACTGAAAAACTCTTCTTATTGAATAGTTCATAAATATAACTTATTTAACTTGAACCTTAATTCGAAAAGCTTCCCTTTCCCCCTTAAGAAATTTTTACCATGAACAGTAAGTTAAAACTACTGCATATTTTTGGATGAGAAAAGTAGATTAAGTTTTGGTATTTTTAGTGACCACCACGAGCACATCTGAACCCAGCAGCAGCTAACATGTGAGACGGCATGATCTGCCCAATTATTACAAGATTGCATTTCCTCATGCCATCTCTAATCAGAGTAAAAGCTTTAAATTAGCAGCAATCTCAGGAATGTGAATCAAGTCTGGGCAGAGCTTTTGCATCTGACTCAATACTAAGACTGTTTAGTTCTCATCTCAAGTAGTCTGCACGACAAAGACCATGCCTGCAAATATGCAACAAACACTCCCAGGAATAATATTTTGTTTGTCTCTTCCATCGATTCAGATAATCAGAATTATGAACAGATCTTATACAATTTTGTGGGCATTTATGTGTTGCTATTAAAATGGAATAAATATTTTCTATTTCTCGGGGCAATGTAGATGCAAAATTAGAAAGTCAGACAGGTAGCTAAGTTTGGCTTTTAAATAAAGGTTTTGCTTTAAACTCCTAATCTTATTGAGATACTTAAAAATATGTACAAATCAAAATATTTTACTGACAGTGGAACCATGGTAAGTCAAGAGCTTTAGTGAGAAGAGTATATGTATATGTATATCCCTAAAGAGTATATCGGGATAATGGATTCAAGTTTTTGTTTCATATCATATCTAAGAATCAGATTTCTTAGAGTAGAATCCCATGACTGAATTCGTCCTTCCACCAACTATGTCATCAGGCTCATTTTTCAAAACCAATGTGCACAACACCTGGTCAAACTTCTGAGGCAACTTACATTCCATGTCAATAAAATGTCTGTTTTGCCAAGGGACTCTTGAGAAAGTGGCCAATACGTAGCAACTTGAGAAGACATTTAAAGGATATCAGAAAATGACTGAGCCATGACTAATTCATTTGGCACAGCCCGCTAGGCACCATGAGCTAACTGGAGAAAGTATTGGTCCTTGGTGTCGTATTTACATGCAAAAGAACTGGATTAATGAGGAAACATCTGGTTATTTCAGGTGGTATCAGAATGACCAATTTGGACGCTTCATTGAAATGTGCAACTTAGCAAGAAACCAAATTGGAAAAAAAAAAAAAAAGCACTAAATGGGGCTAAAAAACAAATCTACAGACAGATGTAGACTTAGAAAGAGCATTCATACCTCCCCCCTCCTGTTTTTGGGAGGTTCCATGATTTAAATGGAAATTATTGCATGGTGGACAAATCCCCAAATGCACTGTTTTGTGTACTGCTTACCATCCAAACTAACTTATTGGATGGTACTCATTACTATCCAAACTATCTTATTGGATGGAAACCACCATTCAAACCATCTGTTTTATCTTAACACAGGTTACTTAAGAGTTTCAGTGTGAAAACCCAAGTTAAGAATTAAACCTAGTTTTGAAACCCTAAGCTCCAACGAATCATTACTACCTGATAAAATAACTGGTTTCCTGCAATTTTATGCTTGATATTCAAATCCCAAGCACCCATGCTTCTCTGGCTCCTTCATAAATTCTTAACCTCTTCCTTTCTCCAAGAAGGTTAAGTTATAATTCTCAGCTTCCAGAAACTTGTTTTCTCTGACAGCCACTAAATATAAGCATGTAAGTCATGAGTGAGGGAGCCTGGGCTACCCATGTGACCTTCAACAACTCTTTGGATGTTGTTGCTCTGGAAAAGTCCAGCTTCAGAACCTCCAGGCTCACCCTTCTATAAACAGGTCCTATAGCACTAGACAGGAGGAAGTCTTTCTATGTCCTCTGTTTGTCCTGTGAGTATTCGAAGAAGGGTATCAGGGAAGAAGGATGTTCTTACCCTGTTCAAGTCTCAGTCTACAGGCATCTCCTCCCATCTCAACACCTGACACTTAATCTGGCCTCCTCATTTGATTTCTTTTGTCAGTTTGGGAAAGCCTGAACATTTCAAATTTCACTGTCACTCATGTTTTAACCACATCTGCCTTATCACATGGTGAAATTGGGAGTACCTAAGGACAGAAGCTGCTCTAGCCCAGCTCTGTACCCCTTCCATAGCACCTAGCAGGTTGTATGCACACAGAAAGCCCTAAATCATGTTTATTGGTTTTATAATCATTTTTATATGTCTTATCCAGATGTGTTCATTTATATGCTAAATCACTAAAAAAAGGGGGAAGGGGAGAGAGAGAGCAGTGATCTCTTTTTAAGCTGCTTTTCTGGATTAATTATATACTAATCTCCAATACTGCTGAACCATTTCCATCCCTATTAAGAAATATTTCATTAGAGAGCTTGTCACCAAGACCATTCTTCATACTTGATGTCTAAGCCAAATAAAACAACTTAGATAGACTTCTGTATAGAGAAGTTTGTCCTCAAATTAAGGCCATGAGTTAATTAAGATTTTTTTTCCTCCCTTTTTCTCTAAGTATAAGAAATAAAGAATACTACCTTAACCGTTAATAATGCTAAAAACTAAAATAGGAAGTACTAACTTTAGCACTCAGGGCTTAAAAGCAGCTTGGATCATGACAAGATTCAAAAGAGTATTCATGAGGCAATAGCATAATTATTGTGGGGAATTTTAACAGCTGAATTGAATATATTAAAAGTAATAATAAGCCTTAAATAAAATGTGCATTAACTTGCCTTGGTTAAAAGCTGGAATGAATGATTATTACTCCCTAAATCACATGTGCTGAAATTATACTGCAATCAAATCTCTTAGGAAAAGATACGGTGATCCTTAAATGACTACATTTCTATTATTAGTAGGCATTTGGCTTCATGCTACAAATTACTTCTGTGCTTGGCAAATGTGGCCAATTTTGAAGCACAAGATATTAGAATTACTTTGGTCTTACTTATTATTTTACGATGTCCAAACTATTACCCATTGTTTTGCAGAAACTCATTGGGTGAAATTTGAAAATCAATGGGAGCATTTCTGGAACTATTAACAATGTTCATTTTATAATGAAAAAGAATTATTTTTTAGGAAAATAAAATAGTTATGGGCCTTAAAAATTACCTCTTTTAGATGATTAATACAGCATTTTTACAAAGGTTTTGTTTATTTTGGAGCCCCGGGGGCTGGAGTACTGTAGCCCTAAGAATCGACTGGCAAAGTGCCTTTGGTAGTTGCTTTAACTGGTGTGTGCAATGGGAGAAGGGAGGCAGCTGTTTCCTATCTGAAGAGGATCCAGAGTATCTATAAGCCCTAGGATGTTTGACAAAGGAAAAACATTGCAACCAAGTGGAAGAGGGCACTGGGGCTCAAGAACCTGGCAAAATTGGGTACATCATGAGTTGTCAATGTACTACACACTAAACCGGAAGAGCTTCTTTTTCTCCACTACCCTACCTGAACTGTATGCTTCTTAGGGGCAGGACCATACTTAATTCACCTTGTATCTCTAAGGTCTAACAAGGGACCTATTTATAGTGGATGTGGAAAAAGGAAGAGATGGATGGAGAAAGGAAGAAAGGAAGGAAATATTATGTTACTGTGCCTCAAAAAGCAGGAAATGAATTATTATTTTTTTATCTTGGTGCAAAGAGATTTCACATATCCTACTTTCACTTGATATTTTTTCCCACGTCCAAATTGGCAGAGTGTTGTCTATGCATGATCATGACTGCTGGGGGGAAAAAGTAGACCCCTTAGGAGAAGCTGTCCAATTAAAGAGGCCAGAAAAGAGAGGAACTGTTTCTGTCTTCTAAATGGTTGCCCTCCTGCTAGGAGGGTAAACAGGACAGGAAATATCATTCAAAGGACAATGTTCACCCCATCTCTCTCCCTATATATATAAGTCAGGCACACCCAATTTTCCCGATACAAGTCTCTTTCACAAAGTTCTAGGAGGGAAATAGAAAGTTTAATTTATCTGACATTTAGAACTTTACAGACTTGGCTTAGATCTTTTCTCCACAGTTAAATTGATGGCCTTTGGGGGGGAAAAAATGAATCAAGAGGCACAAGGCATATGCAATTATTTTTACAATCTGAACTAAACAAATGTCTTAATGGGCAAAGAAAATGTCAAACATTTACCACAAATAATACTGTCCAGAAATTTGCCATGGAGAGCTTGGAATTAAATGGAAAAATGTTAAAGATCCTTGAAATAATTAGTTGCTGATGAAATGGTTCCTGTTAGATATATACAACAAATCACCTTTGGTGGAAACAGGTTATTCTTAGAACTTCAGTAAGCAGTACTTGGTGATGTGTTTAATTAACTAGCATTTCACCTCATGAACAACATAATGCAATTCTAAATAATTCCCTTATTCCTCTTTTTACCATTTGTTTAAATCTAAATTCTAACTAACATTTCATTACCGGATAATTTTGCAGTACAAAATTTTCTTAATCACATTTTCAAACCTTTGTATTTTAGTTAAACACATAGGTTTCGGTTTCATTAAATAAAAAGACAAATGATTATTTCACTACAAACTCCATTTCAGGTGATTATCTTCAATTCGATGAAAGGCACTGTTTGTTTATAAAGTTGCCATTCGTTGTGCACAGGTAATTCAGTGTGAATAAATGTCAGAGAACCTCATCTCCTTGGAAACTATGCATATCATTACTCATTTATTCATTCATCAGATTTTATTCGATAACTACTGTGTGCAAGGCATCGGGCTACGTGTGCAGAGTCTACAAAACTGTAGAGTTTTCATCAAATGCAAGAAGACACCTGAAGTGGTATTTATCTGCGCATTCCAAGGAGAGCCTCTAACTATAAACTGCCCACATTTTGTTTGTTTTATTTTCTAGCCTATATCAAATAATGTGCCTTTTCTCCCTTAAAAAGGTCAATTTAGCCCTTTAGGCATCTAATCCAAAAATCTCCGTTGGTGGTCCTGTGACTCTTGAAGCTTGAGACAGAGAATGTATAGCCCAGCATTCCTATAAGCCCACCCGTTCCCCCTCCCTATCCAAATGGGTTTCATTCCTAAATCCACCAGGAAGCTTGCCTCTTCCCAGAACCTGGCTTGCTCTGTAGGCTGTGAAAACCCCAGCACGGGATGCCAGATCCCCTGAGACTAAGAGCTGAAACCAACCAACATCCTGGGAAACAAAAAGACCTGCCTGTCCAGCGTAATAAATCCAAGAAGTGTACAGCTGGGAGAGATCCTGCACATCATCTAGCTCAGTGTCCTCTTTTTACAGATGATGAAAATGAGACCCAGGGAGGTAGGGGATTTGCACACAGAAATCCATGGTAACCAAGAGCTAAGATCTAAACACAGCTTTGTATCGACGACTGGATCAGACCCACTGCTCCATCCCGTGCCAAAATAATTTTTATCGTGCATTAGGTCCAAACAGGGCTGCGGGTGGGGGCAGGGAGTACTGGTGCTTATTATTGGTACCACACCAGCTGTCACATCCACTAGGCATAACAAATACATACCACGATATGTCTAGGAATCAGAGCCCATTAAGCACGAGGCTGTATAATTCTGATGACAAGAACTACTGAAATAAGGAACCACTTGAATTCTGTCTACTAACACCTTCTCTATAGTTTCGAGTCTGTATGCAATCCCCAACACAAAACAAGGCGGCAAAATCCTGACTCTGCTGCCCTTGGAACGGCTCAAAGAAGAACCTGACTCTCCAGGGGGGAAACAAAATCAGCCCTTCTCACTGCAGCAGTCGCAGCATCTGGCACCGACCGTGAGAGGCGCTCGCTCTTGCGAGACTCCTCGCTTGCCTTTGTGCAGGGACTGCTTCTGGCAACCCTGTCAGTCTGGTTCCTTCCTCTTGCTCTCAGATCCCCCGCGTCCCTCGGGGGCTCCAGTGGTTCAAACCTAGGGTTGTGGGAAGCTCACAGAAGCACCTCCACGAGGCCACTCCCCGCTGGGCGCGGCTCCACCTCGGGGCCTCCCCCGCCTGACAGCAAACCTGCTTGTTGGCACTTGCGCGTTCCTCCTCGCCAGTTTCACCCCGGATTTGGCTCGGTCCACTAGCAACCCAGCTCCCGGCTAAATTCCCAGCCCTAAGCAGGGGCCTTGACCCAGCCTTCCCAATGACTCCTGCTTTTCCAGAAGCGACACGCTTCTTGGAAACAGACTCGCCGGACACCGCCAGTTAGGGCGGCGGGTGCCTGGGTCCCAGCCCAAGACCTCAGATGGTGCCCCCCTGCCACGCCCCGGTCTTTGACCTGGCCCAAACCCCTAACTCAGCCGGGGGGCCGGATGGCTTCCCACCGGGAGGGTTCCCAGCCCTCCCTTAACACCGCGCGCCAGGTAGGTGGGTGGGCGCATGGGAAAGCAATAACCCGGCCTTGAACCTCAGACCCATGAATATAACCCACCGCGGCACCAATAATTCAAGTAGACGGGAAGGTCAAAGGCGAATAGTGCTGCCCGCGGACTTGGAGGCAAGCAGAGTGGGGGATGCAATAGAGGTCAGGAGGGACTGGTGTGGTGGAGGGGAACGGCGTGATCACTGGGATGGAGTGAGGGAGAAAAGGGAGGTTCGGTACAGGTGGGCACCAAGGCGCCGCGGGCGGCCGGCGGCTCAAAGAGGAGGCCCAGCGGCTGCCCGGCCCCTGCGCCGCCAGCGCATTCCTGGCTGTAGGCGTCACGGGCGCCGCGGCTGCCTGCGCTCAGTTTCTGTCCCTAAAGAGCGGCAATCGCACGTAACCGCGTCGCCTCGGGGGATTTTCTCCCGCCTCCCACCTCCCACCACCCCCGCGGCGCTTCCCGCCTCCCCGCCAACCAGCAGGTTAGATCAGGAGGGGCGCCGGCCGCCAGCCGGGTGGTTCCGCTGGGGAGCACGCGGAGCCTCCGCACACCCCCCAGCGTCTGGCCACCTCGGCCGCCCCAAGGCGACCAGACCACGGCCCCGCGGGCAGACTGCGCCCGGCCACCTGGCCACTAGTGGCTCCAACCTCGGGGTCAGCCTGCGGGCACACAGCGCCCTCCTCTCCCCCACTGCCATCTCCTCGTCCACGCTGCCGTCTGCCGCCCCCACCCAGAAGGGATACAATTTTCGCCCAGCAGGGACCATGGGAATCCCTCGGAAGGGGCAAAGTTAATGGAGGGGGCGCAGACGGCTTGTAGAGCGCGGTTTCCCGAGACCCGCCGCGCATCCCCCCCAGCGGCTGAAAACCCGCCCCAAGCGCCACGCGGTCCTACCACTCTTACCCGAAGTGTCCCACAGGCTCAACTCTATTCTTTGTGTGTCGATTTCAAAACTGGCCGTGTAATTCTCAAACACTGTAGGAACGTAATTCTGGATAGACAAAATGGGCAAAGAGGAAGGAAAGAGGGGCGAAGAGGTTATCTTAAAACGCACGAAACCGATTGAACACCCTTTGAAAATCGCCTCCCCGCACCCCAATTAAGAAAGAAAACCCTCACACACATCAGACCACACACTAAGCACATAGACCCTTTCCGAAATTCCTGTCCTACTCCCCCACTCGCTCCACCCGGCTCTCATAGACGTGCTGACCCGAATCTCCAACCCTGGGTTTTGCACACAGGAAAGAACAAGTTTCAGGAGCTAACCAGCCCATGTGCAGGCGCGTCCCAGCCCTGAAGCTTCCAGCGCACTTTCCCTTTCCCCCGCAGTCTAACCAGGGGAAAGTAATAAGGGGCGAGAAAGACGACTTTTTTTTTTTTTTTTTTTCTAAGGAAAAACGGGTGGAAAGCGGGGAAGCCCACCTCAAGACGGGGATCCCCACGGGCCGACCTCCTCCGGGAAGCCGCGGCCGGCCACACTCACCTCGGGGAAGCAGTCCTTGGCGAAGACATGGAGCAGCGCAGTTTTTCCACACTGACTGTCTCCCACCACAACTATCTTGCATTTCACGTTCTGATTAGGATCCATGATAGATTTGCTGGATAATTTCTGGCTGGCTCTTCTCTCCTTCATTGATGTTGCCTTATTTTCTCTTGGAACAGGAATTTTCTCTTATGAAGAAAAAAAAAAAAAAAAATAATATATATATATATATATATATATTTCTCTGTTTATAAAAAGCAGATATAAAAATAAATCGCAAGGCTGATGGGAAACCCCTGAAACGCGGCGCAGACGAGGAGGAGAGCTAGAAGAGCAGGCTCGTTACTCCCCCTCCAACAAGTTTTATGCCTGACTCCTCACCGCGCCTCCCAAGTCCAATTCCGATCCGACTGCTTTGTTTCACGCTCTCTGCGCGGCTTTATACGCCCGGCCTTCCAATCCTCTGCTTTCTCAATGAGAGGAGGAAACTGATCTGCCTCCTCCCCTTTTGTGGAGCCTGGGAGTGAGCGCTGCTGCGTTGCTTGTAGAAAATGTAAGTAGTGCGCCCTCTAGGGTGCCCCTTCGGGATCTATTTCAGACCAAGGCTCTCGGACAACTCCAAGACACCAAAGATGCTTTGCTGACAAGTCCACAGGGCAAGGTGGGAAAACGATTATCTGTGCATATTGATTTGAACTACAATCCCTTTAAATATAGTTTAATAGGGGCTTATGTCTAAAAGCCTCGTAAGCATTTACGAAAACAAAAACATTTCCCACCCTAGTTAAAGCACAGTTATAAAACATAGGAAGAAAATCTTGGGTACAGAAGAGTTAAGGTTCTTTTTTTTTAATGGTTTGTATCAAGTACATAGGCCATGGACCAATAGATCAGCCTGTTTATTCCCGATGCAAGAACTGGTGTGGCTGGGTCACAGTAGTGGAATGGCTTCTGAAACCTGTCAGTTTCAGTCATAAAGGTGGAGGCAGAAAGGTTTTGAGGAGTGGGGACAGGAGGTGGGAAGCGAGAAGAAAGAGAAGTGGAAGATGCTCATGACTGAGCAACAAAGGCCACTGGAAACTCAACCCTACTGCGCTCGGGACACAAACACTTGTCAGCCCAGTTGCACCTCCCCCACATTTGCAGTGAGGAGACTGCAAATGGTGAGGGGTGGGCAGATTTTGATACTGTCTGTTAATTATTTATCTATAGCCTCCTCCATCTTCGTGGAATCAAAGCACTCTAGGCTGGACTCAGAAGGCACAAACATCTTTAGCTGAAAAATGCAGGTATAACCCTCCACCCTCTCTTCTCCCCTACTCCACATCTATCTCCCTAGCCCTCCAAGTCTTCCCCCAAAGCAAGAGTCTTAGAAAGGACCAGGATAGCCCACACATTTGTTTTTTTCCTATCAGAAGTCTTTCTTTTCTCATCTTCATCTCCTGCACCCCAAATGCTCAGGAGGTTTCAGTCATTACATTGTAGTAAGACATTGGCCCAGAACAACTTATATGGTCCCCTATGGAGCCTCCTAGGCTTTTAAATGAGAAGAAGATGGGGTGAAAACAAACCAGAAAGTTCAACATGGGAACTGAAAAGCCACAATAAAGAGTGATCGAAAGCACTGCTGTAAGTAGTGGACTGGTAGGGCCCCTGAAACATAGGGGATCCAAGAATGATGTCTTATTCAGGGCTGAGAAAATTGGAACCCCCTCAAAAAACAGTGACTCAGACTCCATCGGGGGGTCTGTGTTTACACAAGTGGAAGGCTGACCCACAGACAAGCAGGTTGCTGGCCCTGCTGAGGTTCCTAGAGCAGCCTTTGCCAATGTTTGCTCTTCAGAGCTTTAGTGCCTCCTGACACTAAAGGGTGCCATGACCCAATTCGTGAGGGTGACACTGTGTCCCCATCACTCACTGAAGATTCAGCAAGCACATTGATATGTTACAAACATTTAAAAATCCTAGAGAAAAGCAGCCTATTTAATATAGTTTAACCTAGCATTTCCCAAAACTGCTTAAACACAGCAAACATTCATCGAATTATTTACATGTTTGTTTGTTTGCTTGTTTGAGACGCAATGGGCATAGTAGTTGAGGCAGGAGATCACAAAGAGGTGTATTTGGGTCCCCAACTTCACATTTTCCGTATGACCGTGGATGGATTTTTTAGCCTCTCTGAGCCTCAATTTCATCATCTGTAAAATAGGAGTCATAGTGTAATTATGAGGAAATGCAAGTGAAGTGTGCAGAACAGTTTGTGGCACAATAAAGAGTCCTTGACCTATGTTATCGTTTGCATGTAAAATCTTATTTGCACTTCTCACGACTGTTGAATGTGTCTTGAGAAATTTTGGCTTCATTAGTGGACTCACTAATTGGAGCTGGGTCCATCCCATCTTTTGTCTTATTTTTAACTTATGAAGTTACCCCTTTCCAGAGATATGATTTGACCTTCCATATTCCTGAATTGATGTAGCTTATATGGTTAAATCACTCTAACTAGAAATAATTAAGAGTGTTTACAAATTGGCTGATCAATGAATAGGGTAACCATATAATTTATCATCTAAGCTGGGATATTTTTGAGAGCAAAAAGGGGCACTGCCAATGATTATGGCTAGACAACAGGGGTAAACAGGATCTATCCCAGGCAAAACAAGATGCATAATCACTTCACCATAGAATCATCTGGAATCATAGTGGATGACTATTTTTGGAAATCAGGTGACCTGAATTTCCAGGAATCTGCCAGTTGCTGAGCAAAATGTAATGGATGTCTAATAGAGGAGAAAAACCAACTGTCTGAAGTCACCAGGCTTTGAATCCCTCTAGGGTAAGAATTCTTCCTTTTCCTTTTTGAAATCTTTAGTGTTTGTGTGAAGTGGATACTTAATATATTTTAAAATTCATCTAACATTTAGTATAACAATTATTTATTCAGCATCTGCTGTAAACCACGCACTGTTCTAGGAACTGCAGATATAGCAGGAAACAAGGCAGACTTGTTTGCTACTCTCACAAAGCATACATTCCAGCCAGGAGATAAACAGTAAATGAAGATGTAAGATCATCCTGTGTTTTCTTCATAGAAAACATGGTTAAATGATGATTAAAGTATGGTAGGGTAGGGATCAGACCCATGGTCCAGCAGAAAAACACTCACAGACAGTAGAAAGGGTATAGGCTAGAGGGAAAGGGCTTGGCAGGTTTGAGGAACAGAAGAAAGGCCAGAATGACTGAGGCCCACTGAAGGAGGGAGAGCGCAGGTTGGGGAGCAAAAAGGAAGTAGGCAGCGACTGAATAATTGGCTGTAGAATTTGGATTTCATTCTCAGGGTAATGTGGAGTCAGTCATGGGAGGACTTGGAACAGGGTAGCAGCATGACTCCATGAATGAATGAATGAGTGACTCCAGTTCTTGGCCTGCACTGTCACTCACTAGCTGTGAAACCCTGATGAAACTGCTCGTCTTCAATGAGAATATGAGATCCAAGTATACCTAAATTCCTGGAAAAGACTAAAATTTTAGACTGCAATAAAAGGTTTTCCCCCTAAGAAACACATTCATTTAGAAAATGTGAAGCCTCACCTGAGAGGATTGTATTTTACCTAGCGTCCTTCCCTTTGTTATTCTTGTTTATCCTCTTTTGTCTTCCTGTTACTCTCTCCTTTTTCTGATTTATCCTTAAGACCAAGAGAATAGAAAACCAGTAACAAATATTTCTCTATGACTTTGTTAATAGAACACATTCAGTTGCCCTAAAAGGCTTGAGTTTAAAAATTATTTTCTTCATGGCTAACCCTTTACTTATTAAAGGAAATCTCCCCTCCCATAGAAACTATATCCCCTTTGACACAAAAAGGGCTGATTCCAGGCCTGGAGATTAGAAATAATTGAGAGAGAGTCCCCATCTAGGGATAGCACAAGACGGATAAACAATTGTTTCTGTGATTCGAGTGACTACAAGTTAGGGACTTGGGTTTTAGTCCAGACTAAACCAAGGCACTGTCTGTCCTTGGGCGAACGCTGACTAAATTCTTCTCCACAGTTTCATCCTTACCTGAGGATGTTAATATTTGCCTCCTTAAAGTTGCACAATAGCACTGCTTAGAAAATTACGTGCCCTGCACTTTCCAGAATTCTTTAGAAACATACTACAGACACCTCCCTTTTCATGTTCAGTGTATTTATGGAGATCTTGGCCCACAGTGAAATATTGTAAGGCATGATGCTAATTGTTTCTTCATGGCCGCCTGCCTCTCTTCAGACTCCAGCGGAAGTGTTGGAAGGAGCAAGTGCACAATGAGGAGGAAGCACAGGTCTCTTACAGGCATCATCAATGGAGCACAGAGATGGCTGACACCAAAGCAAGAAAACGTGCAGGATGCCTTCATAGACGTTATGTCACAAAATATAAATATGAGTTATGGGCATTCTCTTAGAGAATTTAATAAGATGATGGATATTAAATAGTTTCAAAAATAGGCATTTCAATATAAAATTAAAGACAAGAGTGTAAACTTGTAAACTGCTCTGTACTGAAAGGTGGGAATTTCACAATTGTCTCTTTTGGGGTAGTCAGAAGAGGGTGATCGCTCAGTTGGCCTTATGCAATATCAACAAAATAGGAGGCTTTTTTTTGAAGTGAGGAATTGAGGAAAGAAGATTCATAAAATTTAATGGATTGAACTGGTTATTTGGGAAGAATTTGTTTTTTTGGAAGAGAATTTTTTCCTTTATTTTCTCTTAATTATGTCTGTTTGCCCTCTCAAGGACACAGCACTAAGTTGTCTAGGCTGTGTGGTAAGAGCACTCCAGCCTGGGTTGAAACATTCAGCCTTGCTTTTCCTCGTTAATGCTGACTGCTGTGATTTACTGCTGCTGTGTTGACTTAGTCCTCACTCTTTAGCCAACAGGAAATGACACAACTGTGTGAGCACTGAATAATAAGTCATTTTGAAATTGATCATCCCTTTCTCTGTTTATAGTAAATTTGACAAATAGTCCGTTGCACTCTTTAGAAACCCAGACCACATGATTTTGATTCTGTATATTATAGGGCACAAATAACCCTTTCCAACTGCCCCTCTCGAATTTCAGCATCTTTGATGCCTGATGCCATTTGTTTATAATTCAGTATTTCCTAGGTAAAGAAAATAAACAAAAATACAAAACTTTCAGACCCATTGATTATCTACTAAACACCCAATTATGCTTTATGTCAATTTGTCAATGAAATATGAAAAATGTTTAAGGAGTTGCTCTAAGAAAACCCTTTTAAGAATGAGTTCTTTATACATTATTTTCCTGAAGCACGTGGTACATTCTAAAGATACACCTTTTTCAGTATTTTAGGAGTAGTCAAAGGAAAACAGATTATTATCGAGCACCAATTAGGCGTTCTTTGGAGACTGCCAGAGCTTCACTGCCAAGCTGATGAGATGTACTAAGCTGAGTTCTTTATGGTTATGTGCACAGTCAAGTAGCATTTCTTTTTCTTTTTTTTTTTTTTTTGACAGTCTTGCTCTGTTGCCAGGTGCCAGGCTGGAGTGTAGTGACGCCATCTCAGCTCATGGCAACCTCCACCTCCCAAGTTCAAGCAATTCTCCTGCCTCAGCCTCCCAAATAGCTGGAACTACAGGTACGTGCCACCATGTCCAGTTAATTTTTGTATTTTAGTAGAGATGGGGTTTCACCCTGTTGGCCAAGATGATCTCGATCTCTTGACCTTGTGATCCTCCTGTCTCGGCCTCCCAAAGTGCTGGGATTACAGGCGTGAGCCACCGCACCTGGCCTTAATATTTTAATCTAAGGCTTAAAAAGAGAGATTTAGGCAGGGCACGGTGGCTCATGCGTGTAATGCCAGCACTTTGGGAGGCCGAGGTGGGCGGATCATGAGGTCAGGAGATTGAGACCATCCTGGCCATGGTGAAACCCCGTATCTACTAAAATACAAAAAATTAGCTGGGCATGGTGGTGTGTGCCCGTAGTCCCAGCTATTCGGGAGGTTGAGGCAGGGGAATGGCTTGAATCTGGGAGACGGAGGTTGCGGTGAGCCGAGATGGTGCCAGTGCACTTCAGCCTGGCAAGAGCAAGACTCCGTCTCAAAAAAAAAAAAAAAGGGAGAGAGAGATTTAAAGATGTCCTATCAAGTTTCTGGAAAGATCCTATGTGGAAATTTTTGCCCCTCTATTGAAATACTCAACAACAACAACAACAAATGTGAAAACTTAGTTGAGGTCAGAGATAGTTTAATAAAAATTTTTTAAAAGCAGTAATTATTTAAATTAAAAAAAAAACACTTGGTAGCCACTATTTTATTATTATTGAACTCAAAATGAGGAAACAGTAAACAATGACTAGGATGTCTTGAAGAGAGTCACTATCCCAGGCAAAGGCAAAGGCAGAGAGTAGATTTTAAAGCATTTAACCCAACGTGTTCTGTAGCTGAGTGGTTGTCAAATATGTTTGAGCCATGGGCTACTAATTTGGAAGGCAAAGCTAAGCAGCCGACAAACAAAAAATACACAGATGTTCTCTAGGCCACTGTACCCAAGATGAGAAGGGAGATTGCAAAAATTTTGATGGCAAACCTATAAAGAGATATCTAAGCCTTGTACTCTGTCTGTCATATTTGTCTAAAAGTCTAGTGCCATAGATGAGTTTTTATTGGAACTTAAAACCTGAGTAACTTGTGAACAAAGGTTATAATGGCTCTCCAGTGTTTCCTGGCTCTGAATTTGAAGACCACTGCTGTAGACCAGTTTATTATTCTTTTGGTGGGCAGAGGGTGATGTTTCCTTTTGACACAACTGATTTGACTTCAGCAGAGCTAATTCAGTAATTCAGATCATAGTTTCAAGTAGATCGGTAACAGCCGACTACACTTACCAATTAGTTTATGGCTTACCTGATAAAGATAGTAGAGATATGACAGTATTGATCCTTTCTGTCACAGAAATGGGAAAAAATTATTTTCTTTTCTTTTAATTATTAAAATACTTTATGTTTTCATTTTAAAGGATCTAGTTAAATTTTCCTTATATCCAGGCTATATATTAAAACCCCAAATCTTATTATTTCCTTTGAAGGACACCAGTCTGGGGGGGGAAGAGGGCATCATGGAAAATATACCCAAATGCTCCAAATAGCCCTCAAGAATATCTAAGGTAATGTAGATCCAGATAAGGTCTTGCAACCACTTATTTTTGAAAAAGTATGTCAGGGAGAAGAAAAGGAGTCTTTCATGGCCAAGTATAATCTTGACCAACAATAATCTTACGTTCTATAAACATGTCGGGGGGTCTGCTTTGCCCTTTTCTATCACAAGCTCCTAGTAACGTGCTCTGAAAGGCTGTGTTGACGTAGTCCTCACTGTTTTTACAGTGCTAGCTGAGGTATTACTCATTGATAACTGTCGGATATGACTATGAACTGACTGTTAACACCTTAACCCTGGCCACATAAGTAGAGGTCAAATGAGTCATCACAATCTGATGCTGGCTCTTATCTAAGACATTTCTGTAGGTCACATCATTGTTACCAAACCAGGGCGGACTGGCCACAAATTAAAGGAACATGAAAGCATTGTGGTGCCATTTCTGGTGACTAGGAAGGTATGCCTAGGTTATATGAGGAAAAAAAAGAACAACTAACGTCCTGTGCTTTTAAAGCAAAGAGGAGGTCCTAATATATCAATAATATAATTTATCTTAATTTTAACTGAGCAAAAAGCTACCATCAGCACATCGTATGAAGCCATTGATCTTAATAAATATTTACTGAGGATTTATGCCAGTACATTTTATTCTGGCCTATATAACCTTAATGCTGCCTCTAAAAATGCCCCATAGTGCTTCTAAACTGTCACAGCCACACTATGGAATCAATCAAATGACTGCTCTCCCGAGTACCCCATGTCATCAAGTCCCACATATAGGAGTCCAAGTTAGTAGTAGATAAGTCACGAATGGTTCTTAGCACATTGGCACGAGGGCACGTAAGTTGGCTCATGTAGAATTAAGACAGACATGTGAAACTGGATTTTGTGGTACATCAGAAATCTTGGCATGGTGAGGAAAGGAAGAAAACAAGAAATGTGAACGTGTTTATTTTTATTAAAAATCAAGAATTAAAAAGAAATGCTAATATTTATTAGCATTCCAAAAGAGAGGTTTATTTATTATAAAGTACAACGGAAGTCATTCAACTTTGATGCATTTTCCAAAAAAGCTAACTAGCTGTTGCTCAATTAAATATATCTTGGGAACTTTCCAAGAATGGTGCTTTCCAGAAAAGTCTGAAATACATGAATTCATGGTTTAATGCTCCCTCAGAGTTTTCAGTTTGCGTTTTCAACAGTCTTGTTGAATGTGTCCCGGCCTATGCTTCTTGGTCCTCCTTCTCTCTGGCTGTTCCCTGCTAAGCCTCTCTGTTTATGTGACTTCTTCACAATACTTGCTTGCAGAAAATTAACATGGAAGGTTTGGAAAACCCTTCCATGTTAATTAACATTCTCATTCTCTTTTCTCCAACTTTTTACCTTGCCTTCCATGTTAATTTAAAAAGAGGTCAAACAGAGTTGGATAAAAGAGAATCAGAAGACTTTGCAGTTTTCTGGAGCTCACCTACCTGAAGTTGTCTATGGGTTATAAGACACCTTGAGTCCTCCCAAACTGACTGATGTGGATAGAATTTTTCACAGGGGTCTCAAACATTCCCCAGTGAATTAATTTTAAAAACTCTGGAAACTAAAATTCTAATCATAAATTATCTTTCTGTGACAGCCCAGAATGGCTGGGGCATAGGCTAGGGAATGGGTGCAAGAATAACAGAAATCCTTTGGAGAACAAAATATTTGGGTAATCCCAGGTCCCCCGGTGTTCACTGTTCCCATACACACAACAGCCCTCAAGGCCTTCACTACTGTGGAAAAATAAAATTCGTTTGCATTAAAATATAAACAAAGTATCAGACTGCAAATTCAGTCTTCCAAAAGAAATATGGGATATAATCAAGATCTCTACGTTTTCTAAAATTACACAATGACTGCAAAAAATGAGGTTGGAGAGTAAAATTTTGCTTGTATCTTGAAAACGTAAATGATCTTTAAGTTCCCTCCAAAAAAACGAAACAGAAAAAGGCAACCGTATTACAATGAGTACAGTGATTGCAAATGAATTTCTGTGCTCACGTTATGGAATAGATGCATGCCAGTTGCATTCAGTGATGCAATGCATTCCACTCTCTAATCTTAAAACCTCTGTAGGGAAGTTGCTGTAAGAAACTGAAATGCAATTACCTTGCAATAAAATTCTTTCTCAGTCATGACCCAGCCCTAAAGGGTTACGGGCTCAAGCAAGCAGTTAGTCACTCTCCCTTTTCTGGTCTAAATCTGGTTGGAAAATATATCAAAGGAAGCCATAAAGGGGATGGCGAGATTTAAAAAAATAATAATAATATTTAGACTGGAATATCCTGATGGTCTATCCATTCACTTCTGCTTTGAAAATGGTGAGTAATTATAGCTGTGAGAAGCATACAGATGCAGTGACTTCACATGGTGTTAGGAATAAGGATATTTGGATTTTAGCCCGAGATTACCACTAACAAGCTGTGTGTTTTTGGGCAAATATTTAACCTCTCGGGGTGTCAAGTTCTCCACGTGTACCATTAGTGGGCTGACCTATAAGACCTCTCAGATATGCTATGGGCTCTCATATGCTATGGGCTAATACTCAGATTGTTTTTTAGAGCAATTGAAATAATTGCATCCTTTATGGCCTGCTTCCCAAAAGCTCACAGTATATGGGCTCCCAAAAGCAAGATTCAGGGCACCTGCTTCATTTTCCTAGGCCCCAGATCCTCTGCAAGCAGTTCTATATTTGGGTTTATGAGTTCAACTATATGTCATGTTGGGATCATTGGTCAATAAGATATTGGAGTTCTGTCTCGTCTAAATAATATTTATAAGGCATTGAAAAAATTCATTCAATCCAATTCAGAAGAGTAGATTCTAACATGGACAAGCAAACTGGTTTTTTTATATGTGCACACAGAAATATAACTGCATAAATATGGCATACCATACATGCCAGATTTGGGAGTTTGAAGAGCTTCTTTTTTATACTTTATGTCATTGAAGTATAATTACATACAGATGTTGAGTGTACCAAGGAATGAATTTTGACAAATGCGTATCCGCCTGTAACGATATCCCAAACAAGATACAAAGCACTGCTCAGAAATGTTCTCATGCCCCTTCCTAGTCAATCTGTCTTCTTCCAGGAACAACCATTATTCTGATTTTATTCCCACAAATTAGTTTTGCCTATTCTTGAACTGGATGTATTGCATAATATAAATATATTGTTTAGATGCATTCATGTGATTGCATGTATTTTAGTTTGTTCCTTTTTTGCTGAGTAGTATTTCATTGTGTGAACATATTACAATTTGCTTATCTATGCTTCTGTTGAAGGACATTTGTATTAATTCCAATTTTTATGATTATAAATTAAGTGGAGTGACCGTTTCTTTACACAACTTTTTGGATATCTTTTTTGTGTGTAAATAGCTAAAATTACAATTGCTAGGTCAAAGGTTATGTGTACATTTAACATTAGGAGAAACTGCCAGTTTTCCAAAGTGGTTGTACTATTTTATTTTCCACCAGCAATGTGTGAGTAATCCATAGCTTTACCTTCTCTCTGACATTACGTAGTTTTAATCCTAGGAATTCCAATGGATATATGATGATATTTTAGCAGTTTTAATGTGCATTTCCCTAATGTATTTAATATATTTTCATGTGTTTATTGGTCATGATATATTATCTTTTATTAAGTGTCTATCCAAAACTTTTGCACACTTTTATTCAGTGTTTACTTTTTATTTATATGCAGAAGTCTGTAAAAAATATTCTGTATCCAATTTTTTTTTGTTAGTTATATACATTGAGGATATTTTATCTTGGTATGTGGCTTGACTTTTTAATTTTTTATTAATATCTTGAATTTTGATAAGCCCTGTTTATCCACTTTTCGCTTTACAATCAGTACTCTTTGCATTTTGTCTATAAATTGTTGCCAGAACATAAGTTCACAGAGAGAGCCTCCAGTTGTTTATTTTATAGATTTAACTTTTACATTAGCTCTGTAATACTTCTCTGTTTAATTTTTTGTGTATAATATAAAAAGTTGGTCATCTTTGTCACTTTTTCTTGGTATGGATATCCACTTTTCCACCCTCTTTTGTTGGAAAAAAAAATTATTTGCCAATAAATTTTATTGACAGTTTGTAAAAAAAAAAAAATCTTTTGACCATAAATGGATGGGACTGTTTCTGGGCTTTGTATATTGCACCATTAATCTATTATCTAGCCTCCTATGAATACCACATTCTCTTGGTTGCTGTAGTATTACACTAAGTCTTGAAATTCTATAGACTAGCTTCTCCAACTTTCTTTTGCAAGATTGTTTTACTGATTCTAGGCCTTTTACATTTCAATTTAAATTTTAGTTTTAAAAAATATTCCTGCTGTGCATATGATTGGAATTGCATTGAATCTATAAATTAATTTGAGGACTGTTGGGATATTAACAATAATGAATCTTGTAACCCATGTATATGGTATATCCCTCCATTTATTATTTATTTTTAATTGAAAAAGTAGGTTTATTTGGGCAAAATCAAAGTATCAGTAATGTCCTCTGAGATGCTCATATAAAAAGACACTGTAGACACATACAACATCATAATATAGCTAGCCTGGTACTTTAATTGTTTTTTCTTTTTTTCTTGTTCTCTTTAAAACATTTTTTTTTTTATTTCCATAGGTTTTGGGGGGAACAGGTAGTGTTTGGCTACATGAATAAGTTCTTTAGTGGTGACTTGTAATATTTTGGTGCACCCATCACCCGAGCAGTATATGCTGAACCCAATTTGTAGTCCTTTATCCCTCAGCCACCTCCCACCCTTTCCCCCAAGTACCCAAAGTCCACTGTATCTTTTTTTGTTTGTTTGTTTGTTTTTTGAGATGGAGTCTCGCTCTGTCGCCCAGGCTGGAGTGCTGTGGCACAATCTCAGCTCACTGCCATCACGGCCTCCCAGGTTCAAGCAATTCTCCTGCCTCAGTCTTCTTAGTAGCTGGGACTACAGGTGCACACCACCCACACCTGGCTAATTTTTGTATTTTTAGTAGAGACCAGTTTTTACTATGTTGGCCAGGATGGTCTCAACCTCCTGACCTCATGATCCACACGCCTCTGCCTCCCGAAGTGCTAGGATTACAGGCACGAGCCACAGCACCCTGCCCACTGTATCATTTTTATAACTTTGCAATATTGCTTAGTTTCCAATGTACACATCATGCACATATATTGTTAAATGTATCCCCAAAGTATGTTATGTTTTGTGCTTTAATTTCCAGTTGTTGGTAGCACATAGAAATAGAATTGATATTTGTGTATTTGTCTTGAATTCCCAAACTTTGATCAAATCATGGCACCACTTCTTATCTAGATCTTGTAGATTTTATGTTTTTTCTTTTTTTGGCTTTTTTTTGGGGGGGGTAGATTTTTTAGGAATTTCTTCATATACAATCATGTCTAAAATGAAAACAATTTTAATTCCTCTTTTCTAACTTTTATGTCTTTTGCAATGATTAGGGCAAATACAATGTTGAATCAAATTAGTGAAATAAATATACTTTTTATTTGTCTTAGTGGAAAAATGTTTAGTATTTCACCATTAAGTATAATGTTAGCTGGAGATTTTTCATAGATTTCTTTTATCATATTGAGGAAGTTATCCTCTATCTGAAGTTCACTGAGAGTTTGTTTAATTTTGTTAAATGCTCTTTCCATATGTATTGAAGTGACCGTGGGATTTTTCTCCTTTTTGATTTACATTCAAAAATCAACAAATTTAAAAGGTTTTTTTCAAAAAGTTAATGAAATTAATACACTTCTAACAAGATTAAGAAAAAATAAAGAAATCACAAAATATCAAAGTCAAGAATGAAAGAGGAACTACCACCACAGATCCTACAGACATTAGAAGGATAATAAGAAAATGTATTATGAACAGCTCTATGCCAACAATTTTTACAAAATAGATTATTTACATTGATAGATGTTTGAATGTAAACCAATATTGTATTCTTTTTTTTTTTTTTTTTGACACAGAGTCTTGATCCAGGCTGGGGTATAGTAGCACCATCTCGAGCTCACTGCAACTTCTGCCTCCCGGGTTCAAGCAATTCTCCTGCCTCAGCCTCCTGAGTAACTGGGATTATAGGCATGTACCACCACACCCAGCTAATTTTTGTATTTTTAGTAAAGACTAGGTTTCACCATGTTGGCCAGGCTGGTCTTGAACTCCTTACCTACCGAGGTCTATGCATCTTGGCTTCTCAAAATGCTGGGATTACTGGCATGAGCCACCATACCTAGCCCAATATTGTATTAACATAAGCACTATTTGGTCATGATGTATTGTCCTTTTGATATATTGCAGGAATTTAATTACTAATACTTTGTTAAGGATTTTTTTCTTTGTATGTTAATGGGAAATATTGCCTTGTAAATTCTTTTGCAAGAATTTACAAAAGAATCTCTTTTCAGATTTTGGTATTAGGGTTCTATGGCCTCAAAAAACGAATTGAGATGTGTGTACTGTCCACCATCACAATCAGACCCTTGCCCACCATCTACTTTCTAGAAAAGTTTGTGTAAGATTGATTTTTGTTTCTTTTTTCTTAAATGTTTGGTAGTATTCACTCCCAAAGGCATCTGGCCCAGAAGTTTCTTGTTGCAGGAAGGTTATTAATTACAAGTTCAATTTTGAAAATATGTACACTGTTATACAGATTGCACATACCTTCTTTTATCACTTTGGAAATTATATTTTTCAAGGCAACTGTCCTTTTCATATATGTTGTCAAAATTATTGGCATAGAGCTGTTCATAATACATTTTGTAAAAATTATCCTTCTAATGTCTGCTGGATCTGTGGTGATAGTTCCTCTTTTATTCTTGACTTGGATATTTTGTGATTTCCTTATATTTTTCTTAATCTCACTAGAGGTTTGTTAATTTTATTAACTGTTTGAAAAAACTTAATTTGTTGATTCTTGCATTGTTTGAGATTTAATTTATTTCTGTTCTTATCTGTACTTCCTTTCTTTCAATTACTTAAAATGATTTGTATTTATTTTTATAGATTTTTAAGGTGGAAGAGATTATTGCCTTTAGAACTTACTGTTTTCTCATATAAGTATTTAAAGCTGTGAATTTCCTTTTAAGTACTATTTTAGCTGCATCTAACAAAGTCTAGTTTGTTGTATTTTTTTTATTGCTCAGGTCAAAATATTTTCTAATTTCTTCTGTGATTTCCACTTTGACCAATGGATTATTTAGAAATATGTTGCTTAGTTACCAAATATTTGGAAATTTATTGATATCTTTCTATTACCAATTTTTACTTTAATTCTGTTGGGGGTCAGATAAAATACTCTGTGATTTCAATGCTTCAGAATTTATTGAGAGCTTTAATATTGTCTTTTTTGCTAATGTTATATGCATGCTTGAAAAGAAAGTATATTCTGCATCTCCTGGATAACAGACTAGATAAAAGTCCATTAGATCTCATGTTGATGGTGCTGTTCAAATACAATATAATGCTACTGGCTTTAAAAAATTTACTTGTTCTATTATTTGTAAAAATGAGCTGTTGACATCTCCAATAATGATTGTGAACTTGTCTATTTCTCCCTTTAGTTTTGTCAAGTTTATTGTATGTACTTTGAGGCTTTGTTATAGATGTAACACATTTAAAATTTTTTTATGAGTTCAACCTTTTATTATCATAAAATATTTCTCTTTATCTTGCCTATCTCCTCTTGTTTGAAGATTGTTTTCACCTATATAAATGTAGTCACAATGGCTTTCTTGTGATTAGTATTTACATGATGTATATTTTTTCTTTTTCTTTTTCTTTTTTTCTTTTTTTTTTTTTTTTTTTGAGACATTGTCTCTCTCTGTTGCCCAGGCTGGAGTGCAACGGTGCGATCTCCTCCTCAACCTCTGCCTCCCGGGTTCAAGTGATTCTCCTGCTTCAGCCTCCCTAGTAGCTGGGACTACAGGTGCAAGCCACCACACCGGCTAATTTGTGTGCGTGTGTGTGTGTGTGTGTGTGTAGTTTTGGTAGAGACGAGGTTTCACCATGTTAGCCAGGATGGTCTCGATCTCCTGACCTCATGATCCACCTGCTTCAGCCTCCCAAAGTGCTGGGATTACAGGAGTGAGCCACCACTCCCAGCCCTCTTTTTACTTTTATACTGTTTGTGTCTTTATAGTTAAAGTGGATTTCTTATTGTCAGCATATAGTTGTCTTGTGTTGTTACCCATTCTGATAATCTCTGTTTGTAATTGGAGTTTTTGAGCTCTTTATATTTAAAGAATTTATTGGTTGACAGAGTTCAGTTGGCTATAATTTTTACTGCCTTTTTTTCTCCTACCATGCGAAGTTTTCTTTTGTCGTATGTTATCTAAATAGATTCCTAAGTGTCATACTCTCATCTTGAGCTGCTTTCTATCTCTCAAGGAAAGGAGATCAATGGAACATATTGCACTAAATAGAAGCAAATAAACTGAGAAGTGGAAAATAAGTCAGTTGGGAACATAGGTTCTAGGGTGGATCACACAATTCTTGGTCATTTTAATGAGAGGGCTTATCAGAGGATCAGTGTCAACACTGGTGGTTCTTTTCCAGGGCCAGCACCACCCCTGACAATGTTAAATGTTTTCTTTGGTGATTTGTGGAAATAATAATTAAGGGAGTAAATGATGCATTGCCAGACATAAAAGTTAGACAGTTGTTGTCCAGTCATATGTATATAATGATATGTTGGAGGAATATTCAGTAGTAAACAAAAGGCATGTCAATAGGTGCATCTTCAGCTGATATCCTGAAAACAAAGTTAAGCATTTCAAAGCTCATAAGGATGAGCAAGATTAGCAGGAAAAAACATCTTGAAGTCAACATGGATAATAAAATTACTATATCACTGCAGATGTCCAATAATTTAAAAACTCTATTTTCTATGATTCAGACATAGTTGTAAAACATGTCAGAATAATGACATTCCTTACATACTCAGCACCAGCATGCTGTGTCCAGTTCTGGATTCCCTGATTAATATAGGGGAACTATATAAATTTCAGGGAAGAGTTAGAACTCATTTTAGATACATAAGAATAATTAGAGATAACGGTCCAAACTTCCCATTTAACTGATGATAAGACTCAGAAAGGTTGAAGCAAGTTATTGGAAGCCACATAGTTAATATACGACAGATTGTGACTACAGCCTTGACTCTTAATCTGTTGTCTATTGCTCCTTCCAGTTCTCAATGTGAACTAGTAATTTAGAAATTAAAGGAGATGAGAAAATATGCAGGGTAGTGAGATTATTTATTTTAGAAAGAAAATGACAGCTCAAATATAATATCTATCATTGTATTAGTCTGTTCTCATGTTGCTATGAAGAATTACCCAAGGCTGAGTAATTCATAAAGGAAAGATGTTTAATTGACTCACAGTTCCATAAGGCTAGGGAGGCCTCAGGAAACTTACAACATGGCAGAAGTGGAAGCAAACACGTCCTTCTTCACATGGCTGCAAGAGAGAGAAGTGACAAGCAAAAGGGGAAGTGCCCCTTGTAATACCATGAGACCTCATAAGAACTCACTATCACAAAAACAGCCTTTCCCATGATTAAATTACTTCCCACTGGATCCCTGCCATGATGTGGGGGTTATGGGAACTACAGTTCAAGATGATATTTGGATAGAGACATAACCAACCTATATCAATCCTCAGACCTATGAAATGTTCTAATTTAAAAGATGGTGACTAGACATCCTTTATCTTCTTTAACAAAGAACTTCATTTCCACTGAGGACTAAACCAGAGGAAATGCACAAAAATTTACAAAATGCAGAGTTTAGGAAACACATGAACTATTCCAAATAGGAATTATTACTAATTAGTATGGTAGGGTATAATATCTGGTCTCCAGAGGTTTGATGCTTTTAAAAATTAGGATATAGTTTTACCTATCTAAGATGGTAAAACTTACAAATATTTGTTCAAGATCCCTAAAATTTCATACTAGATATTTTTATTTGCTCTTATTTTCTGCTTGTTTCTATTTTTCTTGCAAGATCACTCCAAGAAAGAGAAACAAAACTTGAGGTCAGCTGAATGTTTTAGTCTTAGTACTGTCTAATGCCATTAGTACTATCTAATGCCATTCCCAGAGTGAGCTGACTTCCTGCTAAGCCTTTATTGTGATATCGCTGCTTCTATCTTTTATTGTAAACTACAGAATTGTGGTGTTAGGTGGGACAATTTACTTAAGCATTCATCTTGGCTGACCAAAATGCGCTCAGAAGATTTATTAGAGAGTACGATATTGCTTGTCAATGGCAAATGGAATTTTTGATAAATTTTTGATAAATACTGTAGCGAAATTTTAAATTGTCAGGTTGTTAATGGTTCAAAATAATAACATTAGTTTATGGTAGAAATAAGATGCTCATGCTACAAACTACCTAAAAAACTATAATTAAAACTAAATTACTTGTGACTTTTGCTTACATGACAATTTTAAAATGAAAAGCAAATTCAAGTAACATTAAAATCTGTATTACATAAAAGATATATAAACTAGAACAATGTCAATGATTTTAGAAATTAAAGATTGCTATTTGTTATTTATTTTTTCCCAGAAAGAGTCCCTAATACAAATAAAACAATATAGCATCTTTGATAATTAAAAGTAAAGTTCTTTTTTAGACAAATACTTTCAATCAAAAAAAAGTAACTCTCTTTTAGTTCATTTAGAGGTTGATTCTTTTCTATTATAGAAGAGTAATTACAAATAATTCTGACAAAGATCATACAACAAAAGCATTATTTGTCTTCCTGAATGCACTACTGTAAGAAAGAGCAAAATAAGAACCAACCAAGGAAAAAAAATGTTTGTTTTCTTGAATATATGTGGGGTCCATATGCTACCAAGTTTATAAAGAAAAAAACATTCGCTCTATAATATCTGGTTGTTTGGAATGGCATAAATGTTTTAAAAAATATCTAATATTTTAGGTTGTTTTCCATTGAGGAAATGTATACAGCTTATAGTATATTATAAAATATTTTGCTGTGTCATAGAATTTGTTGGCATTCATGTTCTAGGCCCAGTCATATCTCCATATAGAGAGAAAATTTATGTATAGTTGACTGGATGAAAGCTTGAACAATGGAGTGAATATTTGACGGAGAGCTGGTTTCGGATTTTGATTCTTCGCTTCCTGTGAATGAGCACTGTGGGCGAGACACTTAACTTTTATCTTCTTTGTGCTTGTGGACAATGGCTCAATTACATTCTTTTGATTGTAGTGACAAGGAAAGTAACACTCATCTTTGACTTCCCTAATATCTTTTCTTGTCCCTGTGCTTACTCACTGTGAGAGAGGACACAACCCCCTGGCAAATCCAGGAAAGCTTGGAGTGACCACACTGCAGCCCTGTAGGATGCCCACAGTACTCTTTCACCTTACAGGGGACACCTACACCCTTCTCTATTTTGGACAAAATGAATCTTACAGATCATCTTGAGTGGTTGCAAATAGATGAATATTGCCATTGTCCAGTTTAAAACTATACATATGGTAAACATCACCTGAATATTAATTCCACAATACCTTATGACAATTAGAACTATACCAGAGTAAGATCTTCTGTCCTGCAACCTAATAGAGTGAATTTCTTGAGAGATAGTACTATTTCCAGACAGCCAAATATTTCAGACAGAATAGCACCAGATCTATTTTGAGGACTCCCATGAGTTCCCACAGCATAATATTTAACTTAATTTGACACTTTTCATAAATATGGAGAATGGCTTAGCTCAGACTGCCATGATAAAATACCACAGACTGCATGGTTTAAACAACAGGAATTAATCTTCTCACAGTTCTAGAGGTTGGAAAATCAAAAATTGAGATCTGGCAAGGTTCAGTTTTTGGTAAGGTCTATCTTCCTGGCTTGTAGTTGGCCACCTTGTTAACGTGTTCTCACATGGCCTCTCCTCTGTGCATGTGCAAGGAGAGGTTTCTCTCTCTCTTCCTCTTCTTAGAAGGCCACCAGTTTTATTGGATTAGGGCCCCACCCTTGTAATCTCATTTAACCTTACTTACCTCCTAAAGACATTATCTACAAATACAGGCACATTAGGCGTTAGAGCGTCAACATATGAACTTGGGATAGAGGAGGGCACAGTTCAGTCTATAACAGAAAATAAATATGGAGATTTATTGGCAGTGTCTCAATTGCTGAAATCTTTTTTTTTTTAGATAGAAAATTACTTAAATGTGTAACTAAATGTGACTTGATTTTTAAATGTTTGCTAGTGTTTTTAAAGGTAAAATACTTTTGTATCTTTGCCCAACTTTGATATACTTTTATATTTATAAAATACATTCAGACATTTCTCCAAAACAAAAATACATCCAGACATTTCACAGATTAGAAAACAACCTTTGTTACATCACTGGCTTTTGGATTCAGAAAATCACCATAGCTTTAGAGTGCCTTTATAATAACTATGTGAGGTGCAAGAAACATTAACATGATATAAGGTCAGAGAGATTCAGTTCTGTACCACCACTATAAAAATTATAAAACTGAGGTGTAAAGAAAGCCATGGGCAAATTAACAACTGAGGCACTTATGCAACCTTGACCAGCCTTCTGACTCTCAACTTCACCTTGCTTTCCTCAGTACTCCATCCAGCAATCCTTCTTGCTTCTATCCAGGTTTTTTTTAAGTCCAGAATTAAATTTAAAACTCTGCTGCAGAATGCATGCCAGTGTAACCTGAGTCTATAGCTGAGCAGATTTTTATGCCTGTGAGTTGGTAGCACAATTTCGATCTTATAAATTGATCCAATAAATCTGAATTTCAAAGTAAACAGAGATTCTTAGGAATTGAAAAGGTCATAAGATGACCTTATTCAGAAGAATTATGTAATAAATATGACATTCTTGGCAGATTTAATGCTCATTAGATGGACTAAAATATTGATAAAATATTGTACAGGTTATTTTATGAAATACATTGATAGCAGTTAAGTAATCAGCAACGACTGTCATTTATTCAGTACCTATCAGGAACACAGCATTAAATAGAAAAATGACACAATGACTCTGCTTCCCAAATTGCAGACAACCTTTCAATGGCACTTAAAGTATTTTAAACTAATATTAAATATATTCACTGTGTCATAAACTAAGGATGTTTATAACAAGAACAACATAATTAAAACTGAAAATCAAAATCACAAATATTGTAAAGCTAGAGAATATTTTATCATATCCCAAAACATTGTCGTGAAAACTGCCAATTTACTACTCAATACAAGTCAGACATAGAGGTGAGGTGGAACCAAAGGGAAGAGAAAGAGGGATGCTAAATAAATGCTTGTCCTTTGGGATGCTGAAATCTACCTGATAGCGTATTTGCTCAACCACCGCTGGTCTCTTGCCCCAGCCTGAGTGCCTCTGTGAGATAGCAGAGAAAGGTAACTCTCTGCTTTTGCAGTGAGTTGTAAAATACTTTTGCTAATAATAGTGTAGGCAAGTGTCTGGTTCAGATGGGGTTAGAGCAAGGGCATGGAACATTCCTGCTTTGGGTGGGAAATAAGTCTCAGTGGTGTTACTGAGCCCAAATGTCATACAAACTGCTGAAAAGCAATAATTAAACTTACGCCTTTAACTTTGTCAAATCAATGATCTAAAAAGCTCCACCCCTGTGGAAAAAAATAAACCAATACGAGTCTGCTGTTGACAACTGCAGTGATTATATGGGACATGTGGTTTGACATTATTTGGATTAAGAACAAATTGCCTGTGTGCAGTGTGCGACTACTCAGGAAATATTGTGATTCTTCTAGGTATGTTCGCTATTATATGATATCAGCATATCTCAGATAAAGCCAAAGGTGTCCCCAGAAGGGCATCAAATCATAGTTTATAGGTCTATGTGTTTTTTAAATTCATGTGCTTTATTTTAGACCTTTTAAAAATTACTTAATTTTATTTTATTTTATTTTATGATGATGATTATTTTTCAGAGAGAGGGTCTCACTCTGTTACCCAGTCAGAAGTACAATGACAACACTATAGCCCACTGCAGCCTCAAACTTCCGGGCTTAAGCAATCCTCCCACTTCGGCCTCCCCCAGCAAGTGGGTAGATGTTAAAATAATAAAGTTCTGAATTTTAAAACTTTCCTAAGTGATACTTATAAGGAAAATATTGTCATAGGGAGAGTGGAGGATAGAATGGAATAAATATATTGAAAAACATGAAGATTTTCATAGTCCATGGCAACAAACCTCAATATAACAACTGTTTAAGAAACCAGAAACCTCATTCAGTCTTAAAGAAAGAAGACTGACAGATAAAAACAGCCAGGTGTTAAATTCAGCACACCTCCTGTTGAGGTTATGGAGATTGTAAAGAAGAATCTATGACCCTGTGCTTTGCTTTGATTTGTCTAATAAGCATGCGTGTATGTGTGCACATGTTTGAAGTCTTCCTTTTTCTTATACCTCAGAGTCAGCACCTGCCTCTTTTCTCTAAATGGGTTTGTCTTTTAATTATAAGATTCTCTAAGATTAGAAGATTCTCTAAGACAACACCATACCACTACACCTGCTATGATACAAACCTATGATGAGTGCTCAACATATTAGACCAGCCTATCAATGATTAGCCTTCTCTCTGGAAGCAAGAGTGGCATTTACCAATTGATTTTTACCAGACAACTGACAAGTCATCTTCTTCCTAGGAAAACTGATTATTTTTACCTAGAAGAGATTATTGTTCTAAAGAAGAGTTTGTTCACTCTGCATTTGCTCTGCTGAATTGGCACTAAGAATTATTTAAGTCCAAAACATGACTAGTCTCTGGTCACCTCAAGTTCTGTAGATATACCACACAATTACCTAGAGGCATCTCAATTAAGTGAGCATGACTGTCCCAATTAGGCAAGAGTCCTAACTATTAAATATCATTAGACTTAATTTGATGCCCTGGGAAAACTCTTGATGAAGCCCATCCCACTAAAGGCAGAGCACTGTCTGCTTAAATCCAAAGTAACATGCCCAGAACACACTGCTACATGAGGTTTATCAAGCCTCAAATATCATTGAGGATCACATTTTCCAGATTTATAGAAACAAAAAACATGAATGCTGAAAATAAATTTGAAAATATTATTGCATTTGACCTTCTTACTTAACAGATGAGGAAATAAAAGCCTGTGAAGTTGTGGTTAATTAGTTTGGAGGAATGAGACTAGATTTTAAGCCTCCTGACTCCTCTAGCCAAGGGCTCTTTATATGATACCATCATTCATCCTAAACAATGTCAGCAACTGAGGCACATCTCTAAAGCTATGACCTCTTAACATAGTTATGTTGTTGGCCATGGTACCAAAATCATAAAATTACATAAAATTACAATACTTAACTTGAGTTCTAATTAGTGTTTTAACCTTAAGGAAGCCAATCTTACTGCATCTGATTTTTGTTATTTGTAAATTAGAGACAATTTTGTCTAGCTCATGAGTTTGTAAAGATTAAAGAAAATGTTGCATGACAAGCTGCTTGTAAGTGGTAAAGATTTCTGTAAACTATAATATTAAACAGGAGGTGAAAATTTGTCTTCAGAAGCTTATCTGTGATCTTTTTGGTTCCAAATGGTAGATTGAGTACACGTGTTTATCTCTCGCCTATCACTTCCCGTCACCCCAGGGAACCTCATTAAAATAGTAGTAGAGAATAAAGAGGATAAAATCCCAAACAGTAAAACAAACAAACAAACAAAAAATAGTAGGAGTAGACATCAACAGACAAGAACTTTGAACAGATTTCTGAAAACAGAGAATGAAGGACTGGTGGCTGATGCAGTTGGCCAATGGATGACACAGCCATGAGTTCACATGGAGAGATCCATGACCCTGGCTGGAGTTTATCCTCACTTAGGAACTCTGAAAAGGATTAGCACTCAGAAATGGAAGACTACTAAAGGTAAAGAAAACGCTGTGGAAATGGCAAAAGAAACATTACATTCTGAGTACAACCCAGTTGATCTCCAGTAGCAAAATGCCTGGCATCAAGATATCTACCCACTGCCACTACTACTGCCATTGCAACCACAGCAACCAGAGGACTTTTCTCTAAAGAAGCGGAAGTAATTATTTGGGGGAATTTAGGTTAGATGGTGTGGGAGTTGACAATCCACATCAAAACTCTCTGTACTCTGCCATTTAGGACACCAAAGCATGATAGCTTATTCCTTGTTAGTTCTCCCGGGAGAGAAGATTGTTGGTTATGGAGATTGTAAAAAGATATCTGCTTCTATACTCTCACCCACAGTGAAATTTTATGTTGCCTTATTCATTAATATAATAAGACAACAAAGAAACAAAACTTTTATGGAAACCCTATAGCATGAAAGAGAAATAAATAAATAAAAATATTCACCTCAGAGAAAATAAAAGAATCCAGGATACAGAAGAGGATAAAACAAAAATCTCTAAACACTGTTCTCAAATTTGAGAAGATGATAAAACACAAGGATATGAAAATGGACAGATGAAAGAACTTCTAGAAGTTAAAAATTATTCCTGAAAGGATAAGAAAAAACAAAGCAAAATTTATAAAAGAAGCATATAAGGCCAGGCACAGTGGCTCACACCTGTAACCCCAGCACTTTGGGAGGCCAAAGTGGGCAAATCGTGAGGTCAGGAGATCAAGACCATCCTGGCCAACATGGTGAAACCCCATCTCTACTAAAAATACAAAAAAATAGCTAGGTGTGGTGGTGCGCACCTTTAATCCCAGCTACTCGGGAGGCTGAGGCAGGAGAATCACTTGAACACGGGAGGTGGAGATTGCAGTGAGCCGAGATTGCACCCCTGCACTTCAGCCTGGTGACAGATACAGACTCTGTCTCAAAAAAAAAAAAAAAAAAAAAAAAAAGGAAGTGTATAAATGTATAAGGTCTTTTATAAAACAGTTAAATGATTATATATGGGAAAGAAAGAAGGTATGTGAAAAGATTTTAAAAAGATAATCAATCCAGCAAATATATTATCCAAATAATGAGTTTCAGAAAGAAAAAATAATAAAATCAGATGAGAAGATGCATTATAAAAAAATCAAAAACATTTCTTGTGG
This sequence comes from Ateles fusciceps, assembly GCA_036589455.1. Lineage (NCBI taxonomy): Eukaryota > Metazoa > Chordata > Mammalia > Primates > Atelidae > Ateles > Ateles fusciceps. Next base: position 12,042,956 of record JAZHEH010001266.1, on the reverse strand, counting down.
AAAAGCGACATAGACATTAATATTGAAGGAACTCAACAACCTCTACAGAAAATCAGTGAAAACCACATATGTAGGAAACCTGCTGGAAATTTCAGAACACTTAAGATTAAAAAGAAGTCTCTAAAAGCTTCCAGAGAGAATATATGTAAATTTAAGTGTACACACACACACACGGTTGACTCTGAAACAACATGAGGGTTAGGAGCACTGACCTGCATGCAGTCAAAAATCTGCATATAACTTTTGACTCCCCAAAAACTTAACTACTCATAATCTTACTGATAACATAAACAGTTGATTAACACACATTGTATCTATTATATGTATTATATACTGTATTCTTACAATAAAGTAAGCTACAGAAAAGAAAATAAGAATATCATAAGGAAAATAGAATGTAGTCACTATTCATTAAGTGGAAGTAGATCATCATAAAGATCTTCATCCTCGTTATCTTCAGGTAGAGAAGGCTGAGGAGGAAGAGGAGGTTTTGGTCTTGTTGTCTCAGGGATGGCAGAGGCAGAAGAAAATCCACATGTAAGTGGACTCATGCAATTCAAACCCATGTTGTTCAAGGGTCAATTGTACATACATACATACATATATATACACATGTACATATATCTAGATAGATAGATCACTCCGGATATGATAATCCAATAAAACAATGCCTTCCAAGCTAGAAATGTGATAAACAAACCAGTCAAACTATCAAACAACCACGGTATCAGAATAAAACTCTGAAGAGATTCAACCTTCCAAGCAAGTTTTTCTAGGAGTTTTTGAGGATATTTTTCAGCAAAAGGAGGAAATGGACAGTGAAAAAGAGGTTAGAACTCAAGTAAATAATCTATCCAAAGCAAGAGAAGAGTTGAAGGAAGTCAAAGAAGGGTGACTGCCCAGCAGGCCCACAGAGCAACCAGGGCAGAGGGAAGCCAGAAAGTACTCGAAAAGGATCACTCTTAGAAGGGCAGAAATGAAACTACAGAGAATAAATGATAAAGGAAGAGTCTGATAACCATTGAAAATATGATAAAAGCAAATGGTTCAAGAACAAAAAAAACCCAAAAGTATCAATAGAAAAGCTTAGGCAAAAGGAAACTGCACTGAAAAGTGTATAATTGTGCTGATATAAATAACTATTACTGATTTTCAACCTTTAAGAAAAAAACTATAGTCACAGCACAAAAAACTCAACTATGCTTATAGAATATAAATTTGCCTGTGCTTATAAAATCTTATGGACATGTCAATGTCAGAATTAAATTATAAATGACAGAAATTGGAAGGTTTGTAGCCAGGGGAAAAATGCTGTAGAAGATGTTGGAAATGAGTAATGCCTCAGCTGAAGAAGGGTGGCGTCATAAGATACTGTTTTTGGTTGAATAAGAAATTAAAAATGTAAATATAATTTTTCTTAGAGTTTTGAAGGTAGTGTTTAAAAGAAGAAAAAATAATGATGTAATTACATTTGGGAGAAGATGAACAGTGGTGGTGGAGAATGTAAATAAACTAATTTCTTTTTAAATTCCATAGATAAACCTTAATAAATCAAGTTATAACAGTATAAGCATATTGCTTAGAAATACAGGGTTAACTATCTGCTGGGCGTGATGGCTCACACCTGTAATCCCAGCACTTCGGGAGGCTGAGGTGGGCAGATCACGAGGTCGAAGATCGAGACCATCCTGGCCAACATGGTGAAACCCCGTCTCTACTAAAAAATTAGCTGGGGATGGTGGCACGTGCCTGTAGTCCCAGCTACTCAGGAGGCTGAGGCAGGAGAATGGCTTGAACCCTGGGAGGTGGAAGTTGCAGTGAGCCAAGATCGAGACACTGCACTGCAGTCTGGTGACGGAGCAAGACTCTGTCTCAACAAAAAAAAAAAAAAAAAAAGAAAAAAAGAAAAAGAAAAAAGAAATACAGGGTTGACTAAGGAATTAACTATCTAAGGAATACAGGAGTTAAAAGTTGTTCCTTCATGAGAGATTAAAGAAGTGATGAAGCAAAAACGGGGCTGTTCCTTTTTATAATGCACTGTAATGGACATTGTTGGTTGACTATCCAGCATCTATCCACCCCCTCTTCCCCTCTAAGAGAACCCGGATTTTGTTTTTATTCATGGAGCTCAAGGGAGGCCAGTTCTACCGAAAACTCCAAGGATAATCCTTCTTCTTTTGACTAAGATGCTAGTTTGGCCAATGAAATGCAAAAGGAAGTGTTCTGGGGTATGAAGGGGTTGTTTTTGATAAAGGTGCCCCTTGCTACTAGAGAGAGAACTACAGGGAGATATGCTGTATCCTCTTCCTGATGATGTTCCCATATCTAGAGAGGACACTGAGAGCCATTGTAGCCATTTAATGGTGAGATTCACACTGAGAATAATACAGAGAATTGGAAAGAACTCAGGCTTCTTGCCATCTGTGAGCTGCTCAATCAACCAACTCTGCCCTCCCTTTGGCATACTGTAAACTGAGATCATAATTGCCTTAGTTTTTTTTTTTTTTTTTTTTTTGTCTGTTGATCAAGGCTTTTGTTCCTTATAGGCAAAAGCATCCAAACTGATATATAAAGTCCTCCTGTACGGCTTGATTTTCTAAACTACATGCAAGTATTGTATTCATTTAAAACATTTAAGATTAAAACATCATATTTAACGCTACAAATTTTACTCCAGGCATACAAAGTCCTAGCTCTGCATTTAACATTTTTAAAACGTTGGTGTTTTTTTTTTTTTTTTTTTTGAGACAGAGTTTCCCTCTTGCTGCCCAGGCTGGAGTGCAATGGCATGATCGTGGCTCATCGCAACCTCCACCTCCCAGGTACAAGCGATTCTCCTGCCTCAGCCTTCCAAGTAGCTGGGATTACAGGCATGCGCCACCAAGCATGACTAATTTTTTGTATTTTTAGTAGAGACAGGATTTCACCATGTTGGTCAGGCTGGTCTTGAACTCCCAACCTCAGGTGATCCGCCTACCTTGGTCTCCCAAAGTGCTGGGATTTCAGGCGTGAGCCACCACGCCCAGCCAAAACATTGTGTTTTAAATAATTATCAAGTGGCAACTAAGGTCATTGAAAAAACATCTAAAAGTAAACTGAAAATCTCTGGATGTCTCTTGTCTCTGCCACAGTAGTCGATAGCCATTGACATCATGCATCTTTCCAGACACTAGCATGCATAGTTTTTGTGATTATGCATTTTACCAAAAAAATTAGAGCATACTACAGATACTTATCTACAACTTTCTTTTTCATACATAATGTTACGAGTACACTTTCTTGTCTATGAACACATAGTCAACTTACTCTTTTTTGTGACAGTACAGAATTTTGCAGATAAACAGGCCACAATTTATTTCAGCTGCATCTTATTAATACATATTTAGCTTGCCTCCAATTTTTCACGAATACAACACAAAAATGCTACCAGAAGCATTCGGGCACATGCTTTTTTGTGCAAATATTTTTCTAACATTAATTCCAAGATGTCAAATTGCTGGTTCAAAGGATACATGTGTTTTTAGTTTTAACAGATAGAATGTAAAACCTCAATCCCTGAAATGGGCAGTACCATTTAACATGCCCGCTAACAATATATGAGAAGGTATTTCCTTGTGTCTTTACCAAACACTGATCTTATCGATCTTCTAAAATTCTACTTGATGAAATGGGCAACATGCTAGTTCACTGTTGTTTTCATTTTACTTTCTCTAATAATTCCCTCTTCTTCTCATATGTTTATTAGTCATTTATATATTATATTTGTATCTCTCCATCATTATGACTTTTCTATTTAGCCATTAGTCTTTTTCTTATTATTGTGTAGTTCTTTGTCTCTTTGGGATATTCCTTTTATTATATATGATGCAAGTATTTTCTCCCAGGCTGTTGTTTGTTTTAGGTTTTTAATTTATAAGTATTTCAATATTACCCTCCAGGGCTTTAAACACTTCGATAAAATTATTTATTTGTGTGACTTTTCTCTTTACATTAAAAATAAATCAAAGCAATACTAAGCTATTGAGTAAATTCATATTGAATGCTCATTCTGTCCAGTAATCACAGAAGACACCAAGGTGAAAAGACAATCCTGATCGCAAAGAGACTCTAGTACAAGGAGCAGATAGACCCATAAAGAAACAATTCTACTCCAGTAAGTTTAAAACATAATGCATGTTGGGGACAGGAAAAAAGAACACCTGAAACTATCTACGGATTATCAGGGGAAGAACTCACAGAGAAGAAATAATTTTTATTTCTGTGAATTCTTAACTTTTTATACACATTGATTTGACATGACTGTTGAATTTTTAGTATATACCTGTATTGTATGAATCAAATATAAGTCCCAACTCCTTCGTAGACTTTTCTTTTAATACATTTTATTCTCAAAAATTTTAATAAATTATTTAAAATCTATGTATTCCATTGTCATTAAATTAAGTATTTTTAAGGAGCAAGTGAAGGATGAGTATTAGAAATGTGAGAAACATAGTTCCTTTGTTTTTCTTAAAGCATTCATTCTAATATTTCTATTCTGATTTTTCAAGAATATGAAATTTTTTCGTATTTACAGAAATATGAAACACCTGGCAACTTTCTAGAAACAATTATATTCAATTTTCAAGACTAATTTATAAATTCACATAATTATGAGAAATAGCAATTCTTCCCAGTTCCCTACACAGCCTCTTCATCCAAATACACTGACTTTTAAAGAAGAAAAACATGTTAGAATGTTTCTTTTAAATCTTTAAAAATTTCCTTTGATTGGTTGCTCCTTTTTTTGACTTTGGCATTTTTCTAATCCTGCATCAGCTATCCAACAGCCAACTTAAAATAAAATGGCGGACACACTGCTTATAGTATTTCAATACCTCTTTCACTGTTGAAGTTATTCAGTAAAACTGGTAGGCTAGACAAGAAACCATGGGGTCTTGAAACACTTGTAACATGCCAGTCCACAGCCCAGTTCTGTTACTATGACCTTTATAGCACCTCCCATTCTTCTCTACTCAGTGTTACTCAGGTCAGTCCTCTATCGGTATTTATTGAAAAACCCAACTTTAGTCTCCAAGTGTCTATTACTCCATCCCAAGAAAGACAGAGCATAACCTTTGAATGCCCTGAATTTTTTAATAAAAAAAAAGTCTAAGTAAGTTGGCTCTACCTGTAGTTCTAAGCAATCAGAGATTTGTTTCTAAATAGCTCTGGGGGGATTTCACCATATGACTCCTATTAATGGAAATTGTTGAGCTAATCTCTCTGTGTGACATTACAAATATTAACTTCCCGTCCAACTTTGTTTGGAACTTTTCTGTATTTCTTTTACTGTTAGAATAAGAACTGTAAATCTGGAAAGGATTTTCAGAATTAATCAATTCAGTCTTCTAATATTACAGATGAAAAAATAGGTTTCTAGGGATTGTTACTGACTATTAAATAGCTACATTTGAATGATTTAATCCATTGACTTTACAAACTGACATGAAATTTAGGAAAGATGTTTATAGGCATAATCTACATAAAAGATATGAAGTAGTGAGCAAAATGGAGCATGACCCAGGTTACTGAATTCAATGGTTCAAAAATTTTCTTTCAACCAAAAACATTATTATTAATGGTTGTGTCAATATTTAAAGTTGCCCATTTAAAACACTAATAGAGAACATGTTAAGGTTCATCAGAGAAGCCAGTGAAACGTTTGTTATTACTTATAGGGCTAACATGGTAGAATCCTCTCTAGAGTGTTTTCTTGCCATGGCTACCAAGATTTAGTCTTCAAATTTCAGTAACATCATAAAAATTCAATTTTGCAAGTTTTAGCTGAGTGGGTTCCTACTGCAGAGGTTACAATAAACTCCCCTTGGATTTGCAGTGAAGTTAAAACAATTCTGAATAGCTTTTGAATAGGTGATGACAAGCCACGAGATATGCAAACAGCCTTGCTTGTATCTGGCATGACAATAAAATTCTCCCGCTCTCAGTACTTCTTAGCCATTTGCAGAAATTAAAATTCCTTATAGATTCAGTCACTATAATTAGAAAAAATGAGATTCCTGGTTTTTTTTTAGGATATACATTTTTTTTCATTTTCGTTTTCGGTATGGGAGAAATTGGCTTTTAAAAAAACCTTTTAGTAATTTTTTTAACAAATAATATTCATTGTTGCCCTTTCAAATATCTCCTTGGTGGAGAAGCAGCATTTGGCAATCATTCACGTATGATTCAGGATCTTTTGACTTTTTGTATTTGCGGTGGCCGTAGTGACCTAGGTCTTAGCAAAGGCCATACTATTTCAATTGAAATCTTTTTTATCTTTGTCTCTTTAGCTTCTATTCCAATTAAGGTAAACTGTTTTGAAAACCAACAGATTATACAGTTTGTTTCATCTCAGGAAGGGGCAAATGTGTGACTAAGTAAAAGAAATTCATCAGTATAGGCATTACATGTTCAAAACTGAAACTTTTTCAGAAGAGAAGTTCTTTCTTAATGTATATATTTCAATCTGGAAAATTGCTTTTTCATCAAAATATTTTTTTAAGAAATGAATGACCATGTATTTAGATTCACGGTATTACAATTGCACATGTGGGAGTTTCTTTCTTTTATTTAAAGGATTTTAATTTCTCTCATTGCCTACAGAACAGATGACTTTCATTTCACCATATATTGGGCTTTATCATGGTGGAATGATGATTTAATAATTGCAGTGTAACTATTTATGTTATTTTTACTTTGTACTTCCTCAGGAATGTCTCATTAAATGACATCAAAGCCAGATTCTGCAATTAGAAAAGCATTTATATTAACTGGATTTTGAAAAGAGAAAAGAACAATAAAACCACCCAAATTCTTCAAACAACAAAAGAGAAAACACAGCAACACCCTCCCCAAATCTTGGCATCTGTTCACCTCTTTTAATCCTTGCTCTTTTGTAAAATAAAAACATATTGGAGAAATTGTTGTGAACAAAAGGCCTTAATTGCAAAAAATTCCTTTTTAGAGTATTTAAAATGAAACGATAGAGTAGATTTATGAAGCCTGAATGAAGCATCCTTTTCTCATATTTTCCAGTTTTGTAATGCCTAAGTACTTGTTTAGAATGTGAATTTAGTAATGCCAATATTGGACTCTTTCACATACATACAATAGAGATATGAGTAAACTCATGACCAACCAACCAAGCAAACAAAAACATATTTAGAAACCCAGGTGTAAGGCACAGCTCATGGACACACACACAAAAAATTCATCCCAATGTATGTGTTAGCTTTGAGGGAAGAATCAGCACTCTAAAGCAGATGAACCCCCTGTGCAGTTAGGAATGAGCAGGGCTTCTGGCAGTGCCTTTTAAAAAGGCATAGAGACTTGAATACAGAGGTATTTCTAGTGAATCAATGACAGGTGGTTCTTCCCCGTCTAAGCAGGATGATGGAGGGAGTTGGGTACAATAGCTTACAATTTTCAGATACTGTAATTTTTTTGTAAAGATGGAAACCATTAGTTTTTAAAGCATATGGTTTCTATAGTGCATATTTGATTTATGACTAAGAATTCTTTTTCTCCATGCCATGTTAGTACCCTCATATAATTAAATAGTTTTTCTTTTTAAACTTAGAATGGACGGAAATCTGTTTTCCCAAGGTAGTGAATATGACTTTGGCAAAATCTCTGTGTGTGTGTGTGTGTGTGTGTGTGTGTGTGTGTGTGTGTGTGTGTGTTGAAATAAGTGCAGAATTGAGATAATGACGTGGACAACTTTGGTTTAAAAAACATTAGAAATATGGAAAAGCAAGGCATATTTTCTTTCTTGAAGTTGAGGTAAAAAATCTCTGTCCTTCCTCTCCCCCTTGGCAGGCTGAGAAAGAATGTTGGTCTAAACAACTCAGAGAATCCTTAGTTTCACTGAACCTCAGTCTTGTCAAAATGACATGGGTGTGTGAGCTTAGTTGGATTTAACTGGATGTGAACCTGAGTACATATTATGAATGCAAATCAAGTCTTCATTTTTTTAACCATAAAAGGCATGAACATAAATTCCAAAGCTGATTTTACATGAAATGACGTGAGATAACAATATTACTTCCTTTTGTGGACCTGTTTCTCCTCCTACAGGACTTACAACTTCTTTACCTCTCTTGAAGCTTGTCAGTGCAAGCCCTTGAACACTTACTTATATAAACTTATAATTAAAAAATATACCCTAATCCTTTAGCAACTAATTCTATTGAGTATTATTCACTCTTTACAAGAAATGCCTTAAGATCTAAAGAGTGACAGCCTCATTAAATTTTCATTGCCCACTTTGATGCTTTTCCATTTTTGGAAATATCCTGTCACTTTCTCCTTTACATATGGGAACACAAAAAGAAATTCAAAGGAAGGGACCTTGAAAGAAGAACTTCATTAAACAATATCAAATTAGAAAATTACATGCTTAAATATCACACAAATACATAATAAGATGAGATACGCATGTGTTTGCATGTTTGTATGGGACTGTACATTTTCTGGCATATATAAATGTGCATAATTTTCTCATACAATATAATTAGAGGAAATTATGTATCTAGCCAATTAGTTGTCAGAACAATTTTCTTCATATTTTCTTCCTCCTTAGCTAAAGTAGCCTTGATAACCCTACCTTCATCTTCTGCAGCGTCTCTCTCACCCACTGCCCTCCTCTGACTCTCCTCCACCACCCTTCACATCGTATGCCTTCCTTGCTGAGCCACCTCCTTCCTCTTACTCTGATTCTGTTCACTCTCCCACCCTCTTCCCAAGTCTCAGATACTGGGCCAGACTCCAGCTGTTTGTGGGTGGACAAAACAATTACATAGAAACAGAGAAGATTCCCTGTCTGAGGTTGTGAATGGTCCTAGACCACAACTGGTTCTCTCCACCAGTTTATTGTTTAGCCACAAAGAGGAGAATATAGCATCACTCTAAGCAGGATTTGGTTGCTCAAGTGTCCTTCCATGTCAATCCACTGGCTTACCAAAGGTCCAGTATAGCCAGAACACTTCCTTTTACAGCACCTCCCCAGCCCACAATAAGGGAGAGACTTGCAGGCCTTGGAGAGACAGCATTAAGGCTAAGCTCAGCCTTGCAAGTGTGTTCCGGAGTACAAAGCAATACTCGGGGGAACTCCAGCTCTGTCCCTACAAGTCTGAGCTCTAAGGAAGGCCATGGGAAATCCCCACCCTCAAGCTTAATGCACCACACTGAAGCTGGCAGGCCTGCCTCTTCCCCCTGCTGCCACACTGTCTCTACTCTGACTCTCTCTCTACCCTGGCAAGAACTGCCAGTCTCATATTCTGTCATCAGCTTTCTGAATAGCTACCTTCAGCCTGTCAGAGAGGATGCTGAAGTGTTCAAACAGTTCCACCTTGGCTCATGGCATAAAAAGTCAAGGTGGGGTTTTCTCAGAGATTTTCTTTTCCTTCCCCCCTTTCCACTTCCCCTGTAAACCCCAGGAAAAGGTTGAAGCTCTGATGACAGCATTTCTCAATCTTTTTTGTCACCATTGCTCTGAGACTTTTTAGACATGTTTTTCCTAACACATTAGTACCAAGTAAACATTTCCCCATAACAATTTAATACAACAGTGTACTGTGTATCTGCTTATGTACTGTATGTATATCTGTGTTTTATACATAACACAAGTTAGATGTTTTCACCCCTCCAAGAACCAATCTTAACCTCTTGGAAGTGATATCATCCCCATTAAAATGTATGGTGTATGTATTTTTTGGTATGGCTAAGGTAGGGCTGACACTGAATTTGGCATAACCAAGGTCCCTAGCTTTTAGGTCTCTTACCTGAGATGTTCTTCTGTGGACACCATCCCACTGCACTCTTTCAGCTCTAGTGTATTTTGCTTTGCTTCTCAACACTGGGAAGCACCAGGGATATTCATAGGGCTGCCTGGGTCCAGAGGTAGGGCTGCAGTGAAGATGAGAGTGGTGCAGAGATAAAGGGTGTATGACATTATTGTGGAGTTAACCACTGTACTATCCAGAAAGCATTCTCCTGATCTCAGGTCTCTTGTTGCCTGGTTCTTTATCTAAATATTAAGGATATAGAGACATTGCACAGCATATGCATTGTTTATGAAATATTACCAATATAACAAGGATTGATGATGGAGTGGGCTTATCTGGATTCCCAGCACAGGAAAGTCGGTGGAGAGTGAGGAGGAATGAAGCGTTGTGGGCAGACCCAGTGAAGAGTGGAGAGATGAAATTCTTAGCATGGTGGTAATAGCCATCACTGGCTTTTTGGAAACCACAGATCATGTGATATAGTTTCGCTCTGTCCCCACCCAAATCTCATCTTGTAGTTCCCATAATCCCCACATATCATGGGAGGAAACCAGTGGGAGGTAATTTAATCATGACGGCAGTTACCCACATGGTGTTCTAATGATTGTGAGTTCTCACAAGATCTGATGGTTTTATAAGGGGCTCTCCCACTTTTGCTCTGCACTTCTCTCCTGCCGTCATGTGAGGAAGAACATTTTAAGTTTTCTGAGGCCTCCCCAGCCCTGAGGAACTGTGAGTCAATTAACCCTCTTTCTTTATAAATTACCCAGTCTTAGGTATTTCTACATAGCAGGATGAGAACAGACTAATACAGCAAATTGTTATTGGTAGAGTAGAGTGCTGCTATAAGGATACCCCAAAATGAAGCCACTTTGGAACTGGGTAATTGGCAGAGGTTGGAACAGTTTAGAGGACTCAGAAGAAGACAGGAAGATGTGGGAAAGTTTGGAACTTCCTAGAGACTTGAAGGCTTAGAAGACAGGAAGATGTGGGAAAGTCTGGAACTTCCTAGAGACTTGTTGAATGGCTTTGTCCAAAGTAATGACAGTGATATTGACAATGAAGTCCAGGCTGAGGTGGTCTCAGATGGAGATGAGGAACTTGTTGGGAACAGGAGCAAAGATGACTCTTGCTGTGCTTTAGCAAACAGACTGGTGGCTTTGCCCCTGCGCTATGATCTGTGGAACTTTGAACTTAAGAGAGATGATTTGGGATATCTTGTGGAAGAAATTTCTAAGCGGCCAAGTGTTTAAGAGGAAGCAGAGCATAAAAGTTTAGAAAATTTGCAGCCTGATGATGCAATAGAAAAGAAAATTCCATTTTCTGGGGGAGAGATTCAAGCCGGCTGTAGAAATTTGCATAAGTAACAAGGAGCCAAATGTTAATCACCAAGACAATGGGGAAAATGTCTCCAGGGTATGTCAGAGACCTTCATGGCAGTCTTTCCCATCACAAGCCCAAAGGGATAGGAGGCAAAAATGGTTTCTTGGGCCAGGTCCAGGGCCACCCTGCTGTTCGCAGCCTCAGGACTATATCCCAGCCACTCCAGCCATGGCTGAAAGGGGCCAAGGTACAACTCAGGATGTTGCTTCAGAGGGTGAAAGCCCCCAGCATTGGCAGCTTCCATGTGGTGTTGGTCCTGTGGGTATGCAGAAGACAAGAATCGAGGTTTGGGAACCTCCACCAAGATTTCAGAGGATGTATAGAAATGCCTGGATGTCCAGGCAGAAGTTTACTGCAGGGGCAGAGCTCTCATGGAGAACCTCTGCTAGGGCCGTGTAAAAGGGCAATGTGGAGTTGGAGCCCCCACACAGTGCCCACTGGGGCACTGCCTGGTGGAGTTGTGAGAAGAGGACCACCATCCTTCCAGACTCCAGAATGGTATATCCACTTCTTGTATCAGCTTGACCTGGAAGTGAGACATGAAGTCCAAGGAGATCATTTTGGAAGTTTAAGGTTTAATGGTTGCCCTATTGGATTTCAGACTTGCATGGGGACTATAGCCCCTTTGTTTTGGCCAATTTCTCCCATGTGGAACAGATGTATTTACCCAATACCTGTACCCTCATTGTATCTAGAAAGTAATTAACTTGCTTTTGATTTTACAGGCTCATAGGTCAAAGGGACTTGCCTTGTCTCAGATGAGACTTTAGACTTAGACTTTTGAGTTAATGCTGGAATGAGTTAAGAATTTAGGGAACTGTTGGAAGGACATGATTGTGTTTTGAAATGTGAGGACATGAGACTTGGGAGGGACCAGGGGCAGAATTATATGGTTTGGCTGTGTCCGCAACCAAATCTCATCTTGAATTGTAGTTCCCATAATCCCTACATGTTATGGGAAGGACCTGGTGAGAGGTACTTTAATCATGGGGGCAGTTACTCTCATGCTGTTTCCATGATAGTGAGTTCTCATGAGATCTGGTGGTTTTATATGGGGCTTTTTCCCCTTTTGCTTGGGCACTCCTTGCTGCTGCCAGGTGAAGGACATGTTTCCTTCCCCTTCCATAAACCTTTTTCCTCTTTAAATTACCCAGTCTCAGGTATTTCTTCATGGCAGTGTGAGAACAGACTGATACACCATGCTTCCCCTTAAATATGTCTCCTCCTTGCACTTACTTTATACAGTGCTTCAAGGGATAGATACAGTCAGAACTGCACTTTAGAAAGCTCAACCACTACTTTTTAAATATATATTTAATGACTTAATTGTCTACAAGGTGAAGTGAATTTTTATTAAACTAGCATTTTAGGACTGCCATAGAATGCCCCTACTTAGTTATCTACTACTGGTCTCTGCCTGCAGTCTATATTCTCCCTGTAACACGAATTATAAACTAATTATGACTGAAATACAACTTACATGACTTTGCTGATGCTACATTCTCTACATACAATAATCTTCCCTTTGATTGCCACTTATTCAAATCCTTCCCTTTAACACATTCGCAGTCAGCCTCTAGAAAGTAATTTCTGAATCCAAAGAGATATTAATTCTTCCTCCTTTTAACTCTTATTTCATTTTCTTGTAAAAGCACAAAAGAGGAAATTAAATTATAGTAAAAGGTAAAATTAGGTGTTTAGCTTCACCACTAGACTGTAAGTACACTGAAAACAAGAATTGGAATATCTATGACTCTTATTTAGTGTCTTGAGTTCATACTGAGGACACAATGAACGTACTGAATTGCTTGTGTTCATTCTGTTGTGTTGTTGCTTCTGGACAAGAACAGGAAAGAACTTTGCTGGAAACACCAATCTCAGACCATCTCCTCTATGACTGATAACAAGGCTTGAGTTGACTCCAAGACTAAAGACTACAGATTTATTTAGATAAGAAGAGGCATGATACATGTTTCATTGCTATTGCAGTCTGTCGACAAAAGAGTCAAACTCTAGTAAAATATTTAAATAAATTTATTCTGATCCCAATATAGGTGACCATGACACAGTCCTCAGGAGGTCCTGAGAACATGTGCCCAAGGTGCCTGGAATGCAGCTTGGTTTTTTACATTTAGGGAGACATGAGACTTCAATTAAATGCATTTAAGAAATACATTGGTTCAACCTGTAATTGCAGCATTTTGGGAGGCCGAGGCAGATGGATCACTTGAGGTCAGGAGTTTAAGACCAGCCCAGTCAACATGGTGAAATACGTCTCTAGTAAAAATATTTTAAAAATTAGCTGGGTGTGGTGGCACGTGCCTGTAGTCCCAGCTACTTAGGAGGCTGAGAAAGGAGAAGTACTTGAACCTGGGAGGCAGATGTTGCAGTGAGCCAAGATCGTGCCACTACACTCCAGTCTGGGTGACAGAAAAAGACTCCATTTTAAAAAATAAATAAATAAAAAATAATACATTGGTTCCATTCAGAAAGGTGGTATAACTTGAAGCTGGGTGTAAGTGGGTGGTGGGGGGTTGTTTCCAGTTTACAAGTAGACTTAAAAATTTTCTGGTTGACAGTTGGCTGAGTTCATCTAAAGACCTGGGATCAACAGAAAGAAATGTCTGAGTTAAGAAGTTATGGAGACCAAAGTTTCATCATGCAGATACAGCTTCCATGTAGCAGGCTTCAGAGAGAATAGATTGTAAATGCTTCTTATGAGACTTAAGATCTGTGTTGACATTGATGCTGGAGAGATGTCATGAGACATGTCTGACCGCCACTTCCCTTTACGGCCCGGAACAGTTCAGGTTACATTTTAAAAGAGCGTGCTGCCAAGGAGAAAGTCTATTCAGATGGTTGAGGAGGCCTTAGAATTTTATTGTTCGTTTACAAGTCTTTTTGTTTTGTTTTGCTTGTTTGCTTTCTTGGATTTCCTTGAGGAAAAAGAGTTGGTAAAACGATGAGCCACGCAACCTGGATGGTTTGTCCTTTTGTGTCTTAATAACTCCTGTTAACTACAAAGCTTAAAATAGCCCCTTTAACTGGAGTTAATTGGAATCCTTCACATGGCTTACTGGGCCCAACAACCCAATTCAAAGAATTGTTTGTTCATCTTTATATTTTGCTTCTTTTAAAAAAATTTGTCAGACAATATTTTTCTGAGTAATTTTCTTGCTGTCCAATCCCCTCAAATTATTTAAAGTTAAGCAGTGTAGCCGCATGCAAAACTGTAGCTTTTATTATGTGCATAGGAGATGTGTTATTGTTGTTTGTCTGGGATATTTTTACATTGTTTTCCAAGGGACAGGTCATATCCAAATCAACTGAAAAAATAAACATTCTAGGAGACAGTGTTCAGATGAAGGTCACTTTATGCTTGGGATTGAAAAGTAAAGCAGTTGAAACTTGAAGTGTATTGTTTTTTCTCTCCTTTTGGTAACCATGGGAATAGCAGAGTAACTTATATACAAAGCTTGTGGGAAGGAATAACCTTGGAAATTCTTCTACTGCAGAATGATTTAAACCTTGTTGTGACACATGAATCACGGGGTGGTGCTTTCTGTCAACGTTCTTTACTCTTCTGAACCAGAAAAGCCAGTATCTGTGTGGTTACTGGTGGTGCCACTGCTGCTGGGAAACAACTGTGACGGTGGTATTTTTCTGAAATATTTTTGAAATCGTTGCGTGTACTTAGGAACTCCCAGATAATATTTCACCACAGGTGTCTTTTGGACATATTACTGAGATTCTGTACTATAAAAAATGACATTTTGAACAACCTAATTTTTATTTTTAACTCAGAGAAAGAAAAAATGTTTCAAGAAATGATTTTAACACCAGAACAATATCTAGGTATTATACATGATGGAATAATGTATTTCTTTCAGTTAATTTTAATTCATTATCTTCAGTCTCCATCTCCTAGAGAAGACATATACATATTATATGATATATATCATATATTATATACGATATATATCTTATAATATATATATAACATTTATATATATATATCTTCTCTAGGAGATGCACACTGAAGAAAATGAATTAAATTATCTTCAGTCTGCATCTGAAGAAATATATATATGTGTGTATATATGTACATATATACACACATATATATGTATATATGAATATATATTATATACACATATAGAATGTATATATGAATGTATATTATATATACATATATGTATATATGTATATAGAATATATACTTTACATATAGTATATATTATATGTAATATATACTATTGCATATAGTATATATTATATATAATATATAATATACTATATATAGTATATATAAATATAGATAGTATATATAATATATACTGTATATAATAGTATATATTATATATACTATCTATATTTACATTATATTATATACACTTAATATATATTATATACATTTAATATATATTATAATTATAATATATATTAAGTGTATATAATATAATGTAAATATAGATAGTATATATAATATATAATAGTATATATTATATATATATACTATTATATATATACTATATATTATATTATATATATATTATATTATATAATGTAAATATAGATAGTATATATAATATATAATAGTATATATTATATATACTATCTATATTTACATTATATTATATACACTTAATATATATTATATACATTTAATATATACTATAATTATAATATATGAACACAATATATATTATATACACTTAATATATATTAAGTATATAACTTAATATATTATAAGTGTGTATAATATATGCTATAATACATAATATATATACATTATACAAATTTCTTTTTGAATTCAAGTGAGTTGAAGCATTGTTTTTTCTTTTGTGGAAATTATTGCTTTGTGTCATACCTTTTCTTCAAAACCAAGATTAAATGTAAAAGCATATTAAAGATATTCTAGAGATTATTAAATTAGATCTCTGTAATGGTTTTTGCTCATTAAATAGAAAGATGAAGGTCTAGAAAAATATGCGGCTAGATCTTGCAGCCAAATAATTTTTTTATTTACTTATCTGAATATTTTATTAAAAATCTTTTTTTTTTTTGCTGGCTGTCATTCTTTGAATAGGAACTTGCATTTCATACTTCACATTACATTTATTGACACAACTTCACTACAAATCATTCTCCTGACAATCCCACAAGCATAGTGGCTCACACCTGTAATCCCAGAACTTTGGGAGCCAAGGTGGGAGGCTTACTTGAGGCCAGGAGTTATAGACCAGTCTGGGTAACATAGCAAGATTCTGTCTCTACTAAAAAAAAAGAAAAACCATATCAAAATAACTTTAAAAATATTTTCATACATTAATAGGTTTACTAGTTTTTCCTTCACTGGCTTTTCTGTTTTCATCATTCCTTCACCAGCTTTTTTGGCTAGAATGCTAATATGTGTTCATCTAAGACAGCACATTAAATGTCTAAACTCAGAGGGCACCTTTCACTTCACTTTTCCCATGCCCAAGCAAAAGTTCCAAACATCGTCACCTTGTGCTATGTTACTCAGTCATAGGAAATCTCCTAGTATACACACACACACACACACACACACACACACACACACACACATATGTAGAGAGAACATGAGTTTGTTGAATTAAGCAAACTAGGAAAGAGTTTATATATATATATATATATATATATATATATATATATAATATAACATTACATATATGTCTACATATATACATATATTATATATAATACATATATATTATATATACTATATATAAATACATATTATATATATAGTGAGAGCGCTAATAACTGGCTTTAGTCTTTTACACTTAGATGTATCTTCTTTTGTTCTCATGTCTAAAGTCTTTTCGCTTGGAAAACGTTTTGGCTTGTCTCTTTTGCCCACTCTTGCCCATTCAGCACATTTGCATGCATGAACTGGAGCTACTTGACTTTGGGACGCAGATCCTAGGAACTCACATGTAATCAGGATGTGAATGGAGATGTTCCTTGCTATTGATTCATTTAGATAATCTTCCCTTGTCACTAGTCAGTCATTGCAACACCACTGGATTTTATGAATCCACTTTTCCTGAGAATATTGAATACTAGAAAAAGTTTCTACCACCCAAACAAATTTTCAATTGGCCTTACTTGTTTGCAGCACTCACACCAAACTGCATGAACATCCGCAATACCTTTAACATTCAATTGTCTTCATTTATTTGCACATTCGTCTTCCCTACAACACTGTGATTTTCTGAAAGAGGAGACAACAATTGATTCATCATTGTTTGCTGCCCTGTGCTTTGATCAGTGCACAATGTATTACATATGCCCAATGACTGACAAATTAAGACCTTCCTCTCCTCTACCTGGTTTGATTAAAAAGCAAACAAACAAACAAACAAACCCGTTCTTGTAATCACTTGGAAATCATTGTGAGCTTATAAAAGGAAGTCTCTAACTCTACCCTGATTCTATTACAGAAATCACTGCTGGGTGATATATGAAACAGAAACCCATAAACCATCCATGGAGATGAAGGCACCACAGTGTTGTGTTGGACTTTGTCCTGTGAATCTTCTAGGAGCAGGTGGTCATGGTATACTGTGGAGGGAAGAAGACAGAAAAAGAAGACAGTTTTCTGGTACCTGATACGGCTTTGTCAAAATTCCAAAATAGATCAAGTTCATTTGGGATATTCTTTCACATTTTATTTTTTTTATTACTGGCAATTGTCTCTCAAACCATGCTGTGCAGTTCTTACCCCGCTCCCCCACTCCCACTCTCTACCTCCACAATGACGTTTTTCTGTTCTATACTTTCACTATAAAATCTCTGCAGGGGTGGGTGATGAGAAAGGCTAAAAGAAGAAGCTGATTTTAATGAGAATGACAGTAGCCCTGATTAAACTAATATCCACTAAGGCTTAAATGACTAATAGCATTATTATTCCTCTGTTATTTGCATTTTGAAGTCTTGCACCATAGCAAATTATACCAGTTCCTGCTTTCCATAAGTTCCTTTCTCCATGTCCAGTGTTTAGAACTGAAAGTTGCTACACATCTAAATATTCCTCACAATGTCTGCTATGAATCAGCAATTTTGCATAAAGGTGAATGTGGGTTCCGTGGAAACAGGGAATTCTGTGCGCCTGACACTCTGATGGATAGCTTTATGTTTAGAAGTCAGGAATGCTGGTATGTGGCAAAGTGTTGCTGTTCAGATCTCATTTCAGTCTCCATTTCATCGTCTTTGCAGCTTAAAAAATAATCCAATGAAAATCTTTGATGGGGAATGTAGACTTCAAACAAGTTTTCTTTATTCTTTGGTGATTCTAGAAATTTGATTTTATCAGTTAGGGAGGGTTTAAGTTTCTTGAGTGTCTCTAGGGAGTTTCATGTTTTACTCTTTGGTAATTCCCATCACATTATGAGTATGAACAAGCCTCAGACATCAGAAATCACGGCTAGTCTCCTCTGAAGGGTCCAAAAGAAAATAATGTTTTTTAGGTAAATAATATGTGATGTGAAAGGAATATATGAACTGCAATGGTATTGTCTTACCTTGTTTTCCTTTATAAATATTATATAGAGAAATTCATATTACATATATGTTGTGAATATGTTACAGGCACACAGATTTACATGTATAATTGATATATATATAGCTTAACAAATACACATAACAAATACATATTTTACATATATATTTATGTTACATTTTATATGTGTATGTATGTGTGTATATGTATGTATAAATATTACATAGACAAACAAAAATATTGTTATTTCTGAAGTACAATGATCATGTTAATGTTCAAAGTTTGAATGTAAATTAATCTCTAGCCCTGTAACCAACTCCAGCTCAACAAAGGGCTATGCTGGGGAGGCTAAACAGCTGTGTCGTTGAGAACATCCCCCATTCCCTCCTGCCCTCAGCCATGTACTTTTAATCAATTTTGAAATAAGACTGTAATATGAGTTAGTGTATTACCTTGTCCTGTTGACATATTCTTTCTTGTTCAACTAAAATCCCTCTGAGGTCTGAAACAGCAGACTCTCTTCTATAAAAGCATTCCTTACTGTTATTTTTAATTATGTTTTCATTTACTCCACAAATATTTTTCAAGGACCTACTTTGTGCAGATACCAAGATGAGAAAGACATCCCTGTCATCTTCAGTGAGTTCTGAGGCTAGAGAGACATACTGTCTTGTATTATATTATGTGCATAGAACTATATATTATGACTATGTGTTCATGTTTACAGGTTTAGGATTCTTCTGTAAAGGTATTTATATTCAGATGTATTGAAATGTAAGATAACTACATTTGTAGATCTGGGACCAAATTTTTTGGAAAGTCACTCTAAAGAGAAGACAAAGTGTATCTTATAAACAAAAAAATAGAATTTTTAGTCTATGAAGAAAAAAAAAACAAAAACGTGCATTTTTCTGACAATGATTGGTGAGTTTTCAAATATCTATAGCCTAAGTTATTAAAGCTAAATAGTAAAACAATATATCTTCATAAATTCTTGTGTAACTTTGACTTTATAACTAACTATGTTATTGATCAAATGTGGCTTCCCTTTTCTAGGGAAAAAAAGGCCTTTAAAAATCTCATATAGCTTATTGATGATCAAGTCCCTTGTAGAAACTAACATTTTGATGAAGAAAGTGAGAATAAATCAGGAACATATGGATTTCATTTACCTCCAAATGCACAGACTTTTTAAGAAGTTCTGAGGGAAGTCCTGACAAAATGCCATTGATTTAGAGTATAAAACGTATTTTAAAAATACACAAAAAGGTGGGTAACAAAAACTTAATATATGGAGTCTGTAATACATTGAATTGCTTTCCCATTCAAACATATCTAGGACTATCGTGGAAACACAAAGCCACATCCTGGAATGACTAGTCCTTGCTAAAACTTCAATTCTGTGTTAAATGTGTGGACTGGCTCAAAAGGCAGCCGATCATACACTCTTCCAAATATTACCCTGAATAATGCAGGATTTCCAAAATGTGACTTGGAAAACCCCTTACTAGTGGCTGGGGTGGGGTGGGTAGATAGGTTGTATGTGTGCATATGTGTGTGTGTAAAACATATAGAAACATATTTTTAGAAATAGGGCACTTGCATCTCAATAATGCATTCTCATACCACTTTTCTGATGTATTCGCATTAATTTCACTTATATGTGCAGTGTTACTCATTTTCTTATCTCATTAACATGTTAAGATAGGCTTCCTGAGAGGTAGGCTTCCTGAGAGGTAGGCTTCCTGAGAGGTAGGCATGCACATCTCAGCCATTGGAAGGGGATGAAAAGGAGATCAGGGCACCATCTCCCTCTCATGTAGGGACAGTGGCTTTGTGTGTGAGGTTTCTCTCCTCCCTGCTCCACTCTTTTTCACCTGTAGCCCATGTGATTCCAAGCTCTCTGAAAGAGCAGTGAGTCTGTGCATATGTTACTTGCACAAAAATTTACATGTAGATGTAAATTTACCTGTAAAAGTTCCTCAAAGCAGAATAGTTCCATGGTGCTCTACTCAGCCTCCATGTAACAAGTACATCATCCTTCTCTCCTCCATCTCCTTCAAGGCAGGAGGAGAACACTGGGCAACCCCAGGTATGGATGGATGACAGGAGAAGATGATTCATAATACAGACTCAAAAGAGGGCAGTGGCACATGATGGGTGGTCCTCAAGCCTGATTACCTGGAGGGCCAGGTAATCAGAAGGTGGCCCAAAGCATGAGGCCCCTGGCTTAAGTTCCCCATAGCCTCCAAGTGTTTGACACTATAGCATTGTGCCCAGAGATAACTCCAGTGGACTTAAAATTGAACCTGAGGCTGGGGCAGAATAGAAATTGGAATCTCTGACATCATTTTCTCTGTGATCCCTGTGAGCAAACTGCCTCCTTCTCTGCGTGTGGCTCCTCTGAGATCCACAGCTTCCCTGGAGCCTATGAGGTGGAGAGCACCTCCATGACCATGAAGAACAGATGAACTCTTTTCCACACTCTGTTCAGTGGGAGCCACTCTGTTCAGTCTTCATTTGGGTGAATATTTTTCTTCAGTAAGTACAGTCAGACATTCTTGAATCATAATTTAACATTTTCATAATAATACCAAGAATTAATCACATTCTGTTGCTCACATCTTGATTATACATTCTTTCTTCAGAACACTGTTAGATATCTGATCTTAAATAACAAGGTTTTGGAATTTACAAAAGATTTATTTCATTCTTTTCTCACCGAAAAATAGAGAGGCCTAATTCTTGCGTTGGTCCCATGAAGAGGCTAGCACCAGAGTCTTTAAGGTACAGGCAGGAGGAAAGCATAACTTTGCATCCCACCCACAGATCTGGATCTTTATTCATGCCGGCTTCCATTCCAGTAGAGGGGGCAATGGCCTCCAAGTCCCTGGAGACTAGCAGAAGAGCGTGGTAGGTAGATACCAGAGCTTCATTGCTACCATATCAATGGTGGGATCACCATGAGCACCTGGCAGTCAGGCTTCCCATCCCAAATGCTCTAGGACATATGGATCCATGTTTGACCAGGGAATTCCTGGGCCTGAGCTTCTGGCACCACCATCCATTGCATCCTAGGGTGATTTTCTCCCCCAGTCCTCCCTAGTCATCAGCCCCAGAAATGTCTGCAGAGGAATAAATTCCTGGCCTTGGAACAGCATGCACTCCCAGTCTCATAAAGAGGGCAAAGCTGGAAGGACCACAAGCTTCCCGGCTGTGAGATTCTAGACACATCTTCCAGCCTGCCACATCTCCTGCCACTTCTCCATCCCTTTGTCTATCAATGGCTTGCAACGTTTTTTGAACATGCCCTGTGGAAATCTTGGCCCAGCACAAATACAAACACAAATACTGACCACACACTATACACACCAAAACAATAATTTCACAAAACATTCCTTACCTTTTTATGGTAATGAACTCAGATTGTTTTTTCTTTTGTTTTGTTTTCCTTTGATTCTTGCCATGACCCACAAAACTGACTTCATGACCTAGAAATGATCACAACCTATGGTTTTAAATGTAGTGCCTTATGTGATGTGGCTTACTTGCACATTAGAAAACATTTAAATAATATTAATAATGAGAGCTGTGATTTATGTAGCATCTACCACATGTCAGGTACTGGACTAGGTGCTTTACACAACTTCTCTCATATTTACAATATCTTTGAATGGTAGATATAATTATACCCATTTTACAGATGAGATATTCAAGTTTATATAACTTAAAAATATTTAGATTTTATAACGTAGTACAGATTTTTAAAATATTTCTATTTACAAAAACTGAGTGGGGTTATATATATATATGTGTGTGTGTGTGTATGAAGATTATATGTATGTGTGTGTATGTATGTACATATATATACATACACGTAATTTTTTTTCCTGTAAGATAGTGAATGGATTCAGAAGGTAGATTGATTGGCATGGGCAGGAGAGGGCTTCAGGAGAAAAATAATCCAATGAATTTTATGTAATAACTCATAAAATGATTTTAAGGCTTGGAAAAGTACAGCTATAGAAGAAAAGCCTGTCATATGTAAAGCCGTAGAATTTTGGAAGGCTTAATTTTTTTTCTGGAGAAAAAATTTAAAATATTTGCTTTAGTCTCTCTCATAAGATTTCATAAACTATCTTCTATCTTTTGTATGGAAGTGAGTGTGCTGCCTAAACTTGCCTCAACATACTATCAACAAACCAGGTAAAAATGGAAAAAGGCATCAGAGAGTCATTTGCTTGGTCAGCTGGTCTCTAAGCACTTGCTTAGGCTGACTACCCTCAACAGGAAATGATTCAAAGGTAGCAACATTGACTGCTTTTGTTTTCGTTCTATTTTGTTATTTAATCTTCATGACATCATTGATGCTAAAAAGTAAATCCCTGGTGATTTGTAAAGGTATTCTGTTCCTCTGGCCACTATAATACTCCCAGGTCCAAAAGCCAGGTTGTGGGGTCACAAAAAGGAAGCTGCTCCCTCACTGATGTCCCTAGTGTCTCGCTGGCGCCTGCCTGGCATTCTGTGTTTCTGTGCTAGGTTAGATGCTGTCAAATGTGTTGCTTTTCCCCAGCCCAGATGTTTGGCCTCTATCTGCACCGTAAGATTATTATGCTTTACAGCACCATTAAAAAAGCAACCATCATTCTCAGCAAACGGACCCAAGAACAGAAAGCCAAGCACCGTATGTTCTCACTCATAGGTGGGTGTTGAACAACGAGAACACGTGGACTCAGGGGAGAGGAGCATCACACACAGGGGACAATTAGGGGGTAGGGGAGAGACAACCGGGGGGTGGGGAAGGAGGGGAGGGTGGGGGAGGGATAACATGGGGAGAAATGCCAGATATAGTATGCACCAAAAATAAAATAAATTTTAAAAAAAGCAAGCAATTTGTCTGCATCATTCTCTACACCCTAGAATAAGTCTTCTTGACCAATAACCAGTGAAGTACAATCTACTATGGATCTCAAGCTAAAACCTCACTCCTTTGTCCCCTTCCTTGGTTGATGGAGCTCCCCTTTCCCCCAATCAGAGCCTTTCAATGATAACGAAACTCTAAGTATCCAATGACAGTCATAGGTCATGAAAAAATCAGAAGTTGTTCACCTTAACACAATCTGCTGATATAATAGCAGCAGGAATTTTTGATCATTTTCCTCTGCCTTTTTTTGAGAAAAAAAAATAGGTGGGGTTGAAGGAAACCAGTTATAATTGAATAGGAAAGAAGTTACATGCTTTTAGGGAACTTTCAGCCCTTCGTGTGACTTTTCAGGAATAAGCAAACTATAAAGGCCAGCTAAGTTCCAAATGTCTGTGGGGCATGTCCTGTAATGAGTCAAGAGAAAAACATGACAGAAGAGCAATAGAAAAGAAGAAGCCCCCTGCCCTACACAAATAAAATCCTCCACAGAAGAGAATGGTAAAGGTTCTTCTTAGAAAAATGGGAGGAGCATGGATGCAAGTAAATTGTTGGACATAATGATCTTAATAAAGACATATCCATACAAGAACTTATAAGGAGTTCCCCAAATAATAATTACCAAGACTAAGTAGATATCCCATAGCACATCATTAGCAATATTTTTCTAAGTCTAATTGTTATTTGTCTAGAGGTCCTGCAGTTGTGATAGTGTGGTGATGTGTAGGAGCACACATGTGCTTATTCATCTCGAATTTTCTAGTTCTCTCTCAGAACGACTTAGAACGGCAGCAGTCACAAAGTTAAAGGATTCTGGACACATCTTTAATTGTACTTTTTTTGAGCTTCCCTGGAATCATTTTTAAAGAAAGAATGAATCCTTAAATATTATTTTAAAAATTTTTAGTTATTATGGATACATACTAGTTGGGCATATTTATTGGGTACACGTAATATTTTGACACAAGCATACAATGTTTAATGATCCAATTAGGAAAATTGGGGTATCCATCACCTCAAGCATTTATTATTTCTTTGTGTTAGGAACATCCCAATTGCACTTTTTTAGTTATTTTGAAATATATAATAAATTATTCTTAACTATAATTGCCCTATTGTGCCACCAAATGCTAGATCTTATTCCATCTATCTTTATTTTTATACCCGTTAACCATTCCCTCTTTATTCCTTCTCCTCACTACACTTCCCAGCCTCTGGTAACCATCATTCTGCTCTCTCTCTCCATGAATTCAGGTTTTTATTTTTAGCTTCCATATATTAGTGAGAACATGCAATATTTGTCTTTCTGTGTCTGGCTTATTTCACTTAACATAATGAAATCCTGTCATTTGCAACATGGATGGAACTAGAGGACATTATGTAAAATATTATTTTTATTTGTTTATTATACTGACTTCCTGAAATTAAAAAATGTTTCAAATTTTTTTACCTAGTAAATCACAATCTACTGATGGGTCACTGTATTAGTCTGTTCTCACACCACTATAAAGAAATGCCAGAGACTGGGCACTTTTTAAAGAAAAGAGGTTTAATTGACTCATGATTCTGCAGGCTGTACAGGAAGCCTGGCAGCTTCAGCTTCTAGGGAGGCATCAGGAAACTTACAATCATGGTGGAAAGCAAAGGGGAAGCTGGCATGTCTTGTATGGCAGGAGCAGGAGGAAGAGGAGTGGGGGAGGTGCTATACAATTTTAAACAGCCAGATCTCATAGAACTCTATCAAGAGAACCAAAATAGGGGAATGGTGCTAAACCACTAGAAACTGCCCCCATGATCCAATTACTTCCAGGCTCCACCTGAAACATTGGGGATTACAGTTCAACAGGAGATTTGGGTGGGACACAGATTATCAAAACTGTATCAGTCACAATGCCAGGAGTTACTCTTGTTTCCTTTTCTTGACCTGTGGGAATTCCCTTCTTCTCCATCAAGGACTTATGATGACAAAACTTCTTCTACTTCTTATGTGACAATTATGACATCAAGCAAACAATAAGTCATCAGGTATAAAAAGAGCTCATAGAAATTCTGACAAAACGTTAAGAGGATATTAAACTTCCATAAGGCCATCTACTCTTGTCAACCTGTGATTAAATAAAATATATGGTGCCCCTCAACTCCCTAGGACAAAAGATATTAAAAGTAGCTTAGAAATGCTACCCAGACTGGGTTCAATAGCTCACATTTGTAATCCCAATGACTTAGAAGGCCAAGGTGAGAGGATTGCTTGAGGCCAGTTCAAGACCACCCTGGACAACATAGTAAGACTCCATCTCTACCCCCAAAAATAAATTTTTAAAAAGAAATGCTATCCAAAGCATGTAGATAATGACCATTAGGGTTAAATACTCATAAAGGATGGACTCCAGTTTTGATTGGCAAGCCATATATACATTGACTCTCCCAAAGGATGACTCATTGAAGGTAAAATTTGGATGTTTTCTTGCCAGTGATGGTTTGGAAAGGTCAAACCCCACGAAATGGGAGAGAAACAAGAAATTACCCATCAAAATTCACCTAGGCTCTACACATCTTTTAAAACTTAAAGGGAAATGTTGTCCTTATTACCTAGATTTTTAAGTTCCAAAAGTTAACTCTAGCCATGTTGCACATTTTGTCATGTTTCTCATCAACTCCCTCAGGAAAAGCTACATTTTAAGATGGTTGCGTGTAGCATGACATCATGCAAAATAAACCGAAGCAGATTTTCTGAACACGCTGCGCATGACAACAAATGCTACGATTTGACCGGTGTCCAACATGGGATATACTTCAAACATTTGAGAAAGAAATTAAAATTAAAGAAAACAAAATCCAGGGTTACTTTCACAGGAAACAAAGAGCACAGGATACAAGACAACCAAGGACAGCATTCCTCACTTATATTACTCAGGCCAAGTCTCGTGATGAGCAGTGGCAGAAGTCACGAGATAAACAAAAACAATTCCATGACCCTCAAAACCATGGATTTTAATTATTTCATACAAGTAAAATATTCCAAATGTGTATGCTGATATTTCAGTGGACAACAGCAATTGGAACTAAAAGCATTTCTTCCATATGGGAAGTATGGGAAATGTAGATATCCTGGTTTCATTTTCTCCTGATCCTGGGGGGAGATTTGGGGGCTAACAGAAATCTTTAGATAGCAAATACACAAGTGCAAGGTGGATACAATGAGTCTTTCTTTAGTTCACTCCCTCACTGGCTTCACCACTTTGGGCCTCAGTTTTCTTATCTATAATTGCGTGCTGTGAAAAAGACATTATCTAAGATCATTTTCACTGTAAATTTTGGGAGTGTATGATCCTTTCAGAACTTCCTCATGAATTCTGTGGGTATATGACAAACTTTAAAAGAAGTGCAAGTTTAATTTACTCACTATGTTGTTCGCCTAAGTGTATCAACCTCTGTGCCATGATTCTTACTATTTCCACATTTTAGATGATTAGTCCAGGGATATCATCCAGCCAAATTCCCTGTTTCTATAAAAGGCAACGCTGACAGTATTTCCAGTCTCTCAGGTTTGCATTAAGATTTCTTAGAAATGGAGCTGGTATTAGATATTTCACAATCCAATTAGAAAGAATAAGATTAGTTTTACAAGTTGTATATCTTCTGGAATTTACATCTCTAAGTGACCAAGCAGTGACTAATGTGAAGGCAAATATTATTTCAATACCTCAGTTTATTTGTTCCACACCTCCAAGATATAAATGACTGATAATACTTATGAGTTGGTGTTAGTATATGATAGCCCTAAATATCCTCTCAGTGTTTTAAAACACATCTTCCTAAGTAAACTCATTTAGTTTAAGGCTTATGTTTAAGGAAGTGAACTTTGTTTTGTTTCTTTTAAATACCTTAGTCACTTTAATAGATGTGTTTATGAATGCTAGGGAAAGAATGAGCAGGAAGAAGCCTTATTAACCTAAAGAAAAGTTAGGGCAATGATGTTGAATGAAGAAACATCGTTTTTGTTTGTTTTCTGTTTTTTCCTTAAGAGAGGAAATCTCACTTTCTTGCCCAGGCTGGACTCCTGAGCTCAAGGGATCTTCCTGCCCCAGTCCCCTGAATAGATGGGGCTATAGAAAAAACATATTTGTCATTGTTTGAGGCAAAGCCCTACACGTATATTCCAGATAATTTCCATTTTTGAAATTTACTTCATGCAAGTAGCTAATTTTCCTAGTCAGTTTATGTCTACACAAATAGGTAAGAAATTAAGACTTCCAGTTAAATATGGAGAGATACACTTTTACCTCAATCCTCTCCAAAAGCGTTATTAAAGAGACAGTAAACTAACAAAGGCATAAACAGTGTTGGGCTGGAGATAGCACTTAACTTGCTACTAAGATTTAACTGGTAAATATTCAGGACTTTGCAAGCCGTTGTTAAATTATTGGTAGCTTAAAGACCGTCATAGTAAGAGTATCTACACCACTGGAAACTGGCAAATGCTATAAATAAGAGTTTTTCCTTTCCTTTCTTTTTTTTCCTTAGAGAGTCATTTATTAGCACTTAATAAGCCCATAAGAAAAATGACCATCAGGGGACATCAGGAAGGTAAAGACAGCAAATGGGCATTATCAGCATGAATTCAGAAGCTAGGAAGCAGACATTTAAGTGGTAACCGACTTATCAGACTAAAGGCAACAAGAGAAGCTTTCAAAGGGGGAAAGTCTGTTCCTCACTACCACCACCAAACAAACAAACAAAAAGTTGTTCAAAGCAGAAAAGCCTGGAAAAGCTTATGAATTTGATACCTCAGTACCTGTGAAAGTAGAAGGGCAAGGTAGGGCTGAAAGCAAGAAGAAAGGTGGAAAGTGTATTAGAGAAGAAATTGGGTCCTTAGAACCCCTCAACTACCACACCCAATCTGGTGATCACTCCTCCCATAATCTGCAGATAAGAGCATTTAATAAGACAGGTTCAAAGGGTGGTATGCCAGGGTTACTGAGGGTTTGTCTGATATGCTGTACTGAAAACAGGGGGAGTCAAGTGAAAATTTACATACTGAATGGAGACACTAAAACTCTCTTCTTTCATTCAGCTACCAGGATATTGGCAACCAGGTTCATAATCTCCAGGTATGAAATTGAAGAACTAAAATCTGAGGAACTACCCTAAGGTGTGGGGAGTGGTTGGAGTGCTAACAGTTGGGGATCTTCCCAAGATGGCCTGGTCCTCACCAGATTACCCTGTAGTTCAGCCCATCACCCAACTAACCTCACCAATGTGAAAATCAAAGTTTCTAGTCGTCAACTTATTTTTAGAAACTTTGCATTTAAAATGTCAGCTGACAACCAAATCAATAGATATTAAAGGAAAAAACTTACATAAAGGGCAATGACCTAAAGAAAGCAAGAAACAAAATAATCTGGAGAAAATAGAGACAATTTAGAGAGTAGGAAAATATTTAAAAAGTAGTATTTTCAGAGGCATAAAAGAAACAAGAGCAGCAGGCTATGAAAAGGACCGTACAGAGAAAAATCTTTGTAATTAAAAATATGTTAACTTATCTTTAACAGGAAACTGGAAAGATAAAAAAAGTTCAGGATAAATTTTAGAAATTAGGACAAGATAAAACAGGAAATTATAGATGAAATTTAAGAAAGATAAAGAATAAGTTAAGTGTAATAATGTGAGTTCTAAGAAGAGAGAAACAAAATTGAAAAAAAAAAAATTGTCAAGGAAATAATACAGGAAATGTTTCCCAGAATGGAAATGAATAAATTTCCAGATTGATTTGTTCAGATTTACGAAAAATGAATTTCAAATACTCAACTAAAGGCATACGTATGTAAAATGCTAAAATGCCAGGAAGAGAAGGGTCACTTGAAAAGACTGAGAATCAGAAAGTGACCTTAGAAAGTAGAAAATAATAAACAAATTGCTTTGAAAAGCTGAGAAAAAAATGATTTCCAGCCTAGAATTCCATGCCAAGAAATTTTAAAAGACAAATATGAGGGTTGAAAATAGCTACAGGAAGAAAATAAGTATTTTCAATTACAAGGTCTCAAAATATACCTCCACATATAATGTTTTAAGAGCTATTGGAGGATGTGACTGAGCAACATGAGGGAATAACCCAAAACAGAAGTGGCTAGAAGATCCAGGAAACAAGTGTTGAGAAACAGAAATAAAATTCCCAGGATATTGATGAAGAAAAGTTCCAGAACAACAGAGGCCTATAGGCTGATAGAAACCAGTCCAGACTGGAGAGGAGGTTGGAGGGCTCCAGATGGAATAACTAATATGTTGGAATACCTAGGACAATTTTCACAGAGAGTTTAGGGATGAATTAGCAATTGGTACATTTAAAAAGTAAGAAAAGAAAGAGGCAATGCTTAACTCCAGGTAAAGTAAGTTATACAAAAAGAAGTGTAATCATAAGCAACATCTGTGACTAGTATTTCCATTGTAACAACAATTTTGTTTCAGGTTAAGGTAAGTGCATCTGATTTTTTGGTGAGGTAAGAAAAGGCACATAGGTTGAGTAAGCTAAATTTTTAACTTTCTGAATGCAAACCAAGAGATGACATCTACAACTGGCTTGTTTTTAAAATAAAGCACATGTATTACTCTGATTTAAAAAAGCTAATGGCATTTTTTAAAGTAAAGCAATTACTTGGAAAAATTTATGCAAAATTCCATCACTTTTCTACCATAACACTTTGACACCATTATTTGAACAATTTAGACATTTTTAAAAACTGAAAATCATGACTTGGATTTTATTCCAGGCTAAAAGAATTGACTAGATGTTACTTCCCATGTGGTCAGGCCAATTCTTAACTTACTATGACCCTCTGAGCAGCAAAATTAATATCTCCCAACTCTCCGAGATTAAAATTCTATGCAATTGACTTATTGTACAAAAACATGACTATTCTCCCCCACTGTACTAGTATGCTAACTTTAGAACCTGGAACTCCTAGGAAAATTGTCTAGAATGTATAACTTTCCTTTCACCCATACTGTTTTTCTGTCTCATACTATCTAATGGCATTCTTATTTTCTATTGAATACATATTTCTAAATATCTATGAAAGATTAAAATTTGAAGGAAAAATTTCAGAGAATTCAAATCCTTAAGGTCAACTGTTTGCTTAAATTAGTTTCTCCAAGAACTGCTAAATGAAGTTTAATTCGTTCTTAAATATTATTATGTATCCCCTCATGCTGTGCCAATGAACCAGCTGTTTTTGAAAAGGCAAGAACTTCATCTCTTGATTTTATCTGAACAAGTTTTCCAGAAGAGATCATTATAGAATGAATCATACCTGCTGGTGACCTCTTCATTTCTAAAAGAAGAACTAGAAATAATTTGTTTTTGTGAATAAATAGTGGCTGACAAGACCTACATCGTTGCTGAAATCTGTTATTTCAAATATCAGAGAACGCCTATGGTTTTCCTTTCCAGAGGCACAGTACAGCCAGTATCATTTCTTACTTGAGCACTAAGCAGGTCCATTTTCTTGACCCTGAGCATTAATTTTGGAGGACTGTGAACATTTTCAAATGTGACCAGAAAAAATCGTAGGTACAAATACAACAATAGAACTTTGGAGGATTTCCAGGCTTTGGAAAGGACCTTGAATAAGGCATGCATTTTTAAATATGTACAGACTAATTATCACAAAAAGAGAGGAAAAATAAAAAGAGGTTGTTTCTGAAATTCAGTTTTAAGAACATATCTATATTTTTATAAAACTGAAATAAAGACACATACATGTATTTGTTTTATTTATTTATTTTTTTAGACACAGGATCTCTCTAGTGCCCAGGCTGGAGTATAATGGCATGATCATAGCTCACTGCAGCCTCCAACTTCTGGGTTTGAGAAATCCTCCCGCCTCAGCCTCCTGAGTAGATGGGTCTGCAGGGGCATGTGACAATGCCTGGATAATTTTTAACTTTTTTTTAGAGACAGAGCCTTACTAGGTTGCTGAGACTGATCTCAAAAGTCCTGGCCTCAACACATATTTAATATTTTAGGAAACCTTTCCATTTTAAGTGAGTTTCTTTTGAAATACAGATAGTTAATTTCTCTTGTTTTGAAATTTTATAGAAAAAAATATTTTAAAACAAAGTATATACACACTTTAACCATATATGGAGTGATTTATTAAAAGGAAGAAGTTTAGAAATTATGATTTTCAAGCTCCAATGGGTAGAAATACAGAACACCTCTAAAATGACATCAGTTTTCTGATGGGGAAAAATGATAAATGATTTCAATAACTCTTAATCTATTCTTTGAATATTTCATGAGAAAAGGTAAATGAAGTTTGGGAAAGAAATTGTCCTTCTTAGTCCAGAAGAGTACTGACAAATACTTATTTTGAATTTGATTTCTTTGTTATATTTCCCAATTTTATAAAACCATTTGGAAGGGTGCTGCTAAGATAAACAGAGTTCTAATGATCTATGTTATAGTTTACATATCTTAATAGTTATCTTAGGTATAACTTAAACCAACCGAATTTTAGCTAGAATTCCACGCTTTCTGTTCCTGTATTTCACTAAGTCGCTTTAGTTTTTTACTTTTAAAGTTGCTTATATCTTTCTATGTTTGAGTTCCTCTCATTCTAGATGATTCCATTTCCCACTTTTATGTAGCGTAGTTCATTTTAAAAATGAGATTTTTTTGCATTTTTTCTTCTCTAATCTTTGTCAGATTTTCAGGATTCAACAGGTGCTAAAATTGCAAATTTGATCAAGAGAATCAGTGGCATGGTATGAGGGGAAGTGTGTTTAGTATAAAATAATAACATCTTCAAAATAACCCCATTTTGGGTTTTGTTCTTGTCACTATTAGTAAAGCTACCCTGATGTTATTCTCTATAAAAATACCTTTTTCATTTTAAACAGAAGTTTACTTCTTTTATTTATTTTATTGTAAAATAATCATACTAAGAAAAACATGTTAAGAGTATTGTTAGCCCACATAGAAGGAATGAGCAGGAAATAAATGCAAGCAATGATAAATAACAAATTAAAAATGGTGATTCTTGGCAGGGAAGTAAGTTGGTACAACTGGAAAAAAGTACACAGGGCCTTCAATTATTTAGACAAAATGTTATTTCTTAAGTGAGTTCTCTTTGTAATACTGCATTTTGACTATATCCTAATACTGCATAAACTTATAAACACACACATACACAGAATCAGCAAAGCATGTGAAATTTAGAGTAGCTCTGATTTTGCCACATTCCTAAGGGTCACAAGGAACAAAGTCAGACTTAGCATCCAAGGACTGGGTAGCTTCCTATCTCCTGCTTGAGCAGGGGTGGTGCTGTTTAAAGGCAGTAGTAATGTTGCTAAAGCCTAAGAGGCCACCACTCTGTATGGGACAGTTTCGACCACTGGAGAAAGATGGGTTCTCAGTCAGCAAAGTAGAAGCACAAAAGGCGAGTTCATGGAGGTGGGGACAGGGAGGTCTGAGTTACTCTCTCTCTCACGCTTTACTCTGTCGGGCTTGGATTTCAGAATGGAGGAATGCCCTAGGTGGTGAGTGCAACATGTCATCTTCTATGGTAAACCAACCGAGGAGCTGCAAAGGATGGAATTACCTTACGCCATTCCTTTTTTTTTCTTTTAGGCTTTATGGCAGAAATAATCTCTGTAAACATGTGAGATCCATTACCTAGTGTTATGTTACAGTTCGGGCTTATTTCTTTTATTACCCAAAAGCCTATAGTAAGGTATTGTTTATCTCTCACACCCTATGCCCAAAGGTGGGATCGGAGCCATATCTTAGCATCCCTGTATTATTTGAAGACCATTATGTCTCCATCTTGTCTAAATAAAATGACTAATACAAACCCATTTACAAGAATTAACACAAATATTTTTTAATAATTGTATTCCTTCAAAGTTGTGGATAAACGAGACTTCATGAATGTACCAATTTTTAAAAATACGCTGCACAATAGCATTATTTAATACATCAAGGAAGAGTAATCACTATTTGTAAGGCAAATAATCATGTCTTAATCTATCTTGTCTGCAAAAATTGATGTTTGTATATATTTATTTTTAAAGTGCTTTACAACCATGTTGGTGATGTTGACTCCAATTTTTGTGGGCAACTTGCCAGCACTTGTCAGCCAGAACTTCCTAAGGTAGTGAGAAATTGTGTAGTCAATTGTGTTAATACAAAAGCTTAACCAGTCACGCCAGCAATCCGCTTTAACTGTACATTATCCAGTTAGAAAATATATACTTTGTATGTAGACTGAGCAATGGACAATTTGCTATTTTATTCTACTTGGTAGAGTAAAAATAAATAAAATAGTGAGTGGGTCATTCTCTATTCTAATTAACCAGCGACAATTAGCAGGGGCAGTGGGACTTAAACTCCTTAGGCATGGAAAGTGAGGAGAGAAGACTGGAAAAGAAATTTACAGGAGCGTTCTCCAAACAACAAGTAATCCTACCACCTAGGGCATCAGGATTCCATTTTCAGTATGCATTACCTGGGACATGTGTTTAAAATGCAGCTTCCAGTAAAATAAATAAAATAGTGAGGATAATAATTAAATACATAAAATAGTGAGAATAATAATTCTTTTTTGACAAAGTAGAGAGGATAATAATTCTTTTCTGATTAAAAACTGGAATCCCAGAAGCAGTAAGCAAAATGGTGAAGAGACCACAATATAGTCCAGACCATCCCAAGTAATAAGGATAATTCTTTTCTGATTAAAAACTGGAATCCCAGAAGCAACAAGTAAAATGGTGAAGAAACCACAATATAGCCCAGACCATCTGACCATTTCACTTGACCTCAGCCAAGAGGCTGACAAGCAATTACCTGACTGTTTCATATCATTGCAATATGGATTATTCTCTCACCAAATAGATCTTGTGATCATATGCATGTATTGTTCAACTGTCAAAAGAATTATATCATTTTTAATTAATTCATTCATTTTCTAATTAAGGTTTAGAAGAAAACTTCTCTAAATGCTCATATTTTATGATGTAGGGTATTAGGCTGTGCTAATGAACTCAGAGTAATCACATTTCTTAAAGCAGAGAACTTGACTTAATAAAGTTTTTCTCTCTACCAGGCAGTTGTGAGAAAAGTTATTTTATTTTCATTCTTAAAAGGACTACATGCATGAGATTGCCACTTCACAGAGAATTTATCAAACATGGACAAGCTTATTTTTAATCACCTTGTTGAAAGGTAAGTTAAAGTAGCATATAACCTATACATAAGAAGCAAGATAAATACTCCAGTTGTAACCTAACTGAAATGTCCCACTATAAAGGGCAAAGGGTTTTCACCTGGAATTTTTGCCCTTGATGGCTACCCCTATGCAAACTGTTTAAAAAGATAGCATCTTCCAGTAAAAATTATAGTATAGATAGTGTGTTGGTATTTTAAAAGTAATAAATCACACATATCTAACATTTTAAAGAAGTTTCATCCTTCTTAAGAAGTTTTTGAATATGTCCATCTTATTCATTTTAGTACTTACCTATACACTGCAAGCATGAATGTTCTTGTGATCAAAAATTTTTCAAAACTACCTCTTATTGTTTTTTTTTTGTTTTTTTTTGTTTTTTTTGAGACAGAGTCTTACTCTGTTGCCAGGTGCCAAGCTGGAGTGCAGTGGCGCAATCTTGGCTCACTGCAACCTCTGCCTCCCGGGTCCAAGCAATTCTCCTCCTCAGCCTCCCATGTAGCTGGGACTACAGGCGTACACCACCATGCCCAGCTAATTTTTGTATTTTAGTAGAGACAGGGTTTCACCATGTTGGCCAGGATGGTCTCGATCTCTTGACCTCGTGATCTGCTCACCTCGGCCTCCCAAAGTGCTGGGATTACAGGCATGAGCCACAGCGCCCAGCCTTATTGTGATTATTTACAGAGAGTTACTGGAAACTGGAACTAGAGAATGATAAATTTAGGCAAATGTGGTGTACATATTTAAATGTAATAATATGATCAATTTTCACAGCTAACATAGTGCATCTTGTTATGTTATAAATGTTAAAAAATAATTAATTTTCTATTAATGAGATTCTTATGGAAAAAGTTAAATTGTAGAAATGTCATAGGTATTCAAAACTCTCCTTTTTTACTTATGTCCCCCACTTACTCACGTCTCCTCTTTTGTTATATCCATGGTTAAAAACACAGACTTTGAGTCAGGCAGACAGACTTGGGTTCCAATTCAGCTCTTTCTGAGCTAGTTTCTTTACCACTCTGATCCTCTAAGTCTTCATTTGTAGAACATTAATAATAATGCCAACATCGTAGGGTTATTGTGAGAAACTCCACCTTAATACATCTGAAATGTCTAACTCAGATCCTGCCAGGTAGAACATACTAACAAGGGGCTCTCTGAATCACCCTTTAGGAAGGAAGACCCCTACCATTAGGAAGACCACAGTGGAGGGGCAGTCACTGTAGAGGAAGTTGGCAGCAAAGACAGTAGCATCACTTCCACCCCTGCTACCACACCAGATGCTTTTTTCCCTGCTAAAAAGTGTTCACAAGGAAAATTTCTGATATAATTCTGAGGGCATATACAATGTAGGGACCCAGGAGTAATTGCTATTCTCAGAAATATTTATATCTGAATGAGTGGAAACCAAAAGAATGACATGAAATTTAAAATGATATTTAAAAAAAAGGAAAAGTTAATACAGAATTTCAGGCATCAATGAAATAAATAACCAAGGTACCCTGTAAATTCATGCTCTAATAGCTCTAATTTTTTGCTTATTGTGACTTTCTTGGTTAGGAATTATTTCATTACAAAGAACAGAAAACTACGTATGTGATATCAAGAAAAAAATAAAGGTAAGGATTTATTAGGAGGAATCAATACTATCTCATACAAACCAAGGGCAGGACACATTTCTCTACTCATATGGGTTTAATTTTTTTTCTTTATGGAGTCTGTCCTCTGTTTTTCTTGGCTTATGAGCCAAACATGATCATCCCAGTCCTGAAGTATTTTAAGAGACTCTGGGAGTGTCATTTTTGGGACTTTGTACCTCTCTCCTTCCATCTGCCACCTTGTAACAAAGCTTTCTGCCTTAGGTCAGCAACTATCTGCTAAAGTAGTTGAAACCCATCTGCCTTAAATGTAAGACAGGCAATCTAAATTGAGTCTAAATATTACATCCATTTTTGGCATATACTATAATCTGCCTAGGAAATAAGAAGCCACAGTTTTTATTCCTCTTAAGCTAGTCTCCTCTTTTTACACACCTGTTTTAGGGGCATGGGAGTGGTCTTAACTTTTTGTTTTACTCATGCCATGTGGGTGTGTTCTCTGTAAAGATACCTTTATCCATATTTGTATCTACATCTGTGTCTACACCTGTATCTATATCTGGATCTATGTCTATCCATCTGTATATCTGATGCAGGACTTTTTTGCTCCTTAGTTCAGCTAAATCCAGGTTCTTATCTCACAACCAGGAAAAATTAGGCATGTGGACACACTGAAGGGTGAGGAGGGTGGAATTTATGAAGCCAGAGGAAAGCTGTCAGCAAACAGAGGAGTCCTGCACACAGGTTTCCATCTCACAAACTGAATACCAGGCCACCACACACAAGCTAAAGAGTCCAGGCTGTTCCCCTGCATAAGGAGCGAATTTCTGGTGGCTCTACCCCATCTTTACAATGTGCCTGCAGGCCCTTAGTCTGAGCCACTGTTCACTGTATGTATTAAGGGATGCAATTTTTCACCGTGGGCATGTTTAGGCAAGCCCCTGGTGCACAATGATCTGGGGGGGGTCAGAGATTCTTCAAGGACCCTCACTTATCTGCCTAGGCATTTGTCTGTCTCTTGTCATTATCATATCTACATATTTTACTTCCAACTCTGGGGCTAGAAAATTAATCTTTAGTCAAAGAATGTAGTTGCTTCTGTTGCTTCTCAATGCCCAGGGAGACTGACCAGCCTTTGTGTCTGAATGACAATTCTCCAGTGCAGCTCATGGGCCCATGTTGGTTCAGGGGTCATTCTCTATTCTAATTAGCCAGGGACAATTAGCAGGGGCAGTGGGACTTAGACTCCTTAGGCATGGAAAGTGAGGGGAGAAGACTGGAAAAGAAATTTATAGGAGCGTTCTCCAAGTAACAATAATCCTACCACCTAGGGCATCAGGATTCCATTTTCAATATGTATTACCTGGGACATGTGTTTAAAATGCAGCTTCCAGGGCTCCATGTTTTGAACACGGTTGTTAAAAAGACTAACATGACACATTTTTACTTGTTGGTAAGGTTCATATTCTTGAGTTGTGGTAAATAAAAAGATGTCTGAAATTCATCTTTTCAGAGTAAAGAAGCATTTTTAGTAACATTTTCTGAGATTTTTGAGGAACTAACAAAATGAGAGTGGAAATTCTTTAAAAAAATGATACATGAGGTTACATATTTGATTAAAGTGAATCATATAAGAAGTAACCCAAAGTTTAGTTGTAGGGTTATTAGGATTTTATTATTCCTGGTAAATGTTATTTAAAATTTAAGCCATCTTTCATAAGATATTTTCTTGAAACTTCAGGTTTCCCTTATTGTAACCTAATAGCAATAATGAATTATATCTAGCTGTGGACAATAACCCAAGTAAATATTTCTGGTGGGTACTTTCCAGTGTCATCCTGGTATGACAGCTTAAAAATATTACCTGAAAAATATTACCTGCTTGCTATAAAAGATCAAAAGAAAAATTACTAGCTCTATTTATTTCTGGATAAGAAATCTAGTTCTAAAATTACTTATGACCATCAGCTACATAAAGAACTAAAGGGATTCAGTAAAGTTAAGTGGTTAAAGTTACACATTCATTTGGAAAGATTAATGAAAGATAATCTGTTTCCAATATATCAATAAGTTGCCTAAGATCACGCAGCTAAAAAGTGGTAGAGCCAGAATGCAAACACAGTCTGTCTGCTTCTAAAGTCCATTCACTCTTCAGCCCACTAGGCTTTTTCATGCATTTTCTTCCTCCAAATCCTCTAAGATCTGTTTCTTAGAAACTATGAGGACCCATTTACTGCATTACTAATTACTGAACAAATTTGGATAAACCTAGAGTCAAATCATTTATCCCCTGAAACATGACACATGGCTATACGTAGTGGGCCTTAGCCAAGTTGTTTCTCTAAGCTTCAGTCTCATCAACTGAAAAAGACAATAATAATGGGCTCCATTTCATTAAAATTCTTGTAAGGATCAAATGCAAGATATATGTGAGGTGCCTTGCACAGAGGCTGGCAGGTGAGAATCACTCAATAAATCTTAGCTACTACTTCTCTACTTAGAAAAGATGGACATAATGCAGTTAGCAATAAGGTGTTCAATGTGTGCTTTATCACCATGTGTGTGCTCATTTCTAGATAGGTAACATTTATTTAAAAACACCTAGTAGGTCATGGAAACTTAGATGTAGTTATGATTAACACTATTATTTCCCCTAATAAATTTTTCTTATAGATGTTCCTTTTCCAAGGATAGCGAGGTAAAATAATAGGGAGATAAATGATGATAAAGATAGATAGATAGATAAAGAGATGTTAGATGATACCGATGAAATAAACACATAAATATATAAAAATGAATGCATACAGTTCAATTAATAATCATGCAACTTTTAGTGGAGTGTCTTATGTTTTTCTAGTTGTTTGCACACATATTTTTTTGAATGACAACTTGAGTCCTTTTCTAGTTAAAGAACTCAAGGAGTATACATTGTTTCTCTTCTTAAAAAAATACATTTAATATTTTTATATATGCAGTCCTACAACCTTCACCAGACCCACTTTAAATTTATTATCTGACTGGATCCTGGACCTTTTTTACAGCTGAATAACCTGGAGAAATTTTCTGCTTTCTGTAGGGAAGCACTGCTTGAGATATGGAATGTTTAAATGCTGTTACACCTCTCTCAATTTTTAGAGTTACTGGCTATTTAACACTTACTTCTCCCCCGTCTCTGTGTGCTGTCTTCCTCTCCCACACATTATCTTTGAAGGATTCCTGAGCTGCAACTCCTCCCCCACCCTCTTCTCCAACACTGTGAGGTGGTTTCCTTATTGTTTCCACTGCCAGCCAGCAGATTTTCCACTTACAGAAAGGAGAGGGGGAAAAACTGAACTGTGGTCCAGCCAGCTTGCCTTCCATAACTAGTTCTTTGTGTCTGATAGAAGGGAAACTTCTGTCTGCTACGGTATATTATTTTGGAATTGTGCTGTAAACATCCTCCTCCAAACTACACCATACAGAAACACTTCTAATGTTAACTTCAGTTTGTGTCCCTTGGTACCTGGGCTGCTTTTTGGCATCACAGGTTGAGTTGACAGTGGCTTCCCTTAGTGGGGCTGAATTACGTGGCACAAAGAGTTGTCATTAGGACCATGTGTTTGGAGAGGGCTTGTGCTTGCCGAGGAGTCATAAATGTGACATGTAAGCTCTAAAGTTTCCTAAGAAGTGTTAATATTTAAAGAGTAAATCCAGGAATTTGTAAATCAGCGGTTTTACTCTGAACAGAGCTCCAGCCAATTGTAACACTGTTGAGTAAATTGGCAGCCTGTTTGCTGTTGTTTCCTCTTTTTGAAATTTAACCTCCTGGAAAAACAGCAGCCTGGGCTGTTATATGTCTCAACACAGACCACCAAAAGAGACCACTTAAAATTGTTTTTTGATCTGGAGTACCAATTCCCCTCAAGCAACTTTCTTTTTCTTCTTTTAAATCATTTTGACAGGACTTCTTTGCTGGGTAGAATTTCTGTGCACTTTGAAAAGCTGAGGGCAGAGCATTTAGGATGGAACATCCACTCTTGGGAGTTTCCTTGAACTTGCATTGTAGGGAAAGAAAGTTCTTCACATTTTCATGCCATGAATGGATACCTTTTTAAGCCAGTTCTATGATGTTAATTCCATACTTTTCAAATGTCAGACTTTTTCATGTTGTTTTTGAGCCCTTAAGGACTTAGAATTAGCTGTGTTTGAATGATTAACAGTGATAGAGGTAATGATTATAATAATTCAAGTCATTGGTATAAATATTATGTGTTATATCACAAGCTTTATCACTTTTACATTACTAACAAAAGCTTACCATTTGTTTCAAAAAGAAAAAAAGCTTTATCATTTTTACATTACAAACTAAAGCTTACCATTTGCTTCAAAAGAAAAGCTCGTAGGGAAGATGTAGGCTTTGAAAAGAAATCAGTTCTAGGATATTCACACCCTGAATAATATGATGACTCATGACATTTCTCTTGGATTAGGTTTGGTTTGAATCTTTCTTTACCACAAGCAACACACTATACAACTAGTCAGAACCTACATTTTTGGCTTCCTTTTTTGTCTTAAATGTCAATTGGTAGAATTCCGTAGAAAAGAGATGATTGAGACACAACCACGTTGGTAAAGTGATGTTTTGTTTGGAAATATCACAAACTGCTGCTTCAAAGTGCTTAATGAATGGGTATGTGTGTGTTTCTACATATTTTTAAGGAAACGAAAAGACAGGAAATACAAACCTACACATTAAAGAGTCATGCCAAATGAAGTGCGCTGTCCTTTTTTATAAAGAAATTCTCTGTCAAGAGTTTGCCAAAACCCTATTGCAAATGAACATCACAACTTCTCCTAAACAAATCAAGAAATCCTGTGAATGGATGCCCAGTGTTTGCGTGTGAATTGCCAAGAAATCACTGCCCACGGGACAGAAGTAGGAGAAAAAATTATACTGAAATGTCTGTGTATGGGTATACCAACATCCTGCAGTTCAGACCATGGCTCCAAAGCCGTGATGTTCCCTCATTTATAGAGCCTTTAAATAGTAGGCAAACAGTGGCTCAGACAGAGGAGGAATTTCATAATATCTAGTTCCCTGTGGACAAAGAAATGTTGGTGTCTCTTTTTTGAAAACCTGGAAAATGTATTTTAACTTATTTTTCTATCTAGTTCAGTTTCATTTGGGGGCTCAGAAACTAAACAATTCCAACTATTAGAATAATAATCTTATGGATTTTTATTTTTAAAACAGTACTTAATAAGAAAAAAATTAGTAAAATATTTTTTAAGCAGCATTTCATTGACTATCCTTGTGATAGGCAGTATGCTAGCTACCTTTAATACTTCCCAATAAACTTAATATTTTGGATTCATGTGAGCTAGGTA
Source organism: Ateles fusciceps (assembly GCA_036589455.1). Taxonomy (NCBI): domain Eukaryota; kingdom Metazoa; phylum Chordata; class Mammalia; order Primates; family Atelidae; genus Ateles; species Ateles fusciceps. The sequence goes on along the minus strand of JAZHEH010001266.1, from coordinate 12,001,107 downwards.
ACTTAGTTCCTATTTTACAGCAACTTAACAAATTTTTAAAGAGTTTAAGAAATTTGTCTCAAATTATTTGACTAGTCAATGGCAGGTCTGGGTTTTGAACAAAATTCTGTCTTACTTGAAATATTGTGCTGCTCTTTATGATTATATTCTAATGAGTCCCTTATGTCAATAATAAGGAAAAGCACAATCTTGCTTGACTCCAAAACAGAAATTGAATCTACTTATGACATAACTTTATCCATGGAACCAAATTAGTATGTATTTGAAAAAAAATATTTTATACCTTCTTCTATAATCTCTTGTGCTATTGTGGTGGCATAATTGCTTCCACTACTTTACTCTTAATCTGACCAAAGGCCTACAGATATCAGGCATAGATGCTGCAACCTTTTTTCCCTTGCTCATGTTAGGCATCACTAGTAGAAAACAGCACCTTTCATAGAGGATAGCCTCAGCCTCATACTTCTCAGAACAATGCTCCAGATCAGCATTACCAATAATCTGAGTTTTACAATCCTCAAAAACATATTTGTCATTGAGGATCCATGGCATTCTGCACACTGTTATCAGAATAATTCCCTCAAAATATTGCTTTCGTAATATCACTGTCCTAATCAAAATTAGTCAATGGCTCCATGCTGCCTACTACTTATAATCAGGTCCCTTAGCTTTTACTAGACCTTCCCGAATGCTTCTTCTGGGCCTTTTCTTCCCCCTCTCTTTACTCTTTTGCATGGATTTTTACCTCTCCTGCTCTGAAGTTTGTATTCTCTTGCCTTTTGTGTGTTTATTCTCTAAGAATGTTGCTTTGGGCCAGGTGTGGTGGCTCACGTCCGTAATCCCAGCACTTTGGGAGGCCAAGGCGGGTGGGCCACCTGAGGTCAGGAGTTAGAGACCAGCCTGGCCAACATAGTGAAACCCCATCTCTACTAAAAATACAAAAATTAGCCAGGCGTGATGTCAGGCACCTGTAATCCAAGCTACTTGGGAGACTGAGGCAGGAGAATTGCTTTGACCCAGGAGGTGAGTTGAGATTGTGCCACTGCACTCCAGCCTAGGCGATAAGAGTAAGACTCCATCTCAAAAAAAATAAAATACATACATACATAAAAGAATGTTGCTTGCTTTGTTCTGCTATGGTGAGAAAATCACACCAATCATTTTACAAATTCCCAACTATTAAACAAAACCAACTTCATCATTTTCCAAATTCTCAAAATTTGATGAAAGCAAGACCAATAGTTGATTTGTCAATCAACTGCAACAACAGCAAAAAAAAAAAAAAAAAAGAATTAAAGAAGGAACCTTAAAAATGAAACATATGCTTTATAAATACTCCAATTAAAAATTTTTAAAACTGTACATTATTTCATTGAGCTTTTGACCTAGGGGTATTTTTTCCTGTGATTAAGAGTCTGCTAATAGGAATCCTACAGCATCTTTCTTGCATACAATTCATCTATAATGCATCCTCCATGATTCCGTCTTGGTTTATTTAAAATAGAGCAAGAAGCTTCCAAGTATTGTGAGTATGAAGACTTCTTAAATTTTGCTGATTTCTTCCCCTAATTTTTAAAAAGTTTTCTTGCAATATTTAATTCACTAGTAATTGTTTTTTTTGCCATTCATATTTAAAACTCTTCATAATGCAATCAATGTAGTTTTCATACAACAAACTCCATACCTCCATTTATGTGCCATATTTTATTGATTTATGTTACATGATTTTAGTAACAAGTGCCACTGACGGTTTGGAACAAACACTTGGGCTGCACACTGCTCAAGTGGCCCTAGCAGAGGGGTGCAGGGTAGCTCTGAGCAGACAGCATGCTATGACAAAGGTCAGCGTATTTGACGGGGTGAATGAAGAGCTGAATTTCTTCCAGAGTACTGGTTAAGTGGATGGTGAAGAGAAAGTCTTCTCATTTATATTTATAGTCTATCTCGTTACTCAACTTTGATTATACACTGCTTTTTGGGCGATAATTATCTTTCTCATGTAAACTGCTATGGTTGACTCCAGGGACATTGTTTACAGTTCCTTTAGGGTCTTCCTCATAGCAAAGCATAGCGATATTTTACAGAATATATACATATATATGTAAAGCATTCAATACATTTTCTTTGCTCCTTAAACTCAAATAGCAAGGTGAAGTGAAGAGGCTTTTTAGAGCTGTATGGAAGAGAAACACTCCAAAGGTTCACAACTTGAAACAGTATACCATAATTTGGACTGAGACAACCAGACCATAGAAACATTTAGGAAACTAAGAGTATGGTTCCTGCATTCAAATGTTGGCTACATTATGGATATGTTGTAGTGTCCAAAGCACAAAATGAATTAGTGTTAACTGGGGTAATTGTTTAAGTAAATAAATAAGATTTTTTTCTCTGCTAAAATGTGAATGAAAATAGCATTCTAGGAGATAAAAATTTAAATAATACTAAATGATAATTTAACTGAAATAATATTCTAGAATTTAAAAAATTCTTTAAAACCCTTTTTTATTGTCTAGTTATTGACAGATCACTCTATCATTTTCAAGTTAAGAGAGAAATGGAAAGACTGGGAGATTTGTCCAAGGTCACAGATCAAGTGATCTATACATAGCCAACCAACCACAGAGTACCCAAAATGTGCTTACTCAAAAGACTTAATAGCTTTTACCAAAAATAACTACTTCAGTCAAAGAGAGAAGGATAATTGCTACTTCCACAGACAACATAAGAAACCAGCATCATTTCAGCCCAGAAAGCAACATTAAATGACCACCCACACACCCCATCACATATTTATCTCCTCCAGCTGCAAGACCCTCTTCTCTTCGGCTCTCTCGCTGACCTAGAAAGAAGAACTAATGAATAAATAAAGTCTAAAACAGATGCAAAGGCAGTCTGCATAAAAAGTACACTGCTGTGGGTAAGCAAAAATATAATCTCTGGGTCAGCTCTTTCTTGCTCACTACTGCTTTAGTCAAGAAGTCCAGCCAGCTCTTTGCAGAGACTGTGGTGACGCCACATCTGCCAATGCAAATACCTGGCTGTGCAGGACAGGAAACCTCAGCCAGACCTCAAAAAGTCCTCAGCTTAGGCAACAGGCAACCTTTGGCTAGCACTCATTTAACTCCTTTTTTGGCTGGGCAATGAGCTATTGGTGGTTCCCGAGGCAGTCATGATTGACCAGAGGTGCCGTTGTGTCAGATGCCCACACTTAAAAGAGTGATCTGGCATGAGTGCTTGAGATTCATTCATTTCTTTAAAACAGAGGTCAAAAACTGGTGGCTCACAGTCCTATTCAGTCTTTAAGTGGACTTTGTGTGCCTCTATGGCTGTCTACTTACTCATTTAAAAAAAAAATTTAATTGCATTTAGATGGGCAGTTGTCAGTTTCTATGGTGTAAATACTCTCAGAGTTTGGGAAAGGTACAGTATTTCTACCATACAGTTATGATAGAAATAAACTCAAATGTATATACAATAGTCAAATATAATAACATAATTAGTGATGTGTTTTGAGTATAACTTTTTAAAATAAATGTAATTTCGTTGTAAGTTTTTATAATTTAATTTTCACAATGGTTGTGTTTAATAATCAGTTCTTAAAATTCTGCAAATGTAACACTTGACACCGTGAGTCAGGATAAACCCGCTGCTTCACGTGCTTGGATAATATGTCATGACAATAGCAGCCATAGCATATAGTGTTTCAGGCTCTGGAGGCTGAATTTAAATCCCAGCAGTTTCATTTACTAGCTGTGTGAGCTTATACAAACTACTCAACTACACAGAACCTTGAGTTTCTCAGATGGAAAAATAAGTTAATGTTTATTTTGTGTTTATAGTGAGGAATAAATAAAATAATATATACGAATGGCTTAGTGCTAGATTTGGCACATAATAATCACTCAGTGAAAAATGAACATATGGTTATTTTAACTCTAGGCAGAAACTACTTCATCAGATTCGTTTTGCTACTACCTCAAAGACCTAACTAACTGCAGCACCTCAAAGAAATGAGAAATTTCATGAGTAGTGGAAGGAAAGGCACTGGGGAGATCAGAAAAGACCAGGATGAAAGGTAAGATGAAGGCACTGAGAAAGAACAAGAATAAAATAGAATCAAAAGATACAGAATTAGAATAAGAGAGAGTAAAAAACTCTGTTAGTTTTCCTAGTGCAAACCATGTCTATCCTATCCATTAGAGGGTCATTTTCAATTTCTTACAAAGTTGTATCATCTCTGCATAAATTACTAAAATCATTTCTTGAAAGAACAGCACCAAATACCAAACAGTCCCCATCGCATCTCTTTGGCTTGAATGATTAATGTTAGACATGGAACCCACACTCAACCAGTTAGATGTTCTTGTCTTAAAATTTGGAATTCATACCCAAAGACTGAAGTGAGCCAGTGTTGAGTTCTGCTAGTTGGGCAGCTCTGGCCATGAGAACATGCGGAAAGAAAGCCAATCTTCAGCACTGGAGAGAAACAAATTAACAACACACAGAAATGAACATAGCCATACAGGAAAAAGAAAAACAGAAGACAAAATGATGGCTTTTCTTTCCTGTGCAGCCTGGCTGCATCCCTTAACTTTGTTTCTGTGAGATAAGCCATTTTCCTTCCCATGAACTTCGTTACCTAAGGAAACGTGAGTGGATCTCTTTTTCTTACAGCCAAATGATTCCTGACCACATCATCCCTACTGGTGCTAAAGTTCTGTGAAAATATACAAAAATCACAGTATTTGTAAAATCATGGAAGCTTGAAGACATGTGATTCTAGCCCCTTGGAATTACATATGGTCAATGGAGTCCACAGAAATAAATAACTTGCACAGAGTCCATATTTAACTAGTAACTGAGCTATTCCAAAGCTCGGCTCAGCTCAGCTGGGCCCTAGGCAACGCCATATTCCTCTGCAGTAAAACTAAAATGACATGGTTCTAATTTTGGAGTGGCAGCACGTTCAAAATGCCCGGACACTGTTCTCAAAGGCCAAATCCCATTTTCTTTTTGTCTGCTGTCTCACTTCATGAATAACGTCGGAACAGAAGAGAAGCAGGAAGCTGATCTACTGAAAGACAAGGTTAAAACAAGGGCGTTGAGGTCAGATCAACCTGTATTCAAATCCTCAGTCTTTCCCTGACAGGGTGTGTGACTACGGGCAAGAGCCGTGACCTCTCCAAGCCCCAGTTCCTTTTTGAAAAGTGGAGATAAATAAAATTATCTAATTTATTGTGTTGTTAGAGGATTAAATAATATAATGCATAGTGGTCCACCTCAATGCAGTGAACATTCACTGAATGTTGAATGGTTCTTGATCTTACTATTGTCAATGATAATTGGTCAGGCAGGAGTCAAGGATTAATTCCAGTGGGTATTTTCACTTTGAGGTTGCAAGGATTTCTTTCCTCAATGTAAGTTTATATCATCAGTACCAACATCTACACATATATCTTTCCACCTGTTACCAACTGACCCTTCAAATATACTTACCAAACTCTTTAAGGATGTGAATGACTTCAGTTGAGAATATCATTGGGATTTAATGTGCTTTGAAAATGGAAACTTTTACACTCAGTGATTGAAAATTTGGCACTTAATGTAGTAAACTGGGAATGTTAACAGTCAGCATTAAAACACGCGATACCTATCCTGGAGCTTCTATAAGGCACAGCTAACAATAATCACCAGCCTCGCAGATTCAAATCAGGAAATACTGTGTAAGCACAGCTACACTTAATTAATGCAGAAGAACTAAACTGTTTTCAGCTAGAAGGAACATATAATGCAACATAATTAAGTAAGTGAAGATTGATCCACCTACAAACTTTAATGGACATTATTACAGCTTTGAAATTCCGTGATGGAGTATTTATTAGCAAGATCAAGCTAATCGAGGGCAGTGATTCTCAAGCTCCTATGGCATAAGGATCAACATGAGGACCTTAATAAAAGTATCTTTTCCCAAATCTCTCCTCCAGAAATTAAAATTCAGTGATTCTGTAGGGCTGACCAATTACTTACATTTTTGCCAAACTCTGCAGGTAATTATAATCCATATAATCTTGGAAGAACTCACTCTGAGAACACTGATCTAGAATCTCAGATTGAGTAACATTTTGCATAGGAAGGAAGAAAAGGTTTTGCAGAGAGAGCTGTTCTTAGCAGGCTGGGAATGGAATGCAGATCTAAGCCTTAAAGGAAGTTAAAAAAAACAAACAAACAACTCAAACTAGGCAAGTATTTTCAATTGGTTTTACCTTAACCCTCACTGAACATTAGAGGGCAGGTTCTGTGGAAACACCAGGTGTTAGTGTTAGTTCAGTCTGTCCCAAGGGAATACAATGTCTAATGTGGAACAGCAGAAAGATAAAGGAATCCTAGTTTCAATAAATCATGCAGTGGACAAGAGAGGTATTTTTTCAATAATGTGTAGATATAAATAATCAAACATGCATTTCTGCAATAGTGATTACCAAGTACTTATTTTAATAACATCTCAAAAAATGAAGGGGTTCTAAATTTCAGTGATAATACATTTCATCTGATACACTGTTGTTGAGTCTACTCAAGCCAAGGGAAGCAGCAGTAAAGCTTTCTACAATAGGTTGGACTAGTGTTTCCTAATAACAACTAACTCTGCAATTTTGGGCAAGTTGTTTCACCACTCAATCTCAGAGTGTACTTGATATCTTGAAAGTTCCCTTCTGTTCCAATGGTCTGCAATAAAGTGCCTACTATGAGCCAGGCACTGTTCTAAGCACTCCACTTAGAAATGAACCGATTTAATCCTCACAATCACCCGATGAAGTAGGTGCCATACTTTAAACAATCTCCCTTTACAGACAAGCATAGTAAAGCACAAGAAGGTTAAGTAGCCTGCCCAAGGTCATCATGTTGGTTTATCTTATATGCCAGCTTGGCTGGGATACAATGCCCAGATATTTTGTCAAACATTCTGGATGTTTCCATGAGGGTGTTTTGGAAATGAGATTTATATTTAAATCAGTGGACTTTGAGTAAAAACAGATTGCTCCCATAATGTGGGTGAGCCTCGGCCAGTCAATTAGAAGGAAACCTGAATAGCACAAAAGGCTGCCATCCCCAGAGTAAGAGGGGAACTCTGCCAGCAAACTGACTATAAACTCCAACTGCAGTTCTCTTCTGAGTTGCCAGCCTGCAGCCTCCTCCATCAGATTTTGGACTCATCAAGCCTGCACACTCATGAGCCAATACCTTAACATAAATCTCTTTTGCTCTCTTGCTCTCTCTAAATCCTATTGGTTCTGTTTCTCTGGAGAACTCTGACAAAAACAGTCACACAGTAGTATGGTGGTGGAGCCAGGCTTTGATCCCAGGCAGGCTAACTCTGCAGGTGGTGGATGAGGACTATTCTGTGTTTCCAGAGGTTAGGCAAGGATCCCTTTAAGAATTCAGATGCTGGGCAGCCGAGCATGGTGGCTCATACCTGTAATCCCAGCACTTTGGGAGGCCAAGGCGGGTGGATCACGAGATCAGGAGGTGGAGACCATCCTGGCTAACATGATGAAACCCCATCTCTACTAAAAATACAAAAAATTAGCTGTGCGTGGTGGCAGGCACCTGTAATCCCAGCTACTCAGGAGGCTGAGGCAGGAGAATTGCTTGAACCCTGGAGGCGGAGGTTGCAGTGAGCGGAGATCGTGCCACTTGCATTGCAGCCTGGCGACAGAGGGAGACTCCGTCTCAAAAAAAAAAAAAAAAATGAATTCAGATGCCGGCCGGGCACGGTGCCTCACACCAGTAATCCCAACACTTTGAGAGGCTGAGGCGGGTGGATCATGAGGCCAGGTGTTCAAGAACAGCCACGACCAACGTGGTGAAACCACGTCGCTACTAAAAATACAAAAATTAGTTGGGCGTGTTGTTGCGGCCTATAGTCCCAGCTACTCAGGAGGCTGAGGCAGGAGAATCGCTTGAGCCTGGGAAGCATAGGTTGTGGTGAGCCAAGATCACGCCACTGCGCTCCAGTCTGGCGACAGAGCAAGGCTCCATCTCAAAAAAAAAAAAAAAAAAAAAAAAAAGAAATTCAGATGCTTCAGTGAATATAGACTCCTAAATAGCATTTTTTTTTTTTGAGACAGAGTCTCACTTTGTCGCCAGGCTCCAGGCTGGAGTGCAGTGGCGTGATCTCGGCTCACTGCAACCTCTGCCTCCTGGGTTCAAGCAATTCTCCTGCCTCAGCCTCCCAAGTAGCTGGGACTACAGGCGCACGCCACCACACCCAGTTAATGTTTGTATTTTTTAGTAGAGACGGGGTTTCACCATGTTGGCCAGGATGGTCTTGATCTCTTGACCTCAGATCACCATGTTGGCCAGGATGGTCTCGATCTCTTGACCTCGTGATCCGCCCGCCTCGGCCTCCCAAAGTGCTGGGATTATAGGCGTGAGCCACCACACCTGGCCAATAGTATTTGTTCTTAAAGGTTTTTCTCTGGCTGTCTGCACTGATGACATCATTCATTTGGGCGTACTCAAGTCATGCAAGCAGTGATTCGGAAGAACTTAACATCATCCATGTTTGATTAGAGTAAATTACGTGTTTGGGGCACATCCCTACTTTCAGAGTTAAATGTAGGAAGTAATTACTTTCTTACAAAAAGTTATTTGTTGAAAGAGAAAAAAAACTTTCTAGATATAAGATAGTCTGACTTAGTGTGGCAGTTTTTCTCTTCTTAAATGTTTACCTTTCTCTCCACTCAGTAGACAGACACTGTTTTAAAAGTCTTGCAAGCCCTGTTTGTAGTGGGTAGATTTTAAAATATCATCACTTTAAAATCTTATCTGTTTTATTTCCATTTAATTAAATGATAGTAGGCTCTTTTGCTTCCTTTGTAATGTGTGCATATATGTCAATACTCACTTTCCTTCTCAAGATCCCAATTTAATCCTTGACCCTTAGATAAAGGTGACCCTAGAAACATGGCTGTAAACTACCTCAAGAATGGACATCTTCAACCAAGTCAATTAGTAGCAACTAAGTATCTGGTAAGAAGGAAAAAGCTAAAGATATCCTGCATCTTTATTTATTTTTATTTTTATTTATTTATTTATTTTGAGACGGAGTCTTGCCCTGTCCCTGGGCTGGAGTGCAATGGTGCAATCTGGGCTCACTGTGATCTCCGCCTCCCGGATTCACAATTCTCCTGTCTTAGCCTCCCGAGTAGCTGGGATTACAGGTGCACACCACCGCACCTGGCTAATTTTTTGTATTTTTAGCAGAAACTGGGTTTCACTGTTTTGGCCAGACTGGTCTCAAACACCTGACCTTGTGATCCGCCCGCCTCGGCCCCCCCAAAGTGCTGGGATTACAGGTGTGAGCTACCACGCCTGGCTCTATTTTTATTTTTTACTAGAAGTTAGTTTTGGAATTCTACAGAGAAGTTAACAAAGGTTAAGAGAGTGAAGAGAGGCCCCTGCCTTCAAGTGTACTCAGTGTTAAGGACTGCAGGGCTCCCCTGGTAGAGGTCAGCCATCTCCATAGATGTGTCTAGTTTGAGCACCTGAAGGTTGATAACTCAGGAAAGGCAGAGTGCCTGTAAATGAAGGAAACACTTAGCTAAGGTTCAAGATCATTGAGTTCTTTCTGGTTTTCATACATGGACTCATATGCTGCCTGTAACTTCCTTTGACCCAAACTATTAACTCTGAAACATGAAACAGTAGAGGAAGAAGAAGAGGAAGACTGAGTTGTTCTGTTTTAGACACAGGATAAGTCATTGCAGCCAGATTCAATCAGTGCAAAGGAGAAGGATTTGGAACAATTTGGTTAGTTTCCTTCCACCCAAATGTCTAGACACCCAAAGGGGTGTACAGCTTGGCCTCTCACTCTTCCTTTTAAAGGCTTCTCTTCAAGGAAAATGTCATTGGTTATATGATTTGTTTGTATTATCTTTGAACTTAATGTATACTATTCTACCTTTGTCAACAGTCATTCCCATTTTCTGTAAGCTTTAAACTATCCCAGATGCTGAGTAAATGTGAATTTGCTGGAATGTGGCTGGCCTCTGTAATCTGGTTGCACAATCACTACGCTCCCTCTCCCAATTCTGTATAAAGTCAATTTTAAGTGTGCATTGTCTGGGGCATTTATATCCTGTAGCTTAAGACAGACGCCAAAAGTGTAAAAGGGTAACCTTGCGCTATTACTATTGGCGTCTATGCCGCTTAAAAGGAAAATGGACTCTCAAGTCTGAATGCTTATCTGCTGTTCTCAATCACTTAATGCTCCAAAGTGTATGCTCCCAATGTCAATTCTTTAGTTGGCTGTCAAGGCACTTCCCACTGGGCATTTAGTTTCTAGTATGTTCTGTTCAGAAAACAGCCAGAGCTTCAAGGATGTCGATTTGGGTATTAAATATATGAATTCAGAGCAAAGTCATCTGATGCACACTCTTCTTCAGCACCATAGTGTGATCAGCTTCCCTCTGTGCAAACTCTGAAGAGACACAGAGTGTCTTGTTTGGTAAAATTATACGTGAAAAAAACGACACCCTAAATTGGCTATGCAATACTGACAAGACATGGGCATAATAAAAATGCATGGCACATATACCTTTTTGCTGAGATTTAGGTATTCCTCCCATCCTCAGTCCTCTGCCATATTTTTCACTTTTTTTTCTTTCTTATATTAAGCTCTAAATATGAAAGGATGAGGAAAGCCACAACAAGAGCAGAGAGAACAAAGCTAATACAGGGAAGCAGAAGCCTGGTCTCAGTAGAGAGACACAGTTTTGTGGATTGTTTATGAGTTATCCAGACAGGCTATGTTAACAGACCAAAGAAAGATTTAAAGAAATAAATCCGATAACTTTAGAAAACATAGGGTGGGCCTGGGGAAAACATATTTGCTTTTGTCCAAAACAAGATCAATACTACTTTGTAAAAGGAAGCTTTTGGAAAAAAAAAAAATCTCTACATGATGTATAAGCTTCCTGGAGCTTCTCAGTATCAGTTGCTCTGTCTTAATGCTGGCATTTTAATTGACTTTACCTCACTCTTTTTTTCCCTCTTGTTGATCAACCTTTTTAATGAGCAATTTTGTGTAGTCAATTAGATCTAATTCTATTGATAAAGAAAATTGAAAATAAACGAAGTCCTAAAAGTTCAGCTTAAGCTATTAAATAACTGATTAACCAAATAAAAACTACAATATATTTTTGGTTTAACCACTTGTTTAAGTTATATGTCAGCCTTTCTTCTATAGAAGTTGAGAAAATTGATGAATGAAAGCTGTTCTCTGTGGAAAAAGAATTTAGTTGTTCCATATGTCACAAAAAGACTTGATTGGAACTGAGTTGACAATAATTCTTTCCCTTCTGGAGGGAAATATGAAATTCTTTCCACAGCTTTTAAACTCTGATCTCAAAGCTAAATTAATTATTTTTAACTTTAGGATTTTTCTCATTTGAGATCTAGCCTTGCAAGATGCACTCATGACTAGTGGAGGAGGCAGCTGCAAACCTTGTGTAAATTTCAGGATTTTGCACTTACCTGACTCCTCTGAGTAATACTGCACACACCTAAAACACCATTGTTAACAATATAGTGGGTCTTTAAATCTTCTGAGGCTTCAAAAGCTGTAATCAGTTCAAAACTGTAGCTTGATGAAAGGCCTGTGTGTCATGAAAAGAATGCTAAAAAAAAAATCTTTTGGAAAAATCATAATTTTGCCTCAGGCTAGATCTGAAGTACTAACCCACTCAGTTGTACTTCTGAAATTTAGGATAGTGCTAACTCTGTTTTCATCTTGGATATAGAAAGACAGTGAATTGCCTTCGATTTCTCCTTCCTTGCTTGGAAACAAAGCAATTGTGAAAGTCTAATCCAATTGCGAAGTCTAATCCAATTGCATTCCAGCCAGTGCCCAGTGAGAAGATGCCCACGGGGGTCTTCAGCATCCTAGATTCATTCACTGCCCTTAACTGGCTTGTTGGACAAGGAGGTGTGAGTTTGGGAGTGGGTGGTAAAAATGAGTATGTTTGGCACAGCAGAGAGTTGTCCATCACTGAAAGGAGAGATGGTGAATATTGCTTCGAGGAATCTTCTTTTGCAATATACAATGCAAGGAGAGCTGGTGATGGTGAATGGGGAATGGGCTGTATCAGCCCATTCTGAATATATGCTGGGGATAAAAAGATGAGGGGCACACCTGGCTTAAATACTTACGGTATAGTAAGAGAAGCTTTACATGCAAGTAGGTGACTTTGCAAACAAATAAAATATGTACAGTAATATTTGAACTAGGCACAGAACTTAGAAGTAATACTGAGCTAGGAGTAATGACTTCATTGTTCTGAAAACAAGTTTGGGTTTCCTATGCATTAAGGTAAGATGAAATGTTTATTCAGAATGTACAACTGACAAAAGAGATCTTATCATTCGTGTACTCTGCCCTTTTATCTAGACTCTAATGCTCTCATTTTCAAATAGTAAGATATTGTGTGTGTGTGTTTTAAGTGAAAAGGGTGTTGGAACAAAAGTTGTTTGTACCTCTGTTTCCCATCTCCTGAGAGAAACAAATTGTCCTCAGCTTTCTTTGCTATTACTTCCATTTGTGAGAAAATTTTTACTTTTACAGGCTTATGCTGATTACTAAGCCAGAATAAATGAAGTGGGAGCTGTACAGATCCATAACTGAGATGTGTAAGGAATTTGCACAAAAGGATACAGTTTATGATTTAATTCCTCAAGGAAAGTATCATATGCAAGTGAGTCATTTTTTTGCATGACCTCAGCTGAGAAAAAGCTGGACTGAAAGAAACTGCAAAGACCTGGAAGAACGTTAGCCAGTTTAGAAAAGGTATTTGGAAAATCATATATTCATTCTGACACACCCACTGGATCTCACTATGCAGGAGCAAATAAAAATAAATAAAGAACAAAACACCAAAATGGAAGTAGAATCTTACCTTAATAGGTAATGAATTATCAAGTGTATGCTACAAAGGAAAAAAAGGGGAATGGAACAATGCTGTTGAAAAAACTTTATGTGATGATGAAAATGTCTACACCAACACTATTCAATACAGTAGCACTAGCCACATGTGGCTATTGAGTGCTTAAAATGTTTCTAATGTGAATAAATGAGTTTTGCCTTTTTCTCTGATTTTAGTTAATTTAAACTTAAATAGTTACCTTTGGTTAGTGTTTTTATCTTAGCCTGTCTCGAAAATAGCACTAAAGATGAGGAATACCAAATCCTTCTCTAAAATCTTTCACAATCTCATTGGCTGACTTTCACCAAATATCCCCTTTTTGTTCATTTTCCTGTCTTTAAAATGGTGCTTACAATTCATAGTCCCTAAGTAAAAACATCAATGACATAATATGACTTAAATATAAGATTCTTCAATATAAATGTCCTATTGATATATTTCTAATCTAAGAGGTAAGATATTTGTAAGTTAATTTCAACTTGTATTGAATTACTTGGGGTAGCATAATTACAGAAATGATTGTGAAAAGTTCTCTCCGCTCAAAAAGCTTAAACAAACAAACAAAATTAAAAGGTTAATTAATACTAGTTCCCTTCCACTTTTGCTCCTTTTCATGGTTTTGTATCAGGCATGCCCAGCCAATGAGTGTTCTTAATGTGTCAGTGGATTGCAGAAAGATAGATGTTTATATTATTTCAATTAATAGGAAAATAGATGAGGGGGGCAATAAACTCTGATTGGGGGAGTGTATTAGTCCATCTTCACACTGATGATAAAGATGTACACAAGACTGGGTAATTTATACAGAAAAAAAGGTTTAATGGACTCAGTTCCATGCGGCTGGGAAGGCCTCATAATCATGGTGGAAGGTGAAAGGCATGTCTTACATGGTGGCAGACAAGAGAGAATGAGAGCCAAGTGAAAAGGGAAACCCCTTATAAAACCATCAGATCTCATGAGACGTATTCACTGCCACAAGAACAGTATGAGGAAAACCACCCCATGATTCACTTATCTCCCACTGGGTCCTTCCCATAACATGTGGGAATTATAGGAGCTATAATTAATGATGAGATTTGCATGGGAACACAGAGCCAAACCATATTAGAGAGAATTGGGATATTGAAAGATAAAGTTGAATTTGGGCTGAGTGCGACAGAGCAGGAAGGAAGGCCTTTGTAAGCAAAAGAGGATGCCGTGAGCGCAGGCAGAGAGGGAAAGTCAGAGTCTTCAGTGCATGCTGAATAAGTCTGGTCTAGCTCTAGGGCAGCACGTTGCTAGTTAGGACTGCTGGGAAACGTAGGCTGAGCTGATTCTCTAGAGGGCCTAAAATGCCCATGGCATTTTGAAGAATAACTCTAGTGTCAGTGTCAATGGATTTGCAGAGAAAGATGTGCAGGGATGAAGACTAATTGGGAGAATATAGAAAGTGGTCAAGCAAAAGGTGATAAGATTAACTAGGATCCTAATGAAGGATCAATAAAAAGTGAGCGTATAAGGATTAAGTAAAGTGTACAAAATCTGGTGACCTAACACATGTGTTTAGGGAAGAGAGCAAGACAAAGATAACTAGGTTTTAAGTTTGGGTGGCTAAGTGATAACATTCATCAAACCAGGGAGCAAGGACAAGTCTGGGCTTGTTGATTTTGAAGCATTAGCTTGGCATCCATTTAGAGATTAACAAATAAATACAGATATGAATGGGAGTCTTCCAATAGACATTAGGCCTGCATCAGAATCAACATATCCAAACCTGAGCAAGCATTTATTGGATGTCCAACTGGGTGTTAGAAATACAAATCTTGGGCTTAACAGAGAGGTCAGAAATAGATTCACCTCAATAGAAATGATACTGAAAGCTGTAAAATGACTCCAGTTAAGAAGAGAACATTGTGTAGCTCACAAAAGAGGATAAGGGCAGGTCCTTGGGGGCAGGAGTCAGCAAGGGAGATGGAGAAGTAAAAACAGAATTTGAAGAACTCAGGAAGAAACTAAAAAAGTCAAGAAAAGAACAGATTGTATATACTGGAATCTAAGCACCAATTAAAATGCAAATACAAAACATGCTATTAATTACTTTCTGTAAATCACTTTCTACCTGAGCAGGTCCCAGAGTGGGACAAAGATAGGGAAACCCTATGTAAACAGGGGCTGTTTGACAGAAGGACCAATGTCTGGGGGTAGGTAGGGTTAAAGAAGCAACAGACACAGCAGAGGAGGTGTTTCCTGCAATGTGAGGTCTCATACAATTGAGGGGGAAGATGGGAGTGGGGGAGATGCTTTTGCTGCTCACATCACATCCCTGGACCCACTTAATTGGGCAATGGAAACTCTGGGTGAGCCAATGTTACTTATCAGCAATGACAAATAATCAACAATCAGCTGTTTCTTCTTTCTGGACTCTGAGCAAGTAGCATCAACTCTCTGAATCTCGGTTCCTCCCATCTAAGAGGTTTAATTTTAGGATTCATAGAAGTGAGGATTAAATAAGATGACGTATCTGGCACAACTGGGGGTTAATTAATACTAGTTCCCTTCCACTTTTGCTCCTCTTCATGGTTTTGTATCAGGCATGCCCAGCCAATGAGTGTTCTTAATGTGTCAGTGGATTGCAGTGTTGCCATGTTGGAAGAAATCTTAGGCCCCTGACAAAGGATAATTTTACCTCATCCAAAGCTGGTTCAATAAATACTTTGTTGCATAAATGAATGAATAATCACTGAATCAGTCAATCAATGCTGCTCATTTAGCTCCTTCATCCAGGTCCTATACTCTTGAATCACCTCAGACTGCTTGGAAATCAGAAATTTTGGGGTCAGTTTCTCTCCATTCAGTTTGAAGCTTATCAATTCTAACTTTGGGGGCATACAATTTAAAAAGAGTAAAAGATAGCCAAAAAGGTAATTACCTACATCAGACAATTTAGAAATTAACCCATTTTTATCCCATATGGCAGCAGAGGTATTAATGACCTTTTTCCAGGGTAACAGGAATAGGATGAGGTGGGGGTCAGGACTGAGAATCTTTTCAAGATTATGCCTGAATGGTCACATCATAGGGTCTGAATAATCCACTGAGAAAAAAAATATCCTTTATCTGAGTAATTTAAATCAATCTGTGTATAGTGGTTAGGGAGGAGAGCTATGGGCTAGGTTACGCTGTCAGTCTGATCTATATTTTATCACTGAAAAGGAAATATAAATATAGTTTTAAGAAGTATGTTCAAAGCTTATATCAGAATTTGTGCTTCTCTATAATGAGTAAGAGAGTTCAAAATATATGCTTTACTTCAGAAAATTGCACATAAAGGGAGCTAAATGAGCAGGATTGATTGAATGATTCAGTGGTTAATTCATCCATTTATGCAACAAAGTATTTGTTGAACCATACCATGTTCCACACTATTTACCATGAGCTAGAAAAAACTGTGGATTAGATAAACAGGGTCCCTGTTTTCACAATGTGCAGTCTAGTAGGTAAGATGCGCACTGCATAACCAATTGTAAGTAAGATCAGTTTTGTAAAGCATTAGAGACACACACTAGAAGGGACCCTTCACCTAATCATGGGAGTATATTAACAATAATAATAATGATTGGAGATAACAAGTTGTACAGTGTTTACTATGGCCAGGCACTGTTTAAAACACTTTACATTTATCATTTTTTAAAATCTCCTTGTTAACACTATGAAATAAGTACTGTTATTACCTCCATTTAACAGATGAAGAAACTGAGTCCCAGAAAGGTTCAGTAACTTGTCCAAGTTCACATGGTCAGTATGTGGCAAAGGCAAGATTTTAATCCAGATGTGAGGCCCAAAAGCATGTGTACTTAGTAACTGCAATTTAGAAAAACAGACATATCTAAGCAGTTTAAGAAATTGACATGTTTCATCTTGTGTATTTTAGGCCAGAAAGAGACACAGAGAAATTCATTTTTAACAGCCTGATTTATGAAAGCTGTTATTGACCAGCTACTTTGGCAACTATAGTTATAATACTTTTGACCTGTATTTTTATTGACTGCATCTAGTTTTAGTGTCTGTCTCCAACAGAAGCCTGATCAGGCCCAAACTAGTGTGTACCTTCATAAGTCACATGGCCTGTGTTTGTTCTCATGGGAACAAGAACAACAAGAATAGTAGCTGTTGCTCAGAACACAAAAGAGAAGGTAAGCCCAAAAGATAGACTGTGTGAACTGAACAGGCTTTTTCACAGCCTTTCCCACACTTGCTGGTATCATAGAGGTGATGCAACCTGAGGTTCAAGCATGATATCAATGCCCAGCTGATGCTGTATGAATTAACACGCACTCTTCTGTGGACACTGGAATAGACGCTTTTCGTGCTCACATTACATCCCTGGACCCACTTCTGAATCCTGCGCAGTTGTGTGGACATTTCCATGTAGGCTTTCTGCTTTTCTGCAGCAGTGCTTTCGTCAAAGTCAGGGCAGCCTACTCAGCTCAGAAAGTGAGTGTGGGGGAGCTTTGCAGTGAAAGCTAAGCTTCCAGGGGCAACTCTCAACCCATGAGGGGGTGGAGGTACAATATTATTTTAGTCTGCACAGTTAGGTCACAAAAGATGGAGCAAAGACAGAAAAGCAAATATTAGGACAAAACACATAATCATCCAAAAATTGGATGGTGCCAGGGAAAGGAATGAGAAATAGAACAATATGTATTTTGTCGTTGCTCATAGGAAGTAATTAACAGAGTCTTTCAAAAGAAATAGAGGATTAAGTATGTTGTATAATGGCAATCATACAGAACAAATATGAAAACCTTTTAAGTTATAAGAATTAAGATAGCCACAAAGCAAAGAAAATATAGATCTTATATAAAACCATACAAAGTAAGAATAAAAACCGAGATGAAGGTGGTGTAAAGTATTGTATACTCCTAAGATCAAACATTATTTTCACATTAATATGTTAATAGACAAATTTGCCTATTCAAAACAAAAAATGATTTTTTGGGGAATTATAAAGCTAAATTTAATTGTAGGCTTTATACAATAGATACTTCAAACAAAAAAAAATGACTAAGAAAAGTTGGGAATGAAAATATGGGAAAATGCATGTGAGGAAAATGCAAGCAAACAGTTAGAAAAGCAGGGGTCATGACCTTAATATTAGAAAAAGTAAAGAGGGAGAAAAAGGCATTAGATTATAGAATTATAGTCAGATTGGTAAAGAATGAAATCTACAATGGTGTTTAGCAATTAGGAATAGCCATACACCAAATAATGAAGCATGAATAATCATAAAGTAAATAGTACAGGAAACATAAAGAAAAAAGAAGAATCACAGTATGAGAAAGAGACTCTCACTTACCATCTGTATTAGTCTGTTCTCACATTACCATAAATACCAGAGACTGGGTTGTTTATAAGGAAAAGAGGTTTAATTGGCTCATGTGTAGGAAACATAGTGGCTTCTGCTCCTGGGTAGGCCTTAGGGAGCTTTTACTCATGACAGAAGGCAAAGTAGGAGCAGACACACCTCACATGGTAGGAGCAGGAGGAAGAGACAGAAGAGGGAGATGCTACCTACTTTTAAACAACCAGATCTTGTGATAACTCAGTAACTTATTATCACAAGAACAACACCAAGGGGGTGTTGCTAAACCATTCATGAAGGACCCATTCTATGAATACAATCACCTCCTACTAGGCCCCACCTCCAACGCTGAGGATTACAATTTGACATAATATTTGGGCAAGGACACAGATCCAAAGCACATCATTCCGCCCCTGGCCCCTCCTACATTTCATGTCCTTCCCAGATTGCAAAATACAATCATGCCTTCCCAGCAATCCCCCCAAAGTCTTAACTCATTCCAGTGCTAACTCACAAGTCCACAGTTTAAAGTCTCATCTGAGACAAGGCTAGTCCCTTCTGTCTATGAGCCTGTAAAATCAAAAATAAGTTACTCCCAAGATGCAACGGAGGTACAAGCAATTGGGTAAATACTCCTGTTTCAAAAGGGAGAAATTAACCAAAAGAAAGGTGCTACAGGCCCCGTGTAAGTCCTAAACCCAGCAGGGCAGTCATTAAAGCTCCAAAATAACCTTCTTTGGCTTCATGACCCACATCCAGGGCATTCTAGTGCAAGAGGTAGGCTCCCAAGGCCTTGGGCAGCTCTGCCACTGTGGCTTTGCAGGCTTCCACCCCCACAGGTGCTCTGAGAGCTGGCATTGTGTGACCGTAACATTTTCAGGCACAGGGTGCAAGCTGCCAGTCATTCTACCATTCTCAGGTCTGGAGACGGTGGTGTGAGAAATGGAACTTCTCACAGTTCTACTAGGCACTTTCCTAGTAGAGGTTCTCCATGTGGGTTCTACCCCTATAGCAGGCTTCTGCCTGGACATCCAGGCTTCTCCATACATCCTCTGAAGTTTAGATGAAGGCTCCCAAGCCTCAACTCTTGGACTCTGTGCACCCCAGAGGCTTAATACCACATGGAAGCCACCAAGGCTTATGGATTGCACTCTGTGAAGCAGTGGCCCAACTGTATCTGGGACCATTTGGACCATGGCTAAAGTGGCTGGGATGCAGGGAACAGTGTCCTGAGGCTGCACAAGGAGGCAGGGCCCTGGGCCTGGCCCATAAAACCATTATTGCTCCTAGGTCTCTCGGTCTAGTATGGAAGGGGCTGCCATGAAGATCTCTGAAATGCCTTTGAGGCCTTTTTCCCATTTTCTTGGGTATTAGCGCTTAGCTTCTTCTTTTTACTTATGCAAATTTCTGCAGCCTGCTTGAATCCCTCAGTGGAGAATGGGCTTTTCCTTCTGCCACGTGGTCAGCTACAAATTTTCCAAACTTTTAAGCTCTGCTTCCCTTTTAAATGTAAGTTCCAGTTTTAGGTTATTTATTTGCTTATGCACTGACCATAGGTTGTTAGAGACTGCCAGGCCACATCTTGAATGCTTTGCTGCTTAGAAATTTCTTCTGCCAGATACCCTAAATCATTGCTCTCAAAAGCTCCACAGATCCCTAGAGCAGGGACACAATTCAGCTAGGCTCTTTGCTAAAGCACAGCAAAAGTGACCTTTACTGCAATTCCTAATAAGTTTCTCATTTCCATCTGAGACCGCCTCATCCTGAACTTCATTGTCCATGTCACTGTCAGCATTTTGGTCACAACCATTCTACAAGTCTCTAAGAACTTCCAAACTTTCCCTCAGCTCCCTGTCTTCTTCTGAACTCTTCACAATTTTCCAACCTCTGCCCATTACCCAGTTTCAAACCTGCTTCATTTTCAGGTATTTTTATAACAATGCCCCACTTCTCAGTACAAATTTTCTGTATTAGTTACTTCTCACATTGCTATAAAGAAATACCAGAGACTGGGGTTATTTATAAGGAAAAGAAGTTTAACTGGCTCATGGTTGCACAGCCTGTATAGGAAAGATAGTGGCTTCCGCTTCTGGGGAGGCCTCAGGGAGCTTTTACTCATGGCAGAAGGCAAAGCAAGAACAGGCAAGTCTTACATGGTGGAAGCAGAAGAGGTGGGGGCAGATGCTACTCACTTTTAAACAACCAGATCGTGTGATAACTCGATAACTCACTCACTCACTATGAACACCGAGGGGATGATGCTAAACCATTCATGAAAAATCCATGCCATGAATCCAGTCACCTCCTACCAGGCCTCACCTCCAACACTGAGGATTACAAATTTACATGGTATTTGGGTGGGGACATAGACTTAAACCATATCACTATCAATTTATGCCTAATCAAGTTTAAAAAATAAGGATATAGGAGATCTAAATAACATAATTAATAAGGCTGTTCTACTTAATTTCCTACTCCGAAGGCGGAACATGTTTTTCAGCTAGCCATGGAACAATCATAATCTTGGCCACAAAAAAAACTTGCCAGATCCTAAAAATAAATAATAATAAAGGTAATAATCTCTGAACTATGTATTACACTAAAATTAATGTAGTAGAAATTAAAAAATAAAAATACCATGCTACCTCTAAATTAGAAGAAACTTTTTTTTTAAATACTCTTGGGTCAAAGATTCAAATACATATTAGCACTATGGATTTGATTAGAGAGGTTCTTGAAAGAAAATACCTAATATGAAAGTCTTACATCAATAAACAAGAAATAATACAAATAGTTGAATTAAACATTCAGATTAAAAAGTTAGAGAAAGAACCAACAATTCTAATAAAAGTAGAAATAACTGAGATAAATATATATTAAAAATAATTAGATAACACAATTACAAAATTGATAACCAAATTTCTGTTTTCTTAAAAAGTCTATAAAATTAGCTAACCTAATTATGAAAAAAAGGACAATGTAAAACTACTTAAACAAAAAAATTCAATATGAGAAGTTCCCAAAAGTATATTGAAAGAAACTGAGGACATGGGTTAGCTCAGTACTTTGTAAGTAAGTTTGAAGAAGTTAACAGAATAATGGCCATTCAAAATTATCACGTACTAATCCCTCAGATTTGTAAATGTAACTTATTTGGGACAAGTGTCTTTACAGATGTGATTAAGCTAAAGATTTCAAGATGAGATTGCCCCATGTTATCCAGACGGCCCCTATATGCAATGACAAGTATCCTTTTAAAAAAGAAACAAAAGACGAGAGGGCAGTGTGATCACAGAGGAAAAGACTGGACTTATGTGGACACAAGCCAAGGACCATCTAGAGCCACCAGAAGCTGAGAGAAGCCTTCCAACAGAGCAGGGTTGTTCTGACACCATGGTTTCAGACTCTGGCCTCCAGAACTGTGAGAGAGTGAATTTCTATGGTTTTAAGCCTTCTAGTTGGTAGTAATTTGTTACATCAGCCAAGGAAATTAGTAACAGAATGAAATATATGAATCTTAAGTGCACAATTCTCCACATATTTTTATTGTAAAGTGTTGTATCTATCACATCCATTTCCTTTTCTCCATGCTAACTCCTGTCCCCATAGTCTCATCTTCTAACTCCAGTTTATAGCACATGCAAAGGTCCTGAGGCCAGAAAGAAAGTAACCTGTTCAAGAAACTGGAAAAAGACCAGTGTCTCCAGAGCATGGTAAACGGGGGAGTGGGTGACACCTGATAAAGCTTGTTCCTGACAAAAGACAATTCCCAGTGTAAGAGATATTCTGGTACCAGATATTAAGCTGATATGTACTAACTCATCTATGCACTCTTCATCTGATGTGGTTGCTCAAGGTCTGGCTGAGTTAGATAATGAAAAAATTAGAGGATAACATAAAAATGAAAAAGTAAGGACAAATTAGTAAAGCAGAAAGATCTTTATAACAAGAGTAGCTACGTTGACTTCAAATACTTCGACCCAAGAGTGAATGAATTTAAACACACACATACGACACATAAAAGATTGGTGCCACAACTGTGCTATTTCATAAACGGTGACAGTTATTTCAACATCTCAACCTGCTCAGTATATTCAAATAAAATGAAAGGACTTAGAGTAAACGACTTCTTCTGCCTATATTTATTTCATTGTTTGGCTGTTTGCATTACTATACACTCAATATTTTTATCATGGATTATTAAAAGAAATCATAAACAGCTGCTGCCGGCTGCAAGATTATTTGTTTGAAGTACCATGTCACTCCTCTTAAAACACACACACTTACACATACACACACTTACACGCACATACACAAGCACTCAACCACAGTCAAGTAGGCAGTAATGAAAAATGTTCAATCTAGAAATAATGTGCATCCCACCCTCCCTCTGACTACAAGATAAATACATCAAGTGTTTAAAGGGCAAAGATTTAACATTGTTTTCATACCCTTCTTTTCTATCTCCTTAAAATAATGGATACTCTTAGTTTGAGATTTTTATTGAACCCGCAAGTGCATCAAGTCTACTTCCAGATTAAATATCCAAAATCATTTTTTCATGTCTTCACCTGTTTTTTTCCTTTTTTTTTGAGACTGAGTCTCACTCTGTCACCAGACGCCAGGCTGGAGTGCAGTGGCGGGATCTTGGCTCACAGCAACCTCCGCCTCCCGGGTTCAAGCAATTCTTCTACCTCAGCCTCCCGAGTAGCTGGGACTACAGGCACGCACCACCACGCCCAGCTAATTTTTATATTTTTTAGTAGAGACGGGGTCTTCACCTGCTTTTATGGGTTAGCACAATCTTGCTCTAAGCAGTTACTTAATGAGGTATATGGTAATATATTTGGTACAGACTACTTTGCCTACATAACTCCTCAGGTGTAACTATTTTGCTCTTCTAGTAAGAACTACTCTTCAGATCCAGGCATTTCAGATCAACATTGTCTTCTGTTTTCTAGAAAGCTAAGATATAATTCAAGGAAATTCTGTTGTTTATTTATTATAATGCTCTTATCTTTTGCAGGTGTATTTGGAAAACTACATCTCTTTCCTTTCAGTACAGCTTGGTTTAGATTACAGAAGTATCTGGGAGCATGAGAAAAATGAACAACCCCATTTAAAAGTGGGCAAAAGACATGAACAGACATTTCTCAAAAGAAGACATACATGCAGCCAACAAGCCTATGAATAAAGCTCAATATTACTTACCATTAGAGAAATGCAAATCAAACCCACGATGAGATACCATCTCACACCAGTTGGAATAGCTATTATTAAGAAGTCAAAAAATAACAGATGCTTCCAAGGTAGCGGAGAAAAGGGGACACTCATACACAGTTGGTGGGAGTGTAAATTGGTTCAACCATTGTAGAAAACAGTATGGTGATTCTTCAAAGAGGTAGGAGCAGAACTGCCATTTGACCTAGCAATCCCATTACTGGGATATGTGCCCAGAAAAATATAAATCATTCTACCATAAAGACACATGCATGTGAATGTTCATTGCAGCACTATTTATGATAGCAAAGACATGGAATCCACCTAAATGCCCATCAATGACAGATTGCATTAAAAAATGTGGTACATATACCCCATGGAATATTATGCACCCATAAAGAGAATGAGATCATGTGTTTTGCTGGAACATGGATAAAGCTGGAGGCTATTATCCTTAGTAAACTAAAGGGTGAACAGAAAACCAAATACTGTATGTTCTCATTTATAAGTGAGAGCTATATGATAAGAACTGATGAACACAAAGAAGGAAACAACAGACACTGAGATCTGCTTGAGAGGGGAAGGTGGGTGGAGGGAGAGCAGCAGAAAAGATACGATTAGGTACTGGGCTTAATACCTGGGTGATGAAATAATCTGTATAACAAACCACCATGACGCATGTTGACCTTTGTAACAAACCTTTATATGTACCCTCAAACCTAAAATAAGGCCGGGCGCGGTGGCTCACGCCTGTAATCCCAGCACTTTGGGAGGCCGAGGCGGGTGGATCACGAGGTCAAGAGATGGAGACCATCCTGGCCAACATGGTGAAACCCCGTCTCTACTAAAAAATACAAAAAATAGATGGGCATGGTGGCACTTGCCTGTGGTCCCAGCTACTCAGGAGGCTGAGGTGGAAGAATCGCTTGAACCCAGGAGGCGGAGGTTGCAGTGAGCCGAGATTGTGTCACTGCACTCCAGCCTGGTGATAGAGCAAGACTCAGTCTCAAAAAAAAAAAAAAAAAAAAAACCTAAAATAAAAATGTAAAAAAAGGAATTTACTATAGTTACATTATATAGCATGTTTCACACAACGTTCATCTTCATCTCCTTACTTCTGATATAATTTTATGAGGAGTTGGGGAGGCATCATTACCACATTTGACAAATGAGAAGGGTGATCGACATTGAAGTGAATCAACAAATGCTGAAGTGGGTTGGGAGAGAACCTGGAGAGTTGGGTGCCCTCACTCCTCACCTGGGCCTTTCTCCATGAATCATGAACCTCTGCCTTCAGTGCTCACATCAACTGCCCAGGGAAATGTGACTATGCTCAGTCCCCGTTTGCAAAAAACTTTTCAGGAGGCACAAGGTAAGTGACTCCCTTCACAAGTGAGTTACTCTTCAATAAGAAAATATATATGTGATAAAATTGACATCTCACTTAAGTATTCGTGAATGCTTTTCATGTTCAAGGAGATTTTCCAGGCACTGGGAATGGAATAAGGGGTAAACAGGTACAATTTCAAGCCTAAAAGAAATCAGAAGCTTGTAGGAAAATAGGCAACGAATTCACAATCACCCCATAATGGCATAATGAAAAGTATTCGGGGATTCTTTCAAAGACAGGCACAGATTTTATGAGGCACAGATTTTACGAGTAAGTATCTGAAATCAAGTCTGTACCATTAGGGGAAAACTCCTTGAAGATATGACATTTACTTTGAAAGGTGAAGGCCAGCAAGTTGGAATAGGGCATTTTAGACAGCACATGTAAAATCTCTGAGGCAAGAAAGAAAGTGGTACTTTCAAAGTGCTGGAGGAAGGTCAGTATGTCGACAGCGTGGTCAACAGGGGTGTAGGTCATGCCTCATGAGGCTTCAGAGATAGACCCAGGCCAGTTCATAGAGCCTTGTGGGTTTGCTAAGAATTTGGACATTTCTGAAGTGAAATGGGAAGGCACTAAACAGTTTTATGTAGAGGATTATTATGCCCTAACTTCTCACAGTAAACAATCACTGTAGCTGGTTGTTATAGAGAAGGATAGAAGTTAAAAGATGAGTTAGGAAGCCCAAACCAGAAATTTGATAAATAATTGATTGATATGCTTTGTCTCTATAGAATTCCCATCCTAATCTCACCTTGAATTGTAATAATCCCCAAGCGTCAAGGGCGGGACCAGGTGGAGATAATTAAATCACAGGGGCTGTTCCCCAATACTGTTCTCATGATAGTGAGTGAGTTCTCACGACATCTGATGGTTTTATAAGGGGCTTCCGCCTTTGCTCGGCACTCATTCTCTCTCCTGCCTCCCTGTGAAGAGGTGTCTTCCGCCATGATTATAAGTTTCTTGAGGCCTCCCCCAGACATGTGGAACTATGAGTCAGTTAAACTTCTTTTCTTTAAAAATTACCCAGTCTTGGGCAGTTCTTTATAGCAGCATGAGAACAGACCAACACACTGGTAGATTCTTTCTTCTTTTCCTGGATGACTTAATCTTGTTTTGCTAACTTTCATAATCTGAGATCTCAGAAAACCCTGCCACATAAATAGCTATTCTATTCTTTATCTAAGGTTAATTTCTTATTCATGTTATTACTCTAGAAAGTGTAAGTGCCTTCCTTATATACGTGATTTATGCAGAGACAGTTTGGTTGTTAGAGATGATATTAGGAAAATATCCATTTTCCAGAATTTTTGGTTAACAAAAGTAATGTAGGACTCACATTTTTGCAGGGTTCACAATTATCTCTACCACAGTTCTCAAGAGGCTCTCTGGTAACTTTGATTCCAGATCAGTGACAAAGATGACAGAAATTGTTGCTATTGTAGCTCATTTACACACAAGATGAAACCAGCGGGACAGATGTTCCTAAAAAGAATAAAATGCAGTTTAAGAAAATAACTCTCTTTGAACTTAGAAAATGACATGGAGGAAATTTGGGTTCTGATTTCAAGAGGTAGAGTTTGTGAAAAGTAATGATTTTACAGCATCCCACCCCACTCCCTTCGTCCTAGTTGAACTGATGGATGCTCCAAGACGTACAGCATTTGTACTGATTCTACATTGATCTTTTTCTGCATTGGGTCTGACTTAAGGGAATCTGACAGCATTGGGCCAAAAAACCAGTAACATTTATTAGGCCCTTGGTTACTGAACAAGCACAGAGACAAAGTCAGGTAAGACATTCTGTTCACATGCAATAAAAATGAATTGTGGATTTCTCTGGAAATACTTGCGACTTATAGAACTTACTCAAATGGGCATACAAAAGGTGCAACATGACTGCTCTTCTCTCTAAAGGAAGGATATTTCAATTGAGACAGTGGAGAAGTGCACATTATACAGATACCTCTTCCATCCCATCTAGAAAACAATTCTTGCCTTTTTTCTTTTATTGGTACAGACAAAGAAGAGGAGCAGTGTGTCCTTTTGTTTGCTTTCCAAATGTTTAAATGTCACTCAGAGAAAGTCTTTCCCATATTTCTATGAGACTTGTCTTATCACCAGAATTCAAGTCTACAATCTCTTATCCACAATTCCAAAGTTGAAAATTCTGAAACTATAAATGTTTTTGCAATTTTGGCTCCAAAGCTCTTTGAGTGACAAAATCTGCCTTAATCTGATGTGAGGCTATTTATAGAGTTTATTCTACTAAGAAAGAAAATTTATTTCACTATATAAATTTTAATATATTTATTGTGTGGTACAGTTTCATGGCTGGATATGCAGAATATTTACAATATACTCTGTATTTCCTTTCTAAAGTCTAAAATATTTTGAATTTTCACCTAAGGGTTTTGGTAAAGGAATGTGGACCCATTCCTTTAGAGAAAAGAACATGCCACAGAAGAAAAGAACATTCAGCTCACTGAGTCTAACTACCTCCAGGCTCCTATCGCTGTGGGCAAGTGTTGAAAGACTTGTCATATTGGGAAATAAAGTCCTTGTCCAAATGACCCAATGAATCATTTCCTTCCTTTTCGGCCAGTGTGGTCTGTTCATGGGTCACTGAAGACAGGAGTCGAGGAATCACTGTGTTTTAGAACAGATGTGCTGATCTAAATTTTAGATTCTAAAATATGCTGTTGGCTAAGTGGCATTGCCTGGTAACAAAGACAATTACAATGAGGATTCATTTGTTCCATAAATATTTATTGAGCACCTATTATGAAATGTCAAACATGTTGTAACAGAAAAAGAACACAGCTACAAGTCAGGAGCCCTGGGTTCAAATTGGTTTAGTGATGTAACTCTTGTATAAAGTTTGGCAAGTCACTTTACTTCTCCTTCTCTCTAGATACTTATGATAATTAAATTTCTTAATATACTCAAAGGCACATTTGTGTATTTTATTGAGCTTCTGTGCTAAATGCCTTATATGTACCATGTAAAGAATTTTTATGTCCAAATAAGATTGGTGGGCATACTAGCATGGCTAAACACCCACCCTCCAAGAGCAAACTGACAGAGTAACATATCCACCTACAGAACTATGCCAGGCTTTTATTATTTTTTTAATCACTGATAGGCAGCACCAAAATAATTTTGGAAGATAGGCTTCTCTGAGTCCTTGCAAGGAAATTATGGAAGGGGGAAGGGAGAAAGAAGCATCTAAAAGGAATTTCATCTAAAACAGCTGCCTTGCTAAGTCCCTGTTTCAAATTGCCTGTTAGCTGATCTGACTTAAGACTTTTTTTTTTAATCAAGAAACAAAATCTGTGGGGTTTGCTAGTTCAGTTCATTTGCACATTTCTCACAGCTACATATGGCAGGACTGGAATGATCAAATTTCCTTCAGCTTTATCATAAATCACACAGATTCCAATGTGTCCTTCACAGCTTTAAGTTTTCAAAACCATCATGACTAATGAAATATTTATTCTGAGACCTACAGCCTCTTGCATGGAGTCACGTTCCTTAGAGGAGAGACTTTGACAAAGAGCCCATCAAAAAAGCAGCTGGGGGCCCCCACCCTGGCCCCCACTACCATCCTCCACTTTTGGCCTTCGCATCTGCCACCTTCAGGTTACCAAATGGCATCTCTCATAAACTGTGAGCACAGGCGTTTTGCTCAACTTGACAACTTTCAGTTGGAAACTAATCAAACTTTAAGGATTCGACTTAAGAGCAAAAAAAGGCTTTCTCAAGGTTTTATTACTTTGTAAAATGTATTTGGTTACAAATCAAGTTAATTTAAAAAGGGGACCTAGTTATTTTTACTAGTTTAAAAGTTTTCACTGTTATATAAAGCCAACCCACCAAAATCAGGTAAATTTCCCTACAAATTGGCTGTTGCCCAAGTGTTTACAGAAAAACTAGGATGAACCCATTTGCTGCAAAAGCAACAACGATGCAAATAATGAAGAGGCTGGGCTTACACAGAAAGATAGTCCTTACTCGTTGAGATTGCTGACCAAATGCAGAAAGCCATTTGCAAAGATCCTACGGAGATTTCTTCCATGCTCCTTTGCAACATTTCTTGGGTATTCCTCCCATGAAGAAGTGAAATCCATTTCTCCGCCCCTTATCTGATCTGTCCGTATGGCCAGCTTTCACCAACAGTATGGGACAAGAGTGTCAGTGCCAGTTCTGGCCCAGGTTTTAAAAAGTCTTACAACTTTTGCTTTTGCTCTCTTGCAACACTGACTGAGATTGCCATGTCAGGTAGCTGGCCCAACCCCCCTGAGGATGAGAGCCCATTGAGAAGAGAGCCTAAGTGCCCCAACCAGCAAGACAAGTGAGTGAAGCCATCTTGTTCCTTCTGGCCAGGATGACATGCAGGTAAGCCCAGGTAAAACTAGCAGAAAAGTTACCCATCAGCTCACAAATTATGAGAAATAAATCATTGTTGTTTATGCTTCTATGTTCTAGGGACACCTGCATTCTAGTTTTGGCCTTGCCACTAATTAGTTGTTTACATTTGATTCTATGTACTTTATCTCACATCTCAAAGGTAGAAACATGAACTACGTAAAAACTAAAGTCCCTTCTTATTTCTCTGTTATGGAAACTTCCACCAAATCTACAACTCGAATCCATTCTTGATGGCAGAAAGCTGTAAAGGTTCAGTAAGAATAACCAGCAAGAAAAATCTTCAAGATAGACAATGGTGGCTCCTGTTGTGGTAGGATAACAAGCATCTCAAAAAAACATGCTGGCAAACACATAAAGTAATTGCTACATGCATCATTGATATGTAAATTAGAAATTCATGCTTTTGGGAAAAGTAAAGGACTTGGGCAGAAAAAGTATAGAAGAAATAGATTCTGTTTGAACAAGAATTGTTCTGCTTCATTTTCTATCATTGTGGCTGAAGAGCATTTTGCAAATGAGTGTGGGTAGTTGGCTGTTACCATGGGTCAGGTGCATACACTACGCGTAAGTCAACTGTCAGGAGCCAAAATGAGTCCATCTGCTCCCTTCAAAAATCTTACCCAGTTACTCATTTCTGCTTTTTTTGTGAGCTCACAACATTGTCTCTTGCAGATACTCTGCATAATTGGTGATTTCTGACTGCCTGCTGAAATTCTCTCTTGATACTGGTGGTAATCATTGCCTGATGGGAACATTTCATTCTTCAGCATGTGTAATCATAATTATTTTAGATTCCTATGTAAAGTTAATCAACCCTGAAGGGGAATCCCTGGATGTCACCACAGAGGTAACATCTAACATTTCTGCTATTTTATTTTGTCTGATCTTTGTTGAATAAGTAATCATCTTCTGTTTACAAAACTAGCCTAGTAAAATTGAAAGTATTATGTGAAGCATAATGTGTGTCTTTGGCAGATAAACACACCTAGTTATTGATATGTGCTGAATATCATTATTAAAAATACAGAATTACACTGAATGAATGAAATATGTACCAGGTAATATATTTCATTCTTTCTTAAATTGCTTAGAAAGGCTAAGTTAAACAAGACAGTATTAGCAATTGCCTTCCTCAGTACTTTCCTCAGATTTTTCTTACCTGCCGTGACTGTTACCAAGTAATGTTGAATGGAAAATCTGTGACATTTTCTATAATAAGACAATTTCGACACCAACATAACATATAATCTCAAAGATATTTCTAGTCTCAAATACCTGCTGCTATGGCAACTTCCAAAGAGCTCACTTTTCAAAATATTTGGATATACTGAGAGCACGGTAAAAATTTATTGGCTTTTCCAAAACTCTCCGATTTGAATTAAGGCCTATTTTTATCTACCTGTTAAAAATTGTCTCTGTTCATTATAATTTTTGTCAACTAGTTTTAGAGGTTAAACCCTAGGACAGAAGAAATCAAATAGATCAGGATTTTGATAAGTAAAACATGAAATGTTTGGAAATATTACGTGAATATTGAGATTCTAATGCAATTAAGGCCAGCATTGTTTTGTATTCTCTGTTGGAAATCATGCCCAACAGAAGTAAACTGTAGGATACCATATTATGGTTTTGGTTTTTTTTTTTTTTGAAGATTAAATCTTGATCCTGTGGCTTTTTCTCAGAAAATATAGGCCAGTTTTGGGAAGTAGCAACAGGTATAGAAATTACAAGGGAATACTCTGTCCACATCAGCACATTGTCATGCTTGAATTGTGTTGGGCAGTATTAATTGCTGGAATGAATGGTCTGTTTTTGCTGCAGTGGGAGTCATTACTCTCATCTCTTTGAAAGAAGCTGTGTATGTTTAGGAAAGAAAGCAGACTGTAAGACGATGCCATTGCCCCAGTATAGCTGCATGTACACCTAATATTCACAATATATCAAGACCAGGAAAAAATATTCCAGAAAACTAAAATTTTTCCATAACTTTCTAAGGAAACGCATTTTATGAAAACATTCGGCATAGTGGCTGAAGCTTGCTGTACATAAGTGTGTTAATCAGATGAAAGAGATTAACTATAGGAAACTTTCTCCATCTCAGGAAGACTTAATGATAAGCTTCTATGCTATCTTGAATTCTGTTTCTCATATATATATATGAGAAACAGATATTTTAGACAGAGTTTTGCTCTATCACCCAGATTGGAGTGCGGTGGTGCAATCTTGGCTCACTGCAACCTCCACCTCTTGGGTTCAAGTGATTCTTCTGCCTCAGCTTGGAGTTACAGGTGCCTTCCACTACGTCCAGCTAATTTTGGTGTTTTTAGTAGAGATGGAATTTCACCGTGTTGGCCAGGCTGGTTTCGAACTCCTGACCTCAAGTAATCCACCCGCTTTGGCCTCCCAAAGTGCTGGGATTACAGGCGTGAGCCACCGTGCCCGGCCAATGTTTCTTTTATCTTTTTAAAACTCAATAATACCAAAATCTCCTTAAGTTGATAAGCAACTTCAGCAAAGTCTCAGGTAACAAAATCAATGTGCAAATATAACAAGCATTACTATACACCAATAACAGACAAACAAAGAACCAAATCATGAGTGAACTTCCATTTACAATTGCTACAAAGAGAATTAAATACCTAGGCATACAACTAACAAGGGATTGAAGCACCTCTTCAAGGAGAACTACAAACCACTGCTCAAGGAAATAACTGAGGAAACAAACAAATGGAAAAACATTCCATGCTCATGGTTAGAATCAATACTGTGAAAATTGGCCATACTGCCCAAAGTAATCTATAGAGTCAATGCTATCCCCATCAAGCTACCATTGACCTTCTTCACAGAATTGGAAAACAAACAAACAAACTTAAATTTCGTATGGAACAAGAAAAGAGCCTGCATAGCCAAGACAATTCTAAGCAAAAACAAAAAACAAAGCTGGAGGCATCAGGCTACCTGACTTCAAACTATACTACAAGGCTACAGTAATGAAAACAGCATGGTGCTGGTACCAAAACAGATATATAAACCAGTGGAACAGAACAGAGACCTCAGAAATAATGCCACACACCTACAACCATCTGATCTTTGACAAATCTGACAAAAACAAGCAATGAGGAAAGGATTCCCTATTTAATAAATGGTGTTGGGAAAACTGGCTAGCTATACACAGAAAACAAACTGGATGGCTTCCTTACACCTTAAACAAAAATTAACTCCAGATGGATTAAAGATTTAAACATAAGACCTAAAACCATAAAAACCCTAGAAGAAAACCTAGGCAATACCATTCAGGACATAGACATAGGCAAGGACTTCATGACTAAAACACCAAAAACAATGGCAACAAAAGCCAAAATAGACAAATGGAATCTAATTAAACTAAAGAGTTTCTGTATAGCAAAGAAACTACCATCAGAGTGAACAGGCAACCTACAAAATGGGAGAAATTTTTTCAGTCTACCCATCTGGCAAAGAGCTAATATCCAGAATCTACAAAGAACTTAAACAAATTTACAGGAAAAAAACAATCCCAGCAAAAAATGGGTGAAGGATATGAACAGACACCTCTCAAAAGGAGACATTTATGCAGCCAACAAACATAAGAAAAAAAGCTCATCATCACTGGTCATTAGAGAAATGCAAATAAAAACTACATTGAGATACTATCTCATGGCAGTTAGGATGGCCATTATTAAAAACTCAGGAGACAACAGATGCTGGAGAGGATATGGAGAAACAGGAACACTTTTACACTGTTGGTGGGAGTGTAAATTAGTTCAACTATTGTGGAAGACAGTGTGGCTATTCCTCAAAGATCTAAAACTAGAAATACCGTTTGACCAAACAATCCCATTACTGGGTATATACCCAAAGAATTACAAATTTTTCTATTATAAAGACACATGCACACACATGTTTACTGCAGCACTGTTCACAATAGCAAAGACTTGGAACCAACCCAAATGCCCTTCAATCATAGACTGGATAAACAAAATGTGGCACATATATACCATGGAATACTATGCAACCATAAAAAGGATAAGTTCATGTCCTTTGCAGGGACATAGATGAAGCTGGAAATCATCATTCTCAGCAAATGAACACAAGAACAGAAAAACAAATATCTGATGTTCTCACTCATAAATGGGAGTTGAACAGTGAGAACACATGGACACAGGGAGGGGAACATCACAAACTGGGGACTTTGTGGGGGTGGGGGACTAGGGGAGGAATAGCATTAGGAGAAATACCTAATGTAGATGATGGGGTGATGGATGCAGCCAACCATCATAGCACATGTATATCTAGGTAAGAAACCTGCATGTTCTGCCCATGTACCCCAGAACTTAAAGTACAATAAAAATAAATAAATAAATAAATAAACCAAATCAGATATTATATTTTTCCCTGATATTAAAAATAAAAGTTCATTTGAATTATGTATAAAGACATTATAAGACACAGACGGCCGGGCGCAGTGGCTCACGCCTGTAATCCCTGCACTTTCAGAGGCTGAGGCGGGCGGATCACGAGGTCAAGAGATGGAGACCATCCTGGCCAACAGGGTGAAACCCCGTTTCTACTAAAAAAATACAAAAATTAGCTGGGCGTGGTGGCATGCGCCTGTAGTCCCAGCTACTCAGGAGGCTGAGGCAGGAGAATTGCTTGAACTCAGGAGGTGGAGGTTGCACTGAGCCGAGATCACACCACTGCACTCCAGCCTGGCGCCTGGCAACAAAGCGAGACTCTGTGTCAAAAAAAAAAAAAAAAAAAGGAACCCCGTCTCTACTGAAAATACAAAACTTAGCTGGGCATGGTGGCATATGCCTGTAATCCCAGCTACTTGGGAGGCTGAGGCAGGAGAATTACTTGAACCGGGACCGGGGAGGCGGAGGTTGCAATGAGCTGAAATCATGCCACTGCACTCCAGCCTGGGCTACAGAGCAAGATTCTGTCTCAAAAAAAAAAAAAAAAAAAAAAGACACAAACTTTAATAAGAATTTCTTCATAGAATTTCATTGGTTTTTCTTCCAAATTTCAGACAACTTTATTATCTGCATTATTACTGTCCTAGACTTACAATTGAATTTAGCTAAAATAGAACTAAATAACTCTTTGGAATGTTCTCATTTTCACTTTGTTGAATGAAACTTAGTCTTGAAGAAAAGCCTGGCCTCTAAGGACATTTATATTTCCATTATAATAATTGGAGGTCAGTATAAACCTGAAAACAAAATGAAAAGTGCAAAATCCACAAGTAAGCTCAAATTCGGAAACCAGATTCTGGGCTCTGCTACTCCCTTCTTCATTCCATATATCTGGCTAAAACTCCTAGGGCCAGAGCTTCAAGACACAAATAAATTAAAAGTCTGAAGTGACCTACAACATCATCTATTCCAGTTCTTTCATTTTAGAGATGAGTTGAGGCTGAGAGATGGTAAAGAACTTGCCTAAGATCACATGTCTAGTTTGAACGCATGCTAGGACTAAAAGCTCAGTCTCTGGGGCCTGCTTTTCTCATTCACCAAATGAGGTTGGATTGGATATACTGAAATATCCAGCTTTATTCTTTTATATTGCCTCCATATACATTAAGTACTGGAAGACACCAAGGAGCTGAATATCTATGGTACCCCTGCTCCATCTCAGGGGACATTTCTATCCAAGGAAAGGTGGGAGGAAAGAGAAAATTCAAAGTGCACATTTTGTTCTGGAAACTCCTTTTGCAACCCACTACTGATGCAATCAGTGCTAGCAGGCTCATCCTGAGTATTCATGAGAGATTAACTCATTAAAATATAACCGCAGCTTCTTGGGAAGAGTAGCCAAAAAATCCCTCATTAAAATTGCGTTTCTATTCATGCAAATGTCTGGGTTTGCTTGAAAAACCGGCCAGTCCATGCTGGGTTTAAAGTTTGCATGGTGGTTGCACGATGGATCATGGATGAGTGAACAAATTTCAGCTCTCAAATCTGTTTGGCCAGAGTTGAAACTTAGAATGTATAGGGTAATATGGCATAAACATTCCTCCCCAACCCCATGTCCATTCCACCCTTTTTTAGTAATAGAATCTCTAATTTTTAAGTAGGCATGCAGCCTCTCAGAATTTAGGCTTTAATTTCCTTTCAGTTGGTTATGGCCATATGACTAATATGACTAAGCTTTTCAGGGTTTCTCAACATTGCCACTATTGACATTTGGGATGAAAATTCTTAGTCGTGGGGGCTGTTCTGTGCCTTGTGAAAATTTTAGCAGCATCTCTGGCCTCAACCCACCAGATGCCAGTAGTCTCCACTGCCTCCCACCCCCCATCCCAGTTGCAACAACCAAAAATATCTGGAGACATTGTCAAATATCAGCTAAGGGACAAAATGTCCCCCAGTTGAGGATCACTGAGTTAAAGGAATGTGAGTGAAAGCATCCTGTTCCACTTCTAAGAAGTATCTTTAAATAGGATGTTCTTTGCTACTTCATCTTTCCTGCTGTGATGGCTGGAGCTTGAGCAGCTATTTAGGACAAACATGAGGCAGTGCATTATTAGAGACAGAAGTGGGACACTATATAAGAAGAGAGGTTCCCTATGATCAGTGGAGCCACTCTACAGCCATAGGTCTGCACACCTTTAGACATTTTGCATAAGATCAACATAAGCTTCTTTCTCCTTTATTTCCTTGTTATGTTGGGTTCTCTAATGAGGGCACAGTTTTCTCCACCCTATTTGTAGTTTTGCTCTGATGGTTAAAAGTTAAGTGGAGGTTGTATGAAAATAGAATGAAGCCTTCTATAGGTGGATGTGCAGCTGCTATTGGGCTCAGATGAATTTTGAAATCGAATTAGATTCATTTTAATTTTCTCCAGAAGAATAAGCAAAACAATTGTTAGGTTGGTGCAAAATTAATTGCAGTTTTTGCCATTACTTCAGTATAAATCCAGACCTAGTGTCATCCATGGTGCAGTTATGCAATAAGAAGAGTCTTCAATACCATCCCCAATTCCATCTATTTCAATGAAGACAATCTTGATTAGGGATCAGGAGGACAAACGACAATTTGCACTGTTCTTATTTCCTTTTGTCCATTATCTTCAATGAATATTTTATTCAGTGTCTACTGTTAAAGGTTCTTAATGAAGCTGCAATATATGTGTGATCTGAGAAAAATACAACAGGCTGTCATCACAGAAATCGTTCTCCAATAATGGGATTTCTCTTAATGCTAAACGAGGTGAAAAGAGGGAAGAAGGAGAAAAGGGAACAAACATGCATTGCATTTCTACAATAAGTCAGTCACTGCAGTAGGCAAGTTATTTGTATTATCTCTAAACAGTAATTTAAAAACATATGAACACATCAAGGTATTTATGACAGTTATAGTAAGGTGGAGGTGAAATAAACTTGAAAGATCATCTACAGATTAGAAAACTGATTACTCGCCTGGGCTCACTTTGCTGCCTGGGACAAAACTGGGTGCAGAAGGATGATCTCCTAGCTCAAAGTGGGCGTTCTCATTTCCTGCTTCTGTCCCTACCCACTCATTATTTACAGAATCTAGTGACCAGAGGCTTTTCCTCCTCATCAAGGGCAGAATAAGGAAATTGGTTTGAGCTGCAATACAAAAGATTTAAGTAAGATGCAAGGCAATTTCGTGATGCTAACATCTGCTTATCATAAGAGGTCACCATGGAAGATCTCTTTTAAAATATAATTGCTTGTTATCTACTTATGAGAGTAAAGCTCAGTAGACTTGGCTAAAGGTAAAGAGTACAGGGTCTAGTGCAACAACTCTGTGAGATGTCTTCAGCATCCATAGCATGTATAGAGAAGGTTGAGAACTCTGCTTGGGTTCAACTTATCACCACCTGGCTGGCAATGGTCAGGGATGGCCTTTTCATCATAGTTTATTCAAGACTAATAGCAGCAATAGCCCATACTCATCTCACACTTACTGTGGACGAGCATTGCTCATGGCACTTTACATGTCTTTGAATGATTC
The DNA here is from genome assembly GCA_036589455.1 of Ateles fusciceps. NCBI lineage: Eukaryota > Metazoa > Chordata > Mammalia > Primates > Atelidae > Ateles > Ateles fusciceps. The sequence continues at coordinate 11,963,748 of JAZHEH010001266.1, read as the reverse complement.
CCATTTTGTAGATTAAGAAACAAATTGATTTGCTTAAGGTCATGCAATGCCATCAGCAAGTGGTGGAAGCTGGATGCAAACTCACATAGTTCTCTTTCTATGGTTGACTTTAAACTGCTGTCTGTGAACTCTGTGCCATAAATACAATGACTGGTATTTATATTATTAATGTAGTTCTAAAAAGGACACATGCTCCAAATGCTATATTTTAGGTTCTACCAAGAAAATTAAGGCATCAGATTATTTCCAAATTCACAGTAAAGTGATTCTCAAAAATAGCCAGTCAGAAGTGAAATAGTCAATGGTGGCTAAGGTTTTTATTCTCATGCTAAGGTTTGGGTAGGAGAGTCTGCCCTGTGATTATCATCTGGCCAGCACCTGGCGCAGGATTACCCACAGGGTTCAAACCTTGTTTTATCAAGGCTTGGTGGGAACCCTGGAAGTTAGCCTCTAGGAGGAACAAAAATGGGAGGTGGGGGAAGCATATAGCATACAGAGACTGGAAAAAGTGTTCTTGTATATCAAAGCCATACATTTCTACAATTGGTAGCCTTGTGGTGACCTCCCATTTTTCTAGAGCTGTATCTATCTGTCTAGAGCTGTATCCATCTATATCTGGAACCTATTAATAATCAGCAACTCAAAGGTAAGTAAGTGACAGAGAAGTGGGTAGTTCATTTAATGTGTGCTGTGATTTGGTTGCAGTTTGTAAGGCTAAGTGTCATGTTGAAATTTGATCCTCAGTGTTGGAGGTGAGCCTGGTGGGAGAGGTGTTTGGGTTGTCCAGGCAGCTACCTCATGATAGCTTGGTGCCATTCCTGTGGGGAGTGAGTTGTTGAGAACGGTTGTTGAAAAGAGTCTGGCACCTCTCTCCCTTCTTTTGGCTTCCTTTCTCTCAGCATTTATGCCTGTTTCCCCTTCACTGTCCATCACGAGTGGAAGCTTCCTGAGACCCTCACCAGAAGCACATGCTGGTGCCATGCTCCTTGTACAGTCTATAGAACAATGAAACAAACAAACAAACAAACGGAAAACATCTTTTCTTTATAAATTACCAAGCCTCAGATAGTCCTCTGTAGTAGCACAAACAGACTAAGACAAAGTGTTTCCCTCAGAATCTTCTGTTTGCTGAAGAGGATGGGAAATGCAAGGAGGGTATACAGATTTAGCACCAGATGGTGGATTGGACAAAACAACATCAAAGCTTCCTTTCAGTGAAGTCCTATAAGCCTAAAGGAAATGGAGAATTAAAGTATAATGTGGCCAATTCTGGACATCACACAGCAAAAACAACAAAGCAACCCACATGCAACAACTATGAAATGGAGTGGATGCGTTCCATGGTCCAGGTGGCTCCTGTGGTCTGTCACTGCCTGGGAACCCAACAATCATCAGAGCTAACGATAAAATGACTGAAAGCTCAGGCACTTTAGTACTGTTTCCCTGAGCTAGCTGCATACTGATTTAGACACGTTTCAAAAGTGCTAAATGAAATCCTATTCCCAAATTATGAAACTAAATATTTTTCTTAGACATATCTCACATTGTTCTGTATACCAGGGAAATTTCCCATGACCCTTGGAGTCACCCCTATTTATTTGCTCCCATACACACTTCTTCTGGGATGTAAGACAATCTGGTTGAAGACTAACATGTAAGTATCCAGTGGCATGTCAAACAAAGCTGTTGTTTTACGAGAACGAAGTGAAAGCTCATTTCAGAAACTGAAGCTTCTCAGGAATGAATTAAATGGTTTGGTAGGCATGACTTGACACCTATCAGAAAATTACAAGTGTTGTTTAGTTAGGAGAAACGAATTAACTAATTTCTAAAATGCCTGAGTTTGGGATCAAGAATCTCAACAACTTGATGTATTCGTGATGGAGAACCCAACTCAAAAAAAAAAAGTGCCATCTACAGAGTTTTATCACTGTATACATAAGGAATGGGTTTAAGCTATTACATTAACAGAGATTTTTAAGATATACCATGAAAAAAATGCATTTCAAGCAGCTGATACACCAAAGGCAGTTAAATTTGGTTTAATTGTTTATTGCTTTGCAGAGTCAGAGACAGAAAATTAATTAAAGTCAATACTCAGTAGACTTGGTTGCTATTAAGTAGCATTTGAAATCTGATTTAATTCACGAAATGACTGATGGAAAACACAACAGCCCAATTTTTCAAATCAGGCAAATTTATTATTTAACTCACTGATAAATATTTAAATCTAAATGAACCAGAGAACACAAACAGGCACAAGTGGCAAAATCAATTTAAAACTCATAAAGATCCATAGCAATTATCAAAGCAAGTGACGATGGTAAATATTTCATTGGTATAACAGCAAGGGGTTATATTGGTGAATACACACAGTTCAAGCTGTCCCAATCATTTAGATTCATCATGTCCTTTCAAAGTACCCAGTGTTCTTTCTATTTTCATTTATTTTCTTCCTTTCTTTCTCATTACCTTGAGGAAAAAAATGATTTGTTTTCATCTCTCTGGCAAAGAAACCAGACAAGAGGCAAATAATAATAACATTAGTGACTTCTTTAGGCTTGGGACAGGGAGGGATGTTAAACAAGGGTAGAAGACCAATACAAATAGAAAACATTTTAAAATATGATTCTATATATTTCTATCTTTCTTATTAGACTCTCATTTCTACATCATGTTGACTGACAAAAGCATCTCTCTTCGACTCTAAATGCCTATATCTAAATTTCTAAAATTAGTTTTCTAATGTTTTACGTACTGGATTTCACTGTTCTAGTTGTATTTTGTCTTTGTCTTGCCATTCCTGTGATTACTTCTCTAAGTCTTCACTATGACAGGATAACAAAGAATGCATAAAATGTCTGCATTTTGACATTGAATTTTCTATTTAATTTGTGCACAGTTAGGGTAAAATGTGTATAAGATTCCTATTTTTAAAACTTTTGGTCACGATGATAATATGCTGTAAGTTTTAATTTTATTGTATATTATAAAATACATACTCCATATTGAAGATTTTCTTTAATATTCTATATTATTCGATGATTATAAATTTTTCAAATATTGCTTTCTGAAATACTGACCTATAGGGATGGTAGGTGCCATATATTATTCCCTCCAGCCTATAGATTCATTTCTTTGTGGATTATTTTTATTTCCATTATTAACCATTGCTAGATCAGCTGGAGAACCACCATTTGCAGCCCCAGAGCCACTCTCCACCTGTCTCTGCCGTATTCTGTGCCTGTTGGCAGAGGCTGCCCCACACACTGCATCAATGGGCTCTGTGAACCTCCATCTTCCTGCTGGGTTTGACATCTGGCAGGAGATCAGAAGGCAAGAAAAGAGCAAAATTTGGGTGTTTATTCCCTCTGATTTCCCCCTGTGAGGCCTCTTTACATTGGCAGAGCTACAACCAAAGGCCACACCTCTTGCCAGATGGCCCTTTCCATACAAGGGCCCTTTCTGGATTCCAGTAAAGGCTCCTTTCCCTATCACCTTAAGTCTAGAGGTGGAAAGCCTGCTGCCGGGAGTACCTCTGGAGCATTGCTCCTTCATTTTCAGGCTGCTTATACCCTCTTTACAGCTTTGTAAATCGTTCTTTTTATTAATCTCCTTAAATTACCTTTCTTGGATGTGCCATGTATTTTTTGCGAGAGTCTGGTCTGATAATCAGGCTGAGTGTGTTTCCATTTGTTTGGATATTTTTCCTATGTGATAAATAACTTGTATGTATCATGATTTGTTCTCTAAAGGATTTGGTGTATTTTTAAATAATCCGCAAAATATACAAAATAAAATAAAATGATTATTGGTAAGAAAAGAAAAAAGAGGCAAAGGGAAAAATAAGGGCAAGAACTTAACTGAAATCAGGAATTATATTAGCATGTGAAGTGGAAGCCGTTTTGTCTTCAAACTTGCTAACAGACAAAGCCAAAGAGAAAAAAATGTTTAAAAAAAGAATTTAATAGGAGACATACAACATTCTTCACATCAAGAACAGAGAAAATTCCTTTAAGGTAAAAAGGAAACAATAATGCCATAAATGGCATCTTTAACCACATTCCAAATGTCCCACTCAATCAGATCAAAATATTTTCTCCAAAGCAACAAAATTACTGTCTGACTTGTATAACATTTGCTAAGAGGAATCTCTAAAAAAAAAGTCATATTTTCATTTTCTGGGGTGATGGGAGCTAACTTTTAATGGATTTTAACTTTTAATGAGTTATAATGATGAAGGAGTTTGGAGTCTTATGCTTTGTGTATGTTTTTGCTTAAAAATATGTTTAAATGATTTAAGAATTTATTGGCCACCATCAAAATGATCAGGTATTAAGAAGAACAAAACTAGATTAAACATAAGTTGCACTATATATGTTTATTTAATCAAGCTAGCATTAAAATTATTATAAATGAGGAGAATTGTGGGCTGGATTGGCATATATAGATTATAAATTAAGAAACCTTAAAAAACATTTCCCCCTAATAAATTATAATTATCACCACAGCCTATTGGTGGCACTAATCTTATGGAGCGATGTTAACACTACTGGAACATAAACTCATATTCATCATATTAATAATAGAATCATATAGTGCTTAACAATATGAAGAGTATTATGGCACACACACACTAACTATTTTAGCCCTACCACAGTTTGGGGGAGACAGTCACTGCTGTCCTCGTTTTATAAAGTAGGAGAACGAGTGCAAAAAGATGAGATGACTTGCCCAAGGTCTTACAGATTGTGTATGTCAGGGCTCAGAGTAGAACCACAGAAGTCTTTCAATGGGGATCTAGTGTTTTTATTGTATCATAGTCTATGGCTCAATGCTTAAGGAACCTGAGGGGAGGTGGAGAGAGGAGGAATCCTCATGTGGAAAAGCAATACTAAGCATACAAGTAGAAAGAAAAGACTTGAGTATATAAATTCCGGTGATCAAAGTTTAGAAAGGACTTTAGAAACCATTCAGTTCAGCCCCATGTTTTGTAGCTGCACAAACTGGAAATGGCTAAGTTCACCAAAATGGCTTCATTTTCTTTCCCTCTAATTTGTAATACTTTTCTTAGAGGAGTGCTAACACAAGTGAAAGAATCTTTCAATTAAATATACATAGAGCTTTGAATAATAAAGCTGGCAACTTTGAGTATAATATTTCAAAAGGCATCTTTTGAATTAAAAGAAATCACATTTCATTTTTGGATGAGTCTTAAATTCCAGTGACGGTACAGTCTATAGCCACCATTCCCAAACTGCACTTAAGTGCCCCAGGGGTGGTGCAGGGACTCACAGGGGCTACAAGGTATTTTAAACTTTAGACAGAAACATGGTATTAACTGACATCTGTCAATAGCATGAGACCTGCTAGTTCAAGGTAGTTTAAACACTTAAACATAGTTTAAACATTATTAGATCATGCTACATTCCTTTCAATGACAGCTTCTTACTGTAAAGCTGAGTTTTTGGCAATTGACATAATAAAAAACAAATATGACACCACAATCAGTGTTAATTAGGAAATGAGGATTACCATACCTAATCTGATTTCTAGGATTTGAAAAGTTGTGCAGTGCCCAGTAGGCACACATGGCATGTTAGTAACTGACTGTGGCTATGTACCACTAAACTAAACTTTATTTCAGTGTACATGTATTATTTTTTAAATCACTATTAAGTTGTTGGGACATAAAACTAACTTGTTTTGACTTACTACTTGATAAATGAAACTCAAATATCTCTTGGCCTTGGGACAATGTGAAAAAAAATTACTGTAATACTAAAGATACCGTGAACCAAAGAAAGTCTGGGCATCTCTATCCTAATGGTTAAGAATGTGGACTCCAGAGTTAGAATGCCAGCTTCACCCCATACAGCTGTGCTACTTCGAGCCAAACCTCTCTCTATGCCTCTGTTTCTTCATCCATAATATGGACTTATAATGGGACATACCACAATAGAGTTATTGTGTAGATGAGTAAGTCAGTGTATGTAAGCTAGGCAGAAGAAAGCCAGTCACAGAGCAAGTGTTTTCTCTATTAGTATTAGCCATTACGCTTATATGACAAGATTTTACTACAGGCCTTCTGATCACAGTCTGTGCCTGCTCAGTCAAATAAGAAACATCCAAGCTTGGAGAGGCTGTGCGTGTGGAGCCTGTAACCTGGAGAACTTTCTTCCTTCATTCCTTTTTTTGTTTGTTTTATATGGGAGGAAGCATACCAGAAATTTTTTGGAGAAATTTCAGCTAGTGTTCAATGCTTTCTCAGTCAGAATTCCAGAGAAGGTAAGGCGTTTTAATGTTCCAAACATAGCTTCAGAAATTTCCATGTGTACCTTGCTTGGTAAACAAAGCTGAAATAACTTCAGTCCCTGGCAAGGTGAGTGTACTGATCACCTCTTTGAGAAAATGACCTTTGCAACAACTGCTATACCTATTCCCACATCAAAAATTGGCTTTCACTTTCTTCTCTGTGGATCCTTATAGCTGTTCACAGCTATATTTTGGAAATGTCACATCTCTTGAGCTGTGTTTTGTCTGACTTCCCATGTAATTATTAGTTTCTAAGAAAGAGGTGTATTTTATTTCTTTTTAAAGTTTTCTCTTTTTTTCTAACAATTACTGTGTATCCATTCTATGCCTTGAAAGCAGCATAATAGCTCCTAGAGGACAAAAGATTGTGTTTCAGATATTAAATAAACAAAGATCTAACAATATGCAAATTAATTACAGCATATTTATACCATTATAAATTATAGTTTTAGAGACTATTCAATGACATTCTTAAACACAATATACTAATAAGCAAGAAGAATACAAAATTGTGTATCAATATGGCCCTAGTTTTATAAAAATAGGAATTAGATATATTTAGATACATGTGTGTATATCCATTTTGGAAGTCTGAAAAATACAGCAAATATGATTTGATATATGCAACAACTTAATTTCACTTACATTTTGGTTCAGATATAGTTATTTCAACTGACAGAGACAGAGTATACAACTAACGTTAAATAATAATGATATTTCATCATCCCAGATGTCTAGAGATGTGTGATTCAGTGGTTGGTTGAGTAGTTTGATCATAAGTACTTAAATCAACATTTTAAAATTTGAACCACATTCCTCATTTTGTTTATTTTCATTTAAACTTTCTTGAGGTCTCTATCATTTATTCATTTAACAAATAATGCTGTAACATCTGTACTGTTCTACAGTCTATTCTATGTTGGGAGGCTAGTGCAGTGATTAAGAAAGTTTCTGCTCTCATTGGCGGAATTGGGGGTGAATGGACACAACCTGATGCAGTGTGACACTTCCTCTGTTCTTAAGTTCTCAAAAAAATAGAATTTTATTAGAATTGAATTCTGCTCTAGTCTCTTCCTGACCAGAGCCAAACTTAGAAAAGAACTAAGTGTTTATAAGAAAAGCTTACTCTTCCCAGTAGCTTTGTAAGTCACATAGTAATTTACTGAGAATTCTTTATGGACAAAGCAGCCCTCTCATTGGCTTGTGGAGGTACAAAAAAAAAAAAAAAAAAAGGAAGAACATGTTTTTGTGCTATAGAAACTTAATACCAAGGGAAAGACATTCCCAAAATGCAATTAAAGAAGGCTTGCAGCTGGGCGCAGTGGTTCACGCCTGTCATCCTAGCACTTTGGGAGGCTGAGGGGAGCCGATCACTTGAGGTCAGGAGTTCAAAACTAGCCTGGCTAACATGGTGAAACCTTGTCTCTACTAAAAATACAAAAAAGTTACCCCGACATGGTGGCAGGCACCTGTAATCACAGCTACTTGGGAGGCTGAGGCAGGAGAATTGCTTGAACCTGGGAGGCAGACATTGCAGTGAGCCAAAATCACACCACTGCACTCCAGCATGGGCGACAGAGCAAGACTCCATCTCAAAAAAAGAAAAAAAAAAGGAAGAAGAAGAAGGCTTACAAGCATTCAAGGAGCTCATATAAATATGTCATTTTATTAAAATTATTTCTAATGATGGTCAGCATAAGTACATGTGAATATATCATCACTTAAGAAGTTCATTTTGTAAGTCCACGTTCTTAGGTTTGCCTAAAATGTAAACTATAGCAAAGTGCCTGTCTGTAAACTTCTCAGGGAAATGTGTAGCAGAATATAACAAATAAATCATTTATAAACTAGATATTTGCATACTTATTCTCATATAAAACCATAACTAAAGTTAATCCTCTTGTTCTATTTGAGCATTGAAGCATAAAAACAATGAAATTAATGGTACATGAATGATAAGGCATCATGACTTGAGGTTATTGCCAAATTGTCCCAATAGATGTTAGTTTTAATAAGTTTGGAGGTTTTAATAAATATTTATTTGGCCAATTAAAGATTGCATATGATAACATTAAACTGGTCATATTAATTATATACTTTAATTATTTCTAGACTCTCATAGCTTTTGTTGTTGCCTGGCGTACCATAAAATTTCAAGATAATAATTAAATGTGAGGTTTAATATCATCTCCAGAGCAGGGACCTTGTGCAGCATGTGCTTACAGTTAATAATACAAATAATAAATGATGTTAAAGTTAGTTAAAATCAAATTGTTTCTTTATTCAAAATTTCTCAATATAGCACATAATAAAATAAGCCTAGTCATTTGGCTAATTAGCCCTCACTCTGATAAAAAAAAAAAAAGGATGGAAGGGATTAGAAATATAAAGGATAAGAAAATGTAATGAGAAAGTTGGTGAGTATTTGGCCACAAAAGAACAGAACTGAATAATATCTCATGTAACCATATAATTATGGGTGGGTTATAAGGAAATATCCAGAGTGTGACCTAGCACACTCAGAAAAAATAGTATCACTCCCACATTATATTATGAACAATTTCAAACATACAGAAAATTTGCAAAACTTGTACAGTGAACACCTGTATGCCCATCACCTACATTCTAGCAGATATTACTTTATACCTGAAAGAAGAATTAGAAAAACAGAGAAAAGGTAAGAAATCACTCAGAGTGGCAGTTTAAAAAAGTACAGTAAACAACTATCCTTATATCAAAAATACATAGTAAGAAATAAAATTAAATATAAGATTCCATTCGCAATAACAGCAAAATATTAAAATATCAAGAAATCAACAAGAAATGTGAAGGATATATATAAAGGGAAATATTTGTATTTTTTCTGAGTCATATTAGATAGTAAATGGAAAAGCATACACTCATTCTTGATTTAAAAAAATCACTCAACATCATGAAGATGTAAATTCACCTTAATATAGTGTTGAAATTATTTGCAATCTTAATTAAAAGTAATCAAAATATCTTTTACAAAAATGCTTTTAAAATTTATTTGAAGGAATACACTTGCATAAAATGAGAAAAAAATATGAAAAATCCTAACAAGGCAGAAAAAATATGCAACATATTAAAATGTTTCAAAAAAGTAATGTCCAAAATGGTGGTACAAGAATAGACAAGATCAATGGAGGAATCTAGAAGAGCCAGAAATACATTCCTAGAAAAACTAAAATGCTGTTAAAATGGGTTTGCCAAACTGTTGGGAAAAGATGTACTATTTAGTACATGTTGTTGGTTCATATGTGTAGCTATTTGGACAAAACGCAACACTTGTTCTTTACTTCATAATCAATTCTACACAGATTAAAAGTTTAAACATTTTTAAATGTAAAATAATCAAAGAAGAAAACTTTTGGTGATCTTGGATTAGGAAAGACATTTCTCAGCATAACAAAAATCTGTAAGTAATAAACTAAAATCTAGATAAGTTTGTTTCAAACATTTATGTTTAATGCGAAACATTATAAACAAAGTGAAACAATAATATTAATGGCAAAGAAAAAATAGAGTTGTCACATATATGACCGAAAGGATTAATTTAATACATAAAAACTTTCGTGTAAATCAATAAGGCAAATTACTCTGTAGGAATTTGGACAGAAGATATGAGAATAGAAACAAATACAAATCAACAACAAAAACCACTAAAATTGCATGGCCTTGCTCGTAAATAAAAACAAGATACACATTGCTTAAGTCTTTTAAAACAACTTAAATTTATAAATAATACTGTGTGTTAATAAAGACTAAAGAAAATGCATGCATTAGCTAAGAGATTAACGAATTATATCTAAATTATTTGTGGTTAAGAATTAAGAAAACCTAAACATACTGATATAAATAGGTGCCCAAAATATATTGTGAAAGGAAAAAGCAAGTATAGTACAGCACATAGTATGAGATGATTTTGTTAAAAAAAAAAAGAAGTACATATACCCATGCTCCACATAACTATGTTTTGGTCAGCAATGGACTGCATAGACAATGGTGGTACCAGAAGATAATATTACTTGGCTGGGTGCTGTAATCCCAGCACCTTGGGAGGCCAAGGTGGGCCAATCACTTGATGCCAGGAGTTTAAAACCAGCCTGGCCAACATGGCAGAACCCTATCTCTACTAAATATACAACAACAGCAACAACAAAATTAGCAGAGCATGGTGGCGCAGGCCTGTAATCCCAGCTACGCAGGGGCTGAGGCATGAGAATCGCTTGAACTCAGGAAGCAGAGATTGCAATGAGCCAAGATTGCACCACTGCACTCCAGCCTGGGCGACACAGCAAGGCTCTGTCTCAAAAAAAAAAAAAAAAAAAAAAATATATATATATATATATATAAAATACTATAGTTTTTGTACTTTTTCTGTGTTTAGATATGTTTAGATACACAAGTACCACTGCATTACAATTGCTTACAGTATTTAGTACAGTAACATGCTGTACAGATGTGTAGCCTAGGAACAATAGGCTATGGTGTGTACTAGGCTATACCAGCTAGGTTTGTGTAAGTGTACTCCGATGCTTGCACAATGAAATCACCTATGATCCATTTCTCCGAAAGTATCCTCATTGTTAACTGACACATCACTGTATACTCATATATATGTATGTTCATATATTTATATGTGTAGAGGTCCATATACCAAACTATTTTCAGTGTCCACTTCTCAGAGGTGAGATGATAAAGAATAGGAAAAAACGTCATTGGAACTTTTATTTTTTCTTCTATAAAACTTTACATTTTGGGATTTTAAAATTTTAACTATATAAAAATCCTTTTCTTGTTTTTTGAAATAATCATAGATAAGAATTTTTTACAAGGAGCATCTATTTTATAATGCAAAAAAAAATGTAAAAGACTAAAACACTTTAAGTAAAAAAAAAAAGATAAAAATAGTTGACAAAAGATAAATTCAATTCTGCAGCTTCTATAGTGACATAAGACTGGATTTCACAGCCCCATACTTAATGTATCTTATTATATTTGAGTAAACGGTGTAGTTACACTGTTATCTCTCCACTTGATACTTATAACCTACATATAATTTTCATTCCATTGGGTGAGTCCAATCATTTTTAGCTAATAATTTTTCTAAAAGTCCTTGTTTAAGGAGCATGCCAAGCATTATTATAAGTAGGTATCAGGAATAAGAGAACTCCACCTGCCAACTGCGGTCTAGATTTTGCTGCTCAAGAGAGGCAAAATGGATGCAACCCCCCCACAGCGTGATGCTTTCAAAGTCTCATCTGAGCCTGAGTAGACCACAACTTTAACTCATAGCAGACATTTGTTATAGTTACCTTTTGTTCTATACTTACTATGTGCCAAATGCAACTCTAAACTTTTCATATTATTAACTAATTTGAATCTCATTAACAATCCTATAAGGTTATTATCCTTTTATTATTTTAAGTTTACAGATTTTTTTTTTTTAAAAAGCTCAACTCTAAAAGATCTCAGTAACTTCCTTAATGACACATATATGCTAATTTAGGATTTTCTAATTCTAATGTTCATATGGCTATGCTATACTTAGAGAAGTGGAGTATCTAGTGAAAAGAATTTTTGGGGGGAGGATGAATAAGAAAACAACCATTGATATACAAGCTTGTATAGAGAGAGCTTGGGCAAATGTATGCAAGATCACAGGCCTTCTAAAATTTCTGCTCAATTTTCAAAGCTACTGTGACCTGTCAGGGTGGTCTTTGCCAATGGCCAGTGGCTGGGAAGGACAACAAAACTCCAAAGAAAAAATTTTCTTGACGGCAAGAAAAATATAGGGTCAGTATTCTAATCTATGTTATGAGTGTCTGAATACCAGAACCTGACCTAGTTTTGTTTATGTTATCAGAAAGTGCTTCTGTGAATGTAATGACTTTGGTAGAAAAAGCTATCTTAGAATGAGATGCCCTCAGATGATATTTCAAGTATTGAAATCTCCAGGGCCAAAGTCTTGTACTAGTGAAAATGTCTAAAATATGAGTTTCAGACTCAAGCCATCCTGCTTCAGATATGAATGACATGCAGAACATGCTGCTTGGATAACAGCAACAGATCTCTTTTGTCTGGGTCTTTAGATGCTCAGCAGGTCTCTGACTTCGCCAGCAACAATCGCGATGAGAGGGGTGGGATCCAGTCTATTGCAGCTGGTCTCTAGAATTGGTTATGATGTTCCCATCCTGAAGAGAGTGTGTGGGAGTCACAGTCCAGGGCAGTTGGGAGCAAACAAGACCATCCCTTTGCAAAAGCGTAAGCACCCTAGGGGAATTCCTAGAAATACTGGAGAAGTGGATACCCTTAGGGGAGGGGGGGTTGGGTTTCCTGTTACTCTGTGCTGGAGATTACTGAACAATGTACTCTGAGGCAGATTATTCACAAACCACAATGGCAAAACAGCATTTCACCAGATGCATTCTTCATGGCAGGATTGTTGAAAGCAAAAAAAACTGCCCAAGATTGAGACACCTGGAAACTTTGAAAGAAAAAAAATGATACTTGATGGCCAGGAAGTGTGATTATCAACATAATTCCCAAGCAGTGAAATGGGTTCCTGATTTGGTAGAAGTTCCAGAATATTGATCATGACTGGAAATAGCACACACAAGCAAGTCTAAGTGAGATTTAAATATGGCTACTGTCTTGTGAGCAGTGAGTAATAATGCCCACTGTCTAGCATACAATAGAGCTTAACGGAGTTAGAGCAAAGTGGCAAGTAATTAAAACCCACTTCTAACAATCAAGTGTGAATCTCTCACAGGAAGAATATGTTCTAGACAGCTGGTGACAAAAGACTGGGGACCTCTTTCACTAAATGACAAGCCAGTAAACTTATTCCATAATAAAGATCTTCCTTCCTAGCCATGTCCATGGAAATATAATCTGAAGATTTCACATGTGATCTCTGATTCAAAACCTTCCTTAGTTAAGTAAATTACTAAAGCAAAACTTTCATGACTTGGAAGAAAAAAAGGAAACAGAGCAACCAAGGATTCTGCCTATATATGGCAGGATTGTGGAACTCACCTAGTGTGGACACTCAGTGTTGTGCTTTACACCTTCACAAGCATGAAGAACAAGGCTAGTTTGTTTCCCAGGTTGACTAATGTAGATTGCAGCCATCCCAAATACAGAAGAGATTAACTAATTGGACTCACTTCCTGCTATTACCAAGCATTGAAACTTGCAGTTGACCTTGATGTAAGCTTTAAGGGGTGGAACACCTAACCTTTGTCTTCCACATGGCACCTTCTTCTAGCCCCAGCCCTCATCACCAACATGAAGATGTGGTTCACTGAGTGTTGAACACCTCCTTTTGTGGTAAATACAATGAAAAGTATGCCCATCACATTGAATGCAAAGTGTCCCATTGTGAAATTAGGTCACACATGCTATTTCTATGTCATAAATACCAAAGCTACCTGGACATTGTTTTTAGAAAATAGTGTTTATTGTCTTTTTGCTCGTGTAAGTCTTTCATGAAACCTTGATCAGCCCTCACCTCTTCCTCAACATATAGAGGAAACAGCTTCCAACTACTTCTCATCTTTTCCTATTTCTACCACCACCATCCCCCAGAGACTTTCTTTCTTCTACCCATAGGATTATTTTATGCCTGACATTCACCCTTACCGTCTTGAGCCTCCATATCCTGTCACAACATGAAGCCTGTACTATCATGTAGGCCCACACTCTCAGGCTCCTCTTCATGCAACCACCATGGGAAATTTAGCTTCTTTTTTGATCTCTGTTTTCTCATGAAAAATTGACTTTTAACCTTTCGTGGTGGTAGGCAAAATGAAAGGTTCAAGCACAGGTTGGGAAAGGATGTGAACCCGATCCAGGCTAACAGTAATTGTTATTCTATCATACCTGGTTGCCATCTTTAGTGCTGTTTTTTTTATCTTTCCTTTTTTGCTATTGATCATGTTGTCTGTTTCATTTGACTCTGGGCCACATTATTAAAACTGTTTTGTAGCAATTATTAGTCTGTAGGTTTTCTCGGCATATTTGTCTTCTTACCATTCTTCCCTAAATCTTTATCCCACACAATGTCACAGGAGTATGAGATTTTGCGTTACTTTTGCCTTGTATAAATGTTTTAGCCTTTGAATTGTTTTGGTTTTAAAAGAAGGATTGTGATCTTCTCTCCTTTGGAAATATCTCTCACAATCTTACTCTTTCTTTTCACTTTGCTGGATTCCATGGTTGCTAACTTACTGCATGCTCAGGGCGCAGAATACAAATCATTCCATTAATGACTCCAGATTTCACATGGAGAACTCAGACACATGTTTCCCATTTTTCTCCCTTTTATGCTGCATACTTTTGCTGAATCATTTTATTGGTAATGGGGAAGACGCCAGAATACTTACAGGATCATGGTCATGAGAGTGTGCTGTTATTTGTACTATGCCTGGATAATACCAACGTAATCAATCAAAACGGAAACATTTGGTCAAACAAGCATTTTCAAAATCATTAGCGTAATGCTAATAGCGCTGAGTATTTAAACAAACTTATAGTTATTTGGACATGATTCAGAAACAAACATAGCACAGTACCTTGTAAACACTTCTGTTTCCAAAAAATGAAGAAATTTTGTTGGGATTTTGTGTAGTTGCAGCATAGCTCAGGGAAATAGAACTCCATCACCAGCACCACCACTGATTTTCTGAAAGAGACATAAGCAAGTTGCTTAACCATGCCACGCCTCAGCTTCCTCCTTTACAAAATGAACATTACTAAATCTTATTTATTTTGGGGTATATTTGGGAATATAATGAAAACTGTGAACCCTCATGGATAAATACAACATGAAATTTGCAAGTGACTTCTAGAAGTTTACAGACATCCTAAAATCAATCCACACACCTCACAGGGGTTTGTTAAGAACTCTTAGGACTGATGACCTTTGAAGTCTTGTTAGTTGAACATTTTGTGATTCTGTGAATTTTCTCCTATATCCTCAACCATTTCTTTACCATGAACTCCTGCAATGCATATTATGTGGGAGTTATGGATTTGCTAAAACATGCTTTGTTGCCAATCTAGTAATGCTTCTACATTCTGTGGCTTCTTCTAGTGAGGGCAGATTCTCATAGAATTAAGAAATACAAAGAATCAGGATCTATCCCTGTCTCACTACCATCCAGGCGTGACTGACAAGCACCACCTTCTGGAGGAAACAGGTAGTAAATGTCAAAGTTGATGATCTTTGACTCAGCTGTGCTTTTCTCAGGTACCCAGGGCCCAATCTCTCCCTGACTTCAGCATCGGTCTTACCCTACATTTCTTTCTTTCTTTCTTTTTTTTTTTTTTTTTTTTTGAGATGAAGTCTCACTCTGTGGGACAGGCTGGAGTGCAGTGGCATGATCTTGGCTCACTGCAACCTCCGCCACCCAGGTTCAGGCAGTTCTCCTGCCTCTGCCTTCCCAAGTAGCTGGGATTACAGGCATGTGCCACCACACCCAGCTAATTTTTGTATTTTTAGTAGAGACAGAGTTTCACCATGTTGGTCAAGCTGGTCTCGAACTCCTGACCTCGTGATCCACCCGCCTCAGCCTCCCAAAGTGCTGGGATTACAGGTATGAGCCACTGCGCCCAGCCTACCCCCACATTTCTTAAGCACTCTTTTCCCCTTTACTCTGACCAATGGTGAAGCTACCTTTTGCCTGGGAAGCCTGCAAAATGGTTTGAGTCTAAAAATTAATTATGTTAATTGAAAAAATTCTACCTTTCATTAGAAATCTCATAGTAACAAAACTCAGATCATTTGGAGTTACTAGGCTAGACTTCATATTAGAGATCATACAACAAGAGACTTCCATATGACTTATCATTAAAGTTTGGTGAAGTAATTTAAAGTATTTTGTGGGAATAGGGAAGGTACTATGAAAATAACAAATGATCTTGGATGTAACAATGATGAATTAATTAAAATAATGCTCCACTGTAGCCCTATGCAT
The DNA here is from genome assembly GCA_036589455.1 of Ateles fusciceps. Taxonomy (NCBI): domain Eukaryota; kingdom Metazoa; phylum Chordata; class Mammalia; order Primates; family Atelidae; genus Ateles; species Ateles fusciceps. Next base: position 11,947,429 of record JAZHEH010001266.1, on the reverse strand, counting down.
AATAAAGCATCAAAAGCATGATTGATTCAAAAGATTTATTTTAAACATGCAAAATAGTTTTGGATAAATAGCTAAGCTTGTTTTTTCATATGCATGGTAACTGTTTATACATACTTTGGATTAATTGTAAGATGCAAATTTATTAAATAACGGAATTGCCAGAAAATTCAACTGTTTGTGGATATCTTCATTATAACTCAAAACACTTAATTTTCTGTGATAATTTTTATAGGAGCCTTTTTTTTTGTCTTAAAAATCTTTCTCTGGTCCACTGGGATCAGACCAATGTTTAGATGAAACCATTTACCCTATGGAATTCCTAAGAGTGGCAGGTTCTACAAGGGTTTTCTCCATTGTCAAATTGAAAGACTCCATCCCATTTATATCTCTCTTTTTTTTAATCTAAGAGGCAAGAATGATCCTTTTCTTTAAAATAAAACAAATTATTTAAATCCCATTCACAGTGTATCTTAGAAAACTTTTGAGAGTTGAGTCAGATAATGAAATGTTCCTTCAGGTCAATCATATCCCAGAACAACACTGGTTTTCTAGGGAGATAAATCAAGTACAATGAAGTTTATGGTGAAGGAACTGCAAAAACGAAACCTTAGAAATACAGACTCTAGACATATTAATATAGTTTTCCTGGAATTTAATGAAAAAGTAGGTATTGATTGTTTACTCCCAGGCAAAATTTCTCTGACCTACCTAAAAATTCTCAGTCTGTGAGTGTTTTGCTCTTCCCAAGGGGCTATTCATCATTCTGTGGAGTTATATTTACTTTTTGAACTTACTTTCCAGATGGACATATGTATGGTTTCATTAAAGCCAAATGTGGTTTATGAAATTTGAGAATAATAGCTAATCATGCCAGCAACAGCACCTGAGTGAGGCAGACTGAGGGCATTTTCAGAAAAATGAACAATAAAGTAAAAGTGGCTACCATTTGGGGGGTACCTACTATTTTCTAAGCACTTTTTATGTATGGCTATATTTTAACTACAATCCTGCATAATAAATATAGTTCCTATTTTATAAATGGAGACATGAGGCCCTGAGAGCTATTAAATGGTGGAACCAAAATTTGAATCCAGGTCTGTCTGGTCCAGACTCCACGTACATTCCATTCTTCACTACTGCCTCTAAAGGTAAGTATTCAAACTTGACAGCACTGAAGCCTTGCTAAATTGCATAAATTCTCTATAACCGATAACTGGAAAATGAAGAATTACTAAAATTCTGCTTAGTCCATGCATGCACAAAATTTTATCTTTAAATAATATACTTTGTTGGTAGATACCTTTTAATTGGTACTATTCATTAGACATCTCAGATGTTTGTTCAGCTGAAAACTCATCAGCACAAACATACACAGAGTTTCAGCCTACCAGCCTTTAGGAGCACATTTGGAACCACATGTTTGAAAACTATGGCAATATCGAGAAGAGAATTATTAGGGCAGCTATGTTGCCAGGGTCTTATGCATAGACAATGAAAAGAATAAAGCAGAGACTGATAAATCAATCCAAGATAAACCATTGGTGCGAGACAATGAAAGCAATGATAGAGATACTTCAAAATATTTTCAAAGAAAGGGAAAAAAGCCTCCCCAAAATGTGTGTTGAGGAAGTAAACCCAGCAGAAAGAAATCTCTCCCACACCCCTGTCCTCATGCTGTTGGGAGAAGTGTTGATAATGACCTAAAGGCAAATCTTGGAGGCTGTACTGTTTTAAAATATGCACTTGGCCAAAGAGAAGGAAGTCTTCAGCATGCCAGCATCCAGTCTAATAATGGGTGCTCCTGATAAGGAACAGATGTAAACACGGACAACTGTTCAAATTTGTCAGGAGAACTGATCATTCTTTAGCCAGTAATCAAAGTCTAGAAAGTAACCAGAAATGCTTTCCTATAAACAAAGAGAATTGGAAAAGGAATGGGAAACTAACACCCAGGTTTTGAAATTGCTGAAAAAAGTGAGGATGTGCTACACATTCACACAGAACAAAGACTCACGTGTCAAAGATGCAATGTGGTGAATGTTGCAGAGTGGGTCCAGATGCAGTGCCTGCTCTGTGATGGGACTGGGACCTAACAGGCCTTCAGGGAAGGGCATGGGAAATTAATGGGCGTCGATGCTGGAATTGTTCACATACCTCATCACACACAATGAAAAAGTTTTACTGAAATGCTTTCCTAGGAATGGCCTGTAAAACCTCAGTCTGTCTGTTTCCAAGTTAAGAACACAGAATGTTCAGAAACTAGAAAACAAAATGCATTTTTGTTGGGATACTTCATGCTGCAATATTGAACATCTGGGTTTCCAAGTTCAATGCTCAAAGGCTGCCTTTTTCCTCTTAGGTATTTTGCTTTCGTTCTGTCTACAAGTTGGAATTGCCAGGATTCCAACAGAGCCTGGGTTAACTGAGAGAAAGATTAACAGCCTTTTTGCTCATCATTGAAAACTCAAAAGAAGGATTATTTAATAAAGTTAAACAGCAGCACTAAAGAGCACTTTAAAAAGATGCTATAAAAATATAACCTGGCCGGGCGCGGTGGCTCACGCCTGTAATCCTGGCACTTTGGGAGGCCAAGGCGGGCAGATCACCAGGTCAAGAGATCGAGACCATCCTGGCCAATATGGTAAAACCCCGTCTTTACTAAAAAAAATACAAAAATTAGCTGAGTGTGGTGGCACACGCCTGTAGTCCCAGCTACTTGGGAGGCTGAGGCAGGAGAATTGCTTGAACCCGGGAGGTGGAGGTTGCAGTGAGCTGAGATCATGCCACTGCACTCCAGCCTGGCACCTGGCAGCAAAGCAAGACTGTCTCAAAATATATATATATATATATATATATATATATATATAACCCTAGTAAAACTGAGTCTCTCTGTGACCTACCTCAGCAAGTGTCCTACATAAAAGAAACACCTACCTGGCATCCAAAAAGGTATTGAAAAGCAATTTAAAATATAGTGATGTCTAAAGAGAGGCAGCAAAGAGGTCTGCCATTCACAATACATAGCAAAGCTTCCTAAAAAAGTCTTTTCCACTTTCTCTCCCAATAGCTCACATAGCAGAATCACCCTCCTAAGTATGTCTCCACATATATTTAAACTTGGTCTCTCCCAGTTGAGCCTATGTTGACTCATCTCTCTCCAGATGTCCTCTCTTACCTGTCTGCCCCAATCTCTCTCACACATTTGCACTCAGGACCAAGAAGAGGAAGATTCCTTATAACAAAATGATATGTGCCTTCTAATGGAAGTTAGCTTAGCCCTTCAGCTGTCAGCTCTGTATCTGTCCTTCATATCAGATTAGAAAAGCAAACGCCCAAGAACCAACCTGATCTCTTTCTTCACTGGAATGATGAGGTATGGATATGAATTCTTTAGTGTTTTTGTTGGTCCTTGACATATTAAAAGAAAGGCTTAAGGGAACCCAAATTGTACACAAGTCTTAACATTTTCATTCATGTAATCTTTAAATCACCAGTTATTACCTAATACACATCTTTCATTCTTGTTGACCCTGAATCTTGGGTCAAACCTTTAGAAAGGCAGCTGTACTTGAACAACATAGATTCAACTCTCTGGCTTTTTTAATGACATAAAATTATTATATGTACTTCCTGAAAGCTCTCTCACATTTTGGGAACTCTATATACATTAAAAGATAATGGCAGATTTCTAAACAGAGCCCAGATGGTCTGGCTTTCAGTTCAATGCTGGTTCTATTTAGAGTTAGCTGAGAAGAAATGGCACTGACATAAAGGGAAGAAGGAGGGGTAATAAGATCAGGGACCTCTGAAGGGGTGGCCTGAGTGAAAAAGATAAGTGTGTCACTCCCAGATGTGCTTGTCTCACACCCATTTCTAGCCCTTTCCTCCTCCTCTCTGTGTCCTTGGGAGGCTTATTCCACACACTGTATTTCCCAGGGTTTCTGGGCTGCTGTTTTGTGGCCAGTAGGAGCCATCAGTAGAAAGCTGGAGAACAGAAGGAAGAGAGAAACCAGACTATGTCTCCTACCACTACTCATTTCATTCAGGCAGCAAGTTATTTGGTGGCTGAATTTGACCAGAACTAACAAGAGGACATTTCTCATCTTTATTTATCCCACTTTGGGTGACTATGTGCACATGTTGCTGAATTTTGTTAGGTGGTGCTGACCCTAAAATAGTGGGGGGCTCCGGCATACTCCATGATAGATGTACTATATTACCTTTCTAAATACTAAAATAATTGTGAATTCTGAGACTTATCTGCCTCAAGAAGTCTCAGATGAGGGACTACAGACATATAGCTTACAAGTTCCATATGATTTTTAATTCACAAAAAATTAGACATGTAATTGGACATTAAATTTGACCTTTCCTGTTGCCTTGGAATTTCAACAACAACAAAACAATGTAGTAGTTTATCCCACAGCTTAAAGAAGGTGCTCTACCACCTAAACGGGACGCACTTGGAGATTATGCTGGTTATTCTGCCAAAGCTAGCTCATTATCCGCCTCCAGACTATAGAACACGTGGCCAAGAACTCATTTGGAGGATAAATAGATTGATGATTAGATTTTTTTACAGAGAGAGTTGTTGTTGTGTTGTTCATCCATCCCTCTCCATCCCTCTCGACTCGTGAAGCATCTAAGGAGTCCTCCCCCTCAATCCAAAGGAGGGATAGCTCCAGGAGGGAAGGACCAATGAACACCTATAAGATGCAAGTACGCCCTGAGGGAAGGACCTGTGAACACCTAGAAGATGCAAGGACAGGAATCTGACTCATCCCAAAGGAGTGTTAATGCATAAGGCTGTATATGAAGTTTCTGTTGCTTGGTGGCAGAGGGAAGGGACAGGTCTGAGTTGGGACGAGCCTGCGCTTCCACAGTTTAGAAAGGCAAAGAGAAAATTTTCATTTGGTGCAGATCCAGCCCATAAAAGGGGTGCTCTTGAGAGAGATTCTGCAGAGGTGAGGAGACCTAAGGAGCAGGCTAGATTTCTCAAAGCTTGAGGGGTCTCAGCAGGTGGGAAAAGTCATAAAAATACCCAGGTGAGACTTATCATTGGATATGATTACATTCAGAAGTCTCCAGTGAAGGGTTATAGCATTCTCAGTCACAAAAGATTCTTTCATATACTATGCATTAAAAATGAGATAAACTCGGGTATGTGGTAGGGTTATCAGAAGAGAGGATTGAATACACCTCTCTTTTGCACTGTAAGTTTCCCAGCCTGAAGGAGGCTTAACCAAAGAAGAACTTTAAAACTGAAGGACAGTATATGTTTTGAATGAATGGTATTTCTCTGGAACTGGCCTTCTGATGCTGGGAAGAAGAAACGACTTGTTTCAAGGCAGACATGCAAAGAAGCAACAGCTCATAGGCTCCCTGTAGGCAGTGTATGTGGGATTGCCTGTGGTTCTGGGCAGAGGAGGACTGTGAGTCGTGACTAGCCAAGTGGAAAGATGTGCCATGACCACAGGGACTTGGGAGCTGAGAGCAGAGGCACATAAGCCAGGTACCTGTCATCTGTGGGTTAGGGAAGTGGTGATAGCAGACCTGGTATTCTCTCCACACCACGAGAACCCTTAGGAGTGAGCCTGAGATACGGCCTAACACACAGTAGGCACTCAGTAAATTTTTGTTGAATGAGGATAATGTGAGTTGTGGAGCAAATCTACCTACCTCATGTTCTAGAGGATTCTTTGCATATTTGAACGTGAGCTTCTGCTAAAGAAAAAGTAGGCTTTCATCCATTACTTGGCTGTAAGAATAACTACTGCTACCAAGAGTATGACACGCCCGAAGGTCGAGCAGGCTCCGGTCAGTAGAGACCTACAACTCTCTTGAGGAGCTGTCATTGAAGGATGATTACTAACTTCCCAGGCTACCACTGACCTACAAGGCTGGCTCTGCAATTTACCAATAAGACTGGCCTATTATTTAGACAGTGTCTCTAAAGGGATGCAATCAGTATAGAAATAAGATGGGAGTAGTTGAGGCACCTAAAGCCCTTAAACCCTCTTTTTTTTAGAGCTTCCATCTTTTGGGGGACTCAGAAACCTCTCTTGAGATTTTTCCCTAATTCATGCATTGATAAGCCAGTCTCCTCTGCATTGTGAAAATTACTTAAAGAGATAATTTTCTCCCTTTAATCCATCCCCTAGCCAGTCATCACATTTGTCTTTCTAACATACTGCATTATCTGTATTTCTTCTTGCTTAAAAAAATATTTAGTAGCTGCTTACTGCTTACCAAATAGAATCCAAATTCCTTGGTCAGTTATTCAAAGTACAACATTGATTTAAGCAAAGATTTTGAGTGGAGTCATTTCACTGACAGTGAGACTCCAGTCACCATGAATGATCACTCTTTGAATGTTGATAGAACTGACGAATCCATGGTCTCCACCTGCACTCCCTCCCGGTTCCAATATACCCAGCAAAATGTCGCCAGATTTACTTTCTCACAGAAACATTACTAGCTACTCATTACCTACCAAAGACATCTGTAACATCTTAAGTCAATGGCTGTTAACCGCGAGTGCATGTTACAATTAACTGGTGGGTTTTGTAGACATGCCAACAATGCTGGAGTCATCTGAATTCAGAAGTGATAAGCAGTGAGGCCCAGGGGGACAGCATTCTTTTTAAAGCTCCCCAAGTGAGTCTAATGTGTAACCAGAATCAAGAGTCACCATCTTGGATGATCTTTCAGGAGCTCTGGAGAGGAAATGGCAGGGAGAGAATTGAGGTAATTGAGATGTGACTTGCAGATGCCCTGGGGATGGGAAAGAGAGTTTTTACTCTCTGAGTGCAAATGAAAAATGAACCCTGCAACCAGCCCTTGCCAGTTACAGTTCTGGAGCCACCCTTCAGTCTTTTATATCTGGTTCTGGCAGAGGTGTCAGCAGTGCAGCCTCTTGCAGTTTCCCAGTGGTGCTTTGGTACACCACTGTCCCCCATTCTGTGCCTATATGTCCCAACCTTTCCTCTTTCTAAGGGACAGGACTCAGAGAGGCACGATTGCAACAGTAAGGCTTTATTGGCTGATAATTTTTCCCACTGCATAAAAATGAATAGGGAAACAGGTTTTTGTCTGTTACAGCTACTCATAGGGTACTCATAGCTCTTTTCTCCTGGGGTAGAATTAGGTGCAATTTATGTCACATAGCCTACCTGCCAAGATCTCTGTCCCAAAGTGAAACAGAGAATCTTGATGGACGTAAATGATACTACTGTGAGTGAACAGAGATAGCCGTGTCCCCTAAATCCTATTAGGAGGTATTAATGTCTAGGTTTTGCTACGAGACCTAGGGTGGGCTTCATCGAAGCGCTTTATGACTGTGCTTTCGAAAATGTTTCCCTCTAGTCATCATTATGAGGTAATGTATTAGGTAATGTCTTGAAAAATGGCCATAGGGCTGAAGTGTCAGCTTTACAGCTCACATACCTGAAAATAACAATGTTGGTTATTATTTTTACACTACAATATATTTGGAATGCCTCATAAATAGAAACTAATCATGACAACTCTGTTTCTGTACACAACCTTACCAACAACAACAACAAAAAATGCTAAGAGAAGCCTAGGCCATGAACCTCATACTTTAGAGAGGAATTTATCTCTTTATCCCATCCAGGGAACATTCTCAGCGTCTTTTGTCTCAGCCATCAGAGCCAACATCAATGACCCAAGGTTCACTAAAATCCACAGATAATCTCCAATCAACATTTTTGAAGAGTTACAACCTCTGTTTCCATCTTATCTTCTACCAGAAATTCCAATAAGCAACATAAGAAATTACTTAATATATTCAGCTCTAAAGATAAAGTCTGGCTTGAAAAGTAAGAGTGCTAGCAAAGAAATGACCAAATCATTCTGAAACCCCATATGTATTTAACTCATTTCATTTTTTAATTGTTTTTAGCCCTGTAGGTGTGATTCATTGCTAACTGTTATTGTTTTTTCTTTTGTTTTGTTTTTGGAATTTAATATCTTATAAATAAATGAAAAGAAAGACAACTTAGTGTCTGTGAAGTCTTGGCAAAAAACAAGCATTGATTTGCATGGGTCCTATGCAGAAATCACTCTAGCAAGTATGACCTTTACATGCAAAGTTTGGTCACTTCTCCTGGAATAATACTTTTCAGATTATTGAAAGAAAGCAATATTAATGAATAAAATATGAATTAAGCATATACAGCATATACAACAAAATTCTATCTCTTGGCAAAATATGAAGTAGTATCTCTGCAGTCCTACATTCTCAGAGATTTATATATAATTGAAGAGCTGTCCTACACAATTGTCCTGTACAATTACCTTGTACTCTCAATAAACCTAATAATTTTCTCATACTTCACTAATTAAATTATTCATTTCCATGAATGTCCTTCTGCTAGAGATTAGGAACTAGGTCACACTTGTTTTGTTGTTATTGTTTTATCGCCTGTGCCTCACAGAGTAGATATTCACATGAGGTAATTAATATATGTTTGCTGAATAAATGACCATTCACAGAGAATGTGTGCGCTAATACATGTATATGCAAATACACATATGTGCAATAAATACATATCCATCCTTATAATTTTATATATATATTCACTTATATGAAGTTTGATGTATCTTTGTGTGTGTAAGATAAGAAGAAAGTAAATAACAAATGTATTACAATATTTCCATCATGCTGGTGTTAAGAAAATGGAGCTATGCCTAAATTGTCCTTTAATATCATAGTATAAGTGGTGGCCTACAAAATATATGAGTAGGAAGTGGTTTGGTCTTTATTTTAACTGAATCTCTGGCATAACAATGCCCTTTAGCACGTTTTTCCGGACACATTCTCCAAGAGTTTTCCAATAAAGCAGATTTTGGCATTGCTGCTTTTTAGTGAGGTCCTGAAAAAGCTGCAATAAAAAGGAAGATAACTTCCTTCCAAATATGTGTCTGTGTATTATATGGAAATGAACAATAAAACATGTGATATGATATTTTTAATACCTGAATTATAAATTTTGAGGTCCAAAGACTGAAAAAGATGTTCCGTTTTTTTTTCCAGCTTGCTTGGAGGCAAATGTCCTTTAAAATTTGCACATCATGAGAATGGAATGTGCTCAGAGATCAGCTGAAAGTTTTTTTTTTTTTTTTTTTTTAAATGAGGACTTTGCAGCTGTGGCTATGTGCTTAGGCTCAGCGGGAGAGGACAGGTCCCCCTTCTGGTTATCTTACAAGGAGTTTTGACAAGCTCACCAAGGAGTACAAACAATGCTCTCTGCCCTGACAAAGCACATGTGGGCTCAGATGCAGGTGTATTATAATAATAATATCTTTTACAGCGCAATATAATCTGTTTCCCATTATAATCTTTTGAACTAGACAGAAAAGATAATTATTCCCAGGTTATAGACAAGGATGCCAAACTTCGGTAAGGTTTAGTGGCTTGCAAGTAGAAAGAGGTTCAATTGGAAATAGGACCTAGTGTCAGATTCCCTATAGATGTCAAAGGATATAAGTGTTTGCAGTCTTATTACTTCCTGGCTTTTGACCCTTTGTAAGTTTCTCAAGCTCTGAGGTTGACCAGCTTCTTCAATAAAATAGAATAGAAGTGGCCAGGCGTGGTGGCTCACACCTGTAATCCCAGTACTTTGAGAGGCCGAGGTGGGTGGATCACAAGGTCAAGAGATAAAGACCATCCTGGCCAACATGGTGAAATCCCATCTCTACTAAAAATACAAAAATTAGCTGGGTGTGGTGACGTGCATCTGTAGTCCCAGCTACTCAAGAGGCTGAGGCAGAAAAATCGCTCAAACCCAGGAGGCGGAGGTTCCAGTGAGCCAAGATCACGCCACTGCACTCCAGCCTGGGAACAGAGCGAGACTCCATCTCAAAAAAAAAAGAATAAAAGTCTCTCACATTGTTACTCTAAGAGTGAAATAACATATGAAAATAGCTTTGTCAAGAGCAAAGTATTTTTAGGGTTCATGTCTGCTTACTGTTTATTCCTCTCCAAACAGAAACTATACTTTCCCAGAAGCGTATACTTATAACAACACAGATACACAATTCTTTATATGCAATTCTGAAATCCCCCGAGCACTTTAATCCAAAAGTATTTGTAACTCATTTAGGGACAAAATCTTCTCTGAACTGGCAGGCCTATGTATTACCTTGTTTTTCTTTATTTAGTATGAATATTCATTTGTTTCACAGCAGAAATATCAACGTAATTACAAGGTCATGAATTGTTGACTCATACCTGTAGGAGGTATTCTGCTATAATTGCTAACATAGCATTTTATCTTTAGTGGCATTACCAAACATCCTGCATCCCAATAAACATCTTGTCTTAGGGATTTTGGAGACTTGTAACATGAGGATTGTAACATAGAATCCCATTGATCCAGCTTCAAGATCACCCGACGATGCGATGCTGCAGTTCTAGGTAAAGATTGCTTGGTTCTCAGAGGCTGAGTGGTTCTGGGGTCAGCCATAGTTTGGGTCTACTCCAAAGCATTGGACAGCCTTGGAGTTGCTAAATACTTCCCGTCCTGAACTTCACCTTGATCCCTGGTCCAGAAACTTGGTGGCCCTTAGAATGATTCTTCCTACAGCAACATATCCAAGTGCTAGAACTAGCAGGCATGTTGGAAAATGGATGAGCGCTGGCAGATTTGATCTGAGTTTGAATCCCTGACCTAACACTTACCAGTTCTGTACCCTTGACAAGTTTATCAAATTTTTTAAACGTCAGCTTCTGATCCTTAAAGTGGGAATTTTAATAGCCTTTTTGAGTCTGTGTAAGTTTTAAATGGCACAGCATATAGATAAGGGCTTTCTGTAGTGACTTATTCATACTAAGTGCCCAGTAAAAGTCAGATTATTTTCCCTTTTCATTTGTTGGCATTTCTGTGGTATTTCCATTAACAGAAATCTCTGCCATAAGACTCTTTGTGAAGATTTTCTTCAAATAACTGATTTATTATTGTGGTGATTGTTAATTAAAATAGCAGATGATTTTTTTTTTTCTGAATCTCAGTGTGGATCTGTGCCATTTTAAAGTCCAGAAAGTTGAATTGGTTTAATTCCAATAGTATTCTGCCAAGATATTTTTTTAAGAAAACAAACTCTGTTAATAATGTATGAGGTTTATAATGCACATGTATCACAGTTTGCAGGAAACAGAGCAAAATACCCCTAAGTGATAAAGTGTGTTTACTGTAGGTCATCTAATCACATTTCTCAAACCTGGAATACATGAGATTTGATGCTTGGCTCTAGTCCGTGAAGAAGTGCTGGGCACGGACTGTACCTTGGTTGTGATTCATTCTGATCTTCTGAAGGCTGGAGCTCATGACAATAGAGTGTGAGCCTGGCATGACTAATTCCCTTATCATTATAAAAAGATCTTGAGTCAAAAAGTTCCCTCCCAGGTTTGATCACAAGTCATAAATGCACAAGGAGAGATTACCTCCAGTGTTCAAGTCTCTCTCTGCTGCTGACTTGGGCAGCATGGGAGCCACTTCTAGGCTCACAGTGAGGTGCTAGATGATGTTCGCAGACCCTTCTCCTAAAGTAAAGGAGGACATGCTACGCAGGGAAGGATTGCAAGTTTATGGAAATGGCTTTGTAGGTCAGTGGGGGAAAGGAAGGACAATTCAATAAACAGTCATAGGACAGGTAGACATTATAAGATAAAATAAGCCTCTCTAATTTGGATCTGAGGAAATCAATGCCAGCTGATGTGAAGACTTGAACAGAAAAAAACTTTATAAGAAAATGCAATATGACTTTAGGATAGTGATACAATTTAGATGTTTGTTCCTGCCGAATCTCATGGTGACATGTAATCCCCAGTGCTGGAGGTGGGACCTGGTGGAAGATGGTTGGATCACGGGGGCACATTCCTCATGGACGGGGTTGGTGCTGTGTTCGCACCAATTAGAGTTCTCTCTTTTATTTCACATGCGATCTGGTTGTTTAAGTGCCTGGCACCTCTCACTTCACTCTTGCTCCCTGTCTCGCCATGTGATGTACCTGTTCCCACTCCACCTTGTGCCATTAAAGTTTCCTGAGGCCTCACCAGAAGCCGAACAGATGCTGTGCCATGCTTCCTGTGCAGCCTGCAGAACCATGAGCCAATGAAACCTCTCCTTTATAAATGACTCAGCCTTAGACATTGCTTTATAACAATGCAAAACCAGCCTAATACAGATAGGGAAGGAGTCTGAAAAAAGACAAAAATGCACAAATCATAAGAGAAAATGTTGCGCACTTTTATTAAATGAAAGTTATAACTTCTGCAGAACAAAAAGTACCAAAAGTTACCATACCACTATTTTTATAAAAATTGGTAATGTACAAAATAGTTCTGTATATTATTTATGTATATTTTGTGTGTGTGTGTGTATATATATATATATGTATGTATGTGGGATGTGTGTATATATGTATGTGTATATTCTTATATATATTTAATAACAGCATAAAATATGCTTGAGAAAAGCATGCATTAAATTCAGAAATTACTGGAGTACGTCCAAGAACATAGTGAAGGAAATGAGAGAAGAGAGTGATACACAGGAGGCTTCAACTCTATCCGTAATATTTTATTTCTTTAAATTTTTCTTTCTTTAAAAAAAGACACACATGGCAGACGTGTTAGTATCAAAGATTTGCACAGTGGATACACAGGTGTTTGTTATTTTAGTAATTCTTGTATATTTGAAAGATTCTATATTCAATGTAAAAATACTATTTACTTGATAAACAATTCACTTTGTGTTGACATAGGCAAACATTTGGAAGAACTAGCAAGCTTCGGAGTCCCTGGGCTTTTTGTCTCTTCTGCAACATGGATCAAAGGCTGCTTCTCTGTCACCTCATTAATTTTTCCTGTTTGACTTAAGAGAAAAAAATGAAAAGTTTTCCACCAATGGACTGGAATTCTCCTCTGCCATGAGAGTAGCACTGAAAGTTTTCGCTTCCTTGCAGCTGTCTTCTACGACTCTATAATCTGTGTAGTTGTTTCCCTTCCTGCTCCAATCCCCACATCTGAGAAGTCCAACAGTTTCCTCCTCTGGGTTCTGGGAAGTGCTGAGGCATAGCAGAGCGGGTGATTGTCATTGAAACTTGGCCGCAGCTGCTGCTGCTTCTGACACTGGAGAATGTTCACCTTAGCATCATGTCCCACTCTCTGCTGCTAAACAGCCCTTTTCAGTCTTTTAATAGATTCTTGGGGAGGAGGAAGTGGAGGCCAAGGTTAGCTTTGTTCGTTTGTGTGCCTGCTTCAGTCATATTGGCATCTGGCACCAAGCCTACTGTTTAGTCAGATGGTATTGTTTTCTGTTACACACACACACAGAGCAGGAGCTCAAGCCATATGTCTCTGTGTCTTCAAGTTACATTGCACTGACCAAAATCATATTTACCACACACTGAGGTATACATTCAAAATACATGTTCCTTGGCATTTGCAACCATGTCAAGTGAGGTTCTTTTTTTTCAAGATGGCAGTGGGTTGGGGGCAATAGAGAAAACTCCCTCCAACTGATTCCTACTCTCTTTAGTGAAAAGAATGCATAGAATGTGGTGAGAGGATCAGTTCAACCAATGATCACACAGAGAGAATTTTGAATATTCCTTGGAAAGCCTCAGTGGACAATGAATGTGATTAGAACTTTCCAAATCTTTCCCCTCCCAAATCCCTAAAGCTGGCTAGAATTCATCTAGAATTCATGTGAAACCCTGCCTTCTTATCCCACCTGGATGTGGTTTTCTTCCATGTGAAAGCTTCTCAGAACCCTTAAGACCTCCCTTCACTTTCTAGAGTAAGTTTAGAAACTTCAGAACTATGAAAATAGAAGTCAGCAAACTATGACCCCGTGGACCAAATCCAGCCAGCTTCCAGTTTTTGTAAATAAAGTTTTACTGAAACAAAGCAATGCCCTTTTTTTTTTTTTTAACAAATTGTCCATGGCTGTTTTTATACTACAATGGCAATGTTGAGTATTGCCAGCAGAGACGATTTTGCCCACAAAGCCCAAAATATTTACTATCTGGCCCTTTACTAAAAACATGTGTAAGACCCTGGGAAATAGAATCCCATGTCCTGAAGGACTGATTGAATTAAACCTTATGACCAAGAAATAACAGGTCAAAAATATGTTTATATTCAATTCATACCATGTTTATACCAAGTGAGCCATGAAACTAGGGGCCAAATGTGCCACCTCATTTAATTCTTACTCAAATATTACAAAATCAAAGAAGTTGTCTCCAAAAGTAGGCCCTCCCTTGATTAGTCTCTTCAACACAAAGCATGGAGTAGCACACGGCTGTTGTTTCTCTGTGAGTCATCCTCTTTGTTCAAGCTGACATTGCTCCCCATACTTGTCACCCCACACCTGATAGCCAGGCACCAAGATGACCACAACATTGGCATAGCCAAGAGTGCCTGGGGATGTGATGACACACAGCTAATTAAATGTCCTAGAAAGGAAAACACTAACAAGCTTTCTCAAGCTCTGGGTCATATACTCATCACTAGCATGTGACTACTATTATCTCTTTTGTCTTAGAAGAAAACTCATGCAGAGACTGACTAGGCATAAAAGGCAGATTTTATCTATGTATAGTATTTAACAACTCTATGAGTTCCAAAACCACCCAAATAATTCAATCCACAGGAAAAGGAGCATTCCAAAGAACTCCCATCCATGACCTACTAGAGTTAATGATGTTGGTTTCCGGAGAGATTGTAACTGCTGATATTATATGCATAATAATATATTTCGTGAAGTTAGTTACCCTAAGAAAATCTGCTCTGGATATTTTTTTTTTAGAGCTGTCTGCTTTGTGGTGACTGGAGTGAGAGCCAAGAGACTGGAAATCACGTGACTCAGGGCAGCTCACTCAACCTCTCGGCTTCAACTGGACTCTGGAAATGAGGAGTTTAGATAAATAACAAGAAAATCACCCTCCTAGCTTACAAAGCGCTTTTTGAAATGTTATCCTATGATTTTTAGATGAGTTGTGTATCTCCAGCATACCTAAATGCCATTAAAAATGCTGAAACCAGCTTGGCAGTTCTTCAATAGTCTAGAAACAGCAGATCAAAGTGTGCAGGAGTTTGAATGTCCCCTCCAAAACTCATGTTGAAATTTAATAGTCATTGTGGTGGTATTATGAGGCAGGACCTTTAAGAGGTGATTAGGTCATGAGAGCCTCAACTTTATGAAAGCATTAGTGCCCTTATCATGAGAGTGGGTTCGTTATCACAGGTGTGGGCTCAGGATAAAAGAATGAATTTGGCTTGATTTCCTCTCTCTGTTTTGTGTGCTCACCATGTGATGCCTTCCTTCTGTCATGTTATGACACAGGAAGAAGACCCTCACCAGATGTGACCCTTCAGTGTGGGATTTCCCAAGCTCTAGAACCATGAGACAAATATCCCCGGTTTTTTTTGTTTTGTTTTGTTTGTTTGGTAAATTCCCCTCTCTGTGGTATTCTGTTACCGCAGTACACAGAAACTAATAAAAGGTGTGATTCTCATTTTCTACCATGCCCTTCTTTATAACAAAGACATTGCTCAAGAAATAGAGTATTTTAAGGGTTTGAATTTTTTTTTCCAGCACTCACCTATGCCCACTTCTTAACTAGTCCTCTTCAGATACTCTTTCTAAGTAACTGGCTTCAGTTAGTTGTGCCATAGGCCTACGATTAGAACAAAGCCAAGAAATCCTAGCAGATAACATGAAAAAAATGCAAGCCTGTGTGCACCATTACTCAATTAAAGCCTGATCTTTAGAACTAGAAAACATCCAGTGAGACATTGTGGTATTCGGGTGTCTTGGTTGCATTCCTCTCTTTCCACTAGTGATGCTCAGTTAAGTTTATGTGAAGTGTTTTGCCAAACTGAGGTCCTCTCTTTCCCAGGCATCTGTGCTAATCCTGGTGGAGTCCTTGTGGTGAAAACCTCAGACTCTGGTCTTCATTTTCAGAATTCCTATGCAGAAGAAATTTCTGTGTTTCTGACTGTGCGTGCACAGGAGCACAGTTTTGTGTATTACAGTGTGTATTTTGGGGGCAAGGTTTTGCAGTGTATGCATTTGTACCATGTTATAGCAGTGGACGGAATGTGGAAGGGTTAGGACACATTTTCTTGGGGCCTTTCCAAGTTGCCAAATATTTCCTGTAAAGCTCAAGTATACGGTCAGACTCGGATTTCCTCTTCTGACATTCTCAGCTGGTGACATTTGTACCTCTGGGAGTGCACCTGAGCTATTGGAACTGAATGTTTGGCATAAAGATCTTCGGGGACAGTGGGTAAAGAAAGATGTAATATCTGTCTGCCCAGTATTAAGAGTTTGGTGTAAAAAGAAAACAAAATCAACTGCCAGCTCAGTTTCTTGCCCAGTAACATTCTGCTAGTCAATCAAGTCATCCAATCCCAAACACTTAGGAATTGTGATGTGATTCTGGTGGTTTGGAAATTAAGTATACAGGCCAAATATCAGAAGGCTTGGTGAGATGCTCGGTCCTAGGTAAAAACAAGAATTAGGCCAGGCACGGTGGTTCACGCCTGTAATCCCAGCACTTTGAGAGGCTAAGGTCGGTGAATCACGAGGTCAGGAGATCGAGATCATCCTGGCCAACATGATGAAACCTGTCTCTACTAAAAGTACAAAAATTAGCTGGGTGTGGTGGCATGTGCCTGTTATCCCAGCTACTTGGGAGGCTGAGGCAGGAGAATCACTTGAACCAGGGCGTCAAAGGTTGCAGTGAGCCGAGATCATGCCACTGTACTCCAGCCTGGTGACAGGATGATACTCCATCTCAAAACAAACAAACAAACAAAAATAACAATTAAACTAGAAAAATCTTAATTGTCATAGCATCTCTTCCTGATGGGTTAGTTTATCTTATATGCCCTGAAAAAGAAAAAAAAAAGTTGCACTGGAGTAAGAAAATGAAATAAACTGAAGTGCACATTTGTCTGACAAACATCTATTTTTAGAACATTTTTGAGGTCTTAAAAAAAGATATAAGTAGCATGGAAAGATTTTTCAAGAACAATATTTAAGTTGACATAATTATATTGGTTTGGTAGACTTTTATTTTAGGGTAATGGTTTCCTAACTTGTTAGGACTCAAGCAACACTCATCTGTTTCAACCAAAGTAGCTACAGGGTCATTTCTGAGAATCCCTATGGCTTCTCTGGCTGATATAATGGAATGAAAAGGGATATAAATCATAGAGAAAACAGTGTGACAGACACTGCTAAATTTCTACCTAAATCTGCCTCCTCCTGCTATTCTACCCCAATTTTTCCTTACTTGCAGAACCCCAACTTGGTTCTAATACTTGGAGCTGCCATGAGGTCAAGGATGGAGACCATCTTTGGCCCAAAAGTGAACCTCTATTGATCTGTATCAATCAGAGTAGGCTTAATTTCTGGCCAGTCATTGTCTCAGGCATGGACGTGTGCTCCGACTCTGAGCTATGTAGAACTAGGATCTCCTGGAAGCATCTGGAGAAGACTTTTCTAAACAGAGAAAAACCATGCAAGGTAAAGTCCGCTTTCTCTGCTGGATTTCTGAACTAGGGCGAACCACATAATTTGCAAACTCAAGTGAAAATTTAAAATGTGAAGATCCTTATTCAAGAAGCAGGATCAAACTGTTTCCTTTTTTCATTTATCTCCCCTTATTGGCTTGTCATGGTGGTTTTTATTTGTGCTTTGGGTTTGGGGCACCCTCATAGGTACCTAGAGTCTCATCCTACAACTCAGCATGCACAGCACACATTACTCTGACCCCGATCCCCCTGCATCTATACTCCAATCCCTGCTGGAGGCAGAGGCGGGCAGCAGCTGTGGGGCAGTGGCTGGGGGCAGGTGGCCTAGAACCTGTTCCAGCAAGGAGGTCAGGCAGGACTGCCCATGAATTAGAGGTTCTGAGTGCCTGGTACATGCTTCTTTGTTCCATCATACTTCACTTACACAGCACAAATTCAAAGTAGAATTACTAAGAATTTCAATACAGTGACCACAGAGCATTAGCGCCCAAGCAGGACCTGCTGAACTTGGGGTCCTGTGGAGGGCACTGATGGCCCACCCCTAAAGGTGGCCGTGGTCTTCATGCCTGCATCAGCCTCAGCCATCTCAAGACCACAGCGAGAACCTAGACAAGTTAGAGAAGAAAGACCAAAAGCCTTGAGGTCCTTCGTATTATTAAGCTGCTAAATTAACTAATCTTGGAAATTTCTAGACTCAACAATTCTTGTTGTATGAGGTAAGAAACCCCTTGTTTTATGGGCCATTTTGGGGGGTTCTTTTGTTAATTACAACTGAAAGCATTATAACTGATAGGAGAGATTGCATACTGGTGAACAAGGTCTACAAATAGACTAGCAGGAGATGGGAAAGCTATAGGAGCTTTTATCTAATGTTCAAATCCAGGTCAACTGCCCTAGAGCATGCTGTTCCTGCTTTTCCCTAGCCACTCTGCTGGACACAAGAGGCCCCCTGTACTCCTTGGACCCAGAGACAGAAAATATCTTCATTTACACCCTGCTACCTCACATTCCTCCACTCTTAGACAGAGGCTAAACACAACGTCCATGTTGATTGTTCAGTACATAAGAATTGAGATGACAGAAGGAAGTCACTGTGAGCCTCAGGGATAGCTTGAAGCTGACCTATAAAACAGGTGAGGTTTGTCTGGGGCTCTCCTACCTCCCTCATAATATATTCTTCCATTCTTCAGAAATCATCCACTATGTAAACATATTGATTTCATATTTGGCCATTCCTGCTTAAGGAGCTAACACATATACTATCTTACAAAAATGATTGGCTGTCTAGTACCTCAATTTCCTTCAAATGTTTGAGATTTCATGATTCTTCACTGCTTAATTCTTGTCCCTCCTACCTAGAAATCCTGGAACAGTGGACTTTTGGGGACTTTGAGAAATTCTAAATTTGTAAAACTCTGCTCAAATTTATGGGACTAAAAGAAGAATAACATCCTCTGGAAAAAATAGCTTCAGAGAAAAGTCATATGAAAGGAGCCTTGAAGGATGTGGGTTTGATCACATATGTAGGGAAACCTTTGGTTCTAGAAGACTGGTAGGTGTGCAGACATGAAGCTGTCTCGCTCTGGTTGAGGGAATGGAATATGATCCTTAGAAGCATCTTTATCCCCATTTTATTTTTTATTTTATTTTATTTTATGTTTTGGGGTACATGTGAAGAACATGCAAGATTGTTGCATAGGTCCACACATGGCAGTGTGATTTGCTACCTTCCTCCCCCATCACACCTATATCTGGCATTTCTCCCCATGCTATCTCTCCCCCAGCTCCCTACCCCCTGCTGTCCCTCCCCTATTTCCCCCCCGACAGACCCCAGTGTGTGATGCTCCCCTCCCCACACTAAGCAAGCTTGTCAGACACATCTAGAGATTAGCACAGGGGTCTATAAATTATGATTCTTTATTCCTATAGGTTGTACTAGGTTGAAAAGTATCCCCACAAAATTTACGTCATCCCAGAACCTCAGAATGTGATCTTATTTAGAAATAAGTGTAATTAATTAACATAAAGTCATACTGGATTGAGTTGGGCCTTAAACCCAATGGCTGGTGCCCTTACGGAAAGACAGAGGAAGACACACAGAAAGGAAGGTTACTTAAAGATGGAGGCAAAGGTTGAGTTCTGTTGCCACAAGCCAAGGAACACCAAGAGCCACCAGAAGCTGGAAGAGGCAAGAGAGGATCTTCCCTTGAAGTTTCAGAGAGAGCATGGCTTTTCCAACCTCTTCATTTTGAACTTCTAGCCTCTAGAACTATGAGAGAATAAGTTGCCGCTATTTTAAACCACTCAGTTTGTGGTAATTTGTTACAGTGGTCCTGGGAATAATACACAGGTAAAAAATAGAAGCAGATCCCTCATGGGGCACATTGACCATTATGGACTAAGAAAGCTTGAGAGCTGGCTGCTAACTGGGCCCTCAATTTCACAAGGGGACATGGAGGAAGTCTTTCGTCAACACAAAGTCTTTTCACTGTTGTGCATCAGAAGCTGTGTTTACCTTTCCATCTCACATGAGCCCACAAGGTAAGAAATATTGAATTGGATGCCGTCTCAAAGGTCAGCATGCCTGTCTGTTTGTGTGCAAACACACTCCTCTGGGTTTCTCTCACTCCTACCTTTTCATCAAAAACCTTCTACCAAACAAAGTCTGATCACAAGGTATTCCTGTTTGAACTGGTAAGTTTTCTCCGTGGCATCAGACAAAAAGGCTAAAAGCTGCTGGAAGCTTCATCCATAGTAGATTAACAGCACATGGGTGAACTAACCAAGCTCATGCATATTCAGAAAGGAAAAATGTGGGCTTTGACTGAGCTTTGAAGGAATCAGCAGCTATTCCAGAGGAGAGTGCCCTATTGTTCTGCCTCACAGAACACAAAGAGCAAGTGGCATTCCTTACAGCATAGCTAATGGAGTGCATACAGACACTGTGATGAACTGACCAGTGGACATCTTTCATGAGCTCTGAAATCCTGTGCAAAATGACCGATTGCTGATCAGAGGAAAGTTGTCCACACTTTTTTTTTTTTTTTAATTTATGTAGGGTTATAACTCAGCGCTATCCAGAGCAGGAGCTTTTTGGAAGATAAAATGGTGCCATCTGTGGAACACATATTTATCAACAGTACCAAAGTGCCCTTGGAAGGGTTACCAGGAAGATTAGGTTGACCTTTCAATCACTGTCTGGCAGGTTTTCCCTCAAAACACGGGAAGCCTTTCCTGTGTCATGAAGCAAGAAGAGAAATGATTGTGTAATTCAACTTTTAAAAAAATAAAATCTACACTGGCCAGGCAAGGTGGCTCATGCCTGTAATCCCAGCACTTTGGGAGGCAGAGGCGGGCGGATCACGAGGTTAAGAGATGGAGACCATCCTGGCCAACATGGTGAAACCCCGTCTCTACTAAAAATACAAAAAATTAGCCGGGTGTGGTGGTGCATGTGTGTAGTCCCAGCTACTCCACGGACTGAGGCAGGAGAATTGCTTGATACCTGGAAAACGGAAGTTGCAGTGAGTGGGGATGAAGCCATTGCACTCCAGCCTGGTGACAGAGCGAGACTCTGTCTCAAATAATAATAATAATAATAATAAAACAAAATAAATAAATAAATAAAATCTACACTATGTGTGTTTCTTTGATACAAGAAAAAATATTTTCCAAAAAGGGAGAAGGAAACCCTGACCAAAATGTTCAAGTGAAGGCTAATAGGGTCTTCAGCCCAGAGCATTTGCAAGAATTCTGAATGAATTCCTGGTGAAGTATCTATTTAAAAAATTTTGAAAAAGGTAAAAGGCTGCTATTATAGTCCTCCTGAAGTCCTACTTTATCATCAATATATCTGAGTGCCTCTTGAAGTCATGATTAACTCATTTAAAAGTTCACCTGTGTATGTTTATAACTCCTGTTCACAGAAGCCCAAAGCATTTTTCTAGTATTCACTTACTTGAAATTTTTTCTAGCTAAAAATACAGACAAAAAATAAGCTCATAAAAATAATCAATCCCAGTGACAGAGGAGACAAAGAAAAAAAAGTGTTGGAAAGTAGAGAAGATAAATGGACCTGAATAACAAATGAAATTTTCTCTCTGGTCCCAGTACTTTTCTCCCAGATGAAAGATGCTGGATGCTGGCATTGCTGCCACTTCAGATATAGAGCCAAGGAGATCAATGCAGGAGGAGACCTCTTAAACAGGGAATTTATCAACAACGGCCTACCACATTCATCCAATGGCCCTCTGCCATGTTTGATGTCCAAGCCAGCTAGATCAAGACATGATTGTGTTTTTATCTAGCATTCAACCTTCAGGTTTCACAGTGGAATTATTTCCCAAATCTGCCATGTGCTGTTTTCTAGAGTAGGTTTACACTTATTCTCTGGACTTTTTGGTAACCAAGAACTTCTGGCAACTAACCCTGGCATGGCCACCAGAATCTACAGGGTTGAGAGAGGGAAAGAAAGGCAAAAGTGGATGAATGTAGCTGAAGGTAACAATTACAGAACTGTTATTTGATATAGGGCAATGTTATCCAAATATAACTTGAGGTGCATTAGAGCCTTGGCCAATAAAATATCAAAACAAGACTGTATTTTTTTTTCGGTTTTGGATACTTGTATCATACACTATTTGAATGGGGAATTAAATCAATTTAAATTATTGGAGAAAATACCAATAAAAGAAAGCAAGCAATATCATTGAAAATTGCTCTTTGAGTATTTGTAAAACTCGGTTCTCTGAATATAAGTCTTAAGTACTGAAATTAGAAAGATACTATCATAGAGACAGAACAATTAGTATTAAAAAGACATCTAAAAACCCTGTTATTTAAAAGTTAGTAACCTTGTAATTAATCCAACTGCCCAGGATATTAATAAAAACAAGAAATGTTTAGTTCAGCCAATCTCAGTAACTCAATAAACTATGCTGGGATCAAATTGGTTACTTAGTGACCAGCAGTACTTACGGATTACAAAAAGTAGATAACATTTCAATTTATTACACCATTTTATAAAAACATAGTCAGAAAAATAGAGAACTCTACTTATAAATACAGTTCCCACCCAATAAGATTCTTTTTTAAATCTTGTAATAAATTTGGTGAACACAAGTTTTGTTAAACTCCATGTTGCTTCTCTTCCTTCAGGCAATTTTTTCAGCAATTAATTATATTCAGCCTTCATAGTTATCTTTGCTTCAGGGTTATTTCTCCAACTGGATTATAGACATCTAAAATCATATCCTGTCACACTGAAAGGACTCTTTAAAGGTCATCTATCTAATGCTTGCCCTCTACTCCCCACCCACCCAATGAAGGGAATAATTTATATTTGGCTTTAACAATGGCTGGAGAGTCTAAAATAATTATCATCTTACTGAAGAAAAAGTGTCTCAGTATTACTGAATAAATAAATAATATGTTTGAACTATTCAAAATATCCAGTGGCTTCTCCAGCGTTGCACAGCTGGAGTGCACACCTTACCACTGTGAGTCGCGCCACTCTTCTCTAGCTGGATAAGCTGAGCAGAAATAGGCTGCCTTGTTACTTAGGGGGAGAACACCCAGCACTGCCAGATAATACAGGTCTTCTCTGTAAAACAGTGCCTAGAATACAAAGGGCAATCAAATATTCCAGCTATATGGAGGCTGAATAACAAATTTCCCCAACTATTGCATTGAATCACTTGACTAGAATTCATTCTGGAAAAAAAATATCAGATTTGTTGAGACATTTTATTTTTTAAATAGCTAATTAATATGGTAAACAATATACCTGAAATAGTCTTATATTTTGAGTTTCCTGTAGTATAAAATTTCTACTTATAATGCATCTATTTTCCAATTATCTTTCTATAGTATTTAAACATATGTTTTATTAAGGTTACTGAATAGATAATTTCTGTTCAGTAACGAAATTTTAAATATCTAGGAACACCAACATAAAACAAATACCAATACATGAATTAAGCATATATTTATTTGCCCGCTATGCTACATTGTGGAATTCAACAAACACCAAACAAAAAATATTATCTTGGGCTGGGCATGGTGGCTCACGCCTGTAATCCCAGCACTTTAAGAGGCCAAGGCGGGCGGATCACAAGGTCAGGCATTAGAGACCAGCCTGGCCAACATGGTGAAACCCTGTCTCTACTAAAAATACAAAAATCAGCCGTGTGTGGTGGTGTGCTGCCTGTAATCCCAGCTACTGAGGAGGCTGAGGCAGGAGAATCGCTTGAACTTGGGAGGCGGAGTTTGCTGTGAGCCGAGATTGTGCCACTGCACTCCAGTCTGGGCAAAATGCAAGACTCTGTCTCAAAAAAAAAAAAAAAAAAACAAGTATTTTATGTTTTTTATATTTTGCTTGGCAAGTATTCCTAAATATATAGATTAAATTGATCTTTCATTATTACACCTGCTTGTTTATAAGGAAAGGAAAGTGATTTGTCAGGGGAAAAAATAATTATGTTGATAGTCCAAATTTTGATTTTTTTCCCAAATTTTGATTTTTAAAATCTGCCATTATTTTGTAATTTTTCTGGTGTTCAGATTTTGAAAGTGCAATTAAATTCATATAGTACTTAAACAAAAACAAAAACAAAATTTTTAATAAACATATTTAATAATACCTATAATGCTTAAACTTAATTTGGTAATTTAAGACATTTTTTAATATTGAGGGAAGCTTCATGAGTCATTCCAAGTCACCAGATTTACCTTAATAAAATTCTTTAGCATTTTTATGCATAAAAATTATTTGCATTTCAATAATTCATCCCTTCATTCATTTCATAGACGTTATGGAACTCCTATCACATTCCAAGTGCTATGTTGATATCTGGAGGTATAGACAAGATCGAAGCAGATGCAGAGTCTTTCACATGAATATTTGAATTAGGAAATATGTTCTCCCAAATTAGCAAAGCATCTCCCAGACTCTTTCTTTGATGAGATATTTGAAATCCTAATGCTGAAAGTTAAATTATCAGGGTTTTAAAACTAGAAGCAGTCATTATCAGAATTTTATATACTATTTATTTTTAAGCACAAAATTTGACTTTTTAAGTCTTATTATAATTTTAAGCGAAGTACTTTGGGTAGTCATAAATGAAGTAACGGGCAGGTATTTAGTATTTATATTGTGTGGATTCATATCTATACTCTACCACTCAGTATCTCTGGGATTTTTGATGAATGATCAAACTCTCCGAGCCTCAGTTTTCTAATCTGTAAAGCGGAAATAATATTGGAATGTAGTGATAATTAAACAATTTACTAGCTATAAGTGCTTAGAACAGTTCCTGGAATATAGAAAATTTAAAAAGACATTTTAATTTTATTTTTAACAGTTTAACTAATGGAATGGCTTCAAAAATACAGTAAAATTGAGATATTCAAACAAGCAGGATGTGGGTGAAGAGGATATTGGCCTCAGCTTTAGAGACCAGAAGTTAAGTCTCAATGCTGCTGCAAAAGGGTTTAGGTAACAGTTAGTAAACAGTGCTTCTTTTTTTTTTCATTATGAAGATAATAGTGCATGACTCCCCTCTCAGTTGACCATTCTTCTCTGTCACAAGAACTTGCCTCAAAAAAAAAAAAATGAATTGTTACCATGTGAGAAGCAAATGAATTGAACTAAAGGGTTTGTAATGCCCTGTCCACCTCTAAAATTCTATGAAACTGGGATTTGTTTCCAATGGGCCATATCAGGACTTGGCACTATTTTCATCAGTGAACCATATGGTTAGAAATTTATTTTTCCAAATGATATTAGTAAATATTGAAGGAGGCTCCTCCCACAGAGCTTCTTGTACAAATTAAGACAGTAGAAGATTTTCAGGTTGGTGAAGTAAACTTTGGCTTTTAGGCAACCATTCCAAAAACTATTTTCTTTAGAATCCAAGGGCTTGAAATTGATCAGAATAAAGGATAAAGAAGTTTTTCTGATTTATTAAATAAAAAGAGTACTAAATATATAATTTTTAAAATGTTTCAAAGTGCTCTTGTATTTATTATTTCATTTTTTTTTACCTTGATAATTTTTCAGAAGAGATCTACACTGGAATTTTAGAAGAGATCTACACTGATATCCTAGGCTTCTTATCCATTATATAATTTACCTGTAAGGAACAGATTACATATCTTTGAGTCAACTCACTTACATGGTGCCTCTCTCTTGTGTGCATTTGAATTTCTTTTTCAAAAAGTTACTTGGGAAAAGTTAGTCCTCAAATAGTCAAGTTACAGTTATAAAAAGAAAAATGAATTGCATACCCAAACACAATCTTGAGATTTAACAGGCTTTGTAAGCAGCAGTTCTATTTCCATACAGAGATTTAATCATTGGCACATCCTACTCAAAACTATACATTGGGGATCAAATATTATTTGAAGCATTACCATGACATTTGCAAAAGCAAACATACTGGACTAAAAAGAAATATACTTGTGGGAAGAAAAAAATGTCAGCTATCTTATATTGCCTTGAGATTTTCTTATTAAAGATCCTTACAATATTGTGACACATTGAGGACATGTCTAAAAACTGAAAAATGTTAGGAAGGTTCAATTTAGTAGTTTGACTCTGTCTGGACTGAACATCATTGTCTGGTAAATCAAACAAATAATTGTGCAGGTATCCATCATGAGGATGAAGAGAAATGTTTAACAACCAAAATAATTGGTCAATTCAGTCACTATATACTATCAGTCTCCTATTTCTCAATTTTTTTAAATAAAGCACTGGCAAAATTAAATTCAATTATTTTGCCAACAGATACATATGGAACATCTGCTGTGTGCTTTTACCTGTGGAATATTTCTTAGGTTAAGATATAGCACCTGTCTGTGGTGTTTTTGGGGGTTTTGTTTTTTTTTTGTTTTGTTTTTTTGAGACAGAGTCTCCCTCTGCTGCCCAGGCTGAGAGTGCAGTGATGCAATCTCAGCTCACTGCAACCTCAGCCTCCTGGGTTCAAGCTATTCTCCTGCCTCAGACCCCCGAGTAGTTTGGACTACAAGCGTGTGCCACCATGCCCAGCTGGGTTTTTTGTATTTTTAGTAGTGACGGGGGTTTCACCATATTGGCCAGACTGGTCTCAAACTCCTGACCTCGAGATCTGCCTGCCTCGGCCTCCCAAAGTGTTGGGATTACAGGCATGAGCCACAGTGATTGGCCAGTGGTTTTTAATATAGTAGGAGAGGTCACATGTAAACACATGAACCAATTCCTCCAGCTTTATTCCTATCACCTTAGTCCAAAGCACCATCATCTCCTCCCTAGATTTCTGCATGTCCTCTCTGTTTCTTCATTTTCCCTTTTATAATATTTTTTCTACACAGAAGTCAGTGATCATCCATTACATTTAAAATAAAACCCATACAGTTTAGCATAAGAGGAGGAGAAGGGGGAGGAGGAAAAGAAATCATGCTATTTTCCCCTATTCCATAATTTTCCAATTTCTCCCCAGTCTGACCCTATCTCTCTTACACATCTCCTGTCACTTTTCACGTTGTCCAGGCTACAGTCTATCTTTTTCTGCTATAATTAAGGCCGACAGGAGTAGGTGTCCTCATCTGTCTTGCTCTTCATATCTGCATTGTTTAGACAAATGGCAGGCATGTAGGAAGCATATAATAAATATTTGTTTAAAATAGTGAAGAATAAAAGAGCATTATGTCCTTTCTATATATTGGTAGGCTAAATTTGCAAATGGTTTACAGACATTAAGGAACAGAACAATCTTTTATAAAATCATAATACGTAACAAGTACAAAAATAAAATAATTTTTTAAAATAAGTGGGACAGGAGGCATATGGTAGACCTCATGGGAGGTTAAGACTTGAGATAGGCCTAAAATAATAATCTGAATTTCAGGAGGTGAACAAGAGGGATGAAGTAAAGCATTCTAGCACAGTACAAAACCAAATGTGAGCCAAGAGTGGGAGTAGCTTGTGAATATGGTTGGAAGAGGACATTAAGAAGGCCAAACTGATAAACCCAAGCATTCAGGTTAAGGAAGACCGGAAACAAAGTGTGGGTAAGAAACAGACTTTGGCAGATCAGCAGAGGAGATTATAATTGACTAAGTAGGAAAGCAAAATGGATAAAATATTTTTGAGGAGATTGCCGTCATGACAAAAGTGATGTTTTAGGAAGATTCATCCTCCAGCACATGGAAGGTGGAATAAAGGAGGTAAATAACTTTAGCCTGGAATAGCTGCTAGCCAATATCAATCTTTGGGAATAAGGTGAGAAGGTGAGGGCCATAGCATAAAGTGACAAAGATAGTGGGAGAAAGGAGACCAAATGATAGAGGACGAAACAAACGATGGCGTGAATTTGGGTATGCAAGAAGGGAGAAAGTGAGTCAAAGCTGATAAGACATAATGTGCACTAGAAAATGCCCTTTCCAGCAGGAGACTGGAGACATAGGAAGCCACATTGCTAAAGGTCGACCTTCTACACCCTGAACATAAAGGTTACCCGTGTGCCTTAATTTTCTATATCTTTCTCAGTATTTGAACAAATTTAAAATATGTCATTCTAGAATTATGTTGTTAGAATATGGCTCTTTCAAAGTCTCTCAGTGAGTTATACATCTATATTTATTGCTTTCTTATCATTAATCAATCAATGAAGTGTTTCAATAGAATGTATAGGCTCTGTGTGATGAACATCCATTAAGGTGTCTTTCAAACACCTCTTCTGTGCCTACTCCGTTCACAGAAGTAGATCTGGCTGGCAATACCCGACTGGACACTGACATGGGCACCTGTTTTAAGCTGCTCCAATTAGAACCTGGCTTTGAGAATTTTAACCATCAGACAATAGGGAAAAAGGTCAGATACGTGTTCCTTACAGAACTCTACAGAAAAAAATCTCAGTTTGGAATAGTTTTGTCTTTATCCTTTCAAGTGCTTCATTGTTCAAGTCTTTTTTCATTTCTTTTGTCCCTTTTATCATCTTCTGGTTTCTACTGTATACAACTCAAAGAAATTTAATTAGTACCTAACATAAAATACTTACAGAATTTGTATCAAAGGCAGATGCAGATGTTTCTAGCGGAACTGGGAAATGAGAGCAGAATGTAACTGCAGAGCTTGGAAAGAAAGCTTGCACATTAATAAAACACTTTGCAAAACTCATCTAAAAGAGGCAAGCAACATTTGACACAAAACACAGGATTAGGCTTCTGTTTGTCTTTGTCTTCCAAGAAGACTGATATTTTTGGTAGGAGGTTTTCCTATATTTTCCCAATTTACCATTTCCTTCATCAAAGAAATAAAAACTTTTAAATTTGGAGGGTATAAGAACAGATGAGCTTTGGTTTCCTTTTGAAAAGATAGAAGGGTATAAAATCTAAATTGCCAGAAATAAAATGTAAGTTAAGACATAACAGTTTAAATAGCAACGCCAGCTTCCCCTGGTAACTAGGATTCTAACAGCACAAATGCTTAGCAGGGTTAAGACACCCATTCTCTTATGGATGGAGAGAATATGAACACAGCAGAGCCTGTTTTTGTAAGTGGCACCCAAGGATGTTTCTACTCACCCAGTATAGTACTTCAGTTCATTAACTAAAATATTTTTTTATTATGGTTGATAGGTTTTGTGTTCACTTTACTTTGGAATATCTTATGAGAGGCTTCCAGAAGTAAGCCTAAGAAAAACTGGACTTTTAAAATAAGAATCAACAGGGTGGGAGGTGTTGGTATAGTCTTTCATTTATTCAAAATATTTCTTATGCTGCCAGGTATCGTGCTAACAAAGTAAACTCATAGACTGTTTTTTTTGTTTGTTTGTTTGTTTAAGGATTTGGTTCCTGCTTGCATAAATCTTGCTCTGGTAGAAAGGCAAACATTAGGCAAAGAATCGTATAATAATATGGTTACAAACTGTGACAAGTAAACTGAAAGACAAAGAAACGGACAGAAATATAATTTAGTTAGGAAAGCCTCTCTGAGGAAGTCTGGATGAGTGTGAAAGAATGACTGCATCTCAGCCAAGAAATGAGAAATGAGATGGGTTTGGAGTCGGGGAAAGGGCATTCTGGAAAAAGTGGAAAACTCGTACAAAGGTTTTATGGCAGGAAAGAACTCAGTGCCCTTGAATAAACGAAGAGGCCAGAGGGCTGGAGCCTAGTGAAGGAGGGGTGGCATACAATTGGAGGAGGCTGGAAAACTGGGGAAGACAAGATGACATAGATCCTTACAGGGTGGGTTAGGGATTTGGGATTTATCTCAAGTACAACAGAAAGCATATCATTGAAATGCTGGAAAGACTATTCAGCCTGCTGTGTTGAGAATGGGTTGTTGCAATGAATCAACAGTAGAAGCAGGGAGACCAGTCTGAAGGTCAAGGCAGTAGTCCAAGGGACAGATGAGAGGCTCAATGGAGCAGTGATTGAGAAATGATAGCTGAGTTTTAGGATTAAATGCACTTCTAATTCTCTATATCATGCCTACTATTTGACTTGGGAAATAACTTTAAAAAGACATATAAGGCTAGCCATACGGCATCCTTCCC
Organism: Ateles fusciceps; assembly: GCA_036589455.1. Classification (NCBI taxonomy): domain Eukaryota; kingdom Metazoa; phylum Chordata; class Mammalia; order Primates; family Atelidae; genus Ateles; species Ateles fusciceps. The sequence goes on along the minus strand of JAZHEH010001266.1, from coordinate 11,917,315 downwards.
TTATGATTCCATCTGAGGTATTTTTGTTTATTTTATTTTGCTTTTTTTTAAAAAAAGTTTTCTATAAAGTGTTGAAAAATAAAATATGTAAAGAAAAAGAAAAAAGAAAGTCATTGCTACATCATTTACATGTGTACATACACAAACATGAATTTATATTTATCTAAAAATAAAATTATATGAACTGCTTGTCACTGATGTTTTACACTTAGCAATATGTCATAGATAGGTTTTCTTGTTAGAGTCTGCAAAGCCAGATTCTTTCTAATGGTTTATTAGTCTTCTTACTCTGTGAATCAACCATAACATACTCAATATAGGCACTTAGGTTATTTTCAAATTTTCATTACTACAAATAATGCTGCATTTCTATTATTACAAATTAAGCTTCAGAGGACATCTTTATTTCTGAACACTTTATAAACACTTTAGAACATATTTCTGTAAAATTACTTGCTAGGAATAGAGTTGTTAAGTCAAAGGGTTTAAATACTACATAAATGTGTAATTATGGGAAGTTGCCCTCTAAACTCTTTTGATTGAGATTATAGCTGCTTTAACTATACTTTCATAAATACTTACTAATCTGATAAGGCAAAAATTATATCTCATTGTCGATTTCATTTATATTTACTTGACCATCAGAAAGGTGAAACATTGTTCTACATGTTGATAAACTACCTGTATCTTTTTGTCTGAACATTCTGTTATACCCTGCTTCCTTTTTGTGTTATATTGTTTGTCTGTTTCTTACTGTATTGTAGCAACTCTTCAAATATTTTGGCTACTAGCCTTTGATGATGATATTTGATGCACTTATTTTCTTTTATACTGTTTTGTCTTTTCACATCCTCTTATAGGCTGTTTTATAGTAAAAAGGTTTTAATTTCATATTTAAGGAGTCCAATTTGTCCCCTTTATAAATATTTTGACTTCAAGGTTTTACAGCAAAATCTTCCCTACCTATTATGTATCATTAAATACTTCAAAACATAGAGAAACATTAATGTGTTCACTGACCTAGAAGCAATGGGCTTGAGTTTCTAATAAGAAATTACACACATAAAAACATGTAGTCTGATAATATCATTAACATAGAATTAGTTGTCTCTCACTGACATAATTCACTGAATACTATCTAGGTGCTAGTCAAAAAGTTTTGGTTAATTATTACCCGAAGTTCTAAGATGACCTACTCTTAATTCATGAGGAAAATTGCTTCCACTTTTATAGGATGTTGTGAATTCTTGACTAGAGAATGGCCTGAGGACACAGCCTAGAGTCCCTCTTTTAGAAGAATCTAGTGATAACGGTCATGTGTGATGTTTGTCTCCAGTAGCCAGTTCCTCAGCTAGTTATTACTAGGATCCCTATATACATGTAGACTAGAGACAATTGAACAAGTATTACCAAATTTGTGACAAACAAGATGATTAGCTGTGACTAACAAAAATCATTTCCACTACGTTCTTCTTGATGTATCATAACTGAATGCCTTAAAAACAACACACAACCTTGAGCCATAATTGCATAGTAGTTCTTTGAGGTATGACCTCTCAGGTTCCTGATTTCACGCTCCTCGATGTAAAACGCTGTAGACAGCATAATGTATTCTTTACCACAGTTTTCCTTTTGATGATTCAGTGCAAACTATAGAAAATATATTCAAAACATTATAGGAGCTTGTTTGATAAAAGCAATCAGGTCCCAACTGTTTTGGAAAAGAAATAGTTCTATTAACCTGACTCAAAAGATTCTTTTTAAAAAAAGATAGGTTGATGAACAAAATATAGCTTCCAAGTTCTTGAGGCCCTTGGGAAAAGAATTTCTATGGTTCTACCAGCAAGGAAAAAAGGAAGATTTTTGTGTTCAACATCATCTTTGATAATTTCATTCTATTTGCTTCTCCAACTGTGTGTCATAGATAAGATTCCTATAATATTCCTGGGACAACAAAAATAAGGCTTCCTAATCAAATAAGTTTGGGAAACATGGAACTAAAAATAGTTACAGTTAGAGAGCTATATTATAGAACAATCTTCAGGGCTCTTAAAATGTTGATATTCTCTGTTAATCTCTAAGAGAAGATACTGTTTGTTGCTTTCTGAAACCAGAACTTATTTTTCAAAAAATAGGAGAAATGCTTCTGAATATCACATGGATTTTAAGAACAACACTTTTGGATAGGTTGCCCCAGGGCATTCATTTGCCTTAACTACACTGACTTCATGTCTTTACACTAAGACCGGAAAAATATTAGCTTTTTGATTATCTCTTCTAAGATTTACCACAGGCCTGACACACTACCTATGGTCTTCTTCAAGTTATCCTTTTAATTTCTGCTTCCTTATCTTTTTCCTCATACGAAAATGCTTAGGATTTCTTCAGACAAAAATGCCAATATTGTCCCCATACAATATTGGTTCAGTTGTTTATGCGTATATTTCATTGCCCATTTTATTTGTATGTACCAGTAGGCTTTTATTTTATGTTTCTTGTTAAACCACCAATATCTTCAGATTACTAAAACATGTTCTTTATTTTTGGTGTAATTACCCTCCATCCTCCTCCAGCACACACACACAATCTAGAATAGTTCTCTGCCCAGCGTCAATTCCAGAAGATGTAGCTGCCTGACCTTATCTAAGAGCAATGTGCCATTGCTGTGTGGGCTGCATGAGTATGAGTTTACGTGCGTGTTTGTGGACAGTGACTGCCTCCAAGGGCAACACCTAAAGCAGAACAGAATCAATATTCAGCAGAGTCATTCCTTTGGCAGCTGAAATGAACCTGCAGGAATCTTGCTATCACTGATACATTCTTGAATGCCTGCAACTGTAAATTCACCCACCCACCTACACACACTCAAGGGAAATAATTTTCTCAGCTTTGGAATGCATCCCCTTCACAGTGGGTCAGATAAAAAGCCTTAAAGCAATAACCGATGAGTAATGAGAGACTCAGAGAGTTGCGTCCAAGTGATATTTGTGGGAACCTTCAGCGGGCAGAGTGTAATGACAGGACTGAGGCTTAAGAGCCACTCTTGCATATTCACCTTCTGCTACCTCATATGTCCTTCCTCTCCCCTCATCATCAAAAGACAATAAATTCCTTTTATTTCAGGGCTAGAGAATGGGATGCTTTTGTTCATGCAATATGCTGGTTCCTGAGTACTGACCCAATAGTTTAATAGTTAATTCTCATTAGCAATCATTCTGCATTTTACTGGAAGGCTTTAGAAATAGTTATCTGGATGAATCAAGGATATTCAAGGTCTTGCAATGACAGGGGCATCATCAGGAAATTTCTATGCAAAGTATTGCACATACAGAAAACAAGCTAAAACTGTTCTGACCATAACACACACCTTAGAAGTTGTTACTTTGGAAACAAACCTTACTTCCATTATTTGCATTGTCCATGTCACCCACAAAAATGAACCATGAATGAACTTTTTTTCTATGCCATTTAGCTGATGTTTCTTTTTGTGTGCCATTTAGTCATTTGATAGTAAAAAAAAAAAATCAGAGTTTATTTTCTATTAAGCAGTTTTCTGTGACAATAATGAGCCTATCATTGCATTTAATTTTCAATTGACATGTTCTCATCAAAGAAGCAGGCTGTTGTCCAGAGTGAGAAATTGCTGTTCCTTCCTGAGCTTCTCTCCACTGGAAGTGCACTCCTCCAAACATGGGCACAGCTCAACCCCCACTTAGCTCCTCAGAGCAGATGAGGTCATATCCTGGTGCCGTGGCGCTCTGCTCTGTACAGTCCCGATAATCTGACCATTGCTTGTGTAAAAAGTAATGCTCAGAATTTTAGATTGTACAGCTAGCTAACAGAGGAGGGTACTGTCTGTGTGGGGAACACTACGTGATTCATATTTTCTTTGAAAAATTAGAGTCATATTTCTCTGATGTGTCAACAGTGATGACTGAAAGCAGATTGAAGATTCTTTGTACTAAACTAGAGGGAAAAAGTTGAGAGAGAGAGGGCACAAGACAGCAAATGAGAGACTTGTCTTCAAGCAGGGAGGACAATATTCCCAGCAAATATACCTAAATCAAGTACATAGTCCTTGGAATGTAATAGCATAACCTCATGATGTGAGCGAGGCCATAGTAACAGGAAAATGTGAACAGAAATAATTATTCTTGGCTAGCTAGGAACAGAAATGAACTGAGGGCATTGAGGACATCTGACTGTTTGTGTGAGGCAAGAAAACAAGGACACACATTGAGAGAACAGGCAGGAAGAGGAAGATATTGCTCCCAAAATAATTTGGTGCTGGGACTTGAGTTCTGTACTAAGACTCTCTTGTCTTCTCTTTCCTTCCTCTGTTGTCATTCTGCTTGATCCCATCAGCATCTCTTCAAAGATGCAAGACCCAGTTTATCCCTCTGCTAAACATACATTACACCTGCCAAAGTGAGATGTGAGAAAATGAACCCTATGTTCAAATCAGTTTCTCTAAAGTTGTTAAAAAATCTGATTCTATAGTCCTCCAAGGGAAGTGGGTGGTGGGTGGCAGGTGGCTGTCATTCTCCAAAGAAAAGAGAAGGTTGGGGAGGATGTTGAAAGAAGGAAGGAAAGTGATCCATCCTCTTCCTTTTTAGGAAAGCAGCTCTCTAGATGATCTCACATTCACTGATTCCCTCATGGCCACCTGATAATTCCTTTGGGTACCGAATCACAGAACTTCACTCCCTTGCTGACCTTGTTTTCCTACCAGGCTTCAGGAAGCTGCAGTAGATATGTCTGCCAGTCCCTACCTCATCAGTGATTTGCCCTCAAACCAAGACTAGGACAGAATCTAGGGGAGCTCCAGGGAAACAAGTTCCACTCAATCCTGCATCAAGAAGCACATGTTAGGAGAAAGAGGGATTCACTGTTCCTTCTGGAGCAAGACAGATTTCCAGGCATTCCATGGAGAACTACAAGATGCCTCAAGCAGCTGCTGCCCCACTCCTAGACAATGCACACTTTCTCTAAGACAAACCTAGCTCTCCAAAAACGGCCCAATATATGCAATCAGAATCTCAGGGGAGGCACAACATAACTGAGAGAGTGGATGAGGCTGATTGTAGAAGTTGCAATGAGGGTGGTGAATTTGAAGGCACTATATATAGCACCAATTTCTACGAATGGAAGTAATTGCAATTTTCCATGCTGAGGCATTTTATTAAAAAAAAAAAAAAAAGCATGAATGGTGCTGAAAATGACTGGATGCCCCAGCACATCTGTAACAGAGCTGCTCTTACTGAAACCATGAAATACTCTTATTAAATGAAGTTAGAGAGAATATCCAGCAAGTTTCCTCCACTGCTTTTCAGGAAGTGTTACAAAATGGTGGGGGGTGGGAGTCATTCCAAATTATAGAACATCAAGCTGACAGCCCTAGCATCATGGGCTCACAAAGACCTCATTGAATGTGACAGCCTGGAAATCTAGGTGGCATAATGAGTCACATAAGCAGTATTTTCAAGGGTGCTAGCAGCTATTTCATAGCTCTTTTCGCCCAAGGCAAGTAAGCTCCCCAAATTGATCTGTCTATTTTCTTGTATTTTCTTTTTCTTCATTGTTCTTCCCCCTATACCTAATGCACTGACATTCAGTGAGTTGTGCCAGATTTCAAATATATACATCCCTTCAGGAAATAAAAGTTACTCAGACTTCTTGACCATTTGAATTAAAAGTGAACATCTTACTAGAGGATATATGATCACAATAGTTGTTTTCTAAAGATAGTCTCATGTAAGATTTCTGGCTTGCTTTATTCAGGAATTGTATTCAGTTTGAAATCATCAACGTTACCTTGCATCAACACTTTAAAATTCTTTTAATTAAAATAACAAATTATCAATGTTTATGTATGACAACTACCTATGATGTTTATTATTTTAGACATGGGCAATATAGAATGAGACTGCCATTGTAAATAATAAGGATGGTGTGGAATGGACCGGGATTATATGATTGAGGTGTCCCAGTTTTCTGCAGAAGCTGACCTCAATTATTCATGGAATGAAGTATCTGGACTTACAGTTTCTATGATGCACAACTAGGAGCAACATTATAGGTTAAATGTAGAAAACTTTATGTGCATATATGCAATGTATAAGGAACAGATAAACTGTAAAGTTGACCTTTCTATTTTATAGACAATCTTTCAAGCATATTTAACCATACAGTTTTGGTGTTCGATGAATGAATTTTACTTGTAACATGATACTACATGAGTCTGTAACTATCATTATTTTTTCCAAATGAAGCCTGTAGTCATCTAAGCAATCACGGTGGAGCAACCACATAGCCATTTTCAACTACCACAAGAACTGGTGGTTGAAATAGACCCATGCTCCATCTGGCATTTTATGTATTCCCATACTTCGTGGGGCTGGCGGGGCGGGAGGTGGGAGTGAGAGAACAAGACTTAGTACAATGGGCAAGTACAATTTTGAATTTGTAGATCTGAGTTGATGATCCATTTCCTGACCTTTTCAGCTATGAAATGGGAATCATAAGTCCTTTCTCATGGAGTACTGGCTATGAGAATGTATCTGAGAGATCTCTGATTTATTCACTTTCTTCCTCTCCTCTTTTCTTCTTTCTCTTTTCTTCCTGCTCTGGCTCTCTCACTTTCTCTTTTATTCATGTTGGGACCGGTATTCCTGAGGATGGCAAACAGTTCACTATGGGAGACCATCACTAACCTCTGGCCCAGAAAAGGGGACTTCCATGAGTATGTGTGGATAGGCAGGACAGGAGAAGAAAAGAATAACAGGAGATGTTTCCTCAGAAAGCTCTGCTAATACAGCTCCAGATCCTTGACCCTAGCTCAGCCTAACCACATTGCTCTGCTCACCTGAAGTTCTAATAGAACCTGCTTTCACTACCTAAGGCACTGTCTCTTTTAAGTCTTCCTGAGTACTTTCTAGAAAAGGTCAAATACAAATAATGATGTTTTATAGGAATATTGAGCCTTTTATCCTGTCACCTGGAGTGTAAGAGACACAGTCATGATTGCAATGCACATATGTCTCACATTAACCATACAGGAATTATTTTAGGCATAAAATTCATCATCATCATCATTGTTGCTAGCACTTTACCATTCTGCTTTTACTGTGTCCTTGGTAGGGTGCTAAGCACATGACCCTCAGTATATTATTTAATTTATCAACATTATGAGATAGGGAGTATCAACCTTCCCATACTGCAACTAGGGAAGTCAATATTCCTCGAGGTCACACAGCTAGAAAAGATGAAGGCAGAGTGTAATCCAGGCAATCTGACTCCAGATCTGCATCTTAAACCACCCACCATGCCCACAGCAACGATGGACTTCTCTTTCCTGCAGAACAAACATCTTGCTCTCTTCCCATTTCTAACTGACTACAGGAACTGCAATTCTTGCTGAATCATTCTCAGCATGTTTGTGTTACCTGAGGCATCCGATTGCAGGGTCTACTTATAGTCCCTGATGCCAAGTCTGCTCTCACTTCTTGCTTTGCTGTTTTCTTGTAAAGCCTGTTCTTTCTCTGAGTCACCCTTTCTTCATCTTTTACCTGCTCCTCTGGCCATGAAAAGTCATTTAAGTTTTGCTTTACCTGCTTTCCCTAAATGAAGCCTTCTTTTCTGTAGCTCCTTTGGCCCTGTTTGCCCCCCTCGCTCACCCCAGTCCTCCCTCTCTTTCCCTTTTAACTAGTCCAAGCCTTCCTCTAAAGGAACATTAAAGGCTGGGAAAACACTTTACAAATTATAAAGTATTAGAAGAACGTTAATTATTAATAAGAATTAAAATACCATTATTCTGTAAAGCATTCTAGTGTGGAGTAAAACGAACATGTATATTACCATCAACCTGAACTAAATTTAAATTCTGGTATCACCACTGCCTGGATGCTTGTACTAGTGTTTGTGTGACCTAAGTATGTGAGTCAAGCTTTCTGAGCCTCAGTAATTTTTATGTTGAAAATAAGGTTAATAATGCTTACTTTACAACATGGTTGTATTAGATTAGACATATGATATTAGTAATAACTAATGTTTAGTGTGCTATGGACTGAATTATGTCCCCTCTCCCCTGACCCCAAATTCATCTGTTGAAGCCCTAAATTTTAATGTAACTGTATTTGGAGATAAGACCTTTGAAGAGATAATTAAGGTTAAATGAGGTCATAAGGGTAGAGTCCTGATCTGATAGGATTAGTGTCCTCATAAGAAGAGAGTTGACACTCTTTCTCTCTCTCTCTCTCTCTCTCTCTCTTACTTTCTCTCTCTCTCTGTCTCTTTCTTTCATGCATACAGAGGAGAGGCCATGAGAAGACACAGGGAGAAGTCAGCAAATCTGCAAGCCAGTTCTGGAGGCTGGGAAGTCCAAGATCAAAGGACTGGTCAATTCAGCTTCCAGAGCCTTTACTGGATATTGAATAGGCCAGCACTTTGATCTTGGACTTCCCAGCCTCCAGAACTGTAAGAAAATAAATTTCTGTTGTTTAAGCCACCCAGTCTATGATATTTTGCTATGGCAGTGTGAGCAGATTAATGCAACCCTTAAGTGTGTTATTTTCTATATGGATAGAAGGTAGGGCCTATAATTATTTTCACTTACAGAAGAGAAAATTGAACTTTAGAGAGACTAAGTAAAATATTTAAGGTCTCATGAAGTGGCACACCTGAGACTCAAGCTTAATACCATCTAACTTCAAATGAGGCTCTTAATCACTATGCCACTTTGCATCCTAAAGCTAATAAAATACACAAAGTGGCCTGAGCATTTCTGAGAAGGTGTCACCTTTCCCCATAATATTTGGTCCAGATGTGTCCATTGGGCTTTTAAAGAATTAGGGCTGTCATTTAACCAATGCAACCTCAAACCTTCCTGTAAGAAATCTTTACCTCTTCCGGAGTTCTCTATCCAAATGTTATATATGCATTGAGACTATAAGAGATGTTGTTTTTTACTTAAGAACACTTTAAGAGATATTCACAAAAAGTAAAATTGCAAATGGTTTCTCTACATGTTTACAGGATTTTCCTAGGAAATGTGTGTGAAAAATATATTTACCATTATTATTTTTTGATATAGTTTTTTTTCCAGCTACAATTTTATACTGCGGCTAATGAATCTACCAACTAGTGATCTATAATGTAATTTAACTGAATTTCAGACATTGTTCAGATTGGCTGGTATTCTTTAAAAGAAGTATTCTTATCAGATAACTCAGAGCACCAGCTCTCAATAAATTTTCCAAAGTACACATAATTTTTTAAAAGAAAATAATGTCACATCTATCTTATAAATAATTAAAATAAATTTATAATAATATAATTAATATTTCAACACAGTTTAAATAGAAAATAAGCTGAAATAGATATTTTCTTCTCCATGTAGAATTCAAATTTAACAGATACAGATTGCTAAATAGAAGGATCGAGTATCATAGGAAGATTACCATCAATGACGAAATTTTCTGAAATAGTAAAAAGCTCTTAGTAAAGTTCCAGAATAATAATTTTAAAAAAGCAGTAAAACTGTAAGATAGTTCATTCCTTAATAAGGATATAGGGATAAATTTGGCTCCCATCCTCTGCTCATGCCCCCTCTCAGCAGAAGCTGGTCTGAAGTTTTGCTTTTTTTTTTTTTTCACCCAGGCTGGAGTACAGTGGTGTAACCTTGGCTCATTGCAAATTCCCCCTGCCAGGCTCAAGTGATCCTCTCACTTCAGCCTTCCAAATATCTGGGACCACAGATGTGCACCACCATGCCCAGCTAATATATTTTTGGTAGAGATAGGGTTTCGCCATGTTGGCTAGTCTGGTCTCAAACTCCTGAGCTCAAGCAATCCGCATGCCTCAGCCTCCCAAAGTGTTGGGATTACAGGTGTGAGCAACTGTGCCTGACTAGTCTAAAGTTCTTACTGCGATGAGAGTTGAAGATATAGATGTAAGAGCAAAACCAGGCAGGCAACTTCATCTAGGGAAATATCAGGGGAAAAGTGGACTATTCCACTGGGATGATAAACCAATAACCAACTAATAAATAAATTTCTGGAACTGCTTCTGTTGTTCTGGAAGTTCTAGCCATCCACAGGACAGAATTGTACCCAAAGATGTAAAGCCAGAGAAGACAACTGCCTGAAGGTAGTGCAACACTGCACCTGGGACATGGACATAATTGGATTGTAGATCTTGCCTGTGGGCCACTGGAACTGTTATTTCCCAGCTGGCTGTGTAGGTTTACTCTGCTCGTTTCATCAATTTGCAACAATATCACCTGGCATTTTATCCACTATTGGATTTTTTTCAGAGTTTTATGGATAACCTTCTTTTGACTTACATTTCAGTTTCATTCCTGGAAAAATTAAACAATATTAAAACCATGCAAAATTTTGTGTATATATGTCAGTTTGAGTCATGTCCTAGGTTCAGATAATTTTTGTCTATTTCTGACATGAATATCTGGTAGTCATCTCAAAACTCTGTGGGACCCAGAACAGTTCCTTCTTGTGTGGGATTGTCCCCACGCATTGCTGGATATGTAGTATTCCTGGCTCCCACCCTCTAACTTCCAGCAGCTTCCTGCTCTTCCACTCCCCACCCCTCAGGCTGCCCCTATTAATTAAAATTCTCCTAAAATGCAGTATTACTTTCTTCAAGAATCAATAATAGAAGTTGAAACATGGGCTTTGGAGTTAAGAAGATGCGGATTCTAATTTTAATTTGCATGCTGGGCAAGTTACTCAAAATTAAGACTGGCTTAGAGTTCAATCCTATATTGAATTTTTAGAAAGTCACTTGAAATACTCGAACCAAATATAAAGTCTCTCTTACCTAGAAATTGAAAAAGTTTTTTCATTTAGCAAATGTTATGACTATCTATTATATCCTAGGCTTTTCAATAGACAATAGCAAAGGCAGAAATGAATAAAATATGAGAAAATATATCTTTGCCAATGGGAAGGAGCTGGAATCATAAAATAATTCAGGATACCCAGTTAAATTTGAATTTAGATAATCAATTAATAGATTTTTTTGAAGTAAAAGTATGACCCGTGCATTGGGACATATTTGAATTGTATGGGAATTACCAATGCATGGGACTATTTATACTGAAAAATATTTGTTTATCTGAAATTCAAATTTAACTGGGTGCTCTGCACCTTACCTCATAAACGTATGTTTAGTTACTGGTGTGATCAGACCATTAACCCTCTCCTTGTCCATGTTAAGTTGAGATACTTTGAAAAAACTTAACCATTAACATATTCAAAAATTTTGAAGCCTAATATGCCTTCATGTATAGATGAGTGATTATATTTAAGAAATCATCCATCAGTGAATAAGCCAGCTCTTCAGGCAATTGATGTATAGAAAAAGAAGTTTTCTATTTCTAAGAAAACATGTTATTTTATAAAGACACTAATTGTAAAGAATTTAAACTCTGATCTGAATCTGGGGACCCAAAGCTAGGTTTCATCATTCCTCTGAAATAGTAAGCAATATTGTGTATATCTCCTCACTTTCCCAAGAAGAGGATCATTGCATTTGTCAGATTCTTAGAAATTTTTAAAACACAAAACATACTAAGAATAACTTGACTCAAAACAAAGTTCACATTTTAGGACTGATAGAAATGTTTTGTATCTTGATTGTGATGGTGGTTACATGTATGAATTTATGTACTAAAATTCATTAGGACCATACCTAAAACTGGTGAATTTTAATCATATCTCAATTAACTTAAGAAAAATGTTTAAAAATTTAAATTAAAAAAATCAAAGTTCAAAAACAACTCAGAGAATAAACTAGAGAATATTTATTCCTTTTCCCAAACACATACTTTCCAAGAATTTCACTTCTTCTGTTGAGATTCTTCATTCCAGAGAGAGGTCACCTAAGTAATATAACTCCTTGGGATAACCAGATAACTAACATCATTCAAAATGTTCAAAAAGGAGTAGCATTTCCAATGCAATTAAAACATTTTCTCTCTAAATTTCCTTTTCTTATCTCTATGCTAAGTGAAGTAAATTAGACAGACAACAGAAACTGATGCACAATTTTACTATTTAAGCATTATACCACATATGACCTCTAAACTGTTACTACCTCTGTCGAAAATACATTTTTCTTGCCTTGCTAGGATCAGCATCACTATTGCTTATTAATCAGCATGATACCTGGCCTGCCAGGGTGTTACGCTCTTGGACTAATTGCCATTCACTCCTTGCCATGGTCTGAATGTTTGTGTCCCTTCAACATTCATATATTAAAATCTTAACTCCCAAGGTAATGGATTAGGAGGTAGGGTCTTTGGGAGGCGATTAGACCATGAGGGTGGAACCCTCATGAATAGGATTAATGCCGTTACGAAAGAGGCTCTAAAGAGATTCCTTTCTCCTTCCATCAAGTGAGCACACAGCAAAAGGCACCATCTTTGTACAAGAAAACAGACCCTCGCCCAACACCAGATCTGCCAGTGCCTTGACCTTGGGTTCTCCAGCCTTCAGAACATTGAGAAACAAATTTCTGTTGTTCATATGCTACCCAGTCTATGATATTTTGTTATATTACTCCAGTGGTCTAAGGCACTGTTATATACTCCAATAATAAAAATTATATCTAGTAAAAATCCTATTGTCCTAGTCACCTTTTATTAATTTTATTCATCTGAAAAATGAAACTAATATTGCCTGTTCTGAAAGCTACTGTGCTAATTAATTTTAAAAGGTGTTATAAACTCTAAAACAACCGAAAGTGTGGAAGCTAAAAGGCTAGAATAAGTCAGATGCCTAATAATCATAAAAAAGAACAAATCTTCATTACATATGAATCACTGTATACATTATCTCATTTGATCTTCAGACACCTCTGCATAATCATCATTATTCTCAATAGAAAAATACCAAAAAAAAAAAGTAGATTGATTATACCCAGATCATGTTCTTTGGTAAAGACAATGAGGTAAATACATTTCTGACATGTCCACTCTAAAGAGGGTAGTGGGAGTGGCTGAGAGAGCAAGGAGATCTGTGACACATTCTGCCCTTTACGCATGTGCACTCTGACTTTCACACAAGACATCTAATCAAGGGCATGTGTTCAGACACTAATATTCATCGTACAAAGAATTTGGGTTCTCCTTCTCACTATCTGTGCACACACACACACATACTTGCACACACACACATATATAATGTACATATATCTCATATATATTGTATATATGTCATATATATGTAGGCACTGCCACATAAAGTTTTAGTTTAATCTTACATCCAGGAAAGCTATTATAATTCTCCAAAAAATATATCATAAGTGAAAATAATAAATAGAAAAATAACATAGTTGACATCTGAAAGTGCAATTAATGCCTTTTTATTGATATTTATATTACATGATACTGGAAAACTATTACTTTGTTTTGATCATCTGAATTATGTCTGTTTGAAATTAGTTGTGTGTTAAAACATCCTTTAGTGAATAGATACATTCCTCAGGATCTTCTGGCATTTATAGCTCTGGAAAAAAAAAATTATTCTGTGCCAAGAATTGTTATTTAGTATTTATATGCTCCTTTTTCTCACATTTGCAAAATGTATTTTATGATCACTTTTTAAGATAAAGAACAGTTAACTGCAAATTGACAAGATGCCTTCAAGAGAGGTTCTGGATTACCCAGTTCTGTCTTTCTCCATCATAATCACCATCTACTTCTGGTAACTGTAAAATAGCTGTTTCTTGTAGTCCTTCTATTTTACATTTTTCATTATCATTCACTGTGACAAGAAAAAATGAGTCGTATCACTATGGGTAGAGTTTGAAGGCTTATGTGGGGTGGAGAGAGAGATATCTTAGTCATAGAGTTCACATAATCCTCTTGGGAAGACAGATTTTCCACATTCATTATCAATAATAATCCAGATAATCAATTAACTTGCAGGAATTAAAGGACATCAGTGTTCACTGGGGACCAGAGAATAGACAGACATTGATACTTGAGTAATCAGAGAGAAGATATTTAACACTACTATCTTCCAAACACTTTATGTGTACTTTCTTATCTAGTCCTCATTATAGTCTACTAGAAAGGATCTATTCCACCTCCTTTTTTTTTACAGATGAGCAAACTGAGACACAGAAAGGTTAAGAAACTTGCTTGAGATCACATCGTCCATAAGTTGGAATTTAAACCCACCAAGCAATCTAACTCCAAAATCTCTACTGACAGTTCTCTAATAGTATATATCAGAAAAACACTATTTCTATTACATAGTCAAGGAATAACTCTTCATGTCCTATATTGGACACAGGTCTCAGTCTTCCGAAATGATTATATTGCAGAATTACAAGTTCTGATAAGCTTCAAAGAGAATGAATGATGTAAAACATTCAGGAAAAATCAGTATCAGGTGACAGGAATTGAGGTTCATGAGTTTTGACAGTTAACACAAGACTGTATGTGAGGCGTTAGCTTATGGGAATGTATATATCAGCCTCCTGGCCCCTGGCCATGCTGTATGTTTTCCATTTTGCTCACTTCATTTTAGGTGGGTTTGTTTTATTAGGGGAGATGCCTGAGTATGTAACCAATAACATGAAAACAGAACTTGGCAGCTGCTTAGGAGAGTACAGATGTTCACATGTGGCCTGTGCACATGCCTGCAGACACACAGAACCCAACGGCAAAGTCTTCAAGACATTGTATACTGCCTAGAAGGCCAATTAATAATATCACCTCTAAAGTGATAGTGAGCTGGAGGCCAATTTGTATTTAGCTGCATTGGGTTAGAATGTTGATGGAATGATTCATGTAAGAAAACCATCCAGGGCCCCAACACCATTCAAAATGCTTATTTTAATACTGAGTTTTCTGGCAAAATGCTGTGTTAAGATGACAAAAAGAAAAAAAGTGACGCACATAAAGACATAGTGGAATTGGCATGAAAACAAATGTTTTAAGTATTTTAGAAAACATATTAAAGAAGATAAATTTTAAATTATGACTTAAAGTCAGTAAATTAAGGCTTTCTTTTCCAGAGGAGGTAAAGACCCTCACAGACAACATTTCATCTTTTGTACGTGTAGAAGCACTTTTGAGGTGTATGTGGGTGTAGCGTGTGTGCATGACTATGAGTAAATCCTCCAAGAGGCGAGGAATAAACGCGTTGAGTACTAACTCAGGGTAGCTATGGCATAAATATTAGAAAACTAAAGTTAATCTGATCAATAATTCTCTGAAATAAGTAAGAGTACATTTTTACACTAACTTATACAACACAACCAGGCTCCCTGAAACATAGAGCCTGTTTATAAATTCAGCTTGGACACAATCCAAGAGAGTTTAGTTATGGAAGTTAAAAAATAGGTAAATTATGCATTGGCTTGGTCTCCAAGTAAGTCTTATGGCATTATAATAAAAATGACAATGCTGATACAGTGAAATTTTGCATTTGAGGATGATACTGCTGTCATTTTAATGTGCGGACATGGCTAAAAAGATGTCCCAAGTGCAAACACAATTGGTTCAAATTCCAAATTCTGCCTATTATACCATACAGTCTAGATGGGTCAAGCTCACCTGTCAATGAGCTCTGACATTCCACGAGGTCTGACCCAGACCCATAAGGGAAAGTTCAGGGCTACTGCTATTTCCAATGCCAAGAAAATCTCTAGAGAAGGGCAGCCTAAGACCCCTTCTGGGCCCATGCCTCTAAATCAGATCCCTTCAACACATCTTTTATACTGGCTGCCAAAATCATAGTCCAAATATGAAAATCTAACCATGAAATCTTGGCTTAAAGTCCTTAAAATGCTTCCCTAGTGCCTAGGGAATTTACAGAGTAAACTGTAAATTCCTTTATTTGGCAAAGAACTTGAAGATCTGGCCACTGCCTAGATATCAAGTCTCATCTGTCATTTCTGCATTGCTCTTTGCAAACCGGCAATCTTGAACTATTTAGAGTTCTCTGAATGCTCTACTCTCTCTCTGTTAGTGCCCCACCCTACACAGGCTCTTCCTGGAACAGCCTCCCAACTTGGGTGCCTGACAGCCTCATTCATTCTTCAAGCCTCTGTTCAAATGCTACCTCTTCTGAGAAGGCAATGTTTCCAGTGGTCTTGTTGGGTGAGCTCCCCTGTGTTCAGGGAAAACTGACAGAATTCGGATGTTTGTCCCTTCCAAATCTCATGTTAAAATGTGATCCCCAATTTTGAAGGTGAGGCCAAGCAGGAGGTGTTTGTTTCATGGGGGTAGATCCCTCATGTATGGCTTGGTGCAATCCTCAAGGTAATGAGTTACCTCAAAGTATATTAGTTACTATGAGATCTGATTGTTAAAAATAGCCTGGCACTGCCCCCCCCCACCCTCTAGCTCCCTCACCCACTATATGACATGCCAGCCATCTTACCTTCTGCCGTAAGTAAAAGCTTCCTGAGGCCTCATCAGAAGCTTAGCAGATGTCAGTGCCATGTTTCTTGTACAACCTACAGAACTATGAGCCAAATAAAGTTCTTTTCTTTATAAATTATCAAGATTCAGGTATTTCTTTATAGCAATGCAAAATGGACTACTACAATAATGAACCAGAAAGACCTTTTTATGAATGACTGACAGACCCATCCTAACTACTTAAAAGACATTTTTCTGTGGTGCAGGTTTTGAAGAGTATTATTCTTTCAGTCTGTCCAGAGTCACCCGATAATGTCATCAAGAACTGATGACCAATATCAACCTATGAATGTGCATTCTCCAGGTAATCGCTTCTCTGGTGCCTTGATAAAGAATGTGAGGCAGTATAGTATAGCAGTGAAGTATACAGACTTGGGGAGCTGTCTTAGTTCATTTGTGTTACTGTAAGTGAATACTAGAGGCTACATAATTTGTAAAGAACAAAGGTTTATTTGACTCATGATTCTACTGGTTGAAAGACTGAGTATTTGGTGAAAGCCTCAGGCTGCTTCCATTCATGGCAGAGGCTAAAGAGAGTCAGTATGTGCAGACATCACATGGTAGAGAGGAATCAGGAGAGTGAGAGGGAAGGTGCCAGGCTCTTTTTAACAACCAGATCTGAAGGGATCCAACAAAGCAAGATCCCCCCAGGGAGGGCATTAATCTATTCATAACATATCCACCCCCATGACTGAAACATCTCCCATTAGGCACCACCTCCAACACTGAGAATCACGTGAGATTTGGAGAGAACAAATATCCAAATTATAGCATTCTGTCCCTAGTCCCACAAATCTCATGTTCTTCTCATGTAACAAAATACAGTCATCCTTTTTTAATAGTCCTCAAGACTGGGTCTGTGGCTCATGCCCGTAATCCCAGCACTTTGGGAGGCCAAGGTGGGCAGATCACTTGAGGCCAGGACTTTGAGACTAGCCTGGCCAACATGGTGAAACCCCATCTCAACTAAAAATACAAAAATTAGCCAGGTGTGGTGGTGCACACCTGCAATCCCAGATACTCAGGTAGCTGAGGCACAGGAATTGCTTGAGTAAGACTCTGTCTCAAAAAAAAAAGCTGCCAAAAGTCAGAACTTGTTCCAGCATGCACTCAAAAGTCCATAGTCCAAAGTCTCCTATGAAACTCAAGGCAATTTTCTTCCAGCTATGAGCCTGTAAAATAAAAACCAACTTTTTTTTTCTTCTGAGATTCAAAGGTTATCAGGCATTGGGTAAATATTACTATTCCAAAAGGGATAAATGGGCAAAAAGAAAGTGGTAACAGGCCTCACCTAAGTCTGAAACCCATCAAGGCAGACATCAAATCTGAAAACTCCACTAGCCATTACCCTAGCAGATGCTCTCTGCTGTGGCTCCACCCTTGTGATAGGCTTCTGTCTATCAAAAAGCACCCTGGCTTTCTCATATATCCTCTGAAATTTACATGGGAGCTTCCAAGTCTCCACTGCTCTTAATTCTGGGAGACTGTAGACTAAGCACCACATGGACACTGCCAAAGTTTATGGCTTGTGTTCTCTGGAATAGCAGCTCAAACAGTACCTGAGGCTGTTTAAGCCACAGCTGGAGCTAGAGCAATGGGGATATATGGAACAGAGTCTCAAAGCAGCACAGGACAGCAACATCCCAGGACTATCCCCCCCCAGAACATTCTGTCTTTCTAGGCCTCTGGGCTTATGATGACAGGGGCAGCCTCAACGATTTCTGAAATGGCTTCCGGGCCTTTTTGCTGTTGTCTTGATTTTTACTTAGCCCCCTGGTTCCCTTTTAGTCATGCTAATCTTCCCAGAAAGTGGTTGTTTCTCAGTATACTTGGATCCTCTTCTGAAAATGCTCTTCCCTTTCCTACCACATAGTCAGGGTGTACATTTTCCAAATTTTTTGCTCTCTGTTTCTTTTTTAATTATAAATTCCATCTTTAGAACATTCTGTTGCTACCATATCTGATCATAAGCTATTAAAAGTAGACACACCACATCATGAATGCTTTGCTGCTTAGAAATTTCTTCCACCTAATACTGTAGGTCATCACTCTTAAGTTTGGCCTTCTACAAAGTCCCAGGGCATGGACAAAATGCAACCAAGTTCTTTGCTAAGGTGTAACATGGGGAACCTTTGCTCTAGGTTCTAAGTGGTTCCTCATGTCTATCTGAGATCTTGTCAGCATGACCTTTGCTGTCCATATTTATAAAAGCATCTTGGTCACAACCTTTTAACCAGTCTCTACCAAGTTCCAAGCTATCGCTTATCTTCGAGTCTTCTGAGCTCTCCAAACTCTCCCATCATCTATCCATTACCCAGTTCCAAATCCTCCTCTATATTTTATTTTCTGGTATCTTTATAGAAATGCCTGATTCCCCAGTACCAATTTTTTGTCTTAGTCTGTTTTGTGTTACTATAAAGGAATGCATGAGGCTGGACAATTCATGAAAAAAGAGGTTTATTTCAGTCACAGTTATGAAGATGGTACAAGAAGCATGACACCAATATTTGCTTCCAATGAGGGCTTCAGGAAGCTTCCACTCATGGTGGAAGGTGAAGGGGAGCTGGGTGTGCAGAGATCACATGGTGAGGGAGGAAGCAAGAGAAAGAGAGGAGGTGCCCAGCTCTTTTTAACAACCAGCTCTCATGGGAAGTCACAGAATGATAACTTACCTGCCCCTGCAGGGAGGACATTAATCTATTATATCAGGGGTCTGCCCGAATTACCCAAACACTTCCCATTCGGCCCCACTTCCAACACTGGGGGATCAAATTTCAACATGAGGCCTGGAACAGTCAAATATCCAAACTGTAGAAGGGGGTCAGACCACCTTAGACTGAGACCTGATCTGCCACTCTCTCTGTCTCCCCTTTACATATGTAAAATGAAAATACTAATAGAACCAGCCTCAGAGCATTGTTGTGAAGATTAAATACATTGTGTATGTGTAATAGGTGTTTATGATAGTGTTGATCACATAATAAGCTATAAGTAAGTGTAGATTTTATTATCATGTTTCTGGAGGCAAAAAATAAAACCCTGTCCTATTCATCTCGATTTTCAAACAAAATGGATAACAGCAGCTCCACTGTGTCTTGTCAAGGAGCCCTTATTCCAGGGCTCCTTCACCTCCTCACATACTACAAATAACAAATAGTGGTGGGCCACCAATGCTCAAAGACATGTGAAACAATTCCTTGGGGTCTTATCAATGAGCTGCTATTAGATGTTTTCTCAATGAGCTGCTACTCTATTTTTAGCTCTACCTGGCCTCCAGGTCTTGGTCTTTCAACCTGTGCTCGATCTGGCCACTGGCCAGTCAGGAGTGTTGCTTGCATTGTGTCTTTTAGAAATCTGCTTTAAACTTTGCTCATAACCTCTACTGTGGCTTGTCCTCTGGCTCTCCAGCCCTATGGTAGCTCCAGTAAAATTCTCAGCAGTGATTTCTCAAAACTCAGCCAAAACCGTCTCACCATTACTGGCCCCCAAAAATGGAAAACAGTTGTGTAGAAGGGACAAATTTTGACTGTGCAAGCAGGAACTGACTCACAAAGAACAGCTTTCTTTAATCACTCTGTAAGTATTAGGTTAAAATGGCTTATTTCCTTGGTATCCCCCTCTGGATTGGACTTTCTGGGCTTCTCCTCATTACGGGAGTGGTAAAAACCTGGCGACCATGGACCTGAGAGAAAGTTCCAAGGGGGTAAAAAGTTCTAAGGTTGTACCAGTTCTTCTAGAGCCTAAGCCTTCAGCCAGATGCTCAAAAGAAATCCCCCGTAGCCTAGCCCAGACAACCAAAGGCCAAGGCCAGTAGTTATAATAAAAATATTCATTGTATTGATAAATGTCCACTCTCAGAAACTATCTCATGAACCTGCAGCAGTGGTAGTTCTCATCAAGAATTTGAGAGTTTTGAATCCCAGACAGTGCAATTTTCAGACACTGCTATTATTTGAAAGTTTGAAGTTTCAATCATTTGGTCCATGGATACTTTGCTAAGAAACCCATCTCATTTCCTGAGATTATAAAAATCTTATGATTAGAAATTACCTTAAAGGTATACTGTTGAATACAGATCCAAGCTCTGTTGGCTGCTGCTGCTGCTACTACAACCTAACATTATAAGTGTAGGCTGCCTTATTTAACCTTTTTCTTCAAGATTTCCATATATTCACTCCTTGACCTGGTACGCCAATGGATAGGTATTCAGTTAACATTGTACAGGCATGTATAAAATATATCCAAAAAGGAAGACCCAATGTAAATTACAAATCTATAAATCCAGTTATGACCCAGAGTGTGTATAACAATTTTACATTTAAGATTTTCTACTCATTTTTAGAATTATGTATCTGAGTTTCTAAAGTCATTCTTCTGCTGAAAATATTTTCTTTTGTTGGTGCCTTGAAGAAATAGCCAAGGTTATTCATTTATTTAAAATCTGCTAATATTTTCCTAGGGGAACAGTCTTCTGGCCATTTGATGAGAGCGTTGTCCATAATTTATTCCATCCTATTCTATTATGTGCTTAGGTTTAAATAATTTTAATACATTGATATCCCTCTTTGGTTGAATCTTAGATACAGTCATGAAATCTAGATGCCTGGAAAAATTGAGTAGAAGTGGGAATTATAATATAGCAATACTACACATTTTGATTGTTACATACTATTACAACTAATATAAATTGGCCCAATATGCACACATCCATTCCAGAAAGACTCAAGTGTGAAAAGGACAGGTGGCAATCTAATTAGAATTTGCAAACAAATTGACTGGATATTGAATCATAACTCTTAATGAACAGGGAAAATACAGAAGGAAGTTTTTAGTTAAAAGTTAACATAAAATGAAAATGCTTCAGAGGATTGCAATCAGCTAATGTTCTCACTCAGTCCAACACCAAATTGGAAGAAAACAATTGGAAGAAACAATTTGGTTTCTTTAGAGAATGTTTTCTTCAACAGGGCTTTTTGGCTAAACTGTAGTTTCTAATTTTCTTCTTAAGGCTAGTCTCATTGCTAACTTTGTAAAAACAACTTTGTCAAAACCAAACCATACTTCAAAAGAGTTCTTCCATAGTACCATTAAATAAGGCTATATTTTAAATAGCAATGGTACCAGAATTGTCTATTCATAAAAGGTGCATTTCTACAGACCTTTTCTTTATATGAAACCAAATACAAAAGCCATGGATAAATTTTCTGCCAACTAAATTGGAGCTAGAACCCCTTATTTTTCCAAATTGCAGTAGTGGTAAGACTGATAGTCCCTGCCATAAAAGACAAATCGTATGGAAACTGAAGACAGAATATCTGGGGCAAACTAGGGGCTTTAATGAGGCTTTTGTGACTGCAATTAAATTCCTGTGAAGGTCTGGTTTAAAATGAGGCTAAGTACAGAAATCCCAAATACTGAGTGGACCCCTTCATTTATTTGTCCTAAATTTAATTCAAACAAACATATCCAAAACTAAATCCATTATTCCTCCCCCCACATTATTTTTCACAACTCTGATATTTTGTCTGGTTTCCTTTGGCTCGGTGATAAAGGACTTACAAACTCAAATACATGTAAGAATTTAGCATACAATAAAAGTAGCACTTCCTGTCAGTAAGAAAATATGGGTTATTCAACAAATGGTGTCAGAAAATTTAAACCATTTGGAGGAAAAAAACCCACAAAAGTGGATATTTTCCCCATTCATAAATTACTCAAAGACTAAAAAGAATTAAAAAGAAAACATGGGTAACTTTTTAAATTAAAATAGAATGGGAAAAGGTCTTTATAAGAGAGATAATTTAAACTATATTTAATTTTTCATGATTAATAGAATGACAAGCACCTGGAAAAATTACATCCAGCATATTTAAAATATCAAATGATTATTTTTAATCTAATAATTGCTTAGCATATAAAGAATTTTGACCTACAATTTATTAGGAAAAAAAATAGGCAAAGAGCATGAACAAAGGGTACACACACATTCATACACTGCTATAAATAAGTCTTAAACATATAAAAACATGCTCAGCCAGGCGCAGTGGCTCATACCTGTAATCCCAGTACTTTGGGAGGCTGAGGCAGGTGGATCACCTGAGGTCAGGAGTTCAAGACCAGCCTGGCCAACATGGTGAAACCCCAGCTCTACTAAAAATACAAAAAAATTAGCTGGATGTGGTGGCATGTGCCTGTAGTCCCAGCTACTTGGGAGGTTGAGGCTAGAGAATCGCTTGAACCTGGGAGGAGAAGGTTGCAGTGAGCCAAGATTGTGCCACTGCACTCCAGCCTGGGTGACAAAGCGAGACTCTGTCTCAAAAAAATAAACAAGACAAAACAAAAAACATACTAATTCCTTTAAAATTACATGAATACAAATTAAAAATTTAAGAAGATAGTACTCTTACCTAATAGTCTGCTTCAGTCTGATTATAGAGCTTTTGGAAATCAGAGCCACCATATTTCACATGCATAACTCCAGGGTCACCATATATGTAGGATTGTATGTTGTCCAGTATGGGAACCATGAGGAAAATAGGCCCTCTCAAACACTCACTGTTATTGAGATTATCAAAAAATATACATTAACGTTTTAAATACTCTAAACTTAGAACTAGCATTTCACCTTTAGGAAATTGTCTTATAGTCACTGAGTACTGCCTTGCAGGGTATACACTGTCAGAAAGTCCCATTTCCATATTCTATGGTGTAAATGCCTTCTCCTTAGGATTTGGGTAAATGACTGACTTAGCTTCACACAAATGTGTGCAAAGACATATGTGCAAAGATATTAATTGCTTCAAATTTAGAATAGACAAAAAACAGGAGAGAAAAAATGTAATCCAATAGGAAATTTGCTTAAGTCACTCATAGTACATACATAGAATAGCATAAGATGCAGCCATTAAAAGAATGAAGCAGTTGTTCTCAATAGGTGCTGATTTGGAGAGAATCTTTAAAGTATATTTTCAAAGAAAAAGCAAAGTTCAGAGCAGTGCAAATTATGCTTTTGTTTGTATTTTTTGGAGTGTGTATGTGTGTGTGTGTGTTAAAGATAGATACACTTTTTAAAAGCACATAACTTTTTCAGAAAAAAAATATAAAGAAATTTATTAATGATGAATGCCATTAAAAAATTGAGTCAGAAGTGGGACTGCTTATTTGTCCATGTATACCTTTTTATGTTCTCTGAAAATATTATTAAGTTCATGTATAATAGTTCCACAAAATCAACAACCTATTTTAAAAATTTAATTTCCACTATTCAAATTAAGAACAACTATGACAGATTAGTAACATTTACAGATTCTGAGAAAAAAAACAGCACAGAAGAGGCGAGGCCCCCTGCCACCTTCACCAGAACAGGTGCTGGTAACTACAGGTGAGAGATCCATAGAGGGTTCACAACACAGGACTCTGTGCAGACAACTCCCAGTACCAGCACGGAGCCTGGTAGTCTTGCTGGGTGGGCAGACCCAGAAGAGAGACAATCACTGCAGCTCAGCTTTCAGGAACTCACATTCATAGGAAAAGGGGGCAAGTACTACATCAAGGGAACACCCCATGGGACAAAAGAATCTGAACAGCAGCCTTGAGCCCTAGACCTTTCCTCTGACATAGCCTATCTAAATGAGAAGGAACCAGAAAACCAACTCTGGCAATATGACAAAACAAGGCTCTTTAAAATCCGCCAAAAAAGTCACACTAGCTCACCAACAATGGCTCTAAACCAAGAAAAAAAAATCCTTCATTTACCTAAAAAAGAATTCAGGAGGTTAGTTATTAAGCTAATCAGAGATGCACCAGAGAAAGGTGAAGCCCAGTGCAAGGAAATCCAAACACGATATGAGAAGTAAAGGGAGAAATAGTCAAGAAATAGACAGCATAAAGAAAAAAAAAATCAAAACTTTAGGAAACATTGGACACACAGAAATGCAGAATGCTCTGGAAAGTCTCAGCAATAGAATTGAACAAGTAGAAGGAAGAAATTCAGAGATCAAAGATGAGGTCTCCAAATTAACCCAATCTGACAAAGTCAAAGAAAAAAGAATAAGAAAATATGGACAAAGCTTCCAAGAAGTCTGGAATTATGTTAAACAACCAAACCTAAGAATAATCAGTGTTCCTGAGGAAGAAGAGAAATCAAAAATTTGGAAAACATATTTGGGGGGAATAATCAAGGAAAACTTCCCTGACCTTGCTAGAGACACAGACATCCAAATACAAGAAGCACAAAGAACACCCAGGAAATTCATCACAAAAAGATCATCACCTAGCCATATTGTGATCAGGTTATCTAAAGTTAAGACACAGGAAATAATCTTAAGAGCTGTAAGACAAAAGCATCAGGTAACCTATAAAGGAAAATCTATCAGATGAACAACAGATTTCTCAGTAGAAACCTTACAAGCTAGAAGGGATTGAGGCCCTATCTTCAGCCTCCTCAAACAAAAACAATTATCAGCCAAGAATTTTGTATCCAGCAAAACTAAGCATCATATATGAAGGAAAGATAGTCTTTTTCAGACAAACAAATGCTGAGAAAATTCACCACCACCAAGCCACCACTATAAGAACTGCTAAAAGGAGCCCTAAATCTTGAAACAAATACTGGAAACACATCAAACAGAATCTTTTTAAGGCATAAATCACACAGGACCTATAAAACAAAAATACAATTTAAAAAGCAAAAACAAACAAACAAAAAAAAAAGACAAGCAACAAATAGCACAATGAATGGAATGGTACCTCACGTCTCAATATTGACATTAAATGTAAATGGCCTAAATGCTACACTTAAAAGATGGAACATTTTTAGAACTGCAGAATGGATAAGAACTCACCAACCATCTGCTGCCTTCAGGAGACTCACCTAACACATAAGGACTCACATAAACTTAAAGTAAAGGGGCAAAAAAGGCATTTCATGCAAGTTGACACCGAAAGTAAACAGAGATAGCTCTTCTTATATCAGACAAAGCAAACTTTAAAGCAACAGCAGTTAAAAGAGACAAAGAGGGACAGTATATAATGTAA
Organism: Ateles fusciceps; assembly: GCA_036589455.1. Classification (NCBI taxonomy): domain Eukaryota; kingdom Metazoa; phylum Chordata; class Mammalia; order Primates; family Atelidae; genus Ateles; species Ateles fusciceps. The sequence goes on along the minus strand of JAZHEH010001266.1, from coordinate 11,891,823 downwards.
AAGGCCTTGTCCAACAGGAAAATATCACAATCCTAAACATGTATGCACCTAACACTGGAGCTCCCAAATTTATAAAACAATTACCAATAGACCTAAGAAGATAACATTTGGAAAACCCTTGTAGACATTGGCTTAGGCAAGGATTTCATGACCAAGAACCCAAAAGTAAGTGCAATTAAAAACAAGACAAATAGCCAGGACATAAACTAAATAATTTTGTATGACAAAAGGAACAGTCAGCAAAGTAAACAACACATGATGTGGGAGAAAATCTTCACAATCTATACATCTGACAAAAAACTAATATCCAGAATTTCCAATGAACTCAAACTAATCAGTAAGAAGAAAACAAACGATCTTATCAAAAAGTGGACTAAGGACATGAATACACACTTCTTAAAAGAAGATATACAAATGGCCAACAAACATATGAAAAAATGCTCAACATCACTAATGATCAAGGAAATGCAAATCAAAACCACAATGTGATACCACCTTACTCATGCAAGAATGGCCATAATCAAAAAACAGTAGATATTGGGGTGTATGAGGTGATCAGGGAACACTTCTACACTGCTGGTGGAAATGTAAACTAGTACAGCCACTATGGAAAACAGTGTGGAGATTCCTTAAAGAACTAAAAGTAGAACTACCATTTGATCCAGCAATCCCACTACTGGGTATCCACCCAAAGGAAAATAAGCCATTGTGCAAAAAAGATACTTGCACACCCATGTTTATAGCAGCACAGTTCACACTTGCAAAATCATAGAACTAACCCAAATGCCCATCAATCAATGAGTGGATAAAGAAACTGAGGTATATATATGTATATGATGTGGTGTATATATGTATATACATATATACAAAAGCACCAAGTAACCTATAAAGGAAAAACCTATCAGATGAATAGTACATTTCTCAGCAGAAACCCTACAACTAGAAGGAATTGAGGCTCTATATATACACACCACAACGTATATATGTACATATATATATATATGTGTGTGTGTGTGTGTGTGTGTGTGTGTGTGTATATATATATATATATATATATATATATATAATAACACACACATATATATATGATGGAATACTATTTAGCCATAATAAGGAATGAATTAGCGGCATTTGCAGTGAGACTGGAGACTATTATTTTAAGTGGAGTAACTCAGGAATGGAAAACCAAACATCGTATGTTTTCAATGATACATGTGAGCTAAGCTATGAGGATGCAAAAGCATAAGAATGATACAATGGACTTTGAGGACGTGGGGGGCAGGCTGGGGGAGCAAGGGATAAAAGACCACAAACATGGTGCAGAGTATACTGCTTGGGTGATGGTAGATGCACCAAAATCTCACAAATCACCACTAAAGAACTTATGTAACCAAATACCACCTGTACCCCAATAACTTATGGAAAAAATATATTATTGATATGTGAGGCTTTGTTCCTGTTATGTTGTTAACATTTTCTGGTTGTTTTAAATATGATTGTTTTTTATTTTCCTCTTATAGTTTGTCATTGTGGTTTGGTAGATTTCTGTAGTGGTACCATCTGAATCCTTTTCCCCCCTCCTTTGTATGATTGCATTACTAGTAATTTTTATACTTTTGTGTGGTTTCATTATGGAAAATGTAGTTCTTTCTCTTCCAAGTTTAAGACTTCTCTGAGCATTTTTTGTGAGATTGATATAGTGGTAACAAATTCCCTCAGCATTTGTTTGTTATTTATGAAGGATAGTTTTACTGGATATAATATTCTTGAGTGTCAGTGTTTTTTCAGCACTTTAAATATTCACTTTCGTCCTGCCTGTAAGCTTATAATTTTAACCTTTATTGTTCTTCAGTAACATCAGTGTGCATTAACATCCAATTCATACAGCTACAAAAGATAACAGAACCAATTAGTTTGCTATTCTAAACTAAGGTTGCTATTGTCTTTTTAGTTTAGGCAAAAGTATCACACATAATAGTAGTGAAAGTTGCATAGATAGTTAAATTTCTCAAATTAATATATATTTGAATGAATTTTTAGCAAATTCATTATCAACTGCTGAGAATCTACTCAATAGCAACTTGAGAGAATATCCTCCTTTTTATCTTCCTTCCTTTTGTTTTATACAAAAATCTTTCAAAAGAAGTGAAACATCTGATTTTCTTCAAAGATAAATGGATGGCTGGCTTCACATATTTTATTAAGTCCAATTCAAAGATGGAGAAATTACTGAAAACTGATTTATATCTAAAATATATCAAGAACTCCTACAAATCAATAAGGAAATGGTGACTTTACTGTGCAACTTTTTAATTGTGCAAAAGACTTAAATAGGCTTATCACAAAAAATGAGTATCCAAATTACCAATATTCATGTGAGAGAGTATTTGACATCCTTCCTCACCAGGGAATAGTGACTAAAACCACAATAAGACTACTATTTTTCCATTAAGATGGCTAAAAATCTATAAACTGACAATAATAAACATTGTCTAGTAGGACTGTGAAATGGCACAATCATTTTTGAAAAATATTGGGCATTATCTACTATCTGTAAACCCATGCCTCTCCTATAACTCTGTACTTTTACTCCTAGTTATACACCAAGATAGAGTACACATAACCACCAAAAACATGTAAAAGAAAGTTCATAATATATTTATTAATAAGATTTCTAAACTTGAAACAACCCAATTACTCCTTATCTGGAGAATGGTTAAATAATTCTATTTATTAAATAGAATACTATACAACATTAATAAACAGAAAAAAAATGACTACCCAAAAGCATCAAAAATCTCACAAAGTTTAGAAAAAACTGTTACAAAAATAGATTCTGAATAATAATATTTACATAAATTTTAAGAACAGGCAAAAGTAATTGTTAATGGCAGAAGTAAGAAAAGTTGCCTCTGGGAAAATAGAGTTTTGAGTGGTATGAAGCAACCTTATAAGGTGCTTCCAGTAGTCTATTATTTTAATTTGAGTGATGTTTACTTGAATGTATACATACGTAAGAAATCACTGAGAAATACATTTAAGATTAGTACACTTTACGCACTTTACTTCATGTATGTTATTACTCAATTTAAAAAATAAAATTAAAAAGTTAAACCTGAACTGAAATGATGTCTTGTTTATTGCCTAGGAAATATTTTCTTAAAACTGTGCGATGACTGCTTGAAAATACTGAACTGGACATTTGGAAACTGTTAAGATAGTCTCATGCACACTGGACTCATTGACTAATCAAAGAACCAGCAGTTATTCTCTTAGATTCCTCTGAATATATTGAAGGACCAAAAAATACACTAGAAATAAAATCCCAGAGTATAATTAAAGGATAATAATCCACTACAATTATTTTCACACCAAAATTTTCCATATTCAGAGATATACTGCATTAACTGCCTAGAATAACAACTATTTGGTAAATAGACATTAAAATGTTTACCACTTATAGAACATTCTATGTGTCAGTCAAGCATTTTGGAAGGCTGAGGTAGGAAGATTCCTTGAGCCCCTGAGTTCAGAACTAGCCTGGGCAACATAGAGAGACCAGATGAGTATGGTGGCACACACCTATACTTTCAGCTACCTGAGAACCTGAGGTGAGAAGATCACTTGAGCCTGGGTGACAGAGCGAGGCCCTTTCTCTAAAAAATAAATTAAATCAATCAGTCAATCAATCAATCAATCTGCCTATTATGCCAGCCAGTTAGTGATAGAAACAGTAAATTAACCCAGATTTTCTCAAATACCAATTTTCTCCTCTTGAATACTGCCTTCAAAAACTGCCTGTGACTTATTTTGGGTTCTGTCTAGAATTTTACAACAGAAGGAGAGTAGAAACTCTCTGAATCTACTTTGTTAAAAAGAAAAATACCCTCGTTGCTGGACAGTAAGAGAATAACTCATTTAATGGAAATTTTGAAAACACTCCATATTTTTATCCAAAGTCAATTGTCCCTTTCTCAGGGAAGCTTTCTTTGATACCAAATCTAAGCCCAACTCATGTTATGACCTCTATTTTATGCTCTCATTGTATGCTGTATTTCTCTTTTGTAGTATTTTCAGTAAGAATTAGTTAAATTTAAAAATACAACTGATTTGTTTAATGTCAGTATTTCTGATAGGAAACTTGTTTTTCTTGTTCTCATAGTATTTTCACACTCCAGTAAAATTCCTGGATCACTATAGCTCCTTGGTTTATATTTTTGAATTAATGGATCATTTAAAATGCCATCAGTTGCAAGGAAGAAAAAAATCTGAGGGAAATTGATTAAACCCATAGGGGGAGTGAGTAATTTTATAGAATAATAAACCCATGTTGAGTACCCCTAATTCAAAAATCTGAAATCCAGGATGCTCTAAAATCAGAAACTTTTTGAGCCCTGACATGACGCCATAGGAGGAAAGTTCTACACTTGACCTCATTTGATGGGTCACAGTCAAGATGTAGTCAAAACTTTGTTTCATGATCAAAATTCTTTAAAATATTGCATAAAATTACCTTCAGGCTAATGTATATGAGGTATATATGAAACCTAAATGAATTTAGTATTTAGACTTGGGTCCTATCCTCAAGATATCTCATTATGTATATGCAGATATTCCAAAATAAAAAAAAATATTGAAATCTGGAACACTTCTGGCCTCAAGCATTTCAAATAAAGGATACTCTGTATAAGGTCCCTTCAGGCCACTGTGTGCTGAAACTCCCACCTCCCTTCCTACGAATTGTCTTCTTCTTTCTTCCACTGTTTGTTGGTTTTAGCTTCAGGATTATAGTAATGTAGTAACAGTTATTTCAGGGATGACAATGTCCAGAGGCAGAAAGGTGCTATCTCTTCCATGTTTCTCTTAGGAATAAGAAATATTTCCCCAAAGCTCTTAGTGGCTTTCTTCTCATGTCTCATTGGCTAGAACTGGAACATTTGCCCACATATAAATAAATATGTGGTAGAAGTAATAGAATTACCATTGACTTTGATTGTCGAATTTTGATAAATCATTTTTAATAACTGATTAAATTTTAAATAAATGATTTTGAGAAATCATTGTTGGCTTTGGTAGATCAGATTTTGCTCCTGGTAGAAAAATGGCTACCAACTCTGGTACGGGAGGAGTAGTGGTATGGACGGGTCAGGGGAACTTGATATTTGTTGTCCATTCATGCCCTGCATGACTGGTGGGAGTTTTTAGAATTTTAAGTTAAGTAGAGTAGAGCTAAAGTAAAGTTGATAAAACCCTAGGGGAGAGTTCTATGGATCTAGATCACAAATAAAAAATTCAACAGAAGGTTTTAGGGGTTTACAAAATAGTATTTCATTTTATATGGAGTTCAAATAAATTAAGGTTTGATGATTTTATTAAACTCTCTTTTAGAAAAACTTCAGAGACTACAATGTAGCAATTATTGTCACAAGTAATTAACAAAAAAACAGTGGGAAAGCCCATGATCCACTCTTGAGAATTATTTTAAATGTGGTTAGTGAGGAAGTGCCCTATAGAAAGGGCTTTAGGTAACTGAGTTAAAAATCTGCTCTGTGATCTATTTACTCTAGTAAACTATACCCTTATTCTAAAGTGGGCTAAATGAGTGGACCCCACAACTGTTGTGTGCTGATCATGGAGTGAAGCTATTGGTGTGATATTTGGAGATGATATGGGCTGAATCATACCCCCTACCCCTACCAAGATTCGTATGTTGAAATCCCAACCCTTATATATCAGAATGTGACTTTATTTAGAGATAAGGTCTTTAAAATAACTTAAATTAAGATGTGGTCATTTGAGTTAGCCCTAATCTGATATGACTGATGTCCTTATACGAAGAGGAAATTAAGCTACAGATATACTAGGACAAAAGACCATGTGAAGCCACAGGGAGATGACTATCTGTAAGCCAAGGAGCGAGGCTTCAGAAGAAACCAACCCTGCCAACACCTTGATGTGAGGTCTGTAGCCTCCAGAATTGTGACAAAATATGTTTCTGTTTTTAAGCCACCCAGTTGGTGGCATTTTGCTATGGCAACCAGAGTAACTTAATACAAGTCTGCAGGATTCAATGGCAATTTCAATGGAGAGAAATGTTGCACTTCTTAAATGACATACTCAGAGCTTCTAGACTGTGGGAACCCATCAGTGAGAGACAATGTAACGTAGTGTGATAAACTATGAAAGGCTCCATGGACCACGGACAGTTAATATTTGAGCATAATAGGGTTAGTCAGGTGGAAAGTAATGGCTCTTTAGACTATATTACATGAGACGCCGTAGGTTACATGAACTTTATTCCCTAAATTCACTTGAGGCAGTCACAGGGGAGGAAAGTCAAGTATTGGGTAGGGAGGTAGAGATAATAAAGAGTCTTTTAGCTATAAATGTCTCTACCCAATCATTCATTCATTTATCAAAAAGATATTAATTATTACTATTATATGCTAGGCACTATATGAGACACGGAGAATATAATAGTAAACAAAATGAGTATTTTTTTTTTTAGGTTATACAATCTAGTAGAAATACAGACAAGTAAGCAGATAATGTAACAATGTCATATGTACGTCATGGGGCACTTATCTCAGAACCTTTTTTTTTTTTTGTAGAGAACAGAATGTAGATAACTGACTGCAATGGCTCAGGTTCCAAATTGGTGTTTTGGTTTGGATTTGTCAGCTTCTGTAAGGGCTGAAATGGTTGAAATCTTGTCTGTTTTCTGTCAGTGTTTCCTTAAGGCAAGACAGGACTTAATGACAAGATAAGGTATTGCCATGCATTAGAAGCAATACCCAGTCCTCACAAGTCCATGAATAATCAGGGAAAGGTGTGTCATTAGGCAGTAGAAGGAATTCTGGGCATTTGGCATTCAGTAGTCTGCAGAACACAAACTAGGCGACAGGTGTATTACCCACTGTCTGGTCAGGAGCTGCCAATAGGGCAGTCTGACTACAGGTATTAGGCATAAGCAAGCAGTTAGTTTCAAAGTGGAATATTAGAGACCTTATTTGAGAATCCCAATTACAGGGGTTGAAGTCAAGGTTCAAAAGAAATGGGAGATAAATGGTATTGGGAAGTGACTTTTAAGACAGTTACTTAGGGTTGAGAGTCAGGAGGCTCCGAAGTAAATTAGTCCAAGTGTTTGCATATGTTGGTGGACATTCCAATCTCCTGGGGGAGATTGTCAACATACTTGTTCCTGGACCTCATCCTCAGAGATTCTGATCCAGCTGTTTTATGGCTAAACCTGGACATTTATGTCCTTAAATAAATCAGCATGGAATTATTATGTGCGCCCAAGATTTTAAATTGCTGGATTACAATAACAGAGGGCAAAAAGCAAACAAGCATGTGTATGTGTGTCGATGTGTGTCTATGTGTTGGGGGAGGAGGAAGATGAGCAGAAGGATCTTTGTTGGGCAGAATAACCTCAGTAGAGGCTTCTCTGCTGAAGAAGGGAATAAGTTTTGCGTGATCAAGGGAAACTAAAGAGGATTTCAAACTGTGCTAAATATCTGCATGTAGAAAATTTGGCTGCAGGGTTTCTTGGGGAAGTCAAAGGAAATACTAATTGTATCTCCATAGCAACAGGCTGCCTAGTTCTGCCTCGGCCTCTCCACTTTCTTACACTTGTCCTCAACATTCAAGTCCTTATATATCTCCTGTATAGACATAAGCCTCATCATGAAATAATAACTATGCTTTCCTTTCTATTATCTAGTATTAAAAACTATGTAGAGTGCCTTTTAGGTTTGAAATTCAAATCTGTTCTCTAAACAAGAGCTAACTAAATCAGGCACATTAAATCTACCTCTGGCCTGTAATCCCAGCACTTTGGAAGGCCAAGGTGGGCAGATTGCTTGAGCCGAGGAGTTCAAGATCAGCCTGTTTACGTGGCAAAACTCAATCTCTTCAAAAAGAAATTAGCTTGGCATTATGGTGAGCACCTGTAGTCCTAGCTATTTGGGAGGCTGAGGTGGGAGGATTGCTTGAAACTGGGAGGTGGAGGCTGCAGTGAGCAGAGATCGCACCACTGCACTCCAGCTTGGGCAACAGAGCCAGACTGTCTAAAAAAAAAATTAAAAAATTAAAAACAAAAATAAATCTACTTCTGGTGGCACAGTCTTACAAAAATCCCCTTGCCCCTGAGTGTTAAAGATGTTGTAGGGTGTGGTAGGCTGTAAATATCCTCCCCCTGCCATGCCAAAACTAAAAAGGCATGTTTACTTCCTAGTCCCTAGAACCTGTGACTATTTCTTTATTGGCTAAACTATTAAAGTATACTTTATATTAAAGAATAAAATATTACCTTATATGACTAAAGATGTGATTACGTTAAGGATCTTGAGAGGATGATTTCATTCTTGGTTATACCCCAGGTGGGCCCTAAATGCCATCACAAAGGTCCTTACAGGAGAGAGGAAAAGGGAAATCAGATAGACACATGAAAGAGGGGGAGGTGTTATGCCACAAAGGCAGAGAGTGTAGCTTCAAGTTAAAGAAGGCCAACAGCTACCAGAAGCTGGAAGAGACAAAGAATGGATTCGCCTCTGGAGCCTCACAGGGAATGTGTTCCTAATAATACCTTGATCTTACACTTCTAATCTCCAGAACTGTGAGATAATAAATTCCTATCATCATAAGCTACCCAGTCTGAGGTAAATTAATACAGATCTTGGTACCAGGAAGTGGGTGCTGTGGTAACAATACCTAAACATTTTAAAGTGGCTTTTGAATTGGACAATGGGTAAAGTCTGGAAGAATTACAAGGTGAGTGATAGAAAAATTCTAAATTGCTTTGAGCAGATTGTTAAAAGAAATATGGAACTAAAAGACACTGCTAATGAGAGCTCAGAGGGAACAAGCAACACAGTAGAGAAAGTTTTTATTTTCTAAAAGAATATATATATTTTCATGAACAGAATATTGATAGAAATGTGATGTTAAAGGTACTGTTGGCAAGAACTCAAAAGGAAATGAGGAACATGTTGTTGGAAATAGAAGAAGTGGCTCCTGTTACCTAGTTGCAGAAAATTTGGTCAAACCGCATCCTACAGTTATACGAAAAGCAGAACTTGTAAGTGATAAACTTGGACATTTAGCTGAGGAGACATCCATGCAAAGTATTGCAGGTGTGCCCTAGCTTTTTCTTGCTGCATAGAGTAAAATGAGAGGAAAGAGATAAATTGAGGAAAGAACAGTTAAGCAATAAGGAATCAGACATGGATGTGAGAAATTATCAGCCTTTACAGGTTGAAAATAATGCCAAAATTAGAAGATTCACTGTTGGGAAAGCACACTGTGGACAGAAAGCCAAGGGTGTAGCTGGACACCTTTTAACTAAAGAGATTGGGCATGTGACACATGGATCCACTCAACTGTCCCAGTTAAAGCCAAGAATCAAAATGAGATTATCCAGGGAAGATCTGTGGAGCATGTTCTTGTCTCATGCTGTGTATTCCCCGTGAAATTCACAGAAGACCCACAGGTTTTCAAAAACATTATATTAGCAAAAATCTCTTTAGTTCGATTGAGAAAAAGACAAGACAACAGGAAGAAATACTGTTGGACTTCAAAATTCTGCATGCAAAAAACTGGCTGATAAAACTAATCAACTGAAAATACATGCTACCCTTCAAAGAAAAAGAATGACTCTGAGAGTAGAGACATTAGTGCAGAGGCGTACACAGCCGTGAGTCACAAGGATTATTCTCATGCCTGGAAACCTAACAGAATGTGTCCTGCTCAATTTTGAACTTACCTGGAACCGGTGACCATTTTATTTTGACATTTTATACTTTCTGAAATGAAAATGTCTATAAATGTCTGCCCCACCATTGTGTTTTGAAAGAAGGTAACTTATTTTCTAGTTTCATAGGCAGACAGAAAGAGAATTTTGCCCAGGATAAATCATATCTAGACCTCAGCCATACCTGATATAGATGATGATTGTCTAGTCCATTCAGACTGCTATAACAAATTACCAAAACCTGGATGGCTTAAAAGCAACGGGAATTTTTTTCTTACAGTTCTAGAAGCTAGAAGGTTTAAGACTGAGGTGGCAGCAGATTTGGAGTCTGGTGAGGGCTTAGTCTCTGATTCACAGATGGTGTCTTCTTGCTGCATCCTCACATGGTGGAAGGAGGCAAGGCAGTTTTCTGGGGCCTCTTTTGTAATCCCATTCAGGAGGGCAGGCCCTCACAACCTAATCACCTCCCAAAGGCCTCACCTTCTAATACCATCACCTTGGTGATTAGAATTTAATGTATGAATTTAGGGAAGACATGAACATTCAGATCATAGCAATGATATTTGAGACTTCTGAACTAATGATATTTAGATGGGATTTTTGGACTTGAATAGATGCTTAAATCTATTGAGACTTTTTGTAATGTTGGAATTAGGTGGATATGTTTCACATGTGGGACAGATGTGAATCTTTGGGGCAAAAGGGCACAGTTGTGATAAGCTTAAAAAATGGCAAAAGGACATTATATTTTATGGTGAAAGATGTGATAAAGTTAAGAACCTTGAGAGAAGGAGCTTATCCTGGATTATTTAGGTGAATCCTCAATGCTACCACAAGTGTCCCTATAAGAGAGAGACAGAGGGAGATCAGATACAGACACTCAGAAGAAGAGGAGGTGATAGGATCACAGAGGAAGGGATTGGAGTGGTGTAGCTGTAAGTCAGCAAATGCCAACAGCCACCAGAAGCTGAAAGAGGCAAAGAATGACTTCTCCCCTAGAGCATCAGCAGAAAATTCTTCCCTGCCAACACCTTGATTTTGCCCTCCAGAACTATAAAAGAATGAATCTCTATAGTTTTAAACCACCCAGTATGGTAATTTCTTACAGCAGCCCAAGGAAATTAGTACACCAGATAAATAATAAACAGATTAATTAATTTTTATTGGAGTGTAGAAAACACATATATAAGAAGAGACTCATGCTCACAACACATTTCCTCCCTCTAACAAACTTCCTTTAGTTACAGAACCATCAGGTTTGCATGCCCATTGCACAGTAACATACCAACAAACTGAGACAGCAGGGTTTGCAACAAAGAAAGCATTAAATGATCATAGGGTAGCTGAACAAGGATATGAGAGGGGCCCTCAAATACATCTCCCTTTGGAGTTTTGAGCTGGAGTTTTTAAGAGGATTATGGAGGAAAAAGGGCTGGAAAATTGGGATCATTGATCAGTCAGGATAAGGGGATGAACTCATCAGGATGTAGAAACCATATTATCCAGTGAGTCAGCACGTCATGAGGTCCTTCAGACTGGCTGACATCAGTGGTTTCATCAGTATGCAGGGCCTGAAAGAATCTCTCAAATGGAAAACTTAATGTTTCACAATGGTTAAGATGTTATCTATAGACCAGTTAAGAGGAACTATAATCCTGGGGACAGGATCTAATGTGATTCTGAGGTAATAGGCAGCAAATGACTATGAGGAAGTGGGTCAGAGAGCAGCTAATCTAATGATTAATGCGAAATGTGGTGCCAGCTTGGTTTATTTTTTTCTCCTCCTCTCTTCTTCCCTGATTAATTTTATAAAGTTTATAAGGATAGTTTCACTTTCCTGATATTTTGTTGAGTGGAAACTGATAAGTACATTACTACTGGGTATTGGTCATAGGAAGAAAAACAATTGCCTACAAACTACAAAAATATACTCTTGAATATCAAATTTTTATTTTCTTTCTCTTCTTAGGCAATGATATCAAGGGAGAATCTGCAGAAACACCTTTATTAAAATTTAATACCATGCTCCTGGATTTTAGAAAAAACAAAAGTGGGATACAGCCATACATGAAATATTTCCAAGATTTCTAGCCATTTCTCTTTGATAAACACATTATCCCTTTATGAGTACCTATTTCCTCATATTAAAATGAGGATGGTGAACCAGTCTCACGGGGTGGCTGGAAGATGTATGTGAGGACAAAGGTGACACACAATAGACACTAAAAAATTATCATTGCCCCATCATCAACTGGAGGAGCTCATAGCTTATCTGCTTTTGCTTTGACTTCCAGGAGATTCAGAAATAAATGTAATCTTTATCATAGTAACTCATTAGGCTGAGTGATTAGCATATGGTAGTTTCTTTTTAATTTATATCAATTTTGTCGACATTATTGTATATTTTTCTCATTATAAACTGCTTTCTGGAGACAGGTTAGGTAGGCATAGTTAATGTATGGTCAATTATGTTTGTTTATATTGTCTATGAAGATAATTGTTTTATATGGCCTATCCTATGTTTGTTTTGGTGGAAAGTGATGGGGGCTCAAAAAAGTTGGCATGCAGAAGTGCCTGGCTCCTTTAAGTTTGTCTTGCATCCAGGGAAATTATTTCCACCTTGGGAAATAACAAACCTTTAAAATGAACCTACTGAGAAATGAAGGAAGGCCAAGCCCTCTCTATACATGGGAGAGAAAACTTTGCCAAGGAACTACAGAGCTCCTTGAGGGCATACAATACTCAGAATAAGTAACAGAAATGTGTGAGAGACATAAGTCAAGTCTGCATGCTACGTAACAGCTAGCTGAGTAGAAATTTACATTAAAATTTCAAAAATTGCCTGGAATAGCCAGATGGGAGAATAGTATGCTATATATTCAAAATAGGATTTATAGTAGTGTGTCTAAATGTGTTTACAATACCCCCAAACCAATGCTTATTTAAACTGACCATATGTTGTAGTTTGTGCATATAAATTCAAATTAACTTAAAGAAATTGTGTTACGTCTCTCAAATATGTGACTTTGAGGTAAGCCTGCAGATTTAGTGAGAGCACCATGCCCAGAAATCAACATGGACCACATGTTGTTGATTGCAACAGGTAATACAGCAACATAACTTTTTAATACAATTTTCTAAGAAGTACACTTTTTAGATATCGATGCATAATAGGCAAAACGATCCAAGCACAATTATTTTATAGTTTGATGACCATCACTGAGGAGGAGATGGCTTAAATGCATCAGTGACTGCCTTCTTTTTTAACCTCACATGACTTTGTCTCTGTGCTTGTGTGGAAAGAAAGAGAAAGAACTCTGGTATGTCTTCCTCTTATAAGAACACCGATCCTGTTGCATTAGGGTCTCACCTTCATGACCTTATTTAACCTAAATTACTCTTTAAAATATGTTATATCTTCAAATATAGTCACTCTGGGGGTTGTGGCTTCAACATATGAATTTAGAGGGAACACAATTCGGCCTGTAGCACTGTCCAAGGGGAGAGTCTAGTGCTTCGAGAAACTTTTAAGTCCTGAAAAGAGCTACCTTGCTGTGTTGATATTGTTGGTGGCTGACACCCACATGCAAGTGATATTACATCAAGATTCTACTGCTTGAAGATCTCTTCAGCCTCCTGAGTCAACCGTCATCCCTTCTAGTAGGCAGTACGTTCACTGGCCTTTTCGCATGAGTGTTTTGTTGTTGTTTTTGAGATAGAATCTCGCTCTGTTGCCCAGGCTGGAGTGCAGTGGCACAATCTCAGCTCACTGCAACTGGGTTCAGGTGATTCTCCTGCCTTAGCCTCCCAAGTAGCTGAAATTATACACCTGCATCACCAGGCCTGGCTAATTTTTATATTTTTAGTAGAGATGGGGTTTTGCTGTGTTGGCCAGGCTAATCTCAAATTCCTGATCTCGTGTGATCCACCCACCTCAGCCTCCCAAAGTGCTGGGATTACAGGTGTGAGCCACCACATCTGACCATTTTTGCATGAGTGTTTAATCTATGCTCTGGGAAGAACTATTTGTAGGTAAAAGCTGATTGGCACTGAACTCTAAGTCGAGCTGGTCCAACCACCAGCCCATGGGCCACACACAGCCTGGGACAGCTTTGAACAGGATCCAACACAAATTCATAAACTTTCTTAAAACATTATGAGTTTTTTTGCGATTTTTTTTTTTTAGCTCATCAGTTAATTGTTAGTGTTAGTGTATGTTGTGTGTGTCCCAAGATAATTATTCTTCCAATGTGACTCAGGAAAGCCAAAATATTGGACGCTCCAGCCCCAGATCTTGTGTTTTGTTCACTGCTGTATTCCTAGCCTCACCTAGTGGTGGGCGTATTGACGGTCCTTGGATTTAGGAAGTGAATGATCTCATGCAGCAGCACCAGGTTTTACTCTTATACTTTGCAAATTGGGGCAGGCAGCACTCTGAAGGGTTGCCACATGTGCTGGGGTTAGAAGACATGGGTTAAACATATACATCTCAGGGAAGCACAAATTTTACTTGATTACAAATCATTTAAAGTATGATGTAAGCTAAACTTTGGTCTGTTGCATAAAAGAAAGCAAAGTTCTCATAACTGTCGATGCTAAGGCGGTTTCTTTGTGTACCATTCTCCCTCAGCTTCCCCCGAGGACCAAGGTCAATTCTGTGTTCTCACTCTTACACTGGGTGCTTAGAGATACCAAATAGAAAACACAGAAAATATTTATATTTATCCACAGATCCATAAAGAAAAACCTGTGTTCTAAGTTCAAGGATGATAACCATCATAAGGTTATAGAGAGATTGTTTCCACTGCTTTTTTAAAAGCAAAACTATGAGAATTAGACAATGTACAGAAGTCATACAAATGCAGCTTTACAGAGACAATAAAGTCCAAAATTCAAAGGTTTCTACTTCATAAAGGAGATTAGGTAAAGTGCTGCTTAATGTTTCATAAAATTAGTCACAGATGGTAGGACCTCCTAAGGTCTCCTGGGTTAGCTCTACTGACCCTGTACTGATGTTTTTAAAAAATATACCTTTGACTATGGAGGTCTAATGTGTCAATTACTTGCTCTGAATTCTGTTCCAATGGTTAAGTACTCCTGCTAATGCTAATAGATATATTCCACATTGATCCTCCAGTACTCTGAACATTTCCCCTTTATTATGCCACTTCAGTGGATTTTGGCAAATTTCTGACTAAAAATTATTCCTCCAGAATAACCTATGTAAAACACAGTTGGATTCTCCTTCTTCCACCAGATAGATTGACTCATTTTAGAAATTTACTGTGGAGTTCTATGTTTTTAAAAGCATTCAGACTGAATGTGATTTATAGCTATCATTCAGACTTCATCATTTGCTGTAGTAATTTTATAAGGGTTCTACTATATCAGAAGAACTTTGCCTATTTTCACAGAATCAGCATGGTTATGATTCTTAATCATTGGCCGTCAAACCTCTTGAAGACACACTTAGGTCGTGTTACTTATATTTATGTGTATTTTGTCTTCCTCCAGAAAGTGACTTTAAGCAGATCCCTTTCTTTCTAACTATTCTTGATTTCTATGCATTTTACATTTTACAAAATGAACTCATACTTTTGCATCTGTTTCAAAATCTTTTCAATTTGTCCTCTTTCTGTTTCTGGTCATGCTTACTTTGGATTTGACTTCTAGTTGTCCTTGTTATACATAAAAATCAAGGACATTTTAGTACTGATGCTTACTAAATTTATTATGCCTTCAAAAAGACCTTGATACTTTGTCTCAAAATATATCTATAAACAAATAACCTTAAATCCAGTACATGTGCATTTATCCAAAGTACCTCACTGCTATCTGACTTACATGCACAGCAGCAATGAATGGGAACTATGTCTGTGTCATTCAAAATTATATAAGAAAAAAATTGAGGTGATCTACAACTTTTTAAAGCCAAGTGGCTTTGCTGAAATGCAGAATACAATTGAGAAAAATGACTTGATCAGTCATGGAAAGCACTGCCTGACTCAATTAAAAAGAAAAAAGAGAAAAGAAAAATTAGAAAGAAATTATCATCTGTGACAAGATAGATAACTTATGATATAAGGAATGCTTTCAAAATAATTATTGGCCAGGCACAGTGGCTCACGCCTGTAATCACAGCACTTAGGGAGGCCAAGGCGGGCGGATCACGAGGTCAAGAGATTGAGACCATCCTGGTCAACATGGTGAAACTCCATCTCTGCTAAAAATACAAAAATTAGGAGGTGTGGTGGCGCACCCCTATAGTCTCAGCTACTCAGGAGGCTGAGCAGGAGAATCATTTGAACCTGGGAGGCGGAAGTTGCAGGGAGCCAAAATTACAGCACTGTACTGTAGCCTGGGCGACCCAGAATCCATCTCAAAAAAATAAATAAATAAAATAAGTATTGGTATAGAAAGAAGATGTCAAATACTTATAAAAAGATCTCTCTCCATTTACAATCCATAAAGGTATTCATTTACATAAGCAGATTGTGGATGAAATGTGTAAAATACCAGGAATAAATCCAAGTGACTTTTTAACACAAGGAACAAAGCTATATAAATCAGTCCCAAACTACAATTTTCCTTCAGAAATCTCCAATAGCAAACTGTGTAAAATATCTTAAACGGCCCTGAGGGCAGTTTAAAAGATCAAGGATGTATTAGCATACATGAAGAGAACTCTGTAATCATTTTAAGGAAACATAACTGGCAACTAGACTTATTAACTTTTTCATGTGTTCATGGCATCAAAAATGTATTTCTAAATTTTGTTTTTTAAAATCACTAAGGACCTAAGAAACTGAAACGATGCCAGTGTGCATAGCTGGTTTATTGGCATAAATGTGTCATCATTTTGCTATTTAAAACTCAATTAAGCTGTCTTAAAAATTAACAGTCCAAGAGAAACAAAAATTGTAGAAAGGGTCTTCAAAGAGAAAACCCAAAAGAGACACAAAGTGTTTCACCAATAATCAGGAAACTGCAAATTAAATCAATATTAAAATACTGTTTTATATCCATCAGTTTTGTTAAATAAAAACAGGAAATTTCACCAATAATCAGGAAAATGCAAATTAAACTAACATTAAAGTACCATTTTTACATCCATCAGTTTTGTTAAATAAAAAACAAGTGTTAGCAAGGTTATAGCAAAACAACTTTCTTACAGCCTGGTAGGAGTATAAATTAATAAGCTTTATTGGAAAGAACTTAACAAAATCTAGTGATATGAGAAAGATATATATCCCATTACCCAACAGGAATTGCACTCCTAGATTTAAAATGTTCACAAAAAAGCAAGTACAAAAATGTTCAATGCGGAAATAGTTATACTAGTAAAAAACAGAAAAAATGTATATACTTGTAAGAAAATTCCATGCAGCAGCCAAAATGAGCCACATATGAATTTTAAAGTATGAAAAATATCATATATGTTGTTAGTGAATCAATGTACCTAATATAAAATCATACACAAAAGTAATAAACACTAAATATAGGACAATATCACCTCGGAGTGCAGTAGAAAGAAAATGTGATAGTGGAGAGACACATGAAGGGTTTTGTCTGTTTATTAAATGGATTATTTCTTAAACTGGGTGGTTGGGTACCTTGGAGTTTAACATATTATTCTGTATACTTGTGTGTGTATATATATGAAGTAATCCATAAGAATCAGTAAAAGCCAATGCTTGATTAAACTGGCGTTAGGATTAATTTGATAAAACTGAGTCAAAATATTACATCTGTTTACATATTTCCATTAAAGTATTAATCCTGTCACCATGTGTGACTTGATATCCTTGTTTTTTTTGGTTTTGTCTTCTCTTAGAAATTAATGCTTCAGTAGAACTCTTTAATTCAAATGTTAAAAAATACAATAAAATAAAATGAGTAATTGAGAAGACCTAAGTCCCACATGACTTGAGCTTTCTTCAGCAATTCTCTTTATGGTATTTATACATGCAAATAAACACACGCACACCTTGACCATCAACCCCTTCTCTCTGTAGAATGATACACTTTCTCTGGCTTGGGGCTGACTCATTGTCTTAGATGTGGCTCTGTATCATCTTTTGCTTTCAGCATATTTCTTTTTTATTCTTTGCTTGTAAAGATCACACACAACAATTGCATTTACCAAGAGTCTGGTTATAAATGTTTAATAGCTTTCTATTCTAATTGAAAGTCAATCCATGCCCCTCTTGCTTGTTACTCAATTGTATTTCTATCTTTGTGCAGATACATAGGCACAAAGACAAGAGATGCCTAGCAGAAGAGAATTGCAAATTCAGGTATCACAGAAGCCAGGTAAATAAATAAATGATGCAGGCAAGAGGTAAGGGAAAAAAATGAAGAGTTTATGTCTCTTCTTTTGGCACAGACACTAGTCAAGTCCAGGCCCTTTTTGGAAAGTAAAAATGTAGATTCTGTATTGCCAAATACTCCAGTTGCTCAAAGATGCAAGGAATTCAGATCTGTATGTGAAGTTGGCAACAAACTTTACATATAATTTTAGCCTTGTTTGGGTCAAACCAAACAGTTCTGCAGCCATAATTAGCCCCTGGGCTGCCAGTTGGAGACTTCTGCTCTACATACTATGGAATCTGCTGATGAAGAGAAAGCTCTTTTCTGTAAAAAGAGGAGTGGGAATAATTCCAACCACCAAAATACCCTATTTGCCTAAACAAAGTGTGGGGCAACTCACCAGTTCCATAGAGGGTACACATGGGGAAGAGTACCTACAGATGCCATTTGGAAGACAGCTCCAGGAAGCCATCCGATCCTCTGCCCCAGGGTTGTGTTGTCTGCATGATCCTTGTCACCCACTGGAAGTGTGCAATAAGAGTCAGGATGGCCCTTCACAAGAGGGACAGAGGAACCCTTCTAGGTAAGTGCTGACTCTAGGTGACTCCGACACTTCTTTCATTAAATAAGCCTCTATTTTTGTTGCTGTTGTTTCTATTTCTTGTTTATTTTTGAGTATTTAGAAATGTTCTTCATGGTTCCTAAAAAAACTTCTTTAGAAACAACCTAAATGTGCCAAAGTAGTAAAGTAGTTAAATTATGTTACATATGTCAAATAGAATTGCATGCAGGCCTTAATATAAATTACTATGAAATCTATATTCAAGGGAGAAGGTGTTGAAAGTGTGTTAAAATAATTAAATAAGAGATCATTAGACTGAGGTGACCCTAATGCCTAGGTTTCTATGTGAGCAAACTGAAACATAACTCGGAATTTAAAAGAAAATTAAACTCAAACTCAGCTGATTATAGGCAGCCAACTAGATATTAGATGTATTGTCTTGAATTTCCCAGAAAGTACTACTTCGGAAGACCATTATCCCTATTTTATAAATGAGGAAACAAGATCAGAGAAGTCAAATAACTTGCCCAAGGACAAACAGCTAATATATGGCAGAAACAAGATTCAATCCAAAGTCTATCTGATTTCAAAACTCAAATATTTTTTTGTATCAGTCTTCCTTAACTGGAATCTGTTGAAAATCTGCTCTAGATTAGGAAATCTAATTTTCTCTATTCAGAACTCTCATGTAAGACTGATTTCTGAACCCTGCTTTGCAGGTCTGTCAATATTTTGGACAGTATAACATGTGGAGTTGTTTTTCCCTAAGTGTTATGATTTGGTGAACAGCCAACAAAAATTAGATGCCTGCCTCACTCACTGCTTTAAGCAATAGCTCCCCCAAATGAATGTTCTTGAAATGTCCCTGCCTTTTCTGTTTTGCCTTTTTGAAGATGTGTTAGCAGGACACAACACTTCACCATTTGTGTTTGATTACAAACCAAAGAAAACGATAGTCAATTCAGTTTGAGAATAATATTTTAAAAACCAGGCAAACAAAGGAAGCTAGTCTGCTTAGCTCTGCCTGGTGTTTTTCCTTTCCTTTTTCTTAGATTTTTTCTTTTTCTTCTTTTTACAGGAAGTTAGTATGTTAATACTCCTGGCAGAATAGACAAAAAATCTCTACAACTAAAATCTAGGTTCAAAATCATTATGAAACACAGATGCGGTTGTATTTCCCAGAGCCTGGTTCTGGTTGTAATGTTCCACTCCCCCTCCAGAGAGATAGCAGAAAGATGCATATTTGCCCAAAAGAAAAAAAAAGATTCCTCGGTTATCTTAAGTGGTTATAAACAACAACAGCTTTTTTTAAAATCTAAAAACTACTGTAGTAGTATTAAAATTATTTTTATATAGTCATAGATATACTACACAAGAGTCCAGTAGTTTGAACTCACCTCTTGATTCTAAAGACAACAGCACTGGCAAATCTAAACTATGTGAGGCACACACTTGCTTTAATATGATATAAGGGTGATTGTATAAGGGTCTATAACAGTGACTTCTGGATTAGTTATGGAATGAAATGGGCTTGAAATAAGGATCCTAGAATCTCAGTGAGACGATGAGTTCCCCAAGTGTTGCCCAAGTACTTTGTTGGCAAATATAGTGATGAACATGACAAGAATGTATTTGACAATTATTTTTCAACCAATACTTCAAAAATGAAACTTCCTGTTTCCATGATTGGCAGATCACAACTGCCGGTTGTTCCCAGCCCCTTGATAGATAAAAGTGTGATAGCAGATGTTTAACACTGAGAGATTTGACATAAATAGAGCTGATCACCAGCTAAGAAGAATGAAAAGTTATTTGACCAGCATATCTGGGACCTGACTTCCTTCAGCATATGATTAAAGCAGAATCCGGACAGCCCCAGTATCTTGTGGATGCATCACTGGTATTTCTTCCTCATTATGTCGATTAACAGATTTTCCAATGTTAATCAATGTAAAGCAGTAATTACTCTTCAAATAACACAAAGGCTTGGGGGCTCTATGATGAATTTTTATGATCCTCAAAATCCTGTCTGAAGTTTTGGGATTAGGCTTTTGCAACATTACCAAAGAATGCATACATTCAGACTATCACACCATGAATAATAGCAAACCGTGATTCAAGTAATATTACTGGAAATCTCTTACAAAATTCTTCAAGAATAAGTCTCCCGTTTAGATGGTTCTGGAGCTGAGATGCCTAGATCAATAATCTCCTATTTTAACAAGTCATTGGATATTTGGTATTCCTAAGTGCCAGGAAATTACAAGCACTTAAATCTTGGCTTCCCAGTTTGGGGGATTTACACATTTCAAAACATGCCCTAACGTCAAAACCCAGGCTCATTTTTCCCAGATGATTACAACCTTTGCAGATTTTGTTACCGTCTTAATCCAACAGCAATTACTGTGGTGCCATTTCTTCAGCTGGTTAGTCACAGATCATTTCGTACCATCGCTTCACACTTCACATATGCGACTTCAGTTTTCCTGAGTTTGCAGCTCCTTGAGGGTCAACTCTTTTGACTTATATTCTTCTGTACCACTTTCTCACCAAACACAATGCTAATTTTACAGTATTTATTTAATGAATAGTTATTAAAATTAATCTTCTGTGGTGGCCAAAACAGAAACGCTAAATTCCCATCCCAGACTCCCTTTTCCTCACCTGAAAAAATCAGGGAAATGTGTAACAGGATTTTGAAAGAAACATTTTTCTATTGCCTCTAAACTGGCCTTAGAATTGGGATTAGTCCCCTTTTCCCACTAAATGCTATGACATATTTTAAGCTTTGCCATTGCCATTGTCATTTTCCTTCCTCACAAACCTTTAAAAATATGAAACCCATGCTTAGGTCACAGGCTATATAGAAACAGGCCCCAAATTATATATGATTCTTCTTTGGCCTTATTCCAGGGCCTGATAGTTTGCTGATCCCCGCTCTACAGCACACAGACAAAACAACATGTGCTCAGTACCCCTCAGTCAAAAGAACTACCAACACTGGGGTGTCAACTCACTTCTTCAGGGCTTAATTGGAAGAAGCAAAACCCATGCAGTTACCTAGCTAGCTAGCTATTATCATTTATTATCTGTCTAATCATCCATCCATCTGGCATCTATCTATCCTCTATCAATCAGTCCTATAGCTGTGAATTTATGTATCTATCATCAATCACGTATAATTGAGCAAACCCTTCAATTGTCTGTCTATCCACCTACCTCTCATTTATAATCTATCTATTTACATCAATATATCTTTTTAAAGTCTCGGGCAGGGAGACAGAAAAGGGGGTCATCGGTGTCTTTGTCATTTACCTCATAGGGCTTATATGAGTGTCTCAAATTATTTTGTACCTTTTCTAAAGTTTAAAGGGATTCCAGAAGAATCTCTCACAGAGAGTAGACAATGCCTTTGTATGATACAAAAGGGCACTGTATCATATTGCCCATTTGGATATCTTCATAGGTAGTGAACCAGTTGATCTATGCTGAGTCTATAAAAACAGAAGAGGAGAATTTAGGGAAAAATAATAAAATTTCCACAGGCCAAGGGGACCTCATGGAACTCAGCTGTATTGGAGCCATCATGCTGGCACCCCACCTAGTATAGTATACTTCTGGAGGCAGTAGCTGAAGTAGACAAAGAGGTAGTGTTAAGGTCAGCTTTCCCATGGAGAAAAAGCAGTCAGAGGCCTTGCAATGCCCCCCAGAGGACTCAGCCATGTGGCCATGAAAGCCATCATTCAGGTGACTGCTCCTCAGTGGGCATGACACCTGATCAGGGCCATTCAGAGAACGGAGGACTACTCAGAATGAGGACTACAACAGGCTTTAGGTAGGTCTGAGAATGCTCACTGCCACAAGCTGAATCACGTCCCCCTCAAAATTCAGACGTTGAAGCCCTAACCCACAATGTGACAGTATTTGGAAAAGGGCTTTTAGGAGGTAACTAAGGTGAAATGAAGCCACAAGGGTAGAATCCTAATCCAATAGGATTGGTGGATTTACAAGAAGAGAAAGAGGTACCTGATCTCTCTCTCTCTCCCACCCCTTCTCTCTCTACTCTCTGTCTCTCTCCACATGAGCACAGAGGAAAGGTCATGTGAGGACACAGAGAGAAATGTCCATCTACAAGCCTGGAAGCAAGTCCTCACCAGAACCTGGCCATTCCGGCACTTTTCTTTCAGACATGAAGCCTCCAGGACTGTGAAAAATTCATTTCTGTTGTTTAAGCTACCCAGTCTAGGGTATTTGCTGTGGCAGCCTGAGCTGACTAAGGCAGCCCTCACCATTTGACCTTCCTCTCCCCCTCAACAGCATCAACACACAGGAAGAGCTACACTTTGGAGAAAAGGGTGGAAGATACATTTGAGAAGCATCCACTGGCATATGTAGGTACTCCCCAGACAATCATCCCCTTGCTGAAACCTGTCCTGGAAACAAGGGAAGAGATGCAATTGAAATCAAGTCTGAGATTCATTTGTAAACTAGACTGAGTGTTGGTAATGCTCTAAGATGTTGTTCAGGGAAAAGAAAAAGGATTTGGCTGAGCTGGGTTGAAAGCAGAGATGGGAAAAGAAATATCTATAGCCCACTGAGTAGAGCCCTACATATTTTCTTTATCCTTTTCCTTCCTTCCTTCCTTCCTTCCTTCCTTCCTTCCTTCCTTCCCTTCCTCCCCTCCCTCCCTTCCTTCCTTTGTTCCTTCCTTTCTCCTTCTCCTTCTTCCTTCCTTCTTTTCCTTTCCTTTCTTTCCTGATCTTCTGATAGATGTATCAAAACATTCAACTTCAAGTATTTTCATAAAATCTATTTGTCATTGGTGGGATCTAAAGTCTGCAATATCTCCTGGCTCCCAATTAGAGGACTGCTCATGGGCTTCTGGAATCCCCTTTTCCAGGGCTGAGAGCCAGAAGTGCTGAGTATTTACATCTCCCAAGGGTGGCCCTTAACCAATGACTCCTAAGTATGGGAGCATGAAAACCTCAACCCCTTGACCTGGGTGGAAAGTACCCAGAGGCTCATCCATAGAGGCTGAGAATTGACCCCAAGACACAGACCTGAGAGGATTTTCAGTTTAAGTAATGTATTAACCAAGTGCTCCCAGGAAAAACCAGTAAGGAGTAGGAAAGAGAGTAGGGAAAATAGGACAGGGAAGGGGGAGAAAACCAAGCAAGAGGGTGATCTCAGGGAAAGTCTTCCAGAGGCTGACTTCAGCCTTGGATCAGCCTGTGAATACTTTCCACCCACGGCAAGGGCTTCGAGGTTTCCTGTGCCCATACCTACGAGTCACCGGTTAAGGGCCACCCTTGGGGTATGTAAATACTCAACACTTCTAGCTCTCAGCCCTGGAAAAGAGGACTCTAGGAGCCCATGAGCCGTCCTCCAGTGGGGAAACAAAAATTGTGAAAATGAGATCCAAAAGGATCTGGGCAGAGAATCAACATTATTTGCTGCACATATTCAGAGAATGTTAGAATGGAAGAGTCCTTGGAGGATGCTGTATCATGGCATGTCTTGATTAGTCATCAGTTGTCTCTCTCTCTCACACACACACACACACACACACACACACACACTCTCTCTCTCTACCAAAATTTATAAATAATTTTTCCAAATAACTTGTTTAGAATGCAAGTTTATCCCTGTAATAATGTTACTCTTGCTGGCAATCCCATGTGTATTCTTCACTGAGAGAGAAAGAGAGGGAGGTACAACTGGAACTCAGAATGGCATGTTCCTCAGCGCTGCCTCATTTATGCTCCAGTTCACCCTATGATTCCATTACCGCAGTTCTGACAATACTTCTGGCAATTAGAAATAACTTAGAGCTTATGAGTTGTGGTTTTATAATTACTTTAGATTTTTTTTTAAAAAAAAAAGATTATCTGTGAATAAATTTGGGTTTATTTCTAAATAGGCCTATAGAAAAGTATACTTCTGGCTTGAAATACATGCCAAAAGTCATTACTCTAGTAGAATCCAGCAGGCAGCCTAGTATAGAAGCGAGGCAGTTTATGCTAATGATTAAAAGGGTGCCTTTAAATTGCCTGGAGTCAAATACTGCTTTTGCTACTAACAAAATGTTTTTCATTGGACAATTTGATTAACCTTTTAAACCTAAATATCCTTATCTATAAATAGGAATAAAATTGGAACTTGCTTTATCAGGCTGTCAGAGATTAAAGCAGATAATATGTGTCAAGTGCTTAGGTATGATGCTAGTACACAGTAAGTGAGCTATAAGTGCTCATTTTTGTTAAGAACATAGTTTTAGGAGTTGGAAATGTCTCTGCCTAATTCTGTCTCTTTGTCTTTGGGCAGATAGCTGAGCCTAAGTCTCTTTTTAATAAAGTGGAGATAATATTTGTATGACTGGATTTCTATGGAGATTAAATGCAATACATAAAATATCTAGCAAACTTGAAGTGCATTAATAGATGCTAGTTTTCTGTCATTTTATAGGATGAACAGATACTCTCCACAACGTGAAGGAGATGTTGTATAGCCTCAGCATGAATGCCTTCAGATTCCCCTCTTTCACTGACTCTTTTGCATATATACAAATGGAAACCTAGCTTCATCTTATGACTTTGGGAAGATGGCCGCAGGGACTGTTCAAGCTCCTCTAAGTCCTGGTGTTGGAATATGCTCCCTTAAATTAAACTGAAATTTGCATCCATCTAATCTCAACCTTGTTTGCTCCTGGAACAATATAAACTTGAGCTGTTCTTTAGTTAATTTAGTTAGGCAACAGAGCTGAAAAAATTCATTTCATAAATTAAGGATATACTCCCCAAGAATAAATGTTACAAGGTTCAGGAGCACATTAGGTGGAGTGTTTTCTATGCCTTGATTATAGCAAGGCTTCAATGCAAAACACACGTAAGTATTCACAGAACAGTCCAAACTGTTCTATTCCCTTCAAAACGAATCTCTTGAGTCTGCTCTATAGCTCCTGGCATAGGCTGTTCCCCAGACCTCATTTTTGTGCTCAAAACAGAGTCTGGACTTCATTAGTGGAGTTCACACAATGTTGGGACTGGATAATCAGACACTTAAAAAAAAAATCGTTTAACTTGGGGGTGAAGGTTGTTGCTTGCAGTAAACAGCATGAACGAAGTCTTTTTTTTTACTCTCAATTACTTTCAGGGCTTAGAACCAAACATTATACTTGGGAACAAATTCAGGGTCTCTATTAGCATTGTACCAGCAGCCTCATAGAGAGTGGATGCTTTCTGTGTTCATGGTTTGAACAATGGTGTGACAGACAGGAGGATGAAGGTGTGTTCCCTGGTTCATAGCCAAGACATGAAAACAAACTAAATGTCTATTGATAGATCAATGAATAAAGAAAATGTGGTATTACATCCAAAGCCAGGTGCAGTGGTTCGTGCCTGTAATCCCAGCACTTTGGGAGGCCGAGGTAGGTGGATCACTTGAGACTAGGAGTTCAAGACCAACTTGGTCAACATGACAAAACTCTGTCACTACTAAAATTACAAAAACTTAGCCAGTTGTGGTAACACTTGCCTGCAATCCCTACTACTTGGGTGGCTGAGGCAGGAGAATCGCTTGAACCAAGGAGGCGGAGGTTGCAGTGAGATGAGATTGCGCCACTGCACTCCAGCCTGGATAACAGAGTGAGACTGTCTCAAGAAAAAGAAAATGTGGTATGTGCATCTCTACATGCAATGAATATTATTCAGCTTTAAAAAAAAAAAAAGAAAATTATATAATATATGTCAACAAAGACAATGAACCTTGAGGACATTAAGTAAAATAAGCCAGTCACAAAAAGATAAATACTGCCTGATTCACTTATCTGAGGTATCTAACAGAGTCAAACTCATAGAATCAAAAAGTGAAATCATGGTTGCCAGGAGTTTGGGGTAGGGAAAAATGGAGAGTTGCTAATCAATAAGTATAAACTTTCAGTTTTCCAAGATGCATAAGTCCTAGATCTCTGCTGTACAACACTGTGCCTAGAGCTACCAATACTTGTTGTACACTTAAAATTTATTAAAAGAGTGTATCTCTGATACCCTGTTAAATGTTCTTATCATGAAAACAGAAAGAAGAAAGAAAGAAAGAGAGAGGGAGGGGAGATGGAGGGAAAGAGAGAGAGAAAAAGGCCAGAAAGAAGGCAGGAAGGAAGAAAGAAAAAAAGGAAGGAAGGAAGGAAAGAAGGAAGGAAGGAAGGAATATAAAGTAAGCTAGTTCTATTAAAGCCTCACTGAGAGACATCAGAGGAGGTCCCATGAGGGACCCATGCTCTGAACTCACATGGCTTTCTTCTTTCAGACACATGGAGTGATCTTACTTCCTTCCATTTATCCCCCTCAACTCCTGTTTCAGACACTCACCAACACCTAAAGCTATACATACATCAAAGATAGTCACATTTATTAATTCTTTTTTTTCCTTTCCCTAGCATTGAAAAATTGCTTTGTTTTCTACCTGTATAATAAAAACCAGGAGAAGGTAAACCAGAAGGTAAAAGGGTGACATAAAATTCCAAAGTTTTCTTGTCCAAACAAGTAAATAAAACACACACACACTCACACACACACTCACACTCACACACACACACACTATACACACACAACCCTTCTTTGTGTAGCTTCAAATTTATGTTTGCTTCATCAGGCATATAGCAGCCTCCAAATTACTATTTGCTTTCATCATTAAAGAACAATCTTAGTCTGAGCGGGAAAAAAGTAAACCTTTCTGTCTCTAAGATATTTGTTGTGACAGTGCCACCACAGTCATTTGTATTTGTTTTTGTTTGTTCTCCATAATTCCCTCTCAACTAATGTTTTAAGGCAAGTAGGGGTATTATAGACCATTAAGTACTGGAAAAAGTCCTGGAGACATTCTCATTCATGAGGGAGGAATCTAAAACTCAGTAAGTATAAAGATTTAGTCTGAACACTGTCACACAATTATTAGCAACAGAACTGCTTTGAGACTCCAAGGTCTTAGAATGTTCAGTCCTCCATCCAGTTGGCCCCCATTGTTTTGGATGACTCTGGCACAAATTTTTCCTTTCCTTGCTGATGTAGCCTTCTACAGTACTCCTTGATCACTCTTGAAGAACAACTCCAGGGAGCACAAAATAACTAGGTTCCCATTATGTTCCTGGACATCTATTTGTAAACCAAAAAGTGACTGAGACAGACCTCTATTGAATAGAGGTTTATTTTGCCGAGGTTGAGAATATGCCTGGGAGAAAGAATCACAAGTCACAGTAGGATTTCTGGCCTGTGCTCTTTCCAAGGAGGATTTGAGGAACTTCAATACTTCAAAAGAAAAGAGCAAGCAGGAGGGGAAGAAAGAAAAAAAAAGAAGAGAGGGTAGGCAATGAGACAAGTAGCTACACTTGGGAACAAAAGGAAGGCAGATTTTGTTTTGTTTTGATTTTTGCATGACTCAGTTCCCAAGCTTAACTTTCTCTTTGACATAGTGAGTTTGGGGTCCAAGGATTTCATTTTTCTTCACATATCTTTCTCGTTTTCGTTCTCCATTGTGTCTTCACTGTCTAGGGCCTTCTCTTCAAGAACCACGCAGACTATTCAACTGAAAAGCACCCCGGGAAACCCCAGGTCTCTGCTTTTGCCAAAAATGGCTACAGACTCCATCCAGTATTTCAACATCCTCCACATCATTCCTGACTTTGAACACAAGCAAACAAATCCTTTTCCATTTAAGAAAACAACGATGACAAACATAAGGAAGTATTAAATTCCAGAACCTTAAAAAGTTCTCCCAAGTCCTGTTTCCAATTAAGTTGAAGCCAGTTAGACTCTAGCTCTCCCCTTTATCCTCAGGCTAGAGTTTCCCAAATTTCATCCTATTTTTCACCACCCTCTGCATTGTAAACAGACATCCTACTCCTTCTTCAAGAAATCTCATTTCCCAATACACAGGCCCAAAGATGAAATCAAAGCAGAAAAATCATGTGCTCTTATTAACAACCATTTCAGCAATCTCAATGGGTACAGATGTTTTACCTTTAGATATTTTTTTCACTCTTTTCACTAAAGAAAACTAGCAGTTTTATCCTCCATCAATAGCATTATAATAAAATATTTTTATTTTTAAAATAAGGGGGATGCAATATATTTCTGCCATAAAGACACTTGTGGAAATTTCTTTAGACCATTATTTATTAAGTCTATTTAACTGACTCTGGAATCTGGAATCTAGGACATTAGTGTATATTAGCATCCTAAACCATACATCTTTGGAAACATTTGTCTCATATAAGGCAGCACTGACTTGCTTTAAATGTTTCTGGAATGCAACTCCACTCATCTTACCTACTCCTTCAGAAAATGGTATCTCCAGCTGAAATGCTTAGTCTCATTTTTTTCATGTTTTCTGTACACCAGGCATTACACTAAGAGAGATAGCATCCTTTCCATTGAATAGACAAAGAAATCTGGATTAAGTAATATATTAGGCAGTTTTTTTAATGCGAAAAAAGAGAAATCTCACCTCACAGGGGCCTAAGCAACAAGGACTTTTTATTATCTCACAGAACAAGAAATTTTGAGGCAGAGTGACTCTAGGGTGGGTTAACTCATTAGCTCAATGACATCATCAATGATCTGGAACTTTTCCATCTTTTTGTTCTCCCATCTTCAGCTCTGCCACTTTGTCAAAGACCAGCTGACCTCACAGGCACAAGCATGCCATGCACATATGACAATGTCCAACAAAACATGAGAGAGACAGTGAGAGAAAGAATGGGTCTTTGGCCTCTATTCAAATGCAGTTTTTTGTTTGTTTGTTTGTTTTTCTATGAGCCTCTATAAGGAAAAAATCAGACCCTCTGTACCAGTTCTCACTGCATGTCCAATCTCAATAAAATAAATGGCTTTCTTTTTTGGTTGATTCTTAATATTTTACTAGAACTGTAGCCCTTTCAAAAGCTTGTAATCATGTTATTCAAATATTCTTTTTAAAATTTGCTTAGTTATTGCTACACAGTCACTCTCCCCTCCCTTTCCATGACGTTCTCCTTCCCCTACTTGAGCGTCACAGAGATTCTCCTCCCCCGTTGACCATAAGGGGATTCCTAGAGGGGCTCTTAGGATGTGCCAGTATATAAAAGCAAGTCTATGATTTTCATGAACTGAAAGTGGGGCTTTGATGGACACTTGGTCAT
This sequence comes from Ateles fusciceps, assembly GCA_036589455.1. NCBI lineage: Eukaryota > Metazoa > Chordata > Mammalia > Primates > Atelidae > Ateles > Ateles fusciceps. The sequence goes on along the minus strand of JAZHEH010001266.1, from coordinate 11,862,027 downwards.
TGGCTGGTTTAGCATTTCTCTTCCTCCTTTCCATAGTAAATTATTAGTAACACAATAGGGTCTAATTTAAATTCTTAGTTTGGGGGCTAATTTCCACAACACTGGCTGAATTATTTTAATGTCTCATTAAGAGAGACGTGCATCCCAGGACTGTGCCAGTCCAGTCACTGTTAAGGGAAATGACCTGAGCTTATATTGCCTGTTCTGGGAGCTGGGAATAGGATCAGCTCTCCCTGCCTTTAAATGATGGCACACAAACAGGACTGGGACAGTCTCACCAAGGAAGAAGTGGAGAGTGGTAAGCATCTAATAAATCCTTCTGTAAGTATCTAATTACCTGGGCATAACACCAAGTTAGTTGATTCCTTGAAGTTGCATGGAGGTACCCTTCCATATACACTTTTTGCACTATTTTGAAGTCAAACTGGGTGTCTGGGTATCAAAGGAGAAGTCTTACTCTTCTAGGGCCCAAGTAGCAAGATAAATTCCAAGAAGAACTGCTAACCATTAGAATTAGAAATATTGCTAATAAGTACCAGTACATATTTATGTTGTCATTTATTTCTTCAGGTTTTAAAGCATATCGTCTTAATTGTACAGTTCTCAAAGGCAGTGTGGAAGTGAATAAGAGTCACATCCGGGACTAATATCCTAACCCAACTATTTGTAATTTAAAAATACATATAACAAAGAAAAAAAGTGACCTAGACTAACACCATTTTTTTCCTTGGTTCAATTCAAATGACCTGAAATGTACTGGCAGGATTCACAAAGAGTTTGAGTTTTAAATATATGAAAGCCCCAGATGGTTTTATTGGCTCAGACACTTTTGTATGATTTCATTTTGTCAGAGCAGCCACCTAAGAGCATAACTAACACTGATTTAAGTTGGCCCCTGCCAAAGGCTTTGAAAAATAATTGAATAAAAAAGAATAAGGCATTAATATGCTGATGTTTCATTATGAATTGCAAAATGATACACACAGTTGCATAAAATTTCAGGGCCAAAAATAACTCACACAGCAGTGAATTGCAGACATTGATAGACTTTATGCCCAAAAATTATTGGGTGAAAGATGGTTTAGAGATGATTTCCCCCACCAGAAAAAGAGTGAGAGAGAGACACAGAGAGAGAGAGAGAGAGAGATCCACACATCCACTAGCTTCCAAATACTTTTACTTAGAGAAATGAAAAAAGTATATATACATTAGTTATTTCTCCAGGTCCACCTGGCCGTCTAAAACCGACAGTCTGAAATGAAAGGGGAGTATTCTAGTGATAGCAGGAAATTAGAAATTTTGTGGGCTTTACACTTTTTCAGAGACATCTGCTTATAGTCGTCCTTATGGTCTCACTATTTCCATAGTTTTAGAAGAACTCTTTTCAATTTTGGGGCCAAAGCATTTTTTTCCTTTCTGCCAATCTGTATTTTTTAGAGAGTTAGCCAAAGTGCTAAATTAATATGAAATAGATGGCCAATCATAGTCAAACTGGGAGAGAGGATACGTTTGCTTCTGCGCGTCCCCCAGAAGATCTTTCCTTTTCTCCCTTCTTCGTCTTTTTCCACTTTCGGCTAGCCAATTTTGCCCTCTTAGCAAAATCTGTTCTTGAGAGGAAAGACACAAACTATACACACAGTGCATGCCTACAATTATATTATTCATTCAGACTCTAGTTCAAGTGGATATTTGCATTTAAAACCTCTTTTCCAATAATTGTAAAAGACAAGACCTTGCCTTCTCTGTAAAATAAATATGATCTAAATATTTCTGGATCTCATCAGTTTTGGGATATAGCATGTTACATGAAGTGTCATATCTCAGGTTTCACAGGTCTAAATCAGCTAACCAGGCCCCTAAATCTGCAAATCCTTTTTCATCATCCCCATCATGCCTAGCGGCCTGCTGGACTTCTATATCTTATGAACTTGTCCATCAGCCATAGTCACCACTGGGCTAGTGTTGTTTTCCACATTTTTATGCCCTGTTCTTGCTCCTCCTGGCCAGTGGTGATTTTTTCCTCCTGAGACATTGCTGTGCCTGACATCCATCATGGCTCACATGGCTGACCATGATAATGCCAAAGCTATGCTGAGACTATTCTCTCAATAGTCCCAAACTTGCCCCTCCTTGAGGTACTTAGAGTACACTGGCATTTGGTGGAGAGGAAATGGTTTTTCCTGTTACCGAGTTACATGATTCCATCCAAGAATCCTAAATATGATGACTGTATTGTCCTTATTTCTCTTCTTTCTGTGCACCTGTTTACCAATTTCTCAAATTTATTTAGTTTAAATAAATGAATAAAGAAGGCCCCCGTGGAAATCAATTCTTTGAATGAAGCTTTTGAGGGAGTACTTTCTATTCTTGGAGCATTTATCATTTTGGAGGAAGACAAACATTAAAAAGTATGAAAATCAATGTATGTAATAAAGGGGTTCATGTGTGCTTTTAGAATCGAAGTGCTGTTTGTAGAATAAAAGAGGAAACAATAATTTTTGGCTGACTAGGCTGAAGAGATCTCAAGGACAGAATTTTAATAAACAAAGAGAAAAGAACCAGCAGCCCATTTAGAGTGGACAGAATGAATAGAGAAACCAAGGTAGAGAGAAGCACAGTGTGTGCCAGGCAGACTGAGGACTCCCATTGGGGTCTGGGTTGACTGAAGAAAATACAACTAGAGGACCTGAGCTTTCCTCAGTGAAGAGAGAAATCATTTTCCACATTATGTGCCGTGACCCCAGCTCAATCACATTCAAACCTGATGGTTCAGGTCCAAAATTGTTTTAAAGGCAAACTGGTTTTATGTATATTTCATGTGTATTTATTTACGTTGATCTTCAGATCACTGCCTAAAATGGGTTCTTGGTGATATTTTATATACTCGAAGACATAGATGGTATTTTCACTTCTTCTGGTAGAAAGATACTAGTTTAGAAAATGAGAATAATATATAAGTAATGTGTTTTGCAAATGGCAGTTACTCAATGAATGCTCAGAGAAGAAAAACAATTTCCATGGAAAGAAAAGACTTTGCTTAACTAGACCATAATTGCAAAACTGGTTTTCAAGCTTTGTTTGTTCTTCAGAGGCACACAGGAGAAGGCCTCCTTTCTACACAGACACACAGACCACACACACACACACACACACACACACAACACACACACACACACACACACACCCTTTAACTAGAAGAACTTCACCTTTATTTTTCCCATATAGGAGCTCTGAACAAGACTTCCTTAACAAAAAATAAGTGTTCATGGCTTAAAACTTTTAAAAAATATTCTTACAATTATTGAATTAGTTCCTTTGAAAAAGGAAAAGGAGTATTTTTGAAATTTTGAAGAAACTGTCATTCCAGATATGCTAAACTGATTAAGAAAGCTTCAAAGCAATAATTTCAAGCAAAACAGAAAAAAAAAATCACAGTGAGTAATAAGAATGATATGTAAATAAGGATGACTGTATAGGAAGTCTAAAAAAGGTGCAGCAAATAAAACATTCTAATATTTTTCAATTTTTATAAGCTGTTTACTAAGTAAAGGTTTTTAACAATTAAAAATAAATTTTAGATACTAACAAGTAAATGATATTTTATGTAACGCTAGCATTTCTTTGTATGGGAATTCATGAATAGGAGTATAGAAGGGAATAGGAACATTTTTAGACAAAATATCTGCTAGTAAGGGAATAATTACTAGCACTATGCATCAAATGCTATTTTCAAGAAAATCTCTGAACTTCATAATAGAGATCTATGTACAGAGCATCTTATGAAAGTATACTACAGACAGCCACAGAGAAGCCTTGGTCAGCGCCTTTTTTGGAGTGGTTAGGAGGGAGGTAACAATACATTTGAATGAGCAGAAGAAAGAGGCCTAGGAGAAGGATAAATTCTACAATAGGAGATACACAGGCAAGGTGAAAGCAGATGGAAATAATAATCATATTAACACTAGGCTGGCCTGTGGGAAAGAATGTGGAAAAAGACATATAACCACATTGCAAGTTGGGATCATAAATAAAAATGAATATAGAAAGGAAAAAGAACTATCTCAGTAAAGGGTTAGCCAACTAAAGGACTGGCCCAACTGCCATTAATTTTGGGAATTTAAAACACAAATTTTTAATGAAGTTTCTATGGCTATGATATTTAACCAACAGTCATGATGATTTATAGTTTTCTGGGGGGCAGGGGTTGGTTTGTTTGTTTCAGATGGTCTCACTCTGGTTGCCCAGGCTAAAATGCAGTGGTAGGATCTTGGCTCACTGCAGCCCCAACCTTTGCAGCTCTCACCACAGTCTTCCGATAGCTGAGTCTACAGACACACACGACCACACCTGGCTAGTCTTTTGTATTTTTAGTAGAAACGGGGTTTCACCCTATTTCCCAGGCTGGTCTTGAACTCCTGGACTCAAGCATTCCACCCACCTTGACCTCCCAAAGGGTTGAGATTACAGGCATGAGCCACTGTGCGCAGCTAGTGATTTATAGTTAATGCAAGTATTTGCAATCTAAATTGTTATTAATAATGGAGTATGGTTATGTTGTATCAATTAGGAACTTTTTATTTACAGCATGCTAGTTGCTGTTCATCTAAGTACCATAATAGACCTAATAATTATGCTATTCTTGTGGCCTAAAACATGAGTGATATTTATACTGTGCTCTCTCTATAAGAAGCAACAAATAAGGGTTTTGCATAACACTTGTCCTTGAGGATCTGTGGGTAACACATCTCAGGTAGGTTGATAAGAAGAAGAATGAAATAACTTCTACCCATTATTACGAATCTACTGTTTCCTGTGCATTACTGTATGTTAGAGATTTTATCAATAGCCTGGGACATTTGTCTACTGCCGTAAAAGTGATCCGTATTGTCATAGCTGGGCACAGAAATAACTGCCAAGTTTTGTCAAGATATAGGAGCAGAATATGAAGTCCTTTCATATAAAATAGAAGAAAGAGTCTTTAGTACAACCTTTACTGACTTTGGACAGTCTTCAATCCCCACTCATTCATTAATCTTTTTATTTGAAGACAAAATCCACTCACAGAATCATTTGGAGGATATCATTCTGAATTGGCTCACTTGAAAACACTTTTGGCCACTGCAGTTATGCAAACCTTTTAATTAAGGCTCTATAGTCTGCATTATAAATATTATTTTAAAACTATGAGACATTTCAGCCAGATATTCTGGAACAAAAGATTGGAGACAGACAATCTGAAATTTTTTCCTTTGCTGGAGGAAGTGACTCTTTAGGCTGAAATCAAAAGCAACAATGTTCTGTCTGTTTTTATGCAAGCCAAAATCTACAGACACCTGGAAACAGCAGATAATATTTTTAAAAGATTACTTCCCCTCAGATGACCTGAAAGTGAGGTGTGGATTTATAATCCTTTGCTCACTCGAAGACCATGTGAAAGTTCCCCTCCCTGACTTGAGGGTGCAGGATATGATATGACATAAATTTCTCCTGAAGACCCAGTGATTCCTCTTCTCCTTGAAACAAACCTATTCTCATCAAGTAAAACTAGTAATGAGAATTCTGATTGTATTTGTTTTTCTCTTACAGGCATTTATCATTGGAGTTTTTAGCACTTAAAGGTACAAAAATGAAAACTCAAAATTTATTGTCAAAAGATGATTCTCACGGAGCCATGTGCACGCATTCCACAGCATTTACTTCTTAATCAAGCCAAAAAATAACTGTCTTCCCATTGCAAGTTCAAGTTGAACATGATTAGGGCTTACATTTTTAGTTTTATGCAAAATTTACATTATTTTTTTTAATGAATATTTTCACATTAAGGTTGGGAGTAATAGAGAACTTTTTTTCAGAAAAAAAAAGGTTTTATATTCTGTCTTTATGAAAGAAATGAATGTCCAATGCAAGAAAAAAGATTATATAAAAAGAAGTGTAGAAATGTGTGTGTGCGTGTGTGTGTGTGTGTGTGTGTTTCTGGAAAGGAAATAAATAGCTTTCATCAGATTCTTAGATATTTATGACCCAAAAGAGGTCAAGATACTAAGAAAGAGTTAGTTCACAGTCATGTCCTTGGTTATATTCTATTCAGCTCTCTAATACTCGCTAATATTAGGTTGAACCATGCACAACTGCCAGTGTGTGATAATTTTTTACTTACATAAACAGCAATTTTACAAGTCACAGTCTAATATCTTAAATGAATTATAAGAAGCATGAAAAAGTAAGGAAGAATAGCCAATATGCTGGATCCAGAATCAAGTCTGAGATATGGAGTAGAAAAATATTACAATAAAAGAGAACAAAAATAAGCCAAAAATCCTACACTGAGCTGCATAAAACAAAATTTTTCAAGCATAGTGTGGCAGAGCTATTTCAGTATGCAGGTAAAAGAAACCCCAAGGACTTAAATGAAGACAAGCTCAGCATGAGATAACATGGCAGGGCTGCTAATGAACGAAAGCAGTCTCAGCATTAGGCAGAGCAGCCGACTTTCACTTAATACTCGCTTTATGCAAGACTTTGTATTAGGCATTTTAGATTTACTTTCTCATGTAATTTTCATAACAGAACTTTGAGGTAAATGTCAATGGCTCCATTTGATAGGTGATGAAACTGAGCACAGAAAAGCTGCATAACTTGCCTATAGTTAATAAGTGTTGCTGATGAAAAATGTAATAACTATTAACAATAATTTGCTGAAATGTATTGATCTTTTCCTGATAACCAGGAACTATGGCATATTTCCTACATAATTTCATTTCTTACTGATATTCATACATACAACAACATTATTAGGCAAGTATTATTATTTTCATTTTACAAATGAGAAAAATAAGGTTCAAAGATCACATCTAGCTTGATAAAGGTCTTCAAACTCCAGCACCAGATACAAACACAACAGCTTTAGAGAAAATATTTAAGCAGCTCCCATGATTGGGAAAGGTCAAATTCCTTATTCTGTGTGTATCATCAAGTGGCTCTGCTTCTCTGATCTGATTATGACTGATACACATGTAGAAACCTATTCAAACTTAGGTTTACATAAAATTCTGGGAGATTATGTGCCCTACATTAAACAGCGATTATATCCAAGAAATGGAATTCATAATGCCTTCTGACTTTTGTCTACTCAAATGTGTGCTCCAAATTCTTCACAAGGAACATATGTTACTTGAGGCCTGATAATTTTTAAAATGAAAGTAATTGTTAATCCTCCTCATTACTGAGTTCATTTATTAGAAAAACATCTTTAGAACTGAACCCATGAATTTGACCTCTAATATGGTACTATAAGCACATGTAAATTCCCCAATACTGAGACAAGTCAATAGATTGTGTGGGAAAGGATGCTAAAAATGAAACTCTGTATCTAAAAAGAAAATTAATAGAGCCAGAATAGTTATCTGCCTTGCAATGTACAAACCCAGTGAGACCATTTTCTTCTGCAAAGGCAAGGGAAAGTTCACCCTGCCACCATGCTCCTCAGTGAGCAGGAACTGGGGCCTTCAGTGAGCACAATGCTGGCCTGCAGGGCCCATCAGACCAACAGGGCCATGTACATGACCTGGGGGTGGAGGTGGTTACCTGAAGTGCCAGCTCTTTCTCCTCTGTGGAAGCAGAGGCAGGTGAAAGGCTGACTATAGTGACATATACAAAGAGATGTGCTTAAGGTTAGTGTTGAGAAGCAATCCGTTAAGGAGGAAGTGAGGTTGAAAGAGATAGTCAGGTAAGAAGTGTACAGTGAAGTGGGAAACTAAATGTTGGCATGAAATGGGGCTGAAATGGTGGAAGAGAGCACCTGAGCAAGTTGGCGTGAGGCAGGAGAAAGGGAAGGGGAGGAGGGTCAGTGGCAAAGAAAAATGGAGGGAAGAGAATGTTTTACCTCCCACCACACAGTTTCTTCTGACTTGTGAGACAACACTGCCTTTCCTGCTTCTCTTTATCTCTTCCTTTTGTCTCTCACCTTTCCCACTCATTAGTTCTCTTTCCTTTGTCATTTTCTCTCTTCCTCTCTTGCTTCAAATTAAAATCCCTTTTGTCCTGTGAAGCCAAAGAATCCCCTAAATGGGGGAACATAAGAGACTACAGAAAGAGAGGAAGGGGAGGAAAACAGTAAGGAGGTTATGGAATTCTACCATAAGCTTCTACTGAATTAAAAGTATGCAAATAGAACTGCAAATAAAGAAGATGCATAATGCATAGAAGCTTAGGTAGGGCGTGGGAACTCCTGGCACCAGTTTAAATGATTTTACTTCATTTGTCTAGGGTTCTGTCACATAGTAGAAAGACTATAGTCATCATTTGGGCTGAGTTAGACACATTCATGAGCATTATGTTTAATGAAAACAGAAGCATAATTGAGGCCTGAATCTCCTGTAAAAAGAAAACATTAGAATACACATATACACACATACTTTTTTAAAAAATGTAATGTAATGTTATGAATTAGAGCAGGAGTAAGCAAACTACAGCCCAAGAGTTAACTCCAGTGCCCCCTGTTTTGGTACAGCCAGTGAGCTAAGAATGATTTTTATATTTTTTAAAGGATGAAAGAAAAATTAAAGGAAGAAGAATATTTTGTGATACATGAAAAAGATGACATTTAATATTTGGAGTCTATAAATAAAGTTTTATTGAAAGAGAGTCACCCCATTCATTTACCTATTGTTTGTCTGTGACTGCTTTCACTCTACAATGGCAGAGTTGTGTAACGGTGACAGAGATTGCATGTCCCATCAAACACAATGTATTTCTGCCCATGACAGAAAAAGATTGCCAACCCCTGACTTAGGGCATTGCTTACTGAAAGGGAAACATACACTTTCCTACTGATGATCAAGCATTGGGAAGTCACTCCTCGCTGTGTACCTCTTAGACTTCTCTCTCTCTCTTCTTCGTTATAGGACTGCCCCAGAAAAAGAACTTTATAGGCATGTTAGTCTTTTTAATTTTTAAGGATTTTTTTTTTTTTTTGCCCATAAACAGCAGTACCTCAAGATTATCATCTCCATTTGGCATAATCTTTATCCAAATAGAGATTATACCAAATGGAGATGATAATCTCTGTTTGGTAAATAAAATAAATGATATCCAGTACATCTCATTTTTTGCTTTTAATGCTTTCTCTTTTATTTCTGGAAGTGACTTATCAACAAACCAAAGGAAAAAGCAACTTTTTCAGGTGAACACCCAAGGTAGTAATAAAACTAAATCTCTTCTTCATTGCTCAACTTATGATCTAGATTTCTTAAGCGACAAAGATCTTTACTGAATATCAAGCAAAACATTTTGTGCAGTGAAAATCCATGATAACCCTCACAAGAATCTTGGGATTGTCATGCTCAGATTTGGAGGAATGTTCATGCCCATTCAACATTGCTAGGTAAATTATCTACCATTTCCACATAGCAAGTTTTTACAGAATTTTCAGAAACAGAAAAATTTTTATAACTATGAAAAAATGTAATTTAACCTTGTGATTTTGTATAGCTTACAGGTGTGCAAAGAGAACACAGAAATTACGGAAATAATGCACACTTAAACTGACAGATGGTCTTTTCCGAAGCCTAGTCGATACTTCACTAAAACTCCTTAAGAGTTAATCAGGAAACACTTACTTAGCACATGGCCTCAACTGGAGCAGTATATAAGTCATATTTATTTTCTTTGAAATGGAAAAGTTTCAGTATTACCGCAACTACAGCATTAAATATTTTCATAGCTACCTTTATAAAACTTTTTTTATTATTAAATTCATCAGGTTTGAGGCAGGGAAACCATTGTTTCCATAAACAATCAAAATCAAAGCACAGTAGTGATGTCAGAAAATGACAGCCAAAGATTTTTGTTGTTGTTGTTGTTGTTGTTCTATGTATTTGTCTGGGTTCTTTTAGATTTATTGCTTTGTAGCATTCACTCTTTAGAACATTTAGATAAGTGAAGTAGCAGATCTATTAAGCAGCATCAAAATAATCAGAATTATAAAAATCATTAGTGAAGCTAAAGTGAAAGGCCTAGACACTGTTTCACCCATACAGGTGCAAACTATAATCCTGCTAGAAGGTGAGTCACCCCATTAACCATCAACCTTCCAATTAGAGCTTGGGGTAATCTTTTGTAATTGCTGCAATATTTAAAAGTAACTGGCAATTATATAATTTATAAAAGTATCTGTTTATTATGATGAAGCCACTCGGGGAAGACAAGGAGTACATGTAATGTAACATAACAGGTTGATTGAATAAATGGTTCAGCCACTTTACTGCTATTACTCTATGCTGAACAATAAGTAATTGTTCAGTTCAGTCTAAAGCTCATCACAGTGTGCTTACCTCTTACACTGCTGGTTCAGGTCTTTCTTTTGAAGAAAACTGGTTGATAATGTATAACATGTCAGAATGCAACACACACAAAAAGTATAGCTCTAGACACTCATTTGGAATTAGTGTGAAACAAGCTTGCATTTCAATCCATCAAAAAGAAGACTGCTTCCCAAATGGGGCTGGTGCTATGAATTAAGAGCAAGTAGCAGTAGACAGAAAGGATGTCGCTGGAGTTTGAGAGGCTCACCAATGGCCTCAGTGCTCAGCTGCTGACACTACATGGCGGTGGGGGGGGGGGGGCTGGAGGTGGTGATGATGCCCCATTTTATGTAGAAATTAGATCCAGCTTCCTTGTTACTCTTAGCCCAGCTACAGGCTTTACAGGCCTTAGAATTGTAATGTGTGGATTACATGAATATTTTCAAATTTGACATACTGCTACTTCTGTATTTTAAAATACATATATAAGCCTCATTAAAAATTGATACTATTTTTATTGTTCAGACAACCAGGTGTCCACAATGATGTAAAATAATTCTTAAGAGTTAAATTGAAGAACAATTATCCCTTATCCTTTACAAGTTTCCATTTAAGCCTACCGGCTTCAGAAATTACATTAAGGATTAGTGTAATGTAGATAATTGCAAGGTATTATTTTAATTGGTTTCATTATTTTTTAGGTATAGTAACTCCAACAGGTCAAGCAGTGATTGCCATTGAAATGATAATTTGTTGATCACAGTTCCCAAGCAGATGGGCACGCCACACTCCGCAGGACCACATGGGGAATCACCGGAGTGAGTCAGGGGGAGTGGGAGAGGGGAGACACTGTAGGCAAGAGCTTTCCTGTGGTTTCTTCAAGAAGAAATGGAATAGGCAGGGTATGCAGGCTTAGGATTGGCTAGTTGAAATAATTTCAGCAGGCTCTGGGGCACAGGAACTGCCCTTTGTTGTCTGGTATCTAAGCCTGGAGTCTTTAGGGCTGGTGGATAGTGGTTCAGGGGTGTGAGAGCCCAGTAAAAAGGTGGTTGGAGCTGTGAGCTCTGGCATAGCTGATTTGCACTTGAAAAGGATGCTTGATGCAGAGTTGTTTACTATCTCTAGGAATTGGTTGACCTTGGGAGGGGCAGCAAAGTCCCAGATGCCAAAGTATCAGAACACAGAAAATGAGGGATATGGTTAGTGCAAGTATTCACTCATCTTTATTGCAAAGTGTTGAACACATTTCTTTTTACTATGAAAAAAATGGCTTTCTTATTACTGATAAGATTGAAACAATTCAATGCAAATTTTTTATATTGCCTTTCTTCTCCACAAATTCTTTTTGTATCTTCCATCATTTTTATCTCATGTCTCCTGACTCAGAAGAATCATCTCTACTTTAATTGTGAATATTGGTCTTCATCTTACTGCTTTAATGCCAGTTCTGAAGCAAATCTTCATGAATAATTCTCTCTCCATGTATATTTTGAGTTTTCTTATTTTTTTTTAATCTCTGCAGTCCCGTGCTCCCTATGTATAACATATTCAGACCTTCTCTATTCTAAATTCATTTTGTCTATACAGGGTTGCCCATAAAGCAATCACCATAGTACTGTCTTTTTCTTCACTGTCAAAATTCTTGAAATTAGTCTACATTCATGGCCTCTGAGGCCTTAACCCCTTATTTTATGGTCTGGTTTCCACTCCACAGATGTCTCTTTTATTGTGATCAAAGCCAGCAAGGTTTACTTAGCCCTCATATTTCCTTATTTGTCTTCAGGATTTGGTACCATTGGCCTCTTGCTTAAACTGCCCTTTTCTCTATAATATTGTGGCATCAAATTATCTCTATTAAACGGTCAAATAACTCCTAGTCTCCTTTCATGGCTTCAATAAAGCTCTCTACTTTGCTTAGAGAGAGTCTCTTTTTAAGTCAAAGTCACACTGCCAGCTCCCCCCCTCAACTTTTGTTCCTGGCTTCCTTCTCGTGGCCTTGAACTCAATCTAGCCCAATCCCATGTCAGCATCCTCTCAGTGTCAGCATCCCAGTGTGCTCCTTCTTCTGTTTTCACTTTCTGTTCTCATTGCCTTCTGGTTCAAAACATTAGAATCTTCTTTATATTCTTCAAATCTTTTGCTTGCCACATTATACTAATTGGCAAATCTTGCCTGCTCTCTGTCAGTGAAGATTCTCACGTTTACTTCTTTTTTTTCCATGTCATAATCATCCTTATTTGAGCTTTTATTTACTCTCCTAAGTTCCTGATTTGCCTCCATGTCTTCAGTATCTCCTCTGTTAGTAGTAGTCTTTATGGGATATTTCAAATGACTGGCATGCACACAGGCTCACCATTTGCAATTTGCCGTTTTCAGTTTCACTTTCATTCTGCTTCCCTTGTCCTAGCAGACAGTCTTCATAGGTAAGAAACCAACCCTAACTCTCAGCCTGCTGATACTGGGAAGATTATCAGTGAAAATAATAAAGCTGACAATTGTAGTGTTATAAATCCTCAGGTCATTGAATAATTCGTGTAACCTTTACTCCTTTTTCGATACCATGCCTGCTTGTAATAACAACCTATATATCAGTAGCAGCAGGCAACTCCTGGGTTTCTGTTCTGATTTTGGTTAAGAAAAAGAGCAGACTTGGCCTCCTCTCCTTGTTTGTTAGCATAAGAATGGCACTGGTTATCCCATGATTGGACTGACCAATGAATAAGTAGACAGAAGCCATTTAAAGTGATATTCTATCAACTCTGAAGAACCTGGAACCATGAATTAAAGAAAAAACTGAGTTGGTGTCTCTGGTGTTTGGGCTCCCACCAACAAAGTCCCTGCCAATTACAACCTTATTTTGGCTGTAGTCCAGATGTCAGCACACAGTGACACTACAGAAGAAAAGAGGGGTTTTCTCAGAGCAACCTTCATGGTCTGCTGAGGACATAGCCAACCCCTTCTCTCTCCTTGACAGAAATGGTGTCCTTTTGTAACAAGGGCCCCTTAGTTGCAAAATATAAATTACTACTTGCTTAAGTGACAGGTGGTTGGAATTCCTAGTTTTGTCTTTGGCAAATTGATAAAGAAGAAAATCAACCACATGGCCCAGACGTAAGGGGATGAAGGAAAACTCTGACACAGCCTTCATTCTTTGCAGCTTATGATGTAATTGGAGAAAGGACTATGATTTGTGATACAGAACCCTCTTGGTCCATATTGATGTTCCCTGTTCATCTACCCTCCAAACTGCCCCCTGAAAAGCCTTGCTATGCTCATATTGCTACTCTAAGGGCTTTTCTTTAGGAGTGCTCTCAGCGTAACCCTAACCACTTGACCCTACTATTCAAGGCCCTTTCTAGTATGATCCCAATATATTTCCCAGGTATATCTCCCTCTCAATTGCGTCTTCCTTTAGTGCATTCCTTCTACACTGCCTCTGTATATTTATTGATATGGTTTCTTTCCCCTGCCACAATCCCTTGACTTATTGGCTAACACAATATTTATTTAGCACTTATTCTGAGCCAGGCAGTTTGCTAGACAGTGGAAATTCAAATGTGAATAAAACCAACATAGTCCCTGCACTCACGAAGACTACAAGACAATGGGATGGACAGACAGACATTACTCAAATACCACAGATCTGTGTAAATTACAACTCTGATAAGTGCAAGAAAAAAAAGACAGACAGAGCTATGAGCATTTTTAGAAAGGGAACTTGACAGAGGTGCCAGGAAGAGAAGCTGAGAGCTTGGCAGTGTGTTTGCAGCACAGTACACACTGGGTCCTGCTGCTGAAATCCTTCTGACTCTCCAGAGTCTCTCTGGAGCCCTTTTCTGACTCTCTTCAGTAAGATCACTCTCTTGTTGAATCCACCCAGACTCTGTGTATAGATTTTCTAGGCCGTTCTCCTACTCTACTTCTTCTCTGATGTTTCTTTTAGATATTAAGCAATTCAAGGTTAGAGAATACAGTATCCACATCTTTTTTTTTTTTTTTTTTGCCATTTCCTAGAACAGTGCCTTGGATATAGTAGGTGCTCATTAACTGTTTACTAAAAGAATGGCCTTGTATTAGTCTGTTTTCACACTGCCAATAAAGACATACTCAAGACTGGGTAATTTATAAAGGAAAGAGGTTGAATTGACTCACAGTTCCACATGGCTGGGGAGAACTCACAATCGTGGTGGAAGACCAAGGAATGTCTTACATGGTGGCAGCCAAAGAGAGCTTGTGCAGGGGGAATCCCACTTTATAAAACCATCAGATATCAGGAGACTTATTCACTATCACAAAAACAGCATGGGAAATATCTACCCCCCAAGATTCAATTACCTCTTACCAGGTCTCTCTGATGACATATAGGAATTGTGGGAGCTAGAATTTAAGATGATATTTGGGTGGGGACACAGCCAAACCATATCAGGCCTTAATTTCTCCAAAATGTATCAAAATATGTGCTCTGATGACGTTTTCATGAGATTAATAAAAAAATACTATGGAAAAAGCAAGATGATGCAACAATCCATAAAATAGCCAAGCAATCTCTGAGCTACTGAAAACTGGTTAAGTACCTATAGATTAAAAAAAGAAACATATTAATATGTTTCCAATTAATATGTTTCTAATATGTTAAGGACCTATAGGTAAAATAATAGAAACATACATGTATATGTATGTGTATGCATATATATGAATATATATGTATATGTGTATATGTGTGTATATGCATATATATGAATATGTTTCTATTTTTTCTATTTTTCTATGTATATGTGTGTATGCATATATATATGAATATATGTATATGTCTGCATGTATTGCATGGCTGTAAAAAGCATATTCTTTGGAATCAAACAATCTGATTTCAGATGCTGGCTCTACCAATTACCAGTTGTATGACATTGAGAAAATTATCCTTAAAATGGGAGTAATACTAACAGCACACTTCACAGGATTGCCATGGAGGTTAATTATGTAAAGTATTTAAAACATATTTCACATTGACACATGCCTCAAGAACCTGTCACAATCTTCATTCACCTGGGAGAAGTTTGCTGTCTGCTCCTCCAGTTCTGTCTCCCAACTCCCCAGAATCAAGCTTACGCAACCATCAGTGTTAGGCGTGGAAGACATCTGGCAAGGTCAGATTCAATAGAGGAGCAAATTGTCACAGAGAAGCCACAGGATGGGACAAGGAAGCAGGGAATTAGAGCCAGACAGAGGTGTATTCAAATCCACCTTTGCCAAATTATTTCAGCTCTCAGAACCTCAAGGGTCCTCATGTGTAGAATGGAATTGTGGTAGGATTTGAGAATAAGGTCTGGCCTTCAGGGTGTAACATCAAAGTCCCTGGAAAAGCCCTTTCCTCTAAAATAGCCTCCTCAGAGTCCTCAATAAAGTGAGACATTCCTTTATCAGAAAATAAGATTGATGCCATGATAACTTCGTCAAATGTTCCCTTTATATCAAGGTATATAGAAACTCTATTGTTTAGAAAACAGGATACTCAATGGTACAGATTCATTGTCTGTTTCTCCAGATGAGAAGGCTGTTTCTTGCTGTCTACTGGAAAAGTTCCTTTACCTCCAGGGAAGCTACTCATTGTTTTTACTTGTATCTGCCAAATTCTCATGTTAAAAATTTTTAATTAAAACAAGTTCATACTTGTCTATTGACAAACAGCAAGTTCAAGCAATTCTAGAATTTCAAGAAATGCAATCTTGCTTTTGGCCTCCAAATATCAGTTTTGAAATTTAGAGATTTAGGGGCATGATTTTATGATGTCTCACAGTATTCCAACATTATGTTCCTGCTTAGACTTTCTCTGAGAGCCTGCCCATAGTCAGTGTCTGCTTTTCTAAGACAAAATCTCCATGACCTCAATGTGACCTTTCATATGTAGAGAGCAGATAGAATCCAAAAAATTTCAAAGCCAGAAAAAAAATTTGACTTCATAAATTAACACTGTCTATGAGAAATTAGGCAAACCTGGAGTGACAGGAGTATGTGCTAACTTTCACAATAGTTACTTGAAGTTCTGGAACAGACACATCATGGTTTCAAGTTCATCACTTGACAGAATTTAAAAGGCCTGAAGTTAGATCTTGACACCCTGTGTGGTACATGCTGAGTTCAGCTCTTTAATAGAGCCATGAGTATTGATTTTGATCTTTCCATATTTTTAATGTCATCTTGATTTAGATACATGGGCTCAGATGGGCTGAAATTGATTAGGACTGATGCTAAGAAAAATTATTAAGGCAGCAAAATTTATTTTCATTGGCCTCTGCACCTTTCCATCGACATTCTTTCTCTCTTGGCAGCTGCTCACCCAGACAGTTTCCCAGTGCCTTCATGATGGCCGGGGCCTCCATTCATGCTGCACCATTCTCCCTGGAGAAGCCCTCATGTTCAGTGAAATTTAACTGTTAGCTGTGGCCATCTCCCAGCCCTTGCTTAGTTGACAACTTGCAGCATTCTTTCTAATGGGTTATTGAGTACTACCGTCCTAATGAACTATGTCTTCCCCTTCCTGAAATACTCTTCATTTCTTTTCTCCTTGAAAGATTCAACTCATTCAACTTAGGTGTGATTTCTTTGAATTTTTCCTAGGAATAATTAGTAGTCTTATTCTGTGTTCCCACAATACTTTCTATAGGTAGTCTATAATTCTTTTTTTTTTTTTAACTCTTGTTACCTAGGGTGGAGTGCAATGATGGTGTGATTTCGGCTCCCTGCAACATCCACCTCCCAGGTTCAAGCAATTCTCCTGCCTCAGCCTCCCGAGTAGCTGGGATTACAGGTGCAAGCCACCACGCCCTGTAATTTTTATATTTTTAGTAGAGACAGGGTTTCACCACGTTAGCCCAAACTGGTCTTGAACTCCTGATCTCAGATGCCCACCCCGGCCTCCCAAAGTGTTGGGATCACAGGTATGAGCCACCGTGCCTGGCCACTAATTCTTAAGATTTTATTATTTTATTATCTTGGGGACTGTGTGTCCTCCTTTCCCCATCAACTCTGAGATTTTCACTGACTGGAAACTCAGCATATTTGTCCCAATGTTTCCAAGTTAGCCCCTTAGTACTTTTACAGCAAATACTTATTAAATAAATAAATGACTATAATAATGTGAATTTGAAATCCTCTTAGTTCTTTCAAAATATTCAGTCTTTGTGAGGTAGAAGAGAAAACAAAATGGCATCAATCCCCATTAAGAGATGCTTTTGAGTAGACATTTTTCCTGCAATACCAACCTGAGGACAACAGCGTGTTCAGAGTCAGCCAGTTGTGCTGCACATACTTTATCAGTAAACCTCGGAAATGACAGAACCCCTAACTGCTTTGCTGCAAGCCTGTTTCACTGACAAGAGTGATTCCATATCATTTTATTGCTTTCATGCCGGAGAGAATCTAACTCCATGATATTCCCCATCCAAGGACTTGGTAACTCAAGTTCCCTGTGAGTAACAACATATTTTTAAAGAGACAAAAATAATATATTCTAACGGCCGACCTATTCATTTGCTGAGTCTCTTGTTTTTCTGGAAAATGATGACGATTGGTGATTCTAAAATCTGGACAGCCAGAGGGAAGAATAGTTGGGTTTGAGCAGGCCTTTCTTTGGTGCCTCCCCCTCAAATCATATCATAACAGCAGCCATCTGCACCACTATGTAGTTTAGGCTATGACCAAAGACATTACATGGGCTGAAGTTACACTTTGAACATAAACGAGAAAAAATCATGTCAAATGTGATACTCTCATCATTCATTCCCATGTGATTACCTCCAGAGTAACAAGAAACAAAAGGATAATACATTCCCATCCTTCATTATCAAAACTGCCTTCATGTTTTAACATGAGAATAAAGGCATGGGGAAAGACGTTTGTTGTGGTGCTTACTGTATAATATCTCCTGTTGCTCTGGAAAACCACACTAAATAGCTATTTTTGTCATTGTTGTTATAGTCCCAAATATATAATCACAAACATAAGATCTAGACTTTTGTGGGAAGCTGGACATATGCTGAGTTAAGCCATGAGAAACAGATCGTGTTGATAGCCTTAGAATCATTTGCTTTGGCAGATATATTTGTATAATTCCTAGATATTTACAGAAACAAATTTAACATTTTGAAATGTGCAATATTTGGGATTGTGGTTAAGAAAAATATAACATATATCAAACAAAGGAGGGGAAAAAAATGCCATCTGGCCTTACCAACATACTCCATCTAAAACCTACCTTTTATTTTCTCTGCTCCTCTTATTTCTCTTCTGCTCCTGATGTCTTTCTTTAACTAATTACTATCTGTACACTTTTTTAGTTAGCCTCTTATTATCAAATTCCATGTTTATAACCTTTTGCCTGAAATATTACTGCTTGAGTTTCTTACATCCCATTTTCCATTTTTTAAAAATTCTTCCAGCTACACCCTTAATTCCATCCTCCCTAAATTTATCTAGAACCCCCCCACCTATTAACTTAAATAACTGCAATGTTTTTTTCTGCCCCGGCATATTCTTTGCCTCAGATATGAAGATGACCATGTGAGTGGTCAAGGGGCCCCACAATTCATTGGCCATGTACAGAATTCTGTGCAAGTTCAACTTAACTCTCTGAGCCTTAGTTTTTTTCATCAATTTAATCTATCTTGTTCACTACAGCTCAAGTAAACAAACATAGACTAAAAATAAATGATAGAAAGTAGTACCCTGTGAGTACACCCCCGACCTGCTTTATGGGAGCTTCATCCTCATCAGATGCTTTCAGAATCCCTCTCTAGTTGCACATTGCTCTATGACCTATGCTTCCTGCCCACCACCCGCCACGCCATGTTTCTCCCTGCCCCCGCTAGCCCACTGGAGTGGATCTGTGTTCTCTGAGGTTTCTGAAAGTGGCATCTATGCAGTGTTTCCCACCGTTGCCTTCCAAAGGCTGTCAGGATTCCAGTGCCCAAGGCGGGAGACTATCCATGCCCCCTGGCAGGGTTGCTCATTGCCAAAGCTACAGCTGCAGATGGAAGCAACAAAAAAGATGCCCCGTCTCTAATGTCAGGCAATCGCCATCACTACTGCTATCACTGATGCTACTGTTTCTCTTGCAGGGACCACCCATTCCCAATGCTGCGGACAGTCTGCATGCCAAGCCTCCATGGGGATTTTTGAGAAACAACTGGTTTAATTTCCATTATCTCTGTTGGTGCAGTCCCTACACTAGGATTTGGCAAGGGTACACGGTGATTGAACCAAGGACCATCCAGCAGACACCAAGCTGTCCTTGGACTCATTCCTGTACACCCTTTGCACAGGACATTTTGACTCTTTTTCTTTACCAGAAGTGTCTCTCCACAAGCTCACTCATTCTCAGGTAAAGAGATTTCTTTACATCCCATCTCTTTGTTTTTCACACATTCCATCTCTTTGTTTTCCAGATACACAAAGCATGCACAATCCTCAATCCTAGCTTAGGTTCAAGCTGTGACTCTTGCTACATGTATATTACAAATAAGAATCTACCTTGTGGGGCTGGGCAGGTAGCTCACGCCTATAACCCTAGCACTTTGGGAAGCCGAGGCGGGGAGATAGACTGAGCTCGAGTTTGAGACCAGCCTGGGCAACACAATGAAGACACAAGTAGAGACAGCCTGTCTCTACTAAAAAAAACTACAAAAAATTAGCCAGGGGTGGTGGCAGGTGCCTGTAGTCCCAGCTATTCAAGAGGCCTGAGGGAGGATAATCTCTTGAACCTGGAAGGCAGAGGTTGCAGTGAACTGAGACTGCACCACTGCACTCCAGCCTGGTTGATAGAGCGAGACTCTGTCCAAAAAAACCAAATTCTACCTGTGTTACTGAGAATTAAATGAATAGTGTGTGTATATCGTGTGTAATGCATTTGGAAAGGCACCTGGGAAGAAGGAAGAGGATTCAAGGGAAGAGGCAGGAACCCCAGAGCTGGTGTCTGAAAGGTGTCACACCATAGCCCTGGCGCACAACAGGACTCCAGGATGCACGTGTAACACCCAAGAGGAAACTCCAGGGAGAGGGTTTACTCCAAGACAAAATGGCCGTTTGGTGCAACTATGCATGGTGGTCCAAGCCTGCCCCATAGACTTACCTCATTTAAGCACAACCCAGGAAGGGCAAGAAAGCTACCATCTTGGGAAGATTCTTGAAGATGGGTGCAGAGACATCCCAGTGATGATCTGCTGGGACCTCCCTGAGTCCAAAGTGGGAAGTTGCACATCCCAGGAGAAAGAAGGAAATAAATCCCCAACTAAAATTATATTTTTCTTTTTCTTAGAAAAATAACACTTTGAAATAGAAATTATATTGTTATAAACAATATTTATCATCCCCCCCCCCCAAAAGAATAATATTATCAAAATATTCTATCTCTGCAGCCTCAGTTCCTTCAGTGTGGCATTGGTGCCACATTACTCCATGCTCATCACTTTATTGAAACTGTGGCCTCGAGGTTCGGTGATGGCCACCAATTCCATGAGGACAGTATCCTGTTTCCCATCCTGTTCTACACAGCCTCTTCGCATAATATGCTGCTGCTCTTCCTGGAGCCTCTACCACCTTTCTAAAACAATTCTCTTCCCACTGCAACTTCTCCACTCTGTCAAAAATGTCTTTTTTTCTCTCCTCTTTGAACATTTTTTAAATCTCTTTGCAGTTTCTTCAATTATGTTTCATTCTTGCCCATACCTTTGTCCATAATCCCTACTTCCACACCATACTTCCCCCTAGATAATCTTTTCTACCATTAGCCTCTAGTTATCACCTTTATCAGTGGTTCTCAAAAATTTTAATACATTATGCTGGGCACAGTGTCTCACACCTGTAATCTCAGCACTTTGGGAGGCTGAGGCAGCTGAACCCTTGATCACTTGAGGCCAGGAGTTCGAGACCAGCCTGGCCAAAATGGTGATACCCCATCCTATTAAAAATAAAAAATACGAAAATAAGCCAGGCTTGGTGGTGCACACCTGTGGTCCCAGCAACTCAGGAGGCTGAGGCAGGAGAATAGCTTGAATCCAGGAGGCAGAGGCTTCAGTGAGCTCAGATTGCACCACTGAACTTCAGCCTGGGCAACACAGTGAGACCCCACCTCAAAAAATATTTTTTTAATACATTAAAATAACAAAAAAATTTTTAACAGAAGGATTTCTGGGTCCCATCCTTCAGAAGATGTGATTGGATATATCTGGAATAAGGTCCAAGAATCTTCATTTTTACAAACATCCCATGAGAGATACCTCAGATGCAGATGTTCTCAGATCACCCTGAAAAATGCTAACCTCTATTGCTTATAACTTCTGAGTCTAAATCACCAGTGTCTTCATCTGTGTCCTGACTCTCAGACACATGCGGCTACTTAGTATTTCCATTACCTTAAATGCTATAGTCTGGAAAACAAATGTTATTACTTCACTCTGAGACAACTGACTTCATTGCTTAGATGTCCTGTCTTCAGTCAAAGTAGCACTATCAACTCAATCTCTAAACTAGAGATTCTCTCCATTTCTTTATTATCCTATAAGTCCTTTTCATTTGCCCTCCAAAAAATTCCTTGAATGTGTCCCTTACCTCTGCCTCGTTTAAGTGCCTGTTGTTCTTCCATGAAAAATTAAGTAGTCCCTTCCCTGGCCCCTCTAACCCCAGTCTCTCTCATTTCCTGACTTCCTTTTTTTCCTACTGACAGCACAAGACTAAAACAGAAACAAAACAAACCTTTGATGTTCTCTTGGCTCTCTAAATTACTAATGCCCTAACATAGGTAGCGTTCAAGATTTTGTCCAGTCTGAATCCAATCTGAATTCTAAATCTCTTCTCTTCAGTCTTCCCACCATGCACAAGCGCAAGCTCACAAGCTCCTCTCACCCTCAAAATGCCACATCTTCAAGCGTACCTTTCTCCTACCCAGAATGTCCCTCACCCTATCTCTATAAGTCGGAACCCTTTCCAAGCTTTCAGACCACAGTGCTTCACTGAAACATGCCAAGGACAGAATTTTAAGCTGACCCTATAAGTTTCCTCAAATTGTGAAGACATCTTTATTTACTCATAACCAAGTATTTGCTGAACATCTGTAACATATCGAGTCCTACATTAGGCCCTGATGATTCAGCAATGAATAAGGTAGTTTCTGTGTGTGCTTGTGTGTGTTTGGTTGTGTGTGATGAGAGAGATGTGAAAGGAAACAGGAAGTAAGGCTGTGTTTTGGAGAGGAGAAGAGCCCTCTTTTGGAGGGCGCTGTGGATTGGACTGTTCAACATTCAATCCAATCGACATTTCTAAGATACAAAGGCTAGAAAGTCAAAATCCACATGTACTACTTAGCAAAAGGCAAGGATGTTTTAACTAAAAGACCAAACAATTATAATCCAGTGACTTAAAGAAGATTCTAGATTTTTTTCGCTCATGTAATCATACAAAGTAGTTAAGCTTGCTCCACAAAGTCATGAGGGGATCCAGGGCCGCCATGTGGTGCTACATTCTGCATTGTTGCCATCTATGTGGTTGAATCTGGGCCAGGTTCCAACCAATGGTAAAGAAAAGAAATATGTATTACTTCCACTCACAGTCTCCAGGTGAGACTATAGGCACATGACCACGTGTACCTGTGGGGGAGACTTGAAAATGAAATCTATTCTAGCTGTGAACTCTGGAAAGAGAAAATAAACTTTTCTAACAACTAATACTTTTTGTAAAGCATTTGGTAGAGTCCCTTGGTTATCTTTGTGTGGGTCCTGACTCATTTCAGGAGAGAAACAAGGGCTTCTATGTTGCTGGTGTAGATCATGGTAAAGGCAGCCTGGTTTGGGAAATGGCAACTGCAGCACTGGTGGTTTCCCCCTTTGGCAGATTCCTGACCAAGGAAGGCGGAGGTATCATTCTGGAGCCAGAAGCCAGGATGACATATTTCTGATTCTATAATAATTCCTGATTACAGCAAAGGCAGCACCCGCCCTGGCCCAATTCTATTGCATGGATTTGGAAATATTTCCTGGAACCTCAACATAGTTTCCTTCTTTAGTTCTCCCATTGATTCTCTGAGTCATGTAATACCATGTAATAACTCCCTGTCTGCTTGGGACGAGTGGATTCTGTCCTTGGCCATTGAAATCTGAAAAATACAACTACTATGCCACCAAAATCCTGAAGTCTCCTTGGAGAGCTCTCACTCACATTTTCACAATGACCATAGAGTTTATGTTGAATTCCAAAGAACATTTTCTAAGAGATATGCCACTCTGTAGGTCCCCAAAGGGGGCAGAAAAGAGCATTAATTTTTCTAATACATCTAAGATTCTGCTCTCACACCTCAACATCCAATTGCACCTTCATCTCTTCAACCTCAGAAAGCCTGTTACGGGGGAAAGGTGAGGTGGAGAGGGAAGTGATCCAAGATGTCTGATGAGCAGAGTCACAACCAGAGCCCCCATGCTTTCTTTAAAACGTGTTGTATTCAAAGTCCTATTGAAATGTCATTTTCTATGCAAGGTGAAATATTTAGAAAGAAATGGGCTGATGAGTGCAGTTTACTTTGAAATACATAAAGTGACTGGATGCAGTAGCTCACACCTGTAATTCTAACATTTTGGGAGGCTAGAGTGGGGATTGCTTGAGTTCAGAAGTTTGAGACCAGCCTGGGCAACACAGTGGGACATCTGTCTCTATAAAACATAAAAAAAAATGTATCCAGGTGTGGTGGTTCATGCCTGTAGTCCCAGCTACTTGGGAGGCTGAGGCAGGAGGATCACTTGAGCATAGGAGCCATGATCACAGGACTGTACTCTGGCCTGGGCAACAGAGCAAGACCCTATCACGAAAAAAAAAAAAAAGAAAAGAAAAGTGGAATGAGGGATTGATAGAAGGATGGACAAATGAAGAGATAGGTGATAAAGCAAGTCTAGCAAAATGTTAATGGGGTAGAATGCAAGTGGTGTGTATATGGCTGCACACAGTAAAATTATTCCAGCTTTGTAGCCCATTTTAAATGTTTCACAACAAAATGTCGATAAAATATTGTTCATTAAAAATAATATGCTTCGTTTTTGTACACAAACAGTACAGGTACATCTTGAGAAAAGTAATAATTTTCTCTTTTCCTTTATCTACTACTAATTTTTGATATATTTTATTTATTCATATTTCCATTTGTTTATTACAATAATAAAACCTACATATACAAATACAAGGTTTTAAAATCAAATAGGATACTATATTGTATTTCATTAATTGTTTTCTAATTTTATAAATGATCACAGATATCTTTCCAAGTTAATTTACATAGATCTATGTCTTTTTTAAACAGTGTATGATATTTTAGAATATGAATTACCTAATCGGTTCAACCATTCTGTTTTTGACAACTATTCATGTTGTCTCCAGTTCTTGGTTGCCAAAAACAATATGATAAATTTCTTATACAGATGTCTCTATATACTGGTATTTTTATACCTAGTAAATAAGTAACTGGAAGTGGAACTGTTGGCCAGTGGGGCATATGTATTTTAAATGTTAATTAGTTCTACCAGGTAACTTTCTAAAAAGGCTGTTTATTGTCCAGCCAAGAGTGAATGGAAGTTCCTCTTATTCCAGTCTCACCAGCACCAGAGGTTATCCCTCATGAGCATTCAGATGGTGATCTTGATATGTTAGGATTTGTTCCAGAGGAAACAAGACTGAAGAATGAGGAGAACCCCAGAATAAATGACTTACTAAGGTCACACAGTTTATTAATACCAGAACAGGGAAAGAAACTATGAATTTCTTATTTGCAATATTTGCTTCTTACTTTTTAGAACATAGCCTGAAGTCACTAAGTAAAAGCAGTCATGGGTGACGGTGTTAGTCCATTTGCATTGCTATAAAGAAATGCCTGATACTGAGTAATTTATAAAGAAAAAGACGTTTATTTTGGCTCACAGTTCTGCAGGCTGTACAAGTAAGTGTGGTGCCAGCATGTGCTTCTGGTGAGGCCCCAGGCAGCTTACAATCATGGTGGAAGGTGAAGGGCAAGCTGGAACATCACATGGAGCGGAGGAGAGCAAGAGAAAGAGGGGGGGAGTTGCCACACTCTTTAAGCAACCAGATATTACATGAACTCAGCATGAGAATTCACTCATTATCATGAGGACATCATCGAGATATTCATGAGGGTTCTTCCACCATGACCCAAACACCTTCCACCCCACCTCCAACATCGGGGATCACATTTCAGCATCAGACCTTGAGAGAACAAACATCCAAACCATACCAACGACCGTTTTCATCTTGTAGCAAAATTAAAATTTTATCTTTCAAACATATTTAGCTTCCCTTCTTGTCTCAGCTTTCTGACCTGTTTCAGTTCTACGTTCCTAATTTTAGATAATATAGTCAAATACAGAGTGTGGGACATGAGGGATACCTCAATGTTCCATCCAGTGGAGGGTGGTAGAATTCTGACCTACTCTCTTCTCATGCTGTTTCCAGAAGGGCATGGGTCAAAGCGGTGATACCAAACATGAAGAATAGGCATTAAGGTGCACTGTCAGCCTGTATAGCGCTCCCAGGCTCACTTTACAAATTTAGAGAAATCTCTTTGCTGTCCTGTTTGCATTTAAAATGAAGATGTATCTTTTGCATACTGAGAAGCAGTGTCTATATTTTATATTTATTTATTTTTGAGACAGAGTCTTACTCTGTTGTACAGGATTGAGTGCAAGTGGTGGGATCTCAGCTCACCTCAATCTCTACCTCCCGGTTTCAAGAGATTCTCTTGCCTCAACCTCCTGAGTAACTGGAATTACAGGAGTCTGCCATGGCACCTGGCTATTTTTTTTTTTTTTTTTGAGATGGCATTTTGCTCTTGTTGCCCAGGCTGGAGTGCAATGGCACTATCTCGTACTCAGGCTGGAGTGCAATGGTGCGATCTTGGCTCCCTGCCACCTCCACCTCCAGGGTTCAAGCAATTCTCCTGCTTCAGCCTTTCCTGGTAGCTGGGATTACAGGCATGCACCACTATGCCCAGATAATTTTGTATTTTTAGTAGAGACGAGGTTCCTCCATGTTGGTCAGGCTGACCTCGAACTCCTAACCTCAGGTGATCCACCTGCCTCAGCCTCCCAAAGTTCTGGGATTACAGGCATGAGCCACCATGCCTGGCCCTAATTTTTGTATTTTTAGTAGAAATGGGGTTTCACCATGTTGGCCAGGCTGGTCTCGAATTTCTGACCTCAGACAATCCACCTGCCTTGGCCTCCCAAAGTGCTGGGATTACAACAGGCATGAGCCACCATCCCCGGTCCAGAGTCTATATTTTAAAACAAACATTTTAGTCAAGGCTCTAGATATTTAGTAAAACCTCATGTAGGAATAATCTATCCTACAAATAAAATAAGTGAAATGAGAAGGAACAAAAACCTAGAAACTAGTCACATGATAGGCTTTCTTTGTCTGATTCTGGGATATTTGAGTAATTATGTTGCAATATCATCTATTGTCTATTTTGAAACTATTTTTTCTCTAAGGATGAAAGCAGCTACTCAGATACTTCAGAGTAAATGGTTAGCAATTTAAGGTATATATATTTTTTCCAGTAACAGAAGTGGTGCATACCATTTCCCACTCACAGATTAAATCTTTGAAAATGTTATTTTAATAGAAAAACTCCTCGTGCTAAAGCTTAAAAGAATACACATTACACCTTCCTTCTTCTCTTTATGGTCCAGGAAATTTTTTAAAAGTGATCTGGTCAGTATATTGTTCCAATATCAGAGAAACACAGAACCAACAGTAAATAGAAATAGGCCCTCACAATATATGATAGTGCTACTCACCAAAAGGCAAACTAATTGTTGAAGACTTTGAATGAATGAGAATGGGGCTAATAATTCAAATTTTCCAGCTAACTAGGCAGTTAGTGCGGATTGTGGCTGTTCTAAGTTTTAAAACATACTTCACTTTTCACTGGGCTATCTCTGAAGTTCTCAGGTACTTCAATGTCAAGGAGTACTCAATTTTTCCAAACACTCTGAAGCAAGCATTCAGCAAAGAAAGAACAGCAATAGAGTTAGGGCAAAAACACTAGAGGATAAGCCTTTTTATTTAATCACTAAGAAAGCTGAAAACTTGTGTTGATGTGTCATAAACACAGTGCACTCACAGGTTAATGCTCTTTGAGATCACAGTCATTGACTATATTACTTGTTCCCAAATACGTAAAGTAGGAACAGGTCTTTAACTTGGAACAATTTCTTTTTTTTTAGTCCAAAAATACATGTTTATTATATAATCTGCATATCTTGTTTCTACAATTTTTAAGTAGTTTATCATAAACATCAATCATCACTATCACTATTATTATTATAGCAATATAATGTTACCATTGTAGCAATATGATCTTGGTCAAACTAATTGCCTCATAATCTGTTACTCTCATTCATTTCTGTAAGAAGTTAAGTGTTATTACATGGAAGTGCTATAGGATCTCAAGCCTAATTTCAGGCTTTTTTCTTTTTTTTAATTATACTTTAAGTTCTGGGGTACATGTGCAGAATGTGCAGGTTTGTTATATAGGTATACACATGCCATGGTGGTTTGCTGCACCCATCAACCTGTCATCTACATTAGATATTTCTCCTAATGCTATCCCTCCCTTAGCTCCCCTCCCCCTGATAGGTCCCACTGTGTGATGTCCCCCTCCCTGTTTCCATGTGTTCTTATTGTTCAACTCCCACTTACGAGTGAGAACATGTGGTATTTGGTTTTCTGTTCCTGTGTTAGTTTGCTGAGAATGATGGTTTCCAGCTTCATCCACGTCCCTGTAAAGGACATGAACTCATCCTTTTTTATGGCTGCATAGTATTTCATGAGGTACATGTGCCAGATTTTCTTTATCCAGTGTATAATTGATGGGCATTTGGGTTGGTTCCAAGTCTTTGCTATTGTGAATAGTGCTGCAATAAACATACATGTCCATGTGTCTTTAGAATAGAATGATTTATAATCCTTTGGGTATTTACCCAGTAATGAGATTGCTGGGTCAAATGGTATTTCTGGTTCTATATCCAATTTGCAACAATTTCTACCTGCCCCCCAAATGCACGCACACACACACACACACACACATACACAACATATACTGGGAAATCTCTGGGATAGACAAGTAGTCTAGCTCAGTTGTTCTAAGTCTTAGGAAAATATATTCACTTTTCTTTGGGTTACCTCTTCTACATTTCAAGTGCAGTATCAACCTATCAGTCTATGACAGGAACCAAGAGGAACTCTTGTCCTGCTTGTAAACTTTAGCCAGGGAGAAGCAGTCCTCCTAGGATAGTCTTACTTTGGTCTAGCCTACTGGTTCTTAACTGGGAGTGATTTTTACCCCCTCTTCCCGCCCAAGAGAAGGGATATTTGGTAAGGTCTGCAGGTGTGTTTTGGTTATCACAATTGAGAAAGAGGTGTGCCACTGACATCTAGTAGGTAGCAGCCATGGGTGCTGCTAAACATCCTACAATGCAGAGGACAGCCCCCACATTCACGCACGACAAAGAATTATCCAGTCCCAAATGTCTATCAATAGCAGAGGTTGAGAAACCTTTACCTAGGCCAGGGGGGACTGGCATGTCACCAACAGCTTTAGTGCCAATAACTTTATTAACATTATCATTCCTATTTTCATTTTCCCTTTCTTTCCCACCCTGGCTCCAGATATAGCAGAGAAACCACTCTGTTACCAACTGAAATGATTCATATATAGTTGGCTAACTCATGGCTATGTTAGCCATAGCTAACTCATCTTGAGAAACATGATGAGTTATGGCTAACTCATCTTGAGAAATATGACTAATATTGGCCATTTCTGAAATGTGAGTTGAATGGTTTATTAAAATAAGTAAATAATTTCAGGTTAATAATTCACTTTGAATCACAAACTATTTGAGTTGGCCATGTTAATCTATCACTGTGCAATTCAATATGGTCAATTTGAATGTCCTCACTTTTAGATTATTCCTGGCCAAAAACAAAAAAAAGCAAAACAAAAATCAAAGAAAATGTTCAAGCCAACTGTGAGAATGGGTGAGTTTCTTTGTATACCCACGTAAAAACACACATAGTCACTTTTTGAATATGAAAAAAATAATCATCTAGGAAATATTTCTCTTTTTTTTGAGACAAGAGTCTCATTCTGTTGCCCGGGCTGGAGTGCAATGGTGTGATCTTGGCTCCCTGCAACCTCTACCTCCTGGGTTCAAGCAATTCTCATGCCTCGGTCTCCTGAGTAGCTGAGACTACAGACACATGCCACCACACCTGGCTAATTTTTGTATTTTTAGTAGAGGTGGGGTTTTTCCATGTTGGCCAGGCTGGTCTCGAACTCCTGACCTCAGGTGATCTGCCCACCTTAGCCTCCCAAAGTGCTGGGATTTGGGGGGGTGGGGAGGGGCTGGGGACGGGGCATGGGGAGGGGATAACATGGGGAGAAATGCCAGATATAGTGTGCACCTAAAGTAAAATAAATAAATTATAAAATAAATAAATAAGAAAAACTCTCAATGAACTAGACGTTGAAGGAGGAACATACTTCAACATAACAAGAGTCACCTACAGTAAACTCACAGCCAATATCATACTGAGTAAAAACTTGAAGCATGCCCCTTGAAACCCAGAGCAACATAAAGATTTCCCCTTTTCCCAATCCTATTCAATATAGTACTGAATGTCTTGGCCAGAACAAGGCTTGAGACACTGTGCCTAGCCTCATCTAGGAAATATTGCTATTTGGCTTGTCATCTGTGGATTAAGTCATCTAGGCCAGGTGGCAGGAGTATCAGTCCAGGTAAGTCTGTGTCAAAGGTAAACTCAAGGTATGCTCTGGCTCAAGTAAGTTACCACCTAAATTAAAAACTTAAGGACAAACTTGGAATAAAATAGTTGCAACTACTGACAAAAAAGGTTTTCTAATATGTGGAAGGGATGTTTCCTCTATATTCATGAAGAAACTGTGTAAACTGAGCCCTGCTGGCTTGGTCTATAACTTACTACATGAAAGCAGAAAATTATTTTAGTATTTCAAGTATTTGATTGACATTTGTTGAGATACTAATTGGCTTTCGAGCCAATTGCTTTATTGTAAAAGTTCTATCTTAGATGTCAGAAATTGAAAAGTAATTACTTCTTACTCTTCACATTTCTGTCTTTACAATCTTAAACCACTCCCACCTCCATCCTTCATCAACTACATAATTTTTGGTACCCAGTGCAAAATGAAAAGATGGGGCCCAATCAAATATTATTAAGAATTTCAAGATGGTGAGAGCAAAACCTTAAACCAAGTATGGGCCATTCTCAGTGCATCTGTCATGTTATACATCTATAAAGCCAGCTCTGCTTCCATTTTATTCCAACAGATTTCTGTGAGGTCATGCACACAGAAATGCAGTTTTTAAGCTCTTACCCTGAAGGCCTCCACATACAGTTGAGCAGACGCTGCACTGCACAATTCTAAGAGAATTCATGTCAGAGGCTAAGGAGATTGCATCCTCTAAAACTGTGTGGCGTACAACCTGCATCCCCATATGTGCCAGCCCTAGCACCAGTTATGTGAATCATATTCTTCGCTAGTTCAGCAAAGAGAGTCATAATACATAGTTACTGCCTTTCTTATCCACCAAAAAATGCAAAGTGACTCAGCTGATCCTTGAATTCTGTGACTCTTCTGTCTTTCCCTTTGTTTGCAATCACTGGAGAGGGTGATTTGCATTTATTAAATTCTAGTTCAAAGATCATAAGAAAAAAATTCTTTTGTGTTTTTCTCATAAACAAAACTATTTTTCATGTTTTTTTCTGAAGATTTGAAGCATTAATTTTCTAGCATTTCCATGGTAATGTAACCAATTTATAGATTAGAATTTTATTCTGATTGATGTCTTACTTGGGAAAGTGCTAGCATTTATGGGAGATCGCCTGTGAGGGTCAAAGGGAATGCCTCATGGTCATTGAATCAACACAGATTTATAGGATATTAAAGAGTTGAAAGTGACCTAAAAATTTTCTTCCTTCACCCTCTCTTTATACAGATGAGAAACTGGAAACTGAACTTGCCACCGGTGCCATAGGTAGAGAATGGAAGAGTAAAGAAAGACCAGATCCCAGATCTCAGCAATCCTGATTCCTGGTACAATCAGAGAGTATATGCTTAAATCAAACACATCCTGATAGAAAAGTGATAAATGTTTCTTTCGGCATGTGAAAAATCAATGTTCTGTGAATAATTATAACTGTGACTTAGACTTGACAGATAACATGTTAGCAGCTACCCAGTCAGATTCTGTGATCTCACAGTGTCACGACTGCATGAAATGGATGCTATTAGTCATTGCGGTCTATTAGCACTGTGTTAAGATTCCTTATGTGTTGTCACTGTAAACCCTCTTACTTCAGGTATTTACAACAAGCTCATAAACATTCTGCTCACAGCCAGACATCTGAAGCATAAAAACTCTCCCAATAAAAATAATTTAGAAGTATTTACTAAAAATTCAGAAATATCTCAGACATTTACATTTTATCAAACACAATGAGAGTTTACAATCAAACTTGATTTTGTAATACATTTAAATTTGAAAATCATCATGAAATCTTGAAAGAAACATTGATTCTAACTTTCTCCATATACAACAAACCATCAGAACGACTGCCCCCTGAAGTGATTTCACTTTGTCATTGTCTTTCTGTCTGACTTGGAGTCAATGTCTCTCTCTTTCACTGTAACAGAGGGAGGGGATTTCTTATCACCACAACCAGACTATGTAGTTCTAAATGTGAGGCGACAGAGCTTCCTTAGAGGCTCATGCTTCCTACCACCTCTATTATACACAGATAATTGTTTTTCTGACAGTTCATTACTTCTTGATATTCTTTTCCCCAAATGGATGATAGGATTTTTTTTTCTCTGAAAAGTATTAAAATTCAGCTACCAAGTCAGTGTTATATATTAAGTAATAATTTTCCTTCAGAGTTCTAAAAAAAAACCATGATTTCCATCAAACCTAGCCCTCCTCTTAAGGTGATATATTTGATAACTTTGTGAGCAAGCACTATTTCCATCATCAGGAAGCACTGACATGAACTGATATGTGCAACAGGAATGGTGCTTAAGACAATATATAAGATATTTCCTCATGTTAATATAGCTTGCATTTTTGGCCCTGACTCTTCATTGCTCCCTGTATGTATATGTTGCCATGTGATTTTGCAATTATGCCCCTTGACCTTGGATTTGAGCATGTGATTTACTTGGGCCAATGTGACATAAGTAGAAATGTGGTTTTCCCATTGCTCTTGTGTATCTTTGCCATTGTCATCAGAAGATCTGCCTTGGCTAGCCTGAGCCAGGAACGAAGAACAGAGACAGGTGGAAAGAACCAAACTGCCCAGCCAACCTACAGAGAAACAGCAAACAGCAGTGTGGCCCTAGGCCATGCAGTCTGAAGCTGAGACTCCCAGTCAAGCCCAGACTACATCAGCCAATGTGCAAAGTCCCACAGACAGACACAAGGGTGGTAAGAGCAATTCTTATCTGAAGCTGCTGAATTTTGAGATAGTTTCTTACTGAGCAACAGGTAATACGTTGAGTTTTATTGTCAAAATCAGGAGCAAGACATAGCCGAAAATAACTGATTTAGAACTTCTCTTGGAGTCCAAAATAAGGCAAAAAAAAATACTCTGTCAAGTTGCCATGCTTATTATTTTCAAACAGAGGAAATTGCTTTTATTTGAAGGCAAGAATAGACAAAAATGGCTAGTATTTGTTGAGTTTGCTAAGAAACAGGTGGCTCTCTAGTTCTTTTGAAATAATTTTCAAAGTTTGGACACTCTGGAAATAATAGTTTTCAAAGTTTGGACACCCCCCTAGTATGTAGAGACCAGAGGTTCCTTGCCATTCTGAAAATACCCTACTTAACTAATCTGCACCTCTCACTTAGAATCACAGTGCTATTTCTCCAACATAGGGTATTTAACTTTTATTTAACAAGATTTCGTATTCAATGAACACTACTATAATTTTTTTCTTTCTTTTTTTTTTTTTGAGACGGGGTCTCGCTCTTGTTTCCTAGGCTAGAGTGCAATGGTATGATCTTGGCTCACTGCAACCTCCGCCAACCGGGTTCAATCGATTCTCCTGCCTCAGCCTCCCAAGTAGCTGGGATTAAAAGTACTGCGCCACCACGCCCAGCTAATTTTGTATTTTTAGTAAAGACTGGGTTTCTCCATGCTGGTCAGGCTGCTCTTGAACTCCCAACCTCAGGTGATCCACCCACCTCAGCCTCCCAAAGTGCTGGGATTACAGGAATGAGCCACCGTGACTGGACTATTCTTTTGACTTACTAAATGTCAGATATTTTTCATTTTGTTGAGTTTAATGCTTAGATCAGAGGCTAAAGAATTCAAATTGGATTAACAGACTTTGGATTGTGAATAATTCTCTTGAATACTGTAAGCCTTTGATCTAAATATCAAAGTAATTGCAAATTTACTAATATTTAAATAAAATGAAAGAATAAGCATAACTGTTAGGCCACTACATTTTACATTATGGTTATGGGATTCATAAAGCATTACTAACATATAGATGCTTCCCCACAAGCATAACTTTTCTAACAATTTAATTGAAGTCAGTATCTTGGTTTAAGACTTGCTTTGAGAATGAACTCAGGATATTTACTCAAAAAAGTACTAGTGCAAATTAAATAAATAGCTAATGAAGGTAGAGAGACTACAGATCATTTTAAATATTAAATCAAGTATGGGAGAATGGATTGTGTCCTTGGAAACAAATAGCTATTTTTCATTTACTTCCTTTACAGTAAGCAAAATGACTTTAGAGGTTAAAAACAAATCAATGTTTCATTACCTGAAGACCTTGCTGAAGAAGATTCAGAATATTTTTCTGCTGTTGACAACTTATTAAGATTATTTAACAACGAAGCAATCCATTTGCCTCACTGGTGCTAAAGTTGATATATTTTTCAAAATAAAGTCCAGAGTTTTCAGAGAAATCTATGGATTTTTGACTCAATGTCAATATCTATCACTGAAAGACGTGAAATAAAATAAAACATTAAATGTGTTGAGTCAAAAGAATAGAAAACATATTAAGCAATAAAGTCTTGCCTTAATGATGCTATTAAAAGTGGCAAAGAACATAACATATTTTTTATAATGAGATTATTTTAAAAATTGCTACTTTGCATTAATTTGCTATTGGTAGTACATGCATTTTATCATTTTATAACTATGCCTTAAAAAACCTAGATATCTTTTTTGTTGTTATTTATTTTAATGTAGAGAGAATAGAAACATTTTATTTAAGACATAAAAACAAGCTTTCTTTTTTGTTCATTTTGACATCAATTCAAGTTTATAGAAAGGTTCCAGGAATTGTACTTCACATTAGAATTCCCATGTGCCCTTAATTCATATTCTCTAAATGTTAATATTTTACTATATTTGTTTTACCACACCCCTCTACTTAACATACATAGAATTCTTTAAGACTAAGTTGCAGACATGATATTATATGTTCCCCTAAATATTTTAGTGTGTATATCCTCAAGACCATTGTTTTACATAGACAAAATACTAACTACCAATGGCAGAAAATTAACATTGATGCAGTACTATAAGATAATCTATAGACCTCACTTAATTTTATCAATTACCCATTATAACAATGTTGTTTATAGCAAAAACCATTCAGTCTATGCATTACATTGAATGGTGATATCCCTTTAGTGTCCTTAATCTAGAACCATTTCTCAAAAAAATATTTTTTATTGATATTTTGCAAATTATTTTATAGAATGCCCCCTGACATTGGGATTGTCTTACGTTTTCTTATGATTACATTTAGCATTTTTGGTCAGAAATATCATAGAAGGGATGTTTTGTTCTGAGTGCAACGTATCAAGAAGGACTTTGTGTCGATTTGTCCCATTATTGATAAGTTAACTTTGCTCACTTAAGCAAAATCAGCTTTCTTCACTGTAAAGTCATTATCTCTTTTTCCACTTAACAAGTATTTTGTGGGAACATAGTTTGAGACTATGTAAATATCCTGGTACTTCTTACATTTTCAGCCACTAATTTTAGCATCCATTGATGATTCTTGCCGGAATGGAATATTATCATGAAGGTTGTCAAAACGTGATTTTTCTGATCCCATCATTCTTCACTGATTAATTGGTTTTCTACTATTAAAAGGAGCTTTTTCTACTCCATTTATGTATGTATGTATGTATATAAGGTAGTCATAGTTACTCATTTTATTCAATAGGCTGTAATTCTTTACTATTATGATTTATTTTGATAGTCAAATTGTACCTGATTTGGCCTTAGTGAGAGTCTTTGTACTGGATCTTGTGTCCTTTTGACATATACTCAGTCTTCTTTTGGTACTTTCTTATTTTCAGAACACACAAAAAAGATGTGCTTATCATGCCCCATCCTTAGAATCAGCCATTTCTCTAAGGAACCCTGGTTCCTATTAGTAGAACATTTAGAAAGCAGGATTTGGGCTCTAGTTGGGTCATTGCTTTTAGGAATTATCAGCAGACAGAGCAAAGAAATAAATGTGCACACACACATCCACATCTATATCTATATCTACCTACTTATCTCAGGGTTTCTTACCATAGGCACTATTGAAATTTGGGGTCACAACATTTTTTGTTAAGTCGAGGCAGAAAGCTGTCTTCTGCATTGCAGGATGTTTAGCAGCATCTCTAGCTTCTACCACTCAACGCCGATAGCATAACTTGCCTCTTAGATGTGATAATCAAAAAGGTCTCTAGACATTACCAAATGTTTCCTTGAGGGCAGAATTACCCCCACTTGAAAACCATGAATGAATCTACCATGAATTCACACTGATACCTCCCAATACAGTCCAACCCCATAAGACTCATCCTATCCTTCCCTCTTTCCGTATTGTAACTCTCTTCTTTGACAGTGAAAAACCTATTTCCTATTATCTATTGTATATTTACTTGTTTGCCCATTCCTAAAACATACACACACAAAAGTCATTTCATCACTGTTAATACATGTCCCTAAGAAAAAAAATCAAATATTTTCAAAGGTCAGCATCGCTAGAGACAGTCATATGATTTTTCTCCTTCTGTCTATTAATTTGATATATTAATGGAGTTTCTAATATTGAACCAAATTTACAATTCTGGAAGAAGTTCTACTTGATCATGGCTTACTATTGTTTATGCTGTTGTATTGGATTTCATTCACCAGTATTTTGTTTGAAACTTTTGCTTCAATATTTATGTGAAAGTACTCTGTAACTTATTTTATTGTCTCATCAGTTTTTTATAACAGTGTTACACTTTCTTCATAAAAATACCTGAGAAATTTTCTTTCATTTTAATTTTCTGGAACAATTTCTGAAGTTTAGATTATAGTGAAATTACCTAGACCCGGTGCTTTTGCCGAATCTTAACTTCCTTGACGTTTTCTAGGAAAATTTGTCTGTGTAATTCTTACATCTTTAATGTGGTCAATTTTGTTAACTTTATTTCCCAATGCAACTATTTATTTCATTTAAGTTTTCAAGTTTAGGCTGGGCACAGTGGCTCATGCCCATAATCCCAGTACTTTGGGAGGCCGAGGCAGGTGGATCACAGGGTCAGGAGATCAAGACTATCCTGGCCAACATGGTGAAACCCCGTCTCTACTAAAAATACACGCACAAAAAAACTTAGCCAGGCGTTGTGGCACGTGCCTGTGGTCCCAGCTACTGGGGAGGCTGAGGCAGGAGAATCGCTTGAACCTGGGAGGTGGAGGTTGCAGTGAGCCAAGATAGCACCACTGCACTCCAGCCTGGTGACAGAGCATGACTCCATCTCAAAAGAAAAAGAAAGAAAAAAGTTTTCAAGTTTATTTTCAAAGATGTCTGCAAAGCAGTCTCTTATGACTGGTTATTTTCCCCTTATTATATCTTATTTTATATATTTGTGTATTCTCACTTTTCTTGAATAAGTTAGCAGTGGTTTATCTATGCTTTGAAAATTAAAAATAATTCAAGACTTCTTATTTCTTCAGTAGATTTATTGTTTTACTCTTCTCTATCTCATGATTTTGTTTTTCTTCTTCTTCCTCTCAGATTTTTAGTCTCAGATTCTATGTCACTTACTGCAATTCTTTTGTATGTATTGAAAAGGTGGTTAAGGGTGTAACATGTCAATTATCCTTAACATAACTCATATATTCTAATGCTTACTGTTTTCATTATCCTTACATTTTAGAAATTCTTTAATTTTGGTTTTTCCTTCTATATTCACCAAAGAGTTGTTTATCAAAAGGTTTTAAAATTTTTGAATGAAAAGCCCTTTTAAAAAAAATTGTTAATATTGTGTAATTTTTAATATTATGATTGAATAGTGATTATTGTTAATATTCTGAGGTTTTATGAAAATTTCTGGAGTTTTTTCTAATATTTGATTAATGTTTGTCAGTGTCCCTATGTTTGCTTGCATTTTCTTTATTACCAACATACAAAGTTCAATACATATGTAAAAGATCTGCCTTATTGTGTTGTCTAGATTTTCAAAATCGTTACATATTTTTTTGTTCATTTGATTTGTCTTTACTTAGTAGTGTATAAGTTCTCCTATTATTAGTGTGTTTCTTTTTTTTTTTTTTTCTGAGATGGAGTCTTTCTGTGTCACCCAGGCTAGAGTGCAGTAGTGTGATCTTGGCTCACCACAATCTCTGCCTCCCAGGTTCAAGTGATTCTCCTGCCTCAGCCTCCCAAGTAGCTGGGATTACAGGCACCCACCACTGCACCTGGCTAATTTTTTTTTTATTTTTAGTAGAGACAGGGTTTTACCATCTTGGCCAGGCTGGTCTTGAACTCCTGACCTCAGGTGATCTGCCCACCTCAGCCTCCCAAAGTGCTGGGATTACAGGTGTGAGCTACTGTGCCAGGCTATTAGTGTGTTTCTATGTGTCATTGCACGTCTTCTACTATTTACTTTATAAAACTGATATCTTTGTTTTTAGGTGCATGGATATTTATAATTGTTTTATACACATGTATATGTATAATTGTGTTTTTATTGTGAATTGTACTTTTAACATTAATATCATTCTTTATTACTTCAAATACTATATGATATGGTCCAGCATTCTTACGACTTTCATTTTCCCGCTACACTTTCATCTTTGTTTTTGTTGTTTTCTTTTTTGCTTTTTGTAATTATGTGTCTCTTGTGTAAAGCACAGAGTTGGCTCTTAATTTGAGTCAAATTCAAGATAATTTCCTTTTAACAGCTGAGTTAATCCAATGGTTAGAAGAGGCAGCAATGAGAGAGGTCGTGTGGCAACAATTTTTTTTTTTTTTTTGCCTTTTTTGTTCATTCACTTGTTTATCTTGTCTTTTGCTTTTCAGAATCCTAAATCCACCCATCTCTCTTGCTCTTTTCCTTATTATATTATTTCCTAAGGATACTTCTCCCTTCTTTAAATACTCTCTTCTCTCCTGGAGGATTTCTTTTCCAAGACTGTCTCCCCTTCTGGGTATACTGTAGGTACCTATCCTGTGAGCTGTATTTTGACCTACTGTATAATTTTTCAAATGTGGGGTTAACTTTCTCATAATGGTGATAACCTTAGAGCAATCTTAACACTAGGGCAAGCTTCCCCCTTTTCTCTTCAGTGCAATTTTACCTAAATTGTCCTCTATGTAGGCTGGCAGGAGGAGCATAGACATCTATTATGGAAAATAACTTGCTTAGGTTTGATGTTTAGAGTTACTTAGAGTTAATTTGAATTTTAAAAATTTTGTCTTGTAATTATTCTAAAAACATGAGTGTTTTCTGATTTGATTTCTTGCTGTTGTTTTTTTCCTCTTGGAGGAAATATTGGACCATTTATATTTACATCACTGCCATTGCTGGGTTATTGGGGAAACTGAAAATTCATGACTTTCTAAGTCCCTAGAACAATTATGTCTTACTGTATGTTAGAAATGCTTTTGTGATTGCAAGGAAGAGGAAACATAATTCACAGGTAGGGAGTTATGCTTCCCCTTAGGAAATTGAAAGGTGTAAGAGAATGCTGTAACCACACTAACAATGAGAAAAGCTGCACATTCTACAATATCAAGCTATCAAGCTGCTTTCCATAACACGGGCTCTTTTGATTTCATGCAGTCTCTCTTCCTTGGCATGCTGGTTTTCATTGTTTTGCATGAAGCCTCAGAGTTGTCCTATGTCTGCCACTGTCTCAATTTTAAGGCAGAAGAAAATGGGTCTCTTTAGCAACATTTAGCTCTTTTATCAGGAAAAGCAAATTTTCTTCAAAAGTGAACATCAGGCCTCTATTAACGTCTCATTGGCTATAAAAGTTTGTATTTTGCTTTTTTCAGGCTCTATAATGGAGGCGGGCAAGGGAGAAGTAATTTGTGAGTGGGGTTAGTCAACACAGGATCTATGTACTCCTTTTATGTACCTAACAGCACTAAGTGGATTTCAAGTCACATGTGTTGAACTGAATTGCAATTTGACTGCAACCAAAATTTGCACATAGGCCCATGGTCGTATTTATTTTTCCAGGAAAATCAATAATTATTTTCATTTAATGATATGTTAAGTAGAGAATAATGCCATTAGTCCTCATCTTAGGAGTCCATCAATGGTATGATAGATAGCGTTGTATTTAGAGAAAGCAAAAATGAAAAAGATCAATATTTATACACAAGATAATACAGAAACATAAGCCATGAACATCTGACCAAAAGCAGACATTTGAAATAGAGAACATTGCCTCCATTTGACCTAGTTGATATGTCTATGAACCTTTTCCTTACCTAGCACTTAAGTGCGCTTCTCTTGGCATTGTCACAGATAGCCAAAACAGTAATATACAAAAAGTTCCCTGCACGGTGCTCAACAAAATAATGTCTGCAATGACTTCTGCTTTCATTAGTGCTACAATGTTTTAGCCAGTGTAATAAATAAAGAAAAAGAAATGAAAATCATATGGCTTGTCCAGATGAGAAAAAGTGGGAAAGGGGCTGGGTGTGGCTTGAAACCTGTCTGTGATCAAACATAAAAATGAAGTCAGGCCAAATGCATTGGTTCATGCCTGTAATCCCAGCCTTTTGGGAGGTCAAGGTAGACAGATCACTCAAGGTCAGGAGTTCGAGACCAGGCTGGCCAACATGGTGAAACCCTTTCTCTACTTAAAAAATACAAATATTAGACAGGCATTGCGGTAGTCGCCTGTAGTCCCAGCTACTCAGGAGGCTGAAGCAGGGGCATCACTTGAACCCAGGAGACAAAGGTTGCAGTGAGCCGAGATTACGCTACTGCACTCCAGCCTGGGTGACAGAGCAAGACTCTATCTCAAAAAAAAAAAAAAGGGGGAGTCAGACACTTTATTCCACTTATTCTACCATCTAGCAATTCTACTCCTATTTATCTAAGATAAATGATAACATATCCACAAAAAAGTGTATGTAAGTGTTTATAATCAAAAACAGAAAGCTACTAGAAAGACTATCAGCCCATGAACCAATAAACAAATTGGAATACTGCTCAGCAAAAAAAAAGGAACAATTTCTAGGTACATGCAACAACAAGGATCACTTTCAAAAGCATTATGCTAACTGACAAGCGCCAGATCCAAAAGGCTAAATACTCTATAATTATAGTTATATGATAATCTAAAGAAAGCAAACTAAAAAGGCAGAAATCAGATAAGTGGCTACCAGGAGCCAGGAGTTGGTAGAGGAAATTGATTTCAAAGGCACATGAGAACTTTCTGAGATGAGATCTTGATTGTGGTGGTAATTACATGGCTGTATATATTTCTCAGAACTCAAAAAACTATACTTCTGGAAGGTAAAATTTTCAATATAAAAATTACATGACCATAAACTTAGTAAGAATACACCTTTGTAAGGGAAATAGTGATAATGTTATTGTTTTCAATTTCTAGATAAATACTAAGCTAAAAAACAATCTACACGATTTGCTGAAAACCACCTATGTGATAAATGGCAGAGGTAGCACATAAACCCAGATCACTAAGCCCTCATCCCAAGCTCTTTCATGATGTTACATTTTTTATCTAATACAAGTAGTTTTATAACCTCTTCTCATTAGCAGTGTAATGTGGAAGAGAGTTTAAATTTGTATGGTGTTATCCCGAAAGATAATATTAGGTCCATTAGACTAACAGAAAAAAGTTATCATGTCCAATCATATTAGATTTTATTTGTTATTATGGTGAGGAGAGAGGACCAAGGAGGGTATGGCATGATTTGAACTTCCCCCACTGTATTGTTTTCTTAATATAAAAAACTACTTAAACAATGAAGTCTTTTTAACAATGGGTAACTGATTGATAACATTTAGGGAAAAACCAATAGGCCAGAGAAAATAGGTGTGCCATTACAATGGCTCGCCTCTAAGTGTCCAGCCATGACTTCTGCTGCATAAAAAGGTGAGAGACATGTATTGCATTTGATAATGTAAAGTACAGTCCTAAGACCTGTGAGTATTACAAAGATGAAAAAGAGGCAATTGCTAACCTCAAGTCATAAATGATAACATGTTAAAAAGTCTACACCTACAGAAAGGGATTGTGTATGGCATATGTTTTAAAAGCAAATCCACAGTATAATACAGTTATGTATATTTATTTATGAAGCCTATATAAGATTTATAAGCCTGTAAAAGATTATCTTTTCAACCAACGGCATAAAACACTGCATTGAAATTATGACAGGCATTAAGAAAAATCTATACATAATGTCTACTGATTAAAATTAAGCAAGTTTAATTAATGATACGGAATATAATTCCTTTTCATACCATTGATAGATTTCATTCAAACTTTATGTTAGAGTGGTGGGGATTAGGTGATTTGGACCTTTTCTTTGTATAATTGTGAAGTATTTTTGAGTAATTTCTCTTTATAATTGTGAAGGCTTTAATTTTAAAGCCTTGAGGATAAAGATATGCAGCTACAGATAATTACTGTGTATACAAGAATAATGTAAACATCTACTGGGCTGGGACTCAATTAGAGCCTCTGAACTCAAGGGCAGAATTTAGTCCAGATCATTTGAAAATAACAGCATTCTCCCTTATAATTATAAAATCAATGACTGACAGGATAATTAGTATATCTGGTAATCAAGGTAATAGCTTTTGCAGATCTAATTAGAGTATATTCTGTTGCTTGGAATACATGCCAAAGATGTTAAACTAATCTTCTGTACTTAAAGATGATGGCTGAATCTTAAGAAACTAATAGGAATAAGCTATATTCCTCACTTCATAAACAGTGGAGGGCAATGAAGAAATCAAAACTACTCACTCATGAATTATGATTATAGTTTTAGAGCACAGTTAGGACAGAAGAGCTATCCTTTGGGGAAGGTCATCAGTTTGAATACCTAAATCCCAATCAATTGTCTGACTTGTACTATCCTTTCAATCTAACTTGGAGAGGTGTATTAGAGACAAACTCAAGACATTTACAAATCACAAAGTTAGTCTTTCATTAGCCAAAATGTCTGTGGCAGCTTGGTCTGAAAATCACATAAGCCTGGATTGAAGTCTTTGCAATGATGTGTAGACCATTGACAACTTTCACAGTGGGCATCTGTGTTTTGCCTGCACACCTTTTCATTGGGACAACACAGGGCCTTTATTTTCCTTTTGGTCACAGAGCGTTTATTTTTCCTTAAAAAGTCCTCCCACATCAATAGTGTGCAGTCTTGTTTGGACTGTAAATTGATGCTTTACTCTATTTAATATTTGCAATTACTCTTGAAGCAGGGGTTAATTCTGTCTCTATTTTACAGATGAGATAACTGAAGATTAGAGATATTAATGGATCTAGCCAATGCAAAGATAATCAACATTAGTTAACATAAAAATAACCTCAAAATCTCAGTGGCTTCATGCAATAAAGGTGAATTTCTCCCTCATATAAAGCCTGGTCTTTATACAGGTTTACGTAGCTCTCCTGGGCAGCTTTTCTCTGGATGCCATTTCACAGATGGAGGCTTGCTCCTTCTTTGGGCTCTGTTATTTGGATCTTTCGATATCACACCAGTGTCATCTAGCCAGCAGTTGGAGGTGGAGTCAGTGGGTACAGAACATGGGGGAAGGCACTGTAGATACACAACTACCCCAACTTAGAAGTGATACACATAAATTCTGACCATATTCTAATGGCTAAAAATAATCACAAGATGCAAGGAAGCTGAGACACATAGTCTCTCTTTTGGCCAAGATGAAACTAAAATGTAGCTCTGTCTGTTCCATAATGAACAAACACTGGTTGATATGGGTGGAGCCTAGATTACAAGCTCTAGCTGATTGTTCAGTTCAGACTCTCTTAGGCACTGTGCTGTTATACTGACTTGTGGTTGGCACTTATTAAATGCATGTGACAGTGTTAGGCATGTGGCAGCTTTCTTCTAAGGAAGAAAGAAAGAGTGAAAGAACAAGGAAGAGAAGGAAAGAAGGAAGGGAGGAAAGGACAAAGGGAAAGGAAATAAAGACTAGTCACAACTAGTTAAGTTCAATTCAGTTTATTTTGTGTCTCTTACCTCTCTTAATATCATTAAGTGGTAAGTTGGGGATGCGGAAAAAAAACAGTCCTATTTTTAAAATCATAATGCTTCAGGGAAAGAAAGAAATAA
This sequence comes from Ateles fusciceps, assembly GCA_036589455.1. Taxonomy (NCBI): domain Eukaryota; kingdom Metazoa; phylum Chordata; class Mammalia; order Primates; family Atelidae; genus Ateles; species Ateles fusciceps. The sequence continues at coordinate 11,817,987 of JAZHEH010001266.1, read as the reverse complement.
TAGCAGAAATAAAAAGGCTATATGCAGACTGACCTATAGCCTAACTCGGTCCATTCAAGTAAGAGCTCACTAAGCAGAATCTTCTGTGGTGGTGCTTTGAATGACAATGGTATAGTTTTGATACTCCTCCAGTCTCTGCATTTGCATGTATAATACAAATTATATGCCTCAAGTCTTTTCTGCATTTATGCCTAAAATTAGCTCCTTTTGAAGTTTTCTCAAGTATTTATTAAAAGTTTCAAGGCACTTTGTCTCTCCTGAATCCATCTTAGTTTTCCCAGTCCAGCCCCCTTACCTCACCACCCCTCTGTGTCAGGTGAACCTTGTGGGCTCTGTCCTGGGCTCCATGACACTTAATTAGTATAACTAGTAGGAAATATTGAAAATTAGATCATAGGAGAGGAAACAATATTATCCTCTTATCTATGTCTTGGAATATGTGCTAGCTCTTCTTTAAAATCCTCTCAGCATAGGAGATACTGGGCAATAATTTTCAAGAAGATCATGTAAAAGTTTCAAACAATAAACCTTTTATAAATAATAAATGAATGATAAATTAGCCTAATACTCCTATCCAATCTTAGATCTATTCTAGGGACTCTTATTGGTCTTCTCTTCCTTTGCTTTCAGCCTTAATACATGTGCCAAAGGGATATGTATTGCGCCCACTTACACCCACCTCTACCACTAGAAATGTTCCCAGCATCTCCAAGGTCTCAGATCTTGGCCAATCTGCCTCTAAACCTCATGAGAAGTTTAATTTTTTTTCCCTTCAGTGCAAGGTCAACATGGAGATCTTTATTTCCTGATGCCAAACTGGCAATTTTCTAGTCCCTTCAGGGAAAACCCCTCCTCCAACTGTATGTGTATGGTTTTGACCTATGGCTCAAACAAGACAATCATACAGTAGTTTGAAATCAGAATATTTACATTTTTGGTGCTATATATAAATTAAATATGACCATACATGAGATACAACAGTTTGATACAGGTGAGTCTACACTAAGCTTACCTGAGAGCTACATGTGCATGTTTTGGTCAAAGGGGAAAAATACTGGTTTTCCTGAATGAATAGCCTGTGTTTAGTAAGTTATGCAAACTCCGTAACCTAACACAGAGTTTCTGAGCCTAAAGATAGAACTTATTCTAAGATAGTTACTTAAAGACTCTTTAATGTGTGGATAAATAAATGAGGAGCATACCTAATGGTAGGGTAAATGCCTGTGAAGATTAAAAATCCACAGTGATATACAATCCCAAGACATGAAAAAACATCCTATTTTATTCTTTCTGAATAGAAAGTTTGGTTTATTGACACCTATTCCCTAATAATTTCATTCAAGATTACCAACAATTTATCATAATTTTTATGACAATAGACACACAAATAATCATTACCTAAACAGGGGCATGCTACTATGGACAACTTTATGCCTATAGATTTGATAACCTAGATGAAATGAACCAATTCCTTGAAAGATACAATCTGCCAAAACTCCCACAAGAAGAAATAAACAATTTGAACAGGCTTACATTTGTTAAAGAAATTGAATCAATAATAACCTTCCAAAACAGAAAGCACCAGGCCCAGATGGGTTTACAGGTGAATTCTACCAAACATTTAAGGAAATAAATTACACTAATTCTCTATAGTCTTTTTCAAAAGAAACAGGCAAAATAAATAATTTCTAACTCATTCTATGTAAACAGCATTACCCTAATACCAAAACCACACAAAGACATTACAATAAAAGAGAACTACAGATCAGTATCTCTCATTAACATAGATGCAAAAATCTTCAATAAAATATTAGCAAATTGAATTTAATAATGTATAAACAAATTATGCATCATGCCAACTTGGATTTATCTAAGGTATGCAAGCCTGGTTCAATATTAAAAAACCAGCTAATGCAATTTATCACTTTAACAAGCTAAAGAAGAAAATCACATGATCATATCAATAAATGCAGAAAAAATTTCATAAAATTTAATACTCATTCATGATCAAAGCTCTAAGTTAACTAGGAATGATAACCTGAAAAAGAATATCTACAAAAAACTTATGGCTAACATACTATTTAATGATAAGAAACTATCAGCTTTCCCACTAAAATAAGAAATAAGGCAAGAATGTCCTCTCTCTTCTCTCCTTTTCAACACTACATTTGAAGTTTTAGTTAATCCAATAAAACAAGTAAAAGAAATAAGAGGTATGCAGATTGGGGGAGAAACACATCAAACTCTGTTTACATATGCCATGATTGTTTGTCTAGAACATCTAAAAGAATCACTACAAAAAAGCTCCAGGAATCAATAAGCAATTATAGCAAGGTTGCATACAAGATTAATAAACAAAAGGTGATTGTATATACCAGCAATTAATAAACAGGTTTTAAAATTTAAAGCACAATACCATTTATACTGGCACCCCAAAATATGGAATAATAAAGTATAAATCTAAGAAAATATGTAAAGATCTGTAAGGAAAACTATAAAACTGTGATGACAAAAGCAAAGAATAAATGGAGAGTTATTCCATGTTCATAGATAAGAAGACTCAGTATTGTCAACATTTCAGTTCTTTGCAACATGATCTATAATGCTATCACAATCAAAATCCCTAAAACGGAGTTATTTTGTCACTATCAATCCCTGATTTTAAAGTTTACAGAAAAAGGCAAAAGACCCAGGATAGCCAACACAATATTGAAGGAGAAGAGCAAAGTTGAAGGACTGATACTATGTAATTTCAAGACTTACTGTAAGCTATAGTAATCAAGATAGGGTGGTACTGGCAAAACAACAGACAAATAGATTAATGGAAAAGAATAGAGAGGTAAGAAATAGACCCACATAAATATAGTCAATTGATCTTTGACAAAGGAGCAAAGACGATACAATGGAGCAAAGATGGTCTTTTCAACAAATGGTGCTAGAATAACTAGACATCCACAAGTAAAAAAATGAATCTATACCAAGACTTTACACTCTTTACCAAAATGAATTCAAAATGGATAACAGAGCTATATGTTAAAACACTATAAAGCTTCTAAAAGATAACATCCCAGACAATCTAGATGACCTAAGTTTTGCTGATGACTTTTTTAGATACATCAACACTAAAGGCACAATTTATGAAAAAGAGAATTTTATTGAAAGAATATTCATTAAAATTAAAACTTCCGCTCTACCAAGACACTGTCAAGAGAATGAAAAGACAAGTCACAGAATGGGAGAAAGTGTGAAAGATATATCTGGTAAGGGACTGTTGTTCAAAATATGAAAAATAAAAAAAACCTCTTAAAACTCAGCAATATGAAAACAACTTGACTAAAAAATGAACCAATGACCTTAACAGACACCTCACCAAAGAAGATATACAGATTGCAAAAAAACAAAAACAAAAACAAAAACAAAAACAAACAAACAAAAAAACACCGTATGAAAAGATGCTTTTCATCATATCTCATTATGGAAACACAAAGCAACAATGAGCTACTATTATACACCTATTAACATTTCCAAAATACAGAACACTGACAAAACCAAATTCTGGCAAGGATGTGGAGTAACAGGATCTCTCATCCATTGTTGCTGGAAACAAAAATGAAACAACCACTTTGGAAGACAGTTTAGCAGCTTCTTACAAAACTCAATATGCTCTTACCATAAAATCCAGCAATCACACTTCTTGATATTTACCCAAAGACACTGATAACTAATATCTGCACAAAAACCTGAACATAGATGTTTATGGCAGATTTATTCGTAATTGCTATATCTTAGAAGTAACCAAAATGTTCTTCAGTAAGTGAATGGATAAACTGTGGTTCATCCATAAAATGGAATATTATTCAGTACTCTAAAGAAATGAGATGTTAAGCCATGAAAAGACATGGAGGAAACTTAAGTGCTTATTATTAAGTGAAAGAAGCCAGTCTGAAAAGGCTACATACTGTATGATTCCAACTATATTGCCATTCTGGAAAAGGCAAAACTACAGAGACAGTAAAAAGGTCAATTGTTGCCAGGCTACTAATATAGGGAAGGAAGGTTGGATAGGCAGAGAACAGAACATTTTTAGGGCAGTAAAAATATTCCATTTGATACTATAGTGATAGATATCTGTCAATATATATTTGTGCAGACCAGTGGAATGTACACCATCAAGAGTGAACCCTAATATAAACTACGAACTTTAGGTGATAATGACGTGATGATGTAGGTTTGTCAATTGTGATATAAATGTACCAGTCTGGTAGAGGATGTTGATAATGGGAGAGGCTATGCATGTGTAGGGGTAGGAGATGTACGGGAACTCTCTGTACTTTTTGCTCAATTTGGCTGTAAACCTAAAACTGTTCTAAAATATAAAGTCATTTTTAAAAAAAATCATGCTCAAAATGTATTTAATTCAAAATTTCTGCAATCTTTGAAATTCTCCAATGCTTCACAGAGACCTTCATTTTGGAATTATAATTCAGTTCACCAAGGCTTCACTGTGTTCTCTGCTAGTTGATAGCTGAAGAGTATAATATGATTTTTTAAATCTGTTTTTTTTTATGTTGTCATGATAGGAACAGAGTTTTTTTTTTTACGTATTTTTATATACCAACTGGCATCAAAATTTTTCTGATATCCCTAAAGTGTTACTTCAGAAAAGGAAAGACAGAATTTTTATTGCTTAATACCTACTTTGTTATAGTGATCACCAATTTTTCAGTGAAGTTTTTGCCAGTTATTCAGACTATACTTTGAGGGCCATGAAGAGTAGGAAAGAGGAAGCTAAAAGAAAATCAGAAACAATCTGATCATAAATTGCTGATCAACCAGCAGCCAAATTATGCGTTGACAGTGCCGACAGAAAAATCAAGTACTGATCAACAATTTCTACTGAAAATCTCCTCTTCTTAAAACACTTTTTCCTAGGTATATAGTAGATCTATGTAACAGCCTGTTAAAAGGGGTCTCTGTTGTTTCTACCGAGACATCACTCAAGCCTAAGAATGAACTATTCCCACTTTCTAAAGTGAAGAGCTAAATCTTCTATACAGGATGGGTAAAGAAAGTGGCCAAACATTGTTGTTGTTTTTTTTTATTCTTAACCCATTGCCCACTTTGAATGCAAATATGTGTCAAAGCTGAAGTGGTCAAGAAAAGAGACTTTTTGGTGAGAGCAGTCAGTGTCTGCATGTCCTTCCACCACCCATTCCCATGAAGATGGAAAGAGAATACACTTTTTCTTCCCTCACCTTAAGTCCAGTGGCAGAAGAGGTTTCAAAGAAACCATTCATACAACATGATATTTTGTCCCATTTGTTTGAAGAAGAACATGAACTCTAAAGGCAAGAAGGTATGGCTTGGCCTAGAATAGCAAAGCCAAGAAGAGACTGTACTGAGCACTAGCGTCTGTCCCATCAATGATTAGATCAGGCCTTGTGAGTTTTTTGGTAGGCTGAATGGACCCATGGAATAAGGCTGTCATAAAAGTAATTTAAAGGAGACTATGACCAAGAAGCCATCTGGATGCATGATAAAATCCCCAGTAGATAAATCTATTTTAGGAAAACAACTAAGTGTCCGACTTCTAAAATTGTAGTTAAAAGTGTATGAATATAGTTCTTCTAGTTGGGAAGACGGCTGGGTCACAAGTGGGGTTTCTAAAGCGCTAGTATTATTCTATTTTTTGTTCAGGGCACTGATTACACAGTTGCATATGTTTTATAAAAATAGTGATTCACCCTTTTCTGTGTGTATATCACACTGCAATAAAAAGTTGTATTTTAAGTTGCTGCTTCTAACCAAGATTTTATTCAGAACCATAGAAAATTCTCATCTATATAATATTTAAAGGGAGACTGGAGTAAAGGATTAAATAGATTTATCGCTGTACCATACTGCATTAAATCCAATTGACAAAATTACATTTCCCTTGAAATTCAAATGTATTTACTGCAAACAAGAGCTTTGTTCTGTCAAAGAAATTCTCTCAGTCATGCTAAAACTAAATTAAATTAAAATATAAATTACATTTATAAAGTTTATTTCACTAAAATTTGGTCAAAAAAGGGAAATAAAAATTAGCTACACAATAAACTGCTTGGCTTTCTGGTAGGCAGAATTTTAAGTTGACCTCCTGTGACCTTTGCCTTTATAAAATCTCTTCCTCTTAAGCATGGGCAGAACCTGCAAATGCTATGAGTTATCACTCCCATGATTATGTTACATTAAATGCAAAAGACATTTTGGCATATGTAATTATTAATCAGTTGGCTTTGGTTAATCAGATGAGCCCTTTTAAAGCAAAGCATTTTCTCTGGTGAGTAGTGAGTAACAGAGAGGAAGTCAGGTAAATTCCAAGCACAAGAGAGAATTGAAACAAAACTCCTGGCTTGAAAATAGACGGAAACACACAGAAAGGACCTGAGAGAAGCCTCCAGAAGCTGAGAGCAGCACCCGGCTCACAGCCAGCAAGAAAATGGAGACCTCCCTCAGTCCTGTGGCCATGGAGAACTCAATTCTGCCAGCAAAAAAAAAGCTTAGAAGCAGATTTTTCCCTTGAGCCTCTAAACAAGAACTTGGCTCTGCCAACACCTTGATTTTGGCCTTGTGAGATTGGAGCAGGGAACTGTTTTGCCATACCAACATCTGACATAGAAAATTGTGAGCTAATACATTTGTGTTGCTTTAAGCTCCTGAGTGTGTGGTAATTTGTTATGCATCAATAGAAAATGAATCCAGACAAGACAAAAAGATGAGCTACACCACCAAGGCTAATGGTGGCTTTTGGGAATGGCCACCTGCCTTGGTATCAGAATACATACAGCTCTAAAATTTCCACACTTCAAAAAACACTAGTGTCTCTCTTTTACTACTCAAAGGTCACCAGATAGGATGATACAAAACATGGACATCACATGTTGTCTAAAAAGGTTTCTCATCAATCTCTACTTGTCTTCCTTTATTCTGACAAGGACATTTAAATTTATAATCAGCAGAAAAAATGTGACAATAATCTGAATGACACTGGTTGTTTAAAGATTATTGAGACCAAAGAAGTGGGAATTGCCCCTAAGGGAGTAAATATTGCTGCTACATGATGGTGACTTATTACACGTCCACTCGTGGAAGCTGAGATTCTCTTTCCTAAGAGGTTAAACATCTGGTTCTTCAGGACAAAGTTTGATATCTGTTAGTACATTTGTATTTTTCACAGGTGTCACAGTGTTAGATAATCAACAACTGTCTTCCCTCATGTTGGACAACCTTCTAGTTTAAGCTAAATTGTCTTAGAAGAGGATCCTTATTGAAAATCCAGGAGCACTTTTTTTTTTTTAAGTTTTGAAAACATATTTTCTTTTAACGTTAAGCTGTAGCATGTAAACAGTAGTCTGAAACATAATTGCACTGTTCAGGACTTTGCAGCAAATTTCTCTGTTCACCTAAGACTGTTCTCAACATGCCCTCAGAACAGACAGCCTGGCAACTATGGGGTCAAGAACGAAGATTATAGAGTCCAGCTGATATAAAGATAAATGCCAACTTTACTGTTTATTAGCTGACTTAATAATATCTTCAAGTCTGTTTTCTCATCTAAGAAGAAGAAGAATTTCCTTGACAAGCCAAGATGAGGATAATAATTTTCTTTCAGAGCCATGATAAGAATTATGTAACAAATTCAGAGTTTATCATTATTCTGACCTAACATGTAGTGCTTATTTTTATTAATATTTATTCTGAAATCTAATGGTTTTCATCTCTAGTTTATTTCAAAAATCACCAAAAATATTCAGTTGTACTTTACTAAATTTTTTCTCTTGATGTTACCATTCATCAGAACACTGTTGCTTCTTTGTCAACAGTTCTTTACTCATCATTAAGGAATTAATGCTACTAAAGTCACCAGTCTGACTTAAGGACACTCTATAATGAAGCCTTGGTAGCTTATAGTAGGTCTTTTAAACACAATCCTTGAGTTGTTAATGGTGATATTTAGCACTTTCAGTAGGAAGTTTATTCCTCCAGGCCAAAGGGACCACATTCTATTAATAACTTTTCTGTATTTGAGTTGCTGTAAACTATTTATACCAAATAACATTCAATAATAATCAATAATGATATGGTAGTGTTAACTTTCCAGGCTCTACAGTGTCTAGCTAATGTCCTTTCTACACGTGAAAACCATACTCATTATGCTGTCCTTTTATATAAGAGTTTGAACTAGGCCATTGTGTATTTTATAAATTCAAACCAAGACTCTATTATTTATTCTAATTGTGACAGCCTAGCTTTAGAGGTGGGCAGCCCCCCACACAAGTAATCTGGTGATTAGTGCTCGTATGCATATCAGAAGCCAGCAAACTCCAATTTGCATTGAATGCCAGCTGCATAACAACTTATCAGAGAAACCCAGATAGGAGGGCAAAGAAATATCCCTTCCTTAATTATGAGCATGTGTATGCCAGTGCAAACCTGCATTTGTATGACCGAGTGTTCTAGGATAATAAGTTAATGCTATTAAGATTCATTACATATTCCTAATATGCATACCAAGGCCTCTTATTGGGAATATGTTACATCCCAAGCTCAAAGTCTATGGTGACAAAGTCCAGTGAGAATGGAAAGAGGTTCAGCCAAGTATGCCACTAGATGTCCTAATAAGGTTTTGTGACATTTTAGAAAAGATAACACTTTTGATTATTGCACATATTAATTCAGTGTTAAGGTCAGGTGATCTTGATTAATTATCATTAGAAAAAAAGTTTCTGTTTTGGATATCTAAATTTCTTGTGCTCATATAAGAAAGAAAACAAATAAATGCAAAGTGAAGAGCAAATTAGGGCCTACTTTGGCCTCAGACCTGTTTTATTTGCCTAAAATTCTACATTTAAATGTCATTTGGTGGCATGTATGCTGTCAGCAGCAGACTGTCTTTACATTAGATTTATTCATTCACATTATCTGACTGGTCCTTGAAAACACTTAAGCTTGAGACTCTAGAAATTCTGCTTGAGAGGCCAAACATTTTCTTAAGAGAGATACACCAGGCAAGAGAATGTGACTCTAAATGTTTTGCCTACTTGCTATGTCAGACCCTGACAAAGTAGAAATTCAGGATTCATGTGACCTGGAAGATTCTAACATACTGGGAAGTGTCCTGGTTTGAGAGACAGGAGACAGTGCTTCATTCAATTCAATGATTAGATCCAATCAATGATTGAATTCATCCAATCATTTAATCATTCATTCATTCAGATGACCAGCTTGCATTTTCTGCACTCCAGGTACCATTGTTGGAATAAAACAATGACCAATGATAATACTGCCTCCTAAGATTACTGCAAGGATTCAAGCTGATAATGCATGTGGGATGGGCACAAACTTGGTTCTTCTTTTTGGATTCCCTTACCGGCCTCTTTTTGGTTTTTCTCTCAGTCAGCATCCCACCCATGTCTAATAGTTCCTTTATGACTTAATAAAATGGCATTAAAAAAATCAGAAATCAAAGAAAGAATTGATGTGACATTGGACAAGATATCTAGACTTTCTGATCCTCAAGAGTATATTATAGTTGAATAATCTAAAAACGCTTCAAGTTCTAAATATTAGAATTCTATGATTATCTGCATTGATACCAAAATTATTTAGTTTGTGAAATAGAAAATAGTCATCTTCTAGAATTTCTAAAGCATGGTATAGGACAGTAATTTTTCAAAATTATAAATTAATCTTATAAAATCAGAAACAGCTTTCCCTTTCTTAAAACATTTCTAGTCCCCAAAGTCAGTTTTGTATCCCCAAATTAAAAGGAGTTGCTCAAAAACAAAAAAACACAACGACAAAAAGGAGTTGCATTAAGTAATTTCTAAATCAACCACACAGCTCTAAGATTCTATTCTTCTGTGGTTCCATTTGAACAGTGTCATGTTGGAACAGTTTCTTCGGAGGGAGGAAGGAAGTATCATTTATTGTGCCAAAAGCAGAGTATCAGGCACCAAGCAAGTTGCTTTATATACATGATTTTATTTAGTCTTCATGAAGGGAATGAGAGAGTAACAAATGGCCAAGAACCTGCAGCTAATAAGGAGCAAGTGGAGGTGAGAAACCTTCTACCAAGCTCCAGAGTCCTTGGTCTCCTGATGAACACACTGGGAATGCTTTTTTATTTTCACCTGCTTCCTGTATTCTTCCTTTTTCCACACAAATCTATTACTTAGGAACTGTTGGTTGACCAACAGCTTCAAAAATTTAATATTCCTTTACTTATTTGACTTCTGCTGAGTGGTTAAAATATCCAGTAACATAGAGCTTCATATCTTGTTTAAGCAGTACATGTTGCTGTGAATGGTAACTGACAAGTTTAAAAATTCTTTAATTTAGCAGCATTAAAATATGCAGTTCAGTTCCTGAATCAGTTCCTAAAATCATTTCAATATTTTATTCTCTGTAGTACTGTCATCCAGAAATGCCTATTAACCAATACATTTGTGTTTTGCAAATACATATTATCACAAGATAATTCTGATACTCAAGAAAGACTAAGGTTTTCTTTTTCATCTTCAGTTTTACTCTAAAAATAAGTCTAATTTGTCATACTTGAATAATATTAAAATTGTTAATGCCTAAATGGACTAAGATAAATCTGTATGAACCAAAATATATAATTGTACTGAATCTATCATATACTGACTTTGGCAGACATAATATGAAACAGGAATTTAAATCCATATTTATGTTATACAGACACACAAAAATTTTAATGATGTTTTTATCACTAAATTATTGATATGAGTAGATATTAAAATAGTTCTCATAAAACAAATATAATCAATAAAAAAATTTTGCCTTAAGTATTTTTAGTAACCCTAAACCTCACCAAACATTAAGTATTAATCATCATGAAACACCATCTGCAGAGCATAAATAAATGAAAGTGTCTCTAAAGTAAAATAGTCTTATCTATTCATGCCTGACTCCCTACACATTAATTTAACTCCTACATCTCTAATTGAAAAACTTAGCCTAAGCATTGACTGGTCAGAACACTAAGAATTACCTAGTTAAAACATTTGGTTATTAGAAACATTCATAGTATTACATTTTCAACTCATTTCAGTTATCCAAAGAATCTCAGGGTCAAAAGTTGTAGGATGGAAGATTATGTGGCAGAACAGAAAATAGGTAAGACAAAAAAATGGATAAAACATTTATGGTTCTTCATTTGTAATATACAATAAAGGTCCTCATGTACTGAACTAAATAAAAGCCTTCAAATTACTCTGTGTGGTCTCTGGAAGCTCAGCCAAGAGCTGTTTTCCATAATCTATGGTAATACACAAAGTTTGAACTGAAGGGATTCTCAAATGGCTCAATGGCCAGATACCAACATACTATATCATGACAGAGCCCAGATGTAGTCTTTCATTTGGTGAAGGAAAATAGCACAATTATTTTTAAGGTGTTCTATTTTACCAAAGGCCTTCTGATATGGTTTGGCAGTGTCCCCACTCAAATCTCATCTTGAATTGTAGCTCCCATAATTCTCACATGTTGTGGGAGGGTCCCAGCGGGCGATAATTGAATCACAGGAGCTGTTTCCCCCATACAGTTCTTGCGGTAGCAAATAAGTTTCACAAGATCTAGATTTTAAGGGGTTTTCCCTTTCACTTGGCTCTTATTTCTTTCTTGCCTGCTGCTATATAAGACATGTCTTTCGCCTTCGACCATGATTGTGAGGCCTCCCCAGCCACATGGCTCTGAGTCCATTAAACCTCTTTTTCTTTAAAAATTACCCAGTCTCAGGTATGTCTTTGCTAGCAGCATGAGAACAGACCAATACACCTTCACATCACTGCTCTACTCGTGGTATAATAAATGTATTGATCAGTACTCACACATTCATAACAGCCAGCCAGAGTCAAAACCAAGTAGAAAAGTCCAAAGTCACTGAGTCTGTCCTTGAGGCTCACCTCTACCTCCTGCAGGTCCCCTCCACCCAGCACACCAGCATCCTCTTGCTTCTCCCTAGCTTTACAAAAGCATCTTTAAGTCGGCCTCCCTCCTCCATAGTCCTTCCAGGTCAGGCTATATAATATACCTTATCAGAGGCACAGGTAGGTTATTTATTCATGCATGAATGGATGTAATGACATACTTATTTATTCGGTCTCTCAACAAACATGTGTTGAGTATCCATTTTGTGCTAGGAGCCGTGCTGAACACTAGGAAAATATCCCCTTCGCAAACTCAGTAATCACAGCAGTAGGAAAGATTGGCCCATGCTCAGTCATCCACTATTCCAATTTGTTGTATTTTAAAAGCATAATATGTAGGCTTTAGCCTAAAAGAATAGACTCCAACTGAGGGATTTTAAGCAGAAATATACATCTTTTAAATAGCAACAACTCCCTCAGAACTCTCAAAGCCCAGGGCATGTACCCTTTCTCTCCATCCAGAAGATCAACCTTGAGCACAGCATACAAATTGTTCAGTAACACATTAAAGGGAACTTTTCCTGTAATCTTAGAATTTGAAATTAAGTCCTAAACAGGAAAAAGGCAATAAATAACCTCACATTCTAAAAAGCAGCTGCTAAATACATCCCTGTGAATTATTAAGGGTTGACAAAAATTAGCCCTCACCTCCAAATACTCCAAAGAGCCGATGCATAGAGCAGAGCAGAAATTCAGAAATTCAAGGAGAGTCATTCAAATTTAGAATTACCAAGTCTTAGAAATACTTTGACTTTTCTTTTCTTCATGGAGTTGGGTAGAGAGCACTTTCCTCTCTCAAATAAAGAAAGGAATGTCCCCAAGACAATTCATGATAACTGGAAAAGCAAGAAGAGGAGATGTATGTTTCTCTTCCATGTGTATGACTGCAACAGCTCAAATACCACAGTGGGGGAAATCCCTGGGAAAGTCCGACATGCTTCCCTTGAGTTTGGGAGGTATTTGGGCATTTTGAGACTGCTGCCTGCCTCTGTCTTCAGAATTCCTAAGATGGGAGATCGGCCAGAACAGTTGCATGTAAGGTGAGGAGAGAGAGCCACTGTGGAAGCAACCTGTACTCTCATTATTTGGCAGGTCCAGCCTGAAAGGGTACCATGAAAAATCCAAATCATCTTGAAGGCATCTGATTCAATGCCTACTGCTACTGTAATGAATTACCACAGATGTAAAGGTTTAAAGCAACACAGATTTATCCTCTTACAGTTCCAGACATCAGAAGTCCAAAATGGGTCTGTAGGGCTGCTTGTCTTACGGAGGCTCTAGGAGAGAATCCACTCTCTTGCCTGTTCTGGGTCGAAGAGGTTGCCTACATTTTTGGCCTGTGGCCTGTTCTGCCATCTTCAGAGCCAGCAACATAGCATCTTCTCTCCTCTCTGTCCTCTGCCTCCATCCTCAAATCTGTGACTGATCCTCCTGCTTCCCTCTGATAAGAACTCTTTTGATTGCATTCAGCCTATTTGGATAAACCGTGATTATTTCCCCATCTTGAGATTCTTCAGTCAACCATATCACCCAAGACTCTTCTACCACATAACGTAACATTCAGTATCTGGGGCTTATGACGTAGAAAGCACCCAACCCAAAAAGGGGGCTTGTTGGGTCATAGGGACCCAGCAATAAGAAGCTTGGGGTATACCACTGGCAAGGAAGGAGCACCTCAAGAGAGTCAGGAAGAACATGTCCAACTTAGAATTCTCAGGGGGCTTCCAAAACGATGTAAACGTGTTCCATAAAGGAGCCAGTATCTAGCCTTTCAATGACACTGCATTCTAGCACCTCCAAGCAAGATAAGACTTCCTTTAGTCTATCTTCTCCTCCCTTGACCCCGGAAGACCCAGGGGTAATGTCTGGGGTTGAAATGAAGAACAAGGAAAAAGGAGAGAGTAAAACAAGTCACACCCTCTGTGGTCAGTTAGGCCTAAGCCAACAGGAGATGAGAAGCACTCAATTAAATGTGAGATGAAAACCTTGATTTAGACAGCACCAAAAGTCTTACTGCTCCGATATGAATCTTTGCTAACAAAACAACACTGTTCTAACATTGGAACAGCATGAATTCTGCCTACAAGGCAATCGAGGTGTAGGGAAAAGAAAATCCAATAGAGCATGTTTGAAGAGTAACACAGGAAAACAAAAAGCCCTTTTCTATTTGTACAACACAGATTTCAGCCTATTCAGCAAAGTGGTTACAATGATTTTATGTACATTTGTGGAAGATATAACTCAGTCATTGACTTTTGATAAGATATTTTTCTGTCTCTGATTTCCTATGTGCACCTGCCTGGAAATTCTCTTTCTGTCAGCTGCTGTGCACCTCCACTACTCCCACACTTAACAGTACGCTGCTCATTCCAGATTCTCATCCACTCCTAATTATTCAGAGCCTGCCTAATTCTCTAAATGCATTAACTGACACCTTCTATGTTGTTCAGCAGTTGTTACATTTGCTTCTAAATAAATTATTTCAGCTTGGCATTACAGAGATAATCTGTCACTAATGCAAACTTGTGTATTTACAATATTAGAATCACTGTCTTGTTATTTTTTCATTACTACTGTATTTTCTGAGCCTCTCTCACTACCATGTGTATTGTTTCATTATTTACATTTTGAATGCTATTATCTCCAAGGCTGTCAGCAGAAGCATTCTGAGATAATGATGCTGTGAAAAGAGCATTATCTAAATATGGATCTTTCTGCTCATGCTCAAATAAATTATTGTCTAACTCTTCAGATGCTTCTTCTGAGTCCTCATTAAGACACTCATTGCTTAGGGGAATTGTGGAGTATCAACTGCCTTTGTGTAAGGGTCTGAAGATGCAGAAACAAAACTAGAAATAGAGAAAGCCAATCAAGGCAGGAAGTGAGGAACTTTCCATTGATAGGAACAGGGGGATGTAAAAACATCCAGTGACATATGTATTTGATGGCAATCACCTTGAAAGAGAATAATCCTTGTGTGAGGGTCTGAAGGTAAAACAATGACTGAAATGAGTAAGAAATATTTTGTTTAGTTTTGTTGTGCTTAGAGATCAATAAACAAATTCTGTTCCAAGTATCAAGAGAAGCTATTTTGCCTGATCAAAAGTAGACACTCCCCCAGGGACTTCACCCAGGGCCCTGGCTTTAAATACCAAGTACACATCCACGCCTCCCAAATTTTTGCCTTTATCTCTGGCCTCTACACTGGGATTGAAGTTCAAATATCCAACTTCTAATTTGACATCTACACCTGACGGTCTGTTGGCATCTCAAACTTAGAATGGCCAGCACAGAACTCTTTTTTTTCCAAATATCTCTTTGTTCCCTTGGCTCCCTGTCACACAGTCTCAGTACATGCCATCACTATATAATGTGTTGCTCAAGCAAAAGCTAATAAGTTTCTCATGACTTGTCTCCTATTCTTCCTCCTCACACCTAATTGATCAACAAGTCTTGTTGGTTGATCTCTAAAATCCACCCCAAATTCAACCACTTCTCTTCATTTCCACTACAACTACCCTTGCCCAGGAAAGCATTATCTCTGAATAGGAACCACCTCCCAACTGGGAGACCAGCTTCCACTCTTGCTCCTCTGTCTATAGCAGCCAGAGCAAACTTTGTAAGATGCATATTGTGTCACGTACCTCTCCTGCTTAAAGCCCTAGTGGCTTCCTGTGACACTTGGAACAGAATCCATGCTCTTCACCATGGCCTGCAAGGCCCTGAATGACCTGATCTTGCTGCCTCCTGGATGGCACCTCCTCCAGCCACACTGGCATTCTTCCAGGTCAACCCTGCCTCATGCTCCCTGCACAAGCTGATCCTTCCTTCCTGAAAATTCTAGTTCCAGAACCACCCATGGAAGGATGGCTGCTTCTCCTCACTCAGGTGTCCCTCAAACTCCTCAGAGAGGCCTTCTCAACTCTCCAGCCACTCTCCCTCATAGCTGGAACTTCTTGTGAAACTATCTTATCCATCAATGTTTGCTTACTTATTATCTGCCTTTTCCTACTAGATGATAACTCCATGAGAGGAGAAATTTTGTCTCTCTTGTTCTCCACTTTATATCCAGGGTCAAGAATTAGGCCTGGCATGTAGCAATCTCTCAATAAATATTCATGGATTATTGATCAGAACCCATATCACTCATGACACAGTGTCAGGCCCACTGCCAGGCTTCTTAGTGGTGTTAAATAGGCTCAACCTCGGCTATCTCCCTCCACATCTGGGAGGATCCAAATAGGAAATTCAAGGCCTGTGTAGTCCTGCCTGCTCAGTGCTTCTGCAAAGCCAGTTAGCTCCAGCTCTGCCCAGCTATTTCATGCCTCACCTGTGATTATCACAGTGAGAGATCTGTGCCTAGCTCCTGTTCTAGCATGGAGAAGACACAATCCCATTCTCTCTACTGCTGGAGCCCAGACATCCCCACCCCCCACATCCACTGCCTGGAATGCCTCAAAATCATCTCTCCTGACCTATTCTCCACAGATTTCCCAATGATAAGCAGATTAGACTTACTCTCCCCCGTTCCCATCAAGAATGCTATGTTTACTGGAAAGACAGAAATTTCTTAGTTTCTATTTTATTGTTTCCATCCTTTTCGGCATCCTGTAATTATATGTTGTAGTGATTCTGTATAAAGTTTAGCTACAGATTTTTGCTTACTTTTGAGGAGGGATAGATAAAAGAGAGGAAAGTGGTTGGCAGGATCTTACTCAAAAATATATATATATTTATTGGAGTCCTTCTTAACATACTTTACCATTTTAATGCCAATAGAAAAAAAAGTGTGCCCTTATCTCCTAAGGCTGAAGTTGTTGCCCACACACAACCCATTAATTTCTCTACTGGTGAAACAAAATTTAAAAACAGCAAATAATTAATGCTGCTTTCTACAACACCACCAAGATCCCAGAGATGAGGCAATAATGGAGAGTTATTAAGCAGTTTTCTTGAAAAAAAAAAATGTGATTTTAAATCATGCTTTTGAAATCCATCACAAAGGTCAGAAGATGGTTCAGTCATGTTTGGGGAACATTTAGTTAATATAAGCATATGAATAATACAGAATAATAATAGGGAAGCATGCCTAGTCTATAAATACAAATGAAATTTGTTTGAACAACTTACAAATCTATAAACTATCAAAAAATAATTTTAAAAGATGTATTGAACTGAAATATATGATTAATCCTGAGCTTTTTAGACAAATATAAATTGTTTTCCAATAAAATTAACACTGCTAACAATTCATCTTTAGTTGAGCACTTACTGTGGGTCTGACACTGTTCCGTGCTTCTTGTTTTCTGTCCACTCACATATTCCTGAAAACTTCCTGTGGGGGAGATTACAAACCACATCTACCTTCGGCAGGCAAAGGATCATAAACACAGAGTTTAAGTCAGCCCACTGGTGCTCAGCTGTCAGCAATAAACTGGGGGGGGGGGGCGGGGGTTGAAGCTTTCGCTCACCACCAATCTGTAACACCTGTATCCTACGCCTATTAGTGGCAACCGGTGATATTTATTAAGGCTTCCCAGTGTTCCATGCCCTAGGTAAAGCATATTCCAGGTTCTATCCCATCTAATCTTCCCAATGATGCTGGAGTTAAAGAGCTATTACTATAGCCCTTGTTTAAAACTGATGGTGGTATGATTTCATGGAAAGTTTCTCCAATACTGCTCACCACTAGAAACAACTTTAATGTTTTATTAAATTTTGCAAAGCAGGAGTAGTCCCTGGCAGCTCAGTTCCCACCTCTGTCTTCTCAGCAGTCCCACACAAGGGATCTGGAAGTGCCAGCTACATGCTATTCTATTTTTTGTTAATGTGACCTCTATTTTTTTTTCATCTAGAAACATTTTAACTATTATTTCTTGACTGAAGCAGGCATACTTTTAAGATGTTGCTGCTTACTCTTCTAATTGTACAGGCCTATTCAGGAGGTTTCATTCTTATTCCAGCCCAAGGATAGGGCTGGATACTTCGAGTTAGTCTAACCCCACACAGGAAGTGCAATAACTCAATCTATGAGGGTTTCGAATTATATTATAAAATATGAATCCATTCTTTAGCTAAATTAATAGGCCACATCACAGGAAAACCAACAAAGGCCTTTTAGAGGCTCCAGTCAGTGAATCCTTTTCAGTGTGATGCCTATGATGTTCCTTTATTAGTCCGCAAATAACAAATGTAATGCTGACATCAATGTTATTGCAATAGTAGAAAGATCTCTGGAGCCAACCAAAGAGTGCTTAGAGTTCCAGCAAGTAGCAGTAACAGGGTAAATCTGCAACGATCTCCATGAAAGGCAAAACATACATGTGTAGTTATGGAGGTGAACTCCTTCATACAAAAATTGGGAATTATTAATTACAATGAAATAAGAGTTAACACTGATAAGATGCAATAGACACTGTTCTGAACATTTGAAATGCATGATTCCACATTAATGCACAATGGGGAAATACCATTATTATCCTTGTTTTACAGATTAAGAAATTGAGGCTTAGGAAGGTCAAGTAAATTGCCCCAGGGTTACACAGCCAGTAGACAACAGAGAAAAGCTATGAGCCCATGCAATCTGAATCCTGCATATTTTCACTCTGCTGTGTTTTGTCTACCCTCAGCTCCCTAGAACAGTAATACAACACAGGCTGACCACATTAAACTATATGCAGTTCCCACAGCACAGAAGTAGGCACCTTCCCACCTTGGCACCTTTTACCCAGGCAATTCTCTCTGCCTGGGATAGCTTCCTCCCCCTACCTCTTCCAGTTTCACATGCAGTCTCTGAAATTCAGCTTAAGTGTCACTTCTGGGAGGTTGCTACTATACCAGCCACCTAGCCCCAGCCTTCTGCCACTGGCACAGTGAGATGCCCTTTCTGTGGTTTAAAAGGTATGACCCACTATATGCAATAAAGGAATAAGGAATCAAGTAGGCTACCTGAAAATGCGAACAGTGAGGAGAATGTTGATATCTAGAACTACTGGAGTTTTATAAAGAAAAAGAAATCTACATTCACCTGACTTTGGTTAAATACCTTTGATGTTTTGAGTTACTGACTGCCTGGTAATGTTCCCATTATTTACCTACTTGACAAGTCATAGGAGCAGAAGCGGCATTGAGATAAGCATCCAGTATTTATTTATTAGAGCCTTTTGATAGTCCATGGTTCTTTATTTCAAACCTCATTTAATCACAGCAAACAAAAAACACTGATATTATTAACGTAAGCTAGCCAGGTTTAGTAGCTCACGCCTGTAATTGAGGCAGGAGGATTGCTTGAAGACAGGAGTTTGAGACCAGCCTAAGCAACATCATGAGATCTCATCTCTACGATAAATTTAAAAATCAGCCAGGTGCAGTGGCATGTGTCTGTAGTCTAAGCTACTCAGGAGTCTGAAGTGGGAGAATTACTTGAGCCTAGGAAGTTGAGGCTCCATTGAGTTGTAATTGCGCCACTGCACTCCAGCCTGGGCAACAGAGCAAGACCCTGTGTAAATAAATAAATAAATAAATGTAAGCTAAAAGTTTTCTTCCTTTCCTGATTTAGAAGGAAAGCAACCATATGAGGTCTCTGGATAATAAATAACTTTTTCACTTTTTGCTTTTCTTGGCAAGCTTGTGAAATATTTATTGCATTTCTTTCCAAAGGCCTAAGAGTATCTTTCTCCTCCAGAGAATATTATTCTGTGACCTAATGCATGTCCCACTCTTGCCTACTTCAGCTGTGCTCCCATCTTCTGCCCCTTCACCTGACCCCTGTCTTTCAATGCTGCCTTTGGGTTAACTTCTTCTGACAATTTCTGTTGGCTTTCATTTAAGCTGTTACACATATGGCTCCTTTTTCTTTGATGTGGCCCAGAACATATTACAAACCACAGAACACAAACTCTATGATGAAATAATTCACCAAAGATTCTCTGCACTATTTTACCAAAGGCAGAGCATAGCACAAGTCAAAAAAAAAATGAAGAGCATTTAGACAAAGAGAAGGAGAAGGAGAGACCACCATTTGCACATCACTCTTATGTGTAAAAGAACCCATGGATAAATGCTAGTGCAAACAGCCATTGTGGATAAACTCAATGACAAAAACCAGCCATGTCAATCACTGATAGTCAGTTAGTGGGTCTGATTTGGGATTCAGATTTGAAATTCAATGGTAAATTGAACCAAAGTAGATTTTAAAAAAGAAGAAGAATAATAATTTCAGAACTAAAAGCAAGTAGAATCAGAAAATGTTTTAAAGAAATTATTCACCCAACCCCACTCAATGTACAAGGGCAGTTAAGCAGCTTCAAGAGAAACTGTCCATCTTTAGTCAAGGTAACAATATAATGGAATTTAAAATTAATAAATAGTCTTTGTGTTGGATGTTGGTAAATGTTGAAAATAAAATTGATTACTCGGTTGAAGGTTAAAAGTTCTCCAGGTATTTGCAGATTTCGTTTTGCATACAGTAAAGTCAAAAGGAGAGAAAAGAGGGAGAAAGAGACATGAGTGAGAGAGAAAAAGAGAAAGAAAGTGAGAATAAAGGAAGAAAAAAACTAGATGACAGGCTTTCCAGAGATCTTGTTCAGGTTCTGCAGCTGAGCTGCAGAATATCCTTGAGCAGGAGTTTCAACCTTTATGACCAAACTTCTTCATCAGTTAGGCAAGGCTAATTAGGACCATTCACCTTCCCTACATAAAAAGCATAGTTCATATTAATTAACTTGGACATTTGAACAGCCTGTGCTCTACACTAGAAAAGGTGAAAGGATATTTCATGGTTGTTAGCAATTATCTGTGGAATTATTTAAGTTGTCAGAAGGACCAATATATATCTGCCCCAGGAGACCTCCCATGCCATGACATTAGCCACATGTTTCTTGTTTTTAAGAGAAAAGCATTCCCTCGTCTCTCTCTGTCTCTCTCCCCGCTCTTCTATTCCTTGTCTCTTTTTCTCTTAAATATTCTTGTTCTCTTTTATGAGACTGTCATGATCTTTATCCTAAATCTTCTTGGGACTTTATCCTAAATCTTCCAAAAGCTAAGCAACTAAGTCCAGTAAAAATTGTTCTCCACATTCTCTTCACCCTGCCCCAAGCCACCGCAGGCACTTCATGTGTTTTTTCCTTTTTGTAGGCTGAACCATATTTTCTAGTCATGTTATATTAGCAGACAAATAAACAGTTAATGCCTGCATTCTTAGATCTTTTCTATTAATCCCATGAAACAGATTAACACAGAGGTGTTTTTATATACCATTGGCATGTAATTCTGGACAATTGAAAAGAATACTTGAGGATGACTTTCAAATAATGTCTTATGTTGTTTTGTGTTTTAATAACACAGGGAAAAAACAAAGGATGCTAGAAGGTTATATTCTAAAATAAATATGTCTTGAAGCTATTTCACTGGGTTTAATTTATTGCATTACTTTCTGACACTATTGTATTCTTTTCCCTCAAGAATTTGTGAAAAGTAGCTCCACTATGACTTGCAAACATGTTGCTTTCTTTGACTTTTGGATAGCTCCTAAGATTTTTTTTAAGGTTAGGTTATATATCAAAAGTGTACCACCAAGTTATTAGTTTGATCTTTGAACCAGAACAGGTTATCTGGGATCTAATTCATAATTTGTCAGTAATATATAAAACAAGTTGAGAGAAATATGGGGAAAAAATAGGGAAAAATAAAACTTTGCAAAAAGGACTACTTTTAAAAAGTTTTATATAAAGTCTTTAAATATTGCTAATTAACTGAAGGCATTTTAGAGTAGGCCAATTGTATCCACAGAATATAATCTGGAAAGTAAGTTCAAAGAAATCTGAAAATTATTTAAGCTTTACATCTAAAGATGGAATCCCTTTAAAATGTTATTAGAATTCATTTACCAGGTTTATTATGTTATCTAATTTTCCATTATAAAAATAAACATACATCTACCTGTTAATCAACATTTAAGTATGAATTTGGCTACTTTATACCAAGTACCATAGTAGCTGCTGGGAATAAGTGAAAAGATCATCCTTTACCACAAGGACTTACGTTTAGCCAGGGTGAAAGACAATCACCTGAGCACTTTTAGGGTTCTCGCAACAGAGAAATGTAATTTTTTTGTGAAAATCCAACTCACAAAATGTACACTTTAAAATTATGATTCATTGGAGTCAGAGAACTTTCACATCATCTAAAACATCCAAATTAGCAACAATTGCTTGCGAGTGGGCAGATATTCTGCTCTGGTTTTTAGTGGGGGAGAACTCTATTGAAGGACATTCAGACATGCAAACATTTCAAAATCCCCCACAATAACGTCTGCGCTTGGAAGAACTCTGGCCCTTGCTTTAGACTTTACAGTAATTGTGGCAGTTTACAGACAAGTGGTTAGGGGGAGAAATTAGCAGAATTCCACACAGCATTTGTGGCCCCATCAATTTGAAATTAGAGAATTTTTCAACCACATTGCTACTAATTTTTAACCTGCCCACATTGAGTACAATGGTACAATATTACATGTAAGTAACATACTTGGAGTTATTAATACCAGCTTTCACTTCAACCAATATAATGACTTGAGATTATTGCTGATGTTTCTTGAAATGGAAAAAAAATTAATAAGTCAGGTGGCAGACATACAAATGTGCTATTGTGTTTTCATAAAACATATTTCTATGGACCATATTATAAATACCTAGCAGGCAAGCTGTAACTTTAGTCTTACATATAAAGCTAATTATGAAATCATGAATTTAAAAATAATGATTAGCAATCCATTATGCAGTAACTATGCAAAGCTATGCCCATTAAACCACATATATTTTACTCCTAGGAAAATTCTCATCAGATTCCACTAACACTTACTTTAAAAGTTTCTAACAAGTTTGGGTAATTAGTTTACTCCCCAAGAGCAAAATGGAAGTGGTAAGCTTGATGCAAACAGGATCTTATTTTGAGACCAGCACAGCAAATTGCAATGAAATAAAGAGGAATGTGAGAGAAGAAAAAAAGCTTTGGAAAGCAGAAATCAGAACTGCAAAAGTAAACTAGTTTCTGGCCATTAGGTAAAAAGCGAACAACTTGTTACATTTCATTAGCCTCTGAGGACAAACGATCATAATAGTTCACCAAAATGGTTAAATACAGTAATATAATGTGAAATTCATTTTTAAAGTAGTTGAGATATTAAAAATTGGTTAATAATTTGAGAAAAGTATGTTTTCATTGTTCATAAATTTTGCTTAAGCAAAATAGTTTGTTTTCTACTAATGAACATCTTCCTATAAAATAAAACCCATTCGATGAGAAATAAGAAGGAATCTCTTTAATTAAAGACCATTTTATGTCTTCAATAATAAAGTACTTATTAATGAACCCTCAATTTATCTCTTTGTGTTATTTAGGACTTTTTAATTTCTACCTACTATCACAATTATTAATATTTGTGTAGGATTGTCCTGGCCCCTGTTAAATCACTAGCTACTTGAAGACAGAGAGTGAATATCAGACACTTGAATTCATCTTTGTATCATGTGCTCTCCTCCTCACTCTGCAAGGAAGGCCTAAAAGTTAGAAAGTGCTCAAAAAATAAGAAAAATAACTTGCAATGCACACATCTACATCTCTTATTCTTTAATGACAATAAATAAAAGTATCAAAACTTAAATTTGGATAACATTGTAAAAGATAATTTACATAAAGAAATCATTCAGTATGATTTGAACTCAAATAAAGTTAACCAAGAGAAAGGTTATTCAAATGAGTGAATAAATGTAAGTATGAATTATTAAATATTTTTTAAATTACAGATAAGCAGAAACTAATTAATGTTGCCGATTAATAAATTTCCAGAATGTATGGGTTGAAATTATTTATTATATCAAGTATATGTTATAGTAATTTTACATTAGGTAGATTACAATTTGCATTTTTTTCTTGAAAAAAGGCTTAAAATTAAAACTTAAAACAGAGCTATCATTTGAATGAGCAATCCCATCATACAAAGGAATATAGGTCATCACATCAAAAAGACACATGCATGTGTATGTTCATTGCCATGCTATGCAGAATAGCAAGGACATGGAATCAACCTAGGTGCCGTCAATGGGGGACTGGATAAAGAAAATGTGATGCATATACATCATAGAATCCTACAAAACTACAGAAAAGAATAAAATCATGTTTTCAGCAGCAACATGGATGGAGCTGGAGGCCATAATTCTAAGCGAATTAATGCAGAAACAGAAACGCACATACTGCAGGTTCTTACTTATAAGTGGGAGCTCAACTTTGAATACACATGGACATAAACATGGGAACAATAAACACTGGGAACTACTAGAGAGGAGAGGGAGGCAAGGGGTTGAAAAACTACTTATTGGATGCTATATTCACTACCTGGGCCCAATATACTCATGTAACAATCCTACACCTGTATTCTTTGTATCTAAAATAAAAGCTGAAACAAAAAAAAAAAAAGAAAAGAAAGATAGAAAAGAAAATATAAAATACAATGCCTCCTACTAAGTCTTCTTGCATTTCTAATTAATTAGTTCTAAAACAAGAGGTTTTACACTACATATGTTCAATAACCATGGGTCTCAGTTCTCTTAAGCAATTTCTTTTTAATTTATTATTATATATTTTATTTTCAAGACAATTTGCTAAACAGGATTTAATTTTTAACCTTTGATAGACTTATAAATGTGTCTATTAAATTCCAATCATATCACAGCATTTTTATGTTGAAAAATATTTTTGCTATCTCTATATAATATTCATGCTTAGGTTAGGGCTCGATCCTAAGACATTTAGCAGGGTTTAGGATTTATTCAAGAATAAATCAGCAGTTGAGCATATTATTTCCATTAAAATAGTCAAAACTGTTCTGATTAATTATACTCTTTGTATACTTATAATGAAACAGTATAAAGAGAGTAGAATTTAGTTAATCAGACAATGCCACATGACTGCAGTCTGCAACTTTGATATCTAGGTGTACCTTTTGGGTAATAGGAGAATGAAATGATCCCTGAGTGACAACAGCTAAATTATCAGAATTCAGCTTGCACAAGAAGAAAATGTAGTCTCCCGTGTTTAATGTTTAATAGGAATTTCCTTCATATCTGAAGCAGGGACAACTGGTAAACATAATAAGCATCCTAGCATAACTCTTAGAGGAAAGAAGACAGCAAGGTGTGCAAAAGGCAGAGAGCTGAGACAATTTGATAAGCAAATGCTCAATCACCTGTTAATATTGTTTTGCGTGTTAAGTCCATTACGCTCTTTTATTAATATAAGACTATGGGTGATCCTGTTTTGAATAGAGGATTACTTGAACAAGGCAGGAAATAATCCAGTAACTCATTCATTTAATATGGAGTACATAAAAAGTGCCAATCAGTGTGCCAGAAGCAGAAAATAGAAATAAGAAAATGACTTTCCTTCTCCTAAAAACTGCATTGTTGTCCATAAAATAAATAATTGATAAGGTGGGCTTCATTAAAATTAAAAACTTCTGCTCTGTGAAAGATAATGAGAAGACAAGCCACATATTTACAAAGGCACATCTAACAAAGAACTGTTATTCAAAATACAGTGAGAACCCCTAAAACTCAATAGTAAGAAATCTAACACCCTGATTTAAATGAGCAAAAGACCAGAATAGATACCTTGCTGATGAAGATATATGATGGAAAATAAACATATGAAAAGATGCTCAGCATTATATGTTATTATGGAATTGCAAATTGAAACAACAAGCCAGCACTACACACCTATTACAACTGACAAAATCTAAAACACCAAATGCTGGTGAGGATGGTGGAGCAACGTGAGCTCTCATTCATTGCTGGTAGGAACGTAAAAGGGTATAGCCATTTTGGAGGACACTTTGGCAATTTCTTACAAAACTAAATATATTCTTACTATACAACCTGGCAATTGCTCTCGTTGGTATTCTCAAATGAGTTGAAAACTGGTATCCACACAAAAAACCTGCACATGAATGTTTATAGCAGTTTTATTCATAACTGCCAAAACTTGGATCCAACCAAGATATCCTTCAGTAGGTGAATGGATAAATAAACTACATTGTATCCAGACCATGGAATATCATTCATCATGAAATAAACTATCAAGCCATGAAAAGACTATAAACTGATGGACTTTGGGTGATCATATATTGAAGCAGGCTCATCAGTTGTAACAAATGTATCTCTGTGGTGTGAGATGTTGACAGCAGAGGAGGTTGTACATGTTGGGGAGAAGGGCAGGGTATAGGGGGAACTCTGTACTTTCCACTCAATGTTGCTATAAACCTAAAAGTGGTTTTAAAAATAGAGCCTTAACACATATACACCATGGAATACAGCCATAAAAAAGGATGAGTTCATGTTCTTTGCAGGGACATGGATAAAGCTGGAAACCATCATTTTCAGCACACTTACACAAGAACAGAAATCAAACACCACATGTTCTCACTCATAAGTGGGTGTTGAACAATGAGAACACATAGACACAGGAAGGGGAACATCACACACTGGGGCCTGTCAGGGGTGGGGGGCTGGGGAGAGATAGCAGGGGGTGGGGGAGATAGTGGAGGGAGAGTATTAGGAGAAATGCCTAATGTAGATGACGGGGTGATGGATGCAGCAAACCACCATGGCACATGTATACTTATGTAACAAACCTGCATGTTCTGCACATGTACCCCAGAACTTAAGGTAGAATAATAAAAATAAATAAATAAATAAATAATAATAATTTAAAAATACAGGCTGTATTATCTACTAAGAAATGCAGACAAATGATCAAATGATGACATTATGGCATCTTAAATGTTATAAAGAAGACACATCTACATGGGAAGATAGCTTGGAAGCACAGAGAAGGGGGGACAGAACATCCAAACTGGAAATAAGAAAAAACAATGTCAAGGAGGCATAGCTCTGCTTATTTCCAAACTCCCTAGCAGGAAAATAATTCCAATGTATTCTAAGCTTCTGCAAAATGTGGGGAGAGAAAAAATGGGGCAGAGTTCTCTTCAAAGAGAAGGAAAATAAGTGTTTCTTTTGGCAATGAGGTAGCTAAAAGTGAGTGACACAACAGCAAGTTGAGAAGGAAGAAAGACAGATGTGGGGAACAGAGGGAAGCTGAAGACACCGACCAACTCCGCTAAAAGCAAGGTACAGACATCTACACACCGTTTCATTCTAAATATTTTCTCTAGATAGTACTTTGGAAATTTCATGGAAGATGCATAACACAAGGTACAGAATGAGCATAAAACTCTTTACTAACTCTAAGCCCAAAGAAGTACAGGTTCTCAATCAGCAGCGTATGTAATCAAAGGTTTGCATAGCCATTTTTATCACAGAGTTATGAATAAATTCTGCTACGGAGCCATGATATTGTTCAATTGACACAATAGGTTTTAAGAATATTCTTTAGATATATTAAAAACCTACATTAATTCATTACCATTTGTATTAATAAACTGGGAGCTTCAAGTACTCTTTATATTTTTAATTAGTAAATTAATATTCTGTGGCTAAGATAAAGCAATTGTTGAAAGGATTTATATTCCACATGATTCTTAAAAACATTTAAGCTGGATTATATAACCACAGAAATATATTGCATATTAGAAACAAATGAGGTAATTTTTTAAAGGGAAAATAAATATGAGGATGTATTAATAGTAGGAAAACATGGATTAGGCTAATATAAAAATGCCTACTATAAAATCCTATGAGAAGAATAGACTGCAAACATGGCAAATCTCTTCCTAAATTGACAGAAGAAAGGGGGCGTCAGTCATTTACACAATTCATAATGTCATTAAGGAAAAATCAAACTAATTTCCAAGGGGATGCTATCTAGAAATTAAATCTACCCAATAGTCACAATTTTTCTACGGTTGAGAGAAATGATAAACCCAAAAGCTCAATGAATCCCAAGGACAAAAAACATGAAACATTTACACCAACTGATGTCATAATGAAATTCATCAAATCAGTGATAAAGAGAAAGTCTTAAAAGCACCCAGAGAATAAAGACACATTACATGAAGAAGAAAGATAAGGATGAAAGATTTCTCATCAAAAACAATGAAAGTAAGAAGACAGAAGATCAACATTGTAAAGTACTAAAAGAAAGGCTCATCAACCAATAAGTTTATAGTCAATGAAATTTCTTTTTAAATGAAAGTGCTGACAGATTCAGTCCCCAGCAGACTGTCTATAAGAAATGCTAAATGAAGCCCTTTAGGCAGAAGAAAAATGATACCAGATTAAAATATGGAGATATATAGATATATGATTTTTTAAATTATCATTTAAATATTTTTAAAATATGGATATATATAATTTTAATTATTATTTAAAGCTCATTGATAGTTTAAGCAAAAATAACAATAATATGTAGGGCTTATACCATATATAAGTGAATTATGTGACAACAATAGCATACATTCCCTTCAGAAAGAGAAAATCAGAAATATATTATCGTAAGGTGAAGCAGTGCAATGCCACTTTAAAGTAGACTGTGATAGTTTAAAATGTATACTCTAAACACAAAAGCAAAAGGTAAAATAACAAAACAGTTATAGCTAATGAGACAACAAAAAAGTTAAAATGAAATTATGTTTTGAAATCCTCAGTTATTCAAATGAAAATAGAAAAAGAGAAAAAAAGGAAACAAAAAAAAGATGACATAAACAGAAAACAAAAACCAAGATGGCAGATTTAAGCCTGACCATGTCAGCAATCATATTAATTGTAAATACAAGTGAGAGAATGATGAACTGGATAAAAATGCAAGACCAACTATAAGCTGTCTACAGAAAACTTTGTGTGTGTGTGTGTGTGTGTGTGTGTGTGTGTGTGTGTGTGTGTGTGTGTGTTTTGAGACAGGGTCTCGGTCTGTAGCCCAGGCTAACATGCAGTGGTATGATCACAGCTCACTGCCGCCTTGACCTCATGGGCTTAGGTGATCCTCACATCTCAGCTTCCTGGGTAGCTGAGACTACAGGTGTACGCTACCATGAGCAGCTAATTTTTTTGTATTTTTTGTAGAGACAGGGTTTCGCTACATTGCCCAGACTGGTCCCCAACTCCTGGGCTCAAGCAATCCACCTGCCTTGGCCTCCCAAAGTGCTTGGATTACAAGCATGAGCCACCACGCCTGGCCAGAAAACCAGTTTTAAATATAAAGATACAAATATATCAAAAGTGAAGAGTTTCCTTAACATGCTAACACTAATCAAAAGAAAAATGGAATGACTATATTTATATCATCGAAATAGATTTCAGAGCATGGAATATTAGCAGGGCTAAAGAAAGTCATTTCATAATGATAAAGGGGTCAATCAAGCAAATATAAGAATCTTAAACATTTATATATATTTAATAGAAGAGCTTCAAAACACATAAAACAAAAAATGATAGAACTGCAAGAAGAAATAAACAAATCCAACATTTTAGTCAGACATCTTTACTCTTTCAATAATTGATAAAGTAAGTGCAATGAAAGACAATGAAAACATACAAGTTGTGAACAACACTGACAAACTTGATCCCATTGACATTTATGAAGCACTGTGCCCAACATTGTAGAATACGTATTCTTTTCAAGGGTGCACAGAACATGCATTAAGAGAAAACATATGCTAGGTTGAAGAGAGTTACATTTCTCTGCATATTAAAGTGAGACAATTATTTGTGCATATTGGTGGGAACAGAAAGAGAGGGCAAAGCAACATAGAAGGAAGTCAGAGGTCAGAGCCTGATTGTAAAACATAGCCAAGGGACATTTTAGGGCAGAAAAATATAATATCAAAATTTAAGTTATCTGTATCACAAACGCTCCTCCCCTTTGGTGTGTAACCCCAAATCTCAGTGAATGTCTTCTGTTCACAGCTGCCTCCTGTGAGCAGTCTGGGGAGAAGGAGAACACAGAATAAAGGAGGAAATGCTCCCACATTTGACTTGAAGCCAGGCTAGAGATAAAGGAGCAGCCTCAAGACTTAGAATAATGAGAATTCAACAAAAGCAGGAAACTGGAGTCAGAGGTGACTAGCACAAATATACTTGCAGAAGTCCTAAGGGCATTGGACTTGCCATAAAATATAGTGGCAGGGTTTGAGCTGATCTTATCCTGATGCTTGGAGCAAGGTGACCCCAGGGAACATCTGTGTTACATTTTTTTCTCTCCTCACAAGTCACCATAAGAGAAAAGAAACAGTATAGATTTCTTTCTCCACTGTTACAAATAATAACAAATCCTTCCACCTATGAAGGAAAAGTGGCTACAAAAGTTTATTTTAAAATATTATTTCCATGGCATACCTATCACCCCATCGATTTGAGCATGGTATCAAAAGCATAGCAATAAGTTGGAACCTACAAAGACATAAAAATAGGGAAAAAATAACCTAGGATATCTCCAAGGTAGGAGATCAGACATATAAACAGGGACTTATTCTCAAGATGCCTCCAACTACTTGTGTTTCTCTGCCCCCACACATTTTTAACATTTTTCAACTGACAGCATATAGGAATAGGGAAATGCAAATCAAACCCCTTTTTTGGTTTACTGATTTAGGCGGGGGATAAAGAAATCATGAGCTTTCAGCAAGCTGTAGCAAATTTGGACTCTGTTTCCAAACTCTTCCATAGCAGAGGAGGGCTCAGGACCTCAGTCACCTATGGGAATTCAAGGAGGATATTTGACATGATTCACTAATTTGGAATTTTGGGAGACATGGAATCTTAGTACCATTTGTCAATTCCCATTTGTCTGAACCCTTCTGACAGTTAAAAAGGACCTGGTCGCACTGCTTGGAACACAAGGCTGCCATGCTAGGAACATCTGAAGCCCTACGCCACCCACAACCAGCAACTGCAATGGGACAGAGGTGGGAATGAAACTTAGGTCCTAGAGCAGAGAGAATCTTATCAGTCTGAAGTTGGTAAGTTAAACTGCTTGATGTAGCTGTCTGATTACTTATCCATATTCCCTGGATATTATTCCGTAAGGTGGTAAAATTGTCTAGATTATCACCTAGACATTTGGGTCTCTCCTACTTAGCACACGAAGGTGCTTAATAGTTGTAGAATTTTATTCTGGTTGAATTCAAAGAGTATGAACAAACCTGGAATGGAAAAGAAAAATGTTTTGAATCATGGCTATGGTAGAAGCTTTAGCCTCCAAGTGGTAATAAAGCAAGTAGCCCTCTGAGAGCTGGTGTGATTTTTTCCAGCTGTCAAAGCAGGGCAGTCCCTTAGATGCAAGTGGCATATGGGTTAATTACCCAAAAAGGGTAGTTAATGTAATAGAGACTTAGGGAATATACTTGTGGGTTTTTTTTTTAAGTGTACAATGTAACAAAATTCAAATTATAGGCCAACCTGAGAAGTAAGCAAACAGTTTTCCAAATCATCTTCTTCTTCTGTCTGTGCATCATTCCCAGCACAGAACTCCTTTCTCCCTACTTTGCTACAGTCCTCATCCTCTCTATTCGTCTGCCCTCATCTGAATAAGTTGGCTCCTGGTAACCAGGACACAAATAACACTGAACACCCCCATTTTAGAAAATGACAATTTGGTAAATAAATTTTTAGCAGGGTATCATGACTGCCAAGAACTTTGTGTGTTAACCTTCTTGGGCATATTTGCATTTCTGCTGGAATAAGCCACATATTAAAAAGAATTCATGAAAATGGGGATATTTGAGAAATCAATGAACCTGGAGTTTTTAAAGATGAAAGCAATGTAGCAGGGATTATAATTCAGCATGAAAAGAATAATTTGTTTGTTTTCATTTAAAGAGGAGGGGCAATAATTTGTTTTATTTGTAATAACCCTTCTACTGGACTTCAGATGTTTAATTTAGAAAAGTATTTTAGTAGAGTAGCAAATAATTCAAATTATATATTTATAAGATCACTTTAGAATTTTACTTCATCTTTAAGAAAACTGCACATAATTTTGCATATTTGTGCTTCTTTATTAGACATTAACAGAAAATATAAATCATACTGTGTCTTGTAAAAAGACTAAAACAGGTATGATAGAGGATTTCCAGTTTCTTCTTCGACTTCAATTGTGCCTCTTTCTCCTTTTTCTTCTCTCCTCCCACACTTTATTGTTGTTTTCTGTTACCTCATCTGCCCCAATATTTGACTAACTGATAAATGGCAAGGCTTGCAAGAACAGCACTCAGAAAGTACTACTCAGACAGTTATCCTGTGGGATTATATCAACAATCCTGAGCCAGAATCGAGAAAACCAGAACATCAGTAAGTTTCACAGCAATTAAGGATGAAAGCCACTGCCTCAGCCAAACCACAAGAATACATATTCCCCTCTCCTCCTTACCCTGTAAGACTTCAGCCCTGCTTCAACTCAGAGTTGCCTGGTCTTCAGGTTTTCCCTGGTGTATATTAGCTGAATAAAGTCTTTAAGGTCTATTTGAGTTACTTAATGCATTTTGTTTCACAGTCTTAATGCAAATGTTAACATTCAAATATAAGCTTCTGTGTATTGAATAATATAAAGTCTACATACACATATATAGGTGTGTATGTATGTATTTCTATATAAACTCATGTGTATATGTATATACCTATTGCAGATTTTACCAAAGACATCCTCCACTGCATGATTAAGCAAGGTGAAGATGCCAGGTGGGCTGCATAGGGGCTTGATTAAGATTGTGTGGCTGCTGATGAACAGGCGGCCGATTGAGTTTCTCCCTTTTTCAACTTCTCTCCTACATCTGATTATCTTTTTGCAGTTTCCTTATCTTTACAATCTAAGATTATATTAAAAAGTAGTTTGGCCTAGATTCTTTAAGAACATTTATTAACCATTTGAAGACATAAAAGATCTCGAAGGATATGAACAGACACTTTTCAAAAGAGGACATATATGAGGCCAATAAACATGTGAAAAAATGCTCATCATCACTGGTCATTAGAGAAATGCAAATCAAAACCACACTGAGATATCATCTCACGCCAGTTAGAATGGTGATCATTAAAAAATCGGGAGACAACAGATGCTGGAGAGGATGTGGAAAAATAGGAACATTCTTACACAGTTGGTGGGAGTGTAAATTAGTTCAACCATTGTGGAAGACAGTGTGGTGATTTCTCAAGGATCTAGAAATAGAAATTCCATTTGACCCAGCAATCCCACTATTGGGTATATACCCAAAGAACTATAAATCGTTCTACTATAAAGACACTTGAACACATATGTTCTTTGCAGCCCTGTGTACAATAGCAAAGACCTGGAACCAACCCAAATACCTATCAATGATAGACTGGACAAAGAAAATGTGGTATATATACACCATGGAATACTACGCAGCCATAAAAAATAATGAGTTCGTGTCCTTTGTAGGGACTTGGATGAATCTGGAAACCATCATTCTCAGCAAACTGACCCAAGAACAGAAAGCCAAGCACCGTATGTTCTCACTCATAGGTGGGTGTTGAAGAATGAGAACACGTGGACTCAGGGAGAGGAGCATCACACACAGGGGACAGTTGGTGGGGGTAGGGGAGAGACAATGGAGGGTGGGGAGGGAGGGGAGGGTGGGGAGGGTTAACATGGGGAGAAATGCCAGATATAGTATGCACCTAAAGTAAAATAAATTATTAAAAAAATAAAAATAAAAAAAAAGATCTATAGAACCTTCTACTTAAAAGAGAGCAGACATCAATCTGCTTATTTTTGAGCTATGACCAAATCTGCTTGTGTGACATGATTTTCCAGCTTTATTGAGGCATAATTGACAAATAAACTTGTATAAATTTAAGGTGTAAAATGACTTTATATATATATATATGTAGCGAAATTATTACTACAGCTAAGTTAGCTCACACATCCATCACCTCACATAGTTCTATGTGTATGGTGAGAACATTTAATGTCTACTCTATTAGCAAATGTCAATACAATACAATATTAACTATCGTTATCATGCTGTACATTAGACCCCAGAACTTATGCCCCTTATAACTGAAAGTTTGTACTCTTTGACCAACATCTCCCCTTTAGAACATATTTTTTATTTATTAAAATTGCCTACTTTATTTTGATAAATTCATCTATTTTAAGAGTTGAAAAGGAGACTTTGAGAGTCAGCCTTCATGCAGTGAGACTTCTCACATACATGCATAGCACATGCACACACACATAGCACATACATACACATATCAGGTGATAATAGCACTTATAGAACTTGTTTTACAATCTGCAAAACATACACATATGCAGGCTTTCTAGTGAGGTATGAACATACACAGACATAAAGCCATCTGGTCTCTCCTTAAATACTACTCACAAGTAGTATTACATTGTAGGGGGCTCATTACATTCAAGGCAGTCTACTCATTCTATTAGTCCTGGAGATTCTAACAGAAACATGCCAGCCAGTGAGAGAAAATGCAATTCTTTGATACGGATAGCTGAACCTCAGTGTTTCCAATCTCTCACCTACACAACTGCAGGAAGTCCAATTTTCATAGAAAACTCCTGACAGTCTGCAGAGGTGCTTGTGTACAGTGATTCTTGCTCCCCACGCTAGCCAACCTGCCTGGGATGTTTCCATAGCAACTCCAGTCTCAAACGCAGCCCCACCACTGTTATCCTTGGAACTGGATGCCCTCCCTGAAATCTCAATCTGGAAACATGTGTCTTTCTTGTAGGAAACAGTCCGCTGTGTTATTCTCAGTCTCTCAGCGAGCCTGTGCCAGAATTGTTAAGGCAGGATGGTTCTTTCGATTCACACATGTTCGTTTCTCCTAAGGGCAAAACACACAGCCAGAATGGCTGGGTCAAGATAAGATACAAGATTAACCACAGCCAGGTTACTAAAACTATCATTGCCTTCCAGCATGCAGACCCCATTACTGAGTCTAGGCCACACTTTATCTTTTTTATGATGAATTTCCTCTCAGGGCCACCTTTGTCTTTTCTTGCAATCTGACTTTGACAAAGCCTGTCCTGAGTGTAATACTTTTTAAAATATACTTGAAACCAAGTTTTGGACAGTATTGATCTCTCTACCATCCCACCCACATGAGCCTCCACCTACCAGCCAAAAGGATCCTAAACGCTTTTGAAAGTCATCACTCATTTATGCAGTGAGATTATGCAGTAAGTGTAAATCAATGAACAATTGAATACTCAGGAAAATGATTGCTGCCTGGCGTACTCACCAGAAATCTCAGTTTCTGGCAGGTCATGACTCCCTTTTCTATTTCTTCTAAGAAAAATATCTACATCTTATTACCTCTCACTCTTTATTTAGGTTTTGCCCTCTGGAAAATGCTTTTTCCTCATAAAATTCCATTCAGACACTAAATACCTATGACAATCTACTCTTTTCCAGACCGAATATACTCACAGGCCACATTTCTCATTTCATTCCCGTTTCTCACAGGCCACAACCCCAGGATCACTAACATGTCCTGTAAAATTTAATCGCTCCAGCTACTGTCCAACTTCAACAAGATGTACTTGGATGTCACCTCCCCTTATTCTGGGTACCATATTGCTTTGAAAAGTTCCAAAATTGATGTTTTGCCTATTGTGTAATACTAGACAGGTATTGAGCTAATAATTTAAAAATTAACAAAGGTCAAGTTCACCTTAATCTTCCCACACTACTCTATTAATGGTGCTCTATTCAGGGTCAACAAGGATCTTCACGCGGCTGGTGATCAGACCCAACATTCCTATGGCTATCTCCATGAACAGCTATCTCAAATTTAATATGTTCCAAACTGAAACTCTATTATTCTTCCACTAACCTGGCCCACCTACACTCATCCTCCTTAAAGTTTCTGTTTTTGTTAATATCCTCTTTACAATTGCTCTGGCCAAAAGCCTTATTATTATTCTTGATACCTTCTTCATATTCCCTATCTAATTCATCAGCATACTCAGTAAGCTCTTCCTTCAAAATATACCCAGAATTTCTGCAAGCACATCTCAAGCCTCCCTCCAGCACTGCTCTGATTCATCCCACAGCCATCTCTCACCTGGCTCAGCGCAATAGCATCCTAACTGGTCTCCTTTCTTGTCAATGCAACAGCCAAAATGATCCTGTTAAAACACAAGCCAGCTCCTGGTTCTCTTCTCAATGTCCTCTGACAGCTTCGCAGTTCTTTCACAATAAAAACCAGTCTTTACAGTGACCAACCAAGCCCTACAAGGTCCACCTTCTCCTTACCTTACTTCTCTGCTCCAGCCATGCTTGTCTCCTTGTGTCCTTGAAACATACCAGGCACATTCAGGCTCAGTTCCCCTGGAATTTTTCCCCCACAGACACACATACTCTGCTCCCTCACCTCCTTCAAGTCTATATTGAAATATTGCCTTGTTAAAAAAAAAAAAAGAAAGAAAAAGAGCTCCATTTCTAATAAACTACTAGTTCTAAGAACTATTTCCAGGAAAAGACAGAAATCTATTGTTTTTCTTCTATGTGACTTGTCAAAATGTTTTAACATTTCAGAATGAGAAATAATTTTTTAAAATAATATTTTAGAATTTCAATTTTGGAGTGAAATAACTCGAAGCAGGTTTGGTTTTTGTCTTTTGATTGTTGTAATGGCCTTACTGGTCCCTAGTCTAATACCTAACATCTTTTCCAAAATTCTCTTAGATGATTTGATTAGCCAAGATTCCCTCATCAGGTACCCTCTGCACCCCTGGAAGATCCTCCCTCTTCCAGTGGCTCCCTGAGTTCCCACTTCAAGACCTGTATGAACACTAGCCCCTCCACTGAGACCACTGCTACTCCACACCAAGACGGCTGAAATTCTGCACATACTGTACAGCCCAAATAGATGCTCCCCTCTTCCATGAAGTCTTCTCTGATCTCTCTTGCAAAAGGCACTTCTTCTTCCCAGGAAACCAGAGCGTTGATTTGCACTCATTCTTGTCTACAAACTTTTTATGTGACTGTGTCCCCTAAATAGGTACTATAATCTAATTTAGGAGTATAATTATACCCTTACTAGGTATTTATAAACTTGAGATTATAAACTACATTTTATTTGATATTTTACTGGCCTCACATAAAATGAGAATTCAATAAAATGGTAATTGAATAATTAGATAAAAATGGAGTGAGTAATAAGCAAATCAAGAGAGTCTTAAACTGCTTTTTTAAAATTGTCATTGTTTTTCTTAATTAGACTTATTCAAATAAAAGTGTCATTGTAATCTTTTTTTTTTTTTTTTGAGACAGAGTCTCTCTGTGTCACCCAGACTGGAGTAGAGAGTAGAGTGGCACAATCTCAGCTCACTGCAACCTCCACGTCCCTAGTTCAAGCAATTCTCCTGCCTCAGCCTCCTGAGTAGCTGGGATTACAGGCACATGCCACCATGCCTGGCTAATTTTTAATTTTGTATTTTCAGTAGAGACAGGGTTCAACCATGTTGGCCAGGCTGTTCTCAAACTCCTGACCTCAGGTGATCCACCTGCCTCAGCCTCCTAAAGTGCTGAGATTACAGGGGTGAGCCACTGTGCCTGGCTGTAATCTTAAATTAATAATATCAATGACAGCAGTATTTAAATTGCCACAAATTATTTTGAATATTATTTAAAATATTTAAATGATTTTAATAATAAAAATCATTTAAAATATGATTTTTATTATTAAAAATTATATATTATTTTTATTATTAAAAATGCCTACTACTATTTTCCTTGACTTTTTAATCTTCAGCTATTGTTGCATTTATATAAAATACATAGTATATAAAGTGTATATTTGTGTATATATATTGGATATGTATGTTTATGTATAAATATTCAACAATGCATCCTCTTAGCAAAGGAATATGTACATATGTACAAGTTGCTTTTTCTATGTAGGCTTGTATGTTTGTGTTTGTGTGAACATCACATAACATTTCAAGTAGTACTATTGATCAAAGATGGCAGTAACTAATAGAAAGGCCCTAGGCATGTCTAAAGACTAGAAGACTTTGAAGTATTTCAGAAAGAACATATTGACCTCTTTTGGGAAAAGGATTACGTGCAGCAATCAGACATGACTATCTAATGTTGAAGATCAAAGGGTATTGACTGAAATCTGCAGTTGCCATAGCTACTGAGCCTTGTGAATTTACTATAGTTCTCTTATTACAAGCACAAGATTTACAATTGAGACCTGCTTTATTGACGAGACGCGTTATCTGTTCACTAAATCTAGGAGTTTACCAGAATGATTTTCAGCCCACGTTGTTGTGCTAAATTGAATCTGATTCAGTGAAATTAAAATGTTCTCAAGTCACACATTCATAATCTACTCTAACTCTATCAATCTTTTTAGAATGTGTAAAATATCCTAACAGCAACTCTAGTCTTAGAGGATAAGCTGCTTATAACATATTTTTATATGGGGCAGGCTCTCAATGGATTGCAATGCCTAAAACGGATATTCAGCCGCAAGGATGACAAAGTAGCTCCAAGCCAGCAGGTCTCAAAATACTCTCCACAAAATAGCTTAATGCCTTTTCCCTGGTGATACCATGTGGATATCTGAAACAGTCTCTGAATCCCAAAATCTCAATCATCAAAGCATGCCTGGTTATCTAAAGCTACTTTCTGAAACCTTCCTTCAAATAAGGATTTTAAAACATAATCTGACCTTTGGCTGACTTCTCTAACATTGAACTTGTTCTCAATTTCTTATTGTGAAGCAGGTTCACTGTGCAATGGTTACCCACTTAGAAGAATCCAGTGAGAGAGAGCACACTCGCAAACTACAAGTTATATAAAGCAGGTTGATTACCACAGATAGACAGCAAGGGACAAAAGGAGCCTAGGATTCATTGTCAGCTGATCCTCCAAGGCTCAACAAAGCTGCAGGGGCAGAAGTAGCCTTAATTGTGCATGCTCTTCTTGCACCACAGCTGAATGATGCCAAAAGGCAGCCTGCCTTGGATGACTTATCTCAGGAGCAATGCAACCCACTGGGAAAGCTTTGAAGGAAAGGACATACTGCATCCAGAGGAGCGAGGAACAAAGCCCAGGCTGTCTGGAACAGCTCCTCCCTAATTCAAGGTGTTGCATTTCCCAGGAGGAATGGGAACAAGACCTGGGCTGTTTCAGGTGGGTTCTCCCTGTCTCAGAATGTTGCAGTTCCAGCACATTCTGCAGACATCCTTGAGAACTATGAGCAAGGGAAGTGGAGAGAACTGGGCTTGTCCAGGTCTGTCAGAGAACTGTCTGGCACTTATTTTATTATTCCAAAAACCATTTCATTTATTCATCTTATTACCGAATAGATATTTGCCTGTTTGGCCACTACTACCAATGAAGTATTTTCATAACTAAATGGGGTGATTGGCCATGAGGAAAACTGGAGAAAAAGCCAGTCAGTAAGTGTTCAGCTACTTTACACTTAGGTCTAAAAGGACTTTGTGAGAGTAGCTGGATTCTCTCCAGTTGTTATTTGCCTTGATGCTCATGAATGTGCCCTCTATTGCTTCTAGAGGCCTTAGGGGAAATAATTTCCAAAACTTGTATTTTTGTTTATTATACTGGGAATTTAAATATATATATATATATATATATATATATATATATGCACTGTGAGGAACACCATGCATACAGATGGAAGTCCAAAAGTGTGATCTTGGCAGCCAGATTGCCTGGGTTTGAATTCTTGCTCAAGTCTCTGAGTTTTATTCTCCTCAACTGTAAAATAGAAGTAGTTACAGTTTCTACCTCATAATGGCTTATAAAATGTTAATCAAATAATATAAACAAAGTACATGACACATAACAAGTGTTCGATAAAGTTAGGCTAGTATTTTCAGTGCACTATTTTGCTAAGAATTTTTTTTAAGTAGGAAGAGGAAGAAAGGAAGAAGAAAATATTTGTGTGATTTCAAATATCATTTTTTAAAAATGTAAGGAGTTCACCTCTGGATTTATTATACAATCATCGCTCCACTTTGTTCAAACACTGCAGTTTAAGTTTTGTTCTTAGAAAATACATTAATCTTTTGAAATATGCCACAGTTATTATTCAGAGCTTAATAGAAATACTTTATAGCAATTAGATACAGTGACTACTTATCCAAGTTCAGACCATTTAGGACAAACTAGAATATTGCATTACAGCCTATGGCAACTAATTACAGTAAAAGTTTACTCTAGTTCCTCAATTGGGGGAAAAAAAAGAGTTTTCTGCTCTATTTTTTATGCTTTTTACTGAAGTGCCATCTGCAGCCTTAAAAAAAAAACAGTCAAGTACTTTGGAAATCCAAGGCTGTGGTCCGTGGCCATGGTTTCCATAGTAATAGTGGCCTAAATCCATACATCCCTAACTAGTTACACATATAATTTTATGAAGTATAGCAGTAAGAAAGAAAGATATTTTGCTTAATATACAAAATCATCACACCTTCATTCCTTTGCCTCTAAGCAATCTCTCTGTTAATCAGTAAAGAAGAGAATGAGATAATAATATGTAGCCATGTGATAAAAACCAGAGTCTGTTTAATATTCATTTTGTTCATAACTCAATATCTGTGTCTGTTTAAAATACCTGAGGGTACAATCATCAAATAGGAATCAAGCCGGAAAAGTAATGCATGGAAAAATTCTGTTTCCTCAAGCTAAGACGATTCACCCAATTGCTCACTCATCCTCAAGTCAAGTACTCATAAAATGGTGACTATAATAAATAATAATGCATTGTGTATTTCAAAATTGCTAAAAGGGTAGATTTTAAATGTTTTTAACCATAAAAAAAGGTGAGGTAATAGATTTGCTAACTAGCCTGATTTATCATTCCATTCCATATTGTAAATGTATATCAGCACTTCCTATTGTACTTCATAAATATATGAAATTATTATTTGTCAATTAAAAATGAAATTGAATAACAAAAAAGAAATTATTTTCTCTTGCTCTGGAGATGTACAGCATAGCCTTCAGGCAATACATTCTAGAATTTCCAGGGAAAATCCATCATGTTCCTTCCCAAGGCCTTCTATTGAAGTTTTGACCTACACCACTTAGCTTTGCATCAAACCCAAGGAAAAGCCAAACTAGAGTCTTTATTCCAAGTGTACATACAGGAATCCAGAAAATACATGAAATAATAAAGTTACCATTGTGATATGTAGAAGTGGGCACAAGCACTCTGCTCTACTGAAAGCTGGTAGAGTTCTCAGCTGCTCTTATTCTGAGACAGCTTTGTTGTAATTTGGCAAGATTTAGGAATGCGGGAGTTTTTCCGGTTGGTTCATGAACAGTTTTTATCTGTTATAGAATGATAATTGCTGGCTAGACTATAAAAGCCTAGAAGATAATTAAATAATGCAAAAGGAACAAAGTGCACTTGGAAAGCTGTGTTACTACTGCACAGCCTCTTGCCCTGCAGAGAACTCAGATGTTATCAATAGTTTTATTATATAATCTTGCTTTGAGCAACAAATATACTATAATTCAGCTGAGGTATCATCTAAAGAATAAAAACATTTAAAGAAGAAAACTATGGTGTAACTTCCAAATCTTCCAAGTTAGCTATACTGAAAAAAAAAAAATGTATCTTCTCTTAGTTGCTATAATTTGAGTCTAGGAGTGTAAATCATGAATAGTGTGAGGATGTTTTTAGATATTTTTCTAGTAGATTAAAATGGAAAGTATTTGGGATCCAGAGGTTTTGTACACAGACAGAAACTTATCAGCAGATTATTTTCAAAGTATTTCAAATATTGTGACTTCCCTAAAGTTGTTTCTCTTTTAATTCCAATTTTATAGATTTTAGTTATGCTTAAATGCTAGAATAAAGTTTAAATTTTTTACCCCTAAAAAATATTTGAAATTATGGCATTGGGACTTCAAAGACTCATGAATACCAGTGGGGTACCAAAGGAAAAAGCTTTGAAAGTGACTATTGCTAGCAATTTCTTTACAATCTCTAATTCAAAAGTATTTTTGTCTAGGGTATTTAGGTAATCAAACAAGGTCTACAAAAAAAAAAAAAAAGCAATTGACATGAGAGCACTATCATTAATGATTCAAACGGTCAAAATGAAAAAGATTGAAAATCATTCATTGATATTATTATTAAATTGTTCTATTGAAATTAAGTTCAAGGATACACCAAAGGAAAAAGCTTTGAAAGTGACTATTTTCAAAATAAAGTAACAACAGACCATTGATATCTGTATGTCTAGAGAGAAAGAGATTTTATTTTATTTTGTTGCATTTCATGTTTTAAGCCAATGGAAAGTTGTGTGGTCAAAGAAACTTTAAGAAACTGAATTTCAGAAAATGATAAGCCCTTCATAGGTGACCTGAGGTCAGTACTACTTTATTCCATAGGTACAAGTGCCAAGCCTGGTCATAGGTAAGTATAATATGTTGCCAGCCACAGGTCAGTGGAAGAGAGGGTTGGTATGCTAGAGTAAGGAGAAATTAGCAAAGCTTTTAACAATCACATGAAGCTGCTTGAATGATTAGAATCTGCAGCTGTCCCAACATCAGAAACAGTTCCTTCCAACTGCCACTGATTCTTCCCCAAACACCTGCAGTAGTTCAGGATGCACAGTGCTGTGCTGGAAAACAAAGAATTATTTCTTGCAGTCCTGGTGGTGCTTATATTCCTAAGTCTCACTGTAGATTAATGCTTATAGTACACATAGAACAGAACTTAACCTCGAGACATTTAACACAAGAGGTGCACCGTACTTTGTAAAGTGGCAACCCAACCTCAGACCTAGTTCAGCTACAGATAGGATCCAAGGGATCTCTCTCTAGCTGTCTGATGGAGGAAAGGGTAGACCCTCTCTGGGGAAAAGAAAATTAGTCTCTATGAGTCTCTTAAACATAATATCTGCCATGCAACTTTAGAAAAAGACAAATGCAAGGAAATAGGAGAATTTAACCAATAATCAAAATTATGTACATATATATATTTATATAAAATGTTATATATATTCAATAGAAGCAAAACTACACATATAGAATTAACATACAAGGTCTTTAAATAAATCATAACTTTTAAATAATATAGAGAAAAAGATGAAGAATTTCAGCATGGAAATGAAGACTCTAAAAAGAGCCAAATAAAAATTCTAGAACTAAAAATACATTATCTAAATTAAAGATTTTTGGATAGGCTTAACAGTGGTCTAAATTTAG
This sequence comes from Ateles fusciceps, assembly GCA_036589455.1. Classification (NCBI taxonomy): domain Eukaryota; kingdom Metazoa; phylum Chordata; class Mammalia; order Primates; family Atelidae; genus Ateles; species Ateles fusciceps. Next base: position 11,774,808 of record JAZHEH010001266.1, on the reverse strand, counting down.
TAAAAGACAGTATCAGAGAACTCTTAGGTTAATAAAAATGATATAAACGGGCCAGGCATGGTGGCTCATGCCTGTAATCCCAGCACTTTGGGAGGCCAATGTGGGCGGATCACGAGGTTAGAAGATCGAGACCATCCTGGCCAACATGGTGAAACCCCATCTCTACTAAAAATACAAAAAATGGCTGGGCATGGTGGCATGTGCCTGTAATCCCAGACCCTTCAGAGGCTGAGGCAGGAGAATAGCTTGAACCAGGGAGTCAGAGGTTGCAGTAAGCCAAGATCACACCACTGCACTCCAGTCTGGTGACAGAGCAAGATTCCATCTCAAAAAAAAAAAAAAAAAAAAAAAAAAAGATATAAATGGAACCACTAATTTTTTAAAAAAATGAAAAAAGAGATTTCAAGACATGTGGCACACTAACAAATGGCCCAATATGTATGCAGTTTGGGTCCCAGACAGAGAAGAAAGAAAATCAGGCAGAATAATTGTTTGAAGAGATAATGACTGGGATTATTTATTTCAAAGTCAATGAAAGACATTAACCCACAGATATAAGAAGCTCAGAGAATCCCAAGCATTACAAATACTAGGAAAACTGTACTGAGGCACATAATAGTCACAATATCTGAAAAGAAAAAATAAACAGAAAGATTAAAAAGAGGTCAGAACACAGAGTTATGTTAAATTTGGAGGAACAATAAAAAGAATTAAAGCTTACTGTCTTGTCATCATAAACAATGGAAGCCAGAAGAAATGACTTGACGTCTTAAACTTCTGCAACAACAACAACAACATTCAATCTAAAATTCTATATCCAAAAAGTCCTTCAAAATTGAAAGCAAAATAAAGTCATTTTTAGATAAACAAAATCTGAGGCAGTTTGTCACCAGTAGACCTGCACTACAAGAAATACTAAAGGAATTTCAGGATGAAGAGAAACTATTCCATATGGAAGCCTGGACCTTCAGGAAGGAAAAAAGACCTCAAGAAATGAATATACATTAACATTTGTAAACTTATAATATTCACTTTACTGGTTAAGCAATAAAATTAACAATGTACCATGAGGTTTATAAGATATACAGCTGTATATGGCAAAAAATACAATGTGTCAAAAGAAATAAATGGAATTATATAGTTGTTACATTGTTCTTAAAGTGATGTAATAATATAAAATAGTTGTAATAAACCAAGGATGCATATTATAATTTCTAAATAAAAATACAAAAATACACGGAGGGAGGATCAAGATGGCTTACTAGGAAGAGTGGCATTTGGAGGCTCCCATCAAAAAAAAAAAAAAACATGATAAGCATGTTAATCCTTCACTGCCAACCAAGGTATCCAGGTTCTCTCATCAGAACTGACTCGGAGGTTGGTGTGACCCAGGGAGAGAAGGAAAAACAGTGTGGTGTGGCAGCCCATCTGAGAGCCACAGGGGCAGGGGATTCCCCTTCCCACAGTCAAGAGAGGTGGTGAGTAAGCATGCTACCCAGCCCAGGAAATCGTGCTTTTTCCACGTAACTGTGCAACCCATGGATTGGAAGATCCCACTCACAAACCCATGCCACAAGGGCCTAGTATCCTAACCCTGGAATGCACAGATTCTCAACAGCCTCTCAGCTGGAATCTGCTTAAGCCTACCAAAATCCTGGGGGTAGGGGTGACCAGCACACTGAGTCTGCCTGCTGTCTAAGCTGTTTCAGCTACTCAGGGGGAGGGGTAGCAGCCAGCACTGGGACTTGCAACTGTCTAACACAATAAGCTCCCTGGGCATGGAAAGGGCAGCATCCTTCTCTATAGCTTCAGGCTGTGCTGTTCCCCTGATGGAGCCAGGGAATCTGGACAGCTTGGTCTCAAGACTTGCCCCTGCCCACCATAGCCCAACACACCAGCTATGCCAGGCTGCAGCCAGTGCGCCTACTTTAGGCCTCGCCCTGACCTGCTCCTTCCTCATTTTTGGTGGGGCTTCCCTGCAGGAACTCCAATAACTCCAGCCAGAGGCTGGACAGAACCCAGATGTCCCTCGGCCTGAACCCCTAGTGGGAGGGGGTGGCCACACTCTCTGCAGACCATCAGACTTAGCTTTTCCTCCTGGTAGTTCTGAGGTATTCAGGCTGCCCAGACAAGTGGGTTTTTCCCCAGAGAAGCACACCCCCTCCACCAAGAGACAAAGTGCTTTGTTAAATAGGTACTGTTCCCTGTGCAACTCAAGTGGGTGAGCCCCTCCAACAGGGGTTGTCAGACACCCTATACAAGAGCAATCCTCCTGGCATCAGGTTGGTGCCCCCTCAAGGAAAGAGGTTCTAGAAGAAGGAGAAGACACCCATCTTCACTGTTTTCCAACCTCCTTGAGCGACATCTCCAGGCATGGGAGCAAATAAAGATCAGAAAAGAACTGAAGGAGATCAGATAGAGACATGAAAAACCCTAGAAAAAAATCAAAGAATTCAGGAGCTGACTTTTGAAAAAATCAATAAAGTAGGTAGACCACTAGCTAGACTAATAAAGAAGAAAAGAGAGAAGAATAAAATAGACACAGTAAAAAATGATAAAGAGGATATCACCACTGATCCCACAGAAATATAAACTACCATCAGAGAATACAATAAACACCCTATGCAAAAAAACTAGAAAATCTAGAAGAAATGGATAAATTCATGGACACATACACCCTCCCAAAACTAAACCAGGAAGATGCTGAAACCCTGAACAGACCATTAACAAGTTCTGAAATTGAGGCAGTAATTAATTAGCCTGCCAACCAAAAAAGCCCAGGACCAGAAGGATTCACAGATGAATCCTACTGGAAATACAAAGAGGATCTAGTACCATTCCTTCTGAAACTATTCCAAACAATTGAAAAGAAGGGGACTCCTCCCTAACTCATTTTATGAAGCCAGCACCATCCTGATATCAAAACCTGGCAGAGACACAACAAAAAAAGAAAACTTCAGGCCAATATCCCTGATGAACATAGATGTGAAAATCCTCAATAAAATACTGGCAAACCTAATCTAGCGGCACATGGAAAATGTATCCACCATGATCAAATTGGTTTCATCCCTGTGATGCAAGGCTCATTCAACATACACAAATCAATGAACATAATCCATCACATAAACAGAACCAATAACAAAAACCACATGATTATCTCAACAGATGCAGAAAAGGCCTTTGATAAAATTCAACATCACTTCATGTAAAAAACTCTCAATAAACTAGGTATTGATAGAACATATCTCAAAATAATAAGAGCTATTTAGGACAAACCCACAGCAAATATCATATTGAAGCTAGAAGCATTCCCTTTTAAAACTGGTACAAGACAAGGATGCTCTCTCTCACCACTCCTACTCAACATAGTATTGTAAGTTCTGGTTGGGGCAATCAGGCAACAAAAAGAACTAAAGGTATTCAAATAGGAAGCAAGGAAGTTAAATTGTCTCTGTTTTCAGATGACATGATTGTATATTTAGAAAACCCCATCGTCTCAGCTCAAAAACTCCTTAAGCTGATAAGCAACTTCAGCAAAGTCTTAGGATACAAAATCAATGTGCAAAAATCACAAGCATTCCTATACACCAACAAGAGACAAGCAAAGAGCCAAATCATGAGTGAACTCCCATTCACAATTGCTACAAAAAGAATCAAATACCTAGGAATAAAACTTACAAGGAATGTGAAAGACCTCTTCAAGGAGAATGACAAACCACTGCTCAAGGAAATAAGAGAGGATACAAACGAATGAAAAAGCATTCCATGCTCATGGATAGGAAGAATCAATATCATGAAAATAGCCATACTGCCCAAACTAATTTATAGATACATTGCTATTCTCATCAAGCTGCCAGTGACTTTCTTCACAGAATTAGAAAAAAAACTACTTTAAATTTCATATGGAACCAAAAAGAGCCCATATAGCCAAGACAATCCTAAGCAAAAAGAACAAAGCTGGAGGCATCACACCACCTGACTTCAAACTATACTATAAGGCTACAGTTCTGTATATGTATTATAAGTTCTGTATATGTATTATAGTCTTATCTACCCTATCTTGAAACCTCTGTACTTCACTAGTAGTTTGAAAACTTTGATGCCCATTAAAATCCCCTGAGAAGAATGTTAACATATTTAAGATGCTGAGGATTCACTCAAACTTTTTTTTTGTTTTTTTTTTTTTGAGACCAAGTTTTACTCTTGTTGCCCAGGCTAGAGTGCAGTGGTAAGATCTCGGCTCACTGCAACCTCCACCTCCCAGGTTCAACGAATTCTCCTGCCTCAGCTGCCTGAGTAGCTGAGATTACAGGTGTCCGCCACCATGCCCGGCTAACTTAGTATTTTTAGTAGAGACGGGGTGTTGCCATGTTGTGCAGGCTGCTCTCAAACTCCTGACCCCAGGTAATCCACCCACCTCGGCCACCCAAAGTGCTAAGATTGCATGAGCCACCACACCTGGCCAAACTTTTTAAATTAGAATCTACTGCTCATGGGTCTTGCTCCCCTTACTCAGGTGACTGCCAGTCTTTGGAAGCAGCTGTAGTAGATCATTAATTACCAAACATCAGTTAGCTAACAGTGCTAGGCTGGCTGAATAAGAAACATATGAGATGCTTCACAGCGTAAAGTCTTAATTTTAGCTCTTACAGAGTCTAATTTAGTAGGTCACTGAGAGACCTAGAAATCTAGTTTATTAACGACTCAGCAGATTCTGTGCACCTCCAAGTTTAAGAAATATTGAGGATCTGTCAAATTCAGGGTGCAATATTCATTGAATTTTACTTGTATAGCATCAGGAGCTTCTTTGTAGAAAAAATAATGATGAAATATTTAATTCCTAGGAGGCTATTTTCAGCCCTGCAACCATAACTATTCTTTTATTATTCGATTTATTTTATTTTTCCTTTGCTTTTTTCTTCCTATTTTACCTTGCCAGTGGTATTTCTCACTTTTTCTCTCCCCTTGAAGTTTTTCTTGAAGTCTTGTATGGTGGCCATGAAAATTTACCTTTCAGATGTCTTCTTTAAGGAAGTATCACTGACAGACAGCTGCAGCCACTGCCAGGAGAGCCTCTACGTCCATCACCCTGTTTGTGCTGGAGTCTTGCTTCCCTCAGGCAGTGCCCAGCAATGACCCAGCAGAGCTGGATCACTAACATAGGCCCATTCCTGCCAGATGCCCGACTCCTCCAAGAGATGACTTTAGCTCAGGAGCTCCGCATCAGCCTGGCTGCACTTTTCTTGGAAATGTGCTCAGTCTTCGTTCCTTTTTACACAATCCTCCTCCCTTCTCTCCCTTTCTGGGGTCAGGGCTGCATCATGGTCTGAAGGCTCTTCCTGCCTTCTCTTGTACCCTGTCTTTATCCTGCTTAGCCCTTTTCCTCCCCGGTGCCCATAAATCTCACGTCTAATCCCATCTTGATGATATATTTCATGGAAATGGAGGTGTTGTCAGTTTCATTGTATTAGTTATCCTTCTCTGCTGCTCACATAATGCTAATGTATCTGTGACTAGCTCCCTGACCACAACCTATGAAGTCTGTTTACATATTTTCTTCAAGCTCCACATAATTATTTGTTTAAAAAAAGAAAAAGGCTGATTCTCCACATTTGAAACACTCTTCATACCTACATATTATCACCAAGTGATACCCTCACTCAAAGCTACACTGCTGGTAACTTTCTAAAGTCCTCAAAATTTTACTTGGAAGATAATTAGTCTGATCTCCCTTTGCAAACAGTCTCAACTACATTCTTTGGCAGAAATCTCCAACTGGGCTGCTAGTGTCCCAAGACTTATTAGCACACTGCAGAGATCTCTCAACTTAAAAAAAAGTGTTTATTTTAGTCCAGTATATTAAGCAAATAAGGTCTTTAGCCTTGCCGGCTTTCTAAAATTAGAAAAGACTGCTTTCAGCAGCTTGGGTCCTGGTACATTTTCCAAAACAAACCCACTTTCTCTACAAGTCTGAAGTTCACATCAAATTCTTTGCTCCCCAGGATTTTAATTACATTTTTAAAAATGTCTTCCATTCATCTCAATTGACTTGATAATGAGTCTCCATCACCATGGAGTCCATGAGGTCAAAGTCCCCATCAGGACCTCGGCAGGAATCAGTTGCTCTAGGACCTGGATAACCTGAGCTCCAAGTGTTGGGACACTCAGATGCCTCTAGGCTCTCTCCCCTGCCAGGATCCCATGTCCCCAGCACAGCAAATTGTTTATTATTGTGGCACCTTAGTTTGATCAGGTTTATCAGAGGGGAGCATCTGAATTTAACTGTATAAATTTAACCCAGTTCACCATTCTTAAATTGTAGTTCAGGCACTCCTGGGAGTCCCAAAAACCATATTAGGGAGTCTTTAGGGTCAAAATTATAATCACAATAGCATTAAGTCATTGCTTTTTCACTTTTATTCTCGAATGACTATATAGTAGAATTTCCCACAGCCTATTGATGCAGGATTTTCTCAGCCACTTTTCCCACTGGGGACTTCCACGGCTGTTGACGCTGACCCCCACAGGCCTCACTCAGCCCCAGGTCTACCACTGGAGGCACCCCACCCACTCAGCCCACCTGTGCTGTGGTTTGTACCTGCATTTGGCGGTTCCTGAGCTCTTGTTCTGACTCCAAGAAGAATGAGGATATGCTGGCAATGGAAAGGTGAAGATGGGCAGAGAAAAATTTTGTTGAGACAGTCAACAGCTCTCAGCAAAAAGGGGACATGGTGGGGTGGTCCCCCGCCCCTCACAGTCAGGTGGTTTCTCTCCCAGTTGAATCCTTTTATGGGCTCAGACTAGGGGAGTATGTCCTGACTGGTTTGTGAGTATGCAAAGAAAGGCTAAAGCAAAGGCACCACTCAAAAGTGGGCATGACAGTGTGAAAAAACAATTAGGAAAGGGTCAGCATATGTAAAATAGATGAAGGGTGGTGATCAATCAGAGGAAAGCACACCAAACGGGAAGACAGGCTCTTAATTCAGGCTGAGGATTTACCTGGGACTGTCTTCAGCTTGAAGGTCGTGTTTCACTGGGATCTTCCGCTGTGTGCCTAGGAATTTGCCTGCCTCTTGCTGCTGTCACTATCTACCACAGGATACTGTCACTGCTCTGATGGCTAATGGACCCTGGGTCTGTGTCTTTTCACTTTTTCTAAAATTCTCACTTTTCTAAAATTCTCAAAAGTAGTAGGTTTAGGGTATAATTTTGTGTATTTTCAAATATCAACCTACTTTCTCCTCTTCTGTGCTCCTGCTAGCTCTCTTTGTTATAGCAGGTAGACTTTCTACCTGCTATATTTTACTTTATCTCCAGTAAGTCATTATATTTGAAATTCTAAAGTGTTTCCTGAGCCCTGTGCATGTATCCCTTGAATCTAAAATAAAAGTTGAAACTATAAATGAAAGTGTTCCCTGCCCATATGTGGAAACATAATAACAAGTACGTATACTTTATAGTCGTTTTGCAATATCTTAAAATATTTTCTAAAAAAGTTTTTAAACTTTTAAACTCTATTAAAAATTATTGTTTCACAATTCAATAATATTTTATTCAAAATAAAATTTTGTAATATATTTTTCTTAAAGAAAATTCACTGGCCTAAGAAGGGGAAATTGAAGATGAACTTGCTCAAGAAATAGCTGCACTGTCTACAACTAAAGATGCTGAAATCAATGAAACTGATACTGAAGCAACATACGGAGGGGGAGGAATGCTCTCCAAAAACACTGGGGGAAATGAATCAGGAAATAAAAACATGATGAAAGCTATCTTTTTCTCAGCTTTGTAGATTTTAATAATTTACCTCTTCATGTCTTTTTTTTTTTTTTTTTTTTTTTTTGAGACAGAGTTTCGCTTTTATTGCCCAGGCCAGAGTGCAATGGCAATCTCGATTCACTGTAACATCCATCTCCTGTATTCAAGTGATTCTTCTGCCTCAGCCTCCCTAGTAGCTGGGAATACAGGCGCCTGACACCATGCCCAGCTAATTTTTGTATTTTTGGTAGAGACAGGGTTTCACCATGTCAGCCAGGCTGGTCTTGAACTCCTGCCCACAGGTGATCCGCCTGCCTTGGCCTCCCAACGTGCTGGGATTACAGGCGTGAGCCACCGTGCCTGGCCTACCTCTTCATGTCTTATGCAACAATTCTTTTTCAAATGGTATTATGGTGTCAGTGAAGATGCAGGGTTATTATCTAATCAAACATTTAGAATTTAAAGAAAAGCAATTACATACTGTGAATGCTAAAACCCAGGATGAATACATTTGTAAAATATCAAAAAGATGAATTCTTAGAAAGATAAATGTCTGGAGCAGTGATTCTCAAATTTGTGCTATTACAAACACTTGGAAGCCTCCTTGAAATTCAGATTGCTGGGCCTTATCCCCAAGAGTTTTAATGAAATAGGTTTGAGGTGAACTTGAGAATTTGCTTTAGTAAGTTCCCAAGTGATAATGAAGCTGCTGGTCTGAGAATCACACTTCGAGAATCACCAGGCTAGAGCAATGATACTCAAATTTCAATGTGCAAAAGAACCCTTGGGAGCTTGCTTTAATTTCCCAGAGATTTGGAATGAATAAGTCTGAGTAGATCTGGGAAGGCTATGAATTTTTTAAGTTCCCCAGGTGATTCTAAAGAAACAACGAACTTGCTTTAGTAAAATGTTTTTTAAAAAAAATCTCCCCCAGGTGATTTAAACATTCAGTCATGGCTAAGAATCAGTGCTTTGGTGCTATTTCTGTTCTTTAAGTGATTTGGCGGTACTTTTAAGCACTGAAAATTTTTGCTATCCTTTATTCTCTTTGCATCTTGAGCATGTGGTCTGAGTCCCACTGCAGAGTACAGCCCTATTGTGCTATCTGCCCAATACTCTGCTACCACCACCTCCCCCAATTGCACTACCCACCTCACCTTATTATTGGTTTTCAGGTATCTGATCCATGCAAAGCCGTTGACTTCCATGCACCTTATCCATGCTAAGCCATTAAGTTCCATTCATTGATTTTTTTTTGGGGGGGGGGGGTAGAATGTAGAACTTGGGAGTTATTAACCACTCTGTTGCCTACTTTGTGAACTAAACAGGCAGAGGAAACCAAAGGATCAAAAGAGAAATAAAGATGCCCCCATGAGAAAAACAATGAGTATTGGAATCTCTGGATACAGCTGTTACTGACGCACAGGTATAATTTAACCTTCATTCCTATGAGAAGTCTCATATCCTTTTAAAAAAAAAACTCACATACTTCATATTTTATATTTTTGTTTTTGCTTATGCTCACTTGAAAAAAAACTAAGAAACTTGCTTAAGTTTACACAGAAAGTGAGGTCGAAGACAGAACTGAAAATGTCTCATTAATATTTCTCTTTTACATTGCACAGCCTGTATGAATTTGATTTACTTTAAACACCCAATGGCAAAATAGTGACTTCCCTGGTCTACATTGTAAGGTGGCTGTGCACAGAACTCCTAAACCAAATCTTGTAAGAATGAATTGGAATTTCCAGTGATTATTTAGCCACTGCTAATCTATTGAATTAAACAATATGTTTGGACTTGGCAGACATACGTCTCTGGAATCTGTCCTTCATGATTTCCAACCCTCCCCAGGAAAGGTCAAGTGTGCTGATGGCTTGTACTCTTTCTCAGCCAAGCATGAAAATCTTACTGGAGGAAGAGTCCCTGACCTATTGAGTAGTGTTCCAAATTGTACTATTAATGGCTGTGGAATCCACAAGTTGGCCACAATCTTTCCTGAAGCACCACCCAGGCACATGCCTTGACTTTTATGGCACTTGAACAATGATACTGCAGGTTAAAGAGTATGAGGAGGGTTTTAAAAATTCTGGTCTTGTGCCAAGTTTTCCCATTTCATGTAAAAGGAACTTTTTTCCACCTGTCTGCATAAAAAGGTGCAAGAAGCATGAGAAAAGGCAAGAGAAATTCTTCTTGCTTATATTTTATTTCTATCTTGAAATATGACCTACTCTTTGAAAAGTTAGAAGGACTCCATCAGAATTCTCAATTGTCAGAGCTCTCTGTCTTCTGAAAGCTGGACTTTTGCTATAAAAGAGAGGTCTATGAAAATGAATGAATCTGTAAAGACACTAGTGTTTTTTTTAATTTATGTCTCCACCCAAAATTTTAAAAGTACTTAGATAATGTGGTTGTAATAAAACCCTATACAGAGAAATTTAAAAATGAATATGAAGCACAGATTCCCACAATCATGTGCCCAATGCACAGAAAGAACAACCGTGATTTTATTTTTCCTTTAGGATAAAAAACTTTACTGGGGGTAACTTAAAATATTGGGTGGTATATGTGTGGGTTGGAGGTTGGAGGTTAAGATTACTAGATGTGGCCCAGACACATGGCTCACACCTGTAATCCCAACACTTTGAGAGGCCAAGGCAGGCAGATTACCTGAGGTCAGGAGTTCAAGACCACCCTGGTGAACCTGGCAAAACCCCATATTTACTAAAAATACAAAAATTAGCCAGGTGTGGTGGCGGTCACCAGTAATCCCAGCTATTCAGGAGGTTGAAGCAGGAGAATTGCTTGAACCTGGGAGGCGGAGGTTGCAGTGAGCTGAGATTGAGCCTCAAAAAAAAAAAAAAAAAAAAAAAAAAAAAAAAAAAAAAGATTACCAGATGTATTCTTTAAAAAAAAGAAAGAAAAGAAAAGAAAGAATTCTGGATTATTTGAGCCAAGAATGATATTGTGAGATTAACCCTAGAAGGAGGTTTTCCCCTTTTGTAGAAGGGAAAACTTAAGATGACTTTGGTAGTAAAGGACATGGCTTATAAACAGTCTTTATAAACAAGAAAAGAAGTTATCTACAAAAAATAAAAGTACTCTGATTTAACAGGTTTTGTTTAATTAGCTTCTTCTGTTTTAATTCCCTTTCAATGCAAAAAATAACTGGCTGTTCATGTAGCATCACATTGATCACCACAACCATCCCACAAGGACGTTGCTGCTATTGTCCCAGTTTGTATTAACATCCCAGTTTGTAATTTGTTATTTGTATAACAAACTAACTCCAAACTTGGAGTCTTAGTAAGCATTTATTATCTCACAGTTCCTGTGGATTAGGAAAACTGGGCACAGCCTAGCTGGGTACCTTAGGCTCACGTTCTCGGTTATTAGCAGGCCTCAGGAATTCTGCTTCCACACATACACACACGGCTGTTGGCAGATCTCAGGTCTTCACTGGCTATTGGCTGGAGACCTTCGTATCTTGCCAAGTGTGTCTCACAATAGGGTTGCTCCCAACATAGTGAATTGCTGCCCACAGGGTAAGGAATTTGAGAAACAGAACAAATAATGGATCATCAAAAAGGAAGCTAATATCTTTGTATAACCTAATCTCAGGAGTGATTTCCTATCATGTCTGTCCTATCCTATTCATTAGAAAAGTCACTTAGCCCAGCCCACACTCAAGAGGAGGGAATTTCACAAGTGTGTGAGCACCAGGAGGTAGGGGTCATTGGGGTTATTTTAGAGGCTTCCTATCCCAGAATTTTCATTATTCTAAGAATGAAGGAAACTGGGGCTTAGAAAAGATAAATAATTTGCCCAAGATCATTTGGCTGTTCCATGCTAAAATAGGAATTCATTTCCAGGCTTTTGAAGTCCAGAGATGAAGTTCTTAATCAATATGCAGTAGAAAAAATATATACATTGTAAGAAATTGACCTCTTTTGGCTGAATCCTTTTGACGACCATTTGCCCACCAATAGGCAAAAGTTTAAGACCAAATAATGGCACTAATTTAGATTTATCAAATGCATTATGTGCAGGAATACAGGCTAGAATTTCAGTTAATTTTTAAATACCTTTTAATATCTTAACACTTTTCTCAAGCGTATCACTCTTTCACATTTGTATATGAGTCAATAAAATGAAAAATGACTGAAACATATTTTTGTATGTTTTATGAACCGTGTTTCTCAGAAGTGTTTATCTGGTTTAGAGTTAAGGTTTAAGAAAAAAAAGTCAAATTTTGCAGAGCCAGCTTTATTAGAAAATGATTACAAACACTCACCACCAACCTTGTCATTGCACTAGAATTGGAGAATTCTTCTTTCTATATCAAAAATTCTTCTTTCTATATCAAAAAGAAAGCAGATGTGATACTTGTAAGGCCATGGAACCATAGTCAGTTATTCCCTGCAGAGTACCGATAGCCTGTTATTTCTTACTTAGGTTGAAATGTTTGCAAGAGTTGAATGATAAATGACTCTAGAGAGGAAGTAAAGAAAGGATCATGACTAAGGTGTTTGTAGGTGCAAGTTTCATCACAATACAGGAATTAGAACAACGTAGAAGCAACAGGAGAAAAGGAGAGGCTTTCTGACAACAGTTGTGTTATCAGTTGCATCAGCCCCTCTGTGCAAACCATATGGCCTGTGTCTCAGTCAGCACAGAGGATTATCCAACTGTCACCTCTCTCCTGACTGGATATTGTGTCATAGTTGAACATTAGGGTTTTCATTTTTATGTATTACTCCTGTGAAGAAAACTCTGGCATAACCTACACCCTTAAGATACTCAACTCCATTTCTTTAACACCTAACACATGGCCAGCTCTTAATCAACGGTTAAGAACTGCCCTGCATTTTTATGAACACGTGGTTAGTTTGAGCTTTGGATTTTCAACCTTACATTGATTGGGACCAGCTGCTAAGGTAAGTGAGCTAATTCTGAGAGACAGGTTGCTTGTTCACAACACATTTCATTCAGCAAAATAAGAAAAGGGTATAAATTTTTCAAGACACTTATTCCGTATGGGATTTCCAGATCTCCCAGCATCTGAACTTTGAGGATTATTTTTTAAATCAAACTTTTTCTTTTCACTTATCCATGAGGCTGTCTGAAAACCTAATTTGTCCTGGAGAATAGTCTCATCATGGAAGTTAGATAAAAATAGTTCATACTTGTGAATCTTGTGATCTATATAGTAGCCCTCATGGGCCATTAAAAAATGAAGGAGGAAAAATGTATTTATCTTTAGAGACTAGCATTAATATTAGTAAACAGTTTGATGTAATTGTACCTCTTGCTATCCACATTTCTGTATTTCTAATAAATTGCTGTATCAAATCCACTAAGTGTTATTACTTGGAAAAATGTGTCATTTATACTCAGTAAACTTCTGAGTAACCATTTGTCATTGTTCTACGTAAAAATAAAAAATGACATTTTCTGTGGATTTCATAGCAACTCATTACCATGTAAAAAAATTAACACAAAAAAATTGAATATTTCCATTGGCTATAAACATTCTAGTATAAGTAGATGTGTCTTCATATAATAATTTTATTTTAAATTAAAGGGTAAAAACTACATTGAATTTGATATAATTATATTGGACCTGGCATTACCAGAGATTTGGACCAGAGTTTGTCTCTTTTTCTCAATCCATATTTATTCTATTTTTGTTTTGTTTGTTTTGAGCTGTTTTGGAGGAAAGCAAATTTAGACCACTGAGATTCAAACTGGTGGGGAAAGAAATGAGGGGCAGGGGATTGTGTGATACAAGGGGAAGGTAGAGGTCAGTTTTGTTTACCCGTAACCTTGGCCATGCCTCTACTTATGTATGTAAGTTCATCGTTCACAAAGTATGAAGACATTCCCATTCAGCAATGGATGCCCCTTGAGTTACTTTGTTTTTACTCATTCAGTCTTACACTGTTCACCATGAGGTGAACATTTATTGAGTGCTGGCTGAGTGGTTGGCACATTAACTGATTTAATCTTCACCACTGCAATCCCAGAAGGTAGGTGGTAGTATTATTCCCATTTTCAAAGGAGAAAAGTGAGGCTTCAGCATCAAGTAACTTTCCCAAGTTCACAGAAGTAGCATACGACTCAGCTAGAATTAACACCCAGGTCTCCCCTAACTTTATATCAGTACTCCACACTGTTACTCACATAATGGAGCATAGTGAATGCTAGCTGTTCAAAGGGGAAACAAATTGTGATCTTAGGTTGATTAGCAACATGCATTATTTAAACCACTAATTCTAATATACCTAATCATACAATGCAAAGAGGTAATATCCAGCTCAATTAGTCAGTAAGATAATATTCCACCTACAACATTGCTTAAATATTCTTTGAGTGAAATAAAATAGAAAAAAAAGTTCCTCTTTTTTACTTTTTAATTTTACACACAAACGTATACAAGATTGTCTGAGATTTCAATGTACACAGTAAGGTGTTTTTTACTGTGTGGTAAGATTTCCCAATTAAATATTCTAACAAAATGCCGTTATCTGTCATTAAAAAATTCTAGCATCACCTCTTCCATCAAATTTAAGAAAAATATACCATACCTAAAGTCTTTCTGAGTAAGTTTTAATGTTTTCTTACTTTGGGGATTAATTAGAACAGGTAACATATCCATAGCTATGAGTACTTTTTGTTTTATTTTGTTTTAGCATATGATCCACTGGCCTGATAATTGAGCCATAAATAAAACTAGAAACTTTGCCTTATGGCTTCAGTTCCTGTTGAAAGTGCAACAGTACTTTCTATTTTACGAAATGTGTCACATGGTTGAACACATGCAGCCAAACTGCTATGACTTAGCACTGCAACATGGCATGCTCCTCTCATTCATTAAACTGATTTCACACTGTTTCAAAAAAGAAAAAAAGAATGTAGACATTAAAGACAAATGCTATCTTTCTAGATGTAGAGTTTTTTTTTTAACCCTCTGTTGTTTCCAGCCAAGATTCAGATTCTTGGCTCTGGAGTCCAGGCTGCTCTCACATTAACTTGTTTCAGAACATGTGCTCCACATTTGTTTCCTAGGATGCAAATGGCCTGGGCATGTGCTGACTAAAACTCTTAACACCAAAGGGGTTTAGTGAGATTCATGCAGCTTGGCAAGCATTTGCTATGAAATTTGGGTAAGCTCATAAAATAATCCTTTTTTACTCTCCTTAACTTCTTCCCTTTGGAGAGCTTTTCAGATTACTTCCTGCCAACTTTATTAAGACACTGAATCAGCCTTCACACCAGAATGTATATATACATGAAAGTAATTGAGCTCAGATAGTACCTTTTTGACTGATCTAAGAGTAAATACTGACATCTATTTTAGTACAATAATCGATGATTAATTCCTTCCTATAGAAGGAATTCTGAAGCCAGTGAGCATAGCCACATGTACAGTCAAAATACGTGAGTGGAAGCTTTTCTTTCAGAAATACTGAGTAAAATTTGCAGGGGAGAATCCATAATATTTATTTTCTGATATCCACGATACTACTTTCCAAAGTGCTTTCACTCAATATTGGCAGGCTTATTTGAGAAATCCAGAGAGAAATGAAAAAAAAATGGCTATCACTTCATTTTACGTAATGATCATTTGCCAAAAATTATTTTTTCTGAGGTTGCTCAGTGGGCCTCAAGAGTAAAATAATGCTTATAGGGCTCAAAGATTAGAATTTGAGGGACTTTCAGCCAGAATCACATTAAAATAAAAAAGGCTTGGAAAGCACATTCCAGCTCTAAAGAGAAAGCCAAACGGCTGGACTCTGCCTTGATATTAAATAAAGCTCTGAGAATGAAAAAGAGATTGTCTCTTTCTTATGTTTTTAAGTGACATATTTTATCGTGCATGTGTCTTCTTTGGAATTTGAGTTGCCCCTGCTTTTATGTTTTTGGTGTTTTGTAAATATTTGTACACATTTAAATTTGCTTTTGGTTCTCATTTGTTTACATAAGCTGATGTAAATGTATGTACATATGTATCATAAATATTACATACAGTTTATGAGCACTATTCAATATAAATGAATCCATGAGAAATAGTCCCATTGCTACTTTTTACCAGTGAATGAAAACATTGTTTCAACGAATGCTTTTGGAATAGGTGAGCACTTTCAGATTGTGCTTTATTCACTCATTCATAAATTTTTTCAATAAATGATTTTATTACTATGTGTCAACACTAATGAAAACTAGGTAACTCACTGGAGTTTACCCTGTGGACTCTCAGTTAATGGTGAATTTGTTGAAGATAACAAGAAAAATAGTCATTATAATTTAAGTCTTGATGTGTAAAAAGTCAACAGCATTATTAGACATAGTCTCATTTTTTAAAATGTTTTTTAAAGAGCTAAGTAAAAGAGAAGAAATTGCCTTGCAATAGATTTTACCATATATCTAAATAAAATGATAGTAGAATCAGACTCACTGGGGATATCTTCAATCTCTCCTTATGTACTACTTTTGGTCTCTATTTCACGTGTGCATCCAGCCGGATCTGCCTCTCTCTCGGTGTCTTATGTGTATCAGAAGTCATCGAAGTTTAATAGAAAACAGATGATTCTTGCCCTAGTCTTTCACAGGACAGTCACAGGAACATCAGCACTCCAGAAGGATAAAATCACACCTTTTCTGAGCACAGGGATTCAGGCCTGGGCAGAGGCCCAGGACCCAGAGCCAGTGAGGGATAGGCCAGCAGGAAGAGGAGGCTGGGGAGAGAAAGCCAGGATAATAAAGACCACTTCAAGGGCAACTGGGAGCGGGTAATGGGACATGCCCTAAGGCAGCGGGCTCCAAACTTTTTGGCACCTGGGACCAGTTTCGTGGAAGACAATTTTTCCACGGAGGCAGGGGAATGGTTTCAGGATGAAACTGTTCTACCCGGATCATCAGGCATTAGATTCTCTTAAGGAGCATACAACTAGATCCCTTGCATGCACAGTTCACCCTCGCCTTTGTGCTCCTGTAAGAATCTGATACTGCTACCGATCTGACCAGTGTGGGGCCACGGCCTGGGGGTTGGAGACCCCTGCCTTCAGGGATATTTCTTTTACCATGGATGAATTCCTTACCTTCCAACATCAGTCGCATCAGCTTCTCTCTTCTTAGCACCCTTAAACAAGTCACAGTTATAGAGTGCACAGGCAGAAAAATAACACCACACAGGAGCATGAGTTATAGTTCTGAACTATTTTGAGTAATCAGAAAGTTGCCTAAATATTATTTTTTTTTTAAATTAAGGTCAATGTAGCACTGAAATTCTTGACAGACTAAGAAAAAACTGTAACTTTGAAAATATCATGACTTTGGATATTAACTTGGATTATTTGTCATGTATTTATTTAATTACCTAGTTTAAATGCAGCAAGTCGAATTGTATATTTAGAAATCCATTAGCTAAAACTATACTTTCAGGGATCATTTCTATAGTTTGTAACTAGAGAAGTTTCTCTGAACGTGTAGAGCACCAAAAGCAGAAACTGGACCACTTCCTGACACCTTACACTAAAATTAATTCCAGATGGATTAAGGATTTAAACATAAGACCTAACACCAAACCCTGGAAGAAAACCTAGGCAAAACCATTCACGACATAGGCATAGGCAAGGACTTCATGACTAAAACACCAAAAACAATGGCAACAAAAGCCAAAATAGACAAATGGGATCTAATTAAACTCCAGAGTTTCTGTACAGAAAAAAAATCATTAGAGTGAACCAGCAACCAATAGAATGGGAAAAAAATGTTTGCAATCTACCCATCTGACAAAGAGCTAATATCCAGAATCTACAAAGAACTAAAACAGATTTACAAGGAAAAAACAAACCCATCCAAAAGTGGGTGAAGGATATGAACAGAGACTTTTCAAAAGAAGACATATATGAAGCCAACAAACATATGAAAAAATGCTCATCATCACTGGTCATTAGAGAAATGCAAATCAAAACCACATTGAGATACAATCTCATGCCAGTTAAAATGGTCATCATTAAAAAATCTGGAGACAACAGGTGCTGGAGAGGATGTGGAAAAATAAGAACACTTTTACACTGTTGGGAGTGTAAATTAGTTCAACCATTGTGGAAGGCAGTGTGGCGATTCCTCAAGGATCTAGAAATAGAAATACCATTTGACCCAGCAATCCCACTACTCGGCATATACCCAAAGGATTATAAATCATTCTATTATAAAGATACATGCACATGTATGTTCATTGCAGCACTGTTCACAATAGCAAGGACCTGGAACCAACCCAAATGCCTATCAATGATAGACTGGACAAGGAAAATGTGGCACATGTACACCATGGAATACTACACAGCCATGAAAAACAATGAGTTCATGTCCTTTGTAGGGACATGGATGAATCTGGAAAACATCATTCTCAGCAAACTGACACAAGAACAGAATATCAAACATCACATGTTCTCACTCATAGGCAGGTGTTGAACAATGAGAACACATGGACACAGGGAGGGAAGCATTACATACTGGGGTTAGTTGTGGGGGCTAGGGGAGGGATGGTGGGGAGGAAGGTGGGGAGGGATAATGTGGGGGAGAACTGCCAGGTATAGGTGATGGAGGATGGAGGCAGCAAATCACCTTGCCATGTATGTACCTAGGCAACAATCCTGCATGATCTGCACATATACCCCAGAACCAGAAGTACAATAAAAAAAAAAGAAATCCATAAATCCATTAGCTATAAGTAGTAAATACCCAAAATAAAATAGTTTATAAGACAGGAGTTTTTCTAGCAGTGAACTGCTGAAAGAAAAAAAGAAAAAAAAGACAGGAGTTTTTCTTATCTTCTAACACCAGTATTTTGATATAGTCTACTGCACAGGAATCTCCTTCAGTTTATTTAAAAAACAACAACAGCAACAAAATTTATGAGATTGATGCTCTCTGCATTTTGTTTTATTAGAAAGAAACCAAGCCACAGAGAGCTTATGGATCATAGAGCATCATCCAGCTCAGTTGAATATTTAAGAAATTAGGCCTGAGTATGGCCATTCTGAACCCAGCAGTCCCCAGCATCTTCTTATCCTTTCTCCTTAACATTATGGACAATTTCACTACCAGGTAGCACATGGGATGTTTCTTTCAAAATTTTAAATGTGAGCATAATTACATCGTTCTCCAGCCTTTTAGATACTTCATGAGAACCTAGCAAAAATTTTTGACTAACATATTGTTCTGAGCCAGCATCTAATTAGTATTATGTAAGGTATAACACAACTGAACTCAAACTAAAATATTTTTAAAACTAGAATACGTATCTTCCCAAAATGGTATCTGTTGGTAAAAACTGGAATGTATATTTGGTCAAATTCATTCTTTATACCAGATGTATTATGTATTTAAAGTTAGTGTATTTTAAGTTAACCTCCAAAATGTTTCTCTTAACCACTTTGTTATGTTCTAACCAAGGCATATTATTTAAATGATACTCTATTATTGCCTTTGTGTATGCAAGAGGAACCGAAAAGAAAGTAGATTTTTTTTTAATTTAAAGGTAGTCTGAATCAAACAGGGGCAGCACTTCATCAAAATAGAAATACATACATGCATGTACACACAAGAAAAACAATTACTCCCATGTCACATTTTATCACACAACAAAATAGGTAAACAAAACAATCGATTGGCAACTAAATAAAGAGGAAGAGGCACAAAATAGCTTTTTATACTTCCCAGAAAAGTCACGAATCCTTTCATCTTGTTTCTCTTTCTTTTTAGCCACTGGTTCCTATCATCTGAGTAGTCTTCCAAAAGCTGGAAAGGAGGAAAGGATAAAACAATTTTAGTTTCTTATTTTTTCATTTCTTAAGAGAATGCATATACCTGTCTTATGACGCAATTAAAATAAAACTGAGAGAAGTGATAATTCCTGATTTTTTGAGCACTTATTATAGACCAGATACTGTCTTAGGCACTTTCCTTTATCTTATTTAAATCTCCCCCACAACCTTAAAAGGTAAATAGTACCATTTCTTTTTATGGATGGTCAACTTGAGTATCTGAAGATAAGGAAATGTTGGAGGTAGACAGTTAATGAACTTGGGCAATCTGTCTGACCATACTTCCTCTCCACGTTATAATCCTGACCATGATCTATGTACTTCTGTTTAAAGGGTGCAGGACATCAGGTCATCATGCCACAATTTGGGGTTCAGTATATTTTCATATCTTTATAAGGCATTCAAACAACAAGTAGGACAAGCACAAACATAGGTGCCAAGAGTTTCCATTTTCTGTTTCTTCCTCTGTTGGAAGCTACCACTCTCCACAGTGCCAAGACATCTACAGGACTGGCACTATCACATTCTCCAGGAGTCAGGACTCCTGCCTTTTCACCTCATACCTGCCAGAGAACACCTTCCTTGTCTTCACCTTCCTGGGGTGGAGTATCTAGGCATTTTTTGCTATGATTTTTACACTCCCTTAAGAGTCTCATCAGTTGCATGCACCACAGTTATTATTCTTGCAGCCTTTCTCAATCATTTCAGAGAGATAAGTAATCACCTCAGGAGCTAGTTTTAGTATGTATTTTCTCAATTCCCCCAAGGGAAGTGCATGGCTAATACCATTCTAGATGCAGGAGAGAAGATAATTTTATTATGTTCAATAGATATCTTAGAACACTAGAACGTAATTCCCTTTCAGAATCCTATTGAGAAGCCTTGAAAAATGTCTTCTAGTTAGTCTGTGCCCCTCCCAGGAACACAGCATTTTCATAACTTTCCGGAAAATAATTTGAGATATCTCTGGGTTTTATTTTCCTCCCTTTAGTTCTGTTTTCTTTCGCCTTACTCTTTATCAGGTAGAGGTCCCTGTACTCATTGCCTTGAGAGAGTCTTGTGATAATATGTAAAAGAGAAGGAACCTGAGAGTCCCTAAGTGAGCCTAAGAAATGTATTATTTCTGCCAGGGAATCACCTCCAGCTAGTAAGGGCAGGCTGGAAAGGATTCCATGGTGTAGATAACATGCCTTGGAGGTTGGGGTAGGGGAGGAGGACTGGGGGTCCTAAAGCTTTCCCTGCCCTCCCCAAGAGAAGGAAGTTATTATCCTAGATCCTGAACTGGAGGGAGGTGAGCTGTTGGTTCTGAAAGCAGAAGAGGTCTCCGGCCCAGCCTCCCAAAATTGTACCTGTGAGCCAGAACAGAGAGAAATGGTGGCCTGGATAGGCAACTGGACTATTGGCAGTCTTGCAAAATATCCTTGTACTCCAAAAGGAATCCTGAATCAAAAAAAGTCCTTAGATCCTGAAGAGGCTATGCAGGTCAGTAGAATGGATACCCACCAATAACAGTTGTGTACCCCAAACCATTGACACTACCATCTGTCTTCCCTGCAGCAAACCCCAAGTCTTAATACCATATAAGATGCCAGAACACAAGCAAAACGTCAGGAGGCAAGGAGGAGCAAACAAAAGTAATGCGTGCCTGAGTTTGTGCACCAAGATCATTCTCATGTTGCTTCTCAAAATAGGCAAGGGTGTTAAAAGGTCGGATTTATTTGCTTTCTCTTTTACATATGATTAAATTATGATTTAGACAAGTAGTACACCACAGCTAGTAAGGAGGAGGCCTGGGACCTGATTGAGACTTTTAGCTTTAATTTGTATTCTGTCCACATTCTGAAAGATGACTTCACTATTTTAAAGTTAAATTGAGCTCACTGTGACTCAGACAATGCATAAAAAACTATGGATATACAAATGAAAATCATCTGAAATCCTACCTAAGCTACCCTTTCAGATACATCTCTACGCATTCTTAACTTATAAATGTATGGGTATACATTTATATAAGTGAACTGGGGTTCTTGAAATGTTTTGAACCTTGTCTTTCCCCTTCCACAAGGCATGATGAGCATTTTTTAGGTAAATAAATATAAATCGACATTATCATAAATAAATAAATGTGAAGATGCATAAAGGGTAATAGATACTTGGTCTGGTGGCTGTACATTTTTAATTTGGTTTTATAAATGCTTACTGAGGACATTTTTTTATGCCAGGCCTACGCTAGATATTATGGAAAAAGATGAATAACACATAGATACTGCTGTTGAGAAGTTCTCAGTTTAGTAGGTGAAGCAGACAGGTGAAGATAATATTATAGCAGTGTAAGCCCTGAACATAATAGGTATACAAAATACAGTCTGTTAGACAATCTACACCTTCATTTGTACAGTACATCAGTTTGGTGTTTCTTTCTACTTCTCTAGTTCCTTTTACATGTACAACAATTTCAATGTAGGTTTTGCATCCTCATTCCAATGGGAATTTCTGGGTCCTCCCTGAATACTTCTGATTCAGCTTGTAATTTCCAATCATAAATAATTTACCTGCTAAGGATTTATAAAAATGATATGAGTTCGCCAAATGTATAAAATTCAACAATGATCACAGTGAAGAACAGTATCTTTCACAATTAAATAACTAGAACACTTCTACTAGCCATTTAATTTTTGCCAAATGACAAATCAGAATGTTTACATAAATTGCAAAACACATTATCTTTAGAGTGTTATTTCAACATTTTGAAGGTCATCAATTCATAAAATTCTCTTTTATGTGATCCAAAAGAGTAATACTGGTGAAACATTGTTTTTGATTAAAATTTCTGCCCAGTAGATCACAGAGGTAGCAGATCTAAGATACTGATCTGTGATGTTTGTATATTCAAATGTATTTAAAGTTTATGCATGCCTGTTAACATTTACTCAGCATGCACAGTCTTGTTATATTTGAAGACAGAAAATTTATATACATATTATAAACCAAAAATACTTGCAAAACAGAAGTTTATTAAGCACTATTTAAATTCACACAAAGAAAATACATACCTACTAATTTATGCACTGAGGATATGCAAATTTACTGTTTAGTTTACATTAGGTTAATTGGGAAAAGACTTCTGGAGGAAATGAATTGCCAGTTGCATTTTGAAAGAGTTTATAGATATAAGTAAAGAAGAAAAATCATGCAGAGAGGTGGAGTTGAAGATATGCAATTTGCAGCAAATTGGGTGGATAGACTTCTAAGATGTCTCCAGCCATTCTTTTATTCAACAGACATAAACTAAACACAGTTTACACAAGAACAGTGTTAGGTCCTGAGGATACAAAGCCAAGTAATACAGCATTCTTGTCTGCAAGCTTATAGATTAATGTGGGAGAGGGGCATAAATAAAGATAGAATGAGTAAAAAAACAATTATGACACAGTAAGATAAACACGTTTCATTCATTTCCCTGGAGATATAGGATACAAGTAGAGAACAGAGAAGTAAAATTTTAAAAGTGGGCTTTGCAGTGCCTAGTAAGGATCAGCTAATAGTAACAGATACTATTCCTCTCCTTCCTTATTCATTAAGCTTCTCCAAAAAAAGTTCTGCATTTGCGGCCAAGTGCCGTGGCTCACGTCTGTAACACTAGCACTTTGGGAGGCTGAGGCGGGCGGATTGCCTGAGCTCAGGAGTTCGAGACCAGCCTGGGCAACCCCGTTTCTACTAAAAATACAAAAAATTAGCCGGGTGTGGTGGCATGTGCCTGTTGTCCCAGCTACTCTGGAGGCTGAAGCAGAAGACTCACTTGAACCCAGGAGGTGGAGGTTGCAGTGAGCCGAGATCGTGCCACTGCACTTCAGCTTGGGCGACAGAGCAAGACTCCATCTCCAAAAAAACAAACAAACAAACAAAAATAGATCTGTATTTGCTGCCTCAATAACACTCATACTTTACTTCCTTGCATTGCAACCTGGCTTCCATGCCTTCAGCTCTATTGCTCTACACAATTGAAGTCCTTAATGACTGCTTAGTTGCCTGACCCATGGGTCTTTGCTCAGCTGCCATTCTCTGGAGTGACACCTCTTCAACATTTACCTTCTCTCCAAAACACTTCCACTCCAGGCTCTCCTGTTGCCTCTGAGAACACCTGACTCTCTTCTTACCCTACTTCCATTTCCATTTCCTAAATGGAGGCATTCTCAAGTCCGCACTCAATCATCTTCTGGAGACTTGATCATCTCAAAAAGAGAGTTAATGACAAACCAAGAGTCAGGTAGCATGCTGACCCCCTGCTACACATTACCCCATTTTTTATCAACAGAATATCTGATTAAAATCATAAGACCTTTGTGTTTAAGAATTTCTTAAGGAGTTTTTCAGATCCTGAATTCTAGCAGGACGGCTGACACCAACCAGCCTGAAGACCCCTACCAAGGCACAAGCTCACCAACTCAGCACAAAAATGAGGTTTCTTCATCTCTCTGTCCCCCTGACTTCGACCTTCACTTCTCAACCAATCAGCAATCACCACATTTCCGACCCTGTCCAGACACAATAATTAACTGAATTATCATTATTAACATCCATCACCATGCCCCATTTTCGTAAAACACTTGCTATTCAACACTCTCCATACTAAAATCTGATTTTCCTAAAAGCACTTTGTTGTCATATTGGATCCTTTAACTTAAAAAATTATAATTTTTAATTTTACAACAAGGAACTGAATGTAGTATGTACGTGACTAAAGTATATGTATTATTCTGCTTTGAATTATTTTTCATTGTTGTATAAGAAATTCTGTTGATTCAAATTTATCCAGCTCTCTCCAACTCAACAATCATAATACATGAGTTTCCACATTACGTTTTAATCAACTGTTCAAAATATATGTAGGCTTCAAAGAATAAAACATCAGAGGAAAACCCAAATTATTATTATTTCTCAAAACTTACTTGTGTCAATCACAAAATTTATTTTGTTTTTTATATCTTAAGTGTCTCAGTGTGCTTTTAATTTTAAAAAAAATTGTTATTACAAATATTAAGTCTCAAATTGGGTAATGAAATAATCTGTGCAACAAACTCCCATGACATGAGTTTACCTACATAACAAACTTGCATATGTACCCCTGAACCTAAAATAAAGTTTTTTTAAAAAGAAAAGAAAATGCTAGTCAACTAAGGAAAACTGAGAAAATAGTCAATAGCCATTTATTAAGCACCTACGATGTGACTGCACATAACTGGGCACCAAAATGAAAATATGAAGGAAAATTCTAGCCTTAAAAAAACTACTGACAATATGACTTCAATGTCAGAAGTGCTAAAATGAATGTGGTATGGTAAGTCTATGTGCACCCAGTATAGGAGCATCCAGATACATAGGGCAACTTCTTGGTGACTTACAAGGAGACTTGGACTCCCACACAATAATAGTGGGAGACTTTAACATTACATTGTCAATATTGGACAGAGTAATGAGACAGAAGGTTAACAAGGATACCCGGGACTTGAACTTGGACCTCGAACAAGTAAACTTAATAAACATTTACAGAACTCTACTCCAAATCCACAAAACATATATTTTTTTTCAGTAACACATCACATTTACTGTAAAAGTGACCACATGGTTGGGAGTAAATCACTCCCCAGCAATTGCATGGCATTTACAGGTTTAAATGAAATATTGGTTGGCTGTTTGTTTGTTATTCTCCTCCCTTATTCCTTCCTGTCTCCATTGTATAACACAATTATTAGTATAAAAGAGCTTTTTAATATCCATTTCTAGACTGCATTCTAGCCTGGGCAATAGAGCAAGATTCCCGTTCTCTCTCCCTCTTTTCCTCTTTCTTTCATTCTCTTTTTCTTCCTTCTTTCTCTCTCTTTTAAAAAAAAAGAAAAAAAACTACTGACAATATGACTTCAATGTCAGAAGTGCTAAAATGAATGTGGTATGTGTAAAAACAGAGGAAGAGCAATTTCCATTTTGATTGTATAGTTTAAGCCAAATTTTATCAAAGTGCTATTCAAGAAACCCTAGCATAAGAACCAGCAAAATTGTTAAAAATGTGTATTTTGATTGCGAACCTCACAGAGAGAGGCACCAAAATGTATACTTTTAACAAAATACCTAGACAAGTGGTTTTTAAACTTTTTGAACATAACCAATAGTAAGAAAAAAAAAGTCTATTTTAGTTTACAACCTGGAATATACATACATAACTGAAATCACAGTTACACACAAAGTTTCAGTGTTTACTGTCAAAGGAGTTACTATGATATTTTCTTTCTTTCTTTCCTTTTTTAGTTGCTGGTCCTTAGCCTAAATCAACTTCTTGATTCATCAAATGGGCTGAAACTGGTGATTCTTATACATGCTCATATTTTAGAATCCGTGGTTTAAGAACTTGCATGGATTTCAGAATCAGAAACTTGAGAACTTAAAATCTACTATCATTCCTTAGTAGCTATGGAGCAATAGAAAATATATTACATTTCTTTCTGCCTCATTTCTTCCAAATGTAAAATTGAAATAATAATAATAGCTATCTTACAGTATTTTTAATAGGAGATCATCAGTAAAATCACTTATCATAGAATGAGCATCTAGCAACTGTCATGGTATAATCATAGAATTGACTTACGGACTACAAAAAAATCAGGCCGCATAACTGGAGAAGATGCCAGAGAGGAAAGAAATGTTTCCTCCAAATGTCATAAGAAGGCACAGTCCTCTACCAATTCTGTCCACAGAAAGGCCAATCCTAGGGCCTGGGTAAAATGAATAGAGCCAGCAGAATGCCCTAAAACTAGCTGTACCTTGAGTCAGGCTATTGGATTTTTTCCCCTGACATACCCTGATCCATGATTTCATTTCTGGATGGAAACATGGAACTGTAGATCTAGAATGAAGTGCTTCTTTAAAATGAACTGCTTTCTTACACACTGGAAAATGGAGCAGGATGATGTATATTCTTAAACCATTTAAGTAGATTTTGAAACTAAGTATAGCTAGATTTCCAGGAATGCTTCAACTTTTTGGAAGAAACAGAAGAGGTGTATGGTACAGGACACAGAATAGGAACACCCAGTAGGCAGCCACAAAAATGGAACGTGAATCTGCCATATATTTATATATTGGGCCTTAAGTAGACAGTGCAATTCTCATTGAATTGTTTTCATCTGTCCATAATCATATTATGCTTAAAAGGGATACTTTAAAATGAAACCCAAATAATCACACATACCATGGACAAAGATACAAAGATAGAAGAGAGTCACTACAGGTCTAGACAGTACCTGGTTAAGCAATGTCAAGACGGTAACAACACTGAGTCAGAGGCCAAAGCACCTCCTGCTCTTCCTGATTGAGATACTCTCAAGTAATTTTCAGGTTTTGCCTTGAAAATTCCATTTTTTG
Source organism: Ateles fusciceps (assembly GCA_036589455.1). NCBI lineage: Eukaryota > Metazoa > Chordata > Mammalia > Primates > Atelidae > Ateles > Ateles fusciceps. Next base: position 11,747,800 of record JAZHEH010001266.1, on the reverse strand, counting down.
ATTCCATGTTTCTAAGAAAAGTCCATGTTTGATTTCATGTTACTAGGAAAATTTCATGTTTGATCCCATCTTTCTAGAAAAAGTTTCAATCTTCCTCAATAGAGACTTTTTATCTCCAAAGTCTAAAGATAATTTTTGCATTCAATCCGAAACACTGTAGTCCAGTGTTTATACTAAAGTCCAAAACCTTTAGTCTAATTCCAAAACAGATGAGCATCTGTTCACTTGAAAGTTAAATAATGGCCCTTGATACAGTCTTCCAAAGGAGTGTGGATTGACAACAGATTCTAGTTCAACAATTTGTATGTAATAGCATGACAATAAAACCACATATAGGAATATGGAAATGTTCAAGTCTATCGAAGCAGGAAACAGGCATATGCTTATATAGTATATGTTATTTTTTTAAAATCACAGAACTAAGCAAGACATTTGTTTTCCTTTTTCCTTGGTATTCTTTTTTTTTCTAGCCAGATATAGAGTATTGTTTTATACTATACTATTTTTATACCAGAGAGAGGGTATTACTTTTAATGATTCTTCCAAGCCAGATACAGATTACGTAATTTGTGTAAAGCTTTGCCTTTTATGACAGATTGAGAAATACATAATAAATTACTAGATGCTGTACTATGCACAGAGGGCATTCTAGACTCTGAAGAACAACAAAATATATCTCACCACATCTTCTAGCCCAAGCTCAGAGACTTGTGCTTTGCTATAACAAACTACATACAAACTCAGCAATATAAGGGGTAATAATACAAGTTTCCAAGCAAGATAGCATTACACTGTTATAATAAGATAAAATCTGTGATGTGTAGTGGTTCTGAGGCTGGTGATGCCTGCAGTTTGTCCCAAGGTGTTTGATACTGGATAAGTGTTTTCAAAGGGATCAACAGCATCAGCCTAGATTCCCACCTGCCACTTCAGTATTTTGCAATCGCTCCTTGGAATGTATAAAGGAATTTCACACAGTCAAAACAACAATTGTTTGGACATATGGTTACTGTCTCAGAAAACACAAACTAAAAATTCAGGGTAAACTTCAATGAGAAGATTTAAAGCAGCAGGCATTCAAGTGTAGCTTTTTTATAAATCTTTTTTTTTTGCAAGGGCTTTATATTATTTGAGCAGACCTCATTTGAGGCAAGAAAACAATAATCAGGCTTTTCTCATGATTATTCCATGTCCTATTGCTGATTTTATTTATTAATATAGGTCATTTCTTTCACCTGAATAAGCTTTCTTACCCTATCCTAGAAAGCCTTATTTCTTGCTTCACATTTTAAAAATAGGATTGTTTCCCCTATTTGTAGGATTTAATTAATATCAATTTATTTAATCTTCTTGAGCACCTTATATTGTGAAAAATTATATTCAGTAAGGGTAGGTGAAATAGTAACTGAAATGATCCTCCCTCCATTCAGAATTTAGCCCTCAGTGGGAGGGGCCTATAGAGAGGTGGAAAGAAACTCTGCTATGTGGTACAATCAGTGCAAAGGTAAAGGAGAAGAGACGGTTTCATCGTGCCCAGAAGAGGTGCAGCAATCCCATTACTAGATATATACTCAAAGGAATATAAATCATTCTACCATAAAGATACATGCACATGTATGTTCATTGCAGTACTATTTATTCACAATAGCAAAGAGATTAAATTAACCTAGATGCCCATGAAAAGTGGACTGGATAAAGGAAATGTAGTGTGTGTGTGTGTATGTGTGTGTGGGGGGGTTTTTTATATATACACACACACACATATATTATGGAGTGCTATGCAGCCATAAAAAAGAATAAGATCATTGGCCTTTGCAGCAACATGAGGTGGAGCTGGAAGCCATTACCTGAGCAAATTAATGCAGAGACAGCAAACCAAATGCTGCACATTCTCACTTATAAGTGGCAGCTAAACATTGAGTACACATGAACACAAAGAAGGGAACAATAGGCATTGGGGCCTATTTTAGGGTGGATGGTGGGAGGAGGGTAAGGATTGAAAAACTACCTATTTGGTATTATGCTGATTACCTGGATGACAAAATTATGTGTATACCAAATCCCCCATGACACGCAATTTACTCATACAACAAACCTGCACATGTACCCTTGGAACCTAAAACAAAAGTTGAAAAGATAAAAGAAAAAAATTAGCATAAACTTTTTTTTTTATTTCTTGCTCCCTGAGCACAGTATTAAAGGACATGAAGGATTTAACTGCATGAGAAGAGAAAATGAGCTTTCTAGGCAGGGAAGAGTAATTGCAAAGCCTAAGATTGCATGTGAAAATGTGGGCCTTGGTGTCATCGGGGGAGGTGATAAGCCTTTGAGGAAGGTTTGGGTCTCAGCCTAAAGCACTGTTTCTCAAATTGCATGAGAATTGCTTGGGCATGTTTCTCAATACACACCCCCATGGACACTCATGTGCTTTCAGAACTGGCCTACAATGGTGATGATTCCTCTATGGGTATTAAGATCACTGGAGAAGCCTTAAAAAAAATATCCTTCCTAAGTCCTATCTTTAAAGATTTTGACTCATTTGTTCTGTGGCGGATCAGAGCACGTTTATCACCCCAGATAATCCTAATATTTAGCCAGGGTCAAGAATCAAGAAGCGGGAAACTGCACATTCACAAGCTGCCAAGTGATTCAGATGCTCATTACCAGTCTAGAATTGCGGTTCTGAGGCTCAGTGCAACACAAGTTAAACACTATTCACTAAAGCAGTTGTCCTCAAAGTGTGATTCCCAGACTAATAGCATCAGTACAACCTCGTGACTTAGTCTGTTTGAGCTTTTATAACAAAAATACTATCGGTGATTTATATACAATAGAAATGTATTTCTTAACAGTTCTAGAGGCTGGGAAGTCCAAGATAGTCACCAGCAGATTTTGTGTCTGGTGAGGAATCAGTTTTTAATTCATAGGTGATGGCTTCTTGCTGTGTCCTTGCATAGTAGAAGGAGCAAAGAAGCTCCCCTCTGGCCTCTTTTATAAGGGCACTAACTCCATTTATGAGGGTAGAGCCCTGATTACTTCCTAAGGAATCCACCTATTAATACTATTACCCTGGGGATGTGGCTTCACCATATGTATTTTGGGGACACACCAACATTCAGACTATAGCACCTAGGTATTTGTTAGAAATATCAACTCTTGGGTGACACCCCAGACTCACTGGATCAGAAACACGAGGGGTCAGGTCCAACAACCTATACTCTAACAAGTCCTGATGATTCTGATGTCATTAACTTTGAAAACTTATGCACTAAAGAGGAACTGTTGCAGTGTGTGTCTGAGGGGATGTGTTGGTGTACTGGGTGGCAGGGGAAGGCAGGGAAGGTTATGCACAAACCTATTTCCTTGAGTTGCTAATTAAGGGGCAACGTTTTTATAATTTGTCTTTCTTAGCATGAGGCACATTTCCACATGAATTGCAGAGCAAGAAAAGTAAAACAGATGATACTTTTAACTTTCCTTTTTCTGACATTTGACTCTCTTGTGGCCATCCCATCTTCCTAGGATAGCTATAGCTTGATTGTTATTTAACAAGTCCAGAAAACAATGACTGAAATATAAACACTTTATAATATAAACTCTTAAGTAAACCCTAGGCATACATTTTCCACATTCTGTTTCAAAATGCATTGGACCTGGCACATCACATTTCCTCTCCCCAAGTTTTTTTTTTAAATGAGTCTTGCTTTACAAAGAGGCAGGGAAGGAGTGTCTGATATTGTTGAGAGAGGCTGCCAAGAGCCACACTTACGGTTGACAAGGTAGGTGTCCTAAAAAGTCTTCATGTCTTTCAGTTTCTAGAAAATTACATCCTTAGCAAAGGACAAAAATGGCTAATTAAGTTTTAGTGAGAAGTGCCTCCGTGTTTGGATATTATCAGTTATTTCTGGCTTTGGGATGCTTTTCCTCTCTAGAGAGGGCTGCATCAGCTTTTGGAAGAGCATGAGCTCTGCAGTTATACAGACATGGATTCCACTCCAGGCACTCTAGCTTATTTATGGCTCTGGGAAATTGGTCAAGTTATGCAATATTCCTGAACCTCCATCTCCTTTAGATGTAAACTAAGGATAATGATTCTTTCTTTAAATGGTTATATCGTTAGCAGCAAAATAAGACAAAGTGCATGTCCCATTGGAGATGCTGAGTTATATTAGTTCTCTTCCCCTTTCTCTTCCTTGCCACCCTTTAACCATGATGCCATGAAGAGTTCTCTAGGTTGAGTCTGAAATATTCTAATCTTTCTTCTCTTGCCAGTGATAATCTTGGTACAAGAAAAAGCACTGGGCCCAGCATGATGGCTCAGCACTTTGGGAGGCCAAGGCAGGTGGATCACCTGAGGTCAGGAGTTCGAGATTAGCCTGGCCAACATAGAGAAAAGCTGTCTCTACTAAAAATGCAAAAAAAAATTTGCTGGGTGTGGTGGCACATGCCTGTAGTCCCAGCTACTCAGGAGGCTGAGGCAGAAGAATCTCTTGAACTTAGGAGGTAGAGGTTGCAGTAAGCTGAGATCACACCACTGCACTCCAGCCTGGGCAACAGAGTGAGACTCCATCTCCAAAAAGAAAAAAGAAAAAACATTGCAGTGGATGGGTTATCTCATGAGGACATGGACTAGCAAACTCTATCTACAATAAGGAAAAATATGTAAACAAAGATACAGCATTGCTATAATTACAATCAATTGTAAACTTTAATTCAGTTAATTCAGTCCAGAAGCCTATAAATATTGGACACATCTTTGAACTTATCTCTTCACTTTTTTGTTTGTGCAGCATAAAATATACTTTCAGAACAGGCTCAACACAGGTACACCATTCACTTAATACATAGAAAACTTCTAGAAAATAATCCAGAATGGCGCAACTAACTCCAACCTTAGTCATGTTTAGACCCAGCCCTTGTTATAAATATATATTTAGAAACTGCCACACATGATTCTCTCATTGATAAGACTTCCCAAAATAAACCTAATGGTAACATAGGGCCACAGCCTGATACCCATGGGACCGATGTATTTCAGAATGCAAAATTTTTCTAATTTTATGGAGGTAATGCAGCCCATTTACCTTGCATTAATTAGCACCCCAGCAGGTCTGGGCAGCATTTATGTTTAAACAGGTTAATATTTCCACAATTTAATATGTAAACATTGATATTAATGAGATAAAGGCCAAAAGAGCCTCACATTTAGTTCATGCCATAAAATAAGTTCAAATCAAGTTTCAAAACCAAATGAGAAAACATACGGTTTTCAGAATTTTTTACTTTAATAATTATAAGTATACTATTGAAGACCCACAATGTATCACCCCTAGGGAATTTTAAATCCCATTAGGTTACTGTATCCAAAAATTTACACATCTCATGGGCAAGGTCCAAATTGCATTTAAAGCCACTTGTTCAATTATAAAAGGACATATATTATTTCAAATCATGCCATTGTACTTTGGATACATAAGGGATGACTTTTAGTTCATGATGATGATTTTAAAGGTATTGAAGGAAAAAACTGCCTAGTGAAAATAAAAGTTGATTTGCAAACTTATTTTTAAAATATGTTACAGCTTTGAAGGAGAAAATTTGAGAAAATTTATTTTTATTTTTTTTTGAAATTAAGGAAAATAAGACTTTTTAAATAATCATTGACATTTTAGCTCCTAAAAACTGTACTGATAATGGTTGAGCTTAATTCCTAGAGCATTTGCTCCTCTGTTTTAGATGGCATTAAAAGCAGGGACATTCTTTTAGGAGCTGCCAGGGCCCTTCAGGACTAGCATACCGTGCTGGGGAATGGGGCAGGTAAATGGAGGAATAGATGCAATTTCATGTGGCCAAAAAACAACCAGTGTGGCCAGGTGCAGTGGCTCATGCCTGTAATCCCAGCACTTTGGGAGGCAGGGGCAGGTGGATCACCTAAGGTCAGGAGTTTGAGACCAGCCTGGCCAACATGGTGAAACCCCATCTCTACTAAAAATACAAAAATTAGCCAGGCATGGTGGCATGCACCTGTAATCTCAGCTACTCAGGTGGCTGAGGCAGGAGAATTGCTTGAACCTGGGAAGCAGAGATTGCAGTGAACCGAGATCTCGCCATTGCACTGCAACCTGGGCAGCAGAGTGAGAATCTGTCTCAAAAAAAAAAAGAAAAGAAAAGAAACAGTTTGATAGAATTTTCTGAGTATTATTGTGAAAAACACTGTGTGCTGATATATTTTGGGCTTTCCCAAATATATCTATGCTCAAAGTATCTTTGAATGTGATATTTTGTAGGGTTCTCATAGGCTTTTATTCATTCAATCATTTTTTGCTGAGATACTTATTATGTGCCAGAAAGAGTACTAGGCCCTTGAGATACAATGGTGAATAGAAAGCCTTTCTTCTGTTCATAATACAGTGGAGAGATATAAACAGTTTCTGAGGAAAATAATTCAGGTTAAGCAGATGAAAAACATCAAGTTTTTCAATCCCATAATCATCACATTTTCTTAACTTGCTTTGTGTGCCTTGAGATAATTTGGGATTTCTACCTTTGGATTAGGTAAGAAAAGAATTCGGTTCATAACAGTAACTACAATTCATTGAGCATTTTATACCAGGCCTTTTGCTAAGCCCAGTTATGTAATTACCTCATTTTACTCTCACAACAACTGTATTAGAAGTACAATTATGTGTTATTTTACAAATTAAAAAAAAACAAAGATTAGAGAGGACAAAGAATCCTTTCTAGCTCCCACAACCAAGTCCAGCTCCAAAAATTTCTATATTCCCAAATCTGAAAAGCGCTGAAAACCAACAAAATATGTTTTCATAATCTTTTAGCATCAAATGCTGCCCTAAATAGTCTTTATATTGCTCTCTTAGGGAAAAAAATTCCTACATTTATACATTTCTCTTTAGCAATAGTCATATGCTTGATTAAGGAGTACTGCCTTAGATCCTGCTGGGGATATTATGTAATACATAATAATGCATTGTATTTCCTTTCTAAAATAAGAATAATTCTAATTTATAGCACACATCCAAGAATTATAGATAAGAGATATAGAACACTGGTTTTTTTATCTCCAGGTTATCCTTACCAGACAGTTCTCAAAAACCTCTTTTAACAAGTCCATGATATTTAGGGTAACCTTATAATTTATCATCTAAACATTTCAGAGATATTACTAATAATTACTCAGGGACAGGGGGCATAAATCGAGATCATTCTGGGAAAACAAAGATGTATGGCCCACCCTAGTTTGGTGACCATGTGGCCTGAGGGAGAGCGAATGCCCAGTAATTGATGAAGTGTTTATATCTGAGTTAGACTGAATTTGCCTGCTGCAGTAATGTAAGCATATCAACTATAAGCTTTTAAGAGTTTTAGAAAGACTTTAAGAGGTGTAATGGCTCTTGGCTTTGAGAAAACTCCCTCTGGCCCAATGTGGATGACCATGGGTATGAAAGTAAGAACAGCTACAAGTAAGGAGGTTATCTTACCAATTAGGCAAAAGCTGATGAAAACTCAAAATAATACATTGTTAGCACAGCCTACACTCAAGGGAAGGAATCATTAGAATTTCAGACGGATGACCAATTGCATATGGGCAATAAAGGAGAGAGCAGAGCCTTGGAAAATTCCCAGACACTTGGAAAATGATTTGCTAAGATAGAGAATTCAGAGTCACTTTTGGGAAAATAGCCTGAGACCTTCAATTTTAGTGTGTCTGTGGGATACTTCCAACTCTACTAGCAGAAAAATTCACATGCAATTAGGTAATAAAGAGTATTTGTTTCTATCACCCCATCCCTTGCCCCAAATGGCCTGACTCGGTACTTTAAACATGGTAGATGCCAAATAAGATTTTTGTCTGTTGCCAGTAAGGATTCTTGAGCTATTGACCTCTAATCTCCAGTATAATTATCCCTAGTCAAGGATTATTCACTGTATTAGGGTTCTCTGGAGAGACAATTATATATATACATACATATGTAAAATATATAATATATCTATCCCATCCTATATATATGGGCATTTATTAAGTATTAACTTATATAATACATATGTATATATGATAGATATGTATATATAATATATAATAGATATGTATATATATGTGTGTGTATATATATATGTGTATATATGTGTGTGTGTGTGTATATATATATATATATGGGAGTTTATTAACTTACACGATCACAAGTTTCAACAATAGGCTGTCTGAAAGCTTGAGGAGCAAGGAGAGATGGTCTGTTTCAAAACTGAAGAACTTAGAGTCCAACGTTTGAGGGCAGGAAGCATCCTGCATGAGTGAAAGATACAGGCTGAGAGGCGAAGCCAGTCTCTCCTCTTCACATTTTTCTGCCTGCTTTATATTCGCTGGCAGCTAATTAGGTTGTGCCCACCAGATTAAGGGTGCATCTGCCTTCCCCAGCCCACTGGCTTAAATGTTAATCTCCTTTGGAAACACCCTCACAGACACACCCAGGATCAATACTTTGCATCCTTCAATCCAATCAAGGTAACACTCGGTATAAACCATCACAAGTCCACCCCTTGCCAACCTGAACCCCTACACATCTCCTGAGATCATACATAATCTCAAAAAAGACAATAATAAGATTATAATTGTGCCTAATATAATACAACTATCTTTGATACAACTGGAAACACACCAATCCCCAACTCAAATACTATTACATAAAGTTAACAATACTTATATGCTGATGTGGACTCAACAAATCTTGTCACATAATAGAGGAGAAAATAAATAAAATGAAGATATTTTCTTAGTACAAGTGTATACCTGCACAAACATGTTTTTAACAAAAGAATGAGGAAATACGGCAATTACAGTCCTTGTTTCTGCAACTGGTCACATGGTAATAGCTGGTATTGATGACTACCACCTTCTTCTACTACCCATTCTGTATTCCCTTTGCCTTCAGCAAGTACCTCAGCAGGTCATGGTTTTTTTCCTGATGTAGGGACCCAAACCTTTATTACTGATGGGTCTGGACCATTTGTAGTCCTGCCTGGATCAGGTTGTTGTCATTTCCCATTTACCTTAATCATAGAGAATGCATGGTAATATTAAGAGATGCCCTAATGGATCTTCTGTAGTCCATGCATACTCTTCCTTACCTCAGTTATGTAGTAGTAGACTGATTTCATCTTGATAGTCCAAGTCAATCACCCGAGCCAACACTGCCAACTCCCTTCTTAGCCTGTTGACTTAAAGGTAGGAGGAGCCCAAAGTGTCCAAGTGGCAATCTTAACTTCCAGTTTAATGGAATCGTTGTTATGTCTCCTGGTTATAGTGTTCCTCCCTCTGGAACTAGGACCTCTAGGCCAGCAGAACGTAATATCATGGGAACAGGAAGCAAAAATCTTGCCAGTGGATCACTAGGGGTTATGGTGAGTGGTGCCACTTCCACTTCCACCCCTTGAATTCTGGCTATGGGAGAAATAGTACCATGTATTGGATGCTGATTCAAAGCATACACGGCCTTCTGGAGAACTTTGCCCCAGCTCTGCAAAGTATTGTCACCTAGTTAGCATTGTAATTGTGACTTCAAAAGGCCATTCCACCGTTCTATCAATCCAGCTGCTTCAGGATGATGGCGAACACGGTAAGACTGGTGAATTCCATGAGCATGAGCCCACTGCCAAACATCTTTAGCCATAAAGTGAGTGCCTTGGTCAGAGGCAATGCTCTGTGAAACACCATGATGGTGGATAAGGCATTCCCTGAGTCCACAGATGGTAGTCTTGGCAGAAGCATTGTGTGCAGGATAGACAAACCCATATCTGGAGTAAGTGTCTATTCCACTGAGGACAAACCTCTTCCCTTTCCAAGATGGAAGAAGTCCAATATAATCTGTCACCAGGTAGCTGGCTGATCACCCCAAGGAGTGGTGCCATATCAAGGGCTCAGTGTTGATCTCTGCTGCTGGCAAATTGGGCACTCAGCAGTGGCCGTAGCCAGGTCAGCCTTGGTGAGTGGAAGTCCATGTTGCTGAGCCCATCTCTGCCACCATGGGCACTTTGTTCGTGGGCCCATTGGATGATACAGCGGTGGCTGGAGAAGAGGCTGAGTGGTGTCCAGAGAATGGGTCATTGTATCTACTTGATTATTAAAATCTTCCTCTACTGAGGTCATCCATTGGTGACCTTGTGTCACATGGTATACAAATATCTTCACAGTTTTTGATCAGTAGAGCAGTCTATCCACATACCTCTTCCCCAAGTTTCTTTGTCACCAATTTTCCAATCATGCTTCTTTCAAGTCCCTGACCATCTAGCCAAACTATTGGCTACAGCACATGAATCAGTATAAAATTTCACATCTGGCCACTTCTCCTTCCATACAAAGTATACAACCAGGTGCACTGCTTGAAGCTCTGCCCACTGGGAAGATTTCTCTTCACTGCTGTCCTTCAGGGATGTCCTAGAAAGGGGCTGTAGTGCTGCAGCTGTCCACTTTTGGGTGGTGCCTACATATCATGCAGAACCATCTGTGAACCAGGCCCCAGTCTTCTTTTCCTCTGTCAACTGATCATAGGGAACTCCCATGGGGCAATCAGTGCAGGTTGAGGGAGAGAAGGCAGGGTGGTAGGAGTGGAGACCACGGGCATTTGAACCACTTCCTTATGTAACTTACTGTGCCTTCAGGACCTGCTTGAGCCTGATCACATATATACCACTTCCATTTGATGATGGAATGCTGCTGTGCATGACCCACTTTATGACTAGACGGGTCATAAAGTACCCAGTTCATGATAGGCAATTCAAGTCTTGTGATGACTCAATGACCCATAGTCAAATGTTCAGTTTCCACTTTCCACCAAAGCCCAGTAACAGACCAAGAGCTGTCTCTCAAAAGGAGAGTAGTTATCTGCAAAGATGGTAAGGTCTTGCTCCAAAATCCTAGAGGCCTCCACTGTGATTCACCTGTGGGGGCCTGCCAGAGGCTCCAAACAGCACCCCTATCTGCCACTCACCTTAAGCAACATTGGATCTGCTGGGTCATATGGCCCAAGTGGCAGAGCAGAAAAGCTTGCACAGCAACCTGGACCTGTTGCAGAACCTTCTCCTGTTCTGGACCCCACTCAAAACTGGTAGCCTTTTAGGTCACTTGATACATGGGGCAGAGTAACACACCCAAATGAGGAATGTGTTGCCTCCAAAATCCAAATAGGCCCACTCGGCGTTGTGCCTCCGCCTTGGTTGTAGGAGGGGCCAAATGCAGCAACTTATCCTTTACCTTAGAAGGATTATCTCAACAGGCCCCACACCACTCAACCCCTGGAAATTTTACTGAGGTAGAAGTTCTCTGAATTTTAGTCAGATTTATTTCCCACCCTCTGGCACACAAATGTCTCACCAATAAGTCCAGTGTGTTTGCTACTTCTTGCTCACTGGATCCAATCAACATAATGTCATCAATGTAATGGACCAGTGTAATACCTTGTGGAAGCAAAAAGCAATCAAGTCCTCTCCAAATAAGATCCCTGCGGTAGAACTGTAAAGGTATATTGCTGGCCTTGCCAGCTGAAGGCAAATTGCTTCTGGTGGGCCTTACAGACAAGAATGAAGAAATAGGCATTTGCTAAGTCAATGGCTGCATACTAGGTACCAGGAGATATGTTAATTTGCTCAATGAAACCACATCTAGTACAGCTGCTGCAATTGGAGTCACCACTTGGTTAAGCTTACAATAATCCATGTCATTCTCCAAGACCCATCTGTCTTCTGCACAGATCAAATGGAACAGTTGAATGGGGATGTGGTGGGAATCACCACCCCTGCATCTTTCAAGTCCTGATGGTGGCACTAATCTCTGCAGTCCCTCCAGGGATGCGATATTGTTTTTGATTTATTATTTTTCTAAGTAGGGGCAGCTCTAATGGCTTCCATTTAGCCTTCCCCACCATCATAGCCTCAACCTACCAGTCAGGGAGCCAATGTGGAGGTTCTGCAGCCACTAAGTATGTCTATGCCTATTATGCATTCTGGCACTGGGGAAATGACCAAAGGATGAGCCCAGGGACCCACTGGACCCACTATAAAGCAGACCTAAGGTAAAACTCCATTTATTACCTGACCTCCATTAGCCCCTACTTTAACTGTGGGACCACAATGATGTTTTGGTTCCTCTGGAATCAACGTCAGCTCAGAGCCGGTGTCCAGTAGTCCCTGAAATATCTGATCATTTCTCTTTCCCCAATACACAGTTATCCTGGTAAAAGGCCAGAGGTCTCCTTGGGGAAGGATGGGAGAAAGATTCACTGCATAAACTGTCAGTAATGTAGTGGGGTCCTTCCACAAGGGGACCTGGCTTCCCGTTGATTCAGTTCTGGGTCTTAAACTGGCTCAAGCCCAAAAATTGATTGACAGGCCATGATTTCCTGTTTTTATAATTCAAATTAGCATTTTGTCTATTCGACCTAGAAGTTTTCTGTTTATATAAATTAAGCAAAAATGCAGTGGGCTTCCTGTCAATTTCACTTCTAGAAACACCATGATTAATTAGCCAATGTCAGAGCTCTACAGGAGTCAGACTATTCTGATTGTTGCTTTGCCTCTGCTGTCCATTACAGTAGCTATGAGCCCCTTGCCTTTGATGGTTGAGTGCTGCCACTTGGCCCCTGCCACCTTGGGACCCAATTATTCCCATTGTATTTAAATTTTGTTGTTGAGTGACTGCAGTTCCCACTGTTAGTTCCAATATACAGAAAAGAGCAATTACAAGGCTCTTCAATACCACAGGTGCTGCCCTCACAAGTCTATTTTGCAAGGTATTTGTCAAGAGTATGTCTTCTGCAACCTCCCAGCTGGGATAAGTAGGTCTAAAGTGACTAATCCACTCCACCATCCCAATCTCCCTAAGCCTCTGGATCCCTTCCTCTACATGAAACCAAAGAAGATCAGACATTTCCAGTTCACTTACAGTGGGCCATCTTTTACTCTGTATTTCAGCTAACCAAGCAAGTAAACTATTAGAACCTTTTTTAACTCCTTGAGCTACACCAAGCCTTTAGTCTAGTTATAGGTCGAGTAGCAAACAGGGGTGTTGGGGGTGACTCCTGAGGAGAATCAACATTATTTTTCCTGGCAACTACTTCAGGAGAGGCTATCACTGTTTCCTCAGCCAGTACAGGGTTTATCTCCTCGAAAAAAGGTGGAAAGGCTGATGGCAGCATGGGTCAGGGAGGGGATGTTGCCCACTACTGGGGATGGGAAGCTGTTTCTTCTGGCAAAAAAGGTTTATCAGAGTTTACAAACTCAATATCCCCAGCTTCATCAGTGTCCTCCCACACATCCCCATTCCTAGTTTCAGGGTCTCATTCTCTTCCAGTCAAGGCCCTCACTTTAACAGTAGACACCTGGCGAGGCTATGCATGCACTTTTTATTGCAAGTCACCCACTTACATGATAAAAGCTTGTGTCTGTTTTTCCCATAATTTCAGCTCTTTCTCTATAGGAGATAAGACTCTTACTCAGGGCAATCTTAGCAGATTTAAGGCTCAGTGTCCTGCTTCTGAAGCCAGGAGATAGAATCTCTGAGTTCATCATTCTCTTTCATCACTTTATCTACTAAACTTAGGAGCAACCAACCAGATCCATTATGTTCCTCGGTTCTCCACATATGGTCAAGGTATAATGGTATAATGTATAGAGTCACTAAACTCCTTGCCTCTCACAAGCAGTGGAGTGAATCAGGAGTGTCAAATGCATTTATTTTGCATAACTCTCTAAACAGTTCACACCAAGGACTATCAGCATTCTCCATACTATTAGAAGTAAAGTCCTTAGCATTTTGGGGTCTAATCATATGAAGGAGCCAACTCCAGAAACCCCAAAACCAACAAAATAACTTCATCTTCAATATTCTGTTCCTTTAGAACCACTCCTGGTACCAAAATCTGTATTAGTCAGGGTTCTCTGGAGGGAATAACTAACAGGATAGATACATATGTACAAAAAGAGGAGTTTATTAAGTATTGACTTACATGATCACAATGTTCCACAATAGGCTGTCTGAAAGCTTGAGAAGCAAAGAGAGCCAGTCTGAGTCTTTAAACTGAAGAACTTGGAGTCTGATGTTTGGGGGCAGGAAGCATCCCAGCATGGGAGAAAGATGTTGGCTGGATGGCTAGGCCAGTCTCTCCTTTTCATGTTTTCTGCTTGCTTTATATTTGCTAGCAGCTGACTAGATTGTGCCCACCAGATTTAGGGTGGGTCTGCCTTCCCCACCCCACTCAATGTTAATCTCCTTACAGACACACCCAGGATCAATACTTTGCATTCTTAAATCCAATCAAGTTAACAGTATTAATCATCACATTCACCTTTTAACTTTTGTATGTTAATTGTAAACTTAGGCATGAAGGGTAGCAAAATATGTCACTTTGACATAAAAATTATTTTGAGCTGAAGACTATTGAGAAGAAGCAAATACAAGAAAAGCTCTCTGCTAACTCCCTATTTGACTAAAAGCATTTCATAAATTCACAGAAGTGTTCCTCCTCCCATCTCTACCAGGAAGAACAAAGGCTGGTCAATGTCAGGATCAGCAAACATTTATCGAGTACCTATTATGGACCAGGTCTTGGGCAAAGAAGGGCCCAACATATAATAACATGTATAAAACATCCACCCACAATGCACACTGCAATGTACACCCAGATGCTCAGTTAATAATATTTTGCTGTGCCACTTGGAGGTAAGGAGACGATATTCAATGTAATAATGATGTCAAAACTGCCAACCCCAAATAATTATCAGTATATCATTTTGTATGATTCCACTATGGAAACATACTAATATTCAAATGCTCTAGTTAACTTTACCAAAGGTACCAGAGCTGCATAATCTGTGATAATTCATTGTCTGATCAACATCATATAATTAATGTATTTTGAGGAGGGCTTCTTAGCCTCACTTGCCCTAATATGAAGATATGCAGCTGTTAATAAAAGGGAAATGAAGATCAAAAAGCATCCAATCTACAAAAAGAGATGTACTTGCTTTACTGCCCTACCCTTCTTGGCATAATTTCCTTCTATCTAATGCTTAGTTTTTCATTTTAATTACTGTGATCTAGTTATTATTTTTGGTAATCACATCCCAGGAGAACTTAAACCATGTTTGAGCTTCACAGTATGGGCAGACATTTAAGGGTTTAGAAGGCTTGTGTATGTGTCTCTAAAAATGCCAAAATACACAGAAAAGAAACTATAAACTGGTTAAAACTTCTCTTTTTTTTCCTTTGGCATGGTAGTGTTTTTTTCCTCCCATAAGTTATTGGGGTACAGGTGGTTTTTGGTTACATGAGTAAATTCTTTAGTGGTGATTTGTGAGATTTGGGTACACCCATCACCTAAGTAGTATATGCTGCACCATATTTGTAGTCCTTTATCCTTCACCCCACTGGTCTATATGTCTATTTTTATACCAGTGCCATGCTGTTTTGGTGACCATGACCTTTATAGTATAGCTTGAAATCAGGTAGTGTGATGCCTCAAGATCTGTTCTTTCCGCTTAGGCAATGTGGGTTCTTCTGCTTTGGCAATGTGGGCTCTTTATTGCTTTCATAAAAATTTTAGAATTGTCTTTTCCAATTCTGTGAAGAATGATGGTGATATTTTGATAGGGATTGCATTGACTTTGTAGATTGCTTTTGGCATTATGGTCATTTTCACAATATTGATCTACCCATCCATGAGCATGGGATGTGTTTCAATTTGTTTGTATCATCTATGATTTCTTTCAGCAGCGTTTTGTAATTTTCCTTGCAGAGGTTTTTTGACTCCTTGGTTAGGTACATTCCTAAATATTTTATTTTTCTTTTGCAGCTATTATAAATGGAGTTGAGTTCTTGATTTGATTCTCCAATTGGTTGCTGTTGGTGTATAGAAGAGCTACTGATTTGTGTAGATTAATCTTGTACCCAGAAACTTTGCTGAATTCTTTTATCCGTTCTAGGAGCTTTCTGGATGAGTCTTTAGGGTTTTCAAGGTAAATGATCATATCATCAGTAAAAGTGTCAGTTTGACTTCCTCTTTATGTATTTGGATGCCCTTTATTTCTTTCTCTTGTCTGATTGCTCTGGCTAGGACTTCCAGTACTATGTTGAAGGGGAGTGCTGAGAGTGAGCATCCTTGTTTAGTTCCAGTTCTCAGAGGGGGATGCTTTCAAATTTTCTCCATTCAGTATTATGTTGGTTGTGGTTTTGCCATAGATGGCTTTTCTTATATTAAGGTGTGTCCCTTGTATGCCAATTTTGCTGAGAGTTTTAATCATAAAGTGATGCTGAATTCTGTTGAATGCTTTTTCTGCATCTATTGAGATGATGATGTAATTTTTGTTTTTAATTCGGTTTATATGGTGTATTACATTTATTGACTTGTGGATATTAAACTATCCCTGCATTCCTGGTATGAAATGCACTTGATGATGGAGAATTATCTTTTTGATATGTTGTTGGATTTGGTTAGGTAGTATTTTGTTAAATATTTTAGCATCTATGATCATCAATGATATCAGTCTGTAGTTTTCTTTTTTGTTATGTCCTTTCCTGATTTTGGCAGTAGGGTGATACTGGTTTCATAGAATGAATTAGGGAGGGTTTCTCTTGCTCTGTCTTGTGGAATAGTGTCAAAAGCATTGGTACATATTCTCTTTGAATGTCTGGTAGAATTCTGCTGTGAATCTTTCTGGTCTTGGACTTTTGTTGTTGTTAATAATTTTTAATTACCATTTCAATCTCATTGTTTGTTATTTGTCTGTTCAGGGTATCTAATTCTTCCTGATTAAACTAGAAGGGTTTATTTTTCCAGGAATTTATCTATCTCTTCTAGGTTTTCTAGTTTATGTGTGTAAAAGTGATCATAATAGCCTTGAATGATCTTTTGTATGTGAGTGGTGTTAGTTATACCTCCTGTTTCAGTTTTTAGTGAGGTTATTAGGATTTTCTCTCTTCTTTCTTGGTTAATCTTGCTAACGGTCTGTCAATTTTATTTATCTTTTCAAAGAACCAGCTTTTTGTTTCATTTATTTTTTGTATTGTTTTTGTTTCAACTTTATTTAGATGTGCTCTGATCTTGGTTATTTCCTTTCTTCTGTTGAGTTTGGGTTTGGTTTGTTCTTGTTTCTCTAGTTCCTTGAGACGTGATCTTAGAATGTCAATTTGTGCTCTTTCAGTCTTTTATGTAGGCTTTTAGGGTTATGAACTTTCCTCTTAGACTGCCTTTGCTTTATCCCAGAGCTATTGGTAGGCTGTGTCATCATTGTCATTCAATTTGAATAATTTTTTCATTTCCATCTTGATTTCATTTTTGACTCAATGCTCATTCAGAAACAGGTTCTTTAATTTCAATATATTTGCATAATCTTGAAGGTTTCTTTTGGACTTGATTTGGGATTAGGGTGATACAGTTTCGTTCCAATGTGGTCTGAGAGAACGCTTGATATCATTTCAATTCCTTTAAATGTATTAAGACTCATTTATGGCTCAACATATGATCTATCTTGGAGAAGTTCCACACACTGTTGAATAGAATGTATATTCTGTGGTTGTTGGATGAAATGGTATATCTGTTAAGACCATTTGTTTCAAAGTATAGTTTAAATCCATTTTTTGTTGTTGTTGTTGACTTTCTGTCTTGATGACCTGTCTCATGCTGTCAATAGAGTATTGAAGTTGCCCAGTATTATTGTGTTCCTGTGTGTCTCATTTCTTAGATCTAGGCATAATTGTTTATAAATTTGGGAGCTCCAGTGTTAGGTGCATATATGTTTAAGATTGTATTATTTTCCTGTTGGACAGGGCCTTTACCATTATATAATGTCCCTCTTTGTCTCCTTTAACTGCTGTTTTAAAGTTTGTTTTGTCTGACATAAGATTACTTCTGCTTGCTTTTGGTGTGCATTTGCATGCAATGCCTTTTTTCCACTCCTTAGGGTTATGTGAGTCCTTATGTGTTAGGTGAGTCTCCTGAAGGCAGCAGATAGTCAGTTGGTGAGTTCTTATCTATTATGTGGTTCTGTATCTTTTATGTGGAACATTTACGCCATTTACATTCAATGTTAGTGCTGAAATGAGAGGTACCATTGCATTCATCATGCTCTTTGTTGCCTGTGTACTTTTGTTTCTTGGTTTTTCTTTTTAACATGTATTTTTGTTTTATAGGTCCTGTGTGATTTATGCTTTAAACAGGTTCTGTTTTGATTTGCTTCCAGGATTTGTTTCAAGATTTAGAGCTCCTTTTAGCAGTTCTTGTAGTGGTGGCCTGGTAGTGTTGAATTCTCTCAACATTTGTTTGTCTGACAAAGACTGTATCTTTACTTCATATGTGATGCTTAGTTACACTGGATACAAGAAATTCTTTGCTGATAAATTTATTTAAGGAGGCTGAAGATAGGGCCCCAATTCTTTCTGGCCTGTAGGGTTTCTGCTGAGAAATCTGCTGTTAATCTGATAGGTTTTCCTTTAAAGGTTACCTGGTGCTTCTATCTCCCCAGCTCTTAATATTCTTCCTTCATCTTAACTTTGGATAACCTGACGACAATATGTCTAGGCAATGATCTTTTTGCAATGAATTTCCTGGGTGTTCTTTGTGCTTCTTGTATTTCGATGTCTAGGTCTCTAGCAAGACCAGGGAAGTATTCCTTGATTATTCTTCCAAATATGTTTTCCAAGCTGTTAGAATTCTCTTCTTCCTCAGGAACACCAATTATTCTTAGGTTTGGTCATTTAACATAATTCCAGACTTATTGGAGGCTTTGTTCCCGGATTTTTATGGAAACCATAAGAATTGAGATCTACTCAAATGAATGTCATGAAAATGACTCATCTCACTCTCTATTCCTGTAACTAGTTCTCTTGCTCTTAATATTGAGTCTAGTTTCCATTTTGCTGAGGTTACACTTCATTACACAGAATTTCTTAAAAATAAAAACATCAAACATCAAAGCAGGACTTGTTTTCTGACCTACTTTTGATGATCATTGAAGACAATGAGGTTTCTGTTCATCTCCCTCTCCTTGATGTTCTTTCTTTGTGATTATCCCCATCTTTTGTAATTCGTTACACCCCAAGGCAATTACTGCATTTCAAGAACTGCACAGCTTTAAAAGAAATTTCCATGCAGAGTTACAGAAACTGAATGCCACATTGCTAAGCAAAGTACCCTTCCTTACGGCACTGTGGATTAGCCTTTCCATGCTAACAGGCATGGATGCAGACAATTTCTTTAGCAGTCCCAAAGTGTATTGAAAATTCCCTGAACACAATTGTTCTTTTTAAAACCAGTCCTTTGGTTCAAGTTACATCTATGTTTCTCTGCCTCTAAACCCAGCTATTGCTCATTTAGTCACTTAGCTGAGGATGCCAGCCTCTTCATGGAGATAGAAATTGAACATAGATCAATCTGAAATTTTCTGTAATTGTGAAGATATATCCCACCTCTTACCAGGACATAGGAGAGCTCTGGTCTAAAGCCTTGGACTTTCAGGACTTCTGGGCCAGCTGTCATTTGCCTAAAATTTGTTATCAAACTAAACTGGGGGTTCACTTACCTGACACAGTAAAATCGGATATCCATACTGAGGTTTGCAGTGAAAGAAAGAAAGGCATTTATTTGCCGGGCAAAGAGAATTGGGCAACTAACACTTAAATCTTGACCTCCCCAGTGGCTTGCAAGTAAGAGTTTTCTAAATGCAGGGGTAAATTCTAGCAGAAGCTATATACAAAATCATAAATCAATACACAGAGGTCACACATTGGTTTGGCCAGGACATAGGTAGATTCTAGATTTTCTGTTTGCAATTGTTTAAGAAAGGTTTGTTGAAAAATTTGGGGTCAGCAGAAAAGAATGTTAGCTCTGGCTTTTGGGGTCTCCAGGCCCTTCAGGAAGAAATTGAGGACAAAGAACAGTGGTCAGAGTTGTCTTTGGTTCCCCTTTATCTGACGTCTATGAGCCTGTGGATCCATTTGGCAGGAGTCCAGCTTTATGACAGACAACTCAGGGACATATGCTGAGATGTTATCTTTAGTTTGTAACTACTCGATAGGTTCATCTTGCCCACTGCCCAGATAGAGCAGATATATCAAGACAGGGAACTTGCAATAGGGGAAGAGTCTAAGACATGTAGAGCTGGCTAAATGGAAGGCTGGAGTTTTATTATTACTCAAATCAGCCTATTCGAAAATTTGGAGGCTAGAGATTTTAAACAATAGTTTGGCAGGCAGGAAGGTAGGGAATGGGTGCTGCTGACTGGTTGGGGATGCAATTACAGGGATGTGGAAAATGGTCCTCGTGTGCTGAGTCTGCTTCTGGATGGGGGCCAAAGGACTAGTTGAGTCTTGAGTCTCAGGTCTGGGTGGAAATATCCAGACATCAGAGATGCAAGAGTCTGAAAGACAGCTCAAAAGGCCAATCGTAGGTCCTACAATAGTGATGATATTTACAAGAGTCATTGAGGAAGGTACAGATCTTGTGACCTCCAGAACAATGGCTGGTAATTGTTTAACTATGCCTACATCTTAGCAGAATTCAGGCCCCTCTCATAGTCCTACATTTGTGGCCTTTTATTAGTTTTATAAAGGCAATTTTGTTTTGGGAAGGACTATTACCACTTAAACTATAAACTAAATTTCTTCCAAAGTTAGCTTAGCCCACTCCCAGGAATGACCAAGGAAAGTTTGGAGATTAAAGGCAAGATGAAGTTGGTAGGTCAGATCTCTTTCACTCTCATAATTTTCTTACTGTTTTAATTTTTGCAAAGGCAGTTTCATTTTCTATACAGAATCAAACATCCTATGATTCTAACTTCCCTACCTATTGTTTTAAGCTACTCTTACTTTCTTGATTATCAAGTTGCTTGTTTAATTCTCACGGAATTAGGTGCCTGTAATTTCCCTTGAAGGAACTTGTTTTCTTTATTTTCATGCTTGTGGGGGAGGAGGAGTTCAGGCCCCTAAGGGGCCCCGCCTTCATCTCAAACTTATGCGAACCATGAACAAAGTAATCCAGACTCTCCCCAGCCAACATTGCACTTCAGTGTGCATGGTCAAAAATGGCATGGGCTTTGTTGAAACAGTAAAAATTAAAGTTTTTTTTGTTGTTGTCTTGTTTTATTTAACTGAGTTAATGCTTCCAAGAATTGGATCATAATAAAATTTCTGTGATTTTTTTTTTTTTTACCAAAGTTTTTGTAAGTTAAAGAGCCAAAGATATGTGGCATTGATGGTATTCTGTTAGCTTTATAATACATACTTCACAGAAAAGAATATAAAAGGGATCATTAACACCATTTCGATGCTCTTCAAAAGAGAAAATGAAGAGGTGGTAAGGGAGGACTGGACAATGACCACCCAAAGGAGGATGCTAATATTTCAGTTAAGCAATTTAAATATAGCTGTATTGAAGTCAAACTCAAGTATTAACTGAGGAGCCTAAATATTTCCCACTGAGAGTAAACAAGTCACTGAATCTTCTAAATCCTTAATTATTTTCATCTGTAAAACACAGCTTACAATGCCGTCTCTCAACAGAGAGCTGTTGAGAAGGTTACTTGAAGTCATGATATGTGAAAGTGCTCTGTAAACTGAAGGGTCTCCACAATAGGAGTACCACACAGTCAAGAGGACAGAGCATAATGGGACTTTGTTCTTGTTCTGCCTGGCTAACTGGCTGCAGAAAACTATGCCTTTCTTTCCTTTCCCTTTTACTTCTTGTCTTCCTCTAAATCCACCGTGTGTGTATGTGTATGTGTATGTGTATGTGTATGTGTGTGTGTGTGTGTGTGTGTGTGTATGTGTGTTTATGTGTTAAAGGAAATAAAAATACTTCATCCCAAAATATACTTCATATTTTGAGATGGCTGCTCAGAGAGCCAGCAAACAGAAGTAGCCTGGCTAAGCTGTCTTTTATGGGGAAGATTTACATCTGCAGAAAATCTGCATTAACACAGCCAAGGCCTTCCCTTGTCTGGGTCTAGGAAAGATTAACTGAGAGTCTAATATCTTAAAGGTCTAAAAGAAACATTTACTATCTATTCCCTTTGAGAGCTGCAACCTCAAAGATTCCATCTACATAACAAGACCACCTTTGCTAGCCAAGCCTCCTCTTCTCTCCCTTCCATAACCTGTCTGGCTTCTATAACCTGATTTAGCACCTTAACCTGTTTTTGGATCTTCTAAGCCTCCATTTTTTTCTGCAACCTCAAAATGGTATGTAAGCTTCTGAACACTACTGGGGGTGGGGGGAATCACTCTGTGGCTCTCCCCTCATGTACATGTTAACATATTTGTTTTTCCAAATAACCTCCTTTGTGAGTTGGTGTGTGTGTGCATGTGTATATGTGTGTATGTGATGTGTACATATTGCGCTGCTCAACCACATCTATTCCATAATCCTGCTGCCCCACACCATCTTTCTTGGTAGTATTCAGCTTTGACTTCTCCTGAGTTAGGGCTGCCTTTGCCTCTGCACCTGCCAGCAGTGAATTCCTTTGCTTACCTTCTCAAACTCCACTCTCCTTTCCTCTTGTAGTATAGACTGATCCTCTGCCATCTCCTTTGCTAACAACTCTTAACTACCCTGAACTCTTAATATTGGAGTATATTAGCCCCAGTTCTTAAACATCTGCCTTCCTCTAGCCCCATACCTTTCTGTGTGATCTCTTTCTCCAAGGTAGTTTCAAATACCTTCCATATGCCAATTACTCTAGCTTCATTGTGTCCCCTAAACAGTAGACTGTAGACGCAGCTATTTAACTTGAACTGATTTTCTAGAGATGCTGTAGCAAAATACCACCTACCGGGTGGCTTAAACAACAGAAATTTATTCTCTCACAGTTCTGAAGGCTGGAAGTTTGAAATCAAGGTGCCGGCAGGGGTGGTTTCTCCTTTGGCCCCTCTCCTTGGCTTGCCTTCTCGCTGTGTCTTCACAGGGTTTTCCCTCTCTCTGTGTGCCTGTGTCCTAATCTCCTCTTCTTATAAAGACATTAGTCATGTTGGATTAGCAGCCACCCATATGACCTCATTTTAACTTAACCCACCTTTTTAAAGATTCCATCTCCAAATACACTCATTCTCCGGTAGTGGGGCATTAGGATTTCAGTATATCAATTTGAAAAGTACACAATTCAGCCCCATAACACAAAATTCCTCCACTGGAATGAATGATGGTCATCTTAAACTTAACATGGCCAAAACTGATCACATCCCACTCCACCGTCTTCCCCCACCTCCAAAAAGTTGCTTTCCTCTTAGTGTCCCCATCTTCACTCAGTCTCTGTTCAATGTCTCCTCCTATCTATACAAACATTGACTACAGACTATCAGCTACTCTCTAGCCTCACATCATGTTATGTATTGATAGGTTTATTGTCTATCTCCCACAAGAATGTATGCAGGGAGGGGATTTTGTTGTGTTCATTGCCTCATCTCCAGCACTTGGAAACATTAACTAATACATAATAGTTACTTAATAACTAGTTCCTGAATGAATAAATATAATGAACACAACAACTTTATTTGATAGGTATATTAATGTCTCCATTCAACAGGTGAGAAAATAAAATTCAGGGAAAAAAGTAACTTGCTATAGGTCATAGAGCTTGTAAGAAAGGAAGCTGTGATTTAAACACAGGTAATGTGAATTTAGGCTAACAAGCAATAACATTCCAGTGTGTAAAATGCTATTTCTGCAAGAGCATAGGGTATATTGGAGCCCTTAATAAAGGAATCTAACCTAGGAGTTAAAATGGGAGAATACTAGGTAAATAAGTAAGGTAGGAGAAAGTCCCAGGCTGAGGGAGGCAACCTCACACATACAAGTGAGGTGAGATGCTAAAGCAGTTTCGTGCTCAGTAAATAGTCAAATGAACGAATGAACATGCCATTACTATATTGTATAAACTTAGAGAAATCAAAGCGCATTATCATGGAAGAAGACTGTAGTACTCAGCACTCTATTTATGGAATCACTAAATTTAAAGAAAAGAAGGAAGAATTGACTACCACAACCAAACCATCACAGCTCCCAGGCCTATAGTGAAGCTGTCAGAATTAACCACTCCCAGCCAAATATATTATGGTACCAGTGCTAGTCAACAAGATCACAACTGTAATTAAGATTTAGTTCTAACTTCATTAGAGCCATAGGAAAATGGCAAATTTCACAGGAACTTGCAGTATGTTTCAGACCTCTAAGACTATGAGGAATTTATAACACCCTAGTGGAGACAATAAAACCCAAATCCTGTACAATTGACAGCAGAAAAGCAACAGATATGGAACTGCATATAAAGCAATTAAACCTGGGTTATTTAAACTTAAATAATTTTTATTTCACCAAAAGAGCCCATTGTAGTATTCCTTATGCTAATTTGACAATGAAAACCCATTTGTGACATTAAGTAAAATAATTACAGAATTTTGAAAGTTAGACAAGATTTGGATGGCCAGAAAACTTGAGAAATTAACTTCTGGGGTGTTCCCTTCTCCGACATAATGCTACCAAGGGTTTGGATTCTCATTTAGGACTGCCAGTTGCACCTCAAGTTGAAGATACTTGGCATATACACCCTATCATCAGCCTACGCTGAATTGCTGTAAAGTGAATCATAAACATTGTAAACCCATAGGAGCTGGAGAGGCTGCAGTGTTTTCTCCAATTCCAGATAGGTACTTTGAGAAAGAAAGCATGCTACCACCTAGGCCAAAGGATATTATTAATACCCAAATCGAGGGAAAATTATTTATTGAAAAACATGCTATTGTAAGACAATCACTGGACTCCCTGATATCTTCACATTTATCAATTTGATTCATCAACAATGTTCTTTAGATCCATCTATAGTCCCAGGAAGACTTAAAAATACATTCATGAAAAATGTTTGTCCAATTCTGTGTAAAACCCTGTGAGGACTATTGACTGGAATGAGGCTTAAGTTTCAGATTAATTGGGGGAGGAACTGTTATCTCTAGGCTATTGAATCCAACATTTATGATGATGGTTTGTTTTTCTACATATTTAGTTCTAGTTACATATCCTGGAACAGTTTGTCAGCCTCCACACTATTGACATTTGGTGCCAGATAATCCTGTGTTCTCAGTGCATTGCAGGATGTTTGGCAGTATCCCTGATCTCTAGCCACCTAATACCAGTAGGATGTCTACCCAGATGTGACAAGCAACGTGTCTCTGGACATGATCAAATGTTCCCTGATGGCACAATGATCTTCTGTTGAGAACCACTGCTCTAAAAAACTCTGCACATATTATCAAGGAGACATAAACAAAAATAGGTATTGCAGCATTGTTTGCAATGCAAGATATTAGAAATAACTTAATCATTCATTACTAAGAGTATGAATCTAAACCTTGGCTTATTTCTATAACAGAACTGTATGCAGTAACAGAAAGTAATATTAAATAAACTAGATCTATCACCATCTATAAATGTAAATACATCTTTAAAAACATCATGTCAAATTAAAAAACAAATTGCATAAGACTAGTATCATGTAGTACCAGTAATCTACATTTTAAGTACTTCAGTCAATATTCCAAATACTCTCCATAATACTATTTTTTTTCTTAAGAGATAGAGTCCAACTCTTTTGTTCGAGCTGAACTCAAACGCCTAGGCAACTCTCCCATCTCAGCCTCCCCAAACAATACTTTAAATATAGTAAGATAGTTGAAGAGACAAAAAAAAAATCATGGTAAATCATGGTGGCGGACTTTATCTTTAGTTTTCTTAATGATATTTCTTTACAAACAAAAACGATATGGAAAATTTGTGGCAAAAAGTAATATGTTTTATGTCCAGATGGTAGATTTATGGATACCTCTTATATTATTATCTATACATTTTTGCACACTTGAAGTATTTCATAATAATAAATACAAAATATAATTACATTTTTGAATAGATCCATGAGCAATCTTCTGAATGACCAATTGAAATTGGAAAGCGTGATGGTTAACTTTAGCTGTCAGCTTGACTGGACTAAGGGATGCCTAGAGAGCTGGTAAAGCACTAATCTTGGGTGTGTCTGTGAGGGTGTTTCTGAAGGAAATGGGTATAATGGGTATGTGAGTTGGTGAACTGAGTGGAGAAGCTCTGTCCTTACTGTAGGCAGGCACCATCTGTCTAATTGTCTAGGGATCCAGATGGTAAAAAAAGAAAAAAGGAAAAGAAAAAGTAAAGACAAGGTGAATTCATACACTCTCTCTTATGAAGCTGGGACATCCCTCCTCTCCAGCATTTGAACATCAGAACTCCAAGTTCTCTGGCCTTTGGACTCCAGGACGTGCACCAGGACATCTTCCATCTTCCCACACCCCTGAGTCCTCAGGTTTTCAGCCTTAGATGGAGAGTTACACAATAACTTCCCTGGTTCTGAGGTCCCCAGACTTGGACTAAGCCACATTACCAATTTCTCTGGTCCTACAGTTAACAGGTGGCCTACAGTGGACACTTCAGCCTTCATAATCATGTAAGCCAAGTCCCCTAACAAATCCTCTTTTGTTATACATATTTTTTTATATATAACAAATATGTATACAAATAAAAATATGTACACAAATAAAAATATGTACACAAATAAAAATACGTATAACAAAAGGGGATTTGTTAGGGTAATAAATAAAAATATATATAAATAAAAATTTGTATAACAAAAGGGGATTTGTTGGGGAATAAATAAAAATATGCATAACATATATACATATAAAAATATGTATAACAAAAGGGGATTTGTTTTATATACATATAAAACAAATATATACACATTTTGAAAGTTAGTCAAGATTTGGATGGATGGAAAAATTGAGAAATTAACTTCTGGGGTGTTCCCTTCTCTGATATAATGCTACCAAGGGTTTGGATTCTCATTTAGGACTACCAGTTGCACCTCAAGTTGAAGTTACTTGGCATATACACCCTATCACCAGCCTATGCTGAATTGCTGTAAAGTTGATCATAAGCATTGTAACTCATAGGAGCTGAAGAGGCTGCAGTGTGGATGGTAGATTTATGGATACCTGTTATATTATTTTCCATACATTTCTGCACACTTGAAGTATTTCATAATAAAAAATACAAAATATAATTATATTTTTGAATAGATCCATGAACAATCTTCTGAATGACTGAAATTGGAAACGCGTGATGGTTAATTTATAAAAACATATTATTTTCTATTGATTATTGTATGGTAGATGAAACTGTCAGCAACAACTTAAACACACTCTGAGAATAACCCTACAGGCTAAGAAGAATGTATGTTCGGAGTTCTGGGCTAAGGAATCCATGAATGACCAACCTGGAGATTCACTCCTAATAGGGAGGACATCTGAACTGCTGGCCCATTCCTTGGCACACAGGCCATACAGGAGACTGAGTCCCTTTATTTTTCAGTTAAATGAAGGTTGCTAGATAGAGGTTGCTAGGTGAAGGTTGCTAAGTAAAAATGCTGTATAAACTGCATGCTTTTTACAAAGGTGGCAGTTTCCCTGTCCAGCCCACCACTCCTAGATTGCCTTGCATGTAAGTCCTCAGTAAACCCTGTGTCTCACTCACTGGCTCCAGGTCTCTTCTTTAGCCTCTCAGACATAGTGCCATCCCTGTTGGAGTCAACAGGGGTCTGGCACAGCAGTTCTGTCTTTCTGAAGAACCCTGACAAATACAGAAAGCTTGTACTTTCTCCAGAGTAGTTTGTTTTCAAATGTTTGGTTAGACCTTTTAAACAGTCTCAGAATTCCCCTCAACACTCATTTGCAAATGAGAGCTAAGTATTTGTTTCAAGTCAATATTATTCATCAGTCAATAATGCAAGTCCTGCAAAATTTGCTCATAGATTAGATGCTAGATCTGCCAAAGAAGCCTTTAAATTGTCCAAACATAAAACACTCTTAATTGACCTAAGTGACATTAGAAGATTCAAACTTTGACAGAGTATTTAATATTTAAATCATACCAGGCAGTATGCTGGAAGCTTAGTTTGGAAGCTGAGATTGGCAGTGAAGATCATCTCTATCTCTGGGATTAAAAGAACTGGATACTTTGGCTGACTTATAGAGGGCTCTGTTATTACTTTTTCCAAATGCTATAGTTTTACAAATGCCCTTCTCCAACTTCAACAAATACAATGAACTCACAGGTATAAGTAGAACTTGGCTTTTGTAGTGAATACTTGTAAATTCATATTGTCACAGTATCCATTTTGAGTATAAGGTTAATTATCTCATACCAGAAACAGGGCTTAGTCTTTGGTACAGTTTTTAGTTCTCCTTCACTTCCCAGTTCCTCCACATGGTTGATCTAGATACCTGCCCTATACCTAAGCCTCCCTATGGGACATATATATACAAACTACCAGCATCACACTACTGACCCCACGCCACATAGGCTGTGTAGATGTGCCACTGTAAATATTCCTAAGGCCCAGCATGGATTTGCAGGACTTGCATCTTCTTCTCTCCACCCACAAATTAGAGCTTCCCATTGGAAACATGCTTGGGTAATACCCTGGACTCCAATAAAGACCTCTGGTCCATCTCTCTCTGGCTCCTATAGGGACTGAGGGAAAACTTTACCTTCTACCTCTGAAGGTTTGCTTAAAAAAATAAAAATCAACTCACAAAAGGCAGATTAATAGAAGAGAAGGCATACAAATGTATAAACACACACAGGGAGTACCATGGCAATTACACCAAACCTCAATGGGATTCACAAGCTTATGTACCAGAGGTTACAGAAAGAATGGGGGCTCAGAACATGGCCCAAAACAGGTTAGGGTGGTAAATCTGTTATATGGCAAGACAGATTATGGGAGGGACAGAAGAGGAAGCCTGTCTAGCAAAGGTGGCCTTGTTTACAGATGAAGCCTCACAGGTAGCCCCTCTCAGAGAGAATAGATAGTAAATGTTTCTTCCAGAGCTTCAAGGTATCAAGACACTCCGCAAATCTTTCACAGACCCAGATAAGAGAAGGCCTCATAGAAAGCCTGGCTGTGTCATTGCAGACTCTTTACTGATGCAAATCTCCCCCCACAAAAGACAGCTTTGCAAGGCTATTAGTGTTTGCGGACCCTCTGCACAGCCATCTCAAAATATGTCAAAGAAGTATATTTTGGGGTGAAATAGTTTTGTTTCCTTCACACTTTCCACCTACTGGTTGAGCCTGGTGCCCCCACAACCTTCCCATAGGCCCTTGCTGGTACCCTCTTCTCTCTGGGATCTGGAAGTAATACACTGTTTTATTATTTCATATGTTTTGTTGAGTTGTCTCCTCTGTGTCTCACTGGACTGACACACCTGAACCTAACTTCTTTTCTGGTCAGGGATCTCCTAGAAAGTGGCTATCATGGTAGGAATAAACTACACACAGGTCAGACAAGAGTCACAGGGTGTCTGCCAGTGTAAACAAGTACCATGTGAGAGGAACACCTGGTCATGTAGCCAAAACTTAGTTACTAGGCTGCCTGCCAGCAAAGAAGCATCCTGTGAAAGGCACACTGTAACATTCACCAAAAAAACTCCCCTGGATTCCAAGAAGGGCAGGGCTAGAGTTCACGGCCACTATCAGGAGAGAAATCTTAAGACCAAATTAGAAAGGAAACAAAACAAAACAAAACCACCTGGTATGGTTTGGTTGTGTCTCCACCCAAATCTCATCTTGCATTATAGCTCCCATAATTCCCATGTGTTGTAGGAGGGACCCGATGGGAGATAACTGAATCATTGGGGTAGTTTCCTCCATACTGTTCTCATGGTAGTAAGTCTCACAAGATCTGATGGTTTTATAAGGGGGAACCTCTTTCACATGGCTCTCATTTTCTCTTGCCTGCCCCACCTAAGATGTGCCTTCTGCCTTTGGCCATGATTGTGAGGCCTCCCCATCCACATGGAACTGTGCTCCATTAAACCTCTTTTTCTTTATAAATTACCCACTCTCAGGTATGTCTTTATCTGCAGTGTGAAAATGGACTAATACACAGCCCTTCACCCAAACAGGTCTTCATCCTTTCATAGGATCTATTTATTATTTTTCACATTTTATCAAATAATTTTCTAAAGCAAAAGATTTAAAAGGAAGAAATATATTGTATCACACTGAGATTGGCAATTCCTGCAAAGTCTGTAGCTATGTCTAAGTCAAAGGTCAATTCAGATGGAAGTCTCAACTTATTTTTCAATTTCTACCTTTTAAAGTGTCATGCAACTTAAAGGGATTTTTTTTTTCTATAACAAGAAAATGGAAGGTCCAAATGATGAGAGTATATGATAATCATCATAATTATGATGAAAGCATCATCAATGCACTCTTCAGGAAGATATTTTATATAACATCAAGAGCTTGGTACAGGAAATCCAAAAAGAAAAAATGTTCTCATACTGCTGATATTCAGGCATTTGAAGCCTATCATATGTCACTGATACAAAATAGCATGTGAATCAAATTCAGAAGTAGATAATTTCTCCCTTTAATAATAAAATTTGAAAATATGTATCAAATTCTAGCAATAAGGGTTATGTTAGTTTCTCATTAATAGGTGCTTTCGTTTGTAATGTAGCATTTTCTTCAAGATGTGTAAATTGTTTTCCAACTTGAGTTGTTTATTTACCTGTGTTTGAATTAATCCTCTGTACTTAACATTGAGATAATACAATGTACAATGTTCAGAGACTTGTGATGCATAATATAAAAGAGACATTTTCACCATTTGCATTTAAGCAATTATGACAAAATCACCACAGAGAGTAATTTCTTCAAGGTCAGAGACCTGATTAAATAGTTACTAATATGTAGAGATCATCTGAAACACTTGAAAGCACTAGACTTGGCCTAAAATTGATAACTCTGGAGAGGGCCCAACAGAGTGTCTCTGACTGAGGAAACTCCACGTACATGGTACTGTACTGAAAACAAGGGGATTAAACAGAGCTTTGCTGATTGAATGTTGAGACCGCCAGCCATTTTCCCTGGATTGGTTCCCAAAATGCTGACATGTAGGCTAATATTCTCTAAGCAGGTAATTGAAACTTCATTTCTAAAAAGTCTAAACTGCCCAAGGGAAGAGACGTAAAGACACAAACATTGAAAGTTCAATGTGGGGGAAAAAAGGTCCAGTCAGGTCACTTTCAGTAAAGCTCACGGTTGATGAGCCTCAGTCCAGACACAGCATTTCCAATTACTTCTTAATGCTCAACTCTTGAATGTGAGCAATCAGGTTAGAGGCATCAGACAAATGAGGAGTGTCTCCAATAATGAAAATCACAGGCCAGATAAATAAATTAACTTGGAGGAAACAAAGAATGTGCAGGGATGTTCTAAGAACACACGTGTTGGCCGTAGTATGGTAAAGTCAGTGTGGTCACAGAGGAAACATGAATGAGGTTTGGAAGGAAGAATTTTGTTGTACTCACAGGTTCCAGAGAAGGTGTATATGCACACACAAAAAGAAAGCACCTGTCAGTTAGGAGGCAGAAACAAGGAGAACATTTAGGCCAGAGACTTTACTGGGGTTTCTGCAGAAAAGATAAGGCAGAATTAACAGTTTAGGCTTGGTTATTTTGAATAATTCTGGTGGGCTTTGGGTTTTAGAGATGGTCTTTACTTGTCAGAATTAACAGTTTAGGCTTGGTTATTTTGAATAATTCTGGTGGGCTTTGGGTTTTAGAGATGGTCTTTACTTGTCTGGTACCTGTCCCTTAGATGATTTAAGGCAGGGGAAACATTGGTTTCGTGTATGAGAGTTAGACAAGAAGGTGGCTGAGAGGTACAGGCTCTGGATTTGTCGATTTGTGTCTTAGTCCATTTGTGCTGCTATAACAGAATCCCCCCAGACTGGGTAAATTATAAATAATAGAAATTTATTTCTCACCATGCTGGAGACTGAGACTCCAAGATCAAGGCACCAGCATCTGCTAAGGGCTTTCTTGCTGTGTTCTCACATAGTGGGAGGCAGAGCAAAAAGAAGGATGAACTCCCCTCATGACCTTTTATAAGAGCACCTGATCCCATTCATAAGGGAGGAGCCCTCATGGCCTAATCACCTTTTAATGGACCATCACTTAATACTAACACATTGGCAACACCTGAATTTTAGAGGGGACTCACATCATAGCATTCCATCCCTGCCTGCCTCACAAATTCATGTTCTTCTCATATGCAAAAGACACTGATTCCATCACAGTGGCCCAATAAAAGTGTTGACTCATTCCAGCATCAACTTTAAAATCTCATTTAAATCAGATATAGGTGAGACTCAAGGCATGATATATCCTAAGGCAAATTTTCTCCCAGCTATGCGCCTGTGAAATCAAGAGTTATGTGCTTCCAAAATACAATGGTAGGACACACATTTCCATTCCAAAAAGGAGAAATGGTAAAGAAGAAAGGAGAAACAGGTCCTAAGTAAGTCCCAAACCCAACAGGGCAAATGAAATTAAATCTTTATGCTTGAGAATAATCTTCTCTAACTTCCTGTCCTGCCTTCTGGACATGCTGGGGTAGAGATGAGCCCCCAAGGCCTTAGGAAGCCCCATCCCCATGGCTTCACTGGGAGCAGTCCATGCTTCAGTGTTTATGTATTGAAATCTCATGCGTGAGGCTTTCTTAGGCTGGTGCTGCATGCTGGTGGCTCTACAGGTTGGGAGTCTAGGGCGCAGCCTTACTCTCTACAGCTCCACTAAGAATTGCCCTCATGGAGGTGCTCTGCAGTGGCCCTGCTTCTATGGCAGGTTTCTGCCTGGGCCCTGAGGCTGTCTGAGACATCCTTTGAATTCTAGCTGGAGGTAGCCATGCCTCCACAGCACTGGTACTCTGCTCTTGCACGCTGCATGCACACTATAGCTGCACACTCAAGACTGCACCTGGGACACTGCCCCCCCACAACCTATAGAGCCACCAGCATGTACCACCAGCCTGAGAAAGCCACAGGCATGAAATTTTGTTAGCACCATGTGGATGCCCCAAGACTCAGTGCTTGCACCCTCTGGAGTGGTGGCCCAAGCCACATCTAGGCCCCCTTGAGCCACAGTGGGGGATGGTCAAGTAGTACTGCACTAGAATAGTACAAACAGAGACATGTTGTGGCCCTAGGGAGCAAACCCTGAGATCTCACAGGCACCTTGGGCCCTTCCCCCAATGTATTAGTCCGTTTTCACACTGCCAATAAAGACATACCTGAGACTGGGCAAATTACAAAAGAAAGAGGTTTAATGGAGAACTCACAGTTCTATGTGGCTGGGGAAGCCTCACAATCATGGCAGAAGGCAAGGAGGAACAAGTCACATCTTACATGGATGGCAGCAGGCAAAGAGAGCTTGTGCAGGAAAACTCCCCCATGTGATAACCATCAGATCTTGTGAGATTTACTCACTATCACGAGAACAGCATGGGAAAGACCTGCCCCCATGATTCAATTACCTCCTACCAGGCTCCTCCCACAACACATGGGAATTCAAGAAGAGATTTTGGTGGGACACAGCCAAACCATATCATCCCAAAACTGTTCTTTTTCCAAGTCCCTAGTATCCTGAGCCTGTGATAGATATGGAAGCCCTAAAGATCTCCAAAATGCTTTTGGAGTCATTCTTCCATGTCTTGATAAATCGCACCTAGCTTCCTTCTATCCATACTAATCTTCTTATCAAATAGTCACTTGGCCACACCCTTAACTTTCTCTCCTCAACACTGTATCCTTTACATGGCCTGGCTGAAAATTTTCCTAATCTTTATATTCTGCTTCCCCTTTAATGATGAATTTCATTTTTTTATTTATTTATTTTACTTTTGGTGCACCCTATATCTGGCATTTCTCCCCCATGTTATCCCCTCCCCACCCCCCCGTTGTCTCTCCCCTACCCCCTCCAACTGTCCCCTGTGTATGATACTCCTCTCCCTGAGTCCACGTGTTCTCATTCTTTAACACCCACCTGTGAGTGAGAACATACGGTGCTTGCCTTTCTGTTCTTGGGTCAGTTTGCTGAGAATGATGGTTTCCAGATTCATCCAAGTCCCTCTCTTCTTGCATTTTACTGCAAGCAGTTGAGAGAGGCCATGCAGCATCCTGACCATTTTGCTGCTTACAGATTTCTTCTGCCAAATATCTTCATTCATGGCTCTTAAGTTCTGTCTTCCATAAAGTCCTAGGACACAGACACAATTCAGTAAAGTTCTCAGCCACTTTGTAACAAGGATAGCCTTTCCCCAAGTTTCTAATAAGATATTCTGCATTTCCATCTAAGAACTCATCAGAATGATCTTCACTGTCCATATTTCTGCAAACATTCTGACTACCACAACTTAGGCAATTACTAAGACAGCTGAAGTTTCTCTATAGCTCTCCTCCTCTTCTGAGCCCTCACCAGAATTTCCCTTACTGTTCCATTTACAGCAATATGTGCTTTTTCCAGCATTCACTTCAAAACTGTTCCAGCCTCTATCCATTACCCAGTTCCAAAACTGCTTTTGCATTTTTAGGTATTTGTTACAGCAATGACCCACTCCACTGGTACCAATTTCTGTCTTAATCCATGTGTACTGCTATAACAGAATAGCACAGAAAGGTAATTTATAAAGATCAGAAATTTAATTCCCATAGTTCAGAGGCCTGGGAAGTCCAATATTAAGGCACCAGCATCTGGTGAGGGCTTTCTTGCTGTGTCATCCTATGGCAGAAAGTGAAAGGGCATGAAAGACAAACACTGTGTCCTCACGTGACAGAAAAGGGGAAGCACAAAAAGGGATGAACTCCTTTGGTCAAACTCTTTTATGTGGGAACCTAATACCATTCACAAGAAGAAAACCCTCATGGGCTAATCACCTTATAAAGGCCCACCTTTTAATACTATTGCACTGGCAACACCTAAATTTTAGAGGGGACATACTTAAACCATAACAGTTTGTATGTAAAACATGTCCTCCCAGCTGAGCCCTTTGGTAACTCTAATAATTGGGTATCCCTGGAACAGTTTATCTCTAGGTCTTTAAGGCCCCCAAATGCCAGAGCATCAAGAATACAGAAAATAAAAAGATATAGATAATATAATTGGCCCTGTGATTAACACATGTCAAATAGACAAATACAGAATGTAAACACACACACACACACGGGGGAGGAGAGAGAGAGAGAGAGAGAGAGAGAGAAAGAGAGAATAACACCTCTAGGGAAAAAATAGCTAGCATGAATATTCTCAGAGATAAGAAGATTCTGTGTACATGAAATACGTATTTGAGGCAATAAAAGGGATTATGCTTCTTGATGTTTTCTGATGTTTTTGAAAGCAGTTTTGTATTTAGAAAATAAATGCAGAAATTTACTTACTTTGGTTTAAATGCTTAGTTTCAAGTTATTAATTGTGTTTCAAACTCTAATTTTTCCTTAAGCTTTTAAAGTCAACTTACTAATCTTACTTAATTTTTACATCTGGCAGATTATAACATTCAATTTTAAGAGGTTCTACATAACATTTGTTTCTATTTACAAACTCAGTAAACACACAACTTTTCAAACAACATTGAGCTTCATCTTAGTTTTATTTTTTCCATGAATTTAAATAATTCTTAGATAATCTACCCATTAGATTATCTATTGATATACAATAGATGACTCCTAAGCTTGAAATAATCATTATGCCCACGAATTCTTTAGCCAGGAACTGGGAGAGGTACAGTGGGGATGACATTTCTCTACTCCACAATCTCGGGGGGTATCAGCTGGAAAGGACTGAAGGGTAGGGATGACTCATCTACTGAGAGCAAAAAGCACTGGCAATATCTTTAGTCACATATTTAGCTGTTGATACGAGCTGTTATCTGGGACTTCAGCTGGAACCATAAACCCAAACACCTACACAAGGCCTTCCTGTGGTGGCCTGGGCTTCCTCGCAGTATGGCAGCCTCCAACATCTCACTCACATGGTGGCTTACAGATTCAAAGGCAAATGTCCTGAGAGGACAAAAGAAAAGCTGAATGGCTTTTTCTAACCTAGCCTTAGAAGTCACATGGCATCAACACTGCTGTTTTTCCTTGTTGACCCAGGAAACATTCTAAAACTTCTATAGTACTATACCTATAAATTGAATGTAATCAAATTTGTCTTAAATGTTCCAATAATGCATATAAACTTAGTAATTTAAAAAAATCCTATCCACATTAATCATTTATGTATTTCATTGGAAATGCAAGATTGAGGCTCAGACGTCTTTGTAACTATATAAGGTACCAAATATGCGTGGATCCCTTCTTAACATAAGAACAGAGTGTGGTTTTGTTCTCTTACTCAAATCATTGTTTATTTAATTCTAAATCTTCCAGGTAAAATATGCATACCATCTGGTTATATAATACATAAAATTACCCTCTGCTTACATAAAACAGAGATGTTGGAGCCTCAAATATCTAGAGTGATGTAATACTGAGTCCCTTTTATAGTTCCTGTGTCATGGCCAACAAAACTGAAAGAATTATTTTTTCAGCTTCCATATACTACTGCATTCAAGTTATTCTCATTACTGATTAATCTCACTCATATTGACTGCATGACTGGACATTTCATTTCTCTAACTGTACACTTATTTTTCTTATAAAACACGAAAAGCCCAAACTTCACCCTATCCAATATGTTCATATACCCAAACTACACTTGTACCCCTTAAATCTATAAAAATATAAAATTTTTAAAAGCCTTTGAAATAAAACATGTAAATATATTTTCTAATAATGATCTTTTTACATGATAGAAATTCAATTATATGTAAATGTATTTTCTGTCTAACAAGACCTGTGAACTTGACTAAGACTGCCTTCTTCCATATTCTTAGCACCATACAACTACTTAGAATGATGTCTAATCAACATGGCTAGGTCTTATTTACTATAATAATTTATAAGGTATTTTTACTAATGATTCAGAAAATAAAAGAGCTCTTAGATATTCAACATGTGATAGAAAAACGAAAAAACTGAATAGAAACCTAGGAGGATAAAGTTGAGGAAATCTACCAGAAAGCAAACCAGCAAGATAAAAAGAAGTGCAATTCAGGCGGAAAACATTAGAAAATTAAAGAGGCAGTCAGCTCAACCTTCTAACAATCAAAGTTCAAAAAAGAAAAAATGGAAGATTAAAATCATTAATAAAATTGTTCAAGAAAACTCCCAGAACTAAAGTATAGTAGCCTATAGTTTCAAAGGCCCCAAATGAAATGCCCAGAACAATAGGCAAAAAAATGGGCAGATATAAAGGCACATTAACACATTTTCAGGAAAGTGAAAACTATGTTTTAAGATGCTAAATACTAAGAAAAACTCCTATAAACTTCCTGGGAGAAAAGTCAGGCTCTAAAATATCAAAAATCCAAATAGAAAGAGATATCTATCCCAATAGAAACACCAGAAACTAAGACAATGAAGCCATGCTTTCCAAAGTCTGAGCAAAAATGATTTCCAACCTGGAATTTCCTATCTAATGAAACTGATCTGTGATCACTCTGCAATGAGGTAGAATAAAGAAATTTTTAAAATATGCAAGATATCAAAAAATGTATCATCTATATTCTCTTTTTATCAAATTTACTAGAAGATATACTATATTCATACAAGAAAGTAAATCAAATCGAAAATGATATGAAATCTAGGAAATGATAGGCAACGTAAGAGAAGGCAAAAGATGACAGGGAAGCAAGACTTCAGGATCACAGACACGCAGTGGCCCTACAGAACAGCTGTATAAACTGGTGGAGGCCAGAAGGCTCTTGGAGAAATATCTCCAAGGGGAGGAAATTAATACAGTCCTGGATGGGTCTGCATGCATATGAATATCTTCAGAAATGAGAGCATCATGGGAATAAATTAGTGTTAAGTGCATTATAAAAATTAGAAACTAAAAAAGCACAAAAACAAGACATTTATCAACTCTAAGGAAGCAAAGATAGAGATGAAAGAAAATTATACTACATGGTCCAGCTGTGGGTAGCATTTACAGAGTAATAATAAAGCAAATGTTAAATATTGATCTAACCAAACTTATTACTACTTGTTATAACTTCACCTCCTCCCCTCTCTGCCAGAAAGGACAAAGTTTGATCACTAAAAACAACTTGAGACCACAATAAAGCTGGAGACAGGCTGGGCACCTTGACTGTAATCCCAGCCTGTAATCCTGGAACTCTGGGAAGCCGAGGTGGGCAGATCCCCTGAAGTTAGGAGTTCAAGACCAGCCTGGCCAACATGGTGAAATCACATC
Organism: Ateles fusciceps; assembly: GCA_036589455.1. Lineage (NCBI taxonomy): Eukaryota > Metazoa > Chordata > Mammalia > Primates > Atelidae > Ateles > Ateles fusciceps. The sequence continues at coordinate 11,709,522 of JAZHEH010001266.1, read as the reverse complement.
TCTACTAAAAATACAAAAATTACCATGAAACCCCATCTCTATTAAAAATACAAAAATTAGCCAGGCGTGGTGGCATGCACCTGTACTCCCAGCTGCTTGGGAGGCTGAGGCAGGAGGATCACTTGAACCCAGGAGGAGGAAGTTGCAGTGAGCTGAGATGACACCACTGTTCTCCAGCCTAGGCGACAGAGTAAGAATCCATTTAAAAAAAAAAAAAAAGCTGGAGACAGCAGCAGTGGAATCTACATAACGAAGTGTACTAACTTACCTTCATCTCCCATGTATTCACCTTCCCACAGTTTGCTGCCCTGAGACTCAAAGTGCTTTTCTTTTGTCTTGTCACTTCTCTGAAAATTTAGTGGGTTTTTTTGAAGATGCTGTTTAAGCCTGAGTTCAAAGCCACTTCGAGAGTTGCTCATCCCCTGTGTCTCCCTCATGGATACATGAGGTAAAACTTGTTTGTAAATATTTTTTGTTTATCTCTTTTTGATGTCTCTTGTTACAGAGGTCTGTCCCAACTAAGAACTATGAAGGGTAGAGAGAAAGTTACTTTGTCCTCCCCTACAGGTACAATTGAATGGATTCCCTTGACCTGAACTTAGATTATTAGCTCTTTCAGGACTACTCCCAGACACTGAAAGCAGTCGTTGTTTTTTGAGACTTTTTTGTGTGACTAGTGGTATTAGTAATAGATTTCTTTATTCAGATATCTGACTGTTCCATTCAGAGTAAATATATGCTGTTTCAAATAATCATCATGTATTTTAGCTATCAGTTATATTCTGATGATTGGGACATCCAAAATAATAAAACATATATGTTCTTGTTCTCTAAAAACTTATGGTCACAGCTGTAGGAACCAAGAGGGAAGTTTCCTTTGGTTTTCTGAAGGCGTGCTGAAAATCAACTCACAAAAGGCAGATTAAATGGAGAAAATACATATAAATTTATTTGACATGTATATACAGTAGACTTGCAGAATGAAGACCCAAAGATACAACAGAAATTGTCCATTTTTATGCTCAGGTTCAACAGTGTGAACAGCCATGCAGAAATACGATTAGATATAAAGGGTATGATCTAATGCAAAGACTGAGTTGGGAAACCCAGCAAGGCCTGTCTAGATTCTCTTGGAATCTCTGAGCATATATTTCTTCTTTATGGGTATGGGTCAGGACCCTTGGGAATGCTTATAACCTACCCTCAAACAAGGTAGGCAAGATAATTTCTTTATGGTCAGTGTTTACACAGAAAGGCTAAGGGAAAGTTAGATCATATTTTTAGGTCTTAGGGCTGGCTTTGGGGAAAAGAGGTTCTGGTTTTTATGTCCCGCCTTGGGCAAGAGGGATTCTAGATTCCATGGCTAGCACTTGGGGAGAATGGGCCTGAGACAGGAGGGTGGGAGAAGGTCAGAGAACTTCTGCTTCTGAGGCTGCTTACAAGGCCATCATTTGGGAGTATTTTTGCTGGGCATAGGATGAAGGAATAGGATGAAAACATGAATAAATAGATGGCAATGCTCCACAGTGAATGACTGAGTGAAGTCACCACTGACACTACATCAGTTTGAAGAGGGGCGAGGTAAGTGGGCCAGGACAGGGTCATAGAAGGCTTCATAGATGAGCTGGCATTTGGCTGACATTTCCAAGAGGGAGACGAGTTCAATAGATAACACGCAGAAGAGCAGACACTCCAGGTGGGGATAAAAGAATGAGAAGAACCTGGAGGTCTAAAAATTCAGTGAGGATTCAGATCAGAGTGAGCAGAAAAATTAATTGAAAAAGATATTACATAGAATTGGAAAAATGGTTACAACAAGTTGAGGCTCAGAAAACAATACCCCAGATTGAAAGCCTCAGCAGCAGCCTGGGAAGAAAAGGATTGTCTCTGACCTTCTCCTGCCCTCCTGTCTCTCAGGCCCATTCTCCCCCAAGGTGAGCCATAGAAACTAGAATCCCTCCTCCCCAAGGTGGGTCATAAAAACCAGAACCTCTTTCCCCAAACCCAGCCCTAAGATCTAAAAATACTATCTAACTTTCCCTCAGCCTTTCTGTGGTAACACTAGCCATAAAGAAATTATCTGGCCTAAGTTGTTTGACTGTAGGTCATAAAACCCCCATTCCAGAGAGGCTTCTGGCCCATACTCAGAAGGAAAAATATGTACTCAGAGTGGCCAAGACAAATCTAGACAGACCAGCCTTGCTGGAGTTCCCCACTTCCTTTTAGCATTAGATCATACCCTTTATGTCCAGTTGTATTTCTGCATGGCTGTCTATACTTCGTTGAACCTAAGCATAAAATTGGACAATTTCCCCTGTATCTTTCTGTCTTCATTCTGATGGTTCTCATGAATACAGGTTAAATAAATTCATATACCTTTTCCTTAGTTAATCGCTTTTTGTTTATTTTTTGTTTTTTGAGATGGAGTCTCACTCTGTCACCCAGGCTGGAGTGTAGTGGCGTTATCTGGGCTCACTGCAACCTCCACCTCCCAGGTTCAAGCGATTCTCCAGCCTCAGCCTCCCAAGTAGCTGGTGTTACAGGCACGTGTCCCTACACCCAACTAATTTTTTGCATTTTTAGTAGAGACAAAGTTTGACCATGTTTGCCAAGCTGATCTCAAACTCCTGACCTCGAGTGATCCACCTGCCTTGGCCTCCCAAAGTGCTGGGATTATAGGCACGAGCCACTACACCTGGCCTAATCTGCTTTTTGAGAGCTGATTTTTCAGTGAACCTTCAGAGAGTCTAGGGTCCCTTGGCCCTAAAAGTGCTTCAGGGGCTGGAACTCTCATTTGCATAAGGTAGACACTCAAATATTGCTACTGGAAGGACTTGAGTACCAGGTTTGGGCAGGAAAGTGATTTGATCAGTTTGAGTTTTAGGAAGCCCTGAAAATGGTCCTGCAGTGAGGAAAGAGTGGAGAGCAGGAAGCAGTTGCCTAGTTTTCTAGGCATAAAAAGATAGCACTATCCAACCAAACTGGAATCCACTCACCCAGTGCAGCAAAGCCAAACACTGGCATCAGGGTTGCAATGAGAGAAAGTGAGGCATTTTTTGCTGGGCACCAAGCAGGAGAATCGGGCAGCTAATGCTTACAAGTCGAACTCCCAGATGGCTTACAGGTAGGGGTTTTAAAAGGCAGAAAGCAGAGGTTTCAAGCAAAGTCATAAGTCAATATATAGAGGCCATACATTGCTTTGACCTAAAAAGGCTTACTTAACAACTCAAAGTGGGGGACCCATAGGTTATACGTAGATTTGAAGATTTTCTGATTTGGAATTGGTTAAGGAGGTGAAGCTTTGTCTAAAAATTCAAGATCAGCAGAAAAGAAATGTTAGCTCTGGCTCCTGGTTTGTGATCTCCTCCAGGTCCCCTTGGAAGAAATTTAGAACAAAGAATGGCAGTCAGAACTCAGTCCTCAGTTTCCCCTTAACTGAGGTCTACCTACCAGTAGATCCATATGGTGGAGGCGTGCGTTTCTGAAAAACAACTCAGGGACGTATGTTAACATATTCTCTTTGGTTTCTGTAAGAAACCAAACATTCTAGTGACTTTCTTGGCTATTGTATTAAGCTACTATAAATTTCTTGCTTATTAAGTTGCTAATTTACTCCTCAAGGCTAGCTCTGTGCCTGGAGTTTCCCTTGAAGAAACCCAAGATTTTCATTTATTTCCATGCTTGAGGGAGCTTGCAAGCCCCTAAGAAGGGTCCCTGCTCCGTCCAATAGTATCTGAAATAAGAAGGTGGCAGTGTGACACAAACAGAAAGAGATGAGTTAATTCTAAGAAATGAATTAATAGGATTTGGCTAAATAAAACAGGAATTTTTTAAAAGATGCTTATTAAAATTAAATGTCAAGGTTAAGAAATGAGGTTCTCAATCCCAGATGTTTTGTCTCTCCCATCTCCCTCCCTTCTCACAGACTGTTGATAAAGAAGGAAGGAATTTAGACAAATAAAATACTGCACTTTGTAACTTGGGGGTGTTGGTGAAGAGGTTTGAGCTCTGCCTGCACAGAGATGCAGTTCCATTAATGCATCTTAAGAGACAAAAGCCATCCTGCAGGGCATCTCTGAAAATTCTTTCCCCTCCTGATTTCCAAGTGAAGGAATTTATATGCCGACAGTTTCCCTTGAGCATTCTTTCTGGTGATGAAAATCCACAGTCAGTATTCTCATTCAAAGCAGACTTTCCCCAAGGCCACACACATCCAGCCTGGCAGCCTGAACGCTGCTGCCCTCTCCCTTCTCCCCTCCCTGAAGATGCTTTCTCTAAACAAATTATAACTGCAGGAAGAAGGAGATCAGTACTTGGGCACCAGAGGTTCACAATATAAATACCACATACAGCTGACTAAGACATTTTGCATACATGCATCTGCCCCAAATTAAAAATACTTCTGAATGGAATACCACAAATGTCTTTGAAGTTCATTACTGTAGGGAGTTATGTGCTGAGGGGGCCTTTCCCTTGTTTATGTAGCATGTTAGGGTCTCAGGGAGAGACCAGAGGGAAGTGAAGTAACCACTCTGGTTTACATTATGGGACGGTTTGCAGAGATGAAAAGATTTTGTGCATTGAGTCATACTGCCCATGCTATTACCACCAGGGCAGATATGGCAAAGATTAAACCAAGTTAATCTGCTGGGGCCTTGGGTTATGTATGTGGGGGATTATTACAGGAGACAATTTCATGCTCCTGGGAAAGTTCAAGTTTGCAGAGGACTCAATGACCTCTTAAAGGCCTTTCCTTCAATCTATGGTTTTTATAAGGTCTTTGCCACATTTTCTCCCTCATTCTCTCATTGTAAAGGTTTAATAATGTCTCTCTGTTTATTTAACGGACAATTTTCTTACATATAGAATACTGGAAGTTGTAATTGGGAGGATCTCAAAGAAAAAAGTTCAGCATAGTCTGGGAGAGAGTGACTGATTCATTTCAGATAAAGCAAGCAAGCAAATAGGGATTTAAAGATGTTCAAAATCTAATTGTTTTAAACACTATGCAGGTCAAACAAAACTGTCTATGAGTGACACTGTTTAATGTGTCTAAATGTATAGATACCTCAAAACCAAAGCAGAAGAGCCGTGGTGGAAAAGTCATGAGAGAAATACAGCTGGAGCCAAAAGGATTTTGCACATATTTCTATCCACAACTGCATTGCCTTATCTTCCTTCTATTTGCCACAGGAGTTGAAGAGCACGTTTTTAAATGACGTTTGTACTTACGGCAATCTGAATCGCATGCTTCTTTAGTCCAATCTCATCTGTTAGGACTTTCCATAATAGTTCTTATGAAAAAATACATCTTTTAAATATATCTACAGCTCTTACTGATCTCCCCTCAATGATCAATTTCATCTGAAAAAATAAAAAATTCTGTAATTCAGTAGAAAGTCTCCATTTGAAAGCCCAGCAGGAAAGTTCCTCAAAGCTCCTAGGTTTGTTTTCCCAGCCTATAAGGCTGCCTTAAATACAGTGTGTGTTTCCCTTAAGGGTTTTGTGAAAGTTGGCAAAGATAGTCTTTTGGAAAGACTCTCCTTCTATCTTAAACGTTTTCCCACCAAGCTACCTACATAGGCAGGTGAAAATTAATGAGTATCCTTGAGGTATTTGTGTGAAGCTCCAAGCACAGCATAATTAAAAACCTTTGAGACCTCCTTTTTATCATAAAAATTCAACTCCAGTTTTTCTCTCTATTCCCTAATATGCTTTTTATTTAATTGATGTGCTCAACTAGTAGGTTAGAGAATTGGCAAAGACCTTTACAGAGGAAAAGCATAATTTGGTGTGTATGGTGGCAGGGGAGAGGTGTGGGAGGTGGTGACAGGAAGAAAGAAATAGATAAATGGGAAATCCAACCACAGAATGCCACGGGGGAGAACCAGATAATATTCATGTAACTCACATTGAAAAGCTTAGAGTAAAGCCTGATTTATGCTATAATAGTGTTCCCAAAAATGTTCCAAGCACATCCAGTCTCACATCCTGACCTGACCCCTTTTATTGACTCCATTGCACTTCATTTCCTCTATTAGGTTGAAGCAACTTCTACGTGAGTTACACTGTCAAAATATAATTTTTATAAAGTTGAAGACATAATTCCCAAAAAAGACATTTAGTGAGCATTTGTCAAAAGTTTATTTACCTATTTAATAAAGAAACCACCAGGATGACAAAGCTCATACAAAGATAGGGGAAACTACTCTATATTGCTGAAGAAAGTGCTGCAGTAAGATTGCTAAGTAAGATGCTAAAATCACAGCCTTTGCTGTTATCTCATCTACAAGCCAGAAATGTTTGCATATTTACCAAACAAAATCATTTTGCAACTTTTCAATCTTTACCAAGGTAACATCTAACTTTACTGAGTCTGAGTCTGAATCCTAATCAGTTGTAAGGCAGGCAATGTTAGATCACCTACCAGTGCCTCACACACATGAGTGTGCATCAGAATCACCTGGAGGGCTTGACAAGAAAGGGTGTTAGATCCAACCCACAGTAGTACATCTAGGGTGAGGCCCAAGAATTGGCATTTCTAGCAGGTGCTAGATGATGCCTCTGCCGCTGGTCCAGGGACCAACTTTGAGAACCACTACTCTTGTCTGATGTTAAAAAGGCTTGCAGTAATATTTCTGCCTTATTTTCAAGTGTCACATATAGCAGAATAAATTGTTGAAGACTTTTAAATAGGCCAACAAGATTATTATATATCCCTGATAGAAAACTAGGCATTGTATAATTTCAGATTCTTCTGACTCATTGGGGTTTTCACCTTTCATTGTTTTTGAGCTATTTAGAATGCTGTAATTTGTAGATATTAATTAAAAATTATTTATTACAAATATTGTAGTAGCAATGCAAATGATTCTTGTCTATAGACATGCAAATTAATTTTGTCCAGGTGAAAAGATAATTGCTTTCTCTCCCCCGACCCTCCACTCTCATCCCTCTGTAAAACACCACTTGTACGTTTATTTGGTAATTCATTTCCTGTATTTCTGATTTGTATATATGTATATATGCAAATACATGCATGGTAACACATATACACAGACATATTTCTCTGAATTTTCCTCTGAACTGTTTGTCACAACTTATTGTTTCCCTCAATTAATGATTTAAATTAAATGTTTGGTATATGTTTTTTTTATGTTACTATGAGTCATAATATACCTTGTTTAAAAAATTATCTTTCAAAGGCTACTTCTTTTTAAAAATAATTCCTAAGTTTGGAATTTCACTTTTTGTTACTTCTGTTTTCATTGCAAATAAGTGAGTGTCTTCCTCCAGTAGAGTTAGCTTGCGGTTTTTATATTTCTAACACTTAACAATCACTTTTAAGATTTAGTCTACTGGGCCACTGACCAGACTGAGATCCTATGGATTCCAGCTGCCCATTTGCTTTAATGAAAACACAGCTGCTCTTACTTTTTAATCCCTCTTTACTGTCATCATTTATCTAAGTCAGTGGATTCATATTTTCTCCTTTCAAATTGTATTATTTAGGAAGATAGTTCAGCCATTTCTATCATTCAGGGTGTTAACCTTAGCCATTAATTAACAACAGCTAACCCACAAAACATTTGCTACCTGTTTCAAAGCCTGGAAACTCTTTGTTAGACATCTGGAGTATCAGGAGGAGGCAAGCTTGAGTGCCAGCTTGGAATCCTTTGAATTTCTAGGGTCAGCAGGAAATCCTAGCTGGCTGGTGGGGTCACAGACAGATATTTTAAACTCTAAGTTCATGACCCTGGATGCTACCCAGCTTCTGATCTGTATTACTTCCTTCCAATAGAGCATCTGTGTTCTATAAGAGGAGCTCGGATTCTCTGCAAGGCCCTGGAAGATGCCCTTCCTGGGCCCCTCAGCTCTGGAATTCATAACAGACCGAAGTTTGACGTTCACAGCTCAGTTCTTCCTCTACCACTCTCAGCCACTACATTTGGAAGACCAATGAAGCACTCAGTTCTACCCAGAAACTACTGTCCTTGCTTTGCTTATTTCCCAGATGACTATAAAATGCTATAGGTTGTATTATCAGGAATATGGAAAACAGGTTGAGTTCACTTCAAGTAATTATTTTGTGTTAAAACAAAAAAAGATGCCAGTCATTTCACCTGCTTTAAGAAAATAAGGCCCTGAGGTTTTTCGCCAACTGTTTTCTGCAGGTTGTTGATATGTATGGTGTCTTCCAGATTAACAGTTAGCCTCTCTATCCCAAGTACTTATGTTTTCATAGAAAATATTCCTAGGATGCCATATTTTAACTAATACCTTAAGATAGTTTTCAAAGGAGGGTTTGCATCACCTTAAAATTTCATTTACAGGAAACTTTTCTTAACATTTCCCTGGGCCCAAGAGTTCCTAAACGTAGTCAGGACACCTATGCTCTGACATATCTTCTCAGTCTCCCTTTGCCATTTCATCTATGTAGTTAGCAAAAGGAAAGTACAATGATAAAGAAATCTTGCACTGAGTTCCTCAATTTAAATGAGAATTGGAGAATAGAGGTGTGACTTAGATACCAGAATATGTTGCCTCCAATCTTTTAGCTACCTGGGGTCACCTTGACCTTTTAAATTTGTAATCTCCCAATGGGCTCTTCTTGCCCACTGCACAGACAAAATCAATTCACCAAAACCACAACATTGCAGTAGAAAGAGATGTTTTTGTTTTTTGGGATGAAATTTTGCTCTTATTACCCAGGTTGGAATGCAATGATGCAATCTCAGCTCATTGCAACCTCCACTTCCCAGATTCAAGTGATTTTCCTGCCTAAGCCTCCCGAGTAGCTAGGATTACAGGCACCTGCCACCACGCCCGGCTAATCTTTGTATTTTTAGTAGAGATGGGGTTTTACCATGTTGGCCAGGCTGGTCTTGAACTCCTGACCTCAGGTGATCTGCCCACCCAGGCCTCCCAAAGTGCTGGGATTACAGGCGTGAGCCACCACGCCTGGCCCTAAAAGAGTTTAATTGGCATGAGGCTGGCCCACATGGGAGAACTGGAGTTACGACTCAAATCAGTCTCCCTAAAGGTTGGGAGCTTAGGGTTTATATGGACAACTTGATGGGCAGAGGCTCAGGAATGGGTGTTGCTGGTTGGTTAAGGATGAAATAATATGGATGTGCAAAATGGTCCTCATGTGGAGTTCACCTCTGGGTGGGACCACAGCATCAGTTGAGTCATGAGTCAGAGTTCCAGTGGAGTCAGTCCCAAAAACATGGCAATTGGAAAGGTGACAAATCTTGTGACCTCTGGCCACATGAGTCCTGAGCAATAAAGGATTATAGAAATGACACCTATCTTACCAGAATTCAGGCCCCTGTCATAATCTAAACCTTGTGGCCTTTCATTAGTTTTACAAAGATGGTTTCATTTGGGAAGGGCTATTTTCATCTTTGCTTTAAGGCTAAACTATAATTTCCTCGCAAAGATAGCTTGCCCTATACCCAGGAATGACCAAGGACAGCTTGGAGGTCAGAAGCAAGATGGAGTCAACTACATCAGATTTCTCTTACTATCATACTTTTGCAAAGGTGGTTTCAGGTTTGCAGAAATATTGGTTCAAACTCCATATATGCAGAGTGGGGGAGGGGTAGTGCTGCCAGGCAAAATACAGGTTTATCCTAAATATTGCCTGGGACATATTAAATGAAAAAAATTACTTACTGTTTATCTGTGTCCAAATTTATTGGAAATTCTGTATTTCATTTGCTAAATCTGGAAACCCTACGAGGGAATAACTCATTGCACCAATATGTCTGGATATCCTGGGAGAAGGGGCACAAGTATTGCAGGTCATGCCAGCCTCTAATCTACTTATTTGGCTTCATTCTTATGCTCACTCATCTCCCTCATTTTTTATTGGCCCAGAACAGTCACTCGCCCTTGATTTTTCCAAATCACCACTCAATGCAATATATAGTTTTACTGAACATTCGGAAGTGCAAAGGGATGTGGATTTTGCCTCAGAAAATCACAGCAGTTTTTCAGTCACCCTCACCACTGTTCATTACAGTTACAGTCAAGCATTAATCAGGCTGCACTTTGACATATTTCCTTGTAACTGAAAGTCACTAGATACTGACCACTTGCATCTCCATTGTTCCTATAGATAGGATTTCTGGCATTAGGATCATAAAGCTTTTGTTTATGAGTTGCTTAAGATATTTTTCACATTCTAAATTCCAGCAAAACAGCTGACATCAACCAGTCTGAAAACACAGAGGTTCAGAATCAGCATGAGAACACAGCTTCTTCATCTCCCTGTCCCATGATTTCACCCTGCACTTTTCAACCAATCAATGACTGGCACACTTTGGCCCACTCCAAAACCCTACCCCCAAACTCCTCCAGGAAGTAAATTTGAGGTTCTCTCCCACCTCCTCACACAGCAGCCCTACAATTAAACATCTTTCTCTGGTGCAACCCAGAGAAATGCCTCATGCATTGGGCAACAAATTATGGTTATAGCCTCGTCTCTGCCCCTCAACTCTAGCTCCAGTCCCAACCCCCTAAAATCCCATACATTTCAAATTGTAGAACATTTTGAATCTAAGCTAATGCCCAGCCCACTAGGCTTGCACAAAAGCTTTCATCTACAATACAAACATGTACCTAAATGAAAAGCAATTTCTCTTGAGCTGCATTTCATTATCAATGCTTAAATTACAATATTTAATTCCCCTCTACATAGGGGGTGAAATAAACTTTTTATAAGGCTTAGAAGAGAAGACTGAAAAAAGTTAGGATTGTCATCCTGAAAAGAGCTGTCTCAGGCACAAAGGGGTCAATAGATGTACCAGAAGTTAAAATACATGTTAGCAAGTAGTTCTCCATCTATGTCAAACCTGTATCTAGAGGAAAATGGTCAAATTATTGCATCAATAGGCCTCTTGAGCCTGTGTATACCAAAGGAATCATATTAAGAGCAATAACTCAACTATTAACATGTGGCTTCTCTCCACATAAAACCTCCAGTGACTAGTCAGAGTGTTACACACCCAATTTTGAGACTTCTTAGGATGCCTCACTAATTACATCCACTGCTATCTGACAAAGACTCTCTCCTTTGACCAAAATTTTAGTCAGGTTCCCCCTGTGTCCTCTCCTTGACTAGGCTCAATGTCAGATTTCCCTCTCTGTCCTTGTAGAATCCAGTTTGAGCAAGGTCTTGCTAGTCAGTTTAGCAAAAATCCCCCTCTTCTTTGTATCTGATCACCTCAATATCTTATCACCCTAGCCTGCCTGCCTTCAACAATGATCCTCTCATGTCAGTTTAGCTAGAAACCCCTTATTCTTATTCTTGATGCTTCCTCTTAGTAATTTTCCACCTACTTCTTCCATCTTGATTGTAATCTCACTCGTCCTTGTCAGAGACAGAGTCGAGTTCAATCTTCCCCCCTCATGTGAGACCCCATTGCAGTGCTCCCAGTATTTATCTCCCATGGCCCCTTGAATAAAGTCTGCCTCACCATCTTTTTTTTTTTTCTTGAGAAGGAGTCTTGCTCTGTCGCCCAGGCTGGAGTGCAGTGGCACGATCTCAGCTCACTACAACCTCCACCTCCCAGGTTCAAGTGATTCTCCTGCCTCAGCCTTTCAAGTAGCTGGGATTACAGGCCCCCCAACATGCCTGGCTAATTTTTGTATTTTTAGTAGAGACGGAGTTTCGCCATGTTGGCCAGGCTGGTCTCAAACTCCTGACCTCAGGTGTTCCACCTGCTTCGGCCTCCCAAAGTGCTGGGATTACAGGCATGAGCCACTGCAGCCAGCCCTGTCTCACCATCTTTAACAGGTATCATGACTAATTTTTTTCACTGTATTTTAGACACTTTATACACTAAATACAGTTGACAGTAGCATCTCCTCAGGGCCACTGCCAGTGCCTTATGTGAAAATGTGGATGTTGTATAAATCTTCTTTTCTTTATTTTCTATATTTTATGATGCTTTGATATCTTGAGGACTTGCAGACCTGAGAAGAGACTGCCCCTCCCAGGGTCAGTATATCCCTAGAGAGAGCAAACAACTTGCCTGAGAGCTCACAACTGATACACAAATAAGCCCAGGGCCAGGTGCTGGACAACTAGAAACAAGCCCTGTAGCCTACAGCCTGCCAAAATCATTCAAAGTAGCCAATCCTACTGCCGCTCAGCTGCTTGCCTTGCTTCACCCATTCCCTCTCATGAAAACCACAATAAAGGCTGTAGCCCCTCTTTCTCCTCATTGCTTTTGTCCTTAATGACTCTTGATGCTTCTTCATGTGACACTCTGTGGCATGGAGGTGATCCCTCCTTTCAGGACCTGTGTGTAACAAATTACCTTTTCAATGGCAATTGTCTCCTTATCTGCTGGCCTCACAATACCTGAACAAAAACAAAATCCGGGGTATATTTTAAAACAGATGTCTGTGAAAAAGATGCTCTCTATCAGGGCTCCCAGGGCAAGGTGCCCTTGAAGGATTTATTGCATGTTCTTGTTAAAGGAAAATAAATATGGCCTGAGAAGGACTCTATGCTTCGATATTTGAGTCTTTGTGGGTGAACTGTAACCTAGCTTAATAGTCAGAGAAAATTGAAAACCTAACTTAATAATATACACCTGTAACAACAGCTGAGTGTTGGCTAATCCCAGTGGCCATATTTCAGCACTCATAGACTGTTGAATGTTCAAACTGTGTTCAAATAAGGGAAACGCCAGCAATAATAGAATGGTTATAAATGGGCCTAGAAGAGAGTACAGCCAGGATAGCTAGTTATTAAACAGGCTCCATGATCCTGTTTCTTGAAGGCCTTTAGCCCTGTGTTCGATTTATCTGTGAGTTCTTTAACTTTATGTAAGACAACACCCCATTTGTTTATAAAGTAGCAGCATTTTTCTCCTAAAAAGAAACAGGTTCCTTCTTTCTCTGCTGTTAGCAGATCCAGGGCCCTTCTATTTTTAAGAGCCATGGCAGCTAAAGAGTTAAGCTGCTTCTTCAGAGAGAATTAGCAACCTTTTCCATGTTATCGTTTAACTCCTGAGATAGATTATAGTAAAACTGAGTAGAGGGTAATTCTCCCAAAGCCAGTACCAAGTCCTCCTATTATTCCGCCCCACCCCTCACTATGAAAGAAATAACTGAAGTTTGAGTATGGTGTGGTCTTACCAAGAAAAGACTCTGTACCTGAGAGTCAGTGTCAATTGTCATGGGGGCGGGCACTAGGAAGGAGAGGAGGAGAGCTATTAGGCCAATCTGTAGGGGCGACCGCATAGAGTCTGGTCACAGATAGTAAAGTTAAGAGTGATAGTCTTGTTAATGCCAGGATGTAAGTTAGACTCATGGGTAGTTACTTTATTGGGGATCTCATCAGAAGAGCAAACCTAGATCCTCTAACGGCTCGCAGGTATACAAAGGGTCGTCTCCTGGAACTTCAGGGTGTGGAGCGGAGGGCCTATGATTTTCTTCAGGAAGTGTCCAAGGCTTCAGCTGGGTGTGATGAATCCACGAGTCAATTCCCCACCACCCTAACAGCCGTCGGGGTAGACAGAATAACCGAAAACGGTCCTTCCCAAGATAGGCCTAGAGCGGGAGAGTCTGAGGGGGAGAGACTTAACAAGCACCAGGTCTCCAGGGCAGAACAACTCTTTCCCTTTTTCCCTAGGGTGTCCTTCAGATAGGGTCCTAAGATCTGCTGTTTTCTTGTCTAATACGAGATCATTAGTAAGAAAGGGCCATCCATAAAGCATCTCATAGGTTCTGAGTCGTATTTTCTGAGGAGAGTTTCGAGCCCTTAACAGTGCTATTGGTAATAGAGAAGGCCACAGGAGGTGTGTTTTCTGTGCCAGTTTCTTTGGGTGTCTCTTAAGAATTTCATTCATCTTCTCCACTTTCCCTGAGGACTGAGACCTCCAAGCAGAGCGGAGATGATACTGTATTCCGAACGCCTTGGAAATTCCTTGGGTCACTACAGCTTTGAAGGCAGGGCCATTATCACTTTGAAGACAGCAAGAGAGTCTGAATCTAGGGATTATTTCATTAATCAAGACTCTTATTACCTCTTGGGCTTTTTCTGTTTTACAGGGGAAAGTCTCAACCCAGTTTGTGTAGGTATCTACACATACTAACAGATGTTGATATCCCTGAGACTTAGGCATATGGGTAAAGTCCATTTGCCAGTCCTCACCTGGGTAATGACCAGTTCGCTGTTCCCCAGGAGGAGCTTTGCGATGTGCCAAAGGATTATTTTTCTGGCATATTTGACATCCTTTGACTATTTGTTGGACAGCCTTGAAGAGACCTTTTTCTGTAAATATAGATTTGGCCATTCAATATGTATTCTCTATACCCATATGGAAGCTTTGATGTAGGGTTTTAAGTGCTTTCCACTGGCTGGCAGCAGGTAGGAGGACTTTTCCCCTCCTCAGTAGCTAGCCATCCTGAAGGAAAAAGATTATGTTCCTGGGAGATTGCCCACTCTACCTCTTTTGATGATTATTGAGGTCTAGTTCCCTGGAGAGGGTTTTCTCATATTAAAGGTCCTCATCAAATTCCTATTTTGTTCTAGACTCTCAGCACAATGTTATTTTCTTGCTTCCCATGAAGTCAGGCACGCACCTGTGACTGAATTTTAGGCCATGGAATATGAGCAGAAAGAACGTGTACTATTTCCAGGCCAACCCTTGTAAGAAGTGGATCTGCAGTCTGCATGCTGAAGGGGACTGTGATGGTGAGGCGATAAGGTGACTGGGTCCTTATGGCTCTATATGGATGAAAACCAACCTCTAAGCAGAAATACCCACTAGGAGTTTAGGTGAGTACAAAACAAAATTCTACTGCATCTGAGCCCTTTTACAAGTGGGAATCTATTTGCTGCTACAGCTCAGACTCTCTGCTAAGACTGGTATCTACTGTTTAGCAGCTTATACCACAAGTTGATGTTCCTCCACGCTTCAGCAAACACCAAAGGTCATTTTCTATTTCCTCTGGTTCTCGCACATTGAAATGGCTAAAATCCCACAGGCTGCAGAAAGCTGCTGAATATCAAAGCTATTCCATGCCAGGTAATGCTTTTGCAAACCAGCATCTAAAGATTCTACTTCAGGGATTATGGAAAGAATATACTTTGTGATTGCTTTTAATTGGTACCTGTCACCTGCTTGATAGAATTTTATTAACAGAAGTGTAAACACTCATTGCAATCTCAGAACACAGGAATCTTAAGCAGCTTACTTATGAAATTCAATCAAAGTTCTTTTTATCTTTAGTGTTTGCTGATAACTCATTAAATGTTTCTCAATGTTACAAGTTCTGCAGCAGAAATATGTCTTGCAAATAAAAGTGATAATGTAGAGACATTAACACAGCAAAAGGGTTGAGGGTTGCTCAACATTGCACAAAGTAGTAACAACCTTTCACTACAAAAGATACTGAAAACAGGAGAATAAATAGTCCTTAGATATTACTATTTTAAAAAAATTAATAGAATCTACCACTTTTTTTGCCCACTATCCCAATGTTATCAAAGCCACACACACGCACGCACACACGCTAATATACTTTTTTTTTTTTTTTTTTTTTTTTGTAGAATTTAAGTTCTGTACATAACCCCAGGAGATTTTACAGCGACTCTAAATTCTAGTGGAGATGGAAATGTTCTTGAGGTCTGTAGTCCATTTGATTCTCTGGAATGTGGTTGTTTTGTAACAATCTCATTCTAGCAGGTCTGCCCACAATAAGGCAGTAACAGATCTCATTATTTACACATACTCAGCGCCTTAGGCACTGAGGTGCTAAGTGACAATATAGCCAATTAAATCTCAGTTTTTCCATTGGTTAATGTGCATCTACAAAGTAGAATCAGACAAATAGGCTATAACTGTATTAAAAACAAAGCTGGGTTAGCTGATGGAATGGAAGTCCTCACAACTAGGCCAATTTTATACTGCCCACACTGGCCGGTATGAGTGTTTCATGTTTCACTGGGAGGTGCTTTCTCTGAACACAGAAACCAGACATCAGGGGCTCTTTCTGGAATTAGGTGACCCAGTTTCAATGCTGATACTTTCCAGATATGTAGCATAGGAGGGGACATACTCAGCAAGAAGCCTCTGCTATAAGCTCCTAAGTGACACTAGAGAAGCACTCTCTGAGAAATTAGTCACCACAACTTTCTGACTATGGGAAAAATCCCTTAGAAGCCAATGTGGTCAGAGGCCAACAAATGGTATGGAGATGCTGTAGCTCGCAAACTCAATCATAGTTGAGTTTTTATAGCTGGCTTCATTAAAATCTGAATAAATTATCCCATTAAAATAATGCTTGTCACATTGATATGTAACTTCAACTCTACATGTCTGATCTCTGTTTAAGAGATAGGCACCATCAGGGAGTCTTTCTGGGTTTCGATACTATGTTGTTCCCTTCTTATATCTCTTGGATACATGGTTGGGGGTAAGGAAATGACTCAAAAATATGGGCTGGAAAAAAAATATGAGCTGGACCTACTGGGTTCTTACATTATGGCTTTGTCTAAAGCTAGTCTTGTTTGCCCAGCTCCTCCCTTGCCCAGGATAGTCACAGAGTGGCCTGTAGCTCCTCTGGTGGCCTCATTTCTCCATGTCATCATGGCCCCAGGGGAAATTCACTCCCACTCCAGAATGCCACTATTACAGTCATCCTCCACAGTCATCAGTGCAAGTATCATCCATCTGACATTCTGCCCTTTCCACGTTGCTCAGCACCAGCTTCTGCAGTTCAGGGGACATTCAGTCCTGGTGCCTCTTCTGCTACCACTATGCCACTGTGCACCAGTCAATTTTCTCTTACTATGGGAATTAAAACTTTATGGGCAAGTGCTGTAGGGTTTAAATATTTGGAACACGAAAGAACTCCTTTATCTTTGCTGGGGATAAAGCTTAGCCTTTAGAAATGAAGGCTCATCTTCTTCAGATAATCTAATAGTTCATATCCTATTCCCCAAACCCGCTTCTTCAATGCAACTGTTGGTCACACTTTCACATCCCATTCCATGAAGTCCTCAAAAACATAATCTGTTCGAATAGGATTTATCACCTGATAATGCAAATTTTTATTTTTAAAGCCTCCATGACTAGATTGGGGGAGGTTTTTGCTAGTGTATATTAGTCATCTTTTTGTCCCCAGCACATAGAAAGCAGTGCCTGATACAGCAGATACCCAGTACACTCTTAATGAATGACTTTTTAAATTTTTATCAATTTAGCAGTACACATTCTTAAGCATGACACCATAACTATTATCTCTTCCCTTTACATCATGTTCTCCTTTTCCTTCTTTCTTGTAATCGCTTCAGAGGAGCAACCACACTGGAAATTAACACCTTCTTTCTTCTGTAATATATTTCACTCTAATCAGACTTGCCAGCAGAATGACTTGGGCCAGAGCACAGCCCTGTAATTTAATGGGTAAAGTGCATTTAGCAGGTAATAGATGCCTCGAAAATTCACTTTAGCTTCCTTTAGCTTTGGTCACAACAAAATAATTAAGAGCCCTTGGCTACTCTTCCTTCTCAAATAAATACAATGTGAATCTAGAAGATAGTAAATTAAGTTTCAAAGCCAGCTGGTTGGTCTTATATCTTCTATCAGCCAAGTGGTCGCCAGAGTAAATAACACTCATTTCTCTCTGTGTCAAGACTTGGTAAGTTTGAACTGCTCTCAGTATGGCTGCATGTTCTCCTTTCTCTTTGTGCCTGGGACCTCACCAATAGCTTCAGCTCTGGGTCTCAGGAAACAGACCTCATCTGGTTTACATTTCCTTTGAGCCCCACTCTACAGGCTAATGGGGAGATTTCAGATTTCTTTGCTAACACTATGGGCTAAGTAAAGAAAATCCCAATGGAATTCAGACTTCCTCAGTATTTATATATGTCTGTGGGAGCAATTTTGAGTTAAAAATCTTTTCCTGAAACCACTTTATATTTAACAATTATTTCTGGCATTATTCCCCTCTTTCCCAAAGGAAATTTCCTTGTTTATTGCTAGCACATACATAAAATGGTCATTCTAAAATGCTATGATATTGTTTGCCTTTTTAGTTTACTTAAACTAATTTAAACACAGCATAAATTAGTTTACTGAAACTAATTAAACTGATAAAGTTTTTTTTTTCAATTTATAACATTTGTTATGTTTTAATATAAGGATATATTTAAAGAACAATTGGGAAATGAGAAAATTTTTCAGAAGTACTTGGTCTTAATTACCAAGGTATTTAATCTGAACAAAGCCATAAATTTCTCTATGTTTGGTTTTCTTCCTCCATTTATTTCAATAACAAATACATTGGTTCAGTGGGATGAATTTGGTTTGGTTTAGATTCATCCTTTATCATACAACTGATACATTCTTCCCCCCAACCCACCCCCTCCTCTACCCCCCCCTGCTCCCCCTAGTGCCGAGCCCTCTCTTCTCCTCTTTTGCCCCTCCGCGCGAGGCCAGCCCCCCCCGGCCCAGACGGGGGCCCAGTGCCCTGGATCCCCCCCAACCCCCTATGGGCTCTCGGGCCGGGGGGTGGGGGGGGGGGGGGGGGGGGGGGGGGGGGCGGCCCGGGCTCATCTTCAAATAAAGGCAGTAAAATGTATCTTAACAATTTCAGAGGGCTATTACAAAGTTAAAAAGTGGTGGATATATTTTTAATGCATTTAATATGCTATTATTTTAAAGATGATGCTATAAACCCAACAGAAAAATAAACAATTTTTTTAAAAAGCAATTTATAAAAATACTATCAATAAACATATAAAGATGTTACCTTCTATAGTGATTAAAGAAATGCAAATTAAACTGATAAAGTTTTTTTTTTTTTCAATTGACTCATCCGGCTGATGTGGGTGGTGGAAAATGGATTTTCTTACCTATTGTTGGTGGAAGTATAATTTAGCCTAACAATAAAGGGAAACATTTTTCAAATGAATACATTTGATATACATAAGCTTCATTTAGGAATTCTACTTATAAAAATCTATTCTAAGATGATAACCAGAAAAGTATGCATATATCTATCTGTGTATAAGGATGTTTGGTACAATATTATTTATAATAGTGAAAAATGTAGTTAGAATAAGCAATAAAGTTATTATCATTTTGATTGTATATAAATGATATAATGGGCAGAATTTATTTTGAGTGCATTTAAGGTAAATCAGGAATACACTGCATTGTCAAATGGATTCACCTCTTTCTCTGAAAGCAATACTTGAGAGAAGAATGTAGACTGCCTGACAGTGCACAGGAAATGTATGAGTTTTGAATCACATTTTCTTTCTTTTTTTTTTTTTCTTGCATTTTAGGTTTTGGGGTACATGTGAAGAACATGCAAGATTGTTGCATAGGTACACACATGGCAGTGTGATTTGCTGCCTTCCTCCCCCATCACAAATATCTGGCATTTCTCCCCATGCTATCTTTCCCCCAACTCCCCCACCCCCCCCACTGTCTCTCCCCTATTTCCCCTCCACAGACCCCAGTGTGTCATGCTCCCCTCCCTGTGTCCATGTGTTCTCATTGTTCAACACCCACCTATGAGTGAGTACATGCGGTGTTTGATTTTCTGTTCCTGTGTCAGTTTGCTGAAAATGATGGTTTCCAGGTTCATCCATGTTCCTACAAAGGACACGAACTTATCGTTTTTGATGGCTGCATAATATTCCATGGTGTATATGTGCCACATTTTCCCTGTCCAGTCTATCATCAATGGGCATTTGGGTTGGTTCCCAGGTCTTTGCTATTGTGAACAGTGCTGCAATGAACATTCGTGTGCATGTGATCCTTATAGTAGAATGATGTATAATCCTCTGGATATATACCCAGTAATGGGATTGCTGGGTCAAATGGAATTTCTATTTCTAGGTCCTTGAGGAATCGCCACACTGTCTTCCACAATGGTTGAACTAATTTACACTCCCCCACCAACAGTGTAAAAGTGTCCCTATTGCTCCACATCCTCTCCTGCATCTGTTGTCCCCAGATTTTTTAATGATCGCCATTCTAACTGGCATGAGATGGTATCTCAATGTGGTTTTGATTTGCATTTCTCTAATGACCAGTGATGATGAGCATTTTTTCATATGTTTGTTGGCCTCATGTATGTCTTATTTTGTAAAGTATCTGTTCATATCCTTCGCCCACTGTTGAATGGGCTTGTTTGTTTTTTTCTTGTAAATCTGTTTTAGTTCTTTGTAGATTCTGGATATCAGCCCTTTGTCAGATGGTTAGACTGCAAAATTTTTTCCCATTCTGTTGGTTGCTGATTCACTCTAATGACTGTTTCTTTTGCTGTGCAGAAGCTGTGGAGTTTGATTAGGTCCCATTTGTCTATTTTGGCTTTTGTTGCCACTGCTTTTGGTGTTTTGGTCATGAAGTCCTTGCCTACGCCTATGTCCTGAATAGTTTTGCCTAGATTTTCTTCCCAGAATTTTTATGATGTTAGGTCTTATGTTTAAGTCTTTAATCCATCTGGAGTTAATTTTAGTGTAAGGTGTCAGGAAGGGGTCCAGTTTCTGCTTTCTGCACATGGCTAGCCAGTTTTCCCAACACCACTTATTAAACAGGGAATCCTTTCCCCCATTGCTTGTTTTTGTCCAGTTTGTCAAAGATCAGATGGATGTAGATGTGTTGTGTTGCCTCCAAGGCCTCTGTTCTGTTCCATTGGTCTATATCTCTGTTTTGGTACCAGTACCATGCTGTTTTGATTACTGTAGCCTTGTAGTATAGTTTGAAGTCTGGTAGTGTGATGCCTCCCGCTTTGTTCTTTTTGCTTAGAATTGACTTGGCTATGTGGGCTCTCTTTTGGTTCCATATGAAGTTTAAGGTGGTTTTTTCCAGTTCTGTGAAGAAGGTCATTGGTAGCTTGATGGGGATAGCATTGAATCTGTAAATTACTTTGGGCAGTATGGCCATTTTCACAATATTGATTCTTCCTAACCATGAACATGGAATGTTTCTCCATCTGTTTGTGTCCTCTCTTATTTCGTTGAGCAGTGGTTTGTAGTTTTCCTTGAAGAGGTCCTTTATGTTCCTTCTTAGTTGTATTCCTAGGTATTTTATTCTCTTTGTAGCAATCGTGAATGGCAGTTCGTTCTTGATTTGGCTGTCTTTAAGTCTGTTATTGGTGTATAGGAATGCTTGTGATTTTTGCACATTGATTTTGTATCCTGAGACTTTGCTGAAGTTGCTTATCAGTTTCAGGAGATTTTGGGCTGAGACAATGGGGTCTTCTAGATATACAATCATGTCATCTGCAAATAGAGACAATTTGACTTCCTCCTTTCCTATTTGAATACCCTTTATTTCTTTTTCTTGCCTGATTGCTCTGGCTAGAACTTCCAATACTATATTGAATAGGAGTGGTGAGAGAGGGCATCCTTGTCTAGTGCCAGATTTCAAAGGGAATGCTTCCAGTTTTTGCCCATTCAGCATGATATTGGTGGTTGGTTTGTCATAAATAGCTTTTATTATTTTGAGATACATTCCGTCAATACCTAGTTTATTGGGGGGTTTTTAGCATAAAGAGCTGTTGAATTTTGTCAAAGGCCTTCTCTGCATCAATTGAGATAATCATGTGGTTTTTGTCTTAGGTTCTGTTTATGTGGTGAATTATGTTTATAGACTTGTGTATATTGAACCAGCCTTGCATCCCTGGGATGAAGCCTACTTGATCATGGTAGATAAGCTTTTTGATGTGCTGTTGCAATCAGTTTGCCAGTATTTTATTGAAGATTTTTGCATCTATGTTCATCATGGACATTGGCCTGAAGTTTTCTTTTCTTGCTGAGTCTCTTCCGGGTTTTGGTATCAGGATGATGTTGGTCTCATAAAATGATTTGGGAAGGATTCCCTCTTTTTGGATTGTTTGGAATAATTTCAGAAGGAATGGTACCAGGTCCTCTTTGTATGTCTGGTAGAATTCGGCTGTGAACCCATCTGGACCTGGGCTTTTTTGGGTGGTAGGCTCTTAATTGCTGCCTCAACTTCAGACCTTGTTATTGGTCTATTCAGGGTTTCGACTTCTTCCTGGTTTAGGCTTGGGAGGATGCAAGTGTCCAGGAATTTATCCATTTCTTCCAGGTTTACTAGTTTATGTGCATAGAGTTGTTTATAATAATCTCTGATGATGGTTTGTATTTCTGTGGAATCTGTGGTGATGTCCCCCTTTATCGTTTTTTATTGCATCTATTTGATTATTCTCTCTTTTCTTTTTTATTAATCTGGCTAGTGGTCTATTTTGTTTATCTTTACGAAAAACCAGCTCCTGGATTTATTAATTTTTTGAAGGGTGTTTTTGTGTCTCTATCTCCTTCAGTTTTGCTCTGATCTTAGTTATTTCTTGTCTTCTGCTAGGTTTTGAGTTTTTTGATCTTGCTCCTCTAGCTCTTTCAATTTTGATGATAGGGTGTCAATTTTAGATCTCTCCTTACTTCTCATGTGGGCATTTGTTGCTATATATTTTCCTCTAGTCACAGCTTTAAATGTGTCCCAGAGATTCTGGTATGTTGTGTCTTCGTTCTCGTTGGTTTCAAAGAACATCTTTATTTCTGCCTTCATTTCATTGTTTATCCAGTCAACATTCAAGAGGCAGTTGTTCAGTTTCTATGAAGCTGTGTGGTTCTGAGTTAGTTTCTGAATTCTGAGTTCTAATTTGATTGCACTGTGGTCTGAGAGAATGTTATGATTTCCATTCTTTTGCATTTGCTGAAGAGGGATTTACTTCCTATAATGTGGTCAATTTTAGAGTAGGTGTGATGTGGTGCTGAGAAGAATGTATATTCTGTGGATTTGGGGTGGAGAGTTCTGTAAATGTCTATTACGTTTGCTTGGTCCAGATCTGATTTCAAGTCCTGGATATCCTTGTTAATTTTCTGTCTTGTTGATCTGTCTAATATTGGCAATGGGGTGTTAAAGCACTATTATTATTATTTTTTTTAATTTATTTTACTTTTGGTGCATACTATATCTGGGAGTCTATGTCTCTTTGTAAGTCATTAAGAATTTGCCTTATGTATCTGGGTGCTCCTGTATTGGGTGCATATATATTTAGGATCGTTAGCTCTTCTTGTTGCGTTGATCCCTATGTAATGTCCTTCTTTGTCTCTTTTGATCTTTGTTGGTTTAAAGTCTATTTTATCAGAGATGAGAATTGCAAATCCTGCTTTTTTTGCTCTCCATTTGCTTGGTAAATCTTCCTCCATCCCTTTATTTTGAGCCTTTGTGTATCCTTGCATGTGAGATGGGTTTCCTGGATACAGCACACCGACGGGTTTTGGCTTTTTATCCAATTTGCCAGTCTGTGTCTTTTGATTGGGGCATTTAGCCCATTTACATTTAGAGTTAATATTGTTATGTGTGAATTTGATCCTGCTATTTTGATGCTAGCTGTCTGTTTTGCCCATTAGTTGATGGAGTTTCTTCATTGTGTTGATGCTCTTTACCATTTGGTATGTTTTTGGAGTGGCTGGTACTGGTTGTTCCTTTCTATGTTTAGTGCTTCTTTTAGGAGCTCTTGTAAAGCAGGCCTGGTGGTGATGAAATCTCTGAGTACTTGCTTGTTCACAAAGGATTTTATTTTTCCTTCACTTATGAAGCTTAGTTTGGCTGGATATGAAATTCTGGGTTGAAAGTTCTTTTCTTTAAGGATGTTGAATATTGGCCCCCACTCTCTTCTGGCTTGTAGGGTTTCTGCTGAGAGATCTGCTGTGAGTCTGATGGGCTTCCCTTTGTGGGTAACCCGACCTTTCTCTCTGGCTGCCCTTAGCATTTTCTCCTTCATTTCAACCCTGGTGAATCTGACCATTATGTGCCTTGGGGTTGCTTGCTCTTCTTGAGGAATATCTTTGTGGTGTTCTCTGTATTTCCTGGCTTGAATGTTGGCCTGCCTTGCTAGGTTGGGGAAGTTTTCCTGGATAATATCCTGAAGAGTATTTTCCAGCTTGGATTCATTCACTCCGTCACATTCAGGTACACCTATCAAACATAGATTAGGTCTTCTCACATTGTCCCATGTTTCTTGGAGACTTTGTTCATTCCTTTTTACCCTTTTTTCTCTACTCTTGCCTTCTCACTTTATTTCATGGAGTTGATCTTCGACCTCTGATATCCTTTCTTCTGCTTGGTCAAATTCGGCTATTGAAACTTGTGTATGCTTCATGAAGTTCTCGTGTTGTGTTTTTCAGCTCCATCAATTCACTTATACTCCTCTCTAAGTTGTTTATTCTCATTAGCATTTCGTCAAATCTTTTTTCAAGGTTCTTAGTTTCTTTGCATTGGGTTAGAACATGTTCTTTCAGCTCACAGAAGTTTCTTATTACCCACCTTCTGAAGCCTGATTCTGTCAATTCATCACACTCATTCTCCATCTTGTTCCCCTTGTTGGTGAGGAGTTGTGATCCCTTGTAGGGGGGAGAGGTGTTCTGGTTTCGGGTGTTTTCATCCTTTTTGCACTGGTTTCTTCCCATCTTTGTGGATTTATCCACCTGTTGTCTTTGTAGTTGCTGACTTTCAGATTGGGTCTCTGAGTGGACATCCAGTTTGTTGATGATGAAGTTATTTCTTTCTGTTTCTTAGTTTTCCTTCTAACAGTCTGGCCCCTCTGCTGTAGGACTGCTGAGGTCCATTCCAGGCCCTGCTTGCCTGGAGATCACCTTCAGCAGCTGCAGAGCAGTAAGGATTGCTGCCAATTTCTTCTTCTGCTATCTTTGTCTCAGAAGGATACCCGCCAGATGTCAGTCTGAGCTCTCCTTTATAAGGTGACTCTTTGGATATACGGGGGTCAGGGAGATGCTTGAGGAGACAGTCTGTCCTTTATAGGAACTCAAGTGCTGAGCTGTGAGCTCCGTTGTTCATTCAGAGCTGCTGGGCAGGTACGTTTGAGTCTGCTGCAGCAGAACTCATAAACCTCGTTTCTTTTTTTTTCCCCGGGTGCTCTGTCCTGGGGAGTTAGGGCTTTATTTATGAGTTTCTGTTGTGCTGCTGCCTTTTTTCAGGGCTGCCCTGCCCAGCAAGGAGGCAGCCTAGTCACTATCTGCCTGCAGAGGCTTTGCTGAGCTGCTGTGGGCTGCGCCCAGTTGCCATGTGAACTTCCCTGCAGTCCTGTTTCTATGGGTGTAGTTAGAACTGCCTCAGCAATGGTGGCCCACCTCTATAATGGCGGACTCTCTCTGTAATGGTGGACTGCCTTGGCAATGGCGGGCTGCCTCAGCAATGGCAAACTACCTCCGTAGTGGTGGACTGCCTCGGTAATGGTGGATGCCCCTCCCCCACAGAGCTGGACCATCCTGGGTTCAGCTGTGCTTGCTGTGAAACTCTCAATCCAGAGCATTTCCAATTGCTGTTTTTTTGTGGGGGTGGACCAGCCAAGCCTGATCACCTGGCTCCCTGCCTCAGAGCCCCCCTGTTTTTTTTTTTTTTTTTGGTTGAACGGTTGACTCTCTCCCCAGGTGTTCCAGTCGCCTATTAAAAGGCGCCGGGATCTATGTGATTTCCCGTGCAGTGACCCAGTGCACTGGCTGAAACAGCCACGCTGAGATTCATGGCTCTTTTTTGCCTGGGAATCTCCTGGCCTGGCTCCCTGTTTCAGTCCCCCTTTTAATCAGATGAATGGTCAATTCTGTCTTCCCGGAGCTCCAATTGCCAGCTAAAATGGTGCCCGGACCCATGCATTTGTATGGAGAACTGCCGTGCCGGGCAAAACAGCCACACCGGCGAAAACAGCCGCACCGGGGCACCAGTGAAAACAGCCACGCTGGCCAAAACAGCAGCACTGGTGACCCATGGGGCTCCTCCACCTGGGAATCTCCTGGTCTTTGGGCAATAAAATCCATCTGGAAATGCGGTGCCCACTCAACCTCTGTGCTTTTGGTGGGAGCTGCAATTCTGAGCTGCTCCTAATCGGCCATCTTGGATCCCTCCTTGAATCACATATTCAAGACATATCTTCTTCATCCTAATCATTCTGTCGCATTCCATAAACTTCTCTTTTGCTAAATTAAGATCACAGCTTTCAGCAGGTTTCAAATACACTCATATGACCCCTTCTCCACTGCCAACTCACATGCATGTACACACAGCCCCCATATTTTAACTACAAATGCTAAATTCAGGGGAAAATGTCAGAAAAGGTTTCCTTCCCTTAGGTTAATGGCATGCTGATATGACTTTCTGAAAGCTAAGGAGGTCCTTCCTATAGATATGAGCCTTGGCCAATAAATTTGTCATTATATTTTTTGTGTTATTATATGTTATTTCAATTGTTCACAAGTGAGGCTGAAGAGATTGTTGTGTTGGAAAAGTATCAGAAGAAAGGTAGAAGGAGTCATCACTATACTCCAGTATTTTTCAGAGTATCTGAAACATAGCAGGTGTTCAAGAAATATTTGCTGAGTGAATAAATACTGTATCCCTTGCTAGAGACTCACATCATGAGCATGGCCCTTGCTGAGAGTAGCATCACAGCTGATAAGCCTGATTTAGAGCTGAATGCATCACAGGCAGAATATGACTGAAATGGAGAAATTTTTGGAGAAATTCCCCCTACTTCATAATAACTTAAGGAGGACATGAAGCAGTACAGAATCTCTACTCTTAGGGGTTCCATATCGCCAACTCAGCTGCACCAAAGGTAGATTGTTAAATCTTTCCTTTGTCCTGAGAAACAGTGATTAAAATGAAGGGACATTAGTACTCTTCTTTATATTTCTTGACATATTAAAGTATAAGTTCTAGAGATATAATGTACAGCATGGGAACTGTAGTTAATAATGCTATATTATATACTGGAAATTTTCTAAGAGAGTAGATCACTGCTAAGAGAGTGTTCTCACCACCCACACACAGACACATAGACACACACACACACACACACACACACACACACACAAATGGTAACTATGTGAAGAGATGGATATGTTAATTAGCCTGACTGTAGTATTCAGTTCGCTATGCATATGTATATCAAAACATCATGTTGCATACCTTACATATAGACCATTCTTATTTAAAAAATGAAAAATTTTTTAAAGAAATACATTCTGGTTACAAAGACCGTGGCCTATGCTTGTTATCTGAAAGGAGGAAAAGAAGAAGTCTCTGATCATTCATGTGCCACAGAACGTAAAGAAGTTTTTTCTCACCTCTCTTAGAGGTCATTTTCCATTCCATTTCATTCGCCTCCTCCTGAGCTCATTTCCTGAGCCTGCTCAATAATTCTTAAAGTGTTCCCACCAAGTCAGCATAACTACACCCATCATGATTCATAGAGGTGACCAACTCCATTCTACAGTTTATTAAGCTATTTTCCTCAATGATAGCCTGTGGCAGTAGGCAAAACCCAGGAATTTATATGTCTACCCTCTTTAGAAAAGGCTCATTTCTTCTAAATAATCACAGTAATGAGATCTTTACAGAGCAGCCACAAAAAAACTACTTTTTACAGGAAGATGGAAAAATATCTTAGACTGGGTCTTCTTAACCAAATAAAAAAGAATATTGAGCTAGTTATGAGGTCATTCTAGAAATCGTATTTTAATTTGGTCTGTTTTGTTTGTTCACTTTCCTTCAGTTCTCCAACCTCACAGTTCATCTGTAAATGAGGAAATCTACATGTAGTTTTGTCAGCATTATGATTTGATCATACTACAACTCAGATTTGCCTATAAAAATGTTGTTTCTATACTATTCTATATACTAGAATCTCTATAATAGTTTATATTCTTATAATTGCTCTGACCTTCCTCATACACTGTCTCCCAGGATAGCAGGGAAATTTAACCGGTCCCATTAATGACAAATCAGCTTACAACTGTCTCTTTCAGATAAATCTTCAGTCTTCTACAGCCATGCTCCATGCCCCTTCTCCTTCCTGTCCCCTTCAATGGTTGTATTCTTTGTCTGCCTGTTGAGCCATTTGTCTGCTTGCTATGTGGGCATCTGTGGCCAGTGAACTTGAGCTCTGTTTTTCCTTGGCATGGATCTCCCTGCCATGATCATCTACCTATTCTCAGCCACCCTGCAGTGGTGGTGAACTCCCTCTCTTGTACTAGAAGTCTTCCTGGCAGATACAGAGTCAATTGAGGCCCACCTCTAAAAAGTGTGCCTCCCTTTGCTCAAATTCACCCATCAGTGCCATTGGTTATTTTTTACACCTACAAGTTTTACTTTAATATAGCTGCCATAGTGGTGTTGAGACCACCCTCTGAGGTGAATCACAAGTGGGAACCAAGACAAACTCTCTCAGCTTTTGCCTTCCCTTCAGTCTTTCCAATGCAGCCCTCACCATAATATTGTGTCACAGACTGAGGCTGGAGTAAACGGGTAGAGCACATGCCTCTCACTGTCTGTCTGCCAAAACTCTATGCTCTTTTCCTCCCCCATAACCCACCAGGGTTATCACCATACCCACTTCCTTGGAAGCATAAATGATGAACAAGATTCAACTGAGCAAAGACTATGAATCAGGGGCTTTAAAATTATTCATTACATTAAAAATAGAGTTACCATGTGATCCAACAATTCCACTTCTGGGCATATACCCAAAAGAACTGAAACCAGAAACTTAGATATTTGTATACTCATGTCCATAGCAGCACTATCTACAATAGCCAAAAGGTGAAATAAACCCAAATGTTCATTGACAGATGAATGACTAGAACAAATATGGCATATCCATACAATGGTATATTATTCAACCTTAAAAAGGAAGAAAAATCCGACACCTGCTACAACATGGATGAACCTGGAGGGCATTATGCTAAGTGAAATAAACTAGCACAAAAAGACAAAAAGTATATGATTCCACACAGCCAGGAACTAGAATGATGGTTGCCAGAGACTAAAGAGAGGAGAGAATGGGGAATTACTGTTTAATGGATATAGAATTTCAGTTCTGCAAGATGAAAAGCATTCTGGGGAGGGACAGTGGTGATGTTGGCACACTATGAGTGTACTTAATATATTGAACTATACACTTAAAAATAATTAAAATGGGAAATGTTATATTATGTGTATTTTACAATGAAAACATTCCTCAATGTATTTATCATGCCTGTTTACATCAGCACAAAAGATTGAACAGAAAAAAATTCTATGAGATGGCATGTCTAGGAAGCCCATGTATATTCTGGCACTAGTGAGACTAAGAACAGTGATTTAGTGATACTTAAAAAAAAATGTAGGCAGGGAAGAAAGGGATCTTGAATAATGAGGGAAAGTCTTCTAGAAAGCCCTTCACCCAGAAGGTATTCAGGTTTGCTTCACTAAACAAATGCCCTGCCACTTTGTGTATAACCAAAGAAGGTTTATAATATTTATTGTTTCCGAAATTTGCATACAGAGTCATACTGTTGCCCAATTCCAATGAACACAATTGGAATTCTAGTCTCTGTAAATGGTGCTCCCTGGAGTTGTGGAATCCTCCATTGTAGCCTGAATTCCTAGAATAGTACATAGTAAATAGGAAACAATACAAGGAAGGAAGGAAGAAAGGAGGAAGAAGAAAGGAAGGGAGGAAAAAGAAAGGAAAGAAGAAAGGAAGGGAGGAAAAAGAAAGGAAAGAAGAAAGGAAGGACAAAAGGAAGAAAGGAAAGAAGAAAAGGAATTATATATATAAAGTCCTTTTAAGACATGGGCTGTAATTCTTTTTAGCTGATGGAGTTATATTTAATAAATGTCAATTTGGCTAGGCTACGGTTTGGTTAAGCACCAGTCTAAACATTGTGTTGCTGTACAGTTTTTCAGATATTTCACCTATATGAAATATGATTTACATTTAAGTCGGTAGACTTTGAGTAAAACCAATTTACCTCTATAATGTGGGTGGGCCTCACCCAATCAGTTGAAGGCCTTAAGAGAAAAGACAGAGGCTCCCTGAGGAAGAAGGAATTCTGCTTCGAGGCAGCACAGCTTTCAGATTTGAGACCGCCATATCAATTCTTTCCTGGGTTTCCAGCCGTCATCCTGCTGTCTGGATTTCAGACTTGCCAGCCCCATGGTCATGTCAGGCAATTACTTAAAGTGTGTATGTGTGCATGTGCGTGTGTGTGTGTGTGTGTGTGTGCATGTGTGTGCATACACACATTCTATTGGTTCTGTTTCTCTGGAGAACTTGAATACAGAATTTGGAACTAGGAATGGGATCTATAAATCCTCACATGCCCCACACCACCAGCCATGATTATGGAATTAAAGAGATAAACCAAAATTAAGAAAATTCAACCAATGGAAAAATCAGGTTTACATTCCCATAGAACACAAATGGCAAGTTGATTTCACATCACTTGGCAACTCTTACCTATTGGTAGAAGCTACCTGGAACATGGTACTGAGAATTATTCTGAGGCCCAGTCCAGGATCAGCAGGAAAACATACTGTGATTGAGGACTGGTATCTGTCCTAGGCTCATCCTGGGCCATGTATTTGCTGTCCTTGCTTTAGATGACAGAGCTCAAAATACTTTCTGTGGATAGAAATAAGCATAGAGAAATATCCAGGTTACATTATACTTCATTTTAATAGGTCTCAAATATTTCCACTTCTTTGAGGTACTAGACAGCTTTATTTATTTGAGTATAAAATTTATTCTCTTCATCCTCCTGTCCATGTTCTCTTTTGTCCACTCAGAGAAACTCCAAAGCAAGGTGTGCAGCCTTGTAAAAGGCAGAAATGGAGAAATAGCGTCTCATTCTGCCTTTCATACCAATATACTCCATTCATTCCAAGGAAGCTGCACAATTCCCTCAGTCTACCCAACCAGTGGAAAGACTCCTCAAAGCCCAAAATGTATGACTGGTCTATAAATTTAAAAATTATACTTTATAGAATTGGTTTTAAGTACAGCAGTCTATTTTCTTTCCCATGCCAATAATCATAATTCAGTAGTGACTTCAATCTACAGTAAAATATTGTTGACTGGGCTCAGAAAGATTTTCATTTGAGTCTCTCTAAGAAACACCAAACATGGTGAACTATAAAATTAAAACTGCCTATTGAAAGACCATGGAAGTTCTTACTCCTGACATTCTAGAAATTCTCGTAGGTAAAGAAATCTCCTCTTGGTTTATTCCATTAACTCACTTATTCATTTATTCATTCACTCATCAGGCTATGAGCATCAAGTATACCAAAAAAGTATAGGCTCTTTCCCAACGTGGTGAAACCTACTGGCAGAAGTCAAATAAGTTAACAATCAAAATACCAAGTAATAAGTCTTAGGATAGAGTTGCTTATAGTTTTCTCTGTTAGCACAAACAGAGGAATACCTGACTACCTAGGAAGTGAGGAGTGTTAGAACGGTCTCCCTGAGAGAGGGTAGCATTTCATCTGCACCTTGAGAAGCAGATAGAAGTGATCCAGTTGATGAAGCCGGAGTCAAGAGCTTTAAAGAGAAGAAAATGCAAGTGCAGTCTCTAGGCCGGACAAAACACAGCCTCTTCCTGGAACTGCTGGAGCCGAGGCTACTCAGGGAGAAGTGATGAGAGAAGAGCCTGGGGAAGAAGGCAGGGCACCTGCAATGCTTGTCTGAAGAATCTATATGTCACGAGGAGAATGGACCTTATTCTAACGAGAAAGGAAGCACTGAATTGAATAAAGCAAGAAGGTGATAAAAATCAATCTTGCTAGTTAGCATACTTGTCCAGATTTCTCTTTCCATACCTGCCCACCTCTCTCATTTGCATTCTAGAAGGACTACTCTGGTTTCAATGAAGAGTACATATCAGATGGAGATTAATCTGACACCAGTTACGGATCAATTACAGGGATCACCCATGCAAGGAAAGTTGAGGGATTGAAGTAAGAGTGGAAAGGCTATAAAGCAGCAGGGGATAGATTCAGGAAATATGGATTGACAGGATTCAGCCAACAATCAAGTGAAAAGGTAGTATGACTTAAGTGAGAGAGGAAGATATACCTGCAGGTGAAAATTATGCATCCCCAAATTGGACATGTCATAGAGTATGCTTCTTAAAAAATGGCAACAGCAAGCAAGACTGGTATTTATATTTTAAGGTAAATAAAAATTTCAGCACCTGTCTGTTAGTTTGCTGCATATTAGCTATACAGCAAGCAGAAGGGAAGGATGTCTGGGAGAAAGGAGAGATCATTTCACATTGGGATGATGGGGAGCCATATCCCCAGTTACTCTGGCTCTTGCACAAGCAATTTACTATCAACCTGTGATTAGCTGAGCTTGGGGGGGAGCAGAAATAATGAAGCAATCACTCCAAAAAGTATCAGCATTTGACTTTAGAAAGCACTTTTGAAATGACATGACTACAAGTCTATCTCTTATTCATGGAATTCACATTACAAACCCTATAATTAAGCCTGATGCAGGGATGTGATTTGAAAGTTGGGAACTACTGCCACAACCTGCCTCCCTGCTCAACTCTCACAAATTGTTTCCCTTATGTCTGCATCTGATCATAGCATACAAGTCTCTAGGCTTATAAAATTGCTACCTTCTATTCTTGCTCCTTTTAGCCATTTCCTTTTGGTTATTGGAAAGCAGATAGTCTAGGCAGGACCAGCTACAGAATTTGCAAAGCCTAGTCATGCAAAATTAAAATGTGGGCTCCCTTGTTAAGAAAGTATTGTTTCATAATAGCAACTGCAGAGCATTAAACCAAGTGTGGGGCCCTTCTAAGAATGGGAACTGGTGGGACTGCACAGATCACATACCCGTGAAGCTGGCCTTGAACTTCAGCTTTGCTATAAAACAGGTGAGCTAAGTTGTGTCACGGGCAGTGCAAAGGATGGGAAAGAAGGAGGCAGCATAGACCTACTGCCTTGTTACACATCTTGAAATAAAGAAGATATCTATTTTATTGTCTGACAGGATCAAGCCAACCTGAATCTACCCATTTGTACCTAACATTAGCACTTTACCCAGTAAGCAGATGGATTAATTATGGGTAAACAAAAGGGAACAGCTGAAAATACCATTCGCTATAGCTAATGACAATTCTTATTTGAAACGGAAATGATAGGTGGGTCTATCAGTTATCACGATACATAAATTAAATGAAGCATTATCCCAACTATGTGTGGGGTGCTTAGAGGAGGAGAATCAAGACATACCAGCTTCCAACTACATTCTCCATGGCACTCCAACCAAGTCTGGGAGTGAGGATCAATAATGAGCCAGATCTAGGCTTCAGAGAGGGACCTCCTTCACTTCCATTCCCAAAGTTGTAGAGTGAAATAGAAAAGACAGAGAAAAAGATACAGGGAAGGCCCTAACACTAACCTTAATCATCATTTATCTACAGATTGGCCAGCCAGAGGAACTCCCTCTGAAAAGGCAGAAGGTGCAGGAATCCAAAGTTTCACTCGCCACTCAATGCATTTTCATTTAGTCCATTTATTTATCCATTAAAGTAAAACACATACACACCCAAATGCACACTCATATTTTGGGGCCCCTGCTGGAACTGGAGCACACTAAGCTTGTGATCTACACTTTATAACTAATTCACCTTAGGTAGATATATTCACATTACAAATGCTTACAATCCTAACAGCTAATCTGCTGCAATATATCTATGACTTGGTTCCCATGTCCTGGGCCTGAAAGAGGTTGCCCTGGGACTAAAGTAGATAAAGAAGAGATCTGGAGAGATTTGATGACAGCCATGTCTTCTTCCCATTCCTGTGTATTTAATCCCTAGGGGGGCTGTTTGGAGACATTCTGATTACTCTCTTATAGACTGGAGCAAAGTGAAATGAAATTAAGAAGGAGCCATTAGATTTGGGAGGTAAATGTTTAGGACTGGTAGATTTGGGTGTATCTAGTACATTTTGCGGACTATGAGCTATTTGTAGTGTTTGAAGGGATATTTTACCAATTATACAGGGCAAGCTGGAAAAAAAGGATAATATCTAGGGTTAGCAAGCACCAGCTTTCCAACTGACTAGCTGTGTGACTTCCAGCAATTCACTTAATCTCTAAATTTCTAGCTTCCTATCTATAAAATTGGAATACAAATACCTGCTCCTAGGATTGCTCTTTGGATTTAGTGAGTTAATATATGTAAGACCCCAGGCACAGTTCCCCTGAACATAACTGACACTTTTAAAAAAATGTTACTTTCCTTCTTCATTATCTTTCCTTTGATCTTCATCCATTCTTCCTGAGATTATCAAAAATTTCTATTTTTCTCTGGAAAGGCATCACAGTCTTTTTTCAGAATAAACAAACGTATAAGATGTGAAACGTGTTGTCTTCTAAAACCTAAGTTTCTGAATTTAAGTCATACTAGTCCTCAACATGTGTTCTGCTACCAAAAGTTTATATCCAACGATGTTCACTTCTTACTCTGCTGAATTGTATGACTTCTTTAACAGGAAACAAATCAACAGGAAACATCTTGATTTCCTGAGAGGCTGTACCTTAACACACTCTTTCACTTCAGTGATGTGGAGACATTCTATACTGAAGCACATGGTCCTAACAACGGTATTCATTAACCCTAGTGCCAACAACATTCTGTGAAAAGAAAGTGATTCGCAGTGTGAGGTGCACATTACCTTTAGGCCATTAAAATATATTTTAGAAAATGCATAGAAATACAGTCCTATGTAAAAGTGCATGCACATACACAATAAATCCAGACAACTCATAGGCTCCTGACGGAAAGAGTGCTATGGGTAATGGTGCTTCTGAAAAATAGAAACCAACTGGGATTACCTCAAGTAAATATAGACAACCATATAACACAGATGTAACTATGTTTCACTATATAATAATGCCTGCCACAACTACCATGCTGGGCCCCCAAGTGACCAGTTTATTAGCTTGGAAAGATATCTGTGGCAGACACTGCTAGCTGGCTACCTAATATATATTCTCTTCTTTTCCGTGTTGATACAACCCTGATTTTATTTGGGACAGATAGATAAACATTTTCTAACCTTTCTTAAAGCTAGAGGTGACCATGTGGTGTAGTTCTAACCAGAGTGAACAGAGATTTATCTGGGGATTATTGAGAAAGTTTTGCTTTCCCAATAGAGGTGCCATCACATTTTCCCTGTTGTTTTCTCTTTCTGCAAACCCAGTAGCTAATGCTGCACAGCCATCTTGCCACCATGAGGAAAAGGCCAAAAGAATGGCAAAGACTGTAGCCTTAATATCCTTGAGCCACTGAATCCTAAGGTTTGCCCCAACTTGTTTAAGCCGTTGTTATTTGGGTTTTCTTCTGAAAACACTCCCAAATTGATCATCTTCTTAACTGGCCAGAAATTTCTGTTAGATTCATTTCTTTGGAGTATATTAGCACTGAACCACATAAGGTTCAATTGTCACAAGCTTCCCGAAAGAGAGATCAACTAGTTTTTTCCCATTTGCATATGAACATGAATTATATGCTAGAGGGAAACAGACTGTAGACTCTAGAGACAGAAAACCTGTGTTCAAATACTAGCTCCATGCTTATGACTTAATAGCCATTGCTGGGTTACTTTTCCTCTGAACCTCCATCGCCTTATCTGTAAAACATGCATCATAATATTTGCCATATCCTGACCACCTTACTTGTTGATGTTTTTGAGTTTGTTTTCTAAACTGCTGAGCATCTAAACAAATGGTAATTAGTATGACAAGAAAAAGTCATCTTCTTCATCTCTGTATCCCCAGTGCCAAATATAGTGTCTGTGCGCAGTTGCTCATTATGCATTTGAGATAAAGGATTAACTCTGTTTTGTTTTTCTTTTAAACAAATTAAGTAGAGGATACACTGGAAAGCAGAACCAAGCCCTGCCTATCATGTGCAAAAATGGCAAATATATAGCATGCATGCCTATACTCTCCCCTTCTTCTCTAATCAGACACTATCAATCAGTCCTCCCAATGAAACAAAATTGCTCTCAACATAATGCCTTAGACAGTCACTACAAATTCAACTGTGTCATGAAAACAAGTGATTATCAAACCATAAGAGAAAATGTTGGGTACTGTAATAATTGGAGGTAAAGATAAGCCAGGACTGAGCATGAGATCTTTAGAGGCAGCACCATAATGTAAGGAATAGAGTAAAATAATAGGTCCCCCATGAAAGGGAAATGACAGAGGGCACCATCCAGGAGCACAGCTGTGGGATCAGTGGTCGGGTCTGGCAGTGGATGGGGAATGGCTGAGGTCCAGCAACAAGGAAGCATCTAGCCAACCTGGAGGCAGCCAGCATCTTCACTCCTTCACCTCCACCTCCTACCACTGCCACTCCACACCCTTGCTCTACCTCCCTTCTTTGTATCTCACTCTTCTTCATCATCTTAGAATTCTTTCTACCAAGGGTCAGCATGACCTAGTAGAAATGCTTTGCAATCAGACAGACCTGGACTTCAATCTCAGTTTTTACAGGGGGAAAAGTTGAGTGAGTTGCTGAATCTCTTTATCTCTACATCTGCCAAGCAAGATAATAATGGAAACCTATAGGCTTGTGGTAAACAAGGAACACACTTATCTATGTAAAGTACATAACATAGGGTCAGGTATATTGTTAAAGCTCTTTCTCAGCTGAAGTAGGACTCTGTTTGCCTTCTAAAATCTTGGAAACATTGCCATGTCACAGAAATAAAGAAGTTTTTAGAAGACTCATAATAGTTCCAAACATTTTATAAGGGCTCAGTGAATATTCTAACCCATGAAAGAAGCCTACTTTGAGCAAATAATAAAGTCATAGGTATAGTTTGAAGAAGGTACTTTGAAAATTTATTCAATGAAATTTTGCCCTTCAACGGGACCTTAACCCTATTCTCAGATAAGCACTGGCTATCAGACATGTTACAGTTTAATGAACTTTTTAATGAAAGGACCTCCAGATTCCACTTATATTTTCCAGTGAAATTCTATCTCCTCAAATAATTTTTAAACATATGGAATTTATTTTCCCTCACACCTGGCTATATTTAATTTGTTATGAGAGGTTCCTGACTGTGTTATATGACCTATTCCCATGATGCTTATGAGCTAAATGTGTTTCCTGCTTTCCTGAATTTCAAATAAACTGAAGAAAATAACCAATCCTTGGATACACAAATCTAATATCTTGAGCCTACACACACACACACACACACACACACACACACACATGCACACACACCACATTCCTGCTATTAACTTGCAGCTTGTGGGTATGGAATAGAAGTAATAAGGATGAGGAAATTATGTACCGTTTAAAAAGAATTACTTAAATTTTTCATATTGTGGTTATTCGTAAATGCTCTCATCCATTCTAATAATTTAGTATGTTACTGACACCTTCATAAGTTATTTATTTATCCGGGGTTTTTCTAGTAAGCTTAATACTGTGATTACTTAAACTAGCATACCAAATTTGAAAAGGAGAAATCACTTCAAAAACATTAGCCATGAAAACATAATATCCAATTCCAATGTAGCAATATATTTTGGAAACTCTTTGGCCTATCTTAAGAATAAGGTATATAATACTCATTTTGTAAAAGCATGACTATTCTAAATTTGTTATGATAACATGTCAACTCTGTCTCACAAAGATGGTCTTACATTCTATCTCCGTAATTTTTCTCTTTTTCATAATTTCAAACATTAAGTGGTATTTCGTAGTACTGAAAATGCATACAGATTGCATTATATATCCAGCTTTGCAGCTGTAAAGGCAGTGTGGAATGGTGAAGAAGCACCATCTGAATACCCAGATGTGTAAAACAGCTCCTTCTACCACTTACCGTGGGCAAGTTTTAAGTAAGTCATGTTATCTCATGGGTCCAGTGATCTCATCTATAAAATAAGGTTAATATTTTACGAATCTCAAACCAAGTTGCTGGACAGTATGATCCAGGAAGAGCTTCAGAGTATGATCTTTGCAGTGCTAATTACTAGCCATGTAGCCTTGGATGAGTCACTTAATCTCTGGATCTCAGTGAAGACACTGAAAGGTGAAGGCTAAATTTGATGATCCCTATACTATAAGCGCTTGGTATGGTCCCTAAACATGCTATGGTAAGAGCACTATATGAGTCATGTACTGTGGTTTTCTTCATTCATATATTCCAAGGACTTAGAAGACAGTCCAACACAGGAGATGCTTAAGAAATATTGTTAATTCTAACCCAGTGTTAAAATTAATTAATTTAAGCCTTTGTTATTCGGGTTTTCTTCTGAAAACACTCCCAAATTGATCACCTTCTTAACTGACCAGAAATTTGTGTCATGTACTGTGGTTTTCTTCACTGATATAGTCCAAGGACCTAGAAGACAGTCCAACACAGGAGATGCTTAAGAAATACTGTTAATTTTAACCCAGTGCTAAAATTAATTAATTTAAGCCATTGCTGGTTGGGTTTTCTTCGGAAAACACTCCCAAATTGATCATCTTTTTAACTGGCTAGGAATTCTATCCCCTCAAATAATTTTTAAACATATAGAATTTATGTTTAAAATTAAAAATTTATGGAATTTATGTTTAAACATAGATGATCAATTTTGGAGTGTATTTACTGGTTTTCATACTGCTATTAAGAACTTCCCTAAGACTGGATAATTTACGAAGGAAAGAGGTTTAATTGACTCACAGTTCCACATGGCTGGGGAGGCCTCAGGAAACTTACA
Organism: Ateles fusciceps; assembly: GCA_036589455.1. NCBI lineage: Eukaryota > Metazoa > Chordata > Mammalia > Primates > Atelidae > Ateles > Ateles fusciceps. Next base: position 11,670,921 of record JAZHEH010001266.1, on the reverse strand, counting down.
ATCATAGTGAAAGGGGAAACAAACACGTCCTTTTTCACATGGCAGCAGTAGAGAAAAGTGCCAAACAACAGGGGGAAAGCCTATTATAAAACTATCGGGTCTCATGAGAACTCACTCACAATCATGAGAACAGCATAGGGGAACCGCCCCCATGATGTAATCACCTCCCATAAGCTCCTCCTTCATCACCTGGGAATTACAATTCAAGATAAGAGTTGGGTGGGAACACAGAGCCAAACCATATCACCCAGGTACTTTTCAGAGTCACCCTGACCCATCTCACATTCTATAGAAAATTCAAAGTCGTACTCAAGAATTTTACACATTTATTGAATCCTACTACTCTCTCTCTCTCTCCTGGTTCAGATTTCTAGCTTTTGGGTACAATGTACACTATTTAGGCAACAGTTACACCAAAAACACAGACTTAACCACTGTGCAATATATCCATGTAACAAAACCACATCTGTACCCCTTAAATTTACACAAACATTTAAAAAGATTTCTAGCTTCTGTTGTTTGTTTCTGCTTTTGTTTTTCTCCATTATAGGGCTTTATAAGAAAAAGCTTTCATTCCTTTATTTTCATGATTTCTTTTCATTGATTAGTCCCTCCCCCAAACTCCCACACCCTCAACACAGATAAACAGATGCCACTCTCATAATGAAACTACATCAGTCTTAGTCACAAGGAGGACTGAGAAGTGATAGAGATGTGCTAAATCACAGAGCTGTACACAAGACAACCTACACTTGAATGTTGAGTATTTGAGAAAGTCCCTGCTTCACAGGACTTTCCTACCCTAAGGGGAAGTAAGGGAGTCACAAGAAATAATAATGAGAACTCCTATAGCAACTATTTTGAATATACATATTCCATCATTGTTCTTCTGGTGAAAATTATTTTAGAAGTTAGCATCAGAATCTATCTCAGCTGTATGATATTTGTCTATCAAGGTCCATTTATTTACCATGTGTAGGGATAAAAAATTTAAAAAGCCTAAATATTTTCCAACTCTCCTTTAAGTTGAGCTCATAAATACACATCCTTCCATCAGCCAGGGCATATCAGAAACCATCTGACAATGAGTCTTGCAATATCTCTATGTGGATTGTGTACAACCTGTGCTAGACATCACAGGTGTCATTTCTGAAGCATTCAGCAATTTGTTAGGAAAATGTCATTCAGAGCACCAAAAGAGCATCTGTCTAAATCCAAAATTAGTCTCCGACTCTCTATGTGTATTGCCACCAGGAAGGCATACTGGAGGAATGTAACAGAGTGTTTTTCAAAGTGTTCTTTTGTAATTAAGAAGCCATTAAGTCTTAAAATGAGACGGTGAGGAGATGGAAATCAAGTAAATGTTCTTTTCAGCAAAATGGATAATTTACTATAAGAGAAATGTATTATTTAATGTTATTTTTCCTGCTGGAAGGACTATTAAGAATATGTTAGGTGTGTTTATTCCCCAGCGATGAATGAGAACAGCCCCACTACTGAGAGAGGCTTGCAGACATTACCTACAAGAGGGGCAGCTTGGATTTGGAAGCCCGGGATGTTATGTCAGGAGTTTTCCCAAGCTCACACAAGCAGATTCAGTACTGGGTACTCACTTTTCTCTTAGAGAGATCCAGACATCCAGAGCAGCATTGCTGTGACAGAAGGACCAAAATGGTCTAAAGGACCTTTACGGATGCAGAACTTGAAAAGCATCCTGGAACTCATCTGCTTCATTTCCAAAGAAACATTTTTGTTCATAGCACCATCTTATGTGTGCACACCGTGTCTGTAAAAAAAAAAAAAAAAAAGTTATTCAACAACCCATGTCTAAGGCACTGTGCTAGCTGTTCACAGGAGAGGCAGCAGAATGTGGTTAAGATTATGGACTCTGGGGCCAGACTGCCTGGGTTCCACTCTTGGCTCTGTACCTACCAGCTCTGCAACCCTAGGTACACAGACTTCTCTGTGCTTCCATTTCCACATGTGTCCATTGAAAGTAACAATAACCTATATCATGAGGTAGAAAAGAGGCTTGCAGCCACACAGGGAGAACAAACAGGTATACAGTGAGTCCCAGAAGCATCCGAGCAGTGACATGTTAGAACTAAAGTATAAACCAAGTGCCTAGGAATGCCAAGGAGGTGAAGGTTAGGGCACATTCACTTCTAGAGCACTAGCATGGTAGTAAAACAACAGATAAACAGCAAAATGATTGTCCAAGAAGACACAGAGATGAAACCCAAAGAAAAAAATAGGGAATTTGTACATCCACACATTAACTCTACTGTGCTTTTCGTCTGAGCTATCTCCAAATATTAAAATGTAATATATTACATATATCAATTTATTACACACTCTTGGGTTCAGAACCCCACCTAAGTTTACTCCACCAAATTTCACAATGTCAGCCAGTCCACACAACCAATTGCAGAGCCAAACCACTAGCAAAACAATCATTATCGGCAAAGTACATATTCTCCCACAAACATCATATAAATTGCCGTGAGAAAGAGTTGTATGCAAAATGCCCAACAAATCCAAATAACAGGTACATTTGTCCTGAATTCCTTTTCCATAGTTGTCACATCAAGCTCCACTCACAATATTGTTTTGATAACATTTCCCTCTCTTGGGAACCTAAAAATTCAACCCTTGACTGAGACAACCCATAAAAATTGTAGCAATAAAAAAAGAAAGGGGCAGACTTTTAAAATAGGTCTAGAATGTCATTGTTTCCTGTAGGTAGAACTGCAATGATGTAAAACCCTGGTTAGAAGGACGGGAGCAGCTGGCATGGAAATTACCCCATTATTTATTACTGTTATTAGGTGAGATTCTTATGCTACATAAGTTAGTAGAGAATAGCATCTATTTGATTGCATGGGATGAGAGTCTGGTCCATTATTATTAATTTGCCAGCTCTAGTCATTAAGTGACTGCTCCTTTGGTCTGCAAAAGGTAGCACATGAGTAACACAAAAAGGTTTTTATTTCATTCTCAGTAGCATAATGAATGCCAGCCACTGTACCAATAAGAGATTCAGTCACCTGCTTAGATATCTTTCTGGGCTTTAAGAGCAAAGAGCACTAGGTTTAACTTGTTCCCAGGGAGAGAAAGTTTCTCCTTACCCAGGTTGTTAATCAATTCAGAACTCTGGATTTCTAGGAAAGAGACTTGTGATTGTACTATGTTTGTTCTTAAAGGTTTCTTCTATTTAAGGATGGCTCAGCGTATAGCATGATTTTGTAATACCTTACTCACCTGCCATTACTGACTCAGGGCATTTACTCCTTAAGTCTCTGTTAAAATGCCTGAAGATTTTATGTTTAGGGACAAAAGTTTTTGCATTTTAAACATCACTAAAAGAAATCTTGCTATAATGGTAGGCATACCTTTCCCTGGTTGTTGTTTATTTTGTGTTTTGGAGTTTTGTTTTGTTTTGTTTTTTTGGTTTTTGTCTTTTGAGTGTGCTGAATCTAAGTTAGAGTTTTCTGGGTGACTTTTTTAGATTGGGTATTATTCTGAGCCAAAACTGCAAAGGCTTCTATTCAGAGCTTTGGCTCTCAGGGACACAATGGGATCCTTGTGACATGTCTCCAAGTGAGGAATTCTAGAGTCCTATCCAGGGAGCTCTTGAAACCCTTCAGTGCAGAAGCCAGTTAGGGTGCCCCCTATGCCCAGGGGTCTAGGCAGCTCTGATTGATCTCACATACTGCAAGACAGCTGCTCAGGGCAGAGTCTGCTCACAATACCACACCTCAGGACCACTGGGTCTTCTCCTGAAGGCCATTTTCACCGGATTCCACACTCTTCCTACAGACAGTGATTGGATTCCTCACTACCAGTGCCCAGAAACACCTCACAGCCTCCTCACTAAGCCTGTCCTCAAGCCTCTCCTGACATCTCAACTTTTCAGACTGTTCCTCAGCATTCTTCAAGGCAAGCCATCTCCAGTGGCCTCTCCTTGTCATCTTCTACTTTGTGCCCTGCTTCTGCCTTTCCTGGCTCCTTCCAGCTGGGCCTCTACAGCCTCAGAGCCACTGAACTCTCTATCCACTCTGCCTGGGACAGAATAGAAGTGAATAGTCTTTGACCCATGGGTATATGTCAGTGGAACTCTATTAAATTTCAAGGTCCAGGGGCCTAGATGCCATTGTTGGCCTCAAAGACATTCCAAATCTCCCACATTTCTCTGGACCAGGGATTGACATTTCAAGGGAAAGCCCTGGAAGCCCCTACAGTACTGAGATTACAGGCCTCCAAACTCATTGGCACTCTCCGTTTCTCTGTCTCTCTCTCTCTTTCATACACACATTCACACACACACACACACACACACACACACACACACACACACAGTGTAAGAAAATCAACCAGACTACCCTTTTAGCATAAGCCTTTATTAGAAAATGCCTAAAATTAGATATTTCCAAAGAACCTCATCCTAATGTGGGGAAGAAAACAGAATATTTTATTCGATAGGTTTTAGCAGGAAAAGTGTTGGTCAAAGTGCAGCTAGTTTGGAGGATAGAAGCACTGTATTTATGGATTAGCAGCCATTAGGCTAGCTGTGGTGGCGCCCACCTGTAATCCCAGCACTTTGGAAGGCCAGGGTGGGTGGATCACTTGAGATCAGGAGTTCCAGACCCAACCCCTGGCCTACGTGGTGAAACCCCATCTCTACTGAAAAATACAAAAATTAGCCAGGCGTGGTGGTGGGCGCCTATAAATTCCAACTACTAGGGAGGCTGAGGCAGGAGAATTGCTTGAACCTGGGAGGCAGAGGTTGCAGTGAGCCAAGATGGTGCCACTGCACTCCAGCCTGGGCAACAGAGCAAGACTTTGTCTGCAAAAAAAACAAAACAAAACGAAAAGCATTAGTAGCCATTATTTGGAAATATCTAAGAAGACATTTTATCAAGAAGAGCAGAGAGGCAGAGTTGGGAATAAGGGACAAGGCAATGTGAGGGTCACAGTGAAAAGCTGTCAAGTCCCTCGGTGTGTGTGTGTGTGTATGTGTGTATAAAATTGTGGTAAAATATACAAAATATAACATTTATCATTTTCCCCATTTTTAAGTGAACATTCAGTGGCATTAAGTACATTCACACCATTGTGCAACCATAACCACCACCCACCTCCAAAGCGTTTTCATCACCTCAAACTGAAACTTCATACCTATTAAACACTCACTCTCCATTTTCCCCTTCCCCTAGCCTGGCAACCACCATTCTAGTTCGGCCCCTATGAACTGGACTACTCTAGGTACCTCATATAAGTGGAATCATACAGTATTTGTCCTTTTGTGTTGACTTATTTCACTTAGCATCATGTCTTCAAGGTATATTCAATTGTCATGTGTGTCAGAGTTTCCTTATATATATACATTTTTTGAGACAGAGTCTTGCTCTGTTGCCTAGGCTGGAGTGCAGTGGCATGATCACAGCTCACTGAAGCCTCTACCTCCTAGGCACAAGCAATCCTCCCACCTCAGCCTTCCCAGTAGCTGGGACTACAGGCATACACCACCACACTTGGCTAATTTTTTACTTTATTTTATTGTTTTGTAGAGATGAGGTCTTACTATGTTGCCCAGGGTGATCCTTCCTTTTTAAGGCCAAATAATATTCCATTGTGTATAAATGTCACAATTTGTTCATCCGTTCATCCATGGAAAGACATTGGGTTGCTTCTACCTTCTGGGTATTGTGAGCACTGCTTTAGAGAATCCACATATTTAACTTGATAAAGACCTTTTGATGAGGGCTGGCATCAAGCTGAGAGCTTTATATATGTTTTCAAAGTATCACCATAACCACCTGTTGATACAACAAAGCTGAATGTATTGCTCACAGCTATACAGGATACACTAATGGCACATTCCTGGTAGTACCTCAAAGGGAGAAGGGCAAAGTTGAGATATTTATTGAGGTTTTGAAGTCTGATTTAAAGTGGATCTTTCAACACACAGGACTTAATTAGGATTGAGAAAAGATCATGATGCAATAGTTCAAAATTACTGGGCACAGCAAAGACAGGAATTTTGAGACAAGGAGTCCAAGAGTCTTAGGATGTAAAGTGTCATTTGATCTCTCCTATTGCAGTGTCGATGGGTCTTTCAGAAAGTCTTGGATTAAATAATAGTTATTTGGAACTTTTATCTTTCCAGGCAAGAGTTTCCAGAAATAGTACGTTAATGGAAACAGTGGCATAGCAAAATCTGTTTAATATAAATAGTAAGCTGTGTAAATGGTGTTGATTCTAACACTGGTGATTTCTCTAAGAATACTGGGTGGAGGAATACTGATCATCATTCCCCAGCCACTTACCCAGGGTCACTAAGTAAGAAAGTGCTATGGATAAGATTGGTACCCAGGCAGTCACACCGAGCCTGTGCTCTTAACCACTACTTACTATTACCTCCAGATTCTACCCCTGCAAATCTTGGCACAAGTGATAAGGCTGTATCTTTGCTAGGTCACTTGCCTTTATTCTGATTAGCTGCTATATAGGATGTAGGTCCAAAATTGAATTGCAGCCTATGTTGAGAAGCCCTCACCCATGAACCTGCTGATTTGCTAAACTGACATAGCAACTCTCCTGCAGGAATAGCCTCCTCATCACTTGACTCCCTATATTGAACCCCAGCTCAATTCCCCACTGCTGTATACTCTCATCCCTATCATTTCCAGAATTACTGGTAATATTTTTTGTGTCATTTTTGACAATCTGCCTGGACCTCTCTGATGGTCATCCCTAGAGCCAGCTTCTGCAAACACTTGATCTCCTTCCACTCCTGTGCTGCCATATACTGTGATTTTCTGTTGGTTTAGGGCTGCGATCCACAAACAACAGCCCCTGGGTAACATTTGCTCCACTGCCTATTTTTGTGCAGCTTGCAACCCAAGAATAGTTTTTACAATGTTAGGGTTGAAATAAGTCAAAAGAATAAGCTTTCATAACATATCAAAATTATATGAAACCCAAATTTTCATGTTCATAAATAGTTTTATTGGAAGACAGCCACATTTACTCATTTACATATTGTCCATGGTTGCATTCAATGGTAGAGTTGAGTGGCTGCAACAGAGATCATGCAGTCCTCAAAGCCTAAAATATTGACAGTCTTATGGTTTACACAAACAAACCTGCCAAGCCCTGGAGCAGGGCCTGTACTGCCTCATGCCTGAATTCAAGATAACCTGCACTTCCAGTTTCCCCACCTTCACCAGAGCAGAACAAGCTAGCTGAGCAAATGTCCAGGTCACAGGCAGTCTGCTCTCTGGAAACCTTTGGAGTCTCACTACTGACATCACCTCTGCTGCTACACCTTGATAATCCGTTAATATCTTAAGAGGTACAGTGAGAAGCTTCCAAGGCAAGTTGTAGCTGCACTGGTCAAGTCTCTCCCATCCCCTGCTCCAATCCTGGGGAACTGAGAGCATCCAAGTGACAGAAGCAGGTGAGGAAGTTAACTGGGTAAATAGCAAGGATAACAATCACTCCCTCTTTCCTTTGTTTCCAGCTTCTAACATTGAGAGAGAGATCTTTTAATAAAATGAGATAAAAAATATAATATTTAAACTGTACTTTTGTGTAGCACCTAAACACACAACTGTTAACTCTTAGAAGTGACCCAGAACACTTTTCTCTCCAGGGGCTCTTGCCATAACACAATGGTTTAAGAACAACAGAGTTAAAAGAATAAAGCTGTTTTCCTGCTTTGACAGTCACTCATGCAATCGGTTATTACCAAGTTACCTGTGGCTTCCTTAGGTAGAAATTTGAACCACAACTCTACAGATTTGGGTTAGAGAATATTGGTGTTACTACAGCATTCTATATTTTTGCAGATTTGCAACCCATCTCTGCTATGATACTTAACTTTTATGATAGATTCCTGCACATCAAGTGTGGAAAATAAAAACCACCCAAATGAGAAAAGCTAAGTCTATTTATTCAGAGCATACTATAGATACAGAGCTATCATCACTTGTATTTTGGCAGAGAATCAAAGAAGGCAAAGAAGTGGGAAATCTTTATAGCAGAAAGAGGAAAGTCTTCAGGTATACCTTGATTGGAGGCTGTTGGCATGAGAAATTTGTAGGCTAGTTAACTAGAAGAAGGCATCCTGCATGATTGGTTAGGAGAACAAATCTGGCTTTCTCTAGTTAGTCTTAAATGTGGAAATAAAAATTAGAGAAGGTGTCAGATATTAATCAAGTCCTGGCCATTTTGGACCAATTATTACAGAAGTTATTGTTCAGCTTCCTGGGTTATTACTAGAGATAGTAATCTGGCTTCCTGCAAATCTGATTTAGAGCAGGCTAGCTTCCTGAGTTGCTTATTGTAGATAAGAGGGTTACTTTCCTGGTCAGGTTGCAGGTCAGAGTTCTATTTTTACATATGATCTGGAAATTATTCATTTGTATAATCAGTCTCTCAAAAGCAAGATCTGTATGAAAGCTTGTTTTTGTCTTGTTCTTCTTTGGGTTCCATAACATGGTTCTCAACATAGTGTAGGTGCTCAATACATTTGTATAAATGACTGAATGACTTCACAGTAGATGTTCACATTAGGGGCATCTGAGCTAATTTAATTGGATAAGCCACATGTCACCATGCAGGGGGATAAAAACTGATGGAATTGGACATGTGAACAGAAGGTTTTAGACATAGGGCGGTGTAACAAAATCTCTTGGTTTTGCTTTTCAGTAACACCTTTGACACCTCCAATTTAGGTTCTATTCCCAGAAAACTCTTCCTGGTAAAATTTAGCCCAAAGTTCAGCTTTGCTTTCTGGTTTTTTGGGCTGACCCAGAAAATTGTGCAGCAAAATGAGACCTGACTACTAGTTTCAAGGCATTTATAGACATGAAACAGAGAAGTATAAAGCGTGGAGCACAACACAGTTTCAATGAGACTAGATAAAGGGACAAAACCTTGGACTGTAGAGTGGCAGAAAGACAAAAGGACAGGGTGAAAGGTTATCTTTGGGTACAGTTTTGAAGGTGAATGCTACTCAGCTCAACAGCCTTTCTATCTACAACCAAATACCCACAGCACCTGGTCTCCATTTATATTTCCTACCTCATTTCTTCATTCCTGGGTAGGAAACCAGCAAGCAGCCAAACTGGCTACCAAAATATGCTCACATTTTTTGTTTTTATCTTCTTAACTTTTCTTCATGACATCTTTAGTTTGCCTGCTTTAAAGTTCATTGTCTCCTTTTCAAGTTATTTCCGATTCTACCTGTCTTTCTTGACCCAGCCCAAAGCCAGATGCTGCTAAGATGCTTCTCTGATCAGCTAAGCTGAAAATTGCATGCCCATTCTCTCTACACCAATGACACTCATGCCATTACCATTTACTTACTAGTAGGCACTTGCTGTTTGGCTGTTTCATTACCTTACCTTGTGTGAATGCCCATCTCTACATCTAGTCTCAAAGATGAAATAGATCCTGGCTTACAGTTCCTTGTACCAGTACAGTCTTTATGTCAGAGTTTTGCACATGGAAGGGAAATAGTAAATGATGACTTGTGGCAATTATTAAGGGTTACTGGCACTTAGATGAATTTTAACAATAAGGTTTAGCTTAAATTATTAATATAGCACATGGCTTCCCCCAAATGAGCTTATGATGTTTATTTATTATATACCAAATGAATTGTTTCTATTAAAACAATGTTTCTTTTCCTCCTTAGAGTTCGCTATAATTTCAGTGGTTATGGGGAAAAATTATTGGAAGTTTTATTATTTCTCATTGAGTTAGCCTCATCTGATTTGCCTTAGAACAAAAAGTAACTAAAATATGTCACATAAGCAAATGTTTCCTGGGTTTTCACTGATCACAGTAAGGCAATTCACACCCATTAGGTTTCCTGTGTTTTACCAAATTCAGCAATATTAGCTTTAACAATAATTATCATTTAGGAAGCCATCTGCCAGTAGATGTTTTTATGTAACTTTCCTCCATTGAGTCCAGTGAGCTTTGCCAGACTGTTTCCAAAAGTAGTCAGTTACTTTAATTCACTTTTAACTAGTATGATTATCATAATTTTAATTTTACCTTATTAAATTGCTCTACTAACATAAGAAAAATTGTATTCATTGTTCTCAAAATTCTTATTTATAAAATAGGGTACAATCACTTTTCCTCCCCAAAGGCTAGGATTCAACACCAGTTTTCTGTTATTTTTCTTTAAAATATGGTTCGTGTTGTCACATTTATAAAATTGATTTATATAAAATTTAGTCAATTTTTACTAATTTCATATAAACTATTCTCTATGTATCTATTTATTTGTTTACACTTATTGAAATCAAACATAATCACATCTACTCAAAAATTTTACTTTTATTCTTGTTTCAAATTTCTTGATTGATTGGTTTAATTGTCAAGTAAATGAAGCAAATATTTTGGCACATGGTATCTGTGTATGAAGACTCACAATGGTGGTGTTTTAAAACATAGGATAAAAATAAGTCAAGATTCCCTAAAGATTAGAATGGTCGAATGCTATAGAAAATTATTTTATCATTTTGAGCTAAGGAATGAAAGGCTGTGAAGGAGGTGCTCACTCAGCCTTAGGCATCACAGAGACCAACTGAATCATCGTCACACCTGTGATTAGAAACGTCCATCATCAATCACCAATTATAGCAGATGAGGATATAGAAATTAATGAGGCCAGTAGTGACAATTGCTGAACACATTTAAATGAGGTGCAGCATCTGATTCAATTGCCAGATAACTTTAAGGATTTCAATAAATTCCTTTCGTAGTTTAAAAATAAAAGTGGAAGGAAAGTACCCCAAAACTATCATGACAGACATATTTGCAAATAAATACTTAAAACAGAGATTTATTGTAAAGAACAGGGAGTAAAGCTTTTTGGTTTTGTTTTTGTTTAACATAAACATATATATATAGATATACATATATATAGATATATATAGATACCAAAGCTACAAAAGGCAAATGAAAATAATGTGACTAAATTATGCAACTTGAAAAATGAAGCAAAGGACAGAAAGCCAGAAAATTTGCATAGAATACCAATTTCACTGTCCAAATGAAAAATTACACTAAAATAACAATGAAAAATCCTAGTAGATAAACCCAGAGTAGATTTATTTGTGTCAGGTCACATCTGCCGAGCCCAGAAAGCCAACTAAGGACACTATTAATAGTAAACACCTTTTTGGAGCTGTCACAAGGCCACATCAGTGAATTCCCCTTAATACAATCAGTAACTTTATTTTAAAAATAAAATAACTAAAAATGAAGTCATCAACTTATATTTAAAGTTCAAAAAGAGAACTAGCTTTTAAAAACACTATAAAAAATGTGTAAATCTAGATTATTACATATGCTATACTGGATCTGCTTAAGGCGCTACATGCCTGTATTTAGAATATATCCTACAAATAAAAATAATATTCTACAAATACAATTAAAAAACAGAGATATTGGCTAGATATGTTTTGCTTAATCTGTGAAGTGAGATTGGAAATGTATGAAAAGCTGATACAAAAAGAATAACCTTAACAATACTGATGCCATAGCAGCTGGCATACCTACAATATTTTAGGCCCTAAACTACGTTCTCTTCCATCACTGTCACGTGGCTGGCCAGATATTGTGCAAAATTATTTAGCGGGCATATTGGTAGAAGTAAACTGAAGAAGCACTTGCTTGATGGGAACAAGAAGAAAGGATGAAAGAAAACGACCAGAGCAAACTCGAGGTCAAACACAAAATCGAAGTTTATGATTTGGCTTTCAGTTTTATTTAAATAACTGAGAAAGAATGAAAAAGAAACAGTAAAGCAAAACAAAGTAGAATGCACTCATTTGGAGCCAGGAAAATGTTTTTGAAGGAATCTTCGGGCTGTAAGTGCTTAGGCACAATTCTGGTTGCATAAGGAGAGCTAAGTAAGAAAAATAACTTGATCTTGGAGGAAGAGCTCTCCTGTGTGGTGTGTCCCTCCTGTCACTGTGAGGGCTACAGTCATGGTTGTGAAACCAGCCAGCAACTCAGGCTGCCCTGCTGCCACAGAGCTCCAAAGTCCAAGAAGTAAGACCAGCAGTACATTAATCTTATTAATTCCAAAGCTGGCTTTATTTCTGCACTGGCGTGGAAGGGGAGGGGGTTTCTATTACTGACTAGAAAGCTGAAACCCAACTTTGGGATTCCCAAAAACACAGTTCAGAAAACCTTATTTAAACATTTCTTTAACTCACCTGCTTAACATAGCTCCCAGCCCCTTCTCGACCAGGAATCAAGTAACTCAGAATCAATGGGTGCATTTTATGTCTTCCTCAATCATATAAGCCACAAATAGTTACCTGTGGGCTAATTTGGCTCCACCCCCTTCCTATAACTCCCTAATAATGAAGCATTTGGACTTGTACATGCAGGACAGGGGTCAGGAGAGCCAACAGCTGGGGGTTTAGACTTTGAGTACTAAAAAGCTCATTTTCAAACCTTTTGTCTGATTTCTCTTTCCTGATAGAAGTTTTTTTCAGGATTTTTTTCCTCAATTGTTATCTATTTCTAATAAAAACTTGAGACAAATTTTCCTTTATAGCTATTCCACTGTGGGAAGCATTTATTATTATAAGAATTTAAGTGTATATTTAGGAGTTCTTATGCAAGTGAGCAGCAACTAATTTATTCAATTAATTGAACAGCTGAGAACTACGAATAGTTTTTTATGTTACATCAATTAGGTTTTATTTTACTTATAAAAAACAAATATGCAACTTACACCATTTTTTACCTTAATGGCCTTAATTCATTCCCTTATATAATTGAAACACCCAGTGTGTTTTGGGTTTCCTGCAAGACTGGATTCAGCAACCCAGCAATGCTGCAAAGGCTCCTGGTCCCTCCATCTCTAGGCTCTGTCTTGCAAGGCATCAGCCTCATCCTCTATCTTGCTTCTGATCCAAGGTGGTGGCTGTCATCCTGTCATCAAGACATCAAGACCTATACGGGCTCACTTTTCCTCCCGTAAACATAGAATCAAAATCTTTCACTTCATGTAAGTGATCCACTTCAGTTCAGATAACTACTCTAAACCAATCACTGTGGTCAAAGGGAAAGGACTTTGCTGGGTACCTCACCCTAGTCCAGGTCAGAACTGAATGATGCAGAGTGGTAGTCATTTCCAATGGCAGCACTTGGTGATACTGGCAGGCCATGGCAAAATCTGATCATTAATCTGTTCTATTTGGTATTTGAAGAAAGGACTAACTTATCTTTTAAGAGTAGACTGAGTTTCCTTCAAATTCTTTAAAATTGATTGGGATAATGGCAGAAACAGGTAAGGGGAGTGATGCTGGTTCCCCCAGGGAGACCCTGGACTTCCTATTCAAATACATGAGATGTCAAGTAATAATAAGAAAAAAAAAAAAACAGTGAAAATGGAAGATCTGTAACCCTAATTGTAATCTGGCAGTAGGTCATAGAAGTTCCAACAGGCTACTCATTGGACATGTAAGTTTTGTGAAATAGACAAGATTTATCCATTAAGTAATTGTGCTTACTGGTGGGTACACACTCTCTTCTGTCCCTCAAACTGGTGGAACCAAACTGTTGAAAAGTAGACAAGTTGCACTCAGCACAGGACAGGATTTGTATTCACTGTGCTGTGTGCAGGAGCTGCCAGCCCCAGCGACTATGGCTGGACTAGGCTATGTCTGACTTAAGGGTGAGATAAGACAAATACTTAGAGATATGCTCAACTAAAGAATGTATACAGGGGAGAGGACCAGGGCCTGGTGTTATGATAAGAAAGAGATTGAGGCAAAATAGCAAAGGGGACGGTGGGACATGAAAAGCTGCTGTATGGGAGTGGGCTTGGGCATCCCAAAGCAACCTTCTGCTGCTTCTGCTGCTGCCAGTCAGGATTAGTTGTTTGTTAGGAGGACCTTACTTCTATCATTCTGCACTGACCATACCAGCTCACGGAGCAGGGACTGGAAAGCATTCTGAACCTAGGAGGAAGGCAATGCTCAGTCATCACTGCCATTTCTCATTGGCCCAGGCCTAGGCCTTGGCCTTGAGGTGCTGGATCTGAGGAAGCCTTTTCCTGGCCATGATGAAGCCAGGGGTCGGTATGTGTAGACAGCGCTAAGGAGGCCACCCAGTGCAGTTACCAGGCCAACGTCCATCACGCAGTCTCTGACAGCAGGACCAGCAGGCTGTGACACTGTATTAGTTTTCCAGGGCTGCCATAACAAAGAACCACAAACTAGGTGGTGGCTTAAAACAACAGAAATGTATTATTTTACAGTTCTAGAGGCTAGAAGTACAAAATCAGGATGTCAGCAGGGCTGTGCTTCCTCTGAAACTGGCGGGGGAACATCTTTCCCTGTCTCTCTCTAGCTTCTGGTGGTTTGCTGGCAATCTTAGGTATCCTTTGGCTGGCAGCTACGTAACTCGAGTCTCTGCCTTCATCATCTGTTATGTGTGGTTCTCCTTGTGTCTCTGTCTTCACATGACTTTCTTCTTCTAAGGACACCAGTCATAAGGGCTAGGGACCAACCCCATTCTAATATGACCTGAACTTAACTCAGTACATGGACAACAACCCTATTTCCAAATAAGGTCACATTCTGAGGTTCTAGGGTTAGGCTTCAACATATCTTGTTTGGGAAGGACACAATCCAATCCATAACAGACATTAACTGAAATGAACGAATTTTAGCAAAGTAAAAAAATAATGCCTATCACATAGAAGTGAAGATATATATTTGTTCTCTGAATCTGGAATGGTGCAAAAAATGCGTACCTGTCTTATTTAAAACTAGGTCATTCAGACGTCATCAGGCTATGTTGGTTCAGTCAATAGCTCTGCAGAGAATCCCAAAGTCAAGGCTTACTGATGGCTCTTCAGAATACAGAGGGTAAAGCTCAAGAAACTATATTCTGATGCCAACGTCTGGACCAAGTTTGGTTGGCCAAAGAAGAAAACACAAGAGAATAGCAAAATCAAATAGAAAATCACTAGTCATGAAGCCTTTCAAGTCCATGAACTGTACAATAAAAACAGCAGCAACAATGTTTGCTGTCTTAAGAGCATCATTAGCTTTTTTAGAAAATGGCGGGAGAGGGGGGGAAGTGAGGGGAAAACATGCCTAAGATTCCAGATCAAAATAAGTTATGTTTCTGTCTTAATAGGTATTTGTATATTTTTAAACAAAGCCTGTCTTCTTTTTATTTATTTATTTATTTATTTTTGAAATACACTCTGTTACCCAGGCTGGAGCACAGTAGTGTGATTGTAGCTCACTGCAGCCTCAACCTTCTGGGTTCAAGTAATCCTCCCACCTCAGCCTTCTCAGTAACTGGGACAACAGGCACATGCCCCCACACCCAGCTAATTTTTTGTATCTTTTGTAGATACAGTGTTTTGTCATATTGCCTAGGGTCGTCTCGAACTTGTGGGCTCAAGTGATCTACCTGCATTGGCCTCTGGAAGTGCTGGGATTAGAGGTGTGAGCCACCGCACCAGACCTGTCTTCTCTTTACGATAGATAGATAGAGCTAGAGAGAGAGAGAGAGACAGAGAGAGAGAGAGAGAACTACATATACACACAATATGTACATATAAATATTCTCCTTTAGATAATCTTGGTCAGTCAAAACACAAATTCTCACATAATGTTTAGACTCATTTTCAGTTTTAATTTCAAAATCAAATTCACAAGGGATTTAAGGTATATGTGTAAATGTATGAAATAGATCAGAAATGTAAATTAAAAGACATTTTGTTTGTGAGACTAAACAGAGAAGGAAATTTTTTTTTTTTTTTTTTTTTTTTTTTTTTTTGCCCAGGCTGGTGTGCAATGGTGTGATCTCTGCTCACTGCAACTCTCGCCTCCCAGGTTCAAGCAATTCTCCTGCCTCAGCCTCCTGAGTAGCTGGGATTACAGGGGCTCACCACCACACAGCACTAATTTTTGTATTTTTAGTGGAGACGGGGTTTCACCATGTTGGCCAGGCTGGTCTTAAACTCCTGACCTTGTGATCTGCCTGCCTCGGTCTCTCAAATTGCTGGGATTACAGGCATGAGTCACCACACCTGGCCAGGAAGTTTTTTGTTAACAGTAAGAGTAGGCCTGGGAAATTTAGCTATACTCAAAGGCATTGTCTGATTTGTTTTTTTAAATGTCTTTATGAGAATTTATGATAAGATATTTGATTGTTTGATATGGTATTCTTCAAAGAATACCACACTGAGAGAATACACCTAAGTGACTGGTACTGGATTTAGAGTCTGTCTTTCTACAATTCATTTAATTTTGTTTATATAAACTCTGATGTAGATTCCTGCAACAACTATAGATTCTGAAGTTGGCTCCCCAGTCATCAACACAAGTTATGCACACCAAACAATCTGGCCTTGAAGGAGCATAATGGCTTTAATGAGTAGGAAATCACTTAGGAATTTTGACATATGGTGATATGCTTAAGCAATTAGGCCTGTCCTTAGCTAGGAGGCTCCACTTTTAATATGACAATGAAATTGACTATGTCACTTCAACCTTCTAATGGCTTGAAGCAACTCTGCTCATTGCTCATCACTACCAGTCTGAATCTCACTTTCTAGGGAAAGCACATGACTGCAGGCTGACTTGAATTTGTGTTCGGGATCAGCTGTAATCACATGGGTGTGATTTATTGGTTTTCTATACAGTGCTTTCTGTTTATACTGAAAATATGCAATTTGTTTTCCTTCTGAAACAATCAAAGTGAATTATTTTAAATTGATGCCTGCTTAACTCATATGGGTGGCTCAACCTGTCAATGATCAAAAAGTCACTTAAATGCATAAAGCATGGCAGCCCCCTCCCCACCCACCAATTATTTGGTCTAGATTGTTATTAACACCGGCCTTCTTTATCCATGTCCCCCACCATCTGATGTCTCTGGAAGATGCTCAGAAATATGGCAAGAGGTAGAGAAAGTGAGGCTTGGGAGTTTTTATTGGTTGAGTAACCAAAAACAATGTACCATGGTCAAATCAGCCAGAACTCTATAGACATTCTACAGATTTTAAGATTTTTAAAAGAAATAGTAATGTAAAAAATGACTTCCCTTACTATAAAGTAGAAATGCTGTCAACCCACCAATGATCAACTCTGCCAAATCTGTCCCTATTAATTTGAGTTGCAAACATGTATTAAGCACCTGTGCTGTGTATGGGCACTGCACTGGCAGATCACACAGAACATGCAATTCCTAGTCTTAGGGGCATATGATCTAGAAATAAATATTTAGTTCCTACCTCCCACCCACTTCACTCTATACCTTTTTTCTATCCATTGTATGCTGTCTCATTTTTGCTTTACCTATCTTTACCCTAGCTTGGTATGCAAGGAAGTTCAATATATTTAATATACATTTTTATTTGAAAAGATAGTGATCTGCAGATAACAGAAATAGCACCAGCCTCACTGTTTCAACACAGAACTATAGCACTACAAAAATGAATTTTTTTTCAGCTTATAAAAGCAATACCTAATTATTTGGGGGAAAACATGGAAAATAAATAGAATAGCAAAGAAGAAATCAAAATTTCTTGCAATCCTGTCTCTGGGAAAATCTCACTAACCTTTTGGTGTATTTCCTTTCAGATTTTTACCTTATCACAACTCTATTATTTTTTCACTTAATGTAAGATTATTTTCTATGTTTAAAATTATATTTAAAATTTTATCTTATCAATAATTTACCATGTATAATTTATTTAATCATTCTCAAAAAATTACTATAATACAGAATGGTCAGTTTTAAAAAGAATTAAAAAATGGCTTTATTTTTGTGCAAAGGTCCTTTTAGTAAAAGGTAAAAAAAAAAGGATACCTACTTTCTTTAAGTGCCTTTTAAAAACCATCATATAAATCAAGATACATTCTTTTTTTCCCTTCCCTTACCATGGCATTTGTATAATGTCTATTGAAGCCCACCTCTGACATTTATGATTGTAGGTATAACACAGATGGCAGGGAAGGAGACACAGGGCGGAGAGCTAGTTCCCATCAGCCCTGGGGAGCCAATTTGCTCTGTCATCATAAAGGTACCTCAAGGCTCCATAGTAAACACTTGTCTAAAGTCTAAGGCATAGGATACAGAAAATGGTAAAATACAAACAAATTACTAAGTGACAGAAAGAAAAAAGGAAAGAGAGACATAAGAAAAAAACAAGAAGGAAGGAAGGAGGGAGGGGAAAGGAAGGGAGGGAGGGAGGGAAGGATGCAAGAAAGAAGGGGTGGAGGTGAAGAAAAGGAAGGAAAAGAAAAAAGGAGAGGAGGGAAAAGGAGAGAAGGAAAAGGGGAAAGGAGGAGGAGAAGAAGTAGACATTTGCCGGCTACGACTCTACAACCAACTTACCGTTGTGACTTTGATGAAATAATTATCTTCCAATACCTGCAGTTTCCTCCCGTATAGAATGAACACAATAATAGTACATCTTGAATAGTGTTAGTTGATTAAATGATTAAAGTTAAATGTCTGATGTATCTTAAAAACTAAATATAATCCAGGCACAGTGGCTCATTCCTATAATCCCAGCACTTTGGAAGGCCAAGGTGGGTGGATCACACCAATGACCACACACACACACACACACACACACACACACACTCACACTCACTCTCTCACATGACTGAGAATAGTAGCCTGGATGTGATCATTACCCCTGCAATCTTCACTGATTTCACCAGGGGTAAAAAGGCCAGGAGTTTCAGATCAGCCTGGTCAACATGGTGAAACCCTGTCTCTACTAAAAAATACAAAAATGAGCCAAGCATGGTGGTGTGCAACTGTAATCTCAGCTACTCAGGAGCCTGAGGCAGAAAAATTGCTTGAACCCGGGAGGTGGAGATTTCAGTTAGCTGAGATCATACCACTGCACTCCAGCCTAGGTGACCGCGTAAGACCCTGTCAGAAAAAAAAAAAAAAAAAAAAAAAAAAAGCTAAATATATGTTAACTATTAACATTATTGCCATTATGGGAAAAAAAAAAAATTTCAGATGGTGTCTTGCTCTGTCACCCAAGCAGGAGTTCAGTGGCACAATCTTGGCTCACTGCAACCTCCGCCTCCTGGGTTCAAGCGATTCTCCTGCCTCAGCCTCCGGAGTAGCTAGGATTGCAGGCAGGCGCCACCACGCTCAGCTAATATTTTTGTATTTTTAGTAGACAGGATTTTATCATGTTGGCCAGGCTCGTCTCGAACTCCTGCCCTCAGGTAATCCACCCACCTCAGCCTTCCAAAGTACTAGGATTACAGGGATGAGCCACCGTGCCTGGCTGGAAATGTTTATTTTAAAACAAAACTGCAGACCTAGAGTTGACATTTTCTCTCCGAGATGAATATACCTGTACAGTTCTATCAATAATCAACCAGATTGCCTTAACCAAACAATAATATAAAACTTGTGAATGACACATGTATTTTAGCCATGGTCTGCTTGAACAGTCCCATAGGTATACTCATTCAGGATGGTGTTTCCTGGGCTTCATCCAGATTTCCTGGTTCAGAAGCAGAAGGGAGACAATAGTGATCCATAACTCAAGTTTCTTAAACCTACTTCTCAGGTAATATTATGCATGCCAAAGTTTGAGAAACTCTGAAACATCTTCACCTAGAAAAAGTTTAAACAGAAATCCTTTCCGTAAATATTGTAGCAGTTGCTGCAGCAGAGTCATAGTGAGTGCTGTTTACGAAAATGTCAGTGGACAGGGTGAATTCCACATATGCTCCTGTGAATTATTTACAGAATAACTAGAAGAGACTCAAGAGTTTGTATATAACCTTTCTGTATATCAAAATATCTTCTGAAATTACTGTGGAAGAATTTCACCAGTCATAGACCAACTATATGTATCCACAGGCACCAACGCCAATGACCGACCACACGCACTCACACTCACTCTCTCACACAACTGAGAATAGTAGCCTGGATGTGATCATTACCCCTGCAATCTTCATTGATTTCACCGGGGGTAAAATTCTAGCATTCTAAATAAATTATCCTACTTACTCTTCTCATTTTATAAAAAATTAAAAATTAATTCTTCCAAAAAGTACATTTCTAAATGGGAATTGTAGAATCAAAATTGCAAAACTACATAGGACATTAAAAACACTTCAGTTGTTAGTCAATATTGCTCATGCTTACTACTCAGGCTCTGTAGCAAGACTGCCTTCCAAGTGCTGGCACTGTTAGTCTTGGGTTTAAGCTCAGGATCTCACTGTGCCTCAGTTTCTCAGCTGTACTGTGAAGACTACTCTACTACCTATCTCACAGGGTGTTGGAAGGATTCAATGAGTCACTATGTATTAGATGCTTAGAATTTTGCTGACAGATACTAAGTACTCAGAAAACGTTTATTATTATCAACTCTTCTTATTTAATTCAACAATCTCATCTTATAGCTAAGAGAATTCACTGAGGACCAGAGACACAAAACAATTTACCCAGGTCATATAAGAAAGTCAGAAGCAGGACCTGGATTCCAAATTCTAAGTTTAATATTTCCCAAATATGCCTTGCTGAATTCTCGGAAGACAATTCTGTTTTTGTTGATTTATATCTAAACCTTATCCATTGCCCTGAAAACTATAAACCACCATATGAACAGTTAAAAATAACTTTACCACCATCATCTCTCTGTTCATGAACAGATAATTTCCTCAATAATTTAATTCAGAAGGAATTTTTACAAGTCTCATATCTTTAGAGGTATGAAAGCACATATTGATGTTACTGAAATATAGAAGCAAAAAAAAATCAACGCGGAAAATGAATTGTGGTGTTGCCTTGCCGCAGCTCATCGTTGTGTTCTTTTCACGTATGCTAATTGCTTGATCGCCTATTACAGCTTGGGCCTAATTTTATTCATAGTTTTTCGTCCTTCCTCTGGGAAATGTATGGATGGTTCTGGCACGCATCTTCTTCTCTTTTGAAATCCCTATGACCAACAATCCATTTAATTATTTTTAGTAATGACTTTGGTGAATGCATCAGACATACTACAATTTTACAGCTCATTCTGGATTGGCTTGTTTTGCTGTTGCTAGGTTAGAATATCGTCTCCAGTGTTCTCTTTCGGCAGTGTTTTGGTAGTGCCTAAAAGACACTTTGGGGATGTTCTGAGATGCATGTTAGTTTTCTTTTCCCATTCCAAAACACTTTATGGCTTCACGTCTATTTCAGCCTCTGGGTTACCACCTCAAGAGAAGCAGGGGTTGACCATTTGGCCACATGGTGATGCAAACAGAAATGTGTTTTTAGTATCTTTCTTCACCCTGATTTTCTCCTTGTCCTTCATTTTGGTTCCTCCTGTTTCGGTGACCCACCCAGGCCTTTTATCTACTTAACAGATACTGTAACTTTTTCTTTATTTCCAAATACAATAAAAAAATTTTCCTATTTCTATAAATTGACATTTATTATATCTTAATTTAGATAAGATCTCTTAATTTAGGTAATTTAATTAAGAGATAAATTATCCCCCTTAAGGTTATGATAGTAATTAAAGCAAATTTTATATGTTAATATTTAGAGCATTTAGGACAGTCCCTAGCACATAATAAATGGTATATAATATTTATTAAATACAAATTAATAACCAGGCACCATGGTGCACACCAGTAGTCTCAACTGAGGAGCACATCAGCTAAGGCGGGAGCATCACTTCAGTCCAAGAATGCAAGGCCATCCTGGACAACATGAATTCCCATCTCTAAAAATAATGTTTTAAGATAAATCTATTAAACAATGTATAAGTCTTTCCTTAGAATATGTTCTTGTTTCAAAACAAAGAGTTTTAATAACATAGCCCAAAAGGTAGGAATTTTTATACTAAGACCACAATTTTGGTCTTTTCATGTCTTTTCCAGCTTTTAGGGGCTTCCTGCTTTCCTTAGCTTGTAGCCTCTTTGAAGATGGAAGACATCTTCAAAGCCAGCAATGGTAGCTTGAGTCCCTTCTTCTGGGAAAAGTATGGATGGTTCTGGCATGTATCTCCTTCTCTTTTGAAATCCCTATGACCAACAATTCATTTAGTTATTTTCAGTAATGACTTTGGTGAAATGTTGGTAATCCTAAAAATACATGTGATAGCAGTTACTTACACCAACTGTATTAGTTCTGTGATCAGAAAGAATGCATGACAATGGAGAAGGAACACTTCCCACTCTGTTCAGTCCACCTCTCCACTGCCATAGACTCCCGCATTTCTCTCACTTTAACTGAGCCTGACTGTTGAAACCTTATGAGTCTTGCCCTTGCTCCATCACCGCTCTCTCATACACAGTGAGCATGCCTTTCAGGAGCTCAGGTCTGATTATACCATGATGCTTGTCTCCATGTGACAGGGGCACAAATGATGATGAGATCTTGTATCTGAGAGGGTCCTATCTTTTCTACAAGGGGATCCACAATCTCAGTGATAGTCGTAGCATTAAAACATAGAATAATAATTTGCCCTCTTATTCTTATTTCTTAGGTAGTTTTATATTTTGATTGATCTTATTTATTCTTCTCTTCTTCCTCATCTCAGCAGTAGAAATAGAAATACGTACAAAATATTTTAGGAGCAGAATGAAGGAAAAAAATATTTCTACCTGTTTGGGTTCAAGACGAGCTTTAAATGGAAGACATGTGAGTTGAGCTCCGAAGGAGAGATCAGATTCTGTGAGTGCCAGGTTGAGGACTTTTCTAGGTAGCGGAAATTTTCAGTCTATAAGTTTGATTTCAGAAAAGACTTGTGGTAGGCAGAATAATGACCACCCCAAATATGTCTACATCCTAATCCCTGGAACCTGTGAATGTGTTATGTTACAAGGCAAAAGAAAATTAAGACTGCAGAAGGAATTAAGATTACAAATCCACTGACCTCAAAATAGAGAGATCTGCCTTGATTACGCAAGTAAGCCCAATGTAATCACAAGCATCCTAAAAGTAGAAGAGGGAGGACTGAGAGTAATGCCATGTGAGAGGGACTCAAGCTGCCATTGCTGGCTTTGAAGATGGAGGAAGAGGCTACAAGCTAAGGAATGCAGGAAGCTTCTAAAAGTTGGAAAATACATGAAAATATATTCTCTCCTAGAGCCTCCAAAAGGAAACACAGCCTTGCTGACACCTTGATTTTAGCCTGCTGAGACCCATGCGAGACTTCTGGCTTACAGAACTAAAGACAATAAATTTGTGTTATTTTATGCCACTCACTTTGTGATAATTTCTTGCTGCATCTACAGAAAATCAATAAAAACACTGTTATTTAAGTGAAAGAAAAGTCATGTTGTCCTTGCAACACCCCTCAAGTAGAATTTACACCTGTGCAGAAAGAATAAGGAGGCAGGAGCAAAGGTGTCCTTTTGTTTGGAGGTTCCTCTGCTTTGTCCCAAGCACATTTTCCACTCAAGTTGAAGTTGCTTGGGTAAACATTGTGCTTCCCTTTCCTTTGGCAAGGGGAAGGCTCTGCCAGGTGGATAGATTAAATAATGTCTCTGAGTAATTTTCCAACCACAAGCTTTACCCCCCACACAAGCAGCCACTGCAAGCTTTTTAGCTCAGAGGCCAAATGGTCCCCATGAGACCAGTTCAGAAGTCTACGTTCCTTCATTCCTTGTGGCTCCCCAGCATGCACTACTTGGTTGATTTCTGACTCCCTGCTGCTTCTTGTGACCTGGGAAGTGTGTATTTCCTACTCCTCACTCCTATCTGTGTTTCCAGTCATTACTTCAACTTAACTTCTGGAATGGAATTGGTTGTAGCCTAGCTTCCCTTCAAATACCCAGCCAGAGACAAGACACTGAGTGCAGGTAGTGATCCTAGGGAACAGGCGTGGGGGCCTAGGAAGAGTGAAACGGGAAGGTGAGAAAGGAAACTCAAGGGTGTATAGCAAGCTGATCGTCACTGTGAACAACCAAGCCTCAATTCCCTCTAACACCCAAGAGACAGAGAGAGTTGTCCCTACGGTTGTGCACACCTAAGTTTGTGCAAGCTTTCGAATGGCTGCCTGAGCCCCGCAGATGTCCCGTGAGGTGACTGCAAGCTGAAGAGTGGTCCAGCTGAGGTGAGGAGACCCTAGTTGCACCCACCTGCAGCTGGTTGTTACAGCAGTGGCTGGAGTAAAGAGGAAGGCTGGCCTCTCATCATGAGAGGCAAGGCATTGAGACGCCTGACACAGGCGGCCTCCAGCATTATGACTGCTGGTCACTGACCCGTGCTGTCACCCAAATCTTCATTTTTCACATTTCCTGACTCTCCCAGATCACATCCCAAACCTTTTTTCAGTGCACCATCCTTGGCTTCAAGGCTCCCTGAAGGCCTTCTGTAAATGTGGCTGTCAACTAGGCCCCATAAAACACAACAAAACACAGGAGACACTGTCCCTGCTCATCACAACCAAATATATTGTTTCTATGAAGTGCATGCTTATTCACATCCTTCCAAGGCATCCACTTCCTCTAAACCAAGAAAAGGCGATAGATGCAGCCACTCTACCATTGTCTTTCAATAAGAAAATGCAATAAACAGATAAAGAAAACTTGGTACTTTTCAAAGTGCCCTTTCGAAGTATTTCATTGTTCTCTGTGTTTCTTTAGAGTGCTCTTAAATAAAATTATAGATTTGGTAACTCTTTTGACACAAGAGACTGAAAAAGCCATAACGTTCTTGCTCAAAGCTGTTAGCTCCTTTGGGTCTTATTGAAATGATCAAGCAAGTCCAACTGAAGGATCAATTGTAACACTCTTTTTTCTAAACATTCTCTGAAGCTAATATTTAAGGGTCTTAGCAGAGGCTAACAACAGTAAATTGAGAGTTCATGGGAGTTTGGTGATATGGAATTATTCAACTGAGTAGCCCACCTGTGCTGACTTCCATGACCATCATCCTATTTGAAAAAGCCAACTTTGTTCCCTTTGAGTCCCCCTCAGAGGGTTTCTCTGCAAATGCCTTAAGCAGCATCCTCCGGCACTGAAATGGTGCTCCCCTGCAGCAGGCTGCTGCCATGCACAGCTTTTGATCTAACGACTCATGCCAGACCATGTGTAAAGCTGCTATGCTAATTTCTTTCCTCCCAGCATTCTGTGTCCCCAGTGGCAGGCACCATACAACATTCAGAAGCGTTTTCTTTAACTGGTACATGAAGATTGCTGTTAATTGCATGGTACATATTGATTACCCCTGCTCCTGGAGTTCATAATTTTGCATATTGCAAGTCAAACCAGGCATATCCTGACTTCTCACAAAGAACCAACCTTTACATTTTTCAGTTTTTCTTCCTTTCTTCCTGCTCTTCTCTCTCTCCCTTTCTCCTCCTTTATGCCCTGCCTCCTCTTTTTCTTATCTCTTTCTCTATTTTTCTTTCTTCCCTAACTCTCTTGCTTCCTTCCTTTCTTTCTTCTTTCTCATTCTCTCCTACACACATGCACAAAACTCATAATGCTGTCTCCCTCTTTCTCATTCATACCTAATGAAAAACTTCCTGGTAATTAAGACAAATTCTATTTAAAAAGCAGACATCAGATTCATCCTATATTCTTAAATGTCATTTCTAAATGTCATCAAGCATTAAATTGGATTTTATTTTTAAATACATGTTTTTGAGAGAAGAACAAAGTATTATTTATCAATTAATTAGCTGCCTGGTGTGTTCAAGAAAAGTGATGGAACATTCACTAGTAAATCTATAAAGCAAAAAATCCTTGGAGAAGCTCATGTGCTATGTAATTAGAGTTAATTAACGCATTTGCTAATTGACTATTATTTAGCACTCCAGCTGCTGAGGAAAAATCCATAGGCCCATTAAATATTAATTAGCAAAAGTCTATTGTCTGATCCTGTCAGCTTCTGTATTGAGGAGATTTTACAAACACAGCTTTGTTAGACTGGATACAGAGCAACACATAGTAGATGGCTATTGAGGAATAAGAAAATGAGAACTTCATAATAAGCACATAAGCCCTGTATTTCACTCAATTACTTTTTCTTCATTCAACTGATTGTATTACCGAAAATACCAGAAATAACATATTCATCTTGGTTTACAGAGCTACCTACAACCTTGATATGTATGTGGCTCCCATTGTATCAAATTCTTGGTAATTTCCTGGCAG
This sequence comes from Ateles fusciceps, assembly GCA_036589455.1. Taxonomy (NCBI): domain Eukaryota; kingdom Metazoa; phylum Chordata; class Mammalia; order Primates; family Atelidae; genus Ateles; species Ateles fusciceps. The sequence continues at coordinate 11,644,771 of JAZHEH010001266.1, read as the reverse complement.
CCTATGTGACATACCCTTTAGAAAACTAAAGAAAAACTCACCTATTAATTGTAGAAAAAATGCTCTCCATACCTTTGTGTGTGTGTGTGTGTGAGCCAAAAGATCCAATGGTACCTCTATAGCCTTTTTTATCTCTAGAGCTTCTTAAAATCACCTTATTGAGAAATAATTCACATACCATACAATCCACTGATTTAAAGAATGTAATCCAATGCTTTGGGTATGCTACATTATTAATCTTTAAAATGTTTAAAAATTAATTCAATTTAAAATATATATAAAACAAAATTTCTCAATCGAAATGTATAATTCAGTGGCATTACTTACATTAATAATGTTGTACAACCTCTCCATGACTTTTATTAGATTGGCTTCAGTCTCCTTGTGACTGGTGACTAAAGCACAACCTGGGAAGCCACCCACCAGCAAAAATGTATCACTGCTCAGTTGGCAGTACCAACCCTTGTGAAAGTTATTCTCTGATCAGAAGCCACTCTCTGCAGCACCTATCCTGTTTTCTCCTGTCTTAGTTAACTCTGCCTGCAATGTTCCCAGTTGGCCAAACAGTTGTTCTGAACAAGAGCCATGTGCCCTTTCTCCTGCCTCCCAGCTGAGAGTCCCTGGCAATCTCCAGTTTTGTCAAATTGCTGGAAGTGTCTCCAGGTATCCCAAGATTTCATGTGACCTATGCCTCTTTTTCTCCCTATTACTTGCCACACAAAGGTCACCTCATTCTTTTTCCACAGGATGCCTAGTAAGACAACAATCACATCAAAGTAATCACAGTTAATAGAGTAATTTTATTTACTAGCAATGTAGCACCCATTTTCAGGAGTTCTGCACAAATTCCCCAGATAATTAACTGCTCACTTTCTTCCTTTAGCAATCCTGGAAATACCAAACACAGGGAACAGAAAAGCTTGCACTTTCCACAGAATTCTACTAATGAGTTTAATTTGTATTAAAAGAAGACAAAATAACTCCTAACAATATCAATTTTGTTGTTGCAATATGAAGCTGGAATAACAATAACTAAAAATTATTTTTAAATTGTGGAGGATTTCCAACAGGCACTAAGTCTAAATGATTCATATTATATCTCATTTAATTCATAAGCGCCACAGAGGTTATAGGTTATGATATAGCTATTAGGAGGTTCAGTGTCACATGGATACACAGATTTTTTGTAGGATTTTCTTTATCCATTATATTCATAAGTCGTAGCATCACTTTGTATCCCATAAACATACAAAATCATAAATGGTCAATTTACAATAATTTGTTTTCTGGTTCCTCCATTTAATATCTATTATCCTACAAAAGGTTTAGGAGGATGCCAGGAAAACACAGGGGGGAAAACTACACAAAATTGGTCTGGGCAAGGATTATTTGGATTTGACCCCAAAAGTGCTGGCACCCAGCAAACACAAAAATAGACAAATAGTATTACATCAAACTAAAAAACTTTCAATACAGAAAAAAAGTAACAGTGTGAAGAAACAACCTACAAATGGGCAGAAAATATTTGCAAGTCACACGTCTAATAAGGGGTTAATATCCACATTATAGAAGGAACTCAAACAACTCAATGGCAAGACAACTCAATTTTTTAAAAAATGAATAAGAGACCTGAATAGACATTTCCTAAAAAAAAAAAAAAAGACAAATGGTCAACAGATATGAAAGATGTTCAATACCCACTAATCTTTAAGGAAATGCAAATTAAAACCCACAATGAGCTATTACCTCATACCCGTAAGAATGACTATTATCAAAAAGACCAAAAGAAATGTGTTGGTGAGAATGTGGAAAAGGGGGAACCCTTATACACTGCTAGTGGGAATATAAATTAGTACAGTCATTATGGAAAATGCTGGGAAGATTCCTTAAAAAACTAAAAATAGAATTAGCAATCCCACTTCTGGGTATTTACTTAAAAGACTTGAAATCAGTTTGTCCAAGAGATATTTTCACTCTCATGTTCACTGTAACACTATTCACAACAGCGAAGTTATAGAATAAATTTAAATGCCATCAACAGATGAATGGATAAAGATAACATGGTAATAAACAATGGAATACTATTCACCCTTAAAAATCACACCACTGCACTCCACCCTGTATGCCAGAGTGAGACCCCGTCTCAAAAAAAAAAAAAGAAGAAGAAAACAAATAGAATGCTATTCTGTCATTTGCAACAACAACATGGATGGAATTGGAGAATTTGTACTAAGTGAAATAAGTCAAGCACAGAAACACAAATATCACACGTCCTCACTTATATGTGGAATCAAAAACAATTCAACTTAAAGAAGCAGAGAGTAGAATACTGGTTACAGAGGCTGAGGGTTGGAAGATGGGGAAATGGAGAGCTCATGGCCAAAGGACACAGTCTCAGACAAAAGGAATGAATTTTTGTTTTGTTTTGTTTTAAATCTATTGCTCAGCTTGGTGAATATAGTTGATAATAGTGTATTAATCACTAACAGCATATTTCAAATGTTCTTACCACAAAAAAATAGGTATGAGATAATAGATATGTTAATTGACTGGATTTAATTATTACACATTGTATTCATAAGTCATAGCATCACTTTATACCCCATAAATATATACTATCATAAAGGGTCAATTTATAATGATTTGTTTAAAAGTGATTGATACACCCATATTAGGAAATACAATATTGAAAAACCAGGGCCCCATGTACCACAGATCATCTGATTGATTAGTAAATGCAACTTCTAGTGGATAGATGCAGCAATTACATTAGTTATGAAACTATGGCTAATATCTAGGTTTGCAAAAAAGTAATCAGGAAGAAAGAAATCAAACACTGTTGATTCTATCCTTGAGGTAAGACTGACCACAAATAAAGGCAGAGTGAAAAATGTCCATCTAAGGTGAGTTCTGGCATGCCAGAAGGGACCGCTGGCTAATCAGGACCCCTGTCCTCCCACTGGTTTATGCATGAGATTTTACTTCAGAAAGTGTTATTATAATTCCCTTGTAATTGTGAATACAATAAATAGCAAGTCAGTAAGAACATTTGAAATCCCCCAAATCCTACTATTTGAGTTGGGGGCAAGGGAGCAGGGTAAATGGATGGAATAGGGAGAAAATTTTGGGGGGATAAGTTTCATTCACCAGAGACCCCTCTCTTTAACTATGACGCTCTGCAATGATTTCACATCTGGCTCAAGACATTCATGAAGTTGTTAAACATAAGTATGCATTATTGTGTCTGAAGATGATACAAAGCAGTTTATTAATCAAAATAATATATAACAGAAAATGTTTCCACCCCCTAAAAAATCCATTTGGAATAAATCTCAAAAAAAAAAAAATCTAAAAATGGTGTTAGAGCTCAAATCAAAGGTTTGTGCCCAGAGGAAATATATCTTTACTACTAAGACTTACATCTCAAATCAGGATGCCAAGCGGCAGTAGAAGGCTGGTGGGGTATCTCCATGAACAGATTTGAGTCGAGAAACCTTATCCTAGGTGGAGGATCTGACAGCAGAAACTGATGGCGAAACTTCTAGTATCACTGTCACAACTACAATCAGTTGAATACAGCAATCACTTGACTGGAGAAATGGTTCGTGTAAGCCACCAAGATGCAACAATGACCCAAACCGTATTCCATGCCCAAATTTCACAAGGTGTAACTCTGCTATCTGCTCATCTTCCCACCAGCCTAAATACGCTTGGACATCTGCTATTCAGAGGGAACACGTTTCTTTGCCAGTATCAAATGGACCAGAAACAAATGATGACTTCCTTGTCCTTCCTCTTCTTCTTCCTTTCCTGGAATCTAAAGGAGTAGACAGAAGAGGAAGAAACAATGAAGTACCTGATGTGACAGCTACATGCCACTGTCTCTATTTAAGTTCCATCTGTGAGGATGGGCTGATAATAGTGTATTGTACATTTCAAAATCACTAACAGAGTATATTTCAAATGTTTTCATCACAACAAATGATAAGTATGAGATAATATGTTAATTGACTGGATTTAATTATTCCATATTGTATTCGTAAATCATAGCATCACTTTGTACCACATAAATATATATATATAAATAATCATGGTCAATAAATGGTCAATGTACAATAATTTGTGTGAAATTGATTGATACACTCATATTAGGGAATACAATATTGAAAAATGAGGGCTCCGTGTACCACAGATTATCTGGTTGATTAGTAAATGAGTAAAAATATACAATGCACAATTATCACCATCTCTAACATCCACAACTATGATCTTGAGGGAAAAAGAAGGAGACATGAAAAGTAGATTAAGTCTAATTCTCTCTATCCCCAATACAACACTGGTTACATAGCAACCTTGTGCAACTGCCACCAAGAAAGGAAAAGAGCAAAAATAGAGATACAAGCTGGGAACAGTGGCTCATGCCCATAATCCCAGCATTTTGGGAGGCTGAGGTGGGCAGAGCACCTGAGGTTAAGAGTTTGAGACCTGCCTGGCCAACATAAGGAAACCTCGTCTCTACTAAAAATAAAAAATCAACAGAGTGTTTTGGTGCACACCTGTAATCCCAGCTACTTGGGAGGCTGAGGCAGGAGAATCACCTGAACCTGGGAGATTGTGACATTGTACTCCAGCCTGGGTGACAGGGAAAGACACCATCTCAAAAAAAGAAAAACAAATAGAGACATATGGTTTTGGAAAGCATAGTAGGGATAAAGAAATACAGATCCAGAGACTTGCCTCTTAAAGTTTCTGTATATTTAGTCATACAAGAAGCAATCATCATAGAACTGGTCTTGTGAACTCTCCTGGTCAGTAGAGAAAAGCAATGCTCCTCTCCCCCATGTACCTATCAACAGTCACAGAATCACAACAGATGCTAGGAAGCCTTTTGAAACAAAGACTTAATGCTGTACACAGTAGAGTTTGAGAGCTGCATAGCAGCCCCAAGAGACCCTGATAAAAGAGAGATTGAAAGAGGAACAATGGAAATGTCTGAAAGAGAATCCTCCAGGAAGAAAGATGAAATCGCAGTGGGAACTAAACTCTTCAGCAACCCAAGTAGTAGAGGATAATAATAGAAACTTCTAGGAGAGCTTAGGCGGGGGCCTGTTCCACTTCAGCCATCCTGGGGTACCTGTGCATCGTGGTAGGCAGGGGCTCTGTGCAGTGAGAGACGGTCTCACTAAACCCTGAAGTGATTGTGAGCTCAGCCAACTTTGCAATGCCATTTCCCTTCTTACTCCCTAGTGAGGGTAGCACAGAGGAGTGTTCTCCTTCTTACCTCACTGGATTCCTGAGGCTGCACACTGACTGTGCAGCTCCAAAGGCATTGAGACAACAGCTGTGGCAACAGAAGCAATGCCAGCTTAGACCCCATGGCTCTGTTGGGCTTGGATGGAGCGAAGTGTCCAAGTGGACTTCCATGGCAATTAGTGAGGGCAAAACTCATATTTATACTTGTGTTGTCACCTGTGTTTACTCCAAGACGTGCTTGGGGACGGTTCTCTGCAAAAGACTAAACTTCCCACAGCTAGACAGGTGGAAGCTGGAAGCCATTTCTGTGCATTATACTCACTAGGCAATAAAACCAGAGACACAAGAATGGAGTAACAAAAGTCCTAAGAAAACTGCCTGATAGATTCCATGTTATTTTTCGTGACTCCACTTAGAATCAACAAAGTGGCAAGAACGCATTCAGAAATGCTCAAATGTGTGAAAAGCTCTTTTAAACTTACTGACGTCTAACTTATACTCCAAAGACCAATTGTTTCTTAGGTTTTGGCCTCATGCTTAGCACTGTATGTGAGTTTATATTCTGTAAACAAACTTATCATATAATTTTTTTTGTTACTTGAAAAGTTTAATGCCAAATGGCTTGGCATTATTTTATTCATTAAGCTTCCTTTTTCCATTTGAAGTCTGAGTGTATGCAGGGATAGAGTTACTATTGTTGCCGTAATCTTTTATTCAAATAATCAGATAAATATTTCAAATGATACAGAGGGATAAAGGAAGCACTTCATTACCTCCAGGCTGAAGATTCTCACAGTGATAAAAGGAAGAGAAAAAAATTGTGAAACGTGCTGCTGTTGCAAATCTAACACAACTCAAATGATTGGGCAGCTCTACAGCAAAGAGCCATTCTTGCCCCTTATTATAGAAATGGTCATTAATGTTTAATACATGCTGGAAGAGAGAGTGGCTTTGTGAGCTGTGGGCTGGGAGATTGGTACTGTCTTCTTTCCTGATATTTACAAAGCTTCAGGGCTAAAGTGACATTTCCATTCCACTTGCTACGGTTCTCTCTACAGCTGATTCCTTAAAGGCAGAGGAACAGGTTGTTTTTCCCATCTGCTCCAAACCTCTGATCTCCAGCCTTGGCAAATTAGTTTTCAGACAAATAAAAAATATTTTGATAGTAAATCTTTGTTTATAATATCTCCCTGGGGAGGGAGTAATCAGTGTAGAATATCAGGAAGGCCATCAGTTTAACCACAATTTGAGTATTGCAATCTGGTCGAACATAATTTCCTGCCTCTTTGTTGTTGAATATTTTCTATTTTTCTGTCTTTTGTTCTTTTCTTCAAAATCCCACCACCCAAATAATATTTTTGAGGATTAATCATCATAAGGTAACCATAAGCATTGGAAAAAATATGGTTTTAGTTTTTTCTCACTTATATAAGAAAATGAGTTTGAATTCAAAAACCAACATACTATTAGGTGCAGTACTATAAAAACATGCAGTCTCTATATATTTGGATGACTGTATCTTTGTGACTGTTATATAAATATGTACACAGTATTGCACAAATTCAAAAATTAGACCTCTTCATTTCTATTAAAAAATAACTAGCATATGACTAAAGAATTATTTAGAATCATCCTAAATCAACTGAAGTATTCATATAATTTCTATAATGTTGACTTAGCTTTGATTATAATTAAACAAACTAAACCAGTAAACTGTTCCCAATACACTAGAAGAAGCTCTTTCACATTTTGGAGACCTTTGCTTTCAGAATTCTGGAAGGAAGATAAAGGCTGCTATAAAAGACACTGCTTGCACAGAGATTCACAGTGGATAGGAGTTTATGTACCAGTGAACAAAAAAATAGGCAATAAAAAAGAGGAGAAGATGGCAATAAATCAATCAATGAAATAAATGGTATTACTGAGAAGAGAAAGAACAGTATTCTACCCATACCCCCACCCTAACCCCAATCACACTTTTCCCTTTAAAGCAATACTGAAGGCATGAACTGCAGAAAGAAAGAAGAAAGGAAAGAAAGAAGAAAGAAAGAAAGAAAGAAAGAAAGAAAGAAAGAAAGAAAGAAAGAAAGAAAGAAAGAAAAGAAAAGAAAAGAAAAGAAAGAAAAGAAAAGAGAAAAGAAGAAAAGAAAAGAAAGAAGGGAGGGAGGGGAAGGAAGGAAGGAAGGAAGGAAGGAAGGAGGGAGGGAGGGAGGGAGGGAAGCAAGAAAACATGGATCCAGAAATTCCAGAACTAGCCGAGAGTATATCCTGGATGATGGAATTGCTGAGAAGAATTTATATTGCTGCCTACAACTGAAATTAAGAAAGCAGACTCATGGAACTTTCCTACAAGCCATTTTTATCGGTGAGAGGAATATCCAGAAATCAGATTGTGAGTAGAGTTGGAAATATTGGCCTTTTATAAAGACACTGTCATATAAAAATATGTTAATTTAAAATGTTAACAATTTATATTTAGGCAGTCTGTGATTTAAATATTTTTTGTTTCTTTTAACAAAAACAAACAAAATCTTGCCCATGTTCTAAATTTCCCATTGAGTGCTTGGGGAGAAAATAAATTACCAAAAACCAATCCATTAAAGTAATTACTCAAAGAATTCCTCAAGAAAACAATAACAGCAGCAACAAAGAAGAATTGATATAGGTCATATATTAAAAAGGGATATTTTTAAGCTACGTATTAGTAACAGAATGCATATAGGATGGAATAAATAGAACTGAATTGAAGGGTAGCAGAATATGCCATCTCAAAATAGGCCATTTATTTGGCATAAGTATTATTTAGAACCAAAGGTAAGATACAGAAACAGGAAAGGAAGAAACCAATATAAGAAAAGCTCTGCTCTCCCCCCATCTGCCTACAGGCAGGGCAGAAATTTGCAAAGGTGCCCTTCCCCTCTCTTCCAGGAAGGACAGAAGTTAAGATATCCAAGACCATATGTAGACCCACACCAGTCCTGATACCACACCAGAAAAGTCTACATAACAAACTTCACTAACTAGCCCTTATCTACCTTTAGTTCCCCATATATATGTCCTCCCATCATTTATGTCCTAGAAGCTCAAAGTTCTTTCCTTATTTTTGTCACTTCTCTACAATTTTATCATTTTTTAAGATGATATATCAGCTCAAATTCTCACCACCCCTTCAAGTTACTCGTCATTGAATACTCTCATGTGTGTGCACTATGCACATGTTCATAAGTTTATGTTTGTTCTTTTGCTAATCTTTCTCAGTTTAATTTACAGGGTCCCAGCCAATGAATTTTAAGTGAGCAGCAGAAAAAAAATATAAAATAAAAATGATTTTTTTCTCGCCTACAGAATAAAAGGGCATTAATGACAGAGTAGCCATTTTGGAGAATGGAGCTGGTGGAAAAAGGAATATAAAGGAAAGAATGCTCATGGGAATTGATTCAGAAGGCAAGTCTTCAGAATCAAGTGGCTGATTTGAAATGGAGGTCAAGATGAAAAGGCCAAAAATTTTCTAGGACTTTTGTATGTTATTTACACTGCTCTTATGGCACGCCCCTTATTTCTATCACTCTTGTTGGAAAGTAACATTTCTGCAGAGGTCCAGGGTAGCTCCATGGTATATATAAAAGAACATATTATTAAATTACGACATAAAAGCCAGTGGATTAGATGTCCCTTTTTTCCAAGTCTGGGGTAGCTTGCATACATTTATAACTGAAAGCTATTTTTCTTGGCTAAATGAGATGGATAGTAAAAAAAATGTTAGTGATTTTAGGTCATTAAAATTACCCTAGTGAGTCCTCTGATTAGAAGCTTGCCAGAATTGAGGGTGATTCTCTTTTTAGGGCTGAGCTTTATTTCATTTCTCTGAAAATAACCAATAAATGTGTATGAAGCAACATAAGTAAAGGTTATTTATCAAAAGCACTGTATGTAATAGTAAAAAATTGGAAATAATCCAACTTCCCATCAATAGGGAGCTGGTTAAATAAATTACCGTATATATACAATGTGAAATTCTATGCAGATGTAAGAAAGAATGACAAAGCTCTTCATGGACTGATAAAGAAAGATCTCCAAGATATATCATTAAGCAAAAATAGCAAAATACAGAATAATCCATAATATGCTACATGTTGTGTGAGAAAGAGAGGAAACAACAATATATGCATACATTTACAGGGTTGTGCCTAAAGGAATTGTAGACGGATACTCGTAATTAATAATAGGGTTACCCATTGGTACAGAGGAAAATGGGGCTGTTGAGCTGATGAAGTTAAAGGCGGAACAAAACTTTTTACTGCATACCATTTTGTATTATATAATCATGCAAGAGCATTCCCTATTCAAGAATTTAAATTAAATAAGATGAAATAAAAGTGAGATACAAGCTTCAATACACAAAATCTGTGTTTTAGATTTATCTTGTTGCTGTTTACTGTTGCTTTATAACTAAGAATATAACTACTTAGTTATTGCTTCCAGCCCTCTCCTTGGTAAGATGTACTGCTTTCAAATGGCCATTCACATTTTGGGGGTAGACACAGGGAGTTTTTTTGTTTTTTTTTTTGGTTGATAGTATTGCTTTAAATCTATATATAGGTGTATATATCTATACCTATATATACACACACACACATACACACACATACATATATATGTATATACTCACACTTTAAGTTCTGGGATACATGTGTAGAACATGCAGGTTTGTTACATAGGTATACACATGCCATTGTGATTTGCTGCATTTATCCCCCCATCATCTACATTAGGTATTTCTCCTAATGCTATCCCTCCCCAATCCTCCCACCCCCTGCTATCCTTTCCCTAACCCCCTCACCCCCTACAGGCCCCCGTGTGTGATGTTCCCCTGACACAGGAAGTTTTTTCCATAAACTGATGACTGTTAGAACGAGTTAAAGTGTTCTGGCCTTAGTAATAACCTTGCTTGCAACAGAAAAAATTGGCCATGGTGAGGCCCAACTGTAACTCCATTCAGTCATCTCAGGGAAGATCCTCTCTGCTCTTGAGTAGCAGCTTAGAGCACAGTTTCCAAGGGAAACTCTCAAAGCAACTTCGTGAGTGTTACATATTTCATTTGTTGTTATGTGTGACATATGTTGCTTATGGAAAGGTGTGCATATATTTATGGTGACTTATTTGTCATAGGTTCCTTAATTTTTTTAATGGAGAAAAAAAAGTCCAGTGGTTGATCAGCTAGCGTTATAGCAGCATTTTAGACCCTTGGTGGGAATTTGGTCAAAGTCTTTTACAACATCACTTTATGATCCCTGGTGCCTTCTCCCCAGCTTTTCTCCTTAGGGATCTTTGTTTATATATATATTTCTATTTTGAGACAGGGTCTTAGTCTGTCAACCAGCTGGAGTGCAATGGTGTGATCTTGGCTCACTGCAACCTCTGCCTCCCGTGCTCAAGCAATCCTCCTCAGCCACCCATGTACATACATTTTAAACAGGAATTATTTTGAAAAGTGAAAACTCTTCACTTATCCTTAAAGAAATAATTAGAATCTTATTACTAGGAGAGTAATCTTCCACAGTTTTTATTTGGCATCCATCTACTTTTATAATAAATTTCCCTATCAAGTGGCCTCTTTCCTTTGTCAACATTGACCGAGCTGGCAACTTTCAGGACCTTATAATTTAAATTGCATGGGCTGGTTTCAAGGCTATTTCAGATGTATAGTGTAATAAAATAAAGTGGAACTTATGGTATGCTATGTAAGTCAATTAGTTGGCTTTGGTTGCAAGTAACAGAAAATCCAGCTAAATTGGTTTAAGTAATAAAGCAAGTATATGGATTTACTTAACTACTAATTACAACTGTAGTTTATGTAGGGTTTATGACATCATCATCAGAATTCCCTCTGCCTTTTTGTATAATTTGTCTGACTTGACTCTGCTTTCTTCTTACTTCAGCTTGTTATTTGGCTGACTTCATGCAGCAAAAATGGCAGTCACAATTTCCAGCATCATGTCCAACACCTTACCATTTGGGCTAAGTTGTGCTGCAGAAAAACAACTCCCACATCTCAACGTCTCATACCAACGAAAAAAATTCATTTCAATTCACTATACATTTCCCTTGTGGGTCAATTGTGGCTCTGTTTCACACAGTCTTTTTCCAGGACTCAAACTGATGGAGCATACCCTACTTGAGTCATTTCTAGTGTTACGGCTTAGGAGAAAGAAGAACATGGATGGAGGTAATACTTGATGGTTCTTAAAACTCCTACTCACACGTGGCATATGTCACTTCCTTATACATGTCATTAACCAAAGTAAGTCACACAGACAAGTCTGAAGACAATTGGATTAGGAAATATTATCCTACAGTATTCAAATGAGCAGAAAGCACCTTTGCCCTAGCATTCCAAAGTAAGTCTTAATATTCATACTGATCAGATTGACTAAATTTCCATGCTAAATTGTTAAATTAGTCATTGTGGCCAGAGGAAAGAAGGCTCTGATTGATTTAGCCTGAGTCACATCATTCACCCTGGATACTGGGATTAAATTTAGCTTCTTTGTTTCCACAGGGATCCCCGAAGAAACTGAAGGTCTTTGAGACAAGACAGAAGAAAAGGTTACTGAGAATAAAATCCAACATCTAGTATGATGTAGACTATGTTTAACAATGTTTACATCAAAATTTTTGAGAGGCAAACACTCAAAAGAATGATTATTAAAAGTTTAAACAAAGGAGAATGGCCATGCCACCTCTCCAAATTTGAAGCTATTAAAACACTCCATGCCTTCTTTGGCAGCAACAACAACAAAATTCAAATACCTTGAATGGTGCTTCAGCTGCTCCTTCTTCACCTAAGATGTGTTTTACTGTTGATAATGACATTTTATCAAAGGGCAGATACAAAAAAACTCACCTCATAGTCTCTTTAAAACTGAAATCAGGGACAAGTAAGTGGAGGAATTGAGAGACTTATTTATCACTGATAACAAGCATACTTATAAAAATGGAAATATATAAACTGTTAACCCATTCTTATACATGACTCACTATGCAACGTATTGTAGAGAGTGTCATATGTCAATTATATTATGTATATGATTTTGTCTTCAGCAAAGCCTATTCATCTGCAATTAATATTTTATAGTTGGTGCTTAAAGATTGTTAAAAAGTATAGAACCTTAAGGCTTCAGAATGATTTGTCAGTTAATTATACACGGATGTTTAACTTTACCAAGGAGTTAGGCTGATGTGATTTTATCTTAGTTGGTATTTTTAAATTGACCCATATAGTGGGTGCATGTATGTGTACATACATACACACACACACACACACACACACACACACACACACAAGTGTATGCACACATAGATATATATGAATCAACAGTTCTTATATTCTCTTTGTGGCAGATGCAGTGATTCAGCCCCGACACCAACTCAAGTCAAGGTATGAATAGGTCTCAAAGTCCAAGGAGAAATAATTAAAAATTCAGTTCTATGATCTGTAATCCTGGTTGTATAAAACTTAGTCTATCCAACCCCCCACCTAGCTGAGTATTCCCAAAGAAAAGTCCTATTTAGGACTAGGTATGGTAGATTAAAATGTGAATATCAAAGCAAATGAATTGCAATGTCAGTTATATAATAAGGGCCCTGTCACCTTGAGAGCTTCTCTTCCCACGTGAACATGAAGTAGAGAAATCAGCAGCTTTGGTAGCTGTGGCAACCACGCCGACAAGCCTGAAGAGCAAATGTTCCCTGTGCAGGTTTTGTGCCCCTCTGGCGCTTTGTAGATTCTGCTAATGTTAAAGCCTCCAGATTCTCAACTTGCTGAATTCATCCAGCAGGGAAAATTAGAGCTGTGATCAGGAAACAAAAGAGGCTTGCTTTGTGTCTGACAAAAGTAGGAAAACAGCCTTCATTTAAAGCAGAAATTATCTTAATGGCCATCTACAACAGCATCAAAAATAATAGCAAATATTTATCATTCATATTATTTGTTAAAATTCTAAGAATACAGGGCCAACTTACTAAGGTTAACCAACCACTGTGTTAGGAACTCCCAAAGCTTGCAAATTTAGGATAAACATTAAAACATCTATATGTTATATAGAACCAGAATTGTATGCCATGTCAGAGCATTTATTGGATATGTGTTGAAGATTATAATCAGGGAGCCTAGCATCAAATTCTAAATAAACCTATAGTAACTGTTTTGTTCAATAGAACAAACACTGTGTTTATAAATAAACATGTTTTGCAGTTATTTTTATCTTTTATATGTTTTTAAATTTTTTAATCTTTTCTACCTATTTCTAGAAAAATAATAAAGAGTATAAGACAAAGTAAAAAGGAAATACTCTCCTGCCTAAGAGGTACATCTAGATTTGTCAAAAATTTACAGTTTACTTACCTCACTACTGCTCAGGAAAGCTAAGAAGGCTCTTGCCTCAGTCCTTGTGACACATGCATGTACATGAGGCTTCCATTTCCATGTAGCTGCAGCCTTTCTCTCTTCCATACTGTCAGAATCCCTAGATTTGGGAAAGCAGTGACATGGAAGTGTTAAAATTGTATTTCCCAGCTTCCCTTGCAGAAAATGGTGGCCCCACATTGGGCAGCTCTTAAAAATACAAGGAAACATATGAAGAAACCTAGATAATCTTGGGGATGGTGATGACTTTTTAGATATGACATGAAAGAAAGAATTGATGAGTTGGACTTTATTAAAATTAAAAACATTCTGCTCTGTGAAAGACAATGTCAAAAGAATGAGAAGGCAAGCCACAAATTGGGAAAAAAATATTTGGAAAAGACACCTAGTAAAAGACTATTATCCAAAATATACAAAGAAATCTTAAAATGCAACAAATAACCTGATGAGAAAATGGACAAAGACCTTAACGAACACCTCACTTAAGAAGATATACAGTTGACAAATAAGAATATGAAAAGATGTTCCACGTCATATGTTATCAGGGAAAGGCAAATTAAAACAATGATGATATACTACTACATGCCTATTAGAGTGGCCAAAATCTGGAACACTGATAAACACCAAATGCTGGTGAAGATATGGAGCAACAGAAACTCCATTCTTTCTGGTAAAATAAAAAATGGTATAGCCACACTGAAAGACAGTTTGGCAGTTTCTTACAAAACTAAACACACTCACCATATGATCCAGCAATCATATTCCTTGGTATTGATCCAAAGGAGTTGAAAACCGAAGTCTACACAAAAACCTGCACACTAATGTTTATAGTAGCTTTATTTATAATTGCTGAGACTTGAAAGCAACTAAGATGATCTTAGGTATTACATAAGTAGATAAATCAGTAAGTAAACTGTGGTATATCTAGAAAATGGAGTATTATTCCATGCTAAAAAGAAATGAGATATCAAGCCATAAAAAGATAGAGAGGAACCTTAAATGTTTATTATTAAGTGAAAGCAATTAGGAATGGCTGTATAATTATAGCTATAGGACATCCTTGAAAACACAAAACTATGGAGACAGTAAAAAGATCAGTGTTGCTAGGGGTTGCATGGGGGAGGGATGAATAGGCAGAGCACAGAAGATTTTCAGGACAGTTAAAATACTCATGACATTACAATATTACAATGGCGATCTATGTCAGTATACATTTGTCCAAACTCATTGAATGTACACCACCAAGACTGAGCCCTAAACTATGGACTTTGGGTGATAATGACATGCCAATGCAGGTCATCAATTGTAACAAACACACCCCTGTGGGAGATATTGCTAATGGGGGAGGCCATGCCTGTGCTGGGACAGGGAATATATAGGAAATCTCTGTATCTCCCTCCTCAACCGAAAACTGCCCTAGGACAATTTTTAAATTAATTTTTTAAAAGTAGGCTGACTGTTTATGCTCTTCCTTTTTCTTCTTGGAACTACAGCAGCACTTTATACCGTGAAGTAGAGAACCGGACCACATGGAAGGCAGAATGAAGAGCCACAAGGAGCCACTGTGATATTTGTGCTCTCCCTACTTCCTATCATCTCCTTATATGGGAAAAAAATACATGTGATGTTCAGGTCACTATATTCATAAGGTCTTATAAGTGACCAAATGAACAAAACAACCAGAGGAAGCTAAAAGAGTCACCGCTTTTAGAAATGACACGGGAAGGGCTATAGAATGACTTAATTATTAAAGAAGAATTCATGAAGGAGACATGAATAGGCTAGTTCTTGAACAGATGTAGGACTTACCTTAATAGAAAGTAAGAGGATGAAGATGAAGGTGCCGAATGGACACTAAAACTCAGGGGCAGAATATAAGCAGAAGAGGAAGTGCAGGTGTCAGGATGCAATGTGAAGAGATTTGGTGAAACCAGTGATTTTAGAGGTATGCTGGCAGGGAGATAACTTATGGAGAGACAGACAAAATAAACATGGGGAAACTGTACCAAACTGCCTTTCCAAAAATTAGGTGAGAACCAAATTTATTATAGTTGCAGTTTGACCAAATGGAAGAAAAGGTCAAAACAGAATTATGCATGCTTTACTCTCAAAGTTCATGGCAGAGGGATCCCCCACTGATGTTAATCAAAGGAAAGACTCCACTTAAAAATAAAACAAAAGGTAATTAGAGGTAGAATCTCAAGTGGTCTAGTTTTCTATACCTTGGGAGAAAGGTGGGAAGAATTCGGGAAGGTTCTGTGAGGCAGATCCCGAGGTACTAACAGAAAAAATTCTAGTATGTATCATAAGATTACCATGATCCTGAGCATTCCAGAGGGTTTTTGAGTCCTACTGCCATAGAGGTTCTCCCATGACCATTGAGCAGTTAGTTGGGTAGTAAGTCACGTAGCTACGTATCTATTCCACCTGGTCCGCTCCTCAGCATCACTGCCTGGGTCTGGGAAAAGGCAGAAGTGTACTCTTAGAGTGCCCTGTGGGAGGTGGTCTGCTCTTACTGGGCCCACCTAAAGAAAGGAATAGAACAGGAAGTCAGCACCATGGTTATAGTAAACAGTGTTTAATCTAAGGGAACAAGCAAACAAACAAACAAAAAGTGAAAAATTAACGATACCAAAAAATTACGTCAAACATTTAATAGTTGCACCACTTTACTGATATTATATAAATGTTGAGGTGCCTAAAAATTTAGAGTAATCTTAGGGCCTTCTGTCTTTCTACATGACAGAATTCTAATTATTTGCAACATTTATTATCAACAGAATAGCTAGATATTAGTTAAATGAAGTAGAAAGAGAAATGATTTCCATAAATGTGCCTCAGCCATTAAGAGTTTGCAAGCCAAAAACCTAAAACTTTAAAGTTGGACAAATATGGCTACAAGAAATCCCGGATTCCTATCTACATATTAGTTAGTACAGCGAAGATGATCATTAAACATTACTGAAAAACGGAAGATTAAAAATAAATTATTAAACGAACTCTTCTTTTTCTTAAATTTTCACAGAAATTCCCACTCTCTTTTTGAAACTAATTTTTGCCTTTTTAAAACTCTCCTCCAAATCACATTTTCTGGTTAAATTTCACTAGAGCAGGTAGCAAGGTAAGTTCTACTTTGATAAGTAATACTTTTCATGAATAGCTACAGTACAGATCATCTGCCTATCTAAAACTAATGTTCACTATATAAGAGGCAGAATTTAGATAAGCAATATAAACTTGTGGCATAATAATTATATAATGTTTTATTCCCAAATAAAAATTTTATTAAATGCAAAACATTATAAATTGGGATATTATGAAGTACATGCAGAACCCAGAGGTTCTATGTGTATGTGTATATATGCATTTGTGTATTTGGTGGGGGGGGGGGGGGTGGTATACTACATATACATGCATATATATATATATATATAAGAAAATGATTCAGAAACTAGGAAATGGATTATTTTTATAATAGCAGAATGCACTGCACATTTGGAGATTCTTCAGTCTGGGTCAGATCTATGTAAGAGACTCAAATCTATCCCTGTGTTTCTTTGCTTTCAATCTCTTCTCATGTTTCAGTCACTGAATGAATGACTAGTGAAACTCTTATCCCAGATGGTCCATGTTGAGTGGGTCAAAACTAACGCAGTCAAACATTAATTCCCCAGAGGCAATATGCAAATGAAAAAGCATATATGAAAAGCCAAAGCCACACAAAATAATTCTAGCAACATTTTTTCTTGACTATACCAAGCTAATTACCCTAAAAATATTTTACTCCTTCAAAATCTGAAAGTTATTAACAAATGAATATCAGGAATATAAACAATGACTTTTGGACATATATATGTGTGATAACACCCCACTTTCAAATGTAACATTATAAAACATATAGACATACCTATCAGTTTTAAAGGAATAATATTGAAGTAATCAAGTAGACATTTAAAATAAAAGTAAACATCAGGGAAACAAAAATAATTATCCAAAGCAACATTGGAATTTTATTAACTATGCAGCTTATACTTTAAATTTTTTAAAATTTGTAACACATTCACATAGTTCAACATTTTTTAATTAAAATGCAAAAAAAAAAAAAAACACCTCTCATTTCTCCCCAACTCCTGCTTTTCATCTGCTCAGGATCTCTGGCTGATATCCATTTCTCCTCTAGTTCCAGTGAAATCCTGTGAGATTAATAGGCAAAATAGAAAGTCACAAAACAGATGTGTGTGTAAACATACACACACACACATATAAAAATTTAATGCATAATATAGAAGACTTTTTAAATGGTGGGGGGAAAATTGATTATTCAGTAAATATCATTCGGTCCAATAGCTCTATGTCTAGAGAGGAAGTTATTTGTATTTTATAGCATAGAAATGTGAATTAATGACTATATTCCAGGTGAATTATAGATATAAACCTTAAAACAATAAAATTAGCAGTAGTTAAGTATAGTATAATTTTTATATCACCCTAGGGTTAGAAAGAATATTGAGAAAAAAGCCAAGGAGCTAGAAGGAAAGACTACCAAAACTGACTACTTAAAAGTTTAAACTATCTATTCAGGAATAAACTCTACAACAAAAGTCAAATAGCAGAAAGTATATATGTGCGTGTGTGTGTGTGTGTGTGTGTGCGTGCGTGTTTGTATTCTCAACACATATAACAGACTAAGGTTTTTTAATATTCAAAATGTATAATGAGTATTTCTATATTCATATAAGAGAAAGACAAACAACTCAATAGAAATATGAGCACAAATTATAAAAGAGCAATTCATGGAAAAAATACAAATCGACAGTAAATATATCTTTTAAAATATTTGGCCTTACTAGGTATCAGGAAAATGTATATTAAATAACAGGATACAATCTATTCACTCTTTAGATTTGTAAACACTAATAAGATAACATTAATATAGAATGTTTGTAATATAGTAAGGAAATCTTCAAGTTTGTATCTTGCAGGTAGAAATAAATAATATATACATATATGTATTAAGATGGAGAAAATTTTACGTTCCAGAATTCCAAGGTAGCTAAGAAGAAAAGCCAAGCTGGCAAGGACCACCCCCACACCCACTGCCACCTTACCCCACCTACCTCCACTGCCCAAGAGAAGCAGTTGGCTTAAAAGCCTGTACTACCCTTTTAAAGTGAGTTCCAGATGACGAGGAGTATCAGGCTGAAGGTACCTGGACTTTGGCAAGTAATAGAGCTGGAAAAGTGGAGCCAGTGATGGCAGAAGACCAAGTGAGGAGTAAGAAGCAATGATATCATTTATTATGACTTCTCCTTTCTTCAGAGACATTTTGAAACTTTGGAATTTGGAGTATGATTGGCTTTCTGGAGGAAAACATTGAAGGGGGAATATACTTTGCACACATTGTGAAGACATAAAGAACTAATACGTGGGGAAGCTTTGAATTGCCACAGATTCTAAAACTGGAGTTTGGGGCAAGTTTATTCAGATTCCTAACAGTCAAAAAATTTCTAGTTTTAAATTTTAAAAAAAGAAAGATTACATGTGTGTTTGTGTATGCATGTGAGTATATGCACCCACTTAATACAGTGTGATTTGTTACGGCACTGTTTTACTATATCACTTTCCAGCTTGGAAACTGTTATATTTTAAAAACTAAACACACACATATTTTATACAGCAAAAAGCAGTTACTACTTGTTTTTACTCATGACTGGTCATCTATTTTTATGAATTGAAACTTTTGCTACTATATTTGTCCATATGGGCTGCTATTACAAAATACTTTATGCTGAGTAAACTTATAGACAACTAGACAACTTTATTGCTTAAATTTCTTATGGAGAAACTTATTGCTCATAGTTCTGGAGGCTGAGGCATCCAAGCTTAAGGTGCTGGCAGATTTGGTGTCTTGTGAGGGCAACAGTGCCTTTGTAAACAGTGCCTCTAACGGTGTCCTCACATGGTGGAAGGGGAAAACAAGCTCTCTGGCCTTTTTTAAGGATACTAATTCCACTCAAGAGGGCTCCATCCTTAGGACCTACTCACCTCCCAAAGGTCTCATCTCTTAATACCATCACTTTGGGGCTCAGGATTTCAACATACAAATCTTAGGAGGACACAAACATTCAGACCGTAACAGCTGATGACTCAGGCAACAAGCAAAAGGGTCTGTTTTATGCTGTCCCTAGAAAAGTGTTTTTGATCAAGTACTGTTTACTATTGTTTTGGGGTTTTTTTTTTTTTTTTTTTTTTTCTGCTACTATTTTATCTGTACTAAGTAAACCATACATCATTTAACAAGTTTATTTAAACCATAAAGCTAACCACCACACCTACCAAGAAAAAGAAGACAGTACCTTTCCTAACTCCACCTTTTTCCCAAGTCTTATTTCTCAGGAACAACTTTCAATTCTCTTTGTTTCTTTTTGGCCTTACCTTTATATTTGCATATAAGACTTATATTGATAGTTCTTTATTTTTTACAACATTAGACGTCATGTATTGACTTTCTTTTACAGAAGAAAAGAATTTAGTTCTCTTAGAGCACTACCCAACTCACGATTCCCCTGTATTCTTCTCAAAATATATATAATACTTTTATTAAATCAAAATATTTTGCTTATAGTACTATGACAAAAAAAATTTTAAACTATATTCTTTCTTGTATAAAAATTTTATTTTAATAATTAATAGTTGCCTTTATTAGATACATTTACTTTGTGATCATGGTATCTCCCCTGCCAGGTAAGTATTAGATACATTTACTTTGATTTAAATTTTTACTGTAGATATTAACACATATAAAGAGGCACAAGAGACAACAATGCATAGAAAGTATTGATGCAACTACCATGAAGGCCAAGAAATAAATATGACCACAGGATACGTTCTTATCACAACTCCCTTCCTCCCTCCCTCCTACCCTCAGAGATAACCTGTACATTAATTTTATAGTATTTTCATGTTTTGTTTTACTAAGTAATTGCACATCTTACAAACTAAAGTTTAATTATGCCTGGTTATGTATGTTTAGTTTAGTTTATAATGCTAAACTATTTTCAAAAATTATTGTTCCAATTTACTTTGCCACCTGTAATGTAAGTCTTAGTTGTTCCACATTCTTTCTAATACTTGAAGACACGCACACACACACACACACACACACGTACGTATATATACTCACACTACACGTTGTGTAGTGGTGTCTCCTTGGGGTATAATTTTTTTTTCCCTTAGGGTATAATTTAACTTGCTGGATGACCAGTGAGGATAAGCACTTTGTATATGTTTATTGACTATCTGAATTTCCTCTTTTTTGGATTTACTGTTTAAGTCTTTTGACTGTTTTTCCTTGGGGTTTTCTGTCTTATTCTCATTAATTTTTAATAGAAGTTATTTATGTATTGTGAATTTTTTGGTGGGGGGTGACAAGATCTTGCTCTGTCACCCAGGCTGGAGCACTGTGGTGCAATCATGGCTCATTGTAGCCCTTGCCTCCTGGGCTTAAGCAAGCCTCTTGCCTCAGCCCCCTGAGTAGCTGGGACCACAGACACATGCCACCACACCTGGCTAATTTTTTGTAGAGGCAGTGTTTTACCATGTTGCCCAGGCTGGCCTCGAACTCCTGGGTTCAAGTGATCTTCCCACCCCCCACCTCCCAAAGTGCTGCGATTACAGACATGAGCCACCAGGCCCAGCTCTGAGTTGTTTCTCCACTATATGGGTTGCATTTCGCCTTCTTTGTGATGAATTTTAAGTAAACTATTTTAGTGTAATCCAATTTTTCCTTTATGATTGATGCTGCTTCTCTATTTTTTTTCTTTTGGTCTTAAAATTACCCTTCTACTTTAAAATTCTGAAGATATTTTCCTATTTCATTTTTCAAAAGATTGTTGTGCCTTTCATATATAAATGCATGATTTTATAATTGATTATATGTATGATGATTTATAGATGTCTAGTTTTATTTTCCAGTATGGATATCCAACTGTCCCAGCACCTTTTATCAAAATAGCCATCTTTTCCTACTCTTTTTCCATAGCGCCAGTGCCATTCATTAAGAAAAATTTTAAAAACCTGAAACATCCATATATCCCTGAAATGATTTTTGGGCCCTGGAATCTGCTTTCTTATTCTATTTGGGATATCTCCACTGACACCATACTCACTTAATTATAATATCTTTTAAAGTTTTTATATTTGGTAGAATATTTATTTGTTTATTGAAATCCTTTAAGTATCTTAGTTATTCTAGACCCTTTACATTTACATTCACACACATACATACATACACACATTTTAAATAGGATTGTATTCAATCTATAGTTTTGTTTGAATAAAGGGACATTCTTATAAACTTAAATTCTAGTTATTAAGTTTTAGTTGAAAAAGTACACTAGATTGGATTAATGGAAGATTAGACATTACAGAAGAAAAGAGTAGTGATCATACATACACAGCAATATAAACTCTCTAAAATGAAACAGAGAGAGAAAAAATCCCTTATGTGGCCTGTTACATATATATCACTAATGTGTTGGGGAGGGAGACATAAAAATGTTGAAGAAATAATTGATAAATTTTTTTTCAAATTTGATAAAAATTATAAACTCACAGGATCTGAATAAACCCCAGGCCTCAGAAATATACAGAAAACTAGCCCAAGGCACATAATAATCAAATCCCTTAGAATCTATGACAAAGAGAAAATCTAAAAAGCAACCAGATAAAAAAGACAATACATACAGTGGAACAAAGATCAGGATAACAGCAGATATTTTTAAAACAATGCAAGCTAGAAAACATTGGACTACCATATTTAAAGTATTGAAAGAAAAACAGAGTGACAACCTAGAATTCTTTACTCAGCAAAAATATTATTTAGTAAAGACAGCAAAATAAAGACTCTTTCAGACTTACAAAAACTGAAAGAATTCATCACAGCAGACTGACATTACAAGAAATATTTAAGAAAATCCTGGCCAAGCAGGGTGGTTCATGCCTGTAATCTCAGCACTTAGGAAGACCGAGTCGGGTGGATCACGTGAGGTCAGGAGTTTGAGACCAGCCTGGCCAACATGGTGAAACCTAGTCTTTACTACAAATACAAAAAAATTAGCCAGGTGTGGTGGCAGGTACCTGTAATCCTAGCTACACTGGAGGCTGAGGCAGAAGAATCACTTGAAGCTGGGAGGCGGAGGTTGTAGTAAGCCAAGATCACGCCATTGCACTCCAGCCTGGGCAACAAGCATAAAACTCTGTCTCAAAAAAAAAAAAAAAAGTAAAGAAAATTCTTTAAGCAAAAGAAAAATACTGAAAAGAAACCTGGATCTACACAAAGAAATGAAGAACACCATTAATGTGACTATATAGGTAAATAGAAAGACTATTCTTATTATTGAAATCTCTAAGAAATCATTAACTATTTAAAGCAAAATAATAACCAAACATTACAAGACTTTTACACATATAGAAGTGTAATGTATGACAACAATGCATAAAGGCCTGGAGGGAGGAAAGAGAAATATAATTTTATAAGTTGAGTATACTGTGTATAATATAATATAACATTAATAATTTAATTAGTAAGTTAAAGATGTATACTATAAGGCTTAAAGTATCCACTAAATTAACACCAAAAAAATGTATCTAATAATCCAACAAAGAAGATGAAATTATTTTAAAAATTTAAAAGAGGCTAGAGAAAAAGGAAACAATAAATAACAGATAAAACAAATAGTAATTACAGAGTGAGACCCAAACATATAGAACACTTATACACCATTGATGTAAATGTAAACTAGGAGCACCACTATGGAAAACAGTACTGAGATTTCTCAAAAAACTAAAAATAGCATTCAATCTAGTAATCCCACCACTGGATATCTACCCAAAGGAAAAGAAAGCAATATTTCAAAGGAATACCTGCACTCACATGTTTATTGCAGCACTATTTACAATAGCAAAGATATGGAATCAACTTAAGTGTCCATCAACTGATGAATGTATAAAGAAAATATAGCAAATGTACACACTAGAATACTATTCAGCCATAAGAAAGAACGAAATCATGTCATTTGCAGCAATCTGGATGGAACTGGAGGTCATTCTCTTCAGTGAACTAAGCCAGGAACAGACTTACATCATATATTTTTACACATATGTGAGAGATAAAATACTTGAGCACAAGAAGGTAGGGACTAGAAAAATAGACAGCAGAGACTGGGATGGATGAGTAAAGGGGAGGGAAGAAGATGAAGAGGGCTAAAGGGTACAGACATACAGTAAGATAGAACATATTCAATGTCTGATAGCAGAGTAGAATGAATGTTTTTTTAAATGTATTGTACTCAGGTGATAGACACCCTAAATATCATGACTTGATTACTACACATTATGGACTTGTAAAAAAATTGTATATATTCCATACATTTTTCAATTTGAGAAGAAGGCTAAGCATGGTAGTTCATGCCTGTAATCCTATAGAACTTTGGGAGGCCAAACCAGGAGGATCTCTTGAGCCCAGGAGTTCAAGACCAACCTGGGCAACATAGTGAGATCTCATCTCTACAAAAATTAAAAAATAAAAAGTTAGTGGGGCCCAGCGGCACACATCTATAGCCCTAGCTACTTGGGAGGTTGAGGCAAGAGGATCACTTGAGCCCTGGAGTTCAAGGTTATGGTAAGCTACTGTCATGCTGATGCACTACCAGCTGGGTGACAAAGTGAGACCCTATTTCTAAAAAGAAGGTTTAATTAAATTAAATTTTTAAAGCCCCAACCATATGAATAATCACATAAAATCTAAGAGACCTAAGTACCCCCAATTCAAAGTAGATTTTGTCAGATTGGATAAGAAAGTGAGATTCAACTAACTGTATGCTGCCTACAAGAAGTTCACTTTAAATATAAAAACAAGAAATAGATTAAATGTATAAGGATGGGAAAAGATATATCAGTATTTCACCAATCAAAGGAAATTTGCAGTTAGTATATTATTATCAAAATTATTTTTGAGACAAAGAATATTACCAGAGAAAGTGAGTGGGTTTTTTTTCATAATGATAAAGGAATCAATTTATTAAGAGGTCATAATCTTAAATCTGTACATACTTAATAATAGAACTTCAGAATATCTGAATTAAAACTGATAGAACTTCAAGGAGGAATAGAAAAATCCATAATTATGATCAGCTATTTAACACACCTCCCTCATTAATTGATTTAACAAGTAGACAGAAAATCATTCATGGTAAAGGTGATTTGAACAATACTAACAAACCAGCTTGACCTAATTCACATCTACAAAATATTCCACCCAATAGCAGGATATATCTTTTTTTCATGTGCACATGAAACATTTATCAAAATAGACCATCTTCTGACTCTGAAATAAGTCTCAAAAAATCATAAAAGAATGTGTTCTCGGGTCACAGTAAAACAAAATTAGAAATCAATAACTGAAAGGTATCTAGTAAGTTTTCCCAAATATTTAGAAGTTAAGTAATATGTGTATAAGTAATCTATTGATCAAAGGAATCAAAGTAGAATTTAGAAAGTATCTGGACTGAATGAAAATGAAAACAAAGCATCAAAATTTGGGGTATGCTGCTAAGCATAAATTTGAGGAAAATTTACAGAATTAAATGTCAATAATCAAAAAAGTTCTCAAATCAGTTTTCATCTTAATAAAATAGAAAAAGAGGAGCAATATAAACCTATAATAAGCAGAAGAAAAGAAATTGACAACAGGAGAAATCAATAAAATAGAAATTTGAAAAACAGTAGAGAACAATGACTCAAGAGAGACTTATTGAAACCAATACAGTAGCCTCCCCTTATCCACAATTTTGCTTTCCGCAGGTTCAGTTACCCACAGTATATAGTACAATAACATGCAAAACTGATAAATCTCTGGCCACACTGATCAGGGGGAAAATATAAAGATACAAATTGCCAGTTTCAGAAATGAAAGAAGGGATATCACTGCAAAGTCTGCAAATATTAAAGGAAAAATAAGAGAATATTATAAATAATATTCACAATATTGAAAAACTGGGCTACTGCACTGTTGTCTTGGGAATTCTCTTCAACATCATCCTGAGGATTACTTCCTTCCTTCCCTTATGTTCAGTCTTATGCTTCCTGGATTCCCATCTTTTGTTGTTGTTTTCTCTTTACTCTTTCATTTTGGTGAAATACTTCCCTCAATGTCTTCTTTAAAAATTTATGAGAAGTGAACTTTTGAGAACTTATGTATCTGAAGATTTTACTCTATTCTGTAGCTTGAGTTATAATTTTGCTGGGTATATCAGGTAGAGTCCACCTTGATTTTTTATTAGCTGCCCCCACCACACACATACAAAAACACACACAAAAAAAACCCACAAATTTCCTCCAATGTGCTGTGTAAGTTACTACTCTCCCAATATGCTTTCCCAAGTGCTTTTGATATATTTTTTCTTTATGAAATTATAGATTCATAATTTTTATTCATATACTGTCATTTTTGTGAGGATTTTGCAAAAAGTATAAAAAGAAAATAAAAAATATAATGAGCAACAATTAGCATTCCATATATCTGTCATTATTTCATATTCTGGTGAGCAGTTTGACACATACAGGCAGACAGTAAGCGTACAAGTTGTAATAGTGGATGTACCGCAAAAATTCCAAGAAATAGGAAAAGTGCCAATTTTATAGTTGTTCTAAGTATCTTAAAGAAAATGGTTGATGAAACGGGTAAATATTAGCAGATATTTAAAAATTGATAGTAATTCTTTCTTGTTATATGTTATCATAAATGTCCTTTTAGCCTAGGAGGACTGACCAACAATTGCAGGAATGGGACCTTCATGAAATTATGGCTGGATTTATGACTTTATAAGATCTTGAAAGAAGGGGGGATCAATTACCAATGTGTGAGAGCTAAAATCCATCTCCATTAAAACTCATCTGTAATAGCAATGCACATATTACTAATTTAGTTAGCAGTCTCATTTCTTAAAATATCTCATCCCACACTAGAGGTAATATAAACCTACTTTTTTAATTAATGGGGAAAATATTGGTTTGGGTATCTACCACTGAATCACTGTCAGTGATTACTTTGGAAACAGAGTAAAAAAGGGAATTTCCCTTTTTATATATTTTTTAAAATAATGAACTTGCTTTACATTTGTAATGACAGAGATAATAGTACAGGAAGAGTTGTCTTTGTGTAGGGGAAGGGATGAGCTGCGAGAAGTCTAAATAAAGATCATCCCACAAAGTTACAACTTTTAGATGAAATTTGAGATGCTTTCTATTATATAATATCCTATTAACTGGAATTCACTAATACTCACTTCTATGACCATTAGAATTTTCACTGATACAATTAGCAGAGTTAATATGTGTCTATTATAGAGACTTGAAGGAGACATAAAAGATATTCCATCCTGTTAAGCTCTGCCAAGAAGTCACAAACTCCTACAATGCCATCCACGAATAACTGAAAATAGTATTATTTGTAGATACTTTCTGTTTTTCCAGCCCAGTAAATTCAATACCATGCATCTAGTTACATCTCTTACCTGTGGAGAGCATGTGCTCTGTGATTGGGGTGTGTTGACTTTATCCCCCACCTCAATTTCAGCTCCCAACTCGTGAATGACTTTGTAATGAAGATCTGGTCAATTGAGAGCCCCATCATCCTGACCACAGTGATTACTACAGACCAGAGAATGTGCCCTTAGGCAGGACAATTAGTGTCCTCCCCAGGGATGTTCCAGAAATGGCTCTTTCCTTTCACCTGAGCTCCAAGCTACTGAGCTGCCTGTAAACCTACCCCCTACCCAAGAGGTAAGGAAAAACAGTCTTGCCAACATTACTTATACCCTTGGTTGATGTTAATGATGGTGATGATGATAACAGCAATGATGAAGATGACAGCAATGATAAAGATGACAATAAAGATTATGACAAAACATGATAATTAACAATGAGCCAGTAGGCTGGGAATGGTGGCTTATGCCTGTAATCCTAGCACTTTGGGAGGCCGAGGCAGTTGGATCGCCTGAGGTCAGGAGTTCGAGACCAGTCTGGCCAACATGGCAAAACCCTGCCTCTACTAAAAATACAAAAATTAGCTGAGCATGGCGGGGGCACCTGTAATCCCAGCTACCAGGGAGGCTGAGGCAGGAGAATCACTTGAACCTGGGCGGCAGAGGCTGCAGTGAGCCAAGATCACACCACTGCACTCCAGCCTAGGTGACTAGAACAAAACTTCCTCCCTACTACCCCTCCAAAAATGAGCCAGTTACTCTTCTAAGCAGCTTATATGCATAAATTTATTTAATCTTCACAACAAACCTATAAGGCAGACATTTTCCCAATTCACAGATGAGAAAACTGATGTGCAGAATGGTTAATTCATCAAGTGTTCTATAGTTAGTAAGTGGGAAGGCTAGAATTTGAATCCAATAATTCTGAATTGTGCATTAGATGGTATTGTCCTAACATGACTAGACCTTTTATTTTTATGAAATATGGTTTTCTTATCCAGAACCAGAAATACCATTTGACCCAGCAATCCTATTACTGGGTATATGCCCAAAGGAGTATAAATCATTCTATTATAAAGATACATGCATAGGTATGTTTATTGCAGCACTATTTACAATAGCAAAGACTTGTAACCAACCCAAATGCCCATCAGTGATAGACTGGATAAAGAAAATGTGGCACATATACACCATGGAATACTATGCAGCCATAAAAAAGAATGAAGGGACATGTCCTTTGCACAGACATAGATGAAGCTGGAAAACATCATTCTCAGCAAACTAACACAGGAACAGAAAATCAAACACTGCATGTTCTCACTTGTAAGTGGGAAAAGGAGAATACATAGTCACAGGGAGGGGGAAAATCACACACTGAGGCCTGTCAGGGGTTGGGAGGCAAGGAGAGGGATAGCATTAGGAGAAATACCTAATGCGTGTGTGTCTTAAAACCTAGATAATGGGTTGACAGGTGCAACAAACCACCATGGCACATGTATACCTATGTAATAAAGCTGCAGATTCTGTACATGTATCCCAGAACTTAAAGTATATTTTAAAAAGAAATATGGTTTTCTTTTAATTGCTGTGGTTTGAATTGGATATAAATTACTTGCAGTTTTTAAAAGTTCATTTAATACAATCTTAATGATGAAAACTTTATCAGACACCGCTCATATACTACTTTGAATTTTATCATTCAGCCCCTTACTGTAGCCAGGGTTGCAGCAACCAGCCCTACTTCCCTTTGAATAGCTCCATGCTGATGTCTTCTGACAGTATCTCACTTGAGGCTGTCCTGAGTACCTCTCACTCCTGCCCCAGGATTCCCTCGTGCTGCAGCATGGGGCATCCATGAGAATCCACTTGGTGTCCATGCATGTACAATCTGCAAGTACAAATAAATTCTCACCCTTGAGGTTACCCTTGACTAATTGGAGACAAGAACCAGTGAATAAATGCTTCCTTCTTTCATCTCCTAAACAGATGGCTCTGATGCTCATTTCAGGAAGTTCCTCAGGAGATCCTGCAGAATCAAGCACAGTCACGCACAATGAAGCCAACTTAAGAGCACATCCATGTTTTGGCTTTCCCTATTTTCCTGCTAGATAGCTCTTATTTTTCACTCTGTAACCCTGAGATCACTTTCCAAATAAACTTCTTTCATGACCTGCTTTCACTGAGGCTCTGCTTGGAGAGAAATTCTGGCTAATCGCTTTTACTTTTACCAATATTTTAAATTTCATAAACTAAAAAAAGCCTTGCCCATAAACTGTGTGAAAATCTTCTATTGGCCACAATACCTAAATATGAATTATTGACTATAATATCAAAATATAAATTAAGGTTTTCATTGTCCCTAAAATTTTTGAAAATTATTTCCTTAATCTCTAATTTATTTGTTAATGGATTAGGCTAGGAGGTGTTGAGCAAACGCCAGTTGTTCTGTTTGGAAAATGCTATTTATTGTGTATTCTTTAAATACTAGGCATGGGCTTATAATTTGGTGACTGATTTGCTTTTTTAGCAATAACAGCAGTAACTCATTAACGCAGTTATGCATAATGTTACTACATTTTAATATTATTGTTAAGATAGCCAACTTAGTACTTGAATACCAAGGAATGATAATGCTTATTTTATTACCTATGAATAGAAGGGGTGGGTGAAAAAAAATAAATCAATAATTAACATCAGAAAGCATCATGAGCCTTTTATTTATTATTTTCTCACAAATGGCATTGAAATTCCCCTTAAGAACCTGATGAGGTTAGTTCTGTGAATTGTACATTGGCATACCGGCCAGTAAGGAAGAACACACTTGGAGGAATTTAATATTTTGCTTATAACCCTTAATCATGTTATTTCAAAGATGTGATCCAATGTTACAGTCATGGAGTAACCATATTATTTTTAAGAGACCCTAAAATTAAACAGAATGTTATTTCCCAATTACCCAACAATTATCTCAAATGAATGGTAGCAGGCAATACACACACACACACACACACACACACACACAGAGAGAGAGAGAGAGAGAGAGAGAGAACTCAAACAAACTACCTCTGATGCCCCAAAGCCAAGATAAGCCCACTCGGCTCCTTGAAGCTAAGCCCAAACCACTTCCTTACGAAACTGGAGCCTTCCTTAAGCTACCAAGACCAATTCAGAACCACCACAATTTTGCTGAGAACCAAACTAATGGTAAATCTTGTGTTGTATTTAGAGGTGCCTCTAGAATATATCACTGATAACTCACCATTATAACTAGAAATAAAATAACTAGTTTGATCATTTTAAATTAAAGGGCTGTAATAAAGTTGACACCAGGAATTGTGAGGTTTTTTCCCAAGCAATAACTATAATCTTAAAACTGGTATAATCTTACAACTGGTATAATCTTACAACTCGTATACAAAACAATAGGTATTACCTTGCAGCTGACTGAAAACTTAGCACTGGGAGATGTTCTTTCAAAACGGACTCAAAAGCTTAATGTCTTGAAATGGTTTGAATTTACAAATGAAAGTACATACAAAAATATCTTTTGGTCAATGTTAGTATTGAAACATAGATACACTAAAGAGCACTGTATATACAACAAAGAACACAGCTCAACAAATTTTTATAAATTGAATGCACCCAGGTGACCACCATCTATATCAAAATAGAGAGCATTATTAGAATCCCAGAAGCCTCCTAACCTCTCTCAATCATACATAATCATTCCTCCAGAGGTGACCAATATTCTGACTTCTGTCACCATAGTTTAGCTTTGGTTGTCTGAATTTTATATGAACGGAATCATACTTTATCACATATTCTTGTGTCTCGTTTTTTGAAACCTTTTTTCAATTGATATATAATAGTTGTACAAATTTTGGAGGTACATGTGATTTTTGATACATATACATAATGTGTAATGATCAACTTAGAATAACTGGAATATCCCTCTCAAACATTTATATTTTCTTTATCTTGTCTAATATTTCTTTTCTAGCTATTTTTAAAATATAATAAGTTAACTATAATCTCCTGACTCTACTATTGAATAATAGAATTTATTCTATTTAAATGTGGTTTTATACCCATTAAACATCTTCTCTTCGCCTCCTCTTACCCTTCCCAGCCTCTGTCTGGCTGTTTTGAACAATATCTTAAGATTTATCCATATTTTTACTTGTAGCCATAATTTGATATTTTTTAGTGCTGTATAATATCCCATTATTAAATTTATCACAATTCATTTATATTTTCTACTTCTGATAGACATTTGGGTTCCAGTTTTAGAATCTTACAAATAATGCTAATATAAACATTTTTATGTATTCAAATGAATATATAGATGTATTTCTGTTGTGTATATATCTAAGATTAGAATTTCTGTGTCATAAGGTAAGTGTATGTTTAACTTTGGTAGATATTTCAAATAGTTTTTTTAAATTAGTTGTACTAATTTACATCCTCCTGACCCTAGCAGTGTAGGAAAGTGTTCTTTTATACCCCTACCAATAATTGTCCATTTTTTTTTTTGTTTTGTTTTTTAAATTTCAGTCATTCCAGTGTGCAGGTAGTGCTATGTCATTGTAGATGTAACATGTATTTTTCTGTTAATGATGTTGAACATCTTTTCATATGCTAATTATTATTTGCATATACTCCTAAGTACCTATTCAAGTTTTCTTTTGTTCATATTGAGTCATTGTCATATTTCTTAATTTTTTAATTCAAGCTATTTGTTAGATATATGTATTTCAAATATATTCACTCTTCTGTGACTGAAGTTTTTCTTTTTTTTTTTTTTTTTTTTTTTTGACATGGAGTTTCGCTCTTGTTGCCCAGGCTGGAGTGCAATGGCGCAATCTTGGCTCACCACAACCTCCACCTCCCAGGTTCAAGCGATTCTCCTGCCTCAGCCTCCCGGGTAGCTGGGATTACAGGCATGAGCCACCACGCCCGGCTAATTTTGTATTTTTAGTAGAGATGGGGTTTCTCCATGTTGGTCAGGGTGGTCTCAAACTCCTGACCTCAAATGATCCACTCGCCTCGGCCTCCCAGAGTGCTGGGATTACAGGTGTGAGCCACCATGCCCAGCTCAGCTTAAATTTTAACTCTCTTTATTGTATGTTTTGATAAACAGAGGTCTTAATTTTTAATAAGGTATAATTTATCAATTTTTTCCTTTATGGTTAGTGCTTTTGTATCCTTTTTAGAAATCTTTGCTTATCCCTAGATCATGAAGATCTTATTCTATGTTAACCTTTAGAAGTTTTATTTTTTTGTTTTTTGCACTTAAACATATTACCTTTAAGTATCCACATATAATTAAGTACATGGAACTCATCTGAAATTTTTGTATATGGTATGAGGTAGAGGTAAAGGTTCATTTTTTTAAATGTGGATATTGAACTAATCCAGTTCAGTTTACTGTTTAAAATTATTTCCTCAAAGTGCATTTCATTTCCACCTATGTTGAAAGTTAAGTGTTTATATGTGCAGACATCTGTTCCTGCACTCACTAGTTTATTCAATGGTCTACCCTTTCATCTTAGTGATGATATCATACTGCTTTAATTATGGAACTTTATGATAAGTATTGATATTCAGTGGCATAAGTGCTCTAACTTACATCTTCTTCAAGACTGTCTTGATTATTCTAGATTCCTTGCTTTTTCATACAAATTTTAGGATTTATGAATTTTCATTTAAAGAAATGCTGATGGAATTTTGATTGGGTTTGCATTAAATCCATAAACATTTATAGGAGAATATCTATTCTAGGAAGTGATACATCTCTTTTATTTGGGTCCTCTTTCATTTACCTCCATAATATTTTATAGTTTTCTGTTTATAGGTTTTCAGTGTTTGACAAATTGATTTCTATGTATTTATTGCTTTTGATGCCATTAGAAAGAGCACCATTTTTAATCAATTTACCTGCAGGCTTATTGCTTTATATAGGAAAATAATAGTTTCTGTGTATTTATTTGATACTCAGTGACTTTGCTCATTCACTTGTCAAACCTGATTGTAGATTCTTTTTTATTTTCCATGTATAAAATTCACATAATCTCCAAATAATGACTCTTTTTAACTTTATAATTTTTATGACTTTGGTTTTTTATTTGTTCTATTGCACTAACCACATTTTCCTGTACAGCTTTAAATGGAAGTGGTGGTACTGAACACTCTTGTGTTATTTCAGTCTTTAGGGGAGAAGCCATGTACTATTTCCCCATTAAGTGAGTAGCTGTAAGTTTTTTTAAAGATAGTCATTAATGTTTTTTTTTAATTTCTAGTTTTTAAGAGATTTTAGCATGAATGAGTGTTGAATTTTTTCAAATGCTTTTTCTGCATCTACTGAGATAATCACATTGTTTTCTTATTTTTTTTTTTACTGTGTTATCTTATGAAGATTAAACTTTTAATATTAAATCAAACATACATTCCTAGAATAAACTCAACTTGGTCATGATGTATTTGATGTGTGAATATTTTATTTAAGATTTTTGAGTCTATATTTACATAAGAAATTGGCTTTTAGATTTTACTTTTTGTAATATCCTTGCCGGGTTTTAATTTTAAGATTACGCCAGCCTCATAAAATGAGTTGGGAGATGTTCCTTCTTTTTTACCCTTTGTCTTTTCTCCTTGGGCATGGCATTTTAAGGAGTTTCAAATGAGTCTGGAGTGTTTATGAAGGCCCCTCCTTGGCAAGCCTGAATTCTAGTTTTTCCTCAATACTATCAGATTGCCAAAATATCTGCAGCTTAGCTTCTTAGCCTCTTAGCAACTATAATCTGGCTTTCTATGTGTCTCATTCTGTGCACACACAGCTTAGAAGTCATCAAATGACTCAAGGGGAAACTGCATACAGAATGCTGGGTTTAATTCTCTACAGCTTTCGTTTCTCAGCACAGAGGGATTTCAAGTCTTAATCATCATAGTAGCTCTAAATTCCAATTTTCATACCCCTTTTCCAGTGAAGCTGCCAGAGCTCTAGGATGCTGCTTTCCTCCCAGCCTGCATCCCATGTTCTCAGGAGTGAAAGCAGTAGTGAATGTAGGATTCACTTTAACATTCTTTTATTCTTACAAGATCCCAGCTCCTCAAGTCCTGGATTTCTAGATTATTCTCCAATGACTTAATTAAGATGGTTGTTTTAGTTTGTTTGCTTTGCATTTTATCCAGTCTTTATGGTTAAAATAGTAGAAACACTAGTCTGATAAGAGCTACTCCATCATAGCTAAAGTCAGAACACCTAAATAGAGCTCTGCAATAGACAATCATGAGGCATCACCACTCACTCTACCATTTCACATCTGGGAACAGGCTGTTCTTTTGCTGAGGTTAGGAGTTTGTGCCCCAGTTAGGGACAGGATGAAAGACTTTGTCTCACTCTCCTGAGCCCTGTAATTGTTCACTGAATAGGAGTCATCTTCATGGTCCATTGCTGTTGCCTGCAGACAGCAGATTTTTTAATAGTGATATTTATGGGGCTATTTATTGGGATACAATTTTATCCAAACTGGATTTCTCAATTCTGCCCAATTGACACTAAAATAGGAGATACTACATGGCATAGTAAGTTTGTTTATTTGTTTTTCTGTTCAAACAGCTACCATTTTCTCCCACATAGAGGAAAGATAAATATTACCTCATAAATCAGAAATATGAATCTACCACCTGAGCAATAATAATGTATATACCTATGATTGATTCATTACCTGCAACCTCAGCAGCCACAATACTTCAAAAAATGTTTATAGCATAAATTTCTTCCACATGGGCCCCAACCTGTGTCCTGTTAATGCTAACCATATACAGTCAGAAATTCATAATAGAGTCAAGAGGAATCCTCTGGACAATCTATTTCCTGATTTTTTCTGGAAGACTCCTACAATAGCTTGTATTGAATTTTAAAAGGGATAAATACCTATCAATTGAAATGCTATTCTGTCACTGTGTATCTAAGAGCATCATGGAGACAAATTTGCCCAATCTATAATAAAATTATTTTGTAATTGTAAAAGTTTCTCTGAGTTTCTAGTTTCCTAAGTCCTATGACGGAAAAACACTAATAGCGCATATTGGCAATTGGAAAGTTTGTTGGCATTAATTTCTGAATAGCCATGAAAAGTGATTTAAAATGAGGGGCAGAAAGAATTGGGGGAAAATCTAATTATTGTTCACAAAGACAAATGATCCTTGGTTCTAGGCCATTTTTCATCTTATTGCTAAGCCTATCTCTTTGGAGCCTCTCTTTTCTCTTTACATCTTCAATATCCTGGCAGGGTTTATTGTTTGCACTTTGTAACACTAAAGTCTACTGATGTAAACAGCTTTGCCAGAGTGGTTCACTTATGCAGATCTAGCCTTAAATGGCTCGGATTCTGTGTGAATCAGCCCCAACAGAGCGATATCATCCTTCTGTCGGAGTTCAGGACATCTATCCCAAAATATGGCAGCTTGGAAATTGAGAAAACAATAGAGGCAGAAAGGTCACTCTGATCTTCTCCCTTAGAGACCCTCATGTGTCAAGTGCTCTGCCCTACACCCAGAAGAAAGGAATGAAGACACAAGAATGCCAAAGGGGGTGTGACCTAATAGTAATAAACTGGGGAAAATTTGGCCTTGCTAAGTTCTGCCAGTTTATTACTATTAGATCACATCCCCTTTTTCCAGTCATACTTCTACATGACTATCCACTCTTCAACAAATCTGCATAAAACACAGTTTCCTTCATGTCTTTGGGTCTTCATTTTTGAAGGCTCCTGTCTCGTGTAAAATTTTGGTTAAACAACTTTGTCACGCTTTTCTCTTGTTAATCTGTCTTTTGTTATAGGGGTTTTAGCCATGAGCCTTGCAATGAGTAAGGAAAACCTTATTTATTTTTCTCCTGCATTTCACATATACCAACAGTGAAGAGTAAAGTCTGGGACCACCCTCATTGTCAGTTCTTTATTGAAGACATAACCAAAATATCACCAGCCTTCAGAGTAGGTGACAGAATGAAAACATGTAGTCACGCTTCTTCTTTAAGACAGGAGATGAATTAATGACAAACCAAAACTATCTTTCTTCCTAAAGGCCTCTGATTGGTTAATGCCACATCAACTTATGATAATAAAATTGTTATGTCACCTATTTATGGACTATGCTACAATATGAGAAAAAAAACAAATATTTTCTTGAAGAGCTTCTGAGACACAGGGCAACAGGAGAAAACAATTCACAAAGAAGGGAAAGTAGTTTCTCCAAAACCTTAAATGTCAATCAACAAATGTATACTAAAAGTCATAGGGATACAAAGACTTAAATTCCCATTTTTAAGGAATTTGGGGACTAATTAGGAAACAATTAAAATGGTAGTTGTGGAATAACACTAATAACATACTTCATAAGAGCTGGGGGCTTTCTCTCAAGTCTGACAGCACTCATTGGCCATACATAATTAATTTGAATTGCTCTCTATTCAAATATATTATAGGCTTCTTGAGGACAGAAACTATGTTTTCTTCTTAAAACCTAAAACAGTACTTAATAAATATTTGTTGGTTGATTTTTTTTTTTTTTGACAGGGTCTTACTTTGTAACCCAGGCCAGAGTGCAGTGGCATGATCAGATCACAGCTCACTGCAGCCTCAACCTCCCAGGCTCAAGTGATCCTCCTACCTCAGCCCTCTGAGTAGCTTGGACTGCAGGTGTGTACCACCACCATCCTCCTAATTTTTTTTTTTTATTTTTTGTAGAGATGGGGTCTTGCCATGTTGCCCAGGCTGGTCTCAAACTGCCGGGCTCAAGCAATACTTTCACCTCAGCCTCCCAAAGTGCTGGGATTACAGGTATGAGCCATCACACCCAACCAATTGAAAAAGTTTTGATGTAGTCAGGGCAACTCTACGCAAATTCTTTTTCAGAGCAAACTCATTGCTTCAAGTGTGTGTGCCTACACACTAAGAGATATTTCTGACCCCTCAGAGTGTAGCAGAATGTAACAGGCATACCTCAGATACACTGCAGGTTCACTTTCAAACCATCACAATAAAGTGAATATCACAATAAAGCAAGTCATACAAATTTTTGGGTTCCCAGTACATATAAAAGTTATGCTTAAACTATACAGTATCTATTAAATGTACAAACCACTATGCATTAAAAAACAATGTACATGCCTTAATTTAAAAATACTTTATTGTTAAAAACGCTAACATCTATCTGAGCCCTACAAGTCATATTTTTTTTTTTTGCTGGTGGAGGGTCTTGCCTCGGTGTTGATGGATGCTGATTGATCAGGGTGACGGTTGCTGAAAATTAAGGTGGCTGTGACAATTACTTAAAATTAGACAACAATAAAGTTTGCCACATTGAGTGACTCTTCCTTTCATGAAAGATTTCTCTGTAACATACAGTGCTATTTGATAGCATTTTACTCCCAGTAAAACTTCTTTCAGAAATGGAGCTGATCCTCAAAGCCCTGTCACTGCTTTATCAACAGTCCATGATATTCTAAATCTTTTGTTGTCATTTCAACAATGTTCACAGTATCTTCACCAGGAATATATTTCATCTCAAGAAAGCACTTTCTTTGCTCATCTGTAAGAAGCAACTTCTCATCTGTTAAAGTTTTATCATGACATTGTAGCAATCCAGTCACCTCTTCAGGCTTCACTTCTAATTCTAGTTCTCTTGGTTTTTCCACCACATCTACAGTTACTTTCTCCACTGGAACCCCTCAGAGTCATCCATGAAGGTTGGAATTAACTTTTTTCAAACTACTGTTAATGTTGGTATTTTGGCCACCTCCTATGAATCAAGTGCTGATGAATCCTTTCCAGAAGGTATTCAACTGACTTTGCTCAGATTCAGCAAAGGAATCACTATCTACAGCAGCTACTGCTTTACAAAATATACTTCTTAAATATGAAAATTTGAAAGTCAAAATTATTCCTTGATTTATGGGCTGCATAACAGATGCTGTGTTAGCAGGCATGAAAACAACATTAATCTTATTGCACATTTCCATTGGATCTGTTGGGTAACCAGGTGCATTGTCAATAAGCAGTAATATTTCAAAAGGAATCTTTTTTTCATGAGCAGCAGGTCTCAACAGTGGGCTTGAAATATTTAGTAAACCATGTTGTAAACAGCCGTGCTGTCATGTAGTCTGTTATTCCATTTACAGAGCGCAGGCAGAATGGAAAGTGAACATTGGCTTCAGCTTATAATCATCAGCTACATTAGTCCCTAACAAGAGAGTCAACCTGTCCTGTGAAGCTTTGAAGCCAGCATTGAGTTCTCCTCTCTAGCTATAAAAGTTCTAGATGGCATCTTTAGCCACTATGAGGCTGCTTTGTCTACACTGATAAACTGTTGTTTAGTGTAGTCACCCTCAGCAATGATCTTAGCTAGATCTCTTGGACAGCTTGCTACAGTTGCTCCATCAACACTTGCTGCCTAACCTTGCACTTTTATGTTATAGAGATGGCTTCTTTCCTTCAACCTATAAGCCAACCTCTGCTAGCTTCGAATTTCTCTTCTACAACTTCGTCATCTCTTCCCACTTTTGTAGAACTGAAGAGAGTTAGGACCTTACTCTGGATTAGGCTTTGGCTTAAGGGAACGTTGGAGCTCGTTTGATCTTCTATCCAGACCACTAAAGCTTTCTCCATATCAGCAATAAGGCTTTTTTTTTTTTTTGGCTTGTCATTCATGTGCTTATTATTCAGTAAAACTGGAGTAGTACTTTTAATTTTCTTCAAGAACTTTTCCTTTGCATCACAACTTGGCTAACTGTTTGGCACAAGAGACCTAACATTCAGCCTATCTCAGCTTTCAATATGCCTTTCTCACTAAGTTTAATTATTTCTCTCTTTAAAGTGAGAGATGTATGACTCATTTTTTCACTTGAACACTTCAAGGCCATGATAGGGTTAGTAATTGACCTAAAGTCAGTATCACTGTGTCTTAGGGAAAAGGGAGGCCTAGGGAGAGGAGGAGAGATGGGGGAACAGCCAGTCTGCGCAGTAGTTAGAAGACATATAACCCTCTCAATTGAGTTTGCTGTCTTATATGGGTTCCGTTTGTGACATCCCAAAACAATTACGATACTGTAACAGGAAAGGGGTCCCAATCCAGACACCAAGGGGGAGGCTCTTGGATGTGCAGAAATGAATTCAGGGCGAATCAATAGAGTCAAGTGTAAACAAGTTCATTAAGAAAGTAGAGGAATTAAAGAATGGCTGCTCCATAGACAGAGCAGCCCCGAGGGCTGCTGGTTGCCCATTTTTATGGTTATTTCTTGATGATATGCTAAACAAGGGGTGGATTATTTATGCCTCCCCTTTTTAGACCATACAGGGTAACGTCCTGACATTGCCATGGCATCTGTAAACTTTCATGGCACTGGTGGCAGTGTACCAGTGAGGATGCCAGAGGTCACTCTCGTTGCCATCTTGGTTTTGGTGGGATTTGGCTGGCTTCTTCACTGCAACCTGTTTATCAACAAGGTTTTTATGACCTGTATCTTGCACCGACCTCCTATCTCATCCTGTGATTTAGAATGCCTTAACTATCTGGGAATGCAGCCCAGTAAGTCTCACATTCATTTTACCCAGCTCCTATTCAAGATGGAGTTGCTCCGGTTCACACAATTCTGACAATACTTACATCAGAGATCACTGACCTCAGGTCACCATAACTGACATAATAATGAAAAAGTTTGAAAAACTGCAAGAATTCCCAAAATGTGCCACAGAGACACAAAGTGAACACAAGCTATTGGAAAAGTGGTGCCAACAGACTTCTTGATGCAGGATTGCCAGAAACCTTCAATTTGTATTAAAAAAAAAAAAATTGCAGTACCTGCAAAGAAAAATAAAGCTAAGTACAATCAAACGAGGTGTGCCTGTTCTGTTTCTGTGGGAGTCCTATTAACATAGGGAAGGATACAATTGCCATTCGAACCACATATTTCTTCCAAAAGCATTCTTCTCTAAATGATTCAGAATTTATCTGTGAATTATTCATAAAAAGTTCTTAAAGATATGTGGATTTAGTTAGTGTGGTACTAACTAGTGCAGTACTAACTAAACCCACATAAGCACTTGACTTTGTACTTTTAGGGTTGACAATCAACTACACTCAAGCTTCACAACCTGACTTGTATAATGAGGGCAGATATTCCTTTAACTTCAGCAAATGTGTTATTTTCCAAGGCAAAAGCGTATGCAAAACAATCATATATGTAAAAGAAGGTAATAGTTGCTCCATTAAGTAGGAAGTTCCCAACAGTGCTCAAGAAAGAGTATCCTTTGGGTAGATATCCAAAGTGTTTTGAAACACATGTTGCTATACTTTTCATTTTCAAATCATCTGAGGCTTAAAAGGCTATGTGTTTTGTTTTGTTTTCCTTTTATGATGCAATTCTCTCTTGGGAAAACTCTTTTCTTGTGTAATCAATACTAAGATGAAAGTGTTAGGGCCAAAGTAAATACCATCTTTCCTTATGGACCATTTGAATTGGTTGACTTTCAGAAGCATTCCACTCTGCTATGGAAGAATGTCTGGCTTTTCTAAACTTTAGATAATTCTGACTAAGACAACGCCTACCATATAAAAGTGACTCAATTAATATCAATTGAGATTAACACTTCTGCAATTATCAATAATTAAAATATATTAATAAAAAAGGAAAACAGAGAGAAGTTATTAGAAAAAAACAGAAATCTTTTATTAAGAGAAGCAAACTATATAACAATAATGAATACAAGAAAGGTTCATGATTCTGATGACTAATTTTGTCAAATAAAATTGATGAGAGGCCATTGATTTGGACTTAGCTCCTACCCTAGGCCTCAACAAAACAACCCAAAATGGAATCACCAAACTGAAATCTAAGCTGTTCTTATTTGTAAGATCTGAGCCTCTCCTAACACCATAAAAACTCTAGAAGAAAATGTAGGAAATACCATTCAGGACATAGGCTTCATGACTAAAACACCAAAAGCAATGGCAACAAAAGCCAAAATAGACAAATAGGATCTAATTAAACTTAAGAGCTTCTGCACAGCAAAAGAGACTATCAACAGAGTGAACTGGCAACCAACAGAATGGGAAAAAATTTTTGCAATCTACCCACCTGACAAAGGGCTACTATCCAGAATCTACAGAGAACTTAAACAAATTTACAAGAAAAAAACAAACAAGCCCGTCAAAAAGTGGGCAAAGGATATGAACAGACACTTTTCAAAAGAAGACATTTATGCAGCCAACAAACATGAAAAAAAGTTCATCATCACTGGTCATTAGAGAAATGCAAATCAAAACCACATTGAGATATCACCTCACATCAGTTAGAATGGCATTCATTAAAAAATCAGGAGACAACAGATGCTGGAGAGGATGTGGAGAAATAGGAACACTTTTACACTGTTGGTGGGAGTGTTAATTAGTTCAACCATTGTGGAAGACAGTGTGGCAATTTCTCAAGGATCTAGAAACAGAAATACCATTTGACCCAGCAATCCCACTACTGGGTACATACCCAAAGGATTATAAATCATTCTATTATAAAGACACATGCACACATATGTTTATTGTGGCACTGTTCAAAATAGCAAAGACTTGGAACCAACCCAAATGCCCATCAATGATAGACTGGATAAGAAAATGTGGCACATATATACCATGGAATACTATGCAGCCATAAAAAAGA
Source organism: Ateles fusciceps (assembly GCA_036589455.1). NCBI lineage: Eukaryota > Metazoa > Chordata > Mammalia > Primates > Atelidae > Ateles > Ateles fusciceps. The sequence goes on along the minus strand of JAZHEH010001266.1, from coordinate 11,602,833 downwards.
ATGAGTTTATGTCCTTTGCAGGGACATGGATGAAACTGGAAACCATCATTCTCAGCAAACTGACACAAGAACAGAAAACCAAACACTGCACATTCTTACTCACAAGTGGGTGTTGAACAATGAGAATACATGGACACAGGGAGGGGAGTATCACACACCAGGGCCTAGGGGGTTGGGGACTAGGGGAGGGATAGCATTAGGAGAAAAACCTAATGTAGATGACGGGACAATGGATGCAGCAAACCACCACCATGGCACGTGTATATCTATGTAACAAACCTGCACAACCTGCACATGTACCCCAGAACTTAAAGCATAATTTTTTTAAAAAATTCTTAAAAAAAAACAAAAATCCAAACTTCTGAGAAATCAGAAGGAAGATGATAGACAAATCCCTAAGCCGTTTTCTTAAAAAAAAAGGAGATTCACAGCAACCAATCGAAAAGGCCCCTGTCTACTTAAACTGGCATAAGGAACTCCCCCCCACAAGAAAAGCAACCTGAAGTAACCTAATGTTAACCAATCTGCTTTTTGCACTATGCTATCTCCTTTTTCCTGTTCAAGCTGCCTTACAAAAACTGACTGTTCAGTCTCTCCCGATGGAGCTTCTGTCTATTTTGTAGACTGGATGCTGCCTGGTTCATGAATTCCTAATAGAAGTCAATTAGATCTTTAAAACTCAATTTGTTGAAACTTTGTTCTTTGTCAGTTCCCAGCACACATATCAGATATATCATATTAGTTCTGTGAGACTAAAAGTTAGTCTCATAACTTTTGTATCAGATACTTCATACTAGTTCTATGATTAAACGTTAAGATCTTTTGCCAGCAAGAAAATATTTTAATATAAGGATCTTGTATGAATTGCTTGAAGTATCATCATCAAAGACTATTCCTATAATGGTTACAAGCATATTTAGACATGTACATGGATTCTGCACATGCATATATTAGCAGATTAATGATAATAAGCACATATCTGTTTTTCTTTTTTTTTTCTAAATCTTTATTCACGGGAGCTGAGATTTGGTGACTGGGGAGAGAAATATTTCAGGTTCTTCTTGTTAAATAAGATAGAAAAAGGATTAAAGAAATGATATAAGAAAAAGCTTTGAAAAATACAGCACATTTGAAAATAGTATTTCAAAATAAAGCATTTTTACTATAATGGGAGAGGCATTGGTTTGCTTTCCCTAGAGGAATTTCAATTATAGTAAATCACCATTAGACTCTAATGCTCAAAACTGAGGTAATATGGCACACTAGGTGTAAAAGTCAGAGGCCTTCACATCTGTTTTATTGCCCCTAATTCTTACTGAAGGGCTGCCAGTAGGTGTCCAAATGACAGGTCTTGATCTTCTCATGAAGACTGGGAACTACTCAAAGTAAACACTTAACTCATAAAACTTCAGCATTTCCAGATTTGAAGTTTCACAAGCAGCAATCCCAGTGGTTTTTCCAGGTAGAAGTCTCCTAAATGGCAGGCCTCTATTCAATTGCTGCCACTGACAAGAAGCTCACTACTTGGGTACAGGGTGTTCACTACTAAATCACTGTAAACTGAGCTCAAGTATGCATTTTATATTTCTAATCATTGCTTTTGTTGGGGGGGGGGGGGGTACATTATACTACCCCAAAATAGGGTACCTTGCCATTTGATAAAACAGCAGAAGAAAGTAGGTTTCTCTGACTTTCTCCTGCCCTTTCCCCTTGAAGCAGGTCATTAAAAAATTCTCTGACCTTCCTCTGAAGTAGGGCATAAAACCTTCATTCCAGAGGTGGCCAATCTCTACCTGGAAGAAAAGAAATGTCTTTATCCTCAGAGACACAGAGATGCCAAGAAGAATCTGAACAAACAGTCTTTACAAAGTTCCTCCCAACTTGTTACCATTAGATCAGAATATTTTATCCTCCAATCCTATTTATCCATGACTGTCCATTCTTCATCAAACCTAAACATAAAATACACAAGTTTATCTATTTATTTGGGTCTTTATTTCCAAAGGTTTCCATGTCATGGAAAACATATTAGATTGTATGATTTTCTCTTATTAATTCTCTTGTTATAGGGGCCTCAGCCATGAACCTGAGATGGAAGGAAAGACACTTCCTTTTCCTACACTCCTCCTTTTTGTTTGAAAACATCGATAATAAACTGAATCACCTGAATCACCTGACCAAATTAAACCTTTCAAGTGTTAGAAGAAAGCCTCCTATCCCCACTGTGCCATTTACTACACTTTATTGTAATTGTATCTTCACCACTAGATACTGGGCAAGAGTGTATCAGTTTTATTCATACCCGCATCTCACAGCACAGTACTATCACACTGTTATGATAGTAAGTATTCACAATATTTCTTAGATGCATAAATACATTTCATTTATTGAGGCAATAAAGTAGGAGTCGAGCTAGTTTCATTCATTCTTATTTTCATTTTTCTTTCCATCACCCTTTAGTCTCATTTCCCAAATGAGCATAACATTATAACAGATTTACACATGCACTGGTGAATGAGGCAGGTTGAATTCTCTAAATCAATTTGATCACTCCAAAATATTAAGCCAATAAGTCATTTTGGGATTTAGATTCCCAGAGTTCCTGATTATAAGAAGTGTAGAAATACGCGTTCAAACCACTAGATGACCTTAAACCAAAAAGGATAAGCAACGGTTATTTTTCCTTGTGGTCCAGAGAGTCTCTATGTTGCTTTCTCGAAAATAGAACCAAGCCTTTGTTGCTTCAGGTTACATCTTTGAACAAGGCTGCTGAGTCGGTGACCTACAACATTAGCCCTTAACAATTTATCCACTCCATGTGACCTCAGGAGAAAATTCCTGCCCTGTGTGTGGCCTTTGAGGTGAGTGATGACCCCATCTTAGTTTTTCTGGAAGATGGGGCATTTTATTTTGGATGAAAGCAACTTTTGTAAACAAAAATCAGAAGGTGCAAACTCTCACCCCAGATTCTGGCAGCAAATGAGCCTGAAAAACTTCAGAATTGAGCTCAGGGATTAGTCAAGGAAACAGTCAAAAGTTGAGAAGTTTATGTCTAAGTCATCTGGGTCTTGAGGACTTCAACACAAAAGTGAAACAGTCATGAGGCCAATTACCTGAAAAGGGAAAAGCAACAAGGACTAAACTATGAATAGATATCAAGAAAGGCAAATAGAACATCACTGTTTTGACTTCAAGAGACCGGTCCTCTCTCCAAATCACAAGTCCTCCTTTTTACTCAATTGATTTACTGTATTTGCTAATCGAAAGCAGCACCAACTAGGGTGGAGGGGGAAATGTACATTTTCTGTATATATTCTGGGGAAAACAGAGTGACTCAGAGGTGCATGTTGCTATTTTGCCATCCTTGATAACAACTGAACATGTTGCTTATATTTGAAGCCATCGGATCAATAATAGAAAATAAAGCTGAATATAGATCTGTCAATGTATGTAACATAGCACTGAGATTTCAGAGTTTCACTGCCTGGGTTTGTATCCCAACTCCTTCACTTACCCATTAGGTGATTTGGGGGAAGTAACTTCGTTTCGGTTTCCTCTTCTGTGAAATGGAGAAATAATAGCACCTGAATCAAAATAATTTTGGTTAGAGTTTCAAAGAGACGTGTGTGATGTTCTTAGTAAGTATACCGTATGATAGATGCACCTGACAGCCATAACTTGACTTGAGCACACTGAGAATGACCCTGTGTGGCTGACGCACCTGAATGTGTTCCGAGTCCTGAGCTAAGGAATCTGGGAGTGGCCAACCAAGAGATCCATTTCTTACTTGTGAGGAACATCTGAGCCCCAGACCCCTGCCCTAACCATGGAATGTGGGCCATACTGGGGATTCAGTCCCTTTGTTTTGGGTTAAATGAAGGTTGCCAGGCGGAGGTTGTTTGAGAAAGGATGTTAAGGAGAAATGCTACATAAACTATATGCTTTTTATGAGGGGTTGCTGTTCTTCTGCTCAGCCCACTGCCACTGGACTCTCTCCTTTGTCTATAAGATCCCCCCAGTAGACTCTCTCCCCTGTATGTAAGATCTCCCCAATAAAACCTCATGTCTCCTTCACTGGCTCTGGGTCTCTTCTTCAGCCTATTGAACCTGTTGCCACCCCCACTGGAGTTTATAGATGTTTGGCTCAGCATATGCCAAAATGTTACTATTTTTGTAATGCTAATATTTGTTATTATAGAAATAATTTTAATACACTTATTATTTATCATATTATTTACATTTATAATTTATATAACTTAAATATTTGTGATTATAACTAGTACAACTATGATTACTATTATTAACATTATTGCTGTACCAAGCACTATTTAATCTAAAGCACCCAGATATTTTCTCTGTATTTTACTCTGACTTCAGAGCAGCATCTGGGGATAGAGCCAGATGCCTAGGTCTGAGGAAGGCAAGTCTTTTGTTACTAATAGAGAGATAGCCAGGCTGGAGCACAGAAACCTCGAGAACACGAGTTCCTTCAGGCGCAATCATCGCCCCTCTCCCACACCCCTCACCACATGCATGGCATTCTTCTAATCTCCAAAGGCTGGTGCAGGCCCCAGCTCCTGGGGTTTATTTTGATAAATGCTTCAAGCTACAGATTGCCAAGAAACTTGATGCCTTTGCTTTTCAAATACCAAACCTCTACCTGAAAAAGGAATGCTTAGATCAGAGCAGAGAGATGAAAAGTTCTCAGTTAAACATGCGCTGCTCTCCTTAAGCTATTGCCTGCTCTATTCCCCAACTTTGAAAATTGGAAGCAAAATACCTACAGATAAAGACCGCTGTAAATCACTAGTGAAAGGTTAAATATGATTTAGCAAATGTTTATTTTATCTTGCAAAGCAGAGTTGTGATGGAACTGCTTTTGTATCTAAAGTCAACAATATTCTTGAGGAAATTATATGTATTTTAACAAAATCACTCTGCTAAGTAACATAGCTCAAATTCTTTACTGTAGTTCTAAAGTCTTTGTACCTAACAGTCAAAATAAGTTATACCTGGTTATTGTGAGTGTGCGAGATGTTGTTCTTTTCTTTGAATGGAAAAACTATTTTTTGAGTACCTGCTAAGTGCCATGCATTTTACTTGTATTCTACTATAGTATTTAATACAGCAAACCTTCTACGATAGTATTTAATACAGCAAACCTTCTACGATAGTATTTAATACAGCAAACCTGCATTATTTTCCAGACCAGGAAACTGAGACTCAGAGAAGTTAAAAAAAAAAAAAAGAAAGAAAGAAAAATCTTGCCTAAAATCATAATGCTAACAAACAGAGGAGGCAGGATTCAAATGCATGTATGAGTGGTTTCAACCCAAAACTCCTTAATAAAAACTGCAAAAATGCTGAGATCATTTCAATCATGGTATTATAGAAAGCTTTCATCTCACCCTATTTAACAGACCACATCCACAGCAACTTAACTATAATTTTCAACACTTTGTGCCTCTAATAGAATTATGTATGTGTGTATTTTATGTACAAAAAAAGAGAGAGGGAGAGATAAAAGAATATATTTTGAAATTTGAGAAATTATGTACTGTCCACATTGAATAATTGATTCTTGCATATTTATTTGCTTATATATTTATTGACTATATTCCCCTATTATACTGGCTGCACAGGAACCAAGCCTTATCCATCTTGATCATTTCTGTATCCTCATTGCCTATGACAATTCCTCCCACAGAGAAAAGGCTCAATAAATATTTTTGATTAAAAGAATGAATAGTACACTTCAGATATGCCCAGGATGACAAATTATTAGGAAATAAATTCTCACTTTCCCTCTGGAAGTGACTGGTGTGGGTAGTAGCTTTAATATTTTGTGGCATTTTCTCACTGTGGCATATGCGATAGAAAAGAAATATTTCCTTCTGTTTTGAAAGTACCAGCAGCTATTTCACTAAGTCCAGAGAATATTATCATTTTCTGTGATTTTGACATGCCATTAAATCTATGCTGTTGAATTCTGATGAATTCTTTGACTTGGTCAGACATCTCAGAAACTTCTAAGGAGGTTTTGCCAAAATTCATTTGGTTAACAGTAACAATAGAAGCAGTGATGCTGGAATGATGTAGCACCATCTATTGCTATAGACCTGACATCAGGTTTCTCCTTTATTAGTTAGCTCAGTTGGTTTGAGTTTAATATAATGAGACCTAGGTCATGGGTTCAAACCCCTGGTAGAATAATTAGCTTAAATTTGTTCCCTGGACATAGGATTAACTCTGAGCTCCAGTTAGTTCCCTTTACTTTGGTTCTGTGCTTCAGAAAGATCAGGAGAAATTGTCAAACAAAGCAAAATGGATGCCTACTAAGAGAACAGCAGGAGAATTCTTTCTCTACGAAATCTCTCTAGCTCACATTGATACTCTACAAAGAGTTATACTACTGGTTCACACTTTGTGGACAACTGATTTAATACATTTCCTAATTAGGACTATAAGCAGCGAAACATGCAACCCATAAATAAGCTTAGAAATAATCAATTGGTTTACATAAAAATAAATATGAAAAAATTAAGATTTCCAATATCCAGAAGTAATCCTTTAGAATAAAACTTCTGCAATACATCAGCTAAGAGCTTTCCTTAATGAGAAAATAGCCATTCAAGTTAGTCTATGGGTAAATACACACAATATAAATTTTATATATAGACTCTCAGGAAAGTATTAGTGACTTTATATGCAATAACAAGAAGACATCTCACTAAATGAGAATGTTTCAGTCCCGGAAGAGATCCATTCCAGGAGACACACAGCTCAGCAGTCTACTTTTAATTAGGATTTAATTCAATGTAAGTCAAGAGCTGAAAGAGAAATTGGACCTGGGTCTGGTCCACAGAAAGACAGCTCCTTCTGCAGAGAAAACATGAGGTCTTTAAAACAACTCCAGGTCATATTAGGTTGCTGAACCAAATGCCAAGTGTTCATTTAAATATAATTAGTCTTTCTTACTTTGCCCTCTGGTGAATGAATGGTTCCACGATTCATCAAGCTAAAAAAAAAAACAGAGGCAGGGTGTGGTGGCTCATACCTGTAATCCCAGAACTTTGGGAGCTCGAGGTGGGTGGATCACAAGGTCAGGAGTTTGAGACCAGCCTAGCCCATATGGTGAAACCCCATCTCTACTAAAGATACAAAAAATTAGTCGGGCGTGGTGGCGCACACCTGTAATCCCAGCTACTCGGGAGGCTGAAGCAAGAGAATTTCTTGAACTCAGGAGGCGGAGGTTGCAGTGAGCCAAGATCGTGCCATTGCACTCCAGCCTGGGCAATAGGACAACACTCCATCTTAAAAAAAAAAAAAAAAAAGGGAGAAGAGAGAGAAAATGTTAACTCTGGAAACCAAAGTGGCCCTCCAATTTGGCCAAGTTGCCATCTAAGCGCTGAGGGTATCCCACATGAATCCACAAATGAATATTTGGGCCGTTTTTGTTGCTAAATAAAATATCAGCTAATACTTTGGCACAGATACTGATTGAGATGACAGGCCATGTTCTGAAAACCTAAGATGACCTTTAATATGGTACCTTTAACAAAAGTTGTTCTTTTTTTTTTTTTTTTTTGTCATTGTTCCTTTTTTAAGGGAAATACCTTGGTTCTTTCTTCTTCCTTCCTAGGTAGTTCTGTATATTCAATTATAGACAGACAGGACCAATGCTTGGTTAAATTGTGAAGCACTCAATGTTTGTATTTGCTTCCTTCTAGCTTCCTCTTTTCATGCATTGGGCCTTCCTGAATGGTTTCCCTCTCCCATTCTCACCCCATCTTCCACCTTACCTCCCCTTTCCCCACATTCATTCAAATCTGCTTGCTGAAACATATCTATATCAACTCTTTGCACTTGAATGCAATTTCTATTTAGTTTTACCTTGCCAGAGGATTTTTAAACTTTAAGTTATTTTTACCTATTAAAAGATGTCTACAGCAGATCAGAAAGGTTTGGTTTGGATCAATTTTTGTTTTGATATGTTTTATTTTCTAGAAGAAGCAGAAAGGTAATTTTTTAAAAAAGCAGAGGCTAAGTGATGTCTCAGACCTAAGTTTGAACCCTCTCTAAGGCTTTTTGTCTTCTTGAAAGGAGGGAATAATAAGTCTATGTTAAGGTGATGTTAATATTAATGAAATCATTTGTGAGAAGAGCAAAAGCACTACCTTGTGTATAAGAGGTGCGATACATATGACATGTTGTTATTATCTGAGCAGTGAGTCTGTTTTCTGTGAAGTAGGAAGCATGATCATCAGTTAAGAGTGAAGTAGATGTAGTGAAGTAATAAAATTAAATAATTTTGAAGGATTAGAATAGCTGCTGTGAGAAATGTGAAAGGCAGATGAACAATACCAAGTAAAATGATGCCAACATGAAGGTCATGGCTGGGTTAGATCATATATCATTAGGGACATTATTGTACAGGAGTCAGATGCCCTGGCATGGGGTCAAAGTGAGCAGGCTCTTAGCTTGGCCCAGAGTCTGAGCTGTGCCTGCTTGAAAGCCAGTTGAGAGCAATTCTTGTCCACAACAGCATGAACTTAACCCTCCACCAGGGCTAAAGAAAAACCAGCTCTGGAGTCTTGTCTATGTTGAAAGTATACTAAATGTTCATTAAGCATGTTCCTGTCTGGGGGGAGCCCAGATTCCTGACTCAGCGCCTGCTTTCTAAACAGGAAACGGAGAAACCTGTCTTGGTTATGACTGTGAAGATTTACTTCTGAGCTCTGGAGTCTTGCTCAAGCATTCTTTTTCCTCTCTTTCTCTTTTAGGTTAAACAAAATGGATATAATACAGAGCATGGGACCAAGGTCACGGGTGGCTGTTTATACTGGATCTCCTGGTCGTCTCCATCACCATTTCTGACATGTTACCATTCTTGGCCAGAGCCCTGGTATCTTTTCTGGAATTTAGATAGATACGAAAGATAGTTTCTCTGTTTATGAGGTGACCTACAGACACCTAAGCAAGCTATTCTGAAGAAAATCACAGGACAGTTCAGTTATATATTTTCTTTAAATGTGTTCCTGCCTTTCTTGGTCCAGTTACTGATCCATGCAAAATCTCATTGCTCCTTTCCCCCCCCAATTTGGACAGAATCAGCAACTTTCCCCAGAAGCCATCAACAGACTTTAGTAAGTAAGATGCTTCCATTTTTCACTAGTTTGAATATAGGTGAAGGATATGGGATATGGGGAGGTTGTTTGGGGGTTTTTGTATTTTTACTGCTTGGTGTGTTCTGAGCTTCTTGCATTTGTAAATGCAGAAATTATTTGTAAATCTGAGAAATTCTTGGCCATGGTTTCTTTGAAAATTTCTTCTGTCTTGTTCTTATCTCTTCTCTTTTTGCCACTCTTATTACACGCATGTCAGACCGTTTGATGTTATCCCACATATCTTAGATACAATACAGGGTTTTCTTTGGGTTTCCTTTTCATTTATTTTACTTTTTTTTTTTTAACTTTTTTATTTCTCTGTTTCAATTTAGGTAATTTTCATTGACCTATCTTCAAGTTGACTTTAAGTTCACTGATTCTTTCCTTAGCTTGTCACATCTACTGACGAGTCTATCAAAGGTATTCTTCATCTCTGTTATTATATATTTTTTTTCATTTCTATAATTTCTAGATGAGCAGATCCAGGTCTTGTGGGCAACATCCAGCCAGTGGCCTATTTCGGTAAGATTTCTAAGACCCATGCACTTAGGAAGGTTTTTACATTTTTTAAAATTTAAAGACACTTTTAAAATAATAACAATAATACGTAACAGATCATATGTGGCCCACAAAGCCTGAAATATTTGTTGTCTGGCCCTTTAGAAAAAAAGTTTGCCAATCTCTGCCACTGATCCCTTAACGTACTAATCATTGTTATTTTAAATGCCCTTTTAGAGAACTACAGCGTCTGTGTCATATCTGCGTATGGTCCTGATGATTGCTTTGTCTATTGGCAATGGGTTGTTTGTTTACCTTTTTCTTTCAAGAACAAACTCTATTTTGTCTTTTTTGGAGAGTCTAAGTGAGACATCTTACTGAAGAGAAAAGGACTATGGTAAATGCTTTTTATGACTGGAAATGGACATGTCTTTCCTTTTCCTAAGCCTTTAGTACAGGAGGTTGAGTTAATCTGGTCAGAAATGATGCTTCAGTTTGTTGTTGCTATGGTTACCCTCAATGCATCACAAGCCTCAAATTTCTCTGATGATACTCTGGGTTTGAGGTGCAAGCTGGCATGCCAGAGGATTTTTCTCAATGTTTGCTTCACTCCACTCTAGGTCTTTCCTTTGCAGTGTGCCTCACAGTGGGTGTGTCTCATGCTTTTGAAACTCTCCCAGGTATATTCTACTGTTTCTTATTACTTGATGCTTGTTGGCTTGATGGTTGGAGAGAGTGGTCTGTGAAGTCTCAGTCTTAGGCAGGCACTAAGTCTCTGGGCTTCAGGGTGTGGCTTTTTCAGTGCTCGCGCCCCTTACCCAAGTTGTATTTCTCGGCCCAGTACATGTGCCTTTTCCTTGCCAAAGATAAGTGACTTTTTCTGTTCCCATTCCCCAGCTACAATGGGTTTTTACCAAGGCAATAGTGTTTTTGACTCTCCCCCACCCCCCCCGCCCCATTAATGTCAAAGCTTTTGTTCTATAGAAGAAATCAGGGTCCTGGCTCACTGTCTCACACCTGTAACCCCAGCACTTTGGCAGGCCGAGGCAAGTGGATCATGGGGTCAAGAGATCAAGAGCATCCTGGCTTCAACCTACCTCCCAGAAAAAGGCATTTTGGCCACCCCAGAGTGGTCATGCACCATAGTACTTAAACTGAAGTGGCTTCCTATATCCCAGGGCTGAGCTGATGTAGTAGCCTGCCTAACAGAGAAAGACAGCAGTGGCTGAGCTGAGACACCCCACCCTACAGGCCAAACAATTCTAGTACCCTGATTTCCTGTGGTTGAACTAGCCCCCAGAGTCTGACCTGCTGAGACAATATTCTCCACGGAGAGTTGAGTCATAGTTGTGCTACTCCCTGCCCTCGCCCCACCTAGGGCCCAAACAAAATCTGTGCTCCACCATTCTAACTGCTGCTGTTCCACCTGGACTCACAGAGTCTGGAATAGTGCCAAGCCACATCATCTCAGGGTCTAGAGTCACCATTAAATGATGCCTTTTGCCTTGGGACCCGAGTTGATTTATAGCAATAAAAGCCTCCATCAAAACAGTAGAAAAATGTCAAATAAACAACCAAACAATGCATCCCAAGGAACTACAAAGTAAGAAGAAACCAAATCCAAAAACAGGAGAAGAAATCATAAAATATCAGAGCAGAAATAAATGAAATTGAGATTTTAAAATATATAAAAGATTAAACAAAAAAAGGTCAGGTTTTTTTTTTGAAAAGATAAATAAAGTCAACAAATTTTTAGCTATACTAACCAAGAAAAGAAAGATGAGACCTAAGTAAATAAAATCAGAAATGAAAAAAGAGGCATTACAACTGATGATAACACAGAAATATGAAGGATTATTAGAGACTATTATGAACAACCAATTGGAGAGCCTCACAGAAGTGAATAAATTTCTGGACACATACAACCTACTAAGATTGCACACAAAAAAATAGAAAACCTAATCAGATCAATTATTAGTAATGAGATTAAATCAGTAATTAAATGTCTCCTTTGAAAGGAAAGTCCAGGAACTGAAGTTTTCACTGCTGAATTCTACCAAACATTTAAAGAAGAACTAAAACACATTATTCTTAAATTCTTCCATAAAAAAATGAAGAACAAAAAGATCTTCTAAACTCAATTACAAGGTCAGCATTACCCCAATACTAAAACTAGACAAAGATACAACAACAAAAAGTAAAACCATGGGCCAGTATCTCTAATGAACATGGATGCAAAAATCTTCACCAAAATACTAACAAACCAAATCCAGCACATTGAAAAGATCATTCATCATAATTATAACTGAAAAGAACAAAAAAAAGACGTTCCAATGTTCATGCAGTTATTATCATAGAAATGAAAGGCTGGTTCAACATACAAAAATCAACAAATGTGATATATCAACAGAATCAAGGGAAAAAAACATATGGTCATCTCAATAGATACAGAAAATAGATTTGGTAAAATTCAACATCCCTTCATGATAAAAGCTCTCAACAAACTAGGTATAGAAGGACCATACCTCAACACAATAAAGACCACATATGACAAAACCACAGTAAACATCATATTAAGTGGTAGAAATCTAAAAGCTTTTTCTCTAAGAACTGAAACAAGACAAGGATGCGCACTCTAACTACTCTTACTCAACACAGAACTGGAAGTCCTAACCAGAGCAATTAGGCAAGAAAAAGAAATAAAGGGCATCCAAGTTGAAAAGGAGGAAGTTAAACTGTTCTGTTTGCAGACAACATGGTTACAGACGTAGAAAACCCTAAAAGCTTCACCAAAAACTCTCAGAAGTGATAAATAAATTCAGTATTGTTGCAGGATACAAAATCAACATACAAAAATCAGTAGTATTTCTAGACACCAACATCTCTGCAAGGAAAACTAGAAAATACTGATAAAGAAATTGAAAAGAACAAAAAAAGAAGACATTCCATATTCATGCAATAAAATAATTAATATTGTGAGAATAGCCATCCTACAAAAAGTGATCTACAGATTCAGCACAATCCCTGTCAAAGTACCAATAACATTCTTCACAGAAATTTAAAAAAAATTCTAAAATTCATAGAATACTACAAAAGACCTCAAATAACCCAAAGAATAAATCCGAAGGCATCACACTACTTGACTTTAAAATACAGTATAAAGCTAGATTAATCAAAATAGCATGGTACTGGCATAAAAATAGAAAGATAGATCAATGGAACAAAATAGAGAACCCAGAAATAAATTCACCTATTTGCAGCCAACTGATTTTCTACAAAGGCTCTGAGAACATTCAATAGGGGAAAGGACAATCTTCAATAAATGGTGCTGGGAAAGCTTGATATCCATAAGCAGAAAAATGAAATTAGACCTCTATCTCTCACCATATACAAAAGTCAACTAAAAATGCATTAAAGACTTAAATGTAACACTCAAAACTATGAAACTACTAGAAGAAAACAATAGGGGAAGTGCTTTAGGACACTGATCTGGGCAAAGCACATGCAATATGAAGGCCTCAAAGCACATGCAATAAAAGCAAAAATAGACAAATGAGATTATACCAAACTAAAAAGCTCCTGAACTACAAAGGAAAAATCAAGAGAAGGAAGAGACGACCTGCAGCACAAGAGAAAATATCTGCAAACTATTCATCCCACAAGGGATAAATATCCAGAATATACAAGAAACTCAACTCAACAGAAAAAAATATATATATATATATATGTGTGTGTGTGTGTGTGTGTGTGTGTGTGTGTGTGTGTTAAAAAAAATATGCCATGGGCTGAATAGACATCTCCCAAAAGAAGATACACAAATGGCCAACAGATATATGGAAAATATGCTGAATATCACAAATTAGAGAAATGGAAATCAAAACTACAATGAGATAGTATTTTACCTCAGTTAGAAGAGGCATTATCAAAAAGACAAAAAAAAAAAAATGCTTGTGAGGATGCAAAGAAAAGGGAACTCTTATACACTGTTGGGAGGGATGTACATTAGTACAGCTATTACAGAAAACAGTATGGAGGTTCCTCAAAAAACTAAAAATAGAACTACATGATCCAGCCACCCTACTACTGGGCATTAACCCAAGAAGAGGAAATCAGTATGTTGAAGAGATATCTTTATTGCAGTACCATTTTGCTTATATGTTTATTGCAGTACAATTCACAATAGCCAAGATATGGAATAACTTAAGTGTCCATCAGCAAATGAATGAATAAAGAAAATATGTACTATGGTACGTATATGCACAATGGAATACTACTTAGTGATAGACAAGAAGAATAATTCTGTCATTCACTGCAACATAAATGAGCTTGGAGGAATTTATTTTAAGTGAAATAAGCCAAGCACATATTCTCACTTACATGAGAAAGCTAAAAAAAAAAAAGTTAATTTCATACAAGTAAAGAGTAGAATAGTGGGTACTATAGCCTAGGAAGGGTAGGGGAAGAGGAAGATACACAAGGTTGGTTAACAAATATAAAAGCACAGCTAGACAGAAGGAATAAATTTTAGTGTTCTGTAGCACTGTAGAGTGACTACGATAAACAAGAATTTATTGTATATTTTCAAATAGCTACAAGAGTGGATTTTGAATATTCTCAACAAAGAAATGATAAATGTCTGAGGTGATGAATATGCTAATTACTCTGATCTGATCAGTACACATTGTATACATGTACTGAAATATCATATTGGGCCTCACAAATATATGCAATTATGTGTCATTTAAAAATAATAAGTAATAATAATTAATTTTTTTAAAGAAAAGAATAAGAAAGCCAGAGGAGCAGATGGATGTGATAAAGGAAGGAGTCAGCTCGTTGAAGATCAACTCTGGAGTTGAACAATTCAAGGTGCTGGCAATCTATAATGTAGAAGAGTTTCCATGACATGAAACAGTCAAGTAGATACGGTCATCTGGAATGACAAAAAGGAAGTCTCTCAGGGATGTTGTAGAGGGTAATTCTGTGTTAAGAGAGTTAACACTCCCTCTGGGGCAATGAAAAGCTCTTTCAGTTTTAGATAACCAGAATTTCAGAGAAAAGGCAAAGGTTCCAATGATGAAGGAGATCAGAAGCCAAGGAGAATATCTTAATGAATCCCCCAAATTCAAATGAATAAATATATATATTTAAAGCTGGAGAACAGAGCCAGGAATACTAGATAAGGTAAGGCAGAGCCCCCACGTTAGCTAGATGGAAGGTTCCACAGTGAAGAAGCATTCTACCACACACCCAGCATTGGTGGGTGCCATCCTAAAACTAGCCAATCTAACCTATTCTGCCCCTTATTTTTCATCGTGTTGTCACTATTCCCTTGTTTCTTACCTTTCTCCACTCCTCTACCCTCTACTGTTAGCTCTTCCTTCCAGCTTTAGACAAACCCCTGTTTCTACTAGCTTTAGATCACTGTTCTCCACCGGACTACATTTTCATCTTTTTTTTTGCTTTGCATATCCACAGACAGTCTTCAGAAAGACTCAGCTTCAGAATCTGGCCCCTAAGGAAAGAATTCCACCAAGTTTGCCCTAATCTGTGTAGGACCTAGGTATGATGTCCTTTAAGTTCCCTTCTAACTCCATGAGTCTATAAACTTAGCCCAACTTGTAGATTTTAGCAGAAGCAAGTAAATACAACCTGAAAGCTATCATCCTTATTAATTTCAGACTATCTGAAGTGGAAAATATTCTTCGTGTCTAGCCTGGCTTTGCTGCCCTTCTAGTTTCAAAGTATATGAGTTTATTATCAAAGTCCAATCAAAATTCCAGAGTTTGTCATAAATAGTTTTACAGCTGTGGCCACCTAAAACATGACCAGAAAAGTTTGTGATGGTTTTAAGATGATTGGTTGGAAAGTAGGTTTGACTGGCAGTTGAGTTTCCATGGCTCTGGAATCAAAACCCACATGGATTAAAAAATATATATGTATAATCCAAATATTGTATGCCAATGTAATCGACAAGGGAATAAAACCTCCAGACAAAATTCCTATTCCTGTCTCAGTTCACTCTTTAATGGATGTTAATAAGCAGTGAGATGGCAGAATAATCACAGGTGGGAAAATGTCTGGGTAACCTAGGACCCTAGCAAATCTATAAGCTTGGATAATAAGTGAGTTGCCTTAGTATAGCACTATTAGAAACCCAGATTCACTGTGATTATCCATAATGTTACTGTTGAGAAAGTTCTCTTCTCTATTAACACAACTCAGGTCCAGAATGGCTTTCGTCACTCAACTCAGCAATAGTATTTATTTCTGGCATTAGATTAGTCTCATGGGGTTATAGTGTTTTGTCACAAGGATTACTCAGCTCTACAAACACAAACTCTGTATAAACACAGATGAAAAAGTACACTTGTTCTCACATAAATACTAAGAGCAAATGTGCCAATCTTTTGCTGCCTTTGCAGTGATCCATCATGGAACTTTTGCCAAACAGACTGGAGTAAAGTCAATGTTACTTTTTTAAAAGTAAAAAATTCTCTAGGCGTAAAAGTGTGCCAATTTTCTAACTGAAATAGCTGATAGGCAAATATGACTGTAAATTTACTTTTTTTTTTAAATGGAAACAACTGGTTTCCAAACTTTTTAAAATGCCTCCACCAAAAAAAAATTAGAGAATGCATTCCCCAATGAATATTGCTTATATAAATCTTAATTTATGTATTATGTGATATAAATCTATAATGTTATAGATGCAGTAACTTTAAAAAGCATTCAACGTGAGGTTATAAACAAAAATGATGTTAATATTTTGAAATTTTTATTATCTCCATACTATCATTGACTAATATCCTAACACAGAATACATACTTAGAGTTTGATACATTGTTAACTGTAGTAGAGATATGTCCATTTAAAAAATAATTGCATTGATATTTCTGATTTTTTAGAGATGGGGTCTTGCTGTGTTGGTCACGCTGAAGTGCAGTGGCTATTCTCAGGCATGATTCTAACTCTTTGTCAGATCCTTATAATGTGGCTGTCAAGAAGTTCCTAGTAGCTGGGCGTGGTGGCTCACACCTGTAATCCAAGCACGTTGGAGGCCAAGGTGGGCAGATCACCTGAGGTTGGGAGTTCAAGACCAGCCTGACCAACATGGTGAAACCCCTGTCTTAAAAAAAAAAGAAAAAAAAAAAAGGAATAAGAAGCTCCTGGTAGTAGTAGGAGCAACTCTGCCATGCTCTTATTATTACTTTCAGCTTGCATTATTAGTTTTATCTTGCCTTTGACTTTTCTTTGTAAAATATTTCATGAGTGATTTGTTTCACAATTGTAAAGGTTAATTTGATAAATATATGAGTAAACATATAAAATAAAAGATATAAATAATGTGATTTTAAAATTTACATGAGGGAACATTTGAATCACAATGCATTGCAACACACTAGGGTAATCAGTTACATGAAAACACCAATGTCAACCTTCCATGATGTGGAACACCTACTTTTCCTACAAGATACCTTCTATATTGGCTACAAATAGACATGTGGTAAGTATACATCACTGTTAATGAGTATTAGTTGTACAAGTAAAAAAGAAAAATGGATAAATTGGGTTTTATCAAAATTTTAAGCTTTTGCAAATCAAACGACATTATCAACAGAGTGAAAAGGCAACTCTTAGAATGGAAAGAAATATTTGCAAATTATATAACTGATAAGGGATTAATACCCAGAATATATAAAACTCATCAATGAAAAAACAGTCAAATTTAAAAATGGGCAAAGGACTTGAATAGTCATTTCTCCAGAGAAGATATATAGACAGTCAATAAGTACATAAAAAGACATTAAACATCACTAGACATTAGAAAAATGCAAATCAAAACCCAAATAAGGTACCACTTCACTAGCATTAGGCTGGCTATTATTTTGAAAACAACAAAAATAGAAAACAACAAGTGTTGATGCAGATGTGTAGAAAATGATACATTGTTGGTGGGAATGTAAAATGGCATACCCACAGTGGAAATAGTTTGGTGATTTCTCAGAAAGTTAAACTAGATTTACTATATGATCCAACAATTTCACTTCTAGGTATATACCCAAAATAATTGAAAACACCAAGGACACTTGAACACCAATGTTCATAGCAGCACTATTCGTTTATAACACCTAAAAGGTAGAAACAACACAAATGTCCATCATCAGATAAATGAGCAAACAAATGTTGTATCTATATACAACGGAAGCTTATTCAGCTCCAAAAAGAAATAAAATCTTGATACATGCTACAACATGGACAAACCTTGAAAACATAAAGCTAAGTGAAATAAATCAGAACAAAAAGGATAAATAGTGTCTGATTCCACCTATATGAGCTACCTAGAATAGACAAAGCCATGGATACTAAAAGAATAGAAGTTACTGTGGACTAGGGGAAGCGGGAAATGGGAAGTTTTTGTTTAATGGTACAGAGTTTCCATTTGGGATGATGAAAAACTTCTGGAAGTGGATAGTGGTAGTGGTTTCATAACATGATGAATCTACTTAATGCCAGTGAATTAGAACCTGCTAAATCGTATGTCATGTATTTTATTACAGTAAAAATAAAGGCCAAAACATTAGTGAAATTTAATTTTATAAAGGTTAATATAAATTAAACTTTTATTATGTTTTTTAATGTCCTTATAAACCCTCTTTTTTCTTTTTTTTTTTTGAGACACCATCTTGCTTTGTAGCCCAGGCTGGAATACAGTAGGGCGATCTCAACGCACTGCAACCTCTGCCTTTCTGGGTCACGTGAGCCTCCCGCCTCAGCCCCCAGATAGCTGGGACTACAGGTGCATACTGCCATGCCCAGCCAATTTTTGTTTCTTGTTTTTTGTAGAGACAGGGTTTCACAATGTTGGCCAGACTGGTCCAGAACTCCTGAGCTCAAGTGATCCGCCCGCCTCAGCTTCCCAAAGTGCTGGGGAAGTGCAGTGAGCCACTGCACCCAGCCAAAAAGTATAAGTTCTTTTATTGATTACTTTTAAAAAATTATTTTCTCATGGAATTCTTCTGTACTTAACATCCTCCAGATAGCACCAGATTAAGGTGAGAAAAAAAAAGCATTCTAGGGAAAAAGTTGTTTGTTTTTTCCGTTTGATAGGAATTTTCATTCTCTCTCACCCCCCTCTGCCTCTCCTGATTACAATCTTCCTGAATGAAACCCAATGGGCTATAAGTTAAGCAACTTGAATAAACACTAGCCAAGTTAAAACAAATGTTATAGGGAACAATGAGAAGGGCTTGATTTTTCTGAAGAAATTTGAAGTAAGAGTCTTCACCACTGGGTAGGATTGTTTCTTGGCAGCTGAAACCAAAGCTTCCCCTAACCAATCAACGGCCATGCCTTCCTATGTTACCTCCCGAACACATGGATTCATTTTGTGTGCTCGCTCAAGAAGTTGCGCACAGAGCTGAGAAGGTCTTCCAGAGGTCATCTTTTCCTAGGGCCTCTTGGCAGTTTTTCTCCTAAACTATTCCAGATTTTTTATTCCTCAATTCTTTAAGTTGCACTGAGCAGTTGATAACTAAATCTCTGTTGTCTATAGAAAAAAAAATTATAGTCCATGGTCTTAATTTTATTTTTAGATAAATCTGTTTAAGTCAAGGATTCTCTTTCAAGTCAAAGTCATTTTGGCTTGCTTTCTTCTTGCATAGTGATAACACTTTAGGAAGCTGGTATTAATGGAAGGTCAGATCACAAGCTAAAAGAATTATGTCCATTTTGAACAGAGACTGTTAGACAACAAAATGATCATTTAGCATCGATATTAAATTCCTCTCTGAATTTAGCCTTTGGGCAATTGGTTTATTAAAGGATTCTAAAAGCTTTTGGCCTTTATGTGAATGAGAGTAAGCACTGCAGTTTCTAACTGTAATGAAATCAGAAGGGTCATTCACCCCTGTTCTACAGACATTAATTCATGACCAGCCTGTCCCTCAGCAGAGTAAAGTGCTGGAACAGCAGGTATATTTGGGGGAGGTACAAAACTGCCTGGGAAGCAGCTGGACTTGGCAGTCTGGGGCCCAGGAACAGAAAGATAGCAAATCTCTTGCACGGGAACAGTGTGTCCATTAATTTGACCCCCCACATGCCTTAACTGGGCTCCTTTGTTTCTGATAAATTTCACATCTACATGTAGAAAAACACATTTTTTCTATCTTTTAAAGTAAACAGGTTTGCTTCCCACTCTGTACCCTCCCCCATGCCTGGACTGGACATTATCTGTCTTGTGGCAGAAGAGAGTTCAACAGAACACACTATTGTATTTAATGGTCTCCAAAATTACTTCTGTGAAATATCCACCTACTTGCCACAGCTTGATTTACTGCATCACCTGGAAATAACAAATGTAATTACATTGGAATCAGCATAATATAAGGCCAGATTGCCATAACATTCCTTTTGCTTGAGAGGAAGTTAATATGAATGAGAACCAGCTGTCTGTCTGTCATCGTGCACATTTGGTCAGCTCCTATAAGTGATGACAGATATGGCTCTTTTGGAAAATACTTTAAAGTCACATAATTGTAATGGCCATTTTTTTCTGACATCTTTAATATCTATAATGAATCATGTAAAGTGCATCTGTCTTACCTGAAACCAGGAGATAATTTTGTGATCTCCAAGGGGTTATCTCCCCCAGAATAGTGCCCAGCCTAATGTTTCGGATTTCTTTAATAAGAGGGGTAATATTTTCTTAGCCAACAATAAAAAACAAATGAACTTGTGACTTCATAGCTAAATAAATGCCTTAGTGTAACTTGGGGCTTTGGATAGCAAGAAGGTCTACAAAGTATCTATGTATACGTGTATGTGTGTGTGTGTGTGTGTGTATATATATATAATATATATATATAATATGTACATATAATGTAATCAGACAATTCTAGAGAAAACATTTTAAAGGAACTAGCATTTAGGCATATGTAATTTAATCGGACAGTTTTAGAGAAACAAAATGTTTGAAAGGAACTAGCATTTTGGGGGGGTGGTTTCTGCTTTGTGCTAGGCTGTCTACATTCACTATCTTATTTAACTTCCATAATAACCCCACTTCGTGAGTTAGATGTTATGACCTGCCTCTTTTCAAAGAGAAGACTGAAGTTTAGTGATGCTAGTAACTTTCCCAAGGACATAAAACTAGTTATTAATAAGGTTGAGAGTACGATCTAGGCCTCTTTGACGTAAGTCAATAATAAAACCATTAATGAAAGAGTTCAGCAAGATTGGCAGATTCAAGATCATCACAGAAAAACTGGTAATTGTCTATGTGGCAGTAATAACTAATTAGACAGTGGAACACAAAAAAGCTGATTCCATTTATAATTCAGAGTAATGAGAGTGTGATGGTAACTCAAAGGTAGATAGATCAGTGTAACTGGAGCATGACCACATGTACTGATATCTGATATATAACAGAGGTGTAATACATTAGTGGAGAAAGGATGGGCCAATAAGTCACTGGAAAATAAGATATCCATATAAAAATGTTTGAATCCCTATTTTATACTATATAAACATTAAAAATATTCCAGGAAAACTAACCTAAATATGAAAGACAAAACTTTGCATACTTTAGAAGAAAGTGCAGGAGACTAAACAATGTTGGGTTGTGGAAGGAATCTTTAAATAAAACAGAAAATCATAAATGACACATGAAAGATTCATAAATTCACTAGATTAAAATGAAGGCCTTTATGCAACAAAACACAGCACAAACTGAAAAAAACAAGCCACAGGCTGGGATAAAATATTTGTAATATATATAGCTAACAAAAAATTAGCATTCAGAATTTATAAAGTATGCATAGAAAGCTATTATTTGATGGAAAAAATGAACAATTCACAGAACAGGAAATTCATTGGTTACTTAATATGTGGAAAGATTGTTTAACCTTACTAGTAAAAAAGGAAACAAATTAAAACAATGTGATGTTATCTCACATTTATCAAATTGACAAGTTTTAAAAGTCTGAAAATACCTAGTGTTGGCCAGATGTGATACAACAGGAATTCTCATTTATTGCTGATGGAATTGGAACAACTACTTTGGAGCACAACTTGACAAGGTCCAGTAAAGCTGGAGATGTGCATACCTAACACCTCATAATTCCAGTCCTACGTGCATGGCTTAGAGAGACCCTCTGACAGGGCATGCAAGGAGAAATAAGAAGTGTTAATGGTAGCATTGTTTATAAAAACAAAACAATGGGAACCCAAATATACTTAAATAAAAGAAAGGATATATTTTTATACAGCATGCATAAAATGAAACATGGTACAGCAGTTTAAATGAGAAAACTAATTCTATCTACTTGTAGCAACAGGAATAAATTTCTAAAACATAATGTTGACAAAAAAAGAAAGTTGCAAAAACATTAGTACACTATATATATATATATATATATATATATATACTCAAAAACATTTTAAAATATGACATGTTTATAGAAACAATGTATGGAAATTTATGTTTTATTGAACAATGAAACATTTACTGTGTGTGTGTGTGTGTGTGTATATATATATATAAAATCATGCATATAAAAAAAGCAAAATCAGAATAGTGCTTCTCTTTGAAGAGGGACAAGATAAGAATGAAATCATAGAGAGTTCTGTTAGAGAAAGTCCTTAAACATTTTTCTTAAAAGAAATAATCAGAAACAAATATTGTATTAGCGGATGATGGAAAGAAAGAGAGAGAAGAGGAAGAGCATGAGGGGAGAGAGAAAAGAAGGGAGGCAAGGAGGAAAGAAAAACATTCAAAGAGTCTAAAACTCTAGATCAAATCATTGGAATTTAACTTCCTATACAGAGTCATTTAATTTAAAAATATATTAATAACAACAATCTATTCGGTCATTATAACTTACGTGTAAGTGAAATGAATGACAGAAATGTTACAAGGGATCAAAGGGAAGAACTGAGAATACCGTTACAGGATATTTGGACTACCTATGAAGTAGCATAGCATCAAAGAATTTTAAAATGGACTTGAAAGAATTGTAAATGTATATTGCAAACTCAAGGGTAAGCACTTAAAAATTAAACAAAGTGTAATTGATATGCAAAGAAAGGAAAGAAAAGAGAATGATATAAAATGCTCAGTTAAAACTAGAGAAGGCGGAATAAGAGAGAAAGACAAAAAAAATGAAGTACTGAACAAGAGCTATGAATAGAAAATGGTTACAAGTATGGTAAATATTAATCCAACTATATGAATAGTCACAGTCTAAATACACCAAAAATTGTATTGTGTTTTTAATCTGTCAGTAATAAAATGCCCAGACCCTTCCTTCAAAAACAAACAAAACAGATTAAAGGAGAAATTTTCAGGCTTTTTGAAATCCTTATATTATGAACAAATGCGCTGGATTTGATATGATTTTTTTTAAATTCACTATTAAATTAATCAGAGTGAGGAAAATTTGAATTAAATCCGGAAATTTTAATAACTTGAAAGCATGCAATTGTAAAGTACTCTGTATCTACAGATGTTTACCTTCATGTGTGTAGCAGGTTTGTATCTTGAACTGTGAGGCGGGTTGGTCTCTGTGTAAGGACCAGTCAGATAGAGCCATTTTTTCTCTGCCCATCTAGAAACAAAAAATCAAAAAAATCTATAAGCTAAGTGCCAGACTTAATACAAATAAATTATATTAAGACAAAATACAAAAAAATTATATATTTTTTTCATATTAGACTGTACATACTGTTTTAAAATATTTTACTAAACAGAGAAGTATGGTTTCCATTTTTTACCTAAATGAGATCATATTCTATATATTGTTTTTTAACTGACAGGTTGTAATTGTACATATTTGTACATATTCTTTTGAAAGCGAATTTTTCCAGTTCACATAGACCAATTTTATTTCAGATAATGTTCATTTCACCTAATAATAGAACTTAGATTCTCCCCTATGGATTATAATACCTCCTTTAAAACTCATTTGCACAAATCATAGCCAATCCTATGCACCTAGCTCCCATATCCCTTATGTCTCTTCTTATCCGAAACAGACCCTTTATCATGAGCTTGCACCATCTTACAGGATGTGCCACCTTCTGATTTTGTCTGGTGGCTTCCTTGTAGTAAATTTTAACTTACTTTTCACTTTGTAAACTGAGAGTTATATCTAAAGGCTCTATGGATTCAAGTTAAGCATATTTGGCAAGATAATATTTCAAGTGATGCTATCAACTTCATGTTGCTTCCCTTAAGAAAAGACATAATATCTGGTTAGCCTGCCATTAATGATACTAAATTCACCCCTGGATGGTGACTGTTAGATTTCTCTATTTAATACTAACGTTTTTCCCTTTGCAACCAGAAAGTCATCTGTGTAAGGCTACTTCAGCATTATAGCAGTATCCCATTCACTAAATAATTTTAATACCATTGATCATCCTAAATTTATAATTTCTTTACTGCAAGGAACAAAACAAACAAAAATCCTTGCTCTCACAGAGTTTACCAGCCAGTGAGAAGAGAGATAATAGACTTAAAAATTCCCCAAAAAAAAAAAAAAAAAAAAAAAAAAAAAAAAAAAGAAAACTACTGTATAAAGGCGGGAACAGTGGCTCACACCTGTAATCCCAGTACTTTGGGAGGTGGAGGTGGATGGATTACTTGAGCTCAGGAGTTTGAGACCAGCCAGGGCAACCTTGTGAAACCCCATCTCTACAAAAAGTACAAAAATTATCTGGGTGTGGTGGCTCGCACCTGTATTCCTAGCCACTTGGGAGGCTGAGGCGGGAGGATGGCTTGAGCCTGGGAGGCGGAGGTTGCAGTGAGCCAAGATCATACCACTGCACTCCAGCCTGGGTGACAGAGGGTGGCCCTGTCTGAAAAACAGACAAACAAAAAAGAAAAGAAAAGAAAAATACTGCATGAAGTATGTGACGTGGTGAAAAGTGCCATGGAAACAAATAAAGGTGAGAAAGGGGGAGAAAATGAGGGGATGGGAGTGAACTGTGGAGTTGTTATTTTAAACAGGGTGGTCAGGGAAAGCCTCACTAGGTATCTGTGAGTTTTGTGCAGAGACAAATGGACATGTGGACAAGAATCATTCCAGGCAAGTGCAAAGGCCTTGTGGTAGATGCTTGCCAGTGTATTCAAGGAACATCCAGGAAGCTAATGTGACTGGATCAGAGAAAGTGGAGGGAGAATAAGAGCGGAAGAGGCCAATGAGTGGATCAGAGATTGCGTGGATTGAGGAGGTCTTGTGCGCCAATAGAAGGGCTTTGGCTTTTACTCCAAAACAGGCTGTAAGCAGAAGAGCAACATGATCTGTCTTGTATATTACAGGAATTTCTCAGACTGTTGTGTCCAAAATAGGCTGTAAGGAGACTTTTGATTCAGCTCTAACATGTAAAGCTTGAAAGTCATCACTCCCATCCCCAAAACAAGAAAAAAGTAGAACAAACTAAAAATTAACAACTTTTCTTGAACTGATCAGAGAACTAAGGTCACAAGGCAAAGAACCACCCTGAAATCTGGAGACCCAGGAGAATATAGAGATCACAGCCAAGATCTGCTGACTTGAAGTAGAAGCTGCTGGAGCCAGAAACTGGCAGGAATACCTGCGTGGTAATTTTAACAAATGGCTGGAAGCGTTAGTGTGGACCAGCATGACAGTGAGAAACTCCTGGGGGATTAAGAAGACCACCTTGATGCTTTCTTGGTTCTATCTCCACAAGCCCTACCAGGTTCACACAGGAAAGAGCCAAGAAATATCTCCTCATAGCTCTGGCAAAGGGGGGTGAAAAGTAATTATTTTGAATACACCATGAGCATTCTCCATCAGAAAGGCCTACTCTCCAAGGGAAAGGACTTCACCAGAGCCTTACCCCACCTAGGCCAGAAAGTCAGACCTACATAAACAGACTAGGGAGCAGGCAGGAGAGGAAGTTGATAGTTATTGCAATATTCTTAAGAGGCAAAACTACAGGTTGGTTTTTCCCATGAAGAGTCTAGAAAAGATAGGGCCTGAAGGAAATAGAAAAAGCAAACCAAGTAGCAACTTTGTTAGAAAAAAGGACAGTTTAAGGTCATGGACAGGGAATCAAATAGTGAACCATCTCCCCCGGAGAGCAGAATGAAGGCACTATCTCTGAACCATGGCTGTCCTGGAAAGAAATGAGCCCTCCACTTTCACAGCAGACTCATTTGATGGTCTGGACATCAAATGAGTGGACAAAGTGCTGTCCAGGTACACTTGAAGTCCCCTTGAACAGAGAGTAAGGGATTTAGTTACCTTGGATGGGGACAAGGGCATTGAGGGAGACCTTTACTATCTGACCAAGGTAGACCTAAAGGAAACCCATGGAGAATTTGTTCTTGTACCAACACTTCATCACAGGTTACAAATGTCCCTTCACCAATGGGGCATATGTTTCTGGAAACTGGAGCACAGTTAGCAATCTCCAGGATTGCTGTACAGTCCTAAGGTCACAGGATCACCTGAACACACATTCACACTGGGAGTTAGCATTCTCTTCCTTTCAAATCCTCCCAGATCATGACAAATTTCCAGCTTTTTATTTTTTAATAAGTACTCCTCATGTAATTGTGGATCAGAGCCCACAGGCTGCACAGATGCTAATGATGCTCATCCTAATACTATACCACTGTAGAATTCTCCCAGTTCCTGCTTGTCTGCTGATTTTTACCCTGTAGCTCCTCAAGCATTTCCTAGAAAGAACATGAAGCTACTATAAAACTTATATTTTAATATTCAGGAAGTACCCTTGTTTTTGTTTTCCAGTAGATCCAGTCCAATCACTTACATTTTCTCAGTCATTTTAGTTAAAACTATATGTCAGGGCACACCCTAAATGGCAGAGAGGACACATCACAGTATGCAGGACCCTCTCAGAAAGGTCCTCTTTGATGGGGTAACCCTGGTTTCATTGTCATTTCTGTGGCAGTACCTGGACATTCCTGGGATACTGGAACTTGAGGTAACCCCCCAAAGTCCAAGAAATGAGACACAAGAAGATTCCCACTTTTAGGAATCTCTATGCTGGTTTATTTCTATGTCTTTGTGACTGTTTCCACTCTGAACATCACAGAGTACATTAGTGAAATTTAGTTGTTTACTATGAGTGAATGAATAACTGAATAAAAACATATCAGAAAGCAATGTTAAATACATACTTAAACTCCCTTTATAAAGGGAGCTCTCTAACTGCCACCCTCTGGATAAAAGGCATCTTAATTTTCCAATTCCTATATTTATGGTAGAAAAATATAGGAAGCATGTGGAGCTGAGATATCCATATGGGAGGATGGCCTCACAAGTAAATGCTGGTCCTCAGAACTGATGAGCTACCTGACCTGGTATACTGAATTCAGAATAAGGCATTGGAGTGAACAGGTGGACTCATTTCTAGAGCTGCAGTAACAAATTATTATAAACACAGGAGCTTAAAGCAACCAAAATTTATTTTCTCACAGTTCTGGAGGCCACAAGTCTGAAATCAAGGTATTGACAGAGCTGTTTTCTTCTGGAGTCTCTGAGGGAGAATCCCTGCTGTGCCTCTCTCATAGTTCCTGGGTGGCTGCCGGCAATCTTGGCCATTCCTTGGTTTGTAGACACATCACGGTAATTTCTGCTTCCACCATCATGTGGCCTTCCCCTGTGTTTCCCTGAGTCTCAAATATTTCTCTCATTTCTCTTATAAGAAAACCAGACATTGGATTTCGGGCCCACCTAAAACCAAGATGATCTCATCTCAAGATTCTTAATAACATCTGCACAGACCTTATTTCCAAATAAGGTCACATTCACAGGCACTGGGAGCACCTTGTCTTATTGGGACCACTAGATAACCTAGCAAGGAGGTGACAGAACCCTAGCTATAGTCAGAGCACCAAGAGATCATGTCACAGACCTTAGCTCTAGTTCTCATGGGCTCCAACATAATAACAGCTTACTGGATTGTCTACACACACACACACCCATTGTAGTGGTTTTGGAAATTATTTCAGGGACAAGGAGTGCTGTAGAAATCAGTGCTTCCTAAGGTGAAATTAAAATAGATGTGTATGTGATAGTCTCGCCATCTTAATAAAAAGAAGGCAGCTGTTAAGTGGCAGCATTAGCAAAGTAACTTGTTAAGGCTCTTCAAAAGAATTTGCCCTTGAAGTTGGGTGCAGTGGCACGCTTGTGTGGCCCCAGCTACTCGGAAGGTTGAGGTGGGAGGATTGCTTGAGTCCAAGAGTTTGAGACCACCCTGGGCAGCACAGACTCTGTCTCTAACACAAACAAAAAAAAATGTTCTTTTAAACAATTAAATTGCCTACTTCTTCTAACTTGATTACTTTAATAAACCAAATTTTAACCTGATCAGAGGCTACTTCTTATGAAATGTGAATAAGTTAAGGGTGAGCTGATGAAGCACCCTGGTGCTGAATTTACCCACCAGTATATATCTGAACAAGGTAATGCCATTTTTCCAGCCTTAGAAGTCCATGTTTGATTATGCAGCTGATGCTAATGACTTCTAAATAAAAGATGGAAATAAACTTCTTCAGTTAAAAATTAGGGAAGTAGTATTACTGAGATGCTTGCCACATATTCTAGTGTATAAAACACTGGAAAACATACAAGTGGGAGGATGGCTTTTATAAATTTTTAATAGTTGATGTCATAGTCATCGAATTTTACATTTTGACCATGATATTATTTTATTTTAAAAATAGATTAGGAAAACTATGCATAAAGCTAGAAATGAAAAGGGAATCTGTAAACCCCAAAATCTTATGAAAAGGAGTCATAACTCTCAGCAAATATATAAGTTAATACATATACATATACATATACATATATAAGCTACAATTACCCAAGCATTACAAAGAATCTAGGCAAAAGTTAACTCTTCCCCTGTTGAATGTATGCCAAAAGCCATAATATTTTATTTTAATACAACAAAGACTATATCAAACATCCTGGAATCTGGATCAAAGTACCTAAGAATTGAATTATTTTGACAAAATACAGGCTGGACACTCATATCCTTTTTGTAAGGAAATGAAAATTCCTTACAAAAAGGAAAAGTGAAAATTCCTTTTTCATATCAGCCATTCTGGTAGAATGCAAAGTGCCTTTAGACTAACACAAATATATAACATCTTGGCTTTGCCACGTATTGGTCATAGGGCTAGGAAAAAAAAAATCTCCCAATGTGACCTACAACTTCCTCAACTGAAAAACTGAAGCATAATACCCTTCTTGCAATGTTGTTGTGGAGGTCATAAAAAGGATAAAGTGATTTCGAATGTTACTGCTATTTCTAGGCTATGGTCTTTCACTAGGTGAATCTAAGAGACCATAGTTAGGTGGGTTTGGCTACTTCATGTAGCTTTGTGTCAGAGGGGAAAAAAGGGCAATTTTCAATGTTAATTTGTAGATTCCATTTGCACATAAAAATCATGCTATTTTATATTTCTTTAATTACGACTAAGGAGCAGTGTGCTATTCCTAATGTGACAGTCACAGAGATGTGCTGCTCACATCCGCCTTCAAGAAAAGACTCGCTGCCCAGCTGTGAGGAGTGTGGTTTGCTCCCGGCCTCCAGCTGTTAGTCCCTTCAGCATCTGCTTCAGCTTTCCACACATTTCACACATGAGCACTGTTAGTTGTGCAGTGGTCCCTAGCCAATGACTGAGTCGGGCAGTGGTAGCCAAGAGCCTGTTCTCACAGCAGCCTCCTGCCAATAACTGAACAGGGAGTGATGCAATGCCCAGCCACTTCCACCCAACGCAGATTCCTCTCGTGGGCAGGTGTGTCCCGAGCTCCCCCACTGGGCTGGCATAGGCTTAGTCAGGCTAGCTTTATGAATGACAGCATCCCTGTCCAGTCCTGCTTCCTTCCTTTTCTGTTCCCAGGTGTACTCCCCAATAAATAGTTTGCACTCCTAACAGCCACAATGTCTGCTTCCAGAGAACCCAAATTGTAATACATAAAATATGTTCAAGAGGTGTATCTTATGAAGCCACAATAACAACAACAACAAAAATCCTGGTAGAAGAACCAATGGAAATGCAGAGGTTCTTCATTACTTTGCCTAAAACGTCCCAGACCAGGTATCTACTCTATCCTAAATGAACAGTTCATAGCTTCAGTCTGTTCCTGTTAGTGTTAAGCCAATGTTAGTATTTTTCTGTTTGGTCCAATGGGAATTTGCTTGCTCTGAGTTGAGCCTACTTCTTCATGTGTTCTCTGTGTCTCTGTGAAAAGGAAGAAAAAAGCAGCTACAATGTGATTCGAGACACTGAAGCTTTTCTTTTATATTGATTAAGGTTCTCAACTTCTTTAAATATCCCTCTGAGGTCTTATTTTCCAAGCTATTAATCATTTTTATTGCTTTTCTCTGGAAATGATCCAAACTCTACACTCTGCATCTGTCTTCAGATGCAGTTTCAAACTCTTTGCAGGTCTCTAGTAACAAGCTGGCTACTGCAGAATAAGACAGAGAAACTCAATGACCATCATTACTGACAAGAACTCACTCTAAAAACTAGGGATACAAGTTTTCTAGATACGTTCCCTTTGTCATTCAGTGATTGCATAATATTAAACATTTTACTTGTTTTTATTCTACCTTACTCTAGAGATTTTTGATAGTATTATTTAAAATGTACTAAGAATCAGCAGTATACAAGGAATGATTTCAGCAGAAACACAAAATTGCTTTCTATCAATTCCATAAATAAACATTTTATAAATCTTTCTATTAAAATACTACTACTGGCACTTAAACCCACACATGTCCCTAAAAGTGATGGCAAATGACACAAAAGAACGAAAGGGCCCAGTTCTTCTGTCTTCTATTAATGTTTAATCTTTTAAAATAAATGCAAAGATTGCCATTGACTCTGTTTGCAGTCCCTGTTTTTTGTAAGCCAGCTTTCTTGGCCTCCACAGTCTGTGTATGATCTGCTTTCCTAGCACGTTCTCCAAGAATCCCTTCGCTCACTTTAAATTCCATCAAACTCAACTGTACACCATTTCTCTGCAAACACTGCTGCTTTCCTTAGCTCTCTGCCTTACTTAGCATTTCATACTTCCTCAAATACATTTCCCCCATTCAAATAGCTTGCCATCCAAAACCCAATTTGAAAACCTCCTTTGCCTTGAAGCCCTTTCTAATGCCCACAGTTGTACTTTCTCCCTTCTCTGAAAACCAAGAGCACCCTATTGCATGATCCCATTCTACCTTATATTACCTGACATGCACGTGCATCTTACTTCAGATGCTCCTCCAGCCAGGAACACTGGCTTGTTTTTCAGTGCATTTCCTCCACCTTTCCGCCATATATTCATCCAATAAGTTACTAGATTGGTTACAAGTATGTGCCAGGCACTCCAGCAAGTACTGGAAATATAACTACAAGCAAAGCTGACTTCGAACCTATTCACAGGGAACTTAACAGGAAGAACTACTGAAAATGCAATGACTGTAGTCCCACAGCAGACCTAGGGCTCTTGGGCTGGGGTAGGAGACATTGGTAAGGCTCCTAATCCAGACTTTAAGATCAGAGAACTCTAACAAAGACTAAACTGCAAGCATTTAGCCAGGAGAATAAGCTAGGTGGTGGTGATAGTTACAAGTAGAGAAATAGCTTTGAAAATGCCAGGAGTCAGACAGCACTGTAGTGTCAAAGCATGGGTGAAGCATGAGAATGGATGGGCCAGAACTGAAAGTGAGAGGTGAGACTCAGATGTGAGCAGAAGCCAGTCAGGACAGGCCTTTTAAGACAGTGAGGGAGATACCCCTATTAGCCCAAGGGCAATGGCAAGTCACTGAAAGAAAATCAGAATTCGCATTTTCTTTTTTTTCTTTTTTGAGACACAGTCTCGCTCTGTTGCCCAGGCTGGAGTGCAGTGGTGTGATCTCAGATCACTGCAACCTCCACCTCCCAGGTTCCAAAGATTCTCCTGCCTCAGCCTCCTAAGTAGCTAATATTACAGGTGCCCGCCCCACCACCACAACTGACTAATTTTTGTATTTTTAGTAGAGATCGGGTTTCACCATGTTGCAGGCTGACCTCAAACTCCTGACCTCAGATGATTCACCTACCTCGGCCTCCCAAAGTGCTGGGATTACAGGCATAAGTCACAATACCTGGCCAGAATTTACATTTTCAAATGACCCTTCACAACTGAAAGGGTCATTTAGTTGCAAGAGACAGGGAACTGAGAGACTACTTAGCAGCCTTAGTAGTTGGTTAAGCCGTAGTAGCATTAGTAGCTAAGTTAATAACTTAGTAGGGTAACTAACATATTAGCATTGCCAATAATCCAGGCAAGTTTCAATAGGTGGTGTGATAAGAGACATATGCTCTTATATTGCAAACAAATATAATTTGCCAAGTTACAAGTCAAATACATATCTACCAGCTTTCACCCTCTCCATAAATAAAATTTAAGTGACATTTAAGTGAAAACATACAACTACTCCATAACAGTGGGGGGGCCTCTACTGTCCTATGCCAGACTGTCTCATCTAACATCTGTATTTTTAACATACTTGCTGCCATTCTAGCATTTCAGCCATGACTATCATGGAGAAATTCACTGAGTTTCCAAGTGTTGCTGCAATTCACGATTCATGTGGTTAATCAATACTGCAAGTATTTTTATTTTTGTAACAGATATAATTACTATACTTAATTGATAAGCACTGAGGACAAACATCTAACATATGTATCCAAGAAAATCCACTAGCAAGGAGTATCATATTTCCTTCCCCACATTTTTTTGACCACAGGCAAAATCAGCAGGCATTTTTGCTACCATCTTTGTTTAAACCTGATTGGTAGATGAGAATTAATTTAGAGGTTACTTCATTGGGAGTTTACCTTTTTGGTCAGGAAATAGCACAGATCTCCCTGTGTAACATAAAACTAACAGAAAAAGACAGACGAGAAATGCAGCAGGTAAGGTTTCCTCATGGTTACAGCTCACAGCCTTTTACTACACCACCAGCACTGCCACCACCAGCTCACAAAGAGACCAGGGTTATCTTCTCAGCAGATCACAGGGTGTGTCTTGGTCCGTTCAAGCTGCTATTACAAAGTACTACAGACTGAGTGGCTTATAAATAACACAAATTTATTTCTCACAGTTCTAGAGGCTTGAAAGTGTGAGAATGGAGTGCCAGCATGATCAGGTTCTGGTGAGGGCCCTCTTCCAGGTTGCAGACAGCCGACTTTTTTTTTTTTTTTTTTTTTTTTTTGAGACAGAGTTTCGCTCTTGTTACCCAGGCTAGAGTGCAATGGCGTGATCTTAGCTCACCACACCTCCACCTCCCGGGTTCAAGCGATTCTCCTGCCTCAGCCTCCCGAGTGGCTGGGATTACAGGTATATGCCACCAGGCCCAGCTAATTTTCGTCTTTTTAGCAGGGATGGGGTTTCTCCATGTTGGTCATGCTGGTCTCAAACTCCCTGCCTCAGGTGATCTGCCCACCTCAGCCTCCCAAAGTGCTGGGATTACAGGCATGAGCCACCGCACCCAGCCACAGCTGACTTCTTATATCCTCTCATGGTAGAAAGAGAATAAAGGAGCTCTCTGGGGTCCCTTTTATAAAAGTATCAATTCTATTCATAAAGGCTCTACCCTCATGACCTAATTACCTCCCAAAGATCCCACCTTCTGATACCATTTATCATATGAATTTGGTGGGGGGATAGACATTTAGTCTATTGCATACTGTTATGAGAAACTGGGAATTGTCTTGATAGCTGCCATAGCAACTATCTAGTTAATGCCAAAAAGGAGGACCCTAAATAAACCATTTTGAAACAGGTCATCCTTTTTAGTGAATGTCCTTTATCATCTAATTGACTCAAAATTAAATAATTAACTTGTTCAGTTCCCTAAGCCACATTTCTTTTAAACCAGATTTGTAGTCCTTTTTACTTGAAGTATGTACCAAGAAATTATATTACTCATATCAGTGTTCTGTGGACTCTTAATAAAGCTGTTGTTATTATTTGTCTCTGTTTGGTCTTATAGATGAGGTGAGTATTTGGTTGTACCTATTGTAAAAAGAAAAACAAAACATAAACATCTAGGCCACCTGTACTGTGGCTCTGTTACATGAAAAAATATTCAAGCCTTATTTGTCCCCATGTATATGAGCTAAAATTGTTCAAAACTTGACGTCTGTGGATTTTCTTGGCCAGGCTTTGACCAGAACCTTCAAGCTGGGCATGTCTCCCTTGTCAGGCTTCTAACTTTCATAAAGAAGTGACAGTCATCCCTATCATCACAGATCTTGCTCAGCTAACTGATAGAAAATAAATCTATACACAGTAACAGAAAAGATTAATTGCAAAGCCCAACTACCTGTCAGAGAAAATGACCTTGAATTCTTTGTTTCTCAACAGGAGACAGAAGAATATGCAATCCATCTATTCCTTTAGCTATTCAAAAATCTTTACTGGATCAAGCCTTATAAAATGAATTATGTAATTGGAAGGCACCATTTTGGTTTCCTAGTTAAATCGTTTTTTTCTCAATGTGCTTTAACAGTTTCTCATCAGCATATTTTGTGAGATAATATGAAAAGAGAATCTTATAATACTCAGAATATATTTATTTTACTCTAAGGGTGTCATCAAGTATATTGTTTCTTGTATTACCTGGTAACCTCTTTAAGAGAACTTCTAGGATAAATTTCTTGTAGGTCTTATTGCCAGAAAGAGCTGGGTTTCCCCTGAGGCAACTGGACTTGTTTTTATTTTTTATGGATGCAGTGAATCAGAGACCTGGTAATGTTCCTGCTGTTGTGTTGGCTGCTAGAAATCTTACAGCCAAAGCAGTGGCTCACAGATTCACATTAAATTACTCTTTGCATTTGTTTCTTATTACAAAAAGAAAACATAATTATTAAAGAAAGATGGTAAATTCTGATAAGAAAAAAGGACATAAAAATTACTTGTATTCTCACTATTCCAAGATGATCGCTGTTATTTTGTTAATTTTTAGAGCTTTATTCCTATGTATATGTCCTTGTAGTCTTTTATAAAAATAGAATCACATTGCATATCTCTGCTACTTGCTCTTTTTATTTGATAGTTTACTGTGAAAAAAAATTACATATTATTAACTATCCGGCTGCAACATTTTTAACGACTGTTGAGAATAAACATTCCATAGATGTACCGACATCATTCCACTATCCCCTTATAATTATGTTGTTTCCATGTTTGTGTTATGATATGTTCTGATGAATATCTTTATTATAGTACCTTTATAATAACCTTTTACAAAAATCTTTTTTTTTCTTTAAGAACACATTTTTAGAAGTAAAGTGATTAGGTCAAAATTTACATAAAATTATAAGGTTACTGCTAGAAATTAAGAAATTGCTCCTTCAAAGGCTGTATAAGTTTTTAGTCCGAGTACTTTTATTAAATATCAAACATTAGTTACAGAAGGTTGTTTGTATTATTTGACACTTCACACACATGAGCATGTAGATGCACGCGCGCACACACACACACACACACACACACACATTCACAGAAACACAGAGTACCAGTGCCACTGATGGGCTATTTTAACAGATACGGATGTGGCGGCCACCAGCTTACCCTCTGAGCCTGGCCCCACAGGGAGTCGATGGGTCCCAACATCACATCTCTGCTCCCTGATTCTAACTAAAACAAGCTAAGAGTAGACAGTCAATCTAAGTTAGGTCATTTTACACTTTATCTTGCATTTGCATAAGGAAAGCAAAGACGCAGAAACTGGAAATGTTTGGACTTATGAATTGAAGGCTCCGTGCCTCCATGAGAATATTCACAAATTCCTGCCCCTGCAATCCTAAAAACTATAATAAGCCTCTCCTGTCTGAGACATGGTTTTCATCAATATCAAACCATGCTGGCCTAGCCAACAAATAATGATGGAAATAGTAATAAAACTAACATTTATTGGACATTCATGACGAAACATCGATGTTCTAAGAGCTTCATCTATATTGTTTCACTCAATCTTTATAACAAGCTTAAGAGGTAGGTAACATAAACATCTTGATTTTAGAGATGAGGAAACTGAAGCACAGAGAGGTTAAGGGACTTGCCCACTTACCTAAGGTCACATGGCTCATAAGCAGCAGGGCTAAGATTTGAGTCAACAAAGGCCATGTTCTTAATTATTACACTGGAGTGGCCTCTACCCTTCAGGAAGTCATAGAAACGTGATCTCAACACAACCAAAGGAGCCATGTCATAGGCACCACTGACATGGGCAGTGCACAAATAGCTTCCATCAATCCAACGCTCACTGTGACCCCAGAGATGAGCAAACTGGACTTGGGATGGCTACAGATTCAGCTGATAGTCACCTGAAGAACATCCACCAGGGAAAGGAGGGTGTGTCCTGCTCCCCTACGCAAATCACATTCTCCCTCTACTGTGGCTAGAGAGGTTGGATGTGGTTGCTTTTTTACTTGTCACCCTATGGTACATTTACCCTTATTGATCCAGGAAGGGATGTGATTTAGATCCTAAGGTTGGGAACTTTTTCAGTTTTTAAATCATATCAGGAGATCCACGCAGGCTTCACCTAGAAAGCAAGCACTGGGAAGCAAGCCAAAGAGACATCAGCATGCCAAGAGGCAGGAAATAGATTATCCTACACAATTATAATGGGTGATATTATCAGACTTAAAATGTATTTATTGGGCCGGGCACAGTGGCTCACGTCTGTAAGCCTAGCAATTTGGGAGGCTGAGACAGGTGAATTGCCTGAGCTCAGGAGTTTGAGACCAGCCTTGGCAAGATGGTGAAACCCCATGTCTACTAAAATACAAAAAAAAATCAGCAGGGCGTGGTGGCAGGTGCCTGTAATCCCAGCTACTCAGGAGGCTGAGGCACGAGAATTACTGAAACCCAGGAGATAGAGGTTGCAGTGAGCCAAGATCGCACCACTGCACCCCATCCTGGACAACAAGGTGAAACTCTGTCTCAAAAAAAAATGTATTTATTGAATTAACAGGAAATATCAGATTGTTGTTTTTACTTGTGTAACTTGTAATATAATTATTTTAATGATTGAAAACTTTGGAAGTGAATGCATTTTCAGTAGCCGATATGCCATTCCAAATTGAGAATATGAAGGGATATAGAACGGATGATGATGATTTCTCTCATAATGACTTTGGGTTCCACAGTAGGTCTACACCATCTTAATTTTAAAAATAGTATCACACTAAGAGTCAGAAAAGCAGTATTTCTCCAATTTTACCAGCTGTCACGAATTTTAGTCTCTAATTCCCTTAAATCCCTTCCAAATCATTGTGAGAATAGCCAGGCACTGATCTTGCTTCTCTATGGCACAGGCCATTTTCTCTTCTCTTTTCCAGCCCTCTGTGGCCATTCCCTCCATGTCCGCTGTCCTGCTGATGTTCCTGATGGCACCACTGCTGCTATAGACACCAGCTGTAGCGACCTATGTCACTTTAACTTTCACAAGATCTGTACAGAGGCCTCCAGTACCTGCTCTTCCAGCATTAAGATTCCTGAGGAGATGCCATGTCCTCTCCCTGCAGGAGCTGCCAGCACTAGAGTGGCTGCCCCTGGCACATTCTCTGGTCCTCAAAGAGCACAGGCACACAGGCTCCTGGAGTCACCACTCTCCACATTGCAGCCACTTCAGTCTGACAATAATATACCAGGTGTCATCCAAAGTCACTTTCCTTTTCTCACTTGCCCATCATCTTGAACCAATTTTGTTTATCCATTTGTCTTCCTGGAAGGTGTCTTCTCTTGCTGAAGGCTTCATGATCACTCCCATAAATAGACTCTACCCCGTCCAGACATTCCAGACATGTCTGAATACATGGGTAAACACTGATTTGGCTCGGACTGCATCTCTTTCCGTTATATCTATTACCATTATTGCTATTATCCCATCATTATCAGCATCATCATTATGTTGATGATGATGATGATGATAAATTGGAGTCTATTAGTGACATTTGCTATATATCAGACCACATTGGGGAACATTAGATGCACCCTTCCATCCAATTTTTCAATACAAAAACATTTCTAGAAGAATTCCCATATTTAAAAAGCCTAGCACAGCATTTTTCGTCTTTAAAATAAACATAATTGATGTTATGTACTTGAGAAAAAAATATATGTAATAAGCCTAGCTTAAGTTTTTCTTCTTACGTATGTATATAATTGCTGTTGCATGTTAAAATAATAAGTAAAAAAGAAGCTTCAAAATGGCCTATCTGTAATATTTTTGGCTTAGCAGTTAAAAGGTCTAGGTTCTAATCACGCTTCACTCTTCAACTCACTGCGTGCCTTTGGAAAAGGCTCAAAACCACGCTAAACTTCCGGTTCCTTATTAATAAAATTGTTTTAAAAAAACATTTTGTGGATATTCAATTTCAGAAATAGAGTAGTTTACAAATAATAATTTTCACTTCTGATCTCTCATTTTTCACCAAGAATCATACCCAAAAAACCCATGTTAAGTCTCTGTTTTGGAAAGCTGCTATCAGTTATAACTATGTGACTGGTAGATGACCACATAAACCAAGAGACAAATATTAATAAGGTGCTTAAAGGGAAAGCTCAAAACTTCTTGTCACCAGTGTGTTACTGATGAAGAAAACTATGCTTATGGCAGTGAGTACAATGATCTGATCTTCAGTATCTGAATATCCATGTATTGATGTATGTATACATCTATTTATCTATCTTATGTTTTCACCACACCACAATTCTCTTGATCCCATGGCTAGCAGCCTTAACTATACCTACAAGAGCAGCAGGAACAAGGGAGAGATGTGAATAAAAGACCATCACTACCCTGATTTTCCTTCCTCATCCCTACGCCTCCTTGCCTCAGCTTCACTCCATTCTTATGGATGTCCATATATCACTGAAGGTTCTTCTGGTAGCAATAATTACTATGACAAAACATTTTTTATACTATTTAACAGAGATTGGGACATTTTAGATTTGTACAAGCCAACTCCTTTTTCCTTTTTTGAGACAGGATCTTGCTTTGTGGCCCAGGCTGGAGTGAAGTAGCATATCATAGCTCACTGCAGCCTTGACTTCCTGTGTTCAAGTGATCCTTCTGCCTCAGCCTCCCAAGTAGCTAGGACTACATGTGCACACCACCACACCCAGCTAATTTGTTTTTGTAGAGGCTGGGTCTCACTATGTTGCCCAGGCTGGTCTCAAACTCGGGCTCAAGCAATCCTCCCACCTCAGCCTTCCAAAGTACTAGGATTACAGGAGTGGACCACTATGCCCACCTGCAACTTATTTTTATTTGAAAAAAATCTAGATATTAAGAATTTGTTAGGAACTGTGTTTGGAACTGCAAAGACCAAAAAGATGAATCAGATATGGATGCTTCCATCAAAGAACTAGCATTTGAGAATGTACTGGAGAATGGGATTTTCTGCACTTCTAACACGCTGTGTTGCTGCATAGGAAGTTACCCTAAAGCTTAACAGCCTAAACCAGCACACATTTATTATTTCACAGTTTCTGTGGGTCGTGAATTTGGGAGTGACTTAGCTCTTCTGAGCCAGATCTTTCATAAAGTTGATGTTGGGATTTGAGTGAGGACTGCAGTTATCTAAAGGCTTGACTAGTGCAGCAAGATCTGCTTTTGTGATGCCTCGCACACACAGCGAATGGCAGGAGGCCTCATTGCTTGCCACATTGGCCTCTGCACACAGTTATTGAGCATCCTCACAACATGGCAGCTGCTCTCCCCACAGCAAGTGATCTGAGAAAATGGAAATGTGGAAGCAGCTGTGTCCTTTACGGCCTACCCATGAAGACCCATGTTATTATTTCCAAAGTAATCTTGTTGATTTCATAGGTCAACCTTTTTTAATGTGGGAGGAAGCTACTTAAGAGCATAAATACCAGGAAGGCAGAGGCCATTGTGGGGTCACCTTGGAGCCTGGCTACCACAATGTGTAATGGACTCTCCCCAGGTCTCACTTCCTTGCAGGTCAAAGCCGCAACAGTATTTCAAACTTCACCAGCTCATGCCCCAATCACTGACTAAACATTCCAAGTTCCTAAAAGTCTCTTTTCTTCCCTAGCACTTTTGAAGCTTTCTAGAGAGCCTGCTGAAAGAAATGTGCTGCTGCACAGCACCATTCTCCTACTCAAGATTGCTGCTGCATCAGGAATTGCCACTGAAGAAATGGACACTCAGTGCCAAACTAGACAACATTTGCTTTAGAGCCAAGGGATCTCCTCTTCACTCAGACTCTCCGTTGCCCTTTGGTAGCTAGGTTTTTCTTAATTAGGTCAAAGTCATCAACTTAAGTCCTTCCAATCTCGGCTTGTATTCTCTTTCAGAAGGCTCTTCAACCCTCATTTGTTACTCAGTTCACCAGACTGACCTAGATAAATCTTTATTACCTTTAAACTAGGCATTTCTATCCTCCCCCTCCTGCTTATGATCTGTTATATTTACAAAAATAAAGTCAAAAGTTAAAAATGCCTTGAGATAGAAGAACATTTTGATATATTTGCTGAGTCTCAGCCCTTGATGGTATCTTTCTACTAACTAAATTTCCATTACCGTTATTCTTGCAATTAGGTCAAATGAAGTCTGGAGTTCAGAGTCCAGCCCACCAGTCACTGTGGTGCTAACCTGTAGTGATAAACCCTGTAGCCACACATGGGTGGATGAACAGACAGGTCAACAGCCACTTTAGCTTAATGACTGTGGAAATGCTGCCTAAATTTAACACAGAAGCTTGCTCTGCATTTTCGAATCAAAGGGAAGAAAGCAAATTTTAAGATACTATAATAAACTTACTTCTTGTCTCCATTATGGAAAAAAACTATATTTTTAGTCATTCTACTTAGATATTCCTCAATAAAGTCTGCATTTCTGCAGAAAGCTGGAATGAACTGTATGAAAGGTTACATTGTCACTGGATCCATTAACAGAAGTTCATCCTTCTATCCCGATTGAAAGCTCCTTGCCTTAAGTCAAAGTTTCTGTCACCATGGAAGCCAGAAGACAGTTGGAATAGAAGTAAAATGGCTCAAAACGCTCATTTATAAAAGGAGTTGTGAATTTCGTAGCAGAGATCCAAGGTAGACAATAATAAATGACGCAGATCCCCATCTGATTTTTAAAGTTGAACACAGTTAAAATTCTCATTCATGGGACTAGTCTAGGATGTGAATTTATGCTTTCAAAATGGGAAATTGTGAAGACTCAGCATTATCATGGCAGAAGTCTAGCTTTATTTGGTAAATCTTGCCTCATAATGATAATAAAGGTTAACTGTGTCTCACCACATGCAAAAAAATGTTAAGTGTGTAATGCATATGTTAATTAGCTTCATTTAGACATTCCATAATGTATACATGCTTCAAAAAAACATGTTGTAAATGATAAATATATACAATTTTTATTTGTCAATTTAAATAAATAAATAATTTTAAAAATTATTCCCCTGCCTTGATGGTCATTACCACTTTTTTTTTTTTTTCAACTTTTTAAGTTCAGGGGTACATGTGCAGGATGTGCAGGTTTATTACATAGAAAAACGTGCGCCAGGGTAGTTTGCTGCACAGATCATCCCTTCACCCAGGTATTAAGCCCAGCATCCATATTAGCTCTTCTTCCTCATGCTCTCCCCTCTGTTTGCCCCCACCCCAACAGACCTCAGGGTTTGCTGTTCCCTTTCATGTATCCCTGTGTTCTCATCATTGAGTTCCCGCTTGCAAGTGAAAACATGCAGTGTTTATTTTCCTGTTCCTGGGTTAGTTTGCTGAGGATAATGGCTTCCAACTCTATCCATATCCCCTCCAAAGGACATGGTCTCATTCGTTTTTATGGCTGTTAAGTTAATCATGGTACAACGACTTTTAGTTGGAAATGTCTCAATACATTGAACAATATGAAGGACCACCTCAAATCATTAACTCCTTGGGAATTGGTGTAATATATACTAGTTTTTATTAGTCTGCTGCTGTAAAAAATTATAAATTTAGCAGCTTAAAACAACACCCATTTATTATCTTGCAGTTCTGGAAATCAGAAGCCCAGTCACAGCATAGCTCCTCTGATCGCCCTGTTTAGGATATCACAAGGCTAAAAACAAGGTATTAGCAGGGGTGTGTTCTTTTCTGGAAACTCTGGCAATGAATCCACTTCCATGATTATTCAAGGTGGTGGCTGGACTCAGTCCCTTGCAGTTGTAGGACTGAGGCTCCTGTTTCTTTGCAGCTAATAGCCAGGGCTATTCTTAGCCCAGAAAGATCTCTCTCTGTTCCTCCTTGCAAACGACCTTCTCTGTCTTCAAGCAAGCAATAGCATATCAAGTCTACTGACTCTTCAAATATCTCTGGCTTTCTTTTCTGTTGTCAGCCAACCAAGGAAGCTTGGTTTTAAGGATCCACATGATTACTTTGGGCACATCTGGATGATCCAGGATAGTCTCC
The DNA here is from genome assembly GCA_036589455.1 of Ateles fusciceps. Classification (NCBI taxonomy): domain Eukaryota; kingdom Metazoa; phylum Chordata; class Mammalia; order Primates; family Atelidae; genus Ateles; species Ateles fusciceps. The sequence goes on along the minus strand of JAZHEH010001266.1, from coordinate 11,560,679 downwards.
CTGTTTTAAAGTTAGCTGATTAGTAACCTTAATTATATCTTCAAAGTAGAGTATATATTTACAGATATAATTAAGAATTTGTCATGTAAGGTAACATAATCACTCGTGTAACACCAGAGAAGGAAGGTTATGGGGCCAAAGTTCTGTCTGCCACATGGGGGATGAGTGTGAAGAAGGATTTTCCCCTTATAATAAATATTCCTCTATTACTTGGACTTTTTTCTTAATATAAGCAAATACTAGTTTTGTAACTTTTAAAACTTTTTTAAAGATTAAAAGAATTCAAAGTCATCTATTCTCAAGTACTCAAAGTTCTTTCAGAATCCTTTATTCACAAAAAATATGAATTGCATTCTTATCTGTTAATTTAAGTAGGGAAATCTACTAGCTATCATTGTTTGGCTTAGTTTGATTTAAGATCAACACTTTAAAGTTATGTATGAAGATTTTTACCAAAAAAAATTATTTTTCCAAAGGTATTACTGACATCACATACAGAATTGAACCTCTATCTTTTTGAAAGAAAAAATTGTTAAGTAATTAAGCAATCTAGATTTTAAAATAAATGTGCATTTGGTACTCCCAGTACTAAGTGTCATAACAGAGATACATGGAAATGGGAAATGGTATCCATGTTACGTATAATCTCACTGAGAAGGCAAAGATTAAAAACATAAAGTAATAATAATATACTCTCTTGTGTTATGTATAATTTGTACCTTTGGACTTCAGAAGAAGGTACTGTCACTGCCATGGTGGGGATATTTCCTATAAAAACTGGAATTTGGACTTGTCAATGACGTTCTGCCCTTTTGAACCTATGTCCCTCAACTCCTCCCTTCCAAAGAGGAAGCCTGGGTTGAGCCTAGCGTTCTAAATCCTGAGGGAGGGAGTAGCTGTTATGTCACTATATTTCAATCTCCTCTTATCACACTAGTACAAATTCTTCATGGCCCTGACACAGACAGATACAGAGGCAATTCATGCAAATTATGATGGACTTCGCTGTCTCAGATCAAAAAAGTCAGAAGTTATCACAATAAACTTAATTCCTCCCCTACATGTTATTTAGTACTCAGAGATAAAATGTGAAATATGTAGAATTTGGAACTGCATTTAAATTGTCAACAGTCCAATATTCTAATTCTTTCATACTCATTATAACCTTTAAAATATCATCATTTTCACCTTTAGCTCTCCTAAACTGGCTGACTTAGGATTTTGGCAGTGTATAACAGTTGTTACCATATTACTTTTCTTTTCATGTTTATAACTAGGATTCCCCAACTTCCTGGAAATATCCAGAAGTTTAAAATAATTTCTCTAGTATGTTAAAAGGTTGCCTTGCACAATGTCCATTTCTTTTCACCAGTTATCAAATAGATAATTTAACCTGGACTAAAAATATTACTTATCATAAGTTATCCCAGAAGACGTTAGCAGCCAAAGTCAAAGACACGAATAAATGCCTGGTGCTGTTACATTTTTTTTTTTTTTTTTTGACTGTGCATGGTGTTTATTAGTGACGACAGTGAGGTGAGGCAGGGGCTCATGGAGCATGCTCTGTAGGTCACACACTAGACCCATAGGCAAGAGTGGCCGGGGAGACAGGTCCTCTGTGCCCTGTCTCTCCCCATCTAACCCTAATCTAACAAGCGGCAGCTATAAGTCAGGGAACAAAATCTGGATCCCGGTTCTCCCAGGATGTGTGAGGGACAAGAACATCCAGTTACATTTGCCAAAATTCTGCATAATTTTAGTAACATTGCACAGAGCACTTCTAAGATAGGCTGTCTGTGCCACTCAGGTAGGCTGGAAGCTGGGACTAAAACATATTTAATTTTTAGTCCTATCAGAGTATTATTAATTAAAACAACACTGTTGAGTTAGTAAATCATAAAATGTTTTGTCTTTGTATAGCATTCTTCAGTCTAGAATACCCAATTGCACTTTTACAGAATAGTATGTAGCACAGCAGTTGCATTTTCTAGCTGCTGCAAGGCAGAGTAAAAAAGAACATTGGTTTTGAAGTCACACATTAACTAGGCTCAAAAGAAGCCAAACAATCCCTATCAAAATACCAATAATCATCTTCACATAAATTAAAAAAAAAAACTCCTGAAATTCAGATGGAATCACAAAAGACCCCCAGTAGTCAAAAAAAAAAAAAAGAAAGAAAAAGCCAGAAGTATCACACTACCTGACTTTAAAATATATTACAAAGCTATGGTAACCAAGACAACATTGTTCTTGCATAAAAACAGACACATGTAGCCATGGAACAGAATAGAAAGTCCAGGTTTAAATCCGCATACTTACAGCCAACTGATTTTTTACAAAGGTACTAAGAACGTTCATAGGAGAAAGGACAGTCTCTTCAATAAATGGTACTGGGAAAACTAGATATCCATATGCGGAAGAATGAAACTAGACCCCTATCTCTTACCATATACAAAAAAGAAAAAAAATCAACTCAAAATGTAAGACTAGAAACTGTAAAACTGCTAGACAAACATATGGAAAATGCTTCAGGACATTAGTCTGGGCAACAATTATGTGGAGCAGACCTCAAAAGCACAGGCAATAAAAGCAAAAATAGATAAATGGAATTATGTCAAATTTAAAAGCTTCTGCATGGGAAACAATCAACAGAATGAAGAGACAACCTGCAGAATGAGAAAAATGTTTGCAATCTATTCATCTGTTGAGGAATTAATATGCAGAATATACAATGAACTCAACTCAACAGCAAAAAAAAAAGAAAAGAAAAATCCAATTTAAGAATGTGCAAATGAGCTGAATGAACATCTCTCAAAAGAAAACATAGAGATAGCCAACAGATATTTTAAAAAATGATCAACATCACCAACCATGATGGAAATACAAACTAAAACCATGATGAGATATAATTTTACCCCAGTTAAAATGACTATTATCATTATCAAAAAGACAAAAAATAATAAGTGCTATGAGGATGCAGAGAAAGGGGAACTCTTATACACTGTTGGTAGGAATGTACGTTAGTATAGCCATTATGAAAAACAATATGGACAGTCTTAAAAAACTAAAACTAAACTACCATATAATTCAGCAACCACACTACTGAGTATATATTCAAAGGAAAGAAAATTGGTATGTTGAAGAGATATCTGTACTCTCATGTTTACTGCAGTACCATTCATGATAGCAAAGATATGAAATCAACATAAACAGGTTGATTTGCCCATCAACAGCTGAACGCATAAACAAAATGTAGTATATATACACAATGGAATCGTATTCAGCCATAAAATAAATGAAATCCTGTCATTCATGGCAACAATAGATGATCTTGAAGAACTACATGTTCAGTTAAATAAGGCATAGAAAGGTAAATATCATATGTTCTCACTCATGTGAAAGCTTGAAAAGTTGATTTTATACACATAGAGAGTAGAATAGTGGTTACTAAGGCTGGGAAGGGTAGAAGGGAATGGGGATAGTGACAGGTTGGTTGGTTAATAGTTTCAAATTAACAGCTAAAAAAGAGAAATAGGTTCTAGTATTGCATAGCACTATAGGGTGGCTACAATTAACAAGAATTTATTGTATATTTCAAACAGGTAGAAGGGAAAATTTTGAATGTTTCCAACATAAAGAAATGGTAAATGTTTGAGATGATGGATAGCATAATTAGCCTGATATAATTACACATGGTATTCATGTATCAAAATGTCACACTGTACCCCATAAATAGGTACAATTGTTGTATGTCAATAAAAAATAATAAAAGCAAAAAATGATTTAAAAAATATACTTTTTTAAGAAATCTAAGACCTTCACCAGCTATAAGACAATAAGCAATTAAACTAACTTTTCTGGGCCTTAGATTTTCATCAGTAATATGGAACTCATAACATTATTTCCCAGGTAAATAAATAAATAAACTACATGGAAGAACAAAAATCAATTAAGATATATAACAAAAACTAAATAAAATACTGTAATTTCTCTCTTATAAGATAAGGACATTGAAACTCAGATGTTAGATTATTTCTCCAAAGTTTTACCACAAACAAAGTGTCCAGGCTAAAATTTAGATAGTTTTCCTAGACCTTATTAAAATAAGTTTTAAATAATACATATATGTCTTTGTGGTCTTTCACACACCGGGAAGAAATGGTAGAGACAGGTAGACTGAAATCTGATGTCACTATCCGTTTCCATGCTTCCAGCATTACGAAAATTGCAGAATCTCTTGCACATAGTATTTATACAAGAAGCTGTGAACCAGGATGTAGCCAAGGGGCTAATATTCTAGGTTATTCTATGCTTGGACAAAACACTCTCAGTACTTTCTGTAACTTTCTCACTTTTTGTAACCAATTTTACCTGAGGCAGAGAACCATATGTATCCTTCCCAAATGGCAATATTACCTCCCCTTCACAAATGGGTCCCTTCTGGGATCTGATGTGAGCAAAGGAAATAATCAGCAACAACAGGGAGAAAAAGAGGCTACTTTGAGGACTAATGTAAGCTCTTTTTCAGGAACTGTGAAGCATGCAATGCCATCATAATGTAAAATGCATTAAACTGTCAGAATGAAGATCCTGTCTTCAATCATGTAAAGTCCCTCAAGGTTTCAATGTTCAATTTTGCATTAAGAAATCTCCTGACCCTCTCCTCCAACCCAAAAAAGAAAAGTTGCCTTAGAAAAGGGGAACAAGTTGAAATATTTTAATAGAATGTATGGTTCATGAACATACACCAGGTAAAACTACAAAACCTTTTTTCAAGTCACAGAGCTTTAAACCCAAATTCAATGAGTATTCTATAAGTAATTCCATAAGTGGTGTTGATTAAATATTATTTTGCTTAATAAGACAAAAAATCAAAATCTATTGACAAACTGTTGATAATCAATTGTTAGGATTTTCCTATTTCAGTCCCAGGGCTGGTTACTGTATAAAACTTATTGTTTAAGCTGTGCAAATATCCTTAGGATTGGATACATGTCTCTCACATACATTCTGAAATTTGATAAATATGTTTTATTTTCCCCCCTTTGAAGTAGTTAATGCACTGATAACCACTGTGTAGAGGGATCTGATTTTATATCTGATGATGTTTTAAAATCTAGAGACTATTAATAAAAAGCGTACTGATAAAAAGCAAATGTTTGTCTTCACAGATACAATGAAAACAACAATGGAGTAATGCCTTCTTTTCTCCTTTTCACTCTTCCCTTTTTTGCTGTCTTCTAGAAGCATCCTTATGAGAACCCGAGTCCTAAATATTAAGATAAAAGACTTTGCTGAACACAAATTCCCACAAACTCTCTCTGTGCTATATTCTCCCGCCTCTGATTTCTCATTCTCTTAACGGGCTCTATCTTCTATGGATGATGACAGAAAAATCACTCATAATTGCTGAGCCACAGGAAACTGGGTATAAAATTAATACTGCATTGAAGGGCTCCAACAGAATCTTTGTCTCCTATGAGGGAATACAAGAGTATTGTGTTCACTGATAATTTTTCAAATTTTGTAGATTTTGCATTCTTGCTCAATTCACAATGTATGAATTTTGTCTCATGTACTTTATTAGTAACGCTCATTTGAAAAGATAAAAACCTGGATGTCCAGAACCTAAAGAAAATCAGAAAACACTAAATGAAAATTATCCATGGATTTAATGAGATACTAAACTATTCATTCTTAAATATTTTAACAGATTCTTGTTAGAATCAAGAAGTAATTAAGCAAAAGTTTCTATTTTCACCTAAATTCATGGTGACATAACCTGTATTTATAGGGAAATATATTGTATCATGGACTGAAGTTTATAAGCCTAATTAGTTAGTGTATCATGGAACAAAACAAAAGAAAAACTACAAGGAAAAGAGCCATATAAATTGAGCATTAAAAATTTACATTTTTCAAGCCAAATAGTTTGCAGTCTATAAATGGGAACATATTATAAGTACAGACATTTTCAAGCACTTTTTGAAATAATAAAAGCCAACTTAAGTGAAATCTTAGAAACTCAATAATTAAAACAATTAAAAGTGCAGATGCATTCATTAAAGTAGGTCCCAATGCTAAAGGCTCAGCCTTCCCTCACCCCATAAGATTGCTTCTAGGCCGTGTGCCGTGACTCAAGCCTGTAACCCCAACATTTTGGAAGGCCAAGGTGGGCAGATCACCTGACGCCAGGAGTTTACAACCAGCCTGGCCAACATGGTGAAACCCCGTCTCTACTAAAAATAAAAAAAGCCAGGCATGGTGGCAGGTGCTTGTAATCCCAGCTACTAGGGAGGCTAAGGCAGGAGAATGGCTTGAGCCTGGGAGGCAGAGGTTGCAATGAGCTGAGATGGTGCCATTGCACTCCAGGGTGGACAACAGAGCAAGACTTCATCTCAAAAAAAAAAAAAGGATTGCTTCTAAAGCACCTCCACAAAAGTCTAGAAATCATCAATTAGAAGACCACTGTGTAAAGATCCTGAAGGCCTGAGTTCCAACACTGCATCTGCCACCAAGAACCTCAATGACATGGGACAGACCACTCAACGGCTCTGGCCTACTCTGTACAATAAAGGAGTTGGGTAGCCAATAACAACCTCCCAAGTCCAGTAGTCTGTAATTTTGACAGTTGGAGCAGGGCTCACTTGTGTTCCCATTGCTTAGCAGGATTCAAATCTGTACACAATGTTAGCCAGCGCTTCGTTGCTAACACTGTTTCAGGTTTCCCTGCTTTGTCCCTCCTGAACTGATGGACTCAGGACTTGGCAGTGCATAGAGGTCGTTGCTGCACTGCTGTTCTTTTCACATTATAACTATTTTCAAATGACGTGTAATGGAGTCACTTAATCTAATCTTTCTGACCCCTGGTTTCTATTTGTGGTTTCCAGACAATTACAAAGTGTTCTTCTAAAACTCAGATTTATGATTTGTTTGACGTACTCAAAGTTTGAGTTTTACTTCCTGTCTCCCACTTCAAAGAAAAAATCAAAGGTTAAAAAAACTCAACACTAATATAATTAGTGTTGGGCCCACAAAACTAAAGACCCTCATAACTATGTTATTATTAGACCAGAGAATAGCCCACTCCAGTCCATTAAATACATATGTAATTCATATTGTTTGGAAAATGCATGGTGCTAATATTCTCTAACCTTGATTTAGAAATCCATATATAAGGGTGGGATGAAGGAGTCTCTAAATGTATTGATTTTAAGTAACTCTTGCATTGCAAAAACAAAATAAACAAACCCTAATAATTTCACAAGGAAGCAATGACTAATATTCCCTATACAGGTTAGCACAAAAGAAACCCATTGAAAGAGGTGGCACTGGCTGGGCACAGTGGCTCATGCCTATAATCCCAGCACTTTGGGAGGCTGAGGCAGGAGGATCACTTAAGCCCAGGAGTTCGAGACCAGCCTTGGTAACAAAGCAAGATTCCATTTATACCAAAACAAAATTTTTTTAAAATAAGCCAGGTACTGTGGCACATACCTGAGGTCCTAACTACTTCAGAAGCTGAGGTGGGAGGATTACTTGAGCCCAGGAGGCCAAAGCTGCAGTGAGCCATGATCATGCCACTGTACTTCAGCCTAGGCAACAGAGTGAAGCCCTGTCACAAAAAAAAATAAAAAGAGAGAGAGAGAGAAGAGATGACACTGCCTTAAACCTCCCAACCACAACCTGAATACAGCTTCCTTTAAACTTAAAAGGAATGGGGATGTCCTAAGAATATGATCTGTCCTAAAATTCAAAATAATGCTCATTTCCAATCTTCTCCTGAGTATTTGCGTAGTTGTCAGGGTAATAGACTCAGCTTCTCACGTATTTCATAAGCAGGAGATTCAAGAGCTTACCCTGGACCTAGAGGATGGAAAAAGCTAAGGTCAGGGAGAAATCATGACGGAATCTACAATCATGTATCATAGGAGTCTGTACAGATTTGATTGTGTTCCCCAAAATATTTTTCTACTTAATATGGATCTAGACACTACTGTTTTTGAAAACTAATGTTTGTTTGGGGAATTAGTGAGTTTTATGAGTATACATGTGTGTTCTATTCAATAGTTACCAATTGGATGATGAAGAAAAATTCTCAATCTCCATTTCTCTTGGCACAGAGGTTAGAAGAGAATCAGACTGGAAGTTTCTAGATCCACTCTGGATGTTTCTACTGGACTAAGATTGCCAAGGTTCATCCTAGACTCTCCTGCCAAGCCCACTCCAATCCCTGCCACTGCATGTTACAGAAGACTTGAAGTCTCAAAGATAGGAAAGTGGATTGCTTGGGTCCTGCTACCAGATAAGAAGAAAAAGATCTCCTAGAGCAATATTGAGCCTCACAGGAAGTGAAGAAACAGTACATAGAGTTCTCAAGAATTAAGTGTTCTTTCCTAAAGAGGGTGGACATAAGGTCAGGGAGCAAAATAGGAAGGAACTGGGGCATTTTCTTGAGACAACAGCTAGAAAGCATTTATATGCCTACATGTGTTTCATTGAATGATAAAACTGTCACATGAGAAACAGAAATTAAATGTTTTTTTTCTTTCTACCACCTAGTTACCTTCAGTTCCCTGAACATTTTAGTAAAGTTGCAAATGCCTATACAGTGTGTATTTGGTAGGATAAAAAAACCAAGGAGCAGGACAGAACAAGGAAGTGTGGTCTGGACCAATCACCTTTCTGTTGGTGCTTACACAGGAAAAAAACAAAAACAAACAAACCAACAACAACAAAAAAAAAAAAAAAACCTTTTGAGAGGTTTGTATCATAATCCGAAAAGACAAAATCCTCAAAGTCCAAAATCCCTAAATTCTAAACCCCTAAAATCTAAGATTCTGAAAATCACAATTCTGTAAGATTAAAATCCTGAATGTTGAAATCCAAATTCAAGGGAAAGCATTAGTGCATTTTTGGTTGTATGCACAATAGTTACATCATGTTAGTATGTGGTATTGTTATCTTGTGGTTGACTTCATATGCATTTGGAAGAAAATTCAGATGAGCAGATTGGCCATGTGACACAAACAAGATGAAAACTTCCATTTTAAAAATGCGTCATTGTCTACATTGGCATTCCTTCCAGTTGACGAAATTCCAAGAGCTTTTAGTGAATTAAAGGGACATTTGTCTGAAGAAGCCAGCAAAGAAGTTACTGACTAGTCCAAGAATTATGATGTGCATGGAAGACACTTATGCAATGGCATTGCGGTTCAGTCAACAGTATTGTTTCCACCAAATATGTGGTCTATGTATGAGTGCATGTGGAATGGATTTCCGAGTACTCAAACATCATAGAAGCAGGCACAGAAGATGGGAAAATTTAATAAGGAATGCTCATATTGGTGTATATAGAATCATAGAAGAGTTTCAAAAGGAGCAGTGACCCATAGAAAATGAATGTGAATGTATTCTTAAATGAGAGCCATACCCTAAAAGAAAAAAAAAAAAACAGTTGTTCATCTCAGTGCAAGACTTCAAAAACTGGTTAATGATGATGAAATTATGAAATACAGCCAGTTCTTATGGACTACCACCACTTTTCATGTGTCAAATTTTCTTGTTAGTTTTTTTAGTCTTTTTTTTTCTTTTCTTAGCTTTTTCCCCACTGTTTTAAATTGTCAGCATTTTTTAAATTTTCTATGCTATATATTTCATCTTTGCATTATTTCAAATACTGCAGATAAAAATTGTGTAAAGACTTTTAGAAAGTTCTAATTTGTCATATGCACCCTTGAGCAGGTTTGATGCAATGTTTACTGAGTGGAAACATTGTAAGTGCACATAAAAACGCTGGAACTTCTTCAGTAAAATAAAGAGGTGTCTTCTTTGTAAATCTACATTTGAGAAAGATAAAAATTTGCAAGATCTCGGTTCTTTGCTACCTGCATTTACAGGGGTGACTCATCAAGGTTTTTACTCAATCTCATCAAAAGACAGGTTGTCAGTCAGTTATTTCAGATGACCAAGTTATAAAGATGGATGCACACAATAACCAACCATAGTAATTGGCATTCATACACTTCACTTTTTGACCTATTTCTTTATGAATGCAGTTTGTCTGCTCATAACTGTTATTGCCATGTCCTTATGTAAGTGCTTATGCTTCCAAAAATATGTATGTTATTGTTGCAGGATGTTTCCTTTGTTCAACTAAAGATGGGGTCCTTGTTCATACCATGGCCATGAAAATTTAGGCTCACAGACAGTTTGAAGCATGAGTAAAGCAGGGTTTAACTCAGTGAAAAGGTGAAACATGAGGAAACAGGGATCCTCTGCAAAGCCAGAGTGCCTTGCTAGAGTGCTTCCCTTTGGCAGCTTGAATCCCCAGGTTCCGCATATGAAAAGGAGGTGTCAGGCTCCCTGCTGCAAACAGCACAAACTTCCTGAGGCTCAACCACCCCAGTGTACATTCATCCCAATAAGCAAGATGGCGGGAGTTGTTCTGGGGACCCCCTCCCCCTGGCTGTCTCATTCCCCATTCTACAGAAGTACATTTAATTGCCATTAGAATAAAACTAAGGAGGAGAGACTCTCCAAGATGGCCAAATAGATACAACTCTGGCGCACAACACCCAGTAACACAGATGCAGAAATCCAGAGATCTCCTAGCTCCAACCGAGGTACCAGGTGCATTTCAATGGGTCTGGTCCAACAGTGAGCAAAGCCCAGGTAAGGCAGAGCAAGGTGGGGAGGGTTGCTGCTTCACTCAGAAAGTGCATCTGACCAGCCAGTCCGAGGCTCCCCCTCTGGCACTCCAGTCCAGATACAGCGCTTTCCCCAAAGCCTCAGCAATCCACAGAACAGGGGATCTTTGCCAGTCAAGCACCAGGAATTACAAGCACGGAGTTGAATAATAATCCAGGATGGTGTCTGGGATTGTTGCACAGACCTAAACAGATGCATAAGTCCAAAAGCCAGCCAGGAGAGCCTTCGGACCAAGCTATCACCTCCTCCCCCTGCCCAGAGAGAGAAGGAACTGTAAGTGGGAGGACAGATGGAGCAGCTCAGCGAGGCTCTACCCCATGACTGGAGAGAGAGGAAACTGAAAGGGGGAGACAACTCAGTGCGGCTGGGCAGGTCCCTACCCTCCCCCACAAACCCCAGAGGGCTGAAGCTCTGACTCCAGTGGGTTGCACAGCCAGTGCCACAGTCTGAGCTGAACCCTGAATGATCCAGTCCAGTGGAGGAAGGGTACAACTCACCATTAGAGGGGAGGGACTGGGCTACATGTTTTAACAAAAAAACACAGAAAGCCTACATAGCAATGGGACAGCGTTCTTGACCACCCAGCAGCACCTACAGGTCAGCGGAAGAGGTGGGCCTAATCTCCCAGCATAAACTAAAGAGACACAGGAAGCTTCCCTAGTAACCTGAAGGAGTCCCTAGAAACCCAGTAGCACCTAGACAGGCAGACAAGTGACCTCATCAAGCAGCTCCCCTGAGACCACAGCCAGGTAAATCCACAAAGATGGCGGAAAAAACAGTGCAAAAAAGATGAAACCATCAAAGATCAGAACACTTCTTCTCCTTCGAGGGATCACAACTCCTCAACAACACAGGAACACAATGCAACAGAGAAAGAGTATGAGGAATTGACAGAAACAGGCTTCAGAAGGTGGATAATAACAAACTTTTCTGAGCTAAAGGAACACGTTCTAACTCAATGCAAAGAAATCAAAAACCTTGAAAAAAGGTTAGACAAAATGCTAACTATTTTAACCAGCTTAGAGAAGAACATAAACGACTTGATGGAGTTGAAAAACACAGCATGAGAACTACATGAAGCAAACACAAGTTTTAATAGCCGAATCGATCAAGCAGAAGAAAGGATATCAGAGATTGAAGATCAACTCAATGAAATAAAAAGAGAAGGCAAGACAAGAGAAAAAAGAGTGAAAAGGAATGAAGAAGGACTCCAAGAAATATGGGATTATGTGAAAAGACCTCATCTACGCTTGATCAGTGTATCTGAATATGATGGGGAGAATGAATCCAAGCTGGAAAACATGCTCCAGGATATTATCCAGGAGAACTTCCCAAGCCTAGCAAGGCAGTCCAACATTCAAATTCAAAAAATACAGAGAACTCCACAAAGATATTCCTCAAGAAGAGCAACCCAAAGGCACATAATCATCAGATTCACCAGGGTTGAAATGAAGGAAAAAATGCTAAGCCAGAGAGAAAGGTCGGATCACTCAGAGGGAAGCCAGTAAGACACAGTGGATTTCTCAGCAGAAACCCTACAAGCCAGAAGAGAGTGGGGGCCAATATTCAACATCTTTAAAGAAAAGAACTTTCAATCCAGAATTTCATATCCAGCCAAACTAAGCTTCATAAGTGAAGGAGAAATAAAATCCTTTACAGACAAGCAATTACTGAGAGATTTCATCACCACCAGACCTGCCCTACAAGAGCTCCTGAAAGAAACACTAAGCACGGAAAGGAACAAGTTCCAGCCACTGCAAAAACCAGTTGGCAAAGACCAAAAATGCAATGAAGAAAATGAGTCAACTAACAGGAAGGAAAACCAGCCAGTAACAAAATGGCAGGATCAAATTCACACATAACAATATTAACATTTAATGTAAATGGCCTAAATGCCCCAATCAAAAGACACAGATTGGCAAACTGGATAAAAAGTCAAGACCCATCGGTGTGCTGTATTCAGGAAACCCATCTCACATACAGACACACGTAGACTCAAAATAAAGGGATGAAAGAAGATTTACCAAGCAAATGGAGAACAAAAAAAAGCAGGGGTTGAAATCCTAATCTCTGATAAAATGGACTTCAAACCAACAAAGATCAAAAGAGACAAAGAAGGATACATAATAGTAAAAGGATCAATCCAACAACAAGAGCTAACTATCCTAACTATATATGCTACCCAACACAGGAGCACCCAGATACATAAAGCAAGTTCTTAATGACCTAAAATGAGATTTAGACTCCCACACAATAATAGTGGGAGACTTCAACACTCCACTGTCAATATTAGACAAATCAATGAGACAGAAAATTAACAAGGACATCCAGGACTTGAATGCAGAGCTGGACCAAGCAGACCTAATAGACATCTACAGAATGCTCCACCCCAAATCCACGGAATATACATTTTTCTCAGCACCACATTGCACTTACTTTAAAATTGACCACATCATTGGAAGCAAATCACTCCTCAGCAAATGCAAAAGAACAGAAATCATAACAAACAGTCTATCAGACCACAACGCAATCAGACTAAAATTCAGGATTAAGAAACACACTCAAACCCGCACAACCACTTGGAAACTGAACAACTTGCTTCTAAGTGTCGACTGGATAAACAATGAAATGAAGGCAGAAATAAAGATGTTCTTTGAAACCAATCAGAATGAAGACACAACTTACCAGAATCTCTGGGACACCTTTAAAGCAGTGTCAAAAGGGAAATTTATAGCAATAAATGCCCACATGAGAAACAAGGAACTATCTAAAATTGACACCCTATCATCAAAATTGAAAGAGCTAGAGGAGAAAGATCAAAAAAATTTGAAAGCTAGCAGAAGACAAGAAATAACTAAGATTAGAGCTGAACTGAAGGAGATAGACACAAAAAACCCTTCAAAAAAATCAATAAATCCAGGAGTTGGTCTTTTGAAAAGATCAACAAAATAGACCAGTAGCCAGACTAATAAAAAAGAAAAGAGAGATGAATCAAATAGATGCAATAAAAAAAGATAAAGGGGACATCACCACTGATCCCACAGAAATACAAATTACTATCAGAGATTACTACAAACAGCTCTATGCATACAAACCAGTAAACCAGGAAGAAATGGATAAATTCCTGGACACTTGTACTCTACCAAGACTAAACCAGGAGGAACCTGAAACCCTGAATAGACTAATAACAAGGGCTGAAGTAAAGGCAGCAATCAATAGCCTACCAACCAAAAAAAGTCCAGGTCTAGATGAGTTCACAGCTGAATTCTACCAGATGTACAAAGAGGAGCTGGTTCCACTCCTTCTGAAACTGTATCAAACAATACAAAAGGAGGGAAACCTCCCTAACTCATTTTATGAGACCAACATCATCCTGATACCAAAACCAGGCAGAGACTCAACAAGAAAAGAAAACTTCAGGCCAATATCCATGATGAACACTGACGCAAAAATCTTCAATTGCCAGTATTACTGGCAAACCGATTGCAACAGCACATCAAAAAGCTATCCATCACCATCAAGTAGGTTTCATCCCAGAGGTGCAAGGCTGGTTCAACATATGCAAATCCATAAACGTAATCCATCACATAAACGGAACCAAAGACAAAAACCACATGATTATCTCAATAGATGCAGAGAAGGCCTTCAACAAAATTCAACAGCCTTTCATGCTAAAAACTCTCAATAAACTAAGTATCAACAGAACCTATCATAAAATGATAAAAGCCATTTATGACAAACCTACAGCCAATATCATACTGAATGGGCAAAAGCTGGAAGAATTCCCTTTGAAATCTGGCACTAGACAAGGATACCCTCTCTCACCACTCCTATTCAATATAGTATTGGAAGTTCTAGACAGAGCAATCAGGCAAGAAAAAGAAATAAAGGGTATTCAATAAAGAAAGAAGGAAGTCAAACTCTCTATTTGCAGACGACATGACTGTATATCTAGAAGACCCCATCATCTCAGCCCAAAATCTTCTCAAACTGATAAGCAACTTCAGCAAAGTCTCAGGATACAAAATCAATGTGCAGAAATCACCAGCATTCCTATATACCAATAACAGACAAACAGAGAGCCAAATCAAGAGTGAACCCCCATTCACAATTGCTACAAAGAAAATAAAATACCTAGGAATACAACTAACAAAGGATGTAAAGGACCTCTTCAAGGAGAACCACAAACCACTGCTCAATGAAATAAAAGAGGACACAAACAGATGGAAAAACATTCCATGCTCATGGTTAGGAAGAATTAATATTGTGAAAATGGCCATACTGCCCAAAGTAATTTATAGATTTAACACTGTCCCCACCAAGCTACTAATGACCTTCTTCACAGAACTGGAAAAAAACACTTTAAACTTCATATGGAATCACAGGAGAGCCCCCATAGCCAAGACAATCCTAAGCAAAAAGAACAAAGCTGGAGACATCACACTGCCGGACTTCAAACTATACTACAAGGCTACAGCAATCAAAACAGCATGGTACTGGTACCAAAACAGAGACATAGACCAATGGAACAGAACAGAGGCCCCAGAAGTGATACTACACATCTGCAACCATCTGATCTTTGACAAACCTGACAAAAACAAGCAATGGGGAAAGGACTCCATGTTTAATAAACGGTGTTGGGAAAACTGGCTAGCAATGTGCAGAAAGCAGAAACTGCACCCCTTCCTGACACCTTACACTAAAATTAACTGCAGATGGATCAAAGATTTAAACATAAAACCTAACACCATAAAAACACTAGAAGAAAATGTAGGCAAAACCATCCAGGACATAGGCATAGTCAAGGACTTCGTGACTAAAACACCAAAAGCATTGGCAACAAAAGCCAAAATAGACAAATGGGACCTAATCAAACTCCACAGCTTCTGCACACCAAAAGAAACAGTCATTAGAGTGAATTGGCAACCAACAGAATGGGAAAAAATTTTTGCAATCTACCCATTTGACAAAGGGCTAATAGCTAGAATCTACAAAGAACTAAAACAGATATACAAGAAAAAAACAAACAACCCCATTCAAAAGCGGGCAAATGATATGAACAGGCACTTTTCAAAAGAAGACATATATGAGGCCAACAAACATGAAAAAAATGGTCATCATCACTGGTCATTAGACAAATGCAAATCAACCACATTGAGATACCATCTCACGCCAGTTAGAATGGTGATCATTAAAAAATCTGGAGACAACAGATGCTGGAGAGGATGTGGAGAAATAAGAACACTCCTACACAGTTGGTGGGAGTGTAAATCAGTTTCAGTTCAACCATTGTGGAAGACAGCGTGGCAATTTCTTAAGGATCTAGAAATAGAAATCCATTTGACCCAGCAATCCCATTACTGGGTATATACCCAAAGATCTACAAATCATTCTACTATAAAGACACATGCACACATATGTTCATTGCAGCCCTGTGTACAATAGCAAAGACCTGGAACCAACCCAAATGCCCATCAATGATAGACTGGACAAAGAAAATGTGGTACATATACACCATGGAATACTATGCAGCCATAAAAAACAATGAGTTCGTGTCCTTTGTAGGGACTTGGATGAATCTGGAAACCATCACTCTCAGCAAACCGACACAAGAACAGAAAATCAAACACTGCATGTTCTCACTCATAGGTGGGTGTTGAACAATGAGAACACATGGACTCAGGGAGAGGAGCATCACACACTGGGAGCAGTTGCAGGGGGTGTAGGGGAGGGACAGCGGGGGGGTGGGAGGGATAACATGGGGAGAAATGCCGGATATAGTATACACCTAAAGTAAAATAAAAATTTAAAATTTAAAAAATTTAAAAAATAAAATAAAACTAAGGAGGAAGATCAATCTTAACTGCTTCCTGTTGACAGGGGGCACTGTTTTGGGGGAAATGGCAGAAGAAATAAATCTTTTAAAAATGTAAATTAATATCTTTTAAAGAAATTTAAAATTATTTTTTCTAGAATTATATTTCAGGGATTTTGATATTTCAGGATTGTGATTTTCAGGATTTTAGATTTTAGAAATTTTGATCTTTTGGGATTATGCTTCCAGGATTGTGTCTTTGGGAATTATGACCGACTTCCCTTTTGCGAGGCCTCTGGTCCAAGAATCCAAGGCAATGACCAGAAGCAAAGTAAATGGTGGGCAGCAGTGGAACTGAGACCAACAACGTTGAACTAGCCTGGAAGAAGCAAGCACAGCGGATGATTCAAGAGCTAACGTGAGACTAACTCTCGTTTGTACAAATTTATATGCCAGGAAAGCAACAACTAAAGACAGACACTGACATATGGGGTTGCAGGAGCTTTAAACATTAGGCAGATTTAGATTCGGTACCTTGAGATAAAAGGCTTCGTACTTCCTATAAGCTCTCAATAAAAATTTTGCCCCAACTTTATAGCATACATTCTAAGATCGAATTTGTACAAAAGCACCACAAAACAGGACAAGACCCTCGCAAGCAGAGAGAAGAAATTACCAGTTGATTAATGGAACACTAAACTTTGTTATCAATATCTTGGGGGCTGACTAAATGATTTCATCCAGGTGTATAAGTGGAAAAAAAACAGGCATAACAACAACAAAAGAAATTATTTTACTAGGACAAGCTTTAAAAGCCAAACATATATATTAGGCTTGAAAAACTGGTAATTGCAGTAACTTCATTTAGCTTGCAGACCACTTCTAAGTTGGGAAAGTATGATTGCAAAACCTATAAAAACCTAATGAAAGCTTCGAGGTTTCTCCCCCCACCCCCAGTCTGGCATAAAATAGTAGGAATAAGGTAACTCTCCATTATCCCCCACCCCCCAGTCTGGCATAAAATAGTAGGAATAAGGTAACTCTCCCATTATCCCCACCCCCAGTCCGGCATAAAATAGTAGGAATAAGGTAACTCTCCATTATCCCCCACCTACAGCTTAGATATCACAAGATAAATACAAATTACGCTGTGATGACCACAAGCTGCAGTCAAACAAGTGTCTCACCCACTGACCTCAGATATTCCCCTCACTACCTGTTTAAAGATCACTTCCAATAACATATACGTTTGCTGGAAATTGCCTTGGAGCTTGAGTTCAACTAAATTTTTACTAAGCTATTTAAAATGAATTACATGGACTCAATGGATCTTGAATCCTCTGAGGACAAATGCACCATATGAATACAAACACAGCACAGGGCTGTAAGAAAACTCTATTCCATTAAGGGATAAGGCGAACCTCACAATAAGATCAGAGGAGCCAGGAGACGGGCCGTGGGAGTTGCGGTGAGATGAAACCCCAGAGGGCTCCAGGAAAAGGTTGATGTCGGCAACGCCACACTGCATTGCAGATACTCTTATCTGCCACAGAGACTCATCTGTTCTGCATACCTAAATGTTCTAGGGGTGGAAATGGTGACCCAAACTCATTTCTAACTCACAAGATTAATGAGACCGTGCTCAAAAGCTATTTCAGACTTCTCAAAAGAAGAATTTTTTATAGATGCCAGGTATCATCATTCACAGAGAAGGATGGCACATTGCCACTTCCAAGCCCGCCCAACAGAAAGCCCCCACGTGCTTCATGCTTTTCTCTCTTCCACCAGCTAGAGGCAGTTGATGATGAGTTCCTGTGGATTCTTGCTTTTCAAAGTCTAGTCCATGAACCAGCCACACTGGCATCACTTGGTGCTTATTAAAGATGCAAAATCTTAGGTCCCATTCCAGACCTCCTAAAACAGAATCTGCATTTCAGCAAGCTCCCCAAGATAATTTATATGTGCATTGAAATTTGAGAACCACTGGTCTACACTGGTAACAGGATGCTAGAGCTGCCAGATAAAAAAGAGCATGAGTCCCTGAACCGCCACATGGAGGAAAGCCACCAGCTGACCAGAAACATCTGCCTTGGATTCATGAAAGACTTGGAAAGAAGCTGTGTCTAAGCCATTACATTTTTTTGCTTCTATTTGTTAACACAGATGAGCCTACCCTAACAAATACCACTAAACATATCTATCTTTAAACCATCTGGAGTCTGAACTCTGTCCTTCTGGAATTTGGAATATCAACAAAATTCTTACAAGCAGATTGAATTAACCAAGAGACTATTTTATCACATGACAATCTATATATGGCTCCAAGTTGAGTGTGGTTGTTTTTTTTTTAATATTAGCAGATAAGTTGTATAAAATAAGGGTAGGATTTTTCAATCTTCATCTATTTCCAGGTCAATCTTTCCTTCTTTTCATTACTCCATAATGTTATCAAGTCCTTTTTGAAAGGGCCAGTGTCAGTTTCAGCATCTCTGCTGGCTTTGAGCATCTATCATTCTAAGAATGAAATCATTCTTCATGGCATATTATGAGCCTTTTTTGTCAGGTAGTTAACTAAACTGGCACTAGTTAACTGTGATCTAAACTTTATATTGACAGATCTGGCAACAGACTGACATTCCTTGCACTAATTTTGGCTGCCCAATCTGAAAAAAAAATATGTTTGAAATATAATTTATCTTAAGCTGACAGCAGTCTTCATCAGGGTGCCAGCCACTGACAGAGTGAGGGAAAGGACCCAGCATAAAATCCTAGCCGAATATGCTTGTAAGTCAGGAAGAAAGAATTTAGAGCTCCTGTTCCTCAAAGTCATAATTTAATTTAACAACCAAGGCTAGAAGGAAAACAAATGTTTCTTAGTAAGTCTTACCATCAACAATCTATTTTTCTCCAATACTATGTTTGTCTTACCTCGCAAAGCCCAGGATTACCTTCCCCAAGTCTTACAATAATACCTGACACACACCAACTATTCCAGCAGCTCAGTAGAGCCCCCTGAAATGCAATTATAAGAAAAGATCTAAAGCCAAAGATTAGCAACAGAAATGTGAGCACTCTTAACTGTTTTTCTCTGGGGCTGATGTGAAAGCCAGAAACTAACCAGCTGAAGGAATAATGATACAGAAGGAACTGACAAAATTGGAAAGATCCATCAGCATAGTCATGGTGCAGAAATGACAGTATCTGGGAAGTTACAGCATCATTTGACCATTAAATCCCAAATTGTTACATCTCCCTTTTCCTAATGAAAATAAGATGCAGAAATAATTTCAGACATTAACAAGAAGCTGTCTAGAACATTATTAACATTTATCAGACCAATCATGCTTTATCAACAACCTAAAACCTATGTTTTTAGAGTATGCCAACACTCTGCAAATATGTTAATATGCAACTGTTCACTGTCATCTTTTATTTTTGGTATAATTTGGTATGAGGTGTGTATTTGTGTATATGAATAGTAACGATGAGCAAAATAAAATAGCCCCGGATTTGTTGTTTAAATTCTTGCATTGATGTTTATGGCAATAAAGGAGATAGGGGAGGGGAATATATACTGCCTGGAAGCTGAAATTATTTCCCAATGCCATCAAGTCAGAGGGAATGAAGTTCTCCTGGGGAAATACCGTTCATTCTAATAGGCTGAATTGGACGCTATGGTGCCATTAAGTAGTCATCATTCACCAAAAGTAACCTTTGGTGTTTAAAAAAGAAAAGAAAAGAAAGAAAAAACAAAAGCTTCAGCCTCTTTATCTCTATTTACATTTTCAGCAACAAACACATAAACATAGGAATATAAGCACAAGATAAAACATAAACTTCTGTACACAGCAGGCCCCACGTCAGTGTGCTGCCAGCTCCACGTCCTCTGCATGCTCACCTGGATTCCCCTTCCTCACTACTTGCCGTGGTGTCTGTGAGGCTCACCTGTGGCTTCTCCCAGAGCTCTCCTCCCAGGTAGGCCTCCATCCTCTGCTTCTTTTCTTACCTCTTCTCCTCCACTGAGCACACTTTTCTGTGCCCCATTTCTTTCCTGCCCCTTCAAATAGATTAACCCAGGCTAAGTTGCCAAAGACCTGTATTCCTTTCCTTCTTTGAAACCAGATATGCTTGCAAAACAATCGCAGCCCTATTCACAATAGCAAAGATATGCACTCAACCTAAATATCCATCAACAGATGATTGGATAAAGAAAATGTGGTGCTCAGTCATAAAAAATAATAAACTCATGTTTTTTGCAGCAACATGGATGGAATTGGAGGCCATTATCTCAAGTTAAATAACTCAAAAATAGAAAGTCAAATACGTATTCTCACTTACAAGTGGGAGCTAAATACATGGACATAGAGTGTGAAATAATTAAAGACTGAGACATTAAAGACCTAGACAGGTGTGAAGGTGGGAGGGAGTGAAGGATGAGAAATTATTTATTGGGTGCAACGTAAATATTCAGCTCATGGGTACACTGAAAGCCCAGACTTCATCACTACAAAAGATATCCATGTAACAAAACAGCACTTGTATTCTCTACATCTATTGAAAAAACGATTAAGTACAGCTGGGTGCGGTGGCTCATGCTGTAATCCTACCACTTTGAGAGGCCAAGGCAGGTGGATTGCTTGAGTTCAGGAATTCAAGACCAGCCTAGGAAACATGGCAAAACCCAGTCTTTACAAAAAATACAAAAATTATCTGGGTGCAGTGGTAGGCACCTGTAGTCCCAGCTACTCAGGAGACCGAGGTAGGAGGATCACCTGAGCCTGGGAAGTCGAGGCTACTGTGAGCTGGGATTGTACTACTGCACTCCAGCCTGGGTGACAGAGTGAGACTTTGTCTCAAAAAAATTGTTTTTAATGTTTAAAAATAAAAAAATAGAATTTTAAGTAGAAAAAAAAGAAAAAAGGCAGATATAGTTTTGAGTAGGCAGGCTTCTTAGTTCCTTTCAAATAGCTTGATGAAGGTGGCTGCTTTTTCTGCCAGTGTGTAAGACTGATTTAGACATCAAGAAGACTTTAGAAATGAAGGAGATCAAAATATTTTACCCCCCAAATATATTTCTTTGACATATTTTGAAATGGCTGCTGCAGAGCCAGCAGACTGAGGTGGGGGATAATTTGCATCTGTGGAGAATCTCCATTAATGAAAGCCAAGCTTTCCCTTCCTAGGCCTTTTCTGGATCTAAGAGAGATTAGCTGAGAGTCTGACACAGTGAAAGGTCTGAAAAGAAACATTTACCATCTATTGTCTCTGAGGGCTGCTACCAGTGAGTCTTCATCTACCACCTTTGCTGGCCAAGCATCCTCTTTTCTCCCTCCCGTAACCTGTCTTGCTGCTGAAATCTGATTTACCACCGTCTTCTGTTTTTGGCCATGCTCTGGGCTCGCTTTCTGTCCCTAATCTCAAGATGGTATATAAGCTTCTGAATCTTACTGGGGTGTTGGGTCTTCGTTCTGAAGGCTCCTGTGTATACAGACAGGTTAAATGAATGTGTATGCCTCATGTCAGTGATTTTCAGTGAACTTCCAGAGGGTCAAGGGCCTCTTAAAAGAGTTGGGATCTCACTTTGTGGCCCAGACTAGAGTGCATTGGAAGGATTGCAGCTCACTGCCATCTTAACCTACTGGGCTCCAGCGATACTCCTGCCTCAGCCACCCAAGTAGCTGGGACTACAGGTGTGAGTCACTACCCCTGGCTACTTAATCTCAAAGCCCCATATGGCAGCATACACATACCCCATTTTAAAGGTGGTGTTCCTGAGGTCCAGAGACATGAGTAATTTAGTCAAGGTCACAAAGTGTCAGAGTCAAGATTTAAAAGCATCTGTCTGGTTCTCAAGTTCATTCATTTCCCTTGGCTGAGGCTGTGTCAGGCATAGCACATTGTGGATAAGGAGATACATGTTTGGGCTTTGTTCCCATTCTTGTCTCAGAGCACCTAAAACCCTGGAATTTCCTGAATGACTCAAGTATCTTTTGCTATTGATAATGAGCCACTTTTTATCACCTGAGTTTGGGCTAATTAGGTGACTTAGGACACAGCCCCCAGACAGCCTCAGGATGAGGACAGGCACCTGAAAGATACAGTGTGTAGAGGATTCGAAGGCTAAAACTTTCAGCCCTACCCACCAACCTCCAGGAAGGGGGAGTGGGAGACTGGAGACTAAATTCTATAAAAACTCTTGAACAATGAGATTTGATGAGTTTCCAGGTTGCTGAACGCACCAAGGAGCAGGGAGGGTGGTATGCCCAGAGTGGGCACAGAAGCTTCCTGCCCTTTCCCCGTCCATACCTTGCCCTGTGAATCTTTTCCATCTGAGTTGTACCCTTTACAATAAACTGGTAAATGTAAGTAAAGTGTTTCCCTGAGACTGGGGAGCCATTCTGTCAGAGGCATTTAACCAGAGAGACTACATTTTGAATAGGGGCTGGGTAAAATGAGGCTGAGACCTACTGGGCTGCATTCCTGGGGTGGGGACGGGTAGGCATTCTTAGTCCCAGGATGAGATAGGAGGTCAGCACAAGATACAGGTCACAAAGACCTTGCTGATAAACAGCATGCAGTAACAAAGCTGGCCAACTCTCACCAAAACCAAGATAGTGATGAGAGTGACCTCTGCTTCTGCTTATTATACGCTCATTATAATGCATTAGCTACTAAAAGACATCCCCACCATTGCCATTACATTTACAGATGCCATGGCCAAGTCAGGAAGTTACCCTGTGTGGTCTAAAAGGGGGTGGAACCCTCAGTTCCACCCCTTTCCCAGAAGACTCATGAATAACCCACCCCCTGCTTAGCATATAATCAAGAAATAACCATAAAATAGCCAACTCTCTGCCTATGGAGTAGCCATTCTTTGGTTTCTTTACTTCGCTAATAAACTTGCTTTCACTTTATGGATCTGCCTCAGATTCTTTCTTGCATGAAATCCAAGAACCCTCTCTTGGGGTCTGGATCAGGAACCCTTTAGAGTAACAATTTAAGCAAATTAGGAGATGGTCATGGGAACCCCTAATTTATAGCCAGTCAGAAGTATGAAGGGCCCAGACTTGCAACTGGCATCTGAAGTGGGGCACTCCTGTGGGCCTGAGCCTTTACCCTGTGGGATCTGACACTATCTCCAGGTAGACAGTGTCAGAATTAAATCAAATTATAACATACCCAGTTGGTGTCCACTGGAGAACTGATATATAGGAAAAAGCCCACACATCTGTTCAAAGAAGTGTTTTGTGTTTGAGTGCAGACAGAAACGGTGAGTATGTGTTTCACCAGACATATTCTGTCCTATCATTCTGTCAGATAAATGGAAAGACACATTTCTTTATTTTCTCATAAAGGAAATTTTTCTGAGGCCTCACTCTTAGACACAAAAACTTTCCATCTATTATGTCTTCTAATGGATGTAAACTATATAACTGCTTTCTCCCCACCTGCCTAATGCAGAGCACTAACATATTAAACAGTGTGTCTTGACCTGTCATCGCCTCCTCTCTTGGCTAATGTCAACATTTCACATTTTGTCCCATTTAGGAAAACAAGGATTCTCTGTCTGTAGGATGTTCAAGATCGGGTGTACAAACAGGTGGAATTCTCTTTCCAGAGGAAATAGGAAAAAAAACTGGAAAAGCCTTTTGGGTGAAGATGCAGGTCATTAGCAGCTTGACACGCAAGAATTCACATTGAACCTGGCCATGTCTGACATTAATGCAAATACTCACCCTGTCCCCTGCAGGCTAGGGAGTGAGAAAAAAACACAGTGTGACAAGATGGATACTGGCAGCTTTGCACTCGGCTGGGGGCAGTAAATGCAGCCTACGGGCTCTCTCCCCACCCCAAAGCCCACCATTCTATGCTGTGAAAGGATCTAAGGCCATATGATAGGGAATAGAAAGTGACATTGTTTTGTTATTATCTGTCCCTCCAAAGAGACTGTACATTTTAGGCAGTAAATAGGCTCAAGAGAAATACCAGAATGAGGAAGAGGCTGTCCCAGGCAGTGGAGGGACAACAGGTATGCGTGAGATGAAGAAAAGGAAAAAGATCCTCTTTGCAGTGTTGTCCAGGTCCAGAATTTCTTCTCACCCTCCTCCTCACCCCATCTTCACCCCCTTGAGCAAGATAATGCTTGAGGTGATGAGACTTCAGAGGCAAACTTCTAGTTCATATCCATTCCCCGCGTCCTTGCTGAAACAACTGCCTATGATTCTCATCATGGTCTCCCTACTTCACAACTCCAGCCAAGCCCGGGGGAAGTCTTAGTTCATAAGGGATTAAAAAGACCTCCTTATGAGAGGCAGGTACAGTGCTAAACACTTAACACACACCATCTCTTTTAATCCTCCCTGAAACTGCTTAATTATTACTATTGTTCCCACTTTACAGATGAGAAGATTGAGGCTCAAGCATCTTAAGTGAGCAGCCTAAGGCCACCAGCAAGTCTGAGCTGAGATGTGAATCTAGATGTTCTGACTCCAGGCCAGTGGTTCTGGGCCTGTGAATTTCAGTTTCTGCTTCTACAAATCCCTGTCCCTACCCCACACCCCCACACACACACACTCCAGATGAGGTATCCAAAAGCATGAAGCAGAAGTGTGTTTGAGGAGTCACTGAAGGCCTGCTCCAAGTACTGCTGCAGAAGGGAAGTTTACAGGGAAATGAGATTTGCTACAAAAACGGCATGGCCCAGCTCTAGTGCTAGACTCCAGCTTCTGGCGGGAAGAAATTGAGCCATGGTATAACAAGACTGCCATGGGTAACTTCACATTTGAGAAGAAACCAAGGTCCCAGGCCCTCAGTATGAAGAATTCTGTGGGAACTTGAACTCACACCAAGCCCTGGGACACCAAGCTGCATGCTTTCTTCATTTTCTCTAGTAGTGTTCTGAGTTGACCCAGAAAACAGGAATACGGTAGAAAGGACTGAAGGATTGATTGGACACCTAATTGGATATTTGCCAGAAATATAGTGGAGAGGATTCCAATATTAAATCAATTACATTTAATTAGGTGACTTTCGAACTTTCACCAACCCTAAGACTCCATGAGAAGAAATATGTCTTTGTATTTTTATATAACTTTGCATATTGAGGAAAAGGAAGATGAGAACAATAACAGAGGTAACACCATTTTACTGAGATCTCACTAAGTGCCTGGCATTCCTGTGTCTGATTCTTAGATGCTGTAACCCAGCACCATCTGGACAAAGTCAGTGGCAAGAGGTAGAACAAGGACAGCAACAAATTAATTTACTAAGTAGAAATTTAATTTGAGTGGAATCCATGGGGAATTGTAATTCATTCTGGCAGGTTGCACAAGACTCGTTTTGCCCTTCAACAATGCAAAGAAAGCGTTTGACAAAGGAAGCTTCCTGAGACCCATACATACCCACAGGTCTGCAGAAGCAAACACAGTAGAACTGTATAAAAGACAATGATTCTGACAAGTGATCCTGGCGTGAGGGGGAAGTCGAACCTTTCCTTTAAGAGCCTATAGTGATGATCATAGCCATAATCACTATTTGTAAAAATACTCACATATGCACTTTCTCATTTCATTTTTTACTCCACTGAATTGATTGCTATCTTAGCACCTATTTGCCATTTCGGACTCGTTTCCAAGTGACTCCCCAACTAGATCACAAGGTTCTTTGGGACAAAGCCCTGGTAAATTTCTCTGTCCCTCCATAGCAATCTCTGATAAGTACACAGTAGTGTGCAGAAAACACCAAAGGAATGGAACAAAAAATCAGTTCTGATGTGGAATCAGCAGCCACTTCCACCCAGTGCATGTGTATAAACTGTCCTTTGTTGGGACAGCAGCTTCAATAGATGGTATCTGCCCTGGTCTCCCTATCTTCTGAAAAGTCTCCTCTAGCCCAGTAGATTCCCAACAGACTACACTCTTCTTCCTGTGCTTCAATAGAGCCTTGAAGTTCTCTCTTTTTTTTTTTTTTTTTTTGATCCTCTTAAGCCTTTAGGGGTTCCTATTGTTTGTCAATAATTTTTCACACACTACAGTCCTATGGAACTTTGCTGTTTTAGTTATCCCAGAGATTCTCAAACTTGAGCAATCCTATCAATCCCCAGGGCCCACACTTAGATATTCTGTTCTGGAATAGAGTCAGGAATCTACAGTTGTAATCAGCCCACCAGGTAATTTCTGATACAAGTGTCCCAAAGGAATTATGAAAATAGGATCTTAATCTAACGAATGATTATTATTATGATTCCCAGGAGCTAGAATCTCAAGTGTGCTTTGTTTCTGGGGTCCTAGAATCACTGCTACCATTCCCATAATTAGGTTATCGACCAAAAGGTCTTCTGAAAGAAAACACTAGAAATAAGCCCTGGTTGAATCAGAAAGCTGTCCATGTGCATTGATACCAAACTGAGAGGGAGTGAAGCCAGAAAACCAATGGAAAAGCAACCATTTTAGGAGAATGAGGTCAGAAGACAAATGTCACGTCACAGTGAAGGGATGTCACAGCTCTTAACAGTGCAAGGGGCCAATGAATTATCCACGTGGTTTGCTTTGGCTGAAGCCATAAGTTCCTCTCTGTGGCCACGTCACCCTTAACTTAAAGCAGCAATAGTCTTTGTTTGCCAGAGCTTACCTGCAGTGTGAGGGAGATTCTTATGCAAAATTGTGAAATAAGTTAGGGTGAGCTTTTGTACATTTCCCTTTCTTGGTTATCTTTATCCCCATTTTGCTGTATAAGCATCCACTTATCCATTTAACAAGGTACTTGATGGCCTCAGACTTTCTTTCCTCTCTTCCACCTGAACCTACTTTCCAAAAAGCATGTGTACATTTAAGGCTAAAGAATTTATACAGCTAAAAACATTATGTCTCCCACAATTACTTATATCTTCATATGAATAGATTATACTTATTTATACCTAGTTATGTAATCTTGAATTGTCAGCCAATCATGGAGAATATATTTTTTCAAGCAACGGGAATTTATAGTACTTCTTGGCACAGATATGAGACTAACTGTCTTGTTGCACAAATTTCACAAGACAATTGAACCATCAAGGCCTAGAAGTCATTCACAGAGAAGCCATGGACAAGGTTGGTTGCATGATTTATTCTGTAGGTATCCCCTCCCCTCAGTTCCCATAGCACCCAAGTCTGCATTTATCTAGCATTTTTCACATTTGTGCTGATCAGTTTTACGTTTCAGTTTCTTCCCTTCCCCCCACCAGACTGTGAGCAATTCACAGAAACCAAGTCTTTCTTTTCCTTTCTTTCTTTCTTTTTTTTTTTTTTTTTTTTTTTTTTTAGATAGAGTCTCTATCGCCCAGGCCAGAGTGCAGTGGCATGATTTCGGCTCACTGCAACCTCCATCTCCCAGGTTCAAGTGATTCTCATGCCTCAGCCTCCCAAGCAGCTGGGATTACAGGCATAAACCACCATGCTGGACTAATTTTCGTATTTTTAGTAGAGACAGGGTTTGACCATGTTGGCCAGGCTGGTCTCAAACTCCCAGCCTCAAGTGATTCACCCACCTTGGCCTCCCAAAGTGCTGAGATTACAGGTGTGAGCCAGTGCACCTGGCCAGAAACCAAGTCTTTCTTAGCCATCACCATTCAGGTACATAACTGTACTCAAAAAGATACACGCTGAAACATATACAAGATCCAAGTGACACATATGCAAGATCCAAAAAAGAAAAGAAAGGAAATTTCTTACCTTCCCTGCCTCTATAATTCAGATTACCTTACCCACCCACCTCCAACTATATCTCATGGTATGAGCAAATATTTGGCAAACATGGCTATGTAAGAAAAATGAAAAGGAAGGGGAAAGAACTAAAATTATACAGACATACTAAACATTTAAAATAATTTGCATCTAAATAATATAAAAATGTGTAACACTGAGGTTGCATAGTTACTGAGTTTTTTTTACCTTTTCATGTTTTTTAAAATTTACCCTAGTTACCATGATAAATTGGTAACTAAGGAGTTAATAATAAAGTGATGAAAAGGTTATGGCATGGCTTTTTGCAGCGACTGCATTATTGCACACCCATCTTTGACAAGGCAATTTCCCCCACAATAACTGCAGTCTCACTGTATAATTATCTCAACCACTGATATTTCTCTAGAACCATAAGAAAGCCAGGAGCTAAGTAAACAGGCCTGTTGATTCACTGCAGATGGACCAGTCTATCTGTAAAAGCAAGTACACTAAAAGAACGCTCCATGAATGTAAATGAGTCGGCTCTTGGTCCCTTCAGATCAATCCTTTTCTTAATCCAAGCTTTGATTTGTTGTTGCTCCTTTGGTTTAAATCAGATAATGTGAGGATTGGAACTAAAGTAAAATAACAGAAATAGTAAGTGTTTTATTATTATGTTACTTGTAGTATTATTATTTTGTCAGAATTACAAAACTGCCTTCATTTTAAGGCATGTATTCTACAGTTTACCCCTCATACAGGGCTTAAACCATTAGTATAGACAGAGAAGAAAGACAAAGAGCTGCTGTGGTTTGGATGTAGTATGCCCCTGCCAAAACTCATGCTGAAATTTGATTCCTAATGTAGCAGCATTGGGAGGTGGGGCCTAGTGGGAGGTGAGTCATAGGGGCAGATTTTTCATGAATAGATGAATGTTACCTCACAAGAATGAGTTTTCACTCCCACGGAACTAGACCAGTTACCACGAGAGCAGGTTGTTCCTCCTCGTGTTTGCTTTCTTTATACACCCACTCACCTGTCCATGCCTCTACCATGTCTTGACACAGCCCGTGGCCCTCACCAGAAGCTGAGCAAATGCCAGTGCCATGATCTTGGACTTTCCAGTCACCAGAATCATGAACTTAAAAAAACAAAAACAAAAACAAACTCTTTTCTTTATAAATTACCCAGCCTCTGGTATTCTGTTATAGCATCACAAAATGGACTTAAACGGGTAAAGGACGTATAGGTAGATGATGTTTTTTTCTCTTTGCCTGATGCAGAAATTTACTAGATCCATATGGACACCAACCACCATAAACCTACTAACTCAAAGTGGTAAATATTTTGAGCATCTACCTCAGCATTATCCAGCATGTATTCCAAATACAGATGCTCAGATCTTATTCCAGACTGAATCTAAATCCTTGAATGTGAAATCTGGAAGTCTACATTTTTCAAATACCTCCAGAAACACTCATGCACCAAAAGAAAAAAAAAACGAAAGCCACTGATACAACAGATGCTGTGCAGCACATCATAGGATTATTTACTTGAAAGCATTAGGTAGAACAAGGACTATGATTTAGAAGGGATTCTAATTCTGGCAAACTAAAAGAATGTCCCAACTGTTGAATTACCTCATGAATTGCTAATGGTATACACAACTTCCCAAGAAGCCTTTAAGGAGTTGGGATCAATAATCCATATGGATTTTACAAAAACATTAAGGGACAAAATATGCCTTGATTGCCATGGACATCATTGCAAAAGTCACTGATGCACTCTCTGCTTCATCTCACGGTGCTGCCAACACCAAGCTCTACTCTAGTTATATGGAACATAAGATTTTATAGGCAACATCCATCTTGATAACATGTCTGCATTTGCTCGAGCTGGATTTAAGACCCTTGCACCGCAACCATATCTAAGCAGTCACTATTGCAATGTATCACCTCCAGCAAACAATTAGTGTAAATGATTAAGAATGAACTAAAGCAAATGCTCAGAGAAGATGGATAAACAAGGCTAGTTGAATTTGTTTCTTGGCTTGCCACTTCTCATCCAACCACTGTCATCAGTATCGTTAAAGGCACATTCCGTGAATGTCAATTGACCATTTGTATTTCGACTTGCTTAAACTAGAACTTTCTCTACTCCTTTTCATGGCTGGTACCACAACTAAAATAAGGGCCCCCCTGCAACCCTGCAATCCACTCCTCTTCATGTTACATATTCTTCACGCATGTAGTAGATTGTATTTTCCAAAGATAGGCACTAAAATATTTCCCATCCCACCCGCTGTTCTGCAGTGTAACCTTACTACCTCCCCTTGCCCCCCATTTAAGGGTGGAGTCTATTTTTCAACCCCTTCTTGAATTTAGGTACGCTGAGACTGATTACATGAGAAATGTCAATGTACCACTGCCAGAATCATCCTTCACTATTTTGACAACTTTTGCTTTGTGACTTTTGGAAGCCAGACATCATGTAAAAAGTATGGCCACCCTGAGCAACCATTTTTTGAGAAATCCAAGCCACCTGGAGAGGCCCTAGAAGATGAGACCGCAAGAGAAAGGGGCTAAGACTGCCAATACTGGATGTGCCAGTGTGGTAGACATCTTAGAGATGGATCCTCCCCACCCACCCTCCTAGCTGATGCTGCGATTGGAGCTTACCACCTAGCCACACCCTGTCCACATTCCTGACTTACAAAATCAAAGAGCAAAATAAAACGGTTGCTTTAAGGCACTAAATTTGGTGGTGGCTTATTATATAAGAATAGACAACTGAAATAAAACATTGAATAGTGCTTTAAGTTATTTATACCTTATGTATTTGTTTACTTACTTGTCTGTCTGAATGTAAGCTTCGTCATGCCATAGCCTTTTCTGTCTTCTTCTCCACTGTGTATGCAATTCCTGGAATAAAGTAAGTGCTCAATAAATATCTGTTACATTATTATTGAATGCATTTATTTTCACTGGAGAGTCGCAGGCAGCCAATAATGTACCCTGGTTGATACCAGTACACTGTAGTACGGTACATTATTTTATTTTTATTGGAGGCATTCATCTTTGTGAAGAAATGCATGTCACGAAAAGTCCGGAAAACACAGGGACAAATGCCCCATCATCACACTGATTAATCCATTATTGCCAGATGTTGCAAATTTTTTGTGTGGAAAATCAGACCTTGGAGATGACCTTGAGCAATAGGATATAAATAATTCCCACAAACTTAGCATTCCAATACTGGAACACTAGGCAAATGCATTAACTACAATTTTCAAAAGCAGACCAAGAAACACATTTCATCTGAGGCCACCAACATTTCATTTTTAGTATAACTCCTGAGCTCCCACCAGGGTCACAAAGTAAAGAAACCAGTATTTGCTCCCTGATCAGAACAATCGCTGATACAGGGCCATACAAAGGGTGTGAACTTAAGGTATTACTTGGAAAGGGAGCATGGCTTTCAAGGATAAGGAAGGATAAGCTATATCAGAAATACCAGTAAGAGCTTGGGTTCACAGTTTACACGTTTTCAGGGTCCTCAAAGTTATTCATTGATTAAGGATTTGATTATCCCAGCACAGTATTGAATATAATTTTCTTCACTGAAAGACTGATATCAAAGTCCATTCATCTCCTCCTTAATGCACAATAAAACCTTGAGAATTCCAGTAGTTTTGTATCTGCCAGCACATTAACTGCTTATAAACTTGCAATTGGAGCCCTTCCTAGAAAGCATATTTATACACCAAATATGTTTTTGAAAACAATTTTTCTGCTTCTATAAGTAATATAATAGTAATAGACATATAGTTTCTCCAATTATTTTGTTTGTCTACAAAATAACTTAGAACATTAAGTAGCAAGGGTAACCTCACTTCGCCAAGGAAGCAAAGTCTGTTTCCTCCAGAATGTCAGAAGTTCATTTTTCCTAGCTCAGGGTAGCAAGCAATTGCAAATCTATGCTGTTCCATGCTCTGCACAGATGTCACTGGTAGATGAATGCATATGTCTTATATAGAGCCATTAGCCCTAGAAAGAAGATTGATAACAGCAATGAGAATGTTAGCAAGCCTTTGTTTGCCTTTCCCTGTTTTATATGAGATTTTCTTCATGCTTTTCCCTTTTCTTAGAGAACATTGTAAATGCATTTGGCGTTTGGTGATTTTTGTCAAGGATTTTTCAGATTTTCTTTATATAGGTGCTATTCATCTATTCTCATAAGTCTCTGTGAAACTGACATTCTAATATAAGATTTTGTCTCTAAAGTTGTACAGGGTGACCACAAATAGAAATTTACATTAACATGTTAAAATTTCCTGCCTCAATATTTTATCTGTATTCATAAATTTATTTACCTCAATGTCTCAGTTTTAAAGTACACCATCCTTAATGCAGGGCACAAACCATTATACATGTTAAATGAGTCAAATTGCACCCTCTGCCAATATCAGCATGAAACCCATCCTCCTACTACGCCCACCATTACTAATACCCACAACCTAAACAATCATTCTTGGCTCCCAGCTGGGGCTTGCAAAGAGAGATTCTTGTGGTTGGCATTTGTATAAAATGAAACTGTTAAGGAGTAAAATACCTGAGATGCTTGTAATTGCAGAAAGATGGCTGGGTTGTTAGCAAGAGAGTCTGACACTCATGTTGACCACAGTTTTAAAAAGTACAGTCATGCACCATGTAACACTTCCATCAGTGGTGGACTGCATATAAAACAGTGGTCCCAGAAGATTGTATTGGAGCATACATAGAAACCTGATATACAGTAGTTGACATTGGTATTTCAGGTCAAGTAGGGGAAATGATTGATATTCAGTAATGGTGCTAGCATATTTGGTTTTTCACATGAAAAATATATATATACCATTTAGGTGAGTAAGTACAGTCTGTGAGGTTCACACAACAATGAAATTGCCTAACACGTTTCTCAGAACATATCCCTGTCATTAAGCAACACGTAAGTGTGCTATTTTTCCCCCTTAAAGTAATATCATGACATGATGGTTACTAAATTAATCTGCTTGGGCTATAGTAACAAAATGCCATGGACTGGATGAGTTAAACAAAAGGAATTTATTTCTCATAGGTCTGGAGGCGAGAAAGTCCAAGATCAATGTACTGGCTGATTCAGTGCCAGGTAAAGGCTCTCTTACTGGCCTGTGGACAGCCATTTTCTCATTGTGTCCTCACATGGCAGAGACAGAGAGAGAACAAACTCTCTGGTGTCTCTTTATAGGAACATGATCCCATCATGAGGGCCCAACCACATGACCTCATGTAAACCTAGTTACCTCCCAAAGGCCCCATCTCTAAATACCATCACATTGGGAGTTAGGATGTCAGCATATAAATGGAGAGTAAGGGGAGACAATAACTTGGTCCATGGCAGTAATTAAGACCATGATGAAAATTCAGGAAGAAAGCAAGGCTAAGAGACCATTAGAGGGACTAGTCAATAGTGCTCCCATATTTTGTCATAGCTCCTGTGCCCAACTATATAGGATCTGCCTACAGACTTATTCTCCTTGGAAGCAAAATGTAACAACTACATTTCTATAAAATAGGAGACGAGCTTTCAGCTTGTATCTAGACGTTTACAAAGTTCTACCAAAATGAGCAAAGTTTAAATTCCCTATTACCCTGCCACCAAGGGCCCAAATAAGAGAGGCGAACAACCAGGTAAACAGTGTACTCTGAGTAAAGACACAGAAAGCTACAAAGCTGTAGGAGAGAAAAAAAAGCCACTTCCAGGGCAACGTAACCAACAGCAGAGATTTTACAGAAGCCCTTACAGAGAAGCAGAGACTCTTGGCTTCAGAACATAGCTGCATCTTAAACACAGAAGAGAAAAGCGCTGATACATGGTGGGAGACCAGAATATGCCACCCAAAATATGAAGGATTGTTAAGCTGAAGGCAATTAAGAATAAGCAGATGCAGAACAACTCTCTGCCCTCCCTCTATTTGCCTAAAAGCAGGAAGTAGATTTACAAGGATAAAAGGTATCCTGACCTCCTTCTCTACCAGGGAGAGAAAAAGTTAACTGCTCAAGACAGCTTTGGACACATGTCAGCCTGGAGACAGGATCAGAGGAATCTACATTAACAAGCTTTACTGACTCACCTTTATTTGCCTTCCCACCATTTGCTGCCGCTGAAGATTCAAAGTCTTCTCTTTTGTCTTGTCACTTCTCTAAAATTTCACTGTTCTTTGTTGCAGATGCTATATAATCTGGAATTTAAAGCCACTCCTTTAACACCATTCATCTCCTGGGTGTTTCCCACGTATTTACAAAATATACATTTAATAAATTTCTGTTTTTCTCTCATTAATCTGTCTATTGGCACAGAGGTCCATTTCAACAAAGAACTTACGAGAGTTGAAGAAAAGATTATTTTTTTCCTAGAACCTCATAGTAGGATCCCTAGAACCTAAAAATTTAAGAAAACCAGACTAATTTAGAACAGAAATTATTCACTTAACCATGCCTGATTACATAGGTTTACCAACTTCTACTAATGAGGCATCAGAAATTAATATCACACTTCCAATTTTTATCAACATTTATGTAGTATAACATAATAGTCTATAAAATGGCTTGTCAATCCTTTTTTATAATTTTCATAAAGTCATGAAGTTTTACAACCCTCTAGATATTAAATGTCCAAGCTGAGAAGGTTAGGTAAATGATACGTTTTAGAATTGCTGTACTCACAAGCACTATTTGTATCTCCCAAGAACTTGTTACCTCTCATTTGCAATGCTGAAATTAGTTTACGAGTCATCGGTGCTAGCTTAGTTCACACAAATCTATAAAAGAACAAAGATCACAGACTGCAAATTATTGTCCACTCCCCCCTCAAAGTACAAGTCCAATTGAAATACTATCTACCCATCAGACCCAAAAAGAGACAGATGCCACCTAGTGTCTGATAGCCTCACGTGCACCCCAACTCTACTATGTCTAGTTCCATTTGGGGATTATCCAGATACAGCCACGTCAAAAGTTACTGTGATATGTTACATGCAAAGAACACTCAACACATTCTGGTGCTAGTTTTCCCATTCACTAGATGTACCATGTTGGGCAAGACCCCTGTGTGTCTTGAATTAGTTGTTCTCCATGACCTCTTATAAGTAATAGACTCTGATTTCAGTTCTGACTAATGCAAAGCCACCTGTGGAAATCTAACCTTTTTACATTGAAATCTTGATATAGAGCAGAACCAAATTCCAGAAAAGCAAACATTTTCCAGGGCTAAGTGGTGATGTGCATTGACTTCACTCTGTAAAGTAGAATGTTTTCTGTATAAATGCAGTACAAACATGAAATTGACACACGAGTGCACATTAGAGCATACCAAGTAATGATTTATCATCAGGTACAGCAAGGAAAAAACGAAATAAAGTCAAGGTGACCATAACTCTTTGTTTTCAAAAGACCTCTAACAATTCACTATATAAAGTACAATAGCTGCTCAGACTTTGTGTTATAGTTTAAAATAATTAAGAAAAATGTTCTCCAGTTTTATGTATTAACAGATTCTATAAAATTTCTTTTTAACTAGACCATATAATTAAAATCTTTCCCAAAAGAAAAACGAATGGAAAATATAGCAAAATATGGCAACTGCTAAATCTTCTTTCTTACCTCTTTAATTCTTTGTAGTATGTTCTATTCTCAAACGAGTTTAGTAAGTTAGAAGGTAGTCAGGCCTGTGTCCAATGGCTAACAAGGGCAGATGACAGTGTCAGACACAGGAAATCTGTCCATGTTCTAGAGACCTGCAATTGATCTGGCCTGCTTGGTGAAGCTATTTCTAACCTGCTACTTAGTCTATGAGATTCAGGTGAACAGTATATGGGACTCTGACCTTGAGAAGTATGAACACTGATTCATTCCATGTGTACTAACTCTAAAACGTAACAAATCTTTTGCACTAACAATGTGGAAAGTCTGTCCACAAACCCAGAAGACTCGGTGTTTTGTATATCTTTTTTCCCTGACAGTGCTTTTCAGCCTGGAAGTCATTCCTACTAACTTGAAACAACTCAAGACAAGTCCATCAGCCTGACCACAAGCCAAGCTTATCTTGATGTGTAGGTTGAGCTTCTCTGCCTGCTAGTTTCATCCCACATCCGAATTAAGAAAAGCTGCTTATTATGTTTTTTCCATCCTTATCTGTCTAATGTGGAGGGCAATCTCTTCAGGCAACAAAAGCAGATTCTGTCATCTCTGAAGGTTTAAGAACTGCTAAGCAGTTACCTCTCCCTGCCTCCTGGCTCTGAATTTTCCTGGTGTCAGTCATCAGCTCTTCTCCAAGAGCATGCTTCAGATCCAGCTCTTCCATGTCATTCCATCCGTAATCCCATCTAGGATCAATTATGTCTCTAAAAATGAGAGATGTCTTCATCTCTTTGAAATGATTTAGATACCAAATGGACTTGATGGCAGAGGGGCCAATGTTCCTGATAGGGCACCCTCCTTCTTCAATTTTCTGTAACTCTCCCTAAAGGCCAGTATCCGTGAACTCCAACAGACCTGTGAGTTCTTTGTTGAGTGCCAACTGTACTGTACTCTACACAATAAATCTCTGTTTTCCTAAAAGCCAATTATTAGATCACTCTTCAGTAATCTAAAACTGAGTAATCTTTCGTTTTTTTCTTTAAGTTAAATAGCCCAAGTATTTTACATTCGTTTTCCCCTACCTGTTGTTTTTCTCTGGTTCCCTTTAGATCTTCTAATATCTTGTCAACACACAGAGCACATTCTGCAAACAGGTACACTGGAGCAGAACCTGAAAATAAGATTAATTTGTCACTTCCAAATATTCTGTTTCTGCATAGCAACAGCATTATACTTACTTCATGAGCCACAGCAGAAATTTGCCAACACCTGGTAAGTTTTTTATTTCTTTCATGTAGTGCTTAGTCATTGCCCTGTCTGTCTTTGTATTTGGGCTTCTGGTCCCACTACACATGGGAAATGTCACTCTCATTTTCCTGGCTTCCTTGACAATATATACAGGGAGGAGGTGGCCACTTACCTGACCTGGGATATTATAAAGGACACAGGACAGCATTGGTAATCCTTTCAGATGTTCTCATTTATGATTGCATGACTTGAATAATCTATAAGGTGATTTTGTTGGAAAGACTTAGGGGGTGATATTGTAATTCCTACATGTAGAGTACTTTGAAGGGCTTTCGAATATATAACTCATTTTGTTCTGATAGCCTTACTTTGATGTAGGCTGTGCAAGGCAACATATTATTGTCCACTTTTTACAAATGTAAAAACTGAGGCCCAGAGCAATTGATGACTTGCCTGTTGTCACACTACTATTAGAAATGACAATCGCAATAAAAATCCAGGCTTTCTGATTGTCTATCCAGGAGTCACCTTTCGCCACCAGGGTTTTCATGGTTCAGCAGGAGCTGTAAGGACTTCTGAGAGCCACTCAGGGACCTGCCACAAAGAAGGAAGCCACATGGCCAGGGCTTTATGACCCAGCCCCTACTTCAATCAGGGCAGGTTAACATGTATCTGTTTTATCAATTAGGTTTCTGTTTAATCTTTGTAAGATTTCCGCTTAAAAACATATGCATTGTTTGAATACTCAGCACCATGCAAAAAAACAACATCAAGGGAGTAGAAGCCATGAAGGGTGGGTGAGTCCAAAGAAGAATAAACAAGCTAAGACATGAGTGAATTGAGGATCACCACATGTACAGTCAGCTCCAGGTGGCATCTCTGTCTAACAGCAGACCTGCGCATGGGTAGATGGTCACTCCTCAGAGAATAGTAAAAGGATAGCAGACATCATTTTGATTCCTAATAAATATGAAATCTGTAGAGAAAATGGGACAGATATATAGAACAATGCACAGAGACATACAACTCAATTACATTAACACATACTTAACAATAATGGTACAGCAACCCCAGCGTTGGCTGCCACAGCCAACACAAAACCTCATGCACCTTGCTCACTCGGCCCTCGTTCTCCTTTGCTGAGCCCTTATTCATGTGCAGGGCCCAACCTTCCCATAAATCCTAATCTTTTCTTTAAAAAAAAAAAAAAAAAAAAAAGGAAGAAAAAATACCCTGAAAAACAAAGCCTCAGGGAAGTAAGTGCATGATACCTCTCCTAAGGGATGTAGCATTTAAAAAGAGGACTCTACCAAGGGAAAGGCTAAAGGTGAAGGGAAAAATATGAATTGTTAATGGTCCAAGTCAAACTTTGGTAAAGGAGGTAATTTACTGATTCATTTATTTTTATTTTTTTAGAGACAGAGTCTTGTTCTGTTGCCCCGGCTGGAGTGCAATGACACCATCATAGCTCACTACAGACTCAAACTCCTGGCCTCAGGTGATCCAAGGAGGTAATTTAGAATAGGAGCTCTCCCTGGAATGATTTGTGTCTGTCCACACAGACACACACACACATCCCCCTGGCATACAACCACCTCATCTGGGAGCCCAGGCAAACCTATGATGAAGCGAATGGAGCATAAGCCTTAGAGCCACTTAACTCCCCCAGACCTCCAGCCACAGCCTGGGAGAGGCGCTGCAATGTGTTTTTGCAAAACTGGCAACAGTGAGGTTTTTGTTTTTGTTTTTGCTTTTTTTTAGCTGTAATTGTTTAAGCTACTGGATCTTCCCATTCTGATGTCTCTATCACACTTCTGTCATGTCAGGCGGCATCGGAGTGGCTACAGGCATTTTTGGAATCCTGCTAAGAAGTTAAGTTAGGGTACATTTAATTTGGTTCAGAGGATATATTTATGTGACTTACAGCTGTTTCTTTATATAATTAAATTATGCCTCACTGTCTGTCCCATTGTGGGAATGACTTCCAGAAATACTTGTATTATCAATTAAACCATACTATGAGGGATCGGTACAGAGGGCTTATTGCAATTCACTTGTCTCATACAGCACCCAGCTCTAGAAGTATACGGGCAATAGAGAAGAAACAATTTTTTAGTTTTATAGAACCAAAAATAGAACCAAAAGCTAGACTTTGGAGAATTCTTCAAACCACCAGATGGGTAAAAGTCTAAGTAGAGGATTCATTTATCATTCTTACCAAAACGGAAGTTCTCACTTATTGGGGAAGACTCACTAATGCAGTGCATATAGTTACAGATAAACTGTTTTTTCTGGAAATTATGTGAAATTGAGTGTTTCAAAACTCCTGTGTTTATTTATTTTATTTTTGAGGCCGGGTCTCGCTCTGTCCCTAGGCTGGAGTGCAGTGGGGCAATCATAGTTCACTGCAACCTCCAACTGCTGGCCCCAGCGACCCTCCCTGCTTGGCCTCCCAAAGTGCTAAGATTACAGGCATGACCCGCTGCACCCAGCCCTAGAGTCCTGTGTTTAAAGGGCAACAGTGCTACACAGTCGTACATCTGCGTGTGGTCAAGCTTAGGCACCCCAACTATTGAAAAGAACAAACAAATTTCAGTCAACCATGTTAGATGAAACACTGAATTGTCTTCATAGTCTTTGCATAGAAAATGATATTACAAAATCATTTCACATAAAAAAGTGATAAAAATCTAATCAGCCAAAAATATAAAGAAGAGGGTATCCTAAAGATGTGTCAGGCAGTTATAATTTAAAATATTATGATATTTTCCAGATATAATTATACTTGTACTATTTGTCAATTTTATAAAATTTATATTTTGTTTAATTTGTCTTCTCATTCCAAATAAATACCATCTTTGGTCCTTCTTATATATTTTTAATCTCCTATTATTTCTCTTTATAAGGATTCCAAAACTGAATAAACTTCCGGCCTACAAATCTTGGATTTTCTTTTGCTGAGAGTGACATTTGAGGTGAATTATACTTGGAAGATTTTTGTCCTCTCAACTACTCAATGTAAACCTCTTAAATTCAGCAAAGATCAAATATGATTATTTCCTTTCCTGTCCAAATTTTCTATCTGCTTGTGAATTCTCCTTCAACACATCACTTAAAGCAAAACTGAAAGATTCTTCATAATATTTAGTACCATCTTCATCTTCTAGAAAAAGATGAATCATGGTTATAATTTTTATTTTTACCACTGCCCTTTGTTCAGTCCCACAAATGATTTAAAAAGCATAATCATTCTTGCAAAAAAAAGTCAGTATCATTGCCAAATGAAAATGATTCATTCTTTACCAAAAAAGAAAAAACAATGCATTATTAACAATAAAAGCTTTGCAAGCATAAAAGTTATGAATCCATTTCTCAAAAATCTATTTCAAAGACTATTCGTGACTTTCATTTAAGGAAGCAGTACTCATATATTTTAAGTTTGCACATGCATATAATTTACTGAATTTAAACCAAATATAATATAATGTATCTACAACACAGTGGCTAAGTATGAAAGTCAGTATTTTAATATAATTGCCCATTTATATTAAAAGCCTCTTATAAAAATCTATTCCCCTCCTGAAATATCTCTTTTTCCCAATGAGAATAATAGTCATAATTACAGAGTAGTAACACATGACAGATAATGTTCCAATTTTAGAAAATTAGCTCTTTCTTAGCCTTGCAATGAAATTCCTTTTATCTGACTTTGGTATCGGTGGCATATGGAATAAGGGTATTATTTGGCTTTTCAGGGTAAAGAGACACTTAGTAAAGAACTGACTAAGACAAAATTCTTATATGAACTAACACCAACAACACTCAAAAAAAAAAAACAAGATAACCAAAAAGAATGGTTTTGTTCCACTTGAAACAGTTGTTTAAAAGTACATTTAAAGATGTTTTTTAAGTTAAAATCCAGTTTAATATTCTCAGCACATTGATTTTTTTCTTCTGGTAAATCTGAATGTCCAAGGAGCCATTTCCAAATGAGTCTTGACATTGTGGAAGTCTAGTATTATATTCACTCTGTTCAATTTATGCTTCAAAACTTAGTCTTCAACTCCCCCAAGCCAGAATATCTAGAATATTCAAATAGTAATAATAACATAATGAAGAGTACTGGTCAATGTGTCTATGTCCAAGCCTACCTCTGCCCAACCACAATGTGCTTGTCTTTAAAGCAGGAAGTAGGAGGATGGGTTAAACAAAGTTTTTTGTTGCTGTTGTTGTTTTTTGGAAGACTTACTTTTTAGATAACTCTCTAACCATGGAAAAGGCCATATGTGCTTTAAGTCTCACCATAGCTCCAAAAGGCGATTATTATTTTCTCCATTTTACAAATGAGGTGAGACTCAGAGAATGGGAGGAAAATAGGTAAAAGTTCCCACTTCTCACAACTGCCAGAGATTTTGCGAGTTATTGCACTTACTATTTAAAAATAAATCTGCCAGGTCTTCATTCTTTGGTATAGGAAAGTTGGTCTCAGAAACTCTAAGTTGCATTGCTAAGAAGTGGCAAATATGTCTGAATCAAGGTTGCCTTGACTACAGAAGCCTTGTGTTTCTTCTACTTCATAACTGATTCTTGAA
The DNA here is from genome assembly GCA_036589455.1 of Ateles fusciceps. Classification (NCBI taxonomy): domain Eukaryota; kingdom Metazoa; phylum Chordata; class Mammalia; order Primates; family Atelidae; genus Ateles; species Ateles fusciceps. Next base: position 11,518,957 of record JAZHEH010001266.1, on the reverse strand, counting down.
TCAGTTTTTCTCTTAGCTCTCTTCCAGTCAGATAAATGAACCAATGAAAGTGAGGGAATTGCCTAGCCTTCAAAGATATTTCAGTGTTCCCCCAAGAAGAGCTCCAATTCCACTTGTGAGGAGATGTCACCCTGAGCATTTCCATCAACCCAAAGGCATGTTGGAAGAAAGAAAATTACTAACAGGCTTCAACTTCAAGTTTTGTTGGCCCAGAGAAATTGTAGGTATCATTTTGGAACAAGAACTGTAGCATGAAGTCTGTTCGTAAGAATCATTCATCTTTAAAAATATCACCACTGTAAGTCTGAAAGAAACGCTTTGAAACATAAAAGCCTGGATAAAATGAAGGTGAATACACCTTCAAAATTAACATCAAAATGCTTAGCACTTTCACTGAATGAACACTGATTCAGCCATACTAGAAATTATATTTTTTGTTGTTTTGTTTCCTTTTGAGACAGGTTCTGTTGCCTAGGTTGGAGTGTAGTGGTGCAATCTCAGCTCACTGCAACTTCTGCCTCCCAGCTCAAGCAATCCTCCCGCTTCAGCCTCCTGAGTAGCTAGAAGCACAGGCTTGTGCCACTATGCCTGGCTAACTGTTTTGTATTGTTGCGTAGAGACGGGGTTTTGCCATGATGTTGCACCACTGGAAACTCAAGCAATCTTCCAGCCTCAGCCTTCAAAATGCTGGGATTACAGGTATGAGCCACTGCGCCTGGCCAAATACGTTTCTAAATCAATAAAATTTTCTAACAACCTTTCCAGGTAATAGTCTTGCTTTAAAAACTAGACATACTTCTTTCCAAAGTCAAGAAGATTCAGTGGCAGCCCCAGAGGCCAGATGTGGACCAGATATCTGCCTACCCTACAGTGTAGACCAGATACCTGAGCAACCCAAAGAAAGAACTAAGGCCTGGTACACAGCTGATTGTCTGTGAAGAAGAACAAGATTAAATCCCACTCTCAACAGTTTGCTAAAATATGACAACTGAGTGTTTGAAAATTAGTCAAAAGGCCCATTAAAAAGGAACTCACAGTATCTTTTTGGTCCCAAGAATAACAATAAAGGCTAAGTCAAAAAGAATATTTGAGATATAAGCAATTTAGGGAGAGAATTGTTGCACCAGCCCTAATACAAGTGCACAAACAAAAAAGTTGAATATTTTATTTATAATCAAAACACAAGGATTTATCAAAACCAGTCACTTTTTTGGATACTGAGATTCATTTGAATAATTTAACATCCCCTCTTCTTCGAGAGCAGAGAGCAACTGCTGTTTCACTACAGCATTAAACGTAATGTAAGAAGGACTTAATTATGAGGCGAATATCATTTCTCCCAGATGAATCTGCAATAGGGGAATACACATAAAATTTTGTCACATATCACTATCTCATGGACTGTGGGCAAATTTCTGAAATACTAATTTGTCCTTAACCACATGAATGAATCCGCATATTGAGAGCCCTGTCCTAAGATGGAAAATAAAATTCTACATATCTTTTGCCTGTTTGATTATAATATCTTACCAGCAGCACCTGCCACAGCATCTGTTCTCTGACAATAATTTTTAAAAATACCCAGGTTTGCTCTTTGTATTTTTCCTGTTAGTTTCAGCTGCTCCCTGAGCATAAAGCCTGAGATAAATCAGTTTAAAAGATAAGCTTGAGATTCTAAAAAAAAAAGAAAGGAACCAACGAGATAGTGAAGAAAAGAGATACAAAGGACAAAGCACACAATCAAAAGCTGAATCCAAGAGAAAACGAGGGTCTGGGGAGCCTTTCATCTCTAGATAACCAATTCAGATCTGTTGCTGATATGTCCCCATTATGTTGTTGCTGGAAATTGCTACCATCTGACAAACACCTAGTGGATGCTAGTATTCTGTTTTCTAATGTACTTTTGGGCAAATCTAAAGCAATCTTTCCTCCTTACCTTCACCACACAGTGGCCTTTTTCCAAATCCCCCCTAACAGATCTGGTATCTGGATTCAAGGGAAAACTGCTGCAGATATAATGCGTAACCACCCTCATCATATAGGAAATGTATTCTTCCCCTCCAGAGAGCTGTTATATTCTATTATAACCACCTTCCTCCCTTAAGAATTGCATTGGAAATGTCTGTCTCTTTGACAAAGGCACACCATGTGGATTACCTTTTACTGTTCTTCTGACTCAAATTAATTTCCATTCCTAAAATGGGGTGCATTTTATATCCTCCTTCATGCTGATGTGGAAAAGAATACCACATCACAGAATCTAAAGAAAGACTTGAGGTGCTAAAATCTGCCAGTCTATTCCTTTACCTCAAAAAAATTATAAAATTTTCCTTAGAGATAGCCACAATCTCTGATCCTGTTAGACAAATAAATTGTGGCACCCAAGGAAAGTAAGGAAGAGGATTTTGTGATAATCGGGGGAAGGGAAATGTGGTAATATTTAAGCAGTGTTTCCATTGGCGTTAGCACACTTCTGCTTGAAAGACTATTCTGAATGAATCATAATATTTCTCCAATAAAAGGTTCAGGTCTAGCAGTTCTCTTTCTCTAATAGGTTATATTACATGAGTATCTGTCTACTATAGAGACTGACTTCTTCAATACTCACCAATAGACATGGAATGCCACTAGATAACTGAAATCAGCGAAATGCTCCAGAACCTATAGCAGCCCCAAGAGTTCACAGCTCTGAGGATTCCAGTACTGAACTTCCCTGGACCCCAAGCACTCCACTACACAGCATGTCATTGACACTTGAATGGCTCTTCAGCTTTCCCAGGTTCACTCAGGAGATGAGTTTATCCTTCTTATAAATCCAAGAACACAGATTCGATTTTGTCCTCAGCCAACTGATTTTGCCCTGTTGCAAGATTGAAAACTGACCCTTAACCCACAGCCTGCATGCAGTTATCGAGTCCAGGTCCAAGTGGGGATGGACATCAACTCATCACCTCTGTGAGGAAGCTAATGAAGACCCTAAGGTGTGTGAGTTTGCATATTGCTTGTGAGAATAAGGACTCTGTATTTTTCTTGTACCCTCAATGAACAAAGGCCTTATTCAGGACATGGAAGTAATGTCATCCAACAGGGTTAACCTTTGTTAGGTATTATGTGTGTATTGGGAAGAGCATGTCACGAAAATTTCCCCCACCCTTGCCATACTGTGGGTTCAAGACAGTGCTTTGGAATGACAACAATGAGTTCTCATTGCAATACCCAGAAAAGCCAGCTGATGTACTTCCCACCCCCCAAGTGGCAGAACCAGGCAAGAGTGGTGAGCTCTCTAGGAAACTTACTGTGCCAGCGACAGAACTGCCCATCTGTCTCTTCAACTCTGGGAGATCTTCTCATTCCCATATTTCTCACAGTCCAAGAACACCGATATTAATCCCTAAAAATAGTAAAGGCCAGAACCTTCTGATTTTCCTGCTTTGTCTCTTGGTAATCCATAGTGCTATCTGTTTCATCATGAGTCCCATGAATGAACATTCTCAGATCTCCTCCATGACTTCCCAATACTCCCTCCTGAACCCTTGCCCTACTTGCCTTATATTGTTGAATACCCAAAGAGTTTAACTGTGTCACTATAACAAAAGAAAACAATCAAAGTTATTACCTTGCATATTGGTTTCTTGACTTGAAGTACTAATTATTCCATTTTACCTTAAGATGTGATACCAGTCCTTTTTCAAGCTGCTGATAAAGACCTGAGATTGGGAAGAAAAAGGGGTTTAATTGAACTTGCAGTTCCACATGGCTAGGGAGGCCTCAGAATCATAGCAGGAAGTAAAAGGCACTTCTTACATGGCAGTGGCAAGAAAAAATGTGGAAGAAGCAAAAGCGGAAATCCCTGATAAACCCATCATATCTCATGAGACTTATTCACTGTCACAAGAATAGCACTGGTAAGAGCAGCCCCCATAATTCAATTACCTCCCCCTGGTTCTCTCCTACAACACATGGGAATTCTGGGAGATACAATTCAAGTTGAGATTTGGGTGGAGACACAGCCAATCCATATCAGATGTTAATGTCAGCTCTGGTATGAACTAAAAAAGATATTACTTCAGATTCTAAATTTTGTAAATAGTTAAAGGTTAACAAAGAATATGATACAGCCCCATCATAATGAAGGGTAGAATCTTAATACTTTGCAGTGACTGGCAACTATCAGCGTGGTGACCCTTTCATGTTTGATTTATGAAAATGTGTGATGCCTTACCAGAGGAGGATTGTATTTGTTGTCTACTATGAAAACTAATCTTACCAAGCAACACAAGATGCAATTTCAAAGAATTCTTTTCTTGCTCTAGTATTGTTGGTTTCTCTTCTCCCATTATCTTTTTCATCTTCATTCTTTTTAGCCCAATCATTGATGTAAGAGTGAATACCTTAATTTGAAAGTTGCTCTATTTGTTTGAAGTGGGGGGTAGAATGATTTATCACAAAACTGCCAGAAACTGGCTTTTAACATATTTCCTTAGTGTCCCATTGCACTTGATACATTTCCAGTCCCAGAAATTCCTCTGTCAGATTAAGTGACACTTTGTGACTGGATGAGACTTTGTCCCCCACTCTTACCCGGTGCTAATGTACTGCCAGAATTGTAAGCAACTGCTTTCATAACTGACGCCAACACAGAGTCTAACAGGAAATGCCTGAGAATGCTTAGTCTGTCAGGCGGCAGTAGCTAAGACTCATTAGGGAGGCCCTGGTTCCAGATTTGCCATGGCAACCTCTAGAGATACATATCTAGTATGTTAGTGACATGCTGACATCACAGTTTGCTCCTTGAAAGAGGGGCAAGCAGAGGCACGACTCCCTTATTATCATCCTGATAATAATGCTGCTGTTAAAATCATGCTGTGTCTGGACGAGGGGGGGCAGAGAGGTGCTTTTACAGTTTAAATTGCTGCACCAGATAAGAGCATGGAATATGTTACTGTTTTGCATGCTATGTTTTCGAAGAAGTGGTTTGCTATAGCAGATAAAAGTCTATTAGCATTCAACAACAAAAAATATATAATTTATTGTTCTTCTCAACCAATACTTTAACAATGAACTACAGAATAAATCCTGTTTATTTGTAATTATACCACCCAGTTTAGGTCTTTTTCCTCTTGGTTACTTCTTTTATTACACATTGAAAAAACAACGAACTATTAATTCAGTGGGAAACTGTAATGGTGGAGCTAAAGCTTGGGACAGGCAGTCAGGTTCTTTCAAAACTATTGGATTTCACTTCAGTAGTCCCAAAGACAGAATGGGCACACAGGGGATGAGGCATGGTGAGAATTAGTGATGATCTTTTGGAGGCAGCCAGTCTGCGCTACTGCTTGAGCTGGAAGAATGGATGTGGGTGGAAGCAAGCATGTCAGAGAAACAGCAGAGTGCCATGGAAGAATGGGACTGTCATCATCAGGGGCCGGGATGAAGATTCTCCTGTTAAATTCTGAATTTTCCCTGGGTGAGAGGTCTAGTTCTGAAAGAAGAAAGGAGAAACCGCACAGCTGAATTGACAAAGTCCCTGTGAAGGTTGGGGTGTTGTCTTCAGCCTATCAAAATCTAGACCAGATTTCTTTCTTTTTATCATAATGAGACAGAAATTGCAAAAGAATAGGGGATACAGACTGGCTAAAAATATTTCCTTCTCATTTCATTTCCTCTTAAATGCAGTAACAACTCACATCTAGATATTACCTTCTCTTAACCCCACTTCTCTACCATCTACCACCCTATTTCTTTGCTCTCCTATCTTTTCCTAATGTCTTCAACTTTTCTTCCCCCATTCTCTATTAAATCCAGTCCAAAAAGGATTTTGACCACCTCATTCAAACAGATCTGCTCGTATGAGGTCTCCAGTGATCTCTACCGGTCCATATTCAGGCTCCATCTTACTTAACCCATCATTTGTATATGATGGCACTGATTCACCGCCATCTTTGCATTGACTTCACCTGTCTCAAGGACACCAAAATCTCCAAGTTTTCCTCCTTCATCACTGAATCATTCCTTTTTCCATTTTTTATATTTTCCATCTTTATTATTTTTTCTTCTCTTTACCCTCACCTTCCCCAATTATTAAGATGTCCCAGGGCATTGACTCTCCTGACTATAATTATCCTACCTAGTCTCTTAGTTTTAAACACATTATGTATGCTAGCAACAACCAGATTTAACAGTCCAAACCTTCCCTCTAAACTCCAGATAAAACAGCTTGTTTGACATCACCACTTGGCTGCCTAATAGAAATCTCAAATTCAGCATGTCAAAAACTCAATCCTTTATTTCTGGCAGTGAGGATGGAGGACAAGAAGCTAGCTGAGCCTTGCAACTCAGAGCATCTGGGCTGGAAAATACAGCAGGACATAGAATTAGGAGAAGGTAATTAAAGAACTATGGGAATTCCATTTCAGACCTGGTAGGTATTAGTAGTAAAAGTCCTCATTAGGTTTTATTTTTGGCATTTATAATAGGGTCAAACATAAAAGAAGAGACAACACCAAAATAAATAGATCCACAGGGTGTAAATTTTTCCAATGATCTCAACTTCCTCAGTAATTACTTGATAGTTTCCAATGGTAACTGCATCTATAGCCATGCATAGTTCCCCATTTGAGGGAAATCTCATACCCTGTTCTACCTTTAAGATCCATCTACACCTTATAGAGGCCAAGAGAAAACTTCCCCTTTGCTCCCTGAAGGTTCACTCAAAAATCAACTCAAAAAAGGCAGATTAATTACAGAAAAGGCATATAAATTTACTTCACATGCACACAAGAGCCTTCAGAGTGAAGACCCAAAGATATAGAGAAAATTGTCCATTTTTATGCTTAGGTTAAACAAAGTATTATCATCCACGTAGAAATATTGAACAAAAAGTGTATGATCTCATGCTCATACAGAGTTGAGAAGCCCAGCAAGGCCTGCCTGCTTAGATTCTTCTTGGCCTCTCTGTTATAGTATTCCTTCCTTCTGGGTGTGGGGCAGGACCCTGTCTGGAATGGGTGTCTTGTGACCTACAGTCAAACAAGATAGGTCAGATAATTTCTTTATGTACAGTTTTACACAGAAAGGCTGAGAGGAAGTTAGGTAATACGTTAGGCTTTATGGCTGGCTTTGGGGAAAGGGAATCCTGGTTTCTATGACCTGCCTTGGGAAAAGAAAAATTCTAGTTTCCATGGCTAGGCTTGGGGGAGAATGGGACAGAGAGACAGGAGAGAAGAAGGTCAAAGAAAAAACTTTTGCTTCTGAGGCTGCTGCTTCTGAGGCCTTCATTTCGAGGTATTGTTTTCTGTTGAGTCTCAATAACTTCAAGAAAGTTATGCAATTCAGTAACCCATAAAAATACATTCCTTAGAATTCTGAGTTATTCAGTCAAATATAGCTTCTTCTGAGGTGTCCCTTTAGTAAGAAGTGCCTTCTCATTCTTCCTTAATTCATCTACTAGCTAAATACAGGAACCCACATGCACGCATACATACGCATCTTGAGGAAATATGGTAGTCCTCAGAAGAACAGAGTTTCCAGTCATATTAAGAAAGAAAATTATTATTATCTACCTTTACATGGCCACTTATTATATTAGTACTTCTGTTATTTTGAAAGGCAGTGGCAGTTGCCCTTTTTAGTCCTCTTATCCTCACCCTGAGAAAATATTGTGTGTATATGTATGTGTGTGTGTGTGTGTGTGTGTGTGTGTGTGTGTATTTCTGATAATCAAATATTATTTTTAAGAAATGAGTAATAATCTGAGGCCCCTAAAAAGCATCTTTCTATTGATGTCCATCTATGATAACAATAACACCCATCAGAAGCTTTGAAATTCAAAATTCTGTCTTAGTTGAATAGCCAGGTCAAAGTCCTGAACTCCCACTTTTCTTCTGTAAAATTAAAACAGGAAACAGTTGTGATTATTCTGCATGATGAAACCCCAGAGATTGAAGATTGAGTGTGCACACATACACAAACACACATCACCTCTCAGTACAGATGTTGAAAATAGTAGCTTGATTGCCAGGGACCACAGGAGGCACTGCCTCCCTGCCAAGCCAGTGGATGTCTGCCCCAGGCCACCAAGGCACAGATTGGACATGTGTTGACCTCAGTGAAAGGGGGAACTAGTATTAAAGTCTAGAGTTCTAGAGAAGATACCTTGCCTTAAACTAATATTGTTGTTGACACCAATAATATCACCTCTCTTGCTGTTTTAAACACCATTTCTTATCAGGGTAGTACTTCTGACAGGTTGTCATAATGCCTTGTACTCAATATCCACCAAAGATAGAAGAAAAAGAGCTCAGGTAGATTTTCAAAGTGTTTTATTTGAAACTTTCTTGCAAAATTTGAGTGATAAACATGGTGTTATTCTCAGAGGCACATCCTTCTTGTAGACCTCAACCCATTGTCTTTAACCAAACTATGTCTTTCTTGACAGAATCTTCGGTCACTCAGGCAAACAGAGGCCTGACAGGCTTACCCTATAGGTCAACACACCTTTGCAGCTTGCTTCATTCCTTAGAGGAACAATTTGGGCTATTTAAGTTCAGGCCACTGAGAAAACAGAGATTTAAAAGATAGGTTAGAAATAATTCATATAGATGGTCAAAGAAGAAATCAATGCTCAAGTAACTGAGGAAAGCAGTCAGAAATCCTGAAGTGTCAACATCATAAAAAAAGTTAATAAAACAAAGGAGAGCTGGATTGTATGGCATCTGTTTGTAAGAAAGTTCAGAATACACGAGGGAGATTGAGAAAAAATGTCTTGTTCATCCCTGGTATCTTTCTCTGGCTTTGGAAACCACATTCATAACATGCCCTAAGGTCATAATTTTGGGGGAGACTTTTACTTCCCATTTGGATGTTACAGCTGTGAATTTGAAGGTTATCAAAAATCAAACATTTATGGAATATTGCTAATAAATAATAGGGTAATGAATATGAACAAACTGTTGCTATATTCAAAAACTTGAATAGATCTCAAGGGTATGTCATCCAAAAGACCACCAGGATAACTGGATAGTAGGAAAGAGAGTATTATTGGCAATATTGGTTTGCAAGCCAGGAAGATAAAGTTTCTAGCATGAACTGAAGGTGCTCTCTCTTGGAAGAGGGAAAGACAGGTTGGATTTTATGACTCAGAGGGTCCATATTACCCAAGAGTTGCACGTAATCAGCAGGTTTAGGGGAAAACTGTATGTATTTATGAGGGGGAGCTGAGCACATGGGCAATGGGAAACATATATGTAACATACATCTCATGCTCACTTTGGGGCAGAATTTTAGCATTAAAATGAGGTAGAATGTGGCTCTTTATGTCAAAAGGTGAACTATAAGACACAAACTTTGTGCGCAGCCTCTGTAAGTGGGCTGAACCCGGCTGAAGATCTGCAGTTGCTCATCAGAAAAGAATACTGGTAAGGCTGGTCCTTTGTCCAGTCCCAGTTGTAGTGACCTGAGTTGTACATCAGAGTCAGGATAATTTGCCTGATGTCTCCTATTGTTCGCGAGTTTAGCTACAGTGTGTTTTTTCTTGTAAGAATTTAGAAACTTGCCATGTGTCTGCTAGGCCCTGAACCCTTGACCCACAGGTAACTTTTTCTTTTTTTGTTTTTTGTTTTCTTTTTTTTTAATCTCTCCCACCACTGCACTCACTTTTTGTTTTTTTAATGTTAGGATCCATCTTAGTTGATAGAAGTACATCTTTTTTGGTCTCTCAGGTCACAGGCATTATGCTGAGTGGAAAAAGCCAGTCTCAAAGTGTTCCATATCATATAATTTCCAACAAATAGAAATCTCTAGGTGACAACATTATCGTGATGATGAAACAGATCAGTGATTGCAGAAGTTAGGTTTGGGGGGAAGGGTGTGACATTGATGAACTAGCACAAGAAGTTTCTTTGCAGAGCTGGAACAATTCTGTATCCTAATTGTGATGTTGGTTACTTTAATCCATATATGTGGTACAACTTTACAGAACTATATATCTAAAAAGGACACTTAAAAACAGGTAAAATATGAATAAGGCGTATACTTGAGTTAATACTGCATCAATATCAACTTCCCAGCTTTGACAATCATTTGGGGAAACTGAGTGAAAGGTACACTAGGAACTCTATACTATTTTTGCAACTGTTTGTGAGTCTTAAGGTATTTCAAAATAAAAAGTTAGTTTAAATATCAAATCTAGGCAGTCTTGAACTTATGATGGTTCAGCTTTACACACTTCGTATGCTCCTCCACTTAGCATACTGTTAAGTCTGGACAAACCTATTGTAAGTTGAAAATATCTTTAAGTTAAAGGTGTGTTTTTGACTTAAAATATTTCCAATTTAGGATGGGTTTATCATGATGTATTCCCATCATAACTGGAGGAGCATCTGTATATAACTTTAACAAGAAAATATAGAAGGGAATAACAGGTTGTTCAGAATTATCCAATTAGGAGCTGGGTGCAGTGGCTCACACCGCTAATTCCAGCACTTTGGGAGGCTGAGACAGGTGGATCACCTGAGGTAAGGAGTTCAAGGCCAGCCTAACCAACATGGTGAAACCCCATCTCTACTAAAAATACAAAATTAGCCAGGCATGGTGGCACATGCCTGTAATCCTAGCTACTTAGGGGGTTGAGGCAGGAGAATTGCTTGAACCTGGGAGGTGGAGGTTGCAGTGAGCTGAGATTGTGTCATTGCACTCCAGCCTGGGCAACAAGAGCAAAACTCCATCTCAAAAAAGAAAAATCCAATTAGTTAGATAGCAAAAAGAGCCATGACTTTTTGAGTACTACAATTATAAATAAAATGACTACAAGATTAGCATTTCCTAAGTGTTATTATCAATTTTTCCATCCTCAAATCTAAAATCTTATTAAAACGTCAGTTTTTCACAGATAAGCCAAACAGAAACAAACAATAGCTTTGATAATTTCACAAAACCTAAGTCCACTGGGCCATAAGCTCTCACCGTTTTTTGCTTGTTTTTGTTTTGTTTTGTAGAGATGGGGTCTCCCTTTGTTGCCTAGACTGGTCTCAAACTCCTGGCCTCAAGCAATCCCTCTGCCTGGACCTCTCAAAGTGCTGGAATTGCAGGTGTGAGCCACCATTCCCAGCTTTCTCATCTTTAAGATGCATACTACCCTAAGAAATAGTAAAGATATCGTTTAATAGATGCTATGTCAGCATCTGAAAGACAGAACTCACAATATATGTTGATAAAGTATGAATTAAAGGAGCTATTTGATTTGTAAAAATACATGGCCTAGCATATACTTCTGAGAAATAACAATAGTACAAAGAATAAAAATCATGTTAGTTATTTTTACTACTCATTCCATGAGTATCTGTTAGCTACCTACTTGTTAAAAGGTACTGTGAGTGACACCGGGAATGCAAAATAAACAAACATGATTTGTGATTTCAGAGCACTCACATCAGGAATTGAGAGTAAAGATACACACAAGGATACTCCTATCCAGTAATCTCCCCCCACCCAGTTCACTTTACAGTAACTCTTTTTTCTTCCAGTGCTATGAATACACACAAATGAGTTTGCCAAAATTACACTGAAATAAGAATTAAAACTTGCTATCAAGCAGTTTTTTTCTTGACCATAGCTAGGTAATATGAGTTAATAGTTCTCAAAGTAGACTGGAAGAAAAAGCAAGATAAGAGGTGACTGATTATGGTAATAAAATAATTAAATTCCATTAAGATCAATTAGTGACATAGGGATCTTAGTAATTTTCTTTGTAATCATTCTCAATGGTCCTTTCTCTCACTGCCTTATGCCACAATATTTATTATCTAGAAAGGAAATTAACCCAATCCTCTCATCTCTTCCTGGCTTGATTCAGAGGGCTCATTTTCTCATCAGAATGAATCCTGCATTCATTCCATTCTTTGATTGTGTCATATTCGCATTTCCTTTGATTTGCCCCAGCACAACACAATTTCAACACCCAATGTGAAGTCCACATGCTGCAAAGGATGACTGGCTTTTGCTGAGTGTCTGTGAACCAGGGCCAGCATCTTTCCTATTTCTATCTACTCGATTGAACACTCTTGTTTTAAACAAAATCAGATGCTTAACATTCTGAAGCATCCTGTAAGCTTTGAACCTGAAAAATAGTTACACATATAATGCTTATATATTATTGCCATGTATACTTCTAAAATTACTTATTAGCTTTAAGAGACAAATCTTATATCTACTCAGCAAATGGCTGTTATGATCCTGAATGCATAGTGTAACCCATTTAAACCAGATCAATCTAAAGTAGGTAAGTCCTTGGACTTCAAACTGTGCTACAAACTGACCAGCTGCCTATTAGTAAAGTAAGTTACTTATATTATCTGTCCTTCAGTTTCTTTACTTTAGCCAATTTTTATTACCATCAGTGCTGAAGTGGGGAGAAAATTAGAAGCTTCTTCTGGATGTGGGGGGTGAAAAATATAATAAAATAGCAACTAATCCAAGTTGATAATCTCTTTACGCACACACAGCCACAAAAAGGAAGCCATTTGAGGTAGTATGCAACCCTTATAATATTCACTTATTCAACAAATATATATTGATCATATAGTATATGCTAGGCATTGTTCTAGGTATTGAAATCGAGCAGTGAATAAAACAAACACTCTTGCCCTTATAGAGTTTACATTCTATTAGGGGAAAAATAATCAGAGACAGGAGAAATAATCCAGGAACAAGACAGAATTAGTTGCTCATTTGCAACATAATGCAGGACTGATTATTTTATAGGGGGAAAGACTCAAAGTCATGTGACATAAAGCACTGCCTTTTTCTCATATGAAATCAGGGGAAAAAAAAATGTCTTCTTAGGATAATGTGCTTACTTTCTTAAGAAACTCATGAGGGAATCAACAATAACACTCAATATTGGATATGCAAAAACAGGAATTGGAGGAGCACCCACATCCATCCTCACTCATGCTGTCTAAGCCCATCCTCCTCTTGATGAGGGGAGGAGAGCCTCCTCTAGCACCTACAAAAAGTGCAAGGCCCCCCCAGTTTCTAAGACCCAAGAAGGGACCAAAGAAATGGTGAGAGGGGCATTTCTTTCTCTAGTAAAAAGACTAGAGATTCTAAAAGCAGCCCCAGGGCAGTTGACTAAGGGCCATGAGGGGCTGTGTTGAAGCTAAAGGGTGAAAGAAAAGAGAAGGTGGGGTCAGGACCAAGCATCAGCAGGTGGGCATCCTCTTCTGGAAGGGGAAAGTCCATAAGGCCCTTCCCTGGAGTCCCATAAGGGAACACCTAAGCAGCAACTTTGAGATTCATGTTATCCCCAACAAAATCAAGTGTATGTTTGATCTGAGAAAAAACTAAGCAAACAGGAGAGTCTCAGGATAAGGATGGCAAATGTCCCTGAAGCATACAGCTGGGATTTCTATTGGGGACAACACACACTCACTCACACATATACACGCAGACTCATAGGTGAAGTTTCCATACATTATCAGCAGCAACACAGTGATGCCCTAATAGATGAAAACAAAATAAAAACAAAGCCTCTACATATGAGGTTGCCAAACTGAATTCTAGATTATTCCTTACACACACACACACACACACACACACACACACACACACAAAGTGAGCAAAAAATATTCTTTAGGACAGAGAAGGGAGTTTGTATGGAGAGAAAAATAATGTATTCCATACAGTGCTTGGAATTTCCTTGGGGAAATATACTCTAGCATTCCAGAGCATAATCATATAAGTAAAGTTCCCAGCAGCTTCTACATGGTTCTATACCAAGTAAATGGGTCAAACAGACTCTAAGCCCTGTGTGACCAATTAACTCCACAAAAATACACACTAAACTTTACTGCAAATTTGAGCCACATAATCAAATGATATAAAAATGTGTATTTATGTTCTACTTGTAGTTTACATATGGATTTGACATGTAAACCAGATTACATTGCTGAAAATAACTCAGAAGACATAGCACACTTTCGAATACTATTTCATAGGGGCCTAAGGAACAGAGGGGAGCCAATGGGGTAAAGAGTCTCAGCAGGGGCATGGTGACACACGCCTGTAGTCCCAGCTACTCAGGAGGCTGAGGCAGGAGAATTGCTTGAACCTAGAAGGTGGAGACTGCAGTGAGCTGAGATCATGCCACTGCACTACAGCCTGGGTGACAGTGTGAGACTCCATCTCAAAAAAAAAAAAAAAAGAGTCTCAGCAGTTACAGGACTGACTTGTGAGTATAGCTTAGTATATTATGTAATTTTTCCCTTTACTTAAGAAATTGAGCCATGTACATACTATAAATTATGGAATACATACATTATTTATTGAATTCTAACTATAAAGTTACAAAGCAGTAAAAATATGGATAAGTCATTAAACTATTTTCAAAGGAAATGTTTCAATGTTTTCATATTTGAACAGTTAAGTTAATTGATTGAACATGTTTAAATTTTATTTCCATCCATTTATTATCAATTGGGTAAGGCTTAAAATTAATTCTAGAGATACCAAAACATTTGCATGTTTAAAAAAAAAACAATTGCTCAAAATATGTTTTACTTCAAAGTGTCAACTTGCCATATTAAATTATTTCAACGACATAACACAGCTAAGACAAACACATTTTAAAAGCAGCGCAATTTAAGTACAGAGTTGGTGATATTTTAGGTTATCATTACAAGTTCTCCTAGGCAGTTTATTGGCAAATATGCTCTCAAAGACAAAGCTTTTGAATAGTAAAGAAAACAATTTGGTTTAAAAACCACATTCAGCCTAGACAGTCATCAGAATCCTAACTTCTTTGGAGTGCAAATAGCTAGACTTCAAAGAGAATGAGAAAGCTGAACACACACACTCCAGAGACGTCCTCAGAGCCCACAGTCAACAGGAGACGTGCTGGGAAAGTGAGGTCTCTTACCTGCCTCCATGACTTCTTCAGAAAAGAAGATGAATACTTTCCAGACAATGCCCTGAGCAGAATCACTCCCAAAGCACTGGGTGAAGCCTGCTTCTCCATGGTACAACAATCCCTCTAGTGGCTGGGTCAGAAGGGTAGGCATTTCCATGAGCCTGCTGGAGAAGACCATGTAGCAGTCTCTGTAAATTTTAAGTTATTGGTCTTTCATTGGAGGTTTACAGAAATTCAGGAAACTAACCCATCCTCTACTCAGTAGAGCCAATGTTTTTCTAAAAGTGACTTCAAGGATAACTCCTACTAAGTCTAACATACTTCTTCATATAGACAAAATGATAAAGGGAACCTAAATTTTGCTTACTACAAAAATTCCATCATAAACATCACTGAATTTAGGTACAATAAATGTCAATGTAAATACAATAATGCCAAACTTAAATGATATCTATAAATTCAATATATCTGGCCTACTATATATATTTTAAAGAACATCATCCTAGATGAACTGAGATCTAGGTTACCAAATAAAACAAGTTAAAAAATTTTTTCTAATTCCAAATACAAGTAACTTTGAGATCTGAACAAAGAAAAAAATGACTCACTGTATATCCAATGAGGAAAATGAAAACAGTGTAGAGCAGTCATCTGGATGGATTACTGACTTCTTTTTGGCTTTCATTTTCTTTACTGCATATATGTTGGGTCCTTTTGTATTTTGTTGATATCTCACAGTTACTCCTAAGGAGGTTTATTTTGACCACGCTATTTTAAAAAGTACTGCCCTGCCCTCTATTCTTTTATTCTGCTTTTTCTTTATAGCATGTGTGACATCATATTAATAATGTAATATGTTTTTATTTATCGCCATATCCTTCAGTAGAATGCAAGGCTCTTCAAAAATAAGAACTTTGTTTATTTAATCCACTGCTATATCCTCAGCACCTAAGACAAGGCTTTGTAGAAAGTAAGACCTCAATAATTATGTGTGAATAAAAAAGTAAACAGAGGCTTCTAGGGTAAGCAGAGTCTATTGACATGAAGTACTTGTTTCCAAATTTTGACCCTTCCATTATATCTGTAAGATAATGTATTAGTCCATTCTCATGCTGCTATAAGGACATACCTGAAATTGGGTAATTTATAAAGGAAAGAAATTTAATTGACTCACAGTTATGCAGGACTGAGGAGGCCTCAGGGAACTTACAATCATGGTGGAAGGAGAAGCAAACACGTCCTTCTTCACATGGCAGCAGGAAGAAGTGCCAAGCAAATGGGGAAAGGCCCCTTATAAAACCATCAGATTTCATGAGAACTCACTCACTATTATAAGAACAGCATAGGGGGGCAGGTAACCTCCCCCATGATTTAATTACCTCCCACTCAACCATTCCCATGACACATGGGGACTATGAGAACTACAATTCAAGATGAGATTTGGGTGGGGACACAGCCAAACCATATCAGATAATATACTCTACCAAGTGATAAAGTAGTGTATTTCCACTTTGTACTGGGGAGAATACATAATGAAAGAGAAATAGTGTTAAAGATTTTGATATGCCAGTACAAGGAAATTCACAAAAAATTTAAAATTATTTTTTAAAAATGCACAGCCAAAGTCTTACTGTAGCCATTAATAATTTGAAGAGCATCCTCCAAACCTCTTGGTAGGCCTTTGTATACTCCTAGGACACATGGAGGATATACATAGAGAGTGATATGTCAGCATTCTCTAGTAGTCTAGGATCCTGGAGAAAAAAAAAGTTGTAATAATTACAAAATAGAGTAAAATATACTAAGAAACAATTCTACAAAAGAGACTATTATGTCCTTTGGGGAAAGCCTCTTCTCTCTGTATTTTCTGTGGCAGCCTTCCAAGTCAGAATGTCTTTATATTTTTATTATTTATATTTTTATTCCAGGATACATGTGCAGAATGTGCAGGTTCGTTGCATAGGTATACATGTGCCATGGTAATTTGCTGCACCTATCAATCCACCACCTAGGTTTTAAACCCCACCTGCATCACGTATCTGTCCTAATGTTCTCCCTCCCTTGCCCTCTACCCCGACAGGCCCGGTGTGTGTTTATCCCTTCCCTGTGTCCATGTGTTCTCATTGTTCAGCTCCCACTTATGAGTGAGAACATGCAGTGTTTGGTTTCCTGTTCCTGTGTTACTTTGCTGATGATGATGGCTTCTACTTTCATCCATGTCCCTGCAAAGGATGCAATATGTCTTGAGTTTCATTAAAAAGCAAATACTTTAACACGGCAGTTTGTGAGAGCTGATAAAATATAATAATTGAGAGATCAAATTAAAGAAAAATAGTGTCTCATTCCATTCTGTTTCTTTGACTAACAGTTTGACAATGTCATTTCTGATGATCAAGTACCACTTATGTAAGAAGTAGTGTAACAACACAATTTCAATTGTTTTCAGAAAAGGGATTAATGTTGGACTTGTGGTTAAATATTATTTACTCCCCTCCTGAAACCCACTAAAATAACAATAAAGAGATGGATAAAAATGGTAAAGCCCAAAAGGGCTAAAAAAAATTGTAACTGGGAAATTGGTGGACAAACGGCAACTGATATGGCAGAGAGAAGTAAGTCCAGACTTAAGTCAACAGAGAAAACCCAGGAGCCCCAGAAAATCTCAGGAATTAGAGACATTAGGAAATCTTAGGGATTCAGGTGAGGCAGAATACAGAATGGTAGACAGAATGTCAGTAGAAACCTGTAAATGTCTGTATAGAAAGTAATGCACTCCAGATCCTACATAGACACATAGACACACACACACACACACACACACACACACACACACACACACACACACCGCCTCATCCAGCTGGAAAGCTATGTCTCCTCCAATGAGAATAAAAGTGTCCTTCACTTTAATATAAATGGAGACTCTACTTCTGAGTATGATGGAGTAGCTTACAGCAGAGCTAAGAACAACTAGAAAGGTTATTTTTTAAGAAAAATCTTAAAGGTGTTTGAAGACATACAAGAACTGCTGAAATAACGGATTGAGAGCAGGAGGGAAACAGCAGAGAATGAGCTGATATTCTATAGTGGCATTCCCCTAGTGCATTGCCAATTCTGAGAGCAGGGCAAGAAGTTAGCAATGCAGACTTCTCAAGCAGAGGAGAAATCAGCAAAGATTTTGGCAGTCTTCTTATGCTGGGAAGATAAAAATTGTAACAAAGTAACAAACAAATAGAAAGTCCAAAACCACAGTGAAAAAGAGGGAAATGAAAAAAGAAGCCTAACACTCATCTGGTATTACCCTTAAGACATGAGTTCTGAAGTATCATGGGGCAGAAAGCTAAAAGCTATGAAGAAATCTTTCAAGGAGCAGAGGGTAGATTTTTATGATCTTAAAGTACTGAGAAGGCAAGGATTAAAGTTCAGGATTTCCAGTGAAAAGAGCCTCAGTGAATAAAACAAGCTTTTGGTTGGAAGATCTGCAGAGCTACAACCCAAAAGTGGATTTAAAACAGAGGTAGAAAAAGACATCCCATGTTCATGGATTGGAATAATTAATATTGTTAAAATGTCCATGCTACCCAATGCAACCTACTGATTCAATGCAATCCCTATAAAAATCTCAATGATATTTTTACACAAATTTTACAATTTTAAAATTAATATGGAGGCACAAAATACCCCAAATAGCAAAAGCAATCCTGAACAACAAAAACAAAAGTGCAAGCATCAACTACCCTATTTCAGAATCTACTAAAAGCTATAGTAATCAATACAGTATAGTACTGGCATAAAAACAGACATATGGACCAATGGAACAGAATAGAGAGCCCAGAAATAAGTTCACACATATACAGTCAATAACTGCAATAATTTTGGAATCTGCTGTAATAACTTAGGGATCTTCAACAGATTCCCCAAGAACACAAAATGGAAAAGGTACAGTCTCTTCAATAAATGATGCTAGAAAAACTAGGTAGCCACAGTCAGAAGGATGAAATTAAACTCTTATCTCACACCAGACACAAAATCAACTCAAAATGGATTTAAAAACTTAAATGTAAGACCTGAAATATAAACTATTAGAAAACATACAGGGAAAGCTCTATGACATTGGTCTTGGCAAGAATTTTTTGGATATGACCCTAAAAGCATAGGCAACAAAAGCAAAAATAAACAAATAGGATGGCATCAAACTAAAAAGCTTATTACAGCAAGGAAAACAATCAAAAAAAGTGAAGAGGCAACATACAAAATGAAAGAATATGTTTGCAAACCATACACCTGATAAAAGGTTGATATCCAAAATACATAAGGAACTCAAATAACTCATTAGCAAGGTAAGAAATAACTCAATTTAAAAATGGGCAAAGGGGCTGGGTGCAGTGGCACATGCCTGTAATCCCAACACTTGGGAGGTCAAGGCAGGCAGATCACTTGAACTCAGGAGTTCAAGACCAACTAGGGCAACATGGCAAGACCCCCTCTCTATTAAAATTACAAAAAAAAAATTGCTAGGCATTACGGCATGCACCTGTAGTCCCAGCTACTCAGGAAGCTAAGGTGAGAGGATCACTTGAGCTCAGGAACTAAAGGTTGCAGTGAGCTGAGATTGTGTCACTGCATTCCAGTCTGGATGACAGAGTGAGACCCTGTCTCAAACTTAATTTTTTTTTAAAAGAAATGGGCAAAGGACCTGAAGACAAATGGCCAAAGATATATGAAAACATGCTCAACATCACCAATCACCAGGGAATGCAAATTAAAACCATAATAAGATGTCATCTCACACCTGTTAGAATGGCTATTATAAAAAGGACAGGAGATAGTATTTATAAGGATGTAGAGAAGGGGGGAACCCCCTATATACTGTTAGTGGGAATATAAATTAGTATAGCAATTACTGAAAATTCGATGGAAGTTTCTTGGAAATTGAAAGTAGAACTACCCAAACATATGATCCAGCAATTCCACTTCTGGGTATATATCCAAAGGATATAAAATTAGTATATCAAAAGATGTCTGCATTCCCATGTTTACTGCAACATTATTCACAGTAGCCAAGATAGAAAATAAACCTTAGTGTTCACATTTACATATGCAACAAAGCTGCACAGCCTGCACATATACCCCTGAACTTAAAAGTTTAAAAAAGAAAAAAAGCTTGCTAGTAGAGACAAAATAAATAAAAATTTTAAAATCTTAGTGTTCATCAATGAATGATTAAAGAAAATGTGGCATAGTGTGGTATAGATATACAATCAAATACTATACAGCCAAAAAAAAAAAGGAAAGCCTATATCATTTGTGACAACCTGGATGAACCTGGAGGACATTCCACTAAGCAAGATAAGTCAAGCCCAAAGTGATGAATGCTATGTGATGTCACTTTTATGTGGAATCCTTAAAAAGTCAAATGCATAGAAATTGAGAGAATGGTGTTATCAAGGACGCAGGGTTATGGAGGAGGAAGGATTGAAGAGATGTTGGTCAAGGGATACAAAATTTCACTTAAACAGGGGGGAATAAGTTCAGGAGAGCTATTGTAAACATGGTGAGTGACGATAGCTAATAACAACGCAAAGCATACTAGAAAATTGCTAAGACAGTCGATTTTAAATGCATTCACCAAAATAAAATGATAAGTATGTGAGAAAATTTAGCCTTTCCGCAATGTATACCTATATCAAAACATCATGTTGTACAATTTTTGTTTTTTTATTTTGTTGTTTATTTTGTTCATAACAAGTAAAAAATACAATATTTACTCATCAATTAAAAAATAAAAAATGTTTTAAAATAAATCAGGTAGAAAGAACTTACCAAAACTGTAATCTAGCTTTGCTATATCTCAGTCCCTGATTGGATTAAGGTGAGCAGTTCCACTCTATCTGCCTGGAAGAGAAAAAGTAAAACCTCTTTGGAGGAATAAATCATTATTTGAACCTCTACAATTTTTTCTTACCTAATGTCTCATATTCAACAGCAATTACTAGATGTGACAAAAGACAAGATCATATAAACAAAACTCAAGACAAAAAACAGGAAATAGAAAGAGGTCCATAATGACTATATATTGAAGGTAGCAGAGAGTGACATTAAAATAATCGTGATTAATATGTTCAGGAAAATAGAGGAAAAAGTGGCAAATATCACCAGAGGACTAGAATCTGTAGAAAAGAATCAAATAAAAATTCTAAAACTAAAAAGGAATATCTTTAAAATCAGGAACTCAATAGACGGTTTTAAAACAGTTACATATAAAGAAAGAAGAATATTGATAGAAAAGACTGGTAAATGAAAAACCCAAAGTGAAGAACTATAAAGAAAGGACTAAAAACTATTTTTTAAAGTAAAACACAGATAGGTCAGTCAAATGGCATAATATATGTGTAACTAGAGTCTCAGAAGGTTAAGTGAGAGCTAGAGAATTGTGTAGAATCACTATTTGCAGAAAAAAATAGCTGAGATCTTCTGAAACTGTTGAACGACATTAACTTGACAATTCAAGAAATGCTACAAACCCCAAACAGAATAAGCGAGATTATTATTTGCTAATTAAGTAAATGAATAAATAGTCGATGCCATAATCTCAACCCATAAGCATATCATTGCCATGGCAATAGAAAATTGGCTTAGGCAGCCGGGGCAGTGGCTCACACCTGTAATCCCAGCACTTCGGGAGGCTGAGGCTGGCAGATCGCAAGGTCAAACCCCATCTCTACTAAAAATACAAAAATTAACTGGGCTTGGTGGTGTTTGCCTGTAGTCCCAGCTACTCGGGAGGCTGAGACAGGTGAATTACCTGAACCCGGGAGGCAGAGGTTGCAGTGAGCCAAGATCATGCCACTACACTCCAGCCTGGGCCACAGAGCCAGATTCCCTCTGAGGAAAGAGGGAAGGAGGGAAGGAAGGAAGGGAGGGAAGAAGGGAGGGAGGGAGGAGGGAAGAAGAGGGAGGGAGGGAGGGAGGGAGGGAGGGAGGGAAGGAAGGAAGGAAAGAAGGATGGAAGGAGGGAAGGGAGGGAGGGAGAGAGAGAAAAATAGAGAAAGAAAGAGAGAGAGAAGGAAAGAAGGAAGGAAGAAAGAAAGGAAGGAAGGAAGGAGGAAAGGAGGGGAGGGAGGGGAGAGAAATAGAGAAAGAAAGAGAGAAGGAAGGAAGGAAGTAGGGAAGTAAGGAAAGAAAGAAAGAGAAAGAGAAAGAGAAGAAAGAAAAAGAAAGAAAGAGAAAGAAAGAGAAAGAAAGAAAAAAGAAAGGAAAGAAAGAAAAGAGAAAGAAAGAAAGGGAGAGAGAAAAAAAAAGAAAATTGGCTTCAGAGCAAGAGAGACACCCATTTCTAAGGCTACCATCAACTTTTATGTTCTTGTTGTCATGACTAAAAGAAATGGAGGAGCTGATCTATTATTTAGCCAGTTGCATATTACCTAAGCAACTCATTCAACTCCCTAGGACATAAGTCACATTAGGGAAGGGATTTCTTTTCTTGTTCATGCTCTATCCTCAGTGCCTGAACTGCAAGTTCTTCACAGTAAGGAATCAACTAACATTTATGGCATTAATGAATGAACCATCTATTCATTCATTCATCTTCAAATATTACTGCCAAATATGCATGAATTTTCTTTCAATGGAATTGGAAATAATACTTATTATCTTACTCAACTTTATCTCTGGAGCTATGGGTAAACTGCTGACATATTATTTTAAGTGCTGATCCACAATTTTAAAATAGGAGCTGATCTCTGAGAATATCTTGAACGAATGTACACTTCTACTTAATTTTCACACACTTACCTACCAACTTACTGCAGTGTTCCTCCTTATTAACCTTTTATGTTCACCAGCTTGGATGATATAGGTTACAGACAATGAACAAAGAGGTGTGCTCAGAATTATTGCTTGTTGGATTATCAGATTCCAGTTTTTTTCATCATACCTTTTTAAAATGAATGATCTGTCAGTTTTTCACAGGAAGTGTTTGAAGAGAATCTTCAGATATGACCTTGGTTAAGTCACTTCTTCTTTCTGTGCATCCATTGCTAATCTAGAATAGAAGACAGACCACATCAGAGGCACCAACAGGGCAAAACTCAGAGTGAGTGGAAACTATAGACACATCTTATTTTACCTGTAGAGAGGTTTTTGGGGGGTAGGAGGTGCGTGTGTGTGTGTGTGTGTGTGTGTGTGGGGGCTGAGGGGTGGTTGGTTGCCAATATATAAAAACGTTGTTACGTAAAGGTTCAAACATCCAAATTTCTATCTTCTTCAGAAGTCAGATCTGGCAACACTGAGTCTAAAGTCTCATGCAGCGGCCAAAGGAAAATCCTCCTTTGTCCTCCAAATATTTGCTGGAAACCAATTCAGAAAAGACAGATGAATAGGAGAAAGGGCATACAAATTTACTTTAATGTATATAGCATGGGGGAAATTGTAGGAGAATGATTACCCAATAACCCAATGGGTCCAGATTGTATATACCCTTCTTTTTAGAGGATGGGGGAGATGGGGCAGTGTAGATGATGTTAATGGGTTAGTAAATGATTTTTAGGAGAATTCAGTGGGCTTGAAGAATATACAATGGCCTGGGACAAAGTCTGTTGGACCTTCAGAGCAAACAGTGAAAAAAATCTGTCCATGTGTGTTGACAGACTTCAGTCTTCCTTCCTGCAATATAGTTCAGTTAATGAAAACTCATGGAAAGGACCAGAAGTCATCATTTTCTTTTTTGGAGGGTCCAGATTTTAGGCAGATGAGAGAACTTCAGAGACTAACTTAATCCTGTACTTTGGGAGAGACAGAGGGCTGAGAGAGAGGATGATGGATGGGTAGGTCAGAAAGATCTCTAGGCTTCTTTTCGTTCAGCATGTCAAAGGGACGTACTTTGGGGTACTGTTTTCCGAGCCCCAACATTCACATGAGAACAGTTTGGGGCTGTCCTCTTCCATAATGGCTTGATTTCTCTGGTTCTCCCAGTACCCTAGGACCCACATTACTCCTTAATGTGACCTGACCTCTGAAAGAGGTGAGTCCTAATTTCCTTGTATATGGTACATTTTGTGATTGTATAAAATACCATCAGTTAGTGTGTTAGGCCAGTCTTGTATTGCTGTAGAGGGCTGCCTTAGATAGACTGGGTAATTTATTTTTTTAAAGAGGTTTAATTGGCTCAGAGTTCTACAAGCTGCGCAAGCATGGCCCCAACATCTGTTCAGCTTCTGGGGAGGCCTCAGGAAGATTTTACTCATGGTGGAAGGTGAAGTGGGAGCAGGTATCCCACATGGCAGAGTGGGAGCAAGGGAGAGGTGGGTACCACACATTTTTTGTTTGTTTATTTGAGACAGAGTCTCGGTCTGTATCCCAGGCTGGAGTGAAATGGCATGATCTAGGCTCACTGCAACCTCCATCTCCTGAGTCCCAGTTCAAGCAATTCTCCTGCCTCAACCTCCTGAGTAGCTGGGATTACAGGCATGTGCCACCACGCCCAGCTAATTTTTGTATTTTTAGTAGAGATGGGGTTTCACCATGTTGGCCAAGCTGGTCTTGAACTCCTGACCTTGTGATCCACCTGCTTGGTCTCCCAAAGTGCTGCAATTATAAGCGTGAGCCACCGCACCTGGTCAGGTGTCACATATTTTTAAACAACCAGAATCCACAAAAGGTCACTCACTATTATATGGACAACACCAAGCCATGAAGTATCTGCTGGGACTCGATCACCTCCCACCAGGCCCCACCTCCAACACTGGGATTACATTTCAACAAGAGGTTTGAGAGGACGCAGATCCAAACCATATCAGTTGGTATTAGATGACTAATCAGCATTTAATAAGCATGTGCATTGGTTAAACCTGTGTTGCCACTACATATAATTTCTTTATGGTTAAGATCATAGGCAAACTTGATGCTCTGAGTCTCAGTTTCCTCGTTGGTAATGAAGGGAATAGATTGCTAAATGAGGGGCTACTCAGGCCTAATAGTCCCATGCAGCCCACTGTCCTCACTCTGATTTTAAGGCTGCTTCTCAAATATGCCCATATATTAACACTGAATGACTATAAACTCTGAAAACATTTCCTTAACACTCTTCTAGTTAATGAAGTAGATAATATAAATTGTAAAATGGTATTACGAAGAAGCAATAACAAAGGACTGAGGGCTATCTTCTTTTTTATATATATTATTTCTTTTTTGAGATGGAGTCTCACTCTGTCACCCAGGCTGGAGTGCAGTGGCATGATCTTGGCTCACTGCAACCTCCACCTCCCAAGTTCAAGCGATTCTCCTGCCTCAGCCTCCTAAAAGCTGAGACTACAGGCACATGCCACCATACTCGGCTAATTTTTGTATTTTTAGTAGAGACAGTGTTTCGTCATGTTGACTGGGCTGGTTTCGAACTCCTGACCTCAGGTGGTTCACCCGCCTCAGCCTCCCAAAGTGCTGGGATTACAGGCGTGAGCCACCTGAGCCCTGCCTGAGAGCTATCTTCTTAACATAAATATTGGAAGACAGAAGACAATAAAGTTGTATCTTTAAAATGCCTTATGACAATAATTGCCAACATGAAATTCTATACTTTGTGAAGTTATTTCAAAAATCCAGATGAAATACTTTTCCATCAAGCAAAAGCTTTGAGGATTTGTTGCCAGCACAGCACATCTAAATGAAAAGAAATACTAAAGAATATTCTTCCAGCAGAGAAAAACAGTTCCAGAAGCAATGGTGGAAATGAAAAAAAGAATGAAGAGCATGAGAAAAGCTAAATTCATGAACTAAATGTAAACAAATGAAGTTTGGCTATGCAAAACAATAGGTCTACAAAACAATGACTACGAAAAACAATGATGTCTTTGCAGGGTTTCAAATATATGTAAAATAGTTGCAATAATTCATGATAATAGTAGTTCAAAAGGAAAGAAGGGGTAGAATTGCAGTAAAGTGCTCTAAATTTCTAACATTATCAGATAAGAGGTAAAAGTAAATAGATAGCCCATGGTAAGCAGACATTAGAGAAAAGCCCCTAATGTAAAAGACAGAGACCAAAGTAACAACAAGCAAACGGAAACCAGTCTGAAAGAAACAGACAGTGTAGAGAGGAG
Organism: Ateles fusciceps; assembly: GCA_036589455.1. NCBI lineage: Eukaryota > Metazoa > Chordata > Mammalia > Primates > Atelidae > Ateles > Ateles fusciceps. The sequence goes on along the minus strand of JAZHEH010001266.1, from coordinate 11,492,959 downwards.
AAGACAAAACAATAAATAACATACTCGGAGCAAAAAAAATTAACAAATAGAAAGATCAGAAAAGATGCTGCATCCATGAAATAAGAAAAGAAAGCCAAAAAGGAGCATTCAGAAAACAAATATAAAGTGCTTTTGGAAATTTAAATGAAAATAGAAACTTGGAAGCAATCCAAATGCTCATCAATGATAGACTGGATAAGAAAATGTGGCACATATATACCATGGAATACTATGCAGCCACAGAAAAGGATGAGTTCACGTCCTTTGCAGGGACATGAATGAAGCTGAAAACCATCATTCTCAGCAAACTAACACAGGAACAGAAACCAAACGCTGCATGTTCTCACTCATAAGTGGGAGTTGAACAATGAGAACACATGGACACAGGGAGGTGAACATCACACACTGGGGTCTGCCAGGGGTGGGGGGCTAGGGGAGGGATAGCATTAAGAGAAATACCTAATGTAGATGATGGGTTGATGGGTGCAGGAAACCACCATGGTACATATATACCTATGTAGCAAACCTACACGTTCTGTACATGTATCCCAGAACTTAAAGTATAATTAAAAAATAATAATAATCAGCTAGACATGGTGGTGCATGCCTGTAATCCTAGCTACTCAAAGAGGCTGAGACAAGAGATCACTTGAGTGCAGGGGAGTTGAGGCTGCAGTGAGCCATGATTGCACCAGTACACTCCAGCCTGGGCTACAAAACAAGACCCTGTTTCAAAAGAAAAAAGAAAAAAAAGAAAGAAAGAAATGTTCAGTATTTAAATAAGTAAAATTTTTTTGATTTTTCTAATTTTGCAAATCATGCTGTAATAAATATCTTTACAATTAAAGTTTATTAAGTAAAAAAAAATTCAATAACAGGATTTGAGGAGAATGCTAAGTAATCTCTCAAAAGAAAGAGTAAAAAAGAAGAAAAAAAGGTGAAATATGAGAAGAAAGATGAGAAAAAATTAGGATCAATCCAGGAGATGCAAAATCAGAATAATAAGAGCATTAGATAAAAATAGATAGAAATAAGGAAACTATCAAACTTTAAAAAATAAACTCCAAATAGAAAGGCAGGAGTTTCCAGATTAAAAGTACTAACAGAAGCAATAAAAAAATACATTATAAGGCACATCATTAAGAAATTTCAGATCACCAGGGACAATAAAAAGGCCCACTAATTCCCAAAGAATTAAAAAGCAAAAAGTCCAGATTCAACAGATCAAGAATTAACCTCATATCAGATTTCTCAACAGGAACACTGGATGCCCTGAGAGCAGGAGCAGTGCTTGTAAAAATTCTGCAGCAACTTGGCTTTCATCTTAGAATCTAAACCTGGGTAAACTAGAAATCATGTGTGAGGATAAAATTAAATCATCATCAGACATGTAGGGTCTCCAAAACTTCGCTTCCTATGCCCCTTTCTTGATCAACTCCTGGATGGTGTTCTCCTCAACTAAAATATGGGAGGAAACCAAGAAAGGGGAAGAAAAGGGATCCAGGAAAAAGAAATCCATGACAGAAGCAAGTTAAGAGAACCTTCACAAGGTGGCAAGGGGAGGCTGAAGGATGGCAGTTGTGTGTCAGGCCTCGGCAAACCGTCCAGATCAGAACAGAAAAGAGGACCTCCAGAGGGATGTGCTCCCAGCACTCTGCCTCTCAACAAAAAGGACGTAGATAGGTCACGTTATTTTCAGATGTACTGGCTATACTTGAGAGAAGATTTACACTTCTGGCTCACAGTTTGGAAATAAATTAGTGATAATTGTCGTTTATACAGAAACCTAAGGAAAGAGAAAAAGAAAAAGAAAAAAGAAACAGACAAAAAGAGCCCATTATTTACCCCGGGAAAACCTAAACTTACCAAAGATAAGAAATGTAACCATACCTTGCTACACTTCACAGCTGTGAATAGTTACACAGTATTAACAATGTAAACAGTGAATATTGAGGTAATCAAAAATTGTAATGCAAGGAGAGAGGATGAAGAGGGGGATATATCTTGGGGTGGTGGGAGGTGACTTTAAGAGCACTAAATTCTAGCCTTATAGTAAGGGGCCAGTAAATAAGGTCTAAAACTGGCAACGAATCAAGAAGTAATACTACAAACAAGTTATTTAGAAATATGGCAATAAACAGTAGAAGAAACAGCTTAAAGTTGAAAGAGGTTGTCTCTGGGGACTTGGAATCGAGGAGGGAAGGGTGGGACAGGATATTGCTGTTTTTTATTATAAGGTTTGTAGGTTTGACTTTTTAAACAATGTACATGTATAATTTTGATAAAACAATATTAAATTTAAAAGAGAGAAGGTGGCATGACGCTTTGAGAGCTCCAAAATAAAACTAGCATGAGTCATTGGCATGCCACTAAACTTGAAATCTTGAATTCTAAAGCTAAAACCTTGCTTTTTCTAGTCCTCACTTTTCTCGGGGGGGGGGATTGATTAATTCAGAGTAAAAAAAAAAATCCCTGTGAACTACTAATTACTAGCAATTAATGTCCCTTTTTCTTAAGTCCAGTTGCAAATGATTGTTGCCTGAAAACTAGGACTGCCAAGCTCATTCTAAGGAGGTGCATAACTCATAAGATGCCTTATAAAAGCTAAGGTGAAAATCTACACTTCGTGTTCTAGTTCCCTTGTGTGACTAAACAAAAGCCATGAATAGCAATTTGACTGTCTGTAAAGCTGAATGTGTACCAGGTGCAAGGACAGATCGCACTTCATGTTAGTGAATACACCAAGGATTTCATTACTAAACGTCTTCAATCTGCTGAAAAGAATTACTGCCACCAGAGGACCTTTATTAGCAGAAGCAACTATGAATGAATGAAAATGCAACATAAAGCAACATAGGCATTTCCAAAAAAGCATTGGAAGATCAATAGCTCTTTTAGATTTCTCCAAAGAACAGCTCCTCCTCCCTACTTTCACATCTAGCGAGAAATGGTGTGCTGCTTTCTTTATCACACTGTTTATCCAGGTAGTTATTAACAAAGAAGGCTCTCCTTTGCTGCTTTCTCTGCAAGTATTTTTAAGCTAGCATTGACCCTAAGAGGGTCAGAGCTTATATTGATGTCAGGTTAGCACGGCATTGCAGCCATGAATCTCACCCACAGTTTGAGGAATTAAAGTATAATAATGGAATCCTATCAGGCATTCTCTAACTTACGTGTTTGCTTAAAATTACCTATTGCTTACATATTGATTCTTGCCCAATGATCATAAGGGGTGAAATTTACAATGCAGACAAAAAAGGTCCAGTTAGTGAGGCTGATCATATCTAGTTTTACCTACTTTCAGCTGCCAATGAGAATATTTCTCTTATTTTGAAACATATTTTCTCCCATAGAGGGAATAAGAATGACTATGGAACAAGCATTTAGGCAACATGCATTTTGGAAAGAAACCACTGCGATCTGGGTTTTGACAAATTCTGGCTGTGGAATATTTCTGAAAATAATGATTCCGTCACAGTACGCTGTTAGCCATTTCTGAAAACTTGATTTTCATTGCGCTGGCCACTTTGGCACGCTTTCTAATTCTCAGACGGTTTCCATCCATCCAACCTGAAAACACAAGTGCTAACTGTCTTGTTCTGGACTCTCTTAGTAGGTGTAAACTTTCCATTTGAGTCATGAGGGTCCAGCCCCATGATTCTTGTTAATGTTAATAAATAAAGCTCTATAGTAAAATGTTGGCCAGAGTGAAACAGCTCTCAGAACATGTGGACTCAAGATGATCATTCACACACAGGCACCAAGGAACTCAATCCAAGAACATAAATGTGTAGTTTCTTCATAGCTCAGACTGGTTTTCTGCCTCATACATAGGAACAAGTGAAAAGAATTTATACCTTGACCATTCAATTCCTCACATTACATTTGGTAAACTTATGCTACACTTTTCCAGTGTAGAGAGGAACTGTTAAGGTGAGCATTTTTTACTTATCACCACCTTCTTCAAAAAAGACATTTAGTAGGCATAATATGTGGAGTCCCAATCTTTTGGGAGAGACAGGACCTAACTTGAGACAGTTAATTGACAACAATAAGTAGAGTGTTCCCTAAATGACAAATGAATGACACAAATGAAATAATGCTAAAGGAATTGGGGAAGGGTAGGTACATGGTTTGAACAGGAAAAGTGGATTACAAAGAAGTGACAATGAGCTGAGCCTTAGGAAGGTATGAGATATAACTAAATGGAAATGCAGCATCATACAATTTTTAAGAGTATGAATTCTGGAAAAATCTACCTGGCTGTGAATCCCAACTCCGCCGTGTAATAGCTGTGTGGCCTTAAACAATTTGCTTAACATTGCTGAGCTTTAATTTTCTCTCTTGAAAAATAGGATTAAATAATATCTGCCATCTTAAGGGCATGCCAGGTTAAATTTAATTAAAACAGGTAAAGGACCTAGATCAATGTTTAGCACACAGTTGCTGTTGTTGCTATATAACAGATGAGACAGGAGTTCAGAAGACATTCCAGGAAGGAGAATATCCCAGCAAATAAACAAAATACATTTCATCACATGATTACACTAAAATGAAAAGCTCACAACAGGGCCAGCATCAGAAAGTTTTTCCATTTGTTTCGCATACTGGTGAACTGGCATTTTGAAAAGGTAAGTATGTAATTGGTGAGATTTCACTTAAATAAAGCATTACCCATATCTGTGTTGCACATTTTGATCATTAGTCTAAAATGTAAAGAGTTGAAGCATGTGTCATTAATTTTAAAAAAGGCAGTTCACACATTTTTTTTAATGACTTCAGTCAGACATGAAGACCCAGGTGCATTAGAGGCAGGCATTAGTGCAACACTAGAAAATAAGAAAATGAGGTGCCAAACAGTCCACATGATTTAGAACTCATTTCTCCAGTCACTATGAATGCAAATGTCTCATTTACATAAAATCCACTCATATAGATGCTAATCGGGGAGCAAAGGAGAGGCTATCACTTCTCCTATCTAGCATCAGAAACAGGAAATCAGAATTCAAATTATTCCTGTTGGAAATGGTGATAGGATCTTTCAAACTGTTATGTTGATCAGCTTTAATATTTTGATCTTCAAGAAGAATCTATTGAATAAAGAGTACTTATTGAGTGTTAACCATGACCAGGCATTGTCCTAACTGTTTTTAATGCATTTTTCATATAATTTTTTACAACTCTAATTAGAAGACTCCATTATTATTCCTTCTTTTGCTGATAAAGAACTGAGCCTTAGAGAGGTTAAGCAAGTTGCCTCGTATCCCAAAGTAAGTGTGTATCTGATTTTAAAGCACACGCTTCCTGCTCAATATTAAAGTGTTTGATCTAACTCCATTGGCACCCACCTCTCACCTGCATATGCCCAGTTCTACTCCCATTTCCAGAAACAGAGTATCCAAAGAGTGGCTCCTTTTTCTTTAAGCCAGGCAGAAATTTATGTAAGGGAGAAATATGGAAGGAAATGGAAGGAACAAGTATGGTGCTAGGGACTCTGACAGAATTGTTCACCTGAATGCAAAGGAGAAAGCCCAATACTTACACTGCCGTTACATGCCATTCTGTTTTAATCAGCCAACGGTAGCAACAATTTAATTGAGGGATTACATTGCCACGTTAGGTAGAAGATAAATTGCTTAAGTCGTTGTTTTTAGCAAATATTGAAGACAATTTCAAAGGCCCAAGGCAAGGAAATAAGATTTGTGCACTTACAGCTAGATGCATCTGATAATTTCTCATAACGTCAGAGTTCTTAAAATGTTTTATTTCAGGCAATCTGTAGGAGTAAGACATTAGAGCCAAGTGAATCAGTATAGAACCTTGCTGCTGATTCTCGATTTTGAGAGCAATATTTGTGTTCCTCTTGAGAAGACTGTTTTAGGATCTTGTATCTGCTTCTACGCCATTCAGTTGGCAGCTGCTTCTCCCTATTGCCTCCCCAGCTACCAGTGGGTCTCAACTCCACCAAGAACTCCCATGCCTCACCCCTCTAAGTTCTTACACCCACCATATTGTGCAGGCTCCCACAGAGGGGTCCTTTAATATTGCATCTCTTAATTCCAAGCACCACCCATATCACAAAATACAGGGGTAAACTCACTCTACAAAAGAGTTTGGGGTAAAGTCATGCCCAGTAGGACATAAGAGTTCATGGGAAAAGTAAAAAAATAAAGTAAAATTTTAAAAAGTAACCCCTCTCAGGTGAATCACATGAAGACACATCGATGTTAGTGTCCTTCTTTTTTCCCTGCCTTCTCTCTTCTGAGATAGACTCTTTCTACAGATCTTTAAATTACAGGTCTGTATCCGCCCTTGTAGGAGCGACCCACGCCTCACCCCAAGAGTTTATTTTACTTTAGGATTAAGCCATAAGATCCCTGCAGTAGTACAGTCCCAAGTCCAATCCACATCCAGCCATAAATAACACTACAGTGGAGGACAGGGGGCAGGGAGTTGAAGTCGTAGTTTCCCCCTCAGGTCCAGCCAAGCCTCTCATTTTTCCTGGTTATCCAGGAGAGAAGCACTGGACTGACACATTCACAGCAATTTTCTGCCAACGTTATCAGAGAATTTTCAGAAAATTGCAATCTCAATTCATATTAAGGAAGATACATATTTCCTTAAATATAACACGTACTGACTTTATTCTTCAGAATATATCATTTCCCACAGAGTCATTCTCCTTCTTCTCACACCCAGAGACCAAAAACAGGAAAAGCAAAGCTTTTTTATGCCACTGAGCCAGCTGCCCTTGATAACCATCTCTGGTTACATCAAGGCCTGGTCACAGCATCTAAAAGGTCCCTTTTCTTTCCCTCAAACTGGATCAGATTCCTGGGCATAGTATCCCTCATACTTGTCTCTGTAAACTGAAGGATCAAATGAAGACTGACCATTGTCTTGTTTACAGTAACTGTTCTGCCATCAAGAGATGTGCTACTACCTTCATTTGAAGGTGGAAGGAATTTATTTAATACAAATGGAAACCAAATAAAGTGGTTTTTTTTTTTACGTACTTTCATTCTGAATCTGTAGCATTTTGGGGAAAAACCCATGTATTAGTTCTATATGTTTTGTAAAATATTTAATGGTTGTTGGTTCCATTGTTCTAGACAACACCTACTGGGGTTCTATATCTTGTGTGTGGTTCCTAGACAAGGCTGTTGTATTTATATGCTATCCAGTGGCAGGTATTCTGTAAGTTGCTCTGTATTAGAGTAACCTGAGTGTGAAGAGTGCCATAAATACTTCTGCTCTGCATAGTTCAGCACCCCTCCTCCCTCCTCTCTTCCCTCTTTTGTTTCTCTGACTTCCCTTATTACCTTTTTCCATCTCTTCCCTTTCTGTCCCTATCTTTTATTTTTTTAAGATGGAGTTTTGCTCTTGTTGCTGAGGCTAGAGTGCAATGGCCTGATCTCAGCTTACCACAACCTCTGCCTCTTGGGTTCAAACGATTCTCCTGCCTCAGCTTCCCGAGTAGCTGGGATTACAGGCATGTGCCACCACACCCAGCTAATTTTGTATTTTTAGTAGACACAGGGTTTCTCCATGTTAGTCAGGCTGTTCTCGAACTCCCGACCTCAGGTGATCCGCCTCCCATAGTGCTGGGATTACAGGTACGAGCCAATGTGCCTGGCCTCCTTTTCTGTCCCTATTTTTTCTTCCCAGGATATCTGAGAACAAAGTGTCAGAAGCAGATCTGAACCATCAATAATGAGCAGTTCCAAACTACAAGAAATTAAAATTGAATACTATGCCTTCCCAGGTTCTTAAAAGTCAATGTATGTGAAGCAAGGTACAAAGTATTGAGCGTGCTATTGCTCTTAGAGCTTGAAATTGATTCAATATCTGAGAAACATTTTTAAAAATCGATAGATGGGAAGATTAAGGAAAGCCTGACAGAAATTAAAAAGTAGTTCCTTTATTCAGTGGTTAACAGAAAGTGCAAAAGGAATAATTTGAAAGATGTGGATTTGACCCTGCACAATTCCAGTGGTAACTGACAAGACAGAAATAAATTATATAAACTAGGGATCAGGAAATTATTACCTTCAGGCCAAATGCAGCACGTTGTCTATTTATGTTGATAAAGTTTTATTGAAACACAGCCATGTCCATTCATTTGCATATTGTTCCTAGCTGCTTTTGCACTGCAGTGGCCAAGTAGTTGCCACAGAGACCTTATGGTCCATAAAGCCTAAAAGGTTTACTCTCTGGTCCTTTACAAAAAAACTATTGTAATATTAGGAAAACATGCGGCTTACATATTAATGTGAACAGAAACAAGATCTCTAAAAGTATATTTGTCATCAAGTTTGTATCTTGTATTGTCTTTGTATTTTGAAGTGGGTGCTGTTGTTGTGATTGTTATGACATGAGTGTTTATGTCCTCAAGAGTTTATCAGTAGTTAAAAAGAGTGACGTTCATAGTCTTTTTTACACGAGACACATAAAATTTGGCCTTTGACTTAGTCATTGTCAAGTCTATCAGCAAAACCTCGTACAGGCTTCTTAGAGACTTTTCTTAGTGCTGCTCCTGATTGCTAGAAACAATGAGGTTCCAACAACCTAAAGGCATTCCTGTGATGGTTAAGAATATAAAGCCAAACTTCATTGCTTCAAATTCTGATTCTACAACTAATAGCTGTGCCTGTTTCCTTGTCTGTAACAGTGGGGACAATAATAGTACCCATCTCACAGATAAAGATGTCTAGAATAGTGCGGGGAATATGTACGCTCTGTAAATATTAGCAGTAATCATTATTATTTGAAGGTGTGCTACACTCAGTTCTGAAACATGCATTGTGTCTTCCAAGGGAGCAGTTATTCACTTTACCTTGTAATTCTGGAGTTGATTGTGTGTTCCACATGAGGTATCATGATAAGCATGGCTGTGTCATAGAATTAATTCATTAGTCAATTGGTAAGTATTTACAGAGCATTCACCCCACGCAGAACAAAATATTATAAACAGTGGGGGATGCAAAGTAAACATGAGATCTAGTCTTATTCCTGGTAGAATTACTGGCATTGACCTCTGGTAGAGCAGACCTGTATACTCACAGCACAAGGAAACAGACTAGAGACAGTGATTAGACTCTGGCATTCTTACAGTTTAAAAAGGGAAAGTGAAATAAGAACATCTTTAATAAGGAATAAGGCATGGAGGTACAACGTAATTAGTCTGCACCACTCAAGCTACTGTTTATAAAAATTGAGATGGAAAAGAAAACTGCGAAACCTGTGGTGATCATGGCAGAAAGGCTTCAAGGACAAAGAGGAATATGAGTTGATGTGAATATAGGTAGAGACAGCAAGGGAGGTCTTGCTGAGCAAAGACTCACAAGGTGATTTGTTCACGTCACAGGCAGTGAATAGATCACACTGACTGGTTATGACTTGTAGTAGCCGGGGGGCCCCTATGTGAGATGTAAACTTGACCTCCAATCTCCTGGCACACATCAAAGAAGGAAATGAATGAAGAAATAGAGGGGCTTACTGTGGGGTTGGCATAGAAATTGGCAGCCTCTCAAATTTCCAAACCGTGGGCACTGGTTTGATGGTACATCCTGCATTGAAAACTTGTGCAGGCCTTGGTTGACTCTTGAGTGCAATTCTGACTGTGGAGACAGGAAAGCAGATTGGGGACAGGTCGCTTTAACATTAATATTGAGGACAATGAAATGAGATGTTAGATTCCCAAACAATTTATCAGATGGTTTGGGGAAGGGTCACATAAAATCAATGAGGCAGCTAACAGGCCATGGTTGAGGTATAAAGTGGGAAGTGTGTGATGTGTAGATAGATAAGAAAGACTTGCAGATTGAGAACAGAAAACGTTTCTTACAGACTAGTCACAGGGAATGAAGGAGGGAGATGGGATAAATTACAGATGACATGTGGGCTGCCCCAGATTACTTTAGGAGTAATGATGCCCCTGCACCATTGGAGAGTGGTGAGGAAAACAGACTTTGCCTTGTTGCTTTTAGTTCTCTGCAGGTGTAAAGTGGAAATCAATTGTAAGAAAAATTGACTTTACAAACCCCACACATAAATGTCTGCTGGATTCCTTTTGGGGTGGGCTTAAAAAAAAATGGTCACAGCTCTGGCCACAGCTTATGACATCCATACCTCATTAGCTAGAAAATATTTCCTACAAAATTGAAATTACAGTCTGAATGTGAGTAGCTGACTCAGCACCAAGCTGTCCTTTTGGCAGCAATCTGGGAGAGGAACCGCCCACTGTTGCAAGAGTCAGTGTTTCTCACACTGTGTGTCTGGTTTAAACAAAGTTGGTGCCCTAAACACAGCACTCAGCCACCACTCTCTTTCCAAAATTTCTTGTGTGAACAGCCCACCACTCCACAGTTCTAGCCCTCATAGGTCTCTAGAACAGAAGAGGAGGACTTATATACTCAGTGGACAGATCACAGGAGGAAGAAAAAGGTGGGAGTATGTATCTAAAATTTACCAACTTCAGTAGATCCCACTCTTTCCATTTAAACAGTCTCTTTTAAATAAACGCTTAGTTTTTATATTCTTTCTTTCTCTGATACTCCCAAGATGGCAGCTGGCTATTTGGAGGGGTTAAAGATGTGAGATGGCAGGAAGGGGCCCAAGATCTATGGAGCTGGTTCTTTAGTTGGCCTCAGGACTCCATGGCAACATGGTCATGTGGAGGCCTGGCCCTTCTCATGGAGTACAAGGGAGCCAGGTAGAGATGCATTGCCCCTGTCTTCATCCAAGAAGCTAAGAAGCTAAGATTACACTATTTTCCTGCCTTATGGGCTCCAGTGCATTAGGGTGACTGATGCCAGATGAGCAGGGCAGAGTAATGGCTGCCTCAATGCTCTGCCAGTGGCAGGGCCCACTGCTCAGCACCGCCCAGCAGAAGGCACAGCAACACCCAGCTGACCAGAGAATCCAGGGAAGTGATTCTGAGCTAGAAATAGAGCAGAAAGTAAGTGCTGATATTCATAAGCTCATCTGCTGAGCCATACTTCCTGAGTACTTATTAAAAATATAGGTATTTGGTAGAGTTTTCAAGGGGCTTAAAGCTCTGCAATCTCATTTGGGGATAAAAGACAGTACAGTATACAAATTATGTAAATATTCAAACTGTGTATTATCCTGGCTGTAGGCAGAGTCTCATTCTGTTGCCATGATCAGCAGCTTTAAGAGAAGAGACTGCTATTAGCCTCTGCTTAACAAGCACCCACTGACCCAGCCCCATCCTCTACCTTCTTAGGGCTGGTTCTTAGCTCAACTGTCTTCTACTTCAGCACCTAAGTTCTGGCATCTGGATCTGTTTTTGAGGGAGAAGAGTTGGTCTCCTTACACTCCTTATATACATTTTAAATTTACTTTAAACTTCAAAAGTTTAACAAGATTACGATAAGAATAATGGCTAACATTTGTTGAATTCTTACATTATACTTAGCACATTTACCTGTGCAATCCACGCAGCAACATTTGGAGGTAGACAGTACTTTCCCCACCTTTTCATGAGGATGGAGGCACAGCGAGGTTAGCTTGCTTGCTTTAGGTCACACGTCCAGTAAAGTGCCAGAATTCAAACACAAACCCAGGCATTATAATTCCGAGAACTATGCTCGTAATCAGAGGTAGATGATAGATTGATAGATAATAGATGACAAATAGATACTGAGATGGTATCTGAAAAATTAAAGGAAAGCAATATTCTAAGTAGAATCTTAGGCCTTCATATGTGGAAGGTACTTCAGAGCCCATCGAATCCAGTAGTTTTCAACCAGACTAAATCCCCACTAGGGAACAGACTCCAGAGATGTCATAGAGATTGAGGAAATAAGAGAGCAAGCAAACCAGCAGGGCTCAGAGCTCCCCCTTTCCTGCTATAGCTTAAGCAATTCTGTATTTATCTGTTTTATGTTTAGAGATTCTGCATAAGAATCTTTTTATAGAAAGAATTATGCTGCTAAAAGGAATCTGAGAATCACTGTTATCTAACCCAACACTCTCATCAAAAAATGGGAAAACCAAGACCCTACATCATCTGAATCATACAACGTTACAGCAAAGTTGAACCAAGCACTCACTCTCCTAACTCGTTTGTGGAAAAATAGAATACCCACAGATGACTTTCAGCATTCTTCTCAGGCCAGATAACCTACAGGTCACATGGGGCAGGCTTCCAAATTAACCCACCTGAAGGAGGTCTTGGGATACATGGCTTATATCCTGTCCTTGAGTAAAGAAATGTTACCTGATTCCCTCAAATATTATCATGAGTTCCTCCAACTGTTGATTTACTGATAAATACATAACCTGCTGACATTGAAAACCACACTGATTTATTTCTGAATCATGAAGTTTTAAGGATTGTCTTGCACACAGAACATTTTGGTCTGTTTATCATTAATGTAGCTAATGACTGTAACTTCTGTATTGTACCCTCTAGTGAAAAGGACAACTCTGGTATGAGAAGTCTCCTACTCTTCTCCTAAACATCCCTATAAAAGCCTTCTGTATCCTGAGACTGAGTAATTTATAAAGAAAAGAGGGTTATAAAGGCAGAAATACCATTTAACCCAGCAATTACATTATTGGGTTTATACCCAAAGGAATATAAATCATTCTATTATAAAGACACATGCACACATGTGTTCATTGCAGCGCTATTCACAATAGCAAAGACATGGACTCAATCCAAATGCCCATCAGTGATAGACCAGATAAAGAAAATGTGGTACGTATACATCATGGAATACTATGCAGCCATAAAGGAGAATGAGATAATGTCCTTTGTGGGGGACACGGATGGAGCTGGAAACCGTTATCCTCAGCAAACTAATGCAGGAAAAGAAAATCAGACACCGTATGTTCTCAATTATAAGTGGGAGCTGAATGATGAAACCCATGGACACAGCAGGGGCAGTGGAAACAGCACACACTGGGGCCTGCCAGAGGGTTGAAGGTTGTGGGGGAGGGAGGGCATCAGGAAGAATAGCTAATGAATGCTGGGCTTAATTTCTAGGTGATGGGATGATCTGTGCAGCAAACCACCATGGCACACATTTACCTATGTAACAAACATCCTGTACATGTACCCCTGAACTTACAATTTGGGAATCAAATTAAAAAAGAAAAGAGGTTTAATTGTGCTAACAGTTCTGCAGGCTCTACAGACTTCTGCTTCTAGGGAGGCCTCAGGAAACTTAGAATCATGGCAAAAGGCAAAGAGGAAGCAAGCATGTCTTAAGTGGCCAGAGGAGGAGAAGAGAGAGAGAGGGGGAGGTGCCACACACCTTCAAACAACCAGATCTCATGAGAACAGCAAGAGGGAAGTCCAACCCCATGATTCATCCACCTCCCACAAGGCCCCTTCTCCAACACTGGGGATAATTCAACATGAGATTTGGGGTGGGGACACAGAGCCAAACCACATTACTTTCTAACTTGTAACAGACTCTGGAACATGCACAACTTTGTTGATGTGTCTTTCTGGGTCCATCCTCACATTTGGCTTCCAGTAAAACTTTATCAGACTATTTCTACCTCAACAGCCTTTATTTTGGTCAACAGGCAGCTATTGTTGATGAAATTGACTCCTGTTTTTCATAGATTAGGGGAAGGGTGAAGATTGCCAGGTTTGATAAATGAATACTTCAATATTAAGGTAAATGCGATCTGGAAAAAAATTGTAAAAGCTTCTTATTCTGTCACTTGCCACCTGCCTCTTGGTTAGGAGTTGTTCCTGTGGTTTACTTGAGTTCTTTATCGGCGTAAGAAAATTATCTGTTAGTTCTGTGTCTGATGCTGTGGACCAAAATCGCTGAATAGAGAACAAGGGCTTCATAAGCAATCTTTATCCACGGTCAGCTTTGTCCTCTTAAGTATCAAAGAAGGATTGCTTTGCTGTCAGTTCCTAAGTCTGATGCAAGGATGAAGTACAAATGTTTTGCTGCAAGGAGCACATAAAGGCAATACCATCTGTTCGGCTGTTTAGATCATTCAAAATGAAAGGTGTACCTTGACAGACGCAACTTGCAGATTCAGAAACCTGAGGTTATTGCTCCAGGCCCATCAAGACAAAGGCCATTTCACAAGAACATATGTACATGATTAATCTAACACATAGATACTAAAATACACACACACATACACACACAGCACAGTGCCCATTTACTAACTCACAGTGAGAAATTCTGCAACCAAGTAGACAGCACTGTTCACATCCGCAAAGTATTGCTTTCCTTCCCATTAAGCAAATGATGCACATAGCAGGTGATCACTATATGTCTATTGAATTAATGAGGGAAATCAAATTATAAGCAGAATGTTAGGTCATTGAATTACAGTGAGAAATGCAATTCTCAAAGAGAGTGGATGATCATACAGCCCCAATCAACACATTCATTTACCGTCAACAAATGGCTTATATTGGAAACAAAGTTATCAAAAGTTTGCAGAGAAATTGTGCAATCAGAGTTAAGGAAGACAGTAGCTTAAGAAATGACTCTCAAGAAGGGACAGTTAAGACCTGTACATCTAATATTGGATTAGCTATTCCAAGGAAAACAAAATGTTTGAGTCCACTAGCCAGGACTCCTCTTTCTGTGGTGAGGTTGGATGGTCCATGCCCACACCTACCTCTAGTTCTCATTCTGTAATTGCATGGCTCACCAGATTCACTGAAGTCTCACCAGCCTGAAGATAGTTCTAACTCTTTTTCCTTGTGCTGCCCAGCTCTGCTGGGATCCACAAGGCACTGCTTTAAACTTTAAACTTTAAACTTTCGAAAACTGTCTTATTTCCTTCTTTGTGTGAAGGAAAAAGAGATGAAACATGTTGTAGCCTGTTGGCAACCACAACCCAAATTACATAAAATGAATTATTTATTTTAGTAATTATGTAAGTTTAGAATCCCATATAGAAATGTTATGCTTGACAAAGTACTATAAAGCATCTTTTATGAGAAAATTGCTAATATCTATCACAATTAGACTAGTATTCCTTAATTATGAATCAATTACATCTTCCAACTCTGTACTACAAGTATGATTTTAGATTCCTATCAAGCTGATGCCATTTAAAGCACTTTATTGATATATTAAACATGTATTATAATAAATGCTATGCCAACAAACATAAAGACTGACTCACCAATATTTTATGACACAAAATAGATCACTTCTAATAATTTCACGTCACATCTTCCTTCCACTAAAACTTAGTCATCCATCCTTGAGTTTCAAACCTACTGCTCCATCTTAAGTACAGCATGCGTTCAAATAGATGTATCTTATAGCACATCCTCCCATCCTCCATTTTAGCAAACTTCCGCTAGCCTTGTTGGGTGTCCCTATTCTGAATTTAAAGAGCTTACATCAAGAACATATACCTTCCTCTCTTCCCATAATAGTCAGAAATATAACAAAAATGTCACAAAGGCAACACAGAGTCCAGGAGATGGACAAAGAAACAAAAATCCCCCCTGGATGCAAAAGGGTCAAGGCCAGTGAAACTCCATCTGAAATTACCAGCTCTGGAATTTTTCCAAAAACAAATGAAAGCCTACACAGACATGCATTCCAGGGATTATGAAATCATTTTGGCTTATGCTCTTAAAAAGGTCTGCAGCTGCATTCAAAATATATCCAGCTCATCTGTAGGCCTGGGGACTGAGACAAAGCCAAGAGCCCCAGCTGGGACATGCAGACAGGAATCAATTTAAGCCTTTCTGGCAGGACAGGAGGTGGTTTGCTATAATGAATGTTAAGGAGGGAAACCAAA
This sequence comes from Ateles fusciceps, assembly GCA_036589455.1. NCBI lineage: Eukaryota > Metazoa > Chordata > Mammalia > Primates > Atelidae > Ateles > Ateles fusciceps. The sequence goes on along the minus strand of JAZHEH010001266.1, from coordinate 11,477,185 downwards.
CCATGGAGAATTGGGTGTTTATCTTTCCTGAGTATTAAAGAGATGATAAATTGATGGATAAAAGTATATAGGAGATTCTCAGAAAGCTATTGTTCAAGCTAGGTAGGGGCTATGTCAGTTTCACAATGAAGACTTAATAAAAATAAATCAGGGTTTGAGGGTTAGGGAAGTCCTATCATGCTGTTGAGAGGAGAAAGATCACCTGGGGCTTCATGCCCAGACTTAATAGAAAAGACAAGACATTCATTTGTAGACACCTCAACACTGGTAAAGCAATAAAGCTCCCAAAGTTCTTAGAATTCTACATTTTTATTAATAACCACTGCCAAGGAAGCTAGTAACTGTATTAGAGAACCTTATTTCAAAAGTAAAAATGTTACAGGAGAAGAATATTTAAAGCCTGAAATCAATTTTATAAGTACCAAGTGAAGTGATCTATAAATATAGTTATAATCCAAGATGTGCCTATTTGGGTTGTGACAATTCAAATTTATGAAGCATTTCATCCCTTCCTTTGGCTTCTGAGGCATTTCTTCCCATTAATAGAAACCAATTTGGATTTTCTTTACCTCCTGTGCCACATGCAGTTATCTTTTCGGACGTAGTTAGCCCAAATTGCATTAAATTACCCTCTCAGGAAACTCATGGTTTGTTCATTTATAGCAGCAGAACTAATCTCAGGCATCACGCCATTTATGACATCAACTTGTCTACTTAGTGTGACGTCACTCGAATTATTTTGCTGCACTCCTTTGTCGTTGAATTGTGTTTATTGTTGTTACATTTTTACTTGCTCTGCAATACAGTTTGAATTCTGCTATTCTCCTACAATAGTAAAAGACTATTAATATATAATTTGGGGGCATTGACAATATGTGGTGTACTGTGCTAAACATTTTGCATATATTAATTAATTAATCCTCACTCAGTGCTAAGAGGTGGGTGCTATGATCACATTTTTCTGATGAGGAATCTAAGGCAGACATTAATTAAGCAATCTTAATTATCATGGAAACTACAGAGTTAGTAAGTGGCAGAACTACATTTGAATGTGGTACTAAGTATACTGTGATAAGGGATATAAAATTGCTTCACAAGAGCAAGTAAACAGCTGTTTTGTAATTAATGAAGGGATAACACCTTGTCAGGAGCTATTATAACTTATTTTAACAACTATTAAAATAATTGTGCCCAATTTAATGGGATATTATTTTGTTTTAGTGTAAGTGGATGCTTAAAAACACATGACTTAACAAAACCTGTGCACGATCTGAATACTGAAACTAGACAATGCTGATGAAAAAAAAAAATCAAAGAAAACCTAAACAGAGAGACATAGCATTCATATGTTAGAAAATTCAACATAGTAGAATTATCAAGTATCCCTAAACAAATCTATAGATTTAGCAGAATTTCCATCAAAATCTCAGCAAAGATTTTATAGACATAGACAGTTTATTCTAAAATTCACGTGAAAAGGCAAAAAAATTTAGACTAGCTAAAACAATTTTGTAAAAGGCAAATAAAGTTAAAGGAGTCACTCTACCCAATGCTGAGGTTCATTGCATAACTGCAATAATCAAGACAGTTGGTGCTGGTAGAGGGAAAGACATGTGGATCAATGGAACAGAATAGAGAAACAGAAATGACCCACAGATATATGCCCAAGCAATTTTTAACAAAAGTACAAAAGCAATTCAATGGAGGAAGGGTAACCTTTCAACAAACAGCATTGAACAACTGGACATCCACAGCAAAAAAAGAAGAAAGCCACTTAAATTTGATACCTTAAAAAAATTAACACAAAATACATCACAAATTTAAATGTGAAGTATAAAACTATAAAACTTTTTTAAAAAAGCAAGGAAAAAACATCTTCAAGATCCAGAGCTAGGCAAAGTGTTCAGACTTGAAATCAGTAATGTAATTCATAAAAAGAAAAATAGATAGATTGTACTTCATCACAATTAAAAACTCTTGCTCTGCAAAAGACCCTGTTAAGAGGATAAAAATATAAGCTAGAGATGAAGAGAAAACATTTACAAATCATGTGTCCAAGGACTAGTATCTATAAAATGTTGAAAATGGTTAAAAAAAAATTTTTAAAGAATGATAACACCAAATGCGAGCAGGGATGCAGAGAAATTCAAATGCAGTGCTGATGGGAATGTAAAATAATACAGCCACTCTGAAAATATGTTTGGCAGTTTCCCACAAAATTAAAAATTAAATGTGCACTTGTCATAGGATTTAGCAATTACACTCTCAGGTATTTATTCCAGAGAAATGTAAGTATGCACCAACAAATAATCTGTACATGAATGTTCATAGCAGATTCATAGTATACAAAACCCAAAAACAGTTAAACAAGTGACTGAATAGCTAAATAAGTAGTGATATATCCATATTATGAAATAGATAGTAACAAAAAGGAATAAAATATTGACAGATAAAACAATTTGGACGGATCTCAAAGAAATTACTCTGAATTTTTTAAAAAGCCAATCTCAAAAGGTTACATTCTGTACGATTCCATTAATTTAATGTTCTTGAAACAACAAAATTATAGAAATGGAAAACATTTTCATGGTTGCCAGGGGTTAGTTTTGGTAGGGAAGCTGGTAGGTATAGCTATGAGGAGCAACCAGAGGGAGACTTGTGGTGGCAAAAGGGCCTTGTAGATGGATCGTGGTGTTTGTCACACAAACCTACACATGATAAAATTGCACACAACTACACACACACACACACACACACACACACACACACACACACTTGCATGTACATAGATTGTACCAATGTCAATTTACAAGTTTTAATAGTTATGCAAAATGTTACCACTGGGGAAATTTGGTGAAGGGTGCCCAGGAACTCCCTGTCCCTGTACATTTTTTGGCAACTTCCTGTGAATCTGTAATTATTTCAAAACAAAAAGTTAAAACAAAACATGAAATTCTTCCCTATTTCAATTATTTGTAAATACATTTTTGATTTGTGATGATGTATTCCTTCAAGAATTTTTTTCAGGAATAAATTACCCTTGCAAAACAGGAGAAGGCTGTTCAGATAAAACACTATCCTTTTCCTTTTAAGCAGAATGCTTCCTAGAGGGGGATTTGGAATAAGATGCAATGTACATTACATGCTGGGTTCCCCCTCTCTGAAAAACCCATACCAACTCCCAACATTTTGATACCAAAAAACTAGGTTCTATTAACATCAAGGACAAAGTTGAGAACGTAAGTCACCAAAAGACAACATTCAGATTGACAAATTTACGCTTTATGGTTTTTGTTGAAATAAAAAACAAATCTTATAAACTTTATAGCAAATTTAAACATCATTTTTTAACAAATAAAAAATGCACCATTTGCAAAAATTTACATTTAAGCTACCTGGCACTTTATTGGTGTATCTATAGATATCTATACTATATATCTCTGTCTATTCTTATTTGGCATATTCCAACATGATTTCTTAGAAAGACCATCAGACTCTCACCATCAAGAGGTGGTGGGGACTGGGACGGAAAATATCTCAAGAGTTTATGGAATAGGAGTTAAAAATAACTCCTGTATGGATTCTGTGCTTTTAACAAACATCATTTGAATGATTTAACAGTAGATGAGTAGAAACATATAGATTACATTTGCCTACCTTTCAAGTTCATATGAGTATAAAAGTTCAGGGAAATTTCTTTGGCAAATCTCAGAACATTTTCTCAATGATTTAGTATATGTATAAACATCAAAATGTGTCTAGATTTTCCAATTAAAACCTTTCTATTTTGGTGCATATTTATAGTTTCCTGAAGGATGGTTTCAATGTTCATAATTGGAAAATAACACATTCAAATAAGAGATTGCTTAGCTCTCCCATAAAATAAAAAAGATGTATGCTAAAACACTGTATAAAAAACAGCTTGTTCCTAGAGCTAGCTAAGGAAGTAGTTGAGAGTTCTATGATTCCAGTTACTGCACCTTGCACTCTGGTGCATGACTCAATGTAGTCTATGCTGGTTTGAGATGTCCGGCATTTACTCTGTTTCTTTGTCACGAAATTCAAAGCTCTTCACCATATGGTGTCATTTTTGAAATGTTAATCTGAGCAGAGCTCGTGATGCCAGTTAGGTTCCCAGCTGGTCTCTGTATTGGCTATTTCACAGACATTAGCCTTGTTTTGAATTAAACTAAATTAGGGAATAAAATGAGATATTGTCATGCAAAGTCAGGCAATATTATTTGACATCTGCACCATCTCTGAGAGCTTTATTGAGTGGTTATTTTTAAATGTAAACTAAGAAAGAAGGAATATATAAACAAGTTGAGGCTAGATAACATACTAATATAGCATCTTAGGGGATAATAAAAATACTTGAAGAACAACCTCCATCCACACTCTACCTCTATTTGGGCCAGAAAGAAGGAAGTAAATTGCTTTTTCTAAGACATTTACAGATCTAATGCATCAGTTTTGCCTGGCTAAGGAAACAGCCATTAAGATGTATGTGGATCAGAAATGCACGTGTTTGCTTTTTATTTTTTCACCTTCCTGTCATTTCCAAAAGATACACACTTGAAAGTAGAGAGATGGACAAAAGGAATTAACTCTGCTTTGCATAATAATTTAACATACTAAGTCCACTGGAAGAGAGGAATCTTGCCGATAACCACACATAGTTGGCAGTTGGTGTAGCTAAACATTTCTCATTCTCCTGTGGCTTTACTGTCCCCTACCTGAGAATCAGAATTTGTCCATGGCAGATGTGTATCTGTGTGTGTCTCCTGCATGGAAGAGTGTGTATCCATGGACACTATGTTACTCACAGGAAAATCAGAAACAAAAATTCGTATCTGTAACTTACACTGGTGGTAAGTTACAGATACGAACTAGAAAGGACTTGAAAAGGACTAGACTTGCAATGCCTAAATTCCTCCCCACCATTCCTCTCTCAAAAATTTTCTGCAGGATTTGGGAAACCAAAGGTCATTAAAAACTATTCTGCTGTAGCTGCAGAGCCTAATTCTACCCCAAACTCCCAGACTTGTTGCAAGGCTTTTCTTTGAGAATAGAGATGGGTTCAGTATGTGTACAACCCTGTGGGTCAGGTGGTTTCCTGTGGAGTCAGTCCAGGTTTGCCCAAGGAGATCTAAAAAGAGGCTCTCACAGAGTAGGGTAGACCTGAGATCCGGTGAGCAAGGGCAGGAATCCGGATGTGTCCTAGAGAGGACCACCTGTGAAAGTTTTAACTTCTTGAAGCCTTTCCCTTTGAATTTTTTTTTTTCTTTTAGCTCTAAGTATCTGTCCATTTAAGTTCCCTTTAATAGAATCCCAACCCTTTAGTGACTTCTGGTCTACCCATTCAACTGGATATTCCAGTGTTGCAGAAGAAAGGAAAAACGGGATGAAACATGCCTCACTTTTACCGCTAGCCACTTTCTCCCTCTTTCTTACCCTACATTCTTGCCTCCTCAAGGAGGCCTGCAGTCCCGAATTCCAGGGCCCCGGCTGATGACTAAAGAGAAGTGATTAGAGACTGTGTTATGGACTGAGTTTGTGTCCTCCTCACAACTCATGTTGAAACCCTGACCCTCCATGTGATAGCATTAGGCAGTAGACCTTTGGAAGGTGATTAGGTCAGGAGGCTGGGACCCTCATGATGAGAATAGAGAAGCAAAAAAGATTCCTTACAAAGAATCTTATAGGCTGGGCATGGTGGCTCACGCCTGTAACCCAACACTGTGGGAGGCCAAGGCAGGTGGATCACTTGAGCCCAGAAGTTCTAGACCAGCCTGGGCAACATGAGGAAACCCCATCTCCACTAAAAATACAAAAACATTAGCTGGCTGCGGTGGCACACACCTGTAGTCCCAGATACTTCAGAGGCTGAGATGGGAGGATTGCTTCAGCTCGGGAGGCAGAGGTTGCAGTGAGCTGAGATGGTGCCATTGCACTCCAGTCTGGGTAACAGAGTGAAACTCCATCTCAAAACAAAACAATCTTATAAGGATGTCTTTATAAAAAGAAAAAGAGATATCATCTCTGTCTCTTCCTAGAAGAGCACCCAGGAAAGCACGCACCTAGAAAGGCCATATGAACACGCAGCTAAAAGGAAGCTGTCTCTAAGCCAGGAAGACAGCCCTCATCAAAAACTGAATCTGCCAGCACCTTGGTCTTAGACTTTCCAACTTCCAGAATTATGAGAAAAAAATATCTATTAAATGTCTATTAAATAATTAAGCCCACCTAGTCTCTGATGTTTTGTTATACAGCCCAAGCTAAAATAGACTGCAACTCAGAAAAGAAACAGAGATGAAATAATCAGGATCTGATTTCATAGAACTTCTTTCTTTCCAGAATGAGATCATGTCCTTTGCAGGGACATAGATGAAGCTGGAAACCGTTATCGTCAGCAAACTAACACAGGAACAGAAAATCCAACACTGCACGTTCTCACTCATAAGTGGGAGTTGAATAATGAGAACACATGGACATAAGGAGGGGAACATCACACACCAGGGCCTGTTGAGGGGTGGGGGGCAAGGGGAGGGAGAGCATTAGGACAAATACCTAATACATTCAGGGCTTCAAACCTAGGTGACAGGTTGATAGGTACAGCAAATCACCACGTACAGATATACCTATATAACAAACCTGCATGTTCTGTACATGTATCCCAGAACTTAAAAATAAAAATATAAGAAAAATAACTTCTTTCTTTTCCAAATACCCTACAAGGATGGTGATTCCAAAAGCTGTGCAAAACCAGCTCTTATGTTATACTAGATGACATTTATTATTTTCCAAGTGCCAGCTGACCTGACCACGTCAGTTGCATTACATTTGAATGACAATTCCGTGAGGTAAATGCAGTCACTTTCTTTGTTTTACAGACGAACGAGGAGAGACTCAATTAATTAACTTGCCCACTGTCAGAGAAATTAAAAGGAGTGAATTCTACTTTGAAAACAGGTGGTTTGACTTCAAAGTCTATGCACTCAACCACTACCCTAATCCAGTCATTTCCTGACTTTTCTTGAGTTAATAACTAAATTCTTTTGTACTTTTATGCTCCACATTTTTTTACAGAAGCTAAGCTTTCCAAAACTCTACTACTTGCTCTGACACTATCATTTTCTGCCCAACAAGTATGTTGGTCCCTTCTGTGAAAGGCTCTCAGCCCAGCAAATACTGAAGGGTAACTCTGGGCAGAGTACTTGTCATTAACTAGTATCATGCTTTCAAGGGTCTACTTTTCTCAGATGGTATGGTAGTCTGTATTACTTTTTCCAAACTCTTATTTGGTGCCCTCTGTGTGGAAGGATGGCACCTTCCTACTACACTCAGGCAGGGCCCTGTGATTTGCTTTCATCAATGAAATGTGGGCAAAAGTGGCATGTGTCTCTTCCAGGCAGAAGTTTTAAGAGCCAGCACCCGCTTTGTCATGGGCTTTTTTTTTTTTTTTTTGTCTGACCAACTGGAAATATTCAGATGGAAGCTACTCCATCTTCCTGGGTCCTATGCTGAAAATGACATGAGGCAGAACCTTAGCCAAGCCACTATAGATATGGAGCATACTGAATAAGAGACAAGCCTTTGTTGTTGTTGGTTACTGAAATGTTGGGGTCATTTGTTACTGCAGCATCAACTAATCTATCTGACTCATACAAGTGGATAATCTGCATTTCAAGGCTGACTCCTGCAGCTGTGAAGCCCCATCTCGTTGTGCCTCTACTTCTACTTCAGGGTTTGATTTATCCTCCAGGGGATATTAACCAATGTCTAGAGACATTTTTGGTTGTCACAAGTAGAGGCATGCTACTAGCACCTAGCTAGGGATGCTGCCAAATATCCTACAACGACCACAACAGTCCCCCACAACAAAGAATTATGCACCCTAAAATGGCAATGTTGCCAAAGTTAGGTCTACACTAACCACCAAAATGACCCAACTTATTGGTGCATTGTTAGGAGTGATTTATTTTCAAGGAAATAGAATGCCCAAGTATTCTCAATAGCTTAAAAAATAGTTAATTTTGTTTGTTTGTTTTTTGCTAATACAAAGAGTCAACAGTAGGCAGTCTGAGAATGGTATAGAGGCGGAAATATGTCATCAGGAGTTAAGCTGTTCCTACTATCTGTGCTGCCATTCTTAGTACGTGAGGTCATTAAATTCATGAGCATAAGAAAGCTGCTGCTCCTTCAGCCATGCACACAGATTCCAAGCAAGACACAGCAGAGAGGCAAAGATCTGAGCCAACTCAGATCCATTAAATCTATTTCACCAGGAAAGCCAAAGCTTTTCCCTACAGCCTTCAGAAGACCCTCCCTTAGGTCTCATTGGCCAAAGCTTCTCCACTTAGCATCCCACGTATCAAAGGAAGCTAGGACTGTGCATATTCAGCTTTCCCAGTCTTTATAGTAGAAAAGGCAAGAGGAAAAAAGATTGAGAATCAGTCTTGAGAGAGCAGTCTTTTAGCGTCTGTCTTTCTCTGGCTTTAGGCTATAGACCAGTTACACCGATTTGTGCCATGAGTGAGGGAGGGGAAAGGTGACATGCAAAACTGTTTTGAAATCTATGGTCAGAATTCTATAAACAGCTTTGTGAAGTGGGATGAAAAGAACCTCCTCCTCCTCCTTCCAGTGTCCTTTCCAGGCATTGCAGTGAGTCATCCTCCTGTTTCAGCCCATGCCCAAACCCAAGCACCTGTCCTGTGGTCTTCCCAGCCCCCCAGGGGATACCTGTAGAACTACATGAAGACAGGTTTTCCCAGCATGGCCTCATGTGAATTCCAGAATATGGAGGCAATTGACTAGCTAGGAGTTAGGCATTCTTGAACAGTGGTGTGGGAAGCTGGCAGAAAGACAAGAACAGTGACCTTTGGCTTAGAAAGTCCTAAATTACTGGCAATGGCTTTGTCTTTCATCTCAACTCTCACTGCACCTCCAGATCAGACTAGTTAGTCCTTCCCAGGGTTTGCAATCTATGACTCAGTTAATAGGGGCAATATGTGCCCAGGAGGACGTCTAATAGAAAATGCATCCATATGGAAATGCAATCCAAAAGCATCAAGGAGCACAGATGATGCATTATGATAACCTTAGTTCATTCAGTAAGTCAGCAAAAGTGTGTGTCACAATAAATTAAAAATGACTAAACACTAGCCTTTTTGCCCATTTTAAGTAATATTCCTTAATGACCTTAAATGAAACAGAAAATTAAAAATCTGTGAGATGAAGAGAAGAGCAAATTGAAATACTTATTCAGATACAGTATGGAAGCAAAAAGTTAATAGTTATTTCTATGTTTACTGCACTGATGGAAAAAATGAGTTGTCATAATTTCTTTACAATATTACTATGTGAGTGCTATTCTTAATGTACTTTTCATTCAAAGGCAGAGCCCATGAGATAAATAAGAAAGGTAACATATAGAAAAATGACTCAGTGTGTAGGCCAGATCAGAAGTTGGTACATATGTAGAGTACTTAACTTCTTCCAGATTTTATTATTACAGTGATTCCTTATTCAGGAATAGAAATCTTAGATATTAGCCCCTAAGTAAATGGAGAGCTGTATGCCACACAACTTGGAAATTGGAAATTGACTTGGATGTCATTATTTCTAAGCCTATGTGTTTTTACTTAAAACCTCTCAGAATTAACTTATGTATCAAAGTTGACCCAATGAAATGAAAATACTAAGAGTTTTCTTGGGGATAGGAGGCTACCTTGGTATTGTAAATAAACAAAAAAGAGCACTGAATCTGGGGTCAGAAAATGCAGTTCGATCTTTGCCTCTACCACTTATTTACTAGATACGACACTATGGGCAGGTCTTTACATCTCTCTAAACCTCAGTTTCCTCCAAACTCTACCTAAGTTATCTGCTACTGAATAACAATTTACCCCCAAAACTCAGCAGCTTAAAACAACAGCAAAAATTTATCTCACATAGTTTCTGTGGGAGGAGTTCAGAAACAACCTACCTGGGTGGTCCTGACTCAGGATCTCTAGCAAGCTATTGAGATGCTGACCACATGAATACATTTTAAAACTTGACTGGCCCTGGAGAATCCTGTTCCAAGATGCTTACATATATGGCTTGCAAATTAGTACTTATTGTAGGACCACTCACTATATGGACTCACCTCAGGCCTGCTTGAGCTTCCTTGCAACATGGAAGCTGGCTTCCTCCAGAGGAATAAGCATAAAAGGACTTTTAAAATCATAACACTCTTCACAATTATTAAAAGTGTTCCACCCTAATTCCATCATATGATCAAGAATGTACACTTGGTAACAGGTTTGGTCAAGAAATCTGTATGCATGTCCATATATATGTGTGCTTTTTAACTGACTTTAATTTTTATCAAAAGTATACATGTACATGGTTTAAAAACTCAGATAGTGAATACTGCCATCAGGTTTATAGAAAAAAAAGTCAGACATATAACCTATTCCCATACTTCTCAAAAATAACCACTTTTAATTCTTTTAGCAATTTAACTCAACCTATACAAATAACCTGCATGAACTGCTATTTTTTTAATTTACAATTTTAGAAATAATTTATTGGCTTCACTCTTATACCATATTCACCTCTTCAGTTCCCAAAAAAATAATTTAAAGAAAACCAATATTTAGTCTGTACATAATAATACTAATGTAAATCTTGGTCTTAGCTAAGCTGTATAAGGTATTAGGTAATTTCTTTTTAATGATGATACTCGTTTTATTTGTGAAGGGGACTAAAAGCTTAAAGTTTTTTTTAGTATAATGAGATGCAGAGCAATTAAACAGTTTCTTCAAGGTTTAGTTAGCAATAAATCATTTTAAGACATATTTATTCAATGCTTAACAAGGTAGTCTGGTGACATTTTTTTTAGTTGTATAAAAAAAGTCAGGAAGAGTGGCTCCCATTTGTAATCCTAGCTACTTGGGAGGCTGAGTCAGGAAGATTGCTTGAGGCCTGGAATTTTGAAATTAGTTTGGGCAACAAAGCAAGACCCCATCTTTAAACACATAAAAAATAAGTTAGCTGGGCACAATAACATGGGCCTGTAATTGTAGTCCCAGCTATTCAAGGGGCTTAAGTGGGATGATTGCCTGAGCCCAGGAGTTCAAGTCTACAGTGAGCTATGATCACCACTGCACTCAGCTTGGTGGCAGAGTAAGACCCTGTCTCTAAAATTAATTAACTGAAAAGTTTTTAAAAATAAAATTTACTTAACACTAAACTTACCATCTTAATTATTTTAAAGCAGACAGTTCAGTGACATTAAGTCCATTCACACTGTTATGGGACCATCACCACCCTACATCTTCAGAACTTTCTCATCTTCCCCAAACTGAAATTCTGTACCCATCGAACTATAACTCCCCATTACCTCACTCCCCTGGCAATTGCCATTCTACTTTGTCTGTATAAATTTGACTATTTTAGATACCTCATATAAATGGAATCGTACACAATATTTATCCTTTTGTGACTAATTTATTTCCCTAAGCATAATGTCTTCAAGATTCATTCATGTTTTAGCATGGGTCAGAATTTCCTCCCTTGTTAAGGCTTAATAATATTCCATTATATGCATATACACATTTATCCATTCTTTTAATATATATTTTGGTTGCTTCTACCTTTTGGCTATTATGAATAATATTACTATGAACTAAGGAGTACAAATATTTCTTCAACTCTCTGCTTTCAATCCTTTGGGGTATATACAAAGAAGTAGAATTGCTGGATCCTATGATAATTCTATATGTAATTTTCCTTTTTTTTTTTTTACATAATGGCCATGCTTATGGATGAAGTGGTATCTCATTATAGTTTTCATTTGTATTTCTGTAATGAGCTGTGATTTTGAACATCTTTTCATGTGCTTATTGGCCATTTATAAATCATCTTTGGAGAAATGTCTAAGTTTTTGCCCATCTTAATTAGGTTGGTTTTTTATTGGATTGTAGGAGTTCTTTTTGTATCCTATAATCCCATATATCATTTGCAAATATTTTCTCCCATTCTGTGGGCTGCCTTTTCACTCTGACACTATCTTTTGATGCACAAAAGTTTTTAATTTTGATGTAGTCCCATTTGCCTACTTTTGCCTTTGTTGCTTGTGCTTTGGGTGTCACATCTAATAAGTCACTGCCAAATCCAACGTCATGAAGCTTTTTCCCTATGTTTTCTTGTAAGAAACTTGATAGTTTTAGCTCTTACATTTAGGCATTTGATCTATTTTTAGCTAATCTTTGGATATGTTGTAAGGTAAGAGCTCAACTTTGTTCTTTATCAAATGAATATCCAGTTTTCGCTGCACAATTTGAGAAGAATGTCCTCTCTCCATTAAGTGGTCTTGTCAAAAATCATTTGACCACATATGTGAGAGTTTATTTCTGGGTTTGCATTATGTAATGTACAACTTTTTGTTTTCTTTTGAGTTAATAATTGCCTCATCCTTTCAATTGCTTCATTTCCATTTACCTATCATTAATTCATACCCAACTGGCCCAGATATATAAAATTCCGCTCATTATAGTTTTTTAAACCTGGCAATAGATCGGTTTATATATTTTCTTGATCATTTTGGAGACATTGCTCTCAGATCCTTCTGCCTCCCTACTCCTGAGAGCCTCTGCACAGCTATTACCTATTTGGCACAGGGCTTCTGCACAGTGGAAAATTTCTTTTCACTGTCATCCTGGGACTCCCCATTGCTGCGTCTTGTGGCAGGTGCCCCATACCCCAGGATCCCTTATGTCTTCCTTCTTCCCTCACATTGGTGAGGCACATCATTCAACCTTCTGAATATATGTATTCTGTCCTAACACTTTAGTTTTCATATGAATGAGTAGGGAAGTCTAGGTTTGAGATACATTATCTCAGAATATTGAAAGCTTGACTCCATTGACTTCTAGCCTCCAGCGTAACTTTTAAGAAATCAAATTTTAGATAACACATCAGTAAAATGATTATGAATGGTAAATTTCTATCTTTTTCAAGTAGATCACATTGGCTGCTATGTGACAGATGAACTTAAGAGGTACAGAAACCAGTTGGAAGACTAGCAGAATTCCAAGGATGAGTAGGATGAACTGATAATTGGTAGGGTCTAAGATGATTCCCATTTTTGGACAAAGTAGATAAAGCCTCACCATTTCGAAGTACAATAGTTTTATATATGTATAAGTTATATATATATTTTATTTTAAATGTAGTTAACTGCTGTTGATGAGAAAAAAAGGTCAAACCGTAAAATATTTGAAGAGGTTTATTCTGAGCCAAATATGAGAAACTACAGCCAGGGACGCAGCCTCAAGAAATCCTGAGAACATATGCCCGAGGTGACTGGGTTACAGCTTGCTTTCTACATTTTAGGGAGGCAGAATTTACAGGCAAAGACAAAAATCAACACTAAGGTATGCATTTGGTTCAACCTGGAAAGGTGGGACATTTCAAAGGGGCACATACAGGTCATGAGTAGATTCAAAGATTTTCTGATTGGCAATTGGTTAAAAGAGTTAAGCTTTGCCTAAAGAGTGGAAGTCAGCAGAAAGAAATGCTTGAGTTAAATAAGCAGGAGTTGTGAAAGCCAAGGTTCTTGTTATGTAGGTAAAGCCTCCAGGTAGCATATTTCAGAGACACTAGATGGTAAATGTCTCTTTTTGGATCTTAAAATGTGTCATACTCTTTGTTAAATCTCTTCTGGATGAAGATAGGACCTAGAAAGGGAAGGGCATTCTCTACAGAACATAAATTTACTCCACAAGAGATGGCTTGGCAGGACCATTCCAAGATAATGCCAAAGAAAACTATTTTGGGGTAAAATACTTTGTTCCTTCAGGGCCTTTTTATCTGCCATGTGATGCTATATCACGTTAGAATTTGCCATCTTACTACTACAAAAAGTCTGTTTGTCAGTCTTATGGTTTTTATTTTAATGTTCATGCTGGTCAGTTGTGCCTAAAAGCCAAAGAAAATGGGGTATAATTAGGCATATCTGACCTCTCTTCTTTCATGGCCTGAACTAGTTTTTTCAGGTTTCTTTGGAATCCCTTTGGCCAGGAGTGGCTCTGTTCAGTCAGCTGGAGGGCTTGAAATTTATTTTTGGTTTACTTTGCATTATGAGATAATGGATACCTCATATCTGGAAACATTTGAGTGAAGACCAAAGGAGTATTTTTAATCCTTTTTAGGTTATGAATCATTTCAGAATTAGGTGGAATCAAAACTACATACATGTGCATGCACACACACACAAACACACATGCACACATGTTTTTGTATATATATATTTAACCTCCAAGTCAATTAGGTGAAGAGTAAATGAACTAGTTGATCTTTTGCAAGGTATAGTGTAGAGAGGATCCTCGCACTGACTATGAGGTAGGAGCTCTATTAGCTTCCAACTCTCATTATCCTAATTCTGTAACTAATAAGGTACTATCTGTTGATGTGTCCCTGCACCAAGAATGCATTGCCAAACTCATCTCACCATGTTTCCATTTGAGATAGGAGTTTGGTGGGGATGGTTTCACAAGATACAGGTCACAAAGTCCCCACTGATAAAGCAGGATGCAGTGAAGAAGCTGGTGAAAACCAAGATGGCAAGAAAACAACCTCTAGTTGTCCTCACCGCTTATTACATGCTAATTATAACACGTTTAATATTTCTGTGGGAACCCACTCATACCGTTAGGGAGTCACATGGAATCCATTTCAGATTTTAAAGGAAATCTTGATAGCCCCCAATTATGTACTCCAGCCCCTCCCCAAAGAGAGATTTTTATCCTTTGATTACTGCTTAGGAGAGGACGTGGTGGTAAAACAGGCACAAGACAGGAATTTTGGGATTAACATCCAGTTCTTAACTTATTCTGGGTCCTACAATTAGCTCCCTTTCTCTCCTTGGGCTTCAGTTTTTTCATCTGTCAATTAAAAGACTTGACTGGACCAAAATAGCTAATTAGTTTTCTTTTGGACCATCTCTGGTCAGCTGGTTACAACTGCCTGGCACACTGTGCAGAGGAGGACTATGAGGCTGGGTCTGGGCCAGGGCTGAGCAGCACCCTGTTTGGATGGTCTCTGCAATGGAGGGGCAGGGTGTGTGCTGGCAGTATGCCAGCCCCAGGGTGGATAGTCACTAATGTCCTATTCAGCTTTCTGAGTCTGTGACTAACACCCTTATTTTCCAGCCTATTAGCCTGTTTTGTTGGTCTCAATTAATGAAACTCCACGTTTTTCATTTCCCTTTTAATTGAAGAGACTAAAATTGGATAAAGTTTGCTTGAAAACCTATCAGAGATGTATAATGTCATAGTTCTTAAATTCCACATTCCACTTACACACCATAATAGTTGCTTTTTTAATTAGAGTTGAAATGTCAACCCATGATACATGGGACACATGACACTAATAATAACTAACTTCCAGCTGTAGAGAAATACATAATGTAAAATAAAATAATGCAGTATAACATATTATATTAGTTTCTTAGAGAGATCCTGTAACAAATTACCACAGACTGGGTAGCTAAAACAACACAAATTTATTCTCTCCCAGTCCTGGAAGCCAGATGTCCAGAATTAAGGTATTGGCCATCATGTTCCTTCTGAGAGCCCCAGAGAGGAGTCCTCCTTTTTCTTCCTAGCTTCTGGTGGTTGCTGGCAATTCTTAACATTCCTCAGCTTGCAACTTTATCCCTCCAATCTCTGCCCCTGTTGTCACCTGGCACTCCTGGGGTTCTGTGTCTCCAAATCTCTGTCTCCTTAGAGGACAACTAGTCAGTGGATTTCAGGCTCACCCTTATCTTGTATGATCTCAACCTAACTTGATTATATCTGCAAAGACCCTAGTTCAAATAAAGTCACATTCACAAGTACAAGAAGTTAAGACTTCAAGACATCATTTTGGGGACATAATTCCACCCACAACACATATCATAGCAACTTCTACACTTGCCAAATAATACATTATTAAATCATGATAGACATCCATGTTTCATCTTGCATATCTTGATGATAATGATCTATAATTATTTACCTGGAATGGAATCATAAGTTATTGGTGAAAAAAACACCAGACTATAGCATAACAGAATCTTATTTACAGGATATTATATAAAATGTCCTTATCCTGTAAATCTTATTTACGGGATATGTATAAAAATGCATTGCACACTGTGGTCTGTGGGGGAAAGGGGAGGGATAGTGGGGGGTGGGGAGTTGGGGAGGGATAGCATGGGAGAGAGATGCAGATATAGGTGATGGGGAGGAGGCAGCAAATCACACTGCCATGTGTGTATCTATGCAACAATCTTCCATGTTCTTCACATGTACCCCCAAACCTAAAATGTAATTAAAAAAAAATGCATTGAGAAATATTTGAACAACGCAAGTATCATTTTTATAAGAATAACAAAGCTTTAGACTTATAAGCTCAACACAGCTAATAATAGCACCACCAACAACAAAACATATTGTTTACAATGCTAATACTTTTCAAAATAGTAAAAGCAAAAGCAAAAATAAATATACCAAGTTAAAAAACACGTCTTTCAATGTTGATAAAAAACAGATAATTTTTACTTCCATATTTAGTTCTAATCCTTCTAAAACCTTTAGCTAACCAATGATCAAAGATGAAAAGGGTCTTAAATTCTTCCTCATAAAGGAAGAAATTCCTTCCCTGAAGTCCAAAGTAACTTTATGTCACTTTTTGTCTCTTAATATTATTTAAAAGGCTGCCCCTATTATGTTATCTCTGACTAAGTTGTGGCAAAAGCAAAGTTGACATCAGGCATTTGGCCTCAGATGAACCTACAATAGAGAAATCAGAAAAGCAGTGCAAAGAAGGGAGCCGAGACAAACATGAGCCTGGGGGCTGAACAGAGACCCAAGTATGCACTGTTCAGCAAATCTGCAAGGACAACCTTGGCTAAGAACTGAAATCAGTGGTCAGTGGGGCATGCAGCGTCACTACTTCCACCTGTCTTTTAGTGTGTTATTATTGCAAATTAAATATTCAGTTGAAAGATAAAACATTCGCTACACTGTTGGCAGAATCTTTTGATTCCAACATGTGACAAACTTAATTGAGTTCTCTTCCACTAAAAGTCAGATTATCATGGAGTTCAAATCCAAGTCTCTCAGACCTTCTGTGTCCTATTTAAGAAGGATGAGTGTATAGACTGACACAGTTAACTTTTTAACTGCGAAGGAAGGAAGTTCCTTTAAGCCCAAAAAAGCAAAAACATCTGGTATTGCACAGCTGTGGAAATACTGCGTATCTAATTATTTATGGAGATACCTATGATTTGGCCTTGATATATCCCAAGACTTTGGGAAAGCAGAGTTTCATTGAGAGTTCAGATCAATAGCTTCTAAATGGTTATTCTGGTTCAAGATTTTTCTCATCAGAATGAAGAATGGGAAAATCCTGTTTTCATTAAAGAACCACAGAAATGTCATTCTGATTTATGTCAAGACATCAGAGAAGACATGCCTATGTAGTCCTGTAGGAAAAGTCATTCTGACAAAAATAAATAAATAAAAAGTCATTCTATAACTTTGGCCTTTAAACTTCATTGGTCAGAACAGGTGACAGAAATATATTTAACAACAAATGCAGCATCTAAACCCCTAGCTATTTATTGCTGTATGCTTTCTTACAGATCAATTACTAAGAAATGATAATCCAACCTTTTTAAATAAAATCACAAAAAATATAGACCTTTAGAGTTTAACACTTAATAGAGATTTTCTGCTTCATGTCAGGACAGAAGATTAGGTTTTTTGGTTTTGCTTTTGCTAGACAAATCTTCCCTCAGGGAAAAAAAAAATAGAAAATTAGAAAGACATTTAAAAAATATAAATGTTTGAAGACATAAAGAGTTTCAGAAACAGATCTTTAAAATCTAAGATTCCAGAGAGAAAGGGGGCACAGAGAAATGAGCTCAACATTCAGTGTGTTTTACCCTTAAGCCTTCTGCCAGTTTACCAGTGGTCTCTTAAGGGCTGAAAAGATGAGCAGAATCCTGTTTCTGGAAGGATGAGAGACCAAACAGAACTTCCAACCATCTTAAGAGGCTGAGGAGGACATAAATTGGAATTCAGAACCAAGTTCTACAGTTTGAATGTGTACCCAAAGCAACAGCATGGAGAGGTGGACCCTAACAGAAGGTGTTTAAGTCATGAGGGCTCCTCCCTCATGAATAGATTGATGCTGCTATAGAAAAAGCTCATGGGAGTGAACTCACTCTCTTCCTCTCTCTCTCCTGCTCCTGTTTTTCTGCCATGGGAGGACACAACGTTTCTCATCTCAAGAACTCTGCATTCAAGATGCCATCTTAGAAGCGGAGAGACTAGAACCCAAATTTCCAGAACTTTGATTTTGGACTTCCCAGCCCCCAGAACTGTGAGAGAATACATTTCTGTTCTTTATAAATTGTTCAGTCTGGGGTGCTCTTTTTATAGCAGCACGAAATAGACAAGACACCAAAGAAAAGGAATCTTGATAAATAACCAAGACATTCAGTTAAGACTCCTGAAAGACAATTGGAAATCCCTATAAATATGATGAATCAGAAACAATGTTGTATCACCCATCAAAAATATTAAAATCCAACTTTGAATCATTTCAGTTCCTGGCTAAATTAAAATGACATTCCTCTATGCTAACTGCCTAAAACAAAACAAGCAAATTCTTTTTGAAAAAATATTAAAATAATTCAGAATCCAATTTCTCACATATGACATCTAGCATTAAATCCAAAATTACCAAGATACAAGAACACTTGACCAAATAATCAAGAGAATAACATATAATAGTAATAGATCTACCAAAACCTCATTAGAGTAATTAGACATAAATTTTTAAAATTGTGATTAATACCCTCAAGAAGTTGGTTGGCAAATTGAAGAATTTCAGTGGCAAAATTGAAATTATAAAAATAAGAATTTTAGAACTAAAAATATATAAGCAAAATCAAGAACACAACTGATGGGTCTAATAGCAAATTAAGTACAGCTGCTGAGAAGATTCATGAACTATAAGTTTGTAAAAATATATAGACTGATACATACATAAACAGACAGAAAATGCATAAATAAGCATAAGAGACATAAGGTATACATACGCACAGCTGAAGTCCCAAAAGAAAGGAGAGAGAGAAAATGGAGCAAATGAAACATTTAAGAAAATGGTTTTCCAAAGCTGGTAAAAGAAACCAAGACACAGATTTTGGATATGTTACAAACCTCAAATAGGATAAATACAAATAAAATAATACCTAAGTACATCATAGTAAAATTGCTGGAAATTAAAGACAAAAAAAAATTATAAGCAGACAGGGAGAAAGAAGACAACATTTTATTCAAAGCAGCAAGATGACTAACAAATTGACAGATGACTCCACAAAAGAAACAATGAGATCCAGGAAAAATGGGAAAACATAATGAAAGTATATAAATAATCCTGCTGCTTATTTAATGTCACGCTGACTCACCCCATCTCTGATGAGAAAATTACTCCCAGAGAGATAAGTGTCTAGTCGAAGATAACAAAGCAAAGCTGGACCAGAATTGTAGGTTGCTCTAAAATTCAGTCTCCTAGTTTACTTGCATTCTTCCTACTCAAAGAAGATAAAAAAAATATTTTACTCAAACAAAGAAACTACTCTTTTCTGTGCATATGCTTTTCAAATACGTATTTGGGTATCCCCTCCAAGGAAAATACTCTTCTTTTTTTTTTTTAGACAAACTGTCACTCTGTTGCCCAGGTTGGAGTGCAGTGGCATGATCCCAGCTCACTGCAACCTCCAGCTCCTGGGTTCAAGCAATTCTCATGCCTCAGCAACTTGAGTAGTTATGACCACAAGCACGTACCACCACACCCAGATAAATTTTTTTATATATATTTTTAGTCGAGACAGGGTTTTGCTATGTTGGCCAGGCTGGTCTTGAACTCCTGGCCTTAAATGATCCACCAGCCCCAGCTTCCCAAAGTGCTGGGATTACAGGTATAAGCCACTGTACTCGGTCAGAAAATACTCTTATATAACCCAACTGCTAAATTTTGACCAGACATATTAACAGTTCCGAAAACATACAGATTTCATTTTTGCTCTTTACAAAGAACTCTTGGAACTAGGAGAGTTCCTACCAAAAAAAAAAAAAAAAAAAAAAAAAAAAAAATTCCCTAAAATGTAAAATTCACTTGTTCATTTTAAGTACTGCACTCCCAACAGATCCAAGGTGGCCGATTAGGAGCAGCTCAGGATTGCAGCTCCCGTCACAGAGGAAAAGGCTTCAGAATTTTGCAGTTAAAAGAAATTGTGTGACATGAAATTTATGCTGAAATCATATACTATAAAAAGAGACTATGTCTCACTGTGTTGCCCAGCCTGGTCTCGAACTCCTAAGCTCAAGTGATCCTTCTGCCTCCGTCTCCCAAAGTGCTGAGGTTACCAGCATGAGCCACTGTGTGCAGCCTGCATCTTCTTGAGATAACATGTTTTGCTAAGGTTCAGAAAAAAGGGAGGGAGGGAGGGAGGGAGGGAGGGAGGGAGGAGAGAGAGGGAGGGAGGGAAGGAAGGAAGGAAATTAGAAAGTTAAACAAATAGCTTCTTCCTGGAATCCTGACTCTTTCTGTTACAGAATTTATAGTGAGTTTATACCTATTTTATTCCTTCATATAATTTTAAGAGATCATAATCAAGAATGAAGATAAATACTTGTAGCTACTCTTCTATTTTGACCTTTGTAATTCCTTGACTTTTACTGAAGTAAGAGGATGCTTGCTAGAAGCTAAATCCAACCTAGCTTCTTTTGGATATCTCAGGCTTCTCAAACTTTGTGTTTATGAAACAGAATTCATTTTTCTACCCAGCTCCCACCCCAACCTTCACTTTTTTAAAGTGCAAATGTTTTGGAAGAGCCCATATAGCCAAGACAATCCTAAGCAATAAGAACAAAGCTGAAGGCATCATGTTACCTGATTTCAAACTATATTACAAGGCTACAGTAACCAAAACAGCATGGTATTGATACCAAAACACATATATAGACCAATGAGACAGAACAGAGACCTCAGAAATAATGCCACAAATCTACAACCATCTGATCTTTGACAACCCTGACAAAAACAAGCAATGGGGAAAGGATTTCTTATTTAATAAATGGTGCTGGGAAAACTGGTTAGCCATATGCAGAAAATAGAAATTGGACCCCTTCTTTACATCTAATATAAAAGTTAACTCAAGATGGGTTAAAGACTTAAATGTAAAACCCCAAATCATAAAAACCCTAGAAGAAAACTTAGGCCGTACCATTCAGGACATAGGCATGGGCAAAGATTTCATGACTAAAATGCTAAAAGCAATAGCAACACAAGCCAAAATTGACAAATGGGATCTAATTAAATTAAAGAGCTTCTGCACAGCAAAAGAAACTGTCATCAGAGTGAACAGGCAACCTACAGAACGGGAGAAAATTTTTATAAGCTACCCATCTGACTAAGATCTAATATCCAGAATCTACAAGAAACTGAAACAAGTTTACAAGAAAAAACAAACAATCCCCCTCAAAAAGTAGGCAAAGGATATGAACAGACACCTCTCAAAAGACAACGGCCAACAAACATATGAAAAAAAGCTAATCATCACTAGTCATTAGAGAAATGCAAATCAAAAGCACAATGAAGTATCATCTCACACCAGTTAGAATGGCAATTATTAAAAAGTCAGGAAACAACAGATGCTGGTGAGGCTGTAGAGAAATAGGAATGCTTAAAACTGTTGAGAGTATAAATTAGGTCAACCGAGGTGGAAAACAGTATGGCAATTCTTAAAGGATCTAGAACAAGAAATACCATTTGACCCAGCAATCCCATTACTGGATATATACCCAAAGGATTTTAAATCATTCTACTATAAAGACATATGCACACATATATTTATTGCAGCACTGTTTACAAAGCAAAGACTTGGAACCAACCCAAATGCCCACAATGATAGACTGGATAAAGAAAATGTGGCACATATACACCATGGAATTCTATGCAGCCATAAAAAAGAATGAGTTCATGTCCTTTGGAGGGGACATGGGTGAAGCCGGAAGCCATTATTCTCAGAAAACTAACACAGGACCAGAAAACCAAATACTGCATGTTCTCACTCATAAGTGGGAGTTGAACAATGAAAACACATGGACAAAGGAGGGGAATATCATATACCAGGGCCTGTTGGGGGGGTGGGGGGAAAGGGGGAGGGAGTGCATTAGGACAAATGCCTAATGCATGCAGGGCTTAGAACCTAGATGACGGGTTGATAGGTGCAGCAAACCACCATGGTTCATATAAACCTATGTAACAAACCTGCACGTTCAGCACATATATCCTAGAAGTTAAAGTAAAATTTAAAAAATTAAATGATAAAAAAAAAAGTACTGCACTCCCATTTTGTTTGGAAATTGGGTAAAAGGGAGTATCATTTTGCTGTGTGTGTGACACCTTATTCAACTGAATATCTTCCATTCCAGTATCTCAAACAGGATCACAACCACATTTTTAGACAATCTCTATAGACTCACTTTTTAAAAAAAAATGTTTTGAACATATAAAAAAAAATCCTTTGGTGCTTAGGGACTTGCACTTGCCTAAGTCATCTATTCCACAGCTCTGGCAGTAAAGATTAATAAATGTCATTCTTTCTTAATGCCACATCAGAAAATGTGGCCTTCAACATGCACATTTGTGCAATTCAAAACCATGGGGGGGTCTCCTTAAAGACTTTTCCTGAATACATTCAGGGATACAAATTGCTCTGCATCATGAAAGAGATCAGTAATGTTTCTCATTTTTATAAGACATTATTTCCATTTTTTGCATAATTGTAATAGTTAAAGAGGGTACAGCAAATAAAATGGAGGCAGCTCACTATTTAGAAATGTAAAGGTGGTAACACTTGCTATAGGAATTTTCTATCAAATTTACAGGAAAGAATTAGAGATTGTAAAGCCTGAGGAATTAATTCTGGGAGCATGAAAGCATTTTCTGTGTCACTGAATTAGCAGTGTCCTCAGATTGCCCCTGGAAATACTGCATAGCACTGAGGGCACCAAATGAATAGAAAAAAGTAGGTTCATTTTGCTGCTACTAAATACAGAACTTTATATCCCTTATGTTTTAAAATTGGTCATTACCTAAAAATAGTTCCATTATTTTTATTAATTGCCAATCAAAGTTTGCCCTTAAAGTAAGGTCCATGAGTTGTTAAAGTCTAATTTTGCCATTGAAAATTCTGTATCTTTGCAGTAGTATCTGTTTAATGTTGTCTTACCATGCTAAATATCTCCATAACCACCCGTGTCTGTGCCAGATGGAGGTGACTGCTCTAACTCCGCATGCACCTGTGAGCAATCCAGCAATCTAAAAGAGTTAAATGACTCCATCTGCTCTTCTTGATTGCCTGGAGACTGCCCCTCAAATGTTAGTGGTTTTGTTTGTTAATAAATAATGAAAGGATGCTTTGTCAATTATGTGACTTGACTGATTCATAATTTGTGCTAACAAATTTCTGTCAATATTGACTGAATCAATAAAGAAGCATTTATATACTCACTGTATATCTTTATTGTACTAGTTGCTATCAGATATAGGATAAAATAACTATATCATTTAGGAGGAAAACATACTTAAAATCTTCAGAGAATGTCCTAGAAATTTACTTTCTCCTGGTGGTCACCTCTGGTTTAAGCTCCTAACAGTTTTGAATTTGTTTAGGGAACCTCACCATCCTTTTCACTCATCCTGTTTAATTTCACACTACATTGACCTAGATGTGGAACTGTTTTACTTAATTTCCCACAAACCAATCAGTCCCCTGGATATCTATATATGGAAAAGATTTGACTACAAATTTGGGATGTCAGGGAATTTGCATGACTACAACACAAACAACCTGAAAATGCAAGTTGAGATATTTCTGCTATGAAAGTCACTCAGCCATTTGCAGTACTAGAATTTCAATCTTCTACCATGTTATATTCATCTCTCTCCTCACTCACTTTTCTCTTTCTCCTTGTGCTTTCCTACCAAGATCTTGTTCATTTCCAATTCACAGCGGTTTTTCATCTTGGCTTTTGCCAATCCGCGTATTCGAGAATTTCTTCCGTCACCCCAAATTGGCTGGTCAAGGTATTTTCCTTAAAAAGTCTGTAACCTCCTTAAGAGGAATTCTGGAACCAACCATTAAAATTATAAAATATTTTACCCCGATATATTAATAATTCCCAGAGCTATCAAAGTAGTGGAGAAAGTAGTGAACTCTCACATTATTTCCCAGCTGTAGAGTCAATTTACACTGCCTCTAGAAATTTAACAACATCTATTAAAAACAATAATGATGTTCATATCTTTTTGCCCTGGAGTTCCACTCCACAGAACTTTGCATACTTCACAGTAAATATTCAATATATGATAGCTATCATTATTGGTTATTATTCTAAGGTAATTAAATTTATACCTGTTAAATGCACAAATTTTTCTTTGTAGCATTATATATTACAGAAAAATTTGGAAACTGTATGTAAAATTGGTGAAAAGCTAAATTGAATACTAATATTTAATAGGGTATAATGCAGCCACTAAGCACTTCCATGTTACTACTGGAATATACCTTTACTATCTCTTAAAGTTTTGTGAAAAAAAAGATCAGAAAACAAGGTTACATTTATACTGTGACTGGAGTCATGCAACAAACATGTACATAAATGAAAATTGGACGAAAACATGTACAAAAGAAAAACAAAATATAAGATATAGTAGCGTGCCTATTGGCGTTTCAATATTCCTTATTATTTTCCTTGTTGTAATGCATTTCGTATAATAAAAATCCTAATAGTTCACTCTAACCAACAAGTTCTTTCTCCAAGATGCACTGAAAGTCAATACACATTTTTGATGAAGATTTTAGTGAACAAAGTCTTCCTGTCAAAAGTGGTTGAGACAGCTGGAAACAAACTTGAATATGATTTGCTTCATAAATTAGAGCTCCCTAGAAATGCTCTCAGATTGTCTGCTTGCATTTCAATGGTACCATAATCTGAAAAACCCATACCAACTCCCCAACATTTTGATACCAAAAATTCTATTAACATCAAGAACAAACTTGAGAACATAAGTCACCAAATGGTAACATGCAGACTGACAATTTATGCTTTGTGGTTTTTGTTGAAATAAAAAACAAATCTTACAAACTTTATAGCAAATTTAAACATCACTTTTTAACAAATAAAAAATGCACCATTTGCAAAAATTTACATTTAAGCTACCTGGCACTTTATTGGTATATCTATAGATATCTATACTATATATCTCTATCTGTCTATTCTTATTTGGCATATTCCAACATGATTTCTTAGAAAGACCATCAGGCTCTCACCATCAAGAAGTGGTGGGGACTTGGGGTGGAAAAATATCTCAAGAGTTTATGGAGTGGAGTTGAAAATAACTCCTGTATGGATTCTGTGCTTTTAAAAAACATCATTTGAAAGGTTTAACAGTAGATGAGTAGAAACATATAGATTACATTTGCTATGAGTATCAAAGTTCAGGGAAATTTCTTTGGCAAATCTCAGAACATTTTCTCAATGACTTAGTACATGACAATAAAGATTATGACAAAACACGATAATTAACAATGAGCCAGTAGGTCGGGAATGGTGGCTCATGCCTGTAATCCCAGCAGTTTGGGAGGCCGAGGCAGGTGGATCACCTGAGGTCAGGAGTTCAAGACTCACCTGGTCAACATGGCAAAACCCCATTTCTACTAAAAATACAAAAATTAGCTGGGTGTGGTGGTGGGCACCTGTAATCCCAGCTACTAGGGAGCCTGAGGCAGGAGAATCACTTGAACCTGGGAAGCAGAGGCTGCAGAGAGCCAAGATCGTGCCTCTGCCCTCCAGCCTGGGTGACCAGCGCAAAACTTCCTCCCTCCTCACCCCAAAAAATGAGCCAGTTACTCTTCTAAACGCCTTATGTGCATAAATTTATTTAATCTTCACAAAAAACCTACAAGGCAGATATTTTCCCAATTCACAGATGAGAAAACAGATGTGCAGAATGGTTAATTCATCAAGTGTTCTATAGTTAGTAAGTAGGAAGGCTAGAATTTGAATCGCAAGAATTCTGAATTGTGCATTAGATGGTATTGTCCTAACATGACTAGACCTTTTATTTTTACGAAATATGGTTTTCTTATCTAGAACCAGAAATACCATTTGACCCAGCAATCCCATTACTGGGTATATGCCCAAAGGAGTATAAATCATTCTATTATAAAGACACATGTACATGTAGGTTTATTGCAGCACTGTTCACAATAGCAAAGTCTTGGAACCAACCCAAATGCACATCAATGAAAGACTAGATAAAGAAAATGTGGCACATATGCACCATGGAATACTATGCAGCCATAAAAAAGAATAAGTTCATGTCCTTTGCAAGGACATGGATAAAGCTGGAAACCATCATTCTCAGCAAACTGATACAAGAACAGAAAACGAAGCACCGCATGTTCTCACTGGTAAGTGGGTGTGAATCATGAGAACACATGGACACAGGGAGGGGAACATCACACACCAGGGCCTGTCGGGGTATTGGGGGGGTAGGGGAGGGATAGCATTAGAAGAAATGCCTAATGTAGATGGATGATGGTGATGGATGCAGCAAACCACCATGGCACGTGTAAACAAACCTGCATGTTCTGCACATGTACCCCAGAACTTAAAGTATAATTTAAAAAGAGAGAGAGAGAGAACACTACTCTGGAGGCAAATTAGAAAAGGCATCATTAAATTTAGTTTCAACAAAAGCAGATGCATATCCTAATACATAATAGGGTATCCTAACCATCAATTCAGTTCAAGCATCTTGCACTGCTCCATTCTTCTCCATCACATCCTCTTGACATACATATAATGGATTCCCCCACCATCACCCTGCCAAGTATCCAGCCCCTCTGCTTAGCACTACACTTGGGTTTGTGCAATGTATCCACAGAGCCTTGTGGAATGTATCCACAGAGAATAATTAGGCAAGTGGAGTTCACCCAAAGTTTTATGGCATGGATGGGTGTCACTCCTTAAGCAAGTGCTAAGTAGAAATGGAGCAAAATGATCTCCAGTTTTAATGGTAGAATCAATTGTCAGAAATACCGAAAGTCAATGGGAGAATCTCACTCAGTAAAGGCTGCGTGATAGGACAGTGAGGACACAACTTTCATGAACACCTGGTCCTGTAGGTTGCACCCACCCAGCAATTCCAGAGCATTCTCCCTTCTCCAAGATCACTTTACCAGCTTCAAAGGAGGCATGGCATAGTGGCTTATGCCTGTAATCCTAGCACTTAGGGAGGCTGAAGCCAGAGAATTGCCTGAGCTCAGGAGTTGGAGATCAGCCTGAGCAACATGGTGAAACCCTGCCTCTACTGAAATGCAAAAAATTAGCCGGGCGTGTTGGCACATGCCTCTTGTTACTCAGGAGGCTGAGGGACGAGAACTGCTTGAACCCAGGAAGCAAAGGTTGCAGTGAGCCGAGATCACATCACTACATTCCAGCCTAGGAAACAGAGCAAGACTTTGTCTCCAGAAAAGGGGGAGCCTCTAGCCCCCATACTTGCTCTTCCTCCTCAACCCCAATTTGCAACTTGTAGTATTCATCTGCTGTGACTTCTATCACCACCACTTCTAAACCGGTTGTAAACAGGACAGCAGTGATGATGATAATATACAACCACACCATTAAGCCCCTGCCATATGACGTTCATTACACTAGCACTTTATTGAATGATGGATGCTAATAGATTCAGAGATTCTCACAACAGTGATAGCTTATGGAATCCATCGCTGTTGACAGATAGATTCAATTTTATATCTTTTTCTACCTGAGAGTCATCCCTTCATAGTAAGCTCTTTATGGAAGTTGCAACTGTCAGTAAAGAGGCTGAGTAGGGCTTGCAGAAGTTTTGAATTTGGCTTGGTTTTGTTGTATTGGGCTGTTGTATTTTAAGTGCATATGACTTTGGTCATAATAAGTTCCTCTAGGTTGCCAGAGTTCCTACCTCTCTATATTGTCTTACACTCAAGACATGGTTATGTTACCTGTTCAACTCTTTAAGGCATTTCACTTTCCTGCCATTTTACTCTAGACTGAAAAGTATCTTTACAATAGATATTTGAGGCCCTCAGCACAGCTGACTCATTGACCATCTGCATTCACAATTAGACTGATGACCCCAAGAGCTTGAGAAAAATGAATGGAACAAGAATCTTTTGTGATTTAGCGGTAGTCTTTTACTATAGGAGAATATTTGAAAGAGCCTGAAATGGCTTTAGAGCTGCTTTTCCTTCTTGGCAGGGCCTTCTGTGTAATTTGTACATCCCAGTACAAAACGACTATGTGGGACTTCAGATTCAGAAAATAGGAGAGGGAAAGGCTGCTAACTGATATTAAAAATATAAAGCTTTTTCTTAAAGTACTATATTACTAATAAAACACAGTAGAGTTAGTAGTGATAAATGAGTAAGAACATAAATTTATGCATTCCCAAAAATAGTTTTGGTGTCTATTTTTATATAAAACAATAATATAAGCAATAACAATTTATTAAGTAATGTCTTGATTGATAAGATTTTTCTGCAACAAAATACTAGTAAAGCATTTCCAGCAGGACATCAAAAAGCAAGTTCACCACAATCAAGTAGGCTTTATTCCCGGGATAAATGTTGTATCAATGTACATGTATCAATAAATACGATTCACCACAGAAACAGAATTAACAACAAAAATCATAAGATCATCTCAATAGACACAGAAAAGGCCTTTGATAAAATCTAACATCCTTCATGATAAAAACTCTCAACAAATGGGGCATAAAAAAATCGTATCTCAGAATCATGAGAGCCATTTATGACACCATAGCCAACATCATATCAAAAAGGCAAAAGCAAGAAGCATTCCCCTTGAGAACTGGACAAGGAAAGGATGTCCATTCTCACCATTCCTATTCAACCATAGTACTGGAAGTCCTAGCCAGAGCAATCAGGCAAGAAAAAGAAATAAAATGCATCCAAATAGAGAAGAAGTCAAACTCTCTCTCTTCACAGACGATATGATTCTATACCTAGAAAACCCCCAAAGACTCTGCCAGAAGGCTTCTAGAACTGATAAACAACTTCAGTAAAGGTGTAGGACACAAAATCCATGTACAATAAATAGTAGCATTTCTATACAACAATAATATAAGCTCAGAGCCAAATCAAGAATGCAATCCTATTCACAATAGCCACAAAAAAAGAAAAAAAAATGCAAAAATATATATAGCTTACAGAGGAGATAAAAGATTTCTGCAATGAAAATTATAAAACACTGCTGAAAGAAATCAAAGACAACACAAGTAAAAAACAAATTCCATGATTATGAATAGGAAGAATCAATATTGTTAAAATGGCCATACTCCCTGAAGCAATTTACAGATTTAATGCTATTCCTATGAAACTACCAACATCACTTTTCACAGAATGGAAAAAAAAAACTATTTTAAAATTCATATGGAACCAAAAAATAGCCTGAATCACCAAAGCAATTCTAAGCAAACAGAACAAAGTTGAAGGTATCACACTTCCTGACTAAAAACTATACTACAAGACTGTAGTAACCAGTATCATGGTACTAGTACAAAAACAGACACATAGGTCAACAAAACAGGATAGAGAACCAGAAATAAATCCACACACCTACAACCATGTTGGACCCCTTAAAACTGGATCCCTTCCCCTTCACCATATACAAAAATTAACTCAAAATGGATTAAAGACTTAAATGTAAGACCTAAAACAAAGATAAAATCTCTAGAAGAAAAGCTATTATAATGGTATTTACCATTCCTGATATTGGCTTTGGCAAAGAATTTATTACTAAGTCCCCCAAAAGCAATTGCAACAAAACCAATAAATTGACAAGTAGGATCAATTAAACTAAAGAGCTTCTATACAGCAAAAGAAACTAGCAACAGATTAAACAGACAACATACAGAATGCGAGAAAATATTCACAAACTATGCATCTGACAAAGGTAATATCCAGACTCTATACGGAACTTAAAGAAATCAGCAAGCAAAAGCCATCCCCCATAGAAAATGGGCAAAGGACATGAATACTTATCAAAAGAATACATACATGTAACCAACAAACATATGAAAATAATGCTCATCACTAATCATTAGAAAAATGCATATCAAAACCACGAGACATGATCTAACACCAGTCAGAATGGCTACAATTAAAAAGTCAAAAAACAACAAACGCTGCTGAGGTTGCAGAGAAACGGGGGAACCCATACACTGCTCATAGAAATGTAAGTTTGTTCAGCCACTGTGGAAAGCAGTGTGGAGATCTCTCAGAGAACATAAAACTACCATTCAACCAAGCAATCCCACCACTGGATATATACCCAAAGGAAAATAAAGCATTCTACCAAAAAGACATATGCACTCATATGTTCATCACAGCACTATTCACAATAGCAAAGATGTGAAATCAAGCAAGATGTCCATCAATGGTGCACTGGATAAAGAAAATGTGGTGCATATATACCATGGAATACTATACAGTCAATAAAAAAAATGAAATCATCTCCTTTGCAGCAACATGGATGCAGCTGGAGGCCATTATCCTAAGCAAACTAAAGCCGCACAGAAAACTAAATACCACATCACTTATAAGTGGGAGCTAAACATTGAATACACATGGCCACAAAGATGGGCAGAATAGACACTTGGGACAGCTTGAGAAAGGAGGATGGGAAGGGGCCATGGGATGAAAGGCTGCCTATCAATCGGGTACTATGCTCACTACCTTGGTGACAGGCTCATTCATACACCAAGTCTCAGTGACATGCAATTTACCCATGTAACAAACCTGTACATGTAGCCCCTGAACCAGAAACAAAAGAAGGGGAAAAAAAAAGATTTTTCCAGCTTGCTCTTTGGCAAATTCCTTGATTAAGGTATCAACTTCATTTTAAATCAATGTAATTGAAAGCAATGTCAATTGCTCTTCACAAATGCAAGATTGCATATATATTTTGATAATTTTTAATTTTGAGAAAGATCTTTTTGTTGATGTAACTGTTATAGGAGCTATAAAGTTTTTTTATAGGCGTCATCATTCTTAACATATGTAAAATAGACGATGGTATTACTAGTGTGTGGTATTTTTTTTTCTACAAATGTATCATCTGTGTCATTTCTGGGACTCCTTCCATTGATTATGTTTCTTATTATAGGCTGCATTTTCCTGCTTCTTTGTATGCCTGCTTCTTTGCATGCCTAGTAATTTTTAACTAGATGCCAGATATTATAAAGTTTATTTTTCTTTTTATTTTTTGAGACATTTATGTCACACAGGCTGGAGTGCAATGATACAATCTCTGCTCACTACAACTGCTGCATGCTGGGCTCAAACGACCCTCCTGCCTTAGCCTCCCAAGTAGCTGGAAATACAGGCATGTGCCACCATGCCTAATTTTTGTATTTTTTGTAGAAACAAGGTTTCGCCATGTTGCCCAGACTGGTCTCAAACTCCTGGGCTCAAGCGATCTGCCCACCTTGGCCTCCCAAAATGTTGGGATTACAGGCATGAGCCACCACACCTGGCCTGAAGTTTACTTTAATTAGGTACTGGATATTTCTGCATTCCTAAAAATATTTTTGGGCTTTGTTTTTGGATGCAGCTAAGTCACTTGGCAACAGTTTGATCCTTTCGGGTCTTGCTTTTCAGCTTTTTAAAGACAAGAGCACAGCAGCATTTAATCTGTGGATGATTTTGTCACACTACTGAGGTAGTAAATGTTTGAGTACTCTACCTAATGCTCCAAGAGTCATGAGGAGTTCCACTCTGGCTGGTGGGAACATGTACTGTCCTGTTCCTAGCCCTCTGTCACTTGTCAAGACTGTCTTTCTTGTCTCTCCCTGGAGCCTATCCTGTGGCATATACACAAATATTAACTCTTCAGCCTGAGCAGAAACTGCTGGTACTCACAGAAGATATGTTAAAAGCCCCCAAACTGAACATCGAATAATAAGCAGTACAATGTCTGAGATGAAAAACTGAGTAAGAATAAAAGCAGATTTGAAATCTCAGGAGAACAGATAATGAAATCGAAGTCATTGAGATAGAAACCAATAAAAAATTAATCACAGAGGGGGGAAAAAATATTTTAAAAGAAATAAAGCCCAGTTAGCTGTGGAAGAGATTCAAGCAGCTTAATATATATGTGCTCTGGGAGTTCTCAAAAGAATGGAAAGAGGGGGGGATGATAGAAAAAAATTGAATAAGCAATATGCAAAAACTTTTTGAATTTGATGAAAACTGTAAGCCCACAGATACAATATTATTAGAAACCAAGCACCAGAAAATGATAAATGTAAAACAATGAACGTTATAATTAAATTACTTAAAAATGGTGATTAAGAGAACTATTAAAATGAGCAAGAGGAAAAAAAGACACATAGCAAACCACTGGGGCTCAGGACACACCACCCCAAAATATGCCAGGAGACCCGAATATGCCACCTAGGCATGTTGATTACCTTGAATTAAATGAAACTGAGAACCAGCCAACACAGGAAAAGTTCTTCACCTCTCCCCCTCAACTTCCTAAAATAAAGTATAAAACTCCCCTTTTGTAAAGGAAATTTACATTCATAAAGGACATTTCCATTAGTAAAGTTATCTGTACCAATGACAGAGCTGCTCAGAGAAAATTTTTACCACCTGAGTTTTAAATGCATAATGAGGCAAACTTTATTTACCATACAATTTCTCCCTTCACGCTGTCATAACTCATCTCCATCCCCGCAGTCCACTAGAAGTCTCAAGCCTCTATTCCTTTCTGGAGCTCAGGATGCTATATAAGCTGCAATCATCTGGCCCTTTTTTGAGTCTCACATTTTAACTGGACTCCCATGCATGCGTACATAATTAAAATGGTTTATCTTATCTTCATCTGTTTTATGTCAATTTAATTCATAACCTAGCCAAAGAACCCAGGCAGGGCAGACAAAACTTTTCCCTCCCCCCTACAATATAGATTTAAAAATATAAGAAAGACAGCGAATTTCTCATTTAAAAAAAAAAAGGTACAAAACCAAAGTCAATAAAATATCTTTAAAGTAATTAAAAGAAATTAACTGTCAATGTAAAACTGTACATGCACTGAAAATATGCTTCAAAATTTAGTCAAAATAAGGCGTTTTCAGTCATAAAAAAAAAAGCTGGAAGAATTCAGCACCAGCAGACCTTCACTTTAAAAAATATTAAAGGAAATCCTTCATACAAAATGAAAATTATACCAGACAAATCTTGAACTAAACAATTAATGAAGAATAGCACAAATGGTAAATATGTAGGTAACCAGGATATAATTTTTAATGTTTTAAACATATCATTGGAAGTTTAAGAAAGGTTAAAAAAAAATGTTCAGAACCTTCTAAATTTATTAGGCCAAGAGGGAAGTTAAGCCCTAGAGATTAAGTCTTGTAGCATGTTTGCAGCCTGTTTCTTAGTTTATGGGTTAACTCTTTTCTTCATTGTTCTTGTTCAACACATGACTTGGAGAAACCAGAAACCAGAAACCAACCTCCTCCCCTTCCAATCACTGATCTTTGTTCAAGATTAGCTGTCCCCTTTATTGTCTTGCACCTAACTAACCAAAGGACACCCAAGACTCCATGACTGTTACATCTTCAATTCGGAAGGTAAATATGCCTTTCCCCAAAGAAAAAGACCACCCTGACTAATCACATCATTGTAACTATGCATTCAGTTTTACACAGAGAGATAATGAAGCTCTGTTAGGCTTCCCTAAACTTTGTCATATAAATGATCCCAAACTTCTACATTTCAGAATACTGACTTTTTTAGAATCTGTGCTTGCCAGGTGGCTCATCCTCAATTTGGCCCTTGAATAAACTCTCTTTAAATTAAACTCTGACCTTTTTGATTATTTAGGTTGACAGAAAAAATTAATAATAATGCAATGTGGTTTATATACAAACATATTTCAGAGACATTGCAGGTTTGGTTCCAGACCAATACAAAAAGTGAATATCACAATAAAGTATCACACAAATCTTTTGGTTTCCCAGTGTTCTCATGCTGCTAATAAAGGCATACCTGAGAAAACAAAGTTTAACGGACTCCACACACCGGGGCCTGTCTGGGTGGGTGAGGGGTTAGGGGAGGGATAGCAGGGCAAGGGACTGGGGGGGGCTAACATTAGGAGAAATACCTAATGTAGATGACCGGGGAATGGATGCAGCAAACCACCATGGCATGTGTATACCTATATAACATACCTGCACGTTCTGCACATACACTCCAGAACTTAAAGTATAATTTTTAAAAAGTCTTATTTTGAAAAAAACAAAAATGGACTCATAGTTCCACATGGCTAGGGAGGCCTCACAATCATGGCAGAAGAGGAAGGAAGAGCAAAGGGACATCTTACATGGCAGCAGGCAAAAAGAGAGCTTGTGTAGGGAAACTACCCTTTATGAAACCATCAGATCTCATGATCATTCACTATCCCAACAACAGCATGGGAAAGACCCGCCCCCATGATTCAATTACCTCCTACCAAGTTCCTCCCACAGCACATGGGAATTATGGGAGCTACAATTCAAGATGAGATTTAGGTAAGGACACAGAGCCAAACCATATCACCCAGTGCGTGTAAAATTTGTTTATAATATACTATAGTCTAATAACTGTGCAATAGCATCTTGTCTGAAAAACCATGAATATACTTTAATTTTAAAAAATTTATTGGCCAGGTACAGTGGCTCACACCTATAATCCCAGCACTTTGGGAGACCAAGGTGGGAGCATTGCTTGAGGCCAAGAGTTTGAAATCAGCCTGGGAAACATACTGGGATCCCATCGCTACTAAAATTTAAAAATTAGCCAGGTGTGGTGGTGTTACCTGTAGTCCCAGCTACATGGGAGACTGAGGCAGAAGGATTGCTTGAGCCCAGAAGGTTGAGGTTGCAGTGAGCCATGATCACTCCACTGCACTCCAACCTGGGTTACAGAGTGAAATCCTGTCTCAAAAAAACAAAAAATTGTTAAAAAATGCTAATGATCATCTGAACCTTCGGTGAGCCATAATCTTATTGATGGAGGATCTTGCCTCTACGCTGATGGCTGAGGACTGATCAGGGTGGTGGTTGCTGAAGGCTGAGGTGGTTGTGGCGATTTCTTAAAATAAGACAACAATGAAGTTTGCCACATCTGTTGACTATTCCTTTCACAAAGGATTTCTCTTTAGCATGCAATGCTGTTTGATAGCATTTTACCCACAATATAACTTCTTTCAAAATTGGAGTCAAACTCTGCCACTGCTTTATCAACAAAATGTTTGTAATATTCTAAATTCTTTGTTGCCATTTCAACAATGCTCTCAACAACTTCGCCAGGAATAGATTCCATCTGAAGAAACCACTTTCTTGGCTCATAAATAAGAAGAAATTCCTCATTAGTTGAAGCTTTATCATGAGATTGCAGCAATTCAATTCCATCTTCAGGCTCCACTTCTAATTCTAGTTCTCTTGCTCTTCCCAA
This sequence comes from Ateles fusciceps, assembly GCA_036589455.1. Lineage (NCBI taxonomy): Eukaryota > Metazoa > Chordata > Mammalia > Primates > Atelidae > Ateles > Ateles fusciceps. Next base: position 11,441,502 of record JAZHEH010001266.1, on the reverse strand, counting down.
ACTACATCTGCAATTACTTCTACTGAAGCCTTAAACCTTTCAAAGTCATCCATGAAAGTTGGAATCAGCTTCTTCCAAACTCCTGTGAATGTTGATATTTGACCTCCTTCCTCAAATCACAAATGTTCTTAATGTCATCTAGAATGAAGACTCCTGGTCCAGAAGGTTTTCAATTGGCTTTGTCCAGATCCATTGGAGGATCTCCACCTTGCTGATATGGAGACAGTTTTAATGGTTGATCTGGTCCCTATCCATGGCAACTATAGCCTTACATAATGTATATCTTAAATAATAAGACAAATGTTAAAATTACTCCTTGAGCCATAGGCTAAAGAATGGATGTTGTATTAGCAGGCATGAAAATGACAGTAATATTGTTGCACATCTCCAATACTGTTGGAGCTCTTGAGTAAGCAGGTCAACGAGCAGTAATATTTTGAAAGAAATCTTTTTTTCTAAGAAATAGCTCTAAACAATAGGATTAAAATTTAATCCCACGCTTTAAAGGGATGTGTAATACTCAGGCTTTGTTTTTCCATTGATAGAGAAGAGGCAAAGTAGAGTTAGCATAATTCTTAAGGGCCTTAGGATTTTAGAATGAGCAGAAATGAGGCAGAGCACGGTGGCTCACACCTGCAATCCCAGGAATTTCAGAGGCCAAGGTGGGTGGATCCCTTGAGCCCAGGAGTTTGAGACCAACCTGGGCAATATGGCAAAAACCCATCTCTACAAAAAAATATATATATAAATTAGCCGGGAGTGGTAGCACACGCCTGTAGTCCCAGCTACTTGGGAGGCTGGTGTGGGAGAATTGCTGGAGCCTGGAAGGTTGAGAGTGCAGTGAGTTGTGACTGTGCCACTACACTCTAGCCTGGGTGACACAGCAAGACCTGTCTCTTAATAAATAAAATTTAAAGAGAGAAAACAAGAGAAAAAGAAGGAAAGAAAGAGAAGGAAGGAAGGAAGGGAGGGAGGGAGGGAGGGAGGGAGGGAGGGAGGGAGGGGAGAGAGAGAGAGAAAGAAAGAGAAAGAAAGAAAAAAGAAAGAAAGAAAGAAAGAAAAGAAAGAGAAAGAAAAAAGGAGGGAGGGAGGGAAAGGAAAGGAATGGAAGGAGAGAGAGAAAGAAAGAAAAGAAAAGAAAGAAAGAGAAAAAGCATCGGATAGAAAGCTGCTTCATCTATATTACAAAACCTGTTTAGTGTAGCCACCTTCATCAATGATCTTAGCTAGATCTTCTGGATAACTTGCTGCAGCTTCTATAACAGCACTTGCTCCCCTGCCTTGCACTTTCATTTTATGAGAGTCAGCTTCTTTCCTCATGAACCAACTTCTGTTAGATTCCAATTTTCTTCTGCAGCTTCCATGCCTCTCAGCCTTCACAGAATTGAGGAGAGTTAGGGACTTTCTCTGGATCAGGCTTTGGCGTAAGGGAATATTGTGGTTGGTTTGATCTTCTACCCAGACCACTAAAACTTTCTCCATATCAGCAATAAGGCTGTTTCACTTTCTTATCATTCATGTGTTCACTGGAGAAGTAGTTTTAATTTCCTTCAAGAACTTTTCCTTTGCTTTCACTGCTTGACTATTTGCCGCAGAGCCCTTGCTTTCAGCCTATCTTGGTTTTTGACATACCTTCCTCACTAAACATAATCCTTTCCAGGTTTTGATTTAAAGTGAGAAACAGGTGACTATTCCTTTCAATTGAACACTTAGAGGCCATTGTAAGGCTAATAGGTCTAATTTCAATATTGTTCTGTCTCAGGGAATAGGGAGGCCCAAGGAATGGAAGAAAGATGAGAATGGCTGGTGGATGGAGCAGGCAGAACACACACACATTTACTGATTAAGTTTGTGTCTTCTATGGTTATGGCTTGTGGTGCCCCAAAACAAATACAATAGTAACATCATTGATTACTGATCAGAGATCACCATAAAAGGATATAATAATGAACAAGTTTGTGATATTGCAAGAATTACCAAAATGTGGCACAGACATGAAGCAAGCACATGCTGTTGTGAAAAATGGTGCCAATAGACTTTCTGAACACAGGGTTGCCACAAACTTTCAATTTCTAAAAAAAAATCGTATCTATGAAGCTTAATAAAATGAAGTATGCCTGCATATAAAAGGTAAAACAGTACAAATAGCACAAAGGCTGAGAGGAAAACAATGGAAGTATACTACTGAGGGGCCTTTTGCTGTACATCAAATGACACAATATTACTCAAGTTAGGCTTGGATATGTTAAACTCTAAACACCAATATAACTACAGGGGAGCCAGAGATTCACCTCCAACCCCTTTTTTTAGCTCTTAATGGGCTTGTCAGCTGGATTTAAAAACCAAATTGACACAGGCAGATTAACAAAAGAAAGTATACCAATTTTATATATTTTACATCTACATGGGGATCTTCACAAGAGAGTGAAGTCTAAAAAAGTGGCCAAAGCAAGATGCATTTATACTTTTTAGACAAAGAGCAACAAATTTGAGATAAAATGATAGGACAGGCTGGGCCAAGCAACATACACCCATAATAGTAGTGCTTTGGGAGGCCAAGGTAAGAGGATATCTTGAGGCCAGGAGTTCGAGACCCCAGCCTGGGCAACATAGTGAGATCCTGCCTCTAAAAAATTTTAAAAATTTAAAAGTTAAAAAATACTTTGGCATGGTGGCACATGCCTGTAGCCCCAGCTACTTGGAAGACTAAAATAGGAGCATTCCAGGAATTTGACGCTGCATTGAGCTATGATCACACTATTGCATTCTAGTTTGGGTGACAGAGATAGAGACAGGGTCTATTAAAAAAAAATGAAAGAAAGAAATGACAGGACAATGAAAATCTGGCTCAGGAAAATATGGACAGGGCAGTAGAATTTTCCAGGGGGAGTCACCAGGTAATACATGGGAGAGTGTAAAACAGGTGCAAGATAAGGGTTACTTCATTAAGTATGACTATTCAGGTCCAATGCAGACTTCCATTCCAAGTCACTGGTGAGCATGGCTTTCTCACCCTGGTTTGGAGAGGGTACTCCACCCAGAGGAATCCTTATCACTTGCTACATGCAAAAAAAGACAGGTCAGCTCACCCTTTCTGAAACTACAATTTCTCCGATGTTTTCAACACAAAATAATCAATATAACAATTAGGCATATTTTGGGATGGCACATTCTTCACTCCCTTAACACCTTGCGTGTGTGTACACACACATACAGTATACTTAATAAGCAGACAAAGAGAAAAAAATAGAATTATTAAAAAGAAAATATTCTATCAAAAAGGACGCAGAAAAGGACAAAAAAGAGAAAACTTAGGGACAAGTACAAAATAAATAAATAGCAAAGTAATTGATTTAAAACTAACCAATTCAGTAATCATAGGAAACAGTCTAAGCACTATGGATGAAAGGCAGAGATTATCCAACTGGATAAAAAACAAGACCAGCTGTATGCTATATACAAGAAATGTACTTTAAGTATAAAGACACAGATAGGTTAGCAGTCAAAAAGATGAGTAAAGATAGACCATGCTAACACTAATCAATAAAAAAGCCAAAGCAGCTATATTTATATCAGCCAAATAGATTTCAAAGCAAAGAATATTACGAAGATAAAAGACAGTCATTTTATAATAATAATAATAATTTCAATTTCTCACAAAGAGTAAGAATTGCAAAGGTTTAAGTACCAAGTAACAGATATTCAAAATACATGAGACAAAAACTGATAAAGCTACGAAGAGAAATAGGCAATTCTACAATTTCAGTTAGAGATTGTATCTCTCACATTCTTCTGGAGGGCACACAGAGCATGTATAAAGATCAACCATTTTCAGAACCATAAAACAAGTCTCAAAAATGTAAAGGTTTTAAATCTTATGACGTATGTTCTCTGATCATAGTAAAACTTAATTAGAAATCAATACGGAAATATATCTGGAAAATCCCCACCTATTAGGAAACTTAATAACACACTTCCAGACAAACCATTGGTCAAAGAAGAATCAACAGTGAATTTAGAAAGCATTTGTAGGGACATGGATGAACCTGGAAACCATCATTCTCAGCAAACTGACACAAGAACAGAAAATCAAACACCGCATGTTCTCACTCATAGGCGGGTGTTGAACAATGCGAACACATGGACACAGGGAGGGGAGTATCACACACTGGGGTCTGTCGGGGGGAAAAAGGGGAGGGATAGTGGGGGGTGGGGGAGTTGGGGAGGGATAGCATGGGGGAGAAATGCCAGATATAGGTGATGGGGGAGGAAGGCAGCAAATCACACTGCCATGTGTGTACCTATGCAACAATCTTCCATGTTCTTCACATGTACCCCCAAACCTAAAATGCAATAAAAAAAAAAAAAAAAAAGAAAGCATTTGGAGCTAAATGAAAATGAAGGCAAAACATTAACATTTGTAAAATGCAGCAAAAGCAATAGTTGGAGGGATACATATAGTTCATAATGTATACATTAGGAAAGAAAAATATTCTGAAATCAACAACCCCTCTATCTTTGGAACAAAGAAGAAAAAATTAAACACACAGTAAGCAGAAAATAGGAAATAGGAAAAATAAAGACAAATCTCAAAACAGAGAAATAATGAAGAAAATTTATGAAACCAAAAACTTTTTAGAGATTAATAAACCTATATTCAGATTGGTCAGGAAAAAAAGAACATGAAGACATAAATTACCAGTATCAAAATGAGGGAACATCACTACAAATTCTGCATATATTAAAAGGAAAAATAGGCTGGGCACGGTGGCTGACACCTGTAATCCCAGGACTTTGTGAGGCCGAGGGAGGCGGATCACTTGAGGTCAGGAGTTTGAGACCAGGTTAGCCAACATGGTGAAACCCCGTTTCTACTGAAAATACAAAAATTAGTCAGACAAGGTGGTGGGTGCCTGTAATCCCAGCTACTTGTGAAGCTGAGGCATAAGAATCACTTGAACCCAGGAGGCAGTGGTTGCAGTGAGCCTAGATCACACCACTGCACTCCAGCCTGGGTGACGCAGTAAGACTAAGTCTCAGATATAAAAGTAAAGAAGGAAAAATAACTTTAAGCCAATAATTTGACACCTTAGGGGAAATAGACAAATTTGTTGAAGTCAGACCACCAAGCTCATGTAAGTACAAGAAGATAACTTAAATAGTTCTTAAGACATCAAATTTGTAATTTTAAAACTTTTCATAAAATATAATTTCTCCAGGTCAGAGAGCTTCATTAGGGAATTCTATCAAGCATATAAGTAAGAAATACCAATTTGAAATGGTTTAGATGTTTGTGCCCTTCAAATCTCATGTTGAAATGTAATCACCAGTGTTGATGTTGGGGCCTGATGGGAGGTGTTTGGGTCATGGGGCAGATCCTTCTTGAGTAGCTTGGTGCTGTCCTAGTGATCATGGGTAAGTTCTTGCTCAGTCAGTTCACAATGGATCCAAATTTTTAAAACAGTGTGGCACCTTCCCACTCTCTCTTGCTTCTGCTCTCACCATGTGACACATCTGCTCCCCCTTTGCCTTCCACCATGATCATAAGCTTCCTGAGGCCTCACCAGTAGGAGATATCAACAACATACTTCCCGTATAGCCTGCAGAACTGTGAGTCAATTAAATGTCTTTTCTTTATAAATTACCCAGCCTAGGTTTTCCTTTAGAGTAATGCAAAAACAGACTAACACACGTTCTACACAAACTCAGAAAATTTAAAAAGAGAAATACTTTCCAATTCATTCTATGAGGCCAGCTTTACTTGATTCCAAAACCAGACAAAAACTTCACAATAAAAGCAAGCGACAGAGTAACATTCCTCATAAATATAGATGTATAAATTCTTAAGAAGTATGGAAGGTAATTGGTTTAACACTTAAAAATCAATCAATATAATTAACTACATTAACCAATTAAAAAAGGAAAACCATATGATCATCCCAAAAGAGGCATCAAAAGCATTTGACAAAATCCAACATTCATTTAAAAAAAAAAAAAAGAAATTAAAAAAAAACCTCTCAAGCAAACTGAAAATAGAAAGGAATTTCTTCAGCCCAATAATGGATTTCTATGAAAAATCTTTAGTTAACATCCTAGTAAAGATTAGGAACAAGAATTTCCACCATGAAAACCTTTCATTCAGCACTGTAGTGACAGTTTCATCCAGTACTATAAGCAAAAATACATACATACGTACACACATAAATGGCATTCAGATTGGAAAGAAGGCAGTAAGCATTTATTTGCAGATGATATGCTTACCCATGAATTAAAGCCTACAAAATTAACCAAAAGCCACCAGAGCTAGTAAATAAGTTTGGCAAGGCTGCAGAATACAAGATCAGTGTATAAAGAGCAATTTCATGCCTATATACTGGCAGCAAACAATCAGAAATTAAAATATTAAAACATCTTTTACAATAGCACAAAAACAGATCTGTACACACACATTTAAAAAACCTGCAAAATGATACTGGTTCCTACATTTTTGCTAGATTTCTATACCACCCACAATTTCTTTCCCATACTTCTTGGTTGTATCTGTTATCTCATGAGAAACTGCAAAGACTGTCATCCAGGCCTCCAAAGAGCCATTCTCACCTGTCCAGCACCCTCTATGGTGGATAGAATTAAACAGCTCTGGAAATAGTTTCAATTAACAGGAGATATAAATACTTTTGGGCATCACAGGTAGGAATATCATCCCCTTGGTTTCCTATTTCTAAGAAAAAATATATTTGCCAACCATAAAGTGAATTGGGACACTATTCTATTTCCACAGCAAGAAAATGAGTATTTTCTATTTTTAAATGACACCTAATAATTGCACATATTTTTGTGGTACTGAGTGATATTTTCATACATGCATACAATATATAATGATCAAATCAGGGTAATATATAATGATCAAATCAGCATATTCATCACCTCAAATATTTATCATTTCTTTATGGTGGGCCAAGATACAGAATTACCCTAAGTGTCCATCAACAGGTGAACGGGGCCAGGTGTGATAGCTCACAATTTCAGCCCTTTGGGAGGCCAAGGAAGGAAAATCACTTGAGCTCAGGAGTTCAAAACCAGTCCGGGCAACATAATGAGACCACATCTCTATAAAAAAATTTTTTTTAATTAGCCAGGAAAGATAGCACACACCTGCAGTCTTAGCTACTTGGTAGGGCTGAAACAGGAGGATCATTTGGGCCTGAGAATTCGAGGCTATGGCAGTGAGCTATAATCATGCCACTGTACTCCAGCTTTGGTGACAGAGCAAGACCTTGTCTCAAAAAAAAAAAAAAAAAAAAAAACAGATGAATAAAGAAAAGATATAAAGTGCAATAAAATATATATTTTAAAAATAGAAAAAAAGAAAAGATAGTGCATATATACACAAAGGGATGGAATATTGATTTAGTTTTCCAAACCTGGGATTAAAGGAGTATTTGAAATAATGTACATAGATTTTTTTTTCAAATTCTGTTTTATTTAAAAGAAGATGCACTGCAGCTGGGCACGCTGGCTCATGCCTGTAATCCTAGCACTTTGGGAGGCCAAACCAGGCGGATCACTTGAGGTCAGGAGTTTCAACCAGTATGGCCAACATGGTGAAATACAAAAATACTAAAAATACAAAAATTAGCCAGAAATCCCTTGAACCCAGGAGGCAGAGGTTGTAGTGAGCCAAGATCATGCCACTGCATTCCAGCCTGGGCAACAGAGTGAGACTCCATATCAAAAAAAAAAAAAAAAAAGATGTGTTGGGAAGAAAACATGTATACAATTTTGGAATTCCACATTTGCAGAGCTTTTCTCATAACTGGGACACAGTGCCAATGCCTGGAGGCTCCAGACCTGGATGGAATTGTTGTTACTGCTCCTTTGAGACTGGCCTCATGCAAGTTTTCTCTCAGATGTATTGTCATCAGCTGCATTTACTTTAACAGACATAAAGCAGGAACGTATTTCAGAAAAATATTGGAAATGCATTATAAATAAATAGTGACCAAAGGTTTTTCTCTTAGCAAATTATCATAAAGCTTTCTGAGGCAGATTGAAAAGTCACTGGTGAGCAGCCTTACTTATTTCTGCCTATAGATATTTTGTGATCAATTATAATAACATTACATCCTTCATTTCTGCTATAATATATTCAATTACATAGTTAACATTTCCTGCTAACCTTTTCAAATACAGGAAAGCAAATTCCACCTACCTGATTGGTATGTTTGTCTAATGCATATGTTATTCTCATTATCCTTAATTCAAGTGGACATTTGCTTTCTTTGGTTACATAGCTGGGTAACCAGTTATTTACCTGATTTGTAGATGCATTTAAGCTCCTATGTCTCAGAGGATTGATTCATACATGTTGTTGTCATTATACTTTCTCTTAACAATTTATCTCTCCCAACAGTCTCATAAAGTAGGTTGGTAAAACTTTACCCCCTTTTTATAGGAACCCAGAGACATTACCTACTATATTTCGAGGCAAATTTGTGCCAGCCAGCCAGAAATGTTGTCTTAGAGCCCATGCAGTTCCAATCTATCACATATCCCAGACATACCCCACCTCCCAGGAGAGGCACAATTTTGGGGACTGTTATAGCAAAGAGTTAAGAAAGCAGATACCATTTTGAAAAACATTTATAATACTAGTCATTAATAATTAGCAGTACTGAGTAATTATAATACCATGGGGCACACAGGACCTTCTCCAAATATATTTTTTTCATAATTAAGATGTATGATCACGGAGGTAGAAAAAATGTAAAGAACATAAACTATTCCATAGGAGGTTCGTATTTCTAGGACTGTTCAGTTTTGTTTGGCATAAGCAATGGACTTGAAGGCAGAAACATAGCTGGAAATGCAAAATGTACATCTGCACTTAATTAAGAACATTTTGAGGACTGCATATTAAGCAATGTGATTTTAAGGCTCAATCATTATAAAATGACCAAAAGCTAAATGAAGAGTAAGTCAGTCCGCTGGTTGTTTTGTCTATAGACTCTAATTTTTGTTCTCACTTAATTGATTTTTTTTGTCTAAACAGGCTGATAGTAATAAATTTATTTAATACATACTTACCCTAAGAAATAAGTTTCTAAAACCACAGGTGTCATGAAATCCACTTTAATTTAGTTTATAAAAATTACAAAAGTAGATCAACTGTATGTAAAACTATCGTAAGTATTTTCAAGCCTCGTAAATTCTCTCCATCCAATTAATTTCTGCCTCCATTCTTTTTTCTGAGAAAAATGGAGTCTTTCATGGTCTTTTTTTTTTTTTTTTTTTTTTTTCTTTTGAGACAGAGTCTCACTCCGTCACCAGGCACCAGGCTGGAGTGCAGTGGTGCGACCTCGGCTCACTGCAACCTCTGCCTCCCGGGTTCAAGCAATTCTCCTGCCTCAGCCTCCCCAGTAGTTGGAACTACAGGCGTGTGCCACCACACCCAGCTAATTTTTTTGTATTTTTAGTAGAGACGGGGTTTCACCACATTGATCAGGATGGTCTCAATCTCTTGACCTCGTGATCCGCCCACCTCGGCTTGATGGTCTTTTTATAAGGTTCCTGCTATAGGTTGGTGGAAAAGGAATTGCCATTTTGGCCATTTAAAAAAAAAATCTTAAATCAGGTCCTAAAGATAATAAAAGGATAATGCAGAAGTCCCGAGGCACCAGGGATTTGCATCTGAGCAAGCATCTGAGCACAATCACACCAGGAGCACAAGCCAAATTCTCTACTGCCCAAAGCAGAGATTTTGGCCCAAACCACCGGTGCAATAGACTTCCACAAAGCCCCTCAAGATCTTTAATATTAATCTACAACAGGCATAGCTGCAGCCAACGCTAGAGTTTAAAGCTGGGTCTAGAACATAATTGCATGAAACAACTTTGCACAACTGAGAGTTTACCCAAAGAAGTTCCAGTTAGTTCAAAGTGCAGTGAGCCATTTTTTGACAACTAGGCTGAACTATATCTATAAATGTAAATATATTTATATAGAAGTATCTTATAAAATGTAAAAATAAAAATAACTTGAGGTTTATCACTTGTTTACCTATTAGAGAGCAACAAATTCTACTAACAGGGACACAGGGAGAGAGAAGAAAAAACAGAACTTACAGCAGAAATTCTGTCCCTAATAATGGTTTTTTTGTTTTTTGTTTTTTTACTTTTTATTGAAATACATATACAGTCAGAAAAATGCATCCAGTATACAGTTTGATGAATTTTTGCAAGCTAAACACACCCATTTACCTGATAGATCCAGAAAGACAAAATGTCAGCTCCCCAACAGCCTCGCAGGCTCATGGCCCTCACTTCCTTCTCCTGCACCTGCCTCCTTGAATTCCTGCCCCTAAGAGCCTGTCCCAGCCCCACATGGGAACAAAATCCTCCCAAGTCCTGCCTCACTCACTCCTGTAGTGCCAAGACTCTGTACAAATACCTCAGAATGTATTTATAGATATCACCAGAGCCAGGGTGTGAGGGGGAGCAGAGAGGAAAATCCTGGATTGATTGAGTTTGAACCTTAAATTACTTTGTTGACCAAAATGGGCCATTGTGTACTATGAGTTGAAAACGGGGCATGAAATAGCATTTAGGTTGATTTGGAGAAGAATCGAGTTTATGTTTTTCATACCTACACCCAACAAAACCTAAAGACAAAATTAACAAAGCTATCTATTCATAAACTGTGGCAAGGGAATTATTCTGCAGCCACTTTGCTTTCAGCAGGGGTTCAGAGGAGAGTACGTCTTAGACTAGAAAGAGGAAATGCCAAGGAGACAGCCTTTGGTTGGCAAGACTTGTACGAAGGTGGGACTTTGGGAGCGAAGTAAACCCTAACTGGTCTTCAGGTACATTTGGCAGATTTTGATAGGCAAGGAAACGAGTTAGCAGTTTAGGAACATTTCAAAGGAGGAAAGATTGTTCAGTGTTATGCGCAGAGTGTTTTTTGTGACCAGCCATTTCCTGAAACAAGTCGGGGTCAAAGGGGTGCTATTTTGCAGTGAAACTGTCATCATGGTCCTTATGGGGTGGGGGTGGGGGGCTGCCACAGCAAACAGTTTCTCAACTAAACACAGGCCCTGGAAACTGAACTAACAATACAGCCTGGTGTTTGCATATGAGTGATACATATGAACATAATGAAAAACTGACTGCAGCGAGTATATCATAAGCACTGCTCAACAATTAACAAACAAGCACTATGTAATACATACCATCAATCAATTACTCACCCGTTACCTATTTTTAGGACCAACCACCTTCCTTAAGAGGCTGTTTGGAAGTGGCTCCTTATTATACGTCCTCTCCCCACAACCCAGAATTTTCAGTTCATGAATAGACTTAAAAGCGGTACACATTATCAAAGTAGCATCCAAACTGGAAACTATGGTATTCAAACTTTTTTTTTAATGTATGTCCCTATAAATAATAAAAATTGTGTTACATTTCATAAGCAGCATTCAGCCTTTATCTTGCTTGGTCTCCCATCAGTCCCAAACCCAGGTGGTCACACCTGCCTTAAAACTTTCCTTGACCCCCATGACACCACTCTTTTTTGGCTTCCCTCCTACTCCCACAAGCCTCCCTCCTAATTATCTACAAAAGTTGCCTTCTTCCACCCTGTCTTCCTCAGAGTTTAGTGCTAAACTCTCTGGTGTTCTCATTCTGTATATTCTTAAAAGGTGATATCAGCTACTTCTATAACTTAATTTACAATCCATATGTTTTTATCTCCCAAGTCAACATCTCCAGGCCAGATTTATCTCCCAAGCTCCAGACATTTTTATTCAACTGCTTCCAGGTCACCTTCATGTGAACAATTCAGAGTACCTCAAACTTAATATGTTTGGTCTGGATCTAAACTTATTAACCTGCCACCATTCCATTAATGGCAGTCCAACTATCTGCTTTTCCAAGCTAAAGATTTTAGAGTCATCCTTGATTCCACCCTTCTTATTACCCCCACGACCATTCAATCCCTAGATTTACAAATTTGACCTACTTGATATCTCTTAAACGTATTCACTCTTCGCTATCTCCACTGCCACCTATAGTTCAGACAACATTCATCATTTCCATGCACAACTGTGATAGCACCCTTCGCCATTCTTTGCCATTCTCCACACTGCAGACACAGGGATCTTCAAAAAGCACTTAGATGACTATTTTATTCCCCTGCTTAATTCTTTTAATAAATTCCTATTGCTCTGAGGATAGAGTACTATCCCTTTCTCTTGGCCCTAAAGCCCTTTACAAATTAGTTCCTGTTTACTCCTCTAGCCATTGACCTTGTCACACTATGTTCATATGACAACAAAAAAGTTTCTCATGAGGCCAAGCGAGGTAGCTCGTACCTATTAACCTAGTTCGTTGGGAGGCTGAGACAGGAGGATCACTTGAGCCCAGCAGTTTGAGACAAGACTGGGAAATATGGTGAGAGCTTGTGTCTACAAAAATATTTTTAAATTAGCTGAGTGTGATGGTGTGTGCCTATAATCCTAGCTACTCTGGAGGCTGGGGAGTGAGGATCACTCGAACCCAGGAGTTTGATGTGACAGTGAGCTGTGATCACCACTGCACTCCAGCCTGTGTGACCAGAGTAATACTCTGTCAAATAAATAAATAAATAAAGTTCCTCATGGAAACAGCTGACTTATTTCTGCCTTTAGATCACCTCTCCAGAGAGGGCAGACCAGGTGGAGAAATTAATGTCATAATGCCTTCAACAGCAGCCCTTGTTTCTGTCCTTATCATATTCACACAAGTCTACCTTATGAAAATTCCAATGCAAAAACTCAAAATATTTGTCTTTGGGTTTCCACCAATAAACTCACTAGCCCCATGTAAATTCTGAATTGTGACCTCAGCTCAGCTGAATCCTCCACTACAATAAAATGGATCCTTTTCTACAACTGGAGCAGCAGGCTGATATACAGGAAAGAGGCTTGACGTACCTGGGTTTCAAATCTAGTCTCTGTCACTTACCACTTGTGTAACCTTAGGCAGGTTACTTAATGTCTCCAAGTCTTTGGTTACTTATCCATAAAATAGATCAGAATGTCTATTTTATTTGATGGAGGACTATAAAACAGCTCAGTGCTTGAAATAACGCTATGTATCCAACAAGTGTTGGCTCCTTTGTACTTGTGCCAGCCTGCAAGAATTATGTAGCAGGGGTAGACTTTAACGTTGAGCTCTGTATCTAAATTGTCATGGGTGCCACAAGAACTGACATCCTCCTCTGACTGATACTTAGTTTTCTTTCAAGTCTGCTAAAGTCAAGCAAAGAAGATTTACAAAAACATTAGGCTATATTTTCATTAAAATATCACTCTAGATATGAGCACCTTTGAAAAACCCAAACAAGTATAAATGGCTTTTTTTTTTTTTTTTTTGAGATGGAGTCTCGCACTGTCACCCAGGATAGAGTGCAATGGCACGATCTTGGCTCACTGCAATCTCCGCCTCCCAGGTTCAAGTGATTCTCCTGCCTCAGCCTCCCTAGTAGCTGGGGTTACAGGTGCCTGCCACCATGCCCAGCAAATTTTTTTATTATTATTATTTTTTTTTTTTTAGCAGAGATGGGGTTTCACCATGTTGGCCAGGCTGGTCTCGAACTCCTGATCTTGTAACCTGCCTGCCTCAGCCTCCCAAAGTGCTGGGTTTACAGGCATGAGCTACTGCACCCGGCCTCTTCTTTTTATATAAAATTAATTTCAGTTGAGTATTATGGGCTTTGCCACTTTCAACATAAACAGAAATTCTGAATTTCCTTGGTTGAAATTCTAATGAAGTCTACCTTGCTGGGTCTTTTTAATTTTTCCTACTTTTTCCTTTTCAATATTATCTAACAATATTAATAGAAACCCAACTTCTTTCTCTAGAAAATCAGAGTGAATATCAAGATACACACAGAGCACATTAGGAAGCATTTCTATTGGATTTATCACTATGCTCTTAGAACCTTAGAGTCAAGGAAAGACTTATGCATAGGGAGAACATATATCCCAATTTTCCCAGGACATCTGTCCAACTTATCCTTGTGGTCACATATTATCCTGAATAAATTGTTAATAGTACCTTTCAACTCTTAAAAGTGATTAGCTTAAACAATAACTTGTGTGGTCGTGGACATATCATGCAGTCAAATTGTTCAGACACCTGGTGTATCATCAAAGTAGCCTGAGAGACATTTTTAAAGTATTACTGAGAGCCAACTTCAGTGGCTCACACCTGTATTCCCAATACTGTGGGAGGCCAAGATGAGAGGATTACTTGAGCCCAGGAGTTGAGGAGCAGCTTGGGCAACGTAAGGAGACCTCATCTCTACAAAAAAAACTTAAAAATTAGTCGAGTGGAGTGGCACATGCCTGTAGTCCCAGTTACTTGGGAGGCTATGGTGGGAGGATTGCTTGAGCCCGAGACGTCAAGGCTACAGCTAGCTGTGATTGAGCCACTGCACTCCAGCCTGGGCAACAGAGCAAAAACCTGTCTTTAAAAAAATAAATAAACAAAACCATATACTCTTTAGCCCTATCATGTACATCAAAATCAGTATGAGACTCAGAAGTCTATTTCATGACGGTTCTCGAACAGTTCAAGTAATCAGCCAGTTTTTAAAATGCCCTTGTCTACTTTTGACCCCTCGTCCACTCTTCTCTAGCAAGGGAGCAACTCCTCCAGAGAAGGCTGAGAGATACCAGAGTGTTGGTCTTTCCTCAATTAGAGATTTTTAGAAAAAGACTGATATTATTTCCTAAGAATGCAGATGAGGTGTCTTGCCAAGCTTCTTCAAGTAGATTTCCCAGGATAATTTCAGCATCCTAATAATGAGAAAAGGTAATATTTGTGGAGTGTATGCCAGGTGCTCTACTGAGTGCTTGATTTGCATTGTTCTATGCAATCCACTTAAAAACTCTAAAGTCTCACCAAAGATGTATGGATGGGAAATAAGTATGTTTTTTAAAAAATACTTACTATCATACGTCATTAGGGAATTGCAGATTAAAACAATGAGATACCACTACCCACCTATTAGAGTAACTAAAATCTAAAGCACTCACACCACCAAATGCTGGTCAGGATGTAGAGGCAGAACCTCTCATCGTTGCTAGTGGAAAATGCAAAATGTTACAGCCACATTGGATAACAGTTTGGCAGTTTCTTACAAAGCTAAACATATTCATACTCTATGATCAAGCAATTGCACTCCTTGGAATTTAACCAAATGAATGAAAAACTATATCCACACAAAAACCTGCAGCATTATCCTTAATCGCCAAAAGGTGGAAGCAATCAAGGTGTTTTTCAGTTAGTGAATGGATAAACTTTGGTAGATTCAAGCAATGGAATATTATTCAGCAATAAAAAGAAATGAGCTATCAAGCCATAAAAAGGCATGAAGGAATCTTAACGCATATCGCCAAATGAAAGAAAGCAATCTGAAAAGACTACATATTGTACAATTCCAACCATATGACATCCTGTAAGAGACAAAACTGTGGAGACAGCAAAAAGATCAGTGGCTACGGTGGGGAGAGGGACGAATACACAGAGCACAGAGGATTTTGAGGGCAGTGAAACGATGCTGCATGATACTGTAATGGCAAGTACATGTCATCACACAATTTCTGAAAACCCAGAAGATGTACAATCCAGAGAGTAAACCCTAATGTAAACTATGGACATTAATAAAATGTATCAATATTGACTCATTAATTGTAACAAATGTACCATAGTAATGCAAATGTTTCATAGTACCAGGAAATTTTTAAAATGGTTCAAAAAATAAAATCTATTAATTTCAAAAAAAATCCTATGAGGTAAAGACTACTGCCATACCCAATTTATAGATAAGAAAACTGAGGTATAGAAAAAATGTCCCTTGCTCAAGATCACATTATCAGCAAATTGAAATTTGAATCCACGCAGCCTAACCCCAGAGCCCGCGATTTTACCTCTACACTTTAATTTTCTAACTTGTGCATCTATTGAAAGCCGATACAAAACCTAAATCCTTTTTTTTTTTAACTATAGAAGTATCTGTTAAAATGAACCAGTTTCTCTCCAGTGCCTAATTTACTGCCTCCTTATAATAAGTGCCCTCAGGATCACCAAGAAAATAACCAAACATTAACTCCTTCAACACTCTGGGGCACCTTTGCACCTGTGATAGTAATTCACCTTATTAATCTAGCCATATCTCTAGCAGTCTCGGTTATTTTAATGGAATTGCTTCCCTAGTGCCAATGTCATCTAAGATATTTTTAAAAACAACCACACAGGAAGGCACCTGTTAGAGAGAGTTGGTTACTGTGGAATTTCAGATGCCCAGTACATTTGCTTGGTTTTTTTTTTTTTAACCACTAGAAAGTCAACTGGATGCTGGGAGAAATTAGTCATTAACTATTACTGTGTCTATCAATGATTGCTGCCTTAGGGTAGGAATCAGACGAACAGAAGGGGCACTGTAGGTTTCAGAGTCCATGTCACCCAGTGACAGCAGCTGGTACCTGGTAACACTTGTGATATAAACACACCAGCCCTTCAGAGGAATTGCTTGCTGGGGAGAAAGCGGGGTTTGTAAGGTACTCTGAGCAATGGCAACCTCACTGAACTTCCTAGGGTAAGGAATCTAAAGGTCAAATCTCTTTTGGATGTGTTGATATGATTGTTTAAAAAGCCAGCCTCACTATTTCAATCCTGTAATGTTAAGGGTCCATTTAGAGGGAAACAAAATGAGAAAATACTAAGATTAGCATCAAAAGGCTGAGTGTCCCCCCAAGGCCTTGTCTGAGTTCCAATGTATCTGTCATTCTTTCCCTCAGCAAAATGAGCACTGAATGCTTGCTATGTGCCAAATATTGTCCTGGATGCTGCAGATGTGGAGTGGTAAATAAATGGCCAAGGTCCACTCCATCAAACGATTACCCTGTTAGTTCCATGAACAAACTATCAGCACATCTCTCAAAACCAAGAATTCGCTTGTTTACATGAGATTTCTAAATCTTCTTTGTTGACAAATATCTCTGCCTCTTGTCTAAAACATTATTATTGAGTCATCTGCAGAGATTGGGTAGGAGAAAGAGGTTGACAATGTAT
The DNA here is from genome assembly GCA_036589455.1 of Ateles fusciceps. Classification (NCBI taxonomy): domain Eukaryota; kingdom Metazoa; phylum Chordata; class Mammalia; order Primates; family Atelidae; genus Ateles; species Ateles fusciceps. The sequence continues at coordinate 11,424,388 of JAZHEH010001266.1, read as the reverse complement.
AAGTGGTAGGAATGCGTGAGAAATATTTGTAAGGTAAGGTTTGAGGAGGGCTATATAACGAAAAGCCCCGTCATAATTCCATGCCCAGAGTTCACCTGCTTAAAATGCTAACAAGCCTTTAGGGAGGGAGAGAGTAATAACAGTCATGGCCAAGATCCATAAGGCCAGAACCCTGAGACTGGATATACCAGTCCCGGGAACTTAGCTTCCTGGTATGAAATATACAACTTAATTCAAATTCATTTATGAAATGAAACAACACTTTCACTTACTAATGATCACATGACCGTATATATTAAAGGCTATACTAAAGCTTTCTCAAATAACCATTCATTCAGGGTTAAACACATAGAGAAAAACACAACTAAGGAATGTCTTCCTTTGTTTTGTTTTGAGACAGGGTCATGCTGTCACCCAGGCTGGAGTGCAGTGGTGCAATCACAGCTCACTGCAGCTTTAAACTCCTGAGCCCAAGCAATCATCCCACTGCAACCTCCTGAATAGCTAGAACCGAAGGTACGTGCCACCACATCTGGATTTATTATTATTGTTGTTATTATTTGTAGAGACAGGGTCTCATCATGTTGTCCAGGCTGGTCTCAAATTCCTTGGCTCAAGTGATCTTCCTGTCTCAGCCTCCCAAAATGCTTTAATTACAAGTGTGAGCCACTGTGCCTGGCCTAAGTTGTATTTGCTTTGTTTCTTTTTTTTTTTTTTTTACTGAAGACATTGCCATTGCTCCTAGACAGATAGGATAAATTAGATACAAATAGCTTCATTTGGGGGCCACTTTTTCCTGCTGTAATCACCTCACTTAACATTTCACTTATATATGATTGGAAATGCTAAAACAAAATGTCAAGTATATTTTGAAAATTAGAATATAAAATAGGCAGCTGGTGACATTACAATCTTAATGTGGCAAGATGAGCTCTCCTTTTCCTATCAATCCCTTATAGCTTTGCCTCCTCATTCTTTCCTGAGTGGGGTAGAGGTGACTTAGGTGAAAAAAGAATTTAGATGGAAATACCTTCAGCATAATGATCATGTCAGTCAAAATAGATAAATTATGCTGTGGTGATAAATGACCCCAAGAGCTTGGTAGCTCACAGCTACAAAGGTTTCCGCCCTCCTCACCGATACATGTCCACTGGCACTTGGAAGAGGCTCTGCTCCACATGGTCTTCACTCTAGCACCCAGTCCAGGTAACATCTCAAAAGATATCTTGTATCAGAGGAAACAAAGAGAGTAACTGAAGCCCAAACAGATTCCTAAAGCTTCTGCCAATGTGATATATTTTATTAATTAATTTTACCTTTTATTGGATGAAGCAAGTCACATAATCAATCAATGGTTCAGGGGAAGTACAATTCTTTCTAGGAGGAATGGAAGCAGGTATTGGTCAAAAAATATATATATACAGGACGGGTACAGTGGCTCAAATCTGTAAATCCAACACTTTGGGAAGCCGAGGCAGGCGATCATAAGGTCAGGAGTTCAAGACCCACCTGGCCAACATGGTGAAACCCCATCTCTATTAAGAATACAAAAAATTAGCTGGGCATAGTGGCGGGCACCTGTAATCCCAGCTACTCGGGAGGCTGAGGCAGGAGAATTGCTTGAACCCAAAAGGTGGAGGTTGCAGTGAGCCGAGATCACACCACTGCACTCCAGCCTCAGCGACAGAGCAAGACTCTGTCTCAAAAAAAAACTACAATCCACCACAATAGTGCATCAACATTTTCTATGAAATGCAGTTTACTTAAGCAAAATAAAGCATTGCTCTCTTCTAGAAGGTTAATTCTAACGGAAAGGAGTTATGGTAATGAACAATATAGAAGGATTGGGAAATCTCCTATAGAACTGAATCCTGGAGGAGAGCCAGGGCTAGAAAAAATATCAGAGGATGCTGGGAAGGAAAGAGAGATCAATACTTGGGAAAGAAAAGATATAAAGAGCTCCAACTCTCAAAGACTGCCAATTTTGCCTCTAATAGGCATGTTTTCTTCTTCTGTCATAATCGAATTTTAGCAGAGCATATAGTGTCCCTTAATAAAGGTAATTCCCAGCCACCTTTCAGCTGATGTGGGCATGTGACTTCATTCCGGCCAAGGAGATAGAAGTAGAGGTGAAATATGGCAGCTTCCAGGATACTCCTTTAAGAGAAAGTAGGCAGGTGTCATTTGCCCTCTTCTTTATCCCATCCTTTGTCCTGCTGCCTTTCAGCAATGCTGTCACCTTGGATTTCATGCATGACTACCACACCCTGGAGTAGTGGGGCTGAGAGTTAGAAAAAACCTGAGCAGACAGAAGATTCTTGCTGTGTGTTATAAGCCTCTATACTATCAGGTTGGTGCAAAAGTAATTGTGGTTTTTATCATTTTACTCTTACTTGCTGAGAGTTGTACAGCTAGTAACTGGCAGAGGTATAACTTTTAATTGCAAAAACCACAGTAACTTTTGCACCAACCTAATATTTTTGTTGTTGTATTATCAATTTAATTTTTAAATATTTACATAAAGAAAAGAAAAGGAGATTTAAAAAGCAAAGTCAAGGAAGCATCCATAAAGGACATGGGATTTGAACTGGGTCTTAAAGAATCCATAAAATTTAGAGAAGCAAAGTTAAAGAGAAGGGCAAACTGGCATTTGTAAAGTATTTCTTAATAATAACTTGCAATTTCTGAGCACTTTCCCTATACCATGCACTTGTGCTAAGTACATTATTTTATCCAACTTTCACGCCAACCCAGAAACGCCAGCATTATTATCACCATTTTCAGATGAAAAAACAGAAATTTTAAAAATGTGTTTAAAACCTCCTGCAGAGTTGTATAGCTAGTAACTGGCAGAGCTATAACTTTAAGCCAGGTTTGTCTACTACAGAAGTTCTTCTCTTTACTTAAGGTTTAAAAAAAAAAAAAAACCCGGAAGAAATGTACCTGATATTTTTTGAGAGGTGGGTGACATGCTGGAACAAAGTTCACTTAGTGAAACACTAAAACTTCTTCCATCAGTTGGTGAATGCTCTCTGAATTAAAACTAAATTTAGTATTAGCTTTAAAAGAACACAATTACAAGGATATAGCATTTGTAATCAAAATAAAAATTACATAAAATACTTTCTAAAGTCAAGTAAAACATGTTTAGATTAGTGCATTTAAAAATTATTTATGCTACTATTCCTCTTTATCTATCTAGAAAATTAAGTTATCTGTATTCTACATAAAGCATGCCTTTAGATGAAGGAGGATCTTATAATGCTTACGTTTCAAAGATATATTTCATATTATACTCATTTAACCATCTCAATTATCTTACTTAACTTTGAAATAGCACCTGTATTGACAATAGATTTTGCAAACCCATTACTCCAGGGCATATTCAGTTAGCAACACAACATAAATAGAAAAGCATTTGGGAAAACAATCTGGTTCTGTCTAACGGAATGTTTTGCTGTGGTTACTAACTTTTGTTTTCAATATTCTCATCAGTGGTAAAATGACTACTGAATTTATAGTTTTCAGAATTTCATTTGAATAAGCAAATATAATTCTGTACAATGTCCCAAATATAATATACATTCTATGCTTCTTTAGAGAACTATAATTATAGAATCTCTGCCTACAATAAGTAAACCTGCAATTGTCTAGCACTGAGATGCTTCAGTGAATAACAGCTGACTGAAAATAGAAAATTTCTGCATTTTCTCACTTTAAAGCCAGACATTTTCAATTATTTCACAAAAAACAAGCTGTAAAGAACATTTGTGTTTTATCAGGATATAAGCTTAATATCTATAACAATTTTTAAAACTGGAATAAATTATTTAAAATGATCTATAGTTGACAAAGGTTGTAACACAATGATCTCTAATGCCAAGTTCTATGGCAGGAAAAGCGGCACAAATTGGAAATGCATCGATTTCTTATTAAATTTTACATAGGAAGCATTTATATAGCCCTTTAATGTCTGTTTCTTGTCTAAGATGATACATTTTCACAAATGGGAATAGCTCTTTCATTAGGTTTAAATTGTGTTAATACTTGGGGTTCATATTTTTCTCTATACAAATCTATGAAAATACAAGCTTTTATTCAAACTCATTTGAACCATGCCATTTGAAAATCGTATTAGAAGACATGTAAGAAGGTCATGGCAAGACTCTCTACTGTATTTCTTGATTCGAAACCAGCAAAGAGCCCTTTTCAGTGTATATATTAAAATTCACAATTATTCTAGAAAAATATACTTCTCCTCCTTATATTATTCATCATTTCTTATTCTCCAACTTCCCCAAAGACCTCCACTGAATAAGCTAAAATTAAAAATCGAGATGGAAGACTCAGCTTTTGGCTTCATGCAAGCACATACACATTTCTTCTTTCTTTGGGTGCCTCTCAGCGCACCCTGGTGTGCAGTAACAAACAGCTAACACTCAAGAGAACGCAGACAGGGTGTTCTGGATGCTGCACAAATCCACTTCATGAAGTTGTCCATGGTTTTGTAAAGTATTTGAAACTTTTTCATGCTATGTAAACCAATGACAAAATATGATCAAAGTTGCTTTTGGCACAATCAGAATATTTTACAAATATTTATTTACTTCCTCTTCACAAGTTATGGAGATGTAGCCATTCAGATCATTGCAACTGAAAATTATTTATCGAGCCAAAATGTTCTCTAGCAGCCTACAAAATATATTAATGTCATACTTCAAAACAGGTAGAAGTTTTCTGCATATAAAATATGTTTGAGATAAAAGCCAAATTCCGTATAACCATCAAAATTTTGCATACTTCTCCAAACACAACTTGGATTGACTTCTTCCATTGCTTCATATTGTACTCTATTTGCCACTGACCCACTTTGTAATTCTTAAAATCAACAATTAGGAGGATGAACAGTGGAGAAATGTCCTCGCTAAAGAGACCAATCCAAACTAATTGTAAAGACTAAGTCATGATATGAAGCGCCTGCAGCAGAGGCAAAGGATGGGTCTCCTGTGGAGAAATAAGTCCAGGGTCACTGAGTATTAAATGCAAAACAGATAACAATGTGGTGGGAGTGGAGAAAGTAAAATTCATAACAAAGTGGACAGAAATAGAGCCATTCTTCCATCTTCTTTATGGGCTTCTTGAGCAAAACATAAGGCAGATGGAAGCCTACCTCAATGTCACACTTCCAGTGACCACTCTCACAGTGCTAGTGGGAGTGTAAATTGGTACAATATTTGTGAAAAATTACTGTAATCAACAACCTTAAAAATGTTCAAAAACTTTTACGAGGCACAATGGCTCATGCCTGTAATCCCAGTTCTTAAGGAGGCAGAGGCGGGAGGATAGCTTAAGCCCAGAGTTCGAGACCTGCCTGGGCAATATAGCAAGACCCTGTTCTCCAAAAAAAGAAAAAAAAAGAGACAAAAAAAGAGAACTGTAAACTTTTATCCCTGTTGGATTAATTCTAAAAAGTCTATCTAATTCTAGAAAATCTATCTTAAGGAAACACTTCCAAATAAGGAAAACAGCCTTATGCACAAGATGTTGTTTAGGGATTGATGATTTACAACAAACAAATGGTAAGAATAACACACTAATTGACCCATTAAATAAATTATTTCCCAAAGGAATATAGCCATTTAAGTGAAACATTCTTGCCATGGGGAAATAAAAATGTTTATGATGAGTGAAAATGCAGTATGATCAAACTATGTCCAAAAAGCTAATAAAGCTATAACTAAGCCTAAGCAAAAAGTGAAATGTGTGCACATTGGCTTTTCTTTCAGCGGAGAAGTAACATTTCTACTTTTCTGTATTTATTTGTCTTTAAAGAACATACATTACTTTTGCAGAGAAGAAAAATCTGACAAATGTTATTGTTACATAAATAAACCAGAAAACCCTCTATAAAAAGTTAAATGAGGACAAAACCCAAAGGAGGAAGTAGAATGACAAAGTGATTATTTTCTCTCTCCCACCAGCTAAATATAGTACTGAAATGTTGATCCGGCTGTTGGGTTTTCCTGCTTCTAATGAAGGGCCTGCGACCACTCTCTATGTAAGGATCTTTATTATTCAGTGCAGGCTAGCGTTCAAAGCTCACTTGGCAGAGTGGATTAAACAAGGAGGCTGCACACATTCCTGAGTTTATCAGCAAATCCACAGTGACATGCATTTTCTCTTTTCCTCTACTCATGAATACTAAAACCCTCAGCTGTGCAAGTCTCTCTATTACATGTGTGCTTCGGGCTAAGAGGCCATCTTTATAACCCTCGCCTGATGGTGGGCAGGCAGCTCAGCTTCACAGCACTTTACTATTTACTAGCAAGGCTGCTGGGTCAGCCAAGAGCCAAGAGTTACATGAACAATTTCTTTGAATCATGATTAAGAAGGGGTGTGTGGATATGAATAGATGAAAGAAAAACTAAATTTTATCTCTTTCTTGTGAAAGAAGGCCAGCTTAGCCACAATTTAAACATCAAAGTCAGTGACTATTTTTAAAAGCTGAAAATTCCAAGCAGTGATGGGATTCACTTGGGCATTTTTTTTTTAACAGAAAAGCTTAACTTTGGCAAATGGAAGCCATATCCCTTCTTATTTATTCTACCCATCCTCCTTTCCCTGTTCCTTTTGAAAAGCCCTGTGAGGCCATATTATGCTGTCAACATTTAGCCTCTGTCAGGCCATATCAAGACATAATTAGTTTCCTTTGGTTTGGAGTCATTTCATTTGTTCAAAAACACTAATTTTAAAACCAGGGCAGAGATATCTGGTTGATTCTGTTTGTTGTTTGCTCTTGTATGGCTGACCTAGAGAGCGCTTATCTGTGTTATTAAAAAGCATTATTCTGTAATTCAGCCACTAGAATGCCAGAAGTTATAGTGCTTACTTGTCATTTGGGTATGACCTCTCTGAGCAAACAGACAGTTGATACAAAGGAAAAACGAATGGATATTTCCTATAAAGGAATGTTTTATACCTCTTCACTCAGTGCCTGACAATGTGGGTACTCAAAACATATTTGATGAGCCCATGAAAGGTGTCTTGTATTGTCTTAAGATCATTTTATAGGTAAGAACCATATCTTATAAATTCCTTTGTCTCTTCCAGCACACAGCACAGCCATCGCTTCAGAATAGGTAGTTCAGTATTTCAATATAATAAACAAAAAATTATCTTTAAAGTAAACATATAAATCCTGCTAAGCAAGTTTTATGCAAGCTACCCAAGAATACATTTGTCTCTTTGTCTTTACATTTCTGATATCCAGCTGATTTTCATACACTGATATCCAATCCTTCTCCCTCTTTTGAATTTCATCATATACCATGACTCCCCATTTATACCAGTTTGAATGGAATTTTATCTTGAGTGTGAATAATTAAAAATTTTAACTCATAAAGGGCCCCTCCCATATCCCTCTTTGTAAAACCTCACTTACTTTAACAAACCACCCCTGAAAAGAAATGCATTACCCCCAAGGCAATGTCAAACCACCACATACACAGGTAAAGAAATCAATAATCACTTTAAACTTTATGCTGGGATTTGACCAGAAGCAAGGCAACTCTTTTTTCAAATCTAATTTTTTAGAAAAGGTAGTGATAAAATAAAGCTGATTATACAGACATTTAAAGCATATCTGAAATTTCCCGAAACAATTTTGTCTATAAGACAGTAGTGGCTCCATAAATATCGCACCATATAAACATATAGCATAATGCATTCAAGTAACATATAGTCATTCAGAGCCATGGATAATTTCTCAGGGCTCTGTGAGAAAACTGACAAACTATGTAACTTAATTATCAATGTTGTACCCAAGACTCAGGGTAAATATTACCCATCAATAAGAAGCAAAATTGGGAATTAGGTTTGTCTAAGGAATCCCAGTGGTTCACTGGAAGTTCTGTCTGGTAGGCCTTGTTTAAAAAAAGAAAGGAGGAACTCAAGACGGATTAAAGACTTAAAAAAGGACCTAGCACCGTAAAAACCCTAGAAGAAAACCTAGGCAATACCATTCAGGACATAGGCATGGGCAAAGACTTCATGACTAAAACACCAAAAGCAATGGCAACAGAAGCCAAAATTGACAAATGGAATCTAATTAAACTAAAAAGCTTCTGCAAAGCAAAAGAAACTACAATCAGAGTGAGCAGGCAATCTGCAGAATAACAGAACATTTTTGCAATCTATCTATCTGACAAAGGACTAATATCCAGAATCTACAAAGAATTTAAAACAAATTTACAAGAAAAAAAACTAACAACCCCATCAAAAAGTGGGCAAAGGATATGAAAAGACACTTCTCAGAAGACATTTATGCAGCCAATGAACACGAAGAAAAGCTCATCAGCCCGGCGCGGTGGCTCACGCCTGTAATCCCAACACTTTGGGAGGCTGAGATGGGCAAATCATATGAGGTCAGGGAGTTTGAGACCAGCCTGGCCAACATGGTAAAACCCTGTCTCTACTAAAAATACAAAAATTAGCCAGGCATGGTGGCACCTGCCTATAATCCCAGCTACTTGGGAGGCTGAGGCAGGAGAATCACTTGAACCCGGGAGGTGGAGGTGCAGTGAGCTGAGATTGTGCCACTGCACTCCAGCCTGGGTGACAGAGTGAGACTTCGTCTCAAAAAAAAAAAAAAAAGAAAAAAAAGAAAAAGAAAAGAAAACGGAAAAAAGCTCATCATCACTGGTAATTAGAGAAATGCAAATCAAAACCATATTGAGATACCCTCTCATGCCAGTTAGAATGGCGATCATTAAAAAGTCAGGAGACAACAGATGCTGGAGAGGATGTGGAGAAATAGGAATGCTTTTACACTGTTGGTGGGAGTGTGAATTCGTTCAACCATTGTGGAAGACAACGTGGCCGATTCCTCAAGGATCTAGAATAAAAATACCATTTGACTCAGCAATCCAATTACTGGGTACATACCCAAAGGATTATAAATCATTCTACTATAAAGACACATGCATATGTATGTTTATTGTGGCACTAATCACAATAGCAAAGTCTTAGAACCAACCCAAATGCCCATCAAAGATAGACTGGATAAAGAAAATGTGGCACATATACACCATGGAATACCATGCAGCCATAAAAAAGGATGAGTTCATGTCCTTTGCAGGGACATGGATGAAGCTGGAAACCATCATTTCCAGCAAAGTAACACAAGAACAGAAAATCAAACACTGTATGTTCTCACTCACAAGTGGGAGTTGAACAATGAGAACACATGGACACAGGGAGGGGAACATCACACACCAGGGCCAGTCATGGGGTAGAGGGCTAGGGGAGGGATAGCATTAGGAGAAATACCTAATGTAGATGAGGGGTTGATGGGTGCAGCAAACCACCATGGCACATGTATAACTATGTAACAAACCAGCACATTCTGCACATGTACCCCAGAACTTTAAGTATATTTAAAAAAAAAAAAAAGACATGGCTAGAAGTGGTAAAGTCTCAAGCCAATAAAAGAATCACTGGAAGTATTTTTTCTACTGAAAAAAAAAAAGAGGAGGATATTAAAAACAATCTAGTTGGACTGGAAACTTGAATAAAACGTCTTGGAAAAATTAGTATGTCCAGGATATCAGCATTTCTATTAGATTTTGGAAACAAAATTTTGGTGATTCCCAAATTACTTCAGGGATTCAGCTTCTGTGAAAACTACACTCAGTCTTGTCTTTAAGGTCCCATTTGGCTTAATCAGACCAAAGCTTTGCTCCTCAACTTCATTCTGACTATAGCTCCTGCTCGCACTCTGCTTCCCTGAAGAAAGCTAAGTTCTTGAGATGTCTCTAAACAAGCTACCAGTCCTCCCCTTGCCTCTCAGACCTCCTGTCCTAATTTCCTCTCCCTTGTTCCCTCCTTTCTGAAATCACAGCTTCCTTGCTGTTCATGGAGTAAACTAGGCCCCATCCCAGCCCCGGGCCCTTGCAGTTGCTATTCCCTCTGACCAGAGTAGTACCAGTCTTCATGTTCCTACATGGCTTCCTCCCTCACCTCCTGCTCAGAGAGCATCTTCCCATTATACCCTCTCTGATTCCCCTTTCTAATACTGGAGCTGCAATCTCTCTCTCTCTCTTCTCTTTCTCTCTCTCTCTCTCTCTCTGTCATCAAGATATAAGCTCCATTAAGGCAAGAATTTCTGTTGGTTTTGTTCACTACTGTCTTCCAAGAGCCTAGAAGACTGCTTGGAACATAGGCTTTAACTAAGTATTTATTGAATAAACAAAGGACTAGATGCTAGTTTGAGGTTATTTGCTTTAAATCTCAACTGATAACACATTAAGTTTGTTTTCACATGGTTTTAGATACAAATGCCAAGACAAAATGTAGGTCAAGCATCATCTCTCCAACCGTAACAGTGATCATCAATGTTTCATTGAACACTGTCTTTTTAAAATCTATGCCCATTTTATGCATTTGTCTAGGTTACTGAGCTGGGGGAAGGGAACGGAAGGAGGTGTAGATGAAATAAGAGTGGCAGATGAGGATCACGAGGTCAAGAGATCGAGACCATCCTGGCCAACATAGTGAAACTCTGTTTTGACTAAAACTACAAAAATTAGCTGGGCATGGTGGCATGCATCTATAGTCGCAGCTACTCAGGAGGCTGAGGCAGGAGAATCCCTTGAACTCAGGAGGCGCAGGTCGTAATGAGCCAAGATTACGCCACTGCACTCCAGCCTGGCAACAGAGCAAGACTCACTCTGTCTCAAAAAAAAAAAAAAGAATGGCAGATGTTGACAGTTGTTCAGTTGTTGACTCTGGGGTGGTAGCGATTCGGATGTCCATTATGCTACATTGTCTGCGTGTATACATTTAAAATGTTCCATAACGCAAAGATCTTTTAAAAACCTATATTGAAGTCCCTTTCCAAATCAAACTGGGAATAAGTAAAAGAAGATTTATAATTTTCATGTTAGCCTGTAGGCTATTTGATATGTAATGCCTTTCTTTGTATTCACATTTTTACAACTCTGCACTTTCTTCAGAAAATTTGCTCAAAAACATAGCCTCTAGGAGTTGGAATTCCCCTAGGTAGACTTTAGTGGTTTTTCAGCCTTGAACAAGGTCTTAAAGTTCTCATAGTATGAGGCCAACCACAGAACACCCTGTTGGACTGGATTGGTTGGATTGTAGAATCTCAGCCTTGGGAGGCAGTAAAGGGATGCCACTCCCAACCAGGGTGAAAGCAGGTAAAGGCACGTTATGTACACCTGCACAACCTCCTCCTTGCTGCCTGGAAGGGGAAAATAGCCCTGATTACAGACCCAGCTGTGGCAAGCCAGTCCTCCTCCTCCTGATTCATCTCTCAAAAATATAGCCAATCTACAGCTCCAGGAATAGCTAAAAATCTTTTACAGATAATGACAGATTTTTGCATTAAAAAAACTTTTTGGAATTCTAAAATAATCCTGAAACAAATAGAATTCAGTGCTGTGTTTTTTATATTATTTTTTAGATGTCTACAATCTTTAAAATTCAAAAGACACATAATTTTACAGAAGAATTTTTGTCTGTCTTGCAACATGGTGATCATTCAACCTAGTTGATGTTCTTTTTAATTTATTCAGAATATTTTGGACTGGGAGAAGTTCTAGCCTCATAGTTGCAGACATACGTATTCTCTGAAACAGTCTGGAAGTATATATTTCAGTTCTCATCTCCTTAAATATAATCAAGTGAATTTGACAGAGCTTAATGACTCTACTGTGACCTCCAATCCATTCACCAGCCACAATTTACCAATTCATTAAGGCTCTAACTTGAGTAAAAACAGAAATATCATCTTAAGCCTCATTTAAGTCCTTGATTCCTAAGCCAGTTATTACATAGCAGATGAGTGATATGAAATTTTCAAAAATAAACTATTTGAACTGGAGGTTTTTAAGACTGGTAACTAGCAACAGGGCAATGAGGTTGGCTATATCCATTGCCCACCTTACATATTTGTCATAAACAATTGCAGAAAAATAATTTTAAAATGCAAAAAAGGCTTTTGTCACCAAATCATATCCATTAGGATGAGTACTATACACACACACAAAAAAAATAGTAACAACAAGTGTTGGCAAGCTTGTGGAGAGATTGGAACTGTTATGCACTATTGGTGGGAATGTAACTGGTGCAGCCACTATGAAAAACAGTACGGTTGTTCCTCAAAAAATTAAAAATATAATTACTATGTGATCTGGCAATTCCACTTCTGCGTGCATACAAAAAAGAATTGTAAAGTCTCAAAAAGATGTTTATATACCTATGTTCAGAGCAGCATTATACATAACAGCCAAAAGGTGAAAGCCACCCAAGTGTTCAATAACAGATGAATAGAAAAACAAAATGTGATATATACATACAATAAAATGTTTTTCAGCCTTAAAAAGGAACAAAATTCCAGATGTTTCTTAAAAGGAGATATACAAACATCCAACAAAAATATGAAGAAATGCTCAGTATCACTAATCATCAGGGAAATGCAAATTAAAACCACAATGTAATACCACCTTACTGCTGCAAGAATGACCATAATCAAAAAAATAATAGATGTTGGCATGGATGCAGTGAAAAGGAAACAATGTTACACCATGGTGGGAATGTAAATTAGTACAACCACTATGGAAAACAGTATGGAGATTCCTTGAAGAACTAAAAGTAGAACTACCATTCAATCCAGCAATCCCACTACTGGGTGTCTATCTGAAGGAAAAAAGTCATTATACAAAAAAGACACATTCATACATGTTTACAGCAGCACAATTCACAATGCAAAGATATGGAACCAACCTAAGAACCCATCAGCCAATGAGTGGATAAAGAAACTGTGGTATATGTACAATACCATTGAATACTAGACAGCCATAAAAAGGAATGAAATAATATTTTTTGCAGCAACTTGGATGGAGCAAGAGGCCATTATTCTAAGAGAAATAACCCAGGAATTGAAAACCAAGCATTGTATGTTCTCACTTATAAGTGGGAGCTAGCTATGAAGACATAAAGGCATAAGAATGATATAATGGGCTTTAGGGACTTGCAGGGAAGTGCTGGAGGGGAGTAAGTGATAAAAGAGTGCATATTGGGTACAGTGTACACTGCTCGGGTGTTAGGTACACCAGAATCTCAGAAATCACCACTAAAAAATGTATTCATATACCAAAAACCACCTGGACTCAAAAACTATTGAAATAAAATAATAACAATACTCATTATATTTAAAAAGAAGAAAATTCCAACACATGAGCAACATGGATGAATCCTGAGGACGTTATGCTAAGTGAAGTAAGCCAGTCATAGAAAGACAAATACAGCATGATTCCACTTAGACAAGAAGCTTTGAGCAGTCAAATTCATAGAGACAGAAAGTAGAATCATGGTTGTTAGGGATGGAGAGAGCAGAGAATAGGGACTTGTTATTTATTGGTTATAGAGTTTTCATTTTGCAAGATGAATGGAGTTTTGGAAACTTATTGTACAATCATGTGAATTATTTAACACTATTGCTCTGTTCACTTAAAATGGCTAATTTGGTAGATTTTTATGTTATGTGTACTTTAACATAATTTTTAAGAAGTCAAGGAGGAAAAGAAAAAAGGCTTTTGTCTATCTATTGGATCAAAACCTTTAACTCCTATTCCCTAGTCTTTTGAAACCATTCCTGACAATAGATGCCCAGGTAGCCATACTTTCAACGCAGCACTCAGATGAACTGCTCCAGGAATACATTGTAAACCAGTTGGGGAGCACCAATGCCTGGCTGCAGACAGCAGAGATGAATCTGTGGCTGGTGCCGTCGACGAGGCACCACTTTGAGGGGAGAGAGAATTTGAATTTGGCTGTGTCCAATACCACAAAAGGAATTCAATTTTAAAAGTCCAAATCACAGCTTTCAACTAACTTGACAAGTGACATACATTGTAGCAAGATCCATCTTATCAGATGTACCATTCAGGGCAGAAAAATGTAATGGTACAGACACAATTTTAGGTTAAATAAATGCATCAAGAGCGGTACTCAGACCACTGCTTCCTGCTGCCCACACATCCTTCAGGCTCCTAACCCACCCACAGATGTACTGAATAGCAACTAAACGCAACTATGGGATACAGCTGTAGAAGTCTGGAGCCAAAAGAGCTTTCTGAGATATCTGTTTCAAGAATGAAAAAGAAATTTTGACTTACATGGCCACCCCAATCATTTGGTAAAACCTGCCTTAAATGTGATGCTGAAGAAAGATTCTAAATCTACATCTGGGCACAGTGGGAAATCATGCCTTGATGGGTTGGTTATGTCTGTCCAAGATTATCCAGCGACTGAAACGGAGCTGGAAGTAAAATTACTAGCTGAGTCTGATCTGTTGAAGAGCAGAGTGAATTCCCAAATATGAAAAAGTCAGTCAGTAAGCTATAAAATAGAATTTCTTTTACATAGCCTTGCCAAACTTCAGCCCACAGAATAGGAAATGACCTGGGACAAAAGGTAATTCCAGCTGTGTTGAAGAAGATATCCAAAACTCACTTCCTTTTTCTGGAGTTGGAGGAAAAAGGAAGTGAGTTTTGGATATCTTCTTCAACACAGCTAAAATTTTCCTAAGTGAGGTAGGCCTCCAGATATGTGTGAGCTCATCAGAAAGGAGGCAGTAAAGAATCATGGAGGCATGAGGCCACCATGTCATGCCTCTTTGAGGAAAACAAACCAAAAGGCAAATAAGAACAAAACACCCGTAACAATACATGCTTTTTAAGAACCAGAAGGGAACTTAGAAACTTCTAGTCTAACTTTTTTGTGTGACTTTTTTTTTTATAGAAATTGTTTCTTATCTCTGTTCTTATACTTATTAATCACTGTTGTTTTAGAGTTTGTGTCTAATAGCCCTGACATCTGGATCACAGATGGATTTGTTTTTCCTTTGGTGTTGAATCACATGGTTCTGTCTTGCAGTATCCCAGTTAGCTCCTAATTACCACATTTGTATATGAAAAATTACAGAGGATATGCTAGCCTACTCCAGAGAGTAATTTTGTTCACAAAGGCAGTTAGACCAAAGACAGATCCAATTAGGAGCTGAGATGCTTTGAGACTGGGTTTCAGCCTTTGAGAGGGCTGGTCTGTTTCTGGTTTACTCTTTTTCCCAGGGTCCAGTCTTTCAAAAGTCTCAACTCAGGTGTTCACTACGGCTCTTCCTCCTTGGTGGGTTCTGAGCTCCAGTTTTCTTTGAGGTATTTTTGGAGGTGGTTGTTTATTTGTTGGGTTTTGTCTCCCTAGCTTTATGAGAAAGCTGAAACACTCAGCCACCACTTCTTTCCCAGCCTGTTATTCCTGCTTACAAATCAGCAGCAAATGTACAGGGGAAAGTACAGAGAATTTCAGAATCACCTCAGTGGGTTTCCCCTCTCTCTGTCTTGACTCTTCAAATCCTGGCTGCCTTGTTTTCTGATGACTTCAGATAGTTATCATATATTTATTTCTGTTCTTGGTGATAACAAGATCTAATATAGGCTTTCTTTTCTCTTTTGTTTTGTTTTGTTTTGTTTTGTTTGAAATGGAGTCTCACTCTGTCGCCCAGGCTGGAGTGCAGTGGCATGATCTCGGCTCACTGCAACCTCCACCTCCTGAGTTCAGGCAATTCTCCTGCCTCAGCCTCCCGCGTAGCTGGGATTACAGGGGTGTGCCACCACACCCCGTTAATTTTTGTGTTTTTAGTAGAGATAGGGTTTCGCCATGTTGGCCAGGCTGGTCTCAAACTCCTCACCTCAGGTGATCCATCCAACTCGGCCTCCCGAAGTGCTGGGATTACAGGCGTGAGCCACTGCGCCCAGCCTGATATAGGCGTTGCATGATAGCCAGGAGAAGAAGCATATTTTCATTTTAATAGATTAGTTTGTCTACTACTGGATAGTTTCAGAAATTATAATAAAATTGAAAAATACAGAAAGAAAACATTCACTCATAATTCTATCATCTTGACATTCTCAGTTTAATATTTTGATATTTTCTGAGATTATTTCCTCCTTATGCATTTGTGTTGGCCCTTTTACTTCATAATAATAGTGTGACTATAACCTTATATCCTAGCAACAACTCTAAGGAAAAATATATAATTGTTAAAGTGTAAATCTCGTTAGAACTCTTTAGTAAACAATGTGAGTATTCAAATGGTCAGATGTGGTCTATGATACCAAAGAGCTTATGATCTAATTAAGAAGACACACACAAAAAATAACACTTCAAAGGTTTTCAACTCAATAATGAGGCAGAGTCCATTATCTAACTGCTTGATTTAGCAATAAATTATGAAATTACTTTCAACTTTTTCATGGACAACTAGCCAAACCGAACTTTAAGCCTAAATTAACACCACAGATCAAACAAATAAACAAAAAACCATGGATTTTCTAGGATGCTTGCTTAAGCTTCTTTTCCTTTAAAAGAAATCTATTTTAAAAAATTCCCTCTGCCTTTCATTTATTGTTTTATCCCAATAGCAAATACCCCACAAGTGTTTGTGAGGCAGTAAGCTTTTAGCTGACCTATATATCTAGTTAATTTAAGATCAAGCCACCAAGGTACTAAGATGAACACAACCCCGACTCCTGACAAGCTGTTATCCTGTGAAGTCCATGTTCTAAGGATAGAATTTCACAGTAGGGATTTTCTACATCTATGTTGTAGAGAAATTATTTGTGATATAATAGATTTTTTGCTAGGCCAACTGAGTCAGCACTTTGTAGTGTTAACGTTTAATCCCTCTTCCCTCTTAGGTTTTTGATTCACGCTTGTCCTGGAATCAAGGCAGGCCAGCATGATGCCTTGGAAGTCATTCTTTAGGCCAGAGAGGACCATGGAAGGCTCATGACATTTCTAATTCTTTTGCTGCCAGACCTGATGAGCAGCTGCTTTGAGAGGGTTCTCCACCTCCAGAGGGCTTAAACTGCTGAGCCAACAAATCTGTGAAGCATATCATGTATACTGTAAACTGGCTAGTATGCATGAATCTAAAGATTTCTCAAAAATGGAGTGTAACCTTCTGCACATGTACCCTAGAACTTAAAGTAAAATAAAATAAAACAAAAAATGGAGTGTAAAATTATGAAAATATTTGAAACCAATTCATCCTTCTGAATAAAGTGACAGCAACTTCTATTTGCATATCCAAACTGAAATTTCTTCATAAATAAAGTCTGGTGTGTTATGAAGTTTATGTTTCAAAGAAAATGATTCATAACACCTTGAGTCTTATAATATCTGTTATAGCCACCATAAACAAATAAACAAGCCCATCAAGACAAGTAAATAATGTAACATAAATGAAGCTAAGAGGTATTTCATGTAAGTCACAGAAGACTTTGCAAGGGATGTAACACACTTTTACTCTTATTTTGTATAATTTCTGGATTCCTTCAAAATGTATATATACTAGCCCTTTGACACTTACATATTCCCAGACATGCATAAATTCCCAACTTTTAACTGAGAATCTTTTTGATACCTCCTGGCTCTCTTCCAAATTATGTTTTCCTCATAAGCCAACTTTCTTGGACAGATCTTCACATCACTAAAGTTTTACCCTCTCACTCAATGGCTATTTTCACACACACACACACACACACACACACACACACATACACATATACACAAACCCCTAATGTGATACAAAAATTAGCAGAGCACAACAAAACTTTAAAGCCGTATTGATGTAAAGATGATGGACAGTTGTCTAGGCTCACCAGGAAGCAAATGTTCAGCTGCCACCTACTACCCTGTATCCAACCTCAATTCACAATTCACACCTTTTCAAAATTGCTATAATGTATGTATCATGGACACTGAGATCCAAGAGAAATCACTACAAACTGCAAATGGCAAAGCCTTGAAGGATAAAGATCAATTGTTATTGACTATCTGATGCTGATACAAAGCTCACAGTACAGTATATAAATATTCTTAGAAAGGCTTTAAAGAAGCAGCACAGGGGCACTGATGGCTTAAAATAGATTCACCATTCAGAAAAGGAGAACATGTGGAATTATCAAATGGTTCACTTTATAAAATGGCTAGTACAAGTACAAAAGATCAACTAAACAAGTCTTAGAGATTCTCAATCAAATCTCCTCTTCCTTGTGCTGATTGTGTCTTTGAGGGATCATCGAAGGTGCGTGTTCCACCTAACATTAGTATCATTCTAACATATTAGAATAAGCATCCCTTTTATTCTATCCACATTTATGGCAGACTTGTTTCTGTAAGTACTTTTGTAAATAATTATATCTTAAGTTCTTGTAAGAACTTTCTGCTGCTATGGCACTCAAAGAAAAATATTTCAATTTTTTTAAAGGTCACAAACCCAAACAGAAAAGCACAGAAGTGTGACAAGTATCATTTATTATACCAGTAAATAAGCTTCAGTTTCCACAGCTGAAATCAAAGTCAAAGCCAGAAAAAAGCTTAAGCAATAACCAAGGAAAGTGGCTGTCATTTTTTAATAACTCTTCCTATTAAGATTTTCAAAGATCACTAGAGTAATTCAAGTAAACCACAGAAAGAAATGGGTGGCAAATGACAGTGATAGGATTACAGCATGGTAGTTGCTAGAACCTAGAAAATAATGAAATTAAATTTTAGTTCCATAGATTGCAACAATATAGGAACTGCTAAAAGGTAGCATTAGACAGGATTTTCTCACTAGCTCAAAGACTCAACCAAATGCCTGAATCTGACAAATTTATTTTAAATCTAGAATGTTTTAAATCATTAAAAATCTAAAGACATGTAAAGGGAAGCAGTCTTCTAGTATTAGATTGACAAAAAAACGTGCATTTGAAATGCAAGAGAAGACAAGCTTTCCTTCACCTGGTGTTTGCAGGACTAGAATACTTTGAGGAAGTATCCAGGTGTACCCAAGCTTTAAGAGTGCAAAAGCCTTTTGCATTCACCCTGCTGTTCTTTGCATTTAACATCTGTCAAGTATCAAGGAATGAAGGACAAAAGGAAAAGGAGGAGATAAAGAAATGCATCCCAGCAATTTGTTTAGGCTTTACCTCTGTCCAGCATTGATTAGAAAATGCACGGTACCACTGTCTTTCTCCGAGTGGTTGACAATTGAGTAAATAAAGCAGCGAAGAGAATCTGAACATGTGCTCAAGGAGGAGGATTTTTTAGACCTGGGAACATTTGTATGGTGATTGCTTAATTCTTATAAATCAAGGAGTCTAATAACAAATTCCTGGTGTTTATGTCACAATATGTAGCATCCCAGGAAGCCTGTCATGGAGCAAGTCAGTTCAGCTCTCAGGGTCTCAGCTTTGCATATACATAATGAAGACAGACAGATCATAAACCCCATCTTCGGTCTTAGCCTCGAAAAGCCCTTCAACCTGTAAACAGGAAAGACTCTTTATATGTGTGCACAAGGCTAGTTATTACCATTGTCATTTTTTCTAAGTCAAAACCATCCCTTGGATTCACGTCCCCAGCAGCCTAACAAAAGCAACATATGTAATTCATTTATGATTCTCATGAGTGAAGTATACTAGGTGGGAAATTATACACTAGGATTACATGGGCAATTAACCAGCTTTGTCAATTGAAGTAGTGACAGCTGTTAATCATATCTTTTAATTCTTCTCTATTTTTAATGTTATTATTACCCTTATAACAATTTTCTGATCGCTTTACTTTCTCCCAGTCTTTTTTTTTTTCCTTCAGAAAATCCTAACTGAACTCTTCCTGACCTTCTCTTACGCTTGATAATTTTCCCCCCTGGAAACTCTTGCTTCATTTCATTTCAGCGTTCTAGTTTCCTGATTCTTCTAGCTCCCTCTGCTGATTGTAGCCAATTTGCTTTCAGGGTCTAGACAGTTATCAAATGAAGGTACTAACTCACACTCCTGCTCTGTAACCTCCGCTGACGGGAGAAAAGACTGTGTGAACTTGGAGGCACATTTCAGACTATATAGTTCAGCCTTTTAGGAATAAGAAAACTAAGTTTCCTCAAATATGCCACTGAAAATAAGTCAGCTATATGATTTTTAACATCCTTCAGTAGTTAACCATCGCCACACATCTGGAGGACCCTAAGAGTTCTCCGACTGATTTTAAGTCCATATCTCCAAACAAACCACATTTTTATTATCATCACTACCCCCTAAAAATTCTGGACGAGAGAAGTTGGTTCAACAGCAGCTCTATTCATCAGGGTTTTGGTGGAAAACAACAGACTCTCCTCTGGCTAATTTAAGCAGTAAGGAGATTTTTTAGGGGATATTAGGTAACTTACAGAATCATAGGGAGACTAGAAGTTCTGTTTCCAGGAAAATGCCCCAAATGATGCCACAGAACTAGACTCATGAGAATACTGATGCTAGTAGTGCTGCTATCTTCAAGAATTAAATTCAGTACTTGACTTCACTATACCCACTACCACCTCCAGTATCTTCATGAATTAAATTCAGGACTTGACTTCACTGTACCTGCTGCCACCTCCAGTACAAATGCTACTCTTCTTCCTACCTCTGCTGCACCTGAAAGTCAGCTGCCTCCATAGCAATGTGTTGGAGCTCAGGAAACCAATACCCCAAAATATGGCACTCTGACATGCTGAGCTGAGGAAGAAGCGTCAAGATCTCTCTGACCTCTCTCTGCCTCACTCCTTGGTCTCTCAGTCCTCCGTCTCCCTCAAAGCACAGAATAAAGTTGTTCTCTGAAGTGCCCTTATCTGCCTGAAGTCCGGACCCACCAAGGAAGAAACAATTATCTCTGGTCCCATCCCAGAGCGTTCATTAACTGAACTTATATCACAGGAAGAAAGCCTGAAGCCTGTCCACATACCTGAACACATTTTTGTCACAAATCACCTTCTGTTCTATGAGCCCAAGAGACTTTGTCCAGACCATTGTATGTGTTTCAAGCCCATTGAATTTCCCCCCAAAAATCATCTACTATCCCCCTAAAATCATCCATATGTCCCCATCTCCCTTTCCTTTAAAAAAAAAGGGTATATCCCTTTTGTACCCCACTGTGTGGTTGGGTAATCACTCTGCTATTTTCCCTGGGCATGTTAATAAATTTGTATGCCTTTTCTCCTACTAATCTGTCTTTTTTTTTTTTTTTGGTGATTTTCAGAGAATCTTTAGAGGGCAAAGGGGAAGTTTTCCCTTGGCCCCTACACACGCAAACCAAAGAAGTAGGCATAACACTGTTTCTTCAGGCCCTTTCAAACCAAAGCCTCACATAAGCGTGCCTTATTGGAAGCCCAGTATGCCACACTTATGTCCTAACCACAAGGGACACTGAAACTCATATGGGAATTGCCACAGATATGAGAAGACTATTCAAAAACGGATGGGCATGAAGCTCCCAAGTGTGGACCTCAGGTGCTAAATGAAAAGCAGAATCTGAATCCCTTCCTGCTCTATTCCCCTGGTCTTGCCCATTTTATTAAGGCACAATTACATTCACAGATGATTCGAGTTCCGCAGTCAACAGAGAGCAAGAAACGTTTTTTTTTATCCATACACACAGAGCAATACTGGGTACACAGCAAGTGTTCAGCCAGACTTACCCAGAAATGGAATGCTTATACGGTGCTTATGTTTGATCCAACTAACAAATATCAAGCATCTGCTCTATCCAAGACTTGTTTTGGATGCTGAAGGATGATACATTGATGAATTAAATACGGTCCAGTCCTCAAGGAATTTACAGCTTGGGAATAGGAAAAATAGGTGGGGACTAAATTTAATATATCTTGACAAATACTATGCAATGACAGAAATATGTAATATGTGCCAGGAAAACGTAAGAGGAACAAGAAATTAATCCTCCCTTGAGTTAAAAAGCTGGGGAAGAAGCTTAACAATGTTCAACCCAGAGTGCAAAAGAGTTTTACAGAGGAGGAGAAATTGCATTTCAAGCAGAGAAGCCAGTGAGAGCTAGAGCTTATAAGCACTTGGCTATGCCAGGCATTCACCCAAACATTTCACATGTAGTAAGTCATTGAACTCAGTCACCAAACCCATGAGTGGCTACCATGGTTCAATGTTTCTGTTTCACATAAGATTTGAACATGGGTATCCTGATTCCAGCATCTGGGCTCCACACTGTGACCCCCAACACTCATGTTGCTATCCTGCAATAGCACAGGCACAGGCTTAGAGGTATCAAGAGCATAGTGCATTCAGCGAAAAGCAGAAAGTTGAATACCTTTAAGGATGGTTGCTGTATATGACGGTTTGGAGGTAAAGACAAGCCTGAAAGATATAATCATCATTAACCACCTTAAACCTCACTTTTAATCAACAAGTATTTAAGACCAACGTGACTTGTATTTGCCACAACAATAGTGGAGGGAGGGAAGGTGACCTTTGTTTTCTTTTTTTCAAAATTGTCAATAGAAAAATTAAACGTTGTGCTAAGAGACACTGAGTCTTTCTCTGTGCTGAAGTGCTTCCCCGACTAACTCTGGGCCTGCCTGAGTACACCCAGCGTGGGGGCCACCCAGGTGGCTTGGGTAGGTGCCTCTGTTCTTCAGCCCTTACACCACATCCCTAGGACCACAGTTGCTTCAGAGGGAGCACAGCAAATATTCTATTGAAGGCAAGTTCAGAAACCTTGTCACGTGAGGCACATAAAGTGAAAGCAAGCTACTTTCTTGAAAACCTCCTAAACAGAACCATTCCCCCACTAGAAAAGAAGGATCAGCTGGTTTACTTATGTGACTTGGCCATCCCTGACGTCTGCGATCCTGTGATATGATTCCAATTTGCCTTCATGGAGGGCCGTCTGCTGAATTAATTGTATGTGCTCCTTTGTGCTCGCCTCTAATGTTTATTTCATTACAATATTTACAAAGGGACTTGAGAAATAAGTCACTATGCAAATGGAAGTATGCATACAAGATTCAGAGGGATATTAAAATTCATTAACCTTATTTACATTTAAACTATTATCATGTATATTTGAGCACGGTGCACCTGCCAGAATGGATGTGGAGCCACATCAGCAATCCATTGAATAATCTATTCACTGTCTTTATTTCCTTGTCAAGTAAAGTAAAAACTTCCTCATCTTGGACACATTTACAATCACTACCAAGCTGATTTATTCATTAGCGGTTCTTATTTCTAGAGAAGTCTAATACAAATTTCAAGTTATCCTTTGGCATTTAGAGGATCTACTCCCCTAAAGAATTTTTCTGTCTTTGTGAATTTTGAAGTACAGTGTTTCTCTTATCACCCACTTAGAAATGAAGTAGACCAAGCTCATCATTTTGGAGGCTGACACACAAAGGTTATGCCCACCTCACCCCCTCCCCCACTTCGGAAACCTCAGTTCTATAAGAAAAGAAAAATTAAGAAAAGAAAAACAGTCAAACTGGGGGCTTTCTACTGTTTTTTAGTTCTTTATTCAGCACGGTCTTGATTCCGTTAACATGTGGGATCAAGTGGCAGGTCAAAACAGTGAGAAATACCACCATGATGAGATTTGATGCCCTCTGTCGCTATGAGAACTGAATCTGCCTTAGCCCACTTGGCTTTGGGTTATGCAGCCAAAAAGAAAGAAAAAAGTTTGATCCATATCTGCTGTCTGACAGGGTAGATGCAATTAAAGGGCAAGCTTTTGTTCAACAAAAATTGTTCAAAACAACTTGAATGCAAGCTGGCAAGTAGACACTGATGAGAGATCAACACAATAGAAGGATGATTTTGTAAAGGTCCAAAAGAGCTCACAATAAGGGGAGAAGCCCAGTGGTGTATGTTGCAAGGTTCAGAAGAATAAGACCCAAGGATAGCACAGTTGAAAAAAGAGAACAGGGATTTCTCATAGACCATTATTACCTTGTTTCCTCCGGGTGTGTGATACAAACACCTCTTCACCACTCCTCTGCATATCTTCGTAAAGTTTTTATGTCCATAAAGGCTTTCTGGGTGAGTAGATTCTTTGGAGGGGTGTAGAGACTTCCACCAAAGTCAACGTGCTGCCAGTGAGTCGACCACAAGGACCTGGAGCAGAGGACTTAGTGAGAACAACAGACCCAGAGAATGTGTGGAAATCTAGGAGATGCCTTGAACATTATCAAGTCATGGAAATGGTGGGTTTGAGCAGTTCTTAAGCTGCAACCTGCATCAGAATCACCTGGAGGGTTTGTTAAACCAGATCCCTGGGCCCCACCCCCAGGGTTCGACCTTCAGTAGGTCTGGAGCAGGCTGGGGTATCTGTAGTTTTAGCAAGTTCCCAGGTGATGCTGATACTGCTAGAATGGGGGACACACCTTGAGAATGTTCCTGTCCAGCGCTGGAGACCTGGGGGGGCCTCAGCTGACATGACTTGAGTGACTATCTCCTAAAAGCCCTGCTAACCAGAAGGCACTGATTCTCCAGTCTGGATGCATGTTTGAATCACCTGGAAGCTTTTACAAACTATAGATGCCTGGACCCACCCCTCCAGTTAAAAAAGAACTGTTAGAAGTGAGAGACTAGGCCTTGGCATTTATAAAAAGCTCTCCCGTATCAGCAGGATCAGGAGGCACCGATGTAAAGAAACAACCAAAGACAAATTCCTGACGAGCAGAAGCTGTGACACATAGAATTCAGATGTGAAGAATGGACAACACCAGACAATGGGAAGAGAGCAGAATTTAAGGAATCACACCATAGCTGCCCACTGAAAGGGCACAAGGGCAGCAGGCAGTCAAGAGTGGAATAGTTCTTTCTAAGAAGAGCCTGGAGATCAACATGGTTCAAAATAAGAGTAGGAAGGAGTAAGAGCTTTAGAAATGGCATCTACAAGGTCATCTATAGAGGGAATCGTTTACAAGTCTTTGCATTAGGCCATTCTTGCACTGCTATAAAGAAATACCTGAAACCGGATCATTTGGAAGCGTCCAATCACTGCAGAAAGTAAAGGGAGAACAGACGTTTCACTCGACGGAGTCAGGAGCAAGAGAGCAAGGCAGGAGGTGCCCCACACTTTTAAACAACCAGATCTCGCGAGAACCCACTCACTGTCACAAGGAAGTACTAAACCATTCATGAGAAATCAGCCCCCACGAACCAATCACCTCCCAAAAGGCCGCACCTCCAACATTAGGGATTACGTTTCTGCATGAGATTGGACAAATCCAAGCTATATCAGACCTGTAGGAAAAAAGCCTCCGTGGCCGGCAAACCAGTTAAGGCGTCCTCATTTTATGCAGAAGTCTGTAGAGGTTGAGTAAATCACCACCCTAGGCTTGTCCTCTTGACGTATTTATTTTCTTAAGGTCAAAAGAAGTTAGACCAGAAGTACCTTTACCCTTGAGCTCCAAAGTCAACCTGCCCAGAACGGAATTCTGTGGCATAAACACTTTTACAGCTGGGTGGTTTCATCACTAGATTTAAACCTTATATCACCAACAACAGAAGGTCTCTATAAAATAGGAGGCATAGCAATAAAGAAAGACAACTGAAAATGGGAATATATATAGGTGGCACATCTGGCCCAGATGATGGGTAAAATCTGAACCCATCAGATGGCCCATTGGAGTTATCTTGGTACCATGAACATCGCTACTTCTCTTCACTCTGCCCTAGTATTTTCTAAATTGAATCTTTAGTCTCCCTTTACTCGCTTCTTGCTTTTCTCTCCTCCCTACCCCAAATACCATTTTTGTATAATCAGGAGTTTCAGCATAGAATCTAAATGTTGTGTCCTATCTGAGTATGTCCAAGTTAAAATATTTCCAGATCCCAGGAAAAAGTGGAGCAATTACCCTTACTTTTCTTAGCCATGCTTTCCCAGCTACTCCATTCAAAGTTGTGTTTATTCAGGGTTGATAGTTAAAATATTAATAATGGGAATTGAAGGGGCAACCATCTCCCTACTGGCACCTGCCTATTGAACACCAGTCTGGCATTTAGGACATAGACTACTACAGTCTGGCATAAACACTTGAATCCTCAATAAAATAATAAGCATTCCAGACCCCAAGAAACAGGGTAAAATGAAAGTTTTATTTTATTGTATATATTTAGGGTGTATAATATGATGTCTTGATATACATACAGTTATGTGTTGCTTAACAACAGGGATATGTTCTGACAAACATGTTGGTAGGAAATTTCATCATTGTGTGAACATCACAGAGTGCACTTACCCAAACCTATTACACACCCAGCTATATGGCACAACCTATTGCTCCTAAGCTACAAACCTGTACAGCATGTTATTGCACTGAATACTGTAGGCATTTGTAACACAGCGGTAAGTTTGTGGTATCTAAACATATCTAAACATAGAAAAGGTACAGTAAAAAATAGTATACATAAAAAATGGTACACTTATATATGGTGCTTACCATGAATGGAGCTCACAGACTGGAAGTTGCTATAGGTGAGTCAGTGAGTGAGTGTTGAGTGATGGGAAGGCCTAGGACATTACTGTCCACTACTATAGACTTTATGCACACTGTATACTTAGGCTACACTAATTTTATTTTTTAAAATTGTTTCTTCAATAATAATATTTGCTTACTGTAACTTTTTTACTTTATAAACTTTCAAAGTTTTTTAAATTTTTTACTCTTTTGTAATAACATTTAGCTTAAAACACACTTTATACAACTGTACAAAAATGTTTTCTTTTTTTATATCTTCATTCTATGAGCTTTTTTCTATTTTTAACTTTTTCAATTCTTTTTTTACTCTTTAAATTTTCTTATTAAAAATTAAGACATAAGCACACACATTAGCCTGGGCCTACTCAGGGCCAGGATCATCACTATCACTTTCACCTCCACATCTTGTCGCACTGGAAAATCTTCAGGGGCAATAACAGGCATGGAGGTGTCATCTCCTATGATAACAATGCCTTCTTCTGGATACCTCCTGAAGGTCCTGACTGAGCCTGTTTACAGTTAATTTTTTTATATAACTAGATGAAGGACACTCTAAAATTACCATAAAAAGTATAATGTAGTTAACACCTATATCAGTGATGACATTTACTGTCATTATCAAGTATTAGTACACGATTGTATGTGCTCTACGTTTATACAACTGGCGGCACAGTAGGTTTATTTACACCGGCTTGTTTACAGGACAAGCATGTGAGTAATTGTTGTGCTACAACATTACTGTGGGAAGTAGAAAGTTTTTTTTTAAGTTTTTTTGTTGTTGTTAAAAAATAAGTGTGCTAATGACTTTGTTAAGCCCTTTCCTATGTAGCTGTTAAACATGTCATGCTTACAGGCACACGGTACATTCTATGTCCTTGTACTTTAACCAAAATACCTGTGCTGGACGTGCTCACAGGCATGTCCTGGCTCTCCATTGCTTTTACCTGTTTAGAAAAGTTTTAAGTTGTTAGCCAATCAGGTTTTAGTTTAAATTGTAAGCTCTGGCTCTAGCCAATGGAAATCAGACACAGCAGTTAGAACGACCCGAAATATGTAAGAAATAAATTTGTTCTTTCTACTCTTGTGGCAAGATGGCTAGCAAGAGTACCCTTCCTGCAGGTCAGAAAGTAAAAAATTACATTGCTAAAAAATCCTTTGTCTCAGGGCTAATTTTTCTTTGCAGCACCAAGCATCTATTTCCAATATATATGTCCAACAATTACCATGGCCAAGACTTCACTAGGTGATAGGAATATTTCAGCTCCATTATAATCTTACGAGACCAACTTTGTGTATGTAGTCCACCGCTGACTGAAACCTCGTTATGCAGTGCATGATTGTACATACGGGCAGTGAAAAGTTACTAGAGCCAAGCGAATTAACATGTCTGTCATCGCACATAGGTATCAATTTTTGCTTTGTGGCAAGAGCACTTAAAATCCATTCTTTTGGTGAAAATCCCAAGTACAGTTCAATATTATTCAGTATAGACCTCATGTTGTATATTCAATCTCTAGACTTGTCCATCCTTTGCCTCCTCTGACCTGTGTACCTCACCCTCTCCCACTCCTCGTTATCAATGTTTTATTCTTTATTTCTGCGTTGAGACTTTTTAAAAAGAATTTACTAATGTATCCGTAGCTAAGCCACTGTTGAAGAGATCCAGGTGGACTTGTGCTCTTTTAAATACATTATTATAGCAGATTATGTTACAATAAGGGTTCATTGTATATTTAATTAGCGTTCACTATACTCTATTTTTAGCTGAGTTCTATTATTTCCATACGTCTCACCACATTAACATATCCACATATGTTTTCTGGTAAAAATATACACCAGAAAAAAAAAACATACGATAAAATCAGAAATTAATTTTACTTATGAAAGTCAAGCATCTTAAACAAAAGCTGTCCCAACCTCTACTGAATCTGTTTCCCACTCAAGCATTAGTTCTTTTCTAATGGAAGCTGTACCATCCTCAAATTCTTCTTTTTTGTTGTTGTTGGTTTTTTTGTTTTGTTTTGTTTTTTTGAAATGGAGTCTTGCTCTGTGTCCCAGGCTGGAGTGCAGTGGTGCGATCTCAGCTCACTGCAACCTCTGCTTCCTGGGTTCAAGCAATTCTCCTGCCTCAGCCTCCCAAGTAGCTGGGATTACAGGAGTGTGCCACCATGCCCAGTTAATTTTTATATTGTTAGTAAAGACGGGTTTCTCCATGTTGGCCAATCTGGTCTCAAATTCCTGACCTCAGGTGATCCACCTGCCTCAGCCTCCGAAAGTGCTGGGATTACAGGCGTGAACCACCGTGCCCAGCCCTCAAATTCATCTTTTGTATGCACCTGCTTTTATCTTCTGGGACAAAGAATTACAATGTAGTCATGAAGCAGGGAAGATTTAGGACATTCCCTGCCAGAATAAATCAAATCAAACTTAAAGGTAGATATATTTCATCTTAAAGATATTTTATGAGGAAAAAATAAGTCATTAATTTTAATGGCTTTTAGTATAAACAGTTAAACAAAGTCCCCGCATATTACTAATCTTTTTATTAACGTGTATTGAGTTTAGCTGTACAGCTCAACTTTTTAAAGTGTTTAAGCCAGCAAATCATCTTAGCTAGCCAGAAAAATCTATTTGCTATATTGCCCCTCTTACCTACATATAGTCAATAGCTAATTAACTAGCCAGGCACGGTGGCTATGCTTATAATCCCAACCCTTTGGGAGGCTGAGGTGGGCAAATCACCTGAGGTAAGGAGTTCAAGACCAGTCTAGCCAACATGCTTAAACCCCATCTCTACTAAAAATACAAAGATTAGCCAGGCGTAGAGGTGTGCACCTGTACTCCCAACTACTTGGGAGGCTGAGGCAGGAGAATCATTTTAACCCAGGAGGCCGAGGCTGCAGTGAGCCAAGATTGTGCCACTGCACTCCAGCCTGGGCATGGGAACAAGACTGTGTCAAAGAAAAAAAAGTAGCTGATTAGCTGATGCTGGATTGTTCACATTCTGGATTATTGGTGGCATATTCTATTTCTTAGCTTTGGAAAGTCTTTTTAAATTAAAAAAATAATAAACTTTATTATGATTTAAAGTGCTCTTATTGTAGAAAAGATTAATAAAGAGAGGTGCAACACTTCAGAATGAGGCTCCCCCTTGGTAAAAAGGATTAACTCAAATCTAGGAACATGGTATTAGTGGTTCACCTAGAGCCCTTGGGAGGAAGGGACTACATCTTACACGACATTGATTCGAAAGGCAGAATGCCAACTTCTTAATTTACCATCACAGGATATTCCCTCTGGAGGTGATCACCAGGAGGCCAACTCACAAATCAGAAAGATATGGACCACCCTAGAATTTGGGGTCAACAGTCTCGGTTAGCCAAACATGAGGAAATTCATCTAAAGTATGAAAATGAATCTAAAGCAATGATTCTCAATACCTCACATCAAAATCACGTAGAGGGCTTCTTAAAACACAACTCCTAGCATTTCCAAGTCAGTAGGTCTGTAATAGGACCCAAGAATTTGCATTTCTGCAAATTCCCAAGTGAGGCTATGCTGCCGATCGCAGACCCACGACTGGAAGGAACTAGATAAATTGTATCTTTATCCATTTATGTGTATTTGTGCCTGCGTAACTAGTGTTGGTGTTTAAAACTAAAGTCCCTCCTCCCATGAACAATGGTGGATTCACAAATGTTTTACTCTCCAGATTAAACGTTCTTCATCAATCAACTATGGGACGTCTTTATTTCACGCCATAATTTTCAAAAACTTAGTGTACACTACCTGTGCTTTAGATTAAAGCCTTCCTGGGTCGATTATTTGGAAACATGCTATTCTCTCATTGTAAACACATTTTGCAATAAGTCTCTTAAATGTGCTACTTTGGCAGGTTATTTCCACACATTGTACAATGATTATTGCTAGCTTTGACTTCAGTCTTCAATACTTTACTAACTGCAAGGACTAAAGATCCATCTAGATCAGTAAGGATTGCATTCATCTGTAACTAACAAAAACTTAATTTACAGAAGCTCTGACCTAAATGTTTATTTTTCACATAACAAGAAATCTGAACTGAAACCCTCCAGAGCTACTGCAGCTTTTCAAATATGCCGTCAAGGACTCTTACATTCTGCTCTGCCTTCTGGTGAATGTTGGATTTGGTCACTTGATTATTACCTCATTGTAACAAAATGGTTGTAGCAACCCCAGACTCAGATCATTATTTCAGATGAAAAGAGTAATAAAATAAGGAGGAAGAGTACTCATGTCTGAAACTCAAAAGCTTGTCCTGAAACCCTCAATTCAAATCTCATTGGCTGACACCATGAAAAATGACCACTGCTAGTTGTTCAGAAGGGTGATCATTTTTAGGTGGATATGTGACCGCCCCTTTCCCCCTAAAACTGGCATTCAACTAGGGAAGAGAGAGGAGAGATTTCATTTACCAGTGTATGCTCCTCTGCTACAGTTGGATATTTCGCCCTGTCAGACCTCAGCTCTCACTAGAATAAAGGACATCAAGACAGTTCTGGGAGTCTTCAACCTAGACACAGGATCACCAGACTGCATCCTAAAGAAAGCAGGCAAGCACTCTTTCCTTCTTTTGCAAGAACTGTAAATCTCACCAAATCATTAGCATGAAATATGCGTCGTACCAGTGATGCCCAAAGTGCTACACAGTTGTGAACACATCTGTGAATAAAAGTATTTTCATCAACTATTCCTAAAGCGGCCTGCAGGCCCACCCACACGTAGCCAGAACTCCAGGAAGAGTGTTTCAGTCATTCCCTTAACACATTGCACACTAAGGCATTGCACTGGCTAATAAAAGGTTTTGACAACTGAATAAGACATCACCCCTAACCTCAAGAAACTTAGAGACGAATGTGAGAATGACCAGAGTAAGAAGGGGGATGATACACTGGATCTTGTTCCTCTTACATCCATTTCTTCTCCAACTACATCAGAGAAGCTGATCTCTGTATAAAGAAACACAAGGTGATGTGTTGGGTCATAATGAAACAGAACTCCTGGCCTATGGCAGCAGAGCTTCACTGTCCAATCACTGTGCCTCCTCTATTCTCAGGAAAACTACCTTTCAAACCCAATGTTGCATAGCAGCGAAAGGCTCAAGCTCTGGGGTTGGCCCCTGCTTTTCTACTCACCTGTAGGAACCTCAGGCAGGTGCTTAACTTCTGTGGCTTAGTCTTCCACCTGAATATAAGCATGATAATAACAGTATCAAACTTACAGAATTTGTCATAGATTTCAAATATATGTACAAATTTAGAACTGTGCTTGACAGATAAGCACTAGAGGAGGATTAGCTGGTGCTTATAAACACCAAGAAACTGAGTTTCATCACCCATAGCACTACATATTCATACCCCACACCAGGCAGTGCCTGGACCTTCTTCATCAAAATACCCAAAATTCTTGCTCAGGAATTTCCACTGTAAAAGGAAGACTGTGTTCCACATCCCATGGCCTGTGCCTAAGATCAGTCTCAACGGGCATCAAACATTTTGTTTTTCAGAGCAGAAACCACGTGATGGGTTTTCTCACTTTTACAATAAAAGAGCTGGCAGGACCCAGGGAAAACGGTTCCTCTCTTTAGGGAGAGTCTCGGATACAAAACAATTGAAGTAGAAACTCAACTTCATTAGCATTCTTTTGACCACCTGAGCTCATTTCTCCATGTGCTTAAACAATGCAAAACAAGCCCAAAGAACTCGGCCTGGCAGAAGTTGAAACATAAGGAGTATTATTTTAACCTTAAACTGGCAACTAAAAGACTCCCAACCAGGCTATCCCAAGTAGATCTGGCACTCGCATCCTGAGATTTGGGATTTGGCTGCAGCTGGTTCCAAAAGGTTGAGCTAAGACTTAAGAACCTCAGGTACCCTCGCAACCAGTGCTGCCAATCAGGCTTGGCGCTCATCAGCTCACTCACAGACACAACCAGCTCCCTAAAGAGGAGGATTTTCACAGTCCAGGACAGCCCAAGATGAAAACAGAACCATTTCCTTCTCACACTAACATATAAAGGAGTCCCTTGCAGTCAAGTGTTCCAGGCAACGCGTTAGTCTCTTCCTTTAATCTTCCTAAGTCCAAGGCTGTGTGTACCTCTTCTCTCTGTCTAATCACGAGACCTAGCCCTGCATCTCAAGCCCTGTGGGTGTTCAATAAATATTTGCTAAATATATAAATGCCTCATAATCCAAAGGCCACCTTGGGTGTGATAACTGCTGGCTGATTATCTCTGACTGAGATCTTCCCGACTGCATCCCATTCCAAAAAATGATTAGAGGCAGCCTCCAGGGGCACACGAGAGAACTACAGCCAAGAGAATCTTGGCCCTGACTTCAGCATTCAGCACCACAGGGACCTAGTCTTGGACGCCTGACAGAGAATCTATACCAAGAGTCTTGTCTGATGAGGCCCTCAAGGACGCGGGAGGAAGGAGTGCCAGCTTGGCTCAGCTGTTTAGATCCCTTCGCACTATCCTCTCCTTGATTTGTCAGGTTAATCACAGCTGCCTAAATCCTACTAAAATTGGGAAATGAATGCACAGTAGCACTGTTCCATTATCCCATTAGGGATACATCCTATTCCGATTTCCATTCCAGTAGGCAGATAGAAGTGCTCATTCATCACCCTTAAAAGGTGCTTATGAAGGCCTGGCCATCTCAATTGTTCTCCTTACCTTGAGAACAGATGTAAAGCTGCAATTCCCATCTGTCACCATCACTGAATTCCCTCCATCTTTGGGCGATTCCATGGGCTGCCTCCCTCCAGAGAGAGAAAAGAGATTTTCTTGATTCTGTTTTCAAACACTTTCTGTTCACTTAGGCACAAATCTCTCAGCTTTCCTGAAGTTTGCGGTTGTCCTCAGCACGGCTGCTTTCTGCTAGGGGGACATTTGACGTCATGTCGGCTGCTTCTATGTTTGGCACATTCTTATCTAAAGAACTTGCTATCGAGGCTAAAAATAAATGATAGGTACTTGCTCTCCTAGTATTATTTATAACTAGGATCAAATTTATAACTAAGGTTTCAGCAAAAAAAGACCCATCCACACTGGACTTGACTCAGGAAAAAATGGGGAGTATCTCTCTCTCTGTTTCTCTCTCTCTCTCTCTCTCTCTCTCTCTCTCTCTCTCTCCTCTCTCTCTCTCTCTCCCCCCCCCCCCCCACCCCACCCCTCTCTATCATGCAGTGGCAGCAGAGGGCAGTGGCTACTAGGTTGAGTCCTTGACACAGAATTGGGAGCAGGGTGGGGGGTGGGGAGTGTTGTCAGCATTGGTTGGGCTAAATGATTCTCTGGTGCAGAGTGATACAAATGTTTGCATCTATATCTTGGTGGCAACTAAAAACCAGTTCTGATTCAGGGTTTGGGGTGTCGATTACCTCCAGCTTGGCACTGTAGCCCTCCCAAAAATTCTGTAAGTTACTCTATATACTTTTGACAAACTCTTTTTCTGCTTAGTCACCCAGAATCAAAGTCTATTGTTTCTAACTTAGAGCCCTGACTGATGCAGTAAATTTCCTGCAGAACTGATGCTTTTCCCCAAATTCTCCTCTCATAACAGTGATGATTTTGCTCCCCCACCCCCTGTGTAAAGGTGAGTATAAAGCTTTATTCAGGATACAACTTTCAGACACCCAGATGGGCACATTGAGATGGTTCAAGTAAAGCCCATCTCATCCAGCTAGTGAGTAGAAGAGTGGAGACTTAGATCCAGGTTTTCTGACTCTAAGTCAAGTACTTTTTTTAGGGACAGGGTCTCACTCTGTTGCTCAGGCTGGAATCCAGTGGTGCAATCGTAGTTCACTGCAGCATCAAAGTCCTGGGCTCAAGTGATCCTCCCACCTCAGCCTCCCAAGTAGCTAAGACTGTAGGTGCATAACACCAAATCCAGCTAATTTTTTTTCTTTCTTTCTTTCTTTTTTTTTTGTAGAGAAAAGGGTCTCACTATGTTGCTCAGGTTGATCTCAAACTCCTGGCCTCAAGTGATCTCACCTGCCTCAGCCTCCCAAAGTATAGAATTACCCGTGAGAGCTATTCTGTTTTTCTCAGCACAAAGAAACAAATCCCTCTTGAGTTGTCAAGCCAACTTAAGTAAGTGCTGCACTTTGCATTCATTTGTAACAACTTTAATATTATACTAAAAGTTGGAGCTACACGTCTTTGCTCAATGAAAATCTTACGTGTTATTTCTCGTTGTCACGCAGTGCAGATGATTGCTAATACCACAGCTTTGCAGGCCACCCAACGCAAAGCTGGTGCTAAAACTGCAAAACCTTTTTTCACACACAGCTAATTGGCTGCTTCTCTGTAGTGTGCATCTGTGTGTCTGCTCCCACACACGGAGTTGTATTCTTATCAAGAATCAGTTGTGTTTGTTCTGAAACCCACTTAGGACCATTGTACTTGTTATTGCAAATCATAATTGAATAAAATATGGGGAAAGCCAATGAAATACTAATATTTTTAATTTTTTATTGTTTTGAAAAGATTCAATAGAGGCAAGTCACTAAAACTGCTGAGGAATTAGGAAGTTTATAACTTCCAACTGTAAAGTCATAAAAATAAAGATTCTGTCCTCAGAATGCTTTCCAATGGTCTTTTAATTCTCAATTCAGAGTCTCATTCTGATTCTTAAAGTTCTCCACTTAAAGACACTGACACTGGCAATTATGGACGATGCATTATGTACATAGTTTATGCAACAAAAAAATATATTCCAATCAGCACAAGACTTAGAGAATGCCCTGAACCTTCCTCATAATATTGAAGAGTGAACATGCATATGTGTGCTTTAGAGTACACTTAAATGTAATACGTAAATTATTATGCACCTTTTTGTGACTCTCCACTTTTAGCTGTCAGTTGATTAGCTGGGTCCAGTTGCACCATATAGGAAAGTAGCCACTTTTCTTTTTTTGGGACTCTCTTCTGGAAGAGAAGCAATCCACCTGTTCTGGATGATGCAGTTATGGGACAGAATTGATTATCTGTCATGTGTCTGGGTGCTGTTGATTTACCTTTCTAGACCATTTTTGCTGTGTACACCAGTTTCTGTGAGGTGGGTTCATCCTCTCATTCATAGACAGAGAACTGGGAATTCATCACTTGCAGAATTCTCAGAGACATGGCCGGGCACGGTGACCCACACCTGTAATCCCAGCACATTGAGAGGGAAAGGCGGGTGGATCACCTGAGGTCAGGAGTTTGAGAACAGCCTGGTCAACATGGTGAAACCCTGTCTCTACTAAAAATATAAAAATTAGCTGAGCATGGTGGTGGACACCTGTAATCCCAGCTACTCAGAAAGCTGAAGCAGGAGAATCCCTTGAACCTGGGAGGTGGAGGTTACAATGAGCCAAGATCATGCCACTGCACTCCACCCTGGGCAACAAGAGCAAAACTCCATCAAAACAAAAGGAAGGAAGGAAGGAAGGAAGGAAGGAAGGGAGGGAGGGAGGGAGGGAGGGAAAGAAGAGAGAGAGAGAAGAGAGAAAGAAAGAAAGAAAGGAGGGAAAGAAAGAAAGAGAGAAAGAAGGAAGGAAGAAAGAAAGAAGGAAGAAAGGAAAAGAAAGAATTCTCAGAGACTTAGCCCTCTTAAAGAAATCATCAATTTATGTTTTGTCATATGCAGGGAGATAGTCCTGAGACAATACTACATGATGTACAGTTTTATATCCGAATCAATCCAAATATACCAGGTTATAATCTAGAATTTTTAAAATGGTGGCAAGTTTTATGATCTTCTATAGATCATAGTGGAAACTGGGTAAGGAGCATGCCCAATTTCCTACTGGTAGCTATTTGTCATGTAAGTACATGGCCATTCAGAATTTTCCTTCAATGTAATAGAATAATCCATCCATTCTTTTATATTCAAAAGTTATTAATTAAGCAACTATTATGTGTTAGAAACTATTCTAGACATTGAGGCTGCAATGGTGAGCAAAATAAAGTTCTGCTCTCATGGATGCTATATTCCAGCAGAATCATTTATTCTCCCTACCGGTGAGCTCCTAGAGACTACAAACTGTATCTAAATCATCTTTGTATTTCTAGCACTTAGCATGGTGTCTGGCATTTTATCCAATCACAGCATTAAAGAGGTAAGAAGTTTTTGCAAACTTTATATAAACATTCTGAATCTATGAATGCACATTGACATTAATCATTGTCTTCTTCCTGCAACAGCCACTACTGGAACTTAATATTTACAATGCTATTTTTACTTTTCTGGTTCATGGATTATTTTAGTAGAGAAATTTTAATTCAGCAAATATTCGAATGCCTGTTTTGTGCCAGGTATTGTGCTAGAGACCCAATTGGCTTTAGGATAGAACAGCATCCAATCTTCACACTGATTTCTCTCTTAAAGAAACAGAAACAGATGTTCTCTTTTAAATCTGCCTGCACAGCAAGGACTTCTCACAGCTTATGAGAAGAAAGTTATCACACAATTCTGGGTACTCCTTTGCCTATCACTCCCAAAAGAAAGTTATTTTCTGGAAACAGTAGAAGAAAAGTACCTTGCCTCCATGAAACCTGATCATTTGTTTGGGGATGTTGTTTTCTAGAGCTGGCAACTGTGCAGTCTGCTTGTGGAGCTGCAGAAATGGTGTGGGCAAGGCTGAGGAGGAGAACAAGGTTCTGCTCAGCCACACCCCTCCTGCCCTTCCTGCGTTCCCAGACAACTTGCCAGTAGAGTAATAAAGATCTTCTCCACTTTCTGGGAGCTTTATATGGAAGTATTTGGCTACTCTTTAATAAGTAAAGTTAACTGCAGTTTTAACAATATTATTTATAATATTAATATTATTAAAATTATAATAATTTATTATAATAATGCGATATTATTTAAAAGTATAATAAAGTTATTATACTCAATGTTGGTCTAAAAAAAAGGTAGACATCTGGGAGTGTTGGTGGTGAGAGCTAAGACTTGCTAAAACTTTCAGGAGGTGACATACCCCAAACATCCAACTGAAAAACTGTAACTTACAATCGATGATCCAGATCTTCCAAAGACATAAATAAAACACACTCACCTAATAATAATGGGGAATACATGTCATTTCCATTTCTCCAAACCCATAGAAAGTACAACACAAGAGTGAGCCCTAATGTAACTGGGGACTCTGGGTGATAATGACACATCAGTGCAGGCTCATCAGTTGTGACGGATGTAACACTTCAGTGGCCGGTGATGATAATGGAGAAGGCTACAAATGCGGGGGCAGAGGATATACAGAATATCTCTGTTCCTTCTGCTCCATTTTGCTGTGAACCTAAAACTACACTAAAAAATTAAATCTATTTTTAAAAATATTCTGATCTTTAAAAATGTCTTTTTCAAACAGATATTAACATTTATGTAGCCATAGCAGGATAAAAGCCTAATGCCTTCAGAGAAGACTAGGGATGGAGAATTCATTTTAAATTTCTTTAACTGGTGTAATAATCATCAGGAAGATGAATGGAGAAAAGTGCAACAATGTATTTATCAGAAAAACTGAGCATTCAGAGTCTCAGAATAAACTCTGATATCTATGTCTGCTTACCTGAATGAACCTTTAGATGGCTCGCCCAGTTTGTAATCCTTCAGAAACAAAACAGCAAGGAGTGAAAATCATTCATGCCCTCTGGACAACTGGCAGCCCATTTCTAAAGTATCTCACTACAAGAAGCTAAGAGTATGGACAAAGAGAAATCAAATGGGATTTTGTGAAATGCCTTCTGTAAAAAACTGAATGTGCTTTTCCATTTTGTGCTAATTTTCTTCTCTATATGCACTGCTTCTCCTGGGTGAAGCTATGTTATATAACTGCACTTGTGGAGAGTGATAATTTGCTGGCCCCAAAGGAGTTCTCTGAATACTGAGAGAACATGTTACAAGATGGACCCCAAAAGAGGAGCATCTGGTTGCCCGAAGTGTAATGCTCACAGCAGAGAAATCACCGTAAATAGCTTTAACAGAGGCCAAATGTGTCCGTTTCAATCCAGTGTTTTATCACCCACCAAGAGAATCTGGGTGAAGGGAGAGACGGGGAGTGAAGTCATTTAGCAGGGCATGGTTCGTAAATATTTTATTAGGACCAACAAGTCAAGGTCTTTTACGGCTGTAAGATGGAAACTTAAAGTCATTGTTATCTAACCACATTTAAAGAATGAAAACATAATTGAGAGAGAAGAAAACTAGTTCCTCCAAAGGTTAGGGAAAAGAGGGGGATTGTATTTAAAAGGTGATTTGGCAAATTAGAGAGGAAGGTTGGTATGTGCTTTTTTGCTTAATCAGAATATACTTGGAAAAAGATCATAACTAAAATTTCCTGAGTGGCACTATATTCTGATCCTGATAAATTTGGGATTTTCTTACTGTCTCCAAGGAAATGAGTTGAGGATGCTAGTCTTATGAGAATTAGCATGTACTAAAAGCTTCTGTCATAGGAGAAATATAATCATAACACACTGGTTTGCTGTGAATTAACAACAACCACAACAAACAGTTGGTAATTCAAGCACATGTCTGTGCAAAGAATATATGTATATTTAAGGATTATTTATTTTATTTAAATAGGAAGAAGCAGCCATATGGCATGGAAAGGATAAGATATTTTAGTACACTGTAAAAGGTGCATCTCACTCTATTTATGAGGAGGTAGGAGGAACTCCACAAATAAAACTTAATGGATTGAATTCTGGTGAGACACAGTGACTCTCTCAAAGGGAAATTCAGGCATTCTGTGGAGAGCCTGTAGGATTAACTATTGCTGGTATTTTTCTTTGTCAGAATGGCAGAAAACACCAGTGTATCTCTGCTGGAGGCTTTGTTGTATGTCCTGGCATCACCAAAATCCTCTTGCTTTGGAAAATTAGTCTGAACTGTGTGAAATTTGACCACGGTATCCACAGAAGAATCTATTTTAACTATTCGGAATCCACTCTCCAGAGAAGTCCTTACTTGTTAGATGTCTTATGGACCAAGTTGCAAG
Source organism: Ateles fusciceps (assembly GCA_036589455.1). Lineage (NCBI taxonomy): Eukaryota > Metazoa > Chordata > Mammalia > Primates > Atelidae > Ateles > Ateles fusciceps. Next base: position 11,384,973 of record JAZHEH010001266.1, on the reverse strand, counting down.
CACTTCAGTTTAGATAATGTTGCATAAATGAAATAATAAAAAATAAATAGAGCCTGGCACATGGGCAAAACCGAGGCTTTTATCTTATTTGTCTTCCAAACTATTCTTTTCCGATCTGATCATGTGCAGACAATTTAAATCAGAAATAGCCTGAGTGTTCCCCTGCTGCAGTCTCACCATTCTTATAATGAAAGAGCTAACTGCCATCTTCATCAGCACATTACAGCATGCAAACAATCCAAACCTTACTACAGATGATTGATTGAGCCACTAAAGGCATCAAAATCCTCTAATTGAGCTGTCTGAACAATATCAAACGCCCACAAAGATGTGGTGGGAAAAGAATTCAGACCTATCCCATCAAAAATGAACCCGGTTTAATTGCAGTCAGCAGCTTCCTTGCCTTTGTCTCATCCTCTTATCTGCTAAATCCACCACCATGAAGTCCTATCTGTGCCTTGCCCAGGCAGAACTGTTTGATTTATTGACAGCTCAATACCTTGACCAGTATTCGGTACACCTTGTATACTTATTACTGAGCTCATGTCTCTAACGCCATTTTACTCTCTGGCATCTGCCTTTGATCTCTGCTCCAAACCTGCATTTGTTGAATAACCAGGCTCTCTGACCTCTACCACATCTGACATTTTCCCCTCTGGGTCATCTTGCTGTCCTTCATTGCAGATGTCGACTGTAATTTATCCCTTTTGCTAACACCACAGGAAACCAGGTCCCTCTGAGGCCAATACCAGCATCCTGAGCTGACTGTGGTTGTAATAAACCGCTGCCCACCATCCACCCACCTCCACCAACCCTTCCTCTCCTCCTCTTTGAGCTGCCAGTCATTGCTGGGGCTCATTGCCTGCCTGCGTGTGTCTACTTATAATAAAGTCATTACAGTGAATGTTGCTTTTGTTATAGGGAAGCCACACGGTTACAACTGGGTTTAAAGGACACATTTTCTCCTAAGCATGACAGTCTCTGATGTACATTCTTCCTTGTCACTCTGAGAGTGGCATGAGGAACAGTTGGAGGGGATGGAAATGTCCTATATCTTGCTCAGGGCAGTAGTTACCCAAATATATACAAAAGTCAATGAGCTCTATACTTTAAAAGATACATATTATTGCATAAAAAGTATACTTCAAAAAGGTGATTGGAAAAAGCCATAGACAGATTGATAGACAAAACGAAGCACCAGCTAACTGCAAAACCAAACTCATCCAAATAACAAACCATCCCCAATTTTCTAAATTTACACCTAGATGAACATAATTTAGAGTTTTATTTCATTCAGAGATTGTTAATGCAAAATTTGAAATGGTTGATATGTCATCTAAGCCCTGCCCAGTGTTTGATGAGACAGTATAAGCTATTACCTTGACACAACTTTAGGAAAATCAGGCAGCCTAATTTCTCCCATACACCTACGGCCGCAGGCAAGAAATGTGATTTCAACAGAGAATTTCAAATAATCAGTATCCTCCACAATTCTCACTTTACAACCCATGTAAAGTGAGGCTAGGTTTGAAGGGATTTCAAAGCCAGGGGTAGCAAGAAGCCTTAGGCCAAACAGATGATTTAAAAGACATGTGAAGAAAAATTTCAAATATAATGTAGAGCAAAATAACATTTGTTTTTTTCATTGTGCAAGGATATCTTGAAGGTGAGAGCCAACCTCAGCTGCTGCTTGTAAATCAAAGTAACCCTTTCATTTTTACCTAACAAAGACAAGAAAGGGGCGAGAACAAGGTTACAAGGTGATATTTTCACCTAGTGGGAATACTAAAGGGAATGCCATTGTTGTCAAAATGTGTAAGGTCTATAAATCACGTGGGTTAGTGTAACAGGGCACACAATTAAGTATAATATTGGGAAAGCATGATTTTTCCTTGACAAGGTTGAATTGTTCAGTATAAACCCTGGGAAGAACTAATATGAACAAAGAAAAAAAAATAAAGAGAATCCAGAAGAAGGTAGTTTCTGAATATCAGATGTAATAGAGCAAAGGAAAAATATCACAAAATATTTTGTGCATGGTAGAACCTTGATTATTCAAATTTTTGGTAAATAGGAATAGCACATATATTGCAAAATAGAAGGTGATTAAGAAACAAGTTATTTAATTTTAGAGGGTAGTCACACATATGGACCCTACACACACATACACACACGCACTTTCACACTCCCTGGTCTTAACTTTCTTCACACTCCAGCTTAGTGTTCACAATGTAGACCCCAGCTGAAGCCTGGTGTGGAGAGAGCCAGGCAACAAAAGATGTACATATGTGTTTGAGAATTTTCACTGTATTTTTACAATGGATGTTGACAAATGACTTTAAAGTAGCTCAAAGAGAGGGGCTTCATTTCTTGAAAATGATGCTCCCTGGTTCATATAAGCTGACATATTATAACATTTATTTTGGTTTAACAGGCTGATAGCTTTCCAGCTATAAATTAAGAGGCATTTCTAAATCAGCTGCACTGCATCTTTATCAAGGCAGTTCTCGACCATTCAAGAGACCACTGCCTAACCAATCAAGCCAAGAGAATCCATCTAATCAAGTACATCAAATCCTTTCAAAGGTTTAAATGAAAAACACTTCCATGTGTTAGCATTTACATACTGAAACACTAAAACATTTGGCAATATACAACTCTCTTTCTAGTATACTGCATGAGATAAGTGTTATTATATCGTCATACAACAGACAGAAGAGCTGTGGTTTACAGAGGGCAAGTAATGGGCATAAAGTCACATGTAATAAACAGAGGAGCCAGATTTCAAACTTGGGTCTGACACCGAAGGCCATGCAGCTGCAGAAGGCAAACCTGAATTTTGGTCACCAGTAGGACACCTATGAAATTAGGACATTAAAAACACTAAAAGATAAAACCTTGTATTCAGCAGGGCATGGTGGCTCACGCCTGTAATCCCAGCACTTTGCGAGGCTGAGGTGGGCGGATCTCTTGAGATCAGGAGTTCAAGACCAGCCTGGCCAACATGGTGAGACTCCCGTCTCTACTGAAAATGCAAAAAATTAGCCGGGTGTTGTAGTACACACCTGTAATCCAAGCTACTGGGGAGACTGAGATGGGAGAATCATTTGAATGGCAGGGAGGGAAGTGGGGGTCGCTGAGGTTGCAATGAGCCAAGATCATGCCACTGCACTCCAGCCTGGGGAACAGAGCAAGACTCCATCTCAAAAAACAAAACAAAAACAACTTTATATTCGTTGAGAAGAAATTGTTTATTGCATTATTTTTTCACTTGAGAAGCTGATATTTCAAAATGGTTAAGAACACAAACTAGCAGGCTGCCCACGCCGACCACGCCCCGCACACCCCACATGCGGGTCCACACCCACCATGGCCACTGTTCAGCAGCTAGAAGGAAGATGGTGGCTGGTGGACAGCAAAGGCTTTGATGAACACATGAAGGAACTAAGAGTGGAAGCAGCTTTGTGAAATACGGGCACAATGGCCAAACCAGATTGTATCATCACTTGCGATGGCAAAAATCTCACCATAAAACCTGAGAGCACTTTGAAAACAACAAAGTTTTCTTGTACCCTGGGAGAGAAGTTTGAAGAAACCACAGCTGATGGCAGAAAACCTCAGACTGTCTGCAACTTTACAGATGGTGCACTGGTTCAGCATCAGGAGTGGGATGGGAAGGAAAGCACAATAACAAGAAAATTGAAAGATGAAATTAGTGGTGGACTGTGTCATGAACAATGTCACCTGTACTCAGATCTATGAAAAAGTAGAATCAAAATTCCAGCATCATTTTGGGCAGGAATTAACTACAAGAATTAACAAGCTCAGTTCAATGAACAAATCCTCATAGTGCTTCCTTTTTTTCATTACTGCGTTCAGTTATGTCTATCACAAACATTTTACATTTACATGCAGCTATTTCAAAGTGTTGGATTAATCAGGATCATCCCTTTGGTTAATAAATAAATGTGTTTGTGCTAGGGAAAAAAAAGGGCACAGACTATGTAGCCAGATTGCCAGATTACTTGGTTTCAAATTCCAACTCTGGCACTTGCTAGCTGTGTGACCTTAGGCAAGTTACTTAACTTGTCTGTGCCTTGGTTTCTTCATCTATGAAATGGAGATAATAATACTACTTAATGCATAAAGGGCTACATTTATGTGTAGTACTGGTATTGTGAGTATTTTTCTTTAAAGGTCTTTATGTTTTTGAGAAGCACATTGAACTGCTTAGAGAAAAATGTTTATGATATCAAGATAGTTAGGGTACAAGGGTATAGACAAAATTGTCCATGAGTGGATAATAGTTAAAAATGAATTGTCTGTAATCCCAGCACTTTGGGAGGCCGAGGTGGGCGGATCACAAGGTCAAGAGATCGAGACCATCCTGGCCAACATAGTGAAACCCCGTCTCTACTAAAACATAAAAATTAGCTGGGCATGATGGCGCATGTCTGTAGTCCCAGCTACTTGGGAGGCTGAGGCAGGAGAATTGCTTGAACCCAGGAGGCAGAGGTTGCAGTGAGCCGAGATCGCACCACTGCACTCCAGCTGGTGCCTGGCAACAGAGCGGAACTCTGTCTCAAAAAAAAAAAAATGAATTGTCAAAAAAACTACAAATATTAGCTGGGCATGGCAGTACACTCCTGCAGTCCCTGCTACTTGGGAGGCTGAGGTGAGAGGACCGCTTGGGCCCAGGAGGTTGAGGCTGCAGACAGCCATTGATGGCAACACTGTACTCCAGCCTGGGTGACAGAGCAAGACCGTGTCTCAAAGAAAAAAGAACTGTGAGTATATAGAGGTTCATGTACTATACATACACAGGCACTCCTGTATATTTTTGAAATTTCTGTAACAAAAAGTTTTTAAAATATTTTAAATTATATCTGGAACATATGATTATTACAGCAAAATTCCATTCTTAAATGGATGGGTATCCATATAAAATAGATCTGTATATGGATCTATTTTAAGGCTATTTACATTTAGCCCCTTTTTATTACTAGAGCATAATGAAAAATAAGCAATAGAGATTTATTCTTTACATCTATAGTTGGCTTAGAAGAAAAGACAACTGAAGTCATACAAGGAACTGTTATCAAAGAAGATGGAAGGCTCATCCACCATTTCAATCGTGTTGAGGTGAAGAATCTGATTTAGCATCCAGGTCCTATGACCAAAAGATTTCAGGGCACGAGAATAAAACCTCAAACTGCAGTTTACATAAACAATCTGAGTAAGCAGTACAGTATAATAGAGAATAATATGTAGTCAGGTAATAAATATTAATAATAATAGTTCACATGTATCGAGATATTATGTGTGAGGTACAGTCACAGTGGTTTTACATTCGTTACCTCATTTATCCTGTCAACCACGCAACTTATGAAGTAGGCATAATAATAATTCACTCCATTTTATAGATGTGGAAACATTTGCCAAGAGAAGTTAAGTAGCTAAAACCTGCTACGTAAGACTGACACTAATGCTATACTTTTCTTTCCCCAAACATCACTGGCTCAGGAACTCAGAGGTTAAAAGTCTTTACCAGGCAGACAAAAAAACAAAAACAAAAACAAAAAAACATACCCATCATCCTTCAATCAGCTAGTTACTGTAGGAGCCAACACATCCAAGCCAACAGTCTGAGTCCAGAGCCCTGACCCTCAACCACATCACTACAGAAGACCTAGGTTCAAGTCCTGACTCCACTAAGGTTTTTAATCTTGTGCAAATTGCCCAACTTTTAGGTCCTCCTGAGTCCTTTCCCTTGCTTTGTTCTTCCTGGGTGTTTTGCCTGAAGCTATAGATGGTGCCTTTTTGAAGACCTCAGCATCTCTGAGTTTCAGCAACTACCACAATGAGGAAGGAAGAATATCCACAAACTCAGGATCACCAAACGGCTGTTGTTAGGTACTGCCAGGGATTGCTTATCAACACATGGCTAAAGCAGTTGCTGTCAACCCTAGCTGCACATTAGATTCACCAAGGGAGCTTTTAAAAATCACCAATGCCCAACCCTACTCCCAAACCAATTAAATCAGAATCTCTGGAGATGGAGTCTGGGCACTAGAATTTTTTTTAAGTTACCCAGATGATTCTGTTGAATCCAGTGTTGACAGCTGCTGAGCTAAAAGATGAGAAAACCCATAGGCACGGGGATTTAATAAAACCCAAACAACCTAAATATTCAAGTAAACCTTTCAGAATGATGCTTCCCATATGACTGTACTCTACATCTGCTTATTTTTAAAATCCTAATTCCAAAATTAATTATGTAAGTATACTATTCACAAATGTACAGGTACACATACATGTTTATGCACGTATACATAAACACAAACACACATGTGATAAGTATGCTCGTGTAAGTGCATTATTTTCATACCACCACAGCCATATATGCTATAGCTCTGGTTTTGGGATAAAATTAGCATCAAAATATCAGTCGTATTTTCATTCTACCACACCATACACACACACCATACACACACACACACGCACATGCACACACACACACACACACACCACTTCCTTCTAGTTCTCTATAAGGCTGGGATCCCACATTTGCATCTTTCTAAAATTGAAGAACAAGAACACAGGAAGTCATTTCAGCTGCTGACAAATGAGATTAACTTGACTCTAGGTATAGCCATATACTTGAATCAAGGAAGTAAATGCCTTAAATTTCTGCTGCTTTCCTATTGTCATTTAAATCGGAACAGCTTAATTTTTATAGGAACTACTGTTGGATTTTTGTATAGACGTGTGTTTAATAACTTTTCCTGTCTTACATAAAGAATTTAATGTGCAACCTGAAAGGAAAAAAGGCAATGGTATTCAGAGGTTTAAAATAAATTAAACATTCCTTCCAGGTTTTTCTGGATGACTTACCTCCATAAATTACATCTTTTGCGCTATGCCATTTGTTTCCCCCAACTATTTCTATATGGTGTAATAATTACATGCCCCATTGAACTCAAAAGGGTTAGTGAAAGGTCAGGTGAACAGAGAAAATATAAGAAAATGTAAAGAAAAAGCTGCAGTTTGGTCTTGGTTGGTATATACAAAAATTATTTAAGTGAACAGAAATTTCATGGAAAAGACAGAAGACACCATCATTCTGTTCAGGTTACATTTTACACAAAGCTCAATGTAAGAAGACATTTAAGTCACTTTAAACATGGTGTCTCCTTATTACTCATGTCTCCTCTTCCTTGCATAAGCAATGAAGAAGCAATGATATTAGGAAATGGTATTAGGAATTGATATTAGGAATTATATTTAAACATATAAAAGTTATATATGGAGAACTATAAAACATATAAAAGTTATATGCTTAAATATAATTCCTAATATCAATTGCAATGATATAAGGAAAATGTTTGAATATAATTCTTGTAGCATGTAAGAACAAATGGATAATTTACACTATAAAAATTAAAGATAAACATAAACAGGATTTCAGCTGGGCATGGTGGTGTGCACCTGTAATTCCCAGTTGTGCAGGAGCCTGAGGCAGGATGATTGCTTGAACCCAATAGTTCAAGGCTGCAGTGAGTTATGATCACATCTGTGAATAGCCACTGTACTCCAGCCTGGGCAATATAGCAAGACCCTGTCTCAAAAAAAAAAAAAAAAAACAAATATAGTAAATAGGATTGAATTATCTGTCCTCATGGACCTGTGGACAATTCAAGTCTCAGCACATCCTTTACAACATGTCCAGTTTCTCTTGGTATCTTAGATGTTTAAATCTGAAAAAACTAATAAAGCTTACTAGTGCAAAAACCAGTAGGTGTCAACAAAACCGCAACAATCCACGTACAGATTCAGCTTCTAGATGGCTCTTCAACCTCCTTCATTAGTAAGGTGAGGAATGGACGCCGCCGTGCACCTCCCTGCACTCTGCACGTACTGTGCTTTAGGAACCGCTTTTCAAGGTTGCCCTTGGTATTCTTTTTACTACATCAAAACTTGGCATTTGAAAGGAGGGGCAGATAAGAAAGTAGGAAAAGAAAATACGCTATGATTTGCCCTGGACCTTAGCTCCCCTATTAAGAGCCCAGTATACTCCAAAAGCATTTATGCTGAATTTCTAAATACATTCCTAATAGCATAAGAACTAAAATTATCTCATTGCCAAACAAAAGGCTTCTGCATTGAAATGTGACAGCTTGCTTCTCAGGCAGCTTGTTGCCAGAAGGATACACACAATTTCCAGCAGAAAATTGGTTTCAGGAATTCACCCAATAGTCCAGACATAAAATAAACTTCCCTAGTTGTTTGTAACAGGGCAAGGCCATTGAGATTCACCCCTGCTCCATTCAACAGAGAGCCCTGAATTTCCTTCAAATTTAAAAACTCAAACTAACTGAACCCGATTATGCCTCAAATGCTATAGACCAGCATTGCATTCTGAGGCATTTCTATTTCTTCAGTGATTTTATTCCACAGAATTGCTCATGACTTCAGACAGTATCACTTAATTAAGCCCCAGTAGAACTGAATTTAAGCTTTCACCTGAGAAAATATATTCCACCATTACTCAGGAATGAGTTTGCCACTACTGGACATGACATGAATACTTTAGCTCTATTAAATAGAATTTTCCCAAAAGTTCTGAGCCATTTTTTGTCTTCATAAAAGCACAACACATGTCCTTGATAGTTAGCATTTGAATATGAATAGAGAAATTCATGATTTGGTGGCATTTGCAAAAATGGACTTTCAAAATTATTTTCGTTTTTTAAAATTGTACCACCAGATGCAAATTTAGTGATCATTAAGGCTGCTCTTATCATTTTCATGATTAGAAAGGAGACCCAGAAACACCAACTGATTGGTTCAAATCAGGCAGTCATCTAGGGTAGAACCAAGACCAAAATCCAGCTTTTCTGCTTCCTTATGTCTCTTTTCAAAGCAACAGAAAAAGGACATGAAAAACAGAAGGTCTAGAGAATGCTGATTCTCTCATGAAAGACATGGCCTTCCAGGCAACTGGCTCCTATAAGCCTGGCAAAAGCTGCCAAGGGGAACAGTCACTTGTCCATTTGAAGGGAAGGAGGCAACTTAAAAGATGAAAGAGTCATGAGAGATCCCTGCTCCAGCCCCAGTCCCCATAAAACTGTTAAGTTTTTTTAGTTTGATAGGCATATTTGACTTTAAAGAAAATCTGAAACATAAAATCCAAATTTATAGATCAGATAAATCAGGAAGCACAGTTTATTTTACAAAAAATAAAAATAAAGAAAGAAATCTTTGCTTTACTAAGCTCTTCGCTCCAGTTTTCTCTAAAATAATGACCTCCCTCATGATTAATAAATATTCCATTCAGGTGCAACATACAGGGCTATTTCTCTTGCATTAAGCAAGGTACACCTCTGCACTGTTGACTCCACTAAATTTAGCTTACTTTCTTATTGTAATTGGGAGGGAAACGCATAGTGTGAGATGCCCACTGACAATGGTCTGCTGGTGCCAGGTCACGCCCACTCAGAAGAACTATTGTGGGCATATCTCCCAACTCTGCGTTCACTGGTTAAGGGGTCTGATAGTTGGTCCTTTGTGGATGAACACAGTGAGGAACGGAGAAGGCATGAGACTGTGAAGCAGGTTCACTGTGTACCACCAGTTGTCAACTTGTCTGAGTCTAGTGACAAAACACATTCATATACAAGTTACAGGAAGCAGACGTATTACTTACACATAGGCAGCAAGGAACAAAGAAGCATGAGATCCATGGTGAGCTAGTTCCCCAAGGCTCAAGAAAGCTGCCCAGGCTGCTTGTGCCCCACTTGCAGCACAGCTGAGGACCCTGAAAGGCAGCCACCCTGGGTTGTAGACCTCAGGGACATGTGACCCACTGGGCCAAAGAACATCCTGCTTCCAGGGGGAGAAAGGAACAAAGCCCAGACTGTCCCATGCACTTCCTGCTTAACTCAAGTGTTACATCCCCTAGGAAGGACACAAACAAGGCCTGGACCCTTTCCTGCAGCTCCTTCTGATCTCAGCTATTGCCTTCCCAGCACATTCTATAGTTATATACATAGAACTACAGGAACTACAAACAGCGGGGAGAACTGAGTCAGCTCAAGGCCACCTAAAAAGCTGTTCTGCAAAAGCAAACTTGTTTAGGTTCTGCAAGTTACTTGGAACAAAAAATAAAAGATCATACAGAAATGGTCCAGGGCCGTGGTCGGATTCCAAGTAGCCTGGAGTCTAGGCTTTAGCAGACTCGCTGCAAAGAAAAAGAACGTAACTCCCTACAAAGAAAAAGAAAAGAGAAGAGAAGCATACCCTACTGTGGAATGGAAGTTTAGGGAAGCCATTCCAAAGGCCTCAAGTTCTGTGCCAGGCATACAGACCATGGCCCAGGCAATGTGCCAGCATCAACATGGCATCAACAGAACAATGACAGTGATACAGGGCAGCCAGGACTACTCTGGGCTGGGGATGCCTGGACTTCATGTCCCCAGGTGTACCCATAAAAGAGGAGCGACTGGGCCCATCTCACAGCTACCATCTGGAAGCTTAAAAGCTCATGGAAATATGAGAGAGGACAATTGGTGGGACCAAGTAAGAAAAATGACTCATCTGCACCTCTGAGCTAGTGTTATCAGGAGACAGATCTGGTAAGTGGAGCATAAGGAATGGGAAAATACTAAATGAAAGCTACTTCTTTGGCCTAATTGGCCCAGATCTGTCCTCCTAACAATCAAATTTCACTTAGCCTGAATTATTGGGTCTCAAAGATTTAATGACGGAACAGAGTCAACATGCTCATCGTCCACCCACCTGGGTAGGGGTGAGTAGTCATTGAGACTATTTGTGTGTGGGAGTAATCGCTGGGCTCACAGGATGTTAGTGACAATATTTAATGAGGTGCACTATTTCACTGTGGCAGACACTAGAAAGGATTTATCATTAGCACAGTTCTAAGATTTCATACTGCAATTTCAATTGGTGCTTATGTGAGGAATAGCACATTTTGGGTGCATTAAGAATCATTCTATTCCTTATGGACTCTTTTGTGATCTTTACCCACCTAACCCATGAGTAGGGTGATATAAAACTATTGAACTATTTGCTGTCTCTTGCTAAACGTAATTGGCCTTGCATGAAAGACACAGCATGCGAATTACCTAACATCCAAGTCTACGGTCCAACCATCCCATTATTGTCCTAATGAATCTGTGGCTTCCCAAAATTCTGACAATGTCCACAAACAAGAATAGGTGAAAATCGTATCTGCCATTCAAACTGACTTTCCAATTTGACTAGAGAATTATGATAGATATGTACATGTGTAATAAATTTGAATAGTCAATTTCATTCATGTAACCAAATATTTCTTTTCTTACAGGCCAATTCTCGAGTATAAATAAAAACTTTAATTGAGACTAAGATTTGCTTATCTTTTCATTGTTGATATATTTGGCTCCATTTATATAATTGAGGTTACTGAAAACATTTGGGATAGGAAACATGCTCAAATCTTGTAAAGTTTATTGGTCCAGTGTTTTTAAAAAATTATTATCTAATACATTTTGTGTTGGGTTAATGATGAAATATTTTGGCATAAAGAACAAAAGGAATTTTTCCTATGGCTCTTCTCATTTGCAAAATGAGTTAAAAAATAAAGCCCATTATTCTTTTTTATCCAACAATCCTATTATGGGCTCAACTGACCAATAAAAAGTATCCAGCTGGGTACATGGATGGGGGTTCAACCTTCATTTATTCAGTTTGAATCTTTCCAAATAATCACCTCAGTTCAATAATTTTCAACTCTCCTTTCATTTTGTCCCAGATAGATCCGGCCTAAATGACTGTTTTAGAAGAAAGTGGATATTCCACCAGTCAATCAAGAAATTTCCACAAGAAGATAAAAGGCAAGCAGATTGAATACGGAAACTTACCCAATTCCCAGAGAACCTGTGTCCTGAAATCATTTGGTTTTACATCTGTGTCCCATCTAGGAGCAGTCACCCAGTCATTTAACCAAATACCTCCTTAAACTGTCTGCAAATACACTGCGGTTCATTTGGGTAGATTTTTTTAAAAGAAAGTCTGTATATTATTAATAAAATAATATCACATGTTTATTAGTAGACAATTTAGAAAGTATATTCAAACCAAAAAAGAAAATAAAATGAAATTATCCATATTTTCCTCCTACTTCTAAAATATGTTTTGTGAACCTTTGTTCCGTAATGCTCCTATCTTCTCTTCCTCTATATAAGTGTGTGTATGTGAAGTTTATGGGTTGTGTGTGGTGTGTGTGTGTGTGTGTGTGTGTGTGTGTGTGGTATTGGAGGGATGTCGGGGTGTAGGGGGGTATCGTGTCAAAACCCTATTAACCCTATTGAGGGTTCAAGAGGCCAAACAAGAGACCCAGAGCCAGCAAACAAGACATGGGGTTTTGTTGGGGGCTTACACACAAGGGAGAGAGTCCAGTGGCACATGCTGGACAGGAGAACCGCAACCACTTTGCAAATAGTATGCAGGTTACACAGCATTTTCACTTAATACCCTCCCTCTAACGACCTCCACCCAGCAATCTTCATTTAACCCAAAACTCAGGGCCTCGATCCCCTGCAAGGTGTGTAGACGGTGTGTGGTGTGCATGTGTATACTCTCGAGCTCCGAGTGTTGGGATTCATTGCCCGCGTTACTTGCTTCGCCACGTGCACCTACGTAACACCACCACACTATGACGATATCTAGTCTCAGGAAGTTTTGAGCTCAGAATCCTAAGTGCTGAGCTTAGGATCTTTGTCGTTTCTCACACCCCAAAACTATTACTGGATTGCTTGCCTGGATTCTGGCCTCACCTCACTCCGCATGCTTTCAGTCAACATTTTGTTTTGTTTCCACCTGTGAGACCCGCTAAGCTTGTCTTATTACTGGACACCTGCCCCTGCTGGGCCCTTTTGGTGCCAATCTCTGCCTCAGTTCCACCTCTGCTCTGGTCTCCAACCTCCAGTCCACCTCTGCTTCCTGCCAACTCTCTCTCGCACTCTACCTGGACGTCTTTTTCTCTTCCTAGATCTCCTGACACTGCTGATTCCTTTGCCAGAGGTTCCTACGTGTGCCTACCTCATCCCAAGATTGCCTTGCTGGGCTGTCACATCCCTCCACTAAAAGAAACCCACTTCTGACTCATGATGTGTGTAGACAGTCCTTTAAGGACTCTGTTTACTCAGCAATTGAAGCCTAAGGAGATTTCTTATCACTTTCCTTTTTGGATCAGAATGATTCTTTTTGTAGAACAATATTTTAAAGCAGCTACCTGCACTTTCAAGAATGGTAAACTTTAGCAATTGTAAAACAAGTATAACTTCCCGTCTTGGAAAGCAAACCACAGATGCACGTAGCTTATAATGTTCACCCCCGAATAAGAAGGACTGCTGCATATTTTACAAGTTCAGGGAGTTGCGATATCCTCCAATGCCATTGAATGTTTGAACTTAGAAATAACTGCTCAATTTCCAGTAAGACTCTCTACCTCATCCTGGCTCTGCCCCTTCTGGTCCTACATTCTTGAGTCCATGACCCAACTTCTTTCCCAACTCTAGCACTGACAGTTCCCTGATAGGAGAAGTTTGCAATTTTGTTAAGGAAAATAAATAAATACATTAACAAAACCATCATTACTTGGAAGGCTTAATTGTTTTATGCTGGTTGAATATTACTACTTTTGACTCACAACATCCAGTTGTGAAATATCTAGTAAGTCCATAATTTCGGCTCTAAGTTCTGATTTCTTCCCTAATACATAACTCATCCACTCTGCTACCTTGTTCAGAGTTCCAAAGCAGGAATTGGGCAACAGAGAACAAGACAGGAAACCTCCTGTTGAAAGACAAAAAGCAAAGGTCCAGGTAGGCAGACAGGATCACTAGCCCTCCCTCCTCCTATTTAAAGAATTACCCCAGCAACTCTCTTTCCTCTCCTACATCAAATTTTCTGTTCCTAATGTATCATTTCCATCAACCTGCAACTTGAAACATCAAATAATGAGTCAGCTTTCCTTCTCCCTCAAACAGCTCCCCACTTTCAAAACAAACACCCAGCACCCAACACACACACACACACACACACACACACACACACACACACACTTCCAGAGGACAAAATATAAAACAAGTTAGGAAACTGCATTGGAGAAAAGAAGTAAAAATTATACTTAAGACACCCGCACACCACTTCCTACTGCCATCCCAGAAACAGAATGGATGCCTAGAGAATCTCCCCAGAAGTATGAGAGTGATTTTGAGTGGAGGGAATTTCTGACGAATTCTCTGGCATACCCAGTAGAATGCCTGGTAGGGCATGGAAAAATGGTCAGCAGAGAGAAAGAGAAGGAGGGAAGTTAGGCAAGACAAGGCAAGCATCACCTCTGGTTTCATAAATAGCCAAGTGTGGTGGAGTGGGGATTTCTAGGTTTTTCATGAACTTAAGAGCAGGCATTTGAAGATACCTAGAGAGAAGATCCAGTTTGCGAACCAACCCCAAAAGAGGCCAGCCAGAAGAATGAAGGTGTATTAGCCCATTTTCATGCTGCTGATAGAGACGTACCCAAGACTGGGCCATTTACAAAAGAAAGGGGTTTAATGGACTTACAGTTCCATGTGGCTGGGGAAGCCTCACAATCTTGGCAGAAGGCAAGGAGTAGTAAGTCACATCTTACGTGGATGGCAGCAGGCAAAGAGAAAGAGAGCTTGTGCAGGGAACTCCTCTTTTAAAACCATCAGATCTCATGTGACTTACTCATTATCACAAGAACAGCACAGGAAAGACTTGCCCCTGTGATTCAATTACTTCCCACCAGGTCCTTCCCACAACATATGGGAATTCGAGATGAGATTTGGGTGGGAACACAGTCAAACCATATCAGAAGGGAACCACCCTCTTGACAGTTGGAGAGCAGGGGAGGGGAAGCAGTGGTGCCTCCAAAGCATCCCTGCAATACTCTGTAAAGGGCACTAGCACAGACACCAAAGATCATCCCATTGTGACACACAAGAGAGCCAACATTGGAAGTCATCCATGCCTAGAGGCTCAGCCATGGACATCAGTAGCTGGACTGCATTAGCAATGGAGTGGGCAATAAAAAATAAGGGAGTGAATGAACTTTTGTGTTGCCAAACTGTACCCAGGCACATACACAAACTCCACCTCTGCCTTACACTGCCAAGGGATGGACCCTGAAGCTCAGTGGGATAGCATCAGGCCCATGAGTTGGGGAAGAGAAGCCTCTGAGAGGGAGCTGTGAACTGTGATATGAAGCAGAGAGTGACATGTCAATTTGACTGACTATGTACACAACAGAAAGTTTTTAAATGTAGTTGATTGAGATACATGGTCACAAGAAGATTGTTTTCCACTGCCCAGTGAAAATAGTGGCTTTAAAAAGAATTAAATTCTGTTAAATAAATATATATTTTTCCCACCCTGATTTGTAATCACTGAACTCACTTCTGATGGCATATATACCTAAAAGTCAGAAGGAAGAGAGCTGATCCATTATGGAGAGGACCGAGACACTGAATAATGAATTGAATGAGATCACAGTGATGATGTCAGGCAACGGATATTAGCCTGATGTAAGACTAGTTTTCTAGGTCCAAGGTGAATCCAAGAACAGGTTTTTTTCTACACAGGGAAGTGTTCCCTCACACAGGAACACAGACTTATAGAACATGATATTAATAAAAAGGACAAGCAGCGTTTAATGCCTCCTCCCAACTTCTCAAATCCAAACGGAAAGAAACAGTGTACCTCTGGCCACAGAGAGGAGATCGTTTCTTCTCAACATCCCAAGCAGGATGTAGCCCACGCTGATGACTGAGGAGTCATGTTGGGGGAGTGGGTGCAACTCAGTGGTCAGAGGGCCTCAGGAAACTGGCCTCTTTATCATGAGTCCAGCTACAGGAAGTCCTTCCATCAGCAAAACCCAGGAGATGCCACACAGCAGCGTGGGTCAAATATATGTCCCACTGTCTAAGGCTCCTCAGAAAGACAGCATCGGACCCCTCTTCAAATAAGGCAGCTGATTTTAGTCTCACTTATCAGGAATGTCCAGGCAAACAGCAAGTAGCCTAGACACACTGAGAAGCCAGCCTCTCAGCATAGCAGGGTGGTCAGGGAGACAGAAGCTGGAGTTTCTCAAGGCCATGGGGTGGGTGGGAAGAAAGAAATAAACAAGCATTTTTAAATGCACAATTAAAAGCCAAGTAGACAATTTTGCTTCAAAAATCAAAGTGGGGCCAGGCCCGGGGGCTCATGCCTGTAATCCCAGCACTTTGGGAGGCTGAGGCAGGCAGATCACTTGAGGTCAGGACTTCAAGACCAGCCTGACTAACATGGCAAAACCCCATCTCTACTAAAAAATACAAAAATTAGCCAGATGTGGTGGTGCATACTTGTAATCCCAGCTACTTGGGTGACTGAGGCAGGAGAATTGCTTGAACCTGGGAGGCAGAGGTTGCAGTGAGCCAAGATCATGCCACTGCATTCCAGCCTGGGCAACAGAGTAAGACTCTGTTTCAAAAAAAGAGAAATCAAAGTGCATTTTTAGGCAACTTGCAGCAGCCAACTTTATATCTAAGGTCTTTAGGCTTCTATCGCAAATATAAGAGAGGGTAGGGAAACCAAAGAAAGAAAAATCTCAATTCTAAGTGAATTTGGTTGGAAGGGCCTATGCCCCATGGAAGATTGTCTAAGAGATCCCTCACCAAGCCCTCTTTGCTGCCAATTTCTAATACTCCTTTACTGCATATTATAAAGCTCTATCATAGTTCCAAAGTGCCACTAAGGAAATGGAACTATTAGTATTAATATATGCGTATACACAGAAATAAAACATTTAAAAATTTCTTCTAATTTAGTTATAAAAATATTTCTGCCACTAACAGAACCCAGTATATATTTAGCCAAGCATCAGGTCTGAGCAAAGATAGTGGCAAGCCAACCAAATATCTGTAGAAATAATCTTAATATTTGTATTATTTGTATAGCTCCGCAATTACAATTACAAAAGAGTTGAGCGATAAGAAATCATCGAATTCTGTTTTAAAATACCCTGGAATCTTAATCTTCACTGAAACCTGCCAAAATTTCTAAGAAGATATTTAACTACACTCCCACTTGGCTTCATTTAAGTTTTTATAAATGTGTTTACCATCATGATTATAACTTTGAAAATATTGCCTTATAAATATTTTATCAACAAGAAGTTTTAGCACTCCCCCGCCCACTGACTTTGAAATAAAACAAAACTGTCTTTCTTGATTTGAGTGGAAGAAAATTTTCCATATATATATATCCACAAGTTTTGACAAATTTTGTCTTCAGTCATTCTGAATGGAAACTTCTAAATTCCAGTGTGAGAGGCTTGCAAAAGACATTAGTTATTGAGCTTTTAGGATTGAAACTCTGCTGTGATTTTGTGATAACAATCTTGGCAATATAGAGATAAATTCAGCTAATGTACTTGGAAGAGCTACAGTGAGATTGGATTCAAAGGATATTTGCTAGAAATTAGATGTGTTTTCCTCCTATAGTTAATAGCTTTAAACAGTAATGATACTATCCTACTTCCTGACACACATGTAAAAGCATCAATAAATGTCTTCTTTCATCTCAGTTTGCCTTTTAACAGAAAATTACTTGAACTTCCAATGGTGTTAACTTATAGGAAAATAAGAAAGGGGCATTTTGACTTTATTTAAAAGATAGTACCAGCTCTGTCCTAGAACAAATCCTTTGAGCCTGATTCAAAGACTAAGTAAATGATACATGAGCACACTGATAGCCTGATGGCTGTAAATCATTCCCTACCTCTAGAATCAAAAAATTTAAAAAAAAAAAAAGGAGAAGGTAATGGTTCAGAAGAAAAGCACAAGAATTTGTGGGGAGGGGTAAGAGTAACAATAAAAACATATGCCTGTTGAAGTGTTTTTTTAAACCACTTCCAGAAATAACTGGCAAAATAAAGCCTCTAAATGTTTAAGCCAAATTAAATTGCTTACAAATGATCAGTAAAACATGGTTGCCATGGTTTCAGGTGCCCACAATGTGGTGTATAAACTAAACATTTCCTTGCAGCAAAAATGCCTGTGTATTAAGCATGAGCCACTCACACACACACACACACACAAAACTAATTATAGTGTTCTTAGGTGTTCGAAATCTTTCAAAAGTAAAATAATGATTAATTATAACTTTTTAAGTGTCAGCTGATCTTACCTGTTAGTGCGGCAGCCATCAGTTGTTCTTGCTCCAAGTTCTCAGACTTATCTTTGCACTAAAACCCAAGCCCTCCCCAGATGTCTAGCAAAGAACTAAATGGCCTCTGATCACAATAAAGTCACAGCCAGCCTCTGACCCTACAGGTATTCTAAATGTTCAATAAGAAGACCTTGATTTGCTAGGAAGTTGCTTAAAGCCATTTTCCTGGAAGGATCTGAAACTTTATCATGGATTTCAGTTAGGTTTTGTTTTTGTTTTTGTTTTTTGTTTCAATTTTGCCAAAGAAGTCCCCCTTCCTTTACCCCTTATTTCCTCCATCACACTCCAATATGGAATTCTGTGGACTTAAAAATCAATCCCTTGATCATTGAACATTTATTGACCAGCACTATTAGGCCAGATGCTATTTAGACATTAAGGTTACAAAGATAAATAGGACATAGCTTCTTTTTTTCATAGACGACATTGATTAGTCAGTGTAATTTTTTAGACCACTAATTTCTAATATAGTGTGATAAAGCAGTGGGAGAAATATGGACAGCATGTTATTCCCAGAAGAAAGAGCACAGACGAGAGGCACAAACTTTAGCCTGGGAAATCCAAGAGAGCCAGGAATCTTCCTACAGTTTACCCTTGACTTGTATGTCAGCCCATAGTAGGAATTACCCAAGTGTAAGGGAGAGCTGAAGAGAATTCCAGTTAGAGGGAGAGCAGAGTCCCAACTTAGCATGTTCAAGGAATTATAACACCGTATGTCCCAATGTGGCATAATATGTCAGGTAAGAGGTGGCAGAAATAAAGTTGGAGAAATGGACAAAAATGAGGTCCTAGATTCTCATGATATTATTTTTATCCTAGATTCTTGTAGGATCCTAAATCCTACTGGTTCTGTTTCTCTGGAGAACCAGCCATGTTTAGGAATATAAGGTTAATGTGGAGTCATTGAAGGTTTTGGGTAGGAGAGTCATGTGGTCTGATTTGTCTTTCAGATAGATGACTGTGAAGGGCAAATTTGAAAGGGACAAAAATGAAAACAAGGAAATCACTTAGGAGACTATGCGTGACTACTATTTTTATGTCAACTTGGCTGGGACACAGGATGTCCAGATATTTGGTCAAATATTATTCTGGGTGTTTCTGTGAAGGTGTTTTTTGATGAGATTCATATTGAAATCAGTGAATTTGAGTAAAGAAAATTGTCCACTATAATGTGGATGAGCCTCATCCAAGCAGTGGATGGACTCAGTAGAAAATGAAAGCAATCTGCCCTGAGGAAGGAAGAGTTCTCCAGCTGACTGTCTTCAGACTCAGATTCATGTGCAGCATTGGTTCTTCCTGCCTGACATCCTTCCACTGGGCAACTCTGCTCTCCCAGTGTCTCCTGTACCACTGACCTGCCCTGCAGATTTCATACTTACCAGTTGCTGTAATACCATAAGTCAATTTTTTATCATTGATTAACTCATTGATTGGTTGATTAATTTTCTGTTGATTCTGCTTCTTGGAAAACCCTATTACACTCTGTGGCCCAAGACATAGATGATGAGGGCTCAAACTGGAGTAGTGATAATAAAGGTGGAACTTAATATAATTTAAGAAGAAAAATCAGCAATACTGATGACTAAAGTGTGGGGAGGTGGAAGGAGGTGCTATGCACCCAGGCACTTTGCTAAGTGACGGTCTTTGACTCCTGTGCTCTAGCACAGATTTATGAAGTTGAAGAAACTCAAAGACCTTACTTGTTTGCACAATATGGTGCCTCTATGGTGCCTCTTTGACTCTAGCACTGCAGTCAAAGACCATCACTTAGCTAAGTGCCTGGGTGCATAGCTGTACCACCAACTAAGGTAGAAACCCTAGAGTAGGCAAAGTCCCAGACAGGGTGATACAAGCCGTGAGTTTCAGACATGTTGAGTTTGAGGAGCCCTGGGCATCAGAGTTGAATATATGAGTCCAGAGCTCAGAGGAGACAATGGCTGGAAATGCCAATTTGGAGCTCATCCTCCATCATTTAGAACTGTATACATGAGACCTAATACAAACACTCAGAAAAAGGTTGCAGGAAAAGAAAAGCAGTGAGCCAGAGGCAAAATTTTGGGAACCACCCAAGTTTAATGAGTGGGCAAAGAAAGTAGAAATAAAAATAGGGCAAAGCAAGTGGACCCCAGACACCTCATCACAAAAGTTTAAGAACTGCAAGAGTCAGATTGTATTCAACTTGCCGAAGACACAAGGCTCCTGGATTGGAGACAAAGAGTTTATTACTGACAGCAATAGCAGTAGCCTGAACATTGGCATTTTCTTGCACAAGTTTCCCAAACACAAATTCCCACAGGGTAGTGCTTTATCACATCTTTTCCTTCTCCTTAAAGAAATGGTTAAAGAAAGGAAAATGACCGGTGGACTTGTGAGGAGAAGTCATTACAGACAGTGGAGCTAAAAAAAAAAAAAATGGCAAAAGGGAAATAAGCCCACTCCAAGGTGACCAGAATTACTTTCTGGGATGGGCCAGAGCCATGACAATCACCAAGCTAAATGGATTTGCTGTTTTTCAATCATCCACACAGGCTACCAATGGGCCTACCTCACTGAGAATAAACCAAGATCAAACCATTATGGGAAGACACCCTAGATTTAGTTACAGCAACACCAACGAATGGCGAGAAATCCTAACAAGAGAAAGTAACTCCATGGTTTTCTAACCCACAGGACCCCCAAGCCACAAGTCCAGCAATATATTCTCAGCACAGAGAAACAAAAACAAACAAACAAACGTAGAATCAAACCTCTGCATTGAGGAAAACTCATCAAGAAGCTCTAAGCTCAGTGGCACAAATCACTGTTGCACTGAGACCTGCCATAACCTCTTAGGTGAGTAGTTCTCTGGGAAAGCGCTTACAAACTTGTGTGGGAATTTCAAGCATGTTTTAACCCCATAAGTTCCTTTAATTACTTGAGCATATGTGTTTTATGGTTCAGTGAGGAAGTTATAAACTCTGGGCACAGGTTTATGAATTTGAAGAAACTCAAAGACCTTACTTCATTGCAAAATATGCTGTCTCTATGGAAATCTAAACAGACATTTTTAAAAGAGTAGTTTTTTAAAAAAACTAAAAGAAAAAGAATCAGTTGCAGGTCATAAAAATGTATATTTCTTATAATTACACATGTGTGTATTTTTAATTATATGAATTATGTACTTTATGTGACATCTGCATGTCTTATTAGATGATATTACAGTCATTAAGACAACAAAATCACTCAAGTACCATTTACATCATTTGTATAAGTTTTTATACAAACGTGGTATATAAAGAGATCATCATCCACAGCTTCATAGCTCCTTTGAAAAAACTTAACCAGCCATACAAATCAACGTTAACAGTAGTTTCTATCACCCAGTACTTCAATTATGAGATTTTTTAACTCATACAAGTCTTTCATGATCCTTTTATGTCCATGCTTCATAATGGAGTTTATTTGTCTCTCAAAACTCAGATCAGATTCTCCTTGCCCTAATGTCACACCCCATTCACCACTCCCACCCTAATAGAGCTGGTCACTCTTCAGGATTGATTGTAAGCCTGTCTATTGTTGTTCTTACAATGCTGTATGGTAATTTATTCACTCAAGCCTTTGCCTCCCCAGTAGACTTTCCAGCAGGCTGGGACTTCGTCTTATACATTTTGAAGGGGATGGCTGAGCAAGAGCAGAATCATTTCCAAACCTAATAAGGCAAGTAAAGAAATTCCGGTGAAAAAAAGCACTGCCATCTCCAAGTAAGTTTTTAATGAGTTGCCTCGTCCAACAGTCATAACTCCCTCTGGTCCTGCCTCCTTTGAAATCTATTTTTTATTGTTGTCATTATTTGTTTGGGATTGAATATCTCCTAAAGCAAACAAGCACTAGATGCCATAACTATATCCCAGGAGAAACAAATTAGAAATTCAGGAATATAATCAGCCACTTCGAAAATCTCACTCAGTGACACACCCAGCTGGGAGTTCTGGGCCCAGAACTGGTATGCAGTCCGGACCCCCAGAATCAGATAGGGAGGCTGCCTATGTGTGTTTTAAGGCAATTTTGGAGGCTTTGAAAAAATACTGCAAAACCTAACAATCCACAAAATCACAGCTAGGAGGCTTTAGATAATCTGAAAGCAAAGACAGAAAGATCTTAGAAGTCATTAAGGTATTTGTTAATCAAGAAAATACAGAAATCAAGAAAATACAGAAGATATTTGTTAATCTAGTTAACACAGAAAGAGAATTTATTAAGTTCTTACTATGTACCTAGCAGTGTTCCTGGAGATTTTGTTGCTGTTGTCAAGAGTAAAAGTCACGGTGCTTGTAAGTAACTGAGACTTGAAACGTAGAACAAAACTTCACATATGAAACTACAAAATAATAGTAACAGGCAGTACATAATCAATGCTAAAATTGAATAGATTAGTGTACTATATAGGACGGCCACATGCCACAGTTAATCCAGAATTGTTCTGATCTATGCCTTTGTCCCTGTTTGGATGATAAGTTACATATAGTCTGGTGTCATTTCAAAGAAAGGATTTTCCCCTCCTTAGAGTAATGGCATGCATTGTTAATTCTTTACATGGATAGAAGGAGAATAGCCATCATTTTCTGCCCTTGGAAATGACACCTAGTAATCATGTATTAGAGGAATCTTGGAATTTTCCTGATTTTTTTTTGTTTCATTTTGCTTTGTTTTTGCTTTTCTGCTACTTTACTGTTAGATTTGAGTTATCAATTACTAATTATTTCGGTTTTGTGAACATAGCCCAATCTTTTGAAGTAATCGGTAGCATCCTTAGTCAATATTAACATTTCTCACACTTATAAAAAGACAAAAATTTTTTTCGGAGCAAAAGTGGAGAATCTATCTTGGAGCAAGGAACAGGAGAATTTTACTATATTTTTCCTTTTCTGTAAGGTTTTAATTTTTCCATGTGAATGTGCTATCTTTTGTATAATTTGAATGTATGATCTTTTGTTGTGACTTTATGATAAAAATAATATTTAAAAAGCAAAGGCAGAATGAGGAATATAATTCATACAAATGTTGGCTTTCTGTTGGCATCTCTTTTACATTAAAAAACAAACAAGCAAACAAAATAGAAAAAATTAGCCAGGTGTGGTTGTGGGCGACTGTAATCCCAGCTACTCAGGAGCCCCAGGCAGGAGAATCGCTTGAACCCAGGAGACGGAGGTTGCACTGAGCCAAGATCATGCCATTGCACTCTAGGCTGGGCAGCAAGAGCAAAACTTCATCTCAAAAAAAAAGAAAAAAAAGAAAAGAAAAATCTGGAAGAATGCCTGAAAAGCCTAACACACTTGGCACAGGTTTTTAGAGGCCCTGACAAGCCTGTGTTCATAGCATGCACAGTGCACCATGTACTGCTACAGAGGAATTGTTTTTATAGACTGTGTTTGTTTTGTTTTACATTCACTTTAAAAACCTAAGAAAAGCTGGAGGAAGGATTAAAGGCTCATAATAAATTTTACAAGCCTGGACAATGAAGAAACTCCAGAGTGTTATGAGGTGTTAAATAAATTGAATTGACTAAACTTTCTGCCCCATTATCGTGATGGCCTTTACACATCTCACAATGTGGAGACTATTAGGTGTTAGCCTGGCTTAGAAAGATAAATTTTCAACTTCCAGACTGAAGTGTTGACTTAGGGTATACTGTGTGAGCCATAGGATTCTTGCTCTAATCACTTCTGGCTTTAATATTTGCAAAAATGCATATAAGTTAATTTTTAAAAAAGACAGGAAAATGATGGTAAAACTTATTCAAAATGCAAATATTTTCATTTTCTCCCTCATTATTGAAGTTTTCCTGCAAGGATGGTCATAAAAGGACCCCAAGGGCAAAATAGAATTGGTTCAGCTATTTTAAAATATTAGCAAGAATCCAGTCTTCTGTGACATTTTAGATGGAGGCTCAAAATTGATGCACAATTTTAGTGCAAACCCATTTATCTATTCTGCTATATGAATTGGTTTGCCAAAGGGGCTTTTCCTCTGTGCATTGTGTAATCTTCTCATCGCTTTATCATATTAGGCATTATGGAGAGATCTGTAATAATAACTGAACAACAATTATTTTTCATGCATGGGATCATTTTGATTCCATCCAAGCCAGTTTGTTAAAGACAAAATACCCTTGACATTCTCATGGGATGTATCCTGAGACCTTTGAAAATCTGCAAATTTGTGAATACCATTGTAGAATAAAGTTTTTTCCCTTCTGAAAAAAAAAAATAAAAAAGTTTAAGCAACTCAAAACTTCTACTGCTTTGGACCTGTTTTGGCCTCTGTTTCAACCACCAACATGTTTCTAGCCAATTTTTTTTTTCTTAAAAAAAATAGTTTTTTAAATGGTTCTTTGGAGTTACCTTGTTTATTAAAAAATAGAAATCAATTAAGCAATCAAGTAAATACAAAATTGATTATTTCAGAAGACCAATAAAATAGGCAAACTTTTATCAGTTTGACTAAAGAAAACACAAAAAATAACACTAAGATAGAATCAAGAAAGACAATATAATGATATCAAACTAAAACAATCAACTAGGTCAAAATCTAGCTTAAAGAGAGTTTATTCAAGCACAGTTTGAGGAGAGCCTACAGAGAAATACAGATTCCAAAGAATGGAAGTCAATGTTTCCAAGTATAGAAGTTTGGGGTTATTTATATAAAGTTTAAGGAAACAGAACAGAATTTCAATATCTTTTTACGTAAAGCTTAATGCATAATTCCAACAATCTGATGAGTCAAGGTGGTCTAGGTATGAGACAATAAAAGAGTCAGTTAACCTATAACAAAGATCAGTGCTTGAAAAGAAAGGTCTGGTCCCTGATTGTCCCTAGTCATTCGCAGAACAAGAACAATGAGGAAGAGAGTTCATCTATAAACTAAGATACGGAAGTTGCAAACATGCAACTTGACTCAAGGGCTTAATTTCTCCCTCGGCATAATAAATTTACAGGGTCCTGAAATCTTATTTTCTTTCATAATTATATATATAAAAAATATTATTTTTAATTTTAAGATAATATGGTATAACTTTATACCAGTAAACTTGAAAATCTAAATAAAATGGAAAGCAAAAATGAAAATAATTGACTTAAAAAGACTTATTAAACCTAAATTGATCCACAATTACAGAAGTAGTAAAAAGTTGTGAAAAAAAAAAGGGTCCCATAGTAAAGGTACTAGTCCAAGATAGTTTTACAAGAAAATACTATGAAATCCTCAAGGAACAAACAATTTCTATGTCATACGAACCAAGTAGTACTTTTTCCAATAATACAAGAATGGTCAACATGAGGAAATCTGCTGATGCCAATGGCTTTATTAAAAGATTAAAGGGGACTGGGCACAGTGACTCATTCCTGTAATCCCAACACTTTGGGAGGCTGATGAGATCAGATCACTTGAGGTCAGGAGTTCTAGACCAGTCTGGCCAACATGGCGAAACCCCATCTCTACTAAAAATACAAAAATCAGTCGGCTGTGGTGGCTCATGCTTATAATCCCAGCTACTCAGGAGGCTGAGGCAGGAGAATCACTTGAACCCAAAGAAAGCATTTAATAAATTTACCATCAATTTCCGATTTTAAAAATCTTATTAATAGAAGAATAGAAGAAAATTACTTAAATTTGATAAATTACTTCTACCAGCAACCTTCAGGAAACTTCATACTTAATGATGAAAGTTAATATTCACATTAAAGTTAGGAATAAGATAAGCACTTCTATCATTAAAAACTCTTCTACATTGTTTCTGTTTAACCTGTCCAAGCTAAATGACTTGTTATGAGTCTTTGTTTTCAGCACTTAGTAATTTACACAATCGAAGGTCTACATCATGAGAATCACAGATAGAGAAATTAGAATGTTCAAACAACAAAGGTATTTCTTCAAGAGATATTCAAAATGTAACATCCAAACCTTCTGAGGATTGGTTTTTTTATAAGGCTGCCTAAGAAGCTCTGTCTACTTTAAATATAATTCTCTGCTGTAAAGTCATTTAGAAATTAGATAAAATGCATTTTCTTACATACACTGCTTGACAGGAATACAAGTCTAATGACAATCAGTAGAGTAAAAAGAATTTTAATGCCTCAGGTTCCATAGAAGCTTGGTTAGCTATGGCGTAAATTCATCTCTACAGACCTAATTCAGGAGAAATGTTGTTACGGTAACTGAACAGATCGTAAGCTCCACAGGCACCATGCTTTCCGTGGAACAGTTTTCATTGCTAACAGAGAGTGCTGACTGCATTTATTTTTTAAAAAGTCTGTGGCTTGTGTACAAGTAGAAGAGCATTTTTTTCACTACATTAATTTTATATGTTTTAGAATCTAGACTAAAGGCTATAAATCAGAAGAAAGACAACTAGAATATCCCGGTTGTCTGTGACATAGCACCTCTGAAATAAGTATCACAAAAAGAAAATACAACAAAATAAATATACCAACATTGGATTATAACTCAAAGTGTAAGACAAACATCCATGAGTCAATGCTAGTATAAATAAGTGAATGAATAAATAAATAGGGAGAGAAAAGATAAATCTACCATGCAGAATTCCAAACAATTTGTGTGGCTATTCCAACCCTAAGGGAGGTGGAGCATAACTCCCACCTTCAAGTGTAGCCTGCACACCGTGACTTCCAGCAAATACAGCAAGAAAGGGGGGAAAAGAGTAACTTGACAGTGGAGAAACCTGATTAACACACCTAAGCGAGGTGCTCATGGTAAATATCAAGAGAGAGTGGTAAGTCATGTGGATGGTATGCGCCCTTGATAGGATGTGATGAGACTGGCATTTTACCTCCTCAAAACCCATAATCCCAGCCTAATCAAGAGAAAAAACATCAGGCAAATCTCAATTGAGGGACATTCTACAAAATGCCTGACCAGTCCTCCTTGAAATTGTCAGGGTCATCAAAACAAGGAACATTTTTGAAACTGTCATAATCAAGAGGAGCCTAAGGAGTTGTGATGTCTAAGTGTAACGTGGTCTCCTGGATGGGATCCTAGAGCAGAAAAGGGACATTCGGTTAAAAACTCAGGAAATGTGAATGAAGTATGGACTTTAGTTCATATTGATGTATCCGTACTGGTTCCTATATTGTGACAAACATGCTACACTAATGTAAGATGTTGATAATAGGGCAAACTTGACATGGACTCATGAGAACTCTGTACTGTCTTCACGATGTTTTGTAAATCTGAAACTATTCCACAATTAAAATGTCTTTTAAGATAATAGAAAGGAAATACAGATAAATGAGCTGACTTTTTTTTTGTTTTTTGTTTTCTGTTTTTGAGATGGAGTCTCACTCTTTGCCCAGACTGGAGTGCAGTGGTGCCATCTCTGCTCACTGCAACCTCCACCTCCTAGGTTCAAGTGATTTTCCTGCCTCATCCTCCCAAGTAGCTGGGATTACAGGTGCACACCACCACGTCCAGCTAATTTTTGTATTTTTAGTAGAGATGGGGCTTCACCATGTTGGCCAGGCTGGTCTCAAACTCCTGACCTCAAGTGATTCACTGCCCCAGCCTCCCAGAGTGCTGGGATTATAGGTGTCAACCACTGCGCCGGGCCTGAGCTGACATTTTTATTTCTCCAATGCTACTCAGAAAATAAAGCGATAAAGTAAAGCCTTGACACTCACCAATTTAATATTCTTGGATACCTTGATTAATAAGTTAGCTGGATAAAGAATTTTAAATTAGATATCATTTTCTAGTATAATTTTGAAGACATTTCTCCATTATCTTAGAGTTTCCAGCATTACTGTTGCAATATTGATGTCATTCTAACTTTGAATTCTTTTTTATCTCTCTGAAAAATAAAATAAAATAAAATTTGTAAAGTTCCCTTATTGTTCCTGGCATCTTGAGATTTCATCATGCTGTACCATTGTGCCAAATGAAGTGGGCCCTTCAACCAAGAAATTCATGTGCTTCAGTTCTGCATAATTTTTGTAATTCTGTTGATGAATTCGTCTCCTCCATTTTCTCTGTTCTCTCTTTGTAAAATTCTTATTATTTTGGATTTTAGGTTTCCTGACCTTGTGCTTTAATTTTCATATTTTTTTCTCTCATTTTTATCCTTTTTCTCTTTTTCCACTTTCTGAGAAATTATTCAGCTTTATATTTCAACCATTCTTTCAGATTTTCCCAAGGACAATTTTTGTTTTTGTTTTAACTGATCTTTTTTGTTGCAATTATTCTATTCTTGCTTCCTGTAGGGAATCTCCTATTCTCTGAGGTTTGGTTTTGTTTGTTTGTTTTGAGACAGAGTCTCCCTCTGTTGCCAGACTAGAGTGCAGTGGCACAATCTTGGCTCACTACAACCTCCACCTCCCAGATTCAAGCGATTGTCCTGCCTCAGTCTCCCAAATAGCTGGGATTACAGGCGCACGCCACCATACCTGGCCAACTTTTGTATTTTTAGTAGAGACGGGGTTTCTCCATGTTGACCAGACTGGTCTTGAACTTCTGACCTCAGGCGATCCACCCACCTCGGCCTCCCAAAGTGCCAGGATTACAGGCATGAGCCACAGTGCCTGGCCTTCTCTGAGGTTTTAAGTGATAGTTTTGTAAAGTTATCTTATTTCTAAGTAGTTTGGTGTTTTATGTTTGTTTGTTTATGACTCAAGAAGCTTTGCTCTGATGCCTGATAATTGCAGATTGTCTATACATACTTAAGAGTGGAGCTTTACAAGTCAATTAAGAGCTGGAATATTTTATATTAAATAAGAAAGGAAATCCTGTCACATGCTATACCACAAAGATGCAACTTGAGGACATTATGCTAAGTGAAATAAGCCAGTCACAGAAGGGCAAATGAAGTATGAGTCCACTTATACAAGATCTCTAAAGTGATCAAACTCATAGAAACAGAAGCATGGTGGTTTCCAGGGAAGAGGAGAAAATGGGGAGTTGTTCAATGAGTATACAGTTTCAGTTTTGCAAGATGAAAATGTTCTGGAGATCTGTTGCACGGCAATGTGAATATTCTGAAATATTGTTACTGAAGTCTACACTTAAAAACGGTTAAGATGAAAAATTGTATGTGTTTTTTTACCACAATTAAAATTTTTATTTACATTTATTAAAAAGTTGATTAGACGCTTTGAGCACAAAGGTGGGGCTATTTTGCCATGGCTCCAGTTCCAAGTCATGAGGACAGTATTTCACTAAGGCATCCCTAGCGTTAATGTCATTAGGTCTCTCCTCTGGGAAAGCGATGGGCTGCTTAGATTCCCCAAAAACTGATCATCCGAATTCCTCTCCTATAGGGTACAGGGCTGGCCGCTGGCTTTCTGTGAGGTTTGTAGGAAAAGACAGTGATTCAGTGATTTCAGAACTGAGTATAAAAATTTTACCTCTCTCCCCCCCGGCCCCCCCACTTTCAGTATGGTCCCCTGTCCTCAATTGTGCTAGGGATCCTTTCTATGTTACCCCTTCTATATTACATTTCCAGGGAATATACTTTCAATCTTCTTCCATGATGAGGGAAGAGCAAGCTATCATACAACTCTGTAGAATCAGGGCACAGGCCTAGGGAGCTTAACAGCTTCAAGAAGAAATCAAACTACTTTCTTTGCATTTACAGCGGTATCTGCTCTAATTGAGCCTTAGGGATTCAATTCCATGTAAATCTATTTGTTTCTCAACTTTCTCCACTGCCTAGTGAGGATTCAGTCAAGTCAGGTCTGCTTTATCAATTGCCACTTTCCCATCTACTTATCAGTTTTCAAAATTTTGTCCATTTTCTCTCCCATTCTCTTGTCTTCATGTGTTTATGCATTAAAAAAAATTGTTTAGGCCGGGCACAGTGGCTCATGTCTGTAATCCCAACACTTTGGGAGGCTGAGGTAGGTGGATCGCTTGAGGTCAGGAGTTTGAGACCAGCCTGGCCAACATGGAGAAACCCTGTCTCTACCAAGAATACAAAAATAAATTAGCCAGGCATGGTGGCACATGCCTATAATCCTAGCTACTTGGGAGGCTGAAGTGGGAGAATCACTTGAACCTGGGAGGTGAAGGTTGCAGTGAGCCGAGATCGTGCCACTGCACCCCAGCCTAGGTGACAAAGAAAGACTGCATCTCAAAAAAAAAAAAAAAAAAAAGGTTTAGATTAGAGGGGCTTGGGGTTTGACAAGAAGGTGATAGCTATTGCCTAGATTCATCCACCATCTTTACCCAGAAAATGTTGTTTTCTATACTTTCAGATTTAATAACTGATTTCTTACGTTGAAGGTGATGTAGTGGAAACTGTCAGAAATTTAGAATCAGTCAACCAGAGCCAGATTCTGGATCTGCCATTTTCTTGTGTGACCACAAGTTAACCAGCTTCTCATCTCAGTTTCTCTGTTTATAAAATGAAGGTGTTAACACATAGGTTTCTTTTGAGGATAATGTGAAAAAATACATAAAAGGCATATGTAAAATAACATATGTAAATCTCATGTAAGATATGAGAAACACGGTGAAAACCTCTCTCTACTTTCTTAATAAATATTAATTCTTCTTTCCTTTCCAATATTAGTTGTTCCATTTAAATTCCAATACCAACTGTAACATTCTGTTAATAACCTCATTCTGGACTCAGTTTCTATAATATTACTTCAAATCACACTAGCTATCCTCTCCTGGCTGTACTTGCCACCCTAAGGTCTGTCCTCTGATTATGGCATTCAGTCTCAGTTGGGTGCTATGTCATTCTGTTGGAATAAATGCTAATTTTAAATTTTGAAACAATTCAAAATGAGTGCATTACTTTTGGGTCATTTAATCAAATCTGCTTTTACCTTACTATGAAGCTGATATTTCCAAAATTGCCCTTAAAAAGTAAAATGGACTTTGGTTAGCTATCAGGATCTGGACGATTGTGTAGAACTTTAACCATCTGAGCCCAGAGTTTTGTTCATATCGTTGGAGATGGAAAGCAGCTGGTTACTGTCCTCATGTTATTACATTTTCTCCCAACCCACACAGTGATCGCATACCAAACCATCTGCAGCAAAAACATGCCAAGGTTTTACAACAAACTGGGCACTAAGCATTGCTTCAGATGGACCATCAGGAAATTCACAAATCAGTGGCTTAAAGACTTTATGAAATTTACAAATACTTCTTGAGTACCTACTATGTTCCAGGAATTGTCATAGGTATTTGGGATACATGAGTCAAAGAAACACGTTTAAATCAAAAATCCTTGCATTCACAGAGCTTATATTTTAGTAGACGAGATAGACAATAAACAGAGTAAGTAAATTATACAGTGTGTGTTTTTCAAATAGAGCAAGAAGGAGAATCAGAACTGCTAGAAGAGGTATTGCAATTTCAATAGACCAGAATTCTTATGTACTCCAGAGATCACCACTGAATCAGTGATAGTTGTTTGGTCACAAGTAACAAACAACTTCAAACAAAACATCAATGCATCAGGTAGATATCAGCGGACATACAAAATTGGCAACAATACCAGAGAAACAAGTTGGAAAAAGGTTAAGAATCCACATAGCTCCAAAGCAAGTGGAATTAATTAACATTCTCCACACCTACCATCACTGGAATCTCCTATCATCTTGTACTCTTTCTGCATTGCTCCAATCAAGACTGGAAATTCCAAGAGCATCTGATTAACCAAGATAGAGGCACTTGCCTGCTTGTGGATAGACAATCCCAAAAAGAAAATTTCCAGAGGGAGAGTTAATTCTTCAAAGGAAATTAGTGTGTGTGTGTGCGCGCATGCATGCCAAAGTAAGGGAAATGGGTGATGGGCAACCAAAACAGTACGTTCACTATCACAAGTGCCAGCTCCAGAATATCTACATAGAAGGAGTGTAGAGAAGAAAAGAGGCAGTAGGGCACTGTTCTTAATCTGCATTTTCATAGCAATCACACTGTTTTGACTTAGATTGCTTATTTATGTGGGTAGTTTTGAAGAGTTGCGTAAGATTATTGGGTCAGGAGTGGTGACTCACACCTGTAATCCCAGCACTTTGGGAGGCCAAGGTGGGTTGGAAAACCAGAGATCAGGAGTTCAAGACCAGCCTGGCCAACGTGGTGAAACCCTAGCTCTACTAAAAATACAAAAATGAGCCAGGCATGGTGGTGTGTGCCTGTAATCCCAGCTACTCGGGAGGCTGAGTCAGGAGAATCGCTTGAACCTGGGAGGTGGAGGTTACAGTGAGCTGAGATTGCATCATTGCACTCCAGCCTGGTCGACAAGCAAAACTCCATCTCAAAAAAAAAAAAAAAAAAAAAAGGGCTGGGTGCAGTGGCTCACGCCTGTAATTCTAGCAGTTTGGGAGGCTGAGGTGTGCAGATCACAAAGTCAACAGATCAAGACCATCCTGGCCAACATAGTGAAACCCCCGTCTCTGTTAAAAATATAAAAATTAGCTGTGTGTGGTGGCACACACCTGTAGTCCCAGCTACTCAGGAGGCTGAAGCAAGAGAATCTCTGTACCCAGGAGGTGGAGGTTGCAGTGAGCCAAGATCACGCCACTGCACTCCAGCCTGGTGATAGAGTGAGACTTCATCTCAAAAAAAACAAAAAAAAATTAAAAAAAAAGATTATTGGCTACATTAAGTCCCTCCAAATCATGTCTGGGTCCTCTACTGATCACAGACCAAGAGACATCCTCTGACTGCTATTGCAGCTTGATTGACCTTATTCTAGAATCTCCAGTATGATGAACCAGAAGAGACCAGTATGCAGACTCCTTTCACTACAATGGCCTTTGGTAATGAACTACAAAGCACATCCTAGAGTAAATTAAACAGTCATCAGCCAATTGGACTACTCTCTGTATATTTTTAATTATCCAGGGAGGAACATTTCAGAACTTTTCATAAAGGGATTTGGAACATATGTTGCCATAGGAACAGCAGCATAGATTTGAATCCCCCCCAAATCCCCACATGAAAATAGACAAAACAAATATACAGCAAAACCAAAAGCCACAGACAGTATTTACAACAAAACTAAGTCTTTTCTGTGATCATATTGGCAGTGATTGTATTAGTATTACTATTCTGAGATGATTCTGTGTATAGTAGAGAATAAAGCAAATTAGTAATGATAGAATATTCTAATTTTCTCATCCCTCATGCTGTTATCAGTGGAAAGTATCCATACGGGGCTGCAGCAACCTCAATTCTTGCCTCCTCAGAACAAAGAATTCAACTTGGGGGCATAAGGCAGAAGGAGGGAATGAGGCAACTTTTAGAGCAAAAGTGAAAGTGTATTAAAAAGCTTTAAAACAGGAATGAAAGAAAATAAAATATACTTGGAAGAGAGCCAAGTGGGCAAACTTGAAGATCAAGTTTGCCCACTTGGTTTGACCTTTGACTTGAAATTTTATATACTGGTATACTTCTGGGTCTTGTGCTACTTCTCCCCCGACTCTTCCCTTGGGGTAGGCTGTCTGCATGCTCATACTAGCCCAACTCCTGAGATCTTATTGGGAGGCTTCTAATTACCAGTTTCAGGTGTTTCCTACCTACTGGAAGACTGCTTTTCCCTGGCACCAGCTATGACCAATTATTACTTTAGACAGTGAACAACAGCCTGACCATTACCAGATGGTCAACAGACACTCAGGTGGAGGGGGGAGGGGAGCCCTCCTGCCTGCTCATACCAGACTAGCTACCCACTGTAACAACATCCTTAACAAGCATGATTTCCAATGCTGAAGAAGACGCAGATTTAATAGATGAGAATGTAAGTTAAAATCTGTATTCCTGAATTTGCATTGGAAGTATCAGTATGAACTCATGGGGTTTTCATCTTTAAATATGTATGTATACACTTAAGTATACATAATACCTTACACATTTTATATATATCTAATAGTATTATATACACATTTTATATATATCTATGTATATGTTTGTATATATATATAATAAAAAAAAGTATATATTCATATACATACACACAAAATATGAATATTTTGTACTTATATACATGTGTGTATGTATATGAATATATACATATATGTTTAATTTTTTAGCGCTGTTAACTGAAAAGTCCTAGAAATAATGACCAACACAGTAGCAATGAGCACCCCTAACACATAGATTGTGTCTTGAAATTGTATTTCCCATAAGAGAAATCAAGATTTCTTGAGGAAATAACTAATTGCAATGTTAAGAGCAAGAAATGTACAGATGAATCAGGAAAATTTTGTCATACCAGATAATAAGCTATCAATGGTTGCTGGTATCCTGTCAAAAGGACCTGGAAGACAACTGGAAGAGCCCCCACCACCACCACCCGCTAGCAAAGAGAGTGCTTAATAGGCATTGAGTGAATAAATACACCAAGTGTTGATACTGATATGGATATGATTCTGGACTGTTTTCCCAAAGATTTATCTATCTCTGTCCTAATAGTACCTGTTTTGATTACAGGTATTTAATAGTATATTTAATAGTATATTTAAAATAACAGATATTTAATAGTATATTTAATAGCATATTTAAAATAGCTCTTGGCTGGGTGCGGTGGCTCACACCTGTAATCCCACCACTTTGAGAGGCCGAGTCAGGAGAATCACTTGAGGTCAGGAGTTCGAGACCAGCCTGGCCAACATAGTGAAACCCCCATCTCAACAAAAAAAAAAAAAAAATACAAAAATTAGCTGGGTGTGGTGGCGGGCGCCTGTAACCCCAGCTACTCAGGAGGCTGAAGCAGGAGTATCACTTGAACCTGGGAGGCAGAGGTTGCAGTGAGCCAAGATGGCGCCCCTGCACTCCAGCCTGGGCAACAGAGCAAGACTTCGTCTCGAGTAAATAAATAAACAAAATAACTAACTCTTGATATCTGATAGCAGGACTACTGTACTTGTTCTTCTTCAAAATTTCCTTGGCTCAGGATCCCAAGTTTTATGAAAAAAAAAAAACTCTACTATTATCTTTTGTATTCCATTGTTTATCAATTAATTTAGGAACAGTTGTTATATGGCACTGGGTAACCTCATTCATAAACTGACAGTCTTCTCATTTACTTGGATTTTCCTCCTTAATTTTCAAAAAAGTTGTATAATTTTAGAAGGTCTTGCATCTTATATTAAATTTATTCCTAGGTTCCTTATAATTTTTCTTGCCATTATATACAAAATCTCTATTCTAAATTACTATTTCTAATTGCATTTTGTCTCTGAATAAAATGTCATTGACTGCTTTGTAATTATATTGTATCTAGTGACTGAATTTTCTTATTAGTTCCAATTCTCTTGGATTGTCTACATAGTCAATCATATCATCTATAAATCACAACCATTTTGTTTCTTGATATCTAGCCGTTACACCTTTTATTTCTTTGTTATAGCATACAACTACAAGAGTCTCAGTACAACATTTGTATAGCACTCATTGTTACCATATTACATAATTTAATGGCAATGTCTGTGTCATTAATTTTTCCAATGACTTTATGTTTTATTTACATATGGGTAAGATATTGTATGAAATGTATATATAATCAGATTTAGAAAGAGTTTATGATGGAATGCTCTAAAATATAAGCAGTCTGTCTTTGTCTAAATGTCAAAACCAAACACCTAGCACTGATATCTGGAAGTGCTTGAATGAAGTGGTTGACACATAAGAATAAACTATTTGTAGATCACAGCTTTTCTGACATGAACTGCATTTTATCATTCAGTATAAAAGTTTTCAAATACAGAGTTCTTTGGGAAACAAAAGAGAACACTCCCCAGTCATCCTGAATAAAACCTAAATGACATGTCTCCTGAGCAGAGTGCAGTCTGTTTTATTTTCAAATGTATCCCCACTAAGTATGATCCTTGCTGTGGGTTTGACAGATATCCTTTTTCAGCTTAAGGAAGAGTTCCCTGGTTTGCAATTACATTTACATTTTGTGTAATGTTAATGTCTTTTATTCGTGGAGTAAAATCAGCTTAGACATGATCTATTTGATCATGATAAGCAGTCGCAAATTTTATTTGCTGGTATTTTATTTAGTATACGTGTTTATAATTTTTTTTTTTTTTTCCTGAGACAGGTGTCTCTCTGTTGCTCAGGCCAGAGTGCAGTGGCATGATCATGGCTCACTGCAGACTTGACCTCCTGGGCTCAAGTGATCCTCCCTCCTCAGCCTCCCAGGTAGCTGGGACTACAGGCACATGCTACCATACCTGGCTAGATATTTTATATTATTTTTAGTAGAGACGAGGTCTCACTATGTTACCCAGGCTAATCTCGAACTCCTGAGCTCAAGCAATCCTCCCACCTTAGCCCCCACAAAGTGCTGGGATTACAGGCATGAGCCACCATGCCCAGCTCATAATTTTTTTATGTAGTCCTTGTATATTTTGTTTTTTTATCAAAATTATACAGGTATTATAAAATGAGTTTGGGAATAGAAAATTCCTTTTTATTTATTACAATAATCTATATACAGTCAGCCCTCCATATCCAGGGATTATGCATCCACAGATTCAAGCAACTTCCAAGAGAAAATATGTGTAAAGTAATGAAAAATAATTTGACAATAAATATAACACAAATTTTTAAACAATACAGTATAACAACTATTTGCATAGTGTTTACATTGAATTAGCTAGTATCAGTAATGTAGAGATGATTTAAAGTATATGGGAGGATGTGCATAGGTTATATGAAAATATTATGCCATTTTACAAAAGAGACTTGAGCATCTGTGGATTTTGGTATCCTCGAGGGTCGTAGAACCAATCTCCTGCAAATACTGAGCAACAACTATATAGTTAATCTGTTTCTTGCAGGTTGTTGGAATTCACTCTTATATCATCTGGGCTTTTTTATGTGAGCTGATTTTATTTATTGTTGTTAATGAATCCGGGTCTGTTTCAGTATGCTATTTCTTCTTTAACCCAATTTGAAAACTTTTTTTTAAGAAAATTATTCCTTTAACATAAGTGTTAAAATGCATTGGTGGAAAGTTGTTCATGATCTCTCTTGCATTTTTTTTTTTTTTTTTTGAGGCAGAGTCTCACCCTGTCACCCAGGCTGGAGTGCAGTGGTACAATCTCGGCTCACTGCAACCTGCACCTCCCAAGTTCAAGCAATTCTCCTGCCTCAGCCTCCAGAGTGGATTAAGGCACCCGCCACCACACACAGCTAATTTTTGTATTTTTAGTAGAGACGAGGTTTTGCCATATTGGCCAGGCTGGTCTCGAACTCCTGACCAAATGATCCACCCGCATCAGCCTCCCAAAGTGCTGGGATTATAGGCTTGAGCCACTGTGCCCGGCTCTTGCCCTTGTTTAAATCTCCAGCATCAGTAGTTATGGCTCCCCTTTTCCCCCCTAATATTGTTTTGCTCTGCATTCTCACTTCTTAGTAACATGAATCACTTCATAGTTTTTAGCAAAGTTATGGGAGAATTAAATTATTTGACTCTTTCTCTGAAAATGTCTTTATTTCACCCTCTCTCTTGAATGAAAGTTTAGCTTCAAATAGAATTCTAGGTAGGTAGTTGAGCACTTCAAATATATTGTTTCACTGTCTTTTGGCCTCTATTTCTGCTGATGCGAAATGTGTTGTCAACCTACCCATTGTTCTTTTGTAAGTAATCTTTCGTTTTCAGCTTGCTTTGCAGATTTTTCTTTGTCTTTGACAAAGTGCAATTTTACAATGATGTGTCTAGATGAAAGAGAGAACTTCAAAAATAAGGAAAATGGAGGAGCTATATTCAACTAAAACAATGGCAGGAAAACTTTCATAACTGATAAAAGATGTGTCTCCTTAGATGGTAGAAATGTAACAATATCCCAAACAGAATAATTACAAATACATCTATTACATGGATATCCAAAAATATGTATCTTAAGGTAAAGAGAAATAACCAGAGGATTTAGCAAAGTCACAAGATGTAACATCAATATTTTAAAATCAATTGTATATCTTTATGAGCAATAAACTTTTTAAAAATATCACTTATAGTCCAGGCACAGTGGCTCATTCCTGTAATCCCAGCACTTTAGGAGGATGAGGTGGGCGGATCACAAGGTCAGGAGTTCGATACCAGCCTGACTAACATGGCAAAGCCCGTCTCTACTAAAAAATACAAAAATTAGCCAGATGTGGTGGTGCATACTTGTAATCCCAGCTACTTGGGTGGCTGAGGCAGGAGAATTGCTTGAACCCAGGAGGTAGAGGTTGCGGTGAGCCAAGATCACACCATTGCACTCTAGCCTGGGCAACAAAAGCAAGACTCCATCTCAAAAAAAAAGAAAAATTATAGGCCAGGCGAGATGGTATATCTTTATGAACAATAAACTTTTTAAAAAAGATCATTTATAGGCCAGATGAGGTGGCTCACACCTGTAATACCAGCATTTTGGGAGGCCAAGACGGAAGGATCACTTGAGTGCAGGAGTTTAAGACCAGCCTGGGCAACAAAGTGAGACCCTGTCTCTACAAAAAAAAAAAATTAAAAATTAGCTGGGTGTGGTTCCGGCTACACAGAAGGTTGAGGCAGGAAAATTGCTTGAGCCCAGGAGGTTAAGGCTGCAGTAAGCCATGCTTGCACCACTGCACTCCATCCTGGGTGACAAAACAAGATCCTGTCTCAGAAAAAAAAAAAATGGCAATATTAAGTATTGGTGAGGATGTGAATAACTGGTACCCTCATATGCTGCTGATGAAAGTGTAAGTTTGTACAACCAATTTGGAAAACCGTTGACAGTATCTAATAAAACTAAACATACCCCTCCCTATGGCCCAGTGTTTCCCCCTCATAGGATATGTCCACAAGAAATGAGTGTAGATGTACACCAAAAGTCATGTACAAGCATGCTCATAGCAGTAGCAAATATAGGACATAACCCAAATATCCATGAGCAATAGAATAGATAAATTATGACATATTCTTACAATGGAATACTACTCAGCTTGAAAAACAATAAACTACAGCTACAAACAACATGAATAATTCTGACAGACAAAATGCTGAAAGAGGAGAAACACAATGGATTATATGGGTATGATTCCACTTTTTTTATTTCAGTAGTTGTGGGGGGAGCAAAACTATTTGCTTTTTAGTTACATGGATAAGTTCTTCAGTGGTCATTACTGAGATTTTGGTGTATCTATCACCTGAGCAGTGTACACTGTACCCGGTGTGTAGTCTTATCTCTCTCTGCCCTGTCCCGCTTCCCCTCGCATCCCCCAAAGTCCATTATACCATTCTTATGCCTTCGTGTCTCATAGTTTAGCTCCTACTTATAAGTGAGAACATAATGATATTTGGTTTTCCATTCCTGAGTTACTTCACTTAGAATAATGGTCTCCAATTCCACCCAGATTGCTGTGAATGCCATTGTTTCATTCCTTTTTATGGCTGAGTAATATTCCATGGTGTATATATATGTATATATATGATTCCACTTTCTGAAGTTCAAAAACATGTAAAACTCATCTGTGAAGTTGGAGACTTGAATAATGATTACCTATACGACAGTGATTACAAGAGAGGCTTCTGGCGTGATGGTGATATTCCCATATCTTAGTCGAGTGGTAAACAGGTGTAATGGTTAATATTAAGTGTCAACTTGATTGGATTGAAGGATGCAAAGTATTGTTTCTATGTGTATCTGGGTGTTTCTGGGTGTTGTCAGTGGACTGGGAGAGAAAGACCCATCCTCAGGAAGACCCACCCACAATGTGAGTGGGCACCATCCAGTTGGCTGCCAGTGTGGCTAGGAAAAGCAGGCAGAAGAAGGTGGAAGAAGTTGACTTGCTGAGTCTTCTTGGCCTCCATCTTTCTCCCATGCTGAAAGCTTCCTGCCCCTCGAATGTCAGACTCCAAGTTCTTCGGCTTTCGGACTCTTGGACTTACACCAGTGATTTGCCAGGGGCTCTCAGGCCTTCAGCCACAGACTGAAGGCTGCACTGTCGGCTTCCCTCCTTTTGATGTTTTGGGACTCGGATTGAGCCACTACTGACTTCCTTGCTCCTCAGCTTGCAGACCGCCTATTGTGGGACTTCACCTTCTGACTGGGTAAGTCATTATATATGAAGGAGAGTTGTTTATGTATATATATTGAAATACATATATCCTATTAGTTCTGTCCCTCTAGAGAACCCTAATTTTAACAGATATGTTTATTTTTTTAATTTGATTGAACATACTTAAGATTAGTGTACTTTACTACTATGTTATACATCAATTTTTTAAAATTTACACAGTGACATAAATCCACACATAGTCATATTGTATTTTAATTTCTTTTTTTTTTTAAATTAATTAAAAAAAATTTTTTTTATAAAGACAGGGTTTCACCATGTTGGTCAGGCTGGTCTTGAACTCCCGACCTCAGGTGATCCGCCCGCCTTGGCCTCCCAAAGTGCTTGGATTACAGGCATGAGCCGCCACGCCCGGCCAATTTCTTTTTTCTTTGAGATGGAGTCTCTGTGGCCCAGACTGGAGTGCAGTGGCGCCACCTCGGCTCACTGCAACCTCTGCCTCTTGAGTTCAAGCGATTCTTATGCAGGTGTGTGCCATTATGCCCAGATAATTTTTGTATATTTAATAGAGACGGGGTTTCTTCATGTTGTCGAGGCTGGTTTCAAACTCCTGACCTCAGATGATTTGCCTGCCTTGACCTCCCAAAGTGCTGGGATTACAGCTGTGAGCCACCGTGCCTGACCTGTATTTCCATTTCTATTATTTTAGTGTTAACTTTAAATTTTTAACATGCATACTTAGCCAAATATCTGAAGTTATTCAATATTTCTATAATCTTCCTGAATTATTTTAAAAAATTAGGACACTTTGATATCAATCATTCCCTCCCAATTTCCATTTATCACTTTTCAGTATTTTAGTTTCACCCTATTTTTAAGTGCCACCATCTACATCTGCTCAAAAACTCAATCTTTTTTATTGTGGAGTTTTTTGATCATCAGTTTATTTAGATTTAACCATGTTTACAATTTATTTGTTTTCTTTGCACCTTATATTCCTTCCAAGTTTTTTGTATTTCTAGTGAAATATATCATTTGCCATTTGTGGTTGTGCAAACTTGTTTTCACATTATGTCTGTAAAACACACTGGAAATTTCACTTAGCTGAAGTCAGCTTTTATTTTTACTTTTTTGGATAAATAGTTCTTACACTAGGTGAATAGTGCACATTTGGATTTCACATTCACCCAGGTTTTCTTTTCTTTTTTTTTTTTTGAGACAGAATCTCACTCTGTTGCCCAGTCTGAAGTGCAGTGGTGTGATCTTGGCTCACTGCAACCTATGCCTCCCAGGTTCAAGCAATTCTCGTGCCTCAGCCTCCTGAGTAGCTGGGATTACAGGTGTGCACAACACCCAGCTAATTTTTGTATTTTTAGTAGAGATGGGGTTTTGCCATGTTGGCCAGGTTGGTCTCAAACTCCTGGCCTCAAGCAATCCACCAGCCTCAAGCGATCCACCCTCCTCAGCCTCCCAAAGTGCTGAGATTACAAGGGTGAGCCACCACATTCAGCCAAGATTTTTTTTTTTTTTTTCATTTAGGCAAAAGAAAACATCCTTGTGATTTATCTGGGCTAGACGGTACAATTCTAGTATCCATTCTGTTACGGAGAGGGAGACTTCCTGGATGTTAAGTTTTGGAGAAGTCTTGGTTCCAGCACGCTCTACTTTGCCTCCATCTCTTGCCTTTATCTGGAGGTTGAAACCCCAACCTCTGACAATTTAGGGCTTATGTCTGGGTCAGATATAGCTCCAGATGATCATGTCATTCTCCTAAAAACTTATAGTTGAGGCTTTCAGTCTCTCCTCATTTCTGGTTGTTTTAAAATATTTTTTCCAGTATATTAAAGTTTTTGTAGCAGATGGGTAACGTTGTTAGCTCAATTTACTATTTTCTAATCTCGGAAATCCTCTCTAGGTCTTTTTTCCAGATATGATCCTTGTATTATTTTAAGTTTTTTAACAAAAATACATAATTTTTAATAAAACAGAAAAATCCAATTCAACCTAACTAAATCTACAAGGGAAGCTTGCTTAAAGTAACTGAAAAGTCCAGAAATAATGTGAACTT
The DNA here is from genome assembly GCA_036589455.1 of Ateles fusciceps. Taxonomy (NCBI): domain Eukaryota; kingdom Metazoa; phylum Chordata; class Mammalia; order Primates; family Atelidae; genus Ateles; species Ateles fusciceps. The sequence goes on along the minus strand of JAZHEH010001266.1, from coordinate 11,342,612 downwards.
CTGATATAGTTCAATTGCTGCCTCACTCTGTTTCTCTGCAATTTTCTCATCATGTGCTGGCTTTGTCCTCCAGCTAACTTTTCTCATGGAGGCAAGATAATTTGCAGCAGCAATATAAGGCCACATGCATTCTTGTTCCCTATTGGAGGCAGAGTAGTTCCACAATCATCGATCAAAAGTGTTGAGCTACTTGACATTTAGACCACCTCAGAACCAATCCCTGTAGTTGGAGAAACACAAGCAATAATTGGCAAAAGCCTGGGTCACCTGAACCAATCATTGAGGCAAATGACTTAGAACCTTTATTACCCCAATGAGTTTAGGTCCCACTTCTGGGGCTCACCTAAACCACATAGCAGCTACACAAAAGAGGAAGTGTCCAGTGAATGTTAGACAACCATAATATCTACATTACTCTGTTTAAGTTATATATCCTCCAACCTTTACCTCTGCAGGTTGTTGTTTTAACCCAAAGATAAAACTTTACATTAATTTCTGCTAAATTTCAAATTAGCTTTGCACAATTCTACAACAGAGCCGAGGGATTATCACTTGCTTTGTTTTTGTATATTGGTTCCTATTCCTCATTTTCTACTTTATATGAATAATCAAATTTCCATCTAGTTTTTTATTACTATGTCAAGCACAAAAGACCCAATCGCACACTTATCAAATTTGCAGTTATAGTTGAAATCACCTAGATATGAAAAGTAAGCTATGTGATAGGGTTCATCAAATTTGTTTAAGGAGAACCTGGAAAGCACATCAAAAATATAAACTATCACTCTTATAAAACAGCAGAAACTGAAGCATAAAATACTAAGTTGATTAATAGACTAAAAAAATACCTCATACATATTAGGATTCTTTGAACAGAGAAAATAAACTATGGTTTGAAACATGAGCCACAAATTAAAAATCATAAAGTTAAGCAGTATAAATAAGATATGCATTGGGTGGCAATATGGCTGCTTGTCATGTGGGCAACTCTACATATTGTGCTGCAGGATGAGTTAACAGCAGAGATTTATTTATTCATTTGATGATGATTAAAGATGTTCCCTAGCTGAGATGAGTCTACCAGGTAGTAAGAAAAATTTAAGACAAGCATTTTGCACTGCTGAACTTTTTCTAAAACATAGTATTTTATTACTCTAATCTTTCATAATCTATAATGATGCAGATGGCTGTCTAATATTTTGTTCACAGAATATAAATCAGACATAGTAGTTACCCCTAAGAGACAAATGTTTTATTTTGCTATGTGAAGTGTTTTATAAATTTTACTGGAAGGGATACCCCAATGTAAATGGCTTTGGTTGAAATTAATTATCATTTAATGTCTATCAAAATTAATATAAATGTAGAAGCTACATACTGGCATTTCATTAGAGTCAATCTTTATATTATTTGAAGACAGGTATTTCTGGCTAAAGTAATATGTAAGTTGTCCATAATTTGAGGCATCAACATAGAGAAAAATGAATTAATTGAAATGAATCAAAATAGCTTTATGGAATATAAAGATGTCTGTGTATGTAAGGTGTGTGTGTGTGTCCAGGAATCAATTTCTTTGTCAGTAACTACATTATCTACACAGGCCAATCCTCTTACACCTTCGTGATTTTGGGTCAATAATGGCTTCTCACCTTGTGAGATTTGAGCAATAGAATCCCTTTCAGGCAAAATTCCACCAGTGAATTTGCCTTAGAGGAAATCAATAAGTTCCTTCCTGTATCTTCTCTTCCATAGCAACAGGAGTAAGAGACAAAATAGGTCTACTTCATGTGCAAAATATGTGTCTTGCTTCTAAGTGCCACTAGTCCAAAAGAGAAGCCATTTTTGTTTCAGTATTATTAAATCTTTTAACATTTACTTGCCCTACTCTATACGGCAGGTTATATTCTTCATATGTGAGGGTTTTGCCAATTATCCAGGGTGAATATAAACAGAACTCAATTGTTTATCATAAAGATAAAAAGCAAATGCAAATACTTCTGACAGCCTAGCTCTGTCACTGACCAGTCACTTAATTTTATGTGCTTTAGTATATTCATTTAAGTGTATTAGATATATAGATAAAATGAAAGCAATAATAATACCAGTTTAGTATTGGGAACTGACCTAAGCCAAACTGTTTATTTAGCAATTATCAGGGGGAGGTTGGTAAATACTGAAAGCCTCCTTGATCAATTCACGATTAGAAGTAGGTGGGGGCATCTTCTACTACTCCACAATTTCCTACCTGGTGGCATATTATAATGAAAACAAGTCTTAGAAAAAATTCTACCAAATGCACCAATAATTACTAGCAAGCAAAGACACAAAAAAGCCACATAGTTTATTCTTGTAAGTTTGAGAAAGGCCCTGTCTCTGTGTTCAAGCCCTCCAAAAATCACCTTGCATGAAAGGCTCTTCATACATAGGGCCTTTTTATAAGTACATGGTCATCCTAAAGACTGGCCAGAGAGGTCCCTGTGGAAGATACCAGTGAATATCCTCTTTCATTTATCCACTTACTTACACAGATCATGCAAGAGGCTTTAAACATGAGACCTAAAATTTTAAGTCCAAAATTACAAAATGAGAGGATTTACTTTGTCATTCACATACCCATGGTTTACAAAGAGTCAAAATTTTAGTTTCACAAAACTACAAGAATAGAACAGATTTTCATAGCTGAGCCCAGAACTACAAAAAGATACCATATTGTACATAAAATTCTAACTTCTGTTGAAATGGTGAGCATGTTTGCAAATATCTTTATGTATGATGTGTCAGATAATATGACTTGTTTTTCTGATCACCATAAATACTGAGCATAGAAAAATAAACACAAAAAAACACATATAGCATTAGGAAAAATTGGGAAGTTTGTTTCTGGTTATAACTTTTAGACTGGCAGTCTTACCTGTCACACTCAATTTGTAATCAGACTTTAACGGTTTAAGCAGCATTCCAAATCTCTCCTCCTATTTGGCCCAACCCCACTAAGAAAGAGACCCACATCTAAATTTTTAAAAGATAAGAATATTCAGTACTCTCTAGAAAACACTGGAATTTACTGGATAGAGTCAGTTGTTTGAATGGCAAGATAGCTGAGTGTTCTAAAATTCAAGAAACAATTGACTCACTGCCCCCTATACTGTAATGAAACATGTAGTAGTTACATGTTGGGCCTTGAGTCAAAATGAAAACTGTCCAGAACAATGTCTGTTGTTACTGTGCTATGCTGTGACATCTCAAGAAGAATCACTGGGCACAGAAGTGAACATCTTTTTTTTTTTAGACAGAGTCCCACTCTGTCACCCAAGCTGGAGTGCAGTGGTGCGATCTTGGCTCACTGCAACCTCCGCCTCCTGGGTTCCAGCGATTCTCCTGCCTCAGCCTCCCAAGTAGCTGGGATTACAGGCACACATCACCATGTCCGGCTAATTTTTTTGTACTTTTAGTAGAGACAGGGTTTCACCATGTTGACCAGGCTGGTCTCAAACTCCTGACCTCAAGTGATACAACTGCCTCAGCCTCCCAAAGTGCTAGGATTACAGGCATGAGCCACTGTGCCCAGCTAGAATTGAAATAGCCTTATACCCCTTTACTTAACCCATACCTCCTCCCTGAATTATTCTCAAGTGTAATGAAATGATTAAATGAGATGTTACATGTAAAATACTCAGCACAATACTTGGCAGAGAAAAAGTGTTCAATAAATAATAGCAATGTTGAATCTGATGCTGACAATGATGATGAGTATTGCCATTGAAACAGAAGATTATGATTAAGCCTTGAATAAAGTAGGCTTCCCCAGACAATCTACCCCTCAGCAGGAATGAAATGAACTAAGCCTAGCAAGAAACTTTCCTGATGGCTATTCATCCCTGGAACCCAATTGAGCTCAAGAGAGGCAACAGAGTCCTCCATAAACCACAAGGACATAGGACCAAACCAAGCACTAGGCCACAAAGAAGTCACTTGGGATAATGTATGCATTGGGTGTCAGTGAGCTCTTATCACAATGTTGAGAAAGTTTGGTTATAAAGATTATAAATTATAGATCTTAAAATGCAAATTAAGAATAGCTTTACAGGGGATTACAGAATGGAAATATAAAGAATCTCTTTTTGTTTCTTTAGTAGATGGCAAGTCTGGGCTCTGTTTTCCTGTATTCTAAGCGAAAGCCTCTGAAAACCATGGACCTACCAAAAGAGCTCCTAATGAAGCAGTGAGTAAATATTTTATTTGGAATTACCATAAGCTTAAAACCATGTCAAGGATGATTCAATATGCAAAAGAAGTATGAATCTTTTTTTCTGCTTTCAAAGAGTTTATAAGCAAAATGAGGAGACAAGACAAACTCAAGCGAAGTAGTAGTAAAGGACCAATATTGGGCGGGGTGTGGTAGCTCACAGCTGGAATCCTAGCACTTTGGGGGGGGGCCAAGGCAGGTGGATTGCCTGAGCTCAGGAGTTTGAGACCAGCCTGGGAAACACAGTAAAACCTCATCTCTACTAAACATACAAAACATTAGCCAGGTGTGGCGGCGTGCGCTTGTAATCTCAGCTACTCAGGAAGCTGAGACAGGAACATTGCTTGAATCTGGGAGGCGGAGGTTGCAATGAGCCAAGATCGCACCATTGCACTCCCCACCTGAGTGACAGAGTGTGACTCCGTCTAAAATGAAAAAAAAACCAGAGCAATATTGTATATATAATAAGTTTTGTACGAAAACCACAAATGCCTTAGAAGACCATGAAGAAAGAAACCAAAGAGGACAGGGTAACTAGAAGAAGTCTCATTTAAAAGGCAAGATTTCAGCATGAACCTTAAATAATGATTAGGATTTTTATGGATCAAAGAAAAGACATTCCCGGTGAAAGAACTGACACAAACAAGGGCACAGAAGTTTCACTAAATATACAAAGACTAGCCTGTCACAACAGAGGTTAAATGCAAGGAAGAAGTGAGGGCTGAAATTAGAAGAGACTCCAAATATAAAAGGCCTTAAAAACACTAAAATAAATACAAATTTGTGTGGGAAGAAGTAGGAAGCCATTGAAGATTCTAGCAGGAGCCAATTTAGTTGTGAGGCACAATATTAATGGGTATATGGTAAATTGAAAAATAACCTGCCAAAGAAATCTACATCCTAATCTCCAGAACCTGTGAATATGTTCTACCTTACACAGCAAGAGAGACTGCATATGTGATTATGTTAAGCATTTCGAGATGTGGAGATTATTCTGGATTATCCAGGTGGACCCTATGTAATCACAGGGGTCCTTATAAGAGGGAAGAAAGACGGTCAGAGTCATATGGAGCCATGGCTCCAGAAAGGCTGGCAGCCTCTAAGCTAGAAATGGTGAAGTATGATTTCTCCTCTAAAGTCTCTAGAAGAACCAGCCCTATCAATATCTTGATTTTAGCCTGTAAAACACATTTTAGACTTCCAACCTTCAGAACTATAATACATCTGTGTTTTCTTAAGCCACTACATCGGTGATAATTTGTTATCAAAAGAAATAGGACGTTAATATAGGGCAGATGTGGTGAAAATCTGAAATCAAGAAGGTTAGTTACCAAATGAACCTAACACACATCCACAGAACTCTCCACTCAAAAACAACAGAATATACATTCTTCTCATCTGCATATGGCACATACTCTAAAATTGACTACACAATCAGCCATAAAACAATACTCAGCAAATTTTAAAAAACCAAAATCATACCAACCACATTCTCAGACCATAGTGCAATAAAAATAGAAATCAATATGAAGATTACCCAAAACCATACAACTATATGAAAATTATACAACCTGCTTCTGAATGACTTCTGCGTAAATGATGAAATTAAGGCAGAAACCAACAAATTATTTGAAACTAATGAGAACAAAGATACAACATACTGGAATTTCTGGGACACAGCTAAAGCAGTATTAAGAGGAAAAATTACACCAGTTAACACTCACATCAAAAAGTTAGAAAGATGTCAAATTAATAAACTAACATCACACCTCGAAGAACTAGAAAAACAAGAGCAAACCAAGCCCAAAGTTAGGAGAAGACAAGAAATCAGAGCTGAACTGCATGAAACTGAGTCATGAAAAACCATACAAAAGATCAATGAAACAGAAGTTAAGAATAAATAAAATAGATGGCTAACTAGACTAATAAAAAAAAAAGAGAAAGAACATCCAAATAAACACAATCAGAAATGACACAAAGAAGACATTACCACTAACCCCACAAAAATACAAGAAACCATCAGAGACTGTTATGAATACCTCTATGCACACAAACTAGAAAACCTAGAAGCAATGTATAAATTCCTGGAAACACACAATCTTCCCAGACTGAACAAGGAAGAAATTCAAACCCTCAACAGACCAATAACAAGTTCAGAAATTGAGTAAGTAATAGAAATCCTACCAACCAGAAAAAGCCCATGACCAGACAGATTCACAGCCAAATTCTATTAGATGTATAAAAAAGAGCTGATACTATTCCTACTGAAACTATTCCAAAAAATTGAGGAGGAGGGACTCCTCCCCCAACTCATTCGATGAGGCCAGCATCCTTCTGATATCAAAATCTGGCAGAGAAAAAACAACAACAAAAAAGGAAACTTCAGACCAATAGCTTTGATAAACATAGATATAAAAATGCTCAACAAAATACTTGCAGACCAAATCCAGCAACACATCAAAAAGTTAACTCACCATGATCAAGTAGGCTTTATCCCTGGAACACAAGGTTGATTCAGCATCTGCAAATCAATAAATGTGATCATCACATAAATAGAATTTAAAAAAAAAACCACACAATCATCTCAATAGATGCAGAAAAGGCTTTTGATAAAATTTAGCATACCTTTCATATCAAAAATCCTCAAAAAACTAGGCATTGAAGGAACATACCTCAAAATAATAAAAGCCATTTATGACAGACCCACAACCAACATCATACTGAACAGGCAAAAGCTGAAAGCATTCCCCTTGAGAAATAGAGCAAGACAAAGATGCCCACTTTCACTACTCCTGTTCAACATCGTACTGGAAGTCCTAGCCAGAGCAATCAGTCAAGAGAAAGAAACAAAAGGCATCCAGACAGGAAGACAGGAAGTCAAATTATCTCTGTTTGCAGACAATCTGATTTTATACCTAGAAACTCTATACACAGTCTCTGCTCCTAGATTTGACAAACAACTTCAGCAAAGTCTCAAGATACAAAATTGATGTACAAAAATCAAGAGCATTTCTATACACTAATAATGTCCAAGCTGAGTGCCAAATCAAGAATGGAATCCCATTCACAATTGCCACACACAAAAAATAAAATACCTAGGAATACAGCTAACCAGGGAGGTAAAAGATCTCTACAACAAGAATTACAAAGCACTGCTCAAAGAAATCATAGAAAACACAAACAAATGGAAAAACTTTCCATGTTCATGGATAGGAAGAATCAATATCGTTAAAATGGCCATACTGCCCAAAGCAATTTACAAATTCAATGCTATTCCTATCAAACTACCAATAACACTTTTCACAGATTTGGAAAAAAATTTTTTTAATTCATATGGAACAAATAAAAGAGGCCGAATAACCAAGGCAATCCTGAGCAGAAAGAACAAAGTTGGAGGTATCACATTATCATAATTCGAACTATGCTACAAGGCTACAATAACCAAAACAGCATGGTACTGGTAAAAAAAAAAAGACACATAGACCAATGGAACAGAATAAAGAGCCCAGAAATAAAGCTGCGAACCTACGACCATCTGATCTTTGACAAAGTCAACAAAAACAAGCAACAGGGAAAGATTATTCAATGAATGGAACTCCCTATTCAATAAATGGTGCTGGGATAACTGGCTAGCCATATGCAGAAGATTGAAACTGAACCCTTTCCTTATACCATATACAAAAATCAACTCAAGATGGATTAAAGACTTAAATGTAAAACCTAAAACTATAAAAACCTTTGAAGAAAACCTAGTAAATATAGTTCTAGACATAGGCCCCGGCAAAGATTTTATGATGAAGACACCAAAAGCAATTGTAACAAAAACAAAAATTGACAAATGAAACCTAATTAAATGAAAGAGCTTCACAGTGAAAGAAACTATCAACAGAGCAAATAGACAACCTACAGAATAAGACAAAGTATTTGCAAACTATGCATCTGACAAAGGTGTAATGTCCAGAATTTGTAAGAAAAACAAATTAACAAGCAGAAAATAACCCCATTAAAACATGGGCAAAGGACATGAACAGATACTTTTCAAGAGAAGGCATATACATACGTCGTGTGGGCAACAAGCACATGAAAGAAGCTCATCATCACTGATCACTAGTGAAATGCAAATCAAAGCCACAATGAGATACCTCTCACACCAGTCAGAATGGCTATTATTAAAAAGTCAAAAAATAACAGATGCTGGCAAGGCTATGGAGACAAGGGACTGCTTATACACTGCTCATGGGAATGTAAATTAGTTCAGCCATTATAGAAAGCAGTTTCCCCGATTTCTCAAAGAACTTCAAACAGAACTACCATTCAACCCAGCAATCCCATTATTTAGCATACACCAGAAGGAATATAAATGGTCTACCACAAAGACATATGCATACGTATGCTCATCACAGCACTATTCACAATAGCAAAGACACGGAATCAACCTAAATGCCCATCAGTGTTAGACTGGATCAAGAAAATATAGTATACATACACACAAAAGAATACTACACAGCCATTAAAAAAAAAAAAACAGATAATATCCTTTGCAGCAGCATAGATGAAGCTGGAGGCCATTATCCTAAGTGAACTAATATGTAAACAGAAAACCAGACATCCCATGTTCTCACTTAAAAGTGGGAGCTAGCCAGGCGCAGTGGCTCATGCCTGTAATCCCAGCAGTGGCTCATGCCTGTAATCCCAGCACTTTGGGAGGCCAAGGAAGGTGGATCATGAGGTCAGGAGTTCGAGACCAGCCTGGCCAGCATGGTGAAACCCTGTTTCTACTAAAACTAAAAAATTAGCTGGGCATGGTGGCTCGCACCTGTAAACCCAGCTACTCAGGAGGCTGAGGCAGGAGAATCACTTGAACCCAGGAGGCGGAGGTTGCAGTGAGCCAAGATCATGCCACTGCACTCCAGCCTGGGACGATAGAGCGACTCTATCTCAAAAAAAAAAAAAAAAAAAAAGTGGGAGCTAAACATTGATACACATGGACACAAAAAAGGGAACAATAGATACCAGGGCATACTTGAGGGTGGAAGGTGAGAGGAGGGTGAGGATCGGAAAACAACCTATCAGGTATTATGCTTATTACCTGGCTCATAAAATACACCAAACCATCACACCACACAATTTACCTATAGAATAAAACTGTATGTGTATACTTAAAACTAAAATAAACATTGTGTTGTTTTTGTTTTTGTTTTTTTAAAGAACATCAGTCACAGGGGTTTTTATCTAGGCAATGTAGAGAGGATCCATTAGCCAGTAATTCTTACAGTCTTATCCCATAGAACATACACATAGTTATTTGTGCCTTCTCTCTCAAAGACCACATTAATGATTTAGGCCAACAACTCTATTTCTATAAGAAAGCCATTATCTCAAGTTTACTTGCTACCAGAAAACTGAAAATCCTCATGACAACTAACTAAAAGTTTATACATATCTAGAATCTGAAATCTTGTTTACTTGAACGTGCTTTGGGAAGTTATAAACCGTTTTGGAGAATTCAGAAAAGAGTACTGAGAAGAACTTGTGCATGCAGTTTGTAATCATGGAAGAGTCAAAATTCTCCAGGTAGGAAACAGGCTGATAATCCTACGCATCCGCAAACACATGCTAGCCTTCATGAAGAAGAAAGAATGACTTCAAGGGCAGAGCCTTCAGCCCAGAGGGCAAAGCTGCAAAACTGAGGATTATTCCCAAGCCTTGAAACCTAATGTTGCTTGCCCTGCTGAATTTCAAAGTTGCTTGAAAGTGACCACTCCTTTATTCCTTTCATTTTCTCCCTTTCTGAACTGGAATGTCTATATCTGTTATCCTTTGCCTGTCGCACCACTGTATTTGGGGGAGCAAATAACTTGCTTCTTGAGTTTCATAGCTTCACAGATGGAGATGAATTGTGCCTCAGGATGAATTATACCCAAAGCCTTACCCAGACATGATGAGATTTGGGACTTTTGAGCGGATGAAATTTAGATGAGATTTTGGACATGGAGTTGATGCTGTAATGGATTGAGACTTTTGGAGATGGGATGAGAGGAATCTATCTTACATGTAGATGAAGGTAAAGATTTGGGGGGCAGAAGTGGATTGTGGGTGGTAGAAATAAAAGCCCGCAAAGATGTCCACATCCTAACCTCTACAAACCTGTGGATAATGTTACCTTACATGGCAAAAGTGACTTTACAGAGAGGATTATGTTAAGGAACTTGAGATAGAGAAATAATCTGGCTCATTTTGATGGACCCAACGTAAGCATAGGGGTTAGAGCAGCAATGGGAAATGAATACAGGTGCCCACCAAGGGCATATGTTAAAAATACCCTATTCTAAGAGGTTAATGTTAAATAATAGTACAAAATCAATTGATTTCTCAGTATGAGTCACATTTTTTCACAGAACCTACTTTAAGCACTAAAGCATTAAAGCTTAATGTAATACTCTGAGTGCATAAGGTTAATTAATAGATTGCATCTGCGTAGAGAGCCTGTATGTATCTGAGACTGCAGTTTTCCATTCCAAGCCAATTCTTGATAACTTACCAGCACCATACTGCCTCTAGAAGGAGGCTAATTACAAAGCTGGACATCTCTATCCAGGGGGTTGAAATGCAACATCCAAGAACAAAGAGGAATCAGAAGCCAGTTCAGCATGTAATCCCCATCAAGCCCTCCCCAGAAAGCAAAGCAGCAGTGGATCTTTCTCTCCTAGCCAGAACACCAAAGTCATCAAAGCAGGGGAGATGGGTGCTCGAATAAAGTAACTTCGCTTTTCTTACAATGCTGGAGAGGAACGTGACATTTATTTGGATATTCTTTTCACTCTGAGCAGAAGGTCCTGGCAATAAACATCTAGAAATTGTCCGCTATAATTTGTTTGGTTTCTTTTCTCCTGTTTCATGAGGCCATGGTGATATTATACTCTTGGAATTCCTCTTTTCATCTGCTTCCTTTCCACTGACAGTTCATAAAGAATGGGCCACACTAGAAATAAAATCTCAGCAATTATTTCTTAAAATGGCCTGGGAATTTGGGCTCCATATACCTTGGAGTGGATACCAGAGAGAATTTTTTTTTTTAACTGTGGTCATTTCAGTGCCCCAGGCTGCACCCAGATTCCTATGTGGTTCTTTAAGATCTGAGCTAATAACTTAGGAAGTCATAGGAGAAAGGTTCATTAACCAGATGCAAAAATTACACAGGGGCTTTCCTGCCTGTTATTCTTTTTTTTTTTTTTTTTTTTTTTTTGAGATGGAGTTTCGCTCTTATTGCCCAGCCTGGAGTGCAATGGTGCAATCTTGGCTCACCACAACCTCTGCTTCCCAGGTTCAAGTGATTCTCCTGCCTCAGCCTCCAGAGTAGCTGGGATTACAGGCATATGCTACCACGCTTGGCTAAGTTTGTATTTTTTAGTAGAGACTGGGTTTCTTCGTATTGGTCAGGCTGGTCTCAAACTCCCAATCTCAGGTGATCCACCCGCCTCTGCCTCCCAAAGTGCTGGGATTACAGGCATGAGCCACCATGCCCGACCTGTTATTCTTAATAATAAAAATGGTTGCCATTTACAGGTTTATACAAAGGGCCAAACTCTATGTGCACTTTATATACATATACTTGTTAAACCCTCCCCCAAAACATTGCACAGTCAATATTACTACCTCTGCTTTAAAAATTTTAAATGTGAGATTTAGAAACCTTAATTTGTGCCTGATCTCTGCTAAAAAGACACAGGCAGGATTAGAACACTGGTCTCTAAGCCCCCAGAACCTACATTTACAACTACTATTAACTACTGCTTCCCTAGTTTATTTCTGTGGCAAGAAACAAATGTTAAGCTTTGAATTAAAATTATTCAATAGCACAATATTTTATTAATTGAAGAAAAATTTTCTTCATGATTTCCATGAACCCGTGACCTTTCTCTGCATCCAGAGCTCTGAAGGACTTTGAGAATATTTATGCTATAAGCAATCATTATAGATTATGAGCTAAGTCTACCCACCAGACCAGACAAAGACAACACAGGCTTCAGGAAGAAATACTAGAAACTGCAGTATTTCCTTAAGAACATGGCCTGTGTATATCCCTAGTCTCTGAGGACTGAACCCTGAAGCCTCTAGATTTGTTAAGGGATTTGAAAGCAGAAAATGCCTTTGTTTCCAAATAGAACCTGTGGAAGTGGCAATGTCCTAGAGAAGTGTTCCAGGGCTTTCCATGACAAACACAGTATCAGAGAAATACAGCGGAAATGGCTACAAAGGCAGACTTGAGAAAGCCTGAGTGAAAGCCTCTGAATGTTTCCCCAGTCCCAGAGAGGTTTGGCAAAACTAGGGAGAGGCAGATCTGGAGAGGTTTTGTGGATGGTTGTCAGACAATGTGGCTGTCATCTGCAAGGACTACCACACCCAAGGGAAGATGAAGGTTGTCTGACTAGATGTCTGACTCAGGAGGTGACAACCAAGTTCCAGCCCCTGACTCATCACCACCACCTCTCACTCACTTGCTTTCACTTAGCAATTCTGCTGGCAGATGAGGTGGGAAAATCCAGAATTAACCAAGATGACCTTGAATTAATTTTTTGACTCAGTGCAATGTGAGATTACTCTTAATTAATTGATATTTGGTTTCTGACATCTACTAGAATAAAAGTTCAAACTAGAAATTAAATTCATTTATGGGGAAAGGTGATATTTTCTTGCAAGACTGAGTTTGCAACCTAAGAAATACACATTAGCTATAAATGTAAACTAAATCATAAATATATATTGTAAGATATAATGTCTCTACTTTTTCATTTTCACTTTTAAAGGTAAATTTAAAACATTCACAAAGGGAGAATAAATACCATTATCAACTCCAGCTCCAACAATTATCAGATGTTGTCAATCTTGTTTCTTCTATTATCTTCCTATCCCCCTCCACACCCACCCACCCTCCCCCCCCCCCACACACACACTTCCATTATTAGAATATTTTATAATGAATTATAGGCATATAAGTTCAGGCAAAAATTCCCATATATATCTTTAATAGAAAAGGGATTTTAGCATTACCAAGATATCATTATGTATTTTTTACTTTTTAATTTTGTTTTTTTGTGGAGACGGTGTCTTGCCACTTTGCCCAGGCTGGTCTCAGACTCCTGGGCTCAGGCAGTTCTCCCACCCCAGCCTCCAAAAGTGCTGGGATTATGGGCATGCGCCACAATGCCCAGCCCCAAGACCTCATTATGACACCTACTCAGATTAACAATAATTCCATAATATGGTATAAGATTGTCTTCATGTTCAGATTTCCCTAGTTATCTCACTGGCATCTTCTTATGGCTGTTTTGTTTAAATCATAATCCAAACATGGTCCATCGCTTGTATTTGGAAGTCTCTTAGGTCCCTTTACTGTGTAACACTTCACCCTCTAAAGTCTGTGATTCTTAAATTTCTAAATTTTAACTAAGGCTGAGCATGAAATTCACAAGTCTCCAAGCTGATTTATAAGTGCCACGCTAACTGATTGCGCCACTGGAGCCACTGCAGCTGATTTAAAGGTGGGCTACAGCAGTGTTTCGGCACCAAAGCAAAGAATTCCTCAGACAGGGATCTGGCTCCCTCTAGTGACTTTTCAGATTATAACAGCCTATGATTTTCAAACCAGTTTTAGAAATAGAAAAATATAATCCCAATGCAAAGAGTTCCATGATATTTGCCCTTTTAGCGGCATATTTCTTACGTCACACCACTCAACAATGAGGAAGGAATTATTTATTTTCTTTAATAATGAAAGCTAATGATTACTGAATATCAAGTACAGAGTCAGAAGCTACGTGTTTATTTCCTCAGTCTACGGGAGATGTCATATTCTATCATTCAAAGTAGCATCATCATATAGGAGTGCAAACGGCTTATTTAAAACAACAGCAGCAACAACCTCAAAGTAACATCATCACCTCTGCCAGAAGTCTTGCTGCTGTTTCCCAGGTACTCCAATTGTAATAGCGCCTTTATTTCAAACTGCCTCTTTTAATTTTACTCAACACTGCATTTGGGTTAGAATTAGGGGAGTAGACAGAGTTTTCTCTAAAAGCAATAAATTCTTACAGTTGTTTATGATATGACATACAATGGATGAAAATAGAACAGAAGAGAGTGCCTGGCGTGATGGCTCACTCCTGTAATCCCAGCACTTTGGGAGGCTAAGCTGGGTGAATCTATTGAGCCCAGGGATTCGAGACCAGCCTGGCCAACATGACCAAACCCTGTCTACAAAAAATACAAAAAAATTAGCCGGGGGTGGTGGTGCGCACCTCTAGTTCCAGCTACTCCGGGAGGCTGAGGTGGGAGAATCGCTTGAGTCCGGGAGGGCGAGGCTGCAATGAACCGAGATTTCACCACTGCACTCCAGCCTGAATGGCAGACAGAGTGAGACCCTGTCTCAAAAAAAAAAAAAAAAAAAAATGTAAAAAGGATGAGAGACAAAATGAGAGAAAAACATACATGCAGTTTATAATCCTTAAGACCAGGCCTTAGCACCAGGTGGCAAGAAGAGAGAAGCATAGAAAGTGTTACAAATAATTGACATCTACTAAATTAATGTACTTTAAAGTACTTGATTGTACAAAGTATTATAACTGGTATAAAAAAAAGCAAGGACAGGAAAACATAACACCCAATCTAGGAAGGCTTGTTTACTGTGAATAACCTCTTCATCTCCAAGCATATAGAAATGCAGTTTTATAGACATTTTTATATATTTATGTTTTAAAACTATAACTACTCTGCCACAAGCTATTTTTATTTCTTTATTTTTTTTTATTCTTTTTTTTTTTTTTTTTTTTTTTTTTGAGACAGAGTCTCGTTCTATTGCCCAGGCTGGAGTGCAGTGGCGCAATCTCGGCTCAATGCAATCCCCACCTCCAGGTTCAAGCGATTCTCCTGCCTCAGCCACCTGAGCAGCTGGGACTACAGGCACCCGCCACCACACACAGCTAATTTTTTTGTATTTTTAGTAGAGATAGAGTTTCACTGTGTTAGTCAAGATGGTCTCAAACTCCTGACCTTGTGATCCGCCTGCCTCGGCCTCCAAAGTGCTACGATTACAGGCGTGAGCCACCGTGCCCAGCCCACCAGCCATTTTTAAAAGGTACATTCCTGAAAGAAGAAATAAAGCTGAATTGAAGTTGAGAGTGAGGCCAGGTGTAAATTAGTTTCATCTTATGAACACACCCAAAGTCCCTTATATAGGAATTCTCAGGATAGCAATACTATAGCGCTTCAAGACTGGTCTCTTGCACGTGTAAGAAATTTTTTTCAGCTGTGTTAAGAGAATGCCACATTTAGGAGAATATTGCCACCTGTGAATTCTTCACCAAACGCTAAGGTTCAGCAACAAAATCCAATACAGTTCTGATTGAATGTGAATTCAATCCAGCCCAGCTCAAACCTGATTTGACTGTGGACAGTGTTGATTTATTCCTCACTCTCCAATGAATCCTGAGGTTTTATTCTAGGAATGACATAAATAGGACTCACAGATAACTGTTTAGGGTGTTTACATCACTCTCTATCAGGGTGACCTTGACTACAACTGGACAGCTCAGATCTCAGGAAATGTACCAGTGTCAGATTGTTTTATTTTTGCAATTATATGTTGAGGCGATGAGAGCAAGACTGTAAATATTCTCACTACAAATCATTCTGAGGCTGGAATGAGAAATTTTCTCCATATCTGGGCCAAAATTAAAAAGCCCACAGGAGCGGAGCTAGAAGACTGCCTGAGATGGGCGAGGGTGATTTGCACCATCGTATTTCTGAATTACCCTTCCACCTTGTGCCATATCACCACCACCCTTCCCCAGCTAATGGCAGTGACAAAGAGGACAGAGTCCCCTTGTCTAGGGAACACAGGTAAGTACCAGGCCACAGGAGAACAGCAAGAGAGACAGGGATGATCTTTTAGAAACTAGGAGAGGCTGGGCACAGTGGCTTACCTGTAATCTCAGGACTTTGGGAGGCTGAGGCACACAGATCACCTGAAGTCACGAGTTCAAGACCAGCCTGGCCAACTGGTGAGATCCCATCTCTACTAAAAATACAAAAAATATTAGCCAAGCGTGGTGGTGTGCACCTGTAGTACTACTCGGGCAACTGAGACCAGAGAATCACTTAAACCTCGGAGGTGGAGGTTGCAGTGAGCTGAGACTGTCTCACTGCACTCTAGCCTGGGCAACAGAGTGAGCCTCCATCTCAAAAAAAAAAAAGGTAGAAACTAGGAGAACCTTGTCCTTCCACAAATTCACACAGAAAGAATTTCTGACTCATCCTCTCTGGCATTATCGGGTCACCTTAGGGAAACGGCTGTATATATTGTTGATCGTCGACAGTTATGTCCTATAAAGTTTTCGAGAATAATGAAGCCACAAATACTGAACCATCACTCCTGGGAGAAATAGGATTAGGTTCCCACAAGCCTCTGGTCACATTTTCATTAATCAATCAATATATTGCCTTGTTTGATGTGTGTTTCTGTTTAAAGACACCTTATTTAATATATACTGTTGATTCATTAACAATGATCTCACAGCCAACAGCACTAAAACTCATGCCTAGATGAAACTTATCTAATATATGTGTTTTCTCTCTAAAGCACATGCCAGTCTTCTTGCACTTAGGAACACCTGAAAACACTTCAAACACTAAGCTTGGGGCCCATTCTAAACAGCAAAACCACCAACTAAACGCACAAAAATGTTGGGCAGGTGTGGTGGCTCAAGCCTGTAATCCCAGTGCTTTAGAAGGCTCAGGTGGGAGGCTGAAGTTAGAGAATCGCTTGAGGCCAGGAGTCTGAGACCAGCCTGGGCAGCAAAGTGAGACCCCATTTCTACAAAAATATAAAAAATAAATTAGCTGGGCATGGTGGCACACACCTATAGTCCTAGGAACTTAAGAGGCTGAGGCGGAGGATCCCTTGAGCCCAGGAGTTCAAGGTTATAGTGTGAAACATGATCACGCCACTGTACTCCAGCCTGGGCAACAGAGCAAGACCCTGTCTCTAAAAATAAATAAATTAATTAAATAAATGTGGACAATGTGTCATTAAATAGACCTTGAAAAAGACACTTGTTTACAATAAGAGCTGAAACAAGAAGGCCACAGCTAGGAACATGCAGGTGGCTCAAATTTTTTGCCATTTTGTGCACATGGAGTGGGGGTTACTAATAAATGTTTGCAAGTATGCAGACGTATAAATATGGAATCCGTGAATAATGAGGGCCAACTCTGTACGAGGAGAGGGCTCTGTCCCTAAAGATACACATTCCCAGGAGCTGGCCTACCTTGATATGTAATGAACAGTGCTGAGTCTAACTGGGCAGACTCTTCTTTTTTCGCCTGTAGAAACTACTGATAGATCAGTGATGGCCACAGGATTTGGTCAGCATGATGACAAGGACTGCACTAAAATGACAGACCACTGGAGACAACTTGTTAAACAGGATGGGTTCCCATGGAAAACTGGGCAGGTTTAATACCCTCTGCTGAGTAAGTATCCCTGGGAGGGAGGGAGGGAGGGAGGGAGGGAGAGAGAGAGAGAGAGAGAACTGGCCGGGCGTGGTGGCTCACGCCTGTAATCCCAACACTTTGGGAGGCTGAGACTGGCAGATCATGAGGTCAGCTGTTCGAGACCAGCCTGACCAACATGGTGAAACTGTCTCTACTAAGATGCAAAAAAAAATTAGCTGGGCATGGTGTCACATGGCTGTAATCCCAGCTACTCAGGATGCTGAGGCAGGAGAATCACTTGAACCTGGGAGGCGGAGGTTGCAGTGAACCGAGATCGTGCCACTGCACTCCAGCCTGGGCGACAGAGCAAGACTCTGTCTCAAAAAAAAAAAAAAAAGAAAGAGAGAACCAAAAATAAAAATAAAACAGAAAGAAGAAAGAAGGAAGGAAGGGCCATCTGAAAACTCAAAGAAAAAAAAAATAAGGATTAGAGTCATTCGTTTAACTCTTTTAAAAGATTGACATTATCTTGTGCCCCAGTGTGGTTTGAAATAAAATTTATAGGAGGCTATTGGTTTGGATTGAGCTCTTGCACTAGACCCAACAGACCAAACCAAAATGGAGTCACTCATGCTAAAATTCCATGCTAAAGTTTCTAAGCTGAAATTCAGTTATCTAAACTGAGAAATCAGAAGAGAGAGTTAACAGTCAAGTCCCCCAAACAGGCCAGTTTTAGACAGCAGGATAAAGAAGTGCCCCCTGTTTTCACCCTTACAAGAAAAGTAACTTTGAATCAACCAGTCATCTTTTTGTCTCTTTCTGCTCTCTTCAGCCCAGTTCTGTCTATAAAACCAACCTTCTCTGCACAGCTCATCAAAACACTCATTCTATCTTATAGAATGCAGTGTTGACCAAGTTTAAAATTGCAAATAAAAGCCAATTAAGATCTTCAACTAAATTTGTTGTAATTTTGTCTTTTGGCAGTGGTGAAACAGAATGGATCAGTTAAAAGGGTTAAAGCAATTTTCTGACCACGTGGCATGGTTTACAATAAACAGCCAAATGCAGAAGTTCAACTCTGCTTCTGCTTTAAAAAAGAAATCGCACATTGGGAGGCCAAGATTGGCAGATCACTTGAAGTCAGGAGCTTGAGACCAGCCTGGCCAACATGGTGAAACCCCACTTCTACTAAAAATACAAATTAGCCAGGCATGGTAGCAGACACCTGTAATCCCAGCTACTCGAGGGGCTGAGACAGCAGACTTGCTTGAACCTGGCAGGCGGAGGTTGCAGTGAGCCGAGATCGAGTCACTGCACTCCAGCCTGGATGACAGAGCTAGACTCCGTCTCAAAAAAAAAGAAATCAGAGGGAAAATTTGAAAACCAAAAGAATTTACTCTGATACACATACCTGGAGGCGCTACATAGAGCTATCTCCGTGCTTTTTTTTTTTTTCCTACTACCTGGTATGTAGCTATCCGTTGTTTCTTTAAAAATACTCCGGACTAAAGAAGAACCTGGCAGTTCCTTAACATAATAAAACCAGAGTTCTGCCCTCTCAGAAGCTGGAGTCTCCTGTTGTCTTCAGCCAGGACAGAAACCATTCCCTCTGCCCTAGGGCATGAAAAACATCAGGACAGAATTCTGATATTCTGCTCAAAACTTAGTTGTGAAACAATAAACCCTGCTTCAGTTACGCCTCTGTATCTGTGAGATAAGAAATGTGTAATATTAAGCATGGTCTTCTTCCCATATTTTTCTATTACAGAAAAATGCCTGAAGCAAAAGTAAATCGTCTTCCCCGTACTACTCTGAACTGCATCACTTTCTCTCCCTTGACTGGCAGGAATTAGGAACGGCTACCATTAGTTACAACGAGCCCAGCCCCAGGCTGAGGACTTCACCTGATTGTCATGAAATCTTACAAAGTCATAGTGTTACAGGAAAGGGGTCGGGATCCAGACCCCAAGAGAGAGTTCTTGGATCTAGTGCAAGAAAGAAAGAACGCAGGGTAAGTCCATAAAGTGAAAACAGTTTATCAAGAAAGTAAAGGAATAAAGAATGGCTACTCCATAGACAGAGCAGCCCTTTCTTTTTTTTTTTTTTTTTTTTTTTTTTGAGACGGAGTCTAGCTCTGTTGCCAGGCTGGAGTGCAGTGGTGCGATCTCGGCTCACTGCAACCTCCGCCTCCCAGGTTCAAGTGGGTCTCCTGCCTCAGCCTCCTGAGTAGCTGGGACTACAGGCAACCTCCACCACACCTGGCTAGCTTTTGTATTTTTAGTAGAGATGGGGTTTCACCATGTTGGCCAGGATGGTCTTGATCTCTTGACCTTGTGATCGACCCACCTCCCAAAGTGCTGGGATTACAGGCGTGAGCCACTGCACCTGGCCCGGTTGCCCATTTTTATGGTTATTTCTTGATGATATGCTAAACAAGGGGTGGGTTATTATGTCTCCCTTTTTTAGACCATATAGGGTAACTTCCTGATATTGTCATGGCGTTTGTAAACTGTCATGGCACTGGTGGGAGTGTAGCAATGAGGATGACCAGAGGTCACTCTCGTCACCATCTTGGTTTTGATGGGCTTTAGCCAGCTTCTTTACTGCAGCCTGTTTTATCAGCAAGGACTTTATGGCATGTATCTCGTGCCAGCCTCCTATCTCATCCTGTGACTCAGAATGCCTTAACCATCTGGGAATGCAGCCAAGTAGGTCTCAGCCTCATTTTACCCAGCTCATATTCAAGATGGAGTTGTTCTGGTTCACACACCTCTGACAGTACCTATTATCCCCATTTTATAGATGTGCAATGGAAGTCACAAGTCAGTAAGCAGTGTTGCCAAAATTCAGCCTCAGATCTATCAAGCTACAAAACCTATGCCCTCAACCACTCTGCTCTGACTGCGGTATAGGCGGTGTCCTTCTAACACATAAGACTGCCTGTAGGTGAATGATGCCTACTAGCTTTGGGGGTGTTGACAAAGAGTCAAACTCTGTAAAATATTTTAAAAGATTTATTCTGATCTTAATATGAGTGACCACGGCCCGTGACACAGCCCTCAAGAGGCCCTGTGCCCCAAGATGGTTGTGGTACAACCTGGTTTTATATATTTTAGCAAGGTATGAGACATCAATCAAATACATTTAAGAAATACATTGGTTTGGTTTAGAAAGGCAAGACAACTCAAAGGGGGGCTTCCAGGCTACAGATAAAATTAAACATTTTCTGGTTGACAATTGGTTGAGTTTATCTGAAGACCTGGGATCAACAGAAAGGAAATGTTCAGGTTAAGATAAAGGATCCTGGAGACCAAGTTTTATTATGCAGAGAAACCTCTTAGATGGCAGACTTCAGAGAAAGCAAGTTGTAAAACGTTTCTTATCAGACTTAAAAGGGTGCCTGGCTTTTAGTTGATTATCTCTAGGATCTGGAAAGGAAGAAGGAAAACAAAGGGGGAAAGGGGATTCTCTATAGAATGTGGATTTTTCCCACAAGAGACTACAGGGCAATTTCAAGGTATGGCAAGGAAATATATTTTGGGGTAAAACATTTTGATTTTCTTCCGTGTTATGCCAGAGTCAGACTGGAAAGTAAGTCATAATATACAAGGTTAAATAAAACCCATCTGATGAGAATTTATGGTTTGTAGGGCATGACTCCCCAGTCCCCTTAGATAGGAATTTGGGTAAGATAAAAAAATCAGACCTTAGTCGTCAGGAAGAGGGAAAGTTATTCACATCCATCTAAACATAAACATTTAAAAACAAAACAAAACAAAACAAAAGTGTCAGTGAGTACATGATGAAATACTACATTTTTGTGGGCATGAGTAAGCTATATCTTTCAGAAAATACATGCTATAAATGGGTAAGAAAGAAAATATAAGATTAAATATTGCAGTGAAATTTCAGACGGAGACAATTAACATCAGACCTTCAGTGTAAGCCTCCAGGATACCAGGAATCACTTCAGACACGGTGAATTTGGTAGTGGTGTACAGGATGAATTAAGGGCCTGGGGCCAAGTAGGGCCAGGAAGCCCACTTAGAAGGCTCTTCCAATAATCCAAGAAGGAGCTCACTATGTAACCCAGGATCCCCCAGGTTTTGGGGTATGTGCAATGCAAAAGTATCCACCTGTAACTGTTGCACCTTGAGTTCTTGTTTCAAAAAATTCCAGAAAGATGGGAGGCCAAGGTGAGTGGATCACTTGAGGTTAGGAGTTTGAGATCTGCCTGACCAACATGGTGAAGCCCCCTCTCTACTAAAAATACAAAATTAGCCAGGTACCGTGGTGGTATGCCTATAATCTCAGCTACTTGAGAGACTGAGGCAGGAGAATCGCTTGAACCCGGGAGGCCCAGGTTGCAGTGAGCGGAGATTGGGCCACTGCACTCCAGCCTGGGCGACAGAGGGAGAGGCCATTTCGAGAAAACAAAAAAGTTCCAGGAAGAAGCTCAATTCTAGAAAAACAAAAACCAGTTGGGATTCAAAGACATGTGAGTTGGGGCACGAACTTTGACCAGTTCTGCTCATTACCATACTAAAAAGCCTGCCTAGAAAGGAGTTTACTCACCATTTTCTATACATGCACTATATGTAGAAGCATGATCTGGCAACTGGCCTGCACTGCCTTTACTCCACCTCTTCATACAGTGACGCTGCTAACCACCCCAATAAAAGCTCTGATTTCACTGTTGTTCAGGGAGGCACTGCTTTGAGGATGGATCCCCCAGTGTCCTCCTTCTTTGTTGCCAATAATAAAATCTCCTTGTTAAATCCTCCTTGGTTGTGGTTCTTGAATTGTCATACACAGGGCAATCAAACCACCTGTTACACTACAA
Source organism: Ateles fusciceps (assembly GCA_036589455.1). NCBI lineage: Eukaryota > Metazoa > Chordata > Mammalia > Primates > Atelidae > Ateles > Ateles fusciceps. Next base: position 11,320,032 of record JAZHEH010001266.1, on the reverse strand, counting down.
CCGACTAGTGTCATAGAGAATAGAAAAGAAGAAACAAATGCAAGGGATGCTGTAGAGACAGAATCCAACGTGCTTGGCAACTTACAGAAGGAGGGAAGGAAACTGTGGGTTTTCACTCTAAGAGGCAGCTTATAGGGGAAAAGGATGTGGATAAGCTGTCTCTTGGCTGGCATTTTTAATAAACTTTAGACTGTTAACCCATAAACATCTATTTTCATCAGAAACAAGTTGTTACTTCCAAGCTTCATGCTCATCCCTCGAGAATGCTACCTTTCTTATATTTTACCTTTTTATTCTCTTCATGCAATCACATATTATTTATTTTAAACAGATTTCTCTTTTTTTTTTTTTAAGACGGGATTTCACCATGTTTGTCAGGCTGATCTTGAACTCCCAACCTCAGGTGATCCGCCCGCCTTGGCCTCCAAAGTGCTTGGATTACAGGAGTGATTTCTACAACATAAAAACTTTGGGAAATGCATTATATGATATCCCATATCCTTGGTACTACCCACTCTCAAATGTCCCTGTTCTTTACGTTAATATTCATAATACCTGAATCAGTAAAATATGTATTAGGATAATTTCCTCCAATATTGAATTTCATAGAAAATTAAAAGAAGGCGTATTATACTCTTACTGCTTTTGTCGGCATTAGTAGGAATATGTTAACTGCAGGACAGTCTTAATATACATGCTATATAATATTTTCTACTAATCACAATGTTTAGTGAGAAGACTCCTTATAGACCTTAAGAAGTCCTGAGTAGGCTAGGCATGGTGGTGGCTCACACCTGTAATCTCAGCATTTTGGGAGGCCGAGGTAGGCAGATCACTTGAGACCAGGAATTCCAGACCACCCTGGCCAACATAGCAAAACCCCATCTCTACTAAAAATATAAAAATTATCCAGGCATGGCACCACATACTTGTAATCCCAGCTACTTGGGAGGCAGAAGAATCTCTTCAACCTAGGAGACAGAGGCTGCAGTGAGCTGAGATTGTGCCACTGCACTCCAGCCTGGGCGACAGAGATAGACTCCCCTCTCAAAAAAAAAAAAAGAAGAATTTCTGGGTAGTCTCCTACAGCTGACAATAACCAAATACCAGAATCCTCATAACCATCAAATTAATTCACAAGGGATTTTTGCCTCAATGGCGAAACCTAGTCAAGAGATAGGCATTTGGATAGAATCACTTCGGGCACTTTCAGGGAACATGCCTTGTGCCTCTCTGCTAGGAGCAATTACTGGCTAACTTGCTCGACAAGAATATAAAAGAGAGGACTATCTTGTTACTTGAGTTTATCTTGACAGAAAGAATTTCCTACATTGGAGGAAATAATACAAGTAGGAACCAGCCTGGGGGACAGAGTGAGACTTTGTCTCAGAAGAAAAAAAAAAAAAACCTGAAAATGTGGAACCAACTTTGAAACTGGGTAACAGGAAAAGGTTGGAAAAGTTTGGAGTACTCAAGAGAAGCCAGGAAGGTGTAGGAAATTTTGGAGCTGCCAAGAGACTTATTGAATGGTTTTGACCAAAAAGTCCAGGCTGAGGTGGTCTCAAATGGAATGAGGAACTCGCCTCCTCCTTTGCCTTCTGCCATCATTGTGAGGCCTCCCTAGCCATGTGGAACTGTGAGTCCATTAAACCTCTTTTTCTTTATAAAGTACCCAGCTCCAGTATTTCTTCATAGCAGTTTGAAAATGAACTAATACAACATCTTAAGTAAAGCTGTTTATAGTGTGGAAAACATAAACTTCTCGTCCTGGTTTACAGTTTGAATGTTTTCAGTTCTAGCATCAGGCAGCTTGGTGAACTTTTTGTGTACTCCATACATTAGGCACAAGACTTTTTCCTTAAAATTTGTCTAATTTTACTTTATAGGGCTTTAGAAAAAGACTAGTTCTTGTTTGAATAATTTTATGAAAGTAAGTTGGACTGAAGGAACCTAGAAGAATTTAGGACCTAGTCTAGCCCATAGGTAGATAATAAAAACTTGAAAACAATATATGGAGTTAAAAGCTAATGGTGCCCACCCCCTACCCCCGCTTTTTTGAAACATAACTTTTTTTCCTACATCGATCATATAGGAATCTTAGATTTAAAAATCACTTGGCCAAGCATGGTAGCTCATGCCTGTAATCCCACACTTTGGGAGGCTGAGGCAGGAGGATTGCTTGAGACTAGGAGTTCAAAGCCAGCCTGGAGAACAAGGCAAAACTCCATCTCTACCAAAAAAAAAAAAAATTAGCCAGGCATGATGGTGCACCTATAGTCCCAGCTACTCAGGGGCTGAGGTAGAAGGATCACTTGAACCCAGAAAGTCAACACTGTAGTGAGCTGTGATTGCACCACTGCACTCCAGCCTGGGCAACAGTGCACGACCCTGTCTCAAAAAAACCAAGCAGGTCAACAGCAGTGGCACACGCCAGTAATCCCAGCACTTTGGGAGGCCAAGGTGAGTGGATCACCTGAGCTTGGGAGTTTGAGACCAGCCTGGTCAATATAGTAAAACCCCATCTCTACTAAAAATACAAAAAATTAGCAGGCATGGTGCGCGTGCCTGTAATCCCAGCTACACAGGAGGCTGAGGCAGGAGAATTGCTTGAACCCAGGAGACGGAGGATGCTGTGAGCCAAGATCATGCCATTGCACTCCAGCCTGGGCAACAAGAGCAAAAGAAAAAAACAAAGAAAAAAATAATAACCAACTGTCTCAAAGGAAAAAAACAATGCTTGAGAATAGGAAGACAAACCAAGGCAGACTTTAGATTTTACTTATAGTCTTAAGGTTTCTGAGTCAGCCAAGAAATGAGAGTTTTCATTTACTCATTGTAAGCCTGAGAATCCTTGAAGTCAGGCATTTTGTGCATATTTTCAAATATGACATTTCACTCAAAGCCTGGATAATATAACCAATGTTTCGTATTGTATTCTGGTATAAAGAAAGAGCAGATTTTTTTTTTTTTTTTTTTTGAGATGGAGTCTTGCTCTGTTGCCTAGGCTGGAGTACAATGGCATGATTTTGGCTCACTGCAACCTCCGAATCCTGGGTTAAGCAATTCTCCTACCTCAGCCTCCCAAGTGGCTGGGACTACAGGCATGTACCACCACGCCCTGCTAATTTTTTTATTTTTAGTAGAGACAGGGTTTCACCATGTTGGCCCGGCTGGTCTTGACCTCCCAACCTCAGGTAATCTGTCCACCTTAGCCTCCCAAAGTGCTGGGATTACAGGTGTGAGCCACCATGCCCAGCTGTGAAGAAAGAGCAAATTTTTATTGGACCTATGCAAATAAACATACTGCTATAAGAATACTCACAAATAGTTTTTAACTTCTGAAGGAAAGAAGGAGAAAAAAAGCCAAATGCTTTTATCTTTGTTGACAAAAATATACTTGACCAAGTTGTTGTAAGTTATAGACAACTTTAGAGAGAAAGGTTTCTTAAATCTGGAAAACAAGTGATTTAGGTAAAAACCAACAATGTTTAAATGAATGTCATAAAACACTATCTTCATCAGTTATTCAATCTCATGCATTCAATATTTTGTGTTTAATCTTCACAAGCAGTTTCATTAATCCATCAGGTCTTTTATTAGAATTCTGGCCTTTTTTTTTTTTTTTGAGTTGGAGTTGCACTCTGTCACCCAGGCTGGAGTGCAGTGTCACGATCTCTGCTCTTCACAACCTCTGCCTCCCAGGTTCAAGCAATTCTCCTGTCTCAGCACCCCAAGTAGCCGGGATTACAAGCCCGTGCCACCACGCCCAGCTAATTTTTTGTATTTTTAGTAGAGACAGGGTTTCACCACATTGGCCAGGCTTGTCTGGAACTCCTGACCTCAGGTGATCCCATCCACTTCAGCATCCCAAAGTGGTGGGATTACAGGCATAAGCCACCACGCCTGGCCTCTGAACATTTTTTATTTAGTCCATTGATCTTAAAGTTATCAGAAACCTGTATTTAAGGGTGCTTGTTGGAGTCTTTTCCATAAATCTGATTGTAAATGTTTTTAGAGAAGAATTCAAAACAATAATTGTGGATGACAAAAAATTAGAATGGCCATGGTTAAAAATATGATGAAAGTTTAACAAGGAAATTTACTTGTGTCTATTACATATAGTATTTTAAGACAACAACCAAAATTATGACCGTAACATATTAGATTTCTACAAGTTTATAAATTTTTTAAAACATTAATATCATCAGCAGGCGAGGTGCAGTGGCTCACACCTGTAATCCTAGCACTTTGGGAGGCCAAGGCAGGTGGATCGCCTGAGCTCAGGAGTTTGAGACCCAGCCTGAGCAACATAGTGTTGCTCAGCCTGTCTCTACTAAAATACAAAAAAATTAGCTGGGCATGGTGGTGGGTGCCTGTAATCCCAACTACTTGGGAGGCTGAGGCAGGAGAATCACTTGAATCCGGGAGGCAGAGGTTGCAGTGAGCCGAGACTGAGCCACTACACTCCAGTCTGGTCAACAGAGCAAGACCCTGTCTCAAAACAAAACACAACACCAAGGAATAAATATCAACAGCATATCCATAAATGCAACTAAAAGATATCTACTATCACTTATCATTTGACAATGTTTCTTATATAATTTACCTAATAAGCCTAATTATTTAATATCTCTACAAGTTGAGAGAGAAATCTTTTGAGGCTTTCCAGGGGCCCAACTGGAAAATCCCAAGTTAATTCTCAGTTAAAGAGACTTGAATTAGAATTTCATTTTGGAGAAGTTTGTCAAAGATGTTAAAAGGTTCAAAACACTTGATCAAAACAGAATCAGAGGTCCCTGTAAAATAAGGCACTCATTTATCCAGGGTGGTAAGCTAAAGACTTCAAAAGCAGTGCAGAAAGTGACATGGATGTGAAAACCTTAACCCTTTTAAGGCTCAGTTTCTTTAACTAATCAAAATCTAATAAATACAACACAGGAAATTATCTTGATAAGATGTAAAATACTTGTTTCTTAAACCAGCTATCAAAAAGAGAGAAAAAAATGCTACAATGTGATTGTTTCTCCTCATGGGAGATTAACTTAGATAACCTGGCAGCTGAGCCTGATGAAAAGGTTATTTGAATTTAATTAGACACAGGAAGAATGTGTCCAAAGTTATGAATGTGCAGAGTATTACAGAGGATTGTGAACAAGAAAAACCAGTATCTTGAGCAGGAAAATACATGTCTCTTAGTAACAGCAAGGGATATTTCCCTGTTACATAGAAAAATTTAGACATATCAATAAAAGCCAAGAGTAGAGAAAGTTATCATCCTATGCCTTCTCAAGGGGAGAAAAAAGCTGACAGCAATGATGTATGACCTGCAAATCACATGTAGTGAGATACAGCAAAAGTCAAATCTCTGAGCTATAAATCTGAAAATTTAAAAAGCAAAACTCCACTTCAAGAAATGAAATTACCATTTTGAATAAAGAGAACAGCATTTTTAACCTGAAGCTAGGGAAATCAAATAGATCTCAGGAAGAAGATGGCTGTAAAGAAACTAATTTTAGAATTAAAAATTAAAACTACTTGCAATTTTAATAAGAGCAGATCAGTACTTTTAAAAAAAAACTTTATTGTTTTAAATATAGGGGACTAGACTCTGGTTCTGTATTAGTGAACACCTGACACCAATTTTAAATTTTGGAAAACACGTAAGAAATTTATTTCCAATCCTAGCCAACCTGATCACATATAAATACTCTTTCATAAGGTCCATCTTTTATAAATCTTTTTTGAGTTGTTTAGACCTTTTACGATTTTCCCCTAACCCCAATCTTACTCCTATAATTTTTTAAAAAATTGTATTAGCCAGGTGTGATGGCAGGCACCTGTAATCCCAGCTACTTGGGAGGCTGAGGCAGGAGAATCGCTTAAACCCAGGAAGCGGAGGTTGCAGTGAGCCAGGACTGCACCATTGCACTCCAGCCTGGGCAACAAGAGCAAAACTCCATCTCAAAAAATAAAAATAAAAAATAAAATTTTTAACAACCAATTATTTTACCTTAGAATGAAAATTTACCATCTAAGTTTTTTTAAATATATCAATTGTATTTTCCTAAATTTATATTTTGATTAATAGACCTAAATACTTTTAGTCCCTTTACAAAACTTAAGAAGCCAAGAAAAAACATCTATGTATATGGCAATTTGTTCTTTTTTAAATCTGGATATGATCTAGACATTTAATGAGTTTCATTTGACATAATTTTAAGATTTTTAAATTTTTAAATTACATGAAAACTCATTTATAAATGTTTATTTCATTTATAATTACAAGATTTATTTATTTTTCAATTATTATTCCTAGACTTATGAAAATTGAGATAGAACTAGTCATTTTTGTTATTAACCAGTTTTACAGACTGTTAACATCAAGTGTTTATCTTGATATTAAGGTTTAAGTAAGAACCTTAAAGTTAAAAATGGCTAGCCTGACAGTAATCAAAACAGCATGGTACTGGTACCAAAACAGAGATATAGACCAATGGAGCAGAACAGAGGTCTCGGAGGCAACACAACACATCTACAAATCTGACAAAAGCAATGGGGAAAGGAGTCCCTGTTTAATAAATGGTGTTGGGAAAACTGGCTAGCCATGTGCAGAAAGCAGAAACTAGACCCCTTCCTGACACCTTACACTAAAATTAACTCCAGATAGATTAAAGACTTAAACATAAGACCTAACACCATAATAACCCTAGAAGAAAATCTAGGCAAAACCATTCAGTGTGGCGATTCCTCAAGGACCTAGAAATAGAAATTCCATTTGACCCAGCAATCCCATTACTGGGTGTATATCCAAAGGATTATAAATCGTTCCACTGTAAGGACACATGCACACGAATGTTCATTGCAACACAGTTTACAATAGCAAAGACCTGGAATCAACCCAAATGCCCATCGATGATAGACTGGACAGGGGAAAATGTGGCACATATACACCATGGAATATTATGCAGCCATCAAAAACGATGAGTTCGTGTCCTTTGTAGGGACATGGATGAACCTGGAAACCATAATTCTCAGCAAACTGACACAAGAACAGAAAATCAAACACCGTATGTTCTCACTCATAGGCGGGTGTTGAACAATGAGAACACATGGACACAGGGAGGGGAGCATCACACACTGGGGTCTGTCGGGGGAAATAGGGGAGGGACAGTGGGGGGGTGGGGGAGTTGGGGAGAGATAGCATGGTGAGAAATGCCAGATATAGGTGATGAGGAGGAAGGCAGCAAATCACACTGTCATGTGTGTACCTATGCAACAATCTTGCATGTTCTTCACATGTACCCCAAAACCTAAAATGCAATTTAAAAAAATGGCCAGCCTGTTGATAACTCAGAAGTTATAGCTATTTTTATTAAATCAACAATGTTAAATTAATCATATTTACTTAAAATTATATAAACAAAGATCATTTTGTTTTAGGTTTTATGATCTTAAAACATCTAGCAAAGGCAAATATAAAACTGTCTGACCAGTAAGCACAGACAAAAATGTATGCTGACAATTTTGAACACATTTTTAAATTTTATTTTATCCACAATTTTAAAACCAATTATTTCAGTAAATATTTATTTAAGTCACATCAACTAAAAACATTTGGGGGTTAATTACTATACATTTTATATGAGTGCTCATTTATTTAAATGAATCGGAATAAAATTTCTCAAGGGATTTCTGACTACACCAGATTTTATGTAGATACAACATACAACAGAATATATGTACATACACATAAACATATTTAAACACATAAAGATATTAGAACTTTTTTAGAATTTTAGTCATAACATAGTAAAACACGTAAATTTACCAGTTTATAAAAATTATCACATGCAAATTATTTTTCTGACAAAATGCACTAAGGATAAGCTTTAAGCTTTTTTAATAGGCAATCTTATAAAGGCTGTGAATGAAATTTGGGGTAAAGCAGTTTGACTCAGTTACCAATGCACTAATTTGAACAAAGAATAGTTAACTGTGAAAGTATGACTGAATTATGTGAGGAGGACCAAAAGACAAGAGTGATTTTTAACAAGGTTTATACAGTATTTTCTTGGACTCAATTCTTTGTCATTGAAGATAAGAATTATGCCATTCTTTTTTGTATAGGGAAGGTTTTACAACGGAACGTAATCTTTGCTTTAAAAAAAAAACAGCATGAAGGTCTTTCTATCTGCTGGTTTTCAAGTGTTTTTATTAAATAGCATGTTAGAATAGCTGTTTAGAGAAGGATAAAGAGGGGGAATTATAAGAAGGGGGAGGGGAAAGATCTGGGAAAGAAAAAGTTTCAGCCACCTTTGAGACAGTATTTTTCATTTTTTATTTTTTTGAGATGGAGTTTCAATCTTGGTGCCCAGGCTGGAGTGCAATGGTGCGATCTCGGCTCACCACAACCTCCACCTCTGGGGTTCAAGTGATCCTCCTGCCTCAGCCTCCCACGTAGCTGGGACTACAGGCATGCATTACCATGCCCAGCCAATTTTGTATTTTTAGTATAGACAGGGTTTCTCCATGTTGGTCAGGCTGGTTTTGAACTCCCAACCTCAGGTGATCCACCCACCTCAGCCTCCCAAAGTGCTGAGATTACAGGTGTGAGCCAGCGTGCCCAGCCGACAGTATTTTTTAACAAGGCAATATTTGCATCCTGAATGTATTTTGTTTTGTTTTTGTTTTTTTGCCTCAAGATATCAATGAGATATGCATATCTTACCTGGAGTATATGATTTTATAGCCTCCATATTTTAGTTTAGTTTTAAGAACAACAGACTAAAGGATTCCTTACTGTTTGAATATGTTACCAGCTGAAGTTCTAGAAAATATTCTGGTATGCCTTTGAACTTTGAGAGCTCATTTTATAAGTTCTTTGATTTCATGCCAACTACATAAAAGCCAATTAAATGCAAGCACTGAATACACAAAGGCCAAATAGATACAAGCCCAGACAGAAAATAAAGCATATACTTACCAGTAAGGATGATAATTTCCCTTTCTCCAAAGAAAGGGAAAATTCCCTCACCCAAATCTCAAGGTCCAAACCATGATGCTGAGCTCAACAGAGGGAAAATAACTCTACCCAACAGATCTACCAAACAAGAGGGGGAAAGACCCCTCTGAACCATATTCCAAATAAAATAGAACTCAAACCCTATTTGACAGTTCTGTGCAAGAGATAATCACTGGAGGGAGAAAGGGGGATCTGTAAAGTGGTGGGGGATGTGGGGGATTTCAAAGAGCCTCAATATGGGTGCCTCATGCCATAGCTCCAAAGGCCAGTGATTCTCCCTTAGGTGAGTCAGCTTTGTGTCCCACTTCTGACACCATGTATGTCAAAGTCAAAATAAAAACATACACACAAAACTCTAAATTTAATGTTTTATTTGAGAAGAAAGAATTTCAATTCTAGGTGATCTTTAGTATGTCCAAAGAACAAAGAGAAGGTTGAGGGTTTTATTTAAAAAGAAAAATGTTACTTGTGGCCTTAAGAGAAAGTTCATTGGTATTAGTAAAGCTCTGGGGAGCTGGGAAGCTCCAATTGGTGGGCAATGGCTGTAGGCAAAATTAGTCTAGAGTTACAGCAAGAGCAGCTATAGACAAAACTGGTCTCAGGTTACAGCAAGCAGTTTCAGTAGCCAGGCTCACAGAGAATTACATTCTTGAAGCAACGTTATGTGTCCCAAGTACTTTTTCCCCCTAGCTTCTTGACTCTGTTTTAGTTGAGTGTGACAAGAATGACACAATTCATATGATCAACTTGCACAATTATAACAAAATAATCAACATTTTATGTAGGCACTTAGGCTAAATAAGAGTAGTAAAAACATCCTATGTGGCCAGCAGCCTTGAAACAATAGAATTTAGTCAAATAATGATTGTCTACATCAGAAATGCTTTCCATCTAAGTAGTTTCCCAAGTGATTTTTGCCAGTATTCTAATTTTACATGGAGTAAACACAAACTGCAAAAGTTAAAAAACTGACCATGGCGGCCAGTCATGGTGGCTCACGCCTGTATCCCCAGCACTTTGACACCAACGCAGGCAGATCACGAGGTCAGGAGATCAATACCCTCATGGCCAACATAGTGAAACCCCATCTGTACTAAAAATACAAAAATTAGCTGGGTGTGGTGGCACATGCCTGTAATCCCAGCTACTCAGGAGGCTAAGGCAGGAGAATCACTTGAACCCAGAAGGCAGAGGTTGCAGTGAGCCGAGATTGCATCACCGCACTCCAGCCTGGCAACAGAGCAAGACTTCATCTCAAAAAAAAAAATGACATTGCCCATGGTATAATAACCATCTTTCAAACTTCTCATACGTTAGGGCTACTTCTTAATAATTATCATTTTCTAATAATTTAGAGTTACAGAGAAAGTAAGATTCCTTCAAAGTTTGGTGAGTTTTTTTCAAAGTTTTATTCCTTTGATAATATCTTTGTAATCAGACAGACTAGGCTAAGCCCCAGCCTCATTCCTTGTCAACTGGATAACTTCTGAAAAGTGTTTTAACTCCTCCAAATCCTAGTTTCTTTCACTATAACATGAGGATCGTTAACACTGACAAGGAAGTTTGAGCAAGCGTAAAGATTAATGAAATAGGATGTGTAAAGCTAGCCTCATTCATGGCAATGGTCACTGCTCAGCAAAAGAAACAGCCCTTATCACTATATTGCTGAGATTTTATTAACTAACCTTTTGCCCTATTAATTTCATGACCCCTTTTTAAACAGGTAAATGTCAGAAGAAGATCCTATAATGTCAATGTGTGTCCTATAAAAGTTCATCAGGACTCCAGGGTATCTTGAACTTAATTGTTCACATGCTGATTTGATCATTCTTTTCTCTCTATTTTCCTTTCCTTTCAAAATAAATGTCTCTTTCTAAGCTCTAAGTGAAGAGCATGTGACCATTCCTCAATGAGCTCTTTTACATGTTTTGCATTATTTGGCTGAGAACCAACTTGAAAATTTTTTAAGTAAATGGTGGTGATTTCACCATCTATTTTCTCCTGACTAAGAATGTGGAATTTTTTCAGTGTGCTTTCATAAAATTCACACCTGTGTTTCAGGTAAAGAAAATGTCTGTGTCAAGCACAAGCATTTCTCCATTTCTAGCAGTCTCAGGTACTAAGGTCCTGACTGACACCAAAGAGTTATTACTTCTCTGTAGATTCTTTTGGGGATTTCGTCTATTCCACTTTCTTCCCTCACTCGTAAAATTTCTGGTTTTTTCTAAGAGAGAGCTTGCTCTTACTAGCAAAGATTCTTTGAGCCTCTTGACAGCCAGAAATGATCCTTCCACAGTGATTCTTCCATTGGGTTTCAAATGGACTGAAGCTTAAAGTTGGGATTTTCTTTTTCAGGTCCTTTACCAGAGTTTCTAGAGTAACTTCATTCCCAAAAACAGAAAGATCAAGGATGGCATTTACAGAGCTGAAGATCTAAAATTAGAAAGAGAGAAATGAAAACAGTAATGCCTAGTAGGAGAGACTACATAAACATGTTCTTTCTGCCACTTTCTTGTCTCTGCAGAAATTGCATTAAACCAGGCCCCAGTTGCCTGTCCCAGAGTTCCTGATTCCTTGCACCAGGGCAGCCCATCACAGTGATCCCATTTTGTTCAATTTGGGATTCACAGTCCCTCACCACATACCCCAAAACAGAGGTGCTCAAATAATTTTTAGAGGCACAATTCTTTTTTGAAACAGTCTTATGCAGAACCCATACATATAAACTGTTCTGGTGCTGCTTGGATTGGGGTCCCCCACGAGTCATTCCCGCCCCCAGTCTGAAGTTCATCAGATGGCTGCACACAACTCTGAGTGTCTTACAGAATCAAGTTAGTGGCCGGGCACAGTAGCTCACACCTGTAATCCCACACTTGGGGAGGCCGAGATGGGTGGATCACCTGAGGTCGGGAGTTCAAGACCAGCATGACCAACATGGAGAAACCCTATCTCTACTAAAGATACAAAATTAGCCGGATGTGGTGGTGTGCACCCATATTCCCAGCTACTCGGGAGGCTGAGGCAAGAGAATCACCTGAACCCAGGAGCAGAGGTTGCGGTGAGCTGAAATCACGCCATTGCACTCTAGCCTGGGTAACGAGAGTGAAACTCCATTTCAAAAAAAAAAAAAAGAATCAAGTTAGTAAACCACTGCTTTAACTTTTTCCTCTTTTCTTACTTCCTGTCTCTTCAAAGCTGCTTTTTAATGTTCATTCTAATTGTTTAGGTTGGTAGCTGGCATCATCCATGACAGTATAAATGCTTACCGTCACTTTAAAAGCATTAAGTGAGGCTGGGCATGGTGACTCACCCCTGTAATCCCAGCACTTTGTGGGGCTGAGGTGACAGGATCGCTTGAGTCCAGGAGTTTGAGACCAGCCTGGGCAACATAGGGAAACCCTGCCTCTACAAAAACTACAAAAATTAGCCAGGCCTGGTGGTGCAAACCTGTGGTCCAGCCAGCTACTCGGGAGGCTGAAGCAGGAGAATCACTTGAGCCCAGGAGGCAGAGATTAGAGTGAGCCAAGATTACGCCACTGCCTGAGTGACAGCAAGACCTTGTCTTAAGAAATATATGTTTTTTAAAATAAAACATTAAGTGACACACATAGAAAGATAAAAACAGAGGAGGCAATAATAACCAAAATTTCCAGAGCCAGGGTTGGCCTTTAACACTGACTCAGGGAGTTTGCATTTTCTTTCCTAGAAGTCATGGAATGAGAGCACTTCGTGTCTCCTGACATAGGAAATGGCATCCAGGACTATCAGCACACCTTCAGCATCACACCTTACCTTGTCACTAAAATGAGAGACTGTGAGTTCAGCGTGTCCAGCCTTCCTTGCTAGCCAGTGTTTCTTTTGTCTGATGACATTCTCTGCAACTAAGTGGAAACACTGGCATCAGAAGTGTTTATGGCACCATACACTGATAATTTTTTAATAAAAAGACATATTCAATTATATAAGAATGTCTACAATTTTGTCCACATTTTTCCTCTAAATTCAACATTCAAATCACTTTTTTGTTGCACTTTAACACATTAAAGTTCGTTTTATGTGTAAATATGATCCTAATCACGTTATAAAACACACAAGGTATTACATGCATGAATAAAAAACAAAAATATAAAGGTATATCCCCATCTCTGTTAATTCTGGTCAAAGGAGGTGTTACATTCTTGATCCAAGATATCATACTGTTCTGGTTTTCCTCCCAATTCACTGGCTGACCTGCTGAGTCTCCTTTCTAATCCTCCTCTCTTCCCAATCCTCCTCTCCTCTCATTCTCTAGACATCGGCAAGACCTGGACCTCAGGCTCATGCTTCTTTGCTAACATATACCCATCCCCTGGGTGATCGCAACAATCTCCATGGCTTAAGACACCATCTCTACATGAATCACTTTCAAAATTCTATCTTCAGCCTCGATCTTTCTCCCTTCTGCCTGTAGAACTAACTCTCTACTTCATTATCCTAATGGGCGTCTCATTGATTCAAACTGAACTCTTGATAACTATCTCCCCTCCCAAATGTATTCTATCCCCCAGTGTTCTCCACCACAGAAAATGACATTTAATCCATCAACATGTCCCGAATACCCACCAGTTCTTATCACCTGCCCTGCTACTGCCCTATCAAAGCCAACGAATAAGTAGTAACTCCTGTTCTTCAAACAGCCGCTATGCTGCTGCTTTAAGAAAAGGCAGTCCAATCTTGTTAATCCCCTGCGTGAAACCTTTCCTCTCACTCAGAATAAAATCCCAGACACCTTGCCATGATCCAGCAGTTACTGAGCATAAACTGGCCCAGCTCCCCATCTAACCACATCGCCTGTCACTCTCCCCCCTGCTCATTCCCCTCCAGCCAGCCACACAGGCCTCCTTGCTGTTCTTCCACACACACCTAGAATGCTCTCCACTCACAGAACTACCAGTCCTTCCCTTGGCCTAGAATGTTCTCCCCCACTTATCTGCATGAATCATTCCCTTAGCTTCAGGCCTTTGCTCAAGCTTTATATCTTGTTATTTATAAATATATAATCATAAATATAACTAGTTAAATAAATATAACTAAATTTTACACAAATAAATAAAGCACCCCAACATATTATAGATTTATTTGTTTAATATCTGTCCAGATGCACATTCAAAGAAAAAAGACTTTGCCTATTTTGCTCACTGCTATATCCTCAAGGCCTAGCATGTTGCCTGGTAAATAATAGACAATCAGAAAATATTTATGAACAACGACCGAGGTCTCGGTCTCTCTCTGAGTTGCCAATTCAACATATAAAATACTAACTTTCGGGCCGGGCGCGGGTGGCTCACGCCTTAATCCCAGCACTTTGGGAGGCCGAGGCGGGCGGATCACGAGGTCAAGAGATCGAGACCGTCCTGGTCAACATGGTGAAACCCCGTCTCTACTAAAAATACAAAAAAATTAGCTGGGCGTGGTGGCGCGCGCCTGTAGTCCCAGCTACTCGGGAGGCTGAGGCAGGAGAATGCTTGAACCCGGGCAGTGGAGGTTGCAGTGAGCCAAGGTCGCGCCACTGCACTCCAGCCTGGCGCCTGGTGACTGAGTGAGACTCTGTCTCAAAAAAAAAAAAAAAAATACTAACTTTCAAAAAACACCACCATCTCCTTAGAGAAACAATGAGCCCCTGAGCCCCTCCTGCCATCACTTACCTGGACATTCCCATTGAGAAGGAATGATTTAATTAATGGTGACAGCTAACGGTACTGAAAATCCATAGTGCCTTGGATCTTTCTCTGGACTCTGACTTCCCTCAAGCAAAGCAAGGTCTTCCTTGCTCCTGCCCTCATGTGGTATGTTCACCTCTAAGAGGCTGGCACAGAGACTTGTTTTTCTCTGGCAATGTGTTTTCTGCCAGCCGCTAATAAAGAAGGTTGCCCATTCCGTGAGGCTGAAGGAGTGTGTGTGCTCTGCCAACCCAACTTTCTCACCGTCTAAGTCAGGGATTAGGTGTAGGGAGGAGAATGGGTCAATGAGATCTCAGATCCAAGCCATACTTCTCAATTCAACTTTGCCAGTAATAAGGCAGATACTATATTAAAATATCCATTTATTCTAAAATATATAGTTGAAACCACCTGAAAATTCCCAAAGTAGTAATCTTATTTATGAAACTATATATAAACTTTGTGGGGTTTCTCCATTTTGTCTGTATTTTATAGGTCTTCTACAATAAAATGTAGCACTTTCACCCCAAGATATAGACAGATTCGAAATACAGAAAAAAGTTTTCAAGAATTTGCCAGTCACTTTATCATGAGCCATTTTCATATCTTTTCTTCCTAAAGCAATATCATGCCACTTGTATATTCACAATAAAATATTTTTTAATAAAAACTACTTTAGCCAGGCATGGTGGCTCATGCCTGTAATCCCAGCACTTTGGGAGGCCGAGGCAGGTGGATCACTTAAGGACACGAGTTTGAGACCAACCTGGCCAACATGGTGAAACCCCCATCTCTACTAAAAAAACAAAATCAGCCAGTGTGATGGTGGGCACCTGTAAACCCAGCTATTTAGGAGGCTGAGGCAGGAGAATCGCTTGAACCCAGGATGTGGAGGTTGCAGTAAGCCAAGATCGCACCACTGCACTCAAGCCTGAGCAACAAAGCAAGACTCCATCTCAAAAAACAAAAAACAAAAAAACTACTTTAAAATTTACCAATTCCATGAATCATTTTAATATAATGTAATTTTCAAATTTCATTGAAGAACTATTTTTAAAATTACAAAAATTTGATTTGGAAATACCTTTCTTTTCTTTGAATATTACATATGCAACTCCCTTGGTTCTTGTTGGATATATCACATCTTCAACATCTCCACCCTCATTCTTAATGTCTTGGAAGTGCTTCTTCACTAATATGACCAATAATTGATCAATAAAAAGGCCAACCGGAAGACCAGCAACTACAACTGTTCTTTCAGAAGCTTTGGATTCCCTGACATTCAAAACTGATGCCTGTAAGAGAAACAGTAAGTTACTCTTTAAAAATACAAGACTGCTTAATAAAGGTAACATCACACTCCAGTGGAGAGAATATCTTATTCTATAAAAGTGCTGGTGCAGTTGGTTACATACTTTTTAAAAGGGGTGTAGGGGAGTAAATCCTTGCCTCACACCATATACCAACATGAACTCCATATGAATTTGAGAGTTAAATGTAAAAATTAAACCCTTTTTTTTCTGAGATGCAGTCTCACTCTGTCACCCAGGTTGAAGTGCAGTGGCGCAATCTCAGCTCACTACAACCTCTGCCTCCTGGCTTCAAGCATTCAGCCATTCAGCCTCTGGAGTAGCTGGGTACAGGCCCCTGCTGCCATACCCAGCTAATGTTTGTATTAGTAGAGGTGAGGTTTCACCCTGTTGGCCAGGCTAGTTTCAAGCTCCTGACCTCAAGTGATCTGCCGCCTCGGCCTCTCAATGTGCTGGGATTACAGGCATGAGCCACCATGCCTGGCCACCCTTTTTTAATAAGTGGAAAATATTGGTTAATATTTGTCTGATTTAGGAAGGCCTAAAAATAATGGAAGAAGGTACAAAGGAAAAGATCAAAAACATAAATTTAAAAAATTATTAATTAAAAATAAGTCAAACTAACCATAAAATATAGTGTTTGCAGGTGACTGTATGTTTTCTTTAAATTGTAGAGTCTAAAGTATATAAGACAGTTAAGAGGCCAGGCATGGTGGCTCACGCCTGTAATCTCAGCACTTTGGGAGGCCAAGGTAGGCAGATCACCCTGAGGTCGGGAGTTCAAGACAAGCCTGGCAGCATGGAGAAACCCCATCTCTACTAAAAATACAAAATTAGCCAGGTGTGGTGGCACATGCCTGTAATCCCAGCTACTTGGGAGGCTGAGGCAGGAGAACTGCTTGAACCAGGGAAGTGGAGGTTGTGGTGAGCTGAGATCATACCATTGCACTCCAGCCTAGGCAACAAGAGCAAACCTCCATTTCAAAAAAAAAAAAGAGAGAAGAGACAGTAAGAAACACATTCCCTACTTTTATTGTCAGAATCAGGAAAGTTACCATAAAAAAAATAAAACCCTGGGCTGCACACGGTGGCTCACGCCTGTAATCCCAGCACTCTGGGAAGCAGAAGCAGGCAGATCACCTGTGGTCAGGAGTTCAGACCAGCCTGACCAACATGGTTAAAACCCCGTCTCTACTAAAAATACAAAAATTAGCAGGGCGTGATGGTGGGCACCTGTAATCCCAGCTACTCGGGAGGCTGAGATGCAGAATCACTTGAACCCAGGAGGCAGAGGCTGCAGTGAGCCGAGATCGCACCATTGCACTCCAGCCTAGGCAACAGAGGAAGACTCCGTCTCAAGAAAAAAAAAAGCCTGAAAAGCCTAACTGGGCACAGTGACTCACGGCCAGCATTTTGGGATGCCAAGGTGGGCATATCACTTGAGGCCAGGAGTTCCAGATGAGCCTGGCCAACATGGTGAAACCCCGTCTCCATCAAAAACACAAAAAAATTGGCCGGGCGCGGTGGCTCATGCCTGTATTCTCAGTACTTTGTGAGGCTGAGGTGGGTGGATCATGAGATCAGGAGTTTGAGACCAGCCTGGCCAATATGGTGAAACTCCATCTCTACTAAAAATACAAAAAATTAGCTGGGCGTGGTAGCATGTGTCTGTAGTCCCTGCTGCTCGGGAGGCTGAGGCAGGAGAATTGCTTGAACCCGGGAGGTGGCAGTGAGCCCAGATCACGCCACTGCACTCCAGCCTGCGCGACAGAGCAAGACTCCACCTCAAAAAAAAAAAAAAAAACACACACACACAAAATTAGCCAGGTGTGGTGGTACACACCTGTAGTCCCAGCTAGCTACTCCAGAGGCGGAGATAGGAGGATCACTGGAGCCCAGGAGCTCGAGGCTGCCCTAAGCCAAGATGGCACCACTGCACTCCAGCCTGAGTGACAGAGCAAGGCTCTGTCTCAAAAAAAAAAAAAAAAAAAAAAAAAAAAACTGCCTAAATGAACACTCCAGAGAGAACCTGCTAGCATGTATATCCCAGAGCAAGTTCTGTCCCATTTCTGGGATTTGGAAGGGACCCAGGCTAAAAATCATAAGAAAATTAAAGTACTTGCATGATTTTGAGTAAACTATGAAATGCAGGCTGGGCACAGGAGCTCACACCTGTAATCCCAGCACTTTGGGAGGCCAAGGCAGGCAGATCACCTGAGGTCAGGAGTTCGAGACCAACCTGGCCAACATGGAGAAACCCCATCTCTACTAAAAATACAAAAATTAGCTGAGTGTGGTGGCACATGCCTGTAGTCCAAGCTACTTGGGAGGCTGAGGCAGGAGAATCACTTGAACCCGGAAGGTGAAGGTTGTAGTGAGCCGAGATCAAACCACTGCATTCCAGACTGCCTGGGCTACAGAGGGAGATTTCATCTCAAAAAAAAAAAAAAAAAAAAAAAAAAGGAAGAAAAAAATACATTTGACCCATTTGCTGGAAACATTTTCCTAGAAGTAGAAAAGGAAAATACACATAACATTGGACCAAAGGAGAAAAAGTAATCACAGCACACTATTGGGACCTGCTATAAACAATATTTACTGTTTACATCATTATCAGTTTTTCACTTTTAGACCAAACCTGCTAAGTCTTTTAAAAAGGCCAGGTGCAGTGCCTCACACCTGTAATCCTAGCACTTTGGAAGCTGAGGTGGGCAGATCACTTGAGGTCAGGAGTTCTAGACCAGCCTGGCCAACACAGCAAAATCTCATCTCTACTAAAAATACAAAAAATTAGCTGAGTGTGGTGGCAGGTGCCTGTAATTCCCAGCTACTTTGGAAACTGAGGAACCAGAATTGCTTGAACTGGGAAGATGGAAGTCGCAGTAGGCTGAGATCACACCACTGCACTCCAGCCTGGGTGACAGAGTGAGAATCTGATTCAAAAATAAAAATAAAAATACTGAAGATTTAAATATGGTTACAAAAAAATAGAAATGCTCGTCCCTGTCAATGTAAGAATAAAGGCAGAGCCATCATATCAGAAAGCCAAAAGGTATAAAGAAAAACTGCTTATTTTTCTAAGTAAAGCACTAAGGGGAAACAGAAGATTGACTCACTGCATTTGGTTTTCTTTCTTTCTTTTTTTTTTTTTTCTGAGACGGAGTTTCGCTCTTGTTGCCCAGGCTGGAGTGCAATGGGGTTACCACAAGCTCCACCTCTGGGTTCAAGCGATTCTCCTGCCTCAGCCTCCGGAGTAGCTGGGATTACAGGCATGCACCACCACCAAGATCAGCTAATTTTGTGTTTTTAGTAGAGATGGGGTTTCTCCATGTTGGGTTAGGCTGGTCTGGAACTCCTGACCTCAGGTGATCTGCCGGCCTCGGCCTCCCCAAAGTGCTGGGATTACAGGTGTGAGCCACCGCGCCTGGCCTTTGTTTTTATTTCTTTTGGGATATCATTTTCTTTTTTCTCTCTCTCTTTTTTTTTTTTTTTAGACGGAGTCTCGCTCTGTCACCCAGGCTGGAGTGCAATGGCACAATCTTGGCTCACTGCAACCTCCACCTCCTGGGCTCAAGTGATCCTCTCACCTCAGCCTCCCGAGTAGCTGAGACTACAGTTGGCTGCCATCATGCCCAGCTAATTTTTGTATTTTTAGTAGAGACTCCTGACCTCAAGTGATCTGCGTGCCTTGGCCTCCCAAAGTGCTGGGATTATAGGCATGAGCCACCGTGCCCCGCCGGGAGATAGTTTTCTGCACCACAACAATATCAAAGAAAAACATGCAATCAATTTAAACTCAGAAACTCTCCCATCAGCTCTATGCCCTCATTAGTACTAATACCGTATTTCTTCACTCAAATGTCTACATGTAATCAATCGTTAAAATTAAAGAAACTTCTCCCTGAGCCAGTATTTTTAGGAGAAAAAAAATAAAGGTGTAAATTTTGTTTTGTAAGAAGTAGTTTCTATGAATCATCTAATGAATTAGTACTTCAGTGACTTGCCAATATTTGTCCTTAACTTCCTGTCATAGGTTGGAGAAAGTACGGCTAACATAGATAATTTTACTGACGTCAATTATGAATAATGACACTTACTAATCTCTTCTACCCACTATTAAGATAAAGAAATGTTCTAGAGAAAGGCAGTCCTTTCAAGAACTCTGAAACAAGAGCAGCTTTTAGGCAAGAGATAGTAAGATGATGGCGCTTTTCCCTGCATCAACGTTATGTTATAATAAACTTGGCCATCTTATCAGAAAGCACAACGTATATGGAGAAGCTTTACTTTTGTAAGCAAGGCACTGGGAAGAAACAATCAGAAGATTCATTCGCTGCATTTGTTTATATTAATCTTCTCAAAATCAGTTGTTTATTTTTATTGACGATGCCTTTACTGCCACAAGGTCAACAAAAACGCACTCGCCTCTCACAATTGCTTTTGCATTTCCGGGTCTCTACCATTTCAGTGCAGGAAAAGGCCCTGCCAAGGCTTTTAAGCGATTGATGGAAACAAAACAAAACATAGAAGGCTAAATTTTGAATTTGCTAACTCTTCTTCCTCACCAGCACTGATGGTAAAAACACAGCGGTCTTTGTGTCTCTGGAGGAAGAACTAAGACCACAAAAGATAAGAATTCGCAGCAAGGCAGACAGAAGACATCAGGATGTCTTCCTGACTTGCGTCCTTGGCTCGAATCATTCTTACTAGCCCTTTGCAAAAGGCAGCTGTGGCCTCCATTTCCGCGTAATCCGTGCACTTTTGCTGCCCCGAGGCGTGGGAGGACAAGAGTTAGGCCCTAAGCCTGAAAAGCAACTTCTCGACGAAACGGCGGCGTCCCGGTCGTCCGGGCAGTGGGTGCGGGAGAGGGTAGCGGCCCCGTCCTGAGCCTTTGGAGCGGGCCTATCCCGCACCGCCGAATGTGAATTTCAGGAGCGCGAAGTGCCGCCACCCGGGAAGGTGCAGCAAGGCTGACCTGCGTTTGCCCGCCGGGGTGGACGGCGCCTCCGCGCGCTGCCGCTTCCTCCGCGCGCCGCCCCTTCCCTCGCAGCCCCGCACGCTGGGCCGTCCCGCCCTGTTCAGCGCCTTTCTAGGGGACCATGGCGACGGTACAGGCACAGACCTGCACCGCAAAACCCAAAGCAAAAGCAACTTGCCATGTCAGAGCAGAGACGCGCCCTCGGCGGCCGCAGGAAGCCCACAGCCAGAGAAACGCGCGGGGTGGGGAGTGGACCGAGCATGCAGGTTTTGGTTTCGTTTTTGTTCCCGCTCCCTTGGAGACTACGAAAAAAAAAGGGCGGCCCCTTCCACCGGTCCTGGCTGTTGAGAGACCTCGTGGCCTCTGGGTGGGAGCTCGGACTCCGAGTGCTGTTGCTAGCGCCTGCCCAGACGCCCTCGGTAGTTTTGCAACTTTTGGAAGCACGCTGGAGAGAGGCCGAGAGGATTCCTCCACAGGAAGTTTGGGGATTCTCTGGGTGACGCATCAGTGATTGCAATTTTGTTTTCGCCCGTTTTGCTAAGCAGCATCAACAACAGAGTTGACTTTTAAAAGAAGAAAACGCAGCCGGGCGCGGTGGCTGTAATCCCAGCACTTTGGGAGGCCGAGGTGGGCGGATCACCTGAGGTCGAGAGTTCGAGATCAACCTGACCAACAGGGAGAAACCCCGTCTCTATGAATATACAAAATTAGCCGGGCGTGGTGGCACATGCCTGTAATCCCAGCTACTCGGGAGGCTGAGGCAGGAGAATCGCTGGAACCTGGTGAGCTGAGATCGTGCCGTTGCACTCCAGCCTGGGCAACAAAGAGCGAAACGCCGTCTCAAAAAACAAAAAAAAAAAAAAGAAAGAAAGAAAAAGAGAAGAAACACGCAAAAAGGGAAAACACATAGGAGGTGGTGGAGGCTCCTGTGTTGATAATGGGAGCTATGCTTTTCATAACATCAATCGTCTCCTACTTGCAGAGAGCCCTAGATGGCATTGACAGTTTTGAATGGCATGCATTATCATGTAAGGGAGTTAAATATCTCGCATGCATGCTCTCTTCTGTGTTTATATATTCGATGCCACGAAATTGAAGGGCATGTGGCTAAAACCTTTTTACTACATGAAACTTTACAACACTTTTGAAAACAACTCAATTTGGTTTATGCACACTGTAATATTTCTCCATATAATTGTCCAAAATTTCCCATAGAGGTTTTTTTCTCATTAGGTATTGACCTCAACCTAACCATCTGGGATATTAAACTGCTGCCAGAATTTTACATCCAGCTACCTCTACTTTCTAGAACGTATTCTCTATAATTGATACCAGTTTCTACTTCACACAGATGATTTTTTGCAAAAGCAAGTAAAGTTTTTCTAACGTCAGTTTTAAAAAGCCCTGCACTCAGTGACATCTGGATGCCTTTCCTAGGCCTTTATCATCCGTCCAGCCTTCTTCCCCCTTCCCCCACTTCTCACCTGTGCCTTTCCTCTGCACAACCTACCCCCACCTCGAACCCCAACCCTCCATTCCTCACCTTCCCAGCACAGACCAGGAGCCCTCTTGGACCTCTGCTGGGTGAGGGCACAGGATGAAAAGCGCCAGGTCCCTGCCAACAGAGAGCTCACCATCTTGTCCATGCCTTAGTACAGGACCCCTGAATCAGGCGCCTATGGGGACACAAGGAATCTCTGGACAAACTTCAAAATCAAATCAATGAATGCATGAAGAACAGAGGCAGATGGTTAGCAGATATGAAGAAACTCAATCCCACTCCTAAGAAATGTAAATTGAGATAGTAAGATACCATTTTTCCACGACCAGATCTACAAAACTAAAGTGTTAGCATGAATGTAAGAAAACATCAGAGTTGCTGCAAACATAGATGCAAATACTTCTAAAGATTTTTATCAAAATGTAAAGTGCAAAAAAATGTAAAATGCACATATCCTTAGTCTCAGCAATTCTACTTTTAGAACTGAACTTATAGTGCACAAATGGCACTAAGATATTGAATAGAAATTTTAGTTGTGCATTGCTTGAAATACAGGTAGTAGTAATTTTTCTATAAACTGGGATCCACCTAGTTTATCAATGAATGGAGCTATTTATTATATGGCTGATGGTATATCAGTAAGGCAGAAGGCTATGAAGATTTTCAAACAGAATGATTTAGGCCAGGGGCAGTAGCGCCTGTCTGTAATCCCAGAACTCTGGGAGGCCAAGTGTGGGCGGATCCAGCTTGAGCAACATGGCAAAACACGTCTGTACTACAAATTCAAAAATTAGCCGGGCGCGGTGGCACATACCTATAATACCAGCTACTCAGGAAGCTGAGGCTGGAGAATCGCTTGAACCTGGGAACCAGAGGTTGCAATGAGCGGAGATCACACCACTGCACTCCAACCTGGGCAACAGAGCAAGAGTTCATCTCAAGAGAGAAAAAAAAAAAAAAAAAAAAAAACCAGAATGAGGTAGATCTATATGTAATTCCCCGATTTATATTTAATCTCTAGATTTATGTATCTACATGCCTACTTGACTGTCAAGCAAGCATCTGAAATTTAACAAGTAGAACTATTCTCCCCTTAATTCCCTCTCAAGAATTGGCAGCACTTCCCCACCCATGAGCTCAAGCTCACAACCCAGTCCTTGATTTCTCCTTCCCTCATCCTTCTTAGTATACCCCAACAACAGGCCTTCCAGAACACCCAGTATCAGTCCCTCTTTCCAGCTGCATCCTCATCCAGTCTCCTTCCTCTCTAGCTCCTCAGTCCATTCTTGCTACCACACCCAGAAGGATCTTTTTAAAATGTAAATCAGGTTCCACTTCTGTTTAAACACTTCATTGTTTTCATTGCTTTCACCAGAGAAGACAATGACCTTGATGGTTCTTTTCCGGCCAGATCTCCTGGCACCGCCCTGACCTTCTGCAGCAATCACAAACCATCAGCCTGGGGGTTTTGCCTGACCTGTGTACCGTGTCCCTGCCTCAATAGCTCCTCACTCATCGTCACTTGAATGGCTCCTGCTGTCATTTGGACCTTAGCTGCAACAACTTCTCTTCAGAAAGGCTAACTTTCATCACCCAGTCTAAATTTATCTTCTTAATCATTATTCCATCACCCTGTTATACTGTCTTAATAGCCCTGGCACCTTTCTGAAAATGCCTTTTGTTGTTGTTGTTGTTTTGTTTTGAGATGGAGTTTCACTCTTGTTACCCAGGCTGGAGTGCAATGGCTCCATCTCGGCTCACCGCAACCTCTGCCTTCCAGGTTCAAGTGATTCTCCTGCCTCAGCCTCCTGAGTAGCTGGGATTACAGGCATGTGCCACCATACTCGGATAATTTTGTATTTTTTAGTAGAGACAGGCTTTCTTCATGTTGGTCAGGCTGGTCTCAAACTCCCAACCTCAGGTGATTCACCTGCCTTGGCCTCCCAAAAATGTCTTTCTATATTTCCTCATATTTAATGTCTTTCTCTAACTCATAACTGAAGACTGCATCCTCTCCAGAAAATGATAAGAGATCTAGGATTCGAGTTGGGAATTCAGGTCAACCTGTCTGCACCGTCGAACACGACCTAGAGTAACCTTTAACCATATATGGGCCAAACTATTTCAACACCCTTGCAGAAAGAGGATTCCAAATGTGGCAAAATAATTTTAGCAGTATATTACTAACTAAAACAGCATCAAAGAGAATCTTTTAACATCGTATAGCCCCACTTGTAAGGCCTCTTGCCTCACTGTACTTTTCTGTCTTGAAGCTTAATAAAATCAAATTGGTCAACATTTTCCTGAACATTTTTTAATTTGTGATACCAAAAAAACTAAAGCAAAATCCGTTACAGGATGTTTCACCTGTATCTTGGTAATTACTTATTTTCATAAAACCCTGGGATATGTTATGAAAATTTCCAAAATAGAATAAAGAAAACATTTTTAGATAAGTAGTATTCAGTGCTGAAATGGAGCAATGAGATAGTCCTTTGTTACACTGTTAATGAAAGTACAAACCAATGCCTACCTTTCTAGTAAGCGATTCTGGCCTCACTTAACAAGATCCTTATAAGACTTTTTGTCCTTCTGCATTTCAACCTAGTAATCATCACCCTGAAGTAAGGTCAGAACTGCAGAAGATGACTTATGTTCCAAGACATATAAGGACTTACGTACATCAGAACATTTATAAGTATAAAGAAATTAGAAATAACCTTAATCCCAACTTCAAGGAAGTAATAAATGGCATAGGGTATGTGGGTATATTTACAGTATGAAATGTAATGTGGTTGGGGGAAGAAAAGAATAGAAAGGAGAACACAAAAATATTTACCATTATCTCTGAAGGTGGACTTCTGGTGATTTTTATTATCTCCTTTATACTATGTGTATTTTTCAAAATTGAGCATCTTTTCTTTCTTAATACCAACCAGGTATCACTAATGCTATTCCCCATACGGTTTTGGCTTTCTGCCTTCCAACCATATGGTAAGAACGAACATCCAGGCTCCTTTATGGTTGGGCAGGTCCATATGCTTAGTTCTGAATTGTGAGTGAAAGTGACAAGTATCATTTCTGGGCCAAAAAATTAATTACCAGTTAAAGACTCTTCAAAGCTCTTTTCTTCCTCTGGCATGGCATCTAGCTATAGTAAAGATGGTGGTAGCTGTGAGCTTGGGTCCCTAAGTGTTTACCATGAGCAGAGCTCTATTTGTTGAAACATCATGGGCATGTAACTTGAGGAAGGAATACATGTATGTTGTTTTAGGCATGAAATTTAAAGATTTAAAATTTAAAAATTTTAAATTTAAAAAATGTTCACATCGGCATCAGATAGTCTATTCTGATTGATACGGAAATTGGTATTCTGAAGTGGAGTACTGCTATCACCAAAAGAAAAACACACGATCCAAGCACTACCTGAAATACAAGGCTTTGGCTTAGAGGCCAAGTGGCAGATAATAAGAAAATAGTTATCAGAGATTAGAAGAATAATGACCCACATTACGCAGTATAAAAGTACTTTGTAAAACTGTCATGTGATAGCATGGAAAGCAGATAATATACCCAATTAACTTGTAGTTTTTTTTCTGTTTTTCGTTGTTATTGTTGTTGTTGTTTTTAAAGTGTGGGAAGCAGAAAGTTACTAGTATTTGTCTGTTATCATTGAGTGCATATAGCAAAGTAATATAAGAAAGAAATGAATTTATAAAAGAACTGGCCGGTTTGACAGCAGGAATGAAAGGGAATAAAGTACAGAAATAGGAACTTCCAACTTATGGGGTTGGAGGAACATTTCTCATTCCCAAATAATAAATGATAAAACCAAGAAGCCTGTTGAGTAACAAAGATTGATTAGAACTCTGCTTTATGGCAGGGATCAAATCAATGATCAAATCCAGGTGTAAATCTCTAAATAGATTAAGATCCCTCAGAGCGAAAATACCAATTAAGGTTGTGGAATCCAATAAAGCCTTTCAACTGGACAAAATCGTTCAAGGAAATGAAAGTAGAAGTGTGGCCTGATACATGCAAAGTATCTATAATTAAATAAAAGAGTGAAAGATGCATGGGCTAAGAAAGCAGAGAATAGCAGCAACTCTAAAAAGTAAGACTCAGCCTGGCGCGGTAGAAACTCACACCTGTAATCCTAGCACTTTGGGAGGTTCAGTTGGGCGGATCACCTGAGGTCGGGAGTGCGTAGACCAGCCTGACCAACATGGAGAAACCCAATCTCTACTAAAAATACAAAAATTAGCCAGACCTGGTGGCGCATGCCTGTAATCCCAGCTAGCCGAGGCAGAAGAATCGCTTGAACCCGGGAGGCAGAGGT
Organism: Ateles fusciceps; assembly: GCA_036589455.1. Classification (NCBI taxonomy): domain Eukaryota; kingdom Metazoa; phylum Chordata; class Mammalia; order Primates; family Atelidae; genus Ateles; species Ateles fusciceps. The sequence goes on along the minus strand of JAZHEH010001266.1, from coordinate 11,293,183 downwards.
TTCGGGTGAGCCAATATCACACCATTGCACTCCAGCCTGGACAACAAGATCCATCTCCAAAAAAACAACTCCATCTCCAGAAAAAAAACATAAGTCTATAAAAGAACTGTGGATGTGTAAGCTTACCAGAATAAAATAAACAAGATGCCTATTGAGTGTTTCCATTTTACTAGCTAAATAAACACCACCCCAGACTGAAGAGACCACAACTGTTCAAAACTTTAAAAACTTTGGTCACAAACATTGACCACAGGAAGTGCACTGGGGAAGTTTTCAGATTCCAAGAATAGATTTCAAATGCTCATTCTAGATATGCCTCAGAAGAATAATGGAAAAAGAAGAATCTTCAGCTGGGAGGCGGAGGTTGCAGTGAGCCGAGATCGCACCACTGCACTTCAGCCTGGGCGATAGAGTGAGAATCAGTGTCAAAAAAAAAAAAAAAAAAAAAAAAAGAATGTTCAAAAGCCATAAGGACAATGAGCAAGATAATTTTTAGAGAATGGAATTAGGGCCTAATCCAAGATTCCACACCCTGGGAATATGGAGCACACATCTACAGAATGGGATTTCAGAATTGCTTTGGCCCAGTGTCTGCTATGTGTCTCCCATTCTTTTCAAGTGTAAGAGTTTATTGCACTTATCTTATTCTAGTCCTATTACTCTATATTGGATGTGTGGGGTGTGTGCATAAAGACGAGCAGCATTGAGACCTGATGTCGATCACTTAGAATTCATGCACTTTGAGTTTAATATCATTATTGGATGGAATTTTTTGTTTTTCTCCCTTAAGGATGAGATGACTATGAGTGTATTTTGTGTGAGAAGACAAATGAACTAAATATTGGTGGTAAGACAGGCTATGCTCGTTACTATTCTGGCTCAGCAATACCTGGTTTTCCTAACTTTTGATAAGATAGAATTTCCTGGTCTCCATATATATATATTTAGATTTAAAGTAGAGATATATATAAACATTTATATATATATATATATATATTGTATATATTTAAATAGAGATGGGGTCTCACTGTATTGCCCAGGCTGATCTCAAACTCCTGGCCTCAAGTGATCCTCCTGTTTGGCCTCCCAAAGTTCTGGGATTATATGCATGAGCCACCACGCCCAGACCAAGTCCCCTCCTATTTGAATAGGGCCATGTGACTATTTCTGATCAATGAGATGTGAGAAGAAATGAAAAGAATCACTTCTGGGTCATAGCATTTAATTGCTAATACAAGACTTCCCAGATTTCACCTTCCTCCCCTTCCCCACCCTCCATGATTCTTGTCTCAAGATGCTCTAAGTCATGAGGATAAACAGAGTCCTCCTGCCAGCCTGTGCTGGATAATCAGCACAGGTAAGAACTATTGAGGCCCATGAGGTTTGGCAGGTTGGTTGTTACCATGGCATTACCTAGCCCGTCCTGCCTGATAAATCAACAAACAGCAAGAAGAACTTGTAATTCTACATCTGTATCTATCTGACTTATCTTATTGGCAATGTCTGGAGTTAGCTCATCTTGGACATACATTTGAAGACCTCTTTCTTAATATTCAATAAATTAAATAGTCAATATGGTACTTTTGTTGTTTTCAAAGACAGCTTTCCTCTGTAAAATCTCTAAAACTCTAAGAATAAGCAGGAGAGCCAATGCTTGCTTTCTGCCATCCAGCCAGACTGCTCTTAGGTGAGAGTGAAAGGAATCCAAAAGAAAAGTATCATTTTCTTATGCTAGAAATATTTATCAAAAAACATGTATGAAAATTTAGAATTGAATTATCAATTTTACTGCCTGAAGAGGACACCCCAAAAAAACAGAAGTGACTATTTCAACTTTATATTAAATAAATATTAACATAAAATTCTTCCTGATAGGCAATCTGCCACAGACTATCGACAATACCCTCTGGGCCAGTGAGACTGGCACAATGGAAATTTAATAGGTGCTTTAAAGTTTTCTTCTTAACATTTTTGAGTGCTTAAAATCGTCATTCTATTTTAAAAGAATAACAGACACGAGAGATTTGTTTAAATGGTAAATATGAAAATTTATCAAAAATTGTAGTTTTTAGGCACCATCTCATTCCTTAAAGAAATGTGAAAACAAGTACTTCTGAGAGTAATATAACTTTAAAACCTAAAAATAAAATATCAGAAGCAAAACTTGAGATTTTCCTTTTGTTTATTTGAGATGGCAGGCAGCATTCAATAGGTTTAGAACCTTTTCCAAAAGCCTTTCATTTCTGCCAGCATTTTAATATGAATTTAATTCTGCTGCCAGTCCTTCATGAAGCCTACCGTGTCAGAATAGAAGTTGCCCAAAGGTTCTTTTTTTTTTTTTAAACAGAGGCTCACTGCGACGCCCAAGCAGGAGTGCAGTGGTGCAATCTCAGCTCATTGCAACTTCCGCCTCCTGGGTTCAAGCAATTCTTCTGCCTCAGCCTCCTGGAATTACAGGTGCCCGCCACCACGCCAGGCTATTTTTTGTATTTTTGGTAGAGACGGGGTTTCACCATATTGGCCAGGCCGGTCTCAAACTCCTGACCTCAAGTGATCCCCCCACCTTAGCCTTCCAAAGTGCTGGTGGCATGAGCCACCGCGTCTAGCCTAAAGGCTCTTTACCAAAAAGACTTCTACTTTCTCTGAATAGGAATCTTTAATTTGATCATTAATGAGTCTGCAAGTTAAAAACAGTGAAATGCTAGTAAACTAGATCTCTTTCCAATTAAACTTTAAGCCCTTGGAGGGCAGGCACTGTGTTTTTACCTCCAGGCATTCCCCAGCATAGAATATGATGAGTGACGGAGTCACTAACTTTGTATTTACCTCTCTCTCCATGCCAAGATTTTCAAACTCTTACACCAATTGTTTCCATTGTAAGTGCAAAAGAAAGTCCTTTACAAGCTCTGTTTGGAGAGGGGATGGCTTGGAAGGAATCAAGGGACACTTGGCACTTGAGTGAACAAAAATTCAAGAGAAAAACCACACTCAGCTCTGAGAACTTTTGGATTTGTGGAGTGAGATGCTATGCACAGTGGGAAATGGTTGCTCTTGAAGTCCTTGAATCTTCAGTTGAGTTTACAGGAATCACAAACTGCTGAACGTAACTGCCTTTGTTTTGGAACATGTTAAGAGTCAAGTCTGCATATTGGTGGGCGTGGGGCCATAATTGAATTGGCCCACAAGACCATAACAGGATGAGCTAGCACTGGCAGGGGACATCTGAATCACTTAAGGTTGATTTCAGCAGACATGGCACCAATACACGTGATCTGTAAACAAAACTTTATTATAGTGCATTTATTGTAGTTGAAAACATGCAGCTCCATTGGAAAAAAAGAAGATTCAAGAAACATGGAAATAAATTTTGTATCTAAAAATAAATGGATGCTAAAAATAAAAGTTTTCATTTTTTAAGGAAAAGCGTATTCATTTTTGTCAAACATTTACAGTAATCAGGGTTAAAAAGCTATAGTTTTCATGATTCTGCTATGATTCTGATACTATTCTTCAAAGTAAGCTATGTGAGGTTGACCTAGAGAACACTTGACCACATCTACTTCTCCACCTCCATTCTTTGCCCGTTGAAAGTGAATGTTAATTGAATCCTCCACAATTTCTTCATCCATTTGAATGTCTTCCATTCCAGTCAGAAGCACTGTCCTTTTAGATATTCCTGAAAATACCTAAGAAGGAAAAAAAATGATAAATAGAAAGATTTCTAAGAGCTTTGAATTATGAAACTTTACATTCATAATCTCTGCCTAATATGTTTTACTTTATCTTAGCAGAGACAAGAAATCTTAGGAAGATTTTCCAAGCGAGAGAATACTGAGTCAGATCTGAGTTTTAGAAAGAGAACTCTGGTGGCATTATAGAACATAGAGGAAAGGAGGGAAGCTCTGGGGGACAGAAAGACCAGGTAGACAGGCAGTCAGAAGTGGAGCTGGGAAGATTTAGTGACCAAATGAATGTTAGAGGTGAAGCAAACTGAAGAGTTAAGTATAAGTTCTAGCTTTTAGGTTGGTGGACTAGGTACATGGTGGTATCACTGGATACCTTACAAGGAAGAGGAAAAGGAAGCAGGTCTGGGGTAAAGATAATGAGTTCAGAGAAAGAAGGCAGGAATTCTTTCTCAAGCTCACTGACGGTAGACACATGAGAGAAACGCAGCTATGTTTCCATGTACAAAAATAACAATTGTGACATTATCTGAGTAATTTCAGTTTTACAAATTGTATTAGAAAGTACAGTTTTGCATTAAAGTGCTCTTTCAAAAGACAAACTCATTCTGCACCAAGCAAAAATGAAGAAACCATGATATCCCTCATTCATAAGATTCATATAGTAACAGACTCAGACAACTTTATTTTTTGTGGGGTGGGTTTGGGCAGTGAGTTCTGAAAATGAGAGAAAGAGATGACTTTACCTGATACTTTTTCAAGTACATTTCTGTGTATGGAGAAACAGTAACTCTATGGCAGGTTTCATTTATATAAAGAGGATATTCTTTCTTTTTCAAAATCTTGTCAGCAACTAAAAGCAAAGCAAAAACAATACTTTTCTTTTTTATATCATAAACATTTTTAACCGAAGTTAAAACTTCCTTCAAAGAGAACACTATTACAGTAACATTGAGTTGAAAGATTAATTTTTAAGAAATTCTAAAGTCTACTTTGAAGTCCACAGTACAAGGCCAAACAATAATGAGGTGTAAGGGCTTCCTTCCATCTTGAATTATTCACTGCAGTCAATCAGTGTATAAAGGACTGCAATGTCCTCAGACAGAGTTACTTTGAGCTACAAAAAATACGATAGTCTTCTGCCAAAAGTAACCCACTCATCTAACAAGACTGGAGTGTTTCCCACTTTCTCCAAAGCTATAAATGAAAACTATGATTGGAATACTATATGTATTTTTCAATATATTTTTAAGTATAATAATATATGTATAGATACATATATACAAACACGCACATATATAGTAAATCACTTGGCAGTCCTTTAACTAATACATGATATTTGATAAACTGAAGTAATGATGTTTATCAAACATCATTAACCAAAGCGGGAGGGATTGAATGTCATCTAGAAAAAATGAAAAGACATAAAAATTCATCTGTTTTCTCCAACACAAAGAGTAGTCTGATTTATTTTTAGCAACATTTTTTTCTCCTAGAGTGATGAAAGGGCGTGTGTCAAGACTGTAACGTTGAACAGAAACAGTTCTTGGGAATATCCAACCAACCTTTTTATGACTCTTCCCACTCATCCACCTTGGATCAGCAATATGGTACAGTGGTTAAGAGTGTAGGCCCTCATTGGCAAGGATATGGAGAAACTGAAACCCTGAGGCATTGCTGGTAGGAAGGTAAATGGTACAACCACTATGGAAAACAGAGTATGACAGTTCCTCAAAATATTAAAATAGAACATGATATGATCCAACAATTCAACTTCTGGGTATATACCCGAAAGAACTGAAAGCAGGGACTCGGACAGATACTTGCTCACCAATGCTCAGAGCAGTATTTTTCACAACAGGCAAAAGGTGGAAGCAAAAAAAAAGTGTCCACCAACAGATGAATGGTAAACAAAATGGATATGTAAAATACACACACACGGAGAATATTATTCAGCCTTTAAAAAGGATGAAATTCTGGCCAGGTGCAGTGGTTCATGCCTGTAATCCCAGCACTTTGGGAGGCCGAGGTGGGCAGATCACCTGAGCGCAGGCGTTGGAGACCACCCTGGGCAACATGGTGAAACCCCATCTCTACTAAAAAAAAAATCCAAAAAATTAGCCGGGTATGGTGGTATTTATCGGTAGTCCCAGCTACTCGGGAGGCTGAGGCATAAGAATCACTTGAGCTCTGGAGGCAGAGGTTGCAGTGAGCCAAGATCGCACCACTACTCTCCGTAGCTTGGCCTACAGAGTGAGACCCTGTCTCAAAAAACAAAAAGATGAAATTCTGATACATGCCACAACATGGATGGACTCTGATAGTATTATCCTAACCAAAATAAGACACACGAAAAAGACAAATATTGTATGATTCCACTTGAATGAGGTACCTAGAATAGGCAAATTCATAGAGACAGAAAGTAGAATGGTGGTTACCAGGGCCTGGAATAAGAGGTAATGGAAAATTATTGTTAAATGGGCACAGAGTTTCAGTTTGGGGTGATTAAAAAGTTCTAGAGATGACGAGTGGTGATGGTTGTACAACATTGTGAATGTACTTAGTGCCTTTGAATGGTACATTTAAAAAGTCTTAAAATGGTAAATTTTACGTTATACATATTTTATCACAGTCAAAAAAAAAAAAAAAACAGTGCAGGTCCTGAGTCAAATAGACCAGCTTCAGTCCTAGCTCTGCTACTTTTGAGTTATGTGACCTTGAATATGTTGCTTGCTTCTTGAAGCCTCAGTTTATTTTCTGCAAAATAAGCATAATTACAGTACTTACCCTGTAGATTGTTGTGATGAGTCAGTAAGGCACAGTTTATGAAGTATCTGCAATATTTATCTCCAGAATGCCTTCATATCCTTCAGTAGTTACCTATTGGATAACCTATAACCTGCAAAGTATTTTTCCCCTTCTGGCTAGATGTAACCTCTAGGAAGGCATACCCAGATGACCCAAGAACACAGTTTCCCAAGCTAGAATTATCTCTCACAGTCGGGCTATAAATTGCATTCTAGTTTATTTTATTTATTTATTTTCATGATTATTATTATTATTTTGAGACCAAGTCACACTCTGTCACCCAGGCTGGAGTACAGTGATGCAATCTCGGCTCACTGCGACCTTTGCCTCCTGAGTTCAAGCGATTCTCCTGCGTCAGCCTTCTAAGTAGTTGGGACTACAGGCACGAGCCACCACGCTCGGCTAATTTTCGCATTTTTAGTACAGGCAAGGTTTCACTTTGTTGGCCAGGCTGGTCTCAAACTCCTGACCTCATGTGGATCTGCCCACCTCAGCTCTCCCAAAGTGCATGAGCCACCACACCCAGCCTGTCTCGTGGATTTTTTTTTTCTTTTCCTTTCTTCTTTCTTTTTTTTTTGAGACAGAGTCTCATCTGTCACCCAGACTACAGTCCAGTGGCGCAATCTTAGCTCCCTGCAACTTCTACCTCCCAGGTTCAAGCAATTCTCCTGCCTCAGTCTCCCAATTAGTTGGGACTACGGATGTGAGCCAGCACATCTAGCTAATTTTTGAATTATTAGTGGAGACGAGGACTCACGACGTTGGCCAGGCTGGTCTTGAACTCCTGGCCTCAAGTGATCCCCGCCCCACCTCAGGCCTCTCAAAGTGCTGGGATTACAGGTATGAACCACTGCACCTTGTGAGATTTTTAAAAATCCAAGATATAGACAAACTAACAGCAAACAGGCTAAATGAATATATGAATTTGGTGAATTAAAATCTAGATCCTTGAGTATGGAAATTTCCACCAAGTTATTGTTCATTTCCAAGACAACATATTATGGTAGCTCTCAAGACCCCTTCCTTCTGTAGCTCTCCCTAACACACCCCACCAGGATGTCCTAAACATCTTCCAAAAGCTCAGGTCAAAAATGCATATTGGACTGGGCATGGTGGCTGATACCTGTAATCCCAGCACTTTGGGAGGCTGAGGTGGGCAGATCACTTGAGGTCAGGAGTTCGAGTTCGAGACCAGCCTGACCAATATGGTGAAACCCCGTCTCTACCAAAAATACAAAAATCAGTCAGGCATGGTGGCACGCACTTGCAATCCCAGCTACTCGGGAGGCTGAAGTAGGAGAATTGCTTGAACCCGGGAGGCGGAGGTTGCAGTGAGCTGAGATCATGCCACTGCACTCCAGCCTGGGCAACAGAGCAAGACTCCGTCTCAAAAAAAAAATATTGATATGTTGTAATGTGCACAGAGAAAGGCCTGGAAAGACACCCAAATAACCATAACCAACTAAATCGTAGGAGAAAGGGAAGTTTGAGAAAATGTCTCATTTTTTCTAAATTTGTGTTTTTCTGTATTGTTTCAACTTCCTTTAAAAAACATGTATTACTTCGTCATGAAAAAATCTATCAATTTTTTTTTATTTTATTTTTTGAGACAGGGTCTCACTCTGTCTCCCAGGCTGGAGTGCAGTGGTGCAAAATCACAGGTCACTGTAGACTTGACCTCCCAGGCTCAAGTAATCCTCCCGTCTCAGCCTCCTGGGACCACAGGCACGTACCACTATGCCTGGCTAATTTTTAAAAATATTTTGTAGAGATGGAGTTTCACTATGTTGACCAGGCAGGTCTTGAACTCCTGGGCTCGAGCTATCCTCTTGAGGTCTTGCAAAGTGTTTCAGCCTTCCAAAGTGTTGGGATTACAGGCATGAGCCAAGGCACCTGGCCCTGTTAATGTTTTTTAATGGTATAGCTGAGTTTCTATTATATGTGTAAACCCAGGAAAAGCCCTAATAACTAGAGGAAATCAACTATATATATACTAGAGATAGTTAGATATATAGGTATGTATTTTTTAATTGCTCTGTCACACACACCCTGTGTGATCATCAACAAATTCCTCATTACCCCAGGCCTCAGTTTTCTTGTTAATAAATAAGTTTATCCCCTATTTCCAGAGTTGTGCTAAATATACAGAATCCTAGCAGCATGCCTGTCATGTGCTAAGAATGCACTGACATCGGGCAGGGTGTGGTGGCTCACGCCTGTAATCCAAGCACTTTGGGAGGCCGAGGCGGGCGGATCATGAGATTAGGAGTTCGAAACCAGTCTCTACTAAAAGAAAAAAAAATCAGCCGGTGTGGTGGCATGCACCCGTAGTCCCAGCTGAGGCAGGAGAATCGCTTGAACCCTGGAGGCAGAGCTTGCAGTAAGCCAAGACCACACCACTGCACTCCAGCCTGGGTGACAGAGTGAGACTCCATCTCAAAATAATAATAATAATAATGCATTGAGATTTTATACACTTATTATTTGTACCAGTATTATCACTCCTAGTACTGTCCCTGGAAATAATTTTCTACACTCTACCATTTTATAAGGTTTTTAAAAACCCCAATTATCATGCTAATACATTCCAAATAAAAGAAGTAGAAGAATACTTTCAGGAACAACAGAACATGACTGAAATGGCAGAGTGTCTTCTACACCCGTGAGTACCTCCAGTCTCCACAAACGTGATGACGGCGCTCCCAGACTGCTCTGTCGTAGTCCACGCTGTCCACCTCTCCGCCTCCGTTCCGGGACTTAGAAAAACTCAACTCTAGTTTGTCTCTCATCTGATCTTCAGGCAATGTGCCAGGAATTTCAGTAACATTGATTTTCATTTTAGAAATTTCTACAAAAACCTGGAAAATGGTTTGATGTTCAGAAATACGGATGAGAGAAGTGCCTATGATGAACAGAAATCCAAAAAATTGTATTCATCCTGTTACCTGGAATCTGACTCCGGAGTTCAGTGGAACTGGCTTGGCTGTAACCTCCACGTTTACGGCTTCTATCTGCACAGGGTGTTTACTCATTCTTACCACATTTTGCGCAACTGAAAAATAATTCAAGAAGTAATTTAATTTTAGATATTTTAAGCATTTTTATGCTTTTGGTTTAAGAATAAATTATCCTATTTTTAACTTTCTTTAATGTTTAAGGGTCTAATTTAAAAAATTTGATGGGGGGGTGGTTCCAAGTGACAATGGTCTTGCCACCGAAGTAGAATATAAATTTTGGAGGATCCGGGAAAGGGGGGACAGGATCTCACTCTGTCACCGAGGCTGGAGTGCAGTGGTGTGATCATAGCTCACTGTAACCTCAAACTCCTGGGCCCCAGAGATCCTCCCACCTCAGCTTCCAGAATACCTAGGATTACAGGTGCATGCCATCACGCCTAGCCACCACGCCTCCTTTTTGTAAAGACGAGATCTCGCTTTATTGCCCAGGCTGCTCTGGAGCTCCTGGACTCAAGCGATCCTCTTGCGTCAGCCTCCCAAACAAAGTACTGGGATTACAGGCATGAGCCACTGCTCTTGGTTCCAAAGTAGAATATATTAATGTCAAAGCACATCAGCAAAATCACAATGTAGAAATTCTCAAGTTCTAGATTTGTCTTGTAAGATGAATCTTTTATCTCTTAAGAGATAAGCCTAACCATTTTCCAGAATTCATATATTGTTTCGGTCCAGCCACATACCCTTGCTTCTACTATTAACGGCGTTACCAGAGAATTCCCCTAGTACATTAGTGCACAGCCAGAAATTCTCCCATGTTGAGTAAGCTGGGAAAACTTTCATGGCTAAGTGTCAGATTTGTACAATTAATCTTAATTTTACTTAACCATATCATTTGTTACTCCTTAACAGGTTAGAAGCACTAGACAACATTCATTTTGTCTGTCTTCTCAAGCATTACGTGTTAAAGACTGCACAGGTTGGAATATCAAAGAATGAGTATTTTTTTTTGTCATACTTAATGACAAATTCTACTTTTGAAAAAATGCTCTTGAAATCATTCTTTAAAAAGCTGATAGTCCTGCTATATTGATCACGAAGCTGTCAAGTCTAATTTATCCACGCAAATGGGAGAGGTTTAGTAAAATGCTAAAAGTTACCAGCACTCCAAAGAGCAACTCTATGTCAATTTAAAATGTATGTGAGTGGGCATTTATTTTTAACTGTGTGGCATGAGTTTATAACACTTCACTTTTGACATCTGGGGCTGCTATTCCAATTTATCATGAAAATAAGTGATGTTCAGTCTCTGTCTTATAAAACATCACGTGTGTTTATGACAACCAGATGGCACCACACCACAGCTGGAGGAAGAGAAAAAAAGGCCAGAAGCCAGGGCCTGGCCATGTGGGAATTGAACTCACTGTACCAAAATATGACTCTATAACTTGGATGATGGTTTTTTTGTTTTGTTTTGCTAATGACAACAGACAATAACAGAAAATATCAATGAGTAATACTCAGATGATCCTCTTCCCTCCCACTCCTCCGCAAACCCCCAACATCTGGTGATCTGATGCAGCTGAGAGGGACCACTTGTGTTTCAACTTTTTTGACTCTGACAGTCAAGAGCCGACTCCTCCTTAATTGTCTTTTAAACCTAATGCTGTCCCAGGAGATTGAGAGCTCAGAGCCACATCAAGGATAGAAGCAATAATGTACGTGCTTCTTTAGAGAATTCCATTTCCAACTTTCCCAGGAAATTGCTGTGCAGAAACCCTACCTCCTGAATACTCATTTATATCTATCTTTTAGTTATATCCAGATTACCAAAAGCAATCACCAAACTGAGTCCTGGACTCCTACCTATAGCAGTAGCTCCTGGGTGAAGGAAAATACACTGGCAATGTATGTCTTCTAAGTGCAGATACTGACCTGCTGGAATGCCTTCCCTTTTAACATTTACTTTTAGGCTACAGTTGTCAGGAGACATGGGTTATAGACTCTCAGAATCTGAGTACTGGAAGGGCTGGGCACACCATCTGGTCCCTCACCACATAACTTAAATAAAAGAACAAAGGCCTGGGCTGGTGGCCTACTGAGAGAAATATTGGCCCGGTGGAGAAGTACATGGACTGTCAGGGGTTGGCTCTCAGCTCTGCAATTAACTGTATAGACTTTAAGCAAGTTACTTATCTTCTTTAAGCTTCTGTTTCCTTATATGGAAAATTCCTAACGTGTAGCAACAATAACAACTAAAATTTATTAAGTTTTTATTAAATGTCCAACATTGTGCTAAGTATTTTATCAACATTTGCTAAGTATGTTATCAACAATAACATTTATCAAGTTTTTATTAAGTGTCCAACATTGTGTTAAGTATTTTATCAACATTTCTCATTTAGTACTCAAAGCAGCCTCATGAAGTAGGTATTACCACAAAGCACCTATATAAAACCCTGAGGTTTATAAAGAACCCATCCCACATCATGCTTCCAGGAAGGGACAAAGTTGGCACTCAAAGCCAGATCCTCCCCATTCAGGAACCACCAGCTCTGAGCAGGGGCCCTCACTGTGGCAGACTTAGCAAATATCAGGTCTCATTCCAAATCTCTAACTCCTAGGCTCTTCCCATTCATTGGCCATGTGCCCTTAGGTAAGTCCCTTAAAAATCTGTTTTCTAGGCTATGGCATGTCTATATTTAATGTACACAATAATAACTATCCTATCCTCCTACATTTATGGAATTGTGTGAGTATAAAATGCCACAATGTCTCTGAGAACGGTATAGTTCTACTACCTTGAAATATTACTATCATTACTATTTGGAGGTAGCATGTGGAATAGAAAGAAGTGGATATCGGACATCACAGCACCTAAATTTAAGTCCCACAGTCATGGCTTTCTAGATAAGAGATCATATTCAAGGCACTTGTCTCAGAGTCAGTTTTCTCATCTGTAAATGGGAATAATCATACCTGCTTCAGGGTGTCACTATGAGGATAAGAAATAATATAAGTAAAAATTGCGAAGTAATAGCTAAATGTCTATGAAAAAATCTTTGAAAGTCCAAGTGCTTTCCAAATAACATGGTCATATTTTTTAACATTAGTCATACCTTCTTCTTTTCAAAGGTGATAAGTGCTTGTCCTTTTTGTAGCTCATAAGGAACTTTCGAGCTCACTTGAAATGAACAGGAGATATTTTGAAACTGGCTGTGATTCTCAGGAATTTCAACTGAAATGAATTTCATCTTTGTTTCAGGAATATCCTCTTTAATCTAATTCAAACAAAAATGTTTGATTAAAATCAAGACAAGAAATAACTTAAGTCCTTCCAATGATAATGTAATTTGGTCATCCAATAATTTATTCCCACTGATTTTAGAATATTGAGTATGGTCTTACTTAACATCTTTAGTAATTGCTTTTTCCCATGTAAGTACTCAGTAATCAAATGCTGATCTTTTAATATCATTTCACAGATGAAATTAAAAACATATAATCCTCTCACTTTTTCTAATCAATGTTTAAACTGTCAATATTGTATGATGCTCAATTCTAAAACCTACATCATTCATGTTGATAAAGACTTTTTTAAAAAGTGCCAATAACAGACTATCTCAAAAGGAAATCATTAGATATTATGTTTAGTTTCACTGCAAAGTATGAAATATAGACTTGGGTATACTTTAGTATTTCAAATCCAGATAATTTCATCCAAAAAGAAAGACTCCAGAATTAGATTATTTTATTTTAATTACTTATTTTTATTTTATTTCATTTTTGAGACGGAGTCTCACTCTGTCACCAGGCTGGAGTACAGTGGCACAATCTTGGCTCACTGCAACCTTCGCCTCCCAGGTTTAAGTGATTCTCCTGCCTCAGCCTCTCAAGTAGCTAGGACTACAGGTGCATGCCACATACCCAGGTAATTTTTGTATTTTTAGTAGAGACAGGGTTTTACCATGTTGGCCAGGATGGTCTCTATCTCTTGGCCTCATGATCCACCCATCTTGGCCTCCCAAAGTGCTGGGATTACAGGCATGAGCCACTGAGCCCAACCCAGAATTAGATGATTTTAAATTTGTTGAATTAAAAAATTCCACCTTCCCCAACACCTGCCCATCAACTTTTTTTTTTTTTTTTTTTTTTTTTTTGAGACAGAGTCTCACTCAGTCACCAGGCGCCAGGCTGGAGTGCAGTGGCGCGACCTTGGCTCACTGCAACCTCCGCTCCCGGGTTAAGCATTCTCCTGCCTCAGCCTCCCGAGTAGCTGGGACTACAGGCGCGCCCCACCATGCCCAGCTAATTTTTTGTATTTTTAGTAGAGACGGGGTTTCACCATGTTGACCAGGACGGTCTCGATCTCTTGACCTCGTGATCCGCCCGCCTCGCCTCCCAATGCCCATCAACTTTTAACCATCACTACAACTTAGGTTTATAAAAAATGAGAAGGGACAGTATGAACAAAAATTATAACCTGAGGCTGGGTGCAGTGGCTCACGCTTGTAACCCCAGCACTTTGGGAGGCTGAGGTGAGCTGATCACCTGAGGTCAGGAGTTCGAGACCAGCCTGGCCAACATGCTGAAACCAGTCTCTACTAAAAATACAAAAATTAGCCAGGCATGGTGGCAGGCACTGTAATCCCCAGCTACTCAGGAGGCTGAGGCAGGAGAATCGCTTGAACCCAGGAGGCAAAGTTTGCAGTGAGCCAAGACTGCATCATTGCACTCCAGCTTGGGCAACAAGAGCAGAACTCTTGTCTCAAAAAAAAAAATTGTAACCTGAAAGATAAAGGTAGGTGGTTATACTTAGCTGCTTAGAATTATTGGGATTAGCATATTTATACAACCACATATAAATGCGCAAATAAGATAGGGTGCTTGCATTTCTATTTCCCTTGTTTATTTTACATGCTGAAAATAACAAAAATAGATTAGAAATATTCAGTAAGTCAAACTTATTCTTTGCCTTTACACATAACTCCAGTGTAGATTCTAATTACGGTAAGGCTGACTTCAAAGCAATCTACAATGTCTGAGAAAAGGCAGAGTGTTACCCAATAATGCAGAAATATCCAGTATATGCTGAGGGGCCAAGGGCTTTCTGAAATTAGATTGAGAAAGCTTGATTCTATTTCTGACCACACCGTGACAGAGAGCAAATTCACTTAAGCTCTCCGATCACGGTTTTGGTCCTCTGCAAAGTGAGTCGACTAGGGTGGCTGGTTTCTAAAGGCTCTTTGAGTTGTAAGACTAAATGATTCTAGCTCCTGTCTGAGAAGTAACCAGAATCTTAAGAGTCTTCTGCACAAAGTCACTCGTCTCATAAACACCAAAAACCTCACTTCCCCATATTCAATATCCTGTCTCCCACTTCAGAAACAAAAAGTGTCAATGCTTTAATTTTTTAACAATCTGAGTTGTTAAGAAAAAAAAGAGAGTGAAAGTTATGTTTAATTAAAATACAGGAAAATTTAGGAGAGAATTTAAATGGTGAGAATTAATATATGTCCAATTTTTTAAACTGTGAAACTCATTTAAATTACCAAAGCACCTTGGATGAGAAGAAGAATAAAAGAACTCAGTGAGAAAAGCCAGAATTTGATCCAACCATGATTTGCTAATGACCATCTTTTTTGGGTAAGTTTTATTAACTTTTTGTTTTTGTAAATTTGTTAAAGTGTGCATAAATAATAGAAAAATGCATGTATTATAAGTACAACAAGAGCAAAAGTACAACTACACAGCAGTAAGAATGAATAGATCACAATGACGTAGTAACACAAGTCTCATAAACACAATGTTAACACAAAAAAGACAGAAGAGGGCATACCATATGCTTCGCTTTAAATTAAGCAAAAGCAGGATGTTTGAAGTTAAAATAGTGGTTACTTTTAGAAGCAGGTAGGACCCAGAAAGGAACCCAAAGGGGTTTCTGAGGTGTTGTCATGTTCTGCCTATCCTCTGGGTGCTAATCACACATTTTAAAAATGAATTTTGTATAATTAAAATGCTTTTCCCAAAAACTATGTGTCCATCAAAAATGTAGCATATAAAGTAATTAAGAGAGTACCTGGAATTCTCTGGTAGCCTCTTGTAACTTGGTTTCAAGCTTTTGGATCTCCTTCTTTAGTTGAATATTTTCCTTTGTAATTTCATCAATTAATCCCTTAAAAATAATAAATGGTACTAAAGAAAGTAAATAGCCCCGAACTCATTTTTCCAAATGAACTAAAGAATGAACTATACATTTCTCTAATCCTGAACAAAGAAAGACATTAGACAGTCTCAGAATAAATATGACTATGTGAATAATGCATTTGTTGAATATTTTACATCATCACCTATCTATTCTAACACTGCCAAGTAGTACTATCTCCATTATATAAATCAAGAAACCACCTTTTACACTAGAACAAGGTCACAGAAATTTCCATAGTAAGGCAAAGATTGAGATCAGATCTTCTAAATATTACTTCAGTGCTGCATCAAGTCCTTTCCTAGCTATTTGTGACTACGATAAGACTTTTAAATTGTATTGTAATTGTGGACCTATTACTCTGTGGTAGTTGTTGTTGTTGATTATCTGTGATTCCCATAGTACCCCATAGCACACAGCTGCCTTAACAAGCCAGACATATGACCTTAGGTAAGGAGTTTAAGCTACCTGGGCCCCTGTTCCCTCTTGGGGTCTAATGAGATAATTTCTAACTATGCTCTTAACTTGATGATGCAAATCCAAGAAATAAGGGTGTGAGTGATAAAGCAGCTAGCGTTGTAAGCCCTATAAGGGAAAGAATAAAAATATGACACTTTTTATAAGGCTTAAATAACATAATGGAAGTTAAAAATTTTTTTAAAGCCTAACAGCCTTGCAAATTCAAGGCAATGTTAGACAAAGACATACAAAACATGCCTTACTGCAGAACTAATAGATATAAATTAATTTTTAATAATACCCAGTAATTTTCCTTTTTACCTTGTTTTGTTCATCTTTCATAAATTCATCTGGCCAGTGCTCCTTAAGAACTTGTTGTGTATTGTCTTTGTCAGCTTCCATGATTCCCTAATATTATAAAAAAAAATATTGTAAGCATAGTAAATATACACAAATTTAAAAAGAAAGAAATAACAACTTTTGCCCTTTTATGGAAGAAATATCTCTTCTTTGCTATATCTTTTTTCCTATCATCAAAGTCTTTATTATCATATGGTTTATATCCAAACAAAGTCTGTATTTCAACACTCTTTTTTTTTTTTGAGACAGCGTCTCTCCCTGTTTCCAAGCTGGAGGGCAATAGTACAATCTCAGCTCACTGCAACTTCTGCCTCCCAGATTCAAGCGATTCTCCTTCCTCAGCCTCCCAAGTAGCTGGGATTACAGGTACCCACCACCATGCCCAGCTAATTTTTGTATTTTTAGTAGAGATGGGGTTTCACCATGTGGTCAGGCTGGTCTTGAACTCCTGACCTCAAGTGATCCGCCCCCCTCGGCATCCCAAAGTGCTAGGATTACAGGCATGAACCACTGCATCTGGCCAGTATTTCAAATAACTTTCACACCTATAATATGTAAAAAGATTATAAAAATCCTTTGCTTTTCAACAAAATAATATACAGAAAGTAGTGAACATTAATGTTCCTTTGTATTTTATATTCCGATCATAATATCATGCTCCATTTTAAAAGACTACTATTTTGGTTTTCCAACATTTTTCAAAGGTTTTGATTAAAATATTTAATTCTCGCTATCGTTCTCCCTACATGTAAACAAAGTCAAAAGGCCTCCAACATATGCTTTCCCTACACAGGTGTCCTTTCCTGGAGCTTTCACAAACTCTCCCCCTGGGTCCATAAATGTGGATCAGGAAGAAATTACATGTTTATTTCTAATAACCCTCTAATTGAAGCTTAGCAGTCTCTTCAATTGTGAATATGGTAACAAACTACAGTAGTATTCACAGCACCTGTGATTGTCACCAGTAGAAAGCACAGATAGTTTCATAGAATAAAAATTGTTGCAGATATGCCAAAATAGTTTCTGTTTAACCTGGCATCTGCATTAGTTACTAACCTCACTGCTAAATCTTGTAATATATTGTAATACATTGATATATATCACTATATCAAAAATTTGCTTTTTAAATATTCTGATAACCACATTTCAATACAATTGACTTTTGACCAGGCACAGTCACTCACACCTGTATTCCAGCACTTTGGGAGGCTGAAGTAGGCAAATCACCAGGTCAGGAGTTTGAGACCAGCCTGGCCAACATGATGAAACACTGTCTGTACTAAAAATACAAAAAAAATTAGCCGGGCATGGTGGCAGGTGCCTGTAATCCCAGCCAAATTTCAACACAATTGATTTCCTTTGTAATTCTATGTATTTTATTTTGTGTGTGTGTGTGGTTTTTTGTTTGTTTGTTTTGTTTGTTTGTTTTTAGATAGGGTCTCACTTTGTTGCCCAAGCTGGATTGCAGTGGGGCACAAACATAGCTCACTGCAGCATCAACATCCCAGGCTCACGTGATCCTCCCCTCCAGGCCCTCCAGTAGTTGGGACTACAGGTGTGCACCATCATGCCCAGCTAATTTTTGTACTTTTTGTAGAGACGGGGTTTTGTCATATTGCCCAGATGATCTTGAACTCCTGGGTTCAAGTGATTCACCTACCTTTGCCTCCCAAAGTACTGAGATAAGCCACGCCTGGCCCAAAAAACTTTTTTTTTTTGAAAGGCACATAGGATTTGCCAAGCTGGCAAAGGAATTCATGGTGCAAAAAATTTAAGAACTCCTGCCTACATAGGAATTTACTGAGATGAAAAACTCCCAGATCAAAAATGGGACAAAGGATATCATGATTCATGACTTTATGTTTTTAGATGCACATTAACAGTCTGTGATATAATTTTCCAAGATGTCAAGTGGCTAAATTCTCAATATTCTTGAAAGAGAAATAAAAGACATCTATTCTTCCTTAAAAATAAAATAGAAGACTAGCAAGAAATTAGCCATGTCTTAGTTTAATGAACACAGGAGTGTCAAAAAAGAGGAGAGTTGTGTAACACCCAGATCTTGGTTTCTAATAATGTTTTTCAATAAAAGGAACCAGGGCTCATTAGAGCAATGGCTGATTCTAGGTCTGGGGCATAAAACATACAAAATAAGCCTGTAATATCTTGCAGTGCCAGAAAAGTAAAAAGCATTAAAACACATGCACAGACATATACAATATGATGAGATTATGTGAAAGGGACATGAGAAGCCAACTGAAAGGGTTCCCAGTGGCCAAAGGTACATACAGAGAATTGATCAAGTAAGTAAATATATGGAAGATAATAGGAGCCAAGTTTTTTTTCTTTTTCTTTCTTTTTTTTTTTTTTTTTTGAGATGAAGTCTCACACTGTCACCCAGGCTGGAGTGCAGTGGTGCGATCTTGGCTCACTGCAACCTCCGCCTCCCAGGTTCACATGATTCTCCTGCCTCAGCCTCTCCAAGTAGTTGGTATTACAGGTGCCCGCCACCATGCCCGGCTAATTTTTTTGTATTTTTAGTAGAGACAGGGTTTCACTATGTTGGCCAGGCTGGTCTCAAACTCCTGACCTTGTGATCCACCTGCCTCAGCCTCCCAAAGTGCTAGGATTATAGGCGTGAAACACCATGTCCAGCCACAGCCAAGTCTTTCACTGTCAGAGAAGGTAATTATAAACATGGAAAGGAAGAAAACAAGAATAAATACTGTTGATTGGAACTAGATTTCAATGTAATCTTATGACTGTGGTTTCTAATAGATGATTGAGATAGATAGATAGATAGACAGATAGACCTATATATGCATTTTGTGTATATACAAATACATATATACCCCAGCTCTGTCTGCTGAGAAGGCCTGGGAGCAGAGACAACCACAATGAGCAATGAGCACACTCAGCACCCAGACTTTGGTTTCTAATACCATTCTCCACTAGAAGGAACCACGACTCTTTAGAGAAATGGTTGATCCCAAAACCAGGACAGAAAAACTGCAAGATGAGCCTGGGATATCTTATGATCCCAAAAGGCAAGGAAATGCTTAAAGAATGATGACAACATGTCAAAAGGACACAGAATCCAGCTTGAGATGGTTTTCAGTGGCCAAATCTGGGGATAAATTGAAGATTAAAATGGATAATGGTAGTAATGATTAAATCTGTAGATTAAAGTAGAAAACTAAGTCCAGATAAATTAGAAATTTTGGTGAAGAAAGGAATTTTTAGTTACCTTCAAAATTCTTCCCCACAAAGTGATTACTGAGACAGAGACAGAGTCTTGCTCTATTGCCAGGCTGGAGTGCAGCCACGCAATCCTGGCTTACTGCAACTTCCGTTTTCTGGTTTCAAGCAATTCTCCTGCCTCAGCCTTGCAAGTAGCTGGGACTACAGGCACATACTACCACACCTGGCCAATTTTTTGTGCTTTTTTAGTAGAGACGGGGTTTCACCATGTTGACCAGGATGGTCTTGATCTCTTGACCTCATGATCCACCTGCCTCAGCCTCCCAAAGTGCTGAGATTACAGGCGTGAAGCCGTGCCCAGCTCACAAAGTGTTTATTATTTTCAAAGAGGAAAAGAGTAACTTTACACTGGAGAAGCCTGGCAGATATCAACATAATGAGATAATCAAAGTAAATGATGGAATAAATCAAAATAATGTAACATATTACAGGATGCACTGAGAACACAATGTGACTTCGATGATAGTCCTGCCAAAGATGCATAATCTGAATCTAAGCATGAGGAAACATCAGACAAACTCAAATTGAGGAGTTCTTCAATACAATTGCCCTGTTCTCTTCAAAAGTTTCAAGTTCAGAAGGCCAAGGAGAGACTAAGAAACGTCCACACTGAGACTAAAGAGACGTCACAACTGAATACAAAGCATGATTCTGAACTGGATCCTTTTGCTATCACTGGGGCTCAGAAACTGATACCCATAAGTATGGCGCTTTGACATGCTGAACTGAAGATGCCTCAAGGTCTCTCTGACCTCCCCCTCCTCCTCTGTCTCTCCCAAAGCACAGGATGAAGGTGCACTGAGGTTCTCTTATCTGCCTAAATTTGGGACCTGCTAGAAAACAAAACAATTACCTCTAGTCCCTTCCCCTGAGTTTGTTTGTTTGTTTGTTTGTTTGTTTAGAGACAGAGTCTCGTTCCGTCGCCAGGCGCCAGGCTGGAGTGCAGTGGCGCGATCTCAGCTCACTGCAACTTCCGCCTCCCAGATTCAAGCAATTCTCCTGCCTCAGCCTCTGGAGTAGCTGGGACTACAGGCGCACGCCACCACGCCCAGCTAATTTTTGTATTTTTTTTTTTAGTAGAGACGGAGTTTCACCATGTTGGCCAGGATGGTCTCGATCCCTCGTGATCTGCCCGCCTTGGCCTCCCAAAGTGCTGGGATTACAGGCGTGAACCACCGCACCCAGCCCCTTGAGTTTTTATTAACTGAATTCATATCACAGAAAGAAGACCGAGTCTGTCAACAAACCTGGAGAGACTTTTGTTACAACCACTGTCTGCTCTGCAAGCCCAACAGACTTTGTCCAAGGCCATTGTATGTTTTTGAAGTCCCTTGAATTCCCTTAAAAATCATTTACTAACCCTATAATCATCCACACTTCCCCATCTCCCTTTCCCCTAAAAAGTAGGGAATATAACCATCTGTACCCCATTGTACAGTAGTATAATTACTGTAATTTTTCCCCCGTGCACATTAATAAATGTATATGCCATTTCTCCTATTTAATCTGCCTTTGCCCTTCAAAGAGCAAAGGGGAAGTTTCCCCTAGATCCCTACACTATTGAAGACATTATCCACAAAGGGAGGCGGGGGACGGCAGCGCCGACGGGAATGGTGCAGCGCCGGGGTTGAGACCCTGCTCCCTGAGCTGCCCGCAGCCGCGTCGCAGAGGCTACGCCGCCCGTCGAGGGGGCGCACCTGCTCCTGGGCCCTCTGTGCAGTCTTTGGGCCGTCAGGGCTTCAAACCCTGTACCTTGTTTGCTTTGCTTCATTCAGGAAATTGAAACATAAAGTAATTTGTATTTCCTCGCTGTTTTCTCGGAGTGTCTATAGAGATAGTTCTTAGAAAAACAGATTTCTTAAGAAAATGATTCTTGGCAGGGGCAGAGTTGTGCAGTCATGGCTGGTGTTTCAGAATAGGCAAAGTTTTTCTTAAAGGAGACATCCAAAGGAGAATACTGTTTCCAGTCCGTATGTACAACAGGGAAATGTTCTATCGCCTTTCTTTCTTTTTGCTGCCAGGCACGCATATAGGAAGATTGGATTCTACACGGCCTGGCACCACAGTGATATGACCGATTAGGGAAATGCAATGATAATGATTTGTATTAGTTTTTTTATTCTCTGCCATAACAAATTACATGGATTTAGTGGCTTAAACACATAGGCGCCGCCCCCGCGCGCGCGCACACACACACACACACACACACACACACACACAATTTACTATCTTAGGATTCTGTAGCAGTCTTACCTGAGGTCTCACTGGGTTAAAATCAAAGAGGTGGCAGGGTTGCCTTTCTTTCTGGAAGCTCTCGGGATGAATCCCCTTTCCAGCTTCCAGAGGCTACCTACCTTAGTGAAATTCACATTGGACAGGATTATTAAATTGTAGTAATGTAACTCTACTAATTTTCTGATTTTGATGGCTGTATTGCGGTAATATCAGAACACGTCTTTTTTGTAGGAAATATATACTCAAGTATATAATGAAGGGTGATAGGTCATCAGATTGGAAATCTATTCTTAAATAATTTAGGAAAAAAGAAAAGTTGTTTTACTGTACTTGCAAATTTTCTGTAAGTTTGAGATAACATATATATATATTTTTAAACCACATCACACACACACAGACATACACATACATACATACATACATATGTACATATAGATCACTATTGTATCAACAACTGCAAAATCTTCCAAATAGCGGTCAGCCATGGTCTGATACATCCTCACTCCAACCCATTTTCTAGGCTTAGTTAGGCAATTCCTCAACCCAGTTTCCTAACCACACTGAACACTTGGGTAGTTCCTTTTCTTTCCTGTCCCTCAAATTCTCACATCCTTCCTCCTCTCCCAACCTTAATCTTCATCTCATGAAATCTTACTGTGCTTCACGGTCCATTCCAAATTTTCCCCAAGTTCCTGAAGCCTTTTCTGATTCCCCCAAAGGATGTTACTCCCCCATCCTTTATCACTTTTGTGGTGATTTAATTATGTGTGTACCTGTGTCATTTTCCATGACATGTCATTAAAGATGTTGAGGGCTGGGACCACGTCTACTCCTCCCCGTAGACCTTCAGAGCACTTTCTCAGTATAAGCTTACACACTGAAAACACTCTATTTAGAGCATTATGTGGTATCTTGATTTGAGTATTTGTTGAACTCAGGACATCACATGCATATGAAGTCCTCTTATTACATTTCAGAAGAGAGAAACTGCAATGTTATTTAATTACTTCTTTATTTTTATTATGGCGACAATGCCAATATTCCTAGGAGCCTGTAATAAAAGCTCTCAGCATAAATGATCTACTGTATAACACCTCCAGAACCCCTTTGGCATTTTAACATCTGGATACTTTCGCTCTTTGCCTGAGTGGGATGTACGGTCATTCCTTTCATGCAACCATGTAGCAGGCAAAACAATGGCTTCCTCAAAGATGTCCACATCCTAATCTCAAGAATCTGTGATTATGTTAGTTTACATTGCAGAGGAGAATTAAGGCTGCAGATTGAATTCAGGTTGCTAATCAGTTTGCTTTTAAATATGTAGATCACTCTGGATTATGTGGGGGCCCAGTGTAATCATGAGGATACTTAAAAGTGAAAGCGGAAGACAGAAGAAGAGAGTTAAGAGTGAGATGTGATCGCAGAATTCTCAGCAATGTTGCTGGCTCTGAAGATGGAGGAAGGGCTACTGAACCAAGTAAGGTAGGTGGCCTCCGGAAGCTGGAAAGGGGGTTTACCCCAAGAGCTTCCAGAAAGGAAGGCAACCCTGCCAACACTTTGATTTTAACCCAGTGAGACCTCAGCAGGACTGCTACCGAATCCTAAAATGTGTGTGTGTGTGTGTGTGTGTGTGTGCGTGCGTGCGCCCGTGCGCCCGTGCCTATTGTGTTTAAGCCACTAAATCCATGTAATTTGTTATGACAGAGAATTAAAAAACTCATACAAATCAGTTATCACCGTATTTCCCCAATGCGATCATATCACTGTGGTGCCAGGCCGTGCAGAATCCAATCTTCCTACATGCATGCCTGGCAGCAAAAAGAAAGGCAATAGAACGTCTGCCGGTTGTACAGACTGGGAACATAGTACCTCCAAGAAAAATCTTGCCTATTCTGAAACTCGAGCCATGACTGCACAACTCTGCCCCTGCCAAGAATCGTTTTCTTAAGAAATCCGTTGTCCTAAGAACTATCTCTATAGACACTCCGAGAAAACAGCGAGGAAATACAAATCACTTTGTTTCAATTTCCTGAATGAAGCAAAGCAAACAAGGTACAGGGTTCGAAGCCCTGACGGCCCAGAGACTGCACAGCGGGCCCAGGAGCAGGTGCGCCCCCCTCGACGGGCGGCGTAGCCTCTGCGACGCGGCTGCGGGCAGCTCAGGGAGCAGAGTCTCAACCCGGGGCGCTGCCCCATTCCAGTCGGCGCTGCCGTCTCCCGCCTCCCTTTCCACCCGCGGCTCTCCAGCCTGGGACTGCCAGCGGCGGGGCTGGCAGCCGGGGAACGGACTCCCCACTCACCCGCGTCCGCCCGCCGACCGCAGCTCCCGGAGGCCCAGCGCGTCTCCACTTTCCCGGAAAACAGCTGCGCCCAGGACGCCGGAACCCACGGAGGGACTGGGAGGGGACGGCCCGGGTTCCCGAAGCTGACGCTGCCTTCCGCAGAAGCGCCTCGGGAGAGGTGGGGGGTCGTCCTGAGGAGGTGGCCCTCGCAGGGAACAGCTGGGTTCCTCGAAAAAAGAAAAAGACAGTGAAAAAGAAAACTGCTAACGGCGATTTTTCTTTAGCCTTAAACAGTGCTCAAATACTAAACCGGGTGTCTCCTGTGAGTCACTAACAGAAAAATAAAGTTAGGACTAATTTCACTTTCGATTTTTAAAACGTGGTGGCTTTGAGGAGTAAAGCAGAAGTATTCCTGAAGTTTCTATATACACTAATTTTAGGGAATGTTTTCTAAAACCGGTTTTTTGCACATATTTTATAAGATATGTTGGAAAAGCGAATAGAAATAAAGTCAAAGCAGGAATCTCTTCAGATTGTAACTCTTTTATTTCTTAGTCATTGTAACACTAGTTTACAAATTTTTACAGCCAGCACAAGATCAGCATTTCTGTGTCTTTTGCAACATCCCCCGGGGCCATGAAGTTGGGAAAGCTGTGGTGTTCCTGTTGGTTTCCATGACCCATGTCCCTGAAAGTTTTCTTATAATCTCTTGTTTTGTTGTGGAGCTTGTGAAGAAATACTTCACCAGTTGTGAACTTTTCCTTTGAAAATTCAAACACCTGGTTTATTTCAAGAACTGCAGTGTCTCTTAATCCCACATAAAGAACCACCCCACAGCTGCCCCTGCTCATAAATGCAGATGTGGGAAGAAAATGAATCAAAATTATTTCAAGGCATAAATTCTAGGTTATCATGCTACGTAGTCACATAGACCAACTGATATAGTGGTCTAAAATAACAAGATTATCAAAAGTACAATTTCTTTATATCAAAAAGGTTGATGGAAACCAGTTTAAAGTGATGGGATTTCTCTTTACTTCCTTCCTTCCTTCCCTCCCTCCCTCCCCTCCCTCCCTTCCCTTCCTTCCTTCCTTACTTCCTTTCTCTTTTTCTTTCCTTCCTTCCTTTCCTTCCTTCCTTTCTATTTCTTTCTTTCCTTCCTTCCTTCCTCTCTCTCTCTTTCTTTTCTTCCTTCCTTTTTTTTTTTTGATGAGTCTTGCTCTGTTGCCCAGTCTCCAACTCCTGAGCTCAAGTAGTCCTCCCACCTCCACTTCCAAGTAGCTAGGATTATAGGAATGCATGACCTGACCCAGATTTTTTGTACTTTTATTTTAATTTGGGGGTTGGGGGCAGGTATCTATTTTTCCCAGGCTGATCTTGAGCTCTGGCCCCAAGGGATCCCACTACCTCAGACTCCTGTAAAGTGGCATTTCTAAGTAAAAGCACTAGACTTGTGCTTATCAGACCAGTTGGAAAATACAAAAACTCCATCTGCTGCAACTTGAGAAAGAATTACTTTGGTTTTACCTTGAGGTTTTAGAGGAAATATTAACTCTCAAGTTTATTTAGTTCCACCTCATTTCTTCTTTTACTTTTATTTTTTATAAGAAGATACTAAAGGAGAGGACCATGGCCAAACAGGGTTAACCTAATATATTGACTCAGATTCTGTTTAAAAGGCAAATGATACAGGTGGAAGGGAAGTATTTTTGGACATCTACATTCTAAAGCTGAGTCATGCACTAACGGTCTGAATTTAACTCAGCTTCAAATCTGGTATTCTGCAAAAGTGCTAGAGATCTGAAGATAAAGAGTTGGCTCCTGGACTCTTAGTAGATGTTAGCAGACTCACCAGACACTAGATCTGCTAACATCTACTAAGAACTCCTAGACATTTTATAAACCTTTTTGTTTTGCCAACAACATTAGATATAGGTATTATTCTCATTTCTTTTCACCTGTCTGAAGCAGGCAGGAAGGTATTATCCCCGTTTTGCAGTTGAGGAAACTGAGGCATAAAGAGGTAACCCAAAATCAAGCAGTTAATATATGGTGATAATGATATCATGCTCTACTCTCAACAATATCACCAAACTGCGTCCTAGGATATATATCGAGAACATGAAATTTTATGGCCCAATACAATTAGGAAATGCTGCATACTGAATCTACTTTTGGAAATTCACAAGGCACATCGGCACATTAAGAGTTCCAAGAAGTATTACAGGGAAAAATTAAAGCACATATTTAAAAATTTAATTTTATTCAACCTTGAACTTATCAAATTAATTTGAGCAATATATTCTTTTTCTCAAGGAACAGTTATTAAAATCATGGGAAGTTTCTGATGGGGCCTTTTGAGGAATGCTCTACTAAATTATGCCCTCACCAAATACAGAAGTTATTTATTGCCTTTCACATACTCAATAACTATGTTGCACATGAGATGCAGCTCTCTGTGTCTTGAATAGCTCATGTTTCCATGAGATATCCTGGATATCTCACTCTGTGCCTTGGATATCTCATGTAAATACTCACCTCACAGATGTGAAGTGAATATTATGATACACATTTGTCTCCCCCACCACATGCCAGTGAACTCCTCCCAGACTTTCTATAAAGACACACACACACACACACACACACACGCACACCAATATTACATACAGTCTAATGTGTGTTGGAAGAGGTAAGATACCAGAAGTGGTAAAAGACAAAGGAGAGAGTAGTATCCTCTACCTGAGGAGGTCAGGGAAGTTTTCCTTCACAGAAGAGGTGAAATTGACTTGATTCATTGAGGTAGAGAAAGTAGACTGAGAAGAAAGATCAGGTGAAAAATCCCAGAGTGATGTGCAATGGACTAAATGTTTGTGTCCCTTCAAAATTCGTATGTTGAAATCCTAACCCCTAAGGTGACAATATGAGGGCTGGGACCTTTGGGAGATTATTAGGTCATGAAGGGTAGAGCCTAAATGAATGAGATTAATGCCCTTATCAAAGAGGCCCAAAGGAGTTTGTTGACCTCTTTTGCCATGTGAGGACACAGAAAGAAACTACCATCTAGGAATGAAGAAACCGGCTCTCACCAGACACTAGATCTGCAAGAACCTGGATCTTAGACTTCCGCTTCCAGAACTGTGAGAAATAAATTCTGTTGTTTGTAAACTACCAATTTATGATGTTTTCTTATAGCAGTCCAAATGGACTAATATAACATGAAATAACATGGGAGGCACCAAGAGTTCAGTGATTATGCAAACTATGAGAAAGCTACCTAATATCTGTGACATCATAATTCTCCTTTGAGAAAAGGCTAGTACACTAAGCTTATGCTACTGTTGCTAAGATTTAGGTGATCTGGTTTGCAGTTCATCCTTGGAGAAAGTGGAACATTTATGCCCATTGTTGTGCAAGATCCTGGGAATACAAACGAATTTCGTAACCTCCTTCTAGTTTTCAAGAATTTTCCCACTGGACTATATAAATGGTGAAGGAAAACACTTACTCTTTTATCAGGCAAGCAGTACTGTATAGTTAAAAGCATGATTTTGGCCAGGCGTAGTGGCTCATGACTATAAACCCGGCATTTGTGGAAACTGAGGCAGGAGAATCACTTGAGTCCAGAAGTTCAAGGCTGCAGTGAGCCATGACTGCACACTGTACTTCAGCCTGGGCAATAGTGTGAGACCCTGTCTAAACATTAATTAATTAATTAAAGCATGGTTTTGATGTCAGAAATGAGTTTGAATTTCAGTTTTCAGTTACTGAGGTTTCTCAACTTTAGTTTTCTCATCTATAAAATAAAGATGTGGTGAATGAGATAGAAATGCATTTCAAAGACTAAACACAGTGCTCTGCCCATGGAAGGCCCTCACTAAATTGTACTTGTTTCATCTTATACTATGGTAAGATTATTTTTCAATTTTTCTCTCACATTTCCTTTATGTTGTTTTTCCTCCCAAGAGAAGTACTTTTAAGAAATACGGCCACTTAAAAATGTATTTTATGTTACTTGCAGTAACTGTACCTAGTGCACACTGTATAAACAATTACTTCTAACTAGTCATTAAATAGTAGAGTAGGAGTAAAATACTCTGGACCCAATGTTATAACAACCCTTTTGTATAGCTTTTTATACTCATGTGTGTGAATAAGCTTGTATAAGTGAATAAAATATTATGAGATAGATCAAATATTTAGAAATAGAAATAAATCCAAGCAAAATAATAATAATATAATTAAAGAATAAAGGACTTTATTTTGTCAAATCATGCCTGGACTGCTGAGTCATCATATAAACATAATTGATCAGTCAGAAAATTTTATTGTGTTAAATAAAGTACATAGAGAATGCAGTTGTTATCCTTGACAATGCTATAATGAAGAACAGTTAGTGTTTTGCTCGTCAACTAAAGGCTCAAAAATAATCATTTATATGTAGTATTCAAGTCTGTAAGATAGCAGTAAATCTCAATATTATGTTAAGGAAATCTCTAAAGGAAATCTGAGAATACTGCTGATGCTTTCTTGCTTTGCTTGTCTGAATTACAAACCAAAAATGGCTTCTGACAGAAATCTCATATGATGAACTGATGGTTGGATAAACCCAATTTTTACTTTGAACTTAAAATCACAAAGGAGAAAAGCCCAGTGAATCTTGAGCTCTTCTGAGACCCAAAGAGGACATAGCCTTGGAATGTTGAAAAAATAAAAATATTAACTTTTATCGCCAAAAATCTCAAATGAGAAAGAATTGAGCAAAGCATCCATATATGTCAAGTAAATTTCTCAGGGAACTCAGTGTTTAAGAAAACATGCATAAACATAGTGAAAACAGCTAAGGAAATATTAGAAGACATTTATTTTACTTGACTATCTTTGTTTTACAATTTGGAAATCTGTAGTCCGTTTTGCCTCAGGTGGCTGCCGGAGGCATAGCAGCAAGATTTGGGTTGATGTTTGAATATGTTGTTTCTGATTATTTTCCTGTCTGAAATAGTACTTTACAAGACGTGTCAAATGGTTGCGGCAAAGAAAGTCACTAGTCACTAATCTATTCAGAATGTTAAAAAACATAACAGGCAAAAGAGCTCAACTTTTTGTATTATGTTAAATGTGTCTTCTTGTTGGTCTTAGTGAGCTTAGATATAGAATGTAATTTACACACACACATACACATATATATATTATATATATTTATTCTTTTTTTGAGTCAGGGTCTCACTCACCTAGGCTGGAGTGTTTTGGCGTGATTTGGGCTCACTACAACCTCTGCCCTGGGGCTCAAGAAACCCTCCCATCTCAGCCTCCCCAGTAGCTGAAACTAGAGGTGCACACCACCACACCCAGCCAGCTAATGTTTTTTGTGTGTATTTCTGATACAGATTGGGGTTTTGCCACATTTCCCAGGCTTGTCTTGAACTCCTGGACTCAAGCAATCTACCAGCCGCAGCCTCCCAAAGTGCTGGGATTACAGGCGTAAGCCACCACCTAATTAATCTATCAAGATAGGTTTATATATATCTATCAAGATATATATTAGCTTGGCCTAATATATATCTTGATACAATAAATTATTTCTGTTGCTCTTCCTTGAAATGTGTGGCATAGTTACAAGAAAGGGAAAATATGTTTCTGGGCAAGAAGACTTTCTGTAGACCAGTGTTTCACAAACTTCCAAATCCACACAAATCAGCTGAGGATCATGTTAAAATATACATTCTGATTCTGTAGGATTAGGGTGGACATTTTGCATTCCAGAAGCTCCTAGATGATGCTGATGGTGCTGTTCCTTGGACTTTGAGTCACAAGGCTGTAGACTAACTGGTTCACTAAAAGCATGACCAGAAATAGTCATTCTGGTGGATGGGTTTTATGTGCCATGTGGCTCTCAGGTCCTGGCTGTCAGAAACCACAGGGCCTCTTCCTGTTTGCCAGCCTGGTTGGTGAGTCTATAGATGGAAAGTGAGGTATTTCTAGGTGTCCCTGTGTTTCATGAAGGGGCTGCATATGCAAAGCAGCTCCCAAATGCCGAAGGAGCTGAGATACTAAAGAACAAGGCAGACCAATCTAGTTTGTCAGTAAGGATTGTTTTAATGGAAACTTACAAATGGAAGTATGGCTGCAAGACAGATCTCTGCACTGTCACTCCCCCAGACCCAGGGTTTATATATCAAAGGGAAAGGGCGTATGTGTTCCAGCAAGACAATTAAAAGCAACCCTCCAAAACAGGCAAGATTGCCATATGAATTATAGCCTATAGCTTGTGTGATAACATCAGGATTGACATGTTCTTACACGAAGGATAGTAAAGTAAATAAATTAGGAATTAGGAGGCATTCATGGGACTAGGGCTAATCAGAACTTAAAATGGCAGGTCAGCAACCAAGATGGAGTCACCTTTGTCTCCACACCCTGGTGTGCTTTTCCTGCAGAAAGAATAACAGCTGTTCCTGTTTTTCATGCCATCTCCTTCAGAAAGCATTGGCTTCTTGCTTGTAGCTAGGCTGCCATTACAGCTACTCTGATGGAAAGAAAGGAATAAAGAGTGAGGGGGAAATGACACTGAAGAGTGGAAAGAGGAAGTAGGAGAAGCCAAGAAAAAGAGCAGGGCAAGTGTCTATGGGAACTTGAAAGGGGTATTCTGTTCTCTTTAATTAATTATTCATTGCAACTTATTCTAAATAGTTGCCCTAGTGTACAATGTAACAAGATAGAATGGTCTCACACAAAGGACTCATTTTAAAAACATAATAATCTGCATAGGGCAGTTTGATGATGTCTAATGTATAAAGCCAGAGTTAATTCATCCTTCTCAGGGCTTTAACCCCTCCAGAGAAATTATAAATAAAAACAAGCTTCATCTCCAATAAAAATAAACAAAAGAGTGTCCTTCAGATCTTACTGCTTGGTGACTTTATGAATTGGAATGGAAACGTTGTTGTCTTTGGGGAGGTTGACCTCAGCTGTTTTTCAGCCTTTTGAAGAATAAGAACTCTAATTTTGGTGCCAATACTCAAATAGAAGTTTTCTCAGGTGGACAAACCACAGCTGGTAGGCTGGTTTTTCATGGAAATTGCACCACCTTAAAATCACCAGGAGAACCAAGCTGAGTCTTTGCTTTGACCCTAAATAGCTCTGTGAACATGGGCATATGTAATGGATCTGGTGCATAACAGGTGCTCAAAAAAAATGTTACTACTGATCGCATTTCCCTTTAGCTTTCTAAGCGTTCATTTCTCAGTTTCCTCAAATGTAAAAATGACAACAATAATGTTTACCTACCAATTATAGCATGTTTTGTGAGGATTAATTTAGCTAATATACATAAAAATACTTTTTGAGGCTGAGCATGGTGGCTCACGCCTGTAATCCCAGCACATTGAAAGGCCGAGGCAGGCAGATCACCTGAGGTCAAGAGTTCGAGATCAGCCTGGCCAATAGGTCAAAACCCCATCTGTACTAAAAATACAAAAAATTAGCTGGGCATAGTGGCAGGCACCTGTAATCCAGCTACATGGGAGGCTGAGGCAGGAAAATCGCTTGAACCCGGGAGGCAGAGGTTGCACTGAGTTGAGATCACGCCACTGCACTCCAGCCTGGGCAACAAGAGTGAAAATCTGCCTTAAAAAAAAAAAAAACTTTTTGAACAGTAAATGCAAAATTAAATAATGTTATTAACATTAGTATTGTTCTCTGATTTTAAGCTCTAATTAGAAGAGTTGAAAGGAGTGACTGTTGCGTAGGAGAAAAGAATTAGATAAGTTAAAATATAAAATGCAAGACCTGAATAGAGTCACCAAGACAACTACATAAAATGACACTGGATGGGCACTGCACAGTGCCTCCTGGTGTTCCCTGGAATTGTCAGTGCATGCCAAGAACAGATCTGGACTGCCAAGACTTAGTTGTTTGCTGATCTAGATTTAGATAGAACACACAAAAACAAGTACGTCAAATAACAAGTCTAAGAGCTTTCTCTCACACACACTGTTTCTCTTATTTTTGCTCTATTCTTTAATAAACTACACAGAAGAAAGGCAGGTAATGTCCAGTGGGTTTTCTGTGATGTAATCTCTGAAGATATCCCAAGCAGCAATTCAGTTTTCCCTGCTGCTCATACAGCCCCTTCTGTGGCCACAAACCTCAACTGCCCTCCTGCTAAGGGCAATGTGACCAGATGGCACAGATTTCTTAAAACTCGATTTCAGAAATTCTGCCCACTTTCATTTCTCATGCCACAGCCAGTGTCTCTTTTCCCCACATGCTGTCTTGTATGAAAATTCATAGTGATTGTTTTATTCCCACAGGACTTGTCATGGGGCTAATCTATGCCTGGAATTCACTCTGCTAATGATTCTCTTTGCTTTTATCCTGCATACTTGTGCCAGATTATTCTTCTAAAAATGTTGCTATCATCATGTCATTCCACATGTTAAGTACTTGCAGATGAAATTTCATACATGCAATCCAAACTCCAGAGCGTAAGATGTATGTTCCCTCCCGTCACTCCCAATACCAAGCTTTCCACTACATGCTGGCCACAGTTTATCTGTAACTTCATCATCCATTACTCCCTTTCTCCACATCCCACTGAATTAGTCAACTATCCAGCTCCAGAACAAACTAGGCCTCTTCTCTCTCTTACTATTTTCCTCTCCTGAGTTGTTTCCTCTTTCCTTTCTATTATTTCAGTCATACAGTCAGACAAGTGAACTTTCAACAAACCCACACAAACACTATACATGCAGTGGTGATAGTGAAAACACAACAACTGCTCAGCATGGACACTGAACCATGAGGACGGCTCTCACCAGAGTGCTGGAGCAGTGTCCCAGAGAATTATTTCTAGGCTGGCCATTAATCCCTCAGATCTTAGGAAGGTCGGGGGAAGAGAGGTTGGGGATTCCTGGTGAAGGAACAGGTATGGCCAGGTTGGTGGAGGAACGGGTATGGCCAGGTTGGTGGAGGAGAGGTATGGCCAGGTTGGTGGAGGCGCTAGGATGGAGACGGGGGAAGACTGCTGCTACTTACCAAATGGCACAAAAACATTTCATTATTTGACAACTGGTTTAAACCTCCAGAGCATGCTGACTGAACACCAATGTCTGGCTTTGCTGATGCCTCTTTAGGCTCAATTTAAGCTCCTTTTCCAACAACCCCAGGACCACTAGTGATCCCACCCTTCTCTAAATTATTTTAGCACATTTTGCCCATCACATTTCCTAGGCACATTTACAGCCTTGCATTGTTGTCTTTGGGGGACTATTATACAATTCATTCCCCCAAAGATGGTAATCTTTTTTCAAAAATAAGAGTTGTGCTGTATCTGTGTTTCTCCCAAAAATGTCTAATATAGTCCCTGTAGTTATTAACTTTATGGGTCAGTTTGACTGGGCTGTGGGATGCTCAGAGAACTGGGACAACATTATTTCTGGGCATGTCTGTGATGGTTTTGCCCGAGGGAGTAGCTTTTGAGTGGGTGGAGTGAGTAAAGATCTGCCCTTTCTAATGTGGGCAGGCATCATGCAATCTATTGAAGGCCTAAATAGAACAAAAAGGCAAAGGAAAGGTGAATTTATTCTTCTGCTTGAGCTGAGACATCCACCTGCTTCTGCTCTTGGACACCAGAGCTCCTGGTTCTCGGGACTTGGGGCTTGGACTGTAACTACAATACTGGTTTTCCTGGGGCTCCAGCTTGCAGATGGCAGATTGTGGGGCTTTTCAACCCTCACAGTCACATGAGCCAATCTCTTGTAATCAATCTCTTTCCATATATTTATCAATATCCTGTTGGTTCTGTTTCTCTTGAGAACCCTGACTAATACAGTACCTTTCTCAGGCAATCATTTATACTATGTTTATTAATAAAGGATAATTGACTAAATAATTGGGAACTATTGTACATATATCACAACGCAAACACCCAAATCACTTCAAGAGTGAGGGAGTGACAGATATATTTGAGACTCTGATGAGAGGTAGGGATTCTTCTCCCACAAGCGTTCCTACATACACAAAACCTGCATAAAATTTCAGGTGTTTCACTTAACGCCTAAGCCATTCATAGACTCCTGGAAGTCCATGGAACCTACGTTAAGGGCTCTAGTTTAAATGGAATTTTACAGAGCTAAAATATTAACCTAAAGAATTAACTTTATACCCCGTATGATGATGCCACTGTGAATGGTGCTGCCAAGGAGCCGCTGCCACCTTATATGTCTGCCTAAGCGGAGCTGAGGGCAGCAGCTTGACTTTTTTGACATCTGAGCAATAGTTCTGTTATTTCACTTTTGCAATAAGCTCTCTGAGCTTGTTTGTTGCTGAAATGCTACTTTTAAAAATTTAGATGTTAGGTTGAAACCTGTACTTTTCAGCATATGCTTTACTAGAACACTGTGATAGATGAGCTGTAGAATTCTTTCTGTAAGATTTGGGGTGTAATTGGCTTCACTAACCTTCCCTAGGCACTGAAACGTCCCCCAAATCTGATGGACCCAGAGTCAGAGACATTTGTTTTTGTACCTGCTGGGCTCCAAAGTTAGGCAGTTAGTCACATTTTTTTCTCTCTACTCCCCTCTATTTTGAAAGTGTAAAATAAAACCAAAAGTAGACAACTTTTTCTTCAGCCATTCCAGTGTAGAGAACAAAACGTTATGAAAACAGGAATGTCAATTGTGTAATCATTGTTCTAATTAGGTAAATAGAAGTCCTTATGTATGTATTACAAGAATCTGCCCCATAGCATCCCTTATGACTTAAGTTCAACGACAGTTTGCACGTGATGGTAAGGGATTTTTCTCCATAGCCTAAATTAAGACCATTAAAAAGCACTAGGCCGTGGGAGCAGTAACCATCTGATGACTGTTCTTGTGCATCCAGGTCCAGGGACATGGGGCGACATGCCTTGTCTGTGTTAGAGGGTGGGATGGGTGTGTTTGGCACTGCATGGGATCTGGTGCTCCTCTCCTGGATTCACATCCCTTCCCAGGGCCCGCTTTTACTAAGTGTTCTGCCCTAGCCTGGTTCAAGGAGGTCATCCAGCTGACTTTATCAAGCGGAACTGGGATATATTTGATATACATTTGCCTGACAACATGGAAAAGGGTTTTCCTCCTCCTTTCCCTGCAAGGTACATTCTACTGCTTGAATTCCCAAGTATACCTAGTGACCTTTTAAAATGTAAAAGTTTTCAGAAAAATGAAGGTTGCTTTCCTTGAATGCGCTTATTATCTTGACTACCTGAATTGCAAGGGATTTTTATATATTCATATGTTTCAAAGTCAGCAACTCTCCTGTTGGTTCATTATTGAATGTGCTATAAATGAAGTCTTTTGCAATTAAAAAGAGATTTGCCCACATCCAAAAAAAAAAAAGAATTAACTTTAGAAATAAGCCAGGCACAGAAAGACATATCGCATGCTCTCACTCATACATGGAGCTAAAAACGTTGATCTCATAGAGGTAGATAGAGAGTAGAATGTTAGTTACCATAGGCTGGGAAGAGTGTGGCAGGGATGAAAGAGGTTAGTTAGTTAATGGGTACAAACACACAGTTGGATAGAAAAAATAAGTTTTAATATTCTATAGCAGAATAGGGTGATTACGGTTAATATTGTATTGTATATTTCAAATTTGCTAGAAGAGAGCACTTGAAATGTTCCCAGTACAAAGAAATACAAAGAAATAAATACTGGAAAGAAATGTGTTCCCAGTACAAAAACATAAATACCCTAAATACCCTGACTTGATCATTATGCATTACATGCCCCTAACAAAATATGTAAACCCCATAAAAAGGTACAAATATTATATATTAATTAGAAATTTTAAATTAACTTTAACATTATTCTGGTAGTCCAGTGAGGGAGCTAACTTTACGGAAGCCCATGCTTTACTAGCCCTAGATCATTGCATCTATGTGTCCATCTCCCAGGCTTTATGTGGGAGGCAGAAAGCAGCGGGATGTGCATGCTAGCTGTGATGGTCTGGTCTCCTGGAATATTGTGCTGCTGACTAAGGATTTCAGATGAAGCTCGCTCATTTCCAGTTGCACCCATAGATGTCAAATAACAAGTGCCAGTAACAATCTGGCATGGGAATCTCTTTAACTGGTTGAATTAATTAATAACTACTAAATGCCGAAACACGACGAGTATGATTCATGTCCAACTGGGAGGAAAAAAGGACATATGAAAAGGCAAGAACAACTTTGTCATAGACGGGACATTTTTCATCAGAGAAAGGAACTTTTTTACACAAACTAAAGTGTAGACATGACATATAAAATGGTGAGATCATCGCCACCAAAACCCTGTATGGAATTAACTCTCACTGAGTTACGCACTCCAGGCAGAGACGGGACTTTCATCAACTCCCAGGGGTAGTTAATAAGCCTCCTTGCAATAAACTTCTTTTTGGAAAAAAACAAGAAAATTCATTTACAAGGGAACCCCCTGCTGTGGTACAGATATAAACATCTAGAAAAATTACACTTTCTTATATTTCATTCTGATTAGCTTCACTTTTTGGAAAAAAGTAGAAAATCTCTTATATACTATTAATCTTCAGATCTGTTTCTGCTGTGTGAAACATTTTCTTGGCGCACACTACTGTGACAAAAAATTAGATATGGATACCAAAGAAAACCCTACGGAAAAAAATAAGGAAAAAATTGTTCAGTGAATGCTAATTAAGATTACAGCCAACCCATGCTTTTATGACCATGAACCAAAGTAATATTACTGGGAGACACACACACAATAATCACTTTTTTCCAAGAAATCTCCTAAGAAATTACATCAGTTCTCTAGACACACGGAGGAGAGGGGGTGTGCCATTGTAGAGGCTGTGACTCAGCGGGAACCAGATTTTCCATCTGCTTTGACAACAGTGATAACATAAAATGTGTCTGAAAAGGGAAAATTCAGTCTCTCTACGTCATTCTGCATAGGACCATGCCCTGCACCACATGTGGTGAGGTCCTTACCAGAAATACTGAAAAGACAGGAGGGTTTGCATGGTGCAGGGAAAGAACATTAGGAGAAACGTCTTCCCTGGTCCTCTTTGCAGCTGATTTACAACATGGCCTCAAAACCAAGCCACCGGAAGGAGTGAGCTGGGAAAAGGAGGGTGAGTTGTGAAGGGAAGATAGGAGGCAGAGTCTCTTGTCCATCTTCTGCTGTTTCTTTTTTTTCTTTTTTCCTTTTTTTCTGAGACAGAGTCTCGATCTGTGCCAGGCTGGAGTGCCGTGGCAAGATCTTGGCTCACTGCAACCTCTGCCTCCCAGGTCCAAGCGATTCTCCTGCCTCAACCTCCTGAGTAGCTCGGACTACAGGCATGCACCACCACGCCCAGGTAATTTTTCTATTTTTAGTAGAGATGGGGTTTCACCATGTTGGCCAGGATGGTCTCAATCTCTTGACCTTGTGATCCTCCTGCCTTGGCCTCCCAAAGTGCTGGGATTTTACAAGCCTGAGCCACCATGCCCAGCACGTTCTGTTGTTTCTTGACTTGCGGAAATGCCTGCATGTGTGTGAAAAGCACAACTTCTCTCTAAGAGTCCATCTTAGTTATTGAGCCCAGAGTCTAAGTAGTGTCAAGCCCATTAATTTACAAATTACATCCACTCTCTCCACCCAAAGGCCACTTGGCCATTGTGATATAGAGTAGCTACCACAGCAACTAAGGTGGTGGTGTTTTCCAAAAATCTGTGAATTCTTGTTGAATAAGGTAATATTAACCTACTTGTGGCCTTGATCTCACCCTTCTTCCTATTTTAACCACAGCCCTGGCCCTAAGATACCCTGATCCCTGAAAAAACAGCAGCCATGTCTGAGAATAAAAAGCATCTCAAAGAATTCTAGGCTGTCGAATAAAATCACAAAATGCTGTGAAACTTTTAAGTGATGCAGTGGTGACTTTTATAGGCTCAAAAAGAAATCTGTGGCCTTAATGGATCTATGGGCTACAGGATTCTCATCAAAATAATTTTAGTTAGATGAATCAATAAATAAAATGTGGCATATAGATGCAATGGAATATTATTTGGCCTTAAAAAGGAAGGAAAGTCTGATATAGGATACAATATGTATGAACCTTGAGGACATTATGCTAAGTGAAATAAGTCATCTACAAAAGGACGGGTATTGTGTGATTCCATTTATATGAGGTACCTAAAATAATCCAGTTTACAGAGAAAGTAGAATGGTGGTTACTAGGGAATGCAGGAAAGAGTGAGTGGGGGAGTCACTGCTTAATGAGCATAGAGTTTCAGTTTTGCAAGATGAAAAGAGTTCTGGAGATGGATGGTAGTAATGGTTGTACAACAATGTGAATATATTTCATACCACTGAAATGTACACTTACAAATGGTTGATGATAAATTTTATTATGTGTATTTTACCACAATAAAAAATAAAAAGTAAAAATTGTAGTATTTTATTTGTAAGTCTTATTTGCTTGCAAGTCTTTGTGTACCGTTGTAAGACAATGTGGGTAAAACTAGTCCCTGTCTTTATGGAGATTTACTGTTTTCAGATTTACAGGAAAAGACAGGACAGATTTGTGTATTTGGCATAGAACTTGCCTTCATGATGTGGGAAGTGAGCTCAAGTTACTTCATATGGGAATACATGGAACAGGAGACTCATAAAAGTGAGAAAATTTGATGTCCATTTTCTATAAAAGTTAGAAAAGAGGAAGAGGAGAGGAAGGGGGAAGAAGAAAGAAGAAAAAAAGAAGAGGAAGAAGACGAGGAGGAGGAGGAGGAGGAAGGATGATTCTTGATCTTATCACTCTTCTTTCAAGTGCATTTGCTCCCAACATGCACCTACATGCCCAGCTGGAGATCCAGATATAAATGCAACCAGTCCACAATCTGCCTTTCCAACCTCATTTCCCAGAACCCCCTTAAACCAGTCATTCAGTCTTTTCAGTCCAATTAGCCTTACAAATTCCTATCTCCTTTCTCCATTCACAGAATCTCAGAGTTGGAGAAATCAGAGGTCATCTTATCCAGCTGCTCACCAGATCCCTAAGTCCTTAAGTTGGGCTGACACCTTGCTTAGTTGAACTTCCATTCATTTTCCCAGTTGGACTCACAGAATAATATTCTATGTTATAAAAGGTATAAAAAGAAATACTCTCAAAGAAAAGAGAAAAAGAATAACCACACTCTGAACTCAAAGTTAAGTTCCCTCTTATTATTATATTACTTATATTTAAAAAAGAATTTAAATCCAATTGCAAAACATTAAGTCTACAGTGATCCCATTTTCGTCAACCCCACAAAATGTGTGTGTGTGTGTGTGTGTGTGTGTGTGTGTGTACATAGAAAAAAGTCCCGGCATAAATCTATAAAGTTTCTTTGAAAGTAAAGTTATAGGTACCCTTTATTTCTACATTTGTTTATTTATATTTATAAATTTTATTCAATTCAATTTTATTTTCTTTAGTAAATGAAGAAAGTATGTATATATTATGTTTGTACACATAAGTAAATACAACTGAAGTGGCAATTAGTTGTCAAGTGACACCAAAATTTACAACAGAACAAAAAATAAAAATTATTTTGTAAATGTACATGGGAAAATTGGGTTTAGCATATTTAATCAAACAAATGGAGGGCCGGGCATGGTGGCTTATAACTATAATCCCAGCACTTTGGGAGGCCGAGACGGGCAGATTGCTTGAGTCCCAGGAGTTTGAGACTAACCAAGCTGAGTATTTGTCTGTCTCTACAAAAAAATACAAAAATTAGCCGCATGCAGTGGTGCACACTTGTGGTGGTCCCAGCTTGTTGGGAGGCTGAGGCTGGAGGATCGCTTAAGCTTGGGAAGCAGAGGTTTCAGTGAGCCAAGATCACACCACTGCACTCTAGCCTGGGTGACAGAGTAAGACCCTGTCTCAAAAAAAAAAAAAAAAAAAAAGAAGCAGCAGCAGCAAAGGAATTAATCATGATCGTTGATAATGATCAATTCCATTATCAAAGAAATTGGTAATGCTTCCAAGGAAAGAGAAATTTGCCTTAATGGGATCATAGCCAAACCACAAAACATAAATTTGACATTTAGGTTACAGCAGAAAAAGGGTTGGGCTACCCTCTAGGACAATTATCATTTCCCCTTTGGCTTAAATCTTCACCCAGTTCTTGCAATTTATTGTGTCATGCATTCTTCTAAGCCTTGGGTGGGGATTCAAAGATGACTAAGTCATGGCCCTAGCCCTTAGGACACTCACACATTTTGTATTTGGCTAGAAAAGTACTCCAGTAGGCAGCCTGATGGTCTCCTAGGAAGCATGTTGAAAAAGACTTTAGTTAACCATGTTCCATTGTCTCTCCACATCTCACATTCATTGATGCACCTAAAAGACAGGCCCAGGAGGTCCTTTTTGTGTTGGCATCTTCAACTTCTGATATTGTTGGCACCTCAGTAGATACTACGCGTCTCTCGCTGGTCGGTTTTGGTGTCTTACTGGGGCAATACTGTTAGCCAAAGCACTCCCCCTCCTCAAGGAAATGCTTAGTATCACCAAGGTCAGGCTCTGTCCAAAAACAAGTCTTCTCTACCTTTCCACTTGACCCAGTAGCCATCAGCAAAGATTTGCAAAAGGATTCCACACCCTCTTCTCTTTTAACTAATACTTAGTGTTAAATTCCTGGTAACAAAGGTGAATAAAGGACTTCCACTCATCAAACTATCCTTGAAAGCTCTCACTCCTTCATTCTACTCATCCAATTCAAGAATAACCCTCCAAAATGTCCCTGAATCAGTACATTTCTTCCCTTCTCCATTGCTACCATCACCATCCAAGCCACCATCCCATCAACTCTCCCTGGACAACTGCAATAGCCTCCTGAGATGACTCCCTCCTCCCCCTCTTAATCCGCTATAAGTTCTTCTCTGGTAAGACACCAGAGCAATCTTTTTAAAATATAAACTAAAGCACGCTGTCACCTGCTGAAAAACCTCTTACTGCATATAAATTCAACTCCATACGCCCAAACTGGCTTACGCAGTCCCACAGTTCCCGCCACTGCTTATCTTTCCCCTCTTTCTCCTTTCATTAAGCTCCATCACCTTGCTCTCCCTTTTGTTTTTGGAGAATTGGTCAAGTCCACTCTTGCCACAGGGCTTTTGCTCCAGTCTTCCCATCTGTCTGGCATGGCTGGCTACTTCAGATCATTCAGATCTAAGCTTCAGTGTCACCTCCTCAGAGAGGCCTTTCCTGACCCTCTTTTCTAATAGCTACCCAGTCTTTCTCTATCATCATCCTATGCTGAGTCTTTCAAAGCACTCATCATTATCTGATAATTTCCTTGTTTACTTATTTCTCAGTTTATTTTCTGTCACTGCTGCTAGAATGTAAGCTCCATGAAAGCAGTGACTTTGTGTGTCTTGCTCATTGCTGTACTGGATTGATATCTGGCAATAAAGTAGACATGAAACGAATAACTGTCAAATAAATGGGTTAAATGAGTAAAAGAAGATGGTTGTCACTCCAGAGTTAAGTGACTGAATCTTGTATTCATTACATAGGCTTATTCATTCATTCACTAACTCACTGAGTTTTTATTATATGCCTGGTACTATTTTTAAAAACAAACATGCCAGGTGCCGTGGTTCACATCTGTAATTCCAGCACTTTGGGAGGCCAAAGTGGGCGAATCACCTGAGGTCAGGAGATCGCAGCCAGCCTGAGCAACGTGGTGAAACTTTGTCTCTACTAAAAATACAAAAATTACCTGGGTGTGATGGCATCTGCCTGTAGTCCCAGCTACTCAGGAAGCTGAGGCAGAATTGCTTGAACCCAGGAGGTGGAGGTCGGGTTATCCACAAAGGGAAGCCCATCAGACTCACAGCAGATCTCTCAGCAGAAACCCTACAAGCCAGAAGAGAGTGGAGGCTGATATTCAACATCCTTAAAGAAAAGACCTTTCAACCCAGAATTTCATGTCCAGCCAAACTAAGCTTCATAAGTGAAGGAAAAATAAAATCCTTTGTGAACAAGCAAGTACTCAGAGATTTCATCACCACCAGGCCTGCTTTACAAGAGCTCCTGAAACAGACACTAAACATAGAAAGGAACAACCAGTACCAGCCACTCCAAAAACATACCAAATGGTAAAGAGCATCAACACAATGAAGAAACTGCATCAACTAACGGGCAAAACAGCCAGCTAGCATCAAAATGGCAGGATCAAATTCACACGTAACAATATTAACTCTAAATGTAAATGGGCTAAATGCCCCAATCAAAAGACACAGACTGGCAAATTGGATAAAAAGCCAAACCCATCAGTGTGCTGTATCCAGGAAACCCATCTCACATGCAAGGATACACAAAGGCTCAAAATAAAGGGATGGAGGAAGACTTACCAAGAAAATGGAGAGCAAAAAAAAGCAGGAGTTGCAATTCTCATCTCTGATAAAATAGACTTTAAACCAACAGAGATCAAAAGAGACAAAGAAGGACATTACATAATGGTAAAAGGATCAACGCAACAAGAAGAGCTAACAATCCTAAATATATATGCACCCAATACAGGAGCACCCAGATACATAAGGCAAGTTCTTAATGACTTAAAAAGAGACTTAGACTCCCACACAATAATAGAGGGAGACTTTAACACCCCATTGTCAATATTAGACAGTTCAACGAGACAGAAAATTAACAAGGATATCCAGGACTTGAACTCAGATCTGGACCAAGCAAACCTAATAGACATTTACAGAACTCTCCACCCCAAATCCACAGAATATACATTCTTCTCAGCACCACATTGCACCTACTCTAAAACTGACCACATAATTGGAAGTAAATCACTGCTCAGCAAATGCAAAAGAACGGAAATCATAACAAACAGTCTCTCCGATCACAGTGCAATCAAGTTAGAACTCAGAATTCAGAAACTAACTCAGAACCGCACAGCTTCATGGAAACTGAACAACTGGCTCTTGAATGTTGACTGGATAAACAATGAAATGAAGGCAGAAATAAAAATGTTCTTCGAAACCAACAAGAATGAAGACACAACATACCAGAATCTCTGGGACACATTTAAAGCAGTCTCTAGGGGAAAATATATAGCAATAAATGCCCACATGAGAAGCAAGGAGAGATCTAAAATCAACACCTTGTGGTCCAAATTGAAAGAGCTAGAGGAGCAAGATCAAAAAAACTCAAAACATAGCTGAAGACAAGAAAAAACTAAGATCAAAGCAGAACTGAAGGAGATAGAGACACAAAAAACCCTTCAAAAAATCAATAAATCCAGGAGCTGGTTTTTTGAAAAGATTAACAAAATAGACCACTAG
This sequence comes from Ateles fusciceps, assembly GCA_036589455.1. NCBI lineage: Eukaryota > Metazoa > Chordata > Mammalia > Primates > Atelidae > Ateles > Ateles fusciceps. The sequence goes on along the minus strand of JAZHEH010001266.1, from coordinate 11,249,617 downwards.
CTAGATTAATTAAAAAAGAAAAGAGAGAATAATCAAATAGATGCAATAAAAAACGATAAAGGGGGATATCACCACAGATTCCACAGAAATACAAACCATCATCAGAGATTATTACAAACAACTCTATGCACATAAACTAGTAAACCTGGAAGAAATGGATAAATTCCTGGACACTTGCATCCTCCCAAGCCTAAACCAGGAAGAAGTCGAAACCCTGAATAGACCAATAACAAGGTCTGAAGTTGAGGCAGCAATTAAGAGCCTACCACCCAAAAAAAGCCCAGGTCCAGATGGGTTCACAGCCGAATTCTACCAGACATACAAAGAGGAGCTGGTACCATTCCTTCTGAAACTATTCTAAACAAACCAAAAAGAGGGAATCCTTCCCAAATCATTTTATGAGACCAATATCATCTTGATATCAAAACCCGGAAGAGACTCAGCAAGAAAAGAAAACTTCACGTCAATATTCATGATGAACATAGATGCAAAAATCTTCAATAAAATACTGGCAAACCGATTGCAACAGCACATCGAAAAGCTTATACAGCATGATCAAGTAGGCTTCATCCTGGGGGATGCAAGGCTGGTTCAACATATGCAAGCCTATAAACGTAATTCATCACATAAACAGAACCAAAGACAAAAACCACATGATTATCTCAATTGATGCAGAGAAGGCCTTTGACAAAATTCAACAGCCCTTTATGCTAAAAACCCTCAATAAACTAGGTATTGATGGAACGTATCTGAAAATAATAAAAGCTATTTATGACAAACCAACAGCCAATATCATACTGAATGGGCAAAAACTGGAAGCATTCCCTTTGAAATCTGGCACTAGACAAGTATGCCCTCTCTCACCACTCCTATTCAATATAGAATTGGAAGTTCTAGCCAGAGCAATCAGGCAAGAAAAAGAAATAAAGAGTATTCAAATAGGAAAGGAGGAAGTCAAATTGTCTCTATTTGCAGACGACATGATTGTATATCTAGAAGACCCCATTGTCTCAGCCCAAAAATCTCCTGAAACTGATAAGCAACTTCAGCAAAGTCTCAGGATACAAAATCAATGTGCAAAAATCACAAGCATTCCTATACACCAATAATAGACTTAAAGAGAGGCAAATCAAGAACGAACTGCCATTCACAATTGCTACAAAGAGAATAAAATACCTAGGAATACAACTAACAAGGAACGTAAAGGACCTCTTCAAGGAGAACTACAAATCACTGCTCAACGAAATAAGAGAGGACACAAACAGATGGAGAAACATTCCATGTTCATGGTTAGGAAGAATCAATATTGTGAAAATGGCCATACTGCCCAAAGTAATTTACAGATTCAACGCTATCCCCACCAAGCTACCAATGACCTTCTTCACAGAGCTGGAAAAAAACCACCTTAAACTTCGTATGGAACCAAAAGAGAGCCCGCATAGCCAAGTCAATTCTAAGCAAAAAGAACAATGTGGGAGGCATCACACTACTGGACTTGAAACTATACTTCAAGGCTACAGTAATCAAAACAGCATGGTACTGGTACGAAACAGAGATATAGACCAATGGAACAGAACAGAGGCCTCCGAGGCAACCCAACACATCTACAACCATCTGATCTTTGACAAACCTGACAAAAACAAGCAATGTGGAAATAAGTCCCTGTTTAATAAATGGTGTTGGGAAAACTGGCTAGCCATGTGCAGAAAGCAGAAACTGGACCCCTTCCTGACACCTTACACTAAAATTAACTCCAGATGGATTAAAGACTTAAACATAAGACCTAACACCATAAAAACCCTAGAAGAAAATCTAGGCAAAACCATTCAGGACATAGGCGTAGGCAAGGACTTCATGACCAAAACAGCAAAAGCATTGGCAACAAAAGCCAAAATAGACAAATGGGACCTAATCAAACTCCACAGATTCTGCATGGCAAAAGAAACAGTCATTAGAGTTAATCGGCAACCAACAGAATGGGAAAAAATTTTTGCAGTCTGCCCATCTGACAAAGGGCTGATATCCAGAATCTACAAAGAACTAAAACAGATTTACAAGAAAAAAACAAACAAGCCCATTCAAAAGTGGGTGAAGGATATGAACAGACACTTTACAAAAGAAGACATACATGAGGCCAACAAACATATGAAAAAATGTTCATCATCACTGGTCATTAGAGAAATGCAAATCAAAACTACATTGAGATACTGTCTCACGCCAGTTAGAATGGCGATCATTAAAATATCTGGAGACAACAGATGCTGGAGAGGATGTGGAGAAATAGGAACACTTTTACACTGTTGGTGGGAGTGTAAATTAGTTCAACCATTGTGGAAGACAGTGTGGTGATTCCTCAAGGACCTAGAAATAGAAATTCCATCTGACCCAGCAATCCCATTACTGGGTGTATATCCAAAGGATTATAAATCGTTCCACTGTAAGGACACATGCACACGAATGTTCATTGCAACACAGTTTACAATAGCAAAGACCTGGAATCAACCCAAATGCCCATCGATGATAGACTGGACAGGGAAAATGTGGCACATATACACCATGGAATATTATGCAGCCATCAAAAACGTTGAGTTCGTGTCCTTTGTACGGACATGGATGAACCTGGAAACCATCATTCTCAGCAAACTGACACAAGAACAGAAAATCAAATACCGCATGTTCTCACTCATAGGTGGGTGTTGAACAATGAGAACACATGGACACAGGGAGGGGAGCATCACACACTGGGGTCTGTCGGGGGGAAATAGTGGAGAGACAGCAGGGGGTGGGGAGTTGGGGAGAGATAGCATGGGGAGAAATGCCAGATATTTGTGATGGGGAGGAAGGCAGCAAATCACACTGCCATGTGTGTACCTATGCAACAATCTTGCATGTTCTTCACATGTACCCCCAAACCTAAAATGCAATTTAAAAAAAAAGAAAGTGGAAAAAAAAAATGATAAAAAGCCAGCACAGTGGCTCACACCTGTAATGCCAGCTCTTTGGGAGGCCGAGGTGGGTGGATCACCCAAGGTCAGGAATTAAGGACCAGCCTGGGCAACATGGTAAAATGCCGTCTCTACTAAAAATACAACAAATTACCCAGGTATGGTGGTGGGTGCCTGTAATCCCAGCTACTTGGTAGGCTGAGGCAGGAGAATCGCTTGAACAAGGAGGCGGAGGTTGCAGTTAGCCAAGATCACGTCATTGCACTCCAGCCTAGGCAACAAGAGTGAAACTCTGTCTCAAAAAAAAAAAAAAAAAAAAAAAAAAAAAAATACAAGAAATGAGTGGAGAAATCATTAGTGAAATAGATGTTTAAAAAAATAATCAAAACTTCAGGAAATAATGGACTCACTTAGAGAAAATGCAGTCTCAGCAATAGAATTGAACAAGCAGAAGAAAGAACTTCAGAGCTCAAAGACAAGGTTTTCAAATTAACCCAATCCAACAAAGACAAAGTAAAAGGAATAAGATAAAAAGGAACAAAGCCTCCAAGAAGTTTGGGATTATGTTAAATGACCAAACTTAAGAATAATTGGCGTTCCTGAGGAAGAGGAGAAATCTAAAAGTTTGGAAAACATATTTGGGGGGAATAACTGAGGAAAACTTCCCCTGGACTTGCTAGAGACCTAGCCATCCAAATTCAAGAAGCTCAAAGAACAACTGGGAAATTCATTGCAAAAAGATCATCACCTAGGCACACTGTCATCAGGTTATATAAAGCTAAAACGAAGGAAAGAATCTTAAGAGCTGTGAGGCAAAAGCACCAGATAACCTATAAAGGAAAATCTGTCAGGTTAACAGTAGATTTCTCAGCAGAAACCCTATAAGCTAGAAGGAACTGGGGCTCTATCTTTAGCCTCCTTAAACCAAACAATTATCAGCCAAGAATTTTGTATCCAGTGAAACTAAGCTTCATAAATCAAGGAAAGATACAGTCTTTTTCAGACAAACAAATGCTGAGAGAATTCACCACTTCCAAGCCAGCACTACAAGAGCTGCTACAAGAAGCTCTAAATCTTACAACAAATCCTGGAAACACATCAAAACAGAACCTCTTTAAAGCATAAATCTCACAGGACCTATAAAACAAAAATACAATTAAAAAATAAAATAAACAAGGTATACAGGTAACAAGCAGCACAATGAATGGAATAGTACGTCACACCTCAATACTAACACTGAATGTAAATGGCCTAAATGCTCCACTTAAAAGATACAGAATTGCAGAATGGATAAGAATTAACCAACCATCTGCTACCTTCAAGAGACTCACCTAACACATAAGTACTCACATAAACTTAAGGTAAAGTTGTGGAAAAAGACATTTCATGCAAACGGACACCAAAAGGGAGCAGAAGTAGCTACTCTTATATCAGACAAAACAAACTTTAAAGCAACAGCAGTTAAGGGGCAAAGAAGGATATTATATAATGATAAAAGGCCTTGTTGAACAAGAAAATGTACCAATCCTAAACATATATGCACCTAACACTGGAGATCCCAAATTTATAAAACAATTCTAGTAGTAATACTAGACCTAAGAAATGAGATGGACAGCAACACAATAATAGTAATAAATGGACTTAGCAGATATTCACAGAACATTCTATCCAACGATCGCAGAATATACATTCTATTCATCAGCATGTGGAACTTCCTTCAGACAGACCATATGATAGGCCACAAAACAAGTCTCAATAAATTTAAGTGAATTGAAATTATATCAAGTACTCTCTCAGACCACAGTGGGATAAAACTGGAAATCAACTCCAAAAGGAACCTTCAAAACCATGCAAATACATGGAAATTAAATAACCTGCTCCTGAATGATCATTGGGGTCAACAATGAAATCAAGATGGATATTTAAAAATTCTTCTAACTCAACAACAATAGTGACACAACATATCAAAACCTCTGAGATAGAGCAAAGTCAGTGCTAACAGGAAAGTTCATAGCCCTAAATGCCTACATTAAAAAGGCTAGAAGAGCACAATCTAAGGTCACACCTCAAGGAACTAAAGAAGCAAGAACAAACTAAACCCAAACCCAGCAGAATAAAGGAAATAACCAACATCAGAGAAAAACTAAATGAAATTGAAACAGCAACAACAAAAATACAAAAGATAAATGAAACAAAAAGCTGGTTCTTTGAAAGGATAAATAAAATTGATAGACCATTAACAAGATTAACCAAGAAAAGAGGAGAGAATATCAAAATAAGCTCAATTAGAAACAAAATGGGAGATATTACAACTGACATCCCAGAAATAACAAAAGATCATTCAAGGCTACTGTGAATACCTTTATGCGCATAAACTAGAAAACCTAGAAAAGATAGATAAATTCCTGGAAAGATGCAACCCTCCTAACTTAAATAAGGAAGATTTAGAGACCCTGAACACACCAATAACAAGCAATGAGACTGAAATGGTAAAAAAAAAAAAAAAAAAAAGTCAAAGACCAGACAGATTTACAGCTGAATTCTACCAGACATTCAAAGAAGAATTGGTAACAATTGTATTTACACTATTCCACAAGATGGAGAAGAGGGAATCCTCCCTAAATCATTCTAGGAAGCCAGTATCACCCTAATACCAAAAACAGCAAAGGATATAATCAAAAAAGAAAATTATAGACCAATATCCCTGATGAACACAGATACAAAAATTCTTAACACAATACTAGCTAACTGAATTAAACAACATATCAAAAAGATAATCCACCATGATCAAGTGGGTTTCATACCAAGGATGCAGGGATGGTTTGACATACACAAGCCAATAAATGTGATACACCACATAAACAATTTAAAACAAAAATAACATTATCATCTCAATAGATGCAGAAAAAGCATTTGCTAAAATCCAGCATCACTTTATGATTAAAACTCTCAGCAAAATTGGCATATCTCAATGTAATAAACACTATCCATGACAAACCCACAGCCAACATAATACTGAATAGGGAAAAGTTGAAAGCATTCCCTCTGAGACTTGGAACAAGACAAGGATGACCACCACTCTTACCACTCCTCTTCAGCATAATACTGGAAGTCCTAGCCAGAGCAATCAGACAAGAGAAAGAAATAAAGAGCATCTAAATTTGTAAAGAGGAAGTCAAACTATTACTGTTGGCTGATGATATGATTGTATACCTAGAAAACCCTAAAGACTTTTCCAAAAACTCCCAAGAACTGATAAAAGAATTCAACCAAGTTTCAGGATACAAAATTAATGTACAAATCAGTAGCTCTCCTATATACCAACAGCAACCAAGCTGAGAATTAAATAAAGAACTCAACTCCTTTCAAAATAGTTACAAAAATTAAAATACTTAGGAATATACCTAACCAAACAGGTGAAAGACCTCTTCAAGGAAAACTACAAAACACTGCTGAAATAAATCATAGACAACACAAACAAATGGAAACACATCCCACACTCATGGATGGGTAGGATGAATATTCTGAAAATAACCATACTGCCAAAAGCAATCTACATACAAATTCAATGCAATTCCCATCAAATACCACCACCATTCTTCACAGAACTAGAAAAAAAAATCCTAAAATTCACATGGAAGCAAAAAAGCACCTGCATAGCCAAAACAAGACTAAGCAAAAAGAACAAATCTAGAGGCATCATATTACTTGACTTTAAACTTTAAGGCCATAGTCACCAAAACAGCGTGTTACTGGTATAAAAATAGGCACATAGACCAATGGAACAGACCTATAGTTCCATTAACTGTAAATACTTACAGTCAATTAATCTTCGACAAAGCAAACAAAAACATAAAGTGGGGAAAGGACACCCCTATTCAACAAATGGTGCTGAGATAATAGGCTAGCCACATGTAGGAGAATGACGCTGGATCCTCATTTCTCACCTTCTACAAAAATCAACTCAAGATGGATCAAGGACTTAAACTGAAGACCTGAAACTATAAAAATTATAGGGCTGGGCCTGGTGGCTAATGCCTATAATCCCATCACTTTGGGAGACCGAGGTGGACCGATCACCTGAGGTCAGGAGTTCAAATGAGCCTGGCCAACATAGTGAAACCTGATCTCTACTAAAAATACAAAATTAGCTGGGCATGGTGGTCCCAGCTACTCAGGAGGCTGAGGCAGGAGAATTGCTTGAACTTGGGAGGCATAGGCTGTGGTTAGCCAAGATCACACCACTGCACTCCAGCCTGGGCAACAGAGTGCGACAACTGTCTCAAAGAAAAAAAAATTCTAGAAGATAACACTGGAAAAACCCTCTAGACATTGGCTCAGGCAAGGATTTCATGACCAAGAAAACAAAAGCAAATGTAGTAAAAAACAAAGATAAATAGCTGAGACCCAATTAAGGTAAAAAACTTCTGCATGGCAAAAGGAACAGTCAGCAGAGTAAGCAGAGTAGGAGAAAATCTTCACAATCTATACATCCAACAAAGGACTAATATCCAGCATCTATGAAGAACTCAAACAAATTAGCAAGAAAAAAAAAATCCCATCAAAAAGTAAGCTAAGGACATGAATAGACAATTCTCAAATGAAGGTAGACAAATGACCCATAAACATACAAAAAAATGCTCAACATCACTAATGATCAGGGAAATGCAAATCAAAACCACAATGCAAGACCACCTTACTCCTGCAAAAATGGCCATAATTTAAAAATAAACAAATAATAGACACTGGCATGGATGCAGTAAAAAGGGAACACTTCTACACTGCAGATAGAAATGTAAACTAGTGCAAGCACTGTGGAAAACAGTGTGGAGATTCCTTGAAGAACTAAAAGTAGAACTACCATTTGATCCAGCAATCCCACTACTGGGTATCTACCCAGAGTTAAAGAAGTCATTATACAAAAAAGATACGTGTACACACATGTTTATGGCGGCACAATTCGCAATTGCAAAAAGTGGAACTAACCCAAATGCCCATCAATCAATGAGTGGATAAAGAAACGGTGGTGTATATACACAATAGAATACTACTCATTCATAAAAAGGAATTAATGGCATTTGCAGCAACGTGGATGGGATTGGAGACTATTATTCTAAGTGAAGTAACTCAGGACTGAAAAACCAAACATCATATGTTCTCACTCATAAGTGGGAGCTAAGCTATGAGGATGCAAAGGCATAAGAATGACATAGCAGACTTTGGGAACTCAAGTGGAAGGGATGGGAAGGGGGGTGAGGGATAAAAGAGTACAAATTGGGTTCAGTGTATACTGCTCAGATGATGGGTGCACCAAAATCTCACAAATAACCACTAAAGAACTTACTCATATAGCCAAATACCACCTGTTCCCCAAAATAGATGGAAATAGTTTTTTTTAATCATTATTGTAGAGTAATAAATGAGCTGGGGAAAAATGCAGAATAATCAGATGATGACAACTGAACTAAGTAAGGTAAGGGCTAAGGAAGTGAAGAAAGAGTAAATTGCAGAAATATTTAGGGAGTAGAATTAGTAGGATTTAGTAATCAATTGGAGCTTGTCAGCCTATGAGTTCTGTGAAGACATAGGATTGATTTCTTGTCATAATTATATCTTCCAGTACAATGTATCCAGGTTTACGATTAATGAATGGATAAATGAATAAAAAAGAAAAAGTCCAAGGTTATCTCCAGTTTTTAGTGTGGACATCTGATGTTACTGATACTCTTACCACTGTGTGGGCATGAACAGAGGAGCAGGCATGGAAAGAGAAAGATAAGTTCTGTTTAGCAAATAGAGAATTCGTGGCATCTGCTGGATAGCCAAGTGGATATGTCTAATATGCTTGGATTATGAGTCCAAAACTTGACAAAAAAGGTTGCATACAAGTGTTAGTTAATATTCTGCAAAAGAACTTTAAAAATTAGAGAGACTCCATTTCCCTGATTCTCACGGGAAAAAAAAAATCAGTAAGACTATGTAGAAAGGCAAGAAAAGTGACTCATGAACACACTCCCAGATAATATGAATATTATTGAGTAAATAAAGATAGAAGAGCCTTAAAAGAAGACTAAGAAATAACGAACAGGTAGGAAGAGAATTAGATACCACCACCACTACAACTAGTAATAATGCTAATTATAATAGCAACAATAATCACAACAGTAACAGCAACAGTAACAGCAACAGTAACAGCCGCAGTAACAATGATGGTAGTTATGGTTAAGATGAATAACTATATGCCAGAGAAAACACCAAGGGCTTGACAATGATTATCTCATTTGCTCCCAAAACCACCATGTAAAGTAGATTTTCTTATCTTCATCTCACAGACAGAAAAAATAAGCAACAGTGAGTACCTTGCCTCATGCTATATAACCAGCAAGTGGCAGAGCTGGGATTCCAAACTCTAAAATCCAAGTAATTACTATATTGTGATGTCATTTATTCTTTGGAGACAATGAATTCTAGGGCTCTTATTCTTCTTTCAAAAGAAGGTGTTATTATTAGATCTTACACTGAATACTGTGATGACGAAATGCACCTACTGAATATCTAGGTAAATGTAAAATGACATTTTAAAATAAATACATTGCCATTATTTTTGCTATAAATTATATGTATATCCCACATACATTGCTATTCCTTTGGCTTCAAATATATTTAAGTATAGGTAAAATATATTTAATGCAAAAAAAACACAACATATTATAGAAGTAGCATATATGGTATCAAGAACACAAAAGACCAGAGTAAATAGAGTTACATGGTTATAAGAGGCTTACATTATTTATTTAAATAGTAAAACACCATTCTAGTTAGTGATAAGTTAAAGATGAATATTGTATTCTCTAGAATGCCCATTAAAAAATAACGTTAAATAGGTATAGCTAAAAATGACAATAGATGAGATAGAATGGCATATTTTAAATTAATATATATTACCTAAAAGAAGGCAAGAAAACCGAAACAGAGAAACAAAGAACAAATAGAAAATACATAATGAAATAGGACACTAACCAAAAATGGAAAACAACCAAACATCTGTCGTAACAGCTGTCCATTGCTGCATCACAAATTACTCAAAAACTAAGTGAATCGAAACAACATTTATTATCTCAATTTCTGTGGGTAAAACATCTCAGCAAAAAGCAGCAGTATCTTCTCTCATAAGGTTCCAGTAAAGGTGCTGATTGGATTTGCAGATCATCTCAACACTCTACCTGGAGAAGGATTTACATCCAAGTCTGCTTACATGGTTGTTGGAAAGATTTAATTTTTCACAGACTGTTAGACTAATGGCCTGAGTTCTCCACTGACAGGAGAGTTCTCCATTGGCTGGAGGTCTTCTTCAGTTCCTTGCCATGTGGACACCACGACAGCTTGCTTTATCAAGAACAAGCAAGCAAGAGAACCAACAAAAGAGACATGGAAGTCAAATTTTTATATCCAAATCTTGGAAGTGACATGCATGACATTTGCCATATTCTATTTATTAGAAGAGAGTCACTAGGTTGAACCCATCCTCAAAGGGAGGAGATTACACAAGGACGTGAATACCAGAAGGTGAGGATCACTGGAAGCCATGGCAGAGGCTGCCTACTGCATCCATCAGTAAGAAAATGGACTTTAAAATTGTAACATTTTCATACAGTGGAATCAGTTTTTTTTTTAAGCCACCAATACCACAGCAATGAGCCTCAAAAATTTTACTCAATAATGTTGAGCAAAATACGAATTCCCAAAACAGGGCAAAATTAATCTACAATTATAGAAATGAGAACATTGCTTAACCCTGAGGGTTTGAAAGATGTCTTCATTTGTTTGTACTGCTATAAATAAAATACCACAGACTGAGTAATTTATAATAAACAGAAACTTATTGGCTCACAGTTCTGGAGGCTCATAAGTCCAATATCAAGGTGCCAAAATCTGGCAAGGACTTTCTTGCTGCATCATCACATGGCAGAGGGCAAGAGAGGGAGAGTGCACGACAGCATCAACCCGTTTGTGTTTTAATCACCTCTTAAAGGTTCCACTTCTTAATACTGTTACAAGGGCAAATACATCTCCAACGTGAGTTTTGGAAAGACCAAACATTCAAACCATAGCAAAACATATTGCCTGGGAAGGAGCACAAGGAAAAGTTCTTAGATGCTGGAAGTATTCTGTCTTGTTTTCTCTAAACTCACTGACCTGAACATGTAATGTTTGTGCAATTTATTGTATGTAAACGCTATGCCCATAAATATAGTAATAAAGAAAAGAAAAAGAAATATTTAAAAAGTAATCTGGTTTTATTTCTTACAAATAAAAGTAATGTCAACATTCTGAACTTTTTTGGTCAATGCTAAATAAAACATATCAGTCTAATTTCATCTTCTCCCCAACCCAAGAATCCAGACACGGTGAAGGAATAAATGGGAAAGACATCTGAATCACCAAAAATAAAACTATTAAAAATGGAATCAGTTTGCATGATATAATGTCTGACTAAAATACAGGAATGGAAGAAAGGCGTCCCGTTTTTCACTAATAATAAAATAAACCTAAGATTAGTCAACTACCAAGTATTACATAATGCTATTTTTCTCTAACCTTTTCTTACTTAAAAAAAAAAAATCAAAATTACATGGTACAAAGAAGCTCTTTGTAGAAAAGAGTCCAAAAGCAGGATGAGAATTTTTATTCTCTAAATCTTAAAGGAATAATGGTTTATTCTTTTGTTTTCATTTTATTCTTAAAATTCTTATTTATTCTTTAACCATTTTTTCTTCTTCCTTTTTCATTGCTCCTCTTTATTACTTTATCACATATCAGAATTCTTGACTTCCTCAACGTAAAATATTGTTTATTAATTAAAATATTTACTTGGTAGAAGAAAAAATGAACAAATAAAAAGCAATAGGAGAGGTCTATACAAAATAGAAGTTACAGTTTTTTCTCTCTTACATAGTATTCCAAGCATAAGGAGGTGGCAGTTTCACAGTGTCAAGAATCCAGATTTTCTATCTAGCTCTGTAGTATTATCTCTAGGATTACTATTAAGGGTTGATAGGTGCAGCAAAACACCATGGCACATGTATACCTATGTAAAAAACCTGCACAGGGCCGGGCATGGTGGCTCAAGCCTGTTATCCCAGCACTTTGGGAGGCCGAGGCGGGCGGATCACAAGGTCAAGAGATCTAGACCATCCTGGCCAACAAGGTGAAACCCTGTCTCTACTAAAAAATACAAAAAATAATTAGCTGGGCATGGTGGCATGTGCCTGTAGTCCCAGCTACCCGGGAGGCTGAGGCAGGAGAATTGCTTGAACCCGGGAGGCAGAGGTTGCAGTGAGCCGAGATCGCGCCACTGCACTCCAGCCTGGCGCCTGGCAACAGAGCAGGACTCTGTCTCAAAAAAAAAAAAAAACCTGCACATTCTGCACATGTATCCCGGAACTTAAAGTAAAATTTTTATTTTATTTATTTATTTATTTGTTTATTTATTTATAAAGATGGGGTTTCACCATGTTGGCCAGGCTGGTCTCAAACTTCTAACCTCAGGTGATCTGCCCACCTTGGCCTCCCAAAGGGCTGGGATTACAGGTGTGAGCCATCACATCCAGCCAAAGTAAAATTTTTAAAAAAGAAATTAGTCCAATAGACACATCTAGATTTGGCTGTGAAATCTACAACTTGGCAAGCCTTGTACACAGAGATATGGTCCTTAAGCAGGCAGTCTTATGTCCATGTGAAAATTCTCACTAAAGAAGAAAAAAGTCACACCCATTCAAAAAAAGCAGAAAACATAGAGTGGACAGTGCTGGCATGATTTTATTACTCCTTAAGAATACAGATACTCCATAAGACTGATCCTTTGGAAGCAAACATCATTTATATTAGAATGCAAGAAGTTTGCAGGTCAGGTGTGATAGCTCAACTTGTAATCCCAGCACTTTGAGAGGCAGAGGTAGGTGGGTCACTTGAAGGCACAGAGTTGGAGACCAGCTTGGGCAACATGGCGAACTCCATCTCTACAAAAATTAGCCAGGCATGATGGCGTGTGCCTGCAGTCCCAGCTACTAGGGAAGCTTCAGTGGGAGGATCACTTGATCCTGGGAGGCAGAAGTTACAGTGAGCATAGATCATACCACTGCACTCCAGTCTGGGTGACAGAGTGAAACCCTGTCTTAAAAAAGAATTTGGACTGCCATTGAAATACAGCAAAGTAAAACACCTGTTCACCCTCACTGCCACCCAAAATCTCATTAAAATGATGGTAAAGAAAGAAAAATAGAAAACTTCAGAAATTAGGCCAGGCATGGTGGCTCATGCCTGGAGTCCCAGCACTTTGGGAGGCCAAGGCAGGCGGATCACCTGAGGTTAGCAGCTCGAGACCAGCCTGGCCAACATGGTGAAACCTCATCTCTACTAAAAATACAAAAATTAGCCAGGCGAGTGGCACATGCCTGTAATCCCAGTTACTCGGGAGTCTGAGACAGGAGAATCGCTTGAACCCAAAAGGTGGAGGTTGCAGTGAACCGAGATTGTGCCACTGCACTCCAACACGGGCAACACAGCAGGACTCTGTCTCAAAAAAATAAAAGAAACAAGAAAAAGAAGAGACAATAGCCACCAAGAGAGGTCAACAAAACAGACATATAATTATTGATTTAGCAGACTAGAGGAAGCTGAAACTAAATGATTGCAGTAGGGGTGAAGAGAGGAGATGCCAAGAAGCATGTAGAGCTGGCTGCCAAGTTCCTCAAAGGCCCAGAAATTAGAGCTGCAAGTTGTCTCTGAATATGGGAAGCAGATGATGCTAAAATCAGGAGGACTGGGTTGATAGTTTGCATAAGTTGATAGCTTGCACAGTTCAACCAGTACATCTCCTCTCACCTGCACAGCCAGGTAACTGATCTTCCTTCTTCTGCAGAAGGCTTGACATTATTTTCAGGGGCAGATTACACCAGAAAAATCTCTAGACTGAAGGATAGTAGGTTTGGAGGCATGATTGAGGTAATTTACTGGCAACATAGAGATCAAGTACAAGTCTGAATTCTGAACAATGAGACTTGCCAACCCCAGCACCCAGATCACTCCATCACCACCATCCTGAGATGAAAGTGGAGGATTCCTTTCTGGAGAGAGTTACCACCCCTAGAAAAGAAGGCCAACAGTTACTGCCCAGAACAAAAAACAGATTCCTGAACAATCACTCTGCTACAAACTCCCTGTCAGGCCTCATACAGAACTTCCAGTTGTCAAGGATCATCTAACGTTTGATAAAAAGCCTCTTGCTTGGAAGCGGTAAATAAACAAATAGGTGGGTGTACAATATTTAATTTAAAAGCAAATGACTATGTTTTTAAAACTTACAATTCATATACTTACAAGGATAAGAGAATACATGTAGCATTTAAGAACAAAAGAACAAGAAACTATTAAATTGGAGGTTGAAAGTATTGATGAAGGGGCCAGGTGCTGTGGCTTATGTCTGTAATCCCAGCAGTTTGGGAGGCTGAGGCAGGTGGATCCCTTGAGGTCAGGAGTTTGAGACAAGCCTGGCCAACATGGTGAAACCCGATCTCTACAAAAAATACGCAAATGAGCCGGGCATGGTGGTATGTGCCTGTAGTCTCAGCTACTCAGGAGACTGAAGTGGGAGGCCTGCTTGAGCCCAGGAGGTCAAGGCTGCAGTAGCTGTGATTGTGCCACTGCATTCCAGCCTGGGCCACAAAGTGAGACCTTATCTCAAAAAAAAAAAAAAAGAAAAAGAAAAAGGAAGAAAGAAAAGAAAGGAAGAGAGGAAGGGAAGAAGAGAGGAAGGGAGGAAGAGAGGGAGGGAGGGAGGGAGGGAAGAGATCCGAAAAGCTTCCAGAGAGACAAAAAAATAAGTCACATACAAAATATTAGAGACCATAAAGACAACAGTCTTTTTAATGAAATTGGATGTTGGAATAACACTTTTATAGTTTTCAGAAAAAATGATTACAATATAGAACTGTATTCTCATGCAAACTACTAATCAAGTGTGAATAAAGACATTTCAAGAGGTGAGTTCTTAAAAATTAACCTTCTATATCCCTTTCTCTGGAAACTACTGGTGAATGTACTCCACTAAAATGAGACAGATTGAGAAAAGAAAATACTTAAGATTCAGTAAACAGTCTTCAAAAGTAGAGGAAGACAGAGGGAATTCCCAGGAGGTCTTGAGAGCAACTATTCAAATTAGAAAAAAGGGATAAAGGGCTTTGATAGGGATGTCACCAAGAAAATTTGAACTGATAGTTTAATTCATATGTTTTCAAATATTGAATGCAGTTTTATCATTCTGTGGACAGTTTGGGGCTGAATTAGGAACAGGTACATAGAAAACTAAGTAAATGGGAGGGAAAAGGCAATTATCACCTCCAGAGAAAAAGAAAGACTTGTGCAAGAATGAATATTTAATCATAGTACACTCAGCTAAGAATACTATTTGCATAGTCATAATAATATAAGCAATTAACAGTCTTTATATTTCTGATAGAACCATATCTATCAGAATGGATGGGAGTAGGAAATTATAGAGATGATAGGCAGGAGATAAGAAAGCTAAATCATTATCTTTTATGATACACAAAATAGTAGAAAATGAATGAATAGTGTCTAAAATGAAAAACTAAGAAATAGCACTATAAGCATATTATAATAGAAAAAGAGAGGCAAATATCTGAAGAAACTTCTGAAATAATTTAAAATGACTGACTCTGAAAGTGGGAATTAAGAGGCAGCAGTTGAGAAGTCTAGCCAAGTTACCATATTTTGAGTCTTCTAGAACTATCTGACTTTTTAAACTCTAATAAGTATCAAAATTAAAATTTAAAAAGCCAAAGGTGTTGAAAAGGGTATTTCCTTTCTAAGAAGGAACATTTTTGAATATACAGTTGACTTAAAGATATCTACTGTAATTTTTTAATTATTGATTTTTCTTACATATTAAACAAAATTCCTCAGCTTCTTTGTGCCTGTTGTTTTTTGTTCTTTAATTAAACTTTTAAATTCTGAAATAATTATAGATTCTCATGAAATTGAAAGAAATTGTTCGGAGTTCCTATATGCCCTTTACCTGGTTTCCTCAGTAGTAACACTGCACCACCGGGATCCCTGTCAGGCTGTTTTTCAGAGTGACTTCACCATTTGACATTCTCGTCAGCAGTGGATGAAGGCTCCAACTTCTCCATAGTCTTGTCAGCATTTGTTATTATCTTATTTTTGATTCTGTCAATCCTAGTGGGCATGAAGTACTTTTGATTTGCATTTCCCTGATGACCAACCAATGCTGTTCAGTATCTTTTCATGCACTCATTGACCATTTGAATATCTTCTTTGTAGAAATGTATATTCAGATCCTGTGCCAATTTTTCAATTAGGTTGTCAGTTTTTATTGAGTTATGAGTCCTTTACATATTCTGGATACTAGAACCTTATCAGATATACGGTTTGTAAGTTTTTTCTCCCATTCTAAGAACTGTCTTTTGCCTCTTTAGGACACTGCCAAACTGTTTTTCAGAATTGACTAACCATTTGATACTCCCTCCAGCAATATATGAGTGATTCAAGTTTATCCATATTCTCATCTGCATTTGTTGCCGTCATTATTTTTAATTTTAGCCATTCTGATAGGTAGGTAGTGACATCTCATCATGATTCTAATTTTGCATTTCTCTAATGGCTAACGATGTTGAATATCTTTTCATTTGCTATCTGTATACCTCTTTAGTGAGGTGTACAGTCTATGGGTTTTGCCCATTTTCTAATTGGATTGTTTATTTTGCTGTTGCTTTTTGAGTATTCTTTATGTATCCTAGACAACAGTTCTTTGTTAAATATATGGATTTCAAAGTTTTCTCCTAGTTTGTAGCTTATCTTTTTACCTTGTTAACAAGATTTCACAAAGAAAAAGTTTTAAGACTTTGGATAAGGTCCAATTTATTAATTTTTTCTTTTACGATAGTGTTTTTGGTATCCAGTCTAAGTTCTGTTTGCCTCGCAAAAGTTCCTTAATATTTTCTTCTTTTTTCCCAACTTCTATAATATTACATTTTACCTTTGCGTTCATAATCCATTTTGATTTAATGTTTGAATAAGGTGTGAGATTTAGGCCTTGACTCATTTTTTTTTGCTTATGGATGCCTGATTTTTCCAGCATCATTTGTTGAATGTCTGTTGCTCCTGAAATGGAATCGCTGCTTCACCTGTGTCAAAAAGTAGTTGCACATAATTGTGCGGGTCTATTCTGGATTTTAAAATCTGTTCTATTGATCTGTGTCTATCCCTCTGCCAGTACACACTGTCTTCATTACTATCACTGTATAGCATGCCCTAATGTCAGGTAGAGTGAGTCTTCTTCTCTCTCCTTTTCAAGATTGTTCTACCTATTTTAGAACTTGTGCCTTTCCGTATCAATGTTAGTATAAACTTGCCTAGGTCTACAAACACCCTAATTTTTAAATTAATTAAAATGTAAATAATGGCTGGGCACGATGGCTCACACTTGTAATCCTAGCACTTTTAGAAGCTGAAGTAGGAGGATTGCGCCACTGCCCTCCAGCCTGGGCAACAGAATAAGACCCTGTCTCTTAAATAAAAAAAAAAAGTATCAAATTTTAAAGAACTATCTAGAGAATATAACTTCGGTAATTTATTTGTCCTATTTGATATATAGTAAATTATTTTTGAGATATATAGTATAAGTCAGTTTAATGCACATGAGTAGACCATTGATGTACTTCTTGGCAAGCAATTTAAAAAGTTCAGTAAGTCATTAAGTATTTATATTGCTTCAGATAAGGCAATTAAGGCAAAAAGGAGGTGAAATTACCATTTGTTTTTAAACTTGTCCATATCATGGAAGTGTTTTACTATGAATACACTACTCAATCAAACAAGAAGAAAGATATATCAATCTACTAGATGAGTCAACAAATAGCATGAGCAGGTAATTTTGCAACAAAGATATAAAGGAAGATGCTCAAACTCTCTAGTAAGCATAGGAGACTATTTGATCGGGGGACGGATCTTTCAAAATGTTAAACACGCACAACTTTAACCTACGACTCTACTTCTAGGAATAATTTACTATACCAAAATACTTACGTGCTTATAGGCACTTAATATATAACACAGGATATCCATGTTAGCATTGTTTATAATAGAGAAAAAATGCAAATAACTTACGTTCAGAAATACAGTACTCACCAAGTTAATTGTGGTTAAGCCATATTATATAATACTGTATAGTCTTTTAAAAAATGAAAGGAGTTTCTTTCTTCCTTCCTTCCCCTCCTTCCTTTCTTCCTTTCTTCCTTCCAACCTTTTTTTCTTCCTTTCTTCCTTCCTTTTTTTTTTTTTTTTTTGACAGAGTCTCACTCTGTAGCCCAGGCTGGAGTGCAATGGCATGATCTCAGCTCTGCAACCTCCGCCTCCCCAGTTCAAGCCATTATCCCTGCCTCAGCCTCCCGAGTAGCTGGGATTACAGGCACCCACCACCATGCCGCACTAATTTTTGTATTTTTTTTTTTTTTTTTTTTTTAGTAGAGATGGGGTTTTGCCAAGTTGGCCAGTCTGGTCTCAAACTTCTGACCTCAGGTGATCCACCCGCCTTGGCCTCCCAAAGTGCTGAGATTATAGGCATGAGCCACTGCGCCCAGCTGGGAGCCTTATGTGTATTAATATAAAAAGATCTCGAAAATATATTGAATAAATAAAAAAGCATATCTCAAAGTAACATGTATAAAACTAAAAATATGTAAAAAGGCATATCTACAAATGTGTGTATAGATGTGTAGAAAGAAAAAATCATAGCCAGGTCTGGAAGGACACACAAATCTAACTGTTACCAGAGGCTATCTATGGTGAGGGAATGAGACTGGGGGTAGACTGGGGAGAGTGAGGATTAGAAAAGAGTTGTTTTCAGGTTTTACTTTAAATATATCTGTGTTGTTTTAAAATTATTTTTACAATAAGATTGTTTCATTTATTTCTTTGGTACTTATAATATTTTAAAGGGTGTGTGTGTGTGTGTGTGTGTGTGTGTGTGTGTGTGTGTATGGCGTATTAGATTGCTGCCAATATCGAGTAACTGTTACTATAATGCAATAAGTCAAATTGAACTCATTTGATTTAACTGAGTACACAGGAGTGGTATAATATTGGTAGCCCAAAAATCAATTTAATTTCTCATTTAGTTTATTAAACTCTTTTAGATTGGTGCTATTTTTCAGGGATTGCTCCCAAATATTACTAAACAACTCGCTTGGCATTTTAGATGAAGGCAAATCTGCTCCTCATTAGCGAGTCATTCCCTTTGGCTCTGGTAAAACAAACATGGGATTTCAGAGGCACGGAAGTGGGCCATTGGCATCCTCTTAGATTGTAAGAAAAAAACTGTAAAAGTCCACCATTGTTTTCATAGGCAGGGAACACCGGCAATCCATTCCTAAAGGGGCAAGCATTTTAAATTTATTTACTGAAGGCCTGTTGGATTTGTTTCTCTTCCATCCCAGCCCCCAGCCTCCTGTGGCACTTGCAAATTTCTTTCCTGTGGTGGCAGTGTTTTTAATCAGGGCTTTTGTTTGCCACTGAAACATGGCTTTCTATCCTAAAAGGGAAATTTATTAGAAGGCTATCAGGGCTCACCGACTTAATGAGTGACCAGACGAGCAGGCTTGAAAACTAAGAATAATCTCAGGGAGGACTGTGTGACCAGGTCAAACAACAGAAACCCAGGCAACTGTCCGCCAACAGGACGACAAGGCCTCTGCCTCTGTGATAGATCTGGTCTCCATCTGTTCCCAAGAACTTCCATCCCTTGAATGAAAAAGTGCAGGAGAGAATGTCCAATAGGATGATCCAAAGTCATATGTTCCCTGAATCTGCCAAGGCCAATGTGGCTACTACCTCCTCCTTAGAACATATGTATTGGAAGATTTTTCAAAAGACAGAATGAAGTGCTGAAACAAAATGCCACAGTTTCATGGTGGCCATGGCCAAGGGCAAAATTACCTGGCCCTAATAGGGACATATTATTAAGTTGTTAACATGTGCTCTGACAGTACTCAGAGCACAGTTGTTGAGTCACCCTTGCTTTTTTCATAAGATTGCTCATTTCCATGTAAGAAGAATATATCTTACCAGTCACAACACATTATCAAGTGGTCTTGTTTCATTAGCAATCAATAAAGAGCCAAATATTGGGGAAGGGAGTGCTTTAAAGTATATAGAATGCAAAGAACTGGCTAGTATAGATTACTCTTTTCAGCTATGGGAAGTTATAATCAGCTTAAGTAGGTAAAGCTGGTGAATTTAACAAAAGAAATAATATTCTCCATCCTAAAATCCCACTAAAATGACACTACAGGGTTATATATTTTAAAAATCTCTAATATAAAGATTTTGGAAGCTAGATAGCATATGTGAGAGGGGCAACTACCTTAGCAGAAAAGATAGTTAAATCTTATTCTAATAGTGAGGCATTCTAACAACAGTAACTGGTTTATATCATAGAGAAAAAGAAAAAGGGTTCAGGAATTGATAGTGCCATATACTTAGAAAAGTAGAAAAAATGTGAAGGTTGGTTGAAAGTCTGTTGTGGAATCATCATAACTCCCAGATCCATGTCCCAATCCTGATCAGCTTGGCCACCGCCCTTCGCCTTTCGCTATGGAAGACTGGAGGGTCTTCTTCCTTGAAGGCAGTAAAATAGAGGGTCTCCAGACAGGGCAAAATCAGTTATAACGGAGAGTGAAGATGATATACTAAAAATAGAATGATTAAGCGAATATTTGCAAATAAATGATAAGACCCTGGCCTTCTTCCCCTACACCACTCCTGCAACCTGACAGCCAGGACCAGTCCAAGGGTTCAGACCTAAAGATACTGACATTGAGGGTTTTTCAACAATACAGCCCAGGCAGATCACCCTAGAATGAATGTCATAGTCAACAAGACTCACCAGTGCACTCAGGACACCATTCATTATTTCAGTCCCAATTCTTAAATACGAGCAAACACTCATGGGTTATCAGAATTGCAGAAACATTTAATATAAAAAATGGTGATGAAAACAAAAGAACAAAAGGAGCTTGGAGGAAACAGAGCCTAAGCAGGAAGAAGTAAACTTCAAAACTTCAAAAACAAACATAACCAATATCCTATATCCTTATATAGTCAAAAGAAGATATTACACTCATGAAAGAAAAATATCTACTTTTAAATGGCTTATTCAAGGAGCAGAAAACAGATCTTGGAAATAAAAAAAAGAGTGATGGCAAAAATGAAAAACTCAACATAAGCATTGGAAAATAAAGTTAGGCAAATCTCTCAGAAAGTAAATAAAAAAGATGAAAAATATAAAAGTGTAAATATCTGAAAAACTAGAGGGTAAAACTAGAAGTTCCAACATCTGCTATATAGTAATATGAATGCTAGAAACAGAAATCTTGGAAAAAAGAAAGGAGGAAATCAGTAGCAAAATCATTATGAAAAATTCCCAGTACTCAAGGACACATGCATTCAGATTTTTAAGAACCCATTGTCCAACACAATGGTGGAAAAAGTCTTTCAAAAAGATACAACTTTGTGGCATTTCAAAACACCAGAGACAAAAAGATTTTTACAAGATTTTAGGGTTGGAGAGACAGAACATCAGGAATGAAAATATAGGACTTTTCAACAGCAACACTGGAAGTCAGAAGCAATAAGCAATGTCATTAAAATTCTGAGAGGGATTATGATTATTTCTAACTGAGAATTCTATATTCAGCCAAACTATCAATCAAGCATATCAGCCAGGATCCTGGCAGAAAAGACATGGAGCACTCCAGGAGGATAACAGAGGAGGCTTAATAAAGAGACTGGTTATAAAGGTTTGGGCAGAACACCATTACCACTCCCAGACAGGAAGGGAGGAATGATTTATCAACAGCCAGATGGTAGCTATATGTAGGCAGCCACAAGGGCTCCATGCTCTGGCAGGGATGCAGACAACTGCCTCAATCTGGCAGGAAGGAGATCAGGAAATACATACCCCAACCTGACCCTCCTTCTTCCTCCCTCCAATCTCATGCCAGTGCCTTGCATCAGCCATACACTCCGAAGGTCAGATGGCAAGGAACCCTGATGATGTTGTCTACAGATCTCAGCCTCCCAGGAAACCAAGCAGGGTGGAGAAGGTAGAAATAGTTATAAGGACTAAATTTGTTAAAATATGTAAAGCCTTTAGAATAATGTCTGTCACCTTTTAAACACCCAATATATCTTGGCTATTTTTTGTTTCATCATTGCAATTTTCATTAACAGGAAACTATTAGCATTCACATGAAATCAAACATTGACAAACTTTCTAATCATTTTCTAAATCCTTTTCCTCTTTCCCAATAAGAGTTTTCAACTCAAATATATAAAATGTACTGTAAAATTTTATTAGTGTAAAAAATTATTTTTGGCCAGGTGCAGTGGTTCACACCTGTAATCCCAGCACTTTGGGAGGCCAAAGTGGGCAGATCACCTGAGGTCAGGAGTTCGAGACCAGCCTGGCCAACATGGTGAAACCCCGTCTCTACTAAAAATACAAAAAATTAGCCGGGCATGGTGGCATGCACCTGTAATCCCAGCTACTATGGAGGCTGAGGCAGAAGAATCGCTTGAACCTGGGAGGCAGAGGTTGCAGTGAGCTGTGATCGCATCATTGCACTCCAGCCTAGAAAACAAGAGTGAAACTCTGTTTCAAAAAAAAAAAATTTTTTTAAACCTATTTTCTGCTGACTCCCAGGGGCTTTTCAAATTTTCTCCAGATTTATTAGAAAACACGTCATTTGGAATAAATTTTTATTGGAATTACTAGTACTGATGTGTAATTCAGAAGTAGTGTGACTGGGCAGGGATAACTCAAGAACTGGCTCAGCCCTACTATTTCCAGGAACATATTATAACTTTAATACTATTTTCTGATGAAATAACTTAATCATATCACCACAGTGCACTTTTTGCAAGATAAGTACACTACCATCATCCCCAGGGTGCCCAATAGGAAGGAGTAATAGGTTGGGGTGAGTGAGACACATCATAACAATAGAATTGTACTGACCTCAAAATGTGATTAGTTTAAAACACAAATAGTTGTTACTATACAAATCATATTGTTCAACGTTTTATCTCAAAGTAATAAAAGTGATGTAAGTTGTTAGCAGAGATTTTTAGAATTATGCTATCCAATGTTTGTTGAAGTGGAGGAGAAAAGGTACTCAACTAGAGGGGAAGATGTCCTTATGTATTAAAAGTGCTTAAAACTGGGCTTGGTGTGGGGATTCATGCCTGTAATCCCAACACTTTATGAGGCCAACGTGGAAGGATCACTTAATGCCAGGAGTTTGAGATCAGCTTGGGCAAGATAGCAATGCTTGATCTGTACAAAAATAAAAATAAAAGTGCTTAAAACATTTATTCATGTCACAGCCAATGTTGGGGAGACTGATTTGCAAAAAGATATACTATGCATAGTAGAGATATGTCCTTTGTGCTATGGGAACACAGAGAAGGAAATGATTCAAGTGATTAATTGCTCAAGAGAAGCAAAGAACACTTCACAAAGGAGATGGTATTTGGATAGAACTTTGGAAAAGCAGAAAAGTTCACTTGGCAGTAAAATTTCAGACATAATCCATTTGAGAAGTTCCCTGAAAGAGAAGGGACCAGCCGGTGCTCAGAGCACAGAGCATCCTCACATCCTGTGTGCACCTTTTTCTGATGTGCTGGGAGGGAAAAACCAAGAAAGGAAAGGAAAAGAAGAAATTCCACTTGGAAAATCCTAAATGCATCAATCACTATCTCCTGGAATGTTTTTCTGTTTCCTCTGACAACCTGTGTGCATGTGCACATTTGTGGGTGTGTATGTGTGTGACAGAGACAGTGTTGAAAGTTATTTACTGCCAATTGATTTGCAATCCCACTGCCATTGACACTGCTCTTTTGGTGAGATGGACAGAAATGAGGATAATGATAACTGAAATGGAAGACCTTTTTTAAAAAATGGATTTATGTTTTATTCTAACTCGTGAATGAAACATTCCAGACCAGTTGTGGTGTACTCACAACTAAATTTCCAAAATTAGAGATATTATCTGTATTATGATAATCCAATTAAATACTTGAGGACTTCTTTGAGAAATGCACTAAAAAGTCACAAGGGAGTGAGTTTTCATTGAGTGCCTACTATGCATCATGTATCACAAGCCCTTCTAATAGATTAGCTCTCTTAAATCTAAGAGGAACACTGCAAAAGACATATGTAACCACATCTTACAGACAAGTAAACTGAAGTTAAGTGAGAAAGTAACATGCTCAAGGTCACAAAGGTAATTCATATGAATTCAAATTTGTGTTCTCCTAGTACCAGACCATATCGTTCTTGCAAATTACCATTCTGATGATGATTGTTATGTTCCTTAGGTTGCAGGTGCTAGTTTTAAAGCCACAACTGTAATTCAATGAAATAACTGCTATGTTTGTGGCATGGCTTTTCCAGAACAGGAGTGTTTTCAAAGAATACATTTGTTCATTTGCTCAACAAACCTTACCATGTGTCAATGTTATGTCCTGACCTCTTTTTTTTTTTTTTTTTTTTTGAGACAGGGTGTCATTCCCATTGCCCAGGTTGGAGTGCAATAGTGAGGTCATGGCTCACTGTATCCTGGGCTTTCCAGGCTCAGGTGTTCCTCCCCCTCCACCCCCCCACCTAGCCCAGTGAGTGTTGTTCCCTTCCCTGTGCCCAGTGTTCTCATTGTTCATCACCCGCCTATGAGTGAAAACATGCAGTGTTTGGTTTTCTGTTCTTGTGTCAGTTTGCTGAGAATGATGCTTTCTAGATTCATCTACGTCTATACAAAGGACACAAACTCGTTGTTTTTTATGGCTGCATAGTATTCCATGGTGTATATGTGCCACATTTTCTTTGTCCAGTTTATCACTGATGGGCATTTGGGTTGGTTACAGGTCTTTGCTATCGTAAATATCGCCACAATGAACATACGTGTGGCATGTGTCTTTATAATAGAACGATTTATAATCCTTTGGGTATATACCCAGTAATGGGATTGCTGGGTCAGATGGAATTTCTATGTCTAGATCCTTGAGGAATCGCCACACTGTCTTCCATAATAGTTGAACTATTTTATACTCCCACCAACAGTGTAAAAGTGTTCCTTTTTCTCCACATCCTCTCCAGCATCTGTTATCTCCAGATTTTTTAATGATCACCATTCTAACTGGTATGAGATGGTATCTCAGTGTAGTTTTGATTTGCATTTCTCTAATGACCAGTGATGATGAGCATTTTTTCATATGTTTGTTGGCCTCATAAATGTCTTCTTTTGAAAAGTGTCTGTTCATATCCTTCACCCATTTTTGAATGGGTTTGTTTGTTTCTTTCTTGTAAATCTGCTTTAGTTCTTTGTAGATTCTGGATATTAGCCCTTTGTCAGATGAGTAGATTGCAAAAAATTTTTCCCATTCTATTGGTTGCCAGCTCACTCTAATGATTGTTTCTTTTGCTGTGCAGAAGCTCTTAAGTTTAATTAGATCCCATTTGTCTATTTTGGCTTTTGTTGCCATTGCTTTTGGTGTTTTAGTCATGAAGTCTTTGCCTGTGCCTATGTCCTGAATGGTGTTGCCTAGGTTTTCTTCTAGGGTTTTTATAGTGTTAGTTCTTACATTTAAATATTTAATCCATCTGGAGTTAATTTTTGTATAAGGTGTAAGGAAAGGGTCCAGTTTCTGCTTCCTGCATATGGCTAGCCAGTTTTCCCAACACCATTTATTAAACAGGGGAATCCTTTCCCCATTGCTTGTTTTTGTCAGGTTTGTCAAAGATCAGATGGTTGTAGATGTGAGGCATTGCTTCCAAGGCCTCTATTCTGTTCCATTGGTCTATATCTCTGTTTTGGTACCAGTACCATGCTGTTTTGATTACTGTAGCCTTGTAGTATAGTTTAAAGTCAGGTAGCATGATGTCTCCAGCTTTGTTCTTTTTGCTTAGGATTATCTTGGCTATGTGGGTTCTCTTTGGTTCCATATGAAGTTTAAAGTGTTTTTTTCCAGTTCTGTGAAGAAGGTCTATGGTAGCTTGATGGGGATAGCATTGAATCTATAAATTACTTTGGGCAGTATGGCCATTTTCACAATATTGATTCTTCCTAACAATGAGCATGGAATGTTTTTCCATCTGTTTGTGTCCTCTCTTATTTCCTTGATCAGTGGTTCATAGTTCTCCTTGAAGAGATCTTTTATATCCTTTGTTAGTTGTATTCCTAGGTATTTTATTCTCTTTGTAGCAATTGTAAATGGGAGTTTGCCCATGATTTGGCTCTCTGTTTGTCTGTTATTGGTGTATAGGAATGCTTGTGATTTCTGCACATAGATTTTATATCCTGAGACTTTGTCGAAGTTGCTTATCAACTTAAGGAAGTTTTGGGCTGAGACTATGCAGTCTTCGAAATATATGATCATGTTGTCTGCAAATAGGGACAATCTGACTTCTTCTTTTCCTAACTGAATGCCGTTTATTTCTTTTTCTTGCCTAATTGCTCTGGCTCGAAGTTCCAATACTATATTGAATACGAGTGGTGAGAGAGGCATCCTTGTCCAGTGCCAGTTTTTAAAGGGAATGCTTCTAGTTTTTGCCCATTCAGTATGATATTGGCTGTGGGTTTGTCATAAATAGTTTTTATTATTTTGAGATACATTCCATCGATTCCTAGTTTATTGAGAGTTTTTAGCATAAAGGGCTGTTGAATTTTGTTGAAGGCCTTCTCTGCATCTATTGAGATAATCACGTGGTTTTTGTCTTTGGTTTTGTTTATGTCGTGGATATGAGAACAAGACTGTCTCAAAGAAAAAAATGATAAAAGGGAGATCACCACAGATTCCT
The DNA here is from genome assembly GCA_036589455.1 of Ateles fusciceps. NCBI lineage: Eukaryota > Metazoa > Chordata > Mammalia > Primates > Atelidae > Ateles > Ateles fusciceps. The sequence continues at coordinate 11,222,719 of JAZHEH010001266.1, read as the reverse complement.
CGGAACTACAAACTACCATCAGAGATTACTACAAACAGCTCTATGCACATAAACCAGTAAATCTGGAAGAAATGGATAAATTCCTGGATACTTGCACACTCCCAAGACTAAGCCAGGAAGAAGTTGAAACCCTGAATAGATCAATAAAAGGTCTGAAGTCGAGGCAGCAATTAATAACCTACCAACCAAAAAAATTCCGGGTCCAGACAGGTTCACAGCCAAATTCTACCAGACATACAAAGAGGAGCTGGTACCATTCCTACTCATCATCTTTCTGTCCTTTTGCATCATGTGCTGGGATTATTCTTCTTTTTAATTTCCCAGTTTGTATTCAGTCTTCAATTGTGTCCATTCTGCTCTTCAGGTCACCTGTTGAATTTTTATTTCAATGATTATATTGCCATCATCATCCATTGGTTCTCTTTCAGAATATTCTGTTCTTGTTTCATGGTTGCAATCTACTCTTACCTTTTGACATATAAATTCAGCTTCCTTCTGTGTTAGTTCTGTCCATTGATTTTGGTGCTTCTCTTTCATGATTTTGTTTTTCCTTAAATGGTTGATGTTTGGTTTTCAGTTCATATGTGTCTTTGGAATCCGAGAATTCTGCTTTGTTCAACAGAGTCTGCACGAGTTACTGTGAAGGAGTAGAGTCTGCTGCCTTCTTGGGTTGTGACAATAGCCCATCTACTGGAAATATCAGTTTCTCTTCCCTTCTGAGGGTAAAATAGTCCTCCAGGATACTGCCGTTCCTCTGATTGCAGTACTCACCCTCAGTCCTCCCACAAGGAGGGAACAGTTCTGCTCTCTTCCACTTGCCAGGACAGGACTGACCCAACTAACCATTCTGGATGCTTCCCCCATCACACTAATGATTGCTAGAGAGACCCCTCCTACTCCTTACATCCATTGCTGTCTCTTTAAAGCAATCCTAGAACCACTCCCACCTTTAGTAGAAGTACTTTCCTGCTTATGTATTTTCCTGTGCCCAACTAATTCTGTTTCTCTTTGGAATTTTCCAAAATAGCTCTTCAATAAGTAAAACACATTTAACTGTCCAAGGTATCAAACAAGTTCATGAATGAGAGGACTTCTGAAGAGTCTTGAGGCTTAAGTAAGGAAATAAACATGTTTTAGAAAGTTTCTTGGCCTTTACAAGTTGTCCCTAGCCTTCAGGATAAAATTCAAACTCAGTTTTGCAAAGAAGACTTGGCTGGTGCTTCAGGCCTCATCTCCTACCTCTTCTCTTCATCTCCTACTATGCCCCTTTTCCCCAGCTATACTAAAGAACTTGCTGTTCTCCAAAGGAGTCATCTGTTTCCATTTCTGAACTTCTATAAATGTGTTTCCCTTCACTTGGAACATTTTGGCCCTGGTAAGACTATCTTATCAAGACACTAACACAGTTTAAGATAATTTTTTGTTTAAGGAATGCATTTATCACTATTAGCTACTGTTTTATCCTAACATATACAATATTACCTTCCTTTGCAAGGGTGCCACAGCAGTGATTTATGTGCCAGCCTCCCCAGTTGATTCTTAGGCTATCAATATTTCTGAGCTTTGGCTGTGCAGTGACAGTGTATTAAATAGCCATAAAGGCTTTCAATTGGGCCTTCACCCCATTTTCCCTCTCCAGGAGATAGCATGTTGACTCTAGTAATGATTTGTGAACAGGAGTTAGCAGACCTGGGTCTTAGTCCAGATTCTGACAGATATCACTTTGACTAGCCAGTTTAATTTCTGTGGGCATCCATTTTTATGTCTGCAAGATGAGGATATCAGAAAGAGGCTCATGAAACTCTCTCCGAGGTCTCAACTTAGATAACAGATCAAATCAGTTCTGGCTTTTTTTACATTTCTAGATTAATTTAATTTTAGTTACTCAGTAACTACATTGTCATTTAAAATACTCAAATGATACTGATTAAATAAATGTACCCCCATGAGTACTGGAATTCTTCCCTCTCATTCTTTTTTTTTTTTTTTGAGGTTGAGTTTTGCTCTTGTTGCCCAGGTTGGAGTGCAATGGCATGATCTCGGCTCACTGCAACCTCCACCTCCTGAGTTCAAGCGATTCTCCTGCCTCAACCTCCCAAGTAGCTAGGATTACAGGTGCATGCCACCACACCTGGCTAGTTTTTTGTATTTTTAGTAGAGATGGGGTTTCACCATGTTAGCCAGAATGGTCTCGATCTTCTGACCTTGTGATCCAACTGCCTCAGCCTCCCAAAGTGCTGTGATTACAGGCGTGAGCCACCACATCTGGCCCCTTCCTTCTCATTCTTTACATTGCTACACAGTATGCTAAATTGGCTAAGAAGAACTAAAACAAAGGTCCCCCATACATGCAGACATTCAGAAGTCCCCTTGAGATGGGGGGTAGAGAATGGTGATAGAGCGCTTTCACTTGATGCCACAGGAAATCTGAAAACTGCAACCTGAAGCTAAGTGAGCATCAGCTACGGGTGAAGGCCTCTCTGGAAAGGATATCGGGGTGGACATGAAAGGTGCTGACTCCCATGAGGTTCAGCGCAAGGTTGCACCCTAAAGGGGGCTCAAAAAGAGCAGTAAATCTTTGAGAGAATTCAGGAATCTCACTGCAAAGTGAGGGTATTAGCCCATTCTCATGCTGCTAGGAAGACATATCCAAGACTGGGTATTTTATAAAGAAAACAAGTTTAATTGACTCACAGTTTTCCAGGGCTAGGGAGGCCTCAGGAAACTTGCAATCAAGATGAAAGTCAAAACAGGCATATCTTACATGGCAGCAGGTGAGAGAAGTGAGTGCCGAGGGAAGGAGAATGGGTGTCCCTCGTAAAACCACCATATCTCGTGAGAACTCACTCACTATCATGAGAACACCAGCATGGAGGTAACTGCCCCCATGATTCAATTACCTCTCCCAACACATGGGGACTATGGAAACTACAATTCAAGATGAGATTTGTGTGGGCACACAGCCAAACTATATCAGTGAGCTGGTCTGCTGTAAAGACAGGAGACAACAGAGAATCTCTTATCTCACTAGTTAATATAGGACTGTGGGTCTTGTGAAAAAAATTCATGTAATTATTGGCCAGAGCAAGAAAGAAGCTGAAAGCTTCTCTCTCCTGCTAGTATGGAGGCTGCTGAGAGAGGTTGGTGACTTTCATGATTTGAAAAGTTGTTTCTCTAGTGAGAAAAAAGCCCTGGACCAGTGGAAGGCAGTATGATAGAACAGAATAGCAAAAGGAAGAACAAGAAGACCAGTCTTACTGAAAACATCAAGCTGGCCAAGGAAGACTGATAAACCAACTTCAAAGGCAATAATAACTACATGAACTGTAGACTACTGAATGCCAGCCATGATGCTAGGGGCTTTTATAGTCAACATCTCCTGTGGTCCTCAAAAGCACTCTAAAAAAGGTTATATTACACTTCCCCACTGGACATGTGAAGTCATAGGGACCCTACCTTCCCTCCCTGCCTTTCTTCCTTCTCACTTTCTTTCCTTTCTCTCGTTTCCTTCAACAAATATTTGTTGAGACTCTACAGCATACCGGTGGATTCAGAGGTGAACGAGGAAACAAGATCTCTGTTTTAACAGACATAAATTTTAGTAGAAGATGACAGGTAATTAAACAAATGAAAAGATAAATTAATACATAAAGTAAGAATATTAGATGGTGATAAATTCAATGCAGAGATTGAAAGTAGGGTGATATTGAGGGAAATTTTGGGGGTAACAGAAATACTCTACATTCTCATTGTGTTGGTGACAGTTATACAACTGAATATGTTTTTCGGAATTCACAGAATGGTACACCTTGTAAAGGATAACTCTTACTAGACGTAAATTATACCTCAAAAAACCTGACGTCTAAGAAAATAGCGTCCTAATTAGCCAGGTATGGTGGTGCATGCCTGTAGTCTCAGCTATTTGGGAGGCTGAGATAAGAGGATCATTTCCACCCTGGATGCAGAGAGCTTACAGTGAGCCAAGATCGCACCACTGCACTCCAGCTTGGGTGACAGAATGAGAAGAAAGAAAGAAAGAAGAGAGAGAGAGAGAGAAAGAAAGAAAGAGAAGAGAAGGAAGGAAGGAAGGAAAGAAAGAAAGAAAGAAAGAGAAATAGGGTTCTAAAATAAAAGTGACCGAATGCTACTTTAGATTGGGCAACAAGGGCCTCAGTGAGGAGGTAGTAATTAAGCTGACATTGACTGAAATAAAGAAGATGAAGGAAAGATTAACACAGAAAAAGGAAACACTGATTGCAAAATCCCTACAGTGGGAACAAGCTTGGCATGTTCAAGTTAGGACAGGATGGGTGAGGTTTAAGAAGTAGGCAAGACCTAGAGCATGGGGAACAGCAGGGAGCTTGGAAGCCAGGATCAAGAAATTGATGTTATTTTTGGTGCTACAGGAAAACTTGAGGGGTTTTTAAGGAGGGGAGTTACCAGGTCTGATTTCTGCTTTTAATACAGCATCCAGGTTGTTTTACAGAGAATGACTTCTAGGTAGCAAGAGAGAAAGGAAGGCGATAAGAAGCTATTATAACAGTCTAAGGAAGATATCATGGTGTCACGGACTGGGGTGGTGGCGTAGAGATGGAAAGAGGCAGATCAATCAGTGGTATTGTTTAGTTAGGGTAACAAGTAAATCCCAATCCCAGTAGCTTAACCAAGTAGAATTTTGTTTGGTGTTCCTGACTGGTGTGATCCCCCTCTACCTGGTCACACAGAAAATGAGGCTTTTCTGTCTTTTGGTTCCACTCTCCTCAAGGTCTCAAAAGTCCTCATTCAGTCATCAGATTGCAAATAAGCAACCACTTCATGGGCCTGGACTGAAAGTGTTATACTTCATGTTAACTCACATCCTGATAGCTAGAATCTAGCCACTTGACTGCACAAAATGGCAAAGAAGGCAGGGAACTAAAGCCTGTGACTGTGCCCAGTAATAAGGGAACCTGTATGGTAATCATCCAACAATCTCTGCCACCATTTGTCTTTGAAGGTAGGGACCATAGGACATGGAAGTGGATTGGATGAGATTGGTGAGAGAAATCAAGATGGAAACCTAGGATTTCTGTCACTAGGGCTTCTTGGTAACAGAGGTGAAAGATCTAGGAGATGCGCTTGATTCCTCTCCTTCCCTTAGTCCTACATGTTGTACTAAAAGAAGGAATGATGAGTGGAAGAAGATGCAAAGATCTTGCCCATAGCAATTGAGCAGGACATCTAGGCAGAAAGGAAGTTGTCTCTAAAGGCAGGCTGTCTCCAATGACATGAATTATTTCTTTGAAGAAGGATGCACTCGGCTTTCCTAACTATATCTAATACTTGATGGACAAAGCCACTAGCCCTGGTGGCAGCTACTCTTGCCAGCGTTATCAGTACCAAAGATGCTAAGATCAAAAATTCTCCTGATAGATTTTTCCTTCACTATGCCAGAGGATGTGGAATGACAGCAGGCATAGCATTACATTTAACTAAATCCCTTTCCAAAACTTCCAAGTGAATAATCAGATCAACTTGAGAATGTTCCAAACAGGAAAGTGTGAACTCTTTGAGATGATATTTTATTAATCTTTATATCCCTACCTACTGTATACAGCATAATGCTCAACACAAACAATGGCCTCAGTAAACATTTCCAAAAAGTTAAATATCTACTTGGAGGCTAAGGTATAGACCTCAAGTACACTGGAGTTATCCAAAAGTTGGCTGGGCACAGGGACTCACGTCTGTAATCTCAGTACTTTGGGAGGCAGAGGCGGGAGGATCACTTGAGGTCAAGAGTTGGAGGCCAGCCTGGCCAACAGGGCAAAACCCCATCACTACAGAAAATACAAAAATGAGCCTGGGGAGGTTGAGACTGCAGTGATCACACTCTAGCTTGGATGACAGAGTGAGACCATGTTTCAAAAAATTAAAATTTAAATTTAAAAAAATTAAAAAAGTAATCTTCTGTGCTGCGTAACCTAGCACAAATCTATAAATTATTACTTGGCTTTCATCCCGTAATGACTAATCTGTTTTTAGTCATTATGGGATGGAAAGACAGTTGATCCTCTTAACCACTTATCTAGTTAAAAACACAATATTCCAGTTTCTTAGGAACTTGTAAATTTTAATAATCCTATCCTCACAGTGTTTTTTCTTTTCTTTTTTTTTTTTTTTTTTAACAGAATCTCACTCTGTCACCCATGCTAGAGTGCAGTGGTATAATCTTGGCTCACTGTAGCTTCCACCTACATGATGGAAAGGAAAAGTTTCTTTTCAAAAATTAGATTTACCATCTTAGGCCAGGCATGGTAGCTCATGCCTGTAATCCCAGAAATTTGGGAGGCTGAGGCGGGCAGATCACCTGAGGTCAGGAGTTCGAGACCAGCCTGGCCAAGATGGTGAAACCCCATCTCTACTAAAAATACAAAAATTAGCCAGGCATGATGATGGCAGGTGCCTATAATCCCAGCTACTCAGAAGGCTGAGGCAGGAGAATTGCTTGAACCCAGGAGGTGGAGGTTGCAGTGAGCTGAGATCATGCCACTGCACTCCAGCCTGGGTGACTGAGCGAGACTCCATCTCAAATAAAAATAAACAAACAAACAAATAAATAAATAAATATTCTTTAACAGTCTCATGGCCATGTCAGTTAGGTCAATGCCTTTAAATATATGTATATATGTCTCAAATATATGTATATGTACATATGCCTTTAAATATACATATATATTTAAATATATGTATATATATCACAGAAATAAAATAAAATATAAAATAAATATATGTATATGAATTATAACTTTTCTTATTCATTACACAAATGATGCATGTTCATTACACAAATGATACATATTTATCAGACAAAATTTCATAAAATTCAAAAAAACCCAAGACATTAGAAAGTATCCAACCATGAAAGCATAACTCCACCATGCAGAGATATTTGATATTTGTGTATATATCTTTCTGGACTTTCCCTTTACATATATTTACACACATATTTTTCTTTTTTGTTGTTTTTAAATTTTTCATTTGTTTTTGAGAGACAGAGACAAGGTCTTGCTGTCTTACTCTATTGTCCAAGCTGTAGTGCCATGGCGCCATCATAGCTCACTGTGGCTTGAATCCCAAGCTCAAGCAATCTTCCTGCCTCAGTCTCCCAAATAGTTAGGATTACAGGCACACACCACCATGCCCACCTAATTTAACAATTTTTTTCTTTTTGTAAAGACAGGGTCTCCATATGTTGCCCAGACTAGCCTCGAACTTCTAGGCTCAAGATGTATCTTTCTTTATCACATAGGATTACTCTAAATGTAATGTTTCAGAGCCTATCTTGTAAAAATATTTAAAAGGCAAATTTTAAGTGAGCGTATTTTAAATTTGTTTTCAAATATATGTGCTTGATTCTTTGTTCTGGGCTTCATAGATCATAGTAATTTTTCCTGAAGCAGATGGAAGTAAGACTCTGTGGGCCTCAGTAACAAAAATGAACTAAAGTTTAAGGATTTCAAGTTATGAAAGAGTGATGGTGTGCACCTGTACTTCCAGCTACTCAGGAGGCTGAGGCAGGAGAATCACTTGAGCACAGAAGTTTGAGGTCAACCTGGGCAACGTAGCAAGACCTCACTTCTCAAATAATAGATAAATAAGGTCAGCATAGCCGTGATTCACAACAGGTAGAATTTGAGCCAGCTGATACCTTGGTTTCTAATGCTGAGTTCTGATTCTCTGATGTAAGAGAAGACAAGAGGCAGGGAAAGAAGATATGTTTTCAAGACTTAGAGGTATAGGAAGCAGTATGATTGGAATAAATGCATATGGGGGAGTACTGGTCAATAAATTTGGAGGGGCAAATCATGGATCAAGGAGCTGAGTGTTATTGGGAGTTTGCGGGGTGAGCAGAGGAAGAATATTAAATCCATTAATCACTGTCTTATTTTCCTCATTCTTATTTCCTCCTCTTCATATTTCCCCTTCTTGTCTTAATTTTTGCATCTGAATGTCCTTAGACTGCTAACATTTTGAACTCACCCTTTTTTTCTTTTTTTGAGATGAAGTCTCACTCTGTCACCCAAGCTGGAGTGCAGTGGCACGATCTTGGCTCATTGCAACTTCTGCCTCCTGGGTTCAAGTAGTTCTCCTATTCTCCTGCCTCAGCCTCCTGAGTAGCTAGGATTATAGGCATGCACCAACACGCCCAGCTAATTTTTGTATTTTTAGTAGAGACAGGGTTTCACCATGTTGGCCAGACTGATCTGGCCACTCCCGACCTTGTGATCTGCCCGCCTTGGCCTCCCAAAGTGCTGGGATTACAGGCATGAGCCATGGTACCCAGCCTCCCCTTGTTTTAATATCTATATTAGCTCAGTTCTTCCTATAAATCAGAGAATAGATTGTTATGCTAGCAGTAACATGTGACCCCAAAATCTCAATAACTTAAAATAAGAAGGTGTGGCCGGGCACAGTGGCTCACGCCTATAATCCCAGCACTTTGGAAGGCCGAGGCGGGTGGATCACAAGGTCAAGAGATTGAGACCATCCTGGTAAACATGGTGAAACCCCGTCTCTACTAAAAATACAAAAATTAGCTGGGCATGGTGGCGTGTGCCTGTAGTCTCAGCTACTCGGGAGGCTGAGGCAGGAGAATTGCTTGAATCCAGGAAGCGGAGGTTGCGGTGAGCTGAGATTGCGCCATTATACTCCAGCCTGGGTAACAAGAGCGAAACTCCATCTCAAAAAAAAAAAAAAAAAGAAAGGTGTATAGTTCATTCATGTTATTTAAAATCCAGGGATCAATTAGGTATCAGGGTGAAAGAATAGCTGCCATCACAAATATTTCCCTCCATGCCAGAAGGAAAGAGTTCTGAAGAATTAGCAATCAAATTATCACCTCTAAGATGACATACATAATTTTTGCTCACATCTCATTAGCCAAAAATAATCACATGATCCCATCAAACCACAGATGGACACAAGTACAATGCTATCGTGTTTGCTAGAAGTTGGAGAGCTGGAAATATTTGGTGAAGATTACTAACAACTGTCACACTGCATAAGTATTGGAAGTACAACATCAGTTTTGGATCTCTTTCTGACATCTGCTTACCCATAAACTTAAAAGCGCATTATTCCATTCAGTGTTGTACATAGGCTCATATTCACTGTCGCAAAGCTTTTTGATATAAAATAATTAAATATTTCACTTTTCCAAAGATTTCCCATTGTTCTAGTTAGGCTCCATCCTGCTTATTCACCCTGTAAAAGTTTGCACTCATTATTGAATGAATGAGTACAATGTCACATATTTCATTTCCTTAAGCTTGTTCTATGTTGCACATAAGAATTTCTCTCCGATCGTTTTAAATCATACTCAAGGGGAATGGGTTTTTCTTCCCCATTTATTACCTTTATTCCCATCCATAGTCCATGTGGAGATCTGGGGGTGGGTGGGGCATTCCAGTATGGCAAGTTTATGTCCTTACTGGCAGTGTTAAAAATGTACTGTATTGACATATTTTGTAACTCACTGGGCTCACTCCACCCTTTTCTTATTTCATCTTGAATTTTTCCTTCTCTTTCCAAGATTGCAACATATAATCAATAAAGGATGTAATTTATATTTTAATTTTCATACAGTGTGTCAAAGAATTGCATTTTTGCACATCTTGCCATTCAAATCCAGTCTTAAGTATAATCAGATATGTTCTCTTAGAACCTGTTTTCCTTCTCTCTCTTTCTTTTTCTCCTGTCTATATTCACCTGACACTTCTCCATCTCTTTTCCCTGTCAGCTGAGACTCAGCATGTCAAAAGGATATAAAATATTTCCTCTCAACCGCTGATAGATGTTTCAAATTCTACTTTAGTGTCTCTTTTTTTTTTTTGAGACTTCATATTGTTCTGTTGCCCATGCTATAGTGTAGTCATGTCGATCATATTTCACTGCAGCCTCAAATTCCTGGGCTCAAGTAATCCTCCTGCTTCAGCCTCCTGAATAGCTGGGACTGCAGGCACACACCGCCACACTGGCTAATGTCTCATTCTTTCAGTTAACTTCATGTAATAGTGACATCATTAACTACCACGGCAGGTTAAGAGAGCTTAAGCTTGTTCAGTGCAGCCCTATCCCAATTCAGATATGGAGTTTTCCCCATGCCTTTAGGTATCTAACAGCTGCTTAGGCCTATGGACATTGGAACATTCTGGAAAAGCAACCAAAAGAGGAACTCTGCTACAAAAAGCAGCCTTGCTGGGTTTTCACTTAGCGGTGAATGTGTGAAGGAGCCACTGCACATCTTGACCCAGAAATTGTGGGAGGGAAGGGCATTCCTCTGTAAAGGCAGAATGCTTGACTGGTAAAGTCTTCCAAGCCCTTGAAAGGAACTTCCATCAGTTTATCTTCTCTCAGCTCCTCACAAGGCTCATCCTGAGTGGTGTGTGCTGGAGGCTGGGAAGAGGGTGCTTCTTAGACCACTTCCAAGATAAGTTCATAGGCAACATTTCCTTGGCTACTCTCTCTTGTCTTCTCTCTCTTGTCCTCAGGATTACCCTCTGCATCTTTTCCATATGAAAACCCCATTTCCCCTTTCCTTTCATAATAGAATTGAATGCCCCTCAAAATCAGAACCCACATAATTAGGCATTATTCTCTAATTCCTTGATGATAGGGAGGATGAGATTTTTCAGACACTATGCCGAGATAAGGGGAAATATTTATATTCTGCATGAGAGTTGGGAGAGGGGGAGAAAGAAATCCTCACCCCAGATTGAGTTAATTCATCAAAGCAACTCATTAAATTTTTGTGTTAAAATAAGTTGAGCATTCACACTAGGCTCTACTTGGAGCTTCATTAAAATGCAAATGAACACAGAAGGGTATCCGTTCTTAGTTATCTGGCCTAAGTAAAGATTAATTGCAAACCCTTTCCTGAGAGTAATTTTTGATAAATTAGAACTAGGGGGAAATTAGGAGCTTGAGACAGATGTAGAAAGGACACAGCTGGAGGATGTGACAAGCAAAGAACTGGAAAGGCTTTAAGAAAGTTTTGCTGTAGCATTGCACAAGTAAAGTTATATTTACTTCCTAAACCACAGACTTAAAATACTCAAAAATTATACTTTCCAAAGAAACATCATGGTTTGTTCCTTCCAACTACCTATGAATCTTGCTCTCACTAACCATGCCTATCTTCTTCATAGTCACACCACCTAGTCTAGACTACACCTTTCTCTTTTGCAACAAACTTAAATTCACTAACCCTATCTGTGAACTTGGATACAATTCCCTCATCTTTCATGTACCATCGGTCCAAAATAAAGATTTTTGAACACTAGTAACTTTATGCATAATCCACTGAGCATCTAATAAATTCTGTTCTCTCAGCCTACATCCCCATAACTGCTCTTTTAAAAAGAGATGAGACCAGAACATTCCTGATATATTCCATGCAAAGACATCTAAGGGATTCAAAGCTAACTTCAGACCAGAGCATGTCTGATAAGTTGGCTTTTTGAAAAAACTCCAACATCATTGGAGGGACTAAGAAAGCATGGGAGAAATGAATGCTATAATAGGAGTGAATGGGAAGCAATTTGAGACCAAAAGTAGAGAATCTAAGTAACAAAACATGACCAATTTTTTTTAAAAAATCAAAAGTTGCCAGTAAATGGCTATCAATGAACAACAGGAAATGCCATTAGCATCAGTGGTAGTGGGAATATTATCAGATATGTTACTCAAGGACTTTACACAAAAGAGGAAAGTCTGGGATATTTGAAGGCATGATGACTTTTCTGTAATAATTATTAACTATTACCTTGATCATCTTCTTCATTAGAATGATCTAGGGAAGCTAGGGACATATTTTTGCTAACTTTATTAGTCTACCCACTTTTCTCCCAACACCTCAAGAATTTGTGGCCTGGGAAAACTGTGTTATAATAGGACATCCCAAAGCGGCTGGAACTTCCTGACACTCCATAATTGAACTACTTTTCTGGGAGCTGATGCATTTATTTCACTGCTGAACATAACAACCAAAGACTGCAACAGACCCCACCCCAGAAGAAAAGCAGACAGAGAATAAGGAAGTCATAAATCATTGGAGAAAAATTAGGATTCACCAAACTGTGCACATTTTTGTTTTAAATTTTTTATACAGGTTTGACAATGTTTAGGAAAAGCCAGTTCAACATTACCAATAAAAGATTAGTGGCTAACCCCATATCCCATAATCGACGTGGCAAATAAGACATTTAGGATTTATCTTGAAATTCCTACTGAAGCTTGACTTTTAGTTACTGCTAAATCTGCATCAAGTTACGCAAACTTTCTAACAGTAAAGTGTTTGTGACTGACAATAAATGAACTCCGTTCTTAGTAAATTCATTTTAAAACATAGATAATCATTCTATCTTCTTAGTTTTGGTTGCCAATGCAAATGAGTCAGAGGATTTGCTTCAGACACTGAGATAATTGTGTAACTCTATAGCGGAAAATGCCATTGGAGAGTAGTTGCTGACCTCACAGTTGAAAAAAACTATTTAAAAGATGTGGAAACCAGATGTTTCAGTCACATTTCAGCCGCTGCTCTGAGAATTTATTGTAAGCAGCCCCTAACAGGCTGTTACTTCGCTACAACTAACGATATGATCATCTTAATTTACTTATTTCTCTTGCTACGGGAAGAGGCTCAAGGATGGGGATTCAAGGATGGAATTTTTCATAACTCCATATGGCTTGGTAAGAAACTCCACTCATGAACCTCTTGTTGAGAATGCCAATTATTTAAATCATGGAGAAGGAAATTAAAGCAGTAACTTTTTCTATTCTGTACAAGGCTGATGTTCTCAAAGAAAATGCTTAAGAAAGATAGCCTTTGGAATACATATGCCTTTTTTTATAAGTGCTCTTGTCCTCTAAAATTTAAAAATAGCATTTTATAAAGTGAATTGTTCAGTAGAAAATAGCAGTTAATATTTATATTCAATGTGAAAATATACTTTTAAACTTTTCAAATCAGATGTAGTAGCACAATGAGGAGTATTTCTTTAACCAAGTGGAAACACCAATATAGTCTTTTGTTTTCATGTCATTGCATTTGCAATCAGATTTCAGAATCATAACAGGTAAATTGGAGTATACAAAAATGTTATAATAATGCTCTGTGTATTCTGAGCTGTAGTCTATATCTTAGATTTTTCCAAACATTTTTTACTATTTTGACAAAGCCAGCTTGCAATAGAAAAAAGTAAGAAATGTTTCTCCTTCTGAATGCATTCTTACCACTTTGATTCTTTCTGTTTGTACTATCCATACATGCTTTTCTGACCCTTTTGTTAGACAAGGAAAGTTTCTTTTGCTATTTTGTTTTGTTAAATGTAAGGAATGACATAGGCCAAACAGTTAAGATAAACAACACATCAAAAAAGGAAAATGCAGAAAACCCCAAACACCCCTTATATTATAGTATGCTAAACACTGCTTTAATTCTCATGATACAAACTGATATTGCTCTACATTCATTATTATGTTCAATAGCAAAAAAAAAAAAAAAATTCTTGGAGAAAAATTGATAGATTCTTGCATAGAATAAAGAAATAAAGAGACAGCAAAATTAACCTAGATTTTGGTTTTATGCTTGCTAAACAGCACAGTTGTAGAATATTTTCCCTTTCAGCATGTTTCTCTCTGGTAATAGCCACAACCATGCGGATTTCATTAAAAAGGCTAATTTGCAGTGCACAGGCTTTTCCCCCTATTTTTTTCAGCTTGAGCCAATGAACTAATTTCATTGTGATCCATTTGGCCAAGACAGGATCTGGAATTTAGTAGAGGAATGAGCCCATCTCTTTATTTTTGTTGTATACAATCAAATGTAGGAAATATGCTCATATTTGTCAGGATCTTTTTTAAATGTCGTAAAGCTAGTAAGAATTAAATCCGTGCAGATAAACTTTGAAATGTTATCAAAGTCTCTAATAATCAAGTAATTTGGAATTGTCCTTTAAAGTCTCATTGCATGTTACAAAAATATAAACCTGGACAATAGAAGTTCTGCCCCAGAGGTAAAGAGAAGCAAATTCAAATGTCTGTTAATGTATGCCACAAATCTGGGGGTCAGGATAATTGCAAATTGCTTCAATCTGGGCAAATTATTGACCAGTCAGCTTAGCACAGATGTTTACAGATGGTTGGATCAATATAATATTAGAAACAATTTAGGAAGGAAAGATAGTTGGATTAAAAGTCATAAATCCATTAGCAACTATCAAGAACAGTACACTTAAAATCTAGGGTGTCCCATCTTTTGCCTTCACTGGGCTACCGGAAGAAGAATTCTCTTAGGCAACTCATAATGCTTTAAGAAAGTTTACAAATTTGTGTTGGGCCACATTCAAAGCTGTCCTGGCAGGCCGCAGATTGGACAAGTTTACTTTAAATTCTCTGGGTGTGGTTCCAATCTGGTAAAATGATAAGGTAGAAGTAAGGGATCCCCTGATGCTTGTTTTAATTCTGGTATCATCTAATTTTTAAAATAGTACTTTAACCAAAACAAAAGCAAACAATAGTTAAGGACAAGAGATTATTATCATTTTACATGGATCATGAGAATCAAAAACGCACAGACAAGCAATTATTTTTATCATTGAATCTGGAAAACAAGGAAAAAGGAAGGCAGGATGTGGTGGTTCACACCTGTAATCCTAGCACTGCAGATAGCTTGAGCCCAGGAATTAAAAAGACCAGCCTGGGAAACAGGAGAAGCTCTATCTCTACAAAAAAAATACAATTAGCTGAGTGTGGTGGTGCATGCCTGTAATCCTAGCTACTCACGATGCTGAAGTGGGAGGATCACTTGAGCCCAAGAGGCAGAGGTTTCAGTGAGCCATGACCTCACCAAAGCACTCCAGCCTGGGTGACAAAATGAGATCCTGTCTCAAAAAAAAAAAAAAAAAAGACGAAGGGAAAAGTAACATATCTTGAGCTCCTCCCATGGTCCAGAAGTTATCATTAGTCCTATTTGACAAATGAGGAAACTGAGGCTCATCAGGTTATACAACTCCGGGATAGAAACAAAAGTGGAAACCAGAGTCAATTTCTACTGTTGCCACTCACTAAAAGGAGAAAACATTTATTGGATAAACAAATGTTCAGTTTTAATAAATGACTATTAACTAGATAAATTCATAAAATATTATTTCTTCTGAAAGGTAAAATTAGGATTCATTATACAAAGGTCCATCTTAATAGCTCAAAATTTTGAATTGAGAAATATTTTTAATAAAACACCTTATTTAAAATTATCAGATACATACTCCAAGAGTTCTCTTTTTGTTCATATGGCAAGACACTGGGAAGTTTGGTGCTGTTAGAGGACAATGTGGAATATTAATATTTAATAAATTAAATCAAAAAATTATAACAAAATTTTTTTGCTATTTCTGTTATTACGTTATTACTAGACAAGTATCAGTAGGTACTGAAAGTTTAAGAAAAATTACTGAGGGGTGGGAGGAAGGAGAAGAACAGAAAAGATAACTATTGGGTGCTGGGTTTAACTCCTGAGTGATGAAATAATCTGTACAACAAACCCCTGTGACATGAGTTTACCTTCGTAACAAACCTTCACATGTACCCCTGAATCTAAAATAAAAGTTTTTTTAATGAAAAATTACTGGGAGGAAAACTTAAAATTATTATTTTTTTAATCCATTAATTTTTTTTTTTTTTTTGAGACGGAGTCTCACTCTGTCGCCAGGCTGGGGTGTAGTAGCATGATCTCAGCTCACTGCAACCCTGCCTCCCTGGTTCAAGCGATTCTCCTGCCTCAGCCTCCCAAGTACTTGGGACTACAGGTACGCACCACCATGCCCAGCTAATTTTTTGTACGTGTAGTAGAGATGGGGTTTCACAGTGTTGGCCAGGCTGGTCTCGAACTTCTGACCTCAGGTGATCCACCCACCTTGGCCTCCCAAAGTGCTAGGACTACAGGCATGAGCCACCACGCCCAGCCAACACTCCATTAATTTTTTCTATAAAATTACATTTCAATTTTGAAATAAAATATAAAGAAAATCAGTTTGAGAGAATTTTGTATACATTAAAATAATTTCTACAATTTTTTTTTCAAATACAGGTCTTTTAATCTATATTTTTAGGAAACAGAATTTTAACATTTTTAATAATTAACAACAATCTCTGTTATAATACATAAGTAAGTTAAACATGCCTCCATCTCTACCAAAAGCCTTAGTGTTCTTCTATTTCAAGATAAAAGAAATTCAAAATACTCACTAGTGTCCAAGTTCCTTGAGGACAGAAACTGACCCACAGCACCTAGCAAAATACCCTGTGGTTTAATGCTCAAAATAACCAAATTGAAAACTAGCGAAAGTTTAATGAGGCTTTTCATATGAAGGACACTGGGCAGCAGGTACCTTTCAATGGAGAAACAACTTGACTGCTTGATGTTCCTGGTATTCTCTGACCTCGAGCATCAGATGGACTAAGGTCCTCTGTGTGTGAGTAACGAGATTTACTATGTAATGTATAAACGTAGGATCCTTGGAGTTCAGAAAAACAGAAAATGCCAAGCAACCTCTCCTATTGAACTATGTCAGTGTCAGCTTCAGCTTGGGGTGGAAAACAAACAACTATATTTCTAATTCCCCTGGATTCATTTCTTGATGCCAAGAAACATATGTTCTCATTGAAAGTGGTCCTAATGGTGGTTGATTGCAAACGTCAGGATACAGAGACTTAACCATAATGTCAGACTACATAGAACTATTAGAACTAACTACAGAGCTAATGTTATGACTATTGTCCTGGGAATCTTTTCACATTGTTTCTATGGTAGAAGGCACTCCAAACTCAAAACAATCCATTTAAACAGTAATATATTGGAAGACAACTCATGTATGACTTAACACTGCCTAAAATATGTTGGGGAAAAATATGTGAACTAAAAAAGACAAATCAGATAAAAAATTTGGGTATTAACTGGTAGTTAGGTGTGTCCAGTTTTTTCTCTGCTGTGTTTGAATCTATTTTTCTTTTCCCACTTTAGTATTTGCTTTGGATCCCTTCAGATCTTTCCTCAGTTTTTATTTGTTTACTAAATTCTTAACTATATTGCATTAGTCATTTCCCTCAGTTGGATATTTTAGCTTATTTTTCTCCATCATTGTGAGCCTACATAATGGATCCATCTTCACTGGTTTCTTTTGCCTTCGCCTCCTTTTTTCCCCCTATTCCTTAACTTTGCAAGTTTTTATATAGCTTAAATCCAAAAGAAAGCCAAAACTTTATCACCTGAGGATCGTGTCGCAACACAATGTTGTATAAAAACTTTATTTTAGGACTGGGTGCGGTGGCTCACACCTGTAATCCTAACACTTTGGGAGGCTAAGGCAGATGGACCACTTGAGGTCAGAAGTTTGAGACCAGTCTGGTCAACATGGTGAAACCTCATCTCTACCAAAAGTACAAAAATTAGCTGGGCGTGGTGGCACGTGCCTGTAATCCTAGCTACGTGGGGAGGCTGAGACAGGAGAATCGCTTGAACCCAGGAGGAAAGAGATTGTAGTGAGCCAGCCTGGGCGACAGGTAAGACTCTGTCTCAAAAATAAAATAAAATAAATAAAAACTTCATTTCAGGCTATCAGATCAAAAACATAATTTAGCTCAGGTTTCTGTTTATAGCCCCAAATTCCCCTAAAATTCCCTCCCATTCATCTCTTTCCCCAAAGCTTCCTAACAATGAAAACTTAGCCACCCAAGGCAGCCAACCCAGAAAGCCCTTTGGCAGGAACAGTAGCTGATGTAATCCTCCAGCTGAGGCCACAAAATATCCCCTGTTCCATAAGAAGGAATAACTGGTTTTATGACATCATGTGATTTTACAGAAAGAGCAGCAGGTGTGTACCACAGAGAAGCACGGTCTGGCAAGTACAAGCTCACCTACGCAGAAGCTAAGGCTGTGTGTGAATTTGAAGGCGGTCATCTCGCAACTTACAAGCAGCTAGAGGCAGCCAGAAAAATTGGTAACTGATTTCACAATGATTTTTCTTCTTTTTTTATCCCTGGAGGAAAAAAAAATTCACCTTTCCTAGACCCTAGCAAGACTTCTTTCTCCAACCTCCTCCTGTTACATCACTAAGCTCCTAGGACATCTTTGCTCTCTGACTTCTCCTATCCATCTGCCTAGAGTTGGCAGAAAGTTTCTAGTACTAGCAACTTATCTGGGGTCTTAACTCAGTGTAATCTAATAAAATAAAAGTCAAAAGAAAACGAAAACCTCATTATTTCATATCATTTAAATTTCTCATTAATTTCAATGCCATTGCTATTCATTTTTAGTATTGTTTTACCTCTTTTTGACATTGCAGTGAGCTGAGATTGTGCCACTGCACTCCAGCCTGGGTGACTAAGTGACATTCCGTCTCAAAAAATAAATAAACAAATATTATAAAGATCTTCATTGATCCTGAAATAGAAATTTAATTACCACTTGAAAATATTTTGTTCAAAATTGATAGTTTCAGAAATTGTTTCTTGGCATTCAATAAGTCATTTGTGAAAAGAAGCCAGCTCTGAACTTAGATTAGTTTCATATCCACAATAATTTATAGTTCATTTGCATTTTTTTCAAGTAAGAAGTAGTTTTCCAGTAAAAATCAGAAGTTACATTTCATGTGTATTGAAACTTTTTCTAATTAAGAAAACAATTTTCTCCCTTTACATGAACTGGATTTGAGCAGTTGAGAAACTTACTGTTGGAAGTGGCTGTCTTTGCTAAGATGACTTTTGCTTAGACCAAAACAGTTTACCAGTTTAGTCCATAACTCTTTTCATTCTTGCAGGATTTCATGTCTGTGCTGCTGGATGGATGGCTAAGGGCAGAGTTGGATACCCCATTGTGAAGCCAGGGCCCAACTGTGGATTTGGAAAAACTGGCATTATTGATTACGGAGTCCGTCTCAATAGGAGTGAAAGATGGGATGCCTATTGCTACAACCCACACGGTGTGTTAAAAATAACAACTTTATGTTTTGCAAAAATAGTTCCATGCTACTAAGAGGTTGTTAGAAAAGAAATGGCTACTTTTCCAGAAATAATTGAATTTGGTAATGATAATTACTAGTAATAACTGCAATTCAGAAAGTGCTTCTACTACGCCAGACACTGAGTTATGTTCCTTCATCTACACTTTCACTTAATATTCATAACAATTCTTCAAGGAGCTATTGTTATATCTATTTTAGAAATCAGGAAATTGAAACTTATAGAAGTTAAGTAACCCAAAATCAGAGAGTCAATAATGATTAGGCAGGTGGGACTGAGAATTCAGATCTTCTCTGTGCCAGAGAACTTCCCACCCATAAAGAAAAAGAAAATAAAAAAGCAGATTAAAAACTTGTCACAGTGAATTAGCTAAAACAATAAAGTGGTGCTACCAAATGTTAACTATTCAAAATTGTCCTTTTGATAGAACAGGGGAAAGGAGACAAAGTAAACAAATTCCCTAATTTCTTTTTGTGCATATATGCTTATACTTCCAAACTAAGCAACTCATTCTATGGTTTGACAGTTATATACTGTACATACTAGTTAACATTATACAGTGTGTATATATATATATTTATTTATTTATTTATTTATTTATTTATTTTATTTATTTATTTATTTATTTATTTATTTATTGAGCCGGAGTTTCGCTCTTGTCACCCAGGCTGGAGTGCAGTGGCGCAATCTTGGCTCACCGCAACCTCTGTCTCCTGGGTTCAAGCAATTCTCCTGTCTCAGCCTCCCGAGTAGCTGGGACTACAAGCCTACGCCACCATGCCCAGCTAATTTTTGTATTTTTAGCAGAGACGGGGTTTCACCATGTTGACCAGGATGGTCTCAATTTCTTGACCTCGTGATCCACCCGCCTCGGCCTCCCAAAGTGCTGGGATTATAGGCGTGAGCCACAGCCCAGTATATTTTTATTCATATTTTTTTCATGATTGCTTGCAACTAGAAAATACTTAATGAGAAAATTAGTTCATAATTACTATAAATAATTATTCTTAGGTCTTGTTCTCGGAGAAAAAGTAGGCTGTTCTTTTTGGATCTGTTTCCCTCAGGATAATGGGTTTTTTTGTTTATGTTTTTTTTTGAGACTGAATCTCGCTCTATTGCCCAGGCTGGAGTGTGGCGGCATAATCTTGGCTCACTGCAACCTCTGCCTCCCAGTTCAAGTGATTCTCCTGCCTCAGCCTCCTGAGTAGCTGGGATTAGAGGCAGGTACTATGCCCAGCTGATTTTGGTATTTTTAGGAGAGATGGGGTTTTACCATGTTAGCCAGGCTGGTCTTGAACTCCTGACCTCAAGTGATCTGCCCGCCTCGGCCTCCCAAAGTGCTGGGATTACAGGTGTGAGCCACTGTGCCCACCCCAACGTTGTTATAAAATATTACAGTATGTTACAAAGTCTCCCTGCCACTTAGGATCATAAATATCCTCCGATGTGTCCCATTTGGATTTACCCTGTAAGAAATTCCATAACACTGTAGGAGAGTTACATAGTGAGGTTCTAGTGTATTATTATAAAATCTATTATTTAACAATATTAGCAATTGAAGAACAGTTTCTCAGGTCTGCAACTAACCCATATCTCAAAATTATGTGTAGTCCAAGAAGAAAGATTTTTGCCTAGAGTTACAACTAGTCTTAACTGAGATAAAATAGGAATACTTAACAGTGCATTTATATAACTTTAACTTTCAAATCACTTTGACACACTTTAAGCTTATTTAGTCCTATACTACACAGTGCTAATTTAGTCCCATATTTAGTTATGTCCATAATATGTATCTTCCTTTCCTCCCTCTCTTACATTTTCTTAAACATGTTTATGCAGACCATTCTTCTTTCACTCTCAAGAGTAACTCTTCTTTTCAAATATATTCCCTGATTCTTCATTTACTTGATACTTTCAGATCTCTGAGCTTCCATTGGATAATTTCCACAGATTAAACTCTAGAGTCATTGAAGAAGTGCTAATGAAAGGGTCCTTCAGGTCAGGCGCCGTGGCTCACGCCTGTAATCCTAGCACTTTGGGAGGCTGAGGTGGGTGGATCACCTGAGGACAGGAGTTCAAGACCAGCCTGGCCATCATGGTGAAACCCCATCTTAAAAAAAGAAAAGAAAAAGGTCCTTCAGTATTTCATTGCCTTTTCATAAGAATATAATCCAAATTATAAATTATTATAAGTTGCTTTCTTTTCTCACAGAGGCTGAATACTTTTCACTCTGGGAATATGTGTACAGAATCCTGGGAGACTTGTTCTTACCCAATTCTCAGTGCATTTAGCTCACTTTTGGATTTCGTGGTATGCTGATTATTTAGGATGTGGTTAACTTGAAGGAGACGAGACTTGACTGCCTGAACTAGCATTAGGGGAACAGCTCACTGAAACATCATTGGAATAAAAAAACCATAATGGTTTCAGAAAAATGCAATCATTATTGATTAATCAATGTCGCCAAGTTAGAGTTGATATTCTAAATAATATATGAGGCAGTAACTAGATGTAACGCAAAATATAGATCTAAATAAATATAGCCAAATAGGCAGTCAAATTAGTTCAATATTTGAATTTTTTCTAATCTAATAATATATACAACAAAGATTGGATGCTATGAGATGGAGCAATTCACTCCTAAAGCTGGCAATGTACATGCTTATGCAGATCTACAAACTATGTGTTGTATATTTTATTGTACAATAAGAATAGCTTAGGGGTTGCATAACATCCTTTAATTATTTTCTGTATTTTATCCTTACAATAACCCTGTGTGATAGATAATGGGAAAGGCATGGTTATATTTATTTACCAATGAAGAAAATGAAGTGTACAGTGGTCACTGAGTTTGAACTAGATGCTTGACCTTCATTTGTTGCTCCCCCAGCCTTTCTAAGCTCCTGTTCTGCTTTGATGAAATAAAGCATTACCTGATATGGAATTAAAATTAACCAGGGCTTTTCCTAGCTTTCCCTCTAGGTCATACTGCAAACCACTGTTTCTGATAGACCGTTTTTGTTCTGTTTTATGTGTGTTTTTCTTACGACAAGTTATAACATATTCAAATCTGTAAAATGATGAATGACTTGGAAAAAGCAAACATGAATATCTCCATCAAAACTTAAAATATTAAGATTAGGGTATTAGTTTAAAATCAGTAAAGGCAGTATACAGAATAATTACAAAGTATTCATTTTAAGTGGATTAGAATGACTTTAAGTCTCTTTCGTTCCTGAAATTGTATAATGATTTTCCAAACAGAATTTATGGGATCCATTATTCTAAGTGCTTGTGGCCTTGGAGACATATGGTGACACCACAGGGCAAAGTCCCTACCATCTTGATAGGGCTACTTGTAATATAAATGTATATATGTTTGTCAAAATACATAGACATAGGCCGGGCGCCGTGGCTCATGCCTGTAATACCAGCACTTTGGGAAGCTGAGATGGATCCATCACCTGAGGTCAGGAGTTCAAGACCAGTCTGGCCAACATGGCAAGAACTTATCTCTACTAAAAATATAAAAATTAGCCGGATGTGGTGGTTCATGCCTGTAATCCCAGCTACTCAGGAGGCTGGTGAGGCATGAGAATTGCTTGAACAATTGTGGAGACTATAGTGAGCCAAGATTGTGCTACTACACTCCAGCCTGGGCAACAGAACCAGACTCCATCTCAAAAAAAAAAAAAAAAATACATAGGCATGTGCACAAAAGACTTGTTCATGTGATGCCTTAAGAGATAAAATAAAGCAAAAGTATAAACAGAAGCACAATTAATTACATTACATTTAAGTTTTTTACAATTTATTTTTAATTTTATTTTTTTAGAGACAAAGGTCTCACTATGTTGCCCAGGTTGGCTTCAAAATCCTAGGCTCATGGGATTCTCCTATCTCAGCCTCACAAGTATCTGGGACTAAGGGTGAGCATCACAGCACCCAGCCATTTTTTTCTTACTATATTTAATTTTTTAAAATTCATGGCTGGGCACAGTGGCTTATGTCTATAATTTCAGCATTTTCAGAGGCAGAGACAGGAGGATCACTTGAGATCAGCAATTCAATACCAGCCTGAGCAACATAGCAAGAACCGTTTCTACAGAAAACAAAAAAAATTACCAGGGCTTGTTGACATATGCCTGTCATCCCAGCTACTTGGAAGGCTGAAGTGGGAGGATCACTTGAGCCAGGGAATTCAAGGCTGCAATGAGCTAAGATTGGGTCATTGCCCTCCAGCCTGGGTGGCAGAGCGAGATCTTATCTCAAAATATAAAAATGAAAATAAATTCAAAAGAGTTCATGTTCATGTTAGAGAATGTAGTAACTATTGATGAAAAAATACATTTATTCTTTAGTATGAAAAATACATTTATTCTTTAGCTAAAAGTATACATAATATACAATAGATGCTAAGCCATTTAATATTTCATAAAAAGTAATAGATTGCTAAGAATTGTCATTTTTCATGGAGATAATGTTTTTCCTAATGCTTTGGGGTTTTTTGGTGTTTTTTTTTTCCTTCTCATTTCAGCAAAGGAGTGTGGTGGTGTCTTTACAGATCCAAAGCGAATTTTTAAATCTCCAGGCTTCCCAAATGAGTACGAAGATAACCAAATCTGCTACTGGCACATTAGACTTAAGTATGGTCAGCGGATTCACCTGAGTTTTTTAAATTTTGACCTTGAAGATGACCCAGGCTGCTTGGCTGACTATGTTGAAATATATGACAGTTATGATGATGTCCATGGCTTTGTGGGAAGGTATGTGTGGTTCCCCATACAGGAAGTTAAATGAATGTCAAGTATTTTGTTTGATGCTTCTTTAATTTTTCCTCCACTGTCCCTATAATATTGATTTTGGAATAGTTCTACTCTCCTAAAACACCATATCATTTTTCAACAAAGATTTTTCTTAGCTGGCTGCTACAAGATACTTATTAAAGTAGTGAGAGCTGCCTTTTGATTATGGCTAAGTTGTAACAACTAGTTAGTCTATTTTATAAACACCTCAAGGTCTGACAATAAGGGGAAGAAAGATATGAGCTGCAAAAATTGTTCAGGTTTTTAAGTTCTAATTTCTTACAACTTTAAAAATGATTGTAGGGCGGGGCATGGTGGCTCATGCCTGTAATCCACACCACTTCGGGAGGCCAAGGTGAGCAGATCATCTGAGACCAGCCTGGCCAACACGGTGAAACCGTGTCTCTACTGAAAATACAACAATTAGCTGGGCGTGGTGGCAGGCGCCTGTAATCCCAGCTACTCAGGAAGCTGAGGCAGGAGAAATGCTTGAACCCAGGAGGTGGAGGTTGCAGTGGGCCGAGATCGCAACACTGCACTCCAGCCTGGGTGACGGAGCAAGACTCTGTCTCAAAAAAAAAAAAAAGATTATAAATTCTTTAATTGTTGCCTTTCTTCTTCCTACAAAGCATTGTGCTAAGCATTATGGGTATAAGGTAAATAAGCAAAGTTTAACCCTTTCTCTCTTTAATATTTTTCCTTTGGCTTTTCAACATGCTGAACACAACCTTTTTCGGCACACTCCAATTCGTTAACATACTTTGAATTTTTTAATTTTGAGTGTCTTATGATATATTGCAAAATTAAAGAGTGTATAATTAGATATTTTATATATTCAGGTCCCCCACCTAATAACCCATATTTAAGACTATCAATTTATCAATAGACTATCAGTTTTCAGTTCTCTATTATACATGATAGTAATTTAATGGGAAAAAAATGGTAGTGGGGACAATTTAAAAATGACAGACTCAATCGCTTTTTATGTTGATTTTGAATGTGTAACTTAAATACAAAGAAAACCGAAGGCATTTCTTGCAAAAATGAATAGTTTTTGAAGGGAAAGTATTTTTGGTTTTGTTTTCTTCTTTAGCTGACAGACTACTGCTATAGAAAAAGCAGTTTATAAAGGTAGTTTGATGATGCCATGAAGTAGAGTTGGGGGAATTAAGAATAAAGTACAGGCAGGCACACCTGTGGTCCTAGCTACTTCAGAAGCTGAGGCAGGAGGAGCACTTGAGTCCAGTAGTTCTGGCTACAGTCCGCTATGCTGATGGGGTGTCCACACTAACAGCAGCATGGCCAACATGGTGAACACTCACTCTACTAAAAGTACAAAAATTAGCTAGGTGTGGTGGCGCATGCTTGTAACCCCAGTTACTCGGGAGGCTGAGGCAGGAGAATTGCTTGAACCGAGGAGGCAGAGGTTGCAGTGAGCTGAGATTGCACCACTGCACTCCAGCCTACGTGACAGAGTGAGACTCTGTCTCAATAAAATAAAATAAAATAAAATCTCATCAATATTGTAAGAAGATTATTTCAAATAATAAACTTACAAACCCAGGTAAAATAACAATAGAAATGTTAAAAAGTATGAAACAATGAGCTATTACTTAGAGGCTTAATTATCAGTAAGAGCCACTTTATTAGCTGTATAATATTCATTTGTGTGACACATCTCTTTTTTAAAAATTCCCTTTCAGATACTGTGGAGATGAGCTTCCAGATGACATCATCAGTACAGGTAAGATTCTAAATTGAGAACCAAAACTATTATTTTTTTTTTACAGTGTCTTGAAAGTGAAGGGACACTGTAAAATAGTAAATAATAGTTATTATTCACTTCCCAAAGTTGAAAGAACCAAGACCAGACGTGTAGCTTGCTAGCTTGTAAAATGCAAAAAAAAAAAAAAAAATGCTTATACTTAAAGATTTATGCCACTACTGCTTGCACGAAAAAATGTAGACTCTTGTTCTTTGTGGAAAATGTAATGTATCTGAGAGAGTCTTCAATTTGCAAATCCATAAATACTGCTTTAGCTTGTGATTTCCATAAATGTGCTAATAAAATGGCTGAAAGTATTCATTGATAAAGGGTTAAAGCAATGTATAATGTCATTAAAAGTCTTTGTCACTACAACAATCTTATATCAAATTCATTACATTTTTCTCTTACTACATTTTTATCTTAGTATTCTCCAGAAAATGTTTTGAATAACAAAATTCTGTGAAATTTAAATAGGTGTTACATGAAAGAGGGCTCTAAGGTCAAATAAATTTGGAAAACGTTGGGTTAAACAATATCAAACAGGTTTCTTTATTGGAAGACAGCAGGAATATTTTAATATGCTAATCATGCATAGTAAATCTGAAAAGACTAGAAGACTAGATATAATGGGCAGTGCTTTCCAAATAGTCCCCCCCGACCATTATTTTCTTTGACTTTATTCCAAGAAATATACACCAAGAAATGCCCTATAGTAGCATAAATTTATCTCAATATGCAATATCACTCTTTAATTTATCCCAAACTGCTATTTTCTGAGTAAAAACTTTCTTTCTTACATTTATTCAGTATTTATTTCATTTTTATCACCAGCACCAGCAGTTGGCATTTTTATGTGCTCTATTTTCTTCAAAGTCATAAAATTATCACAATACTTCTGCAACTATAAACAACAAAACTACATTGAGTTGCAGTTTCTAAGTACTCAGATACTACTAGTTAACTTACTGTCACACTCCAGCCTTTCAGTGACTCAATTCTAATTATTCACCATAACTGTAAGAGATGTAGCATCCTGTTCTATTATTGAATGATTAATGCTTAAACCCTCTAAGTTCATTACTCTGTTACAATCTCCCTTAAGAAGGATGACCTATTAAAGTAAACAGTTTATTTATCTCTCATTCCTTTCTTGAAAATATATTTTAGGCCCAGACACTGTGGCTCACACCTATAATCCCAGCACTTTGGGAGGCTGAGGTGGGCAGATCATAAGGTCAGGAGTTCAAGACCAGCCTGACCAACACGGTGAAATCCAGTCTCTAATAAATATATAAAAATACAAAAATTAGCTGGGCATGGTGGTGCACGCCTGTAATCCCAGTTGCTCGGGAGGCTGAGGCAGGAGAATCGCTTGAACCCGGGAGGCGGAGGTTGCAGTAAGCTGAGATTGCAGCACTGCACTCCAGCCTGGGCGACAGAGCAAGACTGTGTCTCAAATAATTTTATATTAACAGAAAAGAATTTTATATTAACAGAAAAGAATTTTATATTAACAGAAAATTGAAAGGAAACATCTTGGTGCTATAGGAGGTAATTGGGGGATGAGAATCCTATTAAACAAAGAAGTAAAAAAAAAGTATGAAATTTTACATTTTCCCTTTTTCCTCTAAAATAGACAACTTACTCTAAATGCAATCAAATCAGTGGTGGGGTTTTATTGGCACAACTTCAAGAAACTGGAAAAAAAAAGCCCCACACAATTTATCACTCGAAGAGAAACAAATCAAGAAACAGAAAAGAATACAGCTAAACAAAAGAGCCAAAGATTTAGCAAAAAATCAGGAAGAGGACATTGATACAAAGTAATAGAAAAAGAGGATATAAGACAGTTAATATAAAATTCTGTCAAGCATAATACTATTAACATTTTGATCTCGTTTTCTTCTTAAATATATGCTTACTCAACCAAGGATATATATATTACGAAACAAAAATAGAAAATAAAGAAATTAGCCAAGCATGATAGCTCATGCCTGTAATCCCAGCACTTTGGGAGGCTGAGGTGGGAGGATCGCTTGAGCTTCAGGAGTTTGAGACCAGCTTGGGCAACATGATGAAACACTGTCTCTACAAAAAAATACAAAAGTTGGCTGGGCATGGTGACTCACACCTGTAATTCTGGCACTTCCAGAGGCTGAGGTGGGTGGATCACTTGAGGTCCAGAGTTTGAGACAGCCTGGCCAATATGGTGAAACCCCATCTCTACTAAAAACACAAAAAATTAGCCAGGTGTGGTGGTGCATGCCTGTAATACCAGTTACAGGAGGCTGAGGCAGGAGAATTGCTTGAACCTGGGAGGCGGAGGTTGTAGTAAGCTGAGATGGCTCTACTGCACTGTAGCCTAGGTGACAGAGTAAGACTTCCTCTCAAAACAATTTTTAAAATACAGTTAGCCAGGCATCCTGATTCGTACCTGTAATCCTAGCCACTGGAAAGGCTGAGGTAGAAGGATGACCTTAGTCCAGGGAAGTTGAGGCTGTAGAGAGCCATGATCATGCCACTACTCTCCAGCCTGGCAGATAAAGTGACATCCTGTCTCAAAAAAAAAAGAAAGAAGGAAAGAAAGAAAGAAAGAAGAAAGAAAGAAAAGAAAAGAAAGGGGAGGGGGAGGAAGGAAGGGAAGGAGGGAGGGAGGGAGAAGGGAGAAAGAAGGAAGGAAGGAAGGAAGGAAGGCTGTCCATAAGAAAGAAAGAAAGGAAAACTGTCCATAATCCTACCACATTAATAAGGGATATAAAAGTCAGGATGTGCTTACTCTCCTCACCTCTCCATCCCAGAAAGGCATTTGATAACTCTGTAGTGACCATCCTTCCAAATGTCTTTCTATTACAGAAACATTACATACATGACTACTATGAACATATTTCTAAATCAGACTATGATACTTAGATCATTCAAATTATTTTTCATGACTGCCTAATAGGTCACTGTATAGATAGACCATGATCTGTCATGTACTAATATTTAACATCCTGAAGGTGTTTGATTCTGATTTTTTTATTTTGTTATTCAATGTTTCAATGAACATTTTAAAACCTGTCTTTATTCAGTAGTGCTACTTTAAAAAAAAAAAAAAAGATTTCTACAGTGGCAATTTGCTTTTCTTTTTTTTTCTTTCCTTTCTTCTTTTTTTTTTTTTTGAGACGGGACTCATTCTGTCACCCAGGCTGGAGTGCAAGAGGACACTGTCACAACTCACTACAGCCTCAAACTCCTGGGCTCAAGTAATTTTCTCACACAAGGCTAATTTTTTTATTTTTAGTAGAGATGGGGTCTTACTATATTGCCTAGGCTGATCCTGAAGTCCTTAATTCAAGCTGTCCTCCTGCCTTAGCCTCCCAAAGTGCTGGGATTAAGGTGTAAACCACCTCACTTAACTGACCCCCCAATTTGCATCTTCTGTTTTTTTATACAGGCATGTCAACTCATACCTAGCCAATTTGCACTTTAACCAGCTGAATATTCTCTAAATTCTCTCATAATAGAAGAGCAAAAAAGTATCATTAATAATCTAAATTGAATTTTTGGTAGTGTTTTTGAACCTTTTTAAATGTCCATTAGCCCTTTGAACACCTATGAATTGCCTATGAATTTATATTTCTTGCATATTCTTTTTGGCGCTTTTGTCTTTCTCGTTTTTATTTCCAGCAGCTCTCTGTATATTAGAGATATTAACCCAATTTTCTCTCAGTCTGTCTCACACAAAAATGCTTTTTATATTTAGGCAAATCTTCCAAATATGAGAAAATAGCAGTCAGAGAATCAGAGCGTGAACTCGGAAACCAGACTGCCTGTGCTCAAATCTGACTCTGCCAATTTAGTTCTGTGGCTTTGGGCAAGCGACTTAGTCACTCTGTGCCTCAGTTTCTTATTTGTAAAATTAATATTTAAAAAGTACCCTGGCTGGGCGTGGTTGCTCACATCTGTAATACCAGCACTCTGGGAGGCCGAGGCAGGTAGATCACGAGGTCAGGAGTTTGAGACCAGCCCGACCAACACAGTGAAACCCCATCCCTAAAAAAAAAAAAAAAAAATCCCCCCTCACCTCACAGTGTTGTTGTGGGGGTTAAATGAGTTAACAGATAAAAGCAAGCATTAGGAATGTATATGCTTTGCTTGTGTGT
Source organism: Ateles fusciceps (assembly GCA_036589455.1). Lineage (NCBI taxonomy): Eukaryota > Metazoa > Chordata > Mammalia > Primates > Atelidae > Ateles > Ateles fusciceps. The sequence continues at coordinate 11,192,941 of JAZHEH010001266.1, read as the reverse complement.
GTGTGTGTGTGTGTATTTGTAATTAATTTGGATTTGGGATCTGGATTAAGAAGGTCTTCCCCAGACTGAGTGTAGTGGCTCATGCCTGTGACCCAAGCATTTTGAGAGGCCGGGGTAGCAGGATCACTTGAGCACAGAAGTTTGAGACCAGCCTGGGCAATGTAGTGAGATCCTGTCTCCAAAAGCAAACAAACAAAAAGAAGCGCTTTGCCTCCTGAAAAAGATAAATATTCCTATATTTTATGCTCTATAATAAAGTTTTTCCTTTTTGTTTAGCACACTTTGGTCTTTCTATGCAGGTAAATGTGTTTAGCTACTCTGTGTAAAGTAGGAATATAGCTTGGTTTCTTACAAATGTGAAACTTGTTGCTCTGACATAACTTGGTAAATAACTTATCTACCCATTGCTGGTTTGACCTGCCTGCCATTCTCCTGTAATTCAGTGGATGTTCCTTCTACAAAGAGTATCTTTTAAATACAATAGACAGGCCTACTTGGTGGTTCATGCCTGTAATTCCAGCACTTTGGGAGGCTGAGGCCGGTGGATCACCTGAGGTCAGGAGTTTGACCAGCCTGGCCAACATGGTGAAACCCTGTCTCTACTAATGATACAAAAAATCAGTAGGGTGTGGTGGTGCATGCCTGTAATCCCAGCTACTTAGGAGGCTGAGGCAGAAGAATCACTTGAGCCCAGGAGGTGAAGGTTGCAGTGAGCCGAGTTCATGCCACAGCACTCCAGCCTGGGCGACAGAGTCAGTGAGACTGTCTCATAAATAAATAAATAGACAGAATTTCCCATAGGATAGATTGGAGAACCAAAGGAAAAAATACAAAAGTCCCTTACCCTACGCCATGCAGCAATGAAACCACAGACCCTTCAGCTTGAGAATTGACCTCTGAATTCTGGGAGTCTTGTTCATGTATTCTTACATTTTCCTGTGAGAATGAAGTGTCTTTGAATTTTCAGCCAAATCAAAGGAGAGTAACATCTTTGTTCTTTTGCCTCCTTCCCCCACAACAGGAAATGTCATGACCTTGAAGTTTCTGAGTGATGCTTCAGTGACAGCTGGAGGTTTCCAAATCAAATATGTTGCAGTGGATCCTGTATCCAAATCCAGTCAAGGAAAAAATACAAGTACTACTTCCACTGGAAATAAAAACTTTTTAACTGGAAGATTTAGCCACTTATAAAAAAAAAGAAAAATGATGATAAAAAATACAGTGCTTATGTCTGAATCTTTTGGAACTCCTTTGATCTCACTGTTATTATTGTTAACATTTATTTATTATTTTTCTAAATGTGAAAGCAATACACAATTTGGGGAAAATTGGAAAATACAGGAAACTTTAAAAGAGAAAATGAAACCTCTCATAATCCCTCTGCATAGAAATAACAAGCGTTAACACTTTTATATTTTTTTCTTTCAGTCATTTTTCTATTTGTGGTATATGTATATATGTGCCTAATGTATTTTTATTTGAAATTTTGGAATCCTGCTCTATGTACAGTTTGATATCATGCTTTTTACATCTTGGACTTAATAAACATTTTCTAACATCATTGTGCATTCTATAAAAAACATGATTTTAAATAGCTGTAAAATATTCTATGATATGAATGTTTCATATGTTATTTAAGTCTGTCTCTATTGTTGGAATTTCAGGTTGTTTTCATGAATATTGTCGCAATAAATATCCTTGAACACACATATTTGTGCACCACCCTAATTATTTAAGACAAGGACCTGGAAATAGAATTACTGAATCAAAGGTTAATTAAAACAAAATTTTCTGGTTTGATAGGCAAAAATGAGGCCTCATTGTAGTCTGAATTTGCATTTCTTTATTCACGAGATAGATGGTTACATAATTTTTTGTTAACACTATTTCCTTTGTGAATTATTTTTCCATGGCTTTTTGCGCTATTTTTAAAAACTGGTATAATCTTTTCTATCGATTTGTAAGAAGTTATTATATATGTCCATGTTTGTCACATGTTGCAATTTAATTTTTAGTTTGTAGTCTGTCATTTACTTTTACAGTTTCTTAAAAATATATCAAAAGTTAAAATTTATTTGCTATTATACTTGTTGATTTTGCTGAGGTCTCTGTTCTCATATTTATGTTTATGACTGTCAAAAGACAAAATTACAACAAATTTAGTTTAGAGATCTTAATTGGCTTTTATTTGCAATTCTAGAATTAGGCAACACCTCATTTTTATAATAGAATGAGTGTTCTGATGAGCTGAGCAGGGGAGGTTCGTTTTATTGACATAAAAGGGCTGAGGAGAATAGAAACAGAAAACAAAAAGCAGACTGGTTGTTTCGAAGTTACTTTGCTTATAAAGTTTAAAGCAGAGGCAACTTCCTTATCATGCCAGTTAAAACTGGTCTGTTTGAGGGTTTGGCTATTATCTATCTGTCTCTCTTGGTTTCTTGGAAGGTAAGATAAACAACTAATTTCAGGTTGGTGGTGTGAAACTTTAGCATGAGTGACTCCATTTTGGTTTAGTATGTTGGGCCTGGTGCAGAAGCCAAGTCCAAACCAATGAACTCCTATAACTTTTATTTAAGAGGATAAAAATTCCCATTATAAGATATGACATGTGTTCATCTGTGTTTTATTTTTTTGTCACTTCACCTTTTCAGGGAGAAAAACACCGTTGTTACTCTGTATCTGAGGGGTGTTGTGGCTCAGATGATACCCCAAAGTATGACACTTTGGGATGCTGAGTACTTTGAACTCATGGAGATTGGAAGGCTTCAGAAGCAAGCTCTCTGTAACCTTCTCCTTCCCTCTTCCCCTCTTGCCCCTCTTCCTCTTCCAAAGCAAGTCATAGAAACTAGAATTCATCGGGCCAGTGGCTCACTCCTGTAATCCCTTCACTTTGGGGGCTGAGGGAGAAGGATTTCTTAAGCTCAGGAGTTCAAAACCAGCCTGGTGACACAGCAAGACCTCATCTCTAAAAAAAAAAAAAGAAAAAATCAAAATATTATCTGGGCATAGTGTCACATGCCTGTAGTCCCAGCTACTTGGGAGGCAGAAGCGGGAGGATCACTTGAGCCCAGGAATTTGAGGCTGCAGTAGAGCTATGGTTTTGTCACTGAACTCCAATCTGGGAGACAGAGTGAGATCCTGTCTTAAACAAACAAACAAAAGGCAACTAGAACCAGAATTCTTCTTCCTCAAGTCTGGTCACAGAAACTAAAACTCCTCTCCACAAAGTAAGCCATGAAACCTGAAAAGGTCACTCAGTTCTCCTTCACCCTTACAGACCCTCATTCCAGAAGGGTCCTGCCCCAGACCCAGAAGGAAGGAATACTACACAGAGAGGCCAAGAAGAATCTAGACAGACAGGACTTGCTGGGCCTCCCCCACTTGGTCTACTGCCATCAGGTCACACAATTTGTCCAATCACATCTCTACATGGCTGTCTATTCTTCATCAAAACTAAATATAAAAGTATAATTTTCCTTGGGTCTTCATTTCTGAAGCCTCCCTTGTCACATAAAATTTTGATTAAATACATTTATAATGCCTTTTTCTTGTTAGCCTGCTTTTGTTATAGGAGTGTTGGCCTTATGATAGTAAGGAAAGGTATCACACCTTTCCATCCCTAAGCAGGCAATGATTACCATCTAATTAAATTAAACAAAAATGCATGTGCCAAGCACTGTTTTAGACACTTGAGGAACACCAGAAAACTGAAGGAACAAAAATCCCCAGGTTTGAGGAGCTTATATTCTGGTGGATAGAAAGAGATGATAATTAATATACATAATAAATAACATTTTAGAGTCTACTCTAACCTATGAGCATTATGAACTACTGACCTGATCATCAGTGACCTGGATGGGCAGTTTCAGTGAAGAAGAGGCAAAGGCCCAGCTGAAGTGTATGAAGAATGAACTAGAGGAGAGAGGAGAGGTATTGGAGACAGTGGGCTTGGCTAACAAGGAAGTGGTAGCTGTAAGGACAAGTGGGCTGAAAGCAATCTTTCTTAATGGGAATGAATTGACTCAGCTGGAAGAGCTGTTGGGTCCATTTCTTGGAGACCATGTAGTTGTGAGGCCCCTGGCAAAAAAACAGATGACATCCTCAAAAGAGGGAGCCTGGAGAGACTGTAATAGCGGAATGGGCTGACTTAAGAGAAGCACTCAAGGAATGATGAATCACAGGGTGCTCACCAAGCAGGAGGGCCATGAAGGAGCAAAATCAGGGGCAGTTATATGAAATCAAGACAGGGGAGCTCTAGCCACGGGAAAGGGTTGCGCAACCAAAGCTGGAAAGAGCTTCTGCCAACCCAAGGCTGTCAGGAAGGATTGAGGATAAATACCCCAAAGCCTCCCTCCTCCACCCTTCTCTGTCCTTCTTGTGCCCTCCCATTGTCTGATCCCAACAGAAGTCAGAATACAAGGAAATCTGGTTGATGCTGCACAGAGATCAGCTCCAGGGACCGGAGCAAGGAGGAGCTAGAGAACAGATCTGGAAAGGCAAATGGAGGACACTTAGCACAGTGGGTGAGAGGAGATAGCATCTAGTGCACAAATAGAGGGGCTGGATTTAGTCAGGGACATGGAAAATTCACCCACAGGAGGGACTCTTAACCCTTACATATACCATAACTTCTTTGATGGGTGAAATTTCTGGATGCTTCTCAGAATAATGTTTTCAAATGCATAAAATATAAAGGAATACAAAGAAAACTAATTATATTAAAACACAACTACCAAATCATTGACAAAAAAAATCAAAGCCAGGTGGGGGTGGCACGTGCCTATAGTCCTAGCTACTCAGGAGACTGGGGCAGGCGGATGGCTTGAGCCCAGGAGTTTGAGGCTACAGTGAGCTATTATTATGCCTATGAATAGCCCCCACTGCACTCCAGCCTCAGCAATATAGTGAGATCCCCATCGTTAAAACAAAAACAAAAACAAAAAAAAATCTGTGATACATTAATTAAAGCACGTGTTTCTTTATGAATGCTGTACATAAGATCCTGCAGTGGGTCTAATAACTAGACTATAATTTCAAAGTAGGCTGAGTGTAGTGGCACATGCCTATAATCTCATAACTTTGGGAGGCCAAAGTAGACAGATGGCTTGAGCCCAGGAGTTTGAGACCAGCCTGGGCAACATGGAGAAACTCTGTCTTTAAAAAAATTAGCTGGGCATTGTGGCATGTTCCCATAGTCCCAGCTACTTGGGAGGCTGAGGTGGGAGGATCACTTGAGCCTGGGAGGTCAAGGCTGGAGTGAGCTGTGATAGTGCCACTGTACTCTAGCCCAAGTGACAGAGTGAGACCTTGTTGTAACACTAATTTCAAAATGGTGACATATGTATACAATATTTTGTAAGTTCTACAAAAACTGTTTCATATATCTGTGGTATCTTTTGGAGCTAAAAGCATAGGTACTGCTCATGCTACATTTATTAACTACATTCATAGTTGAAGGACATGCTAGATTTCAGATGAAAGTCATTGGAATAAACTTTCGTTCCGACATGCAAGATCATGACCCTCTGGATTCTATCCCCAGACTCATTAGGAGGAAGGCAGAGTGTGAGGACACAGACAGGTGGGGAAAATAGGTAGTGGGAATCTGCAGGAGCTACTTCTTGCTTTGCATTTCTCAGTGAAGACTCAAGTCATGAGCCCACAGTGAGGATGGAAAGGTAGATGTGAGAGGTTGAGAAGACAGAAGGCACAAAAGTCTTCTAGGAAAGTGGGAAAGTGAATGAACTAGGAAATAGCATGTGATTACCAGGCAGCACAAAGGGCCCATCTGAAGTTCATAGTCATGGACTTTAATGGTAGACTGGTCAGCAAGGCTGTTTCTTCTAGCCATGTTCAGTTTCACAAGGCGAAGACAGGCTAGAGGAAGAATTGGGTTTACCACTGTCAGGGTTTTGTCATGTGAGTATAACAAGAAAGGGGCAAGGGAGGAGAAAGTGTACATGCATAAAGGAGAGATTGTAAAGAAAACCCATGGAATGTAGTTTTTTACACTTTTTATTTATTTATTTGAGACAGAGTCTCACTCCATCACCCAGATTGGATTGTGGTGGTGCGATCTTGACTCACTGCAACCTCTGCTTCCCAGGTTCAAGCAATTCTCCTGTCTCAGCCTCCTGGGTAGCTGGAATTACAGGCACACACCACCATACCCAGCTAATTTTTTGTATTTTTAGTAGAGACGGGATTTCACCATGTTGGCCAGGCTGGTCTCGATCTCCTGACCTCGAGCGATCTGCCTGCCTTGGCCTCCCAAAGTGGTGAGATTTCAGGTGTGGGCCATCATGCCCGGCCAAAATGTAGTTTAATTAGAAGGGAAGCAAGAACATCAGGACATAAGGGACACTGCAAAAGTGGTAGACTTGATGAAGTGAAGCTCCCTCAAGAGTTCAAAGGATTGTGGAATCAGTGTAAGACAGGATGAATGGAGAGATAGAAGGTAGTTGTCAGACAATCAGATTTTAAACATAATCTTTTGTGGTAGGCAGAAATCCTCCATCCTTCTAAAACGTCTAAGTCCTAATCCTTGGAACTTATGACTATATTATCTTACATGGCAAAAGCAATTTTGCAGATACAATTAAGTACCTTAAAATAGGGAGCTTATCCTGGATTACACAGGTAGGTCCAATGTAATTGCAAGGGTCCTTAAAAGTGGGTGAAGGAAACATAAAAAGAGAGTCAGAGAAAAAGAGGTGGCAACAAAGCAGGATCAGAGCAATGCTATGTTGCTAGCTTTGAATACGGAGGAAGGAAGCCATGAACCAAAGAATGTGGGGTCGCTTCTAGGATCTAGAAAAGGTACAGGAACAGATTCTCCCCTGAGCCTCCAGAAACAAACACAGCCCTGCCAACACCTTGGTTTTAGATCAGTGAGACCCGCATTGGACTTCTGAGCTACAGAACTGTAAAATAATAAATGTGGCTGGGTTCGGTGACTCATGCCTGTAATTCCAACACTTTGGGCAGCCAAGGCAGGCAGATCACTTGAGGTCAGGAGTTTGAGACCAGCCTGGACAACATGGTGAAACCCTGTCTCTACTAAAAATACAAAAATTAGCTGGGCGTGGTGGTGCATGCCTGTAATCCCAGCTACTCAGGAGGCTGAGGCAGGAGAATCACTTGAACCCGGGAGGTGGAGGACGCAGTGAGCCAAGATCATGCCACTGCACTCCAGCCTGGGTGATAAAGCAAGACTCTGTCTCAAAAAAAAAAAAAAAAAAGAAAAGAAAAGAAAAGAAATGTATGTTGTTGTTTTAAGCCACTAAGTGTGTTGTAATGTTTTACAGCAGTGATAGAAAGATAACGCATCTCTTAATAATCAGTTTCATGCAGACTTAAACTTTGAGGAATTAAAGTATAATTCTAGATAACAAAGCATAAACAAGAAGCCCTGAAGAGAAGATGGTTATTTTTCTAAACTCACAAAAATTAAATTAATATTAAAGGTGAATATTAAATAAGGCCCTTATAACATTTCTCTGTTTATATGTTTTCTTACTGCATCTAATACTTTGTTCAGTTTCTTGCTTATAGAATTTTTTTTTTATTCTCTTTTCCTAACCTCCATAGGTTTTTTTGTTCTTTATCAGAATCCTCACTTTTTTAGTTCTCTTTGGGAGTAATATTTATAGGAAATTGAAGAATGTGTACAAATTTGAAAAGTACAATGCCCTCTTATTATTGATAAGGATGATAAATGTAAGTCCTTTAGGATTTCCTGAGAGCAATACTCAGATGTGTAGAGATATTTAGAATTATATTATATACCATTTATTACTGCTGACCCAGGTTCCCTTGTATCTCAAAAGTGTGGTAGGAGTAGGATACATAGGATTAGAGATAGGTTACAATGACTTCTACAGATTTGGCTGAATCATTTATAAACCTTACTAGCAGATTTAAGATATATTGTAATTATATATCCTAAGACCTATAAAAGTAAGTTATACAACCAATTTAAAGAAAGCCTTATAATATATAGATGATTCTTTCAGTAAATTGCTCTTACCTTCAAAAATTTATTTATTTTTTTTGAGACTGAGTCCTGCTCTACTGCCCAGGCTAGAGTGCAGTGGTGAGATCCTGGCTCACTACAACTGCCGCCTCCTGGGTTCAAGCGATTCTCCTGCCTCAGCCTCCAGAGTAGCTGAGATTATAGGCATCCGTCACCATGTCCAACTAATTTTTTTGTATTTTTAGTAGAGATGGGGTTTTGCCATGTTGGCCAGGCTGGTTTTGAACTCCTGACCTCAGTTGATCCACCTGTCTCGGCCTCCCAAAGTGCTGGGGTTACAGGCATGAGCCACTGCACCTGGCCCAAAAACATTTTTAAAACTTACTATTTTTTTCTTCTTTTTTGAGACAGGGTCTTGCTCTGTCCCTCAGGCTGGAGTGCAGTGGCACAATCACAGCTCACTGCAGCTTTGACCTCCTGGGCTCAAGAGATCCTTCTGTCTCAGGCCCTCAAGTAGCTGGGACTTAGAGGCGCAGGCACCAGGCCTGGCTAATTTTTGTATTTTTCGGTGGAGATGGGGTTTCACCATGTTGCCCTGGCTGGTCTCGGACTCCTATGATCAAGTGATCTACCCGCTTCAGCTTCCCAAAATGCTAGGATTATAGGTATAAGTCACTGAGGCTGGTCTTTGACTTAATTTTCGTTATTCTACTTAGCGTTTTCTTGTGTGTCTGCTTTATTATTCTTGGTGTCTAGTAATTCTACTTTATTTGAATGTTTTTAATTTAACATCAGCTCAGATTTATTTGTAGACGTTATTATTTTGTTTTCTTTGTTGTGCTTACGTGTGGGTTTGGAGGTGGTTCTTTTTTTAAGTAATGCTTTTAATTTAATATGTTCTTTATATTAAAATCATTCTCTGAAAAGAAAACAAATGTACTGATGTTGATATATGTATATATTCAGCATTTGTTTAACATTTGAGTTCAGATTTTTGGACTGAATATTTTGAAAAGGAAGTTTTTTAGGAATATGTTTTTCAACTCTTCCTCCTCAAAAAATTTTTCTCTTGCTGTTATTGTGAAAGCAAGTTGTTTTCATTTCTCGTGTTGTTTCTTAGATTCCTAAAACATATATCCACAGCTATTTTCTTTCTTTTTAAACAAATGGCCAACAAAGAAAACCACTAGAAGAAATCAGATCCCACAAAGTCTAAGTGTAGAAAAGTAAACTCCCTAAAGACACAGGCTTTTGGGATTCCGCTGGAAGAGCCAAATCCTTAACAGTGTTTATAAAATACAAATAATCATTTTTGAGCATTAACTTTACTGTCAATTATAAATAAGATCACTACTTACCTAAGTTTTCTATTTTTATTTTTTAAATTTTGTCTAAATTTTAATAACCTCATGGTGAGTCTCATGATGCCAAAGGCAAAGTTTCATGGTATTAGCTTTAATTGAATCAATATGTTCATTTAAAATAAAAGTACATGTATAATATAGTACACAGCTCATTTTAACATTGCCTTCTGAAATTCTATCCCTGCTAAAGTAAATGGGGATCACTTACAAAATAATGTTAATAGGATTCTTTTTGTTTTTCTCTTCTAAAATACCAAGTATTTTAGTAATCAGTATCTTTCAAGCATAAACAAGAACATTTATAATAACAGTGTATTATTATGCTGTAATGGTGACAGCTTCTCGTCTCAGAAGAAAGCCAGGATGACCTAGGAGGCCCATCCTGTGACCTAGAAGGCACATCATGATCCAGCCCCCTCTCACCTCTGTCATCTCATCTCCCATCACCCCTCATCCCCACTCCCACCATTATCTCCACCCCAGACACACTGGTGTTTGTACTTAGCACACTCTCGCCTCCGGGCCTTGATCCCTGCTGTCCCCCTCTGCCTGCAATAATACTCTTTCCCAGACAGCCACACAACTCACTCCCCTGCTACCTTCAGCTCTTTACTCAAAAGCCATATCCCTTTTTTTTTTTTTTTTTTTTTTTTTGAGATAGAGTCTCGCTGTGTCACCCAGGCTGGAGTGCAATGGCGCAATTTCGGCTCACTGTAACCTCTGCCTCCCGGGTTTAAGTGAATCTCCCTGCCTCAGCCTCCCAAGTAGCTGGGATTACAGGCGCCTGCTACCATGCCCAGCTAATTTTTGTATTTTTAATAGAGACGGGGTCTTCCCATGTTGGCCAGGCTGGTCTTGAACTCTTGACCTCAGGTGATCTGCCCACCTCGCCCTCCCAAAGTGCTGAGATTACAGGTGTGAGCCATCGCACCTAGCCTCAAAAGCTATATTCTTAGTAAAGTCTTCCTGGCCCTTTATTTCAACCACGTTTTCCCTAAAATTTTATATCCTCTTTCCTACTTTTTAAAAAAATCCCTAGAATGGATCAACTACTTAGCATACTACATATTTTATTTATTTATTTGATACATGGTCTCTTTTGTTTTTATTTTATTTTTTGCCCAGGCTGAAGTGTAGTGGCATGATCTCAGCTCACTGCAACCTCTACCTCCTGGGTTCAAGCAATTCTCCTGCCTCAGCCTCTCGAGAAGCTAGGATTACAGGCATGTACCACCATACCCAGATAATTTTTGTATCTTTAGTAGAGATAGGTTCCATCATTATGGCCAGGCTGATTTCAAACTCCTGGACTCAAGTGATCCATCCACCTTGGCCTCCCAAAGTGCTGGGATTACAGGCACGAGCCACAGCACCCAGCCTTGAGGCAGGGTCTTGCTCTGTCACCCAGGCTGGAGTACAACGGCACCATCATGGCTCACTGCAGCCTCCAGCTTCCAGGCTCAAGCAATCCTCCCAACTCAGCCTCCCAAGAAGCTGGGACTACAAGCACAGGCCACTCTCTCTCTCTCTCTCTCTCCCCTGTGTATATATATATATATATATATTTTTTTTTTTTTTTTTTTTTTTTTGTAGTGGTTGGGTCTCACTATGTTGTCCAGGCTCATCTGAAACTCCTGGCCTCAAGCAATCCTCCCACCTCAGCCTCCCAAAATGTTAGGATTACAGGCATAAGCCACTGCACCTAGACTATTTTAATTATTTACCTTATTTTCTCTCCCCCATTAGAATGAAAGTTCTGTTAGAACAGTGACCTTTCTGGATTTTTTGGTTTAACACTACTATATCCACAGTGCTGTAACAGAGCCTGGCATAGAGAAGATGCTTAATTAAATAAAGAAAATTGTGTTAGCCTTTTATTTAGAATGAAATATGGTATAACTATCTCAAACCATGAAACAAAGCGAAACAAATGGTAAAGTGTGATCTGTCATAAACTCTTTTTTTCGAGACAGAGTATTGCTCTGTCACCCAAGCTGGAGTATAGTGGCATGATCTCAGCTCACTGCAATCTCTGCCTCCCAGGTTCAAGCAATTCTCATGCCTCAGCCAACCAAGTAGTTGGGATTACAGGCATGCGCCATCACTTGGGCTAATGTTTGTATTTTCAGTAGAGACGAGGTTTTGTAGTACTGGCCAGGCTGGGCTTGAATTCCTGGGCTCAATTCGATCAACCCACGTTGGTCTCCCAAAGTGGTGGGATTATAGGCATGAGCCACTGCGCCCGGCCAATCTGTCATAAACTCTTTTGTTTCAGCTAAAGAACATCTCATTGTAAGTGTTCCTTTCTTTTTTTCTGTTTTGTTTGTTTGTTTGCTTTTGGAGACAGTTTCACTCTTGTTGCCCAGGTGGACATGCAATGACACGATCTCGGATCACTGCAACCTCTGCCTCCTGGGTTCAAGGGATTCTCCTGCCTCAGCCTCCCGAGTAGCTGGGATTACAGGCGCCTGCTACCACGCCTGGCTAATTTTTTGTATTTTTAGTAGAGACGGGGTTTCACCACATTGGCCAGGCAGGTCTCAATCTCCCAACCTCAGGTGATCTGCCCGCCTTGGCCTCCCAAAGTGCTGGGATTACAGGCATGAGCCACTGCGCTCAGCCTCTTTTAATTATTATTATTATTTTTTAAAAAGGGCTAGACGCAGTGGCTCATGCCTGTAATCCCAGCACTTTGGAAGGCCAAGGCAGGCAGATCATCTGAGGTCAGGAGTTCGAGACCAGCCTGACCAACATGGAGAAACCCTGTCTCTATTAAAAGTACAAAATTAGCCGGGCATGGTGGCACATGCCTGTAATCCCACCTACTCAGGAGGCTGAGGCAGGAGAATCACTTGAACCCAGGAGGCGGAGTTTGCAGTGAGTTGAGATCACATCACTGCACTCCAGCCTGGGCAACAAGAGTGAAACTCCTCCACCTCAAAAAAAAAAAAAAAAAAAAAGAGTTTTAGGGTCTCACAATGTTGCACAGGTTGGCCTCAAACTCCTGGGCTGGAGGGATCCCCTGCCTGAGCCTCCTAAGTAGCTAGGACTATAGGCAGTGCCACCTTCCCACCTTGCCTGGCTCATCATAAACATTCTTAATATCTGCCAAGAGTTAGGTGATAGAGCATACATGTTTCATATCTGTATATCAGTATGGTCCAATCAGGAGACAGAATCCACACGGAAATTTGAACAGAGAAACATTTAATATAAAGAATTATTTTTGGCTGGGTGTGGTGGCTCACGCCTGTAATCCCAGCACTTTGGGAGGCTGGGGGAGGGGGCAGATCACAAGGTCAGGAGTTCAAGACAAGCCTGACCAACATAGTGAAACCCTGGAAACCCTGTCTCTACTAAACATACAAATAAAAAAAAAAAATTAGGCGTGTTGGCACGCACCTGTAGTCCCAGCTACTAGGGAGGGAGGCTGAGGCAGAAGAATCACTTGAACCTGGGAGGCAGAGGTTGCAGTGAGCCAAGATTATGGCACTGCACTCCAGCCTGGGCGACAGAGTGAGACTCCATCTCAAAAAAAATAATTATTTTTTAGAAAAAGAATTATTATACTAGTACTCTTACAGAGGAATGGAGTAATGAGAGATTGGCTAGTGAAAAGTAAACACATAAGGGGTTATCAGCAGATATACAGAGCAACTACAAGAAAGAGCACTCAAGGAGGAGCCTCCAGCCCCTGGGACTGAGATCCAGACCTTGCTGGAGAGGGTAACTGTAGCTCACTGGATAGAGAGAAGTTGCTGTGGTACAGCACTGGTGGAACTCGCTGGAAAGCACCCTTCCGGGGAACGCTGTTCAGAGAGAGGTGTCTTATAAAAGACCCTCCATTACAAAAGCATCTGAGGCAAGTGCCAGGGGGAAGCTGCTGGCTGCTGCTGACCCTCTGGCACTGCAGGAGCTAGGTGCTGAAGGAGCCACACTACAGGAACTTGCTAAGCAGGAACCCCGAAACCAGGAAGGAAAGTCCCTTCCCCATCTCTCCTGCACCCTCTATTTATGTTTTTTGAGACAGAGCCTCGCTCTGTTGCCCAGGTTGGAGTGTGGTGGCATGGTCTCAGCTCACTGCAACCTCTACCTCTCAGGTTCAAGGAATTCTCTTGCCTCAGTCTACTGAGTAGCTGGGACTACAGGCACTCACCATCACACTAGGCTAATTTTTGTATTTTTAGTAGAGGCAGGGTTTTGCCATGTTGTCCAGGCTGGTCTCAAACTCCTGACCTCAAGTGATCTGCCCACCTTGGCTTCCCAAAGTGTTGGGATTACAGGCATGAGCCACCGCACTGCTGGCCAGCACCCTCTATTGACAAAGCTTAACAGAGTGTGTAAGCTGGTAAAGAGTAAATTTTAATGGCCCACCTCCATTTTCATAGGGCAGGCAATGGAGGGAGGATTTGAAGAGGAGAGGCAAGAAACAGAATATATATGGGCATAATATCTATGTCCAAAAATTATTATAATAAATACTGTACTATGTTACATATAATTGAGTATTTGGAAGCAAGTTCTGACAGTAGTTGTAGGCTTGATTCATCTGGGCATGTTCAGGTTATGTGACCTTCAACCTGGAGGTCCATGGCAATTGAAAAACAACTCACAACTTTGTTACCTAAGTTGAGCCAGACTGGTCTGGTGGAGTTACGAGACCACCACTCAGTATCTAAATAAAAAGACAAAGCTGAATTTGCATGCTACAGTAATGGAAAGCTATACTGGGCAGGCAGAGTCTCTGAGAAGGGCAGACTGCTAGACTCTATAGGGTTTGGGGGAAGCCCAGAGTTCAGGGACGGGCAGATTCTCAGAGGCATAAATGGGATGGCAGGATCCTTAAAAGCTTGGTTACTTGGGTGCTACTATTGTTGGTTGGCTGGTACTCAGGCATCTGTTTTTGGAATGAGTTCATCTCTGGTTGGTTGACTTTCAGAAATGAGAAGCTGATGCTGATTGGTTAGCTTGCAAAAGTGGTTCATGGAAGTTAGTTGTGTTTATCAAATGAACGAGTTTAAAACACATTCTAAGCCGGCCTGGTGGCTCATGGCTGTAATCCCAGAACTTTGGAGGCCGAGGCAGGTGGATCACTTAAGGTCAGAAGTTTGAGATCAGCCTGGCTAACATGGTGAAACCCTGTCTCTACTAAAAAACTACAAAAATTAGCCAGGCGTGGTGGTGCATTCCTGTAGTCCCACCTACTCAGGAGGCAGAGGTGGAAGAATCTCTTAAGCCCAGGAGGTGGAGGCTGCAGATTGTGCCAGTGCACTCTAGCCTGGGCAACAGAGGAAGACTCTGTCTCCAAAAAAAAAGCAAAACAAAACTCATTGTGGTAGCTAGTTGGTTCTATGACTTACAGAACAATCTTTTCCTAAGTTTGTGAGTTCTTTTTTTTTTAGGAGACAGAGTCTTACTCTGTTGCCCAGGCTGGAGTGCAGTGACATGATCCCAGCTCACTGCAACCTTGGCCTCCCAGGTTCAGGCAATTCTCCTGCCTCAGCCTCCTGAGTAGCTGGGATTACAGGTGTATGCCACCATGCACAGCTAATTTTGTATATTTAATAGAGACGGGGTTTCACCATGTTAGCCAGGCTGATCTTGAACTCTTGACCTTAGGTGATCTGCCTGCCTTGGTCTCCCAAAGTGCTGGGATTACAGGCGTGAGCCACAGCCTGTTTATGAGCTTTTATTCTGATTTTCTCACATAACCACAGTACAATTATCAACTGCAGAAAATTTAGTCTTTTTTAAAAATTTCACTACTCCTTTCAACAAAACACGTTTCCAATCCACAGTCACACACTGAACTTGGTTATCATGACTGTTGAGTCTTGTTTATTCTGAAACAGTTCTGTTTTCCTTTGTCTTTTGTCTTTTATGACACTGTCATTTGAAGAGTACAGGCCACTTTTGTGTTGGACTTGTTTTTTTGTTTTCTGTTTATAGAACATCCTTCAGGACAGGTGTGGTGGCTCATGCTTATAATACCAGCATTTGGGAGGCCAAGGTGGGTGGATCAAGAGGTCAGGAGTTTGAGACCAGCCTGGCCAATATGTTGAAACTGGGTCTCTACTAATAATACAAAAAAATTAGCCAGGCGTGGTGTCAGGCGCCTGTAATCCCAGCTACTCGGGAGACTGAGGCAGGAAAATCGCTTGAACTTGCAGTGAGCCCAGGCCGCGTCACAGCACTCCAGCCTGGGCAACAGAGCGAGACTTCATCTCAAAAAAAAAAAAAAAAAAAATCCTTCAATATGGATTTTTCTGATTCTTTCTTCATGGACAGATTTAGGTTATGAAGGTAGAAGTGATGTTGTTTCCTCAGTGACTCATATCAGGCAATCTCAGTGATATCAGTTTATATCAGTTTTGGTGATATTTATTAGGTGTTTCCACTGTGAAGTTGGTATTTCTTCTTCTTAATAAATATATCATGGAGGGATATTTTGAGACTGCTCTCCATTAAACTTTCACTCAATAGTTTTAACATCTACTGATTTTTGCCTCAATCAGTTATTACTTTCATTGTTGCAAAATGGTGATTTCTTGCTGTAACATTCCTTCTCCTTCCTTTATTTCTTTATCTGCACATTTTTAGTATCTGTATGGGCTCTTTTTTCAATCAATGGGTTATAATTCATTGTTCCTGATTCAGCCAGTGGGAGTCCTTCTGGCTGTCCCCTGAGTCATTTTAACATGTTCCCATCATTTTCTAAGTACTTGTTTATGTTTTGGCACAAAAGATCTTCCAGGCTCTTTACTTTCTCAGCCCCAGCCCTGGAATTGTCCACTTCTCCACGAATCTCTGGTTCTCTTAGTGAACCTTTTTTTTTAAAAAAATATATTTTGGATACTGCTGTATCCATTACGTACATACTGTATGTAAATAGCTGCAAAGTATTATACAGTATAGATGTTCCATAATCTGCTCAACATGTCCTCAATGGTTGTTTCTAATCATTTAATATCACAGACAATTCTGCAATGAACAAATGTCTGCATACTTTATTTTGCACATGAATGTGTGTATCTGTAGGATTATCACCTAGAAGTGAAATTTTTGCATCAAAGACTTAGGGAATTTTTAATTTAGATAAATACTGCAAAAATGTCCTTCAACTGTAGAGGCTATACTAATTTATATTTCTTTCTTTCTTTTTTTTTTTTTTTTTTTTTTTTTTTTTGAGAGGGATTCTCTCTGTCACCCAGGCTGGAATGCAATGGGGCGATCTTGGCTCACTGTAACCTCTGCCTCCCCCGGTCCCAGTTCAAGTGATTCTCCTGCCTCAGAATCCTGAGTAACTGGGATTACAGGTGTACGCCACCATGTCTGGCTAATTTTGTATTTTTAGTAGAGATGGGTTTCACTATGTTGATCAGGATGGTCTGGAACTCCTAATCTCAGGCGATCCACCTGCCTCAGCCTCCCAAAGAACTGGGATTACATGCGTGAGCCACCTCACCTGGCCACTAATTTATTTCTACCAATATCTTGTGACAGCAGATAACCAAGCTTACAAATTCAAGTCAAAATTCTATTTTTTCCATAGTATAGTTAGAGGATTTTAATTTTTGGTTATGTTAGTCTACTAGAATAGGCAGTTTAAGAAATATTTTCTTAATCCATTGATCAAGAGAGAGTGATTAATCCTGCTTATGAGGAGCCCTGATGATGAAGTCAAATTGGATTCGTTTTCTTTTCTTGTTTTATTTATTTATTTTTGAAACATTTTTTAAAGAGATGAGGTCTTCTCATGTTGCCCAGGCTAGCCTCAAACTCCTGGGCTCAAGGGACCCTCCAACTTCAGCCTCCTGGACTACAGGTGCATGTCACTGCACCCAGCTTCAAACTGGAACATTTTCTAAAGTTTGTGATTATATTCTTTCTCCAGAAGGCCTGAAGCATAACAATGAGTTAGGTTTCCCTTTTGGCTCCTTGGGGTTGTCAGTTTCAATATTTTTGTAGCTCTTGAGCTTTTGAAATTTTTTTTTCTCCCCCGTGAATATGTTTCAGAAGAGACAAAGGACTTGTGCCATACATAGTTGGGTTCTTTCAGAAATTGATATTCGTATGCCAATTACAAATCAATTTAATAGTTGAACTATCTTATCAAAGTTATAGAAAATTTATGCCTTGAACATAATAGGAATCTCAAACTTTGGTGCCAACAAGAATAATTTAGACTGCATATCAAAAATGTAGATTAGTAGGCTTACCTTGGAAATTCTGATTGATTGATCTGAGAGGTATGGTCCAGACATTTACATATAAATAAGCTAACCTGTGATTCTGACCCAATGATCCCAGAACCACAGTTTCAGAAATATAACATTAAATTATTACTGATAGGTTGTAGTCTCTTTACTTAAGAGATGGAGTAGGCCAGGCATGGTGGCTCATGCCTGTAATCTCAGCACTTTGGGAGGCCAAGGCGGGCAGATCACCTGAGGTCAGGAATTCGAGATCTGCCTGGCGAACATGGTAAAACCCTGTCTCTACTAAAAATACAAAAATTATCTGGGTGTAGTTGGCAGTGCCTGTAATCCCAGCTACTTGGGAGGCTGAGGCAGGAGAATCGCTTGAACCTGGGAAGTGGAGGTTGCAGTGAGCTGAGATTGCACCACTGCACTCTATCCGAGGTGACAGAGCGAGACTCCGTCTCAAAAAAAAAAAAAAGAGAAATGGGATATTGTTATGTTGCCCAGGCTGGTCTCGAACTCCTGGGCTCAAACAATCCTCAAACTCAGCCTCCCAAAGTGCTAGGATTACAGGCATGAGTGTCTCATATTTTTAATGTGGTCTAAGAAATCCATTTCAATGGGAAAGTGCTTATTTATTTAGACGCATTCACGGTTTTGAAATGTGTTCTCTTTATTTATTTTATTTTATTTTGAGATGAAGTCTTGCTCTGTCGCTCAGGCTGGAGTGCAGTGGTGTGATCTAGGCTCACTGCAACCTCCACCTCCCAGGTTCAAGCCATTCTCCTTCCTCAGTCTCCTGAGTAGCTGGGATTACAGGCACCTGCCACCACGCCTGGCCATATTTTTAATAGAAACGGGTTTCACTATGTTGGCCAGGTTTTGAATTCCTGACCTCAGGCAATCTGCCTGCCTCAGACTCCCAAAGGGCTGGGATTATAGGCATGAGCCACCGCACCCACCCATATAGTTCTATTTAAACCCAAGAAAAAAATGTTTGAATGGTTAACATTTTCCTGAAGATTTATAGCACATGCCCACTCATTGTTCTTAGCAAATTCCACGTATGTATTACATACTCTTCACAAACCTATGAGGTTAGTGCAACTATCCCCATTTTACAGATAAGGAAACTGAGGAACAAGAGGTCAAGTAACTTGCCAGAGTCACACGTCAGATGCATAGCTAATAAGCGGTAGAGCCAGGATTCACACCTTCTCAATCAAGCTCCAGGTTTAGTCATTACACTACAAACTCAAGAGGACTTAATTTTCTCACTTAAAACATAGTTTGGCCATAAATGATAGGAACTCTCTACCCAGATCAATGGAAAGAGTGGAACTGTTTGTCTAGATAAGGTCTTTGGTCTGTTAAAGGATTAAAGCTCTCCTTGGTTAATACAATTTATTTTATTTTATTTTATTTTTGAGATGGAGTCTTGTTCTGTCACCCAGGCTGGAGTGCAGTGGCACAATCTTGGCTCACTGCAACCTTCACCTCCCTAGTTCAAGCAATTCCCCTGCCTCAGCCCTCTGAGTAACTAGGCTTACAGGCGCATGGCACCATGCACGGCTAAATTTTTTGTATTTTTAGTAGAGATGGGGTATCACCATGTTGGCCAGACTGGTCTTGAACTCCTGACCTCAGGCAATTCACCCACCTCAGCCTCCCAAAGTGCTGGGATTACAGGCATGAGCCACCGAACCTGGCCGAATTTATTTTATTTTATTAATTTTTTTTCTTTTTTAGACGAAGTCTCACTCTGTTGCCCAGGCTACAGTGCAATGCCGTGATCTTGGCTCACTGCAACCTCCACCTCCTGGGTCCAAGCAATTCTCTGCCTCAGCCTCCCAAGTAGCTGGGATTACAGGCACTGGCCACCACATCTGGCTGATTTTTCTACTTTTAGTAAAGATGAAACCGGGTTTCACCATGTTGGCCAGTCTGGTCTTGAACTCCCGAACTCAAGCAATCTGCCCGCCTCAGCCTCTCAAAGTGGTGGGATTATAGGCTTGAGCCACTGTGCCTAAGTAATACAATTTATTTTTATTTTTATTTTTATTTATTTTTATTTTTTGAGATGGTGTCTCACTCTGTTGTCTAGGTTGGAGTGCAGTGGTGCCATCTCAGCTCTTCAGCTCTGCAACCTCTGCCTCCTGGGTTCAAGCGATTCTCCTGCCTCAGCCTCCTGAGTAGCTGGGATTACAGGCGGTGCCACCACACCTGGCTAATTTTGTATTTTTATTAGAGATGGGGTTTCTTCATATTGGTCAGGCTGGTCTGAAACTCCTGACCTCAGGTGATCTGCTTGCCACCTCGGCCTCCCAAAGTGCTGGGATTATAGACATGAGCCACTGCGCCTGCCTAATAATTTTGTGTATTTATTTACTTAATTATTTATTTATTTTTTGAGACAGAGTCTCTCTCTCTTGCTTGCCTAGGCTGGAGTGCGATAGCGCGATCTCAGCTCACTGCAACCTCCGCCTCACAGGTTCAAGCCATTCTCCCACCTCAGCCACCTGAGTAGCTGGGATTACTGGCACCTGCCATCACCCCTGGCTAATTTTTGTATTTTTATAGAGATGGGGTTTCACCATGTTGGCCAGGCTGGTCTTGAACTCTTGACCTCAGGTGATCTGCCTGACTCGGCCTCCCAAAGTGCTGGGATTAGAGGCATGAGCCACTTCACCCGGCCTATTTTTGTGTTTTTAGTAGAAACGGGGGTTTCACCATGTTGAAGAGGCTAATCTGGCAACTCCTGACATCAAATCATTTGCCTGCCTTAGCTTCCCAAAGTGCTGAGATTACAGGCGTGAGCCACCATGCCTGGCCAGTTAATACAACTTGATGACACTGTGAAGTTTGAAAGGATAGACAATTTCATGCTAGTCATAAAGCATGTTATTAGCTACATATATTCATTATATATGAACTAGTGATAGGATGAAATAATCATAAAAAAATCATCTATCACTTGTTTTTTTTTGTTTGTTTGTTTTTGAGACAAAGTCTCACTCTGTTGCCCAGGCTGGAGTGCAGTGGCATTATCTCGGTTCACTGCAGCCTCCACCTCCCAGGTTCAAGCGATTCTCCTGCCTAAGTCTCCCGATTACAGGCACCTGCCAACTACACCCAGATAATTTTTGTATTTTTAGTAGAGATGAGGTTTCACCATGTTGACCAGGCTGGTCTCAAATTCCTGACCTCAAGTGATCTGCCTCCTTCATCCTCCGAAATTGCTGGGATTATAGGCATGAGCCACTGCACCTGGCCATCTATTACTTCTTAAAAAGTCTATCAGGGATCAGTTAAAATTAAAAAGCCAAAAAAGATCTAGAAGTGTGACTTTCTTTAAAAAAAAAAAAAAAAAAAAGGTGGGACTTTCTTTAAATAAAGCCAGTAAAATAGTTACCATCTTGGGCAGTATTTCAAATGTCTCTTAGAACCCTTATAACTTCACATTTTAGAGGGTATTTACTATGTATTGTTTTATTGAAATGAAGTATTTTTTTGCTTTTTTTTTTTTTAGACAGAGCCTTGCTCTCTTGCCCAGGCTGTAGTACAGTGGTATGACTTTAGCTCACTGAAACCTCCATCTCCTGGGTTCCAGAGATTCTCCTGCCTCAACCTCCCGGGTAGCTGGGATTACAGGCACCTGCCACCACGCTGGCTAATGTTTTGTATTTTTAGTAGAGACGGGGTTTCACCATGTTGGCCAGGCTGGTCTTGAACTCCTGACATCAGGTGATCCACCCACCTCAGCCTCCCAAAGTGCTGGGATTACAGGCATGAGCCACCACGCTTCGCTAGTTTCCAGCTTTTTAAAGACTAAATAATACTTCATTGTGTAGAATAAATAATGTTTCATTTTCTTTATCCATTCATCTATTGATGGACACAAGTTAATTCCATAATTTGGCCATTGTGAATAGTGCTGCAATGCACAGAGGAGTGCATACATCTCTTCAACATACTGATGAAGAGACACACTGATGATTTCAAATTTTCTAGGTAAATACCCAGCACTGGGGTTGCTGGATCATATGGTAATTCTATTGTTAGTTTTTTAAGGACCCTTTAATTTCCCATAACGACTGTACTAATTTTCTTTTTTTTTTTTTTTTTAATGACTGTACTAATTTTTATTCTCACCAACAGTGTTCAACATTTCTGTTTTCTCCACATCCTCACCAACGCTTGTTATCTTCTGTTTTTTTGGTAACAGTCATTGACAGGTGTGAGGTGATATCTTAAGGTGGTTTTGATTTGCTTTTCCCAAATGATTACCAATGTTGAAAATGTTTTCATATAACTGTTGGATACTTGTATGTCATCTTTTGAGAAATGTCTGTCTCTTCAGGTCCTTTGCCCATTTTTGAATCACGTTGTTTTCTTGCTACTGAGTTCTTTGAGTTCCTTAAATGTTTTGGATGTGTGGTTTGCAATATATTCTCCCATTCCATAGGCTGTCTCTTTACTCTGCAGATTGTTTCCTTTGCTGTGCAGAAGTTTTATCGTTTGATATAATCCCATTTGTCTATTTTTGCTTTTGTTGTCTGGGCTTTGGGAATGAAATCCAAAAAATCATTGCCTAGACCAATGTCAAGAAGTTTTTCCATTGTTTTTTTTCTAGTAGTTTTACAGTTTCAGGTCTTATGTTTAGGTCTTTAATCCATATTGAGTTGATTTTTATATAATTCTGCAGAATTTTCAAATGATAAGAATTAAGCTAATTATATTTTAGAAAAGAATTAAGAAATTTTAAATTAATACTATGTATTCATGTATTCACTTAATAAATGCGTATTAAATACCTACTATGTGCCAAGATTTGTGCTAGGCACTGAACTTTGATGTAAGTATATTCTTCTAATTTTATTGATGAAGATGTGGTAATTTTAAGCATTTTTCTGGAGGATCTTAAGTCACACAGTGGCAGAGCCAGTATTTAAACACTCATCTCTTTGATCCAAAGCTGGGCTCCTTGCATTTACTACAATAATTTGGATTACAGATTAATACTTGATTTTACTAAATGAATTACTATATGAGCACTTTATATAGTAGGCTCCCATAGGACTTTACACTTCATTTTTCTTACCAGATTCAAGAGTAAATCTGTCATGAAAGCCATTTTACCACAGTGCCTTGTGCAGGGTAGAGCTCATTAAATGTTGATGAATGAAAGTTGTTTAAGTAGACTTGTTGTTACACATGGCTGGATTAAACTTCTGTTTTAATTTACTCTTTAAGCTTTACATGGCTTATTTGTAAATCCAGGTAAGTAATTCATTTTAGAACTATTATGATAAATAAATGAGATAATGCCTGTATTAACTGGGTGTGGTGCCTCACACTTGGAATTCCAGCAGTTTGGAAGGCCAAGGCGGGTGGATCACTTTAGGTCAAGGGTTCCAGACCAGCCTAGTCAACATGGTGAAACCTGTGTCTGATAAAAATACCAAAAATTAGCTGGGCATGGTGGTGCACGCCTGAAATCCCAAAATCTCACTATTTGGGTGGCTGAGGCATGAGAATCACTTGAACACTGCAACATTTGAGGTTGCAGTGAGCCAAGATTGTGCCACTGCACTCCAGGCTGGAGAACTTAAAAAGAAAAAAAAAAAAGATAATACATGTATGGCACTAGGCACTCAATAAAAACTTTTTATTTTTTTAAGCAATGTTCTAACCCTGAAATAATAGGTTAAGGTGTATTTAGGCTATAAATTGGGATCCTAGATAAATATTGGTGGGCAGATCTAAGAATTTTGACAAGGAAGAATCATTAGGACCACTGGGGACAAGTGAGAGAAAGGAGCCATTGATGGATATAGATTATAGGCTTGATGTTTGCTGAGTAATGTGTGGTTAATGAGGCTGGGCATGGTGGTTCACAACTGTAATCTCAGCACTTTCAGAGGTTAAGGTGGGAGGATCACTTGAGCCCAGGAGTTTGCTACCAGCCTGGGCAACATAGCAAGACCCCACATCTACAAAAAATAAAAATTAGCCAGGCATGGTGGTACATGCCTATAGTCCCAGTTACTTAGGAGCCTGAGGTGGGAGGATCACCTGAGCCCAGGAGGTAGAGGCTGCAGTGAGCCATGTTTGCACCACTGCACTCCAGCCTGGATGACAAAGCAACTCCCTGTCGCAATAAAAATAAATAAATAAAACCACAAAAACCAAAAAACATGAATGAGGAAGCTAGAAAGGAATATTAGATTGCAGATATAAGGCTCTTCATCCAGAAAGGGAAGATGATCTGGGGAGAAGAGATACAGGATTTAGAGAGGGAAAAACAGAAATTGTATATTAGTTGGATGGATGGATGAAAGAATGGATGAATTAATATATGAACAAATTATTTCAAATTATATTTATTGAGTGCTAGGTACTATGAATTTATTATCCAATGGTAGCAGATCCATGATGGTGGCTATAAAAATTTCTATAGAAATTTATAGGGAATTTCTATAAAAGTGAAGTTTTGGGGTAGCAATCAAGTTGGAGGGGTGTGTGAAGAGGGTCTGGGTGGGGAACAGCATTTGTTTTCATTCTGTAATCCCTTAAGCACACTAGTTCAGATTGAGAAAATGTTAAATAGCAGGAAAGGGCACTGATGAGTGAGATTACAGATGGAACTAATCCCCCCTCAGGGTAACTCTCAACTCTGCCACTGCCACTGCCCTCAAACACCTATAGCCAAACAATAATAAACGCATTTTATCAGATCTATAGCAAGATAGCCGGGAGGAAGGAGCATTTAATTCTCTATGAAGAGAATGTGTGTGGCTGGAGAGTAGATGAGGGAAAGGTTTTACAAAAAGTTGTGATTTTAGTTGACTGTTTTTTTTTTTTTTAGATGGCGTCTAGCTCGGTGGCCCAGGCTAGAATGCAGCGGGGCAATCTTGGCTTGAATCCACCTCCCAGGTTCAAGTGATTCTCCTGCCTCAGCCTCCTGAGTAGCTGGGATTACAGGCGTGCACCACTAGGCCCCGCTAATTTTCAGTACTTTTAGTAGAGACAGGGTTTCACCATATTAGTCAGGCTGGTCTCGTGTGATCCAGCCTCAGGCGATCCACCCACTTCAGCCTCTAAAAGTGTTGGGTTTACAGGCGTGAGCCACCTGACTCTATTACTTTTTTTTTTTTTCTTTTTAAGACGAAGTCTCGCTCTGCCACCCAGGCTGGAGTGCAGTAGCACGATCTCAGCTCACTGCAACCTCCACGTCCTGAATTCAAGCGATTCTCCTGCCTCAGCCTCCCGAGTAGCTGGGACTACAGGCGCACGCTGCCACGCCCAGTTAATTTTTTGTATTTTAGTAAAGACCCAGTTTCACAGTGTTGCCCAGGCTGGTTGCAAACTCCTGAGCTCAGATAATCCACTTGCCTCAGCCTCCCAAAGTGCTGGGATTACAGGTGTGAGCCACCACACCCAGCCTATTCATTACTCTTGAAGAAGGTAATTAATATTCCAAATACCTGTTCTAAATTAAAGTCTTCAAAGACACAGAGAAGCTGGAGATCTTAGCCCACTGTTCAGAATCTGATGAAGTGGGAATAATCTAGAGATGAAGAATGAGCAGTGGCCCAATCATGATAGGCTTGCATGTTATGCCAAAAGTTTTGAAATCCATCCTGTTACTAATAGGAATTATGGGAGAATTTTAGGCATAGGAATGACAATGATAAAATCTTACATATCATTTTTGAGCTACTTCTAAGGCTGAAGCAGGAGAATCATTTGAGCCCAAGAAGTTCAAATCTGCAGTAAGTCACAATCATTGCACTCCAGCCCAGGCAACGGAGCACGGCCACGTCTTTAAAAATAATAACATTTAAAACATAACATTTTTGGAAGATCCAAGAACTATACAGATGAAATACAAGCAACATGACCACCCTAATCCTTTAATTATAAATGGGAAATTATGAAAAAAAAAATAAAGCAAAGTCCCTATTCTCATAGAATTTATATTCCAATGGGTAGAGACAGACAATACAAAAAATCACATATATAATATTAGATAGTGCTAAGTGCTAGAAAGAACAAATTTAAAGCAAGGTAAGGTACACAATGATTGGGTGGAGGAACTCGCTTCAAGGCAAACTCAATGTTCTTTCCACTAATCTCATAGTTACCACACAATAGGGTTTCAAGATGTCTTACTTTCCAACACAACAGCTCCATTATCCTGAACTCTAAATGTTGCAAATCTGTCCACATATTTTATCATTATCTAACTTAATGTCCTTCTTAAATATCTGTGCTGACTTCTCAAAGCTCCCAAAATGAGCAGCAAATTTCCCTCTGAAGATTAAAGAACATTTTACACACTGCACTTAAAACCTTTGTCACTTGTTACTACCATAGGGTCTCTAAATTTCACCCTAAAACAACTCTTCACCATTTTAAAAAGCCTTTAATTTCCATAGCTTGGCTCCCAAGATCTTGTATGTCTCCTTCTCTCTTCCTTCATTGTTTCATTTAAGAAGCATGATAAGGCGGCTGGTCGTGGTGGCTCACGCCTGTAATCCCAGCACTTTGGGAGGCCGAGGTGGGTGGATCCCCTGAAGTCGGGAGTTTGAGACCAGCCGGACCAACATGGAGAAACCTCGTCTCTACTAAAAATACAATTAGCCGGGTGTGGTGGCAGGCGCCTGTAATTCCACCTACTGGAGAGGCTGAGGCAGGAGAATGGCTTGAACCCGGGAGGCAGAGGTTGCAGTGAGGTGAGATCACGCCATCGTACTCCAGCCCGGGCAAGTGACGGAGTGAGACTCCCTCTCAAAAATAAATATATTTAGGCCAGGCGCGGTGGCTCAAGCCTGTAATCCCAGCACTTTGGGAGGCCGAGGCGGGCAGATCACGAGGTCAAGAGATCGAGACCGTCCTGGCCAACATGGTGAAACCCCGTCTCTACTAAAAATACAAAAATTAGCTGGGCGTGGTGGCGTGCGCCTCTAGTCCCAGCTACTCGGGAGGCTGAGGCAGGAGAATTGCTTGAACCTGGGAGGCAGAGGTTGCAGTGAGCCGAGATTGTGCCACTGCACTCCAGCCTGGCGCCTGGCGACAGAGTGAGACTGTCTCAAAAAAAAAAAAAAAAAATATATATATATATATATATTTAAATAAATAAATAAATATATATATATATATATTTAAATAAATAAATATATATACACACATAAATAAAGAAGCATGCTATGTATGGACTGCTTGGTTTGGCAGTCATTCTGCTAAGTGCAGATGATACAAAGAAGAGTAAAAAACAACACCTACTTCTAGAGCTGAGAGTTGTAGCGCATGTGAGTGAGGGCTCAAATCCTTGGCTAGGAACCCATGATGCTAGCGTGGAGAGTTCTATTGCTGCTGGGCTTCAAGTGTCTGATTTAGAGTTGATGCAATCCAGTGTGTCGTGGAGAGCGCTGGAAGGCATATGAAAAGGGGAGCAGCATATTAAAAATAAGGAGAAAGGACTGTCATTGTGTTTACTGAAGTTTCTCTAGAGAAGAAGCCCTAGCCAAATCTCACCCTTCAACCCCCGGGGACCTAACAGAAGAATGCACATCCTCGGGAGCTACCTAAATCTACTGAATTACAATGCATAAGGGCGGGGCCCAGGAATCTGCAGTTTAATAACGAATATCCCCAGGCCATTGCCATGCACGCTCACGACTAGAGAACCATTGGCCTCTCCAACCTTTTCTCACTTCACCTATTAATAGCCCTATCTTATAGAGGAGGAAATTGAGGCGTAGGTTAAGTAACATGTTAAAGTCACATGGAACCAGGGCTGGAATCTAGGCCTGCTTGAGATACAGCTCTTAGTCCGTATCTCTTTTTTGTTTTTTCAGAGACGGTGTCTTACTCTGCCGCCCCACGCTGGAGTGCAGTGGCACAATCTCGGCTCACTGCAACCTCCGCCTCCTGGGTTCAAGCGATTCTCCTGCCTCAGCTTCCCGAGTAGCTGGGACTACAGGCGTGCGCCACACGCCCAGCTAATTTTTTTTTTTTTTTTTTTTGTAGTAGAGAAGGGGCTTCACTATGTGTTGTCTAGGCAGGTCTAGAACTCCTGTCCTCAGGTGATCTGCCCGGCCGCCTCGGCCTCCCTAAGTGCTTGGATTACAGGCATGAGTCACCGCGCCTGGCCAGCTCTTAGTCTTAAACCTAACAGTACGTTATCTCCTTTTGTTAACTGATTTGTTGCTAAAACTTCAACAAGCACTGGACTTGGAGTTTGGAGAATTCAGTCTGAAGGCCCACTAAGTTCAGTCTCGCGAGTGTGAGCAATTAATTCACATTTTGAATTTCAAGTCCCTCGCTTTAGGCAAAACACCACCACCTGATGCTGACCTCAGGGGCAAGACGCCGCAGCTGGGCAGGCACGGGTATGGAAAGGGGGCGATCGATAACTCCGGCGCGCCGCTGACTGTTGGATTGGCTCGAACTTCTCCCGCCAGGCCTAACCTACTCCCGCGCACTCCTGGGCCCGCCCCGCCGCCATCTTTGTCTAGGAGGGAGCGCGCTGCACGCGTGAGTAAACAGCCCGAGCCGAGGAAGTCGAGCTCTGGCAGCGTCCGGGTTCCAAGGGGCAGAGGCGGAGAGGACCTTGTCCTGATCTTCGTAGGTGGGATAAATATTGGGGTCACAGTGGTAGGCCGTGGGGAGCCCTCAGCTCTGCCCAACCTCCGCCCCCTCGCGGCGAGACGCCTCGGTCCCCTGGCTTCTCCCGCCCCCCGTTTGTCTCCTCCCTCTGTTGAAAGCTGCCCGGGAAAGTGGTGGCGGGAGCGGGCCCAGGCCCGAATGTGCTGTGGGCTCAGGTGCCTGGCGCCGGGCGCCGGAGGAGGTTCGCGCTGGGGTTTGGTGCTTCGCAGGCCTGGGGTGCAGACGCGGCGTGGCTGTGAAGCCGGGGCGGGCCTGCGGGTGTGAGGGCCGGACTCACACTGGGCCGCCGCGGGGCTGTTTCCATCGGTCACTGGATTTTTCTCCTCTTCCGGTCCGGGCCTCAGGGTGGCCGACATGACGGCCAGGGGTCAGAGCCCCCTCGCGCCGCTGTTGGAGACTTTGGAAGACTCTTCTGCCTCCCATGGAGAGCAGACTGACGCTTACCTGACTCTGACCAGGTGAGGTCCGTCGCGGGGCGTGCTTGGGGGGGGTGCGCTGGTCCGCCGTGGGGCGTCTTTGGGGGTGGGGTGCGCTTTCTAGGGTGGGGAGAAGTTGGGAGGGGCGCGCAGAATGAATGTGAGTTCTAGAAGTCTGGCGAAGGTGAGGACGCTGGAGTCGCGGACGCGTTGGGGGGGCGGGGGAGATGTATCCTAGGTAACGTTCCCGGGTGCTGCAGCTGGTGCTGCTTCTGCGCTTGAGGTATGTGTTTGGAACGAGGGAGCATGCACGTGTGTTTTGCAAGCGAGAGATTTTTAAAAGTTTTGGTTGGAAGTGGGTGTTGGAGGAGGGATTTTCAGTGTAAACCTCCGATGTATTGGGAAAATGTGGCTACCCCAGAGTTGTCTTTTTAACAGCAATAAACTGATTTTGTTAATTGCAAAATGCTTCAAAGTTATTTTCATGGAAACATACTAAGCTTTTGTAAAACCTTTTGTAAATGTTTAGTAAGTCGTTAGTAACGAGGGATAGGGATCCCTGTTCTTTTTGTAGTCAGGCTGTCACAACTTGCATGTACTGGATGTAAAAACTTATTCTGAGGGTTTTTCTACTTTTATTTCTGATATGCATTGCATTATATATTCTGTATACCCTTAAGGACCTTACCTACTGGGTCAATTCATTTACAAGAGTTCGAAAGTACTTTTTAAACAGATCGTACAGGTATTTTAGGAGTAAGTACTTTTTTATTCCTGTCACCTACTTCAACTGGTGTTCTTCCTGCTTTTTAAGTCGTATGACTGGAGAAGAAGGAAAAGAAGTAATTATAGAAATTGAGAAAAAACTTCCTCGGCTGTACAAAGTTTTAAAGGTATGTGTCTGTTTATTAAATAGGTTTTCACTTTGGGTAGTTTTTAAAAAGTTTTGCCAGTTGACTCATAAAAGCTTTATGAGTCAACTAAAATAACAGCAATAATACTGACTGATTATAATAGTCTTTATTGTTACTTAAGGCCTCTCATGTACTTTGTTAATTACTTTACATGCTTTCTCACTTAACTCTCAATATTTCCATGGGATTGTTTTTTTAACCATCACTTTGCAGGTGAAGAAATTAATTTAATTTGCCTAAAGTTGCCTTAGGGCACTTGATCTGAGTTTGTGCTTTTGAAAACAGGGTTCAGAGATTAGTCTGTTTTTTTCTTTCCTTTTGGAAATCTACTTCTAAGTAAGTGATTCTAAAATTATAATTGTCTTTGGTCTACTTTGTAGGTAGCATTAATTTCTTTTTCCTCATTCGCCCTCAGTATTTGCTGCAACCATTATCTTTTTTGCTTTAGGGAAATGTTTGACATCAAACTAAGGACCTGTGTTCTTGTCCTCACTTGCCTACTCAGTGGCTTCCTGACCTTCCTTAACATCTTTTAAATTTTTTTGTTTTTAGAATGAAAAAGTTGAACTTTATCTCAAGTTTGTTTGAACTCTCATCTTTATGACCTTGTTCTTGTGCTTTTATTTTTGCTTTTAATTTTTAAAATTGAGATGCGGGCCTTGATGGTTGCCTATGCTCCAAGCCATCCTCCCACCTCAGCCTCCTTAGTAGCTGAGATAAGTGGTATTTGCCTCTCCATGCCCAGCTTTTGTGCTGCCTTTTTTTTTTTCCTTTGGACATTCTTGGTCTGTGGCCCAGGCTGGAGTGCAGTCGCACAATCTCGGCTCATTGCAACCTCTGCCTCCCAGTTTCAAGCGATTCTTCTGCCTCAGCCTCCAGAGTAGCTTGGATTACAGGCATGCCCCACACATGTGGCTAATAATTTTAGTAGAGAAGGAGTTTTAGCATGTTGACCAGGCTGGTCTTGAATTCCTGACCTCAGGTGATCCACCCACGTCTGCCTCCCAAAGTGCTGGGATTACAGGTGTGCCACGGTGCCTGGCCGTGTGCCTTTAAACAAGTGTTTCATCCAAACATTTATTGTAGGTTTTAACATGATTTTTGGCTAAGTATTAACAGAGATACTGCTCTAAGTGTTGTCATAGTCATCAACATTTTTTGTTTAAGCAGAAATTTTATTGTGTGCTAGTTAATATTAAATAATATCATTGTTCTATTTTCTTATCATATTCCACATTATAGTAATATGTGTGAAGACATGCACTTTTATATATGTAGTATTTATAGGATCAGGAACTCTATCGCATCCTTTTTTTTTTTTTTTTTTTGAGATGGCATTTTCACTCTTGTTGTCCAGGCTGGAGTGTAGTGGGTGCTGTCTCAGCTCAAGCAACCTCTGCCTCCCAGGTTCAGGCAATTCTTTTGCCTCAGCCTCCTGAGTACCTGGGATTACAAGCATGTGCCACCACATGCAGCTAATTTTGTATTTTAAGTAGAGATGGGATTTCTTCATGTTGGTCAGGCTGGTCTTGAACTCCCAACCTCCACCTGCCTCAGCCTCCCAAATTGCTGGGATTACAGGCATGAGCCTCCCAAAGTGGTAGAATTACAGGCGTGAGCCACCGCCCTGGCCTTGTTGCTTACATTTTGAATCCAGTTGCATTGTTTGTAAATAGGTTTTGTACCTGAAGTTATTTGGATGCACATGGAAGGTCGATTATAGGATGATAATAAGCAGAAACTTTCCCTATCAATTTTAAGTAATGAAAGGATAATTGAGTTCTTTCAGAGTAGGAACTATACCACGTAAAATGGAACGTGTTTCTATTTGTGTTTAGAATTCAGCTAGTATTGTATCTAGGAACCCAGGACATTCTTGAAAATGAGACACATTGTTAAGGAACACATTCAAGTAAATATATTTAATAAAAATTCATTGTAGACATTTACTAGCTATTATCCAGGAGATACAGTAGTAGCTCTCAAAGTATTAAGCCTTATTTAGTTGCTTACAACTGGTTGCTGTACTATATCTCTTACATTCTGTACTGAAGGATTTGCTTTTTTTGGCTTCGTTTTGTATAATTATAGAAGATATTGCAGGGAAGTGTCTGCTTATATATATTTAACCATTAACATTTGTTATTCTTCCTGCTCAATAATAACAATTGAGGATTCCTTGGATATTTGATTCAAATAGTTATGGGGGATTTTGAAGGTAAATCCCTTTAAAGTAAGAAATGGTACAAGGAAGGGGGGTATAGGATAAAAGTAAACATTTATTTTGAGACCCTTTTTGACAGGTTTGGGCTTTTATAGCTTTTACATACATAGTATGAGTTGGGCTTTAAATTCTAGATTGACAGCTGGGCACGGTGGTTCACGCCTGTAATCCCAGCACTTCGGGAGGCTGAGGACGGTGGATCATCTGAGGTCAGGAGTTCGAGGCCAGCCTGGCCAACATGGTGAAACCCCATCTCTACTAAAAATACAAAAAAATTAGCCAGGTGTAGTGGCACGTGCCTGTCATCCCAGCTACTCTTCCACCGGGGAGGCAGAGGTTGCAGTGAGTTGAGATCTTGCCATTGCACTCCAGCCTGGGCAACAAGAACAAAACTCTGTCACACACACACAAAAATTCTAGATTTGCATGGATTAAAATTCTCTTATCTATAAAATAAGGTTTAAAAACATTTTTTATTTTACTATTCAGATATAATTTTACATTTTAGCCCCTTCTTTTTCCCAGTCTTAGAGAAAGAGATGTCACTCCAAAGCTGTTAGCTTTTGCATTTGAGTCTTTTGCTTACTCTGGAGGGCCTTGCTCCTTTTTCCCTGTCATGTCTTTAGCGTTTTTCATCTGTTAACCTCTTTTTCTTAGCCTTCATAGGTGTGGAGATAGCCTTTATCTTCATTTAGCTGATCTCTATCCAGTTCCTTCTCCTTTCTTTACCAAGCTGTATTATACATGGCCTTCTGATCTTATTCATTGTTTGTTTATATTTTTTATGCCCATTCTCAAGGATTTGTTGATTGGAGTAAAATGTGATGAATTTGCTTGTGCTTTCTAAAAATTAATTTATGTTTGTGCTTGTGTTTAATAAATGACTGTTTTTTGTAGACTCACATTTCCAGTCAGAACTCGGAGCTGAGTAGTGCTGCGCTACAAGCCCTGGGGTTTTGCTTATATAATCCCAAAATTACTTCAGAATTATCAGGTAGATACATTTCTTGTGGCTGTTAATATTTTTAGACTATAAAGAAAGTATAAATTTCAAGTATTAATAGTTTGATGCTGTTAAAAGTACTGTTGTCTCTGGATTAGTTTCAGAACCTGTAGTTAAAGGTTGGCTTTTAAGAAAGAATGTTTAGATTATCATCACCTACACATAAGCCCTAACTTTGATACTGCAAAATGTGCTGAAAGATAAGAGGTATTTAGGCCAGGCTTGGTGGCTCACACCTGTAATCCCAGCTCTTTGGGAGGTCGAGGCAGGCGGATCAAGATGTCAGGAGTTGGAGACCAGCCTGGCCAACATGGTAAAACCCTATCTCC
Organism: Ateles fusciceps; assembly: GCA_036589455.1. Taxonomy (NCBI): domain Eukaryota; kingdom Metazoa; phylum Chordata; class Mammalia; order Primates; family Atelidae; genus Ateles; species Ateles fusciceps. The sequence continues at coordinate 11,159,841 of JAZHEH010001266.1, read as the reverse complement.
ACCATGCCTAGCCAAAATGGAAACTTTTATTCGGGCATATGCACTAAGGAATATGCTGAATTGGAAAGTTCTTTGCCATAACGATAAATGTGAGATAATTTGGAACTAAAAGTGATAAAGCACAGAACGTAACACTTTCCAAGTTTCCAAGTAGTCTGCGCTGTTGCTCGATAGTTAGCAGATTGCCATTATAAAGGAAACCCTTATCTTTAATGAAGGAAAGTTAGGAATATATAATAAAAACGTCAAAGTTGTTACCACCTTTTACACTTGATCTTGGCCAAAAGGCTGAGAAGCAATACCATTTTTTTGAGGGAAAAGCTGCTGCTTGTTCTTTTTTATGTATGGAAGTATTAGCAACCTAAAGCAGTTCTTTATTTTGGAGCAGAGATGCAGGATTGAAAACATCTTATCAAAAACTGTCTTGTATGTTAAACTCTACAATATCTGTAGTTATTTCAGTTGTACGAGATACCTGATTTGGTGTCTACTATTTCTCTTAGGATACCTTCCGCTCTAATCTGAATTTTATGTTCTGGAGAGAAGTTTGATATCAGCATTGGTTCTCTGATCTATTCTCTGGATATACATTTATTTTATGATTAATGAGTATATTTTCTCTACTTTTATATTCGAGACTTTAAAGAATATCAACTATTCTATACAAAATTAAAATGCTTGTTTTTCAGAGGCAAATGTTCAAGAACTACTTTCAAAACTGAATGATACCATTAAGAGTTCAGACAAAAATGTACGTACCAGAGCACTTTGGGTGATATCTAAGCAGACATTTCCGTCTGAAGTTGTTGGCAAAGTGGTGAGTATAGTTTTTGTGTGTGCCTTCTTAACTATATGCCAATAAAAAACAGTTCAGGCTTACTTCATTTGTATTTATTTGGTTTGTTTTTTAGGTATCCAGTATAATTGATTCATTAGAAATACTATTTAATAAAGGAGAGATGCATTCTGCTGTCGTTGATTTTGAAGCATTAAATGTTATCATAAGGTATGCATTTGGATGCTGTGCAAATTGAAGAATAGTTTTCATAAGTTTACCTCAAGGAGAGGGCTTTTGGGATTTAAATGACAGACATTAAAAGTGGGGAATGTCATTTACGCCAAAAGACTTGAGGACAAAAAGTAACAGAAAGATGGAAGTAGATATGCATAGGTTACTAGGTTTTTTATTTTTATTGCGACCATGTTCAAGGTGAAGTCTTGGTTATGTTCCTCCTGGTAACATACATAGTTCAGGTTTGAAAAATAGCTCTTAAAGCTTGTGTAAGGGTTTAAAAAATAATGTAAATTCATAAGTGGGCTTAGTGGTTGTTTAGGAAGCTAATCAGTGTCTAGCAGAGAATAGAAGAGTACCTTCCTCATTTTTATAGCAGGCATGCCAACAGCATAAACTCCTTTTGTATTTTTTTGTTTTTGGTTTTTTGAGACAGTCTCACGCTCTCTCCCAGGCTGGAGTGCAATGGCACGATCTTGGCTCACTGCAACCTCCGCCTCCTGGGTTCAAGCACTTTTCCTGCCTCAGCCTCCCGAGTAGCTTGAATTACAGGCATGTGCTACCATGCCCAGCTGATTTTTGTATTTTCAGTAGTGATGGAGTTTCACCATGTTGGCCAGGCTGGTCTTGAACTCCTGACCTCAGGTGATCCACCGCCCTCAGCCTCCCAAAGTGTTAAGATTACAGGTGTGAGCCACTGCACGTGGCATAAACTTTTTTTTTCTAAATGTAAACTCTTGGATGATATGATTTCTGTCTTCCCTGTTTTTTGTTCTTTATAAAGTTTTCTTATTGCTTTAACTTCCCACTGTTGAATGCTCTGATTGATGCTCAGATTATGTCATGGTTGTTTGGCTATCCTCTTCTATAACAATGCTGAATTTAGTAGTATAACAATAATTAGTACAGCTGGCCCTTTGTAGGTTCTGCATCCTTGGATTCAAACAATTGAGGTTTAAAGTCTCAGAAAAATTGCATCTGTATTGAACATGTACAGACTGATTTCCTTGTCATTATTCTCTAAATAATACAGTATAACAACTACTTACTTAGCACTTACATTGTATTAGCTATTAGTAATCTAGAAATGATTTAAAGTGTACGGGAGGATGCGCGTAAGTTTTGCAAATAGAGAGTCATGTGTCACATAATAATGGGAATACATTCTGAGGAATGCATCATTAGTTAATTTCGTTGTTGTGCAAACGTTATAGAGTGTACTTACACAAACCTAGATAGTATAGACTACTATATACCTAGGCTATACAGTACAACCTGTTGCTCCTAGGCTACAAACCTGTACATTATATTACTGTACTGGGTATTGTGGACACTTATAACACAATAGTATTTGTGTACCTAAACATAGAAAAGGTACAGTAAAAATATGATATAAAAGGTTAAAAAATGATACACCTGTATCTGGCACTTAGCTGCAAATGGAGCTTTTAGGATTGAAGGTTCTTTGGGTGAGCCAGTGAGCGTGATGAGGGAATGTGAAGATCTAGAACGTGACTTTGCACTCTTGTAGATTTCATAAACACTGTACAGTTACGCTACATTAAATCTGTAAAATTTTTTAAATAATAAATTAACCTTAACTTACTGTAACGTTATTTATTTTTTTGAGATTTGAGATGGAGTCTCACTCTGTTGTCCAGGCTGGAGTGTAGTGGTGTGATCTTGGCTCTCTGCGACCTCCACCTCCCGGGTTCAAGTAATTCTTGTGCCTCAGACTCCCAAGTAGCTGGGATTACAGGTGCCAGCCACCATGCCCAGCGAATTTTTGTATTTTTAGTAGAGATGGGGTTTTGCCATTTTGGCCAGTCTGGTGTTGAACTCCTGACCTCAGGTGATCCACCCACCTTGGCTCCCCAAAGTACCAGGATTACAGGCGTGAACCACTGTGCCTGGCCAGCTTACTGTGACTTTAAATTTCATTTGTTTTTTAACTTTTTGACTCTTATAAGAATACTTAGATTTGGCCAGGCACAGTGGCTCATGCCTGTAATCCCAGGACTTTAGGAAGCCCAGGTGGCCAGATAACCTGAGGTCAGGAGTTCGAAACCGTAATCCCAGAACTTTAGGAAGCCCAGGTGGCCAGATAACCTGAGGTCAGGAGTTCGAAACCAATCTGGCCAACATGGTGAAACCCCATCTCTAAAAAGAATACAAAATTAGGCTGGGTGAGGTGGCTCTCACCTGTAATCCCAACACTTTGGGAGCCCGAGGCGGGTGGATCTCCTGAGGTCAGGAATTGAAGACCAGCCTGACTGACCTGGAGAAACCTCATCTCTACTAAAACTACAAAATTGGCCCGGCATGGTGGCGCATGCCTGTAATCCCAGGTACTCAGGAGCCTGAGGCAGGAGAACCGCTGGAACCTGGGAGGCGGAGGTTGCAGTGAGCCAAGATCATGCCATTGAACTCCAGCCTGGCCAACAAGAGCGAAACTCCATCTCAAACAAAACAAAACAAAACAAAAAAGAAAATTAGCTGGGCATGGTGACGCGAGCCTGTAATCTCAGCTGTTTGGAAGGCTGAGGCCCGAGAATTGCTTATACCTGGGGAGGGGCAGAGGTTGCAGTGAGCTGAGGTTGTGCCCCATACCTCAGCCTGGGTGATAGAGTGAGACTTGATATCAAAAAATAATACTTAGCTTAAAACACAACATACAAATATACAAAAATATTTTCTCTCATTAGATATTCTATGAGCCTTAATTTTTTTTTTTAAACTTTCAAAACTTTTTGGTTAACAACTAAGACAGCACAGCCTAGGGCCTCCACAGGGTCAGGATCATCATTATCACTGTCTCCCACTTCCACATATTGTCACACTGAAATGTTTTCAGGGGCAATAACATGCATGGAGCTGTCATCTTCTGTGATTGATGCTGCCTTCTGGAATATCTCCCGAAGGACCTGTCAAGGGTATTTTACAGTTGGCTTTTTTTTTTCTTTTTTTTTTTTTTTTTGAGACAGAGTCTTGCTCTGTCGCCCAGCCTGGAGTGCAATAGCACTGTCTTGGCTCACTGCAACCTCTGCCTCTGGGGTTCAAGTGATTCTCCTGCCTCAGCATCCCAAGTAGCTGGGACTACAGGTGGGCGCCACCATGCCCAGCTAATTTTTGTATTTTTAGTAAAGACAGGGTTTCATCATGTTGTCCAGGATGGTCTCAATCTCCTGACCTTGTGATCTGCCCACCTCGGCCTCCCAAAGTGCTGGCATGACAGGTGTGAGCCACCATGCCTGGCCCAACTTTTTTTCAATGCAAGTAGGAGTAGTATACTCTAATGATAAAAATTATAGTGTAGTATATACATGAACCAGTAACTTATTTATTTATTTTTGAGATGGAATCTTGCTCTGTTGCCAGGCTGGAGTACAGTAGTGCGATCTCGGCTCACTGCAACCTTTGCCTCTCGGGTTCAGGCGATTCTCCTGCCTCAGCCTCCCAGGTAGCTGGGATTACAAGCGTTTGCACCACACCCAGCTAATTTTTGTATTTTTAGTAGAGACGGGTTTTCACTGTGTTGGCCAGGATGATCTCATTCTTCTGACTTCGTAATCAGCCCTCCTCGGCCTCCGAAAGTGCTAGGATTATAGGTGTGAGCCACTGTGCCCGGCCAGTCATTTATTATCATCATATAGAGCAGTATTATGTCCTGTATATAATTGTGCTATACTTTTATATGAATGAGAGTGCAGATTTGTTTACACCAGTGTCATCAGAAACGTAAATAATGTATTGCACTGCAGTGTTAAAATAGCTGCGATGCCACTAAGTTACAGCAACTTGTCAGGTCCCTTATAATATTAGGGGACTACCATTATGAATGTGCTGCATCTTGGACCAAAACACCAAAATATTGCTCTGGTGCATGACCATACTGTCCATTTTATATTGGACTTGAGCATTGTTGTGAGGTCCTGGAACCAATCCCTTAGGGATACTGAGGGATGACTGTTTTAAATATATGAACCTAAAGACAAGATTTGTTCTTTAAAAAAAAAATTGCAAAACCATTAACTTGCTAGTTAGTAAAAATTAGATCTGTTTCTTGTATGTATATGCATATTTGTATATATTCTAAAACTAATGGGCTATACTGTGTACATTTCTATGTGTCACGTATTTTACTGCTTGTTTAGACTTAAAACATGAGGTCCTGCTAATTATTCATTGATTGCTCTGTTATAGGCTAATTGAACAAGCGCCAATTCAAATGGGAGAAGAGGCAGTGAGGTGGGCAAAATTGGTCATACCTTTAGTGGTTCATTCAGCACAAAAGGTACATTTGCGGGGAGCAACTGCTCTGGAGATGGGAATGCCATTATTGCTTCAGAAGCAGCAAGAAATAGCATCTATTACGGAGCAACTTATGACTGCTGTGAGTGTTTTTTTTAATGTAATGATTTTCTGGATACTGCATCAGAAGATTCTGCACTAAACTTAAAATTCAGTCTGGGGACCAGGTACAGTGGCTGTCAGCTGTACTCCCAGTGCTTTGGGAGGCTGAGGTGGGAGGATTGCTTGAGGCCAGGAGTTCCAGACAAGCCTGGGCAACATAATGAGACCCAATCTCTACAAGATATTTTTAAAATTAGATGGGTGTGGTGGCATGAGCCCATAGTCTCAGATGCTTGGGAGGCTAAGGCAAGAGGATTGCTTGACTGGAAGTTTGAGGCTACAGTGAGCTATGGTCTCACGACTGCTTTCTAGCCTGGGACTGAGTGAAACCCTGTCTCAAAAAAAAAAAAATCCATCTGGGCTTATTGGTATAGTTGCACTATGCTGTAGGATTTTAGCTTTGAATGAAAACAATAATTACATGAGCTAGTGTAGGCTCATTGCTCCTACATAGCAGTAAGGAAGGGAGCTATCTGTTCATTGCTACTAAAATCCAGACATTTTACCCCATTCCCAATAAATAGGAAGTAGGGATTATATTTCTGAAAGAGGGAGAGCATTAACTGATTCACTCAAGTTTGGGTTGTTACTGTACAATCCCAGTAGGTAGAAATTTAATGTACATAAATTTATCTAGTCTATAGTTTTCTAACTATTACTTGCCACAGGTTTTAGGTTTTCTAACCATTGTTCTTCTAACATTTGTTGGGCATCTGATACGTGTAGTCCATTGTTGCAGGTGCTGTGAATATAGCAGTGAACAAAAGGGGTTTGTGGAGCTTATTTTCCTATGGGAGAGATAATTAAGTGCATAGTGTGGTAAGTGAAGAACGCTAAGGTGAAGAGCAAGGACTGGAGAGTGCCGCTAGAAAAGAATGGTAAGGTGGTCAGAGAAGGCAAAGGAAAGGACATTTGAACAGTGGTTTGAAGGTAGAGTAGGAGTTACCCATGTGGATAATGTCGGGTACGCTCATTCCAGACAAGAGAACCATGAGGGCAAAAGGCCCGGCTCTAATGGTTGTGTACCTGGTTTGTGTTTAGGGAACACTGGGCAGTATGACAGGAGTGGAGTGAATGAGAGTGAGAGGAAAAGAGGGCCCAATCACATAGGACCTTGGTAGGGGGTCATTGTAAGGATGGGTGTTTAGGTTATATGGAAAGCCATATTTCAAGGTTTTGTTTTGTTTGTTTAAGAGACAAGGTCTCACTATATTACCCAAGCTGGTCTCGAACTCCTGGGCTCAAGCAATCCTCTCCCTTCAGTCTCCCAAAAGTGTTGGGATGATGGGCATGAGCCACCATGCCCAACCCCTAAAACCCAGGATTTTACTTGCTTAAAATGCAGGCTTCTTAGTATTGTTCAGTATAACAAAGTAACTCTAGTATCTTCGTAAACAGCTTTATTCTGATGAATTCATCCTTTTTTTTTTTTTTTTTTTTGGATGGAGTTTCACTCTTGTTGCCCAGGCTGGAGTTCAGTGGCGTAGTCTGGGCTTACTGCAACCTCTGCCTCCCAGGTTCAAGCGATTCTTTTGCCTCAGCCTCCCGAGTAGCTGGAATTCCAGGTGCCCACCACCATGCTTAGCCAATTTTTGTATTTTTAGTAGAAATGGGGTATCACCATGTTGGTGAGGCTGGTCTTGAACTCCTGACCTCTGGTGATCTGCCTGCCTCGGCCTCCCAAAGTTCTGGGATTACAGGGATAAGCCATGGTGCCTGGCCTATAAAATTCTTTAACTCATTTATCAAGCTTGCAACAAAGCATATATGAAATTCTTTATAAATATGAACTACAGTTATTTCAGATGTCGACTATGAAGCTTTTAATGTATTTTTTCATTATTAGTGTGAAAATATTAAAGCAGTTCATTTAAACTCCAGTTAATGATGTGCATGCTGACATTTTTAGGGTAAAGTATACTGGTAGGAAAAAAGAGCTGGATTGCTGGATGATAGGGTGGCCAGATAGGTGATAAGAAAAACATAGTAAAGTGTTAATGGTAGACTCTAGGTGTTTGCATTAGAATATTTACTGTAAAAACTCATTCAGATTTGCTATATGCTTTAGTTTTCCTTTTGGATTTTTTTGGGTAGGGATATATATATACACACACATTTTTTTTTTTTTTTTTTTTTTGAGACAGTCTCACTCTGCTCACTGCAGCCTCCGCCTCTCGGGTTCGAGCAATCCTTGTGCCTCAGCCTCCCGAGTAGCAGGAATTGCAGGTCCCTGCCACCAGGCTCAGATAATTTTTGTATTTTTAGTTTTCACCTTGTTGGCCAGGCTGATCTTGAACTCGACCTCAGGTGATCCGCCTGCCTCAGCCTCCTAAAGTGCTGGGATTACAGGTGTGAGCCACGGCACCTGGCCTTGGGTGGGGTAATATTTTTATTATGGAGAAAACTATTTGGCTGAATCAGTGTTTGAAAATTAGTCCTAGACTTTGGTATTGGATTTTTTTTTCTAAGACTCTGGTAAATTAATTGCTTTTGTTTGCAGAAATTAATCTCAGAACTCCAGAAGCTATTTATGAGTAAAAATGAAACCTACGTGTTAAAATTATGGCCTTTGTTTGTCAAACTACTTGGAAGGGTAAGTACCCAGTTAATGGAACAGTCTACAGTTTTTATATGCTGGACCCTTTCTTTTCTTACCTTTCCTTTGTACAGTTGATGCTCATTATTTATGCATGCCTGGTCACTAAAATTTATTTGTAAATCTCAAATCAGTACTTGCATTGCTTTTGAATCTCAAATCAGTACTTGCATTGCTTTTGCCATCATTTGTAGACACCCAGAGTGGCAAAGAATTGGAGTCACACAGTTCTGGAAAGTTCATCTTTCAAGCCAAGGTCAAGCAAGGTTACGTCCTGCTTTTTTGTTTTAGTTCTCATACCTTAAACAGGTATCTTTTTTATAATCCATGTAATGCCACATTTTTCACTTTTCTGTTTTTTCCCTGGTGGTTTCACTGTTTAAACTTGGAACCCAAAGCCTAGGTCCAAGTGCTGTCTAGTTTGTGTTCCTAAGCAAAGGAAGACTGTGATATACCCAATGGGGAAAATAAACCTTGTTCAGGCATGGCACATCTTATAGAGAGCTGCTGACTTTGAGTTCGATGTTACCGAGTCAGTAATATAAAATATCTTCTCATAGGTGGATGTTAAACCGGTTATATATTGAACAGTTGACAAAAGGGTTGTGTCCATAGACTCAAACCTAACCCTATATTTCCCATGGGAGTGATCGCTCAGTATTTGTTAATTTAGTATACAAAGGGACTTTATACAATAGAAGACCATCACTACTGTGAATAATGAGAGAGAATCAACTGTATGTTCAACGATTAAGCCAGATTTTGGGTGGTGGAAGGTGTGCTGCTTTTATTGTGGTAAATATATATGTGTTCTAACCATTTGTAAGTGAACAATTCAGTGGCATTAAGTCTATTGATAATTTAATAAGCATCACCGCTATCTATACCCAAAACTTGTGCATCATCCCCAACAAAAACTGTACCCATTAAGCAGTAAACTCCTTCTGCCCTCCTCCCTGACCCAGACATTGCCCTCTGGTAATGTCTATTCTATTTTCTGTCTCTGAATTTGCTTGTTCTAGGTACCTCATATAAGTGAAATTACAACGTTTTGCCCTTCTACGTCTGACTTGACTTAGCATAAGGTTTTTTTTTTTTGAGACAGAGTTTCACTCTTGTCTCCCAGGCTGAAGTGCAATGGCATGATCTCAGCTCACTGCAGCCTCTGCCTCCTGCATTCAAGCAATTCTCCTGCCTTAGCCTCCCCAGTAGCTGGGACTACAGGCATGCACCACTACGTCCGGCTGATTTATATGTTAGTAGAGACACGGTTTCACCATGTTGGCCAGGTCTCGAACTCCTGACCTCAGGTGATCTGTCTGCCTGCCTCAGCCTCACAAATTGTTGGGATTACAGGCGTGAGCCACTGCAACCAGGGAGCAGCAAACTCTTCTGTAGCAGTTGCACCATTTTACATTCCCACTGTAATGCACTAGGGTTCCACTTTCTTAACATCCTCACCAACACTTTTTATTTTTTCATAATAGCCATTCTAGTGAACGTGAAGTGGGATTGCATATAGATACATGCGTATCTGTGGTATAGATTTTGCATTTCTCTGATTGCTAATGATGTTGACCATCTTTTCACATGGTTCTTGGCTGTTTATTTCATTGTCTGTGGAGAAATGTCTGTTTAAGTCCTTGGCCCAGTATTGTTGTTGCTGAGTTGTAGCTCTTTATATGTTTCAGATATTCATCCCTTATCAGTTAATGTGATTTACAAATATTTGCTTCCATTCTGCAGGTTGTCTTTTGCTTTCTTGGTAATATCCATTGCACAAAGTTTTTAGTTTTGATGAAGTACAATATATATGTATATATTTTTGTTACTGCCTGTATTTGACATCATATTGATGAAGTTGTTGCCAAATCCAATGTCATCTTTATTTCCCAATGCTTTCTTCTGAGAATTTTCCAGTTTTAGATTTTGAGTGTAGATTTTTGAACCATTTTCAGTGAATATTTGGATATGGTGTAAGGTGAGGGTCCACATTCATCCTTTTGCATGCAGGTGTTCAGATTCCTCAGTACCATTTGTTTAAAAGGTTGTTTTTATTAAATCCTTGTGGTCCCCTTATTTTTGCTTTTTTTTTTTTTTTTTTTGAGACAGTCTGTTGCACAGGTTGGAGTGCAGTGGCACCATCTCGGCTCACTGCAACCTCTGCCTCCTGGGTTCAAGCGATTTTCCTGCCTTACCCTCCCACATAGCTGAGATTACAGGTGCCGGCCACCACAGTTGGCTAATTTTTTTTTTCTTTTTTGTATTTTTATTAGAGATGGGGTTTTACCATGTTGGCCAGGGTGGTCTCAAACTCCTGAGCTTAAGAGATCCACCTGTCTTGACCTCCCAAAGTGCTGGGATTACAGGCATGAGCCACTGCGCCCAGCCTGTGGTACCCTTAAAATCAATTGAACATAGGTGCAAAGATACATTTCCAAGCTCAGTATTCTGTTGGTCTGTATGCCTGTCCTCATGCCATTACCATATGTATTAATTACTGTAGTTTCATACTAAGTTTGGAAGTCAGTAAGTGTGAGTTGTCTGGGTTTTTTCTTTCCACGATTGTTTTGGTTTTTGTTTTTTTTTTGAGACGGAGTCTCTATTACCCAGGCTGTAGTGCAGTGGTGAGATCTTGGCTCACTGCAACCTCAGCCTCCTGGGTTTAAGTGATTCTCCTGCCTTGGCCTGCTGAGTAGCTGGGATTATAGGCGCCTGCCAGCGTGCCTGGCTAATTTTTGTGTTTTTGGTAGAGACTGTTTTACCATGTTGGCCAAGCTGGTCTTGAGCTTATGACCAAAAGCGATCCACTGGCCTTGGCCTCCCAAAGTTCTAGGATTACAGGCGTGAGCCACTGCACCTGGCTGAGGTGTTTAATTTCTTTCAGCAGTGCTTTGTAGTTTTCATCTTGTGTCTTTAACTTCTTGAGCTAGATCTCTTACTAAGTATTTCTTTTAGCTCTCGTAGCTATCTTGTGTATTTTTTTTCTAATCCATTTTTTTTTGTTACTGTTTTATAGCCTAAGATTATATGTGGTTTATGGCCTGTTAGTAGCATTAGTGTTTATGTAATTTTTTATTTGTGATACATTGTTTACTTGTCATTTTTCCATTTTGTACTTTATTTTGCTTTAAAAAAAAATTTTTTTTTTTTTTTTTTTTTTTTTTTTGCTCCTGAGCTCATAGTTTCCTTTTTGTTTGATAGTATTCCCATTTAAATCTTACATAATATTTGGAAGTAATTCAGAAGTTAATCCAGTTTTCTGCCAAGAGTGGTGGCTCACGCCTGTAATACCAGCACTTGGGGAGGCCGAGGAGGGTGAGTCACTTCAGGTCAGGAATTCAAGACCAACCTAGCCAACATGGAGAAACCTTGTCTCTACTAAAAATACAAAACTTAGCTAGGCTTGGTGGCATCAGCCTGTAATCCCAGCTACTTGGGAGGCTGAGGCAGGAGAATTGCTCGAACCCAGGAGGCAGAGGTTGCAGTGAGCTGAGATGGCGCCACTGCACTCCAGCCTGGGTGACAGTGAGATTACTTCTCAAAAAAAAAAGAAAAGAAAAGTTATTTCATTTTCTTGATTTTATGTCAATTTTGCTGTATTTATTACTAGATACTACCTTTTTTAAAAAAAATGCTGCTTTTACAGCCATGAAATTCCTTAATTTTCTTTTCTTTCAGTCCAAAAGGTTATTTTTATTTTCAGGGTTCAACACCTTTTTTCTCTAATACTGATAATTTTTTTTTTTTTTATATAAATGTATATTTTGTTTGGTAGTGCTTTGATAAAGTTTAGGATTTATCCACCCTCCTAATGTTCTCTAATGTTTTAGAAATGTTCTGTGTTATGCATTATCTGCTTCTTCAAACTTTATTTATTTTATGGTCTTGAATTTGGAATGTGTGTTTAGAGTTAAATATTTTCTTAAATTCCTAAGACTTTTTACGTATCTGACACTGAACACATCTCTTTGTTGTGTGAATAATTTGTCTTTTGTCTCCCTGTTAGATTATGAAGTCCAAAGACCATCTGTTAAGTGAATGAATAAATGAATGATAACAATTATTGTTTCGTGCAGGTAAATAACTTCTTAATGATTTTTCCCTTTTTAAGACCTTGCATCGAAGTGGGAGTTTCATCAATTCTCTGTTGCAACTAGAAGAACTAGGATTTCGTAGTGGATCACCCATGATTAAAAAAATAGCTTTTATTGCTTGGAAGAGTTTAATAGATAATTTTGCTTTAAATCCAGGTAAGTAGGTAATATTTTAACAGTTTCGATTTTCTATGAATTCATTTTGTTTAAAGCAAGATAAATGTAGTTTTTCTGGTTTTTTGGATTTTAAGTTGAAATTAAGCTATTACTGAATTATTTTCATTTTAAGGGAACAGGAATAAATTTGTACTAAATAGAAATCAAATGCTAGGCATTGAAAATCGCAAATATAAAATTTGCTTTACAGTATTTCAAAAACTGAACAAAGTGAAAAGTGCTGTTTGTGGCTTCCTTGTTTTTTGTTTTGTTTTGTTTATTTTTGATTTGACACGGAGTTTTGCTCTGTCTCTCAGGCTGGAGTTTAGTAGCGTGATCTCGGCTTACTGCAACCTCCACCTCCCAGGTTCAAGTGATTCTCCTGCCTCCCCCTCTTGAGTAGCTGGAATTACATGTGCTGGCCACCACACCCAGCTAATTTTTGTATTTTTAGTAGAGACAAGGTTTCACTATGTTGGCCAGGCTGGTCTCGAACTCCTGACCACAAGTGATCTGCCTGCCTTGGCCTCCCAAAATTCTGGGATTACAGGCATGAGCCACAGCACCCAGCCTATTATTTGTAACTTTCTTACATGTTAACACTGAGTTGAGTACTTTTTGTATATTTTACTTAATCATCACAATAGACCTGAGATGTAATTATTATCACTATTTTAGAGAGATTGAATAGTTTGCCAGAGGTCACACACCAGGCAGTAGGTAATAGGAAACAATTGTGATTTCCATGGAATAAAAATATCAGTGATTGATGGCTTAGTTCTTTCAGGATCTCCAGAAGAGTACCTAGTAGTGGGTTAATGTTAATATATGGAAGTGATTCCTTTTGATTTACTTTAACCTTATCTTCTTATTGTCCAGTGGAGTTTGCCGATAATATGTTTATAAGGAAGAATATTTAGCCCAAAACTGGTTTAGTATGAGTACTTAACTAGGTGGTAGTTAATCTTAGATTTAATTAATACTGTATGTTTACAAGAGCTGCAAAGTAATGTTTATCCTGTATTTTTCCTGCCAAAGACAGTTAATTATCCCATTTCTTCCTCCTCTTAATATGTTTTGTAATGTGATTATTCGCATTAAATGTAATTACTTTTACTTAAAATACTGGTAAAATTATATTTTGGGGACATAGGTTTTTTTTTTTTTTTTTTTTTTTTTTTGAGACGGAATTTCGCTCTTGTTGCCCAGGCTGGAGTGTAGTGGCACAATCTTGGCTCAGTGCAACCTCCACTTCCTGGGTTCAAGTGATTCTCTTGCCTCAGTCTCCCAAGTAGCTGGGATTACAGGCATGTGTCACCATGCCCAGCTAACTTTGTATTTTTAGTAGAGACAGGGTTCCTCCATGATGGTCAGACTGGTCTCAAACTCCTCACCTCAGGTAATTTGTCCACCTTGGCCTCCCAAAGTGTTGGGATTACAGGTGTGAGTCACCACACCCAACCTGTTTGGGTTTTTTTTTTTTTTTTTTTTAAAAAGACAGGATCTGTCATGTCACCCAGGCTGGAGTACAGTGGCACTATCATGGCTCACTGCACCCTTGACCTCCTGGACTTCGGTGATCTGTCCACCTCAGCCCCCCAAGTAGCTGGGACCACAGGTGAGTGCCACCATGTCTGGTTAATTTTTGTATTTTTTGTAGAGACGTGGTTTGGCCATGTTATTCAGGCTAGTCTCGAACTCCTGAACTCAAGCGATCCACTTGCCTTGGCATCCCAAAGTGTTAGGACTATAGGTGTGAGCCACTGTGCTTAGTCTACTATAATTTTTAATTGAAATTGTAGCTTATTTTTATAAGCTGACATGTATTTGGGTCTAACTCTGTAAACCCAGAAGTGTGAGGTAATGTTTGGGGCTACAATCTTTAGGAATGAAGTTGAAGCATAAAATACAAGTGGTTTAAAGAAGATAAGTTAAAAATAAGTTCAGAGCTAGAGAATCCATGACTGATACTGTGGATCAAGGAAGTTATCAAGGAATCAGACGACTGTCTTTTTACTCTGTCATCTTCAGTTTGTCTTAGGTGCAGACAGGAAGGGAGGGAAGGTAGAAGAGCAGAAAAGACTTCTTCACAGCTGAGTTAGTTATACCCAGAAAGAGCCTTCTAAGAATCTTACATACACATTCACTTAAATTTTACTATGTAGAATGGCTCAATAGAGGACTAGAAAAAGTGGTCAAAAATTGTCACCCATCTCTGTCCTGCATAAAATCAGATTTTGTAATTAAAGATTGGTTTATTGCATGGCAATTAATAATCTCTGCTACTATAGAGATACTATTATGGAGCTATTTGCATAAATAGAATAGGAGGTTGAGTGCAGTTGGCTCATGCCTGTAATCCCAGTACTTTGGGAGTCCGAGGCGGGTGGATCACCTGAGGTCAAGAGTTTGAGACCAGCCTGACCAACATGGAGAAACTCCATCTCTTCTAAAAATACAAAAATAAGCTGGGTATGGTGGCGGCACCTGTAATCCTAGCTACTCCACAAGCAGAGTCAGGAGAATAGCTTGATAGCAAGAGGCGGAGATTGTGCCATTGCACTCTGGACTTATCAACAAGAGCGAAACTTCGTCTCAAAAAATAAATAAATAAATAGAATAGAAGCCCCAGAAAGGAAGTGTTTTGGATGGGAGAACTTGTTCATATAATGATCTGCCTTAATTTTCTTGTAGAAGTGTTCATTGAAATAGCTAAATGGCAGAGTAGTTGTAACAGACATTGTTGAATGCCATTCCACCAAATACATGGCCTGACTGATGTTTCAGAATCCTTTTGAAGTCTATTTCATTTATTTATTTATTTATTTATTTATATTTTTGGAGACGATTTGCTCTGTCGCCCAGGCTGGAGTACAGTGTTGTAATCTCGGCTCACTGCAACCTCTGCCTCCCGGGTTCAGGAGATTGTCCTGCCTCAGCCTCCTGAGTAGCTGGGATTACAGACGCCTGCCACCACGCCTGGCTAACATTTTTGTATTTTTAGTAGGGACAGTTTCACCATGTTGGCTAGACTGGTTTCCAACTTCTGACCTCAAGTGCCCCGCCCACGTAGCCCACCGAAATTGCTGGGATTACAGGCGTGAGCCACCATGCCCGGCCCTTTTCAGGTGGTGTTTTGTTTTGTTTTGTTTTGTTTTGGAGACTGAGTCTCCCTCTGCTACCCAGGCTGGAATGCAGTGGCGCGATGTCAGCTCATTGCAATCTCCGCCTCCTGGATTCAAGCGATCCTCCTGCCTCAGCCTTCCAAGTAGTAGGAATTATAGGTGCGTGCCGCCACACACTGCTTATTTTTGTATTTTTGGTAGAGACGGGGTTTCACCATGTTGGCCAGGCTGGTCTCAAACTCCTGACCTCATGATCCACCGGCCTCAGCCTCCAAAGTGCTAGGATTATAGGTTTGAGTCACCATGCTCGACGTTTAGGTCTTTGACAAGTTATTTAGCACAGACTATGTCTTAATTTTACGTATTTCCAGTCTTACTGATTTGGCATAAATATTTTGTCTGAAGATTGGATTTAATTTCTATGCTGAATTTTAGCAATCTGATTATTGTTACTGTAGGACAGTCTTGAATTTAAATGAATCTATGTTTCAAAAATGTATTCAATCAGTGGCCCCAACAGTAATGATTTTGGATGGAATATATGAATAATTGATTTTTTAAAAGGATAGTCTTGTTTGACATAATGTAAACATATGCCTCCATTTCTTTGTCAGATGAGGATGATGAGAATGCTAAAGCAGCTAGGACAGTATTTCTCAAAGTTGTGGCATTTTGTGCTGGATAATTTATTGTTTGGGACTGTCCTGTGTGTTAAAGTTTAGTAGTGTCCCTAGTCTCTACTTAGTAAGATGTCAGCAGCATCCCCCTCACTTGTACCCAACCTAAAATGTTTCCTAGTGGGAAAATTGTCCTGGCACACAATATCTAATAAATATTACTTACTCTTTTTAAAATCTATCTTTGCTTTATTGAGTGTTTTTGGTGCAGGTGTACTGCAGTTTATCAAAATGCAAGTTTTGGGTAGAGCAAGGACAGCCTGGGGATTTAGTTTTTAAAAAATATTTTAAAATCTGTTCTCTGTGTTCTCATACTCGTAGATCTTGCTTATCCAAAAAAAAAAAAAATCTGTTCTCTGGCTGGGATAAAAGACTATTATTGCATAACTAATTTTAGAATCTTAAGTTTGGACGTTTCTTTACCTGTGTGCTTATTTTCTTTTAAGACATACTATGCAGTGCAAAAAGACTCAAGTTGTTAATGCAGCCTTTGAGTTCCATTCATGTGAGAACAGAAACTCTAGCATTAACAAAACTAGAAGTCTGGTGGTATTTGCTGCTGAGACTTGGACCTCATCTTCCTGCTAATTTTGAACAGGTAACATTTAAAGTGTTGACTATAGGACTTTATGTTTTTTGTTATTGTGTTCTCAAATTCTTACGAACCTAATCTTTTAGTGTTATTTTTGCTTTTTATTAGCAGACCGGAACATATAAAAGATATTTCTCTTTACTGGCACAGAATTTAAATTCATTTCCCACAAGGGATATTGTTCAATTGCTTGAAATGGAGCCCCTTTTACCTGAAGTGTTTTTATTTTTTACTTATTTATTTATTTTGAGATGGAGTCTTGTTCTGTCACCCAGGCTGGAGTGCAGTAGTTAGATCTTGGTTCACTGCAGCCTCCACCTCCCAGATTCAAGTGATTCTCCTGCCTCAGCCTCCTGAGTAGGTGGGACTACAGGTATGTGACCACGCCCGTCTAATTTTTTATAATTTTAGTAGAGATGGGGTTTTGCCATGTTGTCTAGACTGGTCCCGAACTCCTGACCTCAAGTGATCTGCCCCCGCCCCGCCTCCTAACATGCTAGGATTACAGGCGTGAGTCACCGTGTCTGGCCCTGAAGTGTTTTTAAATCAGCAAATACTCAACAATATTTATTCTTAGTCTACAAGCATTATGATTTTAAAAAGAAACTTTGGCCGGGCACGGTGGCTCATACCTGTAATCCCAGTACTTTGGGAGGCCGAGGCAGGCGGATCACAAGGTCAGGCGTTGGAGACCAGCCTGGCCAATATGGTGAAACCCCGTCTCTACTAAAAATACAAAAATTAGCTGGGCATGATGACGCGCACCTGTAGCTCCAGTTACTTGGGAGGCTAAGGCAAGAGAATTGCTTGAACGCAGGAGCAGAGATTGCAGTGAGCCGAGATCAGCCACTGTGCTTCAGCCTGGGCAGCAGAGCGCAACTCCATCTCAAAAAAAATTTAAAAAGCTTTTTTTTCCCCAGAGGGTTTGGAATATAATTGAGAGGAAAATCATCATCAATGAAATCAAGTGCTACACAGGGTAGATACAAGGTTGGACCAGTTCTTATTTTTCGTTTCTCCTTTTTCTAGGCTGCATGGTGATAACCAATGACTTACTCATATTGTAGTTGTTTTTAATTGTTACACAATGATTTTACAAATTCTTCAAGATTTTAATATCCTTACTGATATTTAGATCTAAAGTTTAATCTTAGCCTTTTGGGTTTTTTGCAATTATTTCCATCCTTGGTTTTTGAATTTTTTTTTTTTTTTTGTAACGAAGCAGCTCTGATAACATCTTTTTTATTTCTTTATCACTCATTCTGGATTTTAGGGGTATATTTTACTTCTGCATCTGTGGTCCTTAAATTTTATATAAATAGCTGCATAGGAGGGAGTGTGTTCTTGGAAAGGTGGACTTATAAATATATTTAAGCCATGTTTATTCAGTTCTTAATTTTTTATTAAGACTTAAATTTTATACAACATGAAGTAATTGAAGTTGGGCATTGACAGTAACGTAATTTGGATCATAATGAATTTTCCAAATTCTACCATTATAAGGGTCTAATAGGCTAGTCTTAATGCATTTGTCCAGTACATTAATTGGAATCATTTGTTTGGTAACTACATGTGGCTGGTACTAGGTTGGTGTTACAAATGAGCTATGTCTTAGTTCATATTTTCCAGAGCTTTTAAAAAGTTAAAATTAGCCTACCAATAATGTGTAGAATTCAGATGATTATGTATATAAACAAATTTAGGTAATACACATTTAAGGCAAATAACAGTTGTAATAAAACGTTCATTTTTTTTTCCAAATTTTATTTTTTAGCCTGTTGGTGCATGAAAACAACCTGTAAAATGGAATATATTAAGGCTCCATTTAAAAGAAATTTATATTATGTGAGGATTTTAGAAACTGTGACAGTTGTATAGTTTATAGATTGATATTTTCCCATCCTTCACCCCAACAGGTTTGTGTGCCTCTGATTCAAAGTACAATAAGCATTGATTGTAATGCTTCACCTCAAGGCAATTCATGTCGTGTAGCTGCATCTCCAGGTTTAACTCCTGTGACTCCTGTAAACAAAGGTAAGAGGTAGATAGCCTTGTTTTTTGTTTTTTTAATCAGGCTTTGTTGACCTAGAACCATAGTTTTGAAGCAGGAAGGAGAAAGGGCTTTGAGAGGTTTTGCTCAGTGTTTTTCATATGAAATGAAGCACTTCATAATTTTTAGGTTCATTACCCAAAAATCCATGTTTTCCTGTTATTTTATGTTACAGATTACTGTTGTAAGTGCATTGTTGTGATTTAGAAGAGACAGATTTTTTTTACTATATTGTATGAGGTACATTACACAAAACTCAGAGCAGCTAACATGAAACTGTGGGCTTTAGAACCAGAATCTTAGCACTATTAAAAACAACACATCAGCCGGGCGTGATGGCTCACACCTGTAATGTCAGCAGTTTGGGAGGCCTAGGCAGGTCACCTGAGGCTGCCAACACGGTGAAACCTCGTCTCTACTAAAAATATAAAAATTAGCTGGGCATAGTGGCAAGCTCCTGTAATCCCAGCTACTTGTGGGGGCTGAGGCAGGAGAATCGCTTGACCCCGGGAGGCAGAGGTTGCAGTGAGCTGAGATCACGCCACTGCACTCCATCCTGAGTGATAGAGCGAGACTTAGTCTCATAAAAAAGAAAAAGAAAAAAACAACCCTTCAGCCAGGTGCAGTGGCATGCACCTATAATCTCAGTACTTGGGGAGGCTGAGGTAGGAGAATCACTTGAGGCCAGGAATTTGATACCAGCCTGTGGTACATAGTGAGACCCTGTCTCTACAAAAAATTTAAAAATTAGTCGAGCACAGTGGCATCCACGTATAGTTACAGCTGCATAGAATCCCAAGGTTGGAGAATTGCTTGAGCCCAGGAGTTTGAGGGTATAATGAGCTATGATTGTGACTGCACTCCAGCCATGGCAGTACAATGAGACTGTCTCAAAAAAATAGAAATGTCTTAGCAGATAGAATAAAAGTGTCTTTTTATGTATATTATTGAAAGACAGTTATTTCATATGTATTATGTTTGCCATCTGAGTCTTCTGAATTTATGACAGAATACCTGCATATTAATATTTCAAGGTGCGGATTCATGCTTGAGACAAACCCTGTTTTTAAAAGTTACATTGAAATGAAATATACGCATTTGGGTAGCCAATATAAAATAAGCTTATATGACTTACTCTTTTTTCTTTAAAGGTGCTTCCTCCCCATATGGAGCCCCAGGAACTCCCCGAATGAACCTGAGTTCGAATTTAGGTGGAATGGCCACAATCCCTTCCATTCAACTTTTGGGACTTGAAATGTTGCTTCATTTCTTGTTGGCTCCAGAAGTCTTGAGTTTTGCTAAGCAAAATAAATTTGTGCTAAGCTTAGGTATTTAAATGTTTTAAGAATAATTTTAATTATATTAAAAAAGTCCAGAACTTAGTGGATTGGGGTGAGGAATTTTTTCACAGCCAAAATACTTTATAATTGTATATAAAATAAATGTAAATCTTTTTTATAGAAAAAGCACACCTACTTAATAGACGATACAAAGTTTTATAGTGAGAAATGTATTTCATAAATCTGTTGTTTTACGTGGTTATCTTTTATTCTCCCCTTTCAGAGCCACTTGAACATCCGTTAATCAGCAGCCCTTCTTTTTTTTCCAAACATGCAAATACACTTATCACTGCTGTTCGTGATAGCTTTGTTGCAGTTGGAAAAGATGCCCCCGGTAAGAGAATTTGATTTATTACTTAAACGTGTGTTTTAAAAGAAGATAAAATAGGCCAGTCACAGTAGCTCATACCTGTAATCCCAGCACTTTGGGAAGCACAGGCGAGTGGATCACTTGAACTCAAGTTTGAGACCAGCCTGGGCAACATGACAAAACCCTGTCAAAAAAAAAAAAATACAAAAACTAGGTGGGTGTGGTGGCAGACACCTGTAGTCTCAGCTGCTCGGGTGGTAGAGGTATGAGAATTGCTTGAGCCCAGGAGGTAGGAGGTTGCAGTGAGCCAAGATTGTACCACTGCACTCCAGTGTGGGTGATAGAGCAAGAACCCTGTATCAAAAAATAAAAAATAAGATAAAATAGCAAATATTATGGTGCCACTTACCAGATTGTTCATCAGATAGTTTTTGAACTTTACATATATTCATTTAATCTTTGCAGTAACCTTCCATGTAAGTTATGAGGAAACTGGGTTGTACAGGAAATACTTAAGTCGTACAGAGTCGCTTATAAATGGAGATTGTTCATCAGATAGTTTTTGAATTTTACATATATTCATTTAATCTTTGCAGTAACCTTCCATGTTCATTTTACAAATGAGGAAACTGGGTTGTACAGGAAATACTTAAGTCATACAGAGTTGCTTATAAATGGTATTAACTGTGATTGAGGCTCAGGCTCTATGGCTCCAGCATCTGTATCTAAACACTTGTGTTATATGGCCTATCAAATAATAAGGAAAGGAAACTTCAAAAATTGTTTGCTATTTAACTGGTTGGAAAAAGAATCACAGTGAATCACATAATTTTTTTCTATTTGTTATTAGATACCCTTCTGAATATCTGTGAACAATCTCTATCTCAAAAGTAGTGAGCATTCAATTCAGAAAAGAAAGATAATGGAAAAAAGATAAAGCAATTACCCTTAGTTATACAATTCAGTGTTAACATGTTATAGTTGTTTTAAAGAACACAATTATGGCTGGACATGGGTAGCTTACGCCTGTAGTCCTAACACTTTGGGAGACTAAGCTGGGTGGGTCGCTTGAGGCAGGTATTTATAACCAGCCTGGGCAACATAGGGAGAATGCCATCTTTACAAAAAATAATAATAATTAGTTGGATGTGGTGTGTGCCTATAGTCCTAGCTACTTGGGAGGCCGATGTGGGAAGATTGCTTGAGCCCAGATTGTTGAGACGACAGTGAGCTATGATCGTGCCACTGTACTCCAACCTGGACAGAGCAAGACTCTATCTCAGAAAAATAAACACGTGTAGTTTCTACAAACAAAAATGAGGTGATAGTGTTTTATAGACTTACTACAGGGCTGACTATCATGAGGAAAATTATATTAAATTATTAACTCTTGTTCAATTTATTTCTTTAGAATAAGGAAGTAAAGGGAGAGTGTTAGTCATAGTACAAAGTCATATATACTTCATTTAAAATACTTCTTTGTTTGACAGATGTGGTTGTCAGTGCTATCTGGAAGGAGCTAATTAACTTGGTGAAGTCAGTTACTGAATCAGGTAAGCATTATTACACTGATCAAATGATTTTTTTTTTTGAAACAGGAGGTGGTCACATGATTTTTATAACATCCAGTGAATTGTTTGGCCTATGTAAAATTTATTTTAAAAGTATTTATTGTACTGTCATAGTTTCCAGGTTTTAATTTGCAGTTGATGCTTGAACAACACTGGAGTTAGGTGTGCTGACCCACCACACAGTCAAAAATCTACATATAACTTTTGACTCCCCCAGAACTTAATTACTGATAACCTGTTGATTGGAAGCCTTGCTGATAACATAAGTAGCTAATGAACATATATTTATGTGTTATTAAATGCTGTGTTCATTAACAGAGAAAAGAATGTTAGGAAAATCATAAGGAAGGGAAAATACAGTCATTACGTGGAAATGGGTTATCATATCCTTGTCTTCATGTTGAGTACGCTAAGGATGGAAAAGGAGAGGTGGAACTTGCTGTTTCAGGGATGGAGGAAAACCTGAGTATGAGTGGATTCATACAGTCCAAACCTGTGCTGTTCAAGGATCAGCTGTACTTTAAACAAGGCACTTGTTGATTTAGAAAAAAATTTTTACAGCTCTCTGTGTAGTCACCTCTAAAAATGCATGCTTAGAAATACACCCTTCTTGCCAGGCATGGTGGTTCATGCCTGTAATCCCAGGACTTTGGGAGGCTGAGGCAGGTGGATCACCTGAGTTCGGGAGTTTGAGAACAGCCTGGCCAAGATGGTGAAACTCTGTCTCTACTAAAAATACAAAATTAGCTGGGCATGGTGGTGCATGCATGTAATCCCAGCTACTCGGGAGGCTGAGACAGGAGAATCACTTGAACCCAGGAGGCGGAGGTTGTGGTGAGCCAAGATTGTGCCATTGCACTCCAGCCTGGGCAACAAGAGCGAAACTCCATCCCCAAAAACAAAAGAAAACCAAAAAAAAAAAAAAAAAGCACCCTTCTTGGCTGGGCATGGTGGCTCAACGCCTATAATCCCAACACTTTGGGAGGCTGAGGCGGGCGGATCACGTGAGGTCGGGAGTTTGAGACCAGCCTGGCAAACCCGTCTCTACTAAAAATACAAAAATTAGCCCAGTGTGGTGAACACTTGTAATCCCAGCTACTTAGGAGGCTGAGGCAGGAGAATCTCTAGAACCTGGGAGGTGGTGGTTGTAGTGAGCTGAGATTGTGCTACTGCACTCCAGCTTGAGTGACAGAGTGAGACCCTGTCTCCAAAAAAGAAAAGAAAACTCTTTTTGCTTTTTAATAGGTAACAAAAAGGAGAGACCAGGTTCTGAAGTTTTGACTCTCTCGTTAAAGTCTTTGGAAAGCATAGTAAAGTCTGAAGTATTTCCTGTATCAAAAACGCTGGTAAGTGTAATACCCATATGTTGCACTTTAAAAACCATATTCTGAAGTTAAACTTTATATTGAAGATATTTGCACAGATCTAGTTTGTGAAGACATTTTTTGTATCAAGCATTCCTCAGTAGTTTAGCCCTATTGCAGTAAGTGCCATTCTATTAACTGTAGAGTCATTTGAAACCTTTTTAATAAAGTGACTATAACAACAACCACAGAAGTCTTCAATGTGATAAGAAAACAAGTATCTGCCGTACAGAGAAAAAATAGGGTAAAGGTCATGAAACTTGAACTGAAGAAACTCAGATGTCCTTTAATTTTATGATAGGATTGCTGAAAACCACTGATGGTTAGCGGGTACCTTGTTTTAAATTAACCATCTTTTACTAAGATAATGACTTTGGTATTAAAACACATTTCTGTTTTTAACGTGTGTAGTACAGGAAGAAAAGTGAATTGGATATAATTTTGATGATACGAGCATCTCAAAATAAGGTCCAGATGGAACTAACAATATCCTTATTTTAATTCTGATTTTGTTTCCTTTTTGTACTTTGACAGTTACATGTTCTGTGGCAGTATAGCATAGTGATTAATAGCAAGGGCTCTGGAGCAGATTAGGTTTAATACCAGCCCAACTATTCATTAGCTGAGTAAGTTTGTGTAATTTATCTATTCTCTTGGCTTTTTTAACCCTGTGTGTAAAAAGGGAATGTAACAGTAGTTGAGTCAAAGACTAAATGAGTTGATACCTGCAAAATACTATGGGCCAGGCACAAACTAATACTGTCTATTATGATTACTAATCTGTTTCAGATGACAGTATGTGAAAGTGTATTTTCACTGATGTAACTTTCATACTGTTACAACCTTTAAGCTGTGTAGTACATGTTCATACCAGTATGTTACAGCTGGTGGCTCACACCTGTAATCCCAGCACTTTGAGAGGTCGAGATGGGCAAATTACAAAAATTAGCCAGGCGTGCTGGCACGCCTGTAGTCCTAGCTATTCTGGAAACAGAGGTGAGAGAATCACTTGAGCCCAGGAGGTTGAGGCTGCAGTGAGTCAAGATCGTGTCACTGCAGTCCAGCCTGGACAACAGTGAGACCCTGTCTCAAAAAAGAAAAGAAACAATATAGTAATATTTTTGGAGAGCAGTTTGGTAGGCTCAGTCAGTTTGATTTAGCAGTCTCGCTGTTGCTCAGGCTGGAGTGCAGTAGAGCGATCTCGGCTCACTGCAACCTCCATCTCCCAGGTTCAAGCAATTCTTTGCCTCAGTCTTCCAAGTAGCCAGGATTACAGGCACCCGCCATCATGCCTGGCTAATCTTTGTATTTTTAGTAGAGTTGGGGTTTCACCATGTTGGCCAGGCTAGTCTTGAACTCCTGACCTTGTGATCCACCTGCCTTGGCCTCCCATAGTGCTGGGATTATAGGCATGAGCCATGCTGCCCAGCTTCATGTAGCAGTCTTTTTATATATTGATGCAAAAACTCTGTAACAAGGTAAAATGAAGATGAGTTGTAAAGTTTAGTGTAAAGGCTTTAATGGTTTAAAGGAATGTGTGTATAACCGCCTACTCAGGAAGTACGTGTTTTTCTGTGTACTTACATATATAGAAATTTAGAAGGTCTGGGAAAGTAGACTCCAAACTGTGCAAGTATTGATTATCCCTAGAGATGAAAGACTTTGCCTGCTTTCTGTATTTCTGTGTTTGAACTTTTAAAACTGATGCAGATATATTCATGTTAGTGAATGAATGTTTTTGATCTTTTTTAACTAATGAGATTATATTTATGTTAATGAATGAACATTACTTGTAACTGTTAAACAGTTAACACTCAGACTTTTATTAGGTAATATTTTTATGGCTAATTTACTGTAAAACCTTTTATCTCTCATAGGTCCTCATGGAAATTACAATTAAAGGACTTCCTCAGAAAGTATTAGGTTCACCAGCATATCAGGTTGCTAATATGGATATTCTTAATGCAAGTATCTTAAATGTAATATGATGAGGATTGGCCAAAAACAATCGTATTTCCCTTTTTTATTTTCATTATTATTTTTTATTTATAATTGTTTTTTTGAAACAGATTTCACTCTTGTTGCCCAGGCTGGAGTGCAATGGCTCAGTCTCGGCTCACCATATCCTCTGCCTCCCGGGTTGAAGTGATTCTCCTGCCTTAGCCTCCCGAGTAGCTGGGATTACAACATGCACCACCACGCCTGGCTAATTTTGTGTTTTTGGTAGAGATGGGGTTTCTCCATGTTGGTCAGGCTGATCTCAAGCTCCCGACCTCAGGTGATCAGCCTGCCTCAGCCTCCCAAAGTGCTGGGATTATAGGTGTGAGCCACCCTACCCGGCCATATTTCCCTTTTTTTAAAAAAGATACTTTATGTAAAATTCTGAGAGTATTGGATTTGAAGTATGTTGACCAAATTAAAGGAAAAACTGATACTTAATGTAAAGAATCAAATGTGCTGCTGTGTGAATGATGAAACTATTTCCCTGGATTAAATAAATGTCTCTGAAAGGAAAATTTTCTATTTGTTTATATATGATAATAGTGCTGGTTGCTGTTACAAATATTGGAAGCTAATATAAAATGCACTTAGTATCTCTAGGATGTAGGCATTGTGATTCCTGCGAGTTTTAAGTTGATGTTCTTTTTATATCTGGAATCTCATCATTTCTTGATTTCCTGTATGAGGAAATAGCTATGTTTAGAATATAAAGAGCTTGATTTTTGTGTGTAGTTTACGGAAATAATTTTACTAAGATGGTTGTCATACCCTAAGTAATGCCAGAAGTTAAATTTGTCATGCTAAAACAGTTTTATATCTTAAATAACCAATTACAGAAAACAAGTGTTCTATTCTTTGTAACTGAGAAGATTGACTTCATTTTCTCCTTCAGGGAACTCCAGCTTTGTTCTTAATTCAATTAATTTTCAACAATCTCTTGGAATGTGGTGTAGCAGATGAAAGGTAAGTTTGTACTTTAACTTAAAACGTTGTTTGTCTTGGAAAGATTATGTAATAAACGAAACTATTTCATAAGTTTAAGATTTTTTTTAAAAAGAATTCATTTCCTTCAGCACCTCCTGATATTTAAGAAAAAATAAATAAATAAAAGAATTAACTTCGTTAGTTATTTTAGAATCTTGTTAACATTCAGTTAATATTTGTGCAAAAAAGTTGCTGTGTTCATAATTTTTTTTTTTTCAGGTTCTTTCTCAGTTTGGAAACACTTGTAGGCTGTGTTCTTTCTGGTCCAACTTCACCACTAGCTTTCAGTGACTCTGTTTTAAATGTTATCAATCAAAATGCAAAGCAATTGGAAAATAAGGAGCATCTCTGGAGAATGTGGAGTGTTATAGTCACTCCATTAACCGAATTGATTAATCAGGTACGAAATTAGTCTGCTACATACTTTAGATATTTTTTTTTTGTTAAGTGCAATTAGGGAAATGAATAGAAGTTTGAATTTGAATAGAAGACAGTAAATATTTTTTCTTGTGGAATTGGCAAACTTTGTGCTTTTGATTGATTTTATCGCATTTCTGCCTCAGTAAAGAAACTATAACTTAATGGGGACTAATCAGCTTCATTTTGTTCAGTAGTGATTATAAATCTAGAAGGCTCACGTAGATGTAAATCCTCGTATATTGGATTCTTTCAGTAGTTGTATTAACAGAGAATGACAGGAATCTTGACTAGGCCATATATTCCCATAGGTAAGCCACATTGGTGATTACCTCAGAGCCATATAGCATTCCCCTAAGTTAGGAATCTGTCAAGAGTTGAATAATCTGTATGTTTAAATACTTAACAAAAGTGGGAATATTGACAGACTCTGGAGCACAAGTTCTGTTCATGATTTGTCAGCCTCTTTGTCCATCTTTAAATGGAATATGCATTTGCTGGGCTGGTAGTGCTGTAACTGAAAAATGAAATAACTCCAAGGATTTTTTTCTTTCTTTCTTTTTTTTTTTTTTTTTGACGAGTTTCACTCTGTCATCCAGGCTAGACCTCCACCTCATGGGTTCAAGCAATTCTTCTGTCTCAGCCTCCTGAGTAGCTGGGACTACAGATGCCCGCCACTATGCCTGGTTAATTTTTGTATTTTTAGTAGAGATGGGATTTTACCATATTGGTCAGGCTGATCTCAAACTCCTGATCTCAGCCTCAACCTCCCAAAGTTTTGGGATTACAGGCGTGAGCCACCGTGCCCAGTTGAATTTTTTTTATGTTATAGTTATGTAGCCCTTGTTTTGGCTACTCAAGCCAGCACACTATTCTTCTGGAAGAAAAGTCATTTACATTTTTCTTTTTTTTTTTTTTTGAGGTGGAGTTTGCTCTTGTCACTGAGGCTCACTGCAATCTCTGCCTCCTGGGTTGAAGTGATTCTCACGCCTTAGTCTCCCGACTAGCTGGGATTACAGGCAACTGCCACCATACCTGGCTAATTTTTTGTATTTTAGTAGAAATGGGGTTTTACCATGTTGGTTAGACTGGTCTGGAACTCTTCACCTCAGGTGATCCACCCGCATTGGGCTCCCAAAGTGCTGGGATTATAGGCGTGAGCCACAGCACCCAGCCAGAAAAGTCATTTACATCCTTTTTTTTTTTTTTTTTTTTTGAGACTGAGTCTAGCTCTGTTACCCAGGCTGGAGTACAATGGCATGATCTCGGCTCACTGCAACCTCCGCCTCTCAGGTTCAAGCAATTCTTCAGCCTCCCAGGTAGCTGGGATTACAGGCATGTACCACCACACCCAGCTAATTTTTGTATTTTTATTAGAGACAGGGTTTCATCATGTTGGCCAGGATGATCTTGATCTCTTGGCCTCGTGATCCGCCCACCTTGGCCTCCCAAAGCGCTGGGATTACAGGAATGAGCCACCGAGCTGGGCTCTCATTTACATTCTTAAATAGCTTCCTACTGTTAGAAGGATGACAGAGGCCCTTTTTATGATATTAGTTCTTGCTTAAATGCTGTGTTTGTATAGTAGAAGACTACTACTATAGTTGAGTTGCCTCTTGGATTCTATTTTAGAACTTAAATGTAGTGCATAATTCCCCCCAGGTTGCTATTAACAAATTACAGCCAACTCGTGACTTAAAACAACAGGGATTTATTTTCTCATAATTCTGGATACCATCTATCCAAAATTAAGGAGTTGGTAGAATTGGTTTCTTCTGGAGCTCTGAGTCAGAATTTGTTCATGCCTCTCAGCTTCTGGTGGTTGCTGGCAATCCTTGACCTTCCTTGGCTTGTGACTGCATCACTTGACTCTGCCTCCATCTTCACATTTTCATTTTACAGAAAAGACTCCATTCATTGGACTGGGGCCAACCCTAATCCAATAGGACCTCATCTGCAAAAACTGTATTTCCAAATAGGACTACATTCATAGGTTCCAGGGGTTAGGAGTTAAATGTATTTTGATTCTCAGTATTGGGGGAGACAGTTTTGCCTACTACTTCTAAGTTATGTTGCTACTTAGGATTAGAATAAGATGGTAATTTGTCTAACTTCATTATTTTTCTTGTTTTAGACTAATGAAGTAAATCAAGGTGATGCCTTAGAACATAATTTTAGTGCCATTTATGGTGCATTAACTTTACCAGTAAACCATATTTTTTCAGAACAAAGATTTCCAGTGGTAAGGCATTTTCAAGTATTTATCTCTGTAAGCTTCCACAATGATTTTTTTTTTTTTTTTTTGAGTTGGAGTTTCACTGTCATCCAGGCTGGAGTGCAGTGGTACAAAATCGGCTCACTGAAACCCCCGCCTCCTGGGTTCAGTCAGTTCTCCTGTCTTCAGCCTCCTGAGTAGCTGGGACTACAGGCGTATGCCACTGCATCTGGCTAATTGTTGTATTTTTAGTAGAGTTTCATCATATGGTCAGGCTTGTCTCAAACTCCTGACCTCAGGTGATCCACCAACCTCAGCCTCCCAAAGTGCTGGGATTACAAGTGTGAGCCACCATGCCCAGCCCACAGTAATTTCTGAAATAACACTTCTTTATGACTTTATTATGAAGGAAGAGGGAAGTTGTTTTGGACCTTTGATAATTTTTGGTATCATAACTTATTTCCTCTCTTCAATTAGATCTCTGGGCTGTGGGGGGAAAGGTTATTACCCTGTGTTAGTCTCTTTGGAGTTTTGCTCTTGGTCACCGGACTGGAGTGCAGTGATGCGATCTTGGCTCATTGCAACTTCCACCTCCTGGATTCAAGCAATTCTCCTGTCCTAGCCCCCTGAGTAGCTGGGATTACAGGAATCTGCCACTTTGCCTGGCTAAGTTTTTGTATTTTTAGTAGAGATAGTGTATCGCCATGTTGGCCAGGCTCGTCTTGAACTCCTGACCTCAGGTGATCCACCCACCTTGGCCTCCTGAAGGAAGTGCTGGGATTATAGGTGTGAGCCATTGTGCCCGGCCATTAGTCTGTCTTATGACACATTAAATGTTTCAGTGTTTTAAAAAAATGTTAAAGATGTATGATTCTGTAAGCTATTTGATACATAGATATATATTAATGAAATTTCTTTTTAATTGTTATTGGTAGGCTACCATGAAGACTTTGCTTAGAACTTGGTCAGAATTATATAGAACATTTGCTCGCTGTGCTGCTTTGGTGGCAACAGCAGAGAGAACTTGTGCTGTGAGGAACTTTCTTCCAAGATTATGTCCAGTTTGGAAGATGAAGACTTTTCAGTGAGTTTGATACTACCTTTTTTTGTTTGTTTTTGAACTATTCTTTTCAAGTAAATCGAGATAACATTTGTGAAATATCACTTCTGCTTCTATTCATAAGTAAGAAAGTTGATATTGAAAACAAGTACTTTGTGAAACAGTTTTGTGTCTGGGCTCTAAGGTCCACGTTTTGGTATCATTAACAGTGAAGATGTTTTACTGTACTGTACTGTATACCTCCTTGTGCTTGCGTCATTCTGGATTAATCAAAGACCTTGCTGTCACGGACCTCACTTTCTCATATGTATGTGTTAGATTTTTAAATTCAATTTCTTTGAAAGTTTGTAGTCATAGACAATGTAAGTCTCTTTTCTCTTTCCTTCCCTCCTCCTGGAAAGGACAGCTGTTGACAGCAGATTGATACATATCATTCCAGAATAGACCTCTTTCTTTGTATTTACACAGTCATTTGCATAGTGATACTTGTGTATGCGTATGAATACAGTGTTCTTGCCAATGAAATCCTTACTGCATTTATTCCTAAGTAATTGTGTAACTTTTCATAAAACACTGTCTTGACTCCTTTTCAAGTCAATCCGTATATCTCTATTATTTCTTTCAACTGCTGTCCAGTATTCTGTAGTACGGTTGTACCATTACTTGGAATTCTAGTATTTTAAGGACATTTTGGTTGTTTGAATTATTTATTACTGTGTGTAATCCTGGTAATGGTCTTCACACAGAAACCATTGTTTTTCCTTGCCAATTATTGAAATGATATTTGTTGTGTGTGTTTTCTCTACATCTTATATCTGACACACATTTTAATGAGGAATAAAAGAAAGTAAAAATAGTTGTTTTTTTTTTTTTTTTTTGAGACAGAGTCTCATATTGTCACCCAGGCTGGAGTGCAGTGGCACTATCTGCGCTTACTGCAACCTCCGCCTCCTGGGTTCAAGCAGTCTCCCGAGTAGCTGGGACTACAGGTAGGTGCCACCACGTCTAGCTAATTTTTGTATTTTTAGTAGAAAACGGGGTTTCACCATGTTGGCTAGGCTGGTCTCGATCTCCTGACCTCAGGTGATCTGCCCACCTTGGCCTCCCGAAGTGGTGGGATTACAGGCCTGAGCCACCGAACTGGGCCATAAATATCAGTTCTTATTGTAACAGATTACAAACAACAAAGCCAATTCCCCTTCACAGACGTCTTCTCAACAGTAATAATCACTACCTATAGTTAGATGTTCACTGTTTTAGTGTTTTAAATGCATTTATATACATATCCTCTACTTGCTATTAGCACAATTCTAATTGTATTTGTCAGAGTGACTTTACAAATGTAAATCAGATCTTGTCACTCTTGAAATACTACTGTAGCTTTTTGATAGATTTGTAATAAAATTCTGAGCTCCTAACACTACCCATGAGGTTTCTGCTTCCTTCGTCAAAGGACATACCTAATGGAGTTTGTTTATTTTTGTTAGAGCATCTTATTTCCTTTTTAGCACTGTCTTGAAATTGTTTCTGTACTTCATTTTGTTACTTCCCCCATACTCCATGAGGTTAGGGACATTATCTTTTATGATGGTGATTGTCTCTAAGATCTGTCTACTAAATAAATAATGTGCATGTTTTTATAACTGATAGGGAGAATGTTGACCCTCAGCTATCACGTTTTATTAGTTAGGCTGTGTTTGCCTTTGTTCCTTTCCAGAAGAGACTTGGAGTCTATCGAATTTCATAAAATAACCTGTTGGAGATTTGCTTGGCTTTGGTAACATTGAATTCACAGATTAGGAAAATAGTTTACATCTTTCTCATCAAATTGTTCTTTCCAGGGATTTGTGTTTATTTAGGTCTTCTAAAGTTAACCTAACTTGATTATTGTTTTTAAGCTGTTTTTTAACCTATTATAAATGGGTCTCTCCTTCCTTCATACTTGATTGTTGAAGTACATAAAAGTTGTTGCTTATATATTTCCTTATGTTGAATCTCGTGTTTTTGGGATACACTTCTGGTTAAAGTGCTATTCTTTTAAATTATCATAGGATTCATGTTTTTTCTGCATGTATCTTCGTAAGTGATACTGGAGTTATTGTTCAAAGTATTATAGTAATAGTAACATCTTAGAGTGATTTAGAAAACTATCCTTCGCCAATTTAAATAGTGTAAGAGGAATGCCATATCTATAGTTGTATTGTTCTTTCTTTTTTTCTCCCCTCCCCTCCCCTTCTTTTCCTTCTTTTCTTCCTTTTCCTTCCTTTTCTTTGTTTTCTTTCTTGATGATGAGGTCTTGCTGTGTTACCCAAGCTGGAATGCAGTGGCTATTCACAGGTGCCACACACACTACAGCCTCCAACTCCTGGGTTCAAGCAGTCATCCTGCCTCAACCTCCCAAGTGGGTTGGACTACTTGATGCCAAGTCCACCAACCTTTTTGCTCTGAAGTTTTCTCTTTCTTGGTGTACTTGGTAATCAAAGGCTTATCTAAGTCTACCAAGGAAAACAGCGTGTAGTTTTATTTTATTGATCATTACTACAGCTTTTCACTTTTGTCGTTAAATACGTTGAATGGTTTTAACGCTTAACTTTTTTCAAACCTATGCATCTAACACTTACTACTGCCATCAGTGATTTTATATATAGACTACTTTGATGCCTTTTTAAATAGCACTAGAGAACTTGGAAGGGTGCTTTGTAATTTAAGAGAATTTTTTATGGATGTGTGTGGCGATTTTATCATTTTTTATTTTACTATATTATGATCAGAGAGGATCATCTATGACTTCTTGGGTTTTGTCTTGTTTTGAGATGGAGTCTTGCTGTTTTGTCCAGGCTGGAGTGCAGTGGCATGATCTCAGCTCACTGCAACCTCCACCTCCTGGGTTCAAACGATTCTCCTGCTTGAGCCTCCCGAGTAGCTGGGACTACAGGCGCCTGCCACCATGCCCAGCTAATTTTTGTATTTTTAGTAGAGACAGTGTTTCACCATATTGGCCAGGCTGGTCTGGAACTCCTGACCTTGTGATCCACCTGCCTTGGCCTCCCAAAGTGCTGGGATTACAGGTGTGAGCCACCGTGCCTGGCCCTATGACTTCTGATTTTAGAATTCATCTTATGTTACAACTCTGTGATAGTGTAGTTTTATAATTGTTTATTTATAAGATACTTGTGAGTAAGTATCCCCGATTATGAATTTGCTGCATATTACCATGTTGATTAAATATTTTGATGCTATATTGTTACACATTGGAGATTAATGACTATTAATGTCTTCATGGTAACGTGTTCCTTGTTACTGCCTTTTTCTTAAAATCTGCCAGCTTGAAATTTATTATACTCAATAACTTTTTGAAAATTTGTGTCATCTGTGTCTTTCAAACACCTTCCTGAGCAGTATTTTTATTTTTTTTGAGATGGAAAAATCTCAAAAAAAATCTCAAAATCTCCGGCCTGTTGCAGGCTGGAGTGCAGTGGCACGATCTCGGCTCACTGCAACCTCCACCTCCTGGGTCCAAGCAATTCTCCTGCCTCCGCCTCCCAAGTAGCTGGGAATACAGGCGCACGCCACCACTCCAGGCTACTTTTGTATTTTTAGTGGAGATGGCTTCACCGTGTTGGTCAGGCTGGTCTTAAACTCCTCACCTCAGGTGATCCACCCACCTTGGCCTACCAAAGTGCTTGGATTATAGGCATGAGCAAGTGTGCCTGGCCATGTTTTTGATTTTACATTTAATATTTTAAATAGATAGATTTCCTTTTTACTTCTGAGAATATTTTTTCATTTGTTTGTGATATTGGCTCTTTCCTTATGAATTAATTTATTTGGTATTTACACAGCACCTTCTTGGTGCTGGTTCTCCTCGTGATTATGCATATTTATCAATAAAGGTTAATAATGAACTGTTGGGTAGCTAAAATCTATTTCAGGAGAGATCCCATTTTTCTGGCTTTTATGACAAATTGTAGTTACAGACATCCTTTACTTTGTCATTGTGAGCAGAGAGGAATCACCTCAAACTTAACATCGTTTTATGTGAACATGTAGTTTGTCATCTGAACTGACCTTCCACATGGTTTCCATAGATTGACTGGACACTACTTTCCTTCTCTTGCCCTTAACATCCTGTTGGGGACACTATTTTTGGGTCAGATATGTGAATTAGTCCAGTGAAATGGACAAATAGCAAGTAATGTAGCATAAAAAGAGAAGAAACATTGGCCGGTGTGTAGATTTCTAATTTCAGCAATTTCTAAATTAATCATTTGCCTTTTATTAAACACACTACTTTTGTAAAACCTTCACTGTGTCTTCTGTTATTCAGAGATTCTGCTAGCAAAGCTTATTATTTTTTAGGTGTTTTGTTTGACTTGTAGGTCTGGGATTCCCTTTTTCTGTTTTTAGTTTCTCACCCTCCTCCCACCCCTTTTGAATCTCCAAGTCATTTTTGATGTGTTTGTGGATTAATTTTTATTGCTGTTGGATTGGGAAAAGGAAGAGGAAAGGATATGGAAGAATTTAGCAAGTTGGTGTTTTTTTGTTTTTTTGTTTTTTTTTGAGATGGAGTCTCACTCTGTCACCCAGGCTGGAGTGCAGTAGTAGCACGATCTCAGTTCACTGCAACCTCCTCTTGTGTTCAAGTGATTCTCATGCCTCAGCCTCCTGAGTAGCGGGGATTACAGGTGTGCACCATCATGTCCTGCTAATTTTTCTATTTTTAGTAGAGACGGGGGTTTCACCATGTTGGTCAGGCTGTTCTCAAACTCCTGACCTCAGGTGATTCGCTTGCCTCAGGCTCCTGAAGTGTTGCGATTACAGGCATGAGCCACCGTGCCTGGCCAGCAACTTGTTTTTATGTTTTGTTTCCATTGGTTTAGTGAACACTTGTACTTCATAATTTTTTTCTTTCTTTTTTTTTTTTATTTGCCAACTCACTGAGCAATTTACTTCATAATTTTTAAAAGAAATTTGATAAAGAATCTGTGATCCTAGTATTTCTAATCACAGTTTATTGGTTGATATGATGGCTTTTATGGGCATCTTAAAGGTAAATTATTTTTCTTAAATGTTGAGGAAAATAAAGTACAGTGTTTGAGTCACGTAGTTAACTGAAAAATATTTGCAATCATATATGGTTACGTGCCTCATAACAATGTGTCAGTCAACAACACACCACAGATCCGGTACTATCTATCTCAAGATGGTTGCAGAATGTTATAATATGGTATTTTTACTGTGTCTTTTCTATTCTTAGATACGCAAATGCATATCATTGTGTTACAGTTGCCTATAGTATTCAGTGTAGTAGCTACATACCTATACAGGTGTGTAGGCTATAGGTTTGTAGCCTAGGAGCAACAGACTATATAGGTGTGTGGGAGGCTGTATCATCTAGGTTTGTGTGAGTACACTGTGTTGTTCCCACAAAATGAAGTTGCCTAATGGCCTGTTTTTCAGAAGGGATCTCTGCTAAGCCATGGGTAGCTGCACTTAATGTAAACTGTGACGTGTATGTTATGTAGGTTACATGGAGGAACAGTCTTATATTTTTTCATGTTACTTACTGTTGTTGAATACTGTCCCAGTACTTGAATGTTTCTAACTGTAATACTCTCTTCCCTAGAATCTATTGTTCGTGGATAGGATTATTCATGTTATTACTGTAATGGTTGATTGCATTGATTTCTCACCATATAATATTAAATATCAGCCCAAAGTTAAATGTAAGTATATATTTTTTAACCTTTGTTTATCCAGTATTTCCTAAGTAGTACTGAACTTTGCCAGGGGAAGTCCTAATAGTTTTACCACCTCATTTTACTACCTTTTGATCTTGTTTAGCCATGCTGGTTACTATGCTAGGAGCTTTCATACATGTTCTCGCTCACTCTCTCTTTTCTTTTTAATTTTCTTATGCTCTGGATCATTCTCTCACCTGTTTCACACACAAAATGTCTTTATGCCTTTTTATAACACAGAAAGATAAATATTCGAATTAGAGATTGCCTAATAGTACACATGATTTTACTTATTCCATCTGGTATGAAGGATTATCTGGACAAGAAACTTGTGCATAACTTGAAATGTTTTTATTTGCAAGCCAGATTTAAAATAATCATTGAATTGACATTATAATTTAAAAGAAAATAATGGGATCAATTGTTACTTTTTTCAGAAATTTAAAATTGTTACAAAAATTTAACAAAGTGTTTACCTAAAAAATGGTAATTAAATGGTTAAAATTAGACAATTTGAATCATAATAAGTTGTATGATTTTTATGCCTTGGTTAGTTTTAAGTTGTTTTGTAGGAAATAGTTTTTAAAATCTACTAATTGATTCATTGAAGTAAAATGTATCCACATATGTTTATATGTTCATACCATATAGGTAGCGATAATCTGCCATTAATTAAAAATGTTAGTTGATGTTGAGATATATTATTTTTTCCTGTTTAAAGATTAGGAACATATAAAATTATGTACCAATAAGATCTGCTATTGATGAGTTTTCTAAAACATTCTTAGAATCTTTTTTGGATTTTGAATTTTTACTAAGTAGCAGCATGTTATTCTCAGTAACATGTTAAGCTCCTTAAGTGTATTATAGGTCAGAACATCCCAGCCTGCATGCCTTAGAAACATAGGTTATAGATGTTCTTGAAATACTGATCTTAGCTCTCCTCTTGGGCTGACCAGGACCTAATCTGATTACTTTAGTGTGTCAGAAAAATAGGTTTACCTTTGAAAACTGTTAAGAATATCAAGATTGTATAACAGATGATGTCAGAAATTATTTTATAACCCACTGAAGTTTCATAGAGCCAAGATGATGAGTCTCATGTTGACATAATTTTACCTATGCTGATACTTCTGAAATTAAATTTAACTGAATATCCAGTTCAGGAACTATAAACTCACAGTTACAAATATCTTTTTCACTTCACATCCATGCAAAACAGAGCCAGAGTTCCTCCTACTGTAAAATTTGAGTAATGGGGAGATTTCTAAAAGGAGTTGAGGAGAGGAAACAATATTAAGACTAGCTGAAAGAAAATTATTATTCAGAGTTGTACATTAGACTCACCTTGAGATTTTTTGGTGACTTACATTAGTTTCCGTGGAAACTTTGTTTCCCTTTTCTCAGGTTTGTTAATTAACAGTTGATTGCATTCATCATATCTTTTCTCCCCCAACCTCCTGCATATGTATTTGATTCTTTTTTTTCCTCTGAACCATTTGAGGGTATAGTGTTAAACAAGTTGACAACTTGGAACAGTTCCTCAATCTTGTCTTTTGTGTCCTTCAAAAAAAAACTTTAGGCAAGGTGCAGTGGTTCATGCCTGTAATCCCAGCACTTTGGGAGGCTGAGGTGGGTGGATCACCTGAGTTTAGGAGTTCGAGACCAGCTTGGCCAACAGGGTAACAACCTGTCTCTACTAAAAATACAAAAATTAGCCAGGCATGGTGGCTTGTACCTGTAATCTCAGCAACTTGGGAGGCCAAGGCGGGAGAATCGCGTGAATCCGGGAGGCAGAGGTTGCAGTGAGCTAAGATCATGCCACACACTAGCCTGGGCTATAGAGCTAGACTCTGTCACCAAAAAAAAAAAAAAAAAAAAAGCAACTTTACTTTCTTCGAGTCTCAATCTGGGGATTATCATATTTCCTCAAGATTAGATTCAGGTTCCATTCATTTCTTTACAGGAGTACCAAAGAAATAATGCTGTAGTTCTTTTCCACTTCATTATTTTCCCTTTAGTGGTGAGGTTAACATTACCTGTTTGTTTGAGGATGGCATCTGCCAAGTTCTCCACTGTAAGGTTAATAACTAAATACTTAAAATTAATAAATGTTTTGTGGCACACTTGTTTCTCTAGATACACTTTCATTTACCATCTAATATCATATGTATCATGCTAATAATTCCTCTTTCTGTATTTGTCTCTACCGTCTCTACTAGTGAGAAAACTGGTTTTCATGACCCTCAATATATTTACAGCTTGATCAGTCACTTGTGTGTAACCATTTTCCTGGCATATGGCTGTTACCTCACCTCAACATTCTGTCAGGGAATTTCTGGATATTGTTTTTCAGTTTACATTAATGTCTGAGAAATTGATTCCAAGAAGAAAAGTCAACTTCCTTTTAGTAGCAACACTTGTTTTTCATTTTACATATGAGATTGATTTTTAATTAAGAAGCATTAGATTAATTTTCTGTTAAACTTGAGATCTCATTCCTTAAAATAATGGATTGGTTGAAGATAAACAGGTATTTTGGAATGAGTATTTTTTGGGCAAGAGCAGTGTGGGTTTATTCTTGTAGGTAGATGTTTACAGAGGGATTAAGGAAGGTACAAAAGACAGTACTTTTAGGGACAAATCTTTTTCTTTAGGAAATAGGCAGTAGACTTTCTGCATTCTTTCTAGATTTGCATCTCTTGTTCAATGTTATTTGTAGGGATCAGTGTACTATAGGTGAGCAAGGAAATGGTCATTCTTAGTGGAAATTTTTTGTTTTTGAAACTATTAAAATTTAAATTTGGAACCTATCTTATGTAATTTAGTGCTTTCCTACATATTAGTTGTTGAAATTTTAAGAAATGTAAAATAAAAGTTTGAAATTTATTTTATAATTCCTAAGAAAAAATAGACTTGTTTTTCTCGAATTCTTATGCATGATCTGCTAAGTAATTTTCATCTCCCATTCTCATTTGTAGAGATAATGTTCTAGTGATATTTATCCATTAATGGTACCTTATGTTACGATTTGCTTGGGGTGTCAGTCAGCAAATGGACATGTGTTTGATGTATCTAACATTTAAATGTGAGCTATAAATTGTAAAAGTGGACAGTGACACTATTTTCAATTTATTTTTTTAACGCAATTTTATTTTAGCACCACAGAGACCTTCAGATTGGTCCAAAAAGAAGAATGAGCCCCTAGGGAAATTGACTTCTTTATTTAAACTTACTGTGAAAGTGATCTATTCTTTCCACACTCTGAGCTTCAAAGAAGCACATTCCGATACCCTCTTCACTATTGGCAACTCAATCACCAGCATTATTTCCAGTGTACTTGGACATATTTCTTTGCCTTCTATGATCCGAAAAATATTTGCAACTTTAACAAGACCTCTGGCATTATTTTATGAAAACTCAAAGTAAGTACTTCGGGCTAAGTAGCTTTGAATTAAATGTATACAATTTAAATATAGGTAGCAACTTCTGGTTTTTAATCAGCTATGTTGTAGATGGTAGTCTTGACAACTTTGTGGAGAGGGTAATAAACTACACTTTTCTTGAAAAGATAGTTCAAGTGGTATGGAAATATGAGAGAGAAATTGGAAGTCTTTCTATTTTGCCTGTTACTCCCCTTTCCCTTTTCAGTGCCCTATCTCTTCAGAATTGTTGATACAAACAAGCATACTTATTAAGTACACGATAGATACGAAAGCCTACTTGACATGCTGTTTTGCAATCAGTTATATGGTATGCACTTAATACAGTTACCTGTTTGTATCCATGGATCCTGCATTCATGGATTCAGCCAGCCCTGGATAGAAAATACTTGGAAAAATTAAAAAGAATACAAATAATACAAATAAAACAGTTATTTACATAGCATTTACATTGTATTTGATAATATAAGTAATCTAGAGATTATTTAAAGCATATGGAAGGATGTGTTTAGGTTACATGCAGATACAACTTGTTTTAATTGGAGTGTTGAGCATCTATGGATTTTGGTATCCTGGCAGGAGGGTAGTCCTGGAATTAGCCACCACCACGCCCGGCTAATCCCCCATGGATACTGAGGGATGGCTGTCTTTGTACTGTATACACGAGAATCTCATTTTAAAAAATGTCTACATGTGATTCGGTTAAAGTTTTTACCCAATTTCTGATTGGTGGACATACATGTTTTTCTAGTGTTTTCCCCCCAGAGTAGTTGAACATTAATTATTTGCATGTAAATCATTACCCACATTTGCCATTGTTTCTGTAGATTACTTAAGTAAAAATGTTGGTTTGAAGGGCATGCACATTTATGTTTCTGAATTGCTCTCCAAAAAAGTTGAGTTAATTTTGCATTACCCTTTATTTGAATTGAAGCAAGCAGTGCCTTAAAACCTGGGGGGGTGGCTAGGGGGTGGGGAGAAAACCAACCCTGTAATAAACTTGAACAAGCCTTTTGAAAGGATTCATCAGTATTCTTTACAGCGTGGTTCAATCATAATACAGCTTGTCTTTCATAAATTACATTCACAGAGAAAGTTTTAGGAACAGATTTTATAAAATACAAATACAACCCCCAAATCCATGAACTTTTCTTTGCAAATCTTTAAGTCTATATTTCATTAAAAATAATGCTTAAAGGAAATGTAAAGAAATAAGCAATTAGTATGATTATTACTTTGAGGTTTATTGTAGATATTTTCCGTGATTCATTTTTCAAAGATTGGATTGTTTTATGTTTAATATTTAGCATTTGATTTTTTTTAACTTTTTAAATCTTGGGGCTTCTTTTTATATTACTCAATTTATTACTGTGTCTTTATTACCTCTTTCTTAGGAGTAGCTTGATAGATAGTACAGTGTTAACTTCCAGAAATATAAATGGTATTCTATTTTATGTGTTTTCCTTCCTAGGCTTGATGAAGTTCCTAAAGTATATAGTTGTCTGAACAACAAGGTAAAAATAGACAATTGTCCATAAAACATACTTTCATGATGAGAAAATGATAGGGTTTAGATAATTTTCTTAAACATAATTCTGCTGATTTTTAAAGGGGTTATTAATTTTTTTTATTTTTTGGAGATAGAGTTTCACTTTTGTTGCCCAGGCTGGAGTGCAGTGGCACCATCTTGGCTCGCTGTAACCTCCACCTCCCAGGTTCAAGTGATTCTCCCACCTCAGTCTCCTGAGTAGCTGGGATGACAGGTGCACGTCACAACGCGTGGCTGATTTTTTGTATTTTTAGTAGAGATGGGCTTTCACCATGCTGGGCAGGCTGGTCTCGAACTCCGGACCTCAAGTGATCTGCCCACCTCAGCTTCCCAAAGTTCTAGGATTACAAGCGTGAGCCACCACACCCGTCCTATTCTTCATTTTTAATGGGCATTTAATAACATCATATGAACACATTTACAGGTAGTTTTTTTTTGTTTTTTTTTTTTTTTTTAAGGATTTAATACTTTAAATTCATGTTAAGTAATGAATTTTTTTTTGGAGACAAAGTCATACCCAAGTGGGGGTGCAGTGACGTGATCGTGGCTCACCATACCCTTGTCCTCCTGGGCTCAGGTGATTCTCTCAGCCTCCCGAGTAGCTAGGACTACAGGCACATGCCACCATGCCTGGTTCATTTTTGTATTTTTTATAGAGGCGGGGTTTTGCCATGTTGCCAGTGTTGGTCTAAAACTCCTGAGCTCAAGCAATTTTCCCGCTTTGGCCTCCCAAAGTGCTGGGATTACAGGCATGAACCACCGAGCCCAGCCTAGTTAATCAACTGTTATCGCTTTCTTTATATATGATAGCGATTGGACCCAAAGTTTTTTAGGTGAACTTATGTAGGTAATTATTTATCTCGTTATTATAAAAACATAATTTCTTTAGTTAATAAAAAATAAGTTCAAAATTGAACTGTAATATATCAACAACCAAAGCAAATTCAACTGATAATTTGTCAAGTTGTAAAGAGGGATATATATTTAAGGCAACAGTGGGGGTTAGTTTAAAATTTGTCTTAAGTTTAAAAATTGCAGTAGCAACATAGTGTGAGTTAATGTTTAGTATATTTTTTGCTTTTATTTTTTCCTTTTTCCTAGTTAGAAAAGCTACTGGGAGAAATCATTGCTTGTCTGCAATTCAGCTACACTGGAACTTATGACAGTGAACTTCTTGAACATCTCTCCCCACTATTAAGCATAATATTTCTGCACAAGAATAAACAGATTCGAAAACAAAGTGCTCAATTCTGGAATGCTACATTTGCTAAAATGACAATGTTGGTTTATCCTGAAGAATTGAAGTATGTTAACAACAAAACTTCTATACAACTAATAATACTGTTGTGATCATGTAAATTGATATTTTGGTGTAAAATAATCTTTTCTTATGAGGAATCGTTAAAGAGGATTCCTTAGTTGAAATACTACCATTTGGGATACATGGTAACTATTAAACATTTCACCATTTCGTTCGTCCTTAGAACAACCTTGATTTCAGGAACGAAGACAAGCAGTTTAAATTATCCTTAATAGAATAGACAAGGAGGATATGAAATGGATAATTATTAAAGGTAGACATGAATGCTTTATATAATCTACTTCTCTTTGGAATTTTCCATGATACAAATTTGGAAATGCAGAAAAGTGTAGGGAAAAATACAAAAATTGTCCAGTTTATCCCAGTTATTTTTTTATTATTATTATTTTTGAGATGGAGTCTTACTCTGTCGCCAGGGCTGGAGTGCAATGGCGTGATCTCTGCTCACTGCAACCTCTGCCTCCCAGGTTCAAGTGATTCTCCTACCTCAGCTTCCTGAGTAGCTAGGGTTACAGGTGCACACCACTACACCAAAATAATTTTTTGTGTGTAGAGACAGGTTTCACCATCTTGGCCAGGCTGGTCTCGAACACCTGACCTTGTGAAACCCCTGCCTAGGCCTTCCAAAGTGCTGGGATTACAGGCATGTGCCACCGCACCCGGCCTGTGTCTTCCCGGTTTTATATATGCATAGTAAGGAACAAGACTTCTTTATTTAAAAATAAAAATGTATTTTGCTGCTCTAAAAATTTAAAGTGCTGTTGTTAATGGATCATCAGTTCACCAGTACTACTTGACTTAAGGTGTATATTTTATGTACTTTTTTAAAGGCCAGTATTAAGACAAGCCAAACAAAAATTTCTGCTCCTATTGCCTGGTTTGGAAACTGTTGAAATGATGGAGGAGGAATCCAGTGGACCATATTCTGATGGAGTACGTTGGGGGGATTTTATTGTTTGTTTGTTTTTGGATGTTTAAATTATTTGTTGACATACGTTATAGAACTGAACAGAAAAGAGTTCTGTAACATAGGCTTTTTCCATGTTGTCAGTTGTCTGGCCTAAAATTACTTTTGTGAATTAAGGCATAAAATTTTCACTAGAGAGTCTTATGTAAATAATCTCTAATTCTTGTCATGAATCACCCATTTTGAACTCAGATGCCTCATCTGTGCTCTTCACAAAGTGTGAAATACATAGTTAATTGTTGTTCTGGAAAAACTGGAAATAATGGTTACTAATTCATGTCTAAGCAAGAGCTGCTGTTCATTTTCTCATTTTTAAAAAACTGATTTTCTCATTTCTTCTACCAGAAAAACACATCTTTGCTGTCACATCACATTAGGAGCAAAGTTTCTTTGGCTAATAATAATTTATTACTGCCTGAAAGATCTACGAGTTAAAGGCACGGGCACTATATACCTATGAGGTGGAGTGTTCTTAGAAAAGTTTTTTCTATTCAGAGCAGATAGGGTATAGCTATTTTTTGTTTAGAATCTGTAAGAGGAAAAAAGAATGTTGTAGCCAGCTAAGTACTGCATTTGGTTTTGACTGAAGTAAAAAATTTTCACCAGATAACTAACAATTAGGATTGTTAAAAGAGTCGTTCACTGGAATTTGGTCTGTAAAAGCTGTATATTCTGTTGAGAGGCAGATATGCTCTATCATACATGCTTTATTAACCCTCTGTTGTTTAGTGTTTAAAGTTCTATGGCTTTGAATTTTCTCTTAGAAATATTTTCAGTTACAGGTAGAGTGTTTGAATCTGGTAATTTAATTCACTTTGTGTATATATGCGACATGTCTTATTTTCAGGAGTCATAAATATTAAACAGCTACTATAAAAGAGATACCAAAGCCATTTGCTGTTAAATTAGACAGTGGCTTTTCTTTCTTTGATTTTTATAGACTTGAATAATTAGAAAAAATTTGACAATATTTGCAATTACTATCAGATTGGAAATTTCAAAATGTGAAAAGGAAAAGCAAAATACTGCCTTTGTACTTAATGAAATTTTCATTTTTAATAAAACAGACAGAAAATTCGCAATTAAATGT
Organism: Ateles fusciceps; assembly: GCA_036589455.1. Taxonomy (NCBI): domain Eukaryota; kingdom Metazoa; phylum Chordata; class Mammalia; order Primates; family Atelidae; genus Ateles; species Ateles fusciceps. Next base: position 11,115,750 of record JAZHEH010001266.1, on the reverse strand, counting down.
GAAGATAAGTGGCATGGAGAGAAATCAAATGGAAGAAGAGATTCATTTTTGGCACAAACTAAGAATAAAAAAGAAAATATGAAACCAGCAGCCAAAGTATGTTTTTAAAAGTACACTTAAAATCAAATTTTTAAGATAAAGTATATGGTAACTTGCAATACAACTTTAAAAATTGGATGGAAAAGCTGTAAAAGACTAAATAAAAGTTGAGATTGCAGGGGAATTGAGAGCATTTGGCTTAGAAAGACGGCTAGGATAGCATGGTAACCTAGAAGTCTTGGGTGATGATTTCTTGTTAGGAAAGGGAAGTTTCCGTGTAATGCTTAGCAACTGTCACATGTAGTTATTCCAGGCAGCAGCCCCCTTGAGATGGAATGAGACTAGTTATGAATGACTAACATAGGTAGCACAAGAAGAAAATATTTAAGGACTTTTGTTTAGCATTGTTGTTTTAGAACTTAATATTTTGTATAGAAATAAATAATGCCTAGATGAGACACCTATGTTAAGCTCAAATGTGAACCTAAGTATCATGCTAGTTGCCAGTTAACTGAGTTTTAGACCAGAGTTCTCTTTTCCATGACCTTCAGTAAAGGTTATTCTAGAATCTTGAGACCATAGCGCTGGTGAAATGAAAAGTGTTATTTTTTTTTTTTGAGAGTAACCCTGCCATATTTTTGTAGCTACAATAAATAAAATTAAAGCAATGGTTCCAATGAACATTTATTGATAACATTGTAGTACCAAAGTTACTTGTATGTAGGGCATATTGGTGACTTCACTTGACTAAGTCGTGTTTCAACTTGAGAGCTGCAAATGTACTCACCTTCTGCCATATCAGTTCATTTCCATGTGTTGGGCCTGACGAACGTTTTTGCCCGTATTTTGTAGTTAAGCACAGACTTGACTACTTTGCAAAGTGGTTTAATACTTTCTATTTTCTCGGCATTTATTAGACGCAGAAAGAAAGTGGGGAACATTGTACTAACTTGTTACTGATCATGAGTATTATGAACTTCATAATCACTATTAAAAATGGTGTCACTATTAGAAGAGAGTAATAGAAATATTGGAAAATAATTTGGAAACTAAAATGTGCATTTGTTTATTTTTTCAAATTTGCAGCTAAAACTTGAATCTTCATCTTTGAAAGTAAAGAGTGAAATTCTTTTGGAAGAGGAAAAATCTACTGACTTTGTGTTTATACCTCCAGAAGAAAAAGATGCAAAGCAAAGAATACTAACTGAGCATCAAAAAGAAGTTCTCAAAACAAAGCGGTTTGTAGGCCTTTTATCTTGAGTTAGGTATTTGGTATTCAGGCTTAGATTTCATGCAGCAAACTATAACTTTGTGTTTAGAACTAAAATACTATGTGTACTAAATTTTAGTGCCAAAAGTGATACTGTACATAAATGCATTTCATAATGTGTAAAGCTACCTAGTAATGTACCAAATATTTATAAACTGAATTCCTTCTTTGAGGTAGGTTGGGAGGGGAAGACAGTTTCATGAAATATCTGGGAAATATGCATTTTAGGTCATGATTTTATAACAACTTAGGATTGCAAGTTTAATTTCTTTTTACATTTTATTTTTTTGAGACAGAGTCTCGCTCTGTTGCCCATACTGGAGTACAGTGGCATGATCTCTGCTGACTGCAGTCTCTGCCTCCTGGGCTAAAGTGATCCTCCCCACATCAGCCTCCCAAGTAGCTGGGACTACAGATGCACATCACCAAGCCTAGCTAATTTTTTATTTTTGTAGAGATGGAGTTTCGTTGTGTTACCCATGCTGGTCTCGAACTTCTAAGCTCAAGCGGCCTGCCTACATCAACTTCCCAAAGTGTTGGGATTACAGGCATGAGCCATCGTTCCTGGCCATAAGTTTAATTTCTAATTGTAAGAATATCATCCAATTTTTGAAGTTACTTATATACAGTTTTTCTTTTCAGGTGTGATATTCCTGCCATGTATAATAATCTGGATGTTTCCCAAGATAACTTATTTACTCAGTATAGTCAGGAAGAGTCTATGTAAGTATAGAAGCCATCAAACTTTTATATCTGTCTTATTCATTTTAAAATAATTATAAAAGCAATATTTTTACATTTATTTCAGGGAAATTCCTACGTCAACCAGAAAACCAAAGGAAAATTCTAAGATGACCATTACGGTACGTTTGGCATTTCATATTTTGGGCTTTTTAGAATCATCCTTCCATTATACAGTCTGTTAAACTGGTGAAAGGTCTGTAGGTCTTCCCTTTATTAATTTTAAGAATCACTGTATGATTTCCTGTTAACTCCCATTCAGATACTAGCAGAATATCAGCAGGTACTTGTGTGTGTACGCGCGCGCGTGTGTGTGTGTGTGTGTAAAATAAACATACTTGGCTTTTCTTGAATATTGGCTATTAGGAACACAAATTATTAGGCACCTACCACGGACTTTGGAATAGCTGCCATATATTGAATGTCAGTGGTTACCTTTGGATTACTGAAGTTTTACACTAAAGTTTTCCCAGAAAGTCAAACTTGTTTGACAGTTATTAATCTGTATGTATGTATATATTTCTGTGCAGGAGGAGCAAATGGACAGTGACATTGTCATTCCTCAAGATGTCACGGAAGACCGTGGTATGGATGAACATCTTGAAAAGGCCTCCCTTTCAAATAATGAGTGTGGTTCTCTTGACAAAACCAGTCCGGAAATGTTGGACAGTAATGATGCCAGAAAAAAAGCTTTAATTTCATCAAAGAAAACATCAATTGAATGTGCATCTAGTACAGAAAATTCTTCTGTTATCAGCAGTAGTTCAGTTTCTAATGCCACTGTTTCTGGAACTCCCCCCACACCCTACAAGTCGGAGGCAAACCTTTATTACTTTGGAGAAGTTTGATGGTTCAGAAAATAGACCTTTTAGCCCATCTCCCTTGAATAGTATGTCATCAGCTGTTACAGTAAAAAATAACCAGGAAACCATGATTAAAACAGATTCTCCACCAAAAGCAAAGCAAAGAGAAGGGACTTTTTCAAAATCTGATTCTGAAAAAATGGTGACTGGAACTAAGAGATCAAGCCGGAGAGCTGGTAAAGCTGAACAAACCGGGAATAAAAGGTCTAAGCTTGTAATGAGATCTGAACAGGAGAAAAATACTGAGGAATCTATTGAAGGCATGGTAGTCTTAGAAAATAACTCACCTGGTTTGCTTTATCAAACAGAATGTGTGTCAGATAATCAGGTTGATCTTTTGGAATCTACAATGGAGCATGACAATACAAAGCTTAAAGCAACAATGGAAAATGTATTATTGGAAACTAATACTGTAGAGGAGAAAAATGTAGAAATTAATTTGGAATCCAAAGAAAATACACCCCCAGTAGTAATACCAGCAGATCAAATGGTAAATGAGGATAGTCAGGTTCAGATAACTGCAAATCAGAAAACCCTCAGGCGGTCTTCAAGGAGACGTTAGAAGTAGTAGAATCTACCAGTGATAGCCAAGATAAAGAAAATAGTCATCAAAAAAAGGAACGACGTAAGGAAGAAGAAAAACCTCTTCAGAAGAGTCCACTGCATATAAAAGATGACGTGTTACCTAAACAAAAACTGATTTCTGAACAAACTATACAGGAGAATTTAATTGAGAAAGGAAATGATTTACATGAGAAGACTCCTGGGGAAACCAGTGCTAATGCAGAAATTGAGCAAAATAAAAAAAGCCAGACCCTGAGAACATTAAGTCTGAGGGAGATAGTACCCAGGACATTGTAGATAAGTCCTCTGAGAAACTAGTCAGAGGCCGAACACGGTATCAAACAAGAAGAGCATCTCAGGGTTTGCTTTCTAGCATTGAAAACTCGGAATCTGATAGTTCGGAGGCAAAAGAAGAAGGCTGTAGGAAGAAGAGATCTGGAAAATGGAAAAACAAAAACAATGAAAGTGTTGACATTCAAGATCAAGAAGAAAAAGTAGTTAAACAGGAATGTATAAAAGCTGAAAATCAGTCACATGATTGTAAAGCAAGTTCTGAAGAAAACAATATAAAACCTCAGATTTGTGAAAAACAAGATGAAGGTAGTAGTACTACAATATATCAGGATTCTACAGTAACTTCAGATTTGTTGCAGGTTTCTGATGATTTACCAAATGTGTGTGAGGAAAAAAATAAAACTGGCAAATGTGCAGAATACTCCTTTGCAAGTCTACCTGTGCCAGAATCAAATCTAAGGACTAGAAATGCCATTAAGAGATTACATAAGCGAGACTCTTTTGATAATTGTAGTGTGGGAGAATCCTCAAAAATGGGGACATCAGATATTTCTTCACTTTCAGAAAAAACTTTTCAAACACTTGAATGCCAACACAAGAGAAGTAGGAGGGTGAGGAGATCTAAAAGTTGTGATTGCTGTGGGGGAGAAATCACAACCTCAGGAAAAGTCGCTCATTGGGTTAAAGAATACAGAAAATAATGATGTAGAGATTAATGAAACCAAAAAGGCAGATGTACAGACACCTATAGTCACATCAGAAACTTCGCAAGATAATCTAGAGTCTGAAGGACAATTTTTAGATGAACATCATAGTGTATATTTTCATTTGGGTCTCAAAGAGGATAATGATACTGTTAATGATTCATTAATTGTTTCTGAAACCAAATTAAAAGAAAATACTATGCAAGAATCTCCTCCTTCTGAAATAAACTTTAGAGAGGAAACTTGTGATAAGGATTCTAGTGAAGCAATGTCTCTGGAAAGCCAAGAGTCATCTAATGAAAATTTTAAAACTGTTGGTCCATGTTTAGGTGACTTGAAAAATGCCTCACAGGAATCTTTGGAGACAAAAGAAAAACTAGAAGAAACCCCCAAAAGGAGCTGAGTCTAGAGAATGTTACTGTTGAAGGAAGTGCATGTAAAGTAACGGAATCCAACCTAGAGCAAGCAGAAGCTATGGAATTGGATGTAGGAAATGAAGCTAGCTTCTCTCAACAAGAAAGTACCAAAACTGGTATTTCTGAAGAAGCAGCAATAGAAGAAAATAATACAAATGATGAGTCTGAAGCAGACACAGCTAAACTGAATGCCGAAGAAGCAGCATCTACGAATTTAATTCAGGTATTAGTCTTTCTGATAATACTACACCTATAAAACTGAATGCTCAGACTGAGATTTCTGAACAAACAGCAATTGGGGAACTAGGTGGAGGAAGTGATATATGTGATCCACGCTCATCTGAAAAAACGAATACTGAAATAGAAAATGACGAAGAAACAATGATTGGCGAGGCAAAGGCTGAAACTGGCTATGATGATGAAACAGAGAATGAGGACATAACTACCAAAACCTCAAAGTCTGATGAAGCTGAAACAAAAATGTTGAATGCGGAAATGGACAACTTTGTTCCTGACACAGTTGAAATGAGCGCTGAAGAAGGAATCATTGACTCTAATAAAACTGAAATAAATACTGAATGTAGTAAATCTGAAGAAAAATTAGATAACAATCAAATGATAAGGGAAAGTGATGTTTTACAGGAAGATCATACGTTAGAGAAAGTGGAAAAACCATCACAGTCTCTGACATCTGGAACAGCTATCTCTGAACTAATAATAGAAGACAATAATGCATCTCCTCAAAAACTAAGGGAACTTGATCCTTCGCTTGTGTCAGCAAATGATAGTCCTAGTGGCTTGCAGACACGCTGTGTCTGGTCTCCTTTGGCTTCTCCATCTACGAGCATTTTAAAGAGAGGACTAAAAAGATCCCAAGAAGATGAAATCTCATCACCGGTTAACAAGGTAAGGGGAATGAAGCTGAAAATTAAAGAACCCAGTATTTGATTGGAACATTTTGGTCATACAGTGACCTTTGGTGAATGACAAAATATTACAGTTGTATCACCACTCATTTGATTATTTACCATAATGGTTGCCAAGGAAAAGGTAGGTAGAAGAAAAGGTTTTCAAAAAAGGAGACTGAAGCCCTTTAGATAAAACATCTTTCATTTTATAATACTAAAGATCTTTATGCAGCCATGCACATTGTTCACCTTTGGCAAAATTGATAAGGCTCCTACCGTCTTTTGCTCTCCTCATACCATAGTATCATTTGAGGAAACATTTAGGAATGCAGACAACGCTGCCACTGATAAAGCAGATTTAGTAATTGTCATGTGCTGGGACATTATGCTGTTTTATATTTTACATACATGTTTATGTAAACTCTTATTTCCAGACCATCTCTAATTAAAAAGAAAATCTCGTGCCTTTATTAGTTTGTAGATGTGATCTTATTTATGGTTATTTATATCCCCATTTCCTCAGCTGAATTACAGATTTTTTACTTTAGAAAAGATGGATTATCTGTATATCTGCTTTAGTGTCAGGCCCTGTGCCTTGCACATAGTTTGTTGAATGAATAAAAAAACAAGAAAAGTTAGGTGTATTAACATAGCATAATTTGTCTTCTACTTAATAAAATAGCTGTCCTGAAAAGGTAAGATGTTGGAATTCCTTAATTACTTGAACTTGGTATTTACTGTAGAATACATTTTATTTATACAAGCATGCATATATAGACATGACACCTTGCTTTTTGCCTCCAACAAGCACATTGAAAATATTCCTTCAAAATTCCTGTTCCTGTTATTCATACGGTGTCTCAACTTGCAAGATACACTGAAAATTCTTCTGCTGAGACTCTAGAGATTAAATTATTTCTGTTTTTACATCCGTCGTCTTTCTAGTCTGGTAATCCCATGAAGTTATTAGAATCAGGTCATACACTTTTAACTGCCACATGCAGTTTCGTTAAGTTTTTGCTACTATCCCTTTTTCACAGTCTTTGATATTATTCAGAGACAGTTTAAAATATAGAAAATTAGAATGAATTATGGTGTTAATATGATCTGTGAAGACAGTTGCTAGGAAGAACTGTGTGGCTGACATCTAGTGAAATAAATTTTCTAAATCCTCATTCTATTTTTGGGTAACCTCATAGTGAAAACATAAGGTGTAATTTTTCAAAAAACTTTAAAGTAAAATCCTGACCTGTGTTTGCAGGTTCGCCGTGTCTCCTTTGCAGATCCAATATACCAAGCAGGATTGGCAGATGACATTGATAGACGATGCTCTATTGTTAGGTCCCATTCTTCAAATAGTTCTCCCATAGGAAAAAGTGTTAAAACGTCCCCTACTGGACAGTCTAAGGTAAGCTGTAGGCTTTAAAATATATGTATACAGACACAGAGTTACATGTGCATGATGTGTCATAAAATGAACTATTTGAAAAACATCTTTGTGTTGAAATACTCTTTTCATCTGCTACATGATAAGGAGAAAGGAAGAGATGGTAAGAGACAGTAATGATCCAGCAAGTAATTGATGAGGTAGTAGATTACTCTTTTTATGTTTTTGAAATTTTGAAGAAATGATTGCAGTCTAAGTTGTAAAAATTGTAAAATTATAGTCATCTAGGGTTCTGAGTGTTTTTTTTCTCTCCTTTCTTCTGTCTAGCATAATACCACTTCAGCCAAAGGATTTCTGTCCCCAGGATCACGTAGCCCTAAATTTAAGAGCTCAAAGAAGTGTTTAGTAAGAGTGTTTTAGTTTTCATGTCACTTTATATTTTCATGTTCATTCAGTTGACCTCTGTTTAACAGTTACTGAAATTTATTCTAAGATTTCAGAAATGGCCAAAGAATCAATACCATGCCCAACAGAGAGTGTTTACCCAGCTTTAGTGAACTGTGTGGCACCAGTTGACATCATTTTACCTCAGATTACATCAAACATGTGGTAAGTGGTTATTTAGGCTTCTTGCTTATATCGCAAGATACCTCTTATTTAAGAGGACTATTTGAATGCTCAGGGTTCTCATGTTTAGAATTGATTGGCATGTACACACACATTTTATTTTTGAAATAAAAATGCAACTGAGACGGTAGGCCAGGTAAGGCAATATGAGAAATACTTAATACAATAAGAAGTATGCATATTTTAGGTGCTGCGTTGAACCCTTACACCATCATCTTGTTTAATCCTAATATAAACCTTATGAGGAATATGAATGCCATTTCTACCACCAAAACCGTACAACTATTTAGTCATATGTAAGAAGCATGAGGCTCACATACATAAAACTTGTTCATCAGGTGTTTTGTTTCTAATTAAAAGTTTGTTTCCTTGGTGTTCTAAGTCTTGGAAACTTAAATGCATGCGTATAGATCATTCACTATATCTTAATTTTTTTTTTTTTTTAGAGGGAGTCTTGCTCTTGCTGCCCATACTGGAGTGCAGTGGCAGAATCTTGGCTCACTGCAACCTCTGCCTCCTGGGTTCAAGAGATTCTCCTGCCTCAGCCTCCCAAGTAGCTGGGATTACAGGCACAGGCGCCCGCCACCACACCTGGCTAATTTTTGTAATTTTAGTAGAGACGGGGTTTCACCATGTTGGCCAGGCTGGTCTTGAACTCCTGACCTCAGGTGATCCTCCGCCTCGGCCTCCCAGAGTGCTGGGATTATAGATGTGAGCCACCGTGCCCAGCCCGATCGTTCACTATACCTTGATTAAAATAATTATTTCAGGTAGTTTGTGATGCCTTGAGATTGTTTCTCTTTAACGGAATTATAAGGCTACCCTGTCGTGGCCTAATCCCCATTAGGAAATGAAGTGTTCTTAAACTTCTCTTTTATTTCTTTTTTCTTTTCTTTTTTTTTTTTTTTATAACATGCATGCTATTGCAAAACTTCTCTGAGGAATTTAATGATTGAATAATGTGTGTTAAACATACCAAGTCCATTTCTGATTAAAGTTGGGGGAGGCTGGACACAGTAGCTCATGCTTTGTAATCCCAGCACTTTGGGAAGCTGAGGTGGGCAGATAGCTTGAGCCCAGGACTTCAAGACCAGCATGGGCAACATGACGAAACTCTGTCTTTAAAAAATACATATATTAACCTGGCATGGTGGCACATTCCTTTAGTCCCAGCAACTCGGGAGGCTGAGGTGGGAGGATTGCTTGACCCCTAGAGGCAGAGGTTGCAGTGAGCTGAGATTGCGCCACTGCACTCCAGCCTGGGTGACAGAGTGAGACCCTGTCTCAAAAGAAGAAGTTGTTGGGGGAGAGGGAACATCGAAAGGGTTGTAGGTTAGACAAAATAAAACACTCGCTACACATTGTAGCATAACAAGTTTTGTCTTCTTACCCTACTTATAACACAATTAAAAAACAATTATGTGTACTTAAGAATCATCTATTAAAGAGATGTATGTAAAGCACAAAATCATATTTTGTGCTTTAAAGATGTATATAAACCATTCAAGATGTATGTAAAGCATAAAAGTAGTAGTAGGCTCATTGAGTTTCCAGTACTATTCATTATACAAGACATACACATGAGATTCGAATTTTATTTTCTTTTTTTTTTTTATTTTTTTTTATTTTTTTTTTTTTTATTTTTTATTTTTTTTTTTTTTTTAAAGATGGGGTTTCACCATGATGGCCAGGCTGGTCTTGAACTTCTGACCTCAGGTGATCCACCCACCTCGGCCTCCCAAAGTGCTAGGATTACAGGCGTGAGCCACCGCGCCCGGCCTCGAATTTTATTTTCAATTACACATACATGTGCCTGTCTTCACTGTGGGCTAACATCAGTTATGATTGAGCTTACTTACATGGGGAAATTCAACTTAATAAATAAAACTGTATAATTATAATTTCCTATTTCTGTTTTGTTCAGGGCAAGAGGCCTGGGCCAACTCATTAGAGCTAAGAATATAAAAACTATTGGTGATTTGAGTACTCTTACAGCATCTGAAATAAAAACTCTTCCTATCCGTTCTCCAAAAGTGTCCAATGTAAAAAAGGCTCTCAGAATATATCATGAGCAGCAGGTAAAAACTTAGATGTTAGTGCAATGTGTATTAATAAACGATTTAGCAATACAGTTACAGAAGTTTGTTAAAACATCACTATATAATGGCAGAGGGAAATTGGTTCATTTATTTTGTACTCTCTTTATGTAATGCACCTCAGATATATTTTTAATTGTTTTCTCTTTGAGTTTTCTTCAACCCCTTCTCTGTTTGATTTCCACCAGTCAGTATTTGATTCCATGTCTGCTACTGGTAAAATCTGGATGTTCAAATCCAAGCATCTATCAAAACCATAGAGATTTGTAGGTCATCATACTTTAATTTTGATGTCTAGCACATTTGTGATGTATTTTTCTTACTTGTCCTTCCTGTCAGTGTTGTGCACATGAATATTTTGGGTCATAAGCATTTTTTAAGATACTGATGAAAGCTAAGATTCTTCCCCACTAGAAAACTGTATACAGAAAATTTTGCATATAATTTCAGAAAGATTCACAGACTTTGCTGAAACCCATTTAGAGACCCTCTATTCATTGACACTACAGGTTGAGTATTCCTTATGTGAATTGTTTAGGACCAGAAATGTTTTGGACTTCAGATTTTTTTTTTTTTTTTTGGATATTTGCATTATACAGCTACTTGGCAGTTGAACATCCCCGAATCTGGAAATCCAAAATGCTCATTAGAGGATTTGGGTATCATGTCAGTGCTCAAAAAGCTTCAGATTTTGCATTTTTGGATTAGGCACACTCAACCTGTATCAGAAGTTGTGAATAAATGAAAAAACAGAGTAAGCGGTGTTCTGTATCAGAATTTCTCAGACCTGGGGTTTGTCAGCTACCGAAGACTTCTGCTGTATTCTTGAAGGTCCTTGATTTTGTATTAATTTATTTGTGATCTTCTAAACATTTGTTAACGGTGCTCATGAGAGAAAACCAAAAAATAGTAATTTTCTGTCTCACAGATCAAGTTTAGTTTCTAAAGTATTTTATTCAGTTTCCGTGACTCTTGGGAAAGTCTGTGAGAATTACATTTTTTTAAACAGCTCTATTAAGATATGATTTACATCATGTAAAATTCACCTTCCCTTAGTGTACAATTAGTTTTGAGTATATTCAGAGTTAAATAACATTCCCCATTATCTAATTTTGAATCTCTTCTTTGGGTGATAAAAAAAAACTCTGACCCATTAACTGTCACTCCTCGTTTCCACTGCCCAGCCACGCCTACTTTTCCTCTGTGAATTTGCCTACTCTGGACATTTCATGAAAGTGGGGTCATACAACCTGTGATCTTTTGTGACTGGCTTCTTTCACTTAGCATAATGTTTTCCAGGTTTATCCATGTTGTAAAATTTCCTTTTTGAGGTGGAATAGTATCCCATTATATGTATATACCATGTTTTGTTTATCTAGTTGACAGACATTTGGGTTGTTTCCACCATTTGCTATTATGAATAACACTACTGTGTCTACAAGTTTTTATATGGATAGATGATTTCATTTCTCTTGGATATATATAACTAGAGGTGGAATTGCTAAGTCATACGGTTACTGAACTTATATTCAGAAAGTTAACTTTTTGAAGTATTTTTTCAGTCTGATCCATAGGTCCTAGGAACACTTAGGAAAATTGTATTCGGGGGTTTTTTGTTTCATTTTGTTTTGTTTTTCTTGTTGCCCAGGCCAAAGTGCAGTGGCACGATCTCAGCTCACTGCAACCTCCATGTCCAAGACTCAAGCGATTCTCCTACCTCAGCCTCCTGAGTAGCTGGGATTACAGGCACTTTAATTTTTGTATTTTTAGTAGAGACGGGGTTTCACTATGTTGGTCAGGCTGGTCTTGAACTCCTGACCTCAAGTGATCTGCCCGTCTTGGCCTCCCAAAGTGCTCGGATTACAGGCATGAGCCACTGTGCCCAGCCAAAAAATTGTATTCTTTTAAAAAAATTCCACGTTTTTAAGCGTGGAAATCTCTGCTATAGACTTTTTTACACTACATTCTTGAACTTGGGAAGTAGAATGTAATTTTCTCAGCTGCCATGGCTATATTTCTTGAAAAAGCATTATGAAATATTGTTAAATCCTAACCCTCTCTCTGAGGAAATACCTTGCAATGCTAAATTTTGTGTAATTAAAACATACTTTCTTAGCAGTATTAGCTCTTAATTGTGATGGGTGGTAGAGTATAGGTTCTATACAATATGTTTTCCAGTGTTTGTACTATTACTCCTATTAAAAGTAAATTTCAAAGTGTTCGTTTTTTCCTTTTTTTCTGCTGTGTAATCAAGGTGAAGTCTCGTGGACTAGAAGAGATTCCAGTTTTTGATATTTCTGAAAACACAGTAAATGGAATGGAAAATAAATCTTTGTCACTTGATGAAGAAAGACTTGCCTCAGGTATATTTTAGCAAAGTGGAATAATTTTATTTAGAAGATCAACTGACTTTCTTTAAGTATTTTGTTATGTTTTCAGTTTTAGTCTAGTTTGAGCATGCCTTATTTTTTTTTTTTTTTAACAATTATTTTGTTTACTGTGAAGCATACGAAAAACTAACCGAATGGACATCAAATGTGTGTGTCTACTTGTTTTTCTTGTCAACTTCTACTCTATCAAGGGCTCAAGGATATAAACTATATACTTTCTAATTATGTTAATAAAGTAGTTTACCCATTTTTAAATTTCTTTAATAGCACAGAGTAATCTTTATGGGAATAGCACAGAATAATAAGCTATGGTAGGTTGGGCATGATGGCTCACGCCTATAATCAGCACTTCGGGAGGCTAAGGTGGGTAGATCTCTTGAGGTCAGGAATTCAAGACCAGCCTGGACAACATGATGAAACCCCGTCTCTACTTAAAAATACAAAAATTAACTTGGCGTGATGGTGCATGCCTGTAATTCCAGCTACTTGGGAGGCTGAGGCAGGAGAATCACTTGAACTTGAGAGGCGAAGTTTGCAGTGAGCCGATATTGCACCACTGCACTCCAGCTTATGTGATGGAATGAGGCTCCATCTCAAAATAATAATAATAATAATAAGCTATGGTAGATTTTTCTGTCACCTTGTCTCCTTGAAGAATGAGGTACCTTAGCCTGCTGTCTCAATTTGAAATCTAGGCACTTTGACTAACTCAAAAGATGATCTAAATAGTTTAGTTTTTATCTGGTATAGGTTTAATTGTGCTTTTCTTCTCTTATAGATACAATTGATGCTGTTGCTTTAGAAACTCCATTATCCAAAAATCTTATGGCACAGATTAGTGCTCTTGCGCTTCAACTGGATTCAGAAGATCTTCATAATTATTCAGGAAGCCAACTGTTTGAAATGCACGAGAAACTAGGTAGTATGGCAAACTCTATAATAAAAAATCTACAGTCACGTTGGAGATCACCACCCTATGAAAATTCTGTTTAGTATTTTAAGAAAAAATTGAAAGTTTTTTTTTTTTTTAAACATCACTGGATTTCTTGATGGAGGAAACAAGTTCTGAAATAATAGCACAATTTCAAAGAAGAGACTGTTTACAAAGTTGATAACATTTGAAACCTTGAAGGACAGTGACTTATGTAAGTTCAATTTTGTAAGTTCATTATGTAAGATCTTTTTTTTAAATATATATTTTCTTGGCTGCTATGCGTGGTTTTTCAGGAAATTTGCTGAGATGTGAAAGCAAAAACTAGAAACGGAACTATACATTTTATTTCACACTTTCTTAAACCCATGCATATTCTAGTGAAACATGTAAAATTGAACATTTTTCTTTGAATTTTTGCTGAACTGATAAAGGTGTTTATACTTTTTGTTGGTTTGTTTGTTTAATTCATGTTTGTTGGGCCTGAGGTTTAGGAAATTTATTGTTGGCTAAAAACCTCAAACGCGATGCAGAAGAATTGGAACTTTTCCTGTATATGTCTACTTTGGACAGCTTTCAAGAAAAATGCGAAAAGTTTCAACTTCTGGGGGTTAAAACATTAATGCAGAATTTACTAAGATTTTATTCATTTGCATTAGCAAATATTCGTGCAGCAGCAGTTGACTGTGAAAATTTACTCTTACGAGACATATAGTATTCACTTTTAAATGCATGATTGTACATTATGTATAGACGACAATGTTTTTAATTTATAAATTTCATTCTTCGTTAATTGCATGGGTTATTCTGCAGCTTATTGTGAATACCTTGGTTCTGTTCAATAGAAACATTTTGTATATATTAAATACTGAACTATCAGTATGGACAGTAGAAGTGCTTCGTGGGCTTGCTGCACATATTTGTAGGAGTCTGTATCTGCAAGTACAACAAATAGTTTTGTACTTAGTTAACAGTCTTAGTTAAAACATGAGCTTATTTTCTAAAAGTATCCAGAATAAGTAAAATTATAGAACTAAGAAAATGTTATACAACTTTGCTGTTAATACCCTTACCTCCTTATTATTTTTGGTTTGGAAGAGGGTATCAGCCACTAGAAAGTGTGCCTCGTTATATTTCTTAAAGTTAGTTTCAGTATTTCACTGCAAGTTGGACTGTACGAAATCTAAAGTTGATCTGCTTTTTTAACCTTCAACCAAAAGCAAACTTCGAAGAAATTTGAAACTATTGTTTTTCATATGTGTATGTTTTGCCTAGGTTTTTTTTTGATAGGGTATGTAATTAAAACCTTTGTAAATTTTACCAACTAATATTAGTGCCTGACTCCCATATTTGTTTCATCTTTTTAACTGAGAGTGTATCTCATTTGTTCTGTGAATAGAATGAGTAAGTGATCTCAGTTTTCACATTTTATTCAGAAGCTAATCCCTACTTAGCAAGGCACATATTCTACAGCAAGTCATAGAAAGTTTAATCCTTGCGCCTAGTTAGCTCTCCTATATTCAGGGATCTCTATAAAAGTTGTTATCTTTTTTCATCATCAGCCCCTATAAAAGTTAGTGTCTTTCATCATCATAAATTCATCATAATCACAGATATTTTTGGGTTTAAATAATATATTTATATATCAAGGATGATTTTATAAAGAAATTCTGGGATCATTGAACTAAGGATTGTGGATTGAAGTAACTAATGAAAAAGACTAATTTCTTTAAAAAGAATATAATTATGGTTTACATCGTACATCATTTATTTCTCAAATTATATTTAATCCTAAGGAGGTACACATGAATTTTTAGTAACAGGTATGAATAAGCAGGTATGTATATGTGTTTGGGGCAGAGGGGGAGCAGGTTTCTTTAACACACTTGGGAATTAAAATTAGCTCATTTCATCATTATGTGCCTTAACGTTTCTGTGAACTAAACTTGGTGATTGAATTAAGTTCTTGGGAAGCCGAACAGTAATAGCAGAAAATGTGACCAAAATGAGTAACATGTACTTAAATCACTGGATTTTATATAAGCACAGGTATTAATTTTAAAAACATTGTAGTTTAGTAAGGTTGCATTTTAAAATATTTAGGAGCAATGCAGTATTCTTCCCTTAAAGTTTCCTGCAAATTCCCTGTAATTCCTAAATAGCAAAACATTAATATTCCATGATCCAGCTCCACTTTGTTGTCTCACTATTAAAATGGAATCTGTTTTTTCAGATCTTTTCTAATGGTTAATAAAACAAATGTCAGATAATAAGAACACTCAAATGTGGTGTCTTAATTATCTTATGCATATCTAAGAAGAAACTGGTGGCATACAGGAGTGTAGTGTCTTTTCTTTTTTTCAGACGGAGTTTCACCCTTGTTGCCCAGGCTGGAGTGCACTGGTGTGATCTCAGCTCACTGCAACCTCTGCCTACTGGGTTCAAGTGTTTCTCCTGCCTCAGCCTGCCGAGCAGCTAGGATTACAGGTGCACACCACCAGGCCTGGCTAACTTTTTTGTATTTTTAGTAGAGGGGGGTTTCACCATGTTGGTCAGGCTGGTCTTGAACTCCTGACCTCAGGTAATCCACCTGCTTCAGCCTCCCAAAGTGCTGGGATTATAGGCATGAGCCACCGCACCCAGCCCATGATTTTCATATCTATGAAATCTATTTTGGATTCTATAGTGGATTTAAATTTTCAGCATTTCAGTCACCTCATTGTTAAGGCTGCTCCTCCACTTGAACAAGTTTGAAAACCATTGTTGAATCATAAGGAACTTTGCTCCAATTCCAAATAGTTAAAAGATGAGTCAGGTTAAATAATGCTATTGGATAATACAGTCAAAAACATAATTTAAACCCGAACATTAAAAGCATGATTGAAGGCCAGGCGGGTATATCACTTGAGACCAGAAGTTCAAAACCAACCTGGCCAATATGGCAAAACCCTGTCTCTACTGAAAATACAAAAATTAGCCCAGCATGTTGGTGCACACTTGAAATCCCAGCGCCTCGGGAGGCTGAGACGAGAACTAGTTGAGTATGGTACATGGAGGTTGCAGTGAGCTGAGATCATGCCATTACACTCCAGCCTGGGTGACAGAACGAGACTCTTTCTCAAAAAAAAAAAAAGCATGATTAATTCTAACATAGCCCATGGGTTTTTTTTTCTGTACAGCTTGCAGATAAGATAGTCAAGGACTCTGTTTCATATTTAAACATAAATATGTGAAGAGTAAGTCGTGAGGCAAGAAACAAAATTGGAGGGAAATGGTGGGTATTGTGAATATGTAAGTGAAGTTTTATTTTTTAAGGTAAAGGAATGAGAATAGAATAAGTGCTTTTTAAAGAGAAAGTATAAATGAGTCAATATTTTTTCTTCCAACTTTGACTTTAATTCAGTAAGAAAGGCCTAGGTTTCATCTCATATTCTTCATAATTGATTTTCAAGAAAGTAATTTGTCATTCAGCCTAGGAGGCTATAAAATAGCAATTGTTGGCATTATTAGACTAAAATTTAGGTGGTGGGAGGAGACTGTCTCTTCACTGCTGCAACCCATGTCCATCTTGTTCCTGAGCCATTAGAAATGTTTATACTTTGTATACAAACATTAGAGTGAGGTTTTGATTTTTAACATAGTGCTTCTGAAACTTGGATGTGCATATGAACAAGCAGATTCTGATTCAGTAGATCTGCAGTGAGCCCCGAGAGTCTTCAGTTTTAGACACAGTGCCAGGTGATTCATACAGATGCCTGTGGACTGTACTGGTGGATGGGCCTAAGAGGCTTCAGGCTGTGTATTAGGTTTTGGTAACCCGAGCAGATTCAAGTCCTTGTTAACTCAGGTTTATGAATTGGGGGATGCAGACTGGTTTTGAAGTCTTACAACTAAAGTTCAGAAATTTTAAGAAAGTTAAGGGTAGAATTTTGCTTCTCTAAGGGCCTTTTTAAAATATGGAAGACATATTTTTAAATAGGCAGACTTTAAGAATTTCATGTTATAAAGAATTATTGATAAGGCAGATTAGACAGTATTTTCTTATGAATATTTGTGGGTTATGGTTTATTATAAAAGTCAATTTCTAAGTGTTAGAAATATATTTAGTCTCTAAATCTTGCCTTCTATATGGATTATCATTATTTTATTAATAAACATGGAAAATTGACACTACCACTAATATTAATCTGGCAATTAAATTTGGTAGTGCTATAATGAAGAAGTCAGTAATAATGAAGTATAATGAAGAAGTGTAGATACACCCTGTCATTTTACTATAGACCTCTGGTGACTTAATTTTCTGTTACATTACATGGTTGAAAATTCCTGTTTCATTAGAAAGTGGAATTTGAAAGAGTTGAATAATTTGATTTCTCGAAAAGCAAGTTTTTCTTGGAATTCGGTTAAGGTGTTAGATTTTCCTCACATATTTAAATAGTCTAAGAACGACACTGAAGGCACTAAGGAAAATGTAGCTGAAAGTTAAGTAATAGGTTTCAAAAATTTATCAATAGTTTGATCTGTAAAACAAATCAGGTTTCGTGATTTCTGATGTTCAGTTAATAAGTCTATTATTTGTCAGGCTTTATATATTGCTCTTTGCAAGTAGCCATTAAAATTTGAGTCACTGAAGTTTGAAGATCTATAAATATTTAATATAGTAGTCTAAACAGAGTCGTGAGAATTTACTCAGTTCTGAAATAGAATGTTAAATTTTCTCATGTGGTCCTAATCATTTTTTTTCTTTACATAGTAAGCCTTTCTTTCTCCAAAGAACAATTAAAACCAAATATGACATGGTAAGCTGTAAATACCATTGGAATAAAAGATTACCCCTCAACTTACCTAAAAAATTGAAGGCAATATTTTCCTTTGTTGATATCACAAGTGAGAAAAAAGGTCTGTAACTTTTGTACTCTACTTGTAGCAGAGGGAATATTTTTGGCCACACTATGCCAATTTATAATTGTAAATCTAAATTTACTAGACAGCAAGCTTATATATACTGATAGAAATTGATGCACTGAGAAGTGATGAGATGAAAAGAATGGAAAAGGCAGATTAAGCTGGAATTTTAATGCATAGTCCATTTAGTATAGAGGCAAGCTGTTTCTTAAATGGATAAACAACATATAACTAGGAAGATCATCTTCAAAGTAAAGTGTCATGGAACTGAAAATAGAGTATAGTTTAATAATTATTTTGATACATAATTGAATAACAAGTGTCTAAAGAGGTTTTTATTTTTATAGGTTAGGAATTTTCCAAAAGAAAACAGAATTAAGAGCAAAATTGGTTGTGAGTATAGAAACTGAAAGATCACAGTCTTAACTCCTAAGTTTTTTACAGAGCACAGGTTGACAAACTGTAGCTTGCCACCTGTTTTTTGTGCTACCTGTGAGCTGAGAATGGTTTTTACAGTTTTTTAAGGGTCAAGAAAGTCAAAAGGAGGAGGATATTTTGTGACACATGAAAACAAATTAAAATTTCAGTATCCAGAAATGAAGTTTTATTGGGACAGCTATGTTCATTTACATATTGTCTTTAGCTGCTTTCCTGCTTCAGTGGCTGAGTTCAAGAGTATAACAGAGTCTGTATGGCTTGCAACAGCTAAAATACTGTCTGACCTTTTACAGAGTTTGTCGATCCCTTTTATGGTTGATAGTTTTGTTTAGATATGGCATGTTAGTCCATTTAATTACTTGCTTCTAGCTGGCAGAGTGAGGTCTTGATTACTTAATTTCTGTTACCCTTGTATTTTCCAAAATGGCTTCTCTTGATTTTACTTACGTGTTTTACTATTGCTCAAATTACACAGATACTAGGAAACACTAGTACTTTATAAATACACTTCTTTTTCTACCTAAACTCTCAAACTATAGTTAATGTATTTGCCATGACGTTAAGGGACCTTGATGGTCTGTGAATTGTCAGTTGCTTTGAGCACTACCTCCTGTGGATAGACCTGACTGATAGCACTTAGAAAAACACTGATAGAAGCCAAATCAGTCATTAGCTTTATGTTGTTGTCCCCATCAGTTGGTAAACTCTAAGAGAGCTTAGTTTTACATTGACAAAATAATTTATATTTGATAAGTCTTAAAAATGATTTAAGTTGAAACTTAACAAGTACTTGTTCATTCCTCATTTACCTGCAAATAATGGAAATAATGGTGCAGTCAGTTTTATTTTATTTTATTTTGTAATGCTTATACTAGGGGTCCCAAACCCCTGGGTGGCATTAGATTCTCACAGGAGCATGAACCCTGTTGTGAACTGCACATGCCAAGAGATCTGGGTTGTGCACACCTTATGAGAATCTAATACCTGATGATCTGAGGTGGAACAGTTTTATCCTGAAACCATCTCCCCCAACACCTCCATCTGTGGAAATTTTCTTCCACGAAACTGTTCCCCTGGTGCCAAAAAGGTTAGGGGACCACTGCTTTATACGATGTTTGAAGCAGGCACACTTAAGAGTTACTGTTTCTGCTTCTTTATGACTGTTGAGGGGGGCAGAATCTGTTTGAGTCACAGTGAAACTTTTCATGCATCATTGAGAATTGACTGTAATCACTTGGCAATGGAAACTGGATATTGAAACATTTTTTAAGAAATGCACTTTTACCAGAAATAAAACTATAAAAACTAAACTCTGGTACTTGTTTTTTGTTGGCTACATTTGGTTTTTTTTCGTTGTTGTTTTAGTGAGATCTGAAATGAGTATGAATAGCATAATTCAGGTACCACAAAGTGTACATTGTATTCCTCTACAAACATGAACCATTTCTTTTTCCCCTTTTATGGTCTGCTTTTTATTCACACAGATTTTCTGTTTATTCATAGTTTTATGGGTTCCACTGGCATCTAAATCCAGAAGCAGTGGTTTTTATTTTTTTTTAATGAGTTCAGTTTTTCATTGAACATGTTACAAGAGAGGTTTAGTCAAATGAAGGCTGAGTAGATGCAGGAGAGCTTGGAGAGAGAGTTCACATGGTGTGGGCAAGGGCAGAGCTGGCACTGCCGGGCTAGCCACCAGATGAAGTAAATGCCTCATCCCACCATCACCTTAGCTTCCTCTGCAGGACCAAGCACTTTGGTGGCAGCCGAAGAAAAGCTCCGTAGTTGTAAGAAGAAAAAAATCACAACAATGAGGTAAACAGTGATGTTGAAAAATTATATTAGTTTCCTAGGGCTGCTGTAGCAGTACCACAAACCTCATAACTAAACAACAGAAATGTATTGTCTCAGTTTTGAATGGTAGAGGTCTGAGATACGGTATCAGCGGGGTTTGTTCCTTCTAAGGACTGTGAGGAAGCATCTGTCCCATACCTCTCCCCAGCTAGCTTTCTGGGGTGATTTGCTGGCCATTTTTGGCATATAGAGGTATTTCCCCAATCTCTCATCTTCATATGACTTTCTCCCTGTGTGCCTGTGTATTTGTCCAAATTTCCCAAATCCAACAAACACCAAAGCTGTTGGATTAGGGCCTCGTCTTGATTAACAGCTCTGCAAGGATCCTGTTTCCAAGCTTGCATTCTGAGGCCTTGGGGATTAGGACTTAACATGAATTTGGGGGTGGGACAGTGGGACACCATACAGCTCATACATCTGAGTGAGATTTGGTTGAGATGTAACCCATAGACGTAATTTCTCCCTTTTGTAGTTTCTTGAAGATGGTTCTTTGCAGCCTACGTGGTAGTGGAGATACATACAAAGGACTTCCCTAGTATGGTTGGACCAACAAGCACAAGCAGATGGCAGGAAGATTAGAACACTGGATATTGATTGCCAGTTTTTAAGGTGTGTTAATTTTGTTGTGATTAATGTTTTAAGAGTCCTTTATAAGATACACACTGAAAGGTGACTAGTAGGATTCACTATAAGGTAATGAGAGGAGGGCATTGGTAGGATGAAGAGGAAACAAGATTAACCGTGAGTTGATCATTTTTGAGGCTAGTTGGTGGATGCAGGAGGATTCTCTACTTTTATATATACAGTCATCCCTCAGTATCCATAGGGTATTGGTTTCAGGACCGCCCCCACCCTATGGATGTTCAAATTTCTAGTGTAAAATGATGTAATATTTGCATATAACCTATGCACATCCTCCCATATACTTTAAATCAGTGTTCTCCAACCCACTGGCTGCTGAGTGGTACCAGTCGATGGCCTGTTAGGAAACAGGCTGTACAGCAGGAGGTTGAGTGGCTGGTGACCAAGCATTACCACTTGAGCTCTGCCTCCTGTCAGCTCAGTGGCTGCATTAAATTCTTCATGAACTGCATATGTGAGGGATCTAGGTTGCGTGCTCCTTATGAGACTCTAATGCCTGATCTGTGGTAGAACGGTTTCATTCCCCACCCCTGTCCCCGTTCTATGGAAAAGTTCTCTTTCATGAAACCTGTCCCTGCTGCCAAAAAGGCTGGGGACCTGTGCTTTAAGTCATCTCTTTATATAATACCTAATATAATGTAAATATTATATAAATATACTGTATTGTTTAGGGACTAATGACAAAAAAGTCTGTAGCTGTTCCCTACAAATGTGACCATTTTTTTTCGGAATATTTTGGATTCATGGTTGGTTGGATCTGTAGATGTGGAACCTAAGGATATTGGAAAGCCAGCTGCACACTGAACATTTTCCAAGCTTTAAAGAAAAGTCTATGAGACAAAAGTTCTGTTTTTCTTTGCAATAGCAACTGCAAAGTGTACCTTGGCAAACTGATAAAGTAAATAGGAAATTTAAAACTAAACCAGCCAGGCCAGGTCGAGCGGCTCAGGCCTGTAATCCCAGTACTTTGGGAGGCTGAGGTGGGTGGATCACCCGAAGTCAGGAGTTTGAGACTAGTCTGGCCAACATGGTGAAACCCTGTAACTACTAAAAATACAAACATTAGCTGGGAGTGGTGGTGCACACCTCTAGTCAGCTACTCAGGAGGCTGAGACACGAGAATCACTTGAAGCCAGGAGGTAGAGGTTGCAGTGAACCGAGATTGGGCAACTACACTCTGGCCTGGGCGGCAGAGCGGGACTCTGTCTCAAAACAAAAAAACGGCTCATTGTAATGGAGATAGCATATACTGTAGTGTTCTGAAAGATTGAGAGTTGGAAATCACACTGGGATTGTTGCCTAACTTGCATTTTTATCCAGTTTAAGGCAAGATGGAAAACTTGGGAGCAGGAGAGTAGCAATTTCTCACACCGTTATGATGGTTAGGCATAATCTGCCTTTTCTTGGGTCTGTAAATCCCCTAAGGGCACCAACTGTCTCTTGTTCTTCAGTTGAGCTTCAGCATCTAACCCAGTGCCTGGTGTACAGGTGTTTTTTGGTCATTCGCAAGTAAGTGCACTGTCTTCGCAAGATCATTTTCTCCCTGTGAGTCTCATGAGACACATAAGAAGCTTGTAGACCGCTTTACTATAGCTGTAAAGTTACAGGGACTTATCTCCCTTCTAGGAAGAACAGTCTATAAGCTTAAGCATTAAGCCATATGGTTGTCTCTCCTCCCTTTGCACTTGCCACATGCTGCCATCCTACGGGATACAGATGGGAAAGCTCCCCTGAAGTTAGGATTGGAGTCCACAGGTATTCTTAAAACTATAAGAGAAGCTTGCTGAATGTAAGTATAGAGTTTTGAGACTGTCTACTCTTGTGCATAACACATTTTTTTAAATTGGGTAATTTTATGTAGAATTTGCTCCATTGAATTTTTATAGGTAGATATTAAAACCATTAAAAATAATGCTCATTCCATCCACAGAGTGTTACATATTTAGAGGTTTTATTAGTTGCTGGTTTGTATTGACTATAAGTTTTATAATTTCAGAACTGAATTAGAATAAGCATTAGCAATCAGTAGGCAAGGAAAAGGTGAATATCTCTGCTTTTTTCTTTAATGAGTTTGGCATATTCAAAAATCTGTTTTAGAAAAGAAATAATGTTAAAACATGTTTATAATGCAGAAAGACTCTAGGCACAGAAGTAATATTGCAGAAGCTTTTAAAATATCTATTCTGCAACTTACTTTCAAACCCAAAGGAAAAAGGATGGTACTACCATAAATCACATTGACACAGAAAAACCATAGGCAGTTTGAGAATTTAGCTTAACAGTAGAGAGTCTAAACTGAAACATTCAGTGCATAGGTCCTGCAGACAAGTGTGATGCTTTGAAATGTCTAAATAGCTTCAACGTAGTTGGCTGGGAGCATTCCAGTCCTGCCAGTCCTCTGCACAGTGCCATACATCCAACCTTCATCAATAGCTTGAACATTTATGATAGCATCTCCATCTTTGAAGGACACCTCATCTGCATCAGCAGCCATATAGTCATACATGGCACGAAAGATTTTCTATTCATGGGATGGAAAAGAGGAAATACTGCATTTTGGATTTCCAACAATTAACACATACATCTATTTGTAAGATCGCTCATGACTTACTCCACAAACTTAAGTTGAACAAAAGAGATTGTGAAACCAACAACAAAGTAAAAGGAACCCACAAAATAGGAAATACTTGCAAATCATGTATCTGATTGGTGATTAATACCCAGAATATATAAAGAAATACAACTCAGTGCCCCCCTGAACCAAAAGAGGCCAAGGATATGAATAGACATTTCTCCAAAGAAGATAGACACATAGCCAGAAAGCATACAAAAGGATGCTCAAAATTCTTAGTCATCTGGAAAATGCAGATTGTTTTTTTCTTTTCTTTTTGAGACAGAGTCTCGTTCTGTTGCCAGGCTGGAGGGTGGTGGTGCGATCTTGGCTCACTGCAACCTCCGCCTCCCCGGTTCAAGCAGTTCTCCTGCCTCAGCCTCCTGAGTAGCAGGGACTACAGGCACCTGCCACCATGCCCAGCTAATTTTTGTATTTTTAGTAGAGATCGAGTTTCACCATGTTGGCCAGGATGGTCTCAATCTCTTGACCTTGTGATCTGCCTGCCTCGGCCTCCCAAAGTTCTGGGATTACAGGCGTGAGCCACTGAGCCCAGCCAGAAAATGCAAATTGTTAAAACCACAGTGAGATACCGCTTCACACATGCCAGTACTGTGATGATAAAAAGAGACAATAACATGTTAGAGAGGATGTGGGGAAATTGGGTCCTTCATAAACTGCAGTTGGGAACGGAAAACAGTGCAGCCACTTTGGAAAAGAGTTTGGCAGTTACCACATGTTAAATACAGCACTACCATATGGCCCAGCAATTCCACTCCTGGTGTATACCCAAGAAGAATGAGGACATAGGTCTGTGCAGTAATTTGTACGTCGATGTTCATAGCAGCATTACTCATAATAGCCAAAAAGTGGGAAAAATGCCCACCAACTGATGAATGAATAAGCGAGATGTGGTATATCCATACAAATCTATTATTGGGTAGTAAAAAGAATGAAGTACTAATACATGATACAACATGGATGAACTTCAAAAGTAAAAGAAGCCATGCACCAAAGTCAGTATATTGTATAACCATACAATTATATGAATTACTTATACGAAGTGTACGAAGTGTCTCAGCCAAATATATAGTGATAGGAAATGGATACCTAGGATTGGATGGAGCAGAAAGGGATAAGTTGGGGATGGAGAATGAATGCCAGTGGGTACCAGCATTTGTTTGTTTTTAATTCACCAGAAGAGTTTTGAATACACAGTTTTTTTTATGGTGGTGAAAATATTCTAAAATTAGATTATGGTGATGGTTGAACAAAAAAATCACTGAATTGTACACTTTAAAGTATGAACTTCATACTAAGTTATGCATCCATAAAATTGTGTGTGTGTGTACGTGTGTGTGTGTATGTACTGACAGAAAAGAATGTGCTAATTTGATTTGTGGCCTTTTTCTCCCTTTTGAAGAGGTCAGTCTTGTACTTTAGAGAAGAATTTGAAAATCCATAGCACTACTGCATGTCATCTTTCACTCTGGGAATTTGGGAGCATACCAGTAGTAAAAGTTTCTCAAAGCTATCCTCCACACTGTTAAAATTGTAATAATTTGGATTATTATATAAGAAGTGATAAATAGAAAGTGATATATATATAAGAAGATTAATATATAAGAAGTGATAATAAAGGTTTCTTCCTAGGAGCAGCCACTGGTTAGTAGTTTAGGATGTAACCTATGTTTTTTCTTGCATTCTGAAATACACATGCATATATTCATATTCACAGATAGATTTCCTTTCCCCCTCTGCATAAGTGGAATATTACTATAAATAATACTGTAATTTGTTCTTTACATTTAATATAGCTTGGAAGTCTTTTCATATAAATATAGCTGTGTTTTATTTTTGACTGCTACAGAGAATTTCACATTTTAGTAATATGAATTATTCAGTCATTTTCATTTTTCTGGACATTTAGTTGTCACCATTTTTTCTTGCACTATAATAAGCATCCTAGCATTTATTTTTGGGCGTATAATTTCTGAAGAAAAAGCTTTTAAAGGTGAAAGTCTTAGGTCAAATGGTATGTGTGTTTAAACTTTTTTTTATATATATAAAAAAATAATTTTACAAATGGAGATGAAGTTTCACCATGTTGCCTTGGCTGGTCTTGAGCTCCTGGACTGAAGCACTCCTTCCACCTCAGCCTCCCAAAATGTTGGGATTACAGGCATGAGCCACCATGCCTGACCTAATTTTTTTTGTTTACTATTAAAATGTTCGAATATGATACAGTATGATCGTATTTGATTCAAAATGATACCTTATGTACTTTATTACTTTTATTTGTATATACCTGGTTATTAGTCATGGTGAACAGCTTTTTTGTTGGCCATTTTTTTTTATTTTGCTATAAATTATCTATTCATCTTCCAGGTCTTATTTTGAGGGGGAGGGGAATAATTTATCATTCAACTTTAGAGTGCTTTATTCTTTTTTGATATTAATATTTTTATATATATGCTGTAAATGTTTTCTCCCAGTCTGACATGTTTGTATTTGTTATAGAAATATATGAAATTTTATGACCAAATTAACCAGTCTTTTATACTTCCAAATTTTGGAATTTGCTTAGGAAGGCTTTCCCCTTTATATTTTAAAATTATTGTGGCTGGGCTGAGTGGCTCATGCCTGTAATCTCAGCATTTTGGGAGGCCAAGTCGGGCAGATGGCTTGAGTCTAGGAGTTGGAGACCAGCCTGGGCAACACAGTGAGCCTCTACTGAAAAAAAAAAAAAAAATCCGTCTGGCATAGCACACACACCTGTAGTCCTAGTTACTCTGGAGGCTGAGGCTGGAGGATTGCTTGAGTTCATGAAGTCAAGACTGTAGTGAGCTGTGACTGTGCCACTGCACTCCAGCCTGGGTAGTAGAGGAGACCCTGTCTCTAAATATAAAAGTATTCTCTATTATTATTTATACTTTTACAATTTTGGATTTTACATCTAAATCTTTGGTACAATTTATGCTTTGAGATGGGTATTTAATTTTATATTACTAAATAGATAACTGGTTACCTCAGATATAATTAAATAACTTATCCCTTTCGTGCTGATTTATAATTCATTTAGGGTCTATTTCTGGACTTCATCTATTTTTGTGTCTATTACCATGCTAAATCTATATTTAATTTTAATAGCTTTATTGTATGTTTTGCTTTTTAGTTGAGTCCTTAACTGTTATCATTTTTGAATTTTACTTGATGATTATTGCATGTTTTTCACATAAATTTTAGGATTAGCAGAGTTTTTTAAGTGCTATTGGGAATTTATATTGGAATTGAATGTATTGGTTTATTTCAGGGAAAATTAGAACTTTATAATATTCCCTTCCTTAAATATGATAAATCTCAACACTTACTTAGATCTTTTATGTCATTTAGTAAAGACAGTTGTCTTCATACAAAGATTTTTCATATCAATCCTAAAGTATGATGTTTTGGGGATATTATGAATGGGATCCAGGGTTTTAAACTAAGAGTTGTAAAGTATGGTGAACTGTGAAGATGATTTGTCTTACCTTTTCAATTTATACTAATAGGGGAGATCTAAGATAAGGCATGTATATATGCGGGCACATTGCATACATCTGTACATACTTATTTTGTTTTTGAGACGGGGTCTCCCTCTGTCATCCAGGCCCACTGCAACCTCAATTTCCAGGCTCAAGCAGTTCTCCCACCTCAACTTCCTAAGCAGCTGGGACTACAAGTGCACCATCACACCCTGCTAATTTTTAAATTTTTAGTAGAAATGAAGTCTCATTGTTGCCTAGGCTGTTCTCAAACTCCTGAGCTCAAGCAGTCCTCCCTCATCAGCCTCCCAAAGTTCTGGCATTATAGGCATGATTCACTGTGCCCAGCCTGTAAATGATTCCAAGCAGCAAATGTTTAAATAAGCTAGTAGGTGAGTCCAATGAGCCAAAACTAATACTTTGCTCTAGGTTTGGGTTTTTTTAATTATTGAAAAATGCTTTTCATTAATTTGAATTTGGTAATGAAAGTTTTCTGATATTAATATGAAACGTGTAATAAAAGGGCATTATATAAAATAGGAGGTTTGGTTAAAAAAGACCATAATAGCTATAATCATGTTTACACATACAAAAATTAAGAATAATTTAAGTGAGTTATTATTTACTTACTCCAGCAGTAGATGGATGAGAAGGGATGGAAGATACCGTTGTCTGTTGGGTAGCAACTGAAGATGATCGTTGTTGTGGGAGCACTGTGGTTTTTGCATGTTTGTAAGCTGAAAAGAAGGGGGTAAATTGTTTACAAGAAGAAAAATGGCTAGGTATCCTTTAATCTGTGTTTAGCAACTGAGTGATATCTTTTTCCCCAACTTAGAATGATTTTCAAGAAGAGAAATCAAGGAAAGTGAAACATCTAGCTTCACGCAACCATCCATAACTCTAGTCTTTTCTCATTTAAAAGGATCAAGATTTTAAAAAATTTTTTGTTTTTACTCAAAGCATCTCTTTAGTAACTGTCACTGAGCTGGCTGGGTGGGACTACCAACGTCAGTGCCATCCACTTGTACCTGTTGAGGCCGCGAAGACACCCCCGTCGCTGTAAGTCGAAAGGTGGTGGTCTGGCGCTTCTGAATGCTCAGACTTCTCCTCACCCCCACTGATGCTCAGTGCACTGGCAGATCGTGACTGCTCCCGGCTTCGGCGCTGAGCTTGGACTGGGAGAGATGCAGTTGGGAGAGATGTAGTAAACATGACATTTCCATGGTAGTAATGCCTAACAGTAAGTGAGTATCAGTTATCGTTATTTTTTGCCAAGCATGGTTTTCAGTAGTTTCCCATGGGTCAGACCCTCACAATTATTCTGATATAGGTTTGTCTTCCTTATTTTGCAGATGAGAGCTTAAGCAAATGACCAAAGGTCATGGAACAGTTAACTGGTACAGCCAGGTTTGAAATCCAAGAGTCTATTTGTAACATCTTCCCTCCAACCTGCCAATTTTTTTGGCTCATCAAAATGAATAAATAGTAATATTGACATTCAGACTCCATCTTTAACTTCTCCAGAAGGTCCTCCCTAACTGCAAATCAATTTAGAGTCTTTCTCTGTGTTCCCCCAAATACCATTAGCAGACCTTTAAAATTACACGTCAGGATGCAACCATGGATTTACTTCTCTCTCTTCATCAGAAATCTAGGGTACACATCCTTTGAGAACTGTCTCTACATGATATTCTTTTTTTTTTTTTGAGATTGGGGCTCTGTTGCTCAGGCTGAAGGGCAGTGGTGCAGTCATGTTTTGCTACGGCTTCAACCTAGGCTCAAGCCATCCTCTTACCATAGCTCCCTGAACAGCAGGGACTACAGGTACACAACACTGCTCCTGGCTTTTTTTTTTTTTTTTTTTTTTTTTTAAATTTAAGAGAAGGGCTCTCATTCTGTTTTCCAGGCTGGTATTCTACTTTTTAACATGAATAAAAGGCATAAAGTTGTGCAGCCTGCTTTGTTGAATTACTAATCTTCATTGATGGAATTGAGCTCAGACAGTTCCTAAAGGTCAAATCCTTTCTCTTCCCTTTGCCTATGTATTTTATTTTTGTTATTTCTCCAATAGATTTACTATCGTTTTTTCTTTGGGAAAAAAATAGAAATAATAATGGGGCCTGAAGGAGACATGCACCGAGGCAGTGAAACAAAATTTTTCTTAAACTTGTTTAGAAAGTAAATTTTGCTTACTAGTTAACAAGATTTTTTTTGTTTTTTGTTTTTTTGAGATGGAGTCTCTGTCACCCAGGATAGAGTGCAATGGCGTGAGTTCGGCTTACTGCAACCTTCACCTCCTGGGTTCAAGCAATTCTCTGCCTCAGCCTCTCGAGCAACTGGGATTACAGGTGCCCAACACCATGCCTGGCTAATTTTTGTTTTTTGTTTTTTTTTTTTTTTTAGTAGAGACGGAGTTTCACCATCTTGGCCAGACTGGTGTTGAACTCCTGACTTTGTGATCTACCCGCCTCGGCCTCCAAAAGTGCTGGGATTACAGGCGTGAGCCACTGTGCCCAGCCAACAAGGTATTTTTATGCCAAATGGGCAACTCAGAAAATGGAAAACCCTGGAAGGAGGGAACTTCAGAGCCCAAATAAAAGTCATTGATTCTAGCGTACTAAATAGTGATGTTTATGTTGTAAGCCTTTTTCAGCATAACACACCATTAATCATGTGTAAGCTTCGGGACTGGATATTGTCTTCTGCTGGATCATAGTCAAAAACTGAACCAGGATTAGTTCGCCAGACACGTAGACCTGAAAGGGAAAATAATGATCAGAACAGGTGTTCTTGGACTTTTCCAATAACTTGAAAACCAAGGCATGAATTTTAACAACCACCAGAGGACTGAATCACACTTATTCCAGCTTAGGTTCTGGGTCATATCTTCTCACAAGAGAACAAAGGTAGAAGAGATACCAGCTTTGTAAACTGTGAAATAATAGGAGCTTTCTTGCACCCCTAATAAAAACAGATTGAAGTCCTTTATATTTTGACTTGATGTAGATAATGTTAATTTTGTTCTACCCCTCAAAGTTAATCCCCCTTCCCCAACCCAGGCTCAGTTACCTGTAATAGTCTCCTGATCTTGGTCATTCCGTTTTTGTTCCATTTCTACCACTTTCCTCTGAATACCTCGGTAGTTAATGTCACTGAAGTCCTGCATGTTCTTCTTTACTCGTTGAGTGATAGGATCTGTCACCACTGGTGTGAAGGAACCCTTGTGTTTCTCAAAGTCTTCATGATACTTCACCTGAAATGTCATGAATTTACTTTATGAAAATATGATGGTGTGACCATTTCCCTTTTTACACATTCCAACAGGCAGCCAGCCCATCCTAAAGAATTCCTGACTCACCGTTGAAATGTGCCGTTGGGTCTCCCCTCACCCGCCTCATCTCGGGGGGTATCCAACACATAGGCAGCTTTGCCTTGTATTTGTTTCCGGAAGCTATCAGAATAAAGAACCTGATTGAGGAGAGACCATAAATGAGTCTTACTGTTCTAAATCTGAAACCTCAAAGCTTTTCCAGCAAATAGAGATAGAAGGAGCTGATGAGGGAGGCTTGTCAACTGAAGGGGCCCAGTGAGACACTTGACCAACTGTGGATCAGGCTAACCTGGGGGACCGGGAGGGCCCTTAGAAGAGAAAAGACTTGTTTTGACTTTGAAAATGAAACTCATTTTCAAAGAAGGGGCATAGTATAATTTTGAAAAGAAAAGAAAATGACCTCTTGAGATTTCCTAGGAATTACAGCATCAACATATTTGATGGTATTTGGCTCTAAATCCGAATATTGAAGGGAATTTGAAAGAATGTCCTAAAAGAAGTGATCATTTTCCTTATGTCCAGATTTCCTAAACCAGTATAAAAATCAAAGTCCTCCAGATACTGAAACTCCAAAATATAGCCAAAGAAGGCATCTGTTTCAGTATATTACCCATGTGATAAAGTATCTTAAAACAAAAGGAGAGAAGATTGAGGATGTTGTTAGGAAGTAAGTTTGTTATAGTTGGTTATGTAGAACTACCTCAAGTAAAGTGAAAGGGGAAGGAAAACATTGGCAATTAACTTGTTTAGTATGATGGTTTGGAATATAAAAGCACAGTTATGTCAATTTTAGTGTAATTTTCAGTTGAATAAGAATGCACATTTTTATGGTGTTAAAATGTTACTTTCCAATATGTTACATTTTTCTCTTTTAAGATTTTAGTGTGTGTTTCAGTTGCATGAGAAAGGCGTGTTTTTATGATGTTAAGATGTTATTTTTCAAGTCGTTGCACTATTTCTTTTCAGTCTTAGAAAATACCGAGCTAATGTTTTCTTGGTTGCGCTTAGCTCTCTCCATCTCTGGAGTAACAGGTGTCGGAGTTGCTTTTCTCATGTTCTCTTTGTACAATACCTAGGGAAGCCAAAAGAGCAACCAGGCATCAGACAGCAGAAAACCAGGTCTGAAAATCATCACTTAGCTGGTGTTATGGCTCAATTATATCACACCGAAGGTAAAGCCATTAAAATGTTACGGTAGGAAGCAAAAGTTTAAGAAAGAATTAACATCACTGTAACCTGGTGGGGGTAGCTTTGTTGTTTTTAAGTGGATAGGGAAGAATTTTGAAGATACACAAACGTTTTGGAAACACTAAGATACAAATTAGTGGTATAACCATGTTTGCCAGGCCTGTTAAGATTTTAAGGATTTATTTTTCCTTTCTGAAATACCGAGCTAAAGTTTTCTTGATTGCGTTTCACTCTTTCCATCTCAGGCGTAAAGGGTGTGGGGGTTGCTTTCCCCAGGTTCTCTTTGTATAACACCTGTGAGATACAAAGTTGCACCCGGAAGTCACTATGAAGTAATAATCACTATTAATTATATTGCAAGTTGGAGGGAAACGCTATGTTTAATCTATTACTATTAGTGAGAACATCTATCAAAAAGAAAGCTTAAAAACAGTTAATAGCTATAGTAAATACAATGTGATGTTCAGAGCAAATACAAATATAACTGGTATTTTGTTTGTTTTTAACTTGAGATAGGGTTAGGAGCAGGCCAGACCGCGGGGAGTTATTTTGCAAAATTAAAAGCACTTTTGTTTCTCAAGACAATACCGAGCTAATATTTTCTTGATTGCGTTTGACTCTCTGCATCTCAGGAGTGACAGGGGTTGGGGTGGCTTTCCCCACATTTTCTTTGTACAAAACCTATGCGAGTCCAACGGATCCAAAAGAAAAAGAGTTACAGTTACCAAAAAAGGAAATGGTACAGATAACTTGATTATCCTCAGGGCCCCAAACCATTTGGGCAATAAGGTTAGATGGAAAGCAGTATGTTTTTCAAGGAAGTTAAGTGTAGTTACAGCAAGACAATGTGTCCGGGATAGGCCCCTGCCCTGAAACCCTTGAACACTGCAAGAGAAAACTGTGGTGTTCCTCAAAGTGATGAGAGACCACCATCATTTTACTGCTAGTCTCTGAATGTCAAGCCCGAGAGATGATTTAAACAAGAGTTACAGGCATGAGCGTCAGTCACACTTGAGAAGGTTGAGGCTGCTCCTGATATAGCAGCTGGTTTTTTACTGAACTGTTTTGCAGCACTTAAACTCTCATAGATGCATCAGTAAAACTGTAGGCCCTCAGATAAGGCAAAGGGTTTCCCTTACCCACTTTTTCTTTGCTATACTCTGTGCTCTGCCTCTTGCTTTAGTTTAATACAACATCAAGCTTATCATTAAGGAAAAATGTTTTGGCTCTTATATCACTATCATGGTCAAATAGAAAATGAGAAACCAGTAACACATCGTGATAAATCCTCAACCTCAGTTATCTCCTTTCAGTGTCATTCTTGGAAACATGGGAGGTTTAGGAAATGACATTCAAGAGGAAGAATTCTGCTGAAATAATGGTTCTCAAATTCAGGTCCCTGAACAGCAAGGTCAGTACTGAAAACTTGTTAAAAATGCAAATCTCTGGCCCCCTCTGTACCACACCTATAGAATGAGAAACTAGAGCAGGACCCTGCAATCTGGCTTCACAAATCCTCCAGGTTACTCTGATATGTGCTTATGTTTTAGAACACTGCACTCAAGTACCAGAGAAACCTACAGAGAGTGGAAACGTGGAGGCCACAAGGTTGTTTGCTACTGAAAGCTGAAGTCCCCACACAAACCTCAATCCCTGGGTAATTTACAACCACATAAAATGTCATAGAGCACAAGTTTACAGGAAATGGTTTACTAAAGTTTGCAGTTAAAGACTACATTAAAACCTAAGAACAAAAACAAACAAAAATCAGTAAAACAAAAGGCCATTCTGGTGACACTCAGTTTTAAGTTGACGATCAATTGCCAAAACTACTACTGGATCATAATTTATATCATTATTCTTGAAGGAGGGGGATCAGGAATTATTTTTCCCAAGGTCTCTTTGTCCAAATCTGATAGGGTAAATTAGGAACTGAAGTCATTGACACAAAAACAACAAAATCATGACTAATATTCAAGAAAGAGCCCCATTGGACCTACTCTACCAACCCCCATATACTCCATCCTAAATATCAAGCATATGTAAAACAAAGAGACCTTGAGGGAAGTGGATAGAAAGATTGAGGAGAGAGAAGCAAAAGGATGTTTTATAAGAAAATCTGTTACTTGTTGATATTAGAACTTCAAATTACAGATTAAAGCAATCTTGTTATGGGGTTAGGCTAGAAGTAGCCCAAAGGAAAAAAGGATAAATTTGCTAAAGAAATTCACAAAATTTAAGTTGTCTTTTAAAAAGCAGGATTAATATGTATTACTTTAAATCATGAAAGTAGTTTTAAAAACATTAGTTTTTTTTTTCTTTTCTTGTGAAAGTACCGAGCTAATATTTTCTTGATTGTGTTTGACTCTCTCCATCTCGGGAGTGACAGGTAAAGGGGTTCCCTTGCCCATGTTTTCTTTGTATAACACCTGTGTGATGAGAAAGCATCCAGAAAAACAACCGTGAGTAACATTTCATTTGTTGAGAGGTTTTAAGAGTGAGGGCAACTTCCTTGTTAAGAAAAACACAGTTGTCCTAGGAGCCAGAAGTTATATGCTGACAAAATGCCACCAGCTACTTTAATGGAAGCCATTGTTGGGATGGGGAATCTGCACCCTCTAGAGAAGCAGGGACCTCAGCTACTGGGGAAAGGCTGTCAGAATTATCCATGTTATTTTTTTTTTTCATTTTTGTAAGTACGGTGCCTCCTAAACAATCAAACAAGGATTGGAGACTGTTAGAACTCGGTGTTGTTACCCACACAAACAAAAACTCATTATTTTTAAAAGAATGTTTAAAAATATCAGATGAAATAAAAAATCGAAGTTAACTGTATTATAGAGACCCGGAATGGTGTTAGGCTAGAAGTACCCCAAAGGAAAAAGGGATAAATTTGCTAAAGGAATGCACAAAATTTAAGTTGTCTTTAAAAAGTAGGATTAATATGTATTATTTTAAATCATGAAAGTAGTTTCTAAAATTATTAAATGAGTAGTTTCTTTTCTTTCAAAAGTACCGAGCTAATATTTTCTTGATTGTGTTTGACTCTCTCCATCTCGGGAGTGACAGGTAAAGGGGTTCCCTTGCCCATGTTTTCTTTGTATAACACCTGTGCGATGAGAAAGCATCCAGAAAAACAACAATGAGTAACATTTCATTTCTTGGGATGTTTTAAGTGTGAGGAGAAAACAGTCATCCAAGGAGCCAGAAGTTATTTGCTGACAAAATGCCACCGAATACTTTAGTGGAAGCCATTGTTGGGATGGGGAATCTGCACCCTCTAGAGAAGCAGGGACCTCAGCTGCTGGGGAAAGGCTGTCAGTTATCCATGTTATTTTTTTTTTTTCATTTTTTGTGAGTATGATGCCTCCTAAACAAACAAGGATTTGAGACTATTAGAACTCGGTGGTGTTATCCACACAAACGGAAAAACTCATTATTTAAAACAATTTTTGAAAATATCAGATGAAGTAAAAAATCAAAATTAACTGTATTATAGAAATGGGAAAGTATGTCCTTTTGTAATATAAAATATATTAGAAGCAAAGGAAGGGAAATGAGTTTAAAACAAAAAATAAATGTAAGGATCAGTTTAATTCTGAAGTTAAGTGGCATTTTTCCCCTTTCTTTTCAAAATACCGAGCTAAGGTTTTCTTGATTGTGTTTGACTCTCTGCATCTCGGGAGTGATGGGGATTGGGATTCCTGTCCCCCAGGTTTTCTTTGTATAGCACCTGTATGATAAGAAAGCATCCAGAACAAAAAAAAAAAAGCAATCAATCAATCAATCATTTTCCCCCTGCTTTGGAGCAGTTGGGAGTGGGAAGGGAGGAAGAGAATGAGTTAGAGGAAGAGAAGTACGGAAGCTTTTAGACTCAACCTGTTTGAGTCTTTTAAAGACATCTTCAAAAGCAAAGGAATGCAGGAAAGAGCAGCAAAAACTAAGAAATATGAAAAGAAAGTTTTGTTATTTTCCTTGTTTGAATTAATCTCTGCAGCACTGAGCAACCATGAAAGAGAGGAATTAGTCTTTCCCAGCTTGTTACAAGGAAGGAAAAAAATAGAAACAGACAAGAGACAGAAACAAAACCAAGGGAGTTATTTTTGACTTGAAAATGCTATTAATAAATCACGTAAGGATATTTGGGTTTTACAAGCATTTTATATATGGAGACATATACACACAAACCTTCTTTTGTTCACTTTCAAAAGAAGTCAAAGTATTTAACTTTTAGTTTGGGTAAACATATTGGGAAGAATGATGTTTAAGGCAAATGGAGAGCAATGATAAGGTGCTAAAAAAAAAAAAAAAAAAAAAAACTTCAAAATATCTGTACAAATACCAGTAGAGACAGAAAAGGTTAGAATAATAAATGAGGCTAATAGTCGGATCTTTGCAGAATACATTTGTTTTAAGCTTTAGGTTCAGATCAACTTTGCCAAAGCAGGATAAATGTGGATGCTTAGACACTGAGAATGTTACATTTGTAAAAGCAGGAATATAATAACACTTTTTTAAAAATTAAGTTAAATGATTGTATTAATGTTTTACAAAAATGGGGAAAACTGATTCATGGGAAATGGCAGCATTAAGTTGGGAAAATGACAGGTCAGATTTTTTATTGGGATGAGTTGATTAGATTTTTAAAATTTAGCCATTAATATTTTTTAAACTTTTTAAAAGTAGTTAAAGGGATTTTTTATTTTTAAATACCGAACTAAAGTTTTCTTGATTGTGTTTGACTCTCTCCATCTCTGGAGTGATGGGGATTGGAATCCCTTTTCCAACGTTTTCTTTATACAACACCTGTATGACACAAGAAAGCATCCAGAAGAAACAAGAGCAGTCAAAACAGCCCTTTCGTCTACCTTGTGGAGAACCTAGTGTGAAACTACAGACATCAGACAGAAAAGACAAATTCAACAAGTCAACCTCTCTGTTCAGGCACAGATCTGGGTGAGAATATGTTTTGTATTTCCTTAGTGAAATATTACTGTATTTGATATTCACCTTTTTACTGTAACTTGAATATAAATATTTCCTGTGCCAGGAATTAAGGGAAAAAATACAAATAATTTCCTAAGACTATTAAAATACTCAGTGTACTATAGAAAAGTTGTTTAAGTTAGATTAGCAAATACTTGTTTTCTTTACAAAAGACATTTGTTTTACAGTATAAGAAATATTTAACAGGCCAGATCTATGCAATATGGCAATTTGGTCCTTGTCATTAAGTTCAAATTGTAGAGATGGTCAAGTCTAAAAGTCAATATATGGCATTGTCTACTTTCCACAGAATCTAATAGGCTTATCCACCACTGGACAATTTTGCCTAGGTGCAATCTGTGTAAAAACGTAAATGGTTACTTTAAAGTCTAGAATCATCAGGATCATTAAGGTTTCAAATAGACACAAAAATAATATACTTACTCTAGTACGGAAGAAAATAATTAGAAAATAATTTTGAAATTGTTGCAAGCCTTTCAATAAAAGGAATAATAATAAACACACAGGGAAAACAATGAATATAACATTCCAAAAGACATATTAACTTACATTGAAAATTTAACAAAATTGAAGGAGTGTTAGTGACTAGTAATTAAAAACAGAACAAAAAGACAGTGGGACCAAAGAAAGTTACTGATCTAAATATGTCAAATAATCAAACTTTTAGAATATATTTAAACTGACAATTAAAAACATTTTAGATTAATTTCTACTCCCCCCCAAAAAAATCCAACTAAACTTTCCTAATGACATTTGATTCTCCATCACAGGCATAAGTGAACCTAAGATCTTCATATAGAAGTTTCAGAGTTTCGTATTATTTTATAATATACACATAATTTTTGTCTTAGAGTTTTTCAGCAACAATATTAATAAAAGAGAAAGTAACATTAAATATAAGCTTATGATCTGATTTGTATATTTAAAAAAATCAGAAGGACTGTATTTCTATCCATGAAATGGCTAGTTTAGAACAAGTATCAAAATAAGATTTCTTTCTTCCTTTTTTAAGTTTTACTTTTTGAGACAGGGTCTCACTCCTGTCACTCAGGCTAGAGTGCAGTGGCACAATCACGGCTCACAGCAGCCTTGACTTCGTGAGGCTCAGACGATCCTCCTACCTCAGCCTCCCGAGTAGCTGGGACTACAGGCATACACCACCATACTTGGCTAATTTTTTTCTATTTTTAGTAGAGATGGAATTTCACCATGTTGCCTAGGCTGGTCTCAACCTCCTGTGCTCTAGCGATCCGCCTGTCTCGGCCTCCCACAATGCTGAGATGACAGTCGTGAGCCACTACACCTGGCCAAAATAAGATTTCTTTTGGTTTCAATATTGAGCAATTTTCCTTCTTGGTGCTACTGTTTATCTTAATAGGGTCTATGTTAAGATGATCCCTGTTCCCAAGCAGGAGCCACCATTTCTACATGTGGCTTCAAGTCCAGTATCTTTTCTTGCATCTCTAACCCAGAAACATCAGATAAAAAGAATTCAAAGTAAATTAGAGCTTTAGTGTTTGGTTTTTCTTTTCTGGAAATCAATTAACTGCAACAGTCCCAACAATAACATAAAGGTGAAAAGAGAAGGAAAGAAAAAGTTTTAAGGGACTGTTATAGAAGTATAAAGTGTTAGAATCAAATGGTGAGTAGGAGATCTGGAAAACAGGATTCAGTTGGTGTGACTTAAAAAAAGATTTTGTTAAGTTGATTATTATAAAGGGATGAATAGTGAGATATTCTGTTTATAGAAATTATTTTTTTAATACGGAGTTAAAGAGCTTTCTCTCAAATACCGAGCTAATGTTTTCTTGATTGAGTTTGACTCGCTCCATCTCAGGAGTGACAGGTAGGGGAGTCCCCTTGCTCAAGTTCTCTTTGTACAATATCTGTGTGCACAAAACCAACAAACAGATCAACCTGGACCCATCTTTTAGGTAGATTTAACCTAAAAAAAAAAAGAGCCTAAAGGTATTTTTGTTGTTTTATGAAGAAGTAAAATAGACCTAAATAACTTTTAAAAATAGAGTAACTATAGATCCCCTTTGGACACTTAGTCACACACAGGATGTCTATCTCTAAAAGACATCAGTAAAACACAGCTGCCAGGCTGCTTGCAGGAGTATATGTAGGCCTTGTCTCAAAGACAGGAGTATCAAACAGCATTCAAGCTAATTGAAATTAATATCTATGAGTTGTTGCTAACATTAAATTAGGGAACCAAAGAAATAAAGGAGAGAGAAAGGCAGGTTTAGGGGAACAAAATAAAGAATAAATACTGAAAGCTAAATAATATTAGCTTTCAACGATCCTGAAGGTTTTCCAAAGGAAAAATTTTATCTTGCTTAGCATACAAAAAATAGCTGAGACAAGTAAATTATATTTCTGAGTTACTGTGAATTGCTGTGTTGTCTCTGAATGAAAATGTTTAAGAATGACATTCTTTTAAGAAAAGCTGCAAACACAGTGACCTCCAATGAGACTGGAGACTATTCTTGTAAGTGAAGTAACTCAGGAATGGAAAACCAAACAGTGTGTGTTCTCGCTGATATGTGGGAGCTAAGCTGTGAGGACGCAAAGTTATAAGAATGATACAATGGACTTTGGGGACTTGGGGGGGGAAGAGTGGGAGTGGGGTGATAAAATACTACAAGTATGGTGCACTGTATACTGCATGGGTGATGGGTGCACCAGGATCTCACAAATCACCACTAAAAAACTTACTCATGTAACCAAACACCACCTGTACCCTCAAAACTTATGGAAAAATAATAAACATCTAAACATAGAAAACCCTTCAAGAAAAGCTGCAAACACAGAATACATCAAACAGCCACAATAAATACAAATAAAATTCTAATTAACATTGTCCTTTGAAGGGGTGTTAGGTTTTACTTTTTTGTGCCACACCAGTTAGAAACACCTACTGTTATTAAAGGAGGGATGGAGGAAGAAAACACTGAGTATTACAGGTTTTTAAAGAAAGTGATAAATATCTATGTTTTAGAGAAAACACAGTTAAAATTTCACACCAGAACTAAATACTAAATTAGATTCGGGTTGAAAACTGAGGTAATATTTGGTACCATTATTTTCATTATATGAATTTAGTAATTTTAAATTTGTAAGGTGTTATTTTAAATAAAATTGAGGATTTTTTTTTTTTTTTTGGCCTCCTAAGAAATACCGAGCTAAAGTTCTCTTGATTGCGTTTGACTCTCTCCATCTCTGGAGTGATAGGTGTTGGGATTCCTTTCCCCACATTTTCTTTGTACAAAACCTGTGAGATACAAGAAAGTATCCAGAGGACATTTAAAACAAGCACAGAGAGTAAGGAAGGGAGGAAATTGGGGGAAGGGGTTGTGTGTGAGGAGGCAGTTTTTTAGTAAGTAATATTTAGTAAGGATAATGTTTTTACTTTTTTACTTCACAGTTTTTAGGATGAACTCTACAGTGCTAATTCTGGAAATGAAAAAGTACAATGGAAAGCATTAAGTTATAGGATATAACATTGAGGAATCTTGTTAATTCTACTTACAGTATTTCAAATCTAGTCAGAGTTACTGAAAATGTTAAAGCATAATTGGAAATGTGAGTCATTTTATATTAAGATCAGGTAATACTATACAACACACAGACACACACAGAATTGTTGTTAAGATGTTACTTTCTTTAAAAAAGATGGGTTATTGTGGTAAATTTTTTATGGGAAATAGTTTTTTATGTGATATATTCGTAAATACCGAGCTGAAGTTCTCTTGATTGCGTTGACTCTCTCAATCTCTGGAGTCACAGTGGTTGGAATGCCTGTTCCCAAGTTTTCTTTGTACATAACCTGTAGAAAATAATTAGAATACCCAGAAAGGTAAAATGACCATGAATCCTTTAGATAGCAGCTACACGTGGGCTATTTAGAGGGAAACTCATAAAAACAATCTAGCTCTTAAATACAACATGCAAGGAATAGGGGGAAAATTCCATAAATATTTATGTTCTCTTTTCAAAGATAGTAAAAACTTTTACTACCTTGAAAACTGGGCACTAAATTAGCATTTTCTATAACCACATGGTACATGCCTAAATTGCATTAAATAATAATAAATTTACCAATGAGAAAAATCCAGCCATTCTGTTGCATCTAGCATTGGTGCCTTGAATATAGCAGGCCTGCAGTATACTTGTGCTTAATGAATAGATTGCTTGGTTTAAAGTTTTCTAATCATAGGATATTCTATTCCTTCAGGTTTATTGAGAATTTTGTTTGTTTTGTATATTCTAATGAATGTTCCTAGCTGGCTCCTAGTCTATAGGAGCCTAGTGCCTGGATATGAGGAGGTTTAATCAGTTTATTTTTCAGGAGGAGCATCTTTACCTGAAATTTTTACTGCTAATTGCTGGATGAAGTAAACTAGTGTTTTCTGAATTGGGAGAAGTCCATTTTTTTAATAGTAGTATCGAAGGACTATGCATTTTAATGAAAATGATAAGGAACCTCCACTTTCCGAGCTTCTTGCCTCCTTACTTCTTAAGTAAGTTTTCAGCCTAAAGGACTGAATGGGTTTTTTTAAAATGGATAGATTCCCTGCTGTATTCGTGCAT
This sequence comes from Ateles fusciceps, assembly GCA_036589455.1. Classification (NCBI taxonomy): domain Eukaryota; kingdom Metazoa; phylum Chordata; class Mammalia; order Primates; family Atelidae; genus Ateles; species Ateles fusciceps. The sequence continues at coordinate 11,074,427 of JAZHEH010001266.1, read as the reverse complement.
GGGATGGGGAGCAACATACCCAGATTTTAATTCTTAAAAATCAGTGACAAGCTAGGGATGATAGTTTTGTTTTGCAAGGAAACTTTTAGGAACCTTTGAACATCTACCTTCTTGGTAACAAAGTTGCATTTCTTTACTCTTTACCTAACAAAGCAACAGAATTGATAATGGACAACAACACAAAACAAAATTAAAAGCAAGAAGTTGTAATGCAAAGTGACAAAGGAGCCTGGGCTAACTTTCTCATATTACAGGACACAAAACTCTAAATGAAATTTGGACCACAAGGAAGCCAGAGTATAAGCAGGGAGTGAGAAGGGAATGAGATCTCAATAATATGAACAACCTGCAAGAGAAATGTCAAGTATCTCTTAAAGAAAATCAAAAGAGTTCAGTCCTCCAGTGACCAGGGGAATCCCAGGACTAAGGTCCTCACCTTTTATTGGCCACAAACTATTTCCCAAACTTCACAGTCTCTTGCTAGTAGCCAACACCTGCTAGAATCTGCCTATGGATGGGAAAACGGGGTGGGGTGCAGAACCAGGGCTTGCTTGACAAAAGCTCAGGAGAAACGTGCTGATATTTCAGGTGTGGGGGACACCCAACCCTCAATAAACTGTACACAGGTGCCTGAAATTCCCATGAGAGCACAGGCTTAATGTATAATATACCACTGTAGGTAGATCACAGCCTGTACCACTGCATTTACAAGATGAAGACAGCAGAAAATACAGGATAAGAAACCTTGGAAGGGAGAAGAGACTTCACAAGTCTGGCTAGGGTCTTTTTTCTACACTGGGGAATCCTATCATTCATATAAGTCATACATACACACACGTTTTTTATATATACATAAAACCAAAGTATGCTGTACTAATATGTATATGTATATGCTTTGGTTAAATTACTTGAGATCGTCCCAATAACCTTATTACTACCATCAAAACATTTTACTTTGGAAACGAATGGCATGATAATTAAGAAGCCAAGTCCATGAGCTTCAAGTCAGTGACAGGTGGGAAAAAAAAGCCAAGTCCCTTCTTGATTATGAGAAGAGAGGTTTCTTATCTACTTTTGCAACCGGTAGTGACCCATCAAGTCTAAGGGAGGGTTCACAACATTCCCCAAGGCATAGAAGCTCTTGGTAGGAAGCAGAAGGGATGAGAGAGAGCAGGATTGCAATTGGAAGATGGCCAGTCATACAAATGCAAGCTGAGAGTATGGCCACTACCGAGCTAATGTGCTTCTGCGTCTCCTTTACACGTTTCACTTCAGGCAGGTCAGGGATTGGAATTCCTTGTCCTATTGCTTCCTTATACTTCACCTGAAGATTTAAAAATGGGAAAAGAAAGGTATTATTATGTGCTGGACAGTTACTCTTACCAACATGTACATATGTTTGATTAGTAGTCCCCAAATTTAAAAAAAAATCACAATTTAAATAACACAAGCTTTATACTGAGTGTGAATGGGACCTCGTTCTAATATTGGGTAAGAGGAGAACAATTCCGAGGACAGGGACACTTTGTCTCTCTCTTGTCTCTTTGGGGCAGAGATGGACCCCCTAGATAGACTGCAGCCCTTTCCTGTATACCCCAATGTGTTTATGCCCAACAGGTCATTTGGACTAGGACAAACGGATTCACATACATGTATCCAGGAAGGTTGGTTCTTTGACTGTACCGGATTCTACCTTCTCGCAAGCCTCTCTGTTTTTCATATCTAATCTCTCCCCTCATGAAAACCACCAAAGCACTGCACTGAATCTGAGATGACTGTAGCCACTGGCGCACACTGTGTGTTGGTGGTGGCACACAGGTACCTATTTTAGCAATATAAGCTGTTTCTAGTGACAAAGGCTTTGAGTACAACTCAGGGGTCACTGTAAATTATCAAAGGGAGGCAAAAAATGTTGGAAGTGCATCCACTGTCTTTACCGAGCTAATGTGGTCCTGTGTTTGTTTCACTCTTGTCATCTCAGGTGTCTTTCCAATTGCCGTTCCTGGTGAGACATCCTCTTTATATAAAACCTGGGCATTCAGAATCATGACAGTGTTACAAAGAAGAAGGGAAAACCCAGCAGTTTCTGGAGAAAGACGAGGACACATGACTTCTGTGAAAACAAGATACTAGATGATGTTCCCAGGCAAGTGCCAGGGCATCACATCTGACATTTCCACATCAGTATCAGTGACTCATACCAGATACGCAACATGAATCACCTTCCAGATCTTAAGATTTAAGATTATGGTACCATACTAACACAGATGAGAAAAGCCAGGAAATGTTGACTAACAACAACAACAACCCTCCTATACGTAACACAAAATCCATTAAAGAACTGCAAAGTCAGTCAGTTATTTGGGGGAAGGATAAAATAAATCACAATGTCAAAAAGAAATCCATCTTCTTGGAGCAAGACAACACATGTTACTGCTCTGGGATTAAAAAATTTAAAAAGTTACTTTGTTAGCAGATTTAAAGTTATTTCAAATGGTCTCTGGAGAGATGAATTTGGAGCGAATCACTGCTGGTATTCCTGAGGAGGTTAGATGTTGTCAGTGTAAGGCTAGTATACATATATATTATATATAGAGGAGAGTGAAATTACTAGGTTAGCATTAAATGGAAAGTAAATAGTAAATATACCGAGCTGAAATTCTTTTGATTTTCTTTTACACGCAGTATTTCTGGCGTGTCTTGAACAACTGTAATTTTTCCTTTACTGTTTTTAAGGTCACACTGGTATTGGAGCTATGAAGAAAGAGTAAACATCTTGTTAAGATTTCAACATTGTTTTATTTGTTCTATATTGTGTAAAGGAAAATAAAATCCTGTATCTTTAAAAAAACTCTATGCCACAATAATCATGCTCTGGTAACCCAAGGGAAATTATTTGATAAGAGTTTTGTGGAAAAACTAATTTTAAAAAACATACAGAGCTAGGGGTTTGTTTTTGTTTAAGTATCACTTGCTTAGATTTAACTTTGAAAAAGATGTCACCACTAATAGAAAGCGATGATAGTTCACGTTCAGTAAAGGAAGCCACTGACAGGGTTTAGGATACACTACCCCAAAATATGGCACCTTGGCATTTCAAACAACAGCAGAAGCAGGAATGTCTCTGGCCTTCTCTCACCATTTTTTCCTAAAGCAGATAATAATTAGCTGACCTTCCTCTAAAGCAGGCGATAAGCCTCTCCTTCCAGAAGGGTCCTTCTAGACCCAGATGAAGGAGCCAAAGACACAGAGACACTAGGAGAATCTGAACAAACAGGCCTTGCTAAATTCCCTGTTTATTACCATTCGATCATACCCTCTCTGTCCAATCACTCTCTGCATCTCTGTCCATAAAAATACAAGCATTTCCGTGTTTCTTTGGGTCATCATTTCTGAAGGTTTTATTAAATAAATTGTATGTGTTTCTCTTGTTAATCTCGCTTTTGTTACAGGGGTTTTAGCCATGAACCTTGCCATGGGTGAGGAAAAGATACTACATTTTCTCCCCTACACCACCAAGAAGGTAACAGATGAGTCTTTCATGCTGTGATTTGGGATTAATACAGAAGGTGAGCCCAGAGATGAATCGAGCACACATTTCCTGGGGCAGGATGGGAGTTGTAGAGGGCTGCACAAAGCCCCACTGCGGGCCTGGGGCATCCAGAGGCATCCTCCTCAGCACCCCCAGGGGCCTGTGGGCTGTGCCTTACATTTAATACAAACTTACAAGGCTGAAGTTCTTTTGGTTCTCCCGGACTCTCTGCATCTCTGGGGTATCCAAAACGGTCTCATAATATGACATGGACTTCTCAGCATCTTCCTTGTACTTTTTCTGGGAATAGATTCCAAGAAATAAGGAGGGTAAACACCACAGGGATATAGGCCAATGGTACCTAAAATAGCCCTTCCAGCTCAGCAGAGGGAAAGTCCTTTGTATTTTCTTAATTGTCCAAGGATGTTAGGGCATTGCAAGGCAGAGCCCTTTCAGTCAAAGAGCACCACACTTTTTATTTCCAGGAAAGCTGAGCCCAGACATTGAACAGGACCTACTGTCATGGCAAAGCTGGCAGAGGGGGGGGACCTTGCTGGCTGGTCCACAGGAGGGAAGTCACAGCCAGCAAGGCCCAGAAAGGGAGATGAGGATGCCTCCAGTGGCAGTAGTCATCGCTGGTCTGGATGAAGCCATGTAGTCAGACTACTCAACAGGCAGGCAGAGAGAAGCTGGAGGGTTAAGAGCCAAAGACATGACCTCTAGAAAGTCTTAGCTGGTGACAAGGAGATGTTCTCTAAGCCATGAGCAGGTGCAGTCACGGCTCCCCTGCAGGACTGAGCCAGCAAGCAGGCCCAGAGGCATTTCCAGAATATGGCTCTGCTGCTGCAGAAAGCAGCTGACAGGACTGGCAGCTCTACTAAACAGACACACCTGGAGCACCAGTGAGGCCAGCTGACTGGCCAAGAACTGCTCAGAGCCAGACATCACTATCCCTAGGGCTCCCTTGTTTTGCCCCCAGCCTTTGGCTGGAGAGACATGTCCATAGGCGCTGCTCTTCCAGACACTGCTAGGCAGTCAATCCCACCACCAAACTGATTGTCTTTATTCTCTGCAGCAGAACACTTACTCTGCCTTTAGAGCCTTATTTTTCTTTCATCACTTGTCACTATGTTCTTTCACTTTTCTCTCTAGCTTAACTTAGCTCCAGTTTCTCCTACTTTTCAGGGAAGTTTGGGTTTATAGGGCTGAGGGCTGAGGAAAGAGACTAGCCATTATTATAATGGGGATAAAACTATCCTATCTATCTCTATTTACATTATTAATATAGGAATTACATTTATAAGTATTGAAATTTTTAATCATCCCAAAGACAACAAAGAAGCAGTTTCGGCCAATGAGAGATTTAGGCCTAGATTTTGTTCATCTAAATGGAAGCAAATTAAAGCCAATATTTTTCTGGAACGAAATGATAGTTCACAAGAAACAAATGTTTTGTTCATGAAAAAGTCACCTGGATGACGCTTCTTAGCTATGTAGAGGTAAGAAAAACAGTTCTCATTGTCCTGGGAAAAGAATAGAAACAATCCTCCTTTTCTTCTGTTTTTCTTTTATTTTTTCGAGATTAAGCAAAAGCTGCCTGAACTGGTTTGCCGAGCTGGTGCTAATCCCTGAGAGGGGTGATCAGATTTGGACATGGACTTGGACATACTCTGGGAGAAAGGGACCCGAACTCCCTGCTGTTCCCAGACCAAATTGAGGGTTGGGCTATTTCTCATGGCCCAATAATGAGATGCAGATTAACTGGGGAGGAAGTTTTGTTTTGTTTTTTTGAGACAGGTCTCGCTCTGTCACCAGGCTGGAGTGCAGTGGCGTGATCTCGGCTCACGGCAAACTCCGCCTCCCGGGTTCAAGTGATTCTCCTGCCTCAGATTCCTGAGTAACTGGGATTACACGCACACACCACCACGCCCAGCTAATTTTTGTATTTTTAGTAGAGACAGGGTTTCACCATGTTGGCCAGGATGGTCTCTATCTCCTGACCTCATGATCTACCTGCCTCAGCCTCACAAAGTGCTGGGATTACAGGCCTGGACTCTCTTTTTTTTAAAGAATCTCGCTCTGTCGTCCAGGCTGGACTTCAGTGGTATAGTCAAATCCGACTGCAGCCTCGACCTCCTGGGCTCAATCGATCTTCCCACCTCAGCCTTCCTAGAAGCTGGGACTACAGGCATGCACCACCACACCTGGATAATTTTTGTAGAGACAGGGTTTAGCCATGTTGCCCAGGCTGGTCTCAAACTCCTGGACTTAAGTGATCCATTTGCCTTGGCCTCCCAAAGTGCTGGGAATACAGGCATGAGCCACTGCGCCTGGCAAATCTCCTTTTTATTGGGAAAAACTGATTTGAAAAGTCTCTTAAGGTATTAATGGAAGGACTTCCATTCTTTCATGATTGGAGTCTGTGAGTGATGGCATGGTGAATGTCCTTACCTGGCTTGAAAGATTCTTGACTTGTTGAGCATGAATGATCTCTGGAGTATCAACCACAGAAGTGAAATTGGCTTTCTCCATTTCTGCTGATTGCTTGTACTTAATCTGTAAAAGGACACCCAATAGTTGGGTAAATATTTACAATGTGCACAATGGTTGTTGGCTTGATTTGATTAAGAGGTGATCCGTATTTCTTTTCCAAGAGGGACTCATTAAACATTCAACAGACATTTCTTCCTAGTGTGTTCATAGTTGTATACCAAAGAGTGAGATTCAGCAAGAAAGGTCAAGTCCTAGCTGCTGAGAGACTGACCTCCCCAGTTCAGATCAGTATTTACAGTTGGATGTTAAATATTGGTGAGATGGTGCTTGTGTTTTCACAAACTTGCTTCTCGATTTCCAATGGAGAATCTGTATTTATAACTCTTAAACCTTATCTAGTTGGATGCAGGATGGGGCATGGGTAAGGAGGGATCATCAACAGATAGTAAGGCATGGATTGTTTACAGAGCTGGGAGGATGACAAGTAAGCAAAAGACCCATACCAATGAGCATTAGACAAGGTAAGATGCCTAAAAATGGTTCTAAACTTAGGGCTTGAAAGGAGAGAAAGAACTCCCAAGATATTCTAAGCAAGGAATTCTTGGCATCAAATGAGGAGTGGATTGACTCAGAAACAAGGCCAGGATGTCAAGTCTGCCCCAGCTCCAAACAGCTACTTAGTTCCTCAACCTCTGCCCTTTGCTCTGAATGTCCCCAGAGCCTATAAACTCAGAAAGGCAGACAGCAACAAGCCTGGCAAAGGGTCCTCCGTCCTTTCATTGGGGTGGATTCTTCCAGGCAGATGTTCAAGAATGCCATTGTATGCATGTGATTGTCACTGATCAATAAATCAGATGGCAGAGGGACACATCATGTCCTTAAAATTACAACCACTTTCCTGAAAGATTGACATGGAATAGCAGCACTGACCTGACTGGCAATATCAGTAGCATTCCTGGCCCTCATAAAATCTGGAGTTTCATTGGCCATGGCATTCAGGCCTCTTCCTTTGACTTCCAGTTCCAGGTCTCGCTTATATTCTTTCTATAGTAACATTAAAAGAAAAAAAAGGTACCTAAATTATACTACTAGGTAATGAACATACAGAGTGAATACAAATCCACATAACATGCCACCTCAGTTGTCACATATAGTGTCTCTTACTACTGTTCACCTTCACTCTTCCATGCAGTAGGATAGAGTGGTGTCTGCAAGAAGACCCCTGGAGGAAACTATTCTATGCAAGTCAATATGAGTCAAGAGGCCTCCTTTTGAATACTTTGAGCATTCTCTGCTTAGAAAATTAAGAGTTAAAGTAAAGTGTACATCTATCTGGTTTGGTACATGACCAAGGTTACACTTAGGTGCATACCACTCTGGTGTGTTTTTATATAAATGAGCACACCAAATATATCAAGTTAAATCAAATAATATTAGATAATAGGTTATGATAACTACTACAGAAACATACTGTTATAATATCCATTCATCAGAAATTGAGATATTTTATGTAATGGTTAACAATTATGTTGGATATGGAATGTGAAAATCAAAAGCTCTTTTTTCTCTATTCTCTGTTTTTGTTTTGCTTTTTTTGATGTAACGTGGCTAACAAAGCAATGACGCTCTATGAATTATGTGCAGTCAGTCAGCTGTGGGCCTACCTCATTGAGGATCTGAGTGGCATTCTTTGCTCTTAGCATGTCAGGTGTATCTTCCATGTCAGTGAGGCCCTTCCCACGGATGCTTTCTTCTAGATCTTTCCTGTACTCTTTCTATATCATAAAAGAAAAGCAACAACACTGAGAAGAAAGCTCAGATTGATCCTCTTAGGCAAAGAAGAGAAAAGAAAAAAAAACAATTCTAATTTTTAAAGGGTTCACAGTTTAGTAAGTAAAAAAATGAATAAAGGCAGGGTATAAGCATGATCAGTTAACATTAAATATCAAATAAAAACTTGAAGTTAATAGAATGCTGAGGTAATATTCAAATAAAAAATTAGAAGAATTTTTTATATTGCATTTTAGGTTTTGGGGTACATGTGAAGAACATGCAAGATTGTTGCATAGGTACATACATGGCAGTGTGATTTGCTGCCTTCCTCCCCATCACCTATATCTGGCATTTCTCCAAAAATTAGAAGAATTAACATGCGTAATAGATTAGGTGGTAGTACCAAACACTTGAGAACCCAGTTTGAAACCCACAGTTAGATGGTGATGTAAATGGTAGGAGGAACACATTAATGAGTGTCATTAGTGCAATTATTTAGATTAAGAGGGAAAGAAAAGACCAAGTGGGCACTACCTCGCTTGCTATTTTGGTTGCATATTTGACATGTAACAAAGCTGGTGTGACCTCCAAGCCAGTCAGGTTTCTGCCTTTAATGGACTCTTCATAATCTTTCCTATATTCTTTCTAATGTAAGTAGGAAGGAAAGACAAGTTAAAAAAATGATCTTTATTACAATTTATCTGTCAGTCTCAGGAAGAAAAAAAAAAATTACAGCATTTTCTATGTATGGGCTCTTAACTTGATTATAGTTCTGCTAATGGTCACACATTTGAAACATGCATGATTGTTCTTGAAAGACTTTGTCTGGAGCAAATGGCCACAAGGAAACTCAGAGGCTGAGACACTTTGATGGGCCCCTCACTCATCAGTCTAACGTTGTGACTGGGGCAGGCCCTTTGCAGAGCAGGAGGATGGATGCACCATCAAGACTCTGAATCCTCTGTCGTCTCTTCTGAATTTTCCCCACACCTTTCTTAAGGTGACAAAATATTTTATTTCAGAGTTGCGAGTCAGTAACACAAAAGGAAAAAAAAAATCCCAGAGGAAGGAGAGCCTAAGGCTACCAAATACTAACATGTTTTTTTTTTTTTCATAATCATGACCTGGTTTTTTGATATGGGGTCTTGCTATGTTGCCCAGGCTGGTCTGGTCTCAAACTCCTGAGCTGAAGTAATCCTTCTGCTTCAGGCTCCTGAGTAGCTGGGACTGCAGGTATATGCCATCACACTCAGTTTTGACCTATTTTTTAAAAAATCACTGAATAGACTAGGTGGGCAGTGAGGCGCAGAGGAATTCTCCGATTTGTCCACTCTGCCTCCCTGCCTCATCTTCTCTCCAGTCTCCAGACTTGGCTGATTCACAGAGGGACTTGGAATAGATGTTGGGACTCTACTTTTGTAATTTTGTTATTTTAATAGAATTTTAAATTTACAGAAAAGTCACAAGAATAGTATAAGAAACTCCCATAGATCCTTTACTCAGATTCACCAATTGTTTGAAACCATTTTAAAGTTTTGATGATCAGGCATTCTATCACCAGAAAGCTCTACAAACCGCTACTTTTATTTAAAACCATTTTTCTTTGTAGCTAGTGAAAGAGAGGCAAATAGAAATTCCAAATAAGCCCATTTCCCATTGAAAACAGACTTCTAAGATTTAAAATAAAATTCCATTATTCTCTACTCTTGGTTAAAAATTTAAAAAAATTAATGCTTCTGTTTACAATTCTAGAGTAAGAAATATGGCATCTTAACTTTTGATTATCTGGGGTCTTGATAAACATCTTGTTCATGGATGCCCTTCTAGCTTGGGGCATTCTACTAAGAGTAGAGCATTTCAAAGCCAAAGGGGTGTCTGTGTGGAGGGAAGTTTTCATTCATAAAGGAAAATTCAAATTACATTCAGTATAACTTGTTTGTGTTAGGAATAGTTTTCCATGTTCTAATTTTACAAAAATGGTTGTTGAAATAAAACATATATGATAAGTATCTACTACCTAGAGCGTTTTAAAAAAATAACTGAAGCATAGGATTTCTGAGATGGAGAAGATTTTAGTGATCACATGTTAAGTTTCATCAGCTACCACTTTTGGATGACAGGAAACTCGCTATGTCGTGGGCAGAGCTTGTGTTCATCAGCGTGACAGAATCGTTGTTGTGTGGTGTGTTTTTTTTTAAGGACTTACCCCACTCTGCATCTGCTGAGACTCTTTGGCAGTGATGTACGTTGGTGTTTCAAAATCCAGCATGGGCTTTCCTCGTTCTTTTTCATACTTTTCTTTGTATTTCACCTGGTGATAGAAAGCCATGTTAGATATCGCTCCTCTGGTCAATTCCTAGACAGCAGTTTAAGGATAGTACTTTTTAATTGATACATTCTAACTGTTGGATGGCATCTCATTGCCACTCAAAACAGTTTCCTGTTAAGTTTCAGATCCAGAACATTTTTGTTGTTGTCTGGGTGTTGAGGGGATGGGTACCATTACTGTCTGCAAGGCATAATCAGGATTTGGATTCGATTCAAGGAGACAAAAGAATCATTGACAAGAACCAGCTGAGAGAAATGCTGATGTAAGAAAATGCATGGGGAAGATTACCCATGGATGAAGTGGGTCAATAATTGATGGGTAGCTGTAAACACTTTAAAATTATTAATGCTATTAGCATTAATCAATATTTCTGATAAAAATCCTCAGTTTTTCTTTCACAAGAACTTTTATCAGAAACCTGAGGTCTAGATTGAATGGATAACACATGGAGCTTTATTTAAAAGTAAACAACTCTACCTGGGTCCTGACTGGTCATATATTTAATGGAGCCAATAAATTGGTATAAAAATGAAAACTAGTTTACATAGTGACTGACTTGTTAAAAAACCTGACATTCTCAAAAGACCCTCAAGGCTGTTGTATACATACAATTTCCTCATCCTTATAACCCATAATGTGGTTAGGAAAGGGGGGAGCCACATAAATGTTCATATGTGACAGAGGAGAACTAGAAAGACAGAGAGGCAAAGACCCTCATGCAGGCAGCACCTTGATGGCAATGCTCAATCACCGAGCTCTTGGGTTGCAAAGAAATGTTGGAATAAAGGCCTGGGTCATGTACTGCTTCACAGAAGATACGAAGACATTTCTAACAGGGGACCTAAATAATGCTGAATTTGTGATATAGGAGGTCATGTGATAGCAAGTTCTTTCCTCTGAGGATCTTTAATTATAGTCATGAATTGCTTAACAACTGGAATATGTTATGAGAAAGGCTTTGCATGCAATTTCATCATCGTGTGAACGTCACAGAGTGCACTTAAACAAACCTAGATGGTGTAGCCTACCATGCACCTACGCTACATGGGATAGCCTATTGTTCCTAGGCTAGAAACCTGTACAGCGTATTACTGTACTGAAATCTGTAGGCATCTGTAACACAAGAGTAAGTATTTGCGTATTTAGGTATCTCTAAACATATAAAAGGTACAGTAAACATATGATATTAAAGATTTTAAAATGGTACACCTGTATAGGGTAGCTCCATTATAATCTTATGGGACCACCATCATATATACGGTCTGCTGTTGACCAAAACATCATCCAGTATATGACTGTATCTTACAAATTTAGTAATTTTGTGAATTCCCAGGAATGCTTTCAGTAGATCTGATCATATCACTTCTCTGTTTGAAATCTTCCTGATAATCCTCTGTAGTGTTCCCTAACCCTGGGACACGAACCCATGGGGCATATGGGGGATTACCATGGAGGGGGTTCATCCCTTCATAACACACTCTTTATGCTTCCAGTCCCTGTTAGTACATATACAATTGCATGTATATTTCTCAACTATAGGTAGATGTTGCTATAATGTATAACATAAGAATTTGTTTCAACAGGTTACCAAATTCAAAACCCCTTATATCTTTGTGCATTTTCTCAAACAATGACTATTAAAAATACACCTCCTATCCTGGAGGGAATCTATGAGATTTTTTTTTTCACATTGTACTGTAGATGAATGTGCGCCAGGGGGAAAAATTGGTCTTGATCCACTTACTATACTCTGTAATTCTGTGGCCTCTTTTAGGTGAAGCTGCTCCAGATTATCGGGTATTGTGTGGTAGTGGCCTTTACTCTTCTCATATTTCTTCTTGTACTGGTACTGAGGGGGAAGGTGGCAAAAAAGGCACATTGGTGGAAAAGCTGCTCAGCGTTCCTGTTTTTCCTCTTTAGACATTTACACAGCAGCATTGTCAAGATCAAACAAAAATTGGCAAACACTAACCAGGAGGTTAAGAAAAAGCTTTAAAAGATGAGAATCCAAGTTCAGTATTGTCAGTTAAGACGTAAACATTTAGGTTACGTGGTTTGTTCAAAGTAGGTGTTATAAGTAAAAAGTTAGAAGTGAAAGAAGCTATTCCAGAGGGTATTTCTGTGTCCTTAGAGAAACTGCGATGGCTAATTGGAGGGGAATGTTTAAATTTTCTAAAAAAGAAGCATTTTTACATTCTGAGAGATATTACAGTCAATGGAGAATTGGTAGATTAATGTTGTCATTTGGAAGAATACATGCAAATAAGAGAACAGTTTTGTAATAAATCTAGTGTTTTGGTAGCAGAGAAAAGATGCATGTGGGCTCAGAGAAAGAATTTAGTTCCAAATTGGTGAAACAAGCTGTTTCTGGAGGAAATGACTGAGCTTACAGAACTGGCAAGTTGGCTTGTATTCAGGACATGATTCATGATCAGAGATTCCTTCATGTCAGTCACAGGTTTGTGAAGTTTCTTCAGGTCAGCCTTATATTTAACCTATGTGTTAAGGGGGGGGGAAAAAGGAAATCACATAAATAGGAAATGGAACCACACTAATGGAAATCAAAGCGTGATAGCCCATCGTCAAACAAATGTTGCAGACTGTGATGAAAAACGATACCTTCTTTACAGTAACCAGAAGGCAGAAACAACCCAGTGTTGGTCAGCAGATGAATGGGTAAACAAAATGTGGCATATATACACAATGGAATATTATTTAGCCATAAAAAGGAATGAAGTTTTGACATATCCTACAACATGGATGGACCTTGAACATGCTATGCTAAGTAAAATAAGCCAGACACAAAAGGACAAATACTGTTTGATTCCATTTATGTGCACTCTCTAAAATAGGCAAATGCATAGAGACAAAAAGTAGGTTGGAGGTTCCTGGGAGCTGACAGAGGAGGGAATGGGGAGTTTTTGCTTAATGGTTACAGAGTTTCTGTTGGTATAAAAACATTTTGGAAATAGTGACAGTAGTTGGATAACATTGTGAATATTATAAATGCTACTGAATTGCACACTTAAAAATAGTTAAAATGGCAAATATCATGTCATACATTTTACCACAATTTTAGAAACATACCTCACTTGCTAGATTATTAGCATCTTTCATGACTTTGTAGAGCTGGCTGTCCTTTGGATTGTATTTTGGTGTCTTGCCCTTTTCTTTGTCGAAATTTTCTCGGTATTTAACCTAACAGCAAATGCAAACATCCAAATTATTCCTGGTTATCAATCAATTTGGGAATTGGGGAATGGTAGAAACACAAATGCCAAAGAATATGCATTGTACGTACAGCGATCATATAATCTCTATTATCCGAACAGGGACATTTAGAGTAAAGAAGACACTATTAATAATTAAGAATAACAAGACAACAGGCATTCAAATATGCAATCATGTGATATATATTGCATTGGCCTTGCTCACTTTTATACTATTCAGAGGTATAAAAAATAATCACCTCTTTCTAATGCAAAACAAAAATAAATGGGAAAGGCTTCAGGCTAAATTCAGAGACGTGATTTAATGTACTTGATTTGGAGCATTTTGTCACTCCTAAATAGCAAAACCAAGAGCATTTTAGGTCTATTGTAAGAAATACAAAGAGGAGGCTGTAAATGATCAAGAAGGTTGAGACGGAAGGAATCTGTTAAATTAGGAGAATTTATTGTTATTTTAATATAGTACTTCGTATATACTGTTTAAAATTTTCAAACTTGGCCCAAAATGGTATAATTTCTGAATAAACAAATATTAGAGTTTGGGGTTAATGGCTTCAAGTGCAATTTCACACTCGAAGTAGGAAAAAAGTGAGCTATTTTAGAATAATAAGGAAAAATAAGATTGAATATACTTTTAGTATACATAAAAATAAGTTTAGATATGCAAAGGACTAAATAACTCCAATTTAAAAAATAAGCACAATGCCTTGCATGAACAGTTGCTCAATAAATATGATTTGATTGAATGAAAGGAAGAGATGGTCATTATGCCAAAGTAAAATATCTAAAGCAGATGATAGCTGGGCGCAGTAGCTTACGCCTATAATCTCAACACTTTAGGAGGCCAAGGCAGGCAGACTGCTTGAGCCCAGGAGTTTGAGACTAGCCCGGGCAACATGCCAGAACCCCATCTCCACTAAAAATACAAAAATTAGCTGGGCATTGTGGTGTACCCCTGTAGTCCCAGCTACTCAGAAGGCTGAGGCAGGAGGAGTACTTGAGCCCAGGAAGTAGAGGCTGAAATGGGTCAGGACTGCACCACTGCACTCCACCTGGGCAACAGAGCAAGACCCTGTCTCAATCAATCAATCAATCAGTCAATAAAATTTATTTATAGAATTCAACAGAATAATGGAAAGTGACAGAAACATCCCCTAATTGAAAAACAAACTGATCCCTTTGTCAACAGTATTGTAGAATTAAGGCCAGAAGTAGAATTCCACTAGTTATTCACTCTAGGAAGAATGAAAACTGAGCTGTTTCTAGATGTTAGCCAACTAAAAGGGCAATACTTGACCCTCAGGGAATTCTAGAGTTTCTGTTACTTTGAAGATGAAAGACTCACTAACACCAGTACCCCTCAGGCTTCATCACTGCTCTTCACCTCCCCCAGCCTGACACATTCAGCACAACAGACACAAAATGAGACCACGCAAATGCTAAAAACAATGAAATTTGCCACATCAGAGAAAATGCATTCACAATGCTGAGACTCCTTTACTTTGAATAAAATCCTCAGTGGAAACGCAGAGAAAAAATAAGCATGCAGAACAGTTCGTCATGATGCAGGCACACTGAGACAGACACACAAAAGTAAAGGAAAATGCAATGTAAACAAATGAAAAGTTTCACTCTCAAAGAAGTGGAAGGCCTGCTAAGGAAAGTGTGAGGTGTGAGCTGGTGTCTAGACCAAAGACAACTTTTCCTAAGAGATATAGAAGTCCATAAAAGTAAGAATGTTTCCAAGAGCCGTGAAACACAGAAAAACAAAGTAAACCAGATATGCAGAGTCAGAGTAGGGAAGAAAAGATGCAAAAGCCCATCTCAAATGAGAATAAAATATGCTTCTTTTAGAAGCATGCTAAAACAACTCCTTCTATCTTTTAGAAGATACTTGTTTCTGAAAAAAATATTTTTAAAGCAGCAATCCCATTGGTTCTACTTCAGTTTCTTTTTCTTCTGATAATTTCAAGTCAATTTCAACTTTTTAACTGAAAAAAAGTTATGGCTTCCTTCTCCATAGGAAGTACTCTAAACAAATGCAGCTTAGTACAAGTACTAATATGAATCTGAGTTCAGCATTTTTGGCCTTCCTTTTTGACTGGATCTTCTTAAAACTAGTATAGTTTGAAAGGTAAGGGCACGTACCAGATTCAGGACTCCAGGAATTCTTGGAACAGTGTTTGACTAGGCAGTAATGTAGTAAAACTACATATACTGGGATTAGGGAATGGTAAAGCTTTTTCCCCTTAACCATGGAAGCCAAGAGGCAACTCTGCAATGCCATGTATCAGCAAGTGACAGCCCCCAGGGTTTATAATCCCATCAGGCTCAGATATTGGGCCTCTTATGGATGTAGTATAGGAAGTTGATTTTGAATTAATTCTATTTTTAGGAGTTTAGTTGTATTTAAAGTTAAAGATCTAATAGTTCAGCTCCTTTTAGTGAATTGAGATGTATACTGGTGCTTCTACAGACTGAAGAACAGTCCCAGGTATTAGAAAAGCTATTAAAAGTTTATTCTGTTGATTCATAGTAGGCCTGAACTGAGAAACTATATTAAATACCAATCTTCAGTGTATTAAAAATCAATAATGGCAGATAACTTCAGAAGAAGCAGAGGTTTCTTTGGTTGAAGATGAGATTCTTTGTTTTCATTTCATCATTTAATTTGATCAGTGTCAGCAAACTAATAGGCTTTGGGAGGCCATCACCATGTCTAGTCTACCTTCCTATTCCAAGTGGTATGTTCCAGATGGAAAGTTTCATGCAGGAAAGAGGGATGTGTGCAAAAGTATATCCTCTGACAAATGTCCACAGCAATCTACACGTTCCAACACAAAATCAACAGAAAAGAGTACAACCTGGTCAGTCCCCTGACCAATGCCAAGAAAGTAGATAAGAATCAGAGAAAGACAGAGATAATGGCTTGCTGGTCTCAGTCTTACATCACTGATGAGTATATTAATTTTCTTAAGATGCCTCATCATAGGGGTGTCATAAGATGCAGCGCCGTGCCCTCTCCTTTGGCCTTTCAGGTATTCCGCCTAGAGTACGCAGCAAGACAGCAAAGTCAGAACAGGGAAAGCCCACACACAGCTGAAGCTCCCTTGGGCCAGGGTCCATACTATGAAGCTGTCAATCCGGAGACCAACCTTGCACAGGAAGTGAGCCCAGGAAGCTGAGCTCATAAAAGGATCTTGTGGGGTCCCATTCTCCATACCATAGGGTTCATTTAGGATTAGAAATAGGAGCCTCTTCATTTTTAAAAACATGAAAGTTTTCAAAATTTCAATATCATAGTTGTTTCTTTGCTTTTAAATTATAATCATATGACATTGTACATTTAAAAATATATTAACTTTTTGCATTAATAAGTCCTTGTTACATCTCATTACTCTTAGAGATTCCGTTGTTTGTTTTTTTGTTGTTGGTAATCTATCTTGGTTTCAAATACTTACACAATTCCATTAATTTATAATAAAATATGTTATGTATGAATTTTAAGTTTAAAAACTTTTAAAAAATAGTATTTGCTTTTCATCAGTCATCTAAACCTTTTGTGTTTTCATAATTCTAACTTGTTCTGTCACTTGACATTACTGCATTATATCTTCCAAAAGATTGGAATTTCATGTTTGGTATTGCTGAAAGTCAGTCACTCACAACGACCAAATTTATATCCCAAACCTATTTCTTCAAACAAATACCTGAGAGAACAAACAAGGAAAAAGAAGGCAGGATCTGTAAACTGGAGAAGAAATAAGATATTCTTAAGCTAAAGTCCTATAGGATCAAACTTGTACTCTGACAGATTTGGTGGTAGATGATGGGATCTCTGAGCTAAAGTCTAAAAACCTGTCATAACTTGGGGAATTTTAGACAATTGGTCTAACAGGGGAAAATAAGTCATGCAGTAACTGGGTTTGGGCAACACATATCTGGGTCCATTTGCTTCTCAATAATATGAGATCTGCAAGAATGTGGCATTCGCCATTAGTACCTGGTGTATATATTGATCAAACACTTCCCAGACCAAATTTTAATTATTTATCCATGGACAAGTAGTCTGAAGACATCTGCTCATCCCTACTTCCTAGCCCAGGCTGTTAATATATGTATGTTTAATGAAAACATATGAATATTTTTATCTGGTTGGATTCTAGAAGTTAGAATTTCATGGCTCTTCATGTTAGATCTACCCCAGGTGACTCAAGTATGAATCAGACCCCAAGGATGAAACTCTTAAGGCCTGGGGAGAAGTTCCAATAGGACCTCATAAGCTGATGTTTTTGTCACATAAAGATAGTTAAGCACACAACCACCCAGACAAATGTCCATAAATGGAAAAGCAGAGAACAACAAAGGTCTAGACAGCTTAGAGGGAAATGAGAAAAGGTCCTCAGTGCACTTTTTATAACTCTTGGAAGCTTTGCATTTTCAATCTGGAAATCACTTCTTCCTGCAAGGTCTTTATAATCTAACATGAGAGCCACCAGTACACCCAGCTGCATTACCTGGCTACTCAGCTTGGCTGCCTTCTTGGCCATTTCTATGTCTGGGCGACCGAGCATGCTTAAGCCATGGCTGCCTTCCTTGCGGTGCTTGGCTCTGTACTCCACCTGAATCAGAGAAAACCAAAATGGGCAATAGGTGATGGGTGCCCGGCATGCCTTGGCAGTGGCCACTGGGGACTGGGGACATTTTAATGACACCCTTACCTCACTGGCTTGTTTGGCTGCCTGTGTGGCCTTCTTGATGTCTGGCCGATCGGCCACTGTGGTATAATGCAGGTTCTCTTTGGCATCTTTTCTGTAAGCAACCTTTATTGGGGAAGAAAATGTTTACTCACTCAAGAGATACACTATCTTTCTAAAAGTCCCCATTAAGTGCAATCACCTTTTTCCTTTAACCCAACCCAATTCTCACCACTAACTTTTTGAAAGTACCACCTAGAGGAATTAGGGTGACCACACACTGGAACAAGAGAATGTACCAATTTGGGATCCACTGCTTCAAGTGGGCCCCTGAGAATGCTGAGAGGGAAACTTACATCACTTTGCTTCTTGGCCACTTCCATAGCATGTTTCACCTCTGGTGGCTCCAGCATGATGGAGTAGTTGGATTTTCCCTTCTCCTTGACAAACTTCTTTTTGTAATTTGTCTAAACAGAGCCAGAATTACTTCTATGAGCAGAGGAAGCTGGGAACAGAGTTGGTTTACTTGAAGAACTGTGAAATCTCCAGGAAAATCCATGCTCCTTTTTTTGGCATCAGTCTGGGACTTAGATCTTTGATCCATATTCTAGTTGTTTTCCATCATTTGTGTCCTGCAGCCCAACACTAGGACCACCTGCAATCTTTGGAGAACTGGGTACAGGCAAATTAAACTCTCTTATTTACCATTTCTACCTTTTAAAAATATATGGGGCCATATGGGACTCATGTAATACCAAGATTACTACAGCACGATTGATAAGGATTGAGTGGGCAGAGATTACCGAGGCCCAAAGAGGTGGTTTTACCTTTCTAGAATTGTGTAGCAGTTTAATAGTAGGAGAGGCTACTCCTAATCAGCAGTGTTTCCTCCTGTTATTAGTAGGTTAGTAACATCTGATATGGCTAGATTACAAGTCCTGTAGCAAAACCCGCATTTGCCATAATTGCCAGAAATGGAAAGCCAAGAAATACTGGGTCATTTTAAAAATCAGAGTTTAAGATTCACATATAGATATTGATGGTAAGAGTGAAGTTACATAAAGGAAGCAAAAGGCAGCTGACAATATTTCACCAGATTCTATGGTCAAGTGGCATTGTTGCTGCCAAGAGACCTGCAGTTGATCACTTACATCACTGACATGCCTGGTCACTTCCTTGACGTGAACAGTGTCCCGGGTCTCTGGTAGTGTTGTGTATGAGCCCTGGGCCAAGTGCTTCTTGACATAGTCCTTGTACTTGTTCTGGGGGGAATCCATAGAGAGCTTGTTAAGGCATCTGCCTAGGGAGTTGTCCCAAGAGGGAAGCAGAGCTTATAGGTGGCTGGGGGGTTACCTCGGACACCAGGTTGCTGACAGTCTTTGCCAGCAGGATCTGAGGCGTGTCAGGTACAGCCTGGCAGGTTCCTCTTTCCTTGACATGTTTTTCTTTGTATTTCAGCTGCAGGGGAAGGAAAAAGGGCATTTCTTTAGCTTCTCTGGGTACCCTACATATTTTTATTACACCCCCAAACCACTAGAACAGCATCGTTGACAAAGAATACTAAACTCAATGAAAGATTTGATGCTTGCAAATCCTCGGAACTATTCAAGAGGGTTTTTTCCTTATCTCTAGCAAGTTGCGGTTTTAATAACAAAGTAGATCTCATGATGAATCTTTATACAGTCAGACTTACGTTCACAACATTCTCAGATACGCCGTTTAACCCTCCCGTAGGCCCTGGGAGGCATTATTATTCCTTTTTTACAGATGAGGAAACTGTCGTGAAGGGAAAGTATGATCCCACAGAAAACAAATCATGGAGTTTCCATAAAGAATCCAGCCAGGCCTTCAGGGTCGTAATTCCTGCTGTGTGAACTCTCTGGTGGTGCAGTATAAATCGAGGACTGTCACTTGGATTTAATGGCCCTTGCACTGCTGCTGCCCTGCTTGACTGCTGGTGTCCATCGCAGGATAGGCCATATTTCAGGACCCATACCTGAGCCCTGATGGAAGCAGCTCTTCTCCATCCTTCCCTGGGTGTCCCTGGGGACTGTACCATAGAACATGGCCCTGAGTGAGATTCAGCATCATAGAAGGAACTAGATACTTACATCACTTTCTATTAAAGTATTCCTGAGGGCCAGCACTGTGTTTTTGTCATCAGTGACAGAAAGCTTGCAACCCTTGAGGAACTCCCGGTCCAGCTTATATTCAAACTGTTAGAGAAGAAAGACAGAAGGAAAGGGAAGGGTCACAGCACAGGAGGAAGCTGGGCATTTGATTAAACCCACAGGGAGTCCTCTTAGGGAGAGGACAAAGACTTGCTACCAGAATGAGGAGAAGGGCTTCTTGGTCCCTCACTGCATTTTAGGTTCTTCCTTTCCAGCCCAGCTGCCAGGTCCAAACCCCTCCATCCCCAATCTTCCCCCAGACCCCCCAGCCCCAGTCAGAACTCTGAGTCATTTGTGTCTAGGCCCAGCCATAGGAGAATAGGGTCTATGGCCATGTTTGGGTACTGAGCTTGCCTATTGCTCCCCCAACCATCCTCCTCTCCTTCCTAGATCTCAAATGAGCAAAGGTTAACACCCATGACAGTGGCTATTATAAATTATTATTTATTGATTTCTCAGGTGCAGCATGCAGTTACGATCATCTATGTCTCTCCTGTCTTACATCGCTTTGCTGCAGGGATGACTTGGCAGCCTGGAGGAAGTCCGGTCGGTCAGGGGTCCACTTCCAGTAGGCTTTGTTGGCTTCATACTGCTTCTTATAGTCCAGCTGTTTTTAACAGGAGAGAAAGAAATCACTTGATTCATTAGGCTATTCATAAACACACACAGCACAGAGGGGCTCCTGCATTTTAAAACATCTCAAATCATGATTCCTAATGCAACAGGAAGCCTAATTAAAATTTCTGTACAATTTATGCAGCTAGTCATCCACTCAGAGGTCATCTGTTGGGACCTTGTGGTCCAAAAATAGAGGGTAAAAATTTTAAAGGCTTTCAGGTGAAATGATTCTACAATCTCTCTAGCTCTGCCAGTCCAGCCTAATCATCTTCAGAATCGATTACTTTTAATTTCTAACTAAATTCAGATTTAATTTTTAACAAAAACGATCAAACACTAGATATTTATTTTATGCCAGGCACTTTTCTAAGTTCTTTACAAATTACAAAATTAATGAATTACAAAATTTTATAAAATGAATTCACCTAATCTTCATAACAACTGCATGAAATAGCTGAAGAACTGGATAGAAAGGTTAAGTAAACTTCCCAAGGTGAGACTATTAGCAGTTGGTGGAGCTGGAATTTAAACCCAGGCAGTCTGGCCTCAGAGGTGCTTGCCTGCTTCCTAGACTCTTCAGGGCTGGAGAACTGGCTGTCTTGGGCCAAATCTGAGCCACAGACATGTATGTAATTTAATTTGAGTGTCCATGGGAGGGCCCTACACTATCAAACACATTTCTTTCCTCATCCTTTCTCTCTCTCTCTTTTAAATTGAGGTACAATTTATATACAATATAATGCACATGCTTTTATGTATACTATTTGATAAAGTTTTTTTCCTTTATTTTATTGTGAAAATTTTCATATATACAAAAAAGTTGCTAGAATATTACAGAAAATACCCATACAATCTGGATTTTGCAAGTTACATTTTACTGCATTTGCTTTATCTTACGTCTATGCTATCACTCTACCCTCAGTCCATCCTCAGGATACCTGCAAGCTCCTTGCCAGCTCCTACAGGCATTCCAGTTTGCCAGCCCTCATAAATATATGTCCCCTCTGGCACTAGTGGGTATTAATTGGGTTATAATGTTTTCATTGTATAACCATTTAATGTATTTTTAAAACGCTGGTGCTCATCTAAATGCACAAAATTATTTCTGTAGTTGAGGCCTTAAGATGCCACACCCAGGAAAAGAGTCAATGCAAGGAATATCTGAGCAGGAAGAAGGTCTAGGCCAATGCCTGATGGCACCAAATGGCTCAATGTTTTCTTCATCAGAGGAAGCAGATTGTAGCTTGAGGCAGGAGAGCACAGGGGAAGAGAATGAAGAATGCTCAGGCACTTTCCAAAAATACAACCTACATTTCAGAATTCAATGTCCCATTTCTCAGCCACCCACCACAAGGGCTGAGTGAGTATAGCATCCATGGCATGGGATGAGGCCACCCTTGCTCTTCCCCCATGCTCCTTTGTGAGGACCAAGGCAGGATTTATATTTTAGCATCATTGTTCATGCTCCTGGGGCCTGACTCTTGCTTTGGAATCAATCACTAGAGCTCAATTGCCTGAAGAGATGTAAAAAGAGGCCATGTGTCCTGCAGAAGCCGGTAAATCTCCCACCATGCTTGGGGAAGTTTCTGGAACTTACGTTGGTGTTGACTTTGTAGGCGTCCTTGGCTGCTTTGATATGAACAGCATCTGGCTCAATGGTGCAGTTGGATTTATTTCTTTGGTATACTTCTTTGTATTTCAGCTGTGGGAGGAAACACAGTGACAAGATTAATTTTTTTTATAGCAGCATACTGAGCATCTTAAAAACCAAGAAATTAAATCCATGCATGACTGCAGTACACAATGCTCCTTAAGATGGGAATTTTAAAAACCTGCTGTGGAGCAAGGATATAGCCATGCAGAAATGCACCTTCCTATCTCAGATCAGGGCACGCTGGCTATGGTCACCAGTGTTGCCATACAACTTTTTTTTTTTTTTTGAGACAAAGTCTCACTCTGCCATCCAGGCTAGAGTGCGGTGGCACAATCTTGGCTCACTGCAAGCTCTGCCTCCTGGGTTCAAATGATTCTTCTGCCTCAGCCTCCCGAGTAGCTGGGACTATAGGCGTGCACCACCATACCTGGCTAATTTTTGTATGTTTAGTAGAGACGAGGTTTCACCATATTGGCCAAGCTGGTCTCGAACTCCTGACCTCATGATCCACCCACCTCAGCCTCCCAAAGTGTTGGGATTACAGGCATGAGCCACTTTTTTTTTTTTTTTTTTTTTTTTTTTTAGAGTCTCTCTCTGTCACCCATGCTGGAGTGCAATGGTGTAATCTCGGCTCACTGCAACCTCTGCCTCTCAGGTTCAAGCAATTCTCCTGCCTCAGCCTCCCAAATATCTGGGACTATAGGCATGCACTACCATGCATGGCTAATTTTTTTTTTTTGTATTTTAGTAGAGGTGGGGTTTTGCCATGTTGGGCAGGCTGGTCTCAAACTCCTGACCTCAGGTGAACTGCCCACCTCGACCTCCCAAAGTGCTGGGATTACAGGCATGAGCCACTGTGCCCAGCTGCCATATGATTTATGCTTCTGTGTTTGTGCTGAAGGGACAAACACAGAAGCACAGAGTTGGACAGCTATTCATTCAGGTTTTCCCTTCCCCAAGTCAGCAGATCCTGAGTTCAGAACATCTTGATAACTGCTGATGGAAGAGAAGCCTTCCTCCACCAACTCACCCCAGACAGAATGAGTCTTGCTCTCCTTCTATGCTCCCACAGTTCTAGCCGTTAACACATCATGTTGTGATTATTTGTTTATCTGCCTATTCTTTCCATTAAAAAGAACCCCTTAAGGGCAGAGACTGTCATCCATCATCTTATTCCTAGTGTCAGGCACATAGACACTCAACAAATATTTGATGAATGAATGAACTTATGGATACAGCCATCATTCTGCCTTTTAAAAATGTATGGAACCATATATTGTCATTGTCATTGCTAGAGACATACCTAGCAAGTTTTGGAATGTGTGGGTTTGGATAGGAGGGAGAGCACAGGGAAGGCTTAGCCTCTGCAGGCCCAAAAGGCAGTTTTTCCATCCTGATCCTGGGAATTCCAGCTTCACTCACTTTTGCTCTTCTTACATTTCAGGGTCGAGGGTGTCGATCTGGGCTTTCTCATTAATCACTGGGGGAAGGATCCTAGGTTTTAATGTGACTAAGGCCAAAGTAAACTGTTCTAAGGAAGCCATCATGGGGTTTACGGGATCACAATTTTCTGGGCTTCACCATAGACTTAGTTTACTAATTTACTAATCACTATATTTAGGAGAAAGTCATGGAAATTCATTTTTTAAAAATTAGTACCTCAGGATATGTTTAAGCCATGTGGACAGCCATCTGGGGAAAAGTCCAAGGCATGTGGAGAGGCCACATGAAGGGGTTCCTGTTTCATCTATACAAGAGCCCAGCTCCCAGCCCACAGCCATCACCAATGGCCAGCCATGGAGGTGAGCCATCTGGATGTCCTGGCTTGACTGAGCCCCAGGTGTCTGCCAGCAACATGGGGAGTAGGGCTACTCAGCTGTGTCCAGTCAACTCACGGAATTATGAGCAAAAGAGATGACTGTTACTTTAAGCCACTAAGTTTTATGGTGGTTGTTACACAGGAATAGATAAGTGGACCAGGGTTTGTTATATCACATTGGAAGAGGTCAAGATGAGCGGGACTGCTAAGCCATTCTGGTACTTACATCACTGACTTCATCTTTAACCTTGCGGACATGCAGCAACATGGGCGTGTCGTGGATTGTGGTGTAGCCTCTGGGTTTGGCCTTGTTGTATTCCAATTTATAAAGGATCTGAAAGATTAAAAAGCAGAAAGACATCATGTCATGCTTCTCAATGCATAATATCAAAGTATAAATGCAAAATGTTTTTCTGAGTGGATAAAAAGGAAAGAGAACTCTGTGAATTTGACAGGTGCTTTCATGCTCCCTGCTAAGACCTCAGTGTTTCCAGCTTGCATGTGGTCACAACAATTCTTTTTTTTTTTTTTTTTTTGAGACACTCTGCCACCCAGGCTGGAGAGCAGTGGCGTGATCTTGGTTCACTGCAACCTCCATCTCCCAGGCTCAAGCAATTCGCATGCCTCAACCTCCTGAGTAGCTGGGAACACAGGCGTGTACCACCACATCTGGCTAATTTTTGCATTTTTAGTAGTAGAGATGGGGTTTTGCCATATTGGCCAGCCTGGTCTCAAACTCCTGGTCTCAAGTGATCTGCCTGCCTTGGCTTCCCAAAGTACTGGGATTACAGGTGTGAGCCACTGCACCCGGCCACAACAATTCTTTATTGGGAAGGAGACTCCTGTGCATAGCAGGACATTCACACCCCTGCCTCCCTCCCACTAAATGACAGTAGTCTCCCAGACTTTGTGACAATTTAAAATGCTCCTCCATGTTTGCAGAGTCCCCTGAGTTTGAAAAGGTATACGGTGTTTTTTGCACTTACATCACTGATTTGTTTGTTGACTTTTGTAGTACGCAGGTGTTCTGGCGTGTCCACAACTGAGGTAAATTTGTCCTTTGATTTCTCATAGTTTTTCCTGTATTTGATCTAAATTGTGGAAGAGAAGAAAGAGTTAGCGCTAAGAAGTTGTAGAGAGGGCTTTAAGGTATCTAATTGTTCTCTTGAAAAACACTAGAGTGGAAAATGGGGTCATGGTAGCTTTGTCTTTAAATCCTAACTGGAAATGTTTAATATAAATTTGTGTCTTATAGCAAAAATGTAATGGAGCAGATAATACTACTAATAATAATTTCCAATGTGTTTTATACACATGGATTCGGAGGCCCCCAGAGGTTACGAGACTGACCCAAGAGCACATTTAGACCGAATCTCAGAGCAGGACTAGAACCTGTTCTCTGGAGTCTGACAAGTGTTGTTTCACTCACGACATATTGTATCAAACACGTACAATCTCCAAAGGTGTTTTGCCATATCAAAGATGAAACAGGGATGTAAAATAAATAATGAATATATATGAAGTGTTTATCATTTAAAAAAATTCATTTGTGTTTGCAGTTTTCAAGTCACAATTATTTTCATGCACATAAGCTGTTTTAAGCAGGACAGATACAGACAGCACCATAAAATTTCATGCACAACTATTTGATGGTCATATAAAGACAAAGGAGGAAGTTTGGGCAAACAGGATGTTTACAGGGAGAGCTTAGCCTCCTCATTCCACATATTGATTTGATGGTAAACTAAAATGACAAAACAAGTTGCTAATAGAAAAGCTTGATTAATAACGTTTTTTTGTCTGGGAAAATGGCATTTTACTAACATTGTGTCTGGTAGTTAACCAATTATCACTGTTTATTGCTGCATCAAATTTACCTTTCAGCATGTGCTGAAAAGTGCATGCTTCAGCTGGCCTTCTAAAAAGGCATGATTATCAGAGACATTGTTAATGAGTGTGTGTGGGATCAGATGTATGGGAAATAACCTAGCAATTCAGCATCAAAGTCAAGAGGAACCACGAATATATACAATATTCATAGAGCTGCACGATAATCCTCATCTCCCCCACAACAGTTGTAGTGATAATTGAACAAGGGACACATTAGATGAAAACATTAAATATTCAGACCTTTTACATGCTGTTGAATCTACTTACTATCTTCAATCTCTAAGGAATCTATTTCTTTGAGGCAAATGCCGAAAAGTGTAAATTAATGTTAAAGCAGTTTGGAAATAACACTTGAAAGAGTCAGTTGATTTTATTAAGAGTTCTGAAAGCATCAGATGATGTACAGATGACAGCTGTCCCATCACCTTTGGCCACATTCAGAGGTCATTTACAAGGAATGAATATTTATGTAGCTTTACCATGTGAAGCCAGCATGGGCAGGGAGTGGGAGAGGAAATCAGTGAAAGCATACAAGGGAATGCACCCAAGACTTCTAAACCTCCTTCTTCATATCCCATCAGACATTACCTGGCTCCACATGTATGAATTGTAGAGAGCAGTCAACATATCTGGACGTAGAATTTCATTACATCCATGTTGCAGAAACATCTTGGTACTAGATTTATATTTTCTCTGTCCATGCAAAGAGCAGTGAAGCACAAAAGAGACTCATGAAGACAGAAAAGAACATGGCTCTATATCCCAATCACCTCTCAGTGAAGAGATGTAGGCATACACACTTTATGTACTCACGTATGTGTGGGTGAAGACATCAAATACATTATAATGTGAGGCAGAATGATCGCAATGATTGTGGTTGGCCATTCATAGCCCTTGTGAATGGGGAATGATATAGCTAGTTTCACTTATGTTACTACCAAAATAGTTTTATAGGAAAGAAGACGTCTTTGGAATAGAAAGATGTGTAGTAAGGAGTTCTGTCGTCTTTCCTTCCATTAATTTTTGTTTGTTTTTTGTTCATTTGTTTATTTTTTGCTTTTACAACTCAATCTACAGTTTACAATTGCAGTTTTCAAACAGCTTCTCTGGAAGAGTAAAGGATGGGAGGACCCAGCTTTTCTTTTCATTTTCACCACAGCACAAGTGAGAACACAGAGCATGGACTGGCACACTCAAATAGCTGACAGGCTCTTTGGGTGGCTAGACAGATATTTTGAAACAGAACGGCCCAATATCATAGGCAGAACCTATGACATCCTTGCAGCAGACGGGACGACATCTCATGAGAAACTAGGAGCACAGTCCTGCCTGGGCCACCGGCCAGCCCCATCACAGTACCTGACTGATCTGGTCGCCTGCGGTCTTAGCCAGCAGATGTCTAGGCTCATCGACTACCAGCTGGTATTTATCTTTCCGCTGCTCATAATCAGCTCTGTATTTTTTCTGCTCAAACATCATAGCATATTATAGCAAGAGTACAACTTCAAGGCTACACAGAAATGTCTCAAGGTAAACACTCCAGAGAGCCAGAACATGTCATCTCTAGAGGCGGGCTCCCAACATACCCAAGACAATAAAAGCAGGGAAGCAGAGAGAGTTAAATGGAGGAAGATCACTTGGAGAAGGCTGGAGTATGGGATAGGTCAGATTTATGACACTGAAATTGGAGTTTCTTGTGCCTAAACATTTTCCATCTTTATACGTGATGCCATTAGCAATGTCAGGTTTATGGCATCTAACGGTGTATTTAAAATAGGTTACTGATAAGCTACAGGTTTACTGTCTAAGGCTGTGAGAATCTGACAGCATAACTGATGCCAAAATATCCATGGGAAATTTGTAATAGTCTTCTAGTGCTAGTTAACTTATTGGATTATAAAAGAGACCTGGAAATTCTTCATGAAATAGAAAAAAACAAAATATATCAAGATTATACTCATATGAAGCTACTGACAGTAATTCTTCAGGGTTGTCCAGTCTGGAAATCTACTGGAAGTGAACTAAATCAAATGTAAAGACAACAAACAAAAAAAGTCATACATTTAAGCAAATATGCCATTGGCTACATTTTCATTTTTAGATACACTTTACTAATTTTCTAACATAATTTTTGAACTTATATAAACCTGTGAAAAATCTGAAAATAGGAAATTAAATACAATTTTAACTACAAACCCATCCCAACGTTGTAAAACCATCCAGACTAAGTATATTCACAGCTTGCTCATTTCAGCCATCTTGAGTTAAATTTAACTTAAATTATTGCAAAGATGATTACAGGAAAGGCTGGATAAACAGAAAAAATTTAGGTGCAAATGGATACTTCTGTGCACCAATATATGTGGGAGTAACCATGGCAACAGATTTGAAGCATGAATCACAACTATCCCTTTAGGGTGGCTCTTCTAACCACTGACATCTTGGTGCCTTAGTAGAGGATACTCAATTAACCTTGAATTTCTGCATCTCCCAAGTCTATACAATATTCTATATAAGGGAGTTCTGCTGACAGTCAAGAAAATCCTTTACCTCCCTGGTACTGTCACCTGCAGGGCTGTACTGCCCTGCGTTTGTGCAGAGGTGCTGATGTTTGCAGTGCTCTCCCACCACTGAATGGTCCCTTCACATGTTCTTATTTGTAGTTTGGCAGAGCTTGTTGGACGGTAACATTATAGAATCTTTTCCAAATCTTTAGTTAAACTGAAAACTTAGGATGGCTTTTCTGTCATTCTATGTATTGGGCTTTAATTAAAAAACCTCAAAGACTTCTTAAGGAAACGAATAGACTTAATTGGAGCAGTTCATTCATACCTCATTCATCAGTTGAGTTGCATACTTGAAATGCCTGTTGATCGGACAGTCTGCAACATACTTGAAATCTGACTTTGTCCTTTCAAATACTTCTTTATACTTATACTAGAAAAAATGGAACATGGTTACTTGATAGCAGGCTGTGATTATCTTAAGAATAAGACATGCTGTTTATCATATCACATAATTGTGATAATTCATAGAGTTAACACGTGTTTGTCTTGAGACAGACTTCGCTCTGTTGTCCAGGCTGGAGTGCAGGGCACAATCATAGCTCACTGCAACCTCCACCTCCTGGGCTCAATCAGTCTTCTCACCTCAGCCTCCCAAGTAGGTGGGACTACAGGCGGTACACCACCATGCCTGGCTAATTTATGTATATTTTGTAAAGATGGGGTTTGCCACGTTGCCCAGGTTGTCTCGAACTCCTGGGCTCAAGCTATCCACCTGCCTTGGGCTCCCAAAGCGCTGGGATTACAGGCATGAGCCACAGAACCCAGCCAAGCTAACATGATTACTTACTCTGCTTCCAAGGCAATGAAGGGGAGAACTGCCTAGATGTCTTGAAAACTAGCCCAAAAGTATACACTAGAAAACACTTCCACTGAATGAATGCCAAATAGGTTTATTTTCCATATTGGGCAAAAATCTAAATCAATGTTTAGATTGTTTCTATATATTATAATTATTATTATTTAAATTTGAAAGTATTTTCATGTACACTTGAAGAAGGTTTTTAGTACATTGAAGATAGTTTTCCAGTAATTAATCAGATAATCATAATCTTCTAGAGCAGGTACGGAGTATGAGCCATCTAGCATGCCACCTGTTTTAAACAGCTTCATGAATTAGAATGGGTTTCACAATTCCATGGTGTTGTAACAAACAAAGAAGAAGATTCCCTAGAATGAATTTAGCCCACGTCTTCTTATATGTTTTATTTACTATTTGGCATTTTTTTTTTAAAGTTTGCTGGATTCTATTGTAGAGCTCAGAGGAAAGTGAACTGAATTGCTTTCTTTTGTAAATAGGAAAATGAGGCCATAAAAACTAGGTGGTCTGCCTCATGTCATATATTATTTGTGGATTAAAATAACCCCCATTTTATATTGGCTACCATATTAGCTTTAATAGGAGAAACCACCCAGAGTCATATTAATAAGGAGAGAGTTCTAGAAGGATCGTGAGGGGTTGTACTGAGATGACTTTTCATCAAATTCAAATAAATGCCTTTGTTCGAGGAGGTTAACATCCAAGAGTTTCCTAAGGAGTGAACAACTCAGCATGTACTCAAACTATAAGGTCTAGAGGCCAGGATAGGGATGGAAACAAGAAAGACTATTTTCTCAGTGCTAATTCTCTCTGTGGGTACAGGTATACGTCAAATGGATGTAGCCAATTCTCCTTGAGTATATATACCTTGCTGTATAGAGTCTTGTTCTTTTCAGCCAGAGTGAAATCAGGGGTATCATAGGCATAGCAACCAATGCCTTTAAGCCAAGTCAAGTCTTCTTTATATTTTACCTGGGAGAAGAAGAATATCATCAAAGAGTTCTAAGAAGCTACCTCTAAACAGCAGCAAGTTAGTATCTATACAAGCGGAAAAAACAGAAGCCCTGCCCCTTGAGGCATATGAAATAATAAAGTACTCAAACAGTTATTTAAAAGAAGTTTCCAGTAATGCTGACCTCTGCTCATTTTATGGTATATTGTTTTATAACATGTGGAAGTTTTCCATTTTTGATACTAATTAAAGCAGTTCAAATTTAACAGGCATACTTTCCTAGAAAGTATATCATTAGCTTGGCAGCTATATTTTCATACACAGAGCTGAACTTTCTAAGTGAGCATTGTTATGTGTCTTAATTGCCTCATGAAGTTGTCACTTCAGTGGATCAAAAATAGGCTATTTCCTAGATGTGTATCACTTCCAGTCCTGTAATATGATATCATACATCTAGGAGAAAAATTAGGTTTATAAATCTGAATACATATTTCCTTCTCCCAAGTTGAAATTCACTCACTTAGCAGTTGAGTGTTATGATTTAAACATTCACACACAAAATCTAAAATCTAGCCAAGTGTTTCTTCAGTTGTAATGCAGTGTATGATTTCAGAGCTTATATAGGAAGATGAATTTATTTACTTACTTACTTACTTACTTACTTATTTATTTATTTATTTATTTATAAATTTGTTTTGGAGACAGAGTCTCACTCTGTCACCAGGTGCCAGGCTGGAGTGCAGTGGTGCAATCCTGGCTCATTGTAACCTCCGCCTCCCGGGTTCAAGCAATTCTGCCTCAGCCTCCCGAGTAGCTGGGACTACAGGCGCACGCCACCACACCTAGCTAATTTTTGTATTTTTTAGTAGAGATGGGGTTTCACCATGTTGGCCAGGATGGTCTCAATCTCTTGACCTTGTGATCTGCCCGCCTCGGCCTCCCAAAGTGCTGGGATTACAGGCGTGAGCCACCACACCCAGCCGGAAGATGAATTTATATGTGAAACTAGAAAATGTCAACACTCACATCACTGACTGCATTGGTGACTGCTCGGTGGTGGAAATGCTCCGGACGATCAGGAATGGACCTCCAGATACCCAACTGGCTCATGTAGTTCTCCTTGTATTTTATCTGTTATAAAAAACACAAAGACAGCTATAAGTCTTACCCAAAGTTAATGTAAATATGCCTACTTCTCTCTGGAGAATTTTAGAAGAGGGAGGTTGCTAAAAACTATATATGTATATGGTGAGTTGTAGAGCCCAACACAAGTAGAAATATTTAGGGACATACTTTACTGATGTCATCCATGACTTTGCGATGATAGACAATGTCTAGGGCATCTTTCACTGTGTGGTATTTCCCTTTGGTCTTTTCAAATGTTTCTTTGTAGCGTAGCTAGAAAGAGAAAAAGCACATGAATTACAAAAAACTACCAACTTAAATAATTGAGCTCTTTTTAAGCTTGAACTCTCTTGTCTTCTCTCTTGGTTTTCCCATGAATACATTTAGGAAAAATTTAAAAGCTTATTTCAGATCCTAAAAGAGAAAAAAAAAAAAGCACTAGGGAAAACTAACGAAATCCAAAGCAACTATGGAGTTTAAGTGATAATAATGTATCAATCTTGGTTCATTGGTCATGACAAATCTATGATGGTGATACAAGTGTTGGCAACAGGAGAACACGGATGTTCCCTGGGTGTGGGGCATGTGACAACTCTACTATCTTTGCCACTTTTCTGTAAATCTAAACTACTTACAAAGTTTATTTAAATGTAAAACATAAACCAAAAGCTCATTTGAGAGGGGAAAAAAAACACAAACTCCTAGTATTAAATGCCTTCTGCACTAAGCAGTCTTAAAACTTTATTTCATTATAATCTTTATTTTTGTGATATTTCAGAGAAAACAGCTCTGATTCTAACCTGAGAATATCATAGGAGAGTCATTTCATCTACACAAGATGACAGCTCTTATTTTCAACCTCAAACAGTTCTTTTCTTTTTGGGTAGATGAGCAAATACACAATGAAAGATGTCTTTTCTTTGACTTTGTAATTTTGTTTTTTAGATGGATCATCTCATAAGATTTCCTAGATCTACTTGTGGGGTTAGCCATGCTTAATACACTGAATTAAATGCCAGATACTACTCTGTTACATTAGACTATTATAAAGATTAGAGTTATTAGATTTGCTACTGATAAAGCCCTAGGGATGGCACTGTCCAGCGGGGCATAATGAATCCCAGGGCCAATTTCAATGTGTGGCCACTGCTCTAAGATATTAATTCAGCTTGGTTCAAATAAATATTCGACGGTAACCTTGAACTGATAATGATGAAGGATATCACAAGAAGACTAAAAATATCCTAGAAGGTAGACTTTGAGGGGGAGTATATGATTTTTTTTTCCCAGCTTATATTTTAAGCACTAACTGGCATTGCCTTTTTCTAATTAGTAGGCTCTTCTCTGCTTCAAATAAATAATTCCTAACAAAATTATGGAACTGAGATATTGTTCAAATTTGCTGTACCTTCTCTTTCTGCTTAGGGCTTACTGCAATTACCATAAGATGCCTTTAAATCCTACAGCTATGTTGCTAAGTTGACAGGTCATGAAGTTGGCTTAATTTTTTGCTCAGTTTAAGTCCCAGCATATCTAGTCCTGTAAGGGTATGGTTCTGGTAATGGGTACAGTGAATTCCTGGTTGGGTTCTGAGACACAAAACCCGTAAGGAGTGGCCATTTACCTCGGATTCACTATTTCACATTCATTAACAGATAATTGTATTACCATTAAAAGGCAGTCTTGCCCTCAGTTGTGTGATATGGAAAATGAACGTCTGTCCTCCCTAATTTTAACCACTGTGTCATGCATCATTCAGATGATCTATATACAATTAAGAGAAGAAAGGGAACAAACATCTTCTAAGTGTCAACTAGGAGCCCAGCAGCATGCTGGACGCATATACATTATCTTGTTTGGTTTCATTTAATTATCACAATTCTCATGGTCATTCCACAGGTAAAAGTGACTTGGAAAAATCAGACAAATGATATAGAATCATACAGCAGGCAAGTAATAGCATCAGAATTTGAATCCATGTCTGGCTGACTCCAAGACCATAATTTTATGGATAAGTAAATTAAATGTCAAGTATCCCCCAGAAAATGCTACTGAAGAATTACAATAAAGGATCCTATTTTTGCTCAGGAGAGAATTGAGAAGGATAGGCTTCTGGTATCTCTCAGCTATTTTGTCTGACTGGTATTATTTGGGACATATTTTTCTCTTTAAAAAAATTTGTCTTTTTATTTTTATTTTTTTTTTTAGAGACGGGGTCTCGAGATGTTGCCCAGGCTGGAGTGCAGTGGCTGTTGACAGGTACGATCCCACTACTGATCAGCATGGGAATTTTGACCTGCTCCGTTTCTGGCCTGGGCCGGTTCACCCCCACTTAGGCAACCTGGTGGTCCCCCACTCCTGGGTCGTCACTATATTGATGCCAAACTTACTGCGGACACCTGATTGGCATAGCGCACTACAGACCAGAACTCCTGTGCTCAAGTGATCCTCCCACCTCAGCCTCCCAAGTAGCTGGGACTACAGGCACACGACTCCGCGGCCGGCAAAATTTGTGTTTTTTTTCCTGGGCCATGACTTAGAACTATGGATATGGCTGAAATACATTCTGTCTTAGGTACTTCTACCTTAGCTCTCCCTATCACAACAGAAGAAGAAAGGAAGGGATGCATACGTCACTGGCATTCCAGTAAGCCCTCTTGGCTCTGATGAGGATTGGCGTATCTGGAACCGGAGTGTACTTGTCCTTCATCTTTTCATATTGAATCTTGTACTTTTTCTGAGAAATAAAAATAGAAGAGAGAGAGACAAGCCTAAGTGTCTTCCCAATTCCCAACCAAGCCACAGGTCTAGTGGAGGGGCACAATGTATTACACTCTTTAAGAGAATAGCTCTGTCTTTTGTGTTTTGATGATACTGAGCACCATTTATAGTAATGAGTTCTCTGATCGGAGGTAGCAGGGGAAGGTTTTAACAAAGTATTTTTCCTTTTACCCGGTGCCTCAGTGCTGAATTCCCATCTTACCTCGCTGACCATGTCCTTCACATCTTTAGCGTGCTTCAAGGCTGTGGTCTGGTTTCCAGCATGATGGTGGGGTCTCTCTTTGGTGGCAAGTTCAACATACAGATACTGAATAATAAGAGAAGAAAGTGAGGTATCATGGAGATAAAGTGTTTAGTATTTAGCATTCAGTCCACTTCATTTCTAACCATTCAGTGGGGACGGTGGTATCTGTTTACAGTCCTGATGTTTGCTTGTTTTTTTCTTATATGTATTTCTGTTAATTTGCTTCTCCCTGTGTGTCATGTTTGAAAACACATATACACACCCCAGTTATCTAATATGCCTATTGCTGAGTATGATCCAATCAAAGCCATGTGATAAAGCATGCTAACAGAAGAGAGAGAGGATTCCCATAGATCCCTCAACATATTTTCCTCTCAGTTTTGCTTGAATGAATGAAATACGGCTTCATTTGTCTGTGGATAACAGGAAGATCCTACAGAATGATCAAGCAATCATTTTCATTACTTTGAGTCCACAGACTCCAGAACACAAGTTTTATAGCACGTAGGAAGGAAGATGTGGCATCCCTTGCCTGAGTAAAACACAACCATAATTATCATGGCCCCATAGAGAACTGCTTCTTCAAGTGCAGTGTTAGGGAGCAAGAGGTTGCAGCCAGGACAACCAAGTGTGTGTCTGCCACTGGCCAAGAGAGGCCAGGCACACATAATAGCCCCTGTGATGCCCGACTGGCAGGTTTAGGAACCTCTCAGCTTACCTGACTCTGAAGCTTCTGTCCTCGCTTGGCTCTTAAAAGATCAGGAGTATCAGGAACTGAAGTAAAGATTGACTTCTGCTTCTTGCCTGCAGCTCTGTAGACCAGCTAGACATAAACCAAGTCATCACCATCATTTCTGCTTCATGGCCATGTCATGCTCTCTGCAGATGCCTTCACTGCTTTTACATAGAAAAGGCAGGGGCCCTCCCCACTGCAACAACTGCAGTTTCTTCCCAATAAACCAACCTTTTATTTATCTCCTGCACTTGTCCTTTCTTTTTTCCTCTGTATCAAAACAAGAGACATTCTGTAGCCTATCCAAAATGCAAGCCTCCTGCTGTGTTCTTGGTCCCATTCTAGTACCCTATTCCAGCAACTGTCCCCCTTCTCCTCTGTATCTTCTACCCTTCCCGTTTTCCCAACCCTCTCTCTTCATTTGCAAACAGACTCAAGACCCCCTCCCCACCCACCGTCATTAATTAAGCCTTTTCCAGCCTCTAGCCTCATTCTTCTTTTCTCAGTCAAGTTCATTCTTCTTTTCTCAGTCAAGTTGCCTGTGTTTCTTCTTTGCCTCTCTTTTAATTAATTTCTCAAGACCATAGTTTGGCTCCCCACCTACGCACATCAATGAAGTCACTCTCGTTGAGCTTACCAAGAACTTCATGATTGCCAAATACAGTAACACTTCTCTGTAGCAACTGAAGCTGCTCAGTGTTTCATTCCTGAAAACTCTCTTCTCTGGCTTCCATTCCAGCATTCTTCCCTAGGTGGCCTCCTGTGTTTTAGGTCTCCTCATCAGCCTCCCTCTATGGTTCTGCCCTTATGCAAAGGCTGCTGTTGGCTGGAGTGAAGGATTGACCCCTTTCACCCAGTACATTCTCCTGCAGTGATCTCATCTGTACCTGTGATCTCAAGCATCACGTTGAGATTAATGACTTCCAAATCTACGTACCCAGTGCCTCTCCTGAGCTCCAGATCCAAGTTTTCAACAACTTTCTGAATTAGGGTGACTTACCGTGTTCAATGTATAGTCATTTATATCGCCTCTATCTCTCACTCAAATTGCTGCTTCTCCTATTTCCTCTACTTTGCTAAATGACTCATTGATATCCCAGTTACTCAGGCCAGAAACTGGGGGAGTCATCCTAGGCTCCTACATCAAAATGGTCATGAATCCTGGGCTCCTAACTCTGTGATATTCCTGAAATCTGATTCTTTGCCAACACCACTGCCCTAGTTCAGCCTTCCATCTTATTTCCTACATGTCAAAACCACCTGCTCAACTCCTCTGTTGGACCACTCCACATGATTCACTCATCTTTCAAAAGTCTGAGACACATATTTTCTTAATGCTC
The DNA here is from genome assembly GCA_036589455.1 of Ateles fusciceps. NCBI lineage: Eukaryota > Metazoa > Chordata > Mammalia > Primates > Atelidae > Ateles > Ateles fusciceps. The sequence continues at coordinate 11,037,662 of JAZHEH010001266.1, read as the reverse complement.
AAATCTATTCTTCCTAGAAATAATTCTTCAATGATTTTTCATAAAGCCCAAGGTCATTTACATAACACCTACAAGTCTTTATAACCTGGCTCCAACCCATGTTTCTATAATTTCCCAGCGTTCTTACACACCCGCCGTGTGTTATGTAAACTAGTCCCAGTTCCTAGAACTCATTATGGCTGCTTTCACATACTGTTCTTCCTGCCTTGAGTGTTCTTCTCCCTCTTATTAGCCTGGAAAACTCCAAGAGTCCATGCTGTTTTGACTATTCTTACATGAGACCATTTATCACACTGATGCCTGTTTCTTCTCCAAAACTAGGGCATGGCAGTTTAGTGCTGCGATCCTTTCATCAACTAGAGCTCAGACAAAGGGTCTAAAAAATAGCAGTTCCCTAATAAATGTTGAAGGAATTTAACATAATGAAGCAAATGAGAAAGAACAAATGGATAACAAATAGATTCTAATCATGGATATAAATACCAATTGAACAGATAAAATGTAAGAAATATTTTATACACACACACAGAGGTCAATTTCTTTAAATCCGAATTATATACCACTGCAAGTTAAAAGAAAGTGTAGTTCATGTGTTTCGGGCTTTTTTTGGTGTTACTATTGAAAAAAAAAGAGATAAACTAAATGAAAACTTAATGTTTCTTACACGCTCAATTTTTAGTAAAGTAAATCAATAACTCATAGAATTTTATGGTTAAAAAGAGCTCAAATCGTCATTTAGCTCAATTCTTTAGTTTAGGAAATTAGGGTGCTAAAGTTGTGAATTACAGAAGGTCATATAGCTACTGGAAGTAAACCTGGGACTAAAGCCCAATTCTCCCAAGCCATTTTTTTTCTTATTTTTATTTTATTTATGTATTTTTAGAGACAGAGTCTCACTGTATGGCCCAGGCTGGCCTCGAACTCCTGCACTCCAGTGATCCTCTGGTCTCAGCCTCCCAAGTAGCTAGGACTATAGGTGTGTACCACTGTGCTTGGCCTCTATGCCATTTCTAGAATTATACATTTCTCTGTGTATTATATTTCCCCTGTACTTAGGTATGCATTGCTTATGCTTCTTGGGACAACATCCCTGCTTCCTAGTACTACAAATGTGTATATGTCAAGAATCTATACAACTGAAGCACAGCTCAAAAGTCAGTAACTTGAACTTCTTTTGGCCTTCAGACTTTTTACTAACTCAGTGTTTTCCAAACTTTCCTGATATTAAAACCCAGCAAGGTTCTTATTAAAAACAGATTTGTAGGCTCTATCCCAACCCTTCTGAATTCAGGGGAGTGCCTTGGATAAGCGTTTTATCAAGCCTGGGTCATTGTTACAAAGAGACAAAAAAAACTGCACTACTGAAAAGTATCCGTTCTTCTTCCTCAGTGTAGACGCACAATTGGCACAGAATCCCCCTAGGAATTGGGAAGAGGAGAAACTAAAGTTTTAGATAATTCTGAACCCAGAAAGCCAAAAAGAGTAAAGGTATCTCAGAGTTATCTTTACTCTGAAGCACTGTAAGTTACCACTTTATTATTATTATTACTGTTTGGTAGCTGGAGAAGAGGTGTGGTGCAGTGGTTTGTAATGATACACAGGCTGCGTATCATTAAACAGAATCTCTGTGGAGCATCTTAAAGTATCCAGATACCCAGACACAGAAAATCTGAGTCTGCTGTGGAACTAGGGCTCAGAGCCCTCTCTGGGTGGTTTTTAAATATTCCACAGGTGATTCTCATACTGAGCCAGAGTGGAAAAGCATAACTTTACTGGGATAAAAATAACATGAGTGTTTCCAGTCTGAGAGTAAGCACTGGCTGAAATGACACAGAGAAGCTTTCAGGAATGCAAATGGGCTCAACGTTGCATTTGCAAAAGGTGAAGAGTTAGTCATCCTTTGTCTCTGGCTCACTGAGTATAAGAAACTACATATCCCCCTCCACTTAGGGCGACATGTGGTATTCCAGGGCATCGCTAAGAGCATAAGATTCCTAATCAGCAGCCATCAGAGCTATTGAGAAGGGTGAAATGTCCTGGAAGCCAGTGCTTAGCTGGGTGAAGCCATAACACAGAATGGTGAATGTACAAACTGATGAACAGAGCTACAATAGCAGAGTGATAGTAGAATGGCAATGGCCAACTGACCCGTGTGAAGAGCAACTGTTTACACTTGTGAAATGCCCTTTGGAAAACATGCACATCTATTATGGCCAAGGTACTATGGGACACATGTAAATAACATGGGGTCCAGTCATCAAGGAAACAACAGTCTAAGGAGAGGATCAGATCTATTCACAAATAACTGCAATATATCAGGAGCCTCAGGGCCAGATGAAACTGAAACTAAGTAGCCTGCATTTTATTGAGTGGGCAGCAGAGCAAGGAGCTATTGAAGACTTCTCCAGTGGCACTGCCATGCTCAGGGCTCCTGATGGTGGGAATCAAAGCCAAAGAAGATTTTGAAATAAGATCAGTTTGGAGATAATAAAAATAAGAAGGTCTTTCTAATCTATAAAATCAAGTAAAACACCTCATCAGCCCTAGATATAGGAAGAGCAAGTATTAATATGCACAACTTAACAAAAGGGGCAAAATAAGTAAACTGAAGTAAAGTGCAGTCAGTTGACTTGCTTAGACATAGCAGCCATTCCACAGTTAAGAAGGGAAATATTTTACCTGCTGCAGTGGCCTGAGCAGCGATCACTGGAGGAACTAAGAACCTTGTGGAGTAATTCAGTTTGTACTGGTCAATTTGGTTGACTTTAGTAACAAGTAAAGTGTCCTTACCTCACTCAGATGTGTCTTCAGTTCTTGCACTTTTCTGTATTCTGGAGTGTCAAGCACCACTTTGTATTTGTCTCGCATCTTCCTGGCCTTATCAGTGTACAGGTAATTAGACTTAAAAAAAAAACAACCAGAAATACATGTTGATTAATCACTTAAGGGATTCATGTCACACTATCTTTCAAATGTCTGGCACATGTAAGCTGAGCAGGGCCTTGATGTGTCCTAGGTGACTTCCCAGGCAGAAACTATAATTGTCATTTAACTAAGCTCAGCACTTTTCACAGGAGGCACAGATCATAATAAGCAAGTGATAACCTGCTCATGGGGGTTAATGGTAAATTTCCCTTAAAAGTAGCTGCAGGCTAAGATCCCTTCTGCCTAGCCCTGGAGGCTGGATGACGGGCGCATCCAGCTGTGCAGGGTTAATTATGCACTGTGACGATGTGCACTCACCCAGAGCTTCCGCAGGTGCCGGGAGCGGACCATGTCAGGAGTGTCATACAGGAAGCAGCCAAATCCCTTCAGGACCTGCAAGTCCTCTTTGTATTTAATCTGAGAGGCAAACACAGAAGTATAGCTGGTCATAAGCAAATGTCAATCAGGAAACACAAAAGATGGAGTAGCAATACTTCTTTATTACTGTGTCTTTCATTTTATTTCATCTACTTTTTTTCTTTTTTTGAGACAGAGTTTTGCTCTTGTCACCCAGGCTGGAGTGCAGTGCCACAATCTCAGCTCACTGCAACCTCCACCTCCCAGGTTCCAGCAATTCTCTTGCCTTAGCCTCCCAAGTAGCTGGAATTGTAGGTATCTACTACCATGCCCAGCTAATTTTTGTATTTTTAGTAGAGGTGCGGTTTCACTATGTTGGCCAGACTGGTCTTGAACTCCTGACATCAGGTGATCTGCCCACCTCAGCCTCCCAAAGTGCTGGGATTACAGGTGTGAGCCACTGTGCCTGGCTGCCAGTTCATCTACCTTGTACTCTTAGTTTACTTACATCCAAATAAGTCACATGTTTTTTCATTTAAGTCTCTAAGCCCCGAGCTGAGGAAAGAACACTGCTATTATTTTATTACTATAATATCGATTGGAGAAAGAACAGATTGAATGGATTGGTTTTTAGAAGGAGAGAACATACAAGGAGACTGAAAAAATGGCAGCAAGAAGTTGCTAATGGGAGTTGGAGTAGGAATGAGTCAGAGGAAAATACTGAACATGACCTGGGTTGGAGGCCACATAGGAGTGAGGAGTTGGAATGATTCCATGTTGAATGCAGAATGGTGGTCACTGAGTGATCAAGAATGATGGCAATTCTGTCTTCCCAAGTGGTCCTCTTATGACTGTTTCCATAGATAGAGAATTGTAGCATTCTCCTTCCACACTGTCTTACCTCCAACTTGTACTCTTGGTTTAGAAGTGCTTATCAGAAAAGGCTGTTCAAAGACCACTGGTTGCTTTAATTGCTGAAAGCAAGCCTGCCTCTTGGTAAGACTACTTCAGAAAGACCCCTACGAAATGCTTACATCACTGGTGATGTCTCCCACATAGCGGCAGTGGATCACTTGGGGTGTGTATGGCAGAGAGATCATGTGGCCCTGCATCTTGAAGAAGTCTGATTTGTAGATCAACTAAAAAAAAAATACCCAGAAGCACATGCATTATAGACTGAACGACTGACATTCATCCCTGGTCTCCACTCCCTGTCTTTCTAAGAAAATACCCACCTCACTGACAGCCTCTTGGGTCTTCTTGACTTGGCGGATCTCAGGGGTATCGGGAGTTGTATGGATCTTGTCTTTCAGTTTGTGGTACAATTCCCGATACAGTCTCTACATTGGAGGAAATATCATTACAGGTGTTTAGTAGGGGATTGTTGAGGGCATCTACTGACTAATCAACAACAAAATATTTTACATAAAGAACCAGCAGAAGAAATATCAAGGATATAGAAAATGACTTGAGATTAGGAAAAAAGGAGAAAATGAGAGTTATTTCATTTAGGTAAAGAATTCTGAGCACAAAGCCTTCCACTTTCTATCAGATGGTTGCATAGCAGGATCAGATATGCAAACCAATAGTTGGTGTAGAAAACCAAGGTCATGAGTCAGACTAAAATGCAACCTTATTAAAGATTTTTGAACAAAAATATCAAAAGAAGAAATTATTTCTTTAGAAATAATTTCATCATCTATGAAACTGAGTCTCTGCAAGGCATTACCAAATACAAACAACAACAACAAGAAAACACTGCCAAGAAATACCCGCATCAAAATGTGACAGTAAGAACTTTCTTCCTTTTTGCTGGTATGTAAGTTTACAATGGAAATACAATTAATTCTTAATGCATTTCAAACAAAGCCATGGCCATTGAAACTCAATATGTCTCTCCTTCAGATACCTCGCTGGTAACATTGTTGACTCTCCGGACGTGGACAAATGGAACATCTTTGGGACCGAGTGTATACCCATATGCCTTGGTGTGTTCATAGGCTTCTTTGTACTTGAACTGCAAAAGCAAAGTCAGAACGAGATTAATGATGGGTAAACAAGGAGCGACATTACCTTTCTCAAACTAGAAAAGAGATGTCACCTTTATTTGAAAGATTGCTCTTTTTAAGAATTAAGTATGAAGAAAAGCATGGATAAAACTTCAGTATTAATCCAGACCTTGAAAATTATGTGCTGAAAAATAAAACCAGTCCCAGAAAGGAATAAAATTCAACCTTTCCTAGGTGAAATCTGTTTGCAGGGAGGTATGCAAAATGCCAGAGAAAAATCTATATTTTTAGCCCCAATGTGGCTAGAAAATTAGAAAATACAAAGAAACAAGAGAATGTATTTAGGACTGATGAGTGGCTTTGTGGATTGATTTTAACACATCCTTTAGGTGTTAGATTATTAAAGCTGTGACTGTCTACTTTGGAAGTACGTTACTGAGCCATAACCTTTATGGCCAGCATGTTTGATTCCGAGGACTATGAAGGGTAGTATGGAGGGAGAGCTGATTATTCTACCAGTAGCTGGTTGTGGCATGCAGGCCAGACTTACTGCGATGGCCACAACTTCCCTAAGCCTTCTCCATGTGGTAAATTCCTCAAGTCCCAGTTGGGTACTTATAAAAAGTGGAGAAGGGCAGCATGAGTGTCGTTATCTGAGCAAGCTGCAGGTAGTAAGAGCCTATCTACCCCTCTAGTCTTCTACGAACTGGGCACAGAGGATACATAGTGAGAATAAGTATCAGAGCCAACAGCTAGGCAAGAAGTCTTCTTTTCGAAGGAACTCATGGGGATGTTATAGCTTCTGCAGTTAAACATAGCAGAAGGAAGATAATACTATCACCACACCTCAGTAGTACGTGTGTGAAGTTGCATTTCCAGTAAATGGCTTGGGATAATTCAGGGTGCTTCTGTGCTAAGTAAGGCCAGCAGAAGTAGAGGCATCATGACAGCCATGCGCCCTCAGCCAAGGCACCCATGAACATCCTATTCTAACCCACGGGGCTACCCAGGCACTGCTGAATTGCAAAAGTGGTCAATTCCACAGCACCCCTAAAAATGTGCTGTCTCTCCTCCCCAGCTCTCATCATTATATCAGGTTGAACCTTTAGGGTATGACTGGAGAATTAGAACAGGCTATTAATATGAGTCTCCTCCTACCCCACCTTCAGACCCATCTCAATGAGGAGGAGACTACTCACATAACTGCTCATGTAACGGGTATCCTTGACATGTTTGAAGTGAGGAGTATCACCTGGAAGTCTATATCCAGTGGGCAGGGTGCGCAGGCTGGTTTTGTATAAATTCTGCAGGAATGAGGAACAGCAGGTTAAATGACATCTGGCATGAAGTAACTGATATGAGCTCAACAAATCGCATATAGCTCATGTTAGGTTTTGGACTAGATACTTAATATGCTTATGCTCACTGAATTGATTTCAAGAAAAAATTAAATACATTCTAAGAGTCATGAAATAAGTAGTTTACTCTCCACCTATTGTTTTGGAAAAATAGAACAATGGTTTATTGAAAGTAGTTCCTGGCCAGGTGTGGTAGCTGACATCTGCAATCCTAACACTTTGGGAGGCCAAGGCAGGAGGATTGCTTGAGGTATTTGAGACCAGCCTGGACAACATAGTAAGATCTCATCTCTACAAAAAATTTAAAAATCAGGCATGGTGGTGTGTGCCTGTAGTCCCAGTTACTCAAGAAGCTAAGGTGGGAGGATCACTTAAGCCCAGGAGTTTGAGGTTGCAGTGAGCTGTGACTGCACCATTGTACTCCAGCTTGGGAGACAGAGGAGACCCTGTCTCAAAAAAAAAAAAAAAAAAAGTAATTCCTGTATGCTTCTGAACATATGCCTAGTTGACTGTATGGCATCTAGCAAGAATTTGGGAAATGAAGAGAAGACAGGTAACCAAGTGTCACCTTTGTCATTGCTCCATCTCAGGTGATGATATTCAAGCTATCACCAAAATATAGCCAGGCGCATGTTTGTATTATCCTCTCTTTCCCCCTCTGAACACAATGTCTTGACAGCAGGCTGTGAAGAGGTCAGGATGCACACGTTCATGACGAAAGGGAGGACAAGAAGGAATGTCTGTCTGTGACCGTATATACTCTGTCTCTTGGAGTTTAGGATTGAGAATTACATTTAAAACCTGAAAAACCAAATTATTTTTATTTTATTTTTGAGACAGGGTCTCAAAATACTCTGTCACCAGGCTGTAGTACAGTGGCACGATCACAGCTCACTGCATTCTTGACCTCCCTGGGCTCAGGTAATCCTTTCACCTCAGCCTCCCAAGTAGCTGGGACCACAGATGCATGCCACCATGTCTGGCTAATTTATTTATTTTTGTAGAGATGGGGTTTCACCATGTTGCTCAGGCTGGTCTCGAATTCCAGGCTTAAGCAATCTGCCTGCCTCAACCTCCTAAAGTGCTGGGATTACAGGCATGGGCCAGTGTGCCTGGCCAAAATAATAATAATAATTATTATTATTGTCATTCTTATTAGTTGGAACAGAGTTTTGCTCGTTACCCAGGCTGGAGTGCAATGGTGCGATCTCCGCTTACTGCAACCTCCACCTCCTGGGTTCAAGCAGTCCTCCTTCCTCAAGTAGCTGAGATCATAGGAATGCGCCACCACGCTCAGCTCATTTTTGTACTTTTAGTAGAGATGGGGTTTCACCATGTTGGCCAGGCTGGTCACAACTCTTGACCTCAGGTGATCCGCCTGCCTCAGGTCTCCCAAACTGTTGGGATTACAGGCTTGAGCCACCGCACCTGGCCCAAAATTATTTTTAATGCTCAAGACAGGAAATAGCATGAAAAGCTGAGACCAAATCAGCACCACAGGGTAACACAGAATAGGTAGGTGGGATCTAGGTTCTTTCTCTTCTGAATACTACCGACAATTTCTAGTTTATCTCTTACTGAGGTTAAAGACCTCATCTCTGTCATCTTGATTTTCAGCTTTTTGAAAGCAGAGAAGGTATACTGGCTTTCTTCTTTGTGAATTGTAAATATTGCTGGAAAATGCCCATTTTCATTAGTTTGATTGCTCCACAGGAGCATCCTGGCAGCCAGGAGGGAAGACAGAGTATGCTCTGTTTGGTGTTTTGGTCTTTTTCACCTCATGTGAATGGAACAGCATTTATATTTTACAAGGACAGGTCAAGAGGAAGCAAGCTGAGCTTGCTTCCACAGAGGCTGATGGAATGGATTTCTGCTGGGCACTCTCAAGTTCTCACTGCTCACCGCACTCTGGAGCTTGTACGCGTGAAGGGCCCGGTCCAGATCCACGGTTTTGGTAGTTGGAGCCACTTTGCCTCTGACACTGTGCACGTAGTCATAGTGGTAGACAGCCTGGTGCAGGGAGAAGCATTATTAGAAGCAAAGAAAAGGGAAACCCAGATCTCTCTTTAAAAAAATAATGGTAGCCTGCTTCCCTTTGCCTGGAGAACTCATCTGACACATTACTGTGGCTTGTCCAACTGGATCAGAGCCAGAGTGTGGACACTCACACTGAGGAATAGAAGAGATGGCCCAGGCACAAGAAGAGGAAGGGTGGGCATTTTACCACTAGAAGTTCCAAAATAATAGGTCTCAATGTTTGCTGTCACTGGTGGGATGTGATATTGACTTATCATCCTGTAGAGTTCATAAAGAAAGAGCAGGTTTGTGCCTGCCCTGCCTGCTCCACATAAGGCGTCACAGTGGGTGCTTCCTTACGTCCTCATCTTATGCATCAGGATGGGAGGCTCAGATGGATTCAGTGCTTTTCACAAGCCTCATAGATAATGTGTGGTAGAGGCCAGACTGCACTCCACATCTCTAACCTCAGAGCCTGCTTGCTTCTTACTCTACCATAGTTGGCTCTAGTTTATTAAATGTCCTAGATAGAAATAAACTTGCAATGACCCAGGGCAGAAAAAACAATGTTGGAAGCGCTAAGGCCCAAAGTTACTTCATAGACTCAGATCACTTACAACTCCACCCCAGCAAACTGCTTGAACACATCAGGTTTTAGGAGACAACAGCAGCAGCAGCAGTGCTTTCAAAGGCACCAAGGCTTTTCAAAGGCTTGGCACTGCCCAGCCTGTGGTTTTTACCCCCTCTGCTTGAGTGGCGGCCCTGTCTTTATTACTGTCCACTGAACTTCCCCAGGGAGCACTTACGTCACTTAGCTGTTTCCCACTTTTGACAGCCTGCACATAGACTGGTGTATCTGTGACAAGCTTGTAGTCATTCCTTGTTTTCAGCATGTGAGCTTTATACTTGATCTGCCGAGAAGAAGAAAACAAGCCCATGTTGGACCATTCCTTATGCTTGAAACTGCTGGTTTTCGTAGAGGGTTTGGTTGCTTTTAACTCATGAGCTTTACATTCATCCGCACTTGTTTGACAGACCAAGATGCATTTGAATTTTATAACAGCGATATGGGGCTTCTTGCATCTTCTAGGACACTTGACAACTACTCTCCTAGGAAAGTTTAAGCTTTCTTACTGAAATCCTCACTACAGTATTTAATTTGCCTGAAAATCCTCTCTTTACAAATAGATCTTGTCTATAGCATTGCAAACACTAACAAAAGGCACTTTCCTAAAATGATAATTAAGTGCTTGTTAATATATCCAAAATAGTCTAAAAAGTAGAAAGAAGAGCCTGCAGTCCCTTCTCCATCAGAGGATGATGGCATACCTGGACTGCATTGTTCAATAAGAGTGCCATATGCTTCCCCAAGGGATAGTTGCTCTGCTCCTAGCATTCTTCTTCAGTTCAGCCACCCCCACAGCTGATCTGTGACAATGTCCCTGTTTTAAATAATTTCCTCTTGACTCTAGACTACGCAGAAATGGAAGTATACTAAAGAACAAAACGAGGCAAACTCACATCATCACGTAGATCATAAGCATGCTTGGCATGGAGGATTTCAGGAGTGTCCCAGACATAACAACCAATGCCTTTCAGCCAGTTGAGGTCATCCTTGTACACAATCTGGAGGGTTTTGATAGAGAGGATCAGAAAAAAAAATTGACCATAATAACTTTAACACTAAAAACATAGGCACATTCTGGACCCAGAAGCCTTTGTGAAATGAGGAGCAAAGACATTATGCAAAGAGGCTCAGGGGAGCCACAGAAACGTCCATATACAGAGCCCTGCATCCAGAGACGGCTCCCCGAGTCAAGTCAGACCATGGACATATAGGAAATAGTGGAAAAAGGCTAAGGTAAAGAAATGGGTGAGTCTGTTGCTCTTTTGGGTGGGGCGTGGGGCAGGGCAGTAGAGGGGGCCTTCTTAAGTCACAGGCTTACATCGCTGATCTGATCTGTGACTTTCCTGACGTGATCATTGACTTGCAAGTCAGGGTGGCAAATCCATTCGTGGAGATGCAGGCGGTAATCAATCTCACTGACTTTCTTCTGAGAATCCTTGGCGGTAACCATCTCTACCATGTCGGGGACGATGTGGATTTTCATCTTGTTCTTTTCATAAACTGATCTGTACAGGCGCTGTGAAGTTAAAATCACATGCCAGTTATACAGGAAATTGTGCCAAGGCAGCATGGCCATACATGAGAGGTCAGGCTAACCAACTCGCAGCAAACAGCTGGGGGCAGGACAGGGACTGGTATTTTTGGCATTTCCTACAGATTAATACCAGGGAAAATCTTTAAAAAATAAAACATTATAGTTGAAATAATGTATAGTATCTTTACATGTGCACAGTCAGTGTCATATGCCTTGGTAAACAGAAAATGTTCAGTCCGGGCACGATAGCTCACACCTGTAATCCCAGCATTGTGGGAGACTGAGGCAGGAGGATCGCTTGAGCCCAGGAGTTTGAGACCAGAGTGGGCAACATAGCGAGATCCCATTTCTACCAAAAATTAAAACCTTAGCTGGGTATGGTGGTGCATGCCTGTAGACCCAGTTACTCAGGAGGCTGAAGTGGGATGATTCCCGGAGCCTTGAAGGTAAAGACTGCAGTGAGCCGTGACTACCCTGTTGCCCTCCAGCCTGGGCTGTAACAGAGTGAGACCCTATCTTAAAAAAAAAAAAAAAAGAAAAAGAAAGAAAGAGAGAGAGAGAAAGAAAGAAAACAAATGAAATGAAATGTTCCTATTAATAATACATGATTATTTTACTTGACTTCAATTTGAAGATCTTTGCAGTTTCAGTCATGTGTTACATAACAATGTTTCAGTCAAAATGTTATAATACTGTATTTTTACTGTATCTTTTCCATAGATAATAATACTGTATTTTTACACAAATACTTCCCACTGTGTTACAGTTGCCTACAGTGTTCTAATAACATGCTGTACAGGTTTGTAGTCTAGGAGCAACAGGCTGCACCATCTAGGTATGTGTAAGTGCACGCTATGATGTTAGCACAATGGAATCCCATCATGAATGGCACATTTCTCAGAGGGTATCCTAGTCGTTAAGGGACGCGTGATGGTACTTACATCGATGTTAAGCTTGCCAACTCGGAGGCACCGTGCTGTGTTCGGATCATCTTCAACGCTTCTTGGTAATGTATAAAGAGCTTTGAACTTTTCATATTCTTCCCGATATTTGATCTATAGAGAAAAAGTAGAAAGAAAAAGAAAGAAGAAAGGAAGGAAGGGAGGAAGGAAGGAAAAGAAAGAAAGATAGATAGCTTTAGAGAGTAATAGATTTATATTGTTAAAAGAGCTTAAGATTTAATGGGAAAAACACAACTCTGAGATCCATCCGGTGCTGGGGTACTTCTCTGAGCTCATTTCCCCACCTGTACAAAGAGATACAGCACCAGTGCCTGCCATGGGGTTATCGTGTGGCTGAAATCAGACTGTATCAAAAGTACTTTTAAACTGTAGAGCACTCTGAAATTTTAGTTGCTGTTTTCAAAACTCCTATGCCAATACTGGTACTTTTATTGCTACTACAAGCAATTCATTTTAAAGAGTATGTAACTTGAAAATATTGTCTTGTGGTAATGGCTTTGTTTTTCTCACTACTGTGAATACAAGATTAAAACTGCTCAGGAATTTCTTTGCTTTTAATAACTGAAAAGTCTGCTGCTAAGAAGACACAACCCTTGGTTATCAGTTTCTACAAGGCTTTCAAAAATACAGTGCAATCAACTTCTGTGGGATAACAATTAGTTCTTAAGCCATGTTCCCTATTAATTATTGTTCCATGATTACATAAACCAGGTTAAGACAGAGACTGAGATCCAATCTCATAACACACGATAATAAAATAACAATTCTCCCACAACTCAGAGACCTGCACCTCCGTAACAAAGAGAGATCGAAGTACATATTTGTATCAGAATTTCAGCAAGGCCCTTCATTAACTGGAGAACAACCAAAATTTCCACCAGATTTTTCCAGAACAGAAAATCAGCTTCTTACATCTAATCTATTTCTCAGCTTCAAAGATGATGGCATTTAAAGGCACCCTTAAAAAACAACAACAACAACAACAAAAACTGTTTTTTTTCCTAAAATAAGGTCAGAATACTTCTTTTAAAGGATTAATTTCTCTATGTTTTACCTTGCTCCAAAACCAGTTTGCCAAGAAACTTGTCTCTATAATTTTATTCATGACTCAAGGAAAAAGCCTCTGTTGAGCTTTGTAAATCTTATCTATAACACTTTTCTTCCTGAATGAAAAGTTTGCTCCTTTTTGCAATCTTCCAAATAGAGTTGGGTCTGGGTAAAATCATATAACTTACTTTTTCCTCCAGGTAAAAATTAAATAACTCATAGATTGTCTGATGAAGTTTTTTTCTAAGCTGTGCATCTCTAAGCCCAGCAGAGTAGTGAAATCAATTTACTGAGTCACTAGCATTTAAGTGAGTAGAACAGAATAGAAATGATCAGAGTACATTGTCTCTAGTATAGCAGTCACTACTCTTCTGTGAGACAATTATGCCAGAAGAAACTCACATAAACTTCAGGGGTGTGTGTGTGTGTGTGTGTGTGTGTGTGTGTGTGTGTGTGTACTTGAAATAAAAAAATTTCCCACTGTGAGTCATGGTCAAAACATGCTTGAGAAACTCTACTTTAAAGTGTTATATAAAATGTTCACAATGAGGAGATCAAGTCTCTAATTTTTTGAAAGATAACTGGGCTATGAATTACAATAAAGGTTACAGGGAGTTTTACAATAAAAGGTTTTACTTGAGTGCATTAATGGATAGAGGTTGTAAGACGTAGAAGCATAAAGAGTTAGAGGACATACGACCTTCTACTATATTTAAACAGCTCATGAGATTTAGGGTTGGTTTGTTATACAGTTATGTTTATATCTAAGAAAAGTTCTACCTTAAAAAAGTAGAATTAACATTTTTTAATGTTTTCTATTTCATTGTTATAAAATAATTTATATCAACTGGGCCTGGAGTAATAACCAGTTATATTCACTAGTTTATTTTTGCCCCTACGTCCAGGTAATTCTACTGAAAAAGTCTATTTTTATAGGGTGTGTTATGTCTTCTGCCCATCCTTACTTCTGGCTCTAGCAGAGACTATCCATGCAAGTCCTGTGCAGACAGGCAGCCTGAAGGTCACATCCTGTCCTTCTTGCAAGTGCTTGTGATTCTCTCCAGGCAGCAGAGAGAGAGGCAGTGAGCACATAGACTGTAATGACTGAGCATTTGGAATTATTTCCTGGACATGCCCATGGGAGTGCTGGGGGTACTTCTGGACAACATATAAATCAGGCTGAAAGATTCTTGGAGTGGAGAGCAGGGGAGGGGAGGGGAGGGGAAGGAAGAGTAGGGAAGGGAAGGGGAAGGGAGGGTAGGGCAGTTGTCATGTTTTTGCTTGACTTACACGGCTGGCCAGATGCTTCTGGTTCTTGGCGTGTGTCAGGGACAAGGTGCTGGTGGGCAGGATGTAGCTGGTGGCTTTCACTCTATCCCAGGCCTCCTTGTACAGGTTCTGCAGGAATTAAAGACCTTCTTGTGAATATAGGAGAATGCATTCTGGTTAGCTTCTGAGTAGCAGGTTTTCCTTCTGTTTCTGTCCTCCTCACACATTCCCTACTGACTCCCAGGACTCCTCTTTAATTTGGGGCTTATTTAATTGTACATACTAGAATTTCATGAGGTAAAGTAGGATCAAAGGTCCAGGAAAAAACCATAGAAAAGTCTTTGGGGATAGAATGTCCATCCCATTTATTCTCTTACTGTCTGGGAAGTGGGAAAGGTGACTCAGATATAAGAGGGGGAAAAAAAAACTCAACTCACACTGCTGTAAAGATTCTTCAGGTTTCTGGTTCTGTCATAATCCACTGTCTCCAGAACTGTTGTGTATTTGTCCTTAATCTGATGATAATTTTCTTTATATTTCACCTATAGACAAGCAACAACAGGTTATTCACCCCTGTTGATTGAAAATATATAAGGACAAGAAATAGTTTGTCCCAGGAAGAGAAGTATAGGAAGACGCACCTCACTGGCATTAATGCCACTCTGAACAGCAGTCACATAGAGGGGCGTGTCTGTGACCAGATTATAGTTTTGTAGATTTTCTTTACCTGCTGCTGTATATTGTAGCTGTGAAGAAAAACAAAAGTCACCAAAAATGGTAACATACAGGTCTGTCATCAGCTTTAGCTGCTTGTGCCAACTTAGATGTGCCTTTCTTTATTTCTGGATTTCTGCTTTAATCCTAACAAACAGGTTGTCATTCTAGAGTCCTGCAGACTTTGTATAGCTTCCAGAACAAACAGGTTCACTTGACCAAGACTGGGGTCAAGACTGTGGCCATTCTGTTGCCTTTTCCATGCCTATCCTCCACCCCTGACAGCAGCCCCTGACTTCTAACATTCTATTATATCTGCCCCATCAGAGCTGAACCATGTGCTGAAAAATTTTCCAGATAGTGATTTTTTCCTGTAGTCAAAGGATGCTTTTGCATCCTACTCTCTGTAAGTTAACCTGATCAACTAAAGTACAGATGCTTGAGAGTAGCTCACTATGAAACACCTCCCAGATAAACTTCCGGTTATAAATGTTCACTTCCTTAAACCACAGGAGAGACTCATATGGGAAGATCCAGCCCCAGAGCAGGCCACTAGAAGAGGTTTGACCGGGAGAGGAGGGGCTTTGGTCAGTTAGACCCTACACTGTTACAGCAGCTTTCCTAGCCTGGCCATCAGTCCACTGACACCACCATGGATTCTGATGACCCCTGGAGAGCCAGTCCTTCTAGAAAGGTGGCTCACCTGACTCTGAAGGTCATATGATTTCTTGGCCTGGAGGATTTGGGGTGTATCCCAAACGTAGCAACCAATGCCTTTCAACCAATTCAGGTCATCTTTATATATATTCTGCAAGAAAGAGAGAACAGTGAAATGTGGAAGTATTCTGAACTTACAATTGAGCATCTGATAATTTCCTATCAGTCGTTGGCTGTGCTTATTGCTTAGAGGACATAGGGTACGCCTTTCACCAGCTGGAAGGTCTTTAATTCCCAAGCCTAAGGAAGCTTGAGCTCAATATCAAAGTCTGAGTCTAGTGTTAAAACAATTAAATATTTAACATATATGTCCTATGGCTTAGGATGGATTCTTACACCAAAAGGTGGTTACACATGCCACTTTGTGTTGAGAAGCAACAAGATTTGTGAATACAGGGACAAGGGGTACATGGCAGCCGGGGTTGGGGGGGGTGGCCAAGACAGAGTCATGGAAGCTATAGCTAAGTCAAGCTGTAGAAGGGACATCATACATCACTCAAGATCTCCTGGGCGTTTCGGACGCGTATAACATTAGGTTCTTCCGGAAGAGATGTCCACTGGTGGAAATAGTGACGATACTCCAGGTCACTGAGGATGTACTGGCACTTTTTAGCCAGTACATGATTCATCATATCGTTGGGGGATATGAACATTTGCTTTGGTATCCTCATAATGTTTTCTGTAGTTCAACTAATACATTTTAAAGACAAAAATAAGAAAGGGATTTAAATGTAAATTATTCACATCAATCTCTTTTAGATCCTTATGTCCCATATAGATCAGTATCTCTAGAATAAGGTTAAAAAAATCATACTTTAATATATTCCTGTTCTTTTGAAATTTCCCATCCCCACCCCCACCTTTTTTTTGAGATGGAGTCTTGCTCTGTTACCCAGGCTGGAGTGTAGTGGCATGATCTCCACTCACTGCAATCTCTACCTCCTGGGTTCAAACAATTCTCATGCCTCAGCATCCCGAGTAGCTGGAATTATAGGTGTGTGCCCCCACGCTCAGCTAAGTTTTGTATTTTTGGTAGCGATGGGGTTTCACCATGTTGGCCAGGCCAGTCTCGAACTCCTGACCTCTGGTGATCTGCCTGCCTCAGCCTCCCAAAGTGCTGGGATTACAGGCATGAGCCACTGCGCCCGGCCTGAAATTTCCCATCCTTTTATAAGACAGGGTAAATAGTGACCTTGTTGCTTTTCCCTTTTCCCAACACAAAGCAGTCACAGTATTTAATAGTGGGGAGAAAGTGGCAGGGAGAAAACACACAGCCACCAAGAGTCCACAGGCTGACTGGCAGGGGAGAGGAAAATCTCAGGAAGGACTCTACGCTACTCCATTTCCCAGCTAACCTGAACCAAGGGCAAGCTATAAATAGGCAGACACGACAGCCCCCTTACGGGGCACAAATCCCATGTTAAAGTGGACATTTGCTTACCGCACTCCTCATCTTTTGGAAATCCAGACAGTGAACCACACCAGGGAATTCACCGATCACTTTTCCAGCCAGGTAGTGACCTTTCTGTTTCACATATGTCTCTTTGTATTTAAGCTGTAAAGTGGGTTCAACAGTGAGAATCGCCGGAGTTTTCTAACCAGCCCCTTGATCCCCAATAAAGACTCCCAAACTCAGGAGAGGAAAAGGTCATACTGACCTCACTGTTCACCAGATCGGCATGCTTGGCTCCAACAATGGGAATGTAGCGCTCATCCAGGGTGTAGCCATAGGCCTTGGTGCCCTCCCACGCCCCTTTATACAGGATCTAGAACAAAGAAAGATGTGGCCACGAAAGTTGGCATCCAATTTCTGTCAGATGCCACAAAAACAAGGGGTCAAATTAAAGTGAAACATGTATGTTCGAGGCAAGGCTGAAAATCTTTATCTACAGCAGTTAGTGCGGCTACCTAGAACAGGGCAATTATTTGATTTATTGCAAATTAAATTTACAGACTCTAGGTCTTTTATTTTAATTTTAATTTTTTTTTGAGATGGAATCTTGCTCTCTCACCCAGACTGGAGTGCAGGGGCATGACCTTAGCTCACTGCAACCTCTGCTTCCTGGGTTCAAGAGATTCTCCTGTCTCAGCCTCTGGAGTAGCTGGGACTACAGGCACATGCCACCACGCCCAGCTAATTTTTGTATTTTTCATAGAGATGGGATTTCACCATGTTAGCCAGACTGGACTCTAACTCCTGACCTCAGGTAATCCATCCAACTCGGCCTCCCAAAGTGCCGGGATTACAGGCGTGACCCACCATGCCCGGCCAACTCTAGGCATTTTATGAGTTGATTATATTTGCGATCCTAGTAAAAGTGACAACAAATCTGCACACAGGGAGAGAACTGGCGAAGATTCTTTCCCATTGGGTGCACACGTGCACGCCATCGTCCTCCTTTAAATTAGCTGAATGAAATTTTGGAGGGCAAGTTTTCCTCTTGTTGGCTAGAGATGCTGGTGCATGATTGCTAAAGAGGGAGCAGACTTTTCTCCCTTTTCTCTGTTGATAGGTGCTCAATCATGTGCAAGCAGATTACTTGTTAGATTATTATTCTATCACTATAAGTCTGCTCCTTGCCTGGGCTCACTTGCATGGGCTCCTGAAGGGCTCGTCTCACTGAGCTTTAGGCTCTCAGTTCCTCCCACAGTGCCTGGCACATCACAGGAGCTCCAGCCAAATAAACGCTATTTGCCTCGAATAACATGCTACTTCTAATAAACAAGACTAAGAGCAATGGGGAAATAAATAACGGGTTGCCTCATAAATTCAGCAGTTCATAAAATCAGCCAAGAATACGAATGTAACAGGAGCTTAAAATTAGAAGTTGAGTGGTTATTACATAAAAGAGAACTTACAGTACTGTAGAGTTTTCCCATGTCTTTGGAGTGGGAGATATGTGGTGTATCTGGTGAAAACGTATACTTGCCCTTCGCTTTATTAAATGTTTCTTTGTATTTTACCTAAGGAGAGAAAACAAAAGCAAACCTTTTATTACTAGACATGTGTATTAAATTTTCATAAGATTACCTAGAAATATAATCAGTCCACGTTTAGAGATTAAAATTGACCAACTGGTTGAATTTTAGTCCATTTTAACGAAAACAACAGAATAATTTGGATAGGAGTATAGATAGCCAAAAGTGGATACAATGTACTACCTACTAGATTTTTTTTTTTTTTTTTTTGAGACGGAGTTTTGCTCTTGTTGCCCCGGCTGGAGTACAATGGCGTGATCTCGGCTCACTGCAACCTCTGCTTCTTGGGTTTAAATGATTCTCCTGCCTCAGCCTCCCGAGTAGCTGGGATTACAGGCATATGCCACCATGCCCAGCTTATTTTTTCTATTTTTAGTAGAGACAGGGTTTCTCCACATTGGTCAGGCTGGTCTCAAACGCCTGACCTCAGGTGATCCACCTACCTCGGCCTCTCAGAATGCTGGGATTACAGGCATAAGCCACTGTGCCCAGCCTACTAGTGACTTTTCTAAGACACCCCCAAAGATGATAATTTACTTCTTTTTTTTTTTTTTTACAAGCAATGATCTAAAGTTAAACGAAATCACTCAATGATAGACAATGAACTCCCCAGTCTATGCACTTAAGCATTCACAAAGCAAACTTACATCACTTTGATTGACAGAATTAATCTTGGCTAAAACAATCTCTGGAGGATCCACCACACTTGTAAAGTTAGGATAGTTGTCAAGGGCATTTTTCTTATATTTTATCTGTAAAGAAACGGAAACAATTAAGACAGGTCTACCACTACAGGTTATCTACCCCCACATGGCAGGTAGGAGGGCAGGCATTAGCTTAGAAGGAGAACAGGCTTTGCATACCTGATTGACCATTTCCTGGTTCTTAGTAACCCTCACATGGTCCACAGAATCCAGGGGAATCCAGCCAATGCCTCGAAGCCACTCCAGGTCAGCTTTGTAGACATTCTGAGAGCAGAAAGAGAAACATAATGGAGGAACAAATGACTGGGACACAGGCTCACAGATGGCAGATTACATTTTTTTTTCAGAAGCTTTTTAAGGATTTCTCTCTAGTAGTAGTTGTCTCATTCATTCAATAGTGATTTCACCTGAGCTGTATTTCCTGAGGCTATGACTATGCAAGAGGCACTATGCTTGGTGCTTTGATGAACAAGTATGAAGAAGGAGTTTTAGGAGTCAAGATAAGTCATTTATAAAGCAGGAAGTACTGTTAGATCAAGTGCTCAAATGCTATTGGAGTTGAGGGGAAGGGGCTGTTATTCTCTGCTATTGTCATAAGAAAAGGCTTACCAAGGAGGTTGTACTTTTAGATGGATTTGGTACATTTAGTCATGTAGGAGTATGTGGGTAAATGAGGTAAACTACACAAGTAAATGTTCATGTATTGGGAAGGGGGAGGCATCTCCCTCGTCCCCCGCCAAACGTATTCTTGCCCTACTACTTCCAGCACCTAGATTCTCCCCAGCCTATCCCACACAAAAATAAGAGGAGTTGCTATTCTGATTAAAGTTCCACAACAGCTATTTTGCTGCAGCAACCAGGGAGGTGGGATGTTAAAGTTCAATGTCTATGCTGCAGCAGTCTGACTTCCGGCTTCCCTTTTGTTAATGATGAGAAGACCCAGGTAGCATTAGATTCACTGGGCACCTGAGCAGTTAAGTTGATGCTGCAAGTAACTGTGCCGCACAAACAGAAGGCTGGTGGCCTGAATCAAGCAAGATCTCGATTCAGGCCTCAGTGGGAGGTGGCTTATGTCATATTCCCTACCCTAGCTTTACCAAAGCTCTGCCTGAGGCATACTGGGTCCTCATGCAGCTTAATCGGTATTTTCTCTTTTGCTTTGAGGGCAGCTTCATAAATGCCTTGAGGAATGAGATGCTTAGCAAAGCAGAAATAGGGCATGTTTAGGTGTTTAACTGTGCTATCATCCAATATTATTGAAACCTCAACTCATTCTCAGTTCCCACTCAAGCCAATTATTATTTTCAATCAGCTGACACTTTTCCATGTGAATGTAAGTGAGGAGTTGCTGATGGCCAAAATGGTACAAAAGCAGATTTAAAAAAAATTGATTGAAAGTTATTCAGAAGTGCAGTCAGTGGGCAAATCTATCAATCCATCACTGCTCCTGATCCTTCTCTATTTCATATCCAGCCTCAATTCCCTTCAGGAATAAATTAAATATCTGCGGCTTCAAATTTCAAGCACTGGTGGATCTGGGATGTTGCTCGTCATTCTCAGAATGTACCGTGCACTTCTAGATAATGAAGAAACAAAAATCACTTACATCGCTCTGTAGGTCATAGGCCTTTCTTGCCTGAATAACATCATTCTGGTCAGGATGACACGTCCATTGGTGCAAGTAATTACGGTAATCAATATCACTGACAAGGGTCTGCCCCCTCCTTGGCAGCCAAGACTGACACCATATCAGCAGGTATATTGATTCTGGCCTTCGTTTTGTGATAATCCTCTTTGTATAGTCTCTCATTCTGAATCTGGCCTGCATGCTCAAACCAAACCAGCTTAAGGTCATCTCTCATTGTCGGGACGCCAACATAATGACCTTTTTGCTTCACGTGTTCAGCTTTGTATTTTAGCTGGTGAGAATAGCAATATAAATTCCATCAGTTTTGACAAGTACACAAGGCAGAGGCGGCTTGACCATCTACTCAGGGATATCAGCAAATCCAGCCCCGCCCTGCCAGCTTTTTGTTTGACACCCACCCCCTACCCTGAGAACAAATAATAAAAAGCAAATAAATCCACGTGAAGACACAGCCATTTAAAAATAGAAAAAGATTTTGCTGAGATTGAGATAGCCCTAAAAATAATAAAAATAAAATTTTTAAAATAAATAAAAATAGAAAAAAAAATACACTTGTTCTGTGATTCTTGATTTTTATTCAAAGGCCTAAAGATTTTAGGGAGGGCAGAGAATATAAGAAAAAGTGAAGAATCTGAACAATTGCTTTTAAAGAAGCCAAGCGGGGGGTGAAGAAAAAAGAAAGCCTAAAGCCCATGGAAGAAGGACCAGTAAGGAGCAGGTCCTCCAACCATCACCAAGCCTGGCCAGCTCTGCCACACTGAAACTGGACACCTGTAAGGTACTATCTCTGCCTTCAGCATAACTGGAATCCCTGTGAGCAAGGTCCCACTTTTGCAAAATGCACTCCCATCAGGATAAATTACCTCACTCTGAACGTCACCAGAGTGATGGGCATGAACGAATGGCACCGCATCTGGAGGCAAAATGTAACCTGTGGCTTTCTGTCTCTCCCAGCCTTCCTTGTAGAGATGCTGAAAGACAGAGCCACAACAAAGGGTTAAAATGAGGAGTCAGAAGGGAGGGGTATGTTGTGTGCATAATTATCCTACAGTTCTATTAAGGCCCTCCACTCCTACACAAATGGGAGGCATCCGGGTGAAACCCATACCTGATCAAGTATCCTAGCAGCCTCCTGGGCCGTGTGCAGCAGGGGGCTTTCCGTGAGAGTGTACTTTGATTTGGTGGCATTCCAGTCTTTCCGATACTTAATCTAAAAGAAAAATGAGAGGCAAGGGGGCAAGTTACTTGCTGGTAAGAAAACATCGTGTTGTCCAAGCAATTGTTAGCATACATCATTTCATTGACTAAAATCCGTATTTCAGAAGATCACATGCTGAGTGTAAGTAGATGGAAAAGCTTTGGAAGTGTTATCTGCATCATTGTGAGATTTTCAAACGGCCATATTCTTACATCATCGAGGATTTCGCCACTTTGTTTTGCTGTCACATAATCAACTCTGTCATCCACAGGAGTAAAGTTGAGAGTTTCTATTTTGGTGCGGTACTTTTTCTATGGGAAAGAAAGCATCTCTTAGACAGTTGTAATTCCTGGACGTGTGTGAGCTGAGAAACACACACTAAATTTAGGGTCCTTCTCTACTAGAAACATACAGTGGCGCATTTGCATGGTATCTTCTTGGGAATTTGGCTTTCTTTTTAGCATTTTATTTTTTCAACAAATGCGTTGGCTTCTTATGCCTCCCACAGATTTTAAAGTAGGAAGTTTGCTTAGTTCTCAAAGTCATATAATGTATAATTATGTGTATCATAATATACATTTTTCCAATGGAACAATCTTTGCCCAAGTATATTGCTATTGCTGACAAAGGGATTTCTCCATTTATACAATCCCAAGCATTGGTGAGTGTGCTGGATATTATATTATGGATGTGGTCCCACAATACGATAGGGACAGTACATTTTCAAAAATATGTATGTCTGCTTTAAATTACAGCAATTGAAATGGTTAAATTGCTGATATTAGATGACTATGTTTTAGTTTGTGTATTTTGTCACTTTCTTGGGAAGTGTACTGAATGTCATGGTAAAATCTTGGAATACCTCACTGAAGATGTCTGCAGCATGTTTGGCATGATTGACGGACACAGAGTCATTTGGCATCCACCCAATTCCACGCAACCACTCCAAGTCAGCCTTGTAAACATTCTGTGAAAACAAGGACAGAATGAGTTCAGCAACCCTGGTCATGTGCTCCTAGTTAGCCTACCCATTGGTCTGATGAAGAAATACAATGTAAATGCTGTATAAGCCAAGGAGGACATACTCAAGCCAGCCACACAGGTAATTTAAGAAAATTAATTAGGCGGCCAGGCAGTGTGATAAACTAGTGCATATATTTTTATTTAAAGGGGGTTATCCTCAATTCCGTTCTGGTTATTGTTACTAAATGATAATTCAGAGCTACGTCGTCTGAATTTTCAAGAGAAATGGAAAATCCTACATTTGTACATTAAAGTTTTTGGATTTTAAAAACTTGGCAACTTAATCACTTGAACCTGAAAGGCATGTATTTCAAATGTATCAATTAAAAAAGCATGTCTGTGCCTACATCCAGTCCATGGACTGTCCGTGGGCTAATATTTTACTGGCTATAAGCCTCTATTACTATCTAAATTCTACAGAAAGAATATTTTCACAGTAGTTTTCTTTAACTGATACAATTAAGACCTGTATTCACACTACCATTCACTTCTTGATATAAAGTCTAGGTCCTTCTTGGATTTGAAGATTTTGATACCATACTGTAAGGTCTCACTAATACTAAATTCTTGGTGATAGGAAGTTGTAAAATGATGACAAAAGGGTTTAGTGTCATAAACTCTCTGGGAGTCATGGCCAAATGAGAAAAGAGTTCATTTATTCCCAGATGCAGCCCACTCACATCACTCTGCAGTTCGTAGGCCTTCTTGGCCTGAATCACATCATTCTGGTCAGGCATGCAGATCCACTGGTGCAGGTAATTGCGGTAATCCACGTCACTGACCAGAGCCTGGGAATTTTTCGAGTGCAGAATGGAAAGCATGTCCGCGGGGCTCTGGATCTTGGCCTTCCATTTGGCCCAGTCCAGCCGGTACTCTCTTTCATTCTGGAGCTTGTCAGCTATGAGGGCCCAGCGGATCTTGTTGTCATCCCTGGCTGTGAGGGTGCCCACATAGTGTCCCTTCTGCTTCTCATGGTCAAGCTTATATTTATACTGGCAATGCAAAAATAAAGCAGATGGGTCACAGCATGTCCTTTTGATATACCTAGGGCATTGGCTGAAAAAAAAATTGAGAAGCTTAAAAAAGGCCACTCACGTCACTGGCAATCTCCCTGGAGGCCTTGGCAGCCTGGATGGGGATGGCATCCAGCCGGACATCACAGCCTGCCTTCACTTCATCCCAGCCCTCACGGTAAAGTTTCTGAAAAGGAGAAAAATAAGGTATCATCCTAGATTCAAATTTACCAATACCTTCAATGGCTCAAGTAAAATTAATATCACAGGGGTACAGTTTTGAAGCCCAAGGACTTGACAGCAGTTAAAGAAGAAAACAGGTGAGAATCATTCTATGCACCATTGTCCCTGGAACATGTAATGGTGCCTGGAGTCCAAAGATCTGGGCTTGACAATCTCCTTTCTTTTGTTTTTATTATTTTTATTTTTTTATATTTTATTTTTATGGGTACATAGTAGGTATGTATATTTATAGGGTACATGAAATATTTTGATATAGGCATACAATGCGCAATCGTCACATCAGGGTAACTGGGTATCCACCACCTCAAGAATTTATCATGTCTGTGTTACAAACATTCCAATTTTATTTATTTATTTATAGATGGAATCTCACCCTGTCACCCAGCCTGGGGTGCAATGGTGTGATCTTGGGTCACTGCAGCCTCCGCCTCCTGGGTTCAAGTAATTCTCCTGCCTCAGCCTCCTGAGTAGCTGGGATTACAGGCACCCACCACTACACTCGGCTAATTTTTGTATTTTTAGTAGAGATGGGGTTTCGCCATGTTGGTCAGGCTGGTCTTGAATTTCCAACCTCTGGTGATCCACCTGCCTCGGCCTCCCAAAGTGCTGGGATTATAGGTGTGAGCCACTGTGCCCGGCCTTCTTTTAGTTATTTTAAAATGTCTAATAAATTTTAAATTTGAATGATAGCCTCAAAGTAGTTGCTCATGCTTTATAATCTCAGGCATAAAAAGGGTTTGGCTTTGTTTTCTTGTGTCAGTGTATTGGTAACATTAAGAAAACTTCAGACATTAATGGGTTATTGAATTTCTTTAACACAATCATTCAATTTATTTATCTCTTCAATTCAATTTTGTAAACTTCAGAATTGCAAACTTTTTACATTTGTGCGTTTTTTTAATATGATTTTTTAGAACGTATATGATTAATGATTCATATCATTTGTTTATGTTAGATCTTCCACTGAAGCATAGTTGAATGTAACAGCTTTTTTTCGTTGTTTTAAAGAGAAGTTGACTGAAGTAGTGACTGATTTACAAGTATTTTAAAAATGTGTTTATGTTCACATTTTCATGGATACATTGTGCATTAACAAACAGAAAGACTCAGAAATAATAGTAATTTAAATATATAATTCACAAATCATACCAATCAGTAGGGGCACTTCTACAGCACAGAAAGAAGTGAATTTTAATTAGTGACAGTTCTGTAGTTTTGCATGTTTGAAAAATGAGTACTTAGACAAATTTTGTCCTTGTAAGGATGGATAAGTTTTGTATGAATTTTCAGTCAAGCTTTTGTATAAATTTCGAGTGGGTCTATTTTGACAATTGACTTGTTTTCTGTACAGAAGAAAAAATATTCTCCATATTAAAATATACTAGAAGGGCCAGGTGCAGTGGCTCACGCCTGTAATCCCAGCACTTTCGGAGGCTGAGGCAGGTGCATCACTTGAGGTCAGGAGTTTGAGACCAGCCTGGCCAACATGGTGAAACCTCGTCTCTACTAAAAGTGTGGTGCACACACCTGTCATCCCAGCTACTAGGGAGGCTGAGGCAGGAGAATCACTTGAACCTGAGAGGCAGAAGTTGCAGTAAGCTAAGATCGCGCCACTGCACTCCAGCCTGGGTGACAGAGCGAGACTCCCTCTCAATAAATAAATAATTAATTAAAATAAAATACACTAGAAAATATGTAATGCAAACATGTATATTATCTATTTACTTTTTTGTTTTCATATTTTATGCATATTTTTACACTATTTTTCATAAGTAATACATTTTTATTTTTTTATGTGATCAAATATATATATACATTTGGGGACATAGACATGTATGGGGACATATATGTATATGTTTGACATATAAATATATGTCAAACATATATATTTACACATGTTTGACACAGAATCTTGCTCTGTCACCCAGGCTGGTGTGCAGTGGTACAATCTCAGCTCACTGCAACCTCTATCTCCTGGGTTCAAATGATTCTTGTGCCTCAACCATTCAAGTAGCTGGGATTACAGGTGAGTTGCCACCATGATGTCCAGCTAACTTTTGTATTTTTAGTAGAGATAGGGTTTTACCATGTTGGCCAGGCTGGTCTTGAACTTCTGGTCTCAAGTGATTCACCCTCCCTGGACTCCCAAAGTGCTGGGATTACAGGCATGAGCCACCATGCCCAGCCATATATATATATGTATTTTTAACTAACAACAACAACAAACGCTGGGCCTGAGACCCAATTTTTTCAGATACTAAGTTTGAGAACATGGGAAAATTTTTTAACTTTTAAAAGTCTCTATTTATGATCTGATAAAAACAAAATAACAGTATCTTACTCATATAGTGAGTGTGAAGATTAAATGAGTCATTTTAACGTGAATTTGCTTTGTTACCCATAAAATCAAAAACAAATATTCTGCTAAAATTGTGCTTTCTAAATCATGGCAGCAGTTTTAAATTGTGGATTTAATCAAGATTGCAGTAATGGTGATACACGTGTAAAGAAAATGTCTTTACAGTTTGGTTAGCATTCAACCCATCCAAAATGGAAGTCATTCTCATTAATATCTAAATGAAGTTAATAATTTTACTTTTAGCATAGTTTTGAATATTGGTCTTGCTCATATAATATCATTGGTAGGGTTCTGGTGTTTTCAGCTGAGAAATGTATCATGCAAAAGAGAGCATATGAGACTTTCCAGATTTCTCCTGCCACAGATGCCTGTGGATTGAGTGGGAAGAGGAGTCTATGCTGCAATGAAGAACTGACTAACCCTTGATTCAGCCTTTTGACAAGAATGCACTGCACCATGATATTAACATCTGGTCCAAAAGATAAAATATATCAGTGCCCTAAAATTGTTTTCTTCTTAAACATTGGAAAAAATTGGTCCCCAAGTGGCTCATTATAGAATTTACAGAGCTATTTGGCACATGGTGAGGAATCTTTGCTGGCAGCCTCCTTCTCTCAGAAAGACTTATTATTCTTTTGAAAGAATGCAAAGTTCCAAGCCTTGGCAAATTGCACTAAGGTAGTATTCTTCTTCTGAGGTCACACTGTTCTACACACAAGCAATCTCTGTGATCCATGAAGATGGCATCTTCCTTGAACTTTCTTGAATTGTGTAGCCAGCCATGTAACTGTCTTGTACTCACTAACAGTTTTTGTTTTTTCCAGTTGATTCTCTTGCTATTTTAAGGCTTAAAATGATTTCTTCTGCAAATAATGATAATTTGGCCTCTTTCCAATATTTATCTTCTGTTCTCACTCTTAAATAATTATATTAGCATCAATGAGAGGCTCACTCACTTAGCCAAAACTTTCAGGAAATGTTAAATACTGATGACATTAGGCTCATCCTCGTTTTAATCCTGATATGTATCAGAGTTTGCTCACTGAGGATGAGTTGGCCTTTGATTTGAGATTTATTTTTCAGTCATGTCAATAAAATATTTATTCTTTCTTAACCAAAATTTTATTTAAAAAACTAAGAGTGGGTATTGGATTTTGCCAGATGCCATTTAAATTTAATAAAAGGAGCCTTTTCTGCTTGTCCTATGGCATTATTAGGTCTCTGAATATGGGGCCCTCTTGGCATTCCTGCATGAACCCTGGTTGATTGTATCATATTATTTGAATGTAATGCTGAATTTGATTTGCTAATATTTAAGATTCCCCCCATAATTACTGGTCTACAGTTTAAATTTTATTTATTTATTTGAGACAGGGTTTTGCTCTGTCACCCAGGCTGGAACGCAGTGGCATGAT
Organism: Ateles fusciceps; assembly: GCA_036589455.1. Lineage (NCBI taxonomy): Eukaryota > Metazoa > Chordata > Mammalia > Primates > Atelidae > Ateles > Ateles fusciceps. The sequence continues at coordinate 11,009,544 of JAZHEH010001266.1, read as the reverse complement.
TATGGCCCACTGCAGCCTCTACCTTCTGGGCTCAAGTGATCTTCCCACCTCAGTCCCCCAAGTAGCTGGGACCACAGAGATGGGGTCTGCCTATGTTGCCCAGGCTGATATTGAACTCCTGGGCTCAAGCAATCCTCTGGCCTTGGCTTCCTGAAGTGCTGAGATTATAGGCATGAGCCACCATGCCCAACCGGTCTATAGTTTTTAATTTGTGACTCTATCTTTGAAAAGTTTTGGTAATTTCAATGGATTTCCTTCTTTCACTGGGCTCCTGGTAATTTGTTTATTTATTGAAGTTTTGAAAACATCAAGGGGACTCTGACATTTGAAAGTAAGAAGAAAAGTGTTTAAATGTTCTCCTTAATTTCTCAATTAAGAAACCTCTTAATTTCTTGTAATATGTTTTTTGGTTTTTGTCCTTGGGTCAATTTTTGTCACTTATAATTTTCTAGAAAACCTCCATAGATCCACATTTTAAAATTAATTCACATATTTTTGCAAAGAATTCTCGTAATTATTCTGAGTTTGAGTCTGTCATTAATTCTCCTTTCTTGTTTGTGCATCTCTTCATTCCTCTTTCACCTTTTTTGTCCCCTTATTCAAAAAAAGACAACTCAGGAGACCTTTGTCATGGAGATATTGACTCACCAGTAATTGGCCTTGCCCAGTTCATCACCAGGGATCTCCTCCTTGCCTCACTCCTAGTCAAGGGCTGACTGTAAGGAGTCTTCCCCATCCCACCAAGTCCATCTTCCCTCCCTTGGTGATCCAGAGTTGCATGGTCATAGTATAGCACCGACTGGGTAACTTTCCAAACGAAAGAGAGTCTGTTGTGGTACTTACACTGCTCACATTAAGAGCATTTGCTCTAGCGAGATTAATTTCAGGAGTATCTGGCATTATGTGGATTGAAGTTTTATCCTTGTCCCAAAGCTCTCTGTACTTTGGCTATGGAAAGAAATAATAATAAAATTACTTCACTATTTTCCTGTCGCTAGTCCAGGTATGCAACTTTTAAATTTTCTTTTGGATCTGATCCAAAATCTTTTCATATTAGGGCAAAGATTTCTGGAATCTTTTCACATACGTTACTCAAAATTGACGTAAGATCTGTATTATTCCCTTTTATTAACACTTTGAGTTTTTACTTAAAGTTAATAAGCAAACCAAGACAATACTGTCAGTATTAATAAAATTTATGTTATTAACAATGTTATTATTATTCTATAATAGATTACTAGGTTTATTATTTCTTTTATTTATAGCATGAATTCAATTTTAATAGAGAAAAAAACTGACTTACTATACTAATATGTTCAGCATTAGCTTTAGCCGAGGACCACTTCAGGAGTGTCAACAATGCTTGTGTACTTAAGGTTCACGACAGGCGTCCGATAGACACTGTCACAAAGGATTTCCTGGGCATTTTTGACTCTCAGTACTTCAGGAGAACCTTGGGGCATCCAGCCAATGCCACGCAACCACTCCAAGTCAGCCTTGTAGAGGGCCTGAAAAAGAAAACACAGGTAGAAGCAGGGTTTCTGTTTTGTTGTATGTGTGGTAAAATGAGTAAGGTTTTTATTTTTTATATATATATATATATATATACACGTATATATATGTTGTGTGTGTATATATATACACGTATATATATACACATACACACATACACACACATACATATATATATACACTTATATATGTGTGTGTATATATATATATACGTATATATGTGTGTGTGTGTGTGTATATATATACATAATTTTTTCTTTTTTGAGACAGAGTCTCATTATGTCACGCTGGAGTGCGGTAACATGATGTCAGCTCCCTGCAACCTCCACCTCCTGAGTTCAAGCGATTCTCCTGCCTTAGCCTCCTGAGTGGCTGGGATTATAGGCATGTGCCACCATGCCCAGCTAATTTTTGCTTTTTTTTTTTTTTTTAGTGGAGATGAGGTTTTGCCATGTTAGCCAGGCTGGTCTCAAACCCCTGACCTCAGGTAATCTGCCCACCTCAGCCTCCCAAAGTGCTGGGATTACAGGCATGAGTCATCGTGCCCAGACTCTTATATTTTATCTTCCACAAACAATAATTAAAACAGAGCACTAGCCTTACAAACATAATTCTTTAAATGCACAAAGGCATTTTATTTTGCTTGGTTTTCTGTGGCAAGGGTCTGTGTGGAAGTGCCCACGTGCATTGTAAAAGGCAAGGTGATGCAGAAGCAGCTCTCCATTTGAGGGGATGCATGGAAGACTTTCGAATAATATTTAGGCAGTCATCACACCATAACCAAAGTGGACTTTAAAGCAATAATAATGGGCTTTCTAGTAAGTTTTCCACACAGCAGAAAGAATGATCTTTTCAAAATTCAGAATTCAAATCAGATGTCACAACATTCCCCCTATTCTATGGCTTCCCATTGGTCATAGGATAAAGATCAAAATCCCTAACATAGACTAGAAGGGGATGAATGGTCTGGCAGCAGTCCCCACCTATTCTTCCAGCCTCGTGTCATCTGTGCTTCCAATGGCCCTGTGTGTCTTGATCACACAGCCTACCTTTCAATTTATAATTTCATCAGCCCTCTTTGCATATGTTGGTCACCCTGAAGGAATGCCCCATGTCCTCCTAACTGACCCAACTCCTAATTCTTTTTTCATATCTCTGTGAAATTAGTGCCTTCTCAGAAGAACTTTCTTGATCTCTCTTCATAGCACCATGGATCACTCTCAGTCATTACATTTTTATTCTTTAATGAACATCTAGGTCTCAGTTATCAATGTGAACTCCCTAAAGTCAGGAGCTGTGTCATGGTTTTGGTGGGTTTTTTTTTGTTTTTTTCTGCTACAGAGTCTCACTCTGTCACCCAGGCTGGAGTGCAGTGGCACAATCTCTGATTACTGCAACCTCCACCCACTGGGTTCAAGCGATTCTCCTGCCTCAGCCTCCTGAGTAGCTGGAATTACAGGCACATGCCACCATGCCTGGCTAATTTTTGTATTTTTAGTAGAGACAGGGTTTCACCATGTTGGCCAGGCTGGTCTTGAACTCCAGACCTTGTGATCCACCCACCTCAGCCTCCCAAAGTGCTGGGATTACAGGTGTGAGCCAGCACACCCGGCCCTAAGTCATGTTTTTTCTTCTTCTTTATTCACCATTGTATCTTTAGTGCTTAGCACATGCCTGGCACAAAGTGTGTTCAATAAGCATTTTTTTAAAGGATGATTAAGAATTTGATCACTAGTTTCACAATTTTGGTCTTAACTGAGTTTTTCTTAAGATAGCACTCCTCTTTAAATTGTGATTTCCACATTCTTAGTTATCTAAACATGCTTCCTCAAATATAGGCAAAGTGGTTAAGGAGATAAAATTGTTATATTTTAAACAGTAGTGTGATGGTTAATTTAATTTTTTATTTTTAATATTTAGAAACAGGGTCTTGCTATGTTGCTTAGGCTGGACTCAAGTGATTCTCCCACCTCAGCCTCCTGAGTAGTTGGGACTACAGGTGTGCACCACCACTCCCAGCTTGTGATGCAGGTATCAACTTGGCTGAGCTTACTGTATGGCTGGTAAAGCATTATTTCTGGATGTGTCTGTGACAGTGTTTCTGGAAGAGATTGGCATTTAAATCAGTGGACTACTAAGGAGGATCCACTCTCACCCAATGTAGGTGGGCACCATTCAACTGGCTGAGGGCCTGGATAGAACAAGAAGGCAAAGAAAAGGCAAATTCTCTCTCTCTTCTGGAGGTGGGATACCTTTCTTCTTCTGCTGTTGGACATCAGGACTCCAGGCTCTCCAGCCTTTGGAATCTGGGACTTACACCAGTAGACCCCCAGGTTCTCAGGCTTTTGGCCACAGACCGAGAATTCTACCCTTGGCTTGTCTGGTTTTCAGGCCTTTGGACTTGGACTGAGCTACGGTGTGGACTTCCCTGGTTCTCCAGCTTACAGATGGACTATCGCGGGACTTCTCAGCCTCCATAATCACATGAGCCAGTAACGCAAATAAATCCCCTGTTACGTTGTATTGGTTCTGTTTCTCTGCAGAAACCTAATAAACCAGTTACGCGTTTTATAAAAAGCCATTGTGGGCCAGGCACGATGGCTGACACCTGTAATCCCAGAACGTTGGGAGGCTGAGGTAGGTGGATTGCTTGAAGTCAAGAGTTCGAGACCAGCCTGGCCAACATGGTGAAACCCCATCTTTACTAAAATATAAAAAATTAGCTGGGCATAGTGGCAAGGGCCTGTAATCCAGCTACTCAGGAGCCTGAGGCAGGGGAATCATTTGAACCAGGAAGCAGAAGTTACAGTGAGCCAAGATTGCTCCATTGCACTCCAGGCTGGGCGACAGAGTGAGACTCCATTTTTTTTTTTTTTTAAGCAATTGTGCTGTTCAGCTCAGAAATGGTATTTTGATAGCTAGTTAATAACATAAAAAGATCAGGTGAAAGGTATGTTGAAACATGTCTACCTTAATGAAATGACATTATATGTATTAATGTTTAAAGTATGATGAATACTTAAAATTCAAAAGAAGGTATTTTCAATGAAAATTACATACAAATTCTGAAATTTCCCTTTCTTATTCTTTCAGAACTTAATTGATGTATGTATCTCCATACACTAACGTGGTTCAGGTTAATGAAGAGACTGTATTTCTCCAGAAACTGTCTTAAATCCACCACTTGTCAATGTATTTTAAGGGATGAGCATGCTTTCCTGTAAGGAACTCATTCATTATTTAAAAAAAAAAGTTATCTCTGGAAGCTTAAGGGAACCAAGGTCAGATAATTTTTAAGTTATCCATTCTATACAGGAAATAAATAATCTTCTGGAATCCATCATTTTTAAAAGTTTGAAGGGGCCGAAAATATGAGTAAATCTAAAAATGCCTTAGGTGAGTTAATGAAAGACTACAAGTGGTCTGGAGCATGCTGCTAACTTTTCTTTTCTTTTCTTTTTTTTTTCTGGAGACAGAGTCTCACCCTATAGCCCAGGCTGGAGTGCAGTGGCGCTATCTTGGCTCACTGCAACCTCCACCTCCTGAGTCCTGGTTCAAGAAATTCTCCTGCCTCAGCCTCCTGAGTAGCTGGGATTACAGGCATGTGCCACCACACCCAGCTAATTTTTGATTTTTAGTAGAGATGGGGTTTCACCATGTTGGCCAGGCTTGTCCTGAACTCCTGACCCCATAATCCGCCCACTTCGGCCTCCCAAAGGCATGAGCCACCATGTCCGGCCGCTAACTTTTCAAATTAAGTTTGAGGAAGATGGTCCTGCCCTTCTTCGATACATAGCTGAAGGACCATGGATGTTCTTATGTTTAAGAAAATGCCCCAGGACTTTGGGAGGCCGAGGTGGGTGGATCACTCGAGGTCAGGAGTTTGAGACCAACCTGGCCAACATGGTGAAACCCATCTTTACTAAAAATACAAAAAATTAGCCAGGCGTGTTGGTGCGCACCTGTAATCCCAGCTACTTGGGAGGCTGAGGCAGGAGAATCACTTGAACCTGGGAGGCGGAGGTTGCAGTGAGCCACCATCGCACCACTGCAATCCAGCCTGGGTGACAGAGTGAGACTTCATTTCAAAAAAAAAAAAAAACAAAAAACAAAAAAAAAAGAAAAAGCACTTTGCTCCAGGCTGAGACAGGTGGATCATCTGAGTTTAGGAGTTTGAGACTAGCCTGGCCAACATCGCGAAAACCCGTCTCTACTGAAAATACAAAAATTAGCCAGGCATGGTGGTGCATGCCTGTAATCCCAGCTACCTGATGCAGGAAAATTGCTTGAATCCAGGAGGTGGAGGTTGCAGTGAGCTGAGATTGTGCCGCTGCACTCCAGCGTGGGTGACAGAGCAAGACTCCGAAAAAGAAGGAAGCAAGGAAGGAAGGAAGGGCGGGCGGGTGGGCAAACACAGTATACATGAACAAATCTATAGCAAAATTCTGGTAGCATCTTTAACAGTGAAAATGAAAATGAAAACTTTCTGAAGAAACTTGGCTGTAGGTAGGCCATCGATAACTCTGATAAAATACTAAAGTGGAGTGCCTTGTGTTTTGAGAGCATTAGAAGGAGCCATTAGGCAAAGCAATGGGGGGCTGGTTTCCTGGGGGGACACACTTACGTCACTCTGCAGGTCGTAGGCTTTCCTGGCTTGGATCACATCATTCTGGTCGGGGAAAGCAAGACCACTGGTGCAGGTACTGACGATAGTCCACATCACTTGCTAGTGCCTGGCCTTCTTTGGCAGCGTTGATGGACACCATGTCCACGGGGATGGAGATCCTGGCCTTGTGGTCGTTGTACGCCTTTTTGTACAGCCTGTCATTCTGCATCTTCAACACATTTGCTGCCCAAACCAGTTTAGGGTCTTCCTTAGCATTGCGACATCCAATGTAATGGCCTTTCTGTTTCTCATAAGCAGTTTTGTACAAATACTGGTAGATGTGAACAGAGAAAGAAGAGTAGTTACTCCAAACTCACTTTTCTAGAGAGCCTACTCAAAATAACTCCATCTCCCTTAGTTTACCTTTTTTTTTTTTTTTGCTGGGGGCCGGGTGGGGGGCAGTTGTGAGATGCTGTTTTTATTTAAATTCAAGCCATAAGTTTTGACACATTGGTTTTGTCTTCTGTGTCTATGTGCATGAAAACATTGAGGGCACCTCTTAGGCAAGAACCTTGTTGCTGGATTATCTCCCAGTATAGCCTGGCCACCTTCAGATGTTTTGTCACACACAAGTACCAATTTTACTTCTTATTACTTTAAATCAAATTAATTATTTATTGAAATATATTTTTTCTTTCTTTTTTTTTTTTGAGACACAGTCTCGCTCTGTCGCCCAGGCTGGAGTGCAGTGGCGTGATCTCGGCACACTTGCAACCTCTGCCCCGCAGGTTTAAGCAATTCTCCTGCCTCAGCCTCCCAAGTAGCTGGGATTACAGGTACCTACCACCACATCCAGCTAATTTTTGTATTTTTAGTACAGACGGGGTTTCACCATGTTGGCCAGGCTGGTCTCGAACTCCTGACCTCAAGTGATCCATCCACCTTGGCCTCCCAAAGTGCTGGGATTACAGGCATGAGCCACCTCACCCAGCCTGAAATAATTTTTAATTATAAGCTTATTTTAAAATTTTACTTAAAAATGTATAACCCTATCTAAGTGGAGAAAAAAAGTATTTTCTGGTACACATTAAAACAACCATATAACTATTTAAAAAATATTTGTGCATGTACTACATAAAATTATTACAGGAACCACCAGTAGTACTCAGGCCACACTTTGAGTAACAACAGAATTCTCTGTACTATAAAATTAAATCCTTTTAGTACTTGTAAATCAAGTGACGTTGTGAAGATATTGAAAAGAAAATCAAAATCTGTGCTTAAATGAAGACTTGCAGAACCAAACATAGATGCAAAAGGATTCTCAAATTGTAAGAGTTGTTCTTGAATTTAGGATTTTAAAATACACTAGTAACAATGACCCAATTCTATTTAAATATAATTCACAGGGCATTAAGTTAAACTCCCTCTGTGTCTACTAGCTACTGTTTGTTCCGGTTAGGCAAGGAGGAGCTCTTACATCACTGGCAATATCCCTGGAAGCCTTGGCGTGCTGGATCCCAATGGCATCTGCTCGCAGGTCATAACCAGTCATCTTGACATCTTCCCAAGCTTGCTGGTAGCGTTTCTACAAACAGAGAGTGCAATGCCACAGTCAATCTGAAGAGGGAGCGACTGAGTCAGCATTACTGATGAGTTTAAAAACAGATATTAACAGTTACACTGAACATTAATCTCTCCTTAAGATTTATAAAATAGTCTGGTTTCATACTGAGCTTGAATTTCAGTAGATTTTTAATGACATTTAGTAAAGCTCTCTCCCAAAAATTATTTTTTGAAGTAGGAAACTTAGGAGATAATAAATCATGTAAAAACCAGTAAAAATATATATTGTTTGGCTTTTAAAAGGAAAAAGCAATGGTGGATGGCCCACTAAAAAATGAGAACTAGATATTACTCTACGTGTCTGTAAGTTTTACATTGTGTTTTTGGAGAAACCATTCCATTTCTCCTTCCAACAAACATTGAGATGTACGTTATATAGACAGACACAGATCCACACAGCTACTTATCATTAGCTTACAGCTAGAAATAAAAGGAATGGGAAGAAATGCCTTTTGCCAAACTCCCTTTAAGGTATATAATAAAAGGTTTGGTTAAGCAGAGAGCACTCTGAAAAGCAAATGATGTGTGCTGTCTTACATTGCTGATCTGCAGAGCATTGATTTTGGATTGCAGCATCAGGGGCGTGTCAGCTGGCACGTTCACATTAGCCTTCTCTTTCTCCCAGGCGTCGCGATACAATGGCTGGTAAAAATGAAAAACAATGGGATGACTGATTAGTAAATAAGTCAATTACCACATGAACAAAATTATGAAGTCAGAAAACATACTTGAATAAATGGATGACGAATAAAAGTGTAACTGAATTTTACAATTAAAACAAATAACATTATAAGTAAATTAAAAAATTTTAAGTAAGATTAAATAAGTAAATCTAATTTTATATTTAAATAATAAAATGAAAAGTTCTTTTTGGATGTTCTCTGATATAAACATAGATCACATTGTCTACATTTGCATTATTTTTAAAAAACAGAGATGGATCTCACTATGTTGCCCAGGCTGGTCTCAAACTCCAGGGCTCAAGTGATCCTCCTGCCTTGGCCTTCCAAAGTGCTGGGATTACAGGCATAAGCCACTGCACCTGGCCTCATTTGCACTTTTATTTAAAAGGTGCCAATAGTGACTTCAGTAAGAACACATTCATGTGTTATACAACATAAATTTAAAATGAGTCAGAAATACGGTAATAAAATTATCCTTTCATTTACTCACATCCAATTATCTGATGGGTAAGTCCACATTGCAGATAGCTTTGATAATCCCCATTGCTAAGCAGGACCTAGCTTTTTTTGGTACAAATAACTGCCATAATGTCTAATATTGGGGTTGTCCCTAGACTTCTCAACCTATTTCAAGCAATAAAAAAGTGGCAATTTTGCGATTATAGTACTAAGTGGTGGGCCTGTATTATGGTCTGGCTCTCTAAATGTGATCAAAGTGTATATCGGGGTATGCAAAACATGAAGATGCTCACCACATGTGCATTGACCGAAGACTTAGAAAAGCAAATGAAATACAGAGGCTGCTAACAGACTCACTACACAGAGCTCTATCTAGATACATGCGTGTTTCAGATTTTGACGCTGACATGAAGAGTCTAAAGTTCACATTTATAATTCTTCTTGACTTGAGGAGTCAATTTGTGTCAATTTGTCTGAAAACATGAGCCACCCGGCTTACCTCACTGATCTGGACAGCATTGATCTTTGCCTGGATTACTTCTGGGGTGTCAACAATGCTGGTGAATTTGAGGGCCTCCCGGCTTTATACGATACAACCTTTCATTCAAGAGATTCTGGGCATTCTTCACTCTCATCACTTCCACAGAACCCTCTGGCAACCATCCGATACCCTTCATCCATTCCCAGGTCTGATTTGTACAAGTTCTACATGAAGGAGAGAAATACAGAGTGGTGAAGAGTCACAGATGCCCATAAGAGTTTGATGCTTGCAAACCACACATCACCTCTATTTAAATCACTTAGGTGGCTAATCTCATAAAACTCAAGGATCAACACTAAATGTTAATATTGGGTGTTATCTCCCTGGAACATATGAGAGAAGTTCAGAGTATCCTGTAGGAATTGGAACAGGGCTCACTCACAAGTGACACTTGGTGAAATGACAGCCAGCAATGGCACCTAACTTTGTATACTTGGATTAGTTTTTACACTCGTCACTTGAAGTCTGCCTTTATATATCACTGGGAATAACATCAGTAGGATTTTAGGAGGAAAAGAGCCTTAGATGTATGCATAATGAGAAAAAAACATACATACCTATATCTATATCCACCCTGCCCCCCATCTCTCTCTTTTCTTTCTGTGTCAAGTAAACATGAAATCCAACATTTCCTTATACTTACATCTACTTCTGAAATATACATCTGATCTTGCAAAGGTAATGGCTCAGAGCAGCTGCACACTTTCTACCTAATTACATAGAATAAGAGACTGATTTTCACCTTGGTGAATAAGGTCTTGCTACCATAAGAAGGAGTCCTCTATAAGATAGAAAATGTTTGGGGAAAACTCTGCTACCATGAATTGTACAGAATATGTTAGATTGTACTAAGATTATCATTTAGATTACGCCTCTGGGGGAATGCACTGGGATTAAATATACAAATACACATCTGCCCGGTTCTAGTGACAATATACTCACATCGCTCTGCAGGTCGTAGGCTTTCCTGGCCTGGATCACATCATTCTGATCTGGCAGACATGTCCACTGGTGCAGATAATTGCGATAATCAATGTCGCTAACCAGGACCTGGCATTTCTTGGCTTGAACAATTGACATCATGTCCAACGGTGTGTTGTGAATTCCTTTAGACTTCTCATAAGCTTTCTTATATTCTCTGTCACTCTGGATCTTGGCAGCATGTATAGACCATACCAACTTGGGGTCATCTTGTAGGGTGCGGAAACCCACGTGGTGGCCCAGTTGCTTACGATAACCTTCTTTGTACTTGTACTAAAGTTGTAAGAAATCAGATAAAAAATACATATGGAAATAATGTATTAAGAGGGGCTTCTTTAAATGGTTTCAGAATGTTTTCTTAGCCTTAGTATAAATTGGCTCAGCACTGGCAGTTGTTATATATTTCAGTTCACTTTAAAGAAGTTAGATAATACCATTTTAGGTAGTTTCAGAGAGGACATGAGTAAATCAGGAGGGGAGACGGTAGGGTGAACAAGAGTAATAAAAACAATAGCTAACACTTACTAAGTAATTACTCTATGCCAGACACTATTACGACTACTTCACATGTGTTGGGTAGATTTATATGAAACTACCATGTTTTTTGGGTCAAAACTCATTGACTAGTGGCAATTACAGTCACAGTTAATCCTCACAATGTGTCCTTGAGGTAGATACTATTATTAACATATATTCCAGACGGGGAAAACAAGGTACATGTAATAATCTCCATCAGCAAGCTACCCTGCAACATTAGGTCAAATGATCTCCTAAAAGTACTGAAGGAAGCTTAGGTGGGGAGAGGTCATGTGTGTGTGGTTTTGGAAACAGGTAAGAAAGATGTATGTTTCAAGGATGGAAAGCAAGATTGTTGGCTTGAATCAGAAGATAACAACAAATGTTCTGTGGACAAGAGTTTTTGTCTGACGAGCGTCTTAGGACTAGTATAAGACGGTTTCTGCTTCTTTCCTCTGTTTGGGTAACATAGTCAAGTTTGAACACAGAGAAGACTGGGAATAAAGCAGGGGGTAATGTGATAATGTGGACCAGCTATGGTTATGCAAAAACGAAGAATAAGGAGGGGGAAACAACTGGATACATGAGACAAAAAGCAGAGAAGAACTCAGATAAAGGGAACAAGGTGGCTTAAAGAGTTGGAGCTGTGTGGAGGGTGGGCGTGGTAGCATAACTATTTTATTTTTATTTTTTTGAGATGCAGTTTCACTCTTGTTGCCCAGGCTGGAGTGTAATGGCACGATCTCTGCTCACTGCACCTTCCGCCTCCCAGTTCAAGCCATTCTCCTGCCTCGGCCTCCTGAGTAGCTGGGATTACAGGCTCCTGCTACCACACCCAGCTAATATTTTATTTTATTTTATTTTTTTAGCAGAGATGGGGTTTTACCATGTTGGCCAGGCTGGTCTTGAACTCCTGACCTCACGTGATCCGCCCACCTCAGCCTCATGAAGTGCTGGGATTACAGGCGTGAGCCACCATGCCCAGCCAGTAGCATAATTATTTTGACCACTAGTAAGTTTTAAACTTAGAATTAAATGAACTTCAAAAGATTACTAAGAGTATTCTACATAAGCCTCCAGTATAAAATCTTGTATATAAATGTGATATCAGTCTTAAGTCTTAAGTGAAACTATTATCTGTGATTTATATTTGTGGAGAATGTTAGAAATATTTTAGGGACAAAATGACATTGTATTGGGTCCTGAATTTTCCCAAGAATGTCATACAGACTCTTCATAATGTTTTATTTCTACTTTGTAACAGCATCAAAGTAAGTTTACACATATACCTCATCCATGCTAACTTTAATGTTGTCCATTCCATTTTAATATTTTCAAATAGAGAAAGCTACTAGCACAGGATCAGATGCAATTATTTGCACAGATTTTTTTTTTAAACACAAAATTCTTGAAAAGCAGTCTTCCTGCTTGTTTTATAGAGGAGAAAAACTACAAGAAAACAGAAGGAAGCATACCTCACTGGCAATTTCTCTGGAGGCTTTGGCGTGCTTGATTTCAATGGCATCTGCCCTTATGTCATAGCCTTTCTGCTTGGCCTCGTTCCAGTCTTTTTGGTAGAGTTTCTATAGAGGGAAAACATAGGTTTGTTTACACGAATGGGAAAATAAGCAAATATACTCAAATTTATCATAATATAATTCATAATATAGCCAGTATAAGAAAAAGGCATTCATTTCTGGGTTCTTTTTAATTGTTGGCTATTTCCTTTGTGCTGTATAGGATACTTCTGGTTAAAATTTTAAAGCTAAACGTCAAACTCTATTAATGTTTGAATATTTACATCCATTACAATATGGTATGCATTTGAAAATATCCCACTACAAGTACATGGAACCTAAGGATCAGTGGGAAAGCCAGAGAACTTTATCAAGGTACCAGAGAAGATCTGATAAGTTTTCTACCCCCAGTTTTGCCCTTTGACTTTTCAGAAGTTTCTGCTAAAGCACTGTGACATAGATATCATACATCACCTACTGTCTGGATGTAATGAAAAAATGGTCTTTTGTCTTTCCTGTGGCCTTGAAATGTCAAATGAAAAAGTCCTGGATCAATTAAACAACCCAAGATGATAACAGAGACTGTTCCAGAGTGAAGGAGGGCACCAAAAGGATTCAGGTGTTCCAGCTCCTGCAGTCTAGGCACCCAGCCATGTATCCAAGCACACATTTAAAAGAGAGAAATTCCATTCGTATTGCATTGGGACTGGTAGCTCCAGAGAAAATGTCTAGCACCAAAAGCCACAAACATTCCAAGGTAGGTAATTTGTCTGTTACAACACACTCCATGAGCAGACAGGTATTGCCCATACAGGCTTTTGCACTTCATGTTCATGCCACTTACATTGCTGATTTGCAAGGCATTGATGTGGGCCTGCAGCATCACCGGAGTATCAGAAGGAATGCTGATGTTGGCTTTATCTTTATTCCAGGCTTCTTGATACAGTTTCTGTGGAGAGAAGGGAAATAGGAAATCAATATCTGAAACATTAAGCCTTAGCAACTATTCAATCTGGAAAAATGCTTTTACATATATTTGTAATAGTTAATTTTTTGTGTCAACTTGGCTGGGGCACAGTACCCAGATATTTAGTCTAACATTATTTTAGGTGTTTCTGTGATAGTATCGTTAAAATGAGGTTAATATTTAAACCAGATGTGGGTGAGCCTCATCTAATTAGTTGAAGACCTTGATAGACAAGATGAACCTCCCCAGCAGATGGCCTTTGGACTTGAACTGCAACACAGCCCTCAGTCTCCAGCCTGCTGGCCTACCCTGCAGACTCTGGACTTGCCAGCCTGTACTATCTCATGAGCCAATTTCTTAAGTCTATCTCTCTCTTTCTCTCTGTGTGTGCGTGTGTGTGCAAACACACACACGCAACACACATATCCTATTGGTTCTGTTTCTCTAGAGAATCTGGACTGATACAATGTTATATTATTTATTATGTAGCATGACACTACATGTCTTAGTATTTAATACGAGGTCAACAAATATTTGTATTCCTGAGTTGTCGTGGAGTGACATTTTCATTGCAGTGCTTCAAAGTGTGTATGTGTAGTAGAAAAAAAGGCATGTTGGTGTTGAGTTTTATTTTCAATGTATCTTCACTAGTGAAGACATCCTTTTTTTTCTTTCTTTTTTTTTTTTTAGACAAAGTCTCACTATGTCACCAGGCTGGAGTGCACTGGCACGATCTCGGCTCACTGCAACCTCTGACTCCTGGTTTAAGTGATTCTCTTGCCTCAGCTTCTCAATTAGCTGCAATTATAGGCATGCGCCACCACGCTCATCTAATTTTTGTATTTTTAGCAGAGAAGGGTTTCACCATGTTGGCCAGGATGGTCTCGATCTTCTGACCTCATGATCCACCCACCTCAGTCTCCCAAAGTACTGGGATTACAGGTGTGAAGCTAGTGAAGACATTCTTAGAGTTGCTCCTCTCACTAAAGTTCTTTGAAGAAGTCTAGTCTACATGCTCAGTTTGGGTGGTATCATTGGAAAAAGAATCCAGAACCGGGAAAGCTTGACAGTAGGATGGTTCTTACCTCACTTATTTGCAGAGAATTGGCTTTTGCCAGGACAACTTCTGGAGTGTCGACAATGCTGGTGAATGACAAAGCTTCTGGACGTGTCCTATAGAGTCTTTCATTCACGAGGTCTTGAGCAACCTTCACTCTGTTCATTTCCACTGAGCCTTCTGGCATCCACCCGATGCCACGCATCCACTCCAGGTCTGCCTTATATACATTCTATAAAGATGTGAGACAAAAATACCATTTCAAGTGTTAGACATACCACCCCTTAGCTGAAAAATAAAGCACATGGGGTTGAAGGGAGGATAAGTGGAGACTGCACTTCCAAGAAGTAAGACCTGAGATCTCACATGATTCAGGGTTTTTAATATTTGATGACAGAAGTAATTTGTAAAAACATAATTATTTATACTAGCCATGAATAATAATATATAGTAATAATGCTGCATTCCATGATATAATTGATATTTCAGAAAATTTTATAATTGAAAATTTTAAGGGAAATTTTTCTGAATCAAACTCCATTTTAATCCTGTGATAACTGACCCAAGGAAATGCTGTTTAGTGTTTTGGATTTGGCATAACAGCAGCAAACCTTTTAAAAACATTCAGATGATTTATATTTGTCTGAAATATGTTTTCATTGCCAGAAGCTACAAATGACATGGGAAAAAAAAGTCTAACCTAGGCTGGGGAATAAAGGACATGACTGAACTCACTAATAGAGATGACCTCATGTCATCTCTATTTTTGCTTCTCACAACATAACTACTAAAGGTGGATTTTATATTAAACAATGTAAATGGTACCCCCGACCCCTGACCCCAGGTTTGTGCAGTGCACAGCCCAGGGGCTTATCCACAGAGGCACTGACAGGACAATTAACAAATCTACGTCTTCCCCTTCCCCCTTTCCCAAAATTCATTCTACGTACATCACTCTGTAGGTCATAGGCCTTCTTTGCTTGGATAATGTCGTTTTGATCAGGCATGCATGTCCAGTAATGCAGGTAATTGCGATAATCAATGTCACTGACCAGCGTCTGACATTTCTTGGCCAGCAAGATGCCCAACATGTCCACTGGGCTAGAGAACTTGGTCTTCCACTTCTGGAATTCCTTCTTGTACTCCCTTTCACTTTGAATTTTCCCTGCATGTATGGCACACATAATCTTGGGATCATCTTCAATGCTCTGGGCTCCAATGTGGTGGCCTTTCTGTTTCTCATAGGCTTCCTTGTATTTGTACTAAAATGCCAGAAATACAAGTGTAGACACCACGTTTTAAAACCATGCTCATGCTGACAATTACATGTAACATGATATGGACAAGAATTTTATATTACAAACATTTTGGCATCTCTGAACTATTATTTTTAAAAGTGATGTTTTATATCATTATAAAAATAATTATAAAGTAATCATATGTCTTCATTGGTGGAAACTTTCCCTGCAGCAACTCTAACGATAATGCCAAAATGTATTTTTATTCTCTGTAACAACAAAGGGAAAGGTCTTGGGAGGTAGAAAGTAGGACTGGAAGGTACATGCGGCAGTAACTATAGAGTGTGGTCCCCCAGCCACCCTTCTGGGTTGTTCAGCTTGGTGGAGACCACAGAGAGTTAGATGGAAGGTACTTACGTCACTGGCAATGTCCCTGGAGGCCTTGGCTCTTTTGATGGAAATAGCATCAGCTCTCGGATCATAGTCCTTCATCTTTGATTCATCCCATCCCTTGGTGTAAAGTTTCTAGGGAAGGGATAATAGATGACAGAAATTAGAAGTGTTTGAGGAAGGTAACAGGCCAATTCCAGAAATGAAATTGTTAAGTTGAAAAAGCATTTTAATTATTCTTAGAAAGGTTTAAGTAATGATTAGGAAATATCTTACTTGGCTGACATTGGCAGAATTGCTCTTGGCCAGCAGGATTTCTGGGGTGTCTGGCATCACATGGATGGAGGCTTTGTCAGCATCCCAAGCTTGTGTGTATAAATGCTACAGGGCAGGGTGGGGTGGGGTGGAGGAGAGGGAGAATAAGAGCTTTTGTTAAAGCCAATCACATCCTTACAGTTGTTAACAAATTTAACTCACATTTAACTATAAAATAGCTCCTTCTAATGCTTTTGGAGGTGAGGGAAGCAAAAGGGTCACGGGGAAAAATAAAACATAACAATATTTAAATAGCTGTACAATGGTTTCATAATTAATATGAAGCAATATAATGGTGGCTATTATTCATTCTTTTCATCCAGTGAATCACAAGCTTATTCAGACATCCAGAGATGGAGCTCAGTTATAGAACTATGAGATGGTAGCAATCCCTAGACTTCAAGTCCATCCCAAGTGCAAACCCAACTCTACTATTTCCAAGCTGCGTGATCTCGAGAAAGGTATCAGAGATACTCCTCACATTCTTCCTTTCTGAGAGGGGGGATAATCATTCTTTTTTTATTGAGTATTTTTTGAAGATGATCCATAACATATATAAAATGGCCAAGGCATAGCAGATACTCAGTGATTTTTATGGTGATTCCTATTGCTGTTATCACTGTGGTTGCTGTTGATGGATGTGGTATAAAGAGTTTCTAGAATCGTATACCCCAAACTCTGGAGTTTGCTGTCTGAAGCCACTTTCATATTCTGCACTAAGCACTCAATTGTACTAGCCTAATGACTGGAAGGCTTCCAGCAGGTGGGAGAGAATTCAAGTTCAAGTCAATCTAAAATATGCATATTAAGGGCTGACTCATTGGATAAAAATAAATAGACTGATAGAACTTTGAATGAAAAAAAGAACATCTATCTTGGGTAATAAAACTGAAAGCAGAAATAGAAGCTAGCGTTGTAATGTGGAGGAGCAAACCCAGCAACCAATTTTAATGTATACCAGCACTGCTATGAAACAGTATGTGTTTCACAGCACTCAGAATGAAATGTGAATGGCTTATATTCCTTACCAGATGGCTAAAGACACATCAATGGCC
Organism: Ateles fusciceps; assembly: GCA_036589455.1. NCBI lineage: Eukaryota > Metazoa > Chordata > Mammalia > Primates > Atelidae > Ateles > Ateles fusciceps. Next base: position 10,992,081 of record JAZHEH010001266.1, on the reverse strand, counting down.
TGAGTCTGCTCTGCCTAGGAGAATGTGCAAGGAAATGTAATGTATCTGTGATGTCTCCAGGTCACTGCTCAGAAGGGTGGGTGCATCACTCCAGGGAAATCATCCCAGGCTCTGTTCCCACATGCACATAGAGAATTAGGGGGCAGGGTGTTGAGAAGAACACACAGGGTCACCTTGAATTCAAGCAGATTCTCTGTTAAAGGCCTACATGAGAGAATCAGGTCTAAAACACCTCCTTTCTAGGGGACCCTTAGAGAATTTCCTGCTTTATGAACCAAATCTGTGGAAGTTATGTTTCTGGCAAAAGGAAACAGCTGGAGACTCACCTTGCTCATGGTCAGGGCGTTATTCTTTGCGAGGACAATTTCTGGAGTGTCTGTAATGCATGTGAATTTGAGCTGCTCTGCAGGCTGGCGGTACTTCCTTTCACTAAAAATTTCTCCAGCCCTCTTCACATGCTCGACCCCAACAGAGCCAATGGGAACCCATCCGATGCCTCTCAGCCACTCAAGATCAGATTTGTAAATAGCCTGAAAATGAAATAATGTTAAATATTTATAGAGTTACTGTTTTCAAGTTTCTTAGAAAAATTGTCTCAATATGTGTAATTCAGTTTAAAATTTCCATTCAAAAATTATAATAGGTACATCCTATGAGTTAAACAGACACATAATTATAATGCAATCGATTCACTTAGAAAATCAGGTTGTTTAAAACAGGAATTCTTAACCTGGCATCAGTGAACTTGGATAGAAAAAATATATAACATCCTCATTTTCATTAACCTGTAAGTGAAATATAGCATCTCAATCATTATAAGTATAAGCAATAGATTACAGTAGTATTGCTACTACACCTGACTTTGTCAGCTATAGAAATCTCAAATCTTCTTATGTCCTATTATAGTTTGATATAGTTTGGTTCTGCATCTTCATCCAGATCTCAAGTTGAATTGTAAACCTCAATGTTGGATGAGGGACCTGGTGGGAGGTGATTGGATCATGGGGGTTGACTTCCCCCTTTGCTGTTCTTGTGATAATGAGTTCTCATGAGATCTGTGTGTTTAAAAGTGTGTAGCACATCCCCCCTTTGCTCTCTCTCTCCTGCTCCGCCATGTGAAGATGTGCCTGCTTCCCCTTCACCTTCCACCATGATTGTAAGTTTCCTGAGGCCTCCCCCAGCCATGCTTCTGGAACAGCCCATGGAACTGTGAGTTGATTAAACCTCTTTTCTTATAAATTACCCAGTCTCACGTAGTTCTTTATAGCAACGTGAGAACAGACTAATAGAGAGTTGTTGCTGATGTCTTGAAATATTTATGCTCATCACTTCTTTGAAATTAGTTATTATAGTCACTGCTAGAACTTTTAACTTATGTATTAATAAAAAGCACATTACAGGTTTGGTTTAATACTTTGATAATGATATTTCAATATGATTGGTTTCTTTTTGAAACTAAATACATATTTTATTTTGTATAAATATAAGCCATTGCAGAACATTATCCTAAAGAGGTGTCTGTAGGTTTCACCAGACTGTGGAAAGATTCTATGGCACAAAAGAGTTAGAATGCTTTCCTAAACCATGACTGAAAATTGTTAGAGCCACTCACATCGCTCTGCAGGTCGTAGGCTTTCCTGGCCTGGATCACATCATTCTGATCTGGCAGACATGTCCACTGGTGCAGATAATTGTGATAATCAATGTCGCTAACCAGGACCTGGCAGTTCTTGGCTTGAACAATTGACATCATGTCCAACGGTATGTTGTGAATTCCTTTAGACTTCTCATAAGCTTTCTTATATTCTCTGTCACTCTGGATCTTGGCAGCATGTATAGACCATACCAACTTGGGGTCATCTTGTAGGGTGCGGAAACCCACGTGGTGGCCCAGTTGCTTACGATAACCTTCTTTGTACTTGTACTAAAGTTGTAAGAAATCAGATAAAAAATACATATGGAAATAATGTATTAAGAGGGGGCTTCTTTAAATGGTTTCAGAATGTTTTCTTAGCCTTAGTATAAATTGGCTCAACACTGGCAGTTGTTATATATTTCAGTTCACTTTAAAGAAGTTAGATAATACCATTTTAGGTAGTTTCAGAGAGGACATGAGTAAATCAGGAGGGAGACGGTAGGGTGAACAAGAGTAATAAAAACAATAGCTAACATTTACTAAGTAATTTCTCTATGCCAGACACTATTACGACTACTTCACATGTGTTGGGTAGATTTATATGAAACTACCATGTTTTTGGTCAAAACTCATTGACTAGTGGCAATTACAGTCACAGTTAATCCTCACAACGTGTCCATGAGGTAGATACTATTATTAACATATATTCCAGACGGGGAAAACAAGGCACATGTAATAATCTCCATCAGCAAGGTTCCCTGCAACATTAGGTCAAATGATCTCCTAAAAGTACTGAAGGAAGCTTAGGTGGGGAGAGGTCATGTGTGTGTGGTTTTGGAAACAGGTAAGAAAGATGTATGTTTCAAGGATGGAAAGCAAGATTGTTGGCTTGAATCAGAAGATAACAACAAATGTTCTGTGGACAAGAGTTTTTGTCTGACGAGCATCTTAGGACTAGTAAAAGATGGTTTCTGCTTCTTTCCTCCGTTTGGGTAACATAGTCAAGTTTGAACACAGAGAAGACTGGGAATAAAGCAGGGGGTAATGTGATAATGTGGACCGGCTATGGTTATGCAAAAATGAAGAATAAGGAGGGGGAAACAACTGGATACATGAGACAAAAAGCAGAGAAGAACTCAGATAAAGGGAACAAGGTGGCTTAAAGAGTTGGAGCTGTGTGGAGGGTGGGCTTGGTAGCATAACTCTTTTATTTTTATTTTTTTGAGATGCAGTTTCACTCTTGTTGCCCAGGCTGGAGTGTAATGGCACGATCTCTGCTCACTGCACCCTCCGCCTCCCAGTTCAAGCCATTCTCCTGCCTCGGCCTCCTGAGTAGCTGGGATTACAGGCTCCTGCTACCACACCCAGCTAATATTTTATTTTATTTTATTTTTTTAGCAGAGATGGGGTTTTACCATGTTGGCCAGGCTGGTCTTGAACTCCTGACCTCAGGTGATCCGCCCACCTCAGCCTCATGAAGTGCTGGGATTACAGGCGTGAGCCACCATGCACAGCCAGTAGCATAATTATTTTGACCACTAGTAAGTTTTAAACTTAGAATTAAATGAACTTCAAAAGATTACTAAGAGTATTCTACATAAGCCTCCAGTATAAAATCTTGTATATAAATGTGATATCAGTCTTAAGTCTTAAGTGAAACTATTATCTGTGATTTATATTTGTGGAGAATGTTAGAAATATTTTAGGGACAAAATGACATTGTATTGGGTCCTAAATTTTCCCAAGAATGTCATACAGACTCTTCATAATGTTTTATTTCTACTTTGTAACAGCATCAAAGTAAGTTTACACATATACCTCATCCATGCTAACTTTAATGTTTTCCATTCCATTTTAATATTTTCATATAGAGAAAGCTACTAGCACAGGATCAGATGCAATTATTTGCACAGATTTTTTGTTTAAACACAAAATTCTTGAAAAGTAGTCTTCCTGCTTGTTTTATAGAGGAGAAAAACTACAAGAAAACAGAAGGAAGCATACCTCACTGGCAATTTCTCTGGAGGCTTTGGCGTGCTTGATTTCAATGGCATCTGCCCTTATGTCATAGCCTTTCTGCTTGGCCTCATTCCAGTCTTTTTGGTAGAGTTTCTATAGAGGGAATATATAGGTTTGTTTACACGAATGAGAAAATAAGCAAATATACTCAAATTTATCATAATATAATTCATAATATAGCCAGTATAAGAAAAAGGCATTCATTTCTGGGTTCTTTTAATTGTTGGCTATTTCCTTTGTGCTGTATAGGATACTTCTGGTTAAAATTTTAAAGCTAAACGTCAAACTCTATTAATGTTTGAATATTTAAATCCATTACAATATGGTATGCATTTGAAAATATCCCACTACAAGTACATGGAACCTAAGGATCAATGGGAAAGCCAGAGAACTTTATCAAGGTACCAGAGAAGATCTGATAAGTTTTTCTACCCCCAGTTTTGCCCTTTGACTTTTCAGAAGTTTCTGCTAAAGCACTGTGACATAGATATCATACATCACCTACTGTCTGGATGTAATGAAAAAATGGTCTTTTGTCTTTCCTGTGGCCTTGAAATGTCAAATGAAAAAGTCCTGGATCAATTAAACAACCCAAGATGATAACAGAGACTGTCAAGAGTGAAGGAGGGCACCAAAAGGATTCAGGTGTTCCAGCTCCTGCAGTCTAGGCACCCAGCCATGTATCCAAGCACACATTTAAAAGAGAGAAATTCCATTCGTATTGCATTGGGACTGGTAGCTCCAGAGAAAATGTCTAGCACCAAAAGCCACAAACATTCCAAGGTAGGTAATTTGTCTGTTACAACACACTCCATGAGCAGACAGGTATTGCCCATACAGGCTTTTGCACTTCATGTTCATGCCACTTACATTGCTGATTTGCAAGGCATTGATGTGGGCCTGCAGCATCACCGGAGTATCAGAAGGAATGCTGATGTTGGCTTTATCTTTATTCCAGGCTTCTTGATACAGTTTCTGTGGAGAGAAGGGAAATAGGAAATCAATATCTGAAACATTAAGCCTTAGCAACTATTCAATCTGGAAAAATGCTTTTACATATGTTTGTAATAGTTAATTTTTTGTGTCAACTTGGCTGGGGCACAGTACCCAGATATTTAGTCTAACATTATTTTAGGTGTTTCTGCGATAGTATCGTTAAAATGAGGTTAACATTTAAACCAGATGTGGGTGAGCCTCATCTAATTAGTTGAAGACTTTGATAGACAAGATGAACCTCCCCAGCAGATGGCCTTTGGACTTGAACTGCAACACAGCCCTCAGTCTCCAGCCTGCTGGCCTACCCTGCAGACTCTGGACTTGCCAGCCTGTACTATCTCATGAGCCAATTTCTTAACGTCTATCTCTATCTTTCTCTCTGTGTGTGCGTGTGTGTGCAAACACACACACGCATATCCTATTGGTTCTGTTTCTCTAGAGAATCTGGACTGATACACTGTTATATTATTTATTATGTAGACTACATGTCTTAGTATTTAATATGAGGTCAACAAATATTTGCGTTCCTGAGTTGTCATGGAGTGACATTTTCATTGCAGTGCTTCAAAGTGTGTATGTGTGGTAGAAAAAAAGTCGCGTTGGTGTTTGTCAGAGTTTTATTTTCAATGTATCTTCACTAGTGAAGACATCCTTTTTTGCTTTTTTTTTTTTTTTTTTTTTTTTGCCAAACTCTCGCTATGTCACCAGGCTGGAGTGCAGTGGCACGATCTCGGCTCACTGCAACCTCTGACTCCTGGTTTAAGTGATTCTCTTGCCTCAGCCTCTGAATTAGCTGCAATTATAGGCATGTGCCAACAGGCCCAGATAATTTTTGTATTTTTAGCAGAGAAGGGTTTCACCATGTTGGCTAGGATGGTCTCGATCTTCTGACCTCGTGACCCATCCACCTCAGTCTCCCAAAGTACTGGGATTACAGGTGTGAACTAGTGAGGACATTCTTAGAGTTGCTCCTCTCACTAAAGTTCTTTGAAGAAGTCTAGTCTACATGCTCAGTTTGGGTGGTAACATTGGAAAAAAGAATCCAGAACCGGGAAAGCTTGACAGTAGGATGGTTCTTACCTCACTTATTTGCAGAGAATTGGCTTTTGCCAGGACAACTTCTGGAGTGTCGACAATGCTGGTGAATGACAAAGCTTCTGGACGTGTCCTATAGAGTCTTTCATTCACGAGGTCTTGAGCAACCTTCACTCTGTTCATTTCCACTGAGCCTTCTGGCATCCACCCGATGCCACGCATCCACTCCAGGTCTGCCTTATATACATTCTATAAAGATGTGAGACAAAAATACCATTTCAAGTGTTAGACATACCACCCCTTAGCTGAAAAATAAAGCACATGGGGTTGAAGGGAGGATAAGCGGAGACTGCACTTCGAAGAAGTAAGACCTGAGATCTCACATGATTCAGGGTTTTTAATACTGATGACAGAAGTAATTTGTAAAAACATAATTATTTATACTAGCCATGAATAATAATATATAGCAATAATGCTGCATTCCATGATATAATTGATATTTCAAAAAATTTTATAATTGAAAATTTTAAGGGAAATTTTTCTGAATCAAATTCCATTTTAATCCTGTGATAACTGACCCAAGGAAATGCTGTTTAGTGTTTTGGATCTGGCATAATAGCAGCAAATCTTTTAAAAACATTCAGATGATTTATATGTGTCTGAAATATGTTTTCATTGCCAGAAGCTACAAATGACATGGGAAAAAAAAGTCTAACCTAGGCTGGGGAATAAAGGACATGACCTCACTAATAGAGATGACCTCATGTCATCTCTATTTTTGCTTCTCACAACATAACTACTAAAGGTGGATTTTATATTAAACAATGTAAATGGTACCCCTGACCCCTGACCCCAGGTTTGTACAGTGCACAGCCCAGGGGCTTGTCCACAGAGGCACTGACAGGACAATTAACAAATCTACGTCTTCCCCTTCCCCCTTTCCCAAAATTCATTCTACGTACATCACTCTGCAGGTCATAGGCCTTCTTTGCTTGGATAATGTCGTTTTGATCAGGCATGCATGTCCAGTAATGCAGGTAATTGCGATAATCAATGTCACTGACCAGCGTCTGACATTTCTTGGCCAGCAAGATGCCCAACATGTCCACTGGGCTAGAGAACTTGGTCTTCCACTTCTGGAATTCCTTCTTGTACTCCCTTTCACTTTGAATTTTCCCTGCATGTATGGCACACATAATCTTGGGATCATCTTCAATGCTCTGGGCTCCAATGTGGTGGCCTTTCTGTTTCTCATAGGCTTCCTTGTATTTGTACTAAAATGCCAGAAATACAAGTGTAGACACCACGTTTTAAAACCATGCTCATGCTGACAATTACATGTAACATGATATGGACAAGAATTTTATATTACAAACATTTTGGCATCTCTGAACTATGATTTTTAAAAGTGATGTTTTATATCATCATAAAAATAATTATAAAGTAATCATATATCTTCATTGGTGGAAACTTTCCCTGCAGCAACTCTAACGATAATGCCAAAATGTATTTTTATTCTCTGTAACAACAAAGGGAAAGGTCTTGGGAGGTAGAAAGTAGGACTGGAAGGTACATGTGGCAGTAACTATAGAGTGTGGTCCCCTAGCCACCCTTCTGGGTTGTTCAGCTTGGTGGAGACCACAGAGAGTTAGACGGAAGGTACTTACGTCACTGGCAATGTCCCTGGAGGCCTTGGCTCTTTTGATGGAAATAGCATCAGCTCTCAGATCATAGTCCTTCATCTTTGATTCATCCCATCCCTTGGTGTAAAGTTTCTAGGGAAGGGATAATAGATGACAGAAATTAGAAGTGTTTGAGGAAGGTAACAAGCCAATTCCAGAAATGAAATTTTTAAGGTGGAAAAAGCATTTTCGTTATTCTTAGAAAGGTTTAAGTAACGATTAGGACATCTCTTACTTGGCTGATATTGGCAGAATTGCTCTTGGCCAGCAGGATTTCTGGGGTGTCTGGCATCACATGGATGGAGGCTTTGTCAGCATCCCAAGCTTCTGTGTATAAATGCTACAGGGCACGGTGGGGTGGGGTGGGGGAGAGGGAGAATAAGAGCTTTTGTTAAAACCAATCACATCATTACAGTTGTTAACAAATTTAACTCACATTTAACTATAAAATAGCTCCTTCTAATGCTTTTGGAGGTGAGGGAAGCAAAAGGGTCACGGGGGAAAATAAAACATAACAATATTTAAATAGCTGTACAATGGTTTCATAATTAATATGAAGCAATGTAATGGTGGCTATTATTAATTCTTTTCATCCAGTGTATCACAAGCTTATTCAGACATCCAGAGATGGAGCTCAGTTATAGAACTATGAGATGGTAGAAATCCCTAGACTTCAAGTCCATCCCAAGTGCAAACCCAACTCTACTGTTTCCAAGCTGCATGATCTTGAGAAAGGTATCAGAGATACTCCTCACATTCTTCCTTTCTAAGAGGAGGATAATCATTCTTTTTGAGTATTTTTTGAAGATGATCCATAACATATATAAAATGGCCAAGTCATAGCAGATACTCAGCGATTTTTATGGTGATTCCTCTTGTTGTTATCACTGTGGTTGCTGTTGATGGATGTGGTATAAAAGAGTTTCTAGAATCATATACCCCGAACTCTGGAGTTTGCTGTCTGAAGCCACTTTCATATTCTGCACTGAGCACTCAATTGTACTAGCCTAATGACTGGAAGGCTTCCAGGCAGGTGGGAGAGAATTCAAGTTCAAGTCAATCTAAAATATGCATATTAAGGGCTGACTCATTGGATAAAAATAAATAGACTGATAGAACTTTGGATGAAACAAATGATCATCTATCTTGGGTAATAAAACTGAAAGCAGAAATAGCAGCTAGCTTTCAAAAGTGTATTTCCATAACCTAATGTGGAGAGCAAACCCAGCAACCAATTTTAATGTATACCAGCACTGCTATGAAACAGTATGTGTTTCACAGCACTCAGAATGAAATGTAAATGGCTTATATTCCTTACCAGATGGCTAAAGACACATCAGTGGCCTGAGTCTGCTCTGCCTAGGAGAATGTGCAAGGAAATGTAATGTATCTGTGATGTCTCCAGGTCACTGCTCAGAAGGGTGGGTGCATCACTCCAGGGAAATCATCCCAGGCTCTGTTCCCACATGCACATAGAGAATTAGGGGGCAGGGTGTTGAGAAGAGCACACAGGGTCACCTTGAATTCAAGCAGATTCTCTGTTAAAGGCCTACATGAGAGAATCAGGTCTAAAACACCTCTTTTCTCAGGGGACCCTTAGAGAATTTCCTGCTTTATAAACCAAATCTGTGGAAGTTATGTTTCTGGCAAAAGGAAACAGCTGGAGACTCACCTTGCTCATGGTCAGGGCGTTATTCTTTGCGAGGACAATTTCTGGAGTGTCTGTAATGCATGTGAATTTGAGCTGCTCTGCAGGCTGGCGGTACTTCCTTTCACTAAGAATTTCTCCAGCCCTCTTCACATGCTCGACCCCAACAGAGCCAATGGGAACCCATCCGATGCCTCTCAGCCACTCAAGATCAGATTTGTAAATAGCCTGAAAATGAAATAATGTTAAATATTTATAGAGTTACTGTTTTCAAGTTTCTTAGAAAAATTGTCTCAATTTGTGTAATTCAGTTTAAAATTTCCATTCAAAAATTATAATAGGTACATCCTATGAGTTAAATAGACACATAATTATAATACAATCGATTCACTTAGAAAATCAGGTTGTTTAAAACAGGAATTCTTAACCTGGCATCAGTGAACTTGGGTAGAAAAAATATATAACATCCTCATTTTCATTAACCCGTAACGGAAATATAGCCTTTCAATCATTATAAGTATAAGCAATAGATTACAGTAGTATTGCTACTACACCTGACTTTGTCAGCTATAGAAATCTCAAATCTTCTTATGTCCTATTATAGTTTGTTATAGTTTGGTTCTGCATCTTCATCCAGATCTCAAGTTGAATTGTAAACCTCAATGTTGGATGAGGGTCCTGGTGGGAGGTGATTGGATCATGGGGGGTTGACTTCCCCCTTGCTGTTCTTGTGATAATGAGTTCTGATGAGATCTGTGTGTTTAAAAGTGTGTAGCACATCCCCCTTTGCTCTCTCTCTCCTGTTCTGCCATGTGAAGATGTGCCTGCTTCCCCTTCACCTTCCACCATGATTGTAAGTTTTCCAAGGCCTCCCCAGCCATGCTTCTGGAACAGCCCATGGAAGTGTGAGTCAATTAAACCTCTTTTCTTCATAAATTACCCAGTCTCACGTAGTTCTTTATAGCAACGTGAGAACAGACTAATAAAGAGTTGTTGCTGATGTCTTGAAATATTTATGCTCATCACTTCTTTGAAATTAGTTATTATAGTCAATGCTAGAACTTTTTACTTATGTATTAATAAAAAGCACATTACAGGTTTGGTTTAATACTTTGATAATGATACTTCAATATGATTGGTTTCTTTTGAAACTAAATACATATTTTATTTTGTGCATTGCAGAACATTATCCTAAAGAGGTGTCTGTAGGTTTCACCAGACTGTGGAAAGATTCTATGGCACAAAAGAGTTAGAATGCTTTCCTAAATCAAGACTGAAAATTGTTAGAGCCACTCACATCGCTCTGCAGGTCGTAGGCTTTCCTGGCCTGGATCACATCATTCTGATCTGGCAGACATGTCCACGGGTGCAGATAATTGCGATAATCAATGTCGCTAACCAGGACCTGGCATTTCTTGGCTTGAACAATTGACATCATGTCCAACGGTGTGTTGTAAATTCCTTTAGACTTCTCATAAGCTTTCTTATATTCTCTGTCACTCTGGATCTTGGCAGCATGTATAGACCATACCAACTTGGGGTCATCTTGTAGGGTGCGGAAACCCACGTGGTGGCCCAGTTGCTTACGATAACCTTCTTTGTACTTGTACTAAAGTTGTAAGAAATCAGATAAAAAATACATATGGAAATAATGTATTAAGAGGGGCTTCTTTAAATGGTTTCAGAATGTTTTCTTAGCCTTAGTATAAATTGGCTCAACACTGGCAGTTGTTATATATTTCAGTTCACTTTAAAGAAGTTAGATAATACCATTTTAGGTAGTTTCAGAGAGGACATGAGTAAATCAGGAGGGAGACGGTACGGTGAACAAGTGTAATAAAAACAATAGCTAACATTTACCAAGTAATTACTCTACGCCAGACACTATTACGACTACTTCACATGTGTTGGGTAGATTTATATGAAACTACCATGTTTTTCAGTCAAAAATCATTGACTAGTGGCAATTACAGTCACAGTTAATCCTCACAATTTGTCCATGAGGTAGATATTATTATTAACATATATTCCAGACGGGGAAAACAAGGCACATGTAATAATCTCCATCAGCAAGGTTCCCTGCAACATTAGGTCAAATGATCTCCTAAAAGTACTGAAGGAAGCTTAGGTGGGGAGAGGTCATGTGTGTGTGGTTTTGGAAACAGGTAAGAAAGATGTATGTTTCAAGGATGGAAAGCAAGATTGTTGGCTTGAATCAGAAGGTAACAACAAATATTCTGTGGACAAGAGTTTTTGTCTGACGGGCGTTTCGGACTAGTATAAGATGGTTTCCCGCTTCTTTCCTCTGTTTGGGTAACATAGTCAAGTTTGAACACAGAGAAGACTGGGAATAAAGCAGGGGGTAATGTGATAATGTGGACCGGCTATGGTTATGCAAAAATGAAGAATAAGGAGGGGGAAACAACTGGATACATGAGACAAAAAGCAGAGAAGAACTCAGATAAAGGGAACAAGGTGGCTTAAAGAGTTGGAGCTGTGTGGAGGGTGGGCTTGGTAGCATAACTCTTTTATTTTTATTTTTTTTGAGATGCAGTTTCACTCTTGTTGCCCAGGCTGGAATGTAATGGCACGATCTCTGCTCACTGCACCCTCCGCCTCCCAGTTCAAGCCATTCTCCTGCCTCGGCCTCCCGAGTAGCTGGGATTACAGGCTCCTGCTACCACACCCAGCTAATATTTTATTTTATTTTATTTTTTTTAGCAGAGATGGGGTTTTACCATGTTGGCCAGGCTGGTCTTCAACTCCTGACCTCAGGTGATCTACCCACCTCAGCCTCATGAAGTGCTGGGATTACAGGCGTGAGCCACCATGCACAGCCAGTAGCATAATTATTTTGACCACTAGTAAGTTTTAAACTTAGAATTAAATGAACTTCAAAAGATTACTAAGAGTATTCTACATAAGCCTCCAGTATAAAATCTTGTATATAAATGTGGTATCAGTCTTAAGTCTTAAGTGAAACTATTATCTGTGATTTATATTTGTGGAGAATGTTAGAAATATTTTAGGGAGAAAATGACATTGTATTGGGTCCTGAATTTACCCAAGAATTTCATACAGACTCTTCATAATGTTTTATTTCTACTTTGTAACAGCATCAAAGTAAGTTTACACATATACCTCATCTATGCTAACTTTAATGTTGTCCATTCCATTTTAATATTTTCAAATAGAGAAAGCTACTAGCACAGGATCAGATGCAATTATTTGCACAGATTTTTTGTTTAAACACAAAATTCTTGAAAAGTAGTCTTTCTGCTTGTTTTATAGAGAAAAACTACAAGAACACAGAAGGAAGCATACCTCACTGGCAATTTCTCTGGAGGCTTTGGCGTGCTTGATTTCAATGGCATCTGCCCTTATGTCATAGCCTTTCTGCTTGGCCTCGTTCCAGTCTTTTTGGTAGAGTTTCTATAGAGGGAAAACATAGGTTTGTTTACACGAATGGGAAAATAAGCAAATATACTTAAATTTATCACAATATAATTCATAATATAGCCAGTATAAGAAAAAGGCATTCATTTCTGGGTTCTTTTAATTGTTGGCTATTTCCTTTGTGCTGTATAGGATACTTCTGGTTAAAATTTTAAAGCTAAACGTCAAACTCTATTAATGTTTGAATGTTTACATCCATTACAATATGGTATGCATTTGAAAATATCCCACTACAAGTACATGGAACCTAAGGATCAGTGGGAAAGCCAGAGAACTTTATCAAGGTACCAGAGAAGATCTGATAAGTTTTTCTACCCCCCAGTTTTGCCCTTTGACTTTTCAGAAGTTTCTGCTAAAGCACTGTGACATAGATATCATACATCACCTACTGCCTGGATGTAATCAAAAAATGGTCTTTTGTCTTTCCTGTGGCCTTGAAATGTCAAATGAAAAAGTCCTGGATTAATTAAACAACCCAAGATGATAACAGAGACTGTCAAGAGTGAAGGAGGGCACCAAAAGGATTCAGGTGTTCCAGCTCCTGCAGTCTAGGCACCCAGCCATGTATCCAAGCACACATTTAAAAGAGAGAAATTCCATTCGTATTGCATTGGGACTGGTAGCTCCAGAGAAAATGTCTAGCACCAAAAGCCACAAACATTCCAAGGTAGGTAATTTGTCTGTTACAACACACTCCATGAGCAGACAGGTATTGCCCATACAGGCTTTTGCACTTCATGTTCATGCCACTTACATTGCTGATTTGCAAGGCATTGATGTGGGCCTGCAGCATCACCGGAGTATCAGAAGGAATGCTGATGTTGGCTTTATCTTTATTCCAGGCTTCTTGATACAGTTTCTGCGGAGAGAAGGGAAATAGGAAATCAATATCTGAAACATTAAGCCTTAGCAACTATTCAATCTGGAAAAATGCTTTTACATATGTTTGTAATAGTTAATTTTTTGTGTCAACTTGGCTGGGGCACAGTACCCAGATATTTAGTCTAACATTATTTTAGGTGTTTCTGCGATAGTATCGTTAAAATGAGGTTAACATTTAAACCAGATGTGGGTGAGCCTCATCTAATTAGTTGAAGACTTTGATAGACAAGATGAACCTCCCCAGCAGATGGCCTTTGGACTTGAACTGCAACACAGCCCTCAGTCTCCAGCCTGCTGGCCTACCCTGCAGACTTTGGACTTGCCAGCCTGTACTATCTCATGAGCCAATTTCTTAACGTCTATCTCTATCTTTCTCTCTGTGTGTGCGTGTGTGTGCAAACACACACACGCATATCCTATTGGTTCTGTTTCTCTAGAGAATCTGGACTGATACACTGTTATATTATTTATTATGTAGACTACATGTCTTAGTATTTAATATGAGGTCAACAAATATTTGCGTTCCTGAGTTGTCATGGAGTGACATTTTCATTGCAGTGCTTCAAAGTGTGTATGTGTGGTAGAAAAAAGTCGTGTTGGTGATGTCAGAGTTTTATTTTCAATGTGTCTTCACTAGTGAAGACATCCTTTATTGCTTTTTTTTTTTTTTTTTTTTGCCAAACTCTCGCTATGTCACCAGGCTAGAGTGTAGTGCCACCATCTTGGCTCACTGCAACCTCTGACTCCTGGTTTAAGTGATTCTCTTGCCTCAGCCTCTCAATTAGCTGCAATTATAGGCATGCGCCACCACGCCCAGATAATTTTTGTATTTTTAGCAGAGAAGGGTTTCACCATGTTGGCCAGGATGGTCTCGATCTTCTGACCTCATGATCCGCCCACCTCAGTCTCCCAAAGTACTGGGATTACAGGCGTGAAGCAGTGAAGACATTCTTAGAGTTGCTCCTCTCACTAAAGTTCTTTGAAGAAGTCTAGTCTACATGCTCAGTTTGGGTGGTATCATTGGAAAAAGAATCCAGAACCGGGAAAGCTTGACAGTAGGATGGTTCTTACCTCACTTATTTGCAGAGAATTGGCTTTTGCCAGGACAACTTCTGGAGTGTCGACAATGCTGGTGAATGACAAAGCTTCTGGACGTGTCCTATAGAGTCTTTCATTCACGAGGTCTTGAGCAACCTTCACTCTGTTCATTTCCACTGAGCCTTCTGGCATCCACCCGATGCCACGCATCCACTCCAGGTCTGCCTTATATACATTCTATAAAGATGTGAGACAAAAATACCATTTCAAGTGTTAGACATACCACCCCTTAGCTGAAATTAAAGCACATGGGGTTGAAGGGAGGATAAGTGGAGACTGCACTTCCAAGAAGTAAGACCTGAGATCTCACATGATTCAGGGTTTTTAATATTGATGACAGAAGTAATTTGTAAAAACATAATTATTTATACTAGCCATGAATAATAATATATAGCAATAATGCTGCATTCCATGATATAATTGATATTTCAAAAAATTTTATAATTGAAAATTTTAAGGGAAATTTTTCTGAATCAAATTCCATTTTAATCCTGTGATAACTGACCCAAGGAAATGCTGTTTAGTGTTTTGGATCTGGCATAATAGCAGCAAATCTTTTAAAAACAATTCAGATGATTTATATGTGTCTGAAATATGTTTTCATTGCCAGAAGCTACAAATGACATGGGAAAAAAAAGTCTAACCTAGGCTGGGGAATAAAGGACATGACATCACTAATAGAGATGACCTCATGTCATCTCTATTTTTGCCTCTCACAACATAACTACTAAAGGTGGATTTTATATTAAACAATGTAAATGGTACCCCCGACCCCTGACCCCAGGTTTGTGCAGTGCACAGCCCAGGGGCTTGTCCACAGAGGCACTGACAGGACAATTAACAAATCTACGTCTTCCCCTTCCCCCTTTCCCAAAATTCATTCTACGTACATCACTCTGCAGGTCATAGGCCTTCTTTGCTTGGATAATGTCGTTTTGATCAGGCATGCATGTCCAGTAATGCAGGTAATTGCGATAATCAATGTCACTGACCAGCGTCTGACATTTCTTGGCCAGCAAGATGCCCAACATGTCCACTGGGCTAGAGAACTTGGTCTTCCACTTCTGGAATTCCTTCTTGTACTCCCTTTCACTTTGAATTTTCCCTGCATGTATGGCACACATAATCTTGGGATCATCTTCAATGCTCTGGGCTCCAATGTGGTGGCCTTTCTGTTTCTCATAGGCTTCCTTGTATTTGTACTAAAATGCCAGAAATACAAGTGTAGACACCACGTTTTAAAACCATGCTCATGCTGACAATTACATGTAACATGATATGGACAAGAATTTTATATTACAAACATTTTGGCATCTCTGAACTATGATTTTTAAAAGTGATGTTTTATATCATCATAAAAATAATTATAAAGTAATCATATATCTTCATTGGTGGAAACTTTCCCTGCAGCAACTCTAACGATAATGCCAAAATGTATTTTTATTCTCTGTAACAACAAAGGGAAAGGTCTTGGGAGGTAGAAAGTAGGACTGGAAGGTACATGTGGCAGTAACTATAGAGTGTGGTCCCCTAGCCACCCTTCTGGGTTGTTCAGCTTGGTGGAGACCACAGAGAGTTAGACGGAAGGTACTTACGTCACTGGCAATGTCCCTGGAGGCCTTGGCTCTTTTGATGGAAATAGCATCAGCTCTCAGATCATAGTCCTTCATCTTTGATTCATCCCATCCCTTGGTGTAAAGTTTCTAGGGAAGGGAAAATAGATGACAGAAATTAGAAGTGTTTGAGGAAGGTAACAGGCCAATTCCAGAAATGAAATTTTTAAGGTGGAAAAACCATTTTCGTTATTCTTAGAAAGGTTTAAGTAACGATTAGGAAATCTCTTACTTGGCTGACATTGGCAGAATTGCTCTTGGCCAGCAGGATTTCTGGGGTGTCTGGCATCACATGGATGGAGGCTTTGTCAGCATCCCAAGCTTCTGTGTATAAATGCTACAGGGCAGGGTGGGGTGGGGTGGAGGAGAGGGAGAATAAGAGCTTTTGTTAAAGCCAATCACATCATTACAGTTGTTAACAAATTTAACTCACATTTAACTATAAAATAGCTCCTTCTAATGCTTTTGGAGGTGAGGGAAGCAAAAGGGTCACGGGGGAAAAATAAAACATAACAATATTTAAATAGCTGTACAATGGTTTCATAATTAATATGAAGCAATGTAATGGTGGCTATTATTAATTCTTTTCATCCAGTGAATCACAAGCTTATTCAGACATCCAGAGATGGAGCTCAGTTATAGAACTATGAGATGGTAGCAATCCCTAGACTTCAAGTCCATCCCAAGTGCAAACCCAACTCTACTGTTTCCAAGCTGCGTGATCTTGAGAAAGGTATCAGAGATACTCCTCACATTCTTCCTGAGAGGGGGGATAATCATTCTTTTTTATTGAGTATTTTTTGAAGATGATCCATAACATATATAAAATGGCCAAGTCATAGCAGATACTCAGCGATTTTTATGGTGATTCCTCTTGTTGTTATCACTGTGGTTGCTGTTGATGGATGTGGTATAAAAGAGTTTCTAGAATCGTATACCCCGAACTCTGGAGTTTGCTGTCTGAAGCCACTTTCATATTCTGCACTGAGCACTCAATTGTACTAGCCTAATGACTGGAAGGCTTCCAGGCAGGTGGGAGAGAATTCAAGTTCAAGTCAATCTAAAATATGCATATTAAGGGCTGACTCATTGGATAAAAATAAATAGACTGATAGAACTTTGAATGAAAAAAAGAACATCTATCTTGGGTAATAAAACTGAAAGCAGAAATAGAAGCTAGCGTTAGTTCCTAATGTGGAGAGCAAACCCAGCAACCAATTTTAATGTATACCAGCACTGCTATGAAACAGTATGTGTTTCACAGCACTTAGAATGAAATGTAAATGGCTTATATTCCTTACCAGATGGCTAAAGACACATCAATGGCCTGAGTCTGTTCTGCCTAGGAGAATGTGCAAGGAAATGTAATGTATCTGTGATGTCTCCAGGTCACTGCTCAGAAGGGTGGGTGCATCACTCCAGGGAAATCATCCCAGGCTCTGTTCCCACATGCACATAGAGAATTAGGGGGCAGGGTGTCGAGAAGAGCACACAGGGTCACCTTGAATTCAAGCAGATTCTCTGTTAAAGGCCTACATGAGAATCAGGTCTAAAACATCTCCTTTCTCAGGGGACCCTTAGAGAATTTCCTGCTTTATGAACCAAATCTGTGGAAGTTATGTTTCTGGCAAAAGGAAACAGCTGGAGACTCACCTTGCTCATGGTCAGGGCGTTATTCTTTGCCAGGACAATTTCTGGAGTGTCTGTAATGCATGTGAATTTGAGCTGCTCTGCAGGCTGGCGGTATTTCCTTTCACTAAGAATTTCTCCAGCCCTCTTCACATGCTCGACCCCAACAGAGCCAATGGGAACCCATCCGATGCCTCTCAGCCACTCAAGATCAGATTTGTAAATAGCCTGAAAATGAAATAATGTTAAATATTTATAGAGTTACTGTTTTCAAGTTTCTTAGAAAAATTGTCTCAATATGTGTAATTCAGTTTTAAATTTCCATTCAAAAATTATAATAGGTACATCCTATGAGTTAAATAGACACATAATTATAATACAATCAATTCACTTAGAAAATTAGGTTGTTTAAAACAGGAATTCTTAACCTGGCATCAGTGAACTTGGGTAGAAAAAAATATATAACATCCTCATTTTCATTAACCCATAATGGAAATATAGCATTTCAATCATTATAAGTATAAGCAATAGATTACAGTAGTATTGCTACTACACCTGACTTTGTCAGCTATAGAAATTTCAAATCTTCTTATGTCCTATTATAGTTTGATATAGTTTGGTTCTGCATCTTCATCCAGATCTCAAGTTGAATTGTAAACCTCAATGTTGGATGAGGGTCCTGGTGGGAGGTGACTGGATCATGGGGGTTGACTTCCCCCTTGCTGTTCTTGTGATAATGAGTTCTGATGGATCTGTGTGTTTAAAAGTGTGTAGCACATCCCCCTTTGCTCTCTCTCTCCTGCTCCGCCATGTGAAGATGTGCCTGCTTCCCCTTCACCTTCCACCATGATTGTAAGTTTCCTGAGGCCTCCCCCAGCCATGCTTCTGGAACAGCCCATGGAAGTGTGAGTCGATTAAACCTCTTTTCTTCATAAATTACCCAGTCTCACGTAGTTCTTTACAGCAACGTGAGAACAGACTAATAAAGAGTTATTGCTGATGTCTTGAAATATTTATGCTCATCACTTCTTTGAAATTAGTTATTATAGTCACTGCTAGAACTTTTTACTTATGTATTAATAAAAAGCACATTACAGGTTTGGTTTAATACTTCGATAATGAAATTTCAATATGATTGGTTTCTTTTGAAACTAAATACATATTTTATTTTGTGCATTTCAGAACATTATCCTAAAGAGGTGTCTGTAGGTTTCACCAGACTGTGGAAAGATTCTATAGCACAAAAGAGTTAGAATGCTTTTCTAAGCCATGACTGAAGATTGTTAGAGCCACTCACGTCACTCTGCAGGTCATAGGCCTTCCGAGCTTGAATGACGTCATTCTGATCAGGCAGGCAGGTCCATTCATGCAGGGGGTGCTTGTAGTCTATGTCACTTACGAGGATCTGGCACTTCTTGGCCAGCACCACCCCCAGCATGTCCACTGGGCTGCTGAACTTGGTCTTCCACTTCTCAAAGTCCTTCTTGTACTCCCTGTCACTCTGGATCTTGGCCGCATGGATGGACCACATCATCTTGGGGTCATCCTTAATGTTCCGGGCCCCAATGTGGTGGCCGAGCTGTTTGCGGTAGCCTTCCTTGTACTTGTACTAAAAAAAGAAAGAGATATGAGTCTAATGACAAGAACATCTTATATACTCACATTTCATAGGTTCACACGCACATTGTTTCTTTTTCTTTTCCCCATCACTATCGCAAAGGGGAAAGGTGAGTATCATTTACCCTATTTTTAAAAGTCAAAATCTGAACCTAGCAGGGGTTTAGTGATGTGTACAGTGACACCACAAGCAGGTGGCAGCATGAGCCTAGAATGAAGAGCTTCTCATTCTTAATATTTTTCCTCCTCATTATACTACATTATTTAGTTTACATTTGATTCCTTAACAAGTAGAGGTAACTATACCATACGATCTAATGGAGCATCTACTTAAAGACATGGTTGTTTTCCCAAAACTGTTTGACATTAAGAATATTTTAGAATATTTCCATTATTAGAACTTATAATAGACAACTCAGTCAAGGATATGTGTTACATTTAGACGGAGTTTATGTGTCGCCAGGAAATGGCCCCCTTATTAGCCTTTCAACATCACTGAGCTTTCAGTGTGAGTCAGTTTATCTACCTTTAAGATTCAAGAATAACACATTATGGTCCATTTCACCATTAAACGATTATGGTGTGGGCTTCTCCCGCTTAACACCAAGAAAAGTTTTGATAATAGGGTGTGTATCCTTAACCTTGGCAAAATGAACTTCTAAATTGATTGAGACCTGTCTCAGATACTTTTTGGTTTACAGAAGGAATGAAGCATATGTGTAAGGCATGAGGCCCTTCCAGAGGAGGGAATGTCTGGATTTGAGTCCTAAGGAGGCTTGTTACAGGATGAGGACACTAGGCACCCTTAGGAGGTGTTTTACATGTGAAGAAAGAGTAGAGAAGAGGCAAGTGGGTGCTGAGAAAAAGCCTTGCTTACTTCGCCATCTGTTCTTGTGTCCAGTGAGGGACATCTCACTAATTAGGAGTTACAAAGGACAAAACAAATCTCTAAAACATATCCATCTAGTTTTCTTTTAATGCCAGAATAGATAGAAGCAGTAAGGAAGAATTTACATGTATATTGGCTGTTCCCCCACATATTATTTAAAGGGATTAAATTAATCCCTTTAATTTCACAAACATCTAGGTCAACTGCTGCTCAATTTCCTATTTTTTGTCTTTTTAGAGACAGAGTATCCAATTTCTGAGGCTCAAAAATATGAACCCATTGTTAGTGTCCATGAAGAACTCTCTGAAAAATAGTATGTCTCTATTTTTGATTGACTGACAGGTATAATGGGTCTAGAAATTCATGCTTTTCTTTTTTTTTCCATTTACAATTCTGTATATGGGAAAATCACTAAAGGGAATTGAGACTTCTAGGGGTAACTAAATTTCTGGCAAGAAAAACTCTAAAAGCTTTTGTTTGTCAACATCTTTGAGTAAGAAATGTCTTTTCCAAAAACATCCACTTACATCACTAGCAATCTCTCTTGAAGCCTTGGCTGCTTGGATTGGAATGGCATCCAGACGCAAGTCACAGCCTTCCTTTCTGGACTCTTCCAAAGCAAGTTTATAGAGTTTCTGTAGAAAAGAAAGTAATTATTTATTACTCCTTCCATAAAAAATGAATCTGTTTATTATTATATTTTCTCTGTCCTCATTTAAACTACAGACATAATCCACAAAGTCAAGCATTAGGGTGGTTTATAGGTAGCTTTGTCTCATGGGTGCTTAAGGATTTTTAAGGCACATGCTCCAAACTGTGGGATTCTTATTGACTTGTAAATTTCAACAAAAAATGTGGGGGAAAAATCAACATTTGGTTGACAAAATTTTATTTGCCAAACAAACAGATGTAAAAAAAAATTATTTATTGGCCAGGCGTGGTGGCTCACGCTTGTAATCCCAGCACTTTGGGAGGCCGAGGTGGGGCGATCACTTGAGGTCATGAGTTTGAGAAGAGACTAGCCTGGCTAACACGGTGAAACCCTGTCTCCACTAAAAATACAACGATTAGCTGGGCATGGTGGTATGCACCTGTAATCCCAGTTACTCAGGAGGCTGAGGTAGGAGAACTGCTTGAACCTAGGAGGCAAAAGTCGCAGTGAGCCAAAATTGTGCCAATACACTCTAGTCTGGGTGACAGAGTGAAACTATGTCTCAAGCAAAACAAAACAAAAACAGAACAAAACAAAACACTATTATTGTCATCATAATATAAAGACAGGCCATCTTAATACTACAGAAGGACAATATTTTAAAATGTAATCATTTAGTTTTATGAAAAACAATGCCTTGTGCTTATTTTTTCTTATTTTGCTGTGGACTATTAGACAATGATCCTTTTGTGGACTGGGATTTCAGGATCATTCCTCTTATGAAAATGTTAGTTTGGGCAGAGATGCCTGAAAAAATGTCTGCAAGTTAATATCAAATGATTATCAGAGCCTACCGAAGCAGCAAAATATTATGTGGCTTACTAACTCACCAGATTCCAACCCACTCCTTGCCTACTCACTAGCTGCTGAAAAAAATAATGATATCCACACTGACCCCCATAGGGGGAGGTTTTAAAAGTATAATTCCTATGGGAATATTTATTCATAATCATTCAGTTCTGAGAACCTGTTAATAAAGTGGTAGCCTACTTTGTGGACCCACCACAAAGCTTAAACTGAATCAAGTGAGAACTATTTCTTCTACTGAAAATGGCAGTTTGGAGTATGTGTAATAAATTAGTCAAAACAAAAACAGCTACAATAGTTCATTTTCTCCTTTCTGTTCATTCCAAGATCAACAGTTTACTCACATCACTGTAGTTTATTCGGTTGAGTTTGGCTAACATGATTTCTGGTGTATCAGGCATGACATGGATAGTTTTCTTGTCACTGTCCCAGGCTTCAGTATATAAGCGCTACATAAAAAAGTAAGAAAAATATT
Organism: Ateles fusciceps; assembly: GCA_036589455.1. Lineage (NCBI taxonomy): Eukaryota > Metazoa > Chordata > Mammalia > Primates > Atelidae > Ateles > Ateles fusciceps. The sequence goes on along the minus strand of JAZHEH010001266.1, from coordinate 10,969,887 downwards.
TTGGTGTTCACAGACTTTATTCTTTTGATTATGCATCAGTCATCTCTCTTGTATTCAAGGTAGAAATAAAATTATTAAAGCTGCATAAATTCCTTACCTTTGTTTCTTATTAAAATTCTTTCAAGAATCTAATACTTTAACTGTTAAAGGACTTGTCAGTTATGAAAAGTATAATAGGATTGAAGTATTTAAAATAATTTCTAGGAAAGACTTATAGCACACAGTATTTTTTTTAACAACCTATTATTCCAATCAGAAGCACACAGTACTTTTAACATCGGTTTAATATTTTGAGGTATCACTAAGTAACTATGGCATTATAGTGGGAAAAATCATTTTAAAAGGTGTCATGATTATTATGATCTTTAAAATGAAATAATGCATCAGAATTTTTACAATGTTCTATGGTAACTTTCAGTATCTAACAATGAGGATCGAAGACCCACCTTATTCATGTTTATAGCATTGTTTTTTGCCAGCACCTGCTCCGGGGGTGTCTGTTACACTGGTAAATTTCAGTGCATCTGGACGCTGACGGTAGATATTATCACTAAGTATTTCTGCAGCTCTCTTGGCCCTAACAACTTCCAAGGAACCAATTGGAACCCAGCCAATGCCTTTCATCCATTCAAGGTCTGACTTATACAAATTCTGCAGATGAACAGATAAGAAACACATTTATTAATTAGTGTTTCAAATTTAGTTACAAAATGGGTTATCCTAGAGAAATACAAAAGTACTGAATAGATAAGATTCCCAGCATAGTCAGTCACTCACTACACACGTTATTGAATCCTAAGTGTATTTTTCTCCTAAGCATTTTTTGGGTACAGAGGAGTACACCAAGAACGTTTTTTTAAAAGTGAAAGACACGCTCCTGCCTATGAGAGTATTACCAGATTTTTACACAGGAGCATGCTTTCTTAGCCTTGAAAAATGTATTCTAATAGCTCCAAATAAAACCACATACTCAGACTGATGATGTGTGAGTACTGCTATCAAAAAATTCTCACTGTTATTTCCATCTTCAAAAATCAAAAAATTTCAAATGTATAAAGGAAATGTGATGTTGTAGAGATATGTTTGGCAGTTACCTAATTATTCATTTTATTTTACTCTCAATAGGACATGATGAATAAGTATTAGATGACTGGACTGGTTTTTAAAAACATAAGAATGACAGAATTTTCCCATTAGTAAGTATAAACTGTAAATTAAAATAACTTAGCATAATATGCTTTTCCTCTTACTATCTCCATACTACCCTCTGCCAACACACACACACACGCTTTTTACCTCCTTTGCCAAAAGTTTGCCGTGATGTATCTTTAAGGGTTAAATTTCATCTGATTTCAGACACAGGAAGCCTGAATCCCTAGGAAGACTTATACCTGTATAGAATTGATAATATTTACCTTATTTCCTCTCCTACAGAGAACTTTTGGAGAAGAAAACAAATTGTAGTACCTCCAGTGGAAAAGTCCTTTCCAACATTTAATTGTACATTGTTTGAAATATACAAATCGCACTTCACTGGCACTAGTCAGAACCCACAGACACGTTTCAGACCCACTTTTAACACTCAGAGCTACTATCAAGAAAACTCACGTCACTCTGGAGGTCATAGGCTTTTCGTGCATGAATGATGTCATTCTGGTCAGGCAGGCAGATCCATTCATGAAGAGGATGTTTATAGTCCACGTCGCTGACCAAGGTCTGACACTTCTTGGCCAAAACGATACCAAGCATGTCCACTGGGCTACTGTACCTTGTCTTGTATTTCTCAAATTCTTTCTTGTACTCACGGTCACTCTGCACTTTGGCAATGTGGAGGGACCACATTATCTTGGGGTCATCATGTACTGCTCGGGCGCCAATGTGGTGACCCAACTGTTTACGATATGCTTCTTTGTATTTGTACTGAAAGAGAGAATCCAGTAAATAAGGAGGAGGCACAAAGGGCCATTCCCTGTTGTTCTTTCTGTGGTGGTGCTTTCTATGAAACCTTTAAGGCAACAGAGGAGTTTCACTTGTCATGCTGCTGTGATGCTGCATATTGGACTGTTGTGTTCATTGGCACATCCCCCACAGAATAACTTCACAATGGTTCTTTTATATGTGCTAGAGAATTATATGTTGGCAAAAAGTGATAAAAAGTGAATACTGAAATGAAGAACCCAATTACAGTATTAAACCATGACAGTGTCTCAGAAATCCATCATATGAGTGAGCCTATTTAAGAATATACCTGGGGTGTGTGTTTACATGGATCATTAAAATTTTCTAGCATAGTCTGAGAAATAATTTCCTCTTCACAAATGATTTGGGAGGGTTAGTTTAAAAATAAAAAAAATTCTATTATTTAATAGGTGGAGAGTTTCAGTTTTACAAAATGAAAATTCTGGAAATCCATTGTACAACAATATGAATACAATGAACCCTACCAAACAGTATATTTGAAAATGGTTAAGATGGTAAATTTTATATTACATTTCTATTTAATCAGAATTTAAAATTTTGAAAACCTATAAAAGTGGACAATTTTATTACTCTTGGATTAATTTTTAAGATGTCCAGGCATATGTTTTCATTTTTAGGATAAAGAAATACTGATTCTGTGCACCCCATAGCAAGAAAACTGTTAATTTTTTTTGCTATCCTATGTTCTTTTTCAAGTGATGGGGCAAATTCAGTTAAGCCTGCTTCTTTTCTGGCATTTTTGCCTTGAGTGTGTTCCAAGGACAGCTTCTGAGATTCTGTGAGAAGCTCAGCATACATACACCTAACTTTAATTGAGGCACTCACTCCTATTGAGCAAAGATCAAAAATAGGGAGTCAAATGAGCCACATTCCAGTCTAGGCTATGCTTCTGTGATGCTTATGATCTTGGGCAAATTATCTGTATCTTAAGCCTCAATATATTTGCCTACGCACTGAAGGGAGTTAAGGTGGATGATGACCAACAAGACATGCAGCTGTATTCCCTGTGTGGCTGGCCTGATGGTAAGAAATGTTAGCACTTGATTAGCTCTTACATCACTGGCAATATCCCGAGAGGCCTTGGCAGCCACAATGGGAATGGCATCACTTCTCAAGTCATAGCCTTCTTTCTTGGCTTCTTCCATGGCCTGACGATAGAGGTTCTGAGGAAAGAAGAAGTAGCTTTTAAATACAGAATTCACATTCAGTCGAAAAATACATTTTTGTCAAAGGAAGACCACTTTTGGATGCAAAACTACACTAGTATATTCAGCCTTAAATCAGAAAAAGAACTCTCACTTTCTGTTTATCCTTGGATATTTATTTAAATGAAAATTTCATATTCAGCAAGTTTAGACATCACAATCTCTTTGCACAAATCTTATAAATTTCTTACATTAAATAAACAGCTCTTAATGTGTTTAGATTGTTCACTACTTGCTCTTTCGTGCAACAACCAAGAAATGTTGATTTATTTAACTCCAAATTTGAACTGGGAACATTTTTACTAGCAGAGAATAGTATCACATAATAACATATAATAATACTACCACTAGGAGGATGTGTCCATAATAAAATTTAGTGCTGAACTAAGAATGTATCACTCTTTCTGCACTCTGTTAATGTTGATTTGCTCCCTCTTTATTATTTCATCAACTGCTGGAAGTTGTTAGCAGACATGAGGGTAGCAGGTATCAAAGATTTAGGAGTCAAAACTGCAAAACAGATAAAATTCTATTTATTAACTTCTTCTGTGCATTGAGAAAGCACCGTCACTGTTCAATTTCTGTGGCAGGACAGTTGTGTACAGAAGACAAAACACAAATGTGACATGGGAATGTCATTTGAGAACCAAATCATCTATACCAATGGTTCTTAGCCCTTTTTGTTTGTGAATCAGTGAAGAAAATTTTGACTGATTCTGTATTCTCTTAACAAAAAATTTTAAATAACTGCAAATATCAGTATTCAATAAATCAAAACAAGATAAATATACAGTTTGATAACAATTTTTAAACATAAAAAATAAAAATTTATTGGCTCTCTTAATGAGACATGACTTGTAGGAGCTCAGGGTGGCTTGATTGAAAAAGTTTTGATGGGCAATAATGAATTAAGTTGCCTGGTAGAGTTTTGTGGGGTTTCCGATGTTGCTATTTTGTTTGTTTTTTGAGAGAGTCTCACTCTGTTGCCCAGGGTAGAGTGCAGTGGCACAATCTTGGCTCACTGCCTCTCAGATTCAAGTGATTCTCATGCCTCAGCCACTCGAGTAGCTGGGATTATAGGTGCGTGCCACCACGCCCAGCTAATTTTTGCATTTTTAGTAGAGATGAGTGTTGCCATGTTGGCCAGGCTGATCTTAAAATCCTGAACTCAAGTGATCCTCCTGCCTCAGCCTCCCAAATTGCTGGGATTTCAGGCATGAGCCACTGGACCCAGCCATGTTTGATAGAGTTTTAATACTTTCACAAGTGCATCGTAGTAACTACTAGGATAAGTATAACTTTTTTCTTTTTCTTTTAAAAATGAAATCTTTATATTATCATACTTAAATATTTTAATGTTTTAATATTTTAAAATGTATTCTTTCCACCTTTTGCAAAACTTCAAACCTACAGAAAAGTTGCAAGTTCCAACTACCCAACTTATGAACATTTTTGCCATATTTGCCTCCTCTATCTCTTTCTCTTCATGTGTGTTTGTATTTCTTCATTTTACTTATTATTATTTTCAACTGTTGAACTGATTAAGAGAAAATTGTATACAACAAGGCCTTCATCCTTAAATACTTTATCATGTACCTCCTAAGAATAAAGATATTTTACATAACCACAACATATGTATCAGACTCAGGAAACTTAATATTGATACAATATTATTGTCTAGGTCTCTTCTCTTTAATTATCAAATATGCAGTCAATATTCAAATTTCATCAATTGTCCCAATAATTTCCTTTATAGCAATGTTGCTTTCCTATCCAGAATTCAATTCAAGAGAATGAGTAACATTTAGTTCTCTAGTTTCCTTCTTCACCTTTAAACTATGCCTTTTTTGTTTTAACATGAGATGAGAGTGACTATGAAAGAAGTGGATGCCACTCAAACTGTAGGGGCATTCTTGGGCAGATAATTCAGAAGAGTGTGTGTACGGAAGTTGAAGCTATGTTAACTGATTTGCGTAAAATGATCCATGCCAGATTACCCCTTGGAAGGCCTCTGTGTAACCTCAAGGTGGTAGCTGAGGTTTGAAAGCCTCTCATCTATATCCAAATACAGCCTTGAGATCAATCTACGATTGAATAATCTTTAATTTCACTTTCTCCCTTTCCTCCTTTAAGAGGTTTATTGAGTTAGATAAAGCAGACACAGTACCAGTGGACAGTTCTGGAAAAGAACTTAGAAATAATGTATGGTTTTAAGGGAAAAACTACAATGATCTATGGTTCTAAAAGGCTTTATCATCCCTCTACTGTTGAGTGTACTTTTCATTGCTGAGGCTGTGTAAAGACAAAATCTTAAATGTAAGGAAAATCCCTAAAAAGTGTGGCACAAATAATTAAAACTTTATTTTTATGCCCCATTCTCAAATTAGATTGCATTAAGAATACTGGACTAGTATCTGGATTTTAAATATGTTTCAGAAGCACTTAATTTTTAAAAATATTTTTATGACTTAAGACTCTTACAGGGTCATTATTGTGTTTAATAAGTAAATCATTAAGATGTGCCAGTTCATAGTCTTTTCAAGATGAGATTTTACAAGAAAAAGCTAAAGTAAAAATAAGAATCAATTTAATATCTCTGAGATAAATTCGAAGAGGGAATTTGTTTTTCTTCAAAAGTTCTAGGAATGTTTCTTTTGAAAGTGAAAGGCCAAATACTTCAATTATGTTTTTTTCTTTAAGAATAAATGCCCTTGTTTTAAAAATAGTAGAAGCGGGCAAAAATGTGCTTCAATCATCTCATGGCTTCAGACCAAAAAATAGAGTTCTTTAATTGTTTCAACATTTAAAAAAAGATGCAGTACTTCGAAGGAGAGCACACTTTTAGCCATCGTCAAGGATATATTTTAAAGCTTGTTGCTTAAGAAAACTAGGTCAATGAGAACTTAAGAGGAAAAAATAGATGGATTTGCTTACTTTTACATTTACGGAATGAAGGTACCACAGGCAATGGGTTGAGAAGAAATTCAAGTGGGCCATTCTGAAATCTCAGATTCCTCAGGGAATCAACATGATCATTCAATTTTCTTTTTATTTATTTGTGTGTATTGATGGGACATGAGCACGATTTTGCTACATTAACACATTGCACTGTGGTGAAGTCAGAGCCTTCAATGCACGATCATGCAATTTTAAAGAAAGTAAATCCAGCTGAAAATTTTAGAATTAAAAAATAGCCCAATTTCCTTGCAGCAGTCTGAAAAAAAAAAAAAATCTACCTCAATTCCCCTAATGTGAACAAATGAGAGAGGCTTAAGAGCGTCTTTACAATCTGGAATAGAAATTAACTTCATCTGCCGAGAAGATAACCCAACTAAGAAGCTCTGTGGCCAAGAGAAAATGGCCCACTCAAAAGTGACTGAAGCCAAGGCCAATCAAATATTTATAATCAGGCTTGTCAGTTGGTCTGTTTTCTAATGCTGGAGAAAGTGAAATCATACCCTCTTCATTTTACTGGTTATGATTACTTGATCTAAGCATGCCTCCTCTTTAAGACTTCATTATTATAGGCAAAAGTAATTAATATGGGTAAAATAATAAATTCGGTTATCTTTAAAATCAGTACTTAAATTTTCTAGTGCTGTCAAACTGAAGAAAACTCTGCCTTTCTTTCTTAAAAAAAATGAAGACACATAAACATGTTTAAAAAATTAGTACTCTTCTTGAATCAACCATATAAATTCTTGACTTTGGCAAGAACAATTGAGCAAAATGCTATTTATGCAGCAGTATTTCTGGACTGCAAAGATATGCAATGACGAGTTTAGCAAGGCTGGAGATAGTTCATAAAAGAATGTACTTTATTCTTCTCAGGCCGTGTGAAATGGGTAAAGTTAAGCATTCTCATAAGTTCTTGTAAATAAAGCTGAAGTTATTTTGAGCATATTAAATACACCTAATTTTCATGGTGAGTGTAAAGGAGAGACATTGAAGTTTATTAAACAAATATTTTGCACCAGGCTCCACACTGGACATGTTAAATATTTTACCTCATTTAGTCATTCTTTAAAAATTCTTTAGGATAGGCATTTTAATCCTACTTTACAGATGAGGTAAATGAAGAAAAGAAGCAAGTACTAAACTGATTAATAGCAAGAATTACTTTTTACAATTATGTTTTAGTCATTAATAGTTGACTTAAGATATTTTTCCCCCTCCTAAAATGAAGACATTTTTGTGTCTGTCTGTCTGCCTCTCTCTCTCTCTGATTTATCTACCTTTCTATCTACCTATTTTTTAACACAATGATATGTATATTCAAGATAGGGTAAATGGCATAAAAAGCCAACTAAGCTAACTGGCTTACGTGAGGATTAAATCCATAATTCTGACATTTTTACATGAGCAAAAATCAATGTGGCTAGACCAAAGAAATAAAATAATCTTACCTCACTATAATTTATTTTATTTTGTCTTGCCAACATGATTTCAGGTGTATCAGGCATAATATGGACTTGGGTCTTGTCTTTGTCCCAGGCTTCTGTGTATAATCGCTGTGAAGGATAAAAAGGTTAATGAATTAGAAAAGCAGTTTGTTGTAAACAGGAGTTTTCAATTAAGAAATCATGACAAAATTGAGAGGCAGCTTTCTTGCTGTCTGTGCATGTGCTGTATGTTAACACTCTTTTCAACCTCTTTGATTTTACAATATACTTATTGTAACAAAATATAAATGTATACTAATATATGAAAAGAAATATATATATATATGTGGCATATATATATAATCAAACACACACACACATGTGTATGTGTGTGTTTGGTAACCCCCCACCCCAATTAAATTAAAAGCAAGTATTTCCCAAGCATATATTCACATCCATATTTGTACCATGGTTATATTAACAAATCCTTCCCACAATTTTATTTTTTTGGCGCTGTTTTTCGCTGGTTAATTAACTGCAAATATACCCGGATATGCTATCTCTAGATTTCTTTTTGATACGTATTATGAAGATTTGCATCTTTCTTTTTTTTTTTTTTCTTTAATGAGACAGAGTTTCACTCTGTTGCCCAGGCTGGAATGCAGTAACACAACCATGGCTCACTTCAGCCTCAACCTCTCCAGGCACAGGTGATCCTCCCACCTCAGCCTCCCAAGTAACTAGGATACAGGTGCACGTCACCACACCCAGCTGATTTTTATATTTTTCGAAGAGACAGGGTTTCAACATGCTGCCCAGGCTAATCTCCAACTCCTGAGCCCAAATGATCTGCCACCTCAGCCTCCCAAAAGTGTTGAGATTACAGGTGAGAGCCACTATGGCTGGCTCACATCTTCCTTGTTTGTTCTGTGCTTACCTAAATGTGTATTCAGCAAGAAAGAAACCTTCATACCAAACCATTAGCTTTTACAGGCTTCAAACAATTTGAACTAAAAATAGCTGTCCTATTCTTAACTCTGGCTATTTTACAAGAGATGTCAAAGCAGAAATGCTCCCATATATTGTTATCTAACAGAATAGAGAATTCAATTGAATCACTCGACATTGGATAGCAATTTAACTGGATTAAACAAAAGAGACTAACTTAATTAACAATAGGTTTCTTAAATGACACACAGCTCTGACTTATTTTCCCACAAATTGGGGGCTCACCTTGTTCATATTGAGAGCATTGTTCTTGGCCAACACCTGCTCTGGAGAATCAGTGATGCTGGTAAATTTCAGCTTGTCCCGAGGCTGGCGGTAGATGTGATCACTCAGTATTTCTGCAGCTCTCTTGCACTTGACCACATCCATAGACCCAATGGGGACCCAGCCAATGCCTTTCAGCCACTGGAGATCGGATTTGTAAATGTTCTGGAGAGATTAAACACAAAAGCAAGTATTACTGAAGTTGTTTTAACATGATTTCAAAAATAAAAAATTAACACTAGAAAAGTTTGGGCAGTCAAACTTCATGTATGTGTCCTTCAGTACATGAAGGCTGAATTGAATATAGTCTCATGGTATTTCTTTCTCTCCAAAAAAAAAAGAAGAAGAGGTGGCTAAAAACGAGCAGAAAGAAGACTGTCATCCCTTCTGAGAGTTCTATCTAATCCTAGACCACTATCTTAGTGTTTCTATGAATTACTATCATGAACACAGTTACCATGGATCTTAAGTACTCACATCGCTCTGGAGGTCATAGGCCTGCCGAGCGTGGATGACGTCATTCTGGTCGGGCAGGCACGTCCACTCGTGCAGGTAGTTCTTGTAGTCCACGTCACTGACTAAGGTCTGGCACTTCTTGGCCAGCACCACCCCCAGCATGTCCACTGGGCTGCTGAACCTGGTCTTCCACTTCTCAAAGTCCTTCTTGTACTCCCTATCACTCTGGATCTTGGCCACGTGCATGGACCACATCATCTTGGGGTCATCTTTAATGTTCCGGGCTCCAATGTGGTGGCCAAGCTGCTTGCGGTAACCATCTTTGTATTTGTACTAAAATAAAGGTGGTCATTTCAAAAATAAAAATGAATAGAAAGGCTTAGAAGTGTCATTAATTTAAAACTTTATTATTTTAAAATTGCTAATTCTTGCAGAGAAATGAAAGAATCTGATGATCAGTTTATTTCCCTCATCCTGAATTCTGATTAGATTTTACAGCACTAATCTAATGGGCAGTAATCTAATGGAAGTCTCATAAATAGCCTAACAGCAACAGTCTAATAGGAATAGTCCAGTGGGAAGGTAAGCCAAACTACATGGTCCTATGGCTTGTAGACATTACGTCCTTGAAAATAAAGGAAGCCACACTTTCCAGAAGATCATTTGGTACTGCGTAGTGGCGTTTCTTCATCTTGGGCCCATGAAGTCATTAACCCAAAACTCTTACATATGATTTTGAGACTGCTATTCCTGAGTCCACTGACAGTAATTTAACCCTCCACCACCATCCAACATACCCACACTCCTTCCCAAATCTGACTCTGCTGACTTTCACTAGGGCACTGACTCTCTGAAGTGAACTGGATTATGTTTCCATCCTACAAGCCCTGCTCTGTTGGAGATCAAATTTGACTGAGGTTTGTTGGGGATTCCTCAAGTGAGAAAATGGAATGTATGTCTACAAGAAAAGCATTTTGTTGGTGGTGGTGGAAAGGGGTAACTGGATATTTTCTATTTCAGACACCACACCACACAAATATTTACAGAAGTCTGAATTTTCAGCTGGGCATAGTGGCTCATGTCTGTAATCCCAGAACTTTGGGAGGCCAAGGCAAGCAGATCACCTGAGGTCAGGAGTTCGAGACCAGCTGACCAACATGGTAAAACCTTGTCTCTACTAAAAATACAAAAATTAGCCAAGTATGGTAGCAGGTGCCTGTAATCCCAGCTACTCAGGAAGCTGAGACAGGAGAATCACTTGAAGCTGGGAGGCGGAGGTTGCAGTGAACCAAGATCATGCCATTGCACTCCAGCTTGGGCGACAAGAGCGAGACTCTGAGATTCCATCTTAAACAAAAAAAAAAAAAAAAAAAAGGAAGAAGAAGTCTGAATTCTCCTACCAAATAACCCACCTCTTTCAGAGATGGGAGGAAGAGAAATTATGCTCACCATTTTGTTGTTTTCCTTGTCTTTGTCTTTCTGTTTTCATTTTAAAAGAACTCAGAACAAAGCACTTAAGATAATTTTCCAAAAAAAAAAAAAAAAAAAAAGAGCTGGCAAAAACAGAGCAGATTTGGGGAAAGGTGGATTTTCCTACACTTGGTTCTATCAGCTCTTTTTCTGAGGTTGAACCAATACATGTAACTAAGTTATTTTTTAACACCTCTTCTGCCATTTTCGGTTTTCTGTAATGCTCCATGCTCAAAATATGGAGATGAATTTCTCATAATTATAGATATGAAAAAATGTAGAATCACATCCAATTTTATACTGAATTGAAGTATACTGGTTTAGGTCACCCTCTTCCTCCCTGGGACTTAGATACTAAAGTCTTATGAAGCTTAAAATCTAAGTTTTTTCAGATGAAAAACATTTATTTGATTTAGAAAAATAAGTCAAAAAATGTGCTTAAACTGGCCCCCAAATGTTATAATAGTAATGATCCTGCCTCTTCACTTCATCCATCCAGGTAAATATCAAGGGTGTTGCTACTCACGTCACTGATAATGTCCCTGGAGGCCTTGGCAGCCACGATGGGGATGGCGTCACTTCGCAAGTCGTAGCCTTTCTTTTTTGCTTCTTCATTGGCAAGTTTGTATAGACTCTAAAGAAAGAAAGCCAAAGAATTCAAGCAAAAGGTTTGACATCAACAATTCAGAGATTATTAAGTGACTTATATAATAAAATTTTAAAAAGGATAGGAATTGGAAACAATCCAAGTTTCTGGCAATATGTAAAGGAAATAAATTATATTCTACCAAAAATACTATACAGCATTAGATATAAATGTGACATATCAATGAATATTAATATGTTTTTATATATTAATTTATTGTATTCATTACAGATTAATATGTTATGCATAAATATTATACACATATCAGCATAGATTAATATAATCTAGTAATACAGATTGATGAGCAAAGCAGCAATCCATATATATCACTAAGTGGAAAAAAATGGCAGAACAATGTTTAATATTATCCATTTATGTGTGTAAATATATTTTTATTCATTTTTCATTATCTACAGTTTGTATGACAATCATGTAATATTTTATAACGTTCAAAAGACACGACAAATTAAATTCTAAAAAACATAGTTAACAACTACAATCACAACTTTTTAAATTTTGGTTATATCATATTAGTAAACCAAGTGTCTATAAAATTGCATTTTACTTTTAAGAAAGCCAATAATCAATGTTGTTGATAGAGAACAGTTCTTCCTCATGCCTAAGGTTTTCTTTCTACAGACAAAGCTCAATTATTTTAACTGTGGCCTTTTCTGTCCCTTTACTCTCTCTGCCCTGGAGAGGTGCAGTGATTTACTGATGTATCTAATTGGTAGGGATGGAATTAGTGGGGAGGCTTCGCTCAGCCCTGCCCCTCTCCCCTCTAGGAAGGAGCCTGGTATTCTCCTCTGTTTCTCTGTTCTCTAAGCAGAGCCTCACCTCTGAGCGGGGAGAATCAGGGCAGATCATCTGCTCCAGAACAGCCTGTGCCTGGTAGGAAATCCTAATTCTGATGTTCAGTTAGCATGCTTATTGGCTCTCATACAAATGGATCCTTTAACCTAACTTTAGTAGGTTTTTTTTTTTTTTTTTTTTTTTTTGAGACGGAGTTTTGCTCATGTTGCCCAGGCTGGAGTACAATGGCGCGATCTCAGCTCACCGCAACCTCTGCCTCCTGGGTTTAAGTGATTCTCCCGCCTCAGCCTCTTGAATGGCTGGGATTACAGGCATGCACCACCACACCCAGCTAATTTTTGTATTTTTAGTAGAGAAGGGGTTTCTCCATGTTGGTCAGGCTAGTCTCAAACTCCCGACCTCAGATGATCTGCCCGCCTTGGCCTCCCAAAGTATTGGGATTACAGGCATGAGCCACCATGCCCAGCCACGCTAGCAGTTTTTTTTAAAGTGAGATTTTTGACTTCTATTTCTGCTCCCTTGTTTTATTTATTAATTTTACTCAGGGCCCAGGTAGGGAAGAAGTGTGCATTATTAGAGGCCTCCTTGGGAGGGGTAGCACATTTAGTAAATAAACATATAGCACACCCAGTAGAACTTGATTTTCAGATAAACAACAAATAATGTTTTGGTGGAAATAATGGGCCCGTATTTTATCTGACAATCCTAAGAAATACCTAAAACACTACTTAGTCCCACTGACTCACATTGGAAATCGCCATGAACAGAAAAGACAATGCAACTTCAGTTTGCCAGTGGAATTTCATATACTATTCAACCCAGAGATGAAAGGTTGGATGGGCGGAGTATTAAGTGAAAGACCCACATGCACCATGATAGCTGAGGCCCAAGAATCTCCATAAAACTAATATAGACAGACAACAACAACACTATAATGTAGCACCACGGAATTTTGCCGCACCTCACTGTAGTTGATTTTGTTCTGCCTTGCCAACATAATCTCTGGTGTATCCGGCATTATGTGAATTTGAGTCTTGTCTTTGTCCCAGGCCTCTGTATATAAATGCTATAAAGAAGATAAGATGTTGATTAAAAATCATTTGAAATAGAAATGACAAAAAGTTCATGTAAAACTGTTATTGAGGAAAAATAAGCCAGACTTGAACATTAAGTAATCCACTGGAAGTGTGAGTCTTATTACTAGTTATCAAGATTGAAACTGGGAATAATCAAAATTATTTAGAGGATTTCAAGCATATAATTTAAAAAGTAAATGCGACCCCATGGCTTCATAGATAATTTCACTCCATTAGTCATTAAAGTTTAATAACATCTTCTGGCATCTTGTAGAAGCTGGAGGCAGCTGGGGCTCACCTTGCTCATGTTGAGGGCATTGTTCTTGGCCAGCACCTGCTCCAGAGAATCAGTGACGCTGGTGAATTTCAGCTTGTCTGGAGGTTGGCGGTAGATGTTATCACTCAGTATTTCTGCAGCTCTCTTGCACTTGACCGCATCCATAGACTCAATGGGGACCCAGCCAATGCCTTTCAGCCACTGGAGATCTGACTTGTAAATATTCTGAGAAGAGGAAAAAAGTCAAAAACTCTTCATCAAGATCAAAATATTTTGGGCAAATATGCAAACAGAATCAGTAATAAAGTGCAATTGTGTTTTCTATTCAGAAAACACAATTCTAGAAGAATTATGCTCAGAAATGACCCAGAAATATCTTCTAGCTTTAATAAAAAGTTATCAAATGTCTCAGGTTATTAGGAGAGGAGTGATCTCAAGTAATATCCTCTGTCAGTTGGTTCAGTGAACATTATCATAATTGTAATGTCTCTACGCAGGGAAGAATACCAACCCGGAGTGACAGAAACCACACAAACTTCCAACAACAGGCTCTTCGTGAATCAATTTTAGGCCTAGCTAAATGAAACACTCCAAAGCCATTAAAAGTTTCACTGTTTAAGAATATTGATGACATATAGAAATGTCATTAATACAATATGAAATTTTAAAGTAGCACATAAAACAATGTGGGTAGATAAATTACACGAATTAGAGTGGGTTTTTCTAGTGGTTGGATTGTGTTGGATTATTATTCCCTTCGATGTATTCTTCCATGTATTTCAAAATACCTGTAATGCCTTTAAAAGCACCGTTAAAATATAACAGTGATGTAGAACCCCTGAAACCCTGAGGCAGATCTTCAACAGCTGTAACTCTGTCCAAGATTCAGGACAATAAATACATATTTAATTGTTCATCTATTAAATAAACAGTTTCATTATGCAGGGTCCCTGTCTTTTCCTCACCAAGTCCTCAAGATGGAAGCACAGACACCTATACAGAATCACCTTGTCATATTTTTATTTCTCATTTTATTTTAAAACATTTTTTTGCTAAAGATTTTTATGTACCCATTAAGTACTCATAACTACTTCACAGTCATAGTATTGGATCTTTGCTTGGCTCATTAGAAAGATTTCCCCTGTCACAGCAACTAAGTAGAAAATAAAAACTCACATTTTGTAGTCTAGACAAAAGACCTACTAGAATTGGCCTGTGCTAACTAGTTATTGCCCATGAATAAAAATAGCAAGAGTGAAAACAGGACGGGCACGGTGGCCCATGCTTGTAATTCTAGCACTCTGGGATGCTGAGGTGGGTGGATCCCCTGAGGTTAGGAGTTCGAGGCCAGCCTGGCCAACATGGTGAAACCCCCATCTCCACTAAAAATACAAAAAATTAGTGGGGCATGGTGGTGGCGGTCTGTAAGTCCAGCTACAGAAAGGCTGAGGCATGAGAATCACTTGAACCCAGGAGGCGGAGGTTGCAGTGAGCCGAGATCACCCCACTGCACTCCAGCCTAGGCAACAGAGGGAGACTGTCTCAAAAAAAAAAAAAAAAAAAAGAATGAAAACAGTAACAGTTTATACCTCTGGAATGCTTTTTAACTTCCAAATACTTCCCACAGTATGAAGGTCATATCAAAGGGTGAGGAAGGCAATCCAGAGAAGGTACCCAGCAAATAGACAGATGGCAAGCAATCTGTCAATGTTGTCATTGTATGGGTGACATTAACCCTTTTAAACTATCTTTTATGTGCAGGCAAAGCCTTTCTTTTTGGAAAGAATTGCTAAACACAGGGTTCTGTATGTCAAAAGCTACAGAACAGACGTGGGAGTTTTCTCAGGTAGGCTGTAAGGCTTTAGGAACAACCAATTAACGTGTAATTATTACTAATTAGTTTTAGTCACCAAAACTTGCTAGTGCTTTAATTCCTTCAAAGTTTATAAAATTCAGAGTGCAGGAAATGTGCCTCTCACATCGAGATTTGAGATAGTGCACCTGCTTCCAATAGGAGGTAGGTTCTGTCATTACCATGTGGCTCCTCCGTAGAGAGCCACGCCTGGAGGAAGTTTCTGTGAAACAGTCCGGTAGTGTACAAAGAGACTTCTTTTATTTCATAAGCATAATATTTAGCATTGCAGTAGGCGGAATTCAATAATTCTTTGTTTTGCAAAGAAGCCAAAAACAAATTCCAAAGTAATTTCTTTTTAAAATAAAAACGTTTCTTCCTTCCTTAAAAGAATAAAATAAAATGTCTCCCTCTAGTGGACCCTGAATTCCAACGTTACTTAATTCTGATTTTGTTTTTCCAAGACCAAATCCACTTTGCAAATTTTACTTTCTTATGAAGTCTTCAATGTATTCATGATAAAGCAATAAAATTATATTCTGATTTAAATCTTATTCATAAACCAATCAATCTTAACTTGAGTAGGTCAATGCATTGTATAATAAAGGATAATTTTCACATAAATTATTTCTATGAACAGCTCCATTTATAGATGCTGTACTCACATCACTCTGGAGGTCATAGGCCTGCCGAGCGTGGATGACGTCATTCTGGTCGGGCAGGCACGTCCACTCGTGCAGGTAGTTCTTGTAGTCCACGTCACTGACTAAGGTCTGGCACTTCTTGGCCAGTACCACCCCCAGCATGTCCACTGGGCTGCTCAACCTGGTCTTCCACTTCTCAAAGTCCTTCTTGTACTCCCTGTCACTCTGGATCTTGGCCACGTGCATGGACCACATCATCTTGGGGTCATCTTTAATGTCACGTGCTCCAATGTGGTGACCGAGTTGCTTGCGGTAACCATCTTTATATTTGTACTAAAATGAAAGTGCACAAATCAGGTTTTTATTGTAACTCCCTTAGAGGCCACAAGTCTGTACAAAATCAACTTGCTTATATCATAGTTCAACTGACTTTTGTTAATAAGCACTAACTCAAGCCAGTATCCTGCCTTCATCCTGGAAGCCTTTATGGAGGTAGAAAAATAGATGGAATTCATGTAATTGTAGTGTATACCCCACATCACCTACAGCCTGGTACTAAGGAATATCTCTGAAAACAGGAAGTGCATATGTGGGGAAAGGTCACCTGTGGAAGCCAGGGAGAGAACATTTGAACCAGGTAACCCAGAGAACTGGATTCTAAACACTAAAAGCATGTCAGGAAAAGGGTGCACTTCGTGGAATGGTGTCTTTAATAAACAGTAAAATGAATGACTGATTCCTACAAGGACCACCTGTAGTAGCAACAGAGGAGAATTTATTATTATTATCATCATTATTATTTACTGGATTCATGCATTCAATGGCAGTGGCAAGCTTTTGGCATCATTTTTAAACAGACTGTACTTGTAAAACTGACATAGCAACCCAACTGGTTAGATCATGCTCCTAATAAGGTCATGGGTTCTAGCCTCACATGGGCCAACAATGCTTTTATTATTTATGTCCAATGAGAATATTCTGAAATCTAAGCCAATTATCCAAAATACATGCTTTTAGTCTCAAAGATAGCTGCCTGAGAAAGTGTAGGTGAGTCAGCAAGAGGCAGTACGGTACAATGGAAAGGAATGAGATTGTCTGGAGTCTCAACTCCACCACTCACTAGGAGATTGATTTTAGACAAGTTGCTTAAACAATCCACAAAATGGGGATAATGAGGATATCTACATTCTAGGGCAATTATGAAGAATAAGTGAGACAATGCATGTAAAGCACTTAGCAAAGAGTTCTCAATTGGTTATTATTATTTCATTATTTATTATTATTGGATGAGTCCATTTGCTGAGAGGTTCCCACATACACAAAGCTGAATCACTAACAGAAGATTCCAATATAAAGGACAAGTGGCCTTGATTTTTAGAACAGTCGTTCGTTTCTCAAGAATCCTTGAGACACCGGGAAAGGATGTCAGTTTTACTCTGGGAGACACACTACAAGACTAGAAGGTATTGTTAAGAGTGTGACCTTGGCTGGGCATGGTGGCTTACGCTTGTCACCCCAGCACTGTGGGAGGCTGAGGTGGGTGGATCACCTGAGGTCAGGAATTTGAGACCAGCCTGGCCAACATGGTGAAACCCCGATGCTACTAAAAATACAAAAATTAGCCAAGCATGGAGATGGGCACCTGTAATCCCAGCTACTTGGGGGGCTGAGGCAGGAGAATTGCTTGAACCCGGGAGGTGGAGGTTGCAGTGAGCCAAGATCGTGCCATTGCACTCCAGCCTGGGCAACAAGAGCAAAACGCTGTCTCAAAAAAAAGAGTGTTGACCTTAGGTCAGTAGCCACCTCTGGCACTGATCAACTGCTTTCTTTTCATAAGGGTGAACTGCAATAGCAAGTGCCATACGTGTTTTAAAATACTATATATTAAAACGTTACATAAAGCCAGGCCCTGAATCTCACTAGCAGAACTTAAGTTTATAAGCTTTTTATAAGCCTGATGATAATTCTTACATAAGCATCTCCAAGCCTGCAGCCTCACTCTAGCAGTGTACACATGAATGAATCTTCTCTATTCTTGGTTGACCAGTTCTCACGGAAGACGCTGTGTCCTACAGGTTACAAACCCCTTTTATAAACACCAACATTTTCATTTCCCTTAAAACTGAGGTTTTGAAAAATCTCACACAAATACATCAGGATATATTTTTAAAGGTCCAGGAAAGGTTCTTTTTCAAGATTTAGTTAAGTGAAAATGCCACATTAGATTGACCACATACTCAGAATGGAATTGACAACTCACGTCACTGATGATGTCCCTGGAGGCCTTGGCCGCCACTATGGGGATGGCGTCGCTTCGCAAGTCATAGCCTTTCTTCTTTGCTTCTTCATTAGCAAGTTTGTACAGACTCTAAATTTGGGCAAATAATAATCATCATCAGCTAGATGCTGACATTTATATCTAAAAATTGACAGAGGACTATGATAATTCACTAAGTTCTCCACAGACAGTGCCTATAATTATCTCACTTCTGAGAGTTCTAAGCCTTCTGCATGTTTGCTGCAGTGAAGACTCAAAAATAAGGGTGGGCATGGTGGCTCATGCCTGTAATCCCAGCGCTTTGGGAGGCTGAGGTGAGTGGATCATCTGAGGTCAGGAGTTTGAGACCAGCCTGACCAGCATGGTGAAACCCTGTCTCTGCTAAATACAAAAAAAATTAGCCGAGTGTGGTGGTGCCTGTCTGTAATCCCAGTTATCAGGGAGGCTGAGGGAGGAGAATTGTTTGAACCCAGGAGGCGGAGGTTGCAGTTAGCTGAGATTGTGCCATTGTACTCCAGCCTGGACAACAAGAGCGAAACTCCGTCTCAAAAAAAAAAAAAAAAAAGATACCCATGAAGACCAACGCACCTTTATTTTTTACTTTAAAAACTATGTTGAATTAAGTATATATACATATTATAGGTTGTTTTAAAATTTTTTAATTAAAACAATAAATCTGGTTTAAAAATTATGGGAAAAATTAAGCTGAAACTCATAGGTCTAGCATGGTAAAATGTGGGTGGGAGGGAAAGACTTAACTGTTGATCATGGCAATCAATTCAACTCATATTTATTCTGCCCTGACCCTGTGTCTCTGACTGTGGTGGGTACTTGGGAATCAAAGGTGAGGTTGAGGCCCCTCTTGACCTAAAGTTTCCTGATAGAACTGATGGAGAGACTGATAACCTGTGAAACCAACTGCTGAAAAGTCCAACCGCATTAATAATGAAGAGCTCCAGAAAGGAGTCATTTATTCTGAATTGAGAATCAGGGAAGGTCTTGCAGATGGGGTGACCTTTGAGTTGGACTTGGAGCAGAGTTTCAATAGACTCGGGTAGCATGAAGGGCAGAGGAAGTCACGTGAATCAAGGCACCACTGCGGAGGGGAAGCAGAGGGGTGCTGAAGAAGGTGGGTGAGGCCCCAGGGAAAAGTGGCAGGAGAGGGCTGAGAAGAGCCTGGAGTCGGACTGTGAACGCCTGATTCTAAGTTGGTGTTTAATTCTACAGAAAATAGGAAAGCAGCCACAAAGTTCTCTTCTTTTTAACACCGGAGGGGGAGTGCGCACGGCAGTGTCCCAGTCTGGGTGGGTGGAATAGGGGATCGCAGGCAAAAGGAGGAAGGGCACCTGGACCTCCTCGAACTGGCAGCTGAGCAGCTGCACCAACACATCTCTGAGCTTTTCAGCAAAGACAGAGTTGAGAATTCCAGAAATGCTGAGTGGTTAGATACAGGGGGCGCCCTTTGTTTCCTGAAATTCCTGCACGTGTAATGCATGTTTTCCTGTAACAAGACCTATCTTATAGGTTTAGCTAAAAATTCAATCCCTTCTGACTGGGGAGTAAGACTTGCTGTTTTTAGTTTTTGGTGACAATTAAGAGCTAGCTACACAAGCACTAAAATTACAGTCTCATTTCCAAAATAAAATTACTTAAGATGGTGGCAATTCCACCTAAATTCTCTAAATTGTGCTCTTCAGAAGAGTAATATACTGTTGATTTATGCTGCCAAAGAAACAATATTTTCCTTGCTGGTGGCACAAAGCCAGGTGAAATAACTAACACATCAGCTGCCAGAATCCTAGATTCACAAAAATCTCCACTAGCTTATACCCACAAACTCAGTATAAGAAGAAACTGCAGAGGTAAATGCCAATCTTTGAACAGAGATAAATTACCAAATGCACAAATGCAGGATGGAAGAAACCTAGCTTTAGTGCACATAAGATGTCTTAGAGTTTAAGTTGATCTCAAGTTGTGTGTGCACCAGTGGTGATGGCTGCCAACGTGCCCTGGGAGCACAGGATGCAGAATAGAGGTCAAATGTCCAGAAGAGGAAACACAATAGTTAAGTGTATTCAACGCCAGTCATTCCTCATTCATAATATTTTGCTTGGTTCTGAGAGTCCCATTTTTTGATATCATGTGAGGAATGCTCAGGAACTTGGGATATTTGGATTTGAAAGTGAACCTGGGGTAAATGTGGCAGGGGAGGCACCCTGGTGCTGCTCTCCATCTCTGAGGGTTGGCACAGATTTGTTCTGTGCAGCTTCAGAGGACTATGGGAGTTTTCAGAGGGAAACGTTGTGACTCAATACATCAGAAGCACTTTCTCATAAATTTTCTAGAACAAATGGACTGATTTATGAGATTACTTCCTTGCCATTGGGAACCCTTAACCAAAGGCAGGTCAACAACCTATTTGGAGTAGGGGGGGCACCATTGCACTGGAGTGGACGCTTGGCTCTCTGCCTAAGTATCTGTGATTCTGGAATGGTGGCATGTGGCCTTGTGCTCACTGAAAGTGAAAAGGAAATGGGCTTGCCAATATATATATTGACAGATATTTCTCTCTCTTTCTCTCTGTGCATATATTTGTGTTTTTGTGTGTATGTGTGTTACCTGGTGGTACTGTGGATTTTAGTTCCTGCCTTTAATCTTATACACTAAAAAATCTTAAATATGGATCCTAAACCACCATTTAGGAACAATATATGGAAAATATGTTTACTTCAGGTATGCTTTAGCATAAAGGGGAGATACACGTATAGGTCAATTGCTAATTTCCTAACTTCAAAAATTAATAAAAGAAAATGGTCTACATAATCTCATGGTTACAGCTTAATTAGTTCTTGTCATTTGTATTTCCTAAATGATAATTCATTTGCATAAAGTTTGACATTTATGCTGGTGATTGAGAAATGCAAGAGTTGTTACTCACACGAAGCACAAAAAAGATTCTTTATAAAGCTGTCATGTGGCATTACATCACCATAGAGTAGATCAATTGAAACAAGCAGCAATGTGCAAATGTCGAAGAATCTGCTCTCACCTCACTGTAGTTGATTTTGTTCGTTCTCGCCAACATAATTTCCGGTGTGTCTGGCATTATGTGGATCTGGGTCTTGTCTTTGTCCCAGGCTTCTGTGTATAAACGCTATAAAAAAATAGACAAATTCATCAGGAAAAAAGTTCTGTGTATAGTTAATACGAATTTTAGGGCCACAAAAACTCTATAAACAAAAAATAAATAAAAGGTTATGGGTCTTATATAGAACTTACTACTTGGAGGTGTTTTATGCACACCTACAAGTAGTAAGTTCATAGTGGAACATGTATTTATAAATGCATTCTAATAATCTGAAATGTATGTTAACAAAAGAAAAATGAGAATAAGCATATTTTATGCAAAGACTATTTTTTC
Source organism: Ateles fusciceps (assembly GCA_036589455.1). NCBI lineage: Eukaryota > Metazoa > Chordata > Mammalia > Primates > Atelidae > Ateles > Ateles fusciceps. Next base: position 10,948,115 of record JAZHEH010001266.1, on the reverse strand, counting down.
ATAAAATATGCCACTTTATCAAAACCATTAAATGATAGCTAAAGTAAATATAAAAATATACATGACATATATCAGTTATGAATAGATGACAGGCCGACAGACAGACATATAGACAGATGCCTTTTGTTGCTCGATGCTCTCTTTCCTCATTAATGCTTCCTTTTTGTAGATTCAGCTTTAGGAACCCCACTTTGGTTCTTAATTTTGAAGTCTCACCTTGTTCATAGTGATGGCATTATTTTTGGCCAACACTTGTTCCAGAGAATCAGTCACACTGGTAAATTTGAATCTGTCTGGAGGCTGGCGATAGATTTTATCACTCAAAATTTCTGTTGCCCTTTTGCATTTTTCCACATCCAAAGAGCCAATGGGCACCCAGCCGATGCCTCGCAACCACTGAAGATCAGACTTGTACATATTCTGTTGACACAAATAGTCAATAAATATTTATCTCTGTATTAGCAATGCATTTCCATCTAAAGGATAAGAGATCAAGTAAAATCACTCTCAAAATATAGTTTGGTGGACAAGCCAGGTATCACACAATATTCCATTTTGGTCTGAAGGGTTAAAGGATTAAAATTTCTAAGGATAAAGGCATGCTATTTGCCTCTTGCAGGGGGGAGCTGGCGAGTTTGTGTCATATATTGCCATGTTCTCCAAGGGGTGGTAATTAACTAATTTCCCACCTCTGGCCGTTATTATGACTCTCAGTACTCACGTCGCTCTGGAGGTCATAGGCCTGCCGAGCGTGGATGACGTCACTCTGGTCGGGCAGGCACGTCCACTCGTGCAGGTAGTTCTTGTAGTCCACATCACTGACTAAGCTCTGGCACTTCTTGGCCAGCACCACCCCCAGCATGTCCACTGGGCTGCTGAACCTGGTCTTCCACTTCTCAAAGTCCTTCTTGTACTCCCTGTCACTCTGGATCTTGGCCACATGCATGGACCACATCATCTTGGGGTCATCTTTAATGTTCCGGGCTCCAACGTGGTGGCCGAGCTGCTTACGATAGCCTTCTTTGTATTTGAACTAGAAGAAAAAAAGACAGAGAATCACGTGTTTTAACTTTTAGTAAAATGCAATTACTAAGCCTAAACTTTTCTATTTATTTATAGAAAAATTTTCCCTGAATAAATTATATATGATAGATATATCTTGTAAACCATTTAGAAAATAAATGAAATATATGTCCTATATCATCACATATGAAATATGTATCTTATATAAAATATATATCATATAGATGATATATATATTCAAACACACAGGAAAAAAAGAAAAATTAAGATATAATGCTGCAACTAAGAAATAATTTTTTATGATTCATGTGTGAGAATATAATTAGAAGTCATACTGTATATGAGTTTGTGCCTGCTTTTTTCAATTATTATATAAGCATTTCTATGGTCATTAAAGACTCTTTCCATACTTAATTTTTTTGAGAAAGCATCTCTCTCTATTGCCCAGGTTGAAATGCAATCTTGTCTCACTGCAACCTCCAACTCTTGGGCTGAAGTGATCCCCCCGCCTCAGCCTCTCAGTAGCTAGGACTACAGGCAAGTGCCATCATAACTGGCTAACTTTTAAGTTTTTTGTAGAGATAGTGTCTTGCTAAGTTGACCAGGCTGGTCTCGAACTCCTGGCCTCAAGTGATCCTCCCACCTTGGCTTCCCAAAACACTGGGATTGCAGGTGTGAGCTATGGTGCCTGACTTATACACATGATTTTAAATGACAGCAGGTATTTCATTATATGGTATTTAACTCTTCTGTGATTGTTGAACGTTTATTCTTAAATTATTATTACTTCCCATATTTTGGAAATAAAGAAAAAAATCTAGAGTTTTTTTTTTTTACTTCATAGACAAAAGAAATGGAAAGATAAAAATTTTTAGAAATGTGAGCAAATCCATCTTTTAAAGAAAGCAAATATTTGTAGCCCATCACTGGATGTAGAAACAAATATATGTTCCACATGAATTGATAAACTTTGAATAATGTGTCCTGTAATTCAGCCCTGGTAGATTCATTGGTTCATACAGCATAGGCTGGTTTCTGAAGGAACCCTACAACAAGTTCAACTGTATATGAGAAATACATCATTGGAAAAGCCAAGAAAATTATCTGAACTATAGTCAAGTATACAATACTTCTGTTCAGCAGGAAATGGACATGTTTTGAAATGCACGTTGCTATGGACTCAACCATAACTAGAATTCAGGCTTTGTGTTCATAACTCTATTATCATTATTTTAAACCATTCACTGAAACAACAAACTTAGCAACAGCTTTAACTTCTTGGCTTATTTGTGCCACTATAAATCCAGGAGAGAGAAATAAATCTTTGAGCCAAAGCTAAGGCAAAGAACTTTCCAAGGATACTTACTTCGCTTGCAATATCTCTGGAGGCCTTGGCTGCCTTGATAGGAATGGCATCTACTCGCATATCATAACCTTTCCTCTTGGCTTCTTCTAGGCCAAGCTTATATAATTTCTAAAATAGACATAAATACTAAGTTGGATTTATAAAGTGCAGTGTAAGGAAAATGTATCATGCACTATGAATATGTTGCTTACCTCACTGTAATTTACTGTGTTTTGTTTAGCTAATAAAACTTCAGGGGTATCTGGCATAATGTGGACAGTGGTTTTATCCTTATCCCAAGCTTCTGTATAGAGGCGCTAAGAGAAACAGAAAGACATGACTGGTACAGGCCAGTAATGAACAGACACATGCAAACAGTCTGATTTTTAATCAGAATAAAGAAATTCAGCTCAGCGAATTGGTATTTTGTGACATTTTCAGGTCTAGATGTCTTGTGTCAATAAAAAGCACAATACTTTAAAACCGTATTAGCATCAAGCAAAGGAACTGAAAATAAGTTTTCTTTTATAGAAACAGATTTCAGTGTTTCCGTAAACAAAAAATTAATAACCTCCTCAAACAAAGATAAGACTTACACGATTCATGGTAATAGCATTGTTTTTTGCCAGAACCATCGGTATGGAATCCATAAGGCTGGAAAACTTGAATTTATCTGGGTGCTGACGGTAAACATGGTCACTCAAAATCTGGGTGGCTCGTTTGTTTTTCTCATCCTCGAGAGAACCAGCAGGCATCCAGCCAATGCCCTTTAGCCACTGAAGGTCTGACTTGTACAAATTCTGAAAGTGTAAGTGACAAATCATTAAATGATTTGTCATAAGTTGTCATAGTTAAATCATTGGCCCCTAAAGAAATAAAAGTTCATATTATATTTTTAATGCTTGAATTCTTAGGAAATTCTAAATTTTTGTTATGAATTATAAATCAAAATATTCAAGCATATTTTGAAAAATATTTTAAACAGAAGCACATAGAGAATGACTCAATCCTTTGATTGTCTAGCTCGACAATCTAGAGGCTTCCTCCAAAGCAGTGGAGCTTTGCTCTTTCTCTGGGGAATAACGGTGTCTTCAGACGTTTGGGTGACTAGATGGGGTTGGGCATTAGTCCAGGCAAGTGGAACTCAATTGTATAAACTCAATTCCCCTCACTATGGGACTCTGATTCTTTAAAAAGCAGACATAATGTTTTGTTGGCCAAAGGAAATCCTTAGACTCACATCACTCTGGAGGTCATAGGCCTGCCGAGCGTGGATGACGTCACTCTGGTCGGGCAGGCACGTCCACTCGTGCAGGTAGTTCTTGTAGTCCACGTCACTGACTAAGGTCTGGCACTTCTTGGCCAGCACCACCCCCAGCATGTCCACTGGGCTGCTGAACCTGGTCTTCCACTTCTCAAAGTCCTTCTTGTACTCCCTGTCACTCTGGATCTTGGCCACGTGCATGGACCACATCATCTTGGGGTCATCTTTAATGTTCCGGGCTCCAATGTGGTGGCCGAGCTGCTTGCGAAAGCCTTCTTTGTACTTGTACTAAAGAAAAAAAATTGTATCTCATTCCTTTCAAAATTAACTTCTGTTGCCATCTTTGTGGCAAATTACAAAGCGCATTAACTCTAAATATTTTACTAAGCTTAGAGAGCCAAAGACTTCAGTCTTTTGATAAGGAAGATTAAAGGCTAAATTCAGCTATGAAATTCCATACATAATAAATGCATCCTTGATCTTATCCTCATCCCACACTGCATGGGATCATTTTCTTCCATTGTAATTTGTTACCCCTTAGATTGCGTTCAATTTAAAATTAAATTGAGACGGCTTTGAAGTGATAAATTGCAATCGAATCAATATCAACAGAGGATAAAGTCTTACTTCGCTGGCAATTTCCCGGGAGGCTTTTGCTGCTTTGATTGGTATGGCGTCAACAGGAAGATCATAACCTTTTTTCTTCAGCTCCTCATAACCCATTCGGTAGAGTTTCTGTTAAGAAATGATCACTTTGGGAAATACTGTTCCCCATAGACAAATACAGCATAATGATCAAATGTGCTAAATATTTTGAGTCCATGAGAAGAGCATCTGTGCCCTAGAATACTCAAATGTAATCAGAAATTATGCCCATTGATTGCTAAGGATCCTGTTTTAAACTTTAAAGCTCTTCGATTGCCTAGATCGGCAAAATTGTCAGCTCTTCCCAAATACAGTCATGCATTGGTTAATGACAGAGAAACATCCTGAGAAATGTATTATTAGGTGATTTTGTTCTTGTGGGAACATCACAGAGTGTACTTATGCAAACCTAGGTGGTACAGCCTGCTACACACCTAGGCTATATGGTATAGCCTACTCTTCCTAAGCTACAAACCTATAGAGCATGCTAGTGTAGGCAACGGTAACACAATGGGAAGTATTAATATTTGTATATTTAAACATAGCTAAACATGGAAAAGATACAGCAAAAAATATAATATGATTATGTTATGGGACCACTGTTTTGCATGTGTGCCATTGTTAGCCAAACTGTTGTTATGCAGTGCATGTCTATACTTGCAAGAATCGGGCAGAAGTAAACAACAGAGAAATGAAATGGATTATTATTTAGGTGCTGTTTTGCAGTTAACATTGACTGTTTCATTAGAAGTTTTTGTTAGAAAAGAGCTATGACTTTTCATCTAATTCTTCTAATGGGCAAAATCACGCCTAAGGGGCTGTCTCTTCCATGTAGCCGATGCATTGTGAAATAGTCTGTCTCCCAATCTGGGACCATCCAAAATAGGATCCACATCTATAGGTAAGATAATGAGTCCACCATAATTTCTAAAACTTAAGATGTTTTGAAGAAAGTTTAAATAACGAATTTTAAAAGCTTAAGTGAAAGAATGTTTTCTTTCAGATCTGTGACATAATTTAAAAATTTAGAATATAATTTAAATGGACTTTTATCCAGAAGCCAGATTATTTAAAGTGCCTATTGATCTTGGACTTGTGTTTATCTGTTAGTCCTTCGTGGCAGTACTTTAATACATTCTTTAATGTTCAAGTCATTCTATTAGAATTTAGACTGTGTTTTTAAAATATTTAATTTTTACATGTACAAATTTCAGGAGATTATGCTGCAATGACAATGACAATAAAAATAAAATTCTCCTGCATGGGTTTTGGATGCTCACTAATCCAAAATTTTCCTGAGTATCTGCTGTGTGTTAGGCATGGCTCTAGATAAGCACTGCAGATTCAATAGCCCAAAGGAAAAAAAAAAAAAAAAAAAAGAATTGTGGTTGCCTACAAAGAGTGCCTGTCCACAATGGGGAGAGCAATATAAGCCATCACATGATGAGGATATGTATAACAATGGACTGCAAAGAACAGAGAATACAACTCCTCATTCTGCCTGACACAGCAAGTACTGACATTTCAATGTTCAATCTAAAAGCCACTAAATAAGAAATCTAAGTCATATGTAGTTCATTAGTTAAAATAATTCAGGGATTCAAAGTATTTCCAGACAACCTCACTGATTTAGAAACAAAATGAGCTTTCTGAAAACACATGCTGAATTTGAAAACTTACGTCACTTGTGTTGATTAAGTTTGCTTTAGCCAGAATAATGTCAGGTGTATCAGGCATGATGTGGATCTGAGCCTTGTCCTTGTCCCAAGCTTCTCTATAAAGTCTCTAAAATAAAAAATAAGAATTTTTCAGTAGTGTTGTTAGATGAGTGAATGACATAGTTGCCTTCAAAACAGAATTGCTGAATTTATCTGAATTAAACATTAAACAGAATTGACGTCATAAGCAGACAACATAAGCAGAAAATAGATGCATTATTTCTTGATTTATCTGAGACATAACTGCCTTTCAAAACAGAGATTATAGGTCACATTTTCAAAGTTACAGATAATCCTGCCTACAAGAAATCAATCTAGGTAATTACAGGCTTTGTCAGTATTATAAAATAAAACAGGGTTCTCCATCTTTTGGGTTGTATCTCAGAGTATAATTGAGAGGCAGCCCTCACTTTTTCAAAAGATGACTTACTCAAAGTGTGCCAAGAAACCAGGGAGTTTTATTTCCTATGTGGTTATTATTATCATTATTATTTTGAGACTGAGTCTTACTCTGTTGCCCAGGCTGGAGTGCAATGGCACAATCATGGCTTACTGCAACCTCCGTCTCCTGAGTTCAAGTAGCTGGTTCACCATACCCAGCTAATTTTTGTATTTTTAGTAGAGACGGGGTTTTGCCATGTTGGCCAGGCTGGTCTTGAACTCCTTACCTCAGGTAATCTGCCTGCCTCAGCCTCCCAAAGTGTTGGGATTAGAGGTGTGAGCCACCATGTCCAGCCCCTATGTGGCTTATTATTTACAGTTATACCTCATAATCATTGTGAAGGATTAGGATTCCCAAAAGGATCTTGTTTGGGAATTTATCAAAATCACTTGGATGTCCCAGAGCCATCCTATGTTTAACAGAAGACAAAGGGATCCAAACAAAAGTTTCACTGATTTACTAAAATGAGGATTTTTTTTTTTTTGAGACAGAGTTTCACTCTTGTCACCCACGCTGGCGTGCAATGGCACCATCTCTGCTCACTGCAATCTCTGCCTCCCAGGTTCAAGCAATTCTCCTGCCTCAGCTTCCCAAGTAGCTGGGATTACCAGCACCCACCACCATGCCTGGCTAATGTTTTATTTTTAGTAGAGATGGGATTTCACCATGTTGGCCAGGCTGGTCTCAAACTCCTGACCTCAAGTGATCCACCTGCCTCGGCCTCCCAAAGTTCTGCCATTACAGGCATGAGCCACCGCGCCTGGCTAAAACTAGGAAAATTTGATGAAAAACAGAACATTTACACAGAGTCAGAAAATATCCCTGCCAGATAACTTATCCATTACAAAGGATAAAATGGTTACTTGACAGTATAGCAACCTGGCAATATCACCTTAACCAAGTGACCAAAGTTTAAGTTATTAGTAATAGAACAAATTAATATCCTGTGCCTCCTGATATGAGGTACTGAGGAGGATACAATGTGTGATCTTCTGTTGAAAAGACAATCTGAGTCTAATCACAAGGACCCACCAGAAAGCTCAAATGGAAGGAGATTCTACAAAGCAACTGGCCCATGTTCTTCACAAATGTCAAAAACTTGGAAGGCAAGGAAACAGTGAGGAACCAGCCCAGAGTAAAGAAGACTAAAGACATAACAGGTAACGCAACCTGTGGTCTTAGATTAAATCCTGGGCCAGAGAAAATTTTTTCTTTTTCTATAAAGGACATTAGTGATAAAACTGAACAAATTCTGTAGACTAGCAGACTAGTGAAAATTAATTTTGTGATTTTAATCACCACAACGTGATTATGTAAGAATGTTCTTATTTTCGGGAAGTACACACAGAATATTTAGGCATCATGAAGCAATTTACTTTCTCATATAAATATATAGATAAAATATAGATCTGAGAGAAAGAAAGGGAGGAAAGAGACAAAAAGAGAGAAAACAAATATGGTAGAATGTTAACATTTGGGGAATCTGTGTGAAGATATATATGCACACACACATACACTCATGTGAATTACATGTACTAATTTTTCAACTTTTCTGAATGCCTCAAATTATTTCAATATAAAATTTTTTAGTCTCATTGATTCCTTAAACTTGTCCATTTCCCTTTGAGGTACACAGTATGAGATGTGTGTGTGGTACTTTTCTTTTTCCTGCACATGTTTACTATGGTACATATAACCCAGAGAAGCCAATTAAGACCCTTAGCACCAAAACAAAGCAAGGCTTGTTAATTTCCATACACGTGTATCCCAGTTTTGCACTACCCTTTCGGGTTTAGCAACACCAGAGTTTCTCTCTAAAAATTTTTTGCTTTTTCCCTCTTTCTGGCGTTCAAGATGTCGAAGCGAGGACGTGGTGGGTCCTCTGGTGCAAAATTCCGGATTTCCTTGGGTCTTCCGGTAGGAGCTGTGATCAACTGCACTGACAACACAGGAGCCAAAAACCTGTATATCATCTCTGTGAAGGGAATCAAGGGACGGCTGAACAGACTTCCCGCTGCTGGTGTCGGTGACATGGTGATGGCCACAGTCAAGAAAGGCAAACCAGAGCTCAGAAAAAGGAGTCTTGCTGTGTTGCCCAGGCTGGATTGCAATGGTGTGATCTCAGTTCACTGCAACCTCCGCCTCCCATGTTCAAGCAATTCTCCTGCCTCAGCCTCCTGAGTAGCTGGGATTATAGGCACTCAACCACCACTCCCGGCTAATTTTTGTAATTTTAGTAGAGATGAGGTTTCACCATGTTGGCCAGTACATCCAGCAGTGGTCATTCGACAACGAAAATCATACCGGAGAAAAGATGGCATGTTTATTTTGAAGATAATGCAGGGGTCATAGTGAACAATAAAGGCGAGATGAAAGGTTCTGCCATTACAGGACCAGTAGCAAAGGAGTGTGCAGACCTGTGGCCCCGGATTGCATCCAATGCTGCCAGCATTGCATAATTCTCCAGTATATTTGTAAAAAATAAAAAACTTTAAAACCATTAAAAAAATTTTTATTTGCATATATTCATGGGGCACAAGTGCAGTTGCGCTGTGGTGAAGTCAGTGCATCCATCACTGGAGCAACACACGCTGTACCCACCAAGCAAACAGAAAAGCTTCTCTACCTTATAACACTGATATTGTGTACTGGAGGATTCTTTGTAGTGGGGGGCTGCCCTGTGCATTGTGGGGTGCTTAGCAGCATCCCTGGCTTCTACCAACTAGATGCCAGTAGCATGTTACTCCCCAGTTGTGAAAACCAAAAATATTTCTAGATGTTGCTAAATGTCCCTGTGGGAAATTGCCTCTGGTTGAGAGTCACTAAGTTAGATTATTTCTTCAATGGCATGTGCCACTTTCACCTCATGGAATGCAGAGAAAACACTAATATTATTTACACTGGGATGGACGTATTGATCTCTTCGGAGGAGAGACAGCAGGCTCAAGGACCCCAGCTGGCCCGGGTTTTGTGTGGCTGTCCTGAGGCCTAAGAGCTCCATATTTCAGCATTCCCCAAACTAGAGCACACTGCTGGGGAGTCCTGTCCCGGGACATGTATATTGATAAACTTCATGATCTAGGGTTTCTTTCTTGGTCACCTTATTAGTTCAGAGCTTTTTCTCTTCTGTTTCATGAAGAGAAAAGAAACTTGAATTCCAAGAAGGGCGACATATTTCGTACAAATTTGTTGCTTTCTCAGTCAGTTTGTTGGATTCTGATTGTCATCATAAAAACAGTAAAAGAATAAGTAAGTGCTTAAACATTCATAATGAAGCTGACAGTCAGCATTTACTACACGTCCTGGAAATCAACATTATAAAAAGCTTGTGAGGGGTTAGTTGGAAAAGAGGAACTCTAATTTATCAATGCTCACTCTAAGCTGATTATAAGTTTATATATTATATAAAACTTCTGATATACATGATATATGTAAAGTGTATAGCATATTACATATAAATATTCAGATCCTCCTAAGACCTATAGTATATATATTTAGATCCTCCTAAGACCTATAGAACATATATTTAGATGCTCCTAATAATGGATCTAAATATATATACTATATATTTACTATAATAATGGATCTAAAGATATATACTATATATTTACTATAATAATGGATCTAAAGATATATGCTATATAACAGATGGTTATTATACATCTATTTAAATTTTCTTACCAATTACAGAATCTCAGTGCACATAGTTCAATATTCTATAATGTTCAGGGTTAGGCTTTTAGCTGAGTAGTGTTAAGTAATCTTTTCCTTCTTTGCATATAATTACTCCACCCTGCTATCTTTTATTTATTTATTTTTCAATGAATATTAATTGAGTACCTATTACATGCTAGACGCTAGTGTCAGAGCTGGCAAAGAAAGTAAGTTGAAGACGGAATATATACTTATTTACAGTGACGGAATTATCCATTTATCTTGATTCAGCTAAACTAAAAGCATTACAATCATTTGGCAGGAAATATACTCTTTATAACACATCAATTGTGCCTGTGTAAGGTACTCAGAATCTTTCCCCCTCATACACTCTACCCCAGTAAAAAACATCTGGGTGTTTCATGCACTCAAGTTTCAAAGAAAAAAGTTTGTTAATCATTTATCCATTACATTTTGGTTAAATAATAAATAAATAAGCTTTGCATGACAAAAACTGACACTGACCCATTTTTACATGATTCAGTGTAGGATAGCTGCTAATTCAAATAAAATGACCCAATATAAAATATTATACAGTGATGTATGAGGCAATGCTTTGCTGTTCTCATTTATGAAGCAAGTGCTAGTGAGCAAATACTAGGTAGCAGGCACTATAATCTATTTTATTTATTTCCAGAGCGCTACTCACATCACTCCTATTTTTGGCATTTGTCTTCGCCAGAACTATGTCCATGGCATCAGGAATGCTGGTGAACTTGTTTCTGTCTGGAGGCTGACGATATTTCTTCTCACTGATGATTTCCGAAGCCCGCTTGTTCTTTTCTGCCTCTAAAGAACCCAAGGGACTCCATCCTATGCCTCTCAGCCACTCAAGGTCAGACTTATACAGATTCTGTGAAAAGACAGAGCAAGCCATCAAAATCTCATTCTTACCTGGACTCTTGATTCAAGTGATTCTATGCATTACAAACAGATGCATTTTAGATTTTCAATAATAATTCCTCTTTCTAGTTTCTGCTTTTCTTTGACTAAACAGCTACTCATATAAAATATGAATTGATATATAAACTATTGGACTTAATAGAAACTGACCTGACTTTGAAGTTCATAAACTTTCTTAGCTTGGGTAACATCGTTCTGATCAGGCAGGCATGTCCACTGATGTAAGTAGTTCCGGTAGTCCACATCACTAACCAAGGCCTGACACTTCTTGGCCAGTACCACTCCCAACATGTCCACTGGGCTGGAGAACTTAGTTTTCCACTTCTCAAAGTCCTTCTTGTATTCTCTTTCACTCTGCATTTTGGCTACATTCATGGACAACACAAGTTTTGGATCATCTTGCAGATTCCGGAATCCAATATGGTGGCCAAGTTGCTTTCGGTAGCCTTGTTTGTATTTAAACTGAAATCAGAGAAAACACAGTTCTTTTTAGTAACACAAACAAAGGCCATGGTAAGCTCAAATTGCTTTTCTTTCTTTTCTTTCCTTCTTTAATTATTTTGAGACAGGGATCTCACTTATGTTTCCCAGGCTGGTCTTGAACTCCCAGGCCCAATCTTCTAGCTTCAGCCTCCCTAGAAGCTAAGATTAAGGGCACATGCCACCCAACCCAGCTTCAATTTGTTTTGTTTTAATGTTTGTTTTCCAAAACTGAAATGAGAGAAGGGTTGTCTATGCTAACTTAGTATGGAATGTTTACTTACTTAAATTAAGCCTTGTTTACATGGAAGCTTCCGAAGAAATCTAATGTAGTTGAGTATCAAGAGGTTATGAGAAGAAATTAATTCTAACTAGATGCAGAAATATATACTTGGTTGCATTAGATATTGTGTATGCTGACTTTGGGGTTGTGTTTAATAAAGCTCTTGTGATATTCTTATAGAAATGATATCCTCATGGGTTAAATGGCAGAAAAATTAGGAAGATACATGACTCAGTAAATATGCCTAATAGTGCAGATTAATTTCTTAAATAGCAGGATTTTTTTGTGGTTTGCCATGTGGTTATGTCATATAACCTTGTCCTGTTTGGGATCTATATCTTGCATGTACAGATGGCTAAAAATAACTAAATATGTTAGATTAGAAAGAAAATTCCACAAGAGCTCAGCATACTGGATGGGTCAAAATGATTACATAAATGTAAGATAGTAAAAGTAAAATTTGGTATTTAGATTCAGTTGAGAAAAATCACATTAGTACTAGATGGCAATAACAACAGTGATAATAATGAGTATTATAACAGCATTTACTTGATGTTAGGTGCTGAACACATGTTATACCTCATATGATACCCAGTTTCATTACTACACGTATAAAATATTCAGGGGTTTCAGTGGACTATAACTTCAACATGAGCAATGTGACAAAATTGCTTTTTAAAAAGTAGTGCCATAGATTCTGTATAGGGCACAGATAAGCTCTCTGACCTGATCTCCTGTATCAAGAAAACAACACTAAATTTTGGGGGGATTCTATTTCAACAGGAGTTTTGAAAAAATAGCATAAGTTACAAATAGAATAATCAGAAGATTGAAGAATTTATAAAACTGAAACCAAAGGAGGGCAAATATGAAAATGTTTGAAGTGATATCAACTGGAGGAAGAAACAGGCTACTTTGTGGTGTTATAGTACAGAGAGCTAGAGCTTATTGGTAAAATACTTAGATAAAAATAAGAAAGTATACAATGGCAACTGGAAATGATCTAACAAAGAAATGACTTGACCTGATGGACTCCGAAATTCCTTTAAAGAATTTTTTTATTCTTGAGACACCGTCTTGCTGTGTTGCCCAGGCTGGAGTGCAGTGGTGCAATCACAGCTCACTAAAGCCTCAACTTTCTGAGCTCAAGTGATTCTCCCACCTCAGCCTTCCCAGTAGCTGGGACTCCAGGCACACACTACCATGCCTGGCTAACTTTTTATTTTTTGTAAAGAAAGATTCTCACTATGTTGCCCAGACTGGTCTCGAACTCTTGGCTTCAAGTGATCTTCCTGCCTTGGCCTCCCAAAGTGCTGAGATTATGGGAAGGGGCCACTGCACCCAGCCTCCAAAATTCTTATATTTTTAAGTATCTACAGACTGTTGGAGATGGAGACAAGGTAGGATGCTAAGTGTGAGAGATTAAATATCCTTTATGCTATTTTCCAACTCTAAATTCTAATTCATTAAATTAAATACTTACATAGTTCTGATTTTCTGAAATTTTATGAATACGAGGACAGTTGAAATTGAGAGGAAATACATCTCTATAATAGTGGGAAAGTTTGCTCATAGTTCATTTGAGAGTAAGATTTCAAAAAGTTCTAACTAATGGGTTCACACAAAAAGAAAGGAGGTACCATCAACCGTTGAGTTGTTAGGAAACTATTCATGTTATTTCTTCAATTCCTAAACTATCTTTCACATATAGCATTAAATGAAAATGAGTTTACACATCATTATTGCTTTAGGTTTATCACCGCATTGATTTGTTTTAATAAGGGATTGACCTGCAAGCTGGAGAGTGGGTAATAAGATATCATTGAATTAATTCTCCAACATTTCTGGAGCGCCAGAAATTAATTGAATTAAATAAAATCTTCCCTTATATTCTTAGAATTTATTCTCAGATTCCATCTTTAGGCACTTCCTTTCACCGCTCTGTACTTCAATCTGCATGTTAACCAAATCACTGTTTTCTTTTAAAGATTTTGATTAAGAGGTCCTGCTTCCCTATGAAATCCTGGTAATTTATTCTCTATAACTAAGACCTTCTGAATTTTTGTGGCTAAGTTTTGGGATTAACAAAATGATATGCAAGCTATATGCAGAATAAGTAAAATGCTTGTAAAAATTAATTAATCAATAGAGACTGTATCTAGTTTTTCACCAGATTTGTTACCGTTTCTAATCATAACTAGAATCTACCTTTGGGAGGGTGAGTCTATGAAATTTAGAGCAGATTTTCAGCAGAAAGAAGAGTTAAGTAAGCTCTTGGCACCTTAAACCTAACTTTCTGGACCTTTTTGGATTTTTTTATATCCCAAGGTAATTTATTACAATTATGTAAGTGCAAAATGGACTAAACTGAAATAATTGACAACTTATTTTCAAACATGTGCACATAAAATCTATCAGCATCAGTTTATTGAGGTTGATTTATTATCTGGCACTTTGAATTTGTCTAAACTAGACAAGTAGAAAACAGGAAAATTATTATATTTTTAGGCAAAGTAGGGAAAACCTGCAATCTCTGCATCCTTTGTAATATCCCCAAGTAGTGCAACTTACTATAATGCATCTTAGAGGTCTTCTGGCCCAACCTCTATTCAGGAATCCCCTTTTGACATATGAACAGTAAAAAAGAAGAATGAACTCTGGATAAACAACGAGGGTAGGAGAAAATGAAGGAAGCATTACATTTTGAAAGGTAAAGCCTATCCATAAAAATAGTTATCAACATTAAGCTACCTGATTCAGAAAAAAATATATCCTTCTAGAAGTCAAACTGGTACTCACATCACTAGCAATGTCTCTTGAAGCTTTAGCTAGCTGTACAGAAATTGCATCAACTGGGAGATCATAACCTTTCTTCAAAGCTTCTTCCCATCCAAGTTTATAGAGTTTCTGAAAATTAAAGATATTCTTCAGCATTATTCTGTCTATATAAAGAATCCCAATAGATTATTAGGGGAAAAGTTTACCTACAGAATGAATATCAGATTGAACACCATCTACCCTATCTTTAAAGATATGGATAAAAATAAAACAAGCTGTTTCAAGGAGTAGAAAAAGCACTGACTCAGCATCACATGACCTGGTTTTAGTCTTTTTGGCTGTGAGAATCCTGGTGGTAAATATATTTTATCACAGCCTCTGCTGCTTAGAAACAATAGGGTCACATCAGGCATATCAGGTACCTTTCTCACTGCTGTTAAGTAAAGCCTGGGCTTACTATTTTGTAGATAGATATTAAGATAATTGCTAATGAAAAGAAAAACAGGTCACAACATTTTAATTAGCTAAGTGATAAAAGCAATAAATGGTGAAATGCCTTTTATAAATTACAATAATTTAGTTGTAATCTTTCTGAGTTGACTTTACTTGATTGAATGGATGTATGTGTGTTAAAACTGGGTAATAATAAAAATAGCTCATAGTTATCCAGTACTTTCCATGGGCCAGGCACTGTGTGGAGGGTCTTACACGGAATTCCCATTTAGTCCTTATGGCAATCTAATATCATAGGCACCTTTATGGTCCCAACTTTAGGAATGAGGAAAGTGAGATTTAGAGAGGTAATTGAATTACCCAGTATCATACAATCCAAAAATGGCCAAGCCAAAACTCATACCAAGTCGATTTGATGCAATTTTTATTTTATTTATGTATTTATTTATTAGAGACAGGATCTCCCAATGTTGCCCCAACTGGATTCAAACTTCTGGGCTCAAGGGATCCTCCTGCCTCAGCTTCCTGAGTAGCTAGGACTACAGCTGTATGTCATCGCACCTGGCTGTTTGATGTAATTTTTTTCAACAATTATCTATTGATTTCCTACTTGGTACTACCAAGCACAATGAGCACAGAGATGAACAGGCACAGAACGTTCCTCCACGAAGCATACAGTGGTGGCTGACACCTTTGCTCTTAACCACTCTATTTTGCAATATCCTGGGCTAATCACTTCCAAATTTTCATTGTGTCAACATTTATATCAGTATTTACTATTACATTATTTTATAAGTTCCACAAGTTTTAATACAAAACTTAGAAGTAATTTTTATGTAGCTTTACCTGACTATACATTGTTTGATTCTGCTTGGCTTGTAAAATATCTGGTGTATCAGGCATCACATGAATCTTGGTCTTATCTTTATTCCAATCAATGGTGTATAAATGCTAGAAAGTAGGGGGGAAAAAGACATGAAATTTGAATAACTGGGACAAGCAGGAAAGAAAAATATATATGTTTATATATTAGTACTTGAATGCACTCAATTTGTAGTAAATAATAACTAAGACAGCATATAATTCAGAAAAATCCCTAAAAACAAACTCAGATTTTAAAAAATAATCTTTTAATTATTTTCTATTCTCCACAATGGATTGAAAGTATTCAAGAGATAATAATTAAAAACATAAATAATTTCTAACCCAATTGAAGGCCGAGAGAAGAAAAAAGTAAGAGGTGGGCAGAAGAAGGTGTAGGGCAATTATCTGGAATGGTTTGCCACAGCCTAGGAGTGATGGACCTGAATTAGATTTCTCCAAACAAGAACGAGATCCTGCTAGCCTTTCCTCACATGGGAGCTGTGTGGAGGGCCACTGTTGTCTCTACCTTGTTCATGGTATGTGCATTCTGCTTGGCGAGCACCATGTCCATGGAATCAGTCAGTTTCTTAAACTGGAAGTTGCTCGGGTGCTGGCGGTATTTCTGATCACTGGCATATTCAGTTGCTTTCCTGGCCTTCTCTACTTCCAGGGAACCTGCTGGACTCCAGCCAAGCCCTTTGTACCATTCATTGTAGTCTTGCTTATATTCATTCTATAAAGAAGATAAGTAAATTCTACTTTATCGTATCCATTTAGATACAAAAGCATGGCATGTAAACAGATTGTGATCTCCCTTCCCATACTAGGATTCCAACCATCACCCAAGAGAAGAGGCTTACATCACTCTGTATGCGATTCATGTTCCTCGTCAGCTCAATGTTCATTGCATCTGGAAGGAGGATGTACTTGTGAATCAGGTTCTTGTAGTTAGTGTTGGTGATGTTGGCTTGGGCATCCTTGGCAGCCGTGACACTGAGCATGTCGGCAGGCGTGTGGTAGCTGGTCTTTGTGTTCTCATAGTTTTTCTTGTACTCCCGATCAGATTGCATCTTAGCCACTTGCATGGAATGGACTAATTTGGGATCATCCTCAAGACTGCGGAAACCAACCATTTTCCCCTTCCCTTTTTCATAATTGTACTTGTATTTATACTGTGAAGAAAATATGAGTTTTTACACAGAGCAATTCCTTTGACTAAAAATCAGTCTAGTGTCAATAGGCTATATTTCATTAACATTATATTTGTATAGAGCTCTACAGTTCAAAAACACATTTTTTTCATATTTATTGACGTAACTTAAAACAACTTTCCCTTGTGAGGTAGATGGCAAGGTTCTTATTACTGCCCTCATTTTACAGATGAATAAGCTGAGACCCAGAGAGCTGAGCAACTTGCTGAGGCTACTGAGAATTAGAACCCAGATCTTGTGATGATGCACCATACTGACTTACATATGTACTTTCCCCTTAGTGCTAAGAGAACTTTAGTAGATAATAACACAGAAAGTTTAAAAAAGCAAAAAACAGAAAATTTCTCTTAGTGCTGTCCTAAGAAATCATCCTGTCAGTCATTTACTGGTGAGAATAGGTTCAATTATGAGACACATTGTGTAATTTTAGAATAGCGTTATATTTGTGGAGCTCCTTTTCCTTTAAGACTCTCTAAACTGCTATAATGGGGGAAGAAACTGTACTATCACCCCAACTTTCTTCTATAGAGGGGGAGATCTTGATCCATGAAGAACTTCTTTTCTGCCTATCTCCTTGTGGGGTTGAGTGTGCAAGTTGGGGGCAGAAGCTAGTATTGCCAAATTACTCCAGTATAATAGAGGGGAGAAGAATTTGGAGTTCTCAGGATAATAAGAGAGAGTGGGATGGGCTGGATAGGTAGGGAAGATGAAGAACAGAGATGGAAGAGGAAAGAGAAAGTAAAACTGATGGGTGACCAAGGGACGAGTGTTCTGAAATGTGCTCCTCCCAGGACCTCCAAGTCACTAATTGCTCCCTGTGAGTGGATTTCTTGCGGAAACAACCAAATGAAAAAATTGAGTTTCATATAGGTGGCATGTTATGACAGTGATGTGCTGGTACACCTGCTTTTTGCTGGGGGCGGGGGGAAGCCTCACTTTGTAGTGTTTGCCAGTTTCTGTCGTGTGAATATACCCATCATAGCCAATATCAAGCTACCAATGGTTTAACAACTGGTTTGCAGAAATTCCTGATTATTTACTCATCAGTTATCATGAGCCCAAATGATCAGCAGCCTTGCATACATGAGCATCCTGTTAGGAAGTCAGATCCGAAGAAGCAGGAGGCAAGAACAACACAAGCCTTTCACCAAGAAAGTTTAGTAAACGACTTCGAATTTCTACAAGCCATAGCCTTGGTGACAGATTCAAAGTAAGTTTACCCAGATCTCAGGAGTCAGGGAGCTGCCATCTATGAGGGTCATAATGTGGTTAGCTTGGTGTTTTTTCAGAAATATCAGAGAAAGCACAAAAGCAAGGTTAAGAAGCATTCACAGAGAGTGAGACCCACTGCTTTTCATATTGTGTCCGCTCAGTGTTTCCAGAACTCAGCCCTCATTATTTTAGTTCCTTAGAAACCCCGAGCCAGGTGACCGCTTTCCTTCAGACTTACATCGCTTGCAATATCTCTTGACGCCTTGGCAGCTTTGATAGGAATTGCATCAGGCCTGAGATCGTAGCCTTTCTTTTTAGACTCTTCCAAGGAAAGTTTGTAGAGTTTCTGTAAAGAGAGGTGAACGGAAGAGTTTTCTTCTAAATATGAAAGCCTGGATTTATTTTAGAAGACTAAACTAGCACTGTGGTGTCTTTTTTTGTTTTGAGCAGAATGCTTCACTGGTGGGTCAGTGGCTGAATGTTCCTACAGGTAACATATCTGTGTTTGAAGAAAAATCTATAACAAACTCAAACATATTTTCAAGAAATTACCAGAAAAAGTAAAAGTTACTGGTCTCTATTAGGGTGTAAATATACTTTAAAAATGTGAAAGTCCCGAAGATTCTTACTGATGCAAATAAGAGTTAAAGGAAGACTACAAAACGGCCATGTTCTTACATCAAAAGAAAACTTCAGTTTTATAATCAACACTTTCATTTGTATAATAATGTGCAATCTATCTCTCTATATATATATATTTTAAAAAGGTCAGCTATTCCACATCTCTATGGAATTCAAACAAAGAAAATAAAAATGGGTAGGATTAGAGGATTTCCTAGCAACTATGATTAGGACAAAAAAGGAAATGAAATAAACATCAATGCATTTTCTAACAAGTGTTGCACATTCCTTGTTTTGGGGTTTGCCCCAAATTCTTCAAAATGTTTTTCTTCCCTTTCCCATTTAACCCCTTCTTTAGAACATCTCAAAAGTTTGATGGAAAGGCTCTTTAAGAACGAAATCCTAGGACTCTCATTTCCTTTTTGTCTTCTCCTGGCCCCTGAGCCTCTCTTCTTCTACCAGATCTCTCAATTTAATGAGTGCCTGCCCCTAGGACACCACCACCCTTCAAATTTTTAACTGCTTGGCCCAACCCCATTGACAGCCCTACTCCAACTCCACGAAGTAAGATTAGAAAGAGAAAGAGTCTCAGGCGTGGATTTCCACCATTATTTTTTAAACATTCACTCTTATAATTGAGAGAGATGTTAGTTCATTTGTTCTTACTGGTTCAAATCTGCTGGAGAGAAAGATGAAAACAGGGGGAGCTATACTTACATCACTCATATTAATTGCATTTGCCTTTGCCAAAATAATCTGGGGGATATCAGGCATGATGTGGACTTTGGTTTTATCAGCCTCCCATGCTTGTTTGTAGAGATGCTAGGAAAAAAACAGTGTAAATTAGTGTTTAAAATCTTAAAAGAAGCTCACTTAGTACATACATATAATTGTACATATATAGCAATATCTCACTAGGTATTTATTTATTTATTTGAGACAGGGTCTTGTGCTATCACCCAGGCTGGAGTGCAGTGGTAGTTATGGCTCACTGCAACCTCCACCTCCCAGGCTCAAACAATCCATCCTCCCACCTCAGCCTCCTGAGTAAGTGGGACTACAGGCATGTGCTACCAAGCCTGGCTGATTTTTATATTTTTCATAGAGATGGGTTTTTGCTATGTTGCCCAGGCTGGTTTCAAACTCCTGAGCTCAAGCGATCCACCTGCCTCAGCCTCCCAAAGTGCTAGTATTACAGGTGTGAGCCACTGCACCTGGCCCAAAAAGTTTTAATGGAAGAGTTGCTTATTAAAACAATACAGCAAAGAGAATATATGATGGAAAGTAAAAATGCTTTTTCCCTTATCTTACAGCATAGAGATAGCATTTGCCTCCTAAAATTTTCTGTGTATATTAAAAAACACATATGGTCCTTTTAAAATATAAATGAAGTCATGTTCTACATCTTGCTTTTTAATTTAATAATATAGGTTAGATATCTCTGAACCTTCTTACAATAATTTGCTTCATTCAGAGAGCTACATAATATTTCATTAGGAGGTATAATCTAATTGATTTAACAAGTTCGTTCTCTGTTGATGAATATTTAATTTATGGTCTCTAGCCTTTTTCTATTACAAGCAATGTCATGATCCTTGCGGTGGACATGGAGATATGCCACCAATATACTCATTCAAGGAAGGACCTGATGCCCCAGCTTTTGGCAAACAGTCTATAGTCATCAGCTGTCTCACTCAAGAGCATGCCCTTCCCAGATAACGACATCCAACAACTCATCAAAGTGGAGGTACAAAGATCTAGCCGTTTCAGTTCAGTGCATGTCTCCACTGACAGAGACACTTGAGAGCCCTCTGTGGGACTGGCCAAGACTTTGTTCTACCAGCATCACTGTTCAGCTTCTCCACCTGCCTCATCCTTTCCTCCCAAGGACTAGAATCCCTAGAAAATACTCTGTACCCCAATTTTCATCTCAGCATCTCCTTTCAAATACCCTAAAATGCAAAACATAGTCTTGTGTATATGTATGTCTATGTATCTCTGCACGCATATATAAGGATATAGGGTAATGATACCTGAATTTTTAATTTTTACAAACATTAACAAATTGCCCATTAAATGTTTACTTTAACAGAAACTCCCTTACAGATACTGTGTGTAATACAGCTTTCTAATTTTTGCAAATGCAATAGATGAAAAACGTTATCTCTTTGTTTTAGCCAGTCTTAATTAAAATAACAACATTCTTCTGGACTACAGGTTGGCCAATTTTTTCTGTATAGACAGAAATTCGTTAAATTTCAGGCTTTATGGGCTGCACGATCTCTGTCATTAGCTACTCAACTCTGCTGCTGTAGTCCAAAAGCAGCCAGAGAGCATATGCAAACAAATAGCTGTGGTTGTGTCATTATAAAACTTTATTTACAAATACAGTTGTTTTCTGAACCTTGTTTTAGACCAGCACTATACAACAGAACTTTCACAATGATGGAAATATTCTGCATAATCCAATGTGGTAGAATCTAGCCACATAAGTCGACTGAGTACTTGACATGTAGCTAATGTGAATGAGAATCTGAATTATTAATATTTAATATAAATATAAATCAACATATGTGGCCAGTAGTAATAGTATTGGACAGTGAAATGCTAGTGGAAAGAGCAGTGCCTAGTTATCGGAATCCCTGTTCTAGTCCAGACCCTGCTGTTGACCTGCTGTGTGCCCTTCGGGGAGGTGCTTTGCTTCTCTGGGCTTTTCTTCTCTCAATTCTGCAATGAGAAGATTCAACTTGATGATCACCAAGATGTCTCTCAGTGCCAGTACATGCTGGTTCTATGATTCTCATCTTGGCATCATTATCCTGAAATGTTAATCACTAACACTGAAAAATATCTATATCTTCATGATAGTTTAGATTCTGAATAGCAAAAGAGACACAAAGATTTGTGCCTTGTATTTTAGGCAGGTCCCTTTCAAGGAGGTTGATCTGCACAAATCTTTCAATTCTCTGAAGACGCTAGGGGGTTTACTCCATGGCTTAGCATAATATAGCTTTATATTTCTAGCACAACTAGGGCCATTATTTTCTGCAACTGTTTCATATTTAAATCTAAATAATCTTTTTCTCTATTATGTTAATCAAAGGCATTTCTAATTTTGATCCACCAGTGCTGCTGCAGTTATTTTATTATTTTTAACTTCAAAAACAGATGTTCAAGGTTGATTGTCCTTGTTGGTCTTGATCTCTTATTGCAAATCAATGCAAAAATAGAGCAAGGCTTTTCCAAAAGCTGGAATAATTAATGAACCAAGGAAATACTGATGTAGAACAATTGCCCTCAAGATTGCCCAGAGAAGGTCCTGGTTTGAAATGCTGCTACATCCATTAATCTTGGAATTTTCTTTGATCCCATCAAAGCAGTAAGGAAGCTGGGGTTGGCGGGGTGGTTTGCAACACAAGCTGTCATCAGGGAATCTGCTGATTCAGTGTCATGAATGTCTATTCGACCTCACCTTAGACAAACAGGACTCATTTTTAGCTGGTGCAGTAAAAGAAAGAGTCCCTGTTTATTCGATTATGTCAACGAGATAGGATGGCTCATTGATATATGAAGACCACTAGTTAGAAATAATTCCTATGGTATTTTTTTAACCCCAAGACTATATTTCTAGGTAAAATAACC
Source organism: Ateles fusciceps (assembly GCA_036589455.1). Taxonomy (NCBI): domain Eukaryota; kingdom Metazoa; phylum Chordata; class Mammalia; order Primates; family Atelidae; genus Ateles; species Ateles fusciceps. The sequence goes on along the minus strand of JAZHEH010001266.1, from coordinate 10,925,517 downwards.
TCAAGTATGATGCCCTATAACTGTATTAGCAAAACCTGTGGATTAAATATGTTATACCTGGATTTTCTTTGATGCATATGAAACACTGCATTATTGAAAGACTTACTTCGTTCATAATTTTTGCATTTTTCTGGGCCAAAACCATGTTCATTGAGTCCATCAATGTGGAAAACTTCAAAGTGTCTGGGTGCTGGCGGTACTTCTTTTCACTAATAATCTCCATGGCTTTCTTGTTTTTCTCCGCTTCCAGGGAGCCCAGAGGGAGCCATCCAATGCCCTTCATGAAGTCAGCATAGTCAGCCTTGTACTGATTCTGCAAAAGAGGAAAAATTAAATCATGAAACTTCCGAAGGATCCCAAGTGTGTGCTTAATAGTCTGTAACTTTCACTTCATTTGTAACTTTTCTGTCACTTTTCCACTTCAATATTTGGTGGAATATTGGTATTCAACCAATAGTATGTTAAATTTCAACCATTTCCTCCCTAAGCTTTTACCTTTTTTATATTTCTTTACGTGATAAATTAAAAATAAGCAGAAATGTCTTTGTGACTTGTTTTTCTCAATGTCTTCATGAAGAAAAAGTACTAAGGAATATCACATTGATTCATCTGCCATTATTTCCTTGAGAAAGGTGACCATTATTTCCTTGATAAAGGTGGCAATGCTGACCTTTCTCACAAAAATTTCCAAGTCCCCTTGGTTAACAGACGACCATGGAAACCCCATGTTTCTCTTATGCTGTCTTTGATCACCCACGACTGTTACAATTCCCTCAGGTATACCAGAAACTTTCCTGGTACTTTGTGTAAATTTCATTTTTTTGCCCCTTAGCTTTGACATCTTTCTCTAAAACTGTACCATGGTTGCTTTCATTTGGATACTATGTAAAGACTTAGCTTTGTCTTAGATGAAGAGTTTTAGAGCCAGTCTAAAATTAGACAGGGAGGCACTGGTGAGGGGGAAGGGAGCAAACTCTTTTTATTCCCTGGCAATTAATAGCTCAGCCTTCACATTCCCAAAGAGAAATGTAGGCTTGGTGTGGTCTGCTTTGGGTTCGTAACTTAATTCACCTCTCCAACCATCAAATGGCCTCTTTAAATAAATTCTTGGCTCTATACTCTCTTCCTTATATTTATTCCAAAAACTGCCTCAGTCATCACCTCCTCAAAATTTCATCAGTAAGATCGGCAAAGTTAGAAGCGGTGGCATGAAAGACAGTTGGGGGGGTTGGGGGTGGGCATGAGCTATCAGGTGATCCGATTTCTTTTCCCTTCATTCCTCTATTAAAAGCCTAATAATGCTTTTGACCATCTTTGCTAGACATATTTCCTTCACTACATTCTTTCTGAAACGAAGTTCCATTTGCTGTCGTGGAATTCAGAATCCAACAATGCTCACAGCAGCAACAGTAGAAAAGACTTTAGTTTCTAGAACTGATCTCCTTTTGCTAAAAGACATGAATTCAATCTAAGGTAACAAATGAGACACTCTGTGGGAAACTGCAGAAGAATTTCTTTCAGGATTTTCAAAATGTTATTACTTATGGTCATTCATGATTGCTTATTATCCAGAGTAAATGCTCTGCAAATGTTGTGGCTTTCACATACATCACTTTGAATCTGCATCATATTTTTGGCCAATTCAAAGTTCATGGCATCAGGAAGCATGTTGTAGGTATGGATCACATTCCTGTAGTTGGCGTTGGTGGCGACTTCCTGAGACTTCTTGGCTGCCACCACGCTGAGCATGTCCACTGGGGTATGGAAGGAGGTCTTGGATTTCTCGTATGCCTTCTTGTATTCCTGGTCTGACTGCATCTTGGCCACTTGCATGAAGTGCACCAGCTTGGGGTCATCTTCCAGGCTCCGGAAGCCAATGTGCTTCCCTTTGGCTTGTTCATAGGCTTGTTTGTATTTGTACTGTGGACAGAGAAGAAATTGTGGCAATGAAAATGGTGAAAGAAAGAGAACAAAGTACCATTCGCTAGGTGACATTAGCTTTGTCTTAGGTGAAGGGTTTTCGAGCTACTCTAAAATTAGACAGGGAGGCACTCGGTGAGGGGCAGGGAGCAAACTCTTTTTACTTCAATTTTTTTTCCCCCAGACTTGAGTTCATGGAAAGAAAATAACCTTAGAGTTGTATGAAGAGATCTGAAAATAAATTGGTTTAGAGAGATTTAGAAAGCAGATTTCCCCACTCATCTGTCTGAACGATAAAAAAAGGTTGCAGGCATGATTTTCATGGTGCATCTTTAAATTCAGGAGAGAGCCTGGCCATGGGCCTCCTGGATAAAACATGTAGATTGCATCTTTTACATTTGCTTAAAATTGTCTGTAAATAATTTGAATAGACTCTAAAGGCTACTTATTTTAACAAGACTCAGTCACTATTTACATTAATTAATGAACAGATGATTAGAGGGCACTAGGGTGGGGTGAAGGGCGGTGTCTTGCACGTCACATGGGATGGCATTCCCACCAACCCTGAATAAAGCTGACCGCAGCTCCTACATGCACACAAGCTTGGCACATTTATACTGACTTGCTCAACCCCAAAAAGGTCCAGTGGAAGCACTTACATCACTGGCAATGTCTCTACAGGCTCTTGCAGCCTTAATTGCAATGGCATCAGGCCTTAGATCATATCCTTTCTTCTTTTCTTCTTCCCAGGCAGCTTTGTACAGTTTCTAAACAATAAAATAGAAAAACAACAGCATCTTGTTATTGGGGTTAGAATAGAGGTCCTGACTACAAAGCGATTGGCATGTAGAAGACAGACATAAGTATCAGTTCCCTTTACCCTTCTCCCCAGCTTTTGCCGTTGTTAATCTACTTACATCACTCATGGTGATTTGGTTTATTTTGGAGAGTAAAATATCCGGTGTGTCAGGCATGACATGAATGGTGGTCTTGTCCTTGTTCCATTTTTCAGTGTAGAGCCTCTGCAATGAGAAAGTCAGGTGCATGATTTTACAGCAGGACAAGTTTACCCCAATGCTAGCAAGAGGAAGAGATTTGCATTTCCATGGTAGAAGAGGTTAAATGTGGTATTAGAAAAATGGATGAAATAACAAAAAGATGGGCCTAGTAAACTAAATATACAATGAGAAAAAAACATTATTGAATAAGGGAACCCTCTACCACCAAAGCATCAAATACCATTTTGCCTCCTCCACACAACTAGGTAGAGTTTTGTGGTTCTGTCACATCTGTAACATGCTGTTTGGAGATGACCTGAGGGGGGGTCACTATGAAAGAGAACATTCTCAACATGATGGAAGCAACAGAATCCTCCTCCTACCACCACCACCACCAAGACAATCAGAAAGGTAGAAACACTGAAGGAGATGATGGGGGCACTTCCAGGCTCAATGGCATGAGCACCATGAGGGTTCCCTGGGCAAGGCTAGCAGGTGAGTCCTTACCTTGTCCATGTTCAGTTTGTTACTCTTGTTAAGTGCCTGTTCCATTGTGTCCATGGCATACGTGAACTTTAGCTTCTCAGGGTGCTGGCGATACTTCTTCTCACTAAGAATCTCTCCTGCTTTCTTTGCCTTCTCCACCTCCAGGGACTCTATGGGGGACCCAGCCGATCCCTTTCATCCAATTGGTGAAGTCAGATTTGTACAGATTCTTTACAATGAAAAAAAAATTTTTTCATTTCAGAAAGAGTCAGGGCTTAGGTTTCTTTGGCTACATGATTTGCTTACAATCAAAAAGAAAAAGGGAAGATGGGCAGGGGAAAAATCTGCTTTTTACTTCCTACAATCTTTCAGAAGAAATTAGTTATAAAAGTGATTGCATTCATAGTAGTTTTGAACAGGAAATCCTGACCCAGCAATTCCTTTAAAAAGTTAACTTTCTTGAGGAAAAGAAAAATTAACAGAATTTTGCACTGGAAGGACAATTATGTAACACCTATTTGAGCCTCCTAATTTTTCATAGACAACATCGTATGTTTGGGTCTAACACCAATATTTTAAATATATATGTATGCATATATAAAAAATTAACAACAAAGCTACCTATAGTTCAAATGAGTGAAATCCTAAAACTCCCAGTTCTGGAGGGGATCCTTAAGCATAGTGAGTGCGGCCAGGTTTGGGATGGAGTAAGCGGTTCCTATTTTTCCCTCCCACCCATTAGAAATGGATGACAACTTGATAACCAGTACATACATCACTCTGAATCTGCATGGCATTCTTGGAATGCTCCACATTCAAGGCGTCGGGCAGGAGAGTGTAATTGTGGTATGACTGTCTGTAGTTGGCGTTAGTGGCAACCTCCTGAGATTTCTTTGCAGCTGTCACACTGACCATATCCAGAGGTGTGTGGTACTTGGTCTTGCTGGCTTCATAGCCCTTTTTGTACTCACGATCAGACTGGATTTTGGCCACATTCATGTAGTGAACCAGTTTAGGATCATCCTGAAGGCTGAGAAATCCAATTTGCTTGCCTTTGGCTTTTTCGTAGGCCTTCTTGTATTTGCACTATTTGAAAACAAAGGACAAACAAAAGTTGGATAGCATAGCAGTTTGATATAAACCACAGTTATACAACAAATTAAGCAAAAGCCAAATTCAGTCTGAATCTAGGTTAACATCTGAGGTTTTTTTTCATATTTTAAAATAAACAATTAGCAAAATATTTTTATGGCTCATCTTGAGACCTGCTCTGGAGAGATCATTAAGAATGGAATAATGGAATAGTTTGTATTTATACTCTTCATAAGTAGATTATGTGAATATACTCAAAGGTTCCTGAGAAGTTTGCTTATTAAGCATTTGATGTACACTTTTATTTTTTTTTTTTGAGACAGGGTCTTGCTCTGCTCCCATGCTAGAGTGCAGTGGTGTGCAGTCATGACTCCCTGCAGCCTCCAACTCCTGGGCTCAAGGGGTCCTCCCTCCTCCTCAGCTTCCCAGTGTGCTATGTTTAGATGTGTGAGCCACCATGTCTGGCTAATGTATGCTTTTTTATTATCATATTTCCATTATTAATTTGTATTAACTTAAAAAGTATTTGTATAATTATGAGTAAATTTCAGCCCTAATACAAATTAGTGTATTAATCTTGAAATTGATGTGTTTTTGCTCTATCAAGGCATTTATTATGTCAATTCATATAGGAATATAACTTAATTTGTAAAAAAAAAATAATTAAAATCCTGTTATGTAATTAACTAAAAGTAATTAACTAAAATCCTGTTATGTAATCCATGGAAGTAGAAATATGGAAAACCACAAAGAATTAGCAAAATATTTTTTTCTGGTTCTCCATGTTTCTATTTCCATGGATTTTTTTCTTTGTGGAAATTATAAAATTAAAACATTGTATTCTTTTAAAATACTTGGAGACTTTTCTAATTTAGTGATATTTTAGTACATCACGACTTTTTTCTGTGAGAAAATCCAAATAAAAAGTGGTTTTTAAGTTCATAATGATACCAATGAAAATTTCAAATACTTCAGTTTCAAAAAAAGAATTTTCTTCTTTGTAACAACTTTATTAAGCTTTCAAATATGTGAAAAATATTTTAAGTGAAGCAATTAAACAATGTAATTGGCAATTAGGATTTTAGAAAATATTTTTATAGTATAATTTCTTTACTTGATTCTTTATGTAGTTGATACAGTCTTACATATCACATATAGATTTTTTTTTTTCTTTTTTAGAGACAGGATCTCACTTGGTCACCCAAGCTGGAGTGCAGTGGTACAATCACAGCTCACTGCAGCCTCGAACTCCTGGGTTCAAGAGAGCCTCCCATCTCAGTCTCTCAAATAGTTGGGACTATAGGTACATGCCACCACACCTGGCTAATTTGTTTTTATTTCTATAGAGACAGGGTCTTGCTATGTTGCCCAGGCTGGTCTTGAACTCCTGAAGTCTTTTAGATAGACAGTTTCCTACTTTTAAATTCGACTTACATCACTAGCAATATTCGTTGAACTTTTTGCAGCAACAATTGGGATGGCATCTGGTCTCAAATCATAGCCCTTGGCAAGAGTTTTCTTCCAATCTGCTTTATAATTAGCCTTCAAAAAAGTAGAGGTTATTTTATTATTTGACATCATTAAAAGAGGAATGAAACAGAATGTCACAATGTTTCTTATAAAACATGTCATAATAGATCCCTTTCTATTAAGACAATCTACGAAGTTAGGACTATTTATCTTTTACATATATATTACATTTTATTTAAAAGGATTAGTAAACTGTTTACACAGTATAATCTCAACTGATCAAAAAATGTATATTTTTCATAACAATGTGACAGAAAGGTAATGTTTTGACTGTTGGATAACAGAAGATTTTCATAATTTTCTATATTTTCCAACTTTTCTATAATATATAATACTTTTGGAAAACATTTTCTTGCAATGAAGCATTTCAAGCTTATAGAAAGATATGAATACTAAAACTAAAAATCCAGATGTAGTACAACTCAGCTTTGATTGATCTTACTGCTTAAATATTACTTATAAAATTAGAAAAAAATTTAAATGAACCAAAAGCACAGGAATGTATAGTTGGAGATGAAACAGAACCTAAAAACATTGGAAAGAATGACTAAGCCATCTTTTAAGAAATTAACAATTTTATCCAAGTTTGACTATGTTTTTAAATTAGGATTTATCAGTATCTTTTTTTAAAAAAGGAAACAATTCATAATAGTGGATTTAAAAATTACCACCAATTAGGTGTTTAGACTACTCGAGAGAGAGGCTAGTTACATACAAAAAAAGAGTTTGTGAAGAAAACGAAACTTTTCTGGATGTTTTCATAAGTAATTAAAATAAAATTGTAGAAAGTAATATTTTCCACGCTACAGACTAGCCACTCTTGCGTTTTCTAATCTTGTCTATCTCATGTTCCATTTTTTTAAAAATGGGACACAACATACTTGACTGACTTTACAACCTACTAATGAGTCACACCCATAGTTTGGAAAAGTCTGTATTAGACAAAATGGTATCGTGGCCCTAGGCTCATGTTGTATGATTAAGGGTTTAATGTGGAGGCTCAGTGTTCACACTCAATTTCCCCCTCTACAATTCTCAGGGCAAGAGTTACAAAGAACCAGAAAGGAGAGGCCCTCGTAGACAATATTAGCACTGGGCCAAATACTCACCTCACTCATGTTGAAGGCGTTGACCTTGGCTTGAATAAACTGAGGCAATTCAGGGTCAATAGTGTACTTGTGCTTCAGTTTCTCTCCCTCCACCTTGTAGTTCAACTAAAAGCAAAGGAGGCAGCATGCACATATAATTAGCTGACATCATGTAAGTTTCATCAAGCACAGACACCTTTAAAAAGGAAGGCTATCCTTGTGTTTTTCATTTACAAAACAAATGCCTACTCTGTCATAAGGGAGGGGACCTTGGTAGATGCATTTATGTTCTCATTCTACCAGTATTTACTGGGCAGCACTGTGGGCCAGGCAGGATGGTACGTTCTGTGTTTAAAGAGGTGAGGAAGGCAGATCTGTCCTTGTTGGAGCTTACTGTCCAATAGAGGGGACAGACAAAAAAACATATAAACTACAAACTATCGCTAGAATTTGTGATGTGTTGTCAATGGAGTAATTGTAGCAAAAAACCAAGGATGGTCAGTAAAGCCACTCTGCAGAGGTAATATTTACGCTCAAACTTGGAGACAGGGCAGAGGAAGAGCATTCAGGACCTGAGGCTGGAAATGGCCTGGCCACCTTGAGGAACTGAAAGCAGTCCAAGTCACAGGGCTGGAATGTGCCTGGGTAGAGGTGGGGTGGGGTGGTATTAGACAGGAGGTGCAGAAGGGTCACAGAGAGGAGGGTCTTTTCAGTGAAGTTGATGAGTTTAGATTTCACTTCACATTCAAGAAGTTCCTAGAGGTTTTATACATGAAAGGGTCATGCTTGGATTCGTGTTTTAAGACAGGCTCTTGTGGTTGTTTGAGACCCCAGGCAGGGAGTCCAGGTAACAGGTTATTGCAGTTGTCCACATGAGCCATGTGGAAGCTGGAAGTAGGGTTGGTGGCCGTTGGGAGCAGGCTGGCTGAGAGATATTTAGGAAGCTGACTCAGCAGATGCACTGGATGTGGGAGTTCACACAGGGAGGTGTTAACGGTGACTGCCAAGTTTCCAGCTTGAGTAACGAGGTAGATGCTGATGGCACTTACTGTGATGGGGAAGACTTTATATAGTGAGTGTACAGTTTGCCTAGCTAACTGGAAAGACATCACAAGAAGCGACATCTCTCTCATTACAAAATAAATCAAAGAATTTATACCATCTATTACCCCTAAGATAGAATTAACCCTTAGATATCTGTGATAATGTGGGGGCAGGAGCTAAAATCCACAGATATTCAAATCCAAGGCAAGGAAAGTGTTCCCCACCATCTAAAATCTGGGGCTAAAAATACAAAAAGTCTTTCTTTCTTTGCTTTTTGCTTACCCCTCTCTTGCTGGTGGAGACATTTTAACAGAACTCTAAAATTAACAAGTCATGTGAGGCCCTGAGCATTGTAATTAGCTTCTGACAGAAAGAATAAGAGTCCATATAGATGTGGTCTCAGAATGAGATCCCAGATGACTGCAAATAAACTGCTTATCTCCTCCCCAGAGGCCTCATCCTAAGATTGCCTCTCAGAACATGGAGCTATTATGCAAGGGGATTAGGACATTACGCCTCTTCCCTTTATGACTAGGTAGATCTATTGCAACCAAAGCAATAAATAGCTTCTTTTGCAATTCACACAGAGCCACAGATAATAATAGTAATACTGTCATTTCATATGTATAATGTGTATCTGCTTATGAATAGCACAGGCTCTCTACATTTGGAAAACAAAGCAAATTTGGTATAGCCCCTCATTTTCGCCTCCCTGTTTTTCCCATGTTCAAGATCCCAGTTGCTTCAGAAGTCAGCCCTTTTCTCTCATACCTATGAAAGCAGTTTATTTGCTAACATAGATGCATCCTCATGCATTGAATTATGAAGGATGATGGAGCAGCTCAGACATGTGAGGTTATTTACGGACAAATCCTTTTGAAAGGAAACCACTCACATCACTTAGCTGCTTTGTGTTCTTCTGAGCCAACACCATGCCCATGGAATCAGGCACACTTGTGAACTTGATGGTATCTGGGTGCTGTCGATACTTCCTCTCATTTAATGCATCGCCTGCTTTCTTGGCCTTCTCAACCTCCAGGGAACCGATAGGGATCCATCCGATGCCCTTCAAGAAGCTGTTATACTCGTCTTTATACACATTCTGTAAAAGGGTAAGCGCATATGAGAAGATACCCTGGAGAATATTCAAGGGATGTTTCTGGGATCTGCAACTCTATCCAAGTCAAAGGAACAGCAACTCTTCAGCATGCTCGTGTCTGACTGTTACAGAGCTTTTCTGGAGGGTGGTAGTAAGAAGAAGCTGTTCTGTTGTTACAGTGAATTACACAACACAGAAGGGAATCCAGGTCACATGTTTTCATGGGTACTGCTAAAAAAATTTTTGTCATTTTTGACAATAAATTGGTACTTTCCATAATGACTGTTTATCTTAAAGCTTGTTTTTTGTTTTTTTTTTTTAAGTCTCTTACTCTATTATGAAACCTAAGAAAATGGAGAGAAATGATCATGCTTCAGAATGCATTATACAACACAGAAGGGAATCTAGGTCTCTATGGGTACTGCTAGAAAATGTTTTGTCACTTTTGACAATAAATTGGTCTTTCCTTTTGATTTCACTGATGACTCCAAAACTAAGTTACATCCATACTGTCCACCTAGGCTATGCTTGAGTCATCTGGGAAGTGATATTTTCATCGAGTGACAAGAAATATGTAACACTTCTTCCCTTTACAGAGGACAATTCTAACAGAAATCTGGCTCCTGCAGAAGGAAACGCCCTGATTGTTAAACACCTCTCCACGCAGCTCTCCGTGAATCATGTTGCAAGCACAAAGCCTTCCTGGTTCATTTCAGATGACTCATAGATTTACATGGAAGACACTGTGACCTTCAGTTAATAAAGGAAAAAAAAACCCCTACCTTTCCCAAATTCAGAAAGGATAGAAAATTCTTCTACACTGCATTTTATATCTATCACCATTGCAGCCAACCCATTCAGGAATACCCATCTTCTCTTGCTGAGAATCAAAGTGGCTCTCACAGTTAGTGGAATATACTTTTATCTTTCATCCATAAATTATTAAAAACAACATTAATGATTATGATATAAGCGTAGAAAGCAGGCAAAAACAGCTTGTCTACCATGCCTTTAGTAGTCTTTCAGTAATGGTTGTTTATTCCAAAATGAATTTTTCAAATATCTTACTGTAGTATGAAGTCTAATAAAAGAGAGAAATGATCAACCTTTAAGTGCAGACATCTCTGGGTCTGTTGTTACACATACTTACATCACTCTGAATTTGATTGACATTCCTCGTATGCTCAAGACTCATGGCGTCTGGTAGGTATGTGTAATGATGCAATGGCTGTTTGTAGTTGACATTGGTGGCAACATCCTGGGCCATCTTTGCAGCTGTGATGCTAACCATGTCCCCAGGGGTATGGTAGCTGGTTTTGGTGTTCTCATAGTTCTTCTTGTATTCACGATCGGACTGCAACTTTGCTACATTCATATAGTGGACGAGCTTGGGATCATCCTGGAGGCTTCTGAAACCCACATGCTTTCCCTTTGCCTTCTCATAAGCTTCCTTGTATTTATACTGTGGAGGCAGAATTGGGTTAGCCAAGTCCTAGGCATTGATAACATTAGTGCTACAATTACATTCACACACAAAGACACTCAGAACATTGTGACTTTCTCAAGAGTGTACAAAAAATGCAAACCACAACACCCTCTAAAAAGTTCAGTGAAAACATGTATTGGAGTTTCAAGCGAATGTCATGATACATTTGAGATCAGTTTATTTTCTTTGCTATGACTCCTAGATGATTTGCATGTGGAATTTTATTTAAAACAAACTGAATTTTCGCACTTAATATGAACATGACACATTCTAAAGATAAGAGCAATATCTCTTGGTTTCATAGGGATGTGAATGTTTTTAATTTAATATGTTCTTTTACAACACAAATATGAGTCCCAGCTAAAAGACAGCTGGGCCTTCACCAACTTCTTTTATCAGCAGCTGCTTTCCAAGCTCACTGCTGGAACAGCTGCAAATGAATTAAGGAGCCACAGTAAGGACAGGACCTGCTGTGGGGTTTTTCCATCAATAAAAACCTAATGGACAAAGTTCTGCTGTCCACTGTCTCTCACTGCTGTAAGCAGCAATGGGATATAGATTGAGCAATCCTGTGACAGGTCAAAACCTCAATTGTTATGCAAAACAATTCAAATCCACTTAAACCCTGCAGACTTTTAGCTTCCGCAATTTAAGCCTTAATTCATAAACAAGAGTTTAGCAGGCAAAAGAATTGTCAAGTAATTTCTAGGCATGTGAAAAAGCACTGTGCAATTGCTAAAAATAAATAAGTAAATAAAGTTGTACTTTAGACTTTCACTCCCTACTTAAGCTAGAAATGTATTTCATAGTGACATACATTGTGTGCAGATCTTTGAGAAAGATGTTTTCAGTATCATTCCTACAAGGAAAGCAGTAGCTTTTTTACACCCCTATCTCCTATGTGGTCTGTACACCTGGTTGGTTTCCTCTCTTTCTCAAATCAAGATTCTAGTCCCTGGGATAGCACATAACAGTGAACTCTGCAGGGCATGCATGCTTTCTAAAAATTTTGTTTTTCAAAGATGGAAAGGAGTAGAAGTGTATGCTTTTTCTGGTACAGATGAAATGGGCATCAATTTACATGAATCAAAATTATATCCTTAAAAAGTAGACTTTTTCAACTTGGTTTATAAAAATCCGTACATTTTATATAAATTTTTTTCAATGTTTTTAATACAATTATAATGCAGGCAGTCATTTGAATTTAACGTGGTAATGCAGTCAGGATGTTCCCACTGAAAATAAATGTGGGCTGTCAGAGAAATGTGTCAGTGAAGGTAATTTGGGCTGTGAATCAAAGGAGAAAGTCACTGTCAGATTTATGACAGCTCTGCCAAGTGGGGTCAACTCAAAAGAACCACAAAAATATTTCTAAAGCGACAGGTTTTCCAAACAATATTTTGAGAATTTAAATTCCATTAATTTAACATATTTCTTTCAATGCAGTATCAATTTAAACAAGCATTTGATTACTTTCTAAAAAGGCAAACACCCAAATTTCACCTAAAATTTTTACTCACATCACTGGCAATGTTTCTCGATGCCTTGGCTGCAGTGATGGGAATAGCGTCACCCAGCACATTGTTGCCCTTGGCTATTAAGTCATGCCAATCCCGTTTATAACAGACCTGGACAGAAAAGCAAACAGGATGTCAGCATCTGCGTATTCCTCAGCTTAAGTGATTCCTCAACTGCTGGGATTGTTTTGTTCTTTTCCAGACAGAAGTTAAAGGAATCCTCCATAGCACATACTGCTTTAGGAAATCACACTGGCAAAGTGTCACACTTTGTGTGTAGCATGAGATCATTGGACTCTGTACTAATTATTGACCTACATCTGGTTTTGACACATATTGAAGAGAGGAATATTGAAAGACTGGATCCAGAGAAAATGAACAAGGTTTTGGAAACCACGGTATGTGAGGACCAGCTAGAGACACAATGAAGTTGTTCATTCTCACGAAAGGAAGGTCAAGAGAAGACCTGGTGGTCAGCTTTCAAAATTCTAGGGTTGTTATTTTAAAAAGGATCTCATTTATTGTTGTTTCTGGAGGATAACAACCTCCCCCACATGCAAAACTGGGAAAACTAGTAGAAGTTTTAGGGGAATAGATGTTGGGCTCTACATAAAGAAGAATGTTACGTCCTTTAAAGTTGTCCTCCACTTGAAAAGGTCACCTGAAGAGGTAAAGGACCATCCTTATGGGATATGTTCCAATGGGGCATTTGTGGGAAACTGACCTAAATAAATAGTCAAGGCACCATCCTTCTCTTAAAGTCTATGATTTTATTGTCAGGTCTGAATTTCACAACTTAGCGAAGACCCTACTTACGTCACTTAGATTGTAAGCATTGCACTTGGCCTGGAGAAACTGAGGAACATCGGGACTCATAGTGTATTTATGTTTCACATCTTCTCCTTTAGCTTTGTATAAGATCTGCAATAAAATGCATTTCACATAGTGCAAAAAGGAAATTCTATTAACTGCTTGCTTTAAACAGTTATTTTTAGCACAATCACCCACGATTTTCTACTGTTAAAAATCATCAAAGGCATTTTTCTATTTTTTTAAACAAAACAAGCATCTTATTATCTTAATACCAACAACTCTGTGTGTTAAAATAGAAAGAGAAAACATTCTTAAGAAAATAAAAATTGTTCACTGCCAGAGGTGAATGGGAAGGTAAATTCAACCACGAAATCCTAGCAAGAATAAAATTCACCAAAGCCAAATAAATTTATTCTTTGCCTGTGAGTTAATAGCTCTCACATTTTTGTAAGTTTTTGTTTTTGTATCCCTAGAGAGAAATAGTAGTAAGAATAAATCTTTCACTTCTGCTAAAAATTTTCCAAAATATAATTGTATCAATAAAAGCATACAATAATTTCCTCATAATGTAGAGGTGCTTATACATGAATCTAGCATACTCAAAAGGCTCACTATTTCATATTTACCCTATGTTGTTACTTTAAAGAATTATATATACTTTTCACTGAAAGGTGTCAAAATATGTGATGCAGAAATCTTACTGCATCCTCCTATCATATATAGTCTTATTTCCCTGGCATGCCTATGTGGAATATGACAAGTAAACTGGTATGCATGCAGCCTAGATAAAATCTGACATTGGCTAATAGCTAAATTAATCCCCAAATAATAAATAATTTATTCTAGGACCCAAGGAGTTACCTCTAAGTCCTCACTGCCTTTAAGAATAATATCTAAGCAATCACAGATTCATGAATTCAACCTTCTACACAGCTCCTCCTCTGCCATTGCTACTGCCTTAGCTTCAGTCCAATTAAGAATTCCTTGGATTTCAGTGACAGCCTTCTAATTCATCTTCTTGCCTCCAGTCGCTCCTCTTTCCAAAGTCTCCACACTTGGGGCCAGCATTGTCTTTTAAAATACAGGCCTGATAATGGGACGCCACAGATTCAACACATTCAACATCTCTTTTTTTACCTACCACATAATATTCAGACTCTAAAGATTAGCATATGAGCCCCTTGCTAATCAGGTGACAATTCTGAGCCTTTTGCTTCTATACTTTTTCATTCCTTGTCTACTGCTATTATATTGTTCCTTTTGCCAGGAATGCTTGCTTTTCTCACTTGCCTGGGAAACTCAGGCAGGCAGATACCCTTGTACAAGGCACCTCCCTTGCACTTAACATTTTCCTCTCCTGCAGCATTTGTCTCTCTGGATGACAATGCCCTGTTTGTAGCCATGTCTTTGTCTTATGCTCTTATCCTACATTCTCATGAATTTCTATATCCCATGAATCCTCATCTATTTCATCTTTTTGCCATCAGCAGGTACTACAGTGCCTGGCACACAGATGTTCAAAAAGCATTCGTTAAATAAACTAACAAGTGAATGCTTCTGATCTTCTATACATCAGACTTTCCTTCAGAAACTTTGACTTTAGCCAGAGCATAGACGCTGCTCATGCACAGGCAGGCAAACGATACTCGTCTCAATCAGACGTAAGTTAAAAAGTCTCTATGATTTGTGTATGCTGAATTCTTAGGAGCAAAGACACATATTCATATGTGTTACTTCTCTGTATTAATGTTTTATATGTGAAAAGAAAAATATGAGAAACTTAATATAGAATCGAATACAACAAATCTGCCAAAATAAAGTGTCTGGGATTTAAGCTTCAATTCCATGTATGTATATGCGCATGTGTCTGTATGTGGAGTTCTCGAATAGAAGTTTTCCACCATGTCACAATATTTCAAAGATTTAAAAGGAAGATAAAAAGCAAGAGAGAAGAAAATGTTAGTGCCCAAACTAAACATAACTGTAATTTTTTCAAAATCAAATAAACAAAACAATAAATTTAAAATGGAAAGATACTGCCCAGAAGAATAAACATATTGGGCTGCTGGTGAGTTTTCTAAAAAGCTTCCTCCATATCCTCTGTCCTTTCTATTCTGTTGTACTCACATCACTGACTTGCTTCGTGTTCTGTTTTGCCTGGACCATAACTGGGGAGTCCACGATGCTGGTAAATTTGAGGGTGTCTGGATGTTGCCTGTACTTCTTTTCATTCAGAGCGTCACCGGCCTTTTTAACTTTTTCGAAATCAAGACTGCCGATAGGAATCCAGCCAATGCCTTTCATCCAGTTGTTGTAATCTTCCTTGTAGACGTTCTACAGTAATGGGGAAAGAGGAGTGAGGGCCCAGGCCAGGGTTCTTTTCATGGCAGGCCCTAAGCTTACAGGCGGGTTTTCTTGAGGAGTAAATGACACTTACATCACTCTGTATCTGCATCATGTTCTTAGACAGCTCCAGGTCCAAGACGTCAGGCAAGTAGGTGTAATGATGGAGAGAATGCTTATAGTTGACATTGCTGACCACATCCTGAGCTTTCTTAGCTGCCACGACGTTGAACATATCATGGGGCGTGTTGTATTTGGTCTTTGTCTTCTCATAGTCTTTTTTATACTCCCGATCTGATTGTATCTTGGCCACATTCATATAATGAACCAGTTTAGGGTCATCTTGAAGACTTTGGAAGCCAACCATTTTCCCTTTAGCTTTTTCATAGTCTTTTTTGTACTGAACCTATTGTAAACAAAGGTGGGCATAATTTAAAATGCAGCTTTGAAGGTATTACTAAACAATGAGGTCACGATTTGAAGTAATTGAGCTTCTCCCAAATTCCTGTACTTCAATAATCGAACAATTAGCAATTCACTTGTATGTGCTTTGAAATGTAGCCTGCTTAAAATAAAAATGTTATGTATTATAGAACCCACTTGATTGTCTGTAGCTGTTTCCAAGAGAGGTTGAGATGGGGGCATTACCATAATTTGTATCAGTAACAAAATAAATCTCTATAGTCTTCCTTTGCATTTAGACATTGGTAAAGAAACATGAAAAGATAAATAATTCACAATCTCTATCAATTTTATTGTGCTACTAGAGTGCAAGTAGCTAGATATTTGATTAGTTTTAGCATTTTTTTGTAGTAGCAGTAGGATGTTAATACTAATAACAGAATTTTAGTAAGTCCTTGGATATTCGAAGGGAGACCAGAGCCAGGAGTATGTAAACACTAACTGGCTCTGAATAACACAGTACGGGGGGGACTGAGCTTCCTTGGGGAGACGTGGAGGGCACTGTGGGACACTAAGAAGCAGAGACACAAGGGCAGGTTTGTGGTATGTTGGGGCAGGGGTGGCTGAAAGAAACCACCCACAGAGAAAGGCGGTCAGTGAGAAATTCTGGGTGGGACGGGCATTTCAGGATGAGGACATTTGTTATTCAATCATCACATATTCACACTGCAGTGATGGGAACCTAATTTCAAACAATCAGTAAGTGGTGTGGCAAAAGGAAGGGGATGTGTTTCATTTCTGGGTGATACAGAGCAGCAAGAGGAGACCCATAGGAAGAGGGCCCCAGGTGAGCTCAAGCCATCCAGGAGCCAGAGGTAAGCAGAGAAATAAAAATCTCAGAGATGCCACAGAAATCATGGGGAGGGGAATTCCACTTCCTATAGAATAACAGATGGTGGCTTGAGCCAGTTTTATTTAAATCTCAAAGATCAAAGTGACTTCAGTTCACATCTTGGTTAAAGATAAATAGGATAAGAAATAAAATTCTTAACTGTAATAGAACCCAAAGACTGGCTATTAGAGGTGGTGAAATTGAGGCCAATTTACCTGTCTGCAGAAGTAATGAAGGAAAAAGGGAGAGGAAAGGGAAAGAAGGAGATCATATCAATTAATAAAGTTTTGAGAAAATTTTACCATCAGGAGGCAATTATGACTTAAATGGTATCTCCACAAGAGAAGTAATGTCGGTCAGTGTAGAAGTATAAATGAGAATTTTAAATGAGGGGGCTTAATTAGAACTGATCAGTAGAAGATAACACAACTCCTTTCCCCCTGCAAAAAATTTAAATCTATTTAGGGAACTTTATTTCCTGAATAGTTTTCAATCAGATTTGCTTCCAACTGGGGACCACACGCATGGAGACATTTGGGTCATCCCCAGACCCAAGCCCACCCACCCACATTTTCTAGTTGCCCACGTATGACCACAGCTGGACTTACGTCACTTGCCGCCTGCCTGGCAGCTTTGGCAGCTCTGATGGGAATCGCATCAGTTCTCAGGTCATATCCCTTCTTGCTCAAGTCTTTCAAGTCTGCTTTGTACATATTCTGAAAGAAAAATGCCATTTAAGTACAACTTAGAGACCATATTAGTAGAATCTGACACATACATCAGCCCGAGTCCACCCACGGACCTCACTGATATTGTAGGCATTAACTTTAGCCTGGATGAACTGGGGCAGGTCTGCTGGCAGGTTGTATTTGTGAAGAATTTCCTCTCCTTTGGCTTTGTAAGCGATCTGAAGGAGATAAAAATGCATAAACAAACACATAAATAGAGAGGAAAGTTTAATGGCACTGGAAAATAATTTCCTAATGGATCCTATTTCACAGAGGTAGTTTTAAGGAGGTCACTCTTGTGTATTTGCATATTCATGTGCAAATATCTGTAGGCATTCAAGGTCTCACATGCAGTTGCCTAGGATCCTGTCTCAGTGCTTATTCAGTTTTGCAAAGATCCCTTGGAACTTGCACTAGGAACTTCCGGGCCTAGGTAGGGGCACATAGTGGCAATTAGCCCAGGGAGGTGGCCTGATGAAAATGGTCACCTGGAAACACTTTCCTGAACGTGGGAAAGCATAATAGGGGTAGAATACACCAACCACCTATATTATATTTTGTGGGCAATTAAAGATAAATAGGATAAGAAATAAAATTCTTAACTGTAATAGCATGTATTACAGTTAATATATTTTTTGTTTACGTGCTGACTTAAAATATAACTGCTCCCCATTTGATATACTCATTCTTTCTGGTCTTTCCTAGAAATAGGCTTGTAGTTTTTGTTGTCATTAAGAGAAGTCCCTCTTACCTTTTCCTTAGAAAGCCATTCCTCAAATGGCTAAAAGGACAGTCAGCACAATATACATTACTGTAAATATATTAATTAGGCATGCTTTATTAATGAACAGCTGGGGAATTGCACAGCTGCTCATGTAATTGGGTCTCTTCATATTGTATAATAACTACAGGTGATCAGTCCATTTGAAATACAAACGTATTTGTATTAGCTAACATCTATTAACATATAGAGAGGATTAACACTTACATCACTCCTCTGGGCCTGGTTAATTTTAGCCTGTACTGTAATTGGAGCATCTTCAATCGAGGTAAACTTGAGTGTGTCTGGATGTTGGCGATATTTTTTCTGTTCGGCAAATCAAAAAGAGAAAAACAATCTTGTTTTTCACTGAAGGCTAATATGCCAAAATCCCAGAAATTTATTATGAAGCAATAAGGAAGATTTTTTATGATTTTAAAATGTAAAAATACTAGATTCTTGATTGGCTTGATGAATGCAATACAAAAGTCAATATTTTAAAAAATCCATTTAATTGTGGATGTTTTGGGACAGCACAGACACAAATACTGCTCTCAGGAACCAGACAGACTCCTTTCCTAATTTCTTGCCTATGACATGAAAGAAGATACCCCTCAGCTAAGCAGAAAGCAGAAACATCACACGAGTTTTCTAAAGGTTCGACAGAAAAGTAAGCAAGGAGATTTAAAGTGTCTTTGCAGGACACAAACAAGTTCTCTCTTCCCCTGTTACTCCATCAAGAAGCTGTGCGGTTGAGGAAGGAAGAATTGAGGAACTAGGGCAACAGCTAGGAATTATTATTAATAGAGACAGGACTTTTGCTCTGCAAGCCTTAATGTGGTTAGCACATAAGTTACCACCAAAGCACTTAAGGGGCACTGCAGAGCAGGCCCTGGGGAGGTGTGCCCACTGGGAGCTGTCAACTTCTAGCTACCTTATTCCTGTATTCATCTCTTATTTATTTTCCCAGTCCTCTTCCTTTGTGCATATGGTACATCCCACTTAGTATCACTCCTGTTTCAGCTTCAGACTTCTAAAAACCACTAACCCAGAAGAACTTTTTTCTGGAAGATCTTTGAGTAGGCAAAATGGTTTTCATCGAAAACAAGAAGTAAAACTTGAGTGTGGAAAGTAGCCTGCACACAGCACCTCTGTCCTTTGTGTTGTCTGCCCTCCTTGAAGATGTGCTGGCCTGACAGCAGTGAGACTCTTCAACTGTCACAGAGGAGGGACACATAACCTTGCCGCCTTATGAGGCTCAAGATCATCACTATTTTATCTTACACCGAATTATAATTTATATATTACTTCAAAGCCAACCAGAATATGACATAAGGAAGAATTCTTCAAAGACGATTTCTATAACAGCTGCATTATTCCTAACCACACACAAAAAAGAAATCATCCACATATCCCCTAACCAGTGAAGCAATAGTGACAATGTGGTAAGTATTATGTTAGGGCAAAAGTAACTGTGGCTCTTGCCACTGCTTTTAATGTCAAAACCGCAATTACTTTTGCACCAACCTAATAAATCCATACAAAAGATTACTACTCAATAATTTAAAAAAAAAATTACAAGCAGAATCATGGACGAATCACAGAAACATTACATGTAGTGAAAGAAGCCAGATACAAAAGAAATTTCTAGAAAAGAGAAAACTTTAGAGACAGAATGCAAATCAGTGGTTGCCTGGGGCTGAAGATGAGAGCAGGAATTTAGGGGGAAATTTTTGGGGTGCTAGCCGCATTTTAAAATCTAATTGCAGTGATGACTGACGAATCATATGAATTTATTAAAACTTGTCAAGGTGTACACTTAATTTTATTGTATGCAAGTTATACCTTAATAAAATTGTTAAAAAATATTTATAATGAATGGTTCACATAAACGATTTTGGTAATATAAAGGTTCGTGCTGGTCTACCTGGGTAATTTATGCACGTGGTAAGTTTTTTCCTCAGCAACAGCGACTGGAGAATGAAGCAATGAAGGAGGCACTGCCCATGGTTTTGAGAAGCTTTAACACAACACGGTCACCACTTGCCCTCTGACACACCCAATGGCTTTACCTCATTAAGGATGTCTGAAGCTCGCTTTGCCTTTTCCATTTCTAAGGACCCAAAAGGCACCCAGCCACAACCTTTCATCCAGCTGTTGTAGTCAGCTTTGTATTCAACCTAAAACACCAAGAGAAAGGTTACATTTCTTTGCTGTGTCATCTTCATTATGTAAACTCCAATGCTTTATTCAAAACAATGTTTTTGAGATTTCCGACCAGCTTCCTTACTCCAGACACTAAGGTTATTGTATCTATTTCTTTGGTGAGAGGTAGTAAACAGCTCTTAGATTTTTGCTTTCCTTCTAACTGGCATATGTTCCATTTCATCCTTATTTCCAACGTAATGGAAGTATGTGGTACTCTAATTCCAAACTAGAAAATGCTCAAGTCAAAGCTGCACTTCAAAGAATAAGTCAAATTTTCAGGTAATCAAATGTGAGATGTTTGTTTTCTGGAACTTTAAGTATTATGTTTCTATCAAATTAAAATAGAAGGCCACATTGAAGGTGGATTATTTGCTCATTTTCTAGTTGTATAAGACTTAATGGAATTATTTGTACTGTTTGCACACATGGCCCTTCATGTGTACTGGTCCACTTTGGAGTGTTTCTACATTGGCTAACAACAGTTTAAAATAGTTGCACTTGTCAATTTGCATAAGGAGCAGTTATTATTTGGAATTGGTCCTAGTTGAGGCACAGTTACTTGATGGTATTAAAATCATGAACTACTCTTGTTGTCTGACCATCGGTGGTACCAAAAATGTACATTTTAGATACAAAATTCAAACTGTTCTTTACTGTGGGCCTTTTAAGTGGAATGGAAAATCAACAAAGTATTTAGTTCTTGTCCTTCAGAGGCTTACGATCTATTTGGGGTGAAAAAACATAACAAAATCAAACTAATAACAAGTAAAATAACAATGCATGATATAGAATTGTTAGTGGCAGGAATGTAAAATTTTGCAGCCGATATGGAAAACTACTTATGATGGTTCTTCTACAGATAAAAATTAAAGTTATCATATGATCCAACTATTCAACTTCTGGGTTTATACCCAAAAGAATTGAAAGCAGGATCTCAAAGAGACACTCACATACCCATATTCATAGCATCATTATTCAAAATAGCTTAAAGGTGGAAGCAACCCAAATGTCTACCAACAGATGAAAGGGTAAATAAAATGTGGCATATCCATATAATAGAATATTATTCAGCCTTAAAAAGGAAGGACATTTTGACACATGCTACAACATGGATGAACACTGAGGACATTTTGCCAAGTGAAATAAGCCAATCACAAAGAGACAAATATTGTATGACTTCACATCATGAGGAATCTAGAGTTAGTCAAACTTAGAAACAGAGCATAGATTGGTGGCCGCCACAAGCTAGGGGAAGAAGGAAAATGGGAGTTGCTGTTTAATGAATATAGAGTTTCCATTTGGGAAGATGAAAAGGCTCTGGAGATTGGTTGTACAACGATGTTAATATACTTAACACCACCGAACTGTACACTTGAAAACTGTAAAGGTGGTAAAGTTATGTTATGTGTACTTTATCACGTTTTTAAAACTAGAATTGTTAGGATGAAGTATTCACTTGTGTAGTTCAGACAAATTAATTTGCCTAAAGAAGTTCTGATCTGCAGAAAAAAGTAGTTATAAATATTTATGTTAAATGATATATTTTCTTTTCAGATAGCAATCTATGTAAAAATCATTGACAATGATGAATATGATGATTATAATAACAGTGATGATAAATACTGAATATTTGTTGAGAACTTATCCCTGGCCTAGCACCATGCTAAATATTTTGCATGCATTTACATCCTCCAAACAATGTTTTTGATTTATTTTCATTTTGCAGAGGAGGTCTCTGGACTTAGCAGGGTTGATAACTTTCCCAGAGGGAAACAGTGATGGGATGCATGCCAGATCAGTTCTTCCTAACCTTGAAGGGCATGTTCTTAGAGAATCACAAGGGTTGTTTTGCTTACATACATACGACAATGCAGATACCTCTGAGAAGTGCAAAAACCTCACTCAACTTTGAAGTCCATTTCAGTTTCCAGCTTTTTAAAAGAAGCCAGAGAAACCCTGGTTACTCACATCGCTCTGTAGTGCGTACGCCTTCTTGGCGAGGTCCACATTGATGCTATCGGGCGGGTAGCTGTAACTGTGTAAGATGTGCTTATAATCAACGTCGCTGGCAATTTCCTGAGATTTCTTAGCTTGAGTGACTTGGAGCATATCAAGAGGTGCCGTGTAGACAGTCTTTGACTTTTCATAATCTTTTCGATATTCGTGCTGTGAATAGGAAGTTATCATTTATTATAACAAATCTTCTATGGATTTCCAGAAAAGACAGATCTTTCATAAACAATAAATACAAGGTAGAGAAAGATTCAAACATCTGAGTAGTTATTTTGCCCAAAAATGTGTTCATATGTTACACACCGTTGAAATCCCCTCCAAAAAGCACACGTGGGCAGACCTTCTCAAATCAATGAGAAACCATCAGAGTCACAGCAGACAATGGGCCACAGCTCCTGCTCAGTCAGGAACAGGAATGCTTTTATTCTAAAACAGGGTTTCTCAAGGACCACTAACAAGTGTTACTATTATTAATGTAATTTAACCTATGAACAGTTTTCCAGTAAAGAAGCATTTTTAAATGTAATGAAAACCATATGACAATTTGATTTTATAAAATGGCTGCTTCATACACAGGGCTGTACACTTAGTTTCTTGGCTGTATAGAGTCATTTTTAAATGGGCAGTCAACTGATTTTTTTAACCTATTATTGACAGGAGATAAGCCCTACTGAGAATCTCAAACGTTTTCATATCAAGTTCAATTTTGGTAACAATTTAAAAGAAACTTCAGATTGCAGCAGTTAAAAGACTTCATAGGAGAAAAGTTTGGGAAACTGAGCCACTAAAATAATGTTGGCCCTTCTGTACAATGTTCTCATAAACCAAATGTCCTGACTTGGCCTGAAGGGCTGCCTTCATTGTCTGGTTTTCTGGAATGGTTAGACAAGGTGCTAATTATGTCAAATTCCCAGTTTTATCATATCCACTCACTAATTACCTTAAGAGACAGAAAAATTTTGACCCACTGCCTTTAAGAAAATTCGAAACTCATCCTAGTTTCCCAAGGTCACATATATATTAGAGACAGTGACCCAAGCTGGTAAGTACAGATGTGCATTCTAAATCTTCTGTAACAATTCCTTTTGCAAACGATTTGATCTTTTGGCTTTCTAAGGGAACTCGATCTTCCTTCTCGTATTTTGTGGGTAGTCACTTTCACTGAATACATTTATTACTCAACTATAAAATTGAGACCCTGGTTTATAAAAATAAAATATGGAAACTTTCTGATAGTTTGCAACAACATTGAAAACAACAGTTTGTCTTAATTAGAAGTAAACTGATAAAGCAATGTTGCAACAACAGTTGGTGTGTGGAAATATTTTTGAAGACATTGTTGTTACTGTTTTGTTCATGTTCACACCAGCTGACACATACCAGCACATATAAAATGTTGTCAAAGATCCAAATGACTTTAAAAGATTATTTTTAAAAAGTCATGCATGTTCTATATCTGCAGCTTAGCATTTTGCCTGGATATTATGTGAGACTGACTCATTTGCCATGTCTTTTGGTCATTTACATCAATCAATTAACAAATATTTATTGAGCATTTCTTATGTGCCTACTACAGGGTTCTGTGATAGGAATAAAAACAAAAGATAAAAATACACATGCTATCAAGGGGGAGTCATACTCTTCTTGAGCTGAGAGGACTTAACTAGTGAACAAGATAGTAATATACGTGAGCACTATATACTGACATAATTCACTGTGAAGTTACTAGAGAAATTTATGGTATTGGAAGTTTTAAAGTGCTATGTGATGACACAATAAATGCAACATAAGTTAAAGAGGTATGTATAGATCATTACAGAAAAGCATGGTTAAAATTAAATGATACAAACAACCTTCTCTTTCATCATAAAAAACTAGTATCTGCAAGCTACACTGAACATTCTCAGTACTCTTAAGGGATTCTCTAAACATTTTATACATAGTATATACTATAATTTGCAATAGTAGATGTTTGTCTCTCCGTAGTAAGAATTTTAACTGGAAAATGTTACATGACCCATAGACAAGCCTTAAGGAGCCCATGAGTTCACCAAAATTCAGGCAAAAGACATGAAAATAAATGTTCATTTTCTAGATAGATGATTCAAATCTTTTGTCAGCGTCTCAAACGGGTTTGTAATCAATGGAGTCTTTTTCCTGGATCTAGACCAAACTCATTACTAAAGCCAATGAAGAACAATGATACTCTATTAAGATTTTTTTATTTGTGATTCATAAACGTGTTCCAAAGTAAAAGCAGTTTTAAAATTTTCATTTCAAAAATTATTTTTCAATTAGAATAAAATGTGAAAACATCATGATGTTTTCTAAAGCGTTTTAAGAATACAATCAATATTCTGTTAAATATTAATGCCTATATTTTTCAATGAGAAACGGACAATTTGTACTTGAAATGGACATCAAGTACAAATCAGTAATTTCTCCCCTCAAATGTGGGAGGTGCAATAATCCAGAACATTATTCTAAAGGTTTCTACAGCAGTACTTTTGTGAACGTGAGAGAGCCTATGCTCATGAAATCCTTTTCCACACGACTACCTTGGGCATCATAACAGGGAGTCCATCTTGAAAACAATACAGATTCACAAAGACACTCACATCACTCTGGTTTTTGGCTGTCTTCAAGGAGTGCAGCATCTTGGGATCGTCATTAATGCTGAGGGCCCCAATCATTTTCCCTTTGCTTTTTTCATAGTCTTTCTTGTACATCACCTGCAAAGACATCACACATGCCAGATCCCACTCACCAGGAAATGTCCCTGAGGCCACCCTGTCCAGGTCCCCAGGCCACACTCACATCGCTAGCATTCTTGGTGTTGGCTTTGGCTGCCAGCAGGGGAATGGCGTCCACTTTAATGTCAAATTTCTTGGCTTTGCTCTTTTCCCAGTCTTGCTTATAAAGATTCTGGACAGAAAAATTCAGCAAAGGAATGATAAGAAGAACATTAAACACAGTGTAATCCAGTAAAAAAAAAATAAAAATATTTTCAAAATTTGTGTATACATAGACTTATTTCACCTATAAATATTGTATTTATCAAATTGTAGCATAAATATCTATCATCCAGTTTCTTTCTCCCTACCACTAAGTAAGTATAAACTACTCTTTTTAATGTTCTGTAAACTTTCTAAAGACTCTGCTATCTTGATTTATATAAGGATGCTTAAAATGACAACAACTTGGAGAAGGTGAAACGTGACATTTACATGGGAAAGATGTTGCAAAACTCCAGGGAATAGCAGAATGGTAATTGGCCTGACGGTAACAGAGACCACAGAAAGTGAAATCTGATAGCTAAGTAGGAGTCTTAAGAGCATTTTGGCCTTAAGAGCTCCATTTACACTCTGGTAACAATCTTAATACTTGTTTATCTGTACAATTCCTAGTCTTGTCTTTCAAAATTGATAACATTTTTCTCTTTCCATGCACAACAAACATAAGGCTTCTGTGGCTTTGGTACTTACATCACTCAGATTGTAGGCATTGACTCTGTGTTGGATAAACTGTGGAGCATCTGCTGGTACATGGCACTTGAACTTCTCTCCTTCATGTTTTGCTTTGTAATTCAGCTGATAAACAAAGGATATTTGAACAGTTCAGGGGAACTTCTTTGAATTTATTTAGGACAGTATATATAGCCAAGGCGTTAGTGCCCTTTTTAGAAAGAGATACTCAATTCAGTCAAAGTCTCACATAGGATTCAAAGTCTCATTCCCTATTTCAGGGACTGTGGTACAGTCCCTCTTTATCCTTGGGAGAGACTTTCCAAGACCCCCAGTGGCCACCTGAAATCATGGATAGCACTGAACCCTATATATACTATGTTCTTTCCTATACATATATACCTGTGATAAAGTTTAATTTATACATTAGGCACAGTAAGAGATTAACAATAACTAATAATAAATAGAAAAATTATAACAATGTATTATAATAAAAGTTATGTGGATGTGGTTTATCACTCTCAAAATATCTGTTTTCACCCTTCTTTTTCTTGATAAAGAAAGGACAAAGGGGGGATGGTGTGAGATTTCATCATGCTACTCAGAACAACATGCAATTTAAAACTTATGAATTGTTTGTTTCTGGAATTTTCCACTTCAAATTTTTGGGCCACAGTTGACTGCAGGTAACTGAAATTGTGGAAAGCAAAACTGAGTAAGGGGGGATTGCTGTGTAACCATACTTTGGGCTGCCAGCTGCCATTGCATAGATTCTGTTATATGCATGGGAATATGATCTGATCTACACTGCTAGGCTGTATCTGGAGAACAGGAACTTCTGTAATCAAAGCACTAACAAAAAACAATAATAATTCTAAATAAAACACTAGTACAGTTAAAAGTATATGTAAATAATTCTTTCTTCTTCTTCTCCTTCTACAGGGTCTGGCTCCATCACCCAGGCTGGCGTGCAGTGACACAATCTCAGCTCACTGCAACCTCCACCTCCCAGGCTCAAGTGATCCTCCCACCTCAGCCTCCTGAGTAGCTGGGACTACAGGCATACGCCACCATACCCAGATAATTTTTTTATTTTTTTGTAAAGACAGGGTTTTGCCATGTTGCCCAGGCTGGTTTCAAACTCGTAGGCTCAACTGATCTGCCTGTCTCGGCCTCCCGAAATGCTGGGGTGACAGGTGTGAGCCACAGCACCTGGCTGTGAATTCTTATTTACAATATTAAACATAGGACTGTATTTAACTTTTTTAAAAGGCGGCGTCAGGTGGAAGGGAGGGAGTGTAAAGAACAGATGAAGCTGTTGAATTTTGGAGCCAAAGGCAAAAATGCACAAGATTGAGAACTATGCAAGAAGCAATTCTAAGGCAGAGTCTGTTGCCTACCCAAGCCAATAAAAAAGAGTGATTGATAGTGACTGTGACCACATACGGCACTATATTTCTCTGCAGCTTGCTGAGTTTCGCTAAATCTGCAATGTTGGTGTTTAGCTGTTCTTTATTGGGACACAAAATATTAAGATGCTTGGAAAAGTGGCATATGAGCTGAAATGACTTCTGTGTTATACTGAGGCCATTCTCCTCTTTAACAATTGCATATGAGTTAATTTGTATCATAAAACACATTTTATTGCAGGAAAAACTGTATCTTTCACTTTCCTATCTTGAGAATGATGTACTACTCTCCAGGATTTAGCTATGTTAGCACCTTGCTGTTCAAAGAGTAGCCTACCAATCATAGCATCAGTATCACCTACATGCTTACGATCTACTGAATCAGGATCTGTACCTCAACAGGGTCAGCAGGCGACTGCATGAATGTGGATGTTTGAGAAGCACTGCTGCTTTTCCCCTGATCTTGGCATGTTTGGACCATGCCTGTCTTAGACATTCTTTGACCACTCAATATAAAGTGCCCATCCAGCTCTTTTTTGATGTCATCCCACTTTAATTCTGTAGCATCATTCTATATTAGTTTTCTTATCATTGTTTGATGTCTGTCTTGTTACTATGCCCTTTCTTTCTGGAAAGCCTTTGCTAGCAAATTCAAGAATAGGAAATACTTGCCTTGTTACCTACCCAAATAGATGCTTTTGTTGTCAACTGTTTATTTAAGTTGACATGAAGTTTTAGGGTACATGTGACAGATCCTAATGAATAAGATAATTCCACTAAAAAACAGTGGGTTGTTAAAAAAACAGTAATTATTTTTATTATTGTCTAACACAACTTTCCTCAGGCTACAATTCAATCTAGCAGCCTCATTTGTGTTTTAAAAAACAAATCTTGAAAAATAATAATATTGGGATGGTAGACGAGCCCATGAAGATTAAGCATGTAAATGCTTATGTTTTAAATGAGCAAAGCACTCAGGGGTACCCACACTTGCATAAATCAAAGCACTTACATCGCTAAGCTGTTTCGTGTTGAGCTGGGCTTGCAACAGTACAGGAGTATCAGTGACTGCCGTGAATTTGGTCTTATCTGGATGAACTTTGTAGGTATGCTAGAAAAGAAGATGTTCTTTAATGAAATTTATAATGTATTTATACATTATAATTTATCAATATAGTCTTGGTTATACATACGCTAACATAAAAAATGGTTCCAGGTCAAAACAGAGTTTATTTTGTTCGTAAAAACTTAGTTGATGCATTTACATTCTCACTTCTCTATCTCTGCGTGTCTCTCTCTCTGTCTCTCTCTCTCTCTCTCTCTCTTGTCTGTCTCTCTCTCTCTGTCTCTCTCTCTCGCCTTGAATCCCCCACTTCCCAAGTTGCCTCTGGTCTGCCTACAGCAACTCAGCAACCAGATTAACACTTCCCCCACTGAAGCCTTACAATGACTCTTTATTGAACCTGGTATTCAGTCTAAACTACATGTTGGCTTACGATCCCTACAGAAACCATCCCCCTCCCTCATCCCCTGCCATTTCACCTCTTACTACTGCCCTCCTCCCCAGTATATTCTAGCCACCCCTTCATTTCAATTCCTTAAATGCTAGCTTGTTCTCTCCTTAGGCTGTTCTTCCCCCGCTGCTCTTCCCCTGACCTTGGCCTGGCTGGTCATGCCTGTTTTAGACCTTCCTTGACCACCCGATCTAAGATGCCCACCCAGTCACTCTCTCACACATTGTCTTATTTTAATTCTGTATCATCATCCTATATTAGTTTTCTTATCATTGCTTGATATCTTTCTTATTTCTGTGCTCTCTTCCTTTATTATTTGTCTCTTCCACTCCAGTGGGAGCTCTTTAAGGGGTGGTCCACTTTTTCCCTGTCTTTCTCAGCACCAAGGAAACTGTCTGGCCCTGGCTGCCTTCCCATATGAATTTGTTAAATAATGAACACCTATCTCAAACCTGCATGTCCTTCTTTTACGCTGAATTCACATAGATATAAACTGATGGAAATTAAGATTTATAAAATCTAAAATTATTTTGTAACAAATAGTCCTCTTCATCGTAACTGTTGTGTTTCTCAGTTCCACCCCAAAACCAAAATGTAAAATGTAATTATCTCCTAATCATTAGATATTAGCATTTAAACTCCTGCTAAATTTACCACTAGATGTCACAAGAATCCCAAACCCAATTTCAAGAATTCAGGGCCTAACTTACATCTTTACACTGGTCCAGCTTCTTGATTGCTTCATATTCTTGTGTTATTGTCTGAGGGAAATAGCATTTTCCTTTATCTTCTTCATACTCTGCTTTGTAACTTTTCTATAATGAGAAAAACCAAAAATAGATTATGATTATTACAGCTCTCAAACAATGTCACTATGAGGCATGAGCCATTGTCTTCAAACTTACGTCACTGTTTTGAGCTGAAACTCTCATGCAGTGTGTGTGATATGGGTCCTCAAAGCTGCCTACATAATGTCCCAAAATATTCTTCACATATAAGTCTTTATATTTAGCCTGAAAAATAAAACAAATATAATTCAAGTTAACAATTATTTGTCAAACATTAGGAAAGCCCTCCAACCCAAGAGGTAACCGTGGCTTTTCGAACCTCACTGAAGTTCTTCAGCTGAGTATCAAGTTGATATTTTGGGGTCTCGCAGTAATTCATACTCTTCGCCTTTGTCTTCTCATAGTTTTCCTTGTATAATCTCTGTTAAAGGAGAAAGAAATTAAACGAAAAAGAAAGAAAAATACACCTCATAAAGTAAAAACCATGTCACTGCTACACTTTAACTGAAGGGGCAAAATTTATGTTTTCTCAGCATCTATTTTCCACAAAGCAGAAAAAGCAGAATTGGTTTGATAGAGGCTCATGCCTTATATAATCTCATCTGCTAATAATCATAAAGATGTTTATGTTACTTGTTCTAATATTTTTTTCAGACTGAATAACTTAAAACACACCAATGCTGCTATTTAAGCAAGTTTTTGTCTTAAAATAATTTATTTGAACATGTTTAAAGAAAAATGAGTTTGGCTAGATGACAGTGGCTCACACCTGTCATCACAGCACTTTGGGAGGCCAAGGTGGGCAGATCACTCAAGGCCAGGAGTTTGACACCAGCCTGGCCAACATGGTGAAACCCCGTCATTACTAAAAATACAAAAATTAGCGGGCGTGATGGCACATTCCTGTAATCCCAGCTATTAGGGAGGCTGAGCAGGAGAATAGCTTGAACCTGGAAGGTGGAGATTGCAGTGAGCTGAGATCGTGACACTGCACCCCAGCCTGGGCACCAGGGCAAGACCCTGTCTCCAAAAAAAGAAAAATGAGTTTCTTAAAGAGCTGATGCAAAATGACATATAAGGTATAAGGTGAACCTTAGATAATTAAGCACAGTCCTGCAAGCGTACTCCGTTCAGCACTTGGTGAAACACATTTTGTAACACCTCTATATGAAAAGATGATTTGTCTTTCTTTTTTAGCTAGGAATTAGCAAAGCAATTTCTGTGAAGAGTTTTATTATTTTTTGTTTGATTTCCAACTTTTAAGTTCTAGGGTACATGTGCAGGACATGCAGGTTTGTTACATAGGTGAACGTGTGCCATGATGGTTTGCTGCACAGATCATCCTATCACTCAGGTATGAAGCCAAGTATCCATTAGCTATTCTTCCTGATGCTCTCTCTCCCCCCCCACACCCCCCACCTTCCAACAGTGCATGTTGTTCCCCTTCATGTAGCCATGTGTTCTCATCATTCAGCTTCCATATATAAGAACATGTGGTATTTGATTTTCTGTTCCTGCTTAGTTTGCTGAGGATAATGGTTTCCAGCTCCATCCATGTCCCTGCAAAGGACATGATCTCATTCCGTTTCATGGCTGCACAGTACTTCATGGTGTATCTGCACTACATTTTCTTTATCCAGTCTATCATTGACAGGCCTTTAAGTTGATTCCATGTCTTTGCTATTGTGACTAGCGTTGCAATGAACATATGCATGCATGTGCTTTTATAATAGAATGATTTCTATTCCTTTGGGTATATATCCTGCAATAGGATTGCTGGGTCATATTTTATTTTTAATAAGTATGTTAAAGTCTTTAAAATAAGATCAATATTCTATAAATTTATTAAAATACTTTGCTTTTGAGTTTTTGCCTCATGTATTTTTTCTTACTTCGTCCTTTAACTTACTTCTTGCTTTTTATTTTTCTGTATATTATTTTTGCAAACTACCTTAATCAGTTGTGGGCATTGGGGTAAATACCTACATGTGCATGTACCTATATTTACACATATAAAGCTCATTTCTAGGAAAAACAATAAAGACAATGATAGTGCCAGAATATTTTTCCTCCTAATAAAACAGAAGGCATTAAGGAGATGAAGGAAACGTTGGCAGTATTCACTGGCATCAGAGACATCCACAACAATAGGGAAGTTCATCTTCCTTTACCACCTGGGTGAAGCTTTCACATGTGATTTGTCATCCTGAATCCAAGATTTCAGTTAGGATAACGTCCATCCAAGGTTATCTTAAACAGCAACTTTGTGGCCACATCTGAAAATAGGGGTGAATTACAAAGACACTTACGTCACTCTGGTTTTTGGCCACCTTCAAGGAGTGCAGTATCTTGGGATCATCATTAACGCTGAGGGCTCCAATCATTTTTCCTTTGCTTTTTTCGTAGTCTTTCTTGTACATCACCTGCAAAGACATCACATGTGCTAGATCCCACTCACCAGGAAACGCCCCCGGAGGCTGCCCTGTCCAGGTCCCCAGGTACCCAGGCCACACTCACATCACTGGTGTTCTTGGTGTTGGCTTTGGCTGCCAGTAGGGGAATGGCATCCACTTTAATGTCAAACTTCTTGGCTTTGCTCTTCTC
Source organism: Ateles fusciceps (assembly GCA_036589455.1). NCBI lineage: Eukaryota > Metazoa > Chordata > Mammalia > Primates > Atelidae > Ateles > Ateles fusciceps. Next base: position 10,893,319 of record JAZHEH010001266.1, on the reverse strand, counting down.
CCAGTCTTGCTTATAAAGATTCTGGACAGAAAAATTCAGCAAAGGAATTGGCAAAAGTGATCTGCATGTCATCACCTTTAAAGACTAATGGGTAACTAAATACCTTGTCTCAATATAAAATAAATGGACCCTTTTTATTGTCCAGGAAATCATGCATATTTTAAATATTTCTTCTCAAGCTGCAGCTATTAATTCTCTAAGTTGGGCTTCTCTAGTCTCCATGAGAATTTTTTTATCAAATTTAATTTTAGCTATTATACTAAATTTGATTCCTAACACTGAATGTTTTATAGAGTAGCACAAATATTCTACAGTTAACTTACTTTTTATGATACAAAGGCATCACTTTCATTTGACCTCTAAGTTCTCTGCAAAGGTTATTTCATAAATCATTACAGTACTCATTGATACCAGATAACCTTAGTACTCATTCACAGAATTACTGAAGAAATTGAGAATCCCAAGGGTAATTAAACTTTTCTATAAAATTAAGTTTGAAAAATTAAAGATAGAAATGGATATCTGAACTCTGCCCTTTCTATCCCCTATGTCTTTATTTACGCAAGTTCTCACACATGCAGAAATAAGCATCATTTATGTGAAATAAGGTACATTATAAGCCCAGGGAATAAATGAATTATAATATAATTTAAATGAATATATGGCTAAAAGAGCTTAAAATTAAGAAATTTTAAGCTTAATTTTAAATTAATTAAAATTTACAATTAAGCATAAATGAGCGGTAGCATTTTGAGGGATGGTTACAATATATTAAGATTATCCAACTGTATGAAACTACTTATAAGATTGCTACACACATTTTGTAAGGTGAATTCAGTTATATTGGCAGAGGCATAGGAACATGATACAAGTGTTAACTGTTCTTCCCATTTTTAACATTAAACTATTCATTGAATCGTAATGAAGTAGTTCAAAAATGAAAGCACAGGTTGTCAGTATATCACATGGTCCAGGCCATGAGGAACTTACATCACTCAGGTTATAGGCATTGACTTTGTGCTGGATAAGAGCAGGAATATCAGGGGGGATATGGCACTTGAACTTTTCACTTTCATGTTTTGCTTTGTAATTTAACTATGACGAGAGAGAGAGAGAGAGAGAGAGAGAGAGAGAGAGAGAGAGAGAGAGAGAGGGAACCAATTAGCGCAGAAGAATTGTTTCAGAAGACAAAAATTTTCGTGTGGTACATTTTGTAAAATAAGTGACAACATTGCTGAGATCAGAAGAGAATTCTAGAGCTTGGGTAGGCTACCTGCATGACTGAACCTGTGTGCGGGACACTTGCCAGCTATGATCACATCTGTCACCATGGTAGGACCCTAAGGCAATGAGGTAGCTCTGTCAAACACGCCTCCCTCCCCTGCGTAGCACGGTTGGCCCTGTAGGTTCTGGGAAGTGCCCCGTGCTGTCTTTCTTGCTGCTGTCAGTGCTCACATACCGGAGCCACTTTCCTTTCATCTGATTAAGAGTCCTCTCATAGACATCAGGGCTTCTGATGCTCTAATTGGAGACTTCATTTCTGGACATCAATCTACTGAGGTTACTTTTGTTTTTTCAGTTCAATGTAAGTTTGGAAGTCCACACTTAAAGCTCACATAATAAAATTTGTCTCAGAGATTCTAATTTCCAGAAACTTACTAGGGAGAGAGAAACTCATATACTGAATACTGGCTCTTGGCCAGGGTATGTGCAGTATACATTTCTCCCTTTACTTACCCTTCAAAACAGTCACAAATGATAAAAGGCAAATATCAGGCAGAGGGAGGTTAAACCTTTGCCCACCCAGACTTCAATGACAGAGCTAACATTTGAATGTGGTTTTGTCTGACTCTAGAACTCATGTTCTTTCCATTGCTTTAAGCTACATTTGTTTCCTTTACAGAATCATTTCATTGTAAATGTTATCCACCCCCACAAGATGCAGAAAAATATTTTTATACAAATATATAAAAATACACACAATTTAAACTTGCTAATACTTACCCTGCCTTTTGAATAAACTTGTAAGTCATTGGATTTTATGTATAGAGTTATGAAATGTTATCTCTTATAATTAGATGTCCTGGGTAGTTAGAAGAACTTACATCACTCAGTTGTTTGGAATTGACTTGGGCTTGCAGCAGAACAGGAGAATCGGTAACTTGGGGTGAATTTTGTCTTATCTGGATGGACTTTGTAGGTGTGCTGTGGGGGAAGCAAAGGCATTTGGTTTAGCAGTATCACCTGTCAGATCCGAGGTAGCCCATAGGCCAGGCAAATAGAACCTCATGCCCCGCAAAGCAAAGAAACTTGTAGTTAATAAAATATATATTTTTTCTAACTAGACTGCAGTTTGAGAGATTCTTCATACATCTGTATGGGAATCTTCAGATTCCCGAGAACTCTTCTTTGGGAAAATGAGCTAGAATTACCTCTTAAAATGCAGGGATGCCAACAAGGGGAAAATAGGATGTTTACTACAAAACAGATTTCATTTCTTGCAATTGCCTGGCTTACACTTATTTATAAAAGTGTCAGCATTTTAAACATATCTTGCCCACTAGATGCTATGGAAGACAGTCCCATTCAAAGTTCAGACTATAGACTTACATCTTTACACTGATCGAGTTTCCTAATTGCTTCATATTCTTGAGTTATGGTCTGGGGGAAGAAGCCTCTGCCTCTGTCTTCTTCATATTCTGCTTTGTAGTTTTTCTATGAGGAGAAGGAATCAGGCATAAGATGCAGTCACTGTACTCATGCCCTAAGAAAAATGTTATCTGAAAAGCCAAACAATTGTCTTAGAACTTACATCACTGTTTTGAGCTGTGACCTTCATGCAGTGTGAATGGTACGGATCCTCGAAGCTGCCTACATAATGGCCCAAAACATTTTTTACATAGGAATCTTTGTATTTGTTCTGAAAGACAAAACACATTTCACTTATTAATTGGTGAAATAATGGGTCCTTTTTTTAACAGAAGGAGTGACAGTAAGATCGCTTACATCACTGCTGAAGTTCTGCAGAACGGTATCGAGCTTAAATTTGGGGGTCTCGCAGTAATTTATGCTCTTTGCTTTTGTCTTTTCATAGTTTTCCTTGTATAGTTTCTGTCAAAGAAAAAAAACATCATTTAAAGTAGATTCCTGTCACTCCCACGCTGATTATAACACTTGTATTTTCTAACACTAAACAAAAGATGAAGAAAAGATATCATCTGTCAACTGTCTTAAAAACTGACAATCGAGGCCAAGCACGTTAGATCATGCCTGTAATCCCAGCACTTTGGGAGGCCGAGGTGGGCGGATCACGAGGTCAGGAGTTTGAGACCAGCTTGGTCAACAAAGTGAAACCCCCTCTCTACTAAATATACAAAAAATTAGCTGAGTGTGGTGAGGTGCACCTGTAATCCCAGCTATCTGGGAGACTGAGGCAGGAGAATCTCTTGAACCTGGGAGGCTGAGGTTGCAGTGAGCCGAGATCACACCACCGCACTCCAGCCTGGGTGACAGAGTGAGACTCAGTCTCAAAACAAAACAAAAAACCTGACAATCGAACATGGAGTGTCATGAATCATGAGACTGTTCATTTAGCAATTATTATAAAGCCTAAGTTATGTACATTCCAAACTCTTAAAAATTAAGAAACCAATATGCTACCTCTGACCAAACCCTTAGTCACAGGGATGTGTGTGTATTTCTGAATTACTGCCCTCTCTGTCTTTCAGCTCCCATACTCTTCCCCACTGACAGTACCACAACAAACATGGAGATTTTGAGCAATTGCAAGTTCTTTAGTTTTTTTAAACAAACTTTCATGAAAAAGTTATATAAGAAATATACAACCTCCCTCCTTATAATAAAATCTCTTATTATACAATTAGCCTCAAAAATAAGATGTACATATATGAGAACTGGTACTATGAATTATTACTAACTCTTCTCTGCCAGGATTTACCTTTAGCTTGAACAACAAGAAGAAGCAATGGTTAGTTTAAATATGCCACTGATTGAGCAGATTATTATCACTTTTTCATTCTGGGTTTTCAAAATGTAAATGATGCTATTCTTATTTAAGATTTTTAGATTCCTATCACACACTGGGGTCTGTTGGGGGAGACTAGGGGAGGGACAGCAGGGGGTAGGGAGGTTGGGGAGGGATAACAAGGGGAGAAATGCCAGATATAGGTAATGGGGGGGATGGAGGTAGCAAACCACATTGCCATGTATGTACCTATGCAACAATCATGCACGATCTGTACATGTACCCCAGTACCTAAAGTACAATTTAAAAAACTATATATATATATATTATTTATTTATATATTTATAAAGATTTTTAGATTCCTGTCTTTATCAACAAAGGAGATTTGACCTGGGGCTTTTAGATGTTTAATAAGGATGTTTTTCACTTACAGAGCACAACTGCTTTTACACTATTGATGGGAATGTAAATTAGTACAACCACTATGGAAAATAGTATGGAGATTCCTTAAAGAACTAAAAGTAGAACTACCATTCAATCCAGCAATCCCAGTACTCGGTATCTACCCAGAGGAAAAGAAATCATATGAAAAAAGACACATGCACACGCATGTTTATAGCAGCACAATTCGTAATTGCAAAGATATGGAACCTAAGTGCCCATCAACCAACAAGGGGATAACGAAAACGTGGTGTATATACAACATGGAATGCTACTCAGCCATAAAAAAGAATGAAATAATGTCTTTCGAAACAACTTGAATGGAGCTGGAGGCCATTATTCTAAATAAAGTAACTCAGGAATGAAAAGCCAAATGTTGTATGTTCTCACATATAAGTGGGAGCTAAGCTATGAGGACACAAAGGCATAAGATGATATAATGGACTTTGGGCCCTTGAGTGGAAGGTTGGAGTGAGAGTGAGGGAGAAAGGACTAGTATTGCTTATAGTGTACGCTGCTCAGGTGATGGGTGCAGCAAAATCTCAGCAACCAATGCTGAAGAACTTTTCCATATCACCAAAAACCACCTGTACCCGCCAAAAAACTGAAATAAAATGTTTTTTAAAAAGAAAGCAAAAGGGCTTTGCATTGATTTTCCAGCAGAGCTATTTGGTCAGATTCATTTATACTCTCTCACTTTCCACTTTACCCCACCTGCTCCCCAATCACACACACGTGTTTCCTATGCTGCTGAGTTCAAGCGACAAAGAAAAGATCACTAACCCACACAGACAGCTGCATAAAATCGACAAATATTAGGAAAGCTTAATGCAAACCTAACCATAGGAGATAAACTCAAGTTATCACATATTCAATCTCAATCTCCCTTTCTCTCTCTCTCTCTCAGGCTGTCTTTTAATGCCTAGCCCAGTCTCATTTGCCTCATTTGTTTTAAATTGAATGGCTTAGTTGGGCTCTTAATAATTGCACAATTAGAAAGTCCTGTGAAGACTTAGGGGTCCATCTTTTAAGTTCTGTTGTTGGCGAATGATGGTTTCTGAGGCCAAGATCTATCTTTGAAAGTCTCCTTCTGCCTCTGTCAAAATCACAACACATCTACAATGTGGAGGCCCAAGTGCCCAGAGCTCATAAGCACATGAGAACGTCCCTGCCCATTGAATTAACCCCACAGAACCACAAACATTAAGGCACATTATACTCAGAGGGACTCATGCCTTTCCGTGGTTAGATAGTTCCAATGAACTTACCACTCCATAATCTTAAAGTATTTGCAATGTTACATATGCATTTAGTCATTAGATGAGAAAATTTTCATCTCTTTTGCAGCTAAGGTTTAAAAACACTTCTTGACAAAAATATACTTACATCACTTAGGGCATTTCCTGCCGCCTTCAGCTGCCTAAGCAGTGGGTTCTCTGAAGCAGGAAGCACATTATAATCTGCTTTTCCTTTATTCTTTTCATAGTCTTCTTTGTATTTTACCTGTAGGAGTGAAATAAAGTGATAAAGTAACTCTATGGGTTATTTTTGCCCCTGTCTCTACTATGGATATTCCGACATACTTCCACAAATCAATTTTCTCTTTAGAAAAATGGCAGCTTGACATTTTATAAAAAAAATACTCATAGTAACTCATAACAGCAGAGGAGAAACTGCATAAATTTCCAGCATGCTTTTTCTTCCCATTCATTTATTCATTCAAAATTATCCACAGGGTGTCAATTCTGTGCCCGGCGTGAGGACAGATATAAGAAAGAATAACACATTGTCCTTGCCCTCAAAGAGAGAGATACAGAAAAAATGGGAGAGAGAAAAAGATGCAAATAGTGACCATGCAAGATGCCCCAGATACCTACTGTTGTAGAACCTTCACTCAGCTCTTAACCCCCAGCTACCTACCTGCCAACACGCTCCTAAGGAAAGGAAGCAAGAAGCACCACTAATCCGCCCTTTTATGCCTCACCTGCGACTGTACGTGGAGCACACGTGTATTCAATATACAAGTAGGAGGACGAGGAAGGAGTGGAGAGAAGAGCCTTGCTTTCCCTTCTGCCCTTCCCATTTGCAACTTTAATTCCAGCTACAGCAGAAGCAGCAAGTTGAGGGGTACTGGGGGAGAATAGGGAAGACAGGGTTCACAAGCCCCCACCAGAACCCTGTCCACAGGGATTAGAGCAAGAAACTGATCCTAGTTCCCACCATGATCCCCAGTGTAAGCCCTTTATTCAGGCAATAGCACCACAGAAGTTCAAGGAATCCTAGATAAATCCAGGACTTATGAACCTCAGAAAACAAAAGCAAACAGCTTGATATCCAAAGGCAAGAGACACACAACAGAAGCACAGAGGCATCCACCCCACACCCCCACAGAGCATCACAGGGATATGCTACAGGAGTGACAGACTCTGATCGCTTTTCTACCTTAGAGAATTATCTGTCTCCTTGAAAAACAGAAACAACTAGAAAGCAGATTCACAAAACCACACTGTACCCCTACCTGCAGCTGGGATACGCAGACTTCTCCCCTGTTAAACAGATGAACTGCCAGGGATTGTGGCAAAGCCATCACCTCCTCTTGAGCACCAGATCTCTTCCCCTTCCACCTACTCTAGGATATCACCCCAGCCATTCTTCCCCCTTCCAACATCACCAAATCTTCCCTCTCTACTGGATTCTTTCCATCAGCATGATGTTTTTGTTTCCTATCTTAAAAAGTCCCTCTTTACCCACTTTTTCATCAGCTACTTGACCATTTGCTTCTTTGCCTACCAGGAAAATACTTTGGAATATACTTGTATCTTCAATTTCCCTCTTTTCATTTACTCATGAATCCTCTCCAAGCAAACTCGACCAAATTGCTCTTGTTCAGGTCACCAGAGACCAGACATTGGTAAATCCATTTCAGAGACATTTGACACAGTTGATGACTCCCTTTCCCCTTCACTTGCTTGCCAATGCATTTCCTTCTCCTGGTTTTGCTTCTCTCTTGTCTCACATATAAGTTCTCGTGGAAGAATCCCAGAGTTCAGTCCCTACAGATTCCTGTTTACACGCACTCCCTTGATACTCTCCAGATTCATGGCAGGAAATGCTCTCTGTATGTGGATAATACCCCAGTTTATACAACTTTTCATGTCTCTCTCCTAAAACTTCAGGCTCATGTAATCAACTGACCACTGACACTTCCACGTGGATGTCTAAAAGGCATCTCAAATCTACCATGTATGAAGACGAGTTCCTGTCTGTCCTCCAAAAAAATTACCAACTTCTTCCATAGTCTTCCCTGTCACAATAAAGGGAAACCCCATTTACCTAACTGCTTAGACCAAAACCTGCATCATCCAATACATCAGCAAATCAGGTCAGAACCTCTTTCAAAATTCTTCTCATCACCTGCCCTGCTACCTTCCTAGTCCAAAACACCACTGTCTTACACGTGGATGCTATAATAGCCTTCCAAGGGATATAATCCTGCTTTCTCTCTTCTGGCACAGCCAAGGCCAGAGTTAGAACCAAGTGTGTTTGGCTTCAAAGTTTATGCTCTCTTTGGTGACCATCGTGCTTTAGAATGCCAAGGATTCAGACGATTCACCAAAGTCACTCGATAGAGCATATGGAAATATCCATGGATTTAAGAACCTGTGAGCAGCTTTTTCTGTAGTCAGTGGGAAAATAAGAATAATAATGACAGTATTGCACGTATGAGTGCCTATCTTCATGTAAGGCTGCCAATTGACTCTTTCTAGGGGGAGAAGTCCTGCTCTCTAAGATTACAATCTTTTTACTTCTAAATAGCAAAAGGCTTTTCAGTGAGAAGACACTACGTCAATTTGATAAATGTACGGTTTGGTTCTTCAGGCAAATAATAAATTACTCCAGGAAACACTGAAGATGGTAATTAGATATTATTAATGCTCATACATGGCCAAACATTTTGAAGCAGCCCTATGATAATTCCAAAGTGCTTTTGTTGTTGTTCTTGTTGTTTCAATTCTACTCTTCTTCAAACGCCTTGCATCCACTGATCTCAACCCTGGTAGTTCCCCCAAGAACCAGCCCTCCCCTTTTTTACTAATTTTATACCAGAGCCAGAATTATAAGAAATCCATCCACCCTCAAATCATCAGGATAAATGGGATGATTTCCTCGTACCTTGCTAGCTGCCACACCAGCTTGTTTATTCACTTTATACTCTGGTGTTTCAGTCTGCATGAAGTAGATCTGGTCTTTCATAGTTTCAAAATCTTCCTGGTATTTCCTCTGTAAGACATTAAACAAGCTAAAAAACTGCTGTGAATACAAACTATACAAGGGTTTACATGAGAAGATACAGGGATTTGGGAAAGTTACCCAAACCCACCCTGTGCTTGGTTTAGGCTGATCAGATTACAATTAGAGAATGTGGTACCATTGCAAAAATGATTAGCAGCTTAACAGAGATTTAGAACAATTAGAATAGGCTAAAAACAGAATTAGAAAGGCTTTTCTTGGCTACTAAGAAAGAGCTCTTAAGGGTCAGGAACAGAAAACTTAAAAGAAAAGAAAAATAATAGTTAGATTTATGTTTTCCAATGAGGAGACACTAAACTAATCAATTCCATAACCATACAGTTTGGCACCTCGGGCAAAGAATAAATTAAAAAGAGTCCCTTTAACTTGTACTAACTGCACTTTGCAGTCAGTAAGAGGGTCTCACCATAATGTGCCTGTGAAAATTGAGGTAGAAATAATGGCATTTGGCCAAAATAATACTTCTCAAAAGGAAAGAGAGTTTGTGAAATTTCTTTCTTAACAGGAACTCTATACCAGGTCGTGCCCCAAGAAGAGGGGCCTCAAGTGTTCTGGCACCTCTTTAGGTAGAGCAGGTGGCTAGAAGTCACTAAGGAAAGGGGTCTCCTTCCCAGGACGACTGACCCTGGCCATCCCTTTCCACTTACTGTGCTGATGTTTTCAGCATTCATTCTGGCATTTGCAACTTCAAAGCAAGGTGTCTCACTCCATTTGCCTTTGATTTTGTTTTCATAGTCTTGTTTGTATTTTTGCTAGAAAAAAGAAAAGAAAAAAGAAAAGACAAGCAAAACTTATGAACTGGTAAATAAGGCAGCAAATTAAGAAATAATGATTAACTTTAAAAAATATCTTCAGCGAGCCATTCTTAGGTCCTTAATAAATGTCTTTTAAAAAATCTTCCAATGTAGTGTCAATTTACCCAACCAGAAAGTTGGGTGATGGAGGATAGAGAATGGAGAAAGAGGGTACTAACGCCCCCTCCCCTTGCTGAGTTTGGGGACTTCATTTCTTCAGAACTTGCAGATGTCCCCTGATGTTTAAAGAAATAGCGTCAGAAGTCATCCTCTATTTATATTTCAAAGTTACAATACAACCTATCAACCTGAGATTTCTATGTCAAATGAACTCAGCCATTAATTTCTAAGCTTTACCAAAACCCCTAGTTATTCAGAAAGCAATAACCACAATAAAATTCAACTTGCAGGCTAACGAGGAGACCTTCTAGTTTAGAGTTAAATTTAATAGGAACCAGAAAGTAATTCAAAAATGGAATTATTGCCCCAATTGACTCCCAAACACCACTCCATCTGAATCCCAGGCTGTAAGCTCCTGGAAGAGAGAGGTGCTGTATCTTCTTCGCTTTCTTATCCTCAGAATCCAACACTAAATGCAGCACACAGAAGTTACCTCATAAATGTTTGTTCAGCTACACTAAACTGAGACCATGATATGTGGTTTTGAAATACTTTGGCTTAAGTGTTCTTGGAACAGAATTAACCAAGTCAACCCCAAACCTGGGCCCATAAGCCAGAGTCCAAGCTGAGTTAGAGCAATCTCCCTCCATGGTTCATAAAAATGTGTTAACACACATAACTAATGGGTCTCAAGGCACTGGCATGTGCCTACATCCCCCACAATACCCTTTAAGGAAAAAGAAAGTGTCTTTCTGGTATACCTTTAACAGAAGAACTAGAGGTGAATGATGTGCAGAGTCAACGAGCTTAGGTTAAAGGAAGCTTAGCCATCACTCAAATGCCTAATTTCCTTTCTTCTCAAAAGGTTTATATGCAAAATAATAGCCAACTGGTTTTTGTAGCTATAAATTTTAGAGTCCTGGGCCTGGGTTTAAACTCTGGGAACAAGACTTGACTTTGTCATGGCCAAATGTGTTATTTAGCCTCTCCAAGATTCTGTTTTCTCAGCCACAAGTGCTGGTGATAATATTTACAGAGAAGCCTGCTGGGAAGTTTAATAAGATCATTCACTGAAGAGTGCTTTGTAAACCCCACAGTGCTAAGCAAATATAGGGCATAACAATTCTAATAATAATAATAGCTATTATTATTGTCATCATCATAACAGAAAGTCAGAAACTCCGTAAGAAAGAAAATTGTATGTGCAGGGAGGGAAAAGTTCTTCAATGGAAATCTTTGCTAAGATAAGATGCATGTTATACTACTGATTGATTTACCTGCACTCTGTTTTGAAGATTTAAAGAACTGAAGTCAATAAAATTGATTTTTGGATTTTCTAAGACTACTTATAGAAATGTTTCTAATCTTTTTTTGGAAACAGACCTCTTCAAGAAATTGAGAAACCTATAAAATGCTCGCAAACAGTTATAACTTCAGAGGTTCTTGATCTACACATACCTCAGGTTAGGATCTCCTAATCTATCATTTTTTGGAGGGTCATGGCCCTACCTCCTGCTTGCTGTTAAAGGAGAAAAACATTAGGTTTGGGAAGGGGCAATTGGGCCTGATCCCCCAAAACTGAGATCCAGAGAACTTTGAAATATAATTTAAAGTTGAGAAGGTAGCAGATATTCTTAATGAGGTCTAAATGTTGGACATTTACCAAGAAACAGGCATTACACATGTAGATTTGTTAAGGATAATTGAGCAGGAGACTAATTCTCACAGGGAGAGATGAATGTCTGGTTTTCAAGAAAATATTAAAACAAGATGCAAAACAAGAGTGTAAGATCACTCAACCCCCCTCATCCAAAGTCCTTTCATCTTTCTTAATCTTCACAGACCTATCCAGGTCCGTAGATATTTCCTCCTACCCAGCAGCTGAAATGGGTCAGGGTGGAGATAGAGCTCTCACAATCCACTCCTGAGCACTGCCAAGTCTGGGAAGATTTTCATGACACAGGAGGAGGCTGGAGCTTATTGACTACTGAAGAAGTTATGGCCTTCTGTCTCATTTGTGGGTAGGAGAGAAGCTGAAGGGACAAAGGTCCATAGGTGGAGGAGCGAGAGGAAGAGAGAGGTATGTGTCCATATGGGACGCTCTCTACCAGCCAAGGGGTCTCACTCTGTATATCTGAGAGTGAGGCTAGAGTTTTTGTACAGTACATGGAGACAGATTACCCATGTTAGGGTCCAACATCCAAACTTCCCAACATCCAAATGCAACAGAGTTGGAGAGAAAGGTTAGGGTGAAACCTTTCTCTTCAAACTCTGTTGTATTTGCAGTTGATGAAAACTTGGAAGAAAGAGTCAGTTTAACTTCTCTAGAAATTTTTGGTTTGTTTAACAGAGGAAAGTATGTCAGGTCAATTACAAGCTCTGGGACACCTTCTCTGGGTAAGAGGGTGACCATGTGTCTGTAGATACAGTAAGCTTGTTTCCCCTCCTCCTCAGAGGTCAGCTGAGGGGGACTTCCATGGGGCCATAAACTGGGTACCCTGGTGTCTTGCTTAAACACATGGCTTCATTGTCTACTTTCAAAATCCGCATCTGTAATTTTTATGTGGTTATCGAATGGAAAGGAATACGAAGGCAGTTAATTACTCTTCTCTTCTTCTGTGAGTAGCTAAGCGCTAGGACTCCTGATGGTTCCATTCATAGAAAAGTTATCCCTGCAGAAAGGGTACAAAGAACCCAGCTGGTATTTTTATTGCCCGCAGTGGGCCCAATGCTGTCTGCTTGACTCAATCAAATCTCTTCTAGTGAAATCAATGGAAGTCTTCCCACTTGTATGTCATAGAAGAATTTCCATGGTATTAGAGGACCAGAGCCTGGTTTCTTCATGCTGTGTAACAATATGTTACTGAAAGATTATTGTTTTTTAAATTTAGGCTCCAGTTAGTATCAATGGGAAATTCCAACCTGAAATCTTCTATTTTTTCTTTTGTGGATCTGGAAGGGAGCAGAGAGGCAGGTACAGAGAAACTAAAGGGACTTCCCTGTCTTGTATTCGGGGCCCCACTTTCAGCTGGTTATGGGGTACACAGTTTCCCCACCTGGAAGGCCTGTTTCTATGAACAACTGTGCCTGTTCATCTATGTTAGAGCTACCAAATACAGCTGAGACAGAAGGAAGTAAGTAGCTGATGGCTTTGGCCAAAGACAAAGGTATTGATTCTGACAGGTGTAGTAAGGAAAGCTGGCAAATGGAATGTAACATTAGTGTAATCACTGCAGATATGCGATTATTGCCATCTGAACTGGGAGCTGTAAGAAAAGGATGCGAGGATGGGCAGAGAACTCCACCCCAAAATACGGCTCTGTAGTATAATGAGTATTTTGAATTAAAGGCTCTTGGAGATTAATGGAAGCTTGGAAGCTAGAAGAGACTTTTTTCTATCTACATAAAGACCAGACAGACCCACTAAGGAGAACAATTGTTTCCCCCAATCCCCCTGCCCCGCCCCCGCCGCACGCTATCTCTCCCCTTAGCTGATATTATTACTCCACAGGGCAAAGCCAGTTCTGGCAATGCTTTCCATGTATCCAACACTGTGACCTTGCCCACCTAGAATGGTGCCATCCAATGCATATATAATGCAAGTAATTCTCACAGCCACATTTTTAAATCCTCTACCTCTCCCAAAGCACAGGTTCAAGTTTCCTTATCTGCCTAAGGTCCCAACCTACTAAAGAAGAAACCAATTGCTTCTGACCCCTTCCCTGAGTTTTCAACTGAACCTATATTGCAGGAAGGAAGACTGTCTGTCAACAAACCTGGACAGACTTCTGTCACAAAGCATTGTTCACTTTGTTAGTGCAACAGACTTCACCCAGACTACTACATGTTCTTCAAACCCATTGAATTCTCCCTAGCGATCACTTCTTGCCCTTCAACAGAATTCTTCTTCTCCCCCACTCCCCATAACCTATTTTGCCAGAATCCAAGTTCCTAGTCTTTCTGTAACTTCAAGACGGTATATAAGCTTCGGCACCTCCTGGAGAGCTAGGGCTTCATTTTGAAGGCTCCCATGTGTACACATTAAATAAATTTGTATACATTTTCTTCAATCAATCTGCCTTATGCAAAGTTGATTTTTCAGCTAACCTTCAGTGGGCCAAGGAGGACCCCTTGGTCCCCCACAGATGGATCCGAGCAACATGATTCAACAAGGGGATATTGAGTTTAAATGCATGCGAGTGAGTAGATAAAGGAGATTTTAACCCTATTTTAGGGAGGAAGAGGACATGATGCTGCTGCAACATGGGTCAAAGCATCTTAAGAGTGAGAAGGGAAGATAGTACCAGAGGTAAGCCACTTTGGGAAGCCCTGTGCCTCCCTTGTGGGACAGTTTGTTGTTGGGTGGACTTCTACCAATCCCAAGCATTTCTCCCTAACACAACTATTACTTTGGATGCACAAGGCATCAAGAACTCAGAAATCTGGATAAGACTGGGAATAAATAATGTCAAGATGGCCAAATCTAGTGATTTTTCCACAGCCACCTTCCCCTTAGCTCATATTATTACTCCACAGGGCAAGGCCAAGTTCTGACAACGCTTTCAAAGTACCCAACATTGTCACCTTGTCCACCTAGAATGGTGCCATCCAATGCATATATAATGCATGTCATTCTCATAGCCACATTTTTAAATGCAGAAAGAAACATGTGGGAGAAATAACTTTCATAATATAGTTTACTGAACCCAGTAAGTCTGAAATATTAACATTCCAACATGTGATCAATATAAAATATTAATTTGAAGCATTCTTTTTTTCATAATTAAGTATCCAAGATCCAGTGTCTATTTCTCACATATTGGACACTAAGTGTTACAGAATGAATGTCTGTGTCTCCGTCCCCCAATTTCATGTGTTGAAGTCCTAAATCTCAAGTACCATGTGATGGTACTTGTAGGTAAGGGCCTTTGGGAAGCAATTAAGTTTAGGTGAGGTCAGGAGGGTGGGAACCCCATAATGAGATTATCATCCTTATAAGAAGAGGAAGAGATCAGAGTGTCTCCTCTGTGTGCAGACACAATGAGAAGGCAGCTATCTACAAGCCGGGAGGGGGTCTCTCACCAGGAACTGAATCCGTGATCTTAGACTCTCAGCCTCCAGAACTGTGAGAAAAATAAATGTCTATTGTTTAAGCCACCCAATGTATGGTATTTTGTTGTAGAAGCCCAAGTTGACTTATATGCTTAGTTTATACTGATCAAATTCAGGTGCTTCCTAGTCACATTTGGTTAGGGGCTTCTGTACTGAAGAGTGTGGCGCTAAACCAACTGGCAAGTCTAAATTGGTGGAGAGAATGATTATAGAGGAGTTCAGAAGTCATTTTCCAAAATCACTTTTAAGGCAGGGGAATTGCTTGAACCAGGGAGGTAGAGGTTGCAGTGAGCTGAGATTGCGCCACTGCACTCCAGCATGAGACTCTGTCTCAACAAAACATACTTAAATAAGGCAAAAGAATATTTCTTTAGTAAAGAAACATTCTTTTAAAATTGATTTTAAATAAAAATTTAAAAATAGATTCCTTTTTATTTGTAAATGACCACTTGAAAACACCTTTTTATTTTTCTTCCAAGAAGATGAATTATCCTTCTCCTCCATCTTATTTGCAATATCAACACTTTTTTTTTTTTTTTTTTTTGGAGACAGAATTTCACTCTGTTGCCCAGGCTGGAGTGCAATGGCGCAATCTTGGCTCACTGCAACCTCCACCTCCCGGGTTCAAGCAATTCTCCTGCCTCAGCCTCCCAAGTAGCTGGGATTACAGGCGCCTGCCACCACAATTGGCTAATTATTTGTATTTTTAGTAGAGATGGGGTTTTACCATGTTGGCTAGGCTGGTCTCAAATTCCTGACCTCAGGTGATCAACCCACCTCAGCCTCCCAAAGGGATTACAGGCGTGAGCCACCCCATCCGGCCAATATCAACACTTTCAGTGGACCATGTATTTATATAGCGTACTAAAGTTAATTTCTGCTTAGCCTTGGGAAAAATTTCAGAGTGGTAGTATTCCTATTAGTGAAATTTTACTAAACTTACTAGATCCTTTATCCAAACAGCTCACAGTTAGGTCATCTGCAATATCGAACACTAACAAACATCACTGAATAGACAGCATCTTCCATAATATTTCATCCTTCCTCTCTACTAGATACTTTACTCAGAAAATGCTTAAGATAAAAATCTTGAGGTTTCGTCAAAATTCAAGCAGAAGAACAAACTGCTCAACTCCACAGAGGGCCAGATAAAGTATTTAAAAGCAGCAGTATCCCAGGAGAAAGTGGCCTGATTTGGACCAATCTAAAATAGGAATTGAGCATGGGCCTATTCATCAACAGAGCATCTGTCTCTCTGCATTCCTCCTCAGAGCCACATACCCCAGAGCTAGTTTATTAGCCTAAATATAGGCAGACTAAGCTGTTTGCTAGGGCCTTAAAAGTTATGAGGTCCACTGCCCACTGCTGTTAACTAAGGTATGTCTGAGACACATTCTTATTTTTACAAGTCTGACTGACAGGATAAAACTATACAAGGTCTTGGCTGGGCCCAGTGGCTCATGCCTGTAATTCCAGCACTTTGGAAGGCCAAGGCAGGCAGACTGTCTGAGGTCAGGAGTTCGAGATCAGTCTGGACAACATGGTGAAACCCCGTCTCTACTAAAAACACAAAAAAATAAGCCGGGCATGGTGGCAGGCACCTGTAATCCCAGCTACTCAGGAGGCTGAGGCAGGGGAACTGCTCGAACCAGGGAGGTGGAGGTTGCAGTGAGCCGAGATTGTGCCACTGCACTCCAGCACAAGGATCTGTCTCAACAAAACAAAACAAAACAAAACAAAACAAACAAAACAATACACAAGGTCTTCACCATGAATTTAAACCAGCTCTTCAAGGAAGTGTGTGGTTATTTGGTGACTCTGTAGTATTACTGCCATAAGTGAAAATGTCAAGTGACATTAGGATGTGGCTTCTGTTTTTAAAAGGTGACATTCACATTTATCAATCTCTGAGTCATCAAGCTGGCCAAACATTCATTAACATAGTTCATGACATTTATGGATGTATTGCTTTTGCTGTAGAGTTTTGGGGGATCATATGTAAAAATACTTTGAGTGTTTGTGTTTCATCTTCAGGCTTACCTTTAGTAACTTCCCGATGGCTGAAATTATTCAGGAGAGTTTTCAAGAGAGGGAGAGTCCCAGCTCTATTTACTTACCTTGCTCACTTGATTGGTTACTTTCTTGGCAAATTCTATATCTGGAGGATCGGCCAGAGGCGTGAATTGAGCTTGCTGTTCAGCGAGACCTTTTTGTAGGCAACCTGATGAAATAAAAGACAGGGATGTATTTTAAAAATGATTATACTTTCATCTTTATTTGAAGTCTTAAATTTTAGTGTAACATGTTATCATAATTTGTCCTTCTAGATATTACATACCCTTCCTCTCAGTACTGCTAGCAATTTCTATTTTGTTTAATTTTCCTCCCTCCTCCTCAGGACTTATGGCCCTAGATCTGCTTTCTTTCTTTTGTTTCCACACCATGGTTTGCAATTTCAATTATTCTCTTAACCAGCATCTTCAACCCCCATCCTCTTGTCTTTTTATCACATTCACTTAATAAACCCCCAGCCTCGGATCAACTTGACCATATACTTCCTCTGTTCTTATGCCTAGGATGCTGAATGCAACAGAAGAAAACGGGTGCCTCACACCTGTAATCCCAGGACTTTAGGAGGCTGAGGCGGGCGGATTGCCTGAGGTCAGGAGTTTGAGACCAGCCTGGCCAACATAGTGAAACCCTGTCTCTACTAAAAATACAAAAATTTGTCAGGCGTGGCGGCAGGTGCCTGTAATCTCAGCTGCTCATGAGGCTGAGGCAGGAGAATTGCTTGAACTTTGGAGGCGGAGGTTGCAGTGAGCCGAGATCGCACCACTGCACTCCAGCCTGGGTAACAGAGTAAGACTCTGTCTCAAAAAAAAAAAAAAAGAAAGAAAGAGAGAAAGAAAAAGAAAACCCACAACTCCATGGATCAGGCAGTGCCTGCAAGGTAAATAGGGTTAACAGGGACACAGGAAGAAGGTACAGGGTGGGGGAGCCTCTGAACTCCAGCACTTAGCTTGAAATCTACGTGTCTGCCCAGTGGTAGGTTCTGTGAACAACAGCTTGCTTGGGGCTCTGTACCCAATACTCTATGACCTTATGGTATACAAATGCCACTTTGTTTTCAAGGAAACTTGCACAGCTCATTATGAGTCTCTGGTTAGTTCCTATTCTCAGGGGCCAGTCTAAAATCTCAACACTGTCCTTAAGCCCGCAGTCAATTCCACCTTACTCTCAGCTTCCTCTTTCATAGAGTAAAGAAACGCTACACACTTATCTTCTCCATATTCATCCCTCCTCTCCCCACCCCTGCCCTGGCTCAGAGGAGAAACAACCCTCACAGGGAATGACTCCTGCACCCATGCTGTGGCCCCTTCCAGTACATCCTTTTGCACCCAGCTCTCTCAATCATCCCTTCTCTTTCTCACAACTCTAATCTCTCTTCATTAGCTCCTTCCCTTCAGCCTATAAAAGACTTCTAACAGGCCGTAAAATAAGTATGGTACCCATGAATCATGCATATCCTTTTCTCTTGCCTTACTTTCTTTCTTCATTACTGACTCCTCCGGCTTTTTATTCCACCAGACTTGGCCCCTGCTTCCAACAATGCATAACTAACTAGTCACAGATCCCCGACATAGGAGGCCCTCAAATGCTTCAGGACCTCATACATGCTATTCCCTCTCCCATCTGTCTGCAAACCACTGTTTCCTCTCCATGGCTCAGGACAAGCATGACTCCCCTCCCAAACCTTCCCTGACTCCTGAGCCAGATGTAATGACCTTCTCCTGGGACCTCACTCAGCTTGGCCCTTAGCTCCTTTAAAGGGGTCATCAGATGACTCTGTAATTTGTTGTTTACATGTCTCTTTCCTCTTGGACTGTGAACTCTGGGATGGCAAAGAAGATGTCCTATCCTTAGGAACCCTGTGGCCTGCATAGTTTCTGGCTAGAACAAGAGTCAATGACTGACATCTCAATGTGTGTCTTACACACTGAGGCCATGGGGGGGGATGCCTCAAGAGGAGAATTATCCTCGTACTCTTCCATGACACTACTGTGAGATTTCTACAGATTATTTTCCCTTCCACATGGCAGTATTCTTATTTATCAAGCAAAGCAGTTGAATAATCCCAAGGTCCCAATTATTTTTATACTTTAACCAAGTCTAACTATATCTTATTCCAGTAATACCCACCTAGTGCCTATAACAAAAGCTTTCATGGGCATCAAATCAATTGGGATACAAAAGACAGATTTTGAAATGTATTTACACTGCTTAAATTCTTTTAAATAAGTTAAGCCAAGCACGGTGACTCATGCCACTTATCCCAGCACTTTGGGAGGCAAAGGCGGATAAATTGCTTGAGCTCAAAGGTTCAAGACCAGCCAGGGAAACATGGTGAAACCCTGTCTCTACCAAAAATACAAAAATTAGCCAGGCATGGTGGTGTGCACCTGTAGTCCCAGCTACTTGGGAGACTAAAGTGGAAGGATTGCTTGAGTGTGGGAGGTGGAGGTTGCAGTAAGCCAGGATTATATTACTGCACTCTGGCCTGAGTGACTGTGAGACCCTGTCTCAAAAAAAAAAAAAGACTAAAGACTTTATTTTAGGCATAGGACAACAAGATTTTTCATGGCTGGTTAAGTCCTTAGGGAAAAAGCAACATCTGAACAGGAGAAATGCTTATTAAGTCTGACATTCTGCCAAGAAGTTCCAGACAAATCAGATCTAGAAGTCCTGATTTCTCAGGAACCTTCTTCGGAATTCTGTTTAGTTAGAATTCTGTTGTTATGGAGAAAAACAACAAAAGTTAAAAAAAAAAAGTTCTGTACTCTGCATCAACTTAAAGACCCTAAGTGTGTGCAAAGTAGTTTGTCTCTACTTAGGTAATAAGGAAAACATGATAATTAGGGTTAAGAAAGACACAGGAAGAAGGTACAGGAGAGGTAGTGACAGCCTCTAAACCCAGGCCCTTAGCTAGAAATCTATGTGCCTGCCCAGTGGTGTGCTCTGCAAACAACAGCTTGCTTAGGGCTCTGTTCCCAATAATTGTAGAAGTTCACAGTGCTGACAGCAGTATTAATAGGCATGTCAGTAATCTGACACTCAGTGCATACTTGGTCTGCAATAAAAGTAAAAGCTATGCCTTAACTGCCACATCTTTTTGAGGAATAGGAATAGCGAGGAAGACTTTACTTCATTATTGTACGTTCTCTTTCATTACATCTTCTACTGTAATCACTCAAAACATGTGGCCAACTTTAATTGTTTAAAGGCCATAGCATTAGAATGGTATGAAGGTAACCCTTCATCTCTCCATTTGACAGATGAAGGGAGAGAGGAGATTAAGTGTCTTCTTGGAAACCTCTCCCAGGCTTAGATGACATGGCATTTCCTGGTTCCCCTTCAACTTTGCTGTTTGTTCTCTCTGTTTCTAGCTCCTGTTAGTCCTAAGTGTGGGTGTCCTCCAAAACTCTGCCCTTGGCCATGCACTCTTCTGCTTCCCTCATAGATGTTCATGTCTTCAGCTATCACTTTGTTCTGATGACTCTCAAACATTAATTTCTTGCCCTGGTCTCATACCTGAGCAATGGTACTAACTTTCTAATTTATCCATAGGATGCCTTGATCTGAATGTTCCTTCAGTCATCTTGACTCCATTTCTCTTTCCACGAATGCATCTTTAACAGCTGTGCCCCTTCTTACCCAGACCACCAGTCTATAGTCCGAAGCTCCTCAACGGATTTTTTCTCTTTTGTCTCCAATATCCAATGCCATTCATGCTTATTAATACTTATTACCCTCAGATTCCTTTCTTCCTCCCCTTTGCCCTAATTATTACTAAAATAGATTTTCCAAGTTACCCAGTTTTTCCTTTATTTCCTAATCTCAATCTACCATATTGCCCATCAAAATTACTCCAGATTCTTTTTTTTTTTTTTAAGACAGAGTTTTGCTCTTGTTGCCCAGGATGGAGTACAGTGGTGCTATCTCAGCTCACTGCAACCTCCGCCTCCCAGGTTCAAGTGATTCTTCTACCTCAGCCTCCCAAGTAGCTGGGATTACAGGCATGTGCCACCACACCCAGCTAATTTTTTGTATTTTTAGTAGAGATGGGGTTTCTCCATGTTGGTCAGGCTGTTCTCGAATTCCCAACTTCAGGTGATCCGCCCACCTCGGCCTTTCAAAGTGCTAGGATTACAGGCATGAGCCACTGTGCCCAGCCCCCAGATTCTATTTTTATCATACTGTTTTCCTCTCCAAAATCTTATGATGCTTCTTATTTCTTACCATTCCATGTCAAAGCGATTTTGTCTGCCTTTCAAGGTCCTGCTCCTGGCATTCTCATAAGCGCCCTCCAAGTGAGGCACTCACATGATTCACTTTTGTGGTCCTTCAAAACTCAGACCTCATTTTGCCTGTGTCCCTTTGCTCAAGTGCTCCCTCTAATCAAAATGCCTTTCTTCTTCATCATCAGCCATACCCTCGGGATCACCACCTCCACATGGCCTTCTCTGATTACTCACACGTGTCCTGTCTTTCTTGTAGCAAGTATTAGACTGTTGGGTTTTGTTTCATTTTTAACTTTTTTACTTGTTGTTTGATTTATAATACTTTTATTTTACCAGCCTGATGATAAATTCTCAGAGGAAAGGATGAAAACTGCTTTTCTATCCTTCCAGGTATGCATGCATAATAGACTTTCAATAAATAACTAGGGATCACTTGATAACAGCCACACAACAATATTGTGAATATGTGAGATATAGAACCAAAAAGCTAATCTTGAAAGAGAAGCAAGAAGTACTCACACATTAAAATTGGTACCATGTGCTAGATGACTTCAAAATTTTGTTAGACCTTCTCTATTTCCTAACTTACCCATGGAAGGATAGAAGTTTATCTTTATTATATTTGAATCAATTACTAGAAAGTGAAACAGAAAAGACATCCACTAAATTTGCAGGTGGTATTAAGAGGGTGGCATTAAAAATTAGACCTCAAAAGTTAGAGATGCCATCAAATTGGTATGTATTATTTTGATTCAGGGCAAGATCAGATCCTAGGAGCCATTAGAAGTGAATCCCAGTCAGTCTGAACTGGCTTATTAAGTCCAAATTGAATATATGAGGTTCCAGGGATCTAATCGACAACTGAATGTCAAATAACTTGTCACTTTATAATACAGTGCTCTACTGAATAGTAGAGTATTCTTTTGGAGTAGCAGTCTGGATTTTCACTATGGCCTCTGGCAAATCCAATGGTCATGCGAGAAAGTACCTGAAAACAAGGGGGAGTGCTAGGCCCAAGTGTGTCTCTCTGCTGCTATTGCTGGTTTCAAACCTAAGGACTCTAGTAAGCCTTTTAAGTTCTTCTAACACACGGTTTTCAAGATCTAGGATACCAAAAATCTGGCAAGAGGGCTCACCGATTTTTCATTAACTAAAGTATCTTCTGATAGCAAGAGCTCTTTGTGGGATAACTACACAAATGTGTTTTTGGTTTGTTTGGTGGTTGTTGGTGTTGTCATTGTTTGTTTATTTTTAAGACGGGGTCTCGCCATTGCCCAGGCTGGAGTGCAGTGGCTTGATCATAAGTCACAGCAGCCTTGACCTCCTGGGTTCACGTGATCCTTCTACCTCAGCTTCCTGAGTAGCTGGGACTACCAGGAAGGTGGTGACATGCACCACCACACTTGGCTAATTTTTTAAAAATATATTTTGTAGAGATAGGGGTCTTGCTTTGCTGCCCAGGCTGATCTCAGACTTCTGGCTTCAAGCAATCCTCCCACCTTGGCCTCCCAAACTGCTGGGATTGCAGGGGTGTTATCACACCCAGTCACAGATATGTTTTAACAAGTACACTAGTCAGGTCCCACACACAGAAAAAGGGAGACACACCACAATTTGGACTTGATGATTAGGACAGCAAGGCACAACCCTTCCACAACATTGTCTACTTAATAGATTTGGAAAGGTGGCTATGATTACAACAGGTTTTTTAAAATTGCCACTCTGTTGTCACAGAACAGCTTCAACCAGAGCCAAGGGAAAAGAAGGACTCATTCTCTAGTGGGAAGAATGCTAGTCTTGGGCTCACAAGCCTGGGCTCTGCACTAACTAATGTGACCCCACATTCAGGTTTGCCACCTATAAGAAGAGGGAATTGGACTAGATTATATTTAATATAAAGTATAAATTATATCTAATTTAAATGAGACATTGTAAAGTATAACAATTCTAGATCTACTCCTCTGAAATGTAGCATTTAGTCTCTTATAAAGAAGAGTTGCGGTGACCAACTGTCCAGAAGATGTAATTCAAGTTCCCCTGACTCTGCACACCTAAATGGTGCCGCTTGCATTTCACTTACATCACTGAGAGCTTTCTGGGCCTGGGCAACTCTCCTCAGTTCCGGGCTGTCATTGTAGGGGTAAAACAAAGTTTTATCTGCTTCCCAGTCTTCAGTGTACAGTTTCTAAATCAAAAAAGAGTGAAAAGTTAGGAGGGAATAGGGTCACATTTACACAAAATACGTAATTTTGAATTCATCCATCAATGACCTAGAGAACCAAGGGCCAGGTGAGAGCAAAGGTAAATGAAATTCACAAATAACTTCCCCCCTTTCCACTCAACTCAAGTCATTTTTACTGATAGCATGCCCTGCTTGTCTTTCTTACTTTCAGAGGGGCAGATGGGTCTGATTTTGTTTCATCTCTTCTCTGTGACTCTACCTGCCTTCTTGTTTTTTTTGTTGTTGTTGTTGTTGTCATTGTTTATTAGTAGCACTTACAAGTATTAACACAATGTAAGGAGCCAGGAAGCACTAGTTCAGGGCAATATAGTACACTTGCAAGATGGGTCACAAAATAAACCTCTAATTAGAGTAACAGCCAGGGACATCCAAAGTATAGCACAGGGTCAACAGAAAATTTTGAGATATTACTTTGTGGCTCTCACAGCTGGTTCTCCAGTACACCTTTATTCTCCACAGACACTCCCCTCTGCTCCCAGGTTGCTCAAGTTCCCAAAGGACCCTCTCCCCCACTCTGCTGCTCGGTTCCTTTTTGTCAAGCCCCACCCCTGCAGTCTCTCGTGTCTCAAGGCTACTCATAAAAACACTGGGGAATTGTATTCCAGATGATCAAGAGTTCAGCAAGCATTACATAAAGTGTATGATGGGATGACATAGGGAGATAGAAGTCACGATGGAGCAGGCCCTTACCTTGCTGAACATGGCTGTGTTCTTAACAGCCTGGACAAGTTCAGGGGCATCAGGAGGAAGCAGGTACTTATCCTTGGTGTCTTCCCAGTTCTGCTTGTATAAAACCTAGACAGAAGGAGCAGAGGACCTGTGGGTTGAGGTCTTACCCAAAGGCATGAGGATTTAAACAACAAAGGGAGACTCATGAAGGCTCCTGGCTCAAAGGCTGCTGATGTGTTATTAGGAAAACATTGACCATGCCAACATCCTATAATAATCTTCCTACAATAGTCAGCTTTTGATTGAAAATTTTTATTTCTTTCAATTAAAAATTTACCTCCTCAGCTTCTTTGGTGACACTGGGACTGTATATTCCATGCAGCAACAGCCTGGAGCCAAGTCACAGCTGCCTCTTTGGGCAGGGAATGGACTCTTCCAACCACCCATACATTCTACAGGCCACTTCAGTCATCTGTGCAGCCTCCCTGATAAATGGGGGTATTGACTTCATACTGCCTATGAGGCTGCTGAGCAGGATCAGCCGTGTCCAATTTTCTCCTCTAAGACTATGCAGAGGTGATGCATATGCTACTGAGTACCCCAGCCATCCATATCATTGCCTTACCTTACTGACTTGCTGCGACACTTTCTTTGCATGTTCAATATCCTTTGCTTTTTCATCTACGTGACAGATAGTCTTAGCAACATCACCATCCATTCGATACTTAACCTGCTCAAATAATGCACAGTTAGAATTCATGACAGCCATGAACACGTGAGTATATTAAGGAATTTCTTACAACCACAGAACATTAGCCCAATGACTCTAGGTCTGTATCACAAAGCATAGTTTCTGCATTTTAGTTGGAAAATTGTGATCTTCAAAAGAGCACCTGCATTTACTGCTTGTCTGCTTTCCTGGCAGGATTTCCAGTCTGCTGCTCCTTGGCCTCACTGTGCTACAGTGTTGAGGACCACAGTGAGTTGGAGCTACCATCTCATAGTCTCCTTTAAGCTAAATTGCTAAGCCAAGCTTTTAGAAGTCTGTTTGGTTTCACATTTACAGCAACATGATCTATGGCTGATGCTTTTCTAGATTTGTGACCTAGCTCATGGTAATTCAACTCCTTATTCTCCCAGCACATATTTGGAGCCCACAATTCCCAGTAGTAGGTGTATTTTGAAATGTCTCTCTCTTTTATTTCAGCAATGCAGCCCACCTCACTGAGTTGATCTTGTACTTTTTTGATTCTGCGAAGTTCCGGGGTATCTGTCGTGCTGGCGTATGGCCGTCCTTTTGTTTTCTCAAACTTCTTCTTGTATTTATTCTGAAAAGAATATCAGATATTAGCCTAACAAGACAGCAGCAAAAATTTCAGGCAACATACTCACCCCATCTGATTTTTTAAAAAATCCTTCAAGTTATAACAATTATCAGTTGTAACAGTTTTCTTTTTGTCCCCTACCCTGACTCTCAGTAAAAAACTAAAATAGATTTCATAATTGCTTCTCCTAAACATGGTTGGATCTTGGAGACAATACAAATTTATTACAGACTATTGTCTTGGAAATATCCTAAAATGATTCTTTCAATCATTTTTTTTTGTCTGAATGCATATATAAAAAGTCTGAACCTCAATTATTTTAGAAAATAAATATAGAAGTTGAGTTAATTCTGAAAAGATTTGATTGCTAATACAATGCAAAAATATTCAATTCACAAGTTGCTGCTAAACTTCAGTAGTTCAGATAGCGGAGACATCAACTGAATTAATGGCAGATCTGAATTATAGAGTATTCTGTAAATTTAGGAATGCCATTGCATTACTTCTGCTGAATATACAATTAATTCTTGCTTTAATGATAATGTGCATAATTTATCATTATAAATGTTTTGGGAGTACGCTTGAGTGTAGTAGTCAACAATCTAAATTATACTATTGATTTAGTTACTAGCCACTTAAAAACTATTATAGATCTTCGCTGACATTCTGTTCAGAACATCAGAAATTCTAGG
The DNA here is from genome assembly GCA_036589455.1 of Ateles fusciceps. Taxonomy (NCBI): domain Eukaryota; kingdom Metazoa; phylum Chordata; class Mammalia; order Primates; family Atelidae; genus Ateles; species Ateles fusciceps. The sequence continues at coordinate 10,867,329 of JAZHEH010001266.1, read as the reverse complement.
TTCATAGGATCTGAATTAATAAGAATTTATGGCAATATGTTGACAAAAAATTCTAACCTTGCTGAATACTGCAGCACTAAAGAAGGTAAGAAAATCTTGTTTTTAGAAACTTGTCTTAGATTATTCAAGGCTCTCAACTAGAAATTTACCATATAATGAGCTGCTATCACCTAAGTAAAAGTGAATATTTATTGGTCAACCTCAATAGGATGGTTTTGACATAAACTCTAGTCTTACAGAATCCAATGTTCTCTTAAGCTACATTTCATTTTTTTAAGCCTCCAGAGGATGTGCAATCAAGCCACCTAGTGAGACCTCAACCCACCACAGACAATCAACAAATGAGACCCATTGAAATGCATCTAAATCTGCTGTCAGTCCGTTTACCTTGCAGAGCTGTACACAGGAATTTAAGGACCAGGAACCACTGAGAGCAGTAATTCTCAACCTGGGCTGCATATTAGAATCATCTGGGCAGCTTTTTAAAACCCTTTTGCACAGGGCTGGGCATGGTGGCTCATGCCTGTAATTCTAATGTTTTGTGGGGCCAAAATGGGAGGATCACCTGAGGGCAGGAGTTTAAGACCATCCTGGGCAACATAGAAAGACCCTGCCTCCATGAAAAAAAAACAGGAGATCCCATTCCCATAAATTTTTTTTTAATTAGCCAGACATTGTGACATGCACCTGTAGTCCTAGCTGCTAGAGAGGCTGAGGCAGGAGGATTGCTTGAGCCTAAGGGTCTGGAACTGAAGTGAGCTATGATCAAGCTACTGCACTCCAGCCTGGGCTACAGAGAAAGATTCTGTTTCTTTAAAAAAAAAAAATCTTTGTGCACAAGCCATAACCCTGAACCAATTAAACTAGAATGGCCTGAGCATCAGGAGTTTTAAAACTCCCAGAGGATTCCAGTGTGCAGCCATGGTTAATAACCACTGTTCTAAGGTATAGTCAAACATTTAAATCCTCAATTTCAAATGAGTTCTTAGTCTGATCTTGGTTTTTTAAAATAAATGTTCTTCTTCATTCTACAACTCTTTATATTCCTTTTTATATACTGTTAGCTAGTCTACTTAAGAAGCTATTCTGCTGACATAGTTTAAATATGTTACGTAGCTTCCTCGAACTGACCTCATTTAAATCTGTATTTATGATTTCATTATTCTAGATTGGCTAAATAATAGTGATTAAATACCAGTAAATTCTTTATGATTGGCCTTGTGCTTATCTTGCAGGAATGATTTCAATAAGAATGCTTTCTTATGCATGGTACAAATGAATTACGTAAAAGAAAAATTTAACAGTCACAAGAGCCTATATTTTGCAAAATAAGTTTTTGTTTCACACAAGTTTGAGAAATAAAATCCAGCCAGCATCCAAAACAGAGTGGGCTGAGATCAGTAATTTCTTAATAACCAAACCAGGTTAGCAGAAGTTGTTTGAAACTTACTGGGCTAAAAAGATCCTGCATTTTCTGACTGTGTGCAATGTAGGGGGTCATAAACTTTGAAGAATCCACTTTCTTCCGGATGACCTTCCTCCTCTCCACCGGCTTCGCTGGTTCTGGCTGTGCCAGAGCTGGTTTGGAAGCTCCTGATTGCTCATAGTCAGACGTTCCTGTTGTCGTAGTCTCATAAATTTCTGTTATTGTCTGAAAATTTGATATGGAGTTCAATATTGTTGTGAAAGTAAAAACTGTGCTACCATGATCTCAGTATATATTATTCTAACTTCAAGTCAGATTCACATTTCTGGTGTTATTTTTCCATATCTAAAGTAAGCCAAAGCAGGAAACCACACACTATAGCCATATGAAGGCACATTATGTTACATAAATCTGAAAGCTGATTGTTGGGATTGTGTGGAGTAAAAATCTTACTCATTACTTTGCAACATTGCCTTAAGTTTGCATTTGCAAAAAGACACCCAAATACTTCAAAGTTGGGGGAGGGATATCAGCAACAAACTATTTTTTTAAACAGTTGAAAATCAAGTTGTCTGGGTAAAGTAAAAGCAAACTTGAGATTGGGGAACAAAAAGTTAAGATAATCAAATAATCAAACAAAGCTCAAATTCTTGACTTTAATATTAACTTGTAAATGACTAAGGGAAAATCGGTCACTTGTTCTGCAGGGATTTAGGCATTCTCCACTGTCGTACAAGACAAAGAATAATGAACTTTAAAAAAAAATGAATCGCATCAATATTATAAGAGATTTTCATTCCCTTGGCTTAGTCAGTTAATTAAGGTGAACTGGAGTACCATTTACACTAATAAATGCTTAGCTGGACAAGAATAATGATGACAACATGATGGGGTAATTATCCTCACAACAGTCCAATCTATGTAGTAGGTGGGAAATTACTGTTTCTTACAGCAGGCTATAGTGGAAGACACTAAGACTCAAAGTTTGGGTCTAGTCCAAGGTTAAAAATAATGCATGTAAGTAAAAGAGATAAGCAGCCAAGTCTTCAATCCATCTCACAGTATCTTTCCCTTCACAACTAATACCATCTGTACCAAAGAGAGAGTTCTAGCATCAATTATGAAAAGAGAACCCAGTGAGGAGATTGTACGTTTATAAAACTCCCCTCTGGTGTTGTCACATCATTGCTAATAGGTTGTTTTCTGCCCATGATTACTAAGGCATGGTTCACTGTAAGGAACTAACCAATTCACAGCATCTACAGATGTTAGTTTCTATGCAGTCACAGGTTCTCTGAACAAGCTTCAGGATTAACTATCCATATCACTGTTTGTCATGCTCAAAGAGAAACAGCTCCATGCAGAAGATAAAGCATGAGACAGGTATTTTGCCTTGAAAAAAAAAAGAGCTTGAACTTGGAATATTTATGATAATAGCTTATTTAGAATTCCTAATATGCTAAAATCTGAGTAGCATTTCAATGCATCATCAGGGACAAAGCCTTGGAGGCACTATCCCTGGTGGCAGAGATGGTGTCCTACAAGTTACAACACTACGCAACAAAACTGCTTGTTCCTATGCCAATCACAAAGCCAAGGCCATCCCTTCTGTTGCAGTTGGTTAATGGTGATAGCCACTGACATTATTCTGATTAGCATCATCGACACAAAAAATCCCACACGAGCAGTAGGGGGAACCAACCCCTGCTGTCTTGGGTTTGTTGAATAGCAAAAAAAGGTGAAATAATCCATCAAACAAGTAATGTTTGTGTTTTCACACCAGCTTCTGGGTACAGGTAGGTGCGTGAACTTCCATCAGATAGTCCCTTTGCCATCTTTGTGGCCCTGGGAGTCTGAAAAAGGAGAAAGCTCTTCCTGCTTTAATGAGAATGTAGCTTATGCAGCTGTGGACTGAGCCTTACCTCTCCTGGCACCTCTTCATAAACCACTTCTTCTGTGTAGTACTGTAAATAGAGCACAAAGGCATTGGCAAGAGAACCAAAGCAGAAACCACCTCTCCTCTCCTCAGCTGAACCACTAGCTCAGTTGATTTGGAATGTCTGTGGGAAAGCCTGTTCATACTTTGGAACCCATTTTCACCTTGTAATACTTGAGGAAAGCTAAAGTGGATGCCATCCGAATGGACAAAGGGGTGCAGAGGGCTGAGAAAAGTGTATCAGCCTGTTTTTTCATTAAGAGAAGCTATTTTACTTTACTGGGACATGTAAATTTTTTTCTTATGGTCCCCAAGATAGAATTTGCTGAGAAGAGAATACAATAAAAAGATCCTGAGTGTGTGGGTTGGGCAGAGAGGAACTGTGATAAAACTCACTGTTTGCAAACTAACAATAAAATAAAACAGAACTCGAGTGTGAATACATTTTTAAACGGATTGTATCATAAGAATAATAAGATCCCAAAGTGTATCCACATCTCAATTATTCCCATACCCCCATGATTAGTAAGTAAGCAGTTTCTTCTGGAGTGATGGGTGAGTCCCTTTCAATAGCGTGACTGTCCTGAACACAGTGATGCTAATATGAAAATTTGTAAATTCTAAGGAATGAAGGGGAAAAAGAGAAGATTCTTCATCACAAAGTATGGGAAAGGTAGGCTGCAATTTGCCATGGTGGCTCTGAGGTCATCATGGCCTGCATGACAGATCTGCAGCCTGGATCTGAAACCGAGTCTACTTTTGTTCTACTTCTGACATCACCAGCAATAAATAGATGCGGAAAGGAACTGGCTGACATTTTGTTTCAGATGTGTAAGAAGAGAGGAATCCTGTCCTTAGCCTCACCCTGCTCTGTAGGGTGAACAGAAGGAGAGTCTCATTTAGGCCAAGCACACGGGGAAAGGGATAAAGATGAAACACTTGGCTCATTTCTCAGTCAAAAAATGGATGTATAACACTTTATGCTTCATTTTTCTTATCTCTGACACCAAAACATATACAGTACTCAAGGGAAGGGAAAATATTAAGATGCAAAATTTCCCTCAATGGCCTGCTTTCTTGGTTCAGTGAAGCATTATCAAATTATTTCATCATTGTCAATAGGCTGCCTGCTCTATTTCACCTGTGTTAACAATCATCTAAAACTTGCCCTAATATTCCTTATTCTTGTGCTTTCTTTACTCTTGAGCTATTCTTTTAACTTACAATCTAATTCTGCCTGTATGTTGTTACACATCGCAACAAAAATCACAAGCACTGACAGGACAGAGAATTGCTTTTTTACAGTTGTGACTTCAGCACATGAGAAATACCATTTGGACACTCTAGGAAATATTGTTTGATGCTGATGCCACGTGGAGTCATTCCTATGGTCACACAAAACATCAGTGGCTTCGGAAGAAATATTAAACTAAAATGGAAGATTCGCAACTATTTTGGATTTTCTCAGCATCCAAGTAAAAGCAGCTCTTTGGAAGCCATTCAATTTTACCTTTGCTGAGCTCTCACCCTTGGTAAATCCATCTTAGAAATACGCTTATAAAAGAGGCAACATTATTTAAACGGTTAGCATTAACTTGTATGCCAAATTTCACTCTTTTTTTAGAGCTGTGCCGCTAACTAGATAGTACATCCTTGCTTCTTTCTCTTTCTTTCCAAGTTTAAGTTTGAGTAGAGAGAACAGTAAAACTTTATTTCAGATGTCTAAGATCCCAAGGAGATATATTTTTAAAGTCAGTTCTCTGTTTTCTGCATATTTTTAAAGCTAGTTCCTCTCTGTTTTCTAAAATCTTCCCTGGCAAGTTTTTCGAATGCACCACCCTCCCATGTTCATGATCTTTTTTGAGGTCAAAGAGAGCTCAGTTCAATATTTTCTGGCAGGCAGTCTATTCGTTTATCACCTGCTGGTGAGACTCAGAAGCTGTAATGGAAACAAAATGGTAGGGTTGGGATGTCTAAAAATAGCCCCCTCCATTTTTATGACATCTAGTTAAATCAATCAAGTCTAGCACTAAGGACAATTTCCAGTGGCAAAGGTATAAAATTATTTTAAGAAAGACAAGGGATATTTAAGTTGGAGACTAGAAACTGCTACTGGCATTATTATCACAGGGAAAATAATTTAATTTATAATTGTATTAGTGTTTGATAGTGATATTTCTGACCCTTAGAGACATAAGCAAAATGCACACTAGTGGTAATATCAGCATGAAAGATGTGGTCACCAGCATTTAAGCCAGAGAGGTTTGGTGTTACATTGTATGAGATTCATTCTATTTTTCCCTCATGTCATTCAGTAATAAAAGCAATTTTATTCGTAGAATAAATAAAATTTTTTTCATCTAAATATAGACTGGTCACTAAAATAATTTTCCAAAGACCAGTTTTGGCACTGCCACCTGGAATTTGGCTCTGGGTAGCTCTTACAGTTAATTTCAGTCTTATTAAAAAGCACAGATTTTCAAAACTGCCTCCAAGTGCCTTAGGCATTTAGAGATTTTCATATGTTTAAATCATCAACATTAATTGGTAATTAGTAAGCACATTCAGATTCACGGCACTGTATTTATGTGCATCATAGTTCCAAGCCTTTAGATTTTATTTCCTGAATGTGAAGCTAAAGGCAAGAGCTGGTGAGGAAAATTCATAAGATGATAAAAACAAAAGGATGTATAAAATAAATGATTAACAGCTTCATAAAATGTGTTAGATGTCCACCAAGAACTGGAAGGAAAATTTTCAAGATACCCACTATAGTCCTTGTTCTTATTCAAAATTCAAAAGCAAAAGCTAGCCTTGTTCACTTGGGTAAATATAATGAAGTTGGTGGGAAGGTGTGGCTCCAACTGTCGCTGTGACCTTCATGACTTTATTTATATTTGCGTGTATGTGTGTGTCTGTGCACATGTGTACGTATTATGTATAAAGTCTCACATGTGCATATAATTTCATACATATGATTATTCTGAATATCTAACCCATGTTACCCTATAGATAATTAACTAGTTGAAGTGAAGACAAAGGAGTAGATCTTTTCCTCTATTGCTATGCAGACACTAAGAGACAGAGTTCTGTTCTCATAACTTTCTCTTCATCGCTAGCCCTTTGAACATCGGGGTTGGGAACTGGGGAAGAAAGAACTTTTAGAAGACGAATTAAAACCTGCCTTTACTCCACACTTAGTTTTTTGAGAGCTTAAAGAAAAGCAAAAGTGGGAAACAATGATATTTTCTTTCAATTCTAAATCCCACGTAATTACAGTGAAACTGAACATAAAATATTCCTTTCTTATGCTTTAAATGGTGACTCTTTGTAAAGTTATAATAGACAATGTATTTTTCGAATGATTACTTCACCTACATGGCTTTAATTGTCACTACATAAAATAGTTTGCTGTCAGTGTTTTTTTTTTTAAAATCTTACCTCCACCACCTCCTCATATTCTTCGTCATCTGCCATTTTTCCAGAGTAGTAGTGGCACCTACAAACTTTTCATATTCCATACAAATGAAAACACATTAGAGTCTATCCCCAGCACCGAAATTATCTTATGACATTATAAAACTAGAATTTGAAAGCTAAACTATTGCATGAATTCATATAGTGTTACAGGCTCAGGGAGAGAAGACATTTAAAATACAAGTATAAGCAGCAGAAGCTTCAAATTTCTTTCTCTTTATTACTTCAGTGTTGAGAATTGCTACTTCTGCATAATCAATTTAGTTAAAATTGCAAAGGAAATTGAGGAAAGGGAGTGAGAGAGTTTGGACTCAGGGAACAGAGAATTTAAACTTCCAAACACTTAGAGAAAAGACATTTTCCAGCAAAAAAATTGGTGAAGAAGGTCAGCTTGGCTTTCAGAAGAGGCTGAAATTATCTCCCCCCAGCACCAAAATTCTAAGAGGGCTGACTTAGTTTTCTATACTGCCCTGATCCACTGTTTGCAGTATATCTTAGACTTCAAATTGGAACCCATAAAAATACATGTCAACAAATTTTAAAAGAAAAAAAGAAACCTCAAGGCAATGGGGCTATTTTCTTCCCCGAACACCATTGGCTTATACAGACTTTTTCTTTTGTTTCTGTAGCTCTCGTTCAAACCTAAAAATAACGAAGTTGTAAAGCATTGATTGAAGTACATATAGGATTGTCAGTCCTTAGCCTAAGCTTCTAATGCAGAAAATAGCAAAAGGATCTCTCAAGGCCTCTACAGTTTGACGCCAGAGAGTGGGACTCTTGATATGAAGTGGATGATGAGTCGGAACAGCTGTCCCTTCATCCAAAGATGTTTGCCGTGTAAACCAATACCCTGCAGTGGCTGGTTTTGTCAAGCTAGCGAAACTGCCACTCCCCCAGGCAAATGAAGTGCAGTAGAACAGGATAAATATAGGAACATAGGGCAACATATCTTCTTTTTCAAATAAATATATTTAGGGAGAAATATCAAACGCAAAAAAAAGTTAGACAAGAGAGCCAATTCAGTCGAGCAATAAATTGGTTAGTATAGGACTTGACTCTAATCCCACACTGTACATAGCAGTTATTAGTAGGACCTCAGTAGGGCAATGGGGTTAGACATTTCTAGCCATATTTCTACCACTAATTTCCTCAGTTATGGCCCAAACCTTCGAAAAATACTTCAAGGGAAGTGGTGGAACATCTCCTGAAAGAGTATTACAGAAAAAGTCATAAACTGGCCTTACCTTCAATCTACCAAACAAATTTCCTCAGCAGCAAAGCCTCTCCCAACTCTCCCCTCCTGAGAACCCCAGGCAAAAGCCAGTGTGATGCCTGGGCTCCGAATTATCATGTGGCAAGAGCAACCAATCAGATCTTGAGTTGCTCAAATTTCAGAGGCTAAATTTACCAAGTGATCTTCTGAAAACCACCTGTTCATCAATTCCTCTAAAGGATAAAGGGTAACAAATTGCTTGCTTAGAACTATTCAAATGGAATCAAATTTTACCTAACTTCCAGCCTATGTAGTTCAATTTTAGGTTGAATTTCCCATTTACTGAGTCCTCATTCAATGTCATGTTCATGCAAAAGAATTTAGTGGAAAATAGCATGACTTTGAGAGGCTTTGACGCTTCCATAACTGCTTTCTTCACGTCAGTTGTCCAGTCTTCAGGGCGGCAAATGCACTCACCCTGGTAAGATTCACCATGTGAGCTACAGGTAAGTTACTGCTGTTAGTGTGAGAGAAACTGAGGAATAAGACCCAGTAAACATCAAGTTGGCGAAAGCAATTTTTAACAATGTGATGAGTTAAGTTTAAGGTGAAAACATTTGACTATGACACTAGATAAGATATCCACAGGGTGTAATTAGAAAGATTCGACCCCATCATTTTTCTGTTACTAAACCAGCCAGGTATACCAAAATCCTATTTAGCACCTTCTCCCCTCCTTAGATAAGGCAAGCTGCTAGGAATACAGAGCCTCTCTGGTATGTAACCGAGTCAGTGATTTTCTATTAACTCAGATGACTCCTGGCTCCCAGAAGCAACGTGTGAATGCGGACACAAACAGGCTCAATTTCTGAACAGCAAGAGCCGATAAAACGGAAATCGGTAACTTGCAGAGGAAATAACGCCCTATTTGGCAAATCCAAACGTAAGACAGTTCCTTTGTAAAAACTATCTAACAATTTTCTTAAAGCTTGCTTAATGTCTCTCTTGCGCTTTGTACCTGAATTATTTTTTCTAATTTAAAATATAATTCTGTCTGTATGTCACAGGCTCTTACATGACAGAGAACTGCTCTTTCTCTGGGTTGCTCCTGTACTGAGGCAAAACCTCTGAGTCACCTATATCTTGATATGGATTTGAGACTAAACGTATTGTAATAGGTTTTTTTTTTTAAGTTAAACATTAGAAAGTAATCTTGCCAGGTGTGGTGGTCCACGCCTGTAATCCCAGCACTTTGGGAGGCTGAGGTGGGCAGATTTTTTGAGGCCAGGAGTTTGAGAAAGTAATCTCATATTTCAAATATATGTATCTCTTCCCCCTCCATGATTCATGTGGTAGTAAATAAAATCTAACATAATTTTATCATCTTAACTAATTATACCTGTTCATCTTGTATGTTCTCACAGGTCTTATGACCAAAGGATATTTACATAATATGAGATCACTTACTTGGTAGATGCAAAGTAGAATTGTGACTTACTAGTCATTACATGCTGTAAAACATGTTGTTGAATTAAAAAATAACACAGGTCCATATTTTAAAAACATAGGGTACAAAATTATATAAAGTAAAAAATGAGCATTGACCTTAAATGTAGCCATTGTTAAGTTTCAGGTATTTTCAATATAGATATTGACATAAATTGATATATTTAATAACATGCAATAGATATCTCTTATGAAACATCACATAAACATATCCTACTCTAATTTCCACAAATAATTCTATTGATTGGATAGAGTACAATTGTTTAATCATTACTTTATTAATGGACATCTAGATTGTTTCAAGGTTTTTGCTATTGCAAAATAAAGCAAAACAATGTAAAACAAAACATACAGTAAGCATCTCTGTGCATTACCTTTGAATACTCACGTGAAATGTATCTGCAAGGTAAATTTCTAGAAGTAGAATTACTGAGCCAGAAAATATGTGCACATTTTGAAAATTGATAGATATCGTCAAGTTGCCAGTCAAAATCCTTACACTATTTTACGTTTCACCAATAGAGAGTGAGGGTTCCTATGTATATACATCTCAATATCTTTAGGGATTATTAGCCTTGAAAAATCTTTACAATCTGGGTTGAATGTGTCCCCCCCCAAAATTTGTATGTTGAAATCCTTCCCCTCAATGTGTGGAAAGTGACTGGGTCATAAGGGTGGAGCCCTCATGAATGGGATTAGTATCCTTATGAAAGAGGCCCTAGAGAGCTGCCTTGCCTTTCCTCTGCCATGTGAAGTTACAGCCACAACCTGAAAGAACATCCTAGAACCCAACCATGCCAGCACCCTGATCGTAGATATCCAGCCTCTAGAACTGTGAGAAGTAAATTTCTGTTTATAAACAACCCAGCTTATAGTATTTCTGTTATAGCAGACCAAATGGACTAAGACACTCTTTATACATTACTTTTGAAACCAATATAATAAAAGAAGAACGACAGATGAGCAGAACCCCAAACTCCATTCATAATGAAGTGTGCATCCCAGGAACAGGGTCTAAAAAGGAGGGGGGGCAGGAGTGAGTTCACACAAAATTACCCTGGCTTAGACCTCTTGAGATAAATTCCTCCTAAAAGAAAGCCCCAAAGCCCCTGCTAAATTGGCCTGCTGCAGGTTGCCCTAATAATTTGCAAAGCACATAAGAAGTAAGAGACTCACAGGAGAGCTGGCTGTGTTCCCATCATGGCTACACAGGGGTGAGTGTACCAGCGAGCAGCTTATCTTTCCCTCTTAGTCACACAGGAGAAAAACACTGCCACCTCCTTACTAAATTCTGCAGATTCTAATCCGGAATGATGCCCTGCAGAGATGAAAGAAAAGCTCTATTTTACTGGCCTATCTATGGCCTCATCTATGGAACGAGAGTACATTGACACCCTGATTTATTGGTAGGTTCTTATTATATGCCTTGCACATAGTAAGTGTTCAGTAATTGTTAGCTATTATTATTTTTACTACTATTACCATTTTTTTTTTTACATTTTATTGGAAGCTTCACTCTTTTTTCTGTATTTAACTGAAATACCAAATATCTCGAAGCTTCTAAAATCAGACAATAGTTAGTCTAAGAATCTATGAATATACAGGCATTTGACTAGAAGCTTGTACAACTGGCTACAAACCAAAGCCAGGGCAGTTATGTGTCAATAGCAGAACTTCGATAATGCTTCCCTAAATATGAAAATACAGAAGTGTCATGCCTGGGGACCAAAAAAGGCATGATAAGGGAGATGGGATTGTAACTGTTTTCGTTGTTGTCATTTCTTTGTCATTATTTTGATCAACTTCTATATGCACATAGCTTAGGAATCAAGCTTAAGTTTTGTAAGACTTGCTATTAAATCAGCACTTCCTGTTTCCTCTTTTCCTTTTTTCCCCTCCCTGGAGACATCACTTTGACTCTTTTAGCTGAATCTTTTGTTATATTCCTTTACACGCGTAACAAAATGTCTACATTGCTCCTTCCTGATTTTTTGTTCATAGGCATCATTTACTAAGCTCCCATCTGGGAGGATGAGGCTTTAATTCTCTTTCATCTAAACCACAAGCCTCACCTCCTGCTCCTCAATAAAGTTCTATATATGTAATTCAGAACTCAATGTACACATTTTCACAATTGGCCAAAGGCTATTCACAGCTGAACCCTATATATTATGATTATTTTTCATTTCCTCTACCAGGGCTTGTTTTTCTGGAAGTTGATATTTTTCTCCATTTCTTTTATTTTCTTCCTTGGCTTAATTTTTTTCTAGACAAGTGGTATCTGAGAGAGCTTTCTGTAATGGTAGCAATGTTCTATACCAGCACTGTCCAGTACAGTAGCCACTAGCCACATGTGGCTATTGAACATTCAACATGTGGTTAGTGTGACTGCAGAATGGAAGGTTTAGACTTTTTATTTGACTTAAATTCAAACAGCCACATGTAACAGGTGGCGATGGTATTGGGAAGAGCAATTCTAAACACTTTTAGCACTAACACCTCAAACTTTCTAAGTCTGCTCTTGGTATTTTCAACGACTTTAAGTACCGTTCTATAAGTCTTCTCATTTCCTCCTCTTAGATATCTCAGGGAGTCTTTTCTTCCATCTGGACCAGTTCCAGTGCAACTGGAGCTCAGCTGTTTTCTTGAGCCCCCTCCACTGTCTTTCATTTCTGGGGATTCTCCTCTTCTCTCTTCTGAATTAGACCTTGGGTTTCCTGGATTCCATGTCTTTCTCTTGCTTAACTTTCTTGATTAGATGGAAAACCTCCAGTAGTTTCCTGAGGAAGGACACATACAAGATATGAACCTGAAAGTATCTGAGACAGGTCTCAATCAATTTAGGAAGTTTATTTTGCCAAGGTTAAGGACGTGCCCATGACACAAACTCAGGAGGTCTTGACAACATGTGCCCAGCATTTTAAAAAATTTTTCATCAAAGTATAGTATATGCATAGACTGAGACATTCAGAACTGGAACTGGATGCTCATCCAAAGACTCCCTGGTGACTTTTGAGCTGAGAGTGTTGGACTGGATGCTGGAGTGTGGGTCTTGAGAGTTGTTGCTGAGCTTTGGGGCTGGATGTGGCCTGCAGTACATGGCTCCATTCTTCTTGTGCCTTACATGACTATGGATGTGAACTAGATGAATAAAGCCTTGTGGCAGAAAGACAGCAATGTAGCCCCATGATAATCCCTGCCTCCTGGTGATCACACTTTTGTGAAATCCCCTCCTCTTGAGTGTTATGGGGCCTGTGCTATGCTGCTAACCAGAAGAATTTGGCAAACTTGTTGAGATGGCACTCCTGTGGTTACATTCAACATATAAGACTCCATCTTGCTAGCCAACTTTCTCAAGGGACTCTTCTTGCTGGCTTGATGAAACAAGGTGGCCTTGGTGGGAAGCCCACCTGGCAATGAACTGCTGTCATCCTCTAGGAGCTGAGGGCAGCCTCCAGAAGAAGCCAGTAAAAAGCTGGGCTTTTAGTCATATAGCTGCAAGGAAATGGTCCTGCCAAGAGTCAGAATAATCTGAGAAGGATATTCTTCCCCAGTTCAGCCTGCAGATGAGAACACAACCTCACCAACAACTTCTTTGCAGCCTTGTGAGATCCTAAAGAGGGCCCAGCTAAGCCATGCCCAAACTCCTAATACTCAGAAACTGTGATACAATGACTATGTCTTGTTTAAACCATTATGTTTGTGGCAATTGGTTATGCAGCAATAGAAAACTAATATATCCTTTGTTTAATCAGTAGAAAAGAGATCAAGAATATTCACGAGAATTTGGGTTTTTCTTTTTAATAAACTTTATTTTTTAGAACAGTTTCAGATTTACAGAAACAATGGAGGAGACAGTACAGAAAGTTCCCGTATACCTTCCACCCAGCTTCTCCGTCACTGACACTTTACATTAGTATGATACATGTGTTATAATTAATGACTCAATATTGACACATCATTATTTTAAAAGGGTATAGTTTATTCAGATCTCCTTCGTTTTTATTTAATACGCTTTCTCTGTTCCAAGATTCCATCTCAGATACCACATTACATTAAGTTGTCATGTCTCTTTAAATGTGGCAATTTCTCACACTTTCTTTATTTTTGATGACCTTGTCAGTTTTGAGGAGTGCAGGCCAAGTATTTTATAGATTGCCTAGTACTGGAATTTATCTGATGTCTTTCCTCACAGAAAACATTCGGGTTATGAGTTATTGGGAGGAGGACCACAGAGGTGAAGTGCCATTTTATTCCCATGATATCAAGAGTACCTGCTGTCACCATGACTGACTACTGTTGATGTTGGCCTTGATCATCACCTGGCTGTGGTGTTTGGGAGGTTTCTGCTCTTCAAAATTACTCTCCCCACCACCCCTCTTTATACCACACTCTGTGGAAGGAAGTCACTCTGTACAGCCAAAACCTAAGGATTGGAGAGTTACACACCCCTCCTTGAGGGTGGAGTAGCTACATAAATTATTTGGAATTCTTCAGCATGGGAAATTTTTCTCTTTTTCTCAATTTATTTCATCATTTATTTATATCAGCAAGGACTAACGGATATTTATTTTACACTTTGTGTTACAATCCGTCTTTTTACTCACATTGTTCTAGCTTTGACCATTGGCAGCTCTTTTAGTTGTCTCCTGCATTCCTTTGACATACCCCCCATCAGTGTGTGTGTGTGTGTGTGTGTGTGTGTGTGTGTGTGTGTGTGTCAGAGAGAGAGAGAGAAACGGAGAGAGCAAGCGAGCGAGCATTTTCTTACTTTCTGGAACTGCAAAATACTCCAGGACTCCAAATATAAGTATGCATTCCATCTATAAATTTGAAAGTCATACATGTTCATTGTAAAAATTTCAAGCAATAAAGGTTTGTGTAGATTATAATATGAAATAAAGGTTTATATATATTATAAAAATTCTGATTAATTCTTTTAACTATTATTTATTATGTACAATAGATGAGGCTCTGTTCTAGATGCTCCCCTCATGCAGCAGAAATCATTAGTTGCTTAAGCAATATACAGCTCTCCTCAGCGGTGTCCATGGAAGGTTGGTTCCAGAACCCCCAGCAGATATCAAAATTAACAGATGCTGAAGTCCCTGATATAAAATGACATAGCATTTGCATATGACCTGTGCACATCCTCCTGTATACTTTAAATCATCTCTAGAATACTTGTAATATCTAACACAATGTAAATGCTATTTAAATAGTTGTTATACCGTATTGTTTAGAGAATAATGGTCTCTATAAATTCAGAATGCTTTTTTCCAAATATTTTTTATCTGTGGTTGGTTGAATTCACATATACAGAACCCATGGATATGAAAGGCCAACTCTATGTGCTTCCCTTCTTGTCTATTAAACAGAACCACAGTTTAGTGTGGCACAGAAATATGCCCATTTTAAAAATACACTCCTCAGATTCCCTAACAGTTAGAGGTAACCTATGACACAGGTTTGCCAATAAGATCTAAGTACAATTCTTAGTGCTGAGGCCTGTGGGAAAGCTCTTATTTATCTGATGAGCAGGGTCAGACTCAGCTGGCATGCACTAGTTTTCTTTTGCTGTTCTTCCCTTCTCTATGCTGGAACACAGATGGAATGCTTGGGCCAGGGCAGCCATCTTGAGACTGTAAGGATACGGATCATGTGCTAAGAAATGGTAAAGCTAGAGGAGTCTTAGCCTTTACTGATTTTCTTAATTTTTGTATTTTTAATTATTTTTAAATTTAATATTAATGTATAATTATACAATTACAGTGATTATATTACTTTTCTCTACATGCCAAACATTTTTTTCTATTTTTACTTTGCCAATTAACAATAAAGTTGGTTATTTTTTTCATATGTTTATTGACCATTTATAACTTTTATTCTGTCTACGATTTGCTCATATCTCTACCCTACATTCATTTCTAGGCATTCATTCTGTACTGTAGAAATGATTATTTGCCTCCTGTGTATGTTGTTAATATTTTCTTCAAGTTATTTGTGGTGGCTGTGACCACAGAGATGAGTTGAACTTTATCTTCAGTCAAATCTGTCAATCTCTTCCTTTTAGTTTCAATACCATTTATTGACTAAATTGAATTTGAAATCCTGCTTTTAACACACATTAAGATGTATTTCTCTTTCAAGAGTCTTATGTCTTTTCTTGTTTTCTTTGCTTTTGTCTTTTTTCTTTTTTGAGACAGGGTCTCACTCTGTTGCCCAGGCTGTAGTGCAGTGGCCCAATCTCAGCTCACAGCAACCTCTGCCTCCTGGGTTCAAGTGATTCTCCTGCCTCAGCCTCCCAAGTAACTGGGATTACAGGTGCGGGGTCACCACACCTGGCTAATTGTTGTGTTTTTAGTAGAGACGGGGTTTCACCATGTTGGCCAGGCTGGTCTCAAACTCCTGACCTCAATTGATCCACCCGCCTTGGTCTCCCAAAGTGCTGGATTACAGGCGTGAGCCACGGCGCCTGGCCTTCTCATTTTCTTTACTTCCTAGGGTTTTTGTTTTTGTCTTTGACTTCATTTGGTTTTGCTTTCTTATGAAATGTAACACACAGGAAGTTATATAAAACTTATGTGTGCAGTTTAGCAAATGGTGGTAAAGGGGGTAGCCATGTAACTATTAATACTACACTAGTACAGAAAGGTCATCTCTTGATCTTGGCAGTAATAATTTCCTCGCTCTTTTTTTTAAATCACATATGTATGCATTTCTAAACAATATAGTTTCGTTTTGTCTGTTTTTAGATTTTACATAATAGAATCATGCTATATGCAATTCTTGTAACTTCTTAAATAATATTATGTTTGTTGATTTTTATCATTGTATAACATTCTACCAAATGGCCATACTTCTATTTACACATTCTGTTGTTGAAAGGGAATTAAGTTTTTTCAACTTTCATTATTTAAGAACAAAGATGAAATGAACATTCTTATACATTGTATTCTTGTGTGGAGGGGTGGAAAACTCTCCCTCCACCCTCTTAGGTTCTGTGGCTTGGCTTGAGAATTAAACTGACAATAGACAGATTAACAGGAGAAAAATAAATAAATTATACTTGATGTTAATATTCTTACATGTACATGGAGGCCTTCATATTTAAGAACAGAAGACCCAAAGACGTGGATAGGCCTGAGAACCTACACTTCATTTCAGTAAAGAACAATGTGTGTAGAGACATGGCAAGACAAGGAAAAGAGTTGGTTTGGGCTATGGGTGATAACCTATGGGAAAGTAAACAGAAAATATATGGGAAAGACTAATGCACGATAAGGGTTATTATAGTAGATTTGTTTGTATAGATTCATCTCAGTGTTGACTTCCCCATCTCAAGTGATAAAAATGTTCTCTTCCTGGTACAGGAAGGACACCTTTTTCCTAAGAAATTTATGCTCTACTTTTGGTTAGGAAAGGGTTAGTCAGAGAGCCCTTCCTTCATCTGCTTTTTTTCAATTACCTTCAATTCAAAATAATCAATATGTGCCTGGTGCAGTGGCTCACGCCTGTAATCCCACCACTTTGAGAGGCTGAGGTGGGCAGATCACCTGAGGTCAGGAGTTTGAGACCAGCCTGACCAACAAGGCAAAACCCTGTCTCTACTAAAAATACAAAAATTAGCCACGCATGGTGGCAGGCACCTGTAATCTCAGCTACTCGGGAGGCTGAGGCAGGAGAATCGCTTGAACCTGGGAGGCGGAGGTTGCAGTGAGCTGAGATCGTGCCACCCCACTCCAGCGTGGGCAATAGAGTGAGATTCTGTCTCAAAAACAAATAAGTAAAAATAATCAATATGTTAAAATGGTATAAAACATTAGGATGTTCAGGGTTGGCATGTTCTGATCACCTTTAGGAACCATTGACAATGAAATCAGTAAGGTATGCAAGTGGAAATTATAGGTTATAGAATATGCTTATCTTCAATTTTATTAAATAATTCCATCTAATTCTCAAAGTGTTGATACCAATTTACATTTCATCAGTCATGCATGCTCCTAACCTGGCCATCACTTAAGATTAGGCTTTCCTGCTGGGTGTGGGTGGTCACACCTGTAATCCCAACACTTTGGAAGACCAAGGTGGGAGGATCACTTAAAGCTAGGAGTCTGACACCAGGCTGGGTGACATTGCAAGTCCCTGTCTCTACAAAACAATTTAAAAATTAGCTGGGTGTGGTGGCAGGCACCTATAGTCCCAGCTACTCAAGAGGCTGAGACGAAAGGGTCACTTCAGTCCAGGAGTTTGAGGTTACAGTGAGCTATGATCACACCACTGCCCTCCAGCCTGGACAACAGAGCCAGATCCTGTCTCTAAAAATGAATGAATAAATAATGTTTTTTTAATTAGGCTTTCCAAAGTTTGCCTAACTAATGGGTGTGTAATTGTGTGGTTTTAATTTTCATTTTCATGACTACTAGTAAGGCTGAACTCCTTTTTACATGTTTGTTAGCCAATTAAATGTTTTGTTGTTGTTTGAGAAGTATCTGAGTCTCTTAGCCATTTTTCTGTTGAGTTGTTGACCTTTTGTTTATTGATCTATAGACCTTCTTTATTCTGAATATCCTTTGATCATCCCATGTGTTACAGATGTCTTCACTGCTCGTTGGCTTTTCTTTTTCATCATTTTCATACTGACATATGACGAAAAGTTTTTAATTTTCATATAGTCAACTTTATGAATCTTCTCTTTTGTGACTAGTGATTTCAACAAAAAAATACTTTGTACCCAACGTCACAAAGATATGCTCCTATATATTCTTCTAAAAGCTTTAGAGTTTTATCTTTTACACGTAGGTCTTTAACCTGCCTGAAAATTATTTTTATATGTTATGAAGAAGAGATTTAATTTTATTTTTAGTATATAGATAGCCAATTGTCTCACATTTTATTGAGAATTCCATCATTTCCCAACAGGATAAAGTTCCTCCTCTGGTATCAATATTTTCTGTTATCCATATTGTGAGTTCTTTCTGAGCTCCCTATTATATCCACTGGTTTATTTGTCTACCCTTACACCAATACCACACTTTTTTTAATTCTGTAGCTTTGTGGTATGTCTTGATTTCTTGAAGAGCAAGTCCTTTCACCTCATTCTTTACATTCAACAGAGTTTTTGGTTATTCCTGTCTTGGATAGTCCACAAAAATTTTACAACCAGCTTATCAATTTCCTTGAAAAGTGTAGTCTCTTCCTTAGTCAATTCTGTTCGCGGTTCCTAAGTCAGTATCACACTATTTTCAGCTCCTGCAGCTCTTTAGTATGCTTTGATATCTGTAAAGCAAGCTGCGCCATTCTTCTAAATTTCATTTGGATATTTTATATTTTTGTTCTTTATGAAGTACTTAGCCTATCATGTTTCATTAAAATTATCCTTGGATTTTAAAAAAATAATTGCATTGAGGCTGGGTGCAGTGGCTTATGCCTGTAATTCTAACACTTTGAGAGGCCGAGGTCGGTGGATCATGAGGTCAGGAGTTCAAGACCAGCCTGGCCAAGATGGTGAAACCCCATCTCTACTAAAAATACAAAAAAAAAAAAAAAAAAAGCTGGGTGTGGTGGCAGGTGCCTATAATCCCAGCCACTTGGGAGGCTGAGGCAGAGGATTGCTTGAACCTTGGAGGCGGAGGTTGCAGTGAGCTAAGATTGTGCCATGGCACTCCAGCTTGTGCGACAGAGCAAGACTCTGTCTCTAATAATAATAATAAAAATAATTGCATTGACTTTATAGGTTTGCAAGAATTGGTACTTATGTAGTCCTTCCATTCACTTTCTTTTTTATGTCTACAGCAAAGTGTTAAGGTTTTATTTATATAGGTCTTGCATGTTTAAATAGTGTAAGTGTATTTGTGGGTATTTTAAAGCATTTCTATTTATTGTGAATTTTGTGTAGAAATTCCAGTAGATGCTGTTTATCAAGCTTGTTTTTATTGTCATTATTTATTTTGTATTTGTTATTAACTTTTTTGGTAGAATTTATTCAGATGAGAAAGGTCACCCATTTGACATTTTGATAAATGTCAGCCATCTTGAATCTGAAGCATAGAGCTAACATTTTAAGTACATATTGGATCGGATTTCTGAGAGGTAGAAATGACAGGGGGAAGAACATTTCAGGATTAATGAGCAATAGCACAGAGTTGGGAAGGTGTGTGGCCTGTTTGGGGAATATAAATGGATCTGGTTTAGATCAAGTATAAGGTATGTGTAGAGAAGCAATGGAAAGCCATAAAGTTGAAGCTGTTTTATGGAGGACCCTGAACACCCAGCCAGGCAGTAGAAAACATACGTTCTGACATTGTCATATTGCTATTCTCTTCTACATAATATCTGATCGTAGTTGTAATTCAATCAGATATTAACAAAGTAGAAAGAATACATTATACGGTATGTAATTAAACATATTCAACTGTGAAACATGCAGATTCAATAACACAGCAGGAATATAGGTATGAATGCAAATCTACATCAACATTGAAAAGAGCGTTCTCAAATTATCAAACCTCCCAAGTGTTATCTACTTTTCAAAATCCATGTCAAACACAATAAGTTTCACTAATGCTGCCCCCTCATCCTTCTAAACACTCCTACCTCCTCCTACTGATGTTCCCTAAAAGCAGACCCCAAGAAAAATACATCACCACAGAAGAGAAAGGAGAGGTTTCAAAATATTAAATTACCCTCTGATCCATTTCTAGGTTGCTTTTTTGCTGTGATTTCTTACGGGAATTGGATATAGATTTATCTTCTAAGTGAGGTATTTCATTCAGTTTTATTGTTTGGAGAGTGCTGACTTTGGAACTGTGTGTCTCTTGATCTCTGTATTGCAATCAAAGTAGCCAAGGGCTGTATGTATTTTGCTTCTACTCTTTCCATCTCTACAGCCAAGTGCAAAATTGCTCTTTTGACCCACTATCCAGAGTTATTCAACTGTTATAGAGTAAATTATCAAATTTGGCCACAATTTACTCCCCATACCAAACCAGACTGTGCAAGTCATGGGTCCCAAAAAAATGTCACTCTTAAATTGCAGACATCTAAGGAGCTTCCGGTATGAGATATAGCAAAGCCCATTTCATGTATGTCTTGTCAACTAACTTTATAGGCAGTACCTCTAACCCTGGGTCTCACACACAAATTATGTGTGTGTGTGTGTGTGTGTGTGCACATGTGTGCATATGTATGTATTTGCACGTTTTTTTTTTTTCAGGAAAATGACTTCCAGATTTAAGTTTGAATTGATAAGTCCTTACATTGTTGTTAGTAATGTCTTAGTGTTTGAAAATTATACATTGCATGTATCCAGGTATATACATATACGTAAATATGAACATAGAGGCAACCACAGGATTTGCAATATAAAATGTAGTTCTAGCTCAGATGACAATTTTTAAAACAGAATATATATATTTCCATGTTTATTAATTTTTATAGAGCTGGTCTTGAGGGAGGAAGTTGTTGCATAACTTCTACTGAGCAAGAGAAGTCTGTGCGGAGTAAGTGGCTTTTTATGAGGTCTTGTAGATGCCTAACTAACTCACCTGAGCCATCCTTGAACAATCATATTTTAATATTTCTTTTTTTAAATTGATTAAATAGTTCTAAGTGCTTTTCATGAAGTAAAAGTAGTCCAGAAATTTGTAATTCCTTTGACAGAGTTTGAACTAATAGCTAACTCACCTTTCCATCATTGTACTGAAAGTATCTGGGACCAAAACAGTTGTTTCACAAGAAAAACAGAGTAAAGAGGAGAAAATCTATCAGCAGTAACTTTTCAGGATCATTATATGGCATCTGATGTCTAAAGTTTGACAACAGTAAATACAAGTAGAAAAATAACGAACAATTGTCCCATTGATTCCAGATCTATTTCGCTCACAGGACACTCTATGTAGCATAGGTCCTTTCCTGAAATCCGGTTCATTGTGGACTGTACATTCTAGCTGACCCATTTAACATAAGTAGTTTGGAGGCCACTGAAAAACTAGGTTAGTTCTAGCATTTCAGGTGACCTCAGATATGCTGAGGAAGGGCCAAGATGGCATTATGGGCCCTGAATTAACAGATAATCTGAGACACAAACTGTAGCCCAACTTGGAGCATTCCTGGGATTATCATTTCAGCAGACAGCTGTCCAGAGTGGGCATGACCTGCGACTTGGTTAAACTTGAGAATAACTTTTTCCAAAATGTAAGACTGGTTCCATAACAACTCTCTCTGGCTTCCTTTCCTCTTAGGTGAACAAGGGAATTGGGAGAATCATTAGTCTCACAAGTTGGTCCATGAGAAGAGGTTTCTATTGTTAGCAAGTGTGGGAAATTCTGAACATTAAAACATTTCTGTGGGATTTGTAAACACATTCAATTGTAATGACCCCAAGAGGCAGAGCCTTGAAGTAAAATAAACCTACTGGCTTTGTTCTACTTTGCATATCTGAAAACTATATGACTATAAACCAATATATTTAAGTAACAGTTCATTTTGTCCCATAGCATATCCCCCAACTTAATACTCCAGAGTGGCAACTCCAGACCTGCCCTGGTCTAAACCCTCGAGACTGGCAGAGGACAGAAATGGCACCCATGGCTGGGGGAGAGAGGCTCAGATTACCATCCTCCCCCACCTCTGATCGGCATGCTATTTAATATATAACTAAATGTGTTAACTCTTGGAAGTCACTCTCCTGCTCTGGGACTCATTTTCCTCATCTGTAAAATGAGTGAGCTGAATGACCCTTTAGGCTCTGTCACTGCACCAAATATCCTTCCCATGGGTGAGTTTACTTTAAAATTTGACCTCTTCCCAGCCCCTTGGGCTGCTGAGTGACAGACACCACAGCTAATCCTCCATAAATAGATGCCCCATATCTTGAGTCTCAGGATGAATTTATAGCTGAAGATTGACACTTAGTAACTTTTAAACAAGACTAATTTGACCTCCAAGAAAAAATGTTATACTATTTTAAAACCATTATATTATATTACATTGCATAGCAATGTTATATGTTTTATTTAAGAAATATGAACGATACCCCAGATTTTTATTATTATTTGTTTATTTTTGAGGTGGGGTTTTGCTCTTGTCACCCAGGCTGGAGTGCAATGGCACGATCTCAGCTCACTATAACCTCCACCTTCCAGGTTCAAATGATTCTCCTGCCTCAGACTCTCCAGTAGCTAGGATTACAGGCACATGTCACCATGCCCAGCTAATTTTTGTATTTTTAGTAGAGATGGGTTTCACCATGTTGGCTAGGCTGGTCTCAAACTCCTGACCTCAGGTGATCCACCCGCCTTGGCCTCCCAAAGTGCTGGGAATACAGGTATGAGCCACTGCACCCAGCCTGGATTTTTATTTTTTAAAATGTGTTTAAAGCTAACCAATAGTTACTGGTTAACTCCTCTGGACAAGACAATATTCAAGAGGAATGTCAATGAACGTCAGAGCTATTCCAGGAGCCACTGGGGCTAATAATGACTTTTTACCTAAAATATTTCTGTTTCCTTTCGCTTTTCCTTTTTATGAAAAGCAATAAAGGACCTTTCAACATGACTAGTACAGTTCCTCATCGGTCACAGGTGTGCATCATTTGATCACCCCAGGAGCTTAATAAGTAGCAGAAATATTTGGTTCCTCTGTCATTTTGCTTAACTCTAAATGGTGGCAAAAGGAATATGATTCCAGCTGATTGAAAAAAATGAATCCAAGGCTGCAGAGACTTGGAGGAATCAACAGTAAAATGAAAACCCAATTTAAATGCCCAGGAAAATATGAGTTTCAGGAAAGAGTATTTGTCATAGACTATATGTTTGTGTCCCTCCTAACCTCCAATGCAATGGTATTTCGAAATCGCACCTTTGGGAGGTTTGGATGAGCTCACGTGAGTGAAGCCACCATGAAGGAATTAGTATATCTACAGAAGAGAACGAGACCAGAGCTCTCTCTCTCTGTCATGTGATGAATTAATCAGAAGACTGCCATCTGCAAACCATGAAGAGAGCTCTCACCAGACTCTAAATTTGCCAGCACCTTGATCTTGGATTTCCCAGACTTCTGAACGATGAGAAATACATTTCTGTTGTTCAAGCCCCCCAGTCTACGGTATCTTGGTATAGCAGCCAAAACTGACTAACAGTATTTTAAAAGACTACCCAAGGTATGGTATTTTTAGTGAGAAAAATGAGATTACTTAAACTAATAATGTGCTAATCTCAAGTGAATATCCAAGACAAAATCCAGAACCTGATTAGCCGTTTGGAACTGACTTCTGCTGCCTGGAATAAGAAAGGTAGTCCCACATGTAAGGAAGATTAAAATGCATTATTTCCAGAGGCTAAACATCTGACATCCTTAGAATACCAAAAGGAATCCTCTTCCCCAACCCAGCTCAGCTCACCTTAGTGGCTTTCTCTTTCTCTAGTTGCACAAAATGGGAATGAACACAGGGTCACAAGGCCCATTGTTGCTTTGCCAGAGTCACCTAAAAGTTCAGACCAGGAGCCTTAACAGAGACCATTATTGGCATTTAGCTAGAGGTTGCCCCAGATGGTGTTTATGTACGGTCTTTCCCCTGGCCCTTTGAATATATTCCCACCATTTATAAAGCCAGCACCTGCATCTCTGTGCCAGAGGCTCTTTCCCCAGGATTAAGGGAAACAAGCGGCAGACCAGAAGTGGTAAGGAGTCAACATACCTCACCTGTCACCAAATACAGCACTCAATCATGACTCTCAAGAGTGATCGTATTAATACCCCAGCTGCCTCTCACCTTGGTTGGGATCATTTTGAGCTTTGCCCTTAATCCAGTTTTCCTGTGGCTTAACGTCTCCACCTTCTCTTTCCTGTACAACATGCCTTTCTTTCCTGGAGTTGCCTGTGCTTTTTAAATAAAGTAGTTTCACTTAAATCCTTTTGGTGTCTGAATCCGGAACAACTCACACTAAGACTCATTAAATCCAATGGCTATATCACAACATGAGCAAGGGAAGCTCTCAAAAACAGATATACTGCAAAGGCACTGGTTATTTAAAAAGTCTTATCTCTACCACACTCAGGCCTTCAAGAGGCCTCTTGAACAGGCAGGACACAGTCTCATGTACTGTCCATGCCATTTAGCCCACCTAACATGCTTTGCTCCATCTTCTCAGCCCATCTGTGTATAATTCCTTCCTAGAAGCTCCATTGAAACCTAAGCACACTATTCTCTAGGATAGTGGTTCCCGAGAAGGCTCCTGGTGTGAACCATTGAGCCTTGGTAAAGCAACAATGAGTCTTGTGACTCTGCATTCATTCCCATTTTGTGCAACTAGAGAAAGAGAAAGCCAATAAAGAGAATTTAGGTGAGGTGGAGAAATAATTCCTTTTGGTATTCTAAGGATGCCAGTGCATTTAGACCCTGGAAGTAGGGGCTAAATAAATTTTAATCTTCTTTACATGTGGGACTATTTTTTGCCTATTCCAAGAAGCAGAAGTCAGTTCCAAACTGTTAATCAGGTCCTGGATTTTGTTGGATACTCACTCAAGATGAGCACGTAACTAGATTACTATCTCATAGTTTCTCACTATTCTTCTAGCCAAAAATACCAAGACTTGGCTATTTCTTTGAGTCAGTAAGCCACTGACTGTGTTAGTTTGGGCTGCTGTACCAAGACACCATAGATGAGGGGCTTAAGCAACAGAAATGTATTTTGCACAGGTCTGGAGGCTGGGAAGTCCAAGATGAAGGCGCTGCAGACTCAATGTCTGTTGAGGGCTCTCTTCACAGTTTGCAAACAGCCACCTTGCTGTTGTATCCTCACAGGTGTGGTCCAGAACCAGCAGCATTAGGGTCACCTGGGAACTTGTTAGAAATGCAAATTTGTGGGCCCTCCTCTAGCCTACTGAAGCACTACTCTTGGGTAGTGGGCCAGCAATCTCTATTTTGACAAGCCCACCACATGATTCTGATGTTAAAAAAAAAAAAAAAAAAAAACCTTGAAAACCAGCTGCTCTGTGAAGTATCTCCCGTCACCCCCAACCCCAGCTCCCCATCATCTTCCACATTCACG
The DNA here is from genome assembly GCA_036589455.1 of Ateles fusciceps. NCBI lineage: Eukaryota > Metazoa > Chordata > Mammalia > Primates > Atelidae > Ateles > Ateles fusciceps. Next base: position 10,841,719 of record JAZHEH010001266.1, on the reverse strand, counting down.
CAGTTAAACTCTCAGCACTACCGCCTCCCTCTCTCGCTCCTACCTCTTTCCCTCTCTTCCACTGCCACGGCTTCCACCAATCAATATTTCTTACCTGAATTATCAATACGACCTCCCCACTCATCTCCCTGAATCCAGGCCTCCAACTCTTCTCCGTCAGCTGTTAGGGGTCACGGTCCATTCTGCAAGGTTTTTGAGGCCCCTCCAGTGCACTGCTTAAACAAACAATGGGCATATGAAAAACAGCCCTTTACAGCAGTATCAGAGCTCAGAGGGGCTCATAGCTGAAAGCAATTCAGGTTGCAGCAGTGACGAGTGAAGGAGGGCAGAGCTAAAGGCAGATTTTTCTCATCCTTCACAGTATTCCCCAGGGCAGTTCTTACCCTCCGGGCTTAGTCAACCCACCTGGCTTCTGCATCCACCATCTCTGGCTCTAGGATTTCTCATGTTTCTGAATGCTTTGAAATGAACTCCTCCTCTGTAGACTAGACATAAACACTTACATTATCAACCACATGGCACTGGTTGACACTCACATGAGAAAACGTTTCCCATAAGCTTTGAAAGGTTTGGCATAAGACAAAAGTAAGGTATTGTTGTTGTTAAATAATTGTAATAATCACACTAGCCAACATTCAGAGAGCACTAATTTTTGTGTGTGTGTGTGAGATGGAGTCTTGCTCTGTCACCCAGACTGGAGTGCAGTGGTGTGATCCTGGCTCACTGCAACCTCTGCCTCCCAGATTCAAGAGATTCTCCTGCCTCAGCTTCCCAAGTAGCTGATATTACAGGCACGTGCCACCACACCCTGCTAATTTTCGTATTTTCAGTAGAGATAGGGTTTCACCATGTTGGCCAGGCTGGTCTCGAACTCCCAACCTCAATTGATCCACTCGCCTCGGCCTCCCAAAGTGCTGGCATGAGCCACCGCACCCAACCTCAACAGGCCTAATTTTACTTACTTCTCTTAACATTTCATGAGTAAGATATTATGATAATTCTACCTTTTTTACATAAGAGAAAAACTGAGGCACACAGATGTGGAAAAAAACTGGCCCAAGGTTACGCAACTTGCAAGTGATAGTATCGGGATTCAAACTCAGGTAGTGTCGCTCAGGAGTTCAAACTCCTTGCCCGAGTGCTACTGCCTCACAAGCATGTCTGTGACTGTGTTACTTGAAGGGCCTGGCATGTCCTCGAGCAGGCCAGTCAAGCTGTCTGTGCAGGGATCAATCTATTGCTCTACTGTCCATCCATCCATCCACCCAGCGTCCTCCATAGGTCATCCTCCACAGGGGAGGTATGGTCTGAATGTTTATGCCCCACCAAATTTACGTGTTGAAACATAATACCCAGCGTAAGGATATCTGGGCTGGGTGTGCTGATTCATGCCTGTAATTCCAGCACTTTGGCAGACCGAGATGGGAGAATCGCTTGAGGCCAGGAGTTTGAGACTAGCCTGGTCAATGTAGTGAGGCCTCATTTCTATTAAAAAAAATTTTTTTTAAAGAATATTTGGAGATGGGCCTTTGGGGGTTGATTAGGTCATGAGGCTTTTATGAGTGGGGTTAGTACCATTTATAAAAGAGGAATGAAGGAGTTCCCTTGCCCCGTGTACCATGTGAGGTCACATTGAAAAGATGGCTATCTGAACCAGGAAGACTCTGAACCAGGGCCCCCGTAGCAGACATCAAATCTGCCAGCACCTGGATCTTGGACTTCCTGGCCTCCAGAACTGTGAGCAATAAATGTTTGTAGTTTTTAAACCACCCAGTCTGTGATATTTTGTCATAGCATTCCCAAACAGAGCAAGACAGGGCCAGAGTGATGAAAAGTCCTGTCCCTGGGGTCAGAGCACCTGAGTGTGGGTTGCCAGGCTCTGCAAAGATACTAACAGTGTTGGATGGGCATGGTGGCTCATGTCTGTAATCTCAGCACTTTGGGAGGCCAAGGCAGGAGGACCACTTGAGGCGAGGAGTTCAAGACCAGCCTTGGCAACATGGAGAGACCCTTCTTTACACACACATATACAAATTAGCCAGGTATGGTGTATACCTGTGGTCCTAGCTACTTGGGAAACTGGGCTTGAGCCTGGGAGGTCAAGGATACAGTGAGCTGTAATTGCACCACTGCGCTCAAGCCTGGGTAACAGAGTGAGACCCTGTCTCAGAAAACAAAAAGTTAGTAACAGTGTGGCCTCACACAAGTAAGTTACTTGCCTTGGGTCTTAGATTCCTTATCTGTAAAGTGAGGATATTTGTTCCTGCCTCATAATGTTTTATGCAGATTAAATGACAGGATTCGTATAAAAAAGCCCAGCAGAGTGCCTAATACACAGTAATTGCTCAATAAATATTGGTTATTATTGTTATTTCTCTGGGGCAGTAGCAGTGGGGTCAGGTAAAACAGTCGTTCTCCACCAAAATGTGGAGAGTATATTCCAGGCACAATGTCTCGGGAGAACACGGGCAGCACTGAGAAAATGGTTCTGAGCCCTAAACCCTCTCTGGGTCACCGGACAAGAGCAAACAGGCTTAAGACCTGGGGGTAGACACGATGTTGTTCGCAGAGCTCACTGCCGCAAATAGCAGCCACCTGCGGCCTGGACAGTAGCACGTCCACCCTTTGGCAAAGGGTGGGCGAGATGCGGATGAGGAAAGGACAGGAGACAGCCGGGCAGTGCTCTGAGTCAGGAGCATGAGGACATGAGCAGAGTGATGTCAGAGCAAAGGCAGCGTGTGTTGGCTCAGCAGGTAGAAGGGAAGGAACGAGGCACATGTCAATAAAAAATGGCTTCTTCCTAAGTGCGAGCAGGGCTATCTGCGGGGAGCCGGTCCCTTGGCCCAGCCTCACTATCGCAACGCACCTCCAATGTAGGAGTCTGAAGGCATGACTCATGAGGCACACAATTGCTGCCGGAGATAAACCCACAGGATTAAAATAAATTGTCGTTTCTTAGGGAGTTTAAAACTTGCATCCCACTTCCACGAGTACACTGTAAATTAATATTTTCAAAGGAAATTCTGTAATTATCGTGTGAATAACATAGTTGTATTGCACTCTATTTCGTGTTATAAATGGTTAATTTAAAACATTTGAAGTATCCCACAGCATGTATAATCCTGCAAATCTTGCTACAGCATTTTTTAAAAATTATTTTTTAGTAAGTCAGGAGGTTTCAAAGAGGAGGTAGAATAGGCTAGGAGATAAATCCTGTGAAACTCTGAAAATCTTTTGAAACTGGACCTCAGGGTGTTATGGGCTTGTGTCCCCCTAAAAGACATGTTGAAATCCTCATCTCCAGGGTCTCAGAATGTGACCTCATTTGGAAATAGGGTCACTATAGACGCAGTGAATTAAATGAGGTCATCCTGGAGCAGCGTGGGTTCTTAATCCGATATGACTGGTGTCCTTGCAGAAGGAGTAGAGACAGAGAGAATGCCATGTGAAGAGACGGAGACACAAAGGGAGAAGATGGGTTTGACGATGGAGGCAGAGCTTGCAGTGATGCATCTACAAGCCAAGGAACTCCAAGGATTGTCAGCAAACACCAGAAGCTGGAAGAGACAGGGAGAATTCACCCCCCAGGTTTCAGAAGGAGGCTGGCCCTTCTGATTCCTTGATTTCAGACTTCTACCATCCAGAAATGCAAGACAATAAATTTCCATTGCTGTATGCCACCTAGTTGGTGGTACTTTGTTACACTGTCCCTAGGAAACTGATACACACAGTTGTTTTCTTCCCATCCCCGCCCCCCCCCCCCACTTTGTTTTCACAGATTGAGGCATCTGTTAGAACAAGGTCCTCTGCATTGTATTATGCAACTCAGCATATAGTAGTTGCTCAGTAAATGTATGTTATGAATGAACGAATGGATCTCAAAAAGCCTCTGGGATTCACCTTGGCTGCCTATCTACCCCTAGCCTCTGGCCCTTGTATACTGAACTGCTTCCCGACTTAACAGGACTGCAAAGGTTCCCAGGTGTGAAAAACCAAGGCAGCAGCAAATGGGCCTGGAGGGCATTGTGGAATTTGAGACATGAGTTGGTCACACAGCCTTGGTCTCAGATATTCCCCCTACCTCTGAGCAGCCTTGGGCTACACACTTGGCCCTTTGGGTCTTTTTTAGAGACAGAGTCTCACTGTGTTGCCCACGCTGGCCTTGAACTCCTGGGCTCAAGCTTCCCAAGTAGCTGGGGCTACAAGTACAAGCCACTATACAGAGTTTCTTTTCCATCTTTTAAAAAGTAAGTTATAGACAATTGACTTGACTGGCTGATTTGCCTGGGAAACAACACCTTGTAATTAAAGGTGAGTATCACTTCAATGTTAAGTGCACATTTTGGGTGAGAAAAGCTGTAACTTGGTGTTTCTGTTTCTCCATACACTACACACAAACGTGTGCACATACACGTGTAGGGTGTGTGTAGGGATTTCTGATTTTGGTGTAAACACCATTTGATTTGATACATTATGATCTTTACAATTAGTTTAATGCCACTCTTACTGTATATGCAGTCATTTGATTAAAAATAATTATATTATTAAACATGTCAGTTATGGAAAGATGACATGTAACAAAAGGAAAAGAAATAGTAAAACAAAAATTAACTCATTAAAGTGTATGTGTTTTCAGAAATATCAGACATTTACAATTCTTCAAATTGTGTAATTTCAAACATAACCAATTTACGCCTCACTAATAAAAGTTGTATTTTGTTATTTATCCTTAGATGCAAATAGGGTTATTTCTAACAGAGAACCATCGTGACTTAAGAACTGGCATCCCCCGGTCAACCACAGACAGTTGCTGGGAGGATCAGATGGGAAAGAGAATGACAATGTGCTCACCATCTGTTTCCCATATTGTCTGAGAAAAGATCCAGAAAATCTGAGTTTTCAGGGCAGCTAGCCCTCACATCAGTTGCCAGGAAGAGAGGTGCTTCCTGCCACTTCTAAACTGACCACACTACCATAAGTATACCTCACGTTCAGTGGTCAGAATCGCCATTGCCTGCTGTGGTTTGAACAATACCATGCCAAAAAATCTAGAGAACTCTGACCTATCTAGATTGTGCACTTTTGGGTACAAGTGTTTTAGATGTTACGCTTGGTTACTCTGAGGCCTTCCTCTCTCAGAATTTATACTCAGGCCTGTCTACCTGCCAAGCAGTGTGGATTTCAGTAGCTGGTCAGAGGGTTAGCCAGACTGGGGTTCCAACTGGGGCATGTTGCTCAAAATCAGATATTGGCATAGACCTGACATGAATATATATGTTTTAAACATTTAAACATTAAAAAAAAATCTTGCCTAGAGGTTTTCTGACCATAGTCTTTAAAGCCTTGTGGCTATACAGAGTTCCCTTTAGTTACCCCAGTAGAAGCTTGCTGTAGAATTGTAGAATTTCACCCCTAACCCCCATTTTTAGGTATTGGAATGTTTTGGAATTAAGGCAAAGCAGAACTTGGTTTAAAAAATTTTTAGGCTGGGCACAGTGGCTCACGTCTGTAATCCCAGCACTTTGGGAGGCCGAGGCGGGAAATCACGAGGTCAGGGGATCAAGATCATCCTGGCCAACATGATGAAACCCTGTCTCTACTAAAATACAAAAAATTAGCCAGGCGTGGTGGCACATGCCTGTAGTCCCAGCTACTCGGGAAGCTGAGGCAGAAGAATCGGTAGAACCCATGAGGCAGAGGTTGCAGTGAGCCGAGATTGTGCCAGTGCACTCCAGCCTGGCAACAGACCGAGACTCCATCCCAAAATAATAAATAAATAAATAAATAAAAATAAACATTTAATGCATGACAGCAGGCATTTGGTAAACAGTTATTGAATGGCCTAAAAGATTCAACATATATGTATTTGGTGAATTTTGGATTAGCAGATGCTAAATAACATCACTGCTTATGAAAGCAGGCTGGACCAAAAGACCTAGTCACTGAAAGCTGTGTGAATGGTACATAGGTGATGACCTTCCTCTTGACACCGTCTTGCGGGTATTTCACACAGCATGGGCTGTGCCCTCTGGGGAAGAAAGAGGAAACCAAGTGAGGAGAACTCAGAGGACTTGAGGTCCTTACATGACCTTTAACTGCTCCATGTAAACAGGGAAACCAAACACACACGCAATCCAACAACTTCCGAAGCCCACGTGGCTACAGCCACAAGACCCGGCTGCCATGTGGGGGTGGGAGACCGGGGTCCATGTGTTATTTTTCCCATCACCACCAGCTCTAGCGGAGTCCCTCTCTAAGACCCATCCTCAACACTCCCCAGAGGCCAGGCACATCATAGGCAGAATCTGCCCTCTGTCCTAACCAGGCTGAGACGACAGAGGGGTATATACCGGCCCACCTCACTGGGCACAAGGGGAAACCTGCAAGGCTGAAGTTCTCAAGTTTCCCTCTATTTGCTGGCCAAATGGGCTCCTGACCTTGCAGTCATGGCTATTTTGCAATTTTCAAAAATCAAATAAAAGTAGCACTTTTACTAAGCGATTCTTATGCAAATGAACACACACACACACACACACACACACACACACACACACTCACACAACCAGGAAATACAATCAATGCAAATGATACTTGCAGGCATGTGAAACAAGCTCATGCTGGAGACATTGGGTAGACCAGCAAATATGACTCTGCCCTGAAAATCAAAGCATTTTTCCAGCAAATATTTACTGAGTGCCAAATATGTGCTAGGAACCATCTGCAGCGCTATGGATATAGTGATGACTAACAGACGAATTCCCGTCCCTCCCGTGCTTACATCCTAGTGAAGGAGACGGACGATATGCACATGGACAGGTAAACATTCTCATAGGAGGGACAAGCTGTCTGGGAGAGCCAGGGAGACCCTGAGAAGGTGAAGTTGGAGCACAGTCCTCAATGAAATGAGAGAGTGAGCCAAGTGCATGTCTCAGGGAGACCATTCTGGGCCGAGGAAAGAGAAAATACAAAGGCCCTAGGATAGAATGTGCTATTCAAGTAAAAGAGAAACCAAGGAGGCTGGGAGACAACGATGGGAGAAGATGAGCAGGAGACAGCCAGGAATACCACCTGGATCAAATCTTATTGGCCCTTATGATGCTTTGGAAGGTTTTGAGTTAGGAAGAGGCATCTCTGTGCAGTGTGGTCCACATGGATAAGTCTTGGAAAGGGTATTACTGTACATCTGAGGACCGGGCAGTGTCTTCAGCTGAGTACTTAGGGATGGCCAGAGAGCCACTTTTGCTTACAGCAAAGTAAATTCAAGTTCAAGTCTCAGACATTATGGAGCTAATTAGGGAGTGGGCATCATTCTGTCTACATTTCTGTCCTCCCTCCTGCTCCCCATCCTCTGGGACTCACCCTCCACTCCAGGCTTCCAGGGAAGGTGAGCTTCGAGAAAAGACAAAACAAAAGCCAGCTATTTCGAGTTTTTCAACTTGACCCAAGTTTAGGTAACGGAGGGGCTAATGCTGATTGGAGGTCGGGGAAGTGGCTGAGAAATGTGGGTCTTTTGTGTCTGTTCTTTGCTTTCTTTAGATTCATTTATCCAGCCCCAGCCTTGCTATTTTATTTATTTATTTATCTTATTACTTTATTTTTTATTTTGTTACTTTATTTTTGAGCATTTGAACTCACCCTTCTGGAGAACAGATGCCCACTTGTACCAGCGCACCCCGTCCACGCCACACCTCTGCCACCTCAGGAGAGATCTGAGGCTGGGAGAGTTGTGACCTTCTCTTCTTTTAATTCAAAAGGTTTTATGGAAAGAATGACATTGGGAGAGAATACAGGAACACTGGATGCAGAACACATAATCATTCAGCCTTGCAAATACTTTAAAAGTTAGCTGAGAGACAAATCATAGGCATCAATATCAATTTTCTCTGTGTTCTAACTCCAGGAGAAAATACAAGGGAAAACTGGGAGGAAACAGGGCTTATCTCCTCCTTCCAAGTAGTGACTTCAGAGCTTGGAAATACAAGATGAACAGGAATGCACACCCTTTCCTGCCTCTTTTCCTCTGCCATTAATTCCACATGCTCTCCAAGGAAGCCCCGCCAGGCCCACTCCATCCTTCCCTCCTCCTCACCCCAACCTCCACGTCCCACCCTCCAGTGTCAAAACCACCACCACTGCCACAGACCAGGGAAGGAGATGGGAGAAGCAGTGTTTTAACCTGCTGCACATGGACTGAAATGCAGCTCTGAGAGCCAAAAAAAAACCAAACCCTCCCACTAGAATGAAATCCAATCTCCTTGCCTTAGCCCCACTTCCTGCCCCTCCGTGCTCAGGCCTCCCCAGTGACTGTGCTGCAACCCCCTTGGCCTTGCTGGGAGCTCTGGGCTTCAGATCTGCAGTGCCCTCCCCAGAACATTCTTCCCCTAAATACACCCTGGACTCCCTGCCTCAAGGGCTTAAGCTCCCTGCTCAAATAGCACTTCCTCCCCTCAGCGCCTGCCATCGCCCTCCATGCCCTTGCCTTGCTGTATTGGCTGCAACTGCTCAGCACCCTCCACCTTCTGGAGCTGTCTATTGGGGTATGAGCTGCCCCTCCCCCGGGGCACAGGCTGCTAAGAGCCTGACCGCAGGGGCTTGTTTTATGCTGTGAATTAGTTCCCGGCATGCAGTAGGTACACAAAAAACTTGAACAAGTGAGAACAGAAGTTTTGAGTAGCATAGTACACTAGAAATTACTTCCTATTTATGGTATTCATTTTAGAAATGGAGAAAATGAGGCCTAGAAAGGTAGAGTGGCTTCCCCAAAGCCACATGACCAGAAAGCAGTGGAGCCCAGGCCTAGAAGTCCAGGGGTCCTGACTCTCCCAGATCAGTGTTCATCCAACCACCCCACCCTCACCCGCAGTAGCCTTTGGCATGTTCTCTCTCTCACACAAACAAACACACACACACACACACACACACACACACACACACACAATATCCCTTCTTTTGCCTCTAATGAGCCACAAGGGAAATCTCAAGTAAATGATATTCAGTAGCAGTTTCCTGCCTCCACATTCAAAATTTTAGCCAAGAGAAAAAGGAAATTGAGAGCTACTAAGTAAACATCTAAAGCCTACAAGGAAGAAATCTTCCCCAGATTTGACAGATAACAACACTGGGCCTTGACGAAGCAGAGAAGGTAAGAAACTTTGCTACGGTCGCTCCACCAACAAGCTGCATTGCTGACCCAGAGCCCTGTCTCCCAGCCACACTGCTGGGCCCCCTCCTGAGCCTGCCTGCACCAAGGTTGAGGTCTCCTGTTGGTTGTACTCGTCTCTGGTGGATGCCTCTGGGACTGCAGTGACCTACAGTCTCTCAGATTCTTAACAAGCCACATGGGCTTTGGGGCAGCAGCCCTACCTTTGGTTCAGAGCTTAGGGTGTGTGCCTTCGAGACTGAGAGGAGTGTGCAGGCATGGCTGGAGCTTTCTAGAATGATAGCTCATCTGCATGCCCACCCATAAAGGTGCCAGGGACTGAGATAACACAAAGGCGCTCACCTTCCCAGGAGTGCCTCTCATCCCACCCTCCCCTCCACCCCATGCATCAGCTTCCAGGGTCAGTGAAATGCTCTCAGCTACAGATTACTGGACAAAGCCACCTTTAAAATAAACTCATACCTATAGTCCCCCGAGCTACTCAGGAGGCTGAGGCAGGAGGATCACTTGAGCCCAGGAGTTGGAGTCCAGCCTGGGCAACACAGCAGGTGAGACCCCAACTCTAAAAAACAAAAAAGAAAAGAAAAGAAAAATCAATGAGCCCAGCTAGCACTTAGCAAGCGTGGGCATAAACATGCATGTTCAATGTTCAAGCACCAGAGGACACACACAAACACCCCTCACAGTTTTATTTTTGGTCAGAAGGAGGCAACCTTGGAGTAGGTACTTGGAAACAGGCATATGTTAGCGTCATATAGAGGACAGATGAGACCGAATCTGAGGGGCTCCACAGGGCAGAATGAGGCTTAAGAGAGTGAAGCTAGTACAGAGAAAGACTTCCTAACAAGTAGAGCTGCCTGAAAAAGCGGCAGCCTGCCTGGCAAGGCACTGGTGGCTGTGGCTTAAAGGGTACGGAGGATGACGGCACAGCCTCTGACTAGGAACACTGGGGGACCACAGCCTCCGAGATCTTTCCAACACCAAGACTCTAAGACATCTTTAAATAGTTCACTGACTGCTGTCTGGTACCAGTCAAATCATTTTGCTGAATAATCATTTCCTAAAGTCACTGTGACTCGTGGTTCCTGAGGACAACTTTTGTCCCCATATCCCAGATGTGTTCACTTTGAAGTTTTAAGAAAGAAGATAAAGTTGTAAGCAGGGAGTTTGTGTTTGGCTGTCAGTGATAACTTACAGATATTTCTCATCTCCCTCTCCCTGTAATATATTCTGAAAGTACATTACCATAGGGAGTATACTTGAAGGGAACTGTCAAAACGTCTTCAAAACCCAGGGAGTTAAAATTGATGTCCTGCTTTCAGAACTAGCCAGGTAAATCCTTCCATTGGCCTAAACTGTCTGCTCAGCACCCTCACTCAGCTTGTACCTATCTGGGAGCAATAAGGAGGACTTGCTAATGCTCTTCAAGGAGCAGAGAAATATTTGCCATTAGGCTTGTGAGCCTGCCATGTGACCCTGGGAAAGCTGCTTAGCCTCTCTGAGCCTCGGTTTCCTCATGTGAAATGTGGAGATTAGAATAGTGCCTACTGTACAGTTACTGGTAGCACTAAATAATGCATGGAATGCACTTACACTATCACACAGTAAATACTAAAAAATAGGTTAGCTACCATTATTATTAACATCACCAGCAGCATCTTTATTAGAAATTACTACTGTAAAGAGAGGACAGTATTTACGAATACAAATGGATCTCTATTCTGGGTTTGCCCCTCAGCATTAGAATAGCACAAACATGTTACGGTCATCGATGTTTTTCTTGTTGTGCCTGGGATGTCATCCAGGCTGGCACAGGGTGCATGACACTAAAGATAAAAGATACAGCCGGGCGCGGTGGCTCACGCCTGTAATCCCAGCAATTTGGGAGGCTGAGGCAGGTGAATCACAAGGTCAGGAGTTCAAGAACAGCCTGGCCAACATGGTGAAACCCCGTCTCTACTAAAATACAAAAAATTAGCTGGATGTGGTGGTGGACACCTGTAGTCCCAGCTACTCGGGAGGCTGAGGCAGGAGAATCGCTTGAACCTGGGAGGCAGAGGTTGCAGTGAGCCGAGATCACGCCATTTGCACTCCAGCCTGGGCGACAGAGCAAAACTCCGTCTAAAAAAAAAACTACTACGATAAAAGCTCTTCTGAGACAGGTGACACTGCCTACTCTAGCTCCCCAAAGTGTGGTCGATAGACCTGCAGCATGGGCCTCACCTGAGAGGCTGCTAGAAAATCAGCCTTGAAGGCTGGGCATGGTGGCTCACACCTGTAATCTCAGCTCTTTGGGAGGCTGAGGTAGGAGCATACCTTGCGCCCAAAAGTTTGAAACCGGCCTGACCAATATGGCAAGACCCCATCTCTAGAAAAAATTTTTAAAAATTAACGGTGGTGGCACACTCCTGTATTCCCAGCTGCTTGCTGGTGCTGAGATAGGGGGATTGCTTAAGTCCGGGGGTTGAGGTAGCAGCGAGGTATGATCATGCCACTGCACTCCAGCCTGGGCAACAGAGCAATACCCTGTTGAAAAAAAAAAGAAAATCAGCCCAGAGCACAACCCTATATTTGATTCAGAGCTGAGGCTGAGTGTCGGGAGGGAATAGGAGAGTTGTTAGAGTCACTCCCAGTTTTTAACTGAGCATTAGAGATATTGTTTCCCTTTAAAATGCTCCAAATGCCCCCTTCCCACTTAGCCAAACACTCTCATGAACTTGGTATATTCTAGGTGCTCTTGGCCAGTGATTGCAAAATCAAGACTGTCTTTCTAATAGCTTGTGATGAGACAAAGTAAAATGGAAAGACTTACTAGATAGAGGAAGCTCATTATAGAGTTTAGAGTTTTAGACCAATGGAAAGATTTACCTGGCCATTTCTGAAAGCACGACATTTAACTCCATGAGTTTGGTGGATGTTTTGACCAGCGCCATTCAAGCACACCACCTACAGTGACATGCATTACAAATATTTTGTTTTTTAACAAAGTTCCCAGCACAGTAAGCTTACCCCTTTTTGTGAATATTCCATACATACTTGGTTTTGGTGTCAATGGCGGTGATATTTTTCATCTCGCGGAGAGAGATGAGAAATATATGTAAGTTCTCAGTGACAGCCAAACATAAACTCATCTTAAATGAACCACAAAAACATCTCTGTATGGCCTTCAGAAAATCAGCTGGACACTCCTTCACATCCACCACAATGTCTGACATACAATAGATGCCCAAAATATAACCAATATATTAATTTTAAAATTGTAGCATTTCTTAGTCTCTAAAGAATTAGATTTAAGTGATTTATCCTGAAATTCTAGGCCTACCACAATCTGGATACATATGACAGAAAAATACTAAAGAACTGTATCGTAAAATTCTCTCTCATGTAAAACAAGTCTGGAGATAAGTGGTCTTAGGCTACTTCGAGGCATTATTGATAACCCAGGCTCCTTCTTTTCTTCTCTATAAACTTCAACATAGGCCATTCTCAAACCACCTCCTAGTGCAAGTCAGCTGCTGAACTCCAGCCACCACATCTGCAGTCCATGGAGCAGAAAGAAAGGGGGAAATGGACATGCATCTTCCCAGAGTCCCCCAGAACATTTCTGCCTGTATCTTATTGTCTAGAGCCCAGCCATGTGTTCACACTTAACTACAAAGGAGACTGGAAAGTGTTTTCTTTGATTCTGAGCATCAAGAAGCTCAGCTAAAAATCAAGATTGGGTTATTAAGGAGGAAGAGAAGATATTGGGCTAGGTAACTAGGGATGCCTGCCCATCCTGCACCCTCTTCCAGCTGAACCTGCCGTCTGCTCGCTCTCATCTGCTCTGTCCTACAAAGATGCTCATGTGCTTGTTGTCTCCCAGCATGGCACTTCTGTGCCCTTCTCGTCATGCTGTTCTGGCTTGGTGTGCCTCTGGTCTCTTTGCTGCCAGCGGCCTCCTCCTTCCAGGCTCCTATCAGGGCCCTCCTCCTCCACGGAGCATCGTGACCTCATTTTCCAGCAGATGCCACTTCCTGAATTTTTCCTTGTTAAAAATTTACCTCCAAGATCAGGTGCAGTGGCTCATGCCTGTAATCCCAGCACTCTGGGAGGCCGAGGCGGGTGGATCACGAGGTCAGGAGATCAAGACCATCCTGGCCAACATGGTGAAACCCTGTCTCTACTAAAACTACAAAAATTAGCTGGGTGTGGTGGCGTGCGCCTGTAGTCCCAGCTACTCGGGAGGCTGAGGCAGGAGAATTGCTTGAACCCGGGAGGCGGAGGTTGCAGTGAGCCAAGATTGTGCCATTGCACTCCAGCCTGGTGCCTGGCAACAGAGTGAGACTCTGTCTCAAAAAAAAAAAAAAAAAGAAAGAAAGAAAGAAAGAAAGAAAATTTACCTCCACCTCCAAAATGATAGCATGAGCTTGTCAGGCCTAGGACCAATTTTGTTTCTTAACAAAGTTTCCGGCACAGTAAGCTCACCCCTTTTTGTGAATATTTCATGCATATTTGGTTTTGGTGTCAATGGTGGTGATAAGCAAGAGCTTGATAAGCAGAGCTGTAAGGTTTGGGTGATTATTTTGGCTTGTGAAACTCCCTTGGCCCCTGCGAGTAGTATCACAAAACTGTACAGTCTCTCTAACCCTCTTTAGAGTAGAACTAGTCCAAGGTGCTGTTAGCTAATCTCAAAGAAATATGGAGAAGATGTGGGGGGGTAGTAAAATTTATATAGACTTTACAGAAGACATTTAAAAAAATTGTATAAGCCCTGTTTGTGGGTGAAGTCTGGGTCTCCTGGGTAGTTTCTGGTCTCTGTTTAACTTTGCAAAGATTATTGACGGTCTTAGAATCAGAGGTTAGAAAATCAAAAAATTATCATATTATGAAGTTTTATCTTCCTATTATACAGATGAGCAAACTGAGATAAATTGGGCGTAGAGATAAAATGTTATGGCCAACACAGAACAGAGGTAGGAGGTTCTCCTCCAGACACGCTCCGGGTTCCTATCACTGCACCACATCACCATAGAACGGAGGTAGGAGGCTCTCCTCCAGACACGCTCCGAGTTCCTACCACTGCACCACATCACCATAGAACAGAGGTAGGAGGCTCTCCTCCAGACACGCTCCGAGTTCCTACCACTGCACCACATCACCATAGAACAGAGGTAAGAGGCTCTTCTCCAGACACATTCCAGGTTCCTTACCACTGCACCACATAACCATGTTAGAGGGTCTTTGTTTCCTTCTCTACAGACATCTGAGACACTCTATTGGGTCATTCCATTACCCACTGTTCTTTCTTCTCTAGCCTCTCCTCGCTGTCAGAAGCCCAGACACAAACTCTCCAGTTGAGCAAGGGCAGAATGAGGAATTTACATGCTAAACTAATCCAGATCTTTGAAGACCTTGATTGAGACATAGGGACCCCCAAATCTTGGCTTGGCCCCCCCTTTGCTGCCTACAGCCTGGACGCTATGAAGCAACCCATGATCTAAGTCGACAAGCCACTGTCATTGCCGTATTATGTTTACATGTAGACCTTGCCATTGTTTGGGTTTTTTTCTTTCTCAGATCTCTATTTCTGGACTAAATTGAGAGGTGACATCAAACAGTCCAGCAAACACAGCTGTCTGGAGCAGCCCTGTGCCTCTGAAAAAGCAGTTGCTTCGCCTCCAGTAACACCAAGGAGCCAGCTCACACTGAAAGGTCACTGGCTACCAAGCTGGCTGTGAGGTGTCCGAAACGCGACAGTTGTTTGGTGTCCGCTAATGCTGGTTTTACTTATGAGCTTGGCTTGTTTCTTAAAGGAACCAGGGATTATTATGACTACCGAGGCATATTATTTATTGAGTGCTTATGGTGTAAACAAAAAAGGGAATCTGTCTTCAAAAAGAAGCTAGCGAAGGCACTGCACATGTCTTGGGAAGAGAAATATATTTCATTTTGGCTGCTCAACAAATGAACCCTCAATAGCCCTTGGAGGTCTCCCACCTCACACAAACCTATTCCTCATTCTCTACCTGAACCACGGAGGGTGCTGGTACCTGCGAGAGACAGAGGAGGTGTGAAGGAGGTGTGCTGGCCACAGCCCCTGAGTCACATGTCCCCAACCTCTTTTCTTTCCAGAGGGCCACATGGGCTTACATATTAGCCAAGACAGAATCTCCCTTACAACAAACACTAACCACAGGACGTTACAGGGATTCAACAATACTCCTTTAGAACGACTAAAAAAATGACTCCAACCAGACTCTTTATAGCACCATCAGCTTATTGAAAAGTAGAAGGAACTCTAATTCTTCTAATCCAATCTTCCTGGCTTCCACGCAACATTCCTATCAGGTAATTTTTTTTTCCAGAGTCTGGATTCCCCAATTTTGTGAGGCAAATTTATTAGCAATGCCCCAGTTTGGTTCTGTAATTGTTCAGTAAGAAATCTTTGAGTGGCAAAGAGTCAGGCTAGAGTAAGAAAGAAACTTAAGACAAACAAAGCCTGCAGTTTTGTAACTTAAAGATGAGGATCTAGCTAAGGCTTTTCAGCAGAGGAGTTTCTGGTTCGATCCCTCACAGCACCTTAGGATCACCAGGGGATCTTTGTTATTTATCTTGCTATTGAGGACATGAAGCCGGTACTTCTTCTAAATACGGACTTCTCAACTATCTGGTCCAAGAACGGAACAAAAATGAAAGGCCTCACGTGATACAAAAGAAGGTCACATTCCAGGTCTTTAAGAAAACCTTCGAGCACCTGAAAGTCTCTCTATGAAGCTTCCTCTACTTTCTTTCTCCTTCAAATGGAATTGACTATTCTCTGCTTTGTGTTCCTAGCATGGCCTACGCATGTTTTTCATAGCATAACAATACTTTATTTGGTGGTATACTGGAGCTGGCTAGTAGCTACTCTCCAAAAAAATATAAATCTAAAGAAACTAGCCATGTTAGATATGAAACCACACTATTAAACTACAGCAATTTAAAAGAGTTTGTTATATTGCAGGATGACTCAGAAGATCACTGGCTCAGAATAGAGGATAAAATAGAAATGATACAAGCAGCATTTCTAATCAGGTTAAGAAAGATTATTCAGTAAATGGTGTGAGGACTTAGTGCAATGAAAAAAAAATTCCTATCTCATTTCTTACATGAATATTAATTCCAGATGAATAAAGATGTAACTAGAACATAATGAAACCATGAAAGTACTAGAAGGAGATATTCTTGGCCGGAGGAGATACTTTCTTGAATAAGATACAACCCAGAAATCATAAAGAAGATTGGCAAATGTACTACATAAATTTTGCATTAAAAATACCATAAGTAAAGTTAAAAAAAAATGAACTGGTTAAAAAAAATTGCAATTCATAGGAGAATGGAGTTAATTTCCCTAATATATAAAGGCACTTTTTAGCAATTTGAAAAAGGGGCATATATGAATCTTTAAATATATTTTAATGTTTTATTTCATTAAGAATATATCTGTAATAGTCTTTACAAATATTTGAAGGAAAATAAGAATAAAAAAAGGAAGACTCATTTGACTCCAACACTCGTTAGTCTTTATAAAAAGGGGTTCAATCTTTTTTAAAAATGAGAAAAGGCTTTGAATACACAGTTCAAAGCAAATCAAAGGGCCAATGAACAAATGAAAAGAGTTTTTATCTCATACATAATTAAAGAAGTGCTAATTAAAACACCATTTTCCACCAATGCTTGTCTAATATTAAGCCATTTGATAATATCCAGAATTATAAGACAAACTTTTTGTAGAGCAATTATGTCTTTAAAAATATAAACTGAACAAATCCTTTGACCTAGCAGCTCCATTTCTAGTAACTTAGTTCACAGATATACTTTTGTGAGTACACAGAAACATCTTCAGCAATATTCATAATAAAGAAATGATTGCAATAAGGGAAAGTAAACAATTAAGTGCCCATCAATACGAATTGGGGTAATAAGGCACTTCTAACATGAAATGTACAGCTATTAAAATGAATTAGGTAGATCTACATGAATATAAAAAGTTATCTAAGATATAGTAAGTCAAAAACACAAGGTGTAGATAGGTATATAGGAGTCTATTTTCTGTAAAATATATATATATGCTTGTATATTTGTAGACGTTTCTGTAAGAAGACACACATTATTAGCAGTAGTTACCATTTAAAATTTCATATATGCAGAGGCAGTACTGTACTTCACTTATTGACACATACATATATAGTAAGTAGAAAGCATACTTGAAAAACAGAATATGGTTTATTTTAGGGAGAAAAGAGTAGAATGAAATTGGAGAGGGGCACATATAAATCTTTAAATGTACTTTAATGTTTTATTTCATTAAGAATGTATCTGTAATATTCCTTACAAATATCTGAAGGGAAAAAAAAAGAAATGAAAAAGAAAGACTTCTTTGACTCCAACACCCGTTAACCTCTATAAAACTGCTTAAAATAATCAGTGATACAATGATGACTCACTTTTTTTTTTAATGTGAAAGCCTGTCATGTGTAGGGATTAACATTTCCTTTGAGAAACTGGATCTACTTGGTGGAACATTCTTGTACCGATCTTTCTTGTTTACCAGATTTTTTCTATTAATACAGTCTGAAAGGAACAGTTGTGCTTTTATAGTGTGTCTCTGTTTGTTGTCAAACAACAGCTGATATTTTATTAAGGCATTAGTAGCGCTAGGGAAATAGCCCCATGAACCCCTTACCTCCCTCACCTGCCTTGGAGATCTCTCACCAAAATTACTGGATCTTTTGTAGGACATGGGTCTCCAGCAGCATATTACTGGCAGATATTCTTTGAAACCTAGGAGGGTGAGTCTTCATTTTCTGGAAAAGTCAAAAGTTAAAAATTGTTCACTCTGAGCTGTGGGCTGGATTCTTAGATCTGCATGGTAGAATTCTCCCTTAAATATCGGGAACATCTCCTGCTTACAAATCCCCCACTGACACCTTTGGGAACTCTCTCTGCAGGATGGTTCAGAATCCACCACGCAGACTGCTCCCTAAGGGCAAAGAGGAGGGCTGGGTGACGTGGCGCTAACTGTCCTCTTGTCCTTCTGATTCAGAAACTCATAGCGACAAGAGATAACAGCACCAAGCAATGAAACTAACATTAGTCAAATGTGGGTGGGAGGCAGCTATTGCTTTGGATACCAAAGCCAGTGGCTTATCTTCTTGCATGACACACATTTTACCCTCATAGCATTAAAATGGAGTTTTAAACATGCACAATGGATTTTCTCCCAAGAACTGTGTCACCAGTAGGATGAAAATTATTTAGTGAGTGGCACACATCTAAAAGTGACTTTTTGTATTGTTTTGTTTTGGAGACAAGGTCTTGCTCTGTTTCCCAGGCTGGAGTGCAGTGGCATGATCGCAGCTCACTGCAGCCGTGACCTTCCAGGCTAGTGATCCTGCCACCTTAGCCTCCTGAGTAGCTAGGACCAGAGGATGTGCCAACATGACAGGCTAATTTTTTTATTTTTTGCAGAGATGGGGTCTTGCTACACTGACTAGGCTGGTCTTGAACTACTGGCTTCAAGCGAGCTCCTCACTTGACCTCTCAAATTGTTGGGATTACAAGCATAAGCCATGATGCCTGGACCCTAAAATTCACTTTTAAGGAGACAGTTTCCTATCTAGAAACAGGCAAACTCATTTCAGTAGACAGCCCAGTTGGCTAGTACCAACATCCCAATGGAAAGCATGCTGGCCATAAATTAGCCAAAGAAAGTTTTATAGGAAGAAAAAACTACATTATATATTGCTAGGGTCTGAATATGTCCCCCCCCCCAAATTCATATGTTGAAACATAATTACCAATGTGATAGTGTTGAGAGGTGAGACCTTCAAGAAGTAACCAAGTCATAAGGGCAGAGCTCTCATGGATGGGATTAGAGCCCTCATAAAAGGGCTTAAGGAACCAGGCCCTCACCAGACACTGAACCTGCCAGCACCTTGGTCTTGGACTTCCCATCCTCCAGAACTGTAATAAATAAATTTCTATTGTTTGTAAATTACCCAGTCTGTGTTAGAATGTTACATCAGCAAAAATGGACTAAGACACATACCCTGACATGGCAAATCCCAGGAACAGTACTGTCAGTAAAAAGAGCCAAAGTCTGTAAAGTATTTAAAGAGATTTATTTTGAGCCAAATATGAATGACCATGGCCCATAGCACTGTCTCAAGAGGTCCTGAGAACATGCGCCCAAGGTGGTTGGATTGCAGCTTGGTTTATACATCTTAGGGAGACATAAGACATGAATGAATACATGTGAGGTACACATTGGTTAAGTCCCCAAAGGCAGGACGATTTGAAGGGTGGGGACTTATAGATCACAGGTGGCGTCAAAGATTTTCTGATTGGCTGAAAGAGTTAAGTTATTATCTAAAAACCTGAGATAGAAAGGAGTGTCTGGGTTAAGATAAGGGATTGTGGATCCAAGGTTCTTATTATGCAGTGAAGCAGGCTGTTTCCAGTAGTCTATAGGTGGCAGGCCTTATAGACCATAGATGGCAAATGTTTCCTGTTCAGTCCTTTAGGAGGTGCTAGACTCTCAGTTAATCTCTTCAGGACTGGGAGGACCTAGAAGAGGAAAGATCTAGGTATGTTAACGTTGCCCAGGCTGGTCTTGAACTCCTCAGTACAAACGATCCTCCTGCCTGAGCCTCTTGAAAAGCTGGGACTAGAGGCCTGCACCACCATGCCGTGCTCTAGTTACACAAATCTTAAAATGATGCTGTTATGTTAATTTAATTAAGAAAGTAAACTAGGTCTATGATCCAAGCACATACTTGTGACTCAATTCATGTTGTTGTTTTTAATTCTGAAATGATACTATAAAATAAGGGCATTGCCTTAAAGTTTTTACAGATGCAAATGTCCCTCACACA
Organism: Ateles fusciceps; assembly: GCA_036589455.1. Lineage (NCBI taxonomy): Eukaryota > Metazoa > Chordata > Mammalia > Primates > Atelidae > Ateles > Ateles fusciceps. The sequence continues at coordinate 10,821,661 of JAZHEH010001266.1, read as the reverse complement.
TACACACACACAAAAAACAGCTTTGCAGGGCTATTTCAAAATATAGTGATGAAACATATTTTTGGGGTAAAACATTTTGGCTTCCCTCTTCATCTGTCATGTGATGTTATGCCAGAGTCAACTTGGAAAGCAATCCACATTACACAGGGTTAAATAAAATCCATCTTCTGAGATTTTATGGTTCATAGGGTGTGACTCCTCTGATCCCTTAGATAGGGATTTAGACAAAAAAGAAAAAAGGTCAGAGTTTAGTCCTTGGTATGTTTCAGTGAGCTCTCTGATGGTGTCTTGGTCTTGCTCTGTCAGCCAGACTGAAGTGCAGTGACACAACCCTGGCTCAGTGCAGCCTCGACCTCCTAGGCTCAAGCAATCCCCCCCACCTCAGCCTCCCAGTAGCTGGGACTACAGACACACACCACCATACCTGGCTAATATTGAAATTTTTTTTTGTTGCAACCAGGTTTTTCACTTTGTTGCCCAGTCTGGTCTTGAACTCCTGAGCTCAAGTGATCCTTCCACCTCGGCCTCCCAAAGTACTGGGATCACAAGTATGAGCCACTGTGCCCAGCCTGGTTTGCATTTTGAGATGCTCTGTTGGCAGACTCCTCAGCAGGGCCTGCCACCTGCTGTGTCTTCCTACTGGTGTCACAAGCCTGTTGCTCTTTTGGCATCCTCTGCTCTCCCGTCTCTTTGGGGGTCTGGGAGGCATGGACTTTTGCATATTCACCTCACTCCTGGTCCAGTGTCCTTACTCATTCATCATGGACACTTCAGTTCTTTCTGCTGTTCCAGATGTTAACAGGTCAATGAAGTCTCATCGTCACCCTGTCAACTAGTGGGTACAGCAGCCCTCAGAATAAAACTTTCTTCCTCCAAATCTTTGCATTGTGTTATTATCTATCAGCTACCATATACTGAACAGTAGGAGGCTCCAGATCTGCCCTGAACAGTACAGGAGTCATTAGCTACTTTAGGCTATGGAGCACTTGCAAGGCACCTAATACAAATTGAGATGTGCTCTGAATGTAAAATGCACGACGGATTTTGAAGACTTAATACAAAAAAAATGTAAAATATCCCAATAACTTTTATACTGATTACATGTTGCAATGATAACATCTTGGATATATTAGGTAATTAAAATGTATTATTAAAATTAGTTTTATTGTTTCTTGTTACATGTTTGAATGTAACTACTAAACAATTTAAAATTACGTATGTGACACAGTCCTTACTTCTGTTGGACAGTACTGCTCAGGACACATTTATTCAAATGTCTGTTGAGTGCCTACGAGGGTTCAGGCACTAAGCCAAGTGCTAACTGCATGGTGGGGCTTATGAAAAAATCAAAGACAGACAGTAACGTAAACACCCTGTGGGTTCGTCTGGCCGGCTTTCCAGATAGAGCCAATTTATTAAGGCAGGGGAATTGCAATAGAGAAAGAGTTTACCACTGCACTCCAGCCTGGGTGACAGAGTGAGACAGTCTCAAAAAAAAAAAAAGATCCAGATGGAGCTGGGGCTTTGCCTTCCAGAAGTAGATGGCCCCAAAACAGAATACATTTTCCTTTGTGGAGTCCCTTTAACATGAAATCATCTGAAATTGTTTTTTTAAAGAGTATTTTCTTTTTCCCACATTTGTATGACCTCATTTAATTCTCATATGAAGTAGCTGTTATGAAGCAGAAAAGAGAAGCTAAGAGACGTGGCAGAGTAATTTGTTCCAAATTATACAAGAAGATCAAGAGAAGATTGAAAACTGAATCCAGCTGAAACCCTTGATCCATCACCACCAGCCTACACCACCTCCCCTGCAGAGATGGGCCCAACGGCAAGGTCATTACTATCTCCTCACAGCAACACCATCTACTCCCTCTCCCTTTTGGAAAGCCACTTTTTACCTTGATGACTAGAGACTCAAGAATACATTTTGTAGAAATTGTATAACCAAAACTGCATTCTAATTTCATGCCATTTTTTCCTCTTAAGAATAAGGTTGTTATCGTTGTTTTCTCTAAAGGACAATTCTCTTTGTGCCCAGGAGGTAGTAAGTCATTCGAATTTATTCTATTTAAATAAAAAGCAATGGTCACCTAGGGAGATCGCAGGTGAAATTATATCAGAATTCTTTGAATTATCCTAAGGAAGGAAGAGATGGATCAGAGTTCAGAATACTTCCTCCAGCTAGGCAAAACTATACTGGCATCTTAGTGGGAAATAGAAAATAAAAATCACAAAGGCTGTTGTGGTGGTGGTGGTAGTGATAATGGGAAGAAAAGGAGGAGGAGGAGGAATGGTCAACGTTTACTGTCACCTGGTGCTATGCATTGCACACGCACTTTATATTTATCGACTCATTTAACTTTCACATCAACTCTGTGAAGTTGTTCCTACTGGTATCCCCATTTTACTGCTGAAGAAACTGAGTCTCAGATAAATTTACCAACTTGCCCAAGATTCCAGAGTCTATATGTTTTATTTTTAAAACATGTGAACTTCTGGAGCATTTTAGTAAGATAACCTGGACAGAAACATGTGTGAAGATCAGTCCTCAGAGCCTCTTCCAGATAATAGAACATCTAGAAAAGACAAACATCAATTGGTTGTTACTGAGAATCGGTACATGAATCAGATGCCAGTGCCACACCTACTGATAAACTAATTAAGGCAGCAATTAATTTGCATTTGATTGCACCGATTTAATCATTGAATATTTATTCAAGTTATCACAATGGAATGAATTTGACTGATGCATTCATTTACTCATTTATTCATTCATTGATTATAGCTGACACATACCAGGTACTGCAAGGCACTGAGGATACAAAGATTCATGAGACTGTACCTGTCTTCAAGTAGTTCAGAGCCTAGAAGGGGACCGTAGGCTGGGCAGCGTGGGACTTTTCCCATCCCTGCCCTCTCAAGCCTGACTCCTTCAAGGCTAAGGTAATGGAAGGGGTCCTTGTGTACTGTGACAGAAATGCAGACATTTTTAACATCAGAGAAAGGACAGTGTCAGCAAGTGTGTAACCTTCCCCATTTGTTTTTCAGACTTTCTATTCTGAGGTCAGACCTATATGGTGCTTCCTCTTTTCCTTTCTTTTCCGTTTTTAGGACCAAAAGCTAGCTTTCCTGCTTATCTAACAGGAGACCTGTGTGGAGGAGAAAATGGAGACGGATGTATTCCACTGAGACACAGCAGAGGGTGAACCTTTTTGGGGGATGGCAGTGAGGATCCAGGAGACGGGAAGGACCATCCAGGAGAGGACAGAGGCCTTGAGAGAGTTACACTTGGTCCCAGGTATTGCGGGTGGCCAGGAAGGTGGTCCTGGGGGAAGGAGCCATACCCACAAATGTTTTATGTCCAGCAAAATAACACTGTCCATCTTATTAAATAAATGTTGCTTCTTTGAATGGTATTGAATTTATAATGTTTAACATTTTAATTTGTAAATGTATTTTGGTTTTAAATGTAATAAACCTGATTTATAAATAAAAATATACTTGACTTTATGTACACAGATAGCCCTCCCTTATCTGTGGTTTTGCTGACCCACAGACAACTGAAGTCCAAAAATTTTATATACAATAAAACATTGAGAGAGACACCACATTCACAGAACTTTTATCACAGTAAATTATTATAACTGTTTCATTTTTAAATTAGGTTTTTACTGTGCTTAATTTATAAATTAAATTTTTCATAGGTATGTACGTATAGGAGAAACATAAGATATATGGGTTCAGTACTATCCATGGTTTCAGGCGTCCATGGGGATCTTGAAACATATCCTTGCAGGTAAGGGGGCACTACTGCAGGTACTAGGATGTGGAAATTTAATAAAAACAACTCTGGTATTCATAGAATGATTAATTTGTCTATTTTCAAAATTACAGCAAAATTAATATGCAGTAAAAAGTACCCTCTAACGTACAGTTCTGTGAATTTTGACAAACATGTATAGTCAGGTACCACTATAATCAACATTTCAAATAATGTCATCAACCCAAAAATGTCTCCCATGCTATTTTGTGGTTAACCCTGGCTCCTGGCAACCACTGATATGTTTTCTGTCTCTGTATTTTTGCCTTCATAAGAATGTCATGTTAATGGACTTGAACATTATGTAGGCTTCTAAAAAACAAAAAATCTCTGTTGAAGTATAACTGACATATAATATATTGCACATATTTAAAGATACAATTTGGTGGTAAAGTTTTGACATATGTAAACACTCATGAAACCATCATCACGATAAAAATAATGAATATATCTATTATTCCAGAATGTTTCCTCATGCCCCTTTCCCAGGCAACCACTAACCTGCTTTCTGTGACTGTAGATTACTTGGAATTTTCTAGAATTTCATATAAATGGGATTATTCGGTATGCAATCCTTTTTGTTTGGCTTACATTCAGCATGATAATTCTGATACCCATGCCTCTTGTTGTGTATCAATAGTTTGTTCCTTCTTATGGTGAAGTGGTATTCCATGGGAGGGACATAACACAACTTGTTTGTACTTGCATGCACTAAGGGACATTTGGGTTTCTTTCACTTGCGGACTATTATAAATAAAGCTTCTATGAACATTTGTGTACAAGTCTTTGAATGGGCTTTTGTTTTTCACTTGGGTAAATACCTAGTGGTGAAATGGCTGGGTCACATAATAGGCATAGGTTGAACTTTTTGAGAAGCTACTTATTATTTCCTTAATAACTAATGCTGTTGAGCATCTTCTCATGTGCTTATTTGTCCTCTATGTATCTAATTCTCTGAAATGTCCGTTCAGATCTTTTGCCTTTGAGACAGGTCTCACTCTGTCACCCAGGTTAGAGTGTGGTAGTGCGATCTTGGATCACTGCAACCTCCTCTACCTCCTCCAGCAATCTTCCCACCTTATCGTCCTGAGCAGCTGGGACCACAGGTGCATGCCACCACACCTGGCTAATTTTTTCTACTTTTTGTAGAGACAGGATTTTGCCATGTTGCCCAGGCTGGTCTCAAACTCCTGGACTCAAGCAATCTGCCCACCTCAGCCTCCCAAAGTATTGGGATTACAGGCATGAGCCACAGCACGTGGTCCTATTTTTTAATTGAGTTGCTTATTTTCTTGTGATTTTTGGATATAAGTTCTTTATAAGATATGTGATTTGCAAATATTATTTGTTCCAATGTGTGGCTTACCTTTTCATTTTCTTACCCACATCTTTCAAAGAGCAGAAGTACAATAATTCTCCCTCATCCAGGAGGAAGACATTCCAAGACTCCCAGTGGATGGATACCTGGATAGTGGATAGTACTGAACCTTACACACTATGTTTTTCCCTATATATAATACCTATGATCAAGTTTAATTTATAAATTAGGCATCATAAGAGATTAATAATAACTGCTAACAAATAAGAACAATTATAATAATATGCTGCTAAAAGTTATGTGAATGTGGTCTCTATCTCAGACATCTTATTGTATGTAGTAATTTTGGACCAAGGTATTCACTGAGGGTAATGAAACCACAGATAGTGAACTACAGGTAAGAGGAGACTACCGTACTTCATTTTTATGAGGTTTAATTTATCGATTTTTTTCTTTTATGGCTCAAATTTTGGTTATATACCTAACAAATCTTGGCCTAACCCAAAGTCACAAAGATTTTTTCTGTTATATTAAGAACTTTTATAGTTGCAAGTTTTGCAGTTAGGTATATATTCCATTTTTAGTCAATTTTTATGTAGGTTATAAGACATGGAGCAAGTTTCTTTAAAAATAGTTTGTGTGAACTCAAGTTTCAGAAACAATGTTTTCTCAAGGCGCTTGGTTGAAAAGGGAAGGGAAGTACTCAGGTAGTATCAAGTAGGAAGTATAAAGTTAAGAGAGTTTAGAATTTTGTTTTTTTTTACCCAGGGGAGAAGTTGAAAATGTCTTAGATCATATATGGAGCCACTTGAGAGAAAGATTGAAAAAGCAATAAGAAAAGATTCTCCTCATTAGAGTGGAGACCATCTTAATTATCATGCCTACTTTCTCAGCATCAGCACAGTGGCGTGCATATAGTAAGTGTTCCATACAATGTTATGGAAGGAAGCAAACGAGGCATCAATGCAAGAGGAAATGGAACTAAGAGTAGAGTTATGGAAGGAGTCTTGAATCAGTCTCAGTGACTAGAGGGGAACAAACTCCCAGAAAATGAGCAAAGGGAGATAAAACGGTAGGGAAGTCCAGGAGTTCACACCTTATAGCCTTTATCATTTTTTAAATTATGAAGCAAGGTTGTCTGCTGGGGATGATGAGAGGAACATGCAGGAGAGCTGAGGAGTCCACTGACGTGCAGCAATACCCTTATGCAGGCAGGGAGGAGGAGCACCCACTGTGTGCTGAGTTAGGTGGTTCAGGAGACACTGTGCAAGATGGGATTCCCTACTGTTTCACCTTAAAAAAGAAGGAAATGCTGTCATCTGTGACAACATAGATGAGCCTGGAGGACATTATGTTAAGTGAAATAAGCCAGACACATAAAGACGACTACCACACGATCTCATTCATATGTGGATACTCTATTTAAGGGTGTTACTACTTTGCAGGACCAAGATCAGTGCTATCGAAATTTGAGAAATGGGAAAGAAGGAGGCAGGAAGTGGGGGGGTAGGGAAGATCAATTCACTTTCTGATATACACATTACCTTTCAGACATCATCTGAACAATCACACAGGCAGCATGAATCTGCAGGTTACTAGGGTCTCAATAAAAACCAAAAGATCAAGGACAGAGAGGGAAGTTTGGAAAAACCCTGAGTAACTTGGGGTAGCAACGAGTGGGGGCATGTCATAAGGAATGCCCACAATATAGAGGCAAAGGAGCAGTAGGTACAAAGAAGCAAAAAAGAAAACAAACCTACCCCAACAGAAGAACCAAGCTTGCTACTGACATGTCATAAAATGTCATCCTGGCACTGACTTATTTATTATAGGTCTTCAGCCTATTCCATAAGCATGTATGTCAGAAATTTTATTACTAGAAGCAGAAATACTTACCTCTGATATATTTGTAACACCACATAAGCTATTGTTCATCAATCTGCCCCATCAGATTAAGCAACCTGGCGACATACATGGTTTCATTCTCTACATGCCTGACCTCTAGCGGTTTCTAAGCCTGAGTAGCTACTCAAATGTCTATTGACTTTTATTTCGATATAAATAAAATTTTGCTATTATATATAGGAAACCAAAGGACACAATTTTGGACTCCTTAAGGGGGATGGGCTGAGGAGATACATACAGCATCAAAAGAATCATTTGTAGCTAAAATACTGTCCTTAGAAAACTAGACATGCACTTACTGATTTTGCCCCGGTCATTGGGCCACTGAATGCTGTATAGTTCACTTGTATTTCCATTGAGCCAAGAAGGAGGGTAGCAACTCTGACTCTGCTTTCAAGTCACTGGGGCTCATGCATTTATATGCTTGACAGCCTTACACTGTGAGGAAACAGACAATTAATATATGCCTCTGAAACACATTTCTTACATGTCTCAAATGAAACAAGCAACATAGGTTTAACTTCCAGACACCTAAATAATTTTTTTTAGGTGTCTGGAAGATCTATCTCCAAAAGATCTATCTCCAAAGAACTTTTCCAAAAAGTAAAATTTTAAACACTGTCACCTTCTTCTGAATTCCCAATATGGGCTATGCAAGCTATACTTTGAAGAAACAAATATACTGAAAAGAAAAAGAAGCACAAGGTTTCCTTTAGCTTTAATGAACAGACTTTCAGCTCATTTCCTTTAAAATGCTGCCCCTGAATTGCAAATTACTTCATGGGCTTTATTTAGTGAGCTCTCTTCCTAGACTGACAGAGCCAGCTGCAGAATTGTACTGTCTATGGAAATAATATCATCAGCACTTTGTCATTGAATAAGACCGCAATCATTACATTTGGCTTCTTTTCACACAGCAGGAACGGAATATATGCTTGTTTACAGCAACAGCATTCAGAAAGTTAGCTGGCAACTTAAAATCAAAGGAAGTTTACCATGAAATACCTGAATCCTTCTTTAAAGTCATTTTAATTTTAGTACATTACTAAATACTTAAACTACTAGCTTTTTTCTAGGATTCAAAGAGCATATTAATTAATAATTTTGATATTAAGTCAGAGTAGAAAATATTAAATTGATTTATATTCATTATACCTATTTATATTTCTTATATTTTTCTGTTCCAATTTAAAAATTCGAGTCATATTCACCTGAAAAATGTTGTATAAATTCATGTCACATCTTTTATTAAAGATCTCATCTGAAAAATATTAGTAAAGTAGCCCATTAACCTATAAATAATTTTAATTTGGCTTTCACCAAGTATAACAATAATCAAGTAATTTTATAATTTGAAAAAAGATTTTACATTTTCTTTACAAAACAGCTACCAGTCTCTCTCTGAAAGATACTATTTAGTAAAAGCTTTATTAAAATGAAGCCAAAACATTAACACATTTATATGTACAAAACCATTAAACATTTCATTTTTCTGTCTTTAATAAATGTTCTTCCATTTTTTGTCATTTACTTTCCTACTTTCAAAAATTGATTAATGTGAAGAAATATTACTAAATTAAACAAATGTAAAGTTTAAATTTAATTATTAAACTGGTGAGTTTAAAGTTGACAACTAGTTGAAGACAGAAGACCTTCATAACCCAATTACTTTTACTTGGTTTCAGAACTACCGCTAGGCAAACTGTTTCTCCTAAAACAGAAACTACATGCAAGAAAAAGACATGCAATGCTCATCATTTAAGTAAGACAAACTTGAAAACAGTTGAATATTTAAAATTAGTTTTAATAAAGATTGATTTGTTACCAGTTAGCTACATAACCTAGAGCCTATCAATCTCTGTGTGTTTTCTCTTTTGTTACATGTAGAACTTAATTCTTGCTCTACATACCTCTCAGGATTGTGAGAATAAAGATGATACATGTAATATCAATTTGGAAATGATGGCACTATTGTAGAGGTGGCAACAAATAAGAAATACTTTAACAGACATACTGAACTCAGTTCCCAGCCAAGAACCAAATAATTCTGAAAATATTTAAGTGTAAAGAAACCACTAAGGCACCATGTAATCTCCTTTTACTAACAAATAGATGTAGCAATAAGACAAATCTAGGCATATCGTACTTATATCACTTTATAATAATACATGCTAAGGAAAAGTAAAATTGGCCAAACCCTGAAAGCTTCTACGTATTCGTGGACACCCCCCAATGCGTGCCTTGCTGGTAGTGAGCATATGGAGCTGAATGGGATTGAGTCACTGCCTTCCAGAGGCTTGCAGTCTGGAACAAACCTGCTGAAAACAGACAAAAATCCCCACACTATGGCAACAGAGAAAGATGTGCTGACCAGTCTTCCATATCAGGCCAGACTTCCCAGGGTGATGGAAGAGCTCAGTCTTCAAGGATATGTCAAAGATTGCTATGTGGGAAAAGGAAGGAAAAGGATTCTAGGTGGAGGGAACAGATCAAGGTATGAGACAGAAAAGGCAGATGTTTAGAATATATTGAAGTATTATAACTAGTGTTCAGTATTTTAGAAACAGGCTTCTGTTAAGGGCTCTGATATATATTTAGTTAAAAGTACAATGAAACTAAGGTCCAGGGATGTTATGTAGCTTGCTGATAATGTTGTGGGTGTATTAATAGGGTGTCTTTTTCATGGTATCAGGCTTATGATTTTTCTTGGCACTGTATCCTACTTAGCTTCTAAGAAAAGACCACGTAAAGTTACAACATCTTTAAGTTCTCCAGTTTGATTCTTATCTGTAGGCATATCTTTGAAATAAACTGAAAATAGCAACATTCTTTACATGGCATAAGGCAGTTAAAATTCCTTTCAAAGGAGGAAGAATTAGGAAATTCCTGGGAATAGTCACTATAGGTCAATTTGACTCAACCAATTGCCTTCTGTTTCCGAAGAACTTTTAAAAAGCTTTTTTGCTAATCATTCTTCCCTGCCACTTGCCTTCTTACCTCAAATGCAAAAACTGAGTAACAAAACTTTAAGGCAATGATCTTATTTTACAGTATCATTTCAGGATTAAAAACAACATGAATTGAGTCACAAGTATGTGCTTGGATCATAGAACTAGTTAACTTTCTTGATTGAATTAACATAACAGCATCATTTTGAGATTTGTGTAACTAGAGCAGGGCATAGTTGTGCAGGCCTCTAGTCCCAGCTTTTCAGGAGGCTCAGGCAAGAGGATCGCTTGTACTGAGGAGTTCAAGTCCAGCCTCGGCAACATAGTGAGACCTTGTCTCTAAAAACATAAAATAAAAAACAAAGATGTGTGTAACTGAGGCAAAGAATAGGCAGAAATATCGATGATCATTCTGCCAATTTGGTAGATTCAAGAAGCCTTGCCTTTTTTCCCCATTAGCAATACTTAACGTTCACTACATTCATCCATGAGTTATTTTTGATATAAAGGTCATTAATGACATTCAATTACCTATTATAATTGTCCAATGTAAACATCAGCAGTTGGTCAGCAAGAAAAACTTCCTTGTTGACAAATGCTGGTCAAGTTTGGCTACTAAATTTATTTGATATCAGAATTACCAACTGCCCCTTAAGCTGACAACCCTTCCTCTTCACTGCTATCACTGAAAAAGCATATTGTCCCCTATCTAAACACAGTATCTGAGTGTCATTTCTAGGTAACATTGAGCTGATTCAAAACATACTTCATAATTAACAATGTGAAATATTTCACACCATCCCGTCTCTTTCTCTTATGTATCATGCCATCATTCTTCTAGGCAGCAAGCTCCAACTGCTCTGTCTCCTTCCTCTCCTTCTCCTTATATCTAGTTACCACAACTCCTCTCCTGCCCAGATTTGTCCTGGAGGAATGTTTTTCTTCTTCTTATCTCCCTTTTTCATGAATTAAAAATAAATATTTTTAGTTGACAAATTGTTTGTATTTATGGGGTACAATATGGTATTTTGGTATGCTGGAGTTATTATTAATAGTGCCTTCTTTGACTCTTAAATAGGTCCCATTTTGGATAACTTATATGGTTAGCTTACCCATATTACATTAGATATCAAGTCTTTGCTTCTTTGTCTTGTTACAGGTCTTCATTTTCTCTTTCACCAGGGATACCATACTTATCTATTCATGATGTTATGTCGAGTTTCCTCTCTTTTCAACCCGTCTTTAAAAAGTTGCCACAGTAACTTTCATTTTAAGAGGATGACTTTAAAACTGTTATTTCCAGGCCAGGTACACTGACTCACACCTGTAATCCCAGCACTTTGGGAGGCCCAGGTGGGAGGATCATTTGAGTCCAAGAGTTTGAGACCACCTTGGGCAACACAGCAAGACTACAGCTCTATATTTAAAAAAAAAAAAAAAAGGCCAGGCATGGTGGTATGTGCCTGTAATCCCAGCTACTTGGGAGGCTGAGGTGGGAGGATCACTTGAGCCCAGAAGGTCAAGGCTGCAGTGAGCCATGACCATGCCACTGCACTCCAGCCTGGGAAACAGCAAGATCCTGTCTCAAAACAAAACAAAACAAAACAAATGTTACTCCGCAGCTGCCAAACCTTCAATGGTTGTCCAGTGCCTACTACACTACCACCTCACTTTAGTCTATAAGGACTGTTGACTCTTGCTATCACTGTCTCTCTTCACGTAGCCTCCAATATACCTGATCTCAATATGCACTTTACATTTGGATTTTATTTTATTTTTGTTTGAGACAGTCTCATGGTCACCTGAGCTGGAATGAAGTGTTGCATGTTGCAATCATGGGTCACTGCAGCCTCAACCTCCCAAGATAAAGTTATCTTCCCACTTCAGCCTCCCAAGTAGCTGAGACAACAGGCCCAAGCTGCCATGCCTAATTTTTTTTTTTTTTTTTTAGAAATAGGGTCTTGCTACATTGTCCAGGCTGGTCTCAAATGCTTGGACTCAGGCTCTCCTCCTCCTGGGTCTCTCAAAGTGTTGACATTACAGGTGTGAGCCACCATGCCAGCCACTTTGGGTGTTTTTTAATCTAACTTTTGTATTTATAACAAATGCAACCAAATGTGAGATTTTTTTTTTTTTTTTGAGATGGAGTTTTGCTCTTGTTGCCCAGACTAGAGTGCCATGGCACAATCTCAGCTCACCACAACCTCTGCCTCCTAGGTTCATGTGGTTCTCCTGCCTTAGCCTCCCGAGTAGCTGAGATTACAGGCATGAGCCACCATGCCCAGCTAAATTTTTGTATTTTTAGTAGAGACGGGGTTTCACCATATTGGCCAGGCTGGTCTCAAACCCCTGACCTTGTGATCCGCCCACCTCGGCCTCCCACAGTGCTGGGATTACAGTTGTGAGTCACTGTACCATTTACTATTTCAATGTCTGCGTATGCTGACAACAGACTCTGGTATGTTACATTGTCTGATGTAGACCCCCCACAGATTTCAAATACATAAAATTTGTATATATCTGCCACTGCATGATGCTTTCAGGCCATTTTTAAGGAAATAAGTGCTATTTCTACTAAAAGAATGAGAAAAGCATATAGTCACCTTGAAACTCTTTTGAAGTAAGGCAGAATTAAATGAAAATTGAGGTGTTAAATAAAAATTAAACCAGGCAGTATGCTGCAATCACGTAGGTCAAAAAAATCTATCTATGGGAACAAAAGAGGTAGAAAAAAACAACAAAAACATTAGTAGTCCATTCATTCATCCGTCAACGAATATAAATTGAACACCCGTTACATACCAGGCACTGTAGCACAGAGAGACATAATAGCCATCCTGGGGCTTACATTCTAGCAGAGGGGGAGAAACACAATATTCAAGTCAGCATGTGACTGGGGCTGACTCCTCTCTCCCTGCATTTTTTCCTTTTTTCTTCTGTTTACTATCAACTATGCTCATGAATGTTCACATTAACAATATTCATTTTCAATGACTGAACTTTTCTCAGATTTTAAAAGAAATCAACCATGCAAATTGATCATTATTTATCAGGCTCATTTCCAATTCTAACATTCAGAAATAAAAGCTAGATAGCTCTCTATAAATTGACCAAGTGCTGGAAAAGTTTCCTAGAGAAGATCAGGACAATTTTTTTGCAATTGGTACAATGCAGCTGTCATACCTTTTCAATTACCGTGTGGATCCCAGCCTTCACAATACCGAATCTGCACGTTTAGAGAATAAACCAAAATAAAAACACTGACAACACAGAGGTGTGAATAGTAATTATAATTAACCTTTTCTAAAAGAAAAGATATATGTAATAGTACACAATAGAGTAACAGTTGTAACTCGTCTTTTTTTTCTTTTTACCCAAAGCATAAAGCAGAGATAATACGTTATACCAGATTAACATGCAGCTTAAAAAAAGATTAATATACATATTAAATATGGAAATTCACCAGTAAAATCTTATTTGTCATTTTCCCCCAACTACCTTGACATTATTCTTCCATTTCCTAATCAACAAGGTTGTACTTCTGGTCACCTGATAAATGCCCTGCGTTCCTGAAACTTGACATTTCAGTCAATTATGGACAGAAGAACATTGTTATAAGTATAACGAAAAACCACATCTATAAAGCAGCTGATGCACTGCTTTCCACAGAAAGGCCCCCATTCCAACCTGCCCACTCCCTCCCTTTCCTCAGCACAAACATAAATATCCCCCAGTCATTCATGAAGCTGTGTTGTTAAAAAGGTTCTGAAGCATTATTTCCCTAGATAACTAACACATCAGCACTGAGCAAATAAAAAGCACCCAAGCACTCTAAACGTCTCACTTTTTCAAACATTCCTTGTGTGCAAAATTTCTCTAGCATACAGAGAAACACAAGGTCACAAAATGGTAAAGAGATGAGACAAAATTTCTGCCTCTTGCATGCAAATCTTGCAAAACCTTTTATTGTTTTGGAAATTCAAATACAAGAAACCTAAGGTCTTCTTACTTGCTTGTCAATGTGCATAGAGCTCAATTGGCAGGGATGGGGAGTGTGTGGGGAAGGTGTTTTACAAAGAGACTAGGTGGAACCCATTTTTATCTAGGCTTCTCTAGAACAATATGATAAACAAGAAAGATTAAAGATTAATATCTATGAGAAGAATTTGTCATATTTAAAATCAATATGATTAGTAAAATGTATTTTAAGTACAAATCAAAATGATTAGTATATATTTCTCTCATCTCTAGCAACCAAGAGAGCCCTCATTAGACATAGCTGCCTCCTCAATGCTGTATCCTGAACATTAACCTAAAAAATATCTTTAAAAGTGCCTTTGCAGGTATTATCTTATACCATGGAACAATAGAGGGATGTAAGAAAAGGCTACTCCAATCTAAAGGACTATTTTCAAGCAAAAATAGAGGAATTCTGTGTATTATCAATGTAAGATATTTAGGGGAAGGGTATAGTACACATTACAATAATTTAAAATCATATGCACTTTCACTTTCCATGCACAATGATTTCTAATATGAAACAATGTAACTATACATCACTGAAAATACAATCAAGCTTTGCCCCAGAATTTACAGTCATACTCTATAGTTAAAAAACAAACAAACAAACAAAAAAACCTGGAAGAATATATGATAAATGTATTAAGATTCATTTAAATAGTTTGATTTGTAAGTAGAATCTAAACAAAGAGGAGGAATTTGGACACACACATATACATATGCACAAATGAAATGGCTCAACATCTAAATGGTATGACACAAAATTACTAATCACTATGAGAATCAACAGGCTACTCTCATGTAAGCAAAGAACTTTTACTTATGATTTCAAACATACAGTTTAATTTTCTGTTAAACCTGTTTTAAAAAACAGCAGCAAGGTTCAGTTTTCTAGTCACTACATTAACTAATGCCAGGGACAGGACCTACTTGTATTAGGAAAGAGACAAAACGGTGTGGCTCATGCTTCATTACATTATGGTTTGTTGAGGGTGAGATGGATATCTTCAATTTCAAGATTTTTTATTCAAATAAAGTACAAATTGTGACAGAAACCCTCTAGGCTGTGTTATCAGTTAAGACAAGCACATGTAATACCATAGAAAATCCATATAATTTATTAGATGGGCTTAAAATCAACACAAATCCATTTTTAGGCACTTCTTCAGTACACACTATGGGAATTTTCTACCAAAGAACAGGATATCTAGCAGGCAATAGCATAAAGATTTAAACTTTAGTTTTTAGAACAATATGCAAGGGCTAGACAACTGATAAGAAATATTGCAAAATGAATCCAAGTGCATCCTGTTACATTTCTTCACAATTTGACAGGACTTTAGGGTTAACTAGAAAGTTGCTTTTTAGCATCTGAAATTTTAATTTCTGGTTTTCTTTCCTTTTTACTTTATTATCATGGTCTTAATCTATCATACATTCTTTGAGGAAGCATGATATAGAAGTTTTATTTTTGTATAAGTGGAGCTTTAAAAACATATTTATCTGCATCTACGGTCAACGCATGACAATTATTTTGATGTCTTTTAAACAGGTTTATTCAATAGGTTTATTTCAACAGGTTTATTTTGTAGAGTTAGGCTTTTGATTGCTAATTCCTTTAGACAGCTAATGTTTATCTTTGTTTTGTAAGCAAACATGAAGAAAAAAATGGAATGTGGGCAATAATTTCAAGGATGCCCTTAGGTTATATGCTACACATAAATTTGGTTTGGCATCTTTTTCCAACTCAAACTGAACTGGTATTCTGTGCAATATAACCATTCTTGGTAATAGGAAGACAGTACAAATAAAGCTTAATCCTGTTCATGCCTAACTAGGAGCTCAAGGAACTGGCAGAGTCTGCGTATTTCTCTTATCTTTCTAAATCTACTTCCCAACATGTGAAGTTAAATTGAAAAGCATGAAAATGTTAAATACAA
This sequence comes from Ateles fusciceps, assembly GCA_036589455.1. Classification (NCBI taxonomy): domain Eukaryota; kingdom Metazoa; phylum Chordata; class Mammalia; order Primates; family Atelidae; genus Ateles; species Ateles fusciceps. The sequence goes on along the minus strand of JAZHEH010001266.1, from coordinate 10,805,707 downwards.
TATAATTTAACGAATTCTAATATTGGCATCTATATGCTATATGCACTGCAAGCTGGTCTTCTGAGGGACTCCACCTCTCTGATAATGCTCTCTAATGAGCAAAGTCCAAATCACTACCTCAAGCCAGTGGTGAGAAGATAGCAAGGAACTAGAGAAGCTACACAGAAACTACTGATTTGGGCAACAATGGTTATAGACCAAGTTTAGAATAACCTTCAGGACAGAGATATCTTCACTGATAGTAAATGAAGATACAGGAGAGCAAGGGATACCTGAGCTATGGGGAAGCTGATCTTGAAAGCAAGAAGATCCAGATTACACTTGAAGAGTGGGAGGGGCCAAAGTTACACGGAGAAAGTTGTCTCTACCCAGCCTTGAAAAAGGGATTGATGTCAAGATACAAATGGGCAGTTAAGAGATGACCCTGAAGTTCTGAGATAACCGATGATGTGATACTATCTCCTATATACAAAGCAGAGCATACTACACATACATTCCAAAAAAGCCTGCAGAGAAAACTAGAAAGCTGTTTAGTTTTTCTATTTACACAAATATAAACAGGTTTTGAAATTGTCTGTACTGTATGTATGTGGTTGCTATAGTGACAGCAAGAGATGTAAGGTGCCTGTACAAGAGGGGACAATACAGTCCTGTTTCTAGGCAGCTTAAACCTGTATACTGAGACAAAAAGGAAAACATTTGTCAGGGACTTCATGCCTTTCCTCAAGCTCTGTGCACTTCTCACTGTAATGACCTACTAGGCACTTCCTGAAGGCCAGAAAATAAAACCTCTTCTTCCATTTCATCCCAGGCTTCTAACGTCACTTTCATTACCTATATTAAAAATGCCAGCCAGCAGTGCTAAAGCACTTTTATATTCTTAAGGCAAAATGTCATATAAGAAAATGAATCTCCTATCCACTTCCCCACTATAACCCCTAAACCACCTGCCCTCATTTGTATCCTTTGCCTACTATGAGGACCAAGATGCACTGGGAAGATACAGAGAACTGGAAATTTCAAATAAGAACCCTCTATATAATGTGTAAGATATACTTTACAGATGCTATTATGATAAAATCAAATATATTCAAATGCTTATAGCATATGGTTACTTTTGCCAAGATATCAAAAGAAGTTACATGACTTCAAAGTTAGTATCAAAAACAGGATATTTAAATCCAGCTACATGTACAGAAGCATCTTTTTTCTTCTCAGAGCTGAACGCAATGACTCCACGAGATGTTTTCACTCAAAAGTGGCATATTAAAAACCCCAAAGCATCTCTCTCTGCTTAATTCCACTTAAACTACATACAAATTGCCAATATGATTTTTCACCAGCCTTTCCATCTTATTTGAAAATAATACTGTGAAAATGATTGACATTTACATATATAAATTTATTTTTCCCAACTATAATTTTGGTTTTATGTACAAGTAAACAGATACCACCTTATTTTTAATGTTCACCTTGAAGGGTAGAAAACAAAATCAAGTTTTATAAATGTAGTATAAAATTCCACATCTTCTCATGACGTCATGTCAATAATCCACTACACTAAATCAACTGTAACAAGGTAGTGCATGCTTTAAACAGCCAATTAAGAATAAATTTGAGCCAATACCTTGATGACAAGGGAATGTGCTGATACCGTGTTAAACTGATGTGGCAGCAATCCAAGGGACTAAGCACATGATTATTCAAATTAAAAAATAAAAAGGACAAAAGGTGTGGATTTTCTGGGGTACATCACAGAATATCTGGTGAAACCATAATACAGATTTGGGTTAAGGGGATTTTTAATAGATAAGTAATTCTTTATAGAGATTTGACAAAGTATGTGAACATGAGAAAAGCTTGGTAATTTAAGATTTACTTTTGTAAAACCAGGTGGACAAAGATTAAATTATGCTTGCATTTTGAACATTATAAATATAAAACACAAAACATCCAATGTTAAATACTGATCTCCCATGCCTGACCTGGATTTAGATACTATTTCCCAAAAAAGTGGGAAAACTTTCTATAAAAGTTTCTTTTATAGAAAGAAACTTTCAAAGTTTTGTCAACACTTAAAGTAGATACTATTATTCCTTACCAAAATCTTCATAAAGTTTAAAAAGGGTGATATTAAAAGTAGTTTTTTTCTTAAATATGCTAAAACATGTGAGTTTGGATTAACCTTCAGATTTCCAAGGCATGAAAGATATACAAATAGAGTACCCAAGAATATGTTTTAACACATTTAGGACAAGTTTGTTTACAGTTTTGACAGGAATACCTTTGACTTTCAGACACTGAAAAAAAGATACCCTAAGCTAACATAAAGGGTGTTTTGGGTCAAGTTACTTCTTAGTACAAATAATACATTGTATCAATGAATTTTTAAGCCAAATTCTTAAGATCATTCAAAAAACACTTGCATTTTATAACTGTCAATGCATTTATGTAATAGAAGATACAACAAAATTTAGAAATAAAAAAATCTCACACTATATTTCAAGTACCAAAATAAGAAATTATCAATGTTGCTCAGAAACACACCTAACTTTTACTCTGAAATTCATTTTAACCGCTTGACATACAATATAATACTTAAAAATAATATAGCTAAATTGTTTAACAGTATTTATAGAGTGTTACTTTCCTGGGTAGACATGTTTCACAAAACAGTTTTCAATTAATGCTGAGAATTCATTTGATCATTTTAATCATAATTTATGATTCACTGATTAATGAATAATTTATTCAGTAATTTAGATGCCATAAGAACCACTGAAAGGAATAATCTGATAGTTGCTCATGGTACAATCCTGCCCATTAATAATACTAAGCCAAGAATCTGATAGCTATCCCACTCTGCTGAATTATGTTTCCACGTATGTGATTTTAGTCAACAAAAAATCAATACATAATGTCATGCTTTTTCCTTTTCCTTTTTTTTTTTTTTTAACAAGCAGCTCATTGATTTGGGAGGTTGATTAGTACAATACAGAGAACATAGGGAGAAAGTATAAAATGGCACTTAACACCAATGCCAATAGTTATCTCATTATGGTTATAAGGATATTATTAATATTTGTGTTACTTGTGTTTCTTTAGAACATAAATCAAAGCCATTAACTTGAACTTGAGGTATATACACAATACACACACAATCTTAAGCAAAATACTTTTTATAAGTAACATTACATTTTAAAATCTTGGAAACTGAGTATCTGTGATTTGTATTTTGACTTAATGGAACAAGAAGAAAACAACATTCAACTAGGGAGGGTTATACTGATAATAAAGCTTTTAAAATTCAAAATGTCTTCCTCTCCCTTTGTACTTACCACAGGCTACACAATGTCCTGAGAGGATTCATTATGAGAAAAATGTCAATCACAGCTTTAAAACTTACTTTGGAAAAAACTAATGAGAAAGCAAATTGGAAGGTGAGACTTCATCTTTGTTTTCAAATAAGTGGTCTTAATTTTTCTTCTTATAGAAAAAGTTTAAATCAGTTTATTATAAATATATCCAAACCATTAATTTTTGCAGCTTTCAGGTAAAGTCCAGCACTTCATTTATACAAAGTCTATGAGAAGAGGTCAGTAGAAATCATCTAATCTTAAGTCGTGACATCATCCATTCAAGTCCTTGGCACAATCTATAAAGAAAACAAAATCATTTGATTAAATTCTGAACTAAGAAGCTATGAACAGCAAACTAAAAGAGAGTATTTTTCATTTAGCTAAATAACAAAGATTTAAAAATCAATAATATTCAGTGCTTGGGCTGTTGCAGTGACGCCATATTCTATATACAATACATCTGTGCTTTTTTGTTTCTTTTCTTTTCTTTTAGGGTCTCACTCTGTCACCCAGGCTGGAGTGCAACGGCACAATCAATGGTAGCCATGACCTCCTGTGCTCAATCGATCTTCCACCTCAAGCCTCCCCAGTTGTGGGGACTACACGTTCGTGCTACCATGCCCAGCTAATATCTGTGCTCTTTTGATTCAGCTTGTATCTCTAGTGCCCAGAACACTATCTGATACTTTAAAAAACCTTTATAATTATACAAGAGTGCCCACAGAAAGCAACGTGTCAAAAATATATCTGGTAATACATATCAAAAGTATTTAAAATATCAATACTCTGCACCCTTTTTCTACTTCTAGAAATGTATCCTAAAAAAGAAAATCAGACATAAACATAGATTTAAATACAAAAACTGCTCTTTAAAGCACTTTTAATAAGAAAAGAATTTCTGTCTAGAAATACAGAAAAAAAATAAATTAGAGGACATTCATACGATAAAGTATTTAAAACTTTCCTTTCAAAAATGATTTTATGATTCTCATCACCAGGAAATGGAGGAAATAAAACCATTTTATAACATAAAATGCTCATGATATAAATGAAAAATGGCAGGATATTAAACTAAATATATAGTAGAGTTATTAAAACAAAGCATGCACATAATAATATGTATGTTACATAAAATAAAATGTAAGTATACAAAACTTTTGAAGGCAATAAAATTTCTTACCAGTAACATCAGTTATCACTAACAACTGTTAATTGAACATAACCCAAAATATAGAAAAGGATGTTCACTGTGGTAAAAGAAACTAAAAGTTTAGCAAGAGGGAAATGATTGTACACATTAAGTTACAACAAAATGAAGAACTGTTATAAGTATTAACTATTATCTATGACAAGCTTTTGTAGAAATAAAAATATTAAATTTTTGTTTAATTCAGATTTTTGTTAAGTATTTCTAATAATGTAAAAGACGACACAAATAGAAAAAAGATGGCAATGAGGTAAACAAATGGTTGTTTTGGGGTGGTTGTCCCATTCTTTTCTTCTGTGACTAAGATTCGTGACTTTTAACCTACTGACAGGAAACAGTACACGAAAATAATAGATGAAGAGATTATTTAACTCCAAACGAATAAATGAACAGTAGTTACCTAACAGCAAACTAGAAACTGACTTAACATCCATTCTCTTAATTGGATCTTTACAACACTGAGATCAGAATCTTTCCAATGTTACAAAGGAAACCCAGGCTTGGCAATGTTAGCAAATTCGAAAAGTAGAAGTCAAATGAAGCCACTCTCCAAAGTTTGTTACTTCCAATCCACTGAATCAAAACGGTAATCAATACTAAAACCAATAATTTAGACCAAGGTAGCTGAACTATAAAAGAAAAACAGAACATTGCTCTCAAAACCAAACTCATCCATTACTTTCCCATTTTTAAAACAAAATTGCTTTTCCTTTTTAAAATGAAATTGAGTTAGTATCTATACTAATGATACATTTTCCATACACTTAATTATCAAAGTATATAAACTAAATCTTATGTCAATCCTAGATAACTTGTCTTTATTGCCAAATATTATATAAATCAGTGCTTTTGCTTAAGATATATTTGACAGAGAACATATTTTTACTTAAATGAATACATGGATAACTGGTATTATCTGTGATTTTTTTAATGAACGGTTTTTTTTTTTCATTAAAAAATCTTTTTTAAGGTTCTAATTATGCTCTTCCAAATGTTGGTAATAGTGCCTTCTATTAAGATTTGGCTTCAATAACTCATTATATTGGTTTACCCTTCCTCATGGTCCTGAAAGGAAAACCATCTCTCACACTTGAGCTAATTCATCCATACCCCATGCTTCTGCCCTTTCCTAACATCTCAAGAATCTCAACCCCAACTTAAGACCTCTATTTAGAATCCTTCATCGCTAATTTCTTTCTTTTTTCCTTGGCTTTTAAATGCAACCATGCATCATTTAATGACAGGGATGCATTCTGAGAAATATGTCAGGTGATTTCATCACTGTGTGAAGATCATAAAGTATACTTACACAAACCTAGACGGTATAGCCTAGTATGCACCTAGGCTCTATGCTATAAAGCCTGCTGCTCCCAGGCTACACACCTGTACAGCATGGTACTGTACTAAATTCTGTAGGTAACCATAACCCAATAGTAAGAACTTCTGTTCCAAACATATTGAAAGATAGAACAGGTTACTGTAAACATACAGTATTTTAATTTTATGGACCACTGTCACATATGTGGTCTATCACTGACCAAAACACTATTATAGGGTACATGACTATATATACAGCTCCACCATATTTTGGAAAAACAACAACAAAAATTGTACTATAGTTTGGTCTTCCTTTTAGCTTTTTATCCTATTTCCAACCTCCTCTATTTCATCTCTCCTTCCTCTTCTTGCCACACTCAATCGTTTACAAAGCTATTTTTGTTTCCTAAAATCTACCTCCTCTTTAAACTACACTTACCTCATGCCCACTTTCCCAATGCACAGAATTTGTTCTGACAAACTGGTTGAACGTACTCATTTGTTGTTAATTCAACGGCATTCTCTCCATCTTCCTGGTCCTTGACCTTAGGTTTGACAATGCCAATCACACCACCTCCTTTTTGAAATACTTTCAGCTCTGGGCACTACACAGGGCAAATTTCTACTATAGGCACACACTTCTCTTCCATCACTTATTCCAGAACCAAGGAACACCATTGCCACACTCTGTCCAACTCCCCCAATCCTTCTTCTGTTTAAGTGCATCAGTTCCCTCTTGACCACATTTGTGGCAACAGTAAGTAAGCCCAAACTAGTCTAAGACATGAATCCTCTTTGATTGGAGCTTTTTTATGCATAAAATATCACTTAAAAATAATTTCTCTGTAGAAGTGTTATGAGGATTAAATGAAGCACTATATGGAAAGCTCTCCAGACACAGAACATGCTCAGCAAGTGTCAGGTCTTCAGTTCCGCTACCATCTTAAGACATATTTCCTAACTTTTCCAGCTCTCACTGATACTCCCATTTCTCTGAGCTCCTATAGCAACTATAACAGCTATATGCTACATGGTCAGTAGGTTTATATGTATTATGTTTATATTGTTTTACTATTTACAGAACCACCCTAAAAGTCTCTGAATATACACATGAACTATAGCTTATGTCTGTCCCTTATGATGTTTTGTATACAATAGCCTTAAATATTTATGAGTTTTAAGATAAAGACGTGTTTCTAAGCAAAATACATGTTCGTTAACATCTAAGAGGACGACTTCTTACCCCTCGCCAGTTAGAGCACAGCATGCCTGGATATGCCACTGGTGATCTTTAATAGAAGTTAGCTTCAAAAACTGGGAGATTTCTGCTACAGTCATGCATTCTTTAACATCTTGTTTATTAGCAAAAATCAGCAATCCAGCTTTTCTTAGGTCCTATTAAAGCAAATAAAACTGTAAAGGTCAGTACATTTTTCCACATATTTTTCAACTTAACAGAATCTTTTTCACAATCTTAATAACCTAGAATTTCTCAACTATCTGACATAAAAGCATCTCACAGCACAGCCTGATAACACATTTTTTATACACTTGTATATGTTTACATATTTCTTTAGTCTTAGACTATAGTTTTTTATGGTCCTAAGTGCTATATTTAACAGTCATGTTTTCCAGTGTATATACTATCCACCCCCTAAATCCAAAACTAGGCTCAAATGGCTAAGAACTACCTTTTAGCCTAATACTTGAGAGCTCTCCAAAATTCTATATACTTACATACACTTTTCTGCTTTACCTTACATCACTCCTATATAAATACTCTGCTGTAGTTAGCAATCTATCCACTGCTCTTTAAACAGTTTCAGGCACTGCCATCTCTATGTTGGTCAAATCATTTCTTTTGCATATATTTCCTTCCCCTCCAACCTCCTAAGCCAGTCTTTCCCAGTCAGGATTCCACAAGAGAATTAAGCTCCACAGAAAATGATTTGAGTTGACTACATTGCAAATCTCCCAATAATGTACATAGCTAGTACCTTCTAGGTGCATAGGAAATAAATGAATTCATTACAATGTATGCCTTAAAGCTTAGGGCTTAATTCTCAGTTTAAGTTCTATCCTAAACCAATCTTATTCACCCTAATTTCTCTCATTGTGTATGAGGATTTCTTAGATTTGAATATACAATACGGCCATCTTGGAATGGCATTAAACTTACCAAGTTTCCCCAATTAGAAATTCTGTCACTTCAATGCTATGACTCAGAGGTAAGTTCTTTAAACTTTCTGAATTTGTTCCTCACATCTTTTATTGAGTATCCAATCTGAGCAAGACACCCACTATACTAACCCTTTTCCAAATATAATTGTGCATACTCCAAATAATGGGTATAATGTTTTACTCACAAAACAGGCAAAAGTTCTTAGTCTCTTTCTGCTCCACTCCTCTCTACCTGCCAATCTTTTTAAAGCCAGGGACTTCCTTGATAATCTGTTCAAAATCATGGACCTTTCTCCATAAAATGCACATATGCACACATACAAAATTTTTTTAAAGTTTGTATATAATTTTAGGGTGTTAATACCCTAAATTCCTTACATGGATACTGGGTCAAGAATCCATGAAGGATGTACTCAATTACTAAATTAAACTCCATAAAATTCTGCTTATTTTAATATTAACAGATATAAAATTAAGGTTTTGGTTCCACACTTGCAAGCTTTCACAACTGCTGAATGGCATCTGTCTTCTTAGGGATTTTAGGGAGATATTTTGGTTTTAATAATGTGTGTATGTGGTTGAATCAATAAAATCTTCAGTAGATACAAAATGACTCTTGTTAGAATACAGTTTTGATGATTCTTTCTGATGCAAATAAAAATATAAGTAGTATATTTGTATTTCTTACTTGGTCAAAGGAGTTACGTAAAATATTTTATGTAACAATCAAGACTGACTTTAATTACAGTGCCCTCTGCAGGATGGTAGCTATTAATGCTACCACAGTTGACACAGTTATCTGAATAAGTATGGTCAGAAAGGAATACTGCTACAACGTTCGCAATTTTAAGATTTCATGTTCAACTAGTTTCACCTATATTTCAGTTCACCTGCCTATATAAAAGACAAAAAATGTGAAGAGATAGACTATAACTTGTATACATATACTCATTATCAAGGATATACTGTAAATATTTTTTCTTTCCTCCAAAACAGAAAATGCAACCATTAATCAGCCAGGCACGGTGGCTCACACCTGTTATCCCCACACTTTGGAAGGCCAAGGCGGGTGAATCTCTTGAAGCCAGGAGTTTGAAACCGGCCTGACCAACATGGCAAAACACTGTTTCTACTGAAAATATAAAAACCAGCATGGTGTAGTGGTGTGCATCTGCACTCCCAGCTAACTCAGGAGGCTGAGGGATGAGAATTGCTTGAACCCGGGAGGTGGAAGTTGCAGTGAGCCAAGATGGTGCCACTGCACTCCAGCCTGGGTGACAGAGTGAGACTCTGTCTCAAAAAGACAAAAATAAAAGAAACCATTATCAATAGTTGATATGTGGCTGAGTCAATAAGTAGACGGACTTTCCATGAGATTTAATTCCTATCTTCCTATCTTCTAGGTTTAGTATCTCTTGCTAGTGTGTGCTGAAGTCTTATATAGGTCAAGTTTGCTAATGCTGACATGTTGAAAGAACAAACTTCTGACAAATACTTGGCACAAGTTAGGACACACGGTTTGTATTAGTGTAAGTAATTTGTATTCATCACTCTTAATGATAAAATTATTTGTTGAAGCCCCTAAGTTGAAAATTAGAAAACACAAAAAACAAAGCCATTTAATAAAAGGTCTCCAAATACCTTGAATCAATTTTTCTAAATCTCAGTTTCAAATTTTTCAGTTACTGATTTTTAAGAAAAAGTTATTTTACCAATTTTTAAATATTTAGAAAGAGAAGAAAATCTTCATTTGCTTTTTATTATATAACCTCAAAACCAAGTATGTATACAGAAGAACAATAGAAAATAGATTATTGAATTAAGGCTGTTCATCAACTTGACTTAACAAAAGGTCAAAGTATAAGGTGAATGATGGTGATCTTTTGTACATAAGCCATTTGAAACACTTTAAAACCATTTCTGCTACAGATTTCTAGTTTAAGATATATTTAAGTTTGATCAAGGAGATGAATAACAGCAATTGCAAGTCACATTTACTTAGTGCCTTCTATATACCATATATAGTTGTCAATTTGTTTCTTAAAACTTCATTTGTGAAGGTAACTCCTAGAAGCTGAGTCATTCTGAATAAAATTTTAGACTCTGGTGTTTGAAACCACTTTAAATTTAATGAGTTCTAAAGTTTTACATTTCACTTATGATAAAGCTTTGAAAGGTATTTTAAAATTTTTTACAGTTTTGTATTCCTTAATGATGTAAAGAACGGTTATCTTGTGATGACAATAAGATTTTGTTGGTTATGAAGCACATATGAAACATCCAACTAGCATCGTGTCTACATTTACTCTTCACTCACACATTGTCACTCTTCGATCCATTTGTCTCTCTCCAGAACTCTGCCTGTTTGGCTCTTCTTGACCCTGCTTAGTGGCTTGCTCAAACTCCCACTTCATTTATAATTCCTTTCTTCTCTGGTCATCTCCCTATTCAGTCTCCTTTCCCTTTCCAACTAGGCCCTACTTACGTCTTTTTCTTTTTTCTTCCACTAATAAAGAGTCTGAGTTGGAACATCTAAATTCAAAACCTGGCTCTTAAAAAGCTAATCAAGTCACATAACCTTTCTGGGCCTCAGTGTACTCACCCATAACAAATAAGGTTAAGTGATCTGTGCAAGTTCATGACCCCAGCTAGTAAAATTCAAAGACTTTGAACCCTACTACTGGGCTCTTCATATACTGATCCTGCTGCATATGGGCCAATTAGAGGAAAAATCAGATAGGGAGACTACGTGTTAACAGAGTAAAAGATATAGGCCAGAGACAAATAACATTTGTATCAATTTTTCTTTTTCCAAAGTCGTCATAAAAACACCCTTTGGAATAAAGTGAAAAACGCTGCATTATTGCAAAATATGAACTTGAAAAGGAAAAAAAAAAAAAACCTTTGTCTTCTATCTCTTTTTTGGCTTACTGCTTGTATCCCAGCTAGAAATGGAATTTGGGAAATGAACACAGAATGGCAAGATGTATTTCTGTAAATCTCCAGGAGGTTTAAACACAGCTACTGGATTTAAGAGTCCAAAGTATAGAAGGGTGCATCTTAGTGGTCATAAGGAAATGAGGAACCTCAATTTATAGAACTATTTTACTAGGTTAGGTTCCCTAAAGCCCTGAAAGGTTGCCTGAAATACAATAAAATTCTTAAAGCAAATCTCAGAAACAAATCATCAAATCAATAACAAAATTAATATAAAACTTCACTCCAAAGATATCCCAGTTTTCCTAAGCTTTGCAAAAATTCCACTGAAATAATACTCTAGATATCTAAATATTAATTTTTCTATTCCTATCCATGAGTTGAGAAAGTAGCATCCACAATAAAAGATATCTAAAAATAATCAATTTTAGTAAATACTATGAATACTATATAATATGGTTATTATCAAGTTGACTATATTATTCAGTTTATTCTTTAAATTTGTTACCAGTAAGATTTTTCTATTTTAAAAAAATTTAATTTTAAAATTTATTTTTATTTCTACTTATTTATTTTTAATTTAATTTTTTGAGACAGGGTCTCACTCCAGACTGGAGTGCAGTGGCAAGAACAGCTCACTATAGCCTTGACCTCCTGGACTCAAGCAATCCACTTGCCTCAGCCTCATGAATAGCTGGACTACAGGTGCATGCCACCACACCTGACTAATTTTGTTTATTTTTCGTAGAGACAGGGTCTTGCCATGTTGCTCAGCTGGTCTTGAATTCCTGGGTTCAAGTGATCCTCCCGCCCCAGTCTCCTAAAGTGCTGTGATTACAGGATTGAGCCACTGTGCCCAGCCAGTATTTTTCAAGGACTATGAAAATGTGGCTGGTCATCTAGTTTTTTCAGTCAAAGGGACAATATTAGAGAAACCTAACAGCAATTACATTTAAATATTAGTCTGCTGAGTAACAATCAAGAATTGCTAAGCGCCCAGGTAATTTAAAATATCATTTCCAATGATAATCCTCTGTATAATTAATCTATTCAAAATGCAAAATGAAAGCCACTTATAGAAATTACTTTTGCCCAGGAAAATTACAAAACCAAATTTATCTAGGATAACTGAAATAAAGTTCTGCAACTCACTCCACAATCTTTCTGCTGCTTCCAGATACACTTCCAAAGTGGGAGATGTCAAAATAATAGAGCAGGCATGGCCAGCAAATAACTATTTTTAAAAATTTAAAATTGATAGGACCCTCATGAGAAACTAGAAAACAAAATATGATTCACATACCCTTCCCCCATATCTAATGTAAAAGACTACTTACTTACCTCATGTGCTAACATTTTATAGAGTTCTTCTCTAGTTACAGAAATCCTCTCTCTGTCTGTACTGTCCACAACAACTATTACAAACTAAAATAATTACGAAAAAAAATCATTAGTGATTACATAACTTAGTATTTGTAAAATTTAACATGTGTTTATTTGATATACAGGGTATTAATATCAAAAAATTGGAATCTTATGGTATTGTTGGAAAATCAGAGCTACCTACTATACATTGTGAAACCAAAATGTCTGATCGATTTTAATCCAAATACATTTACTAATTTTTAAGAGAAAAGAGAATATAATACTAACATTCTAACTAATATATAACACATGTCTGTTTTCTAAACTAGTATCTCAAATGCTAACAGGCCTACATCCATCTATTTGTACTACAAATCAGTAAGAAAAACATTCAATATGATCTTGAATTTATTACAGGCAGATGTTATTTATTAATATCAATCTGAAAACCTAAGAGGGCATGAGTATGGGAGTAAAATAAGGTGATTTTTAAAAAAAAAAATCAACCAATTTAATGAATAAATCTCTATCTCAAAACAAGCTCTCTTCCTTACATAAATATCACCTGCTACCTGCAAGCACAACCCTTTCATGAACTGATGATGAGACTGGTATCAGAAGGTGCAATGAAAAACTTGCAATGACTGTGTGGGACTGAGCTCCTCTGCACCTCTTCCTCAACTCAGTGAGCACCCAAAAGCAAGAGGTTAGCAGGAACAGATGGAGACTTAACTTACTCAATTTATGTTAGCATTTATGATGCCCAACTTGGTTCTAACTGCCTATTAGTAACACGCACTATTTATTTTTTAGACCTAGATCTTAATTTTTAAATAAACTATTATGATTTTCTGGATCTTTTCTATTCTTCAGACTTCACCAACCAAAAGAGAGATGTATGAGAGAACTGTCATTTTAATTCTCCTCTCCACTTGACAGCTTACTGATAGGTGGCTTTATCACCGTAAGGCCAATTTTATTCCAAGGTATTTTAATAAAGCTGTTAATTTTCAGGTTGTTGGTATGAATATGAAACCTATGGCATTATGTATAGAGTAGCATATACACCTTTATAATCATATATAACTTTCCTTCTAAACAATGATTAAATGCCTAATGCAGTGTTGGGAAATCAGGTTGTTAGATACACTTCATGGTTTCTTAATAACTTAAAAGTCAGCTTTTACACATATAAACCATGTTTTATTAACTTACAATGAACACTACAAAAACAATTGTCAGTCTTTTAATTCACAGGCCTATGCAATGAAGCACTCAAATGTCATAGGTCTGAAATTTTCCTTTGGGAAATAATGTGTAAATAAAAATATATGATTAATCTAAAATGCCTTATAATCAAAAGAAGGATTATTTAACGTGCAATTGTGTTTTGTAAAAGAAAATAGTAAAACTGGCTAGGATTCAAACCACCAAAGCTCTCTCATTCAGTGAGCTAAACTCAGCCAAACACAAATAGAGAGAAATGAAATGACAAACTACGAGATGGAAGTCATTACAAAACAACTACTTCAGACAAATTCTGAGATCAATACACAATCAGAACATAATTAACTACCAACTCTCCCTACAGAGGTTCAATGATAGTAGACACATTGACAATGACCCTGAACAGGAAATCAAAGATTTCACTATGCTTAAACTCTTTATATATTAACATACTGTGATATTTCAAAAAGATTAATGATAAGGGCTCAAATCTAGATGTTTTCCAAGCATTCTGCTCATATAATTTTTTGTATGGTAAGAAACATTACCTCTGTGTTAGTATAGTAAGTGTTCCAGGAAGAACGAAGAGATTCTTGGCCACCAATATCCCACATTAGGAAACGTGTATTATTAACCACTATCTCTTCTACGTTACTTCCTATTGTAGGAGATGTGTGTACAACTTCATTCATAGAACTGCAGGGAAAAGTTTATATACATTACAATTAGAAGGAAACTAACTTGCTTGAACAATTTTTTAATCAAGGACAAATCAGTATGACCTCCTTTTATAAGTTATAAATATAAACTAAATATCCTTTTCCCACTAGTTTACAACGTGAGTGAGCTAAGGGTTTAAACAGAGCTGGAACTAGGTCGTAGGCTATCTGGCACATACTAGATCATTCTAGGAAACTATAAAAACAAATATTTTTTCTTTCTTTTTTTAACTGTTACCCAGGCTGGAGTGCAGTAGCGTGATCATACATAATCAGTGGCATGAGATTCACTGCAGCCTTGACCTTCTGAGCAGGCTCAAGCAATCTTAAGCACCTCAGTCTCCCGAGTAGCTAAAACTACAGGTGTGTACCACTATGTCCAGCTAATTTTATAAAGTATATATATGTCTTATAAAGACATGGGGGTCTCATTATCTTGCCCAAGAGGTTTCTCAAAGTCCTGGCTTTAAGCGATCCTCCCACCTCTGCCACCCAAAGTGTTGGGATAAAGTCGTGAGCAACTGCACCCAGCCATATTTTTCTACTTTCTACAGACAAAAGAGCTTTAGCACAAAACAACTGAACAACTCAATGCCAACTATATGCTCAATATCATATAAATTTCTCACTTTCTACAAACCGTTGCTGAAATTTGGCTCCTGGTTTACAGTCAACCTGCTTTCTTACAGGGTAGGTTTCATGTAATGTCTTATTGGATTCATTCACTAAGTATCACTCAGGCAAAAAAAGTAACTAGAAATAAAATTATGTTTAAGATAGTTAATACTTACAATTGGTAAAGGATGGTAGTTTTCCCTGCATTATCCAGCCCAACAATGATAACTTTGTGCTCTGAAACAGAGAGAACACCGGTGATTTTTTTCAAAAAAGGGGGGGGAAAAAAAAAGATTAGATTATAGAAAAAAAAAGTTCCTTATTTCACCTGCCAATCTATGGTATAATTCAGTTCATGGCACTTTATACTTTCTTGGAAGTCAAAAGAACATCCTAGCAAGACCAGCAGAAGTGTGCCATTATACTCACCTTCCCCATCGCCATTACTCTAGAGACAACTCTCATCTTTCCAACCTCCTCTCTAGGAAGCCATAGCACTACAGTTCTACTGAATTATTCCCCTATCTTACAATGAAGAAACTTAAGGTCAGAAATAACTACCTATCACTAAGGGTTGTGTAACAATTAAAATAGCACACAGCAGTGCCTAGCACTGAAGAGGAGAGAGTTCTTAACCTGTTTTGCTAGCCCAGGAAAAGACAAACATTTAGTAGGACTGTACTTCAAATTTTGAATTTTGATCTTTTCCCGGGATAGTGATAAGCAGTATGACGCTCTCAAGACGCTGGGCAGTAGCAGCGAGCTGCAGCTCCCAGTCAGCCATGCAATAACGAGGGTAAACAACCAATACTGCGTAAGAGTATACTGTGCTATCAGATGGTTCTGCCCAACTGGAGGCTAAGGTCAGTGTGCTGAGCACATTTAAGGTAGGCTAGGCTAAGCTATGATGTTTAGTAGGTTAGGTGTAATAAATGTTTTGACTTAAGTTACTTCCAACTTACAACAAGTTTATTGGCACATAACTACATCATAAGTTGACGGGCATCTATAAACTGAAGTTCAAGTCACTCTCCCTATATAAGCTGCACATATGTTTACAGCAAACATTTCTCTACAGCTACTTGTGGTATCACCAAACGCTGGAATTATCCTAATTCTCCATTTAGGGAATTAGACTAATCCTTTAAAGTTTAGCTTTCCATGTGGAATCACTTTCTCCTGCTTTCCCACACTACCTCTAATCTTGCACTTATCCTAATTATTTACATGTACACGAATCTCAGTTTAATGAGGTGTCTTCGACTATACAGAATACATATTAATCATCTTTACACTTCTAGTGACCACAACTCTTCCTGCCATAAAGTAGGTACTCAATAAATATTGAATTAATATTCATTCTATAAATAAGGAATGTTGAGGATTATAACACCTCAGAGTAAGATCGTTATAATTCAAATGGTAGACGTTTTCCAAATAGATGCCACTTACCAGAGGAAATTCCTAATGATCTATAGGCACCTCCTATTATACAAAAATAGGAAGATTGAGTAAATAAAACATTTTAATACAATCCATTTTATCCAGTCGTCTATGGGTAATAAAGAGCAGGTGGCTTAGAACCACTAGGGTCCTTAAGTGACATGACCACCTGCCCCTTTTATGGGTTAAGAATTATTTTAAAGACCTAGGGCCCAGGCCGGGTGTGGTAGCTCACGTCCGTAATCCCAGCACTTTGGGAGGCTGAGGCAGGTGGATCACCTGAGGTCAGGAGTTCAAGACCGACATGACCAACATGGTGAAACCCCGTCTTTACTAAAAATACAAAATTAGCTGGGCATGGGGCTCATACCTGTAATCCCAGGTACTTGGGAGGATGAGGCAGGAGAATCGCTTGAACCCAGTTGACGCAGGTTGCAGTGAGCCAAGATCACACCATTGCACTCCAGCCTGGGCAACAAGAGCAAAACTCCATCTGTGGCCCTTAGCCTCCCAGGTCCACAAACAATTCTGCTACTATCCCAGAATAGACAGGACTCAAGAGAGGGCAATTCACGGAAATGACTAAGACATAAATAAGAACAGCAAATGAGTAACATATATAAGACCAAATGTTTAAAAATGAGTGACAAGTACAGTCTATCCCTGATGAAATGTATACATGGTAGCTGAATTAAAATCAGATGATTACTTGGGGAGCATGGAATCCCAACCCAAAAAGTGTTACAGGCTGCAATGACTGATGTGAATCCTTGGTCTCACTCTTGTTGCCCAGGTTGGAGTGCAGTGTCACAATCATGACTCAATGTAGCCTCAACCTCCCGGGCTCAAGCCATCTGCACCTCAGCCTCCCGAGTAGCTGGGTGGGACCACAGGTGTGCAACGACCATGCCTGGATATTTCTTTTTTTCTTTTGTAGAGATGGGGTGTCCCTATATTGCCCAGGCTGGTCTCACACTCCTAAGCTCAAGCGATCCTCCCACCTCAGCCTCAACAAGTGCTAGGATTACAGGTGTGAGCCACTGTACCCGGTCTGAATTCATCTTTAGAGCAAGGCCGTGCCTGCATCAGGGCCAGGTAATCGAGTCCTTGGGACAAGGTACCTTTGCATCTGGAAAGTTTTTAAATAGCATGGCAATTCTGCCTTTCTAACTCCATTTTCTATGTCCCCAAATTAAGAATTCCCTTTTTGATGACATAACTCTTCTTCACTTTCATTAATACAAGCACCCATAAACATTTTGCTATAACTAGAATTCACTATCAGGTTATACTCTGGTCTCTGACTTGGATAAAAGTTTTTAGCTTCCCAGGTGAATACTGATTTTTAATCATAGCATTCTCAAAATGTCAGCTTATTTTTAAGTTCTAGGAATATATCCCCACCCCCAACCCCATTCCTTCAATGTATTAGCTACAGGACAGAATTTAGACTGACTTGTCAATACTCGGGAAGAAAATACAATTACTCTGACCAATGAAAGAAATGGTACCCTAAAAACAGTACAAACTTAACAGGAAAAGGCCCAAAGTAAACAAAAATATAGGCAAGAATTTATGATACGTAACAATAAAGAATGACTAAAAAATGTGTACACGTATATATAATGGACACAGAGACCACAAAGTAAAAAACAGTACTTAGTTTCTTACAAGTTTGAGGAGGTTAAACACTTATTCCAACCATGTTACCATTTTTTTCAAAATAGTTGGCTACTCTTCTTTCATAATTGCTTTTAGAAGCTGAGGTACATCATTTGGAATATTCCTAATGGTGGCAAATCTTTTAAACTCTGAAGATGAACTTGACTTTAAAGTGGGAGATGAGCCACCTGGTATCATCTTGGTAGTCTGAAATCTCTGGAGGGCCATTCTAATGAAGAATCCATGATCCAGGGAATCTTTATCTCTTTAATCCACCCAAACACCTGCAAACTACATTCATTACCAATTTCTAGTTGCTCTCTTCCAAGATGTATCTCTATTTGAGTTTTTTGTATTTTTATAATAAAGCACCAATGACTTTTTTTTTTTGAGATGTAGTCTCGCTCTGTTGCCCAGGCTAGAGTACAGTGGCGTGATCTCGCTCACTGCAAACTCCACCGCCTGGGTTCAAGTAATTCTCCTCCTGTCTCAGCCTTTCAAGTAGCTGGAACTACAGGCAGGTGTCACCATGCCCAGCTAATTTTTGTATCTTTAGTAGAGACGGGGTTTCACCATGCTGGTCTTGAACTTCTGAACTCAGGTGATCTGCCTGCCTTGGCCTCCCAAAGTGTTGGGATTACAGGCATGAGCCACTGAGCCCAGACACCAATGACCATTTTTAATAGCTTCCTAAGTCTAAGACATAGCATGCGGGTCACAATGAGAACTATAAAATTAAGACCTAATTGTGCAATGGGCTCAAAGACAAAGGTGTCAACTCAATGACAGGATCAGATTATTCACATAGTTTTTAAGACTACATCAATTTCCTTTGAACATCTTTACTCTCACCACCATAGTCTGCCTCTTTCATTAGCAAGATGGAAAAGCAGCCATACAAAATACAAATTTGTAGCCAAAAAGTGCTATAATGCACTTCAAAATAAATACTCCATAGAATCCTAATATGCCTACTACAAGAATGTTATTGTGGACAAATGTAATACAACTTTCAGCCATTCCAACTCTTTGATGCACACAAATCATCACAAATTTACTATTTAATATGATTTTTCTTTAGACTATGTCACAGCATTCCTGTATTTACTCAAAAAGCCACAACAACTGCACTATTTTAATGCTTCGGTGGAACTGTGAGTTATCATTTAGGCTTTAATGTACCAATCAATACTTTACTGTTCTGTCATGCAAATGCTTCTTGTTTCCCTTCTCCTTCATTTCCTTTTGACACACTCAGGCAATCTACCAGTTCCATTCGTTGCCAGTTTCTTTTTTTTTTTTAATTATACTTTAAGTTCTGGGGTACACGTGCAGATCTTGCAGGACTGCTGCATAGGTACACACATGCCATGGTGGTTTGCTGCCTCCATCCCCCCGTCAACTACACCAGGCATTTCTCCCAATGTTATCCCTCCCCAACCTCCCCACCCCCACTATCCCTCCCCTAGCCCCCCCACCCCCCCAATAGAACCCAGTGTGTGCTGTCCCCCTCCCTGTGTCCATATGTTTTCTTTGTTCAACACCCACCTATGAGTGAGAACATGTGGCGTTTGGTTTTCTGTTCTTGTGTCAGTTTGCTGAGAATGATGGTTTCTAGATTCATCTGTGTCCCTACAAAGGACATGAACTCATCTTTTTTATGACTGCATAGTATTCCATGGTGTATATGTGCCACATTTTCTTTATCCAGTCTATCATTGATAGGCATTTGGGTTGGTTCCAGGTCTTTGCTATTGTAAACAGTGCCTCATTGCCAGTTTTTAAAAGTTAATACATATTCCCCCCCAACACATCAGTCAATAAATTAAGCATAATACTTGTTATTGAAGATAATTTCTATCTCTGTGAATCATACATTGGCAAACACAAAAACACCAGGGCAAATAAATGGAGCGTCATCCTGATTCATCATTCTTACCTCATATCTGAACTATCACTAAGCCCTATCAATTCTATGTCTCTCAGAGCAAAACATTCTATTTGTCATGTTCACTACTGTTTTCTCAGTCCATAGGACAGATCCTGGAATAAACAAGAGCTTAATATTTTTCATGAATAAATAAATCAGATCTGGAAAATATAAAGGGTTAGGAGGGAGATATCTGATCAAGTCATTTTGTATTAAAAGTTCAATTTTCAAAACTTAAAAGTCTTATCAATAAAAAACAATGTTAGGACCTAGAAATAGAAATTCCATTTGACCCAGCAATCCCATTACTAGGTATATATCCAAAGGATTATAAATCGTTCTACTATAAGGACACATGCACACGAATGTTCACTGCAGCACAGTTTACAATGGCAAACACCTGGAACCAACCCAAATGCCCATCGATGATAGACTGGACAGGGAAAATGTGGCACATATACACCATGGAATATTATGCAGCCATCAAAAACGATGAGTTCGTGTCCTCTGTAGGGACATGGATGAACCTGGAAACCATCATTCTCAGCAAACTGGCACAAGAACAGAAAATCAAACACCGCATGTTCTCACTCATAGGCGGGTGTTGAACAGTGAGAACACATGGACACAGGGCGGGGAGCATCACACACTGGGGTCTGACGGGGGGAAATAGGGGAGGGACAGCGGAGGGTGGGGAGTTGGGGAGAGATAGCATGGGGAGAAATGCCAGATATAGGTGATGGGGAGGAAGGCAGCAAATCACACTGTCATGTGTGTACCTATGCAACAATCTTGAATGTTCTTCACATGTACCCCAAAACCTAAAATGCAATTAAAAAATAAATAAATAAAATAAAATAAAATAAAAAATAATATTTGAAAATACACTTGGTATTACAGTAATGGTAAAAGAGGTTTCAGGGTAATAACCAAACTTTTCTTTTGCACTATGAGGTTGCTGAAAAACAAGCAATGACTATACATGGCAAAATTAGAGATCCAATCAGGAGGCAGAAATCACACAGTAATTTGAACTTGGAAAGCTTAACATAAAGAAAATATCACAGAGGACTGGAATAATGAGAGATTAATAAGAAATAAGACAACTATAAAGATTCTAGGAATGACAAATATAAGAAGCACTCACTACCCCTAGGGTTGAGATAAAGGTCCTCCCACTCCCTCCAGACTCAGATGCAGACCTTGTTGGAGGGCACAGACAGTGGCTCACTGAATGGCAGAGAAGTGTGGTGAGGTGCCAGGGGGACCCGCCAAAAATCCTCCCTCTTCGGTGCTAGGGAGAACTGTTTACTGAGAGGTGTTTCACTGGAGACCTTCCATTATGAAACCAACTAAGATGGGTATTAGGGGAGGTTGCTGGCTGCTGCTGACCACTATGCAGTACAAGATCCAGGCCTTGGAGAAGGTGTTCGTGCTACAAGCAGAGGCCTTCAAGAAAGCACACTATCAGTACAAACACCCTTGCCTCCTGCAATGCCCCTCCAGTGCAGCCTACTGACAAAGCTTAACATTCTGCCAGGTGACAAAAAAAAAAAACACGTAAAGGACCCAGCTCCACGTCCACAGAACATGCAAAAAGAATTTACAAATGGTCTCTAACTTGTGATGGTGCAGAACAATGCACATTCAGTAGAAACCATACTTGAAGTACCCATACAAAGATTCTGTTTTTCACTTTCAGTACAGTATTCAATAAATTACACCAGATATTCAACACTTTATTATAAAATAGGCTTTGGGTTAGATTTTGCCCCACTGTAGGCTAATGTAAGTGTTCTGAGCATGTATACAAAGCAAACTAGGCTAAAGCCATGATTTTCGATAAGTCAGGTATATTAAACTCATTTTTTACTTACTGTATTTCCAATTTACAATGGGCTTACCAGGATGTAATCCTATCATAAATCGAGGAGCATCTGTATTAGAAGCTAAGAGGCACAGTATAGTGGCCTTGGCTACTCAGCTTCCATATGTACTCTTCTCTACACATTTGAATTCCCTTATGATAACAATAATAATTTTTAAAAAGCCAGAAACAGAGGGGGCTTCCTCAGCATCAAGTTCCTGAAGCACAGGCAGCTTCTCCTGCACCCATTCATACTTATAATTCCTTTTCTAACAACCAGTCAAGAGAGGAATACAGGCTATTAATGAGGAAATTCCACTTCTTTTATAGTTCACATCAGAATCAGTTCTTTTTATGAGTCCTTCTTATACAAAGGAAGTTGTGTGCAAGCGCACGTGCATGTGCGTGCATGTGCGTGTGTGTGTGTGTAGAACTCTGGCACTAGATAATCTTGGTTAAAATCCAGGTCTATCACTTTCACCTGTAGTGCTTTAAGAAAGTTATCTGTTTCTTTCCCCTATAAAATGAGGAGAATAATATCTACCTTGTAGGGTTGTTGTGAAGAGTAAATCAACTAAGTGAAGATTAAATCAAAAACCTGTGTGAAAGTTGTGTTCTAAGCGAGTTAATTTCCTGTCTCCCCCATACTACATGAAAGCTCCATAAAGAGGCAGAGGAATTTGTGTTTTGTTCCCTTATTCCCACTACCTAGAACAGTTCCTAGACTAAACAGGGGTTGAAATATTTGTTTAATGAAAACAAGTAAACCACTGATCACAAGCTCTTCTCTTAAACAAAAAAAAGGTAATGACAACTTTTCAAAGTTCTTTTTTGTGTGTGTGTGACAAAAGTCTCACTCTGTTGCCTCACTATAACCTCAGACTCAAGGGATTCTCATGCCTCAGCCTCTCGAGTAGCTGGGATTACAGGCACGTGCTACCATGTCCAGCTAATTTTCGTATTTTTAGTAGAGATGTTTCACCATGTTGGCCAGGATGGTCTCGATCTCCTGACCTTGGGTGGTCCACCCACCTCAGCCTCCCAAAGTGCTGGGAATACAGGCATGAGCCATCACGCCCAGCCAACTTTCTGAAGTTCTAAAGACAACTTAGAGTTTAGCAACTGAGAAAGTTAATGGAAGGAGGAAGGAAGAAAAAATAATGTCAATCTCTTCTTTAAGACCAATAATCAGTAACACATTACTTTAGTGTTTTAACTTGTCTGGTTCTGGCATATACCAGTTACATGGCCTGGGAAAAAATTTCATTCCACTTGAGCCTCAGTTTTCCCTTTTCAGGGGGAAATAAACATCTACTTCAAAAGATTGTTGAAACATAAAATAAAGATCTAAATGACAGCATCTAGGATAAAGTTTGTACTCTACTGAATCTCAGTATCATCTAAATGTGACCTCTGGTTTTTCTAGTTTGACCAGCATACAAATAGCTTTCACTGTGCACTCAATCTGAGCTTTAACTGAAAAAGCTGTTCTCAAGGGGTTTCAGAAACAGGAGATACTGCATCATTTAAGTTTCATCATATGGCAAATTCTGTAATCTCCCAAAACATTCTTTCCAAGAATTTCTATGAAAAGAATATATGATTGCATTCTGAATCCACTGAAGGTAAAACAAGAGCATCCAAGACATATCTAACTTATACATGTCCAAAACAGAAAAAAAAACCCAACAAGTGTCTGACATTAGATTAAATGGTAAATATTCTGAAAAGTGACCCTATTGATAAGACAGCCACATTGTTTAGCAGAAAAGTAATAATTTATTCATGTTTTCACAATATTCATGGTTAACTTTCTAGAACTTATTAATTTCTCTATTAATTTCCACCAAACAGACATAAATGTCCTTTCCAAAATTACCACAAAATACAGGTTATAAAAACACTACTACTGGCCAATTTGTAGTGATACCAGAGCATACATTCTTATTATTTACTACTCTAAGGAGCTGTTGGCAAAGTTCTCATTCATTCTTAACTTACAGAAACAAATAATTTTATCATAGACTCAAAATAGAAAGTGGTGATATCTATTTTTCTGGCAGTACTAGAGCTCAATTAACAAGCAGTCTTTCTAAACCTCACAGCAGACGAAACACTAGCTTTGCTAAAAATAATACAAAACGATGGATGTTAAAACTAGAATAGATCTTATCTACTATAAGTACCACCAGTCTTACAGCGATGGAAGTTTTAATATTTGAAATGTAGAAATACAGTTTTCAAGATTTGTAGGCTCCACAGACCCCTGGTGTTCTAGGTGAGAAAACCTAGACCCAGAGAATTTAAGTGACTGGGTCCCACTCTCTCGCTCCAAACACAAACGGTGAGTCCAGTCAGAGACAGTGCTGATTAAAGCTGATTTTCTCTACTTTATGAAAAATCCTCTTATCAGAAAAAGTATGTGATACTGCTCTTTCGGTATCACGTGATCTACACTGTGTGTGTGTGTGTGTGTGTGTGTGTGTGTGTGTGTTAAAAGATACACCAGTGATCACAAATTACAGTTTTGCTTTCCCTTACCTTCTTACAAGAGCAGCTAGATCATGAAAAAGGAGCTGCTAGTAGTAGGTGTACATAATAGATGCCACCACTCACATAAGTCTTTATTGGAAAACTGGGATGTGACATCACCACCAGCTTACACAAGAGAAAAACACAAACTAAGTTACTGACAGCAGAATCCTGAACCACCCAACTTGAGTTAAAAAGAAACAAAAGTACACCACTATATCTAAGTAAGTATCGAGACTTTGGGTTAAAATCGTATTCTCTTTCACCAGTCTTACAGTCATTTTGTAACAAATTTTAATAAACCTGATATGCATTTCATGGCCATGTCTGAGGTTGGCTAATTTAAGCATCCCTATATAACACACTTCACACTTGGTAACTTGCTAATTACCTATGGTTAACAAATGTTTCATATGGTATGTTTTCGAAACTTTCAGTGAAGCACTTTAACATTTTTAACCCAGCAAAACAAACAAAAACCGTCTAATAACCCACACGAGTAGAAAAATGACCTTAAGCTTAACCTTAAACACAGGTTTAGCAAGTAAGGCAAATGGAGAGAAGTCCATCACTATTTAGGAGGCAGAAAAATCTCCCCTCCCCGCAACACACACAAAGAGGGGTGGCAGTGGAGGGCAGGCTCATAAACCGAAGGTATACTACTGAGCAAGTCAAGCGATTCCTCCCGTTTTCCGCATTCTGCAACCCTGGATCGCTTGGGGTGCGTTTAGGGCCGCAATCTACAGCCTTCATTCCAGAAGACCCCAGCATTTCTACGTGGTGTCCAAACCCAACTGCTGGGCAAAGAAGGGCTGAAGACCAGGCCGTGCCACTCAGGGACGTCGGAGGTAGGGCAAGAAACCTTTTCCACTCTCAATAGAAATCGGAGCAATGGGTGTATTATGGAAGACTTCTTCGGAAGGTCCCCTAAGACAAAGGGCTGCGAGTCAAGAACGATCCCCAAGCTCGGGAGCGGGGATCGAACGGTCCCGGGCCCGCATCCGCGCAGCCTGCACCCCGCGCCCAGCCGGCGCCCGACCGCGGTGCCCAAATTCCGGAAGTATTCGGAGACCCTCACCCAGCCCGCCCGGGCTGACCCTGTCCCCAACCCATACGCCCGCGGACCGAGCTCCTCACCCTGGTGATTGAACAGTCTCCATATTCTGGTGAAGAGAATTCCCATTCTCGGGCAGCGGACCCCCTTCCAGACACCTGGGCCGCCTGGCCTCCCCTGGCTCAGGCTGAGCGGGAGGAGAGAGACGCGCTGGAGCCTCCGCCTCTGCTGCTGCTCCCGCGCTGGCCGCGGGCCCGCTTCCAGGGAACCGGAGGGAGGCCGAAGCCCAGGCCGCCCTGCCGCGCGCGAGGCCCCGCCGCTGCCGCCGCGGCACTCGCCTGGCTCGCGGACATCGCCGCCGCGTTCTCTGCGACGAGCCTCGCGGGCCACCGTCCTCCCCCAGTTCCTCTCGGGCGGCAGCGGTGGCGACGACCACGCGGGCGGGGGAGGCGAGGGGGCGGGCCTGGCGGGACGTGAATGAGTGCGCAGGCGCGCGGCCAGAGGGGCGGAGCCTGGGAAAGGGCGCCCGCCCAGTCCTCGCTTTTTTGCAAAACCAAGACGGCTGAAGGCGCTGGATCTTGCCCTGGGACCGAGGCTGTGCAGGCTGCAAGTTGGGGCAGATGGCTTCCACCTGCTCGCTGTTGCGTCCCCGCCGAGTGTTTATATTTCCCTCGAATCTCCTCCATTGTGCCATAATGAAAACATATAATTGAGTACCCAATGTCCATCCTCAACCCTTCACATCCACTACACCAAAAGTTCCACGTCTTGACCCTCTAGGACATGGTGTCCCCAGTGGGTCTTTGGGGGGAAAAGCCTGCCGCCCTCTGACACTTAGCGAAGTCAGTGGCCTTACCTAAACTGATTTTTGCACTTCATGGCTCTTTTCTCTCCAATCGCTCTTCACTCTCAGGTCAGTATTGCCCAAAGCAACGATTTTAATCAAGTCATTCCCCTGTTTAAAAACTTGTAGTGGCCACTAAAGCTCCACCCCTTTCTGTTCTCCTTAACCTTAGTAAAAGGGAAAAGAAAGAAAAGTTGGAAGAGTTGTAGGAGCCATTTGAACTGCTTTGCACGCCCATCCCCAACAGGTGAATGAAATTAAGCAAAATCAACAATAAGCTGCACCTTCCCACCTCACTTCTCCTAACTACACACTGTCTTATCTCAATATATACAAAAGTAATTTTTTTGACTTCTTTGGGGGCTTTATGGTTAGAAAGCCAAAGTTTAGAGAAGCCATACATGAGGGAAGGAAAATCATAGTAATCCATATTAATTTATGATTATCATGTCTGGATTTGCTTAATACTCTGTAGGCTGTTTAGAAAAACAATATAGTTTGTATAACCAGTTTGCATTAACTCTTTAATATTTCCATGCACGCTGTAGGTAATGCTTTGGTAGCTCTAAGACTTTTACAGACTCCCACACAGATGTCAACTTATGAAATGGATGTCACATACACATTAAGTTGTGACGTTGGAGCTTCATATTTTACAATCTACCTTAAGGAAATGGTCTCCCAGGTTATTTTCTGAGTGAAGAAAGAGAGAGAGAGAGAGAGACAGTTAAAGATCAATTTATCTGTGATTAGAGAGAAGTGCAAAATGTCATTGGAGAGACTTCTGATTCCAGGCATAAGAGAGTAGGATGGTTTGAATATGTCCTCCTACCATTAGCAAATAGAAAACTGAACCAAGTACAGGCAATGACATTTCAGATATTGAAAAACACATCACAGGACTGTGATTCTCTATAACAGAGAAACAAACAAGTGGAGTCTTACCATTTCTTGGACTTCATGCCTAAAAGCAATTCCCAGTCACATCAGAAGGACGTGGGAATCCAAATAAGAATCTGGAAACCTCCTAGAACTGAAAACGCAGATCAGTATTCCCAGAGATCGAAGTGGCTAGAATTTGTGAAGCAGAGTAACTGGAAGGAGGGAGCTACACAGAGAAAAGTTCTAGAAACCTGCGAAGGGGCCATTGAGTCTTTGGCTGCATATCAGTTTGTGCTCATGTAGTATGAACTCCCAGGAGGCTGGCCAATCACAACCCCTGAGGAAAAATAAGTACCAGGGAAATGTAATGCAAATGATTCTCAGAGATGACCATGGATCAGGAGTCATTTGAGTTCCCTTTAGCCAGAGTGAAGAGAACTGAATATGTAGGACAGGGGTGTCCAATCTTTTAGCTTCCTTGGGCCACACTGGAAGAATTGTCTTGGGCCACACGTAACATAAGCTAACACTATTGATAGCTGATGAGCTAAAAAACATGAATAAAATCACAAAAATACAATGTTTTAAGAAAGTTTACAAATTTGTGTTGGGCCACATTCAAAACCATCCTGGGGCCAGGTGCGGCGGCTCACACCTGTAATCCCAGCACTGTGGGAGGCCAAGGCGGGCAGGTGGCTTGAGGCCAAGAGTTTGGAACCAGCCTGGCCAACACGATGAAATCCTGTCTCTATTAAAATTACAAAAACTAGCCAGGCATTGTGGCACACGCCTGTAATCCCAGCTATTTGGGAGGCTGAGGCAGGAGAATCGCTTGAACCCAGGAGGTGGAGGTGGCACTGAGCCGAGATCGCACCACTGCACTCCAGCCTGGGCGATAGAGTAAGACTCTGTCTCGAAAAAAAAAAAAAAAAAAAAAAGCTGTCCTGGGCTGCATGCAGCCCACAGGCTGCGGCGTTGGATAAACTCGACATAGGGCATTCGGTGGACACCTCAGAAGCCTTAGAAAAGGAGCTAAATGGCCTAAGAATAAGCTCAATACAAAACCAGTCCTAAAGGAGCTTAAAACCAAACCTTGAAAGGGCGAAACTAATTCACAATTGCCTGCCAAAACAAGTACAACATTCTTTAAAGGAATACAAGATTGAGTCATCAACAATGTAAAATTTACATTGTCCTAAATCCAATAAAAAAATCACTGGATGTGCCAGGAAACAGGAAAATGTGATCCATAACCAAAAGAAAATTACAGAAATACCCAGGCATGGGGACATTAAGTGATTGCCCTAAGTTCATGGCTAGTTATTGCTGGATCTAGGCTTTGAACTCAGACAAGAGTTAGATCCCCACTCAAACCACTATGCCAATCTGCATGTTGTATGAAAATACAACTAAAATGCTTTTCTCCCTAGTCCATTTTATTATTGGAAGTATGCTGATGACAAGAGAAATAGCTTCAGGCATATGGCTGGTGGATGCATTTCAGATTGTTGGCTGAAATACTTTGATAGTTGAGATAGACTTATATAATACCTCTCCAATAACTGACCTACTCTTCATTCAGTCAACATTTATTGTATTCCAGACACTGTTTCGTATGCTTCAGATGATTACCGAGATTAAATGTAACACATGAGTACGTATTTTTAAAGAAAAATTCTTTTGAGAGAGAAGTTTCAATGGGCTTTTGTTTCCTCACTTGTATTTGCATCTAATAATCCATGTCCTGCCTGCTTTCCTGGGTGATCAGATGAATTAAATGTGATAATGTTTGTGAAATAACTTGACTCTAATAAATCACTATATAATCCTAATACAGTGAAAATAATCAACACAATACATATTTCTTTTCTCTCCTATACTGTGCAATAACAGAAAAGTCAAATTCCAATCAAGTCTTAACATAGA
Source organism: Ateles fusciceps (assembly GCA_036589455.1). NCBI lineage: Eukaryota > Metazoa > Chordata > Mammalia > Primates > Atelidae > Ateles > Ateles fusciceps. The sequence goes on along the minus strand of JAZHEH010001266.1, from coordinate 10,776,640 downwards.
CAATTGACCCCCAATACATACAATGGAATTCTTACAGGTATAAGATAGCTTCAGAAACGTCTGATAACTATGACATTAATCATTTTGGAGTGGGTGACTTGTGAACAATATAATATTTCATCTAATATTTTTTTCTATATTCAATCCTATTTTGCACATGTATTCTAATATGTTTTATTTCACACATATTTAACTTATAAACTCTTTCCTAAAACAGTACATATTTTGTGATTACTTCATAGCACCTGGCAGAGTATTCAGAAAATAGTCATTTGGTTGAATCTTTCTTTTTAGGATAACTGTTTAGACTTCTTTTTTTTCTTAGAAGAGTACCTACTGATTTACAGTATTTCTTCAATATATTTCTAGAATAATATAAAGGAGAGCTATAACGCTGATTTCAGTGGTTTTTTTTTCATTTATTATATAAAAGAAAAAAAGTAATGCAGTGGTTTTGTACACATTTGAATTCCATAAAACAGATCCATAGAAATTAGGATACTCTATGCATGCAGTCTGCATTTTCTTTGTTAAATGTTTTTATTCACAAAAATAACACCACATTTTTTTTTCTTTAAAGCCACTAGAGCAGAGGGAGCACAAAGCATGCAGCACTGTACACATTTGCATAGTATATTTTACCCAGCATGCCTTGTAGAATGCTACACATACCTATATCGGAAAAATAAAAGGGGACAGGTTCTTAAAATAAATAACTAAAATTTAAAGAAAGAAAGAAAGAAAATTATTTGACAAAGGCATTTTTGATCCTACTTTGTCAATGGAGATATAGCAATAGCCTGGGATTTCAACAGCCCTCAGAATAGTAGGAAAAACTGTTTTACATCATTTTGCCATATTTCTGATTCAGCATGTTTTATGTTAATATTTATTTTTATTCTCTCCCACCATCCCTTCAAAAACACAGCTAATGGCTTTAACTTATGTTTCAAAGTAGTATTCCGTACAAAACAAATGAAAGAATCTCTAATATAATTTTGTTGTTGTTGGGACATCTGCATTGATCATTCTGACTTGAGGCTGTGAAAAATATGAACATTTCAAACATGTCCAAAATTCAGAGGAGCCCTATGAGCTCACCTGCTGTGACTCTCTGTTGTTGTTATTGAAAGAGAAGAAATAAGAAGAGAAAATATAGTATGAGTGTTATCACAAAATAAAATTTAATAAGTTTCGTGGAAGGGAATAAAACAAAAGAAATTACATCCACAGATTGCAAGGCTATGAAATAAATTCCTGGAAAAATATCAAGCAGCAAGTTTAAAAGATGGTAGATGAAGTAAATCTGACAAAACTTAGAACTAAATGGACATACTTTTAAAAAATATGACTGCCAAATTTAACAGTGGATTTTGTTATAAGTTTGTGCTATAACAAATGTGCTTCTTTCTCCTCAATCTATTTTCATATTGGCAAAATATATATTTTATAATTTTGTACTGTACAATATATGTTTTTGCTACATTATTTTTCTACTGCTAATGCAGATTATAAGTAACAACATAGATTTATTTTGGCAATAAAATGCTTTCATTTTAATAACGTCCCAGAAAATATTGTAAGGCATATGAAAAATAGTATGCAACAATATAGCGTTAATGATCCCGCATCTTTAAATACATCCCTTATGCATACAGAATTCATACTGATTTCAGTTAAAAGTGTGTGAAAGTGGCATGCAAGTAGGGCAAGAGTGGCCCCTACATAAATATAGACATTGCCATTTGTTGAGAAATTTAAGTGTTCAAAACATAACCAAGAACACTTACGAAGTATTGAAAACCTAGAGGCCAGCCACTACTGGTTCTTAGTTCCCCTTTTCACTCCTTAGACTTTTCAAATGAGGAAGTATCTGTGTATCTCCCAAACCACTCTAAATTCACCAGTAACATTTTCTACTATCCTTCTGCAAATGGTATATCATGAGAAACAAAAGAAAGTTTCATCTATAACTATGACTCCCCCAAACCAATTGCTACTCACTCTTAATTATGCTTTGTTTATGGCAAGTAGAAGTTACAACCCTTAGGATTATCTGATGAGATACTTTCTAGTCTTGTCATAATATCCCTCAATTACATGAAGCATTTAGAATTAATGATCGACAAGTTAAAAGAGATAGTTTCTATCAAAGGATGTATTTCATTTAAGAAAGGCCATTTTAATAAAAGAAAAAACCTTCTAAAAGTAATTTTTGAATGCTGTTGTTCTGGGTATCCATGTAAGCCAATTTTACTATTTTGACTAACTTGACTACTTAAGTCAAAAAGAAGGTCGTCCTTATTGTCTAACAGCTAATTGACTTGACTGGTTTGATCATGATTATCATTTTAAAGAAGAGGACTGTTCTCTGCCCCATAGACACAGCTTGCATAGACAGAGCTTGAGTAAGTAACTTAGTAACAGTTGTAGTATTGACTGTATTTAAAGGTATGAGAAACTAATAAAACAGATTTTATTACATAATTTCCTATAAAGTTTTCATTCATATAGTCATTCAAGGATGAGTTTTATATAATTTAAAAAAAAAAAACATGCAACATTGTCATAAAAGACAAAGGCAGAAATATAAAAGGAATAAGGGGTACATAGCATTTATTTGAAACACTGATATGAAGTTTATTCCAATTACATGGGAGTCCAAGATAATGCATATCCTTACCCAGTAAATGGCTAAGTCATGCTCTGGGTCTCTGTATAAGTCAAGGATCAACAAAATGTGAATCTGCAAACCAGCGGCTCTTAAACATAAAGTCTCTGTACCTCTACTCTCTTTAGACTTACAACTAGATATTATAACAAGTTGCACACAAAGGCAATCCCCTTGCAGTTTGTTGTGTTCCCTATGATGACTTATCTGTTAAATTAACCTTGCCTCATGATAAACTGTGAACCAATTCAAGAAAACTTCGCTAACATGGAAGAAACGAAAAGGGTGCCAAGGGCATTTTGGAAACAGTTTAAAATCTAAAGGGAAGGCGTATTTTAACACTCTATGCATTTAGCTTTGCAGCAAGGTTAGCCAGAATAGTAATAAATTTGATCACTACTTATTGACAAGTGTTTTTCCCTTTAAAGACAGATTGTCTTCTCTAGAGAAGAGGTAGTAAATATATCCATACATAGGGTAATTTCTATAATGGTATTACATTTTTTAAGCAAATACCAAAATAAAACTGTTTAACTAAGAAAATATACACTAACATGCAAATTAAGGTTGCCAAGAAACATTCTTAATGGACATCCTGGGTCTTAACAACATTTTGTGATATGTTTATTTAAAGAGTTTAAATTTGCAAATCATCTTTTGGCATAATTTCCTTTCCTTATTCCTTTCACTGCTTCCACTTCCTGTTATGAATTTTAAGGCCCCCACACAAAAGACAAGTTCAAGTATGCAGGTATGAAAGAGGTTAACATTCCAAAAATACATTTTGCAAACAACAATAATTAAATAGCAAATTATTTAAAGGGAACAAATAATTGTCTAGGATTTGACATTAGTAAAATTCATTTCATTAAAGATTGACTGCAATGACTTATATAGTCACAAGATTAAGATTCTTATTAGGAAAGATCGTCAGTCTAAATTGTTAACAATTTCAACCTTCTCTCCAAAAGAACTGTATAAAGATAAGAGAGAATCATCATTTATAAACAATTCTAAGTGTTGCTTTAAATATTAAACAAGATAATGTTGTTGGTTATTAAAGTCACATTATACCCTTGAGAGTTAACATGAGGATTGACAAATTGCATTCCTTTTTTTCCAGAACTACCTTTCTACACTGTTACACCAGTCCACATTGTTACGTCTGTAACTGAAATTACAGAATTCTAGTATGTGGCTTCTGCTGTAAAACAGCCTCAAAACAGTAAAAGACTTGCTTTTCCTGCTTATAATTTTTTGTTATCTTTAAATAAAATTAATTAAAAACAAAGTATTTATGGAATATGTATTTTTCAAAGGTGCTTGGTGTGCTTGGCAAAAATAAAACTTTTCATTTAGTATATATCTAGATTTTAAGTATCATTTACACAATAAACTCTTAAGTCTTTAAAAAAAATAAGATGTATATCCCTTATTTGAGGAAGATAAACTTATTGCAGAAGGAAGGGGAAAGAATATGCCAAATTAAAGTAAATATTTAAATATATCCATCAATAAAATATACATTATACCCTTTCCAAGATTGTTTGCCTTTGAATAAGAATGCAAAGCAAAACAGGTATGGGCATCTGATGGTAAATAATAGATTGGTTTTGTGCACAGATATTGAATGAGCCTCTCTTTATCAGCATGACACGGAAGACTAGAAACAAGGCTTTGAGAGGCCTTTAAAAACAAGTGACTTTAAAAAAGTTGAAAGAAGATGGTAATCTTGATGACTAGGAAATATATGTAAATGCTGTTACAGCTACCTGCCATAAAATGTAAATATCTTAAAGTAGTTAAATGACCAAATTCCTAATGCTACTACAGAAAAAGCTGAACAGCTGTCTAGTCTAAATTTATACACCTTGGTGCACTCTTTGCAATTAAATACTTAAATGCGCACAAACAAGAAACCAGCAAAGCATATAGAAAAATGTTTTGGCTAATGTTTTCTTTCTCATGCAAGTATGTGCTGTACATGTAATAAATATATTTTTGTTTGCTGGAAGATGCTCTTCGTGTGTTCTAACAAAGTATTCAGTAATGGCAGGTTATATGTTTATTAAAGTGCCTAATGGATATAACTCTTTTAAAATGTCTTAACTGAAAGTTTTATAAGCTTCACTAGATGACAGAAGAATCTCACAAGCCAGTATCACATGTTAATTTTAAAATTTACTAAGCCCATATTTTTTAATTGTATCAAATATTTGAAATGATTTACAGAATTATAGGTATCCTCATTATCAGCTAAACAGGTTCATAATGGGGTACATACAGTGAACAGAAAGGCAGGGGGCATGTTGTAAGGTTGTAATGGGGTTCAAGATATGTATAACTAATCAATAATATGGAACTTATTTCCATGGTCAAGAAGATTACTGAACTGGTGCATGCTTTGAGTGCCTAAATATTGACAAGCTTGCGGAAAATAGAATATAAAATTAATTATCATTATTTTCAAAAATAGGCTTCATGACATGTACTAGCAGAAAAGGACTTTTGTGCCTGGATTTATTGGGGTTTTAGAAAATGCATGCATTGTGGACCTTTAGAAACAAGAGTTATTTTTTCAAAGACATTTGTGTAAAAAGGGTCAATTTCAATAATTTCTTGGATCATAGTGAATCTAAGGCTTCCTTAATAATATAAAACATAGGTCACCAATTCCATAATTATAGCCATTGGAAAACTGTGAAGACTTAATAAGATGAAGAGGAGTGTTCATTAGAAATAAGGCGGCTCAATCTCCAAATTCTTTATAATTTTCTGCATTAAAAATGCTATAATTTAAGTCAACAAATATTTTCTGAATCTATGAGTTTATTTTTTGCTGCAAGCTTTTAAAATCATCATTTGTTTTAACTTTTTTCAATCAGTCACTTTGTTAAAAAAAAAAAAAAAAAAAACACCTCTTGAACATCAAAGTCAAATGTGTCCACATAAAACAAAAATCCTTAGCATGATTTAAAGAATTGTTGAAGGGCCAGAACATTCAGATATCCAAAGACAGAGACTGAGAGAAGCAATGGAAAGATACTCAATCGTGTTGGCGGGAAATACTGACCGTGCGTTGTGTTAAGTGGAATAGATGAATTCCCATCTGCAAGTGTTTAGCTTTGCACTCGGGAGGGCTGGTACCACATCCTTACTATCTGACTTCACATTCCTGGATGTATGCAGTTGTGCTCAGATTCATTAAAGGGAGAACACCACCCCATTTTATATTCCATATAACCAGCTATCTTTGGGCTTCTCTTTACTGTTTTCTCTCACTGCTGAAAAAATTTTGAGGTTTTTTTGCTTGTTTGTTTTTGCCAACTTCAAATAAGCTAACAGTACTGACTAAACAAAAAGCGAAACACTTTGAATACAACAGCTGTGCCAGGAAAGAAATAAAAATATTAAAATCTGAGGAGACTATATAATTTCTGCATTAAGATTTCTGAGATTTTTTGGCACTATCAATACATTTGGTAAGTTTGAAAAGTCATTCTGGCAACATTAACATATATTAAAATGTTTATACATTCCAACTTTAAGTGTGAATTTAGCTCCCAGCAAATAAATACCAAAGCTGGATTTGGTTTCTATTGGTATTTCGATTTTCTTATTATTAGGGTTTTTTCCCCCCAAGATTTTTCAATTCATTGCAACATGCTCAAGCAGACTTTCTAGTCAATTTACCCAAATTCCAACAGGAATTGGTTTATAAATTGGTTCCAACTGGAACTGGTCATTTGGAATTTCCAGCATGGGAAATTATTTTATATGTGCCTTCTAAGTACCCTAAATTACAAATTGATGTGTCTAAATCTATGAAGAAAACAAAATGTACTGTTATCATGTAAATGTTGCACTTAAAAATATCTATATGATCGGGCATCTAATATCCATCTAGACTCAAGGGCATAATGTAATTTTTTTTTTTTTTGCCCCTCACTTAGCATCAAATGACAGCAGCCCATTAGCACAGTAAATACTGTGCCGTGTTAGCCAAGTTAAGATGATTGGTTTATCCTAGCACTGCTATGGCAAATTGTCAACAGATGAATATTTTTTGTTTCATCAGACTCAAAGCCTATGTCGGGAGTCATGGCTATATCCCCCAGGTGATCCTCGGTCCCTGTGGGGTTTGTAAGTGTCCTGGTATGAGTCAGGGTAATCTTCTTCCACAAGAGGATAATGATCTCGGCTATGCTGGGAACTGGAAGACAAGCGGTTCCTACTCTTCCGAGCCCTTTCATTGTGATAATTTTCATCAGAGGTCATTAGACTTCGTCTTTCAATTGGAGAGTTCTCTGTGGAGTGGTTGCTGTGCCTCATTCGCTGACTCTAAAAATATCAGATAGTTCATTGATTAAATAATGTCAGCTTCATTCATCTAAACATGTAAATGTATGTCAAATAATAGGATCTGTACAATAAGATGCTTAATATCTGACTTAATAAGGCATTCTGATGCACCAATGGTCTGCTCAGAATATCTGCTTTTATTTATTTGGGACAAAACATGAAAAGATGCCAGAGAGTGTTGTTGACAGTTTATGAATTTAATTCCACAGTGCTGAATGACTGTGCTACCTATTGCAAATGCAGAATTGAAAGCTAACTGTTAAATGGAAACTTAATATATTTAGGAAGGCCCAATAATTCCATTTCTATTGCAAAAATGAAAATTATTTTACTATTGGGAAATAAAGTTCAGAATAGCATTTATTATTTTATTTAAATCTCTTGAATTCATATAATCTTTCTCTTTCTAAAGTAATACACCTCACCTTGATCTAACTGAATATTCCTTATACTATTTTTTTTTTTTTTAGACAGAGTCTTGCTCTGTCGCCAGGTGCCAGGCTGGAGTGCAATGGCTCCATCTTGGCTCACTGCAATCTCTGCCTCTCAGGTTCAAGCAATTCTTCTGTCTCAGCCTCCCGAGTAGCTGGGACTACAGGCACGCACCACCACGCCCAGCTAATTTTTGTATTTTTTAATAGAGACAGGGTTTCACCATATTGGCCAGATGGTCTCCATCTCTGACCTCGTGATCCGCCCTCCTCGGCCTCCCAAAGTGCTGGGATTACAGGTGTGAGCCACCGCACCCGGCCTCCTTTTACCTTTTAAAAACATTTTAATAAAATTATTATTTGTGCTGTTCATAAAATAAAGTGTTTGTGGCTGGGTGCATTGGCTCACACCTACTAATCCCAGCACTTTGGGAGGCTGAGGCAGGTGAATCACAAGGTTAGGAGTTCAAGACCAGGCTGGTCAAGATGGTGAAACCCCAGTGTCTGTTAATAATTAAAAAAAAAAAAAAAAAAAAAATTAGCTAGGTGTGGTGGTGGGCACCTGTAATCCCAGCTACTCGGGAGGCTGAGGCAGAGAATTGCTTGAACCTGAGAGGCAGAGGTTGCAGTGAGCCGAGATCACGCCACTACACTCCAGCCTGGGCAACAGAGTGAGACTCCATCTCAAAAAAAAAAAAAAAGTGTTTCTGCATCCTATATAAATGTAATAATCTTTCCAAGGGTGTATACAATAATTATAAAGCCAGCTAATTGATACATTTATAACTAAAGTGTCCTGCAAAATAATCTTCCAATATAAACTAAATTCCTTGAATATCATTAATTGAAATTAGTATCTTAAGATACTTATTTGATGGCTCAGAAAATGTTATTCCACATTTTTCTTCACTATGAGAAAACATTTATCTAATTGTATCTACCAGTTTAGATAGGTCACATCTTAAGGCACAGTATCCTGGTGAAACCATGAGCCCAGACACATCTCATCTAAAGTACATTCAGATTCAGGCAGAAGGAAATTCATTTGACAGGTCACAGACTGTGCCTTTAACCTCAAGCAGGTGTCTAACAATGAAGTGTCAATAGTTACTGTGAGAAGAAATAGGCCACAGAATAAAGGGCAATACGTTAACTCATTAGTGAAACAGGGAGAACCACTCTAGGTGGATGTCTTAGCCGTGATGAGCCAAGAGTGTTGTATTCATTACAAAAGTGCAACATTGCATTTCTACCTATGTTACAGAAGCATATTGCTTCATGCATCTATTTCTCATTCCACAATGTACAATTCAGAGCCGATCCAAACTAGTCAATGGTAATGTACACTCAGATCAGCCCAAGGAAGTGAAACAAGGCATAAAATAGTCCTAATGCATGTATATGTGCTGTACATTACCACAGTACATGTTTCATGTTCATTTCTAATTTCAAAAGCTATTCATTTATATGGCAGTTTTTCTGCTTACAAAGACACAATTTGGTAACAGAGTAATACAGCTATAATAGCATTTCAGAGAGTACCATTTATCTCAGAGTGAACTCCATATGATCGACAATTATGACTATCATTATAACCCATTAAAACAAAACTCATCATGATACAAGAGGGCTCAACTGACTACATGTTTCTCAGTTTGCTGCAGGTTTGGTCACATTCCAGCAGCTACCTGATGAATGGTAAATAATAATTGATGTAGAAAGGCAAGGTTCATCTTGTACCATGAGGTCTCTGGCTCCCTATCTCTAGCTCTGAGTGCAGTCCCAGAACAGCAGAAGAGAGAACCTCTTGATCCTGTGTTCGTCCTCAGCATCCCTAAAGGACACATGTCACAGCCACTTACAAAGGTGGGCGCTTGCAAAGCTCCAAGAAAGCTCAGGGATTGGTTACTGTTTCTGAACAGAGCATCTCTACTTATATCCACATTGTCTTGTGCAAGGTAGAGAGCAGGACTAGCAGCCGGGGTGGGGCAGGATTAGTTAAGGGCAGTTGAAAGGACTATCTGCACCCATATATTTTACTTAGCTATTGTGTAATCCTTACGAAGTAGCATTAAGAAGTAATGGAGGGGCCAGGAGTGGTGGCTCATGACGGTAATCTCAACACTTTGGAAGGCCAAGGCGGGAAGATTGCTTGAAGCCAGGAGTTTGAGACCATCCTGGGCAACAAAGTGAGACACTGTCTCTACAGATTTTTTTTTTAAATGATCCATGTGCATAGTGTGTGCCTGTAGTCCCAGCTATTTGGGAGGCTGAGGCAGCAGGATTGCATGAGCTCATGAGTCCAGAAATTTATGGCTGCAGTGAGCTATAATCATACCACTGCATTCCAGCCTGGACAACAGAGCGAGACTATGTCTCTAAAAAAAAGTAATGGACAGGTGCCCTGAATAGGCATTAAGTTTCCCAGCAGAGTTTACATGTAGGTGAGGTTAATTTACCTAAGTAAAATCCATTATAAATTAACAGAGAGCACAGTTTCTCAGGAAATGGGTCACTCTCTGGGTAGCTTTCTCTAGGATAGATCCTAATTAGATAGTATTTAAGATTTTTAAACATAATGTGCACTCTTCAGATTAAGGATGACTGAAGTCTCCATCCTAATCAAGTTCCCAAAGAATTTTATACGTAAGATTGTAAAAAGCACGAGCGACAAAGTGACAATACCTGTAACCCAGAAATTGCTGTGGGATATGGTGAGAGTGCTGTGGAGCCCAAATTCCTTCCCAGCAGCGGGGTCATGGGTGTGCTACTGGTTGTATGGGTGGCACGCCAGTATGCCTCCAGGTACTCCCCTAGATGTTCACACGCGTCCTCAAGCTGATTTTCATCCAATATAACATCAAACATTTCCTGTAGATGACAAGAAAACCCACTTTACTTCCATTTTAAGTTTTAGGCAATGAAACCTAAAATTCCACTTAACGTAGATAATAGCATTTTTAATAGCTATTAATATCAAATTTGAGGTGCTATATGGGCAGTTTCTAAAGTTAGGATCAAGTGAAGAGTTACACAGTTATCCATGAACAAATGTGGACATTACTATAAAAATGAGAGTGTTCATTCAGTATTTGGATCTTTCATTATTTAGAAAGAAAAAGATGAGGTAGGTGTAAATGCGTTATAGGTCAAATAAAATGAAAACCCATGTGTATTCACATCTTTAGCCATATATTCTTATAGAGCTGCACTCTACATGCTTCAGAATATAAGAGAAGCAAGTTAGTGGCATGGAGATGGGAGTTCTAGACATGTTTTGGGCAATAACCACATCTTTGGAATAAACATTTTTCCTCCTAAGGTAACTATGTTGAAGGGAATACGTTTACTTAGATAATTTTCACAGTGTTGGTGAAGATAATGTTATCTGTCTTACAATAACACAATAAGGAAAGAAAGTTTAGGATTCATAACAGAAAACCACATGGCAGTGGTTTCTGCTACCACAAGATCATTTCGTGAAATGGTTAAAAAAGAACAAGGGGTGTTTAATTGGGGAAAGCAGAGGGTCACAAAAGAAGCATCTGCTGTCCATGTTTTGGACATAAGGCCATTGTTCAACATCTGGTCTGTACTTAGGAAGTTGTTCTGCCCTAGAGGAGCAGAGTAACCTCTCCGCCCTCACCCCATTATTGCAGTGTGGCTGGGAACACAGACAGAAGATAAACCACAGACATATACTCATATACTCTTCTGAGGGAAAGTCAGAAAACTTTGGCACCGCACAAAGAGAAAAGTCATTTCACAGGTAAGTGTTAGCACATCTCAACTTTGTTTCTTTCTTTCTTTTTTTTTTTTTTTTTTGAGACGGAGTTTCCCTCTTGTTGCCTAGGCTGGTGTGCAATGGTGCAATCTCGGCTCACCGCAACCTCTGCCTCCCAAGTTCAAGCGATTCTCCTGCCTCAGCCTTCCCAAGTAGCTGAGATTACAGGCACCTGCCACCACGCCCAGCTAAGTTTTTGTGTTTTAGTAGAGATGGGGTTTCTCCATGTTGGCCAGGCTGGTCTTGAACTCCCAGCCTCAGGTGATCCGCCCACCCCAGCCTCCCAAAATGCTGGGATTACAGGAGTGAACCACCGTGCCCAGCCCACCCTCCGTCCTCCCTCCCTCCCTCCCTCGCTTCCTTCCTTCCTTCCTTCTTCTGTCTCTCTTTTTCTCTCTCTCTCTTCTATTTGAGACAGAGTCTCGCTCTGTGGCCCAGGCCAGAGAGCACTGAACCAAACACAACTCCCTGCAGCCTGGAACACCTGGGCCTAGTGATCTTCCCACCTAGCCATCCTCCCACCTCACTTCTTGAGTAGCTGGGACCACAAGTGTGCACCACTGTGCCTAGCTAATTTTTAAAATTTTTTGTAGAGATGAAATCTCATGTTGCCCAGGCTGGCCTCGAACTCCTGGGCTCTAGGAGTCATCCTGCCTCAGCCTCCCAAAGTACTGAGATTACAGATGTGAGTCACCACACCCGGCTCACATCTCAACTTGCAATAGCAGGATTGAAATACCTTTTCCACCACCTTCATCTGCTTTTATGAACTCATTTTGCCAAAATAAGAACCTCCCAGGAATGAATCAAAGACAAGGTCGCTGCCATCAGCACTGATAAAGCTGGCTGGATTTAGGTTAATGGCAACTGGATGATGTGAAGTTAGTGGTGTCTCAGCTCAGTCATTCTCTTCAGTGCTTAGAACAAAGATTCCTGAAGCAGAAGTCACCATGGAAACAATCTCTGTCCCAACATTTACTATTTAAATGTTGTATCACATCAATTTTTATGGAAAATTTTGGCCTTAAATTGGAAAGCCATTTGAGGTTCTTGGAACAGAACTAAGAAAAGAATAAGGTGACTTCAGTCCAAATGGAATCATGTTTGAGAAGACTCAGCCAGTTCAACTCATGCAGAAAATTCCCCCAACCAAGAACAGTTATTAGTGGATTTCAGATTTTTTTTGCATATTTTATTCATTCATAAAATATGTACTCAGTACCTATTTTGTTCTAGGCACCATGGGTATACAGTGGCAAGGAAAACAGACAGCATCTTATGCTCAAGAAGCATAAAGGGGGTGGGAGAGACAAGTATTAAAACCCATAATAATCTATGTCGCACTGGGACTTTCAGAAAAAAATAAAGAGACTGAGCCAGTTAACGTTGGGAGCTCCAGCATAAAGTTCTGGATTTAGAAGGAGGCTTGGAGAGATGTGTGAAAACTGAACTTACGAGGAAGGGGAAACTATGAGTAAGCCAAAGAATGTATCTGTAGAGGGACGAGAATAAAACAAAAAAAGAGAAGCAGAGACACAATGGAAGAAAGAGACCATGTGGCCATGAGAGCCAGAGAAAGCAGCTACTTCCTAGAGTTTCTGTCAACATGTATGCTTACAATAAATACCCCCTTTTCCACTAAAGAACCCAGGGGGATTCCTCGTCTCTTGCAATCAAAAGCCCCTCCCTCCCTCATGTAAACATTCAACAGTTAGAAATATAGAAACTGAGAACTGTCCATGATGCTTTGACTTAAATAGTGGCATCGAGGTGCTGACTTGAGTGAGACAAGGACAGCTACACCCCCAAAGAACATCCACAGACTCAGATGGCACCAGAGAGGAAGAAAGAGGAAACGAGGCAGCACCAGAACAAAGGGCCACTCTCTCGCCCACTCTGAACTAAATTGTGCTGAAAGTTTTACACTTTATGTGTTTTGGAGTTGGTTGTTTATATCATTTTATTATGTGAACCATAAAATTCGATTACCTAGGTCTCATTCTATAATGTGGGTTTGATTAGTCTCAACAAGTCATTTTCTTGCTGTTTCATAAAGTGCCAAACTGAAGAGCCTTCCAAGGATACCTAGGCTGGACGGGTCCTGATATTCACAGCCAGAATTGCAAAGCCCAGGGAGGATAACCAGCACCTATGGCAGAATGTTACCTGAATGAGGTTTATATCTACTTGGCTGTTCTACCTGTTACATTGTCACTGTCATAGACACAATTAGAGGCACATTTAACTACCAGTAAGTTTAAAGCACTTCTCTTGCCAATGAATGGATAGAATTTGTATATATCAGCACATGGCTGTGTGCTTAAGCCTCAGTCATTTCTAGGAAACTGTGCTTTTGCACTGCTTAAAGACAGATATAGGTTGGAAGATGACTGGAAACTGCTTTTAGGCTTTCAAAAAGCACAGAGAAAAGCACATTTCTGCTTCTGAATGAATACTGACATATGTGGCTTATTTTCAACTAGGAAGAATTTCACAGCCTGTATATCTGTGACAATTTTTCTCTTTAGCTGTTTAGGAAATAACACAGCTGAGTAGACCAGAGTACTAGAAACTCAGTATCAGCGGAAACCAATTTTTAAAAATCATATAAGAAATGCAAAAAGAAGCAACCCAATGAATTATGCAAACCAGTTTTGCCAATTTTTCATAAATTTAAAGGTTCAAGTCTAGACAGCTCCTTACTATGCATTATGTGGCTTGCAGCATGGCCTATGGATGCAGAGAGCTCCTAATCAGCAGAAGTCCCGGGCAGTGAACAGTTACCCACTGAGTGATATCATGCCCCTTGGTGCCACCCAAGAGAAGGGCAACACTGAGCTGTTTACCAAGCAGAGCCACAGCAAACACATCTGCCCTTCTATGATGGGATATTCTCTTAGATGAGGTAGGGCAGAGATGGTGTGGCTGCCAAAGTAAATACGTAGTGAAGAGGGGAATCAAAACAAACCATCAAAAAATCAGGCACATTAGCCCCCTTTTTGGATACAGCTCTTTCAAGAAAATTAAAAACAAAGCATTGTAAATAACCAAGAGTGAAAAACATGCCTCTAGCTCATGTAGTGTGTACAAGAACTAAAATGGCAGGGAAGAAAGAAAGGGGGAAGAAAGACTGAGACTGAATAAAATGAAAATGAATACTTGCAAGGCTTAAAAAAAAGTCGTTCTCCATTCACAGAGTAAGATGTAACAATCTTTACTAGGGAAGCCACATGAATTCGGGTGACCAATTACTGTGGTTGCCGGGGATCTCAGTGTTTCTGGGGACATAGACTATCACTGCTATACCCTGAAAATCCTGAGCAAATGGTTGGTCACCCTACTTTTTCACAGAAGATGCAGCACTCTTTGGGTCCTACCTGGAGGAAATGGAGCATATTCCATTTATTTCTTCTCAATTCTTTTGGGAGGAAGGATCTATAGAGACACTGGGTAAGTTCCTTAATGACTAAAATACATATTTTCTAGCATGGAGGGGAGAATCTCATTAAAACTAATATACATTGTTTGATTTTTTTAAATCTAGGAAGCTGCTATTGAATTTTTTAATAAAAAGTTTATAAAATGTAGAAACTAATTTTGCAGTTTAACTTTTTTTTTTTTTTTTTTCTGGAGATAGGGTCTTACTCATGCCCAGGCTGGAGTACAGTGGCATAATCTCAGATCACTGCAGCCTCATCCTCTGGGGCTCAGGTGATTCTCCCACCTCAGCCTCCTGAGTAACTAGGACTACAGGTGTGCAACACCACACCTGGCTAATTTTTTGTAGTTTTTGTTAGAGATGAGTTTTCCCATGTTGCCCAGGCTGGTATCGAACTCCTGGGCTCAAGTGATCCACCTGCCTCAGCCTCTCAAAGTGCTGGGATTACAGGCATAAGCCATTGTGCCTGAACTTAACTTTTTAAAGTTGGTTCGTTACCGAATATTAGCTAGATAGGGGATTAAATGTACCAAAACTCTTCCATGCATATAATAATTATAATTATGTGCATTGCTTTACATTTATTTGTTGCACATAGATAAAACTGCATGTTGGGAATTTTATTATTTCTAAGTGGTAAAAATAAACAATATGGGTGAGCATACTTTTATTTCCTTGCTTTTGGAAAATATAGAGACCCGGAAACTAACACCAAAAAAAAAAAAAAAAAAAGATTGGGGCAGCACTTTGGGAGGCCAAGGCAGGAGGATCACTTGAGCCCAGGTGTTCAAGATCAGCCTAGGCAACATTGTAAAACCCTGTCTCTACAAAAAATAAGCTGGGCATAGTGGCACATTCCTATGGACCCAGCTACTGGGCAGGCTGAGGTGGAAGAATTGCTTGAGCTGGGGAGGCCGTGATTGCACCACTGCACTCCAGCCTGGGCAACAGAGCAAGACCCTGTCTCAACAAAACAAAACAAAACAAAACAAAACAAAACAAAACACGCACAAAAAAGACTGGCAATTCCTTTTCAGTAAAATAAAACAGTAGGATGGTACAACATGTAATGCTAATTATAAAATAATCAACCAATGTTTCTTTCATATCAAAACTGCATTCTTTATATTACTAAAGCTTTTGAGATTCTGAGTACTTAACTCACTGGTCAACTAATGATAGGAAATTATATTCTAAGTTGAAGGGCTTTTTAAAAATCTACGCTGGGCGTGGTGGCTCACACCTATAATCCCAGCACTTTGGGAGAATGAGGTGAGTGGGTCACCTGAGGTCAGGAGTTGGAAACCATCTCTTTTAAAAAAACACAAAAATCTCTTTTAAAAAATACAAAAATTAGCTGGGTGTGGTGGCACATGCCTATAGTCCCAGCTACTTGAGAGGCTGAAGCAAGAGAATCGCTTGAACCCAGAAGGTGGAGGTTGCAGTGAGCTGAGATTGCACCGCTGCACTCCAGCCGGGTGACAATATTATAGGGCTCTAGCAGTTAGTCCCAGGTAGTTTCCACTTTAATGAGCTATACAGGAAAGATAATCATAATCTTTGCCAGTAATTGGTGAGGGTAATATGAGGGCAAAAATATATAACTTTGATTCTTTTGACTTCCTCTCTCTTGATAATTTGTGACATTTACTGTGAAGCCAAACATGTTTTTCTCCACACACCTCTCCATCCTTTCCACTGGTATTCTTCAGAGATTACACCATCTACCAACATTCAAGCCTACAGAAAAGGTATCCCATGTTTTTGTTAAAGTCATATGAATTGGATGTGCTAGATTATAGCATTGATGGGAATGAACTACCCCTAACTCGATATACTCAAGCTCAGTGGCTGAAATCCCTAGAAAAGGTGTAGTCTCCTTTGGGTTGAGAGAAACTGGATCCCATGTACCCTTGTTTCACGAAGCAAACACCTGAAATTGGTTACTCCCCTTTTCAAAAGCAGTGTTAGGAATTAAACTGTGGATATCCAGGGCTGTGAATAATGAATGCACCAATGAGGAGAGCACTTCAAATAGACAAGTAAATGCACACGATTCTAAATAATTCAGATAAAATGACTGGAAGAGGCCAGTGGAAAATGACTACTGTGAGAGCAATATGATCAAGGATAACTGGGCACTCGCATTCCCTCCAGAATTCTTGTGTTTCATAGAATAAATCTGAGTCCATTCAGCAGTGGAAAATAAAGAGTGACAGAAGAGAAACTACCACGGTTACTGTAACATTAGAGGTTTGCAAGACTCTACTGAGGAGATGAGTTCCCCTCTTGCAGAGAGAGTGATCAATGTCATTTTACACACACAAAAACATGACACAGCTCAAACAGCCACAGGGTCAGCTTTGGGTAACACAAGCCAGATTGTAACTAAGTAGGATTAAAGGATTACATTTCATTTATATATTCAATTGTCTGTCTCTCTGCTTTTCTTCTTATTACCATAGTACTGGGGAAGTTTACATTTGGCCTTCTTAAAATATAGACTATTTTCAACTTATCTGAAGAGGAAAATAATACCAATACTTGGTAGAAGGAAAAAAATCTAAAAATGTAATGTATAGATGTATAACGGAAATACAAAATCAGGCTTGTCATATTTAAAAAAAAAATGAGATGGGTTTGCAGGTCCTATTCCCACAGGCCTCCTTCTGTCTGCATCCCAGCTTTTCTTCTGTGAATCCCAAATGGGCAATGAGAGGAAAGTCCTTTCTCTTTCAAAGTAGAACTATCCAGTAGCCCATTTTCCCCACTCATCTTACTGTCTATGACAGACTTTAAATGGTCACAAAATCCTTGACACTCCCTACATGGAGATGGAGAGTTATATTCCCTCTCCTTGAATTTAGGCAGCCTCTGACTTTTTTTTTTTTTAAGAGACAATGTCTTACTCTGTTGGGTGGCATGCAGTGGCATAATCCTGGCTCACTGTCACTCCAAACCCCTGGGTTCAAGCAATTCTCCCACCTCAGCCTACCAAGTAGCTAGGACTACACCCAGCTATTTTTTTTTTTTTTTTTTTTTTTTTTTGAGACAGTGTTTCGCTCTTATTGCCTAGGCTGGAGTGCGATGGCACGATCTCGGCTCACCGCAACCTCTGCCTCCCAGGTTTCTCCTGCCTCAGCCTCTTGAGTGGCTGAGATTACAGGCATGTGCCACGACACCTGGCTAATTTTGTATTTTTAGTAGAGATGGGGTTTCTCCATGTTGGTCAGGCTGGTCTCGAACTCCCGACCTCAAGTGATCTGCCCACCTTAGCCTCCCAAAGTGCTGGGATTACAGGCATGAGCCACCATGGCCAGCCACACCCAGCTAATTTTTTTAAATTTATTTTTAGAGACACGGTCTCGGTATGTCTCCCAGGTTGAAGGGCAGTGGCACAATCATAGCTCAGTGCAGGCTTGAACTCCTGGGCTCAAGTGATCCTCCTGCTTCAATCTCCTGAGTAGCTGGGACTGCAGGCACTAGCCACTGCACCCAACTCTTTGTGACTATTTTGATAAACAGAATGCTGTGAAAATGATGTGGTCTGGTATCTATGCCCAGACCTTAAGAGATTGGAATCTTTGCTCTTGGAGCCTGGGGGCTGCCATGTAAGAAGCCTGTATTCAAAAAGAGCTGGCTGAGCCCAGCCTTCAGCCATTCCTGCTAAGGGACCAGGTCAGCCACCAGCTGAATGCCACAAGTGGCAATTGTTTGAAGTCACTACGTTTTGGGGGTTATTTTATTGCACAGTAATGGATAACCATAGCTTGGTCCTAGAACAAGGTGGCAACTTCAGTTTTCTGGTTAAATCAGGCCTGCCTCATGCTTCTGCGAAGTTTGATTGGAACACAGCTACACCCATTTGTTTATACACGGTCTATGTTTGCTTTCCTGCTACAAGAGCAGAGATGAATAGTTTTGCAAAGGAGTCTATATAACCAATAAAGCCTAAGATATTACTATCTGGCCCTTTACTTACTTAAAAAGTTTACTGATCTCTCACCTAGAAAAATCCTTATCCATGAAACCCATACTTTTCTTTCCAGGAGAATATATAACTGACCTGTTGCCATTCATCATCTAAAGTCTTGCTAGACTAGGAGAAAGAGATCTTAAGCTGACTTTGACCCAGGCATATAACCTTTGAAAAGCTAGTTCTCTTGGTCTCAGTTCCCTCATTTGTAAAATGAGGAGACTGAGACTAAGTCAATCTTTCCATAGACATGTTTCACTGGTCCTGTTGGATGCTCAGTGGAAAAGCAGATCTACAGTCACAATTTTAGGGGAAGCTCTGCATGCTATTTGTCCTATTGGAGATGTAAAATACACATTAGCATATTCAGGATTCTGTAGTAAAGAAACCAGACTAGATTTGTTCACCTAAGTGTTTTCTCAAACATTTTTGGTATCAGAATTATTTTCTTTTTTTTTTTAATTGCATTTTAGGTTTTGGGGTACATGTGAAGAACATTCAAGATTGTTGCATAGGTACACACAAGGCAGTGTGATTTGCTGCCTTCCTCCCCCTCACCTATATCTGGCATTTCTCCCCATGCTATCTCTCCCCCAACTCCCCCACCCCCCCCTGCTGTCCCTCCCATATTTCCCCGGAAAATGTGGCACATATACATCATGGAATATTATGCAGCCATCAAAAACGATGAGTTCGTGTCCTTTGTAGGGACATGGATGAACCTGGAAACCATCATTCTCAGCAAACTGACACAAGAACAGAAAATCAAACACTGCATGTTCTCACTCATAGGTGGGTGTTGAACAATGAGAACACATGGGCACAGGGAGGGGGAGCATCAGAATTATTTTCTCATAACACTTATTGATATCACATGGGACCCATATTGTAAATAATGTAGTCTAGGAAATACTATATTGGGTACTCTTTAAAGTCCCTTTTTGCTTCATTTGTCTCTAGATCTAGGATTAATTCTTCTAGCTACAGAGTTAACTTTTTTTTTTTTTTTTTTGAGACAGAGTCTCATTCTGTCATCCACACTGGAGTGCAGTGGTGTGATCTCCACTCACTGCAACCTCCGTCTCCTGGGTTCAAGTGATTCTCCTGCCTCAGCCTCCCAAGTAGCTGGGACTACAGGTGCAAGCCACTACGCCCAGCTAATTTTTGTATTTTTAGTAGAGATGAGATTTCACCATGTTGGCCAGGATGCTCTCGATCTCTTGATCTTGTGATCCATCTACCTCAGCTTCCCAAAGTGCCGGAATTACAGGCATGAGCCACTGCGCCTGGCCTCAGAGTTAACTTTTTTCAGTGCTCTTATAGGCTTCTCTTTCCAAAAACTGTTGCCTTTCATTTCTTAGCAATGTAATACTCTGCCAATGTAATTTGCTGACTTTTCAGACTGGAGATACAGTGGCCAATTAAGTAGGTTGCAAATTAAAATGATACAGTGATCACCAATCTTTGGATGACAATTATAATTATGGTCTTGAAGTAAATCGGGGCAAATGCAGACACATTTTAAGATTATTACTGGGTTTTATAACCCAAAGATTTCTTCCCACATGCCAAAATAGAGGATACGATTCCTTCTCAGCGTTAATACTGTCTGTGCGATATCAATTGAACATGTTTAATAAACTAAACTGTTTAGAAAATGTTAAGTACAAGGTAAACTTATCTATCTAGACTGCCTGTTTAAAATTCCAGGTTACCTTACCAATTATATAAAAAAGAGAAAGTGTTTATCCTACTGAGATAATGATAGGGCAAGGCTGTCTTTCCAGTCATGGAGCTGCTTAAAATCTCTGACCTGGGCACAAGTCCTAAGGTAGCTCATGCTATTACTTGCTTTTACAGATGCACATATCTTTTCTTGGTTCTATCCATTTCAGATGTAACAAACCATATTATATGTACAAATACTCAATGATCAACCCTCTCAGCAGCTAAAATCCCTCAAACTTAATAGGACACAAGAAGTTTCTCTAGTAATTCTTAGAATAAATGTTAATAAACTTATTTTCATAAAAATAAAATTTCTCCAATGAATCTCTTGCACTTCTAATTCCATTTTGCTGTCTGCTTCCCAGAAGACCAAACTGATATAAAAGATTGTACGAAAAATTGGAAATAATAACATAGTTCCTAGCTTTTGATAGCTAGACAACAAAGATTATCTTCCTTCAACTGTGAAACTAGGGTCAGGGTTGGGCAATACATTCTTCTATATCTGATCAGTGCTTTAATTATACATTTCACTGTGTAATTGGGCTTCATTATCAGGCAACATGAAGTTAAACTTCTTAACAGAGCACTCCATACTCCAAGCTATCCAAATTATCTTCAGGGTAGGTAATCAGGTACGTGTGTGTGGGGGGTGGATGGAGTTGGGGGATAGGAAATTGTCTTTGGAGCCAGACTGATCTAGAATAGATTGAATCCTAATTTGCTATGTCACCTTAGGGAGATTATTTAATCTCTGTTTTCAGTTGCCTAAACTATAAAATGGGGATAATACAGCCTATCTTACTAGGTAACTGTGAAGATTAGAGATAGTCTATGTAAAGCATCTAGCACACTGACCCATTGTAAGCATCTAATGAAAGGATGCATTATTACTCTTATCATCTGAATATTCATTCATTCACTCATCCAACAAATATATATTATGGGTCTACTATGATAGGGAACTGACATACAACAGTGAGCCAGAGAAGCAATTTAACAAATATATATTATGGGTCTACTATGATAGGGAACTGACATACAACAGTGAGCCAGAGAAGCACAGGTTCTTATAGAGTCTACCAGACCAGACATGGCATCACGCAAAATGTATCCAGTAATTATAATAAGAAAACTTAGATGGTGCTTCTTATGTGCCTGGCACTGTTCTAACAGTTTTACCACATATTCACTCACTCAATCCTTACACCAATCCCCTGAGATAGGTACTTGCCCAAGATTATGTAACTAGTTAGTGTGGATTCAAAACCCAAATATCTGGCTCCAGAGTCTGTGCTTTTACCAGTTATGCTGTGTTGCCTCTCTAAACACTTGAATCAGATTTTATGCTCCCATAGAGTTTAAACAATCCTACACAAGTATATAAAATAATCTAGTGAATCCATTGAGTAAGAAGGACGGTTATTTCCTTTACAGAAACATAGGCACAGAAATAGTAAGTCAGTGGAAAAGAGGAGAGACTGACTGGCCACTGGGGACCCAGTGCCACGTGATAGCAGTTCCCCTCTCCCAGCCCAGCCCACCACGGCTCACCTTCCAACCCAGCAGCTGTTGTCTGGTATTGGCATTAGAAAAAGAGTTGCTGTAATTTCATTTTTCATCTCGCTCAGCTCTGACTCTTTCATCTACTCTAACCACAGGGCCTCTCTAGTTCCAATCAATTCTTTACCTTCAGTGGCATCATCTTTTATGCCTGCTGGACTTTTCTTGCAGAAGAGTTAAAAGGAAGATCAAATTGGTATGTTTTCTTTTGTTCTCTTCTTAAGCGTGTCCACATGACTGGAGGCTGGATGCTAAGTGGTCTGCTTCATGTTTGCAAAGCAAACAAGGTAGCAGTGAGGAGAGCAGACCCTGGACACTAAGTTCATTTCTTATTATAAGGCAAACACCATCCACATCTGGATGCCTGAGTACAAGCAACATAACAGCAGCAGTTTGTTCCAAGAAATCCTTTAGATGACAACATACCATCATCACCATCATTTTAGGATGAAAACGACAACATGGAAAAAAAAACACCCTCTTCTAACCAGTCAAGAATGATTACGACAAAAAATGATCATACTTACTGGGGGGGCATTGTGCAAGTTTATCAGCTGCCACCAGTTGAACATTCAAGTGTTTACTTTGTGACTTTCCTCTAGATTTAATCAACCGCTGTAAAACCTGATAGAAGAAGACATAAACCTGAGGTATTGTAGATAAGTTGAAAGAAAATAAAATAAGGCAGGATCTTTTTGATGGTCTGTTTGGCCCTGAGTATTATTAGAGAGGAAATACAGCATGAGAAATCATACAGTTAAACCTGCAATGATGTCATCTGCTTACATTTGCTTTCAGTTACCATGGATTTGATACGTTCATCCTATTCTAACTCTGTGTGAAGTCTCAGTAGGAGCCTGAGTTTTCACCCTAGATTTTCCTCAGAGATTTCAAAGAGAGCCCGGCAAAAACGGAGGGAGTGGACTGTACCAGGTCGTTTATATTAAGTAATATTTTAATGTTATTCAGTTGAATAATGTTTCAGCTCACTATCTCCATGTCAGATAAATGTCAGTCATTTACATGCTTATTATTTTTGTCACCAATTATTAATGAAACATTTCAGTTTAATCTTAAATTAATCAGACTATTCCATGATTGGAGATCCAGACAAAACATTTGCATTGGTATATTGCTACATGTAAACCAGTGATATAACTATGTCTTTTAGCTACTGCTGTAACTGCATTTGGCTATATACTGCCATCTCCCTTGGCCCTTCACCTGCAAACAGTGCTAATCTATGAGCTCTATAATACCCCAGAACCCCTGTTCTTACACTTAAGGACACCATAGTGTCATGAGCAGTGGGAAGAGCTGACCGCTCCTGCACTGCAGTGAAATGCTTGAATCCCAGAAGCACTTTTGATCCATTCTACTGATTCTCAAGTGGCCCTGTGTGCTCAGGATTCCCAAGTCTACTGCACCAAAGCAGTGTCTGCAGAGATAGATGGAAGGCTAAGATCTCAGAAAATTTGGAGGAGCGTACAGGTTCTTTAGACATACTCCACCCATGAGAGGAGACTGCCATGTTGGTTGGCAGCTGAATTTGTATTTAGGCATCAAAATACAGTAGGAGGCACAGACAAGAAACTAATTATTAAGATAGTACTTCCCAAGGGTGTCCATTTCACGTTAACTTTTTAAGAACAATATCCTTTTTTAAAAATGAAAGAACACCCAAATCAAAAGAAACCAATTTGGGGCTATTTCACTTTTATTTTTACCTCCCACAATGGCATAAAGATACACAGCAAATTTCCCATTGTGTTTATCATGGAATAACTATATACTTTAAAGTACTCAAACTAACCACAAATGTCAGTGTCTATAATGTTTCCATAAGAGATGTTTAAACAGTGATATTCTATTTTATATATGATCAATATAGATGCCTTTCTTGATCAATATAGATGTACTTTCTCAACTGGGTACAGAGTATGGGTGATACAGGAATCAATATCCAAGAAATTTACCAATATAGAATTCACAGTCTATGATAAGCCAGAGTCTACTTTTCCACATCTGTCTTAATGTTTTGTTTCTATTATATACTTGCATAACTGTCTGGTTGGGATCCATAATAGCAGCTTTTAGAAGAAATGAACTATTATAGTCTTTGCTATCTGAAAATTCATAGAATCTATACACTGTGGAAAGATTTTAAATGTACTTATTAATAATCAGCAAGACGTTCTCCTTGTCCACTAACCAAAATCCACAGAGCAAAGCACATTTTTAAAAGATGCACTTCTAACCCTTAAGACAGAAAGGAGCTTTCAAAGTCAAGAATGATAAATATTTTTTAAAAAGACAGGAGCTAATCACCTTTGGAGATGAGACTTTTACATGAACAATAATTGGTGCTAAGGAAGTCTTTATAAGTTGTGCTGGGTGATTGATGGTGTCTGCATCAAGAACAACCAGTTGCAAAGATCTTGCCAACTCAAAGATTCTTTCAATTTCACTTTGTACTTCCGCTAAAAGGAAAAATAATAAATAGATCCTGGTTATTGCTATGAATTAGTTCTTACATTAAAAAGATACAGTATATTTTCAGATATGTTGGTCTACATTACAAAACAAAACATTTAAAATTTTTGTAGTCCTGCCTAATTTAAGATCTCTTCTCAATATAGATGGAGATGGGTTGACTTTTGCATACAACCAGTTGGTAGAAAAGTCTGAGATGGTTCTCTTGATTTGCTTCTTCTATTCAACATAATATTTAGCTGTTTATATACCTACGATGGTTGTTTTATGTTGTTTTTGATGGTTGCTTTGTTCTAAAGAACTTTAATGTTAGCCATGGAAGCTGAAACCACATTTAGAAAACAATTGAAATACATGTGCAAAGCAATGTCACGTGGAAAGCAAATTACAATGAAATATTTCTATCAACAAAGTATACACTCATACTTTGTGAATACGCTTTAAAAAAATAAAACCCACAACTCATCTGTTTTGACTGATATGCACATTTTCGTACTAGTGGTTGATTGTTCTGAGTCTACCCTTAAAACTAATCATGTTACTAAGACTGGTTAGATTTAAGTATGAGAGCCAGGGCACTTGTTCTAAGGCATAATTAGCTTCAGTATTTAAAAAAAAAGTAAGGCCAACTATATTAAAACACTGCAATGCCTCTAGATGCAAATCTATCTGGCTGGCTGTAATAGTCAAATGACCCAAAATTGTGCACGAGTCTAGTCAAATGAAAAATCTACTTCTTTTCAACTGTCTGAAGCAATCCAGTTTTTTTTTTTTTAAGGACACAGATAAGCAATATAGGACATGGCTTTCTGAAATATAAAAAAGTTTATATATATATATATATTAAATTACCTGATTTATTGGATCATGCCTAAAGTCTGAATTATACTATTTGATTTTCAGAGAAATAATTTCGTTTTTGTTTTTGAGACGGAGTTTCACTCTGTTGCCCAGGCTGGAGTGCAGTGGCGTGATCTTGGTTCATTGTAACCTCCACTTCCCACCTTCAAGCAATTCTTGTGCCTCAGCCTCCCACATAATTGGGATTATAGGCATGAGCCACCATGCCTGGCTAATTTTTGTATTACTAGTAGAGGTTGGAATTTCACCATGTTGGCCAGGCTGGTCTTGAACTCCCGAACTCCTGATCTCAAGTGATCCGCCCATCTTGGCCTCCCAAAGTGCTAGGACTATAGGCATGAGCCACTGTGCCCAGCTGATTTTGTTTCTTATTTTTTGGCTACAGGTGTGACCAAACTTTGGGCTGTAATCTGGCCCAAAGTACATACAGTAGACAAAGCTATCTAAATTATTATTATTAATTTTTAGAGACAGGGTCTAATTCTGTGGCCCATGCTGGAGTACAGTGATGCAATCATGGCTCACTACAGCCTCAACCTTCTGGGTTCAATTGATCCTCCCACCTCAGCTTCCTGAGTAGCTGGGACTATAGATGCACATCACTGTGCCTGGCTAAATTTTTTTTATTTTTTGTAGAGACAGGGTCTTAGTATGTTTCCCCAGCTGGTCTTGAACTCCGAAGTCCAAGGAATCCTTCTGCCTTGGCCTCCTGAAGTGTCGGCATCACAGGTGTGAGCCACCGTGCCTGGCCTTAAATTATTCTAACGATGGCCTAGGGAAAAGGTAATGTTTCTCTAAATATCCCCATTGAAAAGTGTTTGTGATTTGCTTTGCCTATTTTGTGTAAATTCAAGTTCACGTCACCCACCAAAAAATTCTCCCTTCCTTAACCAAAAGGATTGACAGGATACGCAGGGTCATGTATACTCAAGACTATCATGAAACTCTGTTTTCTTGTGTTTTGCATGATTGCAAAAAATTCTTATTTCCCATAGAATCATTGAAGTTTAAGGCATATCAGTATTAAAAAGAATGAATTTATGCTCTGGTTTCTCTTCATGACAAACAAATCTTTCGCCTTTCACTAAAAAGGATGAATTTGAAGAGTCAATATATCTATCACTTTCCAAGTTATCTAATACCAACGGCCTGAAAGACTTCACATTGCTTGGAAAGGTGATTAGCTTTCAAGATATCAATGAAAATAAAAAGTGCTTATTTGCCAAATTCTTCTGAAATCATATTCCACATTTGTTAGTAATAGCATATTTGTCCCATTTTTTTTCTCACATGTCAGAAACAGTTTTAAGGGAAATGTTTCTTCAGAAGGAAGTTTGGAAAACAAAGTCAATTTTTACTGTAGTAAATTTCAGTCTCAGGATGTTGGGGTATATTCTCCATTTGCTCCTTTTATTAAATTGTCACTGGCTTATGGGAGCTCCTGGCCAGGACTATATGTGAGCAAGCGTATGTGTGCTTAAGCTTCAAATATGAGTACAATATTTTCGGAAGCAGCAAAAAGACACTGACGCAAACTGGACTGCCCTGGTACAAACAACCCTCAAGGCACTCTGAGTTTCTGTGTAAATAATTCAGAAATACCTGGGCCCTATTTACTGTGCACCAGCAATGAGGTTAAATGTGGTTTCTGCCAGGAGCAGAGGGCAGTCACACCTACTGCTTAACCAACACAAAACTCTTAAGCAACGGGCAGCTGTGCAGAAGAAGAGAGGCACTCAGGCAGAGCAAGCCAGAAGGGATGCTGCAGAAGGCCACATTAAATACGGTGAGCCCCATATTTGGGTAATATGTACACAGATTGTAATAAATACATTTTATGTGTGAGGCATATTTATCTACATAGCCCTTTTTTTTTTTTTTCAAAGAAAAAGATCTCAGCCAAACCAAACAATCTTGGCTACCCAGACTGATCCTCAGAGGGGTTCCAACGAAAGTTTCCTCACAATCCTACTCTAGTCAAATGAAACCCTGGGGAGTCAAGGACTATGATGCTGGAGGACTTCTGTGAACACTTCTATAGACTGACCATGACTGATCTGGGCCCATCTCTCTGCAGGATCTCTGTCACAAATGATTTTCCTTATATCCAAACCTGTTCCTATTTCTCCCATGCTTCAAACACTTCAATGGCTCCCCAGGGCCAAAAGCAGCATTTTCCAAAGTGAGTACTCTAGAAGAGTAATCTCATAAGACATCCTATGAGAAGAAGGCGGTTTTGTGCAAGGGATATATTGCACACTATAATAGCTTCTCTTTAGAATTTCAAACATGCACTACCCTTCATATCTTCAAGGCTCTAAGAAGTCCTGCAGAGAAGAAACGTGTCAGTTTAATTCATCATTTCCAAATTTATTTGACAATGGAAAACATTCTGAATGTAACAACTCTTACTATGTTTTAAATTAACATTGCATAGGATCTATTTTGGAGGTCTCTTCAGCAAGGCACATTAGAACCCTAACATGTTGGCCTCAGTCTCTTTCAGTTTCTTCTGTTCCTCTCAAATCACACCCCCAACTTCTCTGTTCTAAGCATGCTATCCACAAATCTACTTGTTTCTCAACAACACGTTTTTGTTTACAAGTCGATGCCTTTGTACATTGTTGTCTGCCTTGAGGAACTGGCTCAAATATAACTTCTGAGAAGTCTTCTCACACATGTCTTACCCCCTATTCTTCTTTATACCCCTAGCTCTTTGTTCTACTGTCACAGAGTATTCTAAGTATCGTCCCTTCTGTCTCTTTGCCCATGGGTAAGATACTGTGTGGGTTATATCTGTATTTCCTAAGTCTAGCATGATGCATGGCACAGAACAAGTGTTCAATAAACATTTGATGAAGGAATCTACAAATGTGCATTAACAAGCACACAAATGGATCACATTGTGATTATAATATTAATAGATTGCCATGAAATTAACTCCAATGGTTGTGGGTATATGACTTTACAGAGTAAAGGTAAAAACCATGAGCTGAGATAGATTTTGTTTCTTCCTGTTTACACTAACTCGTCCCACCCACCCCACTGACTCTGACATTAGGTGACTAGATTGTAAGGAATGACTTCAGTGAATACTCGTGAAGCCCTGGCAAGTGTCAGTGGTTAAAGGAGTCAGACAACCTGGCTTAAGCTTTTAAGTATCTTTTAGCCTCTCATTATACATTAGAAGAAGGAGTAGTTAAAAGCCAAAGACACTATGATGAGTTACAAAAAGGGTAGAAGACAGGAGAGCAGAGAATGGATGCTTGCTTGAGAAATCTTCAATCTAACTTAATGTCCTCGTCACCCATGATATTTGACTTTAGTCATTACCTAATAGGATTCACCATCCACACTGCCACTGTCACCTCCTCAAGGTCAAAATACTGTGCCTTTGAGCATGTTTCCCTCTGCATGTGGAAGGCTCTAAATACAAGACTAAAGAAAGAACCACTAATCTCTGGGATCTTCCCCTCACAAGCACTGACCACTATTCTATTTGGTATGTTCAGTATTCTTTCACAAAGCAACCATCCAACAAACATTTATTAGCAATTATCATGTGCCAATCCCATGTCAGGAATATACAGATAATACTTTGTACCTTCTTTACAAATTGCACAATCTTTGGCTCAAGGTCAGCAGGTTCTTAATGTGATGTTAGGGTGTGCACTCTATCTTGGAAATCTTAATTTTATTTTGTCTTCTATCATCTATATAGCTAATTTCAACAGTTTAAAAAATGTAAGGCATGGAAGAGCCCTATCTGTCCTTCCTAGTCAAAACAAGTTGCCCTCAGAATGTGAATGTAAAGAGAATTCTAGGAAGTCATGAGTGAACTATACCACCCTTGGCAATCACGGAGACCATGAACAGGCTTTCAAGATGAAAGATGTGATTCACCAGCACTAGAACTCGCTTCTGTGGGCGGTGATTCCATCCTCCACAGCCCTGCTCACCTATGGCCTGATGGAGCTACTCACAGTCTTTTATTCTCCTCCATCATGGGGAATTTTAGGATGCTTTCTGACTGAGTACCCAGGAAAGACATGTTTAAAGTACCTGTATGTTACTAATGGTAACTGCCATTTCCTCTTAAAATGTCATTCTGTATGCTAACAGCTAGCAGCAGAAGCAACATCAAGAACACCGTTATCTACCTTTTCTTCTAAAGATCTCAGAAGGCTGTACACCTTGTTTCCTTTCATGTCAGATGTAACTCAGGTATGACAAATATCATTAGCCTCATTGAGAAGCTGAGCAAAGCAGAGATGAATGGTTTCACGTGGTTAGGCAGGAAAAGACTAGGAGAGCCCACTGAGGATTCTTCCCACCAGACTACTAATTAGTTAATTGACTAAAGCTGAGAGACAGCAGACTCTGGCTACTGCAAGACTCTGCTGCCTTCTTGCCCGTAGCTAGCGTTCTCTTCAGGTACTCAATATGCTCCCCCATTTAGAATGGGGGAACAAATTGAAAAAGACATTCACAAATGCACCATGTGTCAGCCAGGTCTGTAAGCACAGCTTGAAGAAGTACCACATTTGAACATCTTACCTAAGCTGGATCGGGTGTTCGAACGTTCAATTATTGCTCTCTTGCTGGGATTATTTAGGACAGACCTCTTAGCAAGAGAAATGTCAGCTGTCACTCTCGTTATTGATATCCTATGGATAGGAACACAGAACAGAACAAGCCAGTAAAAATGTTATGAGGCTCTCCAAGTGATTTATAACCACAGTACTTAATAACCAATTTACATACTACGGGGGAACCACAGTATAATAAACATTGGCCACAAGTATTTTAAACAGGCTCTGGCTAGTATCAGAATGCAAGCAGAGCAAAATGGAGGAAGGTTTAAACTATTTCACAGACAAAAAACCTACTCCAGTAAAAATGTCCTTCCTCCATTACGGCCTGCCTTGCTGAATTCCCTTTATAATACACACCATACCAGGAAGGAATCAAAACACATAAATAAACCATGCTCTTTCTAGGAAGCAGTAATAAAATTTGCCACAATCATAGCTGATTTGCTCTTGAACAAGACCTTCAGGAACTACAAATGCTTTGCCTTGGCATTTCAATGATGCAGGTCAAAGCTGAGAAACCCTCTTCATTTTGATTAACAAATACAATTAACCAGTTGGTGGCTAAGTTGCATTCCTTTATAATACACATGTGATTCTCCACAGGCCCAAAGGGATGCTTCGTGTAAAAATGTGAAAAAAAAATGGTTTTATTTTTTCTGCAGGCATAGGATTCTTCAGCATATTTGCATATGACTTTGAATGCATACAGCGGGGCAGGCATAAGGCACCCTAGCTGAGAACAACTGTGCCACACGATTTACTAAGTTAGAAAGTATCCTGTGGTCGTGCAAGAGAAGAATAAAGTAGGGCCAGCATAGTGGCTCACGCCTGTAATCCCAGCACTTTGGGAAGCCAAGGTGGGTGGATCATTTGAGATCAGAAGTTTGAGACTAGCCTGGCCAACAAGGTGAAACTCTGTCTTTACTAAAACACAAAAATTAGCCGGATGTGGTGGTGCATGCCTGTAGTCCCAGCTACTTGGGAGGATGAGGTGGGAAGGTCATTTGAGCCTGGGGGACAGAGGGTGCAGTGAGCCAAGATCATGCCACTGAACTCCAGCCTGGGAGGCAGAGTGAGACCCTGTCTCAAAAAAAAAAAGAGAGAGAGAATAATAAAGCAAAGACACTGCAAATAAATGCAGACGGGCATCTATTTGCAAATGATTTATCACATGAGAACATCTGGAACTTAGATTTTAAAGACTATTTTAAACTGAGATTGCTCAACTTCCATTTATCTACCAGTAGAATTCAAAGTTTGCCTCTTTAAGCCAGTTACTGTCACCATCGGCCTTTCTCCATCATTATCTTCACAGCTTGGTAGAGTTTCCAGAAAGGAGACAAGGAAAGTAGCACCCCTTCCCTTTATACTCAGTTACTACACCCATTCTCTTCTGTTTTCAAACCCTTTGGGGGATTGAAGCAGGAAAGAGGGTAGGGTTATTAACAATTGCTGAATCATATGTCATCTCACACCTGTCTGGGGACAACACTTCCAGCACTGTCAGGAGACTTTACCTAACTTCAGTGACCTAAAGCCTTGGGGAGAATTTAAAATAGTCCTTTCCTCAGATAGTTGGAAATCATTCCTTAAAACAACAGTCTGTGCAAAAGTTCTGGTGCCATTTTGAAGCAAAGCACTGTTTGCCTGGGTCATTACGTTTATAAGCTATAAGTTGTCAGGAAGTTTTCAATTCTTAAGTGTTTTAGAATGTTAGACTCTAATAATTATCTGATGCATTTTCAAATTGTCTCCCAGAGAAACCAAGAGAGTTTGCGGATACAAAGAAAAGCAAGAGATTTTGCAGATCTCAGGGACTGTTCTGAGGACTAAGGGGAGGTTCAGGGGGCTCCAGCTTCACTATCCTCAGGGCCAGGAAAACACGTCTGCATTTCCGTTTTCTGCATTGGAGCTTTATATATGATTTCACTATAAAAAGCTGTTCAACTGCTAAAAGACACTGGAAAACACTGGTGTAAAACTTTTTGATTTTACGAAGAAGGAAACTGAAACACAGACAGGAAGTTGCATGTGGTTAGTTGCAGCTCAGGTCTAAACCAGCCCCTGGGCATCAGGCCAGTGCCAAGTCACCTGACTCCACCATTCTCTTACAGTTCAGTGTTCTACAAGCCCAAATCTCCAGATATGGGTCAAATGGTCAAGCACAGATGCACAGTCAGTCTTGGCCTTGCTCTGAGATAGTGAGGATTTAAATCAAGTTGAGGTAGGGTAAACCCACATCTGACTTTCCATTACCAATTGGCCGCCGCAGCTTTCAGGCACAACTTCTCATAGGCAGCTCCTTTCCTTTCCAGAATAGGGTTTGTGTGGTTTTTAAATTTTATTTTATTTTATTTTTATTTATTTATTTATTGAGCTCTGTCACCCAGGCTGGCGTGCAGTGGTGCAAACTTAGCTCACTGCAACCTCCACCTCCCAGGTTCAAGTGATCCTCCTGCCTCAGCCTCCCTAGTAGCTGGGATTACAAGCATGCACCACTACACCAGCTAATTTTTGTGTATTTACTAGAGATGGGGTTTCACCATGTTGGCCAGGCTCGTCTCAAACTCCGGACCTCAGGTGATCTACCCGCCTCAGCCTCCCAATGTGCTGGGATTATAGGTGTGAGCCACCATGCCCAGCAATGTGTATTTATTTTTGTGTTTTTGGGTTTCTGGTTTACTTGCTTTAAGAATGTAGCTGCTGGGTAGAAACATACAGTCATGTTTCAGAGCAATCCAAATACATGACGAGAGACAAGTGGATAGGTTTAGGGACAGAATTCAACTTTCTCGACTAATGATTTTTGGAGGGCCCAACAACCTAGAAAGTTGATTTCTATTCTGCTTAAGTGAAAATCAGATTTTCTAGTTTGATACAAACAAGAGATTCTTGGTTCTTCAAATGTGAAGGGATTATCATCAGACACACACTTATTTTTTCTGAGTTATAAAAGTACTTTTACAAAGCTATTTTCAAACACCACCAAAGTTTGAAAACATTCAGAAAAAAACTGCTTCATATGTTCCAAAAATAGAAAAAGAGGCAGACACTAAAGGGTACTTTTTCTCATTTTACTTGCTAATACAAGTCAGTTTGCTAATACAAGTTATTTATTAATAAAAATACACATGCATAAATGAGGGCTCAGAAGAAGACAGACACAACCCTAGAAAACCTTCAATGTGACAAAGTAGGAGTTTCTCTTTTCTATGCAAAGATGCTTACTATTATCAAAATCAGACACCGAACCCAAAATTCTTTTTTGTGAAAGGTTCTCCAGAAAAGCAATCACATTCACAACTGAATGCTGTCTAGCTTATACACTTTTTTCTTTTAACTTAGAGTGGTATCCTTTCTACTTCTTTCCTTGCTATGCTGAGAGCCCCTAGTGTGTCTCAGCATTCCCATGCACCTTGTTTGATATACATCTCTGAAGAGTTCCCTTGGAAATCTTTCCGTGACTTGCTGTTGGCAGTTGCTGGCCAGTAGGTAAAAGACTAATAGGAGTTTAGTTCCCCAGCAGACTGGGTGTAGCAGCAAATGTTACTGAAAACTAGCAAACATCATTCCCTAAATTCAGGAAATCTGAACCCCAACTGTTGCTTATTTCCACTTTAGAATTCATCCAACTGCTGCAATCCATCATGAGTTGTGAGTATTATTAGTTTTCTGTGATTTTCTATGGAAAGATACTACTTTCAGTTATGACACATGCATTCAAAAATAATGTGCAGTTCCATGCTGGTAACGTACTAGCTGTAAGATCTGTCTATATTCTATCCTTGCTACATTCAATATGCAGCCCAGACAGTATAATAATTTTTGAAAACTTCTAGTATTTGTAGGGAAAAGTGTTCCAAAGAATG
This sequence comes from Ateles fusciceps, assembly GCA_036589455.1. NCBI lineage: Eukaryota > Metazoa > Chordata > Mammalia > Primates > Atelidae > Ateles > Ateles fusciceps. Next base: position 10,742,868 of record JAZHEH010001266.1, on the reverse strand, counting down.
GAACAGTGCACTTTCAGGAGAAATGAAAGACACAGGATGGCACCTGAGTATTTTCCTGGATATTTCTCTTGGTAGTTGCACAAATCATTACATCTTTTGACCTCAGAATCCTAATCAACAAAATGGCAATAGTAGCTCTGCCATAATTATCTCATGGGATTGCCATTAAGAGCAAATAAGGTAATATATAAAGTGCATTCTTAAATATTCAGTGTCCTCTGTTAATAAACACACATATAATGTATACAAGGTAAACAATTATTGAAGATTAAAAGACTTGAAGGATATATATATCCTTATATCCTACTCTCAAAAGTGGGCAGTATACCAGGACCTCTCCCATTCCCAGAGTCTGTGAAATGGGGGTGGGAGAATCAGGTCAGATACCTTGTACTCAAAACCTGCTAATTTAAATATTCAAGTTTGACACTAAAGTTTTCAATTAGTTATTACTGGTGTTTGAGTGGCTGTTTATGAGTCTGCATTTGAATAGAGAACAGTAGGAAGAATGTATAGGAGAATGAAATTGGTTACAAAACAGAAGCTGCTGCTGTTCTTTTTCCGTTTGTTGACTGCAATTAGAAATTATCTTCATTCTTATGCGGCTTGGCTGCTTGTGATAACATCAATTATTCCCATTTCCTTTTATTAATAAATACTATCACTTTGAGTCTCCCTAAGTTGTATGCTTAGCTTCTTTTCTTTCAAATTATTTCTCAAGCCCCTTTTTTCCTTTATGTGTTCTTTGGCTAAAAGCATCCTTTAGCTTGAGATCTTATCTGTGTAGGTTACATGATGTTCATCTAAGATTTTTAGCCATGATCATATCAGTTACAAATTGTCCAATAAATGTCATAGAGTTGATCTTATCCAGTTGTCAAAAAGTCTAAAGTAACAACTTTTAGGGGGATTGGAAATGATTGGCATAGGTCAACAAACTGCACCTGGTTTGACTGCTGGCTGTTCAGCCTGTGAATGGTAGATTCAGCCAGCTGAACAAATCTCATCCAAAAAGGTGATCCCCGATTAATGTATGTGGTGTGAAATGAAGAGAGAAGCTCTGTGCCTACCGTGTATCCACTGGGTCCTCGTCAGCACGGGAATCATTGCTGCATGTGGATATTCACATATACAGAGGGCACTCAGGAACGATTTAGTATTGTGTTTTTCTTACATGTATTACAGTTAGGCCCCACAATAGCAGTTATACCAATAAAATTGTATAATAAGTAGCTCTGAACTGACTCAAAACATTTCTTTTCTTTTCTTTTTCTTTCTTTCTTTTTTTCTTTGGAGACAGAGTTTCGCTCTTGCTGTCCAGGTTGGAGTGCAATGTCACAATCTCAGCTCACTACAAGCCCTGCCTCCTGGGTTCAAGCAATTCTCCTGCCTCAGCCTCCCAGTTAGGATTACAGGCATGCACCACCATTCCTGGCTAATTTTGTATTTTTAATAGAGACGGGTTTCTCCATGTTGGTCAGGCTGGTCTCAAACTCCTGACCTCAGGTGATCCACCCACCTCGGCCTCCCAAAGTGCTGGGATTACAGCCTCAATCATTTCTAAGATATCAAAAAATTCCCAAGTTTATGATTCTGCAGTAGTCAAACTGTTGGCCTTTCATCCAATTTGTTGAATTATTTTCTACTAAGATCTCAAAAGCAGATTAAAGAAGAAAGCCTCGTAGCCAATGGATCCCTTCTTTGTACTCTCTGAAAAATAATAAGACTTTCTCCTATTTTGCCTAATGTACTGCATTCATAGCCCATGAAACATAGAGTAGGTTTCCATTAGAACATATTGTTTATGCTGTGCCACTGTGCTAAAGCCTTCCTTGTCATTGTTCTAAGCTTGGCTGATTTCAATTAAAGACTACTTGTTGTTTTTCTCTCCTTGTATCAATTGGTAAAACATAATGCAGCATAATGTTATAGCTCAATACCTAACGATACTCCCCACAAAGAAGACGTGTCAGAGTCAGTGTGAAGCTACCAGCGAATCTATTCTTTCTTATCAAAGTCTCCACATACAATCAACCAATGAACTCATTATTGTTTATTCTGCTGCCTGGCCTCTTAATATTTGAAATCAAGTCCCTTCTGTCACCCCTCACCCCTTTAATACCTATCTATCTTTCTCCAGCCCTGCCATACATCAGATTTCTCCAGGGCTACGTCTCATCTTCGGCTATTACTTTTGCTGCTGCTGGGCCCTTCTTCCAGATCCTCTGCCATATCATCAGACCCCATGAACACTTGATATTGAAATTTTCCTTCTATTTCTATTAAAACCAACTTCAATAGTACGTGTACAGTAACAGATGCAGACAATTATACTTGATTCAATACAAATCTCTGCTGTTACAGTTAAATAAATTCCCTCTTTCTGGGCCTCAGGATTAAGGAAAAACATCAGATTCTTCATTCTTGAAGGCAAACCTTTAACAACACTGTTGTGTATAAGTATGTTATAGACCAAAATAATCTAACACGAATGTAGGCTGTCTTATGGATGGGATTTGTTCAGGCAGGGCTGTTATGGGGCCAGTGGATTCAGCACTGATCAGAACTGCCTTAGGTAACAGCCCCACTGGTTGAACCATGTGACTCCATGCATATCTGAAGGAACTGTGCATGTGCCACCAAGAACACAGAAGACTTGGCCCCATGCATGCTGGCTGCCTTCAATCCACAGGGACCTGCATGAGGGTTTGAGTTAAGGCCAAAACATCAGAGAGGAGGATCAAGACCAACCCTATTATGTTACAAAGTCAGAGTTCATCTGTTTCTTTGTAATGCTTTTTTAGAAAGTGAATTCCCAAAAGCCAAAAGTTTCAAACAGAAGTAGATTGTCTGATTGTGGTTGCTAGAGAAGGGAGATTAGTCTAAAAGAAATTTCATATATTTTTCCAATTCCAATGCTCTAGTAATCAGGGCTTTTAATTTATTTTCTTTGACGCTACTTCATTATCTATTTCCTTTTTAAAGATAGTGGAATAGAATAAATACATCTTTCTTATTAAGCCTTTGTCCAGTAGATGAATGTGACAAAGGCTATTATTGGTTCAACAAATTCTGTCTCCTCTTCCTCTGGGACTGTAAGACTGTATTTCCCAGCCTCCATTGCAATTAAGTATGACCATATAACCAAGTTCTAATCAGTGAAATGTGAGTAATAAAGTACACTGCCTCCAGGCCTAGCAAGCTGACTGGAGACATCATACCTGGGCTAAGGGCCCCAAATGACAGAGGGAACAAACTTTCTGTCCAATTCTCCCTTCTCCCCCACTCCAGCCTCCCTCCCAGCTAAGGAACACTTCCCTCAGACTGTTAAGTGAGCAATGATAAGCTTCCACTGTGTTTGAAACATTACACATTTTGGGGCCTATTCATTAAGGCAGTCTGACCTATATACTAATGTACCTAGAAGCATTCTTACTTCTTAAGCTAAAATCTCAGTTTACTTTCTTTCTATGTAGTTAGAGAAACTAATGAATATTTAATCCAATCATCCCGAAAGATTTTAACAAATATATAATATTTACATTTAAAGCAATATCATATTTGCTTTTATTCTTAATATACCAATTTATTAAAATCTATCTGAAGATTTTTTACACTTTAAAATTCCATGCACTTAGTGCATTCTCATAATTTAGCAAAGAGAGAGAGTGCCTTTGAAAATAAAAAATGTGATGTTCTTCCTCAGTCCTGCAGTGATAAATTAGATGCATTTACCCATACTTTTTGATGCACACTATTTAAATTTTCTACATTTCTGGTAAGTCTTCAGATTTTTTTAATGTGGTTATTTTTACATGGACTGCATTCTGCCTTGTGAAAGAGCTTAATATGTAGGATTGAGTCAATACAGGCTTTTTACCATTTCTCTGCAAAACACAGAAACTTTCTCTAGACATTTTTCACAAAACTTAAATGATAAAATTGTTTAACGGCTAATGCCTGAGTCATATTGTTAATGGAGCATAGTAAGATACATGAAAAAACAGATTAATAAAATAACGACACTTCTAATAAAAACAAGCCCACAACTATAATAAACATCCAAATAAGTACTATTCCCTACAGAATGATCACTTTGGGAGGCTTAAGATGTAAAGAATTCTCACTCTCTTCTTTTGAGGAAATTCAGTACTTGATATTTATATTTTCATATGATACACACACACACACGTGCACATGCACGATTCCCAAATATTGCCTAGCTTAACCAGCAAGCCACTATGTTCATCAGAAATATTATATATTTTAATTAATATTTTTTCATAAAAACCATTTTGGTATGAAATTATTAACTGAGACAATAAAGACATATAAATTTAAATAAATGGCTTATTTTTCTTCTCATAGTCCTTTTTTCCTTGGGGCCTTAATGTTATACTTCATATTTTCAGAGCTCTTTTATTATATTCTTCCCAAGAATAGCAAATTAACTTTTCATTAGAGAACTTCTGAAATCTCTGGAAACATGATCTACAATTCAATTTATCATACAAATTTGGTTAAAGGAAAATAAAAATACAAAAACATCTATATTTCTCACCTCCCATCAAACCTGTGCTTCAGGAAATCAAAGAGGGCTTTCTGCATCATGTCTGTTACCTTTGCAGAGGTGAGAAAAAAAGAATGAGGCAAACACAGAGAGAGAGAGAGAGAGAGAGAGAGAGAGGAGTCAAAAGTGAGAGAGAGGTGGGAGGGAGGGGCACTATGAGCCAAGACCTTATTGCAGCCAGTCGTCTCCTAGGGGGAGGTTACCATGGAAGGTGCTTTTCATGCTTAACCATGTGCAAATGCTAATTTCCACCCCCCCCCGGTTCTCCTCCAGGGTGTTGAGGAATAAACCAGCAGCGTGCACCAGACCCTCTTCCCTCTTCCCTCGTTAGGGGATAGAACCGCTGCCAGGAGAAAATAGGCTGGCTTTGTACACAGGTGCCAGGTATCCTTGGCACACCTGCATTGTGCCTGCCTCCAGCAAGGAGCAGTTAGAGAATTGAGGCCAGCACTGGACTCAGCCGTCCTGCTAGTTTGTGCACGTTGGTGGAAATTCTCCATGCCCATGGCTGGATTTTTGTAGACTACTCTCCTGCTCATCCCTCTGACGTTTCCAACTCAGAGAAAGACAAGAGAGAAGGAGAGGGAGAGAGAGCGAGGATTCTTAGATCTGCCTGAAAGAGATTCATTAATTCATTCAGCAAATATGTACTGAGTGCCTACTATGTGCCACACATTGTCCTAGCTCAATGGGAATGGTGCCCCGGAGACTGCTCACCTTCAGAGTTGAATGTCATATCTACCTATTTTTTAATCCATGCTAGCACAAGGTCAAAACGGAAACATGTGAAACGAAGTCTCTACTCTTTTTCTTGTCACAAGGTTTTGTTTAATTTCCAAAGTTCACTAATGTTTTTAGTGGTCTTTTCAAAAACGTGCCCTTTAAAATAAACAAGCAAGAAGCATTTGGTGGCATATGTCATCATCTTAAACAGCCGGCAGGGTGAGCTCTGTTAGTGCTTTAAAGGTTTGGATTTGCTGGAAGATTGACTGATTGTCCCCTTGTGCTGTTCATTCTCTATTACTTCTAATAATAGTGAGAATGGTCAAGACAGATAAAGTCCTTTTCTTTGTATTTAATGCACAGTAAATCTTTGACCAGATCATCCCATTGGATATTTTCAGGGAGGTATTTCTAAACAATGTAATATATAAAAGATGAGAAGTGTGCAAGAAAGGAAAGAAAGGGCAAAGGGCCTCATGAGCCCTCCAGGGTACCCCCTGCCTTCCCATGCTGAGCATTGGCTTCCATCAGGACCCACATGGAAACAGACCCTGGAGGAGCAAGTGCCAACATGACTGTCTCCCGGGTGCTCGATCAAGAACTGAAGAGTAACAGATGATATTTGTACCTCATAACCTTTCAGTGATGGCCCCACTAACACCACCGGACGCATTGATGGCACAACATCGTAAGGAGGAATGTGCTCCGTCTGAAAAAGATGATTTGACACACGTGACAAGGTGAGGTTGAGAATGCCTCAGCAGCCATAACATTCATAATTCTCAGGTCGAATGACAAATGATTATCAAAGATCCCCACCGAGGAGGCTCTTCCCTTATTTTATAGCCACTTGGGTCACTGAGATGGAACATTGCAGGCATGTATGTATAGGAACCTTAACAGTAGATTTAAAAAGGAAATACAACTTACCACTTTTTGCTTCTGTTTTGCTAAAAGACAATAACGAGAGCCATATCAAAATATGTAATCTCTGCAAATGACAGTACACGAGTTTAAAAGATGGAAGAATGTACCCATTTGTCCCTGTAATTATCTTCACCACTTTCCTATCGCCCACTCTGGAGAACCTGCTTTGTGATTTCATTCTGGACATGTCAATTTTGAAGATGTATGAAACACAGACAGCTTCCTCCCCTGGTACGAACGACCTTATATCCTGATTTCTCAATGGGTGGGAGTGGGGACAGGAATTCAGAACAACATTGGAAGTTCCGGGCCACTCATTCACCACGGGTTGTTCTCGTGCTGGAGACAGCACAGTGTTGCTGGGAACAAGTTGGACAAATGCAATTTCATAAAAGGAAACAGAATAACTATTTGGGCAAAAATGACTATCACCTCAATCAATAGTTATTTTTATATTTGTAGCTTTGATAATCCATGAGATAATTCTGCAGTCCCTTGGGCATTTTTGCCTATTTTCTAGAATAGTGGCACATTTTTTTTCCTACCATGTTGCTTTTAAATTTCAAATAAATTTATAACTAGTTATTCCTCAGATAAACCTATAACCAGTTATTCCTGTTCTTTCCCGTTTGTAATAGCTAAAGTCTGCAATGTCCTGAACGTCTAACAAATGGGAACAAGCCAAAATATACTCGATCTCTGATTTAAAGTGATTCTGTGGACATACAAGCAGGTCCAGTCTATTTGGGTACAACTCAGAAACCTGGTTTGGTTCAGTGTCCTGTAGATCAGAGGGCTTCACATGAACAAGGACCCAGATACTTAGAACCATTCCAGAACCAATCCAGTTGCCTGCAGGTTTGGTAGGCCAGAATAGGGCCTTGGACTTGCCATTCCGAATTGGTAATACAACTGGAATTGGTAACACAACTGGAATTGGTCACCAGGGCACTGGATGCCCTAATGCAGCAGCAGTTGTGGGCCAGAATGAAATTAGCCAATAGGAGTCAGGGATGCGATAGAAGAAAAATACCTGCAAGAATACCTCCACAGTTTCCAAATGCACCACAACTCCCTATTATGCTCTTCATTACTGTTAATTCCAGGTCTCAGTTGTCTGCTGTCCGAATGGAAACAAGGCCCTCCCTCATTTGGGCCCTACCTCATTTGGGCCCTGCCTGAGTGTCTGTTTCAACCCTCCCAGCCCAAGATATACCAACACATCCTGAAGTTCCAGATGGAGACTGAAAACAGAGCATTTTCTTGAGAGTCTGCAAATATTTTTTCCTTTTTGTATTGGCCCTCACCATCTTAAAGTCTGTCAGTTTCTTAGGTAAAATAACGAATGTTTTGAAGATCAGTTTACACAATGGACAGTTATGAACTCTGGGGGGTAAATAAGATTTTTCAAAACTACATTATAATGACCTAAATGTTTAGTACCATTAGTTACCCTTTAAATCAAATCAAATTACCATAGAAAACAAATGAGAAATGAAATAGAGAGAAAAACCTTTAAATTAAGCTTTCAAATCATTTCCAAATTAGCAAAAATAGTTGCATGTGTGTTCAAATATATTTGAAAGGAATACATTCTATGAAAAAGAGTTTAAACTCTTACCTGTTGATGTGGGAGTTGCTCGAAATGTCCCTGATACCATTTCTCCAAGACTTGAAGAAGAATTTCCACTTGATTTCCTAGGATATAGAAAAGAACTAAAGACTCACTCTCCCGATTCTTTGAAAACAGAACTTAAGAGTACAAAGCTTTCTTTGTCCCTCATCTATTAAATAATTCAAAACACACAAAATTCTGCTATAAAGAACTTCAAGAATCTGTCCAAATGTTTTCTTTGACCACATTTCTAAGAGAATGTGGGGAACTAGCCGAGACCTGGAATACTTTGCAAAAGAATCTCTTCTAGTTACTCAATGCGGACGTCAGGCAAAGCCATCACTGACAAATGTTCTTATGAACTGTTTGTTAACCTAACACCAGGCACCAATATACCAGTCAGATGTCAAACACAGCTCAAAACAAGCAGTAAGACCATTTCTTCTTAAAAGATGATTATGTAGGCATCAGAGTTAAGAACTGACCATAAGGAATTGGTCACAAAAGAAATATTATTTACTTGAATGGAGGATCCTCAACTCTGGTCTTCTCAGGTGTGCTCTGAAACCTTCCCTGAAGCCCACAAACGCCATTGGGAGCTGCCACCTTCCTACTTCCCCAGTGCCCCTCTCTTTTAGTCCTTAAAAGTATCGTCCTTATAGCCAGAAAAATCTGATCTCTCATCCTAGCTCTGCCACTTACTAGTTGTGGTACTGTGGCACATCATAATGTCTTTGAGCCTTAAGTTCCCTGCCTATAGAAGGAGATGCGACAGCTCACACGGTTGGTATAAAGATCAAATAAAATGTCTGTGAGCTCTTGGCTTTACTATCGTGCCTGCCATAAGGTAAGTTTTTAGTTCAAAAGTATATATAGTTGGCTGGGCGCGGTGGCTCACGCCTGTAATCCCAGCACTTTGGAAGACCAAGGTGGGCGGATCACCTGGGGCTGGGAGTTTGAGATCAGCCTGGCCAAAGCGGTGAAGCCCCATCTCTACTAAAAATACAAAAATTAGCCAGGCGTGGTGGCATGTGCCTGTAATCCTAGCTATTCCGGAAGCTGAGACATGAGAATCACTTGAACCTGGGAGGCGGAGGTTGCAGTGAGGCAAGATTGCACCACTGCGCTGCAGCCTGGGTGACATGGCGAGACTCTGTCTCAGAAAAAAAAAAGTTTATACAGTCATGGGAGGCTTAACAATGGGGTTATCTTCTGAGGAATGTGTCCTTAGGCAATTTCACTGTTGTGTGAACACTGTAGAGCGTCTTGCACAAACCTAGATGGCACAGCATACTCCATACCTAGGCTATGTCATGTAGCCTATTGCTCCTGGGCTATAAACCTGTATAGAATGTTACTATACTGACACTGTAGGTAACTCTAACACAGTGGCATTTGTGTATCTAAACATAGAAAAGATATAATAAAAATACAATATTATAATCTTATGGGACCACCATCATATGTGTGATCATCACTGACAAAAATGTTATATGGCCCACGACTGTAATAATTAAGGAATAATAATAACAATAAAACTTTGAAAATGATAACAATTCAGTTATTTTATTCAACAAATATTGATTGTACATCCTTGTTTTAGAAAGTAGAAATATAACAGCGGCATTGAGGAGACAAAATCCACTCCCTTACTGAGTCATATACTAATAGGACATATCAATACAGGTTAAATATCCCTTATCCAAAATGCTTGGGACCAGAAATGTTTTGCATTTCCATTTTTTTCAGATTTCGGAAATTTGCACTATATACTTCCTACTTGAACGTCCCCTAATCCGAAAGTCTGAAATCTAAAATGCTCTGCTGAGCATCTCCTTCAGACATCATGTCAGTCCTTAAAAAGCTTTGAATTTTGGAGCATTCTGGATTTCAGCTTTTCAGATTATGGATGCTCAGCTTGTATGAAACAACATAAATAAGTAAATAGATAATATTTCTAAGAGTAATAAGTGCAATAGAGAAAACTAAGTCAGGGAAGGGAAGGGAAGTGGGTACAATTTTAAATACAGTTGGCAGGAAAAGGGTCACTGGAAAGGTGATGTCTAACACAGATATAAAGCAGATGGAGTGGTCTGGTGAAAATGTGATGAAAAAGGATCCAGTAAGAAAAACAAGCAACTGCAAAGACCCCAAGACTGGAACACACGTTCTCCATGTGTTTAAGAAGGAGCATGAAAGACAAAAAGTTTAGGGAAAAAAAGGATGATACGGTTTGGCTCTGTGTCTCCAGCAAACCTCATGTTGAGACGTAGTCCCCAGTGCTGGAGGTGAGGCCTGGTGACAGGTGACTGGGGTGGTCCTTTGTGAATGATTTGGCACCATCTCCTGGTGCTGTTCTTGTGATAGTGAGTGAGTTACCCCGAGATCTGATTGTCTGAAAGTGTGCAGCACCTCCTCCCCTCTCTCTCTCTCTCCTCCTGCTCTGGCCATGTAAGACACCTGCTCCCGCTTTGCCTTCTGCTACCAGTAAAAGCTCCCCGAGACCTCCCCACAAGCAGATGCTGCCATGCTTCCTGTACAGCCTGCAGAACCATGACAATTAAAGCTCTTTTCTTCATAAGTTATGCAGTCTTATAGAAGTGTGAAAATGGACTAATACAAGGGACAAAAGGGATTAATATTAATAATAGTATTGGCAAGTTATATGCCAAAAAAGATTGATAATTAAAAGTGGGGTAACTATACTTTTGTGATCTCCTATTACTGTTGGAGTGGTTCTCATTATGACAAAGGCAGGCCCCTAAAGAACACGGGAGTTTTTTGAAACAGAAAAGCATCCAACAGAAAACAGAAGTTGAGGGTCAAGAGAAAGAACAGTTTCTATTTTAGAGCTTTCAAAAAATTATAACACATATCAAATCAATGATTCAGTGCAAGCTGCAACACAATACATGAAGGCTCAGGATGATTTGGTTTCTCTTCTTTCAAGCTGTGCTTGTGTTCCTGGGGCCTTTAAATACCTGCACTCTGAGATCTACATGGCTACTTCAGTAGTTCACTAGAGGATGATTCACTTGAAGCTGTCTTCAACCAAATACCAGGAGACAATAGATGCCACAAAAAGCCTGGAGTGGGGAAGGTGCTTCTAGTCCGGGACCTGCACGTACGATCACATTCTGTGCCTGCTTAAGGGAGTCTCCAAGAGGAGCCATAATGCTGGATCAGGTCAGCTCCCACTCACTGTGTGGAGAAAGAATGCCCGAAGTGACTCTTCTAGAGGAAAGCTTGGGTTCCGAGGGCTTGCTGAGGCCACAGAAAACAGTTCATGCCATGGAATTCACATGGTCTCCAGTGGTGTCAGGCTTCAGCATGCACAGAGGGTAGAGAACTATCTGAAACTCTTTTGGGTCAATTTCAGAAACACCTCCCACACAGAAAAGTATCTTTTACTTTGAAAGCATACACCTTTGAAACTATCACCCAATTTTCTGACCAAAAAAAGTGCAAAGAAAAGATGGAAACATACCCTCCGTGAAAACGTCCTCTTTTTGTTCTTGCTGAATCCGTATGTTCTCCAGTCTGAGTGGACTTGGAATGAAGCCAATCTCACAGCCCTCTTCACCAGCCTTCCTATCCACCAATCATTGTTATATTTCTGGAATTCAGAAATAAAATTGCTATCAATAGTAATTCACTTATCTTCACATGCTGTTTATTCATCTTCTGGGACAAAACAAATAAATTGCTATTTATATGATATGATATACATTTTATATAAACTATACTGTGTGTGTGTGTATGTGTGTATGTGTATGTGTATATATCTGAGGTGGATTCATAGACGAAAGCAGGGTTCTCTAGACTTTTTCTGTAAAGGTCCAAGTAATTTTAGTCTTTGTAGACCATGTGGTCTCTGTTACAATAAGTTGAATCTGCTGCCTTGTGTGGAAGCAGCTGCAGACAAACATAAACAAGGGAGCATGGCTGTGTTTCAATAAAACTTTTCTTTACAAAAGAGGCAGTGGGTCAGACTGGAACCATGGGCTATAGTTTGTAAACCCCTGGACTAATATCCGGTCCTAACCTTTGGATTATTTTGGTTTCTGTCAATAAGCTCTAACCAATTCTTAAAGAACATATTTTCCATGGATAAATATGCACCAATGTAACTGAAACTCTAGAAGGCAAGATGGATATGCCTGAGATGAAATGGATTTTACAGTCCATCATTTGTTAAACGCTTTCAGGTAAAAATTCCATGATACTATCTGTAGTCTCCTCTCACTGGGGAAGAGTCATAATCTTTCAAATATAGATTTGCAGATTAAGGTCCATCTTACTACTTGAAGAAAAAGAAGCCTACTCTTACAAAGTCTGAGCATATTATACATTTTTATGTGAAATTTTGCAAGTAACCTCCAAACCCTCTATAGCCCAAAAGGAACTCCAGAATTTCCATTTAAGTTAAGTTCTATGACACGTAAACTCAAGACCCAAGTCCATGTGAAACCTTCAACCAGTGTGAGGTGAGAGCCTGTCAATGTGGGCTTATTTGGTGGATCCACAAAATTGCATTTGTAACTATGCATCTGCTGAATTATAGAGCAGAAAGCAGTTTCGTTCAATCTTCTTGCCTCAAGGAAAGATTTCAGCTAGGTCATTTCTACAAGATAGGTATCACCTCTATTGTTTAAACTCTCCAGAGATGATTCTAAAAACTTCCTTTTTTCAATCAGTGTTGAACAAGATAATTATCTCCTACTTGATCCAAAACATATATATTTATAAACATGTAAATATTTTCCAAAATTTAACATTGATATGTAGTATGTTTTGCTCAGCTCATAAAAAAGTGAAATTTATATGTGTGTGTGTGTGTGTGTGTGTGTGTGTGTGTGTGTGTGTATTTATATGATTCTGATACATTACAAAGGAGGAATGGAAGGTTTCATTGAATTATCACAGCATGAAGTTCTGGGTAAACTTTAAGTTATTCTGAGTAACAGCTTCCCACTCATGAGAAACATGGTATGGTAAGAATTTGGCCTCTGTTATACACACAGCTTCTCCATACATACTATATGAGTGGCATATAGTATGAGATCGCATTCAAAGAAATGTAAATTGAGGGGTGGGCATGGTGGTATATTCCTGTAATCCCAGCGCTTTCAGAGACTAAGGTAGAAAGATCAGTTGAAGCCAGAAGTTCAAAATCAGCCAGAGCAACAGAGCCATCTATACACACACACATACACCCCCACACCCCCCACACACAATTAGCTGGGTGTAATAGTGCCATCTATACAACAGAGCCATCTATACACACACACACACACACACACACACACACACACAATTAGCTGGGTGTAATAGTGCCATCTATACAACAGAGCCATCTATACACACACACATACACACACACCCACACATACACAATTAGCTGGGTGTAATAGTGCCATCTATACAACAGAGCCACCTATACACACACACACACACACACACACACACACATACATACACAATTAGCTGGGTATAATAGTGCCATCTATACAACAGAGCCATCTATACACACACACATACACACATACCCACACACACACAATTAGCTGGGTGTAATAGTGCATGCCTGCAGTCCTAACTACTTGGGAGGCTGAGGCTGAGATGGGAGGATCACTTGAGTCCAGGAGTTCACAACTGCAGTGAGCTGTGATTGCATCACTGCTCCAGCACTGGAAAACAGTGTGAGACCCTGTCTCCAAAAAAAAAAATAAACAAGAAAAGAAGAAAAGAAATGTGAATTGATCTGATATAAAATCTTGAACAATCTAGGTCTTAACTGTTTCCCCCCATTTTCCTGTCTTTTAGTATAACAGGCCTAAAATAATAGGTTTTTCTATTTTGGAATCAGCAAAGGGCAAAGGGACCCTTTTAGAATCTTGGGTGCATAGGTCTGGAATTTAAATTTTACTGTGGTGAGGACAAAACAGACCATGAGTCATAGTTTCCTGGGGCTTAAGTTACTTCCTGAAATGAAGTTAGCCCACTGGAACGCTCATTTGTTAAATGGTACCCAAGTGACTTTAAAGGGCTTGCTGAAATGGTTGATACAACTTCCCCAAATGTTTTCACTTCGTTCTAGGAAACAGCTGAAGCACAGTGAGAATCTGACTCAGGGTGAATGAAAGTTTTTTGAGTTACTTGGGAGAAAGTCACTGTAAATTCGACAGCTTAAGTTGATCATCATTTGATTTGTGTGACAGCATAGCTGTAGCTTTTCTCTGCATTTAAGCTTTTTTATTACTGAGAAAGTACTTAACAGGGTACATAATAAATGGCCTCTTAAATGATGGATGAGAGGAAAGGCTACAACTTGATTACAGAAATGTGTTCATTTGTGTTGATGTTCTGGGAGCTTGTGCCAGCTCTTTACAGAGGTCACCTTGGTGTTGTTCCAACCCTTCTCTATTTTGATTTCCCTAAAATGATTAGCACTTTCTCTTTCAAAGATGTTTTCTTATCTGATAATTTCAAAACAGGAAAACAGGCAGCTCTGGTCGACATAGGATTACCAGCTCAGTGCCACACATCAAACTGCCAGACTGAAGAACAAGCACATAGCTCAAACAGCAGCCAGGACAAATTGAGACATTGATACAATGCAGGAAAGCAATAAAATGTAAGGTTGGAATGTTGCTGTGAGTGAGCGTGTATGTGACACATAAGAACATCTCTTACCTTTTAAAATGCTGCTTCTCCTTGGACATAGTGGGTGTTAGCAACTAATGAATATGGTTTGGGCATTTTTGATGGGGATGGTGAGACATAATCAACTTAATCATTCAGATGCCAGGGTATATGTCTCAGGTCAGGAGTTCTTGTCTTCCAGACAAATGTAGACATTCTCACCTCATGTACCATCAAGGAACTAGAAGCCATGATTGAAATTGATGGGTCCTCAGTTTCCTATTACGGAGGCCCTGAAGTGTCCATGCCTGCACTTATCTTTTCCCTGCATGTCACAATGAATTAGCATTCTTCTTTCTATCAAAGGTCTGTCCCTCCACTAGGGAACTTAGATCCCACCCTTCTTGGCTACTCAAACACTGTATCCTTCTGCCTATCTCTCCTTTCTCCCAATCTCTCCCCCAACTCTGTTTGTTAATATCAGCAAGTACAGGCATCGAATAAGCTCCCATCTTGAAAGAAGACCTCTTTTGACTTCATATCCTCCTTCACCCACGGCCTGATCAGTGCCAACCTCAAAGGCATGGTCTCCACATGCTAAATACACTTTCTAGTTCCCCTTCTCTCCTCATCCCACTTTGTTGGGCCTCCATCTCCACAATTCCACAGACAATGGCCCCAATGACCTCCACACTGCTGGTCTGGACTACAGAATGCAGATTTTCAAAGATAATGGTTTGATTACATATTTATGATGCACACCTTGTCTTAGCTGGGGTATAAGTACAGATGGGCTCCGTGACATTAAATGATATGTTTACATTGATTACATTCTCCAGGCACCTCCATTCTCAGGGTATATTTTATTGTTCCTCCGTTATGCTCTCCTTTCTTTAAGATTCTATTTCCAACACCCCCACCCCCATCCCACAGAGCAAATGGTACCACATGGGAACATCAACCAGTGCATGTCACTGACCCCACTGGAAAACTCTGTGCAGAACAGGGAAGCTCAGAAAGCTAATGCTGACCGGACTCAGCCTAATTCTCGTGCCCATTCTCCAGATGTCATCTCCTCCTCTCATTTAATTAGCTGTTGTCCTTTTTCCTTCCAATATATTTTACTGCCTTCAGCATCTCAGCATAGAAAACATGCTTCAGTCTTTCCCATCCTAAAAAGTACAAATGTAAATCAAATTTTAAAAACACCGCCCCCCCCACAACCAGGCACAGTGCCTCACACCTGTAACCCCAACACTTTGGAAAGCCGAGGTAGGAGGATCACTTGAGCTCAGGAGAGACCAGCCTGGGCAACATAGTGAGACCCTGTCTCTACAAGAAATTAAAAAAAAATTATCTGGGCATGGTGGTGCATGCCTGTAGTCCCAGGTCCTCAGGAGGCTGAGGAGAGAGGATTACCTGAGCCTGGAAGGTGAGGCTGCAGTGAGCCATGATTGTGCCACTACACTCCAGCCTGCATGACAAAGTGACCCTGTTTTTTTTTGTTCGTTTTTTTGTTTTTGTTTTCTTTTTGAGACTCTGTTTCAAAAAAAGAAAGAAAAAAGAGAATATTTCCTCAGCCTTATGCTATTTTTCCCTGTCTAGAAACCACTCTCTTTTTCATCTCAAATTTTTTCAAAAGAACAAATTGCAATTCCTCTCCTCTAGACTCCAAGTTATGTGGGTAAGGGCCTTTTAAGCATCTTCATGGGAAGTTTTACAATGTCCCAAACAGTGTGCGTAAAAGTAAATTCATGACCCCATCTATCCCTCCAACAAATCTGCTCCCCCTCTGCCTTCTTGTTTTGATAGCTACCTCTATCCTTTTAAGCAAGCCAGAAAAACTAGCCTCTGGCCTTCATTTCTATGTCACTTTCCCCACCCACGTGAAATCTCCAAGTCCTGTTTATTTGTCCCTTCACTCTCTCTAAGCTGCTCTCTTCCCCCTCATCTTCTCTGCTACAACCACTGTCCAGCCTGTAGTATGTCTCTCCAGCTCTCTGCCGTACTCCCTTGACCACCAGAGTTCTCACTCTAAGACATAAGGCTGTTCACATCTCTCATGTATTTAAAGTTCTTCTCCAGCTAACTGCCAGGTGATAAAGGGCAGGCTTCTTGCCATGGCCCAAGAGGTCCTTTATTGCCTGGTCCCTGCCTCTCTGGCCTGGCCCACAACCTGTATCATTCCTTCTCCTGCTCCCGCCCACCCCCCACTTCCCTACACCCTCCTGGCCCCCCCATCCCTGCCAGCCACGCTGCATCGCTTGCGGCTGTTCCTTCCATGTGATGCCACACCCATTCCAGCCCAAATTCCCTCAGAGTTCACCACTTCTGTAGAGCTTTCCCAACCCTGATCGCCTCCCCTCCCCAGCCAGGGAATTCCTCTTCCTCTTTCCTCAGGCTCCCATAACACCCATTCAATTTTTCTGTAATAGAACTTGTCATCTCGTGCATAAATTCTGTACTTGTCTGTCTCTCCACCCCGCTGGAGCTCCCTGCCAGCAGGGATAGTGATCCTTATGTCTGATCCCCCCAGTGCCTAGCAAAATGTCTGACATGATGCAGCTTCTTAGATACAAATTTTTCTTTGATTATAGACTCTATTGCTGGTTACACAGTCAAGGTGCACAGGACTCTAGTCTACATGTCTATAATTACAACATCACCTGTAAACAGTCCCTTCTGTGTAGGTGCCATGCCACCAAACTCACATTTCCCCTCGGTTGGATCCATACATCTATGGCTCTGCAGTCAAACAAGGGATTTAAAGGTGCCCAGAGGACCACAGAGGTCTCTCCAAAAATCCATGCTATGATATATTTTTTTTTTTTTTTTTTTTTTTGAGATGCAGTCTCGCTCTATTGCCAGACTGGAGTGCAGTGGCGCGATCTTGGATCACTGCAACCTCTGCCTCCTGGGTTTAAGCGATTCTCCTGCCTCAATCTCCTGAGTAGCTGGGATTACAGGTGCCCACCACCACATCCAGCTAATTTTCGTATTTTTAGTAGAGATGGGGTTTCACCATGTTGGCCAGGATTTCAATCTTGTGATCTGCCCGCCTCAGCCTCCCAAAGTGCTGGGATTACAGGCATGAGCCACGGGCACCTGGCCCCCTGCTATGATTTTAAGATTGACTGTGATTTAATGTTGTAAGTGTGTGATAATGCAAGCAATGATCTCAGACTTCTCAATCTTGATGAGAATGACTAGATTTGGAAGGCCCAGCAAATTAAATGAGGTACCGCACTGGCAGCTCCTAGGGTCCCCTCTCTGGCTAGTTTGGCTCAGAGCTGATTCCTGGGTTCAGCTTTTTGGCAGGTGAAGGGCTGCAGTATGTTCCACATTTACCTCTTTAATGTGTAGGAAGTCCTTAGCATCAAAGGAGATGGCTGTGCTTGGAACAGGCACATCCTCATCCAGGGCGCCGCAGTAGCTCACATTTGTCTTCACGGCAAATGCTACAGGTTTGGACTAGGGACAGAACCATGGAATAAGGAATGAGGAAGGGAGGAGAGAGGAGCATTTTTCATTTTGAAACTCTAATAAGATGACTGATAGTACCAGGTAGTAAGAGAAATAACTTTCCAAAGAGGGATCTCAAATAAGTTTTACATTCTCAGGCGATATCGAGAAACCCGCAGAGATGACTGTGAATGATTTGGTCCTATCAGCCCAATAATTTTTCCTCACCTGCAATACTTTCCAATATTTCAAATTTTCAAATGTGCTCTAAAGTACTGGGAGGGATAGACAAAGGCAGGGGAGAAGGACAGTCTCTTCTCCAATCTTAAAATCTGTGTTTATTTTAAATGATAACTGATACCCTCTTACCTTGGAATACAGGGAAATGTGTGCTAGGTCTTTAAAAAAATGTGGAAAGAGGATAAAATAATATTTTTGAAATAGTCCACATTTGAAAACCTTTGGCATTCTATACAGCAGAATACCAGGTCCTGTTAGAGAAAAGAAGGGTTAGTCAGCATCAAAGCTGACGGGCAGGGGTCTTCACAGATCATCTTCTCTCTAGCTAACAAAGCTGGTTTTGAAATTCTTTTTACACAAATTCCTCTCAGCAAAGTGTTCTCAGGCTGGCACTGCCCTGTGGGGGACACATAAACCACCAGCCTAAGCGAACGGTGCCGCCACCCACATCTGGGTAACCACAGTGGCCACATAACAGATTCTGAAAGAAAATTTTATAACAAAAGTTAGCTACAGCGAGACATAAGATTCCTGAAATTCTGACCTGTTTCGTTACCAGCTTATTTACCTTCATAAAGGCTGGGAACCTGACTGGGGAACAGCAGTTGAGGGTGGAACCTCTCTGATGTCCCTTTACATATACCGCAAGAAAAGCCCCTTCCACCAATAAAGCACAGACCTCATAGGTGTTGAAGCAAATGAAGGCACCTCATTTGCCTGCATTGTTCTCCTCCCAACTCTTTTTTTTTTTTTTTTTTTTTTTGAGATGGAGCCCGGCCCTGTACCCAGGCTGGAGTGCAAAGGAGCGATCTTGGCTCACTGCGACCACCGCCTCCTGGGTTCAATCAATTCTACTTCCTCAGCCTCCCAAGTAGCTAAGATTATAGGCGTGTGCCACCACACTCAGCAATTTTTTGTATCTTTAGTAGAGACGGGGTTTCACCATGCTGGCCAGGCTGGTCTCAAACTCCTAACCTCGTGATCCACCCGCCTCCTTCTCCCAAAGTGCTGGGATTAGAGGTGTGAGCCACCACGGCTGGCTCCTCTTTTTTTTTTTTTTTTTTTTTGAGATAGGGTCTTGTTCTGTTGCCCAGGCTGGAGTGTAGTGGTGTGATCTCAGTTCACTGCAGCCTTTATTTCCTGGGCTCAGGTGATCCTCCCACCTTAGCCTCCTAAGTAGGTGCAATTACAGGTGTGAGCCACCGCGCACAGCCTGTCACCTCTACAGATTTGACAATAAAAATAGAAAAGGGAAGGAATTCACTTTATTTGGGCTTCTGTTTTTCTTCTTCTAAAAATCAGAAAGACTAAATCAATACATCTTAGGAGTCTGTCATGGAGGGCAAGGAGGACAGACAGGCCATGACCTTGTCTGGTCTTGTATTTTGCTATTGTACATAAAATGTCATTGTACAAAAGGCATCTGTGCTTCAATAAATAAACAAACAAACAAACAAACAAATAAATAAAGTTGGAAGCACGTAGATGGGAGGTCCCTAGTGACTATTCTAGTTCTAACTCTCAACCATGCAACTGGTTGTTTGCTGCTTCCTGTGAATACAGCAATTCCTACGGAGGCCTCTCCTTCTGGAATATCTGAAGGTCTATTTTGGCAACGGTCTTTATTGCTCATCTTTGCTGTACTTCTCAGAGTTGTTCAAAGTTCTGAACTTCACACTGAACTTGAGGTGGGATACTGAAAGCAAGAGAGAAGAGTAGAGAAACCAACAGGGTGATCCACGGAGCAATAGCACACTTGTGGCCTGTCATAAAGGCTGAGGTAATGGATGAGGAGGGGCCGAGAACAGGCCGGGTGAGCTGGTACCTGGGAGCCTCTCTGCCAACACCGGGCATGGGAGGCTTGATATTGCTAAGTTGGAAGACGACCAATAATTCACCACCAAACCAAATATAAAAGGATGAAGATTTTCAGGAAATGTCCCTTTGGAGATGTTACTAACCTCACTTAGAGGTGAAAGCATCAGAGAGCCTCCCAATCGGAAACCTTATTGGAATAATCATAAAACGATTATTCCAGAAAAATGTGAGGTAGGGGAAGAGCAGCTGGTAGCCACTGAGCAATGACCCACTTTTGAATCAAAGAGAGGGAAAGAGAGTCACCTTTGCTCTCTCAAGCTGGATAGCTGCTTGCTGTTCTCTCTCCCTGTCGAATCGCTTCCCGGTCCTCTTCCAAAGAGACATCGGAGTCAGACGGCCTGCTTGTGTAGGAATCCGCTGAACCCTGGAAAGGAAAACAGAATAGTTTGCGATGATGGGTAGCTTCTTAAATTGTCACATCCATAACAGTATCCTGAGGCGAGTTCTTTTCATTTGCCTAAAATTTGATGCACACACTTCATGCCTTATTGCAGATACAAATTTAGATGGCAGAATACAGTTAAGCGTCTGAGTTATTCAGAAAGTAACAATGTTGTGAAGAAAAATATTTTGACTAAGTGCTAGGAAGTAAACTGCAATGAAAATTATGTGATAGCCCCAATTCTTCTTGTTTTGTACTGTATTAAGCCCATATCACTTGTGAAACGTCAGTTTTCATCCATCTTCTGTTTTGCATATGCATCCAAAGGAGAAAGAGAC
The DNA here is from genome assembly GCA_036589455.1 of Ateles fusciceps. Taxonomy (NCBI): domain Eukaryota; kingdom Metazoa; phylum Chordata; class Mammalia; order Primates; family Atelidae; genus Ateles; species Ateles fusciceps. The sequence goes on along the minus strand of JAZHEH010001266.1, from coordinate 10,722,088 downwards.
TCAGCTTATTACAAAAGCTAAATCCTAACTGTATCTTGGGCTATGGATCATCCATTTGTCTAAGATTTCAATACAGCAAAGCATCATCCTACATTACTAAAACCATTTTCCAGTTTCAATGTCAACACTATTGAACTCTTTCACTACTAAAACTTCAATCACTGTCCTGCAGCAGCCAGCCCAGACGTGGTCAACGAGAACACTGAGCAGAAAAACAACCTCGAGGATGAAAACAGGGATGTTCTCAGTTGAAGCCCACACTAGAAGAGCTACTTAAACAGCACTGAAATCCAGTCTGACTGGTGTGATCAAGTTAAAGAGTTAACCACTCCCTTCCTGCCTCCCCACAAAATCCCTGGAGGTTTGTCTTACGGCTGCTACAGGAACATCATCCCTATAGTTTCCTTAAGCTGGCATTAGAAGTCGATATTTGCATAGATGGTAACATTTACACAGCAGAGGTATTGGGAGGACTGGTGTATTTGACATGTTTCATAAATCATGTGCAGGCTTTGAAAACCACAGACTTATCCATGTAGCTGAGAATTTGCTGTCCACTGGAGGGGAAAAAAAGCTTTAAGAAATAGTTGACTGCTGAATCTGGCCCTTTGAAAGTTTTTCTCCATGTAGAAATGTTTATTTGTGAATTGGCTGCCTTCAAGGGTAACTTTCTGTCTCAGTAGAGGACATCATTCTAGTGGGGGTGGTCTTTCCCATAATAGAAAAATCCCAGCACAGATTTTCCTGGCAGCCTAGAACAAGAACCCCTCATTAGCGTTTTTATCTGAGTGCCCAGTCAAGCCCTGGTTCTAAATTTTGCCTCTGCAACATACTGCTGAAAACTTTATACAAGTTACTGGACCACTCTGAGGCAGTCTCCTCATCTGTTAAAGAGGGACACTGCCGCCGGGTGGCTCATGACTGTAATTCCAGCACTTTGGGAGGCTGAGATGAGTGATCACAAGGTCAAGAGATCAAGACCATCCTGGCCAACATGGTGAAACCCCATCTCTACTAAAAATACAAAAATTAGCTGGGCGTGCTGGCACGCACCTGTAGTCCCAGCTACTCGGGAGGCTGAGGCAGGAGAATCGCTTGAGCCCAGGAGGTGGAGGTTGCAGTGAGCCGAGATCGTGCCAGCACACTCCAACCTGGCAACAGAGCAAGATTCCATCTCAAAAAAAAAAAAAAAAAAAAAAGAGGGACACTGCCTACTTCCCAGGATTAAATAGAACAAGATATAATAAGCAGCTAATATTTTCTGAGTTCTTGCTATCACACCAGCATGGGCCTAGTTGCTTTGTACACTTTATCTCACTGAATCCTCACAGCAGTGGGAAAGCTGAGATTCGAACTCAGGTAGTTCAGCCTTAGAGCCAGCAGATTCAAATCCCATACTGAACTGCGTTTGACATTAAGATACCTACTCCAGGACCTGGTACATAATAGGCACATAATAAATCAGCTTTTTCATCCTCATTTCCTAGTACGGACATTTTCACATTGATAGAAACAAAAAGCATTAATTTCTCAATGATTATATATATACAGTAACCCATCTTGAAATGTAGCCATGTCTTACTGTATTTATTGCATAGAAAATGTATTATAAACCTGATAACTGCAATGTGTCCAAATCCATGTACTTTATATAGTGCTTCTGAAAGTGCCCTTTGCAGAGGAAATGTATTTGTTAACCGAATTATAATCTAATTTTTCTGTGCAAATCTACTAGGGAAAAATTTTGGACCTACAAAATGGATAAGGGCAGGGTGGCTGTTTCATAGATGTATTCTTTGCCTAAAAAGAGAGCTATCTTGAAGTCCTTTAAAGCAGAGTTCTCTCAGAACATACCTTTTGTCTGAATTTAGGTACACCTGCATAAAATCCAAAGTAAGAGAGAAAAAAAAATGTTTCCATTTTTTCTTTCTTTTTTGTAGAGATGGGGCCTTGTCATGTTGCCCAGGCTGGTCTCAAACTCCTAGGCTCAGGCGATCCTCCTGCCTCGGCCCCACAAAGTGCTGGGATTACAGGTATGAACCACTGCCCCTGACCTAGTGTTTCTAAAATATCTATGAAAACAGTTTGGAGCTAGTCCTAGGCAATGCTTTGCTGGAAATGTGATATGTGTGATGAACCATTCTCAGGGAGCTGGACTGGCCATTGTGAAGACATCAGGACTACCAAGTGAGATTATGGTATGTAAGCTGGGAAGAAGGCACTTGTCTAGTTTTGAAAACATGTCCTGGGATGGTCAGTGCCTACAGTTCACAAAAAATGCAAGCTGCCTGATGGCGCAGTGAGCCAAGCAGCTGAATACACACTTCACTACTGCCATGAGAGGGCTGATTTCCTGAAACTACCTTAACAGCTTTTCAAACCCTGGCATTCGATTACCTCTGAGTACACAAAAAGTGACTCAGGGACTCCTGCAGATGAACTTTATGTTGAAATGTGAACGACATTGTCAGAGTCTCAAAACTATCTAATAAACTCTACTACGGCCAAATATGTAGAAGCAGAAGTTTCTGTTTACTTCCTGGTTCTAAGGATATTGGTAGAGGGAAAAATAAAGTACTGTGATACCCATTTTCATAATTAGTGTTATATCATCACAACACTTACTTTGGTTTTTTTTTCTTCAATGTCATCTACTTTGCTTTGTATATGAAAAGCAGAAGTCCAACATTCAAGAGCCCAAATTTGGCCCATAAATTTGTTCTGCTGGCTTGGTACTGGCTTGGTTTCTTGTTTTAATTTATTTTTGGTTTGGTTTTGGTTTATTTTGTTTCAACTAATTGAAAGGGAGTATGAACATGTGCCAGAAAAAAAAGGAAGGAAAAGATAAAGGAAAGGATCTGTGTTATTTACAAAGGCATAGAGGGAAGAGCAGGTGAGCTAGAGAGAGGCCAGAAGGAAACCGCCTGCACCTGACCACTGCAAGTATCCAGGAAGGGCAGGTGGACGCGCAAAGCTTAGCAAGACCAGGACACGTTCGAGAGGGATCAGCCAGAGATCTGGTTAAATAGTAATGATCAAAAGAGAGAGAGATGGCAAGAAGGAAAGAATGTTAGGTGCTAACAGAACACAACTGAAGATGTAAATACTTTACTAGGCCTGGCCAAAGCTGGACAGGCCTGATGGAAGCCCCATCAGCTTATAATTTTCTAGAATTCTGTTTCATAAAACAGGTAGGAGCAAGCTACCCAATGTATTAAGTGATCTAAAACTGGGCTGTTAACCCATGTGCAAGAAACATGAGAGTGATGAGTCCCTCAAAAGCTCTTATGCAGACACCTCTACAGGTCATACCATGGAGTGACAAAGTCATATTGCAGTAAGCCAAGATCATGCCACTGCACTCCAGCCTGGGTCACAGAGCCAGACCCTGTCTCAAAAAAAAAAAGATATTTTGGTCCAGACTCTTTTTTCCCTTTGGGTTATGGTGAAAATCGATTCCAGCCTCACACCTTTCATGAATCTTCTTGAATACAAAATGCAAAATGCAGACAAGAACATTGGAAAATCAGCTAGCTATTGTTTTCTGAGAGAAGGAAGGTATTCTCAAGTCAAACAGCATAAGGGCTTCTTCTCATTTGCAGAGAGAGGGCACATGATAACAACAGAACGGCAGTCATGGCTGTTGGAGCCAGACAGTATTGGGTTTGACACTGTCACCAGTCCTAGTTGGCTGTGAATCTTAAGTTATTTATTTTAACCTTCTGAGTCCTAATTTCCTCTTTTAGAAAATGCAGATAATAATGCAAACCTTGTAGAGTTTCCTGGTGTTTGGCTTCAGATGAAACATCATTTCTTTTACCATCATGAAGGAAATTCAGAAAATACCAGCAATTAAACTTTGACCCACTAATTAAAAGTTTGATAGCTTTTTCGCATTGAATTTTTGGCTGCCCTAGAGTTTTATGATTTATATCTTCTTTTTTTTTTAAATAGCTTTATTGAGGTATAACTTACATACATAAAATTCACACATTTTAAGTGTATAATTCAATGATTTTTAATAAATTTACAGAACACAATTTATACCACAATCTAATAGAACATTTCTAACACCTCAAAAGCAACCTTGTGCCTATGTGCAGTCATTCTCCATTCCCAGCTCAGGACTAGGCATCTACTTTCTTATCTTGTCCTTTTAAAACTGAAATAGACTCTCTTTTTAGTGAGTACTTTTAGTATTTAGGCATATCATTAAATTATAGCAAGGAGAAGCAAGGGTCTACAAATGTTTGATTTTAAAATACAACCAGGCCAGGCATGATAGCTCATGCCTGAAATCTCAGCACTCTGGGAGGCTGAGGCAGAACGATTGCTTGAGCCCAGGAGTTAGAGACCAGCCTAGGTAACATAGTAAGGCCCCATATCTACAAAAAATAAATTTTAAAAAAATAGTCAGGCATGGTAGCGTACACCTATAGTCCCATGACTTAGGAGGCTGAGGGGGGAGAACTGCTTGAGCCCAGGAGGTCCAGGCTACAGGTCACTTTTATTGAATTGAAGACCTACAGTTCAGCCACAGCTATTAATCTGACTAAGGTTCCTTTTTAGGTTTCAAAGAGCAGTCAAGGGTAGCAAAGGAACATGTTCATAAAGGCTGTATCATCCCTTACTAACTTATAGATACTATTGTCACAACAACTCTAAGAAGTAAGTTATGATTATCCACACTGTGTGGATGAGGCCTCTGAGGCTCAGATAGGCAACAAAAACATCCTCCCATGCCACACGCTCTCATAGGTCACTACATGAGAAGCACGGGTGTGGTACACTCATTTTTTAAAATTTCCCCTATAAAATCTGGTGCAAAACCTTACATTAAAACAGCAAACATTTTAGTTGCCTTTAGTAAAACAAAACCACATTCTGCAATATTTTGTTAATATTAAACACCAGAATCTCACTAATTTATAATGATAGACGTACATTTAAAAATCCCAATCTGAGATCTTGGGAAGTGAATGGCAGACTACTTTTCAAAAGACATGTTCACTATTTCTGAATTTCACATGATATCTGTAGACTATCAAGGTTTTCGTTTGTGAATTTCTTTGAGTTTCTACTCCACTCACAAAATTCTCTTCACCATTTTAGTTCTGGGTAGGTGATTTTAGGGTACCATTGAGAGTTTTCTTTTTCTCTGAAATGATAACTCTGATTATGTTCATACCACTTATTTACAGATTATTTCTTATAATTAAATTATAATATATATATATATATATATATATACACACACACAATATAGTTCAAACCAAAGCACAGGCTTTGTCTGAATAATCTCATAAATGGAATACAAATTAATGGGTTCTATTACAACTGTTTTACATAACTGATTTAACAGGAAGTAATATTAATTTATAAAAGTTGGTCAATCTTACCCTTCCTGTTGTGCTGGCTAGTTTTTGCCATAATTGCCCTGTCTCAGACAGGTTTCTTTCAATTGCTGGTCTGAAGAGACCCATGAGTGGAGACAATGGTAGAATGATTTTAATTGACCCTACAAGTACAAGAAGAGAGGTGACAAAAAGGCCCAGAAGAGATGAGGAAGTCTGTACCAGCCATGTCCATTTAGGCACTTCTGAGAAAGGAAAAACTGAGATGTGAGATACAAACAGATCTGCAAGTTAAACCAATGCTATGGTGGTAGCAAGAGGGCAGATTCCTTTTATATTAGATTGAATCATGAAATTGCAAACATTGCAACTGTAATTTGCAATTGTAATTTCATGTGGTTCAACCTATACATTGGGGAAGAAGAAAAAACAAAGATTACTTGATATGGATGCTTTTGTGCAAAAACTGCTGTGATAATCAGCACATAATATTTTACATGTATGTAAGAAGTGCTATATCAATAAGCACAATTAGCAATAGATCAAAAACATTCTGTGAGACTAAGGAGTAAGAGAAGTTGAAAACACCCATGATCATTTTTTGCATCCAATAAGCACTTTATTTTAACAGTAGGGACAGTGAGATTGTGGAGCTCACTTTCCTTCTGGGAAAGGAAAAATGATCACCCACTGGGAGAAGGTGGCCTCCAGCAACCAAGTTTTACTGTATACAGGTCACAGAATAACATCATGGGACACTGAGCCGCTGCTCTTGAGACCCACCCTGCCTAGTCAAAACTTCATGAGAGCTCCTGATCAACCTCTATGACAGAGGTGTGTGACGCGTGGCTCCCACTGGTTGATCCCAATGCTTGCACTTGGCAGCATTAGCCCCAGCACAGGGTCTTCATTCCAGGGTGGCTGCTCAAGCCGCACTAATCTAGTTTCAGCAGAGACGAAAGGAAATTGCAGTGTTTGTTCAGGAAGTCCTGAATATGCTGCTGGTAAAAGCAGTGCTGCATACTGATGAGGTGCTGATCGGTGCTTGAAAACATGGACTTCTGTGACTCTTCTGGAAAAGTGACTGCCTGAGAGATGCTTTCTTCTCATATGGCCCCCAGAGTGGTTTACAAAGCAGCAGACATAACACTACTTTTACACTGTGGTGTTTTCTTGAGAATCAGATTAGCAATATGACAACAGTATATATGTTTCCCCTAAAAGTAGCTTCAGGCAATCTCTTGTGCCTTTAAAAAAAAAAAAAAAGAAAAGACTTCCTTCTGTCAGATAAAAAAGAATAATATAGCTTGGTTTAGAAGACAGGAAGAAAGTAGGGAAAAGGACTTGAGCCTCACCCATGTCATTTCTGTAGCCCCAGGAACTGTGTGATGAAAAAATATCTTTTAACTCTTTGGAATGATTTTTTTTTTAGACTGGCTAAAGTTTCTCATTAAGGTGATGTGTATGCATGGCTAACTGAATCCAGGTATGCTATCAAAAACAGAAGGGCTTCCCCAGAGGTGGCTAAAGACACAATGGAAATCAGAGTAAAGCATCTATTTCATTTCAGGCAGGAGTCGTATCTGATCAGTTTTTGTGGTCCTCAGAGTTCCTAGCACAAAACTTTGCACTTCACGGGAGCTCAAAACTATTTGCTGAAAGAAAGAATCAATGAGATGGCATCAGGGGGAAGGAGAAAACCTTAAATGGAGACCCCAATACTGCCCAGGCATCATCCAAAGGGCGTACACTCTTCCTGCCTCCAGGGGTTGCTGGAAATCATTCAGGAACGACCAGTGAAGAATAAAATTAATTTTAACTTGACAGAATGATACACAAATTGACTGGAAAAATTGAAATCCAGAAGTTGTTTAGAAAAAAATGTTAAAACAAGAATAAAAAAGAACCTTTTTAATAGATATGAAAACACATAGAACTACAAAAGTTAAACTTGTTTGGTACTGGCACAGATCAAAGAAATTACAAGGAGACCACAAACTGACTGCTCTGTATGGGAGATTAATGTACGATATAGGAAACATTGCAAATCAATGGGAAAAGAATGATTATCCAATAAATAGTGTTGGGAAATTGAGCTAGCCAACTCGAAAAAAATAAAATAGATTCCTATTTATATCTTTTTCTTTTTGAGACAGAGTCTTGTTCTGTTGCCCAGGCTGGAGTGCAGAGGCGTGATTTTGGCTCAGTGCAACCTCTGCCTCCCAGGCTCAAGCAATTCTCATGCCTCAGCCTCCTGAGTAGCTGGGACTATAGGCATGTGCCACCATGGCAAGCTAATTTTTGTATTTTTTTGCAGAGATGGGGTTTTGCCACGTTTATCAGGCTTGCCTCAAACTCCTGGCTTCAAGCCATCCACCCATCTCGGCCTCCCAAAGTACTGAGATTACAGGCATGAGCCATCATGCTTAGTCTTATGTCTTAGATATAGATGAAGAGATTTAAAGGCAATATTATACAATATATATATAATACATATATGTATTTTTAAAATATACATATATAAACACACACCCACTACCACTAGCAGAAACTATGCTAAAGTTTTAAAATAACATGCCAAAAAGTTCAGAAGCCACGAAAAGAAAAGATTGATAAATCTGACTACATTAAAATCTTAAACATTTGTCTGGAAAAAAATTACAATTATCAGTCAAAGTGAAAATGACAAAGAGAAAACACTGTCTCATAAGTGACTTGGATTTTAAGATCCTTCATATCCAAAGAGCTCTAACAAGTTAATAAGAAACAGATGAACAACCTATGTCTTTACTCGTTAATGTGAGAAAGGAGCAAAAATAGAAACAAGGACAAGGCAAAAAAAAAAAAAAAGAAAAAGAAAAGAAAGAAAACTGTGGGCCAATGCCAATATCTCTGATGAATAGGACACAAAAATCGTCAATAAGACCAAGTGTGGTGGTACATGCCTATAATCCCACCTAGGGAGGCTGAGGCAGAAGAATTACCTGAGCTTAGGAGTTCAAGGCTGTAGTGAACTATGATCATGCCACTGTATTCCAGTTTGAGGCACAGATCAAAACTCTGTCTCTAAAAAAGATAAAAATAATTTTAAAATCTCAACAAAATACTAGCAAACAGAATCCAACATGTCAAAACTATCATGTGGGATTTACCAAGTGGGATTTATTCCAGGGATGCAAGGATGATTCAACATATGCAAGTCAATAAATATGACACATTGCATCAACAGACTGAAAGACAAAAACCATAGGATCATCTCAACAGATGCAGACAACTCATTTGACAAAATTCAACACCACTTCATGACAAAAACTCTCAACAAATTAGGCATAAAAGGAACATACATCAATGTAATAAAGCCCATGTATGATAAACCTGCAGCTAACATCATACTGAATCTTCTAAGAACTGGAACAAAGATGCCCACTTTTGCTACTGTTATTCAACATATAATAAAAGTTTTAGCCAGAGCAATCAGGCAAGAGAAAGAAATAAAAGACATCCAGATGGAAATGAGAAAGTCAAATTGTCCCTCTTTATAGATGATATGATCTCAAATGTATAGATACCTAAAGACTCCAGCAAAAAACCCCTATGACTGATAAACAAATTCAGTAATGTTGCAGGATACAAAATAAACATACAAAAAAATCAGTAGTGTTTCTATACACCAATAACAAACTAGCTGAAAAAGAAGTCAAGAAAGCAATCCCATTTACAATAGCTACAAGATAATAATAATTTAAAAATCTCTGAATACATTTAACTGTGGAGGTGAAAGACCTTTACAATAAAAACTATAAAACACTGATGAAAGAAATAGAAGAAAACACAAAAGGAAAGACATGCCATGTTCATGGATCAGAAGAATTAATATTATTAAAACGACCATATTACCCAAAGCAATGTCCAGATTCAATATAACCCCTATCAAAATACTAACCAATATTATTCAAAGAAATAGAAAAAGAAAATCTAAAATTCATATGGAACCAGACGTCAAATAACCACACACACACACACACACACACACACACACACACCCCACACACACACAAATTCCTGAGCAAAATGAACAAAGCTGGAGACATCACATAACCTGACTTCAAAATATACTACAAAGCTATAGTACCTAAAACAGCATGTTATTGGTATAAAAACAGATACATGATATCCATAGAAGACATGTTTTTAAAAAGTATGGCTCATTCATAAAATAGAATAGCATGTAGCCAGGCACCACGGCACATGCCTATCATGTCTGCTACTCTGGAATCTGAGGCAAGAGAATTTCTTGAACCCAGGGGCATGACATAGACCTCCAATTAATAAAATGTGAAATTGTTATCAGAAGATTATGTTGTAAAATAATCTAGTATGTTATTTGAAATTGTGTTAAATTTACTGAGAATCTATTATGCATCAATATACCTAAGTATACTAGAGGAAAGAAACAGAGTTACAGTTCACTTTAAACCCTGCCATATAGTGTGAATTTTTACCTTCAGAATTTTTAAAAACAAAAACATTATACATCTCTATATACCTACATACATTTGTATACAAATATGTAAAAACATGCATATTTTTACAGAGTTATACAGCTTAAAATTACCTGCATTAACCCTAAAATAATGATTTTGATAGGTGACATTAAATATCAATGATCACTATCAAAAACTATAATAATCACTACTGTTTATTAAGCACTTACTATGTATGTCCCATGATTTTTTTTTTCAGATAGAATTTCACTCTTGTCGCCCAGGGTAGAGTGCAAATGGCACAATCTCAGCTCCCACTAAACCTCCACCTCCTGGGTTCAATCAATTCTCCTGCCTCAGCCTCCCCAGTAGCTGGGAATATAGGCACATGCCATGATGCTCAGCTAATTTTTTATATTTTTAGTAGAGATGGGGTTTTACCATGTTAACTGAGCTGTTCTCAAACTCCTGACCTCAGGTGATCCGCCTGCCTCGGCCCTCCAAAATGCTGGGATTTCAGCAGTGAGCTACTGTGTCCAGCCAACTGCGTTCTTTCAGGAAGAATATTTCCTGCCAGCCAGGCACAGTGGCTCATGCCTGTAATCCCAGCACTTTGGGATGCTGAGGCGGGTGGATCACAAAATCAGGAGTTTGAGACCAGCCTGACATATATGGTGAAACCTTGTCTCTACTAAAAATATAAAAATCAGCCTGGTGTGGTGGTGGGCACCTGTAGTTCCAGTTTCTTGGGAGGCTGAGGCAGGAAAATCACTTGAACCTGGGAGGCAGAGGTTGCAGTGAGCCAAGAACGTGCCACTTCATTCCAGCCTGGGTGACAGAGTGAGACTCTGTCTCAAAAAAAAAAAAAGACTATTTGCCACCCCCCTTTTATCCACCCCCCGCAAAACAGGCTATTTCCTGTGAGAGGCCCAGGGGCCCCAACAGAGACTATATTAGTGTGAGTTTTTCTCTTTGGTCACCTATCTCCTAAATTTGCGAAGTCTGTAGGTCTTAAGTTAAAAACTAGGTGATATCATCTTGTACAGTAATTTAATTTTAGGTACAAATACTGTTTTTGAATTAGAAGATGATGAATGATTGGGAGTTTCTGATGGTATGGTGGGCCGCTTGTGCACATGCTGCCTTACTCGCAAACACACAGGACTCAAGGTAAGAGCTATGCCTACCCCTAGCTTTCTCCACAGGAGGAGCCGATTGTCACAAGACATGCACCCCAGGCTGCACTACTCCTTACAGCACTGCTTCCCTCCTTTGACCTTTGTGGCCTTGGTGGTGACCACACAATACCCACCCCCTCCCATCAGCATGGACCAGCACCATTTGGAGTTTGGAGTGGTACAGGCCCATACTCTTTCCCGGGGTAATGCCCTTCCTCTCCAATCATTTCGGAGGGCAGAAGATGAGAGCAAGTCTTGCTTTTTTGATTCCTATCTGCTAATTCTGTGTTCTGTGTGTTAGAGCTCATTATGGTGGAGGAAAGAACTTATTCTTAGTTTAACCTTTGGAACTAGGAAATAGGGCTTTGATTGGAATAAAACAGCACTTTACAGATGTTATCTAATTTAGTCACAATAAAAACTTAAGAGGTAGACTTCATTATCCGCACGGAAGTAAACAAGGCTTAGAGACACTAAGTAATATGCCCAAGGTCAGGAAGCTGGTAAAGTGTGATGAACCCTGGTCTGACCGCCTCTAAAGCCCTTGCTAATTAACTAATAATCATGCCCAGCAGAAGTGCTGATAGGCACTGTCGGATGAGCAGATCACTGAAGTTGAAGGCATTAAAAAAAGAACCTCTCTTTCTGTCTCTGCATTTAGCTTGAACTAACAATTATTGAGCATGCTAAATTCTTTCCAGCACAGTATCTTGATTTCTCTCCAAAGTTCTTCTGGGGTCTTACAAGAGAAGTCAGGCCACATGCTCAAAGTCACTAGGCCATCAGCCACTGGAGAAGCTGAGACTTGCATTTAGACAAGAACATCTCTTGGATGATCTCTAAGATTCCTCTGAGGTCTGTTGTTAAAGATGTCAGCCTAGTGCCAGGGATTAGGTCTTCAAGTACTTCGTGACGCAACTGGTCATTTGAACTGACATCAAAACACATACAATCAACTATTGCTAAGGCAGTGACTACCAAACCTTGGATTCTCTCTCCCTTTCTCCAGTGAATTAGCTCATCAATAGATCCAAAGTGGCCAAGAGGAGACCCACATCTGCTCATCTCGTTGTTGGAAACTTTTTTTGGCCAAACAAATTAAAAAAAAAAGTAAAGAGATGAAATGCTTGATCTCAGTAAGTCTGACAGAGAAGCTATAAGTTAATTTATCCTGATCATCACCTTTATTCTTCATTAGGAAATATAAGGAGAGGGAGTGGTTACTCATATGAGAGCTGGCATACAATCAGCAGTTCCAAGGAGTGCCGTGAAGCCTGACTACCTGGGCTGGAATCCTAGGGCTACTCCACACTAGACATTTGCTTTTAAGCACAATGCTTATTCTTTCTAGGCTCAGTTTCCTTGCTGAAAATGAGCAGAATAACCCGACTCATGGAGCTGTCATGAGGATTATGCAATCAGAATGTGCAAGCACTCAGCCAAGGAATCACTCAATGCAGGTTAGCGAGAACACTTCCGTATATGGATTTGCCTGGTCCTTTGTTTCTTGGGTGAGGCCAATTTGCTGTTGTAATCCCTCTCTTTAAAAAGGGATAGAGATATAAAGCTTAATTAATTAAAGTGAGTAGGAATTAAATGCTCTAGTGAGAACTTTAGGACAATTAAAGGTATTGGGTAAAATGAAATTTGGAAATCATGTTGGTCTTATTCCTCTATATTTCTTCTGCCTGCAAGAAGTGTGTTTACTCAGAGGCATCACCTTGTTTGGGAATAACCAGAAGATAGTCAGTTCTGTTTTTCTTGGTCAGACAGCAGCATAAATAAGACTTCTGCCCTTTGCGTGTGAGGGTGACACTCCTGACCTGCTGTCTCCTCTAGGCTGTGTGGCTCTAAACTCGCATCAGCTGGTACGACTGTGGGCTGCCCCCTCCTCTTATGACCTAGGACCCACTTCAAGACGGCCAGGGACAGGGACAGTCACCCATCACAGAGCACTGTCGCAACCTCTGCTAGCCTACCCACATTCCAAAATTTAAGGCTGGCACTCTCAACAAAACCAGCCAACCCACCACAAACTTTTAGAATCCTAAACAGATGTGAAAAGTCACCTCTCAGAGACAAAACACTCTGTCCTCTCTCAAAAGCTGAATATAAGCTCTCTGGCCAAAGGATTCCCTTTTGTGGTTTCAGCAAGAAGAATAAGACAGTTATTCCTTTTACTTAGCAATTTTTTTAAATTCTATTTTCTCATTCTTTTTGCTTTATTATGAAATATGTGTTTTAAAAGAAAGAATTTCTATTTTAAAGCTAAGGTGAATTTATTAAAAATAGGTCTTTTGTTACCATTCTCATCCTGCATCATTATAGATAAATTCACAAACTATATATATATATATATTACCCAAATGGCTAGATTTGAAATAAATCAACAAATGTTTGAGTAGCACAGTCCTATACTGTCTATGGCTGGGTGTGATGATGGGCATAGAGTGAAATCCAAGTTCAAATGATGGCCAGGGCCTCAGAAGACAGGTAAAGGGTTCAGAGCAAAACCCAAGAGGCAGGCAGGATGTCCATTCGGTGGGAAAATTTTTTTCCTCCCGGACTCATCCTGAAAGCTGTTCTTCTCCCACCAATATTTATCAAACTCCTTCCATACTGCACAGCAAAGCTCAGAGAGACCCACAGTGCAGAAGGGGACAGCCCTGAGGACCACAGGTAGCATTCAGCAGGTTGAAGTGGAGGAGAGATCCCTTCTCTCTAGCTGGTGTTGCATGTACCCGTGCACTGGCTATGGGAACAAGAGAGACAAGGTCAAGAAATTCAGACTCAGTACTTTAATGGAGAGTTTAGGGGGAAAATGCAGACACAAAGGCCAAGAATTCTCTGCTCTTCGATAAAATGGTCTTAGATGAGGAAGAAACATTCCAGCAGAGGTGACCTGAGAAATAAAACAGTACTGGATCAGTGAACAATCCAGTACTACAAAAGGAAGGGCCCTAGAATAAAGGGGACCCAGAGATATTTCCCTTATCTTCCCCAGGGCAGGTATGCTACCAACTCCCAAGGACAATGGACTACGAGTCAGTACTCAACATTCTTGCAGAATCTCAGCAGCTTGCTGTACACATAGTAGAGAAACTGTGCTTAATTGTTTAGTTTTAACCCCACAGTATAGATTTAGTCATTTTTACCAAGCATTTTATTGTCTTTATTAAATTCCAAATAAAAGAATCTCTTCAGGTGATCAAATGTGAACCAGGTGAACTGTTGCTAGGTTCTGGGTACCCCAAGAGGACAGAGCAGGTAAGTGGTCTTCCAGATACCCATCATACTTGGTGCCCTAACAACCCTAAGTCATGTCTGATTGTCTACTATCTAATATGCAACTGAAATTGACAAACGCTTTTAAAAAATTAGTATGTATGAGGCCTATGCTAAATGCAATGGCAGGCAAAAAGTTCAATAAGATATCGTCCTTGCGTAACAAGGGCTTATAACATAATAGGGTCGACAGTTATGTAAATAACCACATTATAAAGGAGAGTACAAAAAGTACCATAACAAAAATACAAATGCAATCAGTGAATAGGAGAGAACAGAAGATCTTAGGGAGAAGGTGAGGGAGCCTTAAGCAGAATTATCAGGAATGGCAGACAGCAAAGGTAAAGGGCAGGAAAATAAAGGCAATGTTTGGGGAGTGATGAATTTGGACAATTCTGCAGTCCATATGGGGGAAGGAGTTGCAGTGGATACTAAAGAAGTAAAAGGCATGTTTCTTGCCTTTAAATAGCTTACAAACAAGCTGGAGAAATAAGATCTGTGTTCATGGAAACAAGGCAGTTCAGTGCTGAGCTATATCATTTAAAAAAAGAAACCAAGGTTACTGACTTTGGAGTTGCAAAAAGGCAGAGGTCAGTCTGAGGTGAGGAAGCCAAGAAAGGGGCACGGAGAAGTCAGCACTGGAACTGCGCCATCAGCATCGTCATGATATGCTGGGGGCAGAGCAAATGTTGCGAAGGCATTTCAAGAAAAAATGGGGGCAGTGTGAATGAAAGCATGAAAGCAGTGCCTCGCCTTATGTGTTGGGGAATGAGAAGTTCAGAGGTTCATGTTGAGGAGTAGCTGGAAATAAAATTGTAGAGTAGAATAAATGCAGATCACAGCAAACCAGGCAAGCTGGGAGGAAGTGTTTGCAGCCATATGGTTGTGAGTAGATGGCTGATGCGGCACTAAGGTAAATGAATGAGAGTTTCAGACTGAAGGGATGCACTGGGAAGATCTGTCTGAAAGTGTGAAAAACTGCAGTCAGAGAGACTGACTGGGAGACTGATAGGCTAATGACAGTGACAAAAGAGAGCAAGAAGTAAACCAGAAACCTACTCCAAAAACATCTACAAATGATCAACAGGATATAGGGGATATACACAATTTACCTACTGCTTAATAGATACTAAGCACTGCATTAGACATTGGCTAAAGGTGAAAAAATATCTTTTAATTTAATCATTTCCAACTTGAAGCCTTCAGTACTTTTCATGATTTTCTTTTTTCTTTTTTTTTTTTAAACAGGGTCTCACTCTGTTGTCCAGGCTGGAATGCAGTGGTGTAATCACCACTCATTGCAGCTTTAACCTCCTGGCCTCAAGCAATCCTCTCACCTCAGCCTCTCAAACAGACGGGACTACAGGCATGCACCACCACTCTTGGCTAATTTTTGTATTTTTGTAGAGACGGGGTTTTGCCATGTTGCCCAGGCTGGTCTTGAACTCCTGAGCTCAAACGATTTGCCCGCTTCAGCCTCACAGTGTTGGAATTACAGGCATGAGCCACTGTGCCTGGCCTTTTCATGATTTTTTTTTTTTTTGGTGACTTTGTTAAATTTATCAACAAACCATCAGCAGTTTGTACATCTTCTGATATTCAGCTGAGGTGAGGAGAAACTATTATCAGGGCTGAAAAAGAAAATGTAGTAGCGGTGGAGGGGGAGGGGCGGGTTTAAATATATTGAGTTATTTACTGAAAAGTCCAGGAAGTCATTATTAACCTCAATATTTTGTGGAAAGGTTCTTCGCCAGTTTGAGTGATGCAGGTCCAAGGCAATACAATACCATCTACAGTACTACAAAATTACAATTAGTTTAAAAAAAAACACCTTCTTACTAGAAAAGATCACAAAGGATTTAGAAAAATATATGAATTCTGTTTTGAAAATTGCTATTGCAATGTGGTCTGGCACTTGTTCCAGAAGTTATTTATAACCAAAGAACATAAAAATTGACAATGATGGACAAGCACAATACCTCCCTGGGTAAAGGCCGTGGTTTATATTGAGAATAGGAATCTGAAAACCAAGCCTTTCCCATTTTAAGCAATCGTTGTTTTACCAAAGAATTCCAGGGAACTTGGTTTTACTGCAAATTCGATTACTTCACTACAAAATTGGAATACAACAGAATCTATCACCATTTAGCATGAAATGCTGTAAAGATGCTGAATATGAAAGAAAAATGAACGCACTCTTGCAGAACAAACAATCTTCACCAGAAAAATACAGCGTTTTGAGTTATTGTCAAAGAAGAACAGTCCTTATGAGAATAAAGCAGATGCAACCGAAGTTGGCAACGTTCTTCTTAGTGGGTTACACCATCAGCTTTTTTTTTTTTTTTTTTGAGACAGGATCTTGCTCTGTCTGTCACCCAGGCTGGAGTGCAGTGGCACGATCATAGCTCATTGCAGCTTTGACCTCCCTGGTTCAAGTGATTCTCCCACCAAAGCTTCTCAAGTAGCCAGGACCACAGGCACACGCCACCATGTATGACTTACTTTTTGTAAAGACAGGGTCTCCCTATGTGGCCGAGGCTGGTCTCGAACTCCTGGACTCAAGCGATCCTCCCTACTCAGCATCCCAAAGTGTTAAGATTACAGCAATGAGCCACTGCACCCAGCCTTTACCTATCTTTTGATGAAATGCCTGCATGAAAACTCTGTAGCAAAATGCTTTGTACATGAAAGACCCTGGAAGCATTTACTTTAACCCACTGGGAAAGAGTCCCCTAGTGAACATGTTCCTCAAAATACAGAAGGCTGAGTCTACTCATATCTTAACAACTAAATGAAAAAGGGCTCTTCACAAGTATTAGAATCTTTCATTATGGATAATAAAAATTATTATTGATTATCATCTGTCTTGAAGTATTTTCTGTGAACAATGGGGAGACTATGATTAATTATATTTTGGTTTTTACATCAGCGCCAGGAAGATCAGAGCTAAGTTTTAGCTTTCTTCTTAGCATAAGATTTTATCTTAATTTATATTTTCTCTGACCCTGATCTTTTGCTGGTTACTAACTTTTTTTTGGCTTCATATAGTCTTCTATGCTGCCTGAAAAACTTGTGGAATGCGGTGAGAGCAGAAATTTAAAAAAATAAGGCCAGGTGCAGCGGCTCATGCCTGTAATCCCAGCACTTTGTGGGGCTGAGGCAGGTGGATCACTGGAGGCCTAGAGTTCCAGACCAGCCTGGCAAACATAGCGAAACCCCGTCTCTACTAAAAATACAAAAAAATTAGCCAGGTGTGGTGGTGCACACCTGTAATCCCAGCTACACGGGAGGCAGAGGCAGGAGAATCACTTGAACCCAAGAAGTGGAGGCTGCAGTGAGTTGAGATCGCACCACAGCACTCCAGCCTGGGCAGCAGAGAGACTCTGTCAAAAAAAAAAAAAAAAAAAAGTCATTTACTTTGAAAAGAGGAACAAAACTGGGAATGACACTATTCAAATGGCATTTTAAATGTCCCTGTCAACCTCCAGGCCTATCTTTCATCTTTCTCCTCCAACATGCTCTGGCTATAACATGCTTCTCACACTTTTCCAAACATATTTCCTCCACACTGTGTGGCACATAGTAGGTACCCAGCTAAAATATTTATTGTATAAGGTGAGTACATGCTCTGAAAGTTCCCTGCTCTTGCACAGGAGACTGACTTATTTTAAAGCCCCTTTTCTCCTTGCTCATCTGGCAAACTCAATTTCATCCATCCGCTGTGTTAAAACTGTACATATGGCTATCTTATCTTTCTGACAATAACTCATCAAGAGCAGGTAGTGTATTCTTTTCATCTTTGTGTTCCCATTGTGGGTTTGGTACATGGTAGGTGTATAATAAGCACGTATAGGAAAGAAGGGAGGGAAGAAGGGCGCAAAAGAAGGAAGAAGGGACTCACATTTCTTTGCATTCACCTTAACAAATGTATGGCATTTTCCTAGCCACTCAGAGTTGTGTTGAATAGAGAAAAATGCTTCCCTCCAATTTTTCAAAACCACCGCTGCAAAAGCAGATTGATTTTTGTGTTTCACTGAATCCATCCATTCATGATTAATTGGGTAGCTAAGCACTTCTAGTTACATGTGCAGCTGGGAATTCCTCCAGCTGTCATTAATTTTACTAAAGATTCGAATCCTCACTATTTATCTGCTGAAATGGAGCCACTATTATTCCTCAGCCAATCAAAATTGAGTAAATAACTGTCCTGTTATTGGGTGACAATTGAGTAATTTACAAAAGCTACAAGTATGCTAACTCCAGTTGCCCTGTTGGTTACTGTCATAATAAATGCCACGTTATTCAACCTCCTATTTTCTTCCACTAACCAGATGGGAAAAAATCCAAATATACACCATAAATTAGTGAACCCTAACATACTCAAAGACAGTAACAATTAGACATAAAGACTAACAATTAGAGACTTTTTTTTTTTTTTTGAGAGACAGTCTCACTCTGTCACCCAGGCTGGAGTGCAGTGGTGTAATCTTGGCTCACTGCAACATCTACCTCCTGGGTTCTAGTGATTCTCCTGCCTCAGCCTCCCAAGTAGCTGGGATTACAGGCGAGCATTACCACACCCGGTTAATTCTTCTATTTTTAGTAGATACGGGATTTCACCATGTCAGCCAGGCTGGTCTCAAACTCCTGACCTCAGGTGATCTGCCTGCCTTGGCCTCCCAAAGTGCTGGGATTATAGGCGTGAGCCACCATGCTCAGCTGAGACAGCTTAACAACTGAATTTGAAACAAATACAGCCCACTTCTTTGGCTTCCAGGATTATTTAGCTGTGTGGTAAGAGAGGAACTACACTTGAAACCTGTGCAATATTGGGCAGTGAAACATTCCGAAATGTAATGTGTACTTTGTTAAAAAGAAGAACTAGAATGCTGTCATTTCCCCTTATAGCCTGCAATCAAATAACAAAGTGAGAACAAGGTCCAGCTCATTTGGGCAGTCAGCCTCTCAGCATGGTTCAAGTGCGTGCCAGAATACTGTACTCTTAAATGTAGCATAGGCCTGCAGATGAACCTAAAATATTCGACCCATTTCCCAAAGAAGGAAAAAACAGAAAGCTCAGCCACCATGCCTAGGAGCCTATGATAGTTATTTTCTACCCACAGCCTAGAGTTCTCTCTAGTGCATTGCTTCCTACCCATTGCCTTTCATTTACTAAAATATTGTATTGTCAATTTATAGTTTCTCACATGATACAGATAATGCAAAACACTGCTTCCACCTAACACACATCGTCCCAATGTGCACTCATCTTTCAAACTAAAAATTCAATTCTCTCTGCAGCAGAAGAGAAGGATACATATACTTAGGAATGAAATAATTTGATTGTCAAAACCAAGTGTTTGCAAGTCTTGGGTAGAAGACTTGCTCTATATAATTCAGAGCCCTAAAAAAAAAAAAATAATATGACAGAATAGCCACAAACGTATTTTGTACCTGGCAATATAAAGTAGGGATCAGGTTCTGTTTATTTACCCTTTCAAGTATCAGTTGCATTAGATCAGAGAAAGGTCTTTAGCTAACAAATGGTTATTCCCCAAAACTCAAGAAAACATGACACATAAGGCCCAGCAAGCAAAAGATGACTAGTGGGCTTGAGAGCTAAAGAAATCATAGGTGATGGGGATGGAGGCAGCAAACCACATTGCCATGTATGTACCTATGCAACAATCCTGCATGTTCTTTACATGTACCCCAGAACCTAAAATGCAATTTCATATATACATATATATATATATATATATATATATATTATATATATATATATATAAATCAACCAGAAAGGCAGGGCAAGAAGGACTAGATTTCAATAAATATTCATTGACAAGAAATGGGAACATGTCATTTACTGTCTAAAGCAATTTCATAGTGAAACTGTTCACAAAACTGAAAGATTCTCAACTTCTTCTATCAAGTTCATATTCAACTCAATGAAAGTAAACCCTGATACAGCCAGATTACCTTAAAGTAAAAAGAATGTTTAGTCAAAATTCTAAGTTGACTAGAGCTCCTCCTGGCTCTGGATAAGCAGCTACCTCATCCTATCTTTCTACACATGAGGGCATGCACGCACACACATCATGCTATCCTCTCCCTACTCAGTAGCGTCTAGGAATTGACACAGAACCAGAATGTAAAACTTGACATTTTTCTCCAAAAAGTTGAGGAACCCTACATCAACAGAAATTACTCAGATGAATTTTTATTCTTAACCCCAATTCAAGCATGATCAACAGTGTAAGAGCATTTAAAAGAAGCAACTCATCAACCCCTTTAAATAAGAACTTATGTTTCATCACATGAGTTTTCAAAAATAGAAAGCAGTTGAAGCCCCTGGTTGCCCTATGAATAAAAGCAAAATATTTCTTTTGCAGGTGGTGAAAATCATTGTCTTCTGCATTCTTTTTAAGTAGCAATCATTGAGCATTAGTACCTATATAAACTTTAAAAATAAACCACTGTTCCCCACTGCTAGGGAAGAGGGTAAGAGCCTAAGAGCAATTACTCCATCTATGAAGCCACCAACCTCTTTCATGGCAAGAATAGCTCCTTTGGGGTTAGGCTTATTTTCAGGAAATGCCCGAGCCACTGCAACTGATGGAGAATAAAAGTGATATGAAACTCTCTGGTCTTTATCTTTTGCTGTCCTATTTTCATCTGCTTGTGATTTAAAGGGTGAAACTACAGTCTTGTTCAGCAACAGAAGGCCTTCCTAATTCTGACGGCCCTAAGTCAGGCTCTTGTCTCTTTGTCCAGCTTCGTCTCCTCCACATCCTATCAGTCTTCCCGCATGCTATGCTGAAAAGCTTGTAGCTCCCTAGCTCCCTGAGTACATCATGTAGATTGCTACCCTGACGTGTCTCTTCAGTAAATTCACCCTAACTCCTACTGGTCCTGAAGGCAGAGGTGTGTGTCACCTTTAGGATGCTTTTCCTGATAACCCCCTTCAGGCTTGCTTAGTTCCCATTAAAATTACTGTGTACGTTTGTTATGACTGCACTTACATTATTCAACAGCTATCTCTGTATGTTTATTCCCCACTAGCTTGTGTACTCTGAGGTGGAAACCACGTTTTATCCATCTCTTTTTTTTCCTTCAGAGTTAAACTCAGTACCTAGTTTTATAAATGTTTGTTGAATGAGAAAACATGGAAATGAATAAGTAATTTATAGGTAATCAGAGAACAGAGGTAGGAAAAACAGCATGAGCAAAGTCCCTAATATACGATCAGATATTTTCATTAGGTACATAGATGAGCTAGCTATAGATGTAACCATTCTTTTCTGCAAACGAAAGCTTTAGTTCATATTTTTTTCCTGAATCAGGTCCTTAACAGAATACTTTAATAATACTATAATACTTTACTATAATACTTACCATAATAATGCTTTATTAACCAGTAAAGAAATAGAGGTGAATAACCCAAATTACTGGAAAAAATATATATAAGCTAGCTTTTAAAATAAACTTATTTTGGAATAATTTTAGATTTACAGAAAAGTTGCAAAGATAGTACAGAGAGTTCCCATATACCCTTCACCCAGTTCCCCCTAATGTTAACAACTTACATAATCAAGGTGCATTTGTCATAAATAAGAAAGTAACACTGGCACATTATTATTAATAAAACTCCAGTCTTATCAGATTTCATCAGTTTGCCACTAATGCCCTTTTTTCTGTTCCAGGAGCACTGCAATTCAGAATGCCATATTATGTTTAGTGTGTGCTTTTTAAAATCAAATACTGACTTGATTTTGAATAAGAAAAATGGCTTCAAAGAGTGACTAAACATCTTGGCCATTCTTCCCATTTTCTTCCTCCCACATGTGATGGGTGGGCCGGCCGGCCTTTCCCTGGTCTCAGCCAGGAAGAGCAAAGCAAGGAAAGTCCTCTTCACTAGCTGTCATAGCTGTTCCCTCATGTGGGCTGAGAATATTTCAATCAGGTCAGCACGCAGTTTCTAAAGAAAAGAAACTGAGGTAGAGTAGAGATCATAGCAAAGATAACAACCAGCAATAAAGAGCA
This sequence comes from Ateles fusciceps, assembly GCA_036589455.1. Classification (NCBI taxonomy): domain Eukaryota; kingdom Metazoa; phylum Chordata; class Mammalia; order Primates; family Atelidae; genus Ateles; species Ateles fusciceps. The sequence continues at coordinate 10,699,744 of JAZHEH010001266.1, read as the reverse complement.
TCCTGAGTTGCTGTTTCAAAAGGGTCACAGGTGGATCCGGAGTTCTCAAATATTCTTCAAGAGGCTTTCGTCCTGAAGCCTAGCTTGCTGCCATGGGTTAGAAAAAAGGAGCTGCAGGAGCGGACCGAGAGGATGGGATGAGTCTCTGCTGCTGTGAAAGCCCAGGCAGGGAGGCAGGGTCAGGGGAAAAGGAACAAAGATGTCAGGAGAGAGTCTGATTGTAGCCAAAGGATCTGTTAAGGTGCACAGGGCATTAAAAACAGAAAATAAGGAGATCATTTGCTGCTAATTTGTGTGTTCCCAGGTCTTACAAGATAGACAGAGGTATATTTAGGGAGGTGATAAACTAAGCACTTTGGAAAGTTTGAAAGCAGACACCATGCAGAGACTATCTTTAAGGCAAAGAGAAGCTAACCACTTTGCTTGATGATCAAGAGAGGATTTTATTCCAGTTAGAACAGTCACTTAAGGTGAATCAGGATACCTGAACAGGTGCTCCGAGTCTAGGCCCTCTAAGGTACCTTCCTGGCATTGCCAACCATGCCTGGTTTTAGGAATCTGCAACTAAAAGGAAAGTGAAGATCCTGAAGGAAGACATGGGGAAGTTGCAGACGATGAAAGAGTTATGAAAGTCATGGCAAAAAATCTGGACCAACTCATCTATAGATAAAAGCCAAGGGAAGACTTTAGATAACATACTTTAAGAATTTGAAAGGCTCAAACTCAAGGGCTGGGAGACAGCCAGTTTGCAGTGAGGGCAGGGCGAAAGAAAACATGCTTGCTGCAGCCTGAGAGATTTAAGTCAGACATAGGAACATATTTTCTGACCAAGACGGTAAATGTTATCAGGCACAGGACTAGGTTTCTGAAGCAGGTTATAAAATCCCATGCCCTAAGTGTTTTCTCAAATTCCCTTCCTTTGAGGACATATTTAAATAGGAGCAAGCTGGCATTTTAGATATTTCTCCATTTTCTTTAATTGAGATGCAAAGGTGCCAATGTAAAGGATTTAAGATTTTTTTTAAAGGAAGGGAACAGGTGTTATGCTTGAAAAGTATTAATTGGACAAATTTAGAAAGAAAAAAACTTTAGGTAAGTTTTTACCCTTGACTATCCCTGGATCCTTTCTTTACTCTTTTCTTTTTTTCTCTCTGTTCCTTTCCTTTTCCTTTCTTTCTCCTCCCCTCCCCTCCCCTTCCCTTTCCTTCCTTCCTCTTAAAGAGATACTTGTGCAGAATGTGCAGGTGTGTGCCATGGTGGTTTGTTGCACCTACTGACCCACCCTCTAAGTTCCTTCCCCCCACCCCCCACCCCCCAACAGGCCCTGGTGTGTGTTGTTCCCTTCTCTGTGTCCATGTGTTCTCAATGTTTAACTCTCACTTATGAATGAAAACGTGTGGGCCAGGCACGGTGTGTCACACCTGTAATCCCAGCACTTTGGGAGGACAAGGCAGACAGATCACAAAGTCAGGAGTTCAAGACCAGCCTGGCCAAGATGGTGAAACCCCATCTCTACTAAAAATATAAAACTTAGCTAGGCACAGTGGTGGGTGCCTGTAATCCCAGCTACTTGGGAGGCTGAGGCAGGAGAATCACTTGAATTAGGGAGCTGGAAGTTGCAGTGAGCCAAGATCATGCCACTGAACTTTAGCTTGGGTGACAGAGCAAGACTGTCTCAAAAAAAAAAAAAAAATGTGGTGTTTGGTTTTCTGTTCCTGTGTTACTTTGCTGAGGATGATGGCTTCTAGCTTCATCCATGTCCCTGCAAAGGACATGATCTCATTTCCTTTTATGACTGCATAGTATTCCATGGCAGATATGTACCACATTTTCTTTATCCAGTCTATCACTCATGGGCATTTGGGTTGGTTCCATGTCTTTGCTATTGTAAATAGTGCTGCATTAAACATACATGTGCATATGTCTTTATAGCAGAATGATTTCTGTTTTTTGGGTATCTAACCAGCAATGGGATTGCTGAGTCAAATGGTAGTTCTGGTTGTAGATCCTTGAGGAATCACCATACTGTCTTCCACAACAGTTGAACTAATTTACATTCCCACCAACAGTGTAAAAGCATTCCTATTTCTCCACAGCCTCACCAGCATCTATTGTTTCCTGACTTTTTAATAATCACCATTCTGACTCGCATGAGATGGTATCTCATTGTGGTCTTGATTTGCATCTCTCTGATGATCAGTGATGTGCTTTTTTTCTTGTTTGTTGGCCAAATAAATGTCTTCTTTTGAGAAGTGTCTGTTCGTATCCTTTGCCCACTTTTTTGATGGGGTTGTTTGGTTTTTTCTTGTAAATTTGTTTAAGTTCCTTGTAGATTCTGGATATTAGATCTTTGTCAGATGGGTATATTGCAACAATTTTCTCCCATTCTGTAGGTTGGCTGTTCACTCTGATGACAGTTTCTTTTGCTGTACAGAAGCTCTTTAATTAGATCTCATTTGTCTATTTTGGCTTTTGTTCCCATTGCTTTTGGCTTTTTTGTCATGAAGTCTTTGCCCATGCCTATGTCCTGAATGCTATTGCCTAGGTTTTCTTCTAGGGGTTTTATGGTTTTGGGTTTTGCATTTAAGTCTTTAATCCATCTTGAGTTAATTTTTGTGTAAGATGTAAGGAAGGGGTCCAGTTTCAATTTTCTACATATGGCTAGCCATTTGTAGATGGCTGTATATGTGTGGTGTTATTTCTGACGTCTCTGTTCTGCTCCATATGTCTATATGTCTGTTTTGGTACCAGTACTATGCTGTTTTGGTTACTGGAGCCTTGTAGTATAGTTTGAAGTCAGGTAGCGTGATACCTCTAGCTTTGTTCTTTTTGCTTATGATTGTCTTGGCTATACAGGGTCTTCTTTGATTCCATATGAAATCTAAAATGGTTTTTTCTAATTCTGTGAAGAATTTCAGTGGTAGTGTGATGGGAATAGCATTGAATCTACAAATTACTTTGGGCAGTATGGCCATTTTCACAATATTGATTCTTCCTATCCATGAAGATGGAATGTTTTTCCATTTGTGTCTTATCTTATTTCCTTAAGCAGTAGTTTATAGTTCTCCTTGAAGAGGTTCTTCGCATACCTTATTAGCTGTATTCTTAGGTATTTTAGTCTCTTTGCAGCAATTATGAATGGGAGTTCATTCATGATTTGACTCTCAGCTTGCCTATTGTTGATGTAAAGGAATGCTTGTGATTTTTTCACATTGATTTTGTATCCTGAGACTTTGCTGAAGTTGCGTATCGATTCAAAGAGTCTTTGGACTGAGGTGATATAAAATCATGTCATCTGCAAATAGAGAGCAACTTGACTTCCTCTCTTTCCTATTTGAATACACTTTCTTTCTCTTGCCTAATTGCCCTCACCAGAACTTCCAATAATATGTTGAATAAGAGTGGTGAGAGGGGGCATCCTTGTCTTGTACCAGTTTTCAAAGGGAATGCTTCTAGCTTTTGCCCATTCAGTATGATATTGGCTGTGGGTTTGTCATAAATAGCTCTTATTATTTTGAGATGTATTCCATCAATGACTTGCATATGTTGAACCAGCCTTACATCCCAGGGGATAAAGCTGACTTGATCATGGTGGATAAGTTCTTTGATGTGCTGCTGGATTCGGTTTGCCAGTATTTTATTGAGGATTTTTACATCGATGTTCATCAGGGATATTGGCCTGAAGTTTTCTTTTTTGTTGTGTGTCTTCTGGGTTTTGGTTCGAATAATGCTGACTTCATAAAACGAGTTAGGGAAGAGTCCCTCCTTTTCAGTTGTTTGGAATAGTTTCAGAAGAAATGGTACCAGCTCCTCTTGTATTTCTAGTAGAATTCAGCTGTTAATCCATCTGGCCCTGGGCTTTTTTTGTAGGCTATTACTCAGCTTCAGAGCTTGTGATTGGTCTATTCAGGGACTCGACTTCTTCCTGGTTTAGTCTTGGTATGGTGTATGTATCCAGGAATGTATCCATTTCTTCTAGATTTTCTAGTTTATTTGCATAGAAATGTTTATAGTATTCTCTGATGGTAGTCTGTATTTCTGTGGGGTCAGTGGTGATATCCCTTTTATCATTTTTTTATTGTGTCTATTTGATTCTTCTTTCTTTTAATTAGTCTAGCTAGAAATCTATCTATTTTGTTAATTTTTTTAAAAAACCATCTCCTGGATTCGGTGATTTTTCGAAGGGTGTTTTGTGTCTCTATCTCCTTCTTCTCTGATCTTAGTTATTTCTTGTCTTCTACTAGCTTTTGGATTAGCTTGTTCTTGCCTCTCTAGCTCTTTTAATTGTGATGTTAGGGTGTTGATGTGCGATCTTTCTAGTTTTCTGACATGGGCATTTAGTGATGTAAATTTCCCTCTTAACACTGCTTTAGCTGTGTCTCAGAGATTCTTGTACATTGTCTCTTTGTTCTCATTGGTTTCAAAGAACTTCTTAATTTCTGTCTTAATTTCATTATTTACCCAAGAGTCATTCAGGAGCAGGTTGTTCAATTTCCATGTAAGTGTGTGGTTTTGAGTGAGTTTCTTAATCCTAGTTCTAACTTGATTGCACTGTAGTCTGAGAGACTGTTTTATTATTTCAGTTCTTTTGCATTGGCTGAGGAGTGTTTTATTTCCAATTATATCATCAATTTTAGAATAAGTGCCAGGTGGCACTGAGAAGAATGTATATTCTGTTGACTTGGGGGTGGAGAGTTCTGTAGATGTCTACTAGGTCCACTTGATCCAGAGCTGAGTTCAAGTCCTGAATATCCTTGTTAATTGTCTGTCTCGTTGATCTGTCTAATACTGACAGTGGGGTGCTAAAGTCTCCCACTATTATTGTATGGGAGTCTAAGTCTCTTTGTAGGTTTCTAAGAACTTGTTTTATTAATCTGTTTTATGGTGCTCCTGTATTGGGTGCATATTTAGAATAGTTAGCTCTTCTTGTTGAATTGTTCCCTTTACCATTATGTAATGCCCTTCTTTGTCTTTTTGATCTTTACTGGTTTAAAGTCTGTTTTGTCAAGAGACTAGGATTGCAACCCCTGCTTTTCATTGCTTTCCATTTGCTTGGTAAATTTTCCTCCATCCTTTTATTTTGAGCCTATGTGTTTGCATGTGAGATGAGTCTCCTGAATACAGCACATTGATGGGTCTTGATTCTTTATTCAATTTCCCAATTAAATTGTGTGTTTTAATTGGGGCATTTTAGCCCATTTACATTTAAGGTTAGTATTATATAGGTGATGGGGAGGTAGGCAGCAAACCACATTGCCATGTATGTACCTATGCAACAATCTTGCATGTTCTTCACATGTACCCCAAAACCTAAAACACAATAATATATATATAAATATATATAAAGGTTAGTATTATTACATGCAAATTTGATCTTGTCATCATGATACTATTTGGTTATTTTGCACAATAGTTGATGCAGTTTCTTTATAGTGTCATTGGTCTTTACATTTTGGTGTGTTTTTGCAGTGGCTAGTACTGGCTTTTCATTTCCATATTTAGTGCTTCTTTCAGGAGCTCTTACAGGACAGACCTGGTAGTAACAAAATCCCTCAGCATTTGCTTGTCTGGAAAGAATTTTATTTCTCCTTTGCTTATGAAGCTTAGTTTGGCTGGATATGAAATTCTGGGTTGAAAATTTTCTTTAAGAATGTTGAATATTGGCCTCCAGTCTATTCTGGTTTGTAGAGTTTCTGCTGAGAGGTCCACTGTAAGTCTGATGGGCTTCCCTTTGTAGGTGACCTGCCTTACTCTCTGGCTGCCCTTAACAGTTTTTCCTTCACTTTGACCTTGGAGAATCTGATGTTTATGTGTCTTGGGGTTGATCTTCTCATGGAGTATTTTAATGATGTTCTCTGAATTTTCTGAATTTGCATGTTGGCCTATTTGCTAGGTTGGGGAAGTTCTCCTGTATAACATCCTGAAGTGTGTTTTTCAGCTTGTTTCCATCTCTCTGTCTCCTTTTGGTACCCCAATCAATCGTAGGTTTGGTCTTTTTATGAAGTCCCATATTTCTTGAAGGCTTTATTCATTCCTTTTCATTCTCTCTATTCTTGTCTGCATGTCTTACTTCAGCAAGGCAGTCTTCAAACTCTGATATCCTTTTGTCTGCTTCGTCGATTCAGCTGTTGATACTTGTGTATGCTTCACGAACTTCTTGTGCTGTGTTTTTAGCTCCATCAAGTAATTTATGTTCCTATAAACTGGTTATTCTAGTTAGCAGTTCCTCTAACCTTTTATCAAGGTTCTTAGCTTCTTTGCATTGGGTTAGAACATGCTCCTTTAGCTCTGTGTAGTTTTTTATTACCCATCTTCTGAAGCCTACTTCTGTCAATTCGTCCATCTCATCCTCTGTCCAGTTCTGTGCCCCTGATGGAGAGAGGTAGTGATCATTTGGAGGAGAAGACCCACTCTTGCCTTTTGGGTTTTCAGCATTTATTTTTTTGTTGATACTTTTTCATCTTTGTGAGTTTGTCTAGTTTCGGTCTTTGAGGCTACTGACCCTTGGATGGGGTTTTTGTGGTGGCCTTTTTTGTTGTTATTGATGCTGTTGTTGTTTTCTGCTTGTTTGTTTTTCTTTCAATAGTCAGGTCCCTCTTCTGTAGGGTTGCTACAGTTTGCTGGGGGTCCACTTCAGGCCCTATTCATCTGATTCACTTCCATGCGTGGAGATATCACTCAAGGAGGCTGGAGAACAGCAGAGATGAGTGTCTGCTCCTTCTTCTGGGACCTCTGACGTCAAGAGGCACCAACCTGATGCCAGCAGGATCGCTCCTGTATAGGGTGTCTGACAACCCCTGGAGGGTCTCACCCAGTTGGGTGGCACGGGGAAGAGGACCCATTTAACAAAGCACTTTGTCACTTGGTGGAGGGGATGTGCTTTGCTGGGGGAAACCCACTCATCTGGGCTGTCCAGGTTCCTCAGAACTACCAGGAGGGAGAGGCTACGTCTGCTGGTCCTCAGATACTGTGACCACCCCTATGGCCTCAGGCCCGGGAAGATCCATATTCTGTCCCTTAGCTTCGGGCTGAAGTTATTGGAGTTCGTGCAGGGAAGCCCCGCCCAATGAGGAAGAATGGGTCAGGGTTAGGCCTGAAGAGGCACTCAGCCAGCAAACTACCACAGAAGGTGTGTTGGGCTGTGAGGACAAGTCTTGGGACCAGCCCCAGCTTCCCTGGCTCCAGCAGGGAAAAAGTGCAGCCTGGAGCTATAGAAATGAGTGCCGTCCTTTCCCCGCCCAGGGAGCTTAGTTTGTTAGGCAGTTGTCAGTCCCAATGCGGGCGGCTGTCCCTCCCACCAGGAGCTCGAAGGGCTAGACAGCAGGCAGCTGCAGCTGGGGCTGGTTGCCCCTCCCCCCAGGGGTTCAGTAGGCTTAAGCAGATTCCAGCTGAGAGGATGTAAGAATCTGCAGGTTCCAGGGTTGGGAGGCTAGGCCCTGGTGGCGTGGGTTCGCAAGTGGGATCTTCTGATACGTGGGTTGCACAGTTCCGTGGAAAAAAAACACAGTTGGCCGGGGTAGTGCGCTCACTCACCAGGGGGTTCCCCTGCCCCTTGTGGCTCTCAGGTGGGCTGTTGCACCATGCTGTTCTTCCTTCTCTCTGTGGGTCACACCAGCCCTCTAGTCAATTTTGATGAGAGAACCTGGATACCTTGGTTGCGGTGAAGGATTCACACGCTTATTATGGGTTTTTTTCCCCATGGGAGTCTCCAAATGCTGCTGCTTCTAGTTGGCCATCTTGGCCCTATTCCTGGATCCTTTCTTGAGGTTTTCAGGCCTGTTTAAATTATTATATTCTCATATCTCCTTTTATAAGCATAAAATTAGAGACTTAGAGTCCTTTTGTGCATGATTTCCTGATAAGACCCCTCTCTTTGTTATAGAGAAAACAAATCGTTAAATACATGAGATATCAAGAAAGATATAAATTTGACCAGTTTACTCTATATTTATAAAAACACTTGGAAAAATGAAAGTGCTTGAGGCATAAAATTATTCATGCCTATTTTAAAAGGTTTCCGTTTGTGAACAAGAGAATGTTTTATAGTGGAATAAAGTATCATCAGTTTTAAAACAGTCCATTAAAAAAATCTTAAATCTTATCTTGATTACAAATTGTTGAAAGGAAGGAATTATGCATATTTATGTTGATATAAGGACTCGTGAAGTACTTAATGATCACTCACACAGAAAGCCAAAATATTGAAACTATGTACAATACCTGACTGCAGAGCCGCAAGAGGAAACATCAGACTACTATTCTGGTGCAAAGCAAGGCTTTTTAAACTATGGGTTAAGAACAGTGGTTCCCAGCAATTTTGTTACCCCAAGGGGCATTACACAAAGTCCAGAGATATTTTTCATACTCACAACTGGGAGGAGGAGTTAGTACTGACATCTGGTGGGTAGAAGCCAGGAATGCTGCAAAACATCCTACAAAGTGCAGGACAGGTCTCCACGACCAACCATTATCTGGTCGGAAATGTCAGTCGTGCCAAAGTTGAGACACACTGGGATAGAACCATTAGGTCTCCTTCATATGAGGTTTATTTTTTCAAAATTAAATGGATATATTTAGAAACACATTTGTGTTTTTCTCATTAACCAGAAACTATTTACCAACCAAATATAGATTTCCTTTAAAACTAATGCTTCAATAAGAAGACAGCTAGGATGAATTTGGTCATATGCTCCTTGACTATCCAGGATTAGACAGTCGCTCCCTGCTATGAAAGAATGAAATCATAATGGATAAAAAGATGACCGCCAATTTGGAAGGACACTGGGAAAACTCAAGCAAAACATGTTTGATTGGCTCTTAGTACAATCCCTACATAAGAAAGGTTCTGGAGTATAAGGAATATAAAACAAACACCTGGAAGGACTCTGAGGTGAACTCGGGTCTGGAGATATGGGTTAATAAAGCACACTGCCACAAAGGATACAGGACTACATAAGGCAATCCACAGAAAGCTCAGCACAGTGCAAACCCAGTAAATGTTTAAAAATATATTTGCTCCAATGAGGATGATGATGAATATCAAATATACACAAGAAGACTTCTGGGCAGGCATGGTGGCTCCTGCCTGTAATCTCAGCACTTTGGGAGGCTGAGGCTGGTGGATCACTTGAGGTCAGGAATTTGAGACTAGTCTGGCCAACATGGCAAAAGCCCATCTCTACTGAAAATACAAAATTAGCCAGGCATGGTGGCAGGTGCCTGTAATCCCAGCTACTTGGGAGGCTGAGGCAGGAAAACTGCTTGAACCCAAGAGGTGGAGGTTGCAGTGAGCTGAGATCATGCCACTGCACTCCAGCCTGGGTGACAGAGTGAGACTCCGTCTCAAAAAAAAAAAAGAACATTTCTGAAATGAATACTGTAGTTTACCCCTAAACTTCTCCCCCTCCATATGCTTCAGCTATGTACAACTAGAAAGGCATTAAGGAGAAAGTTGGCTGGAAACCCCAATGCACTGACAACTAAAGGAGGTCTTTTGTCTTAACTCCCCCCTCTCAATATGGCAGAAACAAATGTTTTGCAATAAAAGTGAAAAGGGCTGGGGGGGAAAAGGGGTGCTACCAATTTCCACATTCAGATTCAACAGCCACCCTCAACCATATGTACTGGTTTGTTATCTGCCAAAATATGTAGTTGGCCATTAGGAAGGCATTGCCCATGCTTTCAAGTTGCCACAAAGCATATATTAATAGTTATTTTTTTATTACAGCAGTCATTCAGCATTGATTGAAGTCTATTATTTCATTTGCTCAGTCAACAAGTATGTATTAAGCATTGAGCTACAGGCAGGGCACCATGGGAGTTGCAAAGATCTATACAGTGTTGTCTTCCTCCCAACTTGCTTACAGTTGGGAGGAAAAGGTAAGGAGAACAGTTAACCTGTGGTTAGCAAGAGACAAATCTGGGTGGCTCCAGAGACTCATTTCCTTCCCTCTTTTGCTAGCTTAGCAGAAAGCTGGCTCAGCTAAACAAACAAACAAAAAAAATAGGCTGATACCAACCACTGGGCTCTAGGGGCTTTCCCTCTCCAATAAGGCTGCTTCCCTGATCAGAGAATCTCCATTGTTACACAAGCACATAGATGCTCCGGGCTACGGACCCTATAAATCGGAGAGCATTATCTACCAGAGCTGTGGCTATGGTGCATACAGATATCCATGCCTAGCCTAGAGTGCAGGTTGAGAGTTCAAGGGATTGTGTGTGCACTGCTACATGGCCGATATGACTTCTTCTCCAAATAAAACCCATATTATATCTGCAGTGTGTAGCATTAGCATTGCATGCAAGTGACCCCTTGCACATAGGCAGAACTGACAAAAGCAGCACTTCCAGAGATGCAAATATCATGTTCACTACATCACCATTCTGACTTCATAAAGATTTTATAAAATTTTAAATGTTTCTATTTGTATAGTACAAATTTGATTAATCATTCAGTGAAAGGTTTCCTAAATCAAAAGTCATGTAGGAGGGCTGAATGAATTGAAGTTCTGTAACATATGGAAGGTGTGATTTCGCCAGAGCCAACCATAGGGGCAAGCTCTCTTTAGGGGTGAGCCTTGAACCTTGGCCAGGGTAGCCTCAGGAGGTGTGTTTCAAAGGAGAGATCATGTTCAATTCTACATTGATCTGGGGTCATACTAAGTTAGGTCTTCTGGGAATTCTCTCTAATGGTCCAGGTTTTGTCAAAGAGGGATGGTCTGAAATGCATGAGGATTGTCTTCTCTTCTCTTTTTACTTTACTTTTCTTTGAGTGAGACAAGCTCTCACTCATTCACCCAGGCTGGAGTACTGTGACACAATCATAGCTCACTGCAGCCTCATACTCCTGGGCTCAAGTGATCCTCCCACATTGGCCTCCCAAAGTGTGTGAGCCACCGCACTCAGCCTATATGAGGATTAGTAGGACAAAACATGCTTTCGAAGCTAGAGGCAGGCTTATATCCCTCATTATAGCCATCACCAGCCATGCCTTCACCTCCAGGGTGAGATTACTGAGGCAGAGAGGTCTAAGATGCAAACTGTAAGAGGGCACTCCCACCTCATTCTTAAGGAGGCACTCCCCTTCAGGGTCCTGCAAGTAGAGGGGTGGCTTGTGATAGTCCAGAGAGTGAGCGCCTCCTCAGATTTCTACCCGAAGCTCGTCACTGCCTCACCATACTCCCAGCCCTGTTCACCTCTCCTTTTTCCCTCCCTCCCACCTTGTTGCCCCTTAATTTGTACATCATTCCTCCATGTACACTTTCAAGAACCAGGATCTAGCCATGCCTAAAGAAATCATTAAGACCAGATCCGCCTTAAAGAGGTACCACTTAAGTGCAAGCTTGGGGAAAAAAATAAATAAACAAAAAACTCTGAATTATTTCCTCACACAACTAAAAACTAGAATATATTTTGGAAAGTTCAGACAAGACTCAATTCCTAACTAGCTCATTTTTCTTCCTATCCATCACAACGACCACAAAATTCAGCTATAAAGCCATTTGGCAATGGTTGTGATGTCCAAGTTAAATCCCTTCCAATTAGCTCCTCCTATATGTTTTTTAAGCCTATTATGTCAACTCAGTAAGTGTCACACCAATTTAGAAATTATTAGGTGTCAGAACGTATTTTTCCTTTACAAATACTAATAGAAATAGAACAATTGTAAAATGATTTCATTTTATATTCATTTTTTATTTTATTTATTTATTTTTTTTGAGACGGGGTCTTGCTCTGTTGTCTGTGAAAGGTGCAGTGGCGCAATCGTGGCTCACTGCAGCCCTGACCTCCTGGGCTCAAGTGATCCTCCTGCCTTAGCCTCTTGAGTAGCTGGGACTACAGGCACACACCACCACACCTGGCTCATTTTTGTATCTTTTGTATGTGTGTGTGTATAGAGACAGGGTCTTGCTATGTTACCCTGGCTAGTCCTGGCCTCAAGCAATCCTCCCACCTTGTCCTCCCAAAGTACTGGGGTAACAGGCATGGCCACCATGCCAGCCCCAGTCTGGAGTCTCTGTAGTAACCTCAGGCATGTATCAGTCTAATGTAATTTGCAGTTTGGTTCTCTGTTTACCAAAGAAGAATTTCCATCTAAACATGCAACTGTGTTTTGTGCTCATGATCATATTTGACAAGTAAAACAGTGCTAAGTGGCAAGGTTATAATGCATCTTAAGGATTTTGAAAGCTACCTTAGAATCCTTAGCTTTTGCCATCTTAAAACTTACTTGAAGGCTGGGTGCAGTGGCTCACGTCTGTAGTCTCAGCACTTTGGGAGGCTGAGGCGGGCGGATCACTTGAGGTCAGGAGTTCCAAGATTAGCCTGGCCGACATAGCGAAATCCCGACTCTACTGAAAATACAAAAGTTAGCCAGGTGTGGTGGTGCATGCCTGTAGTCCCAGCTACTTGGGAGACTGAGGCAGAAATTGCTTGAACCCAGGAGGCGGAAGTTGCAGTGAGCCAAGATCATGCTACTGCACTCCAGCCTGGGCTAGAGAGTGATATTCCATCTCAAAAAAAAAAAAAAAAAAAAAAAGTGAAAAAAAAAAACCCTTACTTGATTGGTTTAGGAATTTGAGAGTTTCATAAACATTATCCCATGAAAACAAGCCACAATTTCATCATCTAAAAAATGGTGACAACTACAAATGCCAAATAATGAATATCAAATGGTAAATCTTGGTTTAAAACAACACGAGTGATAACAGATGAGCCACGCTAATCTAGTCATGCCTCACTCACCTTTCTTCATCTAAGAGTTTATTAGTAACCTATTGCTGCTGTAAGAATGACCACAAACTTAATGGCTTAAACCAACAGAAGTTTAATATTTTGTAGTTCTGGATGTCAGAAGTCCAAAAAAGGATCTCATTGGCCTAAAATCAAGGTATCAGCAGGACTGTGTTCCTTCTAGAGGCTCTAAGGGAGGATCTGTTTCTGGCCTTTTCCAGCTTCTAAGGCCAGCCACCTCCCTTGGCTTATTATAGGCCCCTTCCTATATTTGGTATGGTTTGGCTCTGTTTCCCTACCCAAATTTCATGCTGAATTGTAATTCCTAGTGTTGAGGATTTTGGTGGGGGGTGATTGGATCATGGGGGCTGATTTTTCCCTTGCTGTTCTTGTGATAGTGAGTTCTCATGAGATCTGGTTGTTTAAAATTGTGTAGCCCATCCCCCCTTTGCTCTCCCTCTCCTGCTCAGCCATGTAAAGATGTGCCTGCTTCCCCTTGGCCTTCCGTCATGATAGTAAGTTTCCTGAAGCCTCCCAGCCATGCTTCCTGTACAGCCTTCAGAACTGTAAGTCAATTAAACCTCTTTTCTTCATAAATTACCCAGTCGCAGGTAGTTCTTTATAGCCATGTGAGAATGGACTAATACAATATTGAAAAAAAGTAATGTCAGATGGAGTCATCCTCACAATGCCATCTCTCTTGTTCTCTCTCTTCTGCCTCCCTCTTATACTCACAAGAACCCAAGTGATTACGTAAGACTCACCGGAATAATCCTGTACAATCTTCCCATCTCAAGGTCAGTTGGTAAGTAACTTTATCTTTTCATTTATTTTATTTTATTTTTGAGATGCAGGTCTCCCTCTGTTGCCCAAGTTGGAGTCAGTGACACGATCATAGCTCATTGCAGCCTCAACCTCCTGAGCTCAAGAGATCTTCTCATCTCTGCATCCTGAGTAGCTGGGACTATAGGCTTGTGCCACCATGGCTGGCTAATTTTACAGTTTTTTGTAGGATGTGTTGCCTAGGCTTGTCTCAAACTCCTGGCCTCAAGTGATCCTCCTGCCTCCACCTCCCAAAGTGCTGGAATTAAAAGTGTGAGCTATGACACCCAGTTAATAAGCAACTTTAATTCCCCTTTGTCATGAAATCTAACATATTCACAGATTCCAGGGATTAGTATGTGGACATCTTTGGGCAGCCATTGTTCTGCCCAGCATGAGGAGTTTAGATGAAATTTGCCCTGTGTGAGGCAGAGGCTTATAAGATTCATAACATTGCCAGTGTCAGATCTTTGGCATGTATAGTCCAGACTTTTCTGACAATCAGAACTTTCTGAAAGATATTTACCAAGACAGGTGTAGTTTGTGGACTCCAGCAGCTGGTAAAAATCACAAATCCTGTTTTCATTCTATTGTTTTTTAGACCTTTTGAACTTTGCAAGTTAGTTTCATAAAATATTGAGTCGATTCCCAAAGGACCAAATGTAGTCAATACCCAGGGTTCGTTGATTTTGCCCGCTGCAAAATAACCTCAAGTTGGAATCTCTCCACATTCACATTTGTGAGTCTATGAGGATTGCCAGCTTGTCTTAAGGAACTGTGCTCACTCCCTGCCCAGCTGTGCAATACCCTGAACTCTGAAGAAACAACAAGGCTGGGCTCATCGCGGACCTGTCTGAATGGGTGTGAGACAACAGGTGGAACCATGGTGAAATGGAGAGCACATGGAAGTATTTCAAGCGAGCATTATTTTAAGAAATAATAACAACTATGCTCAACCAAACGAAAGCAACTACAGGTCAGAGTTAGCCTCCAGGCTATGTGGTAGCTCCTCCTCCTAGCTGTTGATTCTATTCTGAAACAGGCTCCAACACCTAAACTCAAGAGGACTCCACTACTTTGCTTCTAGACCTCACCTTATTTGCCCTCTCAATTCTACAGGGCAGACTGTCCTTAAAGACTCTGCAATCCCACCTTGGTCTTTATTTATGTACTGGATCTCTCACATACTAGCTTAGCTTTTGACACATTGCTGTCTAGACCTGAACTTCTGTGCTTTGCTCCCCCAGTCTTGGCAGCAGGCCCATGACCCCATGTGGCCCCTTGCTATGCACACGACTTGCTGCTGTAGGTGCGGGGAGCTGGAGGAAGCCTGGTTGGAGGCCTGGATGGCATCTAGCTGACATTCCATTCTTCAAGTACAAAATATCTGTCTTGGCCAGAAGATTTCAGACTGGCCTACAGAATTCTAATGGGAAATATTTTTTCTAAGCATCAGCCAATAAAAGCTATTTACAAAACAGAAGAACTATCAGACTATGGCAGGAAATTTGGTTTCTATTCCCAATCCTCTTGCAGATTGGCTGGGTAACCCTAGGAAAGTTCCTCACCTCCAAAAAAAATTTATCCGTTTCCTCACGAGTAAAAAGTGGAAGGTTGCGAAATTGTTTCCCTGGTTTCATGGACCCAACACTAAGTAAAGTAAAATTAAAGCAAGGTAATACCTTAACGTACTCAGGCAGTATGTTGTAATTCTGTAATTTCTAGTACTTCTCCATGAGTTTCCATCTCACCTCCATTCAGGGGGACTGGTTTTTAAATGTGACTCTCATACATTAATACATACATAGATACATGCATACATACATATGTGTGTAAAATCTATTCTGAAATCTCTTAAAGTAGATTATAGAAAATCTATTCTGAAATCTCTTTAAAGTAGATTGTAGATATTACTACTATACAACATAATATATAATGCTACTATACAATATAATTTGTATTATATAGTTAATAATATATGGCGAGACCTTCTCACCTCTGCATCCTGAGTAGCTGGGACTACAGGTGTGTGCCACCATAGATGGTGTAGTATAATATGTAATATATACATATCCTATGATTATATCATATAATATGTTTACGTCATATAATATGTATATATTACACCACCACAGAGAAAAGTTGTAACATGATGGAGGTGAATTACTTATATTAGGAATCCCTAAGAAGCGTTCTCAATCCCTAGATGAATAAGAGATGTTCTGGAATATACCTACTTTAGAAAGTTTTAGGAAGTTTCAGAACAGATCCTTCTGTCTGGAATGCCAGACTGGCATTTTTTCAAAACAGGGTGTTTATAACACATATGATATCTGTTTTTCATCCTTTAGAATTCTAAGACAACTCCTTTTTGGAACAGAGTTGAGGTGTGATAAGGATAGGTACTCTTTATACATTGTGACAGAGATTCTATTGTTTTTCAGGAAATCCCACACAATGCTTCTGGATGAAACTTTCTGACCTATTTAAACAGAGCTGATAACTCCATTCTTTGTATTATTGTTGTATTTAATACCTACCACCTCTATTACGATATGGATCACAATTATGTTGTACTTAGTTGTTTATTCCTCTGCCTTTCCCACTTATCTGTGATCTCTTTGAGGATATTCATTAAATTTTATTCTTCTTTGTATCCCCAGCACCCGGTGGAGTACCTGGCACATAAAATTAATTCAACAGTGGTTAGTGAACAAATGACTCAATTAATGGTTAAGAAAAGTTACCTGCACTCTAAGCTACTCGAAGCACTTCTATTATTTTCTGATTTTATAGCAGAGAATGAGCAGTAGAAGAATAAAGCTATTAGCTAACACATTTTGTATCATTTGGTAGTCACATAACAGAAATAATTCCTTTATATTTGGAGGATGTATGTTCCAATTTCATTTGACCATGTGAAACAATTTCTGAGCGTCCTTTAAAAATAAGGTCCTAAAGTTGAAGTACCATGCTTTTGAAACTGTCTTTCTATGGGTATCAAACCTGCAGAGCTGCATTTAAAATCTTATGAAGTTAATATTTTTCCTGCTGAATGAATTCCATAAGTCACTCATAGGAAAACATCTATCATTTTGGAATCATGTACCTTAGCAATACCTGGTACCTGGTAGAGTCTTCGATTTTGTTTGGCAACTGTGAATATTTCTTCTGAATTCAAAGGAGCAGAGTGGATACGTTGGTTGTAAGATTTGCAAACGTCTAAATTTAAGGATAGAAAGAGGAGCAGGGAGCAGGTGAGGAGGCTAGGGCAGAATTCCAGAGGAGGGGCCTTAGAGGCTGGTATAGGGGCAATAGCAAGGTGGTACAGAAGGGAAACACTGGGAATATACGTGAAGCGAGAACTGACAGGACTCGCTGATGGACTGGATGTAGACTGTGAGAAGAGAGGTAAACCTGAAACCAAGGTGTCTGACCCAAGCAACTGGAATAATGGAGATACCACTTTCTGGGATGGGAAAGACCACAGGAAAAGCAGGTAAACCCAGATCTAGACATGATTAATTTGCCTGTTAAGCAACCAAATGGAGATATTGAGTAGGCAGTTGGAATTCAGGAGATAGGTTGAGGCCAAAGTTATAATTTTGGGAAAAACATTAGAATACATTGGATATTTAAAGCCTCAAGGATGGATAAGATAAACAAAAGAATGCATATAGACAGGAAGAGAAGACGTTGAAGGATTGAATGCCAGGTCTCCAAGATTTAGCAGTCAGAAGATGAGGAATCAGTGTAGGTATCTGAGAACTAGTTGCCAAAAAAAAACAGAGGAAAACCAAGAAAGTAGGTATCCTTGAAGCCAAGTGAAGAAAAGTAAAGAAGAATGATCAGTTGTCTCAAATACTGCTCATAACGCAAGCAAGTTCATGGGCCACAGCAATATGCAAGTCATTGGCAACCCTGACAAGAACAGTTTCACTAGATTCTGGGGGCAAAAGCCTGATTGGAGTGGACTCAATAAAGGGTGAAGAGAAGTAGAAGGCAGGAAATAGAGAAACTCTGAAATGAAATTTTGCTATAAAAGCCACAGTCTGTTAGATGTGGGTCCCCCAAAGAATCTATGGATAGAATTCAGAGAACTCAGGGATTCTGATGGGAAAAAAAATTCCATCTTTATTTGACTCCTCTCTAATGCAGCATTTTCTTCAGCTAATAATATAATAGCATCTGTTACTTTGTAGCCTACAGAAATTGTGGATATTTTCATATTACATTATAGTTGATACAAATATCTCAAAACATCATGCTCATTACTGTTTCAAATTTATAGTAATTACTGTACCCATCAGTAGGTCTCATGTGACTGTACTCTTCTGCTCTACAAGTTCTCCAATGGAAGGAAACTACTTATACTGAAGAGTGACAGTATATGTAGGATGTAAAGGACAGTGAATGGACTGCTGAGGGGTAACACAACTGGTGAACAGCACTGGAATCAGAGACCTTGACTTAAATCCTTGACTGCTACTTACTAACTTTGCCTTTGGGTGTCTGACTAATTCTCTAAGCCTCAGTTTCTTCATTTGTAACATGCTACCGTATCACAACAGTGGAAAGTTATTTTGATCAGTATATTCCAATGTCCTGTGTTTCTTTTTTAGTCTTACGTTTCATTTTAAGCACTTTAAAACATTATTTTGAGAGGAGTCCATGGCTTCACCAGACCATTAAAGGTCTTCACGACACAAAAAAGTTAGAAATTTTTTGGGAAATGTTTCTGAAAATGTAAGGCAGAAACAAGAGAAGGAGAAAGAGCCACAGAGGATTTTCTAACATGGGAGAAATAAAAGGATATTTGTATTGCAGATGGGAATGATTCAGTAGAGAGAGGGTAAGGTGGTGATGCAGGAATAGGGAAAACTGCTACAGCAATGCGCTTGAGTAGGCACAAGGAGATGAATCTAACATAAAAGGGGAGAGGCTGGGCTAAGATAGGAATGTGGGCCACTCATGCACAGTTATAGGAAGGAACACAGAGAATAACAGGCAGAGCCACTCTCTGGGAAGATGTGGTGATAAGACCCTATGTAGGCTCTATTCTGATTGCTCCCATCTTCTCATTAAAATAAGAAGCAAGGTCATCAGCTGAGAGTGAGGATGGGGGAAGAGGTGCTGAAGTTTGGGGAGACAGCAGAAGGTATGAATGAACTGGCTGTCTAGAAAAGTAGGACAGTGAATGGGCTGGTGAGGGGTAACACAATCGGTGAACAGCACTGGAAACTCACTTGAGATGAATGATCATGAACTGCAGGTGAGTCAGCGTGACTGTGTGCTTTACCAGAGTCTTATCCAGCTGCAGTGACTCAAGTGCTGAGTAGGCGGCGGGTTGGCCATAACCAGGGTTGTGCAAGTGAAGACAAAGCAAGAGAACAGCAAGATTGCAAAGAGCGGCTGATGGGCTGGAAAATAAAAAGCTCTGACACAGTAGCGGTGAGCTTGACCTAACAGATTTATTTCCGCTTTCTGCTTTTCCCCCTCGCACCTGCTTTCTTGAGAGTCAAACATACGAAAAAGGAAAATATCTGGGCAGGCAGCAACAGAAACGGAAAGGCCACAGAATGGAGAGGCAGGAGGGGGCTGTGAGTAAGCACAAGCTGGAGCTGGGTATGAGGCAGCAGAAGCAGCAGCAGACTTGGTCATGCGAAGGACTGCACGTCAGAGAGAAGCTCCATCAGCTCGTGCTGCTCAGGGCATGGCAGGAGAACCTGCTTCCTGGGGCTGCTTTGAACTCTTAGGATGAACAGCAATCTCTCTCTATTAAAGTGTATAAAGCAAGTGATAGCCATGTATTGCCTAATTTTAAAAGAATACCTTTCTATTAGTGAATGACTGTTGAGTTACAAACAGGAGCTTTTGACCAGTTTGATGCTCCCTTTTACAGCACTTTCTACATTTTGTGTTAAATTGTAGATACTTGCATACTAGTCTAAATGGAAGTGTCTGAATAACTGTAATGTAACAGAACCAAAAGCAGCCCCAAGAAAGCAAGGGCCATGCCTCATTTATTCCTGTGTCTCCTAGGACATCCCTTTGTGTTTGGTAGGCAGTCCACAAAGGACAGGTGTGATAACTCTCAGGGGTTTACACCCTGATTATATCTCACTCATTTCTACCTCCTTGAGAAACCTAGTTGCCCAAGTGGTCAGAAAGGTAGCTGGAAAATCAAGTTGTGGATATGCAATCTCTGTGCTTCATTTGGTACATAATTCCAAACAAACAAACAAAAAGGCGAGAGCAGTGACTCATGCTTGTAATTCTAGCACTTTGAGAGGCCAGGGCAGGTGCATCACTTTGAGCTCAGGAGTTTGAGACCAGCCTGGGCAACATGGTACTCAGTTGTCATCTCTACAAAATACAAAAATTAGCAGAGCATGGCGGTGCCTGTGGTCCCAGCTGAGGCTTGAGGATAGCTTGAACCTGGGAGGCAGAGGTTGCAATGAGCTGAGATCATGTTACTGCACTCCAGGGTGAGAGAGTGAGACCCTGTCTCAAAACCAAAAAACCAAAAAAAGTAATGCAAATGGACTCACTCACTACACTGAACTCAACAAATAGTTTCTTCACTGTCTGCCTCTTTTCAGCAAGCTGGCTCTGGGTTCTAACTCCTGGAGAGTCTGCTGAAGGTATCGCATTCCAACCCAGAGCTTTGGCTACCTACTGTCATTCCATTTAAAGGCTGAAAACCCATTACAGTGCTTACATAATTCTACTCAGTCCTCCTCCTACTCAGGGAGAAGCAAGGAGAGTTGGAACCAAGAGGAGACAGAATCCTGTAACTTCCAGAAGAAAAGGAAAAATATTTGTAAGTTCCCAAAAAAATCACTTATATGAGTACATTTCAAACATTTTTTACTACCACTTACAGTAAGAAATTTTACCCAATGACCCAGTAAATGTACACACATACATAAAACTAAAAGGTAAGACTCATAATTCTTACTTATGTAATGCTCTCTAATATTTTTCAATTTTACTTTTACCGCACTTTTTAATAATTCTGGTCACAATATACTAGAAGGTTTTAATGACTCACAGATGGGTTGTGACCTGCAGTTTGAAATCATTAGCCTATGTGAACTAGAAAACAACAGCTACCATTGTTTTTGTTCTGTAATGGCACACAAAGTTTATCGACATGGAAAATTAATCTCCATAGTAGAAAAGAAAGGGCAACAGTTACCATTATTTGCAGATAATATGACTGTATACCTGGGAATTCCAAGAGCGTCAACAACTGAAAGAATTGAGTAAATTGTTGATTACTACATTTATATGTTAAAACTAATAGTTTTCCTTTATCCAACTAATAACCTGACAGAGGACAAAGAGAAAAAAACAACCACCATTTAGGATAAAAACAAAATAGGTAGAATACTTGGGGGAGAAATTTCCAGGCTCTATATGAAGAAAAACAAATCTCTCTCCTGATAATAATCAAAGAATTGAATAGAAGGTCATGCTTTGTTCTAGGGTGAGAGGACTCAGTATTATGAAGACATAATCTTTCCAATATTAAATTTAACATAATCATAATCAAAATACAAACAGGATTTGGGAAACATTTTCACAAAGTCGTACCCACATTTATACAGAAAAATAAATTTGTGATAAAGACCAGGAAAACTCAGGAAAGAATAATTGAATGGGAGAACTAACCCTGCCACATATAAAAATGTATCAAAAAACTACAGTAATTGAAACAGTTTAATATTAACCCAGAAACAGACAAAATAACCATAAACAGAGTTCAGAGAAAGTTCTGCATGTCATATATGAGTATTTTAAATATGGTAAATGAAGTTCTTCAAAACTGGAGTGGGGCAAGGAGATGATAGATTAACTAATGACAGATGTTGGAAAAGCTGGCTGGCTTTTGGGGCAAAAAAGTGAGAGTGGATTCCTACTTTGTTATTCTCCTAAGGAATTAAAGGGTAAGAAAATTAAACTAAAATAGTGTCAGAATAAAGTATATAAACCTTTAAATTTTTGACATGGGGAGTATTAAAGCATGATCCAAATCATTGAAGTCATAAAAATCATGAATGAATTTGTCAATATAAAATTTAATACACATGACTGCACAAAGGTAGTTGTGTAAGGATGTTATTTGCAATATTGGTTGTAATTGCAAAACACTGAGAACTGCATACGTGCTCATTAGTAGGGGACTGGTGAAACAAATACTACGACACAACCCAGCAGAGGATTGCTAGGCAGAAATTGATAAGAATGGGGTAGATCTAGATGTACTGATATGGAAATGTGTTAAAGGTAATATTGTTTAGGAAACATTCCAGAACACTCTATACTCCTTTATTTTTTAAACCCATTTATTTTTACATATATATGTATATATACGCATGTATTTACATATAGTATATATGTATGTAATATTTACAGTATAGTTCATTATGTAATATATGTAGCATAATACTCTAATATTCTATAACATACATTTGCTCACTTAACAATACATTATGAAGATGGGAAGTAGTTGTTATCAACTCCTTATGGGAATTACAATTATGGGACTCTAGATCTTTACTTGACAGTTTATATCCTTCTATACTATTTGAAGTTTGTTTTTATCATGATCTTTAAAAAAGTAGAAAATACAAAACACGCCAGTACCATATCCAAATAAGGCATACTCCCCTCTCCCACTATTTTCTGTTCCTCATCAGTTCAAATATATAGAAACTCATTTCTGGCGGTTGAATTCTCAGGTTATTCCAGGTCACTGCAGTATACTAGCTGGCTATTGACCAAGAATTGCTAAGGAATCTGTCCTGTGCTAGCTCCAAAAATAGAACCAGTTTGTATGAGTAATGCTAACTAGTGACTGGAATACAGTATCTGGAAGCCTATTACTGATATTTCTATAGACAAACTAAGCCCTGAAGTTGCCCTAAAGTGACAGATAACGTTCATTTAAGCTTAGCTTTAAAATCCAGGTTCCCTTTACTGTGTTCTAATTAATTTTCCTGAAGAGCATGCTTGTCCAGTCTAGTTGGCAACAACATGTGTAGTATGTGACACATAAAGGCTTATCTTCAGGCTCACAAAAGGAACATGGCAACAC
Source organism: Ateles fusciceps (assembly GCA_036589455.1). Taxonomy (NCBI): domain Eukaryota; kingdom Metazoa; phylum Chordata; class Mammalia; order Primates; family Atelidae; genus Ateles; species Ateles fusciceps. Next base: position 10,677,087 of record JAZHEH010001266.1, on the reverse strand, counting down.
CAAATTAGTGAAATTCAGACATCATTAAATTACAGGCTCAAAGAAGTCCCCAAAGCACATTTGGAAGCTCCCTCTTGGTCTCAGAAACTCTCTGTCATTTTTCTAAATGAAGGCATAAGGCAAAAAGTGGCAATGGGTGGATGACCTCTTCCATCACTCTATGAAATCCAGATATTCCTGTAACTGTTAAGAACTGCTACTTCAGGGTTTTTTTCTTTAAAAATAATAATGGTTCGAGTTGCATGTGAGCAAACAATTCCACCTCTTCTCAACATTTCATACAGCTCAAAATGGAAAAATGACAATCTAAATTTCCATTAGTAACTGAATGACTGAAAAACTATAGTACACCAGTGTATGATGCTACTATTAAAAAGAGAGATAACTCTCCCTCTACTGACCTGGAAGCAAGTGAAGTATGAATATGACACAATACCATTTTCTATAAAAATAAACAACCAAAAATATGACAAGAGGTATTTGCACACAATTGAACATGAAGAAATACATGGAAGGAGAGACACCAAGCTGTTAATGTTGACTTTAATATTGGGGAAGATAAAAATGGAAGGAAGCTAGGGAGACGTGGTTAATTTTTGCTTTTGTATATCGCTGAGTTGTTACAATAAGCACACAAAATATAAAAACATTTTTAATCATTTTTATAAATTGTAATAAAAATGTATATTTTAAACTATCACTAAAATTAAAAATCATAAAATAAGAATATTTTAAAATATAACTAAAATTAAAAATTATAAAATAAGAGTGGGGGAACTTCTAAAAGCCAGTAAAATGGGCCACTGAGAAAGTAACACATCTTGGAAGAAAGAATCTGTGCCAGGATGACCAATTTTTACCAGATCTGAAGGCTACAGATGAAACATGACCCGTAAACTCTGAAATATCCAATTAATAGCAGCCAATAAACCCACAAGAGGGAAGTAACTTCACCAGGGGAGCTCAAGGTTATAGACAATGCTAGAGAACATGTAACTGATAAGAGTTGAATTATGTCCCCTGAAAAAGATATGCTGAAGTCCTAATCTCCAGTATCTCAGATGTGATCTGATTTGGAAATTTATAGGCTCTCTATAAGGTAATCCCTGTTGAAATGCAGTCATTGGGGTGGGCTCTAAACCAGTATGACTAATGTCTACAAAAAGGGGAAACTTGACCAGCCTGGCCAACATGACAAAACTGTCTCTTCTAAAAATACAAAAATTAGCTGGGCATGGTGGCGTGCAACTGTAATCCCAGCTACGTGGGAGGCTGAGGCACAAGAATCGCTTGAACGTGGGAGGCGGAGGTTGCAGTGGGGGGGTGGGGGGAATTTGGGCACAGGAACAGACATTAGAGGGAAGAGAATGTAAAGAGGCACAGAAAGATCATCAATATGCTGCCACAAGCCAAGGAACACTTGGGCTATGAGAAGCTGTACGAGCAAAGGCAGGCGCCTTCCCTTGCAGGCTTCAGCAGGAACATGGCCCTGCCAACAACCTTGATTTTGGACTTGGAGCTTTCAGAACTGTGAGACAACAAATTTCTGTTTTCAAAACCACCCAGTTGGTGGTACTTTGTTATGGTAGCTCCAAGAAGCTAATACATTAGATTGGTGCAAAAGTCATTGCAATTTTTGCCATTAAAAAAAAAAAATGGCAAAAACTGCAAGGACTTTTGCACCAACCTAATAGTATTCAATAAGGTAAACTAGAAATCTCAGTGTCCTGATGTTAGCCTTATTAGATATTTTACATAATTTAGCATGTTATTAACAGTATATTCTCTACTTGTTCTGTGGACACATGCTATCTCTTTAAAAGACACTAAGGCATCTTGACCATGTCTCACTTTATCATGATAGCCAGTATTTTGATTATTTACTAAATAGTCAGCATTGCACTGTGCATGCATTATTTTATATACGCCTCACCACAACCCTCAAGGGTGTTGGTTTTATTGTAACTGTCATCCCCCCTTGTGACAGACAGAAAAACTGTGGCTCAGAAAGACCAACCAACGTACTTAAGATCACACAAGTAGAAGCCTGGACTCAAAGCTGGGTCTGAGCAACATCAAGTCTTCCGTGTGAAGCACCAGACCCCACTGCTTCTAGGCAGGCTTCCCCTCACAGGCCCAGAATGTGGTGATGTGGTCAGTAAAGCAGAGCTTTGCAATACTTTCATTCTTTAATCAAGTTGTACTGGCACTTGAAATCAAATCCTATATATTTTGAGGGTTTTTAAAAAAATTATAGAGTCACCACTAAAGCAACTATTGAAGCAATTTTTTAAATGATAGGTAAGATTTTTCTAAGGACGTTATTCCTAAGACATAGCAACTCAATATATAAAATTTCAACGATCAAACTCATTAAAGCAGAAACTGCTATGGAATGTGAAATCTGCAGTCTCATGGCTATAGAATCAGAAGCCCTAAAGAGGGCAACACCCTGGCAACACTCCTGTCCTACTCTGAAGAGAGCTATAAGGTACCTGAGAAGGAAGGAACAGCTCAACTATATAAAGTTTGCAAACTGCAAGAGAAAAAACTTTTCTGGCCCTGAGGGAAAGACCAGCTAGCTGCTTTGTAGGTTGAATAATAAGAACCTGAGATCACACTGTCTCCACCAGTGTGATCACAGGGGACAAAGGGAAAGGGAGTGTTACCTATGTGAAACCAAGACACTATTCTGCTCTCTTCCTATGTCATGAAAACTTTATAAATTTGGGAAATGTAAAAATGTCCAAGGAAGTGAATGTCACCGCTTGGTCAGATTTAGAGGCCAGTGAGAGTTAGGGGAGGCTATGCCTACCGACAGATACACATTCAGTTGGATACACAGGTGACGTGGGCAAAGTACGGCAGAGTGGTTTATTTTTAGTCAACCACCTACCAGATACCGTTCTAGGTGCTTAACAGCATTGTTTCGTTTGTCTCATTCCACGTTACAGATGTTCAAAGACATAAGTAACTCAGCTAAAGTCCAGAACTGAAGAATGACAGATGTGAGACTCAATTAAAATTCTTATTTACAGGCTAGGCACGGTAGCTCACGTCTGTAATCCCAGCACTCTGGGAGGCAGAGGCAAGTAGATCACAAGGTCAAGAGATCGAGGCCATCCTGGCCAACATGGTGAAACCCCATCTCTACTAAAAATATAAAAATTAGCTGGGCGTGCTGGCACACACCTGCAGTCCCAGCTACTCAGGAGGCTGAAGCAGGAGAATCACTTGAACCAGGAGCTGGTGGTTGCAGTGAGCAAAGATTGTGCAACTGTACTCTAGCCTGGTGACAGAGTGAGACTCTGTCTCAAAAAAAAAAAAAAAATTCCATATTTACTGTTTCTATGATCCACGTTCCATATAGAAATTCAATAATACACATTAACTGTTGATTAATTCATGTTATGACTAAACACATACACCAATATGAATATGCCACACATATTTGCTCCATGCTTTTCAAGTAAAGGTGGCAGTAATGCATTCCTTTGTATAATTAATACAGAGATCTGTGTACCTTCCTAGAACTCACCTGGAACATCACAAGTGAGTTTGTTGATTGGCTGATTAACTATGGCAGGACTCTTAGAATCATTAGTACTTCAAACTAATACCATCATTCATCATTTACATAGCATTATATAGCTTGAAACAAGGCTTTCTTGTGCAGATGGAAGGAAACTTCTTAAACTGAAGAGTGACAGGTTTTGGAATCAGAGACATTGATTTAAATCCTTGACTGCTTCTTACTAACTTTGCCTTTAGATATCTAACTAATTCTCTAAGCCTTAGCTTCAAGGCAACTCCTATTACATGTATATACCACAAAGGATTTCTGGAGTTAAAGCCCTTAGCATGAGGCCAAATTAATGGAAATTATCATGTTGTCTCTGAATATGTGATATTTAGGCTTTGATTTTTAGTCTGTGTAGACTTTCCTATTTTTAATACAAGTACAGCCTAACTACAACCTGGTTATCTGAACCTAGCGAAGGACGCTGTGTTACTATTAGCAAACTTTTAGAAACAATCATTACAGTAGTTACAGACAAATCCATATGTGGATAGAAATCCACTTTACTTGAATGCAGATGCTGAACTCACTCAAAAAAATTCAAGTTATTCTATGGTTATAGTCTACAAATTATCAAAACATGTGATGTCAATATAAACATGAAACTTCTGAAAACATTTGAAGAAATAGTATTGGTATTCTTTATCAATACTAGTACCAATACTTTATCAATAGTATTGATATTCTATTAGCTATTCTTCAAGGGAGGATGTGTTCTTTCATTCAACTTCAGTATCAACTGTTCAAAAACTTTCCCTTCAAAGAATATGAAATGCCTAGACAAAGGAGATCCAGATTGCTTTCCAAAAGACTATAAATCTTTTTGTTATAATTTTCCTTATAACTGAATCTACCCAGTCTTCAAATTCCCAAACTACTATGGATTTAGTTTTCAGGTGCTGGTAAATGAAGGAGTCTTAAACCAGCTCTCAAAAACAAAACTAAGAAATAAACAAAACTATATCAACTTAAAGATTCCCAAGATTTGGTCAACTAAGCAATTCAGTCTATAACTAAGTTGTAAAGTGCAATTCATAGATTTTTCTATGCTGTTTGAAACAGAAATGTAAACAGGTTTTGCAGAGTGAAGAGTCTCAGAAAGCCCACATTAATTTCCCAAGGAGCGGAAGTTCAAACAGCCAGCAGATATAATCCTTGACTGGAGAATTCTGGGGAGCAGCCAACTCTGTTTATTACACAGAGAACTGTGACTTTTTTGCAAGGAAAAGTCATGTTTAGGCTCCCATGAACATCCAGAGGTAGCACATTCTGCTTTTGCCACTTCTTTAGGGAATCGCAGTCAAAGACGTTGGCCAAAGAAGCATGAAATGGTAGTCAGACCACCAAAGAAATTTTGTGCAAATAACTTTGCTTAAATTATTCCCCACCCTACAAAGAATAGTAAAAGACTGTGTCATGTTGTGAAAATGATTGCTGAAAATGAATCATGTTGCTTAATTTCAGCTCTGTGTATTAACGTGTTCTGTGCCTTGGATGTCCTGTGGTATTTAATTCCTTGGTCATTTGCGTATCAACTGCTTCCTTCAGGGATGAAAGGCAGCCTTGCAGGAAGCAGTTCTACAAAGGTGAAAGTCCCCTCCTCCTTTCACCTTTCTCTCCCAGTAATATGTGGTTGGGAATGCCCTAGGGCCTGGACCACCTCTCATTAGAAAAACAAAATGCCTATTACATGATGAGTAAAAATGAAAGTCTGTCCCTACAGACCACTTGATTCTGTCTAACATGAACCAGAACTGCCACTACAAACTTCGAAAAGCCCTCATATGTTTCAAGATTATAAAAGCTCTCTGGGCTCTCAAAGCATAAATCATTGAAGATGCTTTAGTTAATTTATGGAGGCTATTTCATGAGAATGTATTTGGTATCTTTATACGTCCCACTGAATAAGTTTTCATTGTAGGAATCAGAGAGGTCTTCTCAGAGGAGACATGCAGTAGTCATGAAAAAGGCACAAATTACCTTTCAACCCAGTTTCAGCAACAAATAAGTACCCCTCCACACTCATTGTTTTCTCATCCAAAACCACTGAAATTAACACATTTCGGTGAATTTCTGTCCGAGCAGGCCTTGTAAGTGGCTGGGTGAAATAACTTTCTATATGCCAGGAAGGCTCCTTTCCAATTCCCCTCTCCACCAAATCTCTTTCTGCCGGTCCCAGGGTCAAGTTCTACCATCGGTGAAATATTCTTTTTAAGTGTTAGAGTTTCATTTAATGCTGCCTTATACTATGAAAATGCAGAGAACTCTGGGAGAGGTGTTATATTAAGCCTTTTTTCAGCTATCAACTCAGAGATTACTTCCCGTCTACCTGGAGAAAAAGGGAGGGATCTGAGATGCCAAGGCTTCCCAAGTAGAAGGAAACCTTTCTCAGTTTATTTATATTTGACATGTGCTTCTCCATATTATGGATAAACAGGACATTTTGGAATGGTACCAGCTCAGATGGCAGAGAAAAAACTGGCAAGGTTTCTGAGGAACCCGTGCATCATATCTGCATCTACAGTCTGGGGAATGTCCTGCTGGGGGTCATTCATGCTCCCCTTTCTGCAGACAGTGGATATGTGGTGACTTCCAGAATTTGCAATGGAACAATGACATCTCACGCCATGGTGCCGTATCTGATGGCTGCTAAATGACCACCAATGTAATGGTCAGTTTCCAAAGTCTGACTTCTAACTGACACACGATTACCTAATTTCAAGGTTGGAGGTCACTTTAGAGAGCATCTAGTTCATTTGCCAATTAAAGAACTGAATTCCATCTATATAATAAATACCAAGTCATCTTCCAGCTTTTGCTGGAACATCTGCAGTGCTGGGGAACTCACCCACTCCATTTTCAGAAAGTTCTGAAGTTTTATTCTTATATTTTATAAAAATCTGCCTCCCTGAGACTTCTATCCATTGGTCCTAACCCAATACCTTGAGTTCCCACAGAATAAGTTAAACACCTTTTACACATGACAATTATTCAAACAGCTGAAGACAGCTGTCATGCCCCCTGAGTCTTTTATTCACCAGAAATGGTAAATAATAAACACACTGCTTTTGACTTAAAGAAACTATAGCACATTCTCAGCAACTGTTAATTAATCAAGAGAATAAAAATTTTGCCAGAGGTATTCTCTCAAAGTGTAATGTGTGAATACGGCCGCCTGGCCAACCGTGTCAACTTTGTCTAGCAGACATGGGCATATATAGCATGCATCTGCCTATCTGAAAAGGGTCCAGGCAAAATAAATGAAAATGGCCAAGGACTTTCCTTGAACAAATGACAAGGTCTGAAGTCTACAGACAAGGCATCACCTATGACCATTTCTGTGATCTCCCTGTGTCTCTGGGCTGTGCTCTTCTCTCTGGCAGGTGAGGAACTTGCATCCATAGTTATGGGCACTGTATGCTGGAATGAGCCCACCAAAGTGACTACCCATGACCCAACAATTTGCTGAGTGTCTTCCAAACTGCTCCATGTGAATATCCCTCTCTCTGCAGTGATCCAAGGCAATTATTTACTAGCAGCCCACACTACCCAGAAAACTGTTAAGTCTAGACAATGGTGAAATTCACCCTGTTATAAAAGTTCTCTGGCAAAGCAAAAACAAAAGCTATACAAATGGAAGGAATTAAGAAGCAAATAAGGAAAAAGAATTAATTCGTATTTCTTAAAGCAAGCAAACAAACAAACAACAACAAAAACCTTAGCCTCTTTGGCTTTTTGAAGAGCCAGGCTGAGAAGTATATCAAATTTTATATCCAAAAATCTGCCTAACTTCTAAATTTTACTCGTTAGTTTTGAAATCAATCTAAAAAAATTTATTCCAGCCTAATAAAATTTGCCCAAATAATGATTCTGAGTTGATCTACATGGTTGGCAGTGTTAACATAAATATATATGCACAAGCAAAAAGCAGATTAATAATAATGGAATCAAGTTTTCCTAAGAGGCATGGCTCTTTCTAGTTAATGTGACATTTATAAACAAATCATATTCGGAGTCCTTACTCTATATGCTGACATGAGGTACAAGGTGCTAACCTCAAACCAAACAGCATGACACAGGAGCCTTCTAAAATCTCTAGAATCTCCCGCAAAGAGGAACCTCTGAACTTCAGTAGCATTTATACAGAAAATGGGTAAGTGGTACCAGAAGAGAGAAATGGTATTAGCAAAGGTAAAAAGGCAGGAAAGGGTTAAGTGTTGAGGAAATGGAAAATTGTTGCTAAAACTGCTTCTCCGAAACAGGATTCTGGATTTGGAAGCTGTATTTCTGACCCCTTATAGCTTGGGCAAATCCGAGGGCCAGTAGTTTCTTCAGGACATCCAAAGACTTGGGAAGTACAGGATTGAATTTAAGTCTCAGGTTCAACATATGCTAACAGTTGGGCTCTGGGCAAGAAATTTGTCCCATCTGAGCTTCAATTTCTTCACGTATAAAATGGGGTAATACTAACACCACTTGACTCACTGAATCTTTGAGGTGGAGATCTTTTGTCAACTATAGAGCATTAAGGACTGCAAGGGAGGTTATGTGATATTAACTGTCCATAGGGGGCAAAAATGCCTTTGCCAAATGGTGGTGTGATTTTAAAGTTTCTTGGAAGAGAGATGCATGAATATATTGTCACCAGGCTGGTAGTGCTCTTCTTTTAGGCAGTCCAAACGGACTGGAAAAACAGCTGAAACAGAGGCTCTCTTGTCCAAGTCAGTCCTGGTCTGGCTGGGTTCATTTTTAACATTTCCTTGGAGGTAGTAAATGGGAATGTGCCTTCTAAGTGCTACACTGCTACATTGCTCATCCGGAAGAACTCTGTCTCTGTAACACAGGAGTGTCTACACTTTCAGAATAAGGCTTCTTAGAGTCTATAACTAGAGTTTCCAAAAGTAAAAAACTGGCTATGTTTATCAATCCATTTCAAAGGATCTGGGTAATTAGTCATTAGTTATTAATTAGTGACAGCATGCTATGGAGGAACCATCAGGTAATTGTCAGCAAATGCCTATTTGAGCATCTTCTGTATGCCCAGTTCAGTTCTAGGTGCCTCATGTTAGGAAGAGCCCCCAAAACTGGGAAAGCCTCCAGAAAATAGCCAGGAGGGTAAAGGATTTTTGATGATCATTTGAAGAAACTGATGATGTGTCATTTGGAGAAGACAACGCATGATAGCTATGTGCAAATATTCAGAGGATGGCAGATGAAAAAAATGACAGAACAAAGGCCGATGAACAATGATTACAGAGACTCCAATTTTATCTACATTGAAGAAAGAACTTTCTGACAAAATGTGTAAATGAAATGTGTTTCCATAAGTTGCCTGTCATTGGAGGTGTTAAAAATTGCCCCTGAATGATGGTTTGTGTGGAATATTGATTATCAGATACAGGATTATACTTTATTTATTTATTTATTTATTTTGGTAGAGACAGGGTCTCATTCTGTTGCCCAGGCTGGAGTGCAATGGGCATGATCACAGCTCACTACAGCTTTGAACACCTGGACTCAAGTTATCCTCCTGCCTCAGTCTCCTGAGTAGCTGAGATCAGACAACAAGCATGTGCCACCACGCCTGGCTAGTTTTTTTAAACTTTTTTTTGTAGAGATAGGATTTCGCTTTGTTGCCCAGGCTGGTCTCAAATTCCTGGCCTCAAGTGATCCTCCCACCTTGGCCTCCCAAAGTGCTTGGATTACAGGCATGAGCCACCACATCCGACTTGAGATTTTTTTTTTTTTTTTTGATGGAGTTGTTGTGCTCTGTTGCCAGGCTGGAGTGTAGTGGTGCAGTCTCGGCTCACTGCAACCTCTGCCTCCTGGGTTCAAGCGATTCCCTTGCCTCAGCCTCCCAAGTAGCTGGGACTACAGGTACATGCCACCACACCCAGCTAATTTTTTTCTTTTTTTGTATTTTAGTAGAGACAGAGTTTTGCCATGTTGGCCAGGCTGGCCTCAAACTCCTGACTTCAGGTGATCCACCCGCCTCAGCCTCCCTAAGTCCTGGGATTGTATATAGGCGTGAGCCACCGCACCCAGCCTGGGATTGTACTTTCTAAGGTCCTTTTCGGTGCTGAGCTCCTATGATGAGAAATACAGGAGAATACAGTAGAGAAAAAATTAGTCTTGAGTTCTTTGGGTCTGATCTGGAAGAAAAAAGAGAGTATAGGTATTAAATAGGAGAGAGATATGATAAAAGTGACAACTGAAGGCCGAGTGCGGTGCCTTATGCCTGTAATTCCAGCACTTTGGGAGGGTGAGGTGGGTGGCTCACCTGAGGTAAAGAGTTCGAGACCAGCCTGGCCAGCATGGCAAAACCTGTCTCAGCTTAAAATACAAAGATTAGCTGGGTGTGGTGGTGTGTGTCATAGTTGTAGCTACTCAGGAGGCTAAGGTAAGAGGATCACCTGGGCCCCAGAAGTCGAGGCTCCAGTGAACCGTGATTGCGCCACTGTACTCCAGCCTGGGTGATAGAGTGAGACTCTGTCTCAAAAAAAATTAATTAATTAATTAAAATTAAAATTAAAAATGGGTTAATGTTAGTACATACCCCATAGGGCGTGGAGAGGAACAAATGAGTTAATATACGTAAAGTAGCCAGATGCAATAGTACGCACCTGTAGTCCCAGCTACTTAGGAGGCTGAGGCGGGAGCTGACCCAGAAATTCAAAGCTGCAGTGAGCTAAGGTCATTGCACTTCAGCCTCTGTGATGGAGCAAGACGACCTTGTCTCTTAAAAAAAATTACGTGTGTGTGTGTGTGTGTGTGTGTGTGTGTGTGTGTGTGTGTGTGTATACAAAGAAGTTAAAACAGCACTGGCACAAAGTACCATAGAAGTGTTAGCTATTATTATTACTGCTGCTGCTGCTATTGTTGTTGTTATTATTATTATTATTATTATTATAAAATGGCTCCCAAGGCCAGGCACAGTGGCTCATACCTGTAATCCCAACACTTTGGGAGGCCAAGGTGGGTGGATCACTTGAGGTCAGGAGTTTGAGATCAGCCTGGCCAACATGGCAAAACCCCATCTCTACTAAAAATACAAAAATTAGCCAGGCATGGTGGCAGGTGCCTGTAATCCCAGCTACTCGGGAGGCTAAGGCAGGAGAATCACTTGAACCCAAGAGGCAGAAGTTGCAGTGAGCCAAGATCATGCCATTGCACTCCAGCCTGGGCAACAAGAGTGAAACTCTGTCTCATAAAAAAAAAAAAAAATGCCTCCCAATGAGGCTTCAGTGACCAACCTTCCTGGTTTGCCTGAGACTTCAATGTTTCCCAGGACACAAGACAGTCCCAGGCAAACCCTGATGGCTGGTCACCCTAAGGAGCCTCAAAATCCTACATCACAGCCTCCACTGAAGGTTGCTACTGAGATGCAGATGTTATCAGAAGGCTGCTGGATGCACTTGAAACTATTAGCATTCCTTAACAGCATATAATGAGATCATCAACTTAGCACAATTCTGAGAACGTGAGCCACAGGAAAGATACATTCTGATGGACAACCAGCAGGCAGAAAAAGATCTGAGTTTCAGTACGTGTCCTGAGCAGCCAAGGGCTTCAGCAGGGCATGAAGCATCTGGCACAATGGGGTGGAAAGGGGCCAGCATGTCCTATGGGGAGGAGAGAAAAGAAAGAAAACACCATCCCAGGGATATAAGCTGTTTCTCGCTTACAATTCATCAGAAACTATCATTAGGGGGAGGATGCTTTCCTAGCAGTGTAAGGATCTCTTCAAGAGATCCTTATGGAAAGAATATTATTATGACTCTGAAGGATGGTAGTGATTCTGAGTTCTTTAGAAAACAATATCTGAGCAAATTCTGGTGTCCTGTGCCATAAATCCTGGTGTGACATGTGCTCACAGCCTGAGATTTGATTTCAGTCCAATCCCCTAAGGAGAGACACCGGATGAAAAACATTCTGTGTATGGTAGATGTGAAAAAAAAAAAAAAACGGTCATCAGAAAAAGCAACCCCACTAAAAAAGAATAGATTAAACCAGATCTCCAGAAGGAGAGCCCTCCACAGCCTGCAGAAGGTACTTCATGGTTGGTAGTGTCATCCTGGAACACAGGGTCACCCAGGTGATACAAAAGGGATGGAGCTACGCAGGCAGGAAACAGAAGATGTCCAGGGCTTGCTTGCCTTTCAAGATCCACCGCTCTGTAAACCTGCAAAACAGTGGTTCTGGAACTTCAGAGTGCAAAGAAGAATCACGAGGAGTATTTAGTAAAAATGCTGCTCCCCTGCTGCCCCTAGTGGATCCTGAGTGGGGTTCCAGAACCGCATTCCTAACCAGTTTCCAAGGGGTGGATTCTACTGCATAATGGCCTGTGGACCACACTTTAAGAAATGCTGCTGTAGGAATTCTGGATCACACATAGACTAAGTAACTTCAGAAACGGGTCCCAAGCGGTCTGAGAACGTCTATGTACTTTTCAAAAGCGCTGCTGGAAACATTTACTGTGGGGCTCCCTTGGTAGGGAGAAGGTTCTTTCATTTGCAAAAAGCTGTGAGGTTTTCTGGTCTGGCAGCAAGGCTTCTTTTGGGAGTGGACACTGCCAGTTCCACTTGCCTCTTCTGAGCCCACCCAGCACTTCCTGCAGGCACCTGCCCTGGAGCTCAGCAGAGAGACAGACAAGATCAGATTTCACTTACTATTCTGAGAATGTCTGTTTGTTGGCTGATAAGTCCCTGGTTTATAAAAACAAGCAGCAGTAGCTTAAAAAGGGAAGAAAAGGCAAACCAGAGTGCAGAAATGGCAGCATACTGAGGAGTCTTTTCTTGGCTGAGGCTGCCGGAGGTAGGTGAGGGCATTCTGGTGCTCCACGGAGGAGCTCAGGCCTCCAGGATGCCAGTGACTCACTTGGCGGCTTTCTGGGGCTTTCAGTTTTTGGCAAGCATAAGGCAATGTGGGTATAGATGATAGTGTCATTAGTGTATTTATTGCATTTAGATTGGTTGCCTTAAAATTCCTCATGAAACTAGGAACAAACCACGTGTCTTTTTTCTTAGAGATCTAAATTTAAAAAGCTTTGCTACCCCAAAGCCAGCATTTCCTGTGAGCCTTGCAGTTTAGCTGCAATCAAAAGGCAGTGGCATCACCTAGCAAAGATGCAAATTACATAACCTGAGACAGTTAAGCAAAAGGCAGAAGACAGCCACTCCCACTTCAGTCTGGATGTCCCTTTCTGTACTCTGACCTGGAGGTCCTAAAAACCATTCAGACCAGGCACAGTGGTTCATCCCTGTAATCCCAACACTTTGGAAGCCAAGGAGGGTGGATCACTTGAGCCCAGGAGTTTCAGATCAGTCTAGGCAACACAGGGAGACCCCTATCTCTATAAAAAAATATAAAAATTAGCCAGACACGGTGGCTCATGCCTGTAATCCCAGCACTTTGGGAGGCCGATGTGGAAGGATCACGAGGTCAGGAGTTTGAGACCAGTCTGACCAACATGGTGAAACCCCATCTCTACTAAAATACAAAAATTAGTTGGGCATGGTGGCACTCACCTGTAATCCCAGCTACTTGGGAGGCTGAGGCAGGAGAATTGCTTGAACCTGGGAGGTGGAGGTTGCAGTGTGCCGAGATTACACCACCACACTCCAGCCTGGGAGACAGAGTGAGACTCCTTCTAAAAAAATAATATATATATGAGAGGATCCAAGATGGCTGAATAGGAACAGCTCTGGATTGCAGTTCCCAGTAAAAATGCAGAGGGTGAGTGATCACCGCATTTCCAAATGAATTTTTACTGCCCACAGACCAGGAGATTCCTGGGCAGAAACGCACCATGAGTCTCCAGTGCAGCTGTTTCAGTTGGTGCAGCGGGTCTCCGCACAAAAATTCACACAAATCCAGGTGCCACTTCAACTGGTGACTGAAATGCCTGGGAGACAGAGTCGCCCATTCAACTGAATAAAGAGGGCTGAAACAGAGAGCCAGTGATCTGGCTTGACTGGTCCCACCCCACAAAGACCAGCAATCTGAAACGCTCTGCAATGTGTTTCACAGCAAGCACAGCTGGACCCGGGACAGTCCAGCTCTGTGGGGGGAAGGGTGTCCACCGTTACAGAGGCAGTCTACCATTACAGAGACAGTCCGCCATTACTGAGGCAGACCGCCATTACCGAGGCAGTTCTAACTATACCCCTATAAACAAAACTATAAGGAAGTTCACACAGCAGCTGGGCAGAGCCCACGGCAGCTCAACAATGCCTCTGCTGGCTGACTGTGACTAGGCTACCTCCTCGCCAGGCAGGGCATCTCTGAAAAAAGGCAACAGAATAACAGGAACTTATAAATAAAGCCCCACCTTCCCAGGACAGAGCACCTGGGGAAAAAAAAGGCGGTTATGAGTTCCACTGCAGCAGACTTAAATGTACCTGCCCAGCAGCTCTGAATGGAACAACAGAGCTCACAGCTCAGCACTTGAGCTCCTATAAAGGACAGACTGTCTCCTTAAGCAGCTCCCTACCCCCATATAACCAAAGAGACACCTCATAAAGGAGAGCTCAGGCCGACATCTGGCAGGTATTCTTCTGGGAAAAGATAACAGAAGAAGAAACTGGCAGCAACCCTTACTGTTCTGCAGCCACTGCAGGTGATCCCCAGGCAAGCAGGGTCTGGAGTGCACCTCCAGCAGTCCTACAGCGGCGGGGGCTGGGGGGCTGACTGTTAGAAGGAAAACTAAGAAACAGAAAATAACTTCATCAGCAACAAAAAAGATGTCCACTCAGAGACTCCATCTGAAAGTCACCAACTACAAAGACCACAGGTAGATAAGTCCACAAAGATGGGAAGAAACCAGCACAAAAAGGATGAAAATACCCAAAACCAGAATGCCTCTCCTCCCTCCAAGGGATCACAACTCCTCACCAGCAAGGGAACAAGGCTAGATGGAGAATGAGTCTGATGAATTGACAAAACAGGCTTCAGAAGGTGGGTAATAACAAACTTTTCTGAGCTAAAAGATCATGTTCTAACCCAATGCAAAGAAACTAAGAACGCTAAAAAAGGTTTGATGAAATGCTAATGAGAATAAACAGCTTAGAGAGGAATACAAATGAATTGATGGAGCTAAAAACACAACATGAGAACTTTGCGAAGCATATACAAGTTTCAATAGCTGAATTGACCAACGGAAGAAAGGATATCAGAGACTGAAGATGAACTCAATGAAATAAAATGAGAAGGCAAGATTAGAGAAAAAAGAGTAAAAAGAAATGAACAAAGCCTCCAAGAAATATGGGATTATGTGAAAAGACCTAATCTACATTTGATAGGTGTACCTGAATGTGATGGAGAGAATGAATCGAAGCTGGAAAACACTCTTCAGGATATTATCCAGGAGAACTTCCCCAACCTAGCAAGGCAGGCCACTATTCAAGTCCAGGAAATACAGAGAACACCACAAAGATATTCCTCAAGAAGAGCAACTCCAAGGCACATAATCTTCAGATTCACCAGGGTTGAAATGAAGGAAAAAAATCTAAGGGCAGCCAGAGAGAAAGGTCTGGTTACCCACAAAGGGAAGCCTATCAGACACAGTGGATCTCTCAGGAGAAACCCTACAAGCCAGAAGAGAGTGGGGGCCAATATTCAACATCCTTAAAGAAAAGAACTTTCAACCTAGAATGTCATATCCAGCCAAACTAAGCTTCATAAGCGAAGGAGAAATAAAATCCTTTACAAATAAGCAATTGCTCAGAGATTTCATCACCACCAGGCCTGCTTTACAAGAGCTCCTGAAAGAAGTACTAAACATAGAAAGGAACAACCAGTACCAGCCACTCCAAAAACGTACCAAATGGTAAAGAGCATTGACACAATGAAGAAACTGCATCAACTAACAGGCAAAACATCCAGCAAGCATCAAAATGGCGGGATCAAATTCACGCATAACAATATTAACCTTAAATGTAAATGGGCTAAATGCCCCAATCAAAAGACACAGACTGGAAAATTGGATAAAAAGTCAAAATCCATCAATGTGCTGTATCCAGGAAACCCATCTCAAATGCAAGGATACACATAGGTTCAAAATAAAGGGATGGAGGAAGATCTACCAAGCAAATGGAGAGCAAAAAAAGCAGGAGTTGCAATCCTAGTCTCTGACAAAATAGACTTTAAACCAACAAAGATCAAAAGAGACAAAGAAGGGCATTACGTAATGGTAAAACGATCAATGCAACAAGAAGAGCTAATGATCCTAAATATATACGCGCCCAATACAGGAGCACCCAGATACATAAAGCAAGTTCTTAATGACCTACATAGAGACTTAGACTCCCACACAATAATGGTGGGAGACTTTAATGCTCCACTGTCAATACTAGACAGATCAACAAGACAGAAAATTAACAAGGATATCCAGGACTTGAACTCAGACCTGGACCAAGCAGACCTAATAGACATTTACAGAACTCTCCACCCCAAATCCACAGAATATACATTCTTCTCAGCACCACATCACACCTACTCTAAAATTGACCACATCATTGGAAGTAAATCACTCTTCAGCAAATGCAAAAGAACAGAAATCATAACAAACAGTCTCTCAGACCACAGTGCAATCAAGTTAGAATGCAGAATAAGGAAACTAACTCAGAACCGCACAACTTCATGGAAACTGAACAACTGGCTCTTAATGGTGACTGGATAAACAATGAAATGAAGGCAGAAATAAAGATGTTCTTTGAAACCAACGAGAACGAAGACACAACATACCAGAATCTCTGGGATACATTTAAAGCAGTGTCTAGAGGAAAATTTATAGCAACAAATGCCCACATGAGAAGCAAGGAAAGATCTAAAATCGACACCCTAACATCAAAATTGAAAGAGCTAGAGGAGCGAGATCAAAAAAACCCAAAAGCTAGCAGAAGACAGGAAATAACTAAGATCGGAGCAGAACTGAAGGAGATAGAGACACAAAAAAACCTTCAAAAAAATCCATAAATCCAGGAGCTGGTTTTTTGAAAAGATCAACAAAGTAGACAGACTGCTAGCCAGATTAATAAAAAAGAAAAGAGAGAAGAATCAAATAGACACAATAAAAAACAATAAAGGGGGATATCACCACAGATTCCACAGAAATATAAACCACCATCAGAGATTACTACAAACAACTCTGCACATAAACCAGTAAACCTGGAAGAAATGGATAAACTCCTGGACACTTGCATCCTCCCAAGCCTAAACCAGGAAGAAGTTGAAACCCTGAATAGACCAATAACAAGGGCTGAAGTTGAGGAGCAATTAATAGCCTACCAACCAAAAAAAGCCCAGGTCCAGATAGGTTCACAGCCGAATTTTACCAGACGTACAAAGAAGAGCTGGTACCACTCCTTCTGAAACTATTCCAAACAATCCAAAAAGAGGGAATCTTTCCCAAATCATTTTATGAGACCAACATCATCCTGATACCAAAACCCGGCAGAGACTCTACAAGAAAAGAAAACTTCAGGCCAATATCCACGATGAACATAGATGCAAAAATCTTCAATAAAATACTGGCAAACCAACTGCAATAGCACATCAAAAAGCTTATCCACCATGATCAGTAGGCGTCATCCTGGGGATGCAAGGCTGGTTCAACATATGCAAGTCTATAAACTAATTCACCACATAAACAGAACCAAAGATAAAAACCACATGATTATCTCAATAGATGCAGAGAAGCCCTTTGACAAAATTCAACAGCGCTTTATGCTAAAAACTCTCAATAAACTAGGTATCGACGGAACATATCTCAAAATAATAAAAGCTATTTACGACAAACCCACAGCCAATATCATACTGAATGGGCAAAAACTGGAAGCATTCCCTTTGAAATCTGGCACGAGACAAGGATGGCCTCTCTCACCACTCCTATTCAATATAGTATTGGAAATTCTAGCCAGAGCAATCAGGCAAGAAAAAGAAATAAAGGGTATTGAATTAGGAAAGGAGGAAGTCAAATTGTCTCTATTTGCAGATGACATGATTGTATATTTAGAACACCCTATCATCTCAGCCCAAAATCTCCTGAAACTAATAAGCAACTTCAGCAAAGTCTCAGGATACAAAATCAATTGCAAAAATCACAAGCATTCCTATACACCAATAACAGATTAAAGAGAGCCAAATCAAGAACGAACTGCCATTCACAATTGCTACAAAGAGAATAAAATACCTAGGAATACAACTAACAAAGGATGTAAAGGACCTCTTCAAGGAGAACTACAAACCTCTGCTCAATGAAATAAGAGAGGACACAAACGGAGAAACATTCCATGCTCCTGGTTAGGAAGAATCAATATCATGAAAATGGCCATACTGCCCAAAGTAATTTATAGATTCACCGCTATCCCCATCAAGCTACCAATGACCTTCTTCACAGAACTGGAAAAAACCACCTTAAACTTGATATGGAACCAAAAGACAGCCCACATAGCCAAGTCAATTCTAAGCAAAAAGAACAAAGCTCGAGGCATCACTGACTTCAAACTACACTACAAGGCTACAGTAATCAAAACAGCATGGTACTGGTACCAAAACAAGATATAGACCAATGGGACAGACCAGAGGCCTCGGAGGCAATGCCACACATCTACAACCATCTGATCTTTGACAAACCTGACAAAAACAAGCAATGGGGAAAGGATTCCCCTATTTAATAAATGGTGTTGGGAAAACTGGCTAGCCATGTGCAGAAAGCAGAAACTGGACCCCTTCCTGACACCTTGCACTTAAATTAACTCCAGATGGATTAACGACTTAAACATAAGACCTACTGCCATTAAAACCTTAGAAGAAAACCTAGGCAAAACCATTCAGGACATTGGCATAGGCAAGGACTTCATGACTAAAACACCAAAAGCAATGGCAACAAAAGCCAAAATAGACAACTGGGACCTAATCAAACTCCACAGCTTCTGCACAGCAAAACAAACAATCATTAGAGTGAACCGGCAACCAACAGAATGGGAAAAAAGTTTGGCAATCTACCAATCTGACAAAGGACTTATATCCAAAATCTACAAGGAACTAAAAGAGATTTACAAGAAAAAACAAACCCATTCAAAAGTGGGCAAAGGATATGAACAGACACTTTTCAAAAGAAGACATACATAAGGTCAACAAACACATAAAAAAATACTCATCATCACTGGTCATTAGAGAAATGTAAATCAAAACTACATTGAGATACCATCTCATGCCAGTTAGAATGGCGATCATTAAAAAATCTGGAGACAACAGATGTTGGAGAGGATGTGGAGAAATAGGAATGCTTTTATACTGTTGGTGGGAGTGTAAATTAGTTCAACCATTGTGGAAGACAGTGTGGCGATTCTTCAAGGACCTAGAAATAGAAACTCCATTTGACCCAGCAATCCCATTACTGCGTATACATCCAAAGGATTATAAATCATTCCATTTGAAGGACACATGCACATGTATGTTCATTGTGGCACCGTTTACAATAGCAAAGACTTGGAACCAACCCAAATGCCCATCGATGATAGAGTGCACAGGGAAAATGTGGCACATATACACTATGGAATACTATGCAGCCATAAAAAACAATGAGTTCATGAACTTTGTAGGGACATGGATGAACCTGGAAACCATCATTCTCAGCAAACTGACACAAGAACGGAAAATCAAACACCGCATGTTCTCACTCATAGGCGGGTGTTGAACAATGAGAACACATGGACACAGGGAGGGGAGCATCACACACTGAGGTCTGTGTGGGGGGGGACTAGGGAAGGGACAGTAGGGGGTAGGGAGTTGGGGAGGGATAACATGGGGAGAAATGCCAGATGTAGATGATGGGGGATGGAGGCAGCAAACCACATTGCCATGTATGTACCTATGCAACAATCCTGCATGTTCTTTACATGTACCCCAGAACCTAAAATGTAATAAAAAAATAATATATATATATATGTGTGTGTGTGTGTGTGTGTGTGTGTGTTATATATATATATATATATATATATATATATGTATGTATACATATTTTTCATCCCTGTTATCCCAACACTTTGGAGGCCAAGGAGGGTGGATCACTTTTGTGATTAGCCAGGCACAGTGGTGCCGTGCCTGTAGTCCCAGCTACTAGGGAAGCTGAGGTGGGAGAATCATCTGAGCCTGGTAAGTCGAGGCTGCAGTGAGCCAAGATCTCACCACTCCACTTCAACCTGGGCAACAGAGTGAGACCCTGCCTTAAAAAAAAAAAGTCTAAAATGACAGATATAATGGAAGCAGTAATTCCTGTCAAGTGCCTGTACCCTTGGGGTTTTGGGAGCTATTATTTCCCCTGCCCCTGGCTACAGTACAGAATGTAAGTGAAATGAGGCAGGACTGGGAGGCATTCATTCCCAGGATTCAAGCCTCCACTTCTCCAGCCTCTCTCCTCCATGCTTCTACTATGCAAGCATGCAGTTTAATGTAATAATATGAGATACAGAGAATAAATGGAATGATAGTATTCTGAAAGGAAACCACTCCAAAAGAAGAACTGGAAAGAAAGGGACAAAGCCAGAGAGATACAGATGAATGAAGAGGTTATTTCCATAATCCTAGTGGGGAGATGGACCTGGGGAGACATGAAAAAAAACCTCTGCCCCTACACATACAGCCATATTTTTATTGCTCAATATTGGTCTTTATAAGGCATCCTAATGTACATTTTTAGCCTTGTTCCAAGATGCATAGAGTTTCTATAGAGACAGTCATATGTCCTTTCCTGTCTTCATCAATGCCTGCTCTAAAGATCTCTGTCAAAACTAATGGCCCATACTTCAGCCCCTGTAGAAAGTCTTTTGGCAGTGTCACAGAAAGTGAAACAGAGAGTAATCATATGACTTGACTCCTAGATATATCCCCAAAATAACTGAAAACAGGAACTCAAACAAATACTTGTTCATGAATGTCCCCAGGAGCACTATTGACAGTCACCAAAAGGTGGAACAAATCTAGATGTACCTCAGCAGATGAATGTGGGCTATCCATCCATAAACGGAATATTATTCAGTCATAAAAAGGAATGAATTACTAATACATACTATGACACAAATGAACCTTGAAAACATTATGCTACATGAAAGTCTGACTGAAAGGTCACATATTGTCTGATTTCATTTATGTGAAATGAAATATCCAAAATAAGTAAATCTACAGAAACAGAAAGCAGATTAGTGATTGTCAAGAGTGGAAGCAACTGCTTAATGAGTACAGGGTTTTATTTTGGAATGATGAAAATCTAGATCAGAACTAGAGAGAGGTGGTGGTCAGTCAATATTCTGAATCTACTAAATGCTACTGAATTGTTCATTTATTTATTTATTTATTTATTTGAGAGGAAGTCTTACTCTGTCACCTCCGGCTGCAGGCTGGAGTACAGTGGCACAATTTCAGCTCCCTGCAGCCTCCACCACCTGGGTTCAAGCAATTCTCCTGCCTCAGCCTCCCAAGTAGCTGGGACTACAGGCTAATTTTTGTAATTTTAGTAGAGAAAGGGTTTCGCCGTGTTGGCCAGGCTGGTCTTAAACTACTCACTTCAAGTGATCCACCCACTTCAGCCTCCCAAAATGCTAGGATTACAGGCATGGGCCATGGCATCCTGCCTGAATTGTTCATTTTAAAATGGTTAACTGCATAGTATGTAAATCTCACCTCAATTTCTAAAAATTAATAAAAAAAACAACTAATAACCAAATATTACCTTCTTCTTTCCCCAACTTAATTCCGTCTCTAATCAATCTCCTGATGATGGAAGTGCTAGAAGGTTGGCATTGACTGAGGAAGCCCTCCAGAGCTGGCACACAGCCCCAGATGACAGCACTTTCCAATTTCTCTTAAGGATGCTAAGAATTTAAAGGAGCCAATGGCATCAGAAAGGTCAGTGAGAATAGGCTTCAGTGTGTTCCTTTGAGTGCACTGTGGAAACTATCAGCGGAATCTGACAGTTTAACAGAATGAGATATATCATAAGTCAGGGCAATAAGATGAGATCCAGGCCAGGGGAGACACGGGAAGAAAGCTTAGCTCCCCACTGCAGAGGCCCGCCCGCAGGCTTCAAGGAAAGGAGCTTGAAAGATGCCTGCAGACTCCAGTGGTTGGTTCCTGCCACGGATGCACCTCTGTTTCTTCCTAACATAAAAGACTAATGAGGAATCTGGAGTCCTCTGCACAAGAAAGCTCATTAAACCCCCTTCCTCTGGTCTTCGAGAAGTAGGCTTTCTGAAAGAACTTGTCTAGTAAACAAAGCTGCAAAAAATTCCTTAGGCATACTGAGAACTGAAAAAGGGCTTTGTAGGGTTTGGAAAGTAGCAAGGCATAATCGAAAGGCCTGGAAGCTCTGCGTATGAACATTAATTCTGCCACAGACCGTGTGTCATTTACCTTCTCTGTGCCTCAGTTTCCTCAACTGTAAAATAGGGGATAATAACACCTACCTCAACTGCTCTTTTGAGACTTAAATGACATATGTATATATGCCATCTGGGGTATTTAGAATAGTGAAGGACACTACTCAAATTATTTAATTAAACTACTGTCATACAAATATCAACGAATCAGAATAAACAATGATCTAAACCATCCACTCAGAATGGAATCAGGCATGTCCTACCTACGTGCTGCACAAATAACATACAAATCAGCCCTGAAACAGTCCATGGCTCATAGAAAGCCTACAATGGGAAGTAATGATTTGGAAGAGACCGCTAGAAATAGGATTCTGAGGATTAGCATTTCTACAAAATACAGACTACTCTTGGCTAGCTCAAAAACAGACAGACAGACAAAACCAAGCACAGTCTAGAAAGATCTCCGAAGGTCCCCCTTACGGGGGGTCTCCTCTTCTCTGTCACTTTACCACACTCCCCCTCTGTAGAGAGTGATCTCCAGGAAGAGTGGCAGAAGGATCCCTGTTTCCCAGATGGTTAAAAGGAATGCACAAAGAAAATGTAAATATGGGCCGGGTGCAGTGACTCAGGCTGGTAATCCAGCACTTTGGGAGGCCAAGATGGGCAGATCACTTGAGACCAGGAGTTCAAGACCAGCCTGGACAACATGATGAATCCCCGTCTCTACTAAAAATACAAAAAAAATTAGCCAGGTGTGGTGGTGGGTGCCTGTAATCCCAGCTACTTGGGAGGCGGAGGCAGGAAAATCACTTGAACCCAGGAGGTGGAGGTTGCAGTGAGCAGAGATCGTGCAATTGCACTCCAGCCTGGGTGACAAGAGCAAAACTCTGTCTCAAAAAAAAAAAAAAAAAAAAAAAAAAAGTAAATATGACCAAGGTATATTTAAAACGATCTAATAATATGTGTTAAAATGCTAGAGGCTCCAAATAACGGGACCTGAGAAGCAAGCTAGCCCAGGACTTAATGGGCTGCCCCAGAAGGAAACAGGAGCGAATGCACCAGAAATGCAAATCAATGCCCTGATTCCTTCATTGAAAAAGGATTGCGACAGGAGAAAAATGTCAGCAGAACTAAAAGCCTGTTTTGTGATATAATTGATTCATATTCTGGCACTCTTACTCAAAAACATTTGAAACATTTATATTCCTGGGAAGAAGGGGTAGATTTCAGGGAATTGTGTGAGAAGGATGAAAACCGGTGTCTAGCTTTCTTTGCTCATTGTTTTGCTGCACGGTCTTCAAGTGTTCAGACTGGGCTGAATGAACAGATGAATTCAAGTCAGAAAGAATGGCCTGTGGAGAAAAGAATACTGGGTGTATGTTTACGGAGAAGAAACTGAATACTGGGTAAGGTGTTAGGAGTGCAATTTCTGTCCTAAACTTAAGAAACTCAGGGATGACTGAGCCAAGCGGAGTGATTTTGTCCTGACACAGAAAATGTATATGAAGTGGCTCAGTCATCATCTGTAGGAATTCAGAAAAGGAAATGGAGGCAGTAATGTGAGACTAATATGTTCTCAGGATTCTTTCAGTGCAAAGGAAGCTTCCTCTTGGGAGGCAATGGCTCCCTCCTGCCTACAGGATCCGTCCAACACCTGTTGGTGTGGGTCCCATGGCCAGGCCTGGCACAGCAGGTCCCCATCCTTACTCGTGTGCCAGCACCTCGCTTGCTCCTTCTCTTGTTCTGTTTCTTCATTCAGACTGCCATGTCCTCCTTTTGAGCCCCCCCAACCCCTCACTTCCCTGTTTTAGGAAGAGAGTCTAGAGTGAAACACTTGGGTTCCACTCCTGGCGCCACTGTTTCCTAGCTATGTGACCCTGGACAAATCATGTAACATTTTTTTAATGCCTAGAAAATGTGTGATAAAAATATCTACATCATAAGGTCATTGTGAAAATTAAGGGAAAGAATTCATGTGAAACACTAGAACCACTCTGGCCCTCAACAGATAGTAACCATCGTAAGGATTACATTAGTTTGGCTTAAATATTACTTTAATAAAATGTTACACAGCCTAACGCCATGCCCCTAAATCTTCTTTTGATTCCCAATTCCTTTTGTGTCTATGTTTAACCTCATACCAAACTTCCTGATCTTAGTTTCAGTCACCCTAAGTTGTCTTTCAATTATTAATAATAATACCTAAACTTTATTGAACCATTGTGTGTCAGGAACTTTAACTCTCTACATATGTCAGCTAAATTGATTTTCATCACCATGATGACCATACAAGAATATTATTTTCCTCATTTAGTGAAACAGACTCAGGGAGGCAAACAGTTTGTTCAAATCCAAACAGTAAATGGAAAACATTGTAAGTCCAGTTCTTTTTCGCAAACATAAAGCCCATCCTCTTACTCTGTGCTCTCTCCTAGTGGTTTCATATGCATGGAGAAAAGAAGTGGTTTCACCTGCATGGATCTGTTCCTTCTGATTTCACTCTAAGCATTTTTCTACTAGGAATATATCCTATTTCTGTGATTCTTATAAGAGCTATCATCTCTAGCACAGTGTTGGAAATTCCATAGGTACTTGTGAACTGTTCATTTAGATGCTCAGAAAAGAATACATCTATAAATAGTTCTTTGGTAACATACTGACAAATGTGTTCGCCCCTATGAAGGCCATCAATAGGTATATAGAGGATTAATTTACAAAGCTCAGATGTCTTCACAACAGGGGCAGGGCATGGTGGCTCATGCCTGTAATCCCAGCACTCTGGGAGGCCAAGATGGACGGATCACCTCAGGTCAGGGGTTTAGGACCAGCCTGGCCAACATGATGAAACCCCATCTCTACTAAAAATACAAAACTTAGCCAGGCATGATGGCACATGCCTATAGTCCCAGCTACTTGGGAGGCTGAGGCAGGAGAATTGCTTGAACCCAGGAGGCGGAGGTTGCAGTGGACCAAGATTGTGCCACTGCACTCCAGCCTGGGGCGACTGAGAGACAGAGTGAGACTCCGTCTCAAAATGTCTTCGCAACAAATTCAATCTGTTTATTGAACAAATATGTCAATATATTTGCACAGTAAGAACTTAAGGAAGTTACCTAGCACTTTGGGAGGCTGAGGTGGGCGGATCGTCCGATGTCAGGAGTTCAAGACCAGCCTGACCAACATGGTGAAACCTCATTTCTACTAAAAATACAAAAATTAGCCAGGCGTTGTGGTGCGGTGCTCCGATCTTAACATGAATGACCGTGGAGACTCAAGGACACATCTCCTGTGGAAGGGATCTCCCCATTTACCACTTGTGACTATGACCAGGGTTATCAGTGTGGCCCTGAAGCAACAATTGCAGCTTTACTGTAATGTGCACTCTGCCTCTACAACTTCAGCAAGCCCCTCATTCTAAACCAGGGTAGAATGGCTTGTCATTACCAACAGAGACTGTCCTAGCCCTTAGTTCTTTTCAACATCACACAAAAATTAAGGCTATGAATTAATAGAATAATTTTATTCTAGGCAGTATTATTTCCAAGGAATGTTTCATAACTAGCTCATAAAGAACAAACTAGGGTGATTTGTTTAATTCTCTCATCCACAGGGAAATATCTGAAGAGCAGATTTTATAGAGAAATTCTCATTGCCGAGAGCGAGAAAAACTAAAATATCTTTGTTCTGTTTCAAATTATTGTACCTTTATGTGTCTGATTTCCTGTGAATTTGTTGTTTGTTTCCTTTTGGCTTTGGAGATTAACATGAGAAGGTTCCTTTGCAGCGTTCATTCAAATAACTAACCTTGTCTGCAAAGTCACAGAGATTTCAGATACAGCCATCACAGACATAATGACTCTGATAATAACACAGTCGCTAAATTATTATCTGAGCTTGGAAATAAAAGAGAAGAAGTTGAAAGAATCCTATTTTCAAGATAATATCTCCGAATATGTCCTTGCAAATGAGAACAAGTAAGAAGAAACAAAGAGACTATAGGATACACAGACAAGATTATTTCTAAATAAAATGCCTTTCAGAATTTTCTGTGACAAGTTAGCAACTTTTAAATAAGCCCCTCACAATTTCAGAGCTGCACTTGGTTTAATTAATTACACTCGTCATTTCCTCACTGGTTGGTGCAAACCGGTCCCATTTTACAATGCACTGAGAATATCAATATCATAGAGCTGTTGCATTCACTCACTCATTCAATATTAACTTACTATGTATTGCTGTGCTACATGTCTTTCTTAATTCATTCTCTACCCTTGCATCATTGGGGTTAAGGGAAGGGAGGCAGAAAAGAATGGTAAGATTTGATCCTTGCCCTCTAGAGTCCTATATTTGCAAGAGAGAAGATGCAGACACATGAAATGGTGAAGACGTCATCCAAGGCTGCAGGTGGCTAATGCCCAAGTGAGTGGGGCAGATGCTGCTATGGGAATTCAGAAGAGGTTGGAAAAGCTGAGAAGAGCCTCAGAGAAGAAGTGGAATAGAGTTGGACTTCGGTTGGGTGCAGTGGCTCACACCTGTAATCCCAGCACTTTGGGAGGCTGAGGAAGGCGGATTGCTTGAGCCCAGGCGTTTGAACCAGCCTTGGCCACATAGTGAGACCCCATCTCCACGAAATAAAAAATTGGCCAGGTTTGGTGGTACACGCCTGCAGTCTCAGCTACCCAGGAGGCTTAGGTGGGAGCAGTGCTTGAGCCCAGGAATTCAAGGCTGCAGTGAGCCATGATTGCACTACTGCCCTCCACCCTGGGCTGACAGAACAAGGCACAGTCTCAAAAATAAAAAATATAAAAAACAAAAAAGTTGGAATTTGAGCAATTCAAAGTCTAAAGAGTCTATAAAGAGGATGTGGGAGAAGAAGACAGTCTCAAAAGGAGGGAGTGGTGTCCACAATTCATGTACTTGAGACTAAGCATTGCTTACTCGTACAAACTGACAAGAGCAGAGTTATATGGGAATAGCTGAGATATGGCCATTCAGGCCAGTGGAATGGAAATCTAAAACACCTTGAATCTTCAATATACCTTTAGTATACATCAAATTATTAAAAATTACTTATATTTTGATGTGACTGGTGAAGAAAATTATGATCCACACCTACCCCAAAAACTCATACACGAACGTTCACAGCAGCATTATTCGTAACAGCCACAAAGTGGAAACAACCCAAATGTCCATCAATGGATGAAAGAATAGATAAAATGTGATATATCCATGCAATGGAATAATATTTGGCAATAAAAAGAAATGAAATATTGATACAAGCTGTATCGTGGACGGATCCTGAAAACATTATGCTAAGTGAAAGAAGCCAATCACAAAAGGCTGTATATTGAGTGAAATACCCAAAAGAGGCAAATGCACAGACACAGCCTAGGGCTGAGGAAGTTGGAAGGAAATGTGGACTGGCTGCTAATGGGTATGAGTTTTCTTTTGGGAGTGATTAAAAATGTTCTAAACTGGTCATGGTGATGGTTGTAGTTGTACCACTCTGAATACAGTAAAACCCCTGAATTGTACACTTTAAATAGGTGAATTCTATGGTATGTGAATTATATGCAGTGAAGCTGTTACTAAGGAAACAAACTGCTAAGTGTTTTCTCTAGGGAATAGGGTCTAGGATTGTAAGACAGAAGGTAGGTGTAACATTACCACCAATATTTTTACAATCAGTATAGCTGATTGTCTCATCATATTCTGGCTCTTTTAATAATATAGGCTTTTTAATTTCCAGCTGGGCGTGGTGGCTCACGCCTGTAATCCTAGCACTTAGGAGGCTGAGGGGGAGTAGATCACCTGAAGTCAGGAGTTCAAGACCAGCCTGACCAACATGGTGAAACCTCGTCTCTACTAAAAATACAAAAAGTAGCCAGGCGTGGTGGCGCATGCCTTCCCAGCTACTTGGGAGCCTGAGGCAGGAGAATCACTTGAACCTGGGAGATGGAGGTTGCAATGAGCAGAGATAGTGCCACTGCACTCCAGCCTGGGTAACAGAGTAAGATTCCATCTCAAAAAAAAAAGAAAAAAGAAAAGAATATAGGCCTTTTAATTTCCTAAACCTGCTAACCCCCAATTTGAAATACCCTTTGATTTTTTCAAAGAAAAAAGAAGTAGAGTGGCTGGACATGGGTGGGTGAGTGGGGGTGGTGTCTTGGGAATCCCTGATAAATATATTGTGTTCAATCATTTCTGACCATTCCCTAGATTCCACTTGATTCCTGAAGGAATTAAAGTTATTGAATTTCAATTCATTCCAGCAACCATTTATTGAGTGCCTGTCTTGAGGCAAGCACACAAGGCAAGCAAGGGGAGGGTAAGGATAGGGAGATGAATGAACCAATTAAATTTTATTACAAGAAAGACATCCTTACTTTAAAGTGCTTACCACCCCCAAATAAGTGCACAGCAACCTAAAAGAACAGGGGGACTAAGTTCTGTGCACTGTCACAAACTCTCAGGCTGAGCAAGACAGTAATTTGACCCAGTATTTCTAAAAGAATTTACATGAAAATAATTTGGGGAGTGTTTGCCAAAAATACGTATCCTAAGCCTTACTCCAAACTAACTGAATCAATGTCTCCTACGAGGGGAGGTCCCAGAAATATATATACTGTATCTATATCACATTAATTTCACTCCATCCCACAAAAATTCCTCCAATCTACAACATTGAGATGGTTTGCAGTGATTACGAGGCCTGGTGTAAATAACTAAACCAGCATTTCCCTAATTGTATTCTGCAGTATACTAGTTATTCAAGTACTTAATAGGTATTCTTTAGGGGGAAAAAAATGGATTCTGAGATCAAATAAGTTTTAGATATCTTTTGGTTAAATAAAATTTAATTGGTTTATTTATTGCAGAATGCTAAGAGATATTAGTGGGTGACTGGGTGCTGTGAATCTTTTGAGAAAGGGACAGAGTATGGTGACTATCAAAGTTATTTGACTAGGGACCTGTTTTTTCCACATGTATCAACAGGCACAGGAAATTAGTAGCTAGAAACTCGTCTATCACATACAAGAAGTATGAGAGTCTGGAAAATGATATTATCTACTTCTAAATAGAAAAAGAAACATTTAATGTAAAAGGATAATACATGACAAGCTTCCTCTATAGTTTCCAAACTTGGTATACCGGGGTACAGAAGGATGGGGATAGGTCCAAATCGGATAGAGCCGTAACATGATTATTCGGCAGCAAGTTCCTGGTCTCCGGGAGTCCCAGCTGTCTAGAACGAAACTATTCATGATCTTGGGATGAAGTCAGTAACTTTCTTAGCCAGAAACCAATGGCTGAAGGATTGAGACCTTCAGTCCTGGACCTGGCTTCTAACCTGAGTTCTCCAGGGTCAGCAGAAAAAATATCAGAAGAAATGGCCTAGTTTCCCAATCTCAGTGGCATCACTGTCCAACCAGTCAGTCACCTAAGCCAAAAGTGGGAGTTCCTCTTCCTTCATAAGCTAATTAGTCATTAAACCTGCTGCAT
This sequence comes from Ateles fusciceps, assembly GCA_036589455.1. NCBI lineage: Eukaryota > Metazoa > Chordata > Mammalia > Primates > Atelidae > Ateles > Ateles fusciceps. The sequence goes on along the minus strand of JAZHEH010001266.1, from coordinate 10,647,627 downwards.
TTATGACTTAAATATTTTTTTCAGTTCACCTCCTCCTCTCTATCCCCCACTTCTACTGCCCTAGTTCAGGCTTCCATCAGCTCACACCTGTACTGTTTCCACAGCTTTCTAATTGGACTCCCTGCCTGAATTCTTCCTCTCCTCAGATCCGTCTTCTACCATGACCAATGCACAGCCGATCAAACCACTTTCCAGTTTAAAAATCTGTCAACGGCTCCCAATTACCTACTGCAAATGATTTCTTTCACAGTATGTTCTATAAAACATCAATACAGTGTGTGATCCACAAAAAGAGCTCCTTTCACATGGGAGGCTAGGTATTTTTAAGTATAGGTACAATGATGAGAACTACCTATCAGTGTCTGATCTGTCTCCAGTATAGCAGACAGGTCCAATAATTCCTTGGAGACTAAGGACACAGAGGAAGGCCCAATCAGTAAACTGGGAAATGCTTCCAAAGTCTATCAACATCCTTGTCTAGAGAATCTCAGAAGTCATTTAACACAAATGCTGATAGGATAATGGATACTTTTTGTACTTCTGAAAAAAAGATATAGTTTATAGCCAGAGCCTGCTGAATGTCCCTCATTTTTACAGGAAGGCAATCTGGAACTTCAAAACTATACATCTTCCATTAAATACACGGAGGTGAGGCTTTGTGTTCACAGCATCTTTGCAAGCTCTAAATTAGGAACTGGAAATTCAAATACCCTAAGAATCAGATGAATCACAGCTGACAAAATTCTAGCTGAGTTTCCAGAACAAGGTGTCCCATGTGTACCCTTCCCCCAACCTCCTCAAGACATCTTCTTACAAAACTAGTCACTAAGTTAGACTCAAATCTTCCACATTTGAGTTGGCTGCTCGCTGGCATTGCAAGCCAGCTTCTTCTATGTAAATACAGCACTCAGATAAAAAATCTAACAGCTAGTTGTACATCTTACAGCCAGAACACATTTTAGTTAAAAGCAATATAAATCAAAACATTCATAGAATCTAGATTATGCATTTCCCATCCTTTTTCTATCTTATTTGTATCCTTTTTTTTTTCCTCGCTCTTACATTTTGAGGCTAAATTTACCCAACTTAAATTTGGAATGTGGGATGAATAAATTTTTTTAGCTACTTTTATACCTGTGTAATTTCAAAACCAAAGCAGAACAATATCATATTTATCAACATACTATTCAATCCTAATAAAATCTTGCTAGAATATCTTGCATAATTTGCATAGTTCTTTATATTGTACCTCTGATTCAAGGAGATTCACACACACATTCGTTCATTCAAAATATTAGAGTTAATGAAAAGCATCCGTAACAAAATAGTAACAGTGTACTTCAGTTACAAGATCTGTCTCACCCTACTTATAACACTGCACTCTACACTAGTAATAATTTGAGAATTTGAGCTATAAAAATTAGAAATCAATTTTAAGTGTATTATAAGTACCTAAATTGTGAAAATGAAACAATCCAAGCAGTGTTCATATAATACGTATGCTAGCTTAGCTTTCATAAAACCCCTTATGTATAAAGACTCATGCAGTACCTCTCTAGAGAGTGTCTCTGTATACCATATGCCAAGCACACACCCTTCCAGGAGTAAACATCTGAAACTTAGAATCTTATCAAAATAAACCACAACTGAGACCCATGGCAATCCTTTTATTCCTTATTACTGGAATTGGCTCTCTGCTGTGGCCATTGGCACAGTTCTGTAAGCATAAGGACCAGCTCTCACCACTGAGAACAGCCTGGCTTTGACTCTGCAAATACTACTAAACGTGGGGGAGAAATCAGCTTCCCCTGAGTTCTCCTTACCTTAAGAATCACGGCTAATCAGAGAAGTGAGGCATCTGCTGGCTTGGGCATGTGACCCCCACCATCACGATCTGTCCCAGGGAGGGCAGTGAAGGAAAAGGTGACCATGAGCTTCACCAATGCGAGCACCTTCTGTTTCAGAGACTGGAGGGTCATGCTCCTCCCATGTCCCAGTGATGGGTCACATGTCCCAATCGTTGGCCAATTGGTCCACCAGCCAAGGGTTAGTGCTCTTCTGCACTCAGGATTCCAGCATCGAGTGAGTACGTGAATCTACTCCCCTTCTACATTTTGCAAGTCGTAGCAATGGAAAGTAAGGGCCTTCATTATATCCATCCTAATCCTGATCACGCTTTCAGAATTCTACTAATTTCACTGGTTTCCCCAAAACATACTCCCAAAATCTAATTAAAGTATAACGCATGTATAGAAATATGCACCTATCACACATGTACATCAATGGATTTTCACATATTTTACACACTGTGAAACCAGTGGCCAAAGTTGATTTTTAAATAGAGACACACAGAGTCTGTTTTAGCTTTACTAAAAATGGCAAGACTTGGCCTCCAAGCTAGTATCACCCATGTAAAGGAAATGCTTCTCTTAGCATCCCCACCCCTGCCCAGTCAATGTATCTTTTAATAAGGAGGCTGTCATCAGAATTGCAAAATCTCACAGCTAATCCGTGTTCCCACAACCCTGTTCCCAATGTTATGTGTGGTGGGAATCACAATGTGACGACATTTGGAGCAATCCTGAAAATTATTCTGGCCTGGCCATGACAATGGAGCAGATCTAAGCCACAAGTTGGTTGCATTCGCACTTTCCTATATATTTTCATTCTCCACAGAGACCTTTGGGTATTTGAAGGCAATCATGAAAGCCCTCTTAGCTTAGCTTCTCAAGCTTTCTCTACAAAACTAACATTTAAATATTTTATTTGCTTCTATTGCTAGACATTTTGTTGAAGTACTCAAGGTCTTCATCAAAGCAACAGTACAGGAATTAAAACCCAGGAGACTGATTGCAGTGAAACTATTCTCACATATGAAAGCCAACACACATCTCCAATGGAAGATAACCAACAACAGCTCCTTCAGAGCGTCACCAGCATCTTCAGAGGTGTGCTTTAAGAATGGCTTCAAGGTGAGCGCAGTGGCTCATGGCTATAATGCCAACACTTTGGGAAGCTGAGGCAGGAAGATTGCTTGAGCCCAGGAGTTCAAGATCAGCCTGGGCAACACAGTGCGATTCCACCTGTACAAAAATAAAAATAAAACATTAGCCAGACATGGTGGCAGGCACCTGTAGTCCCAGCTACTCAGAAGAATGAGGTGGGAGGATCACTTGAGCCCAGGAAGTCTGAGACTGCGGTAAGCCATGATTGCACCACTGCACTCTAGCCTGGGTAACAGAGGAAGACCCTGTCTCAAAGAAAAAAAAAAAAGAATGTCTTCAAATTGCAAGCTTTCATCTACTCTACTTATGTGAATATACACTCAGACAATGCAGTAATACAGATGGAACCAAATCACCTCTCCGAACCACCCTCCACCCTTCCCCCGCTCTGCTCTTGCACTGCGTGGCTAACCTGGAAGCTCTGCTCTTTGGCTTCTAATTGAGTTTGGCCAAAAGGTACCCTAGCAGGGATCAGACTAAGGGAGAATAAGATTGGGGTATTTCTTCTTTGGCTTCCTCCTTGTGGGATGCTCCAAAGCTGGCTGTATCCATCCACAGGGAAAGCTGCATCCTTCTCAAGGCCACACCCTTTCTAGGGGTGCTCGCAACTCTGCAGTTACTAGCCATGGGGGTACAGCACTAACCCTTGAGGTTTCCCTGCACTCTACCAACACCTTTCCGTTTTATTAAACCCTCTCAGTTTATCCTAATTTGAGCATGTTGTCAGGGACCTCTCCACCCCCCCCCCCCAGAACTTACAGTTCCTCATACCTTTTACAAATACTGCTGTTCCTTTTTACCTTTTAAAAATTATGCAATATGAATCATGCAAATGTTTCTTTCAATTGGACACTCATGGAGATGAATCGTAAATGAGAAAAGCAAGAATAAAAACGAAATTCGGATGCCCATGGCTAAGGCCAGATGTAGCAGTAACTTGCAACTGTCTGTCATCAAGGCCTGCATACAAATCCTGAGAGCTCTAACATTTCCCTAAACACAAAACCTCTTTGTGACATTCTCTAGCATTGAGATTTTATGTTCATTAAGTTTTATGGGTGTATTATCATTCTAATCCATCAATGACTTGGGACTTCAAACCACATCATAAAGCAACATCAAACAAAAGCTTGAAAGAAACTGGGAAGCAAATCTGGTCTCCAAGTAGATAAAGTTCTCACCATTTGGGTAGAGAGCAATCTGATCTCTGTTTTGGAGATTCTCCCAACTCCCAACTGCTTTGTAAGTTGTAAGCACCATACAAATAATACGATTATACCACTCTTTGGGTTTATTCCAGTTTTTTAGAGTATTAACACTTGGAATTTGGCATCATAAAAGAGAATATTGCTCTAGAAAGAAATGTGAGGAAGGCTCAAGGTCCAGCCCTACTACAAATTGGGTCATTCAAAGCAAGTAGCCTAATTTCTCTGGGTCTCAATTGTTTCATCTTTGAAATGATGAGGGCATATAAAACTTTCCCAGTTTTTGTGTGTTATTTTTAAACCAAATTATCACAACAGAGAGTAGATAAGTTCTTCCTATAAGAATCTGGAGGTCATATCCTAAAGTTGCTTTCCACAATCAAGAAACTTCTTTGAAGTCTTATAGTTCAAGTTAAAGAGACTGAACTAAATTGGCTCTTTTCTGAACCAAAAAAAATGTATAACATAAAAATGTTTTACAATGCTCACCAATATATATACATCTTAAAATGTGTTAATCCTTTGATCCAGTAATTCTACTTCTAAGAAGCTGTTTTAGAGAAATGCTCCATGTGTACACAAAGATTCATGTAAAAGAATGTTGGGCCAGGCACAGTGGCTCACCCTATAATCCCAGCACTGTGGAAGGCTAAGGCAGGTGGATTACCTGAGATCAGGAGTTTGAGACCAGCCTGGCCAACATGGTGAAACCCAGTCTCTACTAAAAATACAAAAATTAGCTGGGTGTGGTGGCACACACCTGTAATCTCAGCTACTCAAGAGGCTGAGGCAGGAGAATTGCTTGAGCCCAGGAGACGGAGGTTGCAGTGAGACAAGATCGTGCCACTGCAACCCAGCCCAGTCAACAGAGCCAGACTCTGTCTCAAAAAGAAAAAAAAAAAAAAAAGAATGTTAACTGTAGCATTTATCTGTAGGACTGAAAAATGAAAAATAGTCTAAATCTCTATCAGTGCGAAAAATTCATCATGGCTAAACTACACTGCACAGCAATTATGTCACTTTTTATTAAAAAGAATCAATTGATATTGGGAAAAACAATCCACAGTACATTTTTAGGTGAAGAAAGCAAGTCACAATAATATTTATTGTGATCTTATTTGCATTTTTAAAGATTACAAAGATGGTATGTTTGCTTGTAAGTACACTTTTCTAAATATTCCTGTTTGCCAATGCATAAAAATGGATACCCACTGAATTGTTAAGAATGACTACCAGTGAGGAGGAGAGCAGATTGGGAAGTCATCAAAGAAGACTAATTTTTTACACTCTGTGGTTTTGCATTGTTTAAAAACTTTTCCCCAAATACTCCCATTTCACTGAATTTGAGATATCAATGATTTTAAGATTCAGTATTAGATTATGTATCACTAAGGGGAAAAAACCGCCAATTAAACTGCAAAAACATTAGTTTTAAGATGCAGCCCTGTGTTAGTCATGTTAAATATGGGAGGAAAAGTGTGCCTTTGGATCAATAAAGTAAAAAATATGCCTTTAGGGATTTTTACAATATAGAAAAATACTATCACTGGCACTCTAAGACTATGCATCATGTTTTACGTACCAAATTTTTGGTTTTCAGTTAACTAATATGAAACGTGACTATCATGTGGTCTTTTCTTTTGAAATCTAATGTCAACCTAGCTGTAATTTGTGTGCTCTCATTCCTTACCCTGCTCTGCAATATCCTAGCACCTCACAAAGGGCCCTGTGCATCATAATTAAATATCTCTGTCCTCCCCTACCTTATCAACTTCACCTTGGTTCCGTTCCTATATTCGAAGTGTTAACAACATGATCAAGTGAGATGATCAGAAAATTTGATAAGTAGGTTCTTAATTCTATCACTTGGATCAACAGAGCCATTGAATCGAGTAAAGCCCAAGACATTAACTCTAGGACATCATTTGAAATTAGCTGAGGTGGGGCCAAGCGCGGTGGCTCATACCTGTAATCCCAGCACTTTGGGAGGCTGAGGCAAGTGAATCACAAGGTCAAGAGATCGAGACCATCCTGGCCAACATGGTGAAACCCTGTCTCTACTAAAAATACAAAAAAATTAGCTGGGCGTGGTGGCACATGCCTGTAGTCCCAGCTATTTGAGAGGCTGAAGCAGGAGAATTGCTTGAACCCAGGAGGCAGAAGTTGCAGTGAGCTGAGATTGCACCACTGCACTCCAGCCTGGCGACAGAGCAAGACTTCATCTCAAAAAAAAAAAAAAAAAAAAAAAAGAAATTAGATAATGTTAAGCTATCAATAATAGCTTTTTGGAAATAAGCTAGGGGAACAAATTTGTTTACGCACTAACCATTTTAGCCTGACATTCGCCATAGTTTTCTAGCTTGACGATAAATATTTGCCCCCAACTCTTACTTCGTTCAAACATTATTTAAAGGGCTGTTTGAGAGATTGGGCTCAAGTCAAGATTGCCTTTTTCTCTCTTCTTTGCATCCTTTCACCTTATCATAGATGGAACTTAACCTGGCGAGGCATAATTATTCCTTTTAAAAGTAATGAATGACTTTTAAAAGTAATGACTGTCACCTAGAATTGACTGTATTCCTGGAGTTTTTCAATTGATGAATTATTGGTTTTAGAACATCCCAAAGGATAATAATAATGAGCTGAAGAAAATTCTGTGAAGCAAGAAAACACTGAGCAACAAATATTCTTGATGATTAGGCAGTATAATCACAAAACAATGATTTAAAATATTTTTATATCAACAATCTGGTAGTGTACAGCTCAGACACCTTAGCCAAGAAGGAAAATAATTTAAAGCAGAGTTACCTTTCCTCAATCATCAGTAAGAGTTAGGAGAAATTTACTTCTCAGAAAGCTTTTGCTTTTAATTTTTTTTCTTAGAGATGAGACTGAAGTGTTTCCAAGCTCAAATCACTGTGGGCTGGAAGTGCACCATGGGTACTGGCAAGCAAACGAGCAATAGACAAAGCATCCTTTTTGGCTTCAAGAATTAAAAGTCTTAAATAAAACACTTTCCTTTTCAAACGTCTACCCCACTCAAAGAGATGCACCACACATACCTTCTTCCTTCAAAGATTCTGAAAAAGGACAACATCCAGACTCAAAGTCCAAACCCTGACACCTTACTTTGGTATGTACAAAACACCGTGGTAACTGATCACTTCAAAAAGCAAATGGCATATGGTGACATTTTTATCTTAACTGAAGAAACAGCTTATTAGAAAAAAGTACAAAAGTTTGGATGTGAAGAAACCTTAGAAAATGATCTACTCAAATTTATTCATTTTATAAGAGGGAAAAACTGAGTCAGAGATTAAGTGACTTACCATTAGGAGAAATACTTAATGTGGGTGACAGGGGGGATGGAGGCAGCAAACCACCGTGGCATGTGTATTCCTATGTAACAATCTTGCAAGATCTGCACATGTACCCCAGAATTTAAAGTAAAAAAAAAAAAAAAAAGTGGCAAAGACCAAGATGTCCAACTCCCAGCATTCTTTCAATTACACTTTATCGCCTGCTTTCTAAAACAAAATACAATGACCTAACTATAGGGCCTTAGGGGATTACTGAATTCCTTTACCTGTCAACCACTATAAGATTTTTGGAAATCACTGTCAAAAACCATGCATGGGCTCTGAAAACAAAACAAAGAACTTGGTGGGACTATCAGAACCTATAGAGGAAGGGGCATATTTAGTTACTGAAACTGTAACTACATTCATTATGTGTATAACAATAATGGCAGATAACATTTATCTGCATTTAAGGGCTTTATACACATTAACTAACTTAATCTTCAAAACCACCCAAAAAGTAAGTTCTATTATTATTGACAGGGATGAGGAAACCAAGACATGCAAAGTTTAAGAAATATACCCAGGCCAGGAGCAGTGGCTCACACCTGTAATCCCAACACTTTGGGAGGCCAAGGTAGGCAGATCACGAGGTCAGGAGTTCAAGACCAGCCTGGCCAACATGGTGAAACCCCATCTCTACTAAAAATACAAAAATTAGCCAGGTGTGGTGGCAGGTGCCTGTAATTCCAGCTACTCAGGAAGCTGAGGCAGGAGAAATGCTTGAACTCAGGAGGCAGAGGTTGCAGTGAGCTGAGATCACACCATTGCACTCCAGCCTGGGGCAACAGAGCAAGACTCCATCTTGGGGAAAAAAAAAAAGAAATATACCCACGGCCACAGGGTAGGAAAGGAGAAGTCAGGATTCAATCTTCAATCCCTGGCAATATGGCACTGTCTCCACTTTTTTTTTTTTTTTTTGAGACAGGGTCTCATTCTGTTACCAAGCCTGAAGTGCAGTGGCATGATCACACCTCACTGAAGCCTCAACTTCCTGGGCTCAAGGGATCCTCCTGACTCAGCCTCCTGAGTAGCTGGGACTACAGGCACACGCCACCATGCCCTGCTAATTTTTTTTTTTTTTTTTTTTTTTTTTTTTTGTAAAGACAGGGTTTCGCCATGTTGCCCAGACTGGTCTCAAACTCCTGAGCTCAAGTGATCCACCCACCTTGCCTCCTAAAGTGCTGAGACTACAGGCGTGAGCCGCCGTGCCTGGTCTGTCTCCACTTTTGATCATGACACTATTATACTACACCATTTTTTTCATAATACAAAGCACAAAAAGTAAACCTGAAATTCTCCTGGATGATAGATATGCCCAATAGAAGACACAATTTAAGTTTTATGGAGATTAAAAAAGATCTAAAAACAATTTCAACTACAACCTTATCACTCACCAAACTTTTCAACAAAGCTGCAATAGAAATAACACTGAAGGTCAGAATCTTTTCCCTATATGATGCTCAAGCTAGAAAGAAAAGAGAGATTAAGGAATAATAGGCATAAGAAAGGCAAAATAAGAGAACTGATTTTTTTTCCCACAAACTACACAGACAAGCTCCTGAGTAATTAACAGTTGGCAATCTCTGTGTCCGAGTGGATCCTTTAGATCAACTCCTCTGAATGAAAAGGCTAAACGCAAATTCAAAACATCCTGTTTTAAATATAAGACTTTTCAATATTTCTAATGACAGACACAAGAGAAAATAAAAAAACACAGGAAGTATAGATAACATGGCATCATTTAAAAAGAGAGGAAAATATTTATAACTAAAACTATACAGTAATGTTATAAAGAATATAAAATGTAGAGCAAGAGCAAGTATTTTGAGGTCTATTTAGATCTCAAAGATTGTCACGTGAGCTATCTGGGCTACCTTCTTTTGGCATACGATATGTACTGTAAAATTAGCCACACAGTTTTATCTTAGACTCACGACCTTCAAAGTCTTAAAAAGCTCAAAGTCCAATGCATAAAAATCTACAGCTCCCAATCTGCTATCATCATTTTATATGAACTGTAAAATCCCTTGGGTTTTACACACTAAGTTGTTCTGAACACTAGCTTTACTCAGCAGTGCCACAGCCTCATGTGAGAACTCAGGCATCCACCCAATGAATGTATTTTTTCCAATGTGGCTTTACGGCTGTTGCTGTTTTCACAGCCACCACAGCCTGGTGCAAACATGTGAAAGGTCCCTAAATCAGCCGATGAAGACGAGAACACAGAGCCTATATCTGTAGAGCTTCCTTGGTACAATCTTTAACTTAACGTCATGGATATCTGAGTTCTTGGCCTGATGATTATTGTAAAGGACTAGTGGGAGAAGGAAGAGAAGAGAATGAAAAATGATAACCAGTCCAGTTATATACTCTTATCCTCCTTAGGTAGCCTTGTTCACCTGGGTAAGACAGAGTAAAGGGGAGATAGTGACCAGAATGGGAGAACTGTCAACATAGAAATAAGGTCCAAGCTAACCCCATAGAAAGAGAAGAGCTAAGGCAATGGGATGCCTCCCCCACCTTCAGCCTAAAAGAATGGTTTTTCACCATTACTGCTGACCTTCATATAGAATGTCTTGCACCACAGAATAATGGAATGTTCATTGGGTACATACAAAGGGAGTCATAGGTCCATATTCTAAAATCCTGGATTGACTCATCACAATTTAATAATAATAATAATAACAGCAGCAGAAAAGGAGACATGGAAGTACCTGGCAAGGATTGATCTGAATTCTTGCCTCTGTGACTCAAAAACAGAAAATTAACAAGAAAGCAGCAAGATCAACAAGTTGGAACAGCAAATTCATGGGATCCGATCAGATTCAGGGAATTTCTCTCTTAGCTCCACGCCAATTATATCTAGAAATAATTTCAATATATATTTTAGAAAACCATCATTGCTAAAAATTGACCGACTGAAGTGAAAGCTCAGTTCATCATTTTACTTAACACACCCTAGCCAAATACCAACATAGCTCAGCTGAGTAAAACAAGTTGATTTTCTCAGTCAAATTTCTTACACAAACCAGGAGCAACATTTGGTTTTCTTCTCTGGTCAGAGATGCCAGCATCCAGTCCTTGGATTCTCTTACAGATCAGTCCTCATTCTCTATAAATAGGCCAGAAAGACTTTCTGACCCTAGAAGGGATGCTCTGATCTACCAAACCATAGAGACCTCTGGTGTTCTTGTTTCCAAAAGAAATCTAATCCTTAAATCCCTAGAGTGTTTTCTGAAGGCCCCTAAACACACAAATCCTTCTGTCTGAAGTTTATCCACCTCCCTAGCAAGCACAAGGACCTATCTTCATATCTCAAAATAAGTTTACTATATCTTTGAAAGGAGCAATCCTTTATTCTCTTGTGGCTCCGTTGCCTTTCAACTCTCTTGGGTATCTTTGTTCACATCAAAAGTAGTTAATTTTCCTTCTCCAAAAGCTCCGCAGTAGAAATCTCCCACTTAGCATTAACCATCAATTAGCGAAGCATGGAACGTATCTGCCTATGAATGTAGGTGAAGGTACGAGGGTGAACAGTACACATGCATGCAGAGGTGCACAGACATTGAGACAAAGATACACAGTTCCACAGCTTACAGAAAACAAGTAGTTTAAATAACTAACACAAAGCTATCCTTATAATAATGTGTAGGTACATGTAAATTTAAATATGTGCTTTTATATATACACTCAGATATTGTTATACATAAAGTTTGTAAAATTTACCTTTGCTGTAACTTTCACATACATAAAATTTCTAAATCAATATATTATGATTCCTTTCTATGACTGAAAACACTTAAAGACTATGTTTTCCTCTCTGGAAATTGCCTGAATGATGATCTCATCATCTTTTTCACAGCAAAAGATCAGTTCTCTGCTTCTAAATGCTTTAGAATTTCAGCATTTGGAAATGGAAGCAATTGTGTCAGGGAAATGAAATATTAATTCTATGTGCAACTAACCCCGGCATCACTTTACAAAATACCCTAAAAATCTGTATTTCAAGTTGCTCATAATTTCAGAAGGTCCACGTAGGAGCATTAAATTTTGCAAAGTGCCTCCTGTGCAGGCCAGTTCTAGTCCTAGTATGCTCAACATTTTCTCAAGTGAGAACAGCATCGAACAGAATAGGATGCAATGCACAGTAGCAGGTTGAGACTGACCTATTTTACATATATGTGCATTGATCATCTGAAAGGGTGTGTAGCAATATATTAACAGCAACTATTTCTGGATGGTAGGTTTTTGTAACTTTCTCTGCTGCTTCCATGGATCCCTATAAGAACATCCCCTCTGTTTATGTAATAAACCTGATGAATGAAAAAAATAAATCTATTCCCAGAATAATTCCACAAACATCAAAATACACAACGAATCAATTTATGAAATACGTGTACACACTAAAGAGCAGAGCTAATGAAATCTACCACAAATCAGATGAAAACACATAGTATAGTGTACATGGGGAGCTCTGTCCATGAAAAAAATCTTGGCCACCAGGACTTGTATTAAGATACAGTAGGGACAGTGAAGTTAGAATAGGCAGCTCTTATACAGCAGCCAATGTAGGAAGAGTCCATGTGCATGATCCATTGGAACCAGCCTGGGCTACGTATGGGCTCATCTGGAAGCACACACTCCATCGTTCACGTCAAGGTAACACAAGAAGTGATGTGCTGTTCTGTGCGAAATCTCCTATTCAGGAGCAGGGCCCTGCTGTGGGGCACTGAATGATCTTTTGCACTTCCTTATAATCCAGATTCTTAACTACCCTCCTGGACACCAGAACAGAAGTTAATGGACTTGCCCAAAAAGGCTCCACAGGACTCAAGAATCTAAAATGCCAGACTCAAATGTGTTCCGGCATGTTTCTTTTTCCTCTCGCTTCATATATACAGTATGTGAAACACAGAGGTTACAAACTAAAATCTAGGGCACTGGGAGCATAATGTCTACTTTTGGACCAGACTCTTGCATCACAGTACCAAAATCTCTCTCCTACTGTGGGGATGTGAGGTGCTAACCGTGCATAATAATGCTTTGTTCTTATTCAGAATAAATAGTCCCTAGGTGAGATGATCTTATTACAAGCTTACTGTGTGAAAACATTGAAAATAATCACTTAACACAGGTTAACCCCCACAGACCCCACAAAGACATTTTCAACAGCACAGAGCAGTAGGACATATGAGGATGGGTTCCCCAACCCCCACCCCCAACCAAAGTGCCGTACTCAGCTCTTAGTGCCTGTATATTCTCGGACTGCAGCTGGCCAACTGAGAAAAGCCTCTCCACGCCTATCCACCAGACCTGTTCCGAGAGCTCTGCTTCAATCTGGGCAAGCCCCCCACACTTACAGCCATAAATGCATTGGCACTGAGAAAGACTGCTGAGGAGGTGGCACTCCAGGTGTGGCTTTATGTGTCACTTCACCAGGTCAGCTATTTAGGCCTAGTCTTCTCCATTGGCTTGAAGCTCTGTTCACACCATCTTGGGTAACACATCACATTATTCTTCCTTATGAAAACAAATAAACTCAAATGACATTCAGAGTCAGTTCACCCCTCCGAACACCTCTGTCTTCCCCCTCTGATTTATGTGACACGGTTTCGATCCCCGCCCACCTGAAAGCCTCCCATACGCTCAACTGAGGATTGGCCAGATGCCCATCTCCCACTCCTCAGGTTTCCCACCTTCCTCACCTCCACGGATGTGCACAGCCTGGAGGATGTCAGCCTGCTGGCCACCACTGAGTCACCAGGAGTACAGCACTGCAGTACCTAGCACTACCTGCCATCAACTACCGCCACTGAGTCAAGTCACTGCACCTTCACTTCCCCACCCCACAGGAAAACTCAGCTGTCCTGTGAGACTGGACCCAAAGGCAAAATTTAAAAAAAAATGTTTTCATACTTATAATGGCTCCCCTCTGAACCAGTGCATCTGAAATTTATACAGTTCTGGAGAACAAGGAGCTGGATACATTAGTTCCTAGCCAACTCTTCACAGCAGCCAGTTTCTAAAGGCATTTCTAAATGACTCCAGTTCACTTCGGTGCAATACCCTGCCTGCCCAAGTTTAAAATCGATGGCTGAAAATAAAACTTAGAATTCACAAGGTATCATAGGTTTCACTGAGTGTGAAGAGAAGGGGTAGAAGAAATGATCAGGCCTTCTGAAGAACCCAGCCCGGGAAGCTGGCTTACTCAACTCCTGTAATTGCCTTTGCCATTCTCCTCACCCCCACCTGCAAGTGTGGACCTCTTGATTTCAGCCGCCAATGTTTTGAACTACAGTCCCTTGCAATACACTGACAGTCTGATCATTTACGAGCACGTTGGGCAACATGCAGAGAGACTTTGCGAAAACAGAGTTAGAGTTAGAGCAAACACACAGACAGGATGGAAAAATGGAATGCCTTAACAGAACTGAGGATTTCTATCTTTCATGGATAGCACATCATTTGACATATACGTCTGCACTGACGTATACCACAGGGGTTGTGGTTTTTTTGTTTTTTTTTTTTAATAACCTGTTTATTTGGTGGTTTAGCCAAAGAATCTTATATAACACACTCCTGTTTCAAATGTAGCAATATGTATGGCACTGCACTCACATAAAATTCAGACTCCCCCACAGCACTTCCCATTAACCACCCCCAACCATCTACCTTGCGAGGTTTCTGTGTATTGATGAAAAAAATAAGAACTACCACCAGCAAGAGTCAAAGAAAGATTCCATTAACAGCTTTACCCTATATTCAAAAGCTAGCATTCTATGGCATGATTTTAGGGATTTCAGAAAATTATTTTATCCTGGTTTTAACAGATTGCATGAGCCTGACCTGGGGGGGGAAAAGGAGCCCAGTTCTCTACACCAAAACACACGTGAGTCTACTTCGCTCTTCCAAGGTAGAGTATAGGAACACTGCCCACTGCCTCTGCACTGGTGTGCCTGACAGCCACAACCCTTGCATCTGATTTCCTTAACAAAAAGCAGTAGATCTGCACTGCTTGTTTGGCCAGAAAGTACATAATAATACAGCTAGAGCTTAGGAACTTCCATTCATGCTAGCTCAACAAACAATGTGTATTATATAATGAATGAGGCTTTTCTACGAACCCTGCTATTGGAAAACACAGGCACTTTCTGCATAGTTTAAACCAGTCTACAAGGAGCAGTTACCCCTGGTGAGATCAGACGTGGACCCCGTAAGGTATAAATTCAAGCAGCCTACACTCTTAGATGCTTTGCCATCGCCCTAATTTCTTTATTGCTTGATAATAAATAATTTCAGTTACCTATAAACTACACAGAGAACATTCACACAGCAGTCAGCAAGCCTCAAAATGATGTTAGCTTTCTGCTCCATGTTCCCTGCGTTGCCTAAGAAATAAGGGGGTGGGGGTGGAGGGGATAGTGGGAGGAGGAAGAGGAGGAGAGAGGGAATTAGCTATCTATGAAAATACTTACAGCCTCCGAGTCTTCAATTCCATGCAGGTACAAATTGTCATACATGGAGGTCTCATAATCCAGAGCACCTCTTTCAAGGCAAAAACAAAATTGCTGCAGAAATCACAGCTAGAGCTTAAAGAAAAAAGGCCTGTTTGGGGAAAACTGCGCCTGCCTTATCAATTCCTGTGGATTTACCAGGCAAGATGCTATTCATTCACATCCCACAGGGTGAGGTTATCCCCAGAGGCAGTCCAGACCTGGCATTTTATCTGCCTTCCCAGTACAGAGCACAAAAAGCAAAACCCTTCCTCAACCACAGACTGGTGACTGAGCTAGGAAAGCGGCCTCTGATTGGCTTGGCTTCCCTGCTTCAGTCAGCTGAAGAGCATTCCCTCGGAGAGTGGAGGGCGCCTCAGAGCATCCTACCCAGCAAAGAGCTGCTTCCTGTTTCGCCTGTATTGTTAGTTCTACAATAAACACTTATCAATATCCAAACGGCTGTGTGGAATGTTTGGAAAGGCAGACTATTGAATGCTCCAAACATAACTGCTCATCTTCTTAATTAAATTCACAATTGGAGAGGGGGAGCAAAAAGGAAGATTTTATTTTCAGAGAATATCATGTAAAGACAGGTAAACAGATACTAATCCCATCCAACATCTGTAATTAACAGATGCGTTTAAGTCAAAGGGCAATGAGTCATAAAAAAATTTTTTAAGCTCAAGGTGAAGAAAAAAATGACTAGAATAAACAGATGGTAAGATTTCTTGTGGGAATTCCTATAGTAAAAGTTTTCAATATTCTCACTGGCATCTCTCTGCCTCACTGGTAAAAATATAGCTCTGTGTCCCAACTGGTGAAGTTTGAAAAGGGAGCCAAAAACCTCTTAACTTTTAGATGCAAAATTTTTAATGCTCTTTAGTTGAATTTTTTAATCAACTTAAGCAACAGCCAGTGTTTTCATGTAAATTCTTCATCACCTTCCCATGCATAAATCTTTAATGATCCTGAAAGGGCATTGATCTTTTCTCCAAAACCCAAATAGAAACGTCCTGCTCCCTCCCCCTGCTGCTGCCACACCACAACTCAGGTTGACCTAGGACAGGTCCCACATCGCAGCAGCCTGGCATGGAGTTTCTCTAGGTACTTAGAGATTTCTGGTCAACCAATAAGAAAAACCTACAGCTTTGAAACAGGAAAGCTTTATAGCCCACTCTAAAGAAGCCAGCTAAGTTAGGGGGACAAGAAGCTGATGAGGGGCAAAGAACATATTTTAGAGAAGCTGCGTGACTGACTGGGCAAGTCATGACCCAGAAAGTCAGAGGCTCTGAGTCCCCTGTATCAGCTTCGCCACCTAATTGGTCAGATGACTCTAGACCAGTCAGTCACCACCTCGATGAGCTCTGGTTTCTTCACCCACCAAAATGAGGTAAGAAATAACTTAGGGAAAGAACTCTGCAAATCTAAAGTGCAACATAAACACTTACCATTGAGAAGCTGCTTTGTCAGCCAGAAGGCATTGGCTGCAGTTCTTGGAAGATCAGCACAGGAGTAACTGGCTGGCCTTGGACCTAGGGAAGGAGGCCTGTCCTTCCAGCCAGTAGCTCTGAAAAGCATAACTCTTAAAGGAACAAACCTGAGTCAAAAATAATAAACAACACAAGGGCTACAACTGCTGAGCAGAGCACAGTTCTTCCAGGTCTGTGCTGACCCGTTCATATCTTTCCTTCAGAGTTGCACACCTTGGGAGTGGCATCAATACTCAGTCCGCTTCCAAATACAAATGATGACCAGGAGACTCTGCTGTCCTTCAGAATCCCAGAATGGTTGGGTTCATACAGATTGTCACCTCTGAGACTGTGCCCCCATGGAGGGAGGACAGCAGCAGAGGGTGAGTGCAATCAATGGGATTCCATAGAGAGAAACCCAGTGCTGGCTCTACCTGTCGAGAAGGATGCATGTTGGAGCAAGTCCCTGCCCAGGTGAACCTCGGTTCCCTCCCCCATACAACAAGAGGACCGGATCAAAGGGCTGCTGTGCTCAAATTCATGGGTCAGACTCTTATTTCAATAACTAATACAGCCAGATGATATTTCAGCCAGAATCAACAGAAAACTGAGACAAGAGGGTCTCTTTTTCTCTTAAATTCTCCAGACCATTTCCCTACTATACCACTTCAATTGCAAGTATAGGTATTCCCCAATTGTGTTAAAATAGACATCTAAATTAAGGGGAGAAGACAGAGGCAGCCCACTTTCACAATTCACCAAGATGAGAGAAATTGTTCCCAACTGGAGAAACTGCATAGCTCAGCTCTTCTGTGGATGGCTGCTGTGGAGTGCTCTCCATGGCCAATCTGAGGGCCTAAAGAAGTTTTAAAGAGCAGGGGCTCATTTTACCGTACCCTAATGCACGCAGTCAGTCAGTGACTGGGGCAGGATGTTAGCAGGGAGGCACTGGATCACATACCAGCCTGTGGTTGCCGCTACACCCAACCCCTCTAAGAACAGATGTGAAGCAGGGGGCAGCCTGGCTCTGCCTCCTTCCCAGGAAGTCAGAAACGTGCTGGACTCAGCATCACAAACTATAAGAGGTGGGAGAACACCAGAAGTCACCTTAGCTGGCCCTTTCAGTGCCTAGAAAGGTTCAATTGCTTTATTCAAAGCCATATGTCCTATACTGGAGTGTTCCTGTCCCACTTCCTCCTTGATAGAGTTTTCAAGATGAGGGGCAGTAGGCATGTTCCCAAGAGGAATCTGGTGAAATAGAGAGAAGTCACTTTGGTGGGGAAACTCCTATTTTTTCTGACCCCTTTCCATTCTAAAAAGTTATCCAATCAGAAGTCATTTTGTTCACCCACAGCCAATAACTAAAAATCAGATCATAGGTTGGGGAGTCTTGTCTTAGAGTCTGGATCTACGCAGAATCAGCACCTCACCTGTGAATCATCTAAGGGTTTCAACCCAATACTCGGGCTGATCCTAGAGTTCCAGAGGAACCCCAGTGAGACACTCAGCTCTGAACCTCCACAAACGAACTCTAAGAAGTTCCAGAAAAGTGAGCTCAGAACTCTAGAAAGATCTTGAACTGACTATCTCTGTCCCAAGATTCTCTAAACTGAGACCAGGCTGAGAAGTAGTGAGAGGTCCCTGGGAGCTTCGAGCCTGTTTCAGTTCCAGTCCCCAGCTTTTAGTAAAAGGGTCTATGGATTCCAGCAGGTTCAAGTTCCTAGGGCCAAATTTCATAATTCACTGCAGCAGGAGATGAAAAGCAACCAAGACACTGGCACACTCTTGGTTTTTTACTTTAACAGTTCTCCAGTTGAATAATGGTCAAGAAGACGAAAGAGAAACCACCCCGTTTCTGGCCTACCTCTCCCCACCTGAGGTTACAGCGAGAACAAGTCTTGTGTTGGTGCTTCCCAGGAACCCACCTACCTTTCATTACTAAGTAGCCTCCAAAACTACATAGCCTCCAGGAGGCTGCCACCAATTCTGAGGTTGCCCTGCTGAATGTGTTTCTGACCCCCCCTCTTTTCCAGTTATCTCTTATTATGATCAACCATTCAAAGTCAAAACAGCCTATGAGAAAGCATCGTCTCTATAATTCTGTGTTGATAAATGCCACGTGATTCATGATGGGGAAGGTGTCCTTGCAATTGACAAATGCCTCAACTGAGCTCAATTTAGTGGAGGAAATGGCATGGCCCTCAACAAATTAGAAAAGCTCTATTTTGTATCACAAGGTAACATTACTTTCAGTTAGTTTTCATGAACTTCAAACTTAGGGATATAAATGTATGTCCCTTTTCCTTACCCAGTGCTGGGCTTTGTCATAGAGCAAACCCATGAAATTGACAGTAGAGTACAGGGACAAGTATTTCTGTTTTCCATTTGTTTGGACAGAGAAGAGAGAAAAGCCAAAAGTGAGATGATTAGCTATGAGATTTAGATAGCCGTGATCAAGACAACCAGTGCAGATTTAGAAGCAAAAGACAATTTTGATACTAATTTCCCACCTAAATTTCTTGGGAATTTAACTTTTCAAAGCCAATGTGGCTATGTGTTCTATAGCAGAACTGCAAGAGCGCAGAGAAGAGACAAAGGAATAATGCTCAGCCTCAGCCAAGGCTACCCCTCTCGTTGGCTGCAAGGGCTAGAGCAGAAGCCCAAGGTCTTCGTTTGCCAATTCAGCCTTGGGAATTATTTTGTTCTTTGTTTTTGTTTAAATTTTAGTAAGTGACTACAATGTGCTAGATGACTTTTCTCATCTTCCCCTCTGCAAGTAACACTACTCCACTCCTTTGCCTCTGGAAATCTGTGTGGCATTGCAAGAATGAATATCATACCCCTGTTTTCCTCCCTGGAGCCCATCAGATAGGTGGTAGCAACAGGGCAGACAAGGGAATGAGAACAAAACAAACACAAAACTACAGGCCATAGATTCCAATTCCAGTATCCTCTGCTAGTTCTCCGAGGTTGAACTTAGACCTTACCACCTAGGCTGGCATGTCCTGAGTCTCTCAGGGCCCCATCTATACCATGGAGATAATAGTTTTTAAATTAATGAGTTAAGATATGAAAGACACGTAGGAGGCAGCATGGAAGAACTGGCCCTTTTAATTTTTTTAAGGCTAGTAGTATGGAATCAGGGCAGCCCACATTGCCCAGCTCCAAGCAGCCCATGCACCCCGTGTGAATGGTCCTCCCTGTGATGTGTAACAGGAATACCATGAACCAAGGTGGTGATGAGCAGGGACCCTGGAGCCAGATGCCTCCAGATCCCAGCTGTGCCACTTCCCAGCAGGGTAACACTCGGCAAGCTACTCTGCCTTCCTGTGCCTCCATTTCCTCACTTACAAAATGAGGATTCTATCAAGAAGCCTGTGCAGATTAAAAGCCTTGGTCTAATAAAATGCTCGGATGGGTACCTGGCACCAACAGTGCTCCACAAGCACTGGGCTGCTGTGGTGATACTCATGCTGCCTCCTATGTATATTTCATATCTTAACTCATTAATTTCAAAACTATTATCTCCCTGATATAGATGGGGCCCCAAGAGACTCAGGACATGCCTAACTAGGTGGTAAGGTCTAAGTTCAGCCTCAGAGAACTATAGCAGAGGATACTAGAAGTGGAATGTATTGTCTGTAGTTTTTTGTTTTGTTCTCCGACTGGGCTCTGGCCCGAAGCCCCTCGTGCCCCTGTCTCTGGGATGGGATCCTAACCCTTGCCCCTGATGCTGTCCTGGTCCTCTCAATCCCACCTGAGTCTCGGGTCTCAGTCACCAGAGCTGAGCCCAGCATCCTGACTCCTGCTGCCCTCCTACCTTCATGCCAGCTCCTGCTGGCTGCCTACCTGCTCTATCTGGCCAGGCTGACTGCTCCTCGTGCCAAGGCTGTCATGCTTGCCCAGACCTCCTCCACCTCCTGACAGCTCCCCCCGCCCTCAGCCGCCCCACTGAACTCTGCATCTTTCCTCTGTACCTGGGTGTACCCAGTGCTCTCCCACTGGCCTCCTCAATTGCCTGGCCTCTTGCTCCATCACCCCCCCACCAGCCACTCCTGAACCATTCCACCCTGTCACAAACCACTGCCCAGAACACCGTCCCCCATGAAAATCCTGTAACCAAAAGCTATGCTGGTTCATGCCAAAGAGGTAAGAAAAGAGGAAGAACAGCAGAGAGAAATAAGCAGAGACAGGGATAAAGAGCCAGAGACAGAAAACCCTAGAGACGCGCAGAGGAAGAGTGAATATACGGACCAGCTCCCCCTCTTCCCTGCCACTCTTGATGGCTTCAGGAAAAATAATACTTCATAATTCATAAGACAGTGAGTGTAGGTAAGGTAAAAAAAAATTCCCATGGCCTATTCAACTTGCCAGAAAATGACAGATCCCTCCCTGTGATTGATGTATTACTCAGAAAGCTCTCACTTTCGAAAATTTCAGTTAAAAAAAACAAAGAGCCAATCTTTTGGAAAAAACATTCCATAAAGCCACAATTTTCATGAATGCTATACAACTTTACTTTCCACTGTTCCCCAAAATGAATCTAGGAGACTAGTTCAGCTGGTCACCTTCCTATTGCCTATATATCATTTAGCTGATATTATTATCAGTGCTAATCTACCAAATTGCAGCTTTGAGTTGTTGACTGGTCCACGCTACTTGAGAGACTGGAATGTGAAGATCAGCGAGACATGATAGCATCTCCCTGGGGACAGACAGGGATGGCATGGCAGCAACACTGGAGATCCCGAAGACAGAAATTGAACAAAGGATAGGGTTGCAATCAAAGTGCTCACATTTTGAGAAGCTCTGATGAGAGCCAGAGAGTAATTTGATTCCTTATCTGCAAAACTTCAGCAGGAGTGGGAGGCAGGAAAGGGGGGAAGGAAAGGAACAGTGTTGCTCACGGAGCAGGGCAGAAATGAATCAGCCACCAACTTACTACTCAGCCTTGGGCAAACCACCTCCTCAAAAGGTGGGACTCCTTCAGTTCCATGACTCCAGATTTGCTATAAAGAGTAAACAAAACTGTTTAACGTAAAATTAGTTAAACTTTGTTTTCTATTTTGTTACTGCTTTTAGGTAACAATTTATGTTTTTTCCTTCCCAGGAGTTTTTCTCTCTGATTTGATAACACAATTAGTAATAAGCATCCATAAATGCTTGTTTAACACCTAATATTTCCTCTAAACAAAAATCAGGCAGCTCTAATTCAAAATCTTTCAGTGGCTTCCCACTGAAAAACCCAAATCCTTAACAAGGTCTAACAGTGTGGCCCTAACACTTCTCTTCTCACAGCCCTCATTTTGCATGCCCCTCCCCTTCACTCTCTCCAAGCTGTCCTTCTTGGACACATCACACCCCTTTCCACCACTGGGCTTTGTTGCTTCTGAGCCCTTTGCCTAGAACCCCACACCTCCCCCAGTCCACCCACATTAGCTTGCATTAGTACAATTGATGACTTAATAGCTGTCTCTTAAATGTGAGTTCTGTGGGGAGAGAGACCAGGATATCTTTTTACACATCATTATATCCCCACTGCCTAGCACATGGGCTTTCCACAAATACGTGAATAATTAATGATGGCCCTGAGATCCTTGGCTACCTCTGCACTTTGGTTGACAAAACAGCACAGTGACTGGCAAAAGAGCTCACAAAGTGAAATGTGGGTAGTTTTTTAGAGCTAAGGAAACCTAGAACATGAGCATCCCTAGAGGGTCCCTACAAAACTGTCCTCATGCCCTGATTGGGACACAATGGTCCTGTTCAGATTCAGATTTTTACAAACTAAATAATCTAGGTGTGACACAGAGTTGTTTTAACAGAGTCTTTATTTCAAGGGAAACATCACTTATAATGCATTGATGGAGTTTTGGTTCTTATTTTTTTGGTGTTGAGGATAAGACTCCACGATCTTTCCTACTTCATACTTTACACAAGATGTCCCCTCTGTTGGGGAGGCCCCCTTCACTCTGTCCCCTATCCCTGACTACTTCTATTTGGTGAACTCATTCCTTCTTTAAGGTCAAATGTAAATGTCACTAACTTCCCCAGCCTCTCAGACATTAGCCAATCCTTCTCCTCTACTCCCATGACACTCTATCTCTCATACCTCTACCCGTGAACCAATCACATACTAGTGTAATTCTTTCATTACAAGATGAACAGCTCAAGAGCAAGAACCATGTCTTACTCAGCTTCACACCCCACATGCTTCATTCCCTAGAAGATCCTCAACAAATATTGGTGACAGGAATTGAACAGCAAACATGAAAGAAAATTCACACACTGTGAGCCTTGATGTCCTTGCCTCCATCATAATGCAGCCTAGTCTAGTAGATATTTGAGGCTTTAGAGTCAGTCAGTGAGCCAAGGAATCTGTGAGGTCAATTTCAGAGCTGCTGTGGATTTAGAAAACAAACACAAAATGGAAACTGCTGTCAGGAATTCAGGTCTAAGCGGAACTCCTGTCGGTGGTAGGGGCTCTTCTTGGGTGGAATCTACGGGAAGAGAGGATATTGGTAGATAATGGGTAGGTGGTAGTATGAAGGTCCTGGGGTATTTTCTTCAGAATATATTTTTGGAGAAACATGTATTATCTTCGAAAGACTGTGCTGAGCATGTATCTCTTAAAGGCAGGAACTATGTTTTATTCATCTTGTTGATATACCCCTCTCTGATGCACTGCCTATTGCAATAACTTAAAAATAGTTGAAGTTTAATAACTACATTGCAAAAAGCCAGCTAAGCTGGTATAATATAATCTTCACAGTAGAGCATTCACTGAAGAAACTACATGTCTCAAGTACCAGGCACCAGGCATGCTAGAACCTCAACAAGGGAGTAGAAATATCTAGCTGACTCTAAAATACTGAGCTTAGAATAGCAACACTCATTCTAGATCCCTCCTGCAAGCAGATCTAAAGCTTTTAAAGTACTGATAGACATGGGTAGGATTGTCTCAGGCAATGGATTAGTCTAAGCCCTCAGGTTGTAAGTTTTCAGTTTCTGCAACATGGTGTTAGGTCTGGAGAAAATGGTGGTTTGAGTACACACTGCTGAACTTTGAGCACTCTGTTATTCTACATGGCAGAGATGACTAAAAGCCCCAGTATTCTTTCTCCATTTCATCCATTTAGCAATAAGTCATTCCACCTTCAATTTTAGCAAGGCTAAAATTTTGTAAGGTTCTTCAACTAGAAACTATACCTACAGCCTCCCTTGCAACTAGACATGACTGTGTTCTTGCCAATACAATAGGAGTGAAAGTCATGTGTCCGGTTTACACATTACATCCTTAAAAAGGTACTGACTGCCTACCATATACTCTCTTCCCATTCCTTTTGATGTGGTGCTGATGAAACAACTTCCACCACACAGATAAGGAGCTCACCTTAAGGATGAAAAATTAATAGGATAAGAAGCTTCTGCATTCTGCATTGTTAGATGAAAGAGAAAGGCATTTCCATCTGATTTTGGCAAATTTATTTAGGGGTCTCTTGTTGTAGCAGCTCGACCTGACTAATAACAGCTATAAAAGTAAAAATATTGGAGTCATTAGAATAGGAATAAAGGCAACCAGAGAAATAGATACAGAAGGTAAGAACTGGACTCAGAAAAAAAGACCTCACCAGGTTATATCATTTCTTCTAATTTTCCTTTCATGAAATACTGACAAACCCAAGATAGTGGCATGGGACGGCAAATCTCCACCTAAACCCATCATCCCCATTAAAAACAGAACACTGCAATGCACATGTTAGCCTGCTTACTTTCTGAAACCAAAGACTAGGAACCAAAACAAAATGTTTGTGAACTAAAAACACATACACAGATAAACTGCCAATTTTACACAGCTTTTTCAAAGGCCAAATGAATTCAAAGAAAAATCTTCAACTCTATTGAGTTTTTGAGCGTAAGTAGATCATTACAAAGAGAAAAATATCTATCACCTTTTAGCCAAGTCCATTAGTAATTCCTCATGAAGATTTGGATTTTTGATATAATTTCTCTTAGTTCTCAGTCTGTTTGATCATTTCCTTTGCAGTACTGGATGGAAAATTAGTTGGAGCACTAAGTAAAAAGCCTTTTCCCAAGAGGCACAAATGGAAACAAACTGAATTACTTGATATAAATGCCAAGTCTCAGAAGTGACTCTTGCATCAAATATTCAAGGAAAATAACAATCATCTACATAGAAAACAATATAAATTTGCAGACAAATAATAAAAATAATGTACATTGGTACTGATAGAAAATAGAGGAGAATGTAAAAAAAAAATCAATGATCTCTTATATTTGTAGGTATGTCTCGTTAAGTCTAAAAGTATAAAAAAAAAAGTTAAGTATATAACTTTGGTCACACACACACCCAACCCCCCACAGGGCTTTGCAAGTTGTTTAGTAATGCATTTTTCTTCATAACAGAAAATGAACTCTCAAATTTTTAAGATAGATTGAAGAATTTAAAATAGCAAGAGCCAAATAAATCTTTCACAGCCACGTATCTCACAGCACCCCTGTAGTCAGCGGATTTCTGAACTTTGTGTGGGAGAGTAAGCTGTAAACACTACCTGATTCTCTGGCCTTGTGTACCTCAGAAATCCATTCTCTTTTAAACGGAGAAAGACAACAGTATCACAATTTTCAAAAACACTAGTTTTTAAAAAATTATTTATAATAGCTCCTTCCTTTAAGTTATTCTTTCAACATGAAATTAGCTTTAAATAAATGTGCAACACCACCAGATACTAAAGTAATAACTAGTCGGTCCAGAAGCTCTATTGAATCATAAGGCTCTCTACATTTCTTGGGATCCTCTAACCAGACATTGAAACTTACAAATTGCTTGAACACGGAGCAACTGTTTTAACATGGTTTGGAAATGCTAACATGCAACAAAAGAGATACTGACAAACACAAATAGTCCATTCCAAAAACCAAGGGGAAATTCATAAATACATTGTTATGGCTCTAAGCAGGCATTAGGAAAAAGGCTATTGTTAGTAATCAGACTTATCTAACTTAGTAAGAAATTACGAGCTTTTCTCAACCAAGTACCTTTAGACCTTTCCATGAAAGTCTTGACTAAAAATGATAATGTCAGGCAGATGGCCTGTGGGCCTCAACTAATACAGGTTCACTTTTGAAAGAGATATCTTCTAGAATATTAACATGTTAACCAACACAGCAACTCTGGGAATCGTTATCCTCTCCCAACTAAGCTTATCAACTTCTAAAGTTTGGGGAGAAGAACAAAAGTCCCAGAAGAAGAAAGTAATTTCATAACCGGTAGAGTCATCCATTTCCTTTTACATTCAGCCTTTGATAGTTGGGTTATTTCATTTGACCATATACTCAACGAACACAAACGAATCATGAAGATCCAAAGGATTAGGAAAATTTCCTAAAATCACACAACTCTGAAGCCATAAAAGAATTGAATGAAATATATTTTTCATTACATCTGTCCTCCATCAACTTGCCTCCTGCCACCTCTACAACATACTTCTCATATTTCATATTTCAGCCACTCATTACACTTTCCTCAAAACACATGCTTATGATCCAGCTTCCTGTTTCTTCTTATGCTTGAAAACAACTTAAGCATTTTTCTGGTCTACTGAAGTTTTTCCTCAAATCTCTTCCCTTCACAGATCCATTCCCCAGTTTGAGATCTTCCACAGCCAATTCTTCCACAAAATATTTGCCTTTAAAGCATTTCTAATGAGTATATCTTTTTTGCTGATTATAAAAGTAAAATGTTCTTTAAAAAATGGTACTGTAGAAAACTTGGAAAATTCAAAAGAGTACAAAGGCAAGCATTAAAATTTGTAGTCTTACTGCTAAAATATGGTTACTGTTGATGCTTTGGTCTTTTTCTATCTTTGTAGGCATTTTGTTTTACATCTAGAATATGCTATATGTAAACTTTTGCATTCTGTTAGCAATAACAAGATAAGTGTTCCCCCGCATTACTAAAAACTCCTCATAAACATAATTTATTACAATTACAAACTATTGCAACATATGGATGTACTTTGCAGTTTCCATTGTTTTGCTCATATAAACAATGCTGGAATTCTATTAGTCTGCAATTCAGATTATTTTCTTGGGCTAGATTCCCATATATCCTTGGGTCAAAGTATATGAATGTTTTTAAGCCTCTTGATCACACTGCCAAAGGCTGTACAGAAAAATTCTGCCAGTTTACATACCTGTTAGCTCAATATGAAGTGCTAGCTCTTAGCTTTATCACCAACAATGTGACAAGGAGGGACCTAAGGGTCTAATTTTTTAATCTGTTAATTTGATATACAAAAAGTCGAATCCCACCTCTGCTTTTTCTTTTTTTTCTTGCCAATGAACAAGAATGTGAATATACATAACACTGCATTTTTTCATAAGCATATTTAACCTACTGTCTCTGAGTGAGGAATGTCCATTCACATCTAAGTAACAGAGACTGTGATGTTCTTGTCTCTAATCTCTTTTTGGAAAGTCTTACGATATTGGCACCTAAGGTAATGGCTCTTGACAACAGCAGAAAATCTGAATCACCTATGGAGCTTTTGAAAAATCCATTTACACTCCAGAAACTCAAGCTCAGTAAAGGTTCTAGTATCTATATTTTCTAAAAATTTCAAAATCATTCTATTAGGCAAATGAATGAGACGACTGAGCTAAGACTACCATAGTTAGATATCCTGTCTGGTGGATAAAAAAGCTACTACATGCACTTCCTCAGGCATATGAAGAAGAGCATTATTCCCTAAACTATCATTGTGTTCTATGGTACTGACCTTACATCTAATAAAGCACTTATTGACCTTGTGTGATCTACTTTCACAGAGTGACACAACAGTGCCCATTGCTGTTAGTCTCATTTCTAAGAATGCTCTTGTTTCATATGAAAGAGAGTAATCTAAACACTGATATGCCTTTTACTTACATACTCAGCACCTGGCAGAAATATTTATATAGTAGATAGAATAAGCACCTGGTTTGAATTTCCAAAATGGCTCCTTCCAACTCAAGGAGAGTCACTCAAGTGATAAGTGTTCATATTATTATTTACCAATTTATGGTGGGGTTTACCAAGATATGAAATCTCAGCTAACCCTTCAACCCACTCCCAATCCCACTACCATCTCTAAACCACCAATTATTCCACTCCATATTATTAAGCACCATATTAGAATCATCTATAGCTATTGATATTGGGGTCACATTTAGCATACTCATCAACCTCATATAACCTGGGCTTAGGAAGTACCCTGGTCTCACTTTCAGAGCTAGGTTAGTTAACATTCTAATGAAGAAAAATACATAGAGAAAAAAGAAGACCTGGTATTAGAGAGAAAAGTTCCCTTCATATCAGACTCTGGTATAATCCCATCTGGCTGGGATATGCTAGCATAAGAGCAGCCTGAGCTCAGTCTGATCCTCCTAGCATTGCTTGGCCTGAGTGCCACCTCCAGACTAATCCCTTACTGGGGCTTGGGGGAGTCACACATTGAATTATTACAAATCATCAGTATAAGAAGTTCAGCAGGAGTTGCTTTAGAGATTGTTTCTTTCCCTCTCAGGTGTTCAGAGTGGTCATCTCCCACCACCATAAAGAGACCCTTCTGGAAGGAAGAGATGGAAGGAGAACACCAAGTGCTGACAACCAGTACACTGTTGGGTCAAAGTCAAGAAGTAAACTGAATTCCTCAACAACTCCATTAGTGGAAAACTCATTCCAATTTTCCAACAAGAAAAATAAGCGATGGATTTTCAAAATTAGATAAAGTATGAATCCAAATGAATTATTGTATTTGTTCTGCAGATAACCTCCACAACATATCAGCACTACCACACCAACCACCTTGAGCTCTTGGTACAAATAAATTGACAATGATGGATAGGCTACTTGAACTTCAAAAAGTAAGTCTTAATATGGTGATGATATTCTTTATGGTATACTACCGCAGCTTAGCAGGGGGGCACCACTCCAATCTCTGGGCTTAGTTGAGTTAAGAGAACACTCAGTTTCATCTGTTTATCTCTCTCCAGGGCCTATTTTGCTTGCCTTTGGATTATCTCTCCCACGGACATCATCCTCAAAAAAGCCTCAAGACAGAAAAGCCTAGACATTCCTGAGCATAATAAATTGGGATGATAGTTCCAAAAGAAAGGCACTTTGTTGACATTTTGAATTAAGTTAAAGAAATAAGCATTAACAAGTATACCAAACTTAGTGACTGGAATTAACAAACCAGGACACATATCCAAAAGTGTAATCACAAGGTCACATGTTCACACCTCAGCATTAGCTGTGTGTCACTGTGAATCGCCATGCCAGCACTTTCCCCTCCTCTTCATTTTATTTTATTTTTCTAAATTTAGAGTCATTGCAAATGCTGCTAACTCAGATAACTTAGTACCTATGCACAAGGAGAATGAATCACAGTTTCGATGTGACCCACCAATTTAAATGTCTTCTCTTTGTATCTTTCCATTTCCAACGACAATATTTCAGTCACCATGTATCATTTTCTGGTGTTCATTCTTTAGGATTTATGCATCTTCATGAATTTGCCTGAAAAATCTCTACATATATTCATTAGAAACTGTACCCTTCCTTTTGCAAATGATCCTATTAAATAATTTTTATACTCCCATTTTCTTACCAAGTAATTTATCACCAACAGAAATGCTTTTTTTAAGATCTGAAGCTTAAGATGAAAACACATTGTTAAAATGATCTAGAAGTCAAAGTAAATTAAAATCCTAATGGGAAGTTGTTACAAGTGATTAGCTATAAATTACTGTTACTTTTTTTTTTTTCCAAAGAAAAGTCAAAAAGTGGGTAACGGTTGCAGCAAAGGATTAGACAAACCAGTCTCCTTACCCTAGGATGTGACTTCCACTACCAATCCCTCTAAATTTCTCTCAATTATTCATACTCACTTACATTCTCTACCCACTGAGCTCTCTAGGCTCTAAATGCCTCCAATTTTACCCAATACATCTGCCTTTCCTGTGCTTACTTCACTCACATCCTGGTGGACTCTAAAAACCTTCCCCACCCTACACCAGAGTAGGTAATCAAATTATATATATATATCATGCGGCTGAGTGTGGTGACTCATGCCTGTCATCCCAGCACTTTAGGAGGCTGAAGGGGGTCAATCACAAGGTCAGGAGTTCAAGACCATCCTGGCCAACATAGTGAAACCCCGTCGCTACTAAAAATAGAAAAATTAGCTGGGTGTGGTGGCATACACCTGTAATCCCAGCTACTCAGGAGGCTGAGGCAGAAGAATCGCTTGAACCTGGGAGGCGGAGGTTGCAGTGAGCAGAGATGGTGCTACTGCACTCCAGCCTGGGTGACAGAGCGAGACACTGTCTCAAAAAAAAAAAAATCATGCAGAACAGTCTGATAACCTTGGGCCTCTACTGGTCTCTCAATACTGCTGTTTTAGTTAGCTCGAGCTGCTCTAAAAAATATCATGGACTGGGTGGCTTAAACGACAAAGATTTATTTCTCTGAATTTTGGAGGCTGAGAAGTCCACGACCATGGTGTCAGTAGAGTCGGGGTCTGGGGAGGGCCCACTTCCTGGTTTGCAGAACCCCAACTCTACTGACACCTTGGGCGTTAGGATTTCAACCTATTAACTGAGGGGAGGGATCCTCTAGTGGTAGAGAAAGGAAGCTCTGTCATATCCTCTAGTGGTAGAGATAAGGAAGCTCTGTCATATCCTCTAGTGGTAGAGAGACGAGGCTCTGTCGTGTCCTCTAGTGGTAGAGAGACGAGACTCTGTCATATCCTCTAGTGGTAGAGAGACGAGGCTCTGTCGTGTCCTCTAGTGGTAGAGAGACGAGGCTCTGTCTTTCATAAGGACACTAATCCCATCATTGGGGCTCCACCCTCCTGGCGCAATCACCTCCCAAAGGCCCCACCTCCCAATACCATCACCTTGGGCATTAGGATTTCAACCTATTAACTGAGGGGAGGGAGGCATTAACATTTGGTTGATAGCAACTGCCCAGCACCCCTTCCATATCTGTTATGAGTGTTTTCCCTCAATCCACAAAAGTTTTCACCAATTGCCTCAAGACTCCTACCTCATCTCTCTTCTTTTACCATTAGCAAATTATCCCACCCCCTACTCCACAGGAGGTGAATATAGAAACGGACATGTCCTCAATATCCTGTTTCACCCCAGAAATACCTCTTTCCATTCCATTTTGGTGGAAGAAGTATCCCTTCGTCTTCTAAGATTGATCTTCTCACCTGTGTTCAGAATCCCAATTTCTCTGGTCTCAATATGAACCTGGTTCCATATACTCTCTTGAATATAACTTCAACCCACACCTCTCTTTGAGCTGTTTGCCTTAACACATGAACACTTCAAAGAATAACAATGCTCCCCTGGCCTTGCCTCTTCCAGCTACCAACCTGTTTCTATCTGTCCTTCATAGCCAACATCGAGAGAGTGCTTCTACACTCTGTCTTCATTTCTTCTCCATTATTCATGTTTCAATCATCTGTCCTTTATCTCTATCTCTGACTCAAACTGTACTTGCCAAGACTGCCAATGACCTCTTTGTTGATATGGTTGATATGTCTAATAGAACCTCGTCTTATGTGACCCCTGACACTACTGACCTCCCTTCTGTTAGAAACTCTCCTGCTCCTTGGTTTCTATGGCAGGGCTCGCCATGGTTTCTCTTCTACTTCTTGGGTCATTCTTTCTTGATTTTCTCTGTGGGTTCTTCACCTTCTGGCCACCTCTCAAATTTGACAGTTGCACCTCCTGTCCCTTAGCTTCAACTATGCTCCATCTTCTGATTATTCATAAATAAATACACCCAGTTCAAATATAGGTCTGAAGTTCTAGAACCACATATTCAACTGCCTACCAGATATCTCTCCTCAGATGTCCCATGGTCCAGATATATTAGACTCGGCATGTCCAATAGTGAGCTCACCTCCACCTCCTTTGAAACCACGTCCTTATATTCTAAAATAAAGTGATTACCACCCCGTTGTCCAATTTGAAAGTCTGGGAATTACCCTTGACTCCTCCCTTCTCCTCTCCACTGCCTTTATGTTCTGTTGGTTTTCCCCTAACCCTAACACCTTTTGAACCTCTCCTCTTTTTTTCAACTTCTACAGTTGAGGCTCTCCCAATTTGTTCCCCACAGCAGGCTCCTTACCAGTCTTCTGCCTCTCTCTGTGTCTACCTCTCAAGTCCCATATATCTTTCCATCTAAATACCAAAATGTTCTACAAGTCCAGTCAGATGACTCTGTTGACACAACATCCACGGCACCTCCCTTTCTTTAAGATAAAACTTGAATTTCTTCAGGGATAAAGTACCAGCCACGTCTGGTGTGCACAGCCTCATCTCTTGCCATAATTTCCCGACACATCCTCCAGCCCTACCTCATTGTATCAAATTCTTGCACTTCTTGTCCTAGGTTTCTGAGCACATTGAACCTTGTTCCTCAAAAACTATTTCACTACCTAAATTCCTGCACCTAACTTTCTCCTACTGGTCATTTGAAATTCAGCCCAGACACCTGACTTCCCTGACAAAAGCACAACCCTCTGCAGTTAGAGATCACATGTCCCTCAGGTACCACCACATCACGGCATTTCCCACGCCGCGCCCGCCTCACTCAGGCAACAACGTGAGCTCCAGGAGGAACAGAGACCAGGTCTTGTGCACTGTTGCTTCCTTCACCACTACCATAGAGCCTGTTACATAGAAAGCACCCCCTAATCTTTTAATAAAGAGTTCTGCAAATTCTGGGATGAATCTTGTGATGGGAGAACACATTCTGATGCCTTTTACCTTCTGATTCTATCTAAAACACCACGGGCACAACTCTGACCAGAAGCCACGATTTCAACTGAGTGACCACACAGAACAAGGAAGCAGTCAGTTAATTACCTTGGAGAAAAAGTGATGTCAGTATGCAGAGACTCTCGCAAGGAATGTGAGAATATTCAAAAAGTAGTTTAATAAGATGACAGATAAGCCCATTTAAAATCTTGCTAATATCTGTTTGAAAGGTCATTTTAAAATGTTGTCTTCCGATTGGGAGATGGTGAATTGTGTAGCTCCATAAAATGGCATCATCTGGACAAGTACGGTGGCTCACACCTGGCATCTCAGCACTTTGGGAGGCTGAGGCAGGTGGATCACAAGGTCAAGAGATGGAGACCATCCTGGCCAACATGGTGAAACCCTCTCTCTACTGAAAATACAAAAATTAGCTGGGCGTGGTGGCGCATGCCTGTAGTCCCAGCTACTTGAGAGGCTGAGGCAAAAGAATTGCTTGAACCCAGGAGGCAGAGGTTGCGGTGAGCTGATATTGCACCACTGCACTCCAGCCTGGTGACAAAGCGAGTCTCTGTCTCAAGAAAATATAAAATAAAATAAAATAAAATAAAATGGCATTATCCAGCAGGAACAAATTTGCAATGTGTTACATATGGAATACAAATTACACTAAATTTCTTTCAACAAAAACTGCATGTCTAAGTCCTATTTATCTTAGACCTTTGGTTATATTCAAAAATATCTCAGAGGAGCCTGCTCCTGATAAAGTTCACGTTATCTCTAGCATTCTCCCATCAAGCTAGAAGTTACAAAACCTCTTTAGAGAGAGGGCTTGGACCTTGCACACTGGAGGCGAGCAGCTCATCACCTAACTCAGAGTTCAACTCCAGACTGGCCTTAGGACTCTGAGTATAGTAGTTCCATTTTGGAGATCCAATTTCATTCTTATTAATCAATAACACTTAATCCAAAATCCAAATTTGGGAAGCCAGCCTGAAGAACCACTCTTCCCAGAAGCTGGTGTGCACAGTCCTGCTAAGCTCACCGTGAAATCTCTTTTCATGTCATTCTCTAACAAAACAACTAGAAGACCTGGGTTTAACTCTCACCTGAAGACAGAGCATTGAACCAGATGACTTTTCATTGTCTCCTCTTATAATTTTCCATTTGTGGGTCTGAACTGGGAGTAGCCATTAGGTGACGAATTCTGAAAATGGGCCAAATGACACACCTATAACTGAAAATGGGGTGTGAAGAACGTGTTTCTTGCTTTCTAAAGCAAACCACAGGAATGCAGGCCTTCTGAATGTCTTCTTTTTCTTAACATGACAATAAGAAACAAACATTCCTTTTCTTCATCTTTCCATTTTTCTGGCTTCCATTTTTTTAAAAAAATCTTGAAATACTATTTTTCTCTGCAGGGAGTTAAAAGGAGATGCTAAAGACATGCTTCTAGTGATTTCTTTATCATTCTGTAATGACAATTGTCTTAATTTGGCCTCCTTCAAAGCAGAACCTAAGACAAGAACTTTCAGAGGTTATCTTAGGAAACAGGAATGAGGGAAACAAAAGCATGAATCCAGGAAGGAGGAAAAGTCAATGCAGAATGCATAACCGATTTCTCATTGCAGAGAGGTAACTGGGACTCAGTCTCACTGAGAACTTTGAAGCAAGAGTAAAATGCTCCTCAGAATGGCCTCCCTGAAGGACAATGGGATAGGGTACTTTATCATTGACCACCCTTCACCATTGGTACAGAGGCCAATAAGTGTCCTATACGTGGAGACAGGCCTGGATTGAGTCAACTGCTTCAAGGGAGAACCCTAAGGCAGCAGAGAGAAGGCAAGCAGGCTGAATGCATAAGCACTGTCCATCACAGCTGCAGCTGAAGTCTACAGCGGGCCAAGGAGATGCAGCCTGGCGCCCAAAAAGTGCCAACTATAGTTATGTGTGTGTATAAGACTATGCAGTGTGGCAAGCTACACCACACCTACTTTTCAAAAAGCACTATTTCCTTCAGTTTATCCCATGTCCTGGGGATTTTAATTAATAAATGGTGCTCATTTGCTCCCTGCATTATTAGTTTATCTTGCAAGAATTAAGAATGAAATGCTAGAGCAACTATAGCTTTGGGATGTTGTTAGCATGTAACTATGGCAAGAAAAGAAGTATGATAACCACTGGAAGGAACAACTAAGTGAATGCCTACTCTGGAGGGCTTTTACTTACCAGCATAAAGTTCTAGCTTTTTCTGTAAGCAGCATGGCTGTTGCACGTGTCATGATGACAGTTGCCGAGATGCGTGAATGCAAACCAGCACTGGGGGGAGCAGAACGAATTTAAGTTTCTGGGAAAGCTACAAGCTAGCCACCACTGCAATCAGGAAGCCATGCTTAGTCCCATTTCTCACCTCATTCCACCGGGACCCATTTGGTCACCCCCAGAGAAGTTGATGCTATGAGCTCTTAGCCAATGGAAGCTGAGTGTTTCACATCCCTAGACTGGCTTTTACTCCTCCAAAGTCAAGGTTAAGCCATGTCAATAAAGAAGCTTTGGAAATAGTCCACTTCCTAAATTGCAAATAGTTCTGCAAGCAATGCAAACAGAAAAATTTAAGTTCTCGGGACTGTCAAAATGACACCTTCATCAGCTTCCAAATCCAGTAATTACTGTCTTCCTCACACCCACGGACAGGGCTGAAACTGAGTGGATCTCACAAGGTTCTCAACTCTGGTGTCTTTTTTGGTAGGTGTGGGAAGAAGGGACAAGTAAACACCTTGAATAAGGTCAGAGTCAGAGACAGTAAGCCGTGGTTTTTTTTTTTTTAACATCTTTTTTACTATCAAGGCTTTACCCATAAGCTTTCCTCTTGTTCAGAAGCACATTTTTGATCACTAACTATATCTAGAAACACTCTTTGAGACAAAGTAATTTGTAGATGCCATTTTTGTTTGACCCAAGAAGCCCAGACCTACTTTCAGGGACAGGAAATAGGAGCCTGGGGCCCAGGAGAAATGATATTCATGGTAGCCAATGAAAGTGGAATCGGATGAGAAGGTGCACAGGGCAAAGTGCCAAAGCCAGGAGGAAATACACAGCAGTGAGAAATTCACAGGCCAGACGAGGCGCACAAATTACAAGAGGGGCCAGGTAAGTAACCAGAAAAACAGGCTCGTGCCAGAGGCTACTTCTCTGAACAAGGAGGTATAGGTTGGGGACCACATTTTCTTTTTCTTTTTTGAGACGGAGTCTTGCTCTGTTGCCCAGGCTGGAGTGCGGTGGCACAATCTCGGTTCACTGCAACCTCTACCTCCTGGGTTCAAGCAATTCTCCTGCCTCAGCCTCCCAAGTAGCTGGGATTACAGATGTACACCACCGCACCGGCTAATTTTTGTATTTCTCGTTAAGACAGGGTTTCACCATGTTGGTCAAGCTGGTCTTGAACTCCTGACCTCGTGATGCACCCACCTCAGCCTCCCAAAGTGCTGGGATTACAAATGGGAGCCAGTGCACCTAGCTGGGGACCACTTATAAAGTTGAAATTGGCCAGGCATGGTGGTTCATGCCTGTAATCCCAGCACTTTGGGAGGTCAAGGCGGGAGGATTGCTTGAGCCAGGAGTTTGAGACCAGCCTGGATAACATGGCAAGATTCCGTCTCTACAAAAAATTTAAAAATTAGCTGAGTGTTGTGGTGTATTCCTGTAGTCCCAGCTACTTGGGAGGCTGAGGCAGGAGAATTGCTTGAGCCCAGGAGTTTGAGGCTGCAGTGACCTATACTGGCACCACTGTACTCCAGCCTAAGTCACAGAGAAAGACCCTGTTTCTTTAAAAACAAAAAAAAATACTGAGGATTAAATTTTCCTATCTGGAATCCAGAAAATAAAGGATCCCTTTC
Organism: Ateles fusciceps; assembly: GCA_036589455.1. Taxonomy (NCBI): domain Eukaryota; kingdom Metazoa; phylum Chordata; class Mammalia; order Primates; family Atelidae; genus Ateles; species Ateles fusciceps. Next base: position 10,611,354 of record JAZHEH010001266.1, on the reverse strand, counting down.
TTTTTTTTCAGACAGTCTCACTCTGTCACCCAGGCTGGAGTGAGGTGGTGCAGTCTTGGCTCACTGCAGCCTCTGCCTCCCGAGCTCAAGGTATTCTCCTGCCTCAGCCTCCCAAGTAGCTGGGATTACAGGCATGAGCCACCACACCTGGCTAATTTTGTATTTTTAGTAGAGATAGGGCTTTACCATGTTGCCAGGCTGGTCTTGAACTCCTGGCCTCAAGTGTTCTGCCCGTCTCAGCCTCCCAAAGTGCTGGGATTATAGGCATGAGTCACCATACCCAGCCAAAGGGTCCCTTTTCTTTTTTTTTTTTTTTTTTTTTTTTGAGGCACCAGCCTCTTTTTTTTCTTCTCTCTCTGTCACCCAGGCTGGAGTACAGTGGCGCAATCTCGGCTCACTGCAACCTCCACCTCCTGGGTTCAAGCAATTCTCCTGCCTCAGTCTCTCGAGGAGCTGGGATTACAGATGCTCATCCCTTTTCTACAGGCTGCCTCATACAGGCTGCTTAAGCAAATGTGACTGCCTGCCCTGCCTACATCTAGGAGATACATCACTACATCATTTAGGCCAGGTTTTCCTTTAGCCTCCTGATTTCTATCAGCCTTGCAAATACATTTTCCTTTCCTTTCCTTTCCCCTTCCTTTCCCCTTCCTTCCTCCTTCCTTTCCCCTTCCTTCCTTCCTTCCTTTCTTCCTTTCCCCCTTCCTTCCTTTCTTTCCTTCCTTCCTTCCCTCCCTCCCTTCCTTCCTTTCCCCTTCCTTCCTTTCCCCTTCCTTCCTTCCTTTCCCTTCCCTTCCTTCCTTTCCTTTCCCTTTCCTTCCTTCCTTTCTTCCTCCCTCCCTCCCTTCCTTCCTTCTTTCCTTCCTTCCTGATAGAGTCTTGCCCATGCTTATCTTGAACTCCTGGCCTCAAGTGATCCTCCTGCCTCAGCCTCCGAAAGTGCTGAGATTACAGGTGTGAGCCACCACACCTGGCTGCCTTGTCAATTCTTGCAATGATTTTTATGTCCAAGTGAAAATAGAAAATAAATGTAAACTTGAGGCCCATATGCTGATCAAACAAGGAATTAGATGCATTTGCAGAAGCTTTGGTTTTTACATCTCTCAGAAGTTTATACTCAACAAGACATATTCCAAATTATTACTGGCCTACTGAGTTGGCAAGTGTAAGTGTCAGAAAACCTTGCAAGCATAAATGCCCAAGTAACTGCCCACCCAAGACTATCCCTTGGACACACACCAGGAGTGTTTGGGGTACTTTATATGACAAAAGTAAAAATGTACCTCAAAAGCCCTCCCAGACCATGACAATAAACTACAAGGCCAAGGTCACTACAAGGTAAAATGAGAAAATATCATGTAAATTTTCTGAGTGTAAGATTTACAGCTCATAAGTGTTCAGTCATGTGCTTAGCACAAAAGGAAGCAGAATACATTAGATTTAACAGGCATTAGCCAAAAAAACAAGGCAGTAAATTTATACACAAAATGATTCAAAGCATAATATCACTAACAGATACGCTTTATTCAAGTCTGTCATTTGGAAGTCTGCAGAGCCTACCAACATTGCCTGGCAGTTGGGCCTTACACTGGGAGACTCCGTACCAGAACCTGGTAAAGCTATCAACTGCTCCTGAGACAAGGCAAAGTGTTCTTTGGGCTGGTTGACTTCAATATTTACTCCAGCTCTCCAAATAGCTTTCATTCCCCTGAACTGGTGGAGGGCTGAACTTGCAAACAAGTTCAACGTCTGCAAAGAGAAAAATCTACTTTTAGATGAATGGTCAGAGAAAGTCCTGACGAAGAAGAAAGCCTGGCTTCTGTTTTGTTGTTATTTTTCTCATATAACTCTACAAACGCCAACTCCAGCCACGGTAATCCTTCGGACAATTCACCTGGATTCGAGAACAGTATTGCCAGTAATAGATACCAGTGTGAAATTTGAAAAATCCATTTGCTTACAGACTTCTCACCACTGGCTAGCTTGGAAACAACCTGAACAACACAACCACAGCACTCGTTTCTTTAACTCATTTATTGAATGAGGCTCAAACACAAAAAAAGTAAGTCAAGGCTTAACTTCTCCTGTGTGCTCATTTGGCTGTGAGTGTCAAGACCCTCGTATACTGCTTAGACAACCAAAGATTAATAAAGTGAGACCCCCCTGAGACTCACTGTAATTCAGAAGCTCAGAATAGAGAATTCATCGAGGCTACAGTGAGCTATGATCACGCTGCTGTACTCCAGCCTGGGCAACAGAGCAAGACCCTGTCTCTCAAAAATAAAAATAAAAAATAGAGAACTGAGAAGCTCTGAGTGTTAAGGCTGGGTCAGCCCACGACTTGCCAAGTGACCTTACATAATCCTTCTGGCCTTCAGTTTTTTCCATTTACAAACTGAAGAATGTGAGTGACTCAAAAATAAATAGCCCAATGTCCAGTCCTTTTCCCAAGGTTTTTACCTTCTTTCCAATCTGGGCTGAGTAAACCTGCCATTCCTTTCCATGACTAAGGAAGGCAGAAACCTCAGAACATTTTTCTTATTTTCTCTTGCTTCATTTCCTCCCTTTTGAATAGCAGTTTCTAAGACTAGAAATCCAAGTATTTTGCCCCAGAAAGCTAAAGAAAAGGAGGGAGAGATGGAGTCACAGGAAATGTCACCATAAACAGACACAGGAAAGGCTCAAGAGAAGCTCCTGCTTTCAAACTGCCAGCTGCTACCTGTTGGTGTTTAAGAAATAAAATAACACAAACTAGTCCCTAGTGATAAGGTGTTCCAATGGTTGTATAAATATACACCACTGGGTGGACAGGCCAAGGGATTTTTCATTTCGCTATGAAAAAGTAAGCAAATAAAACAAATACACCCTGTAGTGAGTTGAGTGATGACCCCCGCACCAAAAGATTTTCCTGCACTCAAATCCCTGGAACCTCTAAATGTGGCCTCATTTGGAAAAAGAATCTTTGCAAATTTGAGTTAAGGATGTTGAGATGAGATCTCAACATTAGGTTAGCTCGATCCATTAGGATCAAATGGTTCCTAATTCCAATGCCAAGTGTCCTTATAGAGACCAAGGGGACAAAGCGGAAAAGACACAGAGGACAAGGTGACGTGAAGGTGAATGCCGAGATTGGAGCGATGTAACCACGAGCCAAGAAGTCACGGAATGCTAACAGCCACCAGAAGCTGGAAGGGCAAGGAACAAATTCTCCCCCAGAGCTTTCTGAGGAAGGCGATCATGCTAACACTTTGATTTCCAACTTCTGATCCTTAGAACTGTGAGAAAATACATATGCTGTTTTACACCACCAGCTTTGTAGTGATTTGTTGCAGCAGTCTCAGAAAACAAGTATGTCCTCCACCCAACTATAGTCAAATCCCTAAATTAATCCCTTTTTAATACATGATACTATCTTTTTCACTTTCATGGGCACCATCATTTGAGAATATTTCTCAATATTTTTCAGCTTCATTAGTCATTACATTGGCACATATTTAATGCAATAAATTTATCTACAGATCCCGAAGTCTATTCTACCTTCTAGAAATGAATGTTTATCAAAAAGTTGAAATAGGCTTGGCACAGTGGCTCAGGCCTATCATCCCAGCACTTTGGGAGACCAAGGCGGGCAGATCACCTGAGGTCAGGAGTTCAAGACCAGCCTGGCCAACATGGTGAAACCCCGGCTCTACTAAAAACACACAAAAAATTAGCCGAGTGTGGTGCCACATGCCTGTAATCCTAGCTACTCTGGAGGCTGAGACAGGAGAATCACTTGAACTGGGAGGCAGAGGTTGTGGTGAGTGGAGATGGTGCCACTGCACTCCAGCCTGGGTAACTCTGTCTCAAATAATAATAATAATAATAAGTTGAAATTAAGTAAATTAAGTAAACTGAGAACTATGTGATAAGTAGAAAGGCAACATCATCTGAGGTTGCAAAACCCACTTTTGATTCCTTACTCTGCCATGTGTTATCTGAATGAACTTAAACAAGTCACTTAACGCCTCAGAATCTCAGCTGTCTTAATGGTAAAATGAAAATATAAGTCCCATTTGCCTCACAAGATTGTTATGAGGCTCAGATGAAAGATGTGGGAATGATAAGGCCTGTACAGAAACCCACGGTGCTTATGATCCTTACCCTCAATAGTCTGCCTCCCCTCCCCGGAGGCACTAAGTCCATCTAGGAGGACTGACAATGGATACGGCTAATAACGGCTGCTTGTGCCATATCTGCATCATTAGAATGCTGTATTCAGCACATGCTTCAGAAAATCTATTTTCACAGCAGGCTTCTCCCCTGCATTCAAGAGCTGTCTAGCCTAGTCTGTGAGAATAGGCACAAAGGTGGACAGCCAGGTCTCCCAGTGGATGTCTGAGCAGTGAGCAAAAGGGTGACCCATCCCACCACCAAAGTGTGAAAAGCTTTACCCTGGAGCTTGGTGAGCTTCACTCCCATGAAGATGCAAAAGTGTCTTCTGCTTCTCTGTCACCTTGGTGCCAATGTAGGGACTCACACCCAGGGCCGAGCCTGAATTTTATTTGGAGAACAGTTCTTGCAGCTTTAGCCCGAGAACAAATGCTGCCGTCAGCTGCTTGGCATAAGGAATCAGTGGAAACAGGGTGTCTTTTAATTAATTACCCAGATAATCATTCAATCACTCCGCGGCCTACTCATGACCTCCACTAGATGGCGCTGGTGGTGCTTCTTCCCAGTTCCAGCGCTCAGAACGCTCCCCTCGGGCAGTTCGTGTCCACTTTTTCAGGGTTTTCTGCTTTATCTTTTAAAATCCAGTCCCATCTGCTTGTATCTTCGGGACAGTCCTCAGAATTTCCAGTTAATGGTACTTTATGCCGTCTGCCAGCTCTGTTATGTCTTTTTTTTTTTCTTATACTTTTTAGGGGAATCATTTCAATGAGATTGTGGAATGAAAAGGAAATAAATACTTATGTTATTCCAGCATCTTCACAAAGGAGTATCTATTTTTAAAATGCACTAGCAACAACAACAAAAGCCCCAGTCCATTCCTTTACCTCTACCCTGATTTACCCACCAAAATTTGCAACTGTGGGGCCTAAGAATGTAGTTTGTTAAAGCCCCGCGACCTCCCCCGGGTAATTCTGATGCACAGCCAGAGTCTGGAGCCACTGTGTTGAACCTCTTCTTGGTATAATTAAGGCGGCTTGTAGAGTAAAAATAAATCATTAGCAGCCACTTCATTTTGTTTAGGTACCAGGCTATGCCACCCTAAAAGTTAATTGAAAATTACTAACCCAACTCCAGGACATAACTAGTACTTTGCAATGTACACCCTCTTTCAGTGTGTGCTTTGTTAAATAAAATGCTTGGTAGGGAATGTCTGGCTAGGATTCTATTCCCAAATTCATTTCTTCCTGTGTACCCTCAGTAATAACACTTCCCCACCAACTTAACTCACAAGAGCGTTAATTTAAGGAATTTGAAAGCCATCTGAGCAAACCTTGTTGACTGAAATGACCACATCAGTATTGTAGCAAAGTATTGTGTCATCAATCTTGTAGCCTTTACTCAGAGGTATTAACAAAAGCATCATCCTCCGACTTGACCTTTCCTCCCAGTCATACCTTACATTGATCCTGAATTTTCAACAACGATGCTCACTTGCATCAGCAAATTGAGTCTCTTTCAGCCACCACCCACCTCACTCTGCAGGGCCTTTCGAGCAATGTCTTCCCTGCCAAGGCTTCACCACACTGACATGTCCAGACCTATCCTCCCCTGAAATGAGATGCAGGGTCTGTGTAGAGTAGCAGCAAAATGTGGGGGCTCTGGGACTAGACTACCTGGGTTCCAATCTCTGCACCATCTCTTGTGGGCAGTGTGGCCTTACACAAGCGACTTAAGCACTCTGCATCTAGCCTTCTCATCTGTAAAATGGGAATAAGAACAGTACCTCCTTCATAAGGTTGTTGTGAGAATAAGTGGGCTTGAATCTGTGAAGGGCTTGGAACAGAGACTGGAACATGATATCCCATATATGTTCTCTGTTGTTGTTACAACTGGATGGCTCCATCTAGATGCATCCCGGACGCTGTAAACCCAACATGTCTAGCTGAACTCAATACCAGCCCCTCTAAACCTGTTCCAATTCTTGGATCCCTTTCTCAGTTAATAGCATCCATGTCAACCCAGTTGTCTAAGCTGGAAACCTGAAAGGCATCCTTAACTCCCCATTTACTTCCCCCTCATCCAATCAGCCACCAAAGGCTGTCCCCCTCTATGTCAGAATTCCCTGCCAGTGACAGCACTCTATACCTACTCTCCCCTCCCAGCACTCACAGGCTCCCAGCCTCCTGAGCTGGGACAAGGCTGCAGCAAGGACCGATGCTCATGGCCTGGGCGGAGGATGTGCAGAAAAGTGTGTGGGGCCTTGAGCCAGCACTGATGTGGCTCTTCCACCAGCCTCCCACCTCCAGAAGATTCTTACTGAAGCATAACAATAGCTACGGCTTTTATCGCGCCTACTGCGTACCAGGCACTGCACTAAGCAGTTTTCACATCTAATCTCATTGAATCTTTTCAACAACCCTACCAGGCAGGTACCATTAGGATTTCCATTTTACAGATTAAGAGGCTGAGCTATCAAAGGTTACGGTCAGTAAGCAGCAGTCCAGGATTCAAACCTAGGAGGTCAGGATTAGAGCACAAGGCCTTAACCACAGCCTCCTGCCTCTTGCCTCTCAACAAACTGGGCCTGGCCAAGGGCTGGGTGCCAAGGGGTGGTAAAAGAAGAGGGTGGCAAGAATGAGGCCTGAGACCAAGCCCCTGCCCTCTGGAAATTCACACTAAAGGCAGGGAGATGAAATGTGTATGTACCTGAATAAAACCACAATCTGGCAGAGCAGTGTCCATCAGTTAAAGAATGAGTCAGCCGGGCGTGGTGACTCATGCCTGTAATCCCAGCACTTTGAAAGGTCAAGGCGGGCAGATCACCTGAGGTTGGGAGTTCGAGACCAGCCTGACCAACATGGAGAAACCCCGTCTCTACTAAAAAAATACAAAATTAGCCGGGCATGGCACATGCTATAATCCCAGCTACTCAGGAGGCTGAGGCGGGAGAATCGCTTGAACCCAGGAGGCGGAGGTTGCAGTGAGCTGAGATTGTGCCATTGCACTCCAGCCTGGACAACAAGAGTGAATCTCTGTCTCAAAAAAAAAAAAAAAAAAGAATGAGTCTTACGGGTAATAAGTGCTTCTGGAGGATGATGTTTACATGAGGCTGGGATGTCAGGAAAGATGCTGAGGAAAGATGGCTCTGATAGGCTGTGGAATAGAATGTAAATAAGTGTAAATGGTCAGCGAGAGCTCTCCGCATCAAGAGGATGCCAGCGCAAAGACAGCAGGGAGGTACGGGAGGGTAGCTGTTTTAGAAAGCTGGCTTCTGCCTGCCATCCTGCCAGCAAAAACCCAACCATGCTAACAATGAGCACTTCTCCAAGAAGTGGTCCACAGCACACCAAAGTCCTCACATGCCACGCATCCCCCACAAGAGGGACTGCTCACGACCTTCCCTTGTGTGCTTCAGGCACGATCACGGATGTGAACAGCAGCGCCGCACCTCCACGATCGGTAAGTCCCAGGAGCTTTTAAAACAAAAGCCATCTCAGGGTTTCAGCACTGGCTGACTTGCAGTGCGGCAACATTTTTAAAGGGAGGGGGCTTTTTTGGTTCCTCTCTCCTCTTTCTTCCTTTTACTTGAAACACACATACCTACACGCACACATGATGGCACCTCTTGATTCAATGAAGTGGGAATATGCTTTTTTTAGGAAGACAATTTTTAAATACCAAATCATGTGGAGCTCACGTAAATCAAAGATGTATCTGTGTGGCTCTTTCTCTGTTCATATATGTAATAAATACTGCCGAGGTTATACAGTGACCATGGCCTAAATATCCGCAGTGGAAGATTTTGCAGATACTTCCCCAAAGCAAAATGTCTATTAATGAAATCTGTTCATTTTAATAAGAATTCTTCTGAGATCAAATACGCAACTTGTCCAACTAATTGTTGCCTCGGTCAAGTTAATTAATCTCTCTGAGCCTTGGTTTTATCATCTTTCATCTGTCAAATACATCTAACAATGTGTGCCTTATACCACACAGAGTTGCTGTAAGAATTCAATGTAATCACATGTGATAAAGTGTGACTCAAATACGCGATACAGCTATTACCATTCACACCAAATAGATACAGCAGCATCAAAAGGAGCTTGATACTATTCTATGTGGTGTTGGTGATGACCAAGGACTCAAATGGAAGCATCTGTGGTTACACACAATAAAGAGGAGCTAGTGTTAGTAATATTCCTATTTGAAATAACTTAGTGTTTGCATTTTTGTGTTTAGCAGAAAGTCTCCATTTGAATTAATAAGGGTGGAAAATTTGAGAGCACCAATTAGGTTTCAAATTTTCAAAATACATTCTGTCCATGAACATCATGCAAAGCATGCTTTCCACTCCCATGCAGATGAATTTCCATCTCCAGGGTGCACGGAAAATATAAAGTTCTGCCTGAGACCATTTTCTTCCCGTAATTTAAAGATATTCTTCTATATCATTTGCTTTATTATCCAGATTTTTAAAAAAGATCTCAGCCAGGTGCGATGGCTCATGCCTGTAACCCCAGCACTTTGGGAGGCCAAGGCAAATGGATTGCCTGAGGTCAGGAGTTCGAGACCAGTCTGGCCAACATGGTGAAACCCTGTCTCTACTAAAAATACAAAAAAAAAAAATTAGCCAGGCATGGTGGCGTGCACCTGTAGTTCCAGCTACTGAGGAGGCTGAGGCAGGAGAATTGCTTGAGCCAGGGAGGTGGAGGTTGCAGTGAGCTGAGATCGCACCACTGCACTCCAGCCTGGGCAACAAAGCAAGACTCCATCTCAAAAAACAAAAAAAATCTCTGCAGCTGTTCTCATAATTTATACAGCCCCATTTTTCAAAACAGCTTCTGATGTGCCTATTTTGACCTCCTCTCCAAAACAAAGGAGACACATTTCCGTAAAAGCTTTAAGTTTTTTTCCAGCAGTTACTTCCTCCCCCTTCTCTTCTCTGCTTTGCTATGGGTTACCTTTCACAATGTTCTAGAGAACCCTCTTCGTTTTCCAGACTCAAGTGAACTGGATAAAAATGTAATTCATTATTGTATTGATTATATTTAGATATAAATACAGAATTCTCAAAACATTTACAGTAAAGAAGGAAGATTTTTTAATTTGTTGAGGATGCTGGGATGGAGAAAAAGTAATTTTTTTAAAGATAATTTTTTTTAAAGAAACATACCTTATATGTTTGATTTGCTCTTTTTTTTTGAGACAGGTTCCCTGTTACTCGGGCTGGAGTGCAATGGTGCCATTGAGGCTCCCTGCAGCCTTAAACTTCTGGGCTCAAGCAATCCTCTCACCTCAGCCTCCCATGTACTGCAACCACAGGCACTGCCACCATGTCCAGCTAATTTTTTTTTTTAATTTTTTATAGTGACAGGGTCTCGCTGTTACCCAGACTGGTCTTGAACTCCTAGGCTCAAGTTATCCTCCTGCCTCAGCCTCCAAAAGTGCTGGGACTATAGGCATGAGCCACCGTGCCTGCCTGATTTGCTCTACTTTGACAAATCTTTGTAGGTACTTGAAGTAGAACATGTACATTCTATAGCTATATCCTGAATGAGTAAGTCGGGTACCCCATAAGGAGGGCACCAGGCCCCTTCCTCTACTTCCCTCTGAATGAGCCCCTGGCACACTCTCCTCTACCTACCCCCTGCCCTGAGAAGTTTAGGGCATAGCTAGTTCCTTCCCGGATCCTCCTCTCCTTTTCAATGCCTGTGCAGAAGCCCCATTCCTGCTCTTCTGTGCAACTTAATTTAGCATATGTTGGTCACACTTCTACCCTGTGTAAGCCCCATGTTAAGGAAGCTCTCAGTTGAAAACACTAGACCAATGTGCAAGAGCAGGTCCTGAGTTTTCAAAACTGGAAACAGCCCCGTCTCCCTACTTTACACATACACACACACACACACACACACACACACACACACACACCCTGACAACCAAAACCTCCTTCGGCCAATCCTGCTCCTCCTGTCTTCAGTGGAGTGGGCAGTTGATGCAGGAAGGAGCTGATTTATGAAATGACGGAGTCCCTTCTAGTTTTCCTGAAATGACAATATACGCCGGCAGAATGGGGCTCCCACAGCACCACTGAGCTGGGCTGGGCAATGTGGGTAGGGAAGGAGTCAGAGGTGCTGTGGCAACGAGGTCACATCAGCATTCTCCAACAGGAAGACCATAAATATCAGTGGTGAAGCAGTTTTTCTGTTTCTTTAAGGCAGAGTCACAGCGGCGTTTCCTGTCTGTTTCTCTTTCTTAAGGAGCACTGGATAGTGACATCTAGTGGTCCCTATTTAAATTACTCTTGGATGCAAATCAAAACCACAGTGAGATACCATCTCACATCAGTCAGAATTGCTATTATTAAAAAGTCAAAAAATAACAGATGCTGGTGAGGTTGTGGCAAAAAGGAAATACTTATTCACTGTTGGTGGGAACGCAAATTAGCTCAGCCCCTATGGAAAGCACTTTGGAATTGTGCAAAGAACTAAAAATAGAACTACCATTCAACCCAGCAGTTCCATTACTGGGTATCTACTCAAAGGAAACTAAATCTTTCCACCACAGTGACACATGCATATGTATGTTCATCGCAGCACTATTCACAATAGCGAAGACATGGACTCAACCTACATGCCCATCAACGGTGGATTAGACAAAGAAAACGTGGGACATACACATTGTGGAATACTAGTGAGACATAAACAGAACTAAATCAGGTTCCTCGTAGCAATGTGGATGCAGCTGGAGGCTGTCATCCTAAGAGAACTAACGCAGAAACAGAAAACCAAGAACCGCATGGTGCTCACTTATAAGTGAGAGCTAATTCTTGAGTTCACACAGACGTAAAGATGGGAACAAGAGAGAATGGAGACTCCAAAAGGCGGGAGTGAGGGGGTGCTGAAAAACTTCCTATTGGCTACTATGTTCACGATCTGGGTGAAGGGAATAGAAACCCAAACCTCAGTACCACACAGCCTTGTCCTTGGAACACACCTGCACATGTACCATGTAAGTATGTATGTATGTATGTATTCTTTTTTTTTTTTTTTTTTTTTTTTTTTGGAGTTTCACTCTTGTTGCCCAGGCTGGAGAGCAATGGCGCAATCTTGGCTCACCACAACCTCCGCCTTCAAGGCTGAAGCAGTTCTCCTGCCTCAGCCTCCCGAGTAGCTGGGATTACAGGTGCCCACCACCACGCCTGGCTAATTTTGTATTTTCAGTAGAGACAATTTTTCTCCATCTTTGTCAGGCTGGTCTGGAACTCTGCCCTCAGGTGATCTGCCCGCCTCAGCCTCCCAAAGGGATTACAGGTGTGAGCCACCGCACCCAGCCCCTGCACATGTATTTCTAAATCTAAAATTAAAATGGAAAGATTTTTAAAATTACTCTTGGACTGTAGTGCCATGAAAAAATGAGTAAAAAGTAGCTTTTGGGAAACTCAGAGTTTATTCTAAATGCAAGTGCGACCACCCCTGTATCAAGTTACTTTCTCTTTCTGCACCTCCATTTCCTTATTTGTAAATAGGGGTAACAATGGAACCGAGTACATGGGATGTTTGGAGGATTGAAGAAGATAATATACGCAAAGTGCCCAGAATGGTGCCTGGCACCTAGTGAGCATTCAGTAACGTTTGCTATCATTAGTATTCTGCTCCACCTGTCTTTTCATACCATAAAAATCTTTTTTAAGTACTTAGTGAAAGTGCGTCAATTTTACCCCACAATCTTCTAGTGCTATTGACACAGGCAGGAAGATATGCCTCATATACCATATGGTCTTGCATATGCCCTCAACACCATTCTGCCTGCCTTCAAAGGGCACAGCAACCTCACCCTCAGAAGTTCAATGTCATCCAAGCCCATCAACGGCCTACATTGCCCAGGATTTATGTGTGAGATCTGAATGTCTCAGGTAGGATGTGCTCTATTCACTTTGCCACAATCCACACTACTCCCTGTCACCTGTACTAAGCCACTTCTCTCACATTTGTTACCTGCTGGCCTCTGAAAACACTTGAGTTTGATGCCCCCTGTTTAGACTCTAAAAGATAAGTCCATATCTCTTCCTTTTTTTTTTTTTTTTTTTTTTTTTTTTGAGATGGAGTCTTACTCTGCTGCACAGGCTGGAGTGCAGTGGCACAATCTCGGCTTACTGCAACCTCCGCCTCCTGGGTTCAAGAGATTCGTGCCTCAGCCTCCCAAGTAGCTGGGACTACTTGTGTGCTCTACCAACCCAGCTAATTTTTGTATTTTTTTTATTGCATTTTAGGAATTTTTGTAATTTTTAGTAGGGTTTCGCCATGTTGGTCAGGCTGGTCTTGAATTCCTAACCTCAGGTGATCCATCTGCCTCAGCCCCCCAAATTGCTGGGATTACTGGCATAAGCCACCATGCCTGACTCTGTATCTCTTATTCTTGAATTGAAAGCCTTTCATTATCTGCCCTGCCAGTCACCTTTTCTTCATATGAACCCTACACACCAGCCACCGTCATGGCAGCTGAATATTTAAATTCCCACCAGTCTCTGGATCTTTCCCTAGCCAGTTCCTCTCTATCTAGAACACCTCCTATCCTCTTTCCAGCCCAATCCTGCCTCTCCTCCACGGTCCACCTTCAATTTCACACCACCTTAGAAACTTCTCCTTGACTATAAGAGCCTCAAGTAACCTTCCCTTTCTCAGTTGTGTCATCTGTAAAGCAGGGCTAATAAGTTCCTGTTTCAGAGGGTGGCTGGGTGCTTAGAAAGTTCATAAGCACTTTCTACCTGGCACATCGCACCTGGTCTGTAAATAAGGTCTTACTGTTACCATTTTATCCCTCTCCCCTGACAACTCTACCACCTATTGTATTTTTGTGTATCATTTTTAACCATTTTTTAAATTATGGAAAAATATGCATAACAAAATGTACCATTTGAACCATTTGTAAGGGTGCAGGTTGGTGATATTAATTACATTCACACTGATGTGCACTATCCATCTCCAGAACTTTTCCATCTTCCATTTCAACTTTTCAAAACTGAAACTCTGTACCCATTTAACACTAATTCCCTATTCTGTCCTCCCCCAAACCCTGACAACCACTATTCTACTTGCTGTCTCTGAAGCTGACCACTCTACATACTTCATGTAAGTGGAACCATACAACATTTTCCCTTTGGGCCTGGCTTATTTCACTTAGCATAATGTCTTCAAGGTTCACTTATGTTGCAGCATGTGTCAAACTCTTCCCTCGTTTTCAAGGCTGGATAACATTCTGTTGTATGTGTATCCTACATTTTCTTTATCCATTCATCTGTGGATGGGCACTTGGGTGACTTCCACATTTTGGCTGTTGTGAATAATGCTGCTGTGAACACAGGTGTACAGATATCTGTTCAAATTCCTGCTTTCAGTTCTTTTGAGCATATATTCAGAAGTGGAATTGCTGGATCATATGGCAATTCCACATAATGTTTTTTTGAGATGGAGTCTCATTCTGTCACCCAGGCTGCAGTGCAGTGGCATGATCACAGTTCACTGCAATGTCTGCCTTCTGGGTTCAAGTGATTCTCCTGCCTCAGCCTCCTCAGCAGTTAGGATTACAGGCATGTACCACACCCACCTGTTTTGTATTTTTAGTAGAGACAAGGTTTTATCATGTTGGCCAGGCTGGTCTCGAACTCCTGGCCTCAAGTGATCCACCTGCCTCAGCCTCCCAAAGTGCTGGGATTAGGCATGAGCCACCATGCCTGACTAATTCCACATAATTTTTTGAGGAACTGCTCTACTGTTTTCCACAGTGGCTAGACCGTTTTCCATTTCCACGAGCAATGTGCAAGAGTTCCCATTTCTCCACGTCCTTTCTAACAATTTCTGTTTTCTGTTCTTTTTTTAAATAAAAGCCATCACAGTGACGTGAACTGTCTACTATCTACTGTCTTAATCTCCATTTTGTACTTTCCTTGTACTCCCTCACTTTGTTCAGTCTTCTTCCTTTTTCTTTACTTTTTTTTTTTTTTTTTGAGATGGAGTCTCGCTCTATCACCCAGGCTGGAATGCAGTGGTGCAATCTCAGCTCACTGCAACCTCCACCTCCCAGGTTCAAGTGATTCTCCTGCCTCAGCCTCCCAAGTAACTAAAATTACAGGCATGCACCACCACACCTGGCTAACTTTTGCATATTTGGTAGAGATGGGGTTTCACTATGTTGGCCAGGTTGGTCTCGAACTCCTAACCTCAAGTGATTCACCCACCTCAGCCTCCCAAAGTGCTGGGATAACAGGCGTGAGCCACCACGCCCAGCCAGTCTTCTTTATTTTTCTGATAGAACCATGAACTTCCTGATGGCAGAAACTGTGACATATAATTTATCTAACTCTTCTCTCATCTCCCACCTGGCCCCCTTGCTCTCCTCTCACTGCCACTTAATATGGAGCTTGGTCCAAGTGTGGGAACTGGATCCTCCAAGCATGATCTCTTGCAGCCTGGGTGCAGCAGGGAGCTTGCTGGAAATGCAAAATCTCAGGCCCTGCCCTGGAACTACTGAACAAGAATCTGTATTTTAACAAGATCTCCAGTGAAGCGCTGGGCAGCACTAGCATGGGGAAAGGCAACTTCCCTTAGTTCTGTCATTAGGTTCAGTGACCTCATCTGGTAAGTACCCAGCAAATGTTTGCTGACTGAAGGATTAATGAAGAAAATGAACAGCCCTGTTAACAACCACCATCAGGCCTTTATCAAAGATGTGAAAAAGGGCCGGGCATGGTGGCTCACACCTTCAGTCCCAGCACTTTGGGAGGCCAAGATGGGAGGATCACTTGAGCCCAGGAAGTCAAGGCTGCAGAGAGCTGTGTCTGTGCCACTGCACTCCAGCCTAGGAAACAGAGCGAGACCTTGTCTTAAAAAAAAAAAAAAAAAAAAAAGTGAAAAAGCATCTCTTGCAAAGTAGCTCAAAGCAGGTTGAAAAATAGGACAGAGAAAACCGTCACAGCCAAGAGGAGTCTAAGGAGACATAATGATGAAATGTCATGTGGTGTCCTGGATGAGATCCTGGGACAAGGTCATTAGGTAAAAGGTAGGGAAATCTGAAAAAGAATGGACTTAGTTCATAAGACTGTATCAGTATCAGCTCACCCACGGTGACAAATGTACCAGACATGTAAGTAAGATGTTACTAATGGGGAAACTCGGTACTGGGTATACAGAACTCTGTGTGCCACTCTCACAGTTTGTTGTATATCTAAAACAACTCTAAAATACAAAGTTTATTTAGGAAGGGGAGGCAGAGAAGAGGCAGGCATCAAGATAACCTTCAGCAGCAAATATGTAGGAAGTAACCTTTGTGCCATTAATGTCCTGCAGTGCAATACACGGGTGCCTCCAGTACCCTACGGAAACAAAACGACACATTTGTAGCTCTAAGGAAAAACAGTCCACAGCTGGTTGTCTCTGAATCTGAGGCCAATTTGGCCTCCCTCTGCAGGGCGTAGGATAGGCCTCTGTTTTCTAACTGGCTACTCATCTTTTTCCCTAGCGGACGGAGCCACCTGCTTTGGGACTTGAGTTCAAGTTTGGTGTGGCACAGGAGTGATATGGCTAACCAAAAAGCTGATATCCTATTATACTGAATTAATAAAAGTATAACGGCTAGGGCAATGGGAAGGTTAACACTTACTGAGAAGAGGTTATTTGCCGCACACTGCTGTTAGAGACTTCACACGTGTCATCGCCCTATTGTGCACAGCACCCCTTAAGTGAAGGAATTATTGTCCCTTCTCTACAAACTTGACACCCAAAGAACAGACGAAAAGCACATGGGTCACTCCGCTGGCAAGTGGCAGAGCTGGATGTTGAGCCCAGGTACATCTGACGGCAAAGTCTGGGCCCTTTCCATGAGGACCCCTCTGCCCAGGCAGGATCGATGATGGCCCAGCTGTGCTTGGCACTAGGGTCCCACATCTGTTCCCAGCCCAGCACTCTATAGGGTGGAGGCTGGGGATGCGTGGGAACACACCTCAAGGACACTAACCAGGAGCGGGGCAAAGTAAAGCTATTTCCTGTAAGAAATGGTGAGGGAGAAAACGTGACCCAGAGAGAAGATGCTCCAGCTCCCGAGGTAGAAAAAGGAACAGACATCCCAGGGTGATCAAAGAAAACAGAAATAGGGTCAAGGAAAACCAAAACTAGAGGGAGATGGAGGTAGGTTCAATACAATGAGGAACACAGAACTGTGATTCCAGAAGAGTCACAGGCTCGTGAGGTGGCAAGATCTGCATCCCTACAGGTGACAGCCCACCTGTCATCGAGATGAAGTCAGCTAGAATTCAAGACAAATTTTCAGTTCCCTTCTAACTGAAACTCCAGGCTCAGTTATCCGGTGTAGAACCCCCACCAAACCCAGTAACCCTCAGGTCCCTCCACCTTCTTTCCTTGTCCTGACCAAGAAACAGAGTGCCTTGACCACTCTGTGACCTGGACAGCTGCATGGCTCCCCCTCTGGGTTTGAACCCAAGCTGGGGTCTTGAACATTCCCAGGCACTAATAAAGTTGTTGAGGTTATTGCTTGAAGCATGGAGAAATCAACTATGTCGCTGAACACATAGAAACTACCCCTGACCCTGAGCCAAATACCTTAAACCCTCATATAACCCTGCCACCACAGTAGGGATATACCTGGAAAGAAAATCTCTTTTCTCACTGTCTGTTGCAAGGATGATAAAGCTCCCTAAGTTCCCCCTAATAAATGTTTGCGGCTGGTCACCCTGGTGTTTGATGCTTCTTTCTTTGGAATCCCAGATGGTCCCATCTCGGGACGGTCTGAGACAGTCCCTTGCAGGAACTCCCCTGTTGCCTCTTTGGGGTGACTCGACTCCAGGGCAGGTTCAGTGGCTAGAACATCCCAATACAGTCATGCACCACGTAACGATGCTCCAACCTTTTGGTCAGTCGCAGATCACATATATGACAGTGGTCCCATTAGGCTATAATGGAGCTGAAGAATGCCTATCACCTAGTGACTTATAGCAGCCCTAACTTCAGAGCATGAGGAATTACTCAGGTTTTTGTGGCAATGCTGGTGTGAACAAACCTACTGAGCTGTCAGTCATATAAAAGTATAGCACAGATAGTTACACACTGTACACCATATTGACAATAAGCAACTGTGTTTCTGGTTTATATATTTACTAAACTAGGCTTTTTATTTTTATTTTAGAGTACACTCCTACTACTTATGTTTTTAAAGTTAACTGTGAAACAGCCTCAGGGAGGTCCTTCAGGAGGTGTCCCAGAAGAAGGCATTGTTGTCACAGCAGATGACAGCTCCATGTGATTATTGCCCCCTGAGATCCTGCCAGTGGGAAAAGATGTGGAGGAGGAAGACAGTGGGACTGATGATCCTTACCCTGTGGAGACCCAGGCCAATGTGCATGTTTGTGTGTTAGTTTTTAATAAAAAAGTGTAAAAAGTAAAAAAAAAAAAAAAAAGAAAAGAAAACAGTTTATATAATGAGGATAAATATATTTGTGCAGAAGTACAATGTGTTTGTGTGTTAAGCTAAGTGCTATTCCAAAAGAGTCAAAAAGTTAAAAGTTAAAGTTTATAAAGTAAAAAAGTTATACTAAGTTAAGTTTATTATTGAAGAAAAAATTTTTCTTTTCTTTTTTTTAAATATATATACTTTTAATTCTTAGTTTTAAGTTTTTCATTTTTTTTAAGAAAGAAAAGAAAGAGAGAAAGAGAAAAAAAAAGAGAATGAAAGAAAGGGAAAAAGAAGAAGAAAAGAGGGAGAGAGAATGGGAATCTTGCTCGATTGCCCAGGCTAGAATGCAGTCTAAAAATGGGTATTAAAAAGTTCTTTATACTAATAATTGTGTTATACAATGGAGACAGGAAGGAATAAGGGAGGAAAATAACAAACAAACAGCCAACCAATATTTCATTTAAACCTATGAAATGCTATGTAATTGCTGGGGAGTGACTTACTCCCAACCATATGGTCACTTTTAGAATAAATGTGATGTGTTACTAAAAAAAAAAAAAAAAATGTATGTTCTGTGGATTTGGAGTAGAGAGTTCTGTAAATGTTTATTAAGTTTACTTGTTCGAGGTCTAAGTTCAAGTCCCGGATATCCTTGTTAACCTTCTGTTTCATTGATCTGTCCACTATTGACAAGGTAGTGTTAAAGTCTCCCACTATTATTGTGTGGGAGTCCAAGTCTCTTTGTAAGTCACCAAGACATTGCCCTGTGTATCTGGGTGCTCCTATATTGGGTGCGCATAGACTTAGGATCGTTAGCTCTTCCCGTTACATTGATCCCTCTACCATTACACAATGTCCTTCTTATCTCTTTTGGTTTCTATTACTTTAAAGTCTATTTTATCAGAGACGAGAATTGTTAACTCCTGCTTTTTTTTTTTTTTTTTTTTTCTCTCCATTTGGTTGGCAAATCTTCCTCCATCCCTTTGTTTTGAGTCTCTGTATATCCTTGCATGTGAGATGGGTCTGGATGCAGCTTACTGATGGGTTTTTTAGAATGGCTGATACTGGTTGTTCCTTTCTGTATATAGTGCTTCTTTCAGAAGCTCTTGTAAAGCAGGCCTGGTGGTAATGAAATCTCTGAGTACTTGCTTGTTTGTAAAAAATTTTATTTTACCTTCACTTGTGAAACTTAGTTTGGCTGGATATGAAATTCTGGGTTGAAAGTTCTTTTCTTTAAGGATGTCGAATATTGGCCCCACTCTCTTCTGGCTTGTAGGGTTTCTGCTGAGAGATCTGCTGTGAGTCTGATAGGCTTCCCCTTGCGGGTAACCTGTCCTTTCTCTCTGGCTGCTCTTAGTATTTTCTCCTTCGTTTCAACCCTGATGAATCTAATGATTATGTGCCTTGGGGTTGCCCTTTTTGAGGAATATCTTTGTGGTGTTCTCTGTATTACCTGGAGTTGAGTATTGTACTGCCTTGCTAGGTTAGGAAAGTTTTCCTGGATAATATCCTGAAAAATATTTTCCAGCTTGGATTCATTCTCTTTGTCACATTCAGGTACACCTGTCAAACGTAGATTAGGTCTTTTCACATAGTCCCATATTTCTTGGAGACTTTGCTCATTCCTTTTCACCCTTTTTTCTCTAGTCTTGTCTTCTTGTTTTATTTCATTAAGTTGGTCTTCGACCTCTGAAATCCTTTCTTCTGCTTGATCAATTCAACTGTTTAGACTTGTGCATACTCCGCGAAGTTCTTGTATTGTGTTTTTCAGCTCCATTAATTCACTTTTATTCCTTTCTAAATTGTCCATTCTCGTTAACATTTCGTCAAACCTTTTTTCAAGGTTCTTAGTTTCCTTGCATTGGGCTAGAACATGTTCTTTTAGCTCACAGAAGTTTCTCATTATCCACCTTCTGAAGCCTGATTCTGTTGATTCCTCACATTCATTCTCGATCAGGTCTTGTTCAATTGGTGATGAGGCACTGCAATCCTCTGTAGGAGGAAAGGCATTCTGACTTCGGGTGTTTTCAGCCTTTTTGCACTGGTTTCTTCCCATCTTTGTGGATTTATCCACCTGTCGTCTGTGTAATTGCTGACTTTCAGATTAGGTCTCTGAGTGGACGTCCAGCTTGTTGGTGATAAAGTTTTTTCTGTTTCTTAATTTTCCTTCGGCGGACGCCCCTCCCCCCACAGAGCTGGACCTTCCCGGGTTCAGCTGTACTTGCTGTGAAACTCTCAATCCTCAGCAGTTCCAACTGCTGTTGTTTTTGTGTGTGTGTGTGGAGGTGGGGACCAGCCTTCCCCTGCGGCGACCCACTACGCTGGCTGAAACAGCGGCGTTGAGATTCGTGGCGCTTTCTGCCCGGGAATCTCCGGGTCTGGTTCCCCCACTTCGGTCCGCTTTTCAATCAGCTGAATGGGAGACTCTGCCTTCCCGGAGCTCCAACGCCAACTAAAAGGGCACTCAGTCCCGTATACTCCGGATTGAGAACCGCCGCGCCGGGGTGCCTGCAAAACGGTCGCGCCGGCCAAAGAGTCGCGCTGGCAACCCGTGGGGCTCCTCCGCCGGGAATCTCTTGGTCCGTGGGCAATAAAAATTCGTCTGAAAATGTGGCGTCCACTCACTCTCTGCGCTTTCAGTGGGAGCTACAATCCTGAGCTGCTGCTAATCGGCCATCTTGGATATCTCGCCAGAAAAAAGTTTTTCTTAAAACTTTAGTAAAGCAGCCAGGCACGGTGGCTCACATTTGTAATTCCAGCACTTTGGGAAGCTGAGACAGATGGATCACGAGATCAGGAGATCAAGAGCATCCTGGTCATGGTGAAATCCTGTCTCCTAAAATACTGGCGTGCGCCTGTAGTCCCAGCTACTCAGGAGGCTGAGGCAGGGGAATTGCTTGAACCCGGGAGCTGAAGGTTGCAGTGAGCTGAGATCGTGCCACTGCACCCCAGCCTGGTGACAGAGCAAGACTCCATCTCAAAAAAAAAAAAAAAAAAAAAAAAAAAAAATGTAGTGAAGCCTAATTGTACAGGGATAGAGTCTACAGTTGTGGAAAGTAATATCCCAAGCATTCACATTCACTCAGCACTCACTGACTCACCCAGAGCAACTTCCAATCCTGCAAGCTCCATTTGTGATAAGTGCCCTAGACAAGCGTACCATTTTTATCTCTTATACTATACTTTTACTGTACCTCTTCTATGTGTAGATACATTAGATACACAAATACTTACCACTGTGTTACAGTTGGCTACAATATCCAGTGGCTCACAAGCTGCACAGGTTTGTAGCCTAGGAGCAACAGGCTCTACCACGTAGCCTAGGTGTGTGGTAGGCTACACCATCTAGGTGCGTGTAAGTGCACTTTGTGATGTTCACACAATGACCAAATCACCTATAACAATGTGTTTTTCAGAACGTCTCCCCCATCATTAGGTGGCACATGACTGTACAGAGTTTTACCACATAACTCATCTAGATAGAATATACCCAGGCCATATGAAGATTACACATTCTCAAAAGAGCAAATTATAAATATGCCTAATTCACACCAAACATACAGATGTCTTTGTCAGCACTGCAAGGACACCATTATGAATATGGAATGCAATCAAGCAATAGGTACACAGGAAGGCCAGTGAAAGGGAGTACTAGGTTGCTCGGAATGAGGGCAGAAGAGGTGCCCTTAGACCTAGTGGAGCCCATTAGCATGTGTTCTTGTGAGCCCCATAATGGAATCCTGGGGTTCACATAGCAGAGAGGCTCTGCACAGGTGACAGGGAGGGGGGGCCAAATTAAGCACTGGGTCCTGTGGAAAAGCATGCCCCATGCAAAGGACGCTTCCCCCAGCATATGGAGAGGTCTTCTTGGAACCTCTTCATGCAACCATTACCAAAGAATCAGCAGGAATGTGACACCTGTTGTGTTACAATCACAAAGCCCTGGTCACTCTAGTGAGGAGACTCACTCTACTACTACTCATTATGGGATGGGATGGTGCCTTCCTTCTGAAGAATGTAATCTTCCCAGCATACCATTTACAGACTTCCCAGCTTTGCTCCATATGATGAAATGCTTCTAGGTCTCCAGAGCCAACAGGGCTCTTCCATTTAGTGGGTCCATCTGTTCTGCAGGTCAGTTCGCTGGTTAAGCAAGTCATGCCTTTCCTAGTGGGTTGGGAAAACAATGACACTATCCTGTTACATGACGAGATGTGGTGAGCAACACTCCATGGTCCAAAAGAGTCCTTCTTAGCCTGATGTGGTGGCTCACACCTGTAATCCCAGCACTTTGGGAGGCTGAGGCGGGAGGATCACTTGAGCTCAGGAGTTTAAAACCAGCCTGGCCAACATAGCAAAACCCCATTCCTACTGAAATTACAAAAATTAGCGTGCATGGTGACAGGCACCTGTAATCTCAGCTACTCTAGAGGCTGAGACGTGAGAATTGCTTGAACCTAGGGAGCGGAGATTGTAGTGAGGCAAGATCATCCCACTGCACTCCACCCTGGGCTACAGAGCCAGACTCCAACTCAAAAAAAAACAAAAACTAAAACAAAAGAGCCCTTCTTGGTCCAGCACAGGCCTCTTTCTAAAGCTTTCCTCTTACAAATAATTTAGGCACAATCTAAAGAATCATACTTTTTGTCTGGGCATGGTGGCTCTCACCTGTAATCCCACCACTCTGGGAGGCCAACGTGGGCGCATCACTTGAGGCCAGGAGTTCAAGACCAGCCTGGCCAACATAGTGAAACCCTGTCTCTACTAAAAATACAAAAAATTAGCCAGACATGGTGGTGGGCACCTGTAATCCCAGCTCCTTGGGAGTCTGAGGCAGGAGAATCACTTGAACCCAGGAGGCAGAGGTTGCAGTGAGCTGAGATCGCGCCATTGCACTCCAGCCTGGGTGGGTGACAGAGCGCAACTCTGTCTCAAATATAATAGTGATAATTTTAAATCAATATGGAAAAATTATCTTGAAAAAAAATCTTGTTGGCCATTTTCATTTCTTATAAGTCTTGTGCCTCAGAGAACCAATTATAAAAACATTTACGCAGTTACTGTGTTCCACTATTAGAAATTTAAATGTTTAACTTAATTTAATTATCCAAAGGAATGTTAATCAAAAGGACAAAAACAAATGGGAGGCAAGGGGCTGTAACCCAAGGCTGAATGTACTCTCTTGTTCAAAGTGGTCATTTGTCAAAACCATGAAACAAAGCTTCCTAATTCTAGAAACAAAAGAACGTAAGCTCCAAAACCTTCATGAACCATTTCCTCCAGCTCTAAAATTCTGTGATTTTACCATGACTCCCCACCACCAGCACCTCTAAAACAATTTTTTAAATAAAAAGTATATCATATACAAGTTCTGGTGTCCTTCTGTGGCAGACCTTCTCAGCACAAGTGAGGACAACAGTCACTGACCTGCAGAGGGATTCCATTTCCCTAACCAGTGAGTTCAGGCCAGACAGGGGATTTGCTTTAGAAAATGAATTGTGAGCAAAAATGCGTGTTCCTTCTGGATGGAAGCTTTAAGAGTTAGGAGTTGCTTCATTGCACTCTTCTCCCATTGCAGGCAATGTTCCGGATAGGGGCTGATCTGCCAACCCAGGTTCCAGAGCGAAGATGACAGGGGAGAGGACTACAGCAAACCTGCCAGGGGCAGGAGCATCAAACGAGAAATGAACTCTGGTGGTCATAAGCCACTGAGACTTTCAGCTGTGTTTGTTACCACAGCCCAACACAGCCTTATACTTGGAATTGCTCACCCAGTTAGTCAATATCTGCAAAAGCCTTTGTCTTCAGGATTATGAGATCCAATTTTAAAGTATTTTCAGGCAGATACGCGCTAAAATACATCCTTTACAAAAATTAGGTATTTACTCAATAGCCTTTTTTTCTAGTTGCCACTAAAAATAGGCTGACTAGCTAACCTAGGAATTCTGCAACGGGTGTCTCTTCAATCACCAATTGCTATAGTATTAGAAAAGTAAAAACTATATAGTGCATCTGCTAGAAACGACAAAGTGAAAACTCAGCTATTCATAGCAAAACAAGCACTTTAGGGTGGCTTCAGATTCTTATTCAGAGATACAGAAAGAATGTAGGAATGCAGTACTACAAAATTGTTAAAATTATTAATGGCAAGAAAGTAAAAAGACAAAAGTTCCATTTAGAAAATACTTTGTACAAACTATATGTTCCAGAACTACAGAAAGAATGAAACTTGCTTTTTCTATGCTGAAGAGGTTTCTAACATCCCATTTTGAATTCAGGTTGCCATAGAAACCAGTAGACCTCTGTATGGGATTCCATCAAAATTACTGCATAATTTGGTGCACACAGAAGAACCCTGTCTCATTCTCTCAACTTACAACAAAGCCACTACTCTGGCTTGAATCCTTTAACGAGTCTCATCGTCTGAGGCTAAAACATCTATTTTTAAAAATGAAGGCTAATGACAGTGACGTTCCTTTGAATTTAGACATTTTGCTTTCCAAGAGATAGGAGCAACGTCAACACGACCATGACCCACAGTCACGCTATTTGAAGCCAGGTCGGGATACATCAGTCACTGTTCCAGGCACGCATGTCTACGTTTGCACGCTCAGGTACCAACGTGGCTAGGAGGATATTTTTATGTATAGCCTCAATAACTGTGCTTTGGATAAGCCACAAAATGTATGATACAGCCACTATAACAAAAATATAATATTAATAGTAGTAATAGCTGCCATTCATTGTGTGCTTACTGTTTTAAATTATTTTTCTATATTAATGCAACCGCCCTGTGAATCAGGCTCTATGATACACAGGGAAGATGAGGCAAAAAGAGTTTTCATCGGTTGCCCAATATCATTTAGTTGTTAGAGGTAGAACTGCAAGTTTAACCCAGGTGTCTCTCTTCAGAGTTTGCATTTTTATCCACTAGGTTTACTTCTTCAGGCATCTCATCTTAATTTACAACTACAAATATGAGACAAGCTTAGCTCAGATTAAGAACACAGGCATAGCACCCACTCCAATAGTTATCAAGCTCTAGGGCATACATATAACTGAGGCTGCTTAATGAAAATGTGTATTCCTGGGTCTTCCATCCAGAAATTCGGATTCAACCTATCTGAGAAGGGACCTGTGCACCTACATTTTAACACCACCCCTAGTGTTTCTGACACAAGTAGTTCTACAGACCACATGTGAAAAATAATGATATTTTCAAACTCAGCTAATGAGTCATTGCAGACAGATGAATCAACTTCACCTATTCAGAGGAAAGCTGAGAAACAGAAGAGAGCCTTTTAAAAAATGAGATGAGAAAAGCAGAAATCAAGTCCTAAAACAATAAAGCTCTCATATACTGTATTTCTTAGAATTTTCCTCAGACCTCTGATCAAAGACTGTTTCTTCTAATTTTACACACAATTTTTTTTTATTTTTTATTTTTGAGAGGGAATTTTGCTCTCCTTGCCCAGGCTGGAGTGCACAGTCTCAGCTCACTGCAACCTCTGCCTCCCGGGTTCAAGCAATTCTCCTGCCTCAGCCTCCCAAATAGCTGGGATTACAGGCGCGCGCCACCACACCCAGCTAATTTTTGTATTTTTAGTAGAGACAGGGTTTCACCATGTTGGCCAGGCTGGTCTCTAACTCCTGACCTCAGGTGATCCACCCACCTCAGCCTCCCAAAGTGCTGGGATTACAGGCGTGAGCCACACCCGGCCTTTTCTACACACAATTCTAAGAAGCTATTTAGTTTGCAAAATCACAAAAGATTAGAAGCAAAAATAAATAAAAAGTGAAAACGGCTAGAGGAATTAGGGACCTCAGGCAGAAACACAGCCAACAATGAATGAAAGCAGGTAGAAAAGGGAGGGAGGAGGTGAGAGAAGAAACTTTAAAAATACAAACATTCAAAGAAGCACTAAGATCTGGGAGCAACGGGGTTGAGACCCTGAGCCCTCTACACACCTAGGAGGAAGGACTATTTCTCATAATGTGGTAAAAAACAATATTCCTGATGTTGTACCAACCAAAACCAGAAAGAAGCAGTAGTCAATTATTATATTTTTCATAGTATTTTCAAAAGACAAATAAAAAGGTCAAGTGCGGTGGTTCATGCCTGTAGTCCCAGCCCTTTGGGAAGCTGAGGCAGGAGAATTGCTTGAGCCCAAGAGTTCAAGACCAGCCGTGGCAACATAACGAAACCCCATCGCTACAAAAAACACAAAAAATAGCTAAGTGTGGTAGCAAGCACCTGTAGTCCCAGCTACCTGGGAGGCTGTGATAGGAGAATCACTTTGAGCCCAAGAGATCCAGAATGCAGTGACCCATAATTGCACCAGTGCACTCCAGCCTGGGCAACATAGTAAGACCTGTCTCAAAGAAGAAAAAAAAAAGACAAAGGTATCAAATATTTGAGGCAACTTTCCATTTAAATAATTGAAATGACAAAAACCGGAGTGCTGAAAAGCTGCTATGAGATCATTCTCTCTGGGGCTAGAGAGATGCTAAGAAATTTACTAATGGAGGTAGGTGAAGTCAAGGGGGGAAGATTTGGTTAGTGATTAGCACCTGGGGGCTGGGAGCAGAGAATACACACACCACAATGTATTTTGTCCTCTGCTGCTTGGAAAATATATGTTGCATTTACAATGGCACAGTGATCAGGCTTTCCTGTTGAACAAAGACCAGTATTACATTAATGCTTGCACCTGAGAATATTTTTGACTTGAGTACAGGCTTTTCAGGACAGTTACCCAGATGGTAATTTTCAACCACACTTCTTTTCCTTCAGTAAAATTGGATGAATAGAAGTTGTTTCAGATCATTTCTGATTACTGCTATGCCTCGAGAATAGGATCTTATACGTAAGCATCTTTTCAATCCCACTTCTACTTTTGATGGTCAGTTAGCACTAATTCAACAAGTTAGATGTATATAAGTGTCAGACAGGTGAGATAGCAAAAAGAAGGAAAATTATTCTCAGCTTTTGAGCTCCCTATATCTAGCAGTAATGGCACATCATACCTGCTCAGTACATGTTTGTTTGGTGAATGATGGGTGGATGGGGGGTGCGCAATGGATGAATGAGTGAGGACAGGTGGATGGACAGATAAGTGGATACATGAACAGGTGGATGAATGGAGACATTAATGGAAAAAGTAAGTGAGTGAAAATGTTTTCTGATAACACAAACGATATCTCCCCCAAAGGATGGAAATAAAGGTTAAAAGAGGTTAAATGGCAAGTGGATTGTAAGAGAGTTAAGATGGCTACCAAATATTGTGTGTGTGCATACACATGATCGTGTACATAAATTTACACAAAGGATCAGGGACAGAAGTGCTCCTCAATGAAACTGGTTTTCTCTTTTATTCATTAATCTGAAAATGTCAAACAACTCACACAGCTGAGAGAGGCAGAAAGACTGTGCAGTGGGTATATGGGCAAGTCAGTCGTACCTACGGCTGGCCAAAAGAACAAGAGGAATCTTTAGACTGAAACACAGTCAGAATGAGAGAGACAAAGAGGGCCCAGAAGCAGATGAAGCTCTTAAAAACTCAAGGAAAAACCACTGTGTTTCTATGCCTCCACCTCCAGGATTTGCAGCTGCAGCCTATGTGCACATTCCCACATCTATGTCTCTGGAACTTAGAGGTCCTGGGCCAGTCCTGTTGATTGTGGGCTCTACCCTTTAAGGAAAGGAGAGCCTCCTCAGACTAAGAAGTACCCAACAGTATCGATTTGAGATGCTGGGGCCATGACAGTTTAATTGAGAGAGGTTGTCAGGCATTTCTATGTCCCTTTGAATTGTGATGGGATCAAGATGGTGGGTGGCATCCTTCTCCTGTTCTTCCAGAATGTCTCCTATTATTGTCTCCTGAGTAAGAATTGGATAAGTGGCATTGTCTAAAGTCTTCCAATTTGGCAATGAAATCATGATGACTTTTTAGAGAGCATTTCAGTATAGGGTGAGGGGGCAAGAAGCCAAGTGCTCCTGTCTGAGAATGAACTGGAGGTGAGGAAATACAGGCAGTGGGTAAAACATTGCTCTTTTATGATGTCTGATGATAAAGAATAGAAAGATCCAGCAGTCGTTTGAGAAGGAAATTGTGGGGATTTAGTAGGTGTTTGTTTTTGCTATTCTTTTGATTTCAGAATGGGATATACTTCGGTGCCATTAAGCCAAAGGAGACGTTCTCAGAGGAGAGGGAGAAGACTGAAGTTCAAGAGCATAACCAACAGTGATAATTAACAGGCGGCGATGCTAGTAACAAGGTTGGAATTAGAGCTCACCCAGAGGAGGAAGCCTGGGAAAGGACAGCACAAGGCATTTCCCTTGTCTGAAACACTAATGGAGGCAGGTAACGCCTAACCTCGGGCACCTAAATTGGGGTTTATATAAATGTAAATATTTAATATCCTCCACCTGCAATGAAGGCTTGCCCCAAAAATTAATGCTTAAAATAACTCAGAAACTACTAGCATGGAGATTGAAGAAAAAAAATAACTCTGAAACATTAAAACAATGTTTTTTCAAATTATCTTCTCTACCTTATTGTTAAGCAAGCAGAAAAACACATATCCATTTTAGAATGATTTCAAATTAGAAAAGAATTATAGGCCAGATACTCAAAGGGTTAAAACTTCAAATAAGGAATAATGTTACCCTGCTGGCAGCCAAAGTTCGATGTAATGAAAACAGGCATATTCGTTGCATCGATCCATAATCTCTTAATATTTGACTTGCCTCAAAATTTCCGTAGACTATTGGTGAAAGCATGGTAAAAAATCTCTTCATATGAAAGTATTTGGCTTTCAAAAATGCTGTCAAAACTTGCATAAATATTTCACATTTGTTCTAAATAATAAAACAATATCTCTTTTCCCCTTCTCATATGTGTGTAAATCAATAATGCTTTATCAAGGATAAAAAATATCATTATATTTAGACTTCACAGAATTGGAGACAACTCACAAGGAACTAGATGTTGAATCTTGCATATGAAAGGAAGAAAACTGAAAAGCTAAAAGTAATCTGATGTTTCTTTTTTCTTTCTTTATTCTATTCTCACATCTTACTCTTAGGATACAGCCTATTCTTTTATCTTGCTGAACATTGGCTTTTTATGTCTTATCTTCTTGAAAAGATTTTCTCTACTAGAATAGGTATTTAAAGTCAAGGCTATATACACTCAAGAAGTATAAGCTCCTAATCTTTTAACATGTCATTTTGATCCAGTATCCAAAGTTGCATTAAAAAGCACATTTACAGATAAGTTCCTTCACAGTTGTAGTGACTGCACATGAGCTCATCAGGTAAGTCTTAGGGTAAACAAAGAACCTCTCTCCTCCTCTCTTTGGCAACCGGCCTATTACTTGCATCTCTCCCCTTCAGCCACCACTGCATCACCTTCAACCAAATATACACCACTCAAACTGCTACCCTTAATTTAACTCCTGCAAATAAGCCCTGTTTGTTTATTGTTCACCATTCATTATACTCTGAGTGAAGGACAGAGATGAATCATACACAGCCCATAGCCATCAAGAAGTGGTGGACGGAATGTGAAACCAATAACTATTTCACAAAGGACACAATGTCTCAAATGATACAAAAGCAAAGTGCTTCAGAGTGCTTTGCAAAAAGCAACTAATTTAGTCTAAACACAATATGAAAACATGAGCAGTAATCGAAAATAATCCCTATTGCTACAATGCTTCTAAAATTCCCTGGTTTTTATTAAGTTGGACAAGAAATGCACTATTTCTTTCAAAGAGACACCAGAATATCATAGATCTCTATTTTTTAAATATGCTTGATTTGCATATATGAAAGAATGGGCTTTATTTTAAAGACCTGCAATCTCTCCATTTGTTTCAGTCCTCCATGCAAAGTCACATATTTACCTCCTACACTTAGACTCTTGGTATAATTTTTCCTTAATGAAATAACATGAAGCAAAGAATCATAGAAAGCAGAATCTACAGGGCTCCACAGCAGCCCCATCACCTACAACGTTGTTGCCACAACTCCCCTATCAGATCATGCACAGGACTCACAACTGTAATCATTAGACCCAGATGATCAGAGCAAAGGAATTTAGGGTTGTTTTGAGGTTGTTTGACAATATTTACATATTAGTCTGTTTTCAACTACTATGAAGACACACCCAAGACTGGGTAATTTATAAAGACAAGAAGTTTCATTGACTCACAGTTCTGCAAGACTGGGGAAACCTCAGGAAACTTACAATTATGGTGGAAGGGGAAAAAGGCGCGTCTTACATGGTGACAGGTGCAGGAGATACAGCAGGGGCGAGAGAAAGGAAGGGGGAAGATAGAGAGCATGAGCGAGTGCAAACAAGCGAAGGGGGAAGAGTCCCTTATAAAACCATCAGATCTTGTGAGAACTCACTATTTGGAGAACAGCATGGGGGAAACTGACACCATGATCCAATAACCTCCCACTAGGTCCTGCCCTCAACACATGGGGATTATGAGAATTAAAATTCGAGATGAGATTTGGGGGGGGATCACAGAGTTAAACCATATCAAGGAGGCCCAAGAAAAATAAAACTGAAATAAATTTGGACAAAGAGAATGGGCTCTGAATAAAGGCTACTGTAAAAGTGAGAGGTGCATAGTAATAGCGTTTAATATGAATTTCTGGGATTAAATTTTAAATAGCTTTCCTCCACCAAAGTAATGTGTAAAAACAACAACTTATGTGTACAATTCAATGAATTGAACATATTTATGTTATCACGAAGTCAAAACAAGACATTCTGAAAGCACAGATAAATTAGCACTGTGTCCTGGAGGCACACACCTATTTACGATGGTGACAATTTATATTTAAGACAAAGAAGCACAATGAATAGATTATGATAGGAATGCCTAAAATATCAGGAGCACCGTAACATGTTTAGTTTAAGAACCAGGGTTGACTGGGCACAGTGGCTCATGCCTGTAAGCCCAACACTTTGGGAGGCTGAAGAAGGAGGATTGCTTGAGGCCAGGAGGTCAAGACAGGCCTGGGTAACATAATGAGACCCGTCTCTACACAAAATAAAAATTAAAAATAGCCAGGTATGGTGTCACGTGCCTGTAGTCCTAGCTACTCAGGAGGCTGAGATGGAAAGACAGACTGAGCCCAGGAGTTCAAGGTTGCAGTGAGCTATGAATGCGTGCCACTGCACTCCATCCCGGGGTGACAGAGCTGTCTCAGAAAAAGAACTAATTGTTTACCAGTTCAAGGTAAATTGAGAAAAATACAAAGTGGTTAAAAAATGAACACATGCAAACACTGATTTTGTAATTATTTCGCTGACGATGGCTACTTTTGATCAATTGTGTTTGTCTGTCTCTTATATTTAAGTAGCTTCTATAAAGCCTTGCATAGACAATGATGTAATTTTCTTATTGGATAGCCCTAAAAATGGCATTAAAAGATTATATATTACTTTTGTTTTGAATCGTGAAACAAAGCAGTAAAAAATACTTGCCTCAATAGTTGCTTCTTCTTTTTTTTTTTTTTTAAAGACGGGGTTTCACCATGTTGGTCAGGCTGGTCTTTAACTCCCGACCTCAGGTGATCCGCCCACCTTGGCCTCCCAAAGTGCTTGGATTACAGGCGTGAGCCACCACGCCCGGCCAATAGTTGCTTCTTAACATAGCATACCAACTGCAATAGGGATCCACAGCATCACCGTAACTTTCCCCACAAGCAAATCATTACACAATTGAAGGGTGCTACACCCTTAGAGATCTGCCATTGTTTGCAACAATATGGTGGGCATCATGCATTTAAATATTGCAAAACCAAGGCCAGGCATGGTGGGTCATGCCTGTAATCCCAGCACTTTGGAAGGCCAAAGCGGGTGTACCATCTGAGGTCAGGAGTTCGAAACCAGCCTGGCCAACATAGGGAAACCCCATCTCTACTAAAAATACAGTAACTAGCTGGGTGTGGTGGCAGGCACCTGTAATCCCAGCTACATGGGAGGCTGAGGCAGGAGAATTGCTTGAACCTGGGAGGCGGAGGTTGCAGTGAGCTGAGATCACATCATTGCACTCCAGCCTGGGCAACAAGAGTGAAACTCTGTTTCAAAAAAATCCTCTTCTTTCATTTGTGTAAATTAAGTTTGATGTCTTCCTGAAAACAGGACATTGTTCAAAAGACTTTTATTTTTTCTTTCCTATCACAAAAAGTGTAACAGCTCAAGCTTCAGAGGTGAGAGCTGGGGAACAGTGGGGTGAGAACCAAGAAAGACAAGGGCCTTTTCTTCGAATTGTCCACTTCAGTCAACCTAATTCCAGATATGAACATGAACTAGACTCACTGCTAGCTCACGGCCTCTATTGTAAGCATATGAAAGAGCAGAAATGAGAAAAATATGCATTGTGCCTTAAGTGCAATGGAAACGGCTATAACATTAAAAGAATGATTGCCCGGGGGGCCAAATTAAATTAAAAATCTAGGAGTTTGGAATACCTCAAATCATCTACGTGGCGCAGAAAATATTTTGTTATTGTGACACAACAGCTTCTCTTCTAAAAGGAAAATAAACTTCAGGAAATTGAACTTCAAAGATGCAAAATATGTGTCAAAATTGGACATGCAGTAAAGTACTGTGTGTTTTAAAGGAATAGTGCCCCCGTGTGGTTTTTGACAAGATTTCAGAGAATGTTCAGCGTTGTCTCAGAAGTCACACTTGTTATACTGCAAACAGTGAATTTTTCTTGTGTGCATTTATTTTTAAACGTGATTACAGATGTGTCTGCAGCATAGTAGAAAAATGTCAGAGCTGTGAAGAGCTGCGTTTGCAGCAGGAGAGTTGCTCCATCTATCTCCGTGTTTAGTAAAGAGGATGGGAGGACAGGACATGCACAGGGCGCCCCCTGCAGGTGCTGATGCAGCCGACACCTCGGAGGGCGCAGGGTCCAGGCCATCACAAGACACTTGGCGTACGTGTCCATAGAGCTTCCTAGGAGCTAAGGGAAGTGAACCACGTCTCCCCTCCCCACCTGCAGTGGGTTCACACACTCTGCCTTTTCTCTTGTTGTTGTGAACAAGCTGACCAAATCCCTTACAGACCGGCCCTTCCACTCCAGCAGTGGATCTTACTCCAGGACGGGGCCCCAGCAATTCTCCTCCTTCCCGGCTGAATCTTCAGTATCTTCCTTTCCACTGAACTGTTCCCATCAGCGTCAACATATAAACATGCTATCATATTAATTTAAAAACCCTCTCTAGGCTCCACTTCTCCATTCCCCCTCCCCCATTTTTCTTTTTTCTTTGAGACAGGGTCTCACTCTGTAGCCCAGACTGGAGTGCAGTGGTGCAATCTCTGCTCACTGCAACCTCCGCTTCCCAGGCTCAAGTGATTCTCATGCCTCAGCCTCCTGAGTAGCTGAGATTACAGGTGCACGCCACCACACGCAGCTCATTTTTGCATTTTTAGTAGAGATGGGGTTTCTCCATGTTGGCCAGGCTCAAACTCCTGACCTCAGGTGATTGGCCCACCTCGGCCTCCCAAAGTGCTGGGATTACAGGCCTGAGCCACCACACCTAGGCTCCGCCCCTTTTACTGCTATAGTCCTTGAAAGAATTGTCCATATTAACTGACTCTAACTTCAATCTTTCCATTCTCTCTTGAACCCATTCCAGTAAGGCTTTCGCTCACTACTCTACCAGAACTGGTCTTACTGAGGTCACCAATGGTGTCCATGTTGTTAAATCCATTAAGGAATCTTGGGCTCATCTAACTTGACCCATTGACAGCATTTGACACAATCAATTCTTTCTTTCTTTCCTTCCTTCCTTCCTTTTTTTTTTCAAGAGTCTCGTTCTGTCACCCAGGCTAGAGTACAGTGGTGTAATCTCGGCTCACTGCAACCCCCACCTCCTGGATTCAAACGATTCTCCTGCCCCAGCCTCCTGAGTAGCTGGGATTACAGGTACCCACCACCATGCCCAGCTAATTTTCATATTTTTAGTAAACATAGAGTTCCACACTGCCTAGGCTGGTCTCGAACTCCTGACCACAGGTGATCTGCCCAACTCAGTCATCCAAAGTGTTGAGATTACAGGCCTGAGCCACAACGCCTGGTCACATTCCTCCTTTCTTAAAATCATTTTTTCTATTGGCTTCCAGGCACCTCCTCCTACTTTTCTGGCCACTCCTTAAATCTCCTTTGCTGGATCCACATCTCCCCCATCCACGAAACTAGTGATTCTCAACCCTGGCTGTGTATTAGGATCACCCAGAAAGCTGTGTGTGTGAGAGAGAGACAGAGAGAGAGGGACAGAGAGAGACAGAAAGAGAGAGAGACTTCCTCTGTTGTCCAGGGTGGAGTGCAGTGGTGCTGTTATAACACTGCAGCCTCAACTTCCAGGACTCAAGCAATCCTCCCACCTCAGCCTCCACACTAGCTGGAATTACAGGTGTGCACCACCACACCTAGCTAATTTTTTGTAGAAATGAGGTCTCACTATGTAGCCCAGGCTGGTCTTGAACTCCAAGGCTCAGGCAATCCTCCCACCTCAGCCTCCCAAAGTTCTGGGATTACAGGCATGAGCCACTGCACCTGGCCCTCACCCAGGAAGCTTTTAAAAGATAGTGATGCCAAAGCCTACCACTCTCAGCGATTTTGATTTAATTCATCTAGGAAGGACCTCAGGTGACTCTGATGTTCACCCAGGGTGAGGGTCACTGCTCTAAATGCTGGGATGCCCCATGGCTGAGTTCCCAGACCTCTTCTTTTTCTGTTTACACGCACTCTCTGGAAGATCTCATTAAGTCTCATGGCCTTAAATGCCTTTTACAGGTTGTCTTGGTTTCAATTCACCTGAAAGCAGAGACTGAGAAAAGGATTTGGATGCAAGGAGTTTATTTAGAAAGTGCTCGCATTCATTGGGAGTGAGAAAGTGGGAGAGAAGGAGAGAGGACGGAAAAGCCAGTGTAAATGTGCATTTTCAGGGTCACGGCTATGGTAACGGGGGCTCAGTTCTGCTGGGCCTCCTATAAAGTGAACACCTTTTTACCCAGTGGCATTTATCTGATGGCTTCATCTCCCATTGGTGGGGGGGTTTTCCAGGAGGTATTAACTCCCTTGCACATCTAGGCTGCAACGAGCTTCAGGGAAGAACAGTCGGCACAAGGTAAAAAGATACACAGTGTAAACTTGAGATGAGTCTGAGCTCACTCAAAGCAGCTGGCCCAGGACACCTGTGACAGACATCAAAGTGGGCCAACGGGCACCAGAGTTATGTGCCACATCTGATGCTTCCAAAAGGTATATGCCCAGCCCCAACCTTTCCCCTGAACTCCAGACTCACATATCCAACTTAAATATTTAGTAGGCATCCCAAACTTAACATGCCCCAAACAAAGTTCCTGATCTACTGTCTCCCCCACCAAACCTGCTTCTCATTATCTTCAAACAATGGCAAACCCATCTTTCTTGCTCAGGCCAAAAACCTTTAAAATCTTCCTTGATTCCTGACTTTTTCCCACTCACCACGTTCTACCCATCAGCAAAGCCTACTGACTCTACCTTCAACATACATCCAGAATCTGACCACTTCTCACCACCTCCACCACCCTGGTCTAAGCCATCATCAGCTCTTGTCTGAATTATTGCTCTAGCTTCCTTCCTCACTAGTATCTCTGCTTCTGCCCTCTCTTTTTCCCTTTAAACTATTCTCAGTTCGGCAGTCAGAGTGATCCTGTTAAAATGGAAGGGAGAATATTTAACTACCCTGCTCCAGACTACCCAAAGACTTCTCTTCTCGCCCAAAATAAAAGTCAGGGAACATGACTCAGTCCCTTGCGACCTCTTAGATCACATCTACTACTTGGCCTTTTTGCTCCTTAAATATAGTAGGCATGATTCTGCCCTGGGGCCTTTGTACTTACTATAAGCTCTGCTTGAAATCTTTTCCCATTTAATCACTTGTCTCCCTCATCATCTCCTTTTCCTGCCAACCCTATTTAAAATTGCAGCTCTTTTTTTTTTTTTTTTGACAAAGGGTCTCACTGTGTTGCCCCAGCTGGAGTGCAGTGGCGCAACAGGATCACAGCTCACTGCAGCCTCAACCTCCCAGATGTAAGCCATTCTCTCCACTCAGCCTCCCGAGTAGCTGGGACTACAGGCACATGCCACCACGCCCAGCTAGTTTTATTTTTTGTAGAGATGGGGGTCTCCTTATGTTGCCCAGGCTGGTCTCAAACTCCATGCTTCAAGTGATCCTCCTGCCTCAACCTCCCAAAGTGCTGGGATTACAGGAATGAGTGGCCATACCTGACCTGCAAGCTCTTTTCCAAATTTGTTTTTTTTCCTGGGCACTTACCACACTCTAACATTGTGTGTATTTTTCTTATTTATCTTGTGCATATCATAGGCACTCAATAAAATAGGAACTGAATGAATAAATGAGAAGACCAATCATTATAACCAAAATGAATATTTATTGAGTATTTTCCATATGCCCATATGCCAGGCACTGCCTATCAAGCACTCATTTAAGACTCATAATCAGCTTAAGAGCTAAATTCAATTATGTATGGATAAGTTTTTCATACATAACATGGAGATAAGAATCGAACTGATGCATAAGAGAATTGATGCATAAATTGCCAAAGTTATGTAATTATTAAGCAGCCTGATATAAGTCCCTACATATCCCATTCTGAACTACAGACTCTGACAACTAGGAAATACTGAGACTGGTTGCTAATCCCAAAGATGAATCCTGTCCCTAAATCTTTTGGGACACAAATGTCACTCTGACAATGACGTCAATGTAAATGAGCTCATGGTAAGAAATGAGTGTCCACTCAGTGACTTGGGAGCCACAGAGGAGCTGAACTAGAGAAGAATGCCACAAAGAGGAGGGTCAGGGACGTGCTGGTCAAGTGGACATTCACGCCACGGTACCGTTTCAGCAAATACCGACTGAGAGCCTCTCACCGCCTAATGTAGTTCTCAGCTGTGGAAACTGGATGGTGAAAAAATCAAGGAGCTTACAATCTAGCGGAAGAAACCATAATTAGATGCATTTTAAATATAAAATCAGGTATTGACAAGTTGTGGTCAGGAAAGCCCCCCTGAGCTTTCAAGCTCCTCCCCTGCCACCTCCCCTCCTGACTCACACCAGGGGAAGTACCAGGAAAGCCGTGTGCTACCTCTCTGGCTCCAGTGGGAAGCTCAGACCACACAAACTTCAGCCGCAGCCCAAATCTCTGACCACTATAAAAGCCAAAACGAGTTGCCCTCGCTGCTCTCAAGCCATTTTCTAACCTGCCTGAGAGCCTGCCCAGGTCTCCCCCAGAGAGCTTCGATTTGTGAGCAACACATCTCTTCACACCTTCTTAGTGCACAGCTGGCGCCCTCAGTCTCAATATCAGAACCAAACTTTAGGTCAGAGGTTGATACCTCCTCCCTTCTACACAGGCAAACACAAGACAAGGATCACCTGAGCAGAAACCTAATCGAATGAGAGAAGAGCAAAGAGGGTATGATCCATAATCTACTTTAAACTCAACACAACAATTTAGGACTGGGAACCCAAGGAATTCGGAGGACGGATACTGAACCAAAGGATTGTGGATTTGTTCACAATTATTGCTACCTCCAGACCAGCAAAGGACACAATTGGAAAAAGCTGCACTACAAAATTTAATGTACCTAAACTATGGAAATAGAACATGAACAAGCACTTCATCGGGGCCCAGATGAATTCTCCTGACAGCCACTGATGCCTTTGTTTCTAACACAGAACAGCGCAAGCCTAACTAGTGCTACTGTGGCCTGTAGACAAATCTCTCTGTAACTGAACCTTTGAATATGTAACCCATATGATTTCTAGATAATGATACGATCATGTAATTGTGTTACCACAATGATATATATAACCATATCATTTATATTTGTCTTTTTGTGAAAGAAGAAGAGAGTATCATTTTAATTTGTTTTCCTTGGAATCGGACCAAGGCTTCGACCAAATGAACAATCTGTTGGTTGAAAACACTTCATGTCTAACCACGTGGTGAACGGCTGGCAGTGAGATCTGGGAGAGTCACAAGGAAAGGAGGAGCAGATCCTTCCATCCAGTGTTTAAAATCTAGCAAGCAACAAGGAGCTCACACGAGTGGATATTAGCCAACAAACGATAAATACATACAAATGCTCCAGCTATTTTTGTTGTGTACAAGTGGCAGGAATGAAAAACTGAAAGTATTTGTCCAAGAAATCTTCACAAAGGATGGCATTTCTAAGTAACTTTGAAGAGAAAAATTCAAGTAGCTTGAGAGAAGAAAGTCCATCCAGAAGAAATGGATTAAGACCAAGGTGGTGGTGACAAGGAAGCAAACGCATTGTCATGAACTGAACCGTGTCCCCTCACAAATTCACATGTGACAGCCCTAACCTCCAATATGATGGTATTGGGATATATCTGGGAGGTAACTAGATTTAGATGAGGTCATGAGGGTCTTATAAGGACAAGAATCCCATGATGAGATTAGAGTTCTTATAAGAAAGAGAAAGCCCAGAGCTTGCTCTCTCTGCCACAGGAAGACACAGCAGGAAGACAGCCACCTGCAGATTAGGAAGAGGGTCTGCTATGTTCCGAATGTTTGTGTCCCCTCAAAATTCATAGGTTGAAATCCTAACCCCCAAGGTGATGGTGTTAGGAGGTGGGGCCTTTAGGAGGTGATTAGGTCATGAGGGCAGAGCGGGTGGATCTTGAGGTCAGGAGTTCAAGACCATCCTGGCCAACATGGTAAAACCCCGTCTCTACTAAAAATACAAAAATTAGCTGGGTGTGGT
Source organism: Ateles fusciceps (assembly GCA_036589455.1). NCBI lineage: Eukaryota > Metazoa > Chordata > Mammalia > Primates > Atelidae > Ateles > Ateles fusciceps. Next base: position 10,572,903 of record JAZHEH010001266.1, on the reverse strand, counting down.
GGCACATGCCTGTAATCCCAGATACTCGGGAGGCTGAGGCAGGAGAATCGCTTGAGTGAGTTGGAGGTTGCAGTGAGTCGAGATTGCACCACAGCACTCCAGCCTGGGCAACAGAGCAAGACTCCATCTCAAAAAAAAAAAAAAAAAAAAGAAAGAGGCCCTGGACTGATCCCCCACCCCCTTCTACCATGTGAGGATACAGTGAGAAGGCACCATCCATGAACCAGAAAGTTGCCAGACACTGAATCTACCAACACCTTGATCTTGGACTTCCCACCCTCTAGAACTGTGAGAAATAAATTCCTGTTGTTTAGCCATCCGGTCTATGGTGTTTTGTTACGGCATCCTGAGCTGACTAGTACAGTCATGCATCATGATAGTAAGTAAAGAACAAATTACACAAAACGGTGCACTGAGTAGAGAATGCTGAAGCCCGAGTTCAAGAAGCCTCATTTTCTTTTTGAGGCAATTGTGAGCACTCTCACCTTCTAAAATTGATACTCATGTCAAGCAAGGTTGGGGGAAGATGATTCATTCACTGCACAGCCTCGGCCCTGGGCGGAAAACATGGCAGTAACAGGGGAAGTGGGTGCAAGCAGTCCAGGGGAAAGGGCATCTGGGGTAGACAGGAGGTTTTGCCACGGGACTAGCAAGATATTTTACAGATGAAGAAATATCAATTTACCAAGAAACTTCCTTCCAGAAAGAAAAAGAGGACCCAAGAGAAGAATGACCATCATCCTGGTTTGCCCAGAACTCTTTCGGCATTAGCACCCAATATCGCACATCCTGGGAACCCCCTCAGTCCTTAGGACTGTTGGTCACCCTACAAAGGACACTTCACAAATTATTAAATCTGAACAAGTAACAGGCATAAGGAATTATGATGATGACTTAATGACAGAATAAGACTCTGAGGGTTGGCCGTGCACGGTGGCTCATGCCTGTAATCTCAGCACTTTGGGAGGCTGAGGCAGGTGGATCATGAGGTCAGGAGATCAAGACCATCCTGGCCAACATGGTGAAACCCCATCTCTACTAAAAATACAAAAATCAGCTGGGCATGGTGGCGCATGTCTGTAATTCCAGCTACTTGGGAGGCTGAGGCAGGAGAATCCCTTGAACCTGGGAGTGGGAGGTTGCAATGAGCCAAGACCATGCCACTGCACTCCAGCCTGGGCAACAAGAGCAAAACTCCATCTCAAAAAAAAAAAAAAGACACTGAGGATGAATCAATATTTAAATTGCTATTATGTATTATACAACACATGTAGTTCAGGCTGGTAGGAGGACCTTCCAGAAACTGGAAACATTGGACTCTGAGGATGAGAGAGCGCACGCAGATGAGTGGAGACTTCCCCCTCCTCCTGATCTCCCACTGTTGACGAGTGCTATGTTACCTGTACTGTGGCCCCTCTGCAGCACAGTCTGAGGGAGGAAGGCAGGTCAGGGCTTGCTGAAAGGCCTGGGATGAGGCGGAGGAGAAGCCACAGATGAAGCTCAGGTCTCCTCATCCTTATTTCTAGGCTTTTTCCCTGCCCATCAGCCCCTCCGGGCAGCCACCCAACCTCAGATTTCAGAGTCCTGATGGCCTCTAGGGAGTGAGAGGACAGTCAGCGGGGGACTCTGTGAGACCCTGAGGAGAGACCTGGAGTTAATGGTAGAAAACTAGGCAACAGGAAAAAAAGGAAGTTTTTTTTTGTTTTTTTTTTTTTTTGAGATGGAGTTTTGCTCTTGTTGTCCAGGCTGGAGGGCAATGCCACAATCTCAGCTCACCGCAACCTCTGCCTCCTGGGTTCAAGCAATTCTCCTGCCTCAGCCTCCCGAGTAGCTGGGATTACAGGCATGCGCCACCACGCCCGGCTAATTTTGTATTTTTAGTAGAAACGGGGTTTCTCCATGTTCGTCAGGCTGGTCTCAAACTCCCCATCACAGGTGATCCACCCGCTTTGGCCTCCCAAAGTGCTGGGATTACAGGTGTGAGCCACCACACCCGGCCGAAAAGAGGTTTTAAAAATGATCCATTTTTTTCGAAAACTGATATTTTCCTCCATTACTAGAAAACTGCCCTTCTGTCGGCATTCAGCTCTCTAAACAGCAAGCACCATGATGATGGTCTTGTCAAGTCAAGGGTGAAAGCCTCGCAGGCCGTGGCTTGCTTTACCAAAGGCTCCATCAGGGGATGGAAAACTCCCTCATTTCATATTCAGGCAAGAACAGAGTGCAACAGAGTCTTGATGATTCAAATGTCTGGATCCTTTAGGGTAGAGAAAGGATGTGGCAAATCAGGGAGAAAGAAAAAAGGAATAGGAGGCACATGACCAAGTCTGATTTTTCAGACCTTCTGTTAAAACTGCCCCACAGATGGTTTCAAAATATAGAACCAGAGACTGCAGAGAGCTGGAAGGAATCCCCTTCCCCCAGTCCATTATATTGGCTCCATGGAAAAGAAACTGGCCTCAGAAGGGAAAGGACTGACCCAGGCCACACAGCCAGACAGGGCCAACAGCCATGTCTCCTGACTCTCAGCCGAACCTCTTTTCCCTAAAATACATTGAACCAAAACCTACTTGGCAGCCCACAGAAATTAACAAGTAAATTGTGAACTTGCTATTCATTTTATCTATCAACTATTGATGGTGGCACATCTAATGCAGTAGGTCATAATTTTAAGGAAGTCGCAATTATACATTCCTTAAAAAAACAAAAATAGAGACTATGGCTCAACCATATATTACCGAGATGTTTTAATACAACTTTATTAAGCCAGGTGTAGTGGCTCATGCCTATAATCCCAGCATTCTGGGAGGCTGAGGCCGGCAGATCACCTGAGGTCGAAAGTTCAAGACCAGCCTGACCAAATGGAGAAACCCCCGCCTCTATTAAAAATACAAAATTAGCTGGGCATGGTGGCGCATGCCTGTAATCCCAGTTACTCAGGAGGCTGAGGCAGGAGAATCGTTTGAACCAGGGAGTCCGAGGTTGCGGTGAGCCGAGATCACGCCACTGCACTTCAGCCTGGGCAACAAGAGCAAAACTCTGTCTAAAAAATCTAAATGCTTATTGCTTAATGCATTTTCTCTCACCAAAGAAAGTCTCAATATACTTTATATGTTTCCATCTTAAAAAGACTTTTTAGGCGGGGTGTGGTGGCTCGTGCCTATAATCTCAGCACTTTGGGAGACTGAAGCAGGAAGATTACTTCAAGACCAGCCAGGGCAACATAGCGAGACCTCCCCCATCTCTACAAAAACAAAAAATTAGCTGGGTGTGTTGGCATACGCCTATAGTCCCGACTATCCAGGAGGCTGAGGCAGGAGAACTGATTAAGCCTTGGAGTTCGAGGTTGCAGTGAGCTATGATTATGTCAGTACACTCCTGCCTGGGCAAGAGAGCAAGACCCTATCTCTTAGAAAAAAAAAAAAAATAGAAAAATGAACTAGGTTGTGTAGACAGGTTCCTCTGCGGAGCTTCTACTGCAGGCCTGAGTGAGGCACTGGCAGCCAGACTAGACCCTGGAGAATAGTATGCCAAACAGGAGGAACAGACAGGGCCAAGCTCCCCAGGTGGGGAGGGGACTAGCATGTTCGAGAGGAGAAAGAAGACCCAGGCGGCTGGTTATATCATGAACGAGGAGAAAGGGGTTGGGGGAATGAGGATGAACAGGTATGCTGACACACGGTTTTACAAAAGGGCAGCTTTTGACTTGCTGAAGCAAATTAAACGCTTCGGCTAAATCCCTGCTCGGTGCTGTGGACAGGCTGCCACCACCTCTCGGAAGTGACTGAACACAACAGGGAAGGGACGGAGAGATGCGACCAGCATCTTAGAAGAGCAACTCCAGCCTCTCTCCTTCAACTCCAGCAGCCACAGTTGCTTGGATACCCAGGCAGTTCAGGTCTCCTGAGGTCTCCACATGGCTTCCAGCTGCCTTTCCAGCACACGAAGATTCTACCCTATCATCCTCTGCCATTTAAGGCGAGAGGCAGATTCACTGTGATCTGGGTAAATACCATTTCCAAAAAGGAAACCGGCACCCAAACCTCCCGTCTTTTATAAATTCTCCTGCACAGACGGTATAGTCTCAAAGGACGTAGGAGCCAAACTTGGGGGGAAAAAAATTGTTTTCTCCCCCATTTAGAAAGTTCTAAATAATCTGACACAACATTCAGCTAGCGGGGGTGGGAGAAAGTGGGAAGGAGGACTTCAAGGTGAAAGTCACATGAAATAAAGAGAAAAATGAAAAATGTAAGCTTTTGCCCTTTTGTGAGGACTTCTCTAATTCTCGTGATATTTCATACTTCCCTGAATCAAATGATTCACTCCTTCAGTTTGTAGGTAGCAGATATTTCCCTTCCTCATTAGCAAGATGCAGGTAGTCAGCAACGTAATAGAAGCAAGAACTTTGTATTGCTTGGTGTGTCTGGGTCACATACTATTTTTAATTCCTGTCTCCTAACACCTGGGGGAAAAAAATTAAGTTCAACAGTTCCTTACACGGGAAAAAAAAAAAGAGAGAGAGAGAGAGAAAGAAATGAGCATTTCTCCCTAACAGACAGTACTTCCAAATAAAACCCGTCAGGCTGAAGAGCAAGATGGACTCGGAGTGACTTTCTCCTCATTACTTATCTCCCAGCAGGGCTGTTAAATGATCAGAATGCCCAGGGTCGGTACATTTAAATTTCATTTCAAATTAAAATCCCAACAGAAGTCACGTCTTGCAAAGTAGGTCTTAAAAATACTTGTCTGCTGGGCAGCTGAGAGCTGCAGGGAAAGGAAAAGCAGAGACTGGAACGCAGGTGGCAGTACCTACTGAATTAAAAGCTCTAGAAGTCTCCATCAGGGCCCTCACACGGGGCTCCCGTGAAGGATGATGATGAGGAAGGGGCGAGGCCACGCAGCAGAGGAACTGAGGGCAAGGACGACAGCACTGATCCTGCAAGAGCAAGCTAACCTCGCTGCCTGCTCGGGCCTCTATTTCAAGCCCTGTTATCACAAAATGGGCAGGCAGCTTCCCCGGCAGAAAATCCCCCCATCATGAAAAGCATCCCATAAATGTCCATTTTCACTTAATGATCTGTATATGAATTAGAGAATGTGGGTTTTGGTTTTGTTTTTTGTTTTCCTCTCTAGGTGTCTGCAGTCCTGCCTTTAAAACACCAGGGATGGCGCCCAATACAGAGTTGCTGCTTTCTACAATGGCGCCCCCACCGCGTGCTTTTAAACACACTAAGCTCTAGGGTTATGAGGAAAGTGTTCCCTGGCCTTCTTATTCTCTAGTGAGTACTGTGTGGTGCTGCTTCACTGGGGGACTGGTTTCACTTTCTATTCTCAGTGGCATCTACAGCAGGCTTGAGGCAGAAGAGTTGACCAAAGGAACCATGAGTGTAGCTGGATCCTGGGAAGGCAGTGGCAAAAGTAATGGCAGTGGTTGATCAAGTGGCACCTGTTGTTAAATGAACAAATTCCCAATTTTCAGATGTAACCGTAAGTTCGCAAGTGCATTTTATAATCCAATGCCCTTCAAAATCCCAAACCTCTGGGTAGGAGAAGGGAAGTGACGTTCCATGAGAGATACAATGTCTGACACTGACTCCACCATGTTACAAGCAATATCCAGATGCCTCATGGGAAGAGGAACTTTCTCAAATGGATGATTTTCTTTTGTATATTTATTCGCTGTCTTACTCCAAAAATGACTCAAGACAAAATTTATTTGTGGCCAGGTGCAGTGGCTCACACCTGTAATCCCAGTACTTTGGGAGGCTGAGGTGGGTGGATCATGAGGTCAGGAGATTAAGACCACCCTGGATAACACGGTGAAACCCCATCTCTACTAAAAATACAAAAAATTAGCTGGGCGTGGAGGCACACACCTGTAATCCCAGCTACTCAGAAGGCTGAGGCAGGAGAATCGCCTGAACCCAGGAGGCGAGATTGCAGTGAGCTGAGATCGCGCCACTGTACTCCCCTGGGTGACAGCAAGACTCCGTCTCAAAATATATATATATTATATACGTATATATATATATACATACATATATATATACGTATATATTATATATATTTATATTCACTATATTAAGATGCACCTGATATGGATTAAGACGTCCTTGTTAGACAAACCACAAGAATAGCTCAGAATAACCAATAGACATTTTTCAAGCTTTTACCCCTCAAGCATTTCTGAGTTTAAAAGTTCAAGAATAAATTAAATTCTCCATGAGATTTTTAAACTCCGTCATATCATTAAGAATAAAAGTGTTAAATGTGCACACTTTGTTCACTGCAGCATTATTCACAACGGCCAAGAGGTGGAAGCAACCTAAATGTCCATCTATGCATGAACGGATAAACAAAATGTGGTGTATGCAGACAATATTATTCCACCTTAAAAAAGAAGGGAATCCTGCCATATGTAACGTGGATGAAATTTGAAGACGTTAAGTGAAATAAGCCAGTCACAAAAAAGATACTGCATGATTCCACTTACATGAGGTATCTAAAGCAGTAAAACTCTTAGAAGCAGAAAATATAATGTGGTTGCCAAGCGCTGGGAGAAGGCGGTAACAGGCAGTTGCTGTTCAATGGACATAGAATTTCAGTTTTGCAATATGAAAAAGTTCTAGGGATCAGTTGCATAATGGAATGCATATAGTTAACACTGCTGTACTGTACAATTAAAAATGCTTAAGATGGTAAATTTCATGTTTTGTTTAGTTTTGAGACATAGTCTCACTCTGTCTCCCAGGCCGGAGTGCAGTGGTACAGTCTTGCCTCACTGCAACTTCTGAGCCCAGGTTCAAGTGATCCTCCTGCCTCAGCCTCCTACATAGCTGGGATTACAGGCGTGCACCACCATGCCTGATTAATTTTTGTATTTTTAGTAGAGATGGAGTTTCACGATGTTGGTTGGTCTCAAACTCCCAACCTCAGGTGATCGGCTAGCCTCAGCCTCCCAAAATGCTGAGATTATAGGCATGAGCCACTGCGCCTGGCCAGTTAATTATATGTTACATGTTTTTTACCAGAATAATTATTTTTTAAGTGTTAAGGGCGGTGAAAGGCATATTTCAATGAATCTCTCTAGAGGCAGAGTTTCCAGAGTCTGGGAGTAATATTTCTGGGATACTTTAGGCTACTCAGACCACGTTTAGAGTATTCTGTCTTATTTTGGACACAATGGCCTTGGACCATGACTGAAAGACTGTGTAACATAGAACAAGTACACTCTGCCGTGACATGAGGTTCCTTCACAAAGTTTCACTTGACACATATTAACTGAGAATGCCAGGAAGTGCACTAGATGCTAGAAAGCAGCTATCACGAACTTCAGCTTCAAAAAGGCAGTGAACCTGAGCAGAACCCTTATATAGGTGTCTCTATCTCAAAACGTTCACTATGGCCTTAGCCACAAGGTGGCGCATGTAGACCATTTCCACACTTGAGGCTCAGGCCAGTTGTTTCTTGCGGGGCCACAGGTAGGGTCTTCCCTGGGCTTCTGTTTTGTTACCTTCTCAATGAGTCATATCTGAGAATCTTGGTTTGGCCAGAAATAATATAATATCCTTACCTCCTTTGAACAAGTCCTCAAAGATGGATATTACAGTAACATGCTTACTATACCTAATAATATAACAAGACTCTCTTTAGAATATAAATCAGAGAAATGCTTCAGTGGCAATCTATATCCCATCAATTTACAAACTGAGTGATGGCAAGAAAAATAAATTCTACTTGGATTCAAGTGTCAATCTTTGCTAAAGAAATGTGTGTGTGGACATGACAGAGGAATCATGTGGCTCCTAAATCTACTTACACCCTTCTTCTGCAAATGCTTACGTATCTGCCTTCTCGTTTTAGGGTTCTTCAAAGCAAAAGGAGAGGCAAGAAATAAATGCTCACAGATTTTGAAGTATTCCATGAACAACTGAATAATGTGACCTTCTGATTCCGGTGAATCTACATTTTTCTCATTCTTCTTGCTTAGACCAAAAGGACATATCCCCTCCTCGGTGAGGGTGCAGCATTTAGAATGACACTCTTCTTTTGCTAGGGATGGGAGGGGAGAAAGAAATGCTCTAAGGCAGCCTGGCCTCCCTCTGAGACCTAAAGGGAGGAGGGGAAGATTTTTCTTCTCCCATTCGGTTGCAAGTCAGCCAGGGGAACCATCCTGAGCCAAGACCTCAGCAGGCCTGCAGCACTGCTCGCCCCTCATCCTGGGAGCTGCCTGCCAACTGCTACAGCAGGGAGCTGGCCAGGGCCCAGCCTGCACGGCACACAGAGCCAGGCTGCAACAGCTGGATGCAGAAGGGAACCACCTTCAAGGAGGCCGCGACAAAATGTAGGGCCCAGGGAATCTGTTCAACATTCATGCCGGCCAGGAAAACTGGGGAGGATCAGAGGGCCCCCAAAGAAATGCATGTCAGGAACCTACTGGGATCTACCATGTTGTATTTGGAGGCAGGAGGTGGGAGTACTGGTAGCTTTCATAAATCCTGCCCATGGCAAAGTTCCTAAATTCTTCAAAGCATCAAGGATGCTGGCCTGCGATGGAACGCAGAACAAAAAGCCTTGTAAGGTAAGGGGTTGGTGAGCTTGTAATTCTGGGGTTTGGTAATTCTCACACCGGAGGGTGCACAAGCTGCTGGGAACTGCGCAACAGCCCTCCCTGGCCTTTTTCCAAGTTCTGCTCCTTGCCTTTGACCTAATGAGCCAAATTCAGACTGCATCTCCCCGGCGCAGCTTCTACTGACAGACAAGGGTTTGGCAAGAAGCTGGAATGCATCTTGATTGCAGATAATGAGCGTGCTCAGCAGAGATGAGGAGCACTTGGGACACAGGCTTCCACCTCAGCCCCGAGTCCAGCTGGGAGATGGAAGTGGATAGGTGTGCCAGAGCAGCTGGACGCCCAGAAGAGAAAAAGCCCACTATTCTCTGCTGCAGCCCGCTGACCCTTTTAACAGCTCATTAACAGCAGAGGCTAAGGCTTCCTTTTCGTCTTTCCACAAAAGACACGGCAGTAAAAGCAGGGCAGGCTGCAGAGTCAGTCATTTTCAAAGACTCATGGCAGGTGAGATTGGGAGGAGGGTGACAAGTTGTGGCCACACAGATGGGCACACAGGCCCTGACTGGTGCTAGGACTTGGCTGAAGTTACAAAGGTTAGTGATGGAGAGGACAGTTCCCTCAAGCCTCCTGCCTCCCAGCGCAGGACACTCTGGACAGACAAACTCCCACTCTCTTCCCAGCCTGTATGTCCCCACCCCAAGAGGATGCAACACTTCCTCATGTTTCCAGAGGTGACGCCCTGCTGGCCCACTGTCTAGAGCTCTGGACGGATATAGAGGAAAGATAATAAACTCTTCCAGAACTGAGGTCATTGCTTGCTTAGTTAATACAGGGATAATTAAACAGCATTTAAAAAAAAACAATGGTTTAGCTACATAAGCCAACATTTCCTTGTATTTTTTAAAAAACAAGAAAGATAGCTTTCTGATGTCTCTACTTAAGAGTCTTATTATTGGGCCAGGCGCGGTGGCTCACACCTGTAATCCCAGCACTTTGGGAGGCCGAGGCGGGTGGATCATGAGATCAGCAGTTCAAGGCCAACCTGGCCAAGATGATGAAACCCTATCTCTACTAAAAATACAAAAAAGAGCCGGGTGTGGTGGTGGGTGCCTGTAATCCCAGCTACTTGGGAGGCTGAGGCAGAGAATTGCTTGAACCTGTGAGGCGGAGGTTGCAGTGAGCCAAGATCATGCAACTGCACTCCAGCCTGGGCAACAGAGCAAGACTCTGTCTCAAAAAAAGAAGAAGAAGAAGAATTTTATTATTCCCTCAATGCTGAACCCAAACCTCTCCCTGACCAGTCTTTTGTAGGAAGCCCACACTCTTCCTACTCTGTTCATTTGCCAAGCAGCATATGGAGCCCTAGAATATTCTTGTTTTCACATAGGTTCTATCTTACATTTCCAACGACATTATTTGCTCTATGAGGACAAGAGCCTTATTTTATGCTCTATGTGTTAATGAAAACATCTGACAAAACATGATTGATAATTCTGTGCATGGCAGGCATACAGGGCAAGGGAGGAGGGTGGGACCAAGCACTGCTCACAGAAATGCAGACATTCCTTCTGATGCCGGACAAGCAGAGCGAAGCTCGGAGAAACTACAAAAGTCCTCAGAAACACAGTCAAAGGCATGAAGTAAGCACGGAAGAAGACCCCGTATGGAAAATAACATCTATTTTTCAAAAGAAATTAAAATAGAGAATGCAGAACAAAAGGAGACATTTATGGCAATGTTTCTTGGGTACACCTAAAGCATCATTTGTTGACAAAGTTAAAGTCCCTTAAGTCTTAGGGCAATGAATAAACTTTATAACCAAAAAGAATACGAATTTTAAATCCACCTTCTATTTCTACAAAAATTGTACTGGCTGGTAAAGTGATGGTCCCCTGTTTTCATTGCAGCTAAATGGGAATGTCTCATTTATGGGCTATTCTGAATAAATTAGCTGAGAGTTTTTTTAAGTATCAAAAATACCAAGAGGTCTAACCCACATACTAGTTAAAAAGTAGAATTTTATGCATCTGCTGAATCTGAAGGATCATGATTCTCCCATCTCATGGTATTTAACTCCTACATTTTATAAAGACTTCAATGACATCTAGAATCTTTAAATTTATAAATCCCTATCATCAAATCTGGCTCAGGTAATAGTTGAACCAAAGCATATAATGCCATGTCTATTCATGCCCTCACGTTTTACTAATACTTTCTTCAGCTAATTAAATTTATTTTATTTTTATTTTTATTTTATTTTAATTTTTATGTTTTTTTCGTTTGGTTTGGTTTGGTTTGGTTTTGAGACAGAGTCTTGCTTTATCACCCAGGCTGCAGTGCAGTGGCACAATCTCGGCTCACTGCAACCTCAGCCTCCCAGGTTCAAGCGATTCTCCTGCCTCAGCCTCCTGAGTAGCTGGGTTTACAGAGGCACACCACCCAGCTAATTTTTGTATTTTTAGTAGAGACAAGGATTTTGTGATATTGGTCAGGCTGGTGTCGAACTCCTGACCTCAGGAGATCCACCCGCCTTGGCCTCCCAAAGTGCTGGGATTACAGGCATGAGCCACTGCGCCCGGCTGAAAACTTCTTTTTAAATTTAATGAGCTGGCTGGAAACAGTGGCTCACGCCCTCAAAGACCATGGCAAAACGGTCACAACTGCAACTCCTGACCTCAGCCTTTTGGGCCCCTTGGGAGCAGAGTCCACACACTCCATGGAAGAAACACCATTAAGCCATCGGGACTTCAACCTCGGATAAAGCCCTTCTTCCTGTTTCTCCCCACCAACTTTTGGCACACAATATAATGATTCTGAGACACTAAGAAAGACAAATGATTTTTCTCTCTCCCATTTGCTAATCCCAAAGTATTACTTTATTCCTCTCTGGTACTTCTCACTGCAGAATCCTTTGTGTAGAGAGAAGTCTGTGTTCTAGGCTCAAGAATCTGTTTAATAAACCATGAAATTAGAAGTCATCATCATATTTTAGTTGCATAAGCTGGGTACTCATGGGAAGCATTTCTGCAAGAAGGTAAAGGGCAATCTGTAATGGGGACTATAAATTTCTGTTTAAATTTGCCACGAGTGATTAAATCCAGTTAAAATAATAATAATATGACAGTGGGAAAAAACATAGAAGGTGGGCAGTTGGCCAGGCCAGGGGCTGAAGGGACACTATTGCTGGTTCTGAGAGTTTACTAAAATCATTACCATGAAAGGTCTGAGTGTTGATAGGAGACTGGAGCCCAGAAACCGCAGGAAGAAAGAAGCATCTGGACAAATCAGTCCATCACCAAAAGACCTGCAGATTATATCGCTGGAGACATCTTCAGAAATCCTCTGATTTTCTGGCTTTGGGTATGACTTCTCTTTCTTCTTCCGAAACCATCAAAAAGGGAGATATTTTGCAAGTGATTAAAAGATAGTGTTCTACCTGGCATTATTGCAAGTAATATCCACACAGAAGTAAGAAGACGGTACGTGAGCACTAATTCCCCTATGACTTCCAGCAGAACATAAACCCAGAGAGGGCGGAGCCTCTGTCCTGCTCACCCCATCATTCCCAGCACTTGGAATAATGGCTGGCACATAGGAGGTGTTCAATAAATAGCTGAAGGAGCGAAAGAGTGAACTATGCGATCTGTTCAGTATGCCACACTTCTAGACAAACCTCACCCTAAATGCAGAGTTAGAATGAGCCATGCTGGGAAACTCTTAACTCCCCAAAGCCCAGGGCCAAGTCAATGACTCTGTAAAGGACAAACTTCCGAAGCTTCCAAACTAATTGCTACTAGGAATGATGAGAAAGCCATAATGCCATTTTTTTAGGTTCCCCTACTAACTAGTCTAGGGTCACCAGCAAGGCCTCAACCAGCATCCTGCTCCTCTTCCCGTGTAACCCTAGGAACGCTTTCCAATTCCATTTCCTTCATCCATCTGCTCCCCTCCCCCAGGCCTGGCTCTCATATGTTGTAGCCTGCCAGGGGGTTGGACCATATTTCTTGGTGCCTCAATTCTCTACTTCTTCAGCTCCTGCTTAACAAGGTCTGGACCTCCCAGGCCTCTGAGGATCCCTAAGTGAGTCCTACAGACCGGGCAAGTTACTCCTAGAAGTCAGGTTGAAGTCAAAGCAGCTAGACTAGCAGTACCATTGACCCAAATCAGCAGCTAAATTTACTACATTATTTACTGCTCATATTGTGTGGCCATCTGCTGATAGCAGATAATCATTAAAAAAAATGATCAAAAAAAGAAAAACGGCATTTTATATCTTATGTTCCCTCTTCTGGCTGAAAGTGCTGTTAATTTTATTTCTTTATTTTTATTTTTTTAGAGATGTTGTCAGAAGCATTTGAACCAGAGCAACTTCATCTTGAATAAGGACTGGGTAAAATAAGGCTGAGACCTACGGTGCTGCATTCCCAGGGGGGAGGCATTCTTAGTCCCAGGATGAGATAAGAGGTTGGCACAAGATACAGTCATGAAGACCTTCCTGATAAAACAGTAACGAAGCCGGCCAAATCCCACCAAAACCAGTATGGAGAGGAGAGTGAGCTCTGATCGGTCTCACAGCTCATTATATGCTAATTATAATATATTCGCATGCTAAAAGACACACCCACCAGCACCATGACCGTTTTCAGACGCCATGGCAACGTCAGGAAGTTACCCTGTATGGTCTAAAAATGGGAGGAACCTTCAGTTCAAGGGAATTGCCCACTCCTTTCCAAGAAAACTCATGAATCACCTGCCCCTTGTTTAGTATGTAATCAAGAAGTAACAGTAAGTATCAGCAGCTGAGCCGCCATGCCACTGCCACTGCTCTGCCTATGGAGTAGACATTCTTTGATTCCTTTACTTTCTTAATAAACTGGCTTTCACTTTATGGATTCGCCTCTTAATTCCTTCTTGTGCAAGATCCAAGAACTCTGCAAGATCCAAGAACCCTCTCTTGGGGTCCGCACTGGGACCCCTTTCCAATAACAACGAGGTCTCACTTTGTTGTCCAGGCTGGAATGCAATGGCATGATCATAGCTCACTGCCACCTCAGATTCCTGGGCTCAAGGGCTCCTCCCACCTCAGCCTCTGGAATGGCTGGGACTACAGGCACACACCATCATGCCTGCATAATTTTTTCATTTTTTTATAAAGATGGGGTCTTGCCATCTCCAGGCTCATCTCAAACTCCTGGGCTCAAATGTTCCTCCTGCCTCGGCCTCCCAAAGTGCTGGGATTATATGTGTGAGCCACCACGCTTGCCAATTTTTTTTACCTTCACACTTAGAACTAAAAGTGAGAGCGACTATGTGCATGTTTACACGTGTACATACATACACACATGTATGCCTACTTGGATTTTTTAACATACCTGTGGCAAGATGTCTCAAATCACTTATTTCTTTTGTTAAATGAATGGATTAATAGAAACTTACCCAGTTTTCAAGTGTGAAACTGTTCAGCTGAGCAGCATCGTTCTTCAAACGTTAAATTGTTAAATTGAGAGGACTTCTTTTCCAGGCTTTACGAACATTTGATTCAATCAGATTTTAGTCAGTAAATGAACAGAGCCATGCTTGATGGCACATACCTATGGTCCCAGCTACTCAGGAGGCTGAGGTGAGAGGATCACTTGGGCAAGGAGTTCAAGGCTGTCCTGGGCAACATAACAAGACCCTGTGTCTTAAAAAAAATTTTTCAAAATCTTTCAAAAACCAATAGAATTACAGGGGAAAAAAATCAAACTAAATTACTTATATAAAATATACTAAAAACAAAACAAACTTCTTTCTTTGAAGCATGGAGAATATCTAAGATTACATAAAACAAAAAATGCACTTCTTCTTTTTATTTTATTTTTTTGAGACAAAGTCTCACTCCGGTCCACGCTGGAGTAGAGGGGGCGATCTCGGCTCACTGCAACCTCCGACTTTCTGGTTCAAGTGATTCTCCCGCCTTAGCCTCCCAAGTAGCTGGGATTACAGGCACGTGCCACTAAGCCCAGCTAATTTTTGTATTTTTAGTAGAGACGGGGTTTCACCATGTTGGCCAGGATACTCTTGATCTCCTAACCTTGTGATCTGCCCGCCTCAGCCTCCCAAAGTGCTGGCATTATAAGCATGAGCCACCGCACCCAGCAAAAATGCACTTCTTTTAAAACAAATTATTAAAGGGAAATTTCCTATATAAAATCTACAACACAGAGTTGAGAAATCACTATTACTCCCAGGTAGGGAACGTACCAAGCACATCCTAATAATTAAAAACATTTAAAGGCCACCTACAAATAAAAACGACTTTGAATGAAATATTCCCAACATTTTCATCCCACACCCTTTGAGTGGGTCATCTTCTCTGGCCAGAATGCGTTTTCCCTCATCTTTGCCATCCTTTCACGAGCCTGGCCACCACAGCAGGTCCACAGCCAGACTCACTCAACTGCTTCCGTGGGTCTTGTCTCCAATAACAGACCATGAAAAACCCAAGGCCAGTTTTATTCTTCAAAATTTCCAGAGCATCTTGCACCCAAAAAGGTAACAACAATAAAAGTTTGCTAAACTGAATTGAAGCAGGAGAAAGAGAAGATGGGGAAGAGATGGTGGTGGGGGGAGAGAGAGATTTCGTGGGGGAGAAGGAGGATGTGGAGCAAGGGCATGAGATGATATTGTTCTGGCTTAGGATTTCCAGCGAGAAAAAAATGATTGCCACCATATAACGATGCCTAGCATGTATAACTAGATAAATGCATGTATATATGTATAGATATGGAGAGACATCATTTGCCAATTTTTTTCAGTGCTTTCACCGGCAGATACGGTTTTAAAGATAAGGACTGGGACTGTACCTGTGTTTACAACAGTAGCCAAAAGATAGAAACAGCTCAGTTGTCCATCAACAGAGGAGTGGCTAAAGACAATGTGGTGTATACATACAACAGAATATTATCCGGCCTTAAAAAGGAAGGAAATCCTGTCTCATGCTATGACATGGATGAACCTTGAGGATATGATGCTAAGTGAAATAAGCAGTCACGAAAGGACAACTACTGCGTGATTCTATTTATATGAGTTACCTACAGTAGTTAAATTCATGGAGACAGAAAGCAGAAGAGTGGTCAACAGGAGCCAGGAGGAGGACAGAATGGAGAGTTATTGTTTGATAGGTACAGAGTTTTGGATGGGATGATGAATACGTTGAGGAGATGAAAGATGGGCATGGCTGCACAACATGAACGTGACAGGTGCAGGAGGCAGATAACGAGGGTCCCTGGAGAATCTCCAACCGAACCCTCAAGTGTTTACATTAGATGCTTTTGTGCAGATGAGGGGGCCGGCCCCGGGTCTTGTGTGTGCATGCCTACAACGGACTGGGAACCCGCCTTTGCACTGGGAGGATAGCATGGAGCCACGGGAATTTGTCCCTTGGGCCTGGGGGGAGAAGCCCGGTCTCTTCAGCTCCTGTGTCGTGGCCTCTTTGATAGACGAGGTGGGAGCCCATTGGCTGAAGTCTGTCTCTATTTTTTTTTTTCTTTTTTCCTTTTTGCCCAGTAAGTTCTATTCTCCTCACCCTTCAATCTGTCCACATGTCTAATTTTTTCCTGGTCGTGACACAAGAACCTGGATTTAGCTGAACTTACCAAGCACATCAAGGAGCAAAAATTCTGCATCAAATGTACTTAGTGCCATTGAATTGTACTCTTAAAAATGGTGACAATGGTAAATGTTATATGTATTTTACCACTTTTTTTTTGTAAAGATAAGGATTGAAAAGGCAGATCGAGTACAGTCTCAAAGTCTTACAAGTAGCCTCTTCTTTCTTCCCCTCACACAACCTCCAAGAGCACAGACTGGCATTCCCTGTGGTTCCAAGAGAGTTCAGATGCCACCTTACGCATAGCTATGCATGCCACATTCATGCCACAGCTCTAAATACAGTGACTCGCAGCTAGCAGGGATTCATCAAACATTCGCAGATTCATTGAAAAGGGGAAAAAAACACACAAGTAATGAACAGTTGGAAAGTTTTTTTTAGAACACAGCTTGAAATAGAGGGGATAAAAAGTTCTGATAAATGAGCTAGTATGTAGGCAGATTGGAAATTAACAAGTCTGGGTCTTTAGAGTAACTGAGAATCAGTGGAAGGACGGAAAACTTTTTCCTTACTAACTACCTCTACTACTAGCAGAAAAAAGAAATTAAGCGTATAGAAATAAAATCAATGTGAGTCAGCTTTTTAAATAAACTAGAACAAAAGTGAGTTATTAAGAAGAAAGTGGCAATTATTTTACCTGGAAACTGATTATGTAACAGCATATTTTTATATCATACAGAGTGTCCATTCAGGGGGAGGCTAGAATGTCCCAGAACACGTAGCACCCCTGTTCTCATACGTAAGCACAGGCAGAAACATCACCAAATCCCCCTCCTGGAAAAGCTTATTAGAAACACGAATGCGCGCTGTGGCTCAGGAAGGTAAAAGAGGTTACATTATAAAAATGTTAAAGCAGCCCCTTTGGCCTAGAGCAATTTTATAGAACAATCACTAAGATGATAATCTCTCTCTAATTTCTTCCCTACAGCTATGGCTCGTTTCAACTTGACTGCTGCAAACAGGAGAATCTATTTTGCCTTTTTAAATATCTGCCTCTCCTCCTTCCATCTCACGCTCATTTCCTTTCTGGTTTAATTCTCCATCGTGACAACTCACAGAGTTCTATTTATTCAGCACCACACTTTGACACTGGAACTCCACATCTAAGAGAGTCCTTATTTCTACCCTTTTAAGATGTCACCCTAAGCAGAGGAGAAGCGGGTAAGCTGTGGCTGCTGGGCTATGGAAATGGGAAAGGAGATGAGAATTCTGCCTGTTTTTCAGCAAACCTTGACTTTTTAAATTAATTAACCCTGAAATTCTGGGTTATCATCTCAGGCAGCTTGTCCAAGTTCAAGTATCTGCACTAAACTGTGCCCAGGCACTACCACCCAGTTAGGAAAAAGGGTCTCTGACTATCCTGGGCCATGAGCACTGAACTTCTGCTAAGAAAAGATTCAGGCAAAACAAAGTTTCTTCACCTCAACATTATTGAGATGGAGCAGGGATCCCTCTCAGGGGCCTGCCCAGCTACCCCTCAGCCTGAAAATAAAGGAAAATTTGAGTCCCTTCAAGGGAAATTCTGGGTACCTAGCTAGCCATGCAGCCAGCAACTAGGGAAGTGAATGAATAACCTGCTAAGCAAGAAGGTCATAATAGCTTAACAATTGTCACCCCAGTACATGAGAGTCACGAGATGTTTGGTTCCCTATAGCAATTAAAGATAACATCTTGACTTATGTCCCTGAGTTGTTTTTCAGAAACCTGAACCCCTACCAGATGGAAAATGCCAATCGCTGTCACACAAACCTCAAATAAGGGGGAAGTGAAGACTGAACTCTGATGACAGTTCTTTGTTGTACATTTCTTCCTGAGGGGCCTGAGAGAGTCATGCCCACAAGCCAAACCTTGACATTCCTTCCTGCCTACCCCACGGTTTCAGATGAATTCTTACTTCCTTAACCAATTGCAAACCAAAAAATCTTTGAATCTACCTATGACCTGTAACCCTCATTTCAAGATATCCCATCTTTTTGGGCCAAATCAATGTATAATCCCCATGTATTGATTTACGATTATGCTTGTGTAACTTCTGCTTTCTTGAAATGAACCCCTGCCTTTAAAACCCCTCAACTGTAGATACTACCTTCACTTAGCCAGAGGGAAAAAAAAAAAAAACCCCTCAACTGGAGCCAGGTGCGGGGGCTCACTCCTATAATCCCAGCATTTTGGGAGGCCGAGGCAGGCTGACCACTTGAGGTCAGGAGTTTGAGACCAGCCTAACCAACACAGTAAAACCCTATCTCTACTAAAAATACAAAAATTAGCTGGGCATGGTGGTAGACACTTGTAATCCCAGCTACTTGGGAGTCTGAGGCAGGAGAATCACTTGAACCTGGGAGTGGAGGTTGCAGTGAGCTGAGATTGGGCCACTCTACTCCAGCCTGGGTGACAAAGCAAGACTCTGTCTCAAAACAAAACAAAACAAAACTTCCCTCATTTGTAAGCCATTGGAGAGTTCGGGTCTTAAGCATTCGCTGCTCAATTCTCTGTGTTTGGCACCCTGCCACAAACGCCTAACTTTCCCTGCAAATCCTAGTATCAGTGTTTGGATCTTTGTGCATGCTGGGCAAGAAGACTCAAGTTCAGCTGGGTAACACCACTGACATCGTGGACCGGATGACTCTGTTATTGGGGGCTGTCTGTGCATTGGAGAATGTTTAGCAGCATCCCTGGTCTCTACCCCACTAGATGCTAGTAGCGCCCCCTAGATGTAACAACCAAAAATGCCTCCAGACATTACTGAAAGTTCCCTGGGTGGGGCAAAATCACCCCAGTTGAAAACTGGTAGGATAAAGTGAGATTCCATCCAGCTGCCCACTGCCATCAGAAACCTCCGTTTGAATGTTCTTCACCCATCCCTACCTGCACTATTTCAGATCACCTGGGTTAGATACAGAAGGAGCCATCAGCAGATGGCCAAGTAGAATCCAAGAGAAAAAGAGTGAGAATCTGGTCAATAGGAAACCGACCGGCCTCCACTTCATCCCTGCACTGAAAGGAGAAAATAAAAAGTGACTGCAACACCTGTTTCCTGACAATGAAAGAAGCTGGCAGAGGTAGCACTTTGTTGGCCACCTTCTTCTTTGCCAATGAGGATCTACCCAGGATGTGAGCAGCAGAGACAGCTCTCTACAGAGAGAAGTGGGTCCCTCAGGACCTGGCCTGCACCCATGGGATGGCAGCTCTGCTCTCTAGCCCAGCCTTGCAATCTGCTGGTTATAGGACCTTGGGCAAGTCATTTAATTTTGCTGAATTTCTTTTTCTTCAGCTGTAAAGTGAAAGAGCCAAATCTTAGCCCTTCTCAGAGGTTCCTTCTAGATCTAAAGTACTGCTATTTTAGGGACCAAGTGTTGGGGAGGGTAAAAGAAAGAAGAGAGCAGATGGAGGCAGAAGAACCAAAGAAAGCACTGGAATACTCTCAGGTGGCTACATGGTGTGCACAAGACAGGGCATGAGCTAGGTTTTTAAGAGAAGTCCATAAGCTCCAGGCTGTTGGCAACAATCGAATTTCTGGGATAAAGAAGGAAGAATTCATAAGAGGTATGTTTTTCAGCACTCCCTATACCTTTACCCATCCTAACTTGTTCTCCTGTTCATACCTTGATACCATTCTCTCCTGCATTTGCATTCTCTTTTTTTCTTCTTCTTTTTTTAGTCTCACTCTGTCGCCCAGGCTGCAGTGCAGTGACACAGTCTTGGCTCACTGCAACCTCTGTCTCCCAGGTTCAAGTGATTCTCTTGCCTCAGCCTCCCGGGTAGCTGGGGTTACAGGTGCATGCCACCATTGCCAACTAATTTTTGTATTTTTCAGTAGAGATGGGGTTTTGCCATGTTGGCCAGGCTGGTCTCGAACTCCTGACTTCAAGTGATCTGCCCACCTCAGCCTTCCAAAGTGCTGGCATTATAGGCATGAGTCACCACACTCAGCCTGCATTCTCTTTTCTTCTCATTTCACAACCGAATTTCTCCTTCTCCCTATACTTTTTTCAGATCCCTTAATTTCTTCTCATTCATTATAATGATTCTTTTTCTGTGGCTCTCTTTCGCACTCTCTCTCTGCCTTTCCTTCCTTTTTTTTATTCTCCCTCCCTCTTTTTCTCTTTCTCCCTCTAGCTCCCTGACCTTCTTCACCATAAGAAGGAAGTAGGTCACCAGCCACAGCCCTAGATTCTGTCTCCTTATAATATCCAAATCTATAGAAAGAAAGACAAGCTGTGTTCTAAAGGATGAATCTTCCACATGGAACACCAAACGCTTACATAGGTGCCCAGGCGACAGGCTAACTTCCTCTTTTAGACTATGAATTGATAAACCAATAAAAGGAACCATTTTATTCCTTTTAGATGATTCAAGTTATGACCATATTGACTTGACTAGTGACTGTCATTAACGTACCATGAGGAACTTCTACTGAGGGCCGAACGTGTCGACTTGTCTGCAAGGCAACTGCATGTCAACCAACCAGGCCACAGTATGGAGGTGGGACACCCAGATGTTTTAATCGTGTCTGCAGAATCCCAGCATGGGCCAGTCTGCTGAGTGGATGTATCTTGGCCAAGCTGGCATCTGGCAAGTTGGGTGAAAGCCACAGGTTTGTTGCGAAATACCATATCACAGCAGCCCCGGGCAGATGACTTTCCAAAGTGACATACTGTGCTGTGCCCACTGCCTGTCACGTAAAGACAAGGAAAGAAGGTTTCCAGGTTCTCCCACACCCAGTTCAGCCCTCACTTTGCCTTCCACCATTTTGGCACGCTGGCTGGTCAGAAATGTGATCATTTGCTGTTGATGAAGCGGACACATCGTCTAAAAGAGAGCTCTTTGGAATGCCGGACATAAGAGGAGGGCAAATTACCCACTAGATTTACTCCAAATGAGCCACGTCAAATGGAACATGAACAAAAACCTCTAATCAGTCGCAATCAAATGAAAAGAGACTTCCTGGGGAGTAACAGCCAGATGGGAAGTTAAAGTCGTTCAGACCATTAACATTCCACTAATGCTCACTGCTTTTTTAACAAGCAAATGGAGCCAGGTTTGGTAGAGGAAAGGAAAATGCAAGACCAGTGCAGGGGCTCACACCTGCAATCCCAGCTCTTTGGGAAGCGGAGGTAGGAGATCCCTTAACCCCTGGAGTTTGAGGCTGCAGTGAGCCATAATTGTGCCATTGCACTCCAGCCTGCGTGGCAAAGCAAGACCCTGTCTCTAAAAAAAATTTTGGACACATCCACTTTTTTCGGGTTTTTCTGTTTGTTTGTTTGTAGACAGGGTCTTACTTTGTCACCCAGGCTTAAGTGCAGTGGCACGATCTTGGCTCACTGCAGCCTCGACCTCGTTGACCTCCCAGGTTCAAGCAATCCTCCTGCCTCAGTCCCCAAGTAGCTGGAACTACAGGTGCATGTCACCACATCCAGCTAATTTTTTTGTAGGCATGGCGTTTCACCCTGTTGCCCAGGCTGAACTCCCGAGCTCAAGTGATCTGCCCACCTCAGCCTCCCAAGCGCTGGGATTACAGGTGTGAGCCGCTGGGGCCAGCCCACATCCATGTTTTCAACAACAACAAACCCTCAAAAACCACATATAATAACCTAATGGAGAGACAGGTGACTGGTGAAGAAATTGACCTAGGGAGGTCCTCTCCCTTGACCACCCCCATCCCTGCCCAGCAGCCCAGCTCTCCCTTTGGCTTTTTACTATCAACCTTTTTGTTTTTTAAACAGTATTACTGAAATATAATTCACATACCATTCAATTCACCCATTTAAAGTGCACAATTCAATGGCTTTAGTATATTCAGACTTGTACTGCAACTATCACTACAAGCAATGTCAGATTATTTTCATCAGCCCAAAGAGAAACACTTGCTATGGACTGAGTGTGTTCCCACAAAATTCACACGTTAAGCCCTAAGCCCCAGTGTGACGACATCTGGAGACAGAGCCCTTGGGAGGTGATAAAGTCATGAGGGTGAAGCCCTCCTGATGGGGTTAGTGCCCTTCTTAGAAGAAACAGGAGAGGGCTTGCTTCCTCTCTCTCTGCTCTCAGCCACGTGAGGATGTGAAGGTACAAGAAGACAGCTGTCTGCAAACTGGGAAGAGAACTTTCAACAGGAACCCAGCCATGCTGGTCCCCCGTGTCTTGGACTTTCAGCCTCCAGAACTTTGAAAAGTAACTTTCCGTTGTTTAAGCCACCCATCTATGGTAGTTTCTCATGGCAGCCAGAGTAAACTAAAACAACTCTGTTCCCTTCAGCAGTCACTCCCCAATCCCCCCCACTCCCCCTACCCTGGCAATCACTAACTGTTCTGTCTCTTTAAATACTGGAGTTTCCTATAAATTGTAACATATAATATGTAGTTTTTGTAGTTTATGTAGTATGAAACTACAAATAATATGTAGTTTTTCATAATATGAAGCCCTCTTGTGTCTGGCTTCTTTCAGACATAGTGTTAGCATAGT
The DNA here is from genome assembly GCA_036589455.1 of Ateles fusciceps. Lineage (NCBI taxonomy): Eukaryota > Metazoa > Chordata > Mammalia > Primates > Atelidae > Ateles > Ateles fusciceps. The sequence goes on along the minus strand of JAZHEH010001266.1, from coordinate 10,550,221 downwards.
ATTTTCGAGGTTCACACATATTGTAGCACATTATCAGTACAGATGCTACTCCACTTATGGCGGGGTTATATCCCATTGAAAATATCATAAATTGAAAATGCATTTTACACATCCAACCTACTGAACATCATAGCTTAGCCGAGCCTACCTTAAATGTGCTCAGAATACATATGTTAGCCTACAGTTGGGCAAAATCATCCAACACAAGGCCTATTTTAGAATAAAGTACTGAATGTCTCATGTAATTTATTAATACTGTACTAAAAGTGAAAATCAGATCATTCGCATTATCTCTCTTTTTTTTTTTTTTGGAGACACAGTCTTGCTCTGTTGCCCAGGCTAGAGTATAGTGGTGTGATCTTGGCTCACTATAACCTCCACCTCCCAGGTTCAAGCAATTCTCATGCCACAGCCTCCTAAATAGCTGAGACTACAGGTGTGCGCCACCATGCGTGGCAAATTTTTGTATTTTTAGTAGAGACAGGGTTTTGCCATGTTGGCCAGGCTGGCCTTGAACTCCTGACCTCAGGTGATCTGCCTGCCTAGGCCTCCCAAAGTGCTGGGATTACATGCATGAGCCACTGTGCCTGGCTGTTCACACCATCTTAAACCATCTTAAGTCAGGGACCCTCTGTACTTCATTCCTTGTTGTTGCCAAATAATATTCCATTGTATAGAAATGTCGTATGTGGTCCAGGCGTGGTGGCTCATGCCTGTAATCCCAGCACTTTGGGAGGCCAAGGCAGGTGGATCACAAGGTCAGGAGTTCAAGACCAGCCTGGCCACATAGTGAAATCCTGTCTGTACTAAAAATTTTTTTAAAAATTTGCCAGGCATGATGGCGGGCGCCTGTAGTCCCAGCTTCTTGGGAGGCTGAGGCAGGAGAATCACTTGAACCCAGGAGGCAGAGGTTGCAGTGAGCGGAGATCACACCACTGCACTCCAGCCTGGGCTACACAGCGAGACTCTGGAAAAAAAAAAGAAAGAAAGAAAGGAATACCATATGTGATAGTGAGATAAAATAAGAGACATATATTTGGTCTGTGCCTCTAATTCCTGGCACATAGTTTCTAAAGCCCTTGGAATCTCTAGAACTCTGGGTTTATACTTTTGAGTATAAAAAAGATATTCAAAAGTGAATATCTGATGGCTGGGAGCCCCTAGGTAGCTACAAGATGGGGGCTGGTCAGGAAAGACCAGGACATGACTAGAGGGCTGTAACTTTCAACCTCACCCTCAACCTCTGGGAAGGGAACAGGGGCTATAGGTTGAGTTAATCACTAATGGCCAGTGATACAATCAATCATACCTACTTAATCAAAGCTCCATAAAGAAACCAAAGGGCAGGGTTCGGAGAGATTTTGGATCGCTGAGCTCGTGCCTGGAGGGTGACGTGTCTGGAAAGGGCGGGGAAGCTCTGTGTTCTGCACCAGCCAACTGGCAGTTCGTCTGTATCCTGAAAATAGTCTTTATAATTAACCAGTAAATGTAAGTGTTCCCCTGGGTTCTGTGATCTGCTCTAGTAATTCTTTTCTTTTTTGAAACAGGGTCTTGCTCTGTCACTCAGGCTGGAGTGCAGTGGTGCGATCACAGCTCACTGCAGCCTTGACCTCCTGAGCTCAAGGGATCCTCCCACCTCAACCTCCAGAGGTGGTGGCACTACAGGCACATATCAACATGTTCGGCTAATTTTTTAATCTTTTGTAGACATAGGGTCTCACTATGTTGCCCAGGCCTATCTCCAACTCCTGGGCTCAAGTAATCCTCCTCCTCAGCCTCCCAAAGTGCTGGGATTACAGGCTTGAGCCACCACACCTGGCCCTGCTCTAACAAATAAACTGAACCCAATAAGAGGATCATGGGGATCCCTCAGTTAGAAGTATAGGTAACAACACAGTACCTGCGATTGGCATCTGAAGCTGGAGGAGTGGTGCTGACCGAGCTCTCAACGTGTGGGATCTGATACTGTCTTCAAGTAGTTAGTGTCAGAACTGAATATAAGTATAGGATACCCAGTTTGCATCTGCTGGAGAATTGCTTGGTGTGTGGAGAAAACCCTATACACATTAGAAGTGTTGAGTGACTGTATGAGTAGAGGAGAAAAATTGTTTATTTTTTTTTCAGACCATATTTTACTTATCCATTCATCAACTGATGACCATTTGGGTTGTTTCCTTTTTTGTCTATTACATATAATGCTGCATTAAACATTCTTGTACAGGCTTTTGTGTGGACATATGCCTTCATTTATCTTGCAGTATGTACCTATCAGTGGAATTGCTGGGTCATAAGATAACTCTATATTTAACCTTTTGAGGAACTGACAAACTTTGCATGGTAGTTGCACCATTTTACATTTCTACCAGCAGTGTATGAGGATTCCAATTTCTCCATATTCTTGCCAAAAATTATCTGTCTTTTTTATTATAGCCATCCTAGTGGGTGTAAAGTAGCATCTCATTGTGGTTTTTGAATTGCATGTCCCTGGTGACTAACGATACTGAGCATTTTTTTCATGTGATTATTGGCCACTGGTATGTCTTCTTTGGAGAAACGTCTATTCCTAGCCATTGCCTATTTTTGAAATGTCTTTTTTATTGAGTCTAAGAGTTCTTTACATATCCTAGATAGAAGTCCCTTATCAGATATAAGATTTGCTTTTTTTTTTTGAGACAGAGTCTCACCCTGTCACCCAGACTGGAGTGCAATGGTGCGATCTCGGCTCACTGCAACCTCCACCTCCCAGGTTCAAGCGATTGTCTTGCCTCAGCCTCCCAAGTAGCTGGGATTACAGGCATGTGCCACCAAGCCCGGCTAATTTTTGTATTTTTAGTAGAGATGCCATGTTGGCCAGGCTGGTCTAGAATTCCTGACCTCAAGTGAACGGCCCGCTTAGCCTCCGAAAGTGCTGAGATTACAGGCATGAGCCACTGCGCCCAGCCCTCTTCTTAATTTCTTGATAGTAACCTTTGAAGCACAGAAGTTTTTCATTTTGAAGAGCTCCAAATAATCCATTTTTTTTTCTTTGGTTACTTGTGCTTTGGTGCCACATATTAAGATCAACTTTAAACAAGCTTTTTTCAGCTTGTACTGTCAGTCGTAGGCATTGATTCTTTTCCACTTTAGCAGCAGGGCCTCTTCTTATCCTGACTCACTCACTTATGGAGACACGGCAGACTACACAGCCCATAGGCAATGCAAGGCATGAATGGATTTGCACACCCCACTGAGTCCTGCTGTGCTCTGATTATCACTTTGATTATTATGGAACACTCCAGAGTCCACACAAGGCTTTTAAGCTTCTGGAGCCTTTCAGAATTATTAATTAATCCTTAAAATAGCTTTGAAGGCTGATTTCCCCCCCTGATTCTAAGAAGACAATTAAGAAGTTATTGCCGGCTGGTCTGAAGGTAGTGAGTTATCTCAATTGATTGTTGACAGTCAGTTACAGATCAAACTCCTTGTTCTACTGTTTCTCCCCCTTCTCACTACTGCACTTGACTAGTCTTAAATATATATATATATTTAAAAAATAAAAATTAAAAAAAGAAGTTATTGCCAAGACTAATAACTTTCTTAAGAGGAACTCCAACCTCTGAAATTTTCAAACTTTGACTACTAAGGAAGAAGGAAACAGAAACTGGGCAAAGCGTGACAACAAGCAGTCGAGGCACAGCAAGTGAGAGGCGATAAAAGCTCGACGTGTGTATCCTCACGCGCTTCTTACTATCACCCCCTCCTCACATGGTTTCTACTCGCCACCACGTCCTGTGACTACCACCAAACTGAAGCCAGAAGCATCATATTTAAAAATCTGGCTATACCAATTGGTTCACTGATACCTGTAAGGTTTTTTAGAAATGAGAAATTTTCAGAAATATCTTGTCCCCAAATGCTTCTTCAGCTCATCTGCTACAATTATCTCCCATGTTTCACACACTCAAGCCTCATCAACTTTCTCCAAGTTTACCAAAACCACTGCACACTAAAAACTCCTCTGCTCTGGAAGGTACTTTCCTTTTTCTCCTGCTCACATGGGAAGGCCCGGACATGTCACTCCCAACTCCACCAGGCAATTAATAGACTCTACCTGTGTGTAATGCCCTTGGCATTTTCTTCATAGTTCTATTATTATTATAACCCAGATGGCAACTGGAATCATGCTGCCCTTTATGCTCCAGTTACCATTGGCTTGCACCATAATTTCACATCCTGTGGAAAATTTAGTACCCGTTCAAGATATCTGAAATCCCTAGACAATAAGGGGAGAGTGGTGATTATCCTATGGATACTGTTACCCCCAACTTTCTGCCCTCACTGACTTCTTGCTCTCTATATGTCTTGTGACTATTCCTTACTTCTACAAGCACAGACTTCAACACTTTATGCTGATTTACACTGAAAGCTTTGCTAGCAAGCCTCCAAGATGGCCCCCCAAAGATCTCCACCTCTCAGTATTCCCAGTCTTGCACAATTCTCTTCTCATGAGTAACCAACAGAATATGGCAACATTGAGGAATGTCACTTCCCTGATCAATACAGAAGATTGTGATTTTCATCTTGCTATTAATAGCAGATTCTCTCTCACTGGCTGGAGGCCCATGTATAAATAGTAAGGAACTTATAAGGTGGTCTCCTGTCAACAGCCAGAAAGGAACTGAGACCTTCAGTCCAACACACCTTAAGGAACTGAATGCTGTCACAATCCCTGCAAATGAGCTGAGAATCGGATCCTTCTCTAGTCCTAAGATGAGACCCCAGCTCCAGCTGATGCCCTGATTGCAGCCTTGGGACTGCAGGTGATACAGAGGACACAGCTAAGACATGCTCAGATTCCTAAGCCACAAAAATTGGGAGAAAACAAATGTGTGTTATTTGTGCACCAATAATTAAGGAATAAAAAACCTAAAAATAAACAAACTTCCCCTTCACTTGTGACTTCTGTGTATATGGAAGACTTTATTCATGGGCTAGGGAGAGACGGAGGCTTTACATAACAAAATCCTAAAAGCACAAAATTGAATACTAGACATTTAGTCTGTGAGAATCCTTTGACCACTAGATTGTATTACTCAGTCTCTCCCTCTCACCCTCCTTCTCTTCCATGACACCCATTCCAGGCTTTAAAATATGTATACACACACACACACACACACACACACACACACATACATGCATGTGTACACACACACACACAGGCACAGAACTTCAGCAGAGAATTTGAACTGAACTGACCCTGGAAAGGTCCTAATGAGGTACATTGATAAAGCATCATTATTCTCTCTAGTCTCTGCCTATGGCAGGCAGTGGAAAGGAAACTTTTATTTTTCCAAGGACATAGCATAATACAACTTACCACATGTTTGATAAGGTTTGGCTGTGTCCCCACCCAAATCTCATCTTGAATTGTAATCTGCATAATCCCCATGTGTTGTTGGAGGGACCTGGTAGATGGTGATTAGATCATGGAGGCAGTTTCCCCCATGCTGTTCTCATGATTGATAGAGAGTCCTCACAACCTCTGATGGTTTTATAGAGGGTTCTTCCGACTTTGCTCCTCACTTTTGTCTCTCCTTCTACCATGTAAAGAAGGTCCTCACTTCCCCTTTGCCTTCTACCATGACTGTAAGTTTCCTGAGGCTTCCTCAGCCAGGCAGAACTGTGAGTCAATTAAACCTCTTTCCTTTATAAATTACCCAGTCTTGGGTACTTCTTTAAAGCAGTGTGAAAACAGACTAATACAGTAAATTGATATCACAAAGAGGGGGGTACTGCTATAAAGACACCCGAAAATGTGGAAGCAACTTTGGAACTGGGTAAAGGGCAGAGGTTGGAATAGTTTGGAGGGCTCAGAAGAAGACAGGAAGATGTGGGAAGGTTTGGAACTTCCTAGAAACTTGTTGAATGGTTTTGACCAAAATGCCCATAGTGATATGGACAATGAAGTCCACGCTGACATGGTCTTAGATGAAGATGAGGAATTTATTGGGAACTGGAGCAAATGTAACCCTTGCTGTGCTTTAGCAAAGAGACTGACAGAATTATGCCCCTGCCCTAGAGATCTGTGAAATTTTGAACTTGAGAGAGATTATCTGAAATTGGAACCTATGATTAAAAGGGTAGCAGAGTATAGTTTGGAAAATTTGCAGCCTGATGATGTGGTAGTAAAGAAAACCCATTTTCTGGGGGAGAAATTCGAGCTGGCTGCAGAAATTGGCATAAGTAACAAGGAGTCCAATGTTAACATCAAGAGAATGTGGAAAATGTCTCCAGGGTATGTCAGAGACCTTCATGACAGCACCTCCCAATACAGACCTGGAGGCCTAGGCGGGAAAACTGGTTTCATGGGCCATGCCCAGGGCACCCCTACTGTGTGCAGCCTTTTGGTGCCCTTCATCCCAAGCACTCTAGCTGTGGCTAAAAGGGGCCAAGGTACAGAGGGTGCAAGTCCCAACCATTGGCAGCTTCCATGTGGTGTTTGTCTTGTGGATGTGCAGAAGACAGGAATTGAGGTTTAGAAACTCCGCCTAGATTTCAGAGGATGTGTGAAAATGACTGGATGTCCAGGTAGAGGTGTGCTGCAGGAGTGGAGCCCTCATAGAGAACCTCTGCTAGGGCAGTGCAGAAGGGAAGTATGGAGTTGGAGCCCCCACACAGAGTCCCCCACTGGGGCACTGCATAGTGGAGCTGTGAGAAGAGCTCCACTATGGACCACCATTCTCCAGACCCCAGAAAAATAGATCCACGACAGCCTGCACCATGTGTGCACCTGGAAAAGCTGCAGACAATGTCAGCTGTGAAAGCAACCAGGGCAGAAGGCTGTACCCTCCAAAGCCACAGGGGTGGGGCTGCCCAAGACTGTGGGAGCCCACCTCTTGCATTATCACCTGGATGTGAGACATGAAGTCAAAGGAGATCACTTTGGAGCTTTAAGATTTAATGACTGCTCTGTTGGATTTTAGACTTGCATAGGGCTTGTAGCCCCTGTTTTGGCCAATTTCTCCCATTTGGAATGGGAACATTTATCCAGTGCCTGTATGCAGACTGTAGCTTGAAAGGAACTAACTTGCTTTTGATTTTACAGGCTCATAGACAGAAGGGACTTGCATTATCTCAGATGAGACTTTGGAATTTGGATTTTTGAGTTAATGCCGAAATGAGTTAAGGCTTTGGGGGACCGTTGGAAAGGCATGATTGTGTTTTGAAATGTGAGGACATGAGATTTGGGAGGGGCCAAGAATGGAATGATATGGTTTGGCTCTGTGTCCCTACTCAAATCTCGTTTTGAATTGTAATCCCCATGTGTCTAGGGGAGAGACCTGGAGGGAGGTGATTGGATCATGGGAGTAGTTTCCCCCATGCTGTTCTCATGACGGTGAGTGAGTTCTCACAAAATCTGATGGTTTTATAAGGGGATCTTCCCCCTTTACTCCTTCCTTCTCCTCCCTCTTCTCTCTCCTGCCACCACGTGAAGAAGGTCCTTGCTTCCCCTTCACCTTCTGCTATGGTTGTAAGTTTCCTGAGGCCTACCCAGACACATGGAACTGTGAGTCAATTAAACCTCTTTCCTTTATTAATTACCCAGTCTTGGGTGTTTCTTTACAGCAGTATGAAAATGGACTAATACAATGTTATATAATTAATTGCTTACATGTCTATCTCCCTCACTAGACTGTTTTTCAAGGAAAATTACTTGAGTTTTATTCATCTTTAAAGCCTCGGTGTGTAGTAAAAAGTTAATCAACAGTTGGGATTCAGTAAATGTTTGCTGACTGTTGATTCATTTCATACCATTACACTAAAAGATTTAAAATTAATCATTAATGCATTATTAATTCACAGGAGAACCACTGCTGAGCTACAAGTAAAACTATCCTATAATGAGGTCTTTAGATTTTTTAAATGAAGCATAGCTCCTTTGAATAGGTTCAAGAAAAACTACTGCTCTAATAAATTCAATGTTATAGCATGCTATGACACTCAAAATGTATCAAGGACCGTAAAAAAGCATACAATTTACATTACCAGCTCTTCTACAGCTGATGACAGGGGTGAGGGAGCAGTGTACATTCGATTTTCAACTTAGAAAACAACTGCCCAGGAACTCCAACTCTATAAATTTATCATAAGAAAATAAAACATCAGCATCCAAAAAATATAAGAAATTGGAAAACCAAACATCCAGCAACAGGGGCAAGTGAAATACATCATGGTACATGTACACATTGGATTAACAGTGATGCACTAGATCTTATTAACTGTGCAGGGTCCAGCCCTGCTGGGTCGAGAGGGTATTCTCTATGGGCGTGGCAACAAGAGACTATAGAAATAAAGATACAAGACGCCAAAATCAGAGAAAAAGAGTTTGGCCCAGGGGACCACTGCCACCAGTATGCGAAGACTGGTAGTAGCCCTGAGTACCTGGACACTCTGATTTTTATTAGGTACAAAACAAGGGGCAGGATAAGTAGGGTGATCACGTGTCTAATGAACAAGGGGCTTAGGGCTTTCAAGTAGCCCCAGCAGGGGGCAGCGAGATGTATCAGCATTTTATGTCAGACCTGTCAAGTAAGCACAAAGGCTTCAAGAATTATGCTACTTCTTGCTATCTACAAAAGAGGAACCAGGTGCAGAAGTAAGGAGTGAAAGCAGACACAGATTGTAACCAATATAGCACAGCACCACATAGAGACAATTAAGCCCCCCGGGTAGCTGTGGGTTGGGCTGACTGATAGTCCTTCCACAAGAGCATGGGGGGAGTGGAGTGTTCACCGACTCGCCCAAGGACAGGGATGTTCCCTTTCAAGGTCTGCTGAGTAGCAGGTGCTTCCCCAAGCACTGATGCTGCTGAGGGAATGTGTTCTCTTTCCAAGTCCACAAGGGGGCATAGTTTTAAGGGCAAGAACTTCCTAGCGCCATGCCCCCCTCCCATCTCTCTCCATCCAGGAGATTTAAGGGTTTATGTTTGAATTTCACAGGAGCAAGAAGAAACTAAGTCAATCACTCCAGCGGAAGTTCTAAGGAACTCCTTTCATTGGCCCGGGGTCTTAGAGAAGGTGGGGGTTCCTCCCAGGTTAAAAGTCCCTTCTTCCACACCCCTTCGGACTCCATGTCTGGGTCCCCTTCCACAAACACTCCCTTCGTGGAAGCTGTCTCTCTCCTGGATTTCCCCTCTGGAGTCCCCTTCCACACTCTCTCGTGGAAGCCTGTCTCCCCCTCCTAAACTCCATCTCTCTCTATTCCCTAACACTCTCATGGAAGCTGCTTTCCTCTCCTGGATTCCATCTTTCTGGATTCTCTCACTCAGTGTGAGAGTTAGCTGTTTCTTTCTCTTTCCTTCTCCTGTTTCTCTCTCTCTAAATAAATCACTTTCTGCAAACACTTTTGAGTCTGGCATTTACTACGCACTGTGCTGTGGTCCCCTCTCTCATTCTTGAGAGAGCAGGAGACCAAGAACCTGGAGAAACGTCCTCTCAGGGGAGCTGAGGGCACCCTGAGCCCCAGAACCCCAATATTACACTACCACAGAGATATTAGATGCCCTCCAGCAACCCTTATGTGGATGTGATTCAGAGCTTGGTTTTGGCATTCAACAGGTTGTCCCTGCTGATCACCACCAGTCGATGTTTAACAGGTATTAATGCTCTTGCCTTGTGGCCACATTCCATAGCATCCCCTATCAGTCCCTTACCACAGCAACTTGAAGTTCTTAGATAATCATGCATAAAATACAAGAAGGCTTTAATCAAGGCTTAATATTCAGTAGGACTAATAATATCTAATCACTCATGATACTTAATATTCAAAAAGTCTAATATCTAATCACTCATGATACTTATTCCTAACTAAATTCTTCTTTCTATACTCTATTCATTAAACAGGAATTGGCCAAGGCTTCAGTCTCCTGCTTCGGCACTTATGAAACTTTCCACCCACAAAGTGGGAAAGATGTCTACAATATAGTCTCACATGAAAAACGCAAATAATAAAACAATACATAAATTTTTGTAAAAAATGCATTGTCTATATCTATGTGTACATAAACATAGAAAATACGAAAAGATGTAACAAAATGTTAATATACAGCAGTGCCATATTATAGGTGATCTTTATGCTTTTCTGTGTTTCTCAGATTTTTGTAACGAACATGCATTTCTTTTTAATCAAAAATATTTAAAACTGGCTGGGCATGATGGCTCATGCCTATAATCCCAACATTTTGGAAGGCTCAGGTGGGAGGATCTCTTGAGGCCAGGAGTTTGAGACCAGCCTGCTCAACATAAAAAGATGCCACCTCAGCCGGGCGCGGTGGTTCACGCCTATAGTCCCAGCACTTTGGGAGTCCACAAGGCGGGTGAATCATGAGGTCAGGAGTTCAAGACCAGCCTGGCCAAGATGTTGAAACCCCATCTCTTCTATAAATAGAAAAATTAGCTGGGTGCGAGGGCAGGCGCCTGTAATCCCAGCTACTCAGGAGGCTGAGGCAGGAGAATCGCTTGAACCCAGGGGGGGTCGGGGCGGGGGCAGAGGTTGCAGTGAGCCGAGATTGCACCACTGCACTCCAGCCTGGGTGACAGAGTGAGACTCCGTCTCAAAAAAAAAATACATAAATAAAAATAATAATAAAAATAAAAAGACCTCATCTCTATAAAAAATTTTCGTCCATTAGCTAGGCATGGTGGCACGTGACTGTAGCCTTCCGGCTACTGGAGAGGCTAAGGTAGAAGGATTGCTTGAGCCCAGGGGTTGGAGGTTGCTCTGAGCTATGATCATGCCACTGAACTTCAGCTTGGGTGACAGAGCAAGATCCTGTCTCTAATAAAAATTTAATTTTTTTAAATGTTTAAAACTGTTTTAAAATAGAGAAAAGAGGTAATTAGTATTGTCCTACTTTAGCAAATAATTACTAATTGAATATTTACTATGGTAACATCTGGAATATAAAGATAACTCGTAATCTATCACATTTTACTTTTAAAAACAACTATAAGGCTGGGCGTGGTGGCTCACGCCTGTAATCCCAGCACTTTGGGAGTCCGAGGCAGGTGGATCACCTGAAGTCAGGAGTTCGAGACAAGCCTAACATGGTGAAACTCTGTCTCTACTAAATACAAAAATATTAGCCGGGTGTGATGCTACATGCCTGCAATCCAAGCTACTTGGGAGGCTGAGACAGGAGAATCACTTGTACCTGGGAGGCGGAGGTTCCAGTGAGCCAAGATAGTGCCACTGCACTCCAGCCTGGGCAACAAGAGCAAAACTCTGTCTCAAAAAAAAGAAAAAATAAAAACAATTTTAGGTAGGCCTATTTGAGCCTCCCAAAACTTTGTGAAGTAGAAAGTCCATTTTACAGATATTAAATGACTTGTTCAAGTAACATGCCACATAAATCAAAAAATTCAACTCTAGACGCTGTGATTTCTGCTTCTCAAAGCAGGAAAATGTTATGAATGTTTCCAGATGTGGCTGGTCATCTCACATAGGAGAATAAAGAATGATCATAAAACTAATAATGAGGGGCCAGGCACGGTGGCTCACACCTAGAGTCCCAGCACTTTGGGAGACCGAGGCAGGCAGATCACTAGAGGTCAGGAGTTTGAGACCAGTCTGGCCAACATGGTGAAACCCTGTCTCTACTAAAAATACAAAAATTAGCTGGGTATGGTGCCACGCACTTGTAATCCCAACTCCTCAGGAGGCTGAGGCAGGAGAATCACTTGAATCCAGGAGGCGGAGGTTGCAGTGAGCCGAGATCACACCACTCCCCTCCAGCCTGAGCGACAGAGTGAACTCTATTCCAAAAAATCATAATAATGATTAGCAATGCTTTCTGGGTTTCCTGATACCCTGAGTAATTCTTTTTCAGCAAATACTTAAGATTACTAGATACATTCACTTTCCATGTACCTTATTGTGAAAATTTCCCCCCAGGCTAATACATAGAATTCCTAATGCATTACAACAGATAGAAAGAAAAAAATAGGCAGAGAGTTTAGGAAAAACAGTATTCAGGCGGTCAAGATGCTGTGAACATCCCCCTCAGCCAGAGGCCAGTCTAATGACATCGCTGAGTTGAGACCACCACTGAGTTGAGACCAACACTTCACTGACCACTCTTCTAAGTCATTTTATTTTATTTTTGATCCAGTCTCTCTATGTACTGTGTCAGCTGAATAAGGATAGTTGTTTAGCCAGGCACAGTGGCTCACGCCTGTATTCCCAGCACTTTGGAAGGCCGAGGCGGGAGGATCACCAGATCAAGACCACCCTGGCCAACGTGGTGAAATCCCGTTTCTACTAAAAATACAAAAATTAGCTGGATGTGATGGCACGTGTCCATAGTTCCAGCTACTAAGGAGGCTGAAGCAGGAGAATCACTTGAACCTGGGAGGAGGTGGAGGTTGCAGTGAGCTGAGATCGCACCACTTCACTCTAGCCTGGTGACAGAGCAAGAATCTGTCTCAAAGAAAAAAAAAAAAAAAGGATAGTTGCTTTAAACCACTGGAACAAAGAAATTTCTAGAAAAACAGCACTTCTGACAGACACATGCATTCCCAAAGCAAGCCAAGGGGGTACATACACAGAATGGGCAAGACCTCTGTGGCCAAGCCAAACTGGAAACCACCTAGACCCAATCACCTCACCATCTCAATAGTGGAGCGGCTCTTCACGAAGCACTGAACATGGAGCAGCTCTTGGCCTCTCCCATGATGGCAAGACAGAGCCTTTGCCAATGACAGACGGGAAGCATTTGGCAGAGGACACGGGAGGAGAGGGAACTTCCTTAAAGTCTGGCTTTGCACAGACCAGTGTAACGCCAAATTAGGAAGGAAACAGAGCAGAAGACAAGATGTGAGGTGTGAACTGTGAGCAATTTTAGACAGAAAGGCTAGCACTTCTCTGAAATTAGCATATCAACTTTTGGACAAGAAAGTGCCCCTTGGGACTCAGATTAGCTTTAGGGTGTGGGCCAGACATCCACGCAGAGGAGGATCAGCAGATGAGTCAGAAGCATCCAGATGGACTTGGACAGAGACAATTCCCTCGGCTGCTCCATACTCAGGAATTCACTAACCCCTTAGTGAGAAGGGACTGGATTTCATTCCAGACATATCTCAATGCTGCTGGGAGCTTATTGCACATACATTGGTAACCAGTTAACTGTTCGGTGAACTGTACATAGATGATTCTACATTGTGGGTTTAGCTATTCTCAACCAGTTTAGATAGTCTCAGTTCCAAATCTGTTCAAAAGTATTACTAAATACTCAATTATAAGGAATTGGTAAATTAAAGATAATATAACAGCCGACACATATTAAATGCTTACTATGTGCCAAGCACTGTTACTAGCCTGTTATTTTACATCTATTCATTTATTATCTCCATTTTGCAGATAAAGAAACTGAGGCAGAGAGTGGTTAATTAATGTGCCCAGGGTCCCACAGGTAGGAAATGGCAAAGTCAGAACCTGAACCCAGGCAATCTTGCCCTAGAGGCTGTTTGGTAAATCACATTGCACCAAGCCAGCTCCAGTCTGTGCAGGCCATCGAGATCCTGGGGCTCTGAGCAAATAAACCAGGTGAACAGCACTCCTCACAGTCGGAGGCTTGAAGAGTTTTCTGCACATTATATAATTTCAAGAAGCCTGTGTTAATATTAACACTTGCAAAATTTAGACCAAAGCAAACAACTTAAATTCTACAGAAGACACACAAGTAATATAACTGAGTGAAGCACACTGAGTGTGAAGTGGAGGGGCGGGGTTAATGAGAACCAAGAGGGCAGATGCCTACCTAAAAGAGGCAGCCACCAATCATCTCCAACTATCTTCCTAGAAGAATGAAAAGCCAGTTTTGCCATTCCACACAATTCTTCCAGAAAAGTTGAAATTCAGACGCTTGTACAAAATCCCCCAACTTTCAAATCTTGGCAGTCATTCAGAATTATTTTTTTTCTGAATGATGAGCCAAACACAGGCTGACACCCCTGTTCTAAACTCATTGTAATTCTCGGCAGACAACATAATAACAGTCTTGTGAATGATAGCGTACTGGGAATTAATAGAAGTTCTAAAATGTTAGGAAGACAGTCTTCAATATATAACTATACACAGAGGTTACTTCAGGTCTAGCTATGTCTAATGCTGAGTACGTGGATCCAAACATCTCTCAAAATTCACGTCTGTGGAAGTACATAAACGGAGCCATGGACATCTGAATTATGTGTCTCCCCCGTGGACTTCAGCAGCCCAGAGAGAAGGCAAGAACATCTGCTGGAGTGCACGAAGAAAACATTCAAGTCTCTATTTCCATATTCAAATCTGTATTTTATTCTTTTAACATTCTATTTTTGTATATGCACCAGAATGTTTATAATGTACTTTATTTTATTTACTTATTTATTTTTGAGACAGAGTCTCACTCTGTCACCTAGGTTGAAATCCAGTGGCACAATCTCAGCTCACTGCAACCTCCACCTCCCAGGTTCAAGCGAGTCTCGTGCCTCAGCCTCCCAAGTAGCTGGGATTACAGGTGCATACCACCACGCCTGGCTAATTTTTCCATTTTTATTAGAGAGAGGGTTTCACCATGTTGGCCAGGCTGGTCTCAAACTCCAGACTTCAGTTGATCCACCCACCTCCGCCTCCCGAAGTGCTGGGATTACAGGCGTGAGCCACCACACCAGGCCCTATAATGTACTTTAAAGTAGTACATATATATATTCTTTAAATAACAAATATACATAAAAAAGAAAACAGACTTTTTCATAATCATCAGCAAAGATAGTTACCCCAACACTGGTATCAAAATATATCCAGGAAAAGAAACTAGACCATAAAATCTAAGAAATTCTGTCTAGATGGTCATAAAATCCAAGAAATTCTCTCTATATGTCATAGAGAGAAATTAGACCCCCCCAATATTAAATCCAGAGAAGCTTGACCCTTGAGGCTACAATCAGCTGCTACACAGCAGTGCTCCTATGAAACCTCAAGACCAGCAGAAGGAACAGCTCTTGAGAGCAAGGGTTGATTCTTATTCACCTTTCTATGCATACTCTTGCTTGTGTGGTAAATGTTATTTACTTGCTATCTGACCCCCAACCCAAACACAGAATAGTTTCAACTTTAAGAGAAGTTAGCACTTTGAAAGGCTGAGGTGGGCAGACCATTTGAGGTCAGGAGTTCGAGACCAGCCTAGCCAAAATCATGAAACCCCACATCTCTACTAAAAATACCAAAAATAGCCGGGCATGGTGATGCACACCTATAATCCCAACTACTCAGGAGGCTGAAGCAGGAGAATCACTTTAACCCAGGAGCCGGAGGTTGCAGTAAGCCAAGACTGGGCCAACTGTACTCCAGCCTGGGCAACAGAGCAAGACTCCATCTCCACCCCACAACCCCAAAGTAAGAGGGAAAGAAAGAATGCCAGGAAGAGACGTTTTTAGCAATGTGCTGCTTTGACGAGGTCTTTAGGGACTTCACGCAGGACAAATTCAGGCTCTTGGTTATAGTGTTTAACTTCCCTGCATTTTACTTGGAAAGTAACAGCAAGCAAAAATTTACATACATAATCGATTCTCTCTCCTGCACACTCTCCACTTTTCCTTTCCTCAGGTTGTCCTGTATGTCCTCACTTTAAGGTACCCAATACCCCTGAGGGTACCCCAGTGGTCAATCTGATAATGTATTTAAACCTAAAATCTTTATGAAAGGGGGTAATTTTTTTTAAGATGGGGTCTCACTCTGTCGCCCAAGCTGGGTACACTGGCACAATCACTGCAACCTCCAATTCCTGGGCTTCAACGATCCTCCTGTCTCCCCAAGTAGCTGGAACTACACATGCATCCTACCACATCTGGTCTAAGGGGGTAATATTTTTAAAGTAACGCTATTCTTGGTTACAAAAGTTAAATATATCTATATCAGAAATAATAGAAAACAAAGAGGAAAAGTGGATACATTTAGTGAGCATAATAAATGAATGCATCTTAAATCAATCAAGTGGAATAAAGCCTACACAGGACACCCTTCAAGTACTTCACAAGCTCTTAACCCCACATCTTACTCCAGCCTCTGCTGAGGTGGCCACGTACATGCATGCCTCAACCAGATTCAAACAGGTATAATCAGATTGCACCTTGCCCCTGCCTCTCTCTCCCCCTTCCACATACCTTTCACCTCCTGCTCCACAGCTTTCTAATCCCCACTAAGGCTTAGGAGCAGCTCCACACTCATGCATTCGCAGCCCAGAAGTGCAGGGGAGTAAAAGCCTGTGGGCTACTCTTGACCAATGGGGACAGAAGCAAACAGACACATGCTTCTGCATTTCAGCCCCAAGTCAGATAGTTCTGAGACACATTTTACATGGCTCCTCAAAAGTGGCTGAGATTAAGTACCCAATACCCTCAGCAGTGGTCAATTTGATAATGTATTCTTTTTTGTTTTACACAGAGATGTGGGGGTGGTCTTACTGTGTTGCCAGGCTGGTCTTGAACTCCTGGTCTCAAGCAATCCTCCCGCCTCACCCTCCCAAAGCGCTGGGTTTACAGGTATGAGCCACTGTGCCCAACCTGATAATGTATTCTTGTACTGGCTTTCTCTCCTTCCCTTTTCTCTTCCTAGGTCCTTTACTCCATTTAAGATCTCATCCCAAATAAACTGCCTGAATGCAAGCAATTATCTCAGGCTCTGTTTTTGTAGGGACTTGAGCTGTAAAGACGATAAGCAAGTGGCCTTAGAAAGCAGAGCCACTGGATCAGGAAGCTGGATCACCCACCCTACTGCTGGTGCTAAGTAGGAGAGTAATAATCGCAGGCACGCAGTAGCATCACATCTACTAAAACTCTTACCTGTGGTGAACTGGGATGAGGTACACATGGAATGGGAAATACTAAATTAAGTGGTAGTTGTGGTACTTGAATGACACAGGGTCAATGGTAATTATAAGAATCATGGAATTGTATGGCTTTTATTAACTGCTTTGGAAGCCTTGAAGAGGTAATATTAAAATTACATGTTTAGGTACGTTAACTATTAACTCAAAGAGGATTGTGAAAGGCCTCCCTGACAGTGTTTAGGTTGACTCATTGCCTGTAGCCATGGGGCTGAAAATCAGGCTCAGGAACTAACTGTAAAGCTCGAAGAGCTGCAAAGGAGAAGGAATGCAGTCTCAATAGGTCTCTCATGTCAAAGTCAGAGCCTTCACAGGAAAAGAGAAGATTCCATGACCTGCAATCAGGGCATCTGGACAGACACCTAAAGATCTTTAATCCTCAGGTTCCCCTGAATTATCCAAGCCATTGGTAACTCCCCCCTTCCTCTTGCTAGAGGAGAGCAATGTCCCCTTGCCTAGAGACCCTGCAAAGTGCTCACATGAAGTAGCTACCTAACAAGGAAATTCCTGCGTTTTAAGATCTGCTGCTAGTTCATCTCTTTGCCTCTGAGCCAATAATTAGAGTCGGGTCTCGGCACAGCGCAAGCAGGGAAATATATTCCCTGCTGCAGAAGTAAACTGTCTATTCATCAAAGGAATATATATCAGTGGGAACCAGAGGAAGATTATCGAGAGTGGTTTTAGACCAGGGGGCTGCAAAATGCTAAGCTGGACAAAGAATAATTTACTGATATGGAGGTACTCTTCCATGACTCTGGGTTCAAACTCCTGACAAGGACACCTGAAACCGGTCCTAACACCCAGCTGGAATGGCTCCAAGAAGCTTGGATAGGAAGATGGTTTCCTGTTAATAAGGTGGAGATGATGGAACTGAGGAGGTGATTAGAAGGGTCAGGTGGTGAGATTGTTAGTATGGATTTACTATATAAGACTGAAGAATCCACACCTATGTTTTCTAGAAGGATGGAAAGGAGAATTCTCCCTTTACAGATGAAAGAGATGTTGACATCTTTGAGATGCACCGTTGGGACCCTTTAGGAACCACATCATGTCCTCTAGCTCCCACCACTCCAGCCACTGGCAAAAGTCAGGCCCACACAGGCTTTGACCAGCTTCTCACTGGTTCGGGGACCTTTGGCTTTCTGGCCACAGTGAGGTGCCGATGCTTGGCACTCATGCAGGTGCACCTGGATAGTATACGGGAGCTAACCTCTGTGGGGCTACTCTCGGTCAATGGGGAACAGATGCTAATGAATAAATGCTTCCCCCTATTGCTGTCCAGTGTGGACAGTGCTGATCCGCATTTCATGGGGCTTCACAGGGAGGCATGGGTATCGCCAATCACTAAGTGCTGCCAATCACTAATTGCTCCCAGCACTGGCCAACTTCTTAATATATTCTGATATTAGCTCTTCAACCTCTACAATCCCACTCCATGGAATCACTTCCCAAATAAGTACCTGCACTTATGCTATCACAGGAACAAGAGAGAAAACAAAGGCCAATAGTTTGGAGGGCGGGGGGGGGGGGGGGGGGGTATTTTTATAAGGGTCAAGACCTCAAAGCCTCCTAGGAAATTGGTCCTCCAGCAGAAGTAGCAATGATAAGAGCATCATCGGAAGATACTCACCCCCAACCAACCTCCCACTGAATCTCATCACAAGCACATAAACAACATACTTTTTTTTTAGTAGAATCAAATTCTTCCCTCACACATACCCTCCACACTGTGCCTTTTACAGCTCAACCTGATCAGCTGACAGCAAAGTAAGTAAATATAGAGACATGACAGTGGAAAACGAGGAGAAAAAGTTTTAACAGATACTTAAATAAAACTCTCAAGTGATCTTGTAATAGGATTTTAGCTCCAATAACACATTAAAAAGAGCCCATGGCAAGGCCAGGCACTCCAGGTCTGCTTAATTTATTTTCTGCTGTTGGACAGAAAATATTCTCCTTTATTCTAGATCTTTTGATAGAACAACAACTTCATCAATATTTGTAGCTAAAGAAGCAAGAATATGTCATGACTTCACAAAAATAAACATTTAAAAGTAGACCCAAAAATAAGAATTGATTTTTCTGTGGGAGGTATAACCACACTGTATCAAGAATAGGGCACTTCTTGGGAAAATGCAAGAATTTTGGCAAGCCAAACATACCCCTCTTTTTAAAATATCTTTTCATGCTTTGTTAGTGTACTTGCCTTAGAGAATCATTTATGCATGTCAATTAAAGATACCAGAACCCAATCAAATCAACATGGACTGTGGCCCCATGAAATCATACACGTTTTTTTTTTTTTTTTTTTTTTTTTTTTGAGACATAGTCTTGCTCTGTCACCCAGGCTGGAGGGCACTGGCACGATCTCAGCTCACTGCAACCTCCACCTCCTGGGTTCAAGTCATTCTCCTGCCTCAGCCTGCCCAGTAGCTGGGATTACAGGCACACACCACCACGCTCAGCTAATTTTTGTATTTTTGGTAGAGACAGAGTTTCATCATATTGGCCAGGCTGGTCTCAAACTCCTGACCTTGTGATCCACCCGCCTCGGCCTCCCAAAGTGCTGGGATTATAGGCGTGAGCCACTGCACCCGGCCTCATATATGCTTTTTTTTTTTTACAGTTAGCAAAAGTACTACACTTAGCAGAAAGGGGGGCCACAGAAACCACACAAGAAGAAGACAGGCTTGGTTTTATCTTTCACATTGATGGTGAAATAATGCAATGCACTGTTACTATGCTGTTGACTCCTAAGTGCAGTATAGTACATAATCTGATTTGGCGAGCAAAAAGAAAGTTGGGAAAGAGAGGCTAATTTAAACAAGTATCCAATAGTAATCATTTCAGCAAACAAATTAGCACATCCTAATCTGCGTAAGTATTAAAATTATGTTCATATGTGCTTTTTTTTTCTTTGAGACAGAGTCTCACTCTGTTGCCCAGGCTGGAGTGCAGTGGCGCGATCTCAGCTTACCACAACCTCCACCTCCCAAGTTCGAGCGAGTCTCCTGCCTCAGGCTCCTGAGTAGCTGGGACTACAGGCATACACCACCATACCCAACTAATTTTTGTATTTCTGTAGAGACGGGGTTTCTCTGCGTTGGCCAGGCTGGTCTCAAACTCCTGACCTCAAGCATCCACCTGCCTCGGCCTCCTAGAGTGCTGGGATTACAGGCGTGAGCGACCTCCCCCAGCCAATTTATATTCATACATGCTTAATCACAGTTGCTATATATCACAAATGATGCTGGATGAAGAAACAAGCAATCAAAGGCTGTATACTTAATAACTGTTGTTCACACTGAAATTTCTTATGCTATTAATATCTAACTTCTCTTCTGTGACTTTAGGCTATTTTTAAAAGGGGAAAAAAATTCAGAAACCTTGTTACCATGGAGACTGTAAGCCGGTCAGCCCATCTGCTGAAAAGGATATAAAATTTCGTAAGTAGAATTCTTAAAATCTCACTAGGAGAAACACTTCCTCAAACACAACAGGGGTGAGGGAGCTCCAGAAAATCTGGCAAACAGCCATTTGCAAAATTTGGGGCTATCGTTATTTTGATGCTAACCATGAATTTGCAATAATTCTTATTAAGAGGAAGCTTTTAATATCTATACATTAGGCTGCTAAAGACGTGAAACTTCTTGGCATGTTCTATGCTAATGATGTTTATACCAATTTTCAGGGAAAAAAATTAAGAATTTACATTAACAACAACTAGTCAAAGGAAACCTAAGATTTGGTTGGTTTGCTTTTAAACATTGCGCCAGATGTTTATTGCAGGTTTTTATAAAAATAGCAATAGGGCCTATAGTAACCCAAAAACAAAATTAGAATTATACAATGTAAGCAATTATAGTGTGGCAGTATAATGGCATCTTTAGTACTTTATAATATCTAGACTTTTTCTTCTGTTTTTTAAAGGTATCTAATAGTTCCTAATCCATAAATTTATTCATTCAACAAACATAGTGTAAATGTACCAGGAGCCAGGCCTTGACCAAGATGGATATGTAAGAAACATCCATGTAAACCACTCCTGCCATTTAGGAACTGGTGGAGGTGACAATTTCATTCATTCATCCATTCATTCACTTATTCCATAAGAGTTTACTGAGCACCTACTATGTTCCAGATACAGTTCTGGACATTGGGAATTGCACAGTGATCAAAAACAACAAAAGCTATTGCCTTCCTGAAGCTTGCAATCAGGTTTAATTTACAGTCAGATGACAATAATTGAGAGGGGCAGTTTAGAGACAAGAACAAGGGGGCTGGGCGCGGTGGCTCACGCCTGTAATCTCAGCACTTTGCAAGGCCAAGGCGGGCGGATCACGAGGTCAGGAAATCCAGACCATCCAGGCTAACATGGTGAAAGCCCGTCTCTACTAAAAATACAAAAAATTAGCCAGGTGAGGTGGCACACGCCTATAGTCCCAGCTACTCGGGAGGCTGAGGCAGGAGAATTGCTTGAACCGAGGAGGCGGAGGTTGCGGTGAGCTGAGATCAATCACCCCACTGCACTCCAGCCAGGGAAACAGAGCAAGACTACATCTCAAAAAAAAAAAAAAAAAAAAAAGGAGCTATAAGATAACAGAATGAATCCTTTTGCCAGGAGCAGTCAGTTCAAGATTCCAGAGAAGTGACTTTTGAGCTGGGGCTTGAGAGGTGAGCAGTAGGACACCAGCCAAGAATGGGGACCGTCATTCCAGACCAAGGGAGCCCAGTGTGGAGGCACAGATCTGGAGGAATGTCCATCGCGGAGCTGGCTCCAAGACAACTTGAGAGATCCAACGTGGCTAGGGGAGCCTAATGAATATTACATTTTAGGAAAATGTGTATTTGAAAAGCAATTTAAGAGTATAATTATTTTTGGCTGGGCGTGGTAGCTCACGCCTGTAATCCCAACACTTTGGGAATCCAAGGTGAGTGGATCATGAGGTCAAGAAATTGAGACCATCCTGGTCAACATGGTGAAACCCCATCTCTACTAAAAATACAAAATTAGCTAGGCATGGTGGCATGCACCTGTAGTCCCAGCTACTCAGGAGGCTGAGGCAGGAGAATTGTTTGAACCTGGGAGGCGGAGGTTGCGGTGAGCTGAGATCGTGCCACTGCACTCCAGCCTTGGGACAGAGTAAGACTCCATCTCAAATACTTACTTTTCCTAAACCACAAAATTCCTAGTTAAAGAGTATACATGCCTCAAGATAATATCATAAGTCAAATTTAATAAAGTTATAGTAATCTTTTAACATCATAAACCTTTTCGCAGGTAATATCTCAGATAAGGCTTACAAAAACCTTATAATGAGGCACAGCAGTTGATTACCTTCATTTTATAGGGGTAGAAACTAAAATTCAAGTTAAGTGGCTTGGTCTAGTACATGGTTAAGCCAGACCTTGAACTTAGGCTTTTGCTGAAAATATTATGCTCTTTCTACTACCAGAATTTAGGGCCAACTCAAGGGTTTTCACAAAATAACAGGAAAATGCTTTCAGAGAGCAATATATCATAAGTGCCATGAGTCCCAAGAAGAAATCTATATAGATTTACCTTGTGCAGTTGGCAGAGTTATTCTCTGCCAGATCCAGGAGAGCTGACGGAAGTCACCTATCAGCAAACTGAAACATCTCAAGTCCAGCATAATGATTTCCTTAATGAGGGAGCCAGTCAAGAAGGAAAGACCATCTTCCTTGTCATCAAAGGTCCAAACACATGTCCGTCTCTGACCCTCACCCATCACCCCTATACCAAATTCAACATACCTGGAAGCATCCTCCTCTTTGAAGTGAACACTTCAGCTCAGTGCCGTTCGCCTGTGTAGTAAACTGGCAATCGTGCTTTGTTATGTTTACAAGAGAATTTAGCCACCACCTCCAGATTCTAGTGCCATCACCGAGGCTGGCATAAGTTAGCAGAAGAATGGGATGATTATGAATTTTGAACAAGCTGAGATTGCTAAGTATTTAAATAAACAAACAGGTTAAGTAATGTTAAGGGATTGGAAAACTACAATGAAAACAATCTACAAAAATAATTAAAGATACATTCTAAAAACAGAACAAAAGAGATAATGGTGGGCAAATTTATCAATCTGCTTTCATTGCTTAAAAGAAAGTCCCGTTCTCCATCGCCAGCTGTGTTCTCCAAGACGGGGGCTCTCAGACTTGGGGTAATCCCTTCAATAACAAATGCAGTCCTCTAGCATTAAAGGCTCTTATTTGACAACAACTCAACAGCCTCATCTAATGAGGAAATGTCCCCCAGCTTCTAGGTGAAAAGCCTGGATCCAGGACCAGAAGAGGCAGGACTGTATGAAGCAGAGGATAGGGGCAGGCAGGATGGGATGCTGTGCTGGGTCCAAAGCTAATGTCCAGGGTCAAGGGCTGAGAGTCAGGTGAAGAGTCCTAGGAAAGGCCATGTGAAAGGGACCGAGTTCAGAATAAGGCAGGCAGGGGAGGAATGGCAAAACAAGAGAAAACAATGCTATGCAGTCATCACTCCAGGAGGCTATGAATCCCAACGGGCAGGCTGAGCAACAGAGGTGAGGAACCGGAGTAAGAACCATGAATGCTACCCCCATCAGCACCACCATCATTGCCATCTCCACCCCAGCCGCCATCAGCACCCCCACATTTATACCAATACCACATCACCATTGCCAACACCACCACCATCACCACTTTGCCAGAATCACTGCCATCAGCACCCTCACCACTACCATCATGGCATGATCAGTACTCTCACTACGGTCATTCCCACCCTCCTCTCCACCAGCACCAACATCACCACCGTCACCACTTCTGCCACCATCATTACCACTGGCAGCACCACCATGACAACCGTCACCCCTGCCGTCATGACATAATCACTCCTATCACCACTACTGTCCCCACCCTCCTCTCTGCCACCACCACCGTCACCACTTCTGCCACCATCATTACCACTGGGCAGCACCACCATCACAACCGTCACCCCCTGCCGTCATGACATAATCACTCCTATCACTACTACTGTCCCCACCCTCCTCTCTGCCACCACCACCGTCACCACTTCTGCCACCATCATTACCACTGGCAGCACCACCATCACAACCGTCACCACTGCCGTCATGACATAGCCACTACTACTGTCCCCCACCTTCCTCTCTGCCATCACCACCATCACCACTACTGCCACCATCACCACCGCCAGCAGCACCACAACCGTCACCACTGTCACCATGGCATAATCAGTGCTATCATTACTACCGTCCCCACCCTCCTCTCTGCCACCACCATCACCCCCCTCACCATTGCCACCTCCATCATCACCATCACCTCCACCTCCACGCAACCCTTACCAAGCACCATCAGCATCCTATAGTCCCCCCTCCATTGCCCCATCTTCATCATCAGCACCCCAACCTGACACCCAGTACCATCAACAGCGCCATCATAACCACTAATATCACCATCACCACAACCACCCTCACCGCCATCACCAATATTACCATCATCACCCTAGGATGTTCCCCTCACAAACAGAGGAATGGGCAAAGGCTTTAAAATGTCAGCCTTCCCCACCAGTCCCTGAAAGTGGAAGGCAAATACTGGTACAAATTATGGCCACCACCCTGCTTGAAAAGAATAGCTACAGTGAAATGTGCTTTTAAATAAAATAATTTGCATCCAATATATACATATATTATTTCTGTTTTCAAAATTCTCACACCAACCTACAAGGCAGTTTATTATTATCCTTATTTCACAATATTATTTGCCTAAGATCACACAAATAGAAAGTGATGGAGCAGGGACTCACAGTCCATTCACCTGATGCCACAACTGATTCCATCAACAGCTTTGCTGATGCTGCTTCTGAAGAAAAATAAGTCAAAACCAAGTCCTTGGGAGGTTCACTGTCAGTAGGAGAGAGACCTGTAAACATATCACTGCAAAACAATGTGAGAGCTCCTCTGAGGATATTAAAGGAGGAAGAAACAAATTCTGCCCAGGAGTGTCAGACGAGACATACAGAGGATGTGACATTTATGCAATTCTGAAGAAAAGGAGTAAGAGTCACCAGAAAAAGCAACAGAAGGGAGAGCATTCCAGGTGGAGGCCAGCCAACCCAAAGGACATGGGCAGTGTGGACTCACTGCTGCTGGCTCTGCTGACTTTCCCCACGTTTGACTTGGCCTGAGAGCCTCAGGTCTGGTCAGCTGAGCCATACAGCCCTCAGCCACACACACAGACTCCTGCAAAACCTAGCCTTGCCCTGCCTCCAGCTCAAATTCCAGAGCCCGATAAGTCCTGCTGCCTCCTGAGGAGGTCTGTGACCAAAGGATCTCGTATGCAGGAACTCAGGCATCAAATACTGGGCCCCAGACCAAAGCATCAGCCACCAGCAGATTAAGAGCTAAGGCCAAAGTCAGTGCTGCCCACAGGCTCCTCGGACGCTCTCTTATTAGGGTAGACACTGTCCTGAAACAGGTCAAGGATGGGGTATCCAAACGAAACAAGAGAGTAAAATATTTGCTCACTTGCATTTCACCAAACTGTAGCTAATATCCCCGAAATCAAGTCACCTAACTCAGAGCATGGGATATGCATTTTGTCATAAGGTCTTTTGAGAAAGTAGATTAGGAAGAAACTTGCTGAAAGCTAGCAGGCCATGGTAGGAGCTAACAAGGAGGGCATGTGATCACAACTGCTTTTCATTTGTGTCCATGCAAAAATCACTGTAGTTACGTGTTTAGGCTCAAAACTATGGGTCCATGGACATCTCTTTACGTAGTTTCAGGTAAACTCCAAACTACTTTCTGAGAAGACCCCCAGCCCTTGAATCATCTCTAAGCCTCCTTTTCAGGCACATGTTATTAAAAGATATCTTAATTCTTAAAGGAAAACAACCTGTCTATCCTCGTGCAATACCTCACTTAGCTGATAACTAAGACTAGGACCTACTAGATACTGAATCTCAAAAGTCACTGTCATTCTATTCATTTACCAATTAATATTTACTAAACTTATCTGGCATTCCTGATGCCTATTGTGTTGACCCAGAATTTACAATGACAAGGATATACCAGTTCCTTGCCTCTTTGGAGCTCACATTCCGGTAAGAATTGACAGAAATGAGTAAGTGAAAAGAAAACTACAGTAAATTCTGCTAGTAATGGAATATGACAGAGAGTAAGCAGGGAGTGGGGCTGGCCGCCATGGATTGGACAGCCAGAGGAGGTCTCTCTAAAAAGGTGATGTATGGGTTGGGGTGTAAAGGAGCCAGCCATCTAGAGAGCTGGGGAAGGAGCATTCCAGAAGGAGAGCAGAAGTGCAAAGGCCTGGAGGCAGGACCAATCTTGGCTTATTAAAAGAGCATAAAGAACTGAGGGTAGTGGCTCATGCCTGTAATCCCAGCACTTTGGGAGGCTGAGGTGGGTGGATCACCTGAGGTCAGAAGTTTGAGACCGGCCCGGTCAACGTGGCGAAACCCCATCTCTACTAAAACTACAAAAATTGGCTGGGCGCAGTGGCTCACACCCATAACCCTAGTACTTTGGGAGGCCAAGGTGGGAAGATCATGAGGTCAGGAGTTTGAGACCAGCCTGACCAACATGGTGAAACCCCATCTCTACCAAAAATTCAAAAATTAGCCAGGTGTGGTAGCACGTGACTGTAATCTCAGCTATTTAGGAGGCTGAGGCAAGAGAATCGCTTGAACCCAGGAGGCCGAGGTTGCAGTGAGCCAAGATTGCGCCACTGCACTCCAGAATGAGACTCTTGTCTCAAAAAAAATAAAATAAAATAAATACAAAAATTAGCCAGGCATGGCAGTCCACACCTGTAGTCCCAGCTACTTGGGAGGCTGAAGTAGGAGAATTGCTTTAACCCGAGAGATGGAGGTTGCGGTGAGCCAAGATTCTGCCATTGCACTCCAGCCTGGGCGACAGAGTGAGACTCCCTCTCAAAAAAGAACATAAGGAAAGCCCGAGAATGGGAGGAGAAGGGTTAGTAAGCTGAAAGATGAAGATGGTAAGAGAGTCCGACAGCAGTTATATTAGTGCAGAGCCTAGTAGGCCACAATAACTTATTTGGATTATATTTTAAACCCAACTGAAATCCATTAGAGGGTTTTAAAACAGAAAAATGGCCTGATCTGATTTCCTTTTTAAAAAGATAACTCTGGCAGCTGTGTGGAAAGTGGACCTGCTGGCATATGGACGGAGGGAGACTCTTTCAGTAGGTCAGAAGAGAGAGCAGTGGCACAAGCTGAGAACTAGGGCAGCAGGAGGAGCGATGGAGAGAGGTGGCTGGGCTTGGGATGGCTTTTTGTGATAGAACTGACTAGAAGGATGCAGTTCCATTTTCAATATCACTCCCAAGTCCTTCTGCGAGGAACAATATTCTGGGAGGGTGTTCTGCAGCATATGTAAATCATCAGCTCATCTGCATCCATGATTTTCATAGAGCCTTCAGGGTCCTCGGAGATGCCTCTAGAACTGCTGCAGAGTATGAGGAGGAAACTGAGAGGGCGGTGCACACAGATCCCCTCACTTCATCAAAGCATCTCCAAATATGTCAATTACCAAAGACAACATCCGCAATTTCATTTGAAGGAAATGTTTCTATGTGAAAACCAAACTTTGAAACTACTATCATGATGAGGCATAGTCCGCATAACTGGCTCCAACATCCATTCTCTCCTTCCTTCCAGAAATAGAGCTGTCCCGATTTTTTAGCCTTCACATGGCAACTCAGCTAGAGACTGCATTTCTCAGCCTCCTTTGAAGCTAGATTCGCCTCATGACAAAGTTCAGGCCAATGGATTGTGAGCTGAGGAAATCTGTTTAACTTCTGGGTCATCTCCTTAAAAAGGAAGCGGCTTATCCTCCTTTTTCCCTCTTTGAGCTACCTAGAAAATGGTAATGACTACAGGAGTCACAGTGGATCCAAAGATGGAAACTAAATGTTGAAAATGGCAAAGCCACCCAACAGCCTAGGTCCTTGGATGACTGATCCCTTGGAATAGAACCAACCACCTACCCTAAACTGCCCACCTTCCTGTAGACTGTTAAGTGACATAGAAATATATATTGATCTTTCGGTTTCAGTATTACAGCAGCTTAGCACAGATCCACGCAGAGTTTCATGAGCCAGCGTATCCCCCTGCCTTGTCTCCATACCCTCTTCTGCAGCAAACAGTAATGTTCTAGATGGTGGCTGCTCTACTGGAGAAAGAATAGTGAGCAATCCCCAGCTAACCCAGGAGAGGCATGCAGAGTGAGTGTAAAATAAACCTTCGTCGTGTTGTTGTTGTTATTGTTTTAGAGAAGTATTTATTATTGCAACATCACCTAACACATCCTGACTGATAAATCCTGGCTGAAAAGAGCTGCTCTAAAATCTCCCCGGCTTGGCGGGTCATGGTGGTACATTCCTGTAATCCCAGCACTTTAAGAGGCCAAGGCAGGGGGATCACTTGAGGCCAGGAGTTTGAGACCAGCCTGGGCAATGTAGTGAAACGCTGTCTCTACAAAATATTGTAAAATTAGCCTGGTGCAGTGGTGTGTGCCTGTAGTCCCAGGTACCTTGGAAACCAAAGTGGAAGGATTGCTTGAGCCCAGGAGGCTGAGGCTGCAATGGGCAGTGATGGTGCACTGCACTCCAGCCTGGGTAAGGGAGCGAGATCCTGTCTCAAAAAAATAAACAAAAATAAAATATCTCCCTGAATTACCTCAGACCAGAGAAGTACATCCGTCACCTAGAGTTCTGAAAAAGACTGATGTCTGAGTCTCACCTCCAAGAAATCCAGGTATCTTTAGGCTGTGATGTGGCCTGGATATGGGGATTCTAATGTACAGCCAAGGTTGAGAATCACAGACATTTGTGAACCATACAGCAATAGCTCCTATATAATTGCTTTTATTGACTTGTACTCCAGCATGATGAGAGGTAAAATCTATATATTGAACTATATTATAAGAAACAACTCTAGAATTATGATAAGGTTTAATTATTCAGGGTTTAATTTACTGTCTTATACAGTGTCAACCCTATGAGAACATGGGAGAAGTTTCTCTCTAGTTTCAGTGTGGGAAATAAATATATATATATATAGAGAGAGACAGAATCTCACTCTCTCACCCAGGCTGGAGTGCAATGGCATGATCTCAGCTCACTGCAACCTCCACCTCGTGGGTTCAAGTGATTCTCCTGCCTCAGCCTCCTGAGTAGCTGGGATTACAGGTGAACACCACCACGCCCAGCTAATTTTTGTATTTTTAGTAGAGACGGGGTTTCACCATGTTGGTCAAGCTGGTCTCGTACTCCTGACCTCATGATCCACCTGCCTCAGCCTCCCAAAGTGCTGGGATTACAGGCGTGAGCCACTGCACCTGGCCTCGGTGTGGGAAATATTTGTACTTTTCTTAAACAAGTTGACTTTCACCCTTGGACATTGAAAATCTCATAAATGACCTTGCTTTCCTCTCTGGGTAGTTTCTAGAAAGTTCAGACTCACATCAGTGAATAAGATCAGTGGCATACGTTTTGTGTACTCAATGCACTGCCTTACCTGTATGTTTTCCTTAGTTCATTGTATTCACCTATTGGTTTGGATGTTTCGTCCCTTCCAAATCTCATGTTGAAATGTGATCCCCAGTGTTAGAGGCAGGGCCTGGTGGGAGGTGCTTGGGTCACGGGCCATATCCCTCATGAATGTCTTGGTCATGGGACATATCCCTCATGAATGTTCTGCTCAGGGTAATGAGTGATTCCATGCATTGAGTTCACACAATATCTGGTTTTTTAAAAGAGTGTGGCAACTTCCACCTCTTGCTCCCAATCTCACCACGTGATATGTCTGTTCCCCCGTCACCTTCCACCATGATTAGAAGCTTGCTGAGGCCCTCACCAGGATCCAATGTGGGCACCATGCTTCCTGGACAGCCTGCAGAACTGCAAGCCAACATATGTGAGCCAAAATAAACCTATTTTCTTTATAAGTTACCCAGTCTCAGGTATTCTTTTATAGCAATGCCAACAGACTAACACTCTTGTAATATCATACAAGCTAACTTCAGTCATTTCCAGAATAAAGCAAGATATAAATATAAATTTTACATAATGAATAAGGAGCATGTGCTACTGACTAGAAGCAGGATGAGAAGGAAAACAGTGAAGTGCACCAGCTTACCAAGTGAATTAGTTAGCTTGAGCTGCTGTAACAAAATACCACAGAATGGGTAACTTAAACAACGTGAGTTGATTTCTCACAGTCCTCGAGGCTAGGAAATCCAAGATCAAGATACTGACAGACAGCTGGGCTCAGTGTGCATGTCTATAATCCTAACTACTTGGGAGGCTGAGGCTGGAGGATCACTTGAGCCAGGAGTTCCAAGTTCAGCCTGGTCAACATAGCGAGACCCTGTCAATAAAAAAGAAAAAGGCAAAAAAAAAGATCCTGACAGATTTGACTCTTAGTAAGGGCCCTTTTCCTGGCTTGCAGACAAACACCCTCTAGCTATATTCTCACACTGTGGAGACAGAGAGTGCTCTGATCCCTCTTCTTCTTCTTACAAGGACACTAATTCCCTCATAGGGGCCCTACCCTCAAAATCCCAAAGGCCACACCTCCAAATACCATCACATTGGTTACTGCTTCAACATATGATTTTTAAAAAATATCCACCAGAATCTACTTATTAAATGGTTAATGTTACTTAAAAACAGAAATTCCCACCTCATCTTTTACAATAAAGACAACCTTGCTGAATTATGTGTGCAAATATGAGGCCCATGGGAAATACGGAGTAAGCCGGAAAGTCAGTATTGAAAGCCCCTAATGTTTTTAAATGATGAGAAGCAACCCTGTGGTTCCACTCACCTTCAGCGGAGTTCTCATATGGCAACTTGTGTTATTCTTTATTATAGATTTAAAGCTCCATTAGCTACTTGTTCTTCCTGGTGGCTATAATAATTATAATAGCAGGAGCTATACTATTCCTCAGCAGACTTCCTCTTAATAGCTTCCAGGATGCTTATCTGAGAACCATCTCACCACATTTCACAAACACTTCATTCTTGACAGCCCACTCTATTCTTCACACAGCCTTTCAGGCTGCATACATATACTTGAAAGAGTTATAAATTCCAGCTCTGTCCCAAATTATCTTTCCTCCTGTAAACTCCACATCGTCTCTTTGCTACATTATAAAAGAATGTCCTCATCTGAAGTTTCCAGTATTTGATACTGAATGACCGTATGTTGTATGAGTTAATCTCAGCAGCTAAGTGACAAAGGCTTTCTGCCAAAGCTGCAGAATACAGTCATTCCTCAGAACCAGTAGGGGATTGGATCTAGGACCCTCCATGGATACCAAAGTCCTCGATGCTTGAGTCCAGCAGTCAGCCTGTGGAACCTTCAGACCTGAGAGTTAACTGTACAGTGTATTCTACCAAAATGAATGAGTTGACCACATACATCTGTGGACACAGCCATGAAGTCCTATAATACTAGAACTTGAGGGAACCTTAGCAGTCACCTAGTCCTTCCCACTCTCACCCCCATTTTGCAACAAGGAAAACAGAGGCCTTAAGAAATATTTAGGCCAGGCACAGTGGCTCACGCCTGTAATCCCAGCATTTTGAGAGGCCAAGGCAGTGGATTACAAGGTCAGGAGTTTGAAACCAGCCTGGCCAAGGTGGTGAAACCCCATCTCTACTAAAAATACAAAAATAAGCCAGGTACAGTAACAGGCACCTGTAATCCCAGCTACTCAGGAGGCTGAGGCAGGGGAACTGCTTGAACCCAGGAGGCAGAGGTTGCAGTGAGCCGAGATCATGCCACTCACTGCACTCTAGCCAGGGCAACAGAGCAAGACTCCATCTCAAAAAAAAAAAAAAAAAAAAGAAGAAGTCTTCATTCAGGCAGTCTCCCCTGTAGCAATAGTTATGTGGTGTCCCAGAAGTTCACTGTTTAGTCAGTTATTTGAAACTCGCTGCATATTTTCCCATTAAAATACATTGTTACAACAGAAAGCTAGGCTCCCAGATTAGTCCACCAAATCCTATTTGGGATGGATGGTGGTGATGTTGGTAGGCACAACCACGCTAATGGACTTAAATGAACTCTACACTAAAAAAGGGTAAAGATGGTAAACTTTCTGTTACATTTATTTTACCACACTGTAAAGAAATGTAACTCATAAAGTGACTGAAAGTTGTGGTAGCAGAGGAAGCAGCAGCAGAAGGAAGAAGTTCCCACCATCTTACTTAGGTCCAAAATTCCCTTCTGAACTGCCCTCCCTGGTCTCAGCCAACCACTGAGTCAACCGCTGCCTTAAGGCAGTCCCCCCTGGCCACAGTGTTGGTTCATGAGCCATTTCAGTTCAATGAGATTTAAGAAGTGTATGTGTGTATGTGTATGCATGTACACACACACATGTGTACACATGTGTGTGTGTGCTGCCGGAGAGAGTATTTAAAGCCCCATTAGCTACAAAAAGAAGGAAAGCAAGGAAAGCAAAGAAGGAAGGAAGGAAGGGAAGGAGGGAGGGGAGAGAGGAAGGGAGGGAGGAAAGGAGGGAGGGGAGGCTCCTCTCCTTTTTTATTCTGCTGGAACTACTATAAGGAAGCCTATCTGGACAGGATAGTGATTAAATGGGAGATCCTGATTTAATCTCCCATTAAAGAGGGAGATTTAATGGCCACTGCTACCTCCATAATGGGTGCTAAACTGAGGCCTACGTCAGCACACAGAGAGCACACAATGTGAAAAGAACTGCATAGAAAGAGTAGAGCTGCTGGTGATGCCAGAACTTCTGGAACATACACCATCTGAAGTATAAAGTTTACCTCTGAGCTTTCACTTGCATGAGTCAATAATTCCATATTTTGCTGTAGCCAATTTGTGCTGGCGTTCTGTTTAATTGCAATGAAAAGATTCTTATCAGATACAGTTCTAGAATAAAGTTTGAAATAGACCAAGTTTGATCCTCATCCACTTCCCTTTCTGAAACCATCGTCCACCAGCCACTGTCTTTCTGCCCAAGCACAGTGCCCTCCTCTGTCCCAAAGATCCCATCCCCGTATTCTGCTCAGGCCTGCACTCACTTTCAAAATGCTTCAGGCCCTGACATCACCTTCCCCTTTCCTCCCTCTTTTACTCCCTGCTCCATCTCCACCACAAGTACAAATGCATCAAACAAGAATATTTTAAATACATACATTACTATGAGTATGTTGTAACTGAGCCTAAAAGAGGATGAAGACTTTGTGTCTGCATCAGTTCGTGAGGGTCAACATGAATGGGTAGAAAAGTCACTGCTAGAGGCAGGTTTTAGGTGCAGTTCTGGGCAGAGGCTGAATGATGTCTGTTCCCCACAGAGAGATGCAGGTCATGCTGCAGAAGCTGGCTTTACAAGGGAATCTGGGAGACACCGGGCACAAGAAGTGCCACTTGAGGGCCCAGGGGACACAGTGTGACCCAGAGTTGCGAAAGTCTGGAACACACGTTGTCCAGGGAGGCTGAAGAGTACCGTGCTGGAAAACAGCACCTTAGAAGGAAAAAGCTGTGTTCTCACTGAGGAAGGCACAGTCCCTGAAGCAGAAGCCTCGCTTGTGGCAGCAGACATCAATGAGTGGGGGAGCTGTGAGCACATGTTAAGACACTCGCTGGACTCAGAAACAATGGGCAACAGGTTAGGGAAAGGTGTTAAGGTCCTTTGTCTCCAGGTGAGAAATGTCAGCAAGCAACATATGGACTATTAATGTAGATACATGACAACTTCTGCTGCTGCTCCTGCTTCCTCTGTTTTTTGTTTTATGAGACAGAGTCTCACTGTGTCAACCAGGGTGGAATGCAGTGGCACAATCACAGCTCA
Organism: Ateles fusciceps; assembly: GCA_036589455.1. Taxonomy (NCBI): domain Eukaryota; kingdom Metazoa; phylum Chordata; class Mammalia; order Primates; family Atelidae; genus Ateles; species Ateles fusciceps. The sequence continues at coordinate 10,516,444 of JAZHEH010001266.1, read as the reverse complement.
CTGCAGCCTCAACCTCCTGGGCTCAAGCAATCCACCTGCCTCAGCCTCCAGAGTATCCTGGACCACAGGTGTACGCCACTACGCCTGGCTAGCTTTTTTTTTTAGAGACAGGATCTTGATATGTTGCCCAGGCTGGTCTAAAACTCCTGGACACAAGCAATCCTCCCACCTCAGCTTCCCAAAGTGCTGGGATTACAGACGTGATTATAGGCATAATGTCAGTGTATACCCACAGGCTAGTGGGACATAGGGACATTTAGATTGAACAAAGGAGAATTAGCACCACATTAGAGAGCTTCACGGAGAAGATTAAAGAGGGATTTTGACAAGTGGGAAGATTATCAAGTGGAAATGGGGGAAAGCACTCTAAGGTGAAGGAACGGCATGATCAAGGGAGTGGAGGGACAAAGCAGGGGTTACATCCAAGTCTAGGTATCTGCAGCTACCAAGCGAGTACAGGTAGAGGGGGAGGGAAGGGGAACACAGCAGCATGAAAGGGCAAACAGATCCGAGGAGATGGCAGCACATCTGCTTCGTTGGGGTGGGCTTTGTTAAGATGGTAAAATGAGCATACTTGTAAGCAATAAGTCAAATTACCATAATGTATGAATGAATAGAGCCTCCAAAGACTCCTGGGAACATTTATATTTTTAAAATAGGCTGCTTGTTAACCCAAATCATCTTGGAACTGTTTGAATTTCAGACAGGCAGTGTGAAAACACGGATTTGAGGACAGGACTACCCCTGGGCAGCCTCCTCCTCCCACTCCTACCTTCCCATCCCCCACCTTGATCATGTAAAATGAAAATTAAACTATAACATCTTTTTTAAAACTCGGTCAAATCTACATTCTAAGAGAAATGTGTACCATGGGTATTATTGCTACAACTATTTCTACATTAGTAGAGACACTGAGGGTGTAAACCATGGGTACTATTGGTTTATAATAATAATATAAACCAATATCTCCAGAGCTCTTCCAGCTTCTTCAGCTTGTTCCCTTCTCAATGTCCAAACCCACACGTGGGTGTGTCACTCCAAGGTCTGGCTTTGTGTTGCTGTTGTTGCTTTAAACAAGACCACAGTTGTGGAGGGAGGCCTCAATAATGGTGGATGTTTTTAGCATATGTATATATTGGACATATTTATGTTTTGCCTGCCTGTACTGTCTTTTTAATAACCTGCTGCAGCCATTAAAAAAAACAAACAAACAAAAAAAAACAGCAGTGAATGTACTGAATGCTGCTGCATTTACACTTTAAAATGGTTAAAACAGGCCGGGCACAATGGCTCACACCTGTAATCCCAGCACTTTGGGAGGCCCAGGCGGGTGAATCACCTGAGGTCAGGAGTTGAAGACCAATCTGACCAACATGGAGAAACCTTGTCTCTACTAAAAATATAAAAATTAGCCAGGCGTGGTGGCTGGCACCTGTAATCCCAGCTACTTGGGAGGCTGAGGCAGGAGAATCGCTTGAACCTGGGAGGCAGAGGTTGTGGTGAGCCGAGATTGCTCCATTGCACTCCAGCCTGGGCAACAAGACAAAACTCCACCCCAAAAAATAAAATAAAATAGTTAAAATAGTAAATTTTAGGTTACATTTATTATACCGTAATAAAAAATAAATGAAACATAATTGTTAGAAAACATATCGCCAGGCGTGGTGGCTCAGGCCTGTAATCGCAGCACTTTGTAAGGCTGAGGCGGTCGGATCACGAGGCCAGGAGTTCAAGACCAGCCTGACCAATATGTTAAAACCCTGTCTCTTCTAAAACTACAAAAATTAGTCAGGCGTGGTGGCGTGCATCTACAGTCCTAGCTACTTGAGAGGCCGAGGCAGGAGAATCTCTTGAACTCGGGAGGCAGAGGTTACAGTGAGCTAAAACTGCACCACTGCCCTCCAGCTTGGTGATACAGCGAGACTCCATCTCAAAAAAAAAGAAAAAAGAAAACATACCAAGGTCCTTGTTTTTAATTCAACAATTAGCACTCCTTAGTGGCTTCTTGCTAAAGAAAGGGAATAAATAAAATACTTGTAAATATGACATCTGCCTTTGATTGGGTAGGTTTACACCCTCAGTGTCTCTACTAATGTAGAAATAGTTGTAGCAATAATACCCATGGTACACATTTCTCTTACAATATAGATTTGACCGAGTTTTAAAAAAGATATTATATTTAATTTTCATTTTACATGATCAAGAGAAATATGTATATATGTATATTTTATTAAAGTAAATGAATATGACAATCAATACTACATGAAAAACTGAGCCTTCTCTATCAGAGTCCTCAACACAGAGATCGAAAGAATAAAATATATCTCCCTAAACTAAATCACCCCTCAAGCTTTCTGAAATTAGCAAAGAATGTTTGCAGCTGACCTATTTCTCTCCCACACGACTGTGTTGATAATTGACTTTTGTCCCCCAGGGAAGTACTCAAATATAATTGAGAAGCACCTGTCACATAGAGAGTACAGTTTTATATACCTAATAATTCCCATAAATATTGTATTTAGCTGGAACTCAAGCACTCTGCTTTCTCTTTAATTGTATTTCTCAAGGAAGAAATGTTATAATTACCAAAGCTGAATTATTATGAACATCTAGATAAAACAGAAGAAGCATTTTGAATTGTAAGTACCCAAGACATTTCTATTACTAGAAATTATTGAAAATGATGACAAGAGCCATTTATATTGTTCATACACTTTTCTTTAATCCTGTCGATCACATCCTGTTATATAAATCACCCGCCTCTACAGACAGGAGGCACTCCATTTTGTTCAATCCTGATGACAAGAAGTCCAGGGTCAGGGGTTTGATTTCCAGGCAGGTTCAAGAGTTTTGCTAAGAAAACATATTCAGCTTTACGAGCTGAGACTGTAGCTCCAAAATAAGTAAGAATATTATCCATCCTATTCAACACTGTGAATTGAAAAGCCATCTCTGACATTGACTTAAGGAAAGGCAAGTCCATTTCTATCCTCACGCCAGCATCTGCATATTTAGACCAGGGGCTACAACTGAAACTTCTCGGGCTGACGTGGACAGTATGTTAATGAAAAAATTTGAGCTTTGGCAACATAGCGAGACTTCATCTTCACAAAAAAATAAGAAAAATAGCCAGGCATGATGGCACACGCCTGCAGTCCCAGCTGCTTGGGAGACTGAGGCAGGAGGATTGCTTGGGCCCACGAGTTCGAGGCTGCCGTGAGTTGTAATTGTGCCACTGCACTCCAGCCCAGGCAACAGAGCAAGACCCTGTCTAAAACAATAAACAGAGAGAGTGAGATCCTGTCTAAAAAAAGAAAGAGAGAAAATGAAAAAATTTGAAGCCAGTCACAAAAGACCACGTTATTTTATGGTTCCATTTATATAAAATGTCCAAAGTAGGCAAATCTACAGAGACAGAGAACAGATCGTGGATGACTAGGGCTGGGGGGGTGAGGAAGAGGATGGGGAATGACTGCTAACAGGGACAAGTTTCTTCTCCAGATCATGAAAATATTAGATTATGACATGCCTGAAAAAAGGAATGCCCTCCCCATTTCTGCCCAGCACACACACACACACACACACACAGAGAGAGAGAGAGCGTGCAAATTAAAAAGCAGTGTATGGAACATTCTAATGGTAACAATGATCATTTTACCCACCTGTTTGATTCTAAACTATAATCAGCATTGAACTGTTAGCAATAGCATTGGGCCATTTTAAGAAGAAAAGATGATAAATTTATCTGCACAAGTTACTATGCATTTCCATTACTGCTAGATTTTCCATATGCTATCAGTGAAACTGCTAAAATAAATTTCCATAAGGAGTTTTAAAATATCATCATAATATATGGTCACGGTGAGCAGTGTAAAAGTTAACCACCTCTAGTGATCTTACAACCGAGAAAATGAATATTCTTTTCAAGTTTAGGTTTACAAAATATTTACTCCCACAACAAATACCATAACAGCAATTAAACTGCAGCCTTGGAGAAAGATACATCCATCAACATAGAACATAAAATGAGAAATGAAATAGACACGATTTGTCATCCAAATGATTACAGTGAAATGATCAGAAAAATTCAGTAGCCATTGAACAACTTTTACAGCCCTTACCTAATTAATGCTTTCAGACCATGAATGCCATCCCTTCAGATTCAAGTAATTACCTCTGCTTTATTTATGTGTGTAATAAGAAAAGACACGTTAAAGAAAATGGGGGACGTTTATAAAGGCACATGTTTACCTGAAATGCGAACTATCTTTATGGAATTCCAAAGCACTGTTTATATTCAAGCCAGTTGATAATACATCAGCTTCATCTATTTCTGAAGGCAGGGTGCTCTGGTATACAGCTTGTCATTATTGTTACTTGAAAGCAATAAAGCTACAGTATTGCCTTAAGATTGAATTTATAATTCAGCTCTTTCACGAATTCAGACTTCTACTTCCAGTCCTACCTCCCAGAGTGCCCTCCTCCCTCCTCACAGTACCCATGGTGAAACCCATGTGAAATTGCTGATGTGTCTACGTAGTCAAGCTCAGAACTCACACTCTTCTAGAATGAAGAGCACTGTGTGTATTCAGCTTATTGTTTTCCTGGTTCATGAAGTACAAGGGCAGGCAACTGTGCAAACGCAGGACCATACTGACTGCTTCAACCAGAGTGTGTTTGGGTCAGGGTTCGTTGGGGATAACAGCCCGGCTCTTCTAGAGACTTATCCATTGATGTATCCTAAGATGGAGAGGTATAGCAGAGTACGTGCCTGGGGATGGTCAAAGAGTGCTTTGTAAGCTTTGTCTTGCAATGGCCCACAAAGGAAATAATTGTGCAACACACTAGATTCAGTGGAAGCGAAAAACAGTCCAGAAGCTCAGCCTACACCAGGCTCACCCCCACTGAAGGATCAGCTCAGTGGATACATGTTTTGAGGCCTGTCACCCATTCTCGGCCCACACGCTCTGCAGGGAAGAAAGCTCCAGTGAAAGGGGAGCAGAGAGGGAGACGGCACTGTTCTAGGAAGCTCTCTGCTCCAAAATATGGCTTAAAAAGCATGCAGAGCCAGTCACAGTGGCTCATGCCTATCATCTCAACACTTTGGGAGGCTGAGGTGAACGAATTGCTTGAGCCCAGGAGTTTGAGACCAGCCTGGGCAATATGGTGAGACTCCATCTCTACTAAAAGTAAAAAACAACAACAACAACAAAAAACAGCTAGGCATGGTGGTGCACACCTGTAGTCCCAGCTACTTGTAGGCTGAGGTGAGCACAAAACAAGCAGAGGCCAAACGCAGAGACCTACTGGGCAGAATGGGACCTGCAAGCCCCACTCTCCACGAGTCTGCAGAGTCTTCATGAGTCTGAGTGACTTGCAAGCTGCTCACCCTAATTAGGATTTATGCTTTGTTCTGAGTCAGGGCTTCAGAAATGAGACCTACAAAGGGCCAAGCTTTGAGGAAGATGAGTATGGACAAGACCACACCCCAGAAAAGATGGGTCAGACCCAGATTTGAGCGGTGAAAGGAAGCCCATTGAACAGCATTGCTTTTTTGTAAAACCTTGTTTGAAAGGGCAGTCTCTGTCTCCTTAATACCCAGTGTTGACCCTGTCTGGGGCAGCAGGTGGAGCAACTAAGGGGAGAGGGCCAAAGCCAAGGTCATTTTCAGTCTGCATTTCCACACAGCTTCCTATAAATTTCTAGAAAAATTAAAACTTGAATCAGAACTTATCTAAGTTTCAATAAAATCATACCATTCTAAACTAAAAGACAAATATTTCTGTATTCTACAGAAATGAAATTTAGGGCTGGGCGTAGTGGCTCACACCTGTAATCTCAGCACATTCGGTGGCTGAGGCAGGCGGATCACTTGAGGTCAGGTGTTTAAGCCTGGCCAAGATGGTGAAACCCTGTCTCTACTAAAATTAAAAAATTAGCCAGGTGTGGTGGTGGGCACCTGTAATCCCAGCTACTTGGGAAGCTGAGGCAGGAGAATCGCTTGAACCTGGGAGGCAGAGGTTTCAGTGAGCTGAGATCGCACCACTGCACTCCAGCCTGAGAAACAAAATGTGACTCCATCTCAAAAAAAAAAAAAAAAAAAAAGAAATGAAATGAAATTTAGACAATCCATCCATCAAGAACAGAGACTCAGACATAAGCAAAAATGACTGGTTAACAGGTTAGCTGCCCATAATTAGATTTCTTTCTTCATCAGCTCAGTTCAATTTATTTAAGCCCCCAAAGCAAGAAGAAGCACAGTTTACCAAGAGGGACAGAGCTCTTTCTTGCTCTATCAGATCTCAATTTGGGAAGATTCATTGCACAAAAACCTCACAAAGGAAATAAGTGTGAACTTTTTTAAGTTCATTGTAACTGGATTACACCATTTAGCAAGGAAGGTCTAATTACAGAGCAAGTAAAAGCTTCCAACTTTTCAGATGAAAATGATTTGCTATTGTCTTCCATGCAGCTAAAATATAAAAATGGTTGTGCCCCAGCTTGGCCCACAACATGGTGAAACTCAACCTCTACTAAAAATACAAAAATTAGCCAGATGTGGCGGCATGCACCTGTAATCCCAGCTACTTTGGGTGGGTAAGGCAGGAGAATCACTCGAACCCGGGAGGCAGAGTTTGCAGTGAGCTGAGACGGTGCCACTGCACTCCAGCCTGAGCAACAGAGCAAGACTCCATCTCAAACAAAAATAAAAATAAACATAAATGGCTGTGCACCCCCTTGACTGCTCTGCTTTCTATCTCAGGGGGCCACAGCCTGCAGGCTGTTTCCCAGAATCCCAGGTCAGTGGGCGTCCAGAGATGCTCAGTCAATGGGAGGAACTGGCAGAAGACTGGAGGATGGTAGGAATAATTCTGCAAGAAGCTAACCAAGCAAACAAAAATTCCATCATGATAGAATTGGGAAGAAACCAAAGTCTCTAAATTCTTCAACCGATGCTATGGTTCTTCACAGCAAGCACATAGATTAAGAACATTTCCAGGATCTAAGAGGAGTAAGCTCCATATGTTCTTGCATGTATCCACACCTATGTGAGTTTGTGTGTCTGGCTTGTTTATTCAGGGATAAAGTGAACTGTGGTGAAAAAAAGAGTAGAGTCTGAGCCATTCTTGCGTCTGTTCTACCATTATCTATTGGTATGACCTTTATGTCCTTGGGCCTATGTTTTATTCATCTGAAGAGAGACCGAAGCATTTTCTTTCTGCAATCTCTTCCTGTTCTAAAATTCTGTGATTCTAAGTTTATGGATAAATTTTGCATATATACATGCCTCTAGGCATATGATTATTCTTAGAGCTATGTGCAAAGCATATACCTTCTGTTGACGAATTTGCATTTCATCAGAGAAACATCTATAACTGGTGCTCAAATTATAACCCAAAGAATTTGTTTGCCAACTTGTTTTATTCTAGTATCAACCTAAAAATCTGAATGTTTTAGATCTCTAAATACAGTGCGGTTCACTGAATTATTGTAACGATCATCTGATTAGCATACCTTAAAAAATACGAAGTTCCTTGCTCTAAGGTAGATGCTTCCAACAATGGCAGCGACCGTATCTTCCACTCCACATGCTCTTTTTTAATGAAATGTTATTGTGCATGATTCTGTAACTTATTTTTTTCAGTTGAATGCATTTCAAGTGAACGTCTTAAATGCATTTCCCTATCATTATATACAGGGCCACTTCATTTTTTTCTTTAATGGATGAACAGTACTCTGTATATAATATAGAGTAGTCCCCCTTTAACTTCGGGGGATACATTCCAAGACCCTAGTGAATGTCTGCAACTACAAAGAGTAACAAACCATATATTTTTTTTTCCTATACGTATATACCTAAGATGAAGTCTAATTTGTAAATTAGGCACAGTAAGAGATTAACAACAATAGGCAGTGGCTCATGCCTGTAATCCCAGCACTTTGGGAGGCTGAGGTAGGCGGATCACCTGAAGTAGGGAGTTCGAGACTGGCCTGACCAACATGGAGAAACCCTATCTCCACTAAAAATACAAAAAAAATAAAAAATAGCTGGGCATGGCGGCGCATGCCTGTAATCTCAGCTATTCGGGTGGCTGAGGCAGGAGGATCACTTGAACCCGGGAGGCAGAGCTTGCGGTGAGCAGAAAGCATGCCATCGCACTCCAGCCTGGGCAACAAGAGCAAAACTCCGTCTCAAAAAAAAAAAAAAACAGAGCGAGAGAGATTAACAGCAATAACTAATAACAAAATAGAACAATGTTAACAATACACCATAAAAAAATTTATATGAAATATAGTCTCTTTCTTGCTCTCAAAATATCTACTGTACTGTACTCACCTATTTTCAGACCTCAGTTGACCACAGGTAACTGAAACCAGGGAATACAAAACCATGGATAAGAGAGGACTGATGTACATTATTTGCTCATTTACTGACTGCTGCAAACATATGTTGTTTCTAGTTTCTCTGTTCAATGTGATGTTTGCTGTGGATTTTAGTAGGTAATTTTTATTAGATTTAGGGAGCTGCCTTCTATTCTTTCTTTTAAAATCATGTGCCTCTAGACAGGATCTATTCTTAACTTATAAAATTTATCAAATACTTTTTTGGCAACTACCAAATTCAACATATATTTTTCTTTAATTTGTTATATAAATTGAATCATCTTTAAATTCCTGTTTATACTATTGGCACTGAATCTGACTTGCTGTTTTTCTCTCTTTCGTTGTGTGTGTGTGTGTGTGTGTGTGTGTGTGTGTGTGTGAGTGTGTGTTACTCATATGCTCTTTATAATCTGACCTTGCTGCACCCCATGAAAAGATAATCTGTTTTCTCTCTTCTTGCAACTGAGCAGGCTCTTGGACCTGTTTTGAATTGAGGTTGCAAGAGAAGTGATACCGTGTAGCTTTTGAAACTGGGCCTTAGGAGAGCTGCAGCTTTAGCCTTCACTTCTTGGAACCCAGCCACCATATTATCAGGAAGCTCAAGCAACCATGTAGAGAGGCCCAGGTGGAGAAAACGTGAGCCCCTGCCAAAAGCTCTAGTTGAGTTCTCAGCCAGCAGCCAGCACCAACTGCCAACCACATGTATGAGGCTACTTTGGACCTTCCAGCCATCCCAGTGCCCATATAACATCACACAATGCAGAACTGTCTGGTTAGTACACAGAAATAAAAAAAAATGTTGTTGTTTTAAGCCACAGAGTTTGGGGGGAGGTTTGTTAGGAGGCAATTTCTCCCCACTAAACAAAGCATTTAATGTTGGAGCAGAATCTCATCCCTAAAATATATCAAGTTAGTCCTCCATCCATCCACTCCTGCATTCATTCAAGTGCATATTTTTTGAACATATACTATGCTAGATGCTGAGGACACAAAGATCAAATGCAGATATGTCCCTGTCCTCATGGAACTCATTTTCTGGATGAGGAGACAGAACGTAACAGAGAGATCTAAGTACATGTTAAATAAAAGTGGTGGTGTTACTGAAAAGTGGCACAAGGCCCTCTGGGAGCCCTTAGTTGGGGAACTGACTTCATCAGGAAGATTAGAAAAGAAAGACTAAACTCTCAGATCTCAGGGAAGATAAAAAGTTAACTAGGCAGAAGGAAGAGTAAGAACCTGCCACACAGAGGGCTCAACATATGCAAAGGACCAGTGGCAAGAGGGAGGATAGTGTGTTCAAACTCTGTATCCAGAGCTAAGAGATCATGGCAAAAGATGAGGCTGGAAGCAGGTAGAGGCCAGGCCAGGTAAGACATTGCTGGCCTCATAAAAGCAAACTTAACAAGGAAAGGTCAACAAACTATTCCCACTATGATCAGATTTTCTCTTCAAACCTGAGTGGGAAGAGGACTAACTTGAAATACTCAACCATATAAACTGTATGTGTAGCAACATCCATGGGTAGATATAGTTATGGGTATATAACAGTTTGGGGTTCACGGTCATTGAGCCCACCCTCTCATTCCTTGTTACATGTCATTGTACTGTTCATATACATCTCTGTCTCCATTGCTAAATTATAAAAATCTTTGAGTATAGGAGCTGTGTCTCATCCACCTTTTCATTCCTCCCCTACAATATCTAACACAGTGCTGGACATACAGCAAATACTTAAGAGTTTCCTAAAACTTTAAAACATGACTAAATAATCCATTTATAAATGGCCTGTAAGAAGGGCTCTCCTGAAAGAAAATTCTACAGCCTCATTTGGAAAGCCACTCCAATGACAGCAACACTCTTAGGAAGGTCTTGCTGTAAAACATCATTGCTTTCTAATTTTGGCCAATTCTTGAGTTTCATCCTCAATGAAGAGTGAAAACACTTCATCACATTTCCAAAGCAGGCCTTTGTGTGTACTTTGAAAATCATTTCTGGGTCACTCCTAGCTTTCTGTCCTTTCAGTGGCAAAGTATTTCATCTTCTCACCTTTCCTCAAAGAAGCCATTTAGTTGCTCCCTGGATTCATTCCAAAACCTCTATCCCTCCTAAATGGTAGAGGCCAGGAATCTTGTAGACCAGAAACAAGGTCAAAGATTCCTGAAGGGCTTCATGAGCAGTCCTCAGAGTGGAAGCAGGCTCCCTTTTTCAGTCTGGTTGTTTTCCAGCCAATTCAAATGTGCACGTGTGTACGTGCACACATATGTGCATATATATTCTCACAACGCTGAAACTTTTTAACAAGCTCAAAGAACAAATATTGTCTTATTGGGTGAGTTTGCCAACTGCCTTCTCTGCTTCACCAACAGCCCAGTCTTCCCCATCCAATGCAACACATTGATTTTTTTTAAGTGAAAGCTTTTCTCCATATTTTTGTAAATGACATGACAAAGAAAGGAGTAACTTTTTTTTTTTTTTTTGGTATTCCACTATCTTCTTCATCCTCAAAGGTATCACATAGACTGTGAAACATCACCAAGAGATTTCATCACCCCAAAGTATCAAGAACTCAAATATCAATAAATCACTCATTCTATAAATAATGAGGCTCTGTTGCTTTGGGTTGGTTTTTTTTTTTTTGAGATGGAGTCCTGCTCTATCACTCAGGCTGGAGTGCAGTGGAGCGATGTCAGCTCACTGAAACCTCCACTGCCCAGGTTCAAAAGATTCTCTTGCCTCAGCCTCCCAAGTAGCTGGGATTACATACCACCATGCCTGGCTAATATCTTTGTATTTTTAGTAGAGACAGGGTTTCACCATATTAGCCAGGCTGGTTTCAAACTCCTGACCTCAGGTGATCTGCCCACCTCAACCTCCCAAAGTGCTGGGATTACAGACATGAGCCACTGAGACCAGCCAGAGGCTCTGTTAACATAAGCAGCTGTTATGCTTTCATAAAAAATATTTTTGGCCAGGCGCGGTGGCTCACGCCTGTAATCCCAGGACTTTAGGAGGCCAGGCGGGCGGATCACGAGGTCAAGAGACCGAGACCATCTGGCCAACGTGGTGAAACCCCATCTCTACTAAAAATAGAAAACTTAGCTGGGCGTGGTGGCACGCGCCTGTAGTCCCAGCTACTCGGGAGGCTGAGGCAGGAGAATTGCTTGAACCTGGGAGGCCTAGGTTGCAGTGAGCCGAGATCGTGCTACTGCACTCCAGCCTGGTGCCTGGCGACAAAGTGAGATTCTGTCTCAAAAATATATATATATTTTTTTGGGCGGCCGGGCACGGTGGCTCATGCCTGTAATCCCAGCACTTTGGGAGGCTTAGGCGGGTGGATCACTTGAGGTCAGGAGTTCAAGACCATCCTGACCAACCAACAACGGTAGAACCCTGTCTCTACTAAAAATACAAATTTAGCCAGGCGTGGTGGTGCATGTCTGTAGTCCCAGCTACTCGGGAGGCTGAGACAGGAGAATTGCTTGAACCCGGGACGTGGAGGTTGCGGAGAGCTGAGATCATGCCTTTGCACTCCAGCCTGGGCAACAAGAGCAAAATTCTGTCAAAAAAAAAAAAAAAAATTGGCATTTGGGTGAAAATTTCAATTTTATCCCAAAGCTGCTGTTAAATTGCATTTACAATCATTTTCTTTATCTCATCAAAGAAATGTAAATCATCAGTTATTTTTACTGTAGCCAGTACAGAAGTCTGTATGATGTCATAAATATGAGATCATGTTTAGGGTACTTACTGAGTTGTAAAGTGCTCATAAAAATTAAGTACTATTTTTGTGCCGAAAAATAAGAAGATTGTATATATAATATAATTACAATTAACTCCTGAATTTAAATTAGAACATTTAATCAAACCAGTGAATCCCCCATTTCATACAGATTTATGAAATATATTTATTCTAAAAAAATCTACTTTGCTTTAAATTATTCTGAAAATTATTTATCACGTAATACGTTTTACATTTTTTAAGCCAGTACATAGCAGCACACACTTTACAAGAACTTATATGTACATTATCTCAATCAGTTGTGGGCACAAATTGAGAAAAGAATAAGAATATTAGAATATTATTTTGTTTGTGCTTAGAAGGAAGAATAAAGCATTAGTGCATTTATGTAGATGAACTCCAAAGTTCTAGTCAAACAGCTTATGGAATGAACTGCTGTATAATTAGTATTTCCAAGAATTCGCAACAATAAAACACCACTAAAAATAGGCACCTACAAAATAAACACCAGCAACACCTCAAACAGTTGCATAACAGAAAAATGTTTTTAAGATAAACAATGTGTTTGCCTTATCAAATACATAATCTAAGTACTGCAAAGGGGATAGAATGCATTTTAAGAATGAGATAGAAATCCAAAATGCATTTATTTCAATAAGGTACATGCTTAGTGGTCACTGAATTAATTAAAGGGTAGTCAAAATTTCTGCTTCTGCAGAAAGTGAAATTTTGCGTAATAAATACCATCTAACTATGCTTTATAGACCCTTTTAGGAGAGGTCTGAGTCCAATTTTGAGGCTAAAGCCCATTCCTCGTTGTTAATGTTTAAATTGATGATAATCACTAAAGATACACCACAGCTGCCACCATAGGTTACAAACACATTACACAATCTGAGTAACCTAGAGGGGAAAAGAACTTCTCAAGGTCACTCTGGTAGCCCACAGGAAGACCTGGGGTAAAAGCTTCTTGGTGCCATGACCAATGTCTTCCTGGGTCACCCGAAACCTGGGACACACCCCGACAATTTCTGTTCGAAAGAAAGATCAAGGTGACTCACTTTTGCATGATGTCTCTAGCACCCAGCAGCCAGGGGTGGTTTCATTAACAGCACATGAACAGTTGGAAAACTGAGGACCAATTTCCTGTGCCAAGGTGAAAGGCACCTAAGCATTCAGCGTTACCAGCGATCCCGAGATCCCGAGCACAGACAGCTCGCACTAGAACCACGCAGGAGAAAGCAGCACTAAGAAAACAGACACGAAGTGAAGGCGCACCCAGACCCCGGGAGCTGAGTGTTGGCCTTCGTTAATTCCTATTTAACCAGATACGGCTGTCTTTCCCTTATTAAGCGAATCCAAGAATCGGTCCCAAAGTGAGAGTAAACTTTCTGTTCAAAGTGTCTTTCTTTTGACCGGAGCTCGGCGATCTCTCCCAAGATCCAGACAGATAAGAGTATTCAAATTAGGACAAATAGAAGAAACCACTAACTCTCAACTCGAATGAAACCAGGTCCCCGGCCCCGAAGGGTCTGGTTACTCTAGGTCGAGTTACACTACTTAAAGACGTTTCTCCAGGCACCAAAAGTGCAACCAGACATATTTCCAGCTCTTTAATTCAACGTCCCTGACTTAAGGCAGGTCCCCTCCGAACTGTCCACACATGCACAAACTAACTTCCCTGGGCGGTGCGGAGACGCCGGGACGCGAAGACTTCAAGAGCCTGGGCTAGAAGGAGAGGGACGGAGCCCCAGCACCCGCCGAGGCTGGCAAGAGACGCACGCGGACTCGACCCAGAGCTCCCGCACGTGGGGGGCCACCACCGGCTCCAGGACCCCGCGCCGCACGCTCGGCCTCCTCCCCATCCTGCCCTCCCGCCTCCTTCTCGTACCTGTCTGAGGATGAAGCTGGTCGAAGTGGTGCTGCCATCGGATCTTTTCAACCTGCTCCTCCGGGTTGTGGTGCCTCGGGCCACCTGGACTCGACACACGGGGCCAGAGAGAAGCCAGTGAGGACCGCAGCGCGGAGCGGGGCGACCATCCCCGGCTGGAGTTAGCCTCCGGACCGGCTCCCCCGGGTCCCCCTAGAGCCCGCACCCAAGTCTCCTTCGCGACTCCCAAATACAGCCCCCACCCCCACCCACCCACTCCAAGCCTCGACGGCAGAGAGGATGCCCGAGAAGAGCAGCCCGCAGGCACCCACCACATCCATTAACAAAGACTGTCAGGGTGCGGGGTCCGAGTCCCCGGCATCGGCTTGGGTAGGCTGCGGGCTCCGGAGCGGGAGCGCAGAGACCCGAAGGAGGGTGAGGAGGAGGAGGAAGAGGAGAAGGAGGAGAAAGAGGAGGAGCGGGAGGAGAAAGGGACGTGGAGGAGGGGTGGGGGAGCGGGGCCGCCGACTCCCGGGACTGGGGCCCCGCACGCCCGGCACGAAGGCGGGGCGCGCTAGGGCGGCGGAGGAGGTGAGAGGAATGAAGAGGAGGAGGGGGAGGAGGGGGCGGTACCTGCGAGGTGGGGGAGTGCGGCCCGTCCGCGGTCCCGTTCTTGGCGTAGGAGGAGGAGGACATCGTTCAGAGCCGCCGCATGGCCCGCCCGTGCGCGGTGGGCGGAGGGCGCTGGCCCCCGAGGCTGGGCTGCGGGCGGAGTGGGAGGGCGCAGGACTTCCCCAGCCGGCTCCAGGACCCGCGCCGGCGCCCAGGCTCCCTGCCTGCACTTCGGAAAACGAGGCACCTTAAAGGGACCGAGGCGCTTCCCCCGCGCCCTCGGCGGGGTCCCGGGGAGGGGGCTTCTCGGAAACTTGCCTACCCCAGCCGACTGGGAGAAGCGCTCTCCCACCTAGCGAGCGCTTTACATCAGAGCTTCCAGAGGATGAAGGGAGGGGAAATCTGGGATGGGGGTGGCAGGATTAAAATAGTCTGCACAGTTTAAAATGAGACAAAGGTGGCACGGTTCATGAATCAGGACTTGGTGAGGGAAGCTGGTGCAGTGTGGCGGGAGTGGGAAGAACCGAGCGGCTGTGTGTGTGTGTTTGCTGCACTGGAATTTTAAAAGGGCAAGAGCAGAGCCACCTTCCGCGACTTCACTCAACAGCCTACTGTGGTATGGCACGGGGTTTTGTGGCTAGCTTTTCGTCCGTGTTTTTGTATTGCTTTGGCAATTCTGTCCTTATCGCTGCGAGTCACACACATCCAGGCAACCTTGGGAAACCCACCAGCCCGAGTCTGACGGAAGATGCTGCCCCGCCAAAGACCAGCATTTCCTAAGGAGTTTTGAAGGTCATGTTAGACCTGCTAGAAGCAAGAGTTGGTCACTGTGCCTCCCATTTCTATGCGGATGGATGTTTTCAAGGGAGAAACTCATCCTTGTAATCATACACAACGTTTGCGACTAGTTTCCTCCTGCAAATACATACAAGAGATTAATTTGTGATCAAATTGAAAGAGAGGGATGCGGAGAAGAGGAATAAGTGTGAGGTATTGTAGAGAGGAATAAGAAGAGGAAAGAAAAAATAAGAAGAAGAAAGAAAAATAATTTTTAAAAAAATTTAAATTAACATATACATACCCTCTCAAATCGCTAAATCAGCCCATCTCAGCTTGCATTCTAGGACTTTATAGACACAACTACCATGCTTGTTTTAACAATTCCTTGGCTTTATTGAGGTCCTAGTTATAGTTTACCATCCACCAGACACTTCCTTTCCATTCCTAATCCCTTCACTTAATCCAAACTTCTGTAACAATCTTATAACCAGTGTTTTTGCCTCCAGGCTTCCTAGTGCATGTGCACATACACACGCAGAGATTTTATTCCATCTACACACTACAGGCAAAACCATTTTCCTAAAATCTCTTGCCCAAGTCGCTCTTCCCTAAGATTAACTCCAGACTCCGTGGTCCAACATCCCAGCCTCCCCTGCATTTCTGATCACTCTCCATCTCATTTCTCCATCTTGATCTTTTTTATACAAACCTTCCAGCAAGCAGGCAGCCCTACTCATCATTACCCAAGCATTCCAAATGTAATCCTACCTGAGCACCTCTGCTTTGAAATGCCTCCCTGGAATATGCCCTCCCACCAACCTACACACCCAACCAAATCCTACCTTTCTTCTAAATGGGACTCAGCTCACTCTTCCTCCACAGAAATCCTCCCTAACCACTCCAGTCCCAGATAATTCTTGTGCTTCTGAAAAACTGGAGCATGTATTCTCTGGGCACTTAGCATAGGCTGCCTTAGTTTATTGGTTTGTTAGTTCTGTTTTTGTGAAAGTCTCCTAATTTTCAGAACAGATTTTTAGCTGTTTATCATCTATTCCTATACCTTCCATATAGTAGATACTCCACAGAATTTATGGGAAATGGTAGGTGTAACCATGCAGGACTCCCCCGCTTTAGTTACTGCCAACTCAATCCACATTTAGTTCTGAGCCATTTTCATAGTTGATATATGTGTGTGCATGTTAAATTACTGTGTTAGCACTGGACTTTGAATTGTCTGATTTTCCACCACCGACTTTGAGTTTTTGAAACAGAACCCACAGAGGCACAACTGCATGAGAATCCCTGTATGTTCAGCATAAAGCAAAACTGGTGAAAATTATGAAAACATACATACACAACCATTTAAATTTCTAAAAACGGTCCTAAAGGTGCACAACAAATCAAGAAACATTCATTCAAGAAAACCTACTGAAACCCAGTAAGAATAGTGAGCTTGCGGTATTTGAACCAAGACCTACTCACTCTCTTCCTGCTTCCAGCTCAGAGAGGGAAACTCCACTCTATACTGGTGCAGCCAGGAACACAGGGCTCCCTCACCTCTTCAGCTCCCAGCTGGAGGGTTAGCTTCCTAACAGGGACAAAACATCGGCGTTTGTTATCCTCCCCCCAGCTGCCTGTTGTTGAGACAAGTTCTAAGCAATACGGCAGAGAGGTGGGGGCTCCCTTCTTCTGCCCAGCTGTACCTGGAGGCTATACCTTGGCCACAGCAGCACTGAGTATACTCGGGCCTTGATCACCTTTGCTCCTGGATCATTGAGAAGGAAGTCAGGAAACATGGAACTGCTTCTCCTTTCTACCAGAAACACTCAGCATCTAACATGGTGATGTCACTCAAAGAGAGGTGCACCATTGTCCCTGCCTCCAACACCAGAGTGGAAAACATGTTGAACCCTGACCTTACATCAACGGTCCCCAACCCCCAGGCCACAGACTTGTACCAGTCTGTGGCCTGTTAGGTACTGGGTCACACAGCAGGAGGTGAGTGGTAGGGCAAGTGGGCATTACGGCCTGAGTTCCGCCTCATGTCAGATCAGGGGGCAGCGTTACATTTTCACAGGAGTGCGAACTCTATTGTAAATTGCACATATAAGGGATCTAAGTTGTGGGCTTCTTATGAGAATCTTATGAGATGATCTGTCACTGTCTCCCATCACCCCCAGATGAGACCATCTAGTTGCAGGAAAACAAGCTCAAGGCTCCCTTGCTGGAAGCTTTGTATAGAGAGATCAAGATGGAGAAATGAGATGAAGAGTGATCAGAAATGCAAGGGAGGCTGGGTTGTTGGACCAGGGAGTTTGGAGTTTCTTAGAGAAAAGTGACTGATTCTACATTATGGTGAATATGTAATAATAATAGAAATAAAGCGCACAATAAATGTAATGTGCTTGAATCATCCCCAAGCCATCCCCCATCCCTGTCCCATGGAAAATTATCTTCCATGAAACTAGTACCTAGTGCCAGAAAGGTTGGGGATTGCCACCTTACATCATATACAAAAATTAACTCAAAATTGATCACAGACTTAAAAGAGTTAAAAATATAAAACTATTAGATGATCAGATAAGGGTAAATCTCCATGGCGGTGTGTGCCTGTAGTCCCAGCAATTTGGGAGGCTGAGGTGAGAGGATCGCTAGAGCCTGGGAGGTTGAGGAAAAGAAGAAGAAGAAATACTTATAGATAGCTGTATATACATGGGTTAGCATACATATACATATTTTCTTGCTTTCAGCCAAGGGCCTAGAAACAACAACAAACACATCTTATTAGTAGCAACAAACACATCTAGTACCAAGATGTTGGTCTCTGATAGTATCCTGTAATAGAAGAAATCAGGGCAACCTTGGACAAATGACTAATTCTAGGACTGGGACAGGAAACATACGAGAGGAGTCTGGAGCATCTTACAGTGCCAGAAAGTAAGTTAAGTGCTTTTTTTTTTTTAATCTTTGTTTTAGAGATGGGGTTTCCCCTTGTTGGTCAGGCTGGTCTCAAACTCCTGACCTCAGGTGATCCGCCCACCTCAGCCTCCCAAAGTGCTGGGATTACAGGCATGAGCCACCATGCCCGGCCTAGTTAAGTGCTTTAAATAAAGAACCCCAAAATAAAAACCACAATGATGCGGCAAGTCAAAGGGAAATAGGAGCAAACTAAACTGAAAGAGCTCCAAATGGCCAAAGCTCAAATCATTTGAGTGATAAAAGTGGTATTGAAAATAAAACCCAAAGTACAAAAGAAATACCCATTAGTTCATAGCGATAAAAATAAATCATCAAACAAATAAATACATGGGAGAAAGAGACAAACGCCCCATGTGGAAAATTCCACATAATTTATGTAGAAACTCTACCCTCAAGGAGGAGAAGAAGAACTTCCCACACTGTAAAGTGTGGGCTGCATATAGTGACTTCCAAAGAGTACAGGGGAAAAGCGGGCAGTGGAGAAACTCCACACACACTGCCTGAGCCGGGTGATCAAGGTCAACATCAACGGCAATGTCGGGTTGATGGTATGTGCCCTTGATAGAATGTGATGAGAAGGCACTTCTGTGGTGAAAACCCACAGCCTCAGTCTAATCATGAGGAAAATGTCAGACAAATCCCAATTGAGGACATTCTACAAAATATAGGACTAGTACTCCTCAAAATTGTCAAGGTCATCAAAAACAAGGAAAGTCTGAGAAACTGTCAGAGCCAAAAGGAGCCTGAGGGGACATGACTAACCGTGATGTATATCCTGGATGGAATCCTGGAACAGAAAAAGGACATTAGGTAAAAGCTACGAAAACCGGAATACAGTATGAGATTTAATTAATAATAATGTATAATATTGGCCCAAATTGTGACAAATTTACCACGAGAAGGTGTTAATAATTGAATAAGCTAGGTGCAGAATGTTCTGTGCTAACTTAGCAATTGTTTGTAAATAAATATAAAACTATTCCAAAATAAAAATTTATTTTTAAAAATTCTAAAATTTTAGAGCTGGAAGGGAATTTAGTAACTGTTCAGAACAAACTCCACATTTAGCAAATTAAGAAGCTGAGCTCAAGAGAATGAACTGCTCGAGAGCAAGTGACTGCTGTTAGACTCTGCTGCTTTCCTAAAACACTCATCACGGCTGGATCACTTTGTCAGCTACAGATTCTCCTTCATAAGGTTTATTGTCACTTAATAAACACTTTTGTTAAGTGCTTCCTAAAGTCAAAGTCTTGTCCAAAGAGCCATTAAAAAAAGTGATTTGCAGAACTCACAGAGCTCAGGAATAAAAGATGACAATGTGTTTCTTAATTAAAAATTAAATCAAAACACATTTTGTCTAGGGTCCATGCATCTAGAATGTTGTATTCTTAATCTAGGAGCATACAAAAATCATAGTAGTGGCACAGGTGCTTAATTGCATATTATAGATTTGTGTAATTGACCTCTTACATTTATGTCCAACTAACCATGGCATCAATTTTCAGAGTTTTCATCTTGGAGGATCTATTTTCTCTTGTTCTAAAGAATTTCTCCAGAATTACCTCTTCCCCTTCCCCCAGTGTTGTGGTCCAAACTGAAAATCTGTTCAAAAGACACATAAGTCATGTACCTTCAGGATATTAAAGGTTAAATTTTCAAGAATTGGATTTAAAATGTTTACTTTCCTAACCCTAAAAAATTTACATGTAATAAAATCCAGTGAACCCTGGGCATGGTGGTGTGTTGCCTGTAGTCCCAGCTACTGGAGACGCTGAGGGGGGAGGATCTCTTGAACCCAGGTGTTCAAGGCTGCAGTGAGCTATGGTTCTGCCACTGCACTCCAGCCTGGGTGACAGAATGAGACCAGATCTGGTCTTTTTTTTGTTTGAGACAAGAGTCTTGTTCTGTCCCCCAGGCCGGAGTGCAATGGCGTGATCTCGGCTCAGTGCAACCTCTGCCTCCCGGGTTCAAGTGATTCTCCTGCCTCAGCCTCCTGAGTAGCTGGGACTACAGGCACATACCATCATGCCCAGCTTTTTTTTTTTTTTTCTTTTTGTCTTTTTAGTAGAGACGGGTTTCACTATGTTGGCCAGGATGGTCTCGATCTCTTGACCTCATAATCTGCCCGCCTCGGCCTCTCAAAATGCTGGGATTACAGGCGTGAGCCACTGTGCCCGATCTTTTTTTTATTTTTTGGAAATTTAAGATGTCGCTCTGTCTCCCCAGGCTAGAGTGCAATGGCATGATTTTGGCTCACTGCAACCTCAGCCTCCCAGGTTCAACTGATTCATCTGCCTCAGCCTCCTGAGTAGCTGGGACTACAGGCTCACTACCATCCCTGGCTAATTTTTGTGTTTTTAGTAGAGAAGGGGTTTCATCACATTAGCCAGGCTGGTCCTGAACTCCTGACCTCATAATCTGCCCACCTCGGACTCCCAAAGTGCTAGCATTACAGGGGTGAGCCACACGCACAGCGGAAACCTGGTCTTTAAAAAAAGACAAAAACAGAAAATGAACAACAAAACCACAACAACAAAGTAAAAATGCTATTCTCTTGGTACAATTTTTTTTTTTTTTTGAGACAGGATCTCACTCTGTCACCATGCAAGAGTGCAGTGGTGCGATCACGGCTCACTGCAGCCTCAATCTCCTGGACTCAAACCATCTTCCCACCTCAGCCTTCTGAGTAGCTGGGATTACAGGCATGCATCACCACATCTAGGTAATTTTAAATTTTTTTGTAGGGATAGATCTCACTATGTTGCCCAACCTGGTCTCGAACTCCTGGCCTCAAGTGATCCTCCTGCCTCGGTCTCCCAAAGCCCGGAGATGTGAGCCACTACACCCAGTCATACAATTTTGAAAAACACAAATGATTCAGATTGGTAATGGAAATAAAATCCAAAATCTAAATTGTAAGTATAGTCACTGTGAAGATGAATCATATACATCTTTTAAGTGGTGAATTATATTAAGATGCTACCTACTAGCTCATTTAAATTTAATTTACATTTTAAAACCTACATTTATTTTACCAGGCATATTTGCCAGTTTTGCTATGGTAACAACTCTAAAATCTCAGTGGATTACACCACCAAGGCTTGTTGCTCTGGTCTACACTGTAGCTCTCTTCCCCTTGTCTTCCCATTCCCAGGCCCAGGTTAAAAAAGCAGCCACAATCTGGAACATACTGGCTCTGGAGAGAGCGGACGCTAGAGAGCTACAGGAAGTTCATGACGGCTCTGAAGCTTCTGCTTAGATGTCAGCATCTGTTGCATCTGCTCATATCCCTTTGGCCAACGTCTGACATAGACATACAACCAATTCCAAAATCGCTGAATGAGGACATAATACTCCAGAAGTCAAGTGCATGGGCAAATTTAAACAGTCCTCTTACAGAAAAAGGGAGAGTAAAAAGCTGCAAACAACAATACAATCCTCCACTCAAAGGATAACATGCTTAAACAGACGACTGTAAAATATAATCACCTCTGCTGGGCGTGGTGGCTCACACCTGCAATCCCAGCACTTTGGGAGGCAGAGGTGGGCAGATCTCAAGGTCAGGAGATCGAGACCATCCTGGCTAACATGGTGAAACCCCATCTCTACTAAAAATACAGAAATGAGCCGGGCATGGTGGCATGCAACTGTAGTCCCAGCTACTCGGGAGGCTGAGGCAGGAGAATCGCTCAAACCTCGGCACTGAGCCGAGATAGTGCCACTGCACTCCAGCCTGAACCGCAGAGTGAGTGAGGCTCCATCTCAAAAAAAAAAAAAAAAAAATATATATATATATATATATATATATATATAAAATCGCCTCTATCCTTCATCTTCATTCTGCCATTTTGGGTGGTTATCATAAATTATGCAAAGTTTTCTATAATATCTGAAGGAAGTATTCTTTTATAGGTTCAAATTAAGGTCCTGAAATACATAGGTTCCAAATATTAAAATTCTTGTCCTATTTTGCTGTGATAATTTTCTGTCACATGTCAGAAAGAAATATTCACCGTACTTTTGCCTCTGCTGCAATCCCTAGACTCAGAATGGAGACAGGAGCATTATTTGATGAGCACTAGGGACACTGCCATATTTATTTATTTTTTTGAGACAGAGTCTTGCCCAGAGTCTTGATCGTGCAGTGGCATGATCATGATTCACTGCAGTCTCAACCTCCCAGGCTCAAGTGATCCTCCTACTTCATCCTCCCAAGTAGCTGGGACTATAGCTGTGCCACCAGACCTGGCTAATTTTTTTTTTTTTTTTTTTTAATATCCCTATGTTGCCCAGGCTGGTCTCGAACTCCTGGGCTCAAGGAAAGTTCCTTGGCCTCTCAAAGTGCTGGGATTATAGTTGTGCACCACAAAGCCTAAGATATTTAAAAAACAAAACAAAGCAAAGCCATTGGGTTTCCTGACCCTTAGACCAGACCCTAATCCCCCTTTTTTCTTTTTCCTTTTTTATTGGGACAGAGTCTCACTCTGTCACATAGGCTAGAAGACAATGGTGTGATCTCAGCTCACTGCCTCCTGGGTTCAAGCGATTCTCATGTCTCAGCCTCCCAAGTAGCTGGGATTACAGGTGTGCACCACCATGACTGGCTAATTTTTGTGTTTTTCATAGATATGGGGTTTTGTCATGTTGGCCAGGCTGGTCTTGAACTCCTGACCTGACCGCAAGTGATCCGCCTGCCTCAGCTCCCAAAGTGCTGGGATTATAAGGGGTGAGCCACTGCGCCCGGGTCCCCCTTTGATTCTTGATAAAGTAGTGCCATATTCCTTTGATTCTAAAACATTGTGGATTTTCAGATGTGTCAATGATTAAATAGCTTTAAGAGAATAAAATGAAACCTTACCCACTGTAAAATAAATCTTTATTTCTTTTTTTTTTTTTTTTTGAGAGGGAGTTTCATTCTTGTTGGCCAGGCTGGAGTGCAGTGGCATGATCTCAGCTTTCTGCAACCTCCACCTCCTGGGTTCAAGCGATTTTCCTGCCTCAACCTCCTGAGTAGCTAGGATTATAGGCGCCTGCCACCACACCCAGCTAATTTTTGTATTTTTAGTAGAGATGGGGTTTTGCCATATTGGCCAGGCTGGTCTCGAACTCCTGACCTCAGGTGATCTGCCAGCCTCAGCCTCCCAAAGGCTGGGATTTTAGGTGTGAGTTACCATGCCCAGCCAAATCTCAATTTCAGAAATGTTAAAATAGAATGATGATAAGCACAAGGATAAGGGCAAAGAAAACTCAAATTTACTAAATACCAGGCATTGTCAGGTGCTAAATCAATTTTCATTCTTTATTCCACAAATATTTTATGTGTCCGTGCTAGGCCCAGGAACTACAATGAGTAAAAGTCTGAAGGCTTTTATAGACGTAGAGGGGGTAGAAATGCTTTCAGATACGAATAGCAAAACTGTACCAACCATAGTTTAGACCACTAAGGGTAACAGATAGAGGCTTTTTTTTCTTATCACATATGAAGAAATCCAGAAGAACAGTCTAGAACTGGAACAGCCACTTGAAGATGTCATCAAGGAGCTAGACACCTTCAGTGTTTCTGAGCCATTATAACTTGCTTTCTCATGGTCACATGATTGCTATATCTCCTGGCATTACATGCGCTTTCTAATGCACAAGTAGAAAGAGTTTTTCTTTAAAAGTTTTTTCACTTTGGGAGGCTGAGGTGAGCAGATTACAAGGTCAGGAGTTCGAGACCAGTCTGGCCAATATAGTGAAACCCTGTCACTACTAAAAATACAAAAAATTAGCCAGGTGTGGTGCTGTGCGCCTGTAATCTCAGCTACTTGGGAGGCTGAGGCAGGAGAATCAGGTGAACCAGGGAGGCAGAGGTTGCAGTGAGCTGAGATAGCGCCATTGCACTCCAGCCCAGGTGACAGTGCAAGACTCTGTCTCAAAAAAATAAAAGTGTTTTCTTTCATCCTAGGATGTTCTCCCCAGGAACTCTGAGCTAAATCTCATTGGCCATAACCATGTTATGTGGCCACCCTCGGCTGCAAGAGTCTGGGAAGGCAAGTATTATTATCTTACCTACTGACTTGCTTAAAAGGAATCTAAGTAAGGAGATGGTTTAGAAATGTATGTTGAGTGAGCGAAACTACATTCCAATGCGACAGGGCATCCACTGTAACACGGTTACAAGCTACTTCAGAATCACAGCGTGGTTTGGGGACCAGTGAAATTTGGGCTGACACTTGAAAGGATAAGTTATTATGTGGACAAAGTATTCCGGACAGAAAAAAATAACAGGGCCAAACAGGTACAAAAAAAGTCAAATTGTCACCTGAGGAATTTTGGGTTTGGTGGCAAAAGTCTAGAGTGTATGTGAGAGTGGAAGAAGAGTTTAGAAAAGCTGCCAGGGAGAGCTCATGAAGACCCTAACGTGATTCTAGAGCTTAGCCATCATCCACAATAGAACAGAACCCTAGTGAAGGCGACATTTGTTTTCTCGGCAATCTTGGTTCTTGGTTCTTGAAGAAACCAGGCTCTATGTGTGGGCTTCAACTCAGAGCTACTCTCCTCACAACTAAATTAGCCTCAAGTAGTCACCTGCTTTTTTCTCACAGCAATTCCTTGAACTTAGCTCTTTCTGTTCAGACAACAGTACTCTGAAACCTTGAGCGCCCATTTGCCAGATGTTTGACCCATTCTGTGTGACAGAACCACACGGATTCTCAGAAAGAGCCAGTCTGTTTGCATCAGGCTCTGGTCTCATCAAGCATCTGTGACAGGAACTGTACTACAATGTACACATTAAATAGATCCATCCACTCTAAGGCTCTTCCTTGCATTAGCATTCTCCCATCTGAAGGCATTTTATAACTACTGAGCCCTTTGCAGCCCTGTCCATCTCAGTGAGTTGTGAGAAAGGGAGCTGAAAGTTTCTGACAACCTTAATAAAGAAATTATTTCTAGATAACAGTTTCATTAGTATAGTGAGAACACATTCTTAGCATCAAATAGAGCCTAGGTTGTAATTCCCGCTTTGTCACTGCATGTGATCTTGTGAAAGCTATTTAACCTCTTCACCTACTTTTCTACCTAACAGGAACTATGAGAATTCAAAGATATTGTATATGAAAGTGGTTTTAAAATCAAAGAGCAATGTCTGATGTTTGCAACTAGTTAGTGCATGGTGAAACTACAAATAGAACTTTGGCTTGGAAATGCAAATTCTTAGCATACCCAGTGTACAATGTTATTGACTAAATTAACGAATGCTAATAAATCTTTAACTTTTTTTTTTTTTTTTTTTTGAGATGGAGTCTTGCTCTGCCGCCCAGGCTGGAGTGCAGTGGTGCGATCTCAGCTCACTGCAACCTCCAACTCCTGGGTTCAAGCTATTCTCCTGCCCCAGCCTCCCGAGTGGGATTACAGGCGTGCACCACCATGCCCAGCTAATTTTTTTGTATTTTTAGTAGAGATGGGGTTTCACCATATTAGCCAGGATGTTCTCGATCTCCTGACTTTGTGATCTGCCCACCTCAGCCTCCCAAAGTGCTGGGATTACAGGCATGAGCCACCACGCCAGGCTAACTTTTTTATCTGTTTCGAAATAGAAGAGACAGAGGCAGTTTGAAGCTTTTTTATCTCCCTCTTAATTTCCCGGGCTTTCTCTGTGTCTCCTAGCAAAGTGTTTTAAAAAAAAAAAAATCCCAGTCTAGAAATATGTTATTTCTAGACTAAAAACTATGGTATGCTTTTATTACAGAACCTTAACAAGAGTTTATTTGGTCATGGAATTGCAACTGACCAATTCAACTTCAAATTTATTTACCAGTCACACAAAATAGTAACACCATGTTGTAAACACATTTCAACAGGTCTGTCTCTGGCAGATACTATCAACTGTTTCACTCTGCATTTCCCCAGTCATATTCTCCTTTGCCTTCTCTAGATACAGGATGGAAAGCAAAATTCTCACCTTCCCAGAGGCATGTGCCACTAAGTGCAGTCCTTTCACACAGTTCTGACCAATAACATGGAGATGAAAAACTCTGGGGTTTCCCAGGGCAGAAGTATGATAAAGATTATTTTTGGCTAGGGTACAGAGTCTCTCTTTTTCTATTTAGACAATGCACTCTTCACAATACACTACATGTCTGAAGTTGCTTGGAGAACAAATCTGTGTGACAGTTAAGAACCATCTCTACCCTCACACCTAACATATCTGTTCCTAGACACCACTGAAAGCTACACCCTAACAAGATAACATCGTCTCCCCTTTAGGCATGTGATAGAAGTGATCAGATTAGGATGAAGCTGTCCTCTCTTAGAAATGCAAATTATACAGCTATGGGTTTGATGCATTGCAGCTGGACACCCTAGGTCCTAGAATTGACCACCACTAGGGTATGTTAGAGCAGTGTCAAAAAGTAGCTGGTAAAATAATAGTCTCTTCAGCAAGTGGTGCTGGGACAAATGGATACCAATATGCAAAAAAATGAAGTTGGATGCTATACCTCATACCATGTACAAAAATTAACTCAAATGGATCGACAACCTAATTACAACAGCTGAAATCATAATAGTCTTAGAAGACAACAAAGGAGGAAATCTTCATGGCCTTAGATTTGGCAACGGATTCTTAGATACAACACCAAAAGCAAGAGCAATAAAAAAAGAACAATAAAATAAGAAATAAACTAGACCTAACCAAAATTTAAAGCTTTGGTGTATCAAAGAACATCATCAAAACAACTCAACAACAGAGACAAAAAACTCGATTGAAAAATGAGCAAAGGCAGCTCCTGGGGAAGCTGAGGCAGAAGGATCACTTGAGCCCAGGAGATGAGGCCAGGCTGGGCAACACAGCAAGACCCCACTTCAAAACATGACAAAATAATGGGCAAAGGACTTAGACATTTATCCAGAGAAGATATCTAAGTGGCTAGTAAATGTATGAAAAGATGCTCAACATTGCTGGTCATTAGGAAAATGCAAATAAAAGCCACAATGAGGTATCAACTTCACAGCCAGTAGCATGGCTATAATAAAAAAATTGAAATTTACAAATGTCAGTGGAGATGTGGAGAAACTGCCAGCCTTGTGTATTGCTGGTGGAAATAAAATGGTTCCTCTGTGGAAAAGTTTGGTAGTTCCTTAAAAAGTTAAATGTAGAATTACCATATGACCCAACACTTCTACTCTTATGTATCTAAAAGAATTAAAAACTGGTATTCATATACATATATAAATGTACATTCATAGCAGCAGTATTCACAACAAAAAGTAAAAATAGGCCGGGCACGGTGGCTCAGGCCTATAATCCTAATACTTTGGGAGGCTGAGGCAGGTGGATCACCTGAGGTCAGGAGTTCGAGACCAGCCTGGCCAACATGGCGAAACCCCATCTCTACTAAAAATACAAAACTTAGCTAGGTGTGGTGGCATTCACCTGTAATCCCAGCTATTCGGGAGGCTGAGGCAGGAGAACCACTTGAACCCGGGAGGTGGAGTTGGCAGTGAGCTGAGATCATTCCACTGCACTCCAGCTTGGATGACAGAGCAAGACTCCATCTCAAAAGAGAAAAAAAAAGTAAAAATAGCACAAGTATTCACCAAAAGATGAATAAACACATTCTGATCTATACAATGGAGTATTTTCAGGCATAAAAAGCAATAAAGTACTGATATATGCTACAATAGAAATGAACTGCAAAACCATTACGTAAAAGAAGCCAGACGCAAAAAGGTCTAGTTTGGAATTAGAGGTTATGCCTGTCCAATACCGTGAATGCATTATGGTTGGTGCAATAGTAATTGCAGTTTTTGCCATTACTTTTAATGGCAAAATGCCACTGACTTGTTCCCCTTAAAATGGTTAATTTCATGTGAATTTCACCTCAATTTTTTTTTTTTTTAAAGTAGCCAGCTTCAAGACCAAAATGTAATCAGCATGTCACTGACTTAATGTAAAGGTACTGGAAAACCTTTTTTTTTTTTTTTTTTAAAGAGTCTCGCTATGTTGAGCAGGCTGGCCTCGAACTCCCGGCCTCAAGCAATCCTCCCATCTCGGCCTCCCAAAGTGCTGAGATTATAGGTTTGAGCCACCATGTCCAGCCAACTGGAAAGCCTCTATTAGGATATAATATGGTATAAACTTAAGAACAAAACCAAATCTCCATTCCTGAGTAGCTTTTGAGGGGGAATATCTAGTTTTTTTGTTTTTCTTCACCTCTATTTGTTTGCCTTTGAACGTTTCTCCTGTCATTCAATAACTACTGCTCAAAATGACCAGAGGAGTAGATAAAAATGCAAATCAGTTATAATCTTGCTAACTATAAACACCTTTGGCGTAATGAAATCAATTATTGAAATGTAGATGTAGTATTTAAAAATAAATAGGATTATGGAATTAACAGAGGTCTTAGTTTCATCTATCCACACAATGTCACTATAGTTTAGCAAAGATAAAAAGACTGCCACTGAACTAGACATTTCCCTCAGAATTCCTGCATCAATTTCAAGCAACCTTATAAAAGTCTCGAGCACTTAGTACTCAGATTTCACTGTACACTTTTACCCATGTCTATGAGTTCCCCAGGACTGCTGTAATAATTAAACAACAGAAATTTGTTCTCTCACGTTTTTGGAGTCTGAAATCAAAGTGTCAGCAGGGTCATGCTCCCTCTGAAGGCTCCAGGGAGGAATCCTTTGCCTCTTCCAACTTATGGTGGTCCCAGGTAGTCCTTGCCCTCTGGCAGCATAACTCAACTTTCACTGCCATGGCCTCTTTTCATTTGTGTGTCTTCTGTTTTTCTTATAAGGACACTAGGCATTGGATTTAGAGCCCACCCTAAATCCAGGATGAATTCACCTCAAGATCCATAACTAATGACATCTGCAAAGACTCTGTTTCCAAATACAGTAGTCCGTCCTTTCCCATGATTTCACTTTTTTTCTTTTCCCCGAGATGGAGTTTTGCTCTTGTTGCCCAGGCTGGAGTGCAATGGGACTACCTTGGCTCACTGCAAACTCCACCTCCCAGGTTCAAGCAATTCTCTCGCCTCAGCTTCCCAAGTAGTTGGGATCACAGGTATGTGCCACCACACCCAGCTAATTATATTTTTAGTAGAGACAGGGTTTCATTTGCCATGTTGGCCAGGCTGGTCTCGAACTCCTGAGCTCAGGCGATCCACCAGCCTTGGCCTCCCAAAGTGCTGGGATTACAGGCGTGAGCCACCATGCCCGGCCCACGATTTCACTTTCTGTGATTTCAGTTACCCTGATTAAACCACAGTCCAAAAATATTAAATGAAAAATTATAAACAATTCGTTTTAAATAACTCTTATTATATTGTTACAACTCTTCCATCTTATTAGTTCTGCTGTTAATTTCTTATGTGCCAAATTCATAAATTAAACTTTATCATAGAGATATGTATGCATAGGAAAACAAACAGTATATAGATATAAGGTTCAGTACTATCTGCTGTTTCAGGCATCCACTGGGGAACTTGCAAATGTATCCACCACAGATAAGGGCGGGGGCGGGGGCGGCTACTGTAAGGCCACATTGTGACATTTCAGGTACATTAAATTTGTAGGGACACTATTTACTATCACACAAGCAACATAATGCCTCTTTTGACACAGTAAGATTTTTAAAAAGACTCAAATTTTAATTCAGCTTGATAAAATTAGAATTCTCCTCCTGGGGAAGTTTTTCTTTAAGTTGTTAACATTTAATGAACCTCCTTCCACATGGTTTCAAACCACCAGGACACAGCTCCCCGAGACACCCTTAATCTTCTCCTCAGCTCTTCGGCTGAAGACTTTGGCCTTCAAGATGACAGGCTGCTTGGTAGCTTTCCCTTGCCCCAGAACTTTGTGGTAGCCCAATCGCACCACATCAATTATGGGAGCAGCCCCAGTCTTGTTTTCAGCAGCATTCACTAATCAGGGTCCACAATTTGTCAAGGATGACAGTTGGGCAGAAGCTCTCCTCTTTAAGTGGTAATGCCTCATGCCAACTTTCCCAAAGTAACCTGGGTGGTATCTGTTGAAGTTGATCCTGTGGTGATGCATACCTCCAGCATTACCTCGGCCTCTGGGGTGCTTCCGGTGCTTGCCAATGGGGCCGTGGCCGTGGCTCACGTGGCCCTGGAGTTTCTGGGTCTTCCTCAGTTTGGATGACATGTTAGCGGCCCAGACGAAGAGGAAGCCTTCGGCAAGTCTCGTGAACTATCCGAAGTTTCTTTTTGAGACAGGATCTCACTCTGTCGCCCAGGCTTGAGTGTAGTAGCGTGATCACGCCTCACTGCAGTCTCAAGCAATGCTCTCACCTCAGCCTAAGGAGTAGCTGGCACTACAGGTGCACCACCACGCCTGGCTAAGTTTTAAAATTTTTGTAGAGATGGGGTCTTGCCATGTTGCTAGGCTGGTCTCAAACTCCTAGCCTCAAGCAATCCTTCCACCTCAGCCTCCCAAAGTGCTGGGATTATAGGCATGAGCCACAGTACCTGGACTCTGGGAAAAACTTTTAGAAATAAACCTTTAATTTTTGAAAGAAAACTAACCAAACAAAAAAAATCAAATCCCTAAAACTGAGTCTTCCCTTTTAATTTACTGGCTAAAACTGATGATGAAAGAAAAACTACCTTCTGACATAAAACATTATAGATCAGTGCCATTTATAATTTATTACTTATTAAATTAACTTCAACTTTCTTATAACAATTCAATAAGCCCTCTCCTAGGACTTAGGAGCTTTTAAATTTATGGTTTTTACTAAGCCTTTTTAAAAAAAATCCCTAAGCTATATGTACCTAGAACATTTAAAATCAACTTTCTAAATTTTGTAAAACGAAACTATAACCACCTTCAAAACATACAGTAAAATGTATTATGTAGTCAAAGTGTCAATTATTTGAAATAGCATGACAATTTATCTACAAATAATTTCAAATCCTAATAAATATAATTACCTGTTTAAATAATTTTATAAATTACCAAATTAGAAGACAATATTGGTTGACTGTACATTTTACAAACTGTAAGAATATATCCCACTCTTCATATATTTTAACACTCTGAGATATTTTCTACATTAATAAAATTTATTCTATTATAAATGTTCAGGAATTCTTTATGATGTACCAAGATTTCATATGAAAAAGCAGATGCTATTTTTTATTTCTGATATAAAACAGTAAGTATCAACCCAATGTAGAAATCTGAAGTTAGACAATTCCTTTGGCAGAAAACAATTATAAACAGGTTTCAATATAAATAGAACCGATAAGCCCATAAAAAGGAAAGAAAATAACCCTGTGTTTCTTACACCGAAGAATCATGAGTACACATATTTAAAATCATTTTTATCTTTCCACAGCCTGCAACACAAAATTTATTAGATATGGAAAAAAAATAATTTTTAATTTAAGAGAAAAAAACTTCTTCATGTATAAACTTTTATCGATAAGTGTCAATATACACTATATATATATATATATATATATATCATGTTTTATTATTCTAAAACTACATTATTTATAATGGCTGATCCCAATTTAGTGGGTGTGCAGTATTTATACTGGCTCAAGACAAGCTGGATTAAGCTTTTATATCTGAGATCACAATTATACATGAAATACACAAACATTAAAATAAGTTTATTAAATACAGTTTGGGAGAAAAAATGTAAGAAATTCCATACATATACAAATGTTGACTGTTACCAAGAGCAGCTTTGGATTTTTTGATGGTTTTTTAAAATTATTATTTTGTAAAGAACAGACTTGTTTCCAAAAAGGTGCCATTCAGAAGTTTATAATTGAATTAACATATAGGAAAATAGGAAAATACTGAATGAAAAACAGAACATGAGATATTAAAGGTTAAAACTTTCTGTTCAGTTTTTTGTATCTGAAGTAAGACAATGACATAAACTGGGCTTTCAAATACTGCTAATTTTTCCATTTAAATGTAGATCAAGTACCATATATACTACTCTGTTCTAGGATAAAGTTTCTTTGAAAAAGGAACATATTTATAATCAAATCTCTGTAGATAACAAAATTCTCAGAGAACTATCTGAAATGGATTTAGTAGTAAGACTGACTGCTTTATTTAAAAAAACAAATATAGAAATCTTGCTTCCATGCAAGTAACGTTTTAAAAACTAATGTCCATTGTTTTTCTCAGTCTGAATATGTTTCCATGTGCATATGTATTTGCAATTTCTATTTTGCATTAGGTAAAAAATTGGTAGACGATGAAGTAGTGTGCAAAGTTTTAGGAGAGAAAATAATCCCTACTGGCTTACTACCAAACTCCCACAGTTATATATAGAACCTATTAGCACTATAAACTCACTCAAAATACAGGCTTCAGAAAAACTGCTTCAATAGCCTCCCTATCAATCTGTCATCTTCTATGAAGTCATCACCTGCTATTATTCCAAATACAGGCTCAGAATTACTTCTGAAAGAAATGGTCGATTTTTTCAACAGCTTGGTATGCTGACAGCTTAGCAACGGTACTTGAATTGCTTAAAAAAAAAAAAAAACACATCACTAAAAACACACTTATCATCCATGCTTGGTATATCTCACAACAAATTATTAGGAATGTCTCACAGCTCAAATTCACACAATCCCATAAAAAGGATATGCAGCATCTCTGCATACCATATTGCAGGGGAGAAAAACAAATGGACCATATCTTCATTAGAGAATAGCCAAAGTCACTTGAAAAGGTTACTAGTGGCAATTCTAAATACCAGAGATACATGTAGAAAAGGAAATGTTTTTCCTTAGGGAATGGAAATGTTTTGTGGGACAAATTCCTGCACAGTTGGCATGACTGGCTGGGGGACTGACTAAATGCTTTATCGCACATCTGCATTTATAAGGTCTTCACTGTTAATCACAGAAAACATTTTTGTTCCTTCCAAATTGCTCTTGCTTATATGCTAATTACTACTCAACATATCAGTGAGAGCAAAAGTGACAATACTGCAAACACAACTGCAATTTTCGGAGCCAAAAGGAAATATGATGGCAAGTTAAATGCTTACACACAAAAAAGTTAGTGAGACACTCTGAAAAAAATATTTCAAGTTCTTCAGTGCTCTATGACATTTTAGGGGAAAACAGTGGTTTCTTTAAAATAATATTTTCACACTCCTATCTCATACTGTTTAGTGTCATAAGGCTACCTAACAGGTATCTAGATTTATGTAGATAAATCGGAAAGTAAGGCAAAACTAACTGAAAGCATTTTTAAGCTGCCTCTAATCAAAAGATTGACTTCAAACAAACTGGACTGAAAAAAAAAAAACCTTTTATGGCCTTATAGAGTATGAGAGGTTTTTGTGCTTTATTTATTCATGGTCCTTTTGAGTTGAGAGGAAAAAAGTTTTAATGTTTTCAGGTTGGAATCACAAGGATTGAATAATACACTTATGAAGGCTTTCAAGAAAATGGCTGCTTTGTTTCTAAAGGAGAGGCTGCTGATGGTAATTTGTGTGCTGCTGTGCAACTGGGTGAGCTGGAACTGTCACCGGAAAGCCTGCCAGTTGAGGCAAATTGGAAGTAGTGTTCTGATAAGATGACATATCCACAGACATCGCCATTTGCTGTGTGTAAGCAGTCGTACCAGTAGCTGATTGTAGGTCAGATTTCTGGTTCATATAAGTAGGATTGGAAACAGTGTCTTGTCCAGTGCTACAAACAAAATTGTAAAAGAAAACCATATTTACTTTGCAATATCTAGGTTACAGTTAGAGATCAATCATTATGACAAAAATGCCTTTTCCATCTTCTTTTTAAGTTTATGTAGCTCTGCTGTTCTCATTACAATTTAATCACTCCAGCCATTGAATACTGTTAAACAAATTTTCTTTTTTTTTTTGAGATGAGATCTTGCTCTGTTGCCCAGGCTGGGGTGCAGATCATAGCTCACTGCATTCTCAAACTCCTTGGCTTAAACAGTCCTCCTGCCTCAGTCTCCTGAGTAGCTGGGACTATAGGTGTACCACCACTCCTGACTAATTAAAAAAAATTCCTTTTTTGTAGACACTGGGTCTTGCTGTGTTGCCCAGGATGGTCTCAAACTCCTGGACTCAAGTGATCCTCTGGCCTTGGCCTTCCAAAGTGTTGAAATTACAGGTGTGAGCCACCACGCTGAGCTTGTTAATGTAGTTTTTACATTTGGTAAGAGAGAGAGGTACTTGAAAAGAAATAAAATGTAAGATTCTAAGGCCGATTTAACTTGCCTTCTCCAGAATCTCTAACTAAAAACATTTAGAAACCATCTGAGGAGATGCAAACTGTTTCTGATGGAAGTACCCTCAGCCAGGTGCAATGAGAATAAAGCCCTGGCTCAAGATGCCACCTTCAGCCTATATCCTCCCTTCCCCATCTCCAAATTGAGCACAAAGAAGTCTACCTCTTCTCTGCAAATATCCTTCAAGCTTTCCTTCAGTAAACACTTTTTACTTTCAAAGGAAAAACAGTGCAGTCTGTATAGGACCCAAAATCTACCCTCAGGATAGTCCAAAACTATAGTTTATTTACTGACACTTCACAAACGATGCTGAAAAATCATACCAAATTGCAAGACTTCTGTCTGTTCCTATAACTATTATGGCATACATTTCTCTTGAAATATATATAATTTTAGGGCTGAGCTTGGAGGCTCACGCCTCCAATCCCAGCATTTTGGGAGGCCAAGGTAAGAGGTCTACTTAAGGCCAGGCTGGTTTGAGACCAGCCCGGGCAACACAGCAATACTCATCTCTACAAAAAATTAAAAACATTAGCTGGGTGTAGTATGCACCTGTGGTCTCAGCTCCTCAGGAGGCAGAGGTTTTGGAAGAACCCTTAGCCTGGGAGTTGGAGGCTGCAGTGAGCTATGATCACACCACGTACTCCAGCCTGGGTGATAAAACCCAATCTATTTAAAAACAGTTTTAATTAAAAAAATTATGTAATTTTAAATTCCACCAAATACACTGCTTGCAGTAAAAGAGAATTAGTTTCAACACCACACCAGTTTTTTCTCCATAATTACTAGTGTCACCAAGGATGGCAAAATTTTGTATTTTATTCTAACTGAACACTAATATGAGATTTATTTAATTTTCATATAATATCTAAAATTCATACTCATGGAATTTGAGGGTGGGAAGAGACCTTACAGATCATCTACATATGATTATATTGAATGAACATTTTGTATGGTTAAGCAAAGTGAAGAGAAAGGAAGATTTAAATATAACTTTTAGAGTAGAAGTGTTTTTATTAAAAAACAGGAACTACAAGGCTGGGTGCAGTGGTGCACGTCTGTAATCCTAGCACTTTGGGAGGCCACAGCAGGCGGATGGATCCCTTGAGCTGAGGAGTTTGAGACCAGCCTGGGCAACATGGTGAAACCCCATCTTGACAAAAAAAAAAAAATACAAAAATTAGCCAAGCATGGTGACCCTCACCTGTAGTCCCTGCTACTCGAGAGGCTGAGGTGGGTGAATCACTTGAGATCAGGAGGTCAAGACTGTAGTGAGCTGAGATCACGCCACTGCACTCCAGCCTGGGTGACCAAGTCAGATCCTTCTTTTTTTTTTTTTTTTTTTTGAGACGGAATTGCTCTGTCACCAGGCTGGAGTGCAATGGAACGATCTCAGCTCACTGTAACCTCTGCTTCCTGGGTTCAAGCGATTCTCCTGCTTCAGCCTCCCAAGTAGCTGGGATTACAGGCGCAAGCCACCATGCCCAACTAATTTTTGTATTTTCAGTAGAGATGGGGTTTCACCATGTTGGTCAGGCTGGTCTTGAACTCCTGACCTTGTGATCTGCCTGCCTTGGCCTCCCGAAGTGCTGGGATTACAGGTGTGAGCCACCATGCCCAGCCAAGACCCTGTCTTGGAAAAAAAAAAAAACTTAACTACAAATTCTACAGTTCAAAAACCCTTCTTTTTAAGGGTCAAAGTAACAAGTTTTCTAATTTTTAGGAGTGCATGCAGATAAATAAGTCTGGGACTACTTTACAGGCTGATTATACCACAGTGCTAAGCACATCATGGGCTTAGTCTCATAAAGAACAATTAGCTTTATTTTGTCCCAGGGATGCAGACTACAAGCTTAAATAAGGGCAACCATCTCAGCATGGGTAGCAAAGCTAAGGTAACACCACTCCACTTCAGAGGATTATGAATAAACAGTTCTGCAACTTTATCTTCATAACAGTCTATATATTCTCATTCTGAAAATCTAGGAAAATTAACACATAAAATCACAAAAGTAACACAGTTCCCAAAACTTACCTTAAATATGAAGTTTGAGCAGAATGTGTTGTCACTGAGGAATTCACATTTGGAGGCAGAGATCTCAGTGGACCAATTGGATCTGGTCCTAGGCTATAGCTTTGGGCAACCGTTACTTGGTGAATGCTCTGACCCATATAGTTTCCACCATGTGATTGAACTGGATATGTCTAGTAATCAACAAGAAAAAGTTGATTCACTGATCTCCCAAACATGTGCCTAATAATATATTTAAAATGTTAAAAGACTTATAGGAAAGAAAATATAGTTCTTTGAGAAGCAATTTGATTCTACCAATCTATGCATCTTAGAACTAAAAGTGGAGAGCTGTCGAATCACAGTGCCAAATCTATGGAAATTTGATTTGTTTGACTGTTCTTTTATTTTTACAGCAAGCTGGAAGAAAGACAGGTGGTGTACTTTTAAGTAGTGGCTTACAATCTATCCAGGTTGCCTATTACTCAGTAAACATGTCTTGCTGTAGAGCCACAGAAAACTATACACTCCCTTGAAGGGAAGCCCACCATGACTTCAAGTCACTATGAGAATGATAACTTTGTTTACCCTCATCTCAGGGTGACTCATCCAACTCCTTCCTAAGAATAAAACTTAAGAGAAAAAGCTGAAAAAGAAATGGTATAAGGGTGCCAGGCCTTCCCTGGCAATGTTTATTTCCTGCCTTTAAGACAAACAGGACAAAAGAAAAGAAGAGTTGTGGGTAAAAGACATGTATCTTCAGGAAACAGCAAAAATGGTCTAGGTCTCTTTGGACATTTTTATGTGCCCTACTTATTTTCAGGACAACAGCTCCTTAAGGACAGGGTCTACCACCTGTCTACTATATATAGCCTCAAAACAATGCATCCATTTAATATCATATCATACCATAATGATCATCAATCCAGTTTTAAATTAAGCTATTTTTAAAGCAAAGACCATTCACCTGAAAATTTAGGATGCTAGAATGCCAAATAAACTATATTAAGTACAATCACATTACCTCCTTAGTAGACATGTAACAATCTATTGACAATAGGCTGGGACTGTGAAAATGAACTTCTACAGTTTTTAGGGTTCCTGAGTAGCCTACACAGATAAAACTAATGTGTTATCCCAACTGCTTCTAGTAGAGATATATTTTTGTCAAATTAGAAGAAAAACTTTTGAATATTTCAAACGCTCTTATGAGTGAATAGTGTAGATACAGGTTATGTGAGGAATCAAACAGAAATAAAGTTAACTTTTTAGAGAAATGAGTTGTGCTCGGCAAAACGCGGTCTGTAAATAGAATGCGACTAAACACCAAAACCTGACACGTAATGGCAAATAACCCTT
Organism: Ateles fusciceps; assembly: GCA_036589455.1. NCBI lineage: Eukaryota > Metazoa > Chordata > Mammalia > Primates > Atelidae > Ateles > Ateles fusciceps. The sequence continues at coordinate 10,478,455 of JAZHEH010001266.1, read as the reverse complement.
TACAGACACACAAAAAAGCAAACATAGTTTTATCATACAATGGTGCAGACATTGCTGTTTTGTTTCACTTTCACAGCAGCAGCAAACAACTCTGAAAACAGAAGCAATACTGAATAAACCCCAAATGTCTTTTGCAGCCAGAAATCTTTCCTACCCTCCTAATTTTCAAAAAGATCAAGGCATGGCATATTTGATAAATGTATCTTGTCTGACGTGACAGTTACCATAGTGACTATTCTTTTTTTACTTAACAATTATGTTGTGTCAAGTCATCTAAATTATGCATCCACCCTCTACCCTTTCTCCTTGGGTGTCTCCTTCACATGCACCTTTACATACCAGTTTTCATAAATTAACATGAGTTTTGCTCATCCAAGCTCATTCTGAATTCAATTGGCTAATTGGCTGAAATTTCAAAAATGCTTCTGAATGGGGATACTGACAAATATAAGTATTCACTTCATATGGCAAGCACACAAAAAAGGTGATAAGTACTGGAAAAAGATGCTGTTCATGGATGGCTTATGGAGTCTGTACCTCCTAGATCTGTGTACCTTTGCTATGCATAAATTTTTAACCATTTAAGTCACGCAGCTAAGAAAAGGAAGTATAAAGCACACTCAAGAAGTTCATTGTGCCTGTTATTAATCATGTTAAGTCAAAGATATCTTTACGGACATTTTACATGAAATGTTAAATCTTGTCAAACATTAGGAACAGCATTAGTACCTCACCTGGGGGACTTCTGATATGTCAGGTACTGCCCTAAATCAAAAGATTTACATTCCCCAGGCATGTTGGCTCATGCCTGTAATCCCAGCACTTTGGGAGGCCAAGGCAGGTGGATCACCTGAGGTCAGGAATTTGATACCAGCCTGGCCAACATGGTGAAACCCTGTCTCTACTACAAATAAAAAATTAGCCGGCTGTGGTGGCACGCGCCTGTGGAGCCAGCTACTCAGGAGGCTGAGGCAGGAGAATCGCTTGATCCCAGGAGGCAGAGGCTGCAGTGAGCCGAGATCACACCACTGTACTCCAACCTGGGTGACAGAGACTCTGTCTCAAAAAAAAAAGACATATACATTCCACATTTACAAAAAGGATTTATACTTACATAAAAGATTTATGCTTTATAATTACAAAACCATATGAAGAACCAGAACTACCCTCACATATTTAATGGTCTTTTCATCCATGTTAAAACTGAATTAAAATGTTTTTGTGAAATATGAGTATCTGTCTAATTTGTTTTGGTGAATGTTAATTATTTAACCAATATTTACTAAAACAAAGATAAGTTTTATAATTCCATTCACAGACAATAGAAATCTTAATACTATGCTGTAAAACATTTTCTTTTACTTTAAAACTTGTTTATAATTTAGAAAATGTTCTCAAAAAACATGCTCACCTGCATTGGAACCACAGATGATGCAGGTGGGTAATGTGGTGGAGGCTGGAGCTTTGAATAGACTGAGTACACTGGTGCTTCATTCACCAATTTGTTATATAGTTCCAGGGCTTCCAAGACTTTTACATTCAATTCAGACAATTCTGAATGCTTCCTGATGTAGAAGAAAGGTATTATAATACTCTTCTAGTTTTTAGCATGTATTTAGTAATATAAATTTGTTTTTTAATTTAGCACAATTTCTATTCATATATTAAAAGGCTCTTTTTATATTTAATGAAAGAATATTCACAAAGGGAAACTGAGAGGAAGAACTGCTTAATCCTTGTAATAGCTAGGGCTGATACTGAGGCAGGAGAATAGGGTCTACAGGCAGGAAATCTAAGCCTGTTTGATGCTGACTTCCTATAACTAAACTGAAAGGAAAACCAACCCAAACTTTCCACACCTAAGTAAGAAAAGGACCAGAGGATACTCCCTTTGCAAACCCCCACCCCCCAATGGTAAATTGGCTGTTGGAAAAAAAATCAGACCGATTGCAAGTCCAGTCCTCATTTGCAACTTTGTAACTTCAGCCTCTGAATGGTTGCTGTCCACAACCAAGTCTCTGAATGGCTGCTCCAGCCTCTGAATGGTTGCTATCTACAACCAGTCAGACCGACTGTGGGTGGAGTCTTCATTTGCATAGAAGTATAACTTTGTAACTTCACCCTAGCCTCTGATTGGTTGCAAAAAGCTTTTTGCAACCAATCACATGTCTGTACAGTAGTGTGACATTTGTAACTTCATTTCAGCCTCTGGTTGGCTACTTTCTGCAACCTATCTGACTGATTGCGAAGCTACCCCTTCATTTACATGAGGTGAGCATAAAGTGGTCAAGGGTAAACTTCTAGAGGGTACTCAGACCCAAGAAGGTTCTGTATCCAGGCCCTTGAGCCACTGCTAAGGCCCGCTCCCACACTGTGAAGTGTACTTTCATTTTCAATAAATCCCTGCTTTCGTTCTTTTGTTGCTTCATTCTTCCTTTGGTTTGCTGGGCATTTTGTTCAATTCTTTGTCCAAAATGCCAAGAACCTGGACAACTCGCAGTCATACCCCCTCTACCAGTGACAATATGACTTTATAACATTAGGGAAAAGTACTTTCCATGCCTCATAAAATGCAATCAATTCATAATTTTGGTGCTGAAAGAATTTACTTTCACACATTCCAGCCTTCTGTTGAGAATTCAATTATTAAAAAGAAAATTCTCAAATTAGGTAAGAATCTGGGCCTCAATTACAAATCTCAATAAAAGAAAGTACCCAGGCAAGGTCCCGAACCTCTACGAAGTATAATATAATAGAAATTTAAAAACGCTTGTTTAAAAAAAAAAAATCACACACATTTTCATTTGTTTATATCCATGAAAGTATCAACGGAAAAAAACCTACTTAAATAATTATCCTTGAAAATACAAGTAAAAACAATGTGTAAGACTAGTCTCGAATGCTCATTTGTTGGTTGTTTTATTTTGACAAAGTAAAACCCAATACTTTATTGTGTAATAACCACAAATCCAAATAAAAGCATCTTCAAATTTGCCCAAGAAACTTCAGAGCAAACTCTTCCTACTTGACACAATTTTGTCTGTTCCCCTGGGAGTAATAAAGAACTTTCTTTGCAACTGAGAAATTTATAAAAGTTAAGCAACCACTTTTATCTGGCCTGAAACACTCACAAGCCTTTTTATTGAATGCGGTTTTTTCTATAAAAACACAGGCAACAAGCAGAGGCACGACAAACAGACAGAGGACTACCAAGTAAAGGACTGAGTCCTATCAAGATTTGTCACCTTTCTTCTATTATAATCTGTTATGTCTGAAGAACAAGAACAAAAAGTTTGTTCCCTCTCTGGTAGGAATGACTGCATTAAGCAGGTCAAACTCTACGATCAAAAATAACAGTTACAAACCACACAGAAAGCTACAGAAATTAATGTCATGCTAACAAATGTGTAACTAAAATTTAACCGTAGGAATCTGATCCACAAAACCTAGTATGCTGATGAAACACAGGAAAATGCAGTAGAAAGACATGATCACTGTGTTTGAAATCCTCTTAAAGATTTGAGACACAATCCCAGAGTAATAGGGCAAAAGAGCAACTTGATCAGGGTGGTAGAAAATTATCTTTGGAGGACAGGAGGAAATAAGATTAAAACAGTCTGGAACATAGTTAAGGTCAGACTATGAATCTCCCTTCAACAAATCTACCTAAACTTTTTTGTAGTTAATTTACATGTTTACTCAATATAATTTCTTAGGGTAATAAAATGCTACAAAATTTCATTCTGTACAATGACAGATAGAAATGAAATGTACAATTTAACCTTATAACAGTAGAGTTGTTTCTCCTAGTAGGAATAATAAACATGATGATCCATTCAAGACAAAAATGATATTTTATTCATCTTTGAATACTTCACAAGGGTAAATAACAGTCAATAAGAATTTGTTGAAGAACAGGAAACATTTCCCAGAACAGAAGCCGCATCTGCAGCTGTGGCCATGGAACAAGAAAAAGTGCCAGTTGGCCTATTCAAAAACTGAAACTGGTAAGAAAACTGGTTAATGGTTGAGTTCTCACTCAAAAAATTAACTAATATCAGAACAGTCACTTTGATTTTTTTTTTCTTTTGGGACAGGATCTCATTGTGTCACCCAGACTGGAGTGCAGTGGTGCAATCGTGGCTCACTAAAGCCTCATTGATTCCCCCAGGCTCAAGCGATCTTCCCACCTCAGCCTCCTGAGGAGCTGGGACTACAGGTGCACACCACCAAGCCCAGCTAATTAAAACAATTTTTTTTGTAGAAATGGGGTCTCACTATATTGCCCAAGCTGGTCTCAAATTCCTGGGCTCAGATGATCCTCCCACTTCAGTCTCCTGAAATGCTGGGATTATAGGTGTGAGCCCCAATACTGGCAGCCTCACTCTGACTTCTAATTCTTCTAGATCTTTTCCTTTAACAAAATTCTTTTTATCAACAAAAAATAAGATTAAACCGTCACAGCTCCTGACTTTTTTCATTATATATCATGATATCTGTTCATAACACGGGATAATTATCAAGGACAATGATTTTCATTGTAGAATGTGTGGACATACACTCAGCCCTCCATGTCCGTGGGTTCTGCACCAGCGCACTCAACCAACTTCAAATTGAAAATACGAAGAAAAAAAAATTGTGTCTGAACATGTACATGTCATTATTATCTAGACCATACAGCATAAGAAGTATTTATATAGCCTTTACAATGTGTTAGGTATTATAAGTAACCTAGAGATCATTTAAAGTATGTAAGAGGATGTGCAAATGTTATATGCAAATACTACATCATTTCATTTCAGAGACTTAAGGATCTGTGGATTTTGGTATCCTTGGGAGGTCCTGGAACCAATCCCCCATGGACAGCAAGGGATGACTGGTAAACCAATCTCATAATGAAAGACATTATTGTTATTTACAATTTTGATGTCATAAATAACGCTGTGATTGAGTACCTTAAAAGCTAAATCTTTGCATCTATCCCTATGTATTTAGGATGGGCTTGAAATTGCTGTGTTAAAGAATATGGACTATTGGCCAGGCGTGGTGGCTCGTGCCTGTAATCCCAGCACTTTGGGAGGTCGAGGCAGGCAGATCACCTGAGGTCGGGAGTCTGAGACCAGGTTGGCCAACATGGTGAAACCCCACCTCTACTAAAAATATAAAAATTAGCTGGGCTTGGTGGTGGGGTGCCTGTAATCCCAGCTACTCAGGAGGCTGAGGCAGGGGACCAAGGTTTCAGTGAGCCAACATGATGTCACTACACTCTAGCCTGGGTGATAGAGTGAGACTCCCTCTATAAAAAACAAAAAAGTCCGGGCCTGGTGGCTCACTCCTGTAATCCTAACACTTTGGGAGGCCGAGGCAGGCAGATCATGAGGTCAGGAATTTGAGACCAGCCTGGACAGCATGATGAAACCCCATCTCCACTAAAAATACAAAAATTAGCCAGGCATGGTGGTGCCTCGCCTATAGTCCCCGCTACTCAGGAGGCTGAGGCAGGAGACTTCTTGAACCCGAGAGGTGGAGTTTGCAGTGAGCCACGAAGATTGCGCCACCGCACTCTAGCCTGGGCGACAGAGTGCAACTCCGTTCCAAAAAAAAAAAAAAAAAGAATTCAATTCTTGCTTAGGATTCCTGTTCTGATTTTCTTATCTATTCACTTTATTCTTTACTACTCATTATCCCTTTAATTCCAGCCCAAGTTAGAAATAAAGGTTGGCGCATTAAGAGCAAGAGTCCATGATTCTGAATATACTGTTTTGCCATAGGAAAAACAAAAAACAGCTATCTCAATAAAAAGCACCAGGCTCCTGGCCATCTTGGCAGCTGCTCTTAGTTGGGGAACATCCTGGACCTAAGGCAGATGGCCGCAAAGAAGATGAAAAAGTCAGTGGAGCTGATCAACTCTAGACTCCAACTTGTTATGAAAAGTAGAAAGTATGTGCTAGGGTAAAAGCTACACTCTGAAGATGATCAGATAGGACAAAGCAAAATTGGTCATCCTCACTAAGATTGTCCAGCTTTAAGGAAATCTGAAATAGAGTACTATACGATGATGGCCAAAACTGCTGTCCATCACTATAGTGGCAATGACGGGCACAGCATGCAGAAAATACTAGAGAGTATGCATACTGGCTATCACTGATCCAGGCAGTTCTAATATCACTGGAAGCATGCTAGAACAGACTGGTGAAAAGTAAGCTGTGCAAAATTTGTCTTTAATAACACTTGTCAGAGCTTGTTTTTTAGAAAAACAAAAACAAAAAGCACCACCTTGCTATAAGTTCGTAAGAGTTTGGGAAACTGGAAAACAATTTCCATGAATTGTACAGTTCCACAAAAACTTTCCCTACTTTATGTTTGCCAAAAACAAGTGAACCCCCCAAAACTATACTTTTTATTCCTTGCACAAAAAATCTCACCTATCAATCTCTTCAAGTTTTTCATCTATCATTGGACCCATCTGCTGGCAGATATCTGTAAATACAAAAATACTTACAAATACAGAAACTGAATCCAGTTTAAGCCAATTTCAACAACTTTTAACAATACAGAACCAACATACAACACTATGCATAATACATAGAGATTAAGCTCATGCTAGAGAAAGACTACTATTCAGCATTACTACTACATATTACTATCATGTGACTAAAAGCAAGGTCAAAAGCAATATTTAATAATATTAAAATATTATGTTTTCTTGAAACTTTTACCTAAGTTGACAGACTGTGAAATCTGGAGTTATCCCAAAATCTTAAAGACATCTAGAAAACTATGATTAGTTAACTAAAACAAACTTAAGCCACAGTATATAAACCATTTGCCCATCAGATATGAAGATTGTTCATTTACTTAAGACATTTCAAGATAAAGCATACTGTGTGTTTCCCAATGTGAACACTGATACAATGAAAAGCACAATACTGTATTCTATATTCATAATCAGATGTTTCTTCTATTAAAAGATTTAAGAATAATTATTCATTTACCAGAGATTTTTCTCCCAAGGAATTTTTTAAAAAACATGTTTTAATTATTTTCACATTTTTTAGAGACTAAAAAACATATCAACATACATCAAGTGACTAAGTTATGAAGTTAACAATGATCATGTATAATTCTGTCCTTTAAATTCATAATACCAGAAAATTAAACAGGAATAAACATTTTAAACATTTTGACTCAATTTAACATGCTGTTGTTTTTAATTCTGTCCTTTTTCAGACTGCAAAATGCTTCAGCCAATTTTACTAATGGGCTTAAAGAAACACAAAGACTTCCTTTATGAAAAAGATTTGCAGGTTGATGACAAAACCTTCCAAGTCATACTTTTACTATTTTACTGTACTAGTCTGTTCCCCATCAGAGATTTCTAACTTCTAAAGGTAAACACAAGGCAGAAGAAACTGAAGACATTATGAACAGCTAAAATATGACATAATATTAAAATAATATCTAATATTCACTAAGTACCTTCTAAATCCAAAAGGTCTTGGGAGTCTGGTTTTGAATCTGTTGGATCTATACTCTGAAGTACCTGCAGGGCTCTATCCATCTTATCCTAAAAAAGTAATAGGACACTTTTTAAAAACTCAAGAGTTTTAACTTCAGTGAGTATGAAATTACTCTTTCCAAGCAATCTCAAAGACAGTACATTTAAATTGTCTTGACAGTTTAACTATTAAACAAAAGAAGGACTCTACCTCATCTATATAAACAGGCTCAGGTTCTGATTTCTTAATTTCTTCCACATCATCATCAATGACATTCAATTTGTCCACAGCCGCTATAGAAACAAAGTAAACTTTTAAGTTCCCCAGCATTTACTTCAGTAATTTTAGTCATTAATTTATAAGTGGCCTATGATTGGCCGTAAGAAAAAAAAAAAAAAAGGAAGCCCTTTATATATTCACCACATTTTATAATCAATATGTTATTACATACATTTAGTCCTCTATTTCACAAACATTTATTTAGTACTCATTATGTGCCAGGCATTGTTCTAGGCATTTATACATACACCAGTGAATAAAACAGGAAGAATCCCTAACCCCATGGAACTTAAAATTCTAGTGGAATAAGTGTGCAATATTAACAGCAGCTGACATCTTAGGCATTTTCCTGAAAACTGAGTGTTACCAATGGGGTGAATAAATATATGAGAGTTTTATTATCTAGCTAGTTTCATAGTTACATCTATGAGTTTCTTCTACAATCTTCCCTTCTATTAAAAAAATATTTCCTATATGAACAAAAAATAAAACTTACTTTACACTAACTTTGATAATAGTTCAAACAAGGCCAGGCTCAGTGGCTCATGCCCATAATCCCAGCACTCTGAGAGGCTGAGGAGGGTGGATGCCTGAACTCAGGAGTTCAAGACCAGCCCGGGCAACACAGTAAAACCCCATCTCTACTAAAATATAAAAAATTAGCCGGGCGTGGCAGCGTGTGCTTGTAGTCCCAGCTACTTGGGAGGCTGAGGCACAAGAATTGCTTGCATTCCAGCCCAAGCAACAGAGTAAGATTCCGTCTCAAAAAAACAAAAAAAAAAGTCAAAACAACACTAAACAAAAAAGTTTTTCAAGAAGAGAAGGTTGAAAAAAAATTTACAAATACACAAACTCTATTTTAACAAAGTAAATTTTGTACTCTCTTTTAACAAAGTAAATATTGGTAAAAATAAAATTACAACAAAAACCTACGTAGCCCAACAATTTTAAATCCCAACTGTTAGCCATTTATTTCAAGTATTTGGCTAACTTTCAAAAACAGAAGTCAGCATAATACAGGGATAAACTGAAAACCCAGAACATTTTTTCCTTTCAATAGTCTCCAGCCTATGCCAAGGGGAAATTGCTATATAGAATCCCCTGAGCATGGTCTATACACTTTTTTAAAGGTGTCTCCAGTATTCCTAGAGAGTCAGGTAAGAGGAATAAAATTATAAATAATGGCAAAGTACCCTATATTCAAATCAGTAAGTATCGACCTCTCACGACTTCATTTTTCTGAATGTATGCCTCTACACATACAAAGACAATGTTATACATGATGCACAATGCTTTCATTTGAAGTTCTTTCTCCTGAACTGGTAAGGATTAGCACTGATATGTCCCTCAGTGAGTCAGTGTAAGGTCAGACTGACCGACCTTACAATCCTGCCTCAATCGCTTACTAGAAACACAACCTCTCAGCCTCATTGTCCTTATCTGTAAGACAGGGCAACAAAAGTAGCTATCTCACAGCTGTGAGAATGAAATGCAATAGTACAAATGACTTAGCACAATGCCCGACAAATAATGAGTGCTCAAAAACCAGTAACTATTTCTGATTATCATCATTAATATTATTATGAGCTGTTCCTTTACACTCAGATCCCCCCACCTCCCTACCTGAATATCAAATGGCATGCTTTCTCAGCACAGTTGACAATGGCTAAAGAGCAGACTGACTAAAAGTTCAGCAGATCTGAACCAGGAACCTTAGTGGCTTGATTACATTACTTTATTATTGTTTCAGGCTCCCTAGGATCAAATCAAGGTGAGGAAAGGTCTAAAATTTAGGAGTACTCCTAACTCCAGTAATCATACTCGGCACTTGCCAACCACAAGATCCCCACACCACTCCCCCTTTGCCACTGTGGTTCAGTAATGAATCAAAACACTCTTTGTACAGAACAGTTAAGGACTGCCTCTTACACTATATGGTTAGGTTGATTTAAATACCTGCATGGTCACATATTATTTTAGGACTGACATTTAACTATGTATGGGAACTCTCAAGAGGATTTAAAATAAAAGGAAATAATTCTTAGGTTTGACATGGGCTAAATTAACCCCTTAATTTGGTTAAAAAGTAGGTTAGCTTGTCATGCCTATAAATAAATGATTTAAAACAAAAGTTAAATGCCAATCTACTTTACATCCAAAACCAAATCACAAAATTTAAGTGAAAAAAACTTAAATAGCTCTAACCTTCTCTAAGATTTAACTTACCTGCCTCAGACTCTATGTTTAAATTAGTTGTTACAAAATTGGATGGGAAGAGTCCTATTCCTCTGTGATTTTCTCCTTTCCACCAATTGGCATCACTAAAAATACAGTGCAAAAAATATCATTTGTTCCTCCAAATTTTCATACAATAGCAAAGAGGAATTAAAATAAAAATTAAATGTAGCCTCCTTTGAATATATTAGTTTATATGCAGCTATAATTAAGTCATTTTTCTTAAATTTAATAAATGATATTAAAAAGTACAAGTAAAACAAATATCCACATCCCTGTATCTAAACGTAGAGCCACCAGGCACGGTGGCTCACACCTGTAATCCTAGCACTTTGGGAGGCCAAGGTAGGAGGATCACCTGAGGTCAGGAGTTTGAGACCAGCCTGGCCAACATGGTGAAACCTCATCTCTACTAAGAATACAAAAATTAGCCAGGCGTGGTGGCGCATGCCTGTAGTCCAGCTTCTTGGGAGACTGAGGCAGAAGGATTGTTTCAACCTGGGAGGAGGAGGTTGCAGTGAGCTGAGATCCTGCTACTGCACTCCAGCCTGGGCGACACAGTAAGACTCTGTCTCAAAAAACAAAAATATTAGAACCAATTAGCAATTCATCATATTTGATTCTGGGCTTTAAAAAAGTAAGGTCAGGCTTGGTGGCTCATGCCTGTAATCCCAGCACTTTGGGAGGCCGAGGCGGATGGATCACCCGAGGTCCAGAGTTTGACACTAGCCTGGCCAACATGGCAAAACCCCGTCTCTGCTAAAAATACAAAAATCAGCATGTGTGGTGGTGGGAGCCTGTAATCTCAGCTACTCAGGAGGCTGAAGCATGAGAATTGCTTGAACCCAGGAAGCAGAGGTTACAGTGAGCTGAGATCATGCCACTGCACTCCAGCCTGGAAGACAGAGTGAGACTCTGTCTCCAAAAAATAATAATAAAATTAAAAAATAAAAAAGTAAACAGAAAACACTTAAGTGCCCTTTATTAATAACCCCAAATCCCAACACCACATCCATCTCACCATACTACCACAATCAAGTTGGTAGCTTTATTATCAAGTCTGTTTTTTGTTATTTTACACATATCTATAGCCAACTCCATATAGAAACAGGCAGACATAGACGCTAATTCACACAGATCTTTTTAATTTTATATATTAATACTTTCAGATTTTGCTTATTGCTTTTAAATTAAAATTCCATCATACAAAAGGCCATATTTATCCATTCCTGTAAAGATGGACATTTAGGTTGATTCCAGTCTTTCACCATTATAAAGACTAAGGTAATGATCATCCTAGACTTGAGGGTATACATGCAACAATTTCTCTGGGCTTATTCACAACTAATAGTTGATAATCAGAGAGGAGAGAATCATATATATATATTTTTTTAATGAATGAGAGGTTTTTATGTTGCCCAGGCTGGCCTCGAACGTGCAGCCTCGCCTCCCCAAGCACCAGGACAACTGGCCTGAGCCACTGCGGCTTCCGAGAGATCACATTTCTTTGCATGCATTTGCAAGCATCTACTTGTGCTTGCTAGCTATTCAGATTGCCTTTTCTGTAAACTGCCTGTTCATATTTGTTGCCCATGTTTCTTTTTCTACTGGGTCATTTGTCTTTTTTCATGGACCTGTATAAGTTCTTTATATATTCTGTATACCAACTGTTTGTCTGAATTATGTAAATACCTTCTTCTAGACTGTCACTGTCTTTTAACATATGTTTATGGTTTAATTCTACAGTGGTTTTTTTCCCTCTATGCAATCACATTTGGCAATCTTTTATGGCTTACACTTTTACCTTTTTCTACCCCTGAACTCCTAACATCCATCTTCCTATATACTTAACTGTAGTTTTAGGGTTTCTTTTTCCCTCTCCCATGTTTAGATTTTTAATTCATTTGGAATGATATTTTATACACTACGTGAAACTGATCAAATTTTATCTGTACTATAAAAAGAGCCATTCATCACAACAAAATTTATTAAACAGTCCATCATTTTTTCTACTAATTTACAATACCCTACCTTTCAAACAGTAATCTGTTCATGAGCCTATTTCTAGATTCCATTCTGTGGCAGTGTCCATATATCTATTTTCTACATCTTGTTAATGTACCTTAATACCTGCCAGGGAAAATACCCTATGTTACTCTTTCTCATTTATTGCATAACTTCACATTTCCACATTAATATTAAATTATTTTTTAAGTTCTCTGGGGAAAAAGTCCTGTTGGGAATTGAACTGGAAATGCACCGAAATTATGCAATAATATAAGAAAAAGGAAATCTTTATAATATTAAGGTTTCTTCCCTATGAACATAGTATCTTTCTCCATTTACATTTATATAAATACATAACATGTAAATACATATTTATATTCTTTTATAGCTTTCAAATAATTTTATGATTTAATCCATAAAGGCCTTACATATATTTGTTAGGCTTATTCATTTCTAGATCATTTATATACATTTTGTTAGTACTGAGAATGATTTGCTTTCCTACTACATTTTCTAAACAGTTGTGATTAAAGCATACTACTGAGTTTTGTATGTTAAGCTTGTATCCAACAACCCTGATGAACTCCTACCACTTTTAATCATTTGTCCATTGGACTCTTGAACTTTCTATACAGAAAATCATAGCATCTGGAAATAATGGTACTTTTATCGATTCCTTTCCAAAAATCTGACTTACTGAACAGCCATTCTTAAGTATGAGTCTTAGGGATGAATTAATGTCTATGATTATGAACCATCATTTCATTTATGAGCACTAGAAAGAGATGAGTTACATATCAAAATACAGCATGAGAAATGCTGTTATATATGTTCAGAGAGCTGTAACTCGAAGGGAACTGCTAACTCTACTGGGAACTAAAAAGCAGGGAAAAGTTTAAAGGCTTCTCAGAGGATATAAAATCTGACATAGGTTTTGAAGGTCAAGTAGGCATTCACCAGGAAAAAAAAAGAAAATTACGGCTATGGAAATAAAAATGACATTTTGCTCTCCTGTCATTATCAATAAGCAAGAAAAGAAGGCACAAATAAACAAAAAAACTCTGCACTCTGAGATAAAACAAAAAATGTCATCACATTCAGTTTTAGGTCTCAAAGTACATGAAAACTTGAGCCTTTCCTTTTAACTACTGACTTCTTAACAAAAAGTACTCACTAACCTGTGCAATGACAATGGCTGGGGTAGTGATGTCCTATATGGATATAATAATCTTGTAAGGAAACTGCTGTCTCTACCATGAAAATATAAATTATAAACCTGGAAAAACTTGGTAATCTTGTAGGGGTCTTTTCCTTAAAATAACTGTTTTATTTTTGAATATGGGGGAGGCAACTTTTCTAAAGCCTGGACTCCCTTGCAAACTGTCCTTGAAAAGTATAAGTTCTTTTTCTTTTCTAAATGCTTTTACCTCCTTCAGCAGGGCTTTCCAGGCAGACAGAACCAAAGGTACAATGCTACAGAGGTCTAAGCAGAAATGGCATTTTTGGAACTGCAAGAATTCCACTTATTTGAAACGGTACACAGAAAACATGGAGTGGGCCAGGCACAGCGGCTTACGCCTGTAATCCCAGCACTTTGGGAGGTCGAGGTGGGTGGATCACTTGATGCCAGGAGTTCGAGACCAGCCTGGCCAATATAGTGAAACCCTGTCTCTACTAAAAATACAAAACATTAGCCAGGTGTGGTAGTACACGCCTGTATTCCCAGCTACTTGGGAGGCTGAGGCGGGAGAATCGTTTGAATCCGGGAGGCAGGGATTGAAGTGGGCTGAGATCACACCACTGTACTCCAGCCTGGGCGGTACAGTAAGACCCTGTCGAAGGAAAGAAAGGAAAGGAAGGAAGGAAGGAAACATACATACATACATACATACATGGAGTTGTAAGATAAAGCTAAAAATGTAACAAAAGAAAGCCTTTTCTTGGTATACTCTGTTAACGAGAAATGTGCACCTTTGGGCCGGGCGTGGTGGCTCATGCCTGTAATCCCAGCACTTTGGGAGGCTGAGGCAGGCGGATCACCTGATATCAGGAGTTTGAGACCAGCCTGGCCAACAAGGCGAAACCCAGTCTCTACCAAAAATACAAAAATTAGCTGGACATAGAAGCGCATGCCTGTAATCCCAGTTACTGGCGAGGCTGAGGCAGGAGAATCATTTGAACCTGGGAGATGGGGGTTGCAGTGAGCCAGTGCACTCCAGCCTGGGTGACAGAGCAAGACTCTGTTTCAAAAAATAAATAAATAAATAGGAAATGTGCACCTTTTCTATCAGCTCAATGGCTCTTAAACAGATCTAAGAATGATATATTTTCAAGGGACATCTATGTGTGAAAATTTATGCTTTAAATTCCATAAAAATATAAAAACGATGAATAGAGTCATTTTCTGGATGACTTCCTTTTAACGGAAGACTGTCATTTAACTTTAGCACACAAGTTTGCATTTGTGTTTAAAATCCTACCAGTGATTACCAATCACCTAGAATGACAATATTTTATACATAAGCATGCTTACAGCAACTGTAAGATTGGGGTGTCCTATCATCAAAATGACAGCAACTGACCACATATTCCAGCATATTCACGTTGAATTCTCTTAGCAGTTACAAATAAAAAAGTTCTTTTTTACAGTAATAAATCTTAACTAAAAATTGTCTTGTGAGAAGCATTTCAGAAAATTTTATTATACAAAAGTAATGCTCTAAATTAGAATCTTAGACAAAACTACTCATTTTGTTTCTATTTATTTTATAAATTTGTTTTTATTTTTTTTTATTTTTTGAGGTGGAGTCTCACTCTGTCACCCAGGCTGGAGTACAGTGCCACAATCTTGGCTCACTGCAACCTCTGCCTCCTGGGTTCAAGGAAATCTGCCTCAGCCTCTCGAGTAGCTGGGACTACAGGTGCATGCCACCACACCCGGCTAATTTTCATATTTTTTTTTTTTTAGTAGATATAGAGTTTCACCATATTCGCTGGGCTGGTCTTGAACTACTGACCTCATGATTCGCCCACCTCGGCCTCCCAAAGTGCTGGAATTACAGGCATGAGCCACTGTGCCCAGGCTATTTTATAAATATCTTTAACTTCATAGTTGTGTAAGAGTATCAAAACTGTAAACCTAAGTTCTTTTGTAAGTACTCTAAAAGGCACTCCTAAGCCTGACACTTCAGACTGTCAGTGTTCAGAGTTCACACACACTCTCTGCCTTTACAGACAGTCTCCAACTCATGATGGCATGACTTACGATGATGCAAAAGTGATACACACTCAGGTACACATAAACCATTCTGGTTTTTACTTTCAGTACAGTATTCAATATGTTACATGAGATATTCAATACTTTATTATAAAATAGGTTTTGTGTTCGATGATTTTGCCCAACTGTAAACTAATGTAAGTTGACAAGCATCTGTATTTCTAACTATTCTCCTTCAGGGATCATGGTGTTCCACTCCAAATGATTATTTAAAAATTTTTTCTTTAAGTGAAGATGGTACTATCTTGATTGCCTAGAGACATTCCTTTTCCCATCTTCAATTTCTTGCAAACTTTTTTTGTCTTATCTAAACCAATCAAGATACACACCTGAAATGGAGCCCCAGGATAAGTCTTCTTTGCCAGATGCTTGCACCAAGTGTAAATCTGCTATCTGGGCCCCAACAGCACCCTCTTTTATAGCATTCACCACATTCTGCCTTCTATACAATTGTCTATGTGGTAATTTTAACTCTCTTAGTTTATTCTAGATTTTATGAAGACAGAACTGTGTCCTCATTTGTTATTCATTATACATAGTAGATTATATAATATTTTCTCACTAAATATTTACCACAGCAAAGTGAAACCATTACTTATCTACCCTTTATTTTAAAATATACTAGAAATATACTAGACTAGTGTGTTATAAATAACTTACTAAATTATTTATAATGGATACCAAATACATCTGCAATCTCTGTTCATAACAAGTTTAATTCTCACTCTTGCTAAATTTCATGAATTTCTTTTAAAAGTAAAAGTACAGAACAGTATTAAGCTCAACAGAGATTGATCTATTTTTTATGACAGCTTTAAATGGTAGAGAAATTGTGAAGAGAGTACAGTAGTAGATTAAGAATTGGGGAGGAGCCAAGTACAGCTTTTGGTTGCTTTGATCAAGGGTATACAGCTATATTCTTCTCAAGTTTTCTGCCAGTAATTTTGGTACACACAACTGCCAACGTACACTTATTCAAGTGACTGAATATTTACATGTTTCCTAATTGTGGTCATCAACAACATTATTTAATATATCTTTCATCCAAGACATAAATTATCAAATATAACAAACATAAATTATCAAATATAACAAGAGAAGAGGCTCACATTATCTATCTAACTTTTATTTTAGAAAAAACAAAGTATGAAAAGGTTCTAATATGATTTAAATACACTAAAAGTCAAAGAACTGAATACTCTGGATTCTAAATTAAGAATATTATACTTTAAAACTTCCCATAAAGATTTAAAACATACCTGTCATCCAAAACAATAATTATTTCACCATGTTTAAAGGTGAGTTCATTGTCCTCAACAGCTTCAAAATCATATAAAGCTCTCACTTTCCGTACAACCTTATTATTTAACTGAATTTCTGCAGATGGATATAAGGATTTTGTTTCTGTGTGTTGCTGTTTCTGCTCTTGCAGCGATAATTCAATAGCTAGTTTCAAAAATTAAAATGCAAAGAAAC
Organism: Ateles fusciceps; assembly: GCA_036589455.1. NCBI lineage: Eukaryota > Metazoa > Chordata > Mammalia > Primates > Atelidae > Ateles > Ateles fusciceps. Next base: position 10,461,682 of record JAZHEH010001266.1, on the reverse strand, counting down.
TAAAATTAATTTTGATAAAATAAACATTAGATGACAATGTAAAATTTAATAAGAATAAATCAAGTATTTTGTCTAATTACGTGCTACAGTTAACTTTCGGGAGGGTGGGGCAGGGCAGAGAACCATAACATTTTTAAAATAAAGTTTCTGTTCATTCCTTATTATCACGGTCTGTCATATACAGCAGTTATTATTTTTATAGCAAACAGATTGTGACATTATAATATGGGTAGCTTTCCATATAGGATAAGCCATGAACATATTTCTGTGCTTGACTCACAACTTTGGCATTAAAGAAAAGGTGAAATGTAATCTCTCCAAAGGTAGCACATCAAATATATGTTATTGAAAAAGATAATGAATTAAATTCATTTGATAGCATGTCATTTGTTTTCCTTACTTTTTGGATGCTACTCGTTTTCAGATTTGAGGGAAAAATAAAAGTTTACCAGTTTATTACCATTTTTATTTCAAAACAATGTTCTGGCAAAGATATTTTAAGCAACACTAAATTACATGTGCTTGATCATTTACCTTTAGCTATGTCTTCATCCTCTTTGTTTTTGTTCAATGACGTACCATTCTTGGCAGCAGCTGAGACAGTCTGTAAATGCATGAGTAAAATGAACACAACTATCTTTTCAAACAAAATACAGCTCTATAATTACTTGCAGATGCTAAATTTTTAAAAATACTGATACAACTGAGTTTCATTTAAAAGTGAAGTTCTTTTTTTGAGACACGGTCTCACTCTGTCAGCCAGGCTGGGTGCATGGCACAGTCATAGCTCACTGTAATCTCCAACTCCTGGGCTCAAGTGATCCTCTTACCTCAGCCTCCTGGGTAGCCAGAAGTACAGGTGTATGCCACCACACCTGGCTAATTTTTATTTTTTCTAGAGACAGGGTGTCACTATGTTTCCCAGGCTGATCTGGAACTCTTAGCCTCAAGTGATCCTTCTGTCTCAGCCTCCCAAAGTGCTAAGATTATAGGCATGAGCCACCGTGACTGGTCTCAGAAGTGAAGTTCTTTATGATAATTTCAAGTAATTGTTTTCAAATACTAAAAACATTAGAATTTTCAAGAAAACATTATAAACTCACACAGGGCTCAAACTGGCTTAGATTTTGCATAAATCTAACATAGAACTTGGCATAAAGTACTTAAATATTTATAGAATAAAAAATATGACTCTTTTCTGATTATAGTCCTGATTTCAATTGTCCAAGGTCTCTTAGTAAGAAGAGCTCTACTGCTACAGGAGTGCAGCTACATGAGAAGTACCAGCAAGAAGTCATGATCATTACTGAAAAGAGAGGAGTGGGGACAGAGAAAGAGGTGGAGTTCTAGGAATACGTGTGAAGTCCTTTTACTACTTATTGTGGCTGGATGGCAGTGGTCTGCCAGGCATAGCAGCAAATTAAGGAAGGTCATGCTTGAATTTAATAAACGGTATGTAAGACAGGTATCCAGGACTCTGATCCATCAACCAGTTCTTTACAAAGATTTTTCAGAAAAATATGCAGAAAGGACAGAACAGAAAAATGTTTCCTTTTTATTACTTCTAAGACTCTTATCTCAAAACTCTACCTTGTACCCTTAAATCTGGTCAGCTATAAAGAATCTTTTTAGCCGGGCGTGGTGGCTCATTCCTGTAATCACAGCACTTTGGGAGGCCAAGGCAGGTGGATCACCTGAGGTCAGGAGTTCGAGACCAGCCTGGCTAACCTGGCGAAACCCTGTCTCTACTAAAAATACAAAAAATTAGCTGGGCATGGTGGCAGGCACCTGTAATCCCAGCTACTCCGGAGGCTGACACAGGAGAATCGCTTGAGACGGAGGTTGCAGTGAGCCAAGGCTGCGCCACTGCACTCCAGGCTGGGCAATAAGAGTGAAACTCCATCTCAAAAAAAAAAAAAAAGAAACTTTTTTTCTCTTTAATCTATGATCTAAAATAAAAGAAAATATAGTACTTCCCATAGTCTCCTTAGCCCACATTCTAATATTAACAGGAAGGCATAAGGTACTGAGAGTAAAACCCAGGAGACAGTATTTTTCTCCCACAGACCTAAAAACACAGTCCACTCCATGAGTCAACATCCCTGCCTCTACATCCCAATTCTACTAAAGCTATCCCCCTCTCTCTAGCAAATACATTTCTAGTCTTACAGTTCCATCCATCATATATGTAAAGCATTCACTCTAGGCATAGTCACTCTTCAACAAACAAGTCTGGAGCCTCTCAATTCCATGAGTTTGTTCATTTCACTTATCTCCTGACATAATTTCTTTACTTCTCTCTTAGTAAAATATTAATACATTCAAGTCTCAAAATTCTACCTCTTCATCTTCTTCCCCATTCCAACCTGTGGTTACTGCTCTCTCTTTGGTATTAAGATAGACAGCATACAGTCTATTCCCCTCATCCTGTATTTGTCACTTAAAATATAAATTAGTTATTTTTCACATGTATAAAGCTACCATTCAAATTTGCTATACATTTTTTTAATATAAGGGCCATCTCATACACCTACGCCTTTTGCATGACTCCAGACTTAGCGCAGCATTAAATACATTATTTATGTCTAACTTCTCAAGGTTCTGTTATGTGGAAGAAACAGACATAAAAATTAGAATGTCTATTAAATGTAAGGTACTATGCTAGAGAGTCATTTGGGAAGTAAGGGTGGAAAATGATAATCAAGACATACTTTGCCTAGTTTTTACATAAGATACATACCTTCAAAATATTAGAGCGTCAACCATGGGTCTGAATAAATCTCTCACCTGAGAAGCTGCTGGAGGAAAAGTAATTCCTTCTTCTTTCATAGATTTAATAGTTGCAGATATTAGACTAAACTGAGGGTCCTTCTGAAATTCTTCTGACCACTCCACCATTAAAGATTTCAGTTTTTCACATACTTTAGGATGTGCCTTTTTAAGGAAAAGGAAAGCAAAATAAACAAAAACCTATAGTTAAAATACGTACTTAAATTATTTAACCAACCAGGAGATTTACTCTCAAAATTCTCTTTAATTATATGAACATCAACAAAGGCCAGCAATTTCTAGCCTAGTTGAGTGATAGATGCCTATTTACATGTTAAGATGCAGTTGTTTCAAACAAAATTACTGTTTTTAACACCAATTCCTAAGTCTTACTATAATGATAACAAATCTTTTATATTCCGGGATTATTTCCTCTATGTTTTGGAGAATGGAGCCAGAGTAACCTGGATGTAAATCTTGGCTATTCCACTTACTAGCTGCATGACCTTGGACAAGTTACTTCTCTCTAAGACTCAGTTTTTGCATTTATAAAATAGGAATGATAAGGGAATTTAACTTCCAAGAATCTAATGCTCCAAGGGTAGTTAAGAGCATTAAAAAAGACAGTATATGTAAAATGCTTAAAGCAATGACTACTTACTAGCCCTCAAAAAGGATTTGCTATTATCTATAGTATGTATACTTTGGGGAGAAGTTTTTGGTGCTACAAATTAAAAAATCAAATTTCAGAACAGAAGTTTACTTCATTTCAATTTATCTAAAAATGACTTCATTTGTAATACTTATAATTACTTCAGTAATAACACATATAGTTATAATGACACACAATCTATATATTTTTTAATGACTTAAATTTCTCCTTTTTAAAACTTACCTTATTTTTAATCACAGCACGTACTTCTGTTGCAAAATCACGGGAACATACTTCTAAATGAAATATCTTTCCACAGTTTGCCACACAAGCCCCAAGAAGCTATTAAAATAAAAATTAATATACAAATGTTGAAATATTACTTACTATAATAAAAACACATTTGAAATTTGGGTCAATAATAACATGACTTCTACTCACAGTTAGTGCCTGCAGAGCAACATGAGGAACCTTATGATTTACCCTTTTCATTATGGCTTTTAGGCAATCTTTCGCTCTTAAAAAAAAAAAGAGACAGTTAAATATTGATAAATTTAATTCAAACATTAAAAATATAAGCTATTCTATTACCAAATAACTTTATATTTAATGGTTCACACCTGTAATTCCAACACTTTGGGAAGCCAAGGCAGGAGGATCGCTTGAGCCCAGGAATTTGAGACCAGCCTGGACAACAAAGTAAGATCTCATCTCTATAAAAAAATTTAAAAATTAGCTGGGCATGGCAGCATGTATCTGGACTTCTAGCTACTCAGGAGGCTGAGGCAAGAGGATTGCTTGAGCCCAGGAGTTTGAGGCTGCAGTGAGCTGTGATCATGCCACTGCACACCAGCCTGGATGACAGAGTGAGACCCTGTCTCAAAATAAAATAAAGTAAGTATAAAATAAAAATAAATAAATTAAGGTCCTGAAAATTTCCCTTTGTTAAAAAAATAAATCTATAAAATGATTTTACACAATATTTTGTTCACAGGCTAAAGCATGTTGCAAATGTTGCATATTCCAAAATCAAGAGACAAATCATTTCACAAAAGATCCGTCAACACAAGAGAAGTATACCAGATCCTTCCATTTTTTCAAGACAGATTTGGCTTTCAGACAGTAAAATCTTATCTTGAAAAAAATCTAACAAGACATATAATTTTAAGAGGTTCAAGTATAAACACGTGAATATACTATGAAAAGCTTTAATGTTAAAACAAATGCTTTCATCACTCTTAAATTTCTAATATATAGTTCAGATAATTGCCACATCTCCCCAAAAGCACTTTTTTTCATATTCACTTTTTTCATTAGGCTACCTATTATATTTACATGTATATTATTTGAAGACTTTTTTGTTATATTATCTATTGTGTTATTTATCTACTTCATTATTTAAAAGTTCCCATATATATCTAAGTCCTAGAGGAATTCCTTAAATAACTCACCTATACATTGTTACGTCTCTCTATTGTGTCAAGTGTTTAATTATGTGTTACTACAGGAGATTTTCAGTTGAACTCTTTTTCATTTGCTCTTCCAGATGAAGTTAATCCCATAAATCCAGCATTCAGGCTTTTTTTAACTTTTACGTCCCAAAAGTAAAACAATGGACCCTTGAACTACATGAAGGTTAGGGGGACCAATCTCCCATGCAGCTGAAAATAAACTTTTGATTCCTCAAAAACTTAACTACTAATAGCCTACTCTTTTTGTTTTTTTGAGACAGTCTCACTCTGAAGCCCAGGCTGAGTTCAGTGGCGCCATCTTGGCTCACTGCAACCTCTGCCTCCCAGGTTCAAGCGATTCTCCTGTCTCGGCCTCCGGAGTAGCTGGAATTACAGGCGCCCACCACCATGCCCAGCTAATTTTCGTATTTTCAGTAGAGAAAGAGTTTTGCCATGTTGGCCGGGCTGGTTTCAAAGTCCTGACCTCAAATGATCTGCTTGCCTTGGTCTCCCAAAGTGCTAGGATTACAGGTGTGGGCCACCATGCCCAGCCAACTAATAGCCTACTCTTGACCAGAAGCCTCACCAATAGCATAAATAGTAGATGGACATATATTTTGCATATACATAATATACTGTATTCTTACAATAAGGTAAGCTAGAGGGAAAAAGTTATTGAGAAAATTACTGAGTTAAAGGAAGAGGGGTTGGTCTTGCTGTCTTTGGGGTGGCAGAGGTGGAAGAAAATCTGTGTATAAGTGGACCCTCGAAGTTTAAATCTGTGTTGTTGCAGGGTCAACTGTGGTAAAGTCTCATTTTCCTTTCAAAGTTCCATCACAAAAAGAGACACTGGCTATCGAGTTCCTAAACATTCACTGAGCATGACTGGACAGCTTACCCATTAGGTGTACTTCCAACTTTGTCACATATATCCATAATAAGACTCCAATCTTCTGTAGTGTTGTACTCATTTGTGGCCTTTTCTATAAAATACATTAGCATACACAACAATTAGGACACATCTCACATAACACTAAAATACCAGCAAAGGCCCAACAGTTAAGAAGTCCTACCTTTTCTCTTGCCGAAGAAACTACAGATGACCTTCAGAAGATAAAAGTACTTCTACTAACTTCAATTTTAAATAGTGTAATTAAATAAATTAAATATCCTGAGGTAAAGCAATAAAATGCCTCTTAAATAAATTACTAAGTATCAATAATCCCATCAAATTTGGAAGAAAGCTTTAAAAATGTATCATCAGGACTCGGCATGGTGGTTCATGCCTGTAATCCCAGCCATGGAAGGCCAAGGCAGGAGTATCATTTAAGGCCAGGAGTCCAAGACTAGCCTGGGCAACATAGTAAGACCCTGTCTCTGCAATTTAAAAAAAAAATTTTTTTTTTTAATTAGCCGGGCATGGTGGCAAAAGCCTGTAATCCTAGCTACTTGGGAAGCTGAAAGGGAGGACTGCTTGAGCCCATGAGTTCAAGGCTGCAGTGAGCTATTATCATGCCTCCATGATACTACACTCCAGCCTGGGTGACAGAGTAAGATACTATCTCTTAAAAAAATTAGAAAGCATATTATACAAATAAATATGCACTAAACTGTCCAATAAAGCATTGGTTTTATAACTTTTTATTTAATAGAGACAGAGTCTTGCTATGTTGCCCAGGCTGGTCTTGAACCCCTGGGCTCAAGGAATCCTCCTCCTTGGCCTCCCAAATGTTGGGATTACAGGCCACTGCACCCAGCCTGAAGCATTGTTTTTAATAGCAAAAAGGAAAACTTATTAATATATTAAATTCATACAATGGAATATGAAATGAGGGATACAAAATTAAATGAACAAAAACATATGAATCTCAAAATACGATTTGCTTGGGCTTATAACACTGAGTCAAAAAAGCTAGCAGCAGAAGAATTTATAATATTTACTTGAGTTTTTAAAGACAGCTTTATTGCTATAATTCACGTATCAATACAATTTACACATTTAAGTGTACAATTCAATGTTTTGACTATATTCATAGAGTTGTACAACTAACACCAGTATCTAATTTGAGAACATTTAATCACTTCCAAAAGAAATCTGTACCTATTGGCAGTCACTGTTCATTCTCCCCACATATTCCCAGCCCTAGGCAACCACCAGTCTACTTTCTGTCTCTAAAGATTTACCTGTTCTGGATTCTTCATACAAATAGAACCATACAATATATGTCCTTTTCTGACTGGCTTCTGTTGTTTGGCATAATGTTTGCAAGGGTCATCCACGTTGTAGCATGTATCAGTATTTCATTTCTTCTTATGGCTAAATAACATTTCATTGTATAGATATACCACATTTATCCATTCACCAGTTCATGAACATCTGGATTGGTTGGTTTACTGAGACAGGGTCTCACTCTGTTGCCCAGGCTGGTGTGCAGTGGTGTGATCACGACTCACTGCAGACTTCATCTCCTGGGACTCATGTGATCTCCCACCTCAGCTTCCCGAGTAGCTGGGACTACCAGTGTCCACCATCACACCCACCTGCCTCGGCCTCCCAAAGTGCTGAGATTAAAAGTTTGAGCCACGATGCCCAGTCAACATTTGGATTTTAAAAAATTATTTGGCTAATATAAATAATGCACTGCTGCGATGAACATTCATGTACAAATCTCTGTGTGGACATTATGTTTTCACTTCTCTTTGGCAAATATCTAGGAGTAGAAATGCTGTGTCATATGGTAATTCTATGTTTAATTTTTTTTAGGAATGGTCAGTTTTCCAAAGCAACTATTCAATGGTACATTCCCGCCAGCAGTATGTGAATGTTTCACCTGAAGTTTTGTAACATCCAAAAAACACACTATATTCTTTAGGGATATATATATGGGTAGTAAAAATATTAACAGGTATGAGAATGATAAACATCAAATTTGGGGGGGGGATTCAAAAGAGTACACAGGAGCTTCATTATATTTATAAAGGTTTATTAAGTTGTACAGTACGTATCCAGAAAATATTTTATTTTCAATATATTTTTGTGGTCTAAAATATTATATGATTCAAAGTAAAAACTGACAAGTAACTAGCCTGCATTGTGAGAAATAAAATAAAATTAAAAGTAAACTATTAAAAAGCATGATGGGAATATAATGATTTAGTTATGGAGCATTTTTACTTTATTAACTTTGACAAAATTCCAGTATCAAGGAATACAATTTTTTTCTGCTAGTATAGAGAAGTGGAGATATAAAAATTACCACTTTAGAAACATTGTATCATTTTATGTCTTCTCCTCTTTTATTACATATATCCTAAAATTTCAAATATAGAATAATCTATGTAGTAAAACATACATATATATATAAATGACCGGTAATATCACACTGATAATCAGGAAAAATGGTAGGAATCCAGAGTAATTTCTTCTTTTTTTAATAGCAAGAAATAATCAAAAGAAGCCAAAAAATGAACAGGCTTAGCAAACAACTATACTTCATGAGTAAAGAGAAACACACCAATGCAGTTAACCTCAGTTGAATGCTAGAACTCACTTTAAAAAGCCATGCAAATTGCCTAATACTCATGGATGGAAAGCAATTGCTTTGACATGTGATGTAATGACAGACCAGGGATTTTAGAAAAGTAATGTATTTTTGCCTACTGAAAGTTCTAGAACCAGGCACCAAACTATGCAAGTAAAACATACTCGGGTTTTCACCTTCTTCCCTCATGCAAAAAAGACTATTGCTTTGGAATGTCAACGCAGACTGCAGACTATATATTTTTAGAGGCTTAAAATGCTTAACTATTTCTTAATTAAATATCTAATAAATTCCATTAATTCAGAAGTACAGACAAGGAAAAACCTCCTAATTCTACCAACCCTTTTTCCAATCCCTTTTAAAGTTATGATGCATATCTTTCCAGACTTTATATATAAACACACACATATATACACACACATAAATATATACACACACACATATATGCAAAAATAATGAGTCAATGCAAAATTAAACAAAATAGTATAAGGTATACAAAGGCAGTACCCAAAAACAGAAAACTTCTTCCTTGGCTAAGTTATGAACAAGATGAGAAACAAAACAGGGAATAAAATAACACTTTTGTTATTAACAGAAGCTTTACGTATACTGGCCAAATTAACTTGCTAATAGTGAACCCCAGAAGTGGGCATGCCTTAGCACTAGAGAGGGAAAGCCTTCTCTCTGCAGGGGTAAACCTCTGTATAACTTATTCCATGGAGAAGTAAATGAAAAATCACTCAGTGTGGTGGAAAGACTAGCTAGTCCTATACAGAAGGCCATTAAGTAAGGCCAGTAACTCTCAAACTTACCAATCAGGTGTCATCACACCAGAGATTAAATGAATAAAAAAGCCAAGGCAAGCCAGGTGTGATGGCATACACATATCATCCCAGGACTTGGTAGGCCAAGACAAGCAGATCACTTGAGCCCAGGAGTTCAAGACCAGCCTGGGCAACACTGGTAAAACACTGTCTCTACAAAAAGTACAAAAAAGTTAGTTGGGCCTGGTGGTACACACCTGTAGTCCCAGCTACTTGGGAGGCTGAGGTAGGAGGATGGCTTACGTCTGGGAGGTGGAGGCTGCAGTGAGACAAGATCACATCACTGCACTCCAACATGGACAACAGAGTGAGCCCCTGTCTCTAATCTACAAAACAAAACAAAACAAAACAAAACAAAACAAAAGGGCAGGCTCAGGGTAACACTAATGGAACTCCCTTCTCACAAAGGAAACCTTAAGGGTAGAGAAAAAATATTCACCACTAAGATGTGATTATGCTAAATGCATCATTTCTTAACATGCATTTCTACTCATAAACATCTGTCCATGTTCATAAATATACAGCTATACCAGTATTTTTAACAGCTGCATAATGTACCATTATATACAGAGTGGCCACAAAGACCCAAAACGAGCTAGAGAGAAGTTATCAGCAAACTGGTTGTAAATCCATCAAGTACTCAGTCTGTCTTCTTTGTTACACTCACTGGTATCATTCATATTGGTGCCCCACATAGACTAAAAATACAGAATAACTAGGAGGGCAGGATTTTGTGCATAGTACTTTCTGAAGATATTTCACAGCATTTTTGTTTAGCATCTGTCTTTGCCAGCACCCTTCACCACATCCCACCCCCAGAATGAATGTAACCATCATGGCACGAATTTTTGTTTAGTTCACTATTATTATTCTTAGTACATAAACAGTATGTAGGGCACACAGTAGGTGCTTGATAAATATGTGTTTCATGAGTGAATGAATGATGCTGGTTGCTCCTCCATATCCCATTAGGCTGGTACAATGTGTAAGGTAGGGAACAACAGTAGAGCTTTTAGTACAAAGCTCAGAGTTAAAGGGCTTTAACTCTGATGCCCATTTGTGGACACGGTTTGGCTAATCCGCGCAAAGTTCTGGACCAACCAAAGATTCACTGCTGAGCAGACAAATATTCAAAGGGGCCACACAGGACTGAACTTCAATAGCAGCACCTCATGGCAACAAAAGGAAACAGCACTAGGGAGCTTATGAAGTTCCAGTTCTCTTATTTACTGAAGAGGAGTAATTCTACGTTTGGGAGTCTCAACAAGGAGACAGGGTAAGTAGGGAAGGCAATGCTTCAAGAGCTTCTTAGACAGATAGGTGACTCACTTGATATACTGAGTCTGAAAAGCAAATCACATATATTACAGCTTCATGCTGATCTTTCCTATTCGCTTATTATGTAGTTTTTGCTATAAAAGAATCTACCATTTTTCTTTTTTTCTTTTTTGAGATGGAGTCTTGCTCTGTCACCAGGCTGGAGTGCAGTAACTTGATCTCGGCTGACTGCAACCTCCACCTACCAGGTTCAAGTGATTCTCCTGTCTCAGCCTCCTGAGTAGCTAGGACTAGAGGTGCAGGCCAGCATGCCCAGCTAATTTTTGTATTTTTAGTAGAGACATGTTTTCACCAGGTTGGCCAGTATGGTCTTGATCTCTTGACCTTGTGATCCGCCCACCTCAGCCTCCCAAAGTGCCAGGATTACAGGCATGAGCCACTGCACCTGGTCCCATTTTTCTTTTTATAGTGTTATTTAGCATACTGTTTGAACTACCAGAAGATTAAATATTCACCCACATTCTCTTCTGTATATTATTCCCCTTTTACACAGATGTCTTTAGTGTATTTAGAACTTCATTTAGTATATCTGGAACCTCACACATGGTGTGAGGCAGAAACAGAAAAATATTTTTACAAATTTTTGTCAGTTTCACCATAAGAATTTATCCTTTCCTCACTGATCTGAGTAGCCAGCATCATCAATTACCGAATTATACGAGTATGCACGTGTATGAGTACAAAGACACACACATCATCAGGTAAGTCTGATTTTACACCACCTAATACCTACCTAGTCCAACTAGAACTCAACTTTTCATGAGATTTTTCCAATTCTGGTCATGTAATACATTAAATATGGAGCCTTTCTGATGCCTGCAAAAGCCTTCCAACAATTTTAAAAATATCTAATTAGACTATTGTTTTATTTAATTTCCATAGAAAATGGAAAATTCCCAATTTGAATACTCTATCAAGCATAGTTTAGTCTCTACAAATACAGGACTCACAATTACTCTTTTTAAAAAGCATAAAATCTGAAGACTTCATAATGGCCTGCCAAATAGGACTTCATTTTTCAAGTGAACTAAATAACATTTAAAGTACGTACTTAGGAGTATTTTAAACCCCTGGAAAATCTTAAATATTATAATTAAGAAACCATTCTTTTATAGCTTGTTACTTTGTCCAATGTTGGGGCCCTTTATCACATTATTCTGTGTCAAATGCATAGAGAGGGAGAAAGTTAAAAGAGCCCTCCTGGGGCCTAAATGCTAACTCACCAGCGTTTGGTGGGTGTAAGTCATAACATTTCATCACCAGGCTTTGATTACTGTATACAGAGAGCCTCAAATACAAAGTGAAATAGCTTAGAAAGATTCTAACAATATGATGAACAATCATTCCATCAATACCTACCTATAAGGAACAAAAAGGCTCCCCCGCTTACAGTCATTATGTTCAAAGTACAGCTTTAAAAAGAATCTAGCTCTACTCATAAAACTTTTAATAAAATAGGCTCTATCAATTATAAAAAAAAAAATTAACTACATAAAACAAGAATGCCTGCAAGAAATCTTTAAAGCTCCTCCTATTATGTTTGTAAATAAAAACTCATGACTAGTCTTCTGCTTCCAAACGTGATAGAATATCTGGTACCAGACTTGTGATCCCACCAAAAACAACTATAAAACAGGCCAAAATCAATGAGGCACTGTTTTCAGGAAATGAATAGCAGGCAGAGCAGGTCCCACATCGCTGAGGGAAAGGAAATACATAGTTAGCCTCACGATGGCCTCAGCTTTCTGCCTTGGAATACTTTACTGTCCAGCACAACGAAGACTAACCCAAGCAGAGCATCTGTGAGACAGAAACTAGGCTTCTAAGCACAGTGATTAACCACCAGAGGCCCTTGGTCAAGGGCTAGGCTACACAAACACACTCGAGGTGAGTCTCTATGGAGTCTAGCAGAGATTATCTGCTATGGTGCTGAAAGGTCAAGCAGCACTGGGAGTCATCCCCCCCTATTATGCATGGAATGTTTGTGTTTCTCCCAAAATTTTTATGTTAAAGCCGTAATCCCCAGTGTGGCTGTACTGGCAGATGAGGCCTCTAAGGAAGTAATGGTTAAATGAAGCCAAAAGGATGGGACCCTAATCCAATAAAATTAGTGTCCTTTTAAGAAGATACACCAGAGATCTAGCACTCTCTTTGTGTACACACACCAAGGAAAAGCCACATGAGGACACAGCAAGAGGGGGACTGTATATAACCCAAGAGGTGAGCTCTCACCAGAGAGCAACTCTGCTGGCACTTTGATCTTGGACTGCCAGGCCCCAGACCTGTGAGAAAAATAAATTTCTGTTGTGTAGGCTACCTAGTCTAGGGTATTTTTTTATGGCAGCCAAGCAGGCTAATTAACACTGCCCAAACAAAGCAAGAGAACACTTTATGCATTTAGCTGAAACCCTGAAAAGGCCACACCTCAGGAGGAAAAGCTCTCAAGAATTTAGTTCAAAATCAAAACAGGTCTCCCTCACAAAAGACAAAACCAAACCTGCCAAAACCGAAAAGATCCCCCCAATAATATTACAACCTGACAGAACAAACCTCAACACCATTTACAGGAAGACAATGTAATCTAGCCTCCCTACAAAGAATAATCACAATGTCCATCATAATAAAAAAAATTACTAAATAAGCAAACAAGTGTCCCAAAATCAAGATAAGTCAATAAAAACAGATGTTTGCATAACCCAAATATTAGATTTAGCAAAAGAACTTTAGAGCCATTATTATATATATTTTCAAGAATGCAAAGATTGGTGAATGCTCAACAGAGAAATGAAAACTGTAAAAATGGAACGTCTGAACTGAAAAGTACAATATCCTAACTAAAAAATTAATTAAATAGGCCAGGCAGGGTGGCTCATGCCTGTAATCCCAGCACTTTGGGAGGCCTAGGTGGGTGGATCATGAGGTCAGGAGTTCAAGACCAGCCTGGCCAAGATGGTGAAACCCCGTCTACTAAAAAATACAAAAAATTAGCCGGGTGCGGTGGCAGGCGCCTGTAATACCAGCTACTTGGGAGGCTGAGGCAGGAGAATCGCTTGACCCAGGGAGGTGGACATTGTAGTGAGCTGAGATCATGGCACTAGACTTTAGCCTGAGCAACAGAGCAAGACACTGTCTCAAAAAAAAAAAAAAAATCATTAAATGAACGTAAAAGCAGATAGAAAACTGTAGAAATAAAGTTACTGAACATGAACACAGGTCAATAAAAGTTGAATAGAGAGAAAGGATGATTGGAAAATAACTAAACAGAGTCTCACTTTGTTTTTTAAACTTGCTATGTAACAAATCACCCCAAAATTAACATTGAGACCACCTATTAGCTCACAGTTCTGTAGTTCAAAATTCAGGCCAGTTAAGCTGAGTTCTATACCAAAGGTACTGCATAACTTATTAGAGATTGGTGTTATTGAACTAAACCATGGTAATTAGGCCAAGTACGGTGGCTCACACCTGTAATCCCAACACTTGGGATGCTGAGGTGGGAAGACTGCTTGAGCCCAGGAGTTTGAGTCTAGTTTAGGCAACCTAGTGAGATCCCATTTCTACAAAAAAAAAATCAAATAATTAGCCAGCTATGGTGGCACATGCCTGTGGCCCAAGCAACTCACAGGAGGCTGAGGTGGGAGGACTGCTTGAGCCCGGGAGATTGAGGTTGCAGTGAGCTGTGGTCATGCCACTGTGCTCCCACACAGGCAACAGAGCAAGACCCTGCCTCAACGAATGAATGAATGAATCAATCAATCAATAGACCACGGTAATTAAATTCATACATATTGGAACTAAGGACTATCTGTACATTAAAGCAAAGTTTACATCTTTCTTCAAATGTGTATGAAACTATTAAAAACCGGAAAGAATCTAGGACAATATACACAGCATTTTCCCTGAATACAATTTTTATTAAAACACCTGTAACAGGCTGGGCGAGGTGGCTCACACCTGTAACCCCAGCACTTTTGGAGGCCAAGGCGGGTGGATCACTTGAGGCCAGGAGTTCAAGACCAGCCTAGCCAACATGATGAAACTCCATCTCTACCAAAAATACAAAAAATTAGCTGGGCATGGTGGTGCATGCATGTAATCTCAGCTATTCAGGAGGCTGAAGCAGGAGAATCCTTGAACCCAGGATGTGGAGGTTGCAGTGAGCCAAGATAGTACCACTGCACTCCAGCCTGGGCAATAGATTGAGACTCTGTCTCAAAAAAAAAAAACTTGTAATACCCAATCATGTGGAAACTAACAATCAGAAAAATGTGGATAGAGTATAACAGAAGTCAACATAAAAATGTATTATGATTAAGGTACTACATATATTGCATATGACTAAAGCAATTCTTAGAACTTTGTGTTATACTGCTATAACAGAATACCTGAAACTGCGTAGTTGATAAAGAACAGAAATTTATTTCTCACAGTTCTGGAGGCTGGAAAGTCCAAAATCAAAGCACTGGCATCTAGTCAGGGCTTTCTTACTGTGTCCTCACATGGCAGAAGGTCGAAGGGCAAGGGAGAGTGAACCCACTCTTGTAAGCCCTTTTTATAGTAGTATGAAAGCATGAATCCATTCATGAAGGGGGTACCTTCATGACCTAAACACTTCCCAAAAGGCCCCATCCCCCAACACTACTGCATTGGAGACTGTTTCCAACACATAAATTTTGGGGGACACATTCTGATCATAGCAATCTTAGAAAAAAAATTTGCTTTTTATTAATAGGAGAAGAAAGCTCAATTATTTCTATACCTTAAAATTGCAGTGTAAGAACCAAGAAAAACTAGCCAAAAATAATATATTTTTAAATATATATTTATATATATACATATACACATACACATAAATATACTTTTCTTACATATATATTTTTAGCTAGTTTTTCTTGGTATAGAAGTAATTTTTATATATGTGCGTGTATATATATGTCTGTATATATATACGTGTGTGTGTGTGTATATATATACACACACACACACGTATACACACATTTTTTTTAAGCAGAAACAAGTAGGGCATGGTGGTGCACACCTGTAGTCCCCGCTACTCCAGAGGTTGGGGTGGGAGGATTCCTTGTGTCCAGGAGTTCAAGGCTGCAGTGAGCTATGATCAAGCCACTATACTCCACCCACACCCTGAGTGACAGGGTGAAACTCTTGTTTCTAAAAAAAAAAACAACAAGAAAAAGAAAAAAACTAGAAAATGAAAAACAAGTAAATGAGTAGAATTAATTATACACTCCAGGAAACCACAGTTGATAGCTTTTACTAAAGACAGAAACATTCTTTCTTTGTACTAATTCATTAAAAAACTAAATTATTCAAAAATGTAGAAAAGCTGTTTTTTTCTAGTTTATGAATAAATTGTGTATGTTTAGACTATTAAATCATTATATATACTTGTTAGGTTTCTGGATTACACAATTCTTTTGTAGTAAAATTTAGATTAAAATATTTAAACGTCCAATACCTCAACCTGACTAAATATTTCTTCTCTTTCTCTGCCTTAAATGACAATGACCCTATTTAGCATTCTATAGTTACACTTGGGTTTAACATACATTTTCTCACTTAATTTTCCTCCCCATTTAATGTTCTGTTTGGGTTAACATTTATTGATGCAAATCTTTACTCTGGAGAGAGCGGCAATATACATCCTTCTTTAAAATACATCTGCATACCTTCTAAAATGAAAACCTACTTACAGCTCTGAGTACTGAGTGACAGATATAACAATTTAATTTAAAACAAAGATAGCAATTAAGCAATAACTCCTGAGCATTTTACATATACTAAATCCCTTGCTCCTCAAGCAAATGAAGGATCCCCGTAAGCGGGGGCTGGGCCCGGTGGCCCACACCTGTAATCCCAGCACTTTGGGAGGCCAAGCCAGGAGGATCACTTGAGAGGCCAGGAGTTCAAGACCAGCTGGGCAACAGAGCGAGATCCCATCTCTAAAATAAATAAATAAATAAAATAAAAAATTAGTCTGGTATGGTGATGTGCACCTGTAGTTCTAGCTACTCAGAAGGCTGAGGCGGGAGGACTGTGTGAGCCCAGGAGTTTGAGTTTACAGTGAGCTACGATTGTGCCACTGTACTCTAGCCTGGGTGACATAGTGAGAGCTTGTCTGTAAAATAAACAAATAAAAATAAAATATGTATAAATGGGGAAACTGAGATACAGAAAATTATTATTATTATTTGAGACAGAGTCTCACTCTGTCACCCAGGTTGGAGTACAGTGGTGTGATCTCGGCTCCCTGCAATGTCCACCTCCCAGGTTCAAGCAATTCTCCCACCTCAGCCTCCTGAGTAGCTGGGACCACAGGCGCACCCCACCATGCCCCGCTAATTTTTGTATTTTTAGTAGAGACAAGGTTTCGCCATGTTGGTCAGGCTGGTCTCAAACTCCTGACCTCAGGTGATCTGCCCACCTCAGCCTCCCAAAGTGCTGGGACTATAGGCATGAGCCACCATGCTCAGCCCAAAAAATTATTAAATAACTAGCACAAGGTTATACAGCTAGTAAGCAATAAAACAGATTTCAATCTGTGCCGTCTTGTTGGGAGCCCTCCCCGCTCAGAATGTGTGCTCCAAGTTCAAACCACTATATTAAACTGCCTTTTGAGTGCAATTTTTGTTGAAAATTGCCAAATTAACACAGGTTTTCTGTTTCCCTATGTATAAATATCTTAAACACACTGAATAGGAAACATGAAAATTCAACTCTTGTTTATAACCAAAGGATCAGGCAGAATGTCATGATTAACTCCATTTACTAAACCATATAATGATACAATATATTTAAGAGCTGCTTCCTCTGGTGGAATACAGATCAGTCATTGCCATTCTATTGATTTCTCATGTCACCACCAGCATTTTTGGGGGGGGACTAGGAGGAGTTAAAGGGGTTGAGCACATAGGGGAGACAGAGAGGAAAAGAAAGGGGAAAACACACATAAAAGGTACCTTTTACTGTCTTTTAATATTTTGAACCATCTGTTAAAAAGGCAACAGTCCTGGGGCCAGCCTTTATTTTCCTGCAAGTTCACTTTCTTAGGAGATATTTCCAAAACACCCTCTGTAATCCTGTTAGGGGAGAACCATGTCCTCCCAACTCCACAAAATGAGCACACTCATTTACACACACCCTTAGTCAGAAGACAGGGCAGAAGCATATATGTTACAATTTCCATTGTAATAAACCTACCGGGAAGCATGATGTGCCAGACATTTTCTAGTGGCTGGGATAAAGGAAAAACGAGTCTCCAAGGTAGCCACTAACATGCCAAAAAGTTACAGATGGAGAATCAAAAGCAAATAAGCCAGGTAGACGATTACATTACCTCTGCAGACTCAGAAAACCATTAAGCACACTCTGTATGCACCTGTGGAGTACTGTCGGGCTTCAGGGGGTGGCATACACATCACCAATTAAACTATGAGGACCTGCCTTGTCTACATCCAGCTCTGAAGCTTTCTTACTAGCTTGTAAGCTTTGGAATAGTTCACCTCTGCCCTGACTCAAACCCAAATCTATGTTCTCATTTGTCAAATGGAGATTAAAATAGCAGCTGTGCTTAAAAAAAATAGTAGTGAAAATTAAGTGAAAAGATGGACAAAATACTTAAACAAGTAATACTTTGAAAAAGAGAATATTCATTTAGCAAATAAATGTGTTTAAAGGTGCCCAACATCAAGAGTCATCAGGTAAATGCATATTAAAACTACAGTGAGGGCTGGCCGGTCGGTGGTTCATGCCTGTAACTACAGCACTTTGGGGGCCAAGGAGGGTGGATCACATGAGGCCAGGAGCTGGCGATCAGCCTGGCCAAAATGGCAAAATCCTGTCTCTACTGAAAATACAAAAATTAGCCAGGCATGGTGGTGCATATCTGTATTCCCAGCTACTCGGAAGGCAGGAGAATCACTTGAACCCGGGAGGTGGAGGTTGCAGTGAGTACAGATTGTGCCATTGCATTCCAGCCTGGACGACAGAGCAACACTCTGTCTCAAGCACACAAACAAATAAAACACCCCACAATGAGATACTCACTAGAAATGTCTAAAAATTTTAAAACTACACCACCATGTACTGATAAATTTCTGACACAAAATTGGAATAATACGACAAAATGAAAAATCAAGACAGGGGAGGAAGAGAAGCAGTCAGATTTAGGGACAGAAGACAACCAAGAAGGAAAAAAATAACAAGAGATAAAGAAATTATATATCCTTAAGTTTTACTTTGATATCTAGGTGATTGATGGTTAGAACTAATAGTTGTCAAGTATAAATATATTTGGGTTTGATATCCCACCCTACATACATATATACAAGGCCTATTCTTAACATCTATAAGCAGGTAGCCACTTCAGATTGTCAATAATTTTCAGGGGACAATAGCCATTGTCAGATATCTGTCACAAATGACCTTCTTAGATTCAATCTCTACATTAAATACAAACATTTATTTACTATCAGGTAACTTAACAGAACCTAATAAGGCATTAATGTTTAAAAATAAAAAAAGTTCTTCCCCTTCAATCCTCCACCTCAAGGACCTAGTACTACTGTGGACAAACCAAAACCACTGCACATGCTAGAGTTCTGTAAGCAGATCTTTTTTTAGAAGAGAAGGTTAAGATAATTCACCTCATGACAAATGAAAAGTAAAAGCTGCTGCTCTAGATAAGAATAAAAAAACTCCTTTTTAGTACAAATGAGAAGTAAAATTCTGAGTCACTACAATTCTCATATTGCAAATGAAAATAAGCAAGTGCTTACTAAGGGAACGTTTAATGACCAAGAAAATAGTTTGCGAGTTTTTAGATACAATAAAAATTTCACTGAAGAACAAATTTTTCATCCAAATGCTATCCTTGAAAAATTATACCAAACATGAGGGAGACTGTACATAGGGGAAATTTTTAAATCCTTCATCATTTCCCTTTGTGCTTTTTTAAAATATGAGATTAAACACAGTTCTGAGCTTGCAATAAAAGTCAGTAAGAACGGGAACTACTTCACAAGATACTTCATTTTTAACATTCCTTAACTGGAGGAAACTAAAGAAAGGCCTCCTTGAACAGAGATCCCCATAACAGGTCTCCATGATAAAGAACTGTAAATGTTCCACAAGGTGCTACAGGGACAGAGAGGTGCTTGTCCTGTAAGCATAGCAGCCACCGACCATTAATAAAATAATGCTAAAGGCAGTCTAAAAGCTGGGAGCAACACTCATTACACCAAAAATGACAGCAGATGCCAGTAAGTCAATGTGAAACTGAATCCTAAAAAAGAAAGGACGAGGGAAAAGAATGTTTCAACAATACCAAAATGCCTCAGGAAATAATATTCTTCTCCCATGGTGTTTGATAAATATTGCCAACTGGCTGATATTTTTATAACAGGAAAAAGACTGTAAGCAAAAACACTTTTAAAAACTTTGTAACTTAGGCCGGGCACGGTGGCTCACTCCTGTAATCCCAGCACTTGGGGAGGCTGAGGCAGGTCAATCACTTGAGGTCAGTAATTCAAGACCAGCCTGGACAACATGGTGAAACCCCATCTCTAGAAAAAAATACAGAAAAAAAAAAAAATTAGCCAGGCATGGTGGTGGATGCCTATAATGTCAGCTACTGAGGAGGCTAAGGCAGGAGAATTGTTTGAACCCAGGAGGCAGAGGCTACAGTGAGCTGAGATCGTACCACTGCACTCCAGCCTGGACAACCAAGTGAGGCTCCATCTCAAAAAAGAAGAAAAAATGTAAAATAAAAACTTTGTAACTTAGACAAAATGAAAAATCAAGGAAGGGGGAGGAGAAGAAAAGTGGTCAGAGTCGAGGACAAAAGACAACCAAGGAGGAAAAAAATAAGAGATAAAGAAATGACATATCCTTAAGTTTCATTTTGATACCTGGGTAATAGATGGTTAGAACTATCAGTTGTTTAACCAGAGTTTGATATCCTACCCTACATTCCTATACACAAGGCCTATTCTTTTTCTTTCTTTTGAGACAGAGCCTCGCTCTATCGTCCAGGCTGGAGTGCAGTGGCGTGATTTCAGGTCACTGCAACCTCCGCCTCCTGGGTTCAAGCGATTTTCCTGCCTCAGTCTCCTGAGCAGCTGAATTATAGGCACATGTGACCACGCTTGGCTAATTTTTGTATTTTTATTAGAGATGGGGTTTTACCATGTTGGTCAGGCTGGTCTCGAACTCCTGACCTTGTGATCCATCGACATCAGCCTCCCAAAGTGCTGGGATTACAGGTGTGAGCCACTGCACCTGGCCACAAGGCCTATTCTTAACACACAACACCTTGGAGGTCCTCTATTTAAACAAAAGCCATGCTAGAGACACATCCACCTAACTATACTGCTATAACACTGTGTTGTATATTCACTGGCAGAAAATCATTCTCTTCTTGACTTACTTTCAAATTATACATAAGTTTATCATAAAATGTTATTATTAAGGAATAAAAACATATTTTAAACTATCAATATCACTGGCTGATGTGAGACAAAAATAAAATGATCTTTTCTCTTAAATCGTAAAAACCTACAAGAAATTCCCTTGTATAATGATTTTAACCAATCTGTCATATAATCCATTTGAAATGCCCAAAATAACTAAGACAATTAAAAAAAAAACACAAGACAAGGGATTTGCACTATCATGTACAAAGGCCACCGACATCAGAATATAGAGAACAGGAGAAAAGAAAGGGCAGACCGGCCGGGCTCAGTGGCTCACGCCTGTAATCCCAACACTTTGGGAGGCTAAGGTGGGTGGATCACTTGAGGTCAGGAGTTTGAGATCAGCCTAGCTAACATGGTGAAACCCCATCTCTACTAAAAATACAAAAATTAGCCAGGTGTGGTAGTGTGCACCTGTAATCCCAGCTACTCGGGAGTCTGAGGCAGGAGAATCACTTGAACCTGAAGTCAGAGGTTGCAGTGAGTGGAGATCACACCACTGTACTCCAGCCTGGGCGACAGAGTGAGACTTTGTCTAAAAAAAAAAAAAAAAAAAAGCAAGGACAGACCCGGGACTTACATAAGGAAACATACATGGAGAAAGTGTTACAAAACAGTAGGGAAAAGAACAGACAATTCAATCCAGAGTAATTAGACAATTGATTACTGTCTATTGTCAACTAATTATCCAACTAAATTCCTCCACAGACCTTATACAAAAATAAATTCCTGGTGGATTAAAGACCTAAATGTGAAAATCAAAACTTTAATAAAACATGCAGAAGAAAATATGAAAATACCTGTATAACTTCAGGGTGGAGAAGACTTTCTTATTATAGGTATGAGCCATCAAAGAAAAATAAAATTAAAGGAGAACAGCTAATATCACTAAATTAAAATTTACATTTTCTTTACAATAAAAGACACCAGAAACAAAAAGAACTAGAATATAGATTTGTAACACATATACCCAACAAAAGATCAGTAGGAAATATATCTGGAACTCTAAAAATCAATTTTATTTTTTGGTTTTGTTTTTTTATTTCGTTTTGGTTTTTTTTTTTTTTTTTTTTTTTTTTGAGACAGGATCTGGCTCTGTCACCCAGGCTGAAGTACAGTGGCACAATCATGGCTCACTAAAGCCTCCACCTCCCCAGCTCAACCCATCCTCCCACCTCAATCTCCAAGTAGCTGGGACTACAGGTGCATGCCACCATACTCAGCTAATTTTTGTATTTCTTGTAGAGACAGGGTTTTGTCATGTTGCCCAGGCTGATGTCAAACTCCTGAGATCAAGGAATCCACCAAAGTGCTGGGAGTACAGGTGTGAGCCACTGCACCCCGCCATCAATTTTTAAAAAGTAACCCAACAGAATAGTAAAAGTAATGAGCAGGCAATTTATAGAAGAAGAAAATAGAATGATGAAGAAACATATGAAAAGATGCTCATCTTCACTGAAAACGAAGTAGAAAATGAAAATGAAATGAAAACAACGTCTTACTTCATACCCATCAAATAGGCATAAATTAGAAAATCTGACAATGCTCAGCATTAGTGAGGATGTGGAACAACAGGAATTTCACTGCTGACAGGAGGGAAATCGACAGACACTTGGAAGGGCAACTTTGCAAGAGCTAACTTCTTTTTTTTTTGAGATGGAATCTCACTCTGTCGCACTGGCTAGTGCAGTGGCACAGTCTCAGTCTACCAGGTTCAAATGATTCGTCTACCTTAGCCTCCCGAGTAGCTGGGATGACAGGCGTTCACCACCACACTCAGCTAATTTTTGCATTTTCAGTAGAGACAGGTTTCACCACATTGGCCAGGCAGGTCTCAAACTCCTGGCCTCAGGTAATCTGCTCACCTCAGCCTCCCAAAGTGCTGGGATTACAGGCATGAGCCACCACACCTGGCCAAGAGCTAACACTTCTACTGAAGAATTCCCCTTCAAGACAACAACCTCCTTAAGAATCTTGCACTCACCCGGGCATAGTGGCTCATGCCTGTAATCCCAGTACTTTAGGAGGCCAAGGCATGCCGGGGTTGGGGGGGAATCTCGAGGTCAGGAGTTCAAGACCAGCCTGGCCAACATGGTGAAATTGTCTCTACTAAAAATACAAAAAAAAATTAGCTGGGTGTGGTGGTGGGCGCCTGTAATCCTAGTTACTCGGGAGGCTGAGGCAGAGAATCATTTGAACCCAGGAGGCAGAGGTTGCAGTGAGGCGAGATCATGCCATTGCATTCCAGCCTGGGCGACAGGACGAGAATTCTATCTCAGGAAAAAAAAAAAAAAAGAATCTTGGACTCGTGAACACAAGAAAACATATATTAAAAACTTTCACGGCTTTTCCCCTTCCCCTCCCCCTCCCTTTCCCTCCCTCCCTTTTCCTTCACTCCATCCCCATTGCCCCCTCCCCCAATTATCCTTTCCCTTCTCTCCTGGTCTCGGAGGACCCCATCCTAGCCCGACCTGTCTCGGCCGGCAACCTCCCCCGAAGCCGTCGGTGCCAGTCCCAGCCCATGTGGGCCCCCGCGGGCTGCCCACGCCTGTCCCCCAGCTCCCGGTTCCGCTGGGCTTTCCCCTAGCCCAGGGTGGCTTTCTGAGCCGCCCGCTCCGTGCCACCTCTGCAGCCTCTCCTGCCACTTGGGGCCCCCGCTCCCCCTCCCTGCGGCGGGGGGCTGCCCCCGGGGGGGGCTGGCGGAGCTGGGCCGCGGGGGTCCCCGGGGCCAGCGGTGCCGGGGTCATCAGGATGATGTGGATGCAGTGTCTGCTGGGGCTGCACACGTTCGTGGCCTTCGCTGCCAAGCTCTGGAGCTTCTTCATTTACCTTTGCAGAGGCAGATCCGCACGGTAATTCAGTACCAAACTGTTCGATATGATATCCCACCCTTATCTCTTGTGTCCCGGAATCGGCTAGCCCAGGTGAAGACGAAGATCCTGGTGCTGGATCTGGATGAGACACTTATTCACTCCCACCATGATGGGGTCCTGAGGCCCACAGTCCGGCCTGGAACACCTCCTGACTTCATCCTCAAGGTGGTAATAGACAAACATCCTGTCCGGTTTTTTGTACATAAGAGGCCTCATGTGGATTTCTTCTTGGAAGTGGTGAGCCAGTGGTACGAGCTGGTGGTGTTTACAGCAAGCATGGAGATCTATGGCTCTGCTGTGGCAGATAAACTGAACAATAGCAGAAGCATCCTTAAAGGCGATACTACAGACAGCACTGCACTTTGGAGTTGGGCAGCTACATCAAGGACCTCTCTGTGGTCCACAGTGACCTCTCCAGCATTGTGATCCTGAATAACTCCCCCATCGGCTTACAGGAGCCATCCAGACAATGCTATCCCCATCAAATCCTGGTTCAGTGACCCCAGCGACACAGCCCTTCTCAACCTGCTCCCAATGCTGGATGCCCTCAGGTTCACCGCTGATGTCCGTTCAGTGCTGAGCTGAAACCTTCACCAACATAGGCTCTGGTGACAGCTGCTCCCCCTCCATCTGAGTTGGGGTGGGGGGGGGGGGAAAGGGAGGGATAGCCCTTGGGATGTCGTCTGATGCCCTGTCCAATGTGAGGAGCTGCCCCATCCCATCCCTCGCTGCCCTTGGGAGCCCTACACTCCACTCGGAGTCTGGATGGACACAAGGGCCGGGAGCTCTGAAGCAGCCTCACTCCAACTTTGTGTTCACACTCCATGGAAACCCCAGATTGGGACACAGGCGGAGGCCTAGGAGAGCTGAAACAGTGTTGGTGGTGGAGAGGCAGGACTGGCCAGAGTGACAGACATACGGTGATCCAGGAGGCTCAAAGAGAAGCCAAGTCAGCTTTGTTGTGATTTGATTTTTTTTTAAACTCTTGTACAAAGCTGATCTAATTCTTCACTCCTGCTCCAAGGGCTGGGCTGTGGGTGGGATACCGGGATTTTGTACCACTGGTTTTTCCCTCAATTTGTCCCCCCTTTACTCTCCTATTTTTCTCTCCTTAGACACCCTCAACCAGCTTTGTCTGCAAAGACCTGCAACCAGCTTTGTCTCTTTTTTTCCTTTCCTCTCTTTAAACCATGCATTATAACTTTGAAACCAAAAAAAAAAAAAACTTTCAATACAGAGGTCTCTAGGTGTAAAAAATTAGAAACAAAGTCATGTTTTTCAAAAGGGCAACAGATAATGTATAATCATACAGTAGAACATCACATCGCCATTAAAATTAATGATCTAGAGCTACAAACATTAACATGAATAACTCTCACAAAGAAAGGCTGAATGGACCAGACATGGTAGCTCATGCCTGTAATCCCAGAACTTTGGGAGGCCAAGGCAGGCAGATCACCTGAGGTGACCCTGGCCAACATGGCAAAACCCCATCACTACTAAAAACTGCAAAACTAGGGTCCGGAGCAGTGGCTTGTACCTGTAATCCTAGCACTTCGGGAGGCTGAGGCGGGCAAATCACCTAAGGATGGGAGTCCGAGACCAGCCTGATCAACATGGAGAAATCCTGTCTCTACTAAAAATAAAAAATTAGCATGTAATCCCAGCTACTCAGGAGGCTGAGGTAGGAGAAATGCTTGAATTCAGGTGGCAGAGGTTGTGGTGAGCTGAGACTGTGCCGTTGCACTCCAGCCTGGGCAACAAGAGTGAAACTCCATCACAAAAAAAAAAAAACAAAACTAGCTAGGCATGGTGGCGCACACCTGTAATCCCAGCTACTCTGGAGGCTAAGGCACAAGAATCACTTGAACCCAGGAGGCGGAGTTTGCAGTTAGCTGAGATCACACCACTGCACTCCAGCCTGGTGACAGAGCAGGACTCCATCTTAAAAAAAGAAAGAAACACTGAATGACAGAAGTTGTGGAATGACAAAAAGACACTACTATTAAGAAGTTTAAAAACATGCAAACAATATATAGTATAATTGTAAGCGCAGTATATATACTATAAAAGAGAATTTCTATTTGTAGAGTCTTTAACTCTAGAAGAGAGGAAGAATAGGATCAGGTAGCTGCTAAAAGTACTAGTATTTCAACTGCATCTTGAATGTTCCTTTCTTAATAAAAGAATCAAGTATATCAAAATATTAGCACTCGAGATACTTGCCTGGCAGGAATGGGAGTTTATACTTTGTATTTTATGCTGAAAATATTTCATAGTTTAAAAAACTACAAAATATATTAGAAAAAAAAACTGGCTGTTAAGGCTACCATTCTTATTCAAAACCAAAAAACTTTTTTTTTTAGTTTTATTTTTTACAAAGATTTTAACAACCTCATTGTACAAAGGCCTAGTTAAGAATGTTGTAAATTTGAATGTCTAAAATGAATTTGCATTATTCTTATGCTATCAGTATCTATTTTTATATTGGGATTTCTTATAAAATTTCACAGGAGAACAGGACTGTATGACTGCATTTCACTGGAGAAGTCCCAAGCTACTTCCTGGTACACAAGGAAAAGTCTTCTAACACAGCAAAAGTCAAAAACACAGCAATACACACATTAAACTGTCACTTGGAAATGTATCCTCTTAAAAGTTCACAATTCAAACTGCTGTGTCAGCAGAGCTTTGTAGAGAGAGAATTTGAGCTCAGCTTTGCGGAACACAAGTATATCTTTAAAGGAAGGGGATACCAAGGTTGAAAAGAGCAAACATTTAGCAATGAATGGTAAATAGCACAGAGGCAGAAAATTGGCAAGAAAGATTGCCTGACTTGAGTAAGGGGAAAAAAGATACGCAAACAACAACTGGAGTTAAGGCTTAGAACAGACAAGTCACGACCTGGAAACCAATGAAAAAGGACATGACATCTTCCCTGTTAACCAACCACTGTGGCCCCTGTTCCCTGTGTTTCACTGTCCCCTTGGAATTCTATGAGAATGGCTACTCAAACCAGGCTCCACCTCAAGATCCCTGTACCCTCCTAACACTTGAGTGCCAGTTGGGGAGAAAGAGGTGGGACAGAAGGATATTTTCTTTTTTACCCCCCTCAGAACACATCAAAGAAATCTTATTAAACAAACAAAACAAAAAATGAATCTAGATTTGAGGAATTCCAATAACATGTTTACAGAGCTCTAATGCTGCCAAATCTAGCATATCCTTCAGGGACTGTAGGTTCCGACTATAAAAAAAGATAGGAATTTGCCTGAGTTCCCTACTTCCTAGCCTTTGGCCTGCTTCCATTTGATAAGTAACATATCATCATCAACTCATGAGTGCCTTCCTAAGACACCTTGACCCACCACATTTCTCAGGGACTGAGAAAAGAATTCCTTCTTCATATGAATGTCAGAAAGACTGCTCACCATCCAGTGAGACTCTTCACCTACCCAAAGAGATTAATCTTTAAAGGCCTTTAATCATAAAATGACCATATCATACACTAGAAAGAGGTGGTTACTTCCTGCTGGGAGGAGTGCTATCAGAGAAGAGGGGAAGGTGGCAGGGTGTGGTGGCTCACGCCCAGTAATCCCAGCACTTTGGGAGACCGAGGTGGGCAGATCACTTGAGGCCAGGAGTTGGGAGACTAGCCTGGGGCCAACATGGTGAAACCCCCATCTCTATTAAAAATACAAAAATTAGCTGGGCGTGGTGGTGTGCACCTATAGTCCCAGCTGCTCAGGAGGCTGAGGCAGGAGAATCACTTGAACCCAGGAGGTGGGGGTTGCAGTGTGCTAAGATCGCACCACTGCACTCCAGCCTGGGAGACAGATTTGTCTCAAAAAAAAAAAAAAAAGAAAAGGCGGGAGGGAGAGGACAGTGTCAACACCTTTACAGAGAAAGATCCTATCTGAAGGTCCTCGTCTTTCTTCAGGGACTATGACTGTTTTAAATAACGAGAGAATGTAAAGCCTCTTGTATATTCCTAGCACTATATTTATCACACTATATTACAATTATTATGTCTGTCTGTTTCCTCCATTAAATTAAGAGTTCCTTGAAGGCCGGAACTCACAGTCCATTTATTCATTTTGTGTCCCTAGATTAACACAATGCTTGACACACAGTAATTATTCAATGTATGTCTACTGAATGAAGAGTGAACAAAGGAATGACCAAAAAAAAAAAAGTAATAAAAATCTGACGGAATCAAGGAGAACAAGTGAAAAAGACGATGACAAGGTAAGGTAACATTCCTGTAGACATCTCAAGCCAAATAATGACTTGCTTTGTCTTAGCGATTTGCAATGAAAAGGTTTAAAATATGAAAAACACAATATATAATTTTTCTTCTATGATATATGTGCAAGTCTGACTTTTTCTTCTATAATATATGTGCAAGTCCGATCTGAGCCCCTTAGTATTTCATTCTACTTTTTCTAATTCCATTCTCTTGTCTAGAAGTTTCGGGAGGGCCTCGATTTCATTCTTTCACCCTTAAACTGTCTTTTGGGTACTGAATTCAGTCACGCTTAAGTTAGCATATAACTACCGGAAGCTCTGGCTTATGCCATTGGCCATAAAACAATCTAGACACAGTGTTCCTGTTTTGTTGTTGTTTGTCTCAATAGCAGTGCCTCCTTTACAACGGTGGGACTAAACTGTGATCCACTAAACCAAGCTGGAGCCTCAGGAGCCAACAGGGAAAGGTTTAGAAGAACAGAACAGGCAGAGCAACTCTGCCTACTTCTACCAGAGAACTTTTCCATCAGAAAACAATCAACTTCCAAGAAAGATGTACCTTGAAGAAAAGAGTTCACGGTTTGTAAGTTTTAAAATCCTTTGTCTAATTCTATTTTGCACCTTTTGTTTTATTTCATTAGAACAGAATCAAAGCGTTCACAATAGCAATTATTTAAAAGTACAGGTCTCACAAAGGTAATATGATTCAAACAAAAGAAAAAATGCTGCAATGAGGTGTTTCAAAAGGAAACAGTGAGCCTCAGAGTGACGTTTCCTAGAGTTATGCCAGTCACCTCTATTCATCTGCCAAGAAAAAAGTTGAATGAAATAAGGAACATACATATTTGAACTATTTACATACCTACATTATTTGACTCAAACATATTTCTTTAAATGACTTAGGGATGACACAACATACCAAGAATAGGGCACTTTCTAGAGTCTCCTAATAACCAAATGTTAACTATGAAATAGGTGACTCACTGCTAAGATGTGCAGTATTCTTGTGACTTCAGCAATGTTCAGCTATGCTTCCCCTCCCGCCCCCCCCCCCATTCCAAGTTCTAAAAAATCTACTAGGGTTCTGTTAACTACTGCTACTAAAAACCAAAAAAACAAACCTGTAGTGCCAGCTACTCGGGAAACGGCGGTGGAGGCTGAGGCAGGAGGAAAGGAGGAATTGTAGCCCCCACCTGGCAATATAGTGAGACTCAGACTGTCAAATATATATATTTCTCAGTTTGCTGTAGTGTTACTCAAATTTCCAACATAAGTTCGTATATCTTATCCATGTTTTTCTCATTCTATAGTCACTTAGAGACCAGCGCTTTATGACTGCAACAAGTAAAATACTTGCTGTTCTGCAGTGTTTTGAGACTTGAGATTTCCTTTTCATACTCTAAAACAGAACATCTCCTAGCACCTCCGCAATCTTTGCAATCCGGGGACGAGAGCAACACCTTTACAATTGTAGTAAATCTTTAAGCTACCCTATCAAGGATAGAATGCATGAGTAATATAAATAATGGGAAGTAAGTTCTTCCTATACAATGCGGTGTCAAGTGTCTAGTTGGGCTGCTCTAGACAGCAGGGTCTCCACTGCTGCATCATTTTCAAAAAACGATGGGGCAGAGAGGGAGGTAACCAGCTGTAGAGCGAGCAGGAAGTTTTCAATCACCAACTCCACAGTTACTTAACCAGTCCTGCCTCTAAGCGAGCCCTAGGCTCTTCCCAAATCCTACGCTTGGAGACGAAAACGACCCTTTGAGGGACCCCAAACTCAGCCGGCAGGAAGCACTTCCCAGAGCGCTAGCGACACGCCGAGGTTGCCCCTACAAATATCCCCAACATCGAAGTAGCGGGCGGCACCGCCCCTCCTCTCCCTTCGCCTGGCTTCCCAGTACACGGAGTCGCTACTGCCCACTTGCTAGCTGGACTAACAGCAGTCCAGGGCCGGGCACACAGCAGTCCAGGACCGGGCACAGCACTCACCCACGTCTTGTTCGAAAGGGTTGGCGGTGAACAAAGGCATCTCGCCGGCGCCAGAGCCGTAGTCGCTGCTGTCTAGCTGAGACTCGGCAACTGCACCCCACTAGGTGACCCGCGGCCGCTGCTTCCCACACCACTCCGCTTCGGCCTCCGTCCCCGCACTTCCGCCACCGCACCTGCCCGGCTCCTGCCTGACAGGCCGGCTCCGAATTTGCCCTTCAACCCCGTAGTCCTGCCCCAACTCTTCTCCGGGGGCGAGATCCCTCCGACCACGGGCGTCCTCCCAGCGCCTTTATCCCTGTCCCCCGTCCCAGGTTTTTGCAGGGGTCAGGCGGCCGCTACGGCCACCTTTCCAGCGCTAGGACCCCGGCGAGCCACGGAGCCGGGGACCTAAGGAGCCGGAAGTAGACCCGCCTGGAACTGGACGACCCCGGAAGCTGCAGTGCCCGGGGCGGCGCGGCAGGGGGCGCGGTCACCCGTGCTTTTTCGCGTTGGACGACTGGCTCTCAGGGCCACGTTCTTGATACGAATTCAGTTCGTAATTAACCTTGTTTACAGAACAAGGACCAGCGAAGCGTTCGCGTTACAGTCCTGTTTCCCTGGAAACGGAGCCCGCCGGCGCGGAGGTGACTTTAAGATTCTGCGAAAGACCTGACTGCTCTCGAACCCTTACTGTGTTGCACCCTCCCCCGGCGCCCAGTCCAAACCCGGTCGGAATAACCACCCGGGGACAGCGGTGGTCAAAGTAACTACGCCTAACTTCTCGCTTTCCATCATGTCCCCTCCATAAAAACTCTTCTGGGCCCTGGGAATCCAAAGGCGAAGGAGGCACACTCCTTGCCTTCGACTTTCTCAGAATTTATAGGGACAGTGCATAGCATACATGGCAGTGTATGACGATTCGGTTAGTAGCACGAGTCATAAACTCAAATTCCCATAGAATCCAGCCAGGTACTTAATTGAATGCAAAAGCACAAGCACCCTTCCCACCCCACATATTTTCTGTTCCTCTTAGAAAACATGTAGTAATGATTATGTTATCTTTCCTGTCTCTCCTCATTAGTGTACAAACTCCCCCAATGAGTTTTGGTCACTGCTATATCCCCCAGGGTCTAAAACAGTGTCCCAAGTAAAAGATGCTCAGTACTTTTAGAATGAAGCCGTAACTTTCTAACTGAACAGTGCATATCTAAAGGTGTCAACTACTGGTAAATTTTAGCCATTAGTTGAAATGTGGGTCCTACTAGAGTTTGCAATTTTTCAACGATTTTTAAGTGTTGAGAATTACTCCAGCATTTCAAATAACGGATTAATCAAAGCCACTTTACAATCTCTACTATAAAGACCTGATGCTGTAAAGAGAGAACTCTTACACATTCAGAAAGATTGTTGCATTTTATAAAGTTAGGGGCACAAATGAGAAGGAATCGTATAGGTAAAGTGGCTGTTTTTCGTAGAACATTGAACCTAGGATACTCAAATTGGGAGGCCGGGCATCGTGGCTCACACCTGTAATCCCAGCACTTTGGGAGGCTCAGGCGGGCATATTGCTTGAGACCAGGAGTTTAAGACCAGCTTGGCTAACATGGTGAAATCCCATCTCTACTAAAAATACAAAAATTAGCCGGGCATGGTGGCACAGGCCTGTAATGCCAACTCTTGGGAGGCTGAGGCATGAGAATCGCTTGAGCTTGGGAGGCGGAGGTTGCAGTGAGCCAAAATAAGGTAACTGCTCTCCTGCCTGAGCAACAGAGCAAGACTGTCTCAAAAAAAAAAGGAGATTTTCTGGGTGGATGAAGACTTTTTGTCTAGGGTTAAGACTTAGTGTTAGAATGGAAAACAAGGCTAACTAAGAGGAAACAGAGTGAGAAGAACTTTTTTTTTTTTGAGACAGTCTCACTCTGTCGCCCAGGCTGGAGTGCAGTGGTGCAGTCTCAGCTTGCTGCAACCTCTCTCTCCTGGGTTCAAGCAATTCCCCTGCCTCAGCGTCCCGAATAGTTGGGACTAAGGTGCGCACTACCATGGTCGACTAATATATATATATAAAATATACTATACATATATTATACTACAAAATACTATATATAGTATTTTAGTAAAGATGGGGTTTCACCATGTTGGCCAGGATGGTCTTGGTCTCCTGACTTTGTGATCTGCCTGCCTCAGCCTTCCAAAGTGCTGGGATTACAGGTGTGAGCCACTGTGCCAGGCCAAGAAGAACTTTAAAAGGGAAGAAGGGAAATTTTTATTTTGATTAAGGCACTCAATATTTAAGGATATTGAGTAGCAGAATAGTATAATTTTAAAAAGAGTTTTTGGAATATAGTCTGAAATCAGAGTGCGTGACATATGTAAACAACCAACCTAGTCAAAACAGTTTAGGAGGCTATTTTTTTGTTTCTTTTTGAGATGGAATCTTGCTCTGTCACCCAGGCTGGAGTGCAGTGGCACGATCTAGGCTCACTGCAACCTCCACCTCCCAGGTTCAAACGATTCTTCTGCCTCAGCCTCCTGAGTAGCTGGGACTACAGGTGGGTGCCACCATGCATGACTAATTTTTTCGTATGTTTAGTAGATAATGGGGTTTTACCATATTGGCCAGGCTGGTCTCAAACTCCTGACCTCATGATCCGCCTGCCTCAACCTCCTAAAGTGCTGGGATTATAGGCATGATCCACAGTGCCCAGCCTAGGAGGCTATTGTAACACTTGAAACCATAAGAGAAAATGTTTTGGAGAAGCTTGTATTAATAGCAGGAGACTGCCAAGTGGGTGGCACATGCCTGTAATCCCAACTACTTAGGAGGCTGAGACAGGAGGATCACTTTGAGCCCAGGAGTTGGAAACCAGCCTGGATAACACAGCAAGACCCCCGTCGTAATTAAAAGAAAAAAAAAAAGCAGGCCAGGCAAAAGAGATTACAGGTGGCTCACACCTGTAATCCCAGCACTTTGGGAGGCTAAGGTGGACGAATTGCTTGAGCCCAGGAGTTTAGGACCAGCCTGCACAACATGGCAAAATCCCATCTCTACAAAACATACAAAAATTACCCAGGCGTGGTGGTGCGTACCCAGCTACTTGGGAGGCTGAGGTAAGATCACCTGAGCCCAGGATTTCAAGATTACAGTGAGCTATGATTGTGCCACTGCACTCTAGCCTGGGTGACAGAGTGAGACTCTGCCACAAAAAAAGTAAAATAATTTTTTTTTTTTGAGGCAGAGTCTCACTCTGTCACCAGGCTAGAGTGCAGTGGTGCGATCTCGGCTCACTGCAGCCTCCGACTCCCTGGTTCAAGCAATTCTCCTGCATCAGCCTCGCGAGTAGCTGGGATTACAGGGCTGCGCCACTTCGCCCAGCTAATTTTTGTCTTTTTAGTAAAGACAGGATTTCACCATGTTGGTCAGGATGGTCTCAATCTTCTGACCTCATGATCTGCCCACCTTGGCCTCCCAAAGTGTTGGGATTACAAGTGTGAGCCACCTTGCCCAGCCAAAATAGTATTTTAAAAAGAGCAGAAAGCTGAGGATTTGGCTTTGGAAAGCATTCATTAAAAAAAAAAAAAAGAAAAAAAAATTTATTTTGAGGTGGAGTTTCGCTCTTGTTGCCCAGGCTGGAGTGCAATGGTGTGATCTTGGCTCACCACAACCTTCACCTCCTAGGTTCAAGTGATTCTCCTGCCTCAGCCTCCCGAGTAGCTGGGATTACAGGCATGCCCCACCATGCCCAGCTAATTTTTGTATTTTTAGTAGAGACGAGGTTTCTCCATGTTGGTCAGGCTGGTCTCGAACTCCCAACCTCAAGTGATCCGCCCCCCTCAGCCTCCCAAAGTGCTGGGATTACAGGCGTGAGCCACCACGCCCGGCCTATTTTTATTTATTTTAATTTTTTTAAGTGAGAGCAAGTTTATTAAGAAAGTTAAGAAATAAAAGAATGGCTACTCCATAGGCGGAGCAGCCCTAAGGACTTCTGGTTGTCTATTTTATGGTTATTTCTTAATTATATGCTAAACTAGGGGTGGATTATTCATGAGTTTTCTGGGAAAGGGGTTGGCAGTTCTGGGAAGTGAGGGGTCCTCCCCTTTTAGATCATATAGGGTATATTTTAATTTTTATTTTTGAGACAAGTTCTTGCTCTGTTGCCCAGGCTGGAGTGCAGTGATGCCATCTCGGCTCACCGCAACATCTGCCTCCCGAGTTCAAGCGATTCTCCTCCTTATCTTCCCAAGTATCTGGGACTACAGGCACGCGACACCACACCTGGCTAATTTTTGTATTTTTAGTAGAGATGGGGTTTCACCATGTTGACCAGGCTGGTCTCAAACTCTTGACCTCAAAGTAATCTGCCCACCTCGGTCTCCCAAAGTGCTGAGATTACAGGCATGAGCCACCATGCCCAGACACATTCATGTTTTAAAAAGACTCTTTTAGTTTCTCCTCTTCAATGGCAAGTATACTCAAGGATCTATAGGTATTTTTTTTTCTATGTATATACTCAGTTCCTCAGTCAGTTCCTCTAATAAAGTTTTTTTTTGTTTTTATTTTTAAAAAATCATTTGTAATTTACAAAGCCTTTAGTAGTCACCAGCACCCAGACCCTGTGTTAGAAACAAGAGTATACAAAGATTGTTCACTGTTGCTTCATCTTAGGAAGTAATTGGGCAATTAAAAGATATTCCAATTGCAGCCTACAAATTCTGGTGTGTGGAGAATTTGAAAGCCAGTTAAAAAAAAAAAAGCCAGCTGGAGGCTTGGTGGCATGCACCTGTAGTACCAGCTACTTTGGAGGCTGAGGCGGAAGGATTGCCTGAGCTAGGGTGGTCAAGGCTTCGGTGAGCCATGATCATGTCACTGCACCCCAGCCTGGATGACAGAGGAAGACCCTGTCTCAAAAAGAAGCAAACAAACAAAAGAATAAGAAAAAAGAAAATATATATATATATTTTTTGAGACAAGGTCTGTCTCTGTCACCTGGGCTGGAGTGCAGTGGTACAGTTATATCTCACTGCAGCCTGAAGTTTCTGAGCTCAAGCAGTCTTCCTGCCTCAGCCTCCAAAGTAATTGGGACTACAAGTATGCACCACTGAGTATAACTCATTTTTTTTTTGTAGAGACAGGGTCTCACTATGTTGCCCAGGCAGTTTACCTTTATTGATCCCTTTTCTAGTGCTCTTCATTTTTAAAATGTAAATCCAAGTTTCTTACCTGCATCATTTTCTTTCTCTTTTAGGAACTTTTAACATTCCTTGCAAGGCAAATCTACTGGTGACAAATTCCCTCAAATTTTGTTTGCTGGGGAAAGTTTTTCTCCCCCCCTCACTACTGAAGGGTAATTTAATTGGATACAGAATTCTAGGTGAGTGGTTTCTTTTCTTTCAATACTTTAAATATTTCAGTTTTCTTTCCTCTTGCTTGCACAATTCTGAAGAGATGTCTACTGTAATTCTTATCTTTACCCCTCTAAAGGCCAAATGTGTTGGGTTTTTTTTCTCCTTTTTGCTTCTTTCAAGATTTTCTGTCTTCATTTTTCTACAGATTGAACCTGATTATGATTAGGTGCAGATTTTTTGGTATTTATATTGCTTACTGTACTCTGAGCTTCCTGGATCTGTGGTTTTGTATCCAGCATTAACTTGGGGGAAATTCTCAGTCATTATTGCTTCAAATTTTCTTCTTTTCTTCTCCCTCTGATATTTCTGTTATGTATATGTTACATCTTTTGTAATTCTCCTACCATTTTTGGATATCTGATTTTTTAATTCTTTTTTTCTCTTTGCATTTCAGTTTTAGAAGTTCCTTTTTTTTTCAGTTTTATAAGTTTCTATTGACATTTCTTCAAGGTTAGATTCTTTGTCTCTGAAGGTTATTGATGGAGCCCATCAAAGACATTTTTTCTTTCTATTAGTATTTTTTATTTCTAGCATTTCTTTTTGATTCTTTCTTAGAGTTACTGTCATTCTACTTATACTACCCATCTGTTTTTGCATAATATTGACTTTTCCCATTACAGCGCTTAACATATCAATCATGGTTAATTTAAATTCCTGGCATGATAATTCTGTTATACATATTCTCGTAACATTCCTGCCGCATCTGATTCTGATTCTGACGTTTGCTCTGTCTTTTCGAACTGTGTTTTTTGTCTTTCAGTAGGTGTTCTCATTTTTTTTGGTGAAAGCTGGACAACATTTACTGGGTAAAAGGAACTGAAGTAAACAGGCCTCTAGTATGAGGCCTCTAGTATCTGGCTAGAGGTTAGGCTGTGTTTACTGCTTGCTATAGCATTAAGTATCAAAGGCTGATTTCCTTGTTTTTGTCTCCTCTGTTGTCTTTGGGTTCCTGAGACTTACTGTCTGAGAGTAGGTCTCAATCTTTTAGTGAGCCTGTGCCTCTGCTATGAACTACACAAGTGCTTTCTGACCATGTGTGGTGCCTCATGCCTGTAATCCCAGCATTTTGGGAGGCTGAAGCAGGAGAATCACTTGAGCTCGAGAGTTCAAGACCAGCCTGTGTAACATAGCAAGACCCTGTCTCTATAAGAAATTAAAAAAAAAAAAAAAAAAAAAGCTGAGTATGGTGTGCATGCTTGCAGTCCTTGCTACTTGGGAAGCTGAGGTGTGATGATCGCTTGAGCCAGGGAGATCAGGACTGCAGTAAGCCATGATTACACCACCTACACTCCAGCCTGAGTGACAGAGTGAGACCCTATCTAAAATAAAACAACCACCACAACAAGAAAAACACAAGTGCTTTCTGTCCCTTTCCGCCTACCTACCTACCTCACCATCCCCCAGTCCCCAGTTTCAGTGAGACAAGAAGACTTAGGGGAAGCTGGAGGTGAGCATTTCCCTTCCACCAGGTAGATTAGGCTCTGGTAAAACCCTAATTGATTAGGCTCAGGTCAAATAGTTTCTCTTGAAGATGGACTTTAAGGACATAATTCTGTGGCATAATTCAAAATAGTTCCTTTTCCTCTCCCCCCTTCCAGAAACACACAGTGATTTCTCTCACTGTGAACCAGATTGAGCGCCTGGAGGTAAAACTCACAGAAGTGTGGGGACCTCCAATAACTAGGCCCCCTGGAGTTTTTAACTTCTCAGACTTGTCTACACTGAGCTTCCAGCAATTTGTCAATGGCTGTTCAGGTTTTCCTACCTCAGCCCCTTGTCCCCAAGGACATTTCTGCTCGTGGGTTTCCTCCAATAAGTTATGATTCTCTGTATCTATCTGTTTCTCCAATGGTTAAACATGGGCTCTGAATGAAGAGACCCCCCTTAACAGGCTTTGTGTGAGCAACATGGCTGTTTATTCACCTGGGTGCGGGCAGGCTGAGTCTGAAAAGAGAGTCATCAGAGAGCAGAGGGATAGGAGTTGGTTTTATAGGTTTGGGGTAGGCAGTGGAAAGTTACAGAAGTTACAGTTCAGGGGTGGTTTTTGCAAACTGGGAGGGAGTTGTAAGATCTGGAGTCACGAGGTTGACCAAGGTGGGTTACAAAGTCCAATTGCCTTATCAGTTGAGACGGGAATAAGGAACAATAGAAGAATGTCTCAAAGTTAATTACACGCCACAGGGGTTGATCATTTCTTCTCCTTTTGTGGTTTTCCAGTTACTTCAGACTTTCTAGTTCCAGGAACTCATCTGGAGTGTACATGTAGGTCACAGAGGTTACCATGCCATCCATGGTGCCATCGGTTGGCCTAAAAGACCTTATATTCCTGTCTGTTTATATTAGTAATACAAAGGAAAAAGAAATGAAGAGTGGAGGGCAGTGGAATGTTAGGAAGGCTGGCACAGAGGGGTGATGGGGCGATGTTTCTCAGGGCTTCTTCAAACGGGGTTGGGGGTAGTGTGGAAACCTAAAAATGGTAAAGAATTTATACTGCTGGGAGATCCCGGGGCAAGGGGTGATATTGTGGGGTCGTTAGAAGGAGCATTTGTCGTATTGACTGATTGGTTATTGCTCATATACGATTTTGTAGGAATTAGGAGATTAATCAGAAAACACAGGGTCCAAATAAGAGAAGGAGAAAGATAGGTATCAGAGGACTAAGAATTGGAAGAAGCTGTGACACCCAGTTAGAGAATGTCTAGGCAGTCTAGCCAGGTCTAGAATAACCATTTGCCTGATTAGCGAGCTTTTGGGTCCTGTCTTTAATTTATTGATGGCATCATATACGAGACCAGACGGGTTTACATAAAAACAACATTCTTCATTTATGAATAGGCAAAGACCTCCTTTTTCAGCATTCAGTAAATCAAGACCTCTGTGGTTTTGGAGGACAACTGCAGCTAGAGAATTTACTTGAGCTTGAAGAAGGGATAGTGATTGAATTCATCCTGCAGTGCTAGCAGAGAAATCATTAGAGAGGCTACGGAAGGTGACAACTGAAGTGATAAGACCTGCTGTGCCTATGCTGAGTGCAGTAGTAATTCCTAACCCTACAAGTAAGGAGATCAATGGAATGACCCGCTTATGTCGTGTTAGGACCGTAAGGGGAACAGGGAGGCTTTCATCTCTGTTGGCAAACTGAATTTTGGGAGTAAGGAACACTAGGGTACAAGTGCCTGTCCAGTTGGTAGGAAGGCAGATGTAAGAAAAATAACCACAGAGGAAAAAAGTCCTTGGCTTAGACAGAACTGGAAGTGTAAACTGTAAAGATGAGAAAGTGTTCTGAGGGGGCTGGGGCTTTAGACCCAAATGCCAAGGGAACCAGCAAGATTGTAGCGGGGTTTGTTAGGGTAACTATGTGGAGGGAGAGCTTTTGTTTTCATGGTGTATGAGGAAGCATGTGGTATCTATGAGTAACCACTCACTTTCATTAACAAGATTAGGTATGAGCAGAGAAAGGGAGCGAGATTAAGAGTGAGTAAAGGCTGGGTTGAAGTCAGGACCGAGAGTGATGGTTACTGTGGGGGTTTTAATGAATAGTGAATAGAGTAGGAGGAGGTGAGGGGCAGAAAATATGTGTGTAGGATGTGAAGAGGAAATTAAACTTTGGAGGTTGTGGGAGCTATAGAGGGTAAGTGGGGCATAGCCTGTGCTTTTGAGGGATTCTAAGAATACCAGGGCGGTAGCTGCTGCTGCGTGTAGACATGAGGGCCAGCCCAGGTTTGTGAAGTTAAGTTGTTTGGATAAAAAGGCTACAGGTCATGGGCCTGGCTCCTGTGTAAAAATTCCAACGGCACAGCCATTGTGTAGAGAGAGAAGGGTTGAGAGGAGTTGGGGAGCGCTAAAGTAGGAGCAGTCTCTAAGGCCTTTTTTAGAGAACGGAAGGAAGAATGGGGGAAGGATTTTTGGTCTATGGGGTCAGCTAAGCTTCCTTTTGTAAGTTTATAAAGTGGTTTGGTTAGCAGGGCAAAACCTAGTATCCAAAGGTGAAAGTATCCTACACCGCTTAGGAAGGAGAGAAGCTGTTGTTCAGTGGATGGGGTTGGGGTTTGGGAAATTAACTGGATACAGTTGATAG
Source organism: Ateles fusciceps (assembly GCA_036589455.1). Lineage (NCBI taxonomy): Eukaryota > Metazoa > Chordata > Mammalia > Primates > Atelidae > Ateles > Ateles fusciceps. The sequence continues at coordinate 10,422,043 of JAZHEH010001266.1, read as the reverse complement.
GGATAGTGCACGTATACTGGCGAAGGATTATAACAGATGAGGAAGAAATTTGGGCTTTAGGAAAAGTGTTTTTGAGGTCAAGAACAGAATAGTGGGTTGTGGAAGGGAGTATGAAGATCAGAGGGTATGGGGTTTGGTACAACTGGGTAGATGGGAAGTACAATCTGATTGGTGAGGTGGAGGTCTTGGACTAGGCTGCAGAATTTGGTTTTTGGACAAGTAGGATAGGGGAATTGTAAGGATAGTTAGTGGGAACTAAAAGGCCACGTTGTTGTAACTGAGTTACAACAGTTAAAAAGCTTTTAAGTTACAACTTAAAAAGCTTTAGGCTTTTTAAGGCTTGTGCTAGGATGGAGTACTGGCACTGGGCGGAATAAGGGTGGTTAGGTTTTAAGTGGATGACGAGGGGGTGAGTGACTTGTAGCAAGGGATGGGGAGGTGGTGTCCCACACCCTAGGTTTAAGGTAGGGGGACATATGGGGAGCTATTGAGGGAGGTACAGGTTCAGGGAGGAGGGTGACAGTGAGGTGTGGCTGTAGCCCAGGAATAGTTAAGGAGGCAGACAATCTTTCTAGGATATCTCAGCCTAACAGGGGAACTGGACAAGTGAGGATGACTAGGAAAGGATGTGGAAAGGAGTGCTGGCCTAATTGACACCAGGCTTGGGGAGTTTTGAGAGGCCTGGAGGCCTTGCCGTCAGTTCCCACAACAGTTTTGTTGGCCACAGAGACAGGTCCTTGAAAATAAGGCAGTGTGGAGTGGGTGGCCCCCGTGTTGGTTAAGAAGGGGATGGACTTACCCTACACCGTAAGAGTTACCTGAAGCTTGGCATCCGTGATGGTCCAGGGGACTTCTGAGGTGTTCGAGCACCGTCCGTCTTCAGCCTCCCAGCTGCAGCAACGTGAGTCGGACAGTCCGACTTTCAGTGGGGGGCCCCACAAAGATGGGGCAGGGCTTAGGAGGAATCCCAGGCTGCGGGCATTCCTTGGCCCAGTGGCCGGATTTCTGATACTTAAAGCAAGGTCTGCGAGGGGCGGCTGGATGCTGCAGTCTGGGTGCTTTGAAGTCTTTGTGAGCCAGTGGTGTGGCTGGGGTTTGTCTTACAGCAGAGGCAAGCATTTGTAGTTCTGCGATGCACTGCCGCCGGGCAGCTTCTTCCCTATTATTCAACACCTTGAAGGCGAAGTTGATTAATTTCTGTTGTGGGGGTTGAGGGCCAGATTTTAATTTCTGTAGCTTTTTTAATGTTAGGGGCTGATTGGGTGACAAATGCATATTAAGCATTCTTCAAGGGTGACAGTAGAAGTAAGGATGACATTTAAGTCACTCCAGGTGAGATTATAGGACTGGGTTAAGTATTGGAACTCTTGTATATATGTAGTAGGATCTGATGAGAAGGAACCTAACCATTGGCCGACTTGGGAAAGGTTGGATAAAGAGAAAGGAACATGCACCCTAACTATGCCTTTGGCTCCAGCCACCTCTCAAAGGGGGAATTGTTGGGCAGGGGCAGGGGGCAGAGGAGTTAGCTGCGAGACTAAACTGTAAGCCGGCCGGAATGTGAGGTGGGGGAGGTGATGGGAGGGGCATAAGGAGGTGGGTTGTGGGCAGAGGAAGAGGGGGGGCTCTGGGGTAGGTTAGGGCCTGGATTAGGGCGTGGTTTGGACAGACAGGGAGGAGAAAGGTTGGAAGCATCTATGGACAAGGAGGATTCTGAGTTATTGGTGGAGGCAGGAGGGGTGATCGGAAGGGAGAGAAAGAAAATTTGGGACGGGTTGCATTGAGAGCAAGCATGGTGGGGTGATTGGAGTGTAAAAAAATCCCTGGACGTTGGGCACCTCAGACCATTTGCCCATTCGTTGACAAAAATTGTCTAGGTCTTGCAGAATAGAAAAATCGAAAGTGCCGTTTTCTGGCCATTTGGAACCATAGTCTAATTTGTATTGAGGCCAGGCCATGTTACAGAAACAAATGAGATGTTTAGGTTTCAGATCAAGTGACAGTTGAAGAGGTTTTAGGTTTTTTAGATGCAGCTGGAGGCAGACAGAGGAATAGAGGGGGGGGAATATTGCCCGTAGCGAAAGAGATAAGTTTAAGGAAAGGAGTAGAGTGGGAGATGAGCTGAAGGAGCAAGCAGTTACCAGGGTTCTCAGTAGGCGCCCCTGACTGAGTTCTGGGCTGTAACCAGGGTGAGTGAGGCAGGCATCCCCACGATTCACCAGACACCAAGGGAAGATTGTCTTCCCGAGTCCATGACCAACATCGGAATTTTTGAGCAAGAAGGAGAGACCTGTCTCCTCTGTCTCTACACAGATAAAGAGTGTCTCCTTTGTCTTCTACTTAGAAGGAGAAAGATTTAAAGGAAAAGAGAGAGAGGGGGGAAAGACTTGTCTCCTTTCTTTAAAGGAAAGCGAGAAAAGAGGGAGAGACTTGTTTCCTTTTCTCTAAAGGAAAAGGGAGAGAAGAGGGAGAGACTTCTCTCTCTCTGTCTCTACATGGATAGAGTGTCTCCTTTGTCTTCTACTTAGAAGGAGAAAGATTTAAAGGGAGAGAGAGAGAGAGACTTGTTTCCTTTTCTCTACATAGAAGGAGAAGGATTTAAAGGAAAAGAGAGAAAGAGGGAGAGACTTGTCTCCTTTTTCTAAAGGAAAAAGAGATAAAGATACAGAGACTTGTCTCCTTTTCTTTTCTTTTTTTTTTTTTGAGATGGAGTCTTGCTTTGTTGCCAGGCTGGAGTGCAGTGGCACAATCTCGGCTCACTGCAACCTCTGCCTCCTGGGTTCAAGCGATTCTTTTACCTCAGCCTCCCCAGTAGCTGGTACTACAGGCGTGTGCTACCACGCCTGGCTAATTTTTGTATTTTTTTTGTAGAGACAGAATTTCACCATGTTGGTCAGAATGATCTCAATCTCTTGACCTCGTGATCCACCCACCTTGGCCTCCCAAAGTACTGGGATTACAGGCGTGAGCCACCATGCCTGGCCTGTCTCCTTTTCTTTAAAGGAAAAGAGAGAGAAAGAAGGAGAGACTTGTCTCCTTTTCTCTAAAGGAAAAGAGAAAGGGGGAGGGACTTGTCTCCTTTTCTCTAAAGGAAAAGAGAAGGGGAGACTGCTTACTTGATCTGAAGGTGGCGAGAGAGCTGTTTGGCACACTAAGTGCAAGCTGCTGGTCTGGTCTGATGTGCTGAGGTCTCAGGTGGGTCTCTTCCCAGAGGGGCAGTGGGGACAGGGGACTGGTCTTCCCAAAGGAGTACCCCGTCCTGGGTTTCAGCATCACATGTTAAAACACGTGCTCTGAATGAAGAGACCCCCTAAACAGGCTTTGTGTGAGCAACACGGCTGTTTATTCACTCAGGTGCAGGTGGGCTGAGTCCGAAAAGAATGTCAGTGGAGGGTGGAGGGGTAGGAGTTGGTTTTATAGGTTTGGCGTAGGCAGTGGAAAGTTACAGAAGTTATAGTTCAGGGTGGTTTTTGCAAGATGGGATGGGGTCGTAGGGTCTGGAGTCACGAGGTTGACCAAGGTGGGTTACAAAGTCCAATTGCCTTATCAGTTGAGGTGGGAATAAGGAACAATAGAATAATGTCTCCAAGTTAATTAGGCACCACAGGGGTTGATCATTTCTTCTCCTTTTGTGGTTTTCCAGTTACTTCAGACTTTCTACTTCCAGAAACTCATCTGGAGTGTATGTGCAGGTCACAGAGGTTACCATGCTGTCCATGGCGCAGTCAGTTGGCCTAAAAGACCTTATACCAATTTTGAGGGCAGTAGTTTGACCTCAGTTCTCTGATGGATCTAAGAGGGTTGTTAATATTTACTTTGTTCAGTTGTTTTTCTTGTGTGGTTAGGAGTGGTGACTTCTAAGCTTCCATATCTGACTAGAACTCAGAAATCAAATCAGCTCCCTTTTTTTTTCTCTCTCTCTCTCTCTTTTTTTTTTTTTTTTTTTGACAGGGTCTCACTCTGTCACCCAGGCTGGAGTGCAGTGGCACAATCTCAGCTTGCCACAACTTCAGCCTCCTGAGTTCAAGAGATCCTCCCACTTCAGCCTCCTGAGTAGATGGGACTACAGGCATGTGCCACCATGCCCAGCTAATTTGTGTGTGTGTTTCTTTGTTTTTGTTTTTTGGTATTTTTGAGACAGAGTTTCACTCTGTTGCCCAGGCTGTAGTGCAGTGGCACTATCTTGGCTCACTGCAACTTCTGCCCTGCTGGCTCAAGTGATCCTCCTGCTTCAGCCTCCCAAATAGCTAGGACTACAGGCATTTGCCACCACACCCAGCTAATTTTTGTATTTTTAGTAGAGATGGGGTTTCACCATTTTGACCAGGCTGATCTCAAGCCCCTGACCTCAGATGATCCACCAGCCTCGGCCTCTCAAAGTGCTGAGATTACAGGTGTGAGCCACCACTCCTGGCCTAACTTTTGTGGTTTTTGTAGAGATGGGGTCTTGCTGTGTTGCCCAGGCTGGTCTCAAACACCTAGGCTCAAGTGATCCACCCCGACTCTTGGCCTCCCAAAATGCTAGGATTACAGGCATGCACTACCACACCCAGCCCTTTCTATCTATTTTCTATTATAAGTGCCACAGTATGTTGGAGCATACTGGAAACCTTGGAATAAATTCTGACTTTGTTCTGCTTTTTCCATTTTTTTAACCTATTTTTTTATTTCCTTCTTCAAATTTTGTTTTTGCTGTTTTTTTTTCTCTCTTCTTTTAGCATTGCTTCCATTTCCTCCATGACTTCCAATTCTTCCTTCTGAAACAGAGTGTCCAAAGTTAGGGGTGAGAAGAGGCTGAAGTCTACTTCATACTCTGTTAACTAAGTGAAATGCCCACAGAGCTGCGTCCTTCCTAGGGAGGGAGGCTTTTTTCTCTAGTCATCAAAAGAAATCATGAGGGCTAGACAACCCCTGCACACACAATCTGCTTAATATCCTGAAATACAAGTTTTGTGGTTTTGTTCTCTTCCTTGAGAATCTACTGGATTTTGCCTGCCATAAAAAGGTCAAGCTGGGATATCACTGTGTCTGGTAAATGACTCATTTTTCTCTATCTAACAGGCTTATTTTCTATAGCTTAAAGCTTCAGTTTTTGGAGTCACATAAAATTTCAAATCACAACTCTGCTACTGACTATGTAACTTTTAACAAATACTTAAGTTTTAGGGACTTCAGTTTTCTTATCTGTAGCTATATACTTTATTATTTGTTTATTTAGCATATGAGACAGGGTCTCGTTCTGTCACCCAGGCCGGAGTGCAGTGGTGTGATCTCAGCTCACTGCAGCTTTGTCCTCCAGGGCTTAAGTGATCCTCCCACCTCAGACTCCCAAGTAGCTGGGACTCTAGGCACATGCCACCAAGCCTGGCTAATTTTTGTATTTTTTGTAGAGATGTGGTCTCACTCTGTTGTCCAGCTGGTCTTGAATTCCTGGGCTCAAACAGTCTGCCCACTTTGGCCTCCCAAAGTGCTGGGATTACAGGTGTGAGCCACCACACCTGGCTACTATATACTTTATAAGGTTTCTGTGAAGATTAAATGGGATTTTGTGAGCTTTTTATATAGTAAATACTCAATAGCACTTACTACGGTACAAATGGAACTTTTTTGCGATGATGGATGTGTTTTATATTTGCATTGCTCAGTACAATTACCAATAGTCACATGTGACTATTGATCACTTGAGGAACTGAATTTTTAACTTTATTTCATTTTAAATGCAAATATCCACATGTGGCTGCCTAGTAGCTAGTATAATAGAGTGACACAGTACTTGAAAATCAGTTGAAGGAGAAATAGGGATGTATTCCATCTCTGTTATTGTGCCTTATGATATTTCACTTTCCAAAAATGCATGCTTTCTTCTTTCACCTATCTTCATCTTTAATCTCTTTTCATTTTTCACATCTGGAAATTTAAGAATCAATTCAACAGCCATCTTCTCCAGAAGTATTCCTCAGGTGATCCCAATCACTGAGGAATGGGTTCCACATCCCTGAAAATTGTATTGAACATGGGTCAACTTTGCACTGCCTAACACTTAATATTCTTCTAACCTATCTTGTGTGATTGCTGGAACTTCCTGAGAGCACAGTATCAGGATCTGCGTGGCTTTTCATTGTGTGTCCTCCCTTCCAAAAGCAATTAGCCCATTACTTAGGATACTGTAAACACTGGTTTGTATCTCCCCAACATTCATATGTTGAAATCCAATTCCCAGGAAGATAGTATTTGAAAGTGGGATTTTGAGGAGGTAATTAGGTCATGAGAGTGTAGTCCTCATGAATAGAGTTAGTGCCCTTATAAGAAGAGGCCAAAAACCTCTCACTCTCTTTACGTCATGTTAGGACACAATGAGAAGTCAGCAGTTTGCAACCAAAGAGAGTCCTCTCTAGAAACTGACCAGGCTGCCACGCCAATCTATGACTTTCAGCCTCCAAAACTGTGAGAAATAAATTGCTGTTATTTATAAGACACCCAGTCTGTGGTACTTTGTTATAGCAGCCTAAACTGACTAAAACACATTGAATAACCCTTTGTTTGATTGATTACCTGTCCTTAATTCTCTAATCCATTCCTCTTGCCTTCCAATTCCCACTACCATTCTCTAGAAGTTGGCTGAAAGAAACCAAGAGTACCTGATCAGTTATCTAGTAACATTTATTATCTTTTTATTTTCTACATTGTGTTACTTTATCTCTCACTTCTGCATGATGAATAAAATCATTTTTTCAGAGGCATTTACACTTTTCACACTTATTTAGTAAATATTGGGTACCTACCAGGTCCAAAATACTAGCAGTAGGGGCAAGGGCTGATGATGGGGAGAGGCATGAAAATGACATAATCACTGCCCTCAATGACTTATATTCAGGTGAGGAGAAAATGATTTATAAAAGTAATTAGCCAGGCACAGTGGCTCACACCTATAATCCCAGAACTTTGGGAGGCTGAGGCAGGTGGATCACCTGAGGTCAGGAGTTTGAGACTAGCCTGGCCAACTTGGTGAAACCCCATCTCTGCTAAAAATACAAAAATTACCTGGGTATGGTGGTGGGTGCCTGTAATCCCAGCTACTCAGGAGGCTGAGGCAGGAGAATCATTTAAACCCAGGAGGCAGAGGTTGCAGTGAGTCAGGATTGTGCCCTTGCACTCCAGCCTGGGCAACAGAGCAAGACTCTATCTCAAAAAAAAAAAAAAAGAAAAGAAAAGAAAAAAGTAATTAATAGAAGAGAATACATAGGAATAAGGGGAATTCCACATGGAGGCCAAGTAGAGAGTGATGGTATTTTGATTTGTAGCATTGGAAATTATATTTTAGTGCCTAGTTGAGGGTAGTTAGCCCAACATATTTGATGTTGGAAATGCCTCTGATTGTAATTAAGAACTATTCTCTCAGACTAAATTGTTACAAATTGGAGTTTGAATCTTTAGTAAAAAAAAAGAGAGAGAAACTGTAGACCATCTAGAAAAAAGTCATTTTGGAAATCAGCTTATGAAAAAAGGTAATATGGGAAAGTAAAACATAAACAGAAATGATAATAAAATTGATGGCTTAGGTGAAAAGAGTTGAAGGCAAAAAAAATTGTACAAATTCAGGAAATTGTGTGTACATGTTCGTGTGTTTAAAAAAAAAAAAACCTTCAGCTAGGCATGGTGGCCTATGTCTGTGGTCCTAGCTACTCTGGAGGCTGAGATGAGAGGATCACCTGCAGGAGGTTAAGTCTGCAGTGAACTGTGATCACGCCACTGCACGCCAGTGTGGGTGACACTGTTAGACCCTGTCTCAAAAAAAAAAAAAAAAAAAAATACCCAAACCAAAAACTTCAGTGAAGGCTCTCTTAAAAACCCATAACTCCTTAGCCAGGCATGGTGGTGTGTTCTTGTAGTCCCCGCTACAAGAGTTTGAGTCCAACCTGGGCTGCATTATAGTAAGATCCCCATCTGTTAAAAAAAAAAATTGTCCACAGCTCAAAAGGTCTGCCTTCACAGGACTCCTAGCAGACCTGGTTCATTCTATTCAGTAACTATTTTTACTGACAATGCAGTCAAGAGTACTGTAACTTGTATGGATGGATTAGTTTAATTTTTACTTCATAATTTATTTACAACTGTATTGTTACTCTCTGTTCATTTTCCTTTGTCATCATTACTGCGCTATGCACAGTAGGTGGCAACATTGCTTCATTCCCAGAATTGACTGAGTGGCCTAGAAGCACAAAACAGAGGCAAACATTGAAACAAATTTCAGGCTCCTAATTTGGCCAAAAATAAAAGCATTGTCCTTTCTATCTACCTTTTAAGGTCATATCAATAATACACCATTATAATATGCCAATTGTATGCCAAATTGTTATATATTCTACGTTCAGTGTTTAACAGAAATTCATATGTTGAATAATTCATTTTGCCAGTGAATGTCAGTAAACCAGACGTGCTACCTTAAAAATTAATACTCACTTAATATTTATTATCATAATATAATAAATTATCTCCTTGATAGTTTTAATGTAAAGGTAGGTATTTAGTTCTACTTAATTTCGTGTGTGCTGGCCATTGAGTAAATGTTTATTATGTCTGCTATGGCAAGAACTTCATTAATTTCTGCACATGTACAGAGAAAAGCAGTTATCTGGGTGGTGCACTAAAGATAGATATAATCCAAATCGCACAACATAAGTTGAAATTTAAAACATCACTTTAAGGCAGTATAGCTACATGCATGCTATAGAGTAGTGACTTTTAATTATCCTAACATTTACCTCTTTTTTTTTTTCTTAGAGTCTTGCTCTGTCACCCAGGCTGGAGTGCAGTGACGTGATCTTGGCTCACTGCAATCACCACCTCCTGAGTTCAAGCGATTCTCCTGCCTCAGCCTCTGGAGTAGCTGGGGTTATAGGCACGTACCACCAAGCCTGGCTAATTTTTGTGTTTTTAGTAGAGGCAGGGTTTCACCATGTCAGCCAGGCTGGTCTTGAACTCCTGACCTCAGTTAATCCACCTGTCTCAGCCTCCCAAAGTGCTGGGATTAGAGGCATGAGCTATCATGCCGGGCCACATTTACCTGTTTTAGCTTTAAAGAGTGTAGCCCAAGTTTAATATTCAGAATTTATTTTAATATTTGTACTCAGCTATATCCTTCTAAAATCCTATCTTTTTCAGTCTTTCTCTTTCTAAAATAAAGAAGACTCATTCAAAAAGGAACTTTCTTTGGCTGGGCATGATGGCTCATGCCTGTAATTCCAACACTTTGAAAGTCTGAGGTGGCAGTCTAGGAGTTGGGACCTTGAGTTCTCAAACTAAACTAGCAGGTCTTGACCTTGAGGTCTCAAACTTGACCAGTAGGACGCTCGAAGCCAGGAGTTTGAGACCAACCTGAGCAACATAGTAAGACCTCATTTCTACAAAAAAAATGTTTTAAAAAAATTAGCTGGGCTTGGTGGTTTGTGCCTGCAGTCCCAGCTGCCTGAGAGGTTGAGGTGGGAGGTTTGCTTGAGTCCAGGAGTTCGAGGCTGCAGGGAGCGATGCTCACTCCACTGCACTCCAGCTGCATGACAGAGCAAGACGATGTCTAGAAGACAACAGAAAAGATAACTGTATCCTTTGTCCAGTTTGGGTTTCATTTTTGATTCTTTTCCACAATTACTGTAGTCTTACTTGATGTGAAGCATTACAAGTAGAGATACAACATAGTTGTATACCAGGTAGGTTTGTATTTCTATTTTTGGTTTCCCTTAATTTTCCGAAGATACTACATGTGGACAAATAACTTCGGGATACCAACTTCAAAATTCTAAGATTCCTTTTATTGATAATTAATACATACCTCTAAACCAGAATAGTGTACATGCAGCTTAAGTTGCTTTTTCCCAAATATATTTTGTTCTTATTTTAGTTGAAGTTTATCTTTCCTTTCTAGTTAAGGGAGATTGTCAATTCTAGAAATATTTCAAAGAGTCATAGAAAGAACAAGAAACCACACTTATTGAAAGGATTCACCATATTTCCTGCAAGTATATTTACATTTTTAACAAAATATTTTGTGAGTCTCAACTTCAGTTTGGAAGCAAAATGTCTTAAAAGGCTTTATGTTTTCTTTGCCTCCACAAAAGTCATGTATAATCTCAAATAATAATTCTCTAATGTACAAAATACAATGACTTAGTTTTCTTTGTATTACAAGTACCTGGCTCAGTGGATGTGCAGCTGTTGGTTGAACAAATGTAGGTGAACAGTCTTGGTGTCCTGAACTGATTCAGTTCCATCCATAGGCAAGGTCTCAGGTGCCATACTAGAAGCCCCCATGCCTACTACCAAGCCCAAGAGAAATCTTTCTAGGCATCGCCCTCTCTTTCTCTTATGAACCCTGCTTGTTCTATTCCATATCTGATTCCCAGCTTGTGCCTCATTCCCATCCTCCTCTCTTCTGTGCCCCTTCTGATTGGCACTTCTGTTAGCAACAAATACAGCAGTTATTCACACCAGTTCAGCCCTCTTGCCTTGTTCCAACTTTGCTGTCAGTTCTATGTTTCAGATCTTCCTGGGCATCAAATTCTGTTACTCCCACATGTTAACAGCCCTGCTCACCAAGCCCTCACTTAATCAGGGTTGGAAATTCTGGGCAAGTGTATGAATGAGAAGATGAACAAGGACATTTTAAATAAGGAAGATTATTAACAACTTCAGTAGCAGAAGTAGAGGACTAGAAATAGAAAGGAGAATCTGTAATGACGACGTGTGTAATTTTTAAAATGGATAATGGAAGAGGAAATTGTAATTATCATAGGGTCAGTAGAATTCAGGAGGGCACATTAAACTTATACTCCTTCCTAGAGATATCAGTGCAATCCCTGTAGGAAAAGATGACAGGCAAATATTGAAAGGAGGTTTCTTGGAGGGAGGGACATTTTACTATTTCTGTTTATTACTGTATTAGGTTAAACTGCATAATTCAATACATTGAATGATAAATCTAAACACGATTGGATACTAAAGTGGAAGTGCCATAAATAGCAAGTGACATTGTTGAACTACATGACAAGCATAGGCAGTAATGAATCGCCCTCCATTCTTCAAGGTATGTAAAATCTTATTTTATTTTATTTTTCTGAGACGGAGTTTCGCTCTTGTTGCTCAGGCTGGAGTGCAATGGCATGATCTTGGCTCACTGCAACCTCTGCCTCCTGGGTTCAAGGGGGAGCAATTCTCCTGCCTCAACCTCCCAAGTAGCTGGGATTACAGGTGCCTGCCACAACACTGGGCTAATTTTTGTATTTTTAGTAGAGACGCAGTTTCACCATGTTCAAGACCAGCCTCAAACTCCTGACCTCAGGTGATCCCCCCACCTCAGCCTCCCAAAGTGCTGGGATTGCAGTGCAGGCATGAGCCACTGTGCTCGGCCAAGCATTATTATCTTGATTTTAAATATAAGCACCATATAAACTGAATGAAATCAATAAAGTGATAATACACCTTTTAACTAAATCTTAATGTGTTATAAATGGGGAAGATTCGTTGTAGTTTGTAGGAGGTACATTTAAGACAGTGGGCATAACTTGACAGTTAATATAAATGTTATGTAGTGAATAAGAAATTTGAGACACTTGTTTTTGTTTGTTTGTTTGTTTGCGCTGTTTCCGACCCTGGGCCAGTTCACCCCCTCCTTAGGCAACCTGGTGGTTCCCTGCTCCAGGGAGGTCACCACCATATTGATTCTGAACTTAGTGTGGACACCCGGTTGGCATAGTGCACTACAGCCCAGAACTCCTGGACTCAAGCGATCCTCCAATCTCAGCCTCCCGAATAGTTGGGACTCTAGGCACGCACCACCACGCCCGGTGAGACACTTGTTTTTAACCTAAGATGGTAGAATCCTCAAAGTTGAATTTGAGCATTTTCTTTTCTTTTCTTTTCTTTTTTTTTTTTTTTTTTTTTTTTGAGACAACAGTCTCACTCTGTCACCCAGGCTGGAGTGCAATGGCAGGATCCTGGCTCACTGTAACCTCCGCTCCCTGGGTTCAAGTGATTCTCCTGCCTCAGCCTCCTGAGTAGCTAGGATTAAAGGTGGGTGCCACCATGCCCAGCTAATTTTTGTATTTTTAGTAGAGATGGAGTTTTACCATGTTGGCCAGGCTGGTCTCTTAACTGCTGACCTCAAATGATCCACCCACCTTGGCCTTCCAAAGTGCTGGGATTACAGGTGTGAGCCACCACACCTAGCCGTGAGTTGAACATTTTCAAAGAATATACACACATACACAGAGAAAGAGAGAGAGAGAGAGAGATACCAAGAAGAGAGGGTCTTGCTCCTTTGCCCAGGCTGGAGTACAGTGACATGATCACTGTTCACTACAGACTCAAGTGATCCTCCCACTTCACCCTCTTGAGTGGCTGGGACTACAGGCCTGTACCACCACACCCAGCCAATTTTTTAATTTTTTGGTAGAGATAATGTCTCACTATGTTGTCCAGGCTTGTCTGAAACTCCTGGGTTCAAGCAATCCTCCTGCCTTGGCCTCCCAGTGTTGGGATTTCAGGTGTGAGCCACTGTATCCAGCAAATTTCAAAGAATATTAAGATCAATGTATAGATGATATGTACATAATGAGTTGTTAGGAGCAAATAGAGGACAGTGTTTTTCAACAAAGCATCCCCATGGTTTATGGTAGAGCCAAACCTTAGATGCTGAAAGCAGATGTCATGTGAAATTAAGTACATTGCTGTATTCATCTAAATATCCTGTATGGGAGTCTTAATACACTACAGAATTACTACATTAGGACTAACCTTCAGTCATAAGATTCCATATTCCATCTTCCATATTCCACTTACTCAAAATGAGAACAGCCATTGCTTTGCAAATTCATTAGGAGCCTAGTAGAATCCAGGCCTATTCCTGGTTAGAGAAATGGCAAAATGAAACTCTAAGTGTAACAAATGAATTACTTTACAACATAAACACTCAACACATGTATTCCCTGTTCTGGCTTCAGTTAGAAAATGAAATGTTCATGATTTTCGTATTCATAAAGGGATCTGGAGGCTTAAAAAAGAAAAATGGGCCAAGCACGATGACTTATGCCTGTAATCCCAGCACTTTGGGAGGCTGAGATGTGAGGATCACTTGAGGCCAGGAGTTTGAGACCAGCCTGGCCAACGTGGTGAAAACTCGCCTCTACTAAAAACATAAAAATTAGCTGGGTGTGGTGGTGAGTGCCTGTAGTCCCACCTACTGGGGTGGCTGAGGCCTAAGAATCGCTTGAACCCAGGAGTTTTGAGCTGAGATCATGCCACTGTACTCCAGCCTGGAGGTCAGAGCAAGACTCTGTCTCAAAAATAAAACAGAACAAAACAAACAAGACAAATGAAAAATATGTCTCTGCTTTAGCTAGCTAGTCCCCAAATGCCTTTTTTTAAAAAAGCCTATTGACTACATCTAATCTAACTATATAGTACAAATCAGGCTGTAATATTGGACCAGAGCTAAGAAAAGGATAGTTTTAATGTACTCCAACATAATCTGTAGTTGGCACTTTTTATTTATGATGACATGAAGTTTTAATATGTTCCATAATAATCTTTCAAATACCACTCATTTAGCCTAATCAAACAACGCTGAGATGGCTTTCAGCTTTTTATGCAAAGATTTGCATGACATGCAAGACAATGAAAACAAAGTGTTTAGATATTTTGCACAAATAATTTTAATGTTCTTAAGATATGCAAGGAGAAGGGAACACAGAAGAGGCTCAGAGCGTTTAATTTTTTTCTTTTTCTTTTGAGGCAGGCTCTTACTCTGTCACCAGGACTGGAGTGCCATGGTATGATCACACAGCTCACTGCAGCCTCACCCTCCCAGGCTCAAGCAGTCCTCCCACCTTAGCTTCCCGAGTATCTATCTGGAACTACAGGCATGTGCAACCATGCCTGGTAAATTAATTTTTAAACATTTTTTTTTTTTTTTTTTTTTTGTGGAGATAGATTCTCACTATGTTGCTCCGGCTGGTCTTGGAACTCCTAGGCTCAAGTGATCCTCCTGCCTTGACCTCTCAAAGTCCTGGGATTATAGATGTGTGCCTGGCCTGATTTTTTTTAGCAACACAATCGAGTATAAATGATTTCAAATCACTGAAAACAATACGACTCAAAAAACTTTGAAGCTATAATTTTACAGACATGTATACAAGGTCTACAATATTCAGAGCCTTGTATCTGTTTCACCCTTCCCACAACTCAAAGGATAAGTTGAGGAAAGTTATCAGGAGTTGCGCAGAAGCCAGTAGCAAATGTGATCTGAGGAACAAGTGCAGACTCTTGCTGAGAAGTAGAGGCAAGGGCAGCACCAAAGAAGCAAAAGTAGGCATCTGTCCAGTCTAGAGGGAGAGACTACGGAAAGAAGACTGGTCAACAAGTCAAGAGCAAGGAGATAAGGAGCAGGCTGGCAAACTAGTATGAGACAAGACAGAGCAAGAAAGCTAGAGTCTCCTTCCAGAGGGATGCTGCAGGTTTATACACATAGAGAGCAAAGATAGACACTCGGGAAGATAAGAATAGCATCAAACAGTATAAAATGAGGTTGCTGATCTCAAGAAATGGACACTATAGTTGGAGAGACAGCATTTCTACCAATGGAAAGTGAAATAACACAGAACAGTAATTCAAGTGGTGGTGTAAACCTCTTATGATTGGTTAAATTTCAAACTATTAGTCAGGGAAGGCTTCAAAGTAGAGAGGAGCTTTGAGCTCAGTCTTTGATGAATGAGAAGAGTTCAAAGAGGTAAAACAAATATGAGGATTAGCAGAGTTAATAAAAGGAAGGGGTTAGAAATATATCTGCTATATTATGGGAAAGTAATTAAACCAACCTGAGGAGTGTATTAATCATGTCTTTTATTTTCTATATTTTATGAGGCTTTGACATTTTGGGGTTTTGTGGATTCAGGAGGGACTGCCCCTCAGGGATAGCTAATTCCTGCAGACAGCAAACAACTTGGCTTTGAGAATGCCTTTGATATGCAAACCAACCAATCTCAGGTTCACACCCCCAGTTCCTCCTTCCATCAGACTCTTGCAGTGTCCCCTGCCTTCAGTCACCCTAGGGCCAGGTACTGAACTAGAGACCAGCCCTGTAGTCCAGAGCCCGCCAGAATTATTCAAGCTGTCCAATCCTAAACCTGCCCAGCTCCTTATCCTGCCTTGCGCATTCCTTCCCATGAAATCCACAATAAAGCCTTTTGCCCATGCCTCCTCCTTGCATCTCTGCCGCCCAGCTGTCCCTGGTGGTTTCCCCATGTGGCTCTGCATGGAGTGGAGTGGTCCCCCTTTCTTGGGAGCTATGAATAACAAATTATCTTTTCAATGGCAATTGTCTTCTGATCGACCTGTTGACCTCACCATACCTGAATAAAAACAAAGTCCCAGGTACATTTTAGAAGAAGAGTACAGAGAGTTCGTATGGAGCAACAGTTCTTGAAATGCAATCTGAGGAATCCTGGGATGTCTGAGACCCATCAGGGAGTCTGTAAGATCAAAATCATGCACAGTTATCCTTGCAGAATGCAAAATAGCCAAATGGATTTTAATGTAACAGAACATGGAAAGACCATCGATACAGTTACAGATTCCTTAGTGCAGCTAACCTTTGAGAAACTACCATTTCTTGAATATTAATGTTGTATCATAGAAAAATATCTATAGCTAACCATAAAGATTTAAACTACTTCTCCCCCTCTTAAAACTACATATCTGTGAGAGGCCAGATTTTCTTCATATACTTGAACCAAAACAACATATTTGCAACATATTGAGTGCAGAAGCAGATATGAGAATGCAGCTGTCTTTCATTAAGCCAGATGTTAAAGAGATTTGCAAATGTGAAAGTGATGCTCTTTTCATGAAATTTGTTCAGTTTAGAAAACATTTATTTTTTAATAAAACCTATGGTGTTCGCGATAATATGTAATATGTTTATTTTTAAATGAATCAATCTTTTCAGTGTTTCTCAGTTTTAATTTCAAATATGATAAATATCAATAGATATAATCAACATAAAAGGAAGCTCTTTGGGGGTCTCAGTAATTTTTACAAACAAAGAAGTTCTGAGAGCAAAATTGTGAGAAAAGTGGATAAAAAAGAATGACAACTGTCAAAACTGGAAAGGCAAGGAAGAGCCAAGCTGTGAGACCACTTGAATTGCAAGCTAAAATAGGGATTTTTGTTTTTAAATCATGGACATACTGACTTTGAGCAGAGAGATAATATGTTTTAAAAAAAAACTTTTTAGGACAAAATCTCTAGTATATATGTATGTGTGTACGGAATCATTTGAAAAAGTATGTGTTTGAGTCTATTTAGTATGTTTTGATGGAGGGAGACATGGTGAGAAACTGGAGAAACCAGGCAGGAAACATGGAAACTGTAGCCAAAAGGTAATTGAGGTCTTAATGAAGAGGATAGTAACAGAATGAAAATATTACCTAGTATTTCCTAAAATTTGTGGAGTGCTTACTATGTGTCAGGCACTGTGCAAAGCACTTGCTGTGGATTGTCTCATTATCTTCTCAACAATCGAATAATTAATGTTTATAAAATGCATTATAAAGATGAGGATACTAAGGCCAGGAGTGGTGGCTCACGCCTGTAATTCCAGCACTTTGGGAGGCTGAGGTGGGTGGATCACAAGGTCAAGAGATTGAGACCATCCTGGCCAACATGGTGAAACCCTGTCTCTACTAAAAATACAAAAATTAACTGGGCGTGGTGGCACACGCCTGTAATCCCAGCTACTCGGGAGGCTGAGGCAGAATTGCTTGAACCCGGGAGGCAGAGGTTGCAGTGAGCCAAGATCGCGCCACTGCACTCCAGCCTGGCGCCTGGCGACGGAGCAAGACTCTGTCTCAAAATAAATAAAATAAAGATGAGGATACTAAGGCACAAAGAGGCTAACGGAAGATGGCATATAAGGGATGAAACTAAGATTTGAACCCACACAACCTGACTGCAGAGCCCTAACAGAAGAGTTAGAGGATGCAGCATAGAGGATGACTCATTTCAGACAGTGCTTTTTTTTTTTTTTTTTTTGAAGTTTCGTTCCGTTGCCAGGTGCCAGGCTGGAGTGCAGTGGCATGATCTTGGCTCACTGCAACCTCCGCCTCCCGGGTTCAAGCAGTTCTCCTGCCTCAGCCTCCCGAGTAGCTGGGACTACAGGCGCGTGCCACCATGCCCAGCTAATTTTTTGTATATTTAGTAGAGATGAGGTTTCACCATGTTGGCCAGGAAGGTCTCGATCTCTTGACCTCGTAATCCGCCCGCCTTGGCCTCCCAAAGTGCTGGGATTACAGGCGTGAGCCAGCGCGTGGCAACAGTGCTTGTTTTATTTTTTATTTTTTATTTTTTTATTTTTATTTTTATTTTATATAGAGAGACGGGGTTTCACCATGTTGGCCAGGCTGATCTCGAACTCCTGATCTCAGGTGATCTGCCTGCCTCGGCCTCCCAAAGTGCTGGGATTACAGGCGTGAGCCACAGCGCCCGGCCCAACAGTGCTTATTTTTAAATGAATCTATCTTTTCAGTGTTTTCAGTTTTAATTTCAATTATGGTAATATCAATAGATGCAATCAATATAAAATAAAGCTCTTTGGGGCCTCAATAATTCTTAGAAGAGAATTCCTGAGACTAAAATTATGAAAATGGCTGATAAAAAGTAATGAGAACAGTTAAAACTAGAAAGGCGATGAAGAACTTTGTCATTGAACTTTATAGACAGTTCGTTTCTTTATGTGACAGATGCCTTCAGTGTCCTCCCTGATCCACCTACTGGGTGGTGCACCCAACCTCAGCCACTGTGAGTATTGGCTGCTACTGGCTCACAGCCGCACCCTTTGAGGGGGTGAGGGGCGTTGCCCTTGGCTGACAGGATATGATTAGAAAGCCTGGAAGGCGGATGGTGGTGGCCCATGGCCAGTGAGTCACTGTGCGAGTGTATACTAGCCAAGCCCTCTTGCCTCCGGGGAAGGAAAACCTCTTTGTGAAGTGCTCCACTTGTTCCATGCTCCCAGGCTCCCTGTACACAGGCTGAAGCCCAGCCTAGACATCTGAAACCACACGTTTGACTCGATTCTTCCCCTTCCCTGACTCTCTTACAGTGTCTCAGGAAAGCACTCAGTAAATCAATTGCACATGAATTCCTGTCTCAAGCTTTGCTTCTAGGAAACCAACTAAGACACTTCACATTTTGTTTTAAAATATCTTTCAGAATTCCTTGTTTTGGCCTCAGCTTTTATAGCTATCTCTGAGGTGGATCTATAATGTGGTCACTCATTAACTTAACATTTTTGGAATCTAGATCTCTTGAGAAACTCATTAGATATGAGGTGGGGGTTTTATATTCATTCCAAGTCATAAGTTCAGTTAGAACCTTGAGTACTTTATTTATTTTCTTAATCAAGCCATTCTGGGCCCTCTGCTTTTCCCTTAGCAGAATAGAATCACTTTGAGAACAGAAACCTCCCTATTAGTCATCTTTTCCTCAGTACCTAGCATAATGTTCTGTACTTTGAAGACATATAGTAAATGTATTAAATAAAAAGAAAAAACCTTCAGAACTTACTAAATTATTTTACCATGATTTTCAAAAAGACACTTTTTAGGCTAGTTTTAGGTTCATGGCAAAATTGAACAGAAGGTCAGAGATTTCCCATATACCTCCTGCCATCACACACACAAACTCCCAACTATCAGCATCTGCCACCAGAGTGATACATTTTTTACAATTGATGAACTTACATGAACATGTCATTATCATCCAAAGTCCATAGTTTACATTAGGGTTCACTCTTGGTGTTGCACACTCTATGGGTTTGGACAAATGTATAATGACACAGATCCACCATATAGTGTACTCTCTATCGTATCATATAAAATGTTTTCACTGGTGTAAAAATCTTCCGTATTCCACCTCTTCATCCCCCTCCTCTACCAACCCCTGGCAACCGCTGATCTTTTTGCTGCCTCTATAATTTTCCAGAATGTCATATAATTGGAATCATGCAGTATGTAGCCTTCTGAGATTGGCTATGTCTTTTCATGGCTTGACAGTTTATTTCTTTCTCATATGATCTCAACACAGAAGAAAATCTTTCTGAGAATCTAATGTAATTATTTTCCTTCATGTGGGTGAGACTCTCCTAGAAGAACTTGATAAAACTTCACTAGAAAGGTCCCATCCCTTCTACCCTTCTTATTTGGCGTCTTGATATTGCTCGGCTGAGGTAAGGTTAGGAATGTGCATTTTTAGCAACACCACAGGAGATTTTAGTGCATTAAAATCATTGGGCCACATTTTGAGAAACACTGTTGTAAAACATACTAAACATGACATGAGATACCTGTTTTAAACAACACAACAAGAAGACTTGAGATCTAAAGGGCATAGCCTTCTCTAACTATCTCCTACCCATAATTGTTATTACCAGAATTACAGGCCAATGTAAGGATCTTAGAACATGTTCAAACTTGCCAAACTTTATTGCGATAACTTTGTTAGTAAACATAGGAACAATGAAAAATAATGTTTCTGACAAGTCAGCATTTAGATATATGTCCAACATCCTATACGCTGTATCATTAGTCACCTTCTAACATGCTATTACAACTCCTAAGGACCTTGGCTATCCCACCGCACATTAACCACAGTGATTTGTACAGCCTTCAGGCAATTTGCCTGTCCACCTTTTTTTTTTTTTTTAAATACAGTAATGAACACTTTTGAAGTGTCTCTGAGGTAAATGACCTCTGCCACTTAGAAAGCACTATTAAAGTGATGTCTGCTCTGGGAAATTGTTGCCACAACACTGTAAATCCATTAGTGATTGGTGACCGTGAAAAAGCAAGAGATTCTGAACAGTCTCAAAGGGGCTAGCTGGTTCTTAATGCTGAAAATCAGTGATTTACAGGGGACTGTGCTATAAGGGACATCCAAAAGGCTTATGACAGAATTATCTCCAGCTAATTCACAACGTTTTTTGCCTTTAGGAACAACCCTAAAAACACTGTGAGGAGGTTAGTCCAGCTCAGCGTGGCTACAATAATGAGTGAAAGCTCTTTCACCATTTCACCAATAAACGTAGCGGTGTGCCAGGGCATATTTTATGTCAACCATTAAGAAATTGTAAGCATCTATTCAGCTAACGTTGCTTCTTAAATATGACTTTGAAACTGAAGATATGGAAAAGTTACCCTCTTAGCACAGTGGCATAAGCACCTAACAGACTGAAACTCCCTCAGATTAAAAACAGAAAAACCAACTAACTACCTGAGAGTTCTGAAGAGGGAACAAAAGGCAGCACATTTTGGAGAGAAATTAAAACTTGGAAGATGTGACCAGCATGGGGTAAATTTCCTGTTTTATTATTATTATTATTTTTTGTGGTGTGGCTCCGAGCCAGACTAGACAAAGCAACTAAGACTGACAGAAAGTTAACCATCTTCTGGTGTTGATACCCCAAGCAATCAAGCAACAGAACTTAGGGTATCAAGGACTTCCAGAGAGTGAGACAGAAATCTCAGAAAGGCTGGGCATGGTGGTTCACGCCTGTAATCCCAGCACTTTGGGAGGCCAAGGTGGGCAGATCACCTGAGGTCAGGAGTCCAAACCCAGCCTGGCCAACATGGTGAAACCCTGTCTCTACCAAAAGTATAAAAATTAGCCGGGTATGGTGGTGGGCATCTGTAATCCCAGCAACTTGGGAGGCTGAGGCAGAAGAATCGCTTGAACCTGGGAGGTGGAGGTTGCAGTGAGCTGAGATTGTGCCATTGCACTCCAGCCTGGGTGATAGAGTGAGACTCCATTTCAAAAAAAAAAAAGGAAAGAAAAATGTTAAGAGCACATTATAAGAAGGGAAATTTATAAGGCAATATCATTCATGAACTGAAATGCAAAAACCCTAGATAAACTATTAGCAAATTGAATCCAGCTATAAAAAGAGGATGTATCCTTTTCTAGCTCTTGGGAACTTGGTAAAAAAAAAAAAGAAAGAGAGACAGAGGATGTCTCTTACATAATTGGGTTTAACACAATATAATACTTTATGTTTTTAACAACTTAATGGGGATCATATGGTTATCTTCATAAATGCAGAAAATGTGTCTGCTAATTTATCATTTATGATAAAACTCAAGAACTTTCTAAATTTGACAAGGGTCATACATTAAATAAGACATCAAATGCTATTTGTGAAACAATAAAAGTACACTTTCAAGATCAGGAAAATGACAAGGTTAGCCACAGAATTATTGCTGTTCAACAGTGTACTGGCCATCCTAGACAAAGTGGAAAGGCAGAAGGAAAAGGAATCAAAATTAAAAGAAAGAAACGGAAAGCCCACTATTTTGCAGGTGATATGCTTGTCCACATAAAAAAACCCAAAGTAATCTATGGATTACTTAGTAGAATTAACTTTAAAAATTAAGCAAAGTTGCCAGCCACATCAATATTTATACATTGTTTCCATGAACAAAGTGTTAGTTGGAAAAAAAGTATGCATTGCATTTCTGTAAACCATCAACAAATGCTTCAAAAATAAAAAAATTAAAATAATATTTATAACAGCATCAAAGATATTAAGTACCTAGGAATAAATATAAGAAGATAGTTATAAAATCTCTTTTTTTTTTCTTTTTGACAGAGTCTTACTCTGTTACCCAGCCTGAATGCAGTGGTGAGAACACAGCACACTGCAGTCTCAAACAGTCTTCCCACCTTGGTCTTCCATGTAGCTGGGACTACAGGCATGCACCACGATGCCCAGTTGATTTTTTAAAATGTTTAATAGAGACAGGATCCCACCATGTTGACCAGGCTGGTCTTGAACTCCTAGGCTCAAAGTGTTCCTCCCACCTCAACCTCCCAGGCTGCTACAGAGCAAGACCCTATCTCTTTATTATTTTTGAGGCGGAGTTTTTCCGCTCTTGTTGCCAAGGCTGGAGTGCAATGGCACGATCTTGCTCACTGCACCCTCTGCCTCCTGGGTTCAAGTGATTCTCCTGCCTTAGCCTCCTGAGTAGCTGGGATTACAGGCATGTGCCACTGTGCCCGGCTAATTTCGTATTTTTAGTAGAGGCAGGGTTTCACCATGTTGGTCAGGCTGGTCTCTAACTCTCGACCTCAGGTGATCTGCCCGCCTCAGTCTCCCAAAGTGCTGGGATCACAGGTGTGAGCCACAGTACCCGACCAAGACCCCCATCTCTTAAAAATAAATAAATATTTTATTTTAATAAAATAATACAATTTAATTTAAAGACATATTATAAAAAGACCTTGAAGCCATGAGCCTGGTTTAAAAATAAAAGAAAAACTAAACTAATGGAGAGATGCCATGTTCATGGTTGAAAGACTCAATATTGTAAAGATACCATTTCTTCCCAAATTGCTCTATAGGTTTTATACAATTCCAATCAATATTCCAGGATATTTATGTTATTAAATTTGAACAAATTAATCCTAAAATTTATATGGAAGAGCAAAGGCCAGTAATAACCAACACCCTCTTAAAGAAAATGAATAAGGTGGTGCATACTTAACCTACCAGTTATAAAATTATTTTATAAAGCTGTAGCAATTCAAATGGTGTGGTGTTGGCTGGGTGCAGTGGCTCATGTCTGTAATCCCAGCATTTTTGGAGTCTGAGGCGGGCAAATCAACTGAGGTCTGGAGTTTGAGACCAGCCTGGCCAACATGGTGAAACCCTGTCTCTAGTAAATATGCAAAAATTAGCCAGGGGTGCTGGTGGGCACCTGTAATCCCAGCTACTTGGGAGGCTGAGGCAGGAGAATCACTTGAACCTGGGAGGCAGAGGTTGCAGTGAGCCAAGATCATGCCACTGCACTCCAGGCTGGGCAACAGAGTAAGACTCGGTCTCAAAAAAATAAAATTATGCGGTGTTTGTACAGTGACAGGAAAAAAAGACTAAGGGGCAGCATTGACAGCCCAGAAATACACCCTTGCAAATATGGATATCTGATACATGAATGAGATTTATCTTGCAAATGAACAAGGAAAGAGTGGTCTTGCAATAAATGGACAAACATATGATAAAAAAAAGAAATTGCACCCTTTCACACCATACCCACAAGAAAGACAGATTAGAGACCTAATGGAATAACAATACAGTTGAGTTTTCAGAAGACAAAATTGGTTATCTTTATAACATCACAATGGGGAAAGATTTCTTAAAACAGAGAAGTGTAAAAAATAAGAGGAAAATGATGAATCAACTACATTTAAGTTTAGAGCTTTTATTCCTCAAAGGACACCATGAAGAGAGTGAAAAGACTAACCAATAAACTGGGAGAAGATAATTGCAGCGTGTATAACCAATAAAGGATTAGTCTAAAGTGCATAGAGGATTTTCATGATTTTATTTATTTATTTATTTATTGTTAATTTTTATTTTTGTTTGAGACAGAGTTTTGTTCTGTCTCCCAGGCTGGAGTGTAGTGGCACAATCTGAGCTCACTGCAGCCTTTGCCTTCTGCTTCAAGTGATTCTCCTGCCTCAGCCTCCCAAGCAGCAGGAATTACAGGCTGATTTTTGTATTTTTAGTAGAGAGGGAGTTTCACCATGTTGGCCAGGCTGGTCTCAAACTTCTGACCCCAAGTGATCTGCCCACCTTGGCCTCCCAAAGTGCTGGGATTACGGGCATGAGCCACTGGGCCTGGCCGAATTCCTGTGACTTTTATAAGAAAAATACAAACACTCTAATAGAAAGATGGTCAAAAGAAATGACCAGAAATTTCACCAAACTGAAACAGAAATGGCCCCTAAACCTACGAAAGGTGTTCAGCCTTTTGGATATCATCATGGACATTTAAAATAAAAGCAGTACAAAATCATTTCACAAACCAGATCAAAAAAAAAATCACTACCCAAATATATTTCCTCCCCAGATTCATTCCTTATGATTTAACTGCTTTGATTTACATCAGAAGTTCAACATTGTCTTTGATTCCCTTCCTCATATATAAGTGGGAAGAAATTTACTTCATAGAATGATTCTTGCTGCTTTCCCTGTTTGTAGCTGTTCTCGATTGCTAAATGGAAACAGTGTGGCCAGTGCACCATGTTGACTGTTTTCATTCTACTTTCTTTTTCTTTTCCTTTTTTTTCTTTCTTTTTTTGAGACAGAGTCTGGCTCTGTTACCCAGGCTGGAAAGCAGTGGCACCATCTCTGCTCCCTGAAGCCTCTACCTCCCGGGTTCAAGTGACTCTCCTGCTGCAGCCTCCCGGGTAGCTGGGATTACAGGCATGTGTCACCACACCTGGCTAATTTTTGTATTTTTAGTAGAGACAAGGTTTCACCACACTGGCCAGTCTGGTCTCTAACTCCTGACCTCAGGTGATCCGCCCTCCCCGGCCTCCCAAAGTGCTGGAATTACAGGTGTGAGCCAGGGCGCCTGGACTGTTTTCTTTCTACTTTCAACCATATCTTTACACCACACTTACTTCTATGTTGATGGCATTTTCTTATATAAGCACTTACAGCTATATTAACAATGAGAACTTAATAAGGTAGGTGTATTGTTTAGCTGTAATTTTTCTAATATACTGGGAATCTAACTACTTTGGAAATCAAATTTCAACTTGAGTTTTGGGAGACTAACCAGACCACATGAATTCCAACACTGGGAGGCCGAGAAGGGCAGATCACTTGAGGTCAGGTGTTTGAAACCAGCCTGGCCAACATGGTGAAACTCATTCCTACTAAGAATACAAAAAAATTAGCTGAGCGTGGTGGCAGGTACCTGTAATCCCAGCTATTGGGGAGGCTGAGGCAGGAGACTTGCTTGAACCCGGGAGGCAGAGCTTGCAATGAGCCGAGTTCGTGCCACTGCACTCCAGCCTGGGTGACAGAGAGAGACTCCATCTCAAAATAAATAAATACATAATAGAAAGTTTCATAGAGGGACAACTTCAGGTCACTGGCATCTTAATTTGAATTTGTTTATTAAGCGATTTTCTTCCCAAACAAAGTATGGCAGTGTGGAGTCTGACATGGACTTGAGGTAAAGGAGGTGTGGATAGTAAAAGGAGGGAAAGAGAATCAAGAAGCAAGTATGGGAAGCACAGCAGAGCACAAGCTTCACGATTTGCTTATCCCTACTGTTGAGTCCTATGGTCAGGTGGCACACTGTATTGTCTCTCCCAAGAATCACTATGAAAACATAACAGATGAAATAAGTTAAAAGACATGTAAGTGTTCATTTTATTTGCCAAGATATGACTTCTTCTAGGGGGAAGATGCTGGAATCTCCAGGCACTATTGTTTTGCAAACTTTTGAATAATATTTTATGCTTCGTCATGTAGCACACCAATTTTCTCAATGAGAACAATTCCTAGTCTTCATTAGCCAAATTCTCTTCTGTGGAGAAACCTCTTCCTGATGTTACATCACGATTGTAGTGGCACATGCACATGATGATACATTAAGACTTTGAAACAGAACCTTAGGTCAGGTTGCTCAGAAGAGATTATTCCTGATAGAGCAAGGTATCCTGCTTATTAAGTCCCTGTACAGGCTGGTCTTTTGTTCTGGCTCTCAAATCAAGTTGCTTTCTTGCATATATACCAATTTCCTACAAATGGTAAGTGGATTGGTTTCCATTTTGCAATTTTATTTTAAAATATCAAACCTAGAGCACACAGCTGGATATTAAGAAGCAGACTGGGATCATATATCATCAAAAGTAATCCTGGGGTTCCATATTTATTTCATAATATATAACAATGAATCAAAGTTAAACCATCTGTCATTTTCAAAAAAGCATTCACATCCATTTTTATATTGCATTCAAAACAAAAAATACAAAGCTTACAATTTGACCTATCCACAGCAAGTCATAATATTGAAAACATACGTTTCATTATTTCATGAAACTTTCATAGCTAGCTTAGAACAAAGTCTGAATGCATTACCAGGGAAATATCTCCCAATGTCCATACCTACCACAAGCTGATTCTGACCCTAGTTATCAGAGACACATAATATGTTTCCAAATTTCTAGGAATATCTTATTTTCTGGATTCAGATTCTCATGATATATTCAGCTGAACTAACTTGTAAGTAAGCAGCAAAATCACCAACTCATTTTCTATCACTAAGTATTAAGGCAATAAAGTAAGTTAAATTAAAGCTTTTCTTTTTTAACTGAAATTACACGTATTCCCCTATCCGTAAGTGTAATCCCAAGTAAGTTCAAACTCCTTCACCTTTCTCCCCCAGATTTTACTTTATTTAGACTTTCAAGATGTATTACATTTGCCATTATCACTTTCTGCACTAACGTTATTGATCTAACAGCAATATATTTGTATGAAAAGGGCTCCCTTTTTTACATGTAAATGTTTTTGGTAGCATCTTTATTAAGATACAATCACATACAATCTACCTACTTAAAGTATACAATTAAATGGTTTTTAAACCCATAGCACACAGCTGGATATACACAGATATATGCAACTACAACCACAATCAATTTTTGAACATTTTCATCTCCCTAAGAAGACCCTGTGCCTTTAGCTTTCATCCCTCAATCTTCCCACTCCTTGCTCCCACAATAGATAACCACTAATCTACTTTCTATAGATTTCCCTATTCTTCATATTTCATATAAATGGAATCATATAATATGTGGTCTTTTGTGACTAGCTTCTTTCACTTGACAAAATGTTCTCTTTCTCTCTCTCTCTCTCTCTCTCTGTCTCTCTCCAATGTGTATATATATATATATATATATATATTTTTTTTTTTTTTTTTTTTTTTTTTAAAGACGTGGTCACGCTCTGTTGCCCAGGCTGGAGTGCAGTGGCATGCTCATGCTTACTGCAGCCTCAACCTCCCAGGCTCAAGTGATGCTCCTGCCTCAGCCTCCTGAGTAGCTGGGACTATAGGCTCATGCCACCATGCCTGGCTATTTTTTAATTTTTTTGTAGAGGTGTCTTGCTATGTTGCCCAGGTTGGTCTCAAACTCCTGGCCTCAAACAATCCTCCCCCTAGAGCCTCCCAAAGTGCTGGGATTACAGGCCTGAGCCATCGTGCCCAGCCAGCATGATATTTTCAAGGTTCATCTATGTTGTAGCATGTATCAGTATTCTTTTTTATGGACAAATAATATTTCATTGTGTGGATACACCACATTTTGTTTATTTGTTCATTAGTTGTTTGACATTTGGGTTGTTTCTACCTTTTGACCATTATGAAAATTGCTGCTATAAACATTTAGGTAGAAGTTTTTGTGTGGACATATGTTTTTATTTCCATTCATTGTGTACCTAGGAGTGGAACTGCTCCATGGTAACTCTTGAGCCAGGCTGCTTTTCAAAGTAAGGGAGCAATTACATTCTCACGAGCAGTGTATAAGGATTCAAATTTCCCTACATCCTCACCAAAACTTGTATTTATCTGTCTTTTTGATTGTAGCCATTCTAGTGAGTTTGAAGTGGTATGTCATTGTGGTTTTGCTAACTCATGATGTCAAGCATCTTTTCAAGTGCTTATTAGCAATTTGTAAATCCTCTTTGGAGAATTGTCTTAAGATCCTTTGTCCATTTTTAAATTGGATTACTTATCTGTTTATTATTTAATTGTAGGAGTACCTTATATATTCTAAATAAAAGCCTTTGTCTGTTGTATGAATTGCTAGTATTTTCTCCCATTCTGTGAGTCGTCTTTGCACTTTTTTTTTGTAACAGAGTCTTACTGTCACCCAGGCTGGAGTTCAGTAGCACAATCACAGCTGACTGCAGCCTTGACCTCTTGGGCTCAAGTGATCCTGGCACCTCAGCCTCCCAGGCAGCTGGGATCACAGGCACACACCACCAAGCCTGGCTAATTTTTTTGTTTTAGAGATGGGATCTCACTATGTTGCCTGGGCTGGTCTTGATCTCCTGGGCTCAAACGATCCTCCTGTCATGGCCTCACAAAGTGCTAAGATTGCAGGTGTGAGCCACTCCACTTGGCCCACTTTCTTGACAGTATCCTTTGACACACTGATGCATTTAATTTTGCCGAAGCTCAGTTTATCTATTTTTGTCATTTTTCTTGTTCATGCCTTTAGTGTCATATCTAAGAAAATGTTGCAGAATCCAATGTTATGAAGATTTACTCCTATCTTCTAAGATTAGAAGATTTTAGCTTTTACATTTTATAACTTTAATATTAATGTTTAGGTGTTTGATCCATTTAGAGGTAATTTTTGTGTGGTATGAGGTAGGAATCCAAAATCATTCTTTTGCTTATGGCTGTACAGTTGTCCCATTGCTGCTTGTTGAAAAGACTATTTTTCTCCATTAAATTGTTTTGGGATCCTCACAGGCAGTTAAGAACTGTAAATGTGAGGGTTTAGAGTAGATTCTCAATTCTATTCCATGTCTATTGCTACACCAGCCAGCATCGAACTGTCTTTTTTTTTTTTTTTTGTAGACAGGGTCTCACTCTGTCACTCAGGCTAGAGTGCAGTGGTGTACTCTCAGCTCACTACAACCTCCACCTCCTGGGTTCAAGCAATTCTCTTCCCTCAGCCTCCTGAGTAGCTGGGACTACAGTACATGCCACCATGCCTGCCTAATATTTGTTTGTTTTTTTTTTTTGGTAGAGAGGGGTTTTACCATGTTGGCCAGGCTGGTCACAAACTCCTGACTTCAAATGATCTGCCCTCCTCGGCCTCCCACAGTGTTGGGATTACAGGTGTGAGCTACCATGCCTGGCTTCACACTGACTTGATTACTGTTGCTTTGTAGTAAGTTTTGAAATTGGGAAGTAAGTCCCCCCAACTTTGTTCTTTTTAAACGTTTGTTTCAGCTATTTTGGCTCCCTTGAGTTTCCATATAAATTTTAGGGTCAGCTTGCTAATTTCTACAAAGATGCCAGCTTGGATCAGAGAGTAATTGCATTAAATCTGTAGATCTGTTTGGAGATTATTGCCATTTTTCTTAGTCCTGTTTAGTGTTTCTGTGAATATGGAGTAACTTGAAAAGAGGTTTATTTGGCTTATGATTCTAGTGAATGAAAAGCTCAAGATTGGGCAATTGCATCTAGTGAGGGCCTTATGCTGCTTCAACTCATGGCAGAAAACAGAAGGGGCACAGGTGTGTGCAAAGAGATCACATGACAAGAGACAAAGCAAGAGAAAAGCCAGACTCTTTTTAATAACCTGCTCTCCTGGGAACCAGTCCATTTCTGGGAGAGAATTCACTCATTCTTATGGGAGAGCATTAATCTATTCATGAGGGATTTTCCCCTTTGACCCAAGCACCTCCACTAAGTCCTGCCTCCCAACACTGCCACATTGGAAATCAAATTTACACTTGAGTTTTGTCAGGATTGCCACATCCAAACCATAGCACCATCTTATCAATATTAAATCTCCTGATCCATGAACATGGGTCGTCTTTCCACTTACTTAAATTTTCTTTAATTTATTTCAAAAGTTTTGTAGGTTTCAGAATTTAAACCTTCACTTCTTTCATTAAATTCATTCCTAATTATGTTGTTCTTTTCAATGCTGTTATAATGGGATTGTTTTCTTAATTTCATTTTCAGACTGCTTACTGCAAGTTAAAAGAAATACAATTGATTTTTGTATATTGATCTTATATCCTGCAAACTTGCTGAACTCATTTATTAGATCCAATAGTTTTTTTTGTGTGTGAAATGTTTAGGACTTTGTATATACAATATTTTATTATCTGAGAATAGATTTAGTTTTACTTCTTTTCCAATCTGCTCCGACTAGAATCTCTAGCACAATGTTGAATAGAAGGGGCAAGTGTGGATATCCTTGCTTTGTTGCTAATCTTATGGGAAAATCATCTAGTCTTTTACCATTAAATACAGTGTTAGCTGTGGATTTTGTTGTTGTTGTTGTTGTTGTTTGTTTATTTGAGACGGAGTCTTGCTCTGTGGCCCAGGTTGAAGTGCAGTGGCGCCATCTCGGCTCACTACAACCTCCGCCTGCCAGGTTCAAGCAATTTTCATGCCTCAGACTCCCAAGTAACTGGGATTACAGGTGGGGGCCACCACACCTGGCTTTTTTTTTGTATTTTTAGTAGAGACAGGGTTTTGCCTTGTTGGCCAGGATGGTCTTGAACCCCTGACCTCATGTGATCCACCCGCCTCGGTCTTCTAAAGTACTAGGATTACAGGTGTGAGCCATTGTGCCTGGCCAGCTGTGGATTTTTCACTGATGCCCTTTGTGAAGTCAAGGAAGTTCCCTTCGGCTTGGTGCAGTGGCTCACACCTGTAATCCTGGCACTTTGGGAGGCCAAGGTAAAAGGATTGCTTGAGCCCAGGAATTTGAGATCAACCTGGGCAACAAAGTGAGACTTTGTCTCTACAAATAATAAAAAAAATTAGCCCAGCATGGTGGCATGTGCCTGTGGTCCCAGCTACTCAGGAGGCTGAGGCAGAAGGATTGCTTGAGCCCCAGCAGTCAAGGCTGCAGTGAGTTGTGATAGCGCCACTGCACCCCAGCTTGGGTGACACAGTGAGATCCCATCTCAAAAAAAAAAAAAAAAGTTTTCCTCTATTCCCAGTTTGTTAGGTTTTTTTTTTTTTTAATCATGAAGTGGTGTTGAAGTTGATAATTTTTCGGTATTTATTGAGATGATCTTTTTTTCCTCTTTATTCTATTTATATGGCATATTACATTGACTAATTTTCATATGTTGAACCAACCTTGTATTCCTGGGATAAATTCCACTTGGTCATGGTACATAATCCTTTTTAGATGTTGTTGAATACAGTTTTCTAGTTTTTACTGAAGATTTTTTTTCTCTATATTTACAAGAAATATTGGAAAGTATATTATGTTTTTATATGTATAGACCCAATGACATATTTTATACATACACTTTACATATACACATACAATTAAATATGTATTTATGCATTTTATATATGTATATGGGCACAACTATATAATTGCTTTTAAGTCTGTTAGGTGAAGAATTTAGAAGAAAAGAACATGCTTAATGTTTTATGGTTTTCCCTTTAAATTTCCTACTGAGAATTCAGAAAAATATTCAGGTATATTTCCTTTTAGATTACTATGATTTAATTATTTCCACTTTTTTTATTTTAAAGAGGCAGGGTCACACTCTGTCACCCAGGCTGGAGTGCAGTAGCACAATCCTAGCTCACAGCAGCCTCAACTTCCTGGGCTCAATTAATTCTCCCTTCAGCCTCCCAAAGTGCTAGGATTACAGGTATGAGCCATCATGCTTAGCCAATTATTTCCAGCATTAACTCTGATCCCCAGCGTTCATTTTAATGTTTTGTCAGAAGTAATGAATTTTTTTTCCAATTGCTAAGCAACTATCCCAGATAATTTTTCCTTTTTCCTCTTTCATCATATAATAAAGTATTATATATAAGAAGACATGTGTCTCCATCATATTATTGGTGGTACATATCTGATGTTTTCTTCTTTATTTCCTTTAAGGAACTGCTCCTTCATTTTCCACCAAGTTGTGGTGTAGCTGCCAATCATTTTGCCACTACCAGGACTGGATGTAGGAATGCACATATGATAGTTTGGTCTAAGTGATAGGTATAGGACACAAGCAAGGCTAAAAACACTTCTCTGGGATTAAATGTATACTTTTCAGAAAAAAAAAGAGTTCTCTCTGAGATTGTTAACTTGAACAGTGTCATTCTTATTTCCTGTAAAATGGTAGCTGCACTGGAGGTTTGATCAGATTTAGATTCTATATTTTTTAGCTGGGCTTCTTCTGTTAGTTCATGATGGATGCACATGTGATATATTAGTTTTATTATTCTTTTGTCATATATTAGCTTGAATATTTCTTTATCTTTAAACATAAAGTTTCTATTGAAACTTCCTTCCATTGATTGTGGCATAATTACAATGTGCAAGTCAAGAATCAATTTAGGCTTTAATTTTATGAGGCAAATACCCAGGCAGAGTCTATCCGTTGTTAGCGACCCATTTTAGCCTAAAGGATGCCTGTCAAATATATAGATAGACACTGCAGAATATCCAGTTTCGCAGTGATCATGAGAACTGACATTCTACTTCCAATTTATTCATTCTGGAGCTGAATCACAATCCCTGATTTGTCCTCAGTTGGCTTATATTCCTGAATAATTGGGAGTATCCAGAAAAAGTATTTGAGGATAAGGTGATGGTTAGCAATCTCCAAAACTTCTGTATTTATCTTCAGCTGACTGCATCTAAAATGCCTAACTAACGGATCAACTTCTACATCCAGTAATTAGGAACCAAGTAATTTGGACCAGTTCTTCTGAGGACAACCTGGAAGGCTGGACAAATGCACAAACCAAACCAAACTTTAAAAATTTGCTTGAAGACATGAAAAATCAAATAAAATAAGACTTGTAGGGCAATATTTGAGAGAAGTAGAAAATCCAGAAAGGTAAGCTTGTCTCTTTTACAGTGACTTTTCCCCCAGGGACATTTGCTAATTAGAGAAGAGAAACCAATAGTCTGATCAGTACTTTTAATAGCCACATGGAGGTAGGATGGTAAAAGTTGAAGTCTAAGACCTGCAAGTAGCACAGTAGCTATGGTAAACCACTTCCATGAACCCCAAGGGCTGAGCCATGGAAACACTGGTGAACAGGAAATAGATTAGTCCTCACAGGAACTAGTTTTACCTAATCTCAATCTCCAGATTTTGATTGTTTATTCATAATTGCTGGTGTCTCACAGCTTGCCTGAAGGTAAATAAATAGACTATGCACTATAGTAATTTTCTTTTCTTTTCTTTTTTTTTTTTTTTTTGAGACAGAGTCTCATTGCCCAGCCTGGAGTGCAGTGGCACGATCTCAGTTCACTGCAACCTCTGCCTCCCTGGTTCAAATGATTCTCTGCCTCAGCCTCCTGAGTAGCTGGGATTACACGTGTGTGCCACCATGCCCAGCTAATTTTTGTATTTTTAGTAGAGATGGGGTTTTGCCATGTTGGCCAGGCTGGTCTCAAACTCCTGATCTCGTGATTTGCCCACCGTGGCCTCCCAAAGTGCTGGGATTATAGGCCTGAGCCACTGCGCCTGACCCAATTTTATTTTTTTTGAGATAGAGTCTTGCTCTGTTGCCCAGGTTGGAGTGCAGTGACACAATCTCAGCTGACTGCAACCTCTGCCTCCTGGATTCGAGCGATTCTCTTACCTCAACCTCCCCGAGTAGCTGGGATTACACACATGTGCCACCATGTCCAGCTAATTTTTGTATTTTTAGTGGAGTTGGGGTTTTGCCATGTTGGCCAGGCAAGTCTTGAACTCCTGACTTCAAGTGATCCACCTGCCTTGGCCCCCCAAAGTGCTGGGATTACAGGTGTGAGCCACCATGACTAGCTGCAGTATGGTAATATTATCCTAGCCATCAAATTATTTTTATAAACATTTTCAGATACAATGTCCTGTATATAATAAAAAATGACAGGTACCCAAGGAGACATGACAATACAATTGAGAACCAGAAGAAACAATAAACAACAGAAATAGACTCTCAAGGTTTATTAGAGTTACCAGAAATAGACTTTATTTATTTTTTATTTATTTATTT
Source organism: Ateles fusciceps (assembly GCA_036589455.1). NCBI lineage: Eukaryota > Metazoa > Chordata > Mammalia > Primates > Atelidae > Ateles > Ateles fusciceps. Next base: position 10,388,441 of record JAZHEH010001266.1, on the reverse strand, counting down.
ATTTATTTATTTTATTTATTTTATTTTTTTTGAGACAGAGTCTCACTCAGTCACCAGGCGCCAGGCTGGAGTGCAGTGGCGTGACCTTGGCTCACTGCAACCTCCGCTGCCCGGGTTCAAGCATTCTCCTGCCTCAGCCTCCCGAGTAGCTGGGACTACAGGCGCGCGCCACCACGCCCAGCTAATTTTTTTGTATTTTTAGTAGAGACGGGGTTTCACCTTGTTGATCAGGACGGTCTCGATCTCTTGACCTCGTGATCCGCCCGCCTCGGCCTCCCAAAGTGCTGGGATTACAGGCGTGAGCCACCGCGCCCGGCCCTTATTTTTTATTTTTTGAAACAGAGTCTTGCTTGGTTCACTGCAATGTCCACCTCCCAGGCTTAAGCAATTCTTGTGCCTTAGCTTCCCGAATAATTGGGATTACAGATGTGCACCACCATGCCTGGCTAATTTTGTATATTTAGTAGAGATGGAGTTTTGCCATGTTGACCAGGGTGATCTTGAACTCCTGACCTCAAGTGATCTGCCTGCCTCGCCCTCCCAAAGTGCTGGGATTACAGTCATGAGCCACAATGCTCTGCCAGAAATAGACTTTAGAATAAGTATGTTTACCATGTTTAAGAAGGTAGAAAGGCACTATTGGTAGCTTTGGGAGCTATAGAGAATAAAAGACTTGAAAACCTTACCAAATATAATCCTATGAGTGAAAAGTAAATAATTAAAATTAAAATTTAGATTGGACATATAGTAAAGAAAACTATTGGGAGTGAAGCACAAAAAGACAAAAGGATGGAAAATACCGGGAAAATGATTAAGAGTGATAAAGGATAACATAGGTATAGATGAAGTCCCAGAAGAAGAAGAGAGAGACTGAGAGTCAATATCTGAATAGATAATAGCTGAGAATTGTCTCAAAACTGATGAAAGTAAGTTAAAAATTCAAGAATCTCCAAAAGCTCTAAACAGGATAAACCAAAAGAAATCTACACTTAGGCCCATCACAGTAAAATTTGTAAACATTTAAGTAGAATATATTAAAAATCAAATGGGATGAGGAGAAGCAGCCAGGGGGGGGGAAAATAGATTACCTTCAAAGGAGCAATAATTACGCTAAAAGCCAACAACTAACATCCCAACAGAAACCATGGAAGCCAGAAGACAATGGTAATGGAGGCAATGAAAAAAATAATAATGACCAAGTAGAAATCTGAATGCAGTGAGAGTATTCTTCAAAAATGAAGGGGAAATAAAGACATTTTCAGACAAATAAAAACTGGGAGAATTAGTAACCTGCATATCTACAGTAAAGGAAATAGAGTTTTTTTTTGTTGTTGTTTTAAGAGATAGGGTCTCACTGTGTCTTCCAGGCTGGAGTGCAGTTGTGTGATCATAGCTCACTGCAGCTTCCAGCTCCTGGGCTCAAGTGATCCTCCTGCCTCAGCTTCCTGAGTAGCTGAGACTACAGGCACTTACCACTGAATCCGACTGATTTTTAAGTTTTTTGTAGAGACAGAGTCTTACTATATTGCCCAGACTGGTCTCAGACTCGTGGTCTCAAGCGATCCTCCTGCCTTGGCCTCCAAAAGTGCTGGAATTACTAAAGGCATGAACCACTGTGCCTGTCCCAGAATATTCTTTAGGTAGGAAAAAAAAAATGATCCCAATTGGAGGGAAAGCAGTAAAATTAAAACATTTGGATAAATCAAAATGAGTATTTACTGTGTAAACAGTAATAATAATGACATTGTCTTTAGAATATGGAAAAATACAGAACAATAGTATATTAGGAGAAAAATAAATATTATTAAAGGGTTCAAACATTTTCTGGAAAAAGGGTAAACATATTAATATCAGATTTTGATAAATCACAAATGCCTGTTATAATAATTATGGTAACCACTAAAAACATAATGAAATAGCAAATACTTTTTTAGTTAGTCATGGGTCAAGAATAGGGAGATTAGGTTTACCTAATTACTAGAAATATGATTAAGCAAGAGAAATTTTGATGAAAAATACGTATTTCAGAAGACACAAAGTCATTTTAGGTAATCAAAATCTGTAATAACTGGCACTTATTTAGCATTCTACCTTTCTTTATTGCTATTTCACCTTTTCATTATAATTTCTGAGAAGCCAATTGTTTCCCAAAAGATTTGTTTAAAAATATCTAACTTCCTACATTTTATTCACAACCAAAAATAAAATGGAATTAAACATGTGCAAAGTAACTGAATGCCAAGTAACCAGTTATACAGCCAGCTCATTTACACTGAATTAGTAATTTGTTCAAACAGTCTGCAATTTATGTTAATTAAAGAAAGATTATCTTACGTTATACATTTACATAATGACATAAATGTCTCATTCTTCTCTGTAAATGTTATTATTATCTTTAGTTTTCATTTTTGTCCGCTATTTGCCTCTTGGAGTAATCATATAATGTCATTTTCATTATACATTTACTGGCATTGTAATTGGGAGAATATTCAACTTAAAAATTATCTAAGTGCTAAAAACACATAGGATTCCCTTGGCTTCCACAATCTGTGTGATACTCTGCATAAAATTACAGTCATCCTTTGGTATCTACGGGGAATGGGTTCCAGGACCTCCCACAGATACCAAAATCTGCTGATGCTCAAGTCCCTTATGTAAAATGGTGTAGTATTTGGATATAACCTGTGTACATCCTCTCATATACTTTAAATCATCTCTAGATTACTTATAATACCTAATACAATGTAAACACCATGAAAATGGTTGTTATACTGTATTGTTTAGGAAATAATGACAAGAAATGAAATCTGCACATGGTCAGTACAGATGCAGTTAAAATAAAAATTTCCATCCACAGTTGGTTGAATTCACACATTCAGAACCCACAGATATGGAGGGCAGACTATATATATTAAAGATTAGACAACCACTGTGATATATTTAGTTTTAAAATATAAATAGGCTCTTATGCTTTCTAAAGTTTTACATATTTTTAATATAATTCTGTTTCTATGAAATCTTCTTAATAAAAATCTTTTTTTCATTTTTGAGACAGGGGCTCACTTTGTCACTTAGGCTGGAAGGCAGTGGCACAATCTTGGTTCACTGCAACCTCTGCCTCCCGGGCTCAAGCAGTCCTCCCATCTCAGCCTCCTGAAGAGCTGGGACTACACGGGGGTGCCACCACCCCTGGCTAATTTTTTGTATTTTTAGTATAAACAGGGTTTCACCATGTTGCCCAGGCTGGAATAGTAATCTTAAGAGTAAAATATTTGTGGAGTATGTTGCATTCTTTTTTCCCTATATTGCAGAGAGGACACATTGACTTGTATATTAATCAGTGTCCGCCAGAGAAACAGAACCAACAGGATATATATAGATTGAAAGGTATCTACCTTTCAAGTAAGGGATACTCTACAGGTTGAGTATCCCTTACTTGAAATGCTTGGCAGCAGAAGTGTCTCAGATTTTTTCAGATTTTGGAACATTTACATGTACATAATGTGATATCTTGGGAATGAAACTCAAGTCTAAACATTAAATTCATTTATGTTTCATAAAGACCTTATGCACATCACCTAAAGGTAATTTTCTACAACATTTTAAGTAATTTTGTGCAATATTTTGACTGCGTTTCGACTGTGACTTGTCACATAAGGTCAGGTGTGGAATTTTCCACTTGTGGTGTCATGTGAACACTCAAAGAATGTCAGATTTTGGAACATTTTGGATTTTCAGATTAGGGATGCTCGACCTGTATTAGAGGAGATTTATTTTGGAATTGGCTCATGCAATTATGGAGGCAGAGAAGCCCCACAATCTGCCATCTGCAGCTGGAGAACCAGGAAAGCCAGTGGTGTAATTCTGTCTGAGTTTAAATGAGAACCAGGAGCTCCGAGAAAAGATGGATGTCCCAGCTCAAGAAGAGAGAGCAAATGTGTCCTTCCTTCACTGTTATGTTCCTCTCAGCTCTACATGGTTTGGATGATGCCTCACTATACCAGGCAGGGCAGGTCTTCCTTATTCAGTCCATGGATTCAAATTCTGGAAACACCCTCCCGGACACATCCAGAAATAATGGGATTTTTGTTCGTTTTTTGTTTGTTTTGTTGTTTTTTTGAGATGGAGTCCTGATCTGTCACCCAGCTAGAGTACAGTGGCTCAATCTTGGCTCACTGCAACCTCTGCCTCCAGGTTCAAGTAATTCTCTTCCTCGGCCTCCCAAGTAGCTAGGATTATAGGCGCGTGCCACCACGCCTGGCTAATTTTTTTGTATTTTTACTAGAGACAGGGTTTCGCCATGTTGGCCAGGCTGGTCTCAAACTCCTAACCTCAGATGATCTGCCTGCCTCGGCCTCCCAAAATGCTGGGATTACAGGTGGGAGCCACCATGCCTGGCCACAGAAATAATATTTTATCAACTATCTGGATATCATTTAACCCAGTCAAGTTGACACATAACACAGCTTGGCTATTTTCATTTGTTCTGAATCTGTCTAGCCAGTCAATTTTATGCGTATAGTTGGAGGTTTTAATCATTAGGATGATCTGAGGGGGAATGGGACATTTTACTGATAGTCTACACTTCATACATTCACCAAATAATTGTCAACTCTCTCAAATAAGTAAGACCTAAATTTCAGTTTGCTCTTGGCCACTGACTTGCTTTTCTCAACTCAATTTACTTCTCTAAGCTTTTTAGGTTTCCTCTTTTCAACCTGTCCTTGCCTGTAATGAGTAATTTGGTCTCTTGTTAGAAAAGGATTTCTGCTAATCCTAAGTATTTTTATTATTCTTCATTGGAATACTCATATCTAAAAGTTTTGGCTGAAAAAGAGCCCACGTGTTTCCCTGAGCATATTAAGAGCCTTCCTGCAAATCGATGCCTCAACATAAAGCATATGCAGAGCCCAGCCGCCTCTCAAAATAGTTCAGCGAGTCTGTGAGGTTTGTCATCTTATTATTCATTGTTTCCTGAACTTGTCTGTGAGAGGCTGCTGTTCCAGTATTCCCTGCTAACATTTGTTTCTGCTGTCATGGCATCTTTCCACCCAGCATTTTGTTGTTTATTGTGAGTCAGAAAAGCATCTACAATAGAGAAGTTAGTTTATCCCACTAGAAACTTCAGGCCAAGAGCTGAAGTGCCAAGGAAACTCCGAAATGAGCAAAGCCTAGACATGAGTAGCTGCTAAACTACATCAATGAATATTCTATTATATCCAAAGACTTAGGTGACTTCTGCCTGAGCAATCGAGGAGTTGAACGCTGTACAGGAGCAAAACGTGCAGAACTAGGAAGTAAACTAAATGGTAAAAATGGATTAGTTCAAATAATGCCACTAAATTAGGAATATTTGTAAATCACTAAAATTTGAGTTTTACAGTCACTGTCAAAATAATTTTTAATAATAAAAACTGTTGACTTTTTCTCAATGAAAAAGAGAAGGGTAGGTCAATAAAGAAGGTCACTGTGACAGCACTGTAAATAAAATAAATAAAGAGAAAAGCACCGTAGGCATTAGGTCTAGGAAAAGATCAAATCTGTCCTATGAGCATGTAGGGGCCAAAAAAAAAAAAAATTCCAAAAGGACTTTCGAAAGTGCCAAGATAAGAAATACTGCATATACCTTAAAGGATTAGGTCACAAAAGCGTTCTAATAGTGAGAATGGAGAGGAAAAAAGAGTTTGAGGAAATGGAAAACATAATCAATTGACAGTATAAAAAAAGAAGCCTGGGTACAGTGGTTCACACCTGTAATCACAGCACTTTGGGAGGCCAAGGTGGGAGGCTCACTTGAGCCCAGGAGTTTGAGACCAGCCTGGGAAATGTAGTGAGACTTTGTCTGTACAAAAATTTTTTAAAAATTAGCCAGGCATAGAGGCATGTGCCTGTAGTCCCAGCTACTTGGAAAGCTGAGGTGGGAGGATTACTTGAGCCAGAGGCTGCAGTGACCATGATCACACTACTGCATTCCAGCCTGGGCAATAGAGTGAGATCCTGTCTCAAATTGAATACATAAGTAAGTAATAAAAAGAGAAAGATATGAAGAGAGAAAGGACAAAAAAGAGATTTAAACATACATAAGTATACTGATGAGAAACGTACGTTTATCTTAGTGATTGTGCAGTGCTTTGGCTGCTGTGGTTTACAAGATGCCTTGAACAATGATCGTATCCTGGAATTTCACCTTTTATAATGTCTGTTGATGGAAGAAGGAGTTTGCTAAGCAAGCGTGCAGGGTCCACTTGGAGCATACTAACAAAGATATCATGACTTCTCAAAGTTAAAGTCCTTGAAAGATTAAGCCATAGCCGGAAGACACTTCTGTCTGTAAGAAACAAAGATGATGGGCTCCCCTGCTGGGATTACTAACCTAATTATCAGAGAACCATTGTTTCTTTCTGCTCCTGGGCATCAAATATGCTGACCCCTTTAACTTCAAATAACCTCCCACCAATACTGAGAGCGTTCTCTGGCTCGTACTTGCCTTCTCCAAAACCAAAGGCACTTGGCTGTCATCCATTTCTTAGTATTACAGCCCTTGGCACATTTCCATCAGCACTGAACTTTAAAACACACACGCACGCACACACACATACACAGGCAATTCAAAAGTTCAGTTCACAATTTTTTTGCATTAAAAAAGGAGAAGAAGTCCTCTAATATTTCTTTTAATAATCTCTTACCACTGAGATATCTTATAGGAAAAGCCTTCTTATGATGGATTTTTTTAAAATGGAAATTCTACAGTAGTATCTTTGTGAGAGACCAAAAGAAAACTCACTTTCAAGCAAACTGTGTTACTACAGAATTTGAGACTATAAGCACTACTGTCAGCCAAATTTCCTCTGAAATAGACCTTTATCTTAAAATTTTAAATAGTTTTAGTAAATTTATATGAGGAGTACATGTACTTATTTGCCTTGGCTTTAAATGGGACCTACCTCCATCTTTCTTCTTTCAAACTAAATAACCTCCTTAATGAAAAAGTGATATGATTCTAGATATTTGTCTGTTGGGGATAGAATTGCATCCACAGTTGTGATATTTGCATTTTATACTTTTGATAATTTATTTACCACCCACTTTGTTTTTCCTCCTCTTAACACAGCTGTGTTCCCTCCACACCCAAATATGGCCTGAGCCCTGATTCACAAGAATAAACTAACTTCATTACTGCTGTTGTCTGGCCAACTCTTTCCTCCTCCACCAGGCTCCTTCCTTTCCAGGGACCCTGGGTCATGGCTGAAGCAATGAGGAATAGTAAAAAGAGTACTGGAAATCCGGAGCCTCAGATTTCAGTCTACTGATGAGACTGACTGGCTGTGTTTTCTAATTAAGCCTGCTCACATTTGTGGGCCTCAGCTTTCTTAGCCATAAAATCATGAGGTTAGACTATTATCTAACATTTCTTCCCTTTCTAAATTCGATGATTTTAATACTGCTTTCTAGTTCTACTATTTCTAGAAGCGGGGTGGGGAGGGGGGTGGAAAGGGGAATAGTCCAAAAAAATCTGAAAGACACCGCTAACAAAAGGGACCATGTAGCAAGAGGTCTCTTTTAATTAATTCGTTATTCAACAAACATTTGTTGAACACCTACTGTCCTCCTTGGCACTATGCTAACTAGGCATTGGGTGTTAATTGCACTTACTGTTGTTCATTCTCAAACTGTTATTTTTATTGAGGTAAAATTTATATAACATAAAATTATCATTTTGAAGTAAATAATTCAGTGCGTTTTGTACATTCACAATGTTGTACATACCCACTTCTGTTTTTAATTTTTTTTTTTTTTTGAGACATTTTCACTCTTGTTGCCCAGGCTGGAGTGCAATAGCGTGATCTCGACTCACTGCAACCTACGCTTTCCAGGTTCAAGCGATTCTCAGATTCTCCTGCCTCAGCCTCCTGAGTAGCCACCACATCCAGCTAATTTTGTATTTTTAGTAGAGACAGTTTCTCCATGTTGGTCAGGCTGGTCTTGAACTCTCAATCTCAGGTGATCTGCCCACCTCAGTCTCCCAAAGTGCTGGCATTACAGGCATGAGCCACCGTGCCCTGCTGCCTGTTTTTAATATTTTTGGTTTTTTTTTTTTTTTTTTAGACGGAGTCTCACTCTGTCACCCAGGCTGGAGTGTAGTGGTGCAATCTTGGCTTACTGCAATCTCTGCCTCTTGGGTTCAAGCAATGCTTCTGCCTCAGCCTCCTATTTGGGATTACAGGCGCCTGCCACCACGCCCGGCTAATTTTTGTATTTTTAGTAGAGATGGGGTTTTACTATGTTGGCTAGGCTGGTCTTGAATTCCTGACCTCAAGTGATTTGCCCGCCTCGGCCTCTCAAAGTGCTGGGATTACAGGCATATCTCAATAGTTTCTTTTTTCTTGAGATGGAGTCTCACTCTATCACCCAGGCTGGAGTACAGTTGTGCGATCTCAGCTTACTGCAATCTTCACCCCCGGACTCAAATGATCTTCCAGCCTCAGCCTCCTGAGTAGCTGGGACTACAGGCATATGCCACCATGCCTGTTTAACTGGCTAACACCACCTCTATCTGGTTCCAAAACATTTTCACCACTCTAAAAGAAAACTTCATACCTGCTAAGCCGTCAATTCCCATTCTCCCCTCTCTCTGTCCCTGCTAACCACAAATATGCTTTTTTTCTCTGTGGGTTTACCTGTTATGGATATTTCATGCAGATGGATCCATATAATATGTGACCTTTTTTGTCTTCTTTCACTTAACGTAATGTTTTGAGATTCATCCACATTGTAGCATGTTTCGGTAACTTTTTTTCCTTTTTATGGTTAAATAATATTCCATGATATGTCTATATTACAATCTGTTTATCCATTGTTCTATTGGAGACATCTGGTTGTTTCCACCTTTTTGCTATTGTGAATAGTGCTGCTGTGAACATGTGTACATCAAACTGTTTTTAATATCTAGTCAAATATGGCTCAAATATAATTTATGACCAGACCGCTTATAAATACTTTTGGAAGCAATTAACTATCTTCCTGAACTGGATTCAGTCAAGACCACTACACTGTCATTTAGTCTTTGACTTCTCTGTCTTTGTTTCTAGTTTTACTACTCAATAAATTGAGAAAATATATGGGGTATCTCCTAATCCCTGCTGTGTTTCTGTAAACGTATAAGTATAAAACTAGAATCTGACAAAAGTCTTTATAGTCAGTGCCACATTCAGTCACATAAGGAACCATTAACATCAGAAGAGAAAAGACCATTTTACAAAATGTTTCCAAATGATCAATTACTTAGTAGGAAGAAAGTTAGGGTGAAACTGCCAGGCTATTCAGATCAGTTAGGGTAGCAAAGATGTAAATACTTTTCTTCTTTGAATTGCAACAGTGGGGGATCATTTCTCTGCTTCAGTGTATAGTAATATAAAAAGAATTGTAGTGTTCTTTTCCACATTATTTTTGTTGTTGTGTTCAGCAGCCCTATTGCAAAATCACTGTAAAGGTTGATATAATTTTTAGATAAAGCTTCATGCCAACTCCTGCTGCTCAATATCTAAGACATCTGTGATTCTATTCCAGTTTCTTTGCTTACCAGTCCTAAATTGTCTGGGTACTGCTTCCATTCTTAGGTTCATTGGCTCAATGTACACTTGCAAGAACTACAGTGGTTGGCCCAAACCAGTTGTCACATTAACACACACACATATATACAGACACACGTATTCAAAGTTTTCTTCCCTATTGTCTTCATCAGTCTAAAGATTTTTGGCTTCATATGGTTCGCTACTTTAGAACGATTTCTTTTAAATAATTCTAAGTAAGTTCTGACTTGGACTAGATGCAGGCTTAAAAATGATAAAGAGAAAGTTTGCAAACTGATAGAGTATTGCCTTCATGAGTCACTAAGACTGCTCTACTTTTCTAAAATAACAGACTCCATTATTTCTAGTATAGTACAGTTCACTGCTCTGGGTAGTGTTAATTCTTTTTTCTTTAAAAAAAAATTTTTTTTTTGAGACACTCTTGCTCTGTTGCCCAGGCTCAAGTGCAGTGGTGCAATCTCAGCTCACTGTAACCTCCCCTTCCTGGGTTCAAGCAATTCTCGTGCCTCAGCCTCCTGAGCAGTTGGAATTAAAGGTGTGTGCCTCCATCCCTAGCTAATTTCTGTATTTTTAGTAGATAGGGTCTCACCATGTTTCCCAGGCTGGTCTTGAACTCCTGAACTCAAGCAATCTGCTTCCCTTGGCCTCCCAAAGTGTTGGCATTACAGGCCTGAGCCACCATGCCCAGCCTAGTATTAATTCTTTCAGTCCAATCATAAATGTGTGCTTTTTACTTACACAAAGTGCTGCAGCTGCCACTCTTTCACTCAGTGGGGAAATACAGTCTAATTAGTTCTTTGAATTGAGTTCAGTTAAGACTTTATCTCAGATAGAAACGGAATGATCATCTACATATTAAATAGAATCTGACTGCAGAGATAAGTTTATAGTAAATTGCTAGCATACAGAGCTTTATGTGGTATTTGTGCTTGTGAGAAGCCATGTACGAACGTAATTTTGAAACATTAAATAATCTTAAGTATGCTAGAGGATCTCAATAACTGGAGAAATGTCACCCTGGTATCTTTATAAAGCGAAGTATCATCAAGAAATATAAATTATTTCTTATTTGATCTGTTTTGCAAAGTTGAATTTTCACACTGGGTTTGTTTCAAAAGTGAAGTAGAAATATCTAATACACACGAATTAGATGTCTTAAGAACTTGCTGCTCTAAGTGCGGTCTGAGGACCAGCTTCATCATGACATGTTTGTTAGAAATGCAGGACCTCAGGCACCCTCCCCACAACCCCACTCCACCTGCGCTAGAGCTACTGAATCAGAATCTGCATTAAGAAATATCAGGTGAGGTGGCCTGGTGCGGTGGTTCACACCTGTAATCCCAGCACTTTGTGAGGCCCAAGTGGGTGGATCACTTGAGCCCAGGAGTTCGAGACCAGCCTGGCCAACAAGGTGAAACCCCATCTCTACAAAAAACACAAAAATTAGCCCAACGTGGTGGTGGGCATCTGTAGTTCCAGTTACTCAGGGTGTTGAGGCAGGAGAATCACTTGAACCTTGGAGACGGAGGTTGTAGTGAGCCGAGATCATGCCACTGCACTCCACCCTGAGTGACAAAGCGAGACTGTCTCAAAAAAATAGAAAAAGAAAAGAAAAACAGTGAAAGTTTGGGGGCACAGGGGCGGATGGTAATAAACAAAAAAGTAATGCTTTGCCCTTTCAGATTGTTTTCCCTTGCTTGTTTCTTATGATAATAAGGTAATGAGGCTAGAGGAGACAGAAAGAGGCAGGAAGAGCCTCTGAGAGGGGAGGTGCTTGAGCACAATGAAGGAGGCACAATGAAAATTTGAAGAAACCTTTCCTTGGGATTCTGTCCAGGAGAGCTCTTTGGGGTGTTTGCCCAGCTTGGGAACTACTGTGAATCTAAGTCTGCATTCACAAACGAAAGTGCTGTCCCCGAGGTGCAGTCCTGTAAGACTTTGATCTTCATGCTTAAGCCGCCTCTCTCTTAATTGACTTAGGACAGTGAAATTCCTTAAGAGAGTATCTGTTTTTTCAAACAGAGGAATGAATATTTAAAAGTCCTTTTGGTCCCCTTTTACTCTTTCTTCCTGGGTTACCCTAGAGAAAGGCTTTCTAAAAAAAAAAGGAACTCTAAATACTGGAATGGGGTACAAGGAAGGTTGTGAAATCAACATTACTGAAATATTTAAAAATAATATAGCATCCAAGGCCTTTGAGATGGTTAGACAGACATTGTCTAAAAGCAGAATGATAGACCGAAACAGTGTTTAAGTACCTCAGCAACTCACATAGACAAACGCAATGCTTATGTTTAAGATGAGGCTTTAGTGTTGAGGTCCTAAACATTTACAACTTCATAATAGTGTCCTTTAAATTTTGTACTCGAATTATTAGTTTGGTTTGCAAGAGCTACAGTGTAAGAACACTTAATAAAACAAGTGTATTTGTACATTCAAGATGATTCTTTTTTTTTTTTTTTTTGAGACAGAGTCTCGCTCCGTCGCCAGGCACCAGACTGGAGTGCAGTGGCACGATCTTGGCTCATGCAACCTCCGCCTCCCGGGTTCAAGCAATTCTCCTGCCTCAGCCGCCCGAGTAGCTGGGACTGCAGGCACGCGCCACCATGCCCAGCTAATTTTTGTATTTTTAGTAGAGACGGGGTTCTTATTAGAAATCAATATTTCCTTTTGTGTTTTAAAAATCCAGTAACTCTTTGTGTGTTTTTTATGTGTTTTAGGATTATAAATATAATTTATATCTAAAGTATGAGTGTCATATGACAGAGAAGGAATCTTAATGAATTATACATAAACAAGAAAAAGTATTCTTAAACTTCTTTGCCCTTAAAGTTCTTTCTTACATCCATTTGTTTCAGGTTGTAGATGCTTTAATTTACCTATGGACAGAGACTCAAGTTAATAAGTTACTCTTAAATTACAAAGTATGCAAATTCAGCAGACTTTGATCAAGGCTGTTTTATACATTTTATTAACTTGATCCACTTATGAGACTAAAAGCAACTTATTGTGGAAAACATATTTTTTACATATGTTAAATGCCTTCCTATAATTTTAAGAATGTTCTGTAATTCATTCAAGCTGGTGGGATTTTTGTTTGTTTGTTTTTTTGAGGTGGGCTCTTGCTGTGTTATCCAGGCTGGTCTCAAATACCTAGGCTCAAACCATCCTTCCATCTTAGCCTCCCAGGTAAATTAATTAAATTGGCAAACAACAATTAGTGACTTATTTCTATTAGTGACTTATTTCTATTTATTAAAATTAAATGTAAGGTGATTAAGTGTTATAAGAAACTTCTTACGCCAGGCACCGTGGCTCATGCCTGTAATCCCAGCACTTTGGGAGGCGAGGTGGGTGGATTCCCTGAGGTCATGAGTTTGAGACCAGCCTGGCCAACATGGTAAAAACCTGTATCTACTAAAAATACAAAAATTAGCCAGGCCTGCTGGCGGGCACCTTTAATCCTAGCTACTCGGAGGCTGAGGCAGGAGAATTGCTTGAACCTAAGAAGCGAAAGTTGCAGTGAGCCAAGAGCATACCATTGCACTCCAGCCTGGGTGACAAAAAAAACAAAAACAAAAAAACTTCTTAAAATATCTTGTATATCGTATCTGCTTAAATTTTATGATGTGTATTTGGTAACATATTTAGAAAGTGGTAAGAACTTTAATGGATAAAAATATTAAAATAGATGAGATGATTCTATTTTTGTATGAGTAAGCAAATGTTGAGAATTCTGTTTGTTAATAATATATATACTAATCAATTTATAATTCCATATATAACTATTAGATATATGTGTATAAAGATTTTTAAAAAACAGTCTCAGTTTGCACATGATATCAACATACTGCAGTCCCCAACAGGGAAGAGTAAATATTATTTTTATATATACACAAATGTCAATATATAATATATATTTGTCTGTATATATGTCCTCCCCAAAACACACAGATACACACACACAAATCTGCCAAAATAAAGAAAAATTAATAGGCCCATGAATCCTGGACTGTTTTTCAACAACACTTGCTTTAAAATAGAACTTATTCACCAATTAAAAAATTAAAACAAAACTATTAATCCAAGAAATGCTCAGTGAGCATAGATCCCTGTTAACTATGTACAAAATGTGGGAATTCAAATTAGATGTAAAAGTATTTCTTAAGGAATGCTACCACTTTGAGTAGGTCTAGCATTTGACTTAAAATCTTAAAATAATTATTTTGTATATCAAAAGAGTTCCAGTTAGTGAATGTGCCAGTTGAACTTTCTTGGCCTGCTGTGACATTATCCATTTGCCTGACATATTTCTGAAGTTATTTTATTCCTTCAGCTCTTATATTGGGTTAGGTTCTTATACACTGTTTTTGCACCACAAAGTAAAAGGGAGATTTAGCACATGACTGATCTTTGTTTTTTTAGTTTGAGGCACAACGAAAGTTAAAGTGTCTATAATCTCACCGGTTAGGTTTCATCCCTCTCTGTCCTCCTCTCATCATTTAGCAGTATTCTCAAGAAGAACCCACTGTTAAAAAAATTTGGTACATACAAATTATTTTCTTATTTTTTTTTTATTAGACGGAGTCTTACTCTGTCACCCAGGCTGGAGTGCAGTTGCCAGGCATGATCTCGGCTCACTGCAACCTCCACCTCCTGGGTTCAAGCAATTCTTCTGCCTCAGCCTCCTGAGTAGCTGGGATTACAGGCATGCACCACCACGCCTGGCTAATTTTGTATTTTTAGTAGAGACAGGGTTTCTCCATATTGGTCAGGCTGGTCTCGAACTCCTAACCTCACGTGATCTGCCTGCCTCGGCCTCCCAAAGTGCTGGGATTACAGGTGTGAGCCACTGTGCCCGGCACAAAGTCTTTTCAATTTTTTCCATTTACACAGCTATATCAATCAATCTATACAGTTTTTACAAAAATTGATCAGGCTATCTATACTAAACTGTGACATGCTTTTTCCCCTTATACATCTGAACATCTTTCTGTGTCATCATACATAGATTTTCTCACTTTCAGTGACTGCATTGCAACCCACTATGTGGCTGTATTGCGATTTATATGGGCATCCTCCATTGATATTTAAATAGTTTTAGGTAGATTTCTTTCTTTCTTTTTTTTTTTTTCCTTTTTCATTTCTTTCTTTCTTTTTTTTTTTTTTTCAAACAGGGTCTTTGCTCTGTTACCCAAGCTGGAGTGCAGTGGCACGATCACAGCTCACTGCAGTCTTGACCTCCTGGGCCCAAGTGATTCTCCCACCTCGGCCTCCTTAGTAGCTGGGACTACAGGCATGCATCAACCTGCCCAGCTAATGTTGTATTTTTTTTGTAGAGACAAGAGTTTCACCATATTGCTCAGTTGGTCTGGAACTCCTGAGCTTAAGCAATCCTTCTGCCTCAGCCTCCCAAAATGCTGGGATTACAGTTGTGAGCCACCACACCTAGCCTATTTTTTCTTCTTTCATGTTCTGAAAACACGGTTTCAGGGAGCATTCTGTGGCTTTATGTGCTTGTGGTAACATTTATGTAAGATAGATTTCTCCAGAGACCCAGTTCTTGCTAAGGTCACCATAATCAGCATGTTACAGCCAATGGGACATTTCTTATCATTAACACATACTCGAACATCCTCTCTGTTCCTTGGAATCCTCTGCTTTTTTTCATACTGCTTGTGTTGCTTCTTCTCAGTCTACTTTGCTCCCACCTCTTCCACAATGCAACCTCCTCCAGTTTTGTCTCGGCACTTCTCTCTTTGCATACTATATTCTGTCTCTAGACAACCTCATCAATGCCTGAAGCTTCAGTTACCATGTAAACTAGACTGGCACAGATATTTATGTCTGCATCCTAGACTGATGTACTTTGGCTGTGTCCCCACCCAAATCTCATCTTGAATTGTAGCTCCCATAATCTGCACGTGTCGTGGGAGGGACCCGGTGGTAGGTAATTAAATAATGGGGGTGAGTTTTCCCATGCTGTTCTTATGATAGTGAATCAATCTCATGAGATCTGATGGTTTTATAAAAGGCAGTTCCTTCACACATGCTGTCTTGCCCAGCGCCGTGTAACACGTGGCTTTGCTCCTCCTTCGCCTTCTGCCATGATTGTGGAACTGTGAGTCTATGAAACCTCTTTTTCTTTATAAATTACCTAGTCTCAGGTGTGTCTTTATTAGCAGCACAGAACAGACTAATACATACATCAAGACTCTGTATTCTACAACCATGAAGAGTGAAACACATCTATAAACTTTTAAAATTACTTTTGATTTATTTTTCTACTCCATACCTCTCTTCATGACCCCTGACCCATAAATCCTACTGCCACAAACTCATTATATCTAAAACCTTACTCATAATTCCATCAAACCCAGTCCTCCCCAGTATTTCTATCTTAGTGAGTGGTATTGCCATTCAAACAGTTGTACAAGCAGAAATAAATACCCTTATAAAATTAATCACCCAACATAGTTTTACCTCCTAAATATTTATTTATTTAGTCCATCCACTTTCCCCATCTCCATTGCTACCCAACTAAGTCATGCTGTTACTGTCACTTGCCATTGTAATATCTTCCTAGTTGAGCTCTGTCACTCACTCTTCTCTACCCTAATGGAATTTCCATCTATAGCCAGCCATGCAGAGATGATGGGGAAGAGCATTCAGACAAAAGGAGCAGAAAAAGCAAAGACTCTCAACTCTCATATGGGAATAAGCTTGGCTTGCTGGACCTGTGTAAAAGGTGGATGTGGTGAAAAATGAACAGATTGAGGAAATGCTTCTGTATGCTGTTCTTTCTGTCTGGAATGTTTCCCCTCCTTTTCACCCACTTTATTCCTACATTCTTCCCTTTTTCTCCGATTATTCCTACTCATTCTTTGATCTTACTTCCCCAGGAAGTCTTTCCTCACTCTGCAGACCTGATCAGTCCTCTCATGTGCGTGTATTATGCACCTTTCCTTAGTAAAATACAACACGTTGTAGTTTAGTAACATCAATCTCTTTGGTGATTTGATTCATTTTTCTATCTCCTTCATGAAAACTGGCTCCATGAGGGTCTGGACCAATCTCCTTGCTCAATATGGTGTTTTTGTTTTGATTTGTTTTTTTGTTTTTGAGACAGAGTCTCGCTCTGTTGCCCAGGCTGGAGTGCAGTATCGTGATCTTGGCTCACTGCAACCTCTGCCTCCTGGGTTCAAGCGATTGTCCTGCCTCAGCCTCATGAGTAGCTGGGACTACAGGCATGTGCAACCACACCCAGCTAATTTTTGTATTTTTTTTTAGTAGGGATGGGGTTTCACCATGTTGGTCAGGATGGTCTCGATCTCTTGACCTCGTGATCCGCCCATCTCTGCCTCCCAAAGTACTGGGATTATAGGTGTGAGCCACCGCACCTGGCTGGTTTTTCTGCTTTTTAACACAGATGAGGCACTTGATAAGTATTTGTTAAAGTGGGATTGTTAGGCCAAAGGTATGTGCCTTTTAAATTTCAGTAGATATTGCCAAATTACTTTCTCCCAAATGTGTACTGCTTTACATTTCTATTAATCATTTATGAAAGCACTTATATCCTCTCATCCCCACCAGTCCTGTACATTAGCATTCTGTTTGATTTCACCACTCTAGTAAATGGTCATTTGCATTTTTTCTTCTTGAGCACCTACATTTTGGACAAATTTAATTATATTAGCTCAGGTTCATACCAGACATTTTAGGCCTAAATGAAATGTGTTTATTTTGGGAATGCTTTCCTCCGATCCAGCTCTCCAGTTTGCATGTGACATACTGAATACTCCTTGTTTGGAAATTTCTGTGCTGTAAACTTATGCTGCTTTGGCAATCATGCTCTATACAGCTAGGAGAGTTTAGGTGCCAGTGAAAGATGGGTGGGTTCTGGGCATCCAAATGAGAAGGATGCAACAAATTAAAAGGAGAATCAAAGAAAGGGATGAGTCAGAGTTAGAAATGAGCAGAGTCTTGCAAGACTGGAGCCAAGGTAGGATCTGACAGTATAAAAGATCTTGAGCAAAGTGTTCCCAAGATGTCGATAGCACCTTAAGAACTTTGTAGGGCCCCTGTTTCTTCAGTGTCTGGGTGAATGTAGAGCAGAGACATAAAATGGAATTAGGAAGAGAAAGTAGATTTGTTGGGCAGTAAGACAATATAGAACCCAGATCTGAAAAAGCTTGGATTGAGGAAATTGGGCAAATAAATCTAAGACCAAGGACCACTAAGATCTTGCCCATTTGGACAAACCTGGACTTTGATGTTCATAAATGTACCCTAATAGACCCTCACTCTTGTATTAAGGTGGCGTTCTTACAAAGAAATAGTACATTCTCTTTTAAGAAGGGACCTGGGATAGGGTTCTGTTTTGGGGGAAAGGGTTCTGTTTTTGGCATCTTATGCCATGAGTACAAAGCCCTGGGGCCATGAGTGATGACAGTAGGAGATGTCAGCAAAGGTAGTTGTCATTGCTGGGGACTTGGGCATAAGGCATGCACAATCAATGGTTGTACTTATGGCCATAAGAAATAGTAAGCAGAAATCTCAGATGCTGGAAAAGGAACCCACAGCTGTAGCAGTAATGACTGAGTCTCTAGAACCCTAGGCTGCTAATAAACTTAATATTTTTTTTTGTTTTTTGTTTGTTTGTTTTTTTTGAGACAGCGTTTCACTCTTGTTGCTCAGGCTGGAGTGCAATGGCGTAATCTCAACTCACTGCAACCTCCGCCTCCCAGGTTCAAGCAATTCTCCTGCCTCAGCCTCCCGAGTAGCTGGGATTACAGGCATGCACCACCACACCTGGCTAATTTTGTATTTTTAATAGAGACGGGGTTTCTCCATATTGGTCAGGCGGGTCTCAAGACTCCCAACCTCAGGTGATCTGCCCCCCTCCGCCTCCCAAAGTGCTGGGATAACAGGCGTGAGCCACCGTTCCTGGCCTAAACTTAATAATAGCAAGTACTAACAGTTTGGGGGCAGGAAAGAAGTAGAGGTGGGCAGGATCTTTTAAAATTTGTTTAAGGACTCAAGGCCTAAGCAAATTGTGAACCAAGCTACCAAAATCTGGGGGACAAAGGCACAAAGAAATGAGGTGGAGTCTAACAATGGCCAAGCCCCAAGATTCATCACAGTCTGTCCAAATGTTTTCTATCACCTCCATCTTCACTGTGATCTGGAGCAATTTTATAATTAATTTTTGTAAGATGTAACAGTTTCTCGTGCTGAACTATGTATAGGAAGAAATGATCTCCTTAGGAACATTCAGTCCTAAAATTCTGAAATGGGGTGAGTGCTGAAACGGGGTGAAATGGGGCCATCAGGTACTGATGGTGCATGAAGGGTGCATGAAGTTTGGTTTTCCTTTAATTTCCCCATTGTCCAGGGAGGATTTCAGTGTACAGTTTCTAGTGTAGTCCAGGCTTGTGTTCAATGCTTCACTTAATATGGATTTCTTTTCCTGGCAGAATATACCTTACTATTAAATAAATCTCACTACTAGGAAGTCAGATAGGCTCCCTACATTTTCCCATTTTGTTTCACCTCATTGCTTATAACTCATGATAGTAAATAATTCCTCTCCCCAGCATGGCACTTTGAAATAAGCACTACTGTATTTTTGACAGCGCTCTGTAAGATTTTCTACTGTGTTACAGTTACATATTTTACTTACAGTCTCTCCTGGTTCCAATTATTACAACCAGTTTGGGTCCGCACAACATACTTCAGCCCTCACCGTCTGTTCTACCTAGACGAATGTTTGTAAATGTCTCACCTTTAGAATATAATAAAAAGCCCTTTGAATATCTTTGGAATTATTGATGTCGTAAATGAGGAGAAACATCTGTATTTATTTATTTATTTATTTTTTAATCAAGACGGGGTTTCACCATGTTGGTCAGACTGGTCTTGAACTCCCGACCTCAGGTGATCTGCCCGCCTTGGCCTCCACAGTGCTTGGATTACAGGCCTGAGCCACCACGATCGGCCGAAACATCTGTATTTAACATGTTTTTATGCGTGCTCAGAAATGAGAGAATTGTAGTGAATTTTGACTCTTTAAAAAAATGCTAACAGCAATAACAACAATTGCAACAACAACAAAATTTTTTAAACGTGTTCCCTAGAAAGGTAGGTAAGAACAAATCTCAACAATAATAAATCATTAATGGCTTGGCTGTCTTTTTTTTTTTGGCGTGCAGAGCTCACTGCAGGGTTCAAGTGATTCTCGTGCCTCAGCCTTCTGAGTAGCTGGCACTACAGGCGTGTGCCACTATGCCCAGCTAATTTTTATATTTTTAGTACAGACAGAGTTTCACCATTTTGTCCATGCTGGCCTTGAATTCCTGATCTCAAGTTATCTGCCCCCCCTTGGCCTCCCAAAGTGCTTGGATTACAGGCATGAGCCACCACACCCGGCCAGCTGTCCTGCTTTTGTGGATAAAGACAAATATAATCTTCCTATTAGTCTTTCTATTCAAATGAAGCCAGTGTAATTTTCAGTGTATTGTAGTAGCAGCAAGAATATTTCACATATAGCTACTTTTTAAAGAGGGAATTGATAAATAATATTTTCCTACAAGGAAAAAAATCAGATCTCTAAATATGAAAACTCATTGTCAAGGCAAAAAAGCTAGCCAATTGCTGAACAAAAGCTGGCTGCAGTATAGGCAGTTTAGTTGGCAGTCCTATCACTACCTGCTGTGTGTATTTATGTCCAGATGGCCAAAATTCCAAGCAAATCCTTGAAGCACAGGTGGTGCTGAGATGCTGGTTCTGCATGGGAGGTTGTGTGTAGCACCCACCTTCCACAGCATGTAGGCTCTCTAAGTGAACCCTGCCAAGCCCCAGAGTCATTGCTATCCATGTGTGGGTGGTGATTGATGATGCTGAGTTAGGGGATCCTTGAGTAAGGAACAAGGCAGCTGAGTGAAGAGACACTTTCCTTCCCTGATTTGAGATAGTGTTTCTTAAGGTGTGGTCTATGGACCACCTGAATTGGTATAATCTGGGTGCCTAATAAAATTGTGAGGCGGGTCCAGTCCTATTTCTGATTTAATCAATCAATTTTTATAGATACAGTTCAGGAGTCTGCATTTCTTGGCAAGATGCTTTTTTTTTTTTTTTTTTTTTTTTTTTTTTGAGACAAGGCCTCACTCTGTCACCCAGGGTGGAGTGCAGTGTTGTGATCTTGGCTCACTACAGCCTCAACCTCCTGGGCTCAAGTGATTCTCCTACCTCATCCCCTGGAGTAGCTGGGACTATAGGCACATGCCACCATGCCTGGCTAATTTTTAAATTTTTGTACAAAGGGGGTTTCACCATGTTGTCCAGGCTGGTCTCAAATTTCTGAACTCAAGTGATCTACCTTCCTCGGCCTCCCAAAGTGCTGGGATTACAGGCATGAGCCACCACGCCTGGCCAAGATACATTTTTAAACAAGCTTCAGGATGATTCTTCTGAGCACTAAATTTAAGAACGATTAATTTGACATTAGTCGGATAACACATGCATACAAATTGTTTACGAAATTTAAAGAGAGCACAAAGGCCCATCTGCCTATGGGCACAGGATACCCAACTAGGTGCCTAACCACATAGCTTTCTCTGGCTCCTGGTGATCTTTCCCAAATAGTAAACTGCCTCAATATTTACATATAGACAATGCAACCTATGGCAATTTCACAACTGGATTTCTAGGACAGTTCCAACTTAATCTCAGTTCATTCTTTTCAATTAAAGAAAAATATTTTAATATTAAATCGTGTATTTGGAAAATCTCATTTACCCCTGCTCTTTCCATATCATTCAATTATTAATATCAGGAACACTCTATAAGGCTGAGTGCAGTGGCTCAGGCCTGTAATCCGAGCAGTTTGGAAGGATGAGACGGGAGGATTGCTTGAGGCCAGGAGTTTGAGACCAGCCTGGGCACCATAGCAAGACTTTGTCTCTACTAAAAAAAAAAAAAAAAAAAGTTGGAAATGATGGCTCACAACTGTAGTCCCAGCTACTTGGGAGGCTCAGGTGGAGAGAATCACTTAAGCCCAGGAGAGTGAGGCTGTAGTGAGCCATGATTACGCCACTGTACTCTAGCCTGGGCAGCAGAATGAGAATCTGTCTTTAAAAAAAAAAAAAGATCACTCTATATGGACTCTTCTCTAGATTGAGGTGACACAGAGAGCAATTAGTGGCATTCCTCGTTTTCAGCTTTTAAGAAGTCTTTGTAAATATGTAATAGAAGTAATAGTCAGGACTCCATGTTTGGGTCCCCTTCCACGAACACTCCCTTCGCGGAAGCCTGTCTTCCCCCTCCTAAACTCCATCTCTCTCTATTCCCTTCCACTCATTGTGGGAACTGTCTTTCCTCTCCTGGATTCCATCTTTTCTTTCTCTCACTCAGTGTGAGAGCTGTTTCTTTCTCTCTCCTTCTCCTGTTTCTTTCTCTCTAAAAAAAAAAAAAAAAGAAAAAAATATAGAAGGTATAGTCTAAAAGCCAAAGCATTTTTCAGTTGCATGAAAGAGAATCAGAGAAAACGAAGTGTTGTTTTGTGGATTGTTTTTAATTCAAAAACTAGATTTTGAATATCAAGAGTCGTTTACTTAAGTGGCAGTGACAAGATTCAAACCCAGATCTGTGATTGCAAAGGCTAAGCTCTTGAACTCAGCGTTATACCTGCATCTCTCTTTTGCTTGCTTTCTATTTCAGTGTGGTCTGTGCTAAGGTATGTTAGACTCTTACTCCTTTTTGCAGGTTTTTTTTCAATTTCCATTTGTTTCAATTTCCAGGTTTTCCTAAACTGTCTCCCACAAATTGCTTACCTTCCCAGTAGTTACCTCTATTTACCTATCAATAATGAGGGCCCTGTGTTTTCTGGCCAACAGCGTTTTCATTCTGTTTATATTACTGATGGAACTGGTGTTTGTTTTTGTTCCTTCTGGAAGGAAAAGTAAGTTTATGATTGAAATCTAAACTGAAAGTGTATCCCCCATCAGGTAAAATATGGATGCCACTTTACTACAGTCCCATCTGGGATCTTCTTAGGTGTTCCATAGACCAAGTGCTATGGTCTGAATGTGGATGTTCCTCCAAAATTCATTTGTTGACATCCTAGCCCCCAAAGTGATGGTATTAGGAGGTAGGGACCTCTGGGAGGTGATTACATTGAGAAAACACAGCCTTCATGATTGGGTTAGTGCCCTTATAAAGAGGCTACAGAGAACCAGTTTGTCCCTTCCAGCATGTGAGGACACAGGGAGGACATGCCATCTCTGATAAGGGGGTTCATCTAGTGAACCCCCACTGAGAACCCAACCATGCTCGCCCTCTGATCTTGGTCTTCCCAACCTCCAGAACTCTGAGAATAAATTTCTATTGTTTATAAACTGTCTAGTCTGTGGTATTTTGTTATAGTAGCCCAAAGAGACTGAGATACCTGGCTACAGAAATTCTGGGATATTATTATAAACAATTTTATACCCTATGTTGTGAAGCCTATTCTAATTATTTGCTACTGTAGATAATTACTTAAAGAATCAATGACGTAAAAAATACTTTATTCTTGTATCTCCACTTTTGTGGATTTTGGGGGTCCAGCTGGGCAATTCTAACTTAGAATCTCTTATGCAGTTCATATTAGATGTTGGCTGAGGCTGGAGTCATCCAAGAACACAATTGGCAGTACAAGAGAGGTTCTTCACTCATGTCTTGTACATGGGCTAAGATGGCTTGAATAGCTGGGAGCATCCTGGGCTTATTTCTCCATGTGGCCTCTCCATGTGGCTAGCTTGGGCTTCCTTACAGCAAGGAAATCTCAGGGTAGTCAGAGTCCATATATAGTAGCTGTCTGTCCCTGGAGTGAACATTCCAAGAGACCAAGGTGAAAGCTGCAAGGCTTCTTCTGACCCAGCATTGGAAACCATGCAGAATCACTTTCACTGCATTCTATTGATCCTATGATAACTAATAGATTTTCAGAGAAGGGACTACAGAGGGGAATGAATATTGGTAGGTATGGTTCATTAGGAAACCGCTGTGGTTTGAATATGTGCCCCAAGTTTATGTGCTAGAAAGTTAATCCCCAGTGCAGCAGTGTTGAAAGGTGGAACCTTTAAGAAGTGATTATGTCATGAAGGCTCTGCCTTATGAATGGATTCAGGTCATTATCACAAAGGTGGGTTCATTATCAAGGGGAGTGGGCTCCTGAAATAAGAATAAGTTGGGCTCAATCTCTCTTCTTGCTCATGCTCACACTTCTGCTTTCTATCTTTTGCCCTGGGATGACCCTTGCCAGATGCTGGTGCCATGCTCTTTGACTTCTCAGCCTCTAGAACTGTGAACCAAATAAACCTCTATTGTTTATAAATTACCCAGCCTATGATATTCTGTTACAGCCTCAGTAAAAACACTAAGGCAGAGGCCATCTTTTAGAAAATAGCTACCACACAGTCTAGACCTATAACTGTTTTCCCTCAGGCCACCCCAGCTGAAGGAAAAAGACAAGGATATGACTAAGACTTCTACTGCTAATAGAAGTAGCTTTTCAAGTTCTCTCCCATCATTTGGCTGGTTTCCAGAATGTGTTCAAGTTTTTCTGCTTCCAGTGTTAATGCTGTTTTCTGCCATCTGGTAACTTTATTTAGCAACTGCTTCTTCTGTTATCTCAGAATATGACCTTGATAGTATTGCTGAGGTCTGACCTTGCTATTTGAATGATGTCAATCTTACTGCTTCTCCTTGAGGTGTGACAGTCCTCTGATTTACTTGAAGGAGTGTTTCCTTCTGTATCAGTGTTACAGATTTTTATTCGATTCCCAAAAGTGTAGTTTAGTTCCCTCAAAATTTTAGAATCATTTTATCTGTATTTTATTCAATTCCTCCAGGTCAAAGGGAATTTAGTGGCATCACTGGAAGGCACACTCAAATTTATCTTTCAATTCCCCAGCTTGAATGAGTAGCCTTCTGTTTCCTGGGATTCCTCTATTGACTTTATATATGCTTCACTGCTTAACTCAAGATCTCTTTAAAGAGGTGCAATGAGTCAGAATTATTGGGGTCCAGGGAGGCAGCAAATGTGCAACTTTGTTGACCCTAACTCATCATTCTCTGATGCTGGACATTTTAGGGGTCTAAATTAAAATTGCTGAGTTTGAATCATGTAAGAATGAAGGCACAGAGATAAGAAAATTAGGACTGAAATATTAGCTTCATTAAACTGATTTTCACCCATAGTTTTAGATTTGTAGCTGAAAGGGATTGCAAACAAAGTTCTGGCTTTTTCCCCCAGAAACTGAACTTCCTCCTGCAGAAAACTTCCTGCTAAGATTATTACATCTTGGAGAACAAACTGGAATGATAAAGTCATGTGGCCAGGCTGGCTCCTCAAAAGATCCCAGAAGGGGTGAGCCAGCCTGGCCAAACATGTCCTTCTTAAAAATTCACCGAATCAGCAAGTCATTCTCTCATGGGGTGGAGTGAGGAGTGAAAGAGGCTGAGAGGGATCCTATTCTATTCATCCCTCCATGGAAAACATGAGGAGAGGCAAATATATGTTTTTCTGTATTGAACATCTCTCCCTCCCTCCCTCCCTGCCCAGATATGTTAGAGAAGAAGCACATAGCACTCTGAAATTCCCAACATTTGTGCCTCTCATTGCCCAGAGGGCAATTGGCCTGTGGCGGAATGCCAGAGATCCTGAGTTAGGCATGCCATAAGTGTGCTCACCTACCTCTGAATCTTTTTTTATATTGTTTCAGAAATACCATTGTAATTACCAGATAAAACCACATCTCCAAAAGCGAGGTGGAAAGATAAGGATAAACACAACTTCGAATTTAGAGATATGATCCAGAGCCCGAGGAGACCCTTCACTATGACCTAGTAAGTCACAATTTTCTACCCATCATGTTTCATTTGAAGGACTGTTTGTTATTGTGTAGTACAAATGAAGCAGGAGTAAGTTTCAGATGTTTTTATGTAGATGTATGAATAGGTGTGTGCATGAATATGTATGTAAATTACCTGTTCATGGCAGCATATGCATATGTAAATGTGATGCCTGTGCTTTCCTGACATAAATATTTCATAGGTTTCTGTTATGAGGTTTGAGACTGGAGGTTTGGCACCCCTGTGTGTTGCCTTTGAGCTACCTCTCACATGTAATTTGCACATTAAACATATATGCGTGCTTCTTTATAGCTCTATAATTGTCACATCTACATAATATATGTGCTGAATAGACAAAGAGCTTCTTTTCCTTTCGAATTAAAATTTCAAAAATACTAATCCATCTTCAGAAGCAAAAACACTGTTCAAAGTATGCAATAAGATACTCATTAACACTGAGCAATGAAAACCGGTTGTAATTATGGTATGCAATAAGTTCTGGTGGTGGGCACAGAGAACTATGCAATGGGCTTTACAAGTCATAACTCCACCTCAGCACGTCTGACAAGCAGCCAGACCCTACCCTGGGTCTCCTGTAATTACCCAATATCCAGGAATGTTGTGCAAATTAGTTTCTGAGAAACATTTTTAAAAGATCATACGAGTATATAAGGAGCAAAACATAAGATCTTTACTATCCCATTGTATTTTATGTTTAATAAACACATAGTACCAATCAGATATTGTTCTAGGATCTTGAAATAGATTAGCTCATCTAGCCCTCACAGCAAATTAGTAAGTCAGAAACCAGTATTATTCCCGTTGGGGTTGGGAGGATTGAGGCATAGCAAAGTTAAGCACGTTGTCGAAGGTCAGCCAGCTGAGACTTGAATGTAGGCAAGGCTGGTGCTAAAGGTCATGCACACAATCACACTACCTCCCCTCCTTCCAGCCTGAACATATGATACCCAATAGCATTCTAGTCCCAGCGATCCTACTGCTCCTTTAACCCGCTGGAGCTTCCAGTCTCCCTCTTTAAAAGAAGATTAATTTATAACTATTATTTACTAAACCCATTCCAGTAGATGAGAACAAATGAAATGGACCTTGAGTTTCTCAAAGTTTTTATCCTGATTCAACATCGAATTTTAATTGTCTGCAAGTTTTTTTTGAATATTGTAAGATAAACCTATCAATGGGTTGAAAATTTATAAACAAATTCTAACTTTGTTATGCTATTTCAGTTGTTGCAAGTAAGATTTGAGGTGAATTGAATGAGTTGATGCATGTAACATGAAAAGGCTTTGATAGCTTCCAACCGTGAAGCTCTAACCCCCTGAGTATTTACTCTTGCAAATCGCTTCCTCCATGTTCTAGCAGATGCCTTCTTAGTAGTCTAGTTCCTGAAATGAATCCATCTCCTCAGTTGTGTTCCTAGGTCCAGACCTTAAACCCTGGCCACAATTATGAACACTAATTGGTAGGCTCAGCAGAGAGGCTAAGGGTTGAATAGGCACCAAGAACAAAAGTAGGTTCTCTCCTTAGAGCTGTGTGAATGAAAAGGGTGGGAAAGGTCAACTTGCTGCTGCTTGCACTGAATCCACTCTGAAAGAGAGGACTTCATTCTGGCATATCTCCCAGCAAACAAAATAGAAAAGAAATCCCTCAAGGGAAAATCTTCTCTTTGGATTTTGTCAGATGATACAGATCTTATAGAAAAGCACACACAAAAAGAAACCAATCTACCCCATAGCTTTTGGGACAAAATGAGATTATATTTAGATAATGGCCTTGGGTTCTACAAACTGTCTGAGGAGCTCTTGCCCTGTGACTTTGCTTTGCTGAGAGCTTATTGTTGAACCCAGTCAGCGAGCTCACTCCAGGATCCTAGGGTGGTCTGGCAGGCATGGTTCTAGGGCATCCTGTGCCCATCGTGCCAAGGACGCAAGGACAGGAAGGCAGGAGCAGGATTCTCCAGATATGAATAAACAGAGGGGGAGGCTTTCAGTGACTTCGATGGGAAAAACATCACACACAGCTTTTCTTTTGAAGTGGCAGTGACGTTATGAAATGAATAGTTTTTCCTCTCAGCATAAAGTGGAGCAATTTCCCTGGGGCATTTTGCTCAGGTTTTTGACCAACAGGAATGCAAGGTCTGGATTTAGGTGGAAGTAGAAAAGTACTTGAATGTCTCATGGAGTCTGTTAAAAATTCATATAGTTTGATTTCTGAAATTTTCCAAATGAGAATCATGAATGGATTTTCCCTTATCCAGAAGAGTTCTAGGTGTAAGAAGTTTGAGATGTGTGGCCCATGGCAAAATAGTTTAAAACAGCCCAAATCCTTTCATCAAATGACCAAATTAAATGATCATATTGAGCACAGGGTCCTTTAACTCAATCATAATATTCAGATACACAGAAAACACTATGAAGATAACATCTCCTATCTGGAGATTGTAACCAGAGAAACTCTCTAGTTTGTGATTGATTGTTTTTTGTTTTGTTTTCTGAGATGGAATCTCCCTCTGTCGCCCAGGCTGGAGTGCAGTAGCGCCATCTTGACTCACTGCAACCTCTGCCTCCCAGATTCAAGCGATTTTCCTGCCTCAGCCTCCCAAGTAGCTAGAACTACAGGCTAATTTTTTGAAATTTTTTTAGTAGAGACGGGGTTTCACAATGCTGGCCAGGCTGCTCTCAAACTCCTGACCTCAAAAGATCATCCTCCCGCTTAGGCCTCGCAAATTGCTGAGATTACAGGTGTGAGCCCCGCCCCCGCCAATTGTTTTAAATCAAACTCATCAAACACTTGAAACAAACATGATTCAATGGGCCATTAGGTGTTGGAGTAAATTTGAATAGGACCATAAACTCAAAGAGCATTCATGAATATTTTTTGATAATAAAATTGAAATTCTTCAGGGTTAATGATATATGCAGCAAGAATTGCCAAATCTTTTCTAAATCTAGACTGGCATTTTCTAAAACTGGATCCGCCTTTTCCTTTGTAATTTATTTGGCTGGTCTGTATGCCTGGCTGAGTTTATCAGCTCTTTCCCTCCAGATTCTCTTCATCCCTACAACAATTGAGAAACTCAAGAAGGAGAGTTGAACCCTGGTTTAACTCTTAATGCCCTGGCATGTTGAATCACTTCTACTGCTGAAGACAGAAAGAACTCTCAGCCGGGTGTGGTGGCTCATGCCTGTAATCCCAGTACGTAGAGAGACTGAGGGGAGAGGATTGCTTGAGCCCAGGAATTCAAGCTGGCAGTGAGCTATTATCGTATCACTGCACTCCATCCTGGGCAACAGAGCAAGAGTGAGGCACTGTCTCCGAAAAAGAAACAAAGAAGGAAAGAAAGTGAGGGAGAAGAAAGAAAGAGAAAAAGAAAGAGAGAAGAAAGGGAGGGAAGGGAAAAGAAAGAGAGAAGGAGAAAGAAAAGTATTTCTGGCAAACTAAGGTCTTTCACAAATACTACAACTTTGGGGTTCTTATGTTTTATTATTTTGTACTATATTGTACAGAAATACTACAATCGCATTGTAGTAGTATCATTTAATTGATCTGTATAAATGTCTATAATGTATGACCTAATTAGTCATACAAGGAGTACACTTTAGTTGTTTCTTTAGTTCTGAATACAAAAGTTTACATAAATACAGCACAAAGGAATTTTCTGGAAGTGTTGGCAGCTAAGCAGCTGGACCAGTGTTTTTTTTTTCCCCTCCAAAACTCTCTCTTCCTATAAGAATTCCATAGCATACTACAGACATCACCAGAACCTTTTTTCAACAAACTGACATTAAAACTCACATAAATTCAAAGAAAAGGGAGACGTGTTTCTGAAGCCATGTGGTGAGACTAACATCCTAAAAAAAAAAATGTTGATTCCAGCAGATGTGCTTCCCCTTTCAAAATGATAAAATCTAGAAAGCTTTTATTTCTCTTGAAGATCACAACAATTTGGCTTTCTGACATATCACGGAGAGTGTACTCTCCAAAGGCACAAAAATAAATGTTAACCTAGTGAGTGCTGGCACATTATTTGAAGTACGCTAGCAGTGTTTTCCTTTTCTGGAGAAAACAGCCTGAACCACACGCCTGCCCCTACCATCTCTAAGGAATTCATGCTTCTGAGGCCCTGCTGCAGAAACTTTTTTTTTTTTTTTTTTGAGATGAAGTCTCGCTCTTGTCCCCAGGCTGGAGTGCAGTGGTGAGATCTCGGCTCATTGCAACCTCTGCCTCCTGGGTGCAAGCAATTCTCCTGCCTCAGCCTCCAGAGTAGCTGGGATTACAGGTGTGCACCACCATGCCTGGCTCATTTTTGTATTTTTAGTAGAGTCGGGGTTTTATCATGTTGGCCAGGCTGGTCTGAAACTCCTGAGCTCAGGCAGTCTGCCCACTTCGGCCTCCCAAAATGCTAGAATTATAGGCATGAGCCACCGAACCCGGCAACAGAAACTTTTTAATTGTTTAAGTCTCCTTCCTCTGCTATGGTAGTGCTGTTTGGGGCAAACAGATCAGATGAATGAGCTGGAGTCCTGGCCCTCTAGCTACAGTTGTGGGGTGACATCCGTATCAGTCCCACTGATGCTTCATCCTCCTTCTAGATAAACAAGCATCACCATTTACAAAAATTATATATTACTTCAAAGGCTACTTAGTGAGATTCATTCCTCTGAGAAATACCACCCTGTTGATCTTGCTCAGGACTCCCTCACTGTAAAACCCACCCCCCTCAACCCCCTACCCCACCCCCTGCCCAATGTATTCTAGGCAATTGCAGTCAGTAGGTTAACTAGGAGGCTGCTGAGACTGAATGACCCAGAGTCCTAGAAAGACATTAAAGATCTAGATTTATGCTGTCCAATGGAAATGCAAGTCACATATGTGCAGTGGTTCCCCCTTATCCACAATTTCTGTGATTTCAGTTAACCACAGGCAACTGTGGTCTGAAAATATTAAATGGTAAATTTCAGAAACAATTCATAAATTTTAAGTTGTGCACTGTTTGGAGTAGCGATGAAATCTCATGCTGTCCTTCTCTGTCCTACCCAGAATATGAATTAACCCGTTGTCCAGTGTCTCCAAGATGTCCACACTCCCAGCTATTAGTTACTTGCTAGTCATCTCAGTTATGACATCAGCAGTCTTGGTATCCAATGCTTGCGTTCAAGAAACCCTTAATTTACTTAATAATGGCCCTAAAGCTCAAGAGGAGTGATGCTGGTAATTCAGATAAGCCCAAGAGAATCCGCAAAGGGCTTCTTTTCAGTGAAAAGTTGAAAGTTCTTGACTTTAGAAAAAAAATCAGCTGGGTGGGATGCCTTACGCCTGAATCCCAGCAATTTGGGAGGCTGAGGTGTGTGGGTCACCTGAGGTCAGGAGTTTGAGACCAGCCTGGACAACAAACGTGATGAAAACCTGTCTCTACTAAAAATACAAAAATTAGCCGGGCGTGGTGGTGAGCACCTGTAATCCCAGCTACTTGGGAGGCTGAGGCAGGAGAATTGCTGGAACCTGGCAAGCCGAGGTTGCAGTGAGCCGAGATCGCACCATTGCATTCCAGCCTGGGGAACAAGAGCAAAAACTCCATCTCAAAAAAAAAAAAAGAGAAAAAGAAAAAAGAAAAAAAAAATCAGCCAGGCTCAGTGGCTCATGCCTGTAATCCCAGCACTTTGGGAGGCCGAGGCGGGCGGATCACTTGAGGTCAGGAGTTTGAGACCAGCCTGGCCAACATAGGAAACCCTGTCTCTAATAAAAATACAAAAATTAGCCAGACATGGTGGCGGGCGCCTGTAATCTCACCTACTTGGGAGCCTGAGCAGGAGAATCACTTGAACCAGGAGGCGGAGGTTGCAGTGAGCCGAGACTGTGCCACTGCACTCCAGTCTGGGCAGCAGAATGAGACTGTGTCAAAAAAAAAAAAAAAAAAAAAAATAGGAAAAAGAAAAAAAAAGAAAAAAAATCCTGTGCTGAAGTTGCTAAGATCTGTAGTTAGAATGAATCTTTTATCCGTGAATTGTGAAGAAGGAAAAATAAATTTGTGCTAGTTTTGCTGTCACACCTCAAACTGCAAAAGTTACAGCCACAGTGTATGTATGACAAGAGCTTAGTTAAGTTATAAAATTCATTAAATTTATGGGTGGAGGACAGGAACAGAAACATGTTCTGATTGGTGGCACTCAGGTTTGGCACTGTCTATGGTTTCGGGTAGTCACTGGGGGCCTTGGAATTTATTTCCTTGGATAAGCCAGGGGAACTATTGTAATTTAAAATTGTCTAGTAACCTTGTTGAAAGATTTAAAAGAAAAACAGGTAAAGTGAATTTTAATAGATTATTCTTAACCTAGTATATTCGAAATAATCTATGGATCTTATTCAAATGTTACCAATTGTCCCATTAATTAATGTTTTCTGGTCTAAGATCCAAACTACCAGTCTAGAGCTTCCTTTAGTGTGGAACCATTTATCGGTCTTTGACTTTCCTGACGTTGACACTTCTTAAGAGTCTTGCTCAATTATTTTGTAGATCTCTCTTAATTTGGGTTTGTGTGATGTTTTCTCATGATTAGATTGAAGTTATGTATTTTGGTCCAAAAAAACTGCGGAAGTTCTGTTGTGTCTTTCTTGGAGTAACCGATTTGTGGAGAGATACTTTGAGACATTGTAGGCAAATGGCTTATTATACTTTGTCCTCTAATTTTAGCATCTGTTGTTGAGTCTTGCCTGAAACAGTTATTACAGCAGTGTTTGCCAAATGGTCGTTTTCTGTTTTTACCATTCCTTCTACATTTATTAGTTAAAATTCTGTTATAAGAGAGAATTTCTGCTTCTTCCCCATTTGTTTGTTTACAATAGTATTTGCTTCTTCTCCATTTGTTTATTTGCAATAGTATGAACTCAAATTCTTACTTGATGCAATGGGTTATAAATCATTCCTAAGATTATGTATTTTGTTGCTCAAATCATCCCAGATTAGCCATTTGGAGCCCCTTAAAGTTGGTTCATGTGTCCCTTCAAGATGCCCTTATCCAGGAGCACTTTCTTAGTTTTTGGCACTGCATGTTATTCTAGGCTCATCTTGTATTTTCTTTGCCCAGACCTGGAATCAGCCACTGATAAAGAACACCAGTGCCTTTTAATAGAGAATGGCATTTAGAAGACAACCATGGAGCAATAGGTGTGCTCATTACCATGAGATATTACTATTCCCAGAACCTTTCTGTGAACAGATCCAGATAGCATATGTACATATGTATGCATGTAGGTATATATATGCACACACACACTCATATTTATATCTATATTTATTTCTCTATATTTCTATGTAAGTGGAAAACCATAAATTCACAACACCTTCAATTCCAACCCAACACCATAGGATTCACTATTTTTTTTTTATTTGACACAGAGCCTTGCTCTTTCACCAGGCTGAAGTGCAGTGGCGTGATCTCAGCTCACTGAAACCTCCACCACCCGGGTTTAAGTGATTCTCCTGCCTCAACCTCCTGAGTAGCTGAAATTACAGGTGCCCACCACTATGCCTGGCTAATTTTTGTATTTTTAGTAGAGATGGCATTTCACCATGTTGCCAGGCTAGTCTCAAACTCCTGACCTCAGGTGATCCACCCACCTTGGCCTCCCAAAGTCCTAGGATTACAGGTGTGAGCCACTGTGCCCAGTTTGTAATATATTATGTCTTTGAACATTGCACTGAAGGTAATCATCCTTCCAGAGGCCATGATCACCCCCTTCTTTGCATGGATGCCCTTGGCTTAATACACTTGAGCTGCAACATGATGTCAGTGTTGTCCTGTGATTAGGATGCCCCCCATCCTACTTAGGCCCTGATGGTTTGTACCTGGCTGCCACTCTCCTCTCTTATCCCTTACCTGAGTCCATAGCCACATGGAGGAGAATAGATACCTAAACATAGGGTTCAGTTAGCAAGGAAGAAGAGGAAAGTAGATTTTGAATAGGCAGCCAACAGTGCCTGCTACAAACATCCATTACCATTTTGGTATAAGTAACGACTGTCTTTTGGGTAACTATGCAACTGTTCAAACCGTCCTTGTGGTTTCAGTGAGGCTGGACCCAACTTTGTCTCCAGTGAGGGCTAGTTAAACATATTTCAATCCGTTGACACTGTGGCTGGTTCGAGAATGGGCATATGACCTAAGTCAGGCCAATGAGAGCCTTGCCTAAAATTGCTAAAAGGATTACATAGAAATTGAATCTCTTTCTAATGGTATTGCCAGGCCTGGGGGCTGCTGATAATCATTTTGCCACCACATCAGAAAATGAAGCCAACATAAAGGAAAGCAGATTTGTAACTTGGAGAAAAAGACAGATTTCATACATCATCATGTAAGCATCTTGATCCAGCCATGCCTGAAGCTAGATATATTCCTTGGCTTTAGTTGTATGAACCAATAACTTCTGCTTTTTGCTTAAGCCCATTTGATATGTATTTCTACATCTTGTAATCAAAAGAATGATAACTGATACAGCTGGACCTTAGATGGCTTTTGTATTCTTGGGAAGGCTTAGGTACTATAATTCTTAGCCTAATATAGTGGGAAGAGGCAAAGATGATAACTATGAACTTTAAGTGAGAACATGAAAAAGTTGAAGGGTCAGTAATGGTTAAAAAACTTTTCCTTGGACCCTGATAACATTTTTAAATTGCACACCAGGCTTGCTTAACTAGTCTACTTCCTTTCTATATCTGAAAAATGGTGACAACAACACTGAAACTTTCAAATTACTCCTCCCAAAGATCAGGCAAGGAATTCTTAGCACATGTTTTAAAGCAACTTAAATTCCTCAAGAGATGCAACTAAGTGTGTTCTTTATCGTATTTTCCTATGCCGCACTTCTATTCATCCCCTAGCTTGCAGCCAAGAAAAAGAACTGTTATTAAACACTTGAACATATGGCATATATCCCTTTTTGAAAAATAAACTTATGCAAGAAAGAGCTTTGGAGGCCACATGTGGGCATCTCAAGACAGTGATCCAAAAGGAAGTCACAAGCCTCAAATGAACAAAATGGGTGTTTTAGTCCAAAGACAATGATTTGGTTCTCTAGGCTTGTTTTAGTCATCCATTTGGCACCAGGACAGAGGTCACTCTTCCAGTTGTGCACTGTAACATCTTGCCTGTGGTTAGCAAAGAAAAGTGAGGCAAAGAGAAGCAGTCAGCAGGACTCAACAGAAGTGGGACATGAAGCAGCTTTTCTCACAGCTGTGCATCTTACATTGTCTCTTTAAACCTAAAAACTTGGAATTTCAGGAGTTTTCTTTCTGTTCTTTATTTCTTTTTCCTTTCAAATGACAGATTTCTCCTTTTCTTTGTCTGTTATGATTTCCGGTCCCCACTTGGTGTCAGCCCCACCCTGACACCAAGGATGTGGTGCTGTGATAGCCGTGTGGCAGAACCACATGGTAGCTACTAAACTGCCACTCACTCCCCAGGGGAAAAGACTTAAAGCTGTAATCCTGTAATCTCTTCTTCGAACACTGACTCCATTTCACTTGAAGCAGTCAAAAATGAATGGCTTTTGTCATTTGGAATCTGAGCACATACGGATGAATTTTAAGTAAAAAAAAAAATGTAATGGTAAAGATGGCAACAATATCTTCTGTGTTGAAGACAAATGTGATCTCATCATACTAAAACCATGTTGCAACGCTCTACTCCTTATTTCCTCATCCTGCTGAAGCTGCAAAGAAGACTGAACTATTACTCTTGCCTCACGTTGATCAGATAAGGAAGTAGCTCTGCCATATAGCATATTTTTTTTTTGAGAAGGAGTTTCAGTCTGTTGCCAGGCTGGAATACAGTGGTGCGATCTTGGCTCACGCAACCTCCACCTCCTGAGTTCAAGCGATTTTTCTGCCTCAGCCTCCCAAGTAGCTGGGACTGCAGGTGGGTGCCATCACGCCCAGCTAATTTTTTTTTTTTTTTTTTTTAGTAGAGACAGGGTTTCACCATATTGGCCAGACTGGTCTTGAACTCCTGACCTTGTGATCCACCCGCCTCGGGCTCCCAGAGTGCTGGGATTACAGGCGTGAGCCACTGCACCTGGCCGCCATATAGCATTTTTAAAGATCTGACGAACAGAAAGGAAGTAAAGCTTCAGTATATGGCTGTATAAAATGATTGGCAACTCGTTTTTCGTTATCATAAAAAGAATATGTTTAATAAATAAATTTAGATTATTTAAAAGGACAGTCTGTCCAAACTTTCTTCTGGAAGCTACAAACCCAACAGCGCAAATCTAGGAAACCTCACCCTACCCTGGATAAAGAGACATTTCATGGCTCAACTTTTTACTTGAAATCACAGTTCTAAAGTTACCTGTCGAAAATATAAATTGACTTTATACCTCCAGTGAGATCTTTGGTCTTTTAGGAGAAAGAAAAGCATCACCTGGTTTCTTTCCTCCGTAAGTTCTTATAACTAACTAGGCCAGTTACCATACCTACCAGACACTACTTCCGAAGCAATTGTAGTGTCTCCTCTTTTACCTCCCCATCTGTTCAAAGTCCTATCATTTCTCACCTGAATGACTGCAAAAGTTAATTAACCAATTGCCTTGCCTAAATCTTCCACCCTGCCATAGATGCTTAAATTTTATCAGTGTCACCAAGAGATACCTCCAGTGCACTGCAGAATGCAGTCTTTAAAATGTGTCCCTGCTAATCTCTCCTGCCTCAGCTCTGTCACTCTTCCCACTTGATGCTCCAAGATGCCAAATCAGTTGGGAATTTCCTTACTGTCTCATGTGGGTCTTTTTCTCATTTGAACCTTTGCACATGACGTTACCTCCTCCAGTAACCCACTCAGCTGTTTCATAGCTGGTTACATAACTGCTGCTGGAATTTCAAAACTTAGCTCAGATATCAGACCTCTTTTGTGACTTCCCATCTGCATCCAAGCAAGGAACACTTGCCTACTTGCCTCCTATGTTGTCCTCCGTCATAGCACTAATATTATTATCTTTTACTTGTTTGTCTTACCTACATGCCTGGGAAGGGCTGAACCTTTCATTTCCACATTTCTATCACCTACCATCATTCTCAACTTACAGTTGGTGCCCAAATGTTGAATGAATGAACAAACAGTGTAGAATATGGAGAACTGATTGT
This sequence comes from Ateles fusciceps, assembly GCA_036589455.1. Taxonomy (NCBI): domain Eukaryota; kingdom Metazoa; phylum Chordata; class Mammalia; order Primates; family Atelidae; genus Ateles; species Ateles fusciceps. Next base: position 10,351,802 of record JAZHEH010001266.1, on the reverse strand, counting down.
AGTTATATAAAGTTTAAGCATTTGGGGGGCTTGCTTTTCTTTTTCTTTTCTTTTTTTTTTTTTGAGACATTGTTTCACTCTTGCCCAGGCTGGAGTGCAATGGCATGATCTCGGCTCATCACAACCTTTGCCTCCCCGGTTCAAGCGATTCTCCTGCCTTAGCCACCCGAATAGCTGGAATTACAGGCATACACCACCATGCCCAGCTAATTTTTGTATTTTTAGTAGAGACGTGGTTTCACCATGTTGGCCAGGCTGGTCTTGAACTCCTGATCACAAGTGATCCATGGGCTTGGCCTCCCAAAGCCTGGGATTACAGATGTGAGCCACAGTGCCTGGCAGGAGTTTGATTTTCAATTGACAGTGGCAATGACTAACTCTAGGTCCCTGTGTGAATTTATTCAGTTGGATGTTTTTGGTGAGATTGTTAGAAACTTTGAAATATATATATATTGCATCTCTGCTTCAGTTAACTGTAACAGCACTAAATTATTCAACACAGAACACTGTAAGGCAAACACGTAAATTCACCATAGGGAGCCAATAAAAGGTGTTAGAACCAGGGGGAAAGTTACTGATAAAATGTGACAAGATTTTCAAACAGAGGCAATATTGTTAATTTAAATTGCAGAGATCTTATTCACACTCATCAGCAAACCAAGGAAAAAGATTACAACTCATTTTGGAATATTTGGAAGATAAAACAGTCCTTGAACTCCCTGTACCTGAGTCATAGTCTAGCAATGCTTATCAAAATTTACGCTCTACCACTAAGGAAATCGAACTTTGCATCCTAGTAAGCCTGGTTTCCTATTTTCTAAATCCATTATCTTTAGTATAGATTCTGCACCCTTACTCACGTATGCTCCAATTTAGAATATTCTATGTCCTCTCTTTAGTCTAATCAACTTTAGTTCTATGTTCTTTATTCTCAACCTAAATCCTGCCGCAGTTTATATGGGCCACCTGCTCCCCTGGCCCATATGAACTGTGCCTTTTCTGACTTTCTACCACACACATATAGACGCTACTCACATGGCTTCTCTTGTACCCTGACTCCAACACTCCTTTATGCCTATTGTCATCTACAATTGAATGATACCTTTTCATTGTCCTCACATCTCTCACATTCTCTCTGTACTTGGTGTAAGTGACCTCCATGGTTAATCATTAGAATCATTCCTTTGCATGTATTTTCAACTCTTGCTTATAATACTTGCTTAACTAAACCTAGTCCAGGCATAGCTTCAACTTTCTGCCTATGGTGCAACTGCCCTTACGTAGCTGAGCATGACTGACTGAAAGAAAATGTCACCATGCCACTTGGTCTCATTTTGAATACATGATTACTAGCCTTGAGTGGGTTCTGCTTGACAGTCTTTTCCTAGGTCCCTATTCCATTCACTCTGTCAGGTGTTAGGTTGTGCAAGATAGTAAGTATTCAGAGAAGAGGGCAAACAGAATAGTCAGAAACACAGGAACCTGGCCTAGTTAGTTGATGGGTTCATTCACTTCCCTGTGTTATCTGAGTACTGCCAAGGGGTCCTGAGTTAATGCATATGTGTGCTAAGTGTGGGAGGAGGCAAGATGATGGGCAGAGCCCAGTCTGTGATATTACTTCTGTAACTGTTTTGAAGTTTGTGGGTGTGGGAATGTCTGCAAAATTTAATCAAAGTATTTGATCTAGAGATCTAATATTTTGGTAGACACTTCCTAGGAGAGCTTTCCGCTTTAAAAAGTAACATAGGAACTTAAGGGTCCATCAATGTCATACGTGTATACAATTCTCACCATTTTTCTCACTGCCAGACACACATACAAATGCTGGACTATTCCGTATATTTCCCAGGGAAATCATATCTTGATAATGTTATCATGCATTTAAAGGTAAACCTTAGCTCTGACTCTATAAGAAAACACATACAGCACAGATGGGTAACATGAGGGAAATAGATGAACTGGGACCAGTTACCCAAGGACATACTCATCGACATTCACATTTCTTTTTGCTGCTCTCCATTGCTGTGGCCCTTCGAGCTGGCTTGGATGGAGGGTGAATAGTGTTCTGATATGACAAAATTTCTATAATATCTGCCCACAAGGAAAGTGAGGGAGTAAGTTGTAGCTCAGGAGGTAACCAAGTTTAATAATGAATTTATTTTAATTGTTAATTCTTTTTAAAAATTCAGTCACTGACTCTTTGGTCTCTTTAATGTTTAAATGTTATATTCGTTTGGGTGGAGAGAGAAGGAAAGAGTGACATCAATAATTAGAAACGAACTGTAAGGAGAGGCAGAAATGAAACACAATGTCCTTATAACAGCATTCTCACAGAGACATGTCTGGGCTGCAGTTTCTCACTGAAGTCACTTATTTCAAGAAGTTCCTGCCTGCCACCCCCCAAATTAACTCTGCCGGGACCTCACGTAAACCAGTCCACATTAGACTTTATGAGATTTCTTTTGAAAAGTTAAAAAAGAATTCCTCTATTCAAGGGCAGCATTCCTAGACTGTAACACTGGACGAGGGAAAAGCCAATACCCAGTTAACATCATCATATTTTGGCAAGAATCTGAGATCTGCCTCCAGTTTGAATTAATTGGGATGGCTAGTAAGTGTCATTTTACCCTTCTTTGTCAAAGTTTGTCCCAGCAGTTACTAGTTCTACTTTACAACATGTGTGGCTAGTAATAATAAGAGCTAAGGTTTATTGAGCTCTTATTATGCGCTGGTTGCTTGCTGAGCAAGCACTCTAATTTGTACTGTTAATGTAAGTGGCACATTTAACAAGGTTAAGTTGAGACTGGTTGTGGATCTTCTAGTCAAAGAGGGTTGATTAAAGTGAAAATCCCAAGAAAGTGATGCATATGTACCTTAAAACATGTAAATTTGTATTTATCTACCAACTTTGTGATGTATAGCCAAGATCTTTTCTTCTAGTGTAGATCTCCTGAATGGAGTTGTGCTCTGTTTTTTGTCTTGTTTTTGCCTTTCATAAACCACACCCATAATTAGTAGTAGAAAATTTCCACATTTCCTTTCTTGAAAGAGCAGCAGTAACTTCAATACACTTGGAATGCATCCTGAATGCAAAAGCCTTCTTAGATTTTGATTGTTTCCACAATTTTTTCCACTCATCTAATTCACACAATTACTTTTCAATGATTTGCCTTTTCTGAGTTTTTCTAAAGCAGTCCAAGTTATTTTTTATAAGTTTGCATGCATTTTCATCTCTTTAATTAAATCAATTAGTTATTATAACAAGTAAAATGGACATAAACAGTTTTAAGAATAAACACAATTGGCTGCTCTGCTTATGGAGTAGCCAGCCATTCTTTATTTCTTTAATTTGTTCATAATAACAACAACAAAAAGAATAAACACAATGACTTGTTGAGAATTAGAATGTAATTGGTAGAAGCAGAAATGTGCACACATACAAGAGAGTAAACTGCTAGTCTCAAGCAGTCAATAATTCTGCAGTTATTCCCAAGGACATTGAGAAGGCCAGGTTTTTTTCTTTTCTTTTCTTTTTTTTTTTTTTTTTTTTGAGAAAGGGTCTAACTCAGCCCAGGCTGAAGTACAGTGGGACCATCACAGCTCACTGCGGTCTCGACATCCTCGATTCGAGTGATCCTCACACCTCAACTTCCCTAGTAGGTGATACTACATGCGAAAGCCACCACACTCTGCTAATTGTGTGTGTGTGTGTGTGTGTGTGTGTGTGTGTGTGTAGATGAGTTCTCCCTGTGTTGTCCAGGCTGGTCTCAAACTTATGGACTCAAGCATACACCTACCTTGGAGCTGGAATTACAGACGTGAGCCACTGCGCCCAGCCACAGCCACTTATTTAACCTTAGTTTCTTCAAAATAAGAGAAATAATATTCCCTATCTTCAGGGTTGCTATTGGGATCAAGTGAAATCACTTAGGTAAGGACTAGCACATGGAAGCAAGAAAATGAAACAAGATGGACAAAAAAACAAAAACAAAAACGGAGTGATCAAGATTAATGGGCTCTAACTGGATCCACTTTGCCATGGTTTCCCCAGGCCATCAACAATCACATCTGAGACTTCAGGAATGCACCACACAGAACTGATTAAACAATATACCACACATAATTGGTTTGTTTAATACCACCCCTCCCTTGCCCTCTGCCTCCAGCATACTTCCTGTAGTACAGGCAGGGTAGATCTAACTATTGAAAGGAATCCCTAACACTTTTCCAGGGTAGAATTCTGGCTAGTCCAAAAAAGGTCCTTCTTTTAAGTGTTTTGAGAAACTAGACACTGCAACTTTATTAGTATCAGCGACATTTGGTTGGAGCAAAACAGCTCCAGGAGCTGCACGGTTGAATGCAGGAGGAGCTCCACCAAGTGCCCCAATTCCTTCCATTGTAGCAGCCTGACCAAAGCGTTCAGTTGTTGGTGGGGTCAATCCCAAGGTTCTGTCCGGCATCATAGTGGGCAGGTCCTGGAGGAGCTGGGGTACCAGATGGCACAGGAGCAGGGGGCATGGTACCTCTGTTGTTTATGCCCACAGCACCTCCCATAGCCATCTGACCCATACGAATCTCCTGCTCTCTCGCATCAGGGAAGGTTCCCTTGAATCCTTCCTGCTGCCACTGCATCATTTCTTCTTGCTGCCGCCGCATCTCTTCTTCACAGCGCCTATGCTATTCCTCCTGCCTGAACTCCAGTCGCTTTCGTTTTTGCACCTCTTGGTTATGCAGCGCTTCGATCCTCCGAAGTTCTTCTTGGTGCCTCATCAAATCCTGTCTCATTAGCATGACCTGGTGCTCATGGCATGCAGTCTCCATCTCCATCTTCAGCTTCACGAGCCTCGTTGATGTTGCAGTCCACTTGGTCCTGCTGCTGCTTCTCCATCCCAATGAGTGCCTTCCAGAGCATGGCATACTCATACTCAAAGGAGCCAGGCTGTGCAAATCTGGGTGGCTGCTCTTGTTCCTTTAAAATCCTGGTTCTTTATAACCAGCTTCTCTGGAAGTCCCTCTTCATCATCTAACTGATCCATGGGCTCCACAGTCACAGGACGAGGAAATGTGGTTAGCAGGAAGAGCTTTCACTGCATCTGTCCAGAGCTTTCCGAGCAGCTGGCTTCCCTGAGAACTCAACAGTGCCTTTTCTCAAGGGTCTTCCTCGATCATCCGCAATGATGACTACAGCCATCTCCACCTGGCCAAACACAGAAAAGACTTCTTCCAGCAGTTCGTTGGACACATACTGAGGAAGGTTTCGAACTGTAAGGGATGCACTATGGCAGGCAGCACGCAGCTGCTTTCCACAGAGTGGCATATTGTCCAGCTCCACTTTGGCAATCTTGGCTAGGGTTTCTGTTTCCAAGTGGATAAAGCCAAATCCTTTGTCCTTATGAATGAAGACTTCACACACCTTTCCGTATTTCTCAAGTAGTTTCCTCATTTCTTCCTGAGTGATGTCAGGAGGAAGATTTCCCACAAAAAGATGGCTTTGTTGGGTGAAGGTCTTCTCTCCTGATTTCCTAAAATTCTTCAGGTCAATAGTCAAGCCTTTATTTTGGCTGCTGGCCTGTTGCCCATTTGCAGGTATTGGCGGCGGTGGTGGCTGCTGCTGTTGCTGCTGGTGGTGTTGCTGCTGCTGGTGATGTTGATGATGCTTTCTTGGAGTATGGTTTCGCTTCTCCAAATTAAAAGTTTTATTACTCTGCATTTTTGCATACTTCGATTGAAGACAGCAAAGTGCCTCCCAGTCCTCTCTAACTTCGACTTCTCCTCTACCGACTGGTCTCTCCTTGGAGTAATGGGGACAACAGTGCCATTTTTCTTACCTGAGAGATCTTCTGGGCTCATGGTTTAGCTTATTCTTCACTGCTACCTAATGCTTCATTTGGCTGTTACTCCATATTAATTCTTCTTTTTTTTCTTTTTTTTGAGACAGGATCCCTCTCTGTCACCCAGGCAGGAGGGCAGTGGCATGATCTCAGTTCACTACATTCTCTATCTCCTGGGCTTAAGCAATCCTCCTGCCTCAGCCTCCAAAGTAGCTGGGACTATAGGCCCATGGCATCAGACCTGGCTAATTTTTGTATTTTTTGTAGAGACAGGTTTTGCCATGTTTCCCAGGCTGGTCTTGAACTCCTGGGCTCAAGCAATATTCTGGCCTGGGCCTCCCAAAATGTTGGGATTATAGTCATGAACCACTGCACTCAGGCTGATTCTTCCCTTCTAATAACTTGCTATGCCACATTGCAGGCAATTTGACTCAATAAATATCTAATTATCACCCTAAATAAGACTATAGTCAAAACTTTGAGATATAATAAAAAATATAACACAGACTCTGTCTTAAACAATTTCCAGTCTAGTTAGTGATATAAAAAAAGTACACAAATTCTACTACATGATATATAAAAGCAGCCGAAATTAATCTATGGTGCTATGTCAGAATAATTACCTTTTAAAGTAATGACAAAGAGAAAAATGAAAGGAAGCCTCTGGAGGGCTGTGTGACTGATCTTTATGGTTGTAATATAGATGTGTTCAGTTTACTTTTTTTAAAAATGCTATTGACTTATGATTTGTATACTTTTCTGTATGTACGTTATATATCAATAAAAATCTTTACCAAAAAGCTGAAAGAGTCCAGGTATGGTGGCTCATGCCTGTAATTCTAGTACTTCAGGAGGTCAAGGCAGGAGAATTGCTTGAGCCTAGGAGCTCAAGAACAGGCTGCGCAACACGGTGAGATTCCATCTCTACAAAATGAAAAATTAAAAAATTAGTCAGGCACGGTGGCCTTCGCCTGTAGTCCTGGCTACCTGGGAGGCTGAGGTGAGAGGATCACTTGAGCCCGGAAGGTTGAGGCTGCAGTGAGTCATAATGGTATCACTGCACTACTCCAGTCTGGGCAACAGAGCAAGACCCTATCTCGAACAGAAATAAGGAAGGAAGGAAGGAAGGAGGGAGGGAGGGAGGGAGGGAGGAAGGGGAAGAAGAAAGAGAGAGAGAGAGAAAGAAAAGAATTAGCTCTTTAGTGAAAAATAAAAGATGAGCATGAGAGGAGGGGCCGAGATGGCTAAATAGGAACAGCTCCAGTCTGCAGCTCCCAGTGAGACCAAGGCAGAAGCTCTCACGTCAATCAAATATCACTGGAACTCACCTGTAAAAGTCAAACACCTGTTCATGCCTTGCAGCTCCAGAGAAGATATATCCAAGCTTTCTGAACATGCATAGTGCTTCTCCCTTCACATGCCCTGCTTCTCTCAAAATGGACACTGACCAGCATCTTCAGAGAATTTCTCCGTAGAGGTCTCTCCCATCAATTCTCACTGCAGTTTAGTGGGAAGCAACATATGGCAGAACACACTTTATAATTTTTCAGCATGCCCTTCTTGCAAGGTTTCACGTCACACTTCAGACTTTAGGAGCTGGTCTGAGTTGGGAAGTTCAAAACAAGAAGAAACTGGTTTGGAATCTGAATGGCAAAAATGCCTGAAGTTTATGGAAATCCAAAGAAACAGGCAATGATATTGGTCTTCTAATGAGTTCTAAACCTGGAATGTGGTCAATAGAAGCTACACAAAGGCAAAATGTTACTATTTCTATATTCATATATAGCATAACTATTCCTTGTGTTTATATTCGCTTTTATATTTGGAAAACGATAAATGGCAAAGAAACTATCTCAATAAAAAAACAGACAACATAGAGAATAGGGGAAAATATTTGCAAACTATCCATCTGACAAGGTCTAATATCCAGCATTTATAAGGAACACAAACCAATTTACAAGAAAAAAACAAACAGTCCCATTAAAAAGTAGGCAAAGACATGACACTTTTCAAAAGAGACATATATGTGATCAACAAGCATATAAAAAATGCTTAACATCACTAATCATTAGAGAAATGTAAATCGAAACCACGATGAGATACCATCTCACTTCAGTCAAAATTGCTTTTATTAAAAAGTCAAACCGTAACCAATGCTGGCAAGGCTGGAGATAAAAGAGAATGCTTATACACTGCTGGTGGGAATGCAAATTAGTTCAACCATTGTGGAAAGCAGTGTGGCAATACCTCAAAGAACTAAAGACAAAACTAACATTCAACCCAGCAATCCCATTATTGGGTATATACCCAAAGGAATATAAATTTTTCTGCCATAAAGACACATGCACATGTATGCTTGTTGCAGCACTATTCATAACAGAAAAGACACTATTTCAACTGAAATGCCCATCAACAACAGACTGGCTTTAAAAAAAAAAAGTGGTACTTATACACTGTAGAATACTATGCAGCCATGAAAAAGAATGAGATCATGTTAGTTAGCAAACTAACACAGGAACAGAAAACGAATTGCTGCATGTTCTCACTTATACGTGGGAGGTAAATCATAAGAACTTATAACCAGAAAGAAGGAAATAACAGATACTAGGGGCTACTTCAAGGGGGAGGGTGGGAGGAGGGAAAGAATCAGGAAGAATACTTAATTGGGTACTATGTTTATTACTGGGTGATAAAATAATCTGTATATCAAATCTCCACAACACGAGTTTATCTTCATAAGAAACTTTTCACATGTACCTCTGAACCTTAAGTAAAAGTTAAAAGAAATAAACTATTAAAAAATAGGCTGGGTGCAGTGGCTCATGCCTGTAATCCCAGCACTTTGGGAGGCTGAGGTGGGTAGATCACCTGAGGTCAGGAGTTCAAGACCAGCCTGGCCAACACGGTGAAACCCCATCTCTACTAAAAATATAAAAATTAGCCAGTCATGTAGGCAAACGCCTGTAATCCCAGCTACTTGGGAGGCTGAGGCAGGAGAATCACTTAAACCTGGAGGTGGGGGTTGCAGTAAGCCGACATTGCACCACAGCACTCTAGCCTGGGCAACAAGAGTAAAACTGTGTTCAAAAAAAAAAAAGACAATATATACTTAGCATAATAGCTCTGTGGAATTGAATTTATGGTTGCAGTCATGAATAATGAAACCTGAATTGTAAAATATTTTTAAATGATAATTTTGATGATTATTTTGTGAATTATTTACTATAAAGATAAACATTTCTGGTAATTATTTGCTGAACGCCATAAGAAAAAAAATGTGGTATACTTTAATCAAACCAAAATACTAGTGTTTGATAAAGCTTAATCAAATTTTTAAATAACTGTGTACCTTAGATCTTTTTATTTAAAGTTATTCTCTTTAATAAACAAATTTTCAGTTACCTCAAATCTTGCATATTAAATCCAAAAGAAATAGAAATAGTTACATCCTCAAGAATTGTTGAATCCTCATGGACAAAATTATAGGCCCAATAAAGCAGACTTGGGGAAAAAAAAAAGATGAACACAAGGCAAAATCTTGGTCTTAAAGGCCCAATCTTGTTGCAGTAAAAAGATCCTAAGTGAACAGTTGGAGATAAAGAGACTATATCAGAACGAAAGACATCATGGAAGGTAGATTTAGTTTGCCTGGGAAGGACAAGGGTGAGGTAGGAGAGGGCAAGAGAAGAGCATTCCTGAAGCACATGCTTTGAATAGCAAGCACAAGGATACAGTACTGGCCCAAAGGACAGCACCTTTTCCAATTTGACTGGGCCATCAGGTACAATATGGGCAACAATGAGAAAGAAGCCTGGAAAAATAGGTTATAAATTCATTGTGGGGAAGGCCTTGAAAATCCAGCTGAGGAATATGTACTCTATTCAATAAGAAACAGGGAGCCGGTCGGGTGTGGTGACTCACACCTGGTAATCCCAGCACTTTGGGAGGCTGAGGAGGGAGGATCACAAGGTCAGGAGTTCAAGACCAGCCCGGCCAACATGGTGAAATCCTGTCTCTACTAAAAATACAAAAAATAGTTGGGCATGGTGGTGGGCACCTATAATTCCAACTATTCAGGAGCCTGAGGCAGGAGAATCATTTGAACCTGGGAGGCAGAGGTTGCAGTGAGCCAAGATTGTGCCATTGCACTCCAGCCTGGGTGACAGGGTGAGACTCTGTCAAAAAGAAAGAAAGAGAGAAAGAGAGGAGAAAAGAAAGAAAATAAGAAAGAAAGAGAGAAAGAAAAAGAAGAGAGGGAGAGGGAGGGAAAGAGGAAGGGAGGGAGGGAAAGAAAGAAAGGGAGAGAAAAAAAGAAAAGACATAGGGAGCCATTGAAGATTTTTGAATAGCCTGGGGTGACAGGTGATACTGTCTCAAAGAAAGAGAGAAAGGGGGAAAGGGAAAGAGAAAGTGAGAAAGAGAGACAGAGAAAGAGACAAAGAAAGAGAAAGAGAAAGAAAGAAAAAACAACATAGGGAGCCACTGAAGATTTTTGAGCAGGTACACCTTTGCCAACTCAAACAAGTGGTAGTGGGAGAGGAATGCAGGAGCAAAGGAACAGGAACTAGAAACTGAGTAGTCAGTTAGGACTCTGTCTCAAATGAAATAAGAGAAAGACCTGAGGACTTGAACCAGGTTGTAAGCATCACACATGGAAAGGGCATGTTGAGTGCAGATGTCACCATAGAAAGAGACTTAGCTGGATGTGGTGGCTCGTACCTGTAATCCCAGCACTTTGGGAAGCTGAGGCGGGCGGACGACTTGAGCTCGAGTTCGAGACCAGCTTGGCCAACATGGTGAAACCCCAGCTCTACTAAAAATACAAAAATTAGCCTGGCATGGTGGTGTGCACATGTAATCCCAGCTGCTTAGGAGGCTGAGGCAGGAGAATCACTTGAACGCGGGAGGCAGAGGTTGCAGTGAGCTGAGATCACGCCACTACCCTCCAGCCTGGAAGACACAGTGAGACTTCATCTCAGAAAACAAAACAAAAAAAAAAAAAGGAGAAAGACTTGATAGAACTTGCAAACCAATTAGAAACAAACTCAAGGGAGACAGAGCAAAGACAGAAATAGACCAGCTGTCCTGGGAGGTACTGGTGTATTTGCTATGAGAAAACTCTAAACTATTAAACCTTTTTCTTTCCCTCTGTTCTGTCTCAATTTAACTTCATCTTTTCTGAGAACAGACTGTACGTCATAATTGCTTGTATCCTCACCTCCTAAGCTGATGCTTTGAACGTAAAGGTACTCAAAAAAATACTTGGTTTTGATTGTTATCATGAGAGGAACAGCATGCAGCCAGACCTCCCCCACTGCTTCAGATAGATGAGGATTTGACTCCGCTTTCAGTTTTAGCTTTGCCAAATTCAATAATGCCCTGGTCTCACAAACTAGTTGAGCAGGAAAGAATTTCCAAAGGCAGTCAAAGAGTCGCCACATGTCAAATATCCTTGTGTTTAATTCAAGGGATATCTGGGTGTAAGATTTAGGATTGTTTCCCAAAGAACCTCTTCATTCAACCAACATGTATTTAAGTATCTTCTATGTGTCAGGTACGTTAAGGAACTCACAGAATTTGGAAAGTTCTTCTTAAGTAAATTTATGGGGTTTCAAATTTTAGACATTAGCAACCGAGATGTGAATGGATACCTTTAATGGCACTTAGCTGTCAGATTATGAGCTAATTTAAAGTAGTCTCATAATCAGCTTGGTTCAGTGTTCTAGAAATGTAGTCCTTGGGCTTTTTATTTTCTGAAACTAGCTTTAGCACTTGGGCTTTATATGAAGCCAGAAACTGACTTTCTAAAATATCCTCTGAAAGGCAGTGTGGGTATCAGGTTTAAAAAACAATCTTGTTTTTAATTACTGAAAGGTTGTGCATTTTATTTCCTATGCTCTGGACAAATGCTGCCCAAAAAACATTTTGCACTGATAGAAATGTTCATTCTGAGCTATCTACACAATAGCCACTAGCCACATGTGACTACTAAGCACTTGAAATGTAGTTGGAGTGACTGAATAACTCGATTTTATTTAAATTTAATTAATTTTGATGTAAAATTTAAGAGTCACATGTGGGTAGTGACTACCATATTGGGTAGCAAGCACAGTCCAGGATATTAGCAATTATCTTTCCCAAGAGTGCTCGATTCTCCCAACAGCACAACTTAATGCTGAATAAATGTTTTATACAAAGAATACTGACCTTTTATGTCAATTATTTTGTTGAAGTTTCTCAGCAACTTGGTGGGGAGAATAAAGACTCCCATGTCATTAATTCGGTTAGATTCCATATGTATTTATTGGCCACTTACTAAGTGTCAAACTCTGCTAGTGTAGGTGATACATTGGGGAAGATGGTCTTTATTTTGGAGAAACTCATAGGCAATTGGGTTTCATTTAAGATTTATTAATATCTCTTTATTTTACCCAAAGAGTGCTATATAACTTACAATTATATTGATAGTAAAATGACTAGGTGTTATTTCATTTGCACATTGCTTCAACTAATGTTTATTGAAGACTCTTTTTGAATTAGAGCTCCTAAAGAGCAGAAAAAAATAACTTTCATCTCTCTCCCCCCCCAATATGAAATCCAGTATACAAAGGGGTCAAATAATATGTATTGAAATAAAAAAGAATGAATAAATAAAAGAATGCCAGGCAGGTACTAGATGTTATGATTTCAATATGATGGGTGCCATTGACAAGTTCACAGTTTAACCAGATGATTAGATGTATATTATTTACCTAATATAACATTGCAGTTCCCAGAGTGTGTTCCGTGGAAACTCTAGCCTTGAGGAATAATCTAAGAAAAGATAAGAGCGTAGTCAAATAAGTATGTGGAAATTTTTGCGTAGATTTGCAGTTCACTCCAGGACATTCAAGCCTCTGGGAAGTCCTGAAGTAAAGAAACTTAATTAACCTACTATTTGCCAAATTAATTTTATTTGCTCTTTTTACATAATATCCATTAACATGTCACAAAGCTAATGTTCTGAAAAAACACACTTCAGACATCTACCACAGATATATCATAATTAGTATCTATTATTATGAATGCAGAGTATATTTAACATTCAAAATTCAATCAGTGTTACTGACCTTAACAACAGACAAAAGAAAACTAATATGTTCATCTTAATATGTATAAAATAAGCAATAAAGATTGCAGGATGTGAGATTAGTATGTAAAAATTATACTTCTATATACTAGCATTGAAAATCAGAAATGGTAATAAATGAAAATGGTATCACTTACAATAGCATCAAAAATATAAAATGCATAAGAATAAATCTGGAAATTACAGAATGTTGTAAGAGAAATTAAATAAAAATAAATGGAGAGCTATGCCACGCTCATAGATCAAAAGTTAATATTGAAAAGAATTAGTTCTCATGAATTTGACCTATAGATTCAAAGAAATCTCAATCAAAATCTCAGCAGTAGTTTTTATAGAAGTTGACAAGTCAATTTTCCCAACATTCTAAAGGGGGCTGGACATTGTGGGTCACATCTGTAATCCCAGCATTTTGGGAGGCCAAAGCAGGAGAATTGCTTGAGCTTAGGAGATGGAGACCAGCCTGGACAACATAGCAAGACCCAGTCTCTACAAATAAATAAAAAATTTAAAAAATTAGTGATGCATGGTGACTCATGCCTGTAGTACTTGCTACTCAGCAGGATGAGGCAAGAGGATCGCTGTGCCCAGAAGTTAGAGACTGCAGTGAGCAATGATCATGCCACTGCACTCCAGCCTGGGCAACAGAGGGAGATCATGTCTTTAAAAATAAAATAAAATCAGGCTGGGCATGGTGGCTCATGCCTGTAATCTCAGCACTTTGGGAGGCCGAGGCAGGCGGATCATGAGGTCAAGAGATCGAGACCATCCTGGCCAACATGGTGAAACCCCGTCTCTACTAAAAACACAAAAATTTTCTTGGCGTGGTGGCACTCGCCTGTAGTCCCAGCTACTCGGGAAGCTGAGGCAGGAGAATCACTTGAACCCGGGAGGTGGCGATTGCAGTGAACCGAGATCGGGCCACTACACTCCAGCCTGGCGACACAGCAATAATCCATCTCAATAAATAAATAAATAAATAAAAATAAAATAAGATTCTAAAGGAAATGCAGACAATAGTAACACAAGGTACTGAGGGCAGCGGGGAGAAGAAGTTAGTTTTTGTGTGCAATTCAACTTAAGATGTTTTCAGCTTAAATTAGACCGTTATAACTATAAGGTATTTTGTGTAAATCCCAAGTTAACCCCCAAAAATATATCTATAAAAGTAACACAGGAGAAAATGAGAAAAGAATCAAAGCATATCAGTACAAAAAAAATCAACAAAACACAAAAGGATGACAGCAAGAGAGGAAAAGACAGACAAAAAAAAAAAAAAACTGGAAGACTAACAGGAAACAACAAAATGACAATAGTAAATCTTTCCCTGTCAGTGACTACTTTAAATGTCAGTGGAATAACTTCCCAATCAAAAGACATAAAGTGGCTGAATGGATTTAAAACAAAAAAACCCAACTCTATGCTATCTACAAGGAACTCACCTTGGATTTAAGGATGCACATAAGCGAAAAGTGAAGGGACAGAAAAAGATATTTCATGTAAATCATAACAAATAGAGAGCAGGTGGCTATATTAGACAAAATAGGCTAAATCAAATTCTGTCACAAGAGACAAAGAAGGACATTATATAATGATAAAAGATCAGTCCACCAACAAGATATAAATAATATAAACACTTACACATCCAACATCAGAGTACCTAAATATATAAAGCAAATATTGATGGAGAAAATACTGAAAGGAGAGATAGACAACAATATCATCATAGTAGGAGACCTTAATCCTTTATTTGTAGTAATGGATAGGACATCCAGCTAGAAGATCGTTGAGGAAACAAAGAACTTGAACAATGTTATCGACTAAAGGGGCCTATTAGACATATATAGAACATTCCATCCAACAGCAACAGAATATACATTCCTCTCAAGTGCACATGGAATTTCCTCTAGGAAAGATCACATTAGGTCACAAAAAATGTCTTCACAAACTTAGGAAGACTGAGACATCAAATGTCTTATCTGACCACAATGGTATGAAACTAGAAATCAGTAACAGGAGGAAAACTGGAAATTTTAGTAATATGTGGAAATTAAACAATATACTCTTGAATAACCATTGGGTCAAAGAAGAAATCCAAAAGGAAATTAGAAAATACCTTAAGATAAGTGGAAATGAAAACATAACATACCAAAACTTATGGGATACAGCAAAAGCAATATTAAGAGCAAAGTTTATTGTGATAAACGCCTACATTAAAAAGAAGAAAGATCTCAAAGATGTCAATTGAAAACCTATTTTTACACCTCAGGGAGTTAGAAAATGAACAAGCCCAAAGTTAGCAGAAAGAAGAAACTAGCAAAGATTAGGGCAGAATCAAACAAAATTGAATTTTTTTTTTTTGAGACAGAATCTTACTCTATCACCCAGGCCGGAGTGCAATGGTACAATCCCACTCACTGCAACCTCCAGCTCCTGGTTCGATTCAACTGATTCTCCTGCCTCAGTCTCCCAAGTAGCTGGGATTACAGGCACGCGCCACTACGCCTGGCTAAGTTTTGTATTTTTAGTTGAGACAGGGTTTCACTATGTTGGCCAGGCGGGTCTTGAACTCCTGACCTCAGGTGATCTGCCCACCTCGGCCTCCCAGAGTGCTGGGATTACTGGTGTGAGCCACCGTGCCCGACTGGAATTGAAAATGGAAAAACAAAAACAAAAAAATCAACGAAATCACCGAGTTGGTTTTTGAAAAGATAAAATTGACAAACCCTTAGCTAGACCAATTAAGAAAAAAGGAGCAGAGACTCAAGTAAATCAGAAACGAGAGAGTAGACATTACAATCAATACCACAGAAATAAATAGGATCATAAGAGACTACTATGAACAGTTACACACCAACAAACTGAATAACCTGGAGGAAACAGATAAATTCCTGGACCCATACAACCTATTAAGACTAGAAGACATAGAAAGACAGAGAAAGCCTAGAAGACACAAAAAGGCATAGAAAATCTGAACAGACATATAACTAATATGAATATTTAATCAATAATCAAAAACCTCCCAGCCAGGGACAGATGGCTTAACTGGTAAATTCTCCCAAATATTTAAAGAAGCATTAATGCCAGTCTTTCTTAAATTCTTCCAAAAAATTGAATAAGAGGAAACACTTTAAAACTTGTTTCATGAGGTCATGAAACAAAGCCAGACAAGATAACACAAGAAAACTACAGGTCAATAGCCTTGATAAATAGAAATGCAAAAATTTTCAACAAAATACTGGCAAACCAATTCCAGCAATACATTCAAAGGATGATATGGCATGACCAGGTGGGATTTATCCCTGGGATGAAAGGATGGTATAACATACCAAAATCAATTAATGTGATTGATATAGTTTGGCCATGTCCCCACCCAAATCTCATCTTGAATTGTAGCTCCCATAATTCCCTCATGTTGTGAGAAGGACCCAGTGAGAGATAATTGAATCATGGGGGCAGTTTCCCTCATATTGTTCTCACAGTAGTGAGTAAGTCTCATGAGACCTGATGGTTTTATAAGGGGAAACCTCTTTCACTTGGCTCTCATTCTCTTCTCTTGTCTGCCGCCATGTGAGATGTGTTGATTGTGAGGCCTCCCCAGCTACATAGAATTGTGAGTCCATTAAACCTCTTTCTTTTGTAAATTTCCCAGTCTCGGATGTGTCTCTATCAGAAGCATGAGTGAAAATGGACTAATACAGTGATATACCACATAAATAAAGGATAAAAATTCCACAGGTATCTCAATAAATGCAGAAAGATCATTTGACAAAATTAAGCACTCTTTCATGATCAAAACTCTTAAACTAGGAATAGAAGGAGAGTATCTGAACATAATAAAGGCCATATATGAAGAGCCCACAGCTAACATTATACTCAATGGCGAAGCTAAAATCTTTTCCTCTAAGATCAAGAACAAAACAAGGATGCCTGTTCTTACCACTTCTTTCCTTTCTTTCTTTCTTTTCTTTCTTTCTTTCTTCTTCTTCTTGTTTTTGAGACAGGGTATCATTCTGTCACTCAGGCTGGAGTACAGTGGCACAATCATGGCTCACTGTAACCTTTGCTTTCCAGGCTCAAGCAATTTTCCCACCACAGCCACCTGAGTAGCTGGGACTACAGATGCATGCCACCACATCCAGCTAATTTTTGTATTTTTTGTAGAGGCAAGGTTTCACCATGTTGCCCAGGCTGGTCTTGAACTTCTGGGCTCAAGCAATCTGCTCTCTCAGCCTCCCAAAGTGCTGGAATTACAGGCATGAGCCACCGTGCTTGGCCTAGTTCTTTTCTTTTTTCTTTTTCTTTCTTTCTTTTTTTTTTTAGACAGAGTCTCTGTTGCCCAGGCTGGAGTGCAGTGGTGCGATCTCGGCTCACTGCAACCTCTGCCTCCCGGGGTGCAAGCAATTCTCCTGCCTCAGATCCCTAAGTAGCTGAGATTACAGATGTACACTGTCATGCCAGGCTAATTTTTGTATTTTTAGTGGAGACAGGGTTTCACCATGTTGGCCAGGCTGATCTTGAACTCCTGACCTCAAGTGATCCACCTACCTTGGCTTCCCAGAGTGCTGAGATTACAGGCATGAGCCACTATGCTTGACCTGGTTCTTAACATAGTCTTTGAAGTCCTAGCCAGAGCAATCAGACAAGAAAAAGAAATAAAAGGCATCCAAATTAGAAAGAAGGAAGTAAAATTGTCCCTACTACGTAGTATTTTATATACATAGAGAATGAGAAGGAGAGAAGACCCCCAAAGACCCCATAAACAAAAACAACTGGAACAAATAACCTAATTAAGTAGTTGCCATGAACAAAATCAACACCCAAAAATCAGAGGCACTTTAATACACTAACAGTGAGCTATCTGAAAAGGAAATTAGGAAAACAATTCCATTTATAAAGCACCAAAAAGAATAATATATTCATGAATAAACTTAACTAAGGAACTGAAAGATACGTATACTGAAAAATACAAAACACTAATTAAAGACATGAAGGAAAACACAAACAAAACAAAAGACATCCTGTGTTTATGGTTTGGAAGACAATATTGTTAAAATGTTCATACTATCCAAAGTGATCTACAGATTTAATGAAGTTCCTGTTAAAATTCCAACAGCATTCTTTGCAAAAATAGAAAAAAATACTTATACTTCATATGGAACCACAAAAGAAAAAATGCAAGTGAGACCACAGGCATGCACCACGATACTGGCTAATTTTAAATATTTTTGTAGTGATAGGGTCTTGCCACGTTGTCCAAGCTGGTTTCAAACTCCTGGGTTCAAGCGATCCTCCTGCCTCGGCTTCCCAAAGTGGGATTACAGGCTTGAGCCACCATGTCTGGCCAAAACTATTTTAACAACAACAACAACAAAAAAAAAAAAACCAATTTTTTAAATGACTAAAAGATTGAATAGACACTTCACCAAACGATATATATGGATAGTAAATAAGCACATGAAAAGATGCCCAATGTAATTTTTCATGGGGATAATGTGAGCTAACACCGCAATGAGGAACCACTACACAAATTTTAGAATGGCCGTAATTAAAAAGCTGGTGATACCAAATGTTGTGAGGCTCTGGAGTAACTGAAAGTCCCATATGCTACTAGTGGGAATGTATAGTCACCACTTTGGAAAGCAGCTTGACAATTTCCTAAAAAGCTATTGTGGTCTGAAGAGATAGAGTAGGCGTTTCTCCCCCTATTCTTCCCATTTTGTTCAGCCAAACTCCCTGACAATGCATCTAAAACAAACATAAGAAGACTCTGAAAGGTAGGAAGAAGACAGGCTGGCTAAAGACCTTGGCTGTGATGTGGCAGTGAGTTTCCTGGGGTTTTAAAAATTGCTTTATATAGGCCGGGCGGGGTGGCTCATGCCTGTAATCCCAGCACTTTGGGAGGTTGAGGTGGGCAGATCACCTGAGGTCAGTAGTTTGAGACCAGCTTGACCAATATGGTGAAACCTTGTCTCTGCTAAAAATACAAAAAATTAGGCAGGCATGGTGGTGGGTGCCTGTAGTCCCAGCTACTCGGGAGGCTGAGACAGGAGAATTGCTTGAACCCGGAAGGTGGAGCTTGCAGTGAGCTGAGATGGCACCACTGCACTCCAGCCCAGCCTGGGCGACAGCGAGAGACTCCATCTCAAAAAAAAAAAAAAGAAAAAGAAAAGAAAAGAAAAGAAAAATAATTGCTTTATATATCCCAGATTGGATGCTGGAGAAGCCAGTAACACGGAAATGTCAATAGGTGCAGATTTTAAAAAGTCTTAAGAAAGGCTTTTTCTCTCTACCCATGATGGTTAATTTTATGTGTCAACTTGACTGGGCCAAGGGATGCCCAGAGAGCTGCTAAAACATTATTTCTGGGTGTGTCTGTAGGAGTGTTTCTGGGAGAGGTGAGCATTTGAATTAGTAGACTGAGTAACGATCTGCCCTCACCAGAGTGAATGAGCACCACCACATCCATTGAGGGCCTGAGCAGAACAACAAAAAGGGAGAATGGTAGATTTGCTCTCTCTGTCTGAGCTGGGATATCCATCTTCCCAGTCTTTGGATATTAGCACTCTTGGTTCTTGGGCCTTTGGACTTGGACCAGGATGTTTGCCAACAGCTTCCCAGTTCTTGGGCCTTCAGACTGAGACTGGGACTTTCAACATTGGCTCCACTGGTTCTCAGGCTTTGGGTTTGGACTGGAATTGTAACACTGGCTTTCCTGGGTCCTCAGCTTGCAGATGTCAGGCTGTGGGACTTCTTAGCCTCCATAATCGCAAGAGTCAATTTCTCATAATAATTTTTTTTCTGTATATCTCTATGTATCCCACCAGTTCTGTTTCCCTGAAGAACCCTGACGAATACTTGCAGAAGGTTGAGGAAGGGGGACTCTTGGTAAGACAGAAAATGTTTAGGCAATAGGTGCTCCACTGTAGCTAAACACCACAGAAAAAAAAAAACTGTGGCCCTACCCCGACTCCTGCCAGCAAAGGCTGCATGGAGAGCATAGACTTGTACCCTCACCAGATTATAGTGCAGTGCCCCGGTGCCCCTACTGGGGTAATACTGAAGGCCAAATGCAGAGCTGAGACCTTCATCCCCACCGGGGTAGAAAGAGGTCAGTTTTTTCCCTGGAACATCAATGGAGATCACTTGGGGAGTCTGGATGTTTACCTCCACACAGCGGTAATGAAGTGTCCCTCTCTTCTTCCATTGTTATATCAGAGGATATCTGGTGGAGAGTTAGGACTTTTGCCATATCCTAAATGCTAAAAGGGACCCCCCTCCCGTGGTGTCCATGGAGGCCACAGTGATGAACCGGATCTCTCACCCCTGCCCAGCAGTAATGAGGTTGAATGGAGAACATGTACCTCTATCTCTATTTGCCGGTAACAAGGCATTAGCCATCCCCTTCCCTGCTGAAATGGTGTGAGGGGAAGTCAGCTAAACAGACAGTTTAAATAAGATCTAGATTCTTGTATATTTTTATTTCCTCATATTTCTAGTAAAAAGAAGAAATATGAAGATCTGAAACTGAATTTTTAAAAAAATCAATAGCTACCAACATCAAGATGACAGGATGTTAGAATTATCTGACAAATATTTTATAGTAGCCATGATAAAAATGCCTTAACAGGCAATTATAAATATGCTTGAAACAAGTGAAAAAATAGCATCTCAACCAAAAATTAGGAAGTCTCAGAAAAGAAATAGAAGACATAGAGAAGAATCATTTGAAACATTTAGAACTAAAAAATGTAGTAACCAAAATTAAAAACTCGGTGAATGGGCTTAACAGCAAAATAGAAGAGACAGAGGAAAGAATCAGCGAACTTGAAGGCAGAATGATAAAAATCACCCAAACTGAACAACAGAGAGAAAATACACTAAAAGAAAAGTGAGTTTCAAGAACCTGTGGGAGTATAACAAAAGATCCAATATCATGCTATTGGTGACTCAGAGGAGAAAGAGGACAGGCTGAAAAAGTACTCAAAGAAGTATGGTTGAAAACTCCCCAAATTTGACAAAGAAAAACCTACAGGTTCAAGAAGCTGAATGAACCCCAAACAGGATAAACCTAAGGACATCTACACCAAAACGTAGTTAAAGTCAAACTTCTAAAAACTAAAGAGAAAACAAAAACAAGAACTTGCAATATGTAGTGGGGCATAGGACTACAAGATAATTTTGTTATACTTCTAACCCAGAAGAAAAATTATGAAAGAATAATGCTTTGGGAACCTTTACATAAATCTCTATATTTTCATTCCAAGTTTCTAACATAGTTTCCAGGCATGGGATAGAGATATGACAAGTAGAATCATTCATGATAGGTGAGCACTTGTTTAGAAGCAAGACTGTCTAGATGGAACAAATTCGTTGTTTTTTTTTAATTAAGAAAGTAAGAAAATAAAAGAATGGCTACTCTATAGGCAGAGCAGCCTAGGTAGGACAAATTCTCGAAGTCTCTTCCAATAATTTGTACTCACCAGAGAAGGAATCAAAGACTATGGAACAGAATGGACCTAATTGCATTACATGACCCAGTGCATATGACAATACCTTCTGAAACAGACCTTCTAGGTAGTGCTAGTTGGCATCACACTTCAAGCCACAGTTAATTTCTACTATTGAAATATAAGCTAGTAAAACAGCCTTTTAACAATGAAGTTATACCCTACCATGGTATATGTATAAGAGGTCCTAATTACCAATTGCTTAATGTTTATTGTGTAGGTGGGAACTGCTTTAAAGATACAATTATAAATGCTGTTATTTTAAAAATAAAGATGGGGTCTTGCTATGTTGCCCAGGTTGGTCTCAAACTCCTGGCCTCAAGTGGTCCTCCTGCTTTGGCCTCCCAAGGTGCTGGGATTATAGACATGAGCCACTGCACCTGATTTTTTAAAAAATTCCACTTAGAGTAGCATAGACAACAGACAGATAATTTAATTCTTTGAAGGAAAATTCTTATCATTACCTCTCTGGCTTTATCAATATAAAGAAGTCAAAGCCTTTTCCCTTTCTGTGGCTTTGGGCTGAGGTTCTCTGAGCAGATGCTTAATCATGAATGACTGCTTCCAAATCCCATCAGTTCTGCGATTCTGCTGTGAGCAAAGGTGGAGCTTCAGGGAGCTGTCTTGTTCTCTTTTTTTGCTTTGGACAATGCTTCTGGGTCCTCACTTATCTATAAAACCTGGACTCTAGTCATGACCTCCCATGCTTCATAACTTGTAGTAATAATAGTAATATCATGTATTTTACATAGAGCATTTATGCATGATATTTATTGTCTTCGTATTACTTTAACATAGAGATTTTGTCATTTGTCCAAGTAATTCATTAAACTCAATGGCAGAACCAAAATATGAGCAAAGATTTCTTCAATTTTACTGTTTTTTTCTCATAAAAATCCTAATTTTAGGGACATTTCAAGTAGAAATAATGGAGAAAATGAGGTAGCTTAGTGAACAAAGTAATGATGTTTTTCTAGTGACAAAGAAAATTTAAGTGAGAGGAAATAAAAAATACTACCCACTCTTCAGCTTTGCCTCATGCCATTCTCCCCATGTGCTTTTTCCACTTCAGCCTCACTGGTCTTCTTCTATACCTGGAGTAGATTATGTTCTTCCCCCACTTCCAGACTTTCACAGAAAATGTCCTATTGACTTGGACCCTTTCTTTACCCACTCAGTTTCCCTCCCCCTGATTATTAAGGTTTTCATTGACATGTTTCTACTTCTCAGTCCAAATAAGACCCGTGTCTGACTTAGGTCAAGTTTTCCCCCAAAGCAGATTCTGAGACAAAGGCTTTCATGTGACTATATAACAGGATCGAGAACAGGGGAGTGAAGAGGGAGAAAGATGAGCCAACATAAGGATGTATTATTGAGTTGACCTCTGCTATGGGCTACTAGTTGCTTGATCACCCAGGACCTTCTGAGAATCTTATGAAATGTATCCCAGAACCTTTTGGCCATTTATCCATTTGCTCTTACAGGGTAGTTGGTTGAAAGAGATTTGGCTGTCAGCTTAATGTTATATGAGGTTTAAAATTCTCTAGATGACACGCTTTTTAAAATACAAACAAATGAAGCTGTTGGTCTCTGGACACTCCCTCATCTTTGAGCCCCTGAACTACAGCCAAAACTCTCAGCAAATGGGTAGAACCAAGATCTGCAAGCTCCACTCTTCTTATATTTATCATAGCAGTCCTTGTAGTCGTATAATTATCGTGGCCCCTACCGTTCAAGCATTACACCCACCACATAACCCAATGCTTCATCTTCCATTTGCATCTCATCCCAGTCACTCAGGTAAGAGTCTTAGCAACTGTGATGCTACTGCACACCAAGGTTTATAAACACCCTCCCTACTGCCATCTTACTGGTGAGTGATCTAGCTCCAAATTCCTATTCTGAGGGTCAACTTCCTAGAGCCACACCTGATTGCAATGGTCTCATCTTGGGTTGACCTCAAAGCAGAGTCTGAAATAAAGACTTACATGAGTAAGAAGCAGTGGGGTGTTGATGAATGTTTAGCAACTTGTTCTTCAGGAAAAAATGAAGGCATGTATGTACACGTACAAAAGTTTATTATAAATTTTACTGACATAAATTATGTATAGTGCATAATTTCCAAATAGTAAACTATATATCGCTTTTTATGGTAAATTCTATATAGCTGATTGATGTTCACGGAATGCTTTCATTGATTTTTGCTGGTCTTATATTCATAGCCTATATTTGTGATTGACAGTAAGTACAACTGCAATATGAATGTTGATTCATCTACACTAATAAGATGAAAGTGAAAATAGGATAAAGTGTGTTGACTTTACTCATTCATCAATGATGTGCGTTTTTTTGCTGAGTCAAATAATAGTTTAGACATGCTTTTTTGTGCTATTCATAATTGCTATAGACATACCTTGAAGTTTAATCTATTAAGATTTTCTCTATCATTTTCTTAAGCTTAGACAATCAACAAGACAATCACATCCTAATTTGTAGCATTTGCCTATTTTTGTGATGTAAATTCTTCCACCGTGGTTAATGTAAAGCTACTAATGTGGTGTTACTGAATGTGGACTTGGGAAGAGAGGCAACATAGCCCAGCATTAAAAAGCATTTCGACCAAACAGACACAAAGATGTAAATAACTTCAAGAGTACAGATAATGAAGCAGAAGAATGAGAAAGTGATGAATCTTAAGTATTTATTACTGTTGTTTTTAATATAATTTATGAATTCTATTTAAGACTAGTCAAATGCAGTAGTGAGAAGGGGGAGAAACAGTAAAAAAAAAGGAGCTTGATCTGTAACGGACAGTGAACAGTCCACTGAGATAACTCACTACATTCAGCCAGCTGACTTCAGAAAGAAGGAAGCATTTATGCAGTGGCTCCTCCTAGGGTATTAGCTCTTCCACACTCTGGGCTGCACATGTACAGGTGGATTTCCTGTGGGAGAGGAGCCTGGGAACTGGTGGCTTGAGGTGAAGTCAGATTGCACTTGCGGGAAAGCGGTGGAAGCTGGCACTAGATCTGGTTGCCACAGCATCTCTGGAATAGGAAAAGAGGCCAAAGGGATTTGAAGTGGCAGACAGGAATCTGATAACCCCCCAGCCCCTGCACTGTCCACAGCACCCAGCTAATTTTTCTCATCACATTTATCAGTTTGTAATTATATATTTATTTATATCAGTATTTTATGTATATATCTACTCCTCTATATTTGACTGCAGGTACTATGCTGTCAGGACTGTATGTCTTTGCCTCTTTCTGTTCCCACAGCCTGGCACTTGCACCTTGTACATACCAGGTGACAACAGTCAGTAACAGCATGAGTGGGAGATGACAGGCATTCTTCCACGCCTTCTAGCCTCTCCTCCCTCCCACAACTATGCTCCATCCTGATTAACAGCAGTAAAATAAAAAGTGTTCGAACGTGGATAGGAAGATGCAGCCACTCCTTTTTTCTCTTCTCTGCCCGTTTTCTGGGGGCTCCTCTCATTGATTGGAAAGCGGTTAATCTTTCCCTCCCCGTTTGGCTCCTTGGCCAACTGTTCCACTTCCAAAGCCTGTAAAATGTTCCTCCCAACAATAGTCAAATTACTTCCTGCCCAGAGGGACTGAAGTTCCCTTATTTCCATTTTCTTCTGTCTCCCACAAGATTCTGATGCCTCCACAGAAGGAAAAGCATGGTTAATTTGGGTTTTAATTGTCTTTTCCCATTTTCTTCAAAAATGCTGAATGTATGGGAGAGAACTTGACACATACCAATTCTACCAATAAATACCAATTCTGTTTCAGTTTGCCAGTGTTTCTCAAACTTCAGCTACTCCTGTACAATTTTCACATATTTATATCCATTAAATCTATTATTTACCTCTGAGTCTTCTTTAAATCACCTTTATTTTTACCTAAATAGGCATATTAAAACAGTAAAATGTATATACCTACCACAAATAAAACTTTTTGAATCATCTGTTCTAGAGAATAACTGTAAAACATATAACAAAACAATTTATTAATTAAATACTAATTTGATAAATACCTGATAAATGCCCATCTTAAAGGTGGTGTCTGCTTTCACTTTGTTTTAAAAAAATATATTAGCAACTGTTGGAAAGGTTTTTAAAAATATGAGCCTTGGGACATGGTGGCTCATACCTAGAATCCCAGCACTTTGGGAGACCAGGCTGGGTGGGTCACTTGAGTCTAGGAGTTCAAGACCAGCCTGGGTGACATGGCAAAACTCAGTCTCTAAAAAACAACAAAATATAAGCCTTGAAGAGATTTTTCTCGTGACATTATCAGAAGGATTAAAATAGAATAAAAAAGGGAATGATTTTCTCATACAGTTGTCCATGCTTTTCAAGGCTGTCTCTGTATACTCCCGCAAACTGTCTCGTGTGTATGTCCTAGAGTCTGGGAAGCACTGGCCTACATTCCTGCTGTCCAAAGGAGTGGACATTTGAGAACGCACTGATCAGTTTGTACGCTGGTGCTCATTTGTAGGAGAGAACTCCAACTTTAAATTTTAACCTTCTGTTCCCCTTAATGAACCTATTATTTGATTATCTCAGTTTCAGTGTTGGAGAGGTCTTATGGTAAACCACAAAAACTACTGGGAGAGAAATAGGGGAGGCCCATATAAATTCAGGTTGCATAAATTGAACAGATGCTCAGCCTTCCCAGCTTCAGCTGTGTTGTCTACATATTAGGTAGCATGATCAGTGGGAGAAAAAGAGGTGAAATCATAGATAGGGGATGTAGAAACTGGGCCTCACCCATATTCTGCCTGATCTATGTCAAAGCCTTTAAAACAGCTACATATAACCATGGCAAAGTGCCACGCTGGGAACACCACCTATCATGTTATTGTAGCAGAAAAACTGCTGGGAATGCTGAACCAAATTCTTCCCAAACTGTGACAGGCATACTTCTGCAAATTGATTTGAGGTGTTAGACATATGCAAACATTTTATTTAATTTATTGTTTCTATTTTTTGAGACAGGGTCTTGCGTCGTCACCCAGGCTGGAGTGCAGTGGTGTGATGTGATCACGGCTCACTGCAGCCTCAACCTCCTAGGCTCCAGTGATCCTCCCACAACATTCCCACAAGCAGCTGGAACCACAGGCACATGCCAGCACACCTGGCTAATTTTTGTATTTTTTTATAGAGAAGGGGTATTGCTATGTTGGCCAGGCTGGTCTCGAACTCCTGGCCTCAAGATCTGGCCGCCTCAGCCTCCCAAAGTGCTGTGATTACAGGTGTGAGCCACTGTGTCTGGCCTAAATTGCTCTTTTCTATAGCTGAACAAAATATTCTGGTGTAAAATGATGGTAGTATCATTTTAGTATTTTTTAGGAATGTGAACCAAGATCATAAATATATAAATTTGTTACACTTGGGAATTTTATCCAGTAGCTGCAAGGGTGTCATATTATAAAGTCATAAAAGGCAACATATGTTTTTTTGAGCCCCAATACAGGGTTTAGCCTTTGCTTATATACAGAACTGACTTCATGGGCCCTGTGCTTAGTTGAATGTCTATCATGAAAGTCTTAATTACTTTGTCTTTGAATTTGTGTAAAGTGAAGTCTGATCTGACAATGGGGCATGGACATGAGCAGAGGAGAAATGCACAATGTGTTCACTGTTTCTTTTTCTTTCTTTTTTTTTTTTTGAAACAGAGTCTCGCTCTGTCGTCCAGGTTTGAGTGCAATGGTGTGATGTCGGCTCACTGCAACCTCTGCCTCCTAGTTCAAGTGATTCTCCTGTCTCAGCCTCCTGAGTAGCTGGGATTACAAGTGCCTGCTAATTTTAGTCGGGTTGGGGTCTCACCATGTTGGCCAGGCTGGTCTCGATCTCCTGACCTCGTGATCTGCCTGCCTCGGCCTCCCAAAGTGCTGGGATTACAGGCTGAACCACGGTGTCTGGCCTTCACGGTTTCTTGATGCCTCATTTGCATATGGTGTTCCCAATGCCAAATGAACACAGAATTCTGGTGAACCTGCAGTCGTAGCCTAAGTGGAGGTGCCGACAGGCCCCAAGAGGCCATGCTTTCTACTTGAACCAGAACTTGTTTAGAATGCAGAAAGAAGGTAATGGCATTCTAAGAAACATGAAGACCAAACAACCTTTTATAGCCTTTCAAACTCATATTACTTCCCTGGATTAGCCAGCCATTTACATTGAAAAAGGACAGAAGGAAAGGCAAGATAGGGCAACCCACAGTTCCTTTTACTTTCTGATCTTCCTTTCTCATCAGTAAGCCAAAGATAGAGAGTGTTGGTAGAATGTCCTCATATCAAAAAGTGAAATAAAAAGATTGAGTTAGTTTTGTGCAGCATTTCCATATGTGTATACAAGCTACAAAATAAAAATTGTGAAATTTCTGATTCCACATACAAGTTAATGCTTTTATGTTTGCATTTAAAACACATTGAAAAATGTAAAAATCAACAGTAAAATTCATGCTAATAATTAAAAAACAATTTTACTTAGAACAACATTAAATTGCAAATAAAAACCTTCACAAGTCAAAAGAGAGACCATAGAAGAAAGGAACAATCCTTTATATTTTAGTGACTTTCACACCATTTTTTTCCCTGCTTTTTGAACAAAGCATTCCACAAATTATGTAGCCTGCCTTGTTTTGCAGGAATGGTCTATAAATGTGGGGTTTGTTTGTTTGTTTTCAGACAGTCTTACTCTGTCACTTAGGCTGGAGTATAGTGGCGCCATCTCAGCTCACTGCAACCTCCACCTCCAGGATTCAAGCGCTTCTTCTGCCCCAGCCTCCCCAATAGCTGGGACTACAGGTGTGTACCACCACGATCAGCTCATTTTTGTAATTTTGTAGGGACAGGGTTTCACCATGTTGGCCAGGCTGGTCTCGAACTCCTGGCCACATGTGATTCACCCATCTCGGCCTTCTAAAAGTGCTGGGATTATAGGATTGAGCCACTGTGCCCGGCCTACAAATGTGGTCTTAACTAGATGTAGAAAGATAGACTAGTGTGGTTTCTAAAGATATTTTTTGGTCCAAATATTCTCCAGTTCCATGTACCTTACGTAGGTCTCATGGATGCTTAAAAGATTGGTTAAGCCTGCTTTACTGAGTAAAATGTTAGAGGGTGTCTCTGAGCATCTCTGCTCCAAGGTAAAGTTTGTCACTATCCCTCTATGCTGCTGCTGTGCCCTCCACTCAATGTTACTGTTGTACTTAGCACACCATGTATGGTTAATCTGCTTATAGATACAGCTCCCCTTTTAGACTGTGAGCATCTTGAGGAAAGACACTTACTTATCTCTGTAACCTCAGAAGCCTGGCTCAGAGTAGCTATTTAATAAATAGTTGTTAATAAATCATTCAAATTGTCCAGGCATGGTGACTCACACCTGTAATCCTAGCACTTTGGGAGGCCAAGGCATGAGGATCCCTTGAGTCCAGAAGTCTGAGACCAGCCTGGGCAACATGATGAGACCCTGCCTCTACAAAAAAAAAAAAAAATTACTATGCATGATGATGCACACCTGTGGTCCCAGGTATTTGAGAGGCCCAGGAGGGAGGATGGCTTGAGCCCAGGAGGTCAAGGCTGCAGTGAACTGTGTTTGTGCCACTGCACTCCAGCCTGGGTGACAGAGTAAGACTCTGTCTCAAAACAAACAAACAAAACCCCACATTTATAGACCATTCCTGCAAAAAATTTTTTGAAAAAAAAATAAGTCATTCAAATTATTTTTAAATTCCTTGTGAGTAGAAAAAGATTCAGAAATTTCCCAAGAATAGATTAATTTTTCTTTGAATTATCTGCCCACTTCCTTTGGAAGAGCTCTGGACAGGCACAGTACCAAAGGAAGTGTTGGAGCTGTGATTTGGGTTCTTAATATCTCTGAACCCTGGGCTCTTCTCACAATATGGCACTGCCTGCAATCACAGAAGAGCCAGGTAGAAAACAAGAGCTTGTGCATCATGGTTATATCAATTTGTGAGAATTTTAGTTATGGCTCAGGAGCCTAAAGGTCGAGTGATCCCAGTGACCAGCAGCTTCATCTGCTTTCTGGGTTGCACTGTATATAAAACAGAGGGTCGTTTGTCATGTAGTGACCCTTAAGCCCCATGCAACATTGAGTTGAGAGCCAAACCTATTTCCACTAAATGCCCTATATTGGGAATAGGTGCTCATTGAGGTTCATTAGCTGCAAGAAACTTAGATGAATTATGCACATTGTATGACCTGCATGGGAAAATGCAAATGGCAATGGAGACGAAGCCAAAGCAGAGCAATTCTAGGGCAACTGAGAGCAGTCACATGCCCTCACATCTTGGAAAGATTTTCGGACTTTTTTTTTGTTTGAGACAGAGTCTTACTCTGTCACCCAGGCTGGAGTACAGTGGCATAAACTCAGCTCACGGCAATCTCTGCCTACTGGGTTCAAGCAGTTCTCTGTCTCAGACTCCTGAGTAGGTGGGACTACAGGTGTGCACTACCACACTCAGCTAAATTTTGTGTTTTTAGTACAGACTAGGTTTCACCATGTTGGCCAGGCTGTTCTTAAACTCCTGACTTTGGGTGATCTACCTGCCTTGGCCTCCCAAAGTGCTGGGATTATAGGTGTGAGCCACCACACCTGGCTAATTTTAGGACTTTTGGACTTAAGTTAACAATAATTGAGCAGAAATTTCTTGAATGTGTTATCACCAAATAGATCAGGGGTCCCCAACCCCAGGGCCTTGGACTGGTATCAGCCCAGGGCCTTGGACTGGTATCAGCCTATGGCCTGTTAGGAACCATGTGGCACAGAGGAAGGCGAGGGATAATCAAGTATCGCCTGAGCTCTGCCTCTTGTCAGATCAGTGGCAGTGTTAGATCCTCATAGGAACACAAACCCTATTGTGAACCGCCATGCAAGGGATCTAGGTTGTACACTCCTTATGAGAATCTAATGCGTGATGATCTGAGGTGGAACAGTTTCATTCTAAAACTGTCTCCTCATCCCCACCCCACCACCATCCAGGGAAAAACTGGCTTCTATGAAACCAGTCCCTGGTGCCAAAAAGGTTGGAGACTGGGGACTGCTGATATAGATGATATGCTTTCCAGAGAGCCTAGACCCATGGTGGCAGGAATAAGAACTTAATGAGCTCTCAGTGAGAATGAGAGGAAAGGGATAGGATTAGGAAGACCATCAAGTCCACATCTAAGAGAAAATAAAGTTATGATCCAAGTCAATCAGTCAAAAAACCAAATGATTCAGCCTAAATCATTTTTGACTTGACACAGAAATAATTGAACTAGGCGTGGTGGTTCATGACTGTAATCCCAGAACTTTGGGGGGCTGAGGTGGGCAGATTACTTGAGAGCAAGAATTCAAGACCAGCATGAGCAACATGGCAAAACCCCATCTCTACAAAAAATACAAAAATTAGCCAGGTGTGGTGGTGCACGCCTGTAGTTCCAGCTATTTGGGAGTGAGCTGAGATCATGCCACTGCCCTGCACTCCAGCCTGGGTCACAAAGCAAGATTCTATCTAAAACAACAACAACAACAACAACAACAACAAAACTCTTTCTCCCATCTGTGTGTGGTAGAAATGGGTAAATCCTAACACTTTGCAGGGAACTCTGATTCTTGTGTGCACATATTTTAATGAGATACAAATCATAATCCTTTCTTGGAATTCTGTAACCCCTGGGGTACAGACAGACACTCATCCATCTCTCCCTCTCTCTTTTTCTTGTGTCCCTATGATTCATTGTTGAATTTGCCCTCTTAGCCTAAATACATTTAGATAGAAGCAATGAATGGGTTTATTATTGTGAACTAATTGTATATATTCCTTTAATAATAAAATATCTAGTTTGGACCATTATAAAAAGGAACATCATGGTCTTGATAAATAATAAAACACCCATCTAATCAACAGGACATTTTATTCTCTATGCTTCTTTCAAGGTAAGAGCTTTGGGCGTACTAATAGGCTCAAGTCAAGTAAAGCCAAGAAATTTCCATCAATGTAGCAGATAATTATTCCCCTGGCAAAATCCCAGGTCTCACACCAGTGTTGACTTGGCAAATCAGCCTGTCTGATTCAAGTGCTCATTAATTGTATGTCTTTTTAAAAATTGCTTGCTTAGTGCATTTCAGCTGATAACTTGTAGGCATAGGCTTAAGGGCACAGCAAGAGAAATGGCGGCCATTAATAATGGTACCACCTGGATCATCTTAATACATAAGGGGACTGTGTGTGTGTGTGTGTGTGTGTGTGAAAGAGAGAGAGAGAGAGAGAGAGAGAGAACCACCTTAAACTTTTGGGTATATCTGTGATAAATTGTTAGAGAGAGAGAGAGAAATAGAGAGAAATTGAGAGAGAGAAAGCCAACATTCCATTGCTCATGAATGGACCAGCTGCCTTCACAGCAGCTGTGAGCAAGGTGAAAGAACACCAGACTTGCTCTAAGAAGACCTGAGTTCTCTCTCGTTCTACCACTACCACAAGATTTTGGTGACCCTGTCAAGCCCTGGGACTTCACTGAGACTCTGTTTGATGTGATGAAGAGCTAGAATAAAATGGCATTTGAGTTCTGCCAGCATACAATATTCTAGTATATAATTCTAGGAGTATTAAAGAGTCTTATAGTTTCTTTCTATCTTTCTCTAGCTCATCCCACTCCAGTAGAAGGTTTACATTTTCCTAAGAGGGCTCCGTTCATCATTATGCTCCTGCCTATCCTTGCTCCTGCACACCAAACTGGATCTTCTAATTTCTGACATATATAAATTATATCATAATCTGGTTTATTCCTGAGCCAAGATGCAAATTGCAAAAACCTCTCTTCTCCAATTCAGTCAGACTTGAGGAATTGTGATACACTCCCTAGGAGGCAGGATGTGGTGCCCTGTGCCAAGCACTGGGCGCTATTGCTATAATCCAGGATGCAGGTCCCTCCACATTCTCATGCTCTGATAACTGGCTCTTTTTTTTTTTTTTTTTTTTTTTAAAGCAGGGGTTTCACCATGTTGGTCAGGCTGGTCTTGAACTCCCGACCTAGGATGATCCGCCCGCCTTGGCCTCCAAAGTGCTTGGATTACAGGCGTGAGCCACCATGCCTGGCCCCAATAACTGGCTCTTGAGTTTCTTCTCCTGACTCCTCCTCTCGACCCTAGCCCAAAACAGTGGGCTTCAGGCTTCTCCCTATATATTGTCCATTTTCTTATTAAAATTCTACATGATCATAAAAGGACATTTGAAAATTAAGAAACAGAGAAGAAACAATATATAATAATTCCACTACCCAGACAACCACCTTAAAGTTTTTGGGTACATCTGTGATAAATTGTTGCAGCAGTGCCCCTAATTTGTTCACACCTCCCTGTAGCCATATCTTCGAATATTCTTCTCTCTCTGACTCTGGGTTTGGCCAATGGGACAATGGCAATGATATCACAGCAGACTTTTAAAATGGTTATGAATGAGCCCATTCTTGGGCTCATTAAAACGGTAATGAATGCCCTTTCTTGCTGCTCTTGGAATATACTGCCACCATGTAAACAAGCTTCTGCTAGCCTGTTGAATGATGAGAGATACGTGGCCTCATCATGTTAGCCAACACCTCAGGTGATGGCAGCTCAGGTGATCACCTGAGGTGATCAGGCAAAGCGTCAGGTGATGATATCGGAACACAGACATATGAGTGAACCTAACTGAGACTAGCAGAACCACAGCAAAGCCCAGCCCAGAGTGCCAACCCACTGAATCCTGAGCTAAGTAAATGGTATTTTTTAAACCACTAAGCTAAATACATGGTATTGCTTAAACCACTAAGCTTTCTTTTCTTTCCTTTCCTTTTTTTTTCTTTCTTTTTTTTTTTTTTTTTTTTGAGATGGAGTGTCGCTCTGTCACCCAGGCTGGAGTACAGTGGCTCAATCTTGGCTCACTGCAACCTCCACCTCCCGGGTTCAAACAATTCTCCTACCTCAGTCTTCCAAGTAGGTGGGATTACAGATGTGCACCACCATGCCCAGCTAATTTTTGTATTTCTAGTAGAGACGGGGTTTCACCATGTTAGCCAGGCTGGTCTCGAACTACCGACCTCAGGTGATCTGCCCGCCTCAGCCTCCCAAAGTGCTGGGATTATGGGCTTAAGCCACTGCACCCCTGGTCCCCCACTAAGCTTTTATGTAGCAAAAGCTAACTGACACAGTAATCCTTTAGCCTTTTTATATATAACAAAATCAACATTATACTGTGTCTACTATTCTTTTTTTATTCCACAGCCAATGACTGATGAATCTATATACTATTCTATCGCCAGCTCTTTTTCACATGACATTTTCTCAAGTATTTAATACAATTTTCTTCATTTTAAGTTCCGCTAGGGTGAGGATTTATATCTGTTTTGTTCAATGCTGTATTCCTGGCACATAGAACACTGCTGCAAACAGTGTTCAATAAATAAACAGACTCAATAAATATTTCTTAAATGAATGATTAGAGGACATATATATTTTTTGATGGCTGAATAGTGTTACATAGAGATACTATCTATCTATGCCCCATTCTAAGTTCTTACTTCTCTAAGTTTGGCCTCTCAGCTTCCCTCTAGGACTGGAACTCAGGTGAGCTCTTCTACTACCCGAGAACTGAACCTCTGCTCCTAAATCCCAGCTAGGATATAGGGCTTTGCTAAGCAGTCTTCAAAATTTAGTTCAGATGCATCTCCTGTGAGGCGTGCTTGTCACTCATGAGGGTTTGCATATTGCATTTGATTTCTATCATGGCATATGTCAAGTCAGAGCATGTAATTTACAGTCTGTGTCTTCTGCTGTCTGTGAACTTCTAAGGATAAGAGTTCAGCTCCCAGTGTGCCTGGAACATAGTAAATACTCAACCAATGCCTGTGGATATGGAACAAATTAACCATCCACTGCAAAGGACTCCTCTGACAGCAACACATATATAAGTTTTTTGGGTTTTGTTTTGTTTTATTTTAAGAAATATGTCTTTATTAGAAACAATACTTATAATAGAGGTTACTGACTGGGCATGGTGGCTCATGCCTGTAATCCCAGCACTTTGGGAGGCGGAGGAGGGCAGATCATTTGAGATCAGGAATTTGAGACCAGCCTGGCAAACATGGTGAAACCCTGTCTCTACTAAAAACACAAAAATTAGCCAGTGTGGTGGCATACACACTACTACTACTGTAGCTACTCTGGAGTCTGAGGCATGAGAATCGCTTGAATCCGGGGTGGGGGGGGGAGGTTGCAGTGAGCGGAGATCATGCCACCGCACTCCAGCTTGGGCCGCAGAGTGAGACTCCATCTAAAAAAAAGAAAATAGAGATTACAATAATATCATGTTGAAGCATATTTATATCCAGAAGAAAAAGTCATAATTAGGAAAATCCACCAAGGAAAAAGTTTCTTACATGGCTTTAATTCCATTTGGATCTTTTTAGAGGCATGAGAAAATGAAGAAAGTAGGAAAATGGGAAATAGAAATGGGACCTAGAGAGAATATCACACTCTAGTTTACAGTTTGTGATGATCCGTTATCTACCACAGAGACAAGGGAGGCAATATCAGGTTTACAAGTTGTTTTAAACTTAATTAAAACATATAGATTAAAGCATGAACTTATGGAGTCTCTCTGAATCTGCTGTGATTCAGGGGGCTGCCTGATAAAAAATTTAACAAAAAAGCATGAACTTAGACTAATGTTAAATAAAAAAAGAATATTAGGTCTGCCAAAGATTCGAGGTCAATTTATGTTTCTCCATTGAAAGAAATGCTATGCCTTTGTGAAAACTGCCATTCTGTAAAAGTACTACACAAGAATAGGACTCTGCCGAGGAATGTTAAAACTTGTGTTATTCACACACTTACATGTGAAATTCTGACACATTACTCTGATCACTATAATAAACCTAAAAGACTAGTTTAGACAGGCAGTCAGGGTTTGTTATAATAAGAGTGTATGCATAAATTCCCATTAATTATTGTGATGCTGTTCTTTCCTTTTAAAGGATATTGGGTTAAGTTCTAACTTCAACCAAACATAATCCACATACATGAACATTTTAATGTAATCACCATATATATTTCTATTTTCAGCAACATTGCTGGTCATTTTATAACTACCAAAGGGCAGGGATAATGTCTATTTTAACTTTCTCTCTCTCTGTTTTTTGAGATGGAGTTTCATTCTTGTCCCCCAGGCTGGAGTGCAATGGCATGATCTCAGCTCACTGCAACCTCTGTCTCCCAGGTTCAAGCAATTCACCTGACTTAGCCTCCTGAATAGCTGGGACTGCAGGCACTCGCCACCATGCTCGGCTAATTTTTGTATTTTTAGTAGAGATGGGGTTTCACCATGTTGGCCAGGCTGGTCTTGAACTCTTGACCTCAAGTAATCCACCCGCCTTGGCCTCCCAAAGTGCTGGGATTACAGGCGTGAGCCACCGTGCCCAGCCCATTTTAACTTTCTCAGACTTACGAAAAGTCAGGTCTGGCAAGCCTTCATTTCCAGGCAGGTGTTTTAACTGTTCTAGAACAGTTTAGGAGAGCTGCTCTACTCCCCCCCTCACCCTAGATTCAGGCAAGCAACTCAGATGGTATCTTATTTGTTTAAACTTCCTTGTAAGATTTCATTCAAACAAAGATATGTTTTATGTCCCAGTGCTATTAAGAGCAAGGCCTTCCATTTAATTCCCACCCCTCCTATTGTCACCTATGGCTGCGGTCCCACAACTACAGGCTGTAACTGGAACCCTGACTGTCAACAAAAATGAAGCAGAGAAAGGCTGGGTCAGAGCAGGTGGCAGGGAGGCCAGGAAAGCCTCCATTCAGTACTATCCATTCAGTACTAAGAATTGGAAATCACTGAGAAGCATTTGTACGCAGACACATGCTGTTAGTTGCCTCTAAAATATCCAGTGAAACAACAGCAGGGATTGCAATAGATTGTCAGGGATATTTATATGCCAAAAAAGTCTTAGTTAGAAAATACCAACAAGGAGGAAATGTCTCCTCTTTCTTCCTCGCTAACAAAACTCCAATTTAGTTCAGGGCTTCAGCGATCCCAAACCTAAGCAAAATATTGATGATTGGTCAATGTCAATCATGATAATCCTTTCTCTGCCTTTTAAAAAAATAGATTTTACTTTTTAGAGCAGTTTTAGGTTCACAGCAAAACTGAGCAAAGGTAGAGAGCATCCCTATACACTCCTTCTCCCCAACCATGCAACATCCCACACCACAGTGGCACATTTGTTATAACTGATGAACCTGCATTGACACATGCTTATCACCCGTAGTCCGTAGCTTACATTAGTGTTCACTCTTAGTGTTATAAATTCTATAGGTTTTGACAAATGTACAATGACATGTATCCACCATTGTAGTATCATACAGAGTATTTTACTGTCCTAAAAATCCTGTGTTCTGCTTATTTAACCCTCCCTCTTCATAACCCCTGACAATCACTAATCTTCTTACTATTTCCATGATTTTGCTTTTCCAGAATGTTGCAAAGTTGGGAACACACAGGATGTAGACTTTTTAGAATGGTTTCTTTCACTTAGTAACATGTGTTTAAGTTTCTCCCATGTCTTTTCATGGCTCAATAGTTCATTTCTTGTGGCACTGAATAATAAATATTTCATTGTCTGGAGGTACCACAGTTTATCCATTCACCTACTAAAGGACATCTTAATTTCTTGTAAATTTTAGCAATTATGAATAAAGCTGCTATACACATTTGCATGCAGGTGTTTGTGTGGACAAACGATTTCAGTTCATTTGGGTAAATACCAAGGAGTGTGAGACTGCTGAATTGGATGACTCAGCTTTTAAGAAATTGCCAAACTTTCTTCCAAAGTGACTGTACCGTTTTGCATTCCCCTCAGCTGTGAATGAGAGTTCCCGTTGTTCCATATCCTTGCTGGCATTTGATATTGTTAGTGTTTTGGGTTTTGATTGTTTAAACAGAAGTGTAGGGACATCTTATTGTTCTAATTGGCATATCTCTAATGATATATGCTGTTGTTTATCTTTTCACATGCTTACCTGCCATCTGTATACCTTTTTTGGTGAGGGGCCTATTCAGGTCTTTTGTCCATTTTAAAAATCAAATTGTTCATTTTCTTATTGTTGCGTTTTACAAGTTCTTTATATATCTTGGATAATATATACAAGTTATGTTCTTCCTTTATCAGATACATCTTTTGCAAATATTTTCTCCCAGCCTGTGGCTTGTCTTCGCATTCTCTTTGCTTTCACAAAGCAGCAGTTTTTAATTTTAATGAAGTTCAGCTTATCAGTTATTTCTTTCATGGATCTTGTTGTTAGTGTTGCATCTAAAAACTCACCACCATACCCAAGGTCATCTGTATTTTTTCCTGTGTTGTTATCTTCTAAGAGCTTGATACTTTTGTGTTTCACATCTAGGTATGTGGTCGATTTTGAGTTAACTATTGTGAAGGGCCTAAGGTCTATGTCTATATTTATTTATTTATTGCATATGGATGTCCAGTTGTTCCAGCACCATTTGTTAAAAAGACTATCTATTCTTTATTGTATTGCCTTTCCTTCTTTGTCAAAAATCAGTTGACTATATTTATTCGGGGCTATTCTGGGCTCTTGATTCTATTCCATGATCTATTTGTCTATTCTTTCACCAATATCACACTGTCTTGATTGTTATAACTGTATAGTAAGTATTGAAATTGGGTAATGTCAGTCCTCTAACTGTTCTCCTTTAATATTGTGTTGGCTATTCTGGGTCTTTTGCCTTTCTGTATGAACTTTGCAATCAGTTTATCAATAGTCATAAAATAATTTGTTGGGATTTTGATTAGGAATGCATAGAATCTATAAATCAAGTTGGAAAGAACTGACATCTGTTGAGCCTTTCTATCCATGAAAATTGAGTATCTCTCTATTTAGATCTTCTTTGATCTCTTTCATCAAAGTTTTGTAATTTTCCTCATAATACCATACACATTTTGTTAGATTTATACCTAAGTACTTCATTTTTTGTGGCGCTAGTGTGATATCGTGTTTTTAACTTCAAATTCTACTTGCTCATTACTACTGATTTGCTTGTTCATCTCCTATATTCATTTCATTTATAGGAAAACAATTGACTTTTGCATATAAACTTTGTATCCTGTAACCTAATTTCTTATTAATAATTGCTTATTAGTTTCAGGAGTATTTTTGTCAATTCTTTCAGATTTTCCACATAGGTGATTATATCATCTGCAAACAAAGACAGCATTTTTTCCCCCAATATGTATACCTTTTATTGCCCCTTCTTGTCCTATTTCATTAGGTAGGCTTTGCAGTATTGAAAAGGAGTGGCAAAAACATATGTCTTTGTCTTGTTCCTGATCTTATCAGGAAACCTTCTAATATCTCACTGTTAAGAATGATGTTAGCTGTAGGATTTTTGTAGATAATACTTTTTGTCCATTTGGGAAGTTTTCCTTGAATCTTAGTTTGTCCAGAGTTTTTATCATGAATGGGGTTGGGTTTTATCAAATGTTTTACATCATTGTGATTTTTCTTCTTTAACCTGTTGATATGATGGATTACATTAATTGATTTTCCCATGCCTTCTCTGCATTTTTAACGGCTGAGTGCGGACCTTGTAACCCAGTCTATTCAACAAGGTCTTTGGGTATGTGAAGGTGGATATGCTCTGGTAAATGATAAACAGGAAGGAATACAACTAACACTTGACCTCCCTCTTTAATTTGGTCTTGAATGTGGATACAATAGCTGGAGATACAGCAGCTGTCTTGCCATTATGAGGGAGGAAAAGGCTAGGAGAATTGCAGAGACATCAGCTGTAAAA
The DNA here is from genome assembly GCA_036589455.1 of Ateles fusciceps. NCBI lineage: Eukaryota > Metazoa > Chordata > Mammalia > Primates > Atelidae > Ateles > Ateles fusciceps. The sequence goes on along the minus strand of JAZHEH010001266.1, from coordinate 10,312,474 downwards.
TCACTGCAGTGTCATTTGCAAATATCTACCTCTAGACATCTTGCTGTATCAGCCAAATAAACCCCTTTTTGGTTAAGCCACTGTCGTTGGGTTTTATGTTAAAGGCCGCCACACTTGTTTTCAACAAATACCCATGTCATTTCTGCAATAAGACACGTGGAAATCATCAAAGAAGAGCATGATATTGCTTTGGTTCTGTAAGTGGTGCTCTGGTGCCTAAGTTTGGGTAAGACTGACTAGGAAGAGATAGCCGGCAGGGGCTGGAAGGGAGGGTTGTTGAGTGACACGAACAGAGCATCTGATTGCTAGGAAACCTCCAAGTGAGACCAGTTCTGGATAGGGAGTTCAACACATGGCCAAGGGCAAGACCCACATCCCAGGGAGAGGGTGGAAAAGTATTCAAGAAATGGCAAAATATAGTGATGAAGCAACATAGAGTAGTACAAAGTAGATGAGTCTAGGGACCAAAGAAATGGGAAATTGAGTCCTGGTTCTGCCACTTCTTGGATATATGACTTGGTGCAATTATTCCGCTACTATTGGCCTCAAATATCTCTTCTATAATATGGGGAGAAAAATTGTCTGCCTCATAAAGTCAGTGTACAAATTAAAAGCAATAATGTACTATATTTAAAGCTCATGATCATATCACCTTTGTTCCATTGCCCTTTCATATGCTCCAAGTCAAAGTAAGGTTAGCAAAGAGATCAAGGCAACATCTGTCAGAAAGACATAAATTGGAGTAAAGCTTAGGTATTAGTGAGTTATGCTGATAGAAGCTCTGTGAATTAGAGGTCTTTTAAAGTCAGCAATCAGGCTGGGCACAGTGGCTCATGCTTGTAATCCCAGCAGTTTGGGAGGCCGAGGTGGGCAGCTCACTTGAGGTCAGGAGTTCAAGACTAGCCTGGCCAACATGGTGAAACCCTGTCTCTATTAAAAATACAAAAACTAGCTAGGAGAGGTGGCAGGCACCTGTAATCCCAGGTACTCTGGAGGCTGAGGCAGAAGAATTGTTTGAACCTGGGAGGCGGAGGTTCAGTGAGCTGAGATCGCACCATTGCACTCCAGCCTGGGTGACAGAGCGAGACTCTGTCTCAAAAAAAAAAAGTCAACAATCAAAAGTGTCTACCTGGATTTGACCACCATTAAGTGAGTCAAGGCTGGGGGAGCAAAAACCCCTCCAAACCTAACTAAATAAAGAAGTCAAGATATTAATATTCCCAGGAAGAAGTAGAAAGTTACTGGCATCTTCTTTGTACTGCTGGCAATAATAACCTGAATGTTTACAGTAAATATTTGTTGAACTAACAATATATTAGAACACTAGATCTCTTTAGGTGCCCGATACCAATATTTACTTGGCTTATACAATCATTTAATATTTGTTTCCAATTATAACTGGAGAGAATTTTTCTAGCTTCCATCCAAGAGGAATATAATCTAAAATATATTAAAGAACAAACACCTTGAGAGTTTTCAACCAATTTGATATGATAGTTCATCATGACCCAAGTAAATTAAAATTATATTATTTTATGAAGAAGCAAAATCCAAAGGAGATTTATGCAGTTTAACTCATGAGGGTATGTGGATTATACTAATTGAAGTTAGTATTATGGGCATGTTTAGTGAAAATTGCAAATATTTCTATAGAGTAGTAAAGATTTCCCATGACTGGATTTCCTTCCAAAGTTAGATCTATTCATTCCTTAATCCAACAAGCAATTAATGAGAATCTTCCATGTGCCAAGCATAGAACTGAAAGTATCTGGAGTATTAAACACACACACACACACACACACACACACACACACACAACACTACCATTCTAGTATCTACTAGTATAATGGGTCCCAAATTCTATGCACAAGAGCTATCTAGCTTGTTAAAAATGCACACTTTGGCCTGGTATAGTGGCTCATGCCTATAATCCCAGCACTTTGGGTGGCTGAGGTGGGTGGATCACCTGAGGTCAGGAGTTTGAGAACAACCTGGCCAAAACGGTGAAACACTGTCTCTACTAAAAATACAAAAAAAAATCAGCCAGGTGTAGTGACTCATGCCTGTAATCCCAGCTACTTGGGAGGCTGAGGCAGGAGAATCACTTGAACCTGGGATGCAGAGATTGTAGTGAGCCGACATTGCACCACTGCACTCCAGCTTGGGCGACAGAGCGAGACTCCGTCTCAAAAGAAAAAAAATGCATACTACTTGGGCTTACCATATAAACACTGAGGATGAGGCTAATAATTGGCATTCTCATAAAGCACTTTAGATGATTCAAATGCAGATGGATGTGAACCATGCTATAAAACACATTATACTACAGGTAGAACTTACAAAACTAGGTGGAAAGATTTAAAATGTGTGTGTGTGTGTGTGTGTGTGTGTGTGTGTGTGTGTGTGTGTGTGACATCTAGACAACATAAACATATTCAGGGTAATGCAAAATAATGAGTTTCCTTGCTTGGGATTTAGAAGGCATATGAAGTAGTAGGAAGAGATGAGTTTTATCAAGAAAGACTTTGTCGAACAGTTATGTTTGAGCTCCAAGGTGAACAGGAGCCTGGAGACTTACCAAGAGATACCAAGAGACAGCTACATCTGGGAAGAGAGTTAGTTAAGGTCCAGGAAAAGGGAAATCAGTTGGCATACTGCCTTGAATCCTGAAGAGTTTAGCTCTGATTCAACAGGAGCTTAGGAAAACAACTGGCCTCATGACAATGTGAGCTGAGATTTTTTATCCTAGAGCCTCCAATTGGGATGTTCTGGAGTGAGAAGAGATTCACAGTGTCAGAGACATTCGAACCAGAGCAACTCCATCTTGAATAGAGGTTGGGTAAAATAAGACTGGGACCTACTGGGCTGCATCCCCAGGAGGGTTGGAATTCTTAGTCCCAGGATGAGACAGGAGGTCAGTACAAGATACGGGTCACAAAGACCTTGCTGATAAAACAGCATGCAGTAAAGAAGTTGACCAAATCCCACCAAAACCAAGATGGTGATGAAAGTGACCTCTGTTGATCCCCACTGCTCATTATATGCTAATTATAATGCATTAGCATGCATAGACACTCCCACCAGCACCATGACAGTTTACAAATGCCATAGCAATATGGGATTTGCCCACCCCTTTCCCAGAAAAATTCATGAATAAGCCACTCCTTGTTTAGCATGTAATCAAAAAGTAATGACAAGTATAAGCAGCTGAGCAGCCCATGCCGCTGCTCTGCCTATGGAGTAGCCATTCTTTTGTTTCTTTATTTTCTTAATAAACTTACTTTCACTTTATGGATTTACCTTGAATTCTTTCTTGCATGAGACCTAAGAACCCTCTCCTGGGGGCTGGTTTGGGATCTTTTTCCTGTAATGAAAGCAGGAAGCTGTATCTATAATCCAGACCAAGGCAAGATGGTCTGGAACATGTGAAAACAAAGAAAAGCTAAGAGAACTACAAAAGAGATAGAGTCAAGCAGAATTCCAAGGTGTGAGCTTTGGTAAATGGGAGGAGAATGATACCATTTGCCATATTGGGGAAAGTCAAGAGGGGGCTGCTGATGCCAGGACCATAAGTGGCAAAAGGTCAAGTATACAGGGTCACGAACTAGGATGAAGGGTGAGGCAGAGGTAGGAAATCAAAATATGCTGGTTTGGGGGAGCAGATGGACCCAGGGTTTCCTATGAAGCTGTGATCATGGAAACTAGAGCTAGACAAGTAAACAGTCTTAGTGAGAAAACAGAATTAATTCCGCAAGTCTGGGCAAGGCAGGGATTGAGACTGAGCAGAAGGCCACAGGAATGAAGGACAGTCAAGAATTACAGATAAAAAATGTGACAAGAAAGAAAGAGATCCTGATTTTGATGGTAATTCTGTCTTATCCAAAAGTTCCCTGCATACTTCCTATCGGGATAGAAGCATTCCTAGGGTGTGGCTTGGAAGCAGAAGCAGGGAGTGGTGTAGGGAGAAAGGGGAGGACTGAAATGGACCCAGGGAGCATGCCCACACTTGGAGAGCAAGAGGCCTGGGAATGTAAAATATACTTCTCTGGCCTGAGTGTGGTAATGTCCTAACTCCTTTCCTGTGGTAATACCGATTTCACTGACTTAGCAACCGATAGTCAGCCAAAGACGGGAGTAATGATGAAGGGTGAGAAACAGCCACTTCTTTCAAATATACCAGCCAGTCCAGAGGCACCAGAAATACTGGGTGGGCTCTTAGTGGACATTCTTCGTGAAGGCAGATTTCAACACTATGCGTCAGTTTCCTCATCTGCAAGGTAGCAGTAAGAATAATACCTAACTGATATGGTGGTAGTAAATATATCATATATAAACCACTTAATTTCCTGGCTTCCCCACAGTTAGCACTCAAGGTAAATTATTTCTTATTATTGTCATGATAAACTTTGGCCTGGTGTTTTCTTTATGGACCTGAGCAATCATAGGCCATTACTTGGGGTCTTTCTGATACTTTTGTTAAAATTCTAGGGCTGGACATGGTGGCTCACACCTGTAATTCCAGCACTTTGAAAGGCTGAGGTGGGAGGATTGCTTGAGCCTAGGAGTTTCAGACTAGTCTGAGCAATGTAGTGAGACCCCATCTCTACAAAAAAAATTCTTTTTTAAAGTTAGCCAGGCACAGTGGTTTGTGCCTATAGTCCCAGCTACTGGGAAAGACAAGGTGGGAAGATTGCCTGAACCTGCGATGTTGAAGCTGCAGTGGGCCAAGATTATGCCACTGTACTCCACCCTGTGAAAAAGAGCGACATCCTGTCTCAAAAAACAAAACTGTTAGCTCTCAATTTAAGTTTGGGATGTTTTTCCAAAAACAGTGCAGAGTAGCTGAGACTACAGTTGTATGCCACTACACCCAGCTAATTTTATTTTTTATTTTTATAGAGACTGGGTCTTGCCATGTTGCCCAGTCTGGTCTTGAACTTCTGGACTCAGAGCATCCTCCTGCCTCAGCCTCCCAAAGTGCTGGGAACTACAGGCACGAGCCACTGTTCCCAGCCCTGGCTAATGAATACATTTGATCCTCCTGCTTCAGCCTCCCAAAGTGCTGGGATTACAGGTGTAAGCCACCACATCTGGCCTGAACTCCCACTTTTAATCATTATCAGTGCAATAGTGATTTAAGAAAAAAATTATATATACATATGATTATATGCATTTTTCTTTTTGCTTTGAGGGCTTGCCTCTTTCTCATGGATTTCAATTCAATATTTTGAATGGTTTCTTTAAGAGTCTTAACAGGCCAGGTGCAGTAGCTCACACCTGTAATCCCAGTACTTTGGGAGGCTGAGGCAGGTGGCTCACCGGAGGGTCAGGAGTTTGAGACCAGCCTGGCCAACATGGTGAAACCCCGTCTCTACTAAAAATACAAAAATTAGCCAGGCATGGTGGTGCACACCTGTAATTCCAGCTACAACGAAGATTGAGGTAGGAGAATCGCTTGCACCTGGCAGGTTGCAGTGAGCTGAGATTGTGCCACTGCACTCTATCTAGCCTGGGCAACAGAGTGAGATTCTGTCTCAAAAATAAAATAAAATAAAGAGTCTTAACAAAGACCTCCTACCCTAAAATCAACAGAACAAAGCAAAGAGGCAATGAGAATTGGAGCTAAGACAGGCCTATCTGGCCCCTGTTGTCAGCACTTTTCTAGTACTGTATAGATGGATGCATGAGGTTAGTGGAGTTCACACTGTTGAGAGAGGATGAGCTCTGCAGATGTTTGTGACTAGTGATTACAGTGCAGGCAAAGGGCTTGATCCTTTGAGAGAGATATATTCGTTCTACTAATTAGTTGCCCAGCCCTCTCCCCCGTCCTTCCATCAGTGAACTTTTCCTTGATCTTAATTTTGTACAGAAAATGATTGCAACTAGACTGACAGAATGTAATATACATTTACAATTGTACAATAGTACAATTAATCTGATAAAATAAAAATTATCTAAGCAATATTCAGTAGCTCTGGACAATTTAATTTCTTCTATGCAGAAATGTAATCTTTGGCATCTATTGTCTATTTTTGGATGTAAATATGAATTGAGGGGTCAGGAAAAAACCTGCATAACCAAAATTTCACCTCAATATTTGGATACCTGACATAGCTGCCTCCTAACCAGTAATTATGTAACTGTGCAACATACATAATTAAATTAATTATGCCTTATTCTCCTCTAAAACCTAAAAAGCATAGCAAATGCAAATATGAGAACTGATGACATTTTTAAGAACTTTTAAAAAACTTGAATAAACATATTTTTAAATGAACAATTTCTTTGGTTGAAATAACAGTGAATACAATCTTTAGAGCAGTGTATGTGCTATAATTATTCAATAGCTTTAAAATAACTTGGCATTGCTCCTTAAGTAGAGGTATTATTGTTTAATTGCAGATGACTCACTTCCCAGTCCCAAGCAATTAATCAGTGTTTCCTAAACTTGTCTGAAATGGGAACCACCTGGAATTTTTGTTAAACATACGAATTCTGGGGCTCACCCTAGACCTGCTGAATTGGAATTTCTAGGGAAGGCATATGGGAATCTGTATGTTCAACAAGTATCAGACAGGTTTGGGAAACACCGTTTGTATTTCTTTGTTTTTTTTTTTTTTTGAGATGGAGTCTCAGGCTGGAATGCAATAGCTTGATCTCGGCTCACTGAAACCTCTGCTTTCCAGGTTCAAATGATTCTTCTGCCTCAGCCTCCAGAGTACCTGGGATTACAGGCACCCGCCACCATACCCAGCTAATGTTTGTATTTTTACTATAGACAGGGTTTCACCATGTTGGCCAGGCTGGTCTGGAACTCCTGACCTCAAGATCCACCTGCCTCAGCCTCCCAAAGTGCTGGGATTACAGGCATGAGGCACCACGTCCGGCCTGTTTGGGTATCTTTGACAGTGGCATTAGCTTCCTGGTTACTATCACATTGAGTGACCAGAATGAAGTTCCATCATTGGAAGAACCAGGACATTAGGAAGCACTCATGACTACCTACCAATGCATGTTCTATTTTATGTAAGGATATCTTCCCGTTATTTGAAACAATTACTTTGTGTTTACATATTCTCCCTTTATCCGTTTAGGTACTGCAGAGAATTTTATTCCTTCAGGCGAGGCACCGTGGCTCACACTTATAATCCCAGAACTTTGGGAGGACAAAGCGGGCAGATCACCTGAGGTCAGGAGTATGAGACCAGCCTGGCCAACATGATGAAACCCTGTCTCTACTAAAAATACAAAAATTAGCCAGGCATAATGGTGCATGCCTGTAATCCCAACTACTTGGGAGGTTGCGGCATGAGGATGGTTTGAACCCTGGAGGGGAAGGTTGCAGTGAGCTGAGATTGCACAACTGCACTCCAGCCTGGGCGAAAGAGCGAGACTCTGTCTCAAAACAAAACAAAACAAAAAATTATTTCTTCAATAATAGGTCCAAGATTAAATCCATTACCACCTTGAAAGAAGAACATAAGGAGGAAAAATCTCTTACTGAACACCTAGCATGCATGAAGCATGATCCTGATGGTTGGTTTACATAAATTATTTTCCTTAATCTTAACAATTAACTCAGGCTGGGCGAGATGGCTCATGTCTGTAATCCCAGCACTTTGGGAGGCCAAGGCTGGTGGATCACCTGAGTTCAGGGGTTCAAGACCAGCCTGGCCAACGTGGTGAAACCCTGTCTATACTAAAAATAAAAAAATTAGCGGGCGTGGTGGTGGACACCTACAATCGCAGCTACTAGGGAGGCTGAGGCAAGAGAATCACTTAAACCTGGGAGGCAGAGGTTGCAGTGAGCAGAGATCATGCTACTCACTCCAGCCTCAGTGACAGAGTGAGACTCCATATCAAAAAAAAACAAAAACAAAAGCAAAAACCTCATGGCATAAGTACTTATTTCCATTTTATACATGTAGAAACTGAGACTTGAAGAAGTTAACAGATTTTCCCTAGATCACTCAGTAAGCAAGAGAGACAGGGCTCCAATCCACCAAGCACGTGCTCTTATGAGGATACTAGCCTTAAGAGTATAAATTGCAAGTCGAGAAATTCAATTCACTGAACAGAATAATTATGGGATCATGGGTTTGTGAAATTTTATTCTCTGGAAGCCGAAAAAAAAAAAAAAGGAAGAAGAAGGTGGCCAGGTGCAATGGCTCATGCCTGTAGGTTGAGGCTGCAGTGAGCTATGAGGCCGCCACTGTACTCCAGCCTGGGTGACAAAGCAAGACCCTGTGTCAGGGTGGGGAAGAGGCAATTTCTCATATATCTGAGTTAAACAACAGAGGGAAGGAAGGATGGGAGATTTCAGAATGTTTGATTAACTCATGTAGGATGACAAGCCTCTTTTCTTCTTGTAAAAAAGAAATTTACAGTTGTTCCCCTAAAAATTAACTCTCCCAAAGAACAAATAAGAAAAGTAAATAAAATTGTTGAGTCAGATATGTAATATGTACCTGTGGAACTGCATTTTACTCCAACTGATTCTCTTTCTTGTTCCCCTCGAGTAGTTTTTTCTAGTTGAAGTGGATGCAGCTAGAAACAAAAAGGCTCCATTTGGGCTTTCTTGTTTAAAAAATCTTTTTTTCAAAGAATTTGTTTTCTTAGATGAAAGGTGCCAGATGGATAGCTCTGGAGATTGAGTCCTCTGCAGAGGAGGTCAGGTGTGGATGGGACATTCTGGGCTTCATATGCAGCCCAATTTAGGAACTCTCGCCCTCCTGGACAAAAGTTAACATTCAGTTGGGAAGTTGGGAGGACTTCCTGAAATAAAAGCAGACATTTGCCGGGCTCAGTGGTTCATGGCTGTAATCCCAACACTTTGGAAGGCTGAGGCTGGTGGATCACTTGAGCCCAGGAGTTCAAGACCAGCCTGGGCAACATGGAGAAACCTCATCTCTATAGAAATACAAAAATTAGCTGCACAGTGGTGGTTTGAACCTGTAGTTCAAGCCTAGGAGCCAGAGGTTGCAGTGAGCCAAGATCGCACCACTATACTTCAGCGAACAACAGAACAAAACCCTTTCTAAAAAAAAAAAAAAGTCCGGAGCAATGGCTCACACCTGTAATCCCAGTACTTTGGGAGGCCTAGGCGAGTGGATTACGAGGTCAGGAGTTCGAGACCAGCCTGGCCAATATGATAAAAACCTGTCTGTACTAAAAATACAAATATTAACTGGACGTGGTGGCACGTGCCTGTAGTCTCAGCTGCTCAGGAGGCTGAGGCAGGAGAATCACTTGAACGTGGGAGGCAGATGTTGCAGTGAGCTGAGATTGCACCACTGCACTCCAGCCTGGGCAACAGAGTGAGATTCCATCTCAAAAAAAGAAAAAAAAAAATAGCAGACACTACAAGTCAGCAGTATATTCCTTTGTTGCTGCCATTGTTGTTGATATCATAGGCTATAAGACCTTTCCATTCAATCATTTATAAGGTAGGCTGTTAAGGAGGATTCTTTAGGAGGCAAAACAGTACAGGAATGCAGTATGAACGGAGAAGATGAGAATAGGTGACAACGTCGTATTTTGTGATATGTCTTTGTTTTATCTTGTCTTGTTTTTGCAAGAGTTGCATCCAGAGCATCTCATATGGCTTCTAGATGATAGTTCATTAATTACAGTCTTTACAAATTCAGCTGCCTTTAAACTGGCCAATTGATGGAGCAAGGCACGTAGTAGCTACCAATATTTAAGAGTTTGTTCAGAAGACCTCAATTTTTCACGTTACTTTTTTCCTCCTTACCATTGGTTTATAATTTTTGATGTGTCTGGATTCTAACAGAGACATGCCGATTTAGTATATAAACCATTTTAAAGGAAGCTTTAATACATTCTTTATATGTGTGTATTTACAAATATATTAAACTTACATAAATAAAATTGTTTCTATGTTACTATGTTCATATCATTAAAAAATGACCCAGATGGATTTTTGCCAAATTTGGAGGATATGTTTATGTGATGTGATATTCAATGTGGGCCTAAAGAAGATGCTATCTCAGAGATATGGTTTAGATAAGAGCTGGAATTTTAAAATTTACAAATAGTTAATAATTTTCTGCAATGGTGCTGAAGAGGTTGTAATCTACCAATTTTTTTAAATTATAAAGGTAGCATTATTTAATTAAGATGTAATTAAAATTCATAATGATGGCCGGCTAGGATTCACGCCTGTGATCTCAGCAATTTGGGAGGCCAAGGCAGGTGGATCACTTGTGGTCAGGAGTTCCAGACCAGCCTGGCCAAAATGGTGAAACCCCGTCTCTACTAAAAACATTAATACATAAAATTAGCTGTGCATCATGGTGTGCACCTGTAGTCCCAGCTACTTGGGAGGGTGAGGCAGGAGAATTGCTTGAACCCGGGAGGCACTCCAGCCTGCGCAACAGAGCAAGACTCCATCTCAAAAAATAATAAATAAATAAAATAAAATTCATAATGACTATTAAACAAAAAAGCAGGTAATTACTATTATCAAGATAGTGAAACAGAATATATGTCCACCTTTTCTGTCTTCCAAAGTCTCTTTAAATTATAGAAAGAGAGAATGATAGCAAGAAGAATTATAAACCAAAAATTAAAGAACAAGCAGAATAAAAAAGGGCACAGGTAGACTTGAAAAAGAATGGGAACTTTTACTAGAATTCTCTAAACTAGAACTTCTACCAAAATAGCATCAATGAAATTTAAATCTCAATGAATAGGAAAAATACTAGATTGAACAAGTCTAAAGAGTTTCTGTATTGGAAGGTCTAAGGAAATCAGAGAGAATGCAGCAAAGGGATAAAGATATGAAAAATACGAAAGAATAGTTAAGAGAACATAGACAGAAAAATCAATGCGTACGTTTCAGAAGGAGAAAAAAGAAAATGAGGAAAAGATATGTTTTAATTTTTAATTTTAATTTTTGTGGGTACATAGTAGGTATATATGGGGTTCATTAGATGTTTTGATATGGGTTTGCAATGCATAATAATCACATCATGTAAAATGGGGTATTCATTCCCTCAAGTATTTATCTTTTGAGTTACAAATAATCCAATTACATTCTGTATTTTATTTTATTTTATTTTTATTTTTTTAAGATGAAGTCTTGCTCTGTTGCCCAAGCTAGAGTGCAATGGCACTATTTCAGCTCACTGCAACCTCTGCCTCCTAGGTTCAAATGATTCTTCTGCCTCAAGCCTCCTGAGCAGCTGGGACTATAGGCGTGTGCCACCACGCCCAGCTAATTTTTGTATTTTTAGTAGAGACGGGGTTTCACCATGTTGGCCAGGCTGGTCTCGAAATCCTGGCCTCAAGTGATCCACCCACTTTGGTTTCTCAAAATACTAGGATTACAGGCATGAGCCACCATGCGTGACCTTTTTTTTTTTTTTTTTGAGACAGAGTATCGCTCTGTCCCTCAGGCTGGAGTGTAATGGCACAATCTCAGCTCACTGCAACCTCTGCCTCCTGGGTTCAAATGATTCTTATTCCTCAGCCTCCCGAGTAGCTGAGATTACAGGTGCACGCCACCACACCCAGCTAATTTTTGTATTTTTAGTAGAGGCAGAGTTTTGCCAGGTTGGCCAGGCTGGTCTTGAACTTGACCTCAGGTGATTCACCCACCTCAGCCTCTCAAATTGCTGGGATTACAGACATGAACCACCACACCCAGTCAATCGGTTCTAATAGGTTTTTAGTGGAATCTTCAGGTTTTTCTAAATACAAGATTATATCATCTGCAAACAAGGATAATTTGACTTTTTCCTTTCCAATTTGGATGCTCTTTCTTTTTTCTGATTGCTTTGTCTAGTACTTCCAGTACTATATTGAATAACAGTGGTGAAAGTGGGCATCCTGTCACGTTCCAGAGGAAAGGCTTTCAGTTTTTCCCCCATTCAGAATGATATACTAGTTGTGGGTCTGTCATATATGGCTTTTATTAAGTTGAGGTATGTTCCTTCCATATGCAGTTTTTTGAAGGGTTTTTATTAAGAAGGGATGCTGAATTTTATCAAATGCTTTTTCAGCATCTTTTTGTCCTTCATTCTGTTGATATGACGTAGCATATTGATTTGCATATGTTGAATCATCCTTGCATCCCAGGGATAAATCCCATTTGGACATGATGAATTATCTTTTTAATGTATTGTTGAGTTCAGTTTGCTAGCATTTTGTTGGGAGTTTTGCATCAATATTCATCAGAGATTTTGGTCTGTAGTTTTCTTTTCTTATGTGTCTTTTTCTGGTTTTGGTATTAGGGTAATACTGACTTCATAGAACGAGTTTGGAAGTATTCCCTCCTCCATTTTTTAGAATAGTTTGAGTAGGATTGATATTAGTTCTTCAAATGTTTGCTGGAATTCAGCAGGGAAGCCATTGGGTCATGGGCTTTTCTTTACTAGGAGACTTTTAAATTATGTCTTCAATCTTTTTACTTGTTATTGGTGTGTTCAGTTTTGGATTTCTTCATGATTCAATCATGAAGAAATCCAAAAGGTTGTATGTGTCTAGGAATTTGTCCATTTCTTCTAGTTTTCCAATGTATTGGCCTATAGTTGCTCATAGTAGGCACTAATGATATCTGAATTTATGCTCTATTATGTACAATGGTGCAATCTTGGGTCACTGCAACCTCTGCCTCCCGGGTTCAAGTGAGTCTCATGCCTCAGCCTTCCAAATAGCTGAAATGTCTCCTTACTTCATCTCTGATTTTATTTCCTTGGATCTTCTCCTTTTTGTTCTTAGTCTGCTAAAGGTTTGTTAATATTGTTTAACTTTTCAAAGAACCAACTTATAGTTTCATTGATCTTTTGTATTGTCTTCTCCATTTTGATTTCATTTATTTCTGCTCTAATCTTTATTATTTCTTTTTTCTACTAATAATTTTGGGTTTGGTTTGCTCTTGCTCTTCTAATTTTTTAAGATGCATTGTTAAGTTGTTTATTTGAAGTTTTTCTTTTTTTATTTAGGCATTTATAGCTATAAATTTCCCTCTTAGTACTGCTTTTGCTGTATCCCATGGGTTTAGGTATATTGTGTTCCCATTATCATTTGTTTCAAGAAAATTTTCAATTTCCTTCTTAATTTCTTTATGAAGAGCATATCAGGAGCATATTGTTTAATTTTCATGTGTTTATATCATTTCCAAAGTTTCTCTTCTTATTTCTACTTTTATTTCATTGTGGTCAGAGAAGATATTATTTCAGTTTTTTGGAGTGTCTTAAGACTTGTTTTGTGACCTAACATATGGTCTATCCTTGAGAATAATACATGTGCTGAGGAAAAATAATGTGTATTCTGCAGCTGTAATGGCCTGTAAATATCTATTAGGTTCACTTGGTCTATAGTACAGATTAAGTCCAATGTTTGTTTGTTGATTGTCTGTCTGAAAGACCTGTCCAATGCTGAAAGTAGGGTGTTGAGGTTTCCAGCTATTGTTGCATTGAAGCCTCTCTCTCTCATTAGCTCTAACAATATTTGCTCTGCATATCTGGGTGCTCTAGTGTTGGGTGCACATATGCTTAAAATTGTTATATGCTGTTGCTGAATGACCCCTTGATCATTATATAGTGACCTTCTTTGTGTCTTTTTATAGTTTTTGTCTTGAAATCTATTTTGTCTGATATAACTATTCCTGCTCTTTTTTTTTTTTTTTTTGTTGTTGTTGTTTTGGCTTTCATCAGCATGAAATATTTTTTTCATTCAATTATTTTCAGTCTGTGTGTATCTTTATAAATGAAGTGTGTTTCTTGTAGGCAACAGATCATTGGGTCTTCTTTTTTATCCATTCAGCTACAATATATCTTTTTTTTTTGAGATTGAGTCTTGCTCTGTTGCCCAGCCTCCACTTCCTGGGTTCAAGCAATTCTCCTGCCTCAGCCTCCTCAGTAGCTGGGACTACAGGCATGTGCCACTATGCCTGACTAATTTTTGGTTTTTAGTAGAAACAGGGTTTCACTATGTTGGCCAGGCTGGTCTCAAACTCTTGACCTCAGCTGATCCACCCGCCTCAGCCTCCCAAAGTGGTGGGATTACAGGCATGAGCTACTGCACCTGGCCTACTCTATGTATTTTGATCAAGAATTCAGTCCATTTACATTAAATATTACTGATAAATAAAGACATGCTCCTGCCATTTTGTTATTTGTTTTCTGGTTGTTTTGTGGTCTTTTCTTCCTTCTTTCTTTCCTTATTGTCTTCCTCTTAGTGAAGGTGATTTTCTCTGGTGATATGAATTGGTTTTTTACTTTTTGTTTTTTGTATATCCATTGTATGTTTACTGGTTTGAGGTTACCACAAAGCTTGCAAAAAATATAGCCCATTATTTTAAGCTGATAACAAAACTGTTTGCATAAATAAGCAAACAAGCAAAAGAAAACTAATAAAGTCTATGCCTTAACTTCATCCCCTGGCCTTTTAACATTTTGCTGTTTCTATCTATATTTTATTGTATTGACTATGTCTTGGAAAGTTGTGGTAGTTTTTTTTTTATTGGTTCTTAATTTCATTTTTTCTTCTGAAGATAAGAGTAATTTACATACCACAGTTATAGTGTTATAATATTCCTGGTTTTTCTGTAAACTTACTTTTCTTTGTACATTCAGATAATTTCTTGTTGCTCATTAACATCCTTTTCTTTTTGATTGAAGCACTCCCTTTAGCATTTCTTGTAGGACAGGTCTGGTGTTAATGAAATCCCCTCAGTTTTTGTTTGTATTTCTCCATCATGTTTGAAGGATATTTTCACCAGATGTACTATTCTGGGACAAAAGTCCTTTCCTTCAGCACCTTAAATATGTCTTGCCACTTTCACCTGGCCTGAAAATTTCCACTGTAATGTCTGCTGCTAGATGTATTGGAGCTCCATTGTGTGTTATTTGTTTCTTTTCTCTTACTGCTTTTAGGATCCTTTCTTTATCCTTGACTTTTGGGAGTTTGGTTATTAAATTTCTTGGGGTAGTCTTATTTGGATTAAATCTGCTTTGTGTTCTGGAACCTTCTTGTACTTGGAAAGTGATATCATTCTCTAGGTTTGGGAAGTTCCCTATTATTATGCCTTTGAATAAACTTTCTACTCCTGTCTTTTTTTCTACCTCCTCTTTAAGACCAATAACTATTAGATTTGCCCTTTTGAGGCTGTTTTCTGGATCCTATAGGTGTGCTTCATTGCTTTTTATTCTTTTTTCTTTTGTCTCCTCTGACTGTGTATTTTCAAATAGCCCGCCTTCAGGCTCATTACTTCTTTCTTCTACTTGGTCAATTCTTCTATTAAAACACTGATGTTGGGGCTGGGCACAGTGGCACACACCTGTAATCCAGCACTTTGGGAGGCTGAGGCGGGTGGATCATCTGAGGTCAGGAGTTTGAGACCAGCCTGGCTAACATGGTGAAACCCTGTCTCTACTAAAAAAAAAATTAGCTGGGCATGATGGCAGTTACCCGTAATCCCAGCTTCTCAGGAGGCTGAGGCAGGAGACTCACTGGAACCCAGGAGGCAGAGGTTGCAGTGAGCCAAGGTTGCACTGCTGCACTCCAGCCTGGGCAGCAGAGTGAGACTCCATCTCAAAAAAACAAACAAACAAACAAAGATGGACACATTGTCCACAGTGGCTCACACCTGTAATCCTAGCACTTTGGGAGGCTCAGGTGGACAGATCACCTGAGGTCAGGAGTTCAAGTTCAGCCTGGACAACATGGTGAAATCCTGTCTCTACTAATAATACAAAAATCAGCCGGGTGTGGTGGCACATACCTGTAGTCCCAGCTACTAGGGAGGGTGAGGCAAAAGAATTGCTTGCACCCTGGAGGTAGAAGTTGCAGTGAGCCAAGATCACACCACTGCACTCCAGCCTGGGCAACAGAGCGGGAGTCTGTCTAAAAAAAATTTTTTTAAACTGATGCATTCTTCAATATGCCAACTGCATTTTTCAGCTCCAGAATTTCGGCTTCTTTTAAATTATTTCAGTCTCTTTGTTAAGTATATCTGATGAAATTCTGAATTCCTTCCATGTTATCTTGAATTTCCTTGAGTTTCCTCAACACAGCTGTTTTGAATTCTCTGTCTAAAGGATCATATATCTCTGTTTCTCCATTTTGTCCATGCTGGCTCAAATTCCTGACCTCAAGTGATCTGCCTGCCTTGGTCTCCCAAAGTGCTAGGATTACAGGTGTGAGCCACCATGCCTGGCTGTCAAGATAATATTTTAAAAGACAATAGCTGAGAATTTTCCAGAACCAAACCAAAACAAACAAACAAAAACCACAAGTCTTTCAACTGAGTAAGCAAACCAAGTCCTGAGAAGGATAATTAAATTCACAAGATAGCCAAACTCACTGTAAGAAAATTGTAGAAAATAAAAGACAAAGGGGAAAAAGGTTATTATAGAGAAAAAGATGAAATATTTATATACAGATTGATATAGTTTCACTGTGTCCCCACCCAAATCTCATCGTGAACTGTAGCTTCCACAATTCCAAAAGTCATGGGAGGGGCCCAGTAGGAGGTAACTGAATCATCAGGGTGGATCTTTCTTGTGCTGTTGTCTTGATAGTGAATATGTCTCACAAGATCTGATAGTTTTATAAAAGGGCATTCCCTTGCACATGCTCTCTTTGCCTGCTGCCATATAAGATATGACTTTGCTCCTCCTTTGCCTTCTGCCATGATTGTGAAGCCTCCCCAGCCATGTGTTACTGTGAATCCATTAAACCTCTTTCCTTCATAAATTACCCAGTCTTGGGTATGTCTTTATTAGCAGCATGAGAACAGACTAATACTCAGATGATCCTTGGGTTAAGTCCTGATAAACCCATTGTAAATCAAAACTATCTTAAGCCAAAAAGGCATTTAGTACACCTAACATACAGAACATCATAGCCTAGCCAAACCTACCTTAAATGTATTCAGCACACTTACATTAGCCTACTGCTGGACAAAATCATCTAACACAAGGCCTGCTTTATAATGAAGTATTGAATATCCCATGTAATTGAATGAATATTATACTTAATAGAATGGTTGTATTGCTTGTTTTCTCTTGTGATCACATGGCTGACTGGTAGCTGCAGCTCACTGCCACTGCCCAGCATCACAAGAGAGGAGTTGTATGGCATAGTGCTAGCCTAGGAATATATCAA
Source organism: Ateles fusciceps (assembly GCA_036589455.1). Lineage (NCBI taxonomy): Eukaryota > Metazoa > Chordata > Mammalia > Primates > Atelidae > Ateles > Ateles fusciceps. The sequence continues at coordinate 10,295,338 of JAZHEH010001266.1, read as the reverse complement.
AATTCAAAATTTGAAGAAAGGTTTCTGTTGAACGCATATTGCTTTCACACCATCATAAAGTAAAAAAAGCATAACTTGAACCATCGTAAATTAAGGATCACCTGTATTTTAAAAAATGACCATTAGATTGACAGTAGACCTCTCATTACCAACAATAAGGATTAGGAGATAATGAAATAACACCTTCAGAATGGGGAGGGAAAGGAAATTTCAGCCTAGCATTCTACAGTCAAATAAGCTATATTCAAGACTGAGGGCAAAAAAACATTGTCATATAAGTTTGCTGTTCTTAAACTCTCAGTGAAAGAAACACAAAGAATGTATTTCAGTAAGAAGAAAAATCCAGAATAAAAAAGTAGCGTGAAAAAAACAAATGAATTTGTAAGCATTTGATAACTCTAAATAAGGATTTGCTATGCTAGTACTGCTACTACTACTAATGGCTAGTGTTAATAGGGGTTAGAAACAAAGAGGAATGAAAAGAATAGACAACATTAACATGGAAGAAGGAGGGGAGAAATAGGAGTTAAAGTGTTCTAAGTTCCTTGAAGAAAAAGAATAGAAACTTATTTGTTTTTTGTAACAGCCTTATTGAGGTATAATTAATCAACAATAAACCAAACATATTTAAATCGTGCAATCTGATAAGAACGACATATGTATACACTCGTGAAGCCAGCATCACCATCAAGTTAGTGATCATATCTAGCATCCCTAAAAGTGTCCTCCAACCTTTGGAATTCTTGCCTTCCAGCATTTCTCCCCTACCCAAACAATCACTTGTCTGCTTTCCGTTCCTATAGATTAGTTTGTATTCTCTAGAATTTTATATAAATGGAATCGTATAGTACACACAGGTTTTTTGTCTGGCTTTTCTCATTCCACATAGTTTTTTGTTTTTTTTTTGTTTTTGAGACAAGGTCTCACTCTGTTGCCCAGGCTGGAGTGAGTGCAGTGGCATATTCACGGCTCACTGCAGCCTCAACCTCCTGGGCTCAATTGATCCGTTCCACCTCAGTCTCCTGAGTAGCTGGGACTACAGGTACATGCCACCATACGTGGCTAATTTTTGTTCTTTTTGTAGAAATGGGGTTTCGCCAGGTTGCCCATGCTGGTCTCAAATTTGGGGTCTCAAGTGATCTATCTGCCTCAGCCATCCAAAGTGTTGTAATTATAATTGTGAGCCACTGTGCCCGGCCCTGCGTATTAACATTCCACCATGTTGAATCTGTCAGTGGTCCATACCTTTTTATAGCTAAGTAATATTCCACTGTTTATATATACACCACAATTCACATATCTCTTCATTTGTTGATTAACACTTGAGTAGTTTTAGTTTTTGGTCAAGTTAAGCTTCTGTGAATATCATGTAAATTTTGTCTTTGTATGGTCATGTGCAACAGTGTTGGGAGCTGAGGTCTAATGTGAGGTAATTAGGCCATGAGTGTGGAGCGAATGGATTAATGTTGTTACATGAAAATGAGTTCCTTATAGAACTTCAGCCCCCTCTTGCTCTCTGTTGCCCTCTCTGTCCTTTCACCATAGGATGATGCAAAAAAAAGTTCTCGTAAGATGATGGTGCCTTGATCTTGAACTTCCCAGATACCAGAACTGTAAGGAAATATATCTCATTATAGGTTTTAATGTTTTTAAGACAGGATCTTCCTCTATCACTCAGACTGTAGTGCCGTGGTAGAATCACAGCTCATTGCAAGCTTGAAATCCTGGGCTAGGAACATCCTCCTGCGTTGGCCTCCCAAAACGCTGGGATTACAAGCATGAGCCGGGGTGCCCAGCCTCATTGCAGTTTTAATTTGCATTGTCCTAATGAGGAATGATGTAGAGCATCTTTTCATGCATTTATTAGCCATGGATATATTTCCTTGGGTGAAGTGTCTGTTCAAATCTTTTGTCCGTCGTATTCTTATTTAGTTTTGAGAGTTCTTCATGCATTCTGGGTACACGTTCTTTATCAGACACACAATTAGTAAATACTTTTTCTTAGTCTGCAGTGGGTCTTTTCATTCTGTTAACCATGTCTTTAGAATAGCAGATGCTTTGAATTGGATGAAGTCCTATTTATCATTCTTTTTCTTGCTGGCATACCTAAGAAATATTTGCCTAACTCAAGGTAACAAAGATCTTTTCCCATATTTTTTTCTGAAGTTTTATAGTTTTGGATTTTGCAGTTATTTCTACAATTGTTTTGAGTTGTGTTGTAAATGGTGTGGGTATATATAAACACTCATTTGTTGCATATGAATATCCAATTTCTGTACAACTATTGTTACGATCATTTGATGAAAAGACTATCCTTTCTCCACTGAAATGCCATTGCGCCTTTGTCAAAACCCATTGTCCATATATCTGTGGTCTCACCTCTGGACTCACCATTCTATTCTATTGATCGCTCTATCTTAATATCAATGTCATATTCTCTTAATTAGTGTAGTTTTATAATACGTCTTGAAATCAGAATTTGTCCTCCCATTTTGTACTTTTTTTTCAAAGTTGTTTTTCCTATTCTAGGTCCTTGCAATTCCACATGAATTTCAGAATTATCTTATCGATTTCTACAAAAAAAGTCTTACAGAATTTCATTTTGGAATACAAGAAATCTATAGACCTATTTGGAGGGAATTGATGTCTTAAAAATAATACATTTTCGGGCCGGGTGCGGTGGCTCATGCCTGTAATCCCAGCAGTTTGGGAGGCTGAGGAGTGCAAATCATGAGGTCAGGAGATCGAGACCATCCTGGCTAACGCGGTGAAACCCCATCTCTACTAAAAATACAAAAAATTAGTCGGGTGTGGTGGCATATGCCTGTAATCCCAGCTCGTCAGGAGGCTGAGGCAGGAGAATCGCTTGAACCTGGGAGGCGGAGGTTGCAGTGAGCCAAGATTGTGCCACTGCATTCCAGCCTGAGACAGAGAGAGACTCTGTCTCAGAATAATAATAATAATAATATGTTTTCTGAGTTTGGACACAGTATACTGTAATTTTCAGCGTACAGGTTTTACACATCGTCTGCCAGATTTATACCTAAGTATTCATATTTTTGATGCTAGCTACCCATAAATGGCATTTTTATTTCAATTTTTTAAAGTTTATTTCTACTATAGAATAACATATTTGAATTTTGTGTATCAATCTTGCATCCTGAAACCTTGTTAAACTCGCATATTAGTTCTAGTAACTATTTTTACAGATTCCATTAGATTTTTTACATAAAGATCATGCCATCTGTTAATAAAGACAGTTTACTTCTTCATTCTAGACCAGATACTTTTTTCTTTCTTTCTCTCTTTCTTTTTTTTTTTTTTGGGAGACAGAGTTTTGCTCTTGTTGCCCAGGCTGGAGTGCAGTGGTGCGATCAATCTCAGCTCACTGCAACCTCCGCCTTCTGGGTTCAAGCGATTCTCCTGCCTCAGCCTCCTGAGTAGCTGGGATTACAGGCGCCTACCACCATGCCCAGCTAATTTTTTGTATTTTTAGTAGAGATAGGGTTTCACCATGTTGGCCAGGCTGGCCAGGCTGGTCTTGAACCCCTGAACTCAGGTGATCCACCCGCCTCAGCTTCCCAAAGTGCTGGGATTACAGGCCTGAGCCACTGCACCCGACACTATTTTTTCCCTTCCTTTCTTCCTTCCTTCCTTCATTCTTTCCTTCCTTCCTTCCTTCCTTCTTTCCAGCTTGAGTGCAGTGGTGTGACCTCTGCTCACTGTAACTTCCACCTCCCGGTTCAAGTGATTCTCCTACCTCAGCCTCCTGAGTAGCTGGGACTACAGGTGTGTGTCACCACACCTGGCTAATTTTTGTATTTTTAGTAGAGATGGCGTTTCACTACATTATCCAGGCTGGTCTCAAACTCCTGATCTCAGGCAATCCACCTACCTTGGCCTTTCAAAGTGCTGGGATTACAAGTGTGAGCCACCACGCCTGGCCTTTTTCTTTTTCAATAGAGACAGGGTTTCACCATGTTTCCTAGGCTGGTCTCAAACTCCTGAGCTCAGTCAATCCACCCGCCTTGGCCTCCCAAAATGCTGCGATTAAAGCATGAGCCACCATACCTGGCCCAAACCTGATGCATTTTATTTTGTTTTCTTACCTTATTGTAATGGCCAGAACTTTCAGGACAATGTTGAATAAAAATGGTGAGATTGGATATTCTTGCCTTATGACTGATTTTAGGATTCCCTGGAGTTCTCCAGAGAAACAGAAAACACACACACACACACACACACACACACACACAAAGTTGTTTGTTTTTCTTTTGAGACAGTCTTGCTTTGTCGCCCAAGCAGGAGTTCAGTGGCACAATCTTGGTTCACTGCAACCTCCACCTCCCTGGTTCAAGCAATTCTCGTCTCAACCTCCCAAGTAGCTGAGACTACAGGCACACAGCACCATGGCCGGCTAATTTTTAAATTTTTAGTAGAGAAGGGATTTCACCATGTTTGTCAGCCTGGTCTCGAACTCCTGACCTCAAGTGATCCACCCACCTCAGCCTCTCAAAGTTCTGGGATTACATGCATGAGCCACCATGTTCAGCCTATACACACTGTGACCCTTGAACAGTGCGTGTATCCATTTCTACACAGATTTCCTTCACCTCTGCCATCCCTAAGACAGCAAGTCCAACCCCTTCTCTTCCTCCTCTTCCTCAGCCTACTCCACATGAAGACAAGGATGAAGACCTTTATGATGATCACTTCCTTTTAATAAATAGTAAATATATTTTCTCTTCCTTATAATTCTTTTTTTTTTTTTTTTTTTTTAAGACGGGGTCTCGCTATGTTGCCCAGGCTGGAGTGCAGTGGCTATTCACAGGCGCGATCCCACTACTGATCAGCACGGGAGTTTTGACCTGCTCCGTTTCCGACCTGGGCCGGTTCACCCCTCCTTAGGCAACCTGGTGGTCCCCCGCTCCCGGGAGGTCACCATATTGATACCGAACTTAGTGCGGACACCCGATCGGCATAGCACACTACAGCCCAGAACTCCTGGGCTCAAGCGATCCTCCCACCTCAGCCTCCCGAGTAGCTGGGACTACAGGCACGCGCCACCGTGCCCGGCTATAATTCTTAATAACATTTTTCTCTAGCTTACTTTATTGTAAGAACACAATATATAATACATATACAAAATATGTGTCAATGGACTATATTATTGGTAAGATTTTGGTCAATAGTAGGCTATTAGTAGTTAAGTTGTGGAAGAATCAAAAGTTATATGTGGATTTATATAACACTGGGGGGGGCACCCCAAACCCAGCATTGTTCAAGGGTCTACTATGTATATATTTGGCTCACATGATTATGGAGACTGGCAGTTTCAAAATCTGCAGTGGCCGGGTGTGGTGGCTCACGCTTGTAATCCCAGCACTTTGGGAGGCTGAGGTGGGCAGATCACCTGAGGTTAGGAGTTCCAGCCTGGCCAATGTGGTGAAACCCCGTCTCTACTAAAAATACAAAAATTAGTCGGGTGTGGTGGTACATGCCTGTAGTCCCAGCTACTTGGGAGGCTGAGGTTGGAGGATCACTTGAACCCAGGAGGCGGAGATTGTAGTGAGCCGAGATCAAACCACCACTGCACTCCAGCCTGGGCAACACAATGAGACCCTGTCTCAAAAAAAATGAAATACAGAATCTGCAGAGTGGACTGGCAGGCTGGAGATGAGCCCATATTGTGATTTAAATCCGAGGGCTGTCTGCTGGCAGAATTCCTTCTTATGTGGAAAGATCAGTCTTTGTTTTACTAAGGTCTTCAACTGATTGGATGAGGCCCACTTACCTTATGGAGAAAAATCTGCTTTACTGAATGTCCACTGAATTAAATGTTCATGCCATCCACAAAAACACTCACAGAAACACCCAGAATAATGTTTCACCAAGTATCTACTTGCCACGGCTAACCCAGAAAGTTAACAATCACAGCCTTTCGCCATTAAGTATAAGTAGGTTTTTGTAGATAACTTTTGTCAAGTTGAGCAAGTTCCCTTCCATTCCTAGTCAGTTGAGGGTTTGCATCAGGAATGGATGTTGAATTTGTCAAATACTTTTTCTCCATCTAGTGATGTAATTACATGGCTTTCCTTTTTTAGTCTGTTATTATGGAGAATTGTATTATTTTATTTTTTAAAAATGCTAAAACAACCTTGCCTTCCTAGAATAACCCCTGCTTGGTCAGGATGTATTATTCTTGTTATATATTACTGGATTATATTTGCTAAAATTTTGAATTTTATGTTGGCTATAGTTTTCTTTCTTGTAATGTCTTTAATTAGTTTTGGTATCAGGGTAATATTGACCTATGAGTTGGGAAATATTCATCATCTTCAATTTTTTGGAAGTGTTTGTTTAGGTAGAACTGGTACCCTTTCTACCATAAGTGGGTGGTAAAATTCCCAGTGTAGCTATCTGGCCCTATTGTTTTCTTTGTGGGAAGATTTTATTTTATTTTATTTTATTATTTTGAGACAGAGTCTCACTGTGTTTCCCTGGCTGGAGTACAGTGGGGCTATCTTGGCTTTAAATTTCCTTTTAATTTTAAAAAATTGGTCCATGGTTTTGGAAGTACATTATTTGATTTTAGTTATTTAGTTTTCAGATTTTCCATCGATCTTTCTGTTCTTGATTTCTAATTTAATTTCATTGTGGTAAGGGAATACAGGCCGAAATACTTGGGTCTTTTTAAACTATTGAGAGTTGTTTTATAGCCTGTAATTGGTCTATCTTGGTAAATGTTTTCTGGGCACTTGAAAAGTTATGCACTTTTTGTTGTTGGGTGAGGTAGTCTATAAATACTGGTTAGATCAAGTTGTTGATAGTGTTGACATTTTCTACATTTTTACTAGTTTTCTGCCTACCTGTTCTACAAATATTAAGAGCGGGTTGTTGAAATTGCTGACTATAATTGTGGATATATTTCTCCTTGGAGTTCATGGGGTTTTTTTGTTTTTGTTTTTGTTTTAGATGGAGTTTTGCTCTTGTTGTCCAGACTGGAGTACAATGGCGTGATCTAGGTTCACTACAACTTCCGCCTCCCAGCTTCAAACAATTCTCCTGCCTCAGCCTCCCAAGTAGCTGGAATTACAGGTGCCCGCCACCATGCCCGGCTGATTTTTTGTATTTTTAGTAGAGATGGGGTTTCACCATGTTGTCCAGGCTGTTCTCAAACTCTGGACCTCAGGTGATCCTCCCGCTTCGGCCTTCCAAAGTGCTGGGATTATAGGTGTGAGCAGCCGCATCCGGCCTGTTTTTGTTTTTCTTTTTTTGTGTTTTTTTGAGATGGAGTTTTCCTCTGTCGCCAGGCGGGCTGGAGGGTAGTGGTGCAATCTTAGCTCACTGCAACCTCCACCTCCCAGGTTCAAGTGATTCCCTTGCCTCAGCCTTCCAAGTAGCTGGGATTACAGGCATTCACCACCACACCGAGCTAACTTTTTGTATTTTAGTAGAGACAGGGTTTCACCATGTTGGCCAGGATGGTCTCTGTTTCCTGACCCTGTGATCCGCCTGCCTTGGCCTCCCAAAGTGCTGGGATTACAGGCGTGAGCCACCATGTTCAGCCTGAGTTCATGTATTTTGAAATGCTGTTATCGAGTGTGATGTTCTTTTGATGAATTTACCTCCTTATCATTAAATGACCAGCTCTGGGTTTTTTCCTCACATGCATGTACTGATCTGTACTCAATTGAATAGTGGAGTGGTCCCTCTGAAGATCCCTGGAGCTCTCTCTTCTTGCAGCTCTCTCTTTTCCGGTACTTTGTCCTGACGACACTAGCTCCTTGGGTTCACTGAACAAGCAGCTGTGCCTCCCCGATCAAGGATGCCCCCAGGCTCAGTCTGGGTTCCCCCTTCTTTGCACGTGCCCTAGGAACTTTCTCCAGGCAGTAAACTGGGGTAGTCCTAGGGCTTTCTATGTTTATTTCTCATCTCTCAGGGATCACTGTTCTACATTGCCTGGTGGTCAATGTCTTGAGGGTTGTTGTTTCATATATATTTGTCCAGTTTTTAAAATTAGTTTCATGTGTGAGCATAAATGTGGTCTTTACATTCCATCTTGATCAGAAGCAGAAGTCTCATTATGCTTTTATATATAATAATAGATGGGCCAGGCACAGTGGCTCACGCCTTTAATCCCAAAACTTTGGGAGGCTGAGGCTGGAGGATCACTTGAGGCCAGAAGTTCAAGACCAGCCTATACAACATAGTGAAACCCCATCTCTACAAAAAATAAAATAATTAGCCGGGTGTAGCTGCATGTGCTTGTAGTTCTAGTTACCCTGGAGGCTGATATGAGGGGGATCCCCTGGAGCCCAGGAGCCTGAGGCTGCAGTAAGCCATAATCTCACTGCTGCACTCTAGTCCGGATGACAGAGTGAGAGCCTGTCTAAAAACAAAAACAAAAAAAGAATACATAATTTCAGAGAAAAATTTTAAGCCAATATGGAATAGTGATTGGTGAATCAAAATGCCTAAGTTCTAATTCTCTCACTTGTATAAACTAGAAAAAAATTACTTTGTTGAGCCTATGGTTCCTTACTGTTGTATTGAGAGGATAAAATAACATAAAGTAAAAGCATTTAGTAAAATATGAAGTCATATACAAATGTAAAGTATTATTCAAAGATACAAAATACGGCCAGGCGCAATGGCTTACGCCTGTAATCCCAGCACTTTGGAAGGCCAAGGTGGGTGGATCACCTGAGGTCAGGAGTTTGAAACCAGCCTGGCCAACATGGCGAAACCCCGTCTCTACTAAAAACACAAAAATTAGCCAGGGGCGGTGGTGGGCGCCAGTAATCCCAGCTACTCGGGAGGCTGAAGCAGGAGAATAGCTTGAACCTGGGAGGTGGAGGTTGCAGTGAGCCAAGATTGCGCCATTACACTCCAGCCTGGGTGATAGAGCGAGACTCCATCTCGAAAAACCCCACAAAAAACAAAGCAAAAAAAAAAACAAAGATACAAAATTTGTGGGGAAGAAATTAGAAGATAATTGTTGTTTACCCATTGTTTACCTACATCTATTGCCTTCTTGCTATTAGACTCTTGATTTCATCCAGGTGAGGAATGTGTCAAGCCCCAGGTTATGTTTGGCTCCACCAGCTCTTCTTGCAGCTGGGAATGGCCTTGTTACTTAGTTGTGGAAAATGAGGAATAATCGGCAGTCGGCTAGTCATTTGATGTACCACTAGCAAGCCTCTGCTTTCCTGATAAAAGGAACAGTGTATAGGAGATGTACTTGCCAGCTGTAACTTAAGCACACTCTGAAAATGACCTTGTGGCTTAAGAAGAACGTGTGTTGGCAGTTCTGAGCTAAGGAATCTGGAAGTGACCTACCTGGATATTCATTCCTTATCTGTGAGGAACACCTGAGCCCCCAGGCTGTGTAGGGGATGGAGGCCCTTTGTTTTGGATCAGATGAAGGTTGTCAGGTGAAGGTTGCTACAAGGAGGAGGCTAAGTGAAATTCTATATACACTTCATGCTTTTTACACGCAGTTGTGTTTTTCTGTCCAGCTCACCACCACTGCACTATCCTGTGTGCAAATCCCCTCAATACACCATATATGTATATATATCTGACAGGCAGACTTGATTCATAGCACCCTGACTGTTATTTTGTAAGTACATGGAAAAGACCACAGCATCCTACAGATACTGACCCTAGCCTTACTGAGTTGCTGAACAAATTTTGGCAGCTACCTTTCTCCATATTTCTTGTCATATGAGAAAAATATATTTTTAAAGACATTATTAGTTGGGTGGCGAAAGCATTCCTAATTGATTCAGTAGGAGAAGGGGAACTGGAGAGTTAAGTTACATCTTTGTAAGTTAACTGTTTAAAGAAGGCTATATAAAGCAAAAGGGAAATAACTCATGTTTAAAATTTGCTTACCATCAAGAGCAGTGCCTGGCACATAGTAAGTGCTCAATAAATATTCTTCAAATAAATGTAGATGAATATGTCAATTTTGCAGAACCATTGTAGATGTAATTTGACAAATAGCAATCCCTCTAAAATCCCAGCTAGTTCTACTTCGCAATTTTGATTCAGGACTATCAGTGGTTGTGTTTATCACAGAGTGCTGACCTCATTTGGACATAATTACATACACAAGGTGAATCTTAGGTTACTGCTCTGTAGCCAAGTTCACTTAGTCTTTCTAAGATACTAAGTGAACTTACCTGCAAAGCTGTTCCTTAACATTTAGAACCTCAGGAGACACCAGTAAAACTCAGCTCCAATCCCTCAAACAGCTGATCTTATAGAAATATTTGTCCTGAATAATGGAAAAGCTTCTTTGAAAGCAATCACACCATTGTGGAGGAATCCCTGACCAAGCCATCCCTGGCATGGCTTGGAAATGCACATGGAAGATAAATGTTCTAACATTTCTGTTTCCATGGAAGATAAGTAGAGTTTTAACAGATATTTTCCTTGTTTCTTTCTTTTTAAAATGGGATCTTGCTCTGTTGCCCAGGTTGGAGTGGAGTGGCACACTTATGGCTCACTGTAGCCTCGGCCTCCCAAGCTCAAGTGATCCTTCCACCTCAGCCTCCCTAGGAGCAGCTAAGATGACAGGTGTGCGCCACCACATCCAGCTAATTTTACATTTTTTTTTCATTTTAAGCCATTAGGTTTTAAAGGTAGTTTTGTTATGCAACATAGATAATTGGCAAAATATCACTTTATAGTACTTACAATTTGCAAAATATAGTATCTTCTGAGTCAGATATCAGCAAACACTTTCTGTAGAGGGGCTGATAGTAAAAACTTCTTCAGGCTTTGAGGGCCATATGGTCTACATCATATCAACTCAACATGGTCCTTGCAGTGCAAAAGCAGCCATAAACAGTAGGTAAATTGCCGATAGCTTTGTTGTGTTCCAATAAAACTATTTATAAAAATAGGCAGATGAATGGATTTGGTTTACAGGCAAAGTTTTCTGAATTTTGTTCTAAGTTGACAGTCTAGAAGAATGTATATGATTCTCATCTCATAGTATGCATTCAGTCATTAATAATTTGCCTCTTTGTTGTCTTCAGAAATTCTGCATGGGAAGAAATCTTGCAGGCTTTGTTATAAAGAATATCAAGCTGGCACAGTGGCTCACACCTGTAAAAACCAACACTTTGGGAGGCCAAGGCAGGAGGATAGCTGGAGGCCAGGAATTTGAGACCAGCCTGGGCAACACAGTGAGATCCCACTTCTCTTTCCCATGATTCTTTCCTCAGGGTAGGCCTTCCGCATGCACAGTGCTCTTCCTACCCTGGGGAATTGAGCACACAAAGCGTGTTTAGGAAGTTTTACCCATGCTCATCTGAGACTTTTTTTTTTTTCCAGTGACGTGTACCTGGAAGATCATACTTTGCCATTTTTGTCTCTTAATAATTTTGTATTTTTTGTAGAGATGGAGTTTCTCCATGTTGCCCAGGCTGGTCTTAAGCTCCTGGGCTCAAGCAATCCACCTGCCTTGGCCTCCCAAACTGCTGGGCTCACAGGTGTGAGCCACTATGCCCAGCCCAGACATTTTCTTTTTTGCTAATATTTTGCACATGAGCTATAACAAATCATATATAATAATAAAAGAATGGAATATGCACTTTTAAATGATTGCTTGATTTTAATTTTGTGGGGGAGGAAGGGCACAACAATTAAGGTAATAGAAATGTCTTTCTTTCCTTTCCCTCCATGCCTTCTCCCCCACAAAAAATTTTCTAAGATTTTGATGGAAATTCTTATAGAAATTGTACAATCCTATGAAGTGTTTATTTTTCCTCTTAATAATCACAAATACCAACCAAATATTAGAGACTGCAAGCATTGAAATGGCAGAAAAATTCTTTTGGTTCATAGATTTGCACACTTTGTCCTTGGCTACCCTCAAAGTGTGAGCTTATGAGAGAGACTAGATGTGATAAGACTTAAGGGGAGAAAAAGGTCTTGGTTCCTGGCAGAAGTATAGCTGCAGGGAGCCATAAATGTAATCAAAAAGGCTTTCTCAACTGCAGAAAAGAATTCCAGCCTTTTTATCCAGATGGGCAACCCTCTGGGTGGGCTGATTTTGCGGGTCAATTAGACCCAAAGTATATGTCTAGAGATTACAAAGGAAATAAATACATTTGTGGGTCAGAAATGTCTCACCTGGTCCGTACTGCTTTCTTTCTCACTCATTTTCATTAGTTTGGGGTATGTGTATATCTAAACCTCCCTGCTTTTCTCTCAGATCAGTAGCACATTTGCCATTAAGTTTGATACAGTATTACTTTAGGAATCCAGACTACAGTTACTCAGAATTTTAAGCTGAATTTATTTATACTCATTCTATTCTTTAAAAAGACTAGAAGTGGTTTATTTAGAACACACATGATGTATTTCTGTGTATTTGCGTTATACGCTTTTGGAAAAAGTCACTTGTCAATTCCACAAATAGTTCTTGGTCGTCTACTATGTTTAAAGTATCTTGGAGTTTATAAAGATGAATGAAATGTTCTTGATGATTGAATCTTGGTGCACTACCTTGTCCAGAAGCACTTGCTTTTTACTAAAAGGATGATAACAACCTTACCTGCATATCAAAATCACCTGGGAGCTTGTTAAAACTACACCTGCCCAGGCTCTGGCTCTCAGCTTAGGGAGATTCCAATAGTAGACAGAACCCAAGGTGTGTGTAGTTTTAGCAAAAAACTTCCCAAGTGAATCTAATACGTATCTAGGATTAAGAAACACTGCTTTAAACTAAGAAAGTACTAACAGCAGAAGGTCAGCCACAAGTCATCCAGATGTATACCCTTAATATTCACATGAGCAGTTGGCTAAAGTCTCTTATAAGGCTATTTCTATTTCCGAGGTTTCAGAATGAGTAGTTATAGTCTGAAACACACCCCAGAGGACAGAGTCAGGTCCAGTCTTTTCTGTAAGACACCTTGCTCAAGACTGCTGTGAAGAAATAAGAGCGCTGCAGTCAAAAATCATCCCAAAGTCTCCCAAAACACTCTATCATTAAATCCACTCACATGAAATATGGGTGTGTAAATTTTCTGCTTCACTAGATTGGCAAGTATTCTAGCACAGGGGCAAGTCTCTTTTTTTCTCCACCAAAGAACACAATAACCCATACATAATAGGTGTTTGACAGGTTTTTTTTTTGTAAATTGAATCCTTATCCAGCTCCTAGGGTCTGGCTATATATATCAATAAATTATACATTTGTTTATAAAACATTTCAATCACACCAAAGAACATATATATGGAAGAAAGAACGATAAACAAGCACCCATGGATCCACCCCCCCCCCCGTTTATGAAACGACTTTGCCAATGCTTTCGAAATTCCTTATTGAACTAGATCTTTTAAACACAGCAATGATTTTCTGAATTTTAATCAGAAGGCATGCATCCATTCATTCATTGATTGGATTCTAAGTGTCAACGTGGTATATAAGATGTAGGTATTCTGCTCTTGGGGTGAGGGGGGGTCAAAAGTGGCATAAGCCATCTCCAGAGACGTACGGATCCCTTGCTGCAAATGGTCCCAACCCGGCCTGGCGCTCCAGAGCGGGCGTGGTTTCTGCGCGCGGACACTTTGGGCAGAAACTACGCGTCCCGGCAGTCCGCGGGGCGAGTGGGCGGAGCCGGGCCGGGGGCGGGGGCCGGGCGAGAGGGGGCATTGTGTAGGGGAGCGCGGAGCTGCATTTGTCTGCTCGAGGTGCTAGCCGGCCAGGCGGAGCCGTTGCCGGCTAGGGCTGGAAGTGTCAGCGGCGGCCGGGGGCCCGGCTGAAGGCCGAGTAGGAGGGACCACGCGCCGGGGGCCGCGATCTCTGGCAGGGGGCGGTGTACCAGCGGAGCACCATGCACATAGGCGCCCAGCGCCCCGACTACCCCTCAAGAGGAAAAGAGGCCGGGGCCGCGCTGGGGCGGCGGGGAGCATGAGGGAGGCCGGGGGCGGCTCGGCTTGGAGCGCTGCTAGGGAGCGGTGCGCGCCGCACACCCGCCGGAGCGCGGCGGAGGGCGGGGAGCTGGGCAGGTCGCGCCTGCGGGCGGAGCCGACCTCCGGGAGCTGTTCTGATTTCCTGCGCGCACGCAAGGGGCCCGAGTAAGCCCCCGGCCCCGGCGCGCCGCCGACATGGGTAACGCGGGGAGCATGGATTCGCAGCAGACCGATTTCAGGGCGCACAACGTGCCTTTGAAGCTGCCGATGCCTGAGCCAGGTGAACTGGAGGAACGATTTGCCATCGTGCTGGTGAGTGCGCGGCGGCGGTCGGGCGCGGGGACCTGGGACCCCGGGGCCCCCGGCCGGGCGGCGCAGCTGCCCCCGCCCCTCCCCTTCGCCCCTCGCCGGGAGCGAGCCTCCTTTCCCCAGGGGGAGGCTCGCACCTTCCCCACTGTGGCGCCCCCCCACCCCGCACTTCTCTCCGCCCCTCTGGTAGTCCCCCGCGCTCTGCTTCTCCGGGTCCTGGGATGGGATGGGGATGGGGGCTCGGGGGCGGGCTGCCCCGCCAGCCCCGAACCCATTGTCTGGCTGGAGAGGCACCTCTCGGCGCGTGTGCCCGGGAGGTGCGGCGTAGGCGTGAAGGGAAGGTGGCGCGGGCTGGGGAGGAGGGGGCGGAGAGTCGCTTAGGCTTTTTGTGTTTTTTAAAAAAAACAAAAAACCCCGAGCCCCTGCGGACTATCCCTCGGGCGGCCAGCCCGGGACTTGCTACGTTCCCGGCAGATGGGGCGCGTGTGGCCCGTCGCGGGCGCGGTGCCGGGCAGTGAGCGGAGGCGAACTTGGAGGGCTGACGTTGCGGCTTGGCAGAGGGGGAGCTTCCCCGAAAGGGAAAGGGGAGCCCCGCAGCTGTGCGGCGCCCCAGCCCTCGGCGAGGAGGAGGGGCGTTTGAAACCCAGGCCGGGGAGAACCTCAGCGTGTTCCGTCTAGATTCCCTCTGGACTTAAATCTTAAACCACAAAAATGTGCAGTTTTGCGGGAGCGTGTTGCTAGCTGTCCTGACTGCACGGGCGACCCTTCCCCTCCCCTTGCACACTCAGCCAGGTACCCCGCTCCCTCCTGCATTCCGCTTCTCCCAGCTTTCCACCTCCTCAAATCCAGTACTCTGAAAACTCCCCTTTCTCTCTTTCCTGCTGGGACTGTGTCTGGGCCCCTCCCAGCCGGGGCTTGTGCTGAGCTGCAGAGGGTGTGGCGGCTTGCCCCAGCCAGGATCTGGACTGCAGTTGGTCCCCAGACTTCCAGTTTTAATGTCCCAGCCTCTTCTAAGGGATGTTGGGAGGGACACGGGCGAGATTGGACGCATTCCTGCTCCTCACACTTGAACACTTCTCTTTTCCTAGTTGGTTGCCTCTAAACTCCACAAGACTAGGCAGCAAGGGAAACTCGTGATTCAGGCAGCCAACGATTGTGCCTGCCTGCGGGTTTTTTTTTTTTTTTTGGCAGGAAAACCACAACTTTGGCAAAGGACTCGAGTTCTAGATCAAAATTCGGTTTTCTGAGGTTTGATCACCGACAGGAGTTCAAATTGCCTGCCTTCAGGCCTTGAAAACAGATGGTTTGGTATGGGAAATGATGTTCTGGATGGCAGGTGAGCTGTGTGCTCTTCGGGAGACCTAAACTCTCTCTCCCACCACCTAGAAACTCTTGTGTGGCCGTCGGGGAGATAGATGAGGTTGCTTGTGTTGCTTTGCATTTCCTGTGATCTCCCACAGCTGCTCCCACCGTTGTGCAAGATGGGACACTCAGATGAAACGGCCTAGGCATAATTCTCAAGGCAGCCTGGATGCATACTTGACCTGTTTTTCCAGAGACAAACGTTTTTCTTCAAAACCCTCTTCCTACTATACATATGGTTCTTACCTCCTGGCTCTGGCTTTTTTGTTTTTCCATCCATGCTGTGGTGCTGTGTGTGTGTGTGTGTGTGTGTGTGTGTGTGTGTGTCTGAATACTTGTGGAGGAGCCAGTGACACAGGGAAACCGGTGCAGCAGCCATAATAATAACAATAATGCAATTAAGTTCTGCTTGACTAGGATAGCATTTTTTTTTGCTTGAGCTTTCAGTTACCCTGCTGATTAATAACACATGGTGTGAATTAATCTTCAGAAAAATAATGTCCCATCATTAACGCGGTGGATTTGTGTTCCTGTTAAGGCCAGCAGTTGCAAATATAGTATGTAGACTTTTATGATTATACATCCCAAGCTTCTTGGGGCAGTGTTGTTGTGGCTACTTCTGCTCTGTGTGTCACAGAGTTACTGGCTGCAACTCCTTGTAAAATTGTTTACGATATTCTAAGCCTCCCAAACAAGAAATAAAAACAATACCAGGCTGACCTTTTTTTGAGTGGAGATAAAGCTTTGGGACCACGTCAGCTTGGGAACCCTTTTCCTAGGCATGCACTTGGACCATTGATGTGTTCCTTCTCCCAAGTCAGATCCACTTGCTCTTTCACAGACTGAGAGGAGTTGAAACCTTCCAGATCATCTCCGTAGGCTGATAGAAATACGCAGTGTTGGTGATTTCTCTTACTGGTTTTTTCTGGAGTTGTACGTGCAACACTCTCAACTTTGCTTTTCTTCATGAGTTGCTTAAGAAATCAGTTCTTAAGGACAAGTTTTAGGTGGCAGATTTTTATGTATGTAGAGGACAATAGATTGTGTTGGCATTACTGATACCAGTTCAACTTTCTTGTATAATAAAGATCATATGGGTGTTTTGGGAGGAAAACCGATAGTAATACTGTACAGAAAAGTGTCCAAGCACCTCATTGTAAGTATGGCTTACATCAATAATTAACAGACTGTTTCAAGCTAGGAAAACAGTTTTTCCCAGCTGCCAGTTCTAGAATATTTAAGGCCTCAGGGAGAAGTAAATAAAAATTAAAATGACAGAAGTCCATATTCTTTCTTGTTAGGAAAGCCTTAAGAGAGAATAAACCTACTCAATGGCTCCTCCCTCCCCATCAGTTTATATGGGTTAAATTGTGTGAATATAAAAAATTAGTGGGTATGAATGGAAATGAGAGAATAAGAGACTAATGAATTAAGATCAGTAGAGGGATAAACTTTGAAAAGTAATATTTTTAATAGAAAAAGTGAGTTACTGAACTTCCCATAAGTAATGAATAGCAAAAATTAGATCCCAGTCTTAGGAGTTAATCCTCCTAAGGATAGGTGTCTTCAGTATCATAGTAATGGTTATAAAAGTTACATTGAAGGGAAAAGATTGCTGTCTTAGTGTATACATTTAACCATTTGCTTCCCCTGTACTGACCTTTCAGGTAGAGCTAGTAGGTTAGATATGTATATATAAGCCTTTGTGTGTGTGTGTGTGTGTGTGTGTGTGTGTGTGTGTGTGCGCGTGCGCGCACCATGTTTCTGTTATACTCTAACGTATGTATAATTTATATGGAAGTGTTTCATAAATTATAAAGTCAGACATGTACTTCAATCTTCGTTCTTTTAGGATGTAAAGATGTATATATATATTTTTTTCATTGATCACTAGTGATCAAGATGTATATGTTTAATAGGTAATATTAGCCTGTGTTTTGGGGATCCCCACATTTATAATAGATATGTGGCCTTCCATTGTATTTATTAACCATTGTTCAATTTTGGGGGTTACATCAACCTTGTTAGCCTGCTGCCTGTGGGCCGCACAGGCCCAACACAAATTCATAAACTTTCTTAAAACATGAGATTTCTTTCACAATTTTTTTTTTAAAGCTCATTAGCTATCATTAGTGTTAGTGTATTTGATGTGTGGCCCAAGACAATTCTTCTTCCAGCGTGGTCCAGGGAAGCCAAAAGATTGGACATCCCTGAGTTACATATACACACCCACAAATCCTCCCATGTCCTTTATTTGTAAAGCTGATGATAAGAAGGTGGTTCTTTGGTGGATGTGGCAAACAAGCGATGATCTTTGTCCACGAATACTTCTTTCTACGTTACATCCTCCATGATATTATTCACTCATTTTTGGCTTTGCAGTCACTGTCTACAACTTAAAAGGCACTCCCTTGGATGTCTTTGTTGAAGAGCTAGCCTAAGGATTCTTTCTTTGAGCCTCAGAGGAAAGGACAATTTTAAGTCTTCTGTCTTAGCTGCTGTGTCTTATGCAGTATCAGGTGCCAGGCAGCACTGCAAACAGATTTAAAAAGACAGATTAGGAAGTAATGGTTTAGGGCAGTATTATATTTGGTATCAGGAACTGCTTTGGTATCTGATTAATTTGAGTCCATTTCCTTCTCATTTTTCCCCCCTTGCCCTGAGATTGAATGTAGTCATTCTGCTTTAGGAAGGAGTCGGAACATTTTCTGGGTATCTACTATGAGTAGGCCTTTTGCTTACATGTTCTCATTTAATCCTCACAGTAACTAACGCTATCAGCAACATTATAGATGCATAAATAATGATTATCTAGGCTGGGCATGGTGGCTCACACGTATAATCCTAGCACTTTGGGAGGCGGAGATAGGAGGATCGCTTGAGCTCAGGAATTTGAGACCAGCCTGGGCAAAATAGTGAGATCCTGTCTCTATGAAAAAAGAAAAAAAAATTAGCCAGGTGTGGTGGCTTGTACCTGTAGTCCCAGCTACACAAGAGGCTGAGATGGGAGATCATTTGAGTCTTGGAGGTCAAGGCTGAAGTGAGCCATGTTCATACCATTGCACTCCAGCCTGGGTGACAAAGTGAGACCATGTCTCTAAAAAGAAAAAGATTACCTAAATTGCCTAAAATCATACAGTTATTAAATAACCAATCTGGTCTTTCAGCAGAGATTTGGATCTGTTCCCCTACTGCCCCTGGCCTTGCCTTTATATTATACTTCCTTAGCTGTAGAACTGAAAAGAAAAAAAGGGCCCGGGACTAGCAGTCAAAAATTCCTATCTGGTTAGTGCAAATTTCAGACTGGATAAAGTTGGCAGAACTTTTTTAGAAGGGACTGAAGTGAGGTGCATTTGAAGTTTCTGCTCTTTAGATGTCAAGCCTTTTGGCATCTTCACTGTGCTCTTCTGTTTTCAAGCACGGAGTTAAAAATTGATCTGGTCCAAAAATGTACTCTTCAGTTTTTCTTTTCAAGGCAGATTTGAAATACCTTGGTTGAAAAGTTTGTTCTCCAAATCAGAAGGAATGGACAACCCGTCAATACCAGGCATACACTCCAAATGTAATTAGCTGTCAAAAGGAAAGGAAGGTCAAGTTTTAACATTTAAGTTTATTTCCCGCTGCAAGGTGTTGCCCGCTTCAGCCACTTGGGAGGAGAGCACTTGCCACCAAGTCTGTTAAGCAGATGGGTGGCTGCTAGTGTAATGAGGCCGTCAGATGCTACTGATTTGTTTTCTCACATTCTTTCTCCTGTTGTGAGGTAAAGAGAGCGTGGAGGGTGGGGGTAGAGTGTTGTCACTTTGAACCATTACAGTTTCACCCTAGACAGTAACTCCCAAAGCTGTTATTCTCCAAAGTGGGAGTATATGGTTAGGGCTATGAGTATCATTATCAGGATGCGTTTTTTTCCCTCATAATACTAGTAAAAACCGTGAAAATATATTGGGGTATCGGGGGATAGAAGTTAATCAAATGCTAATGTTTGTCTCCAGCAAGAGACTGGCAACAGTGTAATATGATGACATTTGGGGGAGAGATGGTATGCGTGGCCTTAAATCTGTAAGTGATAGGAAGTACGTTTGCTTATGACCTCTCATTTAGCATTGGTCTGGGAGGCAGGAGGCCTCGTTTCTAGAATCACATTTGCTGTACCAACTTGGACAAGTTAAACTCTTTCCTCTGGCCCTTGGTTTTCCTCCTTTGTGAATAGGAATAAAATTTGGCACAACTGTTAGTATAGTTGTGAGATGATGG
Organism: Ateles fusciceps; assembly: GCA_036589455.1. Classification (NCBI taxonomy): domain Eukaryota; kingdom Metazoa; phylum Chordata; class Mammalia; order Primates; family Atelidae; genus Ateles; species Ateles fusciceps. Next base: position 10,275,478 of record JAZHEH010001266.1, on the reverse strand, counting down.
AAATCATAACACTTGAAAGCATAACATTTCCAGAACAAAATATATTGTGATCCATTCGTTGACTTGGTCTTTTGAAGAGCTCTCAGGTGGAAATGTGTGTAGGGGTGTTTTGTGTGGTCTAAAGAGTAGAATTCCCTAGGGTCAGTGACTGAAAGTCATATGAACATTGGGAAAAATATTCTAACATTTAGAGTTGTCGAAAATGGATGGTGAATTCTCCATTAAAGTGATTCAGATATCTGTGTGAAAAACACTGGACTGGAAGGCCGTTTCACCCCAAGATTATAGGAAGTACATTATTGGCTTGAAAGTTACCCTCTTTGAGGTGAGTCTGCCACTTGCATGTTCTAGACACGCAATTATAACACCTGAGAGTGGGGGAAGATCTGGTAGGTTCTTCCTGGGCTCAAAGGAGAAAAAGATAAGTATGGGCTGATGTTTGTTCTGGAAATTCATTTGACTTTATGAGAACTGCTGCCTGAAGGGTTTGGTCTTAATGAACAGTGCTCTTCTTTCTTTTCATACTTAGAGCTTGGGGGAATAGGGACAAGGTAAAGTGGGCTCTCCAGCCCTCAGGTTTAAGCAAGTAGTAATAGATGTCAAAAAAGTGGCTAATACAAGAAGCACTGATTGTGGATGATTGTCCTTCCTTTGCAGGAGGGCTCTGTAACTGGAATCCTTTTAGGAACAAAGCATTGGATCCTTATAAAAGCAAGAACAGCCTAGAGGAGCTTAGGAGGGAATGTGAGTTACAAGCTATAGGGTTGGTTGGCAGAGCTCATCTTGTAGAGTGGCTCTTTATGGAGTGCCACCCCCATCCCTGCAAATAAGAAGTATGTCTCTAGGCTTTAGAGTCATGGTTCCTTAGAGGTGCTTCATGTACCTTCTTAGCTCTCACCGACTTGAACACTGGGGACAGAGATAGCTCATTTCTTGTCTTCCCTTTAGAATTGCATCTGTTCATAATGCAGGGTGGTGATCTTCCTCCCTCTTCCCCAGTGACACGCCCCCCCCCTCCCCCGCCCCCCCGGCTCCTTTCCAGAAACCTGTCTTTCAACATAACACCAAGGACAGTTTCCAACTGATATATATATAATTTGGAAGCAATGTCTAGGGAAGAGCTGTTAGGTTGGAGAGCTACCTCTTGAACTGTGATTTCAACTAAGTGCCGCGGATGTGAACCAGACTGGCTGGGAATTCTGAAATTGGGCAACACTCAGCCCTTATTTACCAGGTATGATGGTATTCGATGTTGACAGATAAAAGTGTAGGTTCTTTTCACTGTCTTAAAAAACAAACAGAAAAACATGACCATCAGTGTTCACTGGTAGGCATTTATCACAAACTCTTTATAATTTCTAGTTTTGTATAGTTTCTAGGACAAACTTCCTATAGTTTCTGTGATTCCAAGATCTTCAGTGTTCTTATGTAGCCTGTAACTGACTTTGGTGACTCTTATTTCACATGCAACCTTAGTCCACTCCCTCCCTCCCTCCCTCCCTCCCTTCCTCCCTCCCTCCCTCCCTCCCTCCCTCCCTCCCTCTCTCTCTCCCTCCCACTTTCTTTTTTTTCTTTTCTTTCTTTCTTGGCAGAGTCTTGCTATGTCACCAGGCTGGAGTGCAGTGGCATGATCTCGACTCATTGCAACGCCTGACTCCCTGGTTCAAGTGATTCTCCTGCCTCAGTTTCCCGAGTAACTGGGATTGCAGGCACGTGCCACCATACCCAGCTAATTTTTTCTTGTATTTTTAGTAGAGGTGGGGTTTCATCATGTTGGTCAGGATGGTCTCAATCCCTTGACCTCGTGATCTGCCTGCTTCAGCCTCCCAAAATGCTGGGATTACAAGCATGAGCCACTGTGCCCAGCCAGTCCACTTTTTTCTTTGCAGAAGTTCTGTTGGATTTGTAAGCCCCTGTATCCATTGCCACAGAAGCTGAAAGCCTTGAGGTATTTAGACCCTGCTATCTCCAGAAGTAATCTCACTTGACTGACTTCTGTGCATAGAAGGTGCCCATGGCCTGGTTTTGGGAATTATGTCAAATAGTTCACATTTTTTTTTTTTTTGAGACGGATTCTCTTTCTGTCACCCAGGCTGGTGTACAGTGACATGATCTCAGCTCACTGCAACTTCTGCTTCTTGGGTTCAAGTGATCATTCTGCCTCAGCCTCCTGAGTAGCTGGGATTACAGGCACCCACCACCACGCCCAACTAGTTTTTGTATTTTTAGTAGAGACGGGGTTTCACCATGTTGGCCAGGCTGGTCTCAAATTCCTGACCCCAAGTGATCCACCAGCCTGAGCCTCCCAAAGTGCTGAGATTACAGGCATAAGCCACCATGTCCAGCTTAAATAGTTTACATTTTTGATCATGTGCCTAGTGCTGGGACACTAAAATGTGATTGGTGGTGCTTTTAAATAACACATCTCACCAGTGTCAAGTCCTGCCTTGATTGAGGGTTTGCTTAGGAACCTGACTTCCTTTCCTTGTTTTTTTTTCTCTCCATGGAAGTTTGGCAGAACAGCTTATTTAAGGTGGGTATTGATAAGTTAAAGCAGTGGTTTTCAAACTTGGTTGTGCATTGACATCATTTGGGGAGCCTCAAAAAGTCCAAATGGGCCAGGTGCAGTGGCTCATGCCTGTAATCCCAGCCCTTTGGGAGGCCAAGACAGGAGGATCGCTTGAGGCCAAGAGCCCTAGACTGGCCTGGAGCAACATGGTGAGACCTCATCTCTACTACTGATAACAATTAGCCAGGTGTGGTGGTGCACACCTGTAATCCCAGTTTATCTGGGAGGCTGAGGCAGGCGGATTGCTTGAGCGCAGAAGTCTGAGGTTGCAGTGAGCCATGATCACGCCACTGCAGTCTAGTCTGGGCAACAGAGAAAGACTATCTCTTAACAACAACAACAATAACAACAACAAAACCAAACCCGCAAACGCCTGGGTCCACTCCCAGAAGTTCTGATAAATTTGTCTGGAATGTGACCTGGGCATCAGGACTTTTAAAAGCTCCCTAGGAGGTTTGAATGTGCAGCCAAGGTCGACAGCTACTGTGCTAGATGTTTTTCCCCTTTTTATTCCTATTCCAAAGACCAAGCATACGAGTTAAAACCAGTGGAAAACAAGATAGTGAGTGTAATAGAAAAGGGATTGTTTAAGAAGTACAAAAATATTTGGAGAGATTAGGCAAAGTTGAGAAGGTTGTGAAGAGTTTAAAAAAAACCAAAAAACTAAAGGTATTTGATTCAACTAAAAGCAGCAAGATGAAAAAATACAGAAGAAAAGGATCAAAACCTGTTGAACGGTAGAGAGACTTTATTTAACTAGTTAAGAAATGACCACCAAATTATCATAATGAAAATTTGTGAGAAAATTCTGTATATATGGTTTAAGATTGAGCAGTGACCAGAGCTATACCTCTGGAGTAGAATAATCAATACATCAGTTGCATTTTTGCTTAGGCCTCTGTTCTCCAGCCTAATTGTTTGTTGGTTCAATGCAGGCCTTTTGCTTTGATCTCTGGTTTTACCACTTACAAAGTCTTGATGAGCTTGGCTTCCTGTAGTGAAATTCAAATACACTTGTGAAATGTAAACAACATTCATTTATTAAGAATCCTATAATCAAGGCAAATTGGCATGCTTATATAAGCAATTAGCCTTGAGAATAGAAAGATAAATAGGATGCTAGGTCAAGAATGAGCTGATTGTTCTCAATGCAAGACTCCAGTTATTTCTTCGTTAGTTATAACATAAGCAAATAGACATTCTCTTACTCATAATTTTTAGCATTTGTGGTTTGGGGTTTGAGGATAGCATATGTGGTTTTCTGGAACTGAGAGGATAGTAGCAATTATTGTTTCATTTTCGTTTAGAAATATAAATCTTTTAAGCAAGTGTAGGTAGTTGATTTATGGCCAGATAAAACTTTAATGGGAACAGGGCAAGAGAAGGTATGGATTTAGATGGGAATAGTAAAGGATAATCGTGGAGTTTTATTTTGGTGGGGAAGGTAAATAAGATGATAATTTCACAATGGCAGAAAGATTGAAAATAGTCTCATCTGCCCTCATTGAATAAATTGCATATAAAAGAGATAACATTCCTTTTTTATTGGCATAGAAGGAAGTGTTATGGTAACCAATAGCAGGAGAAGTTGGATGTCATGATTAGATTTGCACCATGGCAACACTCAGTTTGCCCAGTGAATTCAGTTCTGCCAAGTGTCTTATTTGCGAAAGCTAGGGAACGTAAAATGTAAAGGCGGTGAGTCGGTGAATAGCTTTGTAGGTTAGGTTCTGTTCTGGCCCTTTCATTCCCTGATATGGTCGGCTTTGTTGTTCTTCCAAGGAAATTTTCTCTTTGGTGACAGTGAAGTATCTTGACTAATCAGAGTTCTTTATTTCCAAGGACTTCTGCCTGGTGAACCTAGGAAGCCAAATGTCTTGGGCCCAGGATGCCATAAACTTGGGTTCCCTGGGCCTTACCACAAAGTCACTCTACTGCCAACTAATTAAGCCATCTAGATGTGAACTGGAGAGGTCATTTAGAACTGTATGGCCTCCTGGGCTTGTGCAGCCCTTCCCCTTCCCAGTGTTTAATCTCTCCAATGGCCTTTTATAGCAGAATGTTTGGTTTGGTTCTCAGGGTCTGCTTTTGGGAAAGCATTGTTTGGCTTAGAAATCTCCAGATCATTTGTGAATTTACCAGGTCCCATTTCTGATTTAATTAAATAATTCTTTAACATTAGGCACCTATACTTTTTTTTGAGATGGAGTCTTGCCCTGTCACCAGGCTGGAGTTCAGTGGCACAATCTCGGCTCACTATAACCTCCACCTCCAGGATTCAAGCAATTCTCTTGCCTCAGCCTCCAGAGTAGCTGGGATTACAGGTGCCCACCACCACGCCTGGCTAACTTTTGTATTTTTAGTAGAGACGGGGTTTCACCATGTTGACCAGGTTGGTCTTGAACTCTCGACCTCAGGTGATCCATGTACCCGAGCCTCCCAAAGTGCTGGGATTACAGGCGTGAGCCACTACACCAGGCCTATACTTTTGTTATTTCACCAGTAATTATCAGAAGTTCTGGCTGAGTGTGGTGGCTCACATCTGTAATCCCAGAGCTGTGGGAGGCTGAGGTGGGAGGATCGCTTGAGGCCTACAGTTCAAGACCAGCCTGGGCAACAGCAAGATCCTGTCTCTATGAAAATTAAAAAAAAAAAAAAAAAAAAAAAATTAGCTGGCTCAGTGGTACACTCCCTGTAGTCCTAGCTACTTGGGAAGCTGAGGTGAGAGAATTGCTTGAGCCCAGCAGTTGGAGGCTGCTGTGAGCTATGATCATGCGACCATACTTCAGCTTGGGCAACAAGTAAGAAGATACCACGTCTCTAACAACAAAAAAAGCTCCAGGATTCATTTCCTCTGATTTTTCTAACGATAATGGGGAAATTAAAAAATTCCTTCTTGGTTATTTTTTTAGAATGATATTGCCTGATCCTCCTTTAAAAAAATCTTTTCATAAACCAAACATAGTTGCAACCATCTTCCAGATCAGGAATCAGAATCTCTCCCTCTCTCTTCTTCAGAAGTGGTGAGACTTGGCTCCTGGCCTTCTAGCCACAGTTATTACTCACCTGAACTTAACTTTCTCAGCGGTCATACTTCACGTGGAAGAGAGTAGGCCACAGGATTGTGCCTTGTGGTCTGACTCCAAATGACTCTTAACCATGAGGTTTCCACCACTTCCTTTGAAAGTGTTCCTAGTCCAAGTAGGCCTGAGCTTTAGGAAACTATGACATTGCAGCATTTTCCTGTTGCTTTTAGTGGTATCATCATGGATAACCTTAATGGTATCTTTGTCTGCGTGTATAGTATCTCTGTTTTTCATAATACTGAGAAGAGGACACTGATTTGTGTTCCAAGAGTAAGGCATGAATGGGGAGGGATGGTCACAGTGAAAATGGGCATTTGTAATTTGGGGCATTAAAACTTGGAATTACAGACATGTCGGTACAAAATTTATGTACTCCTTCTCAAGCTTAAGTTCTGGTCTTTAGCTTTTGTCATCTTTCTTGATGACTCTTTAACTAATAAAAGGTATAAGATTGTGAATTTCATGTTCTGGTTCAATTTCCCATCACAGCCCTATTGTGTTATTCCAGACATTACTAATAGATACAATCTGAGGTGCTCATGGCCATGTTTGTTGGTCTCCCTTCCTTCCCTCCTCTGGATCTGCTCTATCCCTCACAGCCTTCTCCTTGAAGCCAGCTATAATGTGGCCAGACCCATCTCCTCTTCTGTTTCTGTGCAAGTCCCTAACTTGAGGTTTTCTCTCTCTCTCTCTTTTTTTTTTTTTTTGACATGGAGTGTTGCTCTGTTGCCCAGGCTGGAGTACAGTGGCACAGTCTTGGCTCACTGCACCTCCGCCTCCTGGGTTCAAGCAATTCTCCTGCCTCAGCCTCCTAGTAGCTGGGACTACAGGCTCGTGCCACCACGCCTGGCTAATTTTTTTGTATTTTTAGTAGAGACTGGGTTTCACCGTGTTAGCCAGGATGGTCTCCATCTCCTAACGTCATGATCCACCTGCCTCTGCCTCCCAAAGTACTGGATTGCAGGTGTGAGCCACCCCGCCTGGCCATTTTTCTTTTTTTAAAATCCCTGTCCCCAGAATAGGCCTGTGCTTTCTCTCCTTTGTATTTTTTTTCTGGTGATTCCCCCTCCATAATATGGGCTCCCTTTGCTTCTCTGCTTAGTGAAACTGTATCCAGCCTTCAAAGTTTTCTAAAATCCTACTTTTTTCCAAGTGTCCTTACAGGCCCATGTTAGCTTGGGGGCGATGAGAAAAACAACTCTCTTTACTTTGATCACTTTGTGGTATGAATTGTCTCTTACTCATGAGGCACTTGATTAAATATCACCTTGTGTAAGTTCTGATTGTAAAATAGGGAGATGCTTTCATGTGTGGCTTTGTAGTTGCTCATCACATTCTTAGCCACCTGTTAATGTCTTTGTTTCACCTGCCAGTTCACACTGCAGGCTCCTGAAAGGCAAGGATCGTGTCTTACAAGATCTGACAGCTTTTCCTTATCTAGCACAGGGCTTAGCCCTGGGAAGGGTCCCAGCATATGATTGTTGACTTGATAAGAGAACAGTGCCCACTGAAAGAGGACTGGGAATTTGAGTAGCTGCTCTGGAAACCTATTTAACTGACCACACTAGGCTAACTGTTAATTGCACCTGACTTGCCTTTGTGTTGAAATGACGCTTGGTCATAGATTCTTACTCATCTTGGTATTCCCCTTATCACCTGACTGTGGTGGGTGCCCAAGAATACGAAACATTCAGAGATAACAAGTTGGCGTCATGCTTCCTTGACTCCTTGTGAATTACCAGAAGAGGAGGAGGGCAGTTTATGTTTTCTTTTTTATTGGAGTGAGGCAAGTTTAAATGGGCAGCGTTCCTTATTTTGGCATTTTTGTGCTTTGCTCTTTGCAGAGTGCCCTCCAGTTGTCTTCTGTGCTTCCAAGCGTTTTAAATAAATGAGGCAAATAGGGCATGAGACTGAACGTCTTGAAGTTATATAAGAAGGTGGTGAAGTTTGGGGTCCAGTCCTAAATCTTCATACTAAAACTCCAGGGTGCATTCCACTGTAAACCAATGGTGTTTATGAGCTCCCTTGAGTTCTGTTAGGTGCTTTATAAGCATTGTTGCTGATGCTCATGACAACTTTTCCAGGGAGGTATTACCTTCCTTTTGCTAATCAGGCAATGGGCTGAGGGTGTTAGCGTGGCCACTACCCAGTGCTGAGGGCAGGATTTGAATCCAGGTCTGCCTGAGAGAGCCTGCTTCTTTTTACTGCACTACACTATTACATTTTCTGACTTAGCTATAAGATGTCATTAAATGTATGCTTCTTGTTCGTTCTTCACATGTTCTCTGTACTAAACTCTTTAATTCATACAATAGCTGCTTTGAGTGAGTCCAGCTTGTGTTATATGCTGCAAAATCTGACCTTAATCTCAAGGGATTCAGGATGTAGCTGGGAAAACAACAGTAAGCTACCCAGAGATCTTTGTAATCAGTATAGATGTAGATATGCTAAGCTCTAAGGGTTTGGAGGGAAGGTGCCATTTCTGAATTTTGAGTGCTCAGAAAATGTTTCCTTGGAATGGGAAGTAGGGTATAGGCATCTGAGATTCTAGCTCAGTCCCAATCACTGCTGGGCTGCACTTTTTATTCTACATTGTTTGGTTTTGCTTCTTTGGTGCTAATATACTTTATTCAGACAGTTCAACAAATATTTATTAAGCACTTACTGTGTGCCAGGCAGTGTTGTAGGCACTGGAGGGTGCTGTACTGAGTAGGACTGATTGGACATCTGCCCTCAAGGAATTTACAGTTTAATGAGAGGGTGCAGAGGGGGAAGCTAGACATGAAGGGGATGCACGGATACAGAAATGGAGCGTTAGACGGTGGAAAGTGCCATGAGGAGAATAAAATGGGATATGTGAGTGGTGTCATCCGGATAAGGTCTGAGTGAGGAGGAGCAGGCAGCCAGTGTGAGCAGGTAAGAGCCCTTGGGAGGGTGGAGTAGCCAGAGTGTGATTGGTTTCTCCCTTTGCTCGCTCAGGAGCAATTTCCAGGGACCTTGGAGCAAGTGAAGGGTCATTCCACAGCATATGGGATGTACTCAGCCCAGACAGCTTCAGACCGTGTGCACAGGACAGCCTCAAGGTGGAGGCTCAGGAGTCTGTCTCCTTTGACTCTGTTGTCAGTAACAGAGCCATTTCTTGTAAGTAGCTTTGTGTAGCCAGAGTTCCTCTGTCTTTTGTTAAATTCAGATGATTTTCAAAGAAATGAGTATTTCAGAATTGTCATTGTTCTAGACCCATGGGACACACTGTTTGAGAATGGACATGCAGGCACTCTGAAGGCTAGTATGTAGAATGGCTTGCTTTGTCTGCTTAAAGCTATATAGGTTGACCTGGGGCAGGCAAGGTATTATAGAAGAGAATTACTTTATTGCTGTAACTTGCTACTAGTTTGTAGCTCAGATTCTTTCCCTGTTTTTATTTTTTATATTTCCTTTACAAAATTGTATTTTAAGGGGCATGCAAGAGTTTTACAAAGAAGGCTGGGTGCAGTGGCTCATGCCTGTAATCCCATCACTTTGAGAGGTCCAGATGGGTAGATCACTTGAGGTCAGGAGTTTGAGACCAGCCTGGCCAAGACAGTGAAACGCTGTCTCTATTATAAATGCAAAAATCAGCTGGGTATGGTGGTGCACATTTCTAGTCCCAGCTACTTTTAGGAGGCTGAGGCAGGAGAATTGCTTGAACCTGGGAGGCGGAGGCTGCAGTGAGCGAGATCACACCACTGTACTCCATCCCGGGCAACAGAGTGAGACTCTGTCTCAAAAGAAAAGAATTTTACAAAGAGGTACAATTCTAAAGTTAAAAATAAGGTGGAAGTTGTGTATAGTTAAAATTAACCCTAAAATACCTGAAGTTTCCCGTGAAGTACAACATGCTCAATTCTATAGTGAAACAACCTTACAAGGCAATTTTTTTTAAAAATTTTACTTTAAGTTCTGGGATGCATGTGCAGAACATGCACGTTTGTTACATAGGCATACATGTGCCATGGTGGTTTGCCGCACCCATCAACCCATCATCTAGGTTTTAAGTCCCGCATGCATTAGGTATTTGTCCTAATGCTTTCCCTCCCCCTTTCCCCTCAACCCCCGACAGGCCCTGGTGTATGATATTGCCCTCCCTGTGTCCATGTGTTCTCATTGTTCAACCCCCACTTCTGAGTGAGAAAATGCAGTGTTTGGTTTTCAGTTCCTGTGTTAGTTTGCTGAGGATAATGGTTTCCATGTCCCTGCAAAGGACATGAACTAATCCTTTTTTATGGCTGCATAGTATTCCATGGTGTATATGTGCCCCATTTTCTTTATCCAGTCTATCATTGATGGGCATTTGGGTTGGTTCCAAGTCTTTGCTATTGTAAATAGTGCTGCAATAAACATACATGTGCTTGTGTTTTTATAGTAGAATGGTTTATAATCTTTTGGGTATATGCCCAGTAATGGGATTGCTGGGACAAACGGTAGTTCTGGTTCTAGATCCTTGAGGAATCCCCACGCTGTCTTCCACAATGACTGGACTCATTTACACTCCCACCAACAGTGTAAAAGTGTTACTATTAGCCTCGCCAGCATCTGTTGTTTCCTGACTTTAGTAATTGCCATTCTTACTGGCATGAGATGGTATCTCATTGTGGTTTTGATTTGCATTTCTCTAATAACCGGTGATGAGCTCCTGAAAGCAGTTCTAATGCATGTTAAAGTTTGAGAGCCTTTGAGTGTGATTAAGAAGAAGCCACAAAAGAAAAGTGGGCAATCCTGACATAGAACACTCAGACCTCTAGCAGTGACTAAAGGATGGGTGGGAACTTTGATATCTTCCTTCTTGCCAGTAGGTTTACACAATTCAGCATCAGAATAAGTCTTTAAATATGTATTAGTGGCTTTGTTTCTTTTGAGGGTTTTAAGACTGCTCTAACGTGGGTTTAAATGTGGATTTCATGCATTTTCAGTAATAATACAATATAGGTCACTTGTATATTTCTTTAATCATTTCAGTAAACATGAATGGTAGCTCAAGAAACCTGAAAGGTAGGTATATCCCTGTCTCATATATGAGAAACTCAGGATTAGGGAAGTTAAAAAACTTACCTGCGAACACATATTTCTAGTAGGTAATAGAACTGAAAATCAAGTTTGTTGATTCAAAAGCTGTGCTCCTAACATGCTGTTTTGGCTCCCAGTGCAAAAATATTATGTAAATATAAGCGATATGTATAATAAATAGAAATGTTTCAAAGTAAATTGAAAGCCCTGTGATGACAAGCTCATCATCTTTTCGGTCTCTGTTCATTTTGTTATATACCCAGAACCAACAGTAACTACATACCCTTCAGAAAAATTAAAAAATTAAAGATAAAATGAGAACTGGATGAATAAAGCCACTGTTCACTATTGAAACAGTAAAGGCCAAATAAGCTTGTGATCAAATCGTTTTTTTTTTTTCTATTAACAGTTGTCCTCTGAAGGCTTTCTGAAGGCTCTCTTTCAGATGACTGTCTCTGAACCTTTGTTTTTTTTAAATGTCCCTAGTAAAATGGCTGTGTTGTTACAGCTTGAAGGCCTTTTGCTCAGCCCTCAGTGATAACCCTTAGACTTGGACTTCCTTGTGAGAAGAACAACCATTATTATATTATGTTAGGAGGCCTTGTGTTGGAGATTGCTTATTTTTAAAAAACAAATCCCATGTGATCTTATTCCTGTTTAACCAATGTTTTGCTTGAGTCTGCCAAGCAAGGCCTTTTAAGATGCTGGGACACAAAGGTGAATTTTATTTTCTCTTTACCCTTTGAATAGTTAACTGCCTAGTAGATGAGATACTGGAGGCAAGAGAATGAAGACTATAGGATACGGAAAGGCATTTATCATATGTGTGTGTGTTATGTTTACAATGTGCTATAGAAGGACATACTAAGGGTAAAGTTTCTGATATTTTAGATTAAGCTGATAAATCTAGCAGCTTACTTCGGCTGAAGGTTGTAATATATAATTGCATGAGTTCTGCTCTGTGCATGAATGCCTGGAGATTTCAGTGTGTGTGTCTAGGCATATCTGTGCAAACAACTTGGAAGAATCTGGTAAAAAGTGCTAATACCAGGATCAGCCTTTCAGGTGGTAGGAGAATCTACCCCAAAGGCAGTAGACTATCAGCCTTCTCTAGGTTACAAGCATCAGAAACTGTGTAAATGTCCCTATACTCACTTTGCTAGAAAGCCCACAGTCTTTTCAACAAAGTCTGTTGAACAAAGCTTGTTTATGATCTTGGGCTTTGGACTAGACCTGAGTTTGAGTCTGGATTTTGCTGCTTACTAGTTGATTGACCTTTCTAAGCCTGGGTAGCCACATCCGTCATGAGCTCAAGAGCTCCCTTTTGGCTTGTTGTGGATATTAAATGATATTGCTTGAACAAATTGTGGCACTCAGGTAAGCACTTCACAAGAAGTGGCAGTTCTGATTACTTTGTACTCTTTTAAAATTTGACTTTATTAAACCACTGGCTTTAGGATCCAAGCTATGGACTTTAACTGGACTCTAGTGTATTTCACAGGAAACTTTGGTTAAATCATCATCAACCTCAAATGTGAAGAACAGGTAAAGCAGGGCTCCACAATGGCCAGAATTGAACTGATAGTGGCTTGTATTTACTACTCTTGCCTTAAGATTGTACCTGTTGACCTGTGATACATCAATGTTTTCAAAGTTCTGGTTCATGCATGCAGCCCCACTTGGATATTTTATCTTGACTCTTGTATATTTTGTTCTACCTAGAAAGAGACCCAGGTGTTTCAGGGCATTGGGCTATTCTATTTCAGAGCCTAATGGAAGTGCTAGTGTTTTCATAATTGGAACAGACAAGTGTCATGCTGCGTACGATGCTGTGACCACTGAACAGCTTGTTCACATGAGAAAATACATTTAAGCTTGTGACCATCTGAGCCTTGAAGAAACTGCTGTTGAAGTTTTGTTTAGCTCCAGCTCCATCCTGGGATGGATGGAGTCATTTGGACTTTATTCTGAATTCTAGTAGTGGCAAAAAAAAAAAACAATTGTGTAACTTGTGTATAGATAGTTTTCTGTTTGATTGAGATAAGAGCATTGTCCAATAAAAGCTGTATTGTTTCAAATCAAGAATACGGTGCCATCTGACTTGATCTAGGAAGCACAGAAAGAAGACATTACAGATTGCATTCCCCAGTAAACCCCTGCTTTATTTTTTCCAGAAGGTTCTATATTAATCTGTTTGGGTTGCGTCTTACGTGATCTTGCTGAATCAGACAGAGCTAAGCTTATGAAACAAAGGCCAGTCCTAAATCAAATAAAAACATCACCACCGTCCAGAAATGAGAGCCTAGAATTTTCTAAAGATGCACACTTCTTTCTTACTATCTGGTGAGTAAAATTGCTCATTTTTCTCTCAGCTGATAAATGTCACTTTTGCCCTAAATTTTTGTAGTGGCAATCTACTTTTTAAGTTAGTGAGATAAAAGAATATTTGATAGCACTGTCAGAGTAGTCTGAGAGAAAATTCTCTGTATTCTCAGACCTTTAAGGGTTCTTAAATTGTGTGGGCTGAAGCTGTGTGTATGTTTTTCTTGGTGTCCTATTTCCATATCAAATAGCCTTAATTTTTGTATTTTAGTAATGAAGGTATGAACCCATTCTGTCAGGCTTCTTATGCCAGTTATTGTAGCCTTTAGTCAGCTTAGAATAGCATGAAAGGAAGTAATAAGCCAACTCTAAGAAGGTCCAGATGAAAAGGATTATAATATGGTACAAAAATAATAGCATGCCTGGCCCAGCCATGTGACTCATTTCTTTGGAGTATCCCTTTTGACAGCTTTTTTGAATCACACATCAGTCACAATGCTGGGATTTTTGGCGGGGTGCTAGACTTTACCCTAATACTCGTGATGGTAACTGCCAAAAGTGAACAAAGAGGAGAATTATAAATGAAACCTAACAGCATCACAAACATTTATTTTTTTTCTTGAGCAGAAACAAAATTGGGAGTTAGGTGATATCTTTTTCATTGCCTCAAGAAAACCACTGCTTTATTCCAGTGAAAATAAGACCTTGAGGGGTCATCCCCAGTCTTTGGCAATAGGAACTACTCGTCTTATATTAGTTTACATTCAGAAGCTTTCCTTCCCAAAACTTGTACCCTACTTTAAGAGTACCTTTTTTAGGGCTTTACATTTTTTCGTGTCGCGGTGACTAAGCTTGCTTTTGGGTGGTTCTCAGTGCTGCCTGTAGTCCTTCTGGGAAGAAACTCCCATGAACTTCAAAGGAGCAGCAGATATGCAGGGTGCATCTGGAAATGAAAATTTGACCCTTTGTCCCTCTGCTTTTCATCTCTCTTTCATACAGGACTCCTTTCCTCCTGTGCAAACAGACTCTTGTCATGGTCATAGTCCATTACGCTATTAAGTGATTTGCACCACTGCTCTGTGATGTGCTGTAATTTCAGGGAGTAGTTTCCTTTTGTACAACTTAATGCTGTAAATACATACTGCTCTGTAGCACGTGTGCTTCACTACTGAGTAGTAGTTCTGATGGACATATTCTTACCCAAATAGTCCCAGCATTACAGAATGTTAGGTTAAAATACATACCCAGGCCTGGTGTGGAGGCTGAGGTCGTGCCACTGCACTCCAGCCTGGGCAACAGAGGGAGACTCTGTCTCAGGAAAAAAAAAACAAAAAACAACAAAAAGACTGCTAATAAACTCCCCTTCATGTACATGTATATCCTATTAGTTCCGTCCCTTTAGAGAATCCTGACTAATAAAATAGCTACTGCAAATAATGAGAATCAACTATCTCTTGCCCTATTGATGGGCATATAAGGTTATCACAAGTAATGTTGCAATCAAAATCCTTGTCTGTGTCACCTGATGCACAGTTATAAATTTCTCAGGATTCTATATTAACATTTAGAAGTGCAATTGTTGGGTCTTCGACATATTCAACTTAAGTGATTACGGTTGAAGTGCTTTCTAAAGTGGCTGTTATTTCCTTGATGTAGTTGATGTTAGCGGAGTTCATCCCCATAGTGTATACAGATTGTACCTACATATTATTAAATTAGCAAATTTTTTTTAGCAGCTACATGGCACTAGATATTATGAGTACTAACAGTGAGCTGCCATCTAGAAGCTTACAATATATTTCCAGTGATAAGATTTAAAAACATAAAATTATTAATAGTTGCCATCCATTTTAAACTTTACTTTCGAGATGAATATAGATTGGGATTGTTTGTGGAGAGCTTAATGTAATATCAGCTAACATTTATGGAGTCTTTTTTTGTGCTCTAAATGCATTTAATCTTAAGGAGATAGATACTCTAATTAATTCCACGTAACTGAAGAGGAAATTTAGATGCAGAGTTTGAGCAACTTGTCTAAAATCACACAATAAATGACAGAGTCAGGATTTGAACTTGAGCCCCCCTGGCTTCTAAGTGCCCAGTCTTAATTGTTGGGCTGTGTATTCACCATTTAATTTCATGGTTTTAGCTGTGACCAAGAGGTAGTCTTTTTTTAAATAACGGGTAAAACAATTCAAGGAAGTAGGGGAGATCAGGCATTAGGAAGTGTGGAGTTGGTTTTTTTAAGCTGGGTAGTGGTGAGACTGAACATACAGGGGGATCATCTTGGCTTCAATACTGATTATTCAGTCCATCTTTGATCTTTTGGTGGGAGAGATTCTTTTTTTTTATTGCATTTTAGGTTTTGGGGTACATGTGAAGAACATGCAAGATTGTTGCATAGGTACACACATGGCAGTGTGATTTGCTGCCTTCCTCCCCATCACCTATATCTGGCATTTCTCTCCATGCTATCTCTCCCCAACTCCCCACCCCCCCACTGTCCCTCCCCTGTTTCCCCCCAACAGACCCAGTGTGTGATGCTCCCCTCCCTGTGTCCATGTGTTCTCATTGTTCAACACCCGCCTATGAGTGAGAACATGTGGTGATTGATTTTCTGTTCTTATGTCAGTTTGCTGAGAATGATGGTTTCCAGGTTCATCCATGTCCCTACAAAGGACACGAACTCATCGTTTTTGATGGCTGCATAAAATTCCATGGTGTATATGTGCCGCATTTTCCCTGTCCAGTCTATCATCGATGGGCATTTGGGTTGGTTCCAGGTCTTTGCTATCGTGAACAGTGCTGCAATGAACATTCGTGTGCATGTGTCCTTATAGTAGAATGATTTATAATCCTTTGGATATATACCCAGTAATGGGATTGCTGGGTCAAATGGAATTTCTATTTCTAGGTCCTTGAGGAATCACCACACTGTCTTCCACAATGGTTGAACTAATTTACACTCCCACCCACAGTGTAAAAGCGTTCCTATTTCTCCACATCCTCTCCAACATCTGTTGTCTCCAGATTTTTTAATGATCGCCATTCTAACTGGTGTGAGATGGTATCTCAATGTAGTTTTGATTTGCATTTCTCTAATGACTAGTGATGATGAGCATTTTTTCATATGTTTGTTGGCCTCATGTATGTCTTCTTTTGTAAAGTGTCTGTTCATATCCTTTGCCCACTTTTGAATGGACTTGTTTGTTTTTTTCCTTGTAAATCTGTTTCAGTTCTTTGTAGATTCTGGATATCAGCCCTTTGTCAGATGGGCAGACTGCAAAAATTTTTTCCCATTCTGTTGGTTGCCGATTTACTCTAATGACTGTTTCTTTTGCCATGCAGAAGCTGTGGAGTTTGATTAGGTCCCATTTGTCTATTTTTGGCTTTTGTTGCCAATGCTTTTGGTGTTTTGGTCATGAAGTCCTTGCCTATGCCTATGTCCCAAATGGTTTTGCCTAGATTTTCTTCTAGGGTTTTTATGGTGTTAGGTCTCATGTTTAAGTCTTTAATCCATCTGGAGTTAATTTTAGTGTAAGGTGTCAGGAAGGGGTCCAGTTTCTGCTTTCTGCACATGGCTAGCCAGTTTTCCCAACACCATTTATTAAACAGGGGAATCCTTTCCCCATTGCTTCTTTTTGTCAGGTTTGTCAAAGATCGGATGGTTGTAGATGTGTTGCCTCCTAGGCCTCTGTTCTATTCCACTGGTCTAGATCTCTGTTTTGGTACCAGTACCATGCTGTTTCAATTACTGTAGCCTTGTAGTATAGTTTGAAGTCCGGTAGTGTGATGCCTCCCACTTTGTTCTTTTTGCTTAGAATTGACTTGGCTATGTGGGCTCTCTTTTGGTTCCATATGAAATTTGAGGTGGTTTTTTCCAGTTCTGTGAAGAAGGTCATTGGTAGCTTGATGGGGATAGCATTGAATCTGTAAATTACTTTGGGCAGTATGGCCATTTTCATGATATTGATTCTTCCTAACCATGAGCATGGAATGTGTCTCCATCTGTTTGTGTCCTCTCTTATTTCGTTGAGCAGTGGTTTGTAGTTCTCCTTGAAGAGGTCCTTTACGTTCCTTGTTAGTTGTATTCCTAGGTATTTTATTCTCTTTGTAGCAATTGTGAATGGCAGTTGGTTCTTGATTTGTCTGTCTTTAAGTCTGTTTTTGGTGTATAGGAATGCTTGTGATTTTTGCAAGTTGATTTTGTATCCTGAGACTTTGCTGAAGTTGTTTATCAGTTTCAGGAGATTTTGGGCTGAGATGATGGGGTCTTCTAGATAAACAATCACATCGTCGGCAAATAGAGACAATTTGACTTCCTCTTTTCCTATTTGAATACCCTTTATTTCTTTTTCTTGCCTGATTGCTCTGGCTAGAACTCCGTAGGAGTGGTGAGAGAGGGCATCCTTGTCTAGTGCCAGATTTCAAAGGGAATGCTTCCAGTTTTTGCCCATTCAGTATGATATTGGCTGTTGGTTTGTCGTAAATAGCTTTTATTATTTTGAGATACGTTCCATCAATACCTAGTTTATTGAGAGTTTTTAGCATAAAGGGCTGTTGAATTTTGTCAAAGGCCTTCTCTGCATCAATTGAGATAATCATGTGGCTTTTGTCTTTGGTTCTGTTTATGTGGTGAATTATGTATATAGTCTTGCGTATGTTGAACCAGCCATGCATCCCCGGGATGAAGCCTACTTCATCATGGTGGATAAGCTTTTTGATGTGCTGTTGCAGTCGGTTTGCCAGTATTTTATTGAAGATTTTTGCATCTATGGCCATCATGGATATTGGCCTGAAGTTTTATTTTCTTGCTGAGTCTCTGCCGGGTTTTGGTATCAGGATGATGTTGGTCTCATAAAATGATTTGGGAAGGATTCCCTCTTTTTGGATTGTTTGGAATAGTTTCAGAAGGAATGGTACCAGCTCCTCTTTGTATGTCTGGTAGAATTCGGCTGTGAACCCATCTGGACCTGGGCTTTTTTGGGTGGTAGGCTCTTAATTGCTGCCTCAACTTCAGACCTTGTTATTGGTCTATTCAGGGTTTTGACTTCTTCCTGGTTTAGGCTTGGGAGGATGCAAGTGTCCAGGAATTTATCCATTTCTTCCAGGTTTACTAGTTTATGTGCATAGAGTTGTTTGTAATAATCTCTGATGATGGTTTGAATTTCTGTGGAATCTGTGGTGATATCCCCTTTATTGTTTTTTATTGCATCTATTTGATTATTCTCTCTTTTCTTTTTTATAAATCTGGCTAGTGGTCTATTTTGTTGATCTTTTCGAAAAACCAGCTCCTGGATTTATTGATTTTTTGAAGGGTTTTTTGTGTCTCTATCTCCTTCAGTTCTGCTCTGATCTTAGTTATTTCTTGTCTTCTGCTAGTTTTTGAGTTTTTTTGATCTTGCTCCTCTAGCTCTTTCAATTTTGATGATAGGGTGTCAATTTTAGATCTCGCCTTGCTTCTCACGTGGGCATTTATTGCTATAGATTTTCCTGTAGAGACTGCTTAAATGTGTCCCAGAGATTCTGGTATGTTGTGTCTTTGTTCTCATTGGTTTTGAAGAACATCTTTATTTCTGCTTTCATTTAATTGTTTATCCAGTCAGCATTCAAGAGCCAGTTGTTCAGTTTCCATGAAGCTGTGTGGTTCTGAGTTAGTTTCTGAATTCTGAGTTCTAACTTGATTGCACTGTGGTCTGAGAGACTGTTTGTTATGATTTCCGTTCTTTTGCATTTGCTGAGGAGTGATTTACTTCCAATGATGTGGTCAGTTTTAGAGTAGGTGTGATGTGGTGCTGAGAAGAATGTATATTCTGTGGATTTGGGGTGGAGAGTTCTGTAAATGTCTATTAGGTTTGCTTGGTCCAGGTCTGAGTTCAAGTCCTGGATATCCTTGTTAATTTTCTGTCTCGTTGATCTGTCTAATATTGACAATGGGGTGTTAAAGTCTCCCTCTATTATTGTGTGGGAGTCTAAGTCTCTTTGTGAGTCATTAAGAACTTGCCTTATGTATCTGGGTGCTCCTGTATTGGATGCATATATATTTAGGATCGTTAGCTCTTCTTGTTGCATTGATCCTTTTACCATTATGTAATGTCCTTCTTTGTCTCTTTTGATCTTTGTTGGTTTAAAGTCTATTTTATCAGAGATGAGAATTGCAACTCCTGCTTTTTTTGCTCTCCATTTGCTTGGTAAATCTTCCTCCATCCCTTTATTTTGAGCCTTTGTGTATCCTTGCATGTGAGATGGGTTTCCTGGATACAGCACACTGATGGGTTTTGGCTTTTTACCCAATTTGCCCGTCTGTCTTTTGATTGGGTCATTTAGCCCATTTACATTTAGGGTTGATATTGTTGTGTGTGAATTTGATCCTGCCGTTTTGATGCTAGTTGGCTGTTTTGCCCGTTAGTTGATGCAGTTTTTTTATTGTGTTGATGCTCTTTTCCATTTGGTATGTTTTTGGAGTGGCTGGTACTGGTTGTTCCTTTCTATGTTTAGTGCCTCTTTCAGGAGTTCTTGTAAAGCAGGCCTGGTGGTGATGAAATCTCTGAGTACTTGCTTGTTCACAAAGGATTTTATTTTTCCTTCACTTATGAAGCTTAGTTTGGCTGGATATGAAATTCTGGGTTGAAAGTTCTTTTCTTTAAGGATGTTGAATATTGGCCCCCACTCTCTTCTGGCTTGCAGGGTTTCTGCTGAGAGATCCACTGTGAATCTGATGGGCTTCCCTTTGTGGGTAACCCGACCTTTCTCTCTGGCTGCCCTTAGCATTTTCTCCTTCATTTCAACCCTGGTGAATCTGACGATTATGTGCCTTGGGGTGGCTCTTCTTGAGGAATATCTTTGTGGTGTTCTCTGTATTTCTTGGACTTGAATATTGGCCTGCCTTGCTAGGTTGGGGAAGTTTTCCTGGATAATATCCTGTAGAGTATTTTCCAGCTTGGATTCATTCTCTCCGTCATATTCAGTTACACCTATCAAACGTAAATTAGGTCTTTTCACATAGTCCCATATTTCTTGGAGACTTTGTTCATTCCTTTTTACCCTTTTTTCTCTAATCTTGCCTTCTCGTTTTATTTCATTGAATTGGTCTTCGACCTCTTGATATCTTTTTCTGCTTGGTCAGTTTGGCTGTTGAAACTTGTGTATGCTTTGCGAAGTTCTCGTGTTGTGTTTTTCAGCTCCATCAATTCACTTATATTCCTCTCTAAGTTGTTTATTCTTGTTAGCATTTCGTCAAATCTTTTTTCTAGGTTCTTAGTTTCTTTGCATTGGGCTAGAACATGTTCTTTTAACTCACAGAAGTTTCTTATTACCCACCTTCTGAAGCCTGATTCTGTCAATTCATCACACTCATTCTCCATCCAGCCTTGTTCCCTTGCTGGTGAGGAGTTGTGATCCCTTGTGGGAGGAGAGGCGTTCAGTTTTCCGGTGTTTCATCCTTTTTGTGCTGGTTTCTTCCCATCTTTGTGGATTTATCCACCTGTCGTCTTTGTAGTTGTTGATTTTCAGATTGGGTCTCTGAGTTGGTGTCCAGTTTGTTGATGATGAAGTTGTTTCTTTCTGTTTCTTAGTTTTCCTTCTAACAGTCTGGCCCTTCTGCTGTAGGCTGCTGAGGTCCACTCCAGGCCCTGCTTGCCTGGGGGATCACCTGCAGCAGCTGCAGAGCAGTAAGGATTGCTGCCAGTTTCTTCTTCTGCTATTTTTGTTCCAGAAGGATAGCCACCAGATGTCAGTCTGAGCTCTCCTTTATGAGGTGACTCTTTGGATATATGGGGGTCAGGGAGCTGCTTGAGGAGACAGTCTGTCCTTTATAGGAGCTCAAGTGCTGAGCTGTGAGCTCCATTGTTCATTCAGAGCTGCTGGGCAGGTAAGTTTAAGTCTGCTGCAGCAGAACTCATAAACCCCCCCCCTTTTTTTTTCCTCCCCAGGTGCTCTATCCCATGGAGTTAGGGCTTTATGAGTTTCTGTTGTGCTGCTGCCTTTTTTCAGGGCTGCCCTGCCCAGCAAGGAGGTAGCCTAGTCACTGTATGCCTGCAGAGGCTTTGCTGAGCTGCTGTGGGCTCCGCCCAGCTGCCATGTGAACTTCCCTGCAGTCCTGTTTATATGGGTGTAGTTAGAACTGCCTCGGCAATGGCGGCCCACCTCTATAATGGCGGACTCTCTGTAATGGTGGACTGCCTCGGCAATGGCAGGTTGCCTCAGCAGTGGCAAACTACTTCCTAGTGGCGGACTGCCTCGGTAATGGTGGATGCCCCTCGCTCACAGAGCTGGATGGTCCTGGGTTTAGCTGTGCTTGCTGTGAAACTGTCAATCCAGAGCGTTTCCGATTGCTGTTTTTTGTGGGGGTGGGACCAGCCGTGCCTGACTCCCTGGCTCAGTGCCATTTATTTTATTTTATTTTTTTTTTAGTTCAACAGTTGACTCTGTATCCCAGGTGTTCCAGCCGCCTGCTAAAAAGGCACTGGGATCTGTGTGATTTCCTATGCAGGACCCACTGCACCGGCTGAAACAGCCGTGGTGAGATTTGTGGCGCTTTTTTGCCTGGGAATCTCCTGATCTGGCTCCCTGTTTCAGTCCCCTTTTTAATTGGATGAATGAGTGACTGTGTCTCCCAGGAGCTCCAATTGCCAGCTAAAATGGCTCCCGGACCCGTGTATTTTGTATGGAGAACCGTTGTGCTGGGGCGCCAGCAAAACAGCCATGGTGGCGAAAACAGCCGTGCTGGCCAGAACAGCTGCGCTGGCGACCCGTGGGGCTCCTCCGCCTGGGAGTCTCCTGGTCTTTGGGCAATAAAAATCCGTCTGGAAATGCGGCATCCACTCACCCTCCGCTCTTTCTCTGGGAGCTACAATCCTGAGCTGTTCCTAATTGGCCATCTTGGATCTCTCTCTGGGGAGAGATTCTTAGATCCGTGTTTTTCCCTCACCCTTACAAAGCCATTGAGCATTTTTGGGAGAAAGTGAAAATTTGTGTATTCTGTCTGTCCTGGTTTATTTGTTCAAATGAGGGTTTCTCTACTTGACAAGAGTTGTTTTAATCTTCACTACTTTTTGAGGGCTTTACTGTGCGATATTTTATGTGTATTTCTCAGGACAATCCTATGGTATCTTAGTATTTACTTAGCAAGTAGTTGAGGGATTTAGGCTGGGCACTCTGACGTCATGAGAACTAGGCACACATTCAGCTACTCTGTTCTCTTTTTTTGTTGAAGATAGAGTGAGAATGGGGGGGCCTGGAGTAGATACATCTTTGGAAAGTGACATCCTTCAATAACAAGCTTGTAGGCTGTAAACTACAAGGGACGGCTTATCGAAATGGAATGTCACTATTGTGTTAATTTTTCATTATACTGTCAGAAATGAGAAATTGCAACTAAAGCGTAATATAGGGGTTTTTCGAAGCCACAAACTGTATCATTGCTCTTCAGACCTATCTTACTTGTTGAATAGTAAGGTAAATGAGATTTATGAGCTGTTCATAGTAAAATGAATGAGAACAGTTGCTTCTCTATTTCTTAGAACCAATTGCTTCTTTTTCTTTCTTTCTTTCCTGTTTTTCTCTTTTTCCCTTTTTCTCTGCTCCTTTACTTTCCTTTCTCTCTCTTTCTCTTTCCCTCTCCTCTCCTCTTTCCTCCCCCTCCCCTTCCCTCCCCCCACCTCTTCTCCTCCCCTCCCCTCCCCTCCCTACCTCTTCTCCTCCCCTTCCCTCCCCCACCTCTTCGCCTCCTTCCCCCACCCCCCCATTTTTGACAGGATCTCTCTCTGTTGCCCAGGCTGCAGTGCAGTGGTGCAATTACAGCTTACTGCAGCCGCTACCTCCTGGCTCAAGTGATCCTCTTCCCTCAGTCTCCTGAGTAGCTGGGATTACAGATTGCCATCACCCCTAGCTATACTTTTTTTCCTTTATTACAGCTGATTTGTATACTGTCTTCTGAAAGTATATACTCATGGCCTCCTCTGAAGGAATTAAGATTATTTTTTGAATACTTGACTGCATCTGGTGCCAAAATACATTTTACATTTATGGCCCACTATATAAAAGTTCTATAAATTCAAAGAAAAACAAAACAAGCTTCATAAAACAATTCTTATCTTTATATGTGAATGTTACTGCATTTTCTTATACCATTCTATTCTTTTAAAACATACTGGTCTGACTTATTTTAGATGGAAAAGATATACTACATGATAATTAAATTCCAGAATTTGCTTCTAATACAGTATTGAAGCAACCTGGTCAGATGTAATTTAAACTCTTTGCTCATAAAACTCACACTAAAGAAAGTGTTTACTCTTGAGATTTGTTTATAAGACTTCCTTAAGTCTTGTTGAGTTGCCAGTATCTTTTCCTTGTAGTAATTGCTAAGATTGGAAACATTTGCTTTTTCAAATTTTGACTGCATGATAAACTGGAGAATAATTAAGACTTCAGAGGATACTGAGAAAAGGGCTAAATTTCAGCAGGCATGTTAATATATTTGGGTGTATAGTCTCATTTTTTTACCCCAGATAAAAGCATTTATATGAAAAATACTACATTTGTAAAGGGATTTTTTTTTTATTCTTTGATAACTTCTGATGTATAGCTCTTGAGTTTTGCATATGTTATGAGAATCTAGATAATTACAGTAATAGATTTTTACAAACTTTTGTTCGAAATTTAGTTTGGTATCGTCAACTTAATTTTTACTCACTTGAAAACTTACTGTAAAAAATACATGAAAATCGAAAGCACAGGGCGGCCTTTTGGGGTGTCTATTCTAAATTGTAGCTGATTTCTGGGGCTTTTTGCATTGTTTCCATAGACTCTTTTACCTTGCTGTTAACTTTATAGAAAACTGTCCTTGTTTATTATCTGTTTCTGCCTGCATCCTTGCCTCTTGACTTCAGTGGCAAAACAGTATCATAATAAAAGGTGGTTTGATACTTTGTTTCTAGGTGCCTACATTTTACACGGTAGCATGATTCTCATAAAATCATCCCTTTTCTTGGTTTTAGCTTTCTAATTTACAGTTTAACTGTGAAAGCTGGAGAGACTTAAACCCAGGGGTTTTAATCCCAGCTTTGCCAGCCATATCCTTAAGATCCCTGCATTCTAACCCCACCATCTGCAAACTAGATTTACTGTCACTGTTACCATCTTAGAGCATTGATATGGGATAAATCCTCCAAAGGGCTTTTGAGGGAAATGTTTTATATGTGATAATGTGGGATGAGGAATACGAGGAATTACACTCTTGTCTTATTACTATAAAGTTATCAAATAGAAAATAACATTACACTCACTGCTAATGCCAAACATACCTATAAATAGTTTTTTCCATTAGTACACATAAATGTATTCTCTGTAGAATATTAGAAAACAATTAGGAATGGAAGATAAGAACATTTCTAATTACACTGCCCAGCTATAAGCACTGTTAATATTTTGGTATGTATTCTTCCAGTATGGTTTTGTTTTGCTACATGCATCCAGATCATGCACATACTTTTATATCTTTAATTAGAACTTTTGAGTGTTTGCAAAGTGTTATACTAATGAGCGTTTCACAGTTTAGTTCCTTATTGACGCTTGTATCCTCACACACTTGTGTTCTGAACATACTTGTAACTGAGTCTTGGCACACATTCTAAATCATTTCTTAAGATGGTATCAAATACAGTGGTGAAAATAACAAAGTGGGCATTAAGAAAATTAGGTGTGAGTTTTAACTTTGCCTTTAATTGTTGCTGAAACTTTTAAATCACTTTCTCTTCTGGGCTTCATTTTCCTTTCTAGTAACAGAGGTAAAATGGGCTAACCCCTGTAGGGGATTTAATTCTGACTGCAAACATTTGGGATATTTTACAGATAAGGAAACTAGGACTGAAAAGGACTCTAGTATCCCTTTCTCTAATAAACTCTGTGTTTGAAGGTTTTATCTCCCCCAGCCCCTACCCCTTACTTGCTTGTTTTTTGGGGTTTTTTGTTTTTTTTTTTTTGGCGGTACAGAAGGTCTTGAGTGCCCTGTGGTGCTTTAGAGTTATAGTCATAATCATTGGTTATTGATTAATGCTGTCTGAAGCCGAGTCTATTTTGACTTAAGGCAACCCTTTTATTGACAAAATCTCACTTTGTAACTTACTAACTTTAACTGTTTTCTTCAAAATCAGGAGTCCCAGCAACTGATGATGGATAAGCCAAATGTGGTATTTTCATACCATAGGATATTATTTGGTCATAGAAGGAATGAAGTGCTGATGCATGCTACAACATGGTGCATCTAGAAAACATTATGCCATGTCAAAGAAGCCAGTCACAAAGGATTGCATATTACATGATTCCATTTACGTGAAATGTCCATAATAGGCAAAACTATATATAGAGAAAGTAGATTAGTGGTTACCTGGGGCTATTGGAATGGGTGATAGTCGAAGGGTTCAGGGTTTCTCATTGAAGCAGTGAAAATGTTCTAAAATTGGTGGTGATAGTTACATAACTGTGAATATACTAAAAACCACTGAATTGTGTGAATCATATGGTATAGGAATAACTCAATAAAGCTGTTGCGCCCCCCCAAAAAACAAGAAAAACAAAACCCCCCAAAATAATCACGCTGCACATGAATTCTGGAAACCTTTTGTTTCAAGTTTCTGGATGTTTGGATTATAACTAAATGGAAGCTGGTTATATTAAACTCCTTATATGTTGTTAGTTTCCTGAAAATGTTGGTTTAAATCCCAATGTGAGGGGATGACTGAATTTTATTTACATTTGGAGTTTCCTTTGGGGACTTTTACTAAATTTGTGCTAATTACAACAATTTATGATCTCTCTTGTTACTCAGTGTTTCTGGAGTGCTTTTTAGAATAATCAGATGCTTCTGAAGAGTTGATATTTTAGTAGCTTGAATGGTAGGCTCAGTTTTTTTTCTCCCCTGCCCCGCAAGACAGAGTCTCAGTCTGTTGCCCAGGCTGGAGTGCAGTGGTACAATCTTAGCTCACTGCAACCTCTGCCTCCTGGGTTCAAGCGATTCTCCTGCCTTAGCCTCACAAGTAGCTGGGATTACAGGCAGCCACCACCACGCCTTGCTAATTTTTGTATTTTTACTAGAGAAGGAGTTTCACCATGTTGGCCAGGCTGGTCTTAAACTCTTGACCTCAGGTGATCTGCCTGCCTCGGCCTCCCAAAGTGCTGGGATTACAGGCCTGAGCCACCACACCCGACTGTGGTAGGCTAAGTTTTCTATTTGGTATCTTGCACCTGCTAGACAATACTGTACATTAACATTGTTTTGCTATAGCAGACCCCAAATAGCTTAGAGTTAATTTGATTTTTGTTGTTGGTGGTGGTGTTTACACTGGAATTCATGGCATTGTTTTGTTTTATTTGCCTGAGTGTTTTCTTGAGTTGGTCATGAGGTAGTTGCCTGAGAGCCTCAGATACTACTCCTCTACTGGGACACTTCTCGTAGATGTATTAATTACAGATAAACGAGTTCAGCCAAAGAAAGCAGAAGTAGGAGGTAAGAATTGGGTCTTTTGGAAATCCAGACAAGATTTGGTCATTTTCAATGAAATTTTCACATCCTTTGAGAGTTTCACATCCTTTACGAGGTTGGTTTTTTTAATTTATTTTTTATTTTTTATTTACACCAGATCCATAGATACTAAGGTTAAAATTTAGTCAACCCCTTTTGTGTTTTATTTACAGAGGCCTATAGGATACACGTGGAGTTATTAAGCCTAAGGGATGAATGAAAAGAAGAACGTTGGCAGTTCTATCTTAAGTCTTTCTTGCCTGCCTTTGCATGTTGTCATGATATTAGCCAGAGAGCCAGGTTTTTAAACAAAAACATTAGTAAACCATAAAACATATCTTGAGACAATCTAGTGCAACAAAAGCAAATTTGGCAGACTATCTGAATCAATTCCATGACCAGTATTTCCAATGTATTAATCTATTTAGATACACACTTTGGGTACTTTTCCTGGCAAAATGGTAAATTGTGCAACTAGCGATTAACTCAGATCTTGGAATTAGCCTATGACTTTGATCTTACATAAATAAGTTTCCTCAGTAAAGTTTTTGTTTAGCATCTGAAATCCAGCTTTTTTCAAGAGAGATTTTAGCTGGACTATTTTCTGTATTGATACTGAGAATTCAGAATTATCTCTCATGATGAGTGAAATTTGTTAATAAGTTCTTGAGAGATTGAGAGGTCTTATCCTTCTATCTGGAACACCCCTCCTGCAAACCCTGAATAATTCCTTAATTAAGTTGAAGATTCAGAAAATTGAGCTAGAACATGAAGTAAAAGTATTTTTGAAGTCTTTTCAATCTGCCTATGGTATTGCACACCTATGTGCCCAGCACATAATATATGATTATCCATTTAGTGACAATGTGTTGGGTGACCATGGTATGCTGGGTACCATATTAAAGTATAAAGAGATGAAAAGATAGTGTCTTTATATAGTTAATGCTATAATAGGAATATGTATTAAATGGGAACCTAAAGGTGATACATGCTCTTTGGAGGCAGAGATTGACAAAGAATTAGAAAATGAACTGAAGGAGACAATTGACTTGAGTTGGAGAGTGGAAGGTTAATGTAATGGCTTGGAATTGAAGAGAAGCGGGGAGTAGTTTTGTGGGGAAGTCATTCTAGGGAAAGGCATGGTGTGGTGTGTTTTGAAATACTATATATAGTTGCTATGGCTAGAAGAACACAGAGTCCATGTGGAAATGGCAGGAGAAGTTGTGGTCCAACGTACGTCTTAGAAATATTATTTAGGAGTAATGTTAGGATGGCTTAAAGTGGACAAAGACAGTTAGAAAGCCCAGTGAAAAGTCTCCCGCGATGGTCAGGCACCGTGGCTCATGCCTGTAATCCTAGCACTTTGGGAGGCCGAGGCAGGCAGATCCCCTGACGTCAGGAGTTTGAGACTGGCCTGGTCAACATGGTGAAACCCTGTCTCTACTACAAATACCAAAAATTAGCCAGATGTGGTGGTGCATGCCTGTAATCTCAGCTACTAGGGAGGCTAGGGCAGGAGAATTGCTTGAACCTGGGAGGTGGAGGTTGTGGTGAGCCAAGATGGTGCCACTGCACTCCAGCCTGGGCAACAGAGCAAAACTCCACCTCAAAAAAAAAAAAAAAAAAAGTCTCCTGCCATAATCAGTCAGCAATTATGAGGATAGATAAGATAGCTGTCTGGAAGAATGAAGAAAGGGAGACGGAGAGTTGGTGCCTCAAAAGAAAGGACAGGACTTAGATTCAAATTGATCCTTGTTGCGTCTGGGACTCCTGAGATTCTTAGGAAAACCGTGGCCAACTGCATATGTGTATACACATGTAAAAATTAACATGCAGTAGCAGAAACCCATTCACAGGCTTTCAGAGGTCATGGATCCCAGGTTTAGAGCCCTTGATCTGTCGAATGATGGAGAGAAAAGAGTCAATAACTCCATGTTTACTAGAGCCCAGAAATTGAAAGATTACTGGTGCAGCCGACAGATTGGGCCAGTTGGGTCACAGAGGCAAGATGAGTTCAATTTGGGATGTACTGAGATTTCCCTGTAAGAATGAGAACAGTGCATTTGCCTCTGTTGAAGTGCTTATTGAGCACCTGTGCTAAAGAACTCCTGATGCTGGATTAGTTATAGTAACATATACTTGACCAGATGCAGGGTCTAGATATGGAAAAATAAATATTAATCCTAGTAGAGCTGTAGCTTGAAATTTAGTCTACCCTGGTTTAAAATGCTCTGAGCGAGCAGGCACAGTGACTCACGTCTGTAATGCCAGCAATTTGGGAGGCCAAGGTGGGTGAATGGCTTGAGCCCAGGAGTATAAGACCAGCCTGGGCAACATGGTGAAACCCTGTCTCTACAACAAATGCAAAAATTAGCCAGGCTTGGTGGTGTGCTCCTGTAGTCACAGCTACTCAGGGTAGGGGCTGAAGTGGAGGATTGCTTGAACCGTGGAGATTGAGGCCTCCGTCTGAAGGATGGAGGTGAGCTGTGATTGCGCCACTGCATTCCAGCCTGGGCAGCAGAGTAAGACTGTGTCTCAATAAATAAATTAATTAAATAAAATACTCTGAATGCTGGTTTTGTTTTGCTTGTTTAGGAGGCTACCCTCTCATTGTGTATTGTCAGTTTTTTTTTTTTTTTTTTTTTAATGGATTCTTGCTCTATTGCTCAGGCTGGAGTGCAGTGGCGTGGTCTGTGCTCACTGCAACCTCTACCTCCTGGGTTCAAGCAGTTCTCCTGCCTCAGCCTCCAAGTAGCTGGGATTACAGGTGCCTGCCACCACACCCAGTTAATTTTTGTATTTTTAGTATAGATGGGGTTTCACCATGTTGACCAGGTTGGTCTTGAACTCCTAACCTCAAGTGACCCGCCCACCTTGGCCTCCCAAGGTGCACGTTTAGTAGGCATTGACATTGTTAATCTTTGAGTGGAAATAGCTGGCTAATACTCCGAATGAGGCTGAAAAAATGTGGGATTGTCACCTTTAAGAGGGTCCTATTTCTATGAATTTAATGCTTTTGCACTCAAATGTGTGATATTTTAGTTGACAGAGTTCTTAAGCAATAATTTTGGCATCAGAGGAGTCACTTAGATAACTTCTTGGATCCCCATGAGCAGTGGTAATTTGTAGAACAGGTTGAAAGGGGGTTGTGAAAACAGTCTTCAGATGTGAGAGGTCATTTTTGTCTTGCTTTCTCTCTACTCGGTTAAAACCACACGTCAGGGCTCCAGGAAGGACAGAGCACCTACTCCAAAGGGATTTTGCATTCTGGTATTTTTCAGTGTTTTCTTGTGATTGTCATCTTTAAGCTAATTGTTGAGTAGGGCTTATAGGATTTGCTGTCTTTGCGCAAGCTTCCTCATCAATACCAGTGGCTGTCGCCACGTAGTCCTGTCGTGACCATGTTCAACTGAATTGACAACCAAAATGTATCATGCCACACCACTCTGCGGTTTTGCCCCATGTAAATGTTTCCTTCCTCTGGGAAACTTAGGAATATTCTTAGTTCTTGCTCTTGACCTACTGAACCAATCTACATATTAACAAGATCTCACACGTGATTCACATGTGCATTAAAGTCTTAGACTACTGAACTAGTTCATCTACTGTACAGGAACATGGCCTCTCAGAGCCCTTTTGCTGAAGTTCAAGGCTTTTCCCATTTATTTTCTCCTCAGAAGTGATGAGAAACATCTGGTCACCATCTTCCATGCAGTATATATTTTCATGGAATTAAAGATAATGATTTAGGTGCCTCTAAGCCTTCTCTTCTTCAAATTTAATAACTGAAGTTTGTGTGATCTCTTTCTTGATAAAGAAGATATCTTTTAGCCTTTCATCCTGTATTGCTTCTGTTCTCTGTCTCCTAGATAATAAAAAAAAATGTCATTCTGAAATGGTCCAAATACTCTTATCAGAGTCTGGTTGCTACTAAATAAGTAAAATAACCTGACCCATGTATTTCTTTTTTTTTTTAATTTATTTTTATTTTATTTTTTATTTTTTTTCTCCTTGGTTGTCAAGAACAATGACCCATGTATTTCTTAAGATCTAGGGGCATTTGGCTAATTTTTTTTTTTTTTTTTGCAAGGTTTTTTTTTTTTTTTTTTTTTTTTAGCAATACAAATAGCAACTAATTCTTCCTTGAGGGAACTTCAAACCCAAAAAGTACCTACTCTCTTTTCTGAAGGATGGAATAAGTTGACCAGTGGTCTTTGGCATTCTTTTGGGTTGATACTTCAGGCTAATTTTACAGTAGAGGAAGGAATGATGAAAAGAGGGAAAGAAGCAAAGAGAGAAAGAAAGGAAAGAGGGAGAGAAAGGGGGAGTGAAGGGAACCAGATTAATAATCCAAAGCAGAAGAAACTAGTGAAAGTTAGTCAAATGGGACATGAGAGGTTTCTTTTTGGTGATTGCTTTACAAATATTTTGGTTTTGGAATGTGAAGGAGAATTCTTTGAACTTTTAACATTTTTTTCCTCCTGACTTTTGAATGTCAGACTGTTATCCACCTTTTGCTTATAGGAAGAGTTCAATTTTGCATGGATATATGTGGTTTTGTGTGTGTGTGTGTGTTTTAAGGCATCAGGTTTATTTCTGAATTTTTTTGCATGTTTTTAGTCTGGACATCTTTTTTAAAAAATTTTTTCTTTTTTGAGACGGAGTCTTACTCTGTCACCAGGCTGGAGTGCAGTGGCGTGATCTCGGCTCACTGCAACCTCTGCCTCCCACGTTCAAGTCATTCTCCTGCCTCAGCCTCCCAAGTAGCAGGGATTACAGGCATGCACTACCACTCCCAGCTAATTTTTTTATTTTTAGTAGAGATGGGGTTTCACCGTGTTGGCCAGTATGATATCTATCTCTTGACCTTGTGATCTGCCCACCTTGACCTCCAAAGTGCTTGGATTACAGGCATGCGCCCGGCCCAATCTGGACAACTTTCAATTCCGTGCAAGTTGTAGCTCTAAATGAGATGCTCCTTAGTTTTCTGCAGTAAAGCATTCACCTGAGAAAGGGACAGTAGTCAGGTGTAGTATCTTCTGAAGTGATTCTTTAAATCATACTTCCCACTTTGTTTTAAAGGAAGAATGTTTGTGTATTTTCAAAACATTAAAAAAGCTGGAGAAACCTTGGCATATTCAGCATTTACTGTTTCATCTTGTCACAACGGGAGGAAACAATAATGGTTAATTCACTAATTGCTTCCTATCACATTTACACAAGGTTGTAGGGTCAGCATTACCTTGCTGGGTTGTAATTTAATGAACCCAAAAGGTTTCTTTTTCTTAAATCCAGTTTAGTCATGTGGCTGATTGGCAAATGACACTTGGGCAAGAGCTTGCCATGCAGTTAAATTGCAGTCTGTTGACCTTAAGTATGGCTTTCATTGAACAGTAATGTACTTGCCTGATGCCCTGCCTTTGATACTTCATTTTATTGAGCTTGATTGTATCCCTGCTAATCCTCAAAATTTGAGGATCTGGTAAGGTTTTTGGCTGAATGAAGAGGGTAGAGGTTTATTGGTACACTGACTGTGTGCCAATTGTCTAGGCCATTGTCACATGCAACTTAGCCTTCGTGGCTGAACATGTACATAGTTAACAGCAGAGGACTTCTCTCTTTCCCTGGACAGGACCTTGGGGTCTGAGTTAGTGTGAAAGAATGCAAACATGTGGAAATTTAAACCTCAGGGTTGTTCTTAACTGCTGCTGTGTTTCCCAGAAAACAGCCATTGCTTTTCTTCTTTGTTTTTAACATGGGGTAAGGCATTTATAGCATAATGGAGTATTGTTTGCTTATTTATATGCATTTCCTTGGACCTTTTTGCTTTTAGAGTTGTGTTGATTTGTTCTTTGCTGTGTATTATGTGTGGGGCATAGGGTATGAAGCCTATAGGGAGGAAGGGTGGATGGAAAGCCACTTAAAGTACAGGGATTTGACTTATTTTCACAAGGAAAAGTTCTGATGAGTAAAGATAATTTGTAAACAGGCAGTTATGGCCTCATACCTTTTGTCTTAGTTCAGGCTGCTGTAACAAATTAGCATAGATGGAGTGGCTTAAACAACAAACTTTGATTTTTCATGGTTCTGGAGGTCGTAAGTTCAAGATCGGGGTACCACTCAGTGTGGCTGGGCTCTGGTGAGCGCCCTGTTCTGGGTTGCTTGCTGCTGACTTCTTGTATCCTCACATGGCAGACAGAAAACTGGGGAGCTCCCCAGGGTCTCTTCTTATAAGGGTACTAAACCCATTCATGAAGACTCTTATGACCTATTTCTTCCCAAAGGCCCTACCTTTTAATACCATCAAGTTGGGGTCTAGGATGTCAACAAATGAATTTGCCAGTGGGACACAAAAATTCAGTCCATGCACCCCTTCAAATAATAGGAACTTTTATTAGCATTAGGATGGACTACATTGATTGAGTTGATTGGAAGTAGATTTTCAGAGTTGACTTCCAGCATCTATTGATACTATAAACAAGGTGGTATTTTATTAATGATAGGACCTATGTTGGTCTCTTAGGAATGATATATTCTTCGCATGGAAGAGTTGATTGAAAGTGAGTCCTGTTACTTGAGCCTTTGTGAAGGACAAAGTAAAAAATCATCCCTAAACAGGAAATGGTACACTTTTATTCCTGAGGATTGAGTTCATCAGGAAAGGTATATTATAATAGTTATCTACTGTTGTGTGACAAACTACTGCAAAACTTAGAGGCTTACAACTGTGGTAAATATTTATTATCTCCCAGTGTCTATGGGTCAGGAATTTGGGTGGTTCTGCCTTAGGGCCTCTCATGAGGTCACAGTCATATGATGGCTTGACTGGGGCACAGGGATTTACTTCAGAGCTGTCTCTCTGGTGTAGTTGGTGAGTTTCCATTGCCTGTTGATATGAGGCCTCAGTGCCACTCCATAAATGTGTTTCCACAGACTGCATGTTGACACAACATGGCTCCTGGGAGCAATCTGAGAGACATTAAGATGGAAACTGGAGTGGTTTTTATTCCCTAGCCCAGGAAGTTCTATACCATCCCTTTGCAATATTCTGCTGGTAACACAAGTCAGTCCTGTTTATCATGGGGGGGGACTAGACAAGGGTATGAGTACCAACTGGCTGGGATCATTGGAGGCTGATTGTACCACAAAGGACACTTGATTGTCTTTTTATCTCAGTTCTTTCTCTTTCTAATGTTGTCAGTGCTGTGGTTTGAATCTTTGTCCCTTCCAAAACTCATGTTGAAACGTAATCCCTAATGTGATGGTATTAATAAGTAGGGTCCCGAGGACTTTGCCTTCATGAATGAATTGATCCATTCATGGATTGATGGGTTATCATAGGGGTGGGACTCGTGGTTTTATAAGAAGAAGAGAGACATAAGCTATCTGACTTAGCCCCCCTCGCCATGTGATAGCCTGCACTAGCTCAGAACTCTGTAGAAAGTCCCCACCAGCAAGAAAGCCTTCCCCAGATGTGGGCCCTCCACCTTGAACTTCCCAGCCTCCTTAACTATAAGAAATAAATCCCCTTTCTTTATAAATTACCCAGTTTCAGGTATCCTATTATGAGCAACAGAAAATAAAATGAAGTCAGGTAACACTATAGCTTCTGTAAGCTCACACGTGGGGTGTAGTATATGGGAGATAAGAGTCCACAGTTTGGTGGAAAGAAATCATACACCTCAGGGTAAGGATTTTTCTGTTGCTAATGAAAGTGTTTTAACTGATGCAAATACAAGTACTATTTGGCATGCATTTTTAGCCTGTTACCTTTGTCAAGCAGTAAGAGTACTCTGTAGGTAGATAAACTATGGTTAGAGGTCCATCTAAGGAGAGTCTGATTTAGCATTTGTGTCAGATTTGTGGTTCTTAATGTATTCATTACATGGAAGATTCTTTTGGAAATTTGATTAGTTTTCTGCCTTCAGATAGCTACATAAATTACACAGCATGTACTGTGGGTGCATTCTTTGTCTGGTTCATGGTAGCATTTGGTTTATTTTTAGAGTTTGAGTATGATTAGGGCCCTATGAGAGAAAGTTTGTTACTGCATCTGAGAAAAGACCCTGTTGATGATGAGTCTCATCTCACCCATTTTTTCTGGGGATGCTTTCTGCGTGTTAGTCGAGGGTTTTCACTGCATTGTGCTCACGAAGGGCCTTGAACTTCCCGTTTGTGCTTTAACATTGGCAGGATCTGTATGGCTGAACTTGCACTTTGAGAACTTCTCTGCAGTTTCCTCTGGGCAGCCTGAACATTGGCTGTTTAATACCAATTAAAAGCAATTGCTGTTCCTCTCAATGGATTGCTATTAATTACAGCCTGTGTTCCAGTAATCTGAGACAGAGCAGCTTCCTCTGGTTTCATTGAAGACTATTTTTAGCTCTCTGTTTTGGTTGGCTGATAAAAATCTGAGAGGCACATACTGATTTGGAATAGGAAGGGTATTCTGACCCCAAGGAGAGGTATCTGGGAATTGGAAGATGTGTGCTCTGTTCTTTTTGTGAGTGTCTTTGGGTTAGGTTGGGCATATAAGGGAACATGGTAAAATCAAACAGTCCTGGGCCCATGTCAGAGATCAGAGTTCTAGTTCCAGCCTTAACACTAACAGATTGTGTAACTTGGAACTAATCATTTCATCTCTCCCTGTATGAGTTTACTGATCCATAACACTGAGGTTTTAAAGTTATCCTGATTGTCCCTTCTGTGTCTAACATTTTGTTAAAAAATTGGTTACTGTTCTTATAAATGATATGAAATATTATGAGACTAATCAAGGTTAATTCTCTGACTTGAGAGTTTAAGAATCAGTTTTTAAAAGAAGTTCTTTGGACGTTTAATGGTATGGGGGAAGTCCAGTGGTCCCCGATGATTGGTTTAGTTACTGGGAGATTTTCTCCATGTACAGTTGGGAAGAGTTTTCGTTTGTGCCAGAATGTAGATAGAAAGGTAGAATTGGGTGTGGTATTTCTGAAGCACTTTAGATAAATGAGATTTTGAAGGAAATCCCTGGATAGAGATTATAGTGGTCCCTTGGGATCTGAGGAATTGGTCTCAGGACCTCCTGTGGATACCAAAATCCATGGTGTTCAAGTCTCTGATATAAAATGGCGTAGTGTTTGTATCTAACTCACGCATCCTCCCTTGCACTTTAAATCACCTATAGATTAACTATAATTCCTAATGCAGTGCCTACACATCACTTCATTCTTGTGAATTTACTGTAGTATTTGGCATGTGGCAAATTCAAGTTTTGGTTTCTGGAACCTTGTGGAATTTTTTTTTTCCTTAATATTTTCTATCCCTGGTTGGTTGAATGCACAGATGTGGAACCCATAGATATAGAAGGCTGACTGTACTATTATTTTTTTACTCTCAGAAATCTGGGATATAAGAATTCAACTCAATTCAGGAAGCATAATTTATTTCTATTACTATTTTTTGCATTAGAAATCAGAACACATTAGTGATTGAAGGTTTTTTGGCTTTGAGAAGAGGCTAGGAGGTGTTCTTTGGATACAAAAAAGTAGATTTTTCTATATGTTATGATAGGTTATGTGGGCAGAGGAAAAGAATATTTGAAACTATGGTTGATCTATGTAATTCTAGGCATTTAGAGGCTTTGCTTGTAGGTACTTTTCTCCTTCAGACTGCTAAGGGTAGGAAACATCTCAATTATGTATGTAGTTTTCACTAAGTGAATGCTCCTAAATGAATAAAGAGACTTAATAACAAGTGTAGCATTAAAGGAGTGGCTGCAAAGGAGAATCCTTCATCCTAATTTCCAAAGACTAGCATGGAGGAATAAGCACTCTGGGGTGGGAGTATTATTTTCTCAAGTGCTAAAAGGGAGATGAGCTATCCTGGGTGGCCTATGGGGGAGGGTCATGGTTGTTAGGGTTGGGTAATATTTTTGTTACAAATGTGTAGAAGAATGTCATTAATTGTGGCCTTTAGCATGCGGACTTTCTTGATCACATAATACCTTGACAGTTCCAGACAAGTGATTGCTAGTCTTGTGGCAGTTGTAAATATGTGTTTGGAAGGCAATATTGTACCAGTGGGTTATTTCAGTCACAGTGTTTGAAAAAGGAGTAGATACCGAATGAAAATGAGGCAGATACTGGAAAAGTCTTAATTTTAATGGCTTAAAAAATTCCACATTAAACCCGAAAAACTAGAGACATAGACCAGCAGGGAGATACTATGAGAACTTGCTTTACAAATGATTTTCTGTGGAACCCTGTCACTGCCATTTGGTGCAACCTACTTTTCATTTGAATATGCATTTCGATAAGGCCAGTTGACTGCTAGATCATTGGCTAATGGGCCTGTGATCGTACAGGAAGATTATTTTTCCTTTAGCCCTAGAACCACTCTTGGTCCTGCTCACCCTTATAGACTGTATCAGAGGGCCCCTAGGTCTCTCTGTCAGGTGGGTTCACCCAGTGGAAATTAGAGAGGTCTGAGTTGGTGGTATATATTTTGTCCCTACTCCCTGCTAGGCTGTCCTGATGCCTTTAGACTGAGGTGGTCACTGCTTTTCACTGTTGCTATTGAACTGGGAACTATAGTTTTCCATTGGTGAGATGTTGTGACTACAGTTTTTCACATACATGTATATTTCACATACATGTATATTTCACATACATATATTTTCATTTTTTACATTTATTGTTTCTCCAGTGAGTTAAAGCCTTAGAGGATTGAGTTTTAGTGTCCAAGAATACTACTACCTTTTCATAGAGGAAGAGCATTGAAACTGTAAGAGTTTGCAGTTACAGAAGTAGTATCCTCTCTCTGGAGCACTGAACAGGTGTTGGGGGCCTTACTATTCAAGCCCTGTCCACCATTCCCTGCTGAGCAGCTTCTCTTCCAGCAGTAGCTCTTGAGCCTCTCAAGGCATGGTGGAGGCATGGAGCTGGACCCGCTAACCGTGAATGCTCATGCCTGGTAGGTTATGAGGATTAAGTTATGTAAGATTGTGTGTGCTTAAAATAGGACTTGGCATAGAACAAGTACTCCTTGATTTTGATCTAGTCTAATTCATTTATATTTAGGATGAAGAAATGGTAGCAATGTTTAGTTCAGACAAAACTGACTAGAAGTTCTTTCTGATACCTTGTCTATACATATAGTATTCTACTCTGTATAGATCATCTAAAACTTCTGTAAGTTGGAGATGTTCTTGGCTTTTGTGTTTTAAGGTTACAATGAAAGACAGTGAAATCTGCAGCTGAATTTAGGGAAGACTCCTTGAAAACATCACCAGTTGGCTCTCTCATTTGGAATATGGGCTAGTTATATCCTCCTGCCATTGCTTTGTTATGATTATTTTAGGAGTTTTCTTATCTTTTAAAAATGTGACTTTATTGACATTTCAAGTACTATAACATTTAGCTATTTAAGCTCTATAATTTTTTTGGTTTTTTTTTGAGACAGTCTTGCTCAGTCCTCCAGGCTGGAGGGTAGTGGCGTGATCTCAGCTCACTGCAACCTCCGCTTCCCAGGTTCAAGTGATTCTTGTGCCTCAGCCTCCCGAATACCTAGGATTACAGGCATGCGCCACCACGCCTGGCTAATTTTTGTATTTGTAGTGGAGATGGGGTTTTACCATGTTGGTCAGGCTGGTCTTGAACTTCTGGCCTCAAGTGATCCACCCCTACTTGGCCTCTCAAAGTGCTGGGATTATAGGCGTGAGCCACCATGCCCAGCTACTATAACTGATTTTTGGTTTTGTGGAATATACAGCATTTTGTCTTTCCATTCATCAGTTGGTGGACATTTGAATTGTTTCCACTTTCTTGCTATTATGAATAATGCTGCTGTGAGCATTCTTGTACACATTTTTGTGTGGACATATGTTTTCTTAGGAGATAACTCTTACTTTATTGCTAGCTGAGGCTTCTGGTACTGGGATCCTTCGAACGCTGCATGTACCTCTAATACTCTTGGAGGAGAGGAGGATTCCCCTGAAGTCAGAAATATCCTCCCTGGAGAATTCTGCAAGGAGTTGGTCAAACTCGTGGGGGCTGAGGAAGGAGCTTTGAGCCAGGGACGTCTCAGGAATGTGAGAGCTGAAGTACAGCTGTGCAGTGTGACCTTGGGTGATCGACTTGCCAGCTGCCGTATCTGTAGGGAAAGAGTGATGTTACTACTGAAAATTTTGACCTCCTCCAGACACTAGTGAGGATTCATTAGTAAATGTTGGCTATGCCAAGCTTTTCCTTTGGCTCGTCTTTATTCTTAGAGGCAGCCCTGCTTTTTAGCACTGTAGGTAGTAAGCTTTATAAGAAAAAGCTGGGGGAGACCCACGATGTCATTGCTTTCTTGGGAATGAAGGGTTATCTTGTGCTTGGTTAGGACATCATTTAGTTTCCAGCATTCTCAGTGGAGGTAATCAGATGTTGGAAACTTTGAGGGCATGTAATCAGGCAAACAACAAAACTCTGAGGATCATAGGACTGATAGAGACTCTGGAAAGGGTTCACCTTGAAGGAGGAGGTGTTGGGGTGTGGCAATAACCTGCTCCGTAGAGTTGCATTGATTTGGGATGGAATCCTGGTTTTGCCAGTTTATCTCGAGTTACTGAATAGGAATAGTGATGGCTACTTGTCAGAATTGTGGCAGGGATAAATATGACAGCAATTGTGAAAAACCTGTCATATTTGTGATTATTCATGTCCTTTTTCATCTTGTTCATTGCTGAACTTCTAGGCAGACTGCCATCTTGGAGAGAGACTGGGATGGAGGGCAAGCCTCTCTTGTAATTGGTATTTGATTTTGTGACATCCCCTTCCCTTCACTAGATCTTGAAGGTTTTTTAGTATCAAAATTCTCAGATAAGCATCTCATCTTATTTTTAGACATGTAGGAGTTAATCTGTCCTCTTTTAAAGAATTATTGTTGAAAGTTAATGCATTTCTTTTTCATCTTTACAGTTTCCTGTTCAGTACAGTAGCAACCAGCCTCAGGTAGCTATTTAAATGTAAATTAAATGTAAATAAAATAAAATTCAGTTTCTCAGTTGCTCTAGCCACATTACAGGTACACAAGAGTTACATGTGACTGGTAGCTACTGCATTGGACCATATATAGGATAGAACATGTATATCATCACAGAAAGTTCCATTGCACAGAACTGCTCTGTGGAGTAAGACTCTAAAAGGTGGGAGTTTCAATATAAGCTTATTCTTGAATTTTTAGGAATCTGTCTGTGGCTAGAACTCTGGCATCTCATCACTTCGGATTGCTAAAGTAATTGATACTTGCAGTAGTGACCCACTGAGGCCCTTGTTAAGTTATCTTAAAGTTTGAACTTAAAGATAAAAGATAGGCTGGGTGTGGTGGCCCACACCTGTAATCCCAGCACTTTGGGAGGCCGAGGCAGGCAAATCGCTTGAACCCAGAAATTAGAGACCAGCCTGGGCAACATGTGAAACCCTGTCTCTAATAAAAACACAAAAATTAGCCAGGCGTGGTGGCGCAGTCCTATAGTCCCAGCTACGAGGGAGGCTGAGGTGGTAGGATTGTTTGAACTCGGGAGGTGGGGGTTGCAGTGAGCTGAGATGGCACCACTACACTCCAGCCTGGGTGACAGAGCAAGACCCTGTCTCAAAAAAAAAAAAAAAAAAGAAAAAAGAAAGTTAAATTCAGTCTGTGTTTACCTTGCAAAAATTCTCACCAGCTCTCCAGACCTCTACCAAGTCATAGGGATTGGCTTGCTTTGTGGTGAAAGTTTATATGCGAGTATCTCTTTAGTAGGACCGTTGAGGAAGAATATGTTTGAATTGAGTTTGCTCCAAGTAATGTTTAACGCTTTAATATCCTTTCCGTTTATGGGAATATCAGCTAACAGCATTTATACTTTATTTTCAGAATACCAGTGTTTGTCTTATCTCTGGAAGAACTGTATCTTTAAATCTCAATGTAGATTTATATTAAATAAATCCAGTTGACTGGCTTCATCTGGATACAAGTGACTACATATTTGAAGTATGTGCTTGATTTCATGTTTAACCTACTTTTCTGTTTTTTCTTTGTATTTTGTTTTCAGAGCATTGAGCTAGCAATCAGAAGAACTAATGTTTTTTTTCTCTTCAAAATCCCCTTCTTGCTTTCTTACTTATTAAGCATTGTCTGTGATTTGCTTAGGATGCAAAAAATGATCACAGTGGGGTTTTGGCTCAGGAGGGGCTTATGTGTGAAGTGATCCATGACCTGTCTGCCTTATTGCTTTCTTGATGGGTTTGATAGAAGGTTAAGTGTGAAATGCTGTGTAGATAGCGCCTTGTTAGACATACAGCTGTATTATTAGCATCCTTTTTTAATGAGATAGTTGGAAGTGTGGGCTATGAATGAGATTCTTCATGGCATGAGTTTTCTGGTGGGATTTTTCAAGAGTGTGAAGAAGTGTGCCTTGAAGCAGGTAAGTAGGAGAACCTACTTCAGATATTGAGAGGGATGACTAGAGAAGGACTGAATAGACCAGCTACCAAAAAAAAAAAAAAGCTAGGGCAGAAGAAGAGAGTGAACGCCTGGTGTCTTTCTGTTGACTGTACTGTGTATTTTCTAATATTCTTTGAAAACTCTGAGATCAGCAGAGATGCTGAGCCCTGCTGATGAGGAAGGGAGATTTGTTTAGAGACTGATAATGATACTTTAAAGGCGTATGCAGTGTGTCCGTATACTAGGCAGGTGCCATTTAAGTCAGAAGTGGCTTTCCTGCTTTGGGACAGGTTCTGGGATGTGGAAGCTGGGGGATACAAAGTGTCAGCTGTATTGGTTTATTGGCTCATCATGAGTGCTTCTACTTCTGATATGACTGCTGGATAGTCATCTTGCAGTCACTTCCTTTAAAACTACGGTGTTTTGTGGTGAAGAAATTTTATTTTCAAATTGTATTATTGCTTTCAACTGGTCTCAGAGATCTGGACTGTCTTGATATAGGTCAGTGCTTAACTAATGAAAGTGTCAGAATGTGGTTGTTACTATTCCATGATTTCTTCATCCTTCAATTTTGCTTTAATTTGCTCTTAAATTTGCAAGTACCTAATGTTTTTTAAGAGTGTCATATATATCATTTTCCCTTATTTTAAAACCCAAATACTTTAACAAGCTGCCCCACATGCGGAAGGGAATGCTTTGCATCAATTATGAAATAATACTCGGTTCCCAGGATTGAGTGGGTGCTGTGTCAGTAACTTTATTATGTATGACAAACACAATGCTAAGAAAACTTATTGGAAACTGAAGTCTTAAGTACTTGAGATCATCATGTGTTCTGACTTCAAAATTTTAAGTTAACTTTCTAGTTTACAGAAAGTCGTCATAGAAAATAGTAGTGAAAGCTGTAGAAAGCTATAGAAATGGAGAGGTGGGTGAGAATTTCTGAAGGTGACTTCAAACATGTAAACTAGAAATAGATTCAGTTATATCAAAGATAGGCCTAGATGTGGACAAAATAGTTAACGTGGTTTCTACTGCTACTCTTTCAACATGGATCTATCTGGCTAATTGATACTAGTCATTCTCTACTGCTGTTTTATAGCATCCATTGCATTTTAATTTTTGTTGGCCATCTCCTCCTGGGGTTTGAGCAGCCAAGAATAAGGTTAGTATTCTAACCGTCTTATTCTCATCTTAGTATTCTCTTAGTATTATTCTCATCTTTGCATCTCTTGCATCTAGCATGGTGCCCGGCACATAGAAAGTATTCAATAAATACTATACTGATTGAATGAAACGTTTTTTAGAAGTGTGTTTGAACCAAAGGCAGCCCATTGTTAACCTTGGCGAGCCTTGAAAAGCTTTTTGCTTGTGGTGACCTAGCGACTGAAGTAGTTTGTAAAAAGTGAAAACACCTTCAGATGATTTATCTCTTTCTGATCTTTATTAAGACAGCAGTATTGTATCCACACTCTCCTAATTGTGTGTAGTCACTTCTTACAAGTTCTTGC
This sequence comes from Ateles fusciceps, assembly GCA_036589455.1. Taxonomy (NCBI): domain Eukaryota; kingdom Metazoa; phylum Chordata; class Mammalia; order Primates; family Atelidae; genus Ateles; species Ateles fusciceps. The sequence goes on along the minus strand of JAZHEH010001266.1, from coordinate 10,232,977 downwards.
CATGCTTGTGTCCTTATAATGTTTCACAATTCTGGAGCTACAGTGAAGGGGAAGGAGTTGCTCATTGTTCTCCATACACCCTGGATTCTCCCCACCTCTGTACCTTGGCGCAGGATTTTCCTTTAGCTAGAATGCCCTTCCTCCTTGGCTTTGGCTGTCTCCTAATGGATTACTCTTGAGGCTGTACTCCGCCTTCTAGGCTGAGCTCACAGCTAACATATGTAATCGCACATTTGAATCAGTGGAGAAAACTCATATTTTCCTGCTCCATACACCCAGTATAGTTGGTTTGCAGGAGTCTGTGGAGTTTGTTTTTATACGGTGCCTGTTCGGCTAGAGCTGCATTATAGCTAGTGTCTGTAAGACCGTTGCAGTTTAAGAGCATGCAAGGTGGCAACAGTGAGATGAGACTGGCTGTATCAGTTACCAGCTGTGCAGTCTATGGCAGCTTACTTAAACTGAGCCTTAACTTTCTCTTAAGCAACTTACTATGACTAAGTAGAAAATGTATATAATGCCTAGGAATGGCTCTTGCTAGGTGCCTAATAAGTAGAGTTTTCTTCTGTTCTCTTTGTTTCAAGTGATATGAAAGAAGCCTTGTTTTGAAACCAAGAGTTGCTAATCTCACCAAATTTCATGAAAGGATATTGATCACAACATATTTGTCATCACAGTTTGGTAACACCTGACTAATTTTCTGTATTGCTTTGGGATTTATTTAGGCATGTGACACTGATATTATCTACGGCTTTAGTTGACAAAAAGGTGGATAGACTCAGAGGTCGAAATTATGAGAACAAAAGACTTTTGAAAATTTCTGCCATGGCGTATTTCATACATTTCAGCTTGGTGTCCGGGGTTTCCCTGAGCAGAGGAGTTTGTGATATATGAGTTCATAAATACCCTTGCCTGTGCCCTCTTCCGGAAGGGAAAGCCAGATCTCCAGGGATGCTCGCTGTTGGGGAGACAACAAGAGGAGCTTCTTGTTTGAGTATCTTTGTTCACAGCAGAGATCATATTTTGAAGTTCTTCTCTTCAGCAAAAAGAGCAGAATGGAAAATGGCTTAATATTCCTGCCATTAGGGTTTCCACTCTGTGTGGGGTCATGAGAGTCAGAGTCTTTATTCTGGATTCTGAAATGACAGTTTGTTTTACTTTGAAAAATGCATCTCACAGGGAAATAGAGAATTGTTCCTGTGAACTTCCTGACTGCTGTACTGAACACAGTTGCTGTGGTAGTTTTTAAAAAGAAATTAAATGTTGTAATAGGACTGTTCTTGTAAAAAATAGAAAATAAAGAAATAAAAGAAATTTAAATGCAGTAATGCTTTAAATGTACTGCTTTAAGAAACTCTGTAATTCTTGATTAGTTAGCATAACAAATAGCAAAGCAGAATTTTTTTTTTTTTTTTTTTTTGAGACAGGGTCTCCTCCAGCCCAGGCTGGAGTGCAGTGGCACAATCACGGCTCACTGCAGCCTTGAACTCCCAGGCTTGATAGATTCTCCCACCTCAGCCTCCTCAGTAGCTGGAACTATAGGCAGGTACCATGACACTCAGCTAAGTTTTGTATTTTTTGTAGAGATGGGTTTAACCATGCTGGCCAGACTGGTCTTGAACTTTTGGGTTCAAGCGATTTGCCCACCTCAGCCTCCCAAAGTGCTGGGATTACAGGAGTGAGCCACCATGCCTGGCCTAGAATCTTCACATACCAGTTTTAACCATTTTGTTTCACTTTTTGAAGCACTTAATAGGAGGTAAATATACTTAGGAAAGTTACATACTTAATGGAAGCACACATTAATGGTACCCAAATAACCAACTCATTCATAGACTGTGCTCCATTTTTGTGTGGAAGCTTTTGGACCAGCCAATGACATTTGCTTCTGTGGTAGATTTCTCTTGACTGGGTCTAAGGAGAGGTGTCATTAAGGAAAGCGCATGTGTCTTTGCCTCCTCTTGGGTGTTTGGAGGTGAGTGAGCCTGGATTCTCCAGTAGAAGATTGTGGGAGGCTTTAATAATAAAGTGTGGGAGACCTTTTCTAACCTTCAGTGCTTCCTGATGAGAAAAACAGAACTTAAGAAGGGCCGAGAGAGGGTCCACTTGGCCTCCACAGAGATCCTGATGCTAATAGAGTCACTTTCGGCTTCAACTTTTAACTGCATTATTAGGGCTCTTAATGTGTTATAGACTTTGAAATTTGCAACGAGAGTAGATCTCAAGTGGTCTCACCATACACACCCACCCCAAGAAAGGTGACAATGTGAGGTGATAGATAATGCTAATTGGCTTGATTGTGGTAATCATTTCACAACATAAACTTATATCAAAACATCACATACACCCTTAATGTATATAGCTTTTGTCAGTCATACCTCAAACTGGGGAAAAATAGAAATGTGTCCATAATATTCAATAAATAATACAGTCAAGAGCCACATAATGTTTCCGTCAACAATGGACAACAAACAGTGGTCCCACAAGATATAATAGAGCTGAGAATTCCTATCATCTAGTGACATTATAGCTGCCTTAACATCATAGTGCCATGCATGACTCACGTGTTTATGGTGATGTTGGTGTAAACAAACCTCCTCTGTTGCCAGTCATACAAATGTATAGCACATACAATTATGTTCAATATATAATACTTGATAATGGGCCGGGCGCCTGTAATCCCAGCACTTTGGGAGGCCGAGGCGGGTGGATCACAAGGTCAAGAGATTGAGACCATCCTGGCCAACATGGTGAAACCCCATCTCTACTAAAAAATACAAAAATTAGCTGGGTTTGATGACGTGCACCTGTAGTCCCAGCTACTCGGGAGGCTGAGGCAGGAGAATTGCTTGAACCCAGGAGGCGGACATTGCAGTGAGCCGAGGTTGTGCCGCTGCACTCCAGCCTGGCGCCTGGTGACAGAGCAAGACTCTGTCTCAAAAAATAAAAAAAAGAACAAAACCTTGATAATAAATGATCTAAATAGGGCAGAGGGAGAGGTACTAATAGTTTGAATTTCTGGGAGAGATGCTGATGTTAAACTTACCTCCCTTGGAAATCCTGGAAGGGATAAAGCAACAGGGCTCTGGGAATCTACAGGAAACTTTTTAGGTGTAGACACTAAAGTTACTCCTTTTTTTTGTATTTTAGGGGCAATAGTGTATTAGGCTCTAACTTTGGGTTTTGTGGTTTCCTTTTATAAGATAACATTAGTTTTCTTTTTTGGAGCTTGATTATTTATTGTAATGATAGTCATCTACATGTAGCATGTTTTAAGCTTAAAATATTCCGTAAGAGTAGCCTGCCATGGTGGTGCATGCCTATACTCCTAGCTCTTAGGGAGGCTGAGGTGGGAGGGATGCTTGAGCCCAGGAGTTTGAGACCAGCCTGGGTGACATAGTAAGACCCTATCTCCAAACAAAAAACAAAACATATTCCGTAAGAGATAGCCGCAATTAATAATAGTATAATTATTATAATGTCTTAATATATCCAGAATGGTTATTGCAAACTTGGTGCTCTTTGAAAATGACCACAACCTTGGAAACCAAAGAAAGTCATTGAGGAAATCCTAGCCATCCCTAAACTTAATATAAGTTAAGGCATTTATTTAATCTTCAAGGGTGTTATCTGTGGTGAAGAAATGAGTTTGATCATTATCATCTGTTTTATTTAGAGACTTTTGACATCATAAACTAGGAATTTGTAAAATTGTGTATGCCTATTTTTCTACATCTGGGTAGCTACCATGTGTTATACAGATCTCATCCCTAACATTTCTAGAGTTGTACCGTAGGAACTATGTCTAGTAGAAATCTCACTCTTGGCTCACATGCATTCGGAATTACCCTTTAATATAATAAAGAAATAAGGTATTGATTACTATTTTTCTGAATGCATCCTTTGTATGCACCTGTCTTTTTTTTTTTTTAATTAATTAATTTATTATTTTTTTTATAAAGATGGGGTTTCACCATGATGGCCAGGCTGGTCTTGAACTCCTGACCCTCAGGTGATCCACCTACCTCGGCCTCCCAAAGTGCTAGGATTACAGGCGTGAGCCACCGCGCCCGGCTGCACCTGTCTTTTTAGATTTTCATAGCAGCTCTGCAAAGTAGGCATTTTATCTTTATTTTCCAGGTGAGGAAACTGATTCTGAGGAGTAAAAGAATTTGCTCAAAGTTTTGTGATAGTGGCAGGACGCAGGTGGGAACCAAGAATTGGCTGACTCCAAAGTCCATTTTGTCTTTTTTACTTAAGGTAGAACTTACACATTTTCCTGAATTCATTTTTATCATGACTTATCCTCACTCCAGAGTCTGGGTTACCAGCCCTTGTGGTCCAGCAGAAGTTTGGGATGTTGAGGTAGGGCTTGGGGCTTTGGGGTGTAGGCATCAGTACTGCTGGCCAGGATAGGGGCCGGGCCAGGCCATGGAATGACTGTGAGTGGAACTCAGCTGGTGGGGAGGTATGGGCCATTTGATGACTGACATTAGCAAGAGGGCAGGAGAGTCCTTTGACCAGTGACTGGTTTCCCAGGACAGAAGCAAACCCTTCCCTCAGGCTTCCTGACTGAAAGAGCATCCTTCAAGCATCGTGCTGAAAGATGGACTCTTCTCCTTGGTTCAGAGGAGGCAGCCTGCCTGGATCCCTTGAGCGCTCCTTCATCCTGGCACATCTTGGGATTTAGGAAGCTTGTATCTGAATTTTGGAATGCAAGGGCTTCTGGTGGGGGTCATTATATTTTCAGCTAAGATTGGCCATCCCCCGGTCCAAAGCCTGCACACTTTTCTAAAATCTTTTTTCAAACTCTCTGCTGCTTCATTAAAGTAAAAAAACATATCTACACTCTAGATTTGGTATTTCTTCAGTGACACTTTGTCTCTTCATCCTAACACAGAAACCAACTAACTTAGCAAACTTACCCATTTTAGTGTAGCTAATACCCATAAATGTATTAGAGGATGAATTCCTTTTTAGCAGGAAACTCTGAGGCCGCGCTCCCAACTTTGTCTAACTCCTTGGTGACTTTAGCAATGAGAATTTTAATCCAGAGGCTCCAGGGAGATACCCTCCCCCACAAAGTGTGGGATTTCTCCTGTATTCTGTTAATGCCTATTTGTTGAAAGAGTTAACGGTGGGCCTTGAACCATGAAGCAACTGTTTTGGTGCTAAAAGCACACAAGAGCCCAAGAATGCAGCAGCATCAAAACTTGGAATGAAGTGATTTGTTCTTGACATCAGTTGGCAGGTACATTCTCTTGCAGAGAGTAAAGATGAAATAGAATCCCATTCATAGAAGGCAGTTTGTAGGGAGGAAGGCTGGGGATGGGAAAATGAGCTCAGGCTCAGAGGCCTTTTATGTCTTAGTGTTCTCACAAATATGCTTCCAATAAAAACAATTTGAAAGGCAGAATATAAAATTCTTCCATTTAGGAGCACCTTGCTGGTATCTATGGTGGTGGTTTAAACTGTGCTTGTGATCAGAACCATGCCCTGTGAATGTGTAATATGGTGTCGACCAGATGGTAATATAATGCTCATTGTCCTAGTGAGTTTGAATTAGGGAGCTGGGGAATTCTTAGCTGGGAAAAGATAGGACAGGGCAAAAGCGTATCTGATTGAGGGGCAGAGTTACATTCAACTGATTTGGTTTCTACAAAATTTACCGTAGAAGTCTGTCAGTGTATATTGCTTTTTACTATTAATTGGCGTTTTAGTCACGTGCTTTGTGGTTTGTTCGTGAAGATGTTATTTAAATGACTTATAAGAACTATCAAAATGTTTGCTCTGTAGCCCTAAATTATATTATGTTCTTATGCTGTGGATTTTTTTCAGATGATCAACTTGGTTGGCTGCCAAATTGTAATGAACAGCTGTCAGCAGTGCCTTGATTTATTTTTCTTTCACCTCTCCTGATTTGCTGTCTGCTTCCTAGGTCTAAGTGGCATATACTCAGTCCTGCGGACAACATCTGTGCTTCAGCTTCAGGTCTTCTGCCTTTCTTGGGAGATTTAAAAATAAGAGTATCAGGAAAGGTTCCATAGCTGGTGACAATAGCAGGTAGGATTGTTTTGGGCAAAAAGGAAATGAGATGAACTTGTCTTTCTGCTAGCATACCCTGCTGAGATTTATTCCTGGCACCATCAAGGGGGCTGTTGTAGAATGTAATCCCCATTCCTCTCAGTGAAAGGAGAGAAGTACAAAGTACAGAGTCTTATCCCTTCAGTGTAATCCTGGGTGCACACTTGGATCCTTAATCTATAACTGGGAGTGTGGTCCAGACCTCATTGAGCGTAAAGCTCTTATAAAGACCCTGATTTTTATTTTAAGGGAATCTCTGCTATTGCCACTTGTGTTGTCATCTTCTCCCTGAGAATGTTTTACCATAGTTAATAAGTTATGTGATTTTAAATACCTCTTCACTTGGAGTCAGTGCCCGTGGTAAGTTGGTCTTGACCATTCATTCATTAACTCATTCAACAAACTCTAGGCTTCAGCTTACCACTTTGTCATTAGCAGCCTCCTTTGCTCATTATTTTACTTTGATTTTCATCCTTTTGACCTTATATGTGTCTATCCGTTTTCCCTCTAGGACTTTCATGACCCTACTTTTTCAGCAATTCGTTGTCTGTCTGGTTTGATGTTATTGCTTTGAAGCCTGGAGATTTCTTACACAGAGGTGTTTTTCATTGACTTGGATAAACTCAGAAACAAGTTACCTTAAATCACTGTATTTTGGCACCTCCCCTCCCCATTTCTGTGTTAGTTATTCACCATAGTCTAATTAAATATGTTAAGTAGTAACGCAGGAAAAAGTAGATTCTGCTTTCAGAATGTTTTTAATTTCTCTCAGCAAAGGTAGAGAAAACCTTTGTTGCTTTAGGAGTCTAGGAGACTCCCCCTGGGCAAAGTCTGCTGTTTTTCCTTCCCAGATTCCCCTCTCCCTTCACCATTCCTCCAGGAAACTTGAGGAATGATGATTTAAAAGGAAAAGGTCATGAGGGAGGATTGGCTCATAGATATTTCATGAAAAAGTGTACCTTTTCTGGGGTTAAAACGATTCCTGGGAAGCAGGAGATGAGCTCTTCATTGCTTTGTAGGTGACCACAATATATAAATAGTGTAGAAGATTTGGGTTAAAAACCAGAGCCCAAGCTGTTATCTGTAGTGTGCTGTTGCCAAGCTCCCAGTAAAGTTTGAGTTTAACAGACCACACTGTAGCTGAGAATGATAATTTTGTGTTATCCCTATTGGATGAGTGGCTAGCCTGTTTCCACGGTGGACAGATGCTTTTCTTAATGACAGGCACCACCAGCCCAGCGCCTTGCTTTGTAGTAGGTCTTTGATAAATGTTTGTTAGATTTAATTGCTTGCTGACTTGTTGAGTACTGAGTGTGATTAGATTAAGCCTAATATGTTGTCATTAAGAACTATCAGTCACAAACCAAGTTTAATTTTTTTTCTAGAAATGTATGCAGTATAAAAGTTATAAAATAAGCCGAAAGTAAGAAAATGATGACTTACTTATCAGGGGGAAATTGTGACTTATCGAGTCCTGTTTGTACTGCATTCAGTAGCTGAGGTTCAGTGTATTTCTACGTTTGAGTTTGAACTCCATGTCTGGTTTTTAATTTTTTTTTTTTGGTGGGAATCAGAGTTGGGGTCTCTGTCATACGGGCTGGAGTGCAGGAGTGCAGTGATAGCTCACTGCAGCCTCAAACTTTTGGTCTCAAGCCATCCTCCTGCCTCAACCTCCCAACTGGCTAGACTATAGGCACGTGTCATCACACCTGGCTGATTTTTAAAAATATATATATTTTTTGTAGAGATGCCCAGGCTGGTCTTGATTTCCTGGACTCAAGCAATCCTCCTGTCTTGACCTACCAAAGCACTGGGATCACAGGTGTGAGCCACTGCACTTGGCTGCACATTTTTTTCCAACAGTTTTTTCTGTCCTTTATTGAAAGGCTTCATTGTCCTACTGATAATTAGGCTAATAAGAATCAGGAAGATTCTTCTTTATCACCTGTTCTTAGATGACAACGATCCTTAGAAATTCTTGCTGTATTTATTTTGTACTTCCTGGTAATGTAGTTTAGATCTGAAAACACATAATTGAGGTTAACTCTAGAGAGGAAAATACTTTTGTACCGAGAACCAGTTTGGCCAGGAGACTCCCACCCAGGCGAGCTGAAGGTATTACAAGGCAGTGAGAGGCAGACACCCAGATAGCCAACAGAGTGGATCTACTCTAGGGACCAACAACAGCCTAAGAGCCTGTGGGGCTTGCAGCTCTCCAGGACTGAAGGCCCTGAGCAGAGATTCAGCCACACATTTATTTGCTTTTTGACAGCTGATTCTTATTAATACACAGGTGTTTTACATATACACTTAACTCAGGAATATACCAAATAGGCAGTTGTCACTCGCCTACCACTAATTACAAAACTACAAGGCATCCTCCACAGAGGAGCCATCGGGGCAGGGTAAAAATGTTCTCAACACTTGTGTACTAAGGATAAGTTTAAATGACTCAAGCAATCAAAGAATAGTTATCTTTACCATTGTATTAGTCTGTTCTCACACTGCTAATAAAGACATATGTTAGATTGGTTATTTATAAAGGAAAGATTTAATTGACTGACAGTTCAGCAGGACTGGGGAGGTCTCAGGAAATTTATAATCTTGGTGGAAGGGGAAGCAAACACGTCCTTCTTCACATAGCGACAGCAAGGAGAAGTATGAGCCAAAAGGGAGAAAAGCCCCTTATAAAACCATCAGATCTCGTGAGAACTCACTATCTCGAGAACAGCATGAGCCTAACCAGCCCCATGATTCAATTACCTTCCACTGGGTCCCTCCCATGACATGTGGGGATTATGGGAACTGCAAGATGCGATTTGGTTGGGCACACAGCCAAACTATATCAACCATATTCTGCCTAAATTAGAAGCTTATCTCTAATCATAGCTTAATTATTCAAGTGCCGTCACCACAGATTCTTTTTTAATTGGTGATTGTCTAATACCATTGCAGCACCTTCTAATTGATAGTTTGTGCACAAGTTTTCAAAAAAGGAAGTATTACTTTTTAAGAGAAATTCATCAACTAAAGTGACATTAGAACCAGTGATTAAAAATTACTGAGGTCACATCTGTGGATGTCTATGACTGTCTACTTTTTGTTTATAGAACTCATGACTATTTAAATGAAAACAGTCACCTCAGTCCTCACCAATGATTGTTAAAAATACCAAATTTAAGGTGGCTAGCAGTATGAGGCAATGAATACCAGAGAAATGGAGTCATGAGTAAAATAAAAGTATTAATGTTCATGGCTTCTTTGGTTCAAGTCTAAATGCTGTTTTTCAATTCAGACTTAACAGGGAGGGTGCTGCAAATGAAGAGAGCATTTTTTTTTCTACCAAGGGTCACACAGTGTGAGGGTGTCTTAGTCCATTTGGGCTGCTGTACAGTAACAGAACACTACAAACTAGGTAGCTTCTAAACAACAGAAACTTATTTCTCATGGTTCTGGAGACTTGGACGTCCAAGATCAAGGCACCAGCAGGTACAGTGTTTGAGGGGGAGGACCTGCCTCCTGGTTCAGAGACAGCATCCTTTTGCTGTGTCTTCATGTGGCAGAAGGGATAAGTAACCTCTTTTTAGAGGTACTAATCCTATTCAGGAGGGCTCCACCTTCATGATCTAATCACTTCCCAAGAGCCCCATCTCCTAAAACCATTACATTTGGGGGTTAGGTTTCAATCTATGAATTTTGAGGAGACACAAACATTTAGTCTATGACAGAGGAAGATTCTTCGTTTTAAGGTACTTAGTTCTTTAACTCTGAATTCTTACATACCTTTTAGAAATAAGGGCTGATTTATTTCCTCATTTGTGATGCCATATTGTGAAGATGAAGGTAATTGTTCAGTTCAGGTATGAAAATACATGACTTATAAGAGATAGAGGCAGATAGGATATTAGTAACTTTCACACCGTAGTTTGAAAGGTCCTGGCCTTCCTTGGCTATGCTGAGGCATGAATAAATACCATAGCAATAGTAACCACACCTTTGTTGTGTTTTATTTCTTCAATTACCATCTGTTGTTGCAGCTTTTAGCTAAAGCATGGCTTCTCGAACTTTCAACTTGAATCACAGCGCTGTGTCTCGGTGAATTGATTCTAGAGGTGGAAGTTAGTGTCTTAAATGTGATTCAGTCACATATGCCTTTGGGTGACTTCACTTTGAATTCTCAAAGGATGACTTAGAGAATGTCATATAAACACCCTGGCAACTGGTAGTGACCTTCTGGGAGATTCTGACAGATTGAGGTTTCGCAACAAACATAGATAAAAGACAATTTTTCAGAAAGCAGTGACGAAGGAAGTGAGTAAGTAAGGCATAACTGCAGGCATTAGAGGTAGCTGAGTGGAAATGCATAGGGTGCTGGGAGGAGGTGGAGTTTACCAGCGAATGCATCTTGTGTATCTGGCTGGAGGGGGAATTGGGATGGAGAAAGGAAGGGCAGCATGCAGGAAGGCACGTGGTAGGAGCAGAGATGTGTGCCAGGGATGGCAAGTTGACTCTCCTGGTACCAAGAGTTTGTCTTACTGTAGTTAGACAGTTAGTTTTTGTTGGGGGATGAGACACCTACTTCCCATATTTCCCAGTAGGGGTTTTGAATATACTGACTTGAAGCAAGAACAGTTTGAACTATGGTATCAGATTTCTGAAGGTCACATTATTTGTTAAATAATAATATTGCGGGCTGGGTGCGGTGGCTCACGCCTGTAATCCCCAACACTCTGGGAGGCCGAGGTGGGCGGATCACCGGAGGTCGGGAGTTCAAGACCAGCCTGACCAACATGGTGAAACCCTGTCTTAAAAAAAAATAATAATAATATTGCCCTTTAAGCGCTTAAAATTGACTTTTTCTAGACTCCTAACCTCTATATGTTCTTAATAAAATAACTCTGGCTAGAGCCGTTACCAAACTCTGACCAGGAATAGTGAATTAAAAGATACAGAAGACCGAGAGCTAGAAATTGATTTTTTTTTTCCAAACCCATAGTGTCTAGAAAACATCTACTTTAGAATCTATTCACATCCTTAACCTTGCCAACTCCTTGATTCATTTGCAAGATTGCAACCCTCCTTGCTATTTAAAATTGTTCTTTAATTTTAAATTTGTGTGCTATTTTCATATCATTTAAATGAGGTTCTCCACCTACCCAAAATGGTAGCTATTTGCCTAATATCTTAGTTGTACCTAAACATTGTGGAAAGGGGTTTCTTTTATAACTTTACAAAGTGTGGCCTGTCAGAGCCCCGTTTTCTCATCTTCCTTTGTCAGAGTTCTGTTTGAAATGACCAAAGCCACTTGGATCCTGATTTAGTGGATGATTTCGGTGACACTAAGGCTTTGAGATTGCTTTTCCCTCCCACCATTCATCACAGTGGGAAAGCATTTTTCATCTTTTCTGTGGGGTGATTTGGAGAATGACTGAGATGCTTATTCCTTTTTTTCTCCTGTTCAGTCTGTTTTGTGCTGCAGGGACAGAATATTTGAGACTGGGTAATTTATGAGTAACAGAATTTTATTTCGCACTGTTCCAGAGGTGGCTGGGAAGTCCACAATCGAGGTGCCAGCATTTGGTCTGGTGAGGGCCCTCTTGCTGCGTCCTTACCTGGCAGAAGGCGTAAGGGGCAAGTTATCCAGATGCAGAATGAAACCTCTTTTACAAGAACCCTAATCCCATTAAGAGGCCGAAGCCATCATGGCTTAATCGCCTTTAAAGGCTCCACTTGTGAACACCATCACTTTGGCAACACCTAAATTTTGGAAGGGACACATAAACCATAACACCCCCTCTCACCTGCTTTCCACCCTCCTTTGGGAGTGGGTAGTGGTGCCGACTGTCAGACGGATCCTCCAGGCTTCCTTGCCCTCTGGCTTCTAACTGGATTGGCCAAGGGGGAACTTAAGAAGAGCTAAGAGTGGGAGGGGAGAGAGCTGCCAGGCGCCGAATCTCTGCTCTCTGCCTGCTTCTCTGTTGCAGTTTTGTCAGTGGCTGTGTCACATCAAGAAACCACTCTTGCCTGGTGGGTCCTCTCTCAGGCCTCCAGCAGCTTACTTTCCTCTCCTTAATGCTTCGAGTCACTTTCTACCTGAATGCCCCTTGTGGTACCCTTCACCCTTCCCTTATCTTTGTAAATAGTCTTTCAATCAGATCTCTTCATTGGAACTATATGAATTGCCTCTATGTATTACATGTAAGACACTGTTGATTAAAAGCTGTATCAACACTTTAATATGAAGAAACGCATAGCTCATTAAATGTACATGATTATAAGATATGGCTTAATTTCAGATACATTAATACTTAACACCCATGACTCTTAAAACAGAGGGAAACCTATGAAATTGCTACTGGTTTTTCATTGTATTAATGATACCATAATAAATATCTTTGTTTATAAATTTGCCTATATTTGAGATTATGTCCTTAGGATAGATGAGAGTTACGGATGTTTTCTAAGACTTGTTTTTGCTGCATTGCATTCTAAAAGGGTCGAACATATTTAGAGTGCCACCTGCAGCTTCTTAGCTCTTGTTTGACTGTCCCCATGACAGCAATGTGTGTTGACTTTTCCACAAATCTTTTCTAATTTGATAGGCCAAAGAGAGTCTTTCCATTTGGCAGTGAAAGCGAACATTTTCTATTAACAGCTTGTATTTTTTTTTTTTTTTTTTTGCTTTAAAAAATCTCCTTTGCCTATTTATTTATTGGGTCTGACTGTTTTTCATATGCATGAGCTCTTTGTATAATAGAGCAGGGGTTAGCTAACTTTTTCTATAAAGGACCAGAAAATAAACACTTCAGGCTTTGTGGGCCATACAGCTTCTGTAGGGTGAAAGCAGCCTTAGACAATAGGCAACTAATGGGGGATGGCTGTGCTCTCTCATATGGACACTGAGATGTGAAAAGTATATATTTTTTATATGCCCTGGAGTATCATTCCTCTTTATTTCAACCATTGAAAAATGTAAAAACCATTCTTAGCTCATGGGCTGTAGAAGAACAGGCGGTGGGCTGGATTTGGTTAGTGGGCCATAGTTTGCTGACCCTCGTAAATAGATACTAACTCATTTAATTTGTTTTGACTATTTTCCTCACTTCCTTTTTTAGAAATTTTTTTTAGGCCTACAGAAGTTTAAATTTCTTCCATCAAATTTTAAATATCTGGCCATTTTTGTCATGATTCTGAAAGTTAGAATGTTCTTAGTGATGATTGTATCCAAAAATACGTGACTTAATTTTAGCTTTAGAGACATGTTTTTTAAAGAATTAGCTTTTATTCGTGTGGAATTTATTTGTGGATAGTGTGGTGTGGAGGTCTAAATTTAGTTTGTTTGCAAGCAGCAAACCAATGGTGGGTTGTTTTTCAATCCTCCTGGTTAGTACTGGGATCACTAACTGCGCTTTGGGTACCTTTGATCCTAGATTTACAGCATGATAATTTCCCCCACTCTTCATTTATGTTCAGGAAGTACAGCACCATCCTGTGACATGAGTTCCTCTTAGTTCTTCTTGGCTCCTCTGTTTCCCTGTCAGCTGGCATTCACAGGATATTCAGAAATCTTATAGGCTTAGTATTAATAGATACATGTGGAAAGAGTTGTTCTCTGAAAAAAAAGTTTATGAGATTTTTTTTTTAAATGAAGAATGACAGCTTTATCTCCCATACTAGGAAAGAAATGTGCAATTAATAGTTTATATTATACAACATTAACTGCTGGGTTTTTTTTTTTTTTTTTTTTTGGCCTTTGGAAGATATTATACTCAAATTTGAAATAAGCAAAATGACTTATTTATCATAACTTACCATATAAGACTGGGCAAGAATGATCTTTTATTTTTAGTCTTTTAGGTTGTTGAAGTGACTTAAAATGTAATTTGAGGATAAGCAAAACCCTGATCTGCTGAAAATTATAAAACCAAATTTGCAGGAATGGTTTTCTTGCTCCTGAGACTGAAAAATTTGTCTGCTCCCAATTCAGTTGACTATAAAGAATAGATACTATGCTTTTATTTCCTGACAGCACCAAGAGTTATTCCTGCTGAACCAGGAATGCTGTTAGAATGTCAAGGATGAATTTGCCTTAACTTATTTTTCTACAATGCTGTAATAAAAAATCTGTTAAAATTTCTGTAATTCTTAGTTCACAGTAGACAGTTCCACTGCAGAAGTCCTGCTCCGGTCAGCTTGTATTTCCAGGAAGAGTGTTCTTTCAGAACTAGAAATGTCTGTATATTCAACTGGGTTGCCATGGCGCTGTGGGGCATGAGGTGGCAAGCCCCACACAAGAGTTAAAGAGATGAGTAGTGCTTGGGATACAGATTACAGAAAGTCCAGCTTGCCGTCGAGTTCTAGGCAAGAGATAGAACTACATTTCTTAATCCGAAGAGGAAAATCTTCATTCCAAGGGACATTGGGTTTAGATGAGATTCATTGGTAGATTATGCCCCAGTTGACCTGTTAGCTTTCTTAGGAAACTTGTTCCCATTTTGTGTCTCCACAATGGTTCTCAGCTACTATCTGGACCAGTCCCTTAAAATTAAAAAGTAAATTAGATGTGATATTGTGATTTGAAATTTGAGACATGTGTTTTTGTTTAGCTAGACTACAATGGTACACTTAGAATTTTTATTCAGCTTCCCCACCCAATATGAATTTGGAGAAAAATAGGAATGACTAAAAAATCAACAGGCTCACATGAAATGTGAGGATGGTTTGGAAATCTCCTTGAATTTCTTTCTGTAAGCCAAATTTATTTTTATAAGCCTTTAACGGAAGACAGTTTGTTCTTTGGATAATTGGCCCGGGCTTTATCCTCCTCTTTCAAATATGCTTCAACCAAAGACCCAACGGTGAGATGAATAGGATAAATGAAGTTGGGAAGTGGAAAAAAAAAGGCAAAACAGTCATGTGGAATCTTTTGTTTCGTTTTTAAAATAATTCTTCAAGAGCTGCTATCTTTCGACAGTCAGAAAGTCCTTGCTTAAGCGTATTTGTCACTATAGAGAGTGAATGGGATTCTGAAGTCTTTAATGTGGTTCTGTAAATGTAAGCCTTGTTGTTTAATCACAGCATTTCTGCAAAAATGAACTCCTGCACCCACATCCCTCCCCTCTTCTTTCTTTTGGAGTCTTAGATCTCAGCTAAGCATTTGAGCAGTCATTGCTAAGTGTTTCCACATTGGGGAACTAGGAGAGCTTGGCTGGATAGAATTCTGAATTTCATAGGAGGGAATTAGTTTTCCTTTTTCTGCTTTAGAAGTCATGTACTATACTTGCTATTTGGGCTGAACTGACTTGAAAAGTCAAACAGGAATGAGTCTAGCTACTAAATTTAGAGAACTGATTCATAATTTCTTGGTCTAATACAGTGGGCAGTCTTGTCATTGACCAATTCTTTATTTCTATGTTTGCCAAACTGGAATGAAATCCAAGGCTGCTGTTTAACCCTCCACAGCTCTGGAAATTCATTTCTACTCATTTTCAAATTCGTCTTGCTCATTTCCAAAGATAACATGTATCCAGAGAGCCTGTGAGGTCCTGGCTTTGATGAGGCAAACTTCCTCCATGCCTCTGGAAGTCTTTCACATTTCACAGATTGTCTTATTTCTTGTTCTTTTCCAGTTAACAAGTATGTTTTTATTTAAGTCGGGCTTTAACTCTCCTCTCTCTGACATTTTCTCTGACCCTCTTCAAGGGAGATTTAAAATATGTGGGAAACTACTTTTGCATAGATGTTCTTTTGTCTTAAATACATGCTCATGTGACTTCCTACTTGCCATGTGGAGTAACAGTTATTCAAAGAGCGTTACCTAAATTCCATCATTAAAAGAAAAACTTATGCCCCCATCTGCTCCCTCACCCCTTATCATTATTTTTGAAGCTCTCTAAATGCCTGTCTTGCTTAAAGATTCATAAGACTATGGAGGTGGAATGCACTTGGCATGTTGTTCACTATTCCATGAATTTGTAGACTAAATATATTATTTCTCTGGCTCATCCAGAAGATGTTGTCATCCTTTAAAATTGCAATTAGCATTATTGTAAAATTGGCTGATGGAAAAAGATCTATTAAAGTTACATGTATTTTTGGATTTAATGTTGCCCTGCCTAAGGATGTTAGGGTTCATCAGACGCTGCTTTACCTGGATATGCAGGGAGGAAAATTGAGGAGAAATCTTGTTTTTTCTCTCATTAATAAATGAAAGAACTTCAATGTGAAGAATTTTAAAAAGTCAAAAGCACAGATGGTTCACGGGGGTAATTTGCAAGGAAACTGGATGGGCATAATGTAGGCAGGGGAGACAGGGAAATTATTGGGATAATTCAATTTCTTTCCCTTTATCTGTCTGAGCCAGTTAGAAAAAAAAATGAGGTTTTTGGATGTTAGAATTACCTGCTGGAATTATTCATGCACTTTTCAGAATAAAAAACATTGAAAGGGAGAAATTAAATTTCTCGTATGCGTTAAGAAAATAAACAAAATGAGTCATGCTAGGGAAAGTGATAGGACACTTTTAGGTTGTGAACCTTAGGTGGTTTCCTGGCCAAGACATGTGGCTTGGAGTTTTCCCTCTTTCTCCTTCTCTCCTCCTTTCTACTTTACTTTTCTCCTTCTTTTCCTCCTCTTTCTTTTTCTTTTTATTTGCACACCCAGCAGCATGGACCTCTCCTTCTTTTGGTCCTTCTATCCACCAGGGTCAGGTCTTTCAAGATAAGTGAACACAATACCACTAAATCTGTAAACTTATGATTTATATGTCGTTCTTCTCTGGGAACCAGCATTGTCATTGGTTTAAAAAAAAATAAAAGCCTTGGCAGGGCGCGGTGGCTCACACCTGTAATCCCAGCACTTTGGGAGGCCGAGGCAGGCGGATCACCTGAGATCAGGAGTTGAAGACCAGCCTGGTCAACATGGTGAAACCCTATCTCTACTAAAAAATACAAAAACTAGCCAGGCATTGTGGCGGGTGCCTATAATCCCAGCCTTGGGAGGCTGAGGCCGAGAATTGCTTGAACCCCTGAGGTGGAGATTGTAATGAGCCGAGACTGAGCCACTGCACTCCAGCCTGGGCAACAGAGCGAGACTCTGTCTAAAAAAAAAATAAAAAAATAAAAACAAAACAAAATAAAAGCCTCAGCATGTTGTCCTCTGGCCTGTGAACTTGCTGAAGTATTATTCCCTATGGTATCCCCCAGGCTGCATTGTTTTCTAACTTGTGAATAAGGCAGTTTCCGTATTATGGAGGTAATGGGCTGTGTGAAAAGAGCCAAAGACATGGAAGCCAAAGACAGATTTTTTTTTTTTTTTTTTTTTTTTTTTTTTTTTTTTTGAGACAGAGTCTCGCTCTGTTGCCAGGCGCCAGACTGGAGTGCAGTGGCGCAATCTCAGCTCACTGCAACTTCTGCCTCCCGGGTTCAAGCAATTCTCCTGCCTCAGCCTCCCAAGTAGCTGGGACTACAGGTGCATGCCACCACGCCCAGCTAATTTTTGTATTTTTAGTAGAGACGCGATTTTACCATGTTGGCCAGGATGGTCTCGATCTCTTGACCTTGTGATCAGCCCACCTTGGCCTCCCAAAGTGCTGGGATTACAGGCGTGAGCCACTGCGCCCGGCCGACAGATTTTTTTACATGAGGAGTTATACAACTTGAAGCTAAGTACTTAATTTGTAAGTGCTTGTCTGTAAAACAAGAATGATATCTAGTTCAAAGAGATGCGAGAATTACAAATTCTCCTTTGTAAGATGCTTTGTATATTGCTTGGTATACTTGGTAGGTCCTCAAGAAATGCTTCTTTTCTGCTAGGTCTCTAGTAATTAGAATTTTGGATGACTAACATTCAACTGATTTTTTCAGCAATTAATATGTAGGGCTTTTCTAAGCCCTGAGGGAAGTAAGGCATGAATGGTAGGTAGCATTTGCATGCACAGGCACTATTTTAAGCCACATGTACGTTTTATCTGGCCTAGTCTTCCATACACAGCTATGATATACACACCATGATTATTTCCAGTTTATTGATAAAGAAATATTATAGAGGATTGATTTATCTGAGACTGCACAGCTAGTAAGTTGTATAGTTGGCTGAGGCAAAAAGAGAGAAACTGATGAATGTAATACAAGGCATAATGTGGTACTTATTTTTAAAAAGGGTGAACATGGCCAGGTGATTGAGAAGAGAAAGCAATTGTGTTTGGTTTGGGTATGAAAATGAGGACAGGCTTCAGGGAGAAGATGTCATTTAAGCTGGGCATAGAAGGAATTGAGTGTGTTGCGGAGAGGCAGACATGGAAGCCAAAGAGAGAAGAATGTGGTGGCCTTGGAGACAGGAACGCTTGGGTGCTGCCTCAGAGCAGCAGACAGCTTCCTTGGCTTTCTGAAGAATACTGGGTGTGTGATAACCAATCCCAGAAGCTACCCCTGGATCTTGAGCTGGTGCTATGATCCCAGACCTGAGGTGGGGTTTGGGGGTGAGGCTTCCTCTGCCCAGGGTTGCTGCGTGGCAGTGGTGGAGGCCGAATATTGACAGAGAAGTGAAATCAGAAGGCAGGTGACTAATCCCAGTGGAAGCTGTGGATCTGAGGGCGGAGGAGCAGAAGGTGGCAGCACAGGATGAGGGAGGATGTTTGAAAAAGCGTCTGAGCCCTGGTTGATCTCCACTGTGCCTTTTTAATAGCTGCTGGTCACTCTGGATGTGGGTGAGGAGCAGCTTATTAAGTGTTCTCTTTGTAGTGTTGAAAGGAAGTAGGAGACAAAAGCCTGGATGGGGAACCTGAAGTGGGGGTATTGGACACATGGAACCTACCTGCCAGTGTCAGGGTTGAGGTGGAAGGATTTGAGAGGCTGTCGAAAGTTTTTTTCTGGGGTTGGGGGTGAAATAGTGACATCATGGGGATTATGCTTGAGGAAGATGGATCTGCCATTTGTGTGGGGATGGATGAGGTCATTTACACTTTAGGGGGAGGGCATTTGTGTTGGTGCCTTTACACCTTGGGGTGGAATTTGTAAGGCTTTGCAATCAATTTGATTGGGAGTCTGGGAAATGAGGAAGCAGTTAAAAATGACCTCAATGTCTTTAATAGTATTTCTTCATGTATTAGATACTTGCGTGAGTTCTGTGTGGCAGGCAGAGTGCTAGCTACTAGATACAGAATGCTAAGCATAACTGTGTGAGTAGGTAGGTGGGGAGGAAGTAGAGTGAGAGTGGCTCTTGGATTTTGAACCTGGGTCATGGGGAAAGTGCTGTGACATTTACTAAAACAGGAGTCAGCTTAGAAGACTTGAAGATGCATTTTGTTTTGATGAGTTTAGTTTGAGGTTACTCACAGCAAGTGATCAGTCATAAAATTAGACATCTTGGACAGAGATTGGGGGATGGCAACAGCTAGAAAGTGGGTTGGAAAACAAAGAATGGGCCGGATGCAGGGGCTCATGCCTGTAATTCCAGCATTTTGGGAGGCCGAGGTGGGCGGATCACTTGAGGTCTCAGGAGTTTGAGACCAGCCTGCCAACATGGCAAAACCCCGTCTCTAATAAAAAATACAAAAACCGGTCAGATGCGGTGGCACACGTTGTAGTCCCAGCTACTCTGTGGGCTGATGCAGGAGAATTGCTCCAATCCGGGAGGTGGAGGAAGTTGCAATGAGCTGAGATCACACCACTGCACTCTAGCCTGGGCAACAGAGCCAGACTCCATCTAAATAAATAAATAAAGCCAGAATCCGTCTCAATAAATTAAAAAATAAAATAAAATAATGGGCAACATTCAAGAGAAGCAGGCAGAGGATAGGGCCTTGTGAGCGAAGCTTAAATTTTAGGGGGAGAAGGAAGATGCTGCAGAGTGTGGAGGAGGAATCAGTGTAACTTATATTTTTCTACCTACCTGTTTTCTTATGCAGTTTGTTTCCTTTATGGCTTTAGAACAAGGTTTCTTAACCTTAGCACTACATATGTATTTGGGACCAGATAACTGTCATGTCCTGTGTGTTGTATGACGCTGAGTGGCACCCCTGGTCCCTGCCCACTGGATGCCAGTGAATAACAGTGAGTAGCACTTCCTCTTCCCAATTGTGTCAACCAAAAACGTCTGTACTACTGAATATACCCTGGGAGGCAGTCATCCATAGTTGAGCCCCACTGGTTTAGGGGTGATTTTGTAGTTTTCTTTCTTTCTTTTTTTCTTCCCATGTGTATCCTGCCCAGACCACAGCTAGGGAGGAATTCGAGGCAGACAGTGCCAGCAAAAGGGTTGAACCTTCATTTGGCTGCAAGCAGTTTGTGACTCAGTTCTCAATAAAGTTAGGTGTAGGAAGATGTTGGGAATTATCCCATGAAACAGTTTCCTGTACTAGGAGAAGTGTGAACTTGTAAGACTACTTCATTTTAGCTCACAACAGGCCTGGGCCTGTGGCATGACTGCATTTATGGACGTTGGTGTGGGGTGGAGTGGAGGGAATTTTAGCTCTGGAAGTTTGGGGAATTTATCAGTTTCAAAAAGTATTATTTTGCAGAAGTTCCTATGTAGTTCTTCTATGCTTTTAGGAGAAACTATTAATTTAAATGTGTCCTGTCAAACAAAACAGATGTATGCCCTAATAAGTTCCCTAAAAGTTCACGTTGAACATCTCACCCCTCCAAATGAAGTGACACAGGAGGCGTACACAGTGCTAGTGGTCTCTGCCTACCCAGCACACTGCCTTTTCACCTGCTAGATGCCCTTGAGTTGAGTGGAAATCCCACCTGTCATTTATGCTTGAAGAATTCTTCCTTTTTGATCTTGAAAGGGGGAAGGAAGGAGAAGTGCTTGGAGGCAGAAAGCTTTAATCTGTGCAGATATCAAAGAATAAGTTCATGACTATGTCAGTGACATTCACAGTGTCATTTGACATCTTTATTTAGAGATTGGCCATGGATTTAGGGGTGCTTGTTAGGTCAGTGGAGGGGGAGGCTGTTGATTCAGATTGGGGCTTTTTTCACCCTGTGTCTTAGAGTTCTTCAGGTGTTTCTCTCCTGCCTTTGAGCCTAAAGTTCATTTCTGACAAGTGCTTGATGAAGTGGTTAAATTGACCAAAAGAGAAAGGCAGAGGAAAAACTGAACTATTTTTAGGTAGTTTCAGATGTTGTGTTTAATCTTTTAAAAGCCCATAAATACTAAGGGTTGTTCTCATTTGTAAATAGTGGTGAAACAAAAAGATAAGAACAGATGTGCTCTAAGTCAGAGGGCGGGTGGGAGGGGAGCCTGCATGAACTGTCTTTCCTCAGCAGGCCAGGCACATTCCCTGGTGTTTTTGGGGAGTGGGCTCCAGGATCCTTTCTCTCTTGGAAAAGAGCAGAAAGTGCCTATCGACCTCTGGTCACCGAATAAAACTAGCCTCTACCCTCTGAGTGTGGCCCAGCTCTTCACAGGAGCAAATCGAGACCTCAACTGAATTCTGCCTTCAAGATCTTGGGTGATATTTGCTAGTCCACGAAGGCAGGAAAGCGAGGGTAGGAAGGTGCAAGGACAGACAGTTGTTGCCAGAATGAATTTGGCCAGGTTCTGCTCTCCCTTGCACACAGCTCTCTCATTCCTTCCTCTTTGACTATTTAAAAAATAAACTTTTTGTTGTAGGATAGTTTCAGATGTATGGAAAAAATGAGACTAGATTACAGAGAATTCCCACATACGCTGCATCTAGTTTCCCCTATTATTATCTTATATTAGAATGGTGTATTCATTATAATTAATGAGCCAATATGCATACCTTGTAATTAGCTGAAGTCTGTGCTTTGTTCACCTTTCCTCAGTTGATACTTCATGTTCTTTTCAGTCCCGGGATCGCATCCAGGAGGCCTTGTCATGTTTAGTTGTCATGGAGCCTCAGGATGTTTTTGGTCATGACAGTGTCCCAGACTTTCCTTGTTTTTCATGACCTTGACAGTTTTGAGGAGTACCGGTCAGGTGTTTCGTAGAATGCCCCGCAACTGAGATTTGTCTGTTTTCTGTGGCGATTAAACTGGGGTTATGCGTTTCGAGGGGGGAAGATGACAGAGGTAAAGTGCCATTTCCATCACACATCAATGTGACTTATCACATGCTGACCCTGATCACTTGGCGGAGATAGCGTTTGCCAAGTTTCTCTACTGTAAACTGTAAAAAGAAAAAAGCCCCACAAAACTGTAAAACAACAACCAAAAACCCAAACAGCTCTGCCCTCTTTGTGTGCTGTCCTCTTTGGAAGGATGTCACTGTGTACAGCGTACACTTGAGGAGTGGGCTGTTGAGAGAGGCGGGTCTGTGTAAATTATTTGGAATTCTTCTGCACGGGAGATTTGTCTCTCTTCTGAATTTGCTTATTCAGTCATGGCTATCAGTGTGGACTCAGGGGTGTGATTTTATCCTTTGGGTTAGAATCTAATATTGCTTTATTTTGTTTGAATTGTTTCAGCTTTGGCCATTGGGAGCTCTCCTCTCTTGGCTTCTGTGTGCCTTTATTGGCATACACTTATTGTTGTTGGTTTTTTTTTTTTTTAAAGTACTTCCTTTCTGGCACTATAGAATACATCTGTGACTTTTTATGTGCCTTTGTAATGCTTTCGGCCCAGTGTTGGAGTAGTGACAGATCACATTCTTGGCGGCCTGAAAGCTAAGGTTTTGGTCTCAGCTCTGCTGGCCGATTCACCTCTCATTTGTGACCCTGTTGTCTCTAAAATGACCTTTAGGTAACAGGACTGTAAGAAATAAATGTAGGGCCGGGTGCGGTGGCTCATGCCTGTAATCCAAGTACTTTGGGAGGCCGAGGCGGGTGGATTACACAAGGTCGAGAGATCAAGACCATCCTGGCCAACATGGTGAAACCCCATCTTGTCTCTACTAAAAATACAAAAAATTAGCCGGATGTGGTGGTATGCCCCTGTAGTCCCAGCTACTTGGGAGGCTGAGGCAGAATTGCTTGAATCCGGGAGGTGGAGGTTGCAGTGAGCCAAGATTGCGCCACTGCACTCCAGCCTGGCGACAGAGCAAGACTCCATCTCAAAAAAAAAAGAGAAATAAATGTAAAAGGGCTTTGCACATGTTGGTTATCAATCTATGACCCCCCCTTTTTTGGACATTGAAACACATCTTTTGACTTCCATCTCTGGGTCTTCCTATAGCCCCAGCGCATGTTTATTGAATGAACTAATGCATGTTCAATGAATGCAACTCTTACTACTGTGTGTCATGAGTTTGTTCAATTAAATACATAGCAATAAACAAGGTTTTCCTTTCCTACATAAACATTTTGTGTTTTGGTTATCTTGTATCACCTCACATCCCATAGCATGGCAGTGGCTCACAGGTACTTAACAGAGAAAGGGGACACCAAGCTGAATTTAAATAGAAAAAATAATGACTATGCATGAGTTTTGGGGATAGTGTCGTTTTCTCTTCTTCCTGCAACTCCAGCCCTTAGATTACTCGTAATGGGGTGCTTATGTCATCTGATTGCCAATGATGGATGAGTGAGTAAGTGAATGCATGTTTGGAGTGACCTGGAATTCTGATGCAGGAAGGGATTCAGAACGATTGTCTTTAGATTAATTTTTCTGCAGAGTTCTCTGGCAGGGTTCTAATCAAAAATTGGTGGTGGCGGTGGTGACAGTGGCAACAGCATTGAACACAACAAAGGCAGAACAGATCCTTATTTGCATCATTCAATCCAGTGGATGTGGTTAGCTACTGTCCTAGAGTGGGTATGGAAGAAACTACATATATATAATTTGTTTTGAAAGAGGAGGATGAGATGGTCACATGTGGCATTTTCTCACAAATGTCAAAATAACGTGAGATGGAGAACATTGTGTGTTGATGTCTAGCTCCAAGTTGAGTTTTGGCATAAGATAAGCAGAGCCTCCCTAAGACGGGCCCTGAGTTCTGCAGGCTGCTGCTCATCATCTTCCTCTAGTTTGAAAAACTGACAGGGGTTCTGACCAGTCTTTGTTAATTCCTGTCTCTGGAAAGAATGGTTGGTAAAGGCACATATGCATTCTGACATGTTGAGAGAGAAAGGACATTGCTTGGGAACAGACGATGAGGCTGTAAATTGTTGGTGGTCTTATTGGTTGTTTTGTCCATGGTACCTAGTTGCTTGTATGGACTCTGGGGTTCTAGAAATACATTTTTACTCCTTTGGCTATAATGAGCTGGTTATTATTGTTAACTAGGAGGCTGGATTGGAAAGACTTGGGAAGCAAAGGTCCTTCTGACATTGATCACATCTTCCTTTTTGGTCTTTTTTGGAGCAGATTTTTCTGCCGTGCTCTCTAGGAAGCTGATGTGGTTCCTGTCCTCCAACTGACCAGTACATAGAATGTCAACAGAATGACTCATGTCCCCAACATCCTGTCCTTGTTCTGGAGAAAGGGAACTGTTTGCTTTTGGAAAACACAGTGCTTACCTCTGGAAAAACCCAAAGCAAGCATTGCTTCAACACAGAGTTTTCCTTAAAACTCTTGTGATATCTTGTTTTCTTATGACTGTTTATGATGAAAGTGTTGGTTTTCCTGTGTCTACTTTGCATGCCACATGATTGAGAATTAGGGAGGTTTAGGTGTTGGAAAGAACCCTGGAGACCAACTGGTCCAACTCCTTTTTATGGTTTTAGAAACAAAGACCAAGTTGAAGTTAAGTGACTTGAGATCCCGGAAGCTGGTAAGCGATAATCAGGGCTGATTAGTACCTGGGGTCTCCTGATTCCTGGTTCTCTGTCTTTGATTTTTTGGTTTGCAGTAGGATTTTGAACAGTTCACTGGGCTGCCTTATTGGAAGTTCCATCTATGTAGAATGGTATTGATGTGGGTGGATATTTAAAACTACATACATTATAACATAGTAAAATCTTCAAGAATACATGATATACATGGGGTTGTTATCCAGAAACTAAGGGGATGCAGAAGAGTAAGAATTCTTCTGAGTTTCAGGACATTTTGTTATAATTTGACCTTAAGACGGATTTTGGGCCAGTTATATAGCTCTCGTGACTACTCAAAAGGAGACTGGATTAGATTAGTATTTCTTTTGTTGCTTCAGGCTCTGAAATGTTATGATTCCCTATGTCTATAAATGTATGCTGCACATTTTTTTTCCTTCAGTGATACAGAATGTCTGTAATGTGGGTAAATCCTTATCCTTTAATTCCAGTATTAGAGAACATGGGTTTCATGTAGTTTACATGGATGTTGTTTTTCTTGTCAAAGAGGGAGCTGAGATAGTGATCTGCTGTGTTCAGTAGCATCCTGAGTGAAGAGAGAGAGGTATAGTGTGAGCTTGCTCTTGAGCAAAACATTAGCACTCTGTTAGGTGTTAACAGCAGAGAAAAGAATCCCAGGAAGAGGAGGAAAGAGATTGGTGTGTGGGAGCTATGACCCATTATTTTATTATGGACTTCTTCCCCTTTTGAGTGACTTAAATGATGTGACTGAAGATATTTGAGACCGGGTGCAGTGGCTCGAGTCTGTAATCCCAGCACTTTGGGAGGCCGAGGCGGGCAGATCACGACGTCAGGACATCAAGACCATCCTGGCTAATGTGATGAAACCCCGTCTCTACTAAAAATACAACAAATTAGCTGGGCATGGTGGTGGGTGCCTGTAATCCCAGCTACTCTGGGAGGCTGAGGCAGGAGAATTGCTTGAACCCGGTAGGCGGAGGTGGCAGTGAGCTGAGATGGTGTCACTGCACTCCAGCCTGGGCGACAGAGCGAGACTCTGTCTTAAAAAGAAAAAAAAAGATATTTGATAGCTCCGCCAAGATGATAGTCTCAATTCCTTCTACAGCCCACACTTTCTCCTCCTAGAGTTGAATTGTTACGATGGTAGCGTAATTTTTGACAAATGGCGTTGTGTGGAAGTATAACTTTTATCTGGTTGACTCATTGCTTTTGACATTATCACTTCCATTTTACAGATGAGCAAATTTAGTCTGAGAGAATTTAGGTTACTTACCCTTAATCCTATAGCTGGCATAGGAATCTGAAACCCGCCGGGCGTGGTGGCTCACGCCTGTAATCCAAGCACTTTGGAGGCCAAGGCGGGCAGATCACCTGAAGTTGGGAGTTCAAGAGCAGCCTGACCAACATGGTGAAACCCCGTCTTTAAAAAAAAAAGGAATCTGAAACCTGTCTTTCTGGCTTCAGAGTTCCTGCTCTTAACTATATGACCTTCCAGGTACCACATACTGTTCCACTTCAAATCTGAGATGTTTCATTTACATTTTGTTCTTACTGGTTTAGAAAAGTTTATTGTTTTCATTTTTTCACATTACTTCCTGGTGCCTGGCATAGGACTATAATAGAAACATTTGTATAAATGATTTAAAGGTAGTGAATGTGACGAACTGGGGAAAAAAGCTTCCTAAGTCACTCAGACTTACTCATCCTGGCTCTGTCACTTTGTAATCTTGAAGGGAAAGATTAACTTCTCTAAGCATCAGTTTTCTCACCTGAAAAAGTCAGGAAAATATTATTTTCCATACTGGGTTGTTGTGACAATTAGAAATAGAGTACCTGAAAACTCTTTGTATAGTGCTTAGTACATAAAAGGTAATTAATGCGTGTTTGCCATTATACCTGTGTTTATGTTAAATTAACATCTTAAAGACGTCTAAAATATTTTTCACTTTCTGTCCCCCCCGCTCGCTCCCCCCAGGATTGAGAATGTCATTTCCTCTAAATGCCTGCCACCCTCAGGGAGTTCTGGTAATAGGGCGACATAACATCGGTGGAGTATGGGGACTTATTATTAGCAGATACCATTTTTGTTTCCTTTTTCATTTCTTTTTTTTTTTTTAACAGTCATTCAGGGAAACTCTTCCAGCCCTGGGCACTGTGGGGTGTCAGCGTCTGCCTTTCTGCCTGCCCCCTGACAGCGCCTCCCTTCAGGAGCGTGGATGCAGCTCTTCATGCCTGCCTCCTCCTGCTCACATTTCCGGTTCACTGGAAAAGTCCCCACATCTTTTCATCTGCTCAATTGTGGCCCAGTAGCTAGAGTGCTTCGTCCATTAAATGGAGAGGAGCCTATGCTTCTTCTCTTGCTTTTCAGCCTTCTGGCTGAATTTTGATTTTTATCAGCCCCATTGAATCTGTTGGCTCTGGCTGCTGCTGTACCAAGCCCTCTTTCCAGTGTTCATAAACCAATGAGGAGAGTACAGTTTCATGGCCTGAATCAGGCTTGTTTGTTGGTTTCGTCTTAATTAGAAACAAACATCTTTATCCTCCTTTTTCTTCATCTTCCAGGGAGAAATGGATTTTCTAGGCAGAGCAAATTTATCACGGTGTCTAATAAAAAACAATCACCAGTGCAGTACCTGGCACATAGTAAGTACTCAGTAAATGAGAGAAACAGCTCCTGTAGCTCTTCCAAGAAGATACCTAGCATTTTGCGCAGGTGGTGGGGTGAGGAGGGTGGAGCGTTGCTGCTGAAGGATCTGTTTGTAAAGGATGAGAATTAGCTTAAGTAACTTGGGTTTGAAAAATCAGTCTGCCTTCTGAGTGACACATGAGGGCTGGAAAGTGGCAGAGAACAGGGTTAGAGAATTTCTGTGGTAGGTGGATTAGTGTTGTTCCCAGTTCAGAATAAGGAACATATTTGAAAGTTACTCAGCACAGAACCTTGGATTCTGCCTGTAGAGTAACAGATATTGAGTAGTTGTGATAAGTAATCATATGTAGCAGTTAGGTCTTTTTATCTTCAAAGAACTTTTTTTAAAAAAACACTTTTAAACACAATGAATTCTATTTTGTATTCTTTAGCACAGCATTAATGTTCTCTTCCTTGTCTTTGTCATATTATGTTTCTTAGGACAAGTGAGTAAGCTTTGTCAATTGGTTTATGAAACATTTATGGATTTAAAGCCTCTGGGGAATGAGAATTGAAATTACAATATCTGGGGCTTCATATTTGCTGGCAAACTGCTGGCTTAGCATTTTTTCCCCCACGTCTGTTTTTTTTTCAAGCTATAGCAGAGATTAAATGAAATTTAGGGATTGTGTATGAGATTTTGTTTTTCCTTGAAATACAGATGCTCCTAGACTTATGATGGGCTTTTTTTTTTTTGCCCTGATAAACTCATTATAAGTTGAATATGTAAGTCAAAAGTTCATTTAATATAGCTACCCTATGAAATATCCTAGCCTAGACTACCTTAAACATGCTCAGAACACTGACATTAGCCTACAGTTGCCAAAACCATGTAATTCAAAGTCTATTATTATAAAGTGTTGAATGTCTCATATAATTTATTGAATACTGTACTGAAATTGATAAAAACAGAATGGTTGTATGGGTACTGAAAGTACAGTTTCTACTGACTGAATATCGCTTTTGCACCATTGTAAAATTGAAAAACTGTAAGTTAGGGACTGTCTGTAGTTCTGTCAGTATGAGTGAAATGCTTGCTGTGCAGTGCATTGATTTCTAAAGTCAATCTTTAGCAGATACTTTAAAACAACAAACAACTGGAAGTTTCCTGGTCAACAGGGAAGAAGGGTTTGCAATTGGCTTCATAAATTTCTTCTCAGGTAAGTCATGAGTCAAAAATCTTTGATGCAGTGCTTGTAGTTGCATCCTTTCCTTCCTTACCCCGTGTTTCATTTATATAACAAGATACTAAGACGCCCCAAAGAAATAAAAACATTATGATTCCAAATGATTATCTCAAATCCGATTGCCACATGCAAGGCTTAAAAAAAATTCTCAGTAGCTGTGAGGGATTAGAAAACTGGCAGCTGGCAAAACTGCCTTCAGTCTAAAGGTGTTAAGACACCACTTATTCTTTATGTAAAGCAATGGTTTTTTTGGTGAGGATATGGAAAAAGGTAATAAAATCATTCTCTGCTACGGGTAAAACTATATAGTTTGAGAGTCCCCTACTGCCCCCCAGCTTTTTTCAGAAGTTTAAAAAAGAGGTCAGGAGCAGAGAGTTAGTTTCTCTGACTGGGGGAAGTTAAGGAAAGGAGTGTGATTGAGGTCATGGAGGCACAGTGGAGCATTTCACAGTCTTGGGGATAAGTTTCCCATTTGATATGGGATATAATTGAGAGCTACATCGAATGGAGTTGCCATCAACATAGCTACTAATGGTGACTCTGGGTACGAGAGGACATGGCATAGTAGTGCAGTTATGCAGTAATCGGACCCTGATTAACAATGATGCTGATCATGCTTTTGATACTTTATGGAAAACTTTGTGTTTTCCCCATTTAATCCTCGCAGTCACCATTTTCAGATGGTAGCTTGGAGTAGTGAATAATTTTCCCAGGGTTATATTGCTTAGGGGTGGAGCTGGGATTGAAACCATGATGCAATACTGTACCTGGTGGATATAGTCAGGGTTATCAAAATAAAGGAAAATTGACCCAAAGATGTATTTCAGAGGCAGAAACAATAATAGCTTGTAATAGTCTAGGTGTATGAACTTGAGACAAAATGAGTAGGAAAAAGATTTTTTTTTTTTTTTAAGATGGAGTCTCATTCTGTAGCCCAGCCTGGAGTGCAGTGGTGCAATCTCAGCTCACTGCAACCTCCGCCTCCTGGTCCCAGTTCAAGCAATTTTCCTACTTCAGCCTCCCAAGTAGCTGGGATTACAGGCACGAGCCACCAGGCCTGCTAATTTTTGTATTTTTAGTAGAGACAGGATTTCACCATGTTGGCCAGGTGGGTCTTGAACTCCTGACCTTGTGATCCACCTGCCTTGGCCTCCCAAAGTGCTGAGATTACAGACATGAGCCACCGCGCTTGGCTGGAAAAAGATGGTTTTTAAGTGACAGTTCTGGAAAAGAAGCAATGGGGGGTGGCAGGAATGAACAATACAGTTCTGTCTCAGTCATGCTGATGGACTCTTCTTCCTAGAGAACAACCAATAGCCTTTTATCGGTGTTGATTTCATCTTTCAGCCTTCAGAAAACAGCTGTCACTCCAAGTGCTTGCTGTCGGTGTGAAACATAGGTTGTGAACACAGTGCCTTTGTGCCAGGCTCTAGTCACATGTACAGGTGTTGACTCCAGCAGCAGACCAGTACCTACTCCCAGGGGGAGCTCTGATTCGCACGTCACACCATCGCATTGTGATTGACGTCTCATTGCAGCAGTACAGTGATAATCATTGATTGACAAGACCTTCTCTGGGAAGGACTACATGTATCCTGATTTCTCCAGATCAGACCTTTAGAACCAGAAGGGGGAAGTTCATTCATGGTCAGAATTCTTGCTCAGTGGATGTAGTATTCTGAAAGCCATTGTGCCAAGGCCCCAGGATTCTCAGACCTGACTCAGCAACATGTAACTGATCTGATTTCTCACTGACTCAGGAGAAATGCTAGCTAAATCTTGAATTTGGTACTGTGACTTCAATAGTGGACAAGTCAAGGGGCTTACACCTGGTAGACCAAGCATAGACAGACATTGGTGGGGTGGGGGTGAAGGGATTGCTTGCTTAAATCTTTTTACTCCCTTAATATAAGCTTCTTATTTTTCTGGATGAAAAAGTGAATCCTATCCCCATGAAGGATTACTTGATTGAAATAAGACCCCCCCTTGGGAGAGAAATATAAATGATGTGAGCTGAGTGGCCTAGGGCAGCTTGCTGACTTCCCAGGGGGGGTCGTTGTGGGAGGAGAGCCCTACTAGTTCCCTTGCCCCATATTATTTCCCCTACCTGCTTGCTTACAGAATGACTAAGTGTACTGGTAGCTGTTAATTAATTCTAGTTAAAGAAGAGCAAGCCACCTGGTCTGTGAATTACTTAGAGCAATGCTATTTAAAAGAAACATCCTCCCTTTCCTCCCTCTTGTCCCCCAGCAAAAAAATATTTCCTAGTAGGAAAAACATATGAAGGCATTGATTAGTTTTTAGTTCCTTCCCTAAGGGATATTCAGCTAAATATGCTGTCCTGAGAGAATTTGATAGAAGCAGATAAGATTTTTGATAAGAGTTGAAGAGAAATTCTGAAAAGGGAAAGTTGATTATACTCCATATTAAAAGCTCCAACAAACAGCAGGCATAATAGTTACCGTGTTGGGGTTGTGTGTTTCAGTGAAGTGGTGTGTATTCTGCATACCACCAGTGGGAGGAAGTCTGCTGAAAAAGAAAAGTAGGTGCTTGCTCAAGACAGGAAATACACCACTTCCCTTAGGAATCTGCCCTTAGGCCATCTTTGCTTATATTATCCATGCATTTCATTAGCAGTACTCTTCTGGAGTGAGAAGTGGTGTATGAAGTTGGTCCTAAAATTCACTCCCCCATCTCTTTCCTAAGAGAAAGTTAACCCACTTTGAGCTAAGAGCCAGCAGCTATTTTTGCCCATCACTGTAAGTAGGATTACAACTAACCTTAAATATTGGGGAAAAGGCCCGATCATTTGCTCATTCTACTAGCTAGGGCTGGGTCACTGTCTCTAGCTCCACTTCCGTTTCATTCCCATTAAATCTCAGCAAATTCCAAGCACTCTGAACAGTGTATTTTACTTGAATGACTTCCATGTGGCCAGACTTCTGGGAGCTGAGGACATGGTACCCTTTTATTGGGTGCCATAAGATAACCTTAGTACCCTTTGGACATTCAGCTTTCCTTTTCAGGTTATAGTTAATTTTCTGATGAAATTTAAATGGGCAGGGCTGTGTATTAGCCCTACTGTGTAGCTTTTGTGATCCAGGGAGGTGTGACCCCATTTTGGTATTCCCATAGCTGAGATCATAAAAGCATCCCAAGTGTCATTTGGAAGCCAAATGGTGGCTTACAAACTCATTTTAGGTTAATCTCCCTTTCCCTAAGGTTTTGTTCCCAGTGCTGCTTCATCTCCTTGAGTGCTGCTTCATCTCCTTGAGTGCTGCTAAGCATAAACTTTCATTTCCTTTCCTGTGTTATCACTCATTAAAGCCTTCTCTGTTTGACCTGTATAAATGAGACTGGTTTTTGCCTCTTAGTATTGTCTTTGAGCACTTGTCAGGTGGCATTTGGAGCCAGAGCCTGGTGAAGGTTATCCTTGTGTTTGGTTTTTATTAGCTAAAGGAGAGGCACAGAAAGAATAGCAAAAGATACACTTTCTCCCTATGGTATGAGGAAAAAGGATAAAAAATTTGCGGTTTATGTATGAATCTTGTTGGAATGCCCTTTAGAGGGCTGATTCTGTCTCTTCTCCCTTCAGACTTATGTTTCCGCTTCCTTTCCTCTGTACATGATATATACATTAATTAGAAAAAAATGAAAACGGGGCCGGGTGCAGTGACTCATGCTTATAATCCCAGCACTTTGGGAGCAGAGGTGGGCAGATCACTTGAGCTCAGGCAGGCATTGAAGACCAGCCTGGGCAACATAGCAAGACCTCATCTCTACAAAAAAAATACAAAAATTAACTAGGTATGGTTGTGTGCACCTGCAATCCCAGCTACTTGGGAGGCTGAGGTTGGAGGATCTCTTGAGCTCAGTAAGTGGTGACTGCAGTGAGCCATGATAGTGTTATTGCACTCCAACATGGGTGACAGAGCAAGATCCTGTCTCAGAAAAAAAAAAAGCTAAACTGAAATGGAAACTTATTTCCATATCTTTTCTTCACCAACTACTCAAGTATTTGTGTTGCCATTAGTTTGGACCATATGAACTTGCTGCTTTATAGGTCAGAAATGATTGAATAGCAGCAATTTCATGGCTCATCCCATTAAACCATTAACCCCAGGAGGGTTAATCAGCTAACCCCTTTCTAACCCAGCAGATAGAAAACTGACAAACTATTGTATTTGGGTCTACTTTCCTTCCTTCTTATGCTCCCGTTTTGAGGAGTTAACAGATATAAAACCTAAAGGATATCATTGTAGGAGATTGGCAAGTTGAGGTGACAGTTTTGAGGGTGGGCAGGGCGGCAACGGAAACACTACGCCTCGACACTAGAACAATGGCACCCACATTTTAAAACAAGGGTACAATAGAGCCAGCCTCTGTAGAAATTAGTGTATTTATTCACCAATCATTGTGTTTAGTTGTCTAAGCTACATTGTATTGTCCTTGAGGAGCAAGAATTGTGCTATTTTTCATTGCATTCCTGACATACTTAAAAAAATTGCTGCTACAATCTACTGTATGTAGTTGATTGATGCCGGGAAAGTTTGCTGCACCTAACAATGGTCCTTCTCCATGAAACACTCCATTGATACTTTGAGAACTCATTACTGCTAACCAAACAGTAGTGGTTTTATTACTATACTAATGGAGCCTGGTACTTGGAGGCTGGGGCATGGGGGAGGAGGAGAAGGTGGTGCAAGGAATGTGGGCAGGACTAGTGCATCCCTTTCCATAATTAACGGTGTCCCCAGAAAAACAGGCAGTTTCCAATAAAACAATGTGATAATCTAGATACAATGCAGGGTCTAATGTGCATATGCAAGGATGCACTAAATGAATTAGCCCTAGCAGAGAGGAACAAGGGCTTTCTAAATAAAGAGTCAGCAAGACAGCAGAGTTTTCTATGGCCTTCTCCAGTAAAGTGATTTGCTTTCCTAATGCTGCGTGGAGACAGACAAATGAGTTGTGAAAGATACGGATACTGATGGCCACAGGACTGTGATAGGCTTGGCAGACTCCTCCTTGTGGGCAACAAGACAGACCCATGTGGTGACTTTTACTCTCTTGCGTGCTTTTTGTAATGTACTTGAGTTGCTGCTTCTCCTCACTGTCTTTGTCCGTTTTAAAAAGATTTTTGTCTTTATGTTATTTTAATTGGAGTAATGCATCTGTTTACCATAAATGTGATTATTGATGTAGTTGAGTTTGCGGTTGCCATCTACAGTTTATTTGATCCACCTGTTTCATGTTTTTTTTTCTCCTTTTTGACTTTCTTTGGATTAGGCATACATTTTCAGTCCATTTTTCCTGTCTGTGAACCTGTTAACTACACAGTATTTTATTCTTTTCGTGGTTATCCTACATTTTATAAGATACATTCTCGATTTGCTGCAGTATAATTTCTAATACAGACTCTTCTTTCACCTCTTCATTTTTGTTTATTGCTTTCCTTTGGAAAAGCTCCTGATTCTTAATGAACCTCACTGGGGGTGGAATGATGTTACCCTTATTTCCTACTCGAATCTCTCCCACAGTAGCTCTTACTTGCTAAACCGGTTTGTAACTTTCATTAAAGTTATTGCCCAGTATCACTTGCCCTTGGACATGTGTCAGAAGTGGACATCCTCACTGCTGAGTTGTGAGCTCCCTAGAATAAAGATGGAAGCTTTCTGGTCTTCCTTGAGGCTGCAAGCTCTTCCATAGCAAGGACTATCCTGTCTCTTTCTAAGATGACCTCTGGCCCACATTAGCCCCTCCGTGGAAATTTGAATGACCAGGTCCACGTAAACCAGATGCCAGGGCCAACCTCAGAATCAGGGTGTGAGCTGGAGAGTTTGACCCCATCTTAGGTAGGCTCAAGTCTTTACAACTCTGCAGCTTCTACCAGTCCTTCCTAGCTGTTTCTGTTAGATGAAGATTCTTCTTTTTGTAACTCTGAGGTTGGTCTGTTTCGTACGCATTCACATTAACTGTTAGCCATACCTGTGGACCTGAACACTCACTGGTTGCTACCTATAATACTCTTGCAAAAGAGTTAACAAAGTGATGGATCCCTTGGGTGTCTAGCAGCTGCCATTGTTTTTCAGGTGAATGTGAGAAATATGTATGGAAATATTGTGTGGAAAAATCCCTGAGTTTCTCTTGGACTTCTCAAAATATCACAGAATTCCAGTACAGCGTATCTTTCCACAGATTCCCCTATGCTGTGAGTCACTAATACTTGGGTCATTTAAGCTGTGATGTGGAAGCCTTCAGCAGAGGTGTGAATCTCTTCCCTATGGCAACTTTATGTCCATTCTGGTGCATTAAAAAAAATAATAAACCCAGGGATTGATCATGTTAATGTGAACATCCACTTCTCAGTGATGGGGTTTTTTAATCATGCAGGTTCTAGGCTTGGAGACAGCGTGGTCTATACAGAAGCAGCTTGTATTTGTCAAGACCTCAGTTCACCACCCAGCTCTGCTGCGTTTTGAGTACCTGTGGGTAAATGACCTCACCTCCTCAGCCTTCTCTGTACAGTAGGGATGATAACACTCAGCTGACTTCACAGGCTTCTTGTAGGGAGAAGGTTATATATTGTTTCCTAATCCTGTTTTTGAAAATGTTGACTCACTCTGAGATAAGATTTGTGCCTCTGTTTTCTCCCACGTGATGTTTTCCATTTTGGCAACTTAGAATCTAGGCATACCTCAGGTAGAGCTTGCTGACATTGGTTTGTTTTTGATGTGATTATTACTAATATTGAGTTCAAGAGCACTTTTTCCTCTCGGAAGTATGCTATAGTTGGTATCTACTCCTAGGACATTAAATTTGTTCCAAATAAGCCAGTTTTGTGTTCCATGCTATGCCATGGAAGTCAGAGGAGAGATGGTGTCACCTTAAAGCATTGTAAACTTTCAGAGAAAAGTTTTCCCAAGATAAATTAGCAAGTGATTTCTTCAACAAAGGCACACAGTTGATGTGAATTGATTCTCTGAAGAAATATTTACTATAGCTGCTTCTGCCAAAGTGAATGTGGTCACCAGGGCAACAATGGCAGCCGTCTTTATCCCAGACAAGTGCAGGACCTAATTCACATGCCCCTTCCTAGGGCTGCCAGCTCATGTGAAGTTTGGCATGCAGCAAATGGATGTTCACTGTTGGCCTCACTGAGTTTTGGAAAAACCCCACTTATTGGAGCATCTGCCAAGCATGGATGGAGGAGGGTTTTCAGGATTGCAAAACTACTTCTGGAGAGACAGGTGAGTAGAGGGATAGTTTTGTGGACATACTGCCCATTTCCCAGAGGTACTATTGAAACTTTCTTCGGTAACCATGTGGGAAGAGGCAGAAGTCTTCTCATCTTACTAGGATGTCTATGACAGCTGGAGGTTGCTGGTGGAAGAGGATACAAAGATACCTCCTGGGACAGAGCAGGGAGTGTGGTGTACTTCCCGCATTTCTGGAATTGACTTGGGAAGTGGTGTTCACTTCTTTTATCAAAGCAAAACTAGTAGATGATAGTCACTAGTGATTCTTTTTTTTTTTTTTTTTTTTTGTCTTCAGCTTTTACAAAGAATAAACTGACTTTTTAATTTCTATAAGAAACTGTACCAGAGTTTATCCCCCACTGGAGAGGGCTGCTTAGATGGTTGGCAAAGCTTCCATAGCCTCTCAGTTTGTCTAACATTTGAAGTAAAAGACCAAAGCTATAGTCAAATATGTTACTTCTTTCCATTGCCCAGCTGCAGCTTTTACAAATGCATCACAGTGGAAAGTGCCTGAATCCAGAGTTGTCCATGCTGACTTCTAGCCAGGCCAGCCCAGTGGCACTTCTATGATTTGGAGGAGACTTTCAATGAAAGTAGATTGCAGCTGCTATATTTAACTTATAATTATACCCTATTGGGATGTTTTAATTTCTCAAGTGTCACAGCCAAGGCATGAAAATGTGGGTCAAGTAGGCTAATGGAGTTAAAAATACAGCAACATAACAAACTCTGACATCTACCAGTTGTGTCTCAGGTAATTGATCAGAGCAGCCTGTAGTTACTAACGTGTGTGGGATGTTTCACTGCTCCAGAAGAATAGCCTCAGTGTCTTCCAGATTAGCAGACTGCTCCAAGGAGGGCTGAAATAAGAAGTTTCAACTTGAATTTGTAGCTCTGGATAGTCAAACCTTAATGATATGGGCGTAGGTTGTCCTCCTCGGGTGTTTGTAGTGAATTACAATTCTGTGTCCACTTCTACGCTCTTACTTATCCTAGTCTCATTAGGGAACACAAAGTCACCTGAACGTAAGGTAGCATCAACATTCAAATCTGACCTCTGAAGCTAAGTTTCTTAAGCTAATTAGAAAATGCACACATTTATCTGTGATTGGAAGAGCGCTCTGCATCTTTAGGGCCAGTGATTGAGAGGTGTGTGTTGGAGGTTTGTGTTGAACTTGTGCTTGAAGTCTCCAGATATGAAACTTCAAGGTTCTGGCTTAACCAGAAGAGTTCGTTGAATGACCTTGATGTGAACAGAAAATCCCTTGGCTTTCTGTCAGCTGAATCTGCTGACTGGTAAGACTGTTGGGGAAGGTTGACAGCCTTGTTGGTCATTGTGTGGTGCTAACAGTGGGACTGAGAGGGTATCAGGAAATAATATAGGGCATTGGGAGGTTGGACGTGCTTACACTGAGGTGTTTCTGTGATCTGTGCACATCACCCAAGGTAATCAGGGCCTTAAGGTTTAGGCTGAGAAGCTGGCTTTCGAGGCAAAAGATCAGAAGGAAGAAAACATGCCAGCACCTGATATATCTCCTCTTTTGCTCTGCTTCCGTCTACGCTTGCTGCCTGCTCTTCTGACAAGTAACTCACCTCCTATATGCCTAATATTGTTAGTGCTAAATTTCCCACTGCACCCAGACTGTTATTTTGACCTGATCTGTCTGTTTATTTGTATACCAGTGAGTGAGTAAATGCACTGATTTTTTTTTTTTTTTTTTTTTTTGGGAGACAGAGTTTTGCTCTGTTGCCCACACTGGAGTGCACTGGCATTATCTCTGCTGACTGCAACCTCTACCTCCCTGGTTCAAGCAGTTCTCATGCCTTAGCCTCCCAAGTAGCTGAGACTACAGGTGCTCCCCACCACACCTGGCTAATTTTTTGTATTTTAGTAGAGATGGGGTTTCACCATGTTGCCCAGGGTGGTCTCAAACTCCTGAGCTCAGGCAATCTGCCTGCCTTAGCTTCCCAAAGTGCCAGAATTACAGAGGTGAACCACTGCACCCAGTCAGTGCATTAATTTAAAAACTTACAGCAGTTCTTTTGGAAGAATGGAAACATAGAAAAGTTACTCCTTATTCCGTTGCATTTTGCATGGTGAATTCCTTTTTCTCTTCATTTTTTGGCCACATTTTTTATTTTTATATTTTGCCATGGTAAAATGAAAGGGTAAAAATTCACCATCCTTGCCATTTTTAAGCATACAGTTCAGTGGCATTAAGTACATTCATATTGGTGGTGGTGCACTGGTCTTCACCATCTGTGTCCAGAACTTTTTCATCTTCCCAAACTGAAACTCTGTAACCATTAAACAATAACTCCATTCCCCCCAACCCCTTCTCCTGGTAACCACAGTTCTGCTTCCCAGTCCTTATGAATATGCCTATTCAATGTAATTCATAGTGGAATCATGGAAGTTGTGTCCTTTTGTGTCTGGTTCATTTGGCTTAGCATAGTGTTTGTGAGGATCATTCTAGTAGCATTTGTCAGAATTGCGTTGTTTTTAAGGCTGAACAGTAATACTCCATTGTATGGATATTTTCTTTATCCATTCATCTATCAATGGACATTTGAGTTGTTTCTACCTTTTGGTTATTATACATAATACTACTGTGAACATTGGTTACAAGTATCTGTTTAAATTTCTGTTTTCAGTACTTTTGAGTATGTAACTAGAAGTGGAGTTGCTGAATCATATGGTAATTCTATGTTTAGCTTTTTGAGGAAGCGTCCTACTGTTTTCCACAATGGCTGCTGCACCCTAGCAATGCATGAGGATTCCGATTCCTCCATATTCCTTATATCCTTGCAAACACTTGT
Source organism: Ateles fusciceps (assembly GCA_036589455.1). Taxonomy (NCBI): domain Eukaryota; kingdom Metazoa; phylum Chordata; class Mammalia; order Primates; family Atelidae; genus Ateles; species Ateles fusciceps. Next base: position 10,194,247 of record JAZHEH010001266.1, on the reverse strand, counting down.
TATGTCTGTTTCTTTCTTTCTTTCTTTCTTTTCTTTCTTTCTTTCTTTCTTTCTTTCTTTTCTTTCTTTCTTTCTTTCTTTCTTCTTCCTTCCTTCCTTCCTTCCTTCCTTCCTTCCTTCCTTCCTTCCTTCCTTCCTTTCTTTCTCTCTCTCTCTCTCTCTTTCTTTCTTTTCTTTCTTTCTTTCTTTTATAATAGTCATTCTGATGGATGTGAAGTAGCATCTCGTTGTGGTTTTGATTCGTACTTATGCATAGTTTTTTAAGAAACTGTGTTTAAACAGAGTGTATGTATTTTTCATACTAGATCAGTTAATATTTTTCATGTTCTCTTTCTGCCTTTCAAAGGACTGTTTTTTTTTTTTTTTTTTGCTTATTTTGTCTGGACAAATTATAGTTGTAAATACTTAAGGGGGTACAAAGTGATGTAATGATTTTTTAGCTCAATGTGGAATGATTAAATCAAGCTACTTAACCTATTCATCACATCAAATATTTGACTTTTTTGTGATAACATTTGAGATTTTCTCCTAGTGGTATTAAAATGTACAATATGCTATTATTGTATTTACCATGGTGTGTAATAGCTCTCTAAAAATGAAGAAATTCTGTCATTTGCCACAACGTGCGTGGAATTAGAAAACATGCTAAGGGAAATACGTGAAACACAGAAAGGCATCACATGTTCTCATATATGTGGGATCAAAAACAATGGAACTCATAGAGGCAGAGAGTAGAATAGTGGTTACTAGGGGCTAAGGGAAATGGTAGATGATGGTCAAAGGGTACCAAGTCTAGGATGAGTAAATTAATTTATTTTTGAGATCTAAAATCACTAATTTTAATTGCTTTTTTCTGGGATCCATCCTGAAGTTACCAGTTTTCTGAAGAATAAGCATTTGAACCAAGAATCCAGATTCACCAGAGAAAGGAGAAGCACAGGGCCAAACTGGGTGTAGGCACCCCTGAGGACACTGCAGGAGGACTGTTGGGCTCCTCCTGTCCCGTTTTGGAACGCTGGGGAGATTTATCGGAGAACAAACTTGTTGGAAGTTGCAGAACATGGGAGAGACTCCGGTTGTAACAGGCAAGTTTCTGGTGAGACAAAAATGAATTAGACCAAAACTAATGCCAGGCATCAGGGACAGCAAAATCATTCAGTTTATTATCCTTCCCCCAAGGCTGAGAAGTTTTTAAGTAGTTTGGAAAAACTTGGAAAGGGATAGGGAAAGCTTGAAAATAATTTAAAAACTTGTCCCCTGAAGGCCAGTTTGCTAAAAGCCCAGTTTTATCAAAAGGCTGAAGTGGTAATTAAAGCAAAAAGCCTCTGAAAAGGAATCTTGAACTACCCCATTAACAGAGATTACAGGGTATGGATAGTAAACACCAGAGTGTTTAAAAGAGAATAGTGACACAGAGATGAATGCCTTGTGAAAAGACGAATTTGGTCACCACAAATTATAGAAACTTTCAGAATATACAGATAATGCTTGTAGGCAAAATAGAACTGTTGGTAGAACTGAGTTTAAAAGTGTTTTCTATAGAGTTTCATTTGTCCACATGATTTTTAACAGTACAAGCTGAATATTACTTAAAATGCCAGTAGGAAAAAAACTCACACCCCTTTCCTAGGAACTGCTTTTTAACCCAAAGTTTTTTGGAAAGAAATATCCCTTTCTGAGTATGATCTGAAAACACTAGCTCTAATAAGGTCTTTCTCTGAGAATTGATGCTTATCTTACAAGGCAGAAGTGACAGGGGTGGTACTCAGCACTGGGGCATTGGGTATCAATGGTGAGCTCATCTGTGTTTCAGGAAAGAGCTGATCAGCCAAGTCTCAGTCCAAAAATTGCCAGATAGATGCAGCACTGAGCTGCATCCCAAGTCATCCCTGATTATGTGGAGACCTGCAGACTAGAGCAAAGAGAAAAGTGAATTGAATGGACCCGAGGACTTTATCTTGCCTGTGGAACTAAACTCCACTATGAGGTTGCAGGGGGTGACTTCTGGGATGGTACCTTTGTAAAGTTAATATAAACCTGCTGGTGGAAAAACCTTTGACTAGGCTCCAGTCTGAATTCCAGCTGTAGAGGCAACATGAAATTGAGCACAGGAAAGACTAGGAATAGGAAGAACTGAGTTTCAGACTCAGATTTGCCTGTCATTAGCCTGAGATGTCTGGTGTTGGTTGCTTCCCTTTCTGCAACGATTGTAGGGAACCCTCCAGTGCATCTTGTCTGTGGGAACATTTTGGGAACATGTTATACTGTGTAAGCATTGTTGTTAGTCGGTAATATAGTAAAACTGAAATGAAAGAAGAATGCCTGCCCAGCCCTGCCACCCCAGCAACTCATTTCCTCTTTTGGCATTACTTAGGGTTTTCTTGTCAGCGGGCACACTTCTGTCAGTATTTTTGGCTCTGAGGAAGTCAGTGGAAGGAATGACTTCAAGGCTTTGAAAAATAAATTAATGGCTGATTGTGGACAGTGATTTGTCTTATCCCAAAGCCAGTAATGTGAGGTATTTGAACCAACTGCAAATTAATTGCCTTACTGTATTTGCTACGGTGTTAGGGTTACAGGTACAACCTAAGCATCATTGCTATATCATTCTGTTTCTGGACAATTAATAATGTGCAGCTGTTTTGGGTCAACAAATTGGTGCTAACCTGTCTGGGGAAACTCAAGTGCAATTGTGAGATGTAAATCTCCATCCACAGGCTCTGCAAAGGGGGGGAATGTAGGAGTGGCTACTTACTATGTGAAATGTACAGATGTGACTAACAGTAAGTTGTTGTACATTCTGCCTCCCAAAACTCTTCCGCATGTGGCTTTCTCCAAAGCCTTCTCAGAGGATACTGAATTCACCTAGGAACTTCGAGAAATGTTGAGATGATTTAATTCTGTTGGTCGTGTGCCTTCCTGTTACTGATTATTTGCTACCCCTGGAGCTCTTTTCCTTTGTACTGAGTAATGTGCACACAGAGAGAATACCAGGGAGTGATGTTATAGAAATAGTGTAAGTGTAGAGAAAAGGTTTGGTTCCCTTATTTTGCATGACGATCTCTCAGTGTGCATTTTATCATGTTTATATATAACTGTAAAGTAATTGCTGTTACTGTACTACTGTGTTTGATGCCTACCCTGTGCCAAACATTAAGTGCTTTACGTTTATTATCTGTAATGCTAAGTAACGCTTTCAGGCTAGGTAGTTTTACTGATGAGGGGACTGGTGTGAATAGGTCAAAATAAACTGTTTTAGGCCATGCAGGCTGGTTTGAAATTACCTAATCACCTTTGTCAATCTCACAGGGCCTGAGCTCTTTAGGTTAAACCTGCTGCTTTCCATGTGTAGGGGAATTGGCTTAAGAAGTTCATGGAAAGTACTTGCCTGTTGAGGCATGTTTTCTTAGTTACAAAGTGCTTTAATTGTTCTATGGGTATGTGAAACGTTCTTCCTAGAAGCTCGAAAGCCTCCTAGGGATTCCCTCGTTCTGTGTTTTGCCCATTCTTTAAGTCATGGATGCCCAACCTGAAGAGATCACATGTGTACATGATGCCCCATGAACATCACTGTCATGCTGTGGCCTGAAGGGGCACCAGGAAAAGGGATTGGCATCCTGAATTTTGTGACTAAATATTTATTTGATAAGTGGTTTTCTCAATTCTTTTTTTTTTTTGTTAATTGCTTTGTTGAGGTATACTTTAGATGCTGTAAAATTAACTCGTTTTAAAGTATAGACAAATTATTTTTTTGTGGGGGAGTTTTCCTTGGGACACAGGATTTTGCTCTGTTACCCAAGTTGAAGTACAGTAACACCATCTTGGCTCACGGCAGCCTCTGCCTCTGGGCTCACCTCAAGCCATCCTCCCATCTCGGGCTCGTGAAGAGATGGGACTGTAGGCATGCACCATCACGCCAGGCAAATTTTTGTATTTTTTGTAGAGACTTGATTTTGCCATGTTTCCCATGTTTCCCAGACTGTTCCTGAGCTTCTGAACTCAAGCAATTTGCCTGCCTAGGCTTCCAAAGTACTGGGATTATAGGTGTGAGCCACTGCACCCGGCCTTGAATGATTTCCAGCAGATTTACAGAGTGGTGCCACCATTGCCACAATCTAATTTGGAAATATTTCCATTGCCCCAAAAGAAACTTTGTAACAGTTCTGTCAGTTTTAAACTGCTCTTTAAGGTACCCTTCTCTGATACGCTATCCGATCCGGCTATGAAGAGGAAGAAATCATCTTTAAAAATTATTATTTAATTAACTTTTTAAAATTTTTATGGGTACATAGTAGACATATATATATTTATGGGGTACATGAGATGTTTTGGTACAGGCATGTAATGTATATTAATTGCATTATGTAAAATGGGATATCTGTTCCCTGAAGCATTTATTTTTTGTGTTACAAACAATCCAATTATATTATTTTATTTTAAACAATATAGCATTCTGCAAATGTTAGGCACTGTTCTAAGTGCTTTATGAAGATTAACTCATTGAATTCGTTGATTCCTCATGACATGATTTGAGAAAGGTACTCTTAATATTTGTATTTAGGCCAGGCATAGTGGCTCACGCCTGTAATCCCAGCACTTTAGGAGGCCAAGGCAGGTGGATCACCTGAGGTTGGGGGTTTGAGACCAGCCTGACTAACATGGAGAAAACCCATATCTACTAAAAATACAAAATTAGCTTGGTGTGGTGGCGTATGCCTGTAATGCCAGCTACTTGGGAGGCTGAGGTGGGAGAAGTGCTTGGACCCGGGGACGGGGGAGGTTGCAGTGAGCCGAGATTGTGCCACTGCACTCCAGCCTGGCTGACAAGAGTGAAAAAACTCCATCTCAAAAAAATTTTTTTTTGTATTTTACAGATGGAGAAACAGAAGCATAGAAAAGTTAAATAGATTGGCCAGTGTCACAGGGCTGGTAATGGTGGAGTTGGGAATCAAAACCTGTTATTCTAAGCATTCTGAAGTACCTGATGAGACCAGAAAGAATGGGGGAAGCAGCAGTTAACTATAGATAGATGGAAGGCATCAGGAAGAGTAAGGCAGTACCCTCTAGGAAACAGCCAGGGCTTCAGATAGCCCTGGGTCTCAGATGCCTTAGTACGGAATTGACTAAGATCTGATAAATCCATCCCAGTGGTCTGCATGGCATTTGACAGTAATCTAGGATTCCTCTGTCCATTTACCCTCTTCCCCTTTGCGTTGGTATCATAGGGAGCAAAACATGCTTTGATGGACTTTTGCTTTCTATACTGGACCTCAAAGAGCTAGAGTGATGTGCTTTTGAGGTCCCCTACCTGAGGAGGTTGGGGGTTGGGGGATGTTTGTGTTCTGGTCAGAAGGTCCTTGGTGTGAGAGTCTGAAAAGCCTGGTCTGGAATGATCGGTGGGGAGGAAGTGGGCCCATTGCCCCTTGTCCTTAGCCCACCTCCTTCCTCTTTTGCAGATGGTTGTATTATGGTTGGTGGGCCTGCCCATTAACTTTACCTATTTTGAAGCCTGGGACCATTTCTCTGTTTAGGGGATGATGGCCTTTTGTTCTCCTAGGGTGCTAGGATTCTGGGGAGGGAAGCTCAGAAGGCTGGTATAGTGATTAAGTTAAGCTGTTCACTAAAAATTACCTTTCTTTGAAGTGGGAATTTGGAAAATAGCAACCATCATAGTAATTCCCTTTTGGCCTCAAAGGGAAAATGACCACTTTAGTTTTTGTTTAGCATTCCCCCTGTCCTTAGGGCACAAAAACCTTGTAGAAGTACTGGGTGGTACAAATGAAGGAACCCCCATGCTGAGTGTGTGTCTACCTTTGTATTTAGTAAATATAATGGATTAGCGCATTCTGGTGGGGAGGAAAATTTGACTCTTCACACTTAATGTGTAATGATATTTGGGATTTAGTAATTGATTGATTTGCTGCTTGTGTTTTCCGGGCCTACCATCTTTTTATTCTGCCAAGTTATGCCCCTCCATTTGCTTCTGGCAGACTTTCATCCAGTTCAAGGCCTTTTTAACTTATCAAAAGTCACAAGAAGATGCTCAGGAGGGAATCAGAGTGAGTATGTGAAATGCAGGGTAATCTGTCAAAACTGGTAGAATATATTAAAAGCTGGAAAATGGCTTAGCTTGAAACACTGTGTCTGGTATAAACACATCAGGTGCCTGTAGAAACATTTTGATCGAGCAATGGCATTGACACAAGGGCACTGAGTTTGTGTTGTTAATTCACTTTTAACTTTTCATATATCATTTTTGTTCTAGTTGTAAACTGGAAGAAAGTTTTGGAGCTGAAAGGACCGTTAGCAAACCTTCAGAATCAAACTTAATTTTACATGTGTAGGCAGTGAAACCTAAGGATGATCAAGTCAGTTTTCCAAAGTCCTTTAAAGAGTTAGATGAAATGAGCTGTCCAGTTTTCTGGGTAAATTTTATGGTGCTTTTTCATCCTGAAAATCCAATATGGACCTTATTATAACGCTAAAGACGTGTCTGTGAGATCTTACTTTCTAGGTAAGAGTGCTGTGTGCTACTTCAGTAATGGAATTAGAGACAGAGCCATGTGAGTTGGAGTAACTGCCAAGTAGTCTTACTGTTTCCTTCCATTCTGTCCTGGTGATTAATCCTAATTTGGACTTCAGGATTCTCAGTGCGGTGTGATAGAAATGTTAGTAAAATCTCTGTACATGGCAGTTATAGAAACTTGTTTATTACGCATTTCTGACAGTTCTGTTCTTAAATTTCTTTGGCTTAATTTTCAAACAGAAACCAAAAATAAAAATAAGTGATTGATGGTCCTTCTTATACTTGTACTAATTATACTTCATTTTAACAATCAAGAAGGTATCATAACAAAACAGATCTGGCATGTCTTAATTTGCCAGAAGCACTGAAAAGTTCTTTAGTCATGTTTATACCAGGTATTTTTATTGTGAAACGTCTCCAAACATAGACAAAATGTGTCTTGTCTATAACATTAGAAAGAGATGTGAACCCTCCTTAAGGTGTAATGCTTTTATGGTTTCCCATGTGTTTCTAATCAATGGTTCTTGGCAGTTTCCAAATTACTTCCCCAACCCCTTCTCTCTGGTGTGAGCACTTCAGGAAACAAACTGTATTAACTTTGGCCAGAATACACAGGGAGGGTTGCACGGCCTTATAGCAATGTTCTGTAAAAGATTCTCTAACCTTGTAGGTTGGATATATCCTCTGTTAGCCTTTAGGTTTACATTGTGATAGATTTATGGTAGGGATATATCATTTCCAGGATGATGAAGATGTTTTATCATTGACCTCATTGTGTTATGTAAAAATATTTAAGTGTTATGGCATCTGAGTAAATGGAGATGGGTGATAGGGAGTGAGGAAGAGAAGCTCAGGGTTCTCAGGCCATAGTGGATCTTGAGCTGTGTGTCACTGGCTGTTTATTTTTGTGTAGATGTCTGTGGCTGAGATGCTCTCCAGAATAGCTGTAGGAATAACAGCTGTTGTTAGGAGTAAGTCAGACAGGGTACTTGTGTATTTAGAAGACCTTTTAAGCACTGGTAGCAGCCTAGACAAGCAGCCAGTAGAAAGACATGACAGTGGCCCCATCGGTTGTGGTTGCCATAGTCCTTAGTATGTTGCATGGCTTGCTTAGAATTGCATTCCAAAACAGGAGCCATGTGACTGTATGCTTTCAGCGCTCAAGCATTGTTTGTATGTATAGTTCTTGAAAATTCATCTCACTTTTTCAGGTGAATACGTACTCAGCCTTGATGTGAAATGCTTTCTTTTGATATCAGTGCAGACACTGTGGTTCTGACTTCATTAGTCAGAGCTGGGGCCCAGATACTGATGTTTTTCAAAGCTCCCCAGATTATTTTGATGGGCAGCTGATATTGAGATTTTTTTTTTTTTTTTTTAAGGAACACAGAGACATATAAAGCAACGATCTGTTTTGCATATGTATAGTGCTTGGTATTTGGAAAAGCTGTTTATAGCCTATTCCTGTTGTCAACTTAAATTACCATAAGGAAATGTATTTAAAGGTCAGCCTTATCACCTGTTTGCATTAGGCAGCGGTCTCTAAGAAGCCTAACAGGTATTTGTAAGAAAAGTAAATTTTAAGCACAGCTGATCCAGCTAAAGAAATATATAACAAAATCAAGCATTTGTGGCTCCTGCTCTTCCTGCCTTGCCCCTTGGTCTCTATCTCATGGCTCAGATGACATGTAATAGCAAGTAAGTGTTTTTCTATTACAAAACCCTCTTCCAACTCCTGGTAGGAGAGGATTGTATCAACCTGGTTTGTTTCTCCTACTCTGATGTTGGAATGGTTAGGAGCAGGAAATTATTCTGATGAGGGCCGAAACCAGCATAAAATGAAAATCAGTGCTAGTAAGCACTGGGTCCTAAAAGATACTTATAGGAAAGAGGGAAACCAGGTGGGAAGTTTAAAAGCAGAGAGAAGTTTATGCTTTAAAATCATTGTTTGGCTGGGTGCGATGGCTCATACCCTGTAATCCCAGCACTTTCGGAGGCTGAGACAGGTGGATCACTTGAGGTCAAGAGTTTGAGACCAGCTTGGTCAACATGGTGAAATCCCATCTCTACTAAAAATACAAAAATTAGCCAGGCATGGTGGCGTGCACCTGTAGTCCCAGCTACTCCGGTGGCTGAAGCAGATGAATTGCTTGAACCCTGGAGACAGGTTGCAGTGAGCCGAGATCACAGCACTGCACCTCCAGCCTGGGCAACAGAGTGAGACTCTGTCTTAAAAATGGTGAGTTGGGGAGAGATAGCATGGGGAGAAATGCCACATATAGGTGATGGTGAGGAAGGCAGCAAATCACACTGCTGTGTGTGTTCCTTGCATGTTCTTCACATGTACCCCAAAACCTAAAATGCAATTAAAAAAATAAATAAATAAATAAAATAAAATCATTTTTTGTTTTACTTTCCATTATTGTCTTTTTTTTTTTTTTAAAGCAACATAACATCTCTATTAAAAATGAGACTGAAACTTTCAAGGTCATATGTGAAATGAAAACTTTTCAAAAGGTTAGAACATGGGAAGATAAGACTTCCTCCTCTTCATGTCAGTTCTATTCCCCAATATTAATGTTTGAGGTAACCTCTATGAAACTTCTTATAAATCCTTTCAGAATTGTGTATGCATTCAAGTGGGGCCCCTGGGATTGGACATATGGACTGTGCTTAGATTACAGCAGGAGTGACTCCTCCTAGGCTTGTGCAGTGCACACACCCTTGGCCACACATGGTCACCTTACATGCAGAGTGTACTCTATCTTTAAAACAATAGGATTACACTCAGTGTACTGTGCTATACCTTGCCTTTTTCATTTAACAGCATAGAATGGAAACTTTGCCATTGTCTTTAAAGGACATTGCCACACTGCTAAATTGCCACATTCCCCTTTATAAAAGGCAACACCAATTTAAATTACCAGTGGTGTATGGGAGTACCTGTCTCAACCCATTCTTGCCAACTTTGCATTTTATCAAACTTGAAAAATGTTTGCTGATTTTGGTCACATATTCATTCCAAAAATGTTTTAAATGACTTCAGCCTGCAAGGCTTCGTGCTCTATGCTGCAAAATGAAAGCAAATCAGAACCACGCTTTCTTCTTTTGTAGGTGTCTGTGGTTTAGTGGCAGTGAGGGACAAAAAACAAGCAAGCAGACCACAGTCTACAATTATTTTATGTACAAATTTATCATGGAAACAAAGGGGTAGCTGTAGTAAGCCATTGCGGTTTAATGTAAAGTTTAAAGTGCCGTAGAAATATGGCTTATTCCTCTTTGTGTTGCCTGCAGTATTTTTCTTCTCATTTGTAAATATATTTTCCATTTAGTTTATTGATGTCTTCTAGGTTAGCTTATTGTATAATTTAAGAGTCTTTTTCCTTCTGATGCATCAAATGTATGGTAGATAACCAACCTTTTAAGGACTTTCTTCTAAAAGCCTTCCTGAAATGATACCATTTTATTCTTTTTGAAAGGAATTCTGTAGAGTATCTAGGGAGGTTGAAAAATTTCTAGTATTTTGATATAAGAATTTATAGAAAACGCTGTGTTTTGACTAATTGTGTTCTATAATTCTGTGATGTGGCTACTGGTCTAAAGTCATTAGTGACTTTGGATAGAGATAGTTTGAGTTGTGGGGTAGAAAGTGTTTCTAGTTATAATAATATGTCACATACCTCAAGGTCCAGTCTAATGTCTGATGCTATTTTTCTGGTCTGTCTAGAGATTCATCTAGCACTGCTGCATGAAAATAGTTAAAGCTTGCATGTTCTCACTTATAAGTGGGAGCTAAATGATGAGAACACATGGGCGCATGGTGGGGAACAACACACACTGGGGCCTGCTGTGAGGGAGGAGGGAGGTGGGAGGAGGGAGAGCCTCAGGAAGAATAGCTAATGGATTCTGGGCTTAAAACCTGGGTGATGGGATGATCTGTGCAGCAAACCACCGTGTTTACCTATGTAACAAACCTGCACATCTGGCACATGTACCCCCAAACTTCAAGAAATTAGAAATTTAAAAAAGCCTTAGAGGAACAGACAACAAAAATAAAAGAAAATGGTTAAAGCTGAAGACAGCATGCAGTATCCAACCAAATGTGTCCATGCAGAGCTGTCCCCCTCCTAAGCCGGTGCCCTCACCTTAACATTGTGTGTAAACTCTTGATCCTTTTCTAGAGCCTGGTGAAGATACTAGCTGTGGGAACTGGAGCATGAACTGGGAGTAACTTCCTGCCTCTAGCGATTCATTTTTCTTTCAGCACCATTTCAGAGATAGAGGCTTTACTGAAATTTAAAGAGAGAAAGACTTAAAAACTTAGTATTTCAGTGCGTCAGCTGTTGCTGACTTGCAGTAAAGAACTATTGACGAATTAATGTGGTGGATATTTATTGACAGATGCTTAGATGGCCCACTTCTGCTGTGGTTTTGTTTTCTTTCTTTTCTAAGACTCCTGTGGCATCTGTCTTCAACTTGTCTTCAATTTTGGGGAAATTCTCTTTTATTTTTAATTTCTAAGTTTTTAGAAATTGATGCTTTCAGATTTGTCTGAATTGGCACAGTATAATGGGGATCTAAGACCTGATTTTGTCCTTGGAGGCCATGAATGTTACACTAAGCAGGTGGAAATTTCCGTGCTGTAGTTTTCTTCTCTCGTAATAAGAAGGCGCTGGGATAAATAACCTGACATCTTGTTTATTCAGCTCAACAATTCTGTGCTTATATTGCATTTACATGTCTATCTTGGATCTTCAAAGATGTGGCATTGGTGATGGGTTGATAGGTGCAGCAAACCACCATGGCACACGTTTACTTATATAACAAACCTGCACATCCTGCACATGTACTCCTCAACTTAAAAAAAAAAAAGTGGCAGCAGATGTGTGCTCTGAGCAGTCGATTATGTTGAAATTTTTATAATACTGGTTTAATCAAATTATAACTAATTATCCTTTCACTTGCAAAGTAAAGTGGTTTTCATTTTCTATGTGGAAGTCAAGAGACTGTACTGTGCTTGAGTTTTGGAAATGTGTACTCACATTAGTCCATTGTAAAACTTGCAAAGCAGGTGATCCTTTGTCTCTTCCTTCACAGACAGCACTGGGTCGCCAGCATGCACTTGTGTGCACACTCACCTTTTTTCTTCTGTTTGTTAATGTTCTGTTATACGCAAAATGAACATTATGCTTGAGGGTGTGTTATTTCATTTAGCTGGGGGATGAGTGAAATGCCATTTTCTAATGGCCTTCTGCATGTGTTAGAGCCCAGGTCTATAGGGTATGTTGAAGACGTGAACATTGTAATGCAAGTTAATGTTTATATACCTACTTTGACTTCCATTGATCTCTTTCTTTAAAGGTTGATTAAAGATTTATTTCAGGTGGGGGCACGGTGGCTCACACCTGTAATCCTAGCACTTTGGGAGGCCAAAGCCGGCAGATTGCCTGAGCTCAGGAGTTTGAGACCACTCTGGGCAACATGGTGAAACCCCATCTCTGCTAAAATACAAAAAATTAGTGGGGCATGGTGGCGCGTGCCTGTAGTCCCAGGTGCTGGGGAGGCTGAGGCACAAGAATTGCTTGAACTTGGGAGGTGGAGGTTGTAGTGAGCCAAGATCACACCACTGCTCTCCAGCCTGGGTGACAGAGTAAGACTCTGTCTCCAAATAATATATATGTATTTCAGCAAATTCTGGAATTATGCCCTACCCACCCCCCCCTTTTTTATTTTTGCCAATTGATGGTTAAAAGTGGACCTTTAAAAAATGTAATTCCAAGATTGCCTTGCATCTGTTTTGAATGGTTGTGTTTTGCTTTACAAGGGACAAAATGACTTTTGGGGCCAAATGCTCAGCTGACTTTTTTGTTTGTTGCTTTCTGCAGGGATCTGGAGAATAATGGTCGTTTTTCAGGCCAATTGTTATTTTCTTTCTCACACAAAGGAAAAAGAGATCACCTTTAGGAACCACTGCTTTAAATCATCTTCCTTGAATATTAATTATCTGTCGCTTCCCCCAGAAATGGAGAAAATAATCCCCATCCTCATAGGCTTATTATAAGGCTCAGTTGTGATAACGGTGAGAAAACTTTGAAAACTAGACTTCAGAGGAATTGAGTTAATCTAGGATTATTTATCAATGTCTTAGTAACCAAAGGTTTAACATGTGTTTTGTCTACCAGTTGGTTGCATGTGCACGGTTAATCCAGAGGCTCAGGTTTTCAGCAAATGGAGAAAGATTAACTTCTTTATGGATCACATATGAGATGAAACACATTTCATTCTAGCTGCTGAAAAAAATAGCAACATGTTTTTGAAACCATTGTGATTTTATATTGCAGTCACTAAACATCAAATATATCATTTTTATGTTAAAGTGCCCTAATTTTGTGGTGTTATGTAAAACGTGGAGTACCTTGGCTAAACAGGAGAAATTACTGTGTCACGTATCTGTTTTAAAATTGAAATCTAAGCCTGGCATTTAGGCTCATGCCTGCAATCCCAGCACTTTGGGAGCCTGAGGCAGTAAGATTGCTTGAGTCCAGGAGTTCAAGATTAGCCTGGGCAACAGAGAGAGACCTCATCTCTACAAAAAATAAAAAAAAATTAGCCAGACTTGGTGGCACATGCTTGTAGTCCCAGCTTCTTGGGAGGGAGAATGGTTTGAGCCTGGGAGGTCAAGGCTGCAGTGAGCTTTGATCACACCACTCCAGGCCTGGGCAACGGAGAGAAACCCTATCTTTTTTTTTTTTTTTTTTTTTTTAAAGGGCTGAAAATTTAAATCTGAGATGGATTCTGGATATTTTTGAGCAAAGATTTTATCTGTCTCTCTGTTATCTGTGTGTATATGTATATATACATACAGTTTTATGAAATGTGGTTGATGTGATTGTTATCAGTATTTGGCTAATGTCTATTTAAAAGAAAAATGGGGCCCACATGCTGAATATGTGTTTTCTCCTCATAAATAGGGGACTGGTGGTTGGTTGCTTTTTTTTTTTTTTTTTTAAGAGTCTCAGACAGTTCTGTCTTCATCTCCACTTTGCTCCCATTCTGGCATTGCCTGTATGGACTGAGCATGTGAAAGCTTGACATCATGATTCAATCATTCTCTGATTTTGCAATAATTCAAAGCAGAGAGGAAGCATTGTGAGAAAATCGTGCCAGTTTTCTTAAGGTCTGATACACCCATCCTAATTTATAGTATTGTTGTAAAGATGCACGAGGAAACACACACGCACGCACACACACACCCCAGTGAGACATCTGAAGGGATTTGGCTGCCTCCTGTTTCTTTCCTGTCTCCTCCCTTTGTTTCCAGATGCATTAGCAGATGGCTGTCCAAAGCTCTAAATTTGTACCTTGTGTGACCTTTAGCCTGGAGAAAGGCAAATCTCTTCTGAGGATAGACTTCCCTGCCATTGCAAGTAGACCTTCTGTCAGTCATTATAAATGCACTTGTCTTTGGATGTTCCTTCAGAGGTTGAATTGGCATGGGGGCCATTAATTAAACTGTAGCCTTTCTTGGGACTCTAACAAATTTTAAAGATGAGTGAGGCAACATTGGAGGTGCTCCCTGATAGTCCTGCAGTTTAGGATAATACAGGAGAAGCTCAGGATCCATATCCTGAGAGCTGGCTTCAAAAGAAGTTTTCAGGTTGCATAGCAGGATGGGCATGGACTTTGGAGTCAGGCAGACCCAGATTTGAGTTCCGCTTCTGCCCTATACTAGCAGAGCTTACCCATGGAGCTGTTAGCATCAAATCAGGAGGTATTTATCTATCTGTCATTTCCCAGAACTGATCCTGGACCTCATAGGTACTGAATAAATGATAGGCCACTTAATTTTATATCACAAGAGCTCATTCTTAAATCTTTATTCAAGGACCTTGAATAGGAGGCCTGGAAACTAACTAATGAAGGAAATGGACATTGCTGTGTGCTACCAAGCAGAGGATCAGAAAAAGAATCTGAGAATCATTTTATTAGCATTCACTGCCTTATGTGCTTTTCAACTGTTGCAAGATAACAGTATACGAGAATGTAGGTTGTCTTAAAGAAATTTTGTGGTCTTGTTTGTGGCAACTTATTTTAGGGGAGAAGTCATTTAGGTTACCATACGTTGGTAGAGCAGAAGACTTAAAAGTAGATAAAGGAAGTTGACGTTATTGTGGAGGATAGAAAATGAACCCAATTTCTCTTCTCTTCCCACCACCAGACTCTGGGGTGAGCTTGAGAATGGGAAGTCTTTCCTTTTGTGAAGTGAGTCAACTCTTTTCTTTTTTTTTTTGAGAAGGAGTCTCGCTCTGTTGCCAGATTGGAGTGCAGTGGCGTGATCTCAGCTTACTGCAACCTCTGCCTCCCGGGTTCAAGCAATTCTCCTGCCTCAGCCCCCCGAGTAGCTGGGGCTGCTGGTGCACGCCAGCACGCCCAGCTAATTTTTGCCTTTTTGGTAGAGACAGGGTTTCACTATATTGGCCAGGATGGTCTCGATCTCTTGACCTCGTGATCCGCCTGCTTTGGCCTCCCAAAGTGCTGGGATTACAGGCGTGAGCCACCACTCGAAGGCATGAGTCAACTCTTACGTAGTCTACTGCGGGTATCAGCGTTGGTCTGACTGGAAAGTTGCATGTCCCGGGGCACAGTGCTTGGGTGAGAGATGACAGAGGAACAGCTGGACAAAGTAAATGGGGTGGTGAGAATAATGGCCTGGGGGGTCCTTGGGGAAAACTTGTCACCACTTTAGGTTGGCTGTGACTATTTACTGAACCGAGCTGTGATCAGAGGCTGAGGGATAAAGCAGGCCAAAATTTCCTTTTCTCTTACTACTGCTTTCTTCTAGTTCTTCCCCCATAATTGGCCCCACCCTTCTAAAGAAAAGGTTGTAGACAGCAGTGAGAGAAAAATCAGTCTGATGTAGTCTGGAGAAAATCTTTGTCCTGCCCTGTTTTCCCTTAGCTTTGAAAATCTCAAATGCAAGGCCAAACAACGAATTATTATTAACATGATAGAGGAAACTGGTACTATTAATGTCATGTAAGGAGAAAGCCCAATTTGAGTAGAAACAGAAGGACATTTATGAGGGGAAAAGCTGGCTGCGTAGGGCCAAACTGAGTAGTAGAAAATTTAACTGTAATTATCCCATTGAATTTTTTTGAAGGACTCTTAAAATTGTTGGAAGTTGCTTAGTAATTAGTCTAGTAGCCATTTACAAAATACACTCTGACCTAGAGCAGCAGGGGAAGGAGTCAGAGAGAAAGACTTTGTGCAGACTGTCAGAGCAGGAAAGTGTGCCCAGTGAATTTCCATGTCAGGTCAGGCCCATGTAACATTTACACATGTCAGGGGTGTGGAGGAATAAAGGCATTAGCACTGTAGATGATCTGGTGGCCCTTTCAAAACTGTGTTTGGGGTTCATGTTTCTAGTTGCCGCTAAATCTGAATTTGAGGTTTTAATCCTTTTGAACCAAACTCGATATCAGAATTAGACATTTGATCTCATGCATCTTATCCAGCGCACAGAAACTCGAGTGCTTCCTAGGCTTTAACATAATCTGGATCCCAGCTGGCCTCTGATTTTAGTTTCTGTGAAGTGCTTAGTGATTAGGTGGCACTATGGTAAGGGCAGGGTACTGTGGCGGCAGGGTCTTTCCCCCGGTGGCAGGGTCTCTCCCCCCGTGCAGAACGGGCTCTGCAGAACACAGCAGTGAGTTTATTAACCAGCCTACTCCGGCTTGTCCCAGTGGGTTGAGAGTTGGTTTTTAGGTAGCTGATTCGTTTGTTATTGGCTGTAATTAGGGAGGTAGGCTTAGCTCCTTCAATTATTCATGCTACTTTGGGGAAGCATAAGCTGCTTATTCAGAGTTCCAGGACCAGGATTTGGGTGGGAATTCTTTGGCAGGGCCAGCTGCAGGATTAGCATTAATGTGATACTAATCCCTGGGATGGCCCCTCAGAGCAGTGTACCCAAATGTTTGTTTTTCACATCCGGGGTCCACAAACACGTGCTCAGTAATGTCCCACAGGCTGTAGCACTCAACATCTAGATGGCATGGTTTATGGCCAAGGAGTTTTGGAGCATTGGTCAAAGTCTCAAGCAGAGAGATCAGAGATACAGTCTAGAAGGTGTTCTTATATTTAATCTCTCTATGGAGGCATTGGCATCATATGGCCTAAATTTTTTGACTCAGATACCTGTACGTACATGTACACCCCTCACCTTGCTCTCTTCACACACTTGTTTAAGGGCAAATGAGGCTGGGTATGGTGGCTCACTGCTGTAATCCCAGCACTTTGGAAGGCTGAATTGGGTGGGTCATTTGAGGCCGGGAGTTTGAGACCAGACTGGGCAACATAGCAGAACTCTGTCTTTCCAAAATGTCTAAAGGGCAGATGGGATGGATTATATAAAAATCATTTAGAATTTAATTTTTTTTTGTATGTAGCAAAATTAACTGTATTTAGATACTCCATATCGGTTATTATACCTGGGTAACTCTTTTTCTTCTGTCACTTGTGCTTAAGATTTGTCTTCACATGAGATAAGTACCTGCATACCATTACTGATGAGGTGGCTTTCCACATAGTTAGTGGGTGTACACTGATACTAGGAAGAACCTCAGACCAAGTATAAATGGCTAAAAACAAAAAGCCCTCACAAGTGATGGTGTATTGATAGAGGTGGTAAAAGAGATGAGAGGGTTTCTAGAGCATCTCTCTTGAATATAGAGATTCCAGCATTTTTATTTTGTTCAAGGTGGGATCGAGAGATATAGCTAGTTGAATTTTCAGGAAGTAAGAGAAAAATAATTCTGTCCTCAGCCAGTTGCTGTAATATTCTGGTGTTTTATTGTGTGGTATTTTATAGGAGTTAGATCCTGACTATCCCTTTCTAGAAATATGTCAGGGTGCAGAGACTTTAAGAGGTGGCCCTGACCACAATGCTTCCTTGACCCAGCCTGGACTGCTGTTTAGAGCCCCAAGATTGTTCCCTTCATTTTATGTTTCCTCTACTCTTTTATGTAGCATTAAGTGCTATAGCATGTGTACATAAAATGTTGTTTCTACTACCAGAAGACCTGCTTAGTTTTTTTTCTCTAATTTTGTTCACTGAAGATACCTCAAATACAAAACACCACGCAGTACTGCAATCTGATGTTTGGTAAGTTTAGGCCTTTTCCAACTTCTTCACCCCATTACTTCTTTACTTCTTTTTTTTTTTTTTTTTTTTTGAGACAGGGTCTGGCTCTGTCACCCAGTCTGGAGTACAGTGGCACTATCTTGGCTCACTGCAACCTCCACCTCCCAGGCTCAAGCCTGCTGAGTCGCTGGGACTGCTGGTGCACACTACTATGCTTGGCTAATTTTGGTAATTTTGTAGAGATGAGGGTCTTACTATGCTGGACAGGCTGGTCTTGAATTTCCGAGCTCAGGCAGTCCACTGACCTTAGCCTCCCAAAGGCCTGGAATTACAGATGTGAGCTGCCTCTCCTGGCCTATGCATATTAATGTAAAAGTTGGGAACTAAGTGGTATCTACTATAACACATCTCAAAATTTCAGTGGCCTATTGTGAATCTGACCTAGAAGCTCAGCATAGATGTTCTTGGTAGGTGGGTTGCCATATTTCTCTCTTTTGTGCTCTACTATCTCCCAGGACTTTGGAGTCCTGAATCTACCTGGCCTATGGAAAAGAGAGGATGAAAACTCCGTTTTGCCACCTTTGCTTAGAAGTGATGTGTATCACTTCCTCCAGTGTTTCTGGTAGTGAGAGATAGTTCTAATAACCCATCTTGTAATAGATAGAAATGGCCTGGGAAATGTAGTCCTTGGTGGAAGCTACTTCCTAGTGACAGTTTATAGTATGAAGGGGGGAATAGGAATTTTGGTGGACAAGTAGCCCCCTCTGTTCACGATATTTATACATTTCAAGAATCTAGATTGGGCAGTGTCATAGTTTGGGCTGCAGTAACAAAAATACCATAGACTGGGTGGCTTCAACAACACATTTCTCACAGTCCTGGAGGGTGGAAGTCCACTGGCAGATCTGGTGTCTGGCGAAGGTACCCTTCCTGGTTTGCAGATAGCTGCCTTATTGTCTCCTCACATGGTGGAGAGAGAGACTGCTGGTTTCTTCATCCTTTTATAAGGGCACTAATCCCATTCATAGGGGCTTCACCCATATGACTTAATTATTTCCCAGAGGTCCCATCACAAAATACCATCACATTGGAGATTTAGAGATCCCCATATGAATTTGGGGGGTGGTGAAGGGGGAGCAGAAACACTCAGTCCATAGCAGATGGATGGTATGGGTATGGTGGAGCGATGTACCTGACATGGAGCAAATAAACCTGTTGGGGCATATTTCACCACCAGCCATGCCTGTTTGCATAGCTTGTTGTCAAGATTAATTGAGAGAGAATGTCTGATAGTATATTGAGCAAAGAAACTTACTGTAACTGCAAAGCAGTGGTAGAATAATAATAATAATGCACCCCCCTCTGCAGTGAAAAGGACGCTCTAGCCCAGCAATAATGGTATTGACTTCATGAAACCACTTCTGTCCTGTAGCAGATTGCTGGATTGATTTAGTGCTACTTTTTTGGAAACAAGCCTTGATTATGCCTTTTTACAGTCTATCAGTTTGTGTGAAACTGTATTTTACAGTCTATCAGTTTGTGTGAAACTGAGAGTAACCCTGGTGACTCTCTTACCTAGGACACCGTGGTACTTTGATAAGAATTCCAGATTCAAACAACAGAAACAAAAGCGACACAGTAGTTCCCCTCTTGGGCAGTCTTCAAGCACATCTTGAAGAATTATGTAGTTGGTCTTTGAATATCACTGCCTTTTGGCTGTTTCTTCAATTTATCTAAATGAGGCCAATTTGAGGCCATTCACTGCATGCTGTATCACTCACATCTGCTGTAAAATGCATTGAACTCTGTGGAGTAAGGAAAAATCAGCCTTTATGAAACCTGTACTTGAAATGAGAGATGTTTGTCTTAAATTTGCACACTTACATGGAAACTTTTGAAGCCCTTTTAGTGAAATTTGCCTTTAAGGTCTTGTCTTCTCTTATTTCAAAATGATGAGGCAGAATGCCCAAATGTTAGCATTTGACACGTGAAGAAAAGAAAAAATTGGATAAAAAGTGGAGAATATGTTCAAATTTCTCTGTATAAGCACTAGAAAAAATAAGAAGTCCTATTCAGCATTGGGTTTAAATAGAGAATAAATAGGAAACAGTGTCATGCATTATTTACTCACTGTGCTTCGAGGGACAGTCATTCCAGAATCAAAATCAATTGATCAGCTTCACCTGGTAGCTAGAAGTAAAAGCTTGGCAAATTCAGATGCCCTCAAGGGCCACTGAGGTAACCTTAAATGGGTAATGCAGGTTCTAAATTAGAGTGGCGAGTGGACAGATCAAGTCCCTGGAGGAAGAGGGAGAAAGTAGATACTGAAGCTTAAAACAGAAATGCAGGACTAGTGTTGTTAGGTCTTCAGAATTTTAAAGGAGACTGAAATATAGGTTTTTTTTTTTTTTTTTTTGAGACATAAGACTTTTAACCTTAGCTCAGGTGTTTTGAGATACTGTGTAGGTCAGTGAAAAATTGTCTGCTAGTCTTAATTTTCCAGAAAGCTACCTGTCTGTGTCCTCTATTTTAGTGACCAGGGAAAGCAAGTTTGCTTCTTGGCATGGGATAGACAGGGAGGCTCTTTGGTTTAGCAACATATTCTCTGAGTAAACAATCAGGCTACATTTTTGCAGTCATAGCATCAGGGGGCTGATGCCATTAAAAACAATCACTTATAAAGCTCTAGGGGCTATATGGGGAACCTACTGTTATTTGATACTCTTTCATAAACTGAAATTTTATTTACTTTATAAAAATGCCATAATCATCAGTTGCCCGCACTTATGTTTCTAGTACTTGAGATTAGGAAATCAACAAAGATGGTTTATTTGGGATTGGAAGCATAACCAATTTAAGAGCTCTTCAGTTACTTGAAAACAAAGTGGGAAAAAAAAGGCATTCAGATTCTTGGCTGGCCTGTGAAGTGGAAGGAATTCATTTTAATTTTGTGAGCACGGGCGTTCAAGGTATGTGTGTGTGTGTGTGTGTGTCACCATAGCTAATTTTAATGCAGATTTAATGTCTGTCTTCTTAGTAGGTTTGGCTTTGGGGGAAAAAAATTCATTGGTTTAGAAAATAATTATGTAATATATGAAAATGATGAAAAATGAAATTAATCAAGGGAAGCTATTAATAGTTTTGCGTGTCTTTTAAAAAACTGCTAGTTTTATTGAAAATTTATCAAACTTAACCTTTGAAAATGAGACAGGTTATTATTTTCGAGGTTCAAGGTTTATTTTTTCCAAGAGAAGACAAGTTTTGTTGGATACGTATGTGTTTCAGTTTTTTAATCAAGCCAGGCTTCATTTTCTTACTTTTATGTAATGTATATGTGATAATTAAATAAGAAAACAGATTTAAAAAAAACTCTTTTTACCTAAAAGATGTGTTGAAACCTGAAAGTGACCTTTGTAAGTCACCATCTTTTTCTGAACCTTCATCCATAAATTGGGAGCAGTTTCCTGTGTCTTGCAGATTGCTCTTCAGCATTAAATGAATATCTATATAATGTACCTGTTGCAATACTTCCATGTAATAGGGACTCATTCCTTTCTTTGATATCTTTAACCCCAAAGACATCGAGGAGGGTACTGACTCCCCATACCGATCCTAGCTGGGGAAAGAATAGAGCTTGGGCTGCTTTAGTTTCGGGGTCACATTTAAGTGAGTTGGTTCTAGTGTGCTGTGTCTGTGGTTCTTACGCGTCAGCATGTTCCCCTTTTAGAAACTCTCCGTAATTTTATAGCCACGTAGCAGGTGCTTAGAGCGCTTTCACCATTAATACATTTTAAAATCACATTTGTAGATTTTGGACAGAAAAGTCAGGACCTTAACTACTAGTAGGAAGCAGGTAATGAGCTTGCAGGTACTACCAGATGGACATCTCTGCTGAGAACATCCAAGGATAAGCCACAAAATGAGAAGTGGACTTGAAACCCCTTTGCATCAGCATGCCTTAACCAAATGGAAGAGTTGAGGCTTTACTGCATATTTGTTATTATTTCATTTTTGATAGGCACCAGGTCTTGCTATGTTGCCCAGGCTGGTCTCAAATCCCTGGCCTCAGGTGATCCTCTGGACTCAGCCTCCCACAGTGTTGGATTACAGGACTGAGCCACAAGGTCTGGCCTTTGCTGCATGTTAATTTGGCATTTCAGCAGCTAAATGGGAAATTGCTTGCTTGTTGGGAAGACATGGAAAAGAGAAAAGTTTGATAAATGCATGCTGTGACTTCATGTTTGCAAAAAACCAAAATCTCACAATTGTCAGTACAGCCATAAATGCTAACGTCTACTTCTGCTCCTTGACAAATGGCATTGCTGGTAAGGACGAGGGAAATGGCCTGTGTTTAGGGTCAGGAATTCTTCCCTTTGCCTTAGAATAAAAAATAATTTTTTCTTGGAACGTAAGATTGAAAGTGTCTTCACAAGATTCACTTCCTGTGACATCAGTTTTAGAAGTCCTCCTTGATGTATATGGGTAGTTCACAACAGTGACTAACTTTGTGGTTAAATGACAAAGAAGGGTAAGTTGTTACCGGGAGAGCCATGTAGAGAACACATTCTTATTAGTGCTGTAAGTCCTTATCCAAGAGTCTGCATGCAGAACACAGGTGAATTTCATTCTTTTTCTTTGAAGCATTTTCTTTAGTCTTTTCACATCAAAATGAGGGAGGACTTTTGTGAGAATGATGAGAACGCTACTTATGGAAGATTGTTACGTTCTTATTGAAGTCTGAAATATGACTAAATCTTTCCAGCCTGTCTGATGCAGTTGAAGTGTGAACCTCTGATCAGAGAAAAACTGCCTTCACCTTGTCTTTTTCAAAGAGGGCGATGTAGGGAAGGCAAGATCCTCTTCATGACTTTTTGGAAGTGTGATTTTTATAGTCTTAGCAACATTTGTAGACTACATAATATGTGCAGAGCACTAAATGAGCTTACAGGTAATGAAATTTTAGACTTGGAGTTGACCTTAATTGTAATTTTATTTAATTTGCTTATTTTGAAAATGAGACAATTAAGAGGAAGTTTGCTGCCTCTTTAGGAAGTTAAACTATTTAACAGCTACGTGTGTTTATAAATATTCTTGAGTTTTATGATGTAGCAAGTGATGGATACTCACAAGCACACCGAGCATGTTTAAATACAGAGGATCTACAGAGTGATAACAAGTTTGCTAGATAATAGTGGTACATTTGCTAGGAAGAGATGGGATTTGAACCAATTTTAGTAAAAAGGGGAGGAAAGACAGATGTGATGGTGCATGCCTGCAGTGCTGGCTACTTGAGAGGCTGAGGCAGGAGGATTTCTTGAGCCCAAAAGTTTGAGGCTGCAATAGGCTATAACTGTGCTACTGCACTCCAGCCTGGGTGACACAGAGCAAGACAATGTCTTAAAAATCAGGCAGAGGAGGCTGGGCATGGTGGCTCATGCCTGTAATCCCAGCACTTTGGAGGCCAAGGTGGGTGGATCCCCTGAGGTCAGGAGTTCAAGACCAGCCTGACCAACATGGAGAAACCCTATCTTTACTAAAAATGCAAAATTAGCCTGGCATGGTGGCACCTGCCTTTAATCCCAGCTACTCAGGAGGCTGAGGCAGGAGTATTGCTTGAACCCGGGAGGCGGAGGTTGTGGTGAGCTGAGATCACACCACTGCACTCCAGCCTCAGCAACAAGAGTGAAACTTAATCTCAAAAAAAAAAAAAAAAAAAAAAAAGAGTGGGGAGCAGGGACAGGGCTGGGCATGGTGCCTTGTGCCTGTTAGCCCAGCACTTTGTGAGGCTGAGGCATGCAGATCGCTTGAGCTCAGGAGTTTGAGACCAGCCTAAGCAACATGATAAAAACCCCCTCTATAAAAGCAGAAAATTAGCCCAGTGTGGTGGTATGCATGGTGGCGTGCACCTGTAGTCTCAGCTACTCTGGAGGCTGAGGTGAGAAGATTGCTTGAGCCCCAGAGACAGAAGTTGCAGTGAGCCAAAATTGGACCCCTGCACTCCAGTCTGGATGACAGAGCCAGACCCTGTCTCAAAAAACAAAAGAAAAAATATTGGGAGAGGGACTTGGAGCAGTAGAGTTAAAGTAGATCAGAACTGCGGTAGGAAATGAGAATTGGTGGTGTGTGATAATTTGTGGGATCAGATATTGATCAGTAAATGTGTGTGTCTGTATGTGTGTGTCTATATGTGTGTGTGTTTGTGTGTTTAAATAGGAAATGGTGGCTAGGAGAGTTTTTTGTGTTAAATCTGAGTTGTTGGGGAGTTTTGGGTTGGTGAGGGGGAGACAGGGTGACCAGATAAGGAACTGATAAAATTTAGACACCTGAAAAAGAAAGGGAAGAAATG
This sequence comes from Ateles fusciceps, assembly GCA_036589455.1. Classification (NCBI taxonomy): domain Eukaryota; kingdom Metazoa; phylum Chordata; class Mammalia; order Primates; family Atelidae; genus Ateles; species Ateles fusciceps. The sequence goes on along the minus strand of JAZHEH010001266.1, from coordinate 10,170,235 downwards.
TACTAATATATTCTCAGGTAGTTAACCTCCTCAGCCCCATCTATTGGTCCTTGTGAATGTTATCAGTTCCCTTCATGAGCCATAGTTCTCACTTCTGTAGTCTTTCTTTCTTTCTCTCTCTCTCTCTCTCTCTTTCTTTTCTTTCCTTTCTTCCTTCCTTCCTTTCTTTTTTCTTTCTTTCTTTCTTTCTTTCCTTTCCTTTTCCTTTCTTTCCTTTCTTTCTTTCTCTCTCTCTCTCTTTCTTTCTTTCTTTCTGTCTTTTTTTTTTTTTTTGGTGACTGAGTTTTGCCCTTATTGCCCAGGCTGGAGTGCAATGGTGTGATCTCGGCTCACTGCAACCTCCTTCTCTCGGGTTCAAGTGATTCTCCTGCCTAAATTTCCCAAGTAGCTAGGATGACAGGTGCCTGCCATCACACCTGGCTAATTTTTGTATTTTTAGTAAAGACGGGGTTTCACCATATTGGCCAGGCTGGTCTCGAACTCCTGACCTCAGGTGATCCATCTGCCTCAGCCTCCCAAAGCGCTGGGATTACAGGTGTGAGCCACTATGCCCGGCCCACTTCTGTTCTTTTTCATATGCTATTTCATTTACTAATAATATCTTTCTCCATACCCCTACCCATAGGTTGAGTTATCTGTTCATTTGTGTGTTTAGACCTTATTCACCCTTCATTTTAGGGTGGTTGTTTCTATAATACATAAATGATATCTACAAATTTGACCTTTAATGGAGTAACAATGACAAACCACTGAAGGCTTTCCAATCAGGAGGGTGATGTGAGCAGATTTATATTTTAAAGCAGTGATTCTGAAGCTTTACGTTGCATCATAGTTGTCTGAAGGGCTTGTTAAAACACTAATTACTGGGCTCCATGCCCAGTTTATGATTCAGTAGGTCTGGGCTAGAGCCTGAGAATTTGCATTTCTAACAAGTTCCCAGGTGCAGTCTGAAGATCGTACTTATTTAGAGGGATCAGTCAGGCTGCCACAGGAATGAATGGGCATTTGTGGGTGGTTGGGCAGAACAGGAGCAGGGCAAATGACCTGAGAAATGTATCACTATTTCAGGTAAGAAATAATGATGAAGAAAAGTGAGTCTGCCAAGAGATACCTATAGACGGTAGTTGATTAGTGATGAGAAATGAAGGAAGAGACATCTGGGTTTCTGGCATAGGCATCCAAGTGGGTGGTGGTGCCATTCACTGAAGTAGGGAACACTCAATGACCAGATTTTCTGAGAGAGGTCAAGCAGGATAGTGATATGATTGTGTGTGTTGAGACCTGCAAGTCTGTCCGTGCACTGGCCATCACCTCAGTGGGGAGAGGCTCCCACTACTTTGGGAATCATCAGCTCGGGATTGAGAGTTAATCCATGGGAGTAGATGAGATTAGCTAGGAAGATGAGTGAGGAAAAGAGCACCTGGGACAGAATGCCAAGTGTCACAACTCATTACGGGAAGCTGGAGGAAGAGAAGGAATTGTTAGAGAGGATGACAACGCCAGGAGTGTACCAGTGCTATTGTGGAAACCCAGAGGAAGATGTGTTTAGAAGGGAGGTGGGTAGAGCCGGGCGTGGTAGCTCACGCCTGTAATCCTAGCACTCTGGGAGGCCGAGGTGGGTGGATCACCTGAGGTCAGAAGTTTGAGACCAGCCTAACCAACGTAGTGAAACCCTGTGTCTATGAAAAATACAAAGGTTAGCTAGGTGTGGTGGCAGGCACCTGTAATCCCAGCTGCTCCAGAAGCCAAGGCAGGAGAATCGCTTGAACCTGGGAGGCAGAGGTTGGAGTGAGTCAAGATCACATCATTGCACTCCAGCTTGAGTAACAGAGTGAGACTCCCATCTTAAAAAAAAAAAAAAAAAAAGAAGGCGGGAGAGAAACAGCATCAGTTGCTGCTGGGGAATGTCAGGAAATTAAGTACTGAAAAGAGTTCACTTGAGTTCACAACGTGGAAGTCCATCGTGCATTCACATAGCGCTGACTCAGCCTGGTTTGGGCCAGGCTCTATGCTAGACACTGAGGGCTCAACCATGACTGACATTTTTTTCCAATGACTTGGAAGAAGAGAAGGCCGCCAGCCTGCGGATTAGGAGGGTCAGGACAGAAACTATTTACACAGTAAGTTCCAGAAGACTGGAAGGAGAGAGGGGAGCAGAGTAGAGGGTCGGGTAGCTGGGGGATTTTCATGATGATGACACTGATGGAAAAGACTTGAGCACGTTTAAATGTAATGTGAAGATTCAGAGGGAGAGATTGAAGATTTGGAAGGGAGAGAAAAGCTGGCTAGAGGAATGTCCATGGGAATATGCGATGGGAAGGAGACCACAGCCCAGACCCTGCATGGGTGGTCTGCATGCCTATCCCACAGAACCAGCTTGATATTGAGTTCTATTTGAGCATGCTTAAAGGTCCCATTCAGGTTTGCCTCACTTACGTGCCACATAGCCTTAATTTCCAGCATTAAAAATTTATTCCTTTGGACTACTTTCCTTTAGCGATACGGAAGATATTCCTGGGGCAGGGAGGATAACACATGACAGAAGTAGACTCTAACGAGCAAGTAAATACTTAGCTCCCCTTTATCTTGATGGGAGATAGTGAGCTTGTGGTGCACAGGAGGAAGAGATGGAATCCTGGAGTCTGTCTTAGCCTGCCTGGTTTCAGTTCTGTTGGAGTGGAGACGAAAGGCCCTGTATGATTTTCACACAGTTTTGGCAGCCGTCTCCTTGAGATCAGTTTATTAATGGTATTAAAATATGACAGAGTTGATTGCGTGTTCAGCAAGCCTCTGGGTAACTCAGTGTCCCCTGCTCTACCATGTGTGAGGTTACAAATGAGGTCATATGACCATCAATGTTAAAATATTGCTGATGATTGCTCCCACTTAGGTGGTAGGCAGGAGCTCAGTCCTCTTCATGACCCCTCTTGATTCTCTCTGAGGGGCATCACACATGGTTCACAAACAGTTCTATCATTCTCCTCTGCTGGGAAAGCCACTTGGAGTAGATATCTTGGTGCTGGCACCATGATTTTCTGTGAGGATGGAAAGCATCTGCCCAGGATTCTCCTTGAATCCCAAGTTGCAAAACTTTCAGAGAGCCAATTTGTGCTAATACCATTGTTCCTGACTACATCAGAGTCTCAATTCTTTAAAGAAATAAGGCGCCTTTTATGCTTTAGTCTATGTTTCACCTGTGTGGCTACAGTGGGCAACACTGCCTTCCTCTTCCACTGTCTTCCCTAATTCTGTGATGCTTTCCCCTCGTGGAAACTGAGTCATGCGGTGGACACCTGGGAAAGGCCTTTGAGATTTTGCCAAAGTCAGAATTTCACTTTTGGATCCCCCTAGGATTAGAGAAGCCTGTATTCTGTAAATTAAACTTCAGTTTAAATGTCCTAGACCACTGCTGTCCAATGGAACTTTTCATAATCTGTGCCGAATAACCATTAGCTGTTTCAACACTGGTGAGTGTTGAAATGTGGCTAGTGTCACTGGGGAACTGAATGTTAGATTTTATTTAATTTTAATTACTTTAGAGTTTAATAGTCGCAAGTGGTTAGGCAGTGTAGCTCTAGACCAGTGGTTTTGAAATTTGATCATGCATCAGAATCAACTGGAGGACTTGTTAAAGCATAGATTGCTGGGCCCCATCTTCCCCAAAGTTTATAATTCGGTTGGTCTGGGTCAGGGCTTGAAAATCTGCATTTCTAACAAGTTCCCAGGTGATGCTGCTAGCCTGGAGGAAGCCATATTTGAGAATCACCACCGTAGACTTTGTTCTAGTATTTAATTAACATGCTAACTATCGCAGATAGAATTGCCATCAGCCAGTCATCAGGGTTCTGGGTCAGCTAGTTGACAAGCAGCCTAGTATCTCCCCTCCTTTCCCATCCCTAAACCACACTGGGTCCTTTTTTTTCAAAAACATTATCTTTAAGGCTGATTCATGATACTTTTAAGCAGCTACAGTAGCTGAAACATTGGGCTACTGGGGAAATTCCAGCCTTGAACAGATTATGGTTTTCATTCCAGCTTTATTAATTTGTTCACTAACCTTATAAGAAATTAGACTGTATGTGTGGTACATGTAGCCTGTGAGTAATTTTATCTTTGCCTAGCTCATACTTGGCATTATATTTAATGATTTCTGTGTCCATGCTGGCTAGCCTGGGCTCAGAGGGACTGTCCCTACAATCATTTTTTAATGAGTAGCTTTTTAATCAATTGAAAAAATCATTTTTAATATGGTCTAATAATTTTTTTTTTTAATAATAGAGCATTGTCTTAGGGGTGATTGTTTATACAAAGGTCTTTCTCAGAAAGCATATTGGGATATTTACAGATGAAATGACATGCTGTCTGAGATTCCCTTTAAGGGCCTGGTTGGGAAAGGGTAGCCAAAACCAGATTGCAGAACGTTGATGATTGTTGAAGTATACATGGAAGTGCAGTATACTATTCTTTCAACTTTCGTAATTGTTTGAAATTTTACATAATAGGTTGAAAAAAAAGCATACTCTTAGAGAAACTAAATACAGCATGTTTGTGAAGTACCAGCTGAATAATTGGCATTAAAAATGAAAAGTAGTTTGTTGGTTTTGTTTTAGGGAATTAAACTGGATAAAGAATGTAATGGGTGATCTAAAGGAAATGGAAGAGAATAGCAATTGTTAAAATGTAATAGATTATAGACCATTCTTAAGGAAGAATCTGCAGATTGCAAAGGACTTGATATGTGTGTATGGTGTTTAAGTAGGGGAAATACACCCCTACTGATTTTTCTGTATACCATTATAGATACCTCTTCTTAACAAATCCCAGCACAACTGGTGCTCACTGTGATGTGTCAAAGTTTTATTTGATTTGGACAAAGACAAATATTTTATAAGTTTAATATATATAGAGGCAGGAAGGAGGGAAGGAAGTGGCAATTCATACCACTGGAGTTCACAGGCAGCTAAACTTTTCTGGGTGGCCCAGTTTAGATTTTTTGAGTATAAGGATGATATTTACCCTGAAACAGAAGAGTTAAAGAACAAAAAATAAACAAAAAACAAGACTTTTGTCAGTCTTCTAAAGGTTGTGTGATTAAGCTCACCTTTTTTTTTTTTTTTTTTTTTTTGAGACAGGGTTCTTACTCTGTCACCCAGGCTATAGGGTGCATGATGAGATAATAGCTCACTGCAGCTTTGATCTCCCCAGGCTCTGGCAATCCTCCTGCCTCAGCTTCCCGAGTAGTCGGGATTATAGGTATGTGCCACCATGCCTGCCTAATTTTTAAAAAGTTTTTACATAGGTAAGTCTCACTGTGTTGCCCAGGCTAGTCTTAAACTCCTGAGCTCAAGCCATCCTCACACCTCAGCTTCCCAAAGTTTTGGGATTATTGGTATAAGCCACTGTGGCCAGCCGTCAACTTATTTTTGACTTAGAAGAAAATCTCAGATTTTCTTCAGATTTTCTTCAGTTAGATAATAATTGAAGTTGAGTATTTGAAATTTCTTTGACAATTATAGGAAGCAAAGAAGTGGTTTTATTAAATAGCAGTGAGCTTCATGCCAATTTATAGTATGTAACTGAGGCCTGCTTTTTCCTTTTGAGGTAGCCAATTTGTTCCCGTCTTTTTCCACTTTGAAATGTCTCTTTAAATGCATTTTCACCCCATTTCTACCCCCCATCACCTTCACCCGCTAGTGCAGTCCTTACTACCTTCTGCCTAGATTATTGCTGCTCATAGATTCCTTCACTAGATGGTCTTCCCCTCAAGTAGTGCCCTTTCCCTTCCCTTTCCTCCAGTGATTTTGCTTTTCTTTGACTGTCTTCCGTCCTTGGACCAAACAACTTAGCAGTCATTTGTTCTTCCATGTGTATTGCTTTTTGTTTGCCAGTTACATAAAAAGTATGCCTGTGTATTACCATATGATATTACAGTAGGTATCTAATAGTGCTGGTATTCAGTTGAAAATATTTGTCAAATGTAACAAGATCTGTAGTCTCTTTAATTTTTAATGCTTACCTGTAATCTGATAGAGAATACATTTTTCAAAGTGGCATCTTCATTGATGTATTGTTACTCACAAGCCTGCAGGCTGTACTCACGGGCATAGATATGTTTCCAGATGTGTTTTCTCCTATGCCCATTGAGTTCATTAAAACATGCCTGGCTATGTGTGTAAGGGAGCTGCTTAAAAATTTTGGCAGTATAGGTGATTGCACCTAGCATTTGGTGATTTCTAAAAAAAAAACAACAAATCCGTAATAATAGACAGCTGTTCTGTATCTGTTTGTTTCAGCACTGCTGAGTGTTTAAGTATTTATTGCTTAGTTTTAAATTTTGGATAATAGTATTGGTTTATAGTTCCCTTTTAGGGAGTTGCTTCTAAGAGTGTGTTCAAAGGACATGGTGCCTTTGACTCTTGATGGAGTTTGAGTAATGGTCATGTAAGAGTAACATAAAAGAATCCTCCGGTGACCTGAAATTGTTAATTGTCGGGATAAGCATAGACTGTCCCCTCAGTTCAAACCAACAGACTGCGGAACTTGCTCATAAAACTCTCTTCTTTGACTCGGAAAGAGAGGGTGGACATGGAGTAAAACTCCTGGGGGTTTTCTCTTTTTGGACTGTGAGTATGGCATAAAAGGAAACCTTCCGTAACTTGAGAATACTGTGTGAACCCAGATGCACTCATCAAAGCATTTGTTGTACACCTATGCATTAGACTCTGTAATTCTTGTGAAGCCTTGCACCATTTTCAGCATTGAATTTAAAAGTAGGTCAGTGACCACAGTGAGGTAAGAAAAATATTTTTTGAAAAGCGAAAATCCTTGGAGAGTGCTGCTTTGATAAGACCTATAAGCTTTCCCCCAGATAGCTGATTACATGCGGGTATCTGGATTTCCTACGTCTCTCATGCCCTTGTCCCTGGAAGAGTCTCTGAAATACAGAATTGTTTAGTGCATTTAAGCCATGCCCTTTGTGGAGAAGAAACCAAAAGACCTGTGCCTGGCAAAGCCATGTTGAAGCCTCTAATAATGTCTAATGTCTGTTGGGTAAGATGGCACTCAGTACTCAAGACCCAAAACACAGAACCTCACCAAGCAAACACATCAGAAGGGGTGTTCAATATTTCTCTTTTTGTAGATGCTTTTGTGCCTCTTAGTTGCTAGAAAGGACTAGATGATGTCTGTTTTGGACACACTTCTTCCCTCTTTCTCTCTCTGGTTTCTCTCTCTTTGGTTTCTCTTTCCTGAACTATGGAATTTTTGTTGCATGATAGCCTCTTAGATGTGTAATCTTCATGCTTAATATGCAGTGATATGCAGGGGAACAGATTCTGGGACTACTTTTTTCCTTTTTTTCTCTGCTCATAGGCCTTGGTGTGAGATTCCTTTTTAGGATTTTTCTACCATCTGATGGATTTCTGCAAAATTAATTAAGAGTGTAAAGTTTCGGGGGGCCGGGCGCGGTGGCTCACGCCTGTAATCCCAGCACTTTGGGAGGCCGAGGCGGGCGGATCACGAGGTAAGAGATCGAGACCGTCCTGGTCAACATGGTGAAACCCCGTCTCTACTAAAAAATACAAAAAAATTAGCTGGGCGTGGTGGCGCGCGCCTGTAGTCCCAGCTACTCGGGAGGCTGAGGCAGGAGAATCTTGAACCCGGGCAGCGGAGGTTGCAGTGAGCCAAGGTCGTGCCACTGCACTTCAGCCTGGTGCCTGGTGACTGAGTGAGACTCAGTCTCAAAAAAAAAAAAAAAAAAAAAAAAAGAGTGTAAAGTTTCTAAATGTTTTTTTCCTGACCTCTCCCCTAAAAATCTGTAGTTTTATGACGGGACTGTGGGGGGCTCCCACCCTTGCAGGGAAGCACCAGTGAAGGTTTTCATGGTAAGTGCTTATTTGAGAGGTTTAAAATTACATGATTTTAGCTTCCAGAGAACAGGGAAAACCTTCCCTTTAGGTCCATATCATGTGAGAGGAGCTTTGGGGTTGAATAGACTGAATGTTCCTACTTGTGGTCTTGTTTTCACTGCTTGGTTACCTAGTGCAAACAGATTTATATGAGAGTTGTGGCTTTTTAGAATACAGACAGTCGTCAAAAAAAAATCCAAAGACTTTAGAAAATGGAATTTGCTTATAGAAGCTTCTTGGATGCTGGTGTCAAACAAATTTGCTAAAGCATTAATGTGACCACGTTTGACAGACTGCATAAACTTCCTACATTTTCCCAGAGTGGTCTAACGAGTTACCACTGCCTTTATACATTCCACCCTATATATAAACCTTTCCTCATTCAAACAGATTTCAAGGAAAAAGTTCATATCCTATTCCAAATCTACCGATTGCCTCTTCTATACTCTCTTCCACTTTCAAGTCCTTTGTAACAATGGCTCTTTCTGTTGCCCACATAAAAATATTCTAATTTTTGAAATAGGCTCACAAGGAGTTTCAATCACTGAGAGCTTAGGGAATAAAAACTAATTTTAGGCCGGCGCGATGGCTTATGCCTGTAATCTCAGTACTTTGGGAGGCCGAGGCAGGTGGATCACAGGGTCAGGAGATAGAGACCATTCTGGCTAACATGGTGAAACCCCGTCTCTACTAAAAATACAAAAAAACTAGTGGGGTGTGGTGGTGTGCGCCTGTAGTCCCAGCTACTCGGGAGGCTAAGGAAGGGGAAATTGCTTGAACCTGGGAGGTGGAGGTTGCAGTGAGCTGAGATCGCGTCACCGCACTCCAGCCTGGCGGCAGAGCAAGACTCTATCTCAGAAAAAAAAATGAAAAACCAAAAACCCAACTAATTTTAATATTTGCATTAGCGAAACAATTAGACAAATATACTGCAGAAAATCATACACATTTCTAAACCAAATGCATAAGGGCTGTATTAATCAGAACTTGTAGTTAAGCCTTATTTTTTTCTTTGCTTTACATCAATAAGAGGCAAGACACAAGAAAAGCTGAAGGATTTAACAAATCAACAGCAGTTTCACTTCTGAGTAACATAACGAGGTGAGGACAGAGTCAGCTCAGTTCTCTCCTTCTGCAGTGTTCCACAGCGAGCGTGGAGAAAACAGTACCTTCAGGTACTACAGGCTTTTCGTGTATTGTAATTACAACAGTTAGAAACTTTAGTAATACGATTCGGTGTTACATTTAAGGGTGAAAACTAAAAAGCGTCTCTGATTTTAAGTAGATTGTTTATTTGAAAAACTATTCATTCTCCTAACGTTTTTCTGTTTAAAAAAAAGATCAGCTCATCTTCATTATCCATACAGCCACATACACCACGCATATCCAGAAGTCGCCATGGTTAGAGTGGCCAGGAGCAGAGCCTTCCTCAGCTTCCCCTGACCCCCTTCTTCCTTCTCACTAAGTCAACCCCACGTGACAACTCCTCTTGCTGTCTGATACCCCATCGCAATATCATCTGCCTGACTTCACTGTCTCCTGCCTAAGCTCTCACAAAAGCTCATAGCCTCTTACCTGTCCACTCCATCCTTCAAAATCATTGACAGTTGTCATCTTTACAAACAGAACAAGATCATGAGGTCATGTCCCTGCTTGTGTCCATTACCCACGACGGTGGTTTTTGAAGGTGCTTCTGGGATGTGGCAGGTCCTTGGGTCTCCAGATTGTGCCCCTCCCTAACCCTCAGTTGGCACAGTTCTACTTTCGTTCTGTCTTCTAAGCTTGGAGTAAGATTTTGTTGAATAAAACATTCCAGGATGTAGAAAAGTTTGAAAACCATGGGAGCAGATAACTGCTAAAATGCTGGGCCCCTCCCTGTATTTTGTTGGAGGTGCTAACTTTGAACTCTTGGCCTTTGGTTTTCTTTTCTTTTCTTTGCCTCCCTCCCTCCCTTCCTTCCTTGTCTGTCTGTCTTTCTTTCTGTCTTGCTCTGTTGCTGGAGTGCAGTGGAACGATCTCCGCTCATGCAACCTCCACCTCCCAGGTTCAAGCGATTCTCCTGCCTCAGCCTCCCAAGTAGCTGGGATTACAGGCATGCGCCACCACACCTGGCTAATTTTTATATTTTTAGTAGAGATGGGGTGTTGCCATCTTGGCCAGGCTGGTTTTGAACTCCTGACCTCAGGTGATCCACCCGCCTTGGCCTCCCAGTGTGCTGTGCTGGGATTACGGACATGAGCCCCTGCACCCTGCCTATGTTCACATTGCTGCCACTTCTCCAGTTTGAGGGGTCCATGCTAATTGAATCTCTATTGTGACCAGTGTTTTTATGCATACTAATTTATGTAATCTGTACCTGATTGACATAGGTACTAACATCAGCACCGTTTTATGGATGAGACTGAGGCATAGAGGTTAACCACCGTGCCCAAGGTTCTATAGTCAGTCAGTGGCCGAGTTAGGATTCAGAGGCTGGAGGTCAGCCAGCTTGCGCCGGAGTCCACACTCTGAAACACTAGACTCTCGGAACAAACGGGTTGCATTCACATAATTAGGTAGCTTTTCAAGACTAGTAGAAGAAGCACAGCCACTGGATTCTTCTTCTACAGACTTCACTTTTGACTGTGGGCCAAATGTGCCCTCACATTTTGATAAGCCCAGGCCTGTGTGGGGCAAGTTTGGAGGTAAAAAGAATCAGAGCAGGAGAGAATAGACTATAAAGTAGAGAAAGAGAGGAAACAGGCCATTTTCCGCAAACCCAGAAGAACCCGGCCTGCGGGCTCCCTTGCCTTGATCTGAAGTCTGGGAGCCATTCATTTGTATGCCCTTTCATTTCTCATGCTAGGACAATGCCACAGTCACTCTGACCTAATTGTATGGCTCCCTGTTCCCTTCCCTCTTTTCACTCCAAAGTGAATAAATTTGTTGCTTTGGCGACTCGAAGTGTTAGAATCTTTTTTCTTTCCCCATCCCTGAAAGACAGTTGAGGGACTTGTGGGGATAAATTTTGAAGAAAAATCTGGAAATTGTTCAAATTGGATTTTCAGGAGTATGACTTATTTAACTCAGAGAAGCTGGTCCGAAGGCAGCCTCTCGCCTGATGACCCCCTCCTTGCCTGCATCTTTTCTCACATGAGTTTTGGTCCTGGAAGTCTGCTCAGGGTTGCTACTTTACTGTTGTGAGCAACAACCACTACGCAGTGGGTTGAAGGAGCAAAAACTTCTTTGCAAAGTGTGGGTTGGTAGGAATTTGCATATCCCACCCCCAAATTTTTCTTAACACTTTTGTAATGGGACAAACGTGACTGCTCAGAGGTTCCCACAGGGGCCTTTTGTAAGATATTCATATTCCCCCATCTGTGGGAGGTGGGGGGGCTGTTAAGTATGTGTTTGTGTTGGGGAGAGTAGTAACCAAGCAACTCCTTTGCTGGCAGGGGGGGGGGATGCCGTGGGCCAAGGGCTTCCTTTGCATACCTTTGTCGAGGGCCAGATGGGGAGGGCTGTCAGGTGAGATGCAATTAGCCATGGAAGCAGCAGGGTTTGGTTCTCCAGCTCTCAGTGTAATTGTAAACCAGAGTTAAGCCTCAGTGTGGTGCTGGATTAGAAAGAAAATATGGCTGAATGGCCGGGTGCGGTGGCTCACACCTTTAATCCCAGCACTTTGGGAGGCCCAGGTGGGCAGATCATGAGGTTAGGAGTTTGGGACCAGCCTGACCAACATGGTGAAACCCTATCTCTACTAGAAATACAAATATTAGCCAGGCACAGTGGCGAGCACCTGTAATCCCAGCTACTCAGGTGGCTGAGGCAGGAGAATTGCTTGAACCCAGGAGGCAGAGGTTGCAGTGAGCCAACATGGTGCTACTACACTTCAGCCTGGGTGACAGAGTGAGGCTCCATCTCAAAAAAAAAAGAAGAAAGAAAAAAAAATACAGCTGAATGAAATGTCAGGAGTGGATTCTGGGCCCTGACTGACCCAGTGTGATTAACAGATTCCGTCATTAGGATCAGCCTGCTCAGAAATACCCTTTGCGTGTATATATTTAAAAGAGCTTTCTGTGTCATGTTTGAACTGTGAATTATTGGGCATTATTAACACTTGGTGGGGGAGGGGAAGGAGACAAAGAATCCTCAGCCCTTGGTGTTAGAGGAGGGGGACGATCCAGTTTGTGGATTGCCAGGATGCTTGTTTTGTTCCCTTCCTCCCCTGCTGCCCAGCCTTCTGGCTGTATTACTGCTTATTCGCCTCTTTGTGAGAGAAAGAAACAAAAGAAGTTCAGATTCAATGCCTGCTTTTGCTTTTGGGTTAGCAGCCTTCGTTGAAAGTTAGCTGAGTGAGAGAGGAAAGGGGAAGGTAAAGACATGTACTATCTCTTTAGCTTATTGACTGATTTAGATTGTATGCCAATCTGTCCCTTGCATGCTGTCTGTGAGGGCAGATCCATCAGGAGCAGAAAGTGAAAAGGAAAATTGTATATAACAGAAAGCCAAGGCATTACAGCCTAATTGGAAACAATACATGCCCCAACTGTGCTCTCATGTCCTAGCCAAGAACACAGTTTCAAAAACATGAGAAATAAGGATAATGAAATGAAAAACACTTTCGAAAGCTTAAATAGCTCAGGTACTGTATTGTAGGCAAATGAAAAATTAATTATCAGATTTGTGGGTTTTTCTGGCTGGGCGTGGTGGCTCATGCCTGTAATCCCAGCACTTTGGGAGGCTGACGCAGGCAGATCACTTGAGGGTCAGGAATTTGAGACCAGCCTGGCCAACATGGTGAAAACCCCATCTCTACTAAAAATACAGAAAATTAGCTGGGCATAGTGGTGGGCGCCTATATTCTCAGCTACTTGGGAGGCTGACACAGGAGAATCACTTGAACCCAGGAGGTGGAGGTTGCAGTGAGCCGGTATTGCACCATTGCATTCCAGCCTGGGCCACAGAGTGAGACTCTGTCTCAAAAAAGAAAAAAAAAAATTGGTTTTTTTTCTTTGCAGTTGAGAAAAAGATATGCAATAAGTGACAAATATGGCTCTTTTAATTATTTTCTTAATCTTTTTTTTTTCTCTTGTATTAAATTTAAGACTGTAGACTTCCCACTAGATCTTGGAGACACCAAGGTGAAAATCTTCACACATTAAGTTGAAAATATCTCTCTCTGGGTGGGTGTAATGTTTCACTTGTGAAAGAACTGTTAAAATCCTGCTGGATCACGGGCAGCATAGGGTGCAAAGGCACAGAAAAAGCTCATTTTTACTGAAGGAGTTTTAGAGCCAATGTCAGCTGACAAACTTTGTCTATTCCTGCCACCATCCTGGAGTATTTGCTCCATTGTTTGCTTGCTTTGGAGGAATGTGGGCAGAAAGGGATGCTGGGAACTCTTCATTAAGATCAAGGCCTGGTTCTTCAAGGACCACTGAATGATTGGACCCTTCATCAGCATGCAGGAGGAAGGGATCGAGAATGGCTGTTCATGCCGTTGATTTAATTGGTCAGAGAAAGGGCCGAAGAAGGGGCAGTGACCACAGAGGAAAGTACTCACTGCCTGCAGCTGTTCCTGTTCTGATGATCAGGGCATTGCTGGAGGAGCTCCAGATGCCGAGGGGAAGCTTGCATCAGTGCTGCCTCAGGGTGGGAAAACCCCATCCTGATACCTTACTTTGAAGTAGAGATGTGATTGAAAGGGTCCCCAGGCCTTTATGAGGAATCCCTGGATGGAGGAAGAAACTGTGCCACGCAGAAGTCCTGGGGATGTTCAAAGCCTGCCTCAGAGGTTTTCTCTTCAAATGAGCATCCCTGGAGCTGGGAGACAGCTCTTCTTTCCTATAGAAGCTGAGAAGGGGAGGTCAGGCAGGGAGGGTGAGGGGAAAACCAGCACCAGAAGGCAGGCAAGAAAGAAAAAAATGAAGCAGATGGGAAGTACACTTAAAAGGGTTGGGGATAGGGTAGGGTTGGCTAGGATTAAAAGGCAAGAGGATGAAGGCCTCGGAGGAGAAAAAGCAGATAAAGAAATAGAATCAAATCAGATGAAGTCCTTTTCGGGGGAAGGATGATGTTAAGGAAATAAATCAACAGAATGAGGAAAGGCACTGTGAAACCACCAGAGGAAAGTTCCAGCCAGTGCACAGGAGGGAAGAAAGCTCTTGTTTGAAATGGAAGCTGATGTTCTAAAGGAGCATTGAGGGTGTTCGAGCAACATTTAGATATGGGGGCCACCAAAGCTTCCATTTGTTTATTGAGTACCTACTATAGGCAGGCTGGATGCTGTGCTAAGATTTAACAAAATAAAGATGAATGTAACACAGTTCTTCATGGGACTCATAATGGATGACAAACATAAACAGGCAGCTTTTAAACATTACCGTAATTGTAGTGATATAGATATATATTACTTGTCATATCATATTTTTCTTTTGATTTTTGAGACTGAGTTTTGTTGTGTCACCCAGGCTAGAGTGCAGTGGTGTGATCACAGCTCCCTGCAGCCTTGACCTTCTGAGCTCAAGTGATCCTCCTACCTCAGCCCTCTGAGTAGCTGAGACCAGAGTATGTGTATGTGCCACCACACCTGGCTTATTTTTATAATTTTTGAAGAGACGGGGTCTCACTACGTTGCACAGGGTGGTCTTTAACTTCCAGCCTCAAGTGTTCCTCCCACCTCAGCCTCCCAAAGTGTTGGGATTACAGGTGTGAGCCACTCTGCCCAGCCTCATATTTTTCTTCATTGGATGATGCCCACAAAGTGCAGCATATGTCTTGACTAATGCATTTGAATGTAAGGATAGAACATTAGGTAAATGCAAGAGGGGGAAGGTTTGAGTCAGAAATTTTGTCCTCTCTTTAAGGTCCCCGAAGATGTAAATTTCTTTGACGACCTCTTATTTTGATCAAATTTTCTTTCCAACTATTCTGTGACTAGAAGGAAGAAGAAGACTTTGGGTCAACTTCACTTTTTAGCATCGTAGATTCGGTAGATGAGTTTGAAAAGGTCACATAAATGAGCGCCTTGATCATTTACCTGTTTTGGTGAGCCAGGAGCAAGAAGAGTACTAAAATGTTGATGACTCATTGATTGTTTTGTGGAGACAGCCATGTTGCCCAGGCTGGTCTCAAACTCCTGGCCTCAAGCAGTCCTCCTGCCTTGGCCTCCCAAAGTGCTGGGAATATAGGCATGAACCACTGCGCCTCAGAATGTTGAATTGAACACGTTGTCTGAAAACCAGATGAGCCACTACTTGCTTCTGAAGAACGTGGTGTGCTCCTTGACTCAAGACTGATGTATAGTGTGCCTTTCAGTTTACTCTTCTGTGTTACAATTCGGAGAGAAGTGGGGTATTTTGACAACATTTGCTATGAGGGAATACGCTTTGGAGAAATTTCATGATTAAAATGTTTTTGAGTGACACTGTATCGCTACCAATTCTGGTTTTGATAACGTGTAGCTTTTAGTGCCTGAAGAATGGAGTTGACTGTTAAGAGTCTGGTAAATATTGGAAATAAATTAGAGTTGTGGGCAGGAAGTAAAAGTTATCAGAGTTGGATGAGGAATTTGGAGATCTCAGAGGGAGATGGTAAAAAAAATAGTTGAGAAATTGAGACTTGTTCGTTGGTTTATTGAGTGTATACTATGGTAGGATCTAGCAAAATAAAGATGAATACAGCCCTTCTCCATGGAACTCACAGTGGGGTGACAAACACGAACAGATGGCTTTTAAACATTCCCATCATTGTGGGGGATATGGATGTGCTCTAAGACTTGTTTTTCAAGATGAGTGAAGCGGGGAGAAAAGTCTGTGAAGCTGATGTTAGATGAAGATGTGCTAACTAGACTGGTACCTAAATCTCCAAAGCAATGACACTTACCACACAGACTTTGGGGTCCACATTCAACTTAAGAAATCGCTCTCAACTCTTTGTGGTGGGTGGATGTGGGTCTGAGAGCATGGTGTATAGCAGAGAAGGCCTTGGTAAGAAAAAAATGACACAAAGATGGGTGTTTTCTATTGCTACTGGAACAAATTACCACACGTTTAGTGGCATGAAGTAACACAGATTTATCATTGTACAGCTCTGGCAGTCAGAAACCCAACATGGGTCTCAGTGGGCTAAAACCAAGGTGTTGGTGAGGCTGTGTTCCTTCTGTGGGCTTTAGGGGAGAATCTGTTTCCTGGCTATTTCCAGCTTCTAGAAGCCACCCACCTTCCTTGGCTTGTGGCCCCCTTCCTCTATATTCAATGCAAATAATGTCAGGCCAAGCCCTTCTCATGCTTGCATATCCCCCAGTTTTCTGGCCAAAGCCTCAGAAGGTTCTCCGTCTACGAGGATTCATGTGATTAGATTGGGCCACCCAGATAATTCAGGATAATCTCACTTTCACAAGGTCTTCAACTTTAATCATATCTGCAAAGTCCCTTTGCCATGTAACGTAACATATTCACAGGTTCTGGGGATTGGGATGTGGACCTCTTTAGGGACCATTATTCTGCCTACCAAAGAAGTGGGGCTTGGCCCTTTCTCTAGTGCCTGTGGCTCTCTAACCCAGTTGAATGGGCCTCTAAATTAATTTTCCTTCAGATTTCTGTACCTGTGCCATAAGTGCTAGACAGCCTCATTTGATGTATTATTCCCTGACTTAGAAATACTCTTTGGCTCGGCACTCAGGTAACTCCATAGTGGGGTCCTTACTTACCCTTGTCTTAGTCCAGAACAAGAACTCTGTTCCGGTTGGATGAGTTTACTCACTGTTGCCCTTCATTCCCTGTTCGTTGACTGCACATTTCTGACTCCCTGCCTGAATTGTTCCTTCCAAACCAGAATGCGTCCTTCCTTTATTTCTGCCCACACTTTCTATGCATCCTGCGACACTGGCCATCCTCACTCCACATTTGAACTTTATCATAATTACCTAGTACTATTATTTAACTTTCACAAGAATGCATTTGCTCTTTTCATCAGTACCCCCATCGTAAAATACTTGGTAAAAAGTCAGTCTTGGGATTCACCCTCAGAGACACTGATTACATGTTCTGGTATGGGGCCAAGAAGTTTGGCATGAAACAGCCTCTGAGGGTGATGCTGGTATAGGTGGCCCCCACACAATGCTATGCAGGAAACTCCTTGAGGGAAGATGATTGACCTATGCACTCGGAATGATAGGCATCATGCTTTGCATGTAGGTGGAGGTTATTATGTTTCTGGGAAATGACACCAGTTTTCTGAAGGAAAGTTTTTTTTTTTTAAAATTGAGACGGAGTCTCCCCTGTTGCCACGCTGGAGTGCAGTGGTGTGATCTCCGCTCACTGCAACCTCCGCCTCCCGAGTTCAAGGGATTCTCCTGCCTCAGCCTCCCCAGTAGCTGGGACTACAGGCCCCCACCACCATGCCCAGCTAATTTTTGTGTTTTTATTAGAGACAGGATTTTACCATGTTGGCCAGGATGGTCTTGATCTCCTGACCTCGTGATTCGCCCACCTCAGCCTCCCAAAGTGCTGGGATTACAGGCGTGAGTCACCATACCTGTCCCTGAAGGCAAGTTTTAATCGAGAGTGTCTTGTAGGAAGTGTGTAATAGAGTTAAGGGCACCAAACTGTGTATTATCTTTTTGAAGCCAGCTGTTGAGTGTGAAAATTCAAAGGTAGACAGAGAGCCAGTCTGTGTCCCAGAGTGGACATGGTAAGATGATACAATTGAGATCTGGTATAACCATTATAATGGCAAAATTACCAAACCTGTAGATTTTTTTTTTTTTTTTAAACTTTTTCTGTGTTTCAGGGACCTTATGCAGATGATCAAAAGCAGAAATTTTGTCATGGAAAAGATTTGAAAAAAGGGAAGATAGCCAATTTTTGAGAGCATGTAGAGAGAACTCTGCTTTCAGTGCTCATTGTGGTAACTAGTTCTTCTTGATGACTGGAATGCAAAGAACACGCAAAGATTTGAATTCCCACTGAACCAAGCATTTTTGGAATGAGGTCTTTCATGAATATGCCATGATTTTGATTTCTGCTTTTGTTAAGATGGCAATGGAGTCTTTGTTATTTTCTTGAGTCTCTAAAGAGTTCTAGATTTCCTGAAGAGTTAAGTCTAAGTGATCGATTTATTTCACAAAATTGATTTTGTCTTTTTACGTTATTTTGGGTTCTTATAGCATAAAATAAAACTTACAGGCATATTAAGCAATTTTTTGTTTCTTTCAATTTTGTGCCTTTTATTTTCCTATCAA
Source organism: Ateles fusciceps (assembly GCA_036589455.1). Classification (NCBI taxonomy): domain Eukaryota; kingdom Metazoa; phylum Chordata; class Mammalia; order Primates; family Atelidae; genus Ateles; species Ateles fusciceps. The sequence goes on along the minus strand of JAZHEH010001266.1, from coordinate 10,152,103 downwards.
CTTTATAGACGTTGAAAGGGAAGGCGTCTGTTTTCATTGAGAGATCTTTTAAAAACTAGCCATTTCAGAGTTCCTATTATAGGGTTCTACCTATTATAAATAAAGGAAGTTAATCTGGGCCAGATGAGGTATTAAAAATAACAGATAACTGTGTGAATACAATAAAATCTATTGAATTGCATACTTTAAATGGGTACTTTGTATGGTATGTGAAATATATCTCAACAAATCTGCTAAAAAAAAAATATAAATAAAGCAGAAAAGAAAAACCCAGATGTTTCTGTGAACTGGAAGCTGTCGCAGTGGTGAGACACTTGTTTTAGAAATCACGAAAATTTTCCTTTGATTCTCTAGTCACCAAATAAACACAGAATATTTTTTCATATTATTATCTTTTGTGGAAAGAAGAGCTATTCTAAGATAAATCGTGTTAGGCACTTTAATAACAGTGTTTGATTCAATTTAAGTCAGTTCTCTAACTTAAATATAAATATTCTGTGAATCAAGTAGGCTGTGAAAATGCATGTCCTTTTCTCAGTGGGCTATTATATACCTGGTGGACACGTTATCTTTAGTTGGTGGTCTGATGATATCTGATTGAAAGAACACAAATGGGACCAATAGGGACAAAGAATAGCATGTTCTATCCATGTAGAACTAAAGTGAAATATTGGTAATTAATGTGTTTATTTGGTTTCACATATTTGAATTTGTTTTTAGCAGCCATTATGTGGTACTGTGTCCCGCCAGATGAAAGACTTGAAGGAACGTATCATCTAAGCTCTTACTGTATGCCTCATTTTTTCTGGTTAAAAAACTGATCTGTCACAAAGCTCAATTGAAATTCACTACAGTATAATTTTAACAAACTTGACAGTGGTCAGAGTATTTTGGCCTTGTATTGAATTGAGCCAGTATTTGTTGAACATGTTTCTTACCCACAGCTGCCGTCTTCATAAAGCAGGGATCCCCAGCCTCCAGGCTGCGGATCTGTTAGGAACCAGGCCACACAGCAGAACAGCAAGTGGGCAAAGCTTCATCTGTATTTATAGCACTCATCACTTGCATTACTGCCTGAGCCCTGCCTCTTGTCAGCAGCAGCAGCAGCATTAGATTTCTCATAGGAGTGGAATCCTATTGTGAATTGCACGTGTGAGGGATCTAGATTATGCACTCCTTATGAGAATCCAATGCCTGATGATCTGTTACGCTCTCCCATCACCCCTGGATGGGGCTGTCTAGTTGCAGGAAAGCAAGCTCAGGGCTCCTATTGATTATACATTATAGTGAGTTGTATAATTATTTTGTTATATATTACAGTGTCATAATAATAGAAATAAAAGTGCGCAATGAATGTAATGCACTCGAATCATCCCCAAACCATATCCCCCTTGCCTTCTCCCTACTCTGGTCCATGGAAAAATTATCTTCCATGAAACCTGTCCCTGGTTCTTGGTGCCAGAAAGGTTGGGGGCTGCTGCTGTAGAGTATAAGAAGAGAGTAAAATGGCTTATGAGAGCAGTGGCTCATGCCTGTAATCCCAGCACTTTGGGAGGCCGAGATGGGTGGATCACCTGAGGTCAGGAGTTCGAGACCAGCCTGGCCAAAATGGTGACACCTCCATCTCTAAAAAAAAAAAAAAAAGAGTAAAATGATCTTTGCCTTCAAAGTATTGATAATTTGAAACAGAGCTTAACAATAGAAATATGTGAAGCATATAATGAACTTTAAAGTTCCCGGTAGCCAATTTAAGCGATAAAAAAGAAACAGTTCATCTGGTTAGATAGATGGTGAAAAAATCAGAAAAGATCAGATTTTGGAATTACTTTTAATATATTTTATTTAACCCAGTATATTAAAATGTCATTTCAGCGTGTAATCAACATAAAGATTACTAATGACATATTTTACATTCCTTTTTACATACGAAGTCTTTGAGATCTGGTGTATGATTTACTCCTAATGGACATTTCAATTTGATGTTGAATTTTCATTGGAAATATTTGATCTGTATTTAGATTATAAAATGTAGAGTCAAAAAAGTAGATTCACATACCAAGTTTGTTCCAATTATACTTAAAAGTTACTCAATAACTGAAACATGTTTTAAAATCCAAATTAAAAATTAGTTTAAATTAATGTTAAAAATTCAATTCTTTCTTCACCCTAATCGTATTTCAAATGCCAGTAGCCTTGTGTGACTGGCAGCTACTGTATTTAACAGTACAGATATGGATGTTGAGAGAATACTTTTCTACCTTTAGTACTTCAATAATCAAGGTGGTATATAATGACAAAAAGAGTTTCATCCTGCTTTTGTATAGGATGGTTTTGTGCTATGGACTGCCTAGAGCTTCACTGTGGAATAGTGCTTCCTGTGATGAAAATGTGCAGTGTTGGCACAGTCCAGCAAAGGTAGTCGCTACCCCTATGTAGCTGTTTTTTTAAAATTTTTTGAGACAAGATCTCTCTCTGTCGCTCAGCCTGGAGTGTGGTATGCAATCACTGCTCACTGCAGCCTCAGTTTCCAAGGTTCAAGCGATCGTCCCACCTCAGCCTCCTGAGTAACTGAGACTATAGGTGTGTACCATCATGCCCAGCTAATTTGTAATTTTTTGTGGAGAGGGGATTGTGCTCAAGCGATCCGCTTGCCTTGGCCTCCCAAAGTGTTGGGATTACAGGTGGGAGTCCCTGGGCCTGGCCACTCATGTAGCTTTTGAAGACTTGAAATGTGGCAAGTACAACTAGGAATTGAATTTTAATCTTATTTAGTTCAAGCGTAAGTAGCTGCATAGGGCTAGTGGCTATTGTGCTGAATTAGAGACTCATAAAGGAGCCACATTTGAATTTAGTTTAGGCAGTGAGAAAATGATAAGACATTATTATCGAGTGGGGAATAGCTTAGACTGATGGTTTTTGAACATTATTGCACACTGGAATTACAGGGGGGATTTTTTAAAAAGGCCTTTGCTTGTCTGCCACTCCCATACATTCTGGTTTAATTGATGGAGATGACCTAGTCATTCTAATTTTACAAAGCTCCCCAGGTGATTGTGATATATAACACATTTGGGAACAGATCTACACTTGTATTGTAAATTTTCCACAAATCTATTGCCTTGCTATTCATATCATATGTAAGTTTGCTAGGAACAAGAACAAATAAGGAGCCACATCAATACCTTGTGTTTCCTACGTTCCTAAGACTATTACATATCTACCTTAGTTGATCATACCCTGTGCATTAGATGGGGTAGAAATGATTCACTTGGCTAACAAAAGAGATTCAAAGGTTAGTTGACTTGCTGAAGGTCACATAGCTGGGGGGTGATGGAGTCCTGTCTTAAACCTGGATCTCATGTTTCTGCCACCACATAAGCAGAGAAATATAGAGTATCCAGCTTCCTCCAACTCGTGGCTTGTTTTCTCTCTCTTCATAATAGAGCCCTTGTGCTTGGATTTATAAAGAATGTTTCTTTTGATATTTAGGGGGGAAAAAAATCTCATTAACAATTGGATGTTTGTAGTCCAACAGATTCATGATCCTCTAAGGAGCACTGTGTTGGGCGTTAGGAGTTCTCTGCTCTCTTCCTGGTACAACATATGATCTTGGTGACCTTGAGTTAGCCAGTTAGCACATCAGATTTCTAGTTGTTAGAACAGGAGTTATCAAACCTGCCTGTTCTATCTCTTAAAGGATTGTTGTCAAAAAAATATCATTGCCCTGGAATGGAGACCAACATTTATACTTCTGCAATTAATTATACTTGCCCCTGAAATAAATCTTTTCTTACCTTCTTTAAATAATAATTTTAAAAATTGAGCTATTTTCATACGCTAGACATGAGTTAATTCAACCCTCACAATAGCCCTGGGAAATAGGGCCTGTTACCCCTCTCTCAGTGATAAAGAAATCAAGGTTCAGTGACTTGCTGAAGGTTGCACATCTTATTAGAGACAGAGCTGGGATTAGAACCAAGGTGGTTTTGCTTCAATGCCTATGGTAATATCTGCTCCAGAGAACTAAATCATACCCTTGTGGCTGGAGTGCAGTTTGCCTTTAATAGGATGTTTACTGCCTTCTGTGTTACTGGTACCAAGGGGTGGCAAGATTTCACTAGTGACTTTGAAGTTCCCCTCTTAAACTTATAATAGATGGTGGATATTTCCGTAGTTTAGATAAAATAAAGCATCTTCAGAAAATATTTCTATTCATGTGTCTCAAATGTAAGAGCAGTGAGCTTGCCAGGCAAAGGCAGCTTTCAGACCAGCCCCTTGCCCCCTCCCCTAGTTTTTCTAACAGGTATCCTAGAGCTCTCAGTACTACTCAGCAGGATTTAATTTAATTTAATGAGTTAGTTTATAATTAATTGAATGTTGTTTTTTATTCTGCTTGCCTTTTTTCATTTGGAGAAAAATATTTCAGACCTAGAATGGGTATCTGCCTTATTTGATAGTTAATTTTCTTTTGGTTTTGTTTTGTTTTTTTGAGATGGAGTCTTGCTCTGTTGCCCAAGCTGGAGTGCAGTGGCGTGATCTCGGCTCACTGCAGCCTCTGACTCCCAGGGTCAAGTGATTCTCCTGCCTCAGTCTTCTGAGTAGCTGGGATTACAGGATTACCATGCCAGGCTAATTTTTTTTTTTTTTTTTTTTTTTTTGGTGTTTTTAGTAGAGACATGGTTTCACCACGTTGACCAGGCTGGTCTCGAACTGCTGACCTCAGGTGATCTGCCCACCTCAGCCTCCCAAAGTGCTGGGATTACAGGTGTGAGTCACCGCACCAGCCACTGATGATTAATTTTCAAATGTGTCTTCCTCCTCTGCTTCTCTGTGGGTGCCAACAAATAGAATGGTGGGTCCTTCTGTTACTCTTAACTCCTTTGGCTGGCTTTAAACATGTTCTCTTTTTAGCCTTATTTTTCTAAAAGCTCACGTAAAAATTTCTCATTTGGCTCCCATTCTTCAGGGTGTGATAATTCCCAGGGTCTCTCTCTAGCTCCTCAGGAGTGCATCCCGCCTTGATGGACTGAAATTTGTCCACTCCAGTGACATTGTTTGCGGGAGAGGGGGAGCAGAGTACACTTTCAAGATGCTTTCTCCAGGCATTTGTCTGTTGATGAGCTTTTGTAATTTCCATTTCACTGTCCTTGCCCCAGAGGATAACCTTGGATCTAAGCGTAGACTAGATTGAGTGTAAAATGAGTTAGCACAAATGAAGTGGAAACAGATCAGTGCGTGAGGAGGAGGCTCAGACGTTAAATCCTCTAGTTGGGTAAAGTTGAAAGCATTTCCCTCAGAGCCTCTCTGGGAATGCTTGTCCTATTTCTCAGAGAAATAAGCTACTGTGTGCAGGCTGTTGCTGTTTATGCCTTTGACATTTGTACGTAGTGAAGTGGAGGGTTCTATGGGGGATACCAAAAAATTGTCCTCATCTGTGTCCTGAGGGATCTCATAGAGAAGGGGAGATGATGTTATTGCTAGACATCCATCTAGCTTCCCTCTGCTAGGCATGAGGTATACCAAGGTTTAAAAAGAGCCATGAGTGCTAACTTCTTGGCTTTCAGATTAGTAGGGAACCTAGCCATGACTTGTAATACAGTGGGATCAGTACTACGGTGGCAGCATCAACAAGAAACTAGTGCAATCTCATAGCCCTGAGCAAGTGGTGAACTACCAGCAAAGTGGGGGAGACTTCATAGAGAAGGGGAGTTGAGCACAGTTCTGACAAGACTCCCCTCGGACTAGTGAGACATGGCATTTGTGCAGCAAGAACGCCCTGTGCAAAGGCACTGAGGTGTGAAACAGCCTGGCGTGTTGGTGAGTGCTTCCTCTAGAGCAGTGTCAGACTCAATTCAGTGCTATTTTGTGTGTTGCTGGCGGGAGGTTCAAAGGAGTCAAGAGCAGGAAGGCTGACAAGCCAGATCTGGAAATTCTCGGCCAGGCTGTTCCTTGTTAGCGGCCTATTTGGGCAAAGTATTAAAGTGGGACAAAGCACAGGGAAGGAATCCATGGAGGGAAGGGGAGAGATGGCCCCTTTAGTATGCTGAATGAGCCTTCTGGATGTGAGTCCAGGTACAGTACTACATTTTAATTGCTTTTACTTCTGTTTCTTTAAGGTTACATTGCACTTAAACACCAGTAATTATTCCAGATTTTGTCAGTGGATATACCCCACCCTCCCCCGGCTCAAGCTGAGCAGTTGGCTAAGTAGGGTAACAGAAGGCTCAGAATTGTCCACTGGAAGTACTAATTTTTCTTTGGAGAGATTAGGTTTTTTCCATGGGAAAGTGACGTCAACACACTTAGCACCTTGCCCCCAGGGCACCTGCAGGCTTGCACCTAGAGCAAAGGAAAAGGGTTCCCTAAAACTTACTTTCTGTTTTGGGAGCATACAGATGTGACAGAATATCCCTGATAAAGGCATCAGTTTATGGTGGAAGTGAGAGTTTATGGCTGGGGCCAGAAAGTTGCTAGAAAGGTTGCTAAGTGGAGAATTAGGGTTATTTTCAAGAAGCAACTTAGTCTTGTGGAAAGATGCATTGGACTAGGATTTGGGGAATTTGAGGTCTATCCTTGATTTTACCTTGACTAAGAAGATGATCTTGATCTTTCTGAGCCATAGTTTCCTGACAGGCAAATAAGGAGACTGGTTAGGAGACTCAAGAGAGCATATACCAGGCATGGTAAACCATGCAGCACTTTGTAGTGTGAGGACTGTCTGAAGCCCGTCACTTGGTGCCTCCATCCACATGCCACATGTGCCCACCTGCCTGCCATGCAGGAGGAGATGCTCCTGACAGGTCTGGGCTGCACTGGCCTCTGGGTGACTCATTGGCATTCTGCAAGCCACTTTATCTTTGAAGAAAATGTTTTCCACTACTAGTAAATTTTTTTTTTTCAGCTTACTTTCTCTTTAAAGTTTTCTTAAACTGAGCTGACTTCAGAGAAGTATCTGGAACTCTCTTCTTCCTCCTTAACCACTTATAGCTCTCTTATTCCCAGTCATCACTGCAGTATCTCTAATTGATGGTGGATATAATGTGGGCCACTTTGGATTTGAGTAATCAAAATCAGTCTGTCCAGTAATTGGGTTTGTGGGAGAATTGAGCTGAAGTGATCTCATGAAACACAAATGGCAAAAGACCATCCTGTTAACACTGGTCTTCCTTTGTCTTCCTTTATAAGACCCTCAGGCTTTCCTTACTATTAAGGGCAGGGGGAGAAGACGGTGGTGTATACTGCCCTTTAAATTGTGGCATTTCTGAACTTAGCTCTCTTTGTACTTTATCCAGCGAGTTGTCTTCCTCTCTCAACTAGATCCAATAAAACATAGCAGCCTCTGCAGTCCCCCTGAGGTGTGTGAGTGGGATGCCAGCAATAAAATCATGTCTTTCTGTGGATTTTTGGTTGGTATGGTAAAGCTTGCCGCTTCTCTTCTTAATAAGCCTGCACCGATTGTGTCCCTAAAGTTTTGAGGCTGTGGAACATTCTTCCCTCTTCCTTCCTCCTGCCTTCTCCAGCCTGGGAAGCTTCACTTATAGCCAGAGGGCTGAGTGAGGTAGGGCTACTCCTACAATGAGGCAAGCCTTAGAGTTCTTGGCTTGCTTCACAGTGTTTCTGACACTGCCTTACCTTAAGCCTTGAGTCAGCCCAGTTTCCCTGGCAGATTCTCGCTTCTTCTTGCCGGCCATTTGGCTCTTTTTTTCTGACAAGAGCTGGATCTTGCTTGTTTACCATCCACCCCAGCACCTCATTCTGTTTTCTTGGAAGTGCCAACATCTTCCTCTACGTGCTGAACCTGTTCAGTAATTCTTGTTGGATTGTCATTCCTTTGGCAAACTGAAATGAAACACACAAATCTCAAAATAGATGTAACCAGACTCCTCAAACTTAATAAATACCATATGTGCTTACACTAGGAATTTCACTTGTCCCGTTTGTTAACTGGTACTTCACCCCACTCTCCTGCCTCCTGCTTCTTCCCTCGGCCCCTGTTTCCTACAAATCGAAGGCTGACAGAGCTTTTCCCCTGTGACTGCTGCTGACTTTACCAGCAGCTCATCCTGTGTAGTTATGCTGCATCTTTTGATGTTGTGCACTCTGTTTTGATAGTATGTGCTGTTTAAGGAACTATCTGTGCTTGTATTATTTTGTTTGTGGTGGATGTAAATGGTATAGGGTTAATTTTGTTTGCCATCTTCATAGTGAGCTAGCTGTGGACTTCATCAGTATGTACACAGCAATGTATGTGTGCACTCAATAGGTTTTGCCATGGAGTGCTTCTTTCTTCTGAGAGCAGGCCTGGTCAGCTGTTGATACAAGCCAACAGCATTTGTTTATTGAGTTCTTAATCTTCGAGGCACTATGCTAAGCTTTATGTGTTTTAGCTCATTTAATTGTCAAGATAACTTGGTGAGGTAGGTACTGTTATCATCACCCCATTTTAGGAGGACCTGCAGCATGGAGTGGTTAAGCTACTTGCAAGCGATCAGAGGATCTGGAGTTTTCAAGCTGGGCGGTTGGCCTCCAGAGCTCACACTCTTACTCATTTCTAAACCACTGCTCCTAAATTGCTAAGGCAAATCGTTGAAACAGGAATTGGCTTAGCCCCTGAGTGACAAAGCATAGAGTAGTCATGGCTTCAATTTAGCATTGATACCTTTATTTGAGGGATTCTGAAGAATTCTGACTCTATTACAGCCCTTGAGGCCTTTGATTAAGAAACTAATTCCCCTGATACATAATGAGATTTCTGTCTTGTTTCCTCAAATGTGAGTGTGTATAGATCTAGAGCTGTGCTGTTCAGTACGGGAACCACCAGCCTTAGAGGCTGTGAAGCACTTGAAATGTGGCCAGTGTAACCAAGGAGGAAATATTTTAAGTTTATTTCATTTTAATTTACATTTAAAAAAAGTTCAGTTATTGGAAAACTTATTCTCTATTTGGAACAACTTGAGTATGTGACCTGTTTTTTTAAAATTGTGTATTTTATGAAATCTAAATATATCTGCTGAAAATGTAACATGTGAATTAGAATGTGATGTAAGTAAAAATACACAAGATTTCAAAAGCTTATTTTGCATTTTTTCCTATTTCATTAATAATTTTATGTTGGTTATATGTTGAAATGATACACCTTATTTAAGCCAGTATATCCAAAACATTATTGAAATCAGTTTCTTCTTTTTACTTTTTAATGTGGCTACTAGAAAATTTAATTCCGTATGTGATTCTCATTTTCATTTTTTTAGACAGTGCTGTTCGGAGCATAGATGTGAATTTTCCCCTATACAATACCTTGCTGGAGCAAGTACTCAAAAGATAATTATTGAATGGATGATTTGAGAGTGGGAGCTGGTTAGAGACCCCATTCAGTGGGGAGAGCTAATGGAACCTGATGACTTTGTTGAAATTGGTACTTATTTTAGGATATAAATGAAGAAATAATGATGTGTAATAGACTCCACATAACATACACAATGCTTTTTGGCCCTTTCTGTAAATTACCTCTTTGACTCATAATGTGATTAAATGAAAGTGGAGAAAATTAACATGAGCCAATTACTCTTGTTCAGGATGAGTTCCTGTTTGTGCCATGAGCTGGATTACATTGATGCTGTTGATTCATTTTTCTTCCCTTTCGTTGGATTTTGCAGTTAAGCATATGAAGCCCTCTGGAACCCGCCTCCTCCTGGCTTCTTTTGCCTTCCTGCTTGCTGCTCACCAGTTCCCTTGTGATCTGAGAGCCCTTTGCATACATGTTGTTTCAGCTCTCCCTGACATCATGTGTAACACAGAGGAGGAAGTCAGTGCCTCTGGAATCAGAATTAAGTGTCTGTGTTGCCTAGGGACACCCCATACCTTGAGAAGTGACACAGCTGTTGTCACTACCTCTCATTATCCACCTACTTCTGACTATTTTTCTCTTGCTTCCTCAGCTAGTATCCCTTTTCCCACGTGCTCCCTAAATGTTTAGATGCACCCAGAGCTGCACCCAGAGCTGCACCCGTCTTCTGACTCATGTCATTTGTTTGTCATTCTGCATGTTGCCTGAGCCTTCCCATGCACTCTCAGGACTTCAGCTCTCTCTTGCATGGGCTGCCCAGTGTTTGTCAAACTAGGGTGGAAATGCAGAACCTCCTGTGTCCTTATGATCCCCTTGGAGGAGGTCACCAATTGAAAATTCTTTGCTTAACTGAGCATGCAGTTAAGAGTCAGGAAATACATGTTCTGATGTTTTCTTCTGCTACGTTTTTTCTGGTTATAATTTTTTTTTAAGAAAATAATGTCCGAGTCCTTTAGTTTTCCTGCCTTGTAAAATGGGAGCAGTATGTGCATCCTGAGGCGATTCTGAAGGAGCATTATGCTGTCACAGAGAAACACAGTACATCTGTGGTGTGCCATATTTGGCTGTATACTGCATTTTAGGGCAGTTAACTACCATTGGATTTGAAATAGTACATTAAACTGAAACACTGCATTTATTAATGAGGGTAATTTATTCCTAGGAAAGCTTTTTAAAAATGAATGTCTCTTTTAAGGGTCTGTTGCTTTCCTCTTTCCCCGACCATATTCTCCCTGCTTTGTGTCTGCGTTACTACTTTTAAAATTTCACATAGATTTGAATAACTCTTAGCTTAAAAGATAGCCTCTCCTCTCCCTAATAGAGGACAAAGGTGGCTGTTTTAGAGGTAGGTGATATTTGAGGCAGAATAATGCAATGTTTAGGGCATACACATAGGAAGTGGGAAGACCTGGGTTCTGGTTCTGTTTCTGCTTTTTCAATAATTTTGTAAGCTGAGCAAGTCCTTTAATCTCAGATGATGTGTATATCCCTTAGCACAGGGGCTGTTCTCTGGTAATTGTTCAATAAATATTAACCATTATTATTGGTTATCTTCTGAGAATATCACTTGAAGATTTAGATGAAAGTATTTGGAAGGTTGCTATCTATGATTTGTCAACCATGGCTGACATAGGAAAGTAGAGAAGAAGCTGGTAAAGATGAAAGGCTCATCTATCTATAGAAAGATATTGAAATTTTATTTCTTCTAGGTTACAAAATGACAGTAGATATTATACTTTATAAGAAACAATATGCTTAACCCATTTTTCTCTAATGGCCATAATTAGTACATAGTACCATCAGTAAAGGTTGACAGTATAGCCTTCTCATATTGCCGCTTCTAGATCCATTTATATGCTTAATTTTGGATCATACGCAGGATTTGAATTGTATTATGGAATCAAAGGGATTGTCATGGTGATACGCAGTTCGAGGAAGGATTGAATCCTATGTTCTGGTTATTACATGAATGAGAGATCCAAGAGTTTAGTTAGCTAATTTAACATCTAGTCAAAGGTACCGTGGCTAAGGGACTACATACTTCTCACTTGAAAGTGAGGGCAGAGCAGGAACTTTGTAGTTGTGTGTTCTTTTAATAAAGGCTATTAATTTAGTTTTTAAAAAGGAAGAATTGGCCTCCTACCACCAGTTAACTGTCCTTGCTTTTCATTTCTGTTAGGAGGACCAAGCCCTGTTCTGTGGAAGTGTTACAGAATGTTTGGCTTCACATAAGAGACCTCCCATTCATGTCTGAAGAGGCAAGGAATGTAATTTAGGTTGTTTGGAAGATCTAATTTTCAAAATGGTGCCATTGAAAAAAAAAAGAGCAGCAAAGCCCTGTAGGCTGTCGTTTTCTTAGTCTTATCTGAGCTGCCCTTACATTTTGCTCTTTGTATAGTTTGAACAGCCAAGGAATATTAGTTTAACTCCTAGGTAATTTGGGACCACGTTTTGTCTTTTGAAAAATGCAGTTACAGATCAGTTTTTTACAAAACAAAGCGGGGCTGTTCAACCCTTCATTTTGATCCTCTGGGGACTGAGAGGCTATTTAGATTGAGCAAGTAAGATGTATTTATTATTCTTGACAAAGCCAAATTATTTACCAGAAAGCTCTTGAGTTTCCTGTACCTAGCACTTGACGGCAGGGTGCCTTAAAAAAGCAAGGGACCAAAAATAAACAAAAGAATGAGCTCTCAGTATAGTCCACGTTGGGGTGGGAGTCCGGCGCCTGGTTCTGTAGCAGCCCCACTCCAGAGCTGGAGCCAACATTTGTTTCCTTGTGGTTAGATTTAGAAACTTTTAACCCTGGATTCTCACATTCCCTGAACTTTATAAATAGGAACCTCTTCATATAGTAGATCACTTGGAGGCCTGTTATGAGTTTGTTCGGGGTTCTGGATGATGGTGACGTTTGGGAAATAGTGTTGTTTGCTAGTAACATTGCCAGGACTTTTCTTTGGAAACTGGAGTCCATCTTAGTGTGTTTTGTTACCCCAGTGTTTCTCGGGTGTAAAAGCATAATAAAAGCTTTCTGGGGAGCTTTTGAAAATTCCAAATACCAGGCTATACCCCGCACTGCCTGAATCACAGTTTCAGTAGTGGGACTCTGGTAGCAGTATTTCTTAAAGGTCCTCATGGAATTCCAGCAATCACTCAAGACAAACAGCTGATCACATCTGCTCTGAGACTGGATCGTGCACTAGCCATAAGAAGCTTCCTTTCAAACGCAAAATGATGGCATAACAGAAATGCTCTTATGTGATGCTATGATCAAGCAGAGTGATTTCATTGCTTCGACTAATCTAGTCTTTCTATACTATGATAGCACAGGCTTGATGAAACAGGCATATCGTAATTTTCCTTTATTGAAATAGAAACCTGCCAGCGGAGTCCTGAAGGGTCTTTAGGTACCTTGAGGTAGTGCCTTCTAATTACCATTAATAAAAGATCAACAGGTTCCCAATATCCAAATAGTGTATGTGAAATTATCCTGGTCACTGATGTCTCAGTTTGTGCTTTTTTATGCAGGTCCACAACCCTATGTTAGTATTTTTTATTGAAAAGCTTCAAAAAAAGATTTTTTTTACTTTAAAAGAACTCATTTCATTTACACAGCCTGGCCAGACCTGAGCTTACCTGGCAGCCAACCTGACCTCAGCTAAAGGGAAGCTACTTACAGTCTTTATTTATCCCACTTAGTGTGAACTCATGTTTGACTACAGACATCCTGATATTTTGACTATGGGATGCTGCCCCAGATATAGCTGCCTTAGGGAGTACATGGCATGTGCACTATGTTTATTACCTTTCCAAATTCCAAAAGAATCGTGAATTCTGAAAGATATCAGGCTCCGAGCAATTCAGATAAGGGACTGTGGACCTGTGTTGTCATCAGGCCAATTCTAGGGTCTCATTTGCAATCACATAGTTTGCCTTCTCATTCCAGCTCTCTGCCACTGTGTGACCTTGGGCAACTTACCTGCCCATTTTGAGCCTGTTTCCCGTCTGTAAAGTAGTGCAAATGATGATAATCTGCCTTAAGGGTATTGTGAAGACTAAGAGAAATAATGTGCATAGAGTGTTTTAAAAAATAGAAGTTGAAGGAACTTGTGAATACAAGTCTTCTTTGGCCACTGTGATGGCACATGGTAAACCCTGAAATATAGTTTCCTTTTGGTAGGTGAGGGGTCCACTGTGAATTACAGTGATACATAGTAAAGTGTTGTTTTCAAGCTGTGGGTCAAGATTGGGTTTTGGAATCTGTTTATTAGGTTGTGACCTTGAGATCATTCTATATGGAAAAAAAATACAGTAATGGAATAAAAAGTATTTGTGCATTACATCAAGAAAAAGTGATTTTTTTCTGTGAATTGTTTTTCAGTACTTGCGCTTTTGTATACATATGATTATATCTTTTTAAGAGTTGGGGTCTCACTCTGTTTCCCAGGCTGGAATGCAATGGTGCCATTGTTCACTGCAGCCTCCAACTCCTGGGCACAAGCCATCCTCCCGTCCTAGCCTCCCAAGCTACTGGGATTACACACATAGAGCTATTGGTACCTTGCTTTTATATGTGTGTTCTGAGTCATGATCCTTGTGTTGTGGCAGTGGCAGGCAAAAAGAGGTTGGAGTAGATTTGTATTAATAACAATAATAATTATTCTGTTCCCTCTTTTCAGGGAACATCTCTGTTTTTAGTGGTCTGCTTATTTTTAGTGTCCTGAGATGGTCCAGTACACATGTAATACATGGTGATTCAGATACTTGAGAAAATCAGTGGGCTGATGTAAGTCAAAAGTTCCTTTTGCATATACCATCCAAAAAATCAACACCCAAGTTTGTTTGTTTGTTTCTTTTTTTTTTTTTGAGGTGGAGATTCTTGCTCTTGTTGCCCAAGCTGGAATGCAGTGGCGCAATCTCAGCTCACCTCCACCTCTACCTCCTGGATTCAAGCAGTTCTCCTGCCTCAACCTCCCAAGTAGCTGGGATTACAGGCATACGCCACCACACCTGGCTAATTTTGTATTTTTAAAAGAGACAGGATTTTTCCATGTTGATTAGGCTGGTCTCAACTCCCGACCTCAGGTGATCCACCCAGCCTCTGCCTCTCAAAGTGCTGGGATTACAGGCTTGAGCCACTGTGCTCGGCCTAAGATTTCATATTGATACAAACAATCTGAATATTTGCCTTCATTCTTTATTTTATATTGCATATGCAGACCCAGTATTGAAAGGTCTTCATAGAAAATATTGACAATACCCTTTTGTTAGGACACTCTTAGCATAAGAAATGAACATCTTGGGCCATGGAGTATTTGTGTAGTTTATCACATTTGGAATTTTCTGCCCCTTGGAGTTTGTTTAATTGCAAATCAAATTTAATTAATTAACTAATTAATTAATTACCTTACTTAGAGTCTTGTTCTATTGCCCAGGCTGGAGTGCAGTGGGGAGATCCGGCTCACTGCAACCTCCTGCTCCCAGGTTCAAACAGTTCACCTGCCTTAGCCTCCCGAGTAGCTTGGATTACAGGTGTGCACCACCACATTTAGCTAAGTTTTTTTTATTTGTAGTAGAGACAGCATTTTGCTATATTGGCCAGGCTGGTCTCAAACTTCTGGCATCCAGTGATCCTCCTGCCTTGGCCTCCCAGAGTACTGGGATTACAGGTGTGAGCCGCTACTACACCTGACCCAAATTTACTTAAAACCAAACTTTTCCTTGCCCCATCTCACTTGCCTACTTAGTGGTAGCTGGTCATCCTGTTCCTGTGACACTCTGATCAGGAAAGCCACTAGCTCTGTGATCCGCAGTTTCCTTTTGTTTGAGTATTGGCTGAAGAGAAGTTTTACCTCCAAATGTAAAGCAAAAAGCTTTACATTTTAAATTTAAAGCTTTTTGCTTTAAATTTTCCATTTAATTAAAAAAATTAAATGGAAAATGAGCTTCACTTACTTTATATAATTAAAATGCAGTCAGAGCCGGGCTCAGTGGCTCATGCCTGTAATCCCAGCATTTTGGGAGGCTGAGATGGGAGGATCACTTGAAATCAGGAGTTCAAGACCAGCCTAGCCAACACAGTGAAACCTTACCTCTACTAAAAATACAAAAAATTAGCTGGGCGTGGTAGCAATGGTGCCATCTCAGCTCACCACAACCTCTGCCTCTCAGGTTCAAGTGATTCTCCTGCATCAGCCTCCCAAGTAGCTGGGGATTATAAGCACGCACCACCACACCCAGCTAATTTTGTGTATTTATTAGAGATGGAGTTTCTCCATGTTGGTCAGACTGGTCTTGAGCTCCCGACCTCAGGTGATCCGTCTGCCTCTCATGAGCCACTGTGCCTGGCAGCCTTCTCCTCTTTATGAATACAATGACAATTCATTTTAAAATTTCTGTCTCAAATGGTGTCCCGAGGAGCCTTGGATGATGTCAGCAGTGTGGCTTCCTTTCAAAGAGTCTGGTTGGCAGCTGATGAAAATGCACCAAGACTGCACTATTCTAGGAATGGCTTTACTTAAAACACCAGCAATGTTTACCATTTGATGATATATTTTTTATTACTTAAAGCACAGCTATGTTTACTATTTGATTATATGCTTTAACCATTTATGTTTGCTTTCTATTTATTGTTCAACAAAGGAAAAAGTAGTAGTACCCACATTTTGCCATCTACAAATTTTGGTACTACTACTTTTTCTGCCCCTTGGAGTTTGTTTTTAGAGATTTACTCTTGTAATCTCAGCATTTTGGGAGGCCAAGGTAGGAGGATCTCTTGAGCCCATGAGTTTGAGATCAGCCTAGGCAACATAAAATACATGTTTTTATTTGGTTTGGTTTTAAGAAAAGTTTGGTTTTAAGTAAATTTGGGTCAGGTGTAGTGGCTCACACCTGTAATCCCAGTACTCTGGGAGGCCAAGGCAGGAGGATCACTTGATGCCAGAAGTTTGAGACCAGCCTGGCCAATATAGCAAAATGCTGTCTCTACTACAAATAAAAAAAACCTGCCTCTATAAAAAAATAAAAAAAGTAGTTGGGCGTGGTGATGCTTGCCTGTGGTGCCAGCTACTTAGGAGGCTGAGTCAGGGAAAGATCGCTTGAGCCTGGGAGGATCATTTGAGCCCTAGAAGTCAAGGCTGCAGTGAGTGGTGATTGAACCACTACACTCCCAGCCTGGGTGACAGAGGAGACCCTGTCTCAAAAAAAAAAAAAAAAAAAAATTGTAGATGAGTGATAGTTTGACTTGCAGTCCTGATAAGAACCCCTCCATAGCAGGCTGAACACCTTGTGTTAACTTGGTGTTGTTTCTAGGGTTTAAAAAATAATAATTATGTGGACAGTGCAATCCTCACATCAGAGAAATAGGAGCTCATGGGAAGAGTTGTAGGCTGCGAGGTTGAGTTCATTTTCTGATTCATTTGGGTGCAGAAATTCCTATCTGGGAAGTTAGAATGATCACTTGTGTAGTATCTTGTTTATTTTTTCAAGCTTCAAAGCAGGATTATAAACACTTGGTTTTAAATGCATGAAAATGCTCTTGGTTAGAAACAAACAAAAAGAATAGGAGTGCTTAACTTTTCTGAAAAGATAGGGCAAGTAGCTTGAAACCTCCCTATTTGGAAAGATTACCATAGAGATCTAGCACAATCAAGAAAGTTAGTTTCCGTGAGGATTACCAGGAATTATAGTACAGTAAGCCACGGCAGATAGCTAGCTGCTGAAATCTGTAAAAACTTATTAGAGATGGGCTGACTCATCATTAGCCTTTACTTTTGGAGCTAGAGGTTTTATTAGTAAATTTCATTAGTAAAGGAATACTCCTGCAAACTGGGACAGTCTCAGGTGCTCAGATTCTTCATCTATAAAATGAGCGTGTTGGAAATAAATGACTTTTGAAAAATATTCTAAAAAACCCCACAGTGTCTAGGTTCTGGTGCTGTTCTGTCCCCATCCCAAACTTGTTTCTTCCTCCTTTGATTTCCTCTCAGCTCTGATTGCTGTAGATCCTAGATGATGACAAATTGGTGTCTCGGAGTAAGCAGTAAACAAGACGGGAGTCTCAAGCAGGCTGTCTGTTGATTTGTTGTTTGGGTTTTTGGTCTATTTGCGGCTTCTCAGGTCCTAGCCAATACCAGTAGGTGGGGTTCTTATATAATTTTACACTAGGAAATTAGAACAAAACAAAACAGTGGAGGGAAGTGGGAGATGGACATTGAGTATAGGTTGGACAATAATGATATAAAAGTGGTTTGGATTCTTTATAATTATGGTCTGACATGTTTCCAGTAAAGGTGTCTTTGGTTACATTGGGTAATACGTGGTATATATAAATACACACAAACTATACACACATGAACATAGCTGCTGCTAAATTTAATGCCCCAGTGTTGGTTCATACCACATGTAGCTTTTAATGAGTCACCGTAGCCTGCTAAACCAAGCTTCAGGCGTCGAGAGCCCTTTTTAAAACTCATCTAAACACTATTATTGATCATTCAGAAGTGATGGTTAAATTTTTTTTAAATAGCAGAACCTTTGTTACCCAAACTAAAAGTTACACAGAACCACAGTATGTAAAACAGTTAAAAGCCAAACACTGCCATGTTCCTGCGCTCCCTGGGGCCTCCAGGGACTTTGAGAACTTTGGTTACATTGTTTGAAAAATTCTGATTGAAAAAAAAAGACATTTTTTTTTTTTTCTTGAGACACAGTCTGACTCCATCACCCAGGCTGGAGTGCAGTGGCGTGATCTTGGCTCACTGCAACTTCTGCCTCCTGTGTTCAAACAATTCTCCTGCCTCAGCCTCCTGAGTAGCTGGGATTACAGGCATGTACCACCATGTCCAGCTAATTTTTGTATTTTTAGTAAGATGGGGTTTCACCATGTTGGTCAGGCTGGTCTCAAATTCCTGACCTCATGATCCGCCCGCCTTGGCCTCCCAAAGTGCTGGGATTACAGGCATGAGCCACTGTGCCCGACCTGAAAATTTTTTTATTGTTACAAAAAAGTATACCAAATAAAATGACAAAACACCATTCAAATATTATGGTGGTGATGTAATTTTGTTTTTATTATAGTAGGAAGTAGTTCTATACATTGAAAATCATTTGTGTTTAATATTGAGTGGTAAAGAAAAATATTCATTATAAAAAAACAGGATGAGAGCTGAATTTCAGGAAGCTTTGTTGCCTTATATTCACTGAAAAATATTATAAAGACAAAGATTAATTGCACTAAAAAGCTTATATGGACCAAATTGAGTAGAATAAAGATGAAACTTCGTGGCCTGGTGAATTTCAAATAAATGTATTAAAACTACAGTATATGCTTGATTATAAAGCAACCCTCAAATGAGATCATACCCTACATTCTCAAGAAGAATTAACAAGTAAGTTCTGAATGTATAAATTTCTTGGGATATAGGTGAAATTATGGAAAGTATGTTAATAGTTACACATATAAAATACGAGACAAAATTTAGAATAGCTGCATTTTCCCACTCCAAGTTTTCATGTAACAGGTTTTTATTGGTAGTGATGTTTTGTTTTGTTTGAGACAGTGTCTCACTCTGTTGCCCGGACTGGAGTTCACTGATGTGATCATAGCTCACTGCAGCCTCTAACTCCTGGGCTCAGGCAATCCTCCCGCCTCAGCCTCCCGAGTAGCTGGAACTACAGGTGTGCACCACCACACCTGACTAATTAAAAACAAGTCTTTAGGAGGGATGAGGTGTCACTGTTTGCCCAGGCTGGTCTTGAATTCCTGGGCTCCAGTGATCCTCCTGCCTTGGCCTCCTAAAGTTCTGGGATTACAGGAGTGAGCCACTGCTCACGGACTAGTGAAGCAGTTTTATTTAAACCCTACATGTGCTTCAACATTACTTCATCACCAGAACCACTTTTTGGCTTCTTCTATAGTTTGAATACATCATCTTTATTTCTAAATCTGTATAATATCAATTTTGCATTAACACCTCGACTTTGATGTTTTTACATTCTAAATTATCTACATGATGTCAAAAATAATTACTTGGAAAGAAGGAAAAGCTTAAGTACATTGGCTTTAAAATATATATAACTGGCAGATTGATGGATTCATGGATGTTGTGTGTTGAATTTTTTTTTTTTTTTTTTTTTTTTTTTTGAGATGTAGTCTCCCTCTGTTGCCCAGGCTGGAGTGCAGTGGTGCGATCTCAGCTCACTGCAATCTCCGCCTCCCGGTTCAAGTGATTCTCCTGCCTCAGCCTCCCAAGTAACTGTGACTACAGGTGCGTGTCCCCACGCCTGGCTAAGTTTTTGTATTTTTAGTAGAGACGGGGTTTTTGGCCATGTGACTTAACGTTGTATGAGAGTGTATGTCCTGCTCCACAGATGTTGGCCTTGGCCTATAACTGGTTCGGCCAAAGAATATAAATGAATGTGATGGAAGCAGATACCTTAAATTGGATGCTTTAAATGTGATGGGAATTTTGTGCTCCTGTGAGTATCATGAGAAAATATGCCCCAACTACCTGCTGCCTCTTTAGTCTGGACCCCAGAAAGACATAGGTGGTGTAGCAGACCTGATTCTTACCCTTAGCAGGCAGGCTGCAGATCTGTAGGATACATCAGACAGCAACTCCCTGTCAGCCTATCAGATCTAATTTGACCACTACAACTCACAGATCTAATAATAATCTTGCAATAATTTTTTTGCTGAATTAGCAGAACCAGAATTTACACTTAAGATAGGTTAGATAATTTCTAGATTAGAAGGAACTTTGGGCCGGGTGTGGTGGCTCATGTCTGTAATCTCAGCACGTTGGGAGGCCGAGGTGGATGGATCACCAGCAGCCAGGAGTTCAAAACCAGCCTGGACAACATGGTCTAATCCCGTCTCTACAAAAAATATAATAATTAGCTGGGTGGAGTGGCAGTTGCCTGTAATCCCAACTACTTGGGAGGCTGAGACAGGAGAATTGTTTGAACCTGGGAGGTGGAGGTTGCAGGGAGCCGAGATTGTGCCATTGTTCACTAGCCTGGGCAACAAGAGTGAAACTACATCTCAAAAAAAAAAAAAAAAAATTGGGGGATAGTGCCCATCTACCAAGGGCTATGGAGTAACTTAGGATTCTTGGCAGTAGGTGTTTTCAAGAATACAGTATACATGATAACCAGATGCATGCAGTAAAAAACATATCACCAGCCTCGAGGGCACTGTTCATTTTTCCAGTGAGACCTTCAAAAGGCCTGTGAAATGAAGCCTGGTGTTTCCCTCTTCAATGACTCATTTTTGAGTACACTAAGAACAACATTTGGCCTTTGTGTTAGGTATAGTTTCAGAGTCTCTCTCTCCACATTCACTGGATTCTGTAAGATAGGTCTGTATGTATACACAAGTGGCTCCCATCTTAGTCTGCAGATTTGAAGCATATGCACGTGTTTGTGCATAGTTATTCTGCTTATGTTCAACTAAATTTATTACATGGACTCTTTTATGGGTCTCTAAAGGAAAGTAAACACTAACTGTACAAAAACTTCAGCTTTACATTTTTAAAAATTTCTTCTAAGCAGAAGAGTTTGAGCTAAAACATGTCTAGTTACGCCTTCATTTATCTACAGCTTACCTAGTTTACTCACCAAAATAGATCATTTAATTGAAACTGTCCAGTTAGTGTGATGTCTTCCTAAAATACACTTAAATGACTGAATTTTGACCCTCCCATTCATTTGATCATGACTTCGATATAGCACTTTCAACAGCCAAAAAACAACATTTTGGCTTTTTTGGTGCTTTTCTACCCTGATATTTCACATGAGACTCACGTGGGGGAGCTTCAAAAATAGTGCTGCCCAGGCTTTTCCCCCAAAACATTCTGATTTAATTTGTTTGGGGTGGGGCCTAGGCACTGGTAGCTTTTTAAAGCCTCCCAGGTGACTCTAATTTGTAGTTAGACTTGACAGCCGCAGATACAGCTACAGCCTTTTTGTAAACTGTATGATTGAAACTAAGCAATTCAGGTTGAAATTTGTTTTACATATTGGATTTTCCTGTTAGGTCCTCTCCAGTATCCAAGTCAACCTGATAATGTCACATCTTCTAGGAAGTTGGTGTCATGTTTGCGGCTTTATTTATCTCCTATTTTCAACGTGCTTTTGGGCCATTCTTGAAAGACTGATGGAGAAAATTAGTTGCATAAATAAAACCTTAATGCTCGCCTGGGGATAACTACCTTCCTGTATAACTCCAGCTATTTAGGTAGTACTCAAAGTTGCCTCTTAAATCATACTGCCTCAGTCAACTTTATGGAAATGGTTTTAAATAGTGGTGAACTTTCCTCTGTCATGGAGAGGAACCCAGTGGATTCGTTCTGGTGACCTCAGTCACACTCAGCACAGTAGAGCCTTGTTACGGACCCAGGAGGCAGCAGACTTACCTTTTCTGCCAGATGACTATGTAAATAGTCAGTGACAGGTCGCTATAAAAGTTTCAAATACCTGAATGAAAACTGAGTTTTCCAAGGAAGAAATACAAAGCCTTAGCATGTGTAAATTAAAAAATACTTAAGTCTACTGGAACTGTGTGTTTTCTTTGCCACATGAATCTTTTTTAGAAGAGGAGGGGATTTTCTTTCTCCCCCAGCCGGTAAATATTTATCTTTTGGATATGTAGCCCAGCTGCATATACTGCCTGAGTTCCTCTCCATTCATATGTGAAATAGCGTATTTTTTTCCACTAGCCAGCAAGACTCATACTAGTGTATTGCTCGTAATAGGATGCACTGAGTCTTTTTGATTCATTCTTGCTCTTCTAGGATCCTCATCAGCTTCCATGGAAATTTATGATCAGTTTCTTAAGACTGGCTGTGGTGGGTTTTGCGTGGGAGGTAGTGTGCTTAAGAGTTTAGGTTCTAAACTCAGATGTTTTGGATTTGAATTCTGGCTTTTCTATTTAATAACTGAAGGACTTAGTTTTTGAAAGACTTCTCTAAACCATATTTTCTTCATCTACAAAATGGGAATAGTCATTGCTACCTATCTCATAGGGCAGTAGGGAGGATTAAATGAGGTCTTTTAAACCTTTGAAACAGCTTCTGGCATTCTGTAAATGTTAGCTGCTGCTGCTGCCTACCCCTCTTATTACTGCTGTAACTGCCTGATACTGTCCCTGGTATTACTCTTTGACATAATTATAAAACGAAGTAAACACAGGTCACTGGTGAATTATTAAGAAAAAGGATCAACTTTCTTTTCGTAGGCCTCTTTTAGGCAGACGCTCCTGAGGGCTTCTGTTTCATGAGTCAGAGGCTTATCTCTCTGTGATTACAGGGTCTCTGAGGGCAGGAATCTGTTTTATTTTACCTAAATAAATCCAATCCCTTCCCATGCAAAATTTTTGTGTATTAGCTGTATTGATGAATACTTGAGACTAGTAATAGGAATCTTATGAATAGTCTTATTGCTGTAAGAATTTCGTAAAGACTGGACATTGTTTTTCATGGTATTTTGACTCTTAAAAAAAAGCAACACACACAAACAGAAACTTGTGAAGTGGCTGAAAACTGGAAGCTTAAATTTCCAAGTTCATGTCTGTGTCACTGTAGACCCTGACTGGAAAGTCCTCGTTTCCTTGAATCTGGAGGAATGTGCTGAAATAGTAGTAGGTGTTGGTTAAAATTAGAACTAATTATTTCCATAACCAGAATTACAGACACATTGTTTTAAAAAAAGTAAGGTGACAGAACTCTACTAGTTTTTCCTTGTGTGTTCAAGAGGTGTTTGACCCAGTTCAGCTAACTACAACTGGATTCTGTCCCTAGACTTGGCACATGACAATGCACGGTAGACTTTCTAGACCTGGTGATGAAAACTCGGAACTCGTCCCAGGTGTGAGCCCTTAAAAAATGTCATCAGGATCTGAACAGGAAATGGCAATGTCTTCTCATGGTACCTCCTTTGTGCCCTCCCTCCCTGATGCTAACCCTCAGGAAAAGATTCCCATGTTGACATTATTTGTGTTTAATAGTTCATTGCTGTATCCACGCTCTCCAGCTTTCCTTTACTAGCAGTGAGCCTGCCAAAGCGCCAGCAGTGTAACTACACATGTTTCTAGACTACTGTATGAATTGCTCATCTCTTGAAGCTATTTATTTGTAGCTAACAGCTACCATTTGCTACCTCTTGAGTACCAGAGAAATGCACACACAGTTTCCACGGAGAGGGGGAAAAAAAACCCAAACAACCTACAATCCAGGATCCTGTTTTTGTCTAAGGAATGCAGTTTGCTTGAGCAAGACTCTTAAGATCTTTTTGTATAGGGTGCAGGTGTTAGTCACTAGTGCTTAATGTGTGCTGAGATGGGACCAGATAATGGACCCTCTACACTGTTGAGTGGTATTGAATCAAGCTATTGCCAGAAGCTCCTGAGAAAGTAGTTTCCGATGGTCATGGCCCTGATCCCTTCGCATGTAATTTCTTTTGGCCTTTACCCCGCTCACATGCTGAATTATAATGAAGTCACTGGTGTGCAATTCCAGAGCGTCTCAGTTTTTCCATCAGATACCTAACATTTACAAAATTATTTTGAATATTTGCCTCAGTCCAAGGTCTCGGGACTCTGCACTTTTTTTCTTGCTTATATAATTTAAAAAGTCTATGTTGCCATTTTTTTTTTCAATGAACAATCCTAGTTTAAAAGAGACATATTGAGCCAAGTGTGATAGCTTGTGCCTGTAATTCCAGTGCTTTGGGAGGCTGAGGTAGGAGGATCACTTGAGGCCATGAGTTTGAGAGCATCCTGGCCAATACAGCAAGACCCTGTCTCTAAAAAAAAAAAAAAAAAAATTAGCTGGAAGTGGTGGTGCCTGCGCAGAGTTCTACCTACACAGGAGGCTGAGGCAGAAGTATCACTTGAACCCAGGAGTTCGAGACCACCCTGGGCAACATAATGAGACCTTATTGCTACAAAAACTTAAAAAATTAGCTGAGCATGGTGGGTAGTCCCAGCTACTCAGCAGGCTGACATGGGAGGATTACTGGAACCCAGGAGTGTGAGGTTACAATGAACCATGATGGTGCCACTGCACTCCAGGCTGGTTGACAGAGTGAGACCCTGTCTCTAAAAAATAAAAAGAGAGCTATCAATGGCTTTAGGATTTGGGCTGTAAACAGTAACACAGAAGAGATGTACTTTGGGAAAGAAAAAAAACGGTGCTCTTAGGGAGTAGGGAGTGTCTGGTGCATTAATGGTTCCTGTCTTGGGAATAAACCGCGTGTAGCAATGTTTTGGGGTGTTGGCAATAGCTCTTATATGTGAGATGTGATCATTTTCTAGGTTGTTCACCAGTGGCAAAAGAATAGATGGTATTTGATTCTTGTTACTTTATATTTTCACCTTTAAAAATTATTCTATAATTTAAAAACATTCTGAGGCTGGGCATGGTGTCTCCCAGCACTTTGGGAGTCCAAGCTAGAAGGATTGCATGAACTTTGAAGTTTGAGAGCAAACTGGGCAACACAGTGAGACCTCATCTCTACAAAATAATGAAAAATATTAGCCATGTATAGTGGCGCACGCCTGTGGTCCCACCTACTTGGGAGGCTGAAGTGGGAGGATTTCTTGAGCCCAGGAGATTGAGGCTGCGGTGAGCATGATTGTGCCACTGCACTCCAGCCTGGGGGACAGAGTAAGATTCTCTGTCATTTATAGATAGATAGATATGTTTAGTTTTCATCCTCTAACTGGTTGTGTGTGTGTGTTTTGACAATTTATCTGATGGTTCTTAGAAAATTGAAAATGTGTCCTTCATACCAGTAATGTTATAAATTTAAAAAATCAAATGTTTTAGTGTAAGTATGGGAAGAGTACTCCATGAAGGTGAAAGCCAGTGATTCTCCTTGAATAAGGGTATGGTTCTGTGCTCTGGGTTCTCCATTTTGCCCAGCAATTGTAGCAGAATAGAGACTGCATCCCCTCTCATCCTACAGGCAAAGAATAGTTTGAAGAGAAAGCTTAGGGAGTTCACTGCCAAAAGAAAGCTTTTAAAAAAATTGTTTATTAAACCACACCTCAGGCTCTGCAGGGACATGGGAGGAACATGCAATTTCTGAAAAAGAATATTTAGAGTAGGAGTTTATTGTATAATTGGCAAACTTCTCATCTCTGAGAATAATTGCTTGATTTCATGGAAAGGACCAGAACGTGGATATCTTGAGGCCTAAGATAAATAGATAGCAACGGATCATGCTGGTCCCCATGGTTACCGGGAACGGAGCTCAAGTGGATTGATATCCCGAACAAGCCTGTGTTAGGATATTCTTGTCACCTTTCAGCTCTTTGGTATTTTTTCTCTTTCTTGAATCAGCAAAAGAAATTGCTGTAAAGTTAGTGTAATTTACAGGAAGTTCCCCTGCCACACTGCATGCTTTTGTGTGTCACAAGACTTAAGCTTCCTGCTACCCTCTGTTAAAGGAGAACTTTTTATGTTCCTAACAATATTCAATTCTTTCAGGAGCTGTTTATATAGCTGGGGTTGGTTAACAGACAGCTGGAGCCTGGGCTATAAGCATTTTGACCTGGAAATAATTTTGGGGGGTTTTGTCAACTACTATACAATAAAACCTCAATTAACTAGGATTACTTGGAGAAAAGACTGTTTCTGGTTAGTTGAATTTTCTTTTAAATGGAAGGTTCAACACTTTTCTCAGCCCTTCTTACTCACTTTCTTCCTTTGGCTTTTGGAATTCAGATATTAAGATCTCGAAAATAAGTTAATGTTTGATTGAGTTAGTCTGTAACAGTGCTTTGGATCATTCTTGAGTTATGAAGCTTGTTATTCAGGCTTTACTTTCTTCAGAAGATTAAAAGGCTTAACATGGCTGCTAAATTAGCTAAGTTGTTTTCTGGGGGAAAGAGTAAATTTTTTATGTGTAATTTTGTTTTCTTGTGTCTTTCTCAGATTCAGAATAAAAAAGCTATCTTAACATGCACTGCATCAGTAGACCTCATTATTTACGTAATAAAGTAAATAATCATTATGTAAATTAGTAAATTACTTAACTCAAAATATTTAGTTTTCTTTTGTGTTTGTTAAAGTCAAGTTATATTAACTTAATAGGCAGTTAGGTAGGCTGTTTTGCATAATCCAGACAATATATGGATCCCACAGATATTTATTGAGTATATACTCTGTGTTCTTCATATACCATGTTAGGTAGTTTTGTAATATCAGTAATGATGTCAGCATAAATGGTAACCTTCTGATAAATCTTCATGTAAATCTTATTTTCTAAAGCAATGGAAACTTGTCCCTAAGTCACTTTGTGATCATAGCAGTTCTGATTTCCTTGTTTGAAATTTCCATAAACTTTCCAGCTTCTTTCTTTTGCACTTAGTACTTAAAATAAATTTAATGCTAGAAGTACTATTATTTTAATCAGTCATAAGTTATATATACCAAAAAATCAGAAAGTTTTCTTGAACATAAAAGGGAACTTAGGTGAAAAGATTGCTTAAATTCCATCTAGAAGAGAATTTCTAATACTGACTTTCAAATATATTGTTAAGAGTTTAGTGCTTCCAAGTAAAGGTAGAAGTTTTACATTATCATCTATCAGTGATACCAGCGAGAACTAAAATTACTAGGAAGTAAGCTAAGAATAATCATTTATAGTCTAGATTTTTGACTTCAATAAAAATGGAACCAATTTCCCATGGTTTCTCCCCTTAGTTCTTGATTTAGCCGTACTATGACCATTAGAAAAAATCTTTAAAATGTATGTGAAAAAACCTCAAGAAAATGTGACAAAGGGTAAGATTTGATAAGAAATGGGCGTAGGTTCATAGGGAATGCATTATAGTCTTCATAATTAGGTGTGTTTGAAATATAGTAAAACACTTTTAGATGAATTCTTTCTTTTTTTTTTTTTTTCTTTCGAGACATAGTCTCACTCTGTTTCCCTGGCTGGAGTACAAGGGTGCAATCTCAGCTCACTGCAACCTCCGCCTCCTGTGTTCAAGCGATTCATGTGCCTCAGCCTCCAGAGTAGCTGGGATTATAGGTGCGTGCTCCAATGGCTTAGCTGATTTTCATATTTTTTGTCATGTTGACTGGGCTGGTCTCGAACTCCTGACCTCAAATGATCCACCCGCCTCAGCCTCTCAAAGTGCTGGGATTACAGGCACGAGCCACCATGCCTGGCTAGATGAATTATTTCTTGTAGAAATTTATTTTCTACATATCTGCATAAGTGTTTCATTTTAGTACTGTGAAATGAATGGGCCCTATGCTGGGTCCTGTTGGGGTTTGTGATTTATAGATGCTAAAATACATTTCACACTTACAAAATGAAGCAATCTACCTCTATATAAAGAGCTTGCCTGTGGGTGGTTGTAGCAAGTGTCTTCTTCTTATTTGACAATTGAGGGCAAGAGAGAGATCAGACCATTGGTGGAACCTTTAGTGCAAGCAAGTCCGCAAATAAGCTTTTTATCTACTTAAGCCTAGGTGTTTTATTGGCATTGAAGCCCAAGACACACCAACAATACTTGTACAATCAAAAGTGCTGTTTTTCTAAGACATACTGGTCACAAAATAAAAACTGAGATAATGTATAATTTAGTCATTGTGGATCCACTTTGGATCCAGATTGAAAATCTATATCTGTATACAAACGTATACACACACACCTACCTGTGTGTATATATTTGCTCACACACACACACATATATATTTTAAAATCACAGTACTTAATTAATTTGCCTCCAAAACTGGTAGCCACATTAATGTGTTTAAGTTGGCTTGGCTTGAATCAATTGGCAAGATCCTGGTAAATGGTTATGGTGTCAACTAGGACACAAGCCAGGTAGAGTGGCTCATGCCTGTAATCTCTGCACTTTGGGAGGCTGAGGCAGGAGGGCCACTTGAGGCTAGGAGTTTGAGACAAGTCTGTGCAACATACACTCCATCTACTAAAAACAAAAAATTAGCTCGGTATGGTAGCATGTGCCTGTAGTCTTAGCTACTTGGGAGGCTGAGGCAGGAGGATACCTTGCGCCCAGGAGGTTGAGGCTGCAGTGAGCCACGATGGTGCCATTGTACTCCAGCCTGGGCGACATCAAGGCCCTCTCTAGCAGGATGGAGTGCAAAGGATGCCCCTGGAATGGAAGAATCTGTTTGGCACCCACCCTTCTGCTCACAGGCTAACCCTGTGAGAAGAGCGCTGTCAACAAAGAAGCTTTCCCTACAGTGGGAAAGGATTGAGGTTAGCAGAAAGGATAGAACAAGAACAAAGTAATTCCTGGCCATTGGAAGTGGTGGAGTTGGAAAGGCAACACTTAAAACAGGAAGGAAATACTCTACCTGGGGCCTGGCCTGCCTTATTCTGGGGGCCCAGCTCGGCTGCCTTTCTCTTCATTCTCTTTATGTGCCACTTAACAGTATGCCTTTCAGCTTTCTCCTTTTAGGGAGGGGCCAGATGTAGAAATGCCTCACACTACAGTGGAGGAGACCTCACTAGCTACCTGTGCCATTAAGATGGGATTAGCTCAGGAAACGTTGTTGTTTGTTTGAGGGATAGGAATAACATGAAAGAAGGAGCGAGATAAACAGAACAGCTGACCGAGCTCTAGGCTATTGGATGGTCCTCTGTGCTTATATATACAATGTAATTCTCGTAAGGACAAAGCAAAAGGCTTGGAGGAGGCTGTGGACTACCTATAGTTGACAGTATTTTCCTTTGTTGGGGTGGTGGATGTGGGACGTAGAATGGAAACTTCCTACCTTATATATTGATGTTATTTCATTGATTATAGTGAGCACTTTAGACTGAAACAAGCCTCAGAAAAATCCGTCTTGAGCTTAGGCGATAGAGATGACCTGCCAAAGATTTCATGTCCAAAAAGTTTGTATGACTGATAGTATTTGTCAGTCAAAATATATTGAGAGTTTCTTAGTCATATTGACTGATGATACTACCTATGTTTTAGTGATAAACCACAAAGAATAAAAGGAGTTTTTAATTAGCATCATACAGCTACTTATTAACAAAAAAAATGTGTAGCAGACCATTTGGTTCTCTGTAATATAGAAAAACAGATGCTATGTCTCTAGTTTTGCCTGTGCCTGGGGGGATTTTTAAAACTTGTACTAAAATGTTAATTTTGCCATGGTAGAGGTGATGGGGAAACTTGGAAAAAAAGGGGAAAGAGGAGGGAATTGGTGCAGTAGAAGTGAGCCTGAGGCCAGCAGTAGGGAATGAATTTACAATAAGGTTTTAGAGAGGTTGGAGGGTGTGGGAGAGGTTTGGCGGGTGGGAAGACAAGGCAAAAGAAAATGCAGCGATATACTATTTATTTGTGTTCATTTTGTCTTTGAAAATGAAAAGTGTACAGCATCATTCTCAGGCAGAGTCTGGAAGGACTTGAGTTGACTGCCACAGTTTATGATCTATCCGAACATAAACGTTCCTGGAAATCTTTGGCCTCTGTGCTGACTTCTTGTCTGTTGTTTGTGAGCCAGGAATTTAACAGCTCTGCTGTAGGCGCAGCCTGCAGATGCTTCTCTTTAGCTTTTGCCGTCCACTGTGTGTGTGTTTGTGTGTGTGTGTGTGTGTGTGTGTGTGTGTGTGTGTGTTGGATAAACTTAAAAAACCTGTCGCTTCCATGCAACGGCCCAAACAACTTGGGACTCATGTTCAGCCTCACCTCCACGTTGGCTAAAACTCTACAGGAAACAGTTTATGGAGTTTAAGGGAAAAAAAGGAAAATTATCAGGCTCCAAGCAAGTTATTTATGGACCAGTATGTGAACAGCACATCTGATTGAGAAAAGAAAAAATTGCAGATGGGTGGGGATGGAAAGGCAAATGTGTTGTGTAGCTGGCCAAGTAATATCTGGCTGTGTCAAAAAATGGGAAAAAGAAATCCTCTTCAATGAGTTACATTATTTGTATTCCTTCCATCTTGCCTGCCATGTGCCTTGGATAATGCTGCTGTCTATTAAGCCCGCTGTGTGCTCCTCCCTTGCCAGCTTTGCTCCATTGTGCTGTTTGTGGGGACACAGCCCAGGTGGTTGGGTGGTGCCTGTGCTTCCCTCCTGCCTTCTTTTGGTGTTGCTGTTTGAAAATCACTGGTATAATGAATGTGTCCTCTCCCCCACTCCCATTGTTAAGTGAAAAAAGCCAGTAAACATGAACATCTGTCAAAGAAACTGTCCCGATTTAAGGAGGAAGTTTGCTAGATTTATGATCTCCCTTTATAACTCAAGTATAAATTGGCCACTAGCTGAGGACCGAGGTCTTGCTGCACAGTTATCAGGGTCAGGGGGCTGGGCAGGGGTCAGATAGGGTGAGTAGAGGTTCTGGGGTTGCTGCCTAGGCTGGAAAAACACTGTGCATCAGCTTAACGGCTGCCGGCCTGCCAGGATGCTGTTATTTTCTATCCTGATTCAGTTTTGTGAAAGGACAGTGGGTGTGAATTGTTGGCTGGGTGCTTTGGATCACTAACCAGAGATAAGCTTAGCTAAATTGACCACAAGGAATTTCACTCTTTTAAATCCCACCAGCCATCTCCCCCAAATTTTGCATTATTTGCCTCTTGCCTTGAAATGTAACATTGCATAGTATATTTTGTCTTCATAACGACCATCTAAAGATGGTTTTAAAAAGGAGCTATATATCGGCCAGGAGTGGTGGCTCACACCTGTAATCCCAGCATTTTGGGAGGCGGAGGTGGGAGGATCACTTAAGGTCAGCAGTTTGAGACCAACCTGGCCAGAATGGCGAAACCTCATCTCTACTAAAAATACAAAAATTAGCTGGCATGGTGATGCGCACCTGTAATCTCAGCTCCTGGGGAGGCTGAGGCAGGAGAATTGCTTGAACCCAGGAGGCGGAGGTTGCAGTGAGCTGAGATTGACCACTGTACTCCAGCCTGGGTGCCAGAGTGAGACTCCATGTTAAAGCAACAACATCAGAAAACTATATATTGTCATAAAATAGAATGATATTGAGGTAAAATATGCATTTTAAATTATGTACTATGAAAAATAGTAAATTGCTTTTGTAAATATAAAAATTACTAGCATGAACATAGCACTGTTCCTGTGGAAAGAGTTTGTGGGTTTCAGAAGTTTGGTACCTCCTAATTTAGGTATAGTCCTGTCTGTCGAACTCATGGTCATTGTATAATGACATGTCTTCTTCTGTCCCCAGCCCTCTACCCCCAGAACAATTTCCTTGCTTTATGTAATTTCTTGTTAGATTAATCTCTTGCCTCCAAGAGCAACTGGGAAAGGTTAAATCAAGGCTCATATACAGCTTGTAAAAACAGGAACTTGATTTTGGGGAAGATGTTTGTAAGACCATTTTCTAAAATAGCATAGTATCAGAAATGTTTCTGTAATGCTTTTCAGGAAGGAAATTAGTTCAATATTTTTGGCTTTGTCAACTCAGTTCTCAATAATAGCTATGCTCTGTTGTCATTACAGTTTTGGCTTTTATCAGCTGGAGAATGGTTTTATATTAAGTGCTTTGAAATTATTGTTTTCTGGCGTTTTTATCTAAGGTTTTATAAGTGGGGTGCTCAAATATAGTAAGGGACCAGATCGTCTTCTCCTTATCTTTCATCACTTCCCATGTTTGTTTTGAATTAATCAGCTTTGATTCAAACAAAAAAATTAGCATTTTAAAAGATCTGGTGTTTCAGTATTTTGTTTAATCACCCCTTGTTTCTTTTGACACTGAATTTTTCTAAAGAACTAAGCAGATCAGATACTGTTCTTCTACTTTGTTTTATTGAGCTCCCTAAGTGAAATCTGTTTTAACCAAAAAGCAGTTTTTACGTGTTGGTGTTAAAAAGAAAATAGTCGATATATTACTAGTTTTTTTTCTCTTCCATGTCACCTTGTTATGTAAGGTTATTTCATTGGCTTTTTAACAATTTTCATGGAACTAGTCAGCAAGGATATACCTAACACTGCCTGACGTGAAGCCAGACCTAATTGTGGGTAGAAATAGTAGACTCCGACTTCCTAGCCTTAAAGAATGTATGATCTAGTTAGGAAGTTAAATTCCAGTGGGTGCATCATGAAGCAATGAATGATTCAAATTGGCACTGCTGAGAATAAGTTCTAGATGGTATGGGGCAGCCTGTAAGAGCTATTGGAATTTAAAGAAGAGATTGTTACGCAGTTAAGGAAAATGTCTTGAGAAGGAGGAATTTGAGAGTTCAAATTGTTTTCTTTTCAAACTTGTCCTCATTTTAGATTCAGCATTTGATAGGTAGGCTTCCAGTGTAATTTCTTTTTCCTGTTAACATAGTGAACCTCAGAATTCTGAAAAGGGAAGATACTGAGTCTTTCAAATCTCAAATGTCCTAACTTTATAGAAGAATGTGGTACTATGGAAGGGAACAAATCAACTACAACACCCCTCATTTTAGAGTGTTTCAAATCTCGAATGTCCTGACTTCATAGCAGAACGTGGTACTATCCAAACTTCATGTTGAAATCTGATACCCAGTTTTGGGAGGTGGGGCCTAGTGGGAGGTTATTTGGTATGGGAGGTGGATCTTTCGTGAATGGCTTAGTGTCCTAATGCCTCTTCTTGGTGTCATCACGGGTGGTAATGAGTGAGTTCTAGCCCCATTAGTTCACACAAAATACTGTCGTTAAAAAGAGCCTGCCACCTCTGTTGCCATGTGATCTCTGCACACAGCAGCTCCTTTCCCCTTCTGCCGTAAGTGGAAGCCGCCTGAGGCCCTCACCAAGAGCAGATGCTGGTGCAGTGCTTTTTGTACAGGCCAGAGAACCACAAGCCAAATAAACCTTTTCTTTACAAACTACACTGCCTTGGGTATTTCTTTATAGCAACACAAATGGACTAAGACAAATAGTCACCTTTAATTTGGGTTTGTAGGATAGCCAGTGTTTAGGACCCTGTAATTTTGCTTATAAAACCATGAAAGCTTATTTCAGATATTAACAAAGCATTTGGCTTACATATCTTATTTGCTGGTTATGTACACAGGCTGATTAAAAATAAAAGCAAATACAGTTTGGAAGAAAATAAAGCAAGCAGCATCCCCTGGTGAATCCCTTTAACCATCCATCCCGGGAATGTGCACAGTGCTGTTTAGGGCAGAGTGGGGCAGTTCCTCTGGAAGACGGTATGATAAACGAGGGTCACCCAAGTGTGAGGCCAGAGGAAGGGAGACTATCTTCAGGAAGCGGTGAGCTTTTCCTTTTGTATGAGGAGTGTTTTGCTGGACTAAAGTTGTAGAGGCGTTTGACCTCTGGTATTGTACTTCATGTTTCAACCTCAGCATCTGACCCAAAATAACACACATCTTTTCAGTAACTTGGAACAAAGCTGACAAAAGGCAGTCAAATTCAGAAGGAGGCTTATTGTAAAGGAAAGATTATGAACTACATAAAGAGCAAAATTAGTAGGGACTCTACCACCACAATAATAATGATGCAGTGCTTTCAGAACTGATAGGTGATTGTGTTTTTCCTGTCTTGATTGTTTTTAAGTTTGGTTTAAACAATATGGGTATGAAATTAAAATTTCTTAAACTGCTACTAGTTTATCTCCTTCTAGAGAGAAAGGATATTCATTTGATTTGAGAATTGTCATTCTGGTTTCATTAGCAGTTGTTTGAAGGATGTTAAAAATCATCCTGGCGAATTGGTCTTTATCCAAACAATTGCATGATCATTTTAGATTACTCTTGAAATATGCCTCAAAACAAGAAGTTAGATGTCGTGGCCATTCCCATGTACCTTGACTATTGTTACAGAAAGCCCAGGGTTAACAGCCTGTTTAGAAGAAGTGACCTGGTATGCTTTTTGACTCTTGGCTCTGAAATCACATCATTGGGACCATGTGGATTTTATTCATTTGACAGATACTTACTGTGTACCTATTATGTGCCAGGGCCTGTTGCGCAGGGGACAAGTAGAGTCCACATAGAATATGGAACTACTAACAATTAAAACATACACAGTCAGCTCTTCCGTTGTAGCTCAGTTTAATAGAAGGAAAAAATTGTATTTTGAAATACGTATAACACCTGGAAACTCAGCGTTGGGACACCTGATTTGTGTGTGATGCCTGCTTACTACTCCTATTTTTCTATACATTACAAAGCCAGAATATGTAAATGGGAGTTCAGTGGTCTTTTAGGAAAAAAGTTTACTGAAAACATGCTAAAAGGAATAACACTAAGGAATTCAGGAGCTACAAGAACTCTCAGAGTTCTGTTATTTCAGTTACTTTCTTTAAAGTATTAAGTACATATTATCAGTAAGTTTTGTCATATTCCTATTCTACGTAGATCATATTATCAGGCCGAGAGAATGTAAAAATAGATGAAGCTGTTCATGTTGGGCCAGGTGTGGTGACTCACGCCTATAATCCCAGCACTTTGGGAGGCCGAGATGGGCGGATCACTTGAAGTCAGGAGTTTGAAACCAGCCTGGCCAACACGGCAAAACACCGTCTCTATTAAAAATACAAAAATTAGCTGGGCGTGGTGGTGCATGCCTGTAATCCCAGCTACCTGGGAGGCTGAGGCACAAGAATCCCTTCAGCTGGGAGGTGGAGGTTCAGTGAGCCAAGTTTGTGCCGTTGCACATCAGCCTGGGTGACAGAGCGAAACTACATGTCACACACACACATGATGTTCATGCCCTAAAAGCTTTTACCTCCTAGTTGAGGGGACAAGATACACATACACACACACACCCCACTATCTGCCTGCCTCCAGGAAGCATATATAAAGTGCGAATTGACTGGGATGCCTTGTTTAGTGTTAAGAACTAGAGAATGACGTGGATAGCTGTTCTGATTCTGTTAGTATTCCTTAGCTTCTTTTTCACCCTAGCCATTTCACTATTAAGTTGGTAATGGTTATTCCCCATGTTTACCCCAGCATTAAGCTTGTGTATCTTCTGTCAGCCCATATACTTTATAGGTGGTAAGATTAATTTTAAAAGAATTTGACTTAAAAAAAGTTGCAAACCAGCACAAGGGGTTGATATATAATCTTTCTTACTTTCCCCAAATAATGTCTTACAGAATCATGGTGTGATGATCAAAACTAAATTAAGAGAGACACAATACTATTAATCATTGTCCTGCTAATGCCCTATTCTGGGTCCAGGATCTAGGTCTGGTTCCTACGTTGCATTTAGTTGTTATGTCTCCCCAATTTCTTCTAATTTGGAACAGTTACTCAGTCTGTCTTTGTTTTTCATGATTTTGATAATTTCGGTGATTACTGACCAGTTATTTCATGGAGTACTCCTCAGTTTGGGTTTGTGGATTTGATTCGGGCTGGGCATTTTTGGCAAGAATACCACAGAAGGGATCTTGTGTATATATATTAGTGCATTATCACCACATGCATGTGATATCTGCATGTCTTGTTACTTTGCTAACTTGATTACTTGGTTATGGGGGTGCCTGCCAGATGTCTCCACAGTAAAGCTGTGATTTTTCTCTTTGTGATTAGTATCTTATGCAGAGATACTTTGCAACTCTGCGAATATTCTAGTTTCATATCTTACATTTGCTCATTAATTTTAGCATTTGTTGATTTCCTGGCTGCATTAATTATCACTGTGGTGTTTGCCAAACAGTGATTTTTAAATTTATGTCATCCCTTCATTTACGAGTTAGGATTCTGTGAGGACGAGCTGTTCCTTCTCCCTTTATTATTTATTCAGTTATTTATATCAGTATGGATTCATGGATATTTATTCTATGGGTTACAATCTCTTCTATGATTATCTATTGTGTTGCTCAAATTGTTCCAGATTTGACTATTGGGAGCTCCTTGAATTTGGCTTGTAATGTTTTTTTGACATGTTCCTATATTTGGACCAGTTTCTTACTTTTGGGTACCTTAAGATGTTCCAGGCTTATCTTGGATTTTTTTTTTCTTGCTCTATCCCTGGAATCAGCCATATTTCTGAGAAGCTCTAGTTCCCCTGATTGGACAAAGGTATATAGAAACCACAGTTTGGTGCTAGATGTGCTTATTGTTCCTAAGATGTCAGTATTTCTAGCCCTTCTCAACAGATAGAGCTGGGAAGTCTATGTGTATATATATACATATGCACACATTTGTATCTATATATTAAAAACCTTAGTGTTCATTCTTACTTTCCCCCTTATATGTAACTCTTTTATCTGAATGTGAGAAACCTGGCTGTCATTATCCACAATATGTTTACTTATTTGTACAGTTCTAAGCTACACACATAGTAGTTTCATAATGCTAACACATACCCTTATGAGAAATACATTTACTAACTAGAATATAGCATTTGTGCATTCTTTTTTTGTTTTTAGTATTAAAATATCGACAGTACTATTGTCTAAAGTTGCTTAGGTTCTTCTCTACCTACTGTGTGCTTTTGTTGTTCATTTGTAATGCATTAGGTTCTCTCTATTTCGATTAAAATCATGTTGGTTTTTATTTATTTTTAGATAGTGTCAAATATTGCCACAGTTCTAAAACTTATAAATACATGAAAAGTATGCTCAGAAGGTGTCATTTCTTTCTCATCCTTTCTGACCCATTCCCATCCTCTTTCTATAGATAAACAATCTCATTACTTCTTGGTTTATCCTTCCTGGATATATTTTTTACACAAATCAGCAGACACATACTTTGTTTTCTTATTTCCTTTTTTTATACTTGAAAGGTAGTACTTTGTTGTTGCACAAAAATTGCCACAAACTTAGAGGCTTAAAACCACACAAATGCATTACCTCATAGTTTCTGTGGGTCAGGAGTTTGGGCATGGGTTAGCTGGGTTTTCTGCTCAGTCTCACCAGGCTGAAATTGAGGTGTTGGCCAGGGTTTCGATATCATTCGAGGCTTGGGAGTCCTTTTCCAAGCTAACTGGTTGTTGGCAGAATTCCAATGCTTGTAGTGGTAGCAGTGAAGCCCGTATCTCCAAGGAGCTGCCCACGTGACCTCTCCATGGATTGTCTCTGAGTAGTGTCTTTACTGCTTTGAACTTTTCTGACTAGTATTTTCTCTGGCTCTGGACTGTCGTTAAAAGGTGTACTTTTTAAGGTCAGACCCACCCAGGATAATCCCCTCTCACATTTGGCATATAATGTAACCTAATCATGGGAGTGAAATCCTATCATATTCCTAATCTGCTCACAGTTAAGAGGAGGAGATGATAATACAGGACATGTACCCAAGAAAGCAGGAATCTTGGAGGCTATCTTAGAATTCTGCTTTTACCACGTAGCATACTACAGGTAGAATTCCAAGATAGCCTCCAAGTGCAAAAATTTTGCACTTTACACAAGTTTTTTGAAAAAGCATTGTTATATTGTCTATGCTTTTTCTCTACGCGATGGAGTTTTTTGGCAGTTAAGAAGGTTTGAATTTCTGTTCTAGTGTTAGGTTT
Organism: Ateles fusciceps; assembly: GCA_036589455.1. NCBI lineage: Eukaryota > Metazoa > Chordata > Mammalia > Primates > Atelidae > Ateles > Ateles fusciceps. The sequence continues at coordinate 10,114,343 of JAZHEH010001266.1, read as the reverse complement.
GTACTTCACCTTTTTTTAAAAAAAAATGCCCATAGCCACTGGTATCTTATTTAACTTTATATTATCTGGGTTGTCAGTTTTTAAGGATATTCTTGAGCCCTTACCTATTTTCTGTACACCAATCCATGAACTTAGTCAAATTTCCAGTTTCACTCTTCCTTCTTCCATTTTTTAAAGTGTATATAAGTTGTCACAACATATTGTCACATTGTTCTTTTTCAGGTCTGAATTTCATTCTTCTGGCAGATTTTACTGAGGATATTGTTTTCGTGTAACATATTGTTGCTGTCTTATATCAGGAATCTCTCCACCACCACCCTTTTTCTTTAAAACCTTGAGAATACTGAGATTTGGAACCTCATCAAAGAAAATAAAATTGAAGACAAACAAGTGTACTTGCCTGAATGTTCAGAGACCTCACCATTCATGTGCATTATTGAAAACATGGCAAATGGTCCCTACTTCAGTAAGAGGCAGAATTAGTCCTTCTTCAACTTAATTAGTGAAGGAATTTGGCATCTTTGTAAACATAAAGGGCCTATGTTATTCATACGTCTTTCTGTAAGGCAATAACCACCATGAAGGGCAAAGGGGCCCTTAGTTAATTGTAACTCGAGTAGGATGGGAGGGGGTCAGTGGCATTTTAACATAGAAGAACCAAGTATTAATAAAGAGCTTTTCATCCCCCAGGAGCTTGGTCAGCTATGTTTTCTGTTAAGCCTGGTTGGGGCGTCAAAGTCTCAGTGGAAAAGTGTTGATGAGAATGCAGATTCTAGAGGATCAGTATTTCGAACCTCCTTTTAAGCTCATCCTACTTGACAGCTAAAAAGCTGTTTAATCTTCAGAAAAAGGAAAGGCACAAAAGAATGAATGAATCATAATTTGTCTGGACATGATGTTCCTGATGATGGTCGGAAGTCCGGAGAGTTCCAGCCCTGAGGCCTGGCTTCCCTCTCTCTGCAGGCTTCTGGCTGGTTGCTTTTGGAGGAAGCTGAGTGTTTGGGTTGTTGTGATTCCCTATGTTGGGGATTTCATATACCACCGTTCTAGAAGGTCTTATACTCATGACTATTAGTTATTCAAGGCCAAGTAAAATCTAAATCAAAGAAATGACTAGAATGGAGAGAAGTGAGAAAGGGGCTGATTTGAAAGGATTTCCTGACTGTTATAGGTCACTCAAGGCTTAGTGTAGGCTTTTTTCAAGGTATATGTCTTTTAGGACTGAATGGGTTCCAAGTTATATGAGAAATCTTGTGTGTAAATAGGTTTCTGCTGGCAGATGGTTGGCAGGCTCAACTATCAGCCTTCCAGACTTGGGATTCTAACAAGATTCTATTCTGTGGCACAAGCCTAGAATAAGCATGATCCATATAAATACATTCATTTATGCACATATTAGCAGTACACGGAGTTCTTGTTTTTGTGATTTTGATGATCTGGTGCTTTTGGTTTTCCTAATACTGGTTCATGGAGAATTAAGTTGTATTGTGTTGGCTAAAACCCTCTTTCTCATGTTCCTCTAGCCTGGAGGAAGTCTGTCTGCTTTCTCTTTTGCAGTCGGGAGATAGAGCATTGACCCCTGAAGCAATGTTGGGTTTACTTTATTAGAGCTCACCCTTGGATGTTAATGAAAGCAGAACAGTGAATTAGTGCTGACTTCAGAGCAGGACAACTTGGGTGGGGGAATCTCTGAAGAGAACATGTTGTTATAGGCAACACCCAGGGGAAAATTGACAAACCACGATAAGAATCACTGGATATTTCTGGCCCACCAGGAGAGCAGGAGGATGAGAACTAAATCATCCCCTGAAGTACACTTAGATTAAGAAATCAGTCTGATGTTCATTCCATAACATTCATCAGAAAGGAAAACAGCACTGAGCCCAGGCAAAATTTATTGGTTGGAAAAATTTCTTCTGTCTCCTCCTCCTCTCTGCTTAGTTCTCCAGCACCTGGTTAATTAAAACTCTGCTGTCTACCCACACAGAACCTCTTTCTTAGAAACCACCTGAGATTCTTTCAGCTAAAGAATCAACAGCTGTCAACTGCAGCAAATAGGTCCCTACCTGCTACCATACCCCAGTATCCTAACAATGCCTTAAAATGAGCATCAAGCCGGGCATGGTGGCTCACGCCTGTAATCTTAGCACTTTGGGAGGCCAAGGCCGGTGGATTACCTGAGCTCAGGAATTCGAGACCAGCCTGGCCAACGTGGCGAAATCCCGTCTCTACTAAAAATACAAAAATTAACTGGCGTGGTGGCGGGCACCTGTAATCCCAGCTACTCGGGAGGCTGAGGTAGGGGGAATCACTTGAACCCTGGCGGGGCAGAGGTTGCAACGGGCCCAGATTGTGCTACTTTGCTGCAGCCTGGGCAAAACTCCATCTCGAAACAAACAAAAAAAAATGGGCATCAAAACTCAGCTGTCTACAGGAGTCAGTTACGTCTCTTAAATTTGTAAAATCTGCCTGGATTTGAGACAAAAGGGAGTGGTGGAACCTTGGCAAGCCAGAGAGTAAAGTCCCTGACCGAGGCAGGCGCCACTCGCTTTAGCCCATACTGGCAAGGCTGGCCGGTGCTGCGAGGCCTTCCAGATTTTCATGAGAAGATGAAAATTTGGATTCTATATGAAATCTTGCACATTTTTCATGATGGTTTTAAAAGTTTTATGGGCATTAAAAACAACTCTTTTGCCCTTAGTGCCCTGAAATCAAACCATGTGGGCCAGTAATTCCCAAATAGAGTCCTCGACCTAATATGTTTTTTCTTAAAGCTATATGTATCTAAGGATTATCTTTTTATTTTGATATTCTTGTCCTTGCTGTATTGTTGATATAAGAATGTAATTGCTTTTCTAAAGTGACTCGGGGGATAGGGTTAGCTTTTACTTGCATTTAGTGAAACTTGAAGGGATGACCTTCCCAAGAGGGAACTCAGAAAATGTATCTGACTCTTCTAAAAGACATGTAACTTAAATGCATAATTCTTTATGAGCTGATATCCAGAGCTCCCGATGGGTTGATGGAAATGGTAATGAAGGCTCTATTCAGTTTTTAAATTTATCTTCAACGAGCAGCTGGTACAGAGGCTCCAAACCAAACTAGCCAGCTTGCCCTGATGCTGAAAAGCAAAATCCCCCAGGCTGTCCAGGGTTTTGAGTGAGAGGGTCTCAGGAATATTTACACAGAAAGGAGCAAAGAGCCTGATTACGTTCCTGGCTTTAACAAGTAAAGATATTCTGTTTCACCCTGTATAAATTTGTCTGCCTTTTTTAATTTTGAGAAATTACTTGCCAAGACTCCATCTAGAAGGAAGATGATGATGAGAATGAATCTTGTGACTGTCCATACTGCACTGTTTATCTAATGGGGTCCTGTGTACCCGCTGTGAGTTAGATATTGGCAGAAGGTCCAGTATACACTTTGAATGTGATCCAGACGTTCTACTTCATTTAAATTTCATAAGTTATGGTTTCCTGAAAGAGAAACTGGTAACTGCATGGTAGCAAGTATGCAAAGGAACTTAGTTTTCACTGTTGTGCCCTGTCATTTAACAGTAGCTTTCAGTAGTTTTAAATCAAAAGCAAGAAAATATTGTTGCTTTAACTTTTTAACCCCTTGTTCTTTATACCAGTCTATAGGGTAAGTTCTTCTTGTGGAGATAAACACAGGTTATTTCGGGGCAAGTGGGGGAGGTGGGAACAGTGAGAATTTTATTTGAGGATATGCTTATCTGATTCCTTCTCTCTATTAAAATATAGGATTGATTGTTTCATCCTTGGAGTACCCGCTAGGTAGAATTCTGTTGAAAGCCTTAATGGTGAAAGCAGTGTCTGTTCAGTGAATTCTTTTTAATGTGCCAGAAATTGTGCTGTGTAAAACACAGGTTATAACATTTATTTTTCACAATGGTCTAAGAGAGAAGAATACAAGAAGGAGGGTCTTCAGGATAGGAAAAACTACCACCTTTGGGCCTGGCACAGTGGCTCACGCCTGTAATTCTAGCCCTTTGGGAGGCCAAGGTGGGCAGATCACCTGAGGTCAGGAGTCCAAGACCAGCCTGGCCAAAATGGTGAAACCTCGTCTCTACTAAAAATACAAATATTAGCCGGGCGTGATGTTGGGCATCTGTAGTCCCTGCTGCTCGGGAGGCTGAGGCACAAGAATTGCTTGAACCAGGGAGGCAGAGGTTCCAGTGAGCCAAGGTTGCGCCACTGCACTCCGGCCTGGGCAACAGAACAAGGCTCCATCTCAAAAAAAAAAAAAAAAAAAAGAAAGAAATAGCACCTTTATTTCATTGTGAGGAGAGTGGGAGAAGAAAGTACAGCAGTGTGGTGGGTTTGTGAGTTTAGTAGCAAAAAAAAGGAGAGAGCTCTGGTATAAGGGGCTTTATTTTCTTCATGAGATACAAGGGACGAGGCTATATTGAGAGAAGGGGGTGAGGAGGGAGTATGGAGGTTGGAGGCTGGAAGAGATTGTAAATGGTTGACCAGAAGAAGGTAGATGTTTTCTGGGCAGTGTTGAGGATAGATGTTCTCTGGGCAAGTGACAGTTGTTGCTCTGTGGCTGACTGATCTGCCTGTTGCACGGCACTCTGCAGTTTCAGGTGCTTCTGTATAAGGAGGGACTAGATGGGATTCAAGAGGAATTACTCAAGACACTTGTTCAAGATGGTAAGGCAGACTTTATTCAGGACCATCGCGATAGCCGTAGGGACCACTACAGTGAGATTTTTACAGTGAGGGAGAGAAAATGAGCTCAATTCTGAACATAGCATGGACAAATAGAAATTTATAGCCAAGGAGCGGAGTGGCGTGGAGGTCAGTGGATGGAAAATTACTAGGAGGAAACATCAGGGCTGTGGGAGTGAAGTAGGGGAAGGGGGGAAGAGAATTCTGGCTAAAGTGATCCTGACCTATTACAGGATTCTTGTTGAAGCCAGGGAGAGGATGATCAGATACCATCCGGGGAATGGGAGAAGATGAGGAACCCAATTAGCTAGTGGGGGTGATTAGAAGTAGAGGGTGGGGAATTCGGGCTAAACTGATTTAGCAGTTCTTGCCAAAACCAGATTTTATAAGGAGGTGTATACATGGATATAGGAGAATGTACAGGAGCCTGACTAAAGTTTGGTCAAGCAAAAAATCTTTATCATTGGTAAGTGAGTTTGTCTAGGTTTGGGGGTGTGTTGGGTGGTTGTGCTGAAAAGACAGCTGGAGGAGCAAGTAACACTGGTGCAGGGTCAAGAGTTATTTACCTGGGCCATGGATTCTAAGCTGGGTAAGGATGGAACTGCAGAAAACAGTGAGGCGATGGGAGTTCTTTACTAAGGGTCAGACAAATTTGGGGAAGGTATTGCAGCGGGGAAAAAAGGTGTTAGGGCCAGAGCCAGGATGTTCTCTCGCACCTGCATCTCCAGCCTTGCTTCTGATGGGGAACTGTTCACACACTCCACAACAAAGAGCAATCAAGCTGGGTGCGGTGGTGCACACTTTTAATCCCAGCACTTTGGGAGGCTGAACCGGGTTGGTCACTTGAGGTCAGGAGATCAAGACCAGCCTGGTCAACATGGTGAAATCCCGTCTCTACTAAAATACAAAAAATTAGCTGGGCATGGTAGCGCGTGCCTGTAGTCCCAGCTACTCAGGAGGCTGAGGTATGAGAATCACTTGAACATGGGAGGCGGAGGTTGCAGTGAGCCAAGATTATGCCATTGCACTCCAGCCTGGGTGACAGAGCGAGACTACGTCTTAACAACAAAAAAACTGATTTGTATGTCCTTTCTTAAGATGTCTCCTGCCTGCATGCAGGGAGTCTCTTACTTTTTTCTTTTCTTTTTTTTTTTTTGAGACTGAGTCTTGCTTTGTCACCAGGCTGGAGTGTAATAGCGTGATCTCAGCTCACTGCAACCTCTGCCTCCCGGGTTCAAGTGATTCTCCTGCCTCAGCCTCCTGAGTAGCTGGGATTACAGGCACACGCCACCACACCTGGCTAATTTTTGTATTTTTAGTAGAGACAGGGTTTCACCGTGTTGGTCAGGCTGGTCTTGAACTCCTGACCTCGTGATCCACCCGCCTTGGCCTCCCAAAGTGTTGGGATTACAGGCATGAGCCACCATGCCCGGCTGTAGGGAGGCTTCTTAAAAACCTGTCTAGTGTCTCTCCGTAGCTGTATCCCATTGTGTGTGTGTGTGTGTGTGTGTGTGTGTGTGTGTGTGTGTGGTATTTTAATATATTCATGCTCAAAAATTTGAGAAATGAGTAAATGGGTTGTTTACCGAATGCACGCGTCTATCTTTTATGCACTGAGGCACTTGTTTATCAGTAGACCTAAGAAATTAGGTACATACGGATCTCAGCTCAGAGGCTCATAAAAGATGTAGATTCCTGGGCTCAGATCTCAGAATTCCTGAATCATTACTGCCAGACTGGGGCTTGTGAATGTGCATATCTGTATATTAATACTCTGAAGACATGCAGAGTTCTAGAAGGTGAATGCCGTCATTCACGTTCATCTTATGCCTTAAATGTAGAACATACTGACATGTAAGGAAAAAGCAAAGGTAAAACCAGCAAGTTAATTTCGTCTTGAAAAGCCATCACATTTAACGCATTGTTCTTCAGAAATCAAGTCAGAGGGATACTGCATGATATTTCTCTCTATTTATCTAAAATTATTTGTAGTATTTCTGTCCTGTGGATGTTACGAAGTCACACGAGTATGCTCATTCTTTGGGAGTCTATATTTACTAAGTCAGAAGGGTTTTCTTTTTTCCCCTGAATCATGAGAGATTTTGTGAGAAACAAAATCTTTGCAGTTTCCATTTTTAGAGAAAGGAACAGTAGAGAGTCAAATGTGAAAACTAGGCAGCCAATGGGTTTCTTGGGAAGAAAAAATAGGGTGTTAATGAGTAAGAAATGTTGTGCATGAAGAAAGATATTAAAATTTACCTAAGGGCTGGTTGGGAGCACAGGAAAAAAATGGATAGAATTAGAAAAAAGTTCCAACTGTGGCTACTTAAAAATGAAATATGGAATTTGTCATAATTAAACACAGGAGAATTTAGAATTAATGAATTGCTTTTCTTATAATATTTTCTTTACTCATTTCTTTAGATAAGGAAAGCCAAGTCATTATTTGGCTTATTATTACAAGTTATTAACAACTTAGTAAAACGTTCATGAAACTGTAAGGTGCAGAGGCTGATTCATCAGTAGCTTTGGCAGCTGGACGTGCTGATTCACGGTCTACCCACACTGACTTCAGAGTCACAGGACTGTGGGTTAGGAGGAGGATACTAAGGGTCAACTGGCTCCAGCCTTGTCTTCAAGTGTCTGATAATGAGTTATTTAAAAAACTGAAATCCAGAATCATACTTCTCATTCTTGCTTAGCTATTAATACAAGCAAACATTCATACCTTGATTTCTTCAGCATGTAATTGGCTTGTAAATCAGGGCGGCCATATAATTAATCATCCAGATTGGAGTACTTTTAGAGTGAAAGGGAGCATTGTTAATTATTATGCCAGGATAACAGGCGTTTTAGAGTAATGCTCTATCACAAAGCTAAGTTCTAGTAAATGGTTTTGAAACCCTGTTCAATCTGAAAGATTTCTTTAGAAGTTACAAGTGAAAAAAACTTACCTAGATTAAAGTTTATTTACCAAGGTAATTAGGGTACTGCCTACTATGTGATGATACCCTGTTTACATGGAACTCCTAGGGAAGTATCTCATTTTTACGATAGTTTCTTTAGTTGAAAAATTTGTACATTTATTTCTTAACTCAATATTGTCCAACTGTTTTAACAGTTTCTCATATGCAGCTTCAGATTAAAATTCTTTATAGAGGGCCTTTATTTTAGAATATGGTCATTCTTTGGTATCTATGGAGGATTGATTCTGGGACCGACCTCCCCACCCTGTGGATACCAAAATCAATGAATGCTCAAGTCCCTCATACAGTGTATTCACATAAAACCTATGCACATCCTCCTGTATACTTTAAATCATGTCTGGATTACTTATAATACCTTATACAATATAAATGTTATGTAAATAGTTGTTACATTGTTTAGGGAATAGTGACAGAAAGTCTGTACATGTTCAGTACAGATGCATTTTTTTTTCCAAATATTTTTGATCCATGGTTGGTTGAATCCACAGATGTGGAACCTGTGGATATGGAAAATCTACTGTGCTGACAGAAAGTAGTAATATCAGGTGTGATGGGGGTGGAGGCAGATAGTATCTAGACTAGAGGTTTCCAAACGTTTTCAGTCATAACATCTTTAATGACTCAATAATTTTATGGTGCCTCCTAGACCAAAAGGAAAACCTAACCATTCCATTTATTAAGTACTTATGTATAAACAACTATTTATGACCTACTAATTTAGTGGCTGCTTGAGAAAATATTACATATAAATTGTGAGGAAAAAACTTTCATTTTTTTGAGACAGACTCTCACTCTGTCGCCAGATACGAGGCTGGAGTGCAGTGGCACAATCTCAGCTCTCTGCAACCTCCGCCTCCACCTCCCGGGTTCAGGCAGTTCTCCTGCCTCAGCCTCCCGAGTAGCTGGGACTACAGGCGTGTGCTACCACGCCCGGCTAATTTTTGTATTTTTTTTGTAGAGATGGGATTTCACCATGTTGGCCAGGATGGTCTCAATCTCGTGACCTCATGACCCGCCCACCTCAGCCTCCCAAAGTGCTGGGATTACAGGTGTGAGTCACCACACTTGGCCCATTTTATTCTTTTAAAAACGTAATTACTTATAAATATGATGTGTGCAGCTATAGGGCACTGCACAGCTTTCACACATTGAATTCAGATTGTACACACACTTCACTTCCTGTTCAGTTTTCATTTTCTCCTGTTACTTGCTATTATCACAGCAACTGCTAAAAAACCAATTTTGCAAAGGTAAGATGTTATGGAAAGGAAATGTTCCGTGATTCAGGGTAGAAACCACGGACCACCTCAGGCTAGTGGCTTGTGCAGTATCCGATTTTGAGTTTTGTTGCTTCCTTTGGAAATAATCCCATAGCTTCCATTTAGTTCACTGTAGTGCTTTAGGAGTGCCTTGGCACTTAATTTGGGAACCACAGGTCTAGACATTTCTATTTAGTTCATTATATGGCTGCTAGCTAAACATCCATTGTATTTATGGCACCAGAAATTTTTATGTATGTGAGAAGCTCTGAAAGCGCCTATGTTAAAGAAATTAAGATGCTCCAACACTTTACTCCTCCGTTTTTTGAATTAAGTTGTATCGTATTCTGGTACTGAATAGCTAAAGCTTATTGAACACTTACATCAGGCACTGAGCTTGATGAAACACTTTGCATGTGTTCTGTCATTTTCTTTTTAATTTTCTTAACGGCCCTATTGCATAAAGCCTCTTCTATCTGGCTCCTCCTGAAATCCGCTTGGCGTAGATACTGTCCTTATTTTACAGATGAGGAAACTAAATTTCAAGTAAATTAAGTGACTTGCCTATGAACAGACAGCAGGTAGTTTCAGTTCTATGATATAAACTTAATTTTTAAAACTTTACTTGAAGACTAGAATCTTTGTCTACAGCCACGGCCTCTTCTGTAGACACTGTGCTACCATCCATGTGTCTACTGCTGTTTCAAGAGGTACATTCTGTGTTTCATGGTGATCCTAACAGGGAGATCTTTTTGTTCTTATTTTCAAATCAAAACACCGAGACTCAGAGAAATTTAGTTACTTGCCAGAATGAACAGCTAGTAATTGGAATCTGAACCCAGGTCTGAGTAATTCCAAAGGTTGTAATTATAATTTATCATGATGACCAAAAGACATTCTAAAATTCTGGCCTTATTTCAAAGTCATTAAAGATTAAGTTATGATAATATGGCTTTTGTGTTAATATATTTTGATAAATCATATTCATTTAGAAATCATGCATGGTATGTGTGGCGCTTTTCTGTTAAACAGTGTGCCTGTTGCCCAGCCATGTGCAATAACAGAGAATATATTGTGCTTATCATTTGTAAATATATGTATAGAAGAGAGAGAGAATGAATGGACCTATTTATCAGTGGGCAGCTGACTGGGATGGAACACTACAGAAACGCTGAAACGACAGACCCCTGAGAAAGGATGGTGTGTGGAGGATCAGGTTTTAAAGGCTTGTTTAGGAAGGTGAATAAGTACTAAGTAGTTTTTCAAGTTGAAAATTAGAAATCTCTTGATCCTGTCACTTCTCTTTAAAACCTAATAAGCAAACAGGGATTCATATGCACTTGGAGTTGCATTTCCCTCTGGAAGAAGACAGATCTAAATCAGAGGTATGCTTCAAGTTGGCAAACACTTTGGGTGGGAAGTAACATTAGGTACTGGATGAAGTATGTTGCATTATCCCTGGGATCCTTAGGACTTGAGGTGTAATTTACAGAAAGATGGATTGGTTCATGTGAGTTACCTATGGTTCATTTCTTGATTGAGGAGGATGGAGTTGTTATAGAATGTAAGAATACAAAGATTGAATGGTCAATGTGGTATTTTGGCATTTTTCCAAATACTTGTAGCTCTCTTGGAGAAGCATAACACTGCTTTGTAGGAAACAGAACAGTGTTTACATCCAGAACATATTGAGTGAGTGTACGGAGTTCAGCAGCCAGGGTCGTGTCCCCCAGGCCTACTGTTGTGGTTTACCCAGCTGAGACGTGCAGAGTCAATACAGTCAGATTTCTGCACCCTGCCACCCCCCGCCCATTTTCATCTCTGTCTTGCATGCATGCTTTCTTTTCCTTTTTTCTTCCCCCACAACCAAGTCCAGCACTTAAAACGGAATAGTGCACACCCTAGGGCCTGCTTCCCAGAAATTCTTTGTCTGTAAATGTAGGTGTGTGCCCACCCTGGAAAATGCTTTCTTCTTGTTGCCTTGCTTGGTGCATGCAGTGCAGATGTCACCATGCTTCCTTGTTTTAGGCTGAAACCAGACCATACACTTGGGTAGCACTTTACACCTAGAATGTACCACTGTGGTGTGGCAATATAAAACCAGGCGTAACTCAGATGACATGGATTTTATTTCACATGAACTGTTTTATCTCCAAATAGACAAACATTGAAAACTTTGTGCTCCAACAAGAGATGTCTAAGGATACCTGTTTTTAATATGATTTAGCTCATCCATTTAATAATCTATTATTTAATGCCATAACTTGTTGTGCATTGCACGTATAAGTTCTAAATTTCCATGTACCACACATCAGAATTAGTTTTTATTATTATTTTTTGCTCAGCTCATAACTGTTAGATGTGTATCTATGTTCTGAGTATTGTAGAAGACATCAAAATATGCCAGAGAACTTTCCCTCTCATAGGATAAAAAGTGTATACGTGTGAAATGGCAACCAGAAAGATCACATTTGGTCCCTTGAACATGTGCTATTAGAGGTAATGCAAAGCAAAGGTGACCCCAAACATGGTACATAGAAGACTCAGGTCTTGGGTTGACATGTAGGTTTGGTGGAGCGAAGGTGGGTGGGGATGGTAGGAGAGGCAGGTCAGGTCCAGGCCTGGAGTATAAGAGAAGGTATATCTGAACCTCTTTTTTTTTTTTTTTTTTTATAAAGACAGGGTCTTTCTCTGTTGCCCAGGCTGGAGTGCACTGGCACAATCATGGACCAATAATGCAGTCTCCGGCTCCTGGCTCAAGTGATCCTCCTGCCCCAGCCTCCTGAGTAGCTGGGTCTGTATGCACATGCAGCCACACCTGGCTAATTAAAAAAAAATTTTTTTTTTTTTAGTAGAGGTGGGATCTCACTATGTTGCCTAGGCTGTTCTCGAACTCCTGGGCTCAAATGGTCCTCCCACCTCAGCCCCCAAAGTATTGAGATTACAGGCGTGAGCCATCATGCTTGGCCTATCTAAAGCTTTTAAATATATATATATATTTAACTTTACAGAGTTGAAGTAAACTCTGTTAGTATTTGTATAATATTTAACAACCACATATAAATCGATAATGACTAAACTTGACACTTGCCTTTCTGGTCCTAATTCTTTATTTGTTTAAAAGTAGATTGAAGATCTTAGAGGAATGCCTTTTGTTTATCAAGGTGCAGCTTGTGTGGCTGAACAGAATTCTGTTACACAGTAATTATGCACCATCTGAATACAAATACTTTATTGGGGTCCTAGGGCTGTAAAGAGGACTAACAGATTCTTTTTCCTTCCAGGGACTTGGAGTTTTGTAAGGAAAGAAAGAGAAATCAATAAAATAGAATGTGATTGGTGGTCCCCTCAAAAAGATCTTGATGTTCTTGAGTTGCTCTAACTCCAGTTGCTTTGGGACTTCTTCTGTTTTTATGACATCTTAGGGGGTTTAGCAGTTTAAAAAAATTAAATATGAAAGTGTTCCCTTAGACATTATTTGTGAATTAACTTGTTGATGGTTGGTATTGACTGTAAAAATACCAGCAACATTGAAGTATAACTTTAATACTAGGATGTTGTACACACAGATGCAAACATTTACTTCATGGTCTTTTCCACCACCAAGAGGGGTTAGAGCCAAAAGCTAAGTAGCAGGAGTAAGGAGGAGAAAACTACACAGAAAAATTAATCCACTTGTCATATAGCAGAAGGCCTGCCACACAAGACTGTCCAACTTTCCTGCCTCTCTTGGCTGGGCTTGTCTGGAGAGACTCCAAGTATTTCTGGAAACGAGACCATCAAGACTGATAAACGTGTTATAGTGAAACCTTAAGTTGTCTCAGTGTTACTGGGTGTTTGGATAGTACAGAACTTTACTTCAGAACATGGTTCTTTCATGAGCTGATACTTTTATTTTTAAATATTTTGGTAATTTAATCTTAGGACATCATAATTTCAGGTATCTGAGTCTCTGTTTTTAATTCCTTTATGTATATACCTAGTTGCAGAAATGTGGGGTCCTCTGTTAAGTGTATGATCAACATTTTGAGGAACCACCACATTGATTTCCATAGTAGGTGTACCATTTTATATTGCCAATAACAATAAATAAGGGTACCCGTTTTTCCAAATCCCTACCAGCACTTATTTCCTCCCCCACCTTTTAAAATTATTCTTTCACTTTTAAGGACCCTTGTGTTCCCACCAAGGTAATACAGGATAATCTTCCCATCACAAGTTTCTTAATCATATCTGCAAATCACATCTTAATGTATAAGGAATATTCACAGGTTCCTGGGATAGACATGAGGAAATTTTTGGGGGTCATTATTCTGCCTATTGACAGCAAGTCTACCTTTAAAGTTGCAGCTATTTGCAAATGAGGAGCCATAAATTTGAGGCTATAAGTTTTGATCGTGGTTATGGCAAAAAAATATTCATTCTTAATACAAAAGCATAATCTTTCTCTCGTTATTTCAGAAGATGCGACCTTAATTGAACATAAACTTGAATTCTTTTGCTCCTTTGGTGATCCTCATCATTAGATTGAAGAATATGAGGCTGTAACCTGGGCCAGCCTTGAGTATGGAATCCAGGTTCAGTAGTCATTTCCAGAGTGACTGCTGTGAAAGAGTAGAGGGAGAATAGCAATGATCTTAATGTCCTGAGAAAGGAATTAGAGATATGTTGCTGGGAAAGGGATGGGGGAGATGAGGCCAGGGTTTCAGGGCAGTGGGACAGGTGAGATGGTACAGTGCTTCAGATCAGCGGGTAATACAGACTGCAGTCTCATGGCTTTATTGTGGTGGAATCTTGCTATCTGTTACAATTTGAGTTTGGTCTCTTCAGTTATCAAAATAATTTTACTCTTCGGATCTTGTCACATAGAAAGCTGACACTGAACAGTAGAATAAGAACACTTTCTCTGGATTTCAATGCATTTTGGTCTGTGCCAGCAAGCCTGGTACTTTAATATATTTGGCCTAATGTTGTCTAATGATTGCCCACAAAGGAGTTTCTCTAGCATCTCAAGTGTGGCCTCTTGTGTAACTCCCCTCATCCAGCACAGAAATGTGTGGATGCAGACGTGGCTCCTGGCACAGCAGTTAGCAGACAGTAGGTGAAGAGTGTTTGAAATCCAGAACGTGTCAAGGAATCAGACAGCAGACTGCCAATGAAAATCAGATAGGAAAAAAATTGAAAAAAATTGCGTGAGTGATTCTTTCCATTATTCTCTTTATGTTTAAATGAAATAGGAATCTGTATTTCAGGGGTTGGCACTTTGACCAGAGAAGGGATATGTGGTTTTGGGGTCCATTAGATGTTGAATCACTTAAGCCAATGATATGGGGAGTAGTAGAAAGATGGGCTGCAGGAGCGCTTGTCCTTGACTGCTGCAGCTGCACCCTTGTGTTCTGTGGACAAGACTGGCTCTCCCACTTAGCTTGGTCTATATTGATGATAATCTGGCCTTGCAATTAAATAAATACCATAAACATAAATATGTACACAATGAACTCCTTTTTTAATGAACTGTTTACTTCCATTTATAAAGGACAGCAACAGTGTGACTAATTTAACACAGTAGATAATTCACATGAGATTTGGGGAATTCGTTTTTGTTTGTTTAGTTTGTGTTTACTGGTTTAAAAATAGGATAACTTTCTAGAGGTTCATATATTAACAAAGTGAGTTGTTTTTTGAGGATGAAGCCCAAAATCAAGAAGGAATGAAGACAGTGACAAATGCTGACGCTTCTGGTGTAAGGAAACTATAGTCAGGAAAGATGGAGGCATATTAAAGTAGCAAATTTCAAGTGTGCCAACTACTTTACATGCATTATCTTATTTGATTTTCTCAAATTTGTATATGTGTATTCACACATGTGCACAAATGTCCCCCAACAGATGTAAGTGATCCTTCTTTCATGAAAAAAGAGAAATAATAGCAGACCTGTTGGCCTGGGTTCTCTTTAACAGCTTTATTGAGGTATATGGATACATAAAAATGGTATATATTAAACTGTATAACCTGATGTTTTGATACACAGTTTTGTGTTGCTTAACAATGGAGATGGGTTCTGAGAAATGCGTCATTAGGCAATTTCATCGTTGTGTGAACACCACGGAGAAATGATCACCACATGGAGACATGATCATGACAATCAAGCTAGTTACTACATCCATCATCTCTCAAGGTTACCATTTCTTCCTTTTTTAGTGTGTGTGGTGAGGACTTAAGATTTACCCTCTTAGCAAATGTTAAGTATACAGTACAGTATTGTTAACTAGAGTCACAACGCTATCCATTAGATCTTCAGAGTTTATTCATCCTGTCTAACTGAAACTTGACCAACATCTCTTCATGTCTCCCTGGGCCTGGAGTCTTTGCTCTACCATTGTCCTAGTTCTATGAACTTGGACAAACGCTGTCACTTTTTTTAGTCTGTTTGGTCACCTATAAAAGACAGAGTAGAATGAATGTATCACAAGCTTCTCTTCTAGCTCTGTCCTTTGGATTATAAAAATGTTATGGCCAGGTGTGGTGGCTCATGCCTGTAATCCCAGCACTTTGGGAGGCCAATGCGGGTGGATCACGAGGTCAGGAGATCAAGACCATCCTGGCTAACATGGTGAAACCCTGTCTCTACTAAAAATAGAAAAAATTAGCTGGGCTTGGTGGCACGCACCTGTAGTTGCAGCTACTCGGGAGGCTGAGGCAGGGGAATCGCTTGAACTCAGGAGGCAGAGGTTGCAATGAGCCTAGATCACGCTGCTGCACGCCAGCCTGGTGACAGAACGAGACTCCATCTCAAAAAAAAAAAAAGTTACGGAGGAGTCACAGAAAGCAATACTTCTAAGAAAATAGACAGTGCCTAAGATTGTGATGCAGAGATTAGAGCTATGTCTCATTACCACAGGTTCCCCAGAAAGGACAGCTTTCTAGTCAGCTTTTATTTCCAAGATGTAACTAGATTAGGGAGAGCCTGATGTCTCCCTTTGTGAGCTTTACCGGCTACGGTGGTGATATTAATACCCTCAATGATTCAATAAAAATAACAGGGACAATGAAAAATGACTGCCTGGTGATTCACTTTGGGGAACTATTTGGCTGGCTGCCTGAGACCTGTGCCAGGAAAGAAGCTGAATAGATTTCAGCAGCATCCTTTAGGCTAGGAAGATAATAAAATTTAGGATGCCAGGTAGTTGTTTGGACCATGCATATAGGTCATGGAAGGAATTGGCTTTTAGGTGAGGGGAATGGATGGGTCGGCCATGTGCTGAATTTGCAACCACCCCGCTGAGGCCCTCAGCTCTTGCAATTTTAAAGTGAACTCAGGAGAATTGGTACATTACTCAGTTCCGAGTGACTTAACTTGATGTCCCCATAATGGTATAAGGAAAAATGTCAATGTAAGAAGAGTTAACAGAGCAAGAGGAATCATTTACCTCATTTGATTTAGGACCCTTTGAAGACTTGCTTTTCCTAGATATTTCTTTGGCCAATGACTTCTCACTGCCATAGAGTAAGTTTGAAATTCTCTGGTTTGGTGTCCACGCAAACTTGGTCTCACACTATGCACGCCTTCCTCCTGGTTTATTCTGTGACGCACAGCCCTTTGCCTTCTCCTGTGTTCATGCCTTTGTTCATCTCTTTCCCTTTACCTAAAATACTGAGAATAATAGGAACGTCATGGAACATACTGAGTACTTTCTGTGTACTTACTTTTGTGCTAGTTTATAGTAGTCTGCCATAGGGGATACTTGTCAAGACCCTCAGTGGATATCTGAAATCTTATATAGTACTGAACCTAATCTATATGATTGTTTTTCTTACATAGACACATACCTATGATAAAGTTTAATTTATAAATTGGGCACAGTAGGAAATTAGCAATAACTAATAATAAAATAGAACTATTATAACAATATACTATAAAAAAAGTTTATGTGAATGTTTTCTGTCTCTCACACACACAATGTCTTACTGTTCTTCACTAACCTATTTTGAGACCATAGTTGAACTCAGGGAACTGAAATAGCAAAATAACAGAAAGCAAAATCATAGATGTGGGTGAGGCTGCTGTACATGGATTATCCAATTTAATTTTGCCCAGACTCTATGATGCAGGTAGTAACATCACTGCCATCCTCATCACCATCGTGATACTCATCACTACCACAGTGATCATTTTCACATCACAAGTGAGGAAACTGAGATTTAGTTTAAATAACTTAGCTGAGATGACACTCTAAATGAATGGTAGTCATGATTGCAGCCGAGGTGGCCCATTTCCAAAGCCCAAACTTTGCGCCATTTAATGCCATTCTTTACCATTCTCCCCCACACATCCAGGCTCAATGCATAGCATTTCCTGCTTTCCATAAGAAAAAGTAATGGCTCCTTCTCTGAGGTTCTGTCATATTATTTGACATGCTTCATTCTGTATTTGTGTATTCATCTTTCCTTCTGCTTCATTGATGCCTCATCAAAGCCTGAGTTGACCATGTATTTGTATTCCTATCTTGGTTTGTTATTTGACAGTTTTTTAAGTATATATTGATTTGACACCATAGCTTGCTATCTATAGTCAGCCCACTCACTTTTTTTTTTTGGCTGTAGTTTATATTTTTCAACATCTTAGAATACTTCTATTAAAATGTCAGTATTTTATATGAAAATATTAATATTATGCATTTCCACCTTCACTTTCCATGCTAATGACTGTGTCTGGTTATTTAAGTGGAATTGTGGGATTGCATAGTTCAGACAAGTCATATTTTAGAAACACTGTAGTTCAAGTGTCATGGAGGGGGGATGGTCATACAGACTCTATTCTGAGTCCTGGCTTTGCCGCCTACCTCATGCATGGAGGAATTACTTAACCTCCTTGTCCTCTAATTTCCTTCTCTGTTAAATGGAAAAGATAATACCTACTTTTCAGGATTATAAGACAGATTAAATTGGATAATGCATGCAAAGAGCCTAAGTGCCTGAGACATATCAGACCATCAATAAATGATACATCTTGTTGTTTTTGACCCTCGATTTTGATTCTGATTTTCAGTTTTGAGTTACATTTACTGACTTTTTCGACTGTGGCGTGTTTAATCATTTAATTTGTTTTAGGATTCAAATAGTGTGGTTTAAGATCACCAGTGATAAGTGCTAGAGCCGGGATTAGAATCTAGCTAGTCTAATTCTAGAGCCCAGCTAGTAAAAATTAATAAATCAGTAAATCCTTGCTCTGCATTGCCTCATTAGAATTCACTGTGCTGCCCAACCATCCAGT
Organism: Ateles fusciceps; assembly: GCA_036589455.1. Taxonomy (NCBI): domain Eukaryota; kingdom Metazoa; phylum Chordata; class Mammalia; order Primates; family Atelidae; genus Ateles; species Ateles fusciceps. The sequence continues at coordinate 10,096,132 of JAZHEH010001266.1, read as the reverse complement.
TGCAGTCCGTCCCATTTCCTTTTTTGTAGCAACAAGTAATGGCTGTGGGGGAAGGGGACATGGGGAGTTGTTGTTTGATGGGTATAGAATTTGTTTGCAAAATGGAAAAGTTCTAGATACTGTTGCACAACAACATTAGTGTAGTTATAGACACTAAACTATAAACTTAAAAATGGTTATGAGGGCGGGTACATTTTAAATGACATGTTTTCTACAATAATTTAAAAAAATTTAAAGTTGTGACTCCGTTTTTGAATGCCTGAAAACTTTTGTATCTCTGTTGTTTAAGAGCTCTAAAAGATTGTCTAAGCCATTTCTTCTGTGACATGATTTTCCCTGTTTCCATAAGAAGCACTGCTTGCAAAGTCCATGTTTTTTATCTCTAAGCGAGTGGTTATATAGTAGAAGAGGTCCTGTTATAAAATCTGGTGACTGAATACTTGCGAGTTTTAATTTAGAGATTATAAGGACAAAGATACATTACATAAGGTGTGTTTCATACTGTGCACTTTCCCTCCTGTGTGTCTCCATATCACTGTGGGTTTCTAAGTATGAGCCTTGAGGATATCAGGGTAAAAGAAGGACGTCTTACAAGTTCGCATTATTGCCATGAAACCATGTCAAGAGCTGATATCAGAAAACTCTATTGCTATCACATAGATCTATTTGGTTGTGAATGATTTGGGCACCATTATTCTGTTCTGTGTTGTGTATGATAATTAATCTGTGGGTATAATTTAAGATACATAGGCTATCGTAGATTCTTCTTTACCACAATTACTTTCTTTATAAAGTACTCAGGAATTTTTGGATATTCTTTTTTCTTTATTTTGTATTTATAATTTCTATTTTCAAAAGGTTCTGAGATGGAAAACACATTTAAAAACAAAATAGTACAATTATGGATAAAACCAGAGTAGAGACCATTCCTGTAACTACCACTTGGAATAGATACAATCCAAATTAACTGGCAACAAAACACAGTTCAGGTTCCTGGTTTATGAAATGTGGCAGAAGACTGCCTAAACTCTAATGTTTCTTTTCATAAAAATGTTGCTAGAACTGAAGATTCCCCCCACCCCCGCCATTAATTTTTGTTGAGAAAATAAGAAACAACAGACATTATCATGGAATGATGTTTTACAAGAAACCAAAATGCTGTTCAGTGTGTAGACGTTGTTAATAGCTAAAGCATAAATCGCAGATCATTAAGGATATTTGCAGGCTGGGCAGTATGGCTGAGTTTGTTTGCTCTTCAGTATTCAACAACTGTTTAATGCTTACTATTTGTCATACTGTGCCATACGTTGGTGATTAACAAGAACAACAAAAATTGTTCTTGAAGTACACAGTCCAGTGGAAATTTAGGTAGGCAAACAGATTGTTAGGGTACAATGTACTAGGTGTTATATTAGAGACATGTAAACAGTGCTGTTAGAGCCCAATGAGAGGGTATGTCTTTCTGGAGTAGTTTGGGGAAGGTTCTGATGATACATGACATTTGAATTGATTCTTAAAGTTTGCTGGGTAGAGAGTGGAAGGAAAGGAACATTTTTTACAGAAATAATACTCTTTGGATGATCTAATTTAGTTTAGCTAGGAACTTGTACAATCTAGAAAAATGATAATTAACATCCACTGAACTTTTCAATTCAAATAGCATATGCCTTCCATTAACCTTTGGCGATACTTGCGGGCAGTTACTTCATGATTAAATTGTCTCAGGTGCCTACAGTGCACATATTCTGGTATATGGTTGAAGCCCAGGAAGTATGTTGGATGGAACAATGGATAAAAGGAAGGAAAGGAGAGCCCTGTGTCACAGATATCACTAAGTATGGGTGAGGTAGAGTCGTCACTGTGTTAGGAAAACTCGGAAATTGATTTATATTTTCAGCCAAATAGAAGAGCAGTCTTTTTCTATAAAGGCAGCAAAGGGACCTGGAGATAGAGCCAGTATTTTCCTCACAAACTAACTTGGACTCATGAATTACGTGCTCACACATTTAGCTTGGACTCCAGAGTCTTGCCCTGTACAGCACAAGAGGAATGAGTTCACTCAAAAGAAGTTTAAAGGCAGTTATTACCAGCTAATCACAGCATCCCTGAACTTTAACCAGACCTCTGTGGAGTGTCTGATTTTAAATAGAACTGCTTCCTTGTGGTCCTTATGGAATTATTAAGCTGTACAATGTATGCCTGAGTAGCTCAGAGGCTTGACTCATAGAAGGGGTTATTTTAGATGCTTGGTGAATGATTACCCAGTGGAGTTTTAGTTTGGATGTATTGGTGTTGCACTGCTACTTCTGACAATAACTAATCATGCTCGAAGAGACTTCTTAAGTCTCTTCTTGCTCAGAGATTCAGACCTTTCTTTTGACCTCCAGAATCATGTATCTACCTGTCCGCTTGAGCGTTCTCTTGGTTAGCTCATAGCTATCTCATACCTAAACAGGGTCATTTATAAATTGTATTCTTCACCATCTCTTCCAGATTTATTTGGTCTTTTGCTATGTGGCCCTCTTATTAACTGTACCCCCCATTCACCTAGTGACTCAAGCTAGAAACAAGGTATAGATCTTTCCCAGCCCTTAAGTCTAACCAATCAGTTTCACTTAATATTTCTGACATTTGTCTACCTTTCTTCATTCAACGTGTCATCAGCCCCATCTAAGCTGCCATCATTCATTTGGACTGCTTAGGCCTGGCCTCCTCCTGCCTCCCAGCTTTTGCTGTCTCGAATCCATTCTCTGCATAGCACCTATTGTTATCTTTGAAAAACAACTTCATTATGTTACTTATCTGCTTAAAAGCCCTCAATAGCTTCTGGTGACACTTTAGATACAATAAAGTATATTGACCTGGGCCTGCATGTCTAGGCGTGTTATGGCTTTGACTCACATTTCCAACTTCATCTTTTTACCATTCCTTCTTTTTTACTTTGTCTCTGGCTGTTCTGACTGTTTTCAGCTCCTTGAATGTGCAGAGCTATTTCCTGCCTTCGAGGCTTCCCTCGTTCACTGTGCCCAGTGTGCTTTCATCCGCTCTTTGCCTGGCCAATCCTTCTCATTTATTGGGACTCATATTATTTGTTGCTTTTTCTGGAGAGGCTTTTCCAGACTGTCTAATCTAAAACTACCCTCTGATAACCTTTCTCAAGCCTTACCAGACTTTAAAAAGCTTTGTTTGTTTCCTATGTGTCTCCCCACCATAACATAGTGCTCTCCGGGGACCCTGTCTGTTTGGATTCCCACCCTGCCACCCAGCATGTTACGCGGGGCTTGTACAGGGACAGTGCTCCATAAACATTTGTTGAATGAAAGACTATTAAATCAAAATAAAGGTTGGTCTGGAAGGGGCATCTTGCCTTTCTCTTTGCAAAGCCTGCATGTAATTCCTGTGGCGATGTTTGCCAAGTGCTTCCACAGGAATGTCTAGTAGAGTACTAACAGAAGGTCGTAAGCTATTGCCATTTTGCTCTCCTGCAAAAACAGCTTGGTGGCATCTTCAGAGTTTGTCCTTGGGAGCCTGACAGACTAAGTTTAGGTCATGTCTTTGTTCCTGTAAAGCTATGCAACCTTGAGCAAGTTAACTAAATTCTCCCAGGTCTATTTCCCTGTATATTAAATGGAGAAAATTATTATCTATCCCACATGCTTACTATGAGTATTAATTGAGATTACATGTGCAACATGCTGAATGGAGTGCTTGGTACCTTATAGGAGTTCAGGCATTCTTTTTTTTATTCCCTTTATATCTCGAGATTAATAAGGACTCAGGAGGAAAAGAACTCACTTAATTTCTAATCTTATTGTTCTTACTTAATGCATAATCATACTTGGGGCACTACCATGAAAGTCAACACGAGTTTAAGAGGAAAACTTGCTTCTCTAGAGTGCAAATAAGCAATGATGGACTGACCATTTACCAGTAAATAACATTAGACTTCCTTAGAAAGATACACAGGGAATTCTCCTTTTCCTTATCTTTGTTTAACATTGTCAAATTGTAATAACTAATAATTACAAATGGATTTTTTTCCATTGTAGTTCAAGTAGATATTCCATGAAGATAGGCCATATGAAAACATTTTTCCATATTAGATATTTCTAAATCTAAGAAGCCTTGGTAGTACCATTGAAGACTCTAAAGTCCAGAGCTCTTCCAAGTAAATTGTCAGCTTCGAGGGGAGCAATTAAAAAATTAAATATTTTAAAGACAAGTGTTTGTAAAATCTGTGGGATTAGACTCAAATAGGTGGCAGATATACTTAAGGCATACCAATCCAGATGTTAGACTGAATTTAAGGAAAAATGCTTGGGTTAATTTATCATAATCAATGGTTGATTCTCTGTCATTAAGTCAGGATAGCACACTGACATTTGCTTGTATTGAACTTGTTTCACCCTATAACATGAGACAATAACCATGACCAGGGGAATTGTTTCTTCCTAAGTCAAGTCCTTCAGAGAGCTGGAAGCTTGAGCATTAAAAGTTCAAGACCTTTGCATTCATGCTTGAATATTGACCCAGATAAGGGACTGCATTGTTTACTTAGGGATAGGTATGATTTAGAGTGTTGATGCCAGGGAACAGACAGGATGATTAATAGATGTAATACGTTAATTGACTACTTAGCTCAGTTGTTTAGCGCATGAGAACTTCGGGGAAGCCAAAAGACTAGATCTGAATTCCTTCTGAGGCTCTCTTCCTCTGCCATGGTCTTTTGCTAAAGATCTCACCTTGCATCCAAACTTAATTATTTGGGACATTGGATTCATGACATGTGAAAGTACCTGGGCAAAATCCATGACCAGCACTACAGAAGTTACGCTGTGTTAAGAGGGAGTTTACATGAGTGCTGATGTCTGGACATCTCATTTGGCTCATGATTAATTTCCTACTTTAAACTCAACTTCATAAACCAGTATAGCTAAACTGAAAATTGTGGTTACTAATGTTGACACGAATGTTAACATATGTCCTCAAGGAATACTGTCATCTCCCAGAGGAGACAAAAATTAGTTGCATCATTGCCTTTTTTTTTTTAATTTGTTTTTTTCCTCATGGTTGTTTATCAAATTGAGTATAATTTGAGTCTATCAGTGGTTCTAGTCATTGAGTTCTCGTTTCTTGTTTTCTGTTTTGTTTCTGGTGGGTCTATAGTGCTTTAAAAAGAAACTGGATACCTTCTGACCTTTTTGTTGAGTAGAAAGGGAGTCTGCCAAAGAGACAAGGCATCACCTTTGCTAAAATGCAAGTCTGATCGTTCAAAGCAGACCATCTCATGTCCCAACATAGAATTTCAGAGTTTCCCTCCTCACATCTAACCAATTTGATGTTTAACTGACTTCTTTGGGTATTTTGATTTAATCAGATACTAGGAATTGAGAGAAAGTCATGAAAGAACCATAGTGGTATTCTTTCGTCTGCCTGCAAGTTACCAGTTGGAAGCCTGCTGTGGAATGTGACATCTTTTCTCTCTTTTTAACAGAATGCTATGAACCTACCTCCTGACAAAGCCAGGTTACTGCGGCAGTATGACAATGAGAAAAAATGGGAACTGATTTGTGATCAGGTAAGAAACAGTGACACTTTCTTTTATAAAAAAAAGTAATGAAGAAGAGATCCAGTGTGAATTTTATGGTGTATCGTAATTCAAACCATAATATATGGTTTGAATAGCTGTTACGTTATCCTGTCAGTAAAAAAATCCTCAGCTGTAGATTTTCAATCTAAAATATTAATGCAAATCTTATTTGTGAAACCTTAAAATGATGATTGTGGGGTGGTGTTGATATCTAACGGACAGGAAGGACACCCCCTGTGCCCCAGTGCTGTGTGCACAATGTACTGGACATAAATATTTCTTTTTAAGCATATAATATGCATATAGTATTTGTTATTTAGGATACATTATAAGCAAGGTACAGAAAGTGATAGATAATGTTAAAGAAATTGTTTTCCAGGCCGGGCACAATGGCTCACGCCTGTAATCTCAGCACTTTGGGAGGCTGAGGAGGGTGGATCATGAGGTCAAGAGTTTGAGACCATCCTGACCAACATGGTGAAACCCCGTCTCTACTAAAGATACAAAAATTAGCCGGGCATGGTGGCCAGCGCCTGTAGTCCCAGCTACTCAGGAGGCTGAGGGAGGAGAATCACTTGAACCTGGGAGGCGGAGGTTGCATTGAACTGAGATCACCCCTTTGCATTCCAGCCGGGTGACAGAGTGAGACTCCATCTCAAAAAAAAAAAAAAAAAAAAGAAATTAATTTTTAAAAGAAAATCAATTTGTGTGAGGACCTATGGAGAAATTATTTCAGGTTTCAGTTCCATGAAAAATTACTGTATGAACATGGTGAATCATGGAACTGGTCATTGTTTTCCTTGGCTGCTAAGATGCTCAGAGCCAGATTTGTGGCCTGAGCCACAAATTTGGTATAAATGGTTGTAAGAGACCATTTATACCAGCTGCACAGTATTTCAGTGACATGTATTTTACCAGCCTCATCCATGGCTTCATCTAATTTTTCCTGCCCACATTTTCCCTCCACACTGATTTCCTCACTGCAAAAAACTTATATGAAGTTGTAAACTTTTGTAAATTATCATTTTGAACAAGATAAATATAAAAGGATATATCAGCATTACTGGTGAACAAAGATTATTCTTGCATTGCTAACTAAATTGAAATGTTCTCTGTGCTGTAAGGCTTTGTACAAGTTGGTGCGTTGAATCTGTTCTGCTTCTCTCTAAGGAAGCAAATATGGAGTGTCACAATAAATGCTTTCTCATGACTTGACTTTATCATGAAGTGGCAGTTCATCATTTAATTTGGGGCACCAACTTCTTCATACTTCTGTATGATTGCATTAGTCCATCACTTTGGTTTGTAAGTGTGTATTTAAGTGTGCCTCCCTCAAGAGTAAATCCCTTTAGGATATGGGCCTCTAACAGCTTGCTCAGTGCTTGAAACATGCTTATTGAAAACGTGTTGAATGAAAGAAATAATAGCTAAGTATGGAAGACAGTGGAGAGGAAGCTTGCATTACTGGCAGAGAGGGCAGAGGGAGAAGGCAGATGAAAGAGGTGGGCTGGAAGACTAAGCAGAAGTTTGCTGTTTCCATGAACTTCTCACCTTCCACCTTCCACCTTCCTCTACTTGTCAGTGTGGTTTGCTTTTGGTAAAGGAAAGCAATCCACTGCTCAATTCTAGGAATTACTTTAAAGAGAGAAGGAAACCATTTTTAAATGTAATAATTCAGTGGTACTAATACATTCGTGTTGAAGATAAACATTTTTTAACACGACTGATGCTGATAGGAATAGAGAATAAATTCCAGAAATTGTGTCCCATCCCAAATTTAATTAAGATTAAATCCCAAAGAGCTTTCTATAGTAACAGTATTGCCGAAATACCCCTTGGTCCTTTCCTAGCTTAGTGCATAAATATAAAGATGACCTGAGCTTCTAGTGGGTCTCGGAGGTTAAAGTCACATGGAAGAAATGTCTAACTAATTCTGGAGGGAGTGGGGCTATGGAAGCCACGGAAGAGAGACATCTCTGCTGGATTTGGGGTGAGGTGAGGTGTATCCTAGCATACCCATTTCTGTGTTACAGTAGGTGAACTGAGTTCCCATGAAGACGTTATTAATTTAAGGACTCTGTGGGGGACACAGAGGCAAATTTTGTGGTGTGAGGGAAGAAAGCTGGAAATGTCAGCATCCTTTGATAACTGCAAGTAAAACTCCTCAAGCTACCTGGCTGTAAGAGCTCTTTCAGTGGTATTTATACTTATGGAAAGAGAGAAAGCCCCTTCCTCTCACTTGTGCCTCAATTTTTGGTGTAGACCCTGTGCTGCGCATTTTCGTTTTGGAGTTTTGGCCATTTCCCATAAGTTTAGAGCTCTTCGCACAGTGGGTACTATGGATAAATGCTGCTTTAGGGGGTTTAGAGATCCTGGATGAATTTAGACTTTTAAATCATTTACATCTGGAAGGGTTGTTAGAGACCATATGTCCTAAGCCACGCTGATTTTTACTTTTTCTATCAGAAAAGTTAACACATGCTTGTCCAAGAAAAAGGAGCATGTGGCGTAAAGTGCAAGTCCCTTTGCCTTTCCTATCTGTTCCCCAAGTCCCTTATTTTATAGATGATGAAACTGAGGTTCACAGAGCCTAAACGACTAGGTTGATGGCAAGGCCACCCAGATAGTGAAGTGAGAACATCTGTTTCTACTCACAAGCTTTCTCATTTGTTGTCTATTATACCAGGGACTCGGAAGCAAGCCATTGAAGCAAAGATTGTAGTAGGTAAGGTAAACCTTCTCACCAAGGTTTTGTGCTGCGGCTGCTGAATTGATTTAGGGGGAGCCTATAGAACTTACAGGTGGTGGGTTCATAACTGTGCCTCTGCTGGATGATCAAGTGGAAGTGGTTAGTCAAAGAATTCGGGACATTGGAGATGCCTAATGAGGATGAATGTAGATCCCACGAACATACAATTCAGTCCAGAAGCTGTTAGAGGTGCCACCCCTAAGTTGGGTTATAAAAACTTCCTTCTGGGTTTGCTGGTGCTGAGGGTATGATTGGTTATTTTCTGTGGTGATTTTGCACCTGCCTCCTGACGGCTGGCTGTTGCTTTGCATAGCAGCCTTGGGGAAGGGAGCAAGGGAAGAGGTAGACACGGAACATCTCCCCTTTCTTTACTTGTATAAAGTGATAGGGGAGAAGGAGATTAAAAAACAAAACAAAAGATGAGAGTGAAGAGGTAGCAGGAAATTGTAGCCACTTAGCCTGAGCTTCCTGTGTTAAGCATTTCAGGGAGGTCAGACTGTAGCTCTCCAGGTTTGGCATGGGTCCTGATCCAGGAAAGGGGAAACCCTCTGCTGCCACTCAGCCAGAGCTGAGCCAGGCCAGTGGCACTAAGAAGCCCCATATTCCCATCGTGGGAGGTGATCTCTTGTCTGTTTCAACACAACTGACCCATGCCATATACATGTATTTAATCATTCAGAATTTAATTATTTTTTAAACCCTTTACTTGTCTAATACTATTTCTTTAAAAAAGACAGACAAGTTTCTTACTGGAGAACTTGCATCAATATTTAAGTCAATTTGCCATTGGAATTAAATTTCCTAAAAAAGTAAAGAGCAAATACATCTCCATGGTGTGTGTGTGTGTGTGTCTGTGTGTGTGTTTCAATTTTTTTTTTTTTTAATGTTCATGTTTTTATGAGCCAGTTAAAACTCTTCCCTGCCTAGTAAGCAAATACTGTGGAATCTAGATAAATTATTTCCCGTGGGCTGTTCCAGGCAAGGAGGGCTTGTCCTTGAAGCGTCAGGGGTAATAAATGAGTATGACAGTGGTGGCATTTTTATAGCCTACTTTGGTGTTGGTGGCTGGTGTGTTAGAGTCATCTGAGCTGGCGTTGGAAGAGTAGAGACAGTGGTGAAGAAGCTGAAAGAAAAGATGGTGATGCCAGGAATAACCTTTCCCTGGCCCTTTCCCTCCCTTTGCTCCTAGACTTCAGACTTAGTCTGTCTTTTAGCCCCTATTTCCCAAGTTTCAGGCTTTGATTCTACATTTAGCTACACTCACTCCTTTCTGGCTTCTCACTCCCAGCTGTTGGGATAGCAAACAGCCATTTTCTCCCTCTCCTTTTCCTCCCTCCTTTCTATCCTCTGGCTAACTGACATTTTTACTATGCTTAATATATTAAATTGGTTATATTTTTACCATGTTTCCATAATTATGTGGTATGATTAAATGCTATTTTTAAATTATTAGATTTTTTTGATCTGTTTAATTCTTTTCAAATTTTATCTTTGACCCTTAGTTTTCTCTTACATTTTGATAGCTAATCTTCCCCCTCTATACATTTATTCTTTTGGTTGTGCATTAGTTAGATTTTTTTTTTTTTTGGTATTTGTTTTCTAGTTTATCTTTTTTTAAAAAAAAATTCAGTATGCACCTCATAATATTTTTCTTAATATCTCCTGTTACCCAGTTTATTATATTCAGTTTTCCTTAAGATGTTCTTTCTGTCTAGTTTGCTCAAATGAGAATCTTGTGCAGGATCGGTCACACATTCTATCTGGCCATTATGTTTCTTAAATCGCTTTAAATTGGAGTAGACTTTTGTTTATGATGCTCATGTAGTGAATTACTATGCAAGCCCTCTTATAGGAAAGTTTCATTTTCTGCAATTTACTTCTTTCCTAGGGGTGTCTTAGCTCCTGAGTTTCCTATTAACTAGAATTTAGATTTAAAGGCATTACAGATTGATGTTGAACATCTTTGTCAGGAATATAATAGAAAAATAATGTCTGGTTGTCACAAAATTAAAGAAGTTTGGCCAGTGGATCCACTGACAACTTGATGGCCCTGTGTAACTGTGTTTTTCCCTGTGTTGGTGAGAATTCTGCTTGGTGGTACTTTGGCACATAAATATGTCCAGTTACATATCAACCTTGTACCTAATGGATTTGAAACCAATTGATAATCTTTCGCTGAATCAGTTTCATTACAAGTTGGAAAACCATGATTTTCTAATCCCCCTTTCCTTCTATTAATATATTAATCTAGTAACTAGAGCTTTCAACTGGATCTTAGATTATCCTGGAATATAATTATTCCTGGAATTTTCCCCCTCAATTACCATTTTTTAAAGTAAGAATTTGGATTAATAGATCCCTCAGAAGATGACCAGTGGGTTTCTCTGGCCTCTTCCTTTTTTGAGCATCACTGTGAACTCATGAATTTTCATGGAATCATCCCTCCCCTCCCCTCCCCTCCCCTCCCTCCCCCCCATTTTTCTCTTTTCTCTTACTTTTTTTTTCTAAGATGAAGTCTTGCTCTGTTGCCAGGCTGGAGTGCAGTGGCGTGATCTTGGCTCACTGCCACCTCTGCCTCCCAGGCTCAAGCGATTCTCCTGCCTCAGCCTCCTAAGTAGCTGGGATTATAGGCACGTGCCACCACGCCAGGCTAATTTTTGTATTTTTAGTAGAGACAGGGTTTCATTATCTTGGCCAGGCTGGTCTTCAACTGCTGACCTCATGATCCACCTGCATTGGCCTCCCAAAAGTGCTGGGATTACAGGTGTGAGCCACTGTGCCCGGCCAGAATCATCCTTTTTCAATCAACATGATATTATTTTTGAGGCTCATATGATCACTTCTTTGATTTATATGGGAATTCCTTGGTACTGGTTCTTGTGTCCGTATCACATGACCCAATTAATCCTTGAGAGCTTGTTTTATGGTATGAAACGGATCTCTTAGTCTTAACTTATATGTTCTTTGCCCAGGCCTAGAATAAGTCATTTCTCCAACGATCCCTTTTCTTTTTAGTGGGAGGTAGTATTAGAGATGAAGATGTGAGTGCAACAGGTTTTCATAGCTGCGGAGTGAATTTGCTTCTCAGTGTAAGTTTCTAGATCTTGAAAATACAGATCCAAAAATTATGAATTCAGTATTTTCAATAAATTTTTATTTTTGCTTAATCTCTTTGATTTTATAGTTACCTTTCTTTTACAGTGAAATGTTTGATTCCTAACAATATAATTTATCCTTTTCTATCATTTAAAAACTTTTTTTTTTTATTTTTCTTTAAACTATGTTAGGCGAAAGTATTCCTTTATTTAGATTTATTATTCACATTTAGTTTTTTAGGCACACATTTAAGACTTTATAAACACTACTAACATTAGCGATTCCAGAGGATAGGTAGCTTTTTAAAATATAATTACTCTTATAAAAGGAAGAAATATAGACAATACTAAAGGACTGTATTTTGTGACTTCACCTATAATGTAACAAATCATCTACTAAGTTGCCATGTTAACGTATTTGCTTCTGTAACAAATTATCACTGACTCAGTGGTTTAAAACAACATAAATTTACCATCTTATAGTTCTGTGGGTCAGAAGTTTGACATTGATCTCATTGGGCTAAAAAGGTGCCACCAACGCTGCAATCCTTTCTGGGGACTAAGGGAGAATCTGTTTCCTTGCCTTTTCCATTTTCTTACACACCCCCTTCATTCCTTGGCTCAAGATCCCTTCCTCCTTCAAAGCCAACTTTTGACCTCCTACAAAAGTGGTTATCTTTTTTATATAAGATCACGCTGACCTCCTCTTTTGCCTCCCTCTTCAACTTTTAAAGACCACTATGATTATTTTAGGCCCTCTCAAATAATTCAGGATAATCTCCCCATCTCAAGCCCCTTATTAACATTTTAACTTAATCACTTCTGCAAAACTGTTTTGCAATGTAGCGTAACATAGTCACAGTTCCTGATAATTAAAAACATTGGCCTCCTTAGGAGGCCATTATTCTGCCTACCACAGTTGATTTAAAAACTTTTAAAACAATGCAAGTATCATTACTACCTAAAACATTACTAACTAAATTACTGACTGTGGTATAAGGATTTTTTTTGTAGTTTTCTGTGCTCTAAATGGTAGGGTAACGAATATATGCTGCCTTAGCTTCCTACGGCTGCCAGAACAAATTACCGCAAATTTGGTGGCTTACGACAACAGAAATGTGTTCTCTCACAGACCTGGAGACCAAAAGTCTGAAATGAGGCTGTTGACTGGGCCTTGTTCCCTCCCAAGGCCCTAAAGGTGATTCCTTCCTTTCCTCTCTCTCCTTCCGGTGGCTCTGGGCGTTCTTTGGCTTGTGGCTATGTAAATCCAATCTCTGCCTCCATCTTTACCTGGCCTTCTCTTCTCTGTGTCTTCTCTTGTCTTTTATGAGAACTGTTCTTGGATTTAGGGCCTACTTGAATAATCTGGGTTGATCACATCTTAAGATCCTTAACTTCATGACATCTGCAGAGACCCTTTTTCCACAAATGGTTATACTCACCAGTGGTTGGGGGAGCAGGTTAGGACATGGACATATCTTTTGGGGTCACCGTTCAATCTACCACAGACACTAAAATGTAAGGCTTTAATTTACATAATTGGGTTGATATTGTTGGTCTTTGGGAGTCAAATCTACACAATCAGGGACCCAGGTGAGGCTCTTTCAACATACAGCTTCAGCTTCACCCTGCCAGTCCAATCTTTCCAATCAAAGGGAGAAAGAACATGCAGGTGCACACCTGGGAAGTCTCTGGCCAGGCCTGGAAGTGGCACATGTCACCTGCACTCTTATTTTATTGACTAGGACCCGCAAAAAATGATGAGAAATGTAGACTAGCTGAGCACCCAGAAGGAGAAGAGAATGTTTACTAAACAGGAATTTCTAGTCTCTGCCACGATTCCCAATTTTGATAGTCTTATGGTTCATTTGTTTCAGGTTGTATTCAGTACTAAAAATTGCTCTTACTTATGTATTCATTAATTTATTCATCGACTAGGTATTTAGTTGTATAGTTGAGGGAAAGGAAAGAGTGACGTGAGACAGAGAGTGTGGGTCTGAGTTTTCTTTCCCAAATGAGTCATCTCATATGTCTCATATAAGTCAAGGGAGAGACTCCAAATGCTTAGTAGTTCCAATTTGTTTGTCCCCGAGTTCCAGCAATGTACCAGACAAGAATTGGCTATGGGACATGGTTATTTTTGCTACACCTAAAAACAAAACAAAACAAAAAACCAAAAACCACACAAGCATTTTGTGTCTTTGCTGTTTTCTGCTTGAGATTTTGAAGGGACTTTTCGTTTTCTTGAGCTCTCCAAACCAGAGGAAAGGCACGGAGTTAATTGCTGTTGAAAAGAAGTCAAGTTACTTTTCATTTCCTTTCTGAAAGCAGTTTTCTTTCCGTTAAGACTCACTCCAGGTCTCTGATTCTTTGATTCTAAAACACTGGAGAAGAAATCAAATAGCGGATGCCAACTCTTTGTATGTTGAGCTTTCGGAGTTTTGGAAAGTTGGGTCTGAACCTAGAAGTGAATTTACATTACATCTTTCCTCTTCTAGAGGTTTCTTTGTCCCTAGCTTTCATACTGGAGAGAAAAATGCTGGCCTACCCTACAGAGATTGGGGTCAGGGGAGAGAAAAAGGGAGAAAGGTAGTCAAAAGAGGAGAGGAAACAATTATTCCTTTTAAAACCATCCTTTCTGGTGGCTTGATATAAATACTCTGTCAGAAATGCTGTTTTTGGTTTTTGTTGCCAGAGCTAGACACTGATGGCTTAGTCCTGTTTGAAACATTTAAGGCTTAGGAGCAAGATTAGTGGGGAGGGAAAAAAGAAAAGAAACTTTTAGGCTGTATTTTGCCAAAATGTGTATCACAGTGCCTGCCTTGCTGCTTGGTAATACAAATGGAACTATAGATCTCCCACTTTCACCCCACCTTTTATAAACAACTTAATTGCCTGAGCTGGCTTAGACTACTTGGTTGTGTTGCTTGAAGTAAACTTTATCATATGAATTACTTTTCTAAACTTGGGGACACTGAGGTTGATCTTTGACCTATCTTTTAGGAAATCATTGCTAAGCAAATTAAAATGATTTATTAAGGCAGGTTAGCTAAAAATTTCTACCAAGTGATACAGATACTACTTTATGTTATTGTAACATTTGGCCATTTAACTCATAATCTTTGCTTGTGGAGGGCTATTTTTGCTCACCTTTCACACACACACAGTAAAGTGGCTTTCTAGAAGTTGTGCAGCAAATGGTTGAGCTGAAACTAAGACTGAAGTCTGCCGATGCCTGATTCTGAAAAATTTTATGTTTAAAAAAGTCTTCTTGAGAAAACCACCATGCGATTGTAGCTTCTCCACCATCAAGCAATGAAATGATTAAGTTCACCTTGTGAAGAGTGATGTGCTACATGCCGTGACCATCATGCTTTGGAATATATTATGCTGAATGTTTCAAAACAAGGTTGAAAAATTAAGACATATACTTAAAAGTAAACGCAGAAGATTAAATATATAATAGAAAGCTCTCAGTCCAGATCCATACTCTTTCCTGGTTGCCTGCAGCATTCTTGATGATCTTTCAAGGAAAGGAAGGTTTAAAAGAAGTCATTTTCTGAAGTCATTGAGGAAATTGAGGTGTCCACAGTCTTTATCCCTGCTGCAGTAGTAAAACAACATTTTTATTTATTTGGGTAGCAGAAATACAAAGTAAATTGGTTTTGATTTCTAATGATACTGTAGGTATTTGGGAGTACAGGAAGATAGGAGGACAACGAATTAGAAATATGGTTTGGGTTTTGTAAGAAACAGCTACACGTAGGGAAGAGACTGTATATCCTCCATCAGCATGGTGGATACTAGCTGTGGATAAGCTTGTAGCAGCTTGTATCAGCTTGTAGCAGCATCTTCAGGTACTAGAAATATCGTTATACAGATGTTTCTTACCTGTAAAGCCACTGTTGCTTCTCTTCACAATCAATTTGACACAGCCACTCAGTTATTGATATATGCACCCGTATTTTCAGATAGAGTATAACTTCAAGTCAGTCTAAAACCCTGCAAGATGAACACATCTAACAGGTTGGATGTGTGCTTATATATCTTTGTCCCCAGCAGTGACCCATTTAGAGGGACTTCCTTCCTATTTTCCTTATCTGTTTATCCTTAGATCATATTTGAAAGCTTGGCTTAATGACTAATTTTGACCATGTGGGTCACAGATTGAAACTATTGTTTGCTTAATCATGGGAGCTGAAGATGAAAAGAAAGAATGTGGGACTTATTAGAAGGGGTGTTTGCATTTATTATGCTAAATGTAAAATTAAGATGTAAGGTCTTTTTTTTTTCTTTTTGAGACAGAGTCTCGCTCTGTCACCCAGGCTGGAGTGCAGTGGCGCAATGTCGGCTCATTGCAACCTCCCCCTCCTGGGTTCAAGCGATTTTCCTGCCTCAGCCTCCCAAGAAGCTGGGACTACAAGCGCCCGCCACCACGCCCAGCTAATTTTTGTATTTTTAGTAGAGATGGGTTTCACCATGTTGGTCAGGCTGCTCTTGAACTCCTGATCTCAGGTGATCCCAAAGTGCTGGAATTACAGGAGTGAGCCCCTGCACCCGGCCTAAGGTATGAGATCTAAGGGGAAAGCATACAGTGGGATCATTGGAGCCTGGGTTTCAGGTTTAGGTCTTCAAGTTATTAGCACACGTTATTTCAGTTTTTATGTTTTAGAAGGAGAATATTTATGTATCTAGGAGAATGGGATGTGGTTTAGGGGTGGGGTGAGGTACAGAATTTGGATCAAGGTAGTGAATTAAGCAAATACGAATGACAGTGAAAAACGAAGTAATGGTTTGAGGTACGGAGGTACATTTAGAGCCTGATAAAAAATTGTGATGCAGTTCCCATAATTTTTAATTTTTAAATAGAATTATGAATAATGTTTTTGAAATAGTAAAACTAAGGTTTATAGGATCCCTTGGAGAACTTTATTTCTTGCCAAAGTATTAATTGACAAAGATGAGTATTTGGCCTGTCTCTGGTGTATTTCTTCTTTATTAGGGCAAGATAAATTTTTTCAGGAAAGTTGTGCTCAGTAACAAAGTAAATAAATAAAATATATCTAAAATTACCTTGATAAACTGTTTTTAATCATTTTTATTGAGGTCCAATTTATATACAATAATATTCACCCGTTGGGTTTTCCAAAGTGGCTAGACTATTTTGCATTCCTACCAGCCATGTAATAGAGTCCCTGTTGCTCCAAATTCCATCAACAGTCTTTTAAAAATTGTCAGTCTTTTAAAATTCTAGCCATTTTTATGGGCATATGGCAGTATCTCACTGTGGTTTTAATTTGCATTTCGTTAATGACTAATGATGTTGAGCATCTTTTTATGTGCTTGTTTGACATTTGTATATCTTTGTTGAAGGATCTGTTCTGTTCCAATCTTTTGTCTATTTTATTTTTTTATTATTTTTTATTTTTTTGAGATGGAGTCTCACTTTGTTGCCCAGGCTGGAGTGGAGTGGTATGATCTCAGCTCATTGAAACCTCCACCTCCCGGGTTCAAGTGATTCTCCTGCCTCAGCCTCCTAGTCGCTGGGATTACAGGCATGTACCACCATGCCCAGCTAATTTTTGTATTTTTAGTAGAGACAGGGTTTTACCATGTTGGCCAGGCTGGTCTCTAACTCCTGACTTCAAGTGATCTGCCGGCCTCAGCCTTCCAAAGTGCTGGGATTACAGGTGTGAGCCATTGCACCCGGCCCCTTTTGCCTAGTTTTAAAAAGTGGGTTCTTCTGGAGGCAGAGGTTACAGTGAGCCAAGATCGTGCCACTGCACTCCAGTCTGGGGAATACAGTGAGACTCTGTCTCCAAAAAAAAAAAAAAGTGGGTTATTTGTCTTACTGAGCTGTAGAAGTTTTAAACAACATTCTGGATACAAGTCTTTATCAAATGAATACTTTGCAAATATTTTATTAGCTTTTGTCTTGCTTTTTAGTATTCATAACACTATCTTTTGAAGAACAAAAGTTTTTCTGATGAAATTGAATTTATTTTTTAAGTGGCTCATGTATTTTGTTTCCTAAGAAATTTTTGTACACTTTCAGGTCACAGAGATTATGTCTTAGGTTTTCTTCTGGAAATTTAACAGTTTTTTTCTTACGTTTTAGTCTATGATCTGTTTGATTTGTGTTGCTTTGTTTTTGAGACAGAGTTTCACTCTGTCACCCAGGCTGCAGTGCAGTGGTGTGATCTCAGCTCACTTGCAACCTCCACCTCCTGGGTTCAAGTGATTATCCTGCCTGAGCCTCCCAAGTAGCTGGGACTACAGGCGCATGCCACCACACCCAGCCAATTTTTGTATTTTTAGTAGAAATGGGATTTCACCATCTTGCCATGATGGTCTCGATCGCTTGACCTCATGATCCACTTGCCTTGGCCTCCCAATATGGTCTGTTTTGACATATGGGATGAGTCAAGGGTGGAGTTTCATTCACTTTTTCCTCGTCCCTCTGTCTGTCTGTCTGTCTCTCTCTCTCTCTCTGTCTCTCTCTCTGTCAGTCAACTGTCTGTCTATCCATCCATTCATCCATCCATCCATCCATCCCTCTATGCTTCTATGTTTATCTGTTCCTCCAACTGTTTCAGCACAATTTATTTAATAGTGTTATTTTTTTCATGAACTACCTTGGTATCTTTGAAAACCAATTGGCCATATACGTGTGGGTCTATTTTTGTGTACTGTATTCTGTTCTACTCGTCTATATTTTTATCCTTATGCCAATATTTCTCTGGTTTGATTACTGTTTTGAAATTAGGTAGTGTCAATTCTCCAACTTTTTTCTTTTGCTAAATTATTTTGGCTATTTTAGTTCCTTTGCATTTTAATATAAATTTTAGAATCAGCATGTCAGTTTCTAAGGAAAACAACTTCCAGAATTTTGGCAGAGGACACATTCACTCTGTAGATCAATTTCAGCAGAACTGACGTTTATACAATATTGACTTTTCTGATCTATGAATGTGGTATCTCTATTGATTTAGGTGTTTTTAATACCTTGCAGGAATTTTTTTGACATTTCTAGTAGTATTCAAGTCTTACACATATTTTAAAGTTATCTCTAAATATCATGATTTTTGGTGTTAAGTGATATATTTTTAAAAATGTTTCCAATTTTTTTGTTCTTAGAGGAATATTGTTTTTGAAAAACCTCCCACCACTTCATTTATACCTTTATAGAAAGAGATGGTTATGTTATATCACTATACTTACCAAAAGCCAGTTATATAATTAAACTCTATTTTATGGCTTCTATAATAGAAACAACAGTCTTGGATAAATGTTGAAGTTTAATATTCTGAGCTTGGTTCTTATGTTTAAATCTGTGTCTAAATTAAAGCAAGTGGTTAGGGTAGGATGATTAAGAGCTGATGACTTCCTCTTATTTTCAATTGTTCTGTTCACAAGCATGCTATCTTTGCATGTATCAAACACCTCACACCACTTACTGATTTTAGTGGAAAGCAGCAGCTTTCTGTAGCTCCTCCTATGCTGCTTGCTTTTACAGTTTCACTGACAAATGTTACGGCCTTAGTAAATATTCCAGTTCAGTTTGAGTTAGCTAGCACCTATTGAAGTAATGATAATTATACACACAATTTGTGCACTGTTTGAATTGAGGCCAGTGGAGTTTCAGAGAAGCCAGTTAATATAACTGTAGTCAGAAAAGCAGTTCTTAAAATTGGAGCTTGTAATTTTAAAAGAATTCTTGAGTAATTGAAAAATATTAGTGCTCTTGAATTGCTTAATGTTTCTGCAAGAACTCTTAAGGCTTATTTTGTCCTTTTTTTTTTTTCCTGATCAGATTTTGAACTCTGTTTTTCCCCAACCCCCAATGTTTTATTTGTACAATACATGACTATCTCTGGAGACTCCGAAAGATCGTCTGTACTTTCTTTTTGTTTGAAAGGCATTCCTAAGTAAGAGGAGTAGGATTAAAGAAACCCATTCAATATTATATATTAGAAAATGAGTTATAGAATGGTTTGGTCAGGAAAGACTTGTTGAACTGGAGAAATTCTTCCTAGTCTAAATAAAGGAAAACATTTGGAAAAGTCTCACCAGAGGTTATTTTCAGTCTGAGAGCTGTAATGGAACACTTGGAAAGTTGTCCTCTTCTCTTCAGCTAGCAAAATGATTTCATATTCAGAGCTGAAGAATGTTTTGAGGCTCTCCAAGAAACTATGGCTGTGGAATGAATCTGATGTGCTGATTTTTCAAGTCTAGTCTGGTGCAGAAATGGCCAACTTTAAAAATTGGAAATGGAGGAAAGAGGCACACAGTATTAATCATGCATTTTTTTTCACTGTTGAAGACTCCTGATTGATTCCCTGTTGTCTGTCCTGTATTCCGAACCAAGTATGTGACATCCACTGTGGTTTGTTCCAAATTTACCATTTAGATCCTTTGTGCAATTTTCATAAACTGGATTACTAGAACTCAACTACACCTCTTGAAGTTAGTACCACATATCCTGCCTTTCTCTGCCTTTGTTCCCATGTTCCTCATCTGGAAAACTCCTCTGTCTCCTGCCTTTTACACCATCCCAGGATATCTATGCACTGCCTGCCTTCCAAAATTTAATTCAAAAGCCGCTTTGTCCAGGGAGGTTCCTTTGATCATCTCAGTTGGGAAGAGCCTCACCTTTCTTTGAACTTTGAGAGGATCACATATGGCTCTTATCATATTCTGCTTTGTATTACAACTATGTCTGTTGCATCTCAGAGATGAGATTTAATGCTTGGCAATTGAACTTACTTCTTTTTGTGCTTTTTACAGTGTCTTCTGTAGTGTGTTCTGGATAGGTGAAAAAGTAAAAAGTCTTGTTAAAGTTTTCATTTTAGTGCCTGGAAACAGGGGACCCAAACATGTTAGTAAGATTTAAAATGTTCAGTGGCAGGGGCTTGTTTAGCAAAATGTTTTCATCCAATAATAACCAGAGGGATCCTTCTAAATAGTACCACAGCTGGTACTAGCTTCCTCTGGTAGTCATTATACGAATTAGAATCTCATCTGAACTTGCCTTCTTGGCCATCTATTAGTAGGCAGAGACTTCATACTTTTTCCTCATTTTCTCTCAGTTGTCTTCTCCTTTCTCACCATCCCCGACACGCTCCTATGCATACTTTTTCTAGATTGGGACAGTCTGCCAGCTACTCTGAAATTTCAGAATTTTATTTTTATTTTAGGGGAGCAAGGAGCATGTGTTCTTTTCAGGACTTTGGTTCTCTCAATTCTTTGGGAATCTAGGTCTGTTTGTGTAAATTGTTTTTTATTTGTATCAATGGTTATCTCTGGCGGGGCAAGGTATTATGGCTTACCTCGGTCCCGCCTGTTTAGGGATTGATTGGTCTTGGCAACCCTTTCCCCTTCCATGGCCCACCCTGTTTCACTGTCCTTTGCCTCTTCCATATTGGATAAATCATTTCTGTCCATATACAATATTAATGCAACATTTTATTCTCATCTTCTCCCTGTGACTTGTGTCAGCATTATTTATTTTAGAGGGTAAACCCCTTGAGGATATGGATGATGTCTGTCAGCTTAACTCTGAAGAGTACTTAGCACTAAGCTAAATCTTACAAATTAGTACTTACTAATGGCAATAGTGCTGGTTGTAATATTGGCTCATTTAGAGACTACAGTTTACCTACTCTGCGTTTGGAAACGATGCCCAACTACTTCCAGCTTCCAGGAAGAAAAACATTCAAGTGTAGTGACATCGTGTGAACAAAAACAACGTCCTTTAAATTGTTACTGTCTAAAATGAGTAATTATAGGATCAAGATAATAAAACATTAATATTTGCATAATGATGATGACATCTAATTCATCCCTGAGGGTGTTCAAGCGGTTTATGTAGCTCTGCTAATACACCACTGAAACAGAGCCAGGGACTGTGTGGCCATCCCAGACAGGGAGAGAAACTCAACCGTGTGTGCCCTGAGAGTCGTTCATTTCCTGAAACTTCTGTTTTCAGATGTCATGCTATAATTTCTTTCCTTAGCCTCAGAATATGAAGGTGTAAGATAAACTGGAATGGAATTCTTGTTTGATTGTGTAGCTGTGTATCCAAATGTGATTTATGGAGCGGAAATGCTTCTAACATGCTTGTTCCGAGTCCAGCTCACACCAAATTAACCCCAATTAATTTCTCATGTAATTGGATAGAGAGGATGTAAAAGATCAGAAATGCTTAGCTAAATGAGTCCAATGTCCAATTCCAAACCTTTACACAGAAAGGCTTTCAATGACAAACTCTATTAGATTTAAGTGGAGAAAGAGGAGGAGGATGTACAGGGAGAAGAGGAACCAAAGAAACAGTTCAGCTTGTTAGAAAAGTCTGCCTGTCTGTGTCTAGTAGAAAAGGCCATGTTGTAGCATAGCCGGTGAATTCTGTTTGCTGTGACTTACCTGATTAAATTACTACACTCCTTTCATAGTCCATCACTTAGTTCTTTTCAGAATGGTCTAGTTTCCCACCTTGGATTGCAGTAGACTTGGTCATTAAGTAGGGTCCAATAAATGTTTTATCTTTTCCTTATCTTCAAGGCAGGTATGTGTAGAGGCAGCCTAACCTTCCAGGTAACCAGTAGGGGAAAGGGGGAAGCTAGCTTAAGCCTTAGGGGATTGGGTTAATGAGGTTATGAACGAGAGACACAGCTGTGGCTCATCAGCAAATGTTCTTTGGCTCTGACATGAGCTTGGCTAACTTGTGTGTAGTGAACCTGCTGGGGTACATCCTGTAGAATGTGCCTGTAGTCTCTTTGTGTACTTTTATACTTTAAAAGCTTACCCTTGATTTATGAAAGAAGTGACTTGCATGTGACATTTTTTAAAAGTTTAATTCTTGGAACATTAAGGAAGATCAACTGTGTGCCAAGTATTGTTTTACATACTGGGACTCAACGAAGAATAGAACATGTTTCCACCCTTTTAAAAATGTTTATACTATTAAATTCAAGATGAACATGCTTATTACAGTGTAGTGAAAAGAACAAAAATCAGAAAAACTCAGAAAACCTGTGTTTGAACAACAGAAACATTGGGAAAATACTTCAGAGGACACACACACACACACACACACACACACAGAGTATCTGATTTCAGGTATGTCATTTAATCTTTGAGCCTCAGTTCCCTCACCTGGAAAATGGAGTTAATATCTACTTGCCAGATATACAAGCTTGAGTGAGCTAAGGGATCTAAAGAATATGATAAACTGCAAAGCATCACTGAAAGATACGTTAATGATCGGAGAAACAAAAAGTACTGCCCCACATAAAAAGATAATTGTGTTTCTGGGTTTGCATAAATGAAGTTGTTTTTAGAAACAAGAAATCTTCTGATCGTTACTGGAGATGTGTGCTGAATATAGATTGAATTCCTAACAGACTAATTTGTTAAAGTAAAATATTTATGAGTGACACAGAAACTTAAAGAAGATTCCTTGATTCTAAGGTTTGCTCTCACCCTCTCTTCCTCTCAAACCCCTTCCAATGCAGTTGGTTGGCTTAGTGTACCTAAATGTTAATAAATGACTCTGGGTTTTTTCTTTGACTGCTTTTGGGGGATGATTAAAACCCCCAGAACAATTGATATTTTCCATCCCTAAACATTTCATGAAGAAAGTTTGATCACGCAAAGCAATAAATGGCAGGGGTTCAGGGTGGTGGTGGTATATAATCAGACATTCTGAAGGAAATTTGTATTTTAAAGGCTGTTTCACATGGCTTATCAATTCATATTGATAGCTCATCATGACTAAAGAATAGTTTTGTCCCTAAGAGTAACATTTCTACACAGTGAGACTCAAGTTGGTGACTTAAGAAAGGTACTTATATCAATGATGTCGAGCAAGCAGGTAACTGGGTCCTGAAAATAACATGGAATATGAAGCAGTTTTGAAAGTGTGGGTGATGGAAAACTACCAACCAAAGCAGTTATGACTTTTAATGCAGTATCTAAAATTCTAATCTTTAGAGGGGAAAATATATTAATTCAAATAAATAGGATGCCTATAATCCATCCAAAGTCCTTCAAAATAAAGGTGTTTGGCAAGGTGCTGAAATTCTCTGATGTATTTTCACCGTGCTTCTGTTGTTCAGATTGACTACATGAAGACAGAAAAGGTTTGGTGAGTTGGGTGCTGAATTCATAACTCAAACAGTGGCTCCTTTAGATATTAGACAGACAACCCCCAAGTTTTACAGAAACAATTGGGGCTTTGTATCTTCCTCCATAACAGATTTTTAAAAATCCCTAGATGTAGGCTGAGTTTTCTTTTCTTTCCATCTCCCTCTCCCCTTCTTTCATTGTCCCCATGAAAGTTTTATATGAGTTTCATTTAAGAACTCATACAAAATACAGCCGGGCACGGTGGCTCACACCTGTAATCCCAGCACTTTGGGAGGCCAAGGCAGGTGATCACCTGAGGTCAGGAGTTTAAGACCAGCCTGGCCAACATGGTGAAACCCCATCTCCTAAAAATACAAAAATTAGTCGAGTGTGGTGCCTGTAGTCCCAGTTACTTGGGAGGCTGAGACAGAAGAATCACTTGAACCCAGGAGGCAGAGGTTGCAGTGAGCTGAGATCATGCCACTGCACCCCAGCCTGGGCGACAGAGTGAGACACCGTCTCAAAAAAAAAAAAAAAAAAAAAAGAACTCATACAAAATATTTCAGATAAATGTATTTTAATCCTCATCTTCCTCCTCTTTCTGAACTGGTTAATTTGTAAGTAACGTTAATTCGTAACTCTTTGCTGTTAGCAGCTATGTGCAACCCATCACGTAAACGATTCTTCAGATATTTTTTAGTGAGCTATTTTAAATACCTTTTGGGAAGAGGCACCTCAGAAGTCAGGGTGATCTTGCTCGATAGTTACCACCCCCTCCAACTGAGATTCTCAGCTTTTCCGTTCACTTTGATCCTCTTGCAAAAACTACTCAAAATTGGCAGCAGCCATGATTCTATCTTCTAGAGGGTGGGTGCAATCAAGAGTGAACTTCAGAACCTTTTTTGGTCCCCCTTCTCCCCATTCGCCACAAGCTTTTTCACAGGTTCCAAGGCAGCAGTGGAGGCAGAAATGGGCAGACTATGCCGAGGCAGATGGCCCTGCCCAAGTTTTCGTAGAAGTGGATGTAATGTGGACCAACTGTGTTTTAAAGCATGAGGCTTCCTTATTTTCTCTTTCTTGGAAATACATCATCAGTAAGTTGCTCGAACAAATGGAAAATATGTGGAATATAACAACAAAGGCTAAATAAGCATATTTGATAAAGTATGAAAAAGCATGTTTGAAAAAGTAGACCTTGCTCATAATTTCAAGTCCTAAGGAAATATGGTCAAGTCAACAGGACTAGCAAATGTGTGTAGTTGAGTAAGCCCTTCTGAGTCGCCATAGTCCCAAGTAGGAAATGAAAATAAGCTGCCTTTCGTGACTGTCCAAGATAGGGCTCACTAAATGAGTGAATGCCCATGTATTACATGTGCTACTCCACCACATTTTACTATGGTAAAAAGCTAAATGTGGTTTTTCTGTTGTGAAGATGTAGCCTAAAAAACAAAACATTAGAAGTCTCTCAACACCTGTTGAAAGGATTGAATTTAGGTCCCGAAACAAATACTGCATTGGCCAGAGTTAGAATTTAAGTTTCATTCCTTTGGGACCCTATATTCAGAGAAAGGTGGTATTTGCTATGGAAGAATGGAGCTGATCCTAGGAATTTTTAAAATTAGATCAGGCCAGGTGCCTTGGCTCACACCTATAATCCCAGCACTTTGGGAGGCCAAAGTGAGAGAAATGCTTGAGCAAGAGGAGTTTGATACCAGCCTGGGCAACATGGTGAGACCTTGTCTTTAGAAAATTAGCTGGGTGGGCCGGGCACGGTGGCTGACACCTGTAATCGCAGCACTTTGGGAGGCCAAGGCGGGCGGATCATAAGGTCAGGAGTTTGAGACCAGCCTGGGCAGCATGGTGAAACCCCGTCTCTACTGAAAATACAAAAATTAGCTGGGCATGGTGGTGCACACCTGTAGTCTCAGCTATTTGGAAGGCTGAGGCAGGAGAATTGCTTGAATCCGGGAGTTGGACATTGCAGTGAGCTGTGATTGTGCCACTGCACTCCAGCCTGGATGACAAAGCAAGACTTCATCTCAAAAAAAAAAAAAAGAAAAAGAAAAAAGTAGCTGGAATGTGGTGGCCTGCACCTGTAGATCCAACTTCTTAGGAGGCTGAAGTGGGAGAATTGCTTAAACCTGGGAAGTTGAGGCTGCAGTGAGCTGTGATTGTGCCACTGCATTCCAGCCTGGGTGACAGAATGAGACTCATCTCAAAAAATTTCTTTTAAATAACTGGAATTACATTATTTAAAAGGATACTATTTTTATTCTGATATCTGAGATCAGCTGTTGTCATACACGAGGTTGGAAATAATGACTGGCTTCTAGATAGCTCATCAGTTCATTTTTCTGAGCTTCTTGTGATTATTTTTAGCCCTCTGCTGGACACTGCTAAATCCTCATGGCAATAGGATCCCCCAGTTCCTTGGTAAAGTGATGGTGATTTAAAAAAAGGATTTATACACAGACACAATGATGGCACTAGAGAAATTGAATAGTTGTGAATTATTACTTAGAAATTGCTCTCAAGATAGAACATTTGGAGGAATAATTAGAAAAATTATGCTGCTCTTTTTTAAAAAGCAGCTTTATTGAGATATAGTTATGTACTACAGAATTCACCCTGATAATTTTTAAATAAAGGGAAAATATTAATAGATGTCCCACAATAAAACATTTCCCCCTATTTTTAAGTATAGGCAGTAACAAATATAGATTTTAAGTAATAAGATGATCTTTTCAGTATTATTACAGTGGCCTTGAGCAGTTTATAATCTACTAGCAAGCAAGCCTTCAGTGGACCACACAGAATGTTCCCTGTGTTGGAAGAATACAAGTTTCTATGGGATAAACAAATACATGCACATACTGGCCAGTTGTCAGAGTGAAGTATTAGAAAATTCCATTGTGGAGTAAGTGGTAATCAGATTTTAAAGAATTAAAGTAAGAAAATAACTTTTGAGTTGTAGGAAGAAAAGAACATGATAAAGATTTTCTTCCCCTCCCCCTCCTTCCCTCCTTTCCACCTTTCTTTGTTTCTCTCTCTCTTTTCTTTTCTTTCCTTTTTCTTTTCCTTTTCCTTTTTTTTTCAACAGAGTCTTGCTCTGTTACCCGGGCTGGAGTGCAGTGGTACGATCAGGGCTCACTGCAGCCTTGACCTCCCAGGCTCAGGTGATTTTCCCACCTCAGTCTCCTGGGTAGCTGGGACTGCAGGCACCCACCATCACACCCAGCTAATTGTTTTTGTTTTTTTTTAGAGAGGGAATTTCACCATGTTACCCAGACTTGTCCTCATTTCTTGATGAATCGTTGTTTTTTCTTTTAGAGCTGATTTAAACTTTTTCTTGTGAGAAATATAGCATCTACATAGAAAAGGTAGTTAAGTCTGAGAACCAGCATAATAAGTGCTATAAAGCCAGCACCTTTGTAACTGCTACTCAGATCAAGAAATAGAATTCCTGGCCTCTCAGAAATGTGTCATATTTCCCCTTTTGATTACAGCTTTCCCCCACTTCAGTCCTCCAGCCATGACTTTCAGGCTGATCATCTCCAAATACACATATATAAAACCATACCTGTATATGTTTAGTGTTACCACTTGAGTATGTATCTGTAACCATTAAAGTATAATTTTTCCCATTTTATAAGTGTGAAGAGATGAAATCAGGTGTTCTTCTTGGCTCAGCATCAGGTTTGTGCGATCCATTCATAGGAGCATGCAGTACATGGCTTGTTTTCATTGTAATCTAGTATACTGTTGTATGAACATTAATACAAGTACTTGTTCATTTTATGGTTTGTGGACATGTGGCTTCTACCTAGGTTTTTACTGTTGCCTGTTCTGCTTTGGACATTAGGGTCTATAAAACCTGATACACATGGCATGAATTCTTCAAAGTATAGTTCCTCTATTGGCAGCATTAGCATAAAACATCTTAGAAATGTCGATTCTTGGGCCCCACCTCTGACCTACATTCAGATATCACCTTGGAATGTATATTATGTATGTTTATGCTTATTCCAGTGACTGCCTTTGCTCAGGATACTTTTGGATCTCCCAGGTTGGAATTCATTAATTACAGCATGCACACATGTGTATATATGCAAACACACTCCCACATTCCAGTTATTTAGCAATAGACTCATTGCTCATATTTGAAAACAATTAGCTTTATCAGTTTGAGTCAAATATTTGGTTAAAATAAATATTAAAAATGTAAAAGATAAAATAAGTTTCCAAAAGAGAAAGATGGCCAGGTACGGTGGCTCATGCCTGTAATCCCAGCACATTGGGAGGCCTAGGCGGGCAAATCATGAGGTCAGGAGTTCAAGACCAACCTGACCAACATGTTGAAACCCCGTCTCTACTAAAAATAGAAAAATTAGCTGGGTGTGGTAGCACATGCCTGTAATCCCGAGCTACTCAGGAGGCTGAGGGAGGAGAATTTCTTGAACCCAGGAGGCAGACGTTGCAGTGAGCCGAGATCGTGCCATTGCACTCCAGCCTGGGTGACAGAGTGACTCTGTCTCAAAAAAAGAAAAAAAAAAAGATTTGCCAACACTGAAGATATTCAAAAGAATATGCAGAAGATTGAAGACCTGCTGAAGAAGGACTTGAACCACGCTGGGCAAAGCATCATTCCTAGAGTGGAAGCTGCAGGGCCCTACGGAGAAAGCAGTACTGACTGCAGTTGAGCAGATGTGGGTTCAAACCCACATGTACCTGTGATCAGCGGTGTCAGTTCAAGAGGAGTCCTGCATTTCTTTGAACTTCAGTTTTCCTTCTATGCAAAGAGGGGGATCACATAATCTATCAAGATTCAAAACAATTAGTACATAATGCCTGCTTGCAGGACCACATTCATACGGTGGTTGCATTTCGGTCATATTTTGGTGACATTAATCTGATATGGCTGACTGTGTCACGGCTTCATACTCTTCATGCTTTTTACTTTTGTGCTTCCTGCAGGAACGATTCCAGGTGAAGAATCCTCCCCATACATACATTCAAAAGCTCAAAGGCTATCTGGATCCAGCTGTAACCAGGAAGGTAAGATGGACTTGTTTCCACTGTTTGTTGTTGCTTCCTTATTAGCGAGCAGAATCCTCCTGCATTGGAAGAGACCTTCCTTCCTCTGCGTTAGAGCCTCCGCCAGAGCCTCCACAAGAAAACAACCTTGGGAGACAAACAGTGTAAGAAGACAAAGGGAAAAAAGCACCCTTCTCACTTGAAGACGTGTGCTGTTTTCCCTAAAAGTTCTTTCCTGAGATGGGAGTCACGTACCTCTGATGGTTATTGAGTCACTGCTGTTTGCAGTTACACAGAGCAGTGAGACCAGTCCAGAGGTGTTTAGGCCCCTAGAAGAGCAGGCTTTGCAAAGGGAATACTTGCCTTTCAGTTTTTCATGCCTTGGTGAATTTCCAGAGACCTTGAAAAATCACTGGGCTTTTGTCCTCCCAGCTGTGCACTCACATCCTGTGTTGATGCTTGTAGCAGCTTCCCCACCTCCTCACCCCCAACCATTGCCCCTGGCCTGAGAAGGTAAGGAGAGAATAGCTGATTCCATTCTCAATGGACTCTGTCCTTTTACAAACAAGCCCTGCTTTGTGCAGCCACACAATTGGTTTAAACTGATGCCTCGTGGTAAAGCATGTAGCCTGGCACGTCCCGCAGGCCTGAATCAGTCTTGGGATGTCTCGGGGCAGAGCTGTCATTGCTCAAGATGGGTGAAGGGGTGCTTCACAAGATAGCACTTATTTTTCCGTTGACCTTCTACAACTCCTGCTTTCAAGGCTCCAGCAAAAATATCTCAGGCTGATTCTCTCTGTTGTTTCGTGTGTGACTTATGAGAAAAGAACGGTACACTTGACCTGGTTAGCCACTGTTTCCAGGGCTCTTGAAGTTTGCATTAAAAAAGTCCAGCAAAGGGGAACAACTATTATTTCCTTCTGGAAGCTTCCTGGACCTTTCTCTTATGATTAATATGTAGACAAGGGGAAATAAAATCTAGTAGTTATGATGACAGTGGAGTGCGGAACTTTGTCATTTTCTGTATGTCATATGTGACTTGAATGTGACACAGCCTTGAACGCAGGACTGTACCTGTCAGAGTATCATGATACTTCTCCCCTCATAAATGTGGCACACACATTTCTTTCTAAAAGACCTGTTGTCAGGTCCTACAACGAGACTGCTGCTCAGTTCTAGTTAATTTATCTCGTTTCTCCCTTTCCCTAAGAATGTGGCAGTCTTTATTTCATCAGTTTAAAGAGGTCTATAAAGAAAGATACACCCAGGCCAGGCACAGTGGCTCACGTCTGTAATCGCAGCACTTTGGGAGGCTGAGGCGGGTGGATTACCTGAGGTCAGGAGTTTAAGACCAGCCTGACCAATGTGGTGAAACCCCGTCTCTACCAAAAATACAAAAATTAGCCAGGCAGGGTGGCACGCACCTGTAATCCCAGCTATGCAGGAGGCTGAGACGGCAGAATCACTTGAACCTGGGAGATGGAGGTTGCACTGAGCCTGGGCAATAAGAGCAAAAAACTCTGTATCAAATAAATAAATGAATAAATAAATACAGACACACCCATACACCCAAAATACATCCCTAGACAGGCATTTTTCTGCACGGTTTCTTTGCAAAGGAACAGCAAGATTCTACTTCAGAATTGATTTCTAAAGGTTTTCTGAAATCCCCAAACTTGTAACCTTCAGGCTGGATGACTCAGACCCCAGCATTGAGCCCTAATGCTCACCCTGAGCTGTGTGTGGCAGAGATGTTGATGTTTATACAGAAGACTCAGACCTTTCTTCACGCAGAATTCATCCTACCTCCAAAAAATTCCTTCCACATTTTTCCAGTTCTGAATAGAAAGGAAAAAACATGGAAACTATTAGAGAGTGTGGCTTTGGCCCCCACTTTCATACCCCACATGGAGGAAGATGCTTAGAAGGAAGAGGTGGGCTTCCTCCTGGCATAGTGCCAGTTCTCCTTTAGATCAGCTGTTTCTGGGTTTAGGCAAAGAGAACAAAGCGAAACAAAACAATAAATAGGCTTCCCAGAAAATGTTTTGCTTCCTCACAAATAATAAACCAGAGCAGGACAAAAGATGTCTGTTTGGGCCTTCATTCCCCCTGACATTCTGCCCTGGTCCATGTGCGTTCACCTGAATGGCCATGTTTGGTCTGTGCCTCATCTTTCAAGATCAGTTATTCAGCTCAGAAAAAATAAAATGGTTGGTGGATTAACCACCCTCGCTTTAGTAAGATTCTGTCAGGAGCTGGCAGGAGGAAATGATCTGTTCCACACAATATAATTGTAATGCTTAAAGCCTGGGGGAAAAAAGGAGATTTGTTCAAATAAGACATGGCTTGCAGTTAAAATGAGCTTAAAATTCTCAGCTGTATTACGGTGGGGGAGAAAAAGATTTCAAATAGGGGCTTTAAATTTCAGGCAGACAGTCTAGGCTGGGCAGTCTTCCTTTAACTGTGTCTGGAGTCCTTGAATAACTGATTCATTAATCTTTTGTGCAAATTGAATAGAAGATACTTAATTTGCTCTTTTGAAAAAAAATTTTTAAGCAATATCTATTTAGATTTTCTTCTAAATAGTTTTAAATGAAACCTCTAGGGCAGGAAAGGAAGAGCCTAAATTAGATATCTCTGTGAACAGAAGTCTCCAAACCAGCCTCCTTATTTAATACCAGGAAGTGATTAGTCTGTGTTTAAAGGAGTCTGGTCCTTTGCTGGTGCTGCAGTTGTGTGATGAAGCCTATTGTAGGGCTCATTCTAGACTCAGCTGCCTCTGCGGGCTCATCCCAGGCTTCCCTGGGTGGGAAGGGAAGGGAAGGGAGAGTAATACAGACCGCTCACTGATCCTCTCTGGCTTCCCACAGGCACATCATTTTGCTTCATAGTGTTTTAAAGTATTCTGGATACATTTTAGAAGTGCAAAGTGTTAGCATTCATTATGTACATATTAGACAAGTGCACCCCAAGACTTCTCTGTGGCCCAGAATCTAGCTGAAAATTGAGCCGTTCCTAAGATAATGTAAAATAGGAGTAAATTCAGTTTAGTTTACCTCCGTTATCAGGCAGTTGCAGAAGGATAGTGCCTAGGTAGCACAGTCAGGGCCCAAAAATATTAGTGCTGCTGCTGTTATTACCTCCTCATGTTTTGATTTAGTTACCTGGTTTCAGTACATAGCTTCTAGCCTTTCAGCGGACCTGCTTTTATACTCTGCTGTTTCCTCAGTGTTACACTGCTGCCCTTGTGCCTGATGGCATATGTAAGGGATGACCTTGCCCCGAGGAGGGAGAGGGCAGTATTAGGGGCCGGGTGTTAGTTCATTTGTATTGCTATAAAGAAATACTTGAGGCTGGGTGATTTATGAAGAAAGCAGATTTATTTTGGCCTATAGTTCTTTAGACTGTACAGGAAGTGTGGTGCTGGCATCTGCTTGTAGTGAGGGCCTCAGGGAGCTTACAATCATGGCAGAAGGCTAAGGCAGAACAGGTGCGTCACACGGTAAGCGACAGGGAGGAGGTACCAGCCTCTTTTAAATAGCCAGATCTTACAGGAACTCTTGGAGTAGGAGGCCACTTATTATCGCAAGGCCAACACTAAGCAGTTCATGCAGGATCTGCCCCCATGACCCATATACCTCCCACTAGGCCCACCTCCAACACTGGAGGTCCCATTTTATCGTGGGATTTGGCAGGGACAAATATCCAGAGCATGTCAGGGGCCCAGTAGAAGCAAAGGCTGCAGGGAATGAATCAGAAATGCACACAACGCAGAGCTTAGAAGGCTGAGTTATTTTCTGACACGCACCTGTGCAGGCAGCCTGAGACCTAGGTCTCTGACACAGGAGTGGCCACATTGGAGCAGCTAGCACATCTGGAAATGGTTGCCCTAGCTGTGTGACCACAGATCCTAGAATTTTTTGTCTCCTTTCTCTTCCCTTCTCTTATATACACAGCGGACTGCCTGCTGTATCCTACTGACTCTCCTCTACTCCATTCCTAATTTTTAGCTCCAAGGAGAGAATTTAAAGAGAGAATACCTTTAGCTTCCCATCCTGCACTACTTGCTCCCATTCTTTTTTTTTTTGAGATAGGGTCTCGCTCTGTCACCAGGCTGAAGTGCACTGGCACGATTTTGGCTCACTGCAACTTCTGCCACCCAGGTTCAAGCAATTCTCGTGCCTCAGCCTCCCAAGTAACTGGGATTACAGGCATGTGCCACCATGCCTGGCTAATTTTTATATTTTTTAGTAGTGATAGTGTTTCTCCATGTTGGCCAGGCTAGTCTCAAACTCCTGACCTCAGGTGATCCACCTACCTTGGCCTCCCAAAGTGCTGGGATTACAGGTGTGAGCCACTGAGCTTGGCTATTACTCCCTTTTCATGACAAGTGCTGTGCTGAGCCTCCTCATTGCTGGAAGTGGTCTGGGAAGCTCTGGGGTTGTGTGCCCTCCAAATTCTCAAGTATGCCACCATTTCTTAGGCCTGTTTGGACAGAAAAGGGAGTGCCTCTCTTTTTTCCATCACATTGGGGGTATTTTTATTTCTTACTTCGTTTTTTTTGAGACGGAGTCTCACTCTGTTGCCCAGGCTGGAGTGCAGTGGCATGATTTCAGCTCACTGCAACCTCTGCCTCCCGGGTTCAAGTGATTCTCCTGTCTCAGCCTCCTAAGTAGCTGGGATTACAGGCGTCCGCCACCATGCCCAGCTAATTTTTGTATTTTCTTTTAGTAGAGATGGGGTTTCACTATGTTGTCCAGACTGGTCTCAAACTCCTGACCTCGTGATCTGCCCACCTTGGCCTCCCAAAGTGCTGGGATTACAAGCATGAGCCACCGTGCCCAGCCTCCTATTTCTTCTTATACCTGGATTCTGGAAACCTGACATGATGATCTTTTTAGATTGTCTTGGGAATGGCATTTATGGAGGAAGTGTGAGACTATCTGCTTCCTTGGGGGCCCTGGTTAGAAGCAGCTGGTGGGGAAGCCACGGGCTTTCAGAAGACAGCAGGGTGACAGGAGCCTACTGTGCCGATCTGTGTTTCAGGTTTTCATGGGCCACCAGGTCCCAGGTGTGGGCATAGCTCTTGCTACTGCACATTCTGGAATCCTTACTTCCATCCTCCCTTTTCTTCTTGTCCTTGGAGCTGAAGGAATGTGTCCACTGCAATTGTCACAGCAGAGGAGAGAGGTCCTTTATATGCTGAGCCAGAATTCTCAAAGCTCTTTCATGTAAACAGCATAACATAGAGGTGGTTCAGGTTTGTAGCACAGAGAGCCTGGAGCTCTGCTTAGGATGCACTGACATCAAATTTTCTTCCTTCAAAGTGGTCTGAGACTGTCACTTTAAAGAAATATTTCTGTAGGAAAATGTGTTCCAAAGGACTGATGTGCAGCGTAGCCCATTGGTATCTTGGAAGTGATTTAGGGTCAAGAGGCTAGAGAGGTGTATATTGATACATTTCCTATCAGAGGTGGATTCACTGGAGAAGGCAGGCCCTGAGGGAGTCCTAGAAGGGAGGTGGGATTTTAACAGGTAAGGCAATGAGGAAGGGCACTTCATGTCAGGAGGGCGGTGTGCTCTGGAGGAAGGACCCTCCAAGTGAGGACTAAGGGTCAGAGGTAGCTCTGTATGTTTATTTTTGGAACATGTTAGGTCATCTGGAAAAATTAACACAGCAGGCCTGAGACTGCTATCCTTAGAAAAAGGCTTGCTTGTGACCAGGCGTGGTGGCTCACGCCTGTAATCCCTGCTCTTTGAGCGGCCAAGGTGGGCAAATCACCTGAAGTCAGGAGTTTGAGACCAGCCTGATCGACATGGAGAAACCCTATCTCTACTAAAAATACAAAATTAGCCAGGCATGGTGGCACAGGCCTGTAATCCCAGCTACTCAGGAGGCTGAGGCAGGAGAATTGCTCGAACCCGGGAGGCCGAGTTTGCCATGAGCCAAGATTGCACCATTACACTCCAGCCTGGGCAAAAAGAACAAAACTCTGTCTCAGAAAAAAAAAAAAGTAAAAGAAAAAAAGATAAAGGCCTGCTTGCAAGGTTGACTTTGGCTGGTGTCTGGGAACTTGTGTTTGACGGAGGAGGATTCCTACCATTTCCTGATAAGAATATTTGCCTGTGCCTAAACTGTTTATGAAAACAACACAGCTTATGCTGAATTCCTCTTTTCCTTTTGGGAGTCTGAATTTTTGTTATGTGCTAGGCAGAGAGTTGCCTATTAAACCAGCCCCCAATAAAAACCTGGCTACTGAGTCTCTAATGAGCTTTATGCCTGTTGTCGTTTGTGACTCCCTGGGGAGAGGATTCCTAGAAGATTGCACCTGGTTTGCTGCACGTTTTATCCCATGCACCATTTCTCTTTGCTGATTTTGCTTTGTGTTCTTTGGCTGTAATACATCACAGCCATGGGTATAACTGTATGCCGAGTCCTCTGAGTCCTCCTAATGACTCACCGAAAGTGGAGGTCGTCCTGGGGTCCCTGACCCATAGGGATATTGGTGAATATCGTTGTGTATGGGGGGTAGGAAAATAAAATCTACTTACTGAAAGACACATTACATAAAACAAGGAATTTTTCTAGTCCTTTCTCAGTAGCTATTTTTCATGGTGAGGAAAATTTGTGTGCTTTGCAACAAAAAAAGTAAGGGAAGCCCATTTTAGAAATGAAGATATTTTTCATCTTGCATTAAATTTATTATAAGTAAGCTTCAGTTATAGCAGTTGCTAAAATATGTTGTGAGAATATGTGTTCTTGAATTCTAGAAATTCAGACGGCGTGTTCAAGAATCTACACAAGTGCTAAGAGAACTGGAAATTTCCTTAAGAACCAATCACATTGGGTATGTATACCCCTTTAACATCTTAGCTCTAACTAAAGCTTTTGGACACTTTATAAAGTAACTGAATCATCCAAAGAATTGAGCTTCCTTATGGTTCATTATAAATTAAAAGACTGAGGTTTTAGTGGATGAAACCTTTGTTAGTACTCAAATTGCTTAGTGCCCAAGAATCAGCAGAAGCAAGACAGATAGTCCTTGATTTGGAGTTCATAACAATCCTGTGTTTCTTTGCATGGGTGCAGTAAATATGGACACTTGGTTTCATGTGTGCATAGCAATTGGATGGCAAATCAGGAACCCCCAAGAGTAGATGTAGACTGAGATCTTGGAAAATCTCTAAGCTTTTACTGTGGTTCTCCACGTTGGTTAGTTGAAGCTGCTTTATTTCCCTTTTGTTAATTCTCTAGAGTTTCTGGCTAGAACGGGACGGAAGCTGGAATAATGTCACTTGACTCACCCCATTGCACTCAGACACATTCTCAGTCTCTTTTTCATACATCTCAAAATCTCAGGACCATGAAGTGTAAATCCACTCTGGGAAAATAAAGTTCAGGAAATCTCTGCACTAAGCATTTCTGAGAGTTTCCTTCAGGCAACAACATGGTTGCTTTGCCTCAGGCAAGTACAGTGGTGTTATATTCTCCCTTACCCATGGGTGGCTTAATTGTACCATGTCTTCAAATAAGATGGCTTCTCTCTGAGGCAGAGTGATACCAGATATGCTATTTTGTAGCCCTCCTTCTGCCCAAAGCACCTGCGTAACATTGGGCAAGCTATTTAACCCGTTTTGGTTTTGATGCTTTGAGCTTTACAATGAGAGGACTACAGACTTTTAGATCTTTTAGAATTTTCCCGTGACATTCTTTGCAGGTCAACTGGAAATGAATTTGATGTATGTATGTTGCACTTTAGTTTTACAGAGTATCCTGTAACATACAGTAAGTCCTCTCTCATTGATAGGTTCTTCTTGGAAACCATGAGTTTAAGTTATAAAACCTTTTTCTCCCTCATCAATGTCATAATACAAAATGTTATTTGAGGTTAAGTAAGGACCCAGTGTGGATTTATTATGTAGATAAAAGTTTACTTCAGACTGCTGTAAGCCATTTAAATGGTTAATTAGCATAGTTATTTCAAAACAAGTTTTAGAAATTGTAGAAATGTGATTGTGATTGATAGGTGGTGGAACTTGGGTAAGAATGTTCATTTCTTAAAGGATAACCAGCAAGTTTGTCACCTCGAGAATGAAATATTCAGAAAATGAATTAATTCTAGACTTTGTCCCTGAAAATGGGCCATAGAACAGTGAATCAGAGAGACATGATTTTAGAACTGGAAGAGAAATTAAGGATTGCCTAATGCCTCGTGTTACAGATTAAAAGAATTAAAGACCAGAGAAGGTATGTGAATTGCACAGTCTTTGGCTCAAGTTGCTCTGTTGCTTTTCCTGTATGGCTTATGCTGGCAGCCGTTTCCCTGAAAGTAAATAAGATTATCAGGGTTTTGGGATCAAAGCAATGAGGCTTGTCTTCTGGGGATGAAGATGGTGGTAGTTTAATATTTTTGGGCATTTAGACTCAGGAAATTTAAATACTTTCCAATATTTATGGATCAGGAGCTAGGCTCAATTTGGTTTGGTCCAACCCTATGCCTTTGGCCCTTTTAACTGAAAATGGTGGAATGAACTGCAGCCAGGATTTCTACAAATTGTCAAAAAGCATTTCTTAGGATGGGTCCAGTGGCTCACGTCTGTAATCCTAGCACTTTGGGAGGCCGAGGTGGGTGGATCACGTGAGGTCAGGAGTTCGACACCAGTCTGGCCAACATGGTGAAACCCCCATCTCTACTAAAAATACAAAAAATTAGCCAGGCATGGTGGTGCGTGCTTATAGTCCCAGCTTCTTGGGAGGCGGAGGCAGGAGAATAATTTGAATCTGGGAGGTAGAGGTTGCAGTGAGTTGAGATCATGCCACTGCACTCCAGCCTGGGTGACAGAACAGGACTCCATTTCACCAAAAAGAAAAAAAAAGGCATTTCTTTAAGCATTGCCAAAGTAATGTGAAATTCACCATCAAATACCAAAGGAAGATGATCATTTCCAACACAAACTCACAAAGTTGGCTGAATAGAAGAACCGTGGTTGCGTTGAAGCCAGTGCAGTCTGCAAGCAGTTGGAGTGGACACTATAGACATGTTTAAAGATTCTTAGACTTTCTTTCATCTTTACCAGCTGAAGTTTTCCTTTGCCCACCACCTGTGTGAGGCACTCTGAAAGCTTTTGCTTCAGCAGCAGAAAAATTCATGGAGATGCATCGTCTGATTGTATGCAACCAGTCACTAGCATAAACTTACATGAAGTAAAACCACACAGCCAGATTTTGACCATCTTACCTGTCCTGAAAACCCAAACCTGAACTCACTCTTTGTTACGTAAACTAACTGGCTTGAGCTCACTTGTAGGGAAATCTTCTGAGCAATTACTCAATAATGAGGAAAATAATCAGTTGCTAAAATGAAGAATTCTTGGAATGCCAGGGTGCTATATAGGAAGCCACATATTTTATTGTGCTGTTTAAAATACTGTAATAGATAGATAATTCCGGGCTGAGTGTTGTGGCTCACGCTTGGATTCTCAGCACTTTGGAAGGCCGAGGGGAGAGGATTACTTGAGCTCAAGACTTTGAGACAAGCTTGGGTAACATAGTGAGACCTTTTGTCTACAAAAAAATAAAAAATAAAAAATTAGCCAGGCACAATGACACGTACCTGTAGTGCCTGGGACGCTAAGTTTTCTGCACTTACTATGTGACCCAAGTTAAATTCTCATTGATAAAATGAGTATAATAATACTTACCTCATAGGACTGTTGTAAGGATTAGATGACATAACTTACGAAGACCTAGTGTAGGGTCTGAATCGTAATAGTTATTCAATATATGATAGTTGTTGTTATGCTTGTTGAAAATAACATCTGCAGTATTTAACAGTATTATATATCTCTAAGGAATTCCCTAAGGTAGAGAGTATTATCATCTTTATCTAAAATGATCCTGACACCTAGGAGACTGTGATTCCCAGAAATTAAAAGGAGGGATTACATTTACAATCTGCTTGTCCTAAATTGTTCTGGGCTCATGCTTGCATTTCAAGGTTAAGGACTTGAGCTTTACCGAGATAACACTCTGAGCTACAGCTTTATCAAGCAAAGGGCTTGTTCTGAGTTTTGATATAAGCCTAAAACTCTATAAATGGAACAGTCTTCTGAGAAAGAAAATTAATTTTCTTTGAGTCAAATTGAAATAAGAATTAGACTAGAGATAATCCCATTCACTTACTCTTAGGAACTATGATAATAGAGAAGAATTGGATTATGACTTATCTAAGCTTTTGAAATTACTTGAAATACCCTTGAAATGATCCATGTAGTGTTAGAATACACTGGCCATGCAATGTGAGTAGGCAGATGCCACAGTGCTGAAGATGTCAGAGTGATAGGATTTAAGTGGTGGTGAGGGTGAACTGGACAGATTTACCGGCTTTATTCTATGGATCTGGTGTGTAGGCTATCTCTCCTTGCAGGGAATTTATTGTAGTAAAGCTGCCTATAATGATAGAAAATTACTTTTCATCCTCAGTGCAAGGTCACAGAAGTTCTGAAAGATGATCATTTCACTTTCTGTCATTGCAGTGTAGAGAGAACAGGCATGAGATTGCAGAAGGAATGTGGCAAGTTGGCTAGGAGGGGAAGGAGGTTTGTAGAAAGGGAAGATGCTGAGGAACTGCTGCTTAGTGAATGTCGTCTTCTCTCCTGCCTGCTGACTTCTTCATGAATCAGTGCTGGCTAAGCCAGGCCAAAAAAAGAAAGACAGAAGAGTGACAAAGGCTGCTTTTAACATGCATACAACATGTACAGGTGTTTGTGTGTGTGTGTGTGTGTGTGTGTGTGTGTGTGGATGTGTGTAGCAAGCTGCCTTATGATTAATTTATTCCTAGATGGTACTTTTTTAGAAACCATCAAGGTATCATTTTGTCATTTATTAAGCACTGTGTTAGGTACTTTACATTTGTTTTTCAGTGTATTTCCTAGAAAAATCTTATTTGCCCCTGAATCCCTGTTGTACAGATGAGAATACTGAGGGTCATCTATTAAGTATCTTGCTCAAGTCCATATAAGTTAGAAACACTGAGATTTGAACTAGATTTGCTCATGTCTAAAGTTTGTTATCTAAACCAGCAGTTCTCACATTTTTTTTTTGTTTTAGAATCTCTTTATACTTTTAAATTATTTTTGAACCCCAATAAGCTTTTGCTTAGGTGTGTCAAATCTATTAATATTTACAATATTAGAAATTAATGCTGATGGATTTTAAATGTCTTTAATAAAGTATAATATTTAATAACATTTAATTTAAATACATAAATGTAAAATAAATGTTATGTATTAACGTAAATATTAACACACTATAACATAAATAACATACGAAAAATATTATTCAAAGCCAAAAAAATTGGTGACAAAGGCAGCATTGGTTTAATTTTTGCAAATTTCTTAAGCATCTGGTTAATAGTTGGCAGCTAGATTCTCCTATCTGAGTCAACATTCAGTTTATTGTGATCTGTTCTGATTGATGTATATGAAGAAAATTTGGCTTTATACAAACTTAGGGATGGGTTTTTTTTAATGGTCTTTTCAGATAATTGTGGATATTCTTTTTTTGGTAGTATCCCCTAAATTAACAGCTGTTAACTAATTCTTACAGATAGCTATAATGTAGAGTCTGAAATCATATCCATGAACTTTTTGAGCTCTGTTATATTAAAATCCACTGGCCAGGGGTAGTGGCTCACACCTGCAGTCCCAGGAACTTTGGAAAGCCGAGGTGGGCAGGATGGCTTGAGCCTGGGAGTTTGAGACCGGCCTGGGTCACACGGCGAACCCCTGTCTCTACAAAAAATACAAAAATTAGCCAGGTGTGGTGACATGCACCTGTAGTCCCAGCTACTCAGGAGGCTGAGGTAGGAGGATCACTTGAGCCCGGGAGGTCGCGGCTGCAGTGAACCATGATTGTACCACTGCACTTCAGCCTGGGCAACAGAGTGAGACCCTGTCTCAAAAAATCCTTTGTGCTGTCTTGCACTTTGAAAGGGTCTTTTTATCCATACGTGATCTTATGACATGATTTCTTAACATCATGCATTGGCCATTTGGAAGATCAGAATAACTCAGTGAAATCATGTTTCTCAAATGTTAAAGCATATCACTTTACAATATTTTTAAAAATTACACTTGTTAATAACCACCAGTCTGATTAGAATGTATTTTAAGTATTGAGAAGCTGTCGAACTGTTGGTAGTGAATACAGGTTTTCCCAAATTCTAATTTTGGTTAGAAGGCTCAAAGTTTGTCATCAACAGCAAATACTGTGTTGTCCCTGAATGGAGGGGCTCACTTCATTTTTGAGTAAATGTCTGCCACATACCCCAAACTGATTCACTGTAGTTTGTCAGTCATTTTTACAAGTAAACTGACATTCCATGAAAAAATGGCTAGTTCAGCTCACGACTCACTTGCACAGATGCTTTTCCTTGAGACAGTGTGCCAGTTGGGCAGGTAGCAGAAGTACTTTATGTGAGCTTCCCATTTTGTCACGTGGAAAGATTAAAAAGATGTGTACTAAATCAGGAAGCTTTAATAAAACCAATGTTATAGCGGCCGGGCGTGGTGGCTCACGCCTGTAATCCAAGCACTTTGGAGGCCAAGGCAGGTGGATCACCTGAGGTCAGGAGTTCAAGACCAGCCTGACCAATATGGTGAAACCCCGTCTTTAAAAAAATAAATAAATAAATAAAATAAAATAAAACCAATGTTTTTTTCGCTTGTCTGAGGGCATTCTGAACTCAAGCTGGTTTCTTTCTCCCTCCTGAGCGCATGGAGTGACAAATACGATCAACAGGTGTCTTCTTTGGTTGCAGCAGTTTTATACACTATTTCTTTGGCATAATGAGTATCAGTGTCAACAAATTGAAAACAACTAATGTCCTAATATGTTTGTGAAAATAGTTTTATCCTCACAGATGCCCCGAGAGGGTTTCAGGGACCTCTAGTGGTGTTTGGGCTCTACTTTGAGAATCTGTTTGCAACACTGCCTACCAGAGTAGAGCTCATGGCCAGTGTTGAATCTGCACAGTGCTGCTTTCTCTTGCTTTTCATGATTCTTCATCAACTTCAGTTCCCACCATATGTCTGTAGGATCTCTCTCTAAAGGAGTCTTGCAAAGGGAATTAAGTGCTTGCTCCTTTGTCTTGTGTGTGCATCTTTGGGCCAGTTGGCTTGATCTTAGAAATTGAAAGCCAGGAATATCTCTTCAGACCTATATGAGGAGAAATAAGGTTCTAAGATTTGGGGAGACAGAATAAAGGTTTGAAATCAAGCTGTGACCAGCCCCACAATAAAACAGTGACTGTTGGCATTGGCACTTACATCTCTTCCTTGCACCCAGTTTCTTCCAGAGCTGTTTGTCATTGTCCCTGTCTTTACCAGCTCCCAAGCATCTGATTTAGAATTTGCCTGAATTCCAATTTACAGCATACGGTAATTACATTGAATCCGTGAGGCACTCAGGAAGTTATGCATTCTGTCAGAGTCAGAAATAATTGAGCTTTCCAAAACCTATAATCACCCAATTTCAAACTGTTTGCCTATTGGCAACATACTAAAAAGTGTGTGTAGCACGCACAGAGGTGAAATGGAAATAATTTACTATGGGAACCCTAAATATATGATATAGTCGTTGCATGATCATTTACATAAATCTGCAAAATGAGACATCCATATTCTTTGAATGCTTTTGGATTCCAGATACTGGTTTGAAAGTTGCTCGTTTTCATTTTCACCTGTTTTCTTTCCTTACTCTTTCATTTCTGTAGACGTTCACTTTCAACTTAAATTGAAAGTGGAGTTCTCCACTCCAACTGAAAGTGACCAGTTCTCTTTAATACAGAAAGTTCCAAGTTAAGAACAGGTAGGGACTGAGATAATAGTTAGAAAAATGGGGGCTCTTTTTTGCTTATCCATACCCTTATTGTCGAAATGACTTTGCTAAGCTACTCTGATACCATTTGATAAAGCGGG
Organism: Ateles fusciceps; assembly: GCA_036589455.1. Lineage (NCBI taxonomy): Eukaryota > Metazoa > Chordata > Mammalia > Primates > Atelidae > Ateles > Ateles fusciceps. Next base: position 10,053,558 of record JAZHEH010001266.1, on the reverse strand, counting down.
GAGTAGCCAGCCCTGAAAGACTGATCTCATTATTTCCTAAGTCAGGCAGGGGTGTTAGAACTGGATCAGACCCCAGGGAGGATCTTGTCACTTTGAAAAAGATGTTAACTGCATGACATTAAGTCAGGGGTAGAACATGCCACACTTTAGCTGACCTTTTAGGAGGTAGGCACCAGGCTCTTACCTTTACTTGGAAAATTGTCTTTGAGGCCCTTTCACTAAAAGCAAGTGGAGATGGGGGCATGGATAAGGACACTGAAGTGAAGTAAGAGGAGCCAATTAGTATTCTTTATCCCTGCATCAAAACATACGCATGTTCGTTTGTTAAGTGGATTGTAGCTCTGGCTGTACTTGGCTATTTCCTACCTTAAAAAAATATAGTTTTTCATCTTTAGGTCACTTGTCTCTTGTCCCGTTGGTGGCCGAACTTTCCAAGTGAGTTGGAGGTGCCTGCCAGTGGTTGACACAAGGGCAGGCGCTGAGTGCATTCTGGATGGTCTGCACTCTGCAGAGGCTGCTTGTGGAAAATCAACAGAAGAAACGACAATGGCTGTTTCTCTTAGCTCCTAAATTAGTGTGTTCTCATGAGCCACTGAGAATATGTGAAACTGAGATTGCTTTGAAAAATCTAGACCCCTGTGATTATTTTTCATATTAAAAAGATACCCACCACCAAGGGCCGGTTTAAATTGTCCAATCAGAACCCATAGTCCAGACCAATGGAAAAAGTCTAAGCAAGGCTAAGGGGCTTGAATTTAAAGATTTTCTAATCTTCAGATATTGATGGTGAGTTCCAGACTTTAAGTCTTCAGCCAGTTACAAAAAGAAAAAGTTCTTTTTACTATTTCTAAGCTTCTAATTACTAGCATTTAAACGTGATCAATGTCTCCTGAGACCTAGCACCATAGAAAGTAATTAAAATAAATAAAAAATAAGTAGTAGATGCTGTGAGATTGTGTTTGTGGCTGTTTTGAAATGACACTTCAGCCACCAGCAGTAGCCAGCCCTGTTAGTTTTGTCTAGATTTCACAACAAAGTCACTTCGTGAGGGCTACCATTTGGTATTTTCTTTGCCACTGTTGCCACTCCAGGTCTCTCTTCAATGAAATGTTACACGTTTATAGGCAGCTATGTCAAGTGCATAGGTTTTGCAGTTGCCTCTCTGAGGCATTTCGGGGGGGAAGGAACACAAGGCAAGCTTTCTACTGACCACTTTGCTGTCTCCTGGAACTACCTGCAGACCTGGGCTGGGTATGCATCATGGAGATGACAGGACTAGAAGAAAGAATGAGCTTGGGGATGAAACAAAGAACCCCTTCCCCCTGCCAAAAATTAACAAAACAAAACAAAACACCAATGTCCTGAATCCATGGGGTTGTTTTCTTCCTTTTAAGACAAAGACCCAAGGGGTTGCTCATTCTTAAGGGATATTTGGTAGTATTGTCCTGTTGTTTTAATAACTAGCAAAACTGGCTTCCATAGTCTATCATGTCCTTAGCTGGTCAACCTTTTTAGCTTGGTGTTTCTGGAGGAAAGCAACCATTGTGGAATGCAGGTGGCAGATGTACCTCAAGTGGCATTTCAGCGATAGTAATAGACCTTTTAATTTGTTATTTATTGGAGTTTGAAACTTGGTGAAGGTTTCATCAGGTACCGCATGTTGTTTGAAGATAATGCGCTGGAGGAAATCTGTAAAAGCGGTGGTGACATTTTACATCTAGCTTTCTAAAGGTTCTGTTTGACCATTTGATAAAGTGGGGAATAACCCTATCAGGATTATTATGAAGAACAAATAAGAATGTGTAAACATTCTCCATGAACTGTGGAGCGTCATTCAAATGCAAGGTAGCATTATTTAAAAATGAATTTGTAACAACCTGATATTTATCATGTGCTGGTCTTGATGATGGTGTGCAGTGCTTGCAGCTTTTCAAAAGGTTTTACCGTTCATGCAAAAAGTTAAGCAAATCATTATCCCTATTGAATTTCTAGAAGCCCATAAACACTGGTCTCTCATTGGCTAGTTTAGTGGTTTCTGTAGCTGAGTGTGCCAAGGAGTTGAACTTGGATTTGGAATCCCGCCTGGATTTTTGTGGTTATGTTGTCATATCCCCCGTCTGCCTCATTGTTCATAGTCTTCCTTCCACAAGCAAGCTGTAGATCAATTGTGGTGGAAAAAGTACATTAAGCCTTCTTTAAAGAAAGTTTCTGACAGATTATCTTAAATTCTCTAAGCACTAAAATGCAAAGATGGCCCACATGCACTTTTTGACCCTGATTTTTGCACATAAAAAGTTGCGGTTTTCTTAGTTACCATATCTAAAAAGCTCCTGCCTCACGTGATGTAGTCTAGGCCTTCCTCCCTATCTATGTCCTTTCAGGCAATGAAAGTTTCTGGTGGAAGAAACAAAACTTTGTACTGTTTTGTTTTTTGTTTGGCAGATCATGTGATCAGTTGCGCCATTGACTTTTTTTTTCTCCCCCCCTAACAGATGGGTCAGAGAATTTCTGAATGAAGAAAACAAAGGTCTTGATGTTCTAGTGGAATATCTCTCATTTGCACAGTACGCAGTAACGTAAGTAAAACTTGGCTTGCTTGCATTTAAATTTTATGTGGTCACAGAAGATGCAACTCATTGGTAAAATTATACACCACACAGAGGGCAGAAACTCAGAAGCAGATGTGCTAGGGCTTAGGGAGGTTTGTTTCTGTTTGGGTAACTTAAAAACAAATCACATAATTGATATTAGAAATGCCTTTAAGGCAGAAGTATAACAGGTGAGTAAAAATCACACTTAAAGGAGCCCTTATTTTCAAAAGTAATGCTTTCTTTAGGGCTTAAGTTACATATATGGTAGAATAGTTTAACAGTTAGTGTAAGAGGTATGTCATAAATCGCTAGGTGATGCAAAAGAATGATTCCCTTTGTATTTTAAAAATGATTTATAGAAAATGATTGCAGAAACAGATACCAAACATAGTGGCACTGGAAGGAGCGGTGACAAAGGCTATTCCTTTTTCCTTTGTATGTATTTGTATTGTTTTGATTCTCTGCCCATAAGCTGAAGGAGAGTAAAAACCAGGGGCAGAGCAAGAAAGAAATACCAACCTATTTAACCTTGTTTTTGTTATTTCATAAAATTCTCCCATTTTCTTGGCCTCCAGAATGGTTTACAAGATTTGAAAGTGTACATCTGAATGAGACATTGTCTTCCCCCACATTTTCTCCTTTAATCAGAAAACATCCCAGTATCCACAAATACACACTCATACACACAGATTGAAGCAGTAATATTCGTTTTCTAATTTCACTGAAAGACATTTCAGCCTAGATGCTGTTTTTCTTTTCCATTCTTGTTTTAAAAGCAGTGACTTGTTTTTATAATTGCCTCACTCCAAAAGAGTCCTAACACTTAACCAGATGCTATCTTATACTCCCCATTACGTCCCTGAGAATTTGCGAAGAGAAAGCTATAATTATTCCTAACTTACAGATGCAGAAACGAAGCTGTTGACTGAAACTGTGTTGATACGTTTCAGTTTTGATACTTCTCATGTATTAGATGGAATGGGCTAAGAAAAACCAACAGATTCTTACCTTCCTGAGAAATGGTCTTCCAAAGGATGTGTCCTATCTATCTCTATTTCCTCCAACACTGCGAGTCTCCCTTATGCGTTATGTAATATGACAAGAGAAAATAGTATTATCTGCCTTATTGGGTGTTTTAAAATCTGGAGTAATATTTATGCAATTCAGAGAGGACTAAGAAATGTCAGGAAGAATGAGTAAGAACAGCATGCTATATTTTCTGGTTGCGCTAATGAATCCTTTACCTACATGACAGTAGAGCTTGCAACCAGCTTTCGCAAATGGACCTTCACATAAGACCAGGAAAGGAGCTGCTCCTATGCGGGAGTCCTATAGTCTACAGTGTAAGACAGCAGCACACAAAAGATTAGAATTCAGAGCTTTTGTTTTTTAATCTTGTACCTTTGTGGGTTTTTGTTTTGTTTTGTTTAACAGCAATTGCTTTACACTGTTTTTGGTTGGCTTTCATTAGATAATAAATTTTTTGGTCATCTTTCTTGAAACGAATGGGCTGAAAAAATTTCTTTCTCTTCCTTGGCATGTGACAATTTCCTAGCCCATGGAATATGAGCAGCAGACTCATAGTGCATCCCTAAAAGAGAAGCACTATTTTTTTCTGTGAGACAGAGTCTCACTCTGTCACCCAGGCTGGAGTACAGTGGCACAGTCTTGGCTCACTGCAACCTCTGCCTCCTAGGATCAAGTGATTCTCCTGCCTCAGCCTCCTGAGAAGCTGGGATTACAGGCGCCCATCATTGCCCCTGGCTAATTTTTGTATTTTTAGCAGAGAGGGGGTTTTGCCATGTTGGCCAGACTGCTCTCAAACTCCCGACCTCAGATGATCCGCCCGCCACGGCCTCTCAAAGTGTTGGGATTACAGATGTGAGCCACCACACCCAGCCTAGAAGCACTCATTTCTATGTGTGTTTCCTTTTTCTGCTGTGACAGTGGGGATGAGCTGAGAGGAACACATGCTGAATGGCATGGGAGCTGCAGAGTAGCCTAGCAAGGACGTCAGTGCCCCCAGTGATTTCAGGATGCCCTCCTCGTCTTACCTTCTCTTATCTCAGTAATAACTTTCTCTTTTTAGCAGTCAGAATTTTATTAGATTACCCCATTCTACCTCTTTCATGTTCAGCATTACCTCCTGCAGCCAAAGGCATGACAGAATTGTGATGAGATGCCTCCATGGACTTTGTGCTATGTATCAGTCTCTGCTATCTGATTAGTCGTTAATAGGTGGAAGTCATCACCAATTTTCAGATGAAGATTCTAACCAAATATTTTATTTTGGCATGTATACTTTTGTAAAATGTTACAGTTTGATTTCCAGTATGTATTATTGTTTTTTCTTCTGCAGTATCTTCCAAAATTTTCCTAAGGGTATTAAGTATAGCTGCCTTCTGATTGTTCTACTGTCTGATCAGATGTTGCTATGGATAGAAACAATTAATACAATTTTTTGTTTTTGAGAAAGCAGAGTTACTGACTGTGAGGGGAGAAATGCATGGAACACAAAAGCCTGTTTAAAAACTTCGTTCCTAAAACTATGGAAGAATGTGCAACTTAACTTGCCATTTATTCTAACATGGTTAACATGAGTAATAACCTCAAAAAATGTCAGAGAAACAACAGTCTTACTTTAAAGAGCACCACATTGGGGAGGGAGATTCCAAAATCAAAGCAAATCCATAACTTTGCTAGTAATGTATTACATATGCTTGGAAAAGTACCACTTGCCAACACACTAGGAGAAAATGCTCAGTGAAAATTGATGGGTAGGAATAAATTACTATAACCCTAACATATTGACTTGTTAAAGCAAAATGAAGACAGCTGTAAGATCTTTTGCCCCTTCCATCATAGCAAGTGTTAGCAATTCATAAGTTAGCAAGCCTTATAAAATAAAATACAAATAATATATCACTGTTTAATTTTTGCTGTTCATTGTTGCATTATTCTTTTGCCAGACCCATTGTTTGTTATTCTGTATTTTTAAAGCTAACACTGAGCCCTAGAAATTCTGTTCTATTTCCTTTTTAGTTTTCTTTGTCTACAAAGACTTTTCATACTAAGGTGCAGATGTATTATAGGAACAGCAAGTTATACATGTTCGTTTATGCGTGTGAATGTGAATTTTTCAGTCTCCAATGACGTTTCTCTGTTGTTTTAGTTTTGACTTTGAAAGTGTGGAGAGTACTGTGGAGAGCTCGGTGGACAAATCAAAGCCCTGGAGCAGGTCCATCGAGGACCTGCACAGAGGGAGCAACCTGCCCTCACCTGTGGGCAACAGTGTCTCCCGCTCTGGAAGACATTCTGCACTGCGGTGAGTTCGTTGAGTGAGGAGGCAGCTTTGGCAGGGTGCACGGGGACAGCAGGGTCCTAGGTCTTTTGATGTTTTTGGGGCACTGTATCTCATAAATTGCCACACAGCATTTGCAATGAGGTCTAAATGAAAGTTCTTCAGGAGTTGCTAAGGTCTTCCCTTGGGCAATATTTAATAACTTTAAATAGCTTCCTGGAAGCACCATACCTTGATTTAGCACAGACGGTGAGAAAATTCTGCCAAGTGATAGAACAGGGTAATCTCATAGGCAGATAAAGTTTTAAAACCAGGAAAAAGTTGACATCCTGATGGAGGTATTGTTTCCAAGGTAGAGGCAACACTTAAGAGATCTGGGGATCTGAAGAGCCCTTTGTTACCCTTTGTTCTTCTGCTCTCTTTCGTTTCTCCAGTGGTAGCTCAGATTGTGTGCTGTGGGGTGTTTTCTTAGCCATAGGTACAGGATGCTACAGTGATAATTTTTATTAGTGAGATGCCATTAAGCAATGTTTCTTTGATTAGGTATGCTTCAATTGTCAACCGCACCCCCCCCCCTTCCCCTCCTGCCCGAGACAGAGTCTCGCTCTTGTCATTCAGGCTGGAGAGCAATGGCACAATCTTGGCTCACTGCAACCTCCACCTCCTGGGCTCAAGCAATTCTCCTGCCTCAGCCTCCCACGTAGCTGGGATTACAGGTGCCTGCCACCATGCCCTGCTTTTTTTTTTTTTTTTTTTTTTTTTTTTTTTAGTTTTAGTAGAGACGGGGTTTTACCATGTTGGGCAGGCCGATCTCGAACTCCTGACCTCAGGTGATCTGTCCACGTTGGTCTCTCAAAGTGCTGGGATTACAGGCGTGAGCCACCGCACCCGGCCAATTGTCAACCTTATGTTTCCTCCTAAGTATTCCCTTTCTCATCCCTCCTGGCTAAGGGAGGATTGGTGCTGACCACTTATACCAGTAATGGGTTTAATATCACTGAAGTTGTTGATTCACGCAGACCTACAATCATTCATCATTGGAAAACATTTTTGCGCTTCTTAATGTTTCAGGCATAGCACTTAGAACTAATTGTATGTTGGTGGGTAAATCAAACTCCTGCCTGCGAGGACAGAGATACCATCTAGAACAAGTTTGTAAAGGTTTCTGTGGTCCATGATTTTAACATAAAACTTTATTAATAAGACCCTCATTCCAAAATGTTGCTTACTCCTTCTTTTTGTTTTTTTCCGTCCTACTCCCTTAGTGACTCTTTCTAGCTTAAAGTGTTTCTATCTTATTTCAGGCATGATCTGCCAAGAGGACATTATTTCTCTAAGTGTTTACCGATCACTCCGGGTATTCCGTCATTGTAGCAGAATCTCTGTGTCAGATTGCAGTCAGTGAATATGTGCCTTTCAGAGCTTTGGATTTGATTCCCTAATTACCTCTTATCCCTTTGACTTGGGTTTTGTCATGGGAAGTTAAACATATCTCTGTGATAATGTTCAGTTCTGCTGAAGGATTTGATGTTTGAGCATGATACCTCTAATAAATCATTCAGATTTTGCTTGTTTAGAACTGGAAAAATGTTATTGGGTTTAGAATGAATTGATTCAATAATAATAAAGAACAGGGCTTTATATATATATATATATTCACCTCATTATATTTGCAGTAGGCCAAGGATTATGCAACCTACTAATCTGTATCAGCTGCACAGGTGGGCAGGAATATATGGGCTGATTTGGCAGAGATATAAAGAAAAGCTAATTGTGTGAAGAATTCCCTGATCACCTTGGTACTAGAATGGAAATTCTCACCACTAGTTTAACTATAATTATTTGTAAGGAATTTAATTTACAAAGTACATTTTAATTTGGTTTTCCATCATCGTACACTTAGAAAGCATCATACATTGGCAAGCTACCACCAAGGATTCATTTTTCTGGTTAATAATTCAGTATGCCTACTTTTTAAAGTATTTTTTCCAGTAGAGTGAAAGAATCGGGAAAATCTGGGAAACTTCACAGGTTCAAGGAGGGGTGTAACCCTGGATGCTGGAGGTCAAGGGACATCCAAGGCCAACCTGATTTGCTTCACCGTTTTGGTTCAAGGTGGATCTTGCTAGAATTAATTTCAAATTTTTTTCAAGCTCAAGGACAGAACATTTAAATTTCCTTTGATTCTGCTTTATGGTTTCTAATAGCTCAAGAAAGCTGATAAGGCAGTAACTTTCATGCCACTTAAGGACCAGAAGCTTAGATTTTTGTTTTGTTTTTAAACAATGTACATCAATCGTTTTCCTGCTCTTGTGGTTTGCAGATGTATGCCTGGCTTCTAATTCTATATTTGGTCATTGGATATAGCATCTATGACTTATAAAAAACAGCAATCACAAGTACAGGCATATGGTACATGTTGCTTTTCATATGCCCAAAATTGTTTACATTTTTTTTCTTCCTCCTCCTTCTCTCCCCTTTCTTTCTCTTCTCCCCACATTGCCTTCACTTTCGGCTTGCTTTTTATTGTCCTCCCTTTTCTTTCTGCCATCTCATTTCTGATTGTCTTCTCCTCTGCTTTGTTCTGTCTTGTCCTGCTGTCTCCTCTTCCTCTGGTTCCACTCATCTCATGCCCCCACCAGAATGGTTTCTCTGCCTGAGTATCATCAGTTCCAATACCACTAGAGCTGCTTCTCCCTGTTGCCTCTGGAGCAGCTTCAGTTTACACACTGATGATGAGGCTTCAAACTGGAAAATCTCGTAAGTCACGGGTGAAAACAACACCCAGGCGAGCTCATGGGGCATGGTGGCAGGGCGTTCTGACTGCTCTCCATGTTGTATTATGATACCCTTGGGGCTTTGTGCTGACATGCCATACTAGAATAAAGCCCACTGCCTTTTCAACTTTGATACACTCTGTTATCATATTTATGATTCCTCATTTTTAGACTTTGAACCTTTATGGTATCTTACATTTTAATAGCACAGGTTGCTTTTGTTTTTTTTTGAAAAAGAAAAAAGAGTATAAGCTCGTGCTCTATGGAGATGATTTGTTCTGGTAGTTTTGTTTAATTACTATATGTCTTCTGTATCCAAATGCAGATTTTAGTTCCTTCTTCGTAGTCTCCCTATAATAAAACAGATACAGTAAACTTATCTGGTATCACTTGGCAAAAGGATTGGTTAATCTTGGGGGAAAAAATGAGATTTCAGGAAATTTAAAACATGTTGTAAATGGGCTTGATTAAAGAAAAAAATGAAAAACACTGTGTTCACCTGGGCGCGGTAGCTCATGCCTGTAATCCCAGCACTTTGGGAGGCCAAGGCAGGAGGATCACTTGAGGTCAGGAGTTCAAGACCAGCCTGGCTAACATGGTGACACTCCATCTCTACTAAAAATACAAAAAAATACGGGAAAAAAAAATACAAAAAACTAACTGGGTGTGGTGGTGTGTACCTGTAATCCAAGTTTCTTGAGAGGCTGAGGCATGAGAATCGCTTGAACCTGAAAGGCAGAAGTTGCAGTGAGCCAAGATCACACCACTGTACTCCAGCCCAGCGACGGACTGGAGACTTTGTCTCAAGAAAAAATAGAAAAACACTGTGTTCTAAAATACAAGGTTTTGACCAAATTTTAATGTTGATACACATTCTTCTCCTTGTAGTCATACTTTACTTTTTAATCATTTAAAATTGATTGTTAAACATTTTATATCATAACATACCCCTTGAGTCATATCAGCTATTGGATTCTGTATTACCATGTATTTGTCAGCTTGGCTAGAGGGAAAACTGTTGATATTGGTGCAGCAGAGACCTGGTTTGTATTGTCTCCTAAAATTAGAACGTGGTGTGCCTTCAGTTAAGATAGGTTTCTTTCTGTCAGTGTGGCTGCAGAGCTAGCTAAATTTAACAATGGCGTATAGGCACATTCGTGCACATTAGATCTATAAGGACAAAGGCTGTGTTACTTCAGATGCAAAAGAAAATACTTTCTGATTTTTAAGAGTGTCCAAGTTAATGCCATTAACTCAAGTAAAAAATGACGTAGTAAGTAAATGAATTTTTAAAGAAAGAGGTGGAGTACTAACTTAGGGTTTAGAGGAAGGGAGAAATTTAAACTGGAGTTCAGACAATGGCCAGAGTTGGTCCTCAGGGTAAGGAAAGGTGCCCTAGGTGGAGGGGGAAGTGAAATAATTAATATGAGATGAGCACAGGCCTGCATAAAAAGATCAGGCATGCTAGAGAAGAGGCAAGAACCTGTCGTTTCAGGGACAGATGCTTTGTGATGGAGGTGGAGAGCTGTCCAGTGAAGGGAGGGAGTCATAAGACGGAAACCAGGATTCACCCTTGCTATTGATCTTTTGTAACCAAGGGTGACCATTTCAAAACAATTACATAATCCTGCTCATCTTTTCCTTAAAATTTTTTTGTTTTCCTTTACTTTCCTGAATGTACCCATAGTTTACATATTCCCATTGCAGTGGTTTATTTTCAAATAATATATTTTCTTTAAAAACAACACCAAGATCCACATTGCCTTTAATATGTTAACTACCATTAATATTTATTCTACACTCCCCTAGAGTAAGAGTTTGTTTTTCTGATGATGATGATGATGATGATATTTTGAGACAGGAGCTTGTTCTCAAGTTGCCCAGGCTGGAGTGCAAGTGCAGCTCACTATAGCCTCAACCTCCTGGGTTCAAGAAATTTTCCCCCTTCAGCATCCCAAGTAGCTGGGACTACAGGTGTGTACCACCATGGCTGGCTAATTTTTAATTTTTTTTCTGTGGAGATACAGTCTCACTATACTGCCCAGGCTGGTCTTGAACCTCTGGGCTCAAACAGTCCTCCTGCTGAGCTTCTCAAAGTGCTGGGATTACAGGCGTGAGCCAGCATGCCTAGCCAAGATAATTACCTTAATGGAATGGCATTTCATGAATAGTCCTTATCTGAGTATTTGCCACTTGTATACTTAGTGGATTTACATGAAGAGATGAAGAATTCAGATTTAGGTCCTTGTTTATATATTTTTAGCACTCAGTCCCATTCCTGGTGGTGGTTTTCATGGAAATAATTCTTAAAAGTATTTTAAAATAGTACAAAGATATAGATAGTGCTGATGTAATTTTTATTGGTGAGAAAGGCTTTTATTGAATGTCTGCTGTGTGCCAGCCACTGTACTAAGGGCCTCAGGGTATTTGCTGTTTACAATTTGCTGCCTCTGTGAGATAGCTACTGTTACTACCACTGTGTGGAAACTGGGGCCTGAAGTAGTAGTTAAACAGCTTGCCTTAGATCACACAGTAAGGGAAGGAGGCAGGATTTGAATTAAAGTGGCCTTATCCAGGATTGGAGGAAACACAGAAGAGGCCTCAGCAAATTCTTATAGCTGTGGTCCAGTGCCTTCACTGGCAAGATTGATTATGGGCTTAGTATGTAAGGGGTGCCTTGCCAAGTGCTAAGGATACAGAAAGATACATTCAGTAATGTATTCGTATGTGATTTGTGGCTGACAAGGGACTTAAGTATATATATGTTTATGTGTATACACGAGCATATATATGAAATGTCACGTGAGTGTAACAAAAACTAACAGTATGGAAATGTAGAGGTGAGAGTGAACCACAGAACCTAGGGAGTGATGTATGTAACTTGGTGTGGATGTGAAACAACAATGAGTAAGACCTGGAGGAGTGGCTGGGAAAAGGGAGAAGTCAGGAGGGTGGTCTGAGTGGAGGCTTGTGGTAAGACTGCAGGGTTCCTTTAGGAGATGATGGAGAGATGAGCCTGGCTGCAAGTTGTTGAGAGCCAGTTTATGTACTGTTTTGAAGGTTCGTCTGTGAAATTGTCATTGCAGCTCATTGGCAACAGTTTTGTAGGTTTTTGAAAAGAGGGGGATAATATGGGAAGAACATAGAAATATTTCCACTTAAAAGTCACAGGAGTGAGTTGTTTTCCTTGGACATTTTTTTACATGGGGCCATGTCCTGATTAATTAGCCGCTCAATAGCAAACGCCTTTGACAAATGGACTATAATGAAAAATCAGAAAAATAAGGCTAATAATAACTCTCCATTCATAGGATGGGTCGGCAGCCTCCCCTTTGCATTTACTCCGTTCAAAAAGCATGCACCGGAACCTTTCATTAGAGGCTGTGATCTAGCTCTTATCTGGTCCTCTGATGGGACATCTAGACAACATTTCAATGCCTGATTTAAAAGTTCATTAGGAATTTTATTTACTTTTTTTCTTTCTTTCCCTCTTTCTCTTCTTGATCCCTCTACCTCTACTTTGAATTATCTGGATTTGACTGTTGTCAGCTCTGTTTCTTTTGGCTATAGAGACAGTCAGAAAAAGGCCTGGCTCCTTTTTTTAGCATCATATATTTTTATGAGTTTAATTGATAGAAGAAATATGCCCAAGTGATGTCATGTCTGAAGGGTAAGAAAGAGGAAACCTAAAACCCCAAATCTTGGTTAAATTTCTGTTAGCCCAGACCTTGGAACCATAAAAGACTGGTACAATTCTGCCAAATTCTGTAACGTACCTCATTGGTGTTGCATTTCGGGGATTGAAGCCTTACATCAGCTTCCAAGGGCGTTCTATACTGTTCTTTATTTATAGGTAGGTATTAGTTTGAGATCTGAATAGTGTGACAGACTGCATTTTGCTTACAAAAATGCTTTTCGTAAGAGAGAAAATATACCTTTTCTTTTTCTTGTTCCCAGTAGGGCTTAAATATTAGAAACCTCACAAATGTTGGCATGGAAGCTCCATAGAAGGCTTGTGAAAAACCTTTTGGTAGACTCCAGGAAAGCCTGGTTAGGTCAATTTAGGAAACATTCTTTCAAGGTTCTGCGGTATTATGCAGTCTGGGTAACTGAAGCTCAGGGAGAGAGACAGACATGTACACAACTTATATACTAGTATAAGTCTAAATGTCTAGAAATACGTGTATATTGTTGAGACAATAGATGGTGATCACAGTTACTTCGGGACATTACTGGGTGAGCAATAGCTTCCATTTTGGTGTTTTTTCTTTTCTTTTCTTTTTTCCTTTTTTTTTTTTTGAGACAGAGTCTCACTCTGTCACCCAGGCTGGAATGTGGTGGTATGATCTCGGCTCACTGCAACCTGCACCTCCCAGGTTCAAGCAGTTCTCCTGCTTCAGCCTCCCAAGTAGCTAGGATTGCAAGCAATCACCGCAACACCCAGCTAATTTTTGTATTTTCAGTAGAGAGGAGTTTCACCATGTTGGGCAGGCTGGTCCTGAACTCCTGATCTCAAGTGATCTGCCCATTTTGGCCTCCCAAAGTGCTGGGATTACAGGTGTGAGCCACTACACCCAGCCCATTTTGGTGTTTTCTAAGTGCGTGGTACTTGACGTGTATTAGTCTGTTCTCAAGCTGCTATAAGGACATACCCAAGATTGGGTAAGTTATGAAGGCAAGAGGTTTAACTGATTCACAATTGAGCATGGCTCTGAAGGCCTCAGGAAACTTAAAATCATAGTGGAAGGGGGAAGCAAACATGTCCTTCTTCACATGGCGACAACAAGGAGAAGTGCTGAGCAAAGGGAGATATGCCTCTGATAAAACCATCAGATTTCATGAGAACTCACTATCATGAGAACAGCATGGAGGTAAACACCCCCATGATTCAATTACCTACCACTGGGTCCCTCCCATGACACATGGGGATTATGGGAACTACAATTCAAAGTGTGAGTTAGATAGAGACATAGCCAAACCATATCATTACAGATATAAATCTCTGAGTAAATCCAGTGTTTGATCTCTTCTAGCTTTTTTGCTCATGAGTAGAGGTCTTTCTCCTATACCCCAAGAATTTTATAAACACACCACTTAGTACTTTTATGTTTATTACCCATTACCCAATATACTACTTGATATTTTTAAACATGAAGGAATAGCTCAAAATTTTTGTAGCTTACCCCCCCCCCCCCCCCCTTTTTTTTTTTTTTGACTCTCTTGTCATGAGTAGTGGTTTAAGGACAGCAAAACATGACTCTAACCAGAACACTAACTTTATATATAATTCAGGCTATTAACATGTATCTGGCAAGATAAATCCCTGCCTATCTGGTCTGTGGTTCGGCAGATCCATGAGAGGCGCTTCTCTGGGTTTTCTTTGCTGGCCTTGCTGCCTTTTTGCCCTCCTGTCAAAAATTCAGGTTTTGCTTGCTGTTTGGAGCTCACTAACAAAATAGCTTATTTCCCTATAGTGCCTGCTGCTGGTACTGTGCAGGCTGAGGTGTTCTCTTTGTGCTTCTTGATAGATTCATTGTTGAGCATTAAGTAGGTGACTGGGGGCAGTTGTCATCTTAGTATTAAATAGGAAATGTTCTGTGTAGGTTTCTTAAAAGATATTTGCTTAGCTGGGTATGGTGGCACTGCCTGTGGTCTTAGCTCCTTGCGGGGCTGAGGCAGGAGGATCACTTAAACATGGGAGGTTAAGGTTGCAGTGTGCTGAGATTGTGCCACTGCACTTCAGTCTAGCTGACAAATTGAGACCCCGTCTCAAAAAAACAGTTCAAAAAGAAGATATTTGCTGCTTGGCACAGTGGCTCACACCTTAATCCCAGCACTTTGGGAGGCCGAGGTGGGCGGATCACTTGAAGCCAGGAGTTTGAGACCAGCCTGGCCAACATGGTGAATCCCCATCTCTACTAAAAATACAAAGAAATTAGCTGGGCATAGTGGTGCATGCCTGTAATCTCAGCTTCTTGAGAGGCTGGGGCAGGAGAATTGCTTGAACCCAGGAGACAGAGGTTGCAGTGAGCCAAGATAGCGCCGCCTGCCCTCCAGCCTGGGTGACAGAGTGAAACTCAGTCTCAAAAAAAAAAAAGATATTTGCAAAAATGCTTAGGTTTTAATGGCTACCACTCATACTAGCATTGACCCATAACTTTTTTTTTTAATTTATTAACATTTTATGTACATAGGAGTACTGGTACCTGCTGAGATATGCCTAACACTAATACAAGAGTTTGACTTATGATCTTAAGTCAGTTTTGTAATCTGTAATCTGCTTCTTTCTGTATTCACAGAGCTTTGTGAATTCTAACTGGCAACTCTTCCAAGATAGAATCTCATCTTTGAATGCCAGGGTGACATTTACAGTTTTAGTTCAGAGGAAAATTAGCAGGCAGTTTTCTAAGTTGATGTAGAAGAGGGCCTGAGAAATTTGGTGCTGTTAGTTTCCCTACAAAATCACCCCTAAATATCCGTTCCCCATTGTTTTTTTCCTACAAATGGCAGGAGCTCCAAAAATTGACTCAGCTATTTTCTGCCTCTGGCAAGCCCTTCTTTTGTGTACAGGCATCCAGGGCTCCAAAGGCTCTGCTTGCCAGCCAGGGAGAAGAAAGGTTCTCAGGATGGCATTAAGATAATCAACCTCAGTGGTCCAGGAATTGGGTCACAACCTCTCCATATTTCATTTCCTGTCTTTCTCTTTGGAATCTGAGGGAGTCCTTTCCAATTCTCACCTCTCAGGGAACCTCCCCCAAGTCACCACAGAGACCTGATTGTTCCAGCACCTTCGTAGACCTGTTCCCATCAACTTGGAAGTTGCACTTCAGAATGAATAGGTTGGACAGGATATTGTCTCTAAATGTCTTGTATGGAATGCTGGTGAAATGGTTGAATTAAGGCCCTCTGAAAATGTTGTCATCCATAAAAGTGATAAGAAAACTGGCAAGAATTACTGGAATAAACTTTTTCAGAACTCTAGAAATTAAAGTCTCTCAGTAATCCGGGGAGCATCTATGCAGGAAAAGTGACTGAATCTCAGTAAGAGCAGGAAAGTTTGTGGCATTTTAACTTGTTCTTATTCCCATCCCTCCCTCTCCGGTTCCACAGTAGCCTTGAAAACCAGTAGCTGCAATCATAGTGAAAACCAGGAGCCTGGCAGCCTCTGGAAGGGGCAGGATGGAGTTGGAGTGCCTTCAAAGCCCTTCTCCCTCCTTCTCTTCCTCCTTCTCTCCTGCTTCTTCCTCCTCTGAGATTTGAGAACTACTGGTGGAGAGAGGAGGGCCCAGGGGAGTGCATTGCTGCTGAAGCTGATTTCAAATGTCAGTTAAGAGAACATGCACCATTAGCTGTGGATGGAGTCTGGGATCATGCAAGATGTATTACATGGGACAGGACTAAATAAAGCTCATTTGCCCCAGTTATCCATGGGATTCCATGGAGAAACTGATGCTGCCTCTCACTGAAGTTTTTAAAATGTAACACAGTGAATTAGAGGGACACTGTCCAGTTTGGCTCTGCTCAAATTATGTGAAGTTTCATAATAGCTTCAGGAAGACAATACTATAGTAACCGTTTTCACTTTATGTAATTCTGTAACAGAACACATGCCAACGGTCTTAGTTTACCGTGGAGGTACTCATACCTCCTACTGAGTCACTGGCTTGAGCTCAGGTCTTTGTAGAAAGTTTATTCAGATAGGTAAACTAGAATGATCAGTGTTTGGAAAGAGAAGAAAGTTTAGCCTAGAGGGCTGCAGCAAAGAACCAGATGCAGGCTGCCTCATCCTCTCTTTCAAAGATAGTGTATTGAATTGATTTATTTGTGTTAAGATGATGATGCAACAGCGTCATGTACATACATTATTATATAGTTGTAAGTAGTATCTTTTGAGCTGTTTGAGTGTTAACTGGTGACTGATTACTGTGGTGTCTTTTTTTCAACCCTGCTTAAGTGAATCAGTGTGATTCACACATTTGGTAGAGTTTTAGGGCACTAATCAGTTAGCCTCACCTTTTTTCTGTGAAACTTTAACAGTGGAAGCTGTTAATCACTGAATTCAGCCTTATTGACATCTAGGTGAACATTTGCAACACCAGGGAGTAAGATTTTCAAAGCTGAGGTTTTCTAATGATATTTGGTTCTTCAGTCTTGTGTGTTGTGGGGGGGATTTGGCCTCATCCTCAGAAATCTGCAAATTTGCTCTACGGGGTAGATCAGGAACAGCTCTCCATCTAAAAAGGCCTTCTAAGAAACATCCTGTAGAGTAACTGAGGAAGAGTGTGTTGATCCCCTTATCTATTTAGCCCTCCATCTTAAGGCTGACCTAAGCCTAGACTACCTCAGTAATGTTTAGCATAAACAATAGGTACTTAATAAAGCCAACTTTGGGGCTTAAAAAGAGACTGGGTTTGATTTCCTATGGCTGGTGGCGAGCATCAGAGGCCATTTTCTTTAGATTGCTTACCTTATCTAGGTGTTCTTGTTGGGGTACAGTGGCCAATAACTTGGAAGTCCTAGTTCTGTTGCTATTTTAGGGTCAGTAAAGCCATCTCTTCAGGGAAGTGGTTATTAGATAGTATGAGCATCTGCAGGGCACTGTGGCTCCTGCTTGTAATCCCAGCACTTTGGGAGGCCAGGAATTCGATACCCGCCCAGGCAACAGAGCAAGACCCTGTCTCTACAACAATTTTTTTAAAAAATTAGCCGAACAGTGTCTCTTGAGCCAAGGAGTTTGAGGCTGCAGGGAGCCGTGATCATGCTACCGCACTTCAGCCTGGGTGACAAAGTGACACTCTTGTCTCCGAAAAATACATGGTCTCAACATCATGCATTGAAGCTAATTTCAAACCCTGTTTTTTAAAAAAATAATCATTTACTCACATGATAATTAAAGAAACCAAACGTCTAGTTACAAAAATTGTCAGATTCCATAAAATGTGCATGATGAAGAATTGATTAATGTACATGCTGACCCATGGCATAGTCTCTAAAATCTTGTCTTGTATGTTTAAGGTCATCCTAAGTTGAGTTCTTTGAAAATACTTTATATTTTCAGAGGTAAAGAATTACGACATTTCTCAGGGTACATTTATTTAAATGGGAGGAAATTCTTTTCAAATGATAATTCTAAAATACAGAACAAAATTTCCTAAGTCAAAAAACATCCCGACTTTCCTGATAAGTGTGATATATAGAATAGAGATTTAAAAAGAGAAACTTGCAGGCCAGGCACTGTGGCTCACACCTGTAATCACAGCACTTTGGGAAGCGGAGACGGGTGGATCACTTGAGGTCGGGAGTTCGAGACCAGCCTGGCCAACATGGAGAAACACTATCTCTACTAAAAAAAAAAGGATTAGCTGGGCATGGTGGCGCATGCCTGTAATTCCAGCTACTCAAAAGGCTGAGGCAGGAAAATCTTGAACCCAGGAGGCACAGGTTGTGGTGAGCCGAGATTGCACCATTGCACTCCAGCCTAGGCAACAAGAGCGAAACTCTATCTCAAAAAAAAAAAAAAAAAGAGAAACTTGCCACTGTGTTCTGTAAGAGGTGCCTACATGCTGCTGTTTTTGACAAACTAAGCCTTAATTCTCCATGGTGAAATAATTATTCAGGGTGAGAAATGACACCCACCTGGGACTGAAGCAGAAACCACTGCCAGGATGACAGGATATGAACATTTGATAAGGAACTAGCCAGCACAGACAGCTGTAGACAGTAGCTTTTTCACATGATCACCCAGCAGATTATTGACGAGTCAAGTTGATGATGAGCAACTCGTAGAAAGTGACTGTCATGAATCGCAGTGAGACTTGTGGTTTTGCCTGGCCTCATCTCATCTCTTATTTGCCATGTAGATGTCATGTCGCTGGGCTTCCGTTTTCTTATCTGTATCAAGAAAGGATTGGAATAAATGATACCATAGATCTTCAGCTGTCAGTGCTATGATTTTGTTGTTGCTGTTATTGGCCGTGATGGTGGTGTTTTTTGAAAAGGAGTTTTGCTGTTGTTGCCCAGGCTGGAGTGCAATGTCACAGTCTCAACTTACCACAACCTTTGCCTCCTGGGTTCAAGCGGTTTTCCTGCCTCAGCCTCCCAAGTAGCTGGGATTGCAGGCATGTGCCACCATGCCCGGCTAATTTTGTATTTTTAGTAGAGACGGGATTTCTCCATGTTGGTCAGGCTGGTCTTGAACTCCTGACCTCAGGGGATTCACCCCCTCTCAGCCTCCCGAAGTGCTAGGATTACATGCTTGAGCCGCTGCACCCAGCCGTGATGGTGGTTTTAAAATTTATAATGTTATTATTTTAAACATACAAGTGCAGAATACTACCTTCTAGTACTATGTTTTTATATAAACCAAAAATTGGAGAAAATAATTTTTAAACCAAATGCCATACATCTTAGAAAAAAGTTTAGCTCTATTGTTTTTGAGCATAGAATATAACTAATAAACAATTTTCTCATTGTTTTTATTGACTTTTAAAAATATATTGTGTATTTTCTAAAGTCCTTAAATGTTAATAAGTGTTTGTGATATGTCATGTTAAATATATTTTAAATGTTGATCCAGAAAAATATATTTGAGATTAACTATCTACTGCAATAAATAGAAGCCCTTTGTGTTATGTTTGGTAAGTAGAATATTATCTTAATTAGGTTTGTTGCTTTCTGCACTCCAGAAAATAATGACAGGGACAGTTTGGCTTCTTAGAAAGAGACTTGTTACAATATAGGTCAAGAACTGGATCAATAAATAGAAAGAATGTGCTACTTCACTTTACACCTCTTAGGAAACACAATTAAACGTATAAGGTTGGTTTACTTGCCGGAATGATGAAAATGTATTAATATATGGAAGTGATGCAGAAATATGGCACTGTAGAGGATAACCTCTCCTATTTTCCTTAGAGACTGGCTTTCGTTTGTCAGTATATCTTCTGCAATCATTGCTGCATATGAATATAATTTAGCAAAAGGCAGTTGATTCTATTTAAATTACTCTTCTTTTTTAAACTTAATCTTAGATTACTTTGTTTTACGTTAGAAGCTATTGCTTTCAACTAAAAATGAAAACTCTTTCTAATAAACAATCATGTGCTTAACAAGTGATTCCATTAAAGAAATACAAGACTGAAGTTAAGAAAGATTGAGGAAGGGGAAGAACTTCAAATGTAGATTAAGAAGATGATATATGCTTGGATTACACTGGCTGTGTGGTTATTTTTTAAAATGGTACCAGTCTCTGAGACCTCCAAGAAGTGTGTTAACAAGCATACCCAGGCCGGGCTTATGGCAGAGTGACACATTATAAAGCTGTATTTTAGAGGTTGAAATCAATCTTACTGTTGCCAGTTGGTGGTGGTATAACTTACAATCCTTATTTTGGTACAGGTAAAGAATAGTGTCCGTTACATGCATGGTCCTATGCTAAGAAAGTAACCTATTGTTTTTATAGAAGTTTCCCTTTTTGTTTGTAGATACAACACCTTGCCAAGCAGAAGAACTCTGAAAAATTCAAGATTAGTGAGTAAGAAAGATGACGTACATGTCTGTATCATGTGTTTACGTGCCATCATGAATTATCAGGTATGTTGGAGCTTCTGGTTCTTTAAAAACAACCTGAAATCAATCAGCCTCCGAAATCAATTTTGGGTGCAATGTACACTACTTGGGTGATGGGTACAA
Organism: Ateles fusciceps; assembly: GCA_036589455.1. Lineage (NCBI taxonomy): Eukaryota > Metazoa > Chordata > Mammalia > Primates > Atelidae > Ateles > Ateles fusciceps. The sequence goes on along the minus strand of JAZHEH010001266.1, from coordinate 10,033,198 downwards.
TAAAAGGCCAGACTTCATCATCCTGCAATTTATCCGTGTAACCAAAAGCTACTTGTACCCCAAAAGCTATTGAAATTTTTTTAAAAAAGAAGAAAAACCGAACAAACAGACTCAGATTTTGTTCTCTGGTTTCTTTGTATTATTTTTATTTGAGGTAAATGCCAGGATTTAATGAGAGTCTACTCACAAAGAAAGGCCTGGTTCATTCTAATGCTCAAGATTTAATTCATTGCCCTCATAGTTTAATAAATGTATATAATTTGCGATGTATTTAATGGAAAGGTGTTTTCCTCCTGTAGTGATAAACTTACCTAGGTTGCTTGGTGAATGCTTGTGACACTTAAAGACTGAGTAAACTGCTTGTTGCGGGTAATAATGAAACAACTCTGGAACACCGAGTTCCAGACACAGTGGTTCTCAAAGGGTTATAATGCGAACAGGCAAGGAGTTGCAATTATTGGTATTTGGACTCTGTGGTTCCTAATCTTTATAAGAAGCACCTGGGAGATTGTTGAAAATGCAGATTCCTCCTTCGGGTAATTGCAATGCAGGTTGACCCCACTGTAAAAAAAAACACTTGAAGTTACAGTGCAGCATGTGTGCTGGGTTAATCTTAACAACAAAGTGGAAGTTAGAGCCTTCAGTATCTAGTGCGAACTGGCAGGGTCATCAGTATAATTAGGTAAGCAAACTAGGGGTTAGGGGTCCCACTTAGAAAAGTAGAATTCAAATATAGAAATAGGATTTAATTTCCATTAATGTGGATGCTATACTGAGTCCAAGTAGAAATGGGAGATATATACCCAGGTGGCAGGTTGGTATTAGAGTTCAAACCAACATAAAGGGTGCTGCGTTGCATTTAAGAAGCGAAACATGCATTTATTCTTCCAGTATTTTTTGAGCTTTGCCAGACAGCCCCTGTTCCACATAGGCACTGAGAATACAGCATTGAATAAATTTGTAGCCCAGGGAACTTACTTTCCAGGGAAACATATGACAAATAAATAAATTGGTAAAATGTGTATGTTCCAGATAATGATGACGAAATGAAAGCTAATGCTTACATGGTACACTTTGCAGGTCTAGTGCTTTTAAACCTCTTAAGTCATGTAAATAGCCCTGTGAGATCAGTAATACTACTCTCCCCATTTTACTGATAAGAAAGCTGGGACACAGAGAAATTTGATAATATGCCTAAAATCACATAATTTGTAAGTAGTGCAGTCAAGATTTGGACCCAGGAAGGCTTTGAACCCAGAGAATCATTACTAAGTACTGTACAAAAAATAGGAAATAGGAACTGCTGAAAATGTGTATGAGTTTTAAATAGGCCAGCCAGGGAAGGGTCACTGAGAGGGTATCATCTAGTAACAACTTGAATGAGGGAACAAAGGCAGGGATATTAGGGGAAGAAGATTCTAGGCAGAGAGAAGGGCAAGTGCAGAGACCCTGAGACAGGAATGTCTGGTTTGCCCAAGGCACAGAAAGTAGACTTGGCTGTATCAGAATGAGTAAGAGGGAAAAGAGTAGAAGATGAAGTCAGATGTCACAGGGAGTTTGATTATGTAGAGCTTTATAGGCCAGTGAGAGGGCACTGACTTCACTTGATGAGTGGAAAGCTGTTGAATGGTTTAAGGACATAATCTGACACTTGCATTTAACATGACCACTTTGGCGTCTGTGTTTAGGTTTGACCTTGGCCAGGCAAAGGCAAGACAGGGTAGACCATTTAGGAGGCTGTGGGCAGTAATTTAGGTGAGCTTTGATGGTCGTATGGACCAGGATCATAGGAGTGGGGATGACGAGAGGTGGTCAGATTGTGGTTTTATTTTGATGCTAACAGTAACAGCATTGGGTGTGAGGGAGAAGGTGAGGAGTAGAGGGTGGCATCAGGGCTTTTGTCTTGGGCGCCTGTAAGGTGGAGTTGCTGTCTACAAAGATGGGAAGACTGCAGGATAGATGGATTTGAGGGAGATCATAAGGAATTCTGTTTGGGGATTTTAACTTTGAGATGCCCCCTAGATATTCAAATAGTAATCTTAGGTGGGTGGTTGGATATGCCAGACTGGATTTCAATGTAGTGGTCTGGGCTAGAGACATTTGAGAGTAATTAGCATATAAATGGCATAGGAAGCCAGGAGGGTGAATGAGATCAGTAGAAGTAGACCGAGAAGTAAAGAAGTCCAAAGTATGAACCCTAGCGCTCTCTGTTTAAATGTCAGAGATGAAGAAAAGTTGACTAGAGAGCCTGAAAAGTAGCCAAGGAGGAAGGAGCCAAGTGGAGGACGTGTTTCAGAGAGAGGGGAGAGGGGGAGTATCCAGGTCTGTTACTTGCTGCTGATAAGTAAGATGTGGAGTGAGGATCGGCCATTGGCTTCAGCAAAGTACAGGTCATTGGTGATCTTGGCAGGAACAGTTCATGGGGGTAGTCGGAGTGAAATGCTTGATTGGAGTAGTTTCAAGAGTGAGCAGGAAGTGAGGATATACACTGAGTGATTGCAGGAGTTTTGCTATAAAGGATAGCAGAGAAATGAGAGACAGTAGCCGAACACAGGTTGTGGTATCAGAGAGATTTTTATTGTTACTTAAGAGAATTTGCATCATGTTCTTATGCTACTGGCAGTGATTCCATAGAGAGGGAAAAATAATGGGGGATGGAGGAATTTCTGGCGCATACGATGTTCTTGAGCGGATGAGAGGGAATGGGATGGAAGAAGTACTCATGGGAGGGGTTGGCCTTAGTTTGGAGCACACAAGAGTTCCTCTTTAATAGGAGATGAGGAGGTAAGCCACAGATCTGTGTGGGTAGATTGATGTGGTGTGGGAGCTTCTGGAAGTTTTTTCTGATCGCTTGTATTTTCTTAGTATAAAAGGAAATCAGATCATGAGCTGAGAGTGAGTTTTGATGAGAAAGAATATAGTTGATCCTTGGTCTTTGTGGGTTATGAGGGGGCACTGACCCCTGGTGTAGTAAAAAATCTGTATGTAACTGGAGTCCTCACCAATGGCATAAATAGTCTATTGACACATATTTTGTATGTTACATCTGTTGTATACCGTCGAGTCACCCTGGAAGCTTAACAAAACTCAGGTGCCAGGTCCTTGTAATTGAGATTAGGAGTAAATGTTCTGTTTAGTCTTTCAGGTGAGTTTAAGGAACAGCCAAGGTTGAGAATCACTGAGCTACAGCCTTTGTACCATTTTAATGAAGAGAAACGTGTAGTTCATTCCTAAACAATGGGAAGATGATCTTTTGATAATAGCATCATTGCTGATTTTTTTTTTCTTTGAGAGATAGGGGTCTGGTTGCCATGGGCTCAAGCTGTACCTCCGCCTCAGCCTCCTGAGTGGGTGGGACTGGAGGCGCAAACCACTCATGGGGCATTCTTGAAATTTTTAATAGAGAAATATTCTCTGTCAGTGATGCACTAGAGACATAAGTGCATTTATAATGGTGTAAGTTTCATTAAGTAGATACTTCGGGTTTTTGGTTTTAAATCAATACTGACAGTTCCTTAACTTGTCTCCCAATGCTTTGTGTTTCTTTTTTCCCTGTTAATTTTAGTATGGTTTCAATATGGTCATGTCTCATCCACACGCTGTCAATGAGATTGCACTAAGCTTGAACAACAAGAATCCCAGGTAAGCTTCTTTTGTAGTATGCAACTAAGTGTATCTAGGGAAAACGGAGAGCTAGTCAACACTTAACCAAGTTTGTCTTTGGAAACTTTCAGGTGTGACTCTCTGAAATAAGATTGGCTATAAACTCTTTGACTGTGTAGAATTTTTCGTTTGAGCCAAGTTACATTCTAACATGGGACAGAGTTGAACAACTGGTGACAATTCTAGCCCTTTACTCTCCTCAAGCTTTTGTTCTTGCTGCTAAATTTGGAGAGGATCAAGTTGCCAGGACTCGGGGGCCAGGAGAGTCTTGATAAAAGGTTTACCTCTGTCAGTTATTGCTGAAAGCTAACTAAAACCACCATCCTTCATCTACATTTAGTTTGGTAATTTTACATATGTAGCTTTAATTACTGAACAAAAATAGAAAAATAATTGTAGTGGCCTGCGTGGTGGCTCACACCTATAATCCCAGCACTTTGGGAGCCCAAAGCGGGGGATCACCTGAGGTCAGGCGTTTGAGACCAGCCTGGCCAACATGGTGAAACCTCGTCTCTACGAAAAATACAAAGAATTAGCCGGGTGTGGTGGTACATGCCTGAAATCCCAGCTACTCGGGAGGCTGAGGCAGGAAAATGGCTTGAACCCCGGAAGTGGAGGTTGCGGTGAGCTGAGATTGTGCCACTGCACTCCAGCCTGGGTGACAGAGCAAGACACTGCCTCGAAAAAAGAAAAATAATTGCATAAGCAGATTTCCTTTCATATTCACCTTCTGAAAGGCTAGCAACAGATATAATTCACATCACAGATTAGTGCTAAAAGCCAGTCTTCATCAATTTCAGTTATTTTAATTTTCTTTCTATTCTGGTGAAGTATTCTGCACTTCAAATGTGCAGTTCCCTTTCATCCAATACCTCTCTGTAGACAGAATATCTGAAAACTGTTAACCCAAATATCTGATTATAAATTAGCCCTTTCTGATTTGGAAAATGCAATGCAAACTATAAAGTCCTCTTTAAATACTGAATATTCTTTCAAACTTCCCCTGATTAAACCTTTTGCAGCTCTGTGATTTCTTCCTTAGTTTACTAGATTCCTTAGTAGTCATGCTTCTGTGTCTCTGCCTTCTACTACAGGGAAGTCACTATGCATTTTTTAAAAGACAATTGACGTTGTGGAGTATCAGAATAGTCTTTGTTTAGAAGTTGGTGATGGTTGTTATTCTAGAAATACTTAAGTGGTCTTATGATTGAAGAAACAATGCTGTTTCTTCTTGACATTGTATTTGAAAACTTAGAGTGTATCTCTGTGTTCTCTTTCCAAAAATATTTCAGATGGAGTTTTATTTTCTTGAGTCAGAGAAAATATTCTTGTGTTAGTAAAGCTGTAATCCAGCTCCTTCCAGATCTCCTGTATAGGAATAAGAAAGGACAGAAACTTGTATTTTCATGGGAGATTTATGGATCCACTCCTAAATGAGCAGATTTGAAACGTAGAACATGAATTTCAGTTGATTTTGAACTTTTGTTTTCTTTTTGCAAATGTTCTACCACTGTCTCTAAAACCAGAGAAAACACTTAACCAGTAGTTTGTTTTTCAGCATATTTTAATTCCCTCTGTTTTTATGAACCAGTAAACATTTTTCACCTGTATATACTTAGTCACTTGATGATAAGTCTAAGAGATTATCCTTCTCAGAACTAGTTTTCATTAGTGAGTAATTTGTAGTTTTGGGAAATCTGCCTTCCAAATTTGATATCTGAGACAAATCATATTTAGAAGTCAGTAAAGGTTTGAAAATGTACTTGATTAAAGTGTACCTTAGTAACAGTTTTTAAAAATATAAGGGCGAACGTTTTATTCTCATGTAACTTGGAAAGAAGGAATAGCTGACTCATCATGCCATTTTCACTGATTTGTGTTTTTCTTTTTCTTCTTGTTTTGACAGAACAAAAGCCCTTGTCTTAGAACTGTTGGCAGCCGTTTGTCTTGTCAGAGGCGGGCATGAAATCATTTTATCAGCATTTGATAACTTTAAAGAGGTAGGCTATACTACAGTTTTCATAAGACTACTCATGTGTCTTACATTTGGACACCTTTGAACAGAATGATTTACCTTTTCATTTATTCTGGGGCCTAAGGAATATATAGTTAATTTCTAAGATGTCACTGAGAGGAACGTAATGAACTTAGTCTAAATTTGGTAAATCATTTCCAGGATAAGTTAAAAATAATTGCAGTACTCATTTTTATTTTTATTTTTTTAGAGAACATGGAATAATCCAGTTTGAAAACTGGTTTTGTTACATGTATGTGGTTTTCATTAGGGTTGACACTGACACTAGATCATCTACTATGCAAATTTTATGAACTCTTTCATCATAATTACTTTCCTCAAGTCTTTTTTTTTTTTTTTTTTTTTTGAGACAAATTCTCACTCTGTCTCCCAGGCTGGAGTGCGGTGGCACGATCTCAGCTCACTGCAACCTCTGCCTCTCAGGTTCAAGCAATTCTCCTGCCTCAGCCTCCCAAGTGGCTGGGATTACAGGCACATGCCACCATGCCTGGCTAACTTTTTGTATTTTTAGTAGAGACGGGGTTTCGCCATGTTGGCCAGGCTGGTCTCAAACTCCTGACCTCGTGATCTGCCCTCCTTGGCCTCCTAAAGTGTTGGGATTTCGGTGTGAGCCACGGTGCCCAGCCTCAAGTCATGTTTTTGCTGGAAGCTGTGAAAAACCTGGCAAATACTGACACTGATTTTGGGAGTGTGTAAACTCAAGCGGTCCTGTCACAGACAAGCAATAATGCCACAGACGAGCATGGGTGAAAATGGAGACTGTCTGACCACAGAAGAAGGAGGGATTACACGTAGATAACACGACACCAAGGATCCTGCCCTGAAGTATCAAAACATCATCACCTAGGTAGTAGCTGGTTTCCCACAGGGGTAGTGGGCAGTATTGTAGGGCCAAAAGGAGTGCCTGTTTGTTCCCCTGATATATGTCTGACATCAGAGGCTACTTTGAGGTGAGAAATTACAAAGTAGTCCTTGGAGAATACTTGGAACCCTAGGTTACAATAGGACCCTTAGCCAAGTTGTGTGTTATTCTAGCAGTCCCATTTAGTTCCAAATGTTTCGGATTAAGACCCAAGCTGGTTTAAAATCCAGGTCACAGAGGGACTGTTTTCTCTCATCTTTCCTGAATAGCTGTGTTCTAGAAACCGTGATAGTATTTATTGAGAACCTACTATACATCAGGGCTGTATCAGCTACATGCATGGCATCATTTAGTTCTATAAGAATGTCTTTGAGACAAGTATTAATATCTTGATTTTAGAGAAATTGAAATACATGGTTTACCTATGGTCACAGAGCTAGATAAGCGGCAGAGCCAGGATCAGGACTTGATGCTCTCATCCTGAACTTCCTCGAAAGACGATGAAGGTGTGGCCTTGTTGTGTGTGAATCTCTTGAAGGAAATAAGGGAAATACTGAATGACACAGGACTTCAGAACCATTTCCCCCTGCTTCCTACCTCCTTAACTGGACTTACTACTCAGCTGCCAAATGTTCTAGACACCGGCGCTGTGACCCTCTGCATAGGCTGGGAAGGTTCAAAGATGTGAACAGGGCAGACACTCCTCTTGCTCCTTTGTTTGCATTGCCTCCCTACCCCTAGTCCATTCTGTAAGAGTTTGATATTATCCGTTTTGTAAATGCCAACTGTGCAGAGAACCAAATATTATCTTTTTTTCCCCTTTCTATTTAGCCCCAGAGATAGTGAAAAAATATCCAGTTTCTAAGAGAATGATGAAGAATAATAGTGATCTTTAAATTCATATTCTGGCTTCCAAGACAAATAGACTTTAGAGACAAGAATGTGTGAATGCTTGTCGGTGAATGTTTTTATATATCATATATAAATATATAAATTTTACATTTATAAATAAGTATGTTTGGGTGGATGGATTTAATATGAAAGAGAAACAGTATGTGCTGCTAATATAACTCCCAAACCTTTATCATTAGGTCATATTTGAAAATATTACATGCTGAGTCCTTTTCACACTAGAAACATTTACTGTATAGTTTATCAGTGGCCCTTGTTACAATGACTCATAACAAGAATCTGATTATACTGCAGGTCAAAATATATCCTAAAAATATATTTGTATAGAACAAGTGTAAAAGCCAGGAATTCATGAGATGAATGATAATTTTTTTCTCCTAGGTAAGATATAGTACCTTTTTATGCATAGTAGGTCCACAGATACTTGCAGAATTGAGTTTTATCTCTTTGGGGCCAGACTTATATATCGTTTAGCTATTTAAGGTGTAGTATATGCTTAATTGAATAAAAAGTCATGCTAAATCTAATAGCTGGATAGTAGTAATGAAAACTAAATTACTTTTGACATTGAATTTTTAGAGCTTTAACTAAAACTGGCCTCATTTCTGTAGTTAATTACGATTGATGGTAGGTCTTCAGGTTCTGTTTCTCCTAGGCATGGGCATCTGCATCTGAGACAAGGGGATAGCAGTAGTCTAGGGAAGGTCCTCAAATGCCAGTGGGACCTAAACCCCAGCTGGTGTCTAGGTGCTTGACATCCTCACAAGAATGAATTCAAGGACGAGTTAGAAAATAGTGAAAGTCGAGGTCAAGAGATCGAGACCATCCTGGTCAACATGGGGAGACCCCGTCTCTACTAAAAATACAAAAAAAAAATTAGCTGGGCGTGGTGGCACACGCTTGTAGTCCCAGCTACTCGGGAGGCTGAGGCAGGAGAATTGCTTGAACCCGGGCGGCGGAGGTTGCAGTGAGCTGAGGTCGCGCCACTGCACTCCAGCGTGGCGCCTGGTGATGGAGTGAGAATCTGTCTCAAAAAAAAAAAAAAAGAAGAAGAAAATAGTGAAAGTATGGAGATTTATTGCAAAGCAAAAAGTACACTCTCAAGAAAGGGGAATGTGGGCAGACACGAGCGAGTCACACAGTGTGGTTTGGGGCTGCTGCCTTTACGGATTTCTTTAACCAAGGGATGGAATATTCATGGAGGTTCCTGGAAGAAGGTGGAGATTTCTCGGAACTATGGTGCTACCCATTTTTACCCCAAATAAGGGTGTTCCTTGAACTGTCATGGTACAGGTGGGTGTGTGATTTAGCATAGAATGAGGCCCTAGGAGAAACCTAGATCAAATCCAGTGCCATGTTGAACCCCGTTGGTCTTAGTCAGTTGGTCCACACCCTGTTTTTCAGGGTCTTGTCAGCCCCTAGCTTCTGCAGCTGTTTCAGCAGTTTCCTTTTGCTTAGTCATTTGAAACTGCTGCCTGGAAATTTTTATTCTGCCGCAACCATCCTGCATTATTCTTGTCTCTAAACCATATAGACAGACCAAGCAAAGGGATTATTATCCTAATAGTCATGGAAATGCAGACAAGGTAACAACATGCTCCCAAGAAACTTAGTTGTTATGGATAGGCCAGAAGAGCCTCAACCTATTTATCCAATCTTGAGGTGCAAAAGGTGTTATTCTGTGTTGATCTTGTTTCCTGCAACATGCGATGCCACTCACAGCTCAGAGTCTCTTAAATTTCTGCCTCTTTTCTCCCATCTTTATGTGAGTGAAGTTTTTTTTTTTCTTTTTTACACATCATAGTAAAGTGACTTTTTAAATCTTTTTAGCCAAAATGTCATTGGAATCTTCTGGTTTTATAATAATATTCATTATTATATTCTGGCATGCCAGTGCAGATAGGGTTTTGTTCAATGCATAATTCCTTTTGAGCCACCCATTGGCGGAAGAGTACCATACCAGGTACCAGGATACTAGGAAGGAGTACCAAAGAAGAGTCTTTGCCTTCAACAAGATTGTGTTTAAAGCTTTTTATCCTTTTTAGTAACTTGGGATTTCATTTATCTCCCTAAGAACGATGAAAGGATGATCTTTGTTTTTACTGGCAGGAATGAAGGGTGGAGTAGGGGAGGTCAACATCTATTTTTTTTGCAAATGAAGTAGTGTGCTTTAGAGTAGCCAGACCCTTTGGGCTCTGATCACTGTTAGAGCATAGCCAAGCGCACTAACACAATATGGTTCCCGATGCTGGAAAGAAATTTAAAAGGCCAGGTATCTTAATAGTTTACTTAGCAGGATTCTTTCCCCCTCTCCCTCTTGAGCCAACAAATTGATTCTGTCTAATTTGACCACCACTAATTAATTAATTCAGATGTAAATTAAAAGAAATTATTATTTGGCTGTTGGAAGATTTTTATATATGATTACATCATTTTCTCATATTTCAATTAATATTTAGAATCCCAAGTTTGGTCTTATATTTTTTTTCCCTAAAGAATCTTGCTACAAATCTTGTAATATCTGAAGTGCATGCTTTATGCAGACAGGGAGCACCTTTAGTTTAATGGTATATGATGGAGGCAAGAATGTTAACGCAAAGCTTTGCTTATGATAGGGGTAGGATCGGGGTCTAAGCCTGGCGTCACTGAGCAAACACATACATCGCTTCAATGTATATGATGATAAGTGAGTCTTAATTACATGAATTCAGATTATACCGCACATGGTTTGTGACATGCCTGAAAACATGAGTGTATCGAGTAGATGAAGACTAAATCATTAGCAGTCAACCATTGTGCTCCTTGAATTCCTTTTTTCTTTAAAGAACAATTGTATAAGGGGGATTAATACATCTGGTTTTGTGTTGAAACATCTCTTAACGAAAATTTATGATCTTGAAATAAGGACCAGGGTAAGAACAAGGAGTCATCTTTTTTTTCTTATTGGCTAATTTATTAATGGCCACATGGAAGGACATATGACCATCTTCACTAAATTAATTTTTTTTAGTTGCGTGACAATGTATATTTTTTAGCCCCGAGGCTACCAAACGAAAAAAAATACATTTGGAAGTAAAGGCCACCCTTTGGTTATTTATATTAGTTCCGGGTCTTCTTTGCAAGAAGCAGAAACTGACTCTAACACATAGAGGAAAGGGTTGATCAAAAAGATGCTGGGAAAAGCACAGACTTGACAAGGAGCCTAGAGAACCAGGCTTGGAAAATGGGCAGGCATTCCTAAAATGTGGCTACACTCTGGCTCTGCCTTTGAAGCTGAGCCACCAGAAATACCATTTGGGGTTCTGGCCTTGCTTTTTCTTCTCTTCCAAATGACATGGACCATAGCTAGCAATCTGCTGGCTCATAAAACTTAGACCTACTGCTTAAGGACCTCAATCAGCCCTCACTTCAGATTTCTAAACACTACACTGAATCCCATTTCCCGGGGGAGCCTCGCAGTCTTTAACCTAGATCTTGTTCTCAACTTTTTCTTAGTCTTTCTACTTTTTCCATTATATTCTTTGATATATTTGAGAAATTGGCTTACTTTCTAAAAGTATCTCCAAAGGTTTGGCAAAAATTCTTCCTTTTGAAGTCAAAGAGGACAAGCATTGAGGCCCCGTAGACTCTACAGTGGAGCAGCCACTATGACACGAGCAGTAACATCCTCTCAGGGCTTTGAGCCACCAGCTTTCCCAGGCTGCTGGGAGGTGCACCTGGAATTCATCAGGATTTCAGATCAATTGTAATTGTGTTCTCATCTGCTTCCGTAATGACAGCATCTGGCTTTAGCCAAAAAGCCTGAATTTGATTATTAAAAGTTCAACTCCCTCCCACTTTTGACCTTCCAGTAGAGAAAGATGGAGCCTTGTGAAGTGAGTCACTCAAGGCCACCAGCGCTCTGTACACAACACTCCTGGCAGTGGCTGTTCTTTTCCGCCTGCTGCTAGAAGGCTTCCTAAGAAAGCTGATGTGTGGTTTAGCTACTGGGCATCTGAAAGGACTCGTGCTACACATTATTAAGTTGATTTAAGAAAGTCTGTCAAGTTTTATTTATAGTGAACCAAATTGGGCAGGAAGGACAGCGAAGATTTTGGTGTGCTTCCAGCATCCCTGTGAGTTTAATCCCATCTAATCTAACCTCTCAAGCATTTGAGGGAATAGGATTATAAATCTAGCATGAGGTCATCCAGATAACTTCCTAAGTGGTAAAGTAAGGGTACTTACTGTTTTCAGTCTCTCATTGAACTATAAGCAATGTATTCTCTCAAATCTCAAGCTATGGGAGCCACAGTCCTAAAGCATCTATGTATTTTGCAGTATCAGGCCAGAATTAGATTGATGTGATTCACTAAGACTCTTCTTGGCTGGTCCTCCTCTTAGCATTAGGGAGCAAAGTCCTAGTCGTATGTGGTATTAATGCTGCTGAGTAACTTTGTCTGTTTATCAACTGTTGTAATTATTTCCAGTGGATATGAAAGTACCCCACATTTAAGTAGGCTCCTGGCTTCTATGGGTCAGGAAGTAGGCTGGCATGTTAGGGAGTGTCTCTTCTTTGTTGTGTCTGGGGCCTCATCAGGGGAAGATCTGATTGACCAGTGATGGCAGTCCATCTGGAGCCTTCTTCACTCACGTACCTAGTTTTTGAGCTATGATACCTTGCAAGGGCTGGGCCCAGCTGGGACTATCAACCAGAGAGCCTCCATGTAGAACTCCACGTGGCTTGGGCTTCTCACAGCATGGCATCTGGCTTCTGAGAGAGACAGTGCCAAAGGAAGGAGCATCGGAAGAGCCACCATTCCAAGGGGCAGAGACTGTCATGTGTCTTTTGAGCTGGTATTAGAAGCCGTATGGTGTCACTTCTGCCATATTACCTGGGTTACTGGTGAGGCCCTGAGCCTAACTCGGATGCAGGGGAAAGGAAATGGCTTATCTTTTTGATGAGTGGAGTGTTGGGTCACTGTGCAGAACGTGTGGGGTGGGAGAGATGACTGTGGCCTCATACCGTCACAGTCTGTATATCTCAGTAAGTCTCATACCTCAGTAACTGTATGCGATTTACCAAAATGTTTATTGTTATTCCTCTTTCATTTTCTCCCTCTTCTTACTCAGTCCAATACTTGGTTTTTCCTTTTGACTGAAAACTTTATAAACTTTTTGATTGGAGATAAAAAGGATAGTTACTAATTTTTTCACATGAATCTACTATGGCAAATGATATTATGAGAGCCTTCCCTAGAGAAAGGAGCCTTTCATAGGATGTCCAAGCTTATTTTCTGGTAATGAACTAGTTATTTCTTTACCCTCAGTGTCTAACATCTGGTTAAGGGAGTGAAGGCTGGCATCTTCCTGATTGTTAAGGGGTGAGTTATTCTAACTTACGGAAAAATGTGAATGCCCTCTGTGTGTCAGAAACATTGATAAATAGTGGAATAAGAAAATGAATCAGACAGATGCCCTACCTTTAAAAGGGAGTTTCCCAGGCTAGTTGAGGAAGCCGGTAAGTACTGGACAGTTGTAATACCAGTCTTTATAAAGGTAATTGCAGGAAGCTCTACAAAGAGGAGGAACAGTTGACCAAGACAAAGTCAGGGGAGGAGGCAGATGGGGAAAGAGCTCCCAGGGAGGCTCCCTATAGGAGACAGTGCCTGAGCAGAGTTTAGGCTGAGCAAGGTTAACCAGGTGTATTCCTTTCCCATTGCTGCTGTAACAAATGACTACAAACTTTGTGGCTTAAAAGAATACCAGTTTACTATTCTACAGTTCTGTAGATCAGAAGAATAAAATGAGTCTATAGGGCGGTGACCTCAGAAGGCTCCAGGAGAGAATTCATTTCCTTGGCCTTATCAGCTTCTAGAGACCACTTAGATTCTTTGGCTTCTGGCCCCTTCCTCCAGCTTTAAAGCAAACCACATAACATCTTGTCTCTGTCTCTCTGCTTCTATTGTCACGTCGCCTTTTCTGTCTGACTTCTCTGGCCTTCATCCTTTAAGGGCCCTTTTGATGACATTGGGCCCATCCACAATAATCCAAGACAATCTCCCCCACCTGAAGTTTCTTAATTTGATCATACCTTTGCAGATATCATCATATGTTTGTAGATATGATCAAATTAAGGAACTTCAGATGGGAAGATTACTTTTTCCTGTGTAAAGTAACATAGTCAAGGGTATCAGGAATTAGCACATGGACATCCTGGCGGTTAGGAGGAACACATCATTCAGCCTGTAACACCAGATAAAAAGAGTGAGGATGTCGTTTTTTACCAAGAAGATAGTATAAAGAGAAATTGGTAGAAGAGAAAAATTGGGATAGGAAATTAAAGGCAGATCAGAAAAGGCCCCCTTGCTTATCCCAGGCTCTTCATAGTGCCACATGGCCTAAAAGGAGCAAGTATGCTCCCCAATCAACTGTTTAGATTTTAACTCTGTTAAAAAAGAATTTTCTTGTATGTTTTGCTCTGAAAGTCAATTAACAGTGGGCTCAGCATATAGTTGCTTTGATAGAGCAGAGTGTGTTTGGGGTCTGAGATTTGTTTCAGAAATCTTACCATTCATATTTCTCATTCCTTGGGCCCCTTTTTCCACCGAGAGTCATCTGCTTCATCAGCTGCTGTATTCATTCACTTATCACGTCTTCAGGACTGCCCTTTCTGGTGGTCCTGGGGGAGCTTTTTTGAAAAAAAGGAAGTACAGGAGGATAATGGTGCTCAGAGCCAGGCCAGATTGTCACATTATCTGTTGTACAAATGTAGAGATGCTTTGCTTCACAGCCTGACTTTAATTAGTCCCCTTCTGTACCACACAAGCCAAGTGCAATTTTATACAAATAGGGAGCCTCATCCTCTATTTTAAATATAGTAGCCACTGAAAAAAACCAAACAAAACAAAAAAGGTGTTAGGGTGTTGCTGCCATGTTATTTTTATTCATATAAAAATGCTGCTTCTATAATGTATGTCCTTTGCCAACTATAAAAGTTGGCATATGTGCCCTTATTTCATATTCTTGGAAGATACCAAGGAGAACCCCAAGAGAAAGCAGTGAGAGCTGGGTATTATTTTAAGACCCTGCAGAACCTGAGACAGAGACTGGCACTGTTCCCTAAACATGAGCTTTCACTTGGGAAGTATTTCTTTGACATTTCCATGTTGTCTGGTTTAAGGTACAGAAGGACAGTATGAAGCACTCTGCTGTGAGCTGATCAGAAAATTCAGAGTCAAAACTATTACAGCTTTGGCAATATCATCACCAACTCTAAAAAGCATTCGAATGGAAGTTTTCAGTATCTGGGCAGGATTTGGTTGCCATTCTGGCATTTATTTCGCGAAAGGCCTATTTTAGGATCCTGTTGGTTTGCTCTTCCTGTGTGAAGAGCTGCTTCCCTGCTCTTTTACTCCCTCACTCCACCCTGACTTTTGCATACTCAGGATACTTAAAAAAGAAAAAGTACTCCATATGTCTTCTAGCTGTGTTTCTTTTTGGAGACAGCATCCTGCTCTTTCATCCCGGCTGGAGTTCAGTGGTGCTGTCACAGCTCCCTGCAGCCTGGACCTCCTGGGCTCAGGTGATCCTCCCACCTCAGCCTCCTGTGTAGCTGGGACTACAGGTGTGCACCCCCACACCTGGGTTTTTTTTTTTTTTTTTTTTTAATTTCTTGTGGAGACAAGATCTTGCTGTGTTGCCCAGGCTCATTTCAAACTCCTGGCCTTAAGCAGTCCTCCTACCTTGACCTCTCAAAGTGCTAGGATTACAGGTGTGAGCCACATTGTGTCTGGCCCACTAGCTGCTTTTTAAAGTAGTTTTATATTAAGTAAAAATAAAAATTGCTGCTTTTATATGTCAAGGAATTCTGGATTATAGCTTATTTTAGCAGTCATTAGTCCAGGGCTAAGCCCTAGACACAGGGTTATAGTAATAAGCATGTAGGTTCAACTATAGCTATTCAAAGTTATGAAGAGCTAGATATGTTAACTAGGAAGAAAGATAAATCATATGTAAATAATATATACGTGTATCTGTGTGCATGCATGTCTGTACATTTGTGTACGTATATTAAATATATATGTGTATATAATAGGAGTAACTCTGTAAAGATCTATGCATGCGTAGTCATAAGCCCTAAAAGGAAGCCAATGAAAGGATTTGGAATGGCACTGGGGCAACTCTGTGTGTGTGTTTATTTCTTTTGCTTGGACCATTGGGGAAGTAATAATTCCTCACATGGCTAGACTGTCCCTCGTGTGCAGAGTTAGATCTTCCCTCTGGTAACATTTTACGTGGCTGGTTTTGTCTTTTCTAAAGATGCTCAGTTGTCTTTTGTGTAATATCTCTCCAAACTACCATCTTTTCTTCAAAACTGTGAAACAGGATCAGAACTCTTTGGAATTTCTAGGAGACTGTTGAACAAATATACTTTTTACAATGACCCCATTTCAGGGTAAGGGGAGTTTGTTAGAAAATAAAAGGCATCAGGCCAGGCGTGATGATTCATGCCAGTAATCCCAGCACCCTGGGACACCAAGGTAGAAGGATTGCTATAACCCAGGAGTTCAAGACTAGCACGAGCAACATGGTAAGACCCTGTCTCTACAGAAAATATAAAAATTAGCCAGGGAAGGTGGTGCACGCTTGTGGTCCCAGGTACTCAGGAGGCTGAAATCGTAGGATTGCTTGGGTCCAGGGGGTCAAGACTGCAGTGAGCTGTGATCATAGTGCTGCACTCCAGCCTGGATGTCAGTGCGAGAACCTGTCTCTAAAGAAAAGATAAGGCATGGTTTCTGTGCCACAGAAGATTTTATTGCCTCGAGAAAGGCAGAACTAACTTTAGTAGGTATTTTGTCCTCTAAGGTCAGCACTAAGAGGACAGTAATTTAAAACTTTAAGAAAATTGTGCATATATTTATATTCGTACACCTAATTATAATTTAAACCAAAATGTTAGGTGTTATTGACAATGAATGTGCTTATTGAGCTTGACCCCCTATGTGAGTCAAGTTCAAATTTCATTTGAAATATAAACTCTCGTAAAACATAAGCACGTGTTTAATTTATGTGGGGTCTCTCGTCAATAAGGGTTTTGTTTCTTGGTTTCTTTCAAACTAGCAATTCTCTTCAAAAGAAAACATGAACAGAGTTCATGAATGAATTCCATTTTCTTCTTTATTGTAAACGTTAGTATATTTATGTCATGTACATAAAAAGGCATATAAATATGTAGAAATAGTAAGGCTACTGTTAATTTTTTATTTAATAAAAATTTAGGGTTTGTTTGTTTATTGTTTCCTTAGTGCCAGTAGGCCAGTATATATTATTTTGTTAATTCTCAGATAGGCTGTCTGAGGTAGGGGCATAGAGGGAGAGCTCAGAGCAAATGGGCTACTGATGTCTCTAGGAAATGGTAACTCTGGGATATTTACACAGATCCATTTAACTCAGAGTTTATATACAGCCTTACATAACATGCCCCACATTCCAGGCACTTTCTACACAGGTTCGTATATTGTCCTCAATTTTCCACCAAAAAGCAGGCCTAATGGGAATAGTTGGAGATTGGATAGATTATTGGGGTGTTTAAAATTGCTGGTAAAATTCAGAACAGACCATGCTGTTTGTACAGGGCCTGGTGGGAGAAGGGGGGTAGGTCCTGAGCAGGGTGATGAGGAAGGGAAGAGACCCGATTTGATGGAAGAGTTCTGGGAGCAGAGAGATTGGCATGACATCTGTCTCAAAGGCAGCGTGAGTCAGAATATATTTGTTGCTTAGGCAGGAAAAGTATCTGACCGGGGGCCCATGTTACAGAGCAAAACATGATGAGAGGCAGGCATGAATGAGGTTCTAAGGAAACCGTGGTGGAGAGATTGGAAACCTGTGATCAAAAACAAAAACAAAGCAACTCAGCTAGAAGATAGATACAATTAGGAGGGGAAAAAGAGGAAGAAATTTACAGTTACATAATGCTTTACAGTTTAGAAAATGCTTTATGTATATTGCATTTGATTCTGTGAAAATCTACAAAAAGCCTTTTATGCAATTTGGATAAATCTTAAGGAGTATTGTGTAGCTCTGCATAATATACAGTAGAGGGGAAAGTTGCTGCTGTCTGGAAGACAGGTGGTTCAGTGATCAAATGACTGAGCCCTGGACCCAGTCTGTGGCCATGGCGATGAATATGAAGCCCAAAAATGACAGAAAAGGCAACAAGAGATAGGGTGATCACTGAGTATGAGAATGGACACAGGAGGAGAATAAGAATCTGTTTAAATAATACACATTTAGTGAAGAGGACAGTAGCACAACCAGAATGAACAAATACAATCTGGAGATTTTCTTTTTTCAGGCAAAGAAAATAAAACTTTTTTTTCAAATTGATTTTTTTAGTGAGGGTATAATGCCTGAGGTCAGATTCTTAGTTGTGCAGTGAACATAATGAATGAGAGAACAAGTTTAAACAGAGGTGACTAAGGAGAGAGGGAGTGTGTGTGTATGTGAGAGAGAGAGATCCAATAGGGATCATAACTAAGTAACTGAGGGGGAAAACTCCCCCCACAGGGACCCTCGTCTGGAAAGAGAAGAGTAAGGAGACAAGGCTAGAATGGGCTAGAAGGATGCATAGAAGTGACCAGCACAGCACAAAGGGGAGATGGTCAAGACGATGAGAGGATACCTGGTAGGTCTGGTATATTGTGATGTAAGTTTTTGCTTTAGGTAAGAAGTTAGTCAAATGGTTTTTACATCCCTTCCACTTCTACAGTTTTATGATTCTGTATGAAACTCTGTCTACACATGCCTATGTATGTAATGAACACTGTGTGTACATCTTCAGATAGTTCCCTCTAAGAAAGATTAAATGCTTCTTTGACCGCAGATATGAAAACAAAGTATTTAGATAATAAAATGGTAGGTACCTTCATTTTCAAATGAGAAGAGAAACTGACATATCTGAGGCTAGTTGGCAGGATAGCAACAATCCTCAAAGAGATCACTGTGACTGTCTGTAGACAGTATTGTGACTTTGGTCCTAAGTTCCCTTTTATGACTACCGAGAAGGTGGCCGCATCAATCCCTTGGCTCACGTTTCATTTAAAAAATCTGCAGTGTGTCTAAGGACCTTGCTGTTTCCCTAGCCTGAGAGTGAGCTGGCTATGCTAGCCCTGCTGTTAGTACCGCCTCACGAGGTACTGTTGAGGGCTCGTCTGGGGAACAAGGATCGCTGGCTTGTGTAGCTTTTGAAAGATGGAGCTTTTGGGTCTAGATTTAAGCTTTTCATTTTCCAGCTCCCCTGTCCTACCCCAAACTGTTCTGCCCACTGCAGCTCAACAGCCATTCTTTATTCCTTTCACCACAGCGGTGTGTGTGGCCTCTGCCCAGCTCTTTAATTCTATATATCAGTCTGCCAAGAATTTATAGTCAGACTCAGTTTTCATTCACAATTGACTGAAATACACTCACTAGAAGAAAATTGCCCCTTGGTTCCTGATTATGGTCCAACAGTCACCGTCAGTCACCTCTCATCTTGCAGTTGAGCTCTCTGACAAGATATTCCCCCCAGCTCTGCGTCACAGGGGGAGTGGAAATGGCCAGTCATGGTAACATGAGCTATAGGCTCTGTGTTGTTTCAGCAGTTTGGTTTTGGCAGTGGAAAATGAGGGCGCCTTTCCTGCCAATAAACGTACTAGCAACACATGTGATATCCCAGATTTACTGGTTCACCACTAAAAACAACACTGAATTTTTCATTTTCAACTATTTTCCAGGAATAGGTGTAAAACTAGTAAAGGGTGCTTTCTATGTGGAACGCGTCAAGAATATGTTTAGCACATTGGTAAAAGATAATTTTTTGTTCCTTGTTTATTTGTTCATGATTGATTGATTGTTGTTGTTTTTGAGACAGAGTCTTGCTCTGTCACCCAGGCTGAAGTGCAGTGGCACAATCTTGGCTCACTGCAACCTCCACTTCCTGAGTTCAGGCAATTCTCGTGCCTCAGCCTCCTGAGTAGTTGGGACTACAGGTGTGCGCCACCACACCCAGCTGATTTTTGTACATTTAGTAGAGATGGGGTTTTGCCATGTTGTCCAGGCTGGTCTCCAACTCCTGACTCAAGTGATCTGCCCCCCCCCTCGGCCTCTCAAAGTGCTGAGATTATAGGCGTGAGTCATCATGGTCGGCCCATGATTATTTGATATTATGGTGTCAGGCGTCCCAGACAAATTTGTTTACTTGGGTGGATTCATTCAGTATAAATTTCTGAACTTTGAGGAATGTGTGTTCTGTATATTTTTTTCCCATGCAGAGGAGATCTGTTTCTGTCCCTTTTTCATATTCTTGCTTGACATCTAACATTCACTTGGCTTTGGGGAAAGAATATCTTCTAACCTTGTAATGAGTCTACATATGACAGGGTGGGCAGATCCCAGAAGTAACCAGGGAACAGTTAGGGGCTGCTTCCGTCCAACCTGGTAAGTACCTGGGATTGTACCTGTTTCTTGCTGAAGAATTGCAAGGAAGTCTTTTCTTTGCCTTTTCTTCTTTTTTATTTTGAAACAAAGTCTCGCTCTGTTACCCAGGCTGGAGTGCAGTGGCGCAATCTCGGCTCACTGCAACCTCTGCCTCCCAGGTTTAAGAGATTTTCACGCCTCTGCCTCCCAGAGTGGCTGGGATTACAAGGGCACTCCACCAAGCCCAGCTAATTTTTGTATTTTTAGTGGAGACGGGGTTTTGCCATATTGACCAGGCTGGTCTTGAACTCCTGACCTCAAGTGATCCACCCATCTCTGCCTCCCAAAGTGCTGGAATTACAGGCATGAGCCACCATGCCTGGTCATCTTTTTTTTCTACCTTGTAAAATGGTGGAGGGTTCCATTCTATATGAAGACACTCTGCTGGTCTCTGCCTGATGTGGCTTCATCTTTATTCAGAGATGGCACATTTAGTAGATCTTTATATGGTATGGTTGATTACCAAACAATCTTGAAAGAAATTTTACTATTATCTATTTATTTGCTTCTCCAGGTTTTAGGTTTAAGAATTCATCATCTATGTAGAAATAGAGGCTATTCTGTAATCCAGTAGTTTCCAAACTTTTGGCCCCTGCACCCCTTTTTTATACTCCTAAAAATCACAGAGGTCCCTGAAGAGCATTTGTTTATGCAGGTTATGTGTTGATATTTTCCATATTTAGACATTACAAGAAAATTTCAGGCCAGGCATGGTGGCTCACGTTTGTAATCTCAACACTCTGGGAGGCTGATTCATAGAAAACAGCCGTATTCTTTTATCTGCCTTTGAGTTTAGTCACTTGTGCTGTTGTTTTTGTTGAAGTAGATGAAGAAAACTTAGCCTCACACAGATATGTCGATGAAAAGAATTATTTCAACAGCATTTTCAGGTAATAGTGGACATTCTTCTTTGATACTATACAAACACTGGACAGGTAGTAATTTCTTAAAGTTTAGTTACAAAGTAGAATCCGAAATCATATCAATGAACTTTTTCTATGCTGTTGCATTAAAATCTATTTGCCTATATTGCACCTTGAATGAATTTACAAGTTTGCAGCAACATTCAGTGGTCATTTGAAAAATAATAGTACACTGAGTTCTCTGGATCTTCCAATAATTGGCAGATTTCATAATATAATATTTTAACAAATCACATGCCTTGTTTGTACCTCCGATCTCGTTAGAAAAGTCTTTAAATATTGGGAAGCAGTCAGACTCCTGGTGGTGCATCCAAGTTTTCACGTGTTTGAAAGTTTAATTTTTATCATTAACAACAAATATTGTCAGCTGTTATCTTTAAATTAAAAGGTGTACTTTGTTCATTTTCAAGAAAATATCTGCCAGATGTAAGTGTGAATAACTATGTTGTGTCAGTCATGCTTTCAAGTAAGAACAAAAGGGTGGCTAGTTCATCTTGGACCTGAAATAATCACAGAAATGCTTTTTCTCAAGACAATCAATCATACTTCAGTATGCAGCAGAAATGCTTTTTGCAGACTCCCCATGCCATCATCTAGAGTATTATTAAGATGATGTCTAGGGGTTGAGATGTAATAAAATTAATACCTTTTATGCTTCATCAATGATATTTTTAAGTGAAACTGGCTTTAAAAAAAAAA
Source organism: Ateles fusciceps (assembly GCA_036589455.1). NCBI lineage: Eukaryota > Metazoa > Chordata > Mammalia > Primates > Atelidae > Ateles > Ateles fusciceps. The sequence goes on along the minus strand of JAZHEH010001266.1, from coordinate 10,011,609 downwards.
AAACCAGAATGCCTGGCTGTGGTGAATACAGTGATTACTAGTATAATTTGGTGCATCGTCTGGACGCATGCTACGGCACTGGCAACATTCACTCATCATTTCTTTTGCGCCGCTGGTGCAACTGCTAACTCTGTGGAAGTGTTAAGTAACATCTTAGTATTATCGTACAAATAATGCTGCCCTCACAAACCTCATACAAAGGCCTCAGGGATGCTTGGTGTTCAAGGACCGCACTTTAAGAACTGGCACCCAAATACATTGTCTGCTGTCATCTTGGGCTTGGTGGAAGTGGTTCCAATTGGCTTGGAATAAGTGGGAGGTCCTTTGGTTGACACCCAGAGGTGATCATGAGTGTTAGGGTGAGCTTGTGGAAAGCACAGATGAAAGTGGAAGGGTTGCGAAATGAGAGAAGTGATCTGTAGACAAACTGCAGGCATTTGCCTGTTGTTGGCCTGAGATCTTTGATCTATCAAAGAGTCCTTGTCTTCAAGGGCTCTGCATTCATGGCACACCATGCAGTGATTAGATTTTTAGTGATTCAGGTGTGAGGAGAGCATGGGCTGACAGCTGCCTCCTCAGCAGGTCCCGAGATCTGAAATTGCTACAGGCTTTAAACAGCTCCAGCCACGTGCCGTTGCTATGGTTTAGAGAACATGTGATCACCCCTAGAGATGTCATTGTGTCCCTTCCCTTGCTCAGCTTGACCTAATTGGGTATGCTCAAAGGATGAAGCTGTGAAGAGAAATGATTGAAAATAAAGAACAGTGTTAGGCTCCTTCTACTTTGAGGGGTCCGACTGGTAAGTCATCCCAGAGAGGATTTAAGGCCTTTGTCATGTAATCCTCAGGTAGCTAGTTAAATACCATTCTCAGGCTGAGTTCGGTGACTCATGCCTGTAATCCCAGCACTTTGGGAGGCCAAGGTGGGCAGATCACTTGAGGCCAGGAGTTCAAGACTAGCCTGGCCAACATGGCGAAACCCTGTTTCTACTAAAAACACAAAAATTAGCCAGGCATGATGGCATGTGCCTTTAATCTCAGCTACTCGGGAGGCTGAGGCAGGAGAATTGCTTGAACCCGAGAGGTGGAGGTTGCAGTGAACCAAGATAGTGCCACTGCACTTCAGCCTGGGCGACAGAGGGAGACTCTTGTCTCAATCAGTCAGTCAGTCAGTCATTATCATTCTGTGTTGAAGAAATAGAAGTTATTTTGGCTTTCTAGTAGACATGGAAGTGTATTAGTCAGGGCTCTCCAGAAAAACAGAGCCCTCAATAGGACATCTGTAGATACATCTGTAGATATATCTGTAGATGTAAGAGGAAACATTATGGGAATTTGCTCACGCGGTTATGGAGGAAGAGAAGTTCCATGATATGCATCTGCAAGCTGGAAACCCAGGAAAGCTAGGGTGTCATTCGGTTAGAGTCTAAAGGCCTGAGAAATAAGAGCTAGTGGTGTAAGTTAAGGAGTCTGAAGACCTGAGAACCAGGCGCTCCAATGTCCAAGGGCAGAGGAAGAAGATGGATGTCACAGCTCAAGATGAGAGAGAATTCACCCTTCCTCCAAATTCTCTTTTTTTTTCTCTTTGGACCCTCAGTGGATTGGAGATGCCCAGCCACACTGGAGAGGGAGATCTTCTTTACTCACTCTCACAGACACCCCAGAAATATTTCACCAACTCTCTGGGCATCACTTCACTGTCTGAAGTTGATGCATAAAGTTAACTATTATTAGTAGCTTTGCAAGACTCTATGTGTCCTTCCTAATGACCAGAAGATATAAGTCTTGCATTGAAGCTAGAGAGGTTCATGTTGGACTTTAAGCATATTTTGGAAAGAGATCATTTATCACATATTTTATGGAGGAGGCTTTACTCTCTAGAATTTATTGAAATTCATCTTTTTTTAGAGGAGTAGTAAAAAGACATTTCTTGTTTAAGGGGTGATGCATCAGTGAGTCGTCCTTCGGGGAGTTTAGTGTCTTTTTGCTTCTATGTCTGGATTCTTTATTCAATACAGCAAAATGTGGGTGTGGAAAGTGAGACAGTCATCTGGCTGGTCTGTGTGCCTCCTGCCAAACATCTGGATATTTGGAAACATCTGGAAAAGTTACTGATGTTTTCACAAGGGTGTTTAGCCTTATGCGGTTGAAACCTCAGGCTCATAGCCGTCTCCTGGTCCAGGATTGATATAAATGTTGTATTTATGAAGGAGGAGGGTTGACTAGGTTATAGAATACATTTAGTTGCTTATCTTTCATTAGTTTTTGTTTTATCAGAGTGAGATAAGGTTTTTAGTTCCAGAGCATTTCAGCTGGATGAACATACCCACAGTTAAATCCCAAGGAGACTTGAGAGCCAGCAACAGGTCGGAGTGATCTGCTTCTGTCACAGCCGCTGCTTGGTGTATGTGTATGAAATGTCCAATCACTTCAAGTGACAACAATAGCAGACCATTGGCAGCCACAGAACACCCTAGAAAAGTAGTTTTGTCAGGCCACATGGCGTCAGTAACCCTCAGAATGCTGGTGCCCTCAGCAGATGGTACAAGATGGTTTTCACCTCGGACTAACTATGAAATAACTGTTTACTTCACGAGGCCCTGAAAAGAAAACGGAACTTCTGTTCTCAGGCAGGCCCTGAGAATGATGGTCTAATCAGTCATAATAGAGTGTGCCTCTAAAACGGTGCCTTCCTGCAGGGAGCCTCGCAGATCACAGGGGCCTATTGTAAGAGGAGAAAAGAAAGTACTGAGGCAGGCGCTGGGCAACAGGGCAAGAAGGAAACACTTAAGCAAAGGGCCTTTAATTTTTATATAACTAACCCAGAAGCATATTTTATAGCCATCTCATAAGAGTCAGGCCTCAATCTGGCTGCAGACCTTGTGTGGTGCCCTGGGAGCTGTTGCTGGGGAAAGCCAGAGATTGTCACTGACCTTGAAGAGGGACACAGAATTGGCTGAAGGCCGGGTGTGTGTACTTCAACGTCTGGCTGGCAAGATAATACCCAAGGTTTTTGTAAAACCATCTCCTGTCCAATATTAGCCTTTAGGGAAATCATCCCCTAACCTCCGCCCACCCTTTGAGATGCTTTAAACTACAGCCACCTTCGCATCCAGGGCCCCAGATTTCTCCAAATGGTTTGGGACACTTCACAAATGTCTTTCACAGATGTTGGAGAATATAGTTGAGTTGTTTGTTTGGCAGAAGTTGTGATTTTGCTTCACATCTCCTTTAAATGAAAATGAATCTTGCTTGTCCTGGGAGTGGCCCATGTTATCTGTGCAGGGTGTGGGATTTCTCAGCTTCGCAATCCGTGAACCAGATGGGGTGAGAGAGGGGTTTGACCTTTATGTTTGGTACTCAGGCCGGCACAACCAAGTTCATTCCTCTGAATTTGTTTCTGTGGAGCTCCCATGCCAGTCAGCTTGGTAAGATCCTGTTCTACTGCCATGCTAGATGAGAAATTTAGACCTTCAAGAATACTGAGGGAGAGACTTTTTTTTCATATATTTTTTTACTAGTAATGAAACCTTTCTTTTTCCCTCAGAAGCAGTCTTATCAGACAACTAAGTAAGGATAAGAAAGAAGATCTGGATAGTGAGGGTGGAATTCTCAAGAACCTTACTTAGGCCCTCTCTTTCCCCTGCCAAACCGCTGACCTGGAATTCCCCCATACCCCCAAAGCTCTATAACCTGTATAGGTTCTTCTCCTTTAATTCCTCTGTAACCCTGATTGTTTTCTTAAAGTATGGCTAGCAAACAGCAGTATCATATAAGGCTCTCAGTTTTAGTTTTTTTTTTTTTTTTTTTGAGACGGAGCCTCGCTCTGTCACCGAGGCTGGAGTGCAATGGTGTGAACTTGGCTCATTGGGACCTTCGCCTTCTGGGTTCAAGTGGTTCTCCTGCCTCAGCCTCCCGAATACCTGGGATTACAGACACCTGCCACCGTGCTCGACTAATTTTTGTATTTCTAGTAGAGACGGGGTTTCTCCATGTTAGCCAGGCTGGTTTTGAACTCCTGACCTCAGGTGATTCACCCGCCTCAGCCTTCCTAAGTGCTGGGATTACAAGTGTGAGCCATTGCACCTGGCCTAAGGCTCTCAATTTGATGGATGTGAAAACTGAAGTCCAGAGATGTTCACTCAGTGGTCCAAGCTAACAACAGGGTAGTGGCTGAACTGTGACTTATAACCCAGGTTTTACAGTCTTGCCTAATATGCCACATAGTCGCATTTCTACCCTTATAGCCTTTTGCCCCCATCAGTGTTAGAGCTTGATGGTGCAAAGAGAGGCAGTTGTATTAGGCAGGACCCCACAGGGATGGGCAGATAGCTGGCTGTGTTAGCTGATCATTTTCACTTTACACAGTGTTAATTGGGGTTGTGAATTTATTCACATGCAGCTGATTTTTAGATAATCTATGATGAAGATGCCTCTTGGTTTTCAGTAGAGTACAGGCTTTTCCAGGGCATATACTTCTATTTGTCTGCTGAGTTACTTAATTTCTGGTAGCCCCAGCAACTAGCAGTAGAAGTCTAATCCCTGATAGGTCAGTCCAGTGCACAAAAGGACTCCTTGCCACTCTGCTCGGCTCAGTCCTTTTGTAGCTCTTCAACTTCTCCCCACCCCACTTACTAGAGTACATATTATTGATATGGGAAATTGGTATCAGAGCTGGTGGGGGAAAGAGATATACCAGTGAATATAAAAGTTAAGAAAGACACATTTCAGCTGCAAGAATATAGCTTTTTTATTAAAAACTGTTTGTACCGTGTATGATCTGGCCTTTGTGGGCAGATGGAAGTGATATGCAGCAATATATAATGTGTAATGATATACATGTACAAATGTACTCCTGGCTCTTAGAAACGTTTTGATGAAGGACTTGAGTTCGTTCCCATGTAGGCCAATTCTTGGTTTCTGAAAATAACTGAAAATCATTGTGTCATTCCTTTCATCCTTACCGATTTTCTAGAGGCCACCACCAAGGAGAGAGAGCATGTTCCACCATGATGGTCCTGGTTTTACCCAGTGTGTGGGGGGTGGTCCAGATGTGAGCAGTATGAACGAGAGACAGCTTTCCTTTGATGTGGGACTCAACTTTTACCAACCTTCCCCAAACAAATCTTCCTGTTTCCTGTGGGATTGTAGTGTACACTTGTTTAATGATTGCTAAAGGAATAGAGAAGAAACAAATGTGAATCTGGCCTGCGCGCTTCCTTTCCTTTTCATCAGAAACAAAGGGGGCTCTGGAACCCATGCTGTGCCTGTGGAACACGTCAGGAACACCACCCTGAGTTCATTAGTTGAGACTGGCAGCAAAGCAGGCTTGGGCTTCATGGACTGTGGTAATAGGGGTCCTTCTAGTCCTTACCATGGAGAGCAGTCACTCTGTTGCTTTCAAGGTTTTCCAAAGCTGGCATTGGTAATGGTAATGTCATTTTGTGCATTTGGATTATTTTTACCAAGTTCATAGCAGTTATAAATAGGAAGATATTTAGGTCTGTTTTTTTTAAGATTAAAGGTATTTCTCTGTTTCGTAATGCACATGTTCTCAGCAGGGATTTGTCTGTTGACAGAATGAGGGATCTCTAAAGAAACGCATATATTCAAGGCTCTTCTTAACATCTACTTCAGGTCTGTCTGCCAGGCTAGTGCTATGTGTTTTGGGGATGCTTATCCACCATGAAATCTAGTGTTGCTTGCTCTGTAGTTGATTCCATCCTTTTAAAGTAACAGGCTATATGAGTAGTTTGTTGCTGTCCACATGTGCTTTATCAGCCATTTAAAACCTATTTTTTTCTAAGACCCTACATGTACCCCCTGGTTATTTGTGGGTTACCTTATTCATTGTACATATGCAGGGGCAGTGGACCAATTCCTGTGGCATCCCTATGATACCCAGTTACAGTAACTGTGTTTGTGTTGCTCTGTTAGAAGTTGAATGAGTTGGAGATTTAATGATCCAGTTGATCAGTTTATAATTAGTAGTCAGAAAAGCTGAGGGTCCAGTCAGCTAGTCTGATATTATATGAGCCATTGGTTCCCAGATGTTGGTCCAACAATCATGAGTATTCACAGATTTCTAGGCCCATCTAGGGAGATTCTCATTGAGTATGTCTCGGTACAGACTCTAGGAATCTATAATATTTAGTGGTTCCATGGAAGATTCTGGTGCAGGGATGTCAAAGTATGCATGATATAATGATTATGTCATTTAGTGATAACATTTTTTATTTCTGTGTGTCTCAGATAATGCTGGAATGCCTTAACTACCTCCTTTAATGGAATATGTTTATATGGGCTTTTTAGGCTATTTGGGAGAAGGCACTTCAGGCTGGCCGTCGGGGACCTGGTTCTAGCCTTGGTTCTGCCACTCTCTGGACCTTTCATCAGATTAGAGAGCTTTAATCTGTGTGTTGGTCTAATTCATAAATTGAGAGCATGAGATTAAGCAAGGTATTTTTCAGCTTTCTAACGTTCTTTGATTTGAAGAGCTTTGCCTTAGGAATTGTTTTGGTTATCACTGTTCATGAACAGCTAGCTGTTGCCTCATTTAGGTTAGCGTGTACTTAGTCCCTCAACCAAACATCAGTCATGATCTGCTTCTGAGGAGAGCTGGCAGCTCTTTCCAAATTCAGGATGGCCTCTTTTCCTCTTCTCCTACTGCCACTACCAACCACCCACAATAAAACAGAAGTAAACCATTTATTTTTTTTTTGAGATGGAGTTCCGCTTTGTCACCCAGACTGGAGTGCAGTGATGCAATATCAGCTGGCTGCAACCCCTGCTTCCCTGGGTTCAAGCAATTCTCCTGCCTTAGCCTCCCAAGTAGCTGGAATTACAGGCCACCACTCCTGGCTAATTTTTGTATTTTTGGTAGAGACGGGTTTCACCATATTGGCTGGGCTGGTCTCAAACTCCTGACCTCAGGTTACCTGCCCACCTTTGCCTCCCAAAGTGCTGGGATTACAGGCAAGAGCCACTGCTCCCAGGCTATACTGGGGTTTCTGCTAAAGAAAATTCAAACTGTAGTAGTCCTGACCTTTTGTATGCAAAACCTCAGAGTATTTTACTCACAGGTCCCTCTTTGCAGGCAAGGGATGCTTGTCTTCTTTGGGCATAAGATGTAGCTGATGTCATAGTCTAGGGAGCTGGGCCTGTATGGCCTCACTCCCTTCAGCAAACTTTCCATTTCCAGGAACTTGCTGTATATTGTCTAGAGGGTCCAGCTGAGGATGGGGGCAGAACATGGTATCCCCTTAAATCTCCAGTTCTCAGCCATAGAGGAGCATCAAAATGATCTGTAGTGCTTTTAAAATTATGCATGCCTTTGTCCCCCCAGCCTCGCCTGAGCCTGTTGAATCAGACTGTCTAGTGTGGGATTGGACGTGTACGTGTGTGTGTGTGTGTGTGTGTGTGTGTGTGTGTGTGTGTGTGTGTAGGTGTTTTTGGGATAGAGCTCACCCCTGTTGCCCAGGCTGGAGTGTGGCACAGTCATAGCTCACTGCAGTCTCGACCTCATGGGCTCAAAGTATCCTCCTACCTCAGCTTCCTGAGTAGCTAAGACTACAGGTGTGTGCCACCACACCTGGCTAATTTTTTTACTTATTTTTAGTAGAGACATGATTTCGTTATTTTGCCCAGGCCAGTCTTGAACTCTGGGGCTCAAGTGATCCTCCCACTTCAGCCTCTCAAAGCACTGGGATTACAGGCGTGAGCAACTGTGCCATGTCAATTTTAAAGGCTTTACTTTAGACTCTCTCTTCCATGTACTATTCCTCTGCATTCTGACATTATTTTTTGTTAAGGCAGGCATAAATAAATTTTCATGGAGAGTTGGCATGAAAATGCAATAAATGGTAGTCTGAATCTGTTGGAAATATTAAGTTGGAAATATTAAGTTGCTTTGAGACTAGGAGGCCCTCAGAGTCTGAAGGCTGTTCACTTAAATGTTCCCAGCATACAGTTTAAAGACGGCCACCACTAAGGATTTCCCCTCGGTGAGGGGGAAATGGTTTAATGCTTGGTTTAATGCTTCATGGTTTAATGCATGGTTTAATGCTTCATCATGGAGAACAGGAGGCCATTCATCCTTTTGTGAAGTGAAGTTTAACATAATTACTGATTTATCTTCTATTTGTTGCAATTTAACAAATACAATTGGGAACTTAGAAAGTGCTCAGCATTGGTATAGATGCTGTGTGGTCAACAAAACAGAATTCCTGCCTTCATGGGACTTTCTCTTCATCAAAAAATATGTGTGTTCACATGGAGTTTTAACATGACTGAATTAAATGGCTGCGTTATGAAATAACATTTTAGAAGAATTTTTGAGGATTGACCTGAGTATCCCTAAGATCACAAATGTAATCAGAAAATTTGGAGTTCAGCATGCGAAACCTGGATTAAATTAACAAAATGTTAACCCAGGGAGTGCGTCTTATTAATGCGGCAAACAGTCAGGAGTGGTTTGGAGAAATATTTTCTGAAGGTGAAATGAATAAACCAGTGGGTATAGGACTTTGCCCAAAAGGCAGCCAAGGACATTGACAGAATTAAAGTTTGTCCTTTGACTTTAAAAATAAGTCTGCAGAGCTGAGTGTAGTGGTGCGTGCCTATAGTCCCAGCTACTTGAGAGGCTGAAGCAGGAGGGTTGCCTGAGACCAGGAGGTTGAGACTGTAGAGAGCTGTCGTCGTGCCACTGCATTTTAGCCTGGGTGACAGAGTGAGACCTTATCTCTAAAATTAAAAAAAAAGAAGAAAGAAAAAAGTCCCCAGAGAGTCACTTGATAGAAATCTTTTTTGACTTTTTTTTTTAAGCTCCATGTATTTTATTTCATGTGTTTGCAAATACCTTTGTGCCCTGGAGTTCCCAGTATTTTATGTTTATTTCATCTGATCAATGAAAACACTAATTTGAGCTGAATACATGTGTTTCAAGATTCTGGGATGCTACTTCACAAATTACTACAAATTTCTGTTTTCACCTTGAATGGGTTAATATAGCTTCCACGGTGTCTATTTCTGTGTTGTAGTTTATATTTATGCACTGACATTTTTGGATTCAGTTAGACATAATATGAACATTTTAAATTTGCCTGTTAAAGAATTTAAATACTCAAATCTTTTTGCATGTCTTTTTTTCTTTTTACAAAGAAACTATGATCTTTTTTTTTTTTTTTTTTTTTTTTTTTTACCATGAACTACATTCTTCGATTCTGAATGCATGCTAAGAAATTGGTGAGACTACAAAGACAACCAGTGAAAGAAAAACACATTTGATGTGGATTTCAGAATATCAAGAGAATATGGAAAAGAACCAAAGATTAGCTTTTGGTTCCGGCTCATGTGGCTGTTTGTGAGTTAACCAGCTTAGAAGGGAAGTAAATAGTTTATGATAGAGAAAAAGATAGATATTCTGGAAATAATTATTAAGCTGAAATTTCTGCATCTAATTTTGGAATGTTTACGTTTAGAAAGTCACATGCCCAATGAAAATGTGTGTTTCAGGTTTGCGGAGAAAAACAGCGCTTTGAGAAGTTGATGGAACATTTCAGGAACGAGGACAATAACATAGATTTTATGGTAAGTTATTTTATTACTCAATAAAGCAAACTCAGTTTTAGCACTTTTCCCCTAAATACATACACACACGCACACACACACACACACACACATGTATTTATATTACAAAGGACAAGGAATTGAATTTAGTATGCTAAAGATCCAATCTAAAATGTTTTTCTTAATCTGTATTTTCCCTTTAGGGCATTGATTTCCAGTTTTATTCATTAAATGCACAGTATAGTAAAGACCAAAGTACTAATTACAGCAAATAAAAGGGGAAGGTATGTAGTTGGAAAAAGCCATGCCTGGTGCAAATGCTGCCATTGTCTAATTGTTGATGATGCTGAATAAGAATCCTTAAGGTAGAAGCAATTTTGACCTTCTTGATTTTTGCAGGCCCCAGCCAGTGCCCTTCTCCAGACTATATTCTTAAAAATTAAAGTGCTTTGGTTTGTAGAGTTGACTGTATGTATTTCTAAAATTAATATGTAGCAGTGATGTTTTTTTTTCCCTCCCCTGATGTCTTTCCTGCTTTGGTAATTCTGTGAGGCTGTAATCATACTGGGGATCCCCTTGGCAGGATAGGTGACAAACAGGAACGTGTAGTTCCACAGCAGTCCTGTCATTCTAGGGTAAGAAGAACATCAAAGTGAGTTGCAGCGCTTCTGCATTCGTACACGTAAATCTTAATCCTGGAAGGAAGATAGAATCTACCATAGTGAATTTCTCCAGAAGCTTTACTCTTTAGTGTACCAGATCTGTAGGCCTTCACCCAATCCTGTTGCCCTAGGGAAATTCTTGACCCAGGAGATCTTAACCCGGGTGTAGTTTCCCAGATCACTTCTAACCTGAAACAGACATACCGATCACTTCTTACCTTGCAAAGCCTGTGCTTAGGATGCCAAGTGAAGTTTGCATTTGAATTCCTTCAGCGGTTATAAAACATGAAACCTAGCTTTGCAGATTTCTAACGCTTTTTGTGAAAAAAATTTTTTGAATCCTCAAATTTTATGTGAGTCTTAGTCCTCAGCCCTTTCCAAAATTAGTAAAAAAGATGAAATCCTTTATAGGGAAGCTTTTCTGTTACATAAAGCATGTTATTTGCTTTTCAAAGTGTATGTGTGTTGTGTGTGTGTGTGTGTGTGTATACACACACATATGAAAGAGGGACACTTTTACATTGTCCCACTTTATGTACACTTATATGTGTACTTAAAGTGTGTGTATATATATGTATATACATATATATGTATATGTATACACATATGTGTACATAAAGTGTGTGTGTATATATGTATATGTGTATGTGTATATACATATATATGCACACACACTATGTACACACAATATGTATATATGTGTGTGTATATATATACATATACACACACTTTATGTACACACACACATATGTGAAAGAGAGACACTTTTCCATTGACTTTTAAAATCTTGTTATTAGGATTTTTTTAGAGAAGTTAAGGCTAATGCTGGCCCTGGTGATAAATATGTAAAGAGGTGGGTGCCTTTTCTCATGATGTCAGTTTCTTTCTTGTGCCTTGTTAGGGATACTTACTCATTCTGTTAGAGTTGAGGTTGCAAACTGGAGGCTCCTACATTAAAGTCAACCTACAGGCTTGTGAGTTTAGTGTGACAGTGATGACCCTACTTAAAAAAATTGGATATGATGTATAAAAGTACACATCTGATTTTCTTGGAAACGGAAAACGTCTGAGAACACTAGGCCCCTGTTCCTGCAGAGTGGCAGCTGCTGGAGCCAAGCAGCCCCTATTGCTTTAGTCCAAAGATGTTCTTTCTAGTTTGTCACAGTCCACACCATTCCCTATTGTGTGACACACAGCCCAGCCTGCTCATTTATGATACTTGCCAGACCTCTTTGCCTTTTGAGTTTCTGCTGAAATCATAATTATATAAAGCCCTTTAAAACACCTGCATAATCCATGTACAAACAAGGGCCTATTTTCTGTCAGTTCATTTATTCACATATACGTGCATTGAGGTACCTTATTTAGAGGCTGCTATTACACAAGTTCTGTGCGCTGGATTCACGTGTCACCTTCAGAGAGTTGTCTCTTAGGCATATCATGAAACTCAGTAGATCATTTAGACCTGTTTTCAGAAAAGTAATGGAAAGATGCCACAATCCAACCATATTTTCTCTCTAGAAAATGAGGCTTTTGACAAACTGTCTTGGGAATGCAATTAGGTTGCACAACCTCCAAAACAACATATTCCTCATAACATATAGTATAAATTTTCTAAATGTAGTATAAGACATTTTATCCTTTTTCTGTATTTTTTGTGGACAAAGAAAACAAAAAGTGACCATTTAAAGAAAAATATTTTTCTAGTTTGTATTTTGTACATGCCTTGTTAAAGTATATTTTTTAAAGCACATTTAGTGATAGAACTCAAGGTCATTTTTTTTTTTTTTTTTAGTAAATTGCAATAGAGTCCTTTTGTAAGCTAGAGACTTTACACATCTTCCAAAGATGTCCAATGTATACCATATCTTCAAAGAAGACTCTAACTCGATAAAAACAGTTTTTAAAAGATAAAGGAAATTAGGTTTGAAGAGAGACAAGGCGTCAGGTGGTTCTCAGAGTAAGTTTGACTCTGTATCCCTCAATCATGTTGCCTCCTTGCCGGAGACTCTGCTGGGCGGTAGCCGTGGAGGGAAAGCATTAGTAAGATGTTTCCTCCATAAATAGACTGGCTTGTCACTGTGGAAAGCAAATTAGATCTGTTGAATGCTGTTCTTTTATTTTTCAAACCGGGGACTGGTGTTCTCTGTGGCAGGTCTCACCACTGGTGCAGTTGTGGGGAGAAAGCAGCAAATCCCAAGCTTCTAGGGAATGGAAGCTGGTTGATTATATGCAAAGATGGGTCAAGGATCTGTTACTGTCCTGTAGATACGGCAGAGCTGACAGGAAATTTTTAGGCGTGGTTACCTTGTGGTGAGATTGTAGGTGATTTAAATGTTCTTCTTAATGTTCTTTGTAATAATTTTTACATTTTATACAACATACCTATAATTTACACAGCTTGTCTTATATACCTATGTGACTTTTACTGAGATATAATTAACATACCATCAGATTCACCCAATTTATTCATAATCTAGTGCCTATTTAGCGTATTCACAGGGTCGTACAACCCTTACCACAATCTAATTTAGGACATAGTGTCATTCCCTCCCCCTCCCACCCCCACCCCCCAAAAAAAGTCCTGTATCCATTGGCAGTCACTCCCATTTATCCCACCCTCAGCCATAGGCAACCACTAACCTGCTTTCTATCTCAATAGTTTACCTGTTTTCGATGTTTGATATGAATGGAATCATACAACATGTGGTCTTCTATAACTAGTTTTTAATCATTTAACATGTTTTCAAGTTTACGTTGTAACATGTGTCAATAATTTTTTATGGTTTCACAATATTCCATTGTGTGGATACACCACATTTTGTTTATTGGTTGATGGAACACTGGGTTCTTGCTACTTTTTGGTTATTAATGATGTTACTGTGAGCATCTGTGTACAGGTTTTTACATGGACGTATATTTTCATTTCTTTTCACTGTATATCTAGAAGCAGAATTACTGGGTCATATGATAACACTGTGTTTATCATTTTGCGTAACAGTCATGGTTTTTCAAGTGGCTACCCTTTTTACATTACCACCAGCAACGGATGAGGGTTTTAATTTCTCCGCATCCTTGCCAACTCTTGTTACTGTATTCCTTTTTTATTATAGCCATCTTAGGGGGTGTGACATAGTATCTTATTGTGCTACCTCTGTGACTTTTGAATTTAAAAAATGATTATAAAATATTTTTAAAGAACCAATGAAATGAAGGAAAAGGAGATCAGTAAGTGATCCTCTTTTGTGAAATTGAAAGCACATGTCTGCAATTAAACTGAGAAAAAAACCTAGAACCTATCTAACCCCTTGACAATTTCATTTCAGGTGGCTTCTATGCAGTTTATTAATATTGTAGTTCATTCAGTAGAAGATATGAATTTCAGAGTTCACCTCCAATATGAATTTACCAAATTAGGCCTGGATGAATACTTGGACGTGAGTATAACTGTAACCTTTGGCTTCCATATACGAATTGACTTATTGCCTACCCTCAAAGGTACACTTCCATAGCAGCTAAAGAATGCTTAAAGCTCTGTGCAGTGAACTACTGTAGAGCTAGTTAAAGGGAACCCAGCTGAATGATGTACTCTGCCAAAGAAGCTGGATTCTTGCAGGGCTCCTGGGACCTCAGGCCATCTTCTGCTGGCAGCCTTTTAGTAAGGGAGTCAGATAACCTCTTGCAGCCTTGCTGCGGCTTTTCTCTGCCTTTGAGCTTGGTCTGGGTCAAGTCTCATTGCATCCTTCATCTGGGCTATTGGGCAATTTGCATTCTTGGTTGCTCTGGGGACCCCATCTGGGCAGGGAAAGTCAAGCCAAGACTGTAGAGTGATGAGTCAGTGCTTAGAGCATTTAAAAAAAATGAAGAAACGGACACCAGAGACTTCCTCCTGAAGCTGCTAAATTCTGCTTATAGTGTTTGTGGCTTTGGAAGTTCCACTTTTAGTTCTTAGGAGAAGGAGGTTTAAAGTTTCCCTTTTTCTTATTCCCTTGCAGAAGTGTTTAGTCAGTTCCCTGAATTTCTTCAGTTAAGAAACAGAAACTTGATGTGAAAATCAGAAATGGTGTTGAAAAGGCTGATGGCCCACACCTGTAATCGCAGCACTTTTGGAGGGTGAGGTGGAGGATCACTTGAGCCTGGGAGTTCAAGACCAGCCCAGGCAACATAGTGAGACCCTATCTATAAAAAAGACTAAAAAATTAGCTGGGTGTGAGCTGGGCGTGGTGTCTCAACACCTGTAATCCCAGCACTTTGGGAGGCTGAGGCGGGTGGATCACGAGGTCAAGAGATCGAAACATCCTGGCCAACATGGTGAAACACCGTCTCCACTTAAAAAATACAAAAATTAGCTGGGCGTGGTGGCGGACGCCTGTAGTCCCAGTTACGCAGAAGGCTGAGGCAGGAGAATTGCTTGAACCCGGGAGGCCGAGGTTGCAGGGAGCTGAGATCGCGCCACTGCACTCCAGCCTGGTGCCTGGTAACAGAACAAGACCCTGTCTCAAAAAAAAAAAAAAAAAAAAATTAGCTGGGCGTGGTGGTACATGCCTGTGGTCCCAGCTACTTGGGAAGTTGAAGCTGGGGATCTTTTGAGCCCAGGATTTCAAGGTTGCAACAAACTGTGATTGCACCACTGCACTCCAGTGTGGGCAGCAAAGTGAGACCCTGTGTCTAAGAAAAGGAAAAGAAATGGACTTGAGGACCCAGGCAGTTTTGTTTTCTCTTTCATATAGGAATGGTCAAGTGATAGAGCAAGAATTGTTGACTTCAATTTCCTTCTTTTTTTTTTTTGAGACAGGGTTTCACTTTATCACCCAGACTGGAGTACAGTGGTGCAATCTGAACTCGCTGCAACCTCTGCTTTCTGGGTTCAAGCGATTCTCATGCCTCAGCCTCCTGAATAGCTGGGATTATAGGCATCATGCCTGGCTAATTTTTGTATTTTTAGGAGAGATGGGGTTTCACCATATTGGCCAGGCTAGTCTCAAACTCCTGCCTCAAGGGAGGCAACCAGCCAGTGATCGCAATTTCAAGGCTGTTTCTAGCTATGGAGAGTATAGAAATACTTCCTTTGGACATTTCCAGCATTCAGTTGCCCATCTTTGTTAGAGATAAACCCAAGGGATTACACAGACTGTACCCTCAGTTTATTGGGAAACGGAATCACAGAGTCATTATTCTCAACCTGAAGGCCTTGCTTCCTGCACTGACTGGGCTGCCCTTGAATAGACTGATCTAATGTTGTCTAAAGACTACTCAGGGAGAGGCGTAATAGATTTCCACTGAAGTGTTGTTTGAGTTGTTTTCCTATTTATTTAAAGACTCGTTTATCTCACTGGTAGACTATTGTACTGAAAGACTCTTTCTTACTTTGAGATCAAGGTTTGTCTACCCTTTTTTCTCCTATGCTCTAAAAGTATCAGTGTTTGAACAAAAATTGGATGTATAAATTCCTAGTGGTGTTCCGGGTTCGGTCTTGTGGTTTCTGAGCAGAGCTTGTTTATGCTCTAGATTATAATGGCAGGTACTGACTTATCACTGAACATCTGTTACTCATTGTGAATCTCATGAAAAGTCCCATTAAGCTGCTTCTCCTTTTGTTCTAGCCTTTGTCCTTATATAGAAACCATTCTCACTTGTGACTCCTAAATGAAGGCAGAACACCCTGTCTTCAGAATAAGCTGTATTGTAGAATTCCAGATTAAACCTAGGGGAAAATCCATTTTTCTGAAAATTCATGTAGAGTGGAATTTCTCTTAAAAATCTAAGATTTTTTCAAAACTCTGTATTTCTTTAACTTCATGGTGTGTTGACTCTGAACCCTGATAGAGGTGGATAGAGAGTAATGTAAACGTATGCTTCATTAGTTTACAAAAACTCAGCATTGTGAGTAGCCATTGATTTGTTCAATAAATGTTTACTGGCATCCTCCCATGTGCCAGGTATTCTAGCCACTCATCTGTTTCCCCAGGGAAAGTCATGACTTACGTTACTTGTAGGGAAGATTCATTGATTTATTTGACCTCTAATTTCCAGAGCTAGCTGAGTCTTCGCAGGATGCCTAGTTTTGGAGACAGTGAACTGGGGAAAGCTGTCTGATTTGTTTTGGGGAGCTCTGAGCTGTTCATGCTGTATACTGACTTAGGGAGGGATGTATAGAAGTTGGGCTCTAGCAATTTGTGCTAAAAATAATCCCCCAAGGCTAAGTATAAATTCTGTCAGTGTCTACCCCACCTCTCGCCTAACCCTCTTCCCCTACTGGAGCCACTGTCACTACCCAGGTAAGATACCAAACACTCCAGTCTTTTCCACTACACAGATAACCCTCAGGTTTTATGTGGCTGTGACTATAACCTGTCAAAGCTGCTTTTAATTTTTCTGTTGTCCCAACTTCACGTGTATCAAAATGTTTTAGATTGAAATATAACTACATGGGGCAGTAAGGATTAAGGGAAAAATGTGTGTGCATTTGGGAGAGGGTATTCACCAGAAAGTCATCTGATGATACACCCTAGGCAGTCACTCCATAATTTGGTTAAGGAAGATGACATGTTAAGCTCTATCTTGGAGAGGGTTGGACTGTTTGTCACAGAGAAAACACACAGACTGGCCGGGTGCGGTGGCTCACGCCTGTAATCTCAGCACTTTGGGAGGCCAAGGCTGGCAGATCACGAGGTCAGGAGATTGAGACCATCCTGGCCAACATGGTGAAACCCCATGTCTACTAAAAATAAAAAAATTAGCTGGGTGTGGTGGTGTGTGCTTGTAATCCCAGCTACTTGGGAAGCTGAGGGACAAGAATTGCTTGAACCCAGGAGGCAGAGGTTGCAGTGAGCCGAGATCAGGCCACTGCACTCCAGCCTGGCAACAGGGTGAGATTCCATCTCAGAACAAACCAAAACCACGCAGACTGTTGGGAAGTGATGTTCTGTTTCCACAGATGAGCTGACACCACGTTCTCTTCTATTCTGGTTTTAGAAGCTGAAACACACCGAGAGTGACAAGCTTCAAGTCCAGATCTAGGCTTACCTGGACAACGTTTTTGATGTAGGAGCTCTGCTGGAAGACGCTGAAACGAAGAATGCCGCCTTGGAGAGGGTGGAAGAACTGGAAGAAAACATCTCTCATGTAACTACATCTCAGAAAAGGAAAAACTGCTTACATTTCAGCCGGGTGCAAAGCAGAATTAATTCAGCTTTTATGGTGGCAAATTAAAGGATCTGGAGTGTAGGAATGGGCCATGCCCTCCGATAGAGCGCTATCGGAAGCTGTTCTGGGTTCTTTCCAAAAGGCAGATGTGTTATGTAAAATGAAATAGAACCCATTGCTTTGCTTTAGCTCACTTAACTGCTCAGTTTCTGCTGAGGTGCATTTCCTGGCAGTCTTGGTTACAGGCTCAAGTGGAGTGGGGGAATTTGATGATTGGCATTACCTAAAAGATTAGAGGGAAATGAGATACAGGAATTTGGCCTGAGGTGAAGAGGTATCTTCTTATCAGCTATGTCCACACAAGCCCGTGGACAGGGTTAGCTGGTGTCTTTGTGATGCATGTCTGAACATTTCTGTCTTACAGTACTCAAATTCTAAACAGAGTCATCTCAACAATAGGCATTTTCAAGGACATCAGTGTGCTTTCTCACGTATCCTCTTTGAAGAAGAATGTCCAGAGTGTCATTGTCAGCTCTTTCACAGGACAGGGTCTCATTTTTTTGAGGGATTTTTCTTGCCATATAGACTGATTTGAATATGACTCTAAAGGCCTTTAGAGGTTATCTGTTCATTCATTAGCCACAAATTTCAATATTAAAAGAATTAACAGAAAATGGTGCTTCTCAAGCATTATGAAGCATTATGAAGACCAAATTCTCTTGGTGAGTCTGATGGGCACTTCCCTTGATTATAAAATGAAGTGTCTCCTTTTGGAGGAATATTCTTTTCTCCTTTGAACAGTTCATTTATTTTTCTCCACATTCTTTTAAAGAGTACTGCATATGTTCAGTTTCCCTAAGCTTTCCCCATCACTCTGAAAATAGGAGTCTTCGTGGCTGTGGGTAAGCCAAGTTGATGAACCAAAAACCCTCCCTTTAAAAGTACTGCTGTGACCCAGTTGGCATCGCTTAAAAGAGAATTTTGCAGGCCCAGTATATTTTCCCTTAGATTCGTGTTATATTCTGAACCTGATCAATGTCAATCTCCACTCTTCCTCCTTACTTTGCCTCCCTGGTTTTCTTTTCTTGTAGTGAGTTTCAGTGAGATGTTACAGATCAGAAGTTGCTCAATGTTAAGGCCTTACGTGAACAGCAGCTATTTAACACGTGGCTCACCCTGTCTTTCTCCTCAGCCAACATTGCATGACCATACTTATGTAGTCACTTTTGTAGCAGGCCATCTGTTGATTGAAATGGACTCCCTTAAATAACTTTTATTATTTTTATTTATTTATTTATTTTTTTGAGACGGCGTCTCACTCTGTCACCCAGGCTGCAGTGCGGTGGTGTGATCTTGGCTCACTGCAACCTGTGCCTCCTGGGTTCAAGCAATTCTCCTGCCTCAGCCTCCTTGGTAGCTAGGATTACAGGTGTACTCCATCACGCCTGGCTAATTTTTGTATTTTTTGGTAGAGACGGGGTTTCACCACGTTGGCCAGGCTGGTCTTGAACTCCTGACTTCAGGTGATCCACCCACCTCGGCCTCCCAAATTCCTGGGATTGCAGGCATGAGCCACTGTGCCCAGCCAATGTTTATTATTTGCGTTGTTTGGATCGAACCAAGCAGTAATTGTTTTTCAACTGGCTACCTAGAATGAAAGATTCAAGCTTAATATGTTACCAGCTTTCAAAAGCTTTAGCCTGGTGGCCTCTCCTGGCACGGAGGTGGGGGATGGAGATGGACTTTCCCTTCTCTTTCTACTTACTGTCTCTACCCTTGCTCGCCCCTGCAGAAATGGAGGGAGGCACACTGTGTATGTTAAACGCTAAGGAGCTAACATGTGGGTCTTATTAAGAATCATGTATAAGTTATTAATTCCTGGTAGAAACAAATATGTATTCAGAACCATATTATAAATATTACCATTTCCAGAAAGCAACCTGTGGAACACATGCAGGGCCCTGGCCCCTAATGACCTTGGAGCTGCACTTTCTGAGAACTGAGGGCCTGACCGGGATGATCCTGTATTGTGACACAGCTTGCTTTTCAAAATTTTCCAGTTATCTGAAAAACTGCAAGACACAGAGAATGAAGCCATGTCCAAGATTGTGGAACTGGAAAAGCAACTCATGCAGAGGAACAAGGAGCTGGATGTTGTTCGGGTAAGCGTGATGATGATGATAGCCGCCCAGATGGGCACGGTGGGGAATGCATTCACTCCAGCTTCATCCAGTCAAACGCTGAGTTCATTCATTTCAGAGGAATGCATTGTTGCAGCATATTTATTGGAAATGTTTCAGAGGTGATGCTCAGATGAAAAGTACACACAGTCGGCATATGTATACATATGTGTGTGCAATCAGATACTGGGGGTTCAGTATTTCCTTATGACAGATTTTGGGAGCAGCAATGTTTTCCCATCTGGAGAAGGCCGAGTTAATTCTGTGGAACACTCATTTGGTTGGAAATAAAAACACAGCATGGATTTAATTCATGCCACTTATTTATTTTTATTAGGACTTGGGCTTCTTTGTATTTCTTTGCTTTGCTTCCACTCAAAACCAGATTTGGTGGTTGCTGTGGAAACAGTGAACTACAACACAGGCTAGGCTTAATGGCATCCACCAAAAAAAAGGCAGGGGGTGCAAAGCAAAACCAATCCGTTTTATTATCAGCAGCTCTCAGCTATTTTATGTGGCCTTAGTATTGTTTACCTTATGTGCCAGGTATTTATGGAGTGCCATCCCTGTACTTGGAATTTTGCTGAACATAAGAACACCAAAATGCCGGGAGGGCTTTAAGGTGAATGGCTTGCCTTTACACCGCTGCTGATGAAATGGCACCTTTTATGTGATGGTTATCGTGTCTGTGTGTGTTGCCTGATATCCTGACGTGTCCTACAGTTCCGTCTAGGAGATTTATTTTCTGGCACACCTTCGAGACACAGTTGTAGCATATGGACTCAATTCAACTTCAGATTCTTAGATTATTAATAATAGACAGGGTGTGAAGAATGTTTCCCTGCTTGCTGGAGGTTTGTGGTGAGATATCGCTTGTACAAGGCCCAGCAAGGAAGTTCAGTTCCATAAAACCCTTTCCCTAGAAACTCTACGGGCCCCCTTATAAAAGCAACCAGGACAGCCTTTGAATTAAAAATTGTAACTTCTTTGTTTTCTGCTAAAAACCTAGACAGAAGTAAGTAATTAGTGAAGGGAAGCTTTGGCCTGTTTTGTTAACCGCATTACCGAAGGGAAAATGTTGCAACAATCGCTATCCTGAGCTCGGTCAAGGGGGCATTGTGAGGGCCAGAGAAAGCCATTCAGGAACGGTCAGCCCCTGGTTACTCATGAGTAGATTATTCCATGCTTTGCAGATTTTTAATCCCAGTCTGATTTGTATCCAAGTCTCATTTAGGGCCCTTTTGTCTATTGTTAGCTGATATGTGGATCTAAGAATGTTACAAATGAATGTTAAAGGAAAAGAAAACATGCACCCCCAGAGCACCCTCAGGAGATTCCAGAGTCAGCATTCAGGGTCATTTCTGCTGTTTCTTTCCACCTGCAGGGAAAATTGAGTTAGCTGCATTTATTAAATGGAAAGAACTTCATTACCAACAACAATAGCTAGAATATATTACGTGCATTACTAGCATACGACTAATAATTAACGGGACTTTATAAGTTCTCGCTGAGTTCCATAGAATTCCCATTTATGAGTATCTTTTTTCCTCTTTATCCTCAAGTTTGCCAGTCTAATGGTAATAAGTATGAATGTTATGTGAAGATAAACTCTTGACCTTGGACTTTATTGCAGGAAATCTACAAAGATGCAAATACCCAAGTTCACACATTAAGAAAAATGGTCAAAGAAAAAGAAGAAGCAATTCAAAGACAGTCTACCCTGGAAAAAAAGATTCATGAACTGGAGAAACAAGGGACCATTAAAATTCAGAAGAAAGGGGATGGGGATATCGCCATACTGCCAGTGGTGGCTTCTGGCACATTGTCCACGGGGTCAGAAGTGGTAGCAGGTAACTCTGTGGGACCCACAACGGGGCCCCTTCCTCGGGACCCCTGCCCCCTCCTCCACCACCACTGCCTCCCTCTTCAGACACAGCTGAAACAGGTAAGAAACCTTGGCAGGAGGACTAAGGTGGTATCGGAATATTTGTGTTTCTTCTTTTGCCAGTTGTCGTCTTCTGTCCTTTGTCCATCTTTGTTGGCATGTTCTTTTAGAATTGATTTTCTCAAGTAGTTCTTAACTGTTTTTGAGATTAATTTTGAGATTAAAATTATAAATCCTCATTTCCTATATGTTGTTTCCCATTTGTCAATGAGGACATTTTATGGTTTTTGAGAATAGTCCTTTGTCCTTTTAAGTGTGTTGTTTTCAGATGACTTTATATGCACATGACTTAATGCAGGAATGTCATTCCCCCTGTTTTCAACGTCCAACTGTTTCTTTTGTGTTTGCTAGTGCAAAATGGTCCAGTAACACCACCTATGCCGCCGCCGCCGCCACCCCCCTCCTCCCCCTCCTCCTCCCCCACCGCCCCCTCCTCCTCCTCCTCTCCCCAGGCCCTGTAGCTGAGACTGTACCAGCTCCTCCCTTAGCACCTCCCCTTCCCTCTGCACCCCCACTGCCCGGAACATCTTCACCCACAGTGGTTTTCAACTCAGGATTAGCAGGTAAGAGCACAGAATTCAAACCCAGGTACTCATATCAGAAATGCTGTCTTAGAGAGTTGAAGCTGTTCTTTCAAAGTCCCAGGTCTCTTGCAATGACATGTATCTCTTCCTAGCATAAGAAATCCCTGCTGATGTAGCCAGCAAAGGGAACGTCCTCATGCATGGGAGGCATTTTGCTCTGAGTAGTCTTTTTCACAACCACACCCCCAAAATGGGAGGTTCTGATCACCCACACCATTTTCCTGCCTTCCACTGATCCCATCTAGAGAATCGAAGAGAGACAAACTACCTGCTTGAGGATCAGTGCATTTTTGTGGGTTCAGCAGATACTTTCTGGACACATCTAGTAGACAAAGCTCAATATTAGGCACAGACATTGAGTGCTTCTGGCTCTTTTTTAAAAAAAAGGTATTTATGATGTCATCTGTAAAAGAAAAACATGGTTTTATGTATAATTGCCCGATGTAGGCTTCCAGGCATGTCTTCTGAGCATTTGAGAACATCAGAATTTGCTAGAGTGGATTTAAACTTCCAGGAGGAAGTGCTGCCAACAGCCATATTATCATGCCTTAAAATGCTTCCAAATAATTCATGTCCTCTTGCTAGCCAGGAGATAGAAAACAGCCGCCTCACCGCACCAGAAATAAAATGGGAGGTAGGGGTCAGAGCAGGAGGAGGAGAGTCACTCTGATGCCTTCACATCTAAGTTCTTTGTTTTGACTCACGGAAAACAAAGATGATACTGCAAGCCATTTTCCCAGTCCTGAAGTGTTTCCCTGGCATTTGGAATTGCTCTAGGCTTTGCCATCCCTATGACAGACATGTGGTAATTCTGCCTCATTTAGTTGAGCCTGTTCATGAGGTCTTTTATTTCCAATGAAGAACTACCACTCTCATAGCCTCTATTTTCAAGGCTGTGATAGTTTTAGAGCCTTTTGCCCAAAGTCTAAAAGACAGTCTTAGCTGTAAAGATTTCCCGATCTCCATCCCTTCCAGGCTCCCATCTGTGGCTCTGCCAGCCAGTAATCGGGGGCTCATTCATTCCAATGATTGGAGCCCTTTTGGATGCCCCAAAGTCACCTGGAATAAATTCATTCCACATCAAATCCATGGTTCTACTTCCACCCCGACTTCTATATAAAACTGTCAGGGAAGCAACCAAGATTCCAGTTCATAGTAAGGTTCACAGTAAATCGGTGACTTATTTCCATCCTTCAAGATCTTCCCCGTCTACCACTTTCTTCTAGAACTTTTATTACTTCTGAATGAGAAAAGTTGGAGGAGAGTCATCGTGGAACTGATGGACTATGGAATGTAAACAAAGAGACAAACAAGAAACCTCATACCAAGCCCCAGGAATGTGTTCCATCACCAGGCTGTTGTCAGTGACTGGGTGTGGAAAGCTATAATTGTCCCCTGCACCTGGCCACTCTGATTAGACACTCTTGGTAGCCCCCAAGGAGCACTTGCTGTGAGATGTGTCTGCCATGGTGTCTCACTTAGGGCTGCTTCCTTTGTCTCTGACAAACACTAATGTGTGATTTCTCACCCACTTCCACGTACCTGAGCACTAACATAGAACTCAGAACCGCCTTGGCCGAGTGAGAGCCCAGAGGTTGAGATGTGTCTAAAGCTTCCTTCCAAGGGGCCATTTCCTGTGTGCTTGATCTATTTATTTTTTTCGCTTGGGCTCTTCCCACTACTTGATTTTAAAAATATGTTGGCTCTGTCAATTGCCTCAGTCTTTTAAGGCATAGATCGCTGTGCTCAGCTGATAACCAACTGCTTTTAGGGTTTGTACAATTGGAAGTGGTCCCTGTTGTGGCTTATGCAGTTTAGAGGACTGTAGGTAGAAATGGAGAGACTCTTTATTTCTGTAAGTGTCCACTAACTGGGACACTAAGAGGGATGTCTTGGAAGCATTACAAGAGCCTTATGAGACTTTGATAGCTTGAGATCAGGCAATTGCTGCAAGGCCTTTAATCCCTCTTTAATACTCATCCTTATTTAGACTGTTAATACTTAGTGATTGAAGCCCTTTTGGTGAGATGTTTTGCTAGTGTGCTTGGTAATTCTCTCTCACTCTGGAACCAAGAGGCCAGACAGAATCAGGATGTCCCAGTAGAACCAAGAGGCAGAGCTGAGCTAATATTCTCAGGCCTCCTGTGAAGTCAGAAACCTGTGACATCACTTGGCCTCTGGATCCACAGGCAACGGGGGGGCTGGTGGGGTGGGGTGGGGCCTTATCTCTTCAATGGGCAGGCGTGTTCTTGGTGGTCAAGACAGAAGACCAAGAGGAGGGCCCCATAGTTTATCTAGTTGAGAGTTTTCTTTGTATTTTATAGAGAAAATATTAGTAGTATGAAATATGCATTTGAAAAATAAGGCTTACTTCCTTAAGTCTGTGATAGAACAATCTGGCTCCCTTTCCCTGAGTAGGTCACCTGAGACACACTGCTGAGCAGGTGGAACCTTTGCTGTCTCTTTGGGAGGATGTGCTTGGATCTTCACAATGTGAATTTGGACTTCGGTTGATTGTTTTTCATGTAAAAATTATTCCGATCCTATGGAATGCCTAGCACAGTTCTGTATTGCTGTTTGGTGCCTCTACGATGAAATAATTTTTTTCTTCCCTCTTCTAAAGAGGATAATTTTTAAAACAAAGTAGTTGAGTCTTGGAGGCAGGCCTGAATGGAAATGAATTTTTGGCTCTGTGCTGCTTTGTGAAACGTGTCCAGGAAGCATGAAATTCTATGCTGGATGCGTGAACTGCTGAGCCACTTGACTCTAACCGTATCTAATGTTTTTGTATTTTCTCTGTCTCTTTCTGCTTCCACAAAAGATGGGCCAATCAAGCTTTTCTGTAGGTTCTCCTCACTGAGTGTGTTGAGTATTTGCCATGTGTTCCTGTTGGTCACACTGTGCCTTGACATCTTTCCACTCCATTTTGCTTTGATCCATTGCATTTTGACTTTGTGTCTGCGGGAATTCCTGGTGGTGGCTGATGATTATTCCAGGTTTGCCCACACATTCTAGTTGAACCTACACAAGAGATTATCATCCTTGAAGCAGACATCCTGGATTCACATACCCTGTTCCATTCCCTCTGAGAAAAGGGTTGGGTTTTTTTTTTTTGCTTTTAATTTTTAGAGTTGCACCTGAGGCTTCAACTCTAAAAGGATTTATTTTAGATCTCCTCTAGGGAAAAAGGTGCCAGGTGCCCCTTTTCCATTCCCTCCCTCCCTCCCTCCCTCGTGCTGGTCCCTGGCCCTCTCCAGGGAGCACTCACCCACTTTTAGCCTCAACCATGGGGACGTAGTGTGTCCAGTGGTCACCTGTGTGCCCTCCTCCTCTTCCCCAGTCCCACCCTGGTTAAAGTCAAAAAACCTTTCCAAGGAGGATAACTTTCTTGCCTGTGTTCTGATCTCAGGCTTATTCCTGACCTTGCTAAATAGTTAGAAGGGTGGCTGCAAATGGCCTAACTTCTAGCGAGCGTCATGAGCCTGCCATGTCTATGGGAAGGAAGGTAGGAATCCATGGGCACCAACCTGCCACCTCAGGTTATGAAAATACTCCTTGGCAGCCCCTCCCCTGCTCCCCCTGACCCCCAACATTACCAAAGTGCCAGAGGCAATGCTAGAGCAAGTGCTAGAGGAAGGTCTGTTCCTTTGTCCCATTGAGAACATTCGTTTTCCTGGGTAGCGTAGACGAAATGCTCTATGGCGAGGAATCTGATACTGTGGGGTAGTGGGGACAAAGGTGTCACGTTTGGTAGTGGAGAGGCCTGGTTTGGCTAAAGCTGTGTCTGTGTTTCTGCATGCTTTTGTGTGGATTTATCAGATGACATTCCTGCTGTTTAAATGGCCTTTGTAACTCTGGAGGAATGAGAGGTACCGTCTGTCTCAGTTAACGCCAGCTGAGGCAGACCAGCAGCTAGCTACAAGCTTAGTCGCGTGTTGCCTTTACATTGTTCTGCACTGAAGCACTCAAGTTCTCCTCCCTCTCTTGCTAATAATGACAAATAGTGAAGCTCCCAAGTAGTGTGGTGGCCTACCCAGGACAGACCAGTGAAGGTGAATGTATATGGCTAAATGGTTTGGGAAGACTTCTTATGATACATAATGGTCAAATATAATTTTAAATAGATTACCTACATATTATATAATATATATATTACCTATATATATTTTAGCTTATTCCCTCACAGTGAGAGGAGTTGGCACTCCCCATGGTCCTTAAAGATAGGCCCCACTCTCTCTATTCAGAGGTTTTCAGTATTTTTAATGAATGTATCAATACCTCCTAGTCAAACAGTTGACTCCTGGGGAAGAACTTGCTTTTCAAAAAGAAGGGGAAGGGACTGTGGCCATTTCTGAGGAGCAATACAATTCCTAGATTTTTCTTTTCTTTTTTTTTTTGAGATGGAGTTTCGTTGTTTGGGCTGGAGTGCAATGGTGTGATCTCAGCTCACTGCAACCTCCAACTCCCAGGTTCAAGCCATTCTCCTGTATCAGCCTCCCAAGTAGCTGGGCATACAGGTGCACACTACCACGCCCAGCTAATGTTTGTATTTTTAGTAGAGATGGTGTTTCACCATGTTGGCCAGGCTGCTCTCGAATTCCTGACCTCAGGTGATCTACCCACCTCTGCCGCCCAGAGTGTTAGGTTTACAGGCATGAGCCACTGTGCCCAGTGATTTCTTTTTTTCTTTTATTTATCTATTTATTTATTTTTAAAATAGAGTCTTGCTCTGTATGTACCTTTTTTGTTGTTCTGTTGTCTTATACATTTTCTCAGGCTGGGCCTGATGGCTCACGCCTGTAAGCCCAGCACTCTAGGAGGCTGAGCGAGGAAGATTGCTTGAGTCCAGGAGTTCGAGACTAGCTCGGCAACATGTGAAACTCTGTCTCTACAAAAAAATATAAAAATTAGCCGGGCGTGGTGGCCACACTTGTGATTCCAGCTACTCGGAGACTGAGGTGAGAGGCTCGCCTGAGCCTGGGAGGTTAAGGTTGCAGTGAGCCATGACTGTGCCACTGCACTCCACCCTGGGTGACAGAGCAAGACCCCAAAAACCCATTTCGGCCATTCATGGCCCTTAGTCTATTTGAAATAACTCAGCAGCCAATATATCTTTATTATCGAAATCGCCCAAAGGAGGGTCTGGCCCTGGTGGAAAGTCAGTGTTCATGACTTACACTCCTGGTAGTCTAGGCAGCCACTGTCTGCAGTCCTGATCACCTTCTAAGGTTTGTTTGTAAATATGTGGTCTACAACCAAGAATTTAGGATGTCAAAAAATGACAAGTTTTTGCCCTTTCTATTTATTTAATAACGTGAGTCTTTCCTCTCCACTACTTTTTATTTGTCCCAACCATCGTCCTAATATTATAACTGTAATGCAGCAAATTAGTTGCCAGAATTAAAAAAAAAAATCAACCCTTGGCCCTTAGACAGCTTTTAATACAATGTTGTATCAATGTATGGCCTCAAATGATGACCTCACATGGCCCTGGCCAAGGCCATGTGTGTTGTTTCCCAGCTTTGTAAAACCTACTTGCACACCTCTTGCCAGCCTTCCTCCAGTGTTAAAGTGTCATCTGCAGGGACTGCTGTCTGATTGTTCCTGAGGGTGGTAGGCTTTTGGTGGGATCTTAATTCCATTCTGTTTGACATCTTTAGCTGTGAAAATTAAGAAGCCAATCAAGACGAAGTTCAGAATGCCGGTGTTTAACTGGGTTGCTTTGAAGCCCAATCAGATCAATGGACAGTCTTCAATGAGATCGATGATGAGCGAATTCTGGAGGTATTTTTCTTAGTTAGAAACTAGAGGTGCACTCTGTGCAGCAGAGCCAACATGGGTGTTCTGTTAGCCTGGAAGTGTCACAGATAAAGTACTAGTGTCTTAAGTCTCTTGATACAAAGAAGAAACAGATATGTAATATCAGAGAATAACATTGGATGCTATTTTGTAAGGTGGTTCTAACACTGTATTTAAAGAGTTATGTTAAAATGGAATAAATGCTTTTGAGCATCTTCAGTGTATGCCACAGAATATGGATGTGACATAATAATTCCTTCCCTTAATTGAGAGAAGTACGTAAACACTTTTGGACTGTAGAGACTCAGTTATCACACTCACTGCCTTATTTGATGGATAATTTTAATCTGTGGCAACTGTCTATACAAGTTAATTATTGAAAAGCAATTCAATTGGTGGGTTAGAATCGATAGTAGTCTACTTTTATGTTCACTTATTATTATTTTTTGAGATGGAGTCTTGCTCTGTCACCCAGGCTGGAGTCCAGTGGCGCAAGCGTGGCTCACTACAACCTCTGCCTCCCGGGTTCAAGCAATTCTCCTGCCTCAGCCTCCCAAATAGCTGGGATTACGGGCACACACTACCACGCCCGGCTATTCTTTGTGTTTTTAGTAGGGACCGGGTTTCACCATGTTAGCCAGGCTGGTCTCAAACTCCTGACCTTAAGTGATCTACCTACCTTAGCCTCCCAAAGTGCTGGGATTGCAGGCATGAGCCACCGCACCCAGCCTGTGTTCACTTCTGTGTGTGTGCCAGAAGTTGTACCCTAACAAAAACAAGACAAAAAGAGCAAGCCGTGGCCAAAGACAACTTAATAGAAAAAGTAAGGTCTTTGCTTCAGAACTAACTGGTGGCTTTCAGACTTAATTTTTAAATATAACCCCATTTTCCATGGTCATTCCTCTCTACCTTAGGATTTAAATGTGGATGAATTTGAGGAAATATTCAAGACAAAAGCCCAAGGTCCTGCCATTGATCTTTCTTCAAGCAAACAGAAGATATCACAGAAGGGAACAAACAAAGTGACATTACTAGAAGCAAACAGGGCCAAAATCTGGCCATAACTTTAAGGAAAGCTGGAAAGACTGCCGAGGAGATATGTAAAGCTATTCATGTGTAAGTTCAGGGCATTCCGGAAAATTATATTCTAGTAAGTTTATGATAAAATGGAAACGTGAAAGTTATGAATTAGGAGATGACAGAAATATTTCAATATTGAGGCAAGACCCAAGATAAAAGCTGGAGCAATTTTTGATACCCACACTTCAGAGACCTGCTGAACTCTCTGTGTGCTGCTTCAAAGTTGAATATGATGCCAGCACGAAAGAGGTGGAGCAGAAATCACCCTGGGGAGTGTTGCATTAGAAGGAGTAACTAATTGTTTTAGAAGAATAACATCTGGGTTGTGACATCATTTATTATCTTGGTCTGCTGTCTTCTGCAGGCCTCCAGCAATGCTTACATAAAAGGAAAGTTGAGCTGAGTGTGGCAGATGTTAAGAAAAGGTAGAAAATGTCCGTTTCCTCCGGAGTATCTGGATTTTGTCCCGATTTGTTGAATACAAATTTGATGGCATTTGTGGAATGAAGCAGTTCAATGCCAGATGCAAATATGATACAGATGCATATTTTAATTCATAACAACAGGAATGTGAATTGTTTTGCTTTTAGTACTTCCAGGACATTTTAAACAAAGTTCATTGTTTTATTCTTGAACTGCATGGAAGGCATTGGTTTTACTTCTCTTTTAGAAGAATCCTTCTATTCTTCTTGTGGCCATGGTGACTTTCAAATGCGATGAAGACATTATTAAATGTTTTGGGAACCATTTCTTTGTAAATCGGTATCTTCTAAAGTTTATTGAGAGACTTAGAGGTGTAGATGATCTTGAGAAGTCCTTTGTTCCAATTTTGTGTCCTCAACCAGGGTCATTATCCAGTAGTCCAGTGCCTCCTACAGTCTCTTCTGATTTCTGACATTGAAACCTGACATGCAGCCTGGTTTTCAATCTGTATAGATCTTGTTTGTCTTGTCATGATGATTAAATGTAATTCTGTTTAGCTCAACAAAGATTGTCCAAGAGAATAATAGAGAATAGAGATTGGAACAAATACTTCATTTGTTCAAATTAAGCATATATCCAAAAAGAACTTCAAGGAATGTATGCACTTAACCTAAAACATTCAGATAATACAGGCATTTGGATGCATTTTTTTCCAAAGAAGACAAATTACCAGAGTATTGGTTTAATTGAAATATTTTACGTAACTCAGCAGATATTCTGTAATGATGTATACAGTGTTAATCTCCTTAATTAGCAGTACTTCACAGCGCCTTTAAACCATGTCCTTCAACCACTAGACCATCAGATGCTTTAGCCTTTGTTCTCCCCTCTTCCTGTTTTTGTTTACTCTGGATTCCAGAGGCCTAGAGCTATGCCAGTATCCTAAAAACTGAGGATGACAATTGTGATAAGGTCCAGGTTTTCAGGAAGAACCAGTTAAGTTACCTGAGGCATAGTCAAGAGCCAGCACTGGGGTGGACTTCACAGGACAACTGGAGAAATCTTACACTCGTTCACTTGGTGTTTGATGAGCTGTACCAGATGGATGAACCTGAGAAGCGGGTAGGAGGTTTTTCTCTCTAATGCTCATCTCTCCACTTCTGTCTTTAGATTTGACTTGAAGACACTGCCTGTCGACTTTGTGGAATGCTTGATGCGGTTCTTGCCAACTGAGAATGAAGTGAAAGTGCTTCGGCTCTATGAGCGGGAAAGGAAGCCTTTGGAAAACTTGTCAGATGAAGATCGGTTCATGATGCAGTTCAGTAAAATCGAGAGGCTCATGCAGAAGATGACCATCATGGCCTTCATTGGGAACTTTGCTGAAAGCATTCAGATGCTGACTCCTGTGAGTGGACTGACTTTGGCAGGGGAGTGGGACCAAAGAAATATGGAATCGTTATTTTTTAAAGTCTCTTCCAGAATCGCACTCAATGTGATGCTTCTAAAGACTACTCCTTCCCAGAACTTTCTAAATTGCATTTTTATTTCAGCCATCTTTTCCACATTACATATGCAAAGTAAATTTGAAAAATGGTGAATTTCCATATTCCATATTCCTGTTCTTCCGAAAGAATGCATTTATTGTGTCTACAGGTGTTCTCTAGATTTCAAAAGTACAGAGGACAAGGAAAACCATTTCGTTAAACTTGGTTCCCCTCTGAAGATACTAGTCCTCTGGCCGGGTTGGCAAGACTGAAAATGTGACTTTCATTTCTAAAAATTATGCCCTGTCTTTAGTGAACAGAGTTACAAGCTTTTGCTGAAAACTTTAAATTTACCATAAGCATTTTCTTTCTTGGAAGTTTGTTACAGTAAACTGTGGTGATATAGACATAATAGCCCACCATCCTCATTCCCTTGTGTTAGTCTGGTGGAGTTTATGAATATCATAAACTTCAGTTCTCTTCCAGTTCTGTTTCTAAAGAAATTTGTTGGTTTCTGATTATTGTAGTATGTGTCTGTTGAAAACATGTTCTGAGAACTTCCGGAGGCTGTTATATTCCCCCTCCCCCTTTCTTTCATTTTTGATGCCTCCTCATTGGTTTAAAAATATTAATTGTATGACGTGATTAGAGGTGGTGGACAGGAAATTGAGTTCTACCAGAAGCAGCTGTGGACTCTTAACCCTGAGTCTTAATGGTCATAGACTGGTTACAGACTTTGTGGTAAGCAAGGTTCCTATGTTATTTATTGTGAATAGTTTCAGTAAAGAACTTGCATGTAACAATGTGATTACCCAAGACCTAGCAAGACAATGAAATTTGTTACGCTTAGGAAAAGTAGACTCTCATCGTGAAGTCTTTAGGCTCTGAATGCAGGCCTGCTGCCTGCTTTCTTCGGTGTTAATATTCAGTTGCGAATTAGTTTCCCATTTTTAACACGTCTTTTT
Organism: Ateles fusciceps; assembly: GCA_036589455.1. Classification (NCBI taxonomy): domain Eukaryota; kingdom Metazoa; phylum Chordata; class Mammalia; order Primates; family Atelidae; genus Ateles; species Ateles fusciceps. The sequence goes on along the minus strand of JAZHEH010001266.1, from coordinate 9,979,775 downwards.
TCTTTTCCTCTCATTGACTGGAATCTAGCAACTGCATGCGATCATAGCAGCATCTGTCTCTATAAAGTCGTCCCAAAACTCAAGAAAATTCTGGAGGCAAGTGCACTTTTTCCTGTATGTAGGTGCGAAGGGCCACTTGAGCTGTGTTCGGTGCCTGGAGCGCTGTGCTGATGGGCTCGTTTTCACCTTCTGTTCTGCAGATCATCTTAGCCCTTGGAAACTACATGAATAGCAGTAAAGAGGAGCGGTTTATGGATTCAAACTTCAGAGTTTAGATCTGGTGAGTGGACTAAAAGAAATCTGAGTTGTGTGAAGGACAGATGGCTGGCAGAGAAGTTAGGGTGATGGGGGATGTTTGCATGAATATTTTCTGCCATGGGAAAATCATTGGTACAGATTTTCCGGAACACCGTTTGACAGAGAGCACATAGAACCTATAATTACTCATACTCTTTGACTCAGTATTTCCATTTCTAGGCATCTTTTCTCAAGTGTCTGAATTTTGAATGCTGTATTTTTTTTATAATTGCAAATTATTAACAATCTAAAGGTTTAACTGTGGGAAATAATTAAATGTGCTTTAGCACTAGTTAATACAGTGAACTATTCTTCCACCGTTAACGTACTGATGAAGAGTGTTCCAAGAAAGGATGATTTTGTGTTTAGAAAAGAAAGCAGGGTATGCATTGCAAGTACAGTTGAATTTCAGCTAAGTAAACTTTGTGGGGAGAACGACTGAATGGAAATAGGTTAAAATGTTAGCAGAGGTTGGGTGAAATCAGGGAAATTTTTCAAACTGCTTTTAGTAACTTTTCTGTATTTTCTTAATTTTTGTTGTTGTTACGTGCAAGGTGCTTTCATTTGAAGAGTCACCTAACTAATGTGAACAAGACTAGAGAAAATCCTCTGTGGACCCCCTCCAGGCTGTGCAGGCTTAACGTGATTGCTACGTGAGAAGGCTGGACAGTGGGTTGAGTCCCCAGGCCAGGGAGCTAGTTATTTAATAAGGAGTGTCCTGTCAGTTATTTAATAAGGAGTGTCCTGTCAGTCACCGTTCTGGCCTTCAGCAGACCATGATCAGTTAAGCATGTCTGTTTCAGGTCGTCACAGGCTAGGAAATAAAGGAGGGGCTGAGCTAAATGTAAAAACGAGCATAGGAGCCCTGCTGCGTAGGAGGCACCTGCACACACCTGCTGGCTCTATATCCTGTTTCTCCTCTGGCTCTTCACTTTGAAGAGCACTAAAATTGGAGTTGTCATGCTTTTAAGGCAGGGAAGGTGGGGGTAGCAGATGCAGGACTGAGAGAGTTCATGTAAGTCCAGTAATCAGTGTCCCCCTTATCCACTAGGACTGTGATCCAAGACCCCAGTGGATGCCTGAAACCTCAGATAGTACTGACCCTTATATATACACTGTTTTTTCCTGGAGATGCATATCTGTTATAAAGTTGAATTTATAAATTAGGCACAGTGAGAGATTTGCAATAACTAAAAAATAAAATAGGCGGGGTATGGTGGTTCACGCTTGTAATCCCAGCACTTTGGGAGGCTGAGGCAGGTGGATCACCTGAGGTCAGGAGTTCAAGAAACAGCCTGGGCAACATGGTGAAACCCCATCTCTACTAAAAATACAAAAATTAGCTGAGCGTGGTGGTGGGTGCCTGTAATACCAGCTACTCGGGAGGCTGAGGCAGGAGAATCGCTTGAACCCGGGAGGTGGAGGTTGCAGTGAGCCAAGATGGCACCAGTGCACTCCAGCCTGAGTGACAGAGTGAGATTCTGTCTCAAAAAATAGATAGATAGATAGATAGATAGGTAGATAGACAGATAGAAAGAACAGTTAAATATGTTACTTGAACACAAGCATTGCAGTAGGCGGCTGTTGACCTGATAACCCAGATGGCTGCTAAGTGACTAATGGCAGTTAATGTCTACGGTGTGGATCTGCTGGGCAAAGGGATGATTCTTGTTTTAGGAGGGATGGCAACGGCACGTGCAAGGTTTTATCATGCTACTCAGAATGGTGCGCAATTCAAATCTGATGAATTGTTTATTTCTTTAATTTTCCGTTTACTATTTTTGGATACCTGAAACGTGTGGGTTTTCCTGAAACCATGGGACGTGAACCTGTGGATAAAGAGGAACTAGAGTAGAGGAAAGCTGTGAACCATTCTTAGGTGCTTCGAGTCATTTCTAGAGTTAAGTATGTGCCCTGGTTGGAAAGTTCCTCTGTGCACTGGTTCACTGAGGAACAAATGGAATCCTCACTCTCCTATGGGAATGTGCCAGCCTGTGGGGCGACTGTACTCAGTGAATGACTCTGGGAGGGAAATCATCATCTAAGGGGTAGCTCTCCCATTACCCTTTACCCTTGTACCTAACCCTGGTTCTCTTTTGTTTTCAGCTCTTAGATACAAAGTCAACAGACAGGAAGCAAACGCTATTGCACTATATATCCAACGTGGTGAAAGAAAAATATCACCAAGTGTCCCTGTTTTATAATGAGCTTCATTATGTGGAAAAAGCTGCTGCAGGTATTACTTGATTTCAGCTATTACCGTTCCTCTTGGGTATTTAATGCCTTTAATTGTGGTGGAGCCATTCCCGGCTTAAACAAACACTCTTCACAAGCCATTTAAAAAGCCAAGGTTAAGAAGTCAGACACTCTGAGCTGGAACACATTGGCTGTGGTGTTGTCCACCCTGAGAGCAGAAGAGAACGTGGGCGTAAAGGTCATCTCTGAGTCCTCTCCGTAGAGCCAGGCCGCTGAGAGTCATGTCCCTTCCCTCTTTTATTCACTGCCCTTTTTCTTCTGCTGCTGTTGTATGAAATGTGGGAATGAGAATCTGAGACTCACCATCCAGCAAACGCTTTGATTTTGTGCCATTCCACTTGCTCAAGTGTGGTAGTTCTAAACATTTTGCCTTTGCCCGAAACTAGTTAAATTATCAGCACTTCTTGGTTGCCACTTTGCTAAGGCAGGTATACATTTTCTCATTTAAATCATCTGTGACTCTAAGATAGCTGGGATGTACAAGGTAATAGTATCGCCATGTTATAGGTGAGAAAATTGAGATTTTTTGGGGTTAGATGTCTTGCCCAAAGTCACATGAGTAGAAAGTGATAGAAACAGGACTAGAACCCAGGTCTGTCTTCTCATGAAGTATATCATCCAATTGTACCATGTTCTCTCAAAAGTATATTAGATTAGAAAAAGGAATGATACGCAGATTGACCTGAGTCATTTATAGGCCGTGATTCTCAAATTGTGATATTGAACCATAAGCAGGCAGTGTTTATTACTAATTCAGATTCCTGAGGGCTACCTCAGACTTACGGAATTTTTGAGGGTGAGGCCTTTTCTAACCCAGCCAGGGTAAATGGTTGCTGCTTCTGTGTTCTCACTAAAGGGCACTCTGTTCTGCCATCTTGTACAAGGTTTCTCATATTGTAGGTCCATTGCAATCTGTGCACTTTTTTTTTTTAGGCAGGGTCTTTTGTTGCCCAGGCTACATGCAGTGATGTGATCACAGCTCACTGCAGCCTTAACCTCCCAGGCTGAAACGATCCTCCCACCTCAGCCTTCTGAGGGGCTTGGACCACAGGCACACACCACTATGCCTAGCTGATTTTTAAAATTTCTGTAGAGATGTGGTCTTGCTATGTTGCCTAGGTTGGTCTTGAATTCCTGGGCTCAAGTGATCCTTTCGCCTCAGCCTCCCAAAGTGCTGGGATTACAGATGTGAGCTACCGTGCCTGGCCAATGTGTGCATTTCTTAAAGGTATATCAGGTTTTATTTACCTTTCTAATTCTCTCAGCCCCTGAAAATTGGATGTTGGAAATAAACAAATGAACAAGTGAACAAATGAATGAATGAGATGAGGCACTGTTACTGAGATAAATGCTGCAGAAGCCGTGGTGGAGACTGAGAGGCAGATGAACGTGACTCTGACTGTGAAGAGCTATGTGACGCAGACTGGACAGACCTAGAGCGAGCTTGGTGCTTACTTAGACAGTTAGCAGAATTTCTGTTCTGACTAAGTGATCTTCCTCCTTTCAAGTTTCCCTTTGCCTAATTAGTTCTTACACCTCACAATTCCAATTTTAAAAAATGTTAAAAGCTATTATAATTTCTACCTGACCAATGGATACTAGCTCATTTTGTTTGGTCCAAATGGTGTCACTTGAAAAACATGGGTGGCGAAAAATGGGAGACTGTGTTGCTCCCTGGCAGAACCATTCTGTTTGCTCTCTGGTGCCCAGGTTGCCCGACACAGATGCTCTGTGCCCTCCCTCATGTATTCACTCCTTCATTTGTCCAGTGAACACCTTCAAGTGCCCTCCATGTACTTGGCACCATCATAAGTATTGGAGAATCAAGAATGATAAGACAGTATGAGTCTGCTGAGGGAAAATCGACTGCACTGTTTTTATTAGGTTGGTACAAAAGCAGTTGTGGTTTTGGGCCATGAATTTTAAATCACTATAACTAGGCTCAAACACATTTTTATTATGGGCACAGTGGCTCACACTTGTAATCCTAGTACTTTGGGAGGCTAAGGTGGGTGGATCATCTGAGGTCAGGAGTGCTAGACCAGCCTGGTCAATATGGTGAAACCCCATCTCTACTAAAAATACAAAAATTAGCTGGGCATGGTGGCACACACCTGTAATCCCAGCTACTTGGGAGGCTGAGGCAGGAGAATTGCTTGAACCTGGGGGGGCAGAGGTTGCATTGAGCCAAAATTGCACCACTTCATTCCAGCCTGGGCCAAAGAGCAAGACGCCATCTCAAAAAAAACCAAAAATAAAACAAAACACATCTTTAATAATCAAAATAGGAACCATTACAATCAACACATTTTTGCCAATGAGAATTGTTTATTCCTGTAGTGAAAAAATCTGTGCTTCTGGATTCAGCAACTCTTGGAAAGCATTTTCTGCATCCTGCTGGTTGTGGAAGCGTTTTCCCTGCAAAAAACTGTTGAGATGCTTGAGCAAGTGGTAGTCAGTTGGCAAGAGGTCAGGTGAATATGGTGGATGAGGCAAAACTTCGTAGCCCAATTTGTTCAACTTTTGAAGTGTCGGTTGTGCAATGTGCGGTCAGGCGTTGTGGAGAACTGGGCCCTTTCTGTTGATCAGTGCTGCCTGCAGGCGTCTCAGATGTAATGGTTTCACTGGGATTCAGCAGCAAACCACCAAATGGTGACCATGAGCTTTTTTAGGTGCAAGTTTGGCTTTGGGAAGTGCTTTCAAGCTTCTTCTAGGTCCAGCCACTGAGCTGGCCGTCGCTGGTTCTCATGTAAAATCCACGTTTTGTTGCATGTCATAATCTGATTGAGAAATGGTTTGTCGTTGCATAGAAGAGGAGAGGATGACACTTCAAAGCAACGATTTTTAAAAAAAAATATTCTCTCAGCTTATAAGGCACCTACTTACCGAGCTTTTTCGCCTTTCATCTTTGCTTTAAATTTGCTTTTAAAGACTGTAGAACGGTCGATGTTGAGTTCTTTGGCAACTTCTTGTGAGGTTCTAAGGGGATCAGCTTTGTTGATTGCTCTCCGTTAGTCGTTGCCATCTTCTGATGGCCGGCCACTACGCTTTTCATCTTCGAGGCTCTCATCTTCTTTGCAAAATTTCCTGAACCACCAAATGCATTGTTGACGTTGCGGGTTGTCTCCACTGCTTTACAACCCGTTTTGAACTCAAATAAGAAAATCACTTGAATTTGCTTTTTGTCTAATGTCATTTCCAGTCTAAAACAGCAAGTAATGTCGGTAACAAAAAAGTGAGAAATGTGCATTAAAATGACGTATAACATAACTATAGTTATTTAAGAATGTATTCCAGTATCAAACAGATTTCAGCAAAAACTGCAATTACTTTTGCACCAATACTTTGTCGACGTGCAGAACTGAGTCAGGCAAGGGGGAGCCAGAGCTGGGGCCTGATGTCCTACAGAAGCTGCTCAGGAGGCTCTGGGAGCATGCCTGTCCCGGTAGGGGCCACACTGCAGACAGAAAGGTTTATACTAAACCTTTCCGAATAGGAGGGATTGTTAAAGAAGCTTATGCAAAGCTGTTTTGGGTCCTAGTAATCAATACAACCTATGGTTAACAGACAAGAGGCTGCCCCCTGCTGGAGAGCCCGAGAAATGCAAAAGAGTTTTAAATGTTAGGCAGGGGTTAAAAGATTATGGACTAGACAGTGGCTCACGCCTGTAATCCCAACATTTTGGGATGTCAGGGCAGGAGTTTGAGGGTGCAGTGAGCTGTGATGGAACCACTACACTCCAGCCTGGGCAACAGAGTGAGACCTTGTCTGTAAAAAAAAAAAAAAATAGAAAACACCCACAAAATCTTTGGCTTGTTGCAGATAAGGACGTCTGAGCCTATGGGCCCACCCATAGGTTATTTCTTGTAAGAGAAATGGAATAGTTTTGTGCAAGTGTGGGATTTAGAGTCGACAGTTGTTACTCCTCTGCCACCTCCTAGCAGTGTGACCAAGGGGAGGCCATGAAACCTCTTTATGCTGCTTTTGCTCATTGGCAAAATGAGCTAATGGTGCAAATGAAGTAGTGCACACAAAGAATGTAATGTAGTGCTTACAGTGTTTCTTTGTATTAAAAGAGCTCTGTGCCAAAAGCTGGAAACTAGGTCTAGGGCCCTTAAGTAAGCCTAAGAATCTCCTGAGAAGTTGGCTCAGCAGCCAGACTGGCCGTGGTTGTGACTTTCCCCATTGAGTTTCACTGGGATGTTCTTTCTCTACTTCAGTCTCCCTTGAGAATGTTTTGCTGGATGTCAAGGAGCTCCAGAGGGGGAATGGACTTGACCAAGAGAGAGTACACCATGCATGACCACAACACGCTGCTGAAGGAGTTCATCCTCAGCAATGAGGGGAAGCTGAAGAAGCTGCAGGATGATGCCAAGATTGCACAGGCAAGTATCGGTGCCCCGACACCTGTGAAGAAGCTACATCACTAAAGCTGCCTGTGGTGCAGGTCCTGGGCTCAGAGAGAAATGTTCCCTTTCCCTCTGTCTGCGGACGGTAGATTTCTTGTGTAGCTATTAATTATGGATGGGGGGGACCATTCCCAGGGTTATTCTTGGAAGGGCCCTATCCTCACTGTCCTTTTCTAATTTGGGGTTCTTTACCCTGGGCCCTCCCCCCTCCCCTTTTTACTCCAACAGCCACTCCAGTGTGGGTCCTGTATTCAGTTCAGCCCACATGCCTCAGGCCTGTGCTCGGCAAAGCAGTGTTCCCTGTGTACTGGGTTTCTGTAGATCTTGTCCTCAAAATCTTACATTATACTGGGGGTTGCTTATAGATAGGCAGACCTGCTAAACAGAATGAACTACACATTATCAGAGGAGGCAGAGGCAAAGTTGGGGGATGGGGACTCAGCAGATTTAGTGGAAGGGCCTCTGGTTTGGGGCAGTCGTGCCATGGAAGAGTTTAGGCAGAGACTGAGTGTCGCCTGTGTGAGGCTGTCATAAGGAGTGCTGAAGCAAGGATTAGGGTCAGAGTGACTAAGATCCCTTTTGACCTTGTTGGTTTTAAGTGGTTCTGCCACCGCCTTTGGAAACTCTTGAAAGGTTTCCTCGTTTTGTATGTGGGGTGTGTGCATGCACGTGTGTACAAGTGGCAGGAGGTCCTGGAGATGAATTCCTGTGCCCCACTATTGCATTCCTTGAATTGCTTCTGCTGAGGCATTTGGAGGAAACACAGAGATGTTAGGCAATCTTGGGAGGTGAGGCAGGTGCAGAGATGGGAGGCCATGGGAACCTCTGTCTTGTGGCTGCTGCTTTGCGTCAGCTTCCCCCGCAGAACATCCAGTTCAAATGCCGAACTAATGAAATTCAAGAGAAATGTGCTTCTTCACAGGATGCCTTTGATGATGTTGTGAAGTATTTTGGAGAAAATCCCAAGACAACACCACCCTCTGTCTTCTTTCCCGTCTTTGTCCGGTTTGTGAAAGCATATAAGGTATATGTTAAAGGCCTCCTTGCCTTTATTTTGTAAGCAAGTGCCCTCCTTGAGCTGTGTCTGAGTCCCATCTCTCTGCAGAGGCCTCCCAGTTCCTGTGGACAGCAGATCTGGGTGGCCTTCATGAGACAGCAGTCCCTGACTCTGTGGAGGCTGAGGGGCATTAGGGTCCCTTTCTCCACCTAGCCAGTCCTCTGCCTCAGCCAGGAAACAAAGCTCTTGGCTGCTCCCTTGGGGCAAGGGAGATGCTCCAAGACCATTGCTGCCCCTTTCAGTGTTCACCTGGGCAGGCAAGGTGAAGGCTTGAAAATGCAGGCCTCTTGTGGAATTGTTTAATGGGTAGAAGTGAGCTCTGGGCTGTGGCGAAGGTCCATGATGTAGCTGAGGTCAGGGAGAACCTGCTTGTGTTAGTTCTGGCACAGGGCTTAGGACCTCTTAGACCAGCATTTCTCTAGTGTGGACTGAAGGATGGTGCTTTTAAAGTGTGGGCACTCTCTGTTTCTTTGTGTGAATCAGTAAGTGGCCCTTCTTTTAAGTGGGAGGCCTTCTTGGACATAATCCACTAAGGGCTGCTTGCTCTGGAAATCATAATCAGGCCTTTTACTACAACTCAAAAAGTCAAATATTTTTAGCTATCTCCCCCTCAGCTTGGCTACATGTAGCAGTAGAGCTACAAGCTGCTGGTAGAAGGAACATGTCTGTGGCAGTCAGGGTGAACCTAAACACAGCACAAACTCTGTGTGCAAGATTCTGAGAACTTGCACAGGATGAGAAGGCGGTGGGCCACCAGCTGCTGCTGACTGTGGTGCCTGGTAGCCCAAGCCCACTAGCTAGCTGTGCTTGTGTGCTGCAGAGATAGCCTGAGGTGGCCCTTGTCATGTGCTGTGCCCACATTTTTTCACATAAAAACATATAAATCTAAGGTCAAAAGAGAAAATATATTTTAAAATTGGCTGAGACAGGTTGGGAAGTTGGGGTTTGTCTCAATGCCCGAGGCATCGGCAGGGATGTGTGTGGAGCAGAGGAAAAGAGAAGCTGCCCTTGGTGGTCCAGGCTGTGTTGGAGGTCCCAGCCTGTTTCATCGGTGTGCTCTTTCCACCTCACTGTTCCTCCCTGTGATCTTCTTGGCTGGCTCAGTGAGGCATATGCCAGGCAGTAACGTGACTGCCTGGATGTTTTTCTTGCCCTATATGTGATGAATAGCCTCCCAGCCTGGCACTTACCTAGGGACTCTGTAGGCAGAGGGTGGGGTTTTAGGACATCATCCCTCTTGTATGGACGAAAATGAAACGGAAAACAAAAGCAATGGAGACCCAAATGTAAACTTTATTACTGATAACAGCTGGGCTGAAGGATATGGTGTCTGCAACCTTCAACTTCAGCCACAAATTAGGTAGATGACCTACCCATCAGTTCATAGCTTGACAACTAGAGGTGTCTTTAGGGAGACTGGCTTCCAAAAAGTGAGTGCCCAAGAGGGCTGAGCTGAGGTGAGCCTATTCACTTTCTTACAGATTCATCAGACTGGTCACACTGCCTCCCTTGGGAACGAGTGAGGTGTGGGACCGAATCCAAGAGTATCACTCTGGTGAGGTCCTGAAAAGAAATAAGAGGCCAAGGGAATGGAGGTTTTCCCCTAACAACAGGCAGAAGGCAGAAGAATCTTAGATCAGAGGCACTCGAGGTAGACAGACTGTCTCTGGAAGGAAAATAAAATCACTGAGCACAGCTGCCGGGACAGGAGGTGCCCACCAGTATGTGGGATGAAGACTAAGAGGCAGTTCGAACAGGGAGAAGATCATCAGGAAAGGACTTCAGGATGAGCTGAATCTCAGCTCCCATCTTTTAAAGAGATGCGACAGTGAAGCACAGAAGCAGAGCTAAATACAGGCATAAAGTGTAGATCTTCTCAACCTTCCATTTATTCTAATTCTCAACTCACTAAGGATGCTTGAATAATGACTTTTAAAAATCTTGGCTGCTATCATTTCCATTAACATGGTCTTTCTGGTTCTTTTGATTTACCTAGCAAGCAGAAGAGGAAAACGAGCTGAGGAAAAAGCAGGAACAAGCTCTCATGGAAAAACTGCTGGAGCAAGAAGCTCTGATGGAGCAGCAGGATCCAAAGGTAAGAAGTGCCGCACTCATGAGACAGGTTCATGCGGAGAGGCTGAGGGGGCTCTTCGGAGCAAGCATTAGGAACGGCCGGCAAGCCAGGTGTGCCCAGGATCCTCACCACTTCCTTCTGGTGCCTGGAAACTTGGCAAATTGAAATTATGTTCATTGGTTACTTTGTTCCACAACCACTGGAATGAGGCTAAGAGCATGTTTGTGTGGCAAGTCCAAGTTTGTAGTCATCTGGAACTTAGTTGGATATACAGAGAGGCCACACGAGATGACCCAGTGACCAAACGGCTTAGCATCCAGAGAAGGCTTTGTGCAGATGCCCACTGATGCTGGCCTTGTTAGCAGAGGGACTTGCTAGCAGGAATGGAGGGAAGATTTCATGGAGGGCAACGTCATTAGTAGGTAAAAAGCATAAAGGCTGGCAGTCCAGAGTTTCTTCATTGTGATCCCTGGCACCACCTTTCGGCAATTACCAACTGCTTCTTGTTGCTGTAGACTTCACCCTTCCTGTTGCTGCCAGGTGGAGTTTTGTGTGTTTTTCAATGAAAGTTTGTTTTCTTCCCAGAAGCCTGAGTTTTCTGCATTTGAGCAGAATGTTGGGATGTACGTGTGTTTTTGGCTGAGGCTGCTTATTAGTAACATAACGCTCAGACACATTTTGGATTTTCATAAACTCCTAATGGGCAGGAGTTTAGCCTCACTAATCTCTGCCCTTTCTTCTCAAGTCTCCTTCTCATAAATCAAAGAGGCAGCAGCAAGAGTTAATTGCAGAATTAAGAAGACGACAAGTTAAAGATAACAGACATGTATATGAGGGAAAAGATGGTGCCATTGAAGATATCATCACAGGTAAAAGATACTTCCTCACTGTGGCCCATGGAGATCCCACTGGCCTCACCTAGACTGGGATGCATGCAGATTTTGCAGCTGCTTTTGTCCAGGGATGGCAAGTTCATTAGTTGACTTTATTCACACCCAGAGTGATGCAGAGAGACTTCATGCTAGGGTTTGAAGTATATTTCCAGCAGCATGCATACTGCCCCAGAACTCGGCATTGGAACCCTGTAGGTTTCAGCAGAGCTCCTTCACTTAAAGGATTTCCATTGTTTTTGATTTGTCATCATGCTCCATTTTTTTTCCTTGTGGCCACACCTAGCCACCTGCCTGATTAATAAACAGTGTGCACAAGACCCATTCAGCTTGCACTAATCACAGTCCATGCATCCTCTTTACTCATTCAGAGTAACTTAAGTCAGTAGGAACTTTAATTTGGATGAGCCAACAGGCTTCTATTCTAGCCCAGGGTTGGGGACTGGTTTTATCAGCCAAGAATTGTGTGTTAAACCACCGTGGTTCTTGTCTGATTAAATTGGCTTGATGCTGTCTCCTTGAACCGATTCTCCCAGATCTCTGTACTTCCTTTTACAGATCAGAACAATAACTTGGGCACTATCTTGTAGCAGAGGCAGGAGGTAACTTCATTCACATCTGACATGAATGTTGCTATAAGCTTCCAGATGCTTATAGCTTTTTATAATGGGACAGTCCAGAAATATGCAGAAGTATTGAAAATAGTATGATGAGGTCCCATGTAATGTATCCAACTCATGGCCAGTCTTGTTACAGGTACACTCGACCTACCCCCATATCCAACCCTTGACATCCAAGACATAGAATTTCACTTGGAAATATTTCATTACGTATCTTCAAAAGATAAGGACTCTTAAAAAATAAAAACATACATTACCATTATCACATCTCTCCAAAACTAACAGTCCTTAATATCAAAGTCATTAGTTTACATTTCCCCAATTTTCCTGATTTTTAAAAATAGAATTCCTAGACTCTTGATGTCTCATTTCTTGTTATAGCTTCATGAACATTGTAAATTGGAATCCCAAATGGTCAAAACCACAATTTTTTTCTCAACAGCTCAGACCCTTGGAAATTAAATAGGTTAGATGATTAAGTAGACTTTATACAGAGGAAGTCAATAATGAATTTCTTGCGGGATTAAAGCAGTGTAGGTCCTGAGTGTATAAGTGGCTGATGAAAATGCCATTCTCTACACATGGCACACACACCCTGTACATGTGTGCCTATTGGTATCTCACTGTACACACTGCAGTGGCTTGCAGATGCCCCCCAGATAAAACCTTCATTGTTAGCACCTCTCTTTGCCTCCTCCATGCTGGGGGGAGAAACTCCACTCTGAACAAGACCAGGAACAGATCCTTCCTAGGTAAGCATTTTTTGGTCTCAGTGCCACAAAATGAACTTGTAGTTAGTGAAGCATCCAGCCTTACTCATTAAGAACTTGGAGTCTTGGCCGTGTGCGGTGGCTCACACCTGTAATCCTAGCACTTTGGGAGGCCAAGGTGGGTGGATCACTTGAGTTTGAAACCAGCCTGGCCACGTGGTGAAACCCCGTTTCTAGTAAAAATACAAAAATATTAGCCAGGCATGGTGGCGGGTCTCCTGTAATCCCAGTTACTTGGGAGGCTGCGGCCGGAGAATCTCTTGGACTTGGGAGGTGGAAGTTGCAGTGAGCCAAGATTGCACTACTGCACTCCAGCCTGGGTGACAGAGCAAGACTCTGTCTCCAAAAGGAAAAAAAAAAGAACTTGGGAGTTCCTTTCCTTTTCATTAGTATATTCTCCCCATCCCAATGACACCTGGCTTTATAAAATGAATGGAATGTACATTTTCTGTTTGCTTGTTCTAAGTCATTAATCTACCATTAGAGGGGGAGTGAGTATCTGCTTATAGGGCAATTTTTATCCTCCATGGAGTAATTCTCATTTTCTGGCCCACCCCAAAGCCCCAGATTAACTTCTTTGTACCTTTATGAACTAATCTGAATATATATTGCCTTCCCCCATCCCCAGGTATGATTAACAACGCACTAACCATGGACTAATGCAATAGATCTTGGCTTTTTATTCTCTTCTGTTTGTGTTGTTTGGCTGTCATTTTCAATGCAGTGCTGAAGACTGTGCCCTTTACTGCTCGCACCGCCAAGCGTGGCTCTCGGTTTTTCTGCGAACCTGTTCTCACTGAGGAATACCATTACTAAACTATTACTCTTTCTCACCTGATGCTCTTAAAAGGTTGCTACAGGTTTTTTGATTTCTATATCCCCCTGTGTATGTGTGTGTGTGTGTGTGTCAGGGCCAACCAACATGCTAGCATGGAACTGCCATCTCCATCATGTTATATTTTGTGTTGTTCTCATGCTGCATGGTTTTACATTTCAATCATCATTGCTCACTCACTGCCACTTTCAATACACGTGTGTTAACATTGCTGTAACAGTCTGGGCGTGTTTTGACAGTTGAAGTCATAGAATTGTTTGCAGAAATTTTGAGAAAAATAGAGCAAAAATATTAAGAGCACTTCTTTGAGAATCAGGATTGGTACCAAGTAGATTGCCGATACGAATTTTAGGCTAATGTCTTTCAACACAAAATGATTGCCATTAATAATAATAACTACTAAACCTAGCATGTATTGAGAACTTACTGTGTTCAGGTTGGCTGTGGTAGCACATGCCTGTAATTCCAGTACTTTGAAAGGCTGAGGCAAGAGAATCTCTTGAGCCCAGGAGTTTAAGACCAGCCTGGGTAACATAGTGAAACCTCGTCTTTTTTTTTTTTAAAAAAAGATGATTTCACCATGTTGGTCAGGCTGGACTTGAACTCCCAACCTCAGGTGATCTGCCCGCCTTGGCCTCCAAAGTGCTTGGATTACATGCGTGAGCCACCATGCCTGGCCCGAAACCCCGTCTTTACAACACACACACACACACACACACACACACACACACACACACTAGCTAGGCATGGTGGTACACACCTGTAGTCCCAGCTACCAGGGACGTTGAGGTGGGAGCATCGCTCGAGCCCAGGAGGTAGAGGTTGCAGTGAGTAGAGAACACGCCACTGCACTCCAGCCTGGGCAACAGAGACCCTGTTTTAAAAAAAGAAAACCCAAAAAACATAGTGTTCTAGTACACAGATATTAACCCAGCCCTTTTATCCTGTACTCAGTTAACATGCTTTGATAGCCATATGAAAGTGCTAAGGAATGCAAAGCGCTCTAAAGTGCAAAATGAGTTACAGAAGGAACTGTGAACTATGCACAGCTACAAACTGGGCTTTGAAACTCATGAGCTTAACACAGGGAACCCTTTTGACCTAGCTTGTTTATGTAGATATAGGCAATCCATAGCTTTATGAGACCCTACTCTGAGTAGACCACCTCTATTCCTTCTGAATCTCATGCCCATTTCAGCTATCAGCAATTCCATGTTGCAGCAAAGCTGTAAAGCAGGACGTGAATACAAAGGCTTAGGTGCTCCCACCGTCTTATCTCATTATGTTTTCACTGGGGGTAGCTCTGTTCCATGTCCAACTCAGGCTATTACTTCTGTGATCAGATCATATCTTGACCTGCTTCTTTGGTCAGGATAGTGGCATCAGAAATACTAACAGCAAATATCGTTGGAAAATGCCACTGTTTTTAAATTATTAGGGGGAAAAAATCAAACTTTTCAAAGTAACTTCCCGGGCTTACTTCTTGACGCCTAATAAGGAACAAACTTCCCTCCAGTGTCTAGTTGATTAGAAAAGAGACAAGGGAAGCACATACTCTAATTGGAAGTAGCCATTGACTGCTGAGATTGACATGGAACTGGGTATGTGTTTATTTTGTGATGTACTACTCTATGAATTGCACTTGTTATGTATGTTCTGCCTCTGATGTCAGAGGACATATTGTCATTGCCTGCTCTGCAGTGTACTTACCCACCAGTGCTTATTAACAGGCTAGAAAATTGTCATCTGTTTGGCTGTTTGCTGTCTGTTTTGCTGCTGTACTCTTATCTTTCTGGAGCCAATCTTCAAAGCAGCTTGACTGGGTGGTTAGAGAGCTGGGTGGGAAGATGCATTCATCCTTCCCTTGTTTGAGCTAACACTTCTTGTAGTAATGGCTTCCCATTCTCTTCCTCTGTTGGCTAATGTGCCCGGGAATGTTAAGCACTAAGTTGAGTTGCTTTCCATTTTCATCCCATTTTTTCTTAACCATCATTTTGTGTTTTTGTTTTTTTTCTGTTTAGCTTTAAAGAAGAATAATATCACTAAATTTCCAAATGTTCACTCGAGGGTAAGGATTTCTTCTAGCACACCGGTGGTGGAGGATACACAGAGCTGGCAAGCATCACTTTTTACTTAGCTTCCTCCTCTCTCTGTATGCAGATCAATGGTTTCAATCTATGGCTGAGGGTAATACTGGTGAGAATCTGACCAGGGAGTTTTTGTACCTCACATTCCAATGGTGTGGGGGATTGAGCCTCTCTACTGGACTCTTTCTCGGCCTGCTTTTAAGTTCTCAAGTGTGATGGCTTGGGCAAGGGTATTTGCTGATGATTGTATTTGCTTTGAGTGCTAAGCTGTCCTTCCCTTATCCCTGTCTTGGCCTTTGAGTTACTCAGTTAAACCCATTTTGATCTGAAGAGACTGAAAGCAGGTCCTGGCCAGGAAACATGAACCACAGCGTTTGAAGGATTAAGATCTTTAGAACTAATTGCTCAGAGGATGAAGAACCACAGACAGAGCTGCATACTCTAGCCACAGGCGTAATTCTGGCCTTCCATTACCAGTGTGGGCTAGGAAGCAGAGGCTTGAGAGGATTAGGATATGCAAAACTATTTTACCCTTAAATTTAAGGGTAGAGGCTGGACGTGGTGGCTCATGCCTGTAATCTGTAATCCCAGCACTTTGGGAGGCCAAGGCAGACAACAGCTTGAGTTAAAGACCAGCATGGGCAATGAGGTGAAACCTCGTCTCTACAAAAAAATACGAGAGTTAGCCAGGCATGGTGGCAAATACCTATAGCCCAGCTACCTGGGAGGCTGAGGTGGGTGGATTGCTTGAGCCCAGGAGGTGGATGCTACAGTGAGCTGAGATCTGCCACTACACTCCAGCCTAGGTGACAGAGACTCTGCCCCCCCCCTCCCCCCCCGCCACCAAAAAAAAAGAGTAGGGCAGGGCTACATAAATTCCAATGAGTCAAGGATCCAGGAAGGTAACAGGCCTGGTAATAACTGTGCTGAACCTGAGAGTACAGATCTCAGCTCCAGCTTCTTTTTGCTGTGCAGGAATTGGGGCCTGGTTTTGCCACATTGTCCAATTTTTCAAAAGAAGCCAGAAACCCTGGTTTTTATGTTCAATACCAATTTAAACACCAGGAAACTATTTTAAAATGTGAGGGGGGTAGAGTGGAGCAAACATTCTGTGGGTCAAATGTGGTCCATCAGCTCCATTTTCAACTTGAGTAAAGGGATACAAAAGATTCAATCTGGTTTAATTCTGTTACTTGTATTTCCCTTTTGAAAGAGAATGTATTCTAGCAAAAGTTAACAATACTAAGTTAATGAAAGGCAAGTAAATACTAATTAAACCAAACAAACAAGAGGAAAAGTACAAAGCCTGCTCTACTTTTTTCACTATGTCTTGACTTCATCAAAGGGAAACTGCATAGCCTAGTTGCTGGTTAGGCTACCTGACTTACCCGAGAAAGCATGCCTTCATACTGAGTTCTTGCATAAAATTCCTCTGCTCATCCCACTTCATCCCAATAGAGCAATGCCCATTTGAACTGGTATGCAGTGATTGACTTAGTCACTTAACAAAGATTTTCTTATGCAGGAGGGCCCATACTTCTCCTTGCTGATGTAACATAAAAAGTATTGGGTGGTAGAGCTCTGTAGTCCCTGTTTCTCAGAAGGCTGAGGTGGTAGAATTGCTTGAGGCCAGTGCCAGTTGAAGTCCAGTCTGGACAACATAACAAGATCCCATTTCTTAAAAAAAAAAAATAGGTGGCAGAAAAGATGGCAGGGAATAGACTATTGTTTTGGTTTATATTTAATGGTTAATTGAACATTATTGTGCTTAAAATTTACAAAATAATAAACTCAGCTAGCTTAATGGAATGAAAGAGGCTTTATCTGCAAACTAAAAGCTTTTAGGTTCTTGTTAAAACTGCAAGAATAAGATGGGACAGGACAGTCTGCTTTATTAATTTTGCAGTTTAAAATTTACTGCGATTACTGCTGATATTCAGGCTTCCAGAATAAAAACAAAACAAAAAAATTAAGCTACAGCTGCTTCTAATTTAAGAAACATTTCAAAATAAAACTTCAGCTAGACTCTGGCCAGTGACAGAAATAATCTATATATTTTTCTCTCTTAAAGTCCTAGAATCCTACCAGTATTACACCCTATTTTGTTTGACTGTAAATATTGAAGGCAAATGTTTATCTTTGATTCAATGCTCCCTGAGTTTGAAGGGCCCATTAGGTGACTCTTTTCTGCACAAGCTGCTTTGATTGGCTGCCAGCTGGCCTTTGTCTTGCTTAGACACATGCTATTAAAGGTTGCTATTCTCTTACTGGCGCTCTCCTCTTTACAGATCTTAGAAACCAACCCTACAGACGAGCCGATGCGGTGAGGAGAAGCGTCAGGCGGCGCTTTGATGATCAGAACTTGCGTTCTGTTAATGGTGCCGAAATAACCATGTGAACCTGAGACCGGCCTGCATGAACACAGGGTGTGCGTGAATGAAACTGCCCATATGAACTTTATGTGCTACCATTTAACTGCAGCCTTGAACATACATAAAATAAGGGCTCAGATTTAGCAAACACAAAAGAATTTTAAAATGAGCTCTCCTTTCAACCCTTGTTAACAAGTGCCTAAAAATGGAAGTACCTGTTCAGATTAATCAAAGCAATAGGATTTGATTTGACTAGGTATCTTTTTACACCAGTATGTTACTGTTTTTTTAACCAAAATGTAAATTTCATATTAAACTTATTACTTGCCATTGTGATTGTCCCATGATGGCCTACCTGGTTTCCTGACGTTGTAAGTAACATGAATGCATCTGCTGTGGGTCCTTTGCTGAGATGTCTCTTAAGGAATTTTATGTTTTACCCATATCCATCAACTTTGTATTTTACTTGCAACATGGAAGAAGGAAAAATCACATAAAACTCCTTTTGTCTGTAACCAGGCCCCAACAAAGTGCAAACAGGATGCAATGGCAATGGCACAAAGGTCACTCAACCCTGTTTCCAGTTTCACATTCTACTTCTGTGCTAGAGAACAATACTATGTGAGAGGCATCCACCGGTATGAATGTGGGGGATCCAATGTGTAAGACTTACTTGCAGTACTGTGTTCTTCAGCTAGAGGCAGCTTTTAAATAATGCAAACATATTCGCACTAAAATTAACATCTCAGTAATCAGTATTAACATTTCTGAGGACCATTATTAATTCTGAGAACTGAAATTGGTGCCTTGCAAGGAAGTTTACTAGCTCTATCAACAAGCATTCAAGGTTACATCTGCTAGCAGAGTAGTGTTAGGAACCTGGCCTTATTCTTCTCTTGACAATCGCAATTTTTTCTTCATTTTGTAAATTGGAGAAGATACACTTGGCTTCATGTATGAAGGCTAACTTGTTCATGCATTTCCCAGACTATTTATGGGGAATTGCAATTTAAGTTGTTGAAAAGTATTAATATGGTATTAAGCTTAAATAATACATAATGGGACTAAATAGCCCACTAAGCCACTGTTATTTTTCCTTCCTCTCTGGCAGGGCACTTGATCCATTCCAAAGTCAAAAACTGGACTGAAGCTAAATTTGTACTTTTCATAATATACATTCTGCTTCTGGCTTATCTTCTTGGTACATCAATATATTAATTGTAAAGTTTATTGTATAGTATTTAACCGCTGAATTTCCTATTTTATGTTGTGCTTATGTGAACCCCTTGGTGAAGGTCCCTTTTCCTTGGATGTGTAGTTATATGATCTTTTTAAATGTACAGCTATTTTGCTATAAAATCGGTGCAGTTTTTTATGGTTTTTACACTTCTCTTTAATTCCCACCTAAGCCTCTGGGTAATATTGTAAATATTGTTTTAAAATGCATCAGCCTATGCTATACAATCTGAATGTTATTTTAACTTATAGTGTTTTTTTTTTTTTTAATATATATATTTAACTACAAGGACAGTTTAGGGAACAAGTTACCTACCACATTTCACTTTAGTGTACCTATTTACAGAAAGATTAAACTGCCACCTGCGGCCACATTCCCATAAATGTGTACTTTAAAAAGAACATGCCAAGATTTTGTCTTTCTGTGGACTCAGCATTCATTTTGATTAAAAATAGCAATTTGACCATAACACAGATAGTTGGACTTCCACTGCAAAGCAGCTGTTTTCCAAAATTCAGTGCTGACCTGTATATGTTAAAATAATTGCCTATTTATTTATCTACAAATAGACAATGTTGGCATGTTCTTTTCTGTTTATTAATGGGCCTGCTTCTTAGCAATATTAGAATGTTTTATAAAAGCAATTCATGTTACTTTTCTGGTCTTTTCATGGCATATGAGCAAATAAACTATTTACACTACTATTCTGTAATATGTTTTAATCTTTCAATGGTAAAATTTAGGGGATTTTAGCAATATTATGTAGACTTACCTTCTATAAACAGATACATCTTGCTGTTTGAACTCAGAATCCAAATATACTTGATAAACTTCAGGAAGGATTCTTCCCTATGTGAACTCTTGATTCTTGCTATATAAAATGTAGAAAATGGTTCTTTGAAGTGAGACATACATCTCCCAAACTGTATTTATAACGTACAGCTTCTATGGAAACAACAGCACTTTTGTGAAATGCCACAAACCCCCCTAGGCCCCCAGTGAATGTTTCAGTTAGAATGTTGTACAAATAAATAGGTTATGTGTTAACTGAATAGTTAACCCTGCACCCAAGCACCATACTAGTCACCAAGGTACAAACAAACAGTTTGGTCCCCATTGCACAGACTGACAGTTTTAATAACTCCATCATCAAAAGTGTATAATATTTCATATGTTCTTTTTATGAAAACAAGGAAAATTATTATTTTAAATAATTTTAGAATACCTTTCTCAGTTCAGGGAAACCTCCGCCTGTCAGGCTCAAGCCATCCTCCCACCTCAGCCTCCTGAGTAGCTGGGACTATAGGCATGTAAAATCACACCTGGCTAATTTTGTATTTGTTGTTGCAATAGGGTTTTACTGTGTTGCCCAGGGTGGTCTTTAACTCCTGAGTGCAAGTAATCTACCTGCCTCAGCCTTGCCAAGTGTTGGGATTACAGACATGAGCCATCATGCCCAGCCACACATACCTACTTTAATATTTGATGAAACAAAACTCTTCTTAGCCCTAATCTATTTCCTAATTTTTACTATCAGAAATGCCTCCAAAGATGAATTTATCAGCAGATTTCATACAAAAGAATATTTTCCATTTCTTTTTAAACTAATAGCCCATCATCTATGCCCAAGAAGTATTTGAAGAAACAGACGTGTGAAAGAAATGATGGGCTTTTTCAATCTTTTTATCAAGAAAAAGAGGAATTACACTGAGAAAACAGAATGTAGGCCTCCAGCAACTCTCACAGCATAGAGCTTGCTGCCTGAGTGGTGCTTAAAGGAAAAAACTGACACAAACCCAATTTAGTAAAAGATGCCACTTTTTCTAATAAATTATATTTATTTACAAAAGATCTAACTTTATATAACTAAGGTTCTTTTACATCAGAATAATATATAAACAGGTGAAAATCTGGTAATTACAAACACAGAAAATAGAAACCTTGTTCCCTTATTACTCACCTTTCAGAAAAAGTCCTTGGCTCAGTTGTAGAGGTAGGCAAGACCAACACCTACCGAAGTTTGCAGGGAGGATCCCCCCTCCCTGCAAATGTTTATACATAACACACTTAGATACCCTAAGGAACAGTAATGGAAGAATAGCATCAAGCAATGGCTTAGTTTGAATCTGATCTAATTACTAGCCAGCCACTCACTGTTTCGTAGTCCATGACTAGGGGCAGGGAGGATTAACCAGTATAGATGTCAACTTTACAAGTAAGGTAATTAGCATCAAATTAATTACTAATCACTAGCAATGAGATGGCCTGGAACTAGATCCTACTGAGAATCACAAAAGCAGTTTTGATAGTGTTTATATGGCAAGTTTAAAAAGCGGAGAAGCTATTATAGCTAAGCTTCTTAAAATGGAGGGTTAGAGGAATGTGTGGGTAATTAGGGCAAAATCATCTCTCACTTTCCACCTCACCTTTAAGACAGCTCCAGTAAACTGAGTGCCTGACATGTCACCATGCTTCGGCCTTATTCAAAAATAGCCCAAAATGATTAGTTTTCAACTTTACATTGTATGTTCTCACAAGTTTTGGACATGTCTGAAGTAAAACTTAAGGTACAGTCACTAGACCTTATTTTAGGTGTACTTCAATTATGACCATGGCTTTAGTGGTGGGTTAGTATGGTTTATTGCAGTGATGCTTTTTTAAGCCCTTTAATACAGATGATGGGTATCATGGATGCAAGATGAGTATGTATTTCAACTAATATTTTACATTCATTCAAAAAGTGCCTATTATGTGTCAGGCACTGTCCTATTCCACAGGGATATATAACAGTAAATGAACCAGACAAATCCCTGCCACCGAGGAACTTACATGCTAACTTACAGTTAAGTCAAACAATTGGAACACTTGGAAACAACTGGAAACTTAAGACCAATGTAAGAATAAGGATGGTAAGATCATCAGACTGGTATATGCTGTTCCCAGAAACACAGAATGAGATTATAAGCCTGTGAGAACACAGTTCCATGAAAGTAATGACATTATTTTGCTTTCTTTTCATGTACAATGAGTAATTTTACGTAGAGAATGTAGGATGGTTGAATTAAAATCTACCTAACATTCAGAAAAATACATACCAAAGGGAAAAGAACAAGTCTCAGACTTAAAAGCAATTAATGTACTCTGCTTCATTTTGTTTAGAAACAGTTTTAAAAGCTGAAGTTTTTTAGTTTTATATTTAAATTATATAATATACTTTTAAACATCCCTTTTAAAAAAATTGTTCCATCACTCCTCCCTGGGTACTATGTGATTACAAATAGTTCTCTCTTACATAGCATCTAAGCTTTAAAAGAAAAAAAAACAATTCTTCATATAAAGTGGTTACTGCTCCTTTCTGGGTGTAAAAATAAGAGTGGTGGCATAGCCAGTACTTAGCTGACTATAAGACCAGAAGAAAACCAGAGCATTCAGACAAATGTTTTTTAAAGCATATAACCAAGTTATACAATTTGAATGAAAACTGAATTAGACAGTTTGAAACTATGAAAACTTTCCAGAAAAATGCACACAGATTTTTTTTCTAGGAGTTTTTACAGTTTCTTCATCCTACCATTACTGACTGCCTTATACTTTAGGACAGTCCTTTTTCATATTATAATTGTATACGAAGTGAGGCCCAGTTAATCAAAAGTATGACAAATCATTATCAAATTTACTGGAAGGCATAAAATGCACTTTTAAAGTTGGAAAACCTCAATAACTTAAATGCTGAAGCTACTCTGGCTAATGATTACAAAATGTCAGCTACTATGTTGAAAAAAATGTGGGATCACTGCTTTTATTTAAAAGCATTACATTATTTAAATTCACTTAGGAAGGGTGTATACTTCATAATGGATTAGCCAAATTAACTTTTCATACAAATTCAATTTTCCCCACAAATTATGAACTCGGAGAAAAATACCAAATATTGACCGGGCACGGTGGCCCATGCCTGTAATCGTAGCACTTTGGGAGGCCAAGGCGGGTGGATCACAAGGTCAGGAGTTCGAGACCAGCCTGGCCAACATGGTAAAACCCCATTTCTACTAAAAACACAAAAATTAGCTGGCACCTGTATTCCCAGCTACTCAGGAGGCTGAGGCAGGAGAATCACTTGAACCTGGGAGGCTGCGGTTGCAGTGAGCCGTGATCATGCCATTGCACTCCAGCCTGGGCGACAGAGCAAGACTCGGTCTCAAAATAAATAAATAAAAAATAAAGTATTTAAAGTCCTGATTTTGAATAACTATGATATTAAATGTATAAGCGAATTTGATCCAACAGTTCATTAATATTAATGATACTGAGGGAAGATAAACCCTTAACATTTTTCTAAGACTCTGAGGCTTTAATGAAAAGTATAAATTCCCTTTATCTGAAAATAAACACACTTTCCTGTTTTAACATATTTGTTCAACTCTAATAGAACCAGTATTCCAAGACATTTCAGTTTTTTACCAAACTGAAGATTTAGAAACATAACCTATTAGTTTAAAAATATTCACAGAGAATTCTAACAAAATCTTATCACCACCTGTGCCTTCACCCTGTCAAGTATCTTTCCAGCAACTAAATCCCATTTGATGGGATCCTGAAAGGTAGACAAAGAACCACAGTCACTTAAGTTGTATCTTTCAAGGCAAGGATGTTGCATTTTCAATTGCAATTTGTTTACTACTATAGTTGTTTTTAAGTAAAATAATTTTCATGGGTGAACTACAGGGAAACTATATTGTGTTGTAGGGATTTGCAGTTATAGTAAGTTATCTCTGTAAGAAATACAGGAATCTATTTTGAGGACATGCTGAAACACATCAATAGCTTTTTATTTAAATAGAAAAATCAAAACTTTAAAGTTGTACTTTAAAAATTATTCATGGAAGTAATGAAAACAATTTTTTTTACAGATTCTAAAATTCTTTTGTGAAACATCACTAATATATATTTGCCAATATTAAATGCATATTTTAAAGATTTGCCACTGACTTCCATGTCAGGTGATTGACATGATTGGCAACATTAACTTACTACAATGGGACCTCTGAAAATTGAGTCTAGACAACTCCCTGTTGCCAAAGTTATGTATTTTGACTCTAATATACAACAGGAGACTAATCTCAAACAAATGATTACTTCACATTTTCTCCAAGATGAGTCTTCCT
The DNA here is from genome assembly GCA_036589455.1 of Ateles fusciceps. Lineage (NCBI taxonomy): Eukaryota > Metazoa > Chordata > Mammalia > Primates > Atelidae > Ateles > Ateles fusciceps. Next base: position 9,955,706 of record JAZHEH010001266.1, on the reverse strand, counting down.
ACAAAGCCTGGTCATATTTCATAGCAGAAAAATAACTTGGGAGACAAACTGAGAATCAATCCCCTCCCCCGCCCCTTCAGCCTTAAAAAGTAGACACTATATTTAATTCAAACAGGGGGCAAAATGGGAATGAGACATTCTGGTCAGGCCCACTTTCAAAACTCACTAAAATGATAGGGAAAAAACTTTTTCTTCTAAATCCCACCTTGAAATAGGATCTCTTCAAGTATACAAATTAAAAGAATAACATAATATGAAAGAATAGGTGCTAAAATTTACTTAACTTAAAAATCTCCTGCACTGAAGGAAAATAGTATAAATTACATTACCAACCTCCAAAAGTTAGCATGTAAGAGTATTCTATCTTCAAACCATTGCCCCTCTAAAATAGTCTGTAAAAAATTCATAGGTGAAAAACAAATCTAGGAACCTCAAATGCACTGATTTATAATGTTCTTAAATATTAAAAAAGGAAAGTAAACTAGCTGTGTGGGTAAGATGAAGCAAAATTTCAGGGATTTAGTACCTTTAAAATGATCAAACAATTTAGCTGAACAGTTTAAGTAGAAATAAATACTAGTACACACTAGAAGAGAAGGTTTAATAGTTGATAAAAATGTACAAAAATATTCAAATCAGAAATGCTTTAGAATGTGTACCACGAAGTCAATACTTCTCAGTGAGTAGGGAAGGCAAAATACTTCCTCAATAGCGGGGGAAAAAAAGCAAGAGAAGACTGAATTTAGAAAAAAAAGACAACTGTTAAAGAAAATGTTTAAGTCAATTTTTTTTTTCTTAGACAAGGATATTGCAACTATCATTTAAAGTCTGGTGGCACATTCTTTAGTAGGTCCTTAAGGCAATATATTTAAATTAATTTACAATTTGATTTGATGTTAAAGTTTTTTTTTTTTTTTAAACATCACCTCAAAATAGATGCTCAAAATAATGCCCTCACAATAGCCTTTTTAAAATGTATTCAGATGTTTGATAAAAAATAATGGTGGCTTTATTACAGTAGTGCTCATTAGCACCACTATAATTAAGGGTCTACCAAGTTTCCAGCAAAAACACCTATTTCTTAGGAGTTTCACCATAAAAGATCACATTGGCTTTAATCAGTTGGGTAGTGCACAAAAAAGCAGTTTTATCAGTTGCTGGTGCTTTTTTTGTACTACTATATTATCAAAAAAATTTTCATTATATCTTCAAAATCCAGCTTCTATAAAGTAAATCAAATCACCTCATGACTTAGATTTTAAAACAAAGTAGAGACATCTGCAGTTATCAGTAAATTGCCACCTTTAATCCATCCTACAGTGCCCTGTGAAAGGGTCACAGAAAGACAGTTATGACTGTATGAAAATATGATTCTTGATACAGAATCAAAAGTTATTTTCAATTTCCTTTGCTTTTATAAAGTCCACGATAACAATACTTAAATGCACTTTTTTTTCCTGTGATATAATTAAAACCCAGTGTTATTTCAGTCGAACTTAAAATAGAGTCCCTGGTCTGAATTAGACTTTAAATCATACTGTAAACATATATTTGGTATAATTTATTGATCATCATCCAGTTGCTCCAAAAGGGTTCTTCTGCGCCTTTCCAATTCCCCTTCACTCAGTTCACTGCCAGAAGTATCCCAATTACCCTGAAAAGACATTGATTACAATTACAGCTGACATCAGTACTCAGAAATTTAAGTGCTAAGCCTTTGAAAAAGAAACCAGTATCTATATAAATTCTCTTCCAAAGAAACACATTTCACAGGGTTTAAAGATCGTGTGAATAAGAAAAAATATTTCCATTTAATGGAAGCCAGGTATTCATTTCCTAGATAATATATTCCTTGCTAATTTTGTAGATTCCCAGTGGTTCCAGAAGAATTATCACAGAAACAGAAGTATTATGCTTTAAGCATATGGATTCCTGTGCCAAGTAAATAAATACACAAAACTTATGAGCAGGACAAGATTTAGGATGAACAAACAAACAAAAATAATGCTGCAGTGTATGTGAGATACAATCTTTGAAAAGTGGATAGTTCACCTATCGTCCTCTTTCATTCACTCCAGGGATTTCATTTAACCCACCATAAGCTGCTAAAAAGTACAAAGGAGGCATTCACTCTTCACTGACGATGTGACTCAGACTCACCTGTTTCAGCTCTTAAAAAAAAAATCTACCCTATACCAACGAATAAGAATATCCAGAAATCCCTAACAGCTTTATCCACATAGTTTATGCTCTCCAGTGATGATTCACAGGCATTTACCCTTGCTAAACCCACAGCATTTGCATTATTAATTGAATTCATATATACATATATTTGAAAAACTAAGGACTAATTATGTGATCTGTTATTGAAATCTTAACTTTGGCTTGTTTTCTCCTCTCCTATTCATTTGCCCTTCCTCTAGCCCCAATCAGTATTTCTAAAAGTTATTGGAATTGCTACATTTTGAAACAAAGGATTTAATAACAGTGACAACTGTAGACATCTGTAGAATCCCAGATTTAGTCTCTCACTTAAAAAAGATTTTTGAAAATTAAGTAAGAAATGTCCAGTAGCACTACTTAGTAATCATATATCCTTTTTTAGTGAATTAAGGCCATAATTACAGAATGCTATATTTTAAAAATATCAAATTTAGGAGATCAAATCTAGGGTCATTCATCACCGAAAACTATGATATTGTATGAAACATAGTTAACTGAATTTTCATTGTTTTCTTCAATGGTAGCACATCTGGAAAAAAGACTATTTATTCAACACCATCATGGTTTAACCACAGAATCCATTTTTGTATTTTAAAAACACAGGTATGAAACAATTCTAAACACTTACAGAATCCTTTCCAGTCTTTTTCTTAGGCGATTTGTGTTTTGATTCTGATCTTTGTCTAGTTCTGTCTTTTTCACTTTCCCGATCTTTTTCTTTTTTATCCTTCTCTCGCTCAGCATCGGATTCTGGAGAGTCCTATATGAATAGAAAATAACAGGTTAGCATTTTGATGAAGATACCATTCTCATATAGGTAATATTTAAGAACATCTATGTATAACAGGTTATGTGTTCTTAGAGTAGTGAAATGTAATGTGAATTGTTAACCTCAAGGATTTAGAATTTACCCAAGATTCATGGGGGACAGCTTTCCCTTGGGAAGGATAATATTCTGACAGGATAAAATATCACTCATGAGACTTACTACCACATCAGATCTGTAATATCTATTACGTAAATACAGAGAGAGTACATTTTTCACCAACCCAATATAATACTGGTTTATAAATGTACATAGGATACTGCTATTAGCTTTAACACGTAAGGCAGACAGCTGTATTAATAAAATAATTTTCTTGAAATTGCTGAGAAGCAGGAATTATTTAAAATTTAACAGTGCTTAAATAAATGGTTCTTCATCAGGTATGTACAAATTCAAATTTTAAAAAATGTAATTCAATAGGTCTGTGTAACACCCAGGTCTTCACATTTTGAAAAAGCTGCTTAGCTGAATCCTAATGTATACCTAAGATTAAGAACTACAAGAGTAGAGGAGTGGTTGTTTAAACATTTAAATTTATGGTTCTCAACAACAGCTGCAATCTACACATACACACAAATATACATACATACATACATACATATGAGAGACACGCACATACGAGTCTTTTTTCTAGAAAATTTTAAAGACCAGGATAGGGGATCCTAACACTGGTATGTATATTTTTTCAAAGCTCACCAAATGATTTTAATGGAAGATTAAGGTGAAGAGCAACTACAAAACTTGAAGTTTACGTGCCCACCTGAACTGTCCTAGACTGCACAAGACTAGACAGAAAAAGGTTCTATGATTTCTGAGGAAGTTAAGGACAAAAGCGTAGGTGAAATGTAAAAATCAGAAGCTTGCTTACAGATTTATGTCTCCTTTTCTTACTTTTCTTCTTATGCTTTTTTGACTTTTTATAACTTCTCTCTGAGGAGCATAAAAGGAAAAAAAAAGTGTCAGAAATGGAGTTTATCAGTGTCAATGATTTAATCAAATAAACAGAAATGCTCACCAGACTCTGCACTAGAAGAATGTTCTGAAGCAGAACGAGACTCTGATCGTTGTCTTTTTTCTTTGAATGGCTATCATCATCATCTGAATCTGACCCCTAAAAAATACAAATAATTTCATTCATAATAATGCTAACACTTCAATACACTCATGGCGCCATATAATAAATTCCCTTACCGATCGAGAGCGGGAACGTTTCCTATGATGTTTTTTAGATTTCTTAGAATGTTTCTTGTTCTTTGAATGATGATGCTGACATTCATGCTACAGGGACAAAAGAAAAAAGAAAATTTCAAGAATTTACACTTACCATAGACAGACTGTAAAGGATCTTTAAAAATCTAGGGAAGTAAGTTCATAGAGTAAAACTCTACCATATATAGAAATGTAATCCCTTGAAACTGTGCAAAGAATCGTCATTTTTTTTTTTTGTTCCTTCTTGCCCATCCTATACCCACTCATTTGGACATCTAAACAAAACAATGTTAAAAACTATTAGTAGACAAAGTAGTTTTTTTTTTTTCTGGAGACTAAGTCTCGCTCTGTCACCCAAGCCGGAGTGCAGTGGTGTGATCTCGGCTCACTGCACCCTCCGTTTCCCAGGTTCAAGCAATTCTTCTGCCTCAGGCTCCCGAGTAGCTGGGATTATAGGAGCGTGCCACCATGCCTGGCTAATTTTTGTACTTTTGGTAGAGACAGGGTTTCACCACGTTGGCCAGGCTGGTCTTGAACTCCTGACCCCAAGTGACCCACCTGTCTCAGCCTCCCAAGTGGTGGGATTACTTTTTCTGGCTGAAAAAGTAGTTTTTAAGAAGAATGAGAATGGTGTGGTTTAGAAGAAAAGTAAAATATGCAGTCACATCTGCTTTTAATGACAGTGAAATACAACGACATTCAGGCATGCTTTTTCTGATCAACCCGGCTTTGGTCAACAAGCTAGGCCGAGCACTAAGATAAAGAACAACCTGAGAGCCATCCTTGAATTGAGATACATAAGGTTGATGTCAGAATAAATGCCAAATCTACTCCTCTTTCATTTCCCCCAAAGAGTTATTCCTTCCTCCTCAAACAAGACATCCTTAGATACCCGTATGTTGTCTTTGTGGATTTTTACTCATTATAACAATTATTAGGCTAGCAGAAATGGGGGGTGCTGCAGTACAAGCTCCTCGCCCCTAAACATATCTATGGCTTTGAGAATAAATTCTACCTCAGTTACTTAAGTGGAAATGGATAATCTGGATCTCAGAATGGACTCTTATCCTTTTTATCTCACTGAACACTAACCTTTCTTTAATACCTCAAGGCTCAGATTATTAAGGCCCAAAAATCTGAATGTGTTCAGCCCTTCCATATGGTACCATTACCACCTAACTACTTTACCCCAGTATAGATCATGAAAAGAAACTAGAGATTCTTCAACTGGGGGGGAAAATAGGTAAGACACTAGAGCAGAGCTTCTCAAAATTAAACGTACATTTTAATGCTTGGGAGGATTTCTACCAATGGGGCCTAAGGTTCTTCATTCCTCAGAAGCTCCTAGATTCTAAGCTCCTAGGTAATGCAGATGCTCTGGTCTGCACTACATTTGGCACAGAAAAGATCTAGAGGCCTAGCATGGTTGCTCATTTTATAATCACAGTACTTCAGGAGGCCAAGGCAGGAGACCTCCTTGAGGTCAGCCTGCCCAACATAGCAAGATCCCATCTTTATAAAAACAAAAACCAAAAAAACAAAAAGCTAAGTGTCATGGCACGTGCCTACAGTCCCAGCTACTCAGGAGAATTGTTAGAACGCAACAGGTGAAGGTTGCGGTGAGGCATAATTGAACCGCTGCATTCTGGCCTGGGATTGGGTGACAGAATGAGACCCTGTCTTAAAAAAAAAAAAGAGGCCAAGGCCGGGCGTGGTGGCTCACGCCTGTAATCCTAGCACATTGGGAGGCCAAGGTGGGTGGATCACCTGAGGTCAGGAGTTCAAGACCAGCCTGGCCTTCATGGTGAAACCCCATCTTTATTTAAAAAAAAAAAAAAAAAAGGAGGCCAACAGGACAACAGGACCACATCTAGAGGCAGCTATGAAACAACACAGGCCTATGTGAGTACATGTTACAGAAAAGGCTGTGGTTAACATTATATTAATCAAGAACAACAAATCCAAAGAAATAAGAAATAGTCAATTTAGTGACCGCTATGCCCATTTACAGTACAACACTACAATATTAAACACATACTAGTTTTTAGCTTATAAATATTAGCTAGTCTAGAACTGACAGCATGGCATACTTGCTAAAAGCATTGAGCAAGGTCATCATGCCTGGCTTACAACCCTGTAAGTTACTTTACTTCTCTTTGCCTTAGTTTGTTCACCTTTTAACTTCATAGGCTTGTTGAAAGGATTAAGTTCATACACTTAATATACATAAAGCGATTAGAACACTGATCCACATAGGCATCAAATACTATTATTCAATAATTACTGGTCAATTCAGCATACTTACAAGGGCCTAAATGAAACTGTTATCAAAATACTCATTTTTTGGAGATGGAGTTCCAGTCTGTTGCCCAGCTGGAGTGCAGTGGCATTATCTTGGCTCACTGCCAACCTCCACCTCCTGCGTTCAAGTGATTCTCTTGCCCCAGCCTCCTGAGTAGCTAGGATTACAGGTGCCTGCCACCACTCCCTGCTAATATTTTTCTGATTTTTTAGTAGAAATGGGATTTTGCAATGTTGGTGAGGCTGGTCTTAAACTCCTGACCTGAGGTGATCAGCGCCCGCCTCAGCCTCTCATAGTGCTGGGATTACAGGCATGAGCCATGGTGTCCAGCAAACCTTACCTAACTATTAAAGTGACCTGAGATGTTACTATTTCATTGCTTATTTTAACAAAAATTACCATTTATTCCATTATTTTCCAGAAACTCTCTGGGTTTTCTACACAGCGAATGTGGTATAATATCTCAAATGTGCTTAAAAGCTGTTTTCTGTCTGTTTTACATAAAGATTTTAAGTTTTCTTTAAGTTTACTAGTCAATCCGTGTGGCTGCCAAACTGCTCAGTTTCTAAAACTTTCCAGAAATACAAAACACAGCCTTCACATACAAATCTTTATATTCCCATGGAAACTTATAATTTGTTTCACTTAAGAACAGTTTTTATAGGGAAAAAAAAAAACATTCTCTAACCATCCCAGGTAACTACTTGTATACAGCAGTGAGTATTAAGCAACATACTTTCATCATTCTAAATTCCTCAATTTGTTTATATTTTGTATATGGGAATTCTAAAATTACCTCGAGCACATGCATAAAATCTTTAAATATTCGCTTTCTTTCAGATTCTAGAGTTATGTCCTCAAACGCTGGCTCTTTACAAATCTCTCACGGATCTGAAAAATTCAGATATAAAATCAATATGTGAATTCCAAGAAAAGCACACCAATACAGCCAAAAGGAATCATAACAGCAAGTGAAAACTGTGATGAACCAGTCCCCTTAAAGTGCATTATTTCTTTCCTTCAAAAGTCCAAACCATTCTTTACAAATATTCCTAAACGCAGAGTCACAGCTGATTTAATGCTTTTATTACATTCTAAATATATTTAATATATTCTACAAATAAATTTGGCTTATTTTTGTGGCTATAAAATGAAAAATATTGTATTTTAAATTTCTTTCTCAACTGTAAAGAAAAGAATTCATTAGAAAAAATTTACAAGTATACATACATCTTCCCATACAGCATCCAATTCTATTGGAGGAGCAGCTTGTTTTAACATACTCTTAAATGCAGATTCTTTTCGTTTCATCTTCCGAGCCTCTTCTTTTTCTCTTTCACGTTCACGGGCTTCTGCCTTTTCCAGTAACTATCAGAAAATCTTATTTATTCAGTTATAACAGTATAATCACTGTTAGCTAAAATAATTTATTGTTAATTTAGGAATCACTCATTGTTTAAAATAAGCTTGTCCAACCCATGGCCCACAGGCCATATGTGGCCCAGGATGGCTTTGAATGTGGCCCAAAACAAATCTGTAAACTTTCTTAAAACATTATGAGGTTCCTTTTTGGGATTTTTTTTTTTTTTGGCTCATCAGCTATCGTTAGTGTTAGTGTATTTTATGTGTGGCCCAAGGCCTGTTTTATAAGGGTCAATTTATGTATGATACCAGTAATTTGAGCAAAGGAAGTTTAATACCAATTTATCATATAAATAATTTTTTTTCTTTTACCTTATCTGAAAGACTGGCTACTACTCAGTAAAATTCTATTCATATTCCCTTATTCCAATACTCTGCAACTTAGCTGCTTTTATCTGAGTTAAGTTAAAAACTATGCTGTTAAACTAGTTATTTACAACAGAAAAAATTACTTACACTATTGAAAGCCAATTTGATATTTCCAGCATCTAATGTAGTTGATCTTTTAGTTGAACTAATTATTGCCACAAAATCTTCAAAAGTAGTATTTACTTCAACTACAAATCCTTTATCCTAAAAAAAAGAAATCATGTTAACTTAGTAATGCATAGATCAAAGGAATACAGTACCAACTTTTAAGATATACTATAGGTTAAAAGGTAAAAATAAACATACTTACCTTTAGAATGTCTTTTATTATCTTCTTCTCATCATGATAACGTGCTTTAAGATCCTCAACATAAAACTTGAAAAGATCAAGTGCAGTTGATCCTAATGAAAAAACTAAAGAAGTCAAAAGCTAGCTCTAACCAAAGAGCTGCAATTACTTTTTTGTTTAAAAAACAAAAACAAAGCACCCTTTCCCCCAACACAATCACCTTTGCCTTTGGCTCATTCCAACTACTACCATAATGGTAAATTAGAAAAGAAAATAATCTTACCAGGCTGACCAAGCATATTAGTGAATCTAATGTCAGAACTAATAGTTGGATACAATTCCATCCAAGATGACATAGAATGTAGTTGTCCATGTTCATGTAATTCATCTAAAAATATCTAGGGAGAAAAATTGTATTTGCAAGTCATCTAAGTACACGAGAAATAAGAGTCTAACATGAAAACACACAAAAACTTTGACATAGTTAAAAATCTTCTACCAATGTTATCCCAAACCTGTTTGGGTGCAAAGAGTATTTGCTATTTGAGCAAAGTAACAACGGCCTTTAGGCAAAAAAACATTTTGTCCTTTAGAGAAAATGACCTTTGAAACACCACATTATCTTCCTACGGTTCTACTTTCCTACCCTTTAAGATAGAACATAATTTTTAGCTTTAAAAAAAAAAGGTAACAGTTAAAATATTGGTTATCTACCTCAAATGATGAGGCTAAAGAATGTATATGCATGTTTCCTTAAATGTATACTTTTTGCCTTTAAACATAGCGCCTAATGTGTTCTAGGTATTCTTTTTTTTAAACAAATATGGAGCCTTAGGAGAGGAGGATGTGTAATTTTCCCAAAGCAGTTTGGAGACCTAGGATTCAAACCCATATCTAGTTTCAATTTCCACACTTCCTGCTTCCAACCCGATCCTGAGGGAGTTTAATCCTTATACACCATGGGATCCCAACCCCTGTCCACAGAACCGGAACCCAGTCACACAGCAGGAAGTGAGTAGTGGAGCAAGCATTATCGCCTAAGCTCCACCTCCTGTCAGATCAGTGACAGCATCAGATTCTCATAGGACTGCAAACATACTGTGAACTAAGCATGCCAGGGATCTAGGTTGTGTGCTCCTTATGAGTCAATGCCTGATGATAACAACCCCCCCCACCGCACTGCAGCATGGCAAAACTGTCTTCCACTAAACCGGTCCCTGGAGCCAAAAAGGTTGGAGACCGCTGCTACACAGAAACGCCTCTAAAAGAAACTATAACTCTATATCCCGTTCCCACAATTCCTGTATTTGCACTGTTCAATAAGGTAGCCACTGACCAAATGTAGCTTCTGAGTACATGAAATGTAGCTAGTCTGAGTTGTGATGTGCTGTAAGTATAAAACACAATGATCTTTAAGATTTAGTACCAAAAATATTTGTAATTTTTTTTTTTTTTTCAGGAGAAGTCTCGCTGTCCTCCAAGCTGGAGTGCAGTGGTGCAATCTTGGCTCACTGCAACCTCCACCTCCTGGGTTCAAGCGATTCTCCTGCCTCAGTCTCCTGAGTAAGTATGATGTGGGATTTCAGATGTGTGCCACCACACCCGGCTAATTTTCATGCTTATTAAAGACGAGATTTCGTCATGTTGGCCAGGCTGGTCTCAAACTCCTGACCTCAGGTGATCCGCCTTCTTCAGCGTCCTGAAGTGCTGGGATTACAGGCGTGAGCCACCGTGCCCGGCCAGCAATTTTTTAAAACATTGATTATGTGTCAAAATATTTGGTTATATTGGGTTGAATTACTAAAATTAGTAAGAAATTAAAGTCACATTTGTGGCAGTCATATTTTTATTGGCTAGAGCTTTACTAAAGTAATATTAGGCACTTATAACTCAACTCACTCCTCTTCAAACAAGACTAAGTATGTCCATACTGCCTTACAACTCTGAAATTCTTTTCTCAAACTGTGTATCTACCCTTTTGTTACTACCCTTACCCTTTAACATAAATGGAATTCTGTCTTAACCACCATTGTTGTGGTCACCAGGTTCCTCACTTGCTCTCTCTTTCGAGTCTCTAAAATAGCTTGGAAACCATCTTCAGTGATGCTCTAGTAACCTTTGAACTTACCTCACTCTATCATACCTGCTTTGCTAGTATTTCTTGCATTTCTAGATTGGTGAGATCTGTCTGATAAAGTCAAAGAACTGTGAGACTAAATTTATTTCAATAGTGGATCCCTAACCTGAAAGTCAGAATCACCTGAGGACTACTTTTTTTTAAAGCAATACAAATTAATATCCAGTTATTTAGATTATTAGAAGATTGATGTGAATTCAGGTTTGAAAACTGCTCTGACAAAACTGTATAGTTCTTATTCTCTTCTATTTACTAGCCCCATTTTAGGGGCAAAAAAGACTTATCTTTTATATTACGGAAAGCAAGCTGCTTCAAAGATGGCTGAGCCTGATGTTTCTTCTTCCCTTGGCAAATGACATCTTGGATGACCTAATTCTTTTTTCTTTCTTTCTCTTGGTTGAGGGCGGGCTATGTTTGAATCCTGTACATTGCAGGCTGTTTAGCACCATCTCTTGCCTCTTTATCTACTAGATCCCAGTAGCACATTCCCCCACAAATAGTGACAATCACATAATCTTTCCTGGTTGAGCAACCACTGTCTTAGATCCAAATCAGTATTAATTTTTCTCCATCTTCATCCTTCTTTTTGTCCCCTTATATGCTGTTCTCAATTAACTGTATTCATATATATGCTTGAATTGCAAACCTTCAAAGATTTTGTTTAATAAGAGTCACCCTTATTTTTCAATTCTTCTTTCATTCTCTCCCTCTTCACTGGTTTTCTCTTACCCAAGAAAATACTTTCTCTTAACCCCCCGAGCTTATTTGAACTTTGCCTTATTGAATAACTGAAAGGTATAATTGTACCTCTATTTATCTTTCAACTATATGGCAGACTATTTAACTTTCCCTACCATGCCAATGGTTACTAAAGACCTTAAATGCCACTCTCTAACAGTATTCTTTCAGTCTTCCTTCCATAAAAATTTCTTAACATGTTACTTTACATAGATTCCTTTACCTCAGGGGCTTCTCAAAGACTCATTTGAAGGACTGTTTAAAAAAATCATATTGTTAGGTCCCATTTCCAGAATTTGATTCTGTAAGTCTGACGTATGGTTTCAGAATAACCATTTTCATAATTTCCCACATGATACTGATTCTGTGCATCTGGGGATCATGCTCTATCTTAAAACCCCAAACTCTTGGCTACATTCCCCTGGTTCTCCTTGCCTCAAATGGATCCTTTCCAGACTTGACACTGACTTCAAATATCAGTTTTAAGACTTAAGAAAAAGAAGTCATAGTTTCCTTGTCATAGACGTAATGAATTATCTGATTAGCAAATGAATACTAAATAAAAGATAGTCATCATCATAACCATAATTACGGAGAATCTCTCCATTAATGATCTTTTATCGTCTAATGCCAATCTTAATTCATTTTACTAAAGTCCTAAATAAATCTTTTAAAGTAGCAGCAAAACAGGAAAATTACCAGGCTGAATATCTGAAAGAATATTAATACAACTTACTTAACACCAATTATATTAATAGTAATCAGAAACCATGCCAGACACATAGCAATCTGACTCAAAGTCACATTTAGGCTTATTTAAGGAACCATACAGTCTTCACATCAGAATTTCTCTTCATAGTCTCCACCTTCAGTATTGTTTACATTGTAGTCTCTCATTTTCTGTGACCCAGATTTCTACCTTATTTTCACTGTATTATTATTTTTTCATATATGTCTCCTTATTTTAAACCACTGCAAAACCTTCCTCAGAGACATTAAAGCTTAGGTTGTGGAAGAGGGTAACAGCCCTCCTAAAAATCTGTCCTTCCCTTCTTTCTGGGCATATGGCTGCTTAATTAAAAGCTAAGTTTTCGGCCGGGCGTGGTGGCTCACGCCTATAATCCCAGCACTTTGGGAGGCCGAGGCAGGTGGATCACGAGGTCAAGAGATCGAGACCATCCTGGTCAACATGGTGAAACCCCATCTCTACTAAAAATAAAAATATTAGCTGGGCATGGTGACGCATGCCTGTAGTCCCAGCTACTCGGGAGGCTAAGGCAGGAGAATTGTTTGAACCCAGGAGGCGGAGGTTGAGGTGAGCCAAGATCGTGCCATTGCACTCTGGCGTGGGTAACAAGAGGGAAACTCCATCTCAAAAAAAAAAAAAAAAAAGAGCTAAGTTTTCTAGCCTCCTTTGTGTAGCTAGTTGCAGTCATTTGACTAAATTCTCAGCAAATGAAACCGAATGAGGAGGTGAGCAGAACTTCTACAACATTAGCTTTAAAAAGAACTGCTCAACTTTTTTCAAGTTAAAATGTGAAATGTGGGCAGCATACTAGGGCACTGGTTCTTAAACTATGATCCAACAGTATAGATATCACCTGGAATTTAGAAATATAAATTTTCAGACTCCACCCCAGACTTACTATTTCAAATTCTTCAGGTAAGGCCAAACAATGTGTGCTTTTAACCACTGTAGAATATGACAGTCTAGGAAATCACTAAGATAAAGGAATCCATCAAGAGTAGTAAATGTTAAGTTTTCATTGAGTCAGGACTAAAATCATTCTACTAGCTGCGACGTTTAAGATGGTAAGTAACCTTTGGCATGGTGAGAATAATTTTTTTTTTTTTTTGAGACAGGGTCTCACTCTTTCACATAGTCTGGAATGCAGTGGCGCCATCACAGCTCACTGCAGCCTTGACCTCCTGGGCTCAGTTTCTCCCATCTCAGCCTCCTAAGTAGCTGGGATGATAGGCACACGCCACCATGCCTGGCTAATTATTATTTTTTTGTATTTTTAGTAGAGACCATGTTTCATCATGTTGCCCAGGATGGTTCTGAACTTCCGGACTCAAGCAATTGACAGCCTCAGCCTCCCAAAGTGCTGGGATGACTGGCATGAGCCACTGCGCTCGGCCAGAAGAAATTTTTGTCCTCCAGGTCATTCTGACACACACTGAATTTTGAGAATGACTGTCTGAGGGGGATGGCAATGTGCCCTGCCCTAGACCAAAACGATTGTTATTTCAAGAAAAAAACTTTTTTAAGCCATTGTAACCCAGCACTTATCCTAATACAATCATTAATGAAAGAGATTCTGTAATTAAAACTGCATGGATTCAAATTCTGGCTTCACTACTCAGCAGCTGTTGAACTTAGGCAAGTTACTGCACCTCTCCAAGTCCATTTCCTTAGTTATATAAATGTATATAACAAAAACAGTAAGTACCCTTATAAGGTAAGACTGTCATAACATTTGAGATAATAAATGTAAATTGTGGCTGAGTGTGGTGGCTCACGCCTGTAATCTCATCACTTTGGGAGGAGAGGTGGGCAGATCATGAAGGCAGGAGATTGAAATCACCCTGGCCAACATGGTGAAACCCCATCTCTACTAAAACACAAAAAATTAGCCAGGTGTGGTGGTGTGCGCCTGTAGTCCCAGCTACTTGGGAAGCTGAGGCAGGGGAATCGCTTGAACCCGGGAGATGGAGGTTGCAGTGGGCCAAGATCGCGTCACTGTACTCTCTAGCCTGGTGACAGAGCAAGACTATATCTCAGAAAAAAAGTAAATTGTAGTAACAGTAAGCAATCAATAAACACTAGCTATTATAACTATTATTGAAATGGGAAATCTGGTGAGATATGAAATGCAAAAAAGTCATTGCTCCATGATATTTTCCATCACTAAGAATAAATGATACTTGATTATGAAAATGAACTACTAGCTAAAAAACATGCAATCCCAGGTCCTTATTTTACTGTTTAAGAAATTATGGTCCATCCCCAAACTATACTCTAGCAGTCCCTCTGTTGTCTAGAGAATAAATATCAACTACTACTGACTCACCACACATATCTTATTTTCAGTCATCTCTCCTGTTGTTTTTCCCAACTGAAACCTCATTTATCAATGTTTATCTGTAGAACTTAAAGAGTTAAATGTGTATGAGTCCTCACAAAGCCTACGTCTATGATCTGAGAACAGCTATCCCAAAAGTGTTAATATCATTGTTTAAGTTCAGTAAGCATAATATAAAACTAAGTTAGAGAGCCTTTTCTATTACCTGGAAGGATTCCCGATTTTTTCGCTGTCGTCTCCTTTCTCTCAGCAAACTCTTCTGTTTTTCTTCTTCTTCTTCCTTTTCTAAAGCCCGAATGTGTTCTTCAAAGCAAATTAATGCATCTTCTTTGTCCATGTCTAAAGAAAGTGTTTGTCAGTTAAAATTTAGAGTGTCAAATGTCAACAAGTGAAGTAGTTTGATCACTTGCATTAACTCCCCCAAAATTTCAAATTCGCCTGTCAAAAATAATTGTATTTAGGCTAGAGTGAGGTGGCTCATGCCTGTAATTAATTCTCAACACTTTGGAAGGCTGAGGTGGGAGAATCACTTGAGCCCAGGAGTTCAAGACCAGCCTGGGCAATACAGCAAGACCTCATCTTTAAACAAACAAAAACATTTGTATTTAAGCTCAAATATGATTTGTAATTATATGCATAGCAAAGTTTTAAGGAAAATTCCACAAAGAACTCACTAAAAGACACTCTGAAACATGTCATAGGATAAAACAAAGAACATGCATATGGCAAAACTAATGAAAATAAAAGTGTTATGATAAAAATCTGTTTGCAACACCATAATTATTCCAGGAGCTTTTCAAAGTAGAGAACTGTCTACCCTACTTAAAAAAATCTATTGAAGCATGATTTTTAGAGGGGTAGCTGAGAAAGCTATAATTTAAAAAGCAATTGGTTAACTCAGAAAAAGAGTACTTGGGGAAGCCTAATGTAAGATAATTCTAATACATTTTTTGCTTTTTGCAAATCTATAATGTTATTACCTCAAGAAAACATGCATACAAAGTAATTTAGTTCTTACCAAGTTACATACAAATGGCTAAGCGTAATTTCAAATTTGACCTATAATTTAAATATTTCAAGGATTACCTGATAAAGCTACTTTAAATTTGAAAAAATATTTTGTCATGAATTACAAACTCAATCAGAAAGAAATAGATTATTTCAAAACAAACCCTTTTTCACAAATGAACAAACAACTGCATAAAATTCACTTAGTTATCTCATATAAAAAGTGAAAATAATTATTTGCTGCTAGAGGACACTGTTTAAAACTATTTCTCTTACTTAGCCATTATTCTTACTTTGCAACTCCTCATCTTCTGCAAAAGTTGGATTATCCATCAGATACTGCTGGGCTTCAGACCAAGTGGTAGAGTATGTTACATTAGCCATGTTGTCAAGTATGTTTTTTAAGGCTTCCCAATTTCTCTTTCGCAACTGCTTCGCTTGTTCCTATAGCAAAAGTATGAATATGTGTTTTGAAGTTCCAAGAAACTAATATATTTAAATTGCAATTAGTGAAGGCTTCTTTATATTCTAATGGGTGACTGAATTTCAAAGGTAAAATCAAATTTCAAGTAAATTCCAGTTACTTTAAATGGGCACACTGCTGACTTTGCTAATGCTCTTGCCTAAGTGCTTGGCTTTGGAACTCGGCTTTGAATTTTCCACCTCCTTCTAAAAGCCAGAATCTGGAAATCACGTTTATGGCTTTCCCCCATACCCCATAAACCTTTCTACAACTATGTATCACAGACAGTTTAAAACTAAGGTTACCACGGACAAGTCACATTGCAGATAAATAAATGCTAATGTCTTCAATGACCTTCAGCTATGTTTAAATTTGATAATACTTGCATCTATATGTATTCCTCAAAAACTACGTAACACAAAATGCAACAGTGCACAATGAAAAACAGACATAAGTAAAACAGGTATTTTAAAATGTTGTAAGTTTAAAACTGCACCTTGCTGCCATTCTTGTAACAATCATGTAATAAAAAAAACGAACATTTTAAAACTTAATGAGCCAAAAACTTATCTTCTTTTCCAAAGTTAGCATAAGACAGCCAATTAATGACAATACAAATAGCTGAATGAGTACTCATTGAGTCTACATCAGTACTTTATATGGTTGATGAACGATAAGAAGCTTATTATTATGGAAGCTATACATTCCTCTGTAAAGATTACTTCCAATAAATAAATAAATCTGCTATACCACATAAACTAGATAAACTAAGCCATAAAAATGTACATGTTATAAAACCACTCCTCATCAGAATGAGAAAACATCTTGTGTTTTCTGTAAATACCGGTAACTAAGAATAATACCTTTTCCTTTTTTGAAAGAAAGAACAAAACATCCTCATAGATTTCAAGACGATCACGTTCTGATATTGCATTCCAAACTTCCATCTCTCCAAACATTTGCTCTGCTTTTCTATTTGTTGAAAAGATTATATAAAGATTATATCAACAAAAATTAATTTTAACCAATTTTTAAACTAAATTTAAAACTGCAAAATGAACAGTTTCTAAGTTCATAAATATGTTACAGGCAAACTTCTGGATAATTACAAAAAAAAAAAAAAAAAAAGCACTTGCTTTCATCTCTCCTTAGAGATAGAGGGGATAATTCATATTGGGCAATGTTTATGGTCTAGACTACATCTTTTTCTAGGGGTGGCCACACGGACTACCAAAATGCCTACAGAACTAAAATACAGACTTCTCTGGAATACTAAGGAAAACAAAGAAGTACACATGGAAAACAGGCTTAACAACATTATGAAGAAAATTTTAATATTAAATTACCCACAATTTTACATAATAAAGCAACCTAAAATGAAGAATGCTATATAAAACAGTTTATTAAAAATGCTATACCTATTTAATGAAAATAGCCTCTTTTTTCCCCCACAAATATCAATAATTTCAATATTTTTAAGTAAAAGGCAATCAAATTTGATTTTTCTTTTCCGTTTTTTTTTTAGGTGGGGGACAGGGTCTCACTGTCACCCTGGAGTGCAATGGTGTAATTATGGCTCACTGCAGCCTTGACATTCCTGGCTTCAAGTGATCCTCCCACCTCAGCCTCCCAAGGAGCTGGGACTACAGGCACGTGCCACCATGCTTAGCTAATCTTCGTATTTTTTTTTTTTCTAGAGACAGGTTTTCCCATGTTGCCAAGGCTGGTCTTGAACTCCTAGGCTCAAGCCACCTGCCTGTTGTGGCCTCCCAAAGCGTAGGGATTATAGGTGTGAGCCACCACATCTGGCCTCGAACTTGATTATTAAATGCAGTCTTTCTCCCCTTCTTTCGGTCTCTAAAAAACTTAGTAATAAGTCTATAAGGTAAATTCTACATTTAACTACAGATTTATTTTGTACCTCACGAAACTTCTACATTCATAGTCATCTAGCTTTATTTAATTAGCTCTGGATCAGCTACTGCACATGGCAAAAAAGATGACACAAACAACATTGTAGTAAATATAGGCCATGGAACACTAAACATCTTACTTGTATCTGGTTGTGGAAGTCATTTTCTCATGATTTTCAAGAAAACGTTGAAAGGACTCTTTAGCCTCTTTGTACTTTGATCTTGCTTCTTCTTTTTCTCTCTCTGTTTGGACTTTATAGGCATTAAAGGCTTGCTTTTTTTCACTTAACTTTGCCAAAGCACTAATAGAAAAATATCATGTAAGAGTAAACATAGGCAAAAGAATCAAATATTAGTGGTTTGAAAAAATAATAAAATTGTTTTCACATATAAATTAAGAAAATTTCAAAAATTTATTAAAGACAAGAAAGTAATTTCTACTTTTAAAATAATTCTTGTATTATATGTAGCAGGGTCCTCAAATTGTTTGATAAGCCTTTGACTTCTTGGTTCTTATGAGCCATAAAACAACTCTATACTAGGTATCCAAAACAATAGAATTCAGTGGAGTTAAATGTTGTATCTTTCTACACAACTGTAAATGTGCTACACTTGCTATGCTCAAAGTGAAAAGTAAATAAAAAATTGAAGTACTACCTGTATCGTGGATCATTAATAATCATTTTCATAGCTTGCTCCCATGAAGCATTCGATGGTACCCGCTGAAAATCATTTAAATGAAAAATTAAAATGTCACACAAGAAGAGTTAAAGTCACATAACAGGGAACCAAGTATAGTACTCACTGCAAACATCAAGCTCTTCCCTTTGCAGGAGTTTGAAACAAGTTTTAAAAAATAGTATTTTATTGGCCTGACGCGGTGGCTCACATCTGTAATTCCAGTACTTTGGGAGGCCGTGCCAGGTAGATCACGAGGTAAAGAGATTGAGACCATCCTGATCAGGATAGTGAAACCCCATCTCTACTAAAAACACAAAAACTAGCTGGGCAAGGTGGCGGATGCCTGTAATCCCAGCTACTCGGGAGGCTGAGGCAGGAGAAGTGCTTGAACCCGGAAGGCAGAGGTTGCAGTGAGCCGAGATCACGCCACTGCACTCTAGCCTGGTGACAGAGTGAGATTCTGTCTCAAAAAAAAAAAAAAAAAAAAAAAATTTTATTGAAGGCAAATCTGTGTAATACACCTATGAACTAAAATGAAAACTTTAAACCAAAATTTAAAGATCATAAATGCTTTTTTCTTAAACTACTGATAAAAGATAAATTATTATTATGAATTAAAAAGCCTTAAATTAAATATTGGATAGAAATGTGCTTGTGAAGTACCTTGTACACAATAGTTTTTGTGTTGAAAGTCAGTTTCACAAAAGTGTTCTTCAAAAAAAACAAGACTTATTTAGTTGATTTTCGGTTACAACAGTTCATGAGATTGGTATTATCAATACCATCAACGTGCTAATTAAAGAGTAACTTCATTTACCAGTAATTATTACATGTCACATAAAAATCTATAATGCTTGATGTCAAAAAGCTAAGAAACAATAAAAATCTGCAATATTAATACCTTTTCTTTCAATAATTCTTTAAAAGCTTGCTTTGCCTCCTCCTTTGTATTCCAAGTATATGTTTTCTTTGCTGGTTGGCTCTCCTCCTCTTCTTTTTTGGGAGTAAAACTAGAGAGAAATTTAAATGTGGTATTTTTGAATTAAATAAATTTTTGCTTCATTTAGAAAAATAATGCCTGAATTGTTTGAATGTTTGATGTTGAACTAAAATTTGACATTTAGAATAAAAGCTATATGAACCCTAAAAACACACTTATCCTAAGAAATATAGTTTCCTAAAACTTCAGTTATTAAATAACTTTTTAAGACCCTGTACAAATGACAAAATAAATGTTTAACTGACCTAAAACACTAGCTCCTCTGACCAATAGCGTAATAATTTTAAATGGCTTATTAAACTTATTTACTGGTTTCATATTAGTGCTATAGTAACTCTAAGCATTTGGGCAAGTGTGACTATAAATAAAATATAAGGATCAATCTAAATCAGTGTTGACAAACTATGATCCACTAGACAAATTCAGCCTATTAATTTTTGTAATTATAGTTGTACTTGAACATGGCCATGTTCATTTGTTTCACATTGTTTAAGGCTGTGCTGCCACAGCTGAGCTGAGTCACTACATAAAGACTATATGACACAAAAAACCCAACAATATTTCCAATCTGACATTTCAATAAAAAGTTTGCTGAATACTGATGTCAAATAATAATTAATACAACCCAGAATTATTAACTTGTTTGGGGGTTTTCCTGAAGAGAAACAAAGCCTTGCATTTCTTTCTACATAAAAATAAGGAAATCCATGAGTTGCAGGCCGGGGGATCAAAAAAGTACTTTAAGTAGCATGCTTAGGCGAAGACACACTATAGTAGATACAAACAAAAAATAATCTGTTATAGTAATTAAAATCAAAGCATATTATAATGACTCAGGCACTATACCAAGGAAATGATGAAAAGAATAAAGCAGGAAACAACTGTTTAATGTTAAACTTATGGAAAACATTACTGAAGAAAAGTTTCAGTATGACAAGATGCAAAATAAAGGTATTCCAAAAAGCCTAAATGTCCATCGATAGGGTAGCATTTACTTTTATGCACAATAAAATAATGACCCATCATTTGACATGAAGGATACACATTTCTATCAATGTGAAAGATGTCTCTGATATATTAGATACATATCATGTATTTTAAATGTAGAGAAAAGGGGAAGAAAGTATAAAATAAAATGTTGATTTCATTTTCATGCTTTCAAATACACCATATAGATTTCTTTTAAAACTTTTTAAACCTCAGAAAAAGTTACAATGCTATTTTGACTTTGAGAAACCAATATACAAAAAACAACACTTAAAATAGGGGATGGACAGATGAAGGCAACATGCTTAAATATTAAGATGGATAATCATGTTTGGATCATGAAATTACAGTTAACTTTTTCTTTTAAACATGAGGACACCCTTAATGTCAAGAATTTAGCTTGACCTCACTTTCTAAAGCTCTGTAAAGCATAGCCCTATAAAATGTACTAGACTACAGGATATGCAAGTACACACAAACCATGAATGCTGACAGATACAGCTTTATTAAAAAGCTATATAACTTTACTCTCACTAAAAGTGAAATGAGAGTTTTCTTTTATCTGGTGTTATCTTTTAAATGTTTCCCTACTTGAATTTCACTTAGAAAAATAATCACAGTATTAGTTCAGCTTATATTCTTTATTATTATGGCTGAATGGCTTTTCATATACTTCCTAGACAACTAACTTTCTCTGTAAATTGCCTTTTTTTCTTGGCCAAGTGGAGTGGCTCACACCTATAATGCCAGCATTTTGGGAGGCTGAGGCAGGCCAATAAGCTAGGCCTGGTGTGTGTGCCAACAGTCCCAGCTTCTCAGGAGGCTGAGGTGAGAGAATCGCTTGAGACCCGGAGGTCAAGGATACAGTGAGGCCTGATTACACCACTGCACTCCAGCCTGGGTGACAGAGTGAGACCCTGTGTCTAAAAAAAAAAAAAAAAACACCAAGGTGGCCTTGCTCTCTCACCCAGGCTGCAGTACAGTGGTGCAATCATAGCTCACTGCAGCCTTGACCTCCTTGGCTCAAGTGATCCTCCTGCCTCGTCCTCCCAAAGTGCTGGGATTACAGGTGTGAGCCACCACGCCCAGCCATAAACTGCCTTTTTTTAACCAATAATTCATTTTTCTACAAAGCTGTATTTTTTTAACTGATTTATAGGAGGATGAAACCCAAAATACCAATAGCCAAAGAAGAAACAGTACAGCTATCTTAACTGAAAATACTGATAGTTTGTTATTCATGAATTTTTGCATTGATCTCATGTAAAACATTGCATTGAAATATGATGTATCCTGCTTACTGAGGTTTTTGGCAATCTTTTAGATTTGTACCCCAACTCCCTAGCCTTGGCTCTACTTGCTACAATTTCCATGAACTATTTTTCACGTTTGCAGCATGACCCTCCAAAATTCGGCCTGAAAACTGATCGACTACCTAATGGCTTGATGTTATGATTCTCAAAAAAAAAAGTATTTAAGTAATCAGTGGCCACTAAAATGGCAATTATTTTATTAATGAAATCTGGTACTGATTTTCAGAAGACAAGTTACTAAACTTACTCAGCTACAGTTTCTTGCTTAGATGTTTCTTCTCCAGTATTACTGGATGCTTCCACACTTTGATCCTGAATAGCAGGGGTACTAGTAAGCTGTGCTTGTTCCTCAGTTGAAATAGTTACTGTATTCTCATTATCTACAACAGTTGCAACAATGGAAGTAACTTCCGGCTCAGGAACAACTGGAACAGTTCCACTGACAGTATTAGAAGTAGAAGTGGAAGCATTAGCATTGGCCGCAGCAGCAGCTGCTGCTGCTGCTGCTGCAGCTGCAACAACAGCAGCTGCTGCTTCTGCAGCAGCCATAGTGCTCATTGTCGTTGGAATTTCTGTTGTAGGGACTGGGGCTGTTGATGTTGTGGTGCACTCTTCTTGCTTACTATACATTAAAAAAGAGAACAATGGTCACTTCGTTATTGTAATCAGAAAGGTAAATCAAGCTAGCTTTAAAATTGTCATAAAATCAAATGATTAAGAGAAATAATTGAAGGAAAAGACAGCAAGAAATGCCAAACCCATTAAAAAAGATTTTAAAACCAGAATGTAACTATACTACTTTAAGTTCAGTAAACATTCATGGTAATGTATTACAGGAACTCATGCAAGTGTGTGCATTTCTAAAAGTTCAGTCAGCGCTCACATTACAAAATGTCCAGTCTATCAGATTGTATTACACCATAAAATTTGACCCACATGAAAAGTTCTCTAAGAACTTTAAATTTTCTCCAATTCACCCATTTAGAGGAAACCCCGTGTAAAGGAAGAGAAAAACAGATATATTTCATCCACTCCCTAATCAACTAAAACTGAATTTTGGACTCTAACATAACAGTCTTAATTTGTAACGGATAGAGTCCAAATTCTAATAATTACTGTAGAGCAAAGCATCAAATTGAGTAAATATCCCTCTTCCTAATATTTTCTCAACAAAATGCTACAAGGAGATCAAAATATCAAACCTAACATGTTAAATAATTATTTGTATTATAAAGAAAACTGAGCAAATAGAAGGATGTTTGTTACAGGAGAGACCAAATTTGTAAATAAAAATTGATGTTCAAAATTGCTTACCTGCTTTCTTCAGCTTTGATCATTGCTATTAAAGAGAGAGAAAGAGTCATCTACTAGTTTTAAAATATAATCCTGAAAATAAACTTTAAAAGAAGATAAAATATCATATAATAGGATTTCATTTGCCATCCTAAAAAACAAAAAATCACTTTTACAGAACAAATTCTTGCTCCAAAGTTCTAGTATAGCAAATAAAGACTAAAACAAATTTAAATAAGAGTAATTACTAGGAAAGCTTATTCCATGCTGCTACTTTCCCAAAGGCTGCTGTAACAACTCTATGAAAGTATCAGTATTATTCTGGAAGAAAACAGTATTTTCTCCAGGGATGAGACTAGTTTGGTATATTTTTAAGATACTAAATTCTGAATGGGATCAAATTTATTACAAAATTCCAGCACATATATACTAGCATTGACAGGTAGATAGATAGTTATGCACACCAACTATTTGTAGTAGGGTTATATCAGAAATGAGCTTGAGACTTCATAAGTGATCAACTGGGAATCTACCTATCTACAATATTATTGTTAGCCAATGCTAGTATAGGTAACTTAAACTGAGCTTTAAAGATCTGCACTATTTCAGTTTTCATTCCAGTATATTTTCCTTTGGATGTAACAAAAATATCTCTTATTCGACATCACTAGGGGATGAGATTCTCCACATTAAGTGATAATGTAAGCCTAACTCTTTATAAAAATATTTTTAAACTTACTTTTTAAAGAAAAACATTTCTGAAAATCTGTTTAGGATGGCTGAAAAAACATACTTAAAAAGTTATCATTACTAATATAAATTAACATTTTTCTGATACAATGATGATCTAACTAATGAGGTCGCACAAAGACGACAATGTCTTCTAGGAAATTTTTATTCATTTCCTGCCAGATGTCATTCCACATCACTATCTACTTTATTAGCCCCATTCTCCTACAATCTGCTGCTTCTAATTCTGTATACTTTATGACACTAGATTCTATTAAAAGTGAGTATGAAAACCAGATTTTCAATTCCTACTCATTATCTCTATTTTAAGTCTTAGGTTTTATATTTAGTATTAGGCATTTCTAGATTTTTAAGGGTTATTCTGATTAGTTCCAATGTTGAAAAATTCTTCCTTTATAAGAAAGGTGGGATACTTGGTTTACCTTAATTCTTCCATAACGAACATATCAAGGTTATTTTGCAACGTAATGCTAAAACAAAACCAGCATTAAATACATAGTCTGACAATATACTAACAAAATATAAATGGATAAAGATTCAAGGTTCTCTACTATCTACTACCGTGAATGAGTTAAAGCACACATTCTATGTATGTACCAACACTCACAGTAGGATTTAGAAATTTTGTATATGAAATCCTTGTTCAATTGAATGACAAACGATTTTTTCTAAAAACCAGAGTACAACTTTAAAAGCTACAAGCTCATTTATAACATAACCCTTTAATGAAAGGAATTCTTAGATATTTTCACTGCAGATTTATCCAATCATGGTTAGTGAATATTAGTGACATACTCTAATAAAAACGTTAGGTATGACAGAAAATGAATTATCAAAGCAGCTCACCATGCAGGTTTGATTTTGTAATAAGACTTCCAGCAACAATGGTATTCTGGTATCCTAGTTTCAGTGGAATCAAATCAAATAAAAATCTATTTAAAATCTATAGAACTGAGATCTAGAGCAACAAGAAAATAAGAGCCCAACAAACTGTTACACCATTTTAAATGCTCTAATCATTTAATTTAAAAAAAGGCCTTTGTTTGAACAATCCTATTCTGGAGGAATTGTTTCAAAGTGAATGGCATACATGTATAAAAGACATACATTAAAACTACTTTTCCCCATTTTACCTTCGAGATCCTCAAGTTCTTTAGGTTTGGCCCAGCGAGATTCTTTTGTTTGAGAATTATAATAGTAAGGCTTTCCAGAATCTGATTTGTATTCCTTCCAGGGACATTTAGATAAGAGTTGCTAAAGAGAAAAAAAAAAAACTGTCTGTTAATAATAATATATTTAGCATCACTGATCATTTGCATGTCTGTTTTCACTAATTACCAATTGTGATACAATTCTAAAATTTGTGAGATGATGGTAATAATATAAACTATCAATTACTGAATACTCACTGAGTGATGTCATTTGAATATATTTAATCTCTGTAACACTGTAAAATGTATAACATAATTCCGTACCTAGGGACTGTTACTTGAAGTCAGAAAGTAATGCATTTAAGGTAATATGCTCATTAAAAAGCAGAACCAAGATTCAAAATCAGTTGTATATGAATTTCAAATCCTATTTACTCTTATCATTCACACCCCATTATAGGTAAACATTATCATCCATATTTAATAGTCTTCTCGAATACTAAAGCAGTTGAAAACCACAAAACTTGGAAAAAACCAAAATCTAGTTTAGTCATGCTCAGATTTCAGTTTCGTAGTTTATTATAACTGTATGAACTAACTTATGTAAGCAAACGTGTAGGTATAATATACTTAAAATCTAATACACAAAACCTGTTAGGGTGGCATGAGAAATCTATCCAAAGCTTGAATCCCGACACAGTGTCTTGGACAAAGTACAGAATTAATATCATTGACTATTAATCAGTACTGGAATAAATGTTTTTAAAAATCTACCAACCTCCCCTCCCAAGCATTGCTGTGCATATCAGTATGGGGACATGGAAAATACTCTTACCTTCTCAAATTCCTTCATTAGGAAGAGAAGAAAACAAAAAGGTATACCACCAGCTACAATGAAACTTAAGCATAGCAATCTTAAATGCCAGATCAACTCTTACTTACTTAGCACCCCAGAGTTTCTAACTAAATCACACGCAACGTTGCTTAATTCAGTTTATTCCTTCAACCTTAACTTTTTCTTCAGTACCTGTATATTTTGGATCGTAAAACTTACAACACAAAACGAAGTAACACACTTTTAAAAATGGCATTTCCTGCAAAGAGAAAACCTCCCACTCTAAGAGAAGGTACTTGAAGGTAACTTAACTTCATTCATCTCCACTACTCTGAAACCCACTGAAAATTTAAGAACTCAGCAGAAGTCATTTAAAATCACCGAGTTTTGCTACAAACAGAAAAAAATAAAGGGCAAGCAAAGAAACAGTCTTCCCTGCTTCCAATTTATTCTTTAAATCACATTTTTTAAATTGATCTCACTCTACTAGGTTTCCTGAGCAGGGGCAAAATCACTAAACAAAATTATTAATCTGATGAGTTTTATTGCTCTTCTTCCTGATCGGTGTGACTACATTAATCCTCTTTTTTTCCTGAATGTCTTTACAGATCCTCTTCTGGCATTTAATCAGTACTGCTCTTTGGATAGTCGACAACTTACAAAATCCTAAAAAAATATGCCCCAGTCAACTTGATGGTCCCTAATTCCAGCCCTCAAAACTTTTACCTCAGCAGGTGTTTTAAGATCATCCGGTTTCTCCCAGGTAGACTGTTTGGTTTCAGTGTTGTAGTAGTAAGTCCTTCCATCAGGTGATTTATGTTCAGTCCACATAGATTTCTAAAGATTAAATATTATAAAAAGATATAAATTATTTAACAATGCCATTGACAATGAATATCAGTATCATTAGTTTCAAGGCAATAAATATATTAGGAAATCAATTAAAAGTATAAACTGGGCATATTTTGACAGTTTATTTCAGGATCTCTCTGAATTACAAAGATAAGACTACTCTCCTAAGAACAGTAACTTTATAACTTACATACACAAAATAGTCCTTCAGAATATAAATCTAAGCCTAGTGCATAAAAGAAAATATAGGAACTAGATGCTAATATAGTTGAATTGACCATGTGATCATCTATTCATCTATTCTAGTCCAAAAAATACTTGTATCAACTTAGACAAAGTTCTAATTGACATGCCATAAAGACACAGCTGTACAAACTGGAAAACATAGGTTCTGAACAACAATCAAAATTTAACTATCAACAAGATGAAATTTAACAGGGATAAAATGTGTATGTGAATGCCTCAAAACAATAAAGGTAAGATAAAATTTTACATGAATGAAACTGGTTTGATATAGAATATGAATCCACTATTAAGGTCAACAGAACACACGAAGAACCTACTAGAAGTTGCTAATGATACTTCAGGCAACACTAGACATCCCTCAAATAAAGGTTGGTTAAACGTTTTAAAAGGCATCATGAATGAATGAATGATGATATCGAAGGTAGGAAATCTACTTCCAAGTAACAGACTTTTCAGATGGTGACAAATTTTACTACGCTTGAAGGAGGGTTACAAAAATGATGTACAGTATTTCTTCAAATCTAAGACATATTATTGTACAAACCTTTAAGAAAAAATAAAATCACTGCCAAATGATCACATGCTTTTTTATCACTCAGATTTTACTTCAAACTTACTGATAGTCTTACTTGCACATTAACTTTAACATATACCACTTTTAGGCATACAGAACAAGAAAAATAGGCAAATGAAGCACTTAAGAGATCCCTTAAATTTCCTCACATTGAGACTTTCTATGTCAGAGTTGCTGATGTCCATTATATTCCAAATATAACCATCAAATATATTGGTAATACGGTATAGGTTTAAAAAATCATAAAGTGAAAAATCACTGGTACTGGTTCCTAATCTCTTTTGTACTTATTTAAAAAGCTGATTTACTTTTTCTTATCAACTTTAAAAAGAACTGACCTAGGTTTGATTTTTGTTTTGGGAATGTGACTGAACATGATGTGATTCATTTCTTTACCAATTTTTTTACCATAATCATTTTATTCCTAGTTCCTAAGGGAGTGATGTTACTTTTATGATTTTCCTTGAAACCAATGATGTGGGTACTTTTGCTGTTTACTCATGCACAACTGCTAACCTGACAATGGAGGTCACAGACACTATGGATGGGTCTCAGACATGGGTCACAGACACCATGGCAGGGGTCTCCAACCCCCAGGCCATGGACCACAGCACAGTTCCAGTCCGTGGTCTGCTGGGAACCAGTTTGCATAGCAGACAGTGAGTAGTGGGTAAGCGAGCAAAGCTTCATTTGTATTTACAGCCATTCTCCATCCCTTGCATTACCTTGTGAGCTCTGCCTCCCGTCCTATCAGTGGTGGCATTAGTTTCTCATAGGAGCAGAAACCCTATCACGAACTGCGCATGTGAAGGATCTAGGCTGCATGCTCCTTATGAGAAACTAATGCCTGATAATCTGTCACTGTCTCCCAACTAGACCATCCCATCTGCAAAAAATTTCTGCATGCTGTAGCAGAATAATTAGACAATTCCAAAGCTGTGTTAAATTCTAGCACCTTATACTGGATAAAACCACCATAATATCTCTTAAGCAAACATAAAACAGGTGCTGAAAAAAATAATCTGGGTTTCTGCGATTAGCCTGCTTTAACATTTTATTAAAAGGCGGTGCGATTAGAAATACAAATGTGGAAACTTCAACTATATGATAATGCTTTATTTCACAAATTAGTGTTAAAGACAGATAAAGGAGTTTGTATTTTTCTTTCAAAAACAACTAATGATCTCAGTAGCATCTCAAAACTGCACTACCTAAACAGAGTTCTACCAGAAGTTGCAAAACTGTGTAGACTGCTTTAAACTTTCCAAGTCACATCTGCTAAGGAGCATTAAGAAAAGAGGAAATTCAGCAAAACCACGAGGAGATAAAAGAATAACTTTAAAAAAAGGGGGAGACACTGTATAGCTGACCAAATAATGAGGAGGAAGGGAAGACAAAGCTAATAAAACAAACACAAATCAACTTAATATTCTCTACCATTTATTTGAGGCTTCTAACTATACTACAAAACAGGTATAATCACCATCTAGCTATACATTTAAAAAAAAAAGGTTTAGCAAGGCTGGTAACTTGCTAATAGGGACTTGGGAAACGACATTAGAGTATCGAGCTGCTTTTCAAGACCACAATTATTTTATTACCAACAGTTACTGTGTAAATAAAAAATTAGACATGAAATGGCAGTTCTGAGAAATCAATTAAAACAACATTTTTTTGGGAAGTAGATAAATTGGGAGTATATCAACAAAATAAGGGAAAAAAATTATCCTTACTGTATCTACAATCAATATGAAAAGAAAGTCTAATGAAAAATAAACATGGCCATAGACAGAATACAGTTAACATATTAATGTTCAACTTCACTAGCCAATCAACAAAACACACATTAATGAAAACTTTTTGCTCATCAGATAAATGACAAAGACCATTAATATACAATGGGAAAGGAGTACAAGAAAAAGGGCACTCTCATGTGCTAACTGTTGGGAATGAAATTAGCATAAAGGCAATTCAGCAGTTCTTACAAATATTAAAAATGCAAACATCAGATGATCCTGAAATTTCACTCTGAAAAACTGCATTCATATTGTTGCAAACATGTACAAGGACGTTGTCTGCAATATTATTACCTGTAATGGTGAAAACTTAAGTTAACTCAATGTCCAGCCATAGGAAAACAGGTCAAGGATGGCCTATTCATATTACTGATTATCCTATTTGTAATATAATAGAAAATGTCTAAGATGCAGTACCAAATGATATAGTGGCAAAAATATATACAGAAACATCATTTGAAATGCAAAGAAAACTGGCCATAAGAAAAAAGGCATACATATGTAACTATCACAAGTAATAAGCTCTTCAGATTCAGAAAAAGCTAGTAGACAAGACACAAAGAGGGCTGTAAAGAAATTCAATATACTCAAACTCAGTCTTCTATGTGTCATGGAGACAAACATATATACACACACATTTGTACAATGAAAAGCTGAATTTAAGAAAACTAAGGGAAAAAAAACAGCTACATCCAAACACTAAATAAACAGAAAAACCCCCTCACTACCCTAAATAAGGAAATAATAAAATGTCGGCCAGGCATGGTGGCTCACGCGAGGTCATGAGTTTGAGACCAGCATGGCTAACATCATGAAACCTTGTTCCTACTTAACATACAAAAAAATTAGCTGGGCGTGGTGACACACACCTGTAATCCCAGCTACCTGGGAGGCTGCAGCAGCTGCTTGAACCTGGGAGGTGGAGGTTGCAGTGAGCTGAGATCGTGCCACTGCACTCCAGCTTGGGCAACAAGAGTGAAACTCTGTCTCAAAAAAAAAAAAAAAAAAAAGAAAAAAAAAGAAAAGAAAAAGCCAAATAATAAATCAGAGGTGAGGAAAAACACAATCGCAGATACAGATTCACAACAAATCAAACCTATAGAAAATTATTTCCAAGCAAATCACTCTACCAAAATTCATCCCAGAAAAAGCACATCACACTTAAACATCACAACAACACAAAAACAATAGAAAGATACAAAACCAGATGGTTTCACAGCAGAGTGTTACACAACCTTTAAAGAACACAGAATTGCAATTTTATATCATGATTTCAGATCATGGGGAAAAAAGATGAAATGCTCTTGCTTAATTAAAAAGAAACAGAAAGAGTACCAAAAGAGCATCATGAATTTAAATTTAACAACGTACACACTCTGACCAAGAGTAGGTCAATATTAGAAACTCTACAGAAGAAATTATTTCCATTATCTAATCAAATAAAAAAAATGTGATCTCACTATTAAATTTGGTATGATCAAATCACACCCAGAAAACTAAGTTCACAAGTATTCAAAAAAAAAAAAAATGCTCAAATAATTTAAGAAAAACTCAAATAATAAAAGACAATCAGATAGCACCCTAAAGCCATTTCCATTAAAATCACAAACAAAAACATGTCTGTAATCACTAAAATTCTAGCTAATATACCACAGCAATAAAATGAAATTACTGGAGTTAAATTTTGGAGAAGAAAAGTTCTCTTGCTTTTACTGCTGTTTTTATACATATAAAATTCAAGTGAAATTTAGTTACAGTCTTAAAATGCTATTCGAATTGATAAGGGAATCTGGTATGTCATTGGTTACAAGACAAATATTCAAAATAATCCGAACAGACGATAACTAGGTTAAAATAAAAATAGGAAAAATAATGTACTCACAATGTAACAACTTTTTCTTTTTCTGAGAAAGAATCTCACTCTGTTGCCCAGGCTGGAGTGCAGTGGCTTGATCACGGCTCACTGCCGCCTCAAGCTTCTGGGCTCAAGGGATCCTCCCTCTTCAGCCTCCTGAGTAGCTGGGACTACAGACACACACCACTATGCCAGGCTATTTCTTTATTTTTTGTAGAGACACGGTGTCACTTTGTTGACCAGACTTGTAACACATTTTTACAATGCAAACAGAAACTTTTAAAATAGGATACCTATTTACACCTTACCTAAACAGAATTTAAAACAAAAACCATAATGGAAAAGTGGGAGACTACATACTGGTAAAAAGTAACAGATCAAAAATTATCCTAAACACATATGCATATGGCAATTTAACCTTTTCAGAGAGAAGCAACAGAAAAACACAGGGAGAAACAGATGACTCATCTTTTCTAGTTAAAGACTTTAATTCATTATCTTCTTATGCAGATCCAAGCAGATGCAAGACATGCCAAGATGTAGGAATATAACAAAGTAATTTTACGTAGCACACAGAATATTCTAAAAACGAGCCCTGAACAAGTACATGAAGCTTTAATAAACTGTAAAGAACCTTACATCTTACAGACTGTGCTTTCTGATCATAATG
The DNA here is from genome assembly GCA_036589455.1 of Ateles fusciceps. Classification (NCBI taxonomy): domain Eukaryota; kingdom Metazoa; phylum Chordata; class Mammalia; order Primates; family Atelidae; genus Ateles; species Ateles fusciceps. Next base: position 9,923,718 of record JAZHEH010001266.1, on the reverse strand, counting down.
CAATAAGGGTAGCTCATAAAAAACAGTTCCCAAGGGTACAATCCATGAAATAATTGATAGGCTGAAATAACAGATTTAATTTTCATTAAGATTAGAAACTTCTGCTCTGTTAAAGATAGTCTGAAGAACAAGAAGACAAGCCACAAACTGGGAGAAAATACTTGCAAAAGACTTTTCTGATAAAAAACTTACCTTAAAACTCTACAATAAAACAATATGATTAAAAAACAGGCAAAAAGATCCAAAGAAACACTTTCCCAAAGACATAAAGATGGCAAAGAAAAAAAAAAGATGCTCCAAATCGCATATAATTAGCTGCGAATTAAAGCAAGATACCACATTATACACCTATTAAAATGGCAAAAATCCAAAACACTGATAACATGAAATGCTGGTGAAGGTGTGGTACAACAGGAATTCTCATTCACTGCTGTCAGGAATTCAGAGTGATACAGCCACTTTGGAAGACAACTTCAAGGTTTCTTACAAAACTAAACATACTCTTACTATACAATCCAGCAATAATGCTCCTCATTATTAATATCTACCCAAATTAGCTGAAACTTATGCTCACACAGAAAATCTGCACATGGATGTTTACAGCAACTTTACTCATAATGACCAAATCCTGGAAGCAACCAAAATGTTCTTCAGTACATGAATGGATAAAATGTGGTACATCCAGATAATGGAATATTATTCAGTGGTAACAAGAAATGAAGTATTAAGCCACAGAAAGACAGTGGTGGAAACCTAAATGTGTATTACTAAGTAAAGAAGCCAATTTGAAAAGGCTACATACTGTATGATTTTAACTATATGAAAATCTTAGAAAAGGAAAACTGTGGAGGCAGTAAAAAAAAAAAATCAGTGGTTGCTGCAGTAGAGGAGGAAGAAATGAATAGGCAGAGCACAGGATTTCTAGGACAATGAAACTATTCTGTATGATACTGCAATGGTTGATACATATATATTCATTATACATTTGTCAAAATATATAGAATGTACAATATTAACAGTGAACCCTGACAAAAACTGTACTTTGGGATGGTAATGATTTGTCAGTGTATATTCATCAATTGTAACACATATACCAATATGGTGTGACATGCTGACTGACAGTAGGGAAGAGCAGTTATTTGTTGGGGGTATAATCTGGAAACTCTACTATCCACTCAATTTTCCTATAAACCTAAAACTGCTCTAAAAAAACAAAAGATTTTTAAACAAAAGTCCCATGTCTGAAAACCAAGAAAAACGTACCACCTAATAAAGAAATTTTTTTTTTTTTTGAGATGTCTCACTCAGTCACCCAGGCTAATGTGTGGTGGTGGTGTGATCTCGGTTCGCTGCAGCCTCAACCTTCCCAGGCTCAAGCAATTCTCCCACCTCAGCCTCCCAAGGAGCTAGGACTACAGACTACAGGTGTGTGCTACCACATCCGGCAAATTTTTGTATTTTTGTAGAGATGGGGTTTCACCATGTTACCCAGGCTGGTCTCAAACTCCTGGGCTCAAGAAATCCTCCCACCTTGGCCTCCTAAAGTGCTAGGATTACAGGCGTGAGCCACCGCGCCTGGCCAAGAAAAGTATTAATATTGGTTTAGAAATACACAAATAGAAATAAACAGTGGAAAAGGAAACACAGATATAAATGCCAGAATATGTGAGAATTTAAGATATCTTAGACAATAAAGAGCTTTCAATTAAAGTCAGAAAAAATGGTTTGATAGCTGACACGATTGGCTATTCATCTTATAGATATTTCAGATGAATCAAACACTTGATTTAAAAAAAGGCAAAAAAAATCTTTCAGGAAAATATAAGAATGAGGAAACTTTTGTAAAAATTTCAATAAACTCATAAGCTAAAAGATAACCTATGTAATTACCACATTAACATACTAAAAGGTTGTGTGGCAAGCATCATTAAAAGAAAAATCAACAGACCAATCACAAAGAAAAATATTTGAAATTCATGATTATTAAAGGGTTAGCACCAATAACATTTGACAAACTCAAAATAAAATTTGCAAGAAAAAATAAAAATAATCCAACCTAAAAATAGGAAAGGACAGGGATAGGCTAACAGAAGAGAAAGCCAAATACCAAATAAAATGTTCAATCTCATTAAGAGACAAAGAAGAACGATCACTTTAAACCCATGTCCACTCACAAAATTCAAATGAGTGATACTGGCTACTGCTGCTAGCGGTTCTTGAAGAGAAAGACGTTACACTGCACCGTTATTAGATATGTCTTTTTATATTCTTGAAAAACAACATGACCAGTTACATACTTGCCAACCCAAAAATATTATTTCTGGAATCTTTCATAGGTGTAAAAAAAAAAAAAAAAAAGTCATAATTGGGAGTGGATCCTAGATATAAACTGAATTTCCATTAATAAGTGAATGGTTTAATGTGTCTCTATGCCAAATAATACTTTATAAAGTCATTTAAAAAATTACATCTACATTAAGAAACTTACACAGATTTTCACAATAGACTTTTAAACAAGAAAAACAAAATACAAAAGTGTATATAATAAGCACACATGTGAACCAATTACATAAATGTGTTATGTATTTGTCTATGCTTAAATAACATGCAAAAAGTTCCTTAGATATTAATGGTGGTGGTTCCCTCATGGTCAAAAAATTAAGGATGAATTTTACTTTCTTCTTATGTCTGCCTTAACTCCCAATAAGCCTGCATTATTTAAATAAGCAAAACAAGCAAACAAAAAAACAAAACAAAAAAAACCATTAGGTTATGCTTTTTCAAAAATAAAAGCAGGTACTTATAGTAGAATAATATCAAATGGGCCAGGCCTGATGGCTCACATCTGTAATCCCAGCGCTTTGGGAGGCTGGAGGTGGGTGGATTACTTGAGGACAGGAGTTAAAGACCATACTGGGCAATGTGGGGAAACCCCATCTCTAAAAAAGTACAAAAATTAGCCAGGTGTGGTGGGGGCACCTGTAGTCCCAGCTGCTTAGGAGGCTGAGACAGGAGGATCACCTGGGGAGGTGGAGGTTGCAGTGAGCTGAGATCGTACCACCCCACTCCAGTCTTAGTGACAGAGACACAGTCTCAAAAAGAGAAAAGATTATCTTTTAATGTAAAGCTTAACTTGTAATTACTAGGTAAGTACTGTACGCCAACAAGTTCTGCTTCCCTTCTATGAGGGAAGAATTTAAATCCTTTTAAAAGTTGATACATACGATTCTCATCTTTCATTAAGGTCCCACCAAAACTAGATTTTAAAATAAATCAATTTTTCAATCCTTGGAATAGAAAAAAAAGGAAAACTATGGGTTACTGTAAAGATTTAGCTGACTGTACAGTAAAATAGGTTTAAAGTATGAAATTAAAATATTACAAAGGTTTAAAGAGTACTTACTGCACCAGATGCTGTACCTAAAAAATAAAAAACAGGCAACATATTTACACTGTGACAAATCGTGCTCTCATTCACAATAGTTTTAGTATTTATTCATATATTCATAGTACTTCCTCCTCCTCCTCATCCTCTCTAACCAAAGATTTTGAGACTGTCTTGACTATCTCATATGACCTATATGCTTGCTATCTTTTCCAGAAAATAAACATCTATAGCGCAAAACATTTGCAGTTTGAACTTTCAATCTACAAACCCACTTGGAGGCAGTCTGAGAAGTATTCAACTTTGCCTTTTCTCTCTTTTTTTTTTTACTATAATAGGTCATCTATTTTGCTTATTCCTCGTTCTCTACTAAGTGTATTACTAAAGCACAATAATGCCTCTAACCACTGATTCTATAGCTTTAGATTCCTGGTAAGTCTATCTAAATTCCAGAATTGTGCTGTACAAATCAGACACCAGATATCCCTATAAATTAAACTTAAAATAAGGTTTAAATTAAAATTTAAATTAAGATTAAATAAAACTTTAAAAATTCAGTTCTTCAATTACACCAGCCACATTTCAAATACTCAATAACTGCATATGTCTAGTGGCTACTGTATTTAGTAGTACAGATTACAGAACATTTCCATCACTGCAGAAAGTTCTATTAGATGGTACTGTCCTATACTACTACAGGAAAATCCTTAAGGGATTCTGAAATGCATGTTAGTCACAAAACTCATAATAATAATCTCGAACTTCAGAAGCTAGTAATTTAAATGTGTAAATAAAAAGAAGATAGAGATTGTATGTAAAACAAAACAAAAATAAATTCATACATACTGAAAAAAGAAGCTACTATAGAAGAATCTACCATACTCAAGCTACTATAGAAGGTAATTACAGAGCCAAAGCATCTTAAAAGTAACTAAAAAAAAAAAAATTAATGTAATTTTCCAGGATTGCTGAGGGTAACAGTACTCAGCTCTAGATATTTAAATAAAATAAAATAATTGTACTAGGTATTTCAGAACATTTTAGTTTAAATAAATAATGAAATCTGTGAAACATCTTAACATCAATTAAGTCTCATTTGAACCCGCAGAAAAGCACACAGTATATTTTAAACAACTTTCAACCAATACGGTTTAAAATAAACAAACGAAAAATCTTGTCATAATCGTGGGATGAAGTTCAGCATGTGGAATATTAATTTATGTGGAAAACTATGTATTCATGAATACTGGAGGCATTACTATTATATATTAAAGTTTCACTCGTCAAAATGGCCAATTATTGGGAGCTGGTATTTACTCCAATGACTATTAATACAAGGGCCAAGCAGATGAAAGGAAAGTAACTCTGAAGTAGTCCAGAAGGCCAAGGAGGGCTCATACTAAACACCTCAAGTATAGAGCCACTACATCATTCTAATGTTTGCTGAGTACAAATACGAACTCAACCAGAGTTCATTCATTTAACATATACTCTCTGAGCACCTACTGTGTTGACAGGACTACTGTTGAGTATGAGGTCTAACACATACCACTATACATAGTATACATACCTGCTGCTACATCCATACTATTTACTCCTGGCTGTAAGAGAAAAATGAAATTAGTATTATTCATCTTTTAAAAAAGTATTTTATATAAGTTCCTCATAAAGCACATTGAAATCAGTACTTGCTATGTATAATCCTCAAGCCTCTAACTCAAAGATTCTTAGCAAAACTTTTACTAGTCTCAGTTCCCCAAGCTTGCTATAAATTGTAAAAGAGATTGGCAACCTGGGGCTATGGAAGCAGTTTAAAGGTTATATGGTCACCAAGTGTAAACAGGTACTCAACCCTTTACCCACAATTTTGGAAACCAAAACACTCTGAAAACCAACTTTTTTCAAATACGTTACTAAAACTCACTACAGTGGTAACACCTGTCCTAAATGAACATGAAACTCCACAATCTTCATTTATCCCAATCTCAGTGAATATCCATTAAGTTTTGATTTAATAATATTAACGCTATAAATTAGACAGCACTGCCCTGGACCCCACAGGAAATGTTTACATATTATATGCAATGTGTTACTTTCCAGTATTATAAACAATTTTTGAAATGTATCTGGTCTTAGGGTTTTGGGTAAGACATTTGCCAACTTACCACCCCAAGGGGGTATGCCACATCTGTTCATTACAACCACTAGGGTATCAGGTAAAGATAAATAAAGAATAAAGAAGTTAAACTAACTTTTATTTCATAATAATTTATATTGCTATACTACCCAACAGAGGTGGTAAGGCTGTTCAAAAGATTTTCTAATTAATTTGCCACAGCTGAAGTCTCAGAATTGGATTTCCAATTAAATCCTGATTTCTAAATCTAGTATTAAATCTTATTGTATCAATTTATAATTAACACCCAGTGAGGTAAATATTTACTCTTTAAAACTTAAACGTTATCAGACCAATAAAATGTTTCTGGCTCACAATGTATACTTTTCAGTATTCTGGTCTTGTTTAATAGAAAATTAATCTAATAAATAAAGATGTACATACAGTATAATGTCAATATAGGGGAAAATATAAATGCCTATCATTCAAGTTACAGAAACTAAATCCAGGACAAGCACAGTGGCTCATGCCTATAATTTCAACACTGTGGGAGGCCAAGGCAGGAGGGTCATTTGAGCCCAGAAGTTTGAGACCAGCCTGGGCAACATAGGGAGACCTCAGCTCTACAAAAAATTTTTAAAAATTAGCTTGGCATGGTGGCATGTGCCTGTGGTCTTAGCTACTCAGAAGGCTGAGGTGGGAGTATTGCTTGAGCCCGGGAGGTTGAGGCTGTAGTGAGCTGTTATCATGCCACTCACTGCATTCCAGACTGGGTGACAGAGCACAGAGAAAGACTGTCTCAAAAACAAAAACAGAAACAAAAACAAAACAAAACAAAAAAAAACACAAAGAAAAGAAACTAAAACTGAAAGCTCACAGTAATTCTCATACTTTATTACAATACTACAGAGGCACTTCAACAGCTAACATGATTGCCTATAAAATACATAGATATTATTATTCCATATATAAAAGCAATCAATCAAAATATTACTTCACAGAAAATAGTTATTTTCACAAGATTACCGGTAAGGCAGGCTGCATGGAAGCCTGAGACATATGAGACATCATCATTCCAGGCATTACTGACGACATCATTCCAGGCATCTAAAATAAAAGCAAAAAAAGGTTACTATAAGACCAAAGCACTTACTACGACTTTAAGAATCCCATAATTTAAGATTAAAAACCACTAAACACTATACCATGTGAATAGTATGCTTAGTAACTGCTTGTTGAATGAATGAAGTACTTTATCAATGATCTATTTTAATATTTATGTTACCGTTTATACATACGATCAAAATTATTTTAACAAGTAAATTTAAAACTCTGGACTATTAGGTTTTTTCTAGCCCTGAATTTAAAAAAATATTAATTTAGTTGTAACACAACATTCATATTTTTCTCACTTCTTTGGAGCAAGAGAATTTAAGATAAAATTTTTTCAGTATTTTTCACCTTTGATTTTTCATATACGTATTGAATAAATTTTGCAATGTGGCACATTTCAAAATCCCAGATCAAAGGTGCTTAACATCCAAACAGTGATTTAAAAAAATACATTAAAAAAAAAACCTTTTAAAATCACAAATCATCTATCCCCTTTCTTGTACAGAAAACTTAAGGCACATATATAAATATTTAAAGATATTAGTCCGGGAGCTCAATCTACTTCACCAAGAACTGCCATTCAAATCCATGAATTAATTCTACTAAGTCTGAATAGAAATCCTGAAGATTAACACAAGTTTCTTAAGAATTTGACCCAATGCTCATCTATATTAGTATAATCCCATGTTACAATTTTGATTTTAATGACCATTAAAAAGATCTAAGGAAATTCAGAAGGGGACAAAAATTACATACAATAATCACAGGTATTGAAACAAGGTAACCAGCTATTAAACAATTTCGAAGTAAATGAACATTTTGAGAAATAAAACAACAGAAAAGAATAAGCATATAGTCAGTAGGAACATACAGATGTAAGCCTTCTGAAGGTATGTAAGAACATTCACACCCTGAATTGAATTCCTTGTGAAAGCGACCACGAAGCTAAACAAGGCTAAAGTACCTATTAAAATGAAGTACCATGGAGTTAACGGATTAAAAACAACCAATAAACTGCCTAAACATCATTAAACAAGAACTTTTTGACAAAAATTGTGACTATAAGAAAGTGGTGGCTGACTTGCAACATGGTCCAAATAATATATATTTTATTAAGGTATAGAATTTGAAAACAGAAGCACTGGCAAGCCTCCATCATCCAGACTAACAGAATCAGAGAAATAATTTACAAAATAAGGAGAAAAAAATATAAAAATGAGATGAGAAAGAACTATAACTAGGCTTACTCCCAGCCCATACATCTCCTGCCAATAGATATAACCTTACAATTAATTTTGCTTTAGGCCAATGTAAAATACGCAGAATCAGGTAATTGGTTGCGTGGGAAAGCAACCAAGATGCATGAAAGAAACAGCCGCTACTTTAAATGACCTACATATAAAATCAAAAGCTAGTAACGTATCCGAAACTAGAATTCTAAACTAAATTGAGAGATAAAGGTTTGAAAACTTAAGAGAAAAACCAATCAAAGGAACTTCTCTAAGAATTAAAGGTATTTTTAAAAGTAGAGTAAAATCTGCATAATGCAATAGAATATTTAGGTTCTCCTGCATGGTAGCAACAGATTGTACAAATAAATATAATTTCAAATTGAAATATCCTGACTTTATAACATATATAAAGATAAAATCTTATTTAAAAACAAAGCCACAAAAAAAAAAAAAAAAAACCCAACATGTAAGAGTTTACTAGACCAGGCCAATGAGACTTACAGCAAGTAATATTTGAAAATCAATAAAGAACATACAGAGTTTGACAGAGTTCTCTCTTTAACTGTCCTTCTTCCCATACCTAAAATTTTTAAACACCTGAAAAATGCTCCTTTAGACTGGAAATCATGGTATTGATTATAGAACGAGATTTAATGTCAAATAAAAAGCTACATTCTCCCTCAGAGATCTCTGTAAATTCTGGAGGTGAAGACCAGTTAATCTTGTTTTACCTGAAAAACTAATCTGCAAGTCCTAAATTACATACAACTGAATATCCTGAAAGTAAATAGATCATTAATATAATTTAAATCAAAACTGTGATGTTTACATAAAACCAAATAACAAAACCAAAATATGCAAAATACTGTATTTTGTATGAAAAACTTATTGTTAAGAATTGGAGAAATTTAAAGTTCCTTTAGAGGACTGAGCATTCCAGAAAAGTCTGTTTTTCAAAGTCTAAAAAATCTACTTTGTGGCAATGTTATGATTCCTATTTTCTATTAATTCTAGGACACACATAACAGAGACATGTTTTACAATTTCTTTCTTTGAAGCTGAATCTTTCAAAGAATTTGTGTTGATTTATGCCAGTCACTTTGGCAGCACCATCAATCTGAGATCATTAAAAGTTTCTAAGCTATCTATTCTTTTAACACTTACTGTTAATGGGAATACAGGATGCAAACTTACGAGAACTGGCTATGGTTCAAATCCTCAAAAGTGATTTTTCCCTCCCTCATCCCAATAACAAGAGTTGAAACATTCAAGTTTTTTTGCTCTCTCCTCTGGCATGGTAGGTATACTTTTTTCACATAGAGGGTAGAGTCCTTTGGTGTCTCAGCTTTATCTGTTCAGTGTTTTAAATTTTCCAATTAGGATTTTTTTCACTGTCTTAGGGGCACATAAAATACAGTCATGTGTCATTTAATGACTGTATGTTCTGAGAATTGTGCCGTAGGAGATATCATTATTGTGTATCATAGAATGCACTTACACAAACCTGGATGGTTATAGCCTACTACACATCTAGACTATTATGGCACAGCCTTATTGCTCCTCAGCTACAAATCTTTATAACATGTTACTGTACTGAATACTGCAGGCAACGGTAACACAATGGTGTTTGCATATCTAGACACAGAAAAAATATAGTAAAAATAAGGTATGATATGATCTAACAGGAACACCATTGTATATGTGGTCTGTCATTTACCAACACTTCACTATGTGGCCCATGACTGAAATCAGGGTCTCACCATCTCACCACTTAAGTTCAATGAAAATGAGATTTTGCTTCAAAAGATAAAGGGGAAAAATTCTTAATTTAGTTGCTATAATAATGCCACAACGAATTCCACATGCCACATCATTCTTAAGTCTACAAAGTGGTAGTTCATATTTACTTAATGTGAAGCATACTGTAAAATCAAAATCATGTACTGCTTTACAAATTACCATTTAAACTACTTTGGCAAGTATGTAAAAGTGTGGTAATTAAGAATTTTTAGTTGTTTGAGACATAAACTAAGATTTCCTAAAATGTTAAACATTTGAATATTTTAAACACTTTGGCACCTTTAAAAAATGTAGCTGATATATAATATTTGATATAATTCATAAGTGGCCAACCATATGTATATTTCATTATAAACCATTAAGACGAATTATAAAGATGTTCTACAAGAATCATCAGTTTGAGGAAAGTAACTAAATGAGCAAAAACTAGTGAGCACAACACAACCTACTCAGTCATTCTTAGCATCCCAGAAACTTTCTAATGTTATATATAAACAAACATATTTCATTTATCACTCTACATATTTTTAAAAATGAAAATAAAAAGCAGTAGTAATGCAAGCGGTATCAACACTACAGCAAATTTTATAAAGTATAAACTAAATCGGTCCAATTTTACCATGATATGAAAAAAAAGCACTTTAAAAGTAAAGAACTTCACGAGGAACTCACAAGTTCTTTCCTTCAAAATTTTACTGAAGTTTTCCTGCGAGAATAAATCACAAACAATTGGATCTATCTTTTGCTTAGTATTACAAAACAATCCCCTGAAAAAAATATTAACTACTAAATTTGGTGGTTTAAAAAAAAACCACTCTTGCTGCAAACCTGTAACAGAACACTGATAACCTAAATAAGTTTGATGTTTGCCTTTTTACTTGGGGCTCTTCATTAAGGGTGCTAAAGTAAAATTCCAAAAGATAAGTACAGCCTAGAAAGGCTGTTTAGTATTTTAAAACAACTATCTCATATACCACTAAGTTATTTTATAAATACATAAACACCAAAAATCTTTGAATAAATCCAAAAACTGAAACTTTAAAGAGAACTAAACATTCATTCAATTGGAAATAAATGGAAATATCTATGTTTAAAGTATACCCTTAGCAACCAAAAGTAACTGGTGGCATTTTGCGGAAATCATTTAACCTATTTCCTCTTCATCTAAAGCAAGCCTGTCCAACCTGCAGGCCATGGGCCACGTGAGGCCCAGGACAGCTTTGAATGTGTCAGAACACAAATCTGTAAGCTTTCTTAAAACATTCAGAATGTTTTTGTCTTTTTTTAAAGCACATCAGCTATTGTTAGTGAATTTTATGAGTGGCCTAAGACTATTCTTCCAATTTGGCCCAGGAGAGCCAAAAGACTGGATACCCCTCATCTAGAGCAATATAAATTCAAACCATCATTTTTTGATAAGAAACATTTAGATACATAAAGGATAGACAATATTTGTACAAACTGTAATCCTGTAGAATAGAACCTTACCATGAATTAAGACAAGTTCCAGCATTCAAAATTTACTAAACTCTCTCAACCTACAGAATTTAGAACTGCTGAACTACAGCAACCCCTTCAGGTTCTAAGGAGGTTAATTAACTCAATTACATAATCTTATACTGCTATGCAGACAATGCAGACTGGCAGAATTCCTATCATTTACCAAAGGTGTGATCTTGGCCTAATTTTTTTTACCTCTGTGGACCTCAAATTCTTCATCAATGAGAAAAACAGTATTCATCTGATAGGATTATTATTGAGAACAAATGTGATAATACAGGTAAGACACTTAGAAGCAGGCTAATTAAATGATGTAATATGTATTTTATTATCTATCACTGCTCTCCATTTAATCAAGGTAGCTTTTATGTCATCCCTTCCCTCATCTATTCCTTATCTATCTCTCAAGTACTTCAGTTCTTTTAAGGTATCTAGGGAAAATATTGTAAAACCACCATAATATTCAATAGGAACGATTACATGTCAATTTCAGATTAAGATCATGTTTAGTGCTGGCTCTGGGCCTTACTATTCGCATTCGTAAACTGGACATCCAATCCATCTAGTCAACCCACTTTTCAGTCAAGAGGATCAAATTCAACAGGCTATCTGAATCCCTCAAAGTTTATATAAGCATGACGACAATAATTCTTCTTGACACAAATTATAGAAATAGAGCTAAATGACAAAGAACTGTATCACTTGATTTTTTAAAAAGTTCTAATCATAACTGGGGGATACACAAAAATTGTATTGCCTCAATTAAGTCATACAGAATTAATGACTTTAAAACTTACTCTACAAAGTCACCCAAGCCTTCTTTAGACACGAGTAGTATACAAGGACACAAGAATGTTATTGCCCCTTTCCCTAAGTCTTACAAGCTAGATTCAGTAGCATATCTAGCTAAATCTTTATTCAGTATAAGAAAGGGTCTAATTTTCTATACCTAACAATATATGATCATAAATATGCAATGACTTAGAAATTACCGAAGAGTCATCTTTCAAAGAAGTAACAACTTTCTTGATTCCACATAGCCAAATGAGTGTTTTCAAAGAGGAACTTAATGCTTATTTATCAAAAGGTAATTTTAAAAGTCTTAGCCTGAACTGAAGATCAGGACCTAATGACTAGGATCCCATTCACAATGTAATGTAAATTTTGTTTAAAAAGATCAAATTCTATGATAGGTATAAGAATTTTGTTAAAATAAAAACAAAAACCAAGAGGGATCCAAGATGGTCGAATAGGAACAGCTCTGGAATGCAGTCCCCAGCGAGAACAATGCAGAGGGTAGGTGATCACTGCATTTCCAAACAGACCAGAAGATTCCCAGGCTAAATAGCGCCACGAGTTTCCAGCACGGCTGTTACAGCCCGCGCAGCAGGTCTCCGCACAAAAACTTACAAATCTGGGTGGCTGTTTCAACCGGCGCCTGGAACGCCTTGGAGACAGAGCCACCCATTCAACTGAAAAAAAGGGCGCTGAAACAGGGAGCCAGGTGATCCCCAACAAAGACCAGTAATCTGAAATGCTCTGGATTGAGAGTTTCACAGCAAGCACAGCTGGACCCGGCATGGTCCAGCTCTGTGGAGGGGAGGGCATCCACCATTACCAAGGCAGTCCGCCATACAAGGCAGTCCGCCACTACCGAGGCAGTCCCCCCACTACCGAGGCAGTCCGCCATTACCGAGGCAGACCACCATTACTGAGGCAGACCACCATTACCAAGGCCATTCTAACTACACCTCTATAAACAAAACTGCAAGGAAGTTCACACAGCAGCTGGGCAGAGCCCACCGCAGCTCAGCAACACCTTTGCTGGCAGACTGTGACTAGGCTACCTCCTTGCTGGGCAGGGCATCTTTGAAAAAAGGCAGCAGCACATGAGGAACTCATAAATAAAGCCCCATCTTCCCAGGACAGAGCCCCTAGGAAAAAAAAGGCGGTTATGAGTTCCACTTAAAAGTACCTGCCCAGCAGCTCTGAACAGAACAACTGAGCTCACAGCTCAGCACTTGAGCTCCTATAAGGGACAGACTGTATCCTCAAGCAGCTCCCTCGACCCCCATACATCCAAAGAGACACCTCATAATGGAGAGCTCAGGCTGACATCTGGTGGGTATCCTTCTGCAACTAACATAACAGAAGAAGAAACAGAAACCCTTAATGTTAGGCAGCTGCCGCAGGTGAGCCCCAGGCAAGCAGGGTCTGGAGTGGACCTCCAGCAATCCTAAAGCAGAGGGCCCTATTAGAAGGAAAACTAAACAACAGAAATAACTTCATCATCAAGAAAAAGGATGTCCACTCAAACCCCATATGAAACTCACCAACTACAAAGACCACAGGTAGATAAATCCATGAATATGGGAAGAAACCAGCGCAAAAAGGATGAAAACACCCAAAACCAGAATGCTGCTCCTCCTCCAAGGGATCACAACTCCTCATCAGGAAGGGAACAAAGCTAGATGGAGAATGAGTCTGATGAACTGACAGAAACAGGCTTCAGAAGGTGGGTAATAACAAACTTCTCTGAGTTAAACATGTTCTAACCCAATGCAAAGAAACTAAGAACCTTGAAAACAGGTTTGACGAAATGCTAACGAGAATGACAGCTTAAAGAAGAATACAAATGACTTGATGGAGCTGAAAAACACAACACAAGAACTTCATGAAGCATACACAGGTTTCAATAGCCAAATCCACCAAGCAGAAAAAAGGATATCAGAGACTGAAGATCAACTCAATGAAATAAAACAAGAAGGCAAGATTAGAGAAAAAAGAAAGAAGGAATGAACAAAGTCTACAAGAAATATGGGATTATGTGAAAAGACCTAATCTACATTTGATAGGTGTACCTGGGTGTACCTGAATGTGATGGAGAGAACGAATCCAAGCTGGAAAACACTCTTCAGGATATTACACAGGAGAATTTCCCCCACCTAACAAGGCAGGCCAATATTCAAGTCCAGGAAATACAGAGAACACCACAAAGATATTCCTCAAGAAGAGCAACTCCAAGGCACATTATCATCAGATTCACCAGGGTTGAAATGAAGGAAAAAATGCTAAGGACAGCCAGAGAGAAAGGTCAGGTTACCCACAAAGGGAAGCCTATCAGACTCACAGCAGATCTCTCAGCAGAAACCCTACAAGCCAGAAGAGAGTGGGGGCCAATATTCAACATCCTTAAAGAAAAGAACTTTCAACCTAGAATTTCATATCCAGCCAAACTAAGCTTCATAAGCGAAGGAGAAAGAAAATCCTTTACGGACAAGCAATTGCTGTGAGATTTCATCACCACCAGGCCTGCCTTACAAGATCTCCTGAAAGAAGCACTAAACATGGAAAGGAACAACCAGTACCAGCCACTCCAAAAACATACCAAATGGTAAAGACCATTGACACAATGAAGAAACTGCATCATCTAATGGGCAAACAAATCAGCTAGCATCAAAATGGCAGGATCAAATTTACACATAACAATATTAACCTTAAATGTAAATGGGCTAAATGCCCCAATCAAAAGACACAGACTGGCAAATTGGATAAAAAGTCAAAACCCACCAGTGTGCTGTATCCAGGAAACCCATCTCACATGCAAGGACACACATAGGCTCAAAATAAAGGGATAGAGGAAGATTTACCAAGCAAATGAAGAGCAAAAAAAAAAGCAGGAGTTCCAATCCTAGTCTCTGATAAAATAGACTTTAAACCAACAAAGATCAAAAGAGACGAGGGCATTACATAATGGTAAAAGGATCAATGCAACAAGAGCTAACAATCCTAAATATATATGCACCCAATACAGGAACACCCAGACACATAAAGCAAGTTTTTAATGACTTACAAAGAGACAGACTCCCACACAATAATGGTGGGGAAATTTTAACACTCCACTGTCAATATTAGATCCATGAGACAGAAAATTAACAAGAATATCCAGAACTTGAACTCAGATCTCGACCAAGCAAACCTAACAGACATCTACCCCAAATCCACAGAATATACATTCTTCTCAGCACCACATCACACCTACTCTAAAATTGACCACATGATTGGAAGTAAATCACTCCCCCAGCAAATGCAAAAGAATGGAAATCATAACAAACAGTCTCTTAGAACACAGTGCAATCAAATTAGAACTCAGGATTAAGAAACTAACTCAGAACTGCACAACATCATGGAAACTGAACAACTGGCTCTTGAATGTTGACTGGATGAACAATGAAATGAAGGCAGAAATAAAGATGTTCTTCAAAACCAACGAGAACGAAGACACAACATACCAGAATCTCTGGGACACATTCAAAGCAGCATCTAGAAGAAAATTTTTAGCAATAAATACCCACATGAGAAGCAAGGAAAGATCAAAAATCGACACCCTATCATCAAAATTGAAAGAGCTAGAGGAGCAAGATCAAAAAAACTAAAAAACTGGCAGAAGACAAGAAATAACTAAGATCAGAGCAGAACTGAAGGAGACAGAGACACAAAAAACCCTTCAAAAAAATCAATAAATCCAGGAGCTGGTTTTTAGAGAAGATCAACAAAATAGACAGACTGCTAGCCAGATTAATAAAAAAGAAAAGAGAGGAGAATCAAATAGAAGCAATAAAAATGGGTAAAGGGGATATCACCACTGATTCCACAGAAATACAAATTACCATCAGAGAATACTACAAACAACCCTATGCAGATAAACCAGTAAACCTGGAAAAAATGGATAAACTCCCTCGGACACTTGCATCCTCCCAAGCCTAAACCAGGAAGAAGTCTGAACCCTAAACAGACCAATAACAAGGGCTGAAGTTGAGGTAGTAATTAATAGCCTACCAACCAAAAAAGCCCAGGTCCAGATGGGGTTCACAGCCGAATTCTACAAGATATACAAGGAGGAGCTGGTAGCACTCCTGAAACTATTCCAAACAATACAAAAAGAGGGAATCCTTCCCAAATCATTTTATTAGCCCAACATCATTCTGATATTAAACCTGGCAGAGACTCAACAAAAAACGAAAACTTCAGGCCAATATCCACGATAAACATAGATGCAAAAGTCTTCAATAAAATACTGGCAAACCGATTGCAACAGCACATCAAAAAGCTTATCCACCACGATCAAGTAGGCTTCATCCGGGGGATGCAAGGCTGCTTCAACATACATGACTATAAATGTAATCCACCACATAAACAGAACCAAAGACAAAAACCATATGATTATCTCAATAGATGCAGAGAAGGCCTTCGACAAAATTCAACAGCCCTTTATGCTAAAAACCCTCAAGAAATTAGGTATCGATGGAATGTATCTCAAAATAAAAGCTATTTACAACAAACCCACAGCCAACATCATACTGAATGGGCAAAAACTGGAAGCATTCCCTTTGAAATCTGGCACTAGACAAGGATGCCCTCTCTTACCACTCCTATTCAATATAGTATTGAAAGTTCTAGCCAGAGCAATCAGGCAAGAAAAAGAAATAACGGGCATTCAATTAAGAAAGGAGAAAGTCAAATTGTCTCTATTTGCAAATGACATGATTGTATATTTAGAAGGCCCCATCATCTCAGCCCAAAAATCTCCTTAAACTGATAAGCAACTTCAGCAACGTCTCAGGATACACAATCAATGTGCAGAAATCACAAGCATTCCTATACACCAATAACAGAATTAAAAAGAGCCAAATCAAAAACAAACTGCCATTCACAATTGCTACAAAGAAAATAAAATACCTAGGAATACAACTAACAAAGGAGGTAAAGGATCTCTTCAAGGAGAACTACAAACCACTGCTCAAGGAAATCAGAGAGGACACAAACAGATGGAAAAACATTCCATGCTCATGGTTAGGAAGAATCAACATTGTGAAAATGGCCATCCTGCCCAAAGTAATTTATAGATTCAATGCTGTCCCCATCAAGCTACCTATGACCCTCCTCACAGAACTGGAAAAAACCACCTTAAACTTCATATGGACCCAAAGAGAGCCCGCATAGCCAAGACAATTCTAAGCAAAAAGAACAAGCTGGAGGCATCACGCGTACCTGACTTCAAACTATACTACAAGCCTACAGTAATCAAAACAGCATGGTACTGGTACCAAAACAGAGATATAGACCAATGGAACAGAACAGAGGCCTTGGAGGCAATGTCACACATCTACAACCATCTGATCTTTGACATTAGATCATTAGAGTGAACCAGCAACCAACAGAATGGGAAAAAATTTTTGCAATCTACCCAGCTGACAAAGGGCTAATCCAGAATCTACAAAGAACTAAAACAGATTTACAAGAAAAACAAACAAAGCCATTCAAAAGTGGGTGAAGGATATGAACAGACACTTTTCAAAACAAGACATTTATGAAGCCAACAAACATAAAAAAGTGCTCATCACTAATTATTAGAGAAATGCAAATCAAAATCACATTGAGATACTATCTCAGGCCAGTTAGAATGGCGATCATTAAAAAATCTGGAGACAACAGATGCTGGAGAGGATGTGAAGAAACAGGAATACTTTTACACCGTTGGTGGGAGTGTAAATTAGTTCAACCATTGTGGAAGAGAGTGTGGCGATTCCTCAAGGACCTAGACACAGAAATTCCATTTGACCCAGCAATCCCATTACTGGGTATGTATTCAAAGGATTATAAATGGTTCTATTATAAAGACACATGCACACGTATGTTCATTGTGGCATTGTTTACAATAGCAAAGACCTGGAACCAACCCAAATGCCCACTGATGAACAAGGAA
Source organism: Ateles fusciceps (assembly GCA_036589455.1). Lineage (NCBI taxonomy): Eukaryota > Metazoa > Chordata > Mammalia > Primates > Atelidae > Ateles > Ateles fusciceps. The sequence goes on along the minus strand of JAZHEH010001266.1, from coordinate 9,905,806 downwards.
AATGTGGCACATATACACCACGGAATACTATGCAGCCATAAAAAATGATGAGTTTGTTTCCTTTGTAGGGACATGGATGAATCTGGAAACCATCATTCTCAGGAAACAGACACAAGAACAGAAAATCAAACACCACATGTTCTCACTCATAGGCGGGTGTTGAACAAGGAGAACACATGGACACAGGGAGGGGAGCATCACACACTGGGGTCTGTTGGCGTGGGGGTAATAGGGGTGGGACAGTGTAGGGGTAGGGAGGTTGGGGAGGGATAACATGGGGAGAACGCCAGATATAGGTGACGGGGGGGGATGGAGGCAGCAAACCACATTGCCATGTATGTACCTATGCAACAATCCTTCATGTTCTGCACATGTATCCCAGAACCTACAGTGCAATAACATATATATATATATAAAAGTATTCAGAAAAAAAATAAAAACAAAATCCAAAGCCTAAGACCAACCAATCTGAATTTCAACTCAAGGTGGTTCCTCACTAGTCCTTCAAGACACATGACTAACAGAATCACTCAGATTGGGAGAAGATTCAGATTTCCACTTCTGAGTTCACTGAGAAAGAAGCAAAAGTAGATTTCCTTTTAATTCCACCAATGCAAAATATCACATCTTTAATAACTGCTAAATACAACTAACTTGTTTAAAATAACTGATACATAATGTATGATTACTTGACTAGTCAGCGAAACAAAGTAAATACAGGTTGAGTAGCCTTTATGCAGAATGCCTGATAAAGACTGCTTTGGATTTTTTCAGATTTGCAGATATTTGCCTTTTTAACTATTGGTTGAGCATCCCTAATTCAAAAATCCAAAATGTTCCAATGAGCATTTCCTTTGAGTGTAATGTTGGCACTCAAAGTTTTAGATATTGGAGCATTTCTGGTTTCCAGATTAGGGATACTCAACCAGTATAAAATATTCATAGCTACTAGATTTCCAAATGTACAGAAATACCGTAACAGCCAAATCAGCAGTTAGAAGACAAAAACAGAGCTCAGAATGGCATCTCAAGAATGATCTCCTTGAGAGCAGGAAATACATCACCTGTACACTAAGCACCATACCCAAAACACTTAAATATGTACTGACTAAAAGAAAAATAAAGATAACGGGGGAAAAAGAAAAGAAGAAAAGACTAGTAGTTTCTACAGGGAACGTAATCTATTAATTCCTACTTACAAACCTTCACAACACAGACCTATTTCTCTAGGTTAAAAACAGACTGGGCAGGGCGACTCACGCCTGCAATCCCAGCACTTTAAGAGGCCCAGACAGGAGGATTATTCGAACCCTGGAGTTCGAGACCAGCTGGCCAACACGGCAAAACCCCGAGTCTACCAAAAATACAGAAATCAGCTGTTCATGGTGGCGTGCGCCTGTGATTCCAGCTACTCGGAGAACCCAGGAGTATGAGGTTGCAGTAAGTGCACCACTGCACTCCAGCCTGGGTGACAAACAGTCTTTCTCCAAAACAAACAAACAAACAAACAAAAATCCCTAGTACACTGCTATGGTTTATGCACATGTACCAAGTGTTTTTTTTTTAAAGACGGAGTTCTGCTATAGTTCTCAGGCTGGAGGGCAACTGTGCGATACCGGCTAACCGCAACCTCCAACTCCCAGTTCATGGGATTCTCCTGCCTCAGCCTCCCAAGTAGCTGAGATTACAGGCATGTGCCACCATGCCCAGCTTATTTTCATATTTTTAGTAGAAATGGGGTTTTACCATGTTGGTCAGGCTGGTCTCAAACTCCTGACCTCAAGTGATCCACCTGCCTGTCTCCCAAAGTGATGGGATTACAGGCGTGAGCCACCATGCCCAGCCTCAAATCTTTACTATTAATACTATTAGTCTTGTCAGCAATATTCCTAACAAGCCTAATTTAAAAATCAAAGGTTAATCTGTGGATTTGTTCCCCCTTTTTGATCCACTATCTAATGAATACATTCATTGTACTCTATAAGTTGCTTCATTTATGTATATGGTGTGTTAATACTAACTTATTTTGATGCTGCCTTTTTCTACTGAAGAGTAAACTAAAATAAAGGGCCCTAATTCAGCATTTCTCACAAAATGCTAATTCCATACAACGTGCTACACAAAGCAAAACAAACAGATAAAGGAGTTAGAGAAACTAGGGAAGTGGGGGATTGGGGGGAGATGGTGAAATAAAACAGAAACACTGAGTAAAAATTGTAAAGGGCTTCTGTAAGACTTCTAAGCATCTTAGTAAATATTACGCCTTGTGAATTTCAAAGGGGGAGGGGGGAGATGCAGGTCATTCTTCCAAACTAATATGGTCTTTCTTAAATATTTCCACACTTAGTTTGTGACTAGATGAGTTCGTATCTAAATGAACTACTATCTAAAGATAATGAAAATAAATTTCTGTAGTCTCACTAGTAACATTTGTCTAAAAATCTAACCACATTCTGTCTAAAATTTACACATACTAGGTCTGAGTTATTTCTTAAAGCACTCGCCTGAGTCATTCACATGCACCCAGAAGTTACCCAAATTCAAGAATTATGAGCAGATAGCCTAAAAAACAAAAATTCTGTCTCTTTTTGTCACTGACTAATGTCCAATTCAATGGCCTGGATCCTGTAGCTACTCAAAAGTAAGGGTAATTCAGAAGGGACAGCAACAAGTAAATCTGTCAAATCAGTCATGTAAGTCTAAGATACCAATACACTGAATTTCTCTGCAAAGCTTACATTCTACTTTATCATTTTCCCCTGAGGTATGGAAAACACCTTCGGCAAAACTTTTTAAAGAGATGATCATCAATTAAGTCACATTTGCCTGTATTTTCAAATGCAGTCATTCCCTGGTAACCTTATGGGACTGGTTCCTGGATGACACCCTCCATATCAAAGTCTGAGGATGCTCAAATCCCTTTTATAACATGGCACAGTATTTGTGTGTAACCCACACACATTCGTGTATACTTTACCTCTAAATTACTTGTAATACCTTATACAATGTAAATCCTATGTAAAGAGTTGTTATACTATATTTTTAAAAATTTGTATTTTTCGTTGTTGCTTTTTTTAAAGACTATTTTCCATCCGTAGTTGCTTGAATCTCTGGATACAGAGGTTCAACTGTAAATGGAAGTATTTTAGCTTTATTCTCCAAACAAAAATTATTTCATCTTATTTATGTTTCACTTTTGTCAAATGAAAATGAAAGAGTAAAGAGGCAGACACTAAAAACAAGAATAAGTAGTAACAACGTACAGTCACAAGTAACCACTGGAAACAGTCACATGTAACACTGACTGACTTACGGGCTTATACTGCAGGAAAGAATACCTGTGTATTTGTTTCATTCATTCAACAAGTATTTTACTGAGCACCCACGATGTGCCAAGAACTGTGCTCAGCACCTATACGCTTTTATAAAGTACAGAACAGAGCCCCTGCCCTCTAAGAGCTTACAATCTATTACTTGTTGGAAAATTAAAGCAAATAAGAAACCATAAAACAAGTCAGTAAGTGCCAAAATAAGTAAAACAGTTAAGAGTTATGGGCAGATTACATATATGTTCTTTAATAATCTGAAGGGGAGGTACATGTTGACAAAAGTTATTTATGAGAAGCTTTTGGAGAAGCAGGACTTGAAGTAGTAGAACATAGGTAACAAAGCAAAGTTCATGGTGATAGTGAGCTGCGAGCAGGAGGGTAAGAACAGCGGAAGTCTGAAGTTGTGAGCTAATATAATCGAGATACTCTGAAAAGACCAGCCTAAGTTCAAATTAGGGAGTGTGAAGACATGCAGCCTTGAATCCTGCTTTGACATGTACTATGGGAGATTATTCAAAGTTAAGCTGTGGAATTTAGATACTATGTTATTGGCACTGAAAATACTGGAGATTCTTGGGCAAGGAGATAACACACTAAAGTCTAGAGCTTATTGGGGTTGGGGGGACATCCTTGAAGCAAGAAAACCAACTCAACTCAAAAACTGTTGAATAACCTAGGCATGGGAGAGTGATGACTTGGGCTCATGTGATAGCAGGAATAGAAATAAAATAAGATCTGTTAGAGCCAGCCTTACTCAATATAGGAACAAGAAAATCAACCTCATTTGTAAAAACCAATTATTTATCAGTTTTCTGACCAAAGACCAAAAAAAAAGGTACTGAATAAATAGAATTAGGGAGGCATTACTGAAGGAATTTTCTATTTTTTTTATTTCCATATCATCCCATAAAATCTGATATCTACTCTTACCAAATGATCTGAAAGGAATCATAGGCTATTAGAGCTGAAAGGGACCTTAAGTCGCTTAGTCTACTCTTCTCATTGGAAGAGAAAAATGAAGACTCAAAACAGGGAGAAAAAAAAAAGCCAGCTAGTAGGACTCTCTGAGGCAAAGGCATAATCATCTGTGATAAAGATGGCAGGATTTGCATGTCCTTTGTGTAGAAAAGATGAAAGAGTAAGACATGAAAACATTATTTACTATAAACACTGAGGAAGAAAGAAGACAGCCTCATATATAATTTTATTTTGATAGAAATCTCTACAAAAAATCTTTATTTTATTTTTTTTTTTTTTCTTTTTTTTTTTTTTTTTTTTTTTTTTTTTTTTTTTTTTTTTTTTTCCCTTTTCCGCTTTGCGGATCTTTCTCCACCCCTCCAAGTTTTTCCCTGGCCCCCCCCTCCCCGGGTCGGCCCCCCCCCTCCCCCCCCCCGGCTCCTCCCCGGCCCCCCCCCCCCCCCCCCCCCCCCCCATTATTTTTTTGAAATAAGATCTTACTGTCACTCAGGATGGAGTGCAGTGGTGTGATCTTGGCTCACTGCAGCCTCGAACTCCCAGGTTCAAGCAATCCTTCTGCCTCAGCTCCCTAAGTAGCTGGAATGACGGGCGTATGCCACCATGCCCAGCTAATTTTTTTTTTTTATCTTTTTTGAGGGACAGGGTTTCACCATGTTGCCCAGGCTGGTCTCAAACTCCTAAAGCTCAAGTGATGCTCCTGTCATGGCCTCCCAAAGGGAAATTTTTGAGTACTGCTATTCAGCAGGGAAAATTCTTTATCTTTCTCTACTAACACGGTTTTTAAACCAGTGATCCCTCAAAGCATCTTAAATTACATATTATTTAAAGCTTAAACAATTTGTAAGGTCTCTTTCAGCTGTAAGATCCTATAACTCTAAAAGTATGACTTTCCTATAATGTTACATAGAGTAAGAGGCAAATTTAATCTATAATATAGAAAACTGAAATAAACCTAAAAGAATATTAAGCTCAATCTGATAATCACCAAACATTTATTACTACTAGAGTCAGCCTAAATGCATGAGATGGCACTCTAGGTCATCTCATGAATTAAGAAAAAAAATTTGACCACACCACTTCTTTAAGGTAAGTAACTTGATGCATTTGAGAAATTATGAACCCTGCTTCCATACATCATTATGCTACACAGTCTGCATATCATTTTACAAACAAGTTTTAAAATTTCATGTCATACTTGGTAACATTCCAAAGAACACAATCATTTGCCAAGTAAAACTGCCACCAATGTTAGTCTTTAGCTGGTCCCAGCATGAGATGTTCATGCAAACCAGTCAATACATGAAGGTTTTCATAACCTTCAGTCCCAAAGTCTAAAGAATTTGTGAACCAACTTTTTAAAACTGCATGGCAGAACCCTCCCAACTGTCACTACTATGAATGATAAAGACATCCTGCTTCTTCTCAATTATCTTCTGACCACTCACTGCTCATCAGTACTTCTGAGAGTGGCAGAAGAAATAATACGGGAAAAAAGGATCAATGGTGCTATTTGCTATCACCTTTAATTTTTAAAGCAATGTTTACAGAGTTTCAAATAAGATTTCTGATTTGAGAATTCAAATTATCCAAGCTCTCTGTTACAAAGCTAAAATAAGAATTTGTTTTACCAAGATTTGGGCCCTATATTTGTTAGTGAGATATTAAGGGGAGAAAAGGGAATGATATAATTCTGACAAAAACAGTGGAGATTCTTTTGGGACTTTCAAAGTGTAACTCTTACTAAAACATTCATTTATTATACAAACAGGAGCCTTCAGAGGGAGAAGAATTCTAAACATCTAAATAATCAGGTATACTTAAAGGCATATGGCATATATTCGCCTAGGAAAAAGCAGAAGAAAACCACACCAAAAAAAAAAAAAATTAGTTACTTAAATGGATGTGTACCAAGTAGCTAGTAAACTTACTAGAAAGATGGTCACTGATATAGCTAAAGAGAAAGGGCCATAAAGCAAACTGTGACCAGCTTATGTCAATGAGATACATGAAAGTACTTTTAAAAAATAAAATCTGCATTTTTTTTTTTTTTTTAACTGGAAATATGACTAGCTGGTATCTTGGTTTTGGTAGTGCAATAGCACCATTACAGCAAGGGTAAGCAGGTCAATCCCTTGCAAAACTTACCTTGATTGGCCCAATGGAAACAGAAGGCCCCAGAAAAGAGAGAAGCATCTGGCAGTAGCAAATTGTTTTATTTTATCTTTCTGTGGAAAGAAACTAATTTTAAATAAGAACCAGAGCATTTAAAGAATAAATATTTTTAAAGCTCATTATCTAGTTAGAGCAGCTCTACCAAGAAAACAAGAAGAGCTCCTTGCTGCTTAGAGATGGAAAGAAACAGAAGAGGAATCAAAGTTGTTTCTCCATCACCTAGAGAGTTTTAAAATTTGTGTTATTCTAGAGTGACAGAATAAAAGGCTCTTTTATTTAAAGAACTCCTGCAGGCAGAATCTTTTGGGGCTGGTGCCTTAGAATATTTTTTTTTTTTTTTAACAAAATTAAGGGCAATATTCCAAATTAAAAAAAAAGGAAATCACTTGACATTAAGCCCTTCTACTCTTAAGGTTAAGTAAAAAGAGACAGACACATAGCAAGCTCCTTTTCCCACTGCAATTTCACCAATAACTTTAACCATGAAAGCTTAAACAATTATCAAACAATACTAATTAGCAAAAGATCACATGAAATTGGCTTCCAAAATATTTTGTTAGCCTAAATTTTTGATGATTTATGGAAATACTCAAATGGAAATAACCCAGCTACCAAAAGATTATAGAACTTAACATGGAGCACAAAATTACTCATGGTAACTGACTTGTTACCTTTCTTGGATGCTTCTCTAGAAACTCAGTTCTACCGAAATCACTAAATACCTTTTGATCCAAATCACTCCTACAAAATGTCCATTTACAATTTATGCTAGAGATGGAAGGGACAGCTCAAAAGCAGGAGTGTATAAGCAATAAGCATTAAAAAAAAATTGTGAGAATGGAAAATGAACTACCTATTTGGCACTGTCCTATGAACAATCAGAACTATAGAGCACAAACTCCCTACCCTTCCTCACCCTCCTCCAGCACAGAAAGAGGAAGATATTACAGGAATAAAATCCCCTCTAAGCCAAATGCCTAAACAATTGCTATTTTCAGATTCTATTTATTTACATGGTCCACCGAGATCAGCTATGTTGCTCTATCAAATAATATTTACTCTTAGAACATTAACTTCGACTGGCATGCTTGAAAAAATAATCATTAAAAAATAAAAGCCTGGATGCACACTGTTACTTTTAAATAATAAAGAAAAAAATTCTTTCCTTGAGGTCATCAGTAAATTTCTCAGAAGATTTTTTCATTACATTCAAATGTCCGTTAGTCATGATTCAACATTTGGCTTACTTGAAATTATTCGGGCATAAACTAATTCTTAAACAACTATAAGTACTGACCTAGATTTTGAAATCTTGACAGAATATCTGAGGCAAAAACAAATAAATAAGTGCAAAATAAAACAAAAACATTCTTACTTGTCCCATTGGTGGCCCTCCCATAGGGGGCATCATCTGCGGCATCATTCCGTGAGGTACAGGAGGCATGTTTGCTCTCTGACCAATAGGGTGCATTCCCATTGGGGCATAATGCATGCCAGGGTGCCCCATCTGCAAAACAGTGAACATTTTTAAATGAGCAAATAACACTAAATGCTTCTTAAAAATCTCATTTCAACAAATCAGTTATCTGCGACACAATATTAAGCTTATGTGTAATCACATAATTGGATCAGTCTATACTTTAAACAAAATGCATTCTGCTAGTATTTAAAACGAGCTTGCAAATTCCATAACAAAATAGGAAAAGTTAAGATGATTACTGGACAGCTGCATCATAGGTTTTCTCTTTTTTATTTTTTAAGCATTGACTTAATCAGCTACTAATTGGCTTACTATGCTCGGAGGATATATATTAAATGCTAATTGTAAAACTGTTTTGGTGAAAACAAGAACTCTTCTATTTCATGCAGATATACAAGATAGCCAGCTACTGTTATTTTGTAACACTACAGATTTTAAACTTTAAAATGCTCTATCAAATTAACTCAGGTGAGAGCCGGTCTTAAACACAAACAGTATGGGTACCCAGGGTCAATTCACTCCTATCAAACTTATTTTCTAACATAATCATTAAAACAGTTAAAATTATTCTGCCAAAAATACATTTTCAAAGACTAAGATTCTGTCACCCACGGACACTAAATGCAAATAACTAATTCATCCATTTTAACGCACTTTAAAAGACAACTACGTTCTTTACCGATGAATCCATTGTTCCATGTTTTAAATTAAAACCAGGTAATTATCTCCTGCCAATTGTCCCAACAGTTCCCCCTGCAGACCACCACCACGACTAATGAAAACAAATTGGCAGTCGCTGGTAAAGTCTTACAGAATCAAGTCCCTGCTCCCCCTCCCAACTAAATCGGGCCTAAAGCTCCAAGACGCTCACCCCACCTAAGAACCAGCACCTTCACCACGCATCTGTTTAGGCCAAGCCCACGGGGAACTTCTAGGGTCTCCCATCCTTCTCTTTGTGTAACCCCACCCTCCAATTCTCTCCCCTCAGAACATATCCCACCATCTCGAGTTCTTCCTTCGTCCACTCTTATCTTCTTCTCCTTTCGGAGAAAGCTTCCTGTTTCTCTCACTCCGTTTTTCATTGTGCCGCCTACCCCCTGCCCCACTGATCCCTTACCGAGGGCCGTCTCCTCAGGAAGCCGTCAGCAGAGACCCAAGAGCCGGAGCAGAGGCTGGAGCCGGACAATCTCCGCTCCCCGTCCCCAGGACCCTGCGAGGGAGGATGGCTCTCCATTTCACTCACCATGAGGCCTCCACGCTCAGCTCCCGTCCCTGGCCTCATCGTCGGGCTCAGACTGCTCCGCCGGCGGCCACTGCCGCTACACATACCAACAAGAAGCGATCTGAGTGGCTGGCGCCCGCTGGGGCTAAAGGTTAAAGGCTGCCCTGCGCTACGGGGCGGGATCAGCGGGGCCAACAGGCTGACAGGCTTCCCCGCTGTCCAATCAGAATGCGCCGCCGACACGCAGCTCTGCGGCGATTCGCCCCCAGCCTCAGCCTCACTCGGCGTCGCCTGCATGGAGTGGGGAGGAGGACGGAGGAAGTTTCTGCGCCGAGTCCTCCGTCCGGAAAACTCTACCAACTTCCCCAAGGGAAGGGAAGACAAAACCGTGTCCCAGCTTCCCGAGCTTAGACCGCCTCACCCCGTAGGGGGTGGAGCAGTGGGGGCCTGCCACCTTCACCCTCCCCGCCCGAGTTACCTACGCCCCACAAACCTGAGGCCGCCAGGAGTAGGGTGGAGGGGGCGGGGGTAAGCAGCCGCTAGCGTTAGCGGTGGCTGGGGCTGAATGCGCGCGCGCAGTGCTTGAGGCGGAGGGGATGGGGCGGGGAAGGTGACAGGTGGAGTTCCGAGGAGAGGGTTCGAGCTCCGTACGCACCAGGTGGAGAGCGGCGCGCTGGGGCTAGGGGGAAGGAGGCGTGTCGAGCAGCGTGAGGGAAGTTGTGGTACGGATGGGAGAAACACACTAAAGGAAGATAGGGGTGAGTAGTTAAGGCACCGCGAGAGCGCGGGGCAGAGAGCTGCCCTTAATTGGGGAACCTGGAGAAGAGTGTGAGCGTAGCGGGGAAGAAGGGAGAGCGTAAATAGGTTCGGGAATGTGTGTCAGAGGGCGCGAGCGGGCGCTAGGACCCGGCGTTGGAAAGATGCGGCTTTGGGGCTGTCGGGGCGCGCGCTCCCGTTGGTGCCGCGGCTGTGGCGGAGGTCTCCGGCCGGGACGAAGTGCTGCAGGGAGTGGGGGACTCGACTGCCTTCGGCCTCTGCTCACTTCTCCCTACGCGCTTTCCTGCTCCCCCTTCCGGCTACAGCTCTGGGGTCGAGTTCTGGCCCAGGAGCATTCCGCCTGTACTCTAGCCCGACGGCTTCCTTTGCGCCCCGCCGCCCAGACTTGCTCTTCGCGGTCCACCCCTGGGCTCCGAGGCCTGGTGGTGGCGGCCAGGGCGACACCCGGCGGCGGATTGGCTGTTGCGGACACGGGGCGGGGCGGATGGGAGACGCTTGTTCTCCGCGGGTTTCGCTGTCTTTCCCGCCATGTCGTTTGTGGAGAGTGGGTGGCGGTCGGCTTTGCGCCGCGGCGGTCCCGGCACTCCGGCCCCTTTGGCTCGGCCGAAGTATTCCTCCTTCACTCAGGGAGACGGTTGGGGTGAAGGCGAAGTCGACGAGGAGGAGGGATGCGACCAAGTGGCCCGCGACCTGCGGGCGGAGTTCTCGGCTGGGGCGTGGTCAGAGCCCAGAAAGGGCTCGCTGCTCCCGCCTGCCGGGGACGGGTCGCCCGTTTTGCCCGATAAACGCAATGGTATCTTTCCGGCGGCTGCGGGCAGCAGAGCCCAGCCTCGGCGGTGGCCGGTCCAGGTCCTCTCTATTCTCTGCTCGCTGCTCTTCGCCATCCTTCTCGCCTTCCTCCTCGCCATCACCTACTTGATCGTTAAAGGTATTAAAGCCGAGGCCTTGAAAGTCTGTCCCGAGTAAAGTTGAGCCAGGGTGTGGCTCTCGCCTGCACCCATCTCCCTGTCCCTCTCGCTGCCAAAGCCCGCAGGCTGACAGCTGCTTTCACCCGTCCTTATTTGCATCTTTCTTTGCTCTCTAGCCCTTTGCCGTTTCTAATTGGAAAGTCCTGATCCATGATCAGGAGACCCATTTTTAAAAAGGATCTTTTGATTAAATGGGTACTCTTCAAGAAATGTCTTCGAGTCCTTGAACATGGGGGATGAAATATTGGCAAAAGCAAACAAAACGCGAAACACCTACCATTAAAAGGAGACTATGAAAAGTGCGTATAATTAAAATAGGCTGTATATGTTCAGTGGCCTTCATCCATAAATAAAGATGTGCTATCCACCAATTCCGCTATGCATAGAATCCTGAGGGACAAAGATTTCCATCGCATAGCAAGTTTCTACTTTTGTAGGTAAAATAATTAGCCTCTCTTAGCATTTAAGTTTGTATCCAGGTGTAGTGCACGGAGCTCTATTGCAGGAAGTGTAGTCCACTCTTCCTCTAATAATTTTATTTTTCTGTCTGAAGTTGAAATATTGGCCAGTTTAAAGTTTATTCCAAGGCATACGGATGTATAATTTAGTTGACTAGTGTATATTGCAGTGGAAAGAAGCAAAGTTAAGTTTAAATTTCCATTCTCACTAGTTTGTGACCTTTGCCAAGTTACTGAAAAAAAAGAACTTTGTTGTATGAAAAGCACTCAAAACATTGTCACTGAAGTGTTACCTTTGTACTTCATTAATTATCATTAAATTTATTTAACTCCAGTTTTTATTTTTCCTCATTGCTTCCCAGCGTTTAGTGGGCTGCAGATGGCATGGGTCTAAAACCTTTTCTTCATAAAGTGCTAAACTGTGAATATTCATAAAATGTAAACTGTCAGTCTTAAATGATTGGCTGCCAAGTGTTTCATTTCTTTATCATTCCTTTCCCCCCACCTTTTTTCCCCCTTTTTTTGCAATCCTGATAGTTTTGTCTCCTGGGTGGTTTATTTCTCTTTGCTCAGACATTGCCTTTGTGTCATAAAGTCACAAAACCATAACTGAAATTCCATTGCAGAAGACATTGAACTGTGCTTATTTTGAAGAATGGAGAAAGGAACTGAAGTCGACCTAGTATGCTTTTTAGTCTTCACAACAACCCTGGGGAATAAACAGTACTCCCATTTTATGTACAGTATATGGCTGTTGGCTCCTTTAGTGGTCAACACCGTTCACTTGTTTGCTGAAGGTCACATGGCTAGTAAATTGAATCAGACTTTGAGCCCAGTTCTTACTGACTTCAGAGCACTTTCCACAGCTCCACAATGCCTTCACAGCCCTTGAGTTACTTTTCAAATTATATTACTTTCCTACCTAAGCCCCTCTTTGTATTTACAGAGTTGCATGCTGAGAATTTGAAAAATGAAGATGATGTAGACACTGGGCTATTAGGTATGGACTTGTCGCGTGCTTTGGTTTTGAGCTCTCTTTGTGTTTCCAGATCATGTTTGAACTAAATTTGGGATAAAATACTTAATATATTTCTATGTGCAGTCATTCAGTCTTATGTTTTTCGTTTGCATATGTTTGTGATAAATGTATTAGATTTCCTTTATATATATGTGGAGTGTGTGTATACATATATGGTATATTTGCTATAATTTTTTAATGGGGCCAGGTGCAGTGGCTCACATGTATAATCCCAACAATTTGGGAAGCTGAGACTGTAGAATCACTTGAGCCCAGGAGTTCAAGACCAGTCTGGGCAACATAGTGTGACCCTGTCTCTACAAAAAATAAAACAAAATTAGCCACGTGTGGTTTTACTCATGCCTGTAATCCCTGCTACTTGGGAGGCTGATGTGGGAGGATCACTTAAGCTGGGAAGTTCAAGGCTGCAATGAACCATGATTGTTACACTGCACTCCAGCCTGGGCCGTAGAGTGAGACCCTGTCTCAAAAAGCAATAATTTTTTTTTCTTTTTTTGTTTTTGTCTTAAACAATAATAATTTTTTAATGGGTACTGGTGTGCGTATATACCACACACACTAGTAATACATTTTAAACACAACTGCATGTGACTCAGGTCCAGAGAATATTTAACATTTACTAATAACCTTCTGGAAGAGGTTTACCACAACTCTTCTCTGGAATTTAAAAACAAAAGAACTTCCTCCCTATCTTAGCAAAGGTAAATAATGTCTTAAGTCGGTTTTAGGAGGAATTTAAGTTCAAATCTCTTTATGTGTAGCATTGGTTTTTTTTTTTTTTTAAAGCATTGACTGTCCTTGCACAGGTTAATGACTAGGAGAGTCAGACCTCAGTTTCTGCAGTGTCTGTTGAATGCTATATAGTTCACGGGTTTCCAGTGAAAAAGATTATTCTATATTTCTCTACCAAAATGATTTTGAAGAGTTAAAAACTTTACCTGTCCAGCATGTTTTACTCCTTTTTGCTATAATTTATTTGATTTGATCACTCTAAATTGGGGAAGGGAGATCAAACTTAATCACTCTATATTTGATCAAATGAATCAAATAAGTCATTTGATGTGATCACTTTATATTAAATCATTTAATTTGATCAGTGTAGATAGGTGGTTAAGATACTATCACACATGTCCTCCCCCTCTCCCAATCTTTGCTAAACTCTCTAACCTACCACTTTATGGCTATTTACCCATATGGTGATACGGGTAGAAGGCGAAATACGAACCGTTTATCTTCAAATTACAAAGAAGTTGGCTTCCTAGATATTGCAAGGAAACTTGTCTGTTCTTGTAACCTTCTTGCATGAGAAAACATGGTTTTTAGTTACTCATTTTATCAGTGTACATTTTACATTGCTTTATCTCTAGAAATAACCCAAGAGTATTAGGCTTTTCATTGCTTTTATTGATCTGTCATCTCTTGATATAGTGGAAACAGAATCTTTCAAACTAATCATGAATTCTAACCTTTTGCTGTTTAAAAGTTGTCATGGTTTCTCATTTAGGAATCAAATGAGTGGCAATTGTTATCTAAAGGAATGGCTTGCTCAATATCAAAAGGAAATGTGATAGATCTTTTGACATGGTCCTGCTTCCTTTTCCACTTAAGGTTAAGTAATCCCATATTGCTTTTAGGTTTGCATAATACTTAATATTTTTACAGCATACAGGAAAATCATTAAGATTTTGCTAATGGAAAGAATTTACTATCAAGAGTCAGGAATAAACAGAAAGTGTTGCATCTTTATGGTGGAAAAAAAAAAACAACCCAACAACTATGCCAAAACAGAGCTCATTGTTTTGAGCCAATGCTCCAGTGGTCAGATGGAGAATAAAAATAGTATCATTTAATGGGCTAATTCAATCAGTTTCGTGGAGGTTAATTTTAAAGAAAGAATAGTTACAGTAAATATATGTGTTATATGGATAGAGAGTAGTCTTCTCTACCAGAAGAGGATTCTTAAAAATCTGTTTTCAGTGAAACAGCACCAACGTGATTAAATTCTTATTAGATTGAGGTGATTGGTGCCATGGTCCACACCTGTAATCTCAGCACTTTGGGAGGCTGAGGTGGGTGGATCACTTGAGATTAGGAGTTTGGGACCGTCCTGGACAACATGGTGAAACCCCGTCTCTACTAAACATACAAAAAAAAAAAACATTAGCCGGGCATGGTGGCACAGGCCTGTAATCCCAGCTCCTCTGGAGGCTGAAGCAGGAGAATCACTTGAACTGGGGAAGCAGAGGTTACAGTGAGCCAAGATTGCGCCACTGCATTCCAACCTGGGTGACAGAGTGAGACTCTGTCTCAAAGCAAAACAGAAGAAAAGATGGAGGTGATTGTGGTAACACCTTCTCTTTCTTCTAAGCTGCAATTCTCTACTGTTCTCAAGAAAAATACAAGTTAGCCTATTTACAGAATGTTTTGAATTGACTACTCTCCTCTGGTGAAAACTCCTCTTGAGTTAATTGATAGCTGAAAAGGTAGGATGGTTCTCTCAAACTTGACTTCCATCTAAATCAACACTGAGTTGATTAACTTGGATATCAAGAAAAATTGCCTCATTCATTAGTTTACCCCTAGGAGATGCCTATGAAGTTATATCCTTTTTACAGTTGATAAAAAAGTTTTCACCTGAAGAAACAATTTGAAATACTTTATAAAAAAATGTTGAAGTCATCTATTATGTTAGAGAAAAGTATCAGGCAGCTTTTGCTCAGATGATAATGATTTTATTATATTTCACTATTTTGCACTGTTTATTAGGAACCTCATAGCCAGTTGTAATAATGTTTGATTGTTTTGTAGATTACCCTTTATTTTTTGGCATACTTATTACTGCCCATACATGCTATTATCTTAATATTTCCATGACTCATATTTAAAATTTACTGCAAATTGCCTCAATTCTTTGTTTGAAAGTAAGTTGATTTTTATAAAAAATAAATGTGAACACAGTGACTGCTCTACCATGAAAGAGTTCTCTCTTTCTAGACAGACTGGTAAAAATTTTGTACACTGCAGAATTTTTATTGCAATTTAATCCTAGTCCAAGTTTGGCATAGCACTCAGTAAGAACAGATTATAGCAAGAATTCTCATTCTGGTATGGGTAACACAATCACTTGGGGACTTGCTTTTTAAAAAGCACCTGTAGATTTTGTTTCAGCCATCATGATTTCATGGTACAGAACATTAGAGTGTTTAAAAATGTCCAAGAGAAAGGATGTATTGGAGGTGGCCCATCCTCTTAAAAAGATACAGGTTGAGTAAAACTCAGTTTCATCCTTACAATGAAAATTGATTAAAACTCTGAACTTGAACTTTTTAGCCAGTGTGTGGACTTTATAATTTGAACCTATCATCTGTTAAGGAAATGTTACAGTGCTATCTGCAGCTGGGTGGGGGTAGCTCTAATATTTAAAAAGTCACCAATATCCTGTTCTATAGCACAATTTTTGTAAAATTGTATTATCTATTTGTATTGAAAGAATGATTACTAAGGAAAAAGAGAGAGAGAGAGAAACAAAAGCCTAAAAGGACTGGAAGAATATAATCAAAATGTTAGTTTATCTGGATTTTCAAATTGATTGTTTCTATTTTTATTTTCTGCAATGTATAAGTGTAACTTGCAATGAGAAAAACTTTGTTTAAGGGAAAGCACAAATTTAAGTTTAGAGAATAGTATGTTGCAATAATTAACAGTAACATCCTTTATTGTACTTTTACAATATGCCAAAAACCATTCATTTTTTATGTGTTATTTCCTCAGGGTAGTATTCTCAACTACCCTGTATCCATCAATGTTATTTTCTTCTAAACCAAAACTCAAAAAAGTATATATTACAATTTTTATACCATAGGCAGTCTAGGTAGTAGAGCAAGGCAGAAAAAGGATGGGTTATTAGCAAGAATTAGCCATGTGCAGCTAAATTATTAGTCATGAAATCATTACAGGACTCTTTAACATATAGACGCAGTAATAAGCACCAGACATTAGGACCCCTAAATCTCAAGAAATTGGTTTAACATTGTGTGGTACTCCCTGGTCCAACTTTGGTGGTTGGGAGGGACCTTTCTTAGGCTAATGAAGTCAAAAGTTAGCTGGCATCAGAATCACCTGAAAGCTAAATTTTGCTGCTCTTCACATGGTACAGGATATCTGATTCAGTAGTGTGAGATGCAGCCCAAGAATTTGCATTTCTGACAAGTTTCTAGTTGATGCTGATGCGGTTAGGAGGCTATATCTACTTTGAGGAGAACTAGCCTAGTAGTTGCCAAACCTGACATAAAAAAGAAAAAAAAAGACCCTGGAGATTTTCTTTTTTTGCTTTTACAGAATCTCAGACCTAATAACTATCTATTGAATCAAAGTCACTTAATTGGCTGTATGTGTAAGTGTGCACTGTGCAATCGGTTCATTGGACCATTTTTCATTTCTGAATTATTTTGAGCAGTTCTGTTTGTAAGGATTGAAATTTCATGACTTGTTCTTCAAAAGAATAAAACTGAGCTGTATTTCTCATAAAGTTTATTTGATCTTCAAATTACCATATTGGTTTTTTGGACACTTTTGTAAATTTAAAATACATTTTGGGATTTTAGTGTTCATATATTGTTCTATCTCAGTACGTTTTTCCATTTCATTATTTTAGGAATTATTGCAATATTACTCATCAATTCTCAACTATGCTGAAAAGAATAAAATAATTATGTTGGAATTAGGATTCCAGTAAGACTTTCCTAAGTCTTAGGGTAGCACAGCCTGTTTGTTAATTCTTACTGTAGCACCACCTTGCCTATTGCTGTATCTGTTATCTATGACTACTTTAACTCTGCAACAGCATAGTTGTGTAGTTATGACAAAGACCTATGTCTTGCAAAGCCTAAAATATTTACTATTTGGCTCTTTTCAGAAGATAGTACTCTCATCCAGTTAGTCATTCAGTGGAGAGGACTTCAGGCAAGAACAATACAAACCATCCCTTTTTGCTAAAAGGATGGATCCCAATATTGTATTAATCTTTTATGAGGTCTGCATTTGAAGTTATTTGATACTGTATGTAAGTGGACAGATGATAAAGGGAGATGTATACACAGTGATTCGGAAGAAATGCAAAAGAAAATCATTGGGTTGACCTTTTGAATTGTTTATAATCTGAAAATGAAAATGTTTTATAAATTATAGAGCAAAGAAGATTGTTATCTTCGTCAAAATAAGCCATGAAAAAAAATTCCTTCAAATATTGTGTTTTGATGATGCAAGTGCAAAAAGAAGAAAGCAGGAATGATGACAAGCTGTAGCCAGTTTGTGATGTATCTGAAATCTGGAAGTGGTGTTTACAAGACGGATATATTGTAGATTCATGCATGAAGTTAGTAAGCAATTATTTGCACTCAGGTCATGCCCATTTTTGATGTATGTAACTAGGGAAACTGGGAATTGAAATTTGGATTTGCTGTATTTATTTATTATGAAAATTTTTAACGAAGTTTTTTTTTCCACTGTCTTTTTGCTTACTAAATTATTCTTCAAATGTTGTGAAAATAAAGGAAATAAAAAAGGCTTGTTGGACTTAGATGATAAATGGTGATGACTGTTTTCCGTTATACAGAAGATTACAAGTTTCAGAGGAGAATATACATTTAACAGGATTGCTCATGAGTTAATTGTTTAAAGCTGGATGATGGGTATATGAGTTTTATCATGTACTTCTCTCAACTTTTTTCTCTGTTTGAAATGATCTGTAATAAAAGTTTTTTTTTTGTTTTTTTTTTTAACTTGCCCATGTGAATCTAATGATATACCAGGGTTGGGAACTATAGGTATTATTTATTTTTCAAATTTCAGTGGCTTCATCTGTCAGCGTGTCACCTTCCTCACCTGTTTCAACAGGAAGAGTAGAAGTGCTACACGCTGGGTTGCAGGTGGTCAGGCGATTGGGTGAAGGCCTTAACCAGTGTAACTAATGTAGCTACTATGCGCTCTATGCATCCACTATGCTCATGTTGCATTGGCAGGAGAGGAGAGACCACTTTCCTCTGCTCCTGCACTTGTGCCTTGACGTGTAGAGAGACATTTTGCCCTAGGGATTTAAAGACTTGAGCTATCTATAGAATGTGATTTAGATAGGATACCAAACTATTTAAAATTGTGGTCACCCTCTCAAGTTAGAAAACTACGTAGAATCTAATAAAGTTGAAAACATTTGCTTACATAAACATTTTTAAAATTGTTGGTTAGTTTCATGGATATGATACATCTAAGTTTTATTAGTAGCCAGCTGGTAATACTTTTTGCACCTTTTAAAGTTAACCTAAGTATAGCCATATACCACATAACATTTTGGTCATCAGTGGTGTGTATATATGCCTATATGATGGTGGTTCCATAAGATTAACAGTGGAGCCAAAAAGTTCCTATTTAGTAGCATTTGGTAGTACAACATTACTCGCATGTTTTTGTTGATACTAGTGTAAGCCAACCTATTACGAATCTGGTTATATATAATCTGTCAGTCTTAAAACACACACACACACACACACACATACAATTATGTGCAGTATACAATACTTGATAAGAATTATGTTACTGGTTTATGTATTTACTGTGCTTATTGTTTTAGATTGTATTCCTTCTGCATAAAAAAAGTTAACTGTAAAGAGTCTCAGGCAGGTCCTTTAGGAGGTATCCCAGAAGAAGGCATTGTTATCATAGGAGATGACAGTTCCATGCATGTTATTGCCCTTGAAAACCTTTCAGTGGAAAAAGATGTGGCAGTGAAAAACAGTGACATTGATATCTTGACCCTATGTAGGCCTAGACTGATGGGTATGTGTGTTAGATTTTAAAAGTTAAAAAAAAAAATTACAAATAGAAGCTTAAAGAGTAATGGTTTAAAGAAAAACATTTTTGTACAGCTGTACAGTGCGCTTGTGTTTTAAACTGTTAGTAGAAAAGAGTAAAAAAATTTTTTAAGTTTATAAAGTAAAGTTACAGTAAGCTAAGGTTAATTTACTAATGAAGAGAGAAAAATTTTTAAATGAACTTACTGTATTCTAAGTGTACAGTGTTTATGAAGTCTAGTGGTGGACAGTGGTGTCATTGGCCTTCACCTTCACTCATCAGTCATTTGTTCACTAATTGACCCAGAGCAACTTCCTGTCTTGTAAGCTCCATTCATTGTAAGTACCCTATACAGGTGTACCATATTTTATCTTTTATACTATATTTTTACTGTGCCTTTTCTACATTTAAATATGTTTAGATACACAAGTACTACTGTTGTGTTACAATTGCCTGCAATAGTTAGTATAGTAACATGCTGCACAGGTTTGTAGCATTGGAATAATAGACTATACTGTATAGCTTATAAGTGTGTAGTAGGCTGTACATCTAGGTTTGTGTAATTACACTCTATCATGTACGAACAACGAAATCACCTAATGATGCATTTCTCAAAACATATCCCTGTCATCATGCAATGCATGACTGTATTGTATTTTCATTTTTAGTGTCATAAAATACATTACTTGCATAAGTAATTTAATCTCACCAGGAAAAATTCCAACAATTAAAGCAAAGACTTCAATCATCTACCTGTATGTCTTTTTACATCTTTTTCTGTTCAATTACATATGTATGCCCATTTAAAATACATGTTTTTTCATCATTATACGAAAAATATAATTGGAATCATGTATATTTTGCAGCCTTATTAAAATGTGCTAGTACATTGTGTATCAGTATACATAGATCTACCTCATTTTTTCATGACTACATTGTATTTCATAATATAAGTATACCAGTTTATTTAAACATTTCAAATGTCAGAAGCTCTTACTTAGGACTTGGAAATTACTAGTGTACAGTCACATTTAATACCATTGTTTACTTACATAAAGTTTTATGAAGTATGCGCAATTGGTTACCCAACATTTATTTAATAAGAAACCTTTCCCCCAATGTGGGAACTATGGGAGTTTTGTTTTTTTTGCTGGTGTATTCTGATTATGTGTAATACGTGCAAGTTGGTGCCTCTGCGTCTGACTTCATAAAACTTGAAAGTTGCCTCATCCTTGTAAGCTTAAACTGTTGAACAAAATGAAAATATTAAAAGCATATAACAGCCTCTTTAGCTGGAAGGTTTTATAGAAATAAAGTTGCCAGCATATTTTTAAAAAAGTGTTCCCTGAAACCAAAATAGCTTATTTTGAAAAATAAGCCAAAACAAATATACTCTTAGATAAGTGAGTATAAAATTGCAGCAGAGGGGTTGGGATAGGAAATTCCTACCCATTCCTGTTTTTGCTTTGGGTGAAAACATTGAGTCTAAGAGGTTTTAATTGATGGAAAAGATTAATATACATAATTTCATAGATCAGGTGCAGTGGCACGTGCCTGTAATCCCAGCACTTTGGGAGGCTGAGACGGGTGGATCACTAGGTTAGAGATCAAGACTATCCTGGCCAACGTGGTGAAACCTCATCTCTACTAAAAATGCAAAAATTAGCCGGGCATGGTGGCCAGCGCCTGTAGTCCCACCTACTCCAGAGGCTGAGGTGTGAGAATCTGTTGAACCTGGGAGGTGGAGGTTGCAGTGAGCTGAGATGTGCCACTGCACTCCAGCCTGGTGACAGAGGAGATTCAGTCTCAAAAAAAAAAAAAAAAAAAAAAAGATTAATATATATCATTTCATCAACTGATGAATATTGAGCTGTAGAGAAGAAAGAGGGGTATGTGTATTTCTTTAAAAGTCTGCATTCTTTGGCAGCAGTTTCTGGAAATTTGTAACATCTATCTCCCTGTACAGCTATACCCTTATATACAAGAATGTTCCTTGTAGCCTTGTTTGTAATAGTAAAAAACTAGAATAAAAATATACAACAGAACTGTGGCTATAGGTACTGATACAAAAGGTCTCCAACAGAATATGTGAAAAAGAGTGAAGTGCAGAACGAATTTTCTGGTGAGAATCCCACTTGTGGAAAATAAGCTGAGAAAGTATATATAACGTTTTATATTTAGCTCCATATATGTACCTGTGTTACCTAGATATGTATATAATTTTTGGAAAGATGCACAACAGACTCTTAGCTGATCACTTTTAGAAGTGAAATTAAAAAAAAAATAAGTGAAATTGGCAAATTGAGGAAGAGTTTCATTTAATATGCTTTCATTTTTATATCCTTTTTAAAGTTGTGAATTCTTTCTAAAATGGGCTTATAAAACATCAAAATTTTAGCATGAGGATTCTGCAGATACTGACTTGTAACAAATTTAGTTGTTGGAAGTTATCAATTTCTGTGGCTTTTCTGCTTATTTGTAAATGAATTGAGTAATTTCCCAAATCATAAGCACTTCTAGACCACAATATTGCAGTGTACTTTTTTTAGCCCTGTCATTGCAACCTGACTTACTCATGATGCGGCTTTTAATTAGTTTAAAATGAACATAAAATAATTAAAATGCTCAGTGTGAGGTAAGTACTTAGATTGTGGAATAATTTTGGAAAAACCCAAGAATATTCTTGTATCAAATTTGATAGGTACCTGATTAAAATATCCAAGTGAAAAAGTTTAATTGGCTTTAGAGGGCCTCACATTTGGTTATTTTATGTTACTTTGTGTCTTTCCTCACTTACCTAGAAGTTTCATCTGGTCCCCAAACACTTTATTTTTCTTAACTGCCATCTTTGTTCTGGAGAAGTATGTTAAAGTTTGAGTAAATTAGTAAATTATTTTCTCCTCTCTTTAGACTTGTCAATTATTTTCTTCCCTCTTTAGACATAGTCATCTAAATAATAGCAAATAACAGTTATTTGGCAATATAGCAACCCATAAGTTACAGTTGTACACTAAATCTTATAATTTCTTTTTTGACCCTCTAAGCGTGATGGGTTGGTAGGAAGGTTATTCTAAGGTTCTGTTCACCCAATTCCAGATTGGGTCGGGGAGCTGAGAAGTGGATACTGTGCCAGGATATTGGAGTGAAGGTGTAGACTAAACCTCAAAGACATTTGCTCAAGTGAGTATTGAAACACCTTTTATTGTGGTCAGGATAGTCTTGCGGATGTAGCAACTTCCAGTCACATGACCATCTGCTGTTTCTATGCCTAGCGGAGGGCAGAAGCATCTGCAGGCTTGGCTCTGTACTTACCTACCAAGATACTGTACACAGCTACACTCCCTGTGTGGATTTGTGTGGGCTTTTCTAGATGCTTTGTCAGGAAGCCCCAGTAGCACTGCTCCCTTTCCCCCATTCACACACATAGTGCAAACATGCATACAACATACTTTAAACCAGGGAAATCTTTTTCACTTGTAGATAAGCCCCTTACTCTCTTTTTCCCCTGTTCCACACAAACATTTGATCTGTACTCCAATCAACTCGTTGTCTTTTGCTGTGCATTCAAGACATTTTTTGTATCCACACTCCTACCCCCTGATTATATCTGTACATGTTTCTGTAAATATTTTGCAGCATAAAAGTAGAAAGGCTATTTCTCCTTTCTGCTTTGCCACATCCTTCTTCTGGAGAAAGGAACACAAGAGCCCATTAGCTCTTTGACATGTGGGGGGATGGGAGGAGGGAACAATCAGGAGAAATAATTTAGATTAATCTTTCAAAAATTACCACACTTTTTGTGAATAATTCCTCTGAGTCTGATTTACCCGTTTTTTTAGTCTGTTACTGAGCTTCACAAGATTTGCAAACAGTCCAATGCATATACTTTTTACCTGCTTCTTGCTAAAGACTTGTGGATAATTTTGTGTAGTCAGGAAATTTGATAATTCCTAAGCCATCTGCTAGAGTTCTCAGCGATTCCTCCCTATATTCTTGAGGCATGGAACACACACACTTCAGAAACCTGTCTTAAAGATGCAGGTTGAAAATGAATCCACAAAGATTTTGATACGACTTCCCTGTTCAAAAAGGACTGCCTGACTGAAATTTTTTTTTTTTATAAGCTTACTTAGTTCTATTTTGAATAGGTAGAATAGTCATATGGGTCAAAATTCAAAAGTATAAAAGAGTATAGACTAAAAAGGCTTACTCTTTTCTCCCAACCACTCTTTCCTCCCTCCACAGAGAACCAGTGTTAAATTCTTACATCCTTCCAGAAATATTTTTAAATATCTAACTACAATATATATTTCTTCATATATACAGCATATGTATGTGTACAATACATATTTTCTTACTTTTTATACAAATGCATAGAGATGTTCTGAACCTTCAGTTTGGACTCACCAGTATATTTTCAGGATCTTTACATGTCAGTACATAAAGAGCTTCCTCATTCATTTATAAAGCTGCATAGTATTCCATTGTATGGATGTACTTAATTAACCAATCCTTTACTTTCATTACTGATTATTTAGATTGTTTCTAGTTTATATTATTACAAACAAAGCTACAGAGAATAATTTTGTATATACATCATTTTATGCAGGTATGTATTTTTTAGTACAGTATACAGAGGCATACTGTCCTAAAGATAGACAAAATTAGTTGAGTAAAGAACATATAATGCATCATTTTAACAGATACTGCCAAACTGCTCTCCGTAGAAATTGTAACAGTTTACTCCCCAAAACAACCATGCATGAAGATTTTCTGTTTAGTCACAGCCTCAGCATCAGAGAATGTTATCCAACTTTTTGATTTTTGTCAGTTGATGATGAAAAAATGATAATTTCTCTTTATTATTAATGGTATTGAGCATCTTTTCATGTTTCAACATTTATAGTTTTTATTCTGTAGTTCTATTTGACTGTTTTTATATTGGGTTTTGGATTGCTGGCCTTTTTTTTGTTGTTTTCTAGGAATCATTCTCTATTGTAGGAGATTTTCCCCTTCTTGCTCTCAGTTGCAAGTGTATATTATTTAAAATTTTTTTGTTGTTCAGTTTGACATTCGATTTTCCTATTCATATATGGTAGTATGTGTGTCTACCTATATACAGTTGTCTCTCAGTATCTGAGGGATTGGTTCCAGGAACCCCGGTGGATACCAAAATCTGTGGATGCTCAAGTCTTTTATATGAGATTGTGTAGTATTTTGTATATGACCTATCCACATCTTCCCATTTACTCTTTGTAATACCTAATATAATGTAAATGTTATGTAAATAGTTGTTATAATGTATTGGTTTTGATTGGCATTGTTTTTATTGTTGTATTGTTATTTTTTTTCCAAATATTTTGCATCCAGATATGGAACCTGTGGATAGGAAGGCTGACTGTATGTAGTTGAAATGTTATGTCTTATGTGGGTCATGAATTTTGTATTGTGGTTAGAAAGGCCTTTCTCTCTCCAAAGCTATAAATGACTTTTCCAGTGATTCTTTCTGCAACTTTAGATTATTTGGTGGAATTTAGCCTAGTACAGAGTATCTGGTACGGATCCAGCTTATTTTCCTTTTTGTAAGTGGTCACCCCATTGAATTAGTAAAATTTTATATTAATCTATTTGGGCCTTCTTCCGCCTTCTTCCAAATCTTGTATTCTGCTTTGTTCCATTGTGTCTTTGTTTTTGAGACAGAGTCTCACTGTGTCACCAGGCTGGGGTGCAGTGGCGCTGTCTTGGCTTACTGCACTTTTCCTGCCTCAGTCTCCCAAGTAGCTGGGATTACAGTCATGCACCACCATGCCTGGCTAATTTTTGTATTTTTAATAGAGATGGTTTCACCATGTTGGCCAGGCTGGTCTCAAACCCTTACTTGGCCTTAAGTAATTCTCTTGCCTCGGCTTCCCAAAGTGCTGGGATTACAGGCATGAGTCACCACGCCTGGCCCTGTCATCTATTTTGTGTATCAGTATACACTGTTTTAGGTATTTAGGTCCTGTAATATATCAATGTCTGGTTGGACTAGTCTCTATTTTTGCTTATTGTTTCATGTGAATTTTAGAATTAACTGTTACTCTTCCAAGAAAAATGTGTTCACATTTTTTATCTGAATTCTGATGTTACCTTCTTAAAGTGGTAACATCTTATTTATTCAAAATAGTTATCACAATATACAGTTATCTGGTTAATTTATTTACATGTTTATTATCTTTCTGTCCCACTAGAATTACTTCATGAAGACAGCAATCTTTTTTGTTTTCCTCACCACTGTATCCCCATCACCTAGCACAATAACCAACATATGGTAGCCCCTCAATATAGATTGAGTAGATGAATAAGTGAGTTAATGTATAAAATTTTTGAAAACTTCACATCAAAATAAAGCTGTACTTACTAAAGGGAGTTGGCCACTTAAATATCAGTATTTCTTTTCTTATTGTAACCACAAGAACAAGTCATTATTCTTTTATTACTCTTAATGGGTTATGAATGGTATCTAAAAACCTTTAAATTAACTTACCCCTTTCTTTTTACTTTATGCCTCCTATTCTTCTCAACCCCTTTTCCTTAAGCCCATTATAATACTGTTCTTTTGACTTGACTTCTGTGAGAAATACAGTTCCAAACTCAAACAAAATCTAGGGTCCCACACATTTGTAAATCAGGAATCAACTTTTGTTCATATGCTGAGCAAGGTTTAAGAATCAGAGTAGGTTTATAATGTTCGTAAGAAAATTTTAAAGAGGAGATACCCCCAAATTGATGCATGTTTCAAAAGTGCATGGTGTGGAGTGAAAGGAATCAGTACTAAATAATGAAGATAAGGTACGATTTATGAAATTACATGAAAAAATCTTAAGACTTGACTTTTTTTTTGTTTGAGACAGGGTTTCACTCTGTCTCCCAGGCTGGAGTGCTGTGGTGCAATCGTGGCGCAATCGTGGTGCACTGCAACCTCAAACTCCTGGCCCCAAACCATTCTCCCACATCAGTCTCCCAAAGCATTGTGATTGCAGGCATGAGCCAGCTTGTCTGGCCTCAAGACATGTTAAGAATCTTGTGAAATATTTTGACCATGTTTTCTGTAGGTGAATTTTACAAAACTGAAGATGTTATGTTCTTGTTGAATTTATCCCATTTTTTTTTTTACATATTATCATTTAAAATATTCAATGATATGACTTCTAGTTGTGCTTTAGTAATATATACTTATATATGGATTAGCTTGCACTAAGTTCAAATCTCTTGTAATAATCAGGTTCATATAATTTAGAAGATGAGGATTATACGTGATCTGAACATGAGAATACTGGTTTAATTTAAATTGTTTTGGTATTAATAATCTACTTTTTCCCCCTCTCTTTTCCTGTTAAGGATTCTGGACTCTACTTATAATATCCCTAACTGCTGGATTCTCCTGTTGCAGCTTTTCTTGGACAGTGACTTACTTTGATTCTTTTGAACCAGGAATGTTTCCTCCTACTCCTCTTTCACCTGCCAGATTCAAGTAAGTACTCCTGTTTCCTGTTTATTTTTTAAACACATTTCAACTCTTGAAAATACTAAAATACACAGAAGAAGAGGCTGATTTTGAGATATGTAGAGGCTCCAGTCTTTACAAAACATGAATGATACGAGACTTCAGCTTGTAGGCTCAGCCTTTAGATACATGAGAATAATATTTAAAATTTTATATCTGGATAATGCTGTGTTTTCTAAAAACTGAAATTCAGGGAATTATCGCAGAACTAAGAACCTTTGTTGGCTGTTTGTCCTTTTGGAATGGAATTTGATTTAAAACAGTTTGTAAAGGGAAAATTAATGCCAGCAATTTGAAAGTTTTATAAAGTTCATACATGGCCGGACTTAAAATAACATAATAATTCGATCAGACTTTTCCTTAGGATTCTAACTTTGTGTAATAATTAGCAAACATTTATGGTACCCAATTTATATGTCTAGACCAGGTTGGATGCTTTTCATAGTGGAAAAGTATTAACTTTCTTTGGTCTATATTTTCCTTTTCCATGTTTCAGAAAATTTTAGAAAATTCAGTAGTATTCCAATCTAGTTTATTCATGCCAGGAAAGTTCTAATTTTAAATATAAATTTCCAAATAAGAACATCTAAGATATCTAGTTTATTCTACAAATTTGGGAGGATGTGCAGACAATAAACTAAATTGTTTTAAATTTATGTATGTTATTCTAATTCTTACTATTGTTATTGTTAGTACCAGCTCTAGCCTACCTCATAGATAGGTTGTAGAGATAAAAACATTTATTTGAGAGACTTTATAAATGTGAAGTTGTACCAATTATAGTTATTAATAATCATTGGTACTCCTGGCCTTCATTATTAGTAAACTCTCAAATATTTTTGTCTCATAAATATATCTTTTATAATTTTGGCTTGACTTCAAATGAAATGTGAATATATATGTGTGTGTGTATATATATGTGTGTGTGTGTGTGTGTGTGTAATATGTATATGTATATATTTTAAATGTCTTAATCCCTATTTGTATATGAAACATAAGTCATATGCTTTCCAGCAAATTTTAGTTCTGTGTTTTTGAGGTGGACAAATAATCTAAATTGACTAAGAGTTAAACCTAATAGTACAATGCCATCCCATAGTTTACATGGGTACCACTCAATTAGAAATTTACTTTATTAATAGGTATAAGTCTAAGGTAATATGACTCATTTCATAAATCACAAAAAAAGTAATCATATTCTTTTCCTTGTATTTATATCTCACTTCTCTGAATTCTAGCCACACATTTCTCGCTGTTTAATAGACCTTGCTACCTGGATTTCAGGAAGCATTTTGCACTTAGAGTGATTAGAACTCTAGTCTTTGCCTTAAAACCATCACTGTCCACCCATTTCACTCACCAGGGCTTGAAATTCTTATTCATTGTATTTGTCCATTCACCAAGTCCAGTCGTTCATGACTTTTTAAATTAGAATGCTTCCTGTTTGCATTTTCACTGTTTATGCTATTTAAGGCCAGTGTACTTGACTTCTTGGCCTTCTGTCCTCTAAGTTTTCACTCTTCTGATTCACCCTGTATACAGTCAGCCCTCTGTATCCATGGGCTCCACATCCTTGAATTCAACCAACTATGGATAAAAAATATTTGGGGAAAAAAATTGCAATACAACAGTAAAAAGTAATACAAATAAAAAAACAGTTTAACAACTGTTTACACAGCATCTACTTTATATTGGGCATTATAAGCAATCTAGAGATGATTTAAAGTATTGGGAGGATGTGCATACGTTATAGGCAAATACTGTGCCATTTTATATAGGGACTTGAACATCCATGGATTTTGGTGTTTGTGGGAATCCTAGAACCAATCTCCCAGTAGATACCAAGGTACAACTGAACTGCTGTCTTTCCATTAATAAAAAGAGATCTAGTCACAGCTCTCTATTGGTTAAAAGTCTTCAGTAGCTTTCCTATTGCATTTAGAATAAAGTCCAGCTCCTAAGTATAGCAGCACAGTCCTTCTCCAAATGACCCTATCCTACTTTTCCATCCTCAGCTATTTCCCTACTGCACCCTATATTGTAATCACATACCAGATTAGCTTGACATCCCCCCTCATAAACTATGCAATTTTGAGAAGTTATGATTTTACTCTTGCTGTTCTCTCTTCCTGGAGTACCGTTTTCTCTCTCACCTTCTCTTCTATTGCCATCACAATTCATCATAAACCTTATAAATGTAAGAACCCTTTGGGGTTAGAGAAGGTTTTAGTATTCTCTTAAAGATCTGCTATTCTGAGAGCATTTAACTAATTTTTTTAAAAAATTATCTTTGTATTTTTTATTAAATTAGAATCAATTTAATAAAGGGCCTCAATTTTCAATGTATTTGTTAGTGTATTAGTTTGTTCTCACAGTGTCTAATAAAGACATACCGAGGACTGGGTAATTTATAAAGGAAAGAAGTTTAATTGACTCACAGTTTGACATAATTGGGGAGACCTCACAATTATGGTGGAAGGCCAAGGAGAAGCAAAGGCACATTTTACGTATCGGCAGATGAGAGTATGTGCAGGGGAACTGCTCTTTATAAAACTGTCAGATCTTGTGAGACTCACTCACTATTAAGAGAAAAGCAGCGTGGGGGTAACTGCCCCCATAATTTAATTACCTCCCAAAGGGTCCCTCCCACAACATATGGGAATTACGGGAAGTGCAATTCAAGATGAGATTTGGATGAGGCACAGCCAAACCATGTCATTCTACCTCAACCCCTCCCAGATCTCATGTCCTCAAAACTAATCATGTCTTCCCAACAGTCCCCCTGGATTTCACCATTAACTCAAAAGTCCATCGTCCAAAGTCTCATCTGAGACAAGGAAAGCTCCTTCTACCTATGAGCCTGTAAAATCAAAAGCAAGTTAGTTACTTCCAAGATACAATGGGATACAGGCATTGGGTAAATACACCCATTCCAAATGGGAGAAATTGGCCAAAACAAAGGGGGTATAGGCCCCATGCAAGTCCAAAATTCGGCAGGGCAGTCAAATGTTAAAATTCAAAAATAATCTCCTTTGACTCCATATCTCACATCCAGGTCACACTGATGTAAGAGGTAGATTTCCATGATCTTGGACAGCTCTGCCCCTGTGGCTCTGCAGGGTACAGCCCCCCTCTCCTGGCTGCTTTCACAGGCTGGCATTGAGAGTCTGTGGCTTTTCCAGGCACATGATCAAGCTGTCAGTGGATCTGTCATTCTAGTGGCCCACTTCTCACAGCTCCCACTAGGTAGTGCCCCAGTGAGGACTCTGTGTGGGGACTCCCACCCCACATTTCCTTTCTGCACTACCCTAGCAGAGAGGTTCTCCATGAGGGCTCCACCTTTGCAGCACACCTCTACCTGGACATCTAGGCATTTCTATATATCCTCTGAAATCTAGGTGGAGGTTCCTGAACCTCAATTCTTGATTTCAGTGTA
Organism: Ateles fusciceps; assembly: GCA_036589455.1. Taxonomy (NCBI): domain Eukaryota; kingdom Metazoa; phylum Chordata; class Mammalia; order Primates; family Atelidae; genus Ateles; species Ateles fusciceps. Next base: position 9,875,555 of record JAZHEH010001266.1, on the reverse strand, counting down.
CCCACAGGCCCAATATCACATGTAAGCCATAAAGAGTAGGCTGTACATTGACCTTTTTTAGCCATGGCTGGGACACAGGGTACCAAGTCCTGAGACTGCACAAAGCAACAAGGCCCATGAAACCATTTTTTTCCTCTAGGCCTCCCAGCTTGTGATGGGAGGGGCTGCCATGAAGACCTCTGACATGCCCTGGAGACATTTTCCCCATTGTCTTGGCAGTTAACATTTGACTCCTCATTACTTTTAAAATTTCTTCAGCTGGCTTGAATTTCTCAGAAAATAGTTTTTTCTTTTCTATTGCATTGTCAGGCTGCAAAATTTCCAAACTTTTATTCTCTGCTTCCCTCTTAAACATAAGTTCTAATTCTAAACCATATCTTTGTTAATGAATAAAACTGAATGCTTTTAAGAGCACCCAAGTCAACTGTTGAACGCTTTGCTGCTTAGAAATTTCTTCCACCAGATACCCTAAAACATCTCTCTCAAGTTCAAAGTTCCACAGATCTCTAGGGCAGGGGGAAAATGCTTCCAGTCTCATTGCTAAAGCATAGCAAAAATCCACTTTTGCTGCTCCTGTTCCCAATAAGTTCCTCATCTCCATTGGAGACCACCTCAACCAGGACTTCATTGTCCATATCAATATTAGCATTTTGGTCAAAGCCATTCAACAAGTCTCTAGGAAGTTCCAAACTTTCCCACATCTTCCTGTCTTAATCCGTTTACTGTATTAATCTTCTCACACTGCTAATAAAGATATACCTGACACTGGAAAGAAGTTTTATTGACTCACAGTTCCACATGGCAGGAAAGGCCTCACAATCATGGCAAAAGGCAAAAGAAGAGCAAAGGCACGTCTTATGTGGTGACAGGCAAGAGAGCATGTGCAGGGGAACTGCCCTTTATAAACCATCAGATCTCATGAGACTCACACACCATTAGCGGAACCACTCTCATGATTCAGTTGCCTCTCACCAGGTCCCTCCTATGACACGTGGGGATTATGAGAACTGCAAGATGAGATTTAGGTGGGGACACAGCCAAACCATATCAATTAGTAATTACATTTTTTTGTTTTTGATGTTTTTTTGAGACATGGTCTGGTCTGGTTCTGTTACCCAGGCTGGAGTGCAGTGGTGCCATCTCGGCTCAGTGCAACCTCCACCTCTCAGGCTCAAGTGATTCTCCTGCCTCCGCCCCCGATGAGCTGGGACTATAGGTGTACCACCATGCCAAATAATTTTCCTATTTTTTGTAGAGACAGGATTTTGCCATGTGCCCAGGCTGGTCTCAAACCCCTGAACTCAAGCAGTCTGCCCACCTCGGCCTCACAAAGTGCTGGGATTTCAGGCATGAGCCACTGCACCGAGCTTAGTGATCCAATTTTAATATGAAATAGCATCATATTAAAGCCTTAGATTATGTATTTATTACTAAATATCTAAAAATGTTTTTGAAATATATACAAAATGTATGTTGTGTATATACAAATGAATACAAAATATAAATAAAATATAAAATAGACTCATTTGTATAAATACAAAATATAAATGTGTATATATATTTGTATATTATATGTGTATATATTTGCATATAAATACAGAAGATATATACACATTATAAATACAAATAATATATACACAACTAATGTGTATATATATTCTGTAGTCCCAGCTACTGGAAGAGTGAAGCAAAAGGATTACTTGAGTCGAAGAGTTCATTATACAAAATAATGTGTATATACATTTTGCATTTGTACAAAATAATGTGTACATATATACAAATATAAATGATGCATATACCCAAATATAAGTAAAATATTTATATATACACACACAAATACAAATGAAGTTGAGTTTTATAGTCAAAACTCTGCCCTCTAGTGTTTGTGGAAAATACACAGTTACTTCAGCAATGTCAGATTAAGTATATTCTCTGTGTCACCAGTAGAGTGAGTCCTTGTACAGGGAAACAACGTCTCTACATTTTGAGAAAGTTGAAATTTTCAGACTTCATTTTCTTCGAAATCAGATTGATATATTTTATCAATATGTAACATCATACTTTTATAAAAATATCTTTGTGACAGGTTATGTATTTTATCACCTAAAATAAGCAATAATATTAATGTAAGCATTTTTCCTAATTATATAAAAGTAATTCAGATTCTTTGCTGAAAATTCCGAAAAGGAAGAAATAATGGAAATAATGAGGAAAAATTACTGCTGACATTTTAATGTATATTTTTCCAATCTTTATGCATATTTTAAAAATTGAAATTGGGATCACAATGTCTATACTTTTTCTGTAAGAGAGTAAAATACATCATATTAACTGGTTTGTTAAAATAGTTGTCTTTTGTTATCTCTTCAGACTTAAGTACCTGGACTTTCTTTTTTAAAACAGAATAACTAAAGTGGGAAAACCATTTGAGAAGACCATATTTACTATGACTATCAATTGTGTTTCTCTAGAAATATAAACTCGTTAGAGGAAGAAAAAAATAACGTTTATTACTGTTCAGTAAATATTAGGTGAAATATTTAATGAAATCAGCAGTTTGCATCAATAATTCATAAGAGATTAAGATTAGAAATAAAATCATTTTCTTATATTAAATTTTTTCATGTTTACTATTATATATTTATTAAATAAATCTTAAAAACTTTCACTTTTACATAAGCGCAAGACTTTTAGGAAATATAGAGAACTTTGCAAGATATATTTCCAGATAGGTACTTAATGGACTTCAGCAGGCATATTTTTTTGGAAAGATAGTTCCATCCATTTGTAAACTTCACTAAGTTAAAAGGTAACTAATGCCCTCCTAAGCTACCCATCTCATAGGTGTGATTATTAGTCTAGTGTTTTCATTTTTTAATAGATGAAGAAACTGAGTCTCAGAAGCTTAAGCCACTTGCACAAAGTCAAGTAATTTGCAGGTAACATAGTTTGTAACTGACTCTATGTTTATTTTTATTCACCATAGTAGCTAGCCTGTCTCCTCTGCATTATGAAATATATCAGTAGGAGAAATTTCACTAATTGAAACAGCATCATTTTATTGACAGTTAGCAGGCATTCTGAGCTTTTGCTATGCGGCAGTTTTGCCCCCACAACATTGCTTAATCAAAATCTGTTCTTAACGTCAGACTTTCTCTGTCTTCTCCCATTGTTTTCTCCTAGTGACCTGTACTCCACTTTAAGACTGCACTCCACATTTCACATCACCTGTGCTCAAGCTTCATCTAGTGGTGAAAGGATGTGGCTGCAGGTTAATAGTTATTCAGTGTGCTAGAGTAAAAACCATTCTGATAATGTCACATCTAGGATATGAATATTACTCTATAGTAATAAGTTTAGTGGAAAGATGGTAACATAAATGATGAGTCTTCTTGCTGACATGAAAAATGTTCATTATTTAGATCAAACGTCAAATTTAACAGCATATAGTCAAATAACCATCACACTAGGACATTAGCATTGTAGGAATATAAAACCACTTGTAGATTCCAAAATAAGTCATTCTTGGCAAGTAAAGTTGGTTTATTAATTTTAAATCCCATTAATTTGTATAACCTAAACATAGAGTGAAGTGGCAAGCGCCCCTAGCGTCTGATGATTTCTGTAGCTGAAATCATTGTGGAGGGAGTTACTGTGCCAGGGAAGTTCCTTAATAGGATTATTATTTTATGCTAAAGATATCCACAGATACTTATTTCCAAGGAGGAAAAAAAAAACAATGCTTGTATTTAAAGTTATGAGGATAGGCCAACTCTATAAATGGAAATAAAGTACTGCTGGAAATTTCAGATTGCAAGCTTATGCTGATCAAAGGTATGTGAAAGTAAGATTTCTGGTGAATTGTGTATCTGAATTTAAAGCTTGGATTGTTAAATCCCCTAGTGAGAAAGCTATTTTAAATAATTTTCTCTCTGTGTTGAGAAATGCTATAGAAATAGCATGTCTGAAATGACTGGAGTCACAGCGTTGTAGTTTTTGGAGCATGTCTCAGTTCTTAAGAATCTTCAGTTGACTTCTATGCTAAGAGATTTCTTACCCTGAACCTTACAACTGAACATGAGTCTTTTTGAGACATAGATTGAATTGTTTAGAAATCTCCACCTTGAGCACAACTCTGTTCTCTTTAATGACCTTAAACATCTATGTTTATACTAAAAATATTTTTTTAAGGCATCATTTAAAGTTTTCCTAGATAGCTTTTAAAAGAGATCAAAGCTTTTGAAGTCATCTTGCAGATACCCATTTTGAATTATCAGGAGTCAAGCAAAATTATTATATTTTTATTACAACTAGACTGTTTTAAGTCACAATATTTGATCTTCAGGTACCTCTTGAATAATTATATTTGTGCATTTCGTAGGCAGATTGGAAGACAAAGTTGAATGTCTATTTTATAGAAAGCGTGAATTTACTTATATTTTTAGAGAAGTTTGAAGTTTGGTATCTCCTCTTTAGATTTATTAATGGTTGCATTTATGGCTTATTTGATATAGGATTTATGTTCAAAATGCAGAAAATGCAGGGAAACTTCACAGTTATTAGTGTTATATCATGATTTCTAGGCATATGCTAAGGAAAAGAGTGGTGTCTTTTTCACAAATTCCTGCTTAAAATATAATCTATGAAATTAGAGTGGCAATCTGTATTATTTCATAGTTAATATACAAATCAGAAGGTATCTGCTGTCTTCCTCATGCTATCAGTCTTTTTTTTGTCTGATTACTATGAGTTATCCATCTTTCTATTTCTTCTTCTCCCAACCACAAATGACGTTTGATAAGTATCCAGACACTTAATTTAGAAAACATGTTTTTAATTTAATTTTTATTTAATGTAACATTATTTATATGCATCCTGTTTAAAAAAATTATATTGCCTCACAATGCAATTTGGAATCTGTAGAATAAATTATAAGTGAGAAAGAAAAGAAAACAAGTTGATTTTTGTTTGAATTGATTTTTGGTAAATTGTTTTTGGTAACTATTTTAGAGGGTAACATGATCTGTTACTCCTTTACATGTGTTACTTCCTATGTAAAGTGTGTATGTAATTAGGTGCTAACATTTGTGTGTGAGAGCATGTTGTTAACTGTAGTGGAGGCAGCAGATAGTAAAATATTTTGACATGTGAATTTCCTGGAACATTCAGGATTCAGGATTGGCATGCTGTTTTATAATGTTATTTTTCTATTCAACATTAGTTTGGGTCTTTAAAATATTGTTATTAGGGTTTTCTCTGGCTTCTTCACATTGAGGGTTAAGAAAAAGAACAAATAAAATAGTTAAATCATAATACGCAATTCAAGAAAAGGGAACAAGTTTTGTTTGAATTGCTTGAAATTTGAAATTTTCAGCAGCACTTGATTTTCTTTAATACAGTTAGCCTATCCTCATAACTAAATGCAAGCATTGACTTTTCCTCCTTGGAAATAAGTATCTGTGGACATCTTTAGCATAAAATAACACACAAGTATTACAGGTTTCTAACTTGGGCAGATATATAAGCCTTGGAAGTCAAAAACAGTGGGTTATTTAGTATTCAAATTAGAAGTTTCTTTTCCAAGCAGACTAGATTTAACATTGAGTAAAATGAACTGACTCTACTAGTCTTTCATACAGATTTTGGAGAGCTGCCTCTTTGTCAGATCAGATTCTTTATTGCCATGAACTAATGAAACAGATGTCGGATGGCTAATCGCAGTAGGAGAGAAAAGCTGCTGACAGAAGAGGTGGATCAAGAACTTGGGCTTAATATTTGAGTATCATGAAATCTCATTATCTAGGGACTATTCAGAGCCATTGATTACAGTGCTGTCACTATTAATGAATATATTGATGGCATTGCACTGCAGCTTCTTGAAGTAAAGGGTTAAAATACATGCGTATCTTGTAAGATATATTTCATTACTGTTTTGAATCATAGGTGTAACAAAATCCTTTAAGAAACTGTATTAACTATTGGTTTTGTTGTTTTCATAAAGTAATACAGCTAATGAGTGTTTGCTTTGTACCTTTTTTTTTTTCTAAGAACAGGTTCTCACATTGTTGCCCAGGCTAGAGTGCAGTGGCATGATCTTGGCTGACTGCAACCTTTGCCTCCTGGGCTCAAGCGATCCTCCCACCTCAGACTTCTTAGTAGCTGGTACCAAAGACATGCACCACCACATCTGGCTAATTTTTGTATTTTTTATAGATAAGGGGTTTCGCCATGTTGCCCACGCTGGTCATGAACTTCTGGGCTCGCTTGGCCTCCCAAAGTGCTGGGTTTACGAACATGAGCCACCATGCCCGGCTGCTCGTGCTTATGTGATGTATGGTGCTATACATGAGTAGCTGAAAACGCGCAAGTGTCCATATGCCCAGAGCAGTACTGATAAGAAATACCTGGGAGATAGTGCTTGCCGATTTTGTACTTGGAACCCTGTTTGAGTAGTTAACAATCTGTAAATTACCAGAGGCAGCCTGATAAAATTAAAAAGGGTCTTGAAGTCAGGAGAGGTAGCTTTCAAATGCAGACTACCCTCCCAGAAGGACAGTTGAGCAAGTCTGTTAGTGTATCTGAGCTATAACTTACTCATCTCTAAAATAGAGTAAAAACAATAGTATCTACCCTCATAGGCAAGTTTACTAGTGAAAGCAATAGATACGTCGGATAATAAAGCAGATACAGTGTCAGAGCTTTTCTTAAGGTTTTTTGAGCTGGACGTCTGACCATGGCCTACCACAGGTTGCCAGTTATCTTTCCTTGGATAATTGTTATTTATCCTGAGATTTTTTCCTATATGTTCATCTTTTTTAGACAGAGTTTTGCTTTGTTGCCCTGAGCTGAAGTGCAGAGTGGCACAGTCATGGCTCACTGCAGCCTCAACTGCCTGATCTCAAGCAGTTCTCCTGCCTCTGCCTCCCAAGTAGCTGGGACTACAAGCAAGTGCTGCCATGCCTGGCTAAATTTTTTATTTTTATTTTGTAGAGATAGGATCTCGCGATGTTGCCCAGGCTGGTCTTGAACTGCTAAGCTTAAGCAGTCCTCCTGCCTTAGCCTCCCAAAGCTCTGGGATTACAGGCATGAGCCACCACACCCAACCAACAAGTACTTGTTAATATTGTCTCATTTAGTTTTCATAAGAATGCTAATGAAAGGAATCATTATTCTCATTTTAAAGATTGAGAATTAGATTTTCTGGTAGTTTAAAATAGTCCTGTAAATAGTACAGCCATGACTAAACCCCAGTGAAGAGAGAGTTAGCTTTCTAGGTCTTTCATTCTGATCATATTAAACTATTGACCTGCCTATACTCTCCATTGTCTCTTGCTTCTGCGCATATTGTTACGTATTTAGAACACTAAATCTCTCATACTCAATTTTTAGGTCAGGTTTTAGCTCTTTGAAATTTTTTCTCCCCTTCTGCTGAATGACTCCTTTATGTTCCAGTAATACTGCCTGCAGAACTTTAACACTTAATCTACTATGTCACTAGATTCTGTTATCTTCTAAGGCAGCACTAACTCCTACTCATTTCTCTCTCTTTTTTATTTATTTATTTATTTATTTTTGGTTTGAGATAGAGTCTCTCTCTGTCACCCAGGCCGGAGTGCAGTGCGCATGATCTCGGCTCACTGCAACCTCCTCCCCTTGGGTTCAAGCAGTTCTCCTGCCTCAGCCTCCAGAGTAGCTGGGATTACAGGCATGAGATACCACGCCCAGCTAATTTTTTGTATTTTTAGTGGAGACGGAGTTTTACCATGTTGGCTAGACTGGTCTCAAACTCCTGGCCTCAAGTGATCCACCCACCTTGGCCTCCCAAAGTGCTGGGATTCCAGGCATGAGCCAGCACGCCTGACCCAGATTTTTTTGTAGAAACAAAATCTCTCTATGTGCTCAGACTGGTCTGGAACCCCTGACCTCAAGTCATCCTCCTGCCTTGGCCTTCCAAAGTGTTGGGATTACTGGCATGAGCCACCGCATCCAGCCCTACTCATTTCTTTATCTCTTGTATGTAATTTAATACCTGATACTGAGCATTCTGTAAATCTTGGTGAATGAAAAGGGAATTGAGGAAGTTACAAAGAACTTTAGAGTAAAAAGTAAGGGGCAAATGTCATGTATGTTATTTTTTCCTTAATGAGAGATGTAGCAAAGAAGTAAAATTAGGGAAGCATTCTCTTTAAAATTTTAACCCTGATTTCTTAAATAGCAATAGTCGAGTTCATTGAAATACACACAACTTTGTCTGCTCTCCAGCAATTTCTCACAAGTAATTTTTAGTACAAAAGGATACAAAAAAGTTAATATGGTTTTATGTTTCTAAAAAGGAAATGCTTTGTGAGGTAAAAAAATATGGTGTTGCTTGGTATCTTTTTTTGCAAGTTTCAGGTTTAGTGTTAAGATCTTTTGATTCCAGATAAAGAAGTAACTGGTAGTTACTCCAAACAGAGCTTATACAACTTAAACACTTTTAGGAATTGTAGATTCCTGGGCTAGGGATAGAATGAGAAATCAAAGGCAGCTCAGATGTGTGAAAAGGGGGAATAGGTTAGTACCGACTAGCTCATCCTTTCTCCCTCTGAGCAGTGAGACACAGAAATAAATAGCCCCAAATTGGAAACTTACCCACCAGTAGTAAGATGGGTAAGCACATTTTGGTATATACTGCAGTAAAAGAGAACAAACTAATACTAGATACAACACGGATGAATTTCACAAAGACAGGGGACCATCAGGAAGCATCAGGGTCTTATGTAGCTTCAGATGAAAGCAAAGCATTGTCCTTTGAAGAATGTACCTTCTTCACTCTCTGCCACAGATACTGTGCAACTGGAATCATTATGAGGTGTTCTTTGAGTGTTAATTCAGAGCTAAGTACTTCTCTGGCTTTGGCCACTCTTTAGGAAAGAAGGAGAGGATATGGGTATTATGGCCCTTTCCGTCTAGGGCCCATACTGCCCTGGAGCAAAGAAGCCAGACACAGAAAAATATATACTGTATGATGTCATATTGATGTAGTTTCAAGAGCAAGTGAAACTAATCATGGCGACAGCCCTCAGTATTGCAGTTACCTCAAGATCTGCAGGAGGTAAGTTGAGTATTTAAAAGGGAGCTTTTTGCAGTGCCAGAAATGTTCTCTATGTTGATGTGGTTAGTGAGTGTATGAGAGTCAACCACAGTTAAAATTCACTGATGTGTATACACATGTTAGACGTTTGCATTTTACTGGTATGCTTTAATTTAAAAAGTAAAATGCATGTGTAGATACAGAGTGGATGAAGTAGACACTGTATTTAATAATCATTTATTGAAGATATTAAACTCATTAATTGAAGATAATATTTTTATTTTACTTGAGTCAATTTTAAACAAGTCCTCTATAGGGATGAGTTTTGAAAGGAGAACCATAATTCCTTCAGTCTTTATTAACAGACTTTAGAGATCACCAATTAGAATCACAAGAGGGAAAGCCTGCAGGGATTGTCTGTATCTTCCCCCAAAGAGGAAAATCATGGTGAATATTTTGAAAAGAAGCTTTAAATTAAAGCAAGTGATTCTTCAAAGATTTAAGTCCTTTGCCTAGCAGTAGTCTGTGACAATTGCTACAGTGTTCGACAGTGGGGATATGGTACATCCTGAGAGGACAGAAAGACTAGGAACCACTACTCCCGATCATTTTTTCGTTGCCATTAAAATGCATTGCTTTGTCTGCTTAGAAAGGAAGTCACTGAACATTTGAGCATATACATCTCAGTAAAACTCAATTATACTGACATTGTAGTTGTCAGCTTAGTAAACTGAACTTTAAAGGTTTTCTATTTCTGTGGGATTGTGAGGATCACAAACTAGTAGAATAGAAAAATTAACTCTGGAAATCTTTTGATGATTAACTTCATTTGGTGAGTACAGTCATCCCTTTGTATCTGTGAGGAATTGGTTCCAGGATTCCACATAGGTATCAAAATCTTAGGATACTCAAAAGTCTCATACAAAATGGCTTAGTATTTACATATAACCTAAGCATATTTTTCATATACTTTAAAACATCTCTAGATTATTTATAATATTATACCTAATGCAATGTAACTGTTATATAAATAATTGTTGTATTGTTTAGGGATTGATAAGGGAAAAAAGTCTACACATGTTCTGTACTGATAACGATGTTTTTTTTCCAAATATATTCAACCTGCTTGGTTCAATCTGCAGATGTGGAACCCACTGATACGGAAGACCAACTGTATTAATTTAAAAGTTTTTTGGATCATCACTAAATATTTTACGATGAATGATAATGCTGATTGTTCAGTTTTATGATTAGGTTTCTGTTCACTAATGATCAATATATATTTGAGGAATTTCTTTTTAAAGAGACAAAGCATTTATTGTACCTATTTTATGATGTAGGTAGGTAATATAGCCAGGTAGATTAACCCTTATTAGCACATGAGAAGCCTCTTAGACTAGCCCTGGTTGGGTAAAGAAAGGTTGAGTGGAAAGAGTAAATAATAACTCCCATGGAACAAAACAGGGGACTGTCGGGAAGCATCAGGGTCTTATGTAGCTTCAGATGAATGCAAGGGCTTGTCCTTTGAAGAATGTACCTTCTTCACTCTCTGCCACAGATATTATGTGACTGGAATTGTTATGAGGTACTCTTCAAGTGTTAATTTAGAGCTAAGTACTTCTCTGGCTTTGGCCACTCCTTAGAAAAGGAGAGGATATGGTATTATGACCCTCTCAGTCCAGGCCCTTACTGCTTTTGTCTTCTGGCTTTACTTCTGCTAGTGCACCTTACTGTATGTCCTCAATTTGTTTTGCTCCAGTAAGGAGAGTATTCTGTTCTGCCTTCTGGAGAGTCTCAACTGGATACTACCTTCTTTTCTTTTTAGTATGTCTCATTCTTATTTGGATAAGCAAATAGTGTTATTGCAATACAGTTAGTGGGAAGAACTATTGTGAGACTATTACAAGATAAAGGAAACAAATGTCAGGGACTATCCATGCACATAAGAGTTATTAAACTAGTCGGCACTCTTAGCAATCATAAAACGAGATGTGCCTTTGCTGATTCTTAAGAACTCATTGAAAACCACTTCAGTTAAGTAACATTAGATTGATAGCTGAAATACCTATAAAAGACAAAGGGAGTTCCTTCATATAACCTAAAAATGGTACAAACAGAAGAAATACTTGAAATAATATGTATTTTAAGTTAAATCAAAGTAAGAACAGAGAGCAGGGAAACACACCACTAATTAATGAAAGAACATGTTTGTAATACTGTAATATAACAAGACTTATACCTTAGAATTAGGTTATGACTACACACAGAGACAGTTAAACACAGTAAAGAAATATAGGGATGAACAGCATTACTTATCAGTAATGAAATTGAAACAACTATATTTGTTAACCAGTACAGTTTTGACACAGAATTTAATAAGATCTATCCACTATTCATCCTGCAGATGTCCAATATTCTTTTTTTAAGTTTTGTATTCATACGTGAACATTTGGGAAATACACTCCAAGGTTGTAAGTATTTTTGATGAAAACTTTTGGTGTCTTTGTTATACCACATCACATTTTCCTCTTTTGCTTTGTGTTTTTCTTTTTTTCTAGGAAACTGACTGGACATTCTTTCCACATGGGCTATAGCATGGCGATTTTGAATGGCATCGTAGCTGCTCTTACTGTAGCATGGTGCCTCATGTAAACCCACACTGGAGCAATATTGTTGGCAACACTTAATCATGATTGTTTTGTAATAACAAGAAGAGCATCGTTGTCTACTCAGAAGACTGAGAAACCTGCTGTTCATTATGTAGTTCAGATACGTGTCACAATCATCATCACTATGGAAGATCTTTAAAAGCATTGTTCTAGAATAGCTGAGTATTAAGGTACCAGATTAATTGGGAATATCTGAGTATTACGTTTTAAATACTTTCTTCAAAGTATAAGATGTTTACCTATCTTTTTACTTTTGTGTGTGTAGTTCTTACAAGCTGTAGAAAACATTTTAATGGAAATCAAACTCAAAAACTTGAATACAGGACAATGCTTGCCTTTTCATGTATATACTACATTTTCTGCCAAGAAATACTGATATTTCTGTTGAGTTGAGCTAGAACTACTTATTTGTACATTTAGGAAGCAAATAATACCTACTACTCCAACATTTTATAGAAGCTACTTTTAAATCAACATTTAATTTTTGATATTCATATAAGTAATAGAAGTTGCATTTATATTTTTTATGAGGCATAGTTCCTTATGTGTTTTTTATGTATTTTCATACTACATATTGAATTTGTATGTTTTCAAAATTATTGCATCTAGACAACTGTAAACATTATTTTTTTAGCTGGTACAAACCTAGTACCTGTCATTTTTCTTTAAAAAAAAAGCAAAAAAGCCCATTGACCTAAGTTTAAAATTAAATATGTGTATTTTTTAATACAAAAAATGCCTGAAAAAAGGTAAATTATTTAAGTCATTAAAATATTGAGAAATTTGAAGTTTTTACTATTTCTATTTCCACAATTTCAAATATTTATCTTGGTGTATATATTGTTACTTCAACAGAACTTGCATTATTTTGTTTTTAATAAATATAAACATGAAATTTTTGTATGTGAGAATGATAGAACTAGTTTGTTCTTAATCGCAAAAATTTAGTTACCAAAGTAGAAGAGGTATTTTGATACTATGTATTAAAAATGACATATAGTTCATATAGTTTTATAATTTTTCTATTTAAATGTTCTTCTGTAATTGTGATGTTTTGTTTTTTTAGTAATTAAGCCTTAATTTTCCCTTCTGTTATTAAACACTTTAAATGTTTAGAAAGTTAGTTCAGTTTTAGAAAGATAGACTACTTACAAAGCTGTTTTCCCTGGCTATAGGAAAACTTACAATAAGAAACCATTATGTAGTCAAACTGATTATTCAGGCTAAGTGGGAAATGAATTTGTGCAGTGTGTTTCATTATTATCTGCTGTATGTTGTTATTGACTAAACAACGTTTCTAAAAGTCTAGCATTTCTTTTACTATTCAAAACTCTTTGGTTGGAAATGACTAATACCACTCCAATTTAAATTATCTGAAGTGGGGTATGTGTGTATGTGTGTATCTAAATATTAATCCCATGGCTTAAGTATTACTACCAGACTGGTGGTTGCAATGAGTCTATATTCACTTCCTGCCTTCCTGCACCCTTAAACCCCAAAGGGCTCTTTCATTGCAGAGATCTATACAAGTAACAGAATCAATTTATCTCCTCTCCACCCCTCTGTATTCCCATCCACCACCAATGTGAGTAGCTCCCTCCAGATTCTTTGTGTCTAATGACTAAGAAAATTATTAACAGTAGACCCTAGAGATACGTGGACCCTCGACAGTCATGTGCCATATAACAATGTTTTGGTCACAACAAACTACATATGACAGTGAATTTCCCCCATAAGATTATAATACTGTATTTTTTTTACTGTACCTTTTCTCTGTTTAGACACAAATACCACTGTGTTGCAGTTGCCTGCAATATTCAGTACGGTAACATGCAGTTCAGGTTTATAGTCTAGGAGCAATAAGCTATACCGTTGAGCCTAGGTGTGTAGTAGGCTATACCATCTAGGTTTGTGTAAGTACACTCTGATGTTCACACAATGATGAAATTGCCCAATGACGCTTTTCTCAGAATATAAAAGCATGTCGTTAAGCCAAACACGACTATATATACCTACAAGATATATATTAATATAGATACATATAGAGAGATACGTATCAGTGAGATACTTTTCTGAAATCCTGTTTCTTCTGGACTGTTACTCCCCCCTTTTGGGAAATGACCTTCCTCTCCAATCTGACTTAGGGTCCAAATATAAATCATTCATAAGCAGAGTGATTAGTCAAGGTAGTTACATAACTCCAGCTGAGCTAATCCTTATCTCATCTTGCCTGGCTACAATGAATAGAATAGAGACATGACTTAAGTTAAGTATGTCTCTTCCCAGGATTTTTCAAGTTGAGATTAAAATGTGAGGAAGCTGGGAAAATACAAGCCCAGGAAATGCTGGCAGCTCATAGTTTAGCCAGGCTCAGTGGAAAAGAATAAGGCTGATAGGGATATTGCTAATGGCATTCCGTGGTCCCTGAAGCCCAGTGGCAATCCTGCCACTCTCGATACATAAGCCAGTAAATTTCTCTCTTTTGGCCTTTGCTGTTAACATTGGCTTTTGTCATTTGCAACATAACAAGTCAAGATGAGCTTATCTAACAACTGGAATCCATATCTGTTATGAAATTGACTCAGATGATCTCATCTTGTTATGTGTAGCTTACAGCATTCCATTTAGTTACTTGAGAAAGATACACAGGGTGTAAGTATTCTGTGGCTAATTATTAGTCTCAGAGACTTTCAAAGAGGTTTTAGAATAAATTAAACTAGTTATTATTAATCTTGTTGTTTTATCAAGAATTTATTTATGTCCCAAAACTCAGTTCTGCCTTTTTAAGTGTTACCAGAATGCTACTGTAATTATGATTCTTTACTTATATAAGGTAATGAGATTTAACTACAACTGTTACTTAATATGTTAGCATTTCCCAGTTTCCTTAGCTGTCAAATGGGAAGAATAATACTTGTTAAGTATTATTCTCCCATTTGACAGCTAAGGAAACTGGGAAATGCTAATTTCCTTTCCTGTCAAATGGGAAGAATACTATATGCCAGAATTTGTAGGACCTAGATAAAACACTGTAAAGGTAATTTGTAACTTCAGATACATTTATTAGGACAAATGTAAGATTGAAAACTAATGAGCTAAGAATACAAATCAAAAGCACAAGCAGCAGAGTAACACCCCCGCCCCCACCACACACACAAGAAAGACTGGAAATAGGAAAGATAAGGATACAATCAATGGAGATTCACACTGAAGAAGTGAGGACAATATCCAATACCAAAAGTAGTTTCCTTGAAAATACATGATTGAGAGACTTCTGGTAAGTCAGGTTTAAAAAGAGATTTTCTGTTTTTGTCTGTTTTTCCATTTCTGCCCATTCTCTTGATTATGTCAAGTGCCAGAAACCATCTGTATTAGGGTTCTGTAGAGGGACAGAACTAATAGGATACATAGATGTATATATGAAAGGGAGTTGGTTTTTTTTTTTTTTTTTTTTTTGAAATGGAGTCTTGCTCTGTTGCCCAGGCTGGAGTGCAGAGGTGAGATCTTGGCTCACTGCAATCTTTGCCTCCTGGGTTCAAGCAATTCTCCCTCAGCCTCCTGAGGTAGCTGGGATTACAAGTATGTGCCACCGTGCCTGGCTAATTTTTTGCATTTTTAGTAGAGACGTGGTTTCACCATGTTGGTCAGGCTGGTTTCAAACTTCTGACCTTGTGATCCGCCCGCCTTGGCCTCCTAAAGCGCTGGGATTACAGATGTGAGCCACCGCACCCAGCTAGGAGTTTATTAAGAAGAATTGACTCACACGATCACAAGGTGAAGTCCCACAATAGGCCGTCTGCAAGTTGAGGAGCAAGTAAGCAAGTAGTGGCTCGGTCTGAGTCCCAGAATCTCAAAGGAAGGGCAGCCAACAGTGCAGCCTGCAGTCTGTGGCCGATGGCCCGAGAGCCACTGGTGTAAGTCCAAGAGTCCAAAAGCCAAAGAACTTGGAGTGTGATGTTCGAGGGCAGGAAGCATCCAGCACAGGAGAAAGATGAAGGCTGGAAGAATTAACAAGTCCGCTTCTCCCACTTTCTGCCTGCTTTATTCTTGCCTCTCTGGTAGTTGATGGGTTGGTGCTCACCCACATTGCGGGTGCGTCTGCTTCCAGTCCACTGACTCAAATGTGAATCTCCTTTGGCAATACCCTTAGAGACACACCTGGGAACAATACTTTGCATCCTTCGATCAAGTTGACACTTAATATTAACCGTCACACCATCTGACTAAGGAAAAGGGAATTGGGACTGGTGGGCAGGAGCCTAGAAAGTGCGAGAGAGTCAACGGAGGATGAAGCAAAGGGACTGTCTGATAGTGGGAATAGCCTGGTCAGGATAATGTATACAGATGGACCCTTGCAGAGAGTGCCCAATTGGCCAAAATCAGACTGTGTGCCTACTCCTTTGGCTTATCTAATTGAAGGCAGCATCTGAAATTCTTTTAGGATGCTTGAATGGATATCAAACAAACACGAATACAAATAATCACTGTACACTCGGCTTGCTGGTCAGCTTCTGTTTTCACCCTTAAACTTAACAACAGTATCATATGTAACAATGTAGCCATTATGTCCTATATCCAGTACCAAAGCCAGGACCTTCATATGTGTCTGTTCTAGTTTTGTCACATACTCTTACTGATATCTTCAAATTATACTAGCATTTTAATACTTATTAAGACGGGACATTGATTTTTTATGTGAACTAGAACAATATTTTTAAAAAGGACACAAAGATGGGAAATGTGTTAAAATACACTTTATAAGAGCAAGAAAATACAGATCCAAGTTACCGTCTTATTTATTTAAGCAAGCACTTAGTCATGACACCTTCCCTTCTATATACATATATTCTATTTTGTGTTTGTTTGGCTACTACCTTGGCTAACTACGTTTCTTCCCTAATATAGTAACCAAAGCTTTATTTCTGACACATTTAAGCTCTTAGTTCATCTTTTGCCACTGTATATGGCAGTATGAGAACAAATATATTTTCCTTTTATATTTTACCTTGCTTATTATGTGGCAGCATTTGTATTGTAATGTTAAAACACCCGAACTAATATGATGACCCTCTTTTCTGCATAATTATCCATGGCACACAGAACCTAAAATTACCAGATGGCAGTTTGAACTTCCAGTTCTTCTGAACCAGTTTTCTTTTTGAACTCCCTCCTTAAGTACTAAAATCTTTAAAACAGAGTTCAGAGTCAGAGGAACAGAAAGTAAAAACTTTATTGCTGGGTCAGTGGGTGTAATAGAAACATCTGACAATGTGTTGATTCTTGAACCCATGTCATATGGGCATGGGAGAGAAACAGCAAAAATCAACTCTTGGATAAAAACATACATTGCATCCAGAAAGATGCCATCATAGCGTTAACTCTCAGCTAGCGTAGTAACTAAATCTTGAACAGATTATTTCAGTATTTAAGGTGCATTATAAAAGAAAAGTCAACAAAATAAGAATTGAGCATGGCCGGGTACAGTGGCTCATGCCTGTAATCCCAGCACTTTGGGAGGCAGAGGCAGGCAAATAACTTGAGGCCAAGAGTTCAATACCAGCCTCGGCAACATGGTGAAACCCCATCTCTACTAAAAATACAAAATACACCAGATTACCTGCCTGTAATCTCAGCTACTTGGAAGCCTGAGACAGAATCATTTGAACCCAGGAGGCAGAGGTTGCAGTGAACTGAGATCACACTACTCCACCTGCACTCCAGCCTGGGTGACAGAGTGAGACTCTTTCTCAAAAAACAAAAACAAAACAAAAAAAAAACGGAGAATTGAGCAGTTGAGCACGTTGTCTTGCCTCCTCTGGGTAGTGAGTTCCTTGGCCAGAGCAATGTAGTGGGAATCCAAGATAATGTGTAAATTATGCAGTAATGGGGCTGCCAGAGGCAAGGAAAGTAAATCTAAGACCATAATATATCCACCAGTGGGGGACAAAACGGTGAAGTGCTACCTTGTCTAATGGAATTAATTGGCTATAGGGTAGCTGGCTCATCCCCCAAGATACGATGCCATAAAGAGGGAGAGGGTGAGAAGATGGTGGTGGTGTGGGAGTGGGGCAGCAGAGATAGAAAGGCAGCAGTGGCCAGGAAAGCCCCTGAACGTGCGGGTCCATCTGAAGAATATCCCACCATCCTGGCATTATATGCTCCCATTAAGCATTGACTTAACAGAGAGAGACCACCATCTATAGTATAGGTTATGCTGTCCACCTGAATATTTAGAACCTCTTTCACAATGAAGGCTTTGTTGTGAGCATTCACATAGCTCGGAAATACTCTCACTTCTGGGTCCATTTAAAGAGATCCATCTATATATTCCTTCCCAACCTTTCTTTTTTTTTTTTGCATTGTAGGTTTTTGGGTACATGTGAAGAACATGCAAGATTGTTGCATAGGTACACACATGGCAGTGTGATTTGCTGCCTTCCTCCCCCATCACCTATATCTGGCATTTCTCCCCATGCTATCTCTCCCCCAACTCCCCACCCCCCACTGTCCCTCCCCTATTTCCCCCAACAGACCCCAGTGTGTGATGCTCCCCCTCCCTGTGTCCATGTGTTCTCATTGTTCAACACCCACCTATGAGTGAGAACATGCGGTGTTTGATATTCTGTTCTTGTGTCAGTTTGCTGAGAATGATGGTTTCCAGGTTCATCCATGTCTCTACAAAGGACACGAACTCATTATTTTCGATGGCTGCATAATATTCCATGGTGTATATGTGCCACATTTTCCCTGTCCAGTCTATCATCAGTGGGTATTTGGATTGGTTCCAGGTCTTTGCTATTGTAAACTGTGCTGCAATGAACATTCGTGTTCATATGTCCTTACAGTAGAATGATTTATAATCCTTTGGATATATACCCAGTAATGGGATTGCTGGGTCAAATGGAATTTCCTATTTCTAGGTCCTTGAGGAATCGCCACACTGTCTTCCACAATGGTTGAACTAATTTACACTCCCACCAACAGTGTAAAAGTGTTCCTATTTCTCCACATCCTCTCCAGCATCTGTCTCCAGATTTTTTAATGATCGCCATTCTAACTGGCGTGAGATGGTATCTCAATGTAGTTTTGATTTGCATTTCTGTAATGACCAGTGATGATGAGCATTTTTTCATATGTTTGTTGGCCTCATGTATGTCTTCTTTTGTAAAGTGTCTGTTCATATCCTTTGCCCACTTTTGAATGGGCTTGTTTTTTTCTTGTAAATCGATTTTACTTCTTTGTAGATTCTGGATATCAGCCCTTTGTCAGATGGGTAGACTGCAAAAATTTTTTCCCATTCTGTTGGTTGCCGATTTACTCTAACGACTGTTTCTTTTGCCATGCAGAAGCTGTGGAGTTTGATTAGGTCCCATTTGTCTATTTTGGCTTTTGTTGCCAGTGCTTTCGGTGTTTTGGTCATGAAGTCCTTGCCTACGCCTATGTCCTGAATGGTTTTGCCTAGATTTTCTTCTAGGGTTTTTATGGTGTTAGGTCTTATGTTTAAGTCTTATGTTTAAGTCTTTAATCCATCTGGAGTTAATTTTAGTGTAAGGTGTCAGGAAGGGGTCCAGTTTGTGCTTTCTGCACATGGCTAGCCAGTTTTCCCAACACCATTTATTAAACAGGGAATCCTTTCCCCATTGCTTGTTTTTGTCAGGTTTGTCAAAGATCAGATGGTTGTAGATGTGTTGTGTTGCCTCGGAGGCCTCTGTTCTGTTCCATTGGTCTATATCTCTGTTTTGGTACCAGTACCATGCTGTTTTGATTACTGTAGCCTTGTAGTATAGTTTGAAGTCTGGTAGTGTGATGCCTCCTGCTTTGTTCTTTTTGCTTAGAATTGACTTGGCTATGCGGGCTCTCTTTTGGTTCCATATGAAGTTTAAGGTGGTTTTTTCCAGTTCTGTGAAGAAGGTCATTGGTAGCTTGATGGGGATAGCATTGAATCTGTAAATTACTTTTGGGCAGTATGGCCATTTTCATGATATTGATTCTTCCTAACCATGAACATGGAATGTTTCTCCATCTGTTTGTGTCCTCTCTTATTTCGTTGAGCAGTGGTTTGTAGTTCTCTTTGAAGAGGTCCTTTACCTTCCTTGTTAGTTGTATTCCTAGGTATTTTATTCTCTTTGTAGCAATTGTGAATGGCAGTTGGTTCTTGATTTGGCTGTCTTTAAGTCTGTTATTGGTGTATAGGAATGCTTGTGATTTTTGCACATTGATTTTGTATCCTGAGACTTTGCTGAAGTTGCTTATCAGTTTCAGGAGATTTTGGGCTGAGATGATGGGATCTTCTAGATATACAATCATGTCATCTGCAAATAGAGACAATTTGACTTCCTCCTTTCCTATTTGAATACCCTTTATTTCTTTTTCTTGCCTGATTGCTCTGGCTAGAACTTCTAGTACTATATTGCATAGGAGTGGTGAGAGAGGGCATCTTTGTCTAGTGCCAGATTTCAAAGGGAATGCTTCCAGTTTTTGCCCATTCAGTATGATATTGGCTGTTTGTTTGTCATAAATAGCTTTTATTGTTTTGAGATACATTCTGTCAATGCCTAGTTTCTTGAGGGTTTTTAGCATAAAGGGCTGTTGAATTTTGTCAAAGGTCTTCTCTGCATCA
Source organism: Ateles fusciceps (assembly GCA_036589455.1). Lineage (NCBI taxonomy): Eukaryota > Metazoa > Chordata > Mammalia > Primates > Atelidae > Ateles > Ateles fusciceps. The sequence continues at coordinate 9,855,193 of JAZHEH010001266.1, read as the reverse complement.
ATTGAGATAATCATGTGGTTTTTGTCTTTGGTTCTGTTTATGTGCTTAATTATGTTTATAGACTTGCATATGTCGAACCAGCCTTGCATCCCTGGGATGAATCCTACTTGATCATGGTGGATAAGCTGTTTGATGTGCTGTTGCAATTGGTTTGCCAGTATTTTATTGAAGATTTTTGCATCTATGTTCATCATGGATATTGGCCTGAAGTTTTCTTTTCTTGCTGAGTCTCTTCCGGGTGTTGATATCAAGATGATGTTGGTCTCATAAAATGATTTGGGAAGGATTCTCTCTTTTGGATTGTTTGGAATAGTTTCAGAAGGAATGGTACCAGGTCCTCTTTGTGTGTCTGGTAGAATTCGGCTGTGAACCAATCTGGACCTGGGCTTTTTTGGTAGTAGGCTCTTAATTGCTGCCTCAATTTCAGACCTTGTTATTGGTCTATTCAGGGTTTCGACTTCTTCCTGGTTTAGGCTTGGGAGGATGCAAGTGTCCAGGAATTTATCCATTTCTTCCAGGTTTACTAGTTTATGTGCATAGAGTTGTTTGTAATAATCTCTGATGATGGTTTGAATTTCTGTGGAATCTGTGGTGATATCCCCTTTATTGTTTTTTATTGCATCTATTTGATTATTCTCTCTTTTCTTTTTTTATTAATCTGGCTAGTGGTCTATTTTGTTGATCTTTTTGAAAAACCAGACCCTGGATTTATTGAGTTTTTGAAGGGTTTTTTGTGTCTCTACCTCCTTCAGTTCTGCTCTGATCTTAGTTATTTCTTGTCTTCTGCTAGGTTTTGAGTTTTTTTGATCTTGCTCCTCTAGCTCTTTCAATTTTGACGATATAGTGTCAATTTTAGATCTCTCCTTGCTTCTCGTATGGGCATTTATTGCTATATATTTTCCTCTAGAGACTGCTTTAAATGTGTCCCAGAGATTCTGGTATGTTGTGTCTTCGTTCTTGTTGGTTTCGAAGAACATCTTTATTTCTGCCTTCATTTCATTGTTTATCCAGTCAACATTCAAGAGCCAGTTGTTCAGTTTCCATCAAGCTGTGCGGTTCTGAGTTAGTTTCTGAATTCTGAGTTCAAACTTGATTGCACTGTGGTCTGAGAGACTGTTTGTTATGATTTCCGTTCTTTTGCAATTGCTGAGCAGTGATTTACTTCCAATTATGTGATCAATTTTAGAGTAGGTGCGATGTGGTGCTGAGAAGAATGTATATCCTGTGGATTTGGGGTGGAGAGTTCTGTAAATGTCTATTAGGTTTGCTTGGTCCAGGTCTGAGTTCAGGTCCTGGATATCCTTGTTAATTTTCTGTCTCATTGATCTGTCTAATATTGACAATGGGGTGTTAAAGTCTCCCACTATTATTGTGTGGGAGTCTAAGTCTCTTTGTAAGTCATTAAGAACTTGCCTTATGTATCTGGGTGCTCCTGTTTTGGGTGCATATATATTTAGGATCGTTAGCTCTTCTTGATGCATTGATCCTTTTACCATTATGTAATGTCCTTCTTTGTCTCTTTTGATCTTTGTTGGTTTAAAGTCTATTTTATCAGAGATGAGAATTGCAACTCCTGCCTTTTTTTGCTCTCCATTTGCTTGGCAAATCTTCCTCCATCCCTTTATTTTGAGCCTTTGTGTTCTTGCATGTGAGATGGGTTTCCTGGATACAGCACACCAATGGGTTTTGGCTTTTTATCCAATTTGCCAGTCTGTGTCTTTTGATTGGGGCATTTAGCCTATTTACATTTAGGGTTAATATTGTTATGTGTGCATTTGATCCTGCCATTTTGATGCCAGCTGGCTGTTTTTCCCATTAGTTGATGCAGTTTCTTCATTGTGTTGATGCTCTTTACCATTTGGTATGTTTTTGGAGTGGCTGGTACTGGTTGTTCCTTTCTGTGTTTAGCACCTCTTTCAGGAGCTCTTGTAAAGCAGGCCTGGTGGTGATGAAATCTCTGAGTACTTGCTTGTTTGCAAAGGATTTTATTTTTCCTTCATTTATGAAGTTTAGTTTGGCTGGATATGAAATTCTGGGTTGAAAGTTCTTTTCTTTCACGATGTTGAATATTGGCCCCCCACTCTTTTCTGGCTTGTATGGTTTCTGCTGAGAGATCTGCTGTGAGTCTGATGGGCTTCCCTTTGTGCGTAACCTGACCTTTCTCTCTGGCTGCCCTTAGCATTATCTCCTTCATTTCAACCCTGGTGAATCTGACAATTATATGCCTTGGAGTTGCTCTTCTTGAGGAATATCTTTGTGGTGTTCTCTGTATTTCCTGGACTTGAATATTGGCCTGCCTTGCTAGGTTGGGGAACTTTTCCTGGATAATATCCTGAACAGTATTTTCCAGCTTGTATTCATTCTCTCCATCACATTGAGGTACACCTATCAAACGTAGATTAGGTCTTTTCACATAGTCCCATATTTCTTGGAGACTTTGTTCATTTCTTTTTACCCTTTTTTCTCTAATCTTGCCTTCTCATTTTATTTCATTGAGTTGATCTTCAACCTCTGATATCCTTTCTTCTGCTTGGTCAATTCGGCTGTTGAAACTTGTGTATGCTTCGCGAAGTTCTCGTGTTGTGGTTTTCAGCTCCATCAATTCACTTATATTCCTCTCTAAGTTGTTCCTTCCCAACCTTTCTTAAGTTGGCACCAGTCCTTTGTCAAGTCCCTGGCAATCCAGCCAAACTACTAGTTCACTCTCCTCGGATATACATAATCCTTATTTCATACCATATTTTTTCTAGCCAAGGAAACGACAATATGAACTGCTTAAAGTTCATATTAAATTCCCCTAGGAGGATTTTCTTTTCACTGCACTTTGCTGTCACCTATGAATGGGGGGATTATGCCCCCTACCTCATTTTTGGCTGGTAGTAACGTATTACACGGAGTCATCTGTAAATTGGGCTTGAGTTTCGACATCAGTTTATTATCTATACCAAGTCTTCATTAGACCAGGCTGCAAGCTGAATGAAGAGAGGCTGCATGATAGTAGGAAGCAGCATGGGAATCTGATCATACAACTTACTCATAACTTCAGGGCAATGGAATTAAAAGGACACCTCTCTATCAGTGTTTCTTAACTAAGGGCAGTTTTGCCTTCCAGGGGCAAAACATAGCAATTTAGCTAATTACTTAGCAATGTGTTGAGATGTTTTTGATAGTTACAATTGGGGGGATGCTATTGGCAGCTAGTCAACAGGCCAGGGATACTGCTCAAGATTCTACAGTGCACAAGGCAGTTCCCCAGCAGAGAGAATAATCCAGTCCAAAATATCAATAGTGCCAAGGTTTGAAAAACCCTCATCTATGTTGATGAGAAAGTGAATCAGATAACATCTGCTTCAGAATGGACAGCTGAGGTCACAGGGTTACCTGGAGTTCTAAGATATGGTGTTCATTCTCCAAAATGCCCCAGTAGAAAGAGCTGTTTCTCAAAAGGAAAGAGTTCTTAGCTAAACAAGACTTCTCTCTGCCAGTACCCTACGGACCTCTGCCTCACAAGGTCTGCCAAAGTCACTGGCTTTTAACTACTGTGACCTTGTATGTTATTAAAGTTCCCCATGTAATATAGCCTCTAGCCAAATAATTCTACGTACTTGTAAAAAATGTTCTTCCCATATCCATAGGCAGCCTATTTTTGTACTCAAAGGGGGAAATACTTCCATAAGGTTACACACAGTGCTGTTATTGAATTGAAGCTGAGACTACATTTGGCCATTTAAAGTTCCTTATATTACTAGACAAACAGGCAAAATGGGTATTCTCAGTGATTAATAATCCACCCACCAATGGGAAATCCAGTTACTGCAATGCAGTGGAAGCCAGAGGAATATGGATAAAGGTCTGAGTTGTTTCCATGTTAGACTCTCATGTTTAGTTAGAGGAATATTATAGCACCTTACATTGGCAAAGGCTCAAAGCCCTCAGGAATGAAGTTTTGGTTAGCCTACTTGATTAAAAAAACCCTATATTTGTTAGAGTTCTGGCTGAAAGCCAAGGGAACATGGAATAGATACTGAACAAAATAAGTCAAATATTAGCCTAGAGCCTGATCACTTTCAAAAATGAGGAACCATAACCTCTACTCATTTCCTTCTTATGGCATGTGTGTTCCTGTTTTTCTTCTTCATTTCTTCCATTATTGTATACAGGATTTTAAACATTTGGCTAACTTTATAACTTTAATGTGGGGCATCGGTTACAGAATATTGTGAAGGAATTACTATAGAACAGGGGACAGTGGACAATTCCTGAGATCCTAGATATGGCACCGAATACAATAGTAACCTATGAGGCTTTTGACTGTCTTCCTGTAAGGAAGGGGTCAAATGAACAAGAAATTGTTGTATGATACAAAGTGGAATAGTTTTTTGGAGGAAGGGTTCTCATGAGAAGGTGTGTGTGTCTGTGTGTGTGTGTGTGTGTGTGTGTGTGTATTTTTTCTTTTTTTGTTGAGATGGAGTCTCACTTTGTCACCCAGGCTGGAATGCAGTGGCAGGATCTTGGCTCACTGCAACCTCTGCCTCCCTGGGTCAAGCAACCCTCTCGTCTTAGCCTCCCAAAGAGCTGGGATTACAAGTGTGCACCACCATGCCTGGCTAACTTTCATATTTTTAGTGGAGACGGGGTTTCACCATGTTGGCCAGGCTGGTCTTGAACTCCTGACCTCAAGTGATCTGCCTGCCTCAACCTCCCAAAGTGCTAGGATTACAGGCATGAGCCACTACACCCAGCCTGCAACTTTGTGTGTATTTGTAATTAGTCCATTCTCACAGGGCTATGAAGAAATATCTGACACTGGGTAATTTATAAAGGAAAGAGGGTTAATTGACTCGCAGTTCCACAGGGCTGGGAAGGCCTCAGGAAACGTACAATCATGGTGAAAAGGGAAGCACACACATCCTTCTTCACATGGCAGCAGCAAGAAGAAGTGCAGAGCAAAAGCGGGGGGAAAGCCCCTTATAAAACCATCAGGTCTCATGAGAACTCACTATCACAAGAACAGCGTGGGGGAAACCACTCTTGTAATTCAATTATCTCTCACTTGGTCCTTCCCATGACACGTGGGGATTATTAGAACTTAAATACAAGATGAGATTTAGGTGGGGACACAGCCAAACCATATCAATATTAGACAGGCAAACAAGTGGAGTCTATTGGATATTTTGTCATTTTTTGACTGCTCAATGCAAAAACTCATTTCTATTTTACTAGAATTCCTTGTTATATGAGTGTTTGTGGGAGGCAAGTCTTAAAGATGCATTAGAGAAGGCTAAATATTGGATATTTGCTTTCTCCCAACTTGATTGCTGGTGTATGTATATAACCTTGGTGCCACCAATTTTATGCTCCTGCTCAAGTCTTCGAATTGTGAATGAATGGCACAGTAACTGACACAAAGTTGAGAGTTGAGTCACAGTTGTAACATTCAGTGGTAGTGACAATGGCTTCTAGCCATCTTCAGCAGCGGTTGGGCCAGTAATTGAATTCTAATCAGACTATTTTGAAGCAAAACCTTACCTGTAATCTCTGCTACCAGCCTTTCCTTAGCGTCTGTCATTTTATGGTCCTGGTTTTCTGGCCTTTCCTTCAATTCTGTGAGCAACTCCCTAACCTTATAACAAAATTATTTGCTTCTAAAGCTAGCCAAAGTTAGATTTCGATGTTTAAAACCAAGAACCAAACATTCATCGTATCTCAACTCTCTATCACCACATATCCACAAATCTTCATGCAAAAAAACTTTGTTCCACCATGATTTCTGCCATCTGGACTCATTTCTTATAATACTAATTTTAAAAATTATAATATGCTATCCACTCTTATTATTTTATAATGACTCATCTTTTTAAAATCTTTTGGACTCCGTTCTATGTACACAATACTTAGTCTGAAGCTTATACATAGTAGGTGCTCAATAATTGTTTTTATTTGTTTTCAGATGGGGTCTTGTTCTGTTGCCCAGGCTGGAGTGTACGATTAGTGCTCACTGCAGCCTCAACCTTTCAGGCTCAAGTGATCCTCCCACCTCAGCCTCCTGAGTAGTTAGGACTACAGGCATGCACCACCACCCAGCTTAGATTTAAATTGTTTTTGTAGAGACAAGGTTTTGTTATGTTGCCCAGACTAGTCTTGAATGTCTGGGCTCAACAGGTCTTCCTGCCTCCATCTTCCAAATTGCTGGGATTACAGGTATGAGTTACTGCCACTGTGCCTGGCCTTCAGTAACTGTTTATGACATTTGCTGAACACCTAGTCTGTGCATAGAATTACAGTCATATAAGGAAAAATTGAAAAAAAATTTTAGAATAAATGACTTCACTTTTTGACCATCTTAAAATGTACAAATAGACAATAAGAAAACTTACTACAAGCAAATAAGCATTTCCTATGGTAGTACAAATATCTTTATACAATACTAAATTTTTTTCAAAAATTCATAAAAGGGGCCAGGAACGGTGGCTCATGCCTGTAATCCCAGCAGTTTGGGAGGCTGAGGCTGGTGCATCACCTGAGGTCGGGAGTTTGAGACCAGCCTGGCCAACATGGTGAAACCCCCATCTCTACTAAAAATACAAAAATTAGACAGGCATGGTGGCACACACTTGTAATCTCAGCTACTTGGGAGGCTGAGGCATGAGAATTGCTTCAACCTGGAAGGCAGATGTTGCAGTGAGCCGACTGCACTCCAGCCTGGGTGATAGAGTGAAACTCCATCTAAAAAAAAAACCAAAAAGGTAAAAATGATAAGTATGGTTTTAAAAATAAAGTGTATTTTTGGATTTTCTTAAGATCTGACCATTTGCAGTTTCTTTGGATTGAGCAGATAAGTGGTATGATTAAGGGACAAATAATGTCATTTATTCATATTTTTATAAATTAATATATCAGAGCAAGCCTCAACAGTAAAGTATTTTAAATTCTGAGTCACTGGAATAAATGCTAAATTATAAAAAATTACAGGTCACTTCTCTGTGTAAAGACGTACCCAACAATATGAGTAAGTCCATTAAAAACCAATGCTTAAAATGATTAACTTTATTTATAACCTGAAAAAGTTGTACACAACCAAACATCCAAATTTATAGAAGACAAAATGCTCGTAGTTTTTGAAATTTGGAAAATTTTTATAAGAATACCCCAGAAAGCCATACAAATGGGCAGAAAAATGGCAGATGTTTGAGGGTGGACAAAACCTGGTAACATTATCAGGGAAAAAGTCCCCAAATTTGTACATCAGGAACCACCAGGGAAAGCATTAGAAACAACTGAAATACACAACTTTGAACTAAAGTTCTGGCCTCCAGTACTCAAGAAAAAGAAACATTTTAAATCCCTTCTGAAAATATATACCAAATTTAAGAACTCTCAGTTCCAGGATTGCACTCCCCACAACCCCAACCCCACAGATACCAAAATCTGTGGATGCTTAATTTCCTTTTAGAAAATGGTGTAGTATTTGCATATAATCTATGCATATCCTGCAATATGCTTTAAATCATCTCTAGATTACCTATAATAGCTAACACAGTACAGATGCTATATAAATAGTTGTCATACTATATTTTTTATTTGTATTATTTTTCTTGTTTTATTGCTATTTGTCATTTTTTTAACTTTTTTGAATATTTTCCATTGGTTGTATCTTCAGGTTCTGGAGGGTCAACTGTATGTATCTGCCAGATTTGGAGGGTGGGATGTAATAATTAGTGGTTTATTCTCATAAAGGACATAAGTAGAATTAAAATAAGCTTGTGAAAATATTATATATTCCCAAAATATAATAAGGGGTCCTTAGAGCTCCTAAGTGATACTTTTAGAAGAAAAAAATTTCTCAGTGCATTGCAAATTTACAAAATAGAGTTTCTATCTAGAGGTAGAATGAGCTATTATAAAAGCCTAGATAGTTTTGACAGAGGTTTATAGAACCATGAATAATAAATGCTGCAGCTTTTGAAGGCAGAATGTTTCAGAGACATAATTAATCTTACAGGAAAAAAGTTCTGGAAAGTAATGAAGAACTGTTCTGTGTTACTACTATGAACAGCACTGAAATGGGTGAACGATTAGTTTCTGACATTTACCTTAGCAGCCTTTTCTTTCCAACAAAACATAATAACACTGTTTTGTTGACACTTTTTTCAGCATGGTACTTCCTGCCCTTCCCACTATTCCCAGAAATCAACTGTGTTTTACACTTACTTATTGGAATTAACTGTGGAGTTGGGCCCATCCTGGACTCACGGAGCTCTTCTTTTCCTTCTCTTTAGAGAAGATTACAAGACCAGCCACTTGGTGGCTTTGGGTCAGCTTCAGAATGGATCCGGATATGCAGTTCAGTGTGATATGACAGGGAGAACAGAAATCCCTAAGAGCAGTTTAATATTAAAAACGAAATCCTCACTCCCCTAAAATTTTTGTAGGTGTTAGCGTTGCTGCTGAAATTTTAACCTTAAAAAAACCCTTCCATCTTAAAATCTGTGAGCACAATTTATATTTAAAAAAAACTAGGACTTTGTAAGTCTGTATTTGAGCTAGATACCAAAAAAGTAATTACTACTTCTAGATGAGTTATAATGTTGTAATTCTTAGTGCTGTACAAATCTGTCCAAAGTGAAAGTCAGTATGCTGAATCTAAAAGTGTAATGACAGTATAATTTTCCATTTTGCGTTAAATACAGGTAGTGCTTACACTGTTGGATGTTGTAAGTTCCTATTGATATAAAATATAAAGTACATGACATTTATTCTACATAAGTTTTTATATAAAATTATACTTTCATATTGAGCAAATTTCCATTTGTATTCAGGTTCGCAGAAACAAAGTAAGAGTCATACTTAAGTATAATGTAGGTCTCCAATAAGAAACATTTCATATAACTGATAGAAAAAAATATTTTAAATTGAAAAACCTACTAGAGTGAATTTCCTAAAAACCTTTCTTGATAAACAAGTGTTTATGCTTACTCTCACGGCAGGTATAAATCAAAACTATTAGTAGGTCCTATTTCTCTGCTTTCCAATAAGAACTGAGTTTTATTTTGTAGAAATGTCTCAGAAATAAGGTCAGTAAGAAAAAGCTTATTTTACTACCATAAACATATACATATAAGGAAAAATAAGCAGTTTTTTTAATGGAAAAAAGTCTTTTTATTTTGAGACAGGGTCTCACTCTGTCACCCAGAATAGAGTGCAGTAGCATGACCACAGCTCACTGCAGCCTCGACCTCCAGGCTCCAGTGATCCTTAGCCTCTTGAGTAGCTAGGACTACAGGTGTGTGTCACCATGCCTGGCTAGTTTTTTTTATTTTGCAGAGACGGGGTCTTGCTATGTTGGCAGAGTTGGTCTCCAATTCCTGGGCTCAAGTGGTTCTCCCACTTTGGCCTCCCAAAGTATTGGGATTACAGGTATGAACCACTGTGCCCAGCTGAAAAAAAAATCTTAGAAAAGAAATTTTATTGTGGTAACTTATTGCTACCCAAAACAGCCAGATACACCCCAAACCAACAATGAAGATTTTAAGCAATTGGAAATTTCTTAGTATTTAAAAAATAAATCTTAACGATGTACGTAATATAAAGAATATGCCCTCCCAGGTCCCCCAGTGCAATATGAACTAGGAAATAAAAGGAAAGTTTTAAAAAGTAATTATAGCAAGGCTCTTATAATATTGTTATTCATGTACTCCTATATTAAGAATATTTTTTATAATACAGGAAAAGAAAAAAAAATGTGTAGCAAATGGTTGATGTTGATGCCATGAAGCTAGAGAAATATGAGAGTATTAAACCGTAGTTTAGGACATGCTTCTTCCTGGTTAAATATCTGAAGGCTTGGCAAGAACAATTCAGTGAGTGACTAATGAAAATCTCTTTTGGTTTGGCAATATGTGTTAAGAGCTTTGATCTCCTAATTTCACTTCTAGGGCTTTATCCTAAATAATATATAGCACACAAAATTCTATATACCAGAGATATCCTTTAGAGCATATAATTTGTAGTAGTAGGAAATAATGAAAGTGAATTAAAAAAACCCAGCAGAGCATTTTAAAAAGTGATGGCTGTCAAGAGGAATAATATAGGAAATGTTATAACATTAAATGAAAAAACGATACAGAATGAAGCTGTATTTCAACCACGTAAAATAATTGCATAGAAAGAAGATGTAAAGAAGATTCATTGAAATAGACATTTTCTCTGAGCCGTTAAATTATAGGTAATGTTAATTTTCTTCTTTACAGATTTCCACATTTTCTAAATTTGCTATACATGTATATTCCATAAATAGAAAAAGAATTTTTAAAAAGTAGGAATAGTAATTAGCTACTTATAATTCTCGTGAGGATTAAATAAGATTCTGAATATGAAATTGTCTAGCACATGCTGTTACCTTAGGAGCAATAAGAGAAGGGATGGCTCCTCTATTTAGCAATCAGAGTTGCTTTTATTACTGTCAGAAGAAAGTAACAAGAATTAATCCCTGCATGCTTCGTATAATCAAATTCTATAGCTCTATTTATACACATTTTCAGGGACATTCATTGAAGAATTGTTTTAATAGAAAGCAGCAGGAAACAACCTAAATGATCACAGCAGGGGACTGATTAAATCTATTTTGTTCATCTACACAGTGGAATACTAGACAGTCATTCAAAAGAATGAGGTATATCTGTAGGTATTGAAAATAAACACATCCATTATTTAGCTGTAAGTGAAAGCCAAGTTGCTAAACAGAATGTATTGTAAAATCCTGGCTTCGTCAAAGACAGAATAAAGACAAGTTCTTATATCTTATATACATGGGTCTGATACAATACTCTTTTAATGGACTAAACAGGCGACGTATGATTAAATCTCAGGTTTAAAAATCGAGAAAACACTAAAGTGTCTAACTATTTTTAAGATGTTAATGTTTAAAAACATGGCATACTTCAGATGTTCTTACCTCTATCACTGCAAGACACCAGTAACTTATTAAGAATAATAAACTATCTGAGCTGAGCAGGGTGACTCATGCTTGTAATTTCAGTACTTTGGGAGGTCAAGGTTGGTGGATTACTTGAACCTAGGAGTTTGAGACCAGCCAGGGCAACAAAGTGAGACCCTGTCTCTATAAAAAGAATTATTAAATAAAAATTTAGAAAATAATAAAATGTCTGTCAAGACAATCTGGGTTCAGATGAAAGAAATGTGCTTCGGATACTTTATTATACAGATGCTGTGTAATCTCTCAGAAACGAAGGCTGAAATGCAAAGCCTTTTTGTATGCCTGACATCTTGGATCATGCTGTACCAGTTTGACAAGATAAATTCATACCAAGGATGTGATTTATATTGAAAATCTGCTTTTGTTCTGGGGTGGGAAGAGCTGGAGCCCAGGTGACTGATTCCCAATAAAAACCCTGGATCTCAAGGCTCAGGTAAGTTTCCCTGTTTGGCAACGCTTCACACATTGTCACACATCATTGCTGGAAGAATTAAGATGTCCCCATGGGACTCTGCTGAGAAGGGAACACCTGGAAGCTTGTATCTGATTTCTTCTGGACTTCACCTCTTGTACCCTTTTCCTTTATTGATTTTGATGTATATACTTTCATTGCAATAAGCTATAACAGTGAGTGTAACAGCTTTTGAGTCCTGTGAGTCTTTCTAGCAAGTCACTAACCTTTAGGGTTGTGAAAAAGGAATCTTAGTTGTGAATTATGAAACCTATTGCTAATCTGGGTCTGCCACATAGTAGCTATATGATATTCAGCAAATCATTTGAACCTCAGGTTCTTGAGCTAAAAAGTATTTTATATGAACCTAAGACAATTTTTGAGATTACCATCCTGGTTCAGTTTGGATGCTCTTATAAGCAGATGTCAAGACAGAATTAGAAATGCAATAAATTTATTGGGGAAAATGCATGTAAAAGTTTAAGGGGTAAAGGAGCAGTAATAAGCAGAGAGCAATGCAGTCTGCCCATGTGAAAGACGAAAAGAAAGGAATTAGAATTTGTTAGTAAAAACCTCAGACTTTAGCACGTCTTAACAAACTCTCAGCAAGGCCAGTGGAGAGTCCCAGAACAAAGATTGCCCTAGAAGAGTCCTGCGTTGGGCAGCAATGGCCTGGCTTAAATGCCCCTGATGAATTTAATATTGTGAGCTAGGAGCAGCTCAGGAAGATTGTAGACTCAGCATGAACACTGATGGATCTTCGGGTTAGGTGGTGAGAACCAGTTAACTTACTACAAATCTCATAGCAGGTTCTATCTTGAAGAAAGAACTGAATGGCACACTTCCAGGACTGCTACAACTTCAAGATCTAAAATTCTAGGATTATGTTGATTCCTCCTTTTCATTCCATAGAGAGACAGGAATAAGGAGAGAGAGAAGAGTGTGTGTGTGTGTGTGGGTGAGAGAGAGAGAGAGAGAGAGAGAGAGAGAGAGAGAGACAGAGAGAGAGAGAGAAGAGAGACAGAGAGAGAGAGAGAGAGAGAGAGAGAGAGAGAGAGAAAAAAAAAATCAGTGTCTCAATTTGAGCACCATAGACCAGGTTTGCGAGGAAGCTGTGTTGTGAGTGTCTCTGCTTGCTTCAACCTACTCCCTCCTGTGTGATGTAGATTTAGTTTTCTCCTCTCTCATGCTCCTCCTATCCTGTCACTCTGAAACTCCATTTACTACTTTCTTTTCTCCTACTAGTGATATGATAGGGAATCCTGTGAGGGCTGGCAGCATCATTTTATCTTCTCTTTGTAAAGGAGTGCTTCCCAACCTTGGCTGTACATTAGAATTATCTGGGAGCTTGAAAAATGTCCAATGCCCAGAACAAGCCCCAGACGCAGTAAATCAGAATCCTTCGGGGTGGGACCAGGCGTAAATATTTTAGGGCTCTGCAGATGATTCAATGGGCAGGCAAAGTTAGCACTGCTGCTGAGGATCATAGCTCAGAAGAAAGGAGACACACAGGCTAATTTAATTTAAAAAAAACAGCACCAACAGCAGTCTGTTCTTTTCTTTCTTTTTAAATTTGTGTTTGTTTTGTTTTGTTTTGTTTTTGAGACAGGGTCTTGCTCTGTTATCCAGGCTGGAGTGCAGTAGTGCGATCTTAGCTAACTGCAACCTCTGCCTCCCAGGCTCAGGTGATCCTTCTACCTCAGCCTCCTGTGTAGCTGAAACCACAGGCGCTCACCACCATGCCCAGCTAATTATTGTATTTTTAGTAGAGACAGGGTTTCACTATATTGGCCAGGCTGGTCTTGAACTCCTGGGCTCAAGTGACTGCATGCCTTGGCCTCCCAAAGTGCTGGGATAACAGGCGTGAGCCACCCCTCCCGGCCCTTTTCTTGTCTTTCTTTCTTTCTCTCTCTCTCTCTTTCCTTTCTTTCTTCTTTCTTTCTTTTTCTTTCTTTCTCTCTCCTTCTTTTTTAAGAGACACATAACTATTTCTTTAGCTTGCTTTTTGAATTAGAAACAGAGGGCACTACCTTTATTAAATAAGGGCTACATCATAAAAGTAAAGATCTTACAAACTGTCTTGCACTGCTTGTCATTTCTGATTCTACCACACAGCGTATTCATAACTCAGTTCTTCCCTTCTTACCCATTAAATTATTATTTCTCACTGTTTTGTGTTTAAAGAGAAGTTATTTTTCAATAATAATAAAGTTTTTATATTTTTAGGACAGAGCTGATTTCTATAATGCTTTTATGATATTGGAGCAGTAGTTCTGTTGGAACAGCTGAGCTAAAGTAGTTTTTAAAGCAATGTTGGACAGTTTTAGATGGGACTTGTTCAGCTTTATGCTGTCTAGCACAAGATCACTGCTATCAGAAAAGACACACGTATATTCATTGATCTTCCTTCAAGTGACAGGTATTTATTGTGGGCCCACTGTGTAGTAGGCAGTGTACCTGGGATTAACATTACAAAGATAAATAAAACAGGGTGGGTCTACCAATATGGAGATGGTTGACTAATTTATGGAACATTCTTACAATGGATATGACTCTAACTTCCAAAGAGTACATCAGATACATACCTATGACCCTGGTAATTTTTTCATTATAATGCCCTTAAGTATTTGTAGTTTGTTTGTTTTAAAAATACTTTATTTAAAAATGGTGTGTGTTTATGAGCATATTAAAAAATGTAACAGCATTCACACACAATAGTAGTTATAAATGGAGAGTGGGTTGGAGCAAGCAGGAGGAGTCTTTCACATTTTTATATAACTTTTCTTTATAAAGAACAGTGTGATAATAAGTGACTGCAGACATGGAATTTTCTGGTATTTTTGAAATTAAAAAGATGCAAAAGAAAGAAGTTCATTTAAGGAACTGAGAAATAATTTCAAGATGTTTTAAAAAGTCTTTGCCAATAAATTCAAAGATGTTTTTCTGGTTTCCCAGTAGTAAAAGAAGTTGAAAAATATACATATATACATATAAAATTTAATATTTCTTTCCTGGTATCCTTGCTTTGGTTTGAAATAGTGAATCTTAACTTTAAAAAAGTTAGCTTATTTACAATACAAGCATGTAAAACTAATTTGTAGCAACCCAAGAACAAACATTTCTCTCAGAAAGTAATTGACTTTGCCATTCTGGGGCCTTTCAAATCTACAGGCAAGTTCAAATCTATAGGGCACGCTGTCAGGAGGGGCAAGCTGGAAACTCTGGGCAGCAGCTGATTCAGTAGAATTTCCTCTTGCTCAGGGAAATCTCAGTTCTATCTTTCACCTGATTGGATCAGGCCCACCCAGATTATCAAAGATAATCTCCTTTGCCGGCAGTCAACTGATTTTTAGATGTTAATCACATCTGCAAAATATCTTCACAGCAACACCTAGATTAGTGTTTCAATAATTGGGACTATAACCTAGGCAAGTTGATACATAACACTGATATCACAGTCCACCCTTCGTCAACTTGGTATCCATCCACATCTCCTTAAACCATACTTAACTTCAAAATAAAGACAATACTTCTTTAAATTCTGTTAGGTGGAAGGTTATACTTTTGTTAGGTGTTATACTTCTACCTAACAGAAGTTTGTACTTCCACCTAACAGAATCCCACGTGTAACTTTTTCAGCTTTATTAAGATATAACTGACAAATAAAAATCACATATAGACAAAGTATACAATGTGATGGTTTTACATATACATTGATGTAATGATTACCGCAATCAAATTAATCAAGACATCTATCACCACACATAGTTATCCTGTTTGTGGGTATAGGGGGGCAGGGTTGAGGATGCTTAAATGCTACTCTTTCTGCAAATTTCAATAAACAATACTATATTATTAACTATAGTCATCACGCTGTACCTTAGGTCCCCAGAACACATTCTTCTTATAACAGAAAGTTTATATACTTACAAAATCTTTCCATTTCCTCTGGTCCCTGTTCCACATTCTGCTTCTATGAGTTGGACTTCTTTGGATTCTACGTATAAGTGAGATCATACAGCACTTTTTGTATGTGGCTTATTTTACATGGCATCATGTCCTCCAGGTTCATCCATGTTGCTGCAAATGGCAGAATTTTCTTCTTTTTGTGGCTGAATCATATTCCGTCACACACGTGTGCGCACACACACACACACACACCATTTTCTTTATTCATTCATCCATTGATGGAAAATGTATTAGCCTGTTCTCACACTGCTATAAAGAAATGCCCGAGACTGAGTAATTTACCAATGAAGAAGATTTCATTGACTCACAGTTTTACTTGGCTGGGGAGGCCTCAGGAAACTTAGAATCATAGGGGAAGGGAAAGTAGGCATCTTCATCACAAGGCAGTAGGAGAGAATGTGAGTATATGTAGGGGGAACTGTCAAACAGTTATGAAACCATGAGATCTCATGAGAACTCAGTCACTATCACAAGAACAGCATGGGGGGAAACCACCTCCATGATCCAATCACCTCCTACTAGGTCCCTCTCTCTACCTGTGGGATTATGGGAAATTACAATTGGGTATGAGATTTGGGTGGGGTCACAGAGCTAAACCATATCAGACACCTAGGTTATTTTCATATCTTGGCTATTGTGAATAATTCTGCAGGGAGCATAGAGGTACAGCTATCTCTTTGAGATACTGATTTCATTTCCTTTGGGTATATACTCAGAAGTGGGATTGCTGGATTGTATGGTAGTTCTATTTTTAATTTTTAATGAAATCTCCATATTGTTTTAGGTGATGTTCGCTCTTCTCCTTGATATCCTCTAACTTAATACTATGAAGTTCACTAGTATTAATGCATATTGTATTAGATGATGGGGAGTTATAAGAGGGAATGTTTGCTTTATGTATATACAATCAATTATATCAATAAAATAAGCAAGACATACTTGTACCTATTACAGTTTTCATTTCAGCAAGTGGTCACATGGCTGTAATAGCTGATACATAACTACCTTTTTCTCTACCCATTTTACATTCTCTTTGCCCTCAGCAAGGACCTCAGGTGCTTCATAATGATGGGGAAACATGGTGAGATCAGTGAATTCCAGGAGAACGGGCCCATTGCCACATTTTATTTGCTGTGAAATGTGTTCCTTTGTCAGAAGCAATGCTATGTGGAATACCGCATTCTGTGTTCATGGATGGTGGTTTTGGCAAAAGCATTGTGTGCAGAGAAGGCAAATTTGTATTCAGGGTAAGTATCTATTCCAGTAAGAACAAAACACTGCCTGCCCCTTCAATGATGGAAGCAGTCCAGTGTAATCAATCTGCCACCAGGCAGCTGGCTGATCCCTCCAGGGAATGGTGCCATCCTGGGGACTCAGTGTTGTTCTCTGCTGTTGGAGTTGGGTACTCAGCAGTGGCTGTAGCCAGGTCAGCCTTGGTGAGTGGAAGTCCATGCTGCTGCTCCCTGTATGATCTCCATCCATGACAGGATGGCCATTTTGTTCATGAGCACACTGGACAATGACAATAGGGGCTGGGTAAAGAGGCTGGCTGGTAGCCATAAAATGGGTCATAATTTCCTCTGGATTATTAAAATTCTCCTCTGGACCCTCCCAGTGTGAATGAGCAGGTCTTACTTGATAAATCCATTCTGACATCCCAGTTCCCTTAAGCCTTTTGGTATCTTCCTCTTCAATATACCAAGGCAGTTCTGGCATTTCAATTTATTTAGCGTAGGACATCTTTTAGTCTACGTTTGAGTCAACCAAACTGTCAGAGCCATTTCTAACCCCTCAAGCGAACTTGCTGAGTCTAGAATCTCTGCTTCTGAGCCCATATCAATAAATTCAGCCTGCCTTCCTCTTTTTCTTCTTTCCTTCTTTCTTCCCCTCTCTTTTTTATTATAAAGTAGTTTGAACAATCAAAAATAAACAGAATAATATAAACTCTCACCATCCAAATTTTTTTAAAAGGATTAACTCCAAGAACTTGTGATATTTAAACCCTGCACATCCAAAGAAAGGCCAGGCCCTTAATTGATTCCTGGGAGATAACCTATAAGCTTGTGGAATATTCTGCCTGATAAAAGTATCTGTATACCTGGGGCTTTGGGCCATGGCAAATAGCTTATGCTAACAATGTGATTTATAGTAAATGCTAGTTTTTGTTCACCTGTGTTATGGCTATATCAGTTTGATCTCTGGGGAGGCAGGCTAGAGACTGAATAGTTAAGGTTGATTGTGTGGTTGCTCTATGCCTATGTGAGGGCTCCTAGGTATCAAGGCTTGGATGAGTCCCCTTTGTTGACAATACTTTGTACATGTTGTTACACACTGTTACTGGGAGAGTTAAGCATTTTCTGTATGACTCCACTGAAAGAGGCCAACTGGAAGCATGTGTCTGGTCTCTCCGGGACTTTGGCCTACATGCTTATTATGTTTGATGGTTTGATTCAGTGTCCTATTGCTATAATAAATCATAACCATGTATAACAGCTTTTGTGAGTCCTCATGAATCATGGAACCTCAGGGTAGTTTTAGGGATTCCCAACACAGATGTTAACATTTGTCATATGTTATGCTTCCAGTCTTTTTTGTTTGAAGAAACTGAGGACCCCAATATTCTCCCTCAATTTCATTCCCTTCCTTTTAGCCTCCTAGTCCAGAAGTAGCCACAATCCTGAGGTTTGTGAGTACTTTCATTTCTGTTTCATATATATGTGTATATAAATATATATGTATATTTATATGTGTGTATATAGTTATAAATGTGTATATATTAATTTTTTTAGAGATGGGGTCTCACAATGTTGCCCAAGCTGGGCTTAAACTCCTGGAGTCAAGGGATCCTTCTACCCTAGCCTCTTAAGTAGCTGGACTTCAGGCACAAACCACCATGACTGGCTGTTTTTTAATGTTTTTAATTCATATGTGTGCATTTATAAATAATACATAGTATAATTTTTATTTTTTTGAGACAGAGACTCACTGTGTTGCCCAGGCTGGAGTGCAGTGGTGTGATCTCAGCTCACTGCATCCTCTGCCTCCCGAGTAGCTGGGACTACAAGCATGTGCCACCACGCCCGGCTAATTTTTGTATGTTTAGTAGAGGCAGGGTTTTGCTATGTTGTCCAGGCTGGTCTCAAACTCCTGACCTCAGATCATCCACCTGCCTCGGACTCCCAAAGTGCTGGGATTACAGGGCGTGAGCCACCACTCCTGGCCAATACATAGTATAATTTTTTATGTGTTTTCTTTTAATATAAATGGGACCATATTGTAGAATGTAACAACCATAAAAGTACAGTTCTGGGTCTCTGATTATGAAGAGTGTAACTGACTGAATACCCCAGCTACTATGCTCTGAATTCCATAACCATATTCATATTGAGGCCACATTTGCTGAGGGCTATGCTTAGCCAGTGATGATTGTGGCAGGAATACTAAAGTGGGCCTATTCTTGGGAGACAAGGGACTCCCATGACAGGTGACATTGACTTGAGGATGCCCTGTCTTCTTTGCCAAACTTTCTTAGAATTGCACTGTAGTCTAAGAACCTTCCACTAAACCTTTCCTCCTTCCTTCTCTGCTTCACAAGTGTCAGATCTGCAGCATAGTGTGACAACTCCTGGCCTCCTCTAGCTCCAGCCCTATTTTCCCTCACAGGTATTTCCCTTCATTAAACCTTATAAAATCTCTCACATGTCTAATCCCATCTTGGCAACTGGTTCTCAAAGGACCCAAATCACTAATTTTATTTTCAGTTTGCCTTTTTTTTCAAAACTCTACATTATATTTTTGAAATTTATCCATGTTGTTACATGCACTCCTAGGTCATCCATTTTAACTGCTGCATAGTGATTCATTATAGCAATGTGTCACAACTCATTTATCCATTTCCTTATTGCTTCCCATTTTTATTTATTAAAAAAGCCATTGCATGGAATGGTCTTATGTGCATCAACTGCACATGTGCAAGGGTTTCTCTGGTGTATACTCCTAAGAGGAATTGATGAATCAAAGTTATTTGCATGTTCTTCTCTACTAAGTATTGCAACTTGCCCTCCACAGTGGTAGTATCAGTTTTCACTCTCACTAGTCATGTATGAAAGTTTCCATCTCTTTTCCATTTTTTCCAACACTGTTGTTTATTGTTAGACTTAAAATTTTTGGTTTGCTAGGCCAAAATGGAAACAACTTAAATGCCTATTAAATGATAATTGGATAAACAAAAAATGTTATATCCATACAATGGAATAATACTAAGTTGTAAAAAAATGATAAAAGTACTGACACATGCTACAACATGGATGAAAACAGTATGTGTTCCTAGCTAAATTATAGGCAGATTAAATCTAAGGACCATATGTTTATACATCTTTGTATCCTTCATAATTTTAAGCACTGTGCTGAATAGTTAGACATAGCATGTAAGTCGTTTTGACTGCTTTTAGCACATCTCCTTAACATCTGCTTAACATATTATCATTCCTAATAAATAAGGGGATAAAAATTTGGTTTATCAAGGATCCTGATTAGTTAAATTCTAATAATTGATGTCTTATTATACATTAAACTTCTTTTTAAATTGTTGACCTATTTTACATTATGTCTTTTGACTTTTTACCATTTAATCTTAATGGCTGGCTTGAGCTGCTCATAAAAGTAGTGGCCCATTCATTTATTTTATCCATCTCAATAACTGATGCAGTTCATTGAACCCAGTGGTTCAACTGGTGGGACTGATATGGAAAGTAAATGTAGCAGACAGAAGTATGACAATCATTCCAGAGCCTGGTTTGTGTACTTCAGTACTGTGATCTTCAGAATAAAAGTGTTTCTGGGAAGCCCCCTTAAGGGCCAGGGACAACCAAAAAAGGAGAGTCTGGGTCCTCTGTTCTCATTCCAACTAGAGTCATTAATTTCTTTTACCTACTAAGATTCCTCATAAGGTGCTATTTGAGCAATACCTTTTCAGACTAAAAACAAATTTTGAAAATTATCTGCCAATTGCATAAATATGACCAAAATCTTCTTAGTTTTCAAGTGTATGATTCATTCATTCACTCTTTTACTTATTAATTTATTCAACAAAATTTTAGAGCAATATATATGCTAAGTAATAATTTAGGCTCTAAAGATAAGTCTCTCTCCTCAAAAGCACCAACAGCTAGTTGTTCTGGATATAATAATTTATGCCTAGTTATAGAAAACAAAGATAATTTGCAAGGTTTCTTCCTTAGTCTCTTATTCCAGCTTATACAGTTTTCTTTTCCCTTTTTTCTTGGGATAACAAAATAAACAAGAATAATTAATTTTTGACAAGTTTTCAGTCACAATAACAATAAAATCAAATATGGTTAATGTCCAGAATTTGGCTGAGAGATAAGAAAATGCCACCCTTCAAAATTAAAATTGAACTCTGTATTAGTTTGCTTTCACACTGCTATAAAGATACTTCCTTTAAAATTTATAAAGGAAAGAGGTTTAATTGACTCACAATTGCACATAGCTGGGAAGCCTCAGGAAACTTAACAGTCATGGTGGAAGGAGAAGCAGTCACCTTCTCCACAAGACAGCTGGAAAGAGAAGAGCAAAGGAAGAATTTCCAAACATTTATAAAACCATCAGATCTTGTGAGAACTCATTTACTATCATGAGAAGAGCATGGAGGAAACTGCCCCCATGATCCAATCACCTCCCTTCCTTGACACCTGGGGGATTACAGGTCCCTCCCTTGACATATGGGAATTATATTTTGAGATGAGATTTGGGTGGGGACATAGAGCCAAACCATATAATTCTACTCCTGGTCCCTCCCAAATCTCATGTCCTTTATACATTTCAAAGCCAATCATGCCTTTTCAACAGTCCCCCAAAGTCTTAACTCATTCCAGCATGAACTTAAAAGTCCAAGTCAAAAGTCTCAGCTGAGACAAGTCAGGTCTGTTCTGCCTATCAGCTTGTAAAGCCAAAAGCAAGTTAGTTACTTCCTAGATACAATGGGGGTAAAGGCATTGGGTAAAGGTTCCCATTTCAAATGGGATAAATTGGTCAAAACAAAGGGGCTACAGACCCCATGCAAGTCCAACATCTAACAGGGCGGTCATTAAATCTTACAGCTCCAAAAAGATCTCCTTTGACACCATTTCTCACGTTCAGGTCACACTGATGCTACAGGTGGGCTCCCACAGTCTTGGACAGCTTCACCCTCCCAGGCTGCTTTCACAGGCTGACACTGAGTATCTGTGGCTTTTCCAGGTACACGGTGCAAGCTGTCAGTGGATCTACCATTCTGGGGTCTGGAGGATGGTGATCCACTTCTCACAGCTCCACCAGGCAGTGCCCCAGTGGGGACCCTGTGTATGGGGCTCCAACCCCACATTTCCCTGCCTTCCACATTATCCTATCAGAGGTCTCCATGAGGACTCCACCCCTGCCGCAGACTTCTGCCTGGACATCCAGACATTTCCATACATCCTCTGAAATCTAGGCAGAGGTTCCCAAACCTTGATTCTTGACTTCTGTGCACCTGCAAAACCAGCACCATGTGGAATCTGCCAAGGTTTGGGACTTGTACCTTCAGAAGCAAAGCTGATACTTTACCTGGCCCCTTTTAGCCATGGTTGGAGCTGAAGCAGCTTGGACACAGGGCACCATGTCCTAAAGCTGCACAGAACAGCGAGGGCTCTGGGCTCAGCTCAAGAAATCATTTTTCCTCCTAGGCCTCCATGCCTGTGATGAGGGAGGCTGCCGTGAAGATCTCTGACATGCTCTGGAGACACTTTACTCATTGTGTTGGCAGTTAACAGTCAGCTCTTCATTACTGTGAACTCCAAATATCTGAGACAGGTATCAGTTAATTTAGAAAGTTTATTTTGCCAAGGTTGAGGATGTGTACCCATAACACAGCCTCAAGAGGTCCTGATGACATGTGCTCAATATGCTTGGGCCATAGCTTGGTTTTGTACATTTTAGGGAGACATCAGACTTCAATTTATATACATAAGATATACATTGGTTTTGTCCAGAAAGGTGGGACAACTAGAAGCAGGGGAGGGGCTTCCAGACAAATGGTTGCATTGTTTTGCATTTCTGATTAGCTTTTCCAAAGGAGGCAATCAGATATGCATCTATTTCAGTGAGCAGAGGGATGACTTAAATAGAATCAGAGGCATGTTTGCCCTAAGCAGTTCCCAGTTTGACTTTTCCCTTTAGCTTAGTGATTTTGGTGAACAAATATTTATTTTTCTTCCACATTACTTGTGGAAATTTCTGCTGCCAGGTTGAATTCCTCCCCCAGAAAATGTTTTTTTTTTTCCTATCCCCTGGTCAGGCCGAATATTTTCCAAACTTTTATGCTCTGCTTCCTTTTGAATGCTTTGCCGCTTAGAAATTTCTTCTGCCAAGCTGAGCCAGTGGTTTATGCCTGTAATCCCAGCACTTTGGGAGGCCGAGGCAGGTGGATTGCCTGAGGTCAGGAGTTCGAGACCAGCCTGGTCAACATGGTGAAACCCCCTCTGTACTAAAAATACAAAGATTAGCTGGGCATGGTGGCAGGTAGCTGTAATCCTAGCTACTCAGGAGGCTGAGGCAGGAGAATCATTTGAACCTGGAAAGTGGAGGTTGCAGTGAGCTGAGATCATACCATTACATTCTAGCCTGGGCCACAAGAGTGAGACTCCGTCTCAAAAAAAAAAAAAAAAGAAATTTCTTCTACCAGATACCCTAAATTATCTCTTGCAAGTTCAAAGTTTCACAGATCCGTAGGGCAGGGGCACAATGCCACCAGTCTCTTTGCTAAAGCATAGCAAGAATGACCTTTACTCCAGTTCCCAATGAGTTCCTCATCTCTATCTGAGACCACTTCCACCTGGACTTCATTGTCCATATCACTATCAGCCTTTTGGTCAAAACCATTCAACAAGTCTCTAGGAAGTTCCAAACTTTCCCACATCTTCCTGTCTTCTTCTGAGTTCTCCAAACTATTCCAACCTCTGCCTGTTATCCAGTTCCAAAGTCACATCCACATTTTTGGGTATCTTTATAGCAGTACCCCACCCTCCATAGTACTAATTTACTGTATTAGTCTGTTTTCACACTGCTATAAAGAAATTCCTGAGACTGGGTAATTTATAAAGGAAAAAGGTTTAATTGACTAACAGTTCTGCCTGGCTGGGAGGCCCCAGGAAGCTTTCACTTACCATGGAAGGGGAAGCAGGCACCTTCTTCACAAGTCAGCAGGAAAGAGAAGAGTGAAGGAGGAACTTCCAAACACTTATAAAACCATCAGAACTCACTCACTATCATAAGAACAGCATGAAGGAAACCACCCCCAATGTCCAATTACCTCCCTCCCTCAACATCTGGGGGATTACAGGTCCCTCCCTTAACACACAGGGATTACAGTTTAAGATGAGATTTGGGTGGAAACACAGAGGAAAACCATATCAACCTCTAACTCTGTTTATCCAATTCCCTGAGCATAGCAGACTCTAGGGCAGGGGTCATGGGGCGCAGATGTTAGTGCTTTTTATCCTCTGAGGCCAATGAGAGCCTGGAGACCAGCATTGCATACTCCATGTTGAGATCCTGGGGACAGTTGGCCTTAAAGATTCTTGACCTTCAGTGGAAAAGTCAACATTGGTCATGGAATTGTGCTCATTCTTCTTGGCCTCCAGGAAATGGAGGAGAAACTAAATGGTGGGCTGATTCCTCTCTGCATTGTGGTGGAGGGTGAATAGGGAGCTAATTGTTTCATGCTTATGCTCTGAAGGAGGACTAAAAATCTGCCTGTTGCTGTATTGCTAGCACACAGGACCTTCCACTTATTGTGACCATCCTCATTTAAGGTATCAGCAACTATACCAAAGTCCCAGTGGACAGAGAAAGAAAAGTCATAGCACATCTAAGCAGGCCTAACAATGGAAAGAGATAAAAGGAATAATCAATCAGAATAGGTCTCTAATGACACAGAGATGCTGGATGAGATAGACAAGAACTTGACCAAAGTCGTAATTAGAACACTTAAAAGGCTTCGAGGAAATCACAACATAGACTTCCTAGAAATAAAAAAGCATACTTCAAATAAAAAATTCAATATGTAACTTGTAGGAAGAGATGGCCACTTATATTATCAGGAAAGAATGATACACCTATATTTTTGTCTTGAAAATATATTGAGAATCTCCTATGTGCTTGACACTGTGCTAAGTACTGAGGATAAGTGGCAACAAGAAAATTCATGATTTTGCCTCCCTGGAGTCAAAATACTTGAGAATGACAAAAGGGGTAGTCAGAGAAGACTTTTCTGAAAAAATGACATAATAACTAAATTTTAAAAGAGAATGAAGCTCATAAGAAAAAAAAGTTTAATGGATGAGAATGTTCACTTCTTTGAAGTTATCTGACTGAGATAGATGAATTGTAAATATGCCTCTTACATTGTCCAGTGATCATCAGGGAACTAAGGAGTCTTCCAATTTTCATCAAGAAAAGTAAAGTGTAAATGATACAATAATGGCCACAATACAGTTAATTTTGTTATAACCAAGGATATGTCATAATACGAGTACAGTGAATTGATAGCAACTAACGTTTTTTAAATGTATGTACCTTGCACTGTGCCAAGCACTACATTTATTGTCTCATTCAGTCCCTTTAAAGTAGCTTCCCCCTCTGGGGACTGAGGCAGGAGGATCACTTGAGTCCAGGAGTTGGAGGCTGAAGTGAGCTGTGATCATGTTAACTGCCTCCAGCCTGGGTGACTGAATGAGACCCTATCTCAAAAATAATTAAAATAAAATAAAAACATAAAGTAGCTTCTCTACCTCTCCCATTTTATGTATGAGAAATGGAAGGGCAGAATAGTTATATATTTGCCTTTTCACCAAGCTAGTAAGTAGCTGAGTCAGGATTCAAACACAAATATTTCTGACTGCAGTGAATTCTTATCCACCACCCTATACTCCTCTCACCTGGAGTCTTGAGAGCCAAAGAAGTGCATAGCACACATTCTTGTGTCTCTGGCGTGATGTTCTGATGACCAGTGGAGAAAGAAATAATATTCCTTGAGCCTATAAAGCAGTTCACTAGGTCGACTGCTGTACTTTGCTCAAAATACCTCTTTGGTCATTCAGTTTTCCTGTCTCTAATTCTGGATTCTCAATCAATACATTGTTTTTATTATCTATAATGTGTTTTTTGATTACATTTGGATCCTGTGAATGTGGCTGCTGGCTTTTCTAACAGATATACTTCCCTTTGTAATTTTTTTTTTTTTGAGACAAGTTATCCCTCTATCACCTAGGCTGGGGTATAAGTGGCACAAGCACAGCTCACTGCAGCCGCAGCCTCTGGGTCTCAAGCAATCCTCCTACCTTAGCCTCCCAAGTAGCTGGGACTACAGATGTGTGCCACCATGCCTGGCCAATTCTTTGTATTTTTTGTAGAAACAAGGTCCTGCCGGTACAGAAGGAAAGTGCTGGGAAGGGAAGAGCGTGGTCCCTTTAAATGATAAGAAAGAGCAGGGCGTGGTCCCTGGCTAGGTCTCCATCTGTGTCCCCCCCTCCCCCTTCCCCCTCCCACCTGTACCCATGGACCTAGGTAAGGACAGGCATTTTTGTTTTCCTGCCTAAATGTTGCATTTCCCAAGACCACCCTGGCCTGCCACATCCTCATCCTGTGCCTATAAAATCTCTAAGATCCTAGCAAGCAGAAACACAGCAGCTGGAAGTCCAGAGGACGTGGAGAGGAGCACACCGGAACGAAGGCAGGCCATCTACTGGCGGAATGAGGCAGAGTTTGGCTGGGGAAGTTGGAGGAGACCCCAGGGGAAAACCATCTCCCTTCTGGCTCCCCCATCTGCTGAGAGCTACTTGCACTCAATAAAACCTTGCACTCATTCTCCAAGCCCACATGTGATCCAATTCTTCCAGTACACCAAAGCAAGAACCCTGGGATACAGAAAGGCCTCTGTCCTGGAGATAAGGGAGGGTCTAATTGAGCTAGTTAACACAAGCCACCTGCAGACAGCTAAACTGAAAGAGCACCCTGTAACACGCCCACTGGGGTTTCAGCTGTAAACCTTCAGCCCTGGACTCTGCCGTGGAGTCGGAGCCCCGAAGCCTGCCTGGAGGTTTGAGCAGCGGAGCACTCAAGAAGCGAGACGCACGCCCAATGCACGCCTTGTGAGGGGGACAAGGAAACTTCCCGTTTCGCTACCGTGTTGCCCAGGTTGGCCTTTGTAATTCTTAAGTTGGCTTTTCATGAATTTAGTTAGTAGGAATCATTTCCCAGACCTATGCATGGCTTTTAAAATGTATTTTTTAAATTTTAATTATTTTTTACATTTAAAGCAAAAGACAGACACTGTGAAACTTAGTTTCAGTAGTCATCTCTTGTACTTTATTATATATTTATCTTTAATGAAGAAATTATCTTCCACAGGTGGGTGTGTTCAGATGCAATAAATATGGCCTATACATTCAGAAGTGATACAGTAACTGTTCTTCTTAAAACAAGCATATAATAAAATAGGCATGCACAAAAACCTAAGTGAATTATGTAGACTCCACAGAGGATTGCCCAGAGGAGGCAGATAAGGTTTATTTGGGTGTCCTCTTAGCTAATACATTTATAATTTGCCTTCAAAATTTTATCCTCCGAGGCCTCACTTAAGTTAGGCCTCAAAAAGGAGGTTTACCTCCAGAGATTTATATGGTACTTATGAAGGTCTTTGTATTTTTTAACTAATTACATTCATTCTACTAGATAAATTCCACTGTTACAGGCATAGGCATGAGCTGACCAGGAAAAGGCCCTTCCCCACACCCACCAGGAACGTTGGGTGATGGTTCAGCAATTATTGCATTGCCTCTCTAAAAGTAATAATTTGGCAATGCCAGGGAAAGGCCATTTCCTGATGGTCCACACCTGTTAACATCTAACTGTTAATTGAATGCAGGCGCCAGGGAGAAGCAACTTCCTGGGCATGCGTGTTAGAGACAAAAATGGTGAAGTATGCTCTGAATACACTCCACTGGAAAACGAAAGAGAGCCAGCCTCAGATGGGGGGTGTATATAACTCCCCAAACACACTGTGCATGCTCGCTTCCCAAGGTTAAGGAGGGCTTTGCATGTGCTGGAAGCCCACTGTAAGGAAAGAATCCTGAAAAAGAGGTGAGCTTATCAAAGTCCTGGGATCATAGTTAAAAGGGGCACTTGTCCTTCTCTTTTTAACCTTCACATGCCTGCTTAGGTCTCTTCCAAGCTCACCTTCCTTTCTTTCCTGTTCTGAGGCCTTTTTAAATAAACTTTCATTTCTGCTCTCAAACTTGCCTTGGTCTCTTTTTCTGCTTTATGCCCTTTAGCCAAATTCTTTCTGCTGAGAAGGCAAGGACAGAAGTTGCTACAGACCGTAAGGATACGCTGCTGGTAATTTGGGGTAAGTTGGATCTTTTCCACTGCTAACACCGTTACTATTCTCATTTTACAGATGAGGAAGCCAAGGCCCAGAGAAGGTAAGTGGTCCAAGATCACACAGCTAGTAAGAAGCAGAGCTGGGCTTGCGACTCAGACTCTTAGGAGTTCAGTTGCTTAACCATCACAGCCCTCTTCCTTTTTATCTTGCATTTCCCTGAGAACATTCAGACCCTTGGGCTTCTGTCTCCTTCTGGTGAATTTTCTCTGGGGAACTTCTCATTCTTTTGCTATGTAGAGGAAACTCCTAATTCCCTAAGTCTGCACTTTAGAATCTCACTCCCACTTCAGGCATCAAAATATTTCCCTCTGTGAGAGTAAGTTTGGTGAGTTTCACCATTCTACACCTTGTTGCCTAATGGAAAGCGATTTAAAGGAAAATCTCTGCTGCAGGAGAGGGTAGGGAGACTCCCCTTTGAGGAAGGCACTTGGATTTCAGGATCTCCTCAGATTACATTTGAGAACTAGAGATTAGTCTGATGTGGTCATTTAAGATGAGACGACTTATTGGGTGGTCTGAAGGAACTCCCCAAACCTCCATGATTTAGCAGGAGACAAGGGCCATGTCTTACTAATGCAGGCCTCCATAACACCTGTTTCAGCACGGACTGAGTGGTTAAGTTAAACATTAAAAGCTGGGAGAGTCAGTGCCCTTATACAAAGGCTGGAACATAACAAAAGCCCACCAAGAGTTTTGCCCAGGCCGTTCCTGTGCCTTAGAGCATGATAAGATAATGAAGGAATTCTTAACAGGACCCATTTAGGATTAAGCAAGTTTTATTGGGGGTCTGAAGAGACTTCCCAGGCCTCCACAAACAAGTTTAGTGGGAGTCTGAAGGAACTCCCCAAACCTCCGTGATTTAGCAGGAGACAAGATAAGGGTAATTCCCCCAGCACCTGGACCTGTTTAGATTAAGTAAATTTACTGAGGCTCCAGAGAAAGGTCTTCAGGACTCAGACCTTAGTTATAGATTAAAAGAAGTGAATCACCTATGTCTTTAGATGAATGCACACTTACACATAGACATATAGCTTAGAAGGCATATAAGCTCTGGAAAACTGTAATTTTGAGTTGGTCTGGTGATATTTTCCAGACCTCCTCCCTGTTACCGGTTACAGAAATAAAAATTCCCTCCTTTCCCAGTTCATCTGCATCTCATTATTGAGCCACGAGAATAAGCAGCCCGACCTTGGTTTGGTCTGACAACAGATTAACATCTAGAGAAGTGAGACAACAGCCCCAGGATTTCGTAACTGGACAAGTGCCTGAGGCAGGACTAGAACCCATAACTCATTCATAATTCTACATGCCAAATGGAGCGCAGGACCATGACTTAAGGTTTGGACCCCTGCGGCTTTTCAGCTTTTGGGCTTCCAACCCCCAGAGGTCAAAGCTGTATTTGTAGTCAAACACTTCAGAAAGTGTCCAGTCCATTTCCTGGCATGATGATTAACATGAAGCAGCTGTCTTTTTTATTTAAAAAGTGGAATTTATGAGAGTGATATGGGGATTAATATTTATAAAGTATTTTTAAGAGGCAGAAGCACTGTGATTATTCAATAGAGTGTAGAGTTATTGGAGAGTGACATGAATCAATCTCTTGTAAGTCTTAAGTAGGCAAAATGAATATGACAAATGACCTGATCAAAAGCCCAAAATAGACATCAGGTGCACATCAGTGCATACTGTCAGGCTTGCCAGCATTTCAGAAAAGCCTGTAGGGTATCACTCTTCCTGCGAGTCCCCTCCAGGTATAGCTTCTTACTGGTATAAAACCTTGAGACCCATGGGCAGCTGTTGCTCATGCTCACCTAATTGTTCTTAGCATCATGTTGTATTATCACAAACTGGCCAGCTCCCCAGAGTAATGTCGATTTTTACTGAAGATTTAATGGGGAATGGAGAAGAGAGTTTAAATTACATATACTGCAGCAATGCTTAGTAAAATATATTACATCTCTGATCTATTCCCAAAGTTGCTTTCTGGTTGACAGAACCTCATGCCCACACTCTTATCTTTCCCACAGCCTTCAAAACCTCATCTATCTTCTGGAACTCTTTGGCTCTTTCCATACCTCATTTTGCAGAACAAAGCATGATAGCTTTCCAGCCTTATGCCCTTGAGAAATCAATTCAGGTTCAGGGACTATCTATCATTTCTCAAGACTGTCCTTGAAGCCTTAGTCCAGTACTCCTACACACCCACACAGCATGTTACCAGAGCACTACAGGCAATTGTAACACAATGGTATTCGTGTATCTAAACAGTTCTAAACATAGAAAAATTACAGTAAAAATATGTTATGATCTTATGAGACCACCATCATATATGAAGTCTGTCATGACCCTGTATTAACATCAAGAAGGATATATGGTGAGGATGGGGGAGGAAAGAGGGAGGCAATTCTACTGTTAAAAGAAACAGGATTTTCTTTTTCTCCATGTGCTAACATCTGAATTTGTCCTTCCATGTTTAGATTTAGCTGATACCCAGAGTCAATTAAACCTAGATCCGATTTGAGATAAATGAAGAAATATTATAAAACCAGTGCCTAAATTTCTTCATCTTTTAATGCATCCCAATAGATAATTTTAGTTTCAAATAATTTGTGAAGAGTTAAACTCAAACTGAAATTGAATGATAAACTGCGTTGATAGTAAAATATTATAAATATATCCAAGAAATGTGATTACATACTAACAAAACAATATAAAGAGTGGTCTAAGAACACATGAATAGAAATTGAGTGAAAAATAACATTTGAAGGCTGTTTAAAATAAGCATAGATAAATTTATCTTTGAGGGGATTTTATTTAGAATTCAAAACATTGAGAGATGCTGAAGCAGAGAAGACAATTTTTATAATTTGGCTACATATATTTTATATAAATTTGGTTTGAAACAAATATAAACAAAACATAAATTGCAGAGAAAGTATAACATTAAACACTACAAAATAGGCCATAAGGTTAAAATTAAGAGAATGTTTATAAAGATGACTCATCAAGTGATATTCAATATTCAAGATAGGAATAATAAAACACCCTCTTATAAATATTCAAGAGTTTATTCTTAGGAGATAATTATGAAATGGAATAGATCACTGAGCTCACTGGGAAGCCACACTCATTAGACTCATTATCTTAGTAGGACTTACTCCAAGGTAAACATGCTTGGTGTGGCCCGGCTCCATGTGGCTCTTGGAGATGTGAAGGCCAAATTGCCACCAATGACAGGTTGTTAGTGCTTTGGGCAGGATGATCCTCCCAACTGTTTCAAATTTAACATGTTGGCAAATCTGATTCTATGGGAGCTATTTTATAACTCTGAAACGCATACGTAACTTATAGCAATGTAAAATAATTGTCCAGTCATGTGTAACCTCTGTTCTGTAGAGGATTTAGTTGACTTTCCTCCCCTCACTGAGGATTTTCGTTAGTTTTGCCTCTATATGCACATTCATTTCAAAATTTCTTATCTATAAATGTCTGTTCTTTGAATTCTCTGAGTATAATATTTTATTATTTCTCTCATTGATGAGTTAAAGGAAGGTTTTAAAATGTATTCATTTTTATATCTGTATGAAAGTCATAATTTTACTATTTAAAAAAAATGTCCTTTAACATTACTCGGGAAACAAAATTCCTTCCACATTCAATTAGTTGAAATGAGTGATGAGAACATCTATTTCAGTGGCATGCTATACCTTCCCACACTGATTAAACATATTTTCTGCTTAGTGAATATGTTAAAGAAGTTTCTGCTCTGATTAGTTTCCCACGAATCAATCATTTTCAGTCTGATTGTCTTCTCTGCAGGGGATGCAGGGAACCAGGGTTTACCCAAGTGTAATCTTGGTAACTGCATGCTAACGATTCATTCTGCATTGCAACTGCTTTTCCTTTTAAACAGACCAGATTCTATTCCGTGAAGTATAGAACTGAGTCTTCTGTTGATCTCATAGCTGCTAACTATGAGATTAACAGAATAAAATATGAAGGCCCCTTTCCTTCCTGAATGATGGGAAGAATTATGGTGTGTCTTAGTCAAGCAAGTCATTATGCAATAGGCATTTAAGCACCTAGTATATGTAAAGGCCCCTGCAAAATACTATTGGAGGAAACCAAAATATTCCTCTCTAAAACATGAGGATTGTTGGGTTCAAGAAGGTTGAAATGCAGGAGGGAGGAGCGGGGAACACTCTGGCCTCTTTTTCTGCTTGTCTGATGGCAGGGGAGTGATCTACAAAGACAAAAGGTCATCCTGTCTCCTTTCTGCTTTTCCCACCTCAAGTGTAAAGTTTGAAGGTTGGCCACCTAGGAAGCAGGGATTTCAAGGAATGAAGGTCAGTATTCCCA
Source organism: Ateles fusciceps (assembly GCA_036589455.1). Taxonomy (NCBI): domain Eukaryota; kingdom Metazoa; phylum Chordata; class Mammalia; order Primates; family Atelidae; genus Ateles; species Ateles fusciceps. The sequence continues at coordinate 9,822,940 of JAZHEH010001266.1, read as the reverse complement.
AGTGTAAAAGTTTGAGATAATTTATATGGATAAAGTTTAGGAAAGTTTAATAGAATTTTAATATTTCTTGATGTAAGGCTTAATGTATAGTTACAATGATCTGATTAGTCAAGGTGGTCTTTTTCTTTTGGTAAAGGGGTATTTAACATTCTATACTGAAGATGCAACTGTCATGGGGTCTTGGGTGCCATTTGGGCTGAGTTAAGTACAGGACAAAAAGGAAGCAGTTAATCTCTAAGAAAGACTAGTGATCGGAAAGGCAAGGGTCTGCTCTCTGGTCTCTCTTAGTCATTTACAGAAAAAGGACAATGAGGAAGAGAGCTAAGCTATAATCTAAGTAGCAGAATTGTAAACATGCTATGTGACTCAGTCTCCCAAACTTAACCTCTCCCTTGGCACAATAAATTTAGAGGACCCTTCAATTTCATTTATTTATTTAACAAACAAAATACTAAATTGTTGAATATTAAGAATGGCGGAAGATCAAACAAAGGAATAATCAGCGTGGACTGGAGTATTCAGGGAAGGCTTCCTGAAGGAGGTAATAACTCATGTTAAATATTTCAGTGTTTTAGTTAAAAATACAGACATTTTTGTAATTATTATTTGACTTCAAGATTTTAAATTACTAAAAATAATTCTGAAACTATTACATAGGTACCCTCCCCTACCTAATATCTTCCCTAGTCATGTGACACACAGGACAGTACTGAAAGGCAACGTCTGTCTGGGTCATGCATTTAAACATTAGGTGTAGAGCTCAGGACAGAAGACAGAGCTGTAAGGAGGATTCCTGGAGGAATGTACTCCCTTTTCATCATGGCCAGGAGGCACAGGTGGGGTAGAGAGGATGGGCCTGAGGTGCTGCAGACACACATGTGTCTCTAGGTCTCACTGTGGCTACTTGTTTACACCCCAGAATCTAAAGACTCAAAACGAAAGACAAGCTCCAGAAAAAAATCAAGACTATCAAAATGTCACGGAAACAACAATTTTACAGCCTTAAAACATCTAGCACAGATAGCATAAACCTGTCTGACCAATAGATACAGACAAAAATATATGAACTATATTTAATATTGATATTTCCGATGATGTTCAAATTTCATTTTATCAACAATTTAAAAACTAGGTTTTTTTTTTGTTTTTACAAATTGTATTTTAAAACTTTTATTTTAGATTCAGGGACTACATATGCAGGTTCATTACATGGATATATTGTGTGATGCTGATGCTTGAGGTATGATTGATCCCATTACCCAGGTAGTTAGCATAGTACCCAATACGTAGTTTTTAAATATTTGCTCCCTTTCTTTCCTCCCCCTTCTGGTAGTCCCCAGTATCTGTTGTTCCCATCTTCATGTCCATATGTTTCCAATGTTTAGCGCCCACTTGTAAATGAGAACATGTGGTATTTGGTTTTCTGTTTCTGTATTGATTTGCCTAGGATAATGGGCTATAGCTGCAACCATATTGCTGTAAAGGCCATGACTTTCTTTTTTATGGCTGTGTAGTATTCCATGGTGTATGTTTACCATATTTCCTTTATCCAATCCACTGTTGATAGGCACTTAGGTTTACTCCATGTCTTTGCTATTGTGAATAGTGCTTTGCAGTGAACATACAAGTGCTTTTAAGAATGAAACATAAAAGAACTTTCAAGTAGAGTGATTTTTTTCCCTTTTGGTATATATCCAATAATGGCATTGCTGGGTTGAATGGTAGTTCTATTTTTAGCTCTTTAAGAAATCTCCAAACTGCTTTCCACAGTGGCTGAACTAATTTCATTCCTACCAACAGTTTTTAAGTGTTTGCTTTTCTCTGCAGGCTTGCCAGTATGTCATTTCTTTTTAGTAATAGCCATTCTGACTGGTGTTAGTGTCTCACTGTGGTTTTTATTTGGCTTTCTCTGATGATTACTGATTCGTAGCATTTTTTTTTCATGTTTTTTGGTCACTTGTATGTATTCTTTTGAGAATGTCTGTTCATGTCATTTGTCCAGTTTTTAATGGAGTTATTTTTTGTTGTTGTTGACTTGTAAAACTATTGTCAAAAATTACAAAAGTCACGTGAATTTGAAAAGCATTTGAACTTATTTACTTAATTTATGAGCACTCATTAGCTTATTAAGTCAATGTAATACTATTTAGGCAATATACAAACACACATGTATATGCATATGCACATAAAATATAGACAAAATTAAAAACTTTATAGCTTTGATTTTAAAATTTTAGCCATGAGTCAGGTAAAACTCACTTGTTAAACTCTGCCTCTGTAAATAAAATACATTACACTTTATCTGTTCCATGTGCCCAAAGCACTTACCAAGCTTTAGACAAAACAGGATACAAGCTTACATCTCAAATTTGGCACAGAGAAAAAATTTAGGCATTTTTAAGGAGTTTGAGTGTGTTAGAGGAAGATTATAATTGGATGCCATCACTTTATTATTTTGAGGTATGTTTCTTCTATGCCTCGTTTTTTGGGAGTTTTTTTTCTAATAATGTTGAATTTGATCAAATACTCTTTTCTGCATATATTGAGATGATCATATGTTTTTTTGTCCTTCATTCTCTAGATGTGATGTATCAGGTTTATTGATTTGTACATGTTGAATTATCTTTGCATCCTTGGGATTAATCCCACTTGATCACAGCATATTATCTTTTGATGTGCTGTTGGATTTAGTTTGTTAGTCTCTTGTTGATAATTTTTGTTCTCTTCATCAGGGATAATTGCCTGTAGGTTTTTTTTTTTTTTTTTTTTTTGAGAGGTAGTTTTGCCCAGTCACCAGGCTGGAGTTCAGTGGCATGAGCTTGGCTCACTGCAACCTCCGCCTCCCAGGTTCAAGCAATTCTCCCACCTCAGCCTGTCAAGTGGCTGAGATTACAGGCACCTGCCACCACACCCGACTAATTTTTATATTTTTAGTAAATATGGAGTTTCTCTGGCCATGTTGGCCAGAGTGGTCTCGGACTCCTGACCTGAAGTGATCCACCTGCCTCAGCCTCCCAAAGTGCTGGGATTACAGGCATGAGCCACTGTGCCTGGCCATTTTTCTTATTTAATTGCATACTTGTCTGGTTTTGGTATCAGGGTAATGTTGCTTCATGAGATGAGTTAGGAAGTATTCCCCTCTTCTTCCATTTTTGGGATAGTTTGAAGAGAATTGGTGATGTTTTTTCTTTGAAAGTTTGATGGAGTTCAGCAGTGAAGGCATTTAGTCCTAGGGTTTTGTTGTAGTTGTTGTTAAGAGACTTTTTATTATTGATTAAGTCTCATTACTTGTTACTAGTCTGTTCAGATTTTCTATTTCTTCCTGATTAAATCTGTTGGGTTTTATGTATCCAGGATTTATTCATTTCTTCTAGGTTTTTCAGTTTGTCAGTTTATAGTTATTCATAATAATCTCTGATCATCTTTTGTATTTCTGTGGTATGAGTTGTAATGTCTCCTTTTTCATTTCTAATTTTGCTTCTTTTTCCTTTTCTTCTTGGCTAGTCTAGCAAGTGCTTTTTCAATTTTTTTTATCTTTTCAAAAAATCAACTTTTTGCTTTGCTGCTCCTTTATATTATTTTTAGTCTCTATTTCATTTAGTTCTGTTCTGATCTTTATTATTTTTCTTCCACTAATTTTGAGTTTGGTTTATTCTTATTTTTTAGTTCCTTGTCATGCACTATTAAAGTGTTTAAGTTTTTCTACTTTTTTGATGTAGGGTTTTATTGCTATAAATGTCCCTCTTTGCACTGTTTTTGCTGTATAGGTTTTGGTAATTGTGCTTCAATTTTCATTTGTTTCAAGAATTTAAAAAATTTTGTCCTTAATTTCTTCCTTGATGCAATGCTCATTCAGGAGCAAATCATTTAATTTCCATATATTTGTACAGTTTCCAAAGTTCCTCTTGTTATCAATTTCTAGTTTTATGCTATTGTCATCTGAGAAGATACTTGATATGATTTTAATTTAAAAAAAATTTTTAAGACTTATTTTGTGTCTTAACATATTGTGTATCCTAGAGAATGTTTCATGAACTGCTAAGAAGAATGCGTATTCTGTAGCTGTTATATGAAATGTTCCGTAAATGTCTGTTAGGTCCATTTGTTCTATGCCATTAAATCCAGTGTTTCTTTGTGGATTTTCTATCTAGATTGTCTGTCTAATGCTGAGAGTGGGATTTATAAGGTCCCTAGGTATTACAATATTGGAGTCTATGTCTCTCTTTAGGTCTTACAATATTTGCTTTACTTATCTGTGTGCTTTGGTGTTGGGTGCATATACGTTTAGAATAGGGTGCATATGTATTATATCCTCTTGCTGAATTAATCCCTTTATCATTATATAATGACTTTGTCTCTTTTATCATTTTACTTAAAGTCTTTTTCTTCTTTCTGTCTGTATAATTCAAAATAGCCTGTTTTATCTGATATAAGAATAGCTACTCTTGCTCACTTTTGCTTTTGTTTTCATGAAATATTTGTTTTCCCATTCCTTTACTTTTAGTCTGTATGACTTCACAAGTGAAGTGAATTTCTTGTAGGCAGCATGTAATTGGGTCCCTTTTTAAAAATCCATTCAGCCACTTTATATCTTTTTTTATTTTTTTGAGATGGAATTTTGCCCCTTGTTGCCCAGGCTGGAGTGCAACAGCGGGATCTTGGCTCACTGCAACCTACACCTCCCAAATTCAAGCAATTCTCCTGCCTCAACCTCCTGAGTAGATGAGATTACAGGTGCCTGCCACCATGCCCAGCTAATTTTTTTGTATTTTTAGTAGAGACAGGGTTTTACCATGTGGCCAGGCTGGTCTTGAACTCCTGGCCTCAGATGATCCACTTGCCTCAGTCTTCCAAAATGCTGACATTATAGGCATGAGCCACCGGGCCCGGCCCAATCTATATCTTTTAAGTGAAACATTTAATCTCTTTACATTCAAGATTACTATTGATATATGAGGTTTTGATCCTGTTATATTGTTCCTTGTTTTTTAGTAGTTTTTTTAAAAAAATCTATTTTGTTTTATTTTTTGAGATGAAATGTTTCTCTGTCACCCAGGCTGGAGTGCAGTGGCACAATCTTGCCTCACTGCAACCTCCACCTCCCAGGCTCAAGCAATCCTCCTGTCGCAGCCTCTTGAGTAGCTAGGACCACATGCACCACCATGCCTGACTAGTTTTATGAATTTTTAGTAGAGACAGTGTTTCACCACGTTACTCAGGCTGGTCTTGAATTTCTGAGCTCAAATGATCCACATACTACCTCGGCCTCCCAGAGTGCTGGGATTACAGGCATAAGCCACTGTACCCAGCTGCTTTCTAGTTGTTTTATTAATTCTTTGTTTCCTTATATTTCTCTTACTGTCTGTCACTGTGGTTCGGTGGAATTCTGTAGTGGTACCATTTGATTCCTTTCTCTTCCTCTTTTGTGTGATTGCTTTACCAGTGAGTTTTTTACTTTCACATGTTTTCACGATGGTAATATTCTTTTGATTCTAGATGTAGAACTTCTTTAAGCATTTCTTGTAGGGCCTGTCTAGTAGTAATGAATTCCCTAGTTTTTGCTTATGTGGGAAGTGTTTTTTTTTTTTTTTTAATTTTTCTTTCATTTATGAAGCATAATTTTTTTGGGTATACTATCCTTGGCTTGCAGTCTTGTTTCTTTCAACACTTTGAACAAATCCCAATTTCTCCTGGCCTCTAAAGTTTCTGCTGAGAATTCACTGTTAGTGAGGGTTCTTTCATAAGTGACTAGACGTTTTTTCATTGCTGGTTATAAAATTATCTTTTGTCTTTAACTTTTGGCATTTTGACTGTTGTGTGCCATGGAGAAGACGTTTTTGAACTGTGTCTATTTGAGCTTCTCTCAGATTACAGTATCTGAGTATCTAAATCTTTTCGTAGATTCAAGAATTTTTCATCTATTCTTTAAATAGGGTTTTTAAATCCTCTTGCTTTCTCTTCACCTTCTAAAACACCAAATGTTTGAGTATTTGATCACTTTATGGTGTCTTATATACCACATAGCCTTTGCTCATTTTTTTTCCTTCTTTTAAAAACAGTTTTTGTCTGACTGAGTTATTTCAAAAGAATTCTGTCTTCAAGTTCTGAGTCTTTCTTCTGCTTGATCTAATCTATTGTTAAAGATTTTGAATGTATTTTGTATTTTATTCAATGAATTCTTGAGGTCCAGTATTTTGGTTTGGCTCTTTTCTTTGATATTTATCTGTTTGGTGAATTTCTCATTTGTATACTGAAGTGTTTTTCTGATTTCTTTGTATTATTTATCTGTGGTTCTCTTGTATCTTACTGAGCTTCTTTAATATCAATATTTTGAATCCTTTTTCTGGGATTCTATAATTTTTTAGTGGAATCTGTTACTAGAGAATTATTGTGTTCCTTTGGAGATGTTATATTTCCTTGCTTTTTTATGTTTCTTGTGTCTTTATGTTTATTTCTGTTCATTGGGTGTAACAGTTGCTTCTTTTAATTTTTTTGAATTTGCTTTTGGAGAAGAGGACTGTTTTCTAAAGATGTATCTATGGTGTTGGATGGATAGGGCACTTTGGCTTTGATTCTGGGTGTATGCAGTAGTGTAGTCTCTGTATGATTTTTTTAACTGTAAACAGAATTAGTGACATCTGTGATTTCCTCAGTGGCATAGGGTGTGGTTGTTAGTGCAGGTTGTGGTGACATTTTACTGGGGCCTGGGATGACAGATGGGCCAGTCTTTGGGTGCCACTAGTGGCAGTGTTGGGCCGAGTATGCCTGTCCTTGGTCTGTGTGTGATGGCACGCCAAAGTTGGCGGGTCCTGGAAGGACCTGGGTTCTTCTTGGGTGTTCTTGGGTCTCTAGGTGGTTTGCTTGGGTGCTAGGAATAGCAGCAGTGGACCAGGGGGAATAGGTGGATTCTTAAGCCCCTGGGCAGCAGGTATGCTGTGGGTGATGGCAGTAGCAGTGGTGGGACAATCTTCTGGGTCACAAGTGGTCCGTGTTGATGTTGGTGGTGGTTGTGGTGGGTTGGTGGGCCAGACTCCAGGCCAATAAGTGGTGTGTGTGAGTGAGTTTCAGCCATGGTAGTAGTGGCAGGTTTAATGTTCCTGACCTCAGATCCACAGGAAGTGTGCTCATGTGCCAGTGATGATGGACTAGTCTGCGTGATCCCCAGGACCCCACTGGTGATGTGGGTACTGAGTAGGGAGCAGAGTTGGGCTAGGAAGACCTATCATCAGGCACCCTGGGGGTGCAAACAGGTACTGGCTGTGGTAGGGTTATCCTTAGGCCACCAGCAGAATGCTTAGATTGTGGCTGCAGTGGCTGTACTGTGGCCCTGCTGCTGGGGAGGGTGGGGCTGCTTTCAATGGGAGCAGCCATAGGTAGGCAGCTGGGGATATATGATTCAGTTGCATTTTCATCCTGGGGGCAACAGTACAGCCCGTAGTAACAGTGCCTGAAGGCAGTGAGGTTTGTCCTCAGGGGAGGGGATGGGCTTATTGCCAGTGGCTCTGGATTCAGCCCTGGCAGCAGTAGTCAGTCAGGAGTGGTGGCAGCTGCAGCAGGAGGTATCCCTTCATTGCTGCTGCCTCTCTGCTGGGTGGAGAAAGTTGCTGCCCGTGGCTTGTGCTCCCTCCTCAGCGGTGGCAGAAGCCAGCAGCAGCAGCCAGCAGTGGTGGTAGCTGTGTGTAGGGTAGCTTTTCATCACAGCTGCTTCTCTGTTTGATGGACAAGGTTACTGCCTGCAACTCTGCCTTGTCCCTGGTGGCAGCTCCGGGCAGGGAGGCAGCTGTGGGCTGGGAATGTCAGCGGAGCTCCAGGGATGTGTAGATGCAGGGGTTTTTGGGCCCCCAGGAAAAGATGCAGTCTGATGGGAGCTGTGCTCTCAAAATTGCATCATGCTGTAGCTGTTTAACACTCAGGGATTTGTGGACTCTCCTGAGCAATACTCTTGTATGGTCTCCAGGAAGCTTTCTATGTTAGCCTCAGCGCCTGTAAAGGTCAAGGTGAAACCAACCACCTTTATAAAATTATGACTGAGACAGTGAGAGAGATCTAACTTAACCAACACCATCTTGTTTCTAACCTTTGAGCTGTTCTTTCTTCCTGGATGTAGGCTAAACTAACTTTGGGAGGAACTTAGTTTACAGTTTTATAGTTTAAAACAAAGATGACATGCCTGTAACCCCAGTCCTTTGGGAGGCTGGCTGAGGTGGGTGGATCACTTGAGGTCAGGAGTCCCAGACCAGCCTGGCCAACATGGTGAAACCCTATCTCTATTAAAAATACCAAAAATTAGCGGGGTGTGGTGGCGCAAGCCTATAATCCCAGCTACCTGAGAGGGTGAGGCAAAAGAATCACTTGAACCCGGGAGGCGGAGGTTGCAGTGAGCCGAGATAACACCATTGCACTCCAGCCTGGGTGTAATATTGGGGTTCAGGGTGCCCTCAGCTCCCTTGAGAGGACATTCTCCAGGTTCTTGGTCTCCTGCCCTCTCGAGAGTGAGAGAGGGGACCACAGCGCAGTGCGCGGTAAATGCCAGACTCAAAAGCGTTTGTAGAAAGTGCTTTGTTTAGAGAGAGAGAGAGAGAAACAGAAGAAGGAGAGAGAAAGAAACAGCTAACTCTCACACTGAGTGAGAGAATCCAGAAAGACAGAATCCAGGAGAGGAAAGCAGCTTCCATGAGAGTGTTAGGGAATAGAGAGAGATGGAGTTTAGGAGGGGAAGACAGGCTTCCACGAGACAGTGTGGAAGGGGACTCCTGAGGGGAAATCCAGGAGAGGGGAAGATGGCTTCCACGAAGGGAGTGTTCATGGAAGGGGACCTAAACATGGAGTCCAGAGGGGTGTGGAAGAGGGGACTTTTACCTGGGAGGAACCCTCACCTTCTCTAAGACCCCTGGTCAATGAAAGGAGTTCCTTAGAACTTCCGCTGGCGTGATTGACTCTTAGTTTCTTCCTGTGCCTGCAAAATTTAAACATAAACCATTAAATCTCCCAGATGGAGAGAGATGGGAGGGGGGCATGGCACTGGGAAATTCTTGCCCTTAAAACTACGCCCCCTTGTGGACCCAGAAACAGAACACCTTCCCTCATGGGCAACAGAGCGAGACTCTCAAAACAAAACAACCCCCCCCCCCCCCCCCAAAACCAACATGAAAAACAAAACTGAAGACCATAACGGCTCTTTCCCAAAAGAAACCTCCTTGCCTGGGGGACTAAACTGCTTTTGTAGGACTAACAAATGAGCCACAGATTAGAAATTGTGGTTTAGGAGTCATTCAGCTGGAGGCTACAAGATTATGACCATCTCTAAACTACTCCTAAGATCAGTGCTTGAGATGTTCTGGAGACCCTGCACTTGATGGATTAGCTGGCACCACCCAGATCAATAAACTGGCTCATACGATCTCGTGGCTCTCACCCAGGAATCGACTCAGTGCAAGAGGACAGCTTCAATTCCCTATGATTTCATCTCCTACCTGACGAGTCAGCACTTCTGGCTCACTGACTTTTCCTACACCCACCAAGTTGTCCTTAAAAACTCTGATCCCCCAGTGCTCTGGGAAACTGATTTGAGTAATAATACAACTCTGGTCTTCTGCACAGTGGGCTCTGCCTGAATTCCTTTTCTATTGTAATTCCCCTGTCTTGATAAATTGGCTCTGTTTAGGCAGGGGGTAAGGTGAACCCACTGGGCGGTTACAAAGGGGCTCTCTTGTGGCTAGGATTGCAGGAGCTTGTGGTGGAAATGTGGACCACTGCGATTATCTCACTTAACATTTCCCCACACTGAGGATTCTCTCCAGGCTCCTAGCTGATCCTGGCCAAGCAGGCAGCCTGGTTCCTTCTCCTCCCTTGCATTATGTGTGTCCTGTAACTTCCGTGTTTAATTTCAATATTTTCTGTTAGATGATCTATTTGAAGTATGGTTATCTACTGACCAATTTGTTTTCTTTTTTGGGAGAAGAGGTGAGTACCAGATGTATCTAGTCAGTCATCTTGAGGCACCTCTGGAATCTGATTTTTAAGTCTTGTAAACTATTCTATTGGAATTACATTTAACATATTGATTAACTGGGGAAGAACTGACCACTTTATACTATTAAATTTTAATATTCAGGAACATGACATATCTTTTTAAAAATTTAGGTCTACTTTTCTGTCCTTCATTAAAGTTTTATAGTTTGCTTTATGTAGGTCTTACATATTTATTTTAGTTTACTCCCAGGCATTTATGAGTTCATTATTATGATGAATGGAATAAATGTTTCTGTTACATTTTCTGATTAGACATTGTTGACATATAAACTTTTTTGTGTGTCTTGAGCTTGTATCACCTGGCTTAATGAATTTTCACCTTCGTTTTTAATAGCCTTTCATTTGATTCCTTTGGAGATTCTAGGAGAAAATTGCAGAATTTACAAATACCAACAGTTTTCTGTATAGCCAGAGTCTTGCTGGCAAAAACAGAAACCACTTTGAGTATTTACCTCGAAGGGAATTTAAAACAGGAAAGTGGTTAAAGAAGTGAGAGGGCCCTTGAAAAACCACACCAGTAACAAGTGGATAACCCAGGGGTTAATAATAGCAGACTGAATAGCAGCTTTTATACTGAAGCAATAAAGAAAGGAGGTCGTGTTAGTGGAGCCAGAAGCCAGACACCCAAAAGAAACCGGAAGCATGGTACACATGTCCTTTGGGAGAAAGCAGGAGTCACTAAGGATACTTAACTGCTGCCAAAGAAGCTGTCAGAGGCAGAGAGGAAGTGGGAGAAATACCTCAGATTCTCCCTTCTGCCACTCTCCAATCCTCCAATGGTGCTTTCAACTTGTATGACTCAGCTAGATGCCAAATGAAAAGAAAGCATGGTAAATGCAGTCTGTAGGGGTTGGCCAACTTATGATACAAAGCAAAGCATGGGTGGTTCAGGAATGGATCCGAGGGAAGGCACACCTAAAATTGGCCTACTTTTTAATATTTAAGCCTCTTAATTCTTTTTCTTATTTTATTGCAGTGGTGAGGACAGTATTGTAGTGTGCTGGAGATAGAAGTCTCTGTGCTTGTTCATGATTTTAGTAAGAATATTTCTAATGTTTCAGTCTTAAATAGGACATTTGTTATTGCTTATAATTACTTTTATCAGATTTTTAAAAATCAAATTATTTTTAGCACCTACTGAGATGCTTTTAACGCATACATAAACACACATTATTAATGTAGTGAATTGTACTAATAGATTTGTTAATGCTGAATCAGTCTTCCATTGTTGGGGACAACCTTACTTTATCAGGGTATATCTTTTTTTTTTTTTTTTGAGACAGTGCCTTGGTCTACTGTCCAGGCTGGAGTGCAGTGACGTGACCTCGAATCACTGCAGTCTCTGCCTCCTGGGCTCATGCAATCCTTCCACCTCACCCCCTCAATCCCCAGCTCTGTCAGATAAGTCACTGCATTTCCTCTATTCTCCTACCACTTTTACTTAATAGAATATTCACCCTATGTTTGGTTCCTGCCTGCAATTCCTCCCATCCCTACCCCCACTCCATGTGCTGCAGCCACTGGGACCCCAGAATAATTCACCCTGGTAAACCATATTAGGAGGAAGAGAGTAAGAACAAGCTACTTTGTTCCAGACATTGTGCTAAGGTGTTTTAAATAAAGCCAATTGCCCCCAAAAATGGTTCTCAAACTTTAAAGAAGAATCACGTGAATTCGTATTTTTAATTTGAGTCTTGGTATGTAATTTTGAGATCTGCTGACTTAGCTGCAAGAGCTCAGCTCCTTTTGTTAGGTAAACTTGAATTTAAGTATGTCTTTTCTGCTTACGACCTATGTGGCATTGACAGGTATATTAAACATTTTAACATTAGTTTCTTTATCAGAAAATGAGTATATTAATAACTATATTGAGACTAAAGGAGATTAAATGTGCACATTGAGAGCTTATCACAATGCCTGAAACATGGTCAGTAACCAATCAGCAATCAGTTGTCGCTACTCAAGTTAGAAGACCTAGATACTTCCCTTCAATAGGGTGTCACTTTGGACAGCTTACATTACTTCTTTGTGTTTATATTTAATCATCTGTGAAATGCATTTATGTTTATTTTTTTAAAAAATAATTTTGAGATAGGCTTTTACATCTCTTTAGACAACTTTGTATGGTAAACACTGTTCATTGTTTAGAGAAGCAACTCAGCTTGATTGCCTTGCCTAAAGTCACAGAGTTAATCAGGGGAAGATGAAGGCTTTGAACATAAGTTCTCTGACGTTAGATCCTGATTCTTTTGTGTAAATATCACAATGGTCCTCAAATGAAAGAGTTAAACACATGATCTGTGTAATTCCTTCTGTCACTAAAAAGTCTATTATCAAGTGTTCCGATCTTAGAGATAGCTCTAAAGGAATTGGGTGTCAGACTGCCATCACTCCCTAGATAAGACAGCAAAAGAGTAGGCAACAAAGCCTCATTTTTGCCACATCATTGGTTAGGATACCTCCAGCCTAAATGAGAGAGCCTGGGGACTCAATCTCAATAGTGAGGCCAAGAGTGGATTCAAATCTGCTTTCTGAAGAGTGTTTTTGAGAGATATGAAGTCGCCATTCTTCTAGGGCCATTCCCCCTGGATAGGCACCAAAATCTGGGGATAAAAGGAACATGCAATCTACCTAGTTGGAATGTCTGCTTAAATTTTGGAGACTATAGGTCTATGAAAGTCAAATTGGGCTTTTACAGTTTTCTCAGATCCTTCTTCACCCAAGTATTTTTTTCAGTCTTCTTGGATGGCACAGAAGAAGCCAGCAGTACCATTAAACTTCTGCCCTGCCCTGGTACCCCAACTCAATGTAAGATGAGGATAGGGCGGGAGGTAGAGGGCATATCCTTTTAGGGAGTTCACAAAGAATAATTTTACGTTTTTTCTTCTTCTTATGAAGCAGTCATCTTTTCTCTCCAAAGCCAAGAGATGGAATCTCCTAGAAAGTTCTTCATAATAGTTGAGGATAGCCTCCAAGCAGGGAGATCTGAATTTTGTTATCTATATGACGCTTGATGAGCGGTAAAACCTACAGGCATAACTTGAATGTCTTCAGAGTTGTAAGAAGAGAGAATTTATGGAGAATGTACTGTTAACCTAGATGTTCCCTTTTATTATTAGGTGATTACACAGTTTTCGCTCAAACTTAGATTCTTTGAGAGTAAAAGGTAACACTATATTTTTTTCTGGATAATAAGTGTAAAATAGGACTCTCCAAGGATAACCAAGTTGTCTGATTACCTATCTCAAATTTAGTTTAGTATACTTTATCACAGAAAGTGTGATATATGCATGTTAGTTTTAATATATGAACTCTGTAAGTTAATTAAAATTTGAAGTATCCTAATTGAGAATGCATGCTCCCCAAATAGTTAACATTTGAATGACTAATCAGAAGCCCACTCTTCTAGGGTGACATTGGTTTCAGTTATCTTTGTTAATTAGCATCACAAATATAAGAAATTTTTCATTAGTGAAGTCAGTGTTATTCAAATGCATGAATAGGTCAGAAATATTGTAGGGGCATTTCCTCTCTTACATTAACAGTGTATATAAGTACTTAGGGAACTCAAGAGCCTACACTATTTGGAATAGACTTCTAGGCTTAGGATTCCAAGGAAATTGTGAGACTGTTTTCAGTTTCCCAATGGAAGATTTTGTTTCTTGACTGACCAGAAGACTAACTGAACATCATTGCGTCTGATTCAAGAGATCCTTTCAAGCACAGCTGAGCACAGAGCTAGAATTTTATTAAGCCTGCAGGTTGTAAAACTGTTTCAAGCCTATGGATTGTAAGACTGCCTGCCTTCTACAATATTTGCTCGTATGGGAGGCAAATTTGTCGTAGTATACCACATGAGAGCAAGGATGAGGGGAAGGAGCTATATAGTCTTTATCTACCTGTAATTGCAGGGGGCTATAGATATCTTCCAAAAAGTTCTGAATTGGCTTAGACTAGTGTATGACACATCATTTTCAGCCTACTCCCCCACCATGGAGTAGAAGGAATGCTTGATGTTAGTCCTCTATGATTTGGGGTATGTGTGAACTTAAAGACAGGCATCCAGCTGGGGCCTGGAGATTTCTGAAATAGGGAGGCCAGTGGAGTAACAAATGCTTCCAAAGCCTGAAACAAACTAGCAAACGCTATAGTGTGAGAAGTAGGGGCAGGGGAAGAATTGTTAAGACATCTACTGCTAAGGTCTTTGCAGGGTATGGAAGAGGATTCCACATGAAGGAATCCAACGATTACAGGAGGGGAAAGAATTCAAGGCTGTATGCTAGAGAAGGGGTTGGACATTATATCATTAGAAGGTACAAGAGAGATCTTGTTTTGGACACAGCTGCCATTTCTTTTTTCTTTTTTTAAAAGATGGTGTCTCACTCTGTTACCCAGGCTGGAGTACAATGGCATGATCTTGGCTCATTGGAACTTCTGCCTCCTGGTTGCAAGCTATTCTCCTGCCTCAGCCTCCCAAGTAGCTGGGATTAAAGGAAACTGCCACCATGCCCAGCTGATTTTTTGTATTTTTAGTAGAGATGGGGTTTCACCAAGTTGGCCAGGCTTGTCTTGAACTCCTGACCTCAAGTGATCCATTGACCTTGGTCTCCCAAAGTGCTGGAATTACAGTCATGAGCCACTGCACCCAGCCCATTCAGCTGCCATTTCAGAAGGGGTCTCCATGGTGGAGAGGGCCAGAGTGAAGTTTTATGCCATTCCACAAAAACCATGTACAATGTTTGTTCAGTAGCCGCTGTATCATCTGAGGCTATCAGGATTACCTGGCAGAACCGAGCAGGGTAGGGACCCCTCCTAATTGTCTTCATATGCTCTGGTTACTATAACAAAATATCATAGACTGGATGGCTTGAAAAGCAGACACTTATTTTCTCACAGTTCTGGAGGCTGACAGTCTGAGATCAGGGTACAAATATGGTCAGGTTTGGGTGTGTGACCTCTTCCTGCTTTGTAAAGCCTACTCTCTCTCTCGTGTGCTCACATAGACTTCCTTGGTGTGCACATACATGTAAAGCTATATATGTAAAACTCTGGTGCCTCTTCCTCTTCCTGTAGGGACACTAATCCCATCATGGGGCTCCACCCTCATAACCTTATTGAAATCTGATTACCTCCCAAAGGCCTCATCTCCAAATACCATCATATTAAGAGTTAGGGCTTCAACATACGAATTTTGGAAGGGACAGAAGCATTCAGTCCATAACACTAATACTTAAAGGAGTCTCCCCCATGGCATCTGCCTTCCCATCTGTCCTTCTGTCCCCCATACTATGGGTTACAGGTCCTAGAAAAGGGAAGGCATGTGTCAGAGGCTGACTATTTCTTCCTCCCCCACTCCAAGCTCTCAGAAACTGAAACAGACGTTCCACGAAGATTTTTATAGGCTGACCAGTGGTTTCATGACATATCAGTAGAAGAAAGTTTTCTTTTTTTAACTCTTCCCTTGTTTGTCCTAGAAAACTCTCCCTTTATGTGTGGTTTAAACTAAAAGCTTCGATTAAACTACTGCCACCCACTGGGGGGAATCTGTGGAGTGCTCTTTTGATTGTTACCATAGAGGAAAGATACTACTGGTTTTCATGAGCTGGAGCTAGAGAAGCTGATGTCCTACAATGTGCCGCAAAGGCCCACATGGCAAGAATTGTGCCATGTTCTCCATGTTTCTTGAATGTCCTGCTGGATATTCATGTAAGTGAGAAACTCTGTCATTATTCTGGGCCTAGAACATACTTATTTGTCTCTGTGTGTTTGGCATGGTTTTAATATATACTAGATTTTCCAGGAATTCAGCTGCTATGCAAATTAAGAAGGTGGTGGCTTTTTGTCTGAAAATTTTCTGAGAATGTTTGTCATTTCAGAAAATTGCATCATAAGTGGCCATACCACTTAATGGTATTTGAGTGGCCAATGAAACCTATCAACATCCATCTGCATTTGTAGCAGCACAATCATGGTGACTCCATTATCGATATAAGCGTCTGACTACCTCATTATGGGTCATATGGCTGAGCAGTTATACATCCAAGTGCCTATTATATTATTGTACATAGCTTTTCTTTTATTTCTCCTCTATATTTGGGGTTGACAAGGTTAGCGAATAACAAGATAGGAGGTCCAGTTAAATTTGCATGTCAGGGGCGGGTGTGGTGGCTCATGACTGTAATCTCAGCACTTTGGGAGGCTGAGGCAGGAGGATCACTTGAGGTCAGGAGTTCATGGTTTGTGAACAGCCTGGTCAACATGGTGAAACCCCCTCTCTACTAAAAATACAAAAATTAGCCAGGCGTGGTGGTGCGCACCTGTAAACCCAGCTACTTGGGAGGCTAAGGCAGGAGAATCACTTGAACCTGGGAAGTGGAGGTTGCAGTAAACCAAGATCGCGATCATGCCACTGCACTCCAGCCTGGGGAACAGAGTGAGACTCTGTCTCAAAAAAAAAAATTGCATTTCAGATACACAGTCAATAATTTTTTAGTGTAAATATGTCCTAAATAATATCCTTCTATTTTAGTTGGCAATTCTATTTATAGTACATTTAGAGAATTTTATTGAATTGTTTGAAATGTATAGAAATAGAAAATATTATCTAATAATTTAATTTATTGATTTTAAAGGAGTATTAGCTATTTTTATCCTGAGAAGAAGTTGGTGGGGCTAGATAGAATTTAAAACCGCTGGTTTAGTGCAAAACACATGTAGCAATGGAGGAACTACCTACTGCCTACAAGCATGCTCCTTGAACAGAGGGTCTTGCACCTCCCACTGTCATCCCTCCTCACACAAACGGTTAAACAAATAGTCTCCCTTTAAAAAAAAATCTTCCTTGGGAGGAATTATGCTGCTGATAAAGAGAATTTCTTTATTTTGTTACAACTAAATCCAGATTGTATCAAAGTACAGGTTCCCTGGAGAGGAAGGGGTGTCTTAGTACATTTGGCTTGCCATAACAAAGTACTGTAAACCAACTGGCTTAAAAGCAACAGAAGTTTATTGCTCATCATTCTTGACCTCACAACTCTGGACACTGGAAAGACCAAGATCAGAGCTCTGGCAGATTTGGTTCCCGATAAGGGCCTGTCTTTCTGGTTTATAGATGGTGTCTTCTTGCTGCGTCCTCACATGGTGGAAGGGGATGAGAGACCTCTCTGAGGTCTCTTTTTAAAGGCACTAATGCTATTCATGAGGGCTCTGCCCAAGACATAATCACTGTCCAATGGCCTCATTTCCTAATACATTGAGGATTAGGACCTCAACATATAAATTTTGGGGGCAACACAAATATGCAGACCATAGCAAGGGGTATACAGACAGCATTGATGGCATAATACACCTGGAATGTTCTAATAATTTCTAGTGTTGACATTAATAAGTAAGTTTTCTTTTCTCAAACCTAATTGTTATTTGTATTATTTCCCTGATACTAAGATACCTTTTCTAGATCTTTTTATCTAGAAATACAGTTTAATTTCTGCAACTTTAATATTTGACTAAAAATTGCTACCAAAAGGAATAAATAATATTTTAAGGTAATACACCCTACTGAGAACAATTAGACACTGAATTACAGCTTTTTGATTAGATTCAGGGAAAATCTGATGACCACAAATATAGAATGCCTCCAGCTAAACTTTACAAGATTCAGGAAGAATCACTCAGTAATTTACAAAGCACAGAGACATTTTATGGTTCAGAAAACTCCAAAATAAATTAACAAATAAAAATGAAATAAAAATCATTCAGAGAAGGAAAGGCTTACATGGTTAATTCCAATGTAATTGTAGTTACTGGAGCCAGGAATCACTGTAGGCAAAACACATAATTCCCCTGCCTAGGGACCTTCTGTTGAATTCCAAATAAAGTTCAAAATTTTCTACAGAGCCCTGCAAGACCTGCTTCTTACTTCTTTCTCCAGCCTTATCTCATATGTCTGCTCCAGTGCCACTGGACTCTGCTGTCTGGTATTTTTCCTTAGGCTCTTGCCTTAAGGTCTTTGAACATGCTGTTCCCTCTGTCTGAGACCTCCAGACCTCTCACCGTTCGCCTGGCTAACCAGCTGCTTAGATCTCAGTCTTAATGTCCTTCTCAGGGAAGATTTCCTACTTCCCCAGACTAGATTTTAGGGCCCTTATCATATGCTTTCACATATCCTGTTTAGCCTATTTGAAATTATTTGATTTAATGCATGTAATTATTTATATGAATTGGCTTAGATCAATGTGCAACATTGCCATTTTCAGCCTTCTTCATACTGTGGAGAAGAGAAGGATTGTTGACGTTGGTGTCCTTTGAAGATATGTTTATACTCCAAACCCTTCAATATCTGTCTTGCCTGCTAGACTAACAGTCTTTGTTAGGTCTCAGATCCTATCTATCTTCTTCTCCATTGTCTAATGACTGACAGAATAGGTGCTTAATACATGATTTTCAACTGATGTAATAATAATGTTGATAACAGTATCATCTTTAGGATTAAATAATGATATATATTCCTTATATAGTTTAGAAATGTAAATACATTTCTCTAGTTTCCTTGGCATTATACTGGCAATCTCAGATATATATGTTTATACTAGGCATATATTCATTTACTTAATACGTGTTAATTGAGTTCTTATGTGCAGGGCACGATGCCAGGCACTGGGGATCGTGAACAAGAACAATGAACAAGACAGGCATGATCCCTGCTCTACAGGAAACTGGAGCAGAAAGTAAAAATAAATTCACACCTTTTGTGACTGAATTGCAATGCTGATGAGAACAATGAGGTCGGGATGAAGGTGCCAAGTGACTATGACACTCTTACTTGTTTGTTTGCTTTCAGAATACTACAGTCTGATGTGTGCTACATGTGACAGTTAAAAGAATTTAAAGATTATAGCTTCTGGTTTTAACTAAACCAGTGGCCACAAAATTTCCATGAATAAAGGGCTAGCAAACTCTTTCTCCCTCTGCATAACAACTTGACCTTTTGTTAGCTTTTAAGCTTTTTCTTCAGAGTGCCTAGAAAGGTAATGTGTCAAACACGTTGCTAGGCAACATTGCTTATTGTGAAAATGACTGAGTGAAGGCTACACCTGGACCCAAAGAACTACACATTCTCAGCTTTTGGTTGAGTGTGGTGACCTGAGTATGTCTCCGTGGGAACTATGGAAGCTATGCCTGCAGAGGTGTTATGTGAGATGTTAGCTACCAGGGCAGATTCTGAAATGAGCCACTGTGGAGGATCTCATATTCTTGAACCTGAGCTATCTCACAGGAGGACAGAGGCCATCCCGCAACTGAAGTGAGGACTGCTCAAGGACTCCAGGAGAGCAAAGCCTAGCTATGCCCTCTGGCAGGCTGTGGTTCCTAGCCTATGTCTATCTGAATGAATCTGAAGCCACATATGGCCTAAAATAGTCCAAGAGTCTGAATATTTCATAGAACCTTAAGGAGACCCTCTGGTAGGCATTAATATGGCTTCCAAAAGATTCCTGCAAAAAACTTGCCAGTTAGAAATAATACTAGTAATACAAACACAAGGAGACAAAAAGAAAATGTCAGAGTCAACACCTCTTTGACTCCTAGTACAGGCTCTTCCTCAGGCACATTGCAAGGTAAAAACAGTGACAACCTAATCAGATCTGAGAAGCAGTCAGCCAAAAAGATTACAATTATCAAGAAGCCTCTTTGAAATACAACTTTATATCCACTATTATTAATAAAGCATGTTTTTAGATACATGGCTACATATTACATGTGTATGGTGCCTTGAACTATTTTGAGATGTAAGGCATGAGAGGGTAACTAGAGGCATGATGAAGCCATCTTATGAGGTTATCAAACATTTAAGAACTAAGCTTCTGGAATATTATTAAGAATAATATTTTTACTGATGACAAGAGGTTTTGATTCCATGTAAAAACAAAACAATTTTTAAGTTTATTTTTGTTTTAAGAATTTTCATTTTTGTATGTTTTCTAAATATATAGTACATAGTATAGTAAAAATGGCTTATATTTGGTTGGTGCAAAAGTAATTGTGGTTTGGCCATTACTTTTAATGGGAACCTGGAAGCTATGCCTACATTACTTTTAATGGCAAAACTGCAATTACTTTTTCACCATCCTAATATTTTTATAAACATAGGCTGCATAATTAGGCTGTTATTGCATTGCTATAAAGAAATACTGGAGACTGGGTAAATTATAAAGAAAAGATAGGAGATTTAACTGGCTCATGGTTCTGCATGCTGTACAGGAAGCATCTGCTCAGCTTCTAGGGAGGCCTCAGAAAGCTTCTAGTCATGGTGGGTGGTGAAGAGGAAGCAGTCATCTCACATGGCAGAAGCAGAAGGAGGAGAGAAGGTGGGGGTGGGGGTAAGTGCTATGCACTTTTAAGTGACCAGATCTCATGAGATTTCACTGTCACAAGGTTACTACCAAGGGGATGGTGCTAAACCATCCATGAGAAATCTGCTCCTGTGACCAATCACTTTCCGCCAGGTCCCACCTCCAACATTGGGGATTATAATTCAACGTGAAATTTACAGGGGACACATATCCAAACTGTATCAAATAGATATTTATATTCTGTAGATATATGCTGAATTTTTTTTCACTATGAAGATGAACAAAAATATTTGAAGACTTTGAAGTAATGATTCACAACTCTGGCTAACATAAGAGTCACTTGTGGAGTTTTAAAAACTCTCAGAATTCTTGAGTTCCTTGCCAGACATGCAGTCTTAGAATGTCTGGGAGTAAAGCCTAGAAATTCATAGTCTTAAAAGCTCCACAGGTAATCATGATGTAGAACCAGGACTGGGAAGCAATCTCTAGAGACAACGGTAAGAGTTTCTCAGTAGGTGCTTAGTTCCCAGATCACCTGCAACAGGATTACCAGGGCAAACAGCTCCCTGCTTTTAAAATACAGATTGCCAGGCCCAGCACCAGATTCACGAAATCAGAATCTTTTACTTTATAAAAGTTTTCAAGAGAAAAAAAAGAAGAATCAGAATCTTGGGACTACATAGGTACTCTAGGTTCAGTATTGTGCTAAGACTTTTGCACTAATTATTTTGTTTTAAACTCTTGACGACCTTTAATGTAGACTGATTTCCCATTTTATACACGAGAATACTGAGGGTCAGAGAGGAAAAGAGACATTCAGGGTAAGGGTGACACAGCTTCAGGTGGGTATGAGGGATTGAATTTTTAATGAGCTCCAAAGGCAAGTCTTATACACACCGGAATTTGAGAAACATTAGAATTTAAGTGGCTTGCCTCTTTATTGGTCACCTTCATATTATAAAATTACAAAGTAGTCACTGGGTGCTATTACACCAAAGAAAAATGCCTTCCTGCCCTTAAACATGCACAGCAATTACAGGAGTTTATCGATATAAAATAAATTCATATTAAAGAGTCTCTAGGTTCGCATTTATGTTATTTCGATCATTCTGTTATTGCAATATAGTAGTGATTCACTGGAAAGGCTCAGAACAATAGCTGTCCTCTGCTGTTTGACATTATTCATACAAGCAGAATACACATAAGCAAATTGTAATTTTTAAAATGAGTATAATCAAGGTTGACAGAAGCTAATTAAGTAGGACATACGCAGAAAGGTTCTTAATTAGCCTTTAAAAATTGTCACTTATCTTGTGACTTCAACTCTTAAGAAGAAAGGAGCGAAAGAAAAGGCAAAGCACATGTGTGTTGACAAAGGCTGTGACTCAGACCATCTGGGCACAAAGGCAGTTGTTACAAACACAGGAAAATGGCTAAGGCAGAATGACTCTGACCTTGTGTTGTAGAATTGTTGTCTAAGTAAATGGAGGAAAAACTTAATATGATAATGTCTCCTGCTGGAATTAAATTCATGTCATCATGTTGGGAAATAATCAGTTCGAAGAAAGAAAATGAAGCAGGTGGCTTCTGACAATATGTCCCAAGAACTGTATGCATGCCACAAAGTGTGTGTGTCTATAGCTATAGTTAGAGATGTATTTATTTACATGTACGTAAGTTCAGGCTGTATTGTAGTTGTTAGCCTATTTTGTCTTTCTCCACAAGTAAAGGCAGCAGACCTGTGGTTTATTGGATGGCACAGGACAGTAGACAAATTTTGTTTGACCTTACAAGATTGGTGAATATAATGTTTTAATAATTTTTCCTTCTCTGTCGACATTTGAACATGGAGAGATTCCACATAAAATTCCAGATTTCTGCTTCACCTCTCTCACTAGAGGATAGAGTCGTATTGGGTCTATATTCTTAAATGGCACTCTGTACTATCTCTTATTCTCAGGCGATTTTAACCCATTGACTTGTATCGAATTTGTGACACCTGCCCTGGAAGGATAAAATGAAGGCGTGAGATGTGGGAGGGCTGACTTTATCAGGTGCTTATTCTATGCTGAAACTTTTATACTCCTGGTTTATTTAAAACTGTGAAAGCGCATTTACTAGATGGAAATGCTGAGGTTCAGAGAGGATGAGTAACCCCACCAAGGTCATGCAATTCATGGCAGAGGAGGGAGAAAGTCAAGGCCTGCTTTGGCCTTTTCTGCTAGTCTATGATCAGAACTAGAGTAAAAATTGTGTCCTCGGACTCTTGTACTCACATATTTACCTTTCTATACTGATTGTTTTTGGCAGTGAGCTTTGTTTTCAGTTATCTGTCTGCTATATCAGGTCTATGAATGTCAGAGGAAACAAAAATAAATGTTTGCTAGCAGCTGTTATATGAAAGGAAATGAACTAGATACATGCTTTAGACATGGTCTCAGTTTATGCTGGAATAGAATGGAAACATTAAGAGAAATATACAAATAACTACAATCTAAATGCAGTATGTGGATGTACAATGAGTGTGGTACAAATAAAGTACTCTAGGAGATGTACCCTTTTTTCTAAGAGAGAGAAGGAAGAGATCTGTTACAATGTGTGGCTCCTATGTGGTCATCAGATTTTACCTTTTATGTTTTTTCTTCCCATATTTTCAGGTAATATATATATGTATAATACGCAGCAAATATATTAATATGTAGTAAATGCTATGTGTTAGCATTATAATAGTTCATTAGGTTTTAAAAACTGAATATCAAATACCTAACTTAGTACTTTAAATGACTTTAATGATGTAAACTTTCAAATAAGTTTATTGAGGTAAATTTAACATAATAAAATGTATCACTTTAAAATGTATACCTATTTGTATTTATATATATGTATGCAAAGTCAGCCAAAATATATGTATATATTTCCAAATGTGTTTGTGTGTATATAGCCATAGAGATATATTTGTTTATACATACTTAAATACAGGTAATGGGCCAGAACAGGGATCTAGAACTCACCTCAAAATTATACGGGACAGTAGAACCAAATACAGTGGAGCACACCTGTAGTCCCAGCTATGCAGGAAGATTGCTTGAGCCCAGGAGTTCAAGGGCAGCTTAGGTAACACAATGAGACCTTGTCACTTTTTTTAAAAAAAGGTAAACTTATTCAGGTCAGAATCCAGATCCTTGCTTTTAATAGATGTCAAGTGCTGGAATGACAGTCACTGGAAAGGCAATGTGTGGTAGAGGTTAAAGGCTCAGATTTTGAACCACATTATCTAGAAATAAATCTCAGCTATGTTATTTAGTAGCCGTATAACCTTAGGCAAATTACTTAATCTTTGTGTGTCTCTGTTTGCTCATTTCTAAAATGGGGATAAGAATACTGTACCTGCCTTCTATGGTTATTGTGAGAATTATTGAGTTAATATCCATAAAGTACTTAGAATAATGCCTTCCTCTGCAGCAAACCACCATGGCACATGTATATCTATGTAACAAACCTACATATTCTGCACATGTACCCCAGAAATTTGAAAAGTACATGACTGTAAAAAAGAAGCCTTCCTCATGAATTTCATATTAGAATTAGCGATTGTTATTATTATTCAAACACTATAATCACTATGCTTGATACTTTCAATATTCAAATAAAAAATGTTTAGTGGCATTCCTTTTTTAGTTGCCTCTACATTTAATAACATAAACAATGCAAAGCCACTGTTCTTGCATCAGTGTACAGCTTTCTCACATTGCCGAGCTTGATGTAAGGCTGGCTTATGTCATGGTCAGCACCTCTGGGAAGATTCTAAGAAAGTGGAAGAAGGAAAGGAATGGATTTAGAGTGGCATTGGAAGTTTGTGACACGTGAACCTAATAGAAACCCACTCTGCCTTCCAGTCCTTAAATTACTCAGATCTGAAGTACTGCACTGCCAGGAGAAGACACCAAATATATCTCACTGCTTGGAACAGAAAGTTACTTCCTCCCCCAACTTCTTATTTAGGTTGTGTGCCAAATTTTTTATGTGAAGGAGGAATCGGGGACACAAAGTCTTTAACTTATTTGTAAATAATTATTTTTAGTTTCATTTTATGAGAAAACACAGGCTTTGCACAAAGAAAAAAATAGTTGGGACATTATGAAACTTTATTAATATGTAGTAAATGCTATATTTTAACTTTATAATAGTTCACTAGGTTTTAAAAATTAAACATCAGATATGAAAATTAATATTTTAAATGACTTTATGTAAACTTTTAAATAATTTTATTTAGGTAAATTTAACATAATAAAATACATCACTTTAAAATGTACACATATTGAATTTAAGATATATAAAGTTTTCTTCCTCTGCAAAAGTTTACTTACACCATGTTATAGTTAATTGCCATTGTGACTCTACTCCTGGCCCCAGGCAATAAGTCATCTGTTTTCTGAAATGATAGATTACTTTTGTTTGTTCTAGAATTTCATATACGTGAAATAGTACAATATCTTTTTGTAAGCATTGTTTCATGTGCTTATTGGTCATTTATATATCTTATTTGTGTAGTCTTTGTTCAAATCTTTTGCCCATTTTTTAGAGTTGATTGCCTCCTTATGGTGTTGTAAGAGTTCTGTAAATATTCTGGATACAAGGCCTCTGTCAAATATATGTATTGTGAATTTTTTTTCCAGTTTGTGGTTTATTTTTTTGTTTGATTAATGGCATGTTTTGATGAGCAGAGCTTTTAAATTTTGATGGTCAGTTTGAAGATGTTTTTACGTTCTATGATCTTGTTTCTGAGGTTGCATAGCATCACTCCTGTTGTCCTCTAGTAGTAGAAACAGTTGCAAAACCTGCTGAGTTTCAAGGGTATGAGACACAGACTGCATCTCTTAATGGGGTAGAAGAAAGTTCTGAAAAAGCATTTGAGATGAGAATTATTGTTGAAACAGTTTTGAAAAATACAGTCTGCCAACATCTTTCCCAAAATTTGTCCATTTCATCTAATAGATTTATTGGCATGAAGTTTCTTTTGGGACAACTTCCTAGTACTTTAAAAATATCAGTTGGATATGTAATAATGTCCCTTCTTCATTCTTAATTATGGTTATTTGTGTCTTCTCTTTTTTTTCTTGATTGGACTAATTAGAGGTTTATAAATTTATTGCTGTTTGCCCTAAAAAACTAGATTGTGATTTCACTAATTTTCTCTTTTTTTACTTTTTATTTTATTGATTTCCATTCATTGTAATTACCTTTATTCTTCTTATTCTGGATTTAATAAGTTCTTTTTATTTCTTATTCTTATCTTCCTTATTAAGAGAGGAGCTTAGGTCATTGGTTTAGATTTTTATTATTTTCAAATATGAGCACTAAAATCATAAATCATAAATATTAATTTAAGCAATGTTATAGATGCATCCTATTTTAATATGTCATACATGTTGATATTACCATCATTCTGGTAAAATATTTTCTAATTTCCCTATTAAATTCTTCCTTGACCCAAGAGTTATTTAGAGGTGTTTTGTTTAATTTCCAAATAACTGGGGATTTTTTCATTTTTTGCTGTTGATTTATTTTTTTATTGAGGTAAGATTCATGCAACATAAAACTATTTTGAAATGCAAAATTCATTGGCATCTGAAGTATACACAGAATGTTGTGCAGCTATTACCTCTATTTAGTTCCAAAATATTTTCATCACCCTGAAAGGAAAGCCTGTACTCTTTAAGCAGTCACTCCATTCTCTCTCCTGACAACCACTAATATCTTTCTGTTTGTATGGATTTGTCTATTCTGGATATTTCATACAAAAATCAGGTACTAAAATGTGTAACATTTTATGTCTGGCTTATTTAGCATAATGTTTTTTGAGGTTTATGTTGTAGAATGTGTCAGTACTTCATTTCTTCTTATGAATGAATCATATTCTATTATATGAATAAATATACTGTGTTTTGTTTACCCATTCATCAGTGGATGGACCTTTATGTTATTTCCAACTTTTGGCAATTGTGAATAAGGCTGCTATGAACATATGTGTACAAGTTTTTGTTTGAAGACCTGTTTTCAATTATTTTGGGCATGTACCTAGGAGTGAAATTGCTGGGTCATATGGTAATTCAATGATTAACTTTGTTAAGAATCACCAAACTATTTTCCATAATGGCTACACTGTTTTTTGTATTTCCACCAGCAGTGTATGAAAGTTCCAATTTCTTCACATCCTTGCCAATATTTATTTTCTATTTTTTAAAAATTATAGCCATCCCAGGGGATTTGAGTGAGTGAGTGGCATCTCACTGTGTTTTGATTTGCATTTTCCCTATTAACTAATGATGTTGAGCATCTTTTCATATGCTGGTTGGCCATTTGTATATATTCTTAGGAAAAATGGCTATTTGTATTCCTTACCTACTTAAAAAATGTTTTTGGTCTTTTTGTGTTGAGTTGTAAGTCCTTTATATATTTTGGATACTAGAATCTTGTGAGATATATGATTTGTAAATGTTTTCTCCCTCTCTGTGGGTTGTCTTTTCACTTTCTTGATAGTATCACTGGATGCACAAATGTTTTTTAATTTTGTCAATTTAATTCAGTCATCTGTTTTCTTTTGTTGCTTGCCCTTTTTGTGCCTTATCTAAGAATGTATTGCCAAATTCACAATTGCAAAGATTTACCATATATTTCCTTTTTGTTGAAGAGACTGTTCTTTCCCTATTGTATGGTCTTGACACTGCTGTTGAAAAATCTATTGACATGGGTTTGGGTTTATTTCTGGACTCTTAATTCTAGTCTGTTGGTCTATATGTCTATCTTTGTACCAGCATCATACTGTTTTATTACTGTAGCTCTGTAATATGTTTTGAAATTCGGAAGTGTAACTCCTCCAACTTTATTATTCTTTTTCAAAATTGTTTTGGCTATTACGAGTTGCTTGAAATTCCATATGAATTTTAGGATCTGCTTTTCCATTTCTGCAAAAAGGCCATTAGGATATTGATAGAGATTACATTGAATTTGTAGATTGCTTTGAGGAGCATTACCATCTTAATAATATTAGGTCTAATCCATGAACATGAATGTCTGTCTGTTTATCTATTTATCTATCTATCTATCTATCTATCTAATCTATCTGTCTATCTATCTGTGGAGTCTTGCTCTGTCACACAGGCTGGAGTACGGTGGCGCGATACTGGCTCACTGCAGCCTCTGCCTCCCAGGTTTGGCGATTCTCATGTCTCAGCCACCCGAGTAGTTGGGGCTACAGGCATGCGCCACCAAAACTGGCTAAATTTTGCATTTTTAGTAGAGATGAGGTTTCACCATGTTGGCCAGGCTGGTCTTGAACTCTTGGCCTCCCAAAGTGCTGGGATTACAGGTGTGAGCCACCGTGCCTGGCCATTTATCTTTCTATTTGTTTAGATCTTCTTTAATTACTATCTTCTGCAACTTTGATAAATCTGTGTATTAACTCTGATAGGTTTTTTGTAGGTTCTTTAAGATTTTCTATATATAAGTTGTCTTATTCTGTTTGGGTTGCTGTAGCAAAATAACATAAAGTGGGTAGCTTATAAACAACAAAAACACAGTTCTGGAAACTTGGAAGTCTGAGATCAAGGCACCAGCCGATGTGATGTCTGGTGAAGATCTGCTTTTTGGTTCATAAACAGCACCTTCATGTCTTCTCTTCTTGTGTGGTGGAAGGGGTGAGAAAGAACTCTGAGGTCTCTTTATAAGGAGACCCGTTTTATGTTTCATGAGGGCATCATCTTCATGAACAAATTACCTCCCAATGGCCCCAGCTTCTAAGACCATCACCTTGGGGTTAGAATTTCAACATGAATTTTGGGGGAACACAAACATTCAGAGCATAGCATAGAGATAATCTTATTTATTCATATCCAGTTTGGGTGGCTTTTATTTATTTATTTATTGGCTAAGTTCTCTGGGTAGAACTTTTAGGGGACTGTTGAACAGAGTTGACAAAAGCGGAATCCTTCACTAGTTTGTAATCTTAGTCGGGGGAACTTTTAGTCTTCCATCATTGAGTATAATGTCAGCTGCGGGTTTTTCATAAATGCCCTTTATTATGTTGAGGAAGTTCCCTTTGATTCCTAGCTTGTTGGGTGTTTTATGTACCGTTGGTTTTAGTTTTATTTATTTTTGAGACAGGGTCTTCCTCTGTCTTCCAGGCTGGAGTGCAGTGGTGCAGTCTGAGATCACTGCAGCCTCAACCTCCTGGGCTCAAGCAATCCTCCAGCCTCAGCCTCCTGAGTAGCTGGGGTTACAGGGGCTCACCACCACTCCTGACTAATTTTTGTCTTTTTTGTAGAGACAGCTGTTTTCATGTTGCCCAGACTTGTCTCAAACTCCTGAGCTCAAGTGATCTGTTCTCCTTGGCCTCTCAAAGTGCTGGGATTACAGGTGTTAGCCAGCTCACCCAGTCTGCTTTTACATTTAATCTGCTATGGTTAGAAAACATACTTTTATTATATCAATCTTTTTAAACTTACTGAGGTTTGTATAATGGCCTATATATAACCATTTGTGTGAATGGTGAATTTTGGAAAGAAAAATGTCTTTTTTCCAGTTGTTGAATGTAGTGTTCTATGACTGTCAATTAAGTTAGGCTGATTGATAGTCTTGCTCAAGCTTTCTGTATTCTTGTTGATTTTCTGCCTATGTGTTTTATCACTTAGAGGAGTGTTGAGAT
Source organism: Ateles fusciceps (assembly GCA_036589455.1). Classification (NCBI taxonomy): domain Eukaryota; kingdom Metazoa; phylum Chordata; class Mammalia; order Primates; family Atelidae; genus Ateles; species Ateles fusciceps. The sequence goes on along the minus strand of JAZHEH010001266.1, from coordinate 9,793,855 downwards.
TTTCAGCTATAATTATAAATTAATTTGTTCTTCCTTTCAGTTATGTGAGTTTTGCTCCATGTGTTTTGAAGTTCCGTAATTATGTGCAAAGAAATTTGGGATTATGTCTTCTTGACAAATTACAGGTAATGTATAATTAGATATTGCTTTACAAAATTCTGCCTGACAATCTGTCTTTTAAGTCAGTGTTTAGCCATTTACATATATTGTACTTATCAATGTAGCTGGGTTTAAGTCTATAATCTTAATACTGTTTTATATTTGCCCTATTTATAGCATATATATTAGCTATATTTCTTCTATTATTTTTAGTGGCAATTAAGATGTATAGTATTCACTTGACCTTGTCATATTTCACCTTCAAATAATATTATGGCACTTAATATATAATATAAGAATCTTACCAAGGTATTATTCAGTTTTCCCTCTCTCATCCTTTACATTATTATTCCTTTACATTTTTCTTCCACATGTGTTATACATTCCCAAATACCTTGTTATTATTATTGCTACTAAAGTTAAAAAATAATCTTCTAAAAAGTGAAAAACTAGGCGGGATATGGTGGCTCATGCCTTTAATCCCCAAATTTGGGAGGCTGAGGTGGGAGGGTCACTTGAGGTCAGGAGTTCGAGACCAGCCTGGCCAACATGGCAAAACCCATTCTCTACTAAAAATACAAAAATTAGCTGGACGTGGTGGTGCAGGCCTATAATTCCAGCTACTCAAGGGGCTGAGGCATGAGAATCACCTGAACTCGGGAGGCGGAGGTTACAGTGGGCCGAGATCACACCACTGCATTCCAGCCTGGGTGACAGAGCAAGATTCTGTCTCAAAATAAATAAATAAATAAAAATGAAAAATTAAAGTGAAAAACTGAAAAAAACTATATTTCTCTCTATATTAGTCATTTCCAGCACTCTTTATTGTTCTTTGTACATCTGTGTTTCTATAGGATATTGCTGTCCTACTACCTGCATACTTCCTATAGTACAGGTGCTGACAGTGAATTTTTTTTCAACATGAAAATAAAATGTCTTTATTTAATGTCCTTTCAAAGATTTTTTTAGAGACAGGGTCTCACTCTGTTGCCCAGGTGGGAGAACACATATTTTCTAATGAAAAGTCTGCTGCCACTCTTTTCTTTGTTTCTTTATGTTGTATGGCTGTTTTCCTCCCAGCTGCTTTTAATAATCTCTCTTTATTCTTGATTTAATGTGATTATCGTGTGCTTTGATGCCGTTTACTGTGTTTCTGCTTATGGTTCACTGAGCTTCTTGAATTTTGGGGTTTATAGTTGTCATCAAGATTAGAAAATTTTTGCTTCTTATGTCATTAAATGTTTCTTTTTCTCCTCCCATTTGCTTTACCCCTTCTGGGAGTTTAATTAAATCCCTGTTAGACCCTTTGATTTTGTCCCACAGGTAACAGAGGTTTTGTTCATTTTTTTTAAAAAATGTTTTTTTCTCTGTGCTTCATTTTGAGTAGTTTCAATGTTTATTTACTCAAGCTTATCTTTTTCTTCCACAGTATTCTGTTATTAAGCTCATTCAGTGAATTTTTCTTTTTGGATATTATACTTTTCATCTTCAAACATTCCATTCACTTTTTAATAACTTCTGTTTTCTTATTATTTTCATGTTTTTCTTTAATTCCTTTTACATATTTATATAACTGTTTTAGTATCTTTGGTATTCCATCATTTCTGCCATTATGAAGCTTGTTATTATTTATTGATTTGTCTCTTTATTATAATTTTTTTTTTAAAATTTCCAGTCATTTTTTTATTGGATCCAGGACATTTTAGTGTCAGTATTGAGTGTCTGAATTTTGTCTTCCTTTAAAGAATGTTGAACTTCAGCTGGCAGATTATCTTTTCTAGTTTTTTTTTTTTTTTTTTTTTTTTAAGGATAAGTCTGGGTAGCTGCTACATTAGGGCTGGATTTCTTTGGCATTCAGTCATGATCCTCCAGAAACTTCTGATTTATATGTCAGGTGTTCAGCAAGGTTTTTCTCACTCTAGCTGAATGAGTCCTCAGTCCTGTGTAAGTTCTGGGAATGGGTCAGTTTCCTGCAGTCCTTTCCTTGCAGCCCTTTCCCTGATCTGATGGAGTTTATATTCAGCAACAGACTAAGATTCCTACGGAGATTTCTGGGACAGTTAGTTTGCATTCCTCCCCCTTACGCAGTATACTCTGTCCCTAATATTTCAGCTGTGTTGGTTTTCTTAAGTTCAAACTCTGTCTTAGTAATGTGCAATTTAGTATGACTACCATGATCTGCTTGGGTTTCCCTTTCTGTGTAATAATTTGAGAAGTACTTTTAGAATAAGGCCAGGATGATCCTTACCTATTTGCTTCTTCCTAATCAATTATCTCAGTCCTGGGCTGCCGGTTTTAAATATCTGAAACAACTGTTATTTTTTTTCTATTTCTGCTCAGTTTTCTAATTCTTCATGGTGGAAGAACAAATTTAGTACAAGTTATTCCAACATGGATATAATTAAATAATTTTAATAATTAAGTATTCTGTTAATTGGAGTAGAATTGTGGAGAGAATTGAGTATTAGAATTTAAAAATTTCATTTTTAAATAAATGTTTTATTTTGAAATAATTTTATTTTTATAAAATATCATGTCTATAGAAGTGTTGCAAAGATAGTACAGAGTGTTTCTGCATACACTTCACCCAGCTTTCTCTAATGTTAACTTCTTGTATAACCTTGATACACTTATCAAAATTAAGAAGTGAACATTGGTATACTGTTAACCAAACTATAGCCTTCATTAAGATTTCACAGTCTGCTTTTACACTGTTGGTGGGAATGTAAATTAGTTCAACCATGTGGAAAACAGTGTGGGCGATCCCTCAAGGATCTAGAACCAGAAATACCATTTGACCCAGCAATCCCATTACTGGGTATATACCCGAAGGATTGTAAATCATTCTAACATAAAGAATATGCACATGTATGTTTATTGCAGTGCTATTTGTAGAACCAACCCAAATGCCCATCAATGATAGACTGGATAAAGAAAATGTGGCACATATACACCATGGAATACTATGCAGCCATAAAAAGAATGAGTTCATGTCCTTTGCAGGGATATGGATGAAGATGGAAGCCATCATTGTCAGAAAACTAACACAGGAACGGAAAACTGAACACCACATGTTCTCACTCATGTGGGAGTTGAGCAATGAGAAACCAAGGACACAGGGAGGGGAGCATCATACACTGGGGCCTGTTGGGAGGTCGGGGGCAAGGGGAAGGCGAGAGCATTAGGACAAATACCTAATGCATGTGGGGCTTAAAACCTAGATGATGGGTTGATAGGTGCAGCAAATCACCATGGCACATGTATACCTATATAACAAACCTGCACGTTCTACACATGTATCCCAGAACTTAAAGTAAAATAAAATAAAGATTTCACGTTTTTCACTAATGTTGTTTTCCCTATATATCTAGGATACTAATTGCATTAAGTCATCATGTTTCCTCAGCCTTGAGAAGTATATTAGAAACTTTTTAAAAAGGAACTGCCTGCAGCGTTTGAAAAACAGCACACAGGCTTTCTTTTATTTTTTATTTTTTAAATCATTTTTTACAAAAAGTATATATGTAGTTTTAATTTTCATAGTTTTGGGGATACCAGCGGTTTTTGTTTACATGGATGATTTGTATAGTGGTCAAGTCTGAGATTTTAGTGTACCCATTACCTGAGTAGTGTACATTGTATGTAATATGTAGGTTTTTAAATCTCTAATTGCCCTCCCATGGCCCCCCCGGCTTCTGAGTCTCCAAAACCCATTATACCACTCTGTATGCCTTTGTGTGCTCATAGCCAGCTCCTACTTATAAGTGAGAATATACAGTATTTGGTTTTCTATTCCCGAGTTACTTTACTAGAATAATGGCCTCCAGCTCCATCCAAAGGGCTGCAAAAGATATTATTTCATTCTTTTTATGTCTGAGTAATACCATTTTCCTTGTCCACTCATTGGTTGATGGGTACTTAGGTTGGTTTCATATCTTTGCAATTGTGAATTGTGCTGTGATAAACATATGTCTGCAGGTGTCTTTTTGATATAATGATTTTTTTTTCTTTGAGTAGATACCCAACAGAGGGATTGCTGGATTGAATGGTAGATATACTTTTTGTTCTTTAAAAAAATCTCCATACTATTTTTCCATACAGGTTGTACTAATTTGCATTCCCACCAGCAGTTTATAAGCATTTCCCTTTCCCCCACATCCACACAAACATCTATTGTTTTTTGACTTTCTAATAATGGCTGTTCTGGCTGTGGTAAGATGATATCTCATGGTGGTTTTAATTTACATTTCTCTGATGATTAGTGATGTTGAGCACTTTTTCATATTTTTTTGGCCATTTGTATATCTTCTTTTGAGAAATGTCTGTTTATATCGTTTGTCCACTTTTTGATGGGATTGTTTGCTTTTTTCTTGATGATTTGAGCTCCTTGTAGATTCTGGGTATTAGTTTTTTGTTGGATGCATAGTTTGAAAAACAGTGCACATGCTTTTAGCTGGGCTCAGCTACATGGGTTGGAGCAGTTTGAAAGTGACTCAGAACCAAAACCAGACTCAGTGGCAAGTTGGCCATGGACAGGGGAACGGCCCTAGCTCTGGTACTCTGGGAAGTTTAGTCTGCAGCCTCAGGCATTACGTGGTATCCAATACCATCAGGAAGTTTCAATATGTGGTGATGATGAGATGGACAATGAGAATTAAGTCCTTAATATATCTGTGCACGGTGGTAAGGACTTAACAAAGTGTAACGGAAACCTTTTGTTTCCATTTGCCCATTTCCTTCACTTTCTGGAAACTTTCGTTTGGGGAAATGTTTCTCCCATACACGTGCTTTTTCCTCACCCCTCCAAACCACAGATATGGGTATGTTAAACAATATCCGCTGTTGTTAGTGATTCTGAAAAGGTAGACATCCAATCCATGAAGGGCCAACTAAACATCTTCCCTGGGATTTATTTAGAAATTCTTGAGAAAGATAATCTCTGTTTTTACTGGGGTTGCTGAGTTGAAATGGTTTAAGTCTCCAGCTGCCTGTGGCTGTTTTCTAGGTAGATGAGGGAGGCTCTTCTATAGTAAGAGAAAATGAGGTTAGTGCCCAGAGAATCAGATGCCAAAAAAATGGAAAGGAGACATAATGATGTCATTGACACCTCTAGATTCATCAGTGCCAGAACCCAGCAGTTTTATTGGCCCCCGCTTTTATTCCTTGGTGTTTTGAAGATTTTTAATTAACACACATATTATCTCCCCATGGTCTCATGTTAACCTTGTGAAAGAGTTATGACTTGTTACCCTTGCATTTCAGAAAAGGAAATCTCCACACCCTGTCAACATCTGATATCTCTTGTCTTTGTTTTTGTTTTTTTTTTTTCTTTAATAATAGTCATTCTAACAGGTGTTAGGTGATATCTCATTGTGGTTTTGATTTGCATTTCCTTAATGATGTATGATGTTAAATGTCTTTTCATATACCTGTTGGCAATTTTTATGTCCTCTTTGGAGAAATGTCTATTCAGGTCATTTGCCCATTTTAAAATAGTGTTACATCTTTTTTTGCAATTGGTTTGTGAGTTCCTTAGATGTTTTGGATTTTGACTGCTTATCAGATATGTAGTTCACAAATATTTTCTCGCAATCTTTAGGCTGCCTTTTCTTTTTGTTGATTGTTTTCTTTGCTATGCAGAAATGTTTTAGTTTGATGTTGTTTCATTTGTTTGCTTTTGCTTTTGTTGCCTGTGCATTTGGTGTCGCATCCAAATTTTTCCCCAATGTTTTATTTTAGGAGTTTTATGGTTTCAGGTCTTATATTTATGTCTTTAATTCCTTTTGAGTTGATTTTGGTGTGTGATGTAAAATAAGGATCCAATTTTATTCTTTTGCTTGTGGATATTTGGCTTCCCTAATACCATGGGTTAAAGAGACTATCCTTTCCCCATTCATGTCTTCTTGGTGTTCTTGTCAAAAATTTATTTTCTGTGTATGTTTGGATTTATTTTTGAGCTTTTCTTTTCCATTTTTCTATGTGTTTTTTAATGATAGTGCCATACTGTTTTGAATACTATAGCTTTGTAGTGTAATTTGAAGTCAATAAGTGTGGTACCTACAATTTTGTTTTCCTTTCTCAGGGTTGCTTTGGCTATTTGGGATCTTTTGTGGTTTCATTTGAATGTTTGAAAGTTTTTTGTACTTTGGTGAAAAACACCATTGGAATTTTGGTAAGGATTGTGTTGAATCTGTATATTGCTTTGAGTAGTAGGGACGTTTTAATAATATCAACTCTTCTACTTCATGAACATGGTATACCTTTCCATTTGTTGGTATCTTCAATTTCTTTCATCATGTTTTATAGCTTTTAGTGTAGAGATCTTTCATCTCCTTGGTTAAACTTATTCCTAAATATTTTATTGTTTTTGATGACATTGTAAATGGTATTTTTAAAAATTTCTTTTTTGGATAAGGTTATTTGTGTAAAGAAATGTAACTAATTTTTGTATGTTGATTGTGTATTCTGCGACTTTACTGAATTTATTAATTCCAACAGATTTTTGAGAAGTCTTTTGGGTTTTCTGTGTATAGAATCATGTTGTCTATAAATGTGTATAGTTTTAGTTCTCCCTTTCCAGTGTGAATCTCGTTTATTTTTCTTGTCTGATTGCCCTTGCTAGTATTTCCAGCACAAAAATGTTGAATATAAGTGGCAAAAGTGAGCAATCTTGCATTGTATAAGATCTTAGAGAAAAATCTTTCAGTTTTTCCCCCTTTGATTAGCTGTGAGTTTTGCAAAAATGGCCTTTATTTTGTTAAGGAAATTTCTTTCTATACCTAATTTGTTGAGAGTTTTTGTCATGAAATTATGCTGAACTTTGTCAATGCCTTTTTTTTTTTTTTGCATCTATTCACATGATCATGTGATTTGTCTCATTCATCTGGTTAATGATAAATATCACATTAGTTGATTTGCATGTGTTAAATCAACCTTGCATTCTAGGGATAAATCTTACTTGATCATGACAAATAATCTTTTTGATGTGTTGTTAACTTCAGTTTGCTAGTATTTTATTGAGGATTCTTGCATCTATGGTCATCTGAGGTATTGTTCTATAGTTTTCTTGGGGTGTCTTTGGCTGGCTTTGGTATTAGGGTGATCTGGCCTCATAAAATCAATTTGGAAGCATTCTTTCTAAGTCTGTTTTTTGTAAGTGTATAAGAGGGATTGATATTCATTCTTTTTTGAATGTTTGGTAAAATTCAGCTGTGAAGCCATCTGATCCTGGGTTCTTCTGTTTTTGGAGGCTTTAACATACTATTTCAATCCCTTTATTTGTTATTGGCCTGTTCAGGCTTTCTGTTTCATCTTGATTTAATTTTGGCAAGTTGTACATTTCTAGGAATTTGCCCATTTCCTCTAGGTTATCCACTTTGTTGGCATGTAGTTGTTCCTAAGAGTCCCTTATAATACTTTTTATTTCTGAAGTATTCATTGTAATGTCTCCACTTTTATTTTTTATTTACTAGAACACTTTTTTCTTAGTTTGTCTAGCTAAAGATTTGTCCATTTTGTTTATTAAAAATCTCAACTGTTAGTTTTGCTGTATTTTTCTGTAATTTAAAAATTCTCTACTTCTGCTTTGACTTTTATTACTTTCTTCTGTGAACTTTGGGTTTAGTTTGCTTTTCTTTTCATAGTTCCTTGCCATGTAAAGTTAGGTGTTTATTTGAGATTTTTTTTTTAAATATAGGCATTTGTAGCTATAAACTTCCCTTTTAGAATTCCTTTTGCTACTTCCCAAAGGCTTTAATATGTTGTGTCTCCTTTTTTGTTTGTTTCAGTAAGTTCAGTGGCACTGTGTGGGCATACAAAATGGTGTTGCCATTGGTTTTTAATGTTCTAGTAGCCTCTTGAAAATTTTAATTATTTATCTCTGAATTTGTGTTTTGTAAGTGAAGTCTGGTGGGATATTAGAGCATACCTCAGGGGCTTACAGTCTCAGCTGACAGACCCCACCTCTGCTGCCTCCTAATCTCCTCTGGGAGGTTGTTGTCTGCTAGCTCTCTACCACCTGGTGGCTCAGAGTCTGCCCTGCAATGCCTTCCTCCCTCTGTCTATAGTGGTAACCTGGTTATATGAGTTGGGGTGGGGTAGGAAGTGGGAGCATGTTCAGCTGTTCCTTTCTACTAGCAGGGCCTGGGTGAATGTGATGGGGATGCAGTGGTTGCACTTGGACTTGACAGTCTCTGTCTTGGCTTAGCAGCATCATTGGCACTTTTGATGGGCAATTTAGTGAGAGCCTTTCACCTACCCTTGATCTAAGTTGAATGCCTCTTGATGTAGACGTTGCAATCCCTTGAGTGTAGCCCATCTACCATGGGTTGGGGCAGTGGGTATATGAAAAAGAGTTACTAACTTCCCCATTCCCAGTGCATTTTCATTTTGCACTGGGCCCTGCAAATTATTTAGCTGGCTCTGGTCAAGGGAACTGGATATTTTTATTCCAATTCTGGAGACTCATTGGTGGAGGGTTGCTTTGTGGTGATGGTGCTGTTGCTAATTCCCTGGCATTATGTATCTGTGGGGCATGGTTCTGATGGTCTTTTATAGGTCTGATATAAAGCTTTCAGGCACAGGAATTCAGACAGTGGTGGCCAGAAATCTACCAGGGCACATGGAATGTTCTGAAGGATATAAGAGAAGGGAAATACTGACAGTGTCTATAAGACCCCTTATTTTATTTAATAAATAAATACTAGCTGTATCCAATACTTAAAATTTTTTAAAAAATAAAAATCTTAGATGAAAATTAATGAAATCCAGACTAAGGAGGCTCTTTAAGCAAGAGATGGAAGTCAAATCCATAAAAAGAGACATGTATGATTATATTAAAATATTATAGGACAGAAATTTCATAAACAAAATCAGGACAAATGAGACACTGGGAAAAATATGCATTATATAAAACAGACAAAGAATAAATATTGATGATGGGCAAAGAAGTGTTATAAATAGAAAACAAATAGCAAACTCTCTAATAGAAAACTTTCAAAATTTGTAGCTAGGTAATTCACAGAAGAGCAAATCCAAAATGAGTAATGAACATATGAAGCAGTTTTTTAACCTCAGTACTAAATAGAAAAATACAAATTCAATATTGAATTCTTATTTCTCAAACATCTATTGAATTGGCAAAAATGTAGAAAGATGGATAATCCTTACTGCTGGCAAGTATGTGAGAAAGGGCACTGTTATGCACAGTTTCTGGACATATGTGTTGTGTGCTGTTACAGCTTTTTTGGAAAATAATCTGGCAATATCCACAATAAGCAGATTAAACACATGATTTGACCCAGAAATCCTACTCCAGGAACTCTTTAGTAGAGAAATCAAGCTTCAGTGTGTAAGGACATGTATGTATACACCACCCTGAAGAATGTTTATTGTGATATTTTTCTGGAAATAAGTTAATGTCCACTAATACATTTTGCCAATTCATAGGATGGAATGATATGTAATCAATAAAAAGAATGTGTTAGTTCTATACAGATTTATAATAGTTTTTGCTTTGAGAGAGTTCCATAATGCATTTTTTTCTATTTCAAACTTTTTAAAATAATAGACACAGGATCTCCCTCTGTTGCCCAGGCTGGTCTTGAACTCATGGACTCAAGCACTCCTCCTGCGTTAGTCTCCCAAAGTGCTAGAATTGTAAAGTGTGAGCCACTGCACCCAGCCTATAATATATTTTAAGCAGGAAATGAAAGATGTCAGAAAGAGCATATATATACACACACACACACACACACACACACACACCCACACACACACACATACATATATGTCCTATTAAAAAGTCAAAAATGGAGGGAAAACCCTTACGTGTGTATGTGTGTATGAGTGTTCTGTGAACCTGGAAAAGCAATGAAAGATTACACTAGGTTGTTAACAATAAACATGATAGATGATAGCTACCTTGTGATAACTGTCACAGATGAGAAGATGACGTGGCAGAGCAGCAGTTCTCAAACTTCCATGTGCCTCAGGATCACTTAGGGCTTGTTGAAACAGATTCCTGTGATCCAAACACAGAGTTTGTGACTCTGTGGCTCTGTGGTAGGAACTGAGAATTTGCATTTCTAACAAATTCCTAGATGCAGCTGAGGCTGCTCACTTGGGCCCAGTTTGAAAACCACTGACCTGAAGAGAGAAGGAACCTGAGGCAAAGAGTCCAGGGATGGCAGCTTTGAGGAGAATGGCTGCAGAGACTGGGGAACCAGGCAGAGCCTGCTGATGTGATTGACCTTTTGTATTCTCCTCACTTGATCCATTCATCTACCTGCCACTCCTTCCAAAGCAAGATACCTCACCTACTCCAAGAGAGAGATTTAAGCGTCATTAGCTGTAATGAGATTTTATACTAATAAGATTTTATTGCTAACCATAAAATATATACTCTGCTTGTTTGCCACAAAGCAGTCTGTCCTAAATGAGAGGAACCGAAGTTTGCCTGACAAAATAAATGGATGTCATACATTTTACAAAGCAGTATCTTTCATTTTTAAGTTGTTTGTTGACATTCTCATTTTCTGAATTCAACAGCACATCATTAGTGTGGTTTCTAGGTAATTTTCATAATGTAGCAAGAATATAGCACTTTCCGAAAGCACTGAATTAATTGATCCAGATCAATCTTCTCAGCATCCCTGGTAAGTAAGTAATGTATCTGTTCTACTGATAGAATTCCACTGCCTTGAAAGGAGAACGCGAGCCTGCATAACTCAGTGTGTGCTAGTAGTTAAGGCTTGTGGACTGCTGGAATATTCCTTTTGGAGTTAGTCTTCTCTCATTTGTCATCCTTCCTGAACTCCAGTACATGCAATTAGTGTGATTCAAGCATGTGAAAATTCCTGGCTGTCTGTATTCCCCACCAGTCCGACAGTTTCTTAATTCCAACTATATTGGACATTTGCTTAAGTTATTTTAGGTAATGGAAGCTTAATGTAAGGATACATAGTGAGAAAGTCTTATTAACCACAATTTTTAAAAAATTATTTATTTATTTATTTTTATTTCAATAGCTTTTGGGGTACCAGTGGTTTTGGTTACGTGGATGAATTACCCAGTGGTGAATTCTGAGATTTTAGTGTACCTGGCACCTGAGTAGTATACATCATACCAAATGTGTAGTTTTTTTTATCCTGGCTCCCTTCCCATCCTTCTGCTTTTGAGTCTCTGAAGTTCATTATATTGCTCTGAAGGCCTATGCGTACTCATAGCTCAGCTTCCACTTTTAAGTGAGTACATACACTTTTTGTTTTTCACTCCTGTGTTACTTCACTTAGAATAATTGCATCCTTCCAATCAGTTTGCTGCCAAGGTCATTATTTTTTTTCCTTTTAATGGCCTAGTAGTATTTCATGATGTATGTATACCACATTTTCTCTATTCACTCTTTAATTGATAGACATTTAGGTTGGTTCCACATATTTGCAATTATGAATTGTGCTGCTGTAAACATATGTGCGCAAGTGTCTTTTTCAGATAATAACTTCTTTTCCTTTGGGTAGATACCAGTAGTGGGATTGCTGGATTAAATGGTAGATCTACTTTCTCTTTGAGAAATCTCCATACTGTCTTCCATAGATGTTGTACTATTAATAATTTACATTCCCATCTCCGGTGTGTAAGTGTTCCCTTTTCCCCACATCCTCTCCAACATCTACTGTTTTTTTTTTTTTTTCACTTTTTAATAATAGGCATTCTTGCAGGAGTAAGGTAGTATCTCATTGTGTTTTTAATTTGCATTTCCCTGATGATTAGTGGTGTTGAGAGCTTTTTCATATGTTTTGCCTGTTTGTATATCTTCTTTTGGGAAATGTCTATTTATGTCCTTAGCCCACTTTTAAATGAGATTATTTGTTTTTTTTCTTGGTGATTTGTTCGAGTTCTTTATATATTCTGGATACTACTGCTTTGCTGGATGTATAGTTTGCAAATATTTTCTCCCATTTTGTGGGTTTTCTGTTGACTATTTCTTTTGCTGCACAGAAGTTTTTTTTTTTTTTAGTTTAATTAGGTCCCACTTATTTATTTTCGTTTTTGTTGCATTTTTGTTTGGGGTCTAAGTCATAAATTCTTTGCCTAGGCTGATGTCTAGAAGAGTTTTTCCAACATTGTCTTCTAGAATTTTTATGGTTTCAGGCCTTGTATTTAAGTTTTTGACTTAACTTCTGTTGATTTCTGTATATAGCATACATGTGGCTTACCAATTTTCCCAGCACTGCTTATTAAATAGGGTGTCCATTCCCCAGTTTATGTTTTGTATGCTTTGTTGGAGTTCAGTTTGCTGTACATAGTATTTGACTTTATTTCTGGGTTCTCTATTCTGTTCCATTGGTCTATGTGCCTACTTTTATATCAGTACCATGCTGTTTTGGTAACTGTAGCCTTGTAGTATAATTTGAAGTCTGGTAATGTGATGCCTGCAGATTTGTTCTTTTTGCTTAGAGCTGCTTTGGCTGTTTGGGGTCTTTTTTGGTTCCGTATGAATTATGGGATTGTTTTTTCTAATTCTGTGAAAAACGATGTTGGTATTTTGAGGGATGTTGCATTCAATCTGTAGATTGCTTTGGGCAGTATAGCCTTTTTCACAATATTGACTCTTACAACCCATGAGCATGGGATGTGTTTCCATTTGTTTGTGTCACTTATGATTTCTTTCAGCAGTGTTTTGTAGTTCTACTTGTAGAGATCTTTCACCTCCTTGGTTAAGTTATTTCTAGGTATTTTATTTTATTTTTTGCAATTATTGTAAAAGGGAATGAATTCTTGATTGGATTCTCAGCTTGGTTGTTGCTGGTGGATAACAGTGCTACTAATTTGTGTACCTTGATTTTGAAACCCGAGACTTTATTGAATTCATTTATCAAATCTAAGAGTCTTCTGGAGGAATCTTTAGGATTTTCTAAGTATGCAATCATATTATCCACAAACACCAATAGTTTTACTTCCTCTTTTCTAATTTGGATGTCCTTTATTTCTTTGTTTTACCTAATTGCTCTGGCTGGTAATTCCAGAACTCTGTTGAATAGGAGTGTTGATAGTGGACATCCTTGTCTCCGCCACCAAGTACTCACTTGGAATGACAAAGTTAGATGTGATGAGGCATTCTGGACAGGACTTTGACCTTGCTCTCAAATTGCTTAGCACTCCTCCTCTTGTGGATGCACTTGAGACAGTAGGTGTGGTTGCAGTTGGAGAGGATCCTGAAGCAGAGCTCACTAGGATTGGTTTTGTCATAGACCACCTCCATGCAAATCCCCCACACCATGTCCTTGCTGTGTGGCACAGCAAATAAGAGCTCCATGTCCTTCTCTTGGGCCTCAGTGCATAATTTTATATGCTGTGGTCTCGGGGCAGCATCCATCGGATGCAGGACCTTACAGCCCACACATGTCACATGAATCTCTGTGGAGATACACACAGTTCTCCCTATATTGACACTCTCCCACTGCTACATAGGGGCACAGCGACTTCTTTGTTTCCATGTCAGTTTGCTCTTTCTCTGATTCTTCTTTGGTCACAGAGCCCTGCAGGGGTGCTTCAGTGCAGGAAGGCACAGTATAGCTACAGTAGGGTTGCCCCAGAACAAACTCAGTAGCATTCACCCCATCCTCTGAACCTGCTCCTACAGTTGCAAAGTTTGAATTTCTTGACTCAGCTTCACCTGTATTCATTTCAACAAGTGGTCCAGCTATCGATGAGGGACTTGAGGAAGCAGCAAGGGATGACTTTGTAGTTTGCTCTGTAGCAGTTGCTTCTTCCTGTTTCAATGGCTTGCTGTGTTCTTAACTGCAGTGGTCTCCATAAATACAGTACCCTTGCTGAAAATACTTGCACACTACACATAGGGACTGTCAGAGAGGTCATGTGAGTAGTGACAGTTATCTCCTTCCTTACAAACCCCATGCATAAAATACCTGCAGGTGACCTGTTTAGTCCAGCCACCCCCTCTGTCAGCCCCTGGGGGACAGGGCAGTGACTGTGGGGATCGGGGTTGGGGGAGGCTGCTGCCACTGTCACTGGGCTGCTGTTGTTCTGGGAGTTGCAGCCTCTGCCATTACTGTTTATCTCACACAGCAAAGGTCCTGAAACTTCCAGGATTACATTGTTCTAGTCCAGCTTGATTTTTTTTTTTTTTTTTTTTTTTTTGAGACAGAGTTTCACTCTTGTTACCCAAGCTAGACTGCAATTGTGTGATCTTGGCTCACTGCAACCTCTACCTCCTGGGTTTAAGTGATTCTCCTGCCTCAGCCTCCCGAGTAGCTGGGATTACGGGTGATGCCTGGCTAATTTTTTGTATTTTTAGTAGAGACAGGGTTTCGCCATGTTAGCCAGGCTGGTCTCGAACTCCTGACCTCAGGTGACCCACCTGCCTTGGCCTCCCAAAGTGCTGGGATTACAGATGTGAGCCACCATGCCCCTCCTGGTCCAGCTCTATTTTTAAAAATTTATTGAGACTTGTTTTGTGGCCTACCATATGGTCTATCTTGGAGAATGTTCCAGGTACTAATGAGAAAAATGTATATTCTGCAGATCTTGGGTAGAATGTTCTGTAAATATCCATTAAGTCCATTTCTTCTAGCATGTCACTGAAGTCAATTGTTTCTCTGCTGACTTTGTCTTGAGGCTCTGTCTAGTGCTGTCAGTGGTATATTGAAGTATACCATTGTTACTGTTTTGCTGTCTCTCATTTCTTAGGTCTAGTAGTAATTGTTTTATGAATCTAGGAGCTCCAGTGTTTGGTGCATATAAATTTAGGATTGTAATATCTTTTTAGTGAATTGATCCTTTTATCATTGTATAGTGACTATCTTTGTCTTTTTTTTGTTGTTGTTGCTTTCAACTGTTTTGTCTAAGAATAGCTGCTCCTCGGTTTTGATTTTCATTTGGGTGAAATACTTTTTTCTATCCTTTTACCTTGAGTTTATATGAATCTTTTCATGTTAGGTGAGTCTCTTGAATACACCAGATATTTGGATTGTGATGTTTTTATCCATTCTGTATCTTTTAAGTGGAGTGTTTAGACCATTTATATTCAATGTTAATATTGAGATGTGAGTTACTGTTCTCTTCATCATGTTGTTACCTATTTTTTTTTTCATTTTGTTATTATTTTATAGATGCTGTGGGTTTTAAGCTTTCAAGAGGTTCTAGTTTGGTACATATCAGGATTTTGTTTCAAGATTTAGAATTCCTTTTAGCATTTCTTATAGTGCTATTTGGTAGTGAAAATTTTCCTCAGTATTTGTGTGAAAATGACTATATTTCTCCTTCGTTTATGAAACTTAGTTTTGCAGGATACAAAGTACTTGGCTGACAGTTGTTTTGTTTAAGGGAGTTGAAGATAAGACCCCAAATTCCTTCTGGCTTGGAAGGTCTGCTGAGAAGTCTGCTCTTAGTTTGACAGATTTTTCTTTGTAGGTTACCTGATTCTGTCCTTGGTGTTGTCTTTAGATAGACTGATTATTATATGCCTTGGTGAAGATCTTTTTGCAATGAATTTCCCAGGAGTTCTTTGAGCTTCTTGGATTTGGATATCTAGTTTTCTAGTGAGGCCAGGGAAGTCTTCCTGAATTATTCCCTCAAATAAGTTTTCCAGACATATTATTTTCTCTTTTCCCTCAGGAACACCAATTATTCTTAGGTTTGACTGTTTTACATAATTCAGTCTTTCTTGGAGACTGTTAATTTCTCTTCTTTTTTTTCTTTATTTTTGTCTAGTTAGATTAATTCAAATGCCTTGTCTTCAAACTCTGAAATTTTTTCTTCTACTTGTTCTAATCTGTTGTTGAAACTTCCCATTGCATTTTGTAATTCCCTCAGAGTGTCTTTCATTTCCAGAAGTTCTGACTGTTTTTTTGGGGGGGATATCTATCTCTCTAGAAAAATTTTCATTCATATCCTAAGCTGCTTTTAAAATTTCTTTATGATGGTTTTTGCCTTCCTCTGATATCTCCTTGAGTACCTTAATAATTGACCTTCTGAATTCCTTATATGGTATTTCAAAGATTTCATCTTGATTTGAGTTCATTGCTGGAGAGCTAGTGTGATCTTTTGAGAGTGTTATAGCCCCTTGTTTTGGCAGACTACCAGTTATTTTTCTGGTTCCTTCTCATTTGGGTAGTCTATTTCTTCTAATTATTTTTGAATTTATATTTGACTTGTCTGTGTTGCTTTTGTTTGTTTTTAAATTTCTTTCTTCCCCCTTAAGGAGGAGACTTGAATTCTTATAGTTAATTATAGCCTAATTCGGCACTTGGTGCTTTCAGGGGGTGAAGACTCTGTAAAAGTTCCTTGGTTATAGAGAGTCTTTGTATGATAGCTTTGTTATATGGTGATTGTAGTAGCAATGTGCTCAGTGTGTGAACAAGTCCACTGCCTCCTATGAGGTTGCAAAGGTAGAGGTCTCTTAAAGCTTATGTCATTCCCCCATCTTGTACACATTTTAAATATTTTCCCCAAGTATTTTATTAACTGGTTTGATGGTTTAAGCTTCAGGCCAATAGGGTAAATGTTCCTGGATAGGAACTGACTGTGGCTAAAGCAGGTAGGTACCTCGTTGTTGAAACTTTCCATTGCATTTTGTAATTCCTTCAGTGTGTCTTTCATTTCCAGAAGTTCCAATTCGTTTTTCCAGTTAACAGAGATGGCTGGAGGAGCTCCCAGTGAGTCACACTGAAGTTTTATCAGGGTGAAGGGTCAGAGTCACCCCAGCTACCCTGCCAGGTCAACAAGAAGTGCATCTGTTTCTCAGACATGCTCCTGTCCCAGTGCTCTGACTGTTCAGATTAGACAGCAGCTCTTCTTATCTGTAGAAATGTTGACATTCCAAATAGACAGGAACTGTGACTCTGTCTCTTGTGCAAACCTGAACCTGGAGGGTGCTCCTCTGGTGGAAATGCCATCATGATGTTGTGTTTCAGAAAGGCTATCTATAGTGGTCCCCGTGCTGAAATCCAGTGGGAGAAGCCCGAACTGTGCCTGTGGTGGTGGACAAGGGGGAATGACTTCTTCTTCTCCAACGCCCTTCATGTGTACCAGGGCTGACTGTTGGAATAGAGCTGAAAACTTTATCTGCTGAGCCCTGCACTTCAACTATGCCTCTGCTGAAGGAAGCTTTCCACCAGTAGAAGGATCTGGTGCTTAAGGGCTGCTCTCTAGATTCTTTAGTCCCACAGGGTGTTCCCTTGATGTGATGCACTTCCCCTTCCCCTAGGAGTGGGAGTCCCTGGGAGCCAGACTACTGTGAATGTTATTGCTCCTCTGAGTCTAGCTGCCCAGTGAAGTTGCCACACTCCATGCTGGTGTTGGGCAGTGTCTGCAAGGGATCCAGTGATGTGATCTGTCCTTAAGTTTCCTAGCAGTGGGTAGCAGTACCACCTCTAATGGGGGTGGCAGGGGAGCGACATAGACTCTGTGAAATTCCTTCATTATCAATAGCCCTAGCATGTTGGCTTTCTTGAATGCTGCTTATAGGAGAAATGTACTGATCATGTGGACAGACTCATGACATCCAAGCTCCTCAGACTGGTGCAGACAGTGGTGATAGCTGAGGTCACGCAGCCATTTTCTCCTTCCTGGGTGTGCAGTGTTATTATACCAGGAGATGCTGTAACGGACTGTGTTGGTTGGCCTCCGGTCAAAAAGTGACACTTGTGAAAGAGCACCAGCTATGGTAGTGGCAGTGGGATTTTTGCTTGCTTTATGTTGTCCAGGAGGGGTACTCTGGTATTCCAGGCAATGGGTAGGGCCAGGAGATTCCCAAGAGATTCTGTCCTTTGTGTTAAGCTACCTGGGTAGGTGGTAGGGCAAAGCCAGGTGGGGGGCTGGGTCAAGCGAGTTTGTGCTCTGATTCTCCATGTGCAGAGCAAGCAGCAGCCCCTGTGGGTGCTGGGGACAGAAGCAGATCTCAGGTCACTGTGTTGATGTTCTAGAGGAAGGCATGTCTTCCTCTGATGCTCAGAAGGCTCAGAAGGGTTTGTGCAGAGAGTGGGGAATAACAGGTGATGGTAAGCTCAGCAGTTCCCATGCACTTGGCAAGACAGCTCCAATTCCACAGTGTTTTACTGGTAACAGCAAGATAAATTCCAGTCAGCCTGTAATCATAACTTGTTTCTGCCTGGAGTCATAGACTTTCCTTGTGGAAATAGTAACTTTGGCTTTCAGGCTATGCCCCTCCTTGTCCGCTACAAAGCCCAGCTCCTGTACCTGCAGCTCCTGCACCTGTGGCTCCTGCACTCATGACTCTTGAACTCACAGCCCGCTTTTCACTCTCCCCTGTCCTGGCCCTAGCCAAGGGTGTTCTATTGTGAAACCCCCTTGGGGGCTTCTTTCAACCTGCAATCACCACCTGTACTTTTTGTCGGTCCTCCACAGGATCCCCTGTGAGGTATGATGAGGAATGGCTACCCTTGGCATGCACTGGGATCTGGGAGTACATGCAAAGGTCTTCCCATCGCTGCTTATACTTTTATACTCCATAATGCTCTCCAAACTGGTTCCTGTACTGGGTGGGGTTGGGGCTTTACGCCACGTCCTAGACTTTCAGGTCTCTTGTGGGGGTGTGTATCCAAGAGGCAAACTCTTTCCCTCTCACAGTCTGGGGACTTGCATCTCTTCCCTGACTCACAGTGTAGGCTCTAGCCCCCTGCTTCCTTCAAAGGGTCCATCGATTCCTTTGGTTTTCCTGTTCAGTTACTGTGTTGTTCCTTGAAAAAATGTTTACAGTGTGAATCTCTACACACTATTTTGTTCTTTCAAGTGGGAGTGGTATCTAACCACAATTTAAAAAAATTCCCCTTTAATAAAGATTATAGTGAAATCACAAGACACAAATTTTAATGCTATCTAATAAGAAACTTTGATTAAAGATTTTGAGTCATGATTTATCCTCCCACCAAATATAAACCAGACAAAATCTGTGAAACAGTTTTGAAGATATTGATCATCAGGCAGTGATGGAAAGCAATTCCCAAGAGATGAAAGACAAACGTGGTGAGTCCTATGATTGTCCCAGCTTACTGTGTTGAGAGAGTTTCCAGGCCATGGTGCAGAAAGGGTGAAATCAGGTAGAGCCTAGCAGATACCTCAAGCTGAGAAAATGGAGCTAAGAGTCCAGGGGTCTGAGGCAATGAGAGTTCCCAGGAGAGGATAGCAGAGAAGAGAACCAGAGATCTGAAGGTCCCCCTTGAACATTCAACAGAGTACTGATCAGTGTCTTTGTAAAGGAGCTACCTAAGACTCAAAAAAGAATCACTGAAAAGATTAAGGAACAGTGCCCTAGCTTCTCTCTGTGCTAGTCAGGGTCCACTCCCATACTTCTATGTCCCCTCCCAACCTACATCACACACCGAGAGAGAGTATCATTGGGTAGATGGTCTTTCCTCCAGGATTTCTTGCCTCCTTTAAGGGGAAGGTGCAGACTTGGAAATAAAGCTTTTTTTACTTGTAGAGTCAGAATAGAACATGTCCAGTGCTCAGCTCCTGTGTTCTGACCTTTCCCAGGCAAAATTTACTTAGCTGAATCTCCAGCATAAGTATAGTTTGCAAGAAATGCCCACAGCCATATGAAAAAGGAAGGCAACTTTTCTTTCTTTAAAAAAATATTATAACTTTTATTTTAGGGTCAGGAATACATGTGCAGGTTTGTTATATAGGTAAATTCATGACTTGGGGGGTTTTGTTTACAGATTATTTTGTCACTTGGGTACCAAGCATAGTACCAGACAGTTTTTTTCCTGAACCTCTCCCTCCTCCCACCCTTCTCTGTCAAGTAGGCCCCAGTGTCTGATGTCTCCCTCTTTCTGTCCATGTGTTCTCATTATTTAGCTCCCACTTGTAAGTGAGAATGTACAATATTTGCTTTTCTGTTTCTGCATTAGTTTGCTAAGGATAATGGCCTCCAGTTCCATCCATGTTCCTGCAAAGGACATGATCTCATTCTTTTAATGGCTGCATAGTATTCCATGGTGTATTTGTACCATATTTTCTTTATTCAGTCTATCATTGATGGACATTTAGGTTGATTCCATGTGTTTGCTATTGTGAACGGTGCTGCAATGAACATACATGTGCATGTGTCTTTATAATAGAATGATTTATATTCCTTTGAGGTATGTATCCAGTAATGGGATGGCTGGGTCAAATGGTAGTTCTGTTTTCAGTTCTTTGAGGAATCACCACACTGCTTTCCACAATAGTTGAACTAATTTACACTCCCATCAGCAATGTATAAGTGTTCCCTTTTTTCTGCAACCCTGCCTACATCTGTTATTTTTTGACTTTTTAATAATGGCCATTCTGGATGGTGTAACATGGTATCTCATTGTGGTTTTGATTTGAACTTCTCTAATAATTAGTGATATTGAGCATTTTTTCATGTTTGTTGGTTGCCTGTATGTCTTCTTTCAAAAAGTGTCTGTTCATGTCCTTTGCCCACTTTTTAAGATTTAAAAAAATTTTTTTCATTTTTATATTAAGTTCTGGGTTGGCCCACTTTTTAATGGGGTTGTTTATTTGTTTTTCTTGTGCCGTTGTTTAAGTTCATTGTAGATTCTGGATATTAGACCTTTGTCAGATGTATAGTTTGCAAATATTTTATCCCATTATTTAGGTTGCCTGTTTAATCTGTTAATAGTTTCTTTTACTGGGCAGAAGCTCTTTAATTAGATCCCATTTATCAATTTTTTGCTATTGTTGCAATTGCTTTTGGTATTTTCATCATGAATTCTTTGCCAGTTTCTATGTTCAAAATGGTACTTCTAGAGTTTGTATTTTTTTATATATATATTTTTTTTTTTTGAGACAGAGTTTTGCTCTTGTTGCCCAGGCTGGAGTGCAATGGCACAATCTCAGCTCAGCACAACCTCCACCTCCCGGGTTCAAGCAATTCTCCTTGCCTCAGCCTCCCGAGTAGCTGGGACTACAGACATGTGCCATCACACCCGGATAACTTTGTATTTTTAGTAGAGACAGGGTTTCTCCATGTTGGTCAGTCAGGCTGGTCTTGAACTGCTGTCCTCAGGTGATCCACCTGCCTCAGCCTCCCAAAGTGCTGAGCCATCGTGCCTGACTGGGTTTGTATAGTTTTAGGGTTCACATTTAGGTCTTTAATCCATCTTGAGTTGATTTTTGTATATGGTATAAGGAAGGGGTCCAGTGTCAATATTCTGCATATAGCTAGCTAGTTATTCCAGCACCATTTGTTGAATAGGGAGTCCTTTCCTTATTGGTTGTTTTTGTCAGCTTTGTTAAAGATCAGATGGTTGTAGGTGTGTGACTTTATTTTTAGGCTCTCTATTCTGTTCCATTGGTCTATGTGTCTGTTTTTTGTACTAATACCATGTTGGTTATTGTAGCCGTATAGTTTGAAGTTGGACATTGCGATTCCTCCAGCTTTGTTCCATTTGCTTAGGACTGTCTTGGCTATTCAGGCTTTGTTTGGTCCCGTAATAATTTTAGAATAGTTTTTTTTTTTTTTAAATTTCTGTGAAGAATTTCATTGGTAGTTTGATAGGAAGAGCATTGCATTTGTAAATTCCTTTGGGCAATATGGCCATTTTAATGATATTGATTCTATCATGAGCATGGAATGTTTTTCCATTTATTTGTGTCATCTCTGATTTTTTTCAGCAGTATTTTGTAATTCTTATTGTAGAGATCTTTCACCTCCCTAGTTAGTAGTATTCCTATGTACTTTATTCTGTTTTTGGCAGTTGCAAAAAAGATTGTTTTCCTGATTTGGCTCTCAGCTTGGTTGCTGTTAGTGTATAGCAATGCTACTGATTTTTGTACATTGATTTGATATCCCAGTTGCTGAAGTTGCTTATCAGCTCAAGGAGCTTTTGGGCACAGACCGTGGTATTTTCTAGATTTAGAATCATGTCATATGCAAACAGTGATAGTTTGACTTAACTCTTTCGTATTTGGGTGCCTCATATTTCTATCTCTTGGGCGGAAAACTTTTCTTCCCCCGGATCCCAGAAATCTGTCCCTGCTAGAGCTGGGAAGACAGACACTTCAGCAGAATGTGAAAAGCATAGGATCTGCAGGGACCAGGAGAGATCCAGGTCTCACTCTCCGTCTGGAGAGCTCATGACTCTGGGCATCTCAGTGACCTTTCAAAACCTTAGTTTCTTTAAGGTATGAAATAGAAGCTCTAATCATAGACACTTCCTATGGATGGTTTAAAGAACTGAATGATAATCTATGTGAAGCATAGTCCCATCATGTGGCCAAGGGAATCCCCCAATCTCTGAGTTTCTAGCAGCCCCTAGCTCTGTCCCATATAAACTGCAGTTCGCTAGGTATTGGCTCACTTTACAGGTTGATCAAGCTACCCTGTTTGTGGCTGTTGCCCTGCAGAGGTAGCAATTTGGGAGCATGCTTGTCAACCAGGACGCAAGCGTTGTTCTTTAGGACATTTGCCCCTTCGCCTAGTGCCTGAGTGCCAAGAGCTGCCTCAGATAGCTAACGTGACTCTAAATGTTGGTTTCTTCTCCTTGGTCTCCCGTTAGCTTTACAAATAGGGAGGATTAGGGGTGTTCTTAAGAACTTCCAGGCAGCCCAAGTGTTTCTAGTGTAAATTGCACCAATAAGTTACACCAGTTCAGCCTCCATGACTGATTGTTCTGGATAATTATGTTCCTTTCTGCTTTGTTTGTGCCTTGCTAACCACTTAATCCTTTTTATCCATGGACCCTTTGGTTGCTGGAAAAACCTATAGACTCCTCAGAATAATGCTATAAAATGCATAAAATAAAATACCTAAGATTACAAAGGAAGCCAATTACACTGAAATGTAGTTATCAAAATTAAGTGATTACAATGCATGTCCTTTTAAATTAACACATTAAATAATAAAATGTAGCATAAATTCTAATACGTACTCTAATTTTAAAGTAGCAATGAATGGAATATTTCCAGATAGCTGCAATAAATGTAATATACTGTGAAACTACATATCATTTATGTTGTTGGCGAAGTCACAGTACTCTTAATTTTACTGTGGTTTATGGCCTGCAGAGTGAAGCCACATGCTAAATAATCAGATATTCATGCATATAAAGATTATTTTTCTTCCCCATCCAAGTTTGTGGACCTTGAATTCTTTTCAAAAATGTGTTTTAGTTTATTATTATTATTTTTTTTTAGAGATAAGGTCTCACTCTGTCACCCAGGCTGGAGTGCAGTGGCGCAATCATACCTGACTGTAACTTCAAACTTCTGGGCTCAAGTGTTCATCCCATCTCAGTCTCTCGAGTAATTGGGACTACAGGTGTGTGCCACTATGCCCGTATAATTTTTAAATTTTTTTGTAGAAACAGATTCCTGTTACATTGCCCAAGCTAATCTCAAACTCCTGGGCTCAAACAATCTTCCTGCCTCAGGTTCCCAAATTGCTGAGATTACAGGCATGAGCCCCTACACTCAGACTCTGCTCTGATCAAAGTACTTATACAGATTTTTTTTTCTTCATATGCATACATGGCTAAAAATCAGACAAACTTTGCAAAGTCTTGATAGTTGCCCTAGTTCCACATGTGCTGTTACATGTATTAAATAGGATATGTTTGTACAAGAGCAGTGGATATCAAAACAGATGTTAGATACACAGTAATTTAATGTATTTGAAGTATCAGGTATGTTATGGGGAGTGTCTGATGTCTTACAGAAATCTTATTTTCTTATTTTAATTGACATGCTTAAAATATGGGGAACCATGTCTTCCAATGATTTGGTCACAGGTCTTTCTTTCCCCCACTGTCCCTTGTGAGGTGTGCAAATCACAAGGGGCCCTCAATCCACTTATTGATGGGCTCTATTTGAGAACTGTGACAAGGAAATCCAGCTTCTGATATGTGTGTGGAGGGAAAGAAGTGAGGGTTATTGGCTTTTCCCAGTTGATTTAGAGTAGTGGCTTTCGAACTTAAAACAAATAAAATCAAGACCCAGAGAAATAAATATATTTTACATTGTTACCCAGTACTTTATACACATGCACATACTCACAGATTACACCCCTACGTGTATACTTATGACTAAAACAATGTTCCAATACTATGCACAGCACATTCTGATATTTTCTATTCTATCCTGTTTGATTCAATTCTATTCTTTCATTAAAATATGCTCAATTGATTTCATAACCCAATAATGGGTTAGAATCCTCAGTTTGAAAGACACAGATTCTGAGGTTTTGAAATTAAATGGATTACATTGCAAACATACTATATTTCCTTTTTTTCAACAGAATGAAAATTATTGGTCCCATGTGAGAAAGGGAGCTGGATGGAAAATTCAGTATTCCTCCTTTCCCATTGACCTCGAGATCTCTTTTTAGTTAATTTGTGCCTTTTTTTTTTTTGACAGGGTCTCACTCTGTGGCCCAAGCTGGAGTGTAGTGGTAAGATCTCAGCTCACTGCAACCTTCAGCTCCCGGGTTCAAGCGATTGTCCTGCCTTAGCCTCCTGAGTAGCTAGTTGGGACTACAGGCACACGCCACCACACCTGGCTAATTTTTGTATTTTTAGGAGAGATGGGATTTTGCTATGTTGGCCAGGCTGGTCTCGAACTTTTGGCCTCAAGCAATCCACTCTCCTCAGCTTCCCAAAGTGCTGGGATTATAGGTGTGAGCCACCGCACCTGGCCGTCGTTGTCTTAATTAAGCATTTAGAATGTTACCATGACTTCCTACACAGTCTTTTCTTTTTCTGAAACTACATTTTGATTAAATAACAGGTCTTTTGTGCCTCTTGGTGGTGAGTAGCTCTTCAGATGCTTGTATTTACTTTGGCATCACTGTAGACTCTTTAAATTTTGTGTCCTCTTGCTGTTGTATACCAGTTTGTCATCTCACAGCTTCCAGAATGTAAGAGCCACTTGTCTTAGGATACCATGACTTGTCTTTTGTGGATTGGGGTCCTATTCCTTTCAGTCTCTGCCCTAGACAGTCAAGTCACATCCTGCTCATGGCAACATTGCCCTGCTGCATGACTGTGCCACATGAGAGCTGTGCTGGGCAGGCAGCTGCTGGCATTCAAATCGTGGCTGAAAAGGAGGTTCTCTGTCTTCGGGACAGAAATGAACAAAGGAACTCTAGTGAAGGCATGATGACAGTGCCATGGGAACACTATTCTTCCCATTAATATCAGCAAATCAATTGCCACTGGAGTATCCCCCAGCTGGGCACAGAGGCTGGCTGCTCCTGGGAATTGTGGAGAAGAGCTGGTATCTGTGTGGAGGGAAAGGAATTAGAGTGAGTAGCTTCTCCCAGTTGATTTAGAGTAGTGACTTGCAAACTTAAAAAACTAATCAAGACCCAGAGAAATAAATACATTTTACATTGTTATCCAGTACTGTATACACATACATACTCACAGATTACATCCACACATGCATACTTGTGACTGAAACAATGTTTCCTGTTTCTTATAGAATACTTAACACTGTGGTTAACCTGATAGGTTTTCTGAAAACTTTCTGGTGTCAGTTCAGAGGTTCCTGGACATGCAAAGCTGCTATTAATACTTTATACAGAGCACCAAAAAAGGAAGAGTTCTAGAAGACACAATGCTTGTTCAGGTAATTTAGCCGCTTTTCCTTTTAAAAAAATTTCTGCTATGAGATTCACTTGTTTGGACCTCATGATTTATTCAGATATTTTCTCAATTTAGTAACAAGAGAACATTCATAATATGTTAGATAATCAATTTATCTGTAAAGTCATCATCCACATTATTTGACTTTAATTTAAAAAATGTACTTTCCTTTTTCTATTTAGCTTGGTATCCACTAACTAGAGATTTTAAAATCTAATCGTCTCCTTGAATGGAGAAAATTATGTTTTCTATGATGTTTTTTATATCTTAGGGGATTCATTCATAGGGATTTAAGTCTCTTACTCCTAGGTAATACTAAACCTGGACTTAAACCAAATTGGAACCTGGCAGAAATCTGTACTGAATGTGTAAGTGCACCCCTTGAGATTTCATTACCCCAGCATTTTTAGTGACTGAAATAATGAGAATTCTCATTAGGCCCTTGCCTGCTTGCACTTGTTAACTGCTCACTTTTTGCCAAACATCCCTTGTTCCCACAATATCATTACAAACTGCCAGTGTACTGTTTCCTTGTCAAGCAGGAGGAGATAACTTCAAGGTCACAAATAATTTTGGGAGGAGGAATGTATGCCTTTAAAGATGTTGCAACCAGCTGTTGACACCCAGAAGTCTGGTTGTACAAGGTGTTATCTGAGATGGACGAAACACAGACTTTTCCCCCCAGCTCCCTGAAACTTCTTCCCCTTTTCTCTAGGTGTATAAAAACTCTGTTTCATCTTTCTGTTAAGATACATTTGAGAGATCTTGCTCTCTTGCCTTCTCGCTTTGACCAACTTGAACAAACCTCTCTATCTCCAAGCACCAATATCTCAGTGTTTGACTCCAGCTGTGCGCTGGGTATGCAATCATCAATCTGGGGTTCTACAACATTTGTGTACTGTACTCATTCGGTGGTCATTAGCAATTTGCCCTCTCAGCTCCGTGTAGCTAACTAGATATGGAAAATGACTAAATGCAGTGGAATGGCATGATGTCTGTGGCATTACTAATGTTTGGAATATATTGGAAAGCCAATGCTTAGTTGCTGTAATGATTGTTATCAATTTTCCATTGTTTATTTGAAGAATCCTGATCCAGGCTCAGAGTTGTAGTTGCTATAAAGTCATCAGAGTGCCTCGGGGGGCTATGACCTGGAGATGAACACTGAATAAAAACAAACGTGTTTATATGAAGTGTGGAAACTAATAAGGAGGATAAATAGCAGCAGAGCAGAGATCCCTTATTTCACTGTGGTGGAAAGAAAACTTTGCTAAGAGCCCCACAAGGCAGGATCCTTGGGGTATGCCAGGGCTCATCTCAGGAATTTGTGCTACATTGAATCATTTTCTTCAGCCCATATAGATCTTCAGGAGAGTGGGAATGCCCTGAGAGATTCAAGTTGCTCCCGTGTTGGCTGCTAATTATATGTCATAACTGTTCAGAGGCACCTTAAGATATGAGGAAGAGGGAAGCTGAGGAAAGTTGTTTTAGTTGATGTTGCATATTGGATTCTGGGAACTTAGCTGGTGTTACAGGTTGGTTCTCCCACAGCAATGCTGAGATGGGGTTTGGTGTGCAGGGATACTTATCAAGAATTAACACCTGTGGAAGAAAAGAGGTAGGAAGCAGGATTGGGCAGAGGAAGAAGTTAAAAAGTGACACAGGCGCCACTAGCTATAGCCAAAACCAGGGGGAGCTCTCGAGTACATTCAGTCGATCAGAGTAAATTGCGGTGCCCCTGTATCAATACCTTCTTAACCATCAACTGGTTGTTGGCTGCCTTTACAGGGTGTATCCTCAGTAAGGTGACTCTGCAGCTGAGGCAAACCCTGAATGTCGACAGCTGAGGCAACAGATCACCCCTAGGAGGGAATCTCGGTGCCACATCTCCACGTCTACAACAACCAATAAGTGACAGAGCTGAAGTTGAGCTTGAGTTCTACTCATTCCAAAGCTGATGATATTCCTTCCTTTCTTCAATTAGAAGCTATCTTGAAGACTGTCTTAGAGCCAGGCATTGTTTTAGGTATTAAGGATTCAGTATTGAGTGGAAAAGAAAAACAGAGAAAAAAAATTCCTCCTTAGGGAACTACATTGTAGCAGTGGAGGGGGAGATAACACATAAATAAAGAAGTCAAATACACAGTATATTGGATGATAATAAGTTCTATGGGAAAAATAAAATACGAAAGATGGAAAGGACTGTGAGTGTAGGAGGGAGGACAGGATAGAGGGTGTTATTATTGAAAACAGAATAGTCACAACCTGGGCAACACAGTAAGACCAGTCTTTACAAAAAGTGAAAAAATTAGCTGAGCATGATGGCTTCTGCCTGTAGTCCCAGCTACTCTGGAGGCTGAGGTGGAAGGATCACTTGAGCCTGGAGATCAAGGCTGCAGAGAGCAGTGATTGTGCCTTTGCACTTCAGCCTGGGCAACAGAGTGAGACCCTGTCTCAAACCAAACCAAATCAAACCAAACCAACCAGACTAGTCAGAGAACTACTCACAAAGGAGGGGGCATTTGAGCTAAGACAAAAAGAGGAGAGGGAGCATGTCTTGTGCATGTGGAGGAATCATTCCAAACTGAGAGAACAACTAGTACAAAAGCCTGAGGTTGGAGACCACATAGTATATTTTTGTCATAGCATTCCTGTGCAAGATTTGTGCATAGCACATCTAGCAAGGGCCTTGTGGGAAATACAGTATTTCCAAACTTCACTCGTTTACGTACCATTGTGATAATTTTTGTAATATTCATGTACCATCTGTACTATTATTTAATTAGATTTTAAGTTAAATGCCCTTTTCATATTTAAGTGCATTTATTTTAGGAGACTTTGTGAAAATAAACACCACCCAAATAAGAAAAAGCAAAGGCTTTTATTCAGAGCTTACTATAGTGAGGGAATCAGCCACCATCACTTGTGTTTGGCTTCAAGGCAGGCAGAGAAGTGGGAAAGCTTTATAGTGGAAAAAAAGGAAGACTTAGATATGCCCTGATTGGAGGCTGTTGGAGTAGGGAAGCTGAAAGGGGGTTAACTAGAAGTGGGGGTATCCTATATAATTGGTTAGGGGTGCATATTTTGCTTCCTCTGGTTAGTCTTAAGTTGAAAGTGGAGACAAAAAAATAGAGAAGTTATTAATCAAGACTTCATTAATCTGTTATTAATCATATATTGGCTATTTGGGGAACATTGTTTACAACAGTTATTTTTTGTGGTAGTGCTTTCCTTTAGCTTTTTTTTTTTTTAATTTGCCCTCAATTCTTACACATGCTCAATTATTATTATTTTAAGAATTTTTTTTTTTCTGTTCCCTGGGCATGGTGGTAGATGCCTGTGATCCTGCTACTTGAGGCTGAGGCTGGAGAATCACTTGAGCCTGGGAGGTGGAGGTTGCAGTGACCTGAGATCATACCACTGCCCTCCAGCCTGGGCAACAAAGTGATACTCTGTCTCAAAAAAATTTTTTTTTTCTGATAGAGATGGGGTTTCACTATGTTGACCAGGGTGGTCTCAAACTCCTGGCCTAAGCAATCTCTGCCTCCGAAAGTGCTAGGATTACAGGCCTCCCTCCAAAGGATTATAGGCCTCCTAGGATTATAGACTAGAATTATAGGTGTGAACCGCTGCACCTGGCCACATGCTCAATTATTTTATCTATATAGAGACCTTGGGAGAAAAGGAGAGAAAATATAATAAATCAGCTCTTTTTAAACTTTTATTTTAAGTTCAAGGGTACATGTGCAGGTTTGTTACATAGGTAAACTTGTATCATGGGGGTTTGTCATACAGATAATTTTATCACTCAGGTATTGAGCCTAGTACCCATTAGTTATTTTTCCTGATCCTCTCCTTCCTCCCAGCTTCCATGCTCTGATAGGCCCCAGTGTGTGTTGTTTCCCTCTATGTATCCATATGATCTCATTGTTTAGCTCCCACTTATAAATGAGAACATATGGTATTTGGTTTTCTGTTTCTGCATTAGTTTGCTGAGGATAATGGCCTCCTACTCTGTTGAAAAAAATGCACGCATTGAATGAAGAGGCCTTCCAAACAGGCTTTGTGTGAGCAACTTGGATGTTTATTCACCTGGGCTAAGGCCGAAAAGGGCTTTAGTAAAGGGCAGTGGGATAGGAGTTTGTTTTATAGGTTTGGGTAGTTTTGGGGGGGGGCAGGGGTGTTGCAGAGTAAGTTCAGTTACAGTGGTTGGGGGTAGGGGCAAGGGAGTATACATGACCACTAGTTCAGTTACAATGGCAGGGTTGGGTGAGGGGCTTGTCTGGGGAAGCTCCGCCGCTGGGTGATTAGGGACGATGGCAAATGCAGGCAGGGGGGTGGGAGACATCAGCCAAGGCAAGCAGGACTTCAGACTTTCAGGCTCCAGGCTTGCATATAGAGACCTGATATACTCCATCCA
Organism: Ateles fusciceps; assembly: GCA_036589455.1. Classification (NCBI taxonomy): domain Eukaryota; kingdom Metazoa; phylum Chordata; class Mammalia; order Primates; family Atelidae; genus Ateles; species Ateles fusciceps. The sequence continues at coordinate 9,763,726 of JAZHEH010001266.1, read as the reverse complement.
TGTCCCTGCAAAGGATATGATATTGTTCATTTTTATGGCTGCACAGTACTCCATAATGTAGATGTATCACATTCTCCTTATCCAGTCTATCACTGATGGGCATTTTAGTTGATTCCATGTCTTTGCTATTGTGAATAGTGTTTATAGCAGTTGGTGTTTGACTTCCTGGACTGGTTGGTAGAGATAGTGGTGTGACTTCCTGCAAGTCTGACTTATAGATAGTAGTTTAACCTCTTGGGCTGGTTTCTGCAGATGAGTTGGCTTTTGGGCTGGTTGCTGCAAATTGTGGGTCAGTTATGTTTTTATACATGTCTATTTGTATATTTAGTATTTCAATTTTATTTCCCTTAAATGCAAATCTAGTATCATTTGGTATGTCATTCTTATTTTCAACATAATTATGTATAAATAACTACAGAAGCATACACACACACACACCCACACACACACACCCACACACAAAGGAACACACAGCTATTAAAATAAAAATGTTTTCTATGTGAAACTTGAAATAATTTTATGCAACATCAAGTGTACATCAAGAGAGATGTGTATCACGCTTTTGAAGAAACTAAATTGTTGGTACCCAAAATTTATGTTAAACTCTCAGATTATAGGGTAACCAATATTTCCTAAATCAAATCTTGAGTGTAATTCCATTGATTTAAAAAAATACTTTTGCCTTAGTGCTGCCTACGTCTCCTGGGAGGATTAGCATGCCACATCACTAATTATTTTTCACTGAGAATTGGTCTAAGAAGATTTGTTTTAACTGATTGATGTTAGTTTCCCTAAGATCTTGGAAGTTTTGAGGCAATGGTGAAATGGGGTAGATTAATGCTTTGGGGGAGCCAGAGAGATGGCCTCAGGGCATTGAGTGTTGGAGGAGAGGAACAAAAGGGTGACCACGAAGATGAATGGGTGTCAAAGACACATTTTTTTTACAGCCTGTGGGCACTCAAAGCTGCATTCCTTGGGCAATATTCTCCAAACTAGGAAAGAAATGATCACTTTTACCAATCCTGTTTTGCCTGACATTCACAAACATCCCCTTTGTACATGTGCATATAAAGTGCTTTTTCATTTAGTTTAATGCCATTTTGTGCTTATCTTTCACAGTTGACTGTGAAATCCTTAAGGGTAGTTAGAATTAGTCTTATACATGCTTGAACTCCCACCTATAAGTTCTGAGTTTGCCAAATAGCAGATGCTCAAAAAATGTCAACTAAAAAAATTAGCAAACAAATCTTTAGGGCCTTTGCATATTTACTCAAAATATTGTGGTTGCAGTTCGTGAGCCTGCTGAAAGTAATGGTTAGCAGTGTCTGTGTCATTCTCCCCAGGGAATCTCACACTTAAATAGGCCCCTATTACATGTTTGATGATCAGATGAAAAGAAGGTGAGGAGGATCAGCTGTCTAACTTCACGGCATGGAAGCTCATGATTGAATATTATGCTTTGCAGACATTTGGCCAAAATGAAACACATTCTGTGATGAATAACCCCACTCTGCAGTTGTGAAGGTTTGCTTTTGTAAAGATACGAAACGACGCATTTGACGGAGATTTTGGGGAAGATTGCCAGTACCCACAGGAGTACAGCTTGCCTGTTTTTCATCCATCTCACTTTCACTCTTAAGAACAAAACAGATGCTCCCATACTTCTTTCATTTTCTGTAGATATTCATATTTCTGATGGTCAGTGTTGTCACAGTACCTGTATGATTTGAGTATCCTAAATATGTACATTTTGCTAAGAATGTGAGATGAATCTAATTTAACAGATAATTTTCAGTGGTTTACATATGCCCACATGAAAATTATTATTTTAAGGAATTATATCAAAAATACAAATTTAAATGTTTACAAACTGAATAATGTGAGAAAAATTCCACCAAGATGACAGTCTGAATTGTTCAGGGAGAGATTTGTGTTATCCTTGCTTATTTTAGCCTATCAATGTTCAGAAGCAGCAATTAGAAAAATAAATTAGACATAGATACAGGCTTAACCAAATGTGCCAGCTTGCTGGTTAGTAATGGGATTTGCAACCTGAAAGATACCAAAAGCAGCATTAGAACTTAGAGAAAACCTGTTTTTTTTTTTTTTTTTTTTTTTAAAGATAGTTTGTTATAATACTTGTTATGATGTCTGCAATTTACTCCTAAATACTTTAGCACAGTAATGTGATTTTGGGTTTAGGTTAGTTTAGGCTGTGTTCTATGGACAGGGGATGTGAGTTAACATTTGATAGCAGTGACCACTCTATAAATGGCTGCTGCAAGCACTGCAACTACCTTTGGTCAACATTAGACAGTTTGCTTACAAGCATTATGAATGCTAGAAATCAGTTTTCATAGGGGAATTAATATCTAGTTAATCGGCATAATGGGTTGACCAACTAGTCCCTCATTAGATAAATTAGTGGTACTTAGGATTGCGTAACTTGGCTAAAATATTTTAGAGACAGTTGTCACTATTGCATGAAGAAGGTATAAGAAAAGTACCAAGCCTTATAGCTCAGGGCATGGCACTTGACGCTCATCTTTATACAGTTTGTGTCCAGCCATTGGGTCAGAGGGTTCTGTAGCCTGATACTGACGACAGGATTAACCAAATCTTGCCACTGGAATCACATCTGCCTTGAGCGAACTTTCATGCAAGATGATTATGAGGCACCTAAAAAGACAGAGAATTGAACTTCATCGTGGTTACAGCACAGACTGTGTAAAAAGTTTGGAGCCTATTTTGCTAATCAATGTTGTTTAGTCAAAGCTTATAATGTGACAAAATTTGGCCTGAGATGTACTTTCATCAAAACTAGATTAGTGAAGTGGTTGTGGTATAACTATACTTTGCCCACCTAGACTTTTTGTAGACTACTCTCATCTATCACAAAGAACCTAAGAGTTGTTCATGACAAAATAAGTGACCCCTTTGAAACAATTTTTTTTCTTTTATGCTCAGTTTTGCTGTGCTCTAATTCCCAAATCCCTTGTATCTTCAGGGTTCAATAGGAGAAAGAGACCCATAGGAGATATATATTAAAAGATTTATTGCAAGGAATTGGCTTGAGTGATTTTGGGGTCTGGCTAGGCAAGTCTGAAATTTGTGGGTCAGGTGGTTAGGAAGCTGTAGACTGAAACTTTCTAGCAAGGGGCAAAGCTGCTGTTCACAGTTGCAATTTCTTCTTTTTCAGAGATGCCTCAGTTCAGCTATTAGGCCTTTCAAGTGATTAAATCAGGCCCACTCCAGGTGTCAAGGATAATCTCTCTTGCTTGAAGTCAACTAGTTATGGACTTTAATCATATCCACAAAATACCTTCACAGCAACATCTAGATTGCTGTTGGACCAAAAAACTGGGGACTGTAGCAAAGCAAATTGACATATCAAAAGACCATCATATTCCTTCTTAGTTTTAAAGATAGCCAAGGCAAGCTGGGTGCCAATCATTCCTGTCCAAGCAAGATCTAATTACAAAGGGTCATTGATTGTGCTTAGTCTCAAGGGAACCTTTTTGTTTTGGTCTCTTTCATCTTTGTTTTTTTCATATTCAAGAAAATAAAAAAAGAGTGTTTACAAAGCAATTACATTAAATAGCTTGTCTTAACTTTAGTGCTTTTTCCCTCCTTGAAAAGCTGTTTGGACTTGCAAAATGGGCTTCTGCAACCCAATTCTCTGAGGCAAAATGGCTTTGTCTCCAAACACATTTTCCTGAGCAGGTGCCACACTCTTCTGTGTTCTATTCAGAGGAGTGGCAGCATTGCAGAGTGAATAGCAATGGGACAGGCATGGGACTTAGAGTCTGAGACACTGAGCTCCAAGTCTTTCCTTAGGAGCTTTGGCACCATGGGCAAATTACTTACTCTACTTGAACCTTGATTTCCTCATCTATGGCATAGAGTTGTGATAGTGCTTCCCTTTACGAATTGTTAGGATGATCAGAACAATTCCCTTTAAGAATTGTTATGATGATAGTATTGGGAAAGTGACTGGTACACGGTAGACTCTTTAACACAACTATGATAATCATCTAACCAAAAACAGTGCCCTCTACTCTACTAAATGCTCTAATCAATATTCCCTTCCCACCCACACACAAAAATCCAAAACACAAGAGCACTAAGAGGAAAAAAACCTGGTGTTAATACCTTCAACATAAATATTATCCATATGAATGTCAAAGTTAAAATGTTGATAAAGACCAAAGGATATTTATTATCCAATTAGTAGTAATAAATCCTTCATGACGTCACATATTCTTTCTCCCTTCTTTGGAACTGAGGAGTTTGCATTTATTACATTTTCTAGCTTTTATTATGATCTTGAAAATGGCAGTCATAAAAAACGTCTCAGAGCCTGGATTTCACCACAGCCATCCCCTTTTACCACTGTTGTAAGTTGTCTTTTATTCACTCAGTATAACCAGATTTCTGCTAATGTTATGTACCAACTATACCTTATTTTAATATTAAACATTATAAATGAGAGCTAATAAAATAAGCCAGGCCTTTTATAATTGGCAAAATATAATTCCTCTTCCCCTAGAAACAGAGTGTCAGTATTTTTAATCTCTGACTTTCTTTAGATCTAATATATTTTGTGCTTCAGGCTCTAAGAAATACGTACATGAGTTCTTTGATTAGTGGCATGAAGAAAGACCAGCTGACAACACAATAGTGCACTCTCTGTAACAGGAATAATTTTATATCTCAAAATTTTTGAACTTGTACAAAAAAATTTAATGATTTCAGAAGAGTTGTCATTACTATTGGTTTGGGAATGATTCTTTCAGTGATATCTGGGGATAAAGTTGCATATATAAACTAGTTTTGCTGCCTCTACTTTTCTCTAATTTTCTACCTCCTCGTTGTTATTATCACGTAGTCCTCAGGTTAGTTATGTCTGAAAATGTCCCAGGCCTCACAGGTTTCTTGTCCACACCTGCCTCAAAGGGCAAGATGCATTCATTGAATCAGTATTCCCATAGATTTCTCTTCTCTACCAAATTAAGAACCTCTCTTCCTCCCTCCTTCTCTTTCTTTCTTCCTTCCTGCTTCATCTTTTCAAGAAATACTGATTTCATGAGACATACAGCACCAGACCTTACACTAAGTCTTGGCTATATACACATGTAAAGGTATGGTTTCTCTCTTTAGCAAGCTCACAGAATACTGGGGAAGTACACAGTGAAAACACAATGTAAACAATTTCTATAGTGGACATTTGCCTAAGGTGCAGAAAGTACTGAGTTCTGGGACAATCAGTGAATCTGAGGACATGTTGCTTGAGTGAATTTTTGATGGAGGAACAAAAGTTTGCCAAGCAAATGGGGTTATGGACAGAGGATGGTACATGTGTGTGCAGGAGATGCCAAAAAACTGGGGCCTCCCTGGTGGAGGAAATAGCAGGCACAAAAGCTCAAAGGGTTGAGCCAATGCTGTATTTGGGAAGCTGCCAATAATTCAGACTTTCAAAAAAATTCAACAAAAAGGTGAAAGGGTAGGTTGTAAGCCATGACTATAGAAGGGGAATACTTTATCCCTTTGATGGAGGCTATTGAGTGATTTTAGAGTAATAGTGTTAAATTAATCATGTGCAAGTTTGGCTGTGGAAGCTTGGTTTGAGGTGGTCAAGAGCAGAGATGAAAAGGCCATTTTAGAGGTCTTGGCAGTAATTCAGGTGCAGGATAGAGGAGAGAGATGAGCATTAATTAACAAACTCATTCATCCTTCAACAAGTCCTTACTGAGTCCTTACAATATGACATGTATGGGGGATACTGAAGTGAATATGGATTGTCCCTTCACTTGTATTGCTTACAGGTCAGTGGGAAATTAGACAGAATGGGTTCTTTTCATACTGTGTTTCCCAGTTTCTCCTTTGGGGGATGCAATGAAGTGTAGATGAAAGAATCTTTTTTGGATCAACCCCACCAGCGTTCAAATATTGCCTCTGCAGCTTTCTGATTGAAGGGCCTTGGGCAAGTTACTTGCCCTTATTAGTAATATGACTATAATATTAGACCACTATTTATATCATAGGGATTTTATAAAGATGAGCGGATACAGAATATGCAGAAGACAAAGAATAATGCTGATTCATACTGGTACAATCTCTCAGCTCCCAGTCTAGAACTAAAGGGAGAAAGAATGAGAAATTAGGCAGGAGCTGAGCAGATGCTGGGATATGGGTCCCCCACATGGTATATGTAGGATTTAAAACTTGGTAGGGAGGTCAACTCCAAAACCGTGTTGCATTAAGAAAGATTTTGCCCTTTCCTCTTTGTTTTTTTCTGAGTCCTGAAATAGTAGCAGTCTTGAAAGAGGGATCAGGTATGTCCAGTGTAGAAACTGCTATAATTTCTTGGCCAGGAATTGAATTGTTTTCTTTTCTTGGTTTCTTCATTTCCAAAATTGGTGACCTTTGACTTTGGCTGTATCTAGTTCTCCCTGCTGTATACAACTGTGCTTGACAAAGGAGCCGATGAATGATTATACTTCGATTCAGGTCAGAAAGTTGAGTTCATGGAGACAGGGGGCTACTGTTAGGGAAATATAAAGTGGAAAAAATAATGCAGAAAAGATCAATGGCCAGAGAAGAGGGAATGATGGTAGAATAACATCCATTTGGGGCGGAATAGTGGCCTTGGACTGGCCACTATTTCTCAGCATTTTACATATCAAAGGCTCAACAATTGATGATTGTCAAATCACAATTCTGAGGCAGCAGAATGATCTGAGCATTAGCAGAATGAGAAGCAACTGAGCACAAAATGGTCTGCAGGTGAAGAATGCCCATCTGACAAATGCCTGTGGCCTGGGGACTAGCCATAATCATTGTCCTTCAAATGTGGGTCTCACATTAAAGGAATTCTATATAAAACAATACCAGGCCTCCCACCTGAGAATGGATAATATCTCAAAGACAGTTCTTTTCGGAGATTGCAGTCCAGGAAGTCACGAATGTCTCTTCCATAGTTGCCACGGCAACATCTCCCTCTTCTGACATGAAGGAAGATAGAGGTCATGTTGTTGGGCTGTTTAAATGTTGCTCTGATCATGTCCTTTATTTCCGTGGGGGAAAAGATAGGAAGGCAATTGGCAGGAAGAAAAAATAAGAATAGAAAATACAATAAAAAGACATAAAGGGATTTCCGTGAGTGATTTTCCAAATAGATTTTGTTACTGAAGAATTCATATTAATTTAATTGGATTTAAAGTGTAATAAGACAATCCAAAATGAAATCTCTGACACTTGGAGGTATAATGAGTGCTCAAGCACAAGATGACGCAATGGCCTATTTTCTATGTGGAGAGGGACTTAAAACTAGATTGTGAAGGGGGAGAGGAGGCCACAAAAGCAGTCATTTAAGATTTAGACCAAGTGTAGAACAGGTTTTCTTTAAATTAATACAGCTCCTTCTGATGATTTCGACTTGCTTTTTGAATTTACACTTTAGAATTACACAAGACCTCTGTTAAAGTAGAGAATGGGGTGGTATCAGCCAGGCTCATTAAGGAAAATGGAATGAAAGAGGTAGCTTAAGAATAACAAGGAAACTTTTACAAAGGTGCTGGAAAAGCTAAAGTATAAAGGGGATATTATGTTACATATATTTTAACACATACACACACTCACACATGCACATGCACACACACTCACATATCCTGTTTTTTCCCTTTCTTCTACTTTCTAATCCTTTGTTTTCCTGTTTTCCCGCTAGTGCCTCCTATTGACCAAATCTAAGAAGAAGCCAGTTGTCAATGGAGTCTGGGAACTAATTGCATTGATCAGCTTCCTGTAACGCAGAGTAGAAGCAGTGGTTTGAATGGATCTTAGAGACAAATGAACAAGTGTGGGAACGTGAGAGAAGGCTAGTATTATACACTAGTGAAAAGTCTGAAGAATTGTAGAATACTTGAAAAGGAATGTGGATTTACTATTTGAAAGTGCATACTATATTACACATTTTGTTTAGGGGTCTGAGGTTGTCCTAAGAAGAAAAGCCAGGACTTTGGATTTGACGTCCAGAGACTCTAGATGCTGCTTTCCGTAGTATAAAATCGATGGCATTAAAGATACCCATTCAAATTAGGGCAACTCTTTTTAAGTATCAGAATCAGATTTGCCAGAATAATAAATTTGGAGAATAAAATGGATTTCTTCCCTGAATAACTAATTGTATGTCTAAATTATTGCCTCCCCCAAGAAAAGTTTCAACTCAATTTTAAGAACTGATCAGACTAGCCTGGCCAACATGGCAGAACCCTGTCTCTACTAAAAATGCAAAAATTAGCCTGGCGTGGTGGCATGCGCCTGTAATCCCAGGTACTTGGGAGGCTGAGTCAGGAGAATCACTTGAACCCAGGAGGCAGAGGTTGCAGTGAGCTCAGATTGTGCCACTGCACTCCAGCCAGAGCGACAGAGTAAGACTCTGTCTCAAAAAAACAAACAAAAAAAGAACTGATCAGAAAAGTGGGTGAAGTTGAACTATAAGAAAAGCTAGCAGAATGTTAATGCCAGCTCTTTGCTAAAATCTCAGAATGTCAGGGTCAGAATATCAACTTGGAGTCTAGAGTAGCATTTTTGGACAACCTGTATAATCACCATCTTTGTCCAGCCTTTCCTTGAACTGTTCTAGAGGTGGTGTCATCCTGAGGCAACCCATACCATTTTCAAACTACTCTGTAAGCAAAGATTTCACTCTGTTGAACCAAAATCTGTCTTCTGGATTTTTCCTCCATTGGTCTGAGTTCTGCTATGTTGTGTCTCATATCAAGATTAATCCCTTTGCCCTGTGACATTCCTTCAAGTGTTAAAAGACCTTGTTCAGGTCAAACATCCTTAGAGTCTTCACAAATTCCTTCTATTAGAGTTCCACTGATGATTCCAGTTGGTTTTTCTGCTATCTCTCTACTAGTGAGACACTAGTAAATACCAGCAGATGCTTAACACAAACTTAAAGTTCACCTATTCCATGAGGCTTTATCATGCTCCCCAATTAGAGTCCTAGTCCCTGATCTCTTGGGGCTGATTTGTAACTCTATTCTTTCAGTAAGCCTGGTTGTATAGTGTTAGCCTTCTCTACTAGACTGTATGTTTATGACAAGCAGGGATTGTGTCTTGAGCACTTATTGTACCTTCCACAATGCTTAGGACAATGTATGTGAGTTTTAATAGTATCGTAGCAGTAAGTCACATATAGAAGGAACACAAAAAGTAACCTATTGACGATCATGATGTGATGCTCTGCCACCAGCTGCTGTGCCCTTCCACAGCTCCGCATCTTTCCCCGTGTTGTTACCCCTCACCTAGACTGTTCTGTTCTTCTTATCTTTATGGAGAACTCCTTTCTCAAGATTCAACTAAAAAACTCAGCAATTTGGAAGTCCAAGGCGAGCGGATCGCCTGAGGTCAGGAGTTCAAGACCAGACTGGCCAACATGGTGAAACCCTGTCTCTACTAAAAATATAAAAATTAACCGGGCATTGTGGTGGGCACCTATAATCCCAGGTACTTGGGAGGCTGAGGCAGGAGAATCGCTTGAACCTGGGAGGCAGAGGTTGTAGTGAGCTGAGATTTCATCGTTATACTCTAGCCTGGATGACAGAGTGAGACTCCATCTTAAAAAAAAAAAATTCAACTCAAATATCACTTATCCTGTCTGTCTTTCTCTGGGCTTCCCTACCTTAGAAATTTGTTATGGAGAAGGAACCTTTGGTTTTGGAGTTAGGTAGGTTTATGCTTGAAGCCAGCTCAATTATCAGTTGCCTTGATCAATTTACTTAGTGTTTTTATGGCTCAGTTTTTTTAAAAACATGAAGTTTAGGGTATTTACTCTGTTGAATTCTTGAAGGGTTTAATAAAATAGTAAATGTCGGGAACTTTCCTGAAAGGCTGCCATATAGTGGACACTTAATATTTTTATCTCTATATCATTATGACATTTATATCCTTGTATTTAATTTTTGTGGGTGTCTCTTTGTTAAATTTTAATTGAATCTTACTTTTGTATTCCCATAATAAAGCACTAAACAGATTTTCTGAATTTAATTGTTTTCTATTTATTATGCAGCTATCTCTGTGACGCTGAGAAATCTGATGCTATCTACATACTGATGATGTCCAGTATGGTAGCCAATAGTCACATGTAGCTAGTTATATTTAATTAAAATTAAATAAAGCTGGTCATGGTGGTACATACCTGTAGTCCCAGCTAATTAGGAAGCTGAAACAGGAGGGTTGCTTGAGTCTGGAAGTTCAAGACTAGCCTGGGCAACATAGTGAGAAACTGTCTCTTAAAAAAATTGAATACAGTTCCTCAGTCAAACAGTATCAACCACAGGCTAGTGGCTAGTTACTGTATTGTACAGTATAGACAGAGCATATCCATCATTGCAGAAAGTTCTCTCAGACTGAGCTGCTCTAGATTGCAATAGTACTGCTCCAAACTCAATATTACCAGCTTGGTCAGCTACTTCCTCTATCATTGTAGATCTTATATTTCTAGTAATTCAACTATGGTTAAATTTTGCTTCTTGGCAGCCAGATCATAACATTAACTCATGTAGAACCTACAATCAATTATAATTCCCAAGAGTATTAATTTTTTTCTCTAGGTCCTTTCATAATACCTGAAAGTATAATATCAAGGGTTGGCAACTTTTTCTGTCAAGGACCAGATACGAATATTTTAGGCTTTTCATGTCCACCAGTCTCTGTGACAACTACTCAGTGCTGCTAAAAGGAGCCATAGACTGTAAAGAAATGGGCGTGGCTGTGTTATTTACAAAACCAGGCTGTGGGCAGTATTTTCTGATCTTCGTGTCTTAGACCCTCTAGGCTGCCATAACAAAATATCATAAACTGGGCAGCTTATAAATAGCTGAGATTTATTTCTCACAGATCTGGAGGCTGGGAAGTCCAACATCAAGGAAGGCCATCTTTTCCCTGAGTCCTTACATGATGGGAGGGGTCAGGCAGCTCTCTGGGGCCTCTTTCACAAGGGCACTAATCCCATCCATGAGGGTTCCACTCTCATGACCTAATCACCTCTCAGAGGCTCCACCTCCAATACCATTACATTGGTGATTAGGTTTCTGTGTATGAGTTCTGGGGGCACACAAACATTCAGACCATAGCACCTGGTCTATATTCATAGTCTTCACTGCTTCCTGCTGTGGTAACACAGTCAGTCACTTCTGCCTCTTCCCTCCTTTTTTTAGATCAAAATAAATCTATATCTAAGCACTTTTTTTGTCTGATTGGAGGGAATGTAATTACAGTTGGTACTGAGGGCCCTTATTCTCAAAGATTTCATAAGAACTCTGAGGCTTACATAGTTTCCAGAAAATAAGGAAATATTAAGAAGTGCTATCACAAAATGCTTATCATATGCTAGGCATTCTTTAAGACTGTTACACTGAATAACTAATTTAAACCTCACACTAACCTTGCTTTACTAATGAGGAAACTGAGTTAAGAAGTTTAGCAACCTGGCCAAGGTCACATCACTCGTAAGTGGTGAAGCAGTGAATCAAAGCAAGACAATATTCCATTATTAGTCACTACACCACGAGCTTGCTTCAAGACAGTGCCTGTGTCCTGTCTCCCAACTTCCATTCTCTAAATTCTTTGTTAATCTGAAAACTCTGCTTCTCTCCTCTTGTTGCTCCCAAAGACCCCAACTCTCTCCCTTCACCCACACCCACTCCCTAAGCCCAGGATATCAGCATAAACCTTCAGTGCTTTATAAAAGACAGGGAGCAGTTGTCTTCTAGCAGCTTCTTCCATGCTGGACAAATCTATTCTTTTTGGTAAACCCACTGGACACAATCTCAGTAGTCTTCTGTCCTTTCAGCAGCATTTGATATGATGGCCACTCATTTCTCCTTGAAATCTCTTTTTCCTTCCGATCCCTGTGCCCACACCTGACTTGACTCCTGCTTCTCAGGCCAATCTTTCTCAGACTCCTTTGAGTTTTCTCTTTTGACCTTTAAAGACTGGCTCACTCCCAGATTTATCTTTCTTCTTACCCTACATACTTTCTCTGGGTGATCGCATCAGGCCAAGGGCTTTCACTACTCTGCATGAAGATGGATCCCGTATCTTTATCCTGGAACTTTCTGAACTCCAACCTTACCAACTGCTTGAGCAATTTGTCCACCTGTGTGTCTCATGAGCAAGTACAGCTCAGCATTTCTTAAGCAGAAATAATTATTTTCCTTCTGAAGCCTGCTGTTTCTCTTACATTCCCTTCCTCTTTGAATAGGTTTCCAAGCCAGAAATCTGCATGTCATCCGATTCCTCCTCTGACAGCCCTACCAATTACCAAGTCCCAGAAATTTTGAAATACATTGAAAATCACTTTCAAATCCACCCACTGCTCGTGCTCCTGACTGCCACTTGCCTTCCTGCTTATATTTTGCAACTGTCTCATAATTGGCCTTCCCTCAGTCAGCCTGGTTCTCCTTCCAGAGACTAGGTCTTACAATCCAGCCCAACTGGTGTTCCTAGTATATAAATGGAATCATGTTATTCTGCATAAAATCCTTCAGCGGTTCCCTGCTCCTCTTGGAATTAAGTGCAAATTTCTTCAGCTAGCCAACAAGACCCTTCATGATCCTGTCCACTCAGACCTGTGCAGAACACTGAGTGTTCTTCTCTGCTCTGGGATCCGGTCATGCTGACTCACCCACTCTGCCTGGCCCTGGAGTCTTTCCACATGCTCTTCCCTCAGCTTGGAACACTCTTTTCTCACCCTTTGTCCTCTTGGCTAAAAATTGCCCATTCTACAGGTTTCTGCGGGATACAGATTTGTCCTCAGATGTTGTTTCCTTTATAAGACCTTCTGTGACTTCTGGAAACCTCCCCACAGTTCCCAAATTTAGGGTTAGGTGCTTCCTGTCTGCTTACATAGCATTCTGTACCCAGTCATAGCAGCATTTATCACACTGGGTTGCAATTGCCAATAGATGGCTGGTCTGTCCCAAAGACTAAGCTCTATGAAGGCAGGGAGGGTTGATCTCTTCCACCATTATAGCCCTAGTGCCTTGCACAGTGTCTGGTATAAGCTATAAATATTTGTTGATTAAAAATGATTAAGAACAGAAAGGAACATGGATTTGGGGGGTAAAAAAATATCTTGGGTTTAAATTCTGGCTTTGCAAAGAGGAGGAACCAGGGTGGGCTGGCAGGCGGCATGACAGCATGGCAGAGCTGAGCAGGGCTGAGATGAAGGCTCTGCATTTGGATCACTGCCAGGACTCCCAGGGACAAGAAAGAAGTTGTGCTCTTTGACCAAACATTGGTTCAAGGAATTCAAAGACAAAATCTCCTGGAGGTTTAAGGCTCAGCATGATCAGCTGACCCTGGTCTTTGCAGACAGGATCCTCAAGGATGGGAACACACTGAACCAGCATGGGATCAAGGACAGGCTCACCTTCCATCTGGTCATCAAGACCCCTGCAGCTCGAAGTCTTCTACAACAGATGCAGAATGTGGAGTCAACCCTGTCAATTCTTGCACGGGCTGTTGTAGAGCCAGCAGGGACTGGAGACCTTGTGGACTGAGGCTGCTGGCTGGTACCCAGCCTTGACTCCTTTGTAATGTGTTAGACTCCAGCATCCTTGGCAGGCAGCAGCATCAGATCTGTGCCCAAGTCTCCCGCTTCTTTCCCAGACATACTAGGCACAACTTCTTTAGCGGGGTCTTCTGATGCCCAGCAGCAGTTCATGAAGTAGATGACCCAGCTTTTGGCTGGACATGGAAACTCACAGGTGCAGACACCATAAGTGAGATTTCAGCAGCAGCTGTGACTGGAGCAGCTCAACGACATGAGCTGAATGGTGCGGCCAACCTGTAGGCCCTGATTGCCATAGGAGAAGACAGCAACTCAGTTTTTGAGAGACTCCTGGGCTCCCAGCTCTCTTAATTCCTTGGTCTGTGGCTGCTGCCTCTCCTTCTCTGATGCTAGCATTTGCTTCCTCTGTCAAACCTTATCCTCTGCAGTTTTCTGTCCCTTTTCTCTTCTCTCTTGTCCTCTCCAAACAGTTGAGTGACTTTAGAGGCATGAGCCCCAACCCTGTAGGTCTGAGAATTTTGGTTTTACTGTGCGTCTCTAACAGAATCTTCTCTCGTCGTCCTCCCTGAGCAGAGCTATTGAAACATTTTTCACGATTTTGTTCCCACTTCCTTGTCCCACACCAACTTTTGCAGTCTTCAAACTTCTCAGTGGCAATGCACAATTGAAGAAGAAACCAATTCTCTAGCTTTCTGGAACAGGGTCTTCCATCTGTATCACTAGGCAGGGTTTTGTTTAGCTCACGTTTCCTTTTGGAAACTCTCTTCTTCCTCCGCCCCTACTTCCTCTCACCACACCCCCTCCCAGCCTAATCAGTGGTGGAATTTACACCCTGAAGGAGGGGCAAGTGAAACAGGCTCCTCAGCTCCTGTTCTGGTCACTTCATCCAGCACTCTCATGGGCTCTGTTCGGACTCCCAGGGCAAAGAGGAAGATGCCTGTTTCCTTTTCTGAGGTAGGAGATGAGATACAGCTCTCTGGACAGGAATTGAGATGCTCTGCACCAGCCCAGTGGAGATAGGTGAAGAAGAAGAGAGAATGAAATTTTTCTGCAGGAAGCAAATGTGGAACGACAGCCTGAGTATAAGGCTGGGAAGTTGGAATTGACAGTCGAGGAATGAAAGCGTAACAGCTCTTTCAGGCAGCGAATCCAGGCCTGGGTCTGGCAGAGGAGACTTGGAGATGCTAATGTAACTTGAAGAAAGGGGTTCAATGAAGCTAAGTGTATGGCCCACAAGTGGTCATCTTGGCTCTACTTCCTTAAAGACACATGTTTATGCATGTGTGGGCACATGTGCATGTGCACGTGTACACACACACAGACACACGATACCATGAACCTAGGACCTGACTGTTTCTACATCTTTAAAATGGGAAAACAGCAGAATATGCTTTAAGGCTGTGAAGGTTGAGTGAATGTATATGAAGTTCTTAGAGGGCCATGGGAATAGTAACCATTATTATTGCCTTACATAACAAGGACATTTTTCCTCCCTAAAGGGAAGAATAAGGCTTAACTTTCATTCTTATTTTCTTTTTGGAAGGGTGGAAAGAGAATGGGAGTTGAAAGGGTTATTCCAGATAAAAAGTAAAACACTGCCACTCTTTTATAGCTAAGAATACTGTATTGAATACTTGAAGTTTGCCGAGAGAATAGATCTTAAATGTTCTTACCACAAAAAACAAAGACTTATGTGAGTTGAGGTGATGGTTGTGTTAATCACCTTGATAGTGGTAATCATTTTATAATAAATATGTACATCAAAACATCACATTGAACACCATAAATATATACAATTTTTATTTGTTAATCCCGCCTGGTAAAAAAGAAAACAGCAACAAAGAGCCACTGTCACTCTTTCAGACATTGGGCCCCTTCAGTGCTTAGGAGCAGATGATCATAAAAATCCAGACTTCTTCTCAGACAGATTAAATATGGTTTTATGACTAAACCCTCACTTCTTCAGGGATTTTCTGTGTATCATGCACATGGAAAAATAATGCTGTGCCTTGTGAAGTTATGGTCTCAATTATTTACAGAGTTGCTGTGGAATCATTAATGTTGTATATGATCAGAGAATATGCTGGTAGGTTGCTTTTAATATGTGATTTTTCAGATTTATAATAAAGGTTTCTTTTTTCTGAATTTTCACTTTCCTCATCTTACACTGCATGAAGAAATATACATAACTCAGTTCTAATCCTTTACCTTAATCTTTAGAGAAACAATTTCCATGTCAGTTTTGGAAGTTTCCAAGACATGATGTTTCCCTTTGAGAGGCTAAGAGAACAGCTTGGGGCAGTTTAATACACAAATGAGCAGATAACAGAAGGGAGTCATGACAATACCATAATTCTGTAAGTAGCAAATAACTTTTCTACAGTTAGAAGCTGCATGATTTATGATGACAGTCACTGAGAAAGCAAACAGGGAGACTGAAAAACCCTGAGTCTCACAGAGGAGGATGAGTGTGGGAGCCACGGAGGGTAAAATCCCCAAAGAGCTGGATGATCCCTGTGTTAGGACATTTTGTGTTGCTGTAAAATAATACCTGAGGCTGGGCAATTTATAAAGAAAAGAAGTTTATTCAGCTTATGGTTGTGCAGGTTGTACAAGCATGGCACCAGCATCTGCTTGGCTTCTGGTAAGGCCTCAGAAAGCTTTCAGTTATGGTGGAAGGGAAGGGGGAGCAGGCACATCACATGATGAGAAAGGGAGCACGTCGGGGGAAGGTGCCAAACTCTTTTAAACAACCAGATCTCATGTAAACTAATTATCACTCACTACTGGGAGGAGGGCACCTAGCTATTCATGAGTTTGTCCCCATGACCCAACACTTCCCACTAGCCCCACCTCCAACACGGGGGGTCACATTTCAACATGAGATTTGGAGGGGACAAACATCCAAACCATATCAAGCTCCAAGCTCTAGCATGCTAACCTAGAGAAATAACAATCCCTAGAAGGGATTGTCATTTAAACAAGGTTAAACTTGTACAAATATGGTAACACTATTTTAATCTCCTTGAATTAATGGAAAGCTTTTTTCTCTGATAACATTTCTTTTCCATCTTTTTCCAATGGGAGAAGATTGGAAAGTAGAGAGTAGATGTCTCCTGACTTCATGAAAGATAATCCTGGAAGATTGTCTCCTTGTCAGAGATAACTCTCCATGGGTCTCTTGCATTTCTGCATATCTGGTGAGCAGAGGCACTGGCTGCCTTTGTTTCAGATATTTTGTATCAAGGATGTTTGTTAGCAAACAGCTTTGAAAGATAGCAATAAAGACAGTATCTCCTTGCAAGGAAAAGAGCAGATTTGCTTACAGTTTGGGACGGTAGAGATGGATGTTTACTTCAGAGCAAAGGGCAGGCATTTTACTGCCCTAATGATTTACTGCACATTATAAGAGATTTGGCTTCCTGAAGCTCAGGGTCCTTCTCCTATAATTCAACTCACTGCATGTATAGGTGTCCCTTGGCCCTTTTCATGTCCCCCTGGGGAAGCTGGGTCACCCAAACTGACATAAGAAAATAAATGGTAACACTCTGGCTGCTGTTATCACTATGAGTAACAAAGTCCATTGTCTCTGACCTAGGAGGCTATGTCTTATGGCAGTATCCTTGAACATGTGCTAGGCCAATTTCCTATTTGCAAATAGTGTAAAATCTCAGACCCTTCAAGATTATTCGTTTTCTCACAAAAGTAACAGTTATATTTTTTACTAATTTCCTGATACACCTCTATAATATGTCTTTTCCTACACATGAGGGGACTTGAAAAAGTCTGTGGGAAAATGGAATTAAGAGCTGCAAATAAAAGTTGTGAACTTTATTCCTCAACATAAGTTCCATCAAGGTCAAGACACTTTTGTAAGTGATGATATCAGCCATTTAGTCCATCTTTTTTTCATTTAGTCCATCTATACAGAACTGAGGGTCCTGAGAATTTAACCATGTCAATGTAGTCTTTTTACATGATTAACTGAAGAAAAAAGGAAACTCCTTTAAGATTAGGAAATAAAAATGAGTCAGAAGGAGTCAAATAAGGACTGTAAGATGGATGCCTAATGATTTGCTATGAAAGCTTTTGGCGATCATTAAAAAATCTGGAGACAACAGATGCTGGAGAGGATGTGGAGAAATAGGAACACTTTTACATTGTTGGTGGGAGTGTAAATTAGTTCAACTATTATGGAAGACAGTGTGGCGATTCCTCAAGGACCTAGAAATAGAAATTCCATTTGACCCAGCAGTCCCATTACTGGGTATATATCCAAAGGATTATAAATCGTTCTATTATAAAGACACCTGCACACGTATGTTCATTGCAGCACTGTTTACAATAGCAAAGACTTGGAACTAACCCAAATGCCCATCGATGATAGACTGGACAGGGAAAATGTGGCACATATACACCATGGAATACTATGCAGCCATAAAAAATGATGAGTTCATGTCCTTTGTAGGGACATGGATGAATCTGGAAACCATCATTCTGAGCAAACTGACACAAGAACAGAAAAATCAAACACCGCATGTTCTCACTCATAGGCAGGTGTTGAACAATGAGAACACATGGACACAGGGAGGGGAGCATCACACACTGAGGTCTGTGTGGGGGGGGACTAGGGAAGGACAGTGCAGGGTAGGGAGTTGGGGAGGGATAACATGGGGGAGAAATGCCAGATGTAGGTGATGGGGATGGAGGCAGCAAACCATATTGCCACATACGTACCTATGCAACAATCCTGCGTGTTCTTTGCATGTACCCAGAACCTAAAGAGCAATTATATATATATATATATGTGTATATATATATGTGTATATATATATATATACACACATATATATATGTATATATATATGTATATATAAAAGCTTTTGTAATATTGGCTATGTTTGATAAGAGAAATGAGCAGGAGCATTGTCATGGTGGAGGACTCTGATAGTTTTCCTGGGGTGTTTTTCTGCTAAAGCTTTGGCTATCTCAAACCACTTTAATAATAGCCAAATATTATCATCCTTTGGTCCTCTAGAGTGCCCACAAGCAAAACATCTTGAGATCTCAAAACACAGTTGACACAACATTTCCTCTTGATCAACTTGCTTTTGCTTTGATTGGACCACTTCTACTTTTTGGTAGCCATCGCTTTGATTGTTGTTTGTTTTCAGGATTGTATTGGTAAAGCCATGTTTCATCTTCTGTCACAATACTTTGAAGAAATCCTTCAGGATCTTGATCCCCACTTATTTAAAAATTCCATTGAAAGCTCTGCTCTTGTCTGTAGATCTGGGTGCAGTGGACTTGGCACCTGTTGAGTGGAAAGTTTGCTCAGCTTAATTTTTTCAGTCCAAATTGTATAAGCTGAACCAACTGAGATGTCTGTGGTGTTGGCTGTTGTTTGCGTTGTTAATCGTTGGTGGTCCTCTTCAGTTAGGACATGAGCAATATAAGTTTCTTCCTTGAAAATTGATGTGGATAGTTTGCTGCTTCGGGCTTCATTTTCAACATTGTCTTGTCCCTTCTTAAAATAAGGTATCCGTTTGTAAACTGCTGGTTTCTTTCAGGCATGGTTCCCCTAAACTTTTCATAAAGCAGAAACTTTTCACTATTCTTCAACTCAAGCTTGACCATAAATTAGATTTTTGTTCTAGCATCAGTTTTAGCAGATTTCGTGTTGCTCTGATAGGGACTTCTTTCAAACTGATGGCTTATCCTTCTTGTGCCACAAACTAGATCCTGTGTAGCGAAGTTATAACAAGTTGGTATGTTTATTTTGATGCAAAATAATTTAAAATCCATGCATAGTATTTTCATAATATGCATTTTCTGAGAACATTTTGAAGACTCCTTATATTTTTGGTGAAAAATCTTTGATTATTTTTTCTTTTGATTAAGATTTTATAAAATTACTTTCTATAGAAAGAATAGAAAATATCACTTGGTTGTGAAAATTTCTAGCGTGGTTGATGAATATTTATTTTTTCAGTGTTAACGATTGGGATGTGTAACCTCTGACTCACACACAGATTACTCCTGGTTTGTAAGCCTGCTGTAGGTTTGTGTTTTAAGAGCAGATGAATTCTGAACATTCTATTTTACAAGATTCTCATCAAAAAACTACATATGAAATATAATAAATATCTATATATGCACGAGAGTTATAATTGTATGTGCTGTTTATAGTTAGTATATTTCTAACAAGATGGAAATGAAAATTAAGTTTTCTACTTACAGTTTTACACATCTGATGATTGGAAGAATTTTCTACAGACTATTTTCTGGCTCCATCCATTTCGAAGTTTCTTTCTTTCCCACTACTGCATACATCTAGATGTGCAGGCATCTAGGGCACATTTGTAATGTGATCTGACGTGTGATGCCAGGATTTTGTGTGGTGTTGACACAATAGCCTTCACAGTGGTCGGGGGAGAACCCCTGGATATCACTCCTGTGCCATTATGGCATTTAGAAATGACTCTCAGCCATGAACACATAACCACTAAACCCCAACCAAATGGATCTCTGACTCAGTTTCCCCTGAGCTGGATACCCTAAACACCTTTGGCAACTGAACCCCAGTTCATGTGAGGATAAGTGTGCTGACAAGCAAACCAGAATGGAAAGAGACAGTGATCTTAACTAGTTGTGGTAAATACTTTTTTTTGCAAATTTTACAAAACTATACAACCCCTTGACCATATTTGCTACACACCCCTCTGAGAGTCTTAAAAGGGACTGATTGTAGGACTCTGTCAGTGGACTGTGAGAGCAGGGCAGGGCGGGGACATTCAAGCCAGTCTTCATCCAGCCCAGCACCAGGTACAAATGGGATCTGAATTCACACCACTCTTTTTTTTTCTGATGACACAACAATGTGAGAGCAGACCGTCAGACTCTAAATAGAACACAATCCTTTCCACCGATAATCTTGCCAGCCTGTCTCTTCTATTTATGGCCCTTTCTAGGTCTTGCCTTTCTTAATTCTTTTACTTCTTTTTAAAGTATAAATAATGTTGTGTGCACATGACTCACGATTCTTGACAATGCTTTTCCCTCATTTTATTCTCAGAGTTTTATATATTTTCTTTGGTTTCTATTAATATCTTATTTTGAAGTTTCTTCATACCATTTTTTTTTCTTATTCCTTGTCTCAGTCACTTATAAACAACACACATACATTCTCCTACCATTATTAATTATTGCACACATTGCCTATGAAACTCTCTGTCTTCTTCACCATCTATCCTGAGACACCTCCCTTGGGAATATCTTTCTATTTCTTTCCTGGTTTCCCAAATGCCCCAGTTCCAGTGGCCTCCAATTTTTAAAATTGCTTAATTGCCTGGTTTAAACTTACACTTTGTCAGTCAAAATTATTTTGTCTGCAAGACCTCAAATTCTGAAGTTTGTGTTATCACAACTTCTTATCTTTTCCCTCTATCATTCATTCTTAACCAACCTAATTTTTTTATTTTTTAAATTGATACGTAATAGATGTAGATATTTTGGGAGTAAATGTGATAAACTTAATATATTCATATAATGTGTATAGATCAAATTAGTATAATTGGGCTATTTATCATCTTAAATATTTGCATTTTCTTTGTGTTAGAGACATTCAAATTATTCTCTTCAAGCTTTGTTGAAATATGTAACAGATTATTGTGAACTATATTTGGCCTACTGAGTTATCAAACACCCTACTGATTTATGAAACACTACTAGGTCTTATTTCTTCTATCAAACTTTATGTTTGTACCCATTCTTAACTAGCTTTCTGTCCTCATATTTTCTTTCAGTCCTTTGATATACTTTTCTCAGTTGTCTTATTGTTTAATATTTATTATGTATTGTGAGCTGGGAATGTGCTAAATACTGTGCTATGTAAAAATTTATTTTTCAAGGAAATTATGGGAATAGGTGCTATTATTATCTTGATTAAAAATTTGAAGCTTAGAGAGGACATAAAATTACCAAGCCTACAGGCGTAGCAGGTGCAGAACCAGAGCTTGATGTAAGGCTGGATAAACTTCAGTTCTCTACCCGATCTCTGGCTTCACTACCCATTTTGTAGTGATGAACTTTTTAACTTCTCTAGGCTAACCCCTAGAAAACCGGACTGTTGCATATTGCCAAATAAATCTCAAAATATAGATAAATATATGTGTAAAATCCATGCCATTTTTTAGATCCATTCTTCTGTTCAACATGTTTTTGATCGCATTTTGTTGATTTTTGATATTTCTTACAGTGGTTGTTTGGTACCATCTCAAACCCCCAACCCTATGCTATCTATATTTGGTTGAAGCCTCTCAGTAGAATCTCTCTCAATTCATTCCACTGAAGTTCCCTCCCTCCCTCCTTCCCTTCCTTTCCCTTCCCTTCCCTTCCTTTCCCTTTCCCTTCCCTTCCCTCTTTCCTTTTCCTTTTTTACTTTCTTTCCTTCCTTCCTTCCTCTCTCCCTCCCTCCCTTTACTTCTCCCTCCCTCCCTTCCTTCCCATTCTCCCCTTCCTCCCCTTTCTTCCCTTTCTCCCTCCCTCCTCCCCCTTCTCTTTTCTTCCCTTCCCTTCCCTTCTCCTTTTCCTTCCCTTCTCCCTTCCCTTCTCCCCTTCCGTTTCCTTTCTTCTTCCTCCCCTCCCCTCCCTCCCTCCCCTCCCCTCCCCTCCCCTCCCCTCCCCTCTCCTCCCTTAGGATGTGATATCTTTCCAATACTGGAACTTCCATCTTTTGTCTTGGCTCTACAACTTCTAGGACATTACTCCATTACCTGTGCTGCCTCTCTTATTTATTCAATAAGAAATAATCCTGTCTTTCATGACACATTAAAATTATGTTTACTCTTATAACTACCAAGATTTTGTTGCATTTTAATTTTTTGCATTTGGCATTCATTTCCTTCACTCACTGAAATGCTGACCTCAAAAAACAAACAAACAAACAAAAAACAGTAGATATTGTCTAAACACTGAGTATAATCCTTTTCTATTAGTTGTTATCTTCATTAAATCACTGTAACACTTGACACTCTTCTCTTACTGGGAAGAAGAAGGTGGTCAGAACTCTGAGCAAGGCCTCTAAATTCAGAAATGGCTTTGAACTTGGGCTCTTCAACTAAACCAACTGTGAGATTTTCAGTTAACCTCTCTGAACCTCAGTTTCCACATCTCCAAGAGAGGACTTTTATATATACCTTTAGGCTACCTTGGAGGGTAAAGTAAAATTATTTCTGTAAAATTCTCAATACGTTTCTGATTTATAACAAATATTCAGTAAATGGTAACTATCTCTGTTATGTCTACTAATAAATATGTGGTTACTAAAACAATATCTAGCACATAATAATTTGTTTCTGTTTATCTTCCTCCACTAACTTCTCTTTTATTTTATGTATGTTGTATATTATTGTCTTTTCACTTACCTTTTAAACAAATGTTTTTCTCTTTCTGTGGTCATGGCTTCTTCTCATTCTCTAAGAATATGTTGCCAGGTCTAATCCTTAGACCACCTATTTCACATCTACATATTTGTGGTTCTGTCCAACTACATCCTTTCCTGTACCCGCTGCTATCACCTTTATGCCAGTGATATCTCCATGTGTATGTTTCCAGCGTCAAATATTTAAAATCAAAGCTTTTAAAATTATATACCTGAAAACATAATCATTGTAAAAATTCAAACAATATACATATATGTGAAGTAAAACTTGAAAATTCCTTTCCTTAACATCTAGTTTACAATATCTCTGGAGCAGGGGTGGGAAGCATGTGTCATACAGCTTGTCCTATGCATTTGTATCCAACAACAAAGACAACAGCACAGCATACTGGATTTGACATTTACAAATAATCTAATCCTAAACTGTGAATCTGTATTTTCATTTTTTTCTGTTATAAAACTTCATTTGGATGTCCCAATAGAAGGTTAAAATGTGACTTGTACAATACCACACTCGCATTCCTTCCCAAACTAGCATCTCCTCCTGACGATTTCTGCCTGCCACAGACGCTGTCCTTATCCCAGTCCTTGAGGATCAAACGCTTGGACTCTTGACCTCTTCTTCTCCTTCATTCCTCACCACATCCAATTGTCTGCCAAATTGTGTAAATTTCATCTCTGCAGTGTCTCTTTTGTCCTTTCCTTAAAATTCTCTGCCTGAGGATTTTGGCTCACACTGATAGTGTGATTCTGACCACCAATTTATTTAAGAATTGCTTTGCAGTTCTTTATTTTGTAGGAAAGATTTTTTCTTCCTAGACCAGTGCCAAATTTGAGATTCTTGTTCTTTCTTTCACTCTGTATTTCCCCTATCATATTTTACTTTAATTCTTTGCCATGTTTTCTGCTTTTGTTACTACAAGAGAAGCTCCTCAAGGACAGAGACCATATTGCCCAGGTTCAGTCTTCTAATACATTCTCCATCTTGGGCCTTTATTTTTCTTTTCTGATGCTAAATCAAACAATGGTGCTTCATAGTGTTGATTTTTGAACTTGATTCAGCAGTCTGGAAATTTTCCCACCTCTAGTTTCTTAATCTATTCTACACACCACTGGGTTGTTGGGGGAGGATCTTCCTAAAACTCAGTGCAATCATGTCACTCTCACTCAGACTGTGTGCTAGCTTTCCATTGACTACTGAATATGAGTACAGTTCTTCCCTTGGTATCAAGGCCCTCCGTGATATGACTGCAAAATATATTTCTGGTTTATCTATTCCATTGCCGCAGCTCTAGGTGAGCGAAAACACTGATACTCCTCACACTCCTTGCCATGGAAGTTTTCACAGTCTTCATTTAATGGCTTCACTGTCTTCCTCAGACTGCATTTACTTGCAACACCACGGTCTCCATCTCCATTTATTGACCTTTAATCATTTACAGTTTCAAGTCAAATGACACTTCCCCATAACCCTGGTGGATTTCATTGTATTTTCTTCTTTTCTTCTGTTTGGACTTTATCTCATTACTTAACTGAACTATGAGCTCCTTTCAGGGACTCTCTCTTTGTATCTCTGTACCTCTTGCAGTGTCTTGCATAGGGAATACGTATTTGGAAAATTAAACATTAGGAGTTGCTCTTGGAGGGAAACAAGTGACTTTTCGGGAAGGTTACCTGCTTTTGGAGGGGAAAAAGAGAATAATAGCAATTGTTATAAACATTAATTAATCAATTTTGCATTTATCCGATACATATTTATTGGATAGATACTCTGTGTCAGGCATTGTGCTAGGTACTAAAATGTGATGGGAAATGGGCAACATTACCTTTGTCCTCAAGGAGTTTAAAATGTAGCAGCAAAGCAGACAGCGTAAAAAAAGCAAATCAAATAGAGAGTAATGGGGAGTACAGGATGCAGTGTGGACACAGAGCCGGGGAGTCTGACCTGTCTGCTGAACATAGAGGAGGTGGCAATCTGAAGAACGTGTAGGATCTACTCAGGAGGCTGGGTGGGTGTGGCAGTGTTTTCTACAGGGAAACAGTGTATGTGATGGTCTTGTGGGTAGAGCACACACGGTACATGAGACAAGTTTGATTTAGCTGGTGTATAGGCTAAAAAGTGTGGCAAGCGATATGTGGAAGGGGCCCAAATCACAGAAGGTCTTATAAACCACGGTAAGGAGTTTGAACTTTTCCCCCTGAAGACAATGAGGAACCATTGCAAACTTTTTAAAACAGGAGATATTTGATAAGATTTGTGTTTTGGGGGTTTCCCTTTGGTGTGGAAAATGGAGACAGAATAAATTTAAAAAGATGTATTAAAATCTGTTCTAGGAATCCAGGCAAGGTGGAAAGAATGGGGAGAGAGAGAGAGGGGGAGAGAGAGAGAGAGGGGGGAGAGAGAGAGAATATGATGATGATGATGATGATGAGAATGTATTAATCTAGGGAAAAGGCTGTGTAATTATGAAAAATGTTTAGGAGGCTGTACCACTGCTCAGTATAGCTGTTAAAAATTCTGGCTCTCTAAATCCTGGTTTTGTATTTCTAGCTAAACAAACTCATAATTACTTAACATCTCTAAACCTTAGTTTCCTCATCTGTAAAACAGAGATAATAAATAACCCTTACCTTGAAGGTTTTTAGGATTGAATTAGGTAATGCATGTATGAACTCTTTGCTCAGTGCTTGGTGTGCAGTGAGCACTCAATAAATAATTTTTTTTTTTCTTTAGAATCACACAATTTAGTATGTGAGTGACTGGTTGGGATGAAAGGGAGGGAGAAGACAATGAGATTATCCAACTTCTAGCTTACCTAATAAGTGGATAATGGTGCCACTCATTGAAATTTGGAAGTGAGTTTTGAGAAGGGAAGGGAAGATAATGAGTTTGGATGAAGATGTAGGAATTTGAATTTATAGGTCTGGAATTCAGGAGAAAGATTTGAGTGTTACCTGCTTAAGAATACTCTTGAAAAGACAGACAAGATTCTATATTCCCACATCTCTGTTACCCCTCAATCCATTTAGATGTTGCATCTACTCCTACCACTCTGCAGAAAGTGGAGTGCTCTAGTTGCTAATCAAATTTATGTGAGTGGATGAGCATGTCAGGGGAGGGGAGGGGGTGTGATGCTAGTGGAGCAGACAGTGGAGAGAACCCAGGAAACACCAGCTTGTAAGGTGCGGGCAGAGGACCAGGAGGCTGTAGAGGAGAAGGGAGTTTGCCACCAGAAGAAAAACCAGATTATGGCATTGCCATGAAGCCAAGTTGACCAAGTGCTTCAGGAAGGAGGGAGTGGTCAATGGTTCCACTGAGAGTAAAGTAGGGTAAGATCTAAAAATTGTTCATTGATTTAGCAATCAGGATATTATTGGGAAACACTTCCCCTTTCATAGTGTGGTGGGAACAGAAACAAGATCTGAGTGAATGGAAAGCTGATTAGGATGTGTGAAACTAGAATCCTGGCAATCCAGTCCTTTCAGGGTATTGGGCTGTTGAGCATTGAGGCAGAACAGAGGGTGGAAGAGGGGGAGTAAAGTTAGAGAATTTGTTTTGTTTCGAAAAAAGAAAAAAGGCATTTGCATTAGCATATTTAAGTGAAGACAGGAAGGAGCCTGTAGAAAGGAGGAAATTAGAGAGAAGCAGGTGATGACAGAACCTGAACTCTGGATTAGAGAGCAGGGCAGCCTATGAGAACATCCTGGAGTTGAAAGATGAAAAATTAGAGATTCTAGCATGAGGAGCCAAAAATAAGCCCATTATGACATTTTGGTACACAATCTTATCTTTCAGAAGATAAAAGGGCTTTGGGATAAAGGAAAGAAATTTCTGTGACGCATTTTGCAGTAGATGGCTTTCATGAAGCTCAGGGGCTGAAACATGAAAAAAGTGTTGCATATGAAAGAACGTTCGGATGTGAGCCACACTTGGACCTCGAGGAAGTAAGGTCATAAAGAAACTTCTCATGAAGAATAATAGGTAGTTGAAGCTGAATAGCGTGAATATACATAGCTTTCATTTTCATTTTTAAAAATTTTATTCACTTATTTATTCTTCATATATAACATAAGTCAGGAAAAAGCAAATTATTTTGTAAGAATTTTAGAGAAATGCGGTGTGTTTACTTTTAATATGAGAAGACATGGACATTTCTGTGTTAATTTTAGAGAATGTTTTATTTTTTATCTGTCACTTCCTCAAAATCTTCTGTCTCCCAACCACATACATTCCATATTTTTGACAAATGGGCCTTTTATGCACAAGTTTCATAATCAAATTGGTTCAAGAATAAATTGCTGCAAGTGAAACTTTCTTATATTCACCCTTGTGACAGCTAATGAAGATGAATGGGGGGAAAAAGAGGGACTGTGCTTTGTGGCAGAAGCTCTCATTCCCCACTGTGTTGGCTAAAGGCAATTTTGTTTCAAAGAAAACTGAATAGAATCATCTAATTGCTTAATTCCTGCTGAAAGCCATTGGCAGCCAGCCTGCTCAAATACCCAGACTTTTATTTAGAGAACAAGTGTATCACTCTTGCATACACGTGCAACAGAAACCTTATAGTTTTCCTCGTTGAACATTTGCCATTATCAGAAAATGTTTATATTTGATCTGCAGAAAAAAGAACTATTCGCCTTTCATCGATGTTCAAATTAACCATCTGAACAGACATTTCAGATGGCTTTAATTCTGGGAAATACAGCAATTAGGGAATGACTAGAAATTTGGAGGTCACAGGTAATTTTTTTTTTTGACAGGGTCTCCTTCTGTCACTCAGGCCGGAGTGCAGTGGTGCTGTCTTAGATCACTGCAGCCTAGACCTCCTGCGCTCAAGTGATCTTCCCGCCTCAGCCTCCCAAGTATCTGGGACCACAGGCATGTGACACCATGTCTGGCTTTTTTTTTTTTTTTGCTTTTTGTACAGTGGGGGTCTCACTTTCTTGAGCAGTCTGGTTTTGAATTTCTGGGCTCAAGTGATCCTCCTGCCTTGGCCTCCAAAAGTGTTAGGATTACAGGCATGAGCCACTGTTCCAGCTGACAGGTAAATTTGAGAATGGTTTCTGCCTTCAGCTGGTTTAAAAATTAGGACGCCAGTCAAATATGTGACACAATTGGGACCCTCATACTTTGCAGGTGAGAGTCAAATTGGTACAAACAATCTGAAAAACTATTTGGCAGTATCTATTAAAGGCAAATATATACCAGCATTGTCGTCCAGCAATTTCACTACTGAGCATTGCCTAACATAAACGATTCGGAATGCTCATACTTGCATTAGTTAGAGTAGCCCCAAACTAGAAACAACTTAAGTATCCTTATACAGAATGAATACTTGTATAACAATAAAAAAGAATGAAGTATTGATCCAAGCAACAACATGGATGAATCTTAAAAGCAATGTTAAGTAAAATAAGCCAGATATGACAGAATAGATACTGTGTCTGTATGGTTCCATTTTTTAAAGTTCAAAGAAATGTAAAATTGATCCTTGAGGATAAAAGTTAGAATAGTGGTTATTCTTAATGGGGGTTGACCTGGAAGAGAGGCAGGGAAAAATTCTGTGGTGCTGGAGATGTCTTAGACTCCAGTGTGATTGTAAAGGGTGGTGATTATAAGAGGGTAAAAATTTATTGAGCTGTATATTTCAAATATACATAATAGTATAAGTCGTAAGTTGATTTTAAAAATAGACCATCTCGGTCAGGTGTGGTGGCTTACGCCTGTAATCCTTGCACTTTGGGAGGCTGAGGTGCGTGGATCACAAGGTCAGGAGATAGAGACCATCCTGGCTAACACAGTGAAACCCTGTCTCTAGTAAAAATACAAAAAATTAGCCAGGTGTGGTGTCATGCACCTGTAATCCCAGCTACTCGGGAGGCTGAGGCAGGAGAAGCCCTTGAACCGAGGAGGTGGAGGTTGTAGTGAGCCAAGATCGCACCATTGCACTCCAGCCTGGGAAACAAGAGTGAGACTTTGTCAAAACAAAAACAAAAACAAAACAAAACAAAAAACCAGAAAACGAAAATAGACCATCTCTCTGATTTCTTAACAATCTTTTTTACTTATGGAAAAGGAGAAAGCAGGCAATAATCAGAACTTGCCTCCTTCACCATGACTTTGTGGGCCCTGCATATTTCAGGTAAATCAGATTAAGTGACAAATCGTCACTACACTGAGTAACTGATTTTCAGTTAGGAGGTAACAACTGTAATGATTGAATATTTATTGGATTTAAAGTAGTTATTAAAGATAAATTTGATTTACAGAGCCATAGAGGCTTTGAAAGCATTCTGTAAATAATCTTTGTGAATTTGCCGTATCCATAAATCAGTAGTCATAGGCCTTTGACTTTGACCATTTCTATGTCCCTTGATTTGCTCTCTTGGGACCCATGGCCTTATCTAGCGCGACCCTAGGCTTTGCTTCAAGTCCTTTCATAGGCTTTTTTAATGGCCAGATTTCACCTTCCTTACAATTTGATCCATTTGGAAATAGATAAGATAGTACTTTAGCAAGCACAAGAAAGTTAAAAATGTCTGGAATTTTAGAAAATGTTAGGGGAAGACCTAATTTTCACAACAGCAGTCCATTCTTTCAATAGATGATAAAGCTTGCATGAGGAAGGCTCTCTGTTTCCAATGTGGCTGAAGAAATTGAACTTGGTTATAGCAAAACACACCAGAATGATGAGGAAGAATTTGAGAATAGGAAATGACTCTAGAGATCATTGCACCCTCATGTTTCTGAGAGCATGAACAACATACAATTTAAGGGTACTATCTTTAGATCTCTTCATTTATTATGCCTGTTCATATTTAACTGATGGAAGAATAGAAAGCATATGCATTGGCATCACTAGAAGGATACCAATACTTTTTACCTCACTCAATGTTTTGTTTTTTTCTTTGAGATGGACTTTTGCTCTTGTTGCCCAGGCTAGAGTGCAATGGTGCAATCTCGGCTCACTGCAACCTCCAGCTGCTGGGTTCAAGCAATTCTCCTGCCTCAGCCTCCTGAGTAGCTGAGATTACAGGCACGTGCCATCACTCCTGGCTAATTTTTGTATTTTAGTAGAGATGGGGTTTCACCATGTTGGTCAGGCTGGTCTTGAACTCCTGACCTTAGGTGATCCACCTGCCTTGGCCTCCCAAAGTGCTGGGATTATAGGCAAGAGCCACTGTGCTTGACCTCTACTGGATTTTAGTTTTTATTTGGGCCGTGAAATTGTAACAGTGAACAAGATAGACTCTGGAGTTGGAGCTGAGTGTTCAGGGTCTTCTGTTTACTAGTTCTATGATCACTGACAAGTTACTTAACTTCTCTAAGCTCCAGCTTCTTTATCTCTAAAGTGGAGTTTATACTAGTGTCTGACTCATTCGAATGTTAGGATTAAATGAGACGACATGCACAGCACTTACCACTTAGCAGAACAAAGCCTGATACATCTTAGCAGCTCAATAACTGTTACCTAACTTCACCATCAAACAATAATACTAATAGAATAATAATAATAAATATTAGCTTATAATCGTGCAGTTAATCTGGTGAAAACTTCTCCACGTACAACTGCCAGTGTGTTATAAATGACCAGCACTTCCTCTCCTTTTTTTTTTATCCCTGAGCCTGCTAACGGTGTTTATCCTCCATGCAGAATTGAGCCAATTTATATAACAGTTTTAGAAGTGAGGTAAATAGGATGAGATTCATTAGTGTTGGACTGATTTGTGCCTAACAACCCCATGGGACATTTCTTGACAGCTAAGCCACCTAGCCCCCACGGCGCCAGTTAATAGAAAAGCTTCATCTGTAGTGAATTCATTTGTTATTGCAGTGGGAACATTCAATTTCCTCCTCTGTTTTATTTGCAACTGCATTAGGCTCAGAGTTTCTGAATATTTTTGTTTTAAAGATATTGTTTATATTTGAAATTAGTATTCAGAGAAGCAAAGGCTCTTTCTAATTTGGAGGCAGTGTACGGGGTAATACAGACTTTATGGCCCCGTTAGAATGTGACAGTAATGTAGCTGTGGGAGCGGGAGGGGCATAAGCTCCTGTTGAGTTGAACAGAGTACCATGTACCTGAACTTTTGTACATTAATTAGGTGGAAGTATCTATCTCTATTAAATTGAGCATTATAATCATTGCCAGTTATTTAGTGATATTAGATAAACGAACAGAAAGAAAATATTTAAAAATATATATTCATATCAGATGGCTCCTTGTAGACCAAAATATCTATTTGTTTGATTCAAATTGTTATGTATTTTATTTTATTTTTTAAAATGGGGTCTCACTCTGTCACCCAGGTTAGAGTACAGTGGCATCTTTGCTCAACCTCCATCTCCCAGGCTCAAGTGATCCTTTCACCTTAGTCTCCCTAGTAGCTGGGACTATAGCTGGTCACTACAACACTGGCTAATTTTTTCTATTTTTTGGTAGAGACAGGGTTTTGCCTTCTTGCCCAGGTTGGTCTTGAACTCGTGAGCTCGGGAAGTCCATCCTTCTTGGTCTCCCAAAGTGCTGGCATTATAGGCATGAGCCACCACACCCAGCCTTTTATGTCTTAAGTGGTAATTTTGTTATGAAAAAACAATCTAAACATGATTTCCAACTTATGTAGTGTCAATTTTACCGTTCTAATGTAGAGATAATTCCCTTCTTTGGAGAATCATTCTTTGAAATTGAAGAATGGGTTCTTCAATTAGTAAAAAGCATGAATTACACGGAATATTTAAAGGACTATTCCTAGTGACTTTCGCTTATTTTACATTCACTTATTTGGTGCCAACAAAATACATAAGACCCTATGAACATGAAACAACTCTGATCATGGACATTAAGATTCTTCAGTCTGTGACCTGTAACCTATTCTGTACCCAGTGTTTCCATTAAGACATACTGTATTGTTTGAGTCACTAAGGCATCCATTGACTCAACTCTACTTCTTTTGTACCATACAAATTTTTAAAAAGCATCAAAGCTGGAGTGGAGAAAGATGGCCAAATAGGAACAGCTCTGCTCTGTAACTTCCAGTGAGAGCAATGCAGAGGGTGAGTGATTTCTGCATTTCCAGTTGAGGTACCCAGCTCATCTAATTGGGACTGGTTAGACAGTGGGTTCACCCATGAGGGACTGCACCACGAGGAATGAATTCCAGCCCACATACTGTGCTTTTCTCATGGTCTTTGCAACCCACAGACCAAGAGATTCCCTTGGGTGCATACACCACCATGGTCCTGGGTTTCAAGCACAAAGCTGGGTGGTCATTTGGGCAAACACTGAGCTAGCTGCAGGAGTTTTTTCATACCCTAGTGACACCTGGAATGCCAGTGAGACTGAAGCATTTACTCCCCCTGGAAAGGGGGTTGAAGCCAGGGAGCCAAGTGGTCTAGCTCAGCGGATCCCCACCTGCATGAAGCCCAGCAAGCTAAGAACCACTGGCTTGAAATTCTTGCTGCCAGAACAGCAGTCTACATCAGCCTGGGGTGCTTGAGCTTATTGAGGGGAAGGGTGTCCACCATTACGGAGGTTTAAGTACGCAGTTTTCCCCTCACAGTGTAAACAAAGCCTCTGGGAATTTTGAACTGGACAACTTGGCAAAGCCACTGTAGCCAGACTGCCTGTCTAGATTCCTTCTCTCTGGGCAGGGCATCTTTGAAAGAAAGGGAGCAGCCCTAGTCAGGGGCTTATAGATAAAACTCCCATCTCCTTGGGCAGAGCATTTGGGGGAAGAGGTGACTGGGGGCACAGCTTCAGCAGACTTAAACGTTCCTGCCTGCTGGCTCTGAAGAGAGCAGTGAATCTCCCAGCACAGTGCTCGAGCTCTGCTAAGGGACAGACTGCCTCCTCAAGTGGGTCCCTGACCCCAGTGCCTCTTGACTGGAAGACACCTCCCAACAGGGGTTGACAGACACCTCATGCAGAAAATCTCCGGCTGGCATCTGGTGGGTGCCCCTCTGGGATGAAGCTTCTAGAGGAAGAACCAGGTAGCAATCTTTGCTGTTCTGCAGCCTTCACTGGTGATACCCAGGCAAACAGGGTCTAGACTTAGGCAGAAAGATCGCTTGAGCCCATGAGTTCAAGGTTACAGTGAGTTGTGATCATGCCACTGCACTCCAACCTGGGTGACAGAGTGAGACACCATTTTTTCAAAAGAAAAAAAAAATACCATATGGTCCAGAAATTCTACTTCTAGATATATGCCCCAAAGAATTGAAGAAGGGACTTGTATGTATTTGTAGGTCTGTGTTTATAGCAGGATTATTTACAAGATCCAAAATGAGGGAGCAAGCCAAATGTCCATCAACAGATGAATAGGTAAGCAAAATGTTGTATAGACACACAAGGGGGCCGGGTGCAGTGGCTCATGCCTGTAATCCCAGCACTTTGGGAGACCAAGGTGGGTGGATCACCTGAGGTCAGGAGTTTGAGACCAGCCTGGACAACAAGGTGAAACCCTATCTCTACTAAAAATACAAATTAGCCAGGCGTGGGCACACACCTGTAATCCCAGCTACTCAGGAGGCTGAGGCAGGAGAATTGCTTGAACCCTGGAGGTGGAAGTTGCAGTCAGCTGAGATCACTCCACAGCGCTCTGGGTGACAGAGTGAGACCCTGCCAATAAATAGACACACAGTGGAATATTATTCAGCCTTAAAAAGGAAGGAAATTCTGATACATGCTACAACATGGAGAAATCGTGAAGACATTATGCTAACTAAAATAAATTAGTGACAAAAAGGACACATACTGTGTGATTTCACATGTGGGATCTTTGGAATCCTCCAATTCATGGAGACAGGTGGTGGAATGGTGATCTTAAGGGGCTGAGGGGCTGGGGGTGGGAGGAATGGGGAGTTCTTGTTTGATGGGTGCTGACTTTCAGTTTTGCAGGATGGAGAGCATTCTGGAGATTGGTTGTGAAACAATGTGAATGTTAGTGGCACTGAGCTGTACCCTTGTAAATAGTTGAGATGGTAAATTTTATGTTTTGTGTATTTTACCACAATTAACAACAATAAAAACAGTATCTGCCACTAGAATTTGGTGCAGGAGAGAAGCAATAGGGAGAGGTGAGAAATACGGTAATCAGACATGTGCATTAGCTGATCTAGCCAGTGTCTTCAGAAGTTTCCTGGGTATTACTAATTGTTGCTGTGTTGGAACATGGGTCCAGTGTTGTCCAACACCTTTTTTTTTTTTTAATACGAAATGAGCAAACCAATCCTGACATTTAATTAATGATAACTAATATAAGTATTTAAAATATTCTGTGTGAAGATTAGTAAAATGTTGATAATTGTAGAAGTTGGGAGATGGGCACACACAGTAGTTCATTTTACATTCCCTTCCTTTTCTGTATGTTTGAAATTATTATAATAAAATTTTTTGAACCCTTCCCCCTTAGAATACACAAGCAAAATGGAATGCAAATGATGGTTTGGTAATATGGAGACAACACAGCTGGAATTGGAGCTCTGAGCAAAGAAAGAACATTTCGAGGCTGGGGTGCACCTCCCCATAGAGATTCTGGGTACAGGCACTACTTTGAAATAACATAGAACTTTAAGTGCTCTTGTTTGTGGAGCTACCAAGCTGAGATGGTTCTCCTTTCCTGCTTTTCTTCCACTCTTTTGGCTCCTTTTACCTAGAAAAAAATGGTTATCAATCACACAACTTCTGCATTTTACCCTGATACAGTTCCCTATTTGCCAATTTCTTACGAACCAATTGGTTTAAAGAAATGCATTGTTGGCAGAAGACCGTAACTCGTTTGCTTTTAGGATTTGCCCTGATAAACATTTTGTGTTTCAATTCAATTCAGTTCAATTTAACTCTACTCAATTCAACTATAATTTGCCGAGTGCCTACTTTGTGCAGATTCCTTAAATAAATGTGTTTAAAAATAGACCTGGTCAGGTAATGTATTACTGAATTCTAAGGTCTTCATTTTTTATGTCCCTATCCTATGTAGGCAGTAAGTCTTTGCTCAGAATGCTATATCAAAATACCTTGGACTCAGTAGTTTCTAAACAACAGACTTATTGCTCACAGTTACTGAGGCTGGGAAGTCCAAAATCCAGATGCAGGCAGATTCAATGTCTGGCGAGGGCCCATGTCCTCACAGTTGGTGCCCTCCATTTGGCCTCACATGATGAAAGGGGCTAACAAGCTCCCTTGGGTCCTTTTTATAATGGCAGTAATCCCAGTCATGAAGGTGGAACTTTCACAGTCTAATCACCTCGTAAAGGCCCTGTCTCTTAATACCATCACATTGCGGAATAGATTTCAACATACAGATTTTGAGGGGGACACAAACATACAGACCATAGCAGGTAGGAAGAATTATTTTGACATTGAATTCTTTCAAGAAGACCACATCAATTACCATTGTTCAGAATGAACTGCACATCAGTTAACGAATCAAAACAAACTGAAAGTTTATTTGTTCATTGGAAATGTCTAAGGGAAAACTTTAAAAGATATAATTCTATGGTGAGTGCTCATGAAAACTAAATGATTACATTATCTGTTTTGTTCAGTAGGAATATCTGCTTAAATCGGAAATAAACTTTTCAGGATAGCTCTACGGTTTTCTCTGGTGCAGTATTTTCTATGACGTATTCTGAAAAATAGTCACTCTCAGTGGTTGCCAATAAGCATTAAGTAAGTAGAGTCCATAATCAAGGAAGTCTGAGAAGTACTGATTAAGCAGAGGAAAACAGGTACCTTTACTATTACGCTTCTAAGAATTTTAATATTTTAATGTACCTTGTGAATTTCCCAGAAAAGGATGTTGTGCATCATTTACCAAAGTCATTTGTCCAGAATTCTAGGTAAGACTGTTGCTCTAAAAACATATTTAGTGAAATAAGAATCTATTTTGCATGACTTGGAAGTAAATAAACTATCCCCGTCTCCCTTGTTTCTTCCCTCCCTTTCTCTCTTCTTTCTTTCCTTTCCTCCCTGTCTCCCCTCCCTTGACAGTAAGAACAAGCGGAAACAAGCCTATATGTTGACATCCTAACTTCAACATCTTGCTTTCTAAATATTCATAAAACTCACCGTGTTTATTGGAGATTTTATGATGTACAAATCAAGCAGTATGAACAAGTTGCATTTTAAAAAAATTATATACATAACTAAGGCTGAGGTGTCCTGTACAGAGATTAAGGGTAACATTATGCCAGAGCATAGGTGAAATTAAGCAGTTTTGTATTCAATATCATAGTGTTTGGAAAATGGTTACTTGAATGTAATGTTGTACTTTTTGATTTACGTCAGTGGTCAGTTAACATTTGTGTTCATGCTAAAATCCCATTTTGCCTACTTTTTTACTAGTTTCAGTTTTGTTTTTACCAGTGGCACACTCAAAAATGAGAACATTTTTGACAACATGTCACATTATTTTATGCATTTTTGCCAGTCAGATTAAATGAGAAAATTGAATCCCAAACTAAGCATGAAATCACCTATCTTAAAAGATCTAAGAGTGAGCTTATTTTAAATTTGAACAATTTATTTTATTTCATTAGATTTTTCTCTACTGTCACTTCCTCTGCGAATACACTCTAAATGAAGTTAGCAGTTGACTGAGAGCATAGCATGTTAGATCAGCAAATTTGTGTGGTCAAAAATACCTTAAAATACTCTGTAGCTTACCTCAAAATATAACATACATAATTTATGTCTATAGCACTATATACGAATTCTTATTTTTGCCAAAGATTGAGAGCCACTGAGCTATATTAAAGGGAAAAAATATTAGGATAGTCTACAAAGCAGATATCTAGACATTCAAATTATTTGTCTTTAACTCTTCAGTTCTTAGCAGGTGAATAGAAGGTAGGTGGAGGATTCTAAAGCACTAATTATCTTTATTTTCTTCCCTCTTATATAACTATTAAGCTTCTATAAATTTTATGCAAATTAACACATTTATATGTTATAGCAGTACCTCATCTTTAGAGATGATAGTTTCTGTAGCTCAGTAGATAAATTAAGTGCTGAAGCTCCTACTTCAGTGATCCATAATACTTTGTGCATATCTTTATTGTAGCACTTCTCGCAACGTAGTTCAGTTACGTAGTTATATCCTCACTCCTGTAGGTAAGATATAGGTGAAATTACTTTGTACTACCAGTACCTTGGAAAGTGCCTCCAACGTGGTAGATGCTCATTTTTGTTGTTGTTGTTGAATTAACAGATCTGTATTTCAATCTTTGTGGATGATGCGTGCTTGCCCAATAGATTTTAATTGTTTTTGCATTATTGTTCATAATTTAACATTAAGAAACTACTTATGGAGCGGTTTTAGTTTCACAGCAATATTGAACAGAAGCAAAGAGTTCCCTTAAATCTCCTCCCTTCCCCACAAACTCCCCCCACTAACATCCCTCACCACAGTGGTACATTTATTACAACTGACGAACCTTATACTGGCACAGTGTTATCACCTAGAGTCCATAATTTACATTAGGCTTCACTCATGGTTTTTCACATTCTATGGATTTGGGTAAATAGATGATGACATATGTTCTTTGTAATATTATAAAGAATAATTTCACTGATGTAAATATTCTCTGTGCTCTGCCTATTCATCTCTCCCTCCATAATACTCTTGGCAGACACTGATCTTTTTACTATCTTCATAATTTTGTCATTTCCAGAATGTATAATAATTGGATTATACAGTAGGTAGTCTTTTTTTTTTTTTTTTAGGTTGGCTTCTTTCACTTAGCAATATTGCATTTTAGTCTGTTCAGGTCTTTTGACCATTTTTAAATTGGGTCATTTATTTTCTTATTGTTGAGTTTTGAGAGTTGTTTGTGTTTATTGGATAACTGTCCTGTATTAGCTGTGTCTCTAGCAACTATTTTCTCTCAGTTTCCTGCTTGTTTTCTCATTCTCTTGGCATTATCTTTTATACAGAAGAAGACATAAACATAAGCTAGAATGCAATCTAGGTTATCAATCATTTTTCATTGATAATGACTTTTGTGCTGTATTCAAGAAATCTTTGCCATACTATAGGTCATCTGAATTTTCTTCTGTTATCTTCTAGGAGTGTTACAGTTTTGCATTTTACATTTATTCTGTTACCTATTTTGAGTCGATATTTTTTGAATGGTGTAAAGTCTGTATCTACATTCAAAATTTTTGCATACGTACATCCAGTTGTTCAGCACCATTCACTGAAATAATTATTTTTGTTCCTTTGTGTTGCCTTTGATCCTCTGTCAAATATCAGTTGACTATATTTATATGGAACTACTCTCAACTCTCTATTCTGTTCTATTGATTAATTTATTCTTCTTTCACCAATATCACACTGTCTTGATTACTGTAGCTATACTAAGTCTTGGGGTTGAATAGTTTCAGTTGTCCTCTTTGTTCTTCTCCTCCAATATTATACTGGCTATTCTGGCTCTTTTGCCTCTCCACATGATACAGCTTGAATATTTGTTCCCACTAAAATCTCAGTTTGAATTTTAATCTCCAGTTTTGAAGGTGGGGCCTGGTGGGAGGTGTTTGGATCCCTCAGGGCTCACATCCCTTGTTGCGGACAGATCCCTCATGGCTTGGTGCTGCCATCATGATAGTGAGTTCTTGTGAGATCTGGTTCCTAAATGTGTGTGGCACTTCTCTCCCTGCTCTCTGGCTTGCTCCTGCTTTTACCATGTGATAAGCTTCCTCCCTCTTTGCCTTCAGCCATGATTATAAGCTTCCTGAGGCCTCCCTAGAAGTTGAGAAAGTGCCAGCACCGGCCGGGCGCGGTGGCTCACGCCTGTAATCCCAGCACTTTGGGAGGCTGAGGCGGGTGGATCACGAGGTCAGGAGTTTAAGACCAGTCTGGCCAAGATGGTGAAACCCTGCCTCTACTAAAAATATAAAAATTAACCGGGTGTGGTGGCAGGCACCTATAATCTCAGCTACTCTCGAGGCTGAGGCAGAGAATTGCTTGAACCTGGGAGGCAGAGGTTACAGTGAGCTGAGACCAACCTGGAACTAACACACCACATAAACCTTGTAATCAATTTGTCTATATCCACAAAGTAACTTGCTGGAATTTTGATTGGTATTTCATCAGATTTATAGGCCAAACTGGGAATCCCTGATACCTTGACAACATTGTGTCTTTCTCTTCATCATCATGGAATCTTTCTTGATTTATTGAACTCTTGATTTCATTCATTGGAATTTTGTAGTTTTCCTTGTATAGATGTTATACATAATTTGTTAGATTTGTAGTTAAGTATTTAATTTTTAAGTGCTAATGTAATTTTAGTATGTTTTTAATTTTAAATTCCACTTGGTCATTGCTGGTATACAGGAAAGCAATGTACTTTGGTATATTAACCTTGTATCCTGCAATTTTCCCATGGTAGCTTATTAGTTAGAAGAATTTTTGTCTTGATTCTTTTGAAAATTCTACGTAGGCAATCATGCCATTGGTAAACAAAAACAGTTTAATTTCGTCTTTCTAATCTGTATACCTTTTATTTGCTTATTTTTGGCCGAGTTTCATTTACTAGGACTTGCAGTGTTATGTTAAGCAGTGGGGAGAAGAGACATTTTTGCCTTGTTCCTGATCTTAGTGGGAAAGCTTCCAGTTCCTTACTATTAAATATGATGTTGGCTGTAGGATCTTATAGGTATTCTTTATGAAGTAGAGGAAATTTCTCTCTATGCCTAATATGCTGAAAGTTTTTAATCAGTCATGAGTATTAGATTTAGTTAAATGCTTTTTCTGCATCTATTGATATAGTCATGTGATTTTTCTTCTTTAGCCGGTTGGTGGATTACATTAATTGATTTTCAAATGTTGAACCAGTCTTCTTGCATACCTGGGATAAATCCCACTTGATAGTGATGTGCAATTTTTTTTTTTTTTGGCCTGCCCCATTTAACCATTTTAAAGTGTAAAAACTATTTTAAAGTGTACATTTACAATGTTGTACAATCGTCAACGCCATCTAGTTCCAAACATTTTCATTACCCCCAAAGGAAACCCCATGCCCATTAAGCAGTCACTCCCCATTCTTTCTCCAGAGTTCAGACTCCTGCCCTTGCCCCTGGCAACCACCAGTCTGGTTTCAGGCTCTATGGATTTGCCTGTTCTGGATATTTTATATAAATGGAATCATACTA
Source organism: Ateles fusciceps (assembly GCA_036589455.1). Classification (NCBI taxonomy): domain Eukaryota; kingdom Metazoa; phylum Chordata; class Mammalia; order Primates; family Atelidae; genus Ateles; species Ateles fusciceps. The sequence goes on along the minus strand of JAZHEH010001266.1, from coordinate 9,723,543 downwards.
TGTAGCCTTCTGTGTCTAGCTTCTTTCACTTACATAATGTGTTCAAGATTCATTCATGTTATAGCACATATCATTACCTCTTTCCCTTTTATAAATGATATTCCATTTTTCTATTGATGGACAGCTGGGTTGTTTTCACCTTCTGTCTATTGTTAGTAGTGCTGCTGTGAACATTTGTGTAAAAAATTTTGTTTGAACACCTGTTTTCAATTCTATTTTTTTTCCTACTTCAAGTTCTGGGGTACATGTGCAGAATGTGCAGGTTTGTTACATAGGTATACACATGCCATGGTGGTTTGCTGCTTTGAAGTCTTCTCTGTTCCAAGTTAATATAGCAATCCCAGTTTCTTTTGATTACTGTTGGCATGATATATCTCACTCCATTTATTTACTTTTAATGTATGTGTGTCTTTATAGTAAATTTCTTGTAGACAACATAATTGGGCCTCGATCTTGATCACTCTGACAATCTTTGTGTCAAACTTTTGGCATCAAGGGATCCTCCTGCCTCAGTCTCCCAATGCGCTGTGATTACAGGCCTGCACGCAGGATCTGTACGCAGATATTTGTCTTTTAATTGTCGTATTTAGACAATTCATATTCAAAGTGATTACTGATATAATTGGATTAATATCTACATTTTTTTTTACTGTTTTCTATCTGTTGCCCTTGTTCTTTAGCCCTATTTTTGTCTTCTACTCTTTTTCTCCCTTTTGTGGTTTTAATTGAGCATTTCATATAATTCTGTTTTCTCTCCTTTGTTAGCATATCAATTACATTTCTTGTTTTATTTTCTTCATGGATTGCCCTGGAGTTTGCAATATACCTTTACAGCTAATTTAAGTTCACTTTTAAATAACACTGTACAACTTCACAGGTAGCGAAAGTGCCTTGCAATAACAAGATAATCCTAATTCCTTCTTCCTGTCCCTTGCATTATTGCTGTCACTCATTTTACTTATATATTTGAATAATTGTTACTATTAATTTGAACAAAATGTTATCTGTTAGATCAACTGAGAATAAAAAATAGAAAAGTTTTCGTTTTACCTTTACCTTTTCCTTCTCTGATGCTCTTCCTTTCTTTTCATAGACCTGAGTTTCTGACCGACATTATTTTACTTTTCTCTAAATAACTTCTCTTAACCTTTCTTACAAGGCATGTCTACAGGCAATGAAGTCCTTCAACATTTGTTTGCCAGAAAAAGATCATTTCTCCTTCATTTTTGAAGGATAATTTTATGAGTACAGATTTCAAAGTTGTTGTTAGTTTTTTCTCAACATTTAAATCCCTTAAATATTTCACTCCACTCTCTTCTTGCATGGTTTTGGAGGAAAAGTTGGATGTAATTCTTACCTTTGCTCTTCTATAGAAGAGGTAGTGTTTTTTCCTCTAGCTTCCTTCAGGATTTTTTTTCCTCATTTTGATTTTCTGTGTTTTGAAAATGTTATGCCTAGATGTAGTATTTCTGGCTTTTAGCCTTCTTGGTGTTCTCTGAATTTCCTGGATCTGTGTTTTGGTATCTCACATTAATTTGGATAAATTTTCAGTCATAATTGCTTCAAATATTACCACTATTCCTTTCTCTCTTTCTGTCATTCCCATTACACATATGTTACATCTTTTGTAGCTGTTCTACTATTCATATATATATATTTATATATATTTACATGTATATGTATGTATTTATATATATTTACATATATTTGTATATTTAAGTCTGTTCTCTCTCTCTCTCTCTTTTTTTTTTTTTATAGTTTTGGCAGTTTCTATCGAGATATTCACAAGCTTGGCGGTTCTTTCCTCAGCTGTGTCCAGCCTACTGAAAGCCCTTCAAAGGCATTCTTCATTCTGTTGCAGTGCTTTTGATCTCTAGCATTTCTTTTTGGTTTATTTTTAGAGTTTTTATCTCTCTCCTTACATTGCCCATCAGTTCTCACATGCCATCTACTCTGTCCATTAGAGCCCTTAGCATATTGATCATAGTTGTTTTAAATTACTGGTCTTATATATCCAACATCCATACCATATGCAGGTCTGGTTCTGATGCTTGCTCTGTCTCTTCAAAGTGCGTGTGTGTTTTTTAGTAAGTATTGTCATTTTTTCTTATTAGCTAGATATGATTTATTGGGTAAAAGGAAGTATAAATAACCTTTAGCAAGATGATTATAAGATGTCGGGGAGAGAAAGAATTCTACAGTCCTATGATTAGGTCTTTTAGTAAATCGGTACATCTGGACTGTGAACTTCACACACAGTTCTCAGTATTTCCCCTCCTTCCCCACTTAGGTGGGACTGGATTGAGTGGGCTGGTTTTGAATATTTCCCTTCCTATATATGGAGGGCTAGAGTCAGCTAGAGTTCTTTATTTTCTTTCTCCAGCTCAGTTAGGCTCAGATAAAATGCCAACAAGTTAAGCTTTGGTTAAAGAGTTTCTCCTGAGGGGCAGACCTTGTAAAGAACAGAATGCTTTGACATATGCAAAATGGTTCTTTTCCTCTCCCCCTGCTATAGGAATGAGGGAATTTTAATCTGATATTCACTGTGAGGACCTGGTAGAACTCCTTGAGGTAAATCTCAAAGAAGTGTGGGGGTCCCACTATGACTAGGTCATCCCTCCCTCTTCTACCCCAGAGTTTTAAACTCTCAGATTGTCTACTCCAAATCTCCAGCAATTTACCAATTACAGTTAAGGCTTTCCTGCTCCTGCACTGGTTCCTATCAAGCTCTGGTAAGTTGTGATTCTCTGTATCCACCTGTTTGTCTCTCCCAATTTTGAGGGCAGCGGTTTGCCCTGTGACCTCATTTTCCTGATGCATCTGAGAAGAATTGTTCATTTTTTAGTTGTTCGGTTTTTGATTCTTGTGAGGATGAAGTGGTGACTTATAAGCTCCCTACATGCTAGTCTGGAGCTCTTTTATTTCTTATTGTTTCTTTTTAAAGGCATATATAATCCTCAGTTTTATTTCCTCCTGAGCTCCTAGTTATTGTCATGGAATAATTGTTGAGGAGTTGTGAATGAGTTTGCTATGGTCTGAATTTCATATGCTGGAACTCAATCCCCAATGTGATCTATTAAGAAGTGGGGCCTTTGGGAAGTGATTAAGTCATGAAGGCAGAGCCCTCACAAATGGGATTAATGGTCTTATAAAAAGGGTTGAGGGAGCTTGCTGGCCTCTTTTGCCGTGTGAGGACACAGTGTTCCTCCTTTTTGCCATGTGACTATGCAGTAACAAGGTGCCATTTTGCAAGCAGAGACTAGACTCTTACCAGAAACCAAATATGCTGACCTCTTAGATCTTGGACCTTACTGCCCCTATTATTGTAAGCAATAAATTTCTGTTACTTACGAGTTGCCCTGTATTGTGTATTTTTTTTTGTTATGGCAGCCTGAATGGACTGAGACAGAAATTGATACACAGAAGTAGGTGCTGCTGTAACAAATACCTAATATATTAATAGAAGTAGCTTTGGAACTGGATAATGGCTACAGGCTGGACCATGAAGGCTTTTCTAATGAGAGCACAGAAGAAGAGGAGAGCTATAGAGAAAGCTTCAATCTCCCTAAAGATTACCAAAGTGTTTGTGATGAGAATGTTTGTAGAAATATGAATATTAATGGCCATTCTGATGAGGTTTCAGATGGAAGAGAGGAATATGGTATTAGATAACAGAGGAAAGGCCATTCTTGTTATAAATTGGCAAAGAACTGGACTGAAATTGTGTTCATTTCTTAGTGCTTTGTGGAAAGTAGAAGTTGCAAGTGATGCAATGGGATATTTGGTCAAATAAATTTCTAAGCAAAGTGTTGACGGTGTGGCGTGGCTTCTCTTGACTGCTTAAAGTGCAACAAGCGGCATGTAAATTAAAGATAAAATTTATGATCAAAAAGAAAGCAGAATTTAAAGATTTGGAAAAATTTCAGCCTACCCATGTTGTAAAGAATAAAAAAAGCATGTTTTGGAGAGAGCACTAAGGTCAAGCAAGCATTTGATGAGAAGATTAGAATGGATACAAGGAAGACAGATGCTGTTAATCAAGACAGTGGAAGAATGACTCCAGAAGCATTTTGGAGAATATTGGGGCTGCCATTCCCATCATAGGTCCAGAGATCCAGGGCCTTGAGGGCAGAACAGTTTCAAAGCAGGTGCCCAGGAGACATCATGACTCACTGTCCAGTACCACCTCAAGTCTCTGCTCTATCTATCCAGGTGCAGTGCTCTTTGCCCCACATGTGGCTCCAGTGGGCCCAGTTGCAATGCGGGCTATAGTAGTCTTCCTTCTGGAGGGCACAAGTGGTAAACCACAGCAACATTCACATGGTGGTGCATTCTCTGCAGGTACACAGTATGTAAGGTCTGTGGATGCATGTCAGCTTCCACCTAAATTTCAAAGAATACCATAGAGAGCCCCAGAGCCCAGACAGAGAGCTGAAACATGGGTAAGGGCACCCAGAGAGCTCTCACCGGGGCAATGTCTAGTGGAGCCATGGGATTGAGGCCACAGCAGTGAGTTCCAATTAGGGAAATGCCCAATGGAGTTGTCAGGGCAAGGCTGCTTCTGAGACTCCAGCCTGGTAGAGCCGTTAGTGTGCAACTCCAGCCTGGGAGAGCTGCAGCTATTTGACTCCAGAGCATGAGAGCCAAAGCATGGGCTGTGCCCAGCAAAGCCACGGGGGCTGGGTTGTTTGAGTCCTTGGGGGCCCAATCCCCCTCCTCATTGTGTCTGGAAAATAGGACATGAAGTCAAGGAAGGTTATTCTCAAGCCTTAGGATTTAATGTTTGCCTTGTTGGGTTTTGGGCTTACTTGGGACCAGTTATATCTTTCTTTCTGTTTCTCACTTTTGGAATGGAAATGTCTATCCTATCCCTGCCCATCACTGTATTTTGGAAGCACACAATTTGTTTGATTTCACGGGTTGGCAACTGGAGAGAAGTTTGCCTACAGATAAATTATACCTTTAGTGTCACCCATATCTGATTTAGATGATATTTAGATGAGATGCTGGACTTCAGATTTTAAGTTGTGACACTTGGAGCTATTCAGATGGAATAAATATATTTTGCATGTGAAAAGAACATGCATTTAGGGCAGAATGCTATAGTCTGAATGTTTGTGTTCTGCCCCAAATTTATATGTTGGAAATTAATCCCCTATATGATGTATTAAGAGGTGGGGCCTTTGAAAAGTGATTAGGTCATGAGGGTTGAGCCCCCATGAATGAGATTAGTGCCCTTATTAAAGGATTTGAGAAGCTGGCTTCCCTCTTCTGCCCCTTCTGCCACATGAGGGCATAGCTACAAGGTGTCATCCTGGAAGCAGAGACTGACTACCCTGCAGAATTGTGAGCCAAAAATTTATATTGTTTCTAAATTACCCAGTCTAAAGTGTTTTGTTTTCTTCTGCATCAACAAAGCAAAGGCAGATAGTCTAAGGTATTTTTGTTATAGCAGCCCAAATGAATGGAGACAAAGTTTACACATACATCTTATAACATGTTGCTTTTCACTAAGTTTATTTCCATGTTTTTACAATGTTAAGCTTAATCTATAAAACTTTAGATGATTTGGGCTTCATTTATATTAGTATCTGCCTATAATAAAGATAGGACATGGTTGACAAATTTCAAATCTGACCTTGTATAGCCAAAATCAAAATGAACTGATCAGAACGTTTTGCACTGCTACTTTTATTTTCCGAAGTCTGAAATTCACGTTTCTTCTTAACGTCTTTATTTTTCAGAAACTCAAAAAAATCCCATTTTTTTTTTTAAGTTTGAAAAGTAGTTGGATTGCCTGTGATAAAATCAATCTTTTGACAAAGCGCATTCCTGTTCTCCTTAAAACAGGTTAACATTTTAAAGAAATGAATGTGTAGGAGCTAGAGGTGGTCAGTTCTTATAAGCACATTATAGTTCCTGTCGTAGCTTGGACTAGGAAGTTGAGCATGGAATTCTCACAAACATTCTTTAGGAAAAGGGCTTTACAATAACTGCTTTATAGACATACCCTCATGGAAGACCGAGATACTTCTGTTTCCTGGGTTCTGTGATCGCATATCCAAGCTTTCCAGAACAATTCTCTTTTTGTATAGTTTTGTTCTTTCTCAATAAAAGTAGTGCATTAAGGGTTAATAAAAGTGCTCCAACACTATACCTTTGCATATTTTGAATAAAAATGAATTCAAACATCAGGATAACATATATTGATATCTGATTTTTCCTTTAGAAAGTAAAAGTGGTAGTCTTTTACAATACAACATGAGGAATATTGTGTCATGTATTTCTTTTCTTTTCCTTCTCTTCATTTTTTCCCTCCCCTCCCCTTCCCCTCCCCTTCCCTCCCTTCCCCTCCCCTTCCTCTCCCCTTCCCTCCCCTTCCCCTCCCCTTCCCCTCCCCCCCCACTTCCTGCCCTCCCCTCCTCCTTCCCTCCCCTCCCCTTCCCCTCCTTTCCCCTCCCTTCCTCTCCCATCCCCTCCCCTCCCCTCCCCCTCCCCACTGGGCCTCTAATTTCTGCTCTTTATCTGTCCCTTTTCCTCAAAGGACAGTGTGCCTTTTAGGTGAAGGCTCCTCTAGTTTGTTTTTCGGAGACTTTAATATGCTTGGAGCAGGCATTGTGCTTCTGTGTTCTGCACAGTGTCTGGCTGCCCAGGCGATGCTGAAGCTCCTTTTACCACTGCTCCTTATTTAGTGCTGTGCTACTAGCTTTTCCACTCATCCGATATGACTCATGGCTGAGCCATGACACCATGCTTTCCATAGTGTCCTAGCCTTTGCTTTGATTCATTCTGTGCAGGTTACGTGGGGTATTCTAAGCTCTCCTGGTCCTTTGAGTCTGAGCTTTATTTTTTCTTTCTTGATGAACATTTGGACTAACACTGACGCTGAGAAAATTAGCCATGTTAAGCTAAGTTACTGTCTTCATTTGTTTGAGCTGCTAGAACAAAATGCCATAGACTGGGTGGCTTATAAACAACAGAAATCAGAAGTCCAAGATCAGGGTGCTGGCAAGACTTGCTGTCTGGTGAGGGCCGACTTCTTGGTTTACAGACAGTTGTCTTTTCTCTGCAACCTCACATGGTAGAAGGGGCAAGGGATCTCTCTGGAGCCTCTTTATAAGGATACTAATCCCATTGATGAGACTCCACTCTCATAATCTGATCACCTCCCCAAAGGCCCCACCTCCTAATACCACCACACTGGGGATTAGGTTTCAACATACAAATTTTGGAGCGACACAAACATCATACCGTAGCAGCTGGAGAAGGAGGAGAAGGAGAATGAGGTATAGAGATACAGAAATAAAGTTGATAATCTGGACTGGGGCTGTGGACCTAAATAGAAGAAAAATGTACTCGACTAAAATTAACATAAAGGAGGGAAAAATGATTAATAATGTTAATAAAGCCTTATCCTGGAAAAATGCAATCTGGCATTTCTTATGATAAATCAAGGATGCCTCATATGGTTAAGAATACTTTAGAAAGCAATCAGAACCATTAGTGTTTTATGGTGAGACAAGGGAAGAAACCAGAGAAGGCCTTATATCAAAATATTACAACTCCAAAGACACCTTTCATATACTGCTAGGGAGTCCTTTTGCTAACAGTCAGTGCTTAGCAGAGTTCCTGGCTAGGTCCAAGCTGGTATTCATGTGTCTGGGAATGTTTAGTCCCCTGGTGAGAGAATGGAGGGTGGATGTGCTTGAATGAACTGACTTTAAGGGTTTTGCTCCATGAAGGAAAGAGAAAATTCTCCTTAAGGGATTAGGGTAGGAGTAGAGGACAGTACAATATTTGCCTCAGCTGTGAGTCCTCAGGCTGGTTTGAAGGACTTGAGTTTGAACCCTGTGGAGAAACAGGCTAGAGGCAGAAGCTGAAAGACTGTTTTCTAGAGATACTTGAGAGTCAAGGGGCATTTCTATCACCGCCTCAGAGGGGAGGGGAGTGTGCACTGAGACTCTAGGGACATCCTGGTTGTTTGCTACAGATTTGGGAAATCCAAGAGGCAGTTGTTTCTTTGGCCCTGCCATTTATAACATAACAGCCAGTATCCACAGGCTGCTGAGATCTGGGAAGCTTCCCTTAAAATGTATGCCATTGTTGGTATGAAGAGAAGGTGCTGGGGGCAGAAGCCATGCCCTGACAAGGACCGCACAGAGTGTAAGAGAAGCACAGGCCCTCGGTGGCTTCACCAGGGGAAACAGACATCCTAGCAGTTCACAGAAATCCTAGAACAGGTACTGGGATTTCTACAGTTTCAGACATGGAGCTTAGAGCCTATTTTATTCAGATCTAAAGATGATGCTTGAGTTCCTTTCTTCCTCCTTCCTCCCTGCTTGCTCCTTTCCTCCACCTCTCCTCTCATTCCATCCTCCCTCCATCCCTTCTATCTTTCCATGATAGTAAAAATAAAGCAGACTATAGTTACCTTTTTTTTTTTTCTTTAACCTCATCTTCAATTTCTTTTTGTTACATTTTTTGTGTTACTGAATGGGCCTCAGGGATTGACTAGACAGAACTCTTAAATCAGCCATCTAAGAACTAGGCATATATCAGTTTTTTTTTTTTTTTTTTTTTTTTGCTTGTATATCCCTTCCCTCCCCCCCCCTCCTCCCCTCCCCCTCCTCCCCCTCTCCCCTCCCTTCCTTGCTGCTTTCCTTCCTTCCTTTTTTCTGTCTTTTCTTCTGCTTGCCTTTCTCTCTCTTTCCTTCTTTCTTTTTTTTTCTTTCTCTCTTTCTTTCTTTCTTTTCCTCTCTCCCTGTTTCTCTTCCTCTCTTTCTCTTCCTCCCTCCCTCCTTCTCTCTCTCTCTCTCTTTCCTTTTCTTTCTTTGTTTCTTTTCTTTTTTTTCTCACTACAGGATTTTTCTTTGTCACCCAGGCTGGAGTGCAGTGGTGTTATCATGGCTCACTGCAGCATCTGCTGCTTGGGCTCAAGTGATCCTCCCACCTCAGCCTCCAGAGTAGCTGGGACTATAGGTGTGTGCCATCATATCTTGCTATTTTTTTTTTTTTTTTTTAGTAGAGATGGGGTCTCACTATGTTGCTCAGGTTGGTTTTGAACTCTTGGGCTCAAGCATTCCTCCTGCCTCAGCCTCCCAAAGTGCTGGGATTACAGGCATGAGCCACCGTGCCTGGCCTGTTCCCTGATTTTTCTTTGTGCAGCTACCCTGTCATCATTGAAAGTCCAAGTTGTGGGGGCGAGGCTGGCCCCAACCTTGGCTCCCAGGATGCTCACATGGCACAGGATTTGGCCACGAGAAACTTACTGCCCTGTACTTTTGATGAAGGTGAGAAAGAGGTATGCTCTCTTCTTCTAGGCCTCCTAACTGGGCAGAATGGAGCTGGAGCTGCTAGTAGCTAATTTTGCCACCACACTGGAAGAACGTGACTGAGAAGGAAGCCAAGCAGAGGAGAGTAGATTGGAGATCTGGGAGGTGACGGGGTGAAGAGCCAGATTCCTGACTGCAGTGTTGGGCTTTTAGACCCAGCTGTGCCAGATAACTTCCAGATTTGCAAGTCCATGTGGACCTTTTCTTCATAACCAGTTTGAACTAAGTTTCTGCTGCTTGCAGTTTCCTGCCAAACGTAGCACCTCAGTCACACCTCCCGGTGGTGTATTGGGAAGATGATTAGTTGAAGAGCTAATGCCAGGCATTAATGTCTTTAAAATGGGCATCCTAAAAGAAACCTAAGAACTAAGGCGTTTGGCCTTATTAAACTTGGGATTGATGCGAGGAAGTACCAGGATGACTCTGGTCATTAGAACCACTCCTGTCATGCTTCCAGTCCTCTCTCTCTCTCTCTTAAGTGTACATATTGCTTCAGGACAGAAATTGGGGGTTTAACACTTAGAGCTTGTGAGAGGGCCTTTGAGATGTTTTAGCACACCACGAGTGCCTGGCTGCTCATTGGCAGGTCCTATGCTAATAAGCACATTTGCCTGAACTCTACCTGGGCTCATCCAGACTTGTCTTGTTATTTAGATGATGGCTAAAAAGTAGGAGGGGGGTGGGACAGTAGCTCCCATGATAGGAAAATGAAAACCTTTCTACACTTTTCTGTCTTTTCCAAGAGATCTACTTTCAGGAAGTGTGAAATTGGCAGGTATGTGCTATCTTCCATTCTCTACACCTGACAGCTTCAAGGATACAGGCCAAACTGCAAAGTGTTTAGAGAAGAAAGATGCAAATATATGCCTCAAAAAATTAGACAGGAGCGATTTGGAGATTCCTATGTGTGACTCTTGCCTTATTAAAGGTAAAGGTGAAACATGATTACTAGCTGTAACCAATTTGAAAAGTGTGGCCTCTCAGAGGTTCAAGAAGTAACTCATGACCACAGTTGCAGGAAATGAGACAGGAGTGTTGCATAAGGAGGCTGGCTGCCACACCACCTGGCAACCACTGCTAAACATTAGAAATTGACTCTTGAAATTAAAGCTGTTTGAATCACTGGCCTGAGTCAACCTTGTTCACTGCAGCCTTGTCAAGGGGGACCAGTACTGGGATTCAGATGTTTCCGTGTTTAGGATCATTCTCCTTGCATTGTCATATTACTCTCTGTCAGTGTGCTGAAAGTGTCGTTCAGGTATTAACATGTTCTTCCTTTGGTGCTTCAGTGTGGGGGACAAAGATTTTAAAGGTAATGTTGCAGACCTACAGTCTGGGCCATTAACCTCTCTTGGAGACTGGGTGTGTCTCGCTGTGGCTCTTATGGCACACTTATGTTTAGCATGCCAACACGTTAACTTAAAGAAGATATATATCTATATCTTCATATATATTTTTTTCATATATATATATATACACACACACACACAGACACACATACACACATACAGGATGTATATGTAAATGAGTATGTATATGTTTACTTTAGGTGCCCAGAATTAGATTACTTATAATTATTGTTTTATGATACATTCTTATTAGTTCCTGCATGGACCATTTTTATTTCTTTTCTTAGCGTGGCTATTCATCAAATATTTATGTTTCTTGGTCCTCTGGGCATACGGTTGGACTGCATTTCCCAATACACTCTAAAATTTGGCATGATCACGTGATTTGCTTGGGCTGACAGAATGTAAGCAGAAGTGATGTGTATGGTTTCTGAGCAGAAGCACTGAAGCAAGTGTATGATCCGCCATACACCCTTCCCCCGGCTATGGTGGTTATGGAAACATCCTCCGGCCTGAGTTCTTGAGTGGATGTGATGAACAGAGTCCTCTGGCTGATCTGAACTGGACATATAGTATGGGCAGAAAATGCACTTTTGTTGTGTTTGAGATTTTGGGCTGTTGGGCAGCGTAACCTAGGCTACCTGCTTGTGTCAGTTAATAAGCTGTTGTTTCTCAGCGCCTAACCCACCCTTGCCTGTCCTGTGTTTCTGGAGCTGGGATTTTCTCCTCACGGGCCTCCTTGGCTAGCTGCTCCTGTTAAGTTGCACCAGTAGGGGGCAGCACACACAGAGAGGCCAGAAGGCAGGAAGAGGGCAAAGGGACGCGCTCTAGGCTCTTCCCCTGTTCCGCTTGCTATTCCTGTCAGCATTGCTTCATCCATGGCTTCTCACCCTGACAGTGTCAGTTGGTTCCAGTTTCCAGCTTCTTCTGGCACTTTCAGGACTAGTTTTATTGTGCCTGCGCAGAGGCGCCAGCGCAGGGAAGGCTACCCCTCTCAGACTCCATGAGGTGCCTTGTCTGAGCTTCCAGTTTCTGATAGTCCTGACCATTTCATTTTCCTAGCCCTAAGAGTGGCAGCTGATTCTTGTTACCATATATATGCTACCTTCATGTTCCTTTTTTGCTTTTGAATTCCTCAAAGACTTATTTAACCCATTCCTTATATACTCTCTGTTAAAATAATTAGTATGGTTTCTGTATTCCTGCATGGATCCTAGCTGATACACAGATTGATATAATTTTTTTGTTTTTAAACATTTAAAAAATACTATTTATTTATTTGTATACAATAGAGATGGAATGCCACTGTGTTTCCCAAGTTGGTCTTGAACTCCTGGGCTCAAGTGATCTTCCTTCCTTGGCCTCCCAAAGTGCTGGGATGATAGCCATGAGCCACTACACCTGGTCTATATAATTATTTTTGATAATGTAAGACGCATTCATCAATTTGCTACCCTAAAATCAGGTCTAAAGGCATGTCCTTGAAAATGACCTTTATTTCACCATATAGCCTTTCCTCCCTATTCCATTTTCTAGCTTCTTCCCACAAATGCTAATTGGTGGTGTTGATCCTACATTTATCACTCCCTATCTGTTCCTTTTATGTAGTTTTAAAATTGTATTTATAGGCATGCCTAACCCTAAAAATTATGTATTTTATTATAGTTGTTTTAGCTTTATGAAAAAATGTATATGGTATGTAATCTTTTTAACTTAATTGCTAGACTTTATCTATTATATGTTGTTGTTTATTGCTTTATTTGTTTTTGAATTGCTGTGTAATGTTCCATTGGATTAATAGCCTAAAGTATATAATTTGAAGTAAATTAGGAAAAGCAAACTCTAATCTTCATGTGATTTCACTAGCAAGTCATGGAAACCAAGTACATTAGGAAAAGCAAATGCTGGATTTTGTGTGACTTGAATATAAAAAGTTGATACTGAAAAGTAGTCCTACTGGTCTTTCTGATATAAGTTGATGAGCATACACTCTCGACTCATAGATCAGGCAGCGAGTGAAGAAAGGGTACACATCTCACTAAACATTTACATTTGCTAATGGGGTTTTTGTCTTTATACAATTTAACTTTTTATTTAATTAAAAACTAATCCAAGTGTGGAAAGAAGTCAACACGGAAGGAAGATTAGATGGCCCAGTTAATAAGATGCCTCCCTTTTTAAAGTTGTCTCTATGAATCAATGTATCCTTAAAAGAAAAGTCATTTTCAGTGAATTTTGATGACACATCATTTTCTGTTGGTTAGATGGGTACAAGGAATTGATAAACTACAAAGCACTGGAAGTTACTAATAATCACAATTAATAGTAGTTACTATTCATTACAATGAATAGTAATTACAAAAACAACAAAAGAATTGAAAGATAGTCATTCTCAGAGCAATTCCAAAGCCGTCCCAGTTTGTCTGAAGGCACTTTTGTGGCAGGGCTGCCTTCCCAGTCCCAGCCAGTGAATTCCAGTGTTCTGAGAGAAAACTATCGCAGAGATACTGAGCAAATATTGGATAATGAAAATAACAGAAGCTAACGTTTATTGAGTACCTATTGGGAACCTGGACATGCTAAATGAATTATATGCATCATTTCATTTTATCCAAATAAAAAGGCAGGTACTGTGATTGCCTCCGTTTTTACAGATGAGGAAATCAAAATCAAGAGAGTGTAAGCCACTTGTTGAAAGTCATGCAGTTAATAAATGGTAAAGCTGGAACATAAACCTAGGTCTATCTTTCTCTGGAGCCTGACTTCTTAATCTCATAATTCTTAAAAAACTTTGGCCAAACACAACCTCTATATTTTTGTTGTTTTTAATACTTATTTTTTGTAGTAATGTCAACTTCAAATTGTCTTTCTCAAATACTGGAGAGGCAGGGAGTAGAGCTTATATAGACAGGACCACAAAATGCAAAGCTGTCTGAATTATAACCTTATTTCTATATTCAGTCATTTATTCATTCACAAAATTATTTGTTTAACATTTAATGATGTGCCAGAAACTGTGCAACTCCGAAAGAAGAAGATTTGTTCCTTTCAGGTGCCCTTAGGATCAAAGTTGAGCTATACCTTTTCTTACTCTTAGGATACCTTTCCTCATTTCACTGTGTCTTTACTTTTTATTTATTTTGGGTTAATGGAGAGACATTGAAGAGTTTTATGAAGGAGAATAAAACAATCAATGTTATATTTTTACTTTTCTAGAGATTGCTTCTCTAGCAGCTGTCTGGAGGATGGGTAAAAGAATCACAAACTCAAGGCAAGAGACCCTTAGAGAGCTACTGAAATTGAAGGGGTCCAGTAAAAGATCCAGTGAAAGATGATGAGGGCTCACATTAAGTTGGAGCAATGAGGAAGGAGCTCAGAGATAGTCTTATGTGGTGGTAGAGAGAAGTGAGCCAAGGGTGACTCTCAGGCTCCTGACTTGGATAAATAAACGATAGTGACAGTTAGTCAATTACTGAGATAGGGAATATATAGCAAAATAGATTATATAGAGAAGAAGTTAATGAGCAGTTTGGAATGTGTTGAGTTTGAGATACCTAAGTCCATCTAGATAAATGTGTCCATGAGGCAACTGGTTATGCTATCTGATATACACACACACACACACACACACACACACACATATATATACATACATACATACATACATACATGTATATATACAAATACATATATATGCATAAAAATATACATACATGTATATATATGCATACATATGTATGTATAAAATATATATATACATACATGCATATATACACATACTACATATGTATGTGTATATATGCATGTATGTATATATATTTATCTGTAATATCTTATAATATAAATATATATTTTATCTATAATATATCTATATTTTATCTATAATATATATCTCTATATTTTTATATCTATATCTCTCAATATTTTATCTCTAGAAAAGACCTCTACCCTATTAAATACATATACACATGTATGTATGTAATATGTATATAATATGTATATACTAATATATAATACATAATATGTATATAATATGTATGTATATAATATACATGTGTGTATGTATTAGGGTAGAGGTCTTTTCTAGAGATAAAATATTGGGAACTCATCAGCAGAAATTTAGTGACTTTTAATGAAGAAGTGACTGATAAGAAAAGTATGTAAAATGAGAAGGCCAGGAGTCCAAGGAAGAAACATTGGGGAGAACCAAGATTTAAGAGTGAATTACTGAGTAGTGGTTAAATACCAAATTCTTTAACTGGATTCAGTCTAAAGTTTATCTTGTCATCTGAATTCTTTCCTTGATATATATACATAAAATATACATATAATTTCTAGCATTTATTATTGACTTTTTAACATACCAACCTGTTTTGTTTCAAATATACCTATATTTGTTCCATAATCCCCTGTTTTGATAAATAAGAGATTTTTCTTCTTTTATCAGCTTGGGGGATATTAAAATACTTATTTTAAAAACCTTTCACATTGCTTTATTGTTTGCATTTCCTTAGGAATCAACTCTCCTTTTTGTTGAGTTTGTGGACTTTCATTTAATGGGTTAGCTGTCTTTGCAAGTCTTTAAATTTTGACTTGCAGGCTCATTTTAAGTGAGAGATTTTCCTCTCTCTCCTGATATAATCCTTGGTGATTTGGCAGTTGCTTTGCTTTGGATTCTCAGAGTTCCCAGTTCAGAATGATGTCTTATATTGGCTTGGGGATATTGCACATCCAATGTTGGAAGCATTTGTTCTTTCTTGTTATCCAAGGGCAACAGTCTTTTAGCCTCTGTTCACAGAGACAGAGAGGTTTGTTCCAGCTCATATTTTCAACATTGAACCTGAATGTAGGCTCCTACATGCATGGGGTGCTTTGTCCTTATCTCTTGCAGCAGCTGACTTTCCAGTGACCAACACTTGTTTGTTTTTTTTTATCTTGGAACATAGGATTCTTAGAGCTACACCCACTTTTTATTATTATGAAATCTTTTCCATATATGAACCACAAATATATTTATAATTTTTATATTATAGCTGAGTCTTATAAAGACATTTAGAAATTTTAAGTTATTATTGTAAAGTGTTCAGGGTGAAGGAGAGATGGGGATTTCCAAGTGAATCCCCTTTATTTACTTGATTTTTATTTCCTTTTGTTTTTAGGATAGGAGATATGAGCATAATCATAGGCACACAGATACTGTGGCCAATGAAAGGCGAGTGTGTAAGAGTATAGACACATTTGCCTCCAAGATGTGAAGATAAGGTCATGTTGTAGAAGAAAAGAATGGAAGCTCTTTGTGTGTGTATTTGTTCTCTGACCAGTTTTCTAAAAAATTCCTTGATGAATATGGTCTTGGTAAGCAGGGCCATTTTGAGCAGTGGTGACCAAACAAATCTTGTGCTTATCTAACACTTTTGTTTTTCCACTTCTCAAAGGGCGGTTGTTTTCGGGAAATGGAGGCAACAGAAGAGTGAGGAGCATGTTGCTGATGTAGTTGTTGGGGGCTGGTAGGACTGGAGAGAAAACAGAAAATAGGATTGTTCGTGGTTATAAATTCACAATTTTCTTATCTGCGGCGAATTTATTTCTTCCTTTGACGTGATTTTCTCTCAATAGAAAAATTACTTTGATACTTTTATTTTCTTTATCAAAAACTTATTTCCTTTGAACATTAAAAAAAAAAATCAAAACTTTCTCTGCACTCCATTTTGTGCCATTGTAATGTCCTAATCTAAATGCAATCTTTTTGTGTACTGCCATTAATCTTTAGAAAGGCACCCTCTTCCCCTTGATTATAACATAATACTTTTTCTATGTAGCCAAAAACAGTGGGTTTTTTTTTTTGTGAATATTAAATTGCATTTGTAGGCCTATTTTTTCTGTCCCTTGGTAATAGGAATCTTTCTTTCTTTAATGTCAGACTTCAGGGGGCCACATTTATCTTTTGTTTTTTTAAACTATATCTTTGAATGCAATACACATATAGAAAAGTACATAAGTCCTAACCTTGATAATTTTTCATGGAATGAATACACGGTGTCACTGTAACCCAGATCAAGAAGCAGTAAATTACCAGCTCCTCAGGGACCCTTCTCCTGCTGTCTCCTAGTCACTCACTATCATGACTTCTATCTTGTTCTGTAAGTTTTATTGATTCTTAACTTTATATAAATGAAATTATACAATATGAACACCCTTTTGGCTGGCTTCCTTCACTCAACAGTATGTTTGTAAAACTCTCCCATGTTGTTGTTGTGACACTGATTTATTCATTTCCATTGCTGTTTAATATTCCACTGTATGAATATAACATGATTAATCTATCTTATGAATATTTATGTTTCCAATTTTTGTCTATTGTGAAGAGTGCTGCTATAAACATTCATGGATATTCACATAAGACATTATTTTTCTTGAGATGGAGTTTTGCTCTGTCGCCCAGGCCGGAGTGCAGTGGCACGATCTTGGCTCACTGCAACCTCTGCCTCCCGGGTTCAAGCAATTCTCCTGCCTCAGTCTCCTGAGTAGCTGGGATTATAGGCATGTGCCCCCATGCACAGCTAATTTTTTTGTATTTTCAGTAGAGACAGGGTTTCACTACGTTGGTCAGGCTGGTCTCTAATGCCTGACCTCAGATGATCTACCTGCCTTGGCCTCCCGAAGTGCTGGGATTACAGATGTGAGCCACGACACCAGGCCCCACATAAGGCATTCTTGTATGTCTTTTGTTGAATATCCATGCACATATAACTAAAGGTGGAATTGCTAAGATATAAGGAATGCATATGTTCAATTTTTGTAGATATCACTGAATGGTTTTCCAAAATTATTGCACCAATTTACTTCCTCATCATCAGCATATGTGAGTTCTGGTTGCTTCTCATTATTGCCAACACTTATCATTTACTGTTAGTTATTCTGGTATATAACAAAATGACACTGTGGTTTTAACTTACATTTTCCTGAAATCTACTTTCAGTTACATTTCCCTAGACTAATTTACATTTCCCTGAAGGCAAATGAAGTTGAGAAAATTTCCAAGTGTTTATTAGCCATTTGTAGAACCTCTTTTGTAAGGGTTAACTGTTCTAATAGGTTGTTCTAGTAGGTTGTTATTGATTTGCAGAAATTCTTTTAAATTCTGGATTTGAGTTGTCTGATAGATACACAATTGCAAATTTCTCACCACATTTGGTTGCTTGATTTTTTACTCTCATGATACCTTTGGATATAGTGAATTTTATTTTAGTGTAGTCTAATTTATTTATCATTTAATTTATGATTAATGCTTTTTATGTCTTATTTAAAAAATATCACAGGATCACAAGGATTTTTAAAAATTTGTTTTCTAGAAGTTTTATTCTTGATGTTTTACATTTAGATCTATGGTCTATCCAGAATGGATATTTGTGTATGAAGTGAGATGGAGTCAGTAATTATTGAATTACTAGATAGATATCTAATAAACAGAGCACTATTATTTAAGAAACACTTCTGGCTGGGCATGGTGGTTCATGCCTGTTATCCCAGCACTTTGGGAGGCCAAGGCGGGTGGATCACAAGGTCAAGAGATCGAGACCAGCCTGGCCAACGTGGTGAAACCCCATCTCTACTAAAAATACAAAAATTAGCTGGGTGTGGTGGTGCACGCTTGTAATCCCAGCTACTCAGGAGGCTGAGGCAGGAGAATTGTTTGAACCCAGGAGGCGGAGGTTGCAGTGAGCAGAGATCGTGCCACTGCACTCCAGCCTGGTGACAAAGTGAGACACTGTCTCATAAAAAAAAAGAAAAGAAAACACTTCTTTCTATACCACAATGTCTCCTTATAAAAAATGGCCCTACTTGGGCACAGTGGCTCCCACATGTAATCCTAGCTACTCAGGAGGCCAAGGCAGGAGGATGGCTTGAGGTCAGGTGTTCAAGGTCAGCCTGGGTAGCATAGTGAGATCATGTTCTACAAAAAATAAAAAAATTAGTCAAGTGTGGTGGTGTGCACATGTAGTCATAGCTACTCAGGAGACTGAGACGGGAGGATCCAGGAATTCAGGACTGCAGTGAATTATGAGCTATGGGCAACAGAGTGAGACCCCATCTCAAGAAAAAAAACCAGTGGCTCTGTATGTGTGGGACTTTTTTTGTACTCTCTTCTGTTCTATCGGCCTATCTATGTTCCAAATACTGTGTCTTAATTCCTGGAAGTTTCTATCTGTAGTCTTAATAATGATAGTGTTAGTTCTCCAGCTCTGTTTTCTTCAATATTCTGGAAGAAAAAACTTTAGTTGTTCGTTTCCGCTTCTATCTAAATTTAAAAAATCAGTTTGTTTCTTGCTTCTTCTTTATTCTGGAATTTTGAGTGACACAGCATTTAATCTATGTATCAATTTTGAGAGAACCAACAATTTAACAGCATTGAGTCTTTCAAATCTATGAACATGATGTTTTTCTTTACTTATGTAGATCTTCTGTAATTTATTCTCATAATGTTTTTGTGTTTAGGATTTGCATATGTATTACTGAATTATTCCTACACTTTAGGTGCTTTACAAAATGATATTTTTTAAAAATTTAATTTTCATAGTTTATTGTTAGCATATAGAGGTAGATTTATTTTTACATATTGATCTTATACAATTCATTGCTAAATTCCCTTATTAATTCTGATAGATATCTGAACATTCTGTTGGATTTTTTGTGCCTACAGTTACATCATCTATATCATTTATTCAAATGAAAAATTTTTCTTTTCAATAATTGTAACATTAAAATTATAAATATGTGTGTATGTATGTGCATATATACATACATATGTATTCTAATTTTTTTCAATTGCAAGATTTATAATGTTGAATGAAAATGATAATAGCATCTATTCTTATTTCTAATCTCTGGGGTAGGCATGGGAAGGAAATCTTCCAAATTTCAGCATTAAGTATTATATTCCATAGATTCTTATAAATATCTTTTATTTGATTACAGAAGTTTCTATCTATTCCCAGTTTGCCAAGAGCTTTTCAAAAAATCATAAGTGGATGTGGAATTTTATCAAATACTTTTACCTGTATGTATTTATGTGAGTATATGATTTTTCTCCTTTGCTTTGTTGAAGTGGTAAATTATACTGATTGATTTGGGATTGTTAAATTAACCTCGTATTCTTTGAATAAATCTCATTTGGTCATGATTTTTTTTTCTTTTATATACTACTGAATTGAATTTCCTAATATTTTGTTTAGAATTTTTTTGCTTATGTTCATGAGAGAAATTGGCCTACACATTTTCTTCTTAAGTTGCATTTGTCAGGTTTTGGTAATGCTGGCTTTATAAAATGAATTGGGAAGTGTTCTTTGTTTCCTATTATCTGTAGAATTTATGTAGAATTCGTATTATATCTTTTTAAGTGTTTGGAGGAATTCACTGGTAAATCCATCTAGGTCTGGAGATTATTTGTGTGGTAAGCTTTTGATTACAGATTCCATTTCTTTTCTAGTATAGTAATACTCTAATTTTCTATTTTTTTGTGTTACTTTTGTAAGTTGTGGTTATCTAGCAATTTATTAATTTTATATGCATTTTCAAATTTACTGGCAAACATTTATAGTATTTCCTAATTTTTCTTTTTAATGTCCATAGTGTCTGTAGTGATAACCTCCTTTGTGTGCCTGATATTGGTCATTTGTGTCTTCTTTTTTTTTTTTTTTGGCTTTTCTTGTTAGGGGTTATAATTTTATTAGTTTTCTTAAAAATTAAATATTAATTTGTTAATTGTCTCTACTGTGCATATTTTTTACTTCATCAGTTTCTCTTATCTTTATAACTTTTCCCATCTACTTTTCTTTGAATGTAATTTGCTGCTGTTTCTCTAATTCCTTGAGATAGACATTCAGATCATTACTTTTCAGTCTATATTTTTATTTAAAATATTCATTTTTAGGATAAAATGCCTCCTGTAATTATAATTTTAGCTGAATTCCACAAGATTGATTATATTTTAGTTATAATTAAATTTAAAACATTTTCTAATTTCCACTGTAGTTATTTCTTTGACTTGTAAGTTGTTTAGTTTCCAAGTACTTGGGGATTTAAAAATTATTTTTTTTGTTACAAATTTCTAGGTTAATTTACCTCAATGATTCCAGTTTTTTGATGTTAGTTGAGATTTGCTTTATTTCCCATCATATAGTGGATTTTGGTGAGTATTTCTGTGTATGGGAAAAATGTTAATTCTGTTGTTTTGGTTCAAGTATTCATGAAAATAAGGTAAATCAGTTATTTGTATCATTCAGATTTTTATTGCATATTCTATCTACTTCTGAGATAGCTGTCTTAAACTTTCCCACTGTGATTATGGATACATCCATTTCTCTCTTAGTCCTGTTAAATATTATTTTATGTATTTCAAAGCTATACTATTAGGATGATATAAGTGTAAAATTGTTGTATCTCTATTCTTACCATTATGAAAATGATTCTTTACCTTTTGTTATGTATTCTCTTTTGCCGTGATGGGAATCCTTTACTTGTTGATCTCTTGTATCTTGCCTTAAAGTATATTTGTATGATAGTATGACTGTAACAGCTTCTTTAAAGATTAGTTTTGTACATTATATCATTTTTTCCATCCTTTTAATTATGTGTTTTTATAGTTAAGTTGTGGTTCTAATAAGCAGAATATACATTTTAACTTTTTATTTCTAACTTTTGTGAGTACATAGTAGTGTATATACTTATGGGGTACATGAGGTGTTTTGATACAGGCATGTCATGGGAAAGAAGCATAATATCATGGAGAATGGGGTAGCCATCCTTTCAAGCATTTATTCTTTGAGTTACAAACAATCCAATTACACTCTTTAAGTTGTTTTAAATGTACAATTATTACTGACTATCGTCATCTCATTGTGCTCTCAAATCATAGATCTTATCCATCCTTTCTATTTTTTGGTACCCATTAATCATCTCCACCTCCCTGGCAAGACCCCACTACTCTTCCCAGACTCTGGTAACTGTCCTTTTACTCTCTATGTCCATGAGTTTAATTGTTTTGAATTTTAGATACAATAAATACGTGAGAACATGCAATCTTTGTCTGTCTGTGCCTGGCTTATTTCACTTAACCTAATGATCTCTAGTTCCATCCATGGTATTGCAAATGACTGGATCTCATTCTTTTTCATGGCTGAATAATACTCCATTGTGTATAAGTACCATATTTTCTTATCCACTCATCTGTTGATGCATACTTACATTGCTTCCAAATCTTAGCTATTGTAAACCGTGCTGCAACAAACATAGGAGTGCAGATATTTATTTGATAACATGATTTCCTTTCTTTTGGGCATATACCTAGCAGTCGGATTGCTGGATCATATGGCAGCTCAATTTTTAGCTTTTTGCGAAACCTCCAAAGTGTTCTCCATAGTGGTTGTATTTAAATTCCCACCAACAGGGTATAAGTGTTCCCTTTTCTCCACATTCTCTCCAGCATTTGCTATTGTCTGTCTTTTGGATATGAGCCACATTTCAACTGGGGTGAGATTATATGTCATTGTAGTTTTGAATTACATTTCCTTGGTAACCATTGATTT
This sequence comes from Ateles fusciceps, assembly GCA_036589455.1. Lineage (NCBI taxonomy): Eukaryota > Metazoa > Chordata > Mammalia > Primates > Atelidae > Ateles > Ateles fusciceps. Next base: position 9,701,277 of record JAZHEH010001266.1, on the reverse strand, counting down.
TGAGCACTTTTCATATGCCTATTTGCCATTTGCATATCTTCTTTTGAGAAATCTTTATTCACATCTTTTGCCCAGTTTTGATTGGATTATTAGATTTTTTTCCTATAGAATTGTTTGAACTTTTTATATATTTTGGTTATTAATCCTTTGTCAGATGGGTAATTCACAAACATTTTCTCCCATTCCGTGAGTTGTCTCTTCACTGTTTTGATCGTATCCTCTTTTGTGCAGAAGCTTTTTAATTTAATGCTATTTCATTTGTCCATTTTTGCTTTGGTTGCCTGTGGTTGTGGGGTATTGCTGAAGAAATTTTGCCCCAGATCTATGTCCTGTAGATTTTCCATAATGTTTTATTTTAGTAGTTTCATACTTATAGGTCTTAGATTTAGATCTAATCCATTTTGATTTGATTTTTAATATATTAGTCTAGTTTTATTCTTCTGCATATGAATATTCAGTTTTCCCAGCACCATTTATAGACAAGATAATCTTTTCTCCAGTATATATATGTTCTTGGCATCTTCATCAAAAATGAGTTCACTATAGGTGTGTGGATTTGTTTCCAGATTCTCTATTTTGTTCCATTTGTCTATGTGTTTTTATGCCAGTGCCATGCTGCTTTGGTGACTATAGCCCTCTAGTATAATATGGAGTTTGGTAATGTAATTCCTCCAGATTTTTCTTTCTTTAGGATAGCTTTGCCTATTCTGGTTTTTTGTGGTTTCTTACACATTGTAGATTTTTTTTTCTATTTCTGTGAAGAATGTCATTGGTATTTTGATAGGGATTGCATTGAATCTATAGATTGCTTTGGGTAATATGAACAGTTTAACAATATTGATTCTTGTAATCCACAAATGAATATTTTCCTGTTTCTTTGGTGTCCCCTTTAATTTCTTTCATCAGTGTTTTATAGTTTTCATTGTAGAGATCTTTTACTTCTTTGGTTAATTCCTAGGTATATAATTTTTGTGTGTGGCTATTGTAAATGGGATTACTTTTTAAGTATCTTTTTCCTGTTGTTCACTGTTGGCATATAGGAATGCTACTGATTTTTGTTTGTTAATTTTGTATCCTGCAACTTTACTGAATTTATCAGTTCTAGTAGTTTTCTTGGGCAGTCTTTAGGTTTTCCAAATATAAGATCATATCATTTGCAAACAAGGAAAATTTGTTTTTTTCCTTTCCAGTTTGGTTGCCTTTTATTTCTTACTCTTATCTGATTGCTCTAGCTAAGACTTCCAGTGCTATGTGGAATAACTGTGGTGACAGTGGGCATCTAATATGGTTTGGCTGTGTCGCCACCCAAATCTCATCTTGAATTGTAGCTCCCATAATTCCCATGTGTCATGGGAGGGGACCTGGTGGGGAGGTAATTGAATCATGGGAGTGGGTTTTTCCCCTGCTGTTCTCATGATAGTGTGTAAGTCTCACAAAATATAATGGTCTTATAAAGGCTTTCAGTTTTTCCCCCATTCAGTATGATACTAGCTGTGGATCTGTCATACATAGCTTTTATTATGTTCCATCTTTGATCTTTACTTTTAATTGGATATGAAAAGTACATGGTATTTAATCCATACATACTGTAGTAACATTGTAATATGTTTAAACCTACCATTTTACTATTTGTTTTTCACTTGTTTTGCCTGTTCTATGTTCTGTGTCCTTTCTCTCTCCTCTCTCCTCTTTTTTTTTTTTTTTTTTTTTTGAGATGGGATCTCACTCTGTCAGCCAGGTTGGAGTGCAGTGGCATGATGTCAGCTCCTGCAACCTCTACCTCCCAGGTTCAAGTGATCCTCCCACCTCAGCCTCCCAAGCAGCTGGAACCACAGTGAGTGCCACCATGCCTGGCTAAATCCTTTAGGGATGGGATTTTGCTATATTGCCCAGGCTGGTCTGGAACTCCTGGCCATGGTTATCCACCCACCTTGGTTTTTCAAAGTTCTGAGATTACAGGTGTGAACCACAGTGCCCAGTTTCTTTTTTGTCTTCTTTTTGATTAATGAAATACTTTTAAAGTGATTCAGTTTTCTCCATCTCTCAGATAATGTACTGTACATTCTTTTGCTATTCTTTCACTGGTTATCCTGTGATTACAATATACTTAGTCCTTCCTTATCTGTGGCTTCATTTTCCACAGTTTCAGTTACCTGTGGTGAAATCTGGTCTGAAAGTATTAAGTGTAAATTTCCAGAAATAAACAATTTGTAAGTTTTAAATTGTGCATCATTCTGAGTAGCATGAAGAAATGTCATGTGGACCTACTCTGTCATTCCTGGGACATAAATCCTCCCTTTGTCCAGGATATTCACATTGTCTTTCCTCACTGCCTGTTAGTCACTTAGAAGCCATCTCAGTTATCAGATCGACTGTGGTGTTATTACAGTGCTTGAGTATAGGTCAATCATATTTTACTTAATAATGGCCTCAAAGCACAAGAGTAGTGATGCTGGCAATTTGGATATGCCAAAGAGAAGCCATAAAGTGCTTCCTTGAAGTGAAAGGGTGAAACTTCTTGCTTAAGGGGAAAAAAAAAATCATATGCTGAGGTTCTAAGACTTATGGTTAGAATCCTCTATTCATGAAATTGTGATGAAGAAAAAAGAAATTCATGCTAGTTTTGCTGTTGCACCTCAAACTGCAAAAATTATGGCTACAGTGAATGGTAAGTGCTTAGCTAAGATGGAAAAGGTATTAAGTTTATGGGTGCAAGACAAGAATTGCAATCAGGTTCAATACTATATGAAGTTTCAGGGATCCACTGGGGGTCTTGGAATATATCCCCCTCAGATTGGGGGGGGACATCATAATGCTAGGACACTTTAACTCTCTTTACTTAGTTCTATTTTTTATGTTATTGATGCATTTATTTTATTTCTAAATATATTTTAAACTAAAAAGATGTTATTCTCATTGTTTTATATGGTCAGTTTTTATTTACATATACCCATTGTTTAACTTTCCTTTGTTCTTCCATACTTTCTACATTTCTAAGAGTTCATTTGGGAATAGTTTCCTTTTGTGTAAAGGAAAACTATTAATGTTTTTAGTGTTTTTTAGTGTTTTTTTGTAGTGTGGACCTGCTAAGGACAAAATTTCTCAGTTTTTGTTTGTCTGGAAAGGTCTCAACTTGATTTCACCTTTTTGGCAATTTTTAAAAATACCAAAGGTGATCTAATGGAGAGAGATGCTTTGTCTTTTATTTTTCTGAAACTTCCAATTTTAGGATACAAAATCATTGTATGAAAATCACTAGCAATCCTATACACTTATGACAGCCAAACTGAGAGCCAAATCAGAAAGGCAATCTCATTCATAATTGCCACACCCACAAAAATATAAAATACCTAGAAATACAGCTAATTAGGGAGGTGAAAGATCTCTACAATGGGAATTACAAAACACTGCTCCAAGAAATCAGAGATGTTACAAACAAATGGAAAAACATCCCATGTTTATTGATAGGAAGAATCAATATCATTAAAATGCTACAGATTTAATGCTATTCCTATCAAACTACCAAAATCATTCTTCACAGAACTAGAAAAAACTATTTTAAAATTTAGATGGAACCAAAATAAGAGCCCCAATAGCCAAGGCAATCCTAACAAAAAGAACAAACCTGGAGAAATCACATTGCCTGAATACAAATGGTACTACAGGACTGTTCTATGCTCCCTTTTTTTTTCTCTCTCTCTCTCTTTTTTTTTTTTTTTTTTTTTGAGATGGGATCTCACTCTATCAGCCAGCTTGGAGTGTAGTGGTGTGATGTCAGCTCCTGCAACCTCTACCTACCAGGTTCAAGTGATCCTCCCACCTCAACCTCCCAAGTAGCTGGGAACACAGGTGCATGCCACCATGCCTGGCTAAACCCTGTAAAGATGGGGTTTTTCCATGTTGCCCAGGCTGGTCTGGAATTCCTGGTCACAACTGATCCACCAACACAGCATGATACTGGTACAAAACCAGACACATAGACCAATGGAACAAAATAGAAAACCCAGAAATAAAGCTGCATGTCTATGACCATCTATCAGTGGAGCTGACAAAAACAAGCAATGGGGAAAAGACTCCCTATTCAAGAAATGGTGCTGAGATCTCTGGCTAGCCATACACAGAATATTAAAGCTGGACCTCTTCCTTATACCATATACAAAAATCAACTCAAGATGGATTAAAGACTTAAATGTAAAACCCCAAACTGTAAAAAGCCCTGAAAGACAACCTAGGCAATACCCTCCTGGATATAGGAACAGGCAAAAATTTCGTGACAAAGACACTAAAAGCAATCTCAACAAAAGCAAAAATTGACAAGTGGAATCTAATTAAACTTAAGAGTTTCTGCACAGCAGAAGAAATTATCGACAGTGTAAACAGACAGCCTACAGAATGGGACAAAATATTTACAACCTATGCATTTGACAAAGGTCTAATATCCAGCATCTACAAGGAACTTAAATAAATTTACAAGAGGAAAACAACCCCATTAAAAAGTGGGCAAAGAACGTGAACATACTTTTTGCAAGAAGACATATATGCAGCCAACAAACATATGAAAATATGCTCAATATAATGAATCATTAGAGAAATGCAAATCAAAACCACAATGAGATTCCATCTCACACCAATCAGAATGGCTACTACTAAAGAGACAAGAAACAACAGATGCTGGTGAGGTCGTGGAGAAAAGGGAATGCTCGTACACTGTTGGTGGAATATAAATTAGTTCAACCATTGTGGAAAGCAATACAACAATTCCTCAAATAGCTAAAAGCAGAACTACCATTAGACTTAGTGATCCCACTACTCAGTATATACCAGAGAGGAATATGAAGTGTTCTACCATAAAGACACATGAACATGAATGTTCATTGCAGCACTATTCACAGTAGCAGAGAGATGGAATCAATCTAAATGCCCATCAAGGACAGAATGGATAATGAAAATATGGTACATATACAGTATGGAATATTATGCAGCCATAAAAAAGAATGAGGTCATGTTTTTTGCAGGAATATGGATAGAGCTGGAGGCTATCATCCCTAGCAAACTAATGCAGGAAGAGAAAACCAAATATCATACATTTTCACTTATAAGTTGGGAGCTAAATGATGAGAACTTCTGAACACAAAGAAGGAAACAATAGACACTCTGGTCTACTTGAAGAGGGAAAGTGGAAGGAGGGGGAGAGGAACAGAAAAGATAACTGTTGGTTACTGGGCCTAATACCTGGGTGATGAATTAATATATGCAACAAACCCCCATGACATGTGTTTACTTATGTAACAAGCCTTCACATGTACCCCAAACCTAAAATAAAAGTTAAACCCCAAACCTTTTGATTTTGAAATAATTTCAGACTAACAGAAAAGTTGCAATAATAATATAAGAAGTTTGTGTATATCCTTTATTAAGATTTTCAAAATATTAACATTTTACCAATTTATGTATATATATGTATATTCCTTCTCTCTAATGCATAGATAAATGCATTTATTTATGTTTTGAATTGTTTTAAAGTGTAATTATAATTCTCTTAAACCTTTACTTCATTGCTGTTTCCTAAAATTTAGGTATTGTATCTTTGTCTTGGAACAGCATTTTCTCTGGATGTGTAATTCTAGGGTGGATAAAAAGAAATCTTTCAGCAGTTATTCTATTGTTTTCTAGCTTGTATCACTTCTGTGAAGAACTTAGCATTTGACAGCTCCTTTGAAGCTTATGTAATTATCTCCTTCAGGTGATTTTTAATATTCTTTTCTTTATCATTATTCTTTTTCAGGAGTTTTGGTCATAATATGCTCAGATGTGTTTTTTTTTTGTGTGTGTGTTTAACATCTTTTGGCTTCTCAGAACTTTATAAACCTGTAGAATAATTTCTTTATACAAGTCTTAAAACATTTTCAGTCCTACTTCTTTAAATGTTGCTTTGGTTTGATTCTCTTGTCCCCTTTGCCCAGATTACCAATTTTATGAATGTATAACTTTTCACTTATGTCTGTGTCTCTTAAACTCTTTTTGTATTTTCTATCATTTTTCCTTCAGGGCTTGGGTTTGAGTATTTTATAATAACTTATTTTCTTATTCACTATTCCTCCACCTGCATTCATTTTGTGTTGAAATAGTAATTGCCTTCCTAATGTCAATTATTGGGCTTTTCAGTCCTACAGTTTAAATTTGATTGTTTTTATAGACTTTAATCTTCAGGCAAAATTCTCCAATTTGTCATCTGTTTTCTTAAACATCATGTGTATATAATTTATACATATGATACTTGGGTCATCTATGAATGTGTTTTTCTCTCTGCTTTTCTCCTGGTTCTGTTTCTTTGTATGCCTAGAAATTCTTTTTAAGTGAATGCTGACATTGTATATGAAAAATTGTACAGGCTGGGTAGGATGTTATCTTCCTCCAGAGAGGATCCACCCTATCTTCTGTCGGGTACCTAGGGGATGGGCAGGCTTCTTAATCTAGGTAGGATCAAGGTGACTCTAGGCTATATTTGTGACTTTTAGAGTCTAGATCTCAGGTTTTCCCCCATCTCAGAAAACAGCACTCAAAAGAGCCCTCGTGAGAACCTACGGTAAGTTAACAGGGCCTTCAGGACTTGGCAGGTCCTGAAATCTAATTTTAGCAATCCAATCATTAGCCTGAATCTAATCATTAGCACTATGTAGCAGAGGAAAAACTCTACTGAGATTTCCTGCAGCTTTTTGCTCAGCTTCTTATCCTTGGGCAGTTTAAGAATTGGGCAACGCCATAAGAGGAAAATTTACAAGTTTGGGCTTACTTCCCTGTGCTTTTCTCTGCCAGTGGTCTTGGCAAACCTAGACCTGGCTGCCTTAGCAGGCCTAAAGTACAATATTTTTCTTCTTTTCCTATGAGAAAGCTCAGTTGGCTTCTTTGATTCTTAGAATTTGCATTCTGCAAAAACTTTTCAGCCTCTACCTTCAACCTCTCCCTTCTTGCTTAAGACTCAGCAAATGCCCTAAGGGGAAAAGCGGTCTGCCGAATATTGGGCTCACCTCAAAGAATTTCCCTTCTCTCAGAGATCTTGGCCACTCCATTCTTGAATGTCCCCAAAACTCTTCAGACAAACCTTAAAGACTATTTTATACAGCTTTTGTAGTTATTTTTAGGGAGAGTGTTGGTCTATTAAAACTATTCTATTGCTATAAGCAGGATTTCCATATTCACTTTTGATATACTAATTCTTTTGAAAACAAATTTTTAAAAACTAAGTGTATGGAAGTCTTAATAATTCACTTAATTGAAGGCTATTTGAAAAAATATTTACTGATTCTTTAATTTTTTTTTCATGATTGACCCCTGCCCCTTCTTACAATGTATGCATTCTAATAAACACTTGGCATCTCCATCAGCTAAAATAGACAAAAGTTGTTTGTAGAAGGAGACTTTCTCTTAGGCATTTGCTTGATTGAAGTTTTCGTGTTAAATATTGTTCTCTTCCTATAAACGGGACACTCAAGAGTAACACCTTCTCCCTGAGCAAGTGCCGTGGATGAAGCAGACTGTCAGGAACATTAATGATAACTGACAGCTCTAGAGAAAGGAAGCAGGTCTGTAAATGCACTGGTACCCTTGTAGAGTAAATTCAGTCGGCAGGCACTTGGAGAAGGTGTTATCTTAGCCTTAAAGTGAAAGATAGGCTTGGCCACCAAGTAAAGGGTTTATATTTTAAAAATTGCTATAATTTTTCTTCTCTTTGTCATCTCAAGTAAGTAACATGTAAGGAGCTTAAAAATGATTCTGCCTGTCTGAAGCCAAGGTAATAGATAGGTTGTCCTTTCAAGATCTCTTTCAATTCAGTTTCCATGTTATTATTAAACCAAAAGTTAATATGGTCTTATGCAGAATTAGGCAATAGTGTATACTTTTCAGATACATAAAATTAAATGCTTTTCTTGAAAATTTTCATTTCTCTGTTCATGTCTTTACCTAGAATGGACTCTGTTCTGTTCTTTGCAGTTTACTTTGAGAGGTACCTTGAATTCACCATCTTGAGGAAGCCATCCCTGGTTTTCACATCCAGTCTTATAATGCCTTTACTCATATTTATTAATACTTATCATGTGCCAAGTACTGAATGATCACATTTAATAATAAAAATACACAAAGAGGTCACCATTTTTAAAGTGCAGAGTATAAGTTCAGAGAAGCTAAGAAATTTGTTCAGTCACACAGTTAGTGAGTAATGTTGCTTTTTTTGAAAAACTCTGTTACACTTGCAATTGGTAATCTGTATATTGATATTAAATTCTGTTTGTTTTTGTTCATCTGTGATTTTTAAATACAGCCTTATAAAACCCATTCTCCCATCATGTGCTTATAGAAGACTCTATGGAAGTAAGGGCTTATGGATGCCTCTTGAATTAACTATTTGAAATATAAAAGAATCATCATTGTGCTAGAAGGATTATCAAGAGCTCTGCTTTGTTTCACATCCTGATAAGCAGAGAGACCAAGATCTATTGACACATAGATAACCCTAGAGACATAGAATTTTAAAACCTGATTCAGCCCTGAACACTGCAGGGTGGAATGTTGGATTAAAATTAAGTAGACCCTGACAATCACGAAGAATACTTCTGGAGACCTATACAATCAGTATAGTTTCATTCCAGTGAGCTTGCATCTGAGGGTGATGTCATGTCAACCAACTCCTGCTTTTGTAACTGACATGAGCATGTTTCTTTATCCAACATGAGTCACCATCTGAGATTGATGTAGTTACAGACTGACTCTGTAACTGACACCATGTCCCTGCTCCCCAATCCTCCTTTATTAAAATTCTGTGTAATATCAGCAGTTTGCTTAATTCTGTGAGACTTTGTCCAACCAGTAATGCTTTCCATTCCTGAGGAGAACAATACATTAACCTTTGCAGCTTTTATTTTTGTTTCAGAGTTTGAATGGTGGTCTCACCTCTTGATAGATAACAGTATATATCAGCACATTTTTTTTTTAGTGAAAGTAACAAATTTGTTCAACTTCTGAAATCAATTATTCGTTGATAATAAATTTACATACCAAAGTGTTAGTTTATTATATAACCAAACCTTTCTTATCAAAAATAAGTTTCACTGGATTGTCACATTAATAAACATTGAGAAATATATAGCTTTATTCTCTTTGTAACAGCATGGAATGTGTTTCATTGATGTATAACCTCCATTTTATATAGCTTACATGCGACATCAGCCTTTTGAAGTAGAACATTAACAAATCTGACATGCTTGAAGTATGAAGAGATAGGAACTTAAAAACAAAACTTACTGGGAAATCCCTAGGAGTAAGCTAAGAGTTGACGAGAGATAGGTAGTGAATAGCAAAGAGGTCTGTTTGATGTTCTCCACTATGAGACTTCACTGGGCCATTTCTTACCTTTCTCTAGACATCCTGATAAGCCTAGCAAGAGAAAGTAGATTGGAAGGGTGTGTCTATAAGGGAAACTACTTTGGAGATGAGTTCTCCAGTAGGCTACAGAGTGAAGCTTTTAATGGTAGCAATGGAGCTGGCAGGGAAGTGGCTTGACACCAGTCCAGGACTGAGTTGGGATTATCTTGCCAGTAGAGAAGGGATCATGATAGACTGGAAGAAATGCAAAAGACTTGGTGATTAAAAGTATTTATGCAAATTGGGTGCAGTGGCTCATGCCTGTAATCTCAGCACTTTCAGAGGTTGAGGCAAGTGGATCACTTGAGGTCAGGAGCTTGAGATCAGCCTGGCCAACATGGTGAAACCCTGTCTCTACTAAAAATACAAAACTTAGCCCAGTGTGGTGGTGTGTGCCTGTAATCCCAGCTACTCTGGAGGCTGAGGCACCAGAATCACTTGAACCCAGCAAGCAGAGGTTGCAGTGGGCTAAGATCATGTCACTGCACTCCAGCCTGGGAGATGAAGTGAGACTCTGTCTCCAAAAAAAGAAAAAGGTTAAAAAAGTTTTTATAAGAGTAAAGTGCAGATGTGATTGGAAATTAGAAGAAAGACAAATGGCCAGATTGTGATCAGGGGAGGTGAGAATGCTAAGGTAAGGATCTCAGATACATTACATTCAAGTCAAAAATATTTTCTGAACCTCAGTGGTGTATTATGTGATGGTCATTTTGCCAGATGCTGTGAGCGGTACAAAAATGAGTAAGATGTAGCTTCTGTTCTCATGGAATTTGCAGTCCATGGGCCTTTATGGGCTTTATGATGGGCTTTATGATGAGGATGTTCAAAAGTGTTTGTGGCTGGTTTGGGAAGCAGGCCATCAAAAGCTAAGAGGAAATATATTTTGTGAAGTCCATAAACCAGATGGGCATTAATATAAATGCTAAAGGCTGAGGAAAGGCAGGGAATGGGAACTAAAGAGAAATGGAAATGCCATACAGCACCAAAATGCAGAAGACAGTTATGACTTGCTGCTTTCTTTTTTTTTTTATTATACTTTAAGTTCTGGGGTATATGTGCAGATTGTGCAGAATTGTTACATAGGTATACATATGGCATGGTGGTTTGCTGCATCCATCCCCCCATCATCTACATTACGTATTTCTCTTAATGTTATCCCTCCCCAATCCCCTGACCCACTGTTATCCCTCTCCTAGACCTCCCACCCCCAAACAGGCCCTGGTGTGTGATGCTCCCCTCCCTGTGTCGATGTGTCCTCATGGTTCAACACCCACTTTTGAGTGAGAACATGCGGTGTTTGGTTTTCTGTTCTTGTGTCAGTTTTCTGAGAATGGTGGTTTCCAGCTTCATCCATGTCTCTGCAAAGGACATGAACTCATCCTTTTTTATGGCTGCATAGTATTCCATGGTTTATATGTACCACATTTTCTTTATCCAGTCTATGATTGATGGGCATTTGGGTTGGTTCCAAGTCTTTGCTATTGTAAACAGTGCCACAATGAACATATATGTGCATATGTCTTTACAATAGAACAATTTATAATCCTTTGGGTATATACCCAGTAATGAGATTGCTGGGTCAAATGATATTTCTATTTCTAAATCCTTGAGGAATTGCCACACTGTCTTCCACAATGGTTGAACTAATTTGTACTCCCACCAACAGTGTAAAAGCATTCCTGTTTCTCCACATCCTCTCCAGCATCTGTTGTCTCCAGATTTTTTAATGATTGCCATTCTAACTGGCATGAGATGGTATCTCAATGTGGTTCTGATTTGCATTTCTCTAATGACCAGTGATAATGAGCTTTTTTTCATATGTTTGTTGGCTGCATAAATGTCTTCTTTTGAAAAATGTCTGTTCATATCCTTCACACACTTTTTGATGGGGTTGTTTGTTTTTTTCTTATAAATTTGTTTAAGTTCTTTGTAGATTCTGGTTATTAGCCCTTTGTCAGATGGGTAGATTGCAAAATTTTTTCTCATGCTCTTGGTTGCTGCTTCACTCTAATGATAGTTTCTTTTGCTGTGCAGAAGCTGTTAAGTTTAATCAGATTCCATTTGCTTATTTTGGCTTTTGTTGCCATTGCTTTTGGTGTTTTAGTCATGAAGTCCTTGCCTATGCCTGTGTCCTGAATGGTATTGCGTAGGTTTTCTTCTAGGGTGTTTATGGTGTTAGGTCTCATGTTTAAATCTTTAATCCATATGGAGTTAATTTTTGCATAAGGTGTAAGGAAGGGGTCCAGTTTCAGCTTTCTGCATATGGTTAGCCAGTTTTCTCAACACCAGTTATTAAATAGGGAATTCTTTCCTGATTGCCTATTTTTTTCAGGTTTGTCACAGATCAGATGGTTGTAGATGTGTGGTGTTAATTCAGAGGCCTCTGTTCTGTTACATTGGTCTCTATCTCTGTTTTGGTATGAGTACCATTGCTGTTTTGATTACTGTAGCCTTGTCGTATAGTTTAAAGTCAGGTAGCTTGATGCCTCCAGCTTTTTTTTTTGCTTAGGATTGTCTTTGCTATGAGGGCTCTTTTTTGGTTCCACATGAAGTTCAAGGTGGTTTTTTCCAGTCTGTGAAGAAGATCAATGGTAGCTTGATGGAGATGGCATTGAATCTATAAATTACTTTGGGCAATATGGCCATTTTCACGGTATTGATTCTTCCTAACCATGAGCGTGGAATGTTTTTCCATCTGTTTGTGTCCTCTGTTATTTCCTTGAGCAGTGGGTTTGTAATTCTCCTTGAAGAGGCCTTTCACATCTCTTGTTAGTTGTATTCCTAGGTATCTTATTCTCTTTGTAGCAATTGTGAATAGGAATTTGCTCATGATTTGGCTGTTTGTTTGTCTGTTATTGGTGTATACTAATGCTTGCAATTTTTGCATATTGATTTTGTATCCTGAGACTTTGCTGAAGTTGCTTGTCAGCTTAAGGAAATTTGGAGCTGAGATGATGGGGTCTTCTAAATATACAATCATGTCGTCTACAAACAGAGACAATTTGACTTCCTCTTTTCCTAATTGAATACTCTTTATTTCACTTCTTTCTATTGTTTTCTTTCTTTAGAATTATTTGGTAGGAGACAGGAAGCAGGGAACCACATGGAAATCCACAGCAGATGATAGAAAATTTTTAGAAAAATCAGATACACCCTTGATACAGTTTGGATATTTGTTCCTTGCAAATCTTGTGTTGAAATGTGATCCCAGTGTTGGAGGTGGGGCCTGATGGGAGGTATTTCAGTCATGGAGGAGCATCCTTTATGAATAGCTTGATGCCCTCCTTGCATTAATGGGTGAGTTATTGCTCTGTAAATTCAGGTGATAGCTGGTTGTTTAAAAAAGCATATTACACCTTTCCTCCCTCACTCCCTCTCTCCATGTGATGACCTGCTCCCCCTTTGCCTTCTGCTATGATTGGAAGCTTCCTGAGGCCCTCACCAGAAGCAGATGCCAGCACTACACTCCTTGTACAGCCTATACCAAAATTAGAGATAAATCAATAAAGTCAAGGCCAAAATCCTGACCTTGGACTGAACTTGGGGGTAAAAGTAAAATTAAGATTTCTTGTTGTGCCTAATCCTCTTAAGCCAAACTGTTACAGTTTGTAACCAGAATTGCCAGTAATTTATCCACAGTATCCTTATGACTCTAATTTATGCTGCAAACCTCAGGTGCACTACTTGGTTTTGTTTTAATGAAAAAGCCTTTTTTTTTCTTTCCCAATGTGCATAGTTAGGTTTTATGTGATTATTATAGGGAAACCTATTAGCAGTAAGGAAGTGCAGAAAGCATGTGTTCTCAGATGGGCTGTCTTTCTGAATGCTGTTTGCTGGAAGGTAGCAGTTATCAAAGGAAACAATGGCTGCTACTGAAGAGTCTGAGGAGTTTGAGGGCTTTTCAGAGCACATGCTGATTGGCATGGGGTGAATAGTTGTCAGTGGACTTAATCTTGGTTTGCCACCAACTCAGAGCCTGGATAGCTCACAATAGGAGATGACAGATGTATTAAAGCATGAGGCAAGTATGTAACTTGGCTTTGTACAGAGGCACAAAGTGCTGGTTAACTCAAATATTGCTATATCCTTCCTTTTCCCTTAACATCTGCTTTTTTCACAAGGTAACCAGCCTCATGGGGTTTCAATCCTTGGTGAATATTTTTTAAGGGGCATATTTACCTAATTCCTTTGTACTTAACTTGGGTCATGTGCAGTGGCATCTGATAGATGCATTTGTGATGGCCTGAGTAGGAGACAGTATACCCACAGTTTTCTCATTTAATTATAAGGGAAAAAGCAGATCAGATCATCCTTGTATCTTATATTTTGGTATCAGGGCATTTCTAGCATCCAGCACTGCGAGTGGTGCAGTTAGGCTCATATGGATATGTGGCAGGAGGAAGATGCCCCAGGCAAATAGAAATTGAAAACAAGATTACAGGCAGAGCCAAACAAGTGGCACATCATTTTTGGAAACACTGAAATATTAAACAGAAATTTCACTTGGGCAGCAGATTGGCTATGCATGTTCTTTTCTGATGTTGGTGGTTTTGTATCAAGAAAGTGGCATTAAGATTTTTTTTTATGCCCTTCTAGGAATAGGGTGAGATATCACTTATTTACTTTTCAAACTACTAAGGTTTTATAAAATGGATAAATCTTCTTGGAATTAGGGTATTTCAGTAAAGTAATAGCTTTCATTAAATACTGACATATACTGAAGTGCAGCGGTTCCCAACCTTTTTGGCTGGTCGGGGGATGGCTTCAGGATGAAACTGTTCCACCTCAAATCATCAGGCATTAGATTCTCATGAGGAGTGTGCAACCTGGATCCCTTGCATGCACAGTTCACAATACGGTTTGTGCGCCTATGTGAATCTAATGCCATAGCTGGTTTGCCTGGGGGCGGACAGAGCTCAGGCAGTAATGCTCACTCACCTGCTGTTCACCTCCTGCTGTGTGGCATGGTTCGTAACAGGCCACAGGTACCAGCCCGTGACCTGGGGCTTAGGGAACCCTGATATAGTGTATGCTCTCTTGACTGTTCTGGTGAGTTTCCAGAATTAGCCTTGTGAAGCTTGTATGCATCTGTCTTCTTGTACCACAATGAGTTCTTTCTTTTTTTAAATTCATGACACTTACTTTATCTTTTAGTCAAAGAGAAACTGGGATGCAGAGTAATTTTTCTATCTCTAAATGACAAATCAGACATAAAATTAGTAATTAAGAAATTATGTTCAGATGCAATAATATTTATTCTTCCTTTTAAACAATTTTCTGTCTCATACAAATTCGTTTGTTAATTAGTCTAATAGTCTACAGTTAAAAAGTCTATAGTCTAATGTACCCATTATGGCAGTCTTCTAAGTCAGACGTGAAGAAATTAGGGGGAAAAGAAGAGAGTGGAAGGGAACACACATTTATTGAGCACTGTGTTAATCAGGGCTCTGGGTTGCAGATGCCAGAATCCAAGTCAAAATACACACAACACACACACACACACACACACACACACACACACACACACACCTTTGTATACATTCACAGTATATACATTCGTCCTTCAGTATCCATGGGGGATTGGTTCTAGGAGCCCACACAGGTACTGAAATTCATGGGTGCTTGAGTCCCTCATGTAAAATGGTGTAGTGTTTGTGTATAACCTATACAAATATTCCTTTGAATTTGAAATTAGTCTCTATGTTACTTATAATGCCTAATACAATGCAAATGCTATATAAATAGTCATTATATTGTATTGGTTAGGGAATAAGGACAGGAAAAAAAGTCTGTACATGTTCAGTACAGATGGAACAATTTTTTTTTGATCAAATATTTTTGATCCACAGTTGGTGAAACCCGTGGATGGAAAACCCATGGATATAGAGTACTCACTATATGTATAAATTAGTTAATCAAGACTTAGTTAATCAAGAAATTAAAGAGGAGAAACTGGCATCAAGCATAATGTGTATAGAAGCATAACTGACATGAAGGATCTGAGTCATTTGCTCTGTCTCTTGATTCTGCTTTTCTCTGAGCCAGCTTCATTTGTAGGTAGGGTCTTCCAATGTAGAGGTGAGGCTGGCCACCAGCATCTCTAGACATAGCTTATTCTTACAGCTAGCAACTCTTTCCTTGTAACTCAGCCAGAGTCTTGACAATGACCTTAATAGGACTGACTTGGATTACGTGGTCATTCCTGACTCAATTCCTGTGGGCAGGCCTGAATTTTATGTTCATACCTAGGGGTATCAGGACCAAGGACAGCAGCATGTCTTTTCCAAAGAGATTCTGATTCTAGCCGAACATAAACCCATATCCACTAAAGTTCCTGTACATATCATGTCTGTAATAGTAGCTTGCAACTTTCTAGAGACTGTAGGTGGAACACAAAACAACTTTGTTTTTCAGTCCTACATATAGATTGAATCATGGGTCTAATGTTTTAAAACTGCAGTGTAATGATTTCGGCAAATCTTTACAAGACTGATGCTTTATTTAGCTGTTCATTTAGAAGTCTAATATTTCTCAAAAGATTTAAATCTCCAAAAATTAGATGAGGAAACAAAGAAGAAGATGCAGGCAAATGTATCACTTTTTTTCTAGGCTCCCCCAACGCCCTTCCACTTGAAGTGCTGCTTCAAATAGGTATTTGTGTGGCCATCTATGAAATCAGCAACCTTTCAGATTGGCAATAGACATGATAAAGTGGCATAAATGACTTATTTGCCAACTATTGATTGGTAGATGTTTACTTATTTGTATAATTTAGTTATATAAATATATTCAAAGTTATGATTTGACATTCTGCAATTCCAATCTATGGGTTCTATATGGGAATTCTACTCTTATCACAAATTCTAGTACATCTGACTATAAATTGAATTACGTTTGCTATTTTCTCTTCTGGGCTTTGTTTATACTTCTAATGTTATAGTTATTCTATAATAATTTTAATTTAGTGAAGATTCTTTTGGAGACAAAGTAACAGTCTAAATGTATGAACTGTTGTTATTATTTGTTTATGAGTTTGTTTAACTACTAAAGTCGAGCTTCAGGAGAGAAGATCCTGGGACTTTCTCATCTTTTTTAATCCCATGCTCATTAGAACAGTTGGCACATGGTAGGAAATGAACACATGCTGGCTGAATCACTGATATCAAAGCCCTTAGAGAATTTGCTACTAAAAGAAGCTTTGGCAGAAAGTTTCAGTGAGTCTTTGAATAATCATTCTCTAAGTAATCTGTTTATAAGCTTGAGTATTTATTAACTGGATTCCTTTAAAGTATGCTTTATACCTCACCACACAGCTAAAATTCTGTTAGAGCCTTTTTATTAATTGTTTATGTGCAAACTTGGATGAATTCTAACAAATGTTCAAAAATTATCTGTGTATGTATGAAGATGAGTTAAGAAAACCCCAAATTTATGAAATTTCATTGAGAGTGGACAAGATCAGACATTATAGTAAAAATTGCATGTGTGAGCTGCTCATTTGGAGTCACCTTATTTACAAAGACAAAAAAGAAGAGAAAAGAAAAAAGTATCCTACTCTCCTGATGGAAAAATTCAGCCTCTGAGAACAATAAATAGACTGCAGGACATAAGCTTTCTCAAAAAACAGACATAATTTGGTGAAATTTAAAACAAGGGTCAGAAGTGTTACTTTGGTAGAGTAGGAAACTGATATGCTCAAGATTTTAGATGTCTTTAAAACAAAACCTTGCCATGCCAGTAGAAGCATTATATAGGGTAGATAGGAGCTAACTTTCAATTTCCATACTGAGATGGCTTAAACAATTTCCTGTGCACAAAAGATATACAATTATGCTCAAATAGCCACAACTACCTTTTTTTTTTTTTTTTTTTGAGATGGAGTTTCTCTTTTCTTGCCCAGGCTAGAGGGCCATGGCACAATCTTGGCTCAATACAATCTCCACCTCCTGGGGTTCAAGCGATTTTCCTGCCTCAGCCTCCCGAATAGCTGGGATTACAGGTGCCCGCCACCATGCCTAGCTAATTTTTTGTATTTTTAGTAGAGACAGGGTTTCACCATGTTGGACGGACTGGTCTTAAACTGCTGGGCTTAAGCGATCAACCTGCCTTGTTCTCCCAAAGTGCTGGGATTATAGGCATGAGCTACCATGCCCAGCCTGCCTCTTGAATTAAATTATGGACATTTAGAAACAAGGTTCCATGCCCATTTTATGTACTATTGCTGTGATTCTTAAAACTCAGATTTATTATATTCATGTAGCTCATTTGACGTTGAAAGGTTGACATGGTGAATCAGTTCTGATGGCCTCCAAGAAGCATATACAATCTAAAAAAGCATAGGGAGGATGTCACTTAAATGTGGATCACAGCTGTCTCAGATCCAGTCCTCACACAGGCTACATCTGCACAGGCTGTAATAAAGTATTGTAATAATTGTACTTTATATAATATTTAATAAGGAAATGGCAAACATGCATCATAACATTAAGTGGGAGATGAAAGAATAGTTAAAAAAAAATTAAGCACATATTTTTAGTTGAATCCAGTTCTAAAGTGATGTTTTCATTGTTATCAACAAACAGATCCCCCCAGATTTTGTTAGCCCCATACTGTGTTTTGCTCAGTCTTGTCTGAGCTTTATGGAGGCTTCTTTGTCTTTATCTTGGACAATAAACAGAGGTGGTTATCGCTTCATGCTATGGCTTTTTAAATGAGTGGAAAGTCTACTTTTTTCCCTTTGTTTATCTGGATTGCAATCAGAAAGCAGTCTATGCATTTACTTCTACATGATGATAGATTATCGTTTGTTTCATTGACCAGCATGGAGTGTATCTATCTGCATCTTCATATCAAAAGTATTGGTTTGTTTAGACAGTGTGACTTCTGTGAAGGAACCAGACTGAGGCATTTAGCAGCTTTGTGCCCTCAGATTTTTTTAATATGCCCTGGGATTTGTACGTTGACAGATATTAAACTCCATAACTTCGATCAGTAATCCTTCAGAAATATTGTTATATTTTTTATAATAAAAAAGGCGAAATAAATTGCCATGCTTTATGATCCAGAGCCAATAAAACCCTTTGAAATTAAAGGCATTTGCTCTTGATTTGTCATTTTCCTAGGAAAGCTTGAAGAAAGGTACCAATTATTTCTGACAGGCAGCAAGGGAATTTTGAGCAGCATTCTATTAACATGTTTTTGGTCATTTGTCAGCTTATCTGTATGGTCTGCTAATGATCAGCACTAATTAACAAAACTCTAAAGAAGGTGAAAAAAGGAATCACCTAAGCTCAATCAAACTAGAATTACACTGAAAGAAGCTGAGAAAAACCTTGCTCTCCCAGAGACAAATTTCTGCAAGAATGTCCCAGACATTGGAATTGTATGCAGAATTACAAACATGTTTGGGTTCTTTCCTTATTCCTTATGTGTTCTGGCCTGTTAAAGTAAGCTATAGATTGAAGAGTAGAATAAATCTGAGATAAAGTTAATGAATGGATTTAATATGTTTACTTTTCTGTCTAAACTATGATGCTCACCACATTCAGTATTTAATCATCTCATCACATAGTTTTTTTTTTTTTCTTACACCTGTGTATTAGTCCATTCTCATGCTACTATGAAGAAATACCTGAGACTGGGTAATTTATTAAAAAAAAGAGGTTTAATTGACTCACAGTTCCAGAAGGCTGGGGAGGCCTCAGGAAACTTATAATCATGGTGAAAGGCATCTCTTCACAGGGCGGCAAGAGAGAGAAGTGCAGAGTGAAGGGGGAAACGCCCCTTATAAAACCATCAGATATCGGGAGAAATTACTATCATGAGACTAGCATGGGGGAACCACCTCCATGATCTAATATCCTCCCTCCTCTAACATGGGGATTGCAATTCAGATTACAATTCAAGATGAGATTTGGGTGGGGACATAGAGCTAGACCATATCAACTTGCTTTCCCATAATTTTTTCTTTCATTAAGTTTTACCAACTTCTTTAGTACCTGTTAAAGTTACTTGTCTGGGAGCTGACAAATGTTGTACATTTTGTTGTAAATTTTGACAGAGCAACCTCAACATGAAGAATGTTCTCATACTCTCCATTACCACCGTAAAACATAATTGGCAGAGTGTGTGTGTTCTGGGAGGGAGGCACATATACATACAAGTGTGAGAGGGAGCATTATTTACTTTCAAGTAGTGTATAAATAGCCAAATAAAATTTATTAATATACAATCTCCTTGGGTTAAGCACTTGGCTAAGATATATCATACTGAAAGGGAATTTTTGTCACTATTGTTACAAATAGCAGAATTCCAGGAGGTTATAATGAGGCTGTCTCCTCAACCTGAGTTACTTCATTCTAGCTGCAATGCTAGAATCCTTTTCTTAGTTGGGGTTTGTTTTTTTTATCAGAGCAAACTCTGCTGCTGTGTTTAATTGGCTCCATTCTTGTTCATAGCAGTGGTTCATTTTTAGTGCTGTGATGTAGCATCTGATATTTACAAAGGCTAATTTAAAGGAGTAATAAATGATATAGATTGAACTTTGGTGACACTCTGCTTTCACATCTGTTAGGGGGTAAAATATTGATTCATTAGAAGAAATCAATTTAGAAAGCCAGTGGACTTTTGGTATTTACCTGTTCCATGTGTGGCTTATAGGTAGTCAGGCTGGCTCACTAGATAGAAGAACACATAGGGCTCTGGGGCCTCAGCCCCAGTGATGACTGAGGGATTCATTTCCCTTCTCTGTACAGAAGAAATGCATTGGAAATCTGCAGGACAAGAGGTAAATAGTTGATGGTCATGGATTTGGGACATATATCAGATTTATATCAGAGACATGGCTAACACATGTATCCTCTGAGTCTAGGTGAATCTAATTTTTGGTGCTATGAGAAAGGTTTTTTTTTTTTTTTTTTTTTTTTTTTTAAGATTAAGAGAACTGGAGGCCTTGTGCAGTGGCTCATGCCTGTAATCCCAGGGCTTTGGGGGCCCAAGGTGAGCCAATCACTTGTGGTCAGGAGTTCGAGGCCAGCCTGGCCAACATGGTGAAACCCCATCTCTACTAAAAATACAAGAAAAAAAAAAAAAAAGTGAGCTGGAATGTTTCTAGCCAGTAGCCTCTATGTGATTTCTTCATTTTTTGGCCTGTTTCTTGACTTGAATCACCATATTTTGTTTGATGCCTATTTATGAACTTTTTTGTAGAATAGAATGGCTTGTTATAAATTTTGATTTGGAGGGTAGTATGTGATACGCATTGCAAAGCCTTTTACTATGCTTCCTGTAATGTTATTGAGGACATTGTCTTCTCTCCATAGTCTCCAGGAATACTTGGGCTTCTGAGAAGCTGTTGTAATTTCTTTTTATGCTTACAATGAGTAATGTAACAAATTGTACTTTCCTTTTTGAAGTGACCTCTATAAAACTGAATTTGTGGCCCATATACAGGAAGAGGAAATTTCAGGGATGTGTTTCATGAGTATATGAGCTCAATCCAGTTTTATCTTTTTTTCCTACTTACATTTAATCTGTTGCCCTAAAACTCCACCTGCTTGTTTTAATAATGTTAATTGGAGTATGTCTCTGAAAACTTCCTTAAATCATTTTTGGAAAAACTTGATTATAAAAAGAGCCAATCTTAAAAGCTATGTTACTCCTTAATACTCACGAGTAAGTTGTCCCTTGTCTTCTAAAGTTCTATTTGTTTAGAGGATAACAGAGAGAAACTCCAGTAACAGGATCAACTTTGTGAATAGGTGAGGAGGAGAAAGATGTAGCAATGCATGGAAATTCCTAATACCTCTTCCCTTTGCTCTCTTGTAAAAGTCCCAGGAAAGGCAATTGCATTCATTCCCATGGAAGGATAGAAGTTCTGAGAGTGTGGAGAAGGAGAGAGAGAGAACACTGGAGGAGGAAGAAGAGTAGTAATTAAAAAGGGGCATCAGAAAGCAGAATGTGAAGGATGTCAAGGACCAAGAATGTTAGTATCCTTCTTGCTGCTCTTAGAATACATTCAGATACTTCTTTGATGCCTGATCCTGGCACAACTGGACAGTGATTAATGTGTGATGAATTAATACCCACAAATATTTTCTGTTTTATTCATTATTCCTATGATTGCTGAAATCAAGCAGGCAAACCAGCAAGAAAACTTCTTCAAACTCCAGTTTTGTTGCTGAATGATATCTATCATCTTCTTTATTCTAAATTTCAAAAAGATATTGAAGTTTTACATTTATTTCTAAATTAAAGCATATTTTCATTTTTTGGAATAATTCACAACAATAGCTTTGGAAGATGCTTTTGTACTTTCATTGTTTTCATCCTTTGCAATATTTGCCATAGCTGGAGTAGGGAAGACATAAAAGGCATGCCTTTCTTCACATTGATTGTTTGAGGCTGTAATTCTTTCATTTTTGATTTTCACAATCACTTCTAGGTATTGTTGTGTTTCAGGCTTATGTCCCAATGGAACATGCATGAAAGCCATCAGAAATATATTCCACACATTCTGAAATTGTGTTTTCACAAAAACATAACTATAAAAATAAAGTTTGTGAAGATGAACACCACCCATGTTGATATGTAACATTAAGATCAGTGTATTGCCTGGTTAAAAAAAAATAACTGTAAGAACTTGGAAGAGAAGAATTATTTTAAGTTTTTAAATCAATATTTAATGTAACTGCAATAGGATGTCCTTCTTGCCTAGCAAGTACTTAAAATGAAGCCTCCACCATGCTTCTGTCTTTGTGTAACCACTTAAACAGCTTGGCAGGTTCTCCTCGGCCCTACCTATATGAGGGCATGGATGTCAGAACTTACCATGAAACTAGTTACTGCAGGCTCACAAAGTTGTGATAACTCATTTTCTGAAATTGCTCTCAGTTGCTCTCATTCTTGCTCAAGGAATATTCTTCTGTGTTCAAAACCTCGAGTTTCTCTCCTTTGCACTGGCAAAAAATTCCTACCATTTCAAGCAGATTTTTTTTTTTTTTTTTTTTTTTTTTTTTTGAGACAGAGTCTCACTCAGTCACCAGGCGCCAGGCTGGAGTGCAGTGGCGCGACCTTGGCTCACTGCAACCTCCGCTGCCCGGGTTCAAGCATTCTCCTGCCTCAGCCTCCCGAGTAGCTGGGACTACAGGCATGCGCCACCACGCCCAGCTAATTTTTTTGTATTTATAGTAGAGACGGGGTTTCACCATGTTGACCAGGACGGTCTCGATCTCTTGACCTCGTGATCCGCCCGCCTCGGCCTCCCAAAGTGCTGGGATTACAGGCGTGAGCCACCTCGCCCGGCTCAAGCAGATTTTAAGCTGAGCTAATGCTTGGAGGAAAACACAACCAACCACTGTGCATAATGCTGAGGGCAGCATCACCAGCAGTGAGAACATGGTCTCTGGGCCTACCGTCTGTGTTCAAATACTATCCCACAGTATTTGCCTCTCTCAGGTGTTTTGTATGCCTCATTTTCCTTATTTGTAGATGGGAATATACTGCCACCAACCTCAAAGGATTTTTATGTGGAATAAGTGAGTTTTAACACATTTAAACTGCTAAGACAGTGCCTGAATCTGTTAGTTGTTATACATGTATTTTTCATATGAATCAGCAAAAGATGTTTAGGTGCTATTCATCCATTCTTTCTCTTAAAATTTTGAAGCTGTTTTTTTTTATCTGACATCCCTGCTACAGCCTTTCAAAAGATGAATAGAGAGTTGTTACTCAAAAAACCTCTCAATCTCAAATGAACTATTTTATTTTTTTCGGTTTCAGTAGTGAGACCTTGGAAAGAATACTTTGACTATAATCAAACATTTATTCCAGGAACCTAATCTCTCATAGTTTAGAGCACTATTGGCAAACTATGGCCTGTGGGCCCCATGTAGTCACCAGCCTTTTTTTTTTTTTTTTTTTTGAGATGGAGTCCCACTCTGTCACCCAGGCTGGAGTACAATGGTGTGATCTCGGCTCACTGCAACCTCTGCCTCCTGGGTTCAAGCAATTCTCCTGCCTCAGCTTCCTGAGTAGCTGAGACTACAGGTATGTGCCATCATGCCTGGCTAATTTTTGTATTTTTACTAGAGACGATGTTTCACCATGTTTGCCAGGCGGGTCTTGAACCCCTGACCTCAGGTGATCTGCCCACCTAGGCCTCTCAAAGTGCTAGGATTACAGGCATGAGCCACTGTGCCTAGCTCACCACTCATTTTTATAAATAAAACTTCTGTTGGAACATAGCCATGTTCATTCATTTACATATTATCTATTGCTGAGTTGAGTCAGTGGGATAGAGACTATATGCTCTGCAAAGCCTAAAATATTGACTACCTTTCCAACAGAAAAAAGTTTGCTGATGTCTGGTTAGGAGTATCAGTACAGTATTAGAGTCTTTCCCAAACTAAATCTTTTAGTATATTTCTTGACTTTTGCCACATCTGCTTACTGCCCATTTCATATTTTCTTTAAATAGAGTCATTTTTTTTTTTTTTGGTTAAGAGTACTTTATAAGAGAAGCTTTACCTTATCTTAAAAGAAAAATTAGTAACACATGACAGGAATAGAAAATATTTAAGAAAGCAAATAAGCTTGAAACAAATCAACTTGTTATTAAATTTTAGTGGTATACTGCTCCCTGTCGTCTGAGACCTGCTTTCTTAGGTAATAAAGGAGATTTTCAGTTGTTGCATAGATGATAAAAGCATTTGTGGCACCAAATTGAAACTTTAATCATGCTGTAATCAGAGTACTAAATGAGAATTGAAAAAAGAAGGTATAATTTTCTCATTATATGTGATTCATGCCATTTAATGATACCTACACTTACACCCTACAGTAACTTTGAATATCACCCCTCATCTTGTATATCTGCAGTGATACACTTGCTACACTTTCAGAAACACTGGAAAACAATGACAATGCTAATGCCAGCTCATATGTATTTAGACATTCATTGCCAGGTGCTTGTCTGGGAACTCTGCATGTGCAAACTTAGTTCTCGCAACAACCTCTGAAATAGGTTCTACTCTGTTCCCTTTGTACAGATGTGACAGTTAAGACAGACAGAAGCTGGTAATTTGCTCAAAGTCCATAGCTAATAATCAGCAGCACTGGCAATGAGGCAGCGATTGAGGGTAAGCAGTACAGGATTAGCCACCAATCGTGTGCAGAAAACTTGAGATCAATTGTGACTTTTCGCCTTTTTCTCTGTATTGTAGATATTTTCATGGGAAATTGGAGAAGTTTTGTTAGAAAGTGCTAGCTTATTAAGGAACCACTTTATTATTTTATCTTTCTGAAATTGTAGTTTCTCTTTTCTTCTTTGAGGGTGTTGAAAATGGATATCAATGAATAAAAAATCGGTCAGGCATGGTAGCTCATTCCTGTAATACTAGCACTCTGGGAGGCCGAAGAGGTTGGATCGCTTAGGTGCAGGAGTTTGAGACCAGTCTGGCCAACATGGCAAAACCCCGTATCTACTAAAAATACAAAAAATTAGCTGGACATAGTGGCTTGTGCCTGTAATCTCAGCTACTGTGGCTGAGGGGGGAGAATCACCTGAGCCCAGGAGGTTGAGGCTATAGTGAGCTGAGATCACACCACTACAGTCCAGCCTGGACAACCAGAGTAAAACCCTATTTCAAAAAAAAAAAAAAAAGGAAAGGAAAGAATGATAACTAGATGCCTATATTTTCTGCTAAATTAGTGAAGCTTTTAAACTGCAAAACGTTGAATTTTGTAAAGATACAATAAAATTCTTGAGATTATGTATTTTTTTTTTTGAGGGAGGAATTTTTCTTTATTTTGAAATAATTTTACACTTAAAAGACATTACAGAAATCATACAGGAATTTCCTAAGTAGCTTTCATCCAGTTTTCCTAATATTAATATATTACATAATCACAGTACATTATCAAAACCAGTAAGTTAACATTTGCACAATACTGTTAACTATACATGTTATTTGGATTTTATCCCAGTTTTTACATGTGCTTATTTTTAGTTATTATTTATTTTGGAGTCAGGGTCTCAGTCCATTACTCAGGCTGAAGTGCAGTGATGCGATCGTGGCTCACTGCAGCCTCTGCCTCCTGGGCTCAGGCGATCCTCCCACTTCAGCCTTACTAGTAGCTGGGAATTCAGACACATGCCATAATGCCTGGCCAATTTTTGCATTTTTTTTTTTTTCAGTAGAAGGGGTTTCCTTGTGTTGCCCAGGCTGGTCTCAGAATCCTGGGCTCTAGCTATCCCCCTACCCCCCACAGCTTCCCGAAGTGCTGGAATTATAGGCATGATAAAAATTAGTACCTCTTGCATTATATATTATATTCATAAGTGGTGGCAATGTAATTTGACAGGACTTCTTTTGTTAAATAATTTTAAAATGTGTTATAAAGACCATAAAAACCAGGAAAGTGGGAGTCTATTTCCTTAAACTCCCAATTCAACTTTGGGAGCTCTATTGGGAGGAAGTAATGCTAATGATGTTAAAAATGAAGATATTTTGGAAACAAACAAATCAATACAAGCTTTGAAATTGAATAGATTCCAGAATGTGAGTCTGTTGCCTGGTTCAAGTGAAACAACCGTTTGAAGGCATAGCATCTGAACCAAAGGGTAGAGGAACTGGTGTTTTTACTTAAAGGGAGTTAATTATGCAGGTCAGTGAGCATTCGCACTTCAGCTTAGGCTTTTGAGTTTTCAGTGGTAGCACAGCTGGTAAGAACTATGGCAATGTATGACAGAAAGAGCCAGGCTACATTTGATTGCTAGCTCTGCCTCTGAATGATTTTAGAAGCCTCACTTTCTAATCATTAAGTAGAGATAAAAATGCGTTTCTCTTTAGGAGTATTAAAATGAAATAATGTAGGCCAGGTCTGGTGGCTCACATCTCTAATCCCAGCACTTTGGGAGGCCGAGGTGGGCAGATCACTTGAAGTCAGGAGTTTGAGACCAGCCTGGCCAACATGGTGAAACCTTATCTCTACTAAAAATAGAAAACTTAACCAGGTGTGGTGGCACACACCTATAATCCCAGCTACTCTGGAAGCTGAGGCGCAAGAATTGCTTGAAGCTGGGAGGTGAAGGTTGCAGTGAGGTGAGATTGCACCACTGCACTCCAGCCTGGGTGACAGTGAGACTTGGCCTCAAAAAAAAAAAGAGACAATGTGTATAAAGGATCTCAAGAACATGGTTCTTTCCCAACATGTTAGCTATTATTCATCTCTTGTTTGACTTTTTTTGACATCTAATGGAGTAAGGAAGATCAAAATATTTGGGGCTGATTAACACAGGTGGGAGTGTTTGTCTTGCCTTTGGTGTGACAGTTCTGTTTGTGATGTGGAAAAAGTATTTTTGACTTTTGTCACCAAACATTAAATTTGATTGACATTTCAAGTACAGTGACAAATAATCTTCAGTCATATGTAAACAACAAATAACTCAATTTGAGGTTCTGTTTGGTTCTCAGACAGGACCATAACAAATTGAAACCAGGTTCTGTCATTTACTTGCCCAGAGACTTTGAGTAAGTTAAACTTTCTATGCTTCAGTTTCCTTATCCTTATAATAAGAATATATCACTCAGAGGCTGGGAAAATTTAGGTATTAATTTTATAGATTTGTAACATTGTCTGAAACATATAAGCACTCTATATGTATTGATTGTTGCATACAATACTTTCACATGTCTGAAAAATGTGAATGAGGCAATAATTTTACCACCTCTTGAAGCTGTTGGTAAATGTTTTATCATTATGCCACAAATTTTCCATATTTGAGTTCTTAAATGATGAGAGGGGCTAGATTAGGCTCTGCTGTCTTTGGTTCTTGGTCTTCAGGAAGTACATAATATGTTATCTTGTTGTCAAGGTAACAGAATTCAAGATGGTTTTATAAAATGAGAATGGGCTCATTTAAAAAAATGCCAGGAAGTGCTTTAGAAAAGGAAGTGTCTTAATAACAGGCTTTATTGAAGCAAAAGTATCTAAATCTCATTGAAGGCAGAGAATCGATTGCAGTTTCTTTGCCTTATTGAAAGCAGCCTGTATTTTCAAACTAGAGCTTGGCATTTAATATCCCCCACAATAATGGGGCAGAACTTTTGAAAATGTGAAATGTGAGGAGCTGGTAAAGATTTTTTTCCCTGGAAAAAGACATAAAATAGCAGTAGATTTCAGTGACTCGTGATGGCAGGGGGAGTGATTTGTGAAGGGATTTGACAGAATGAGTCTTAGCAGTATGAGGAATGTATCCATATAGCCATTTCCACCTAGCTTCTTTATGTGAATTCTGGAATCAATTACTCATGTGCTAAGCCAAAAATTAATGATAATAAAACACATTTCAGGAAATCTAATTTGGGAACACATAACCTCATTTACATGTCACCTAATTTAAATTGGTTAGAAGAAGGATCTATGCTCTTTTGGCTTTGTACCAGGTATCCATTAGTTATAAGGATAGATATATGTATTCTCTTTTTATGATCCCAAGAAAAGAGGGGTGTATGAGAAAAGAGGTAAGATATATGAGGTTTTTACAGCTTTATTGTTGTATTTTTAATCTTCATTTAAGATATATACTTTTTAGTTAATCTGATAACAGTACACTCAAAACAAAAAACATTGGGTTATCCTAATTATAAGTGGAACAGTTAGAGTTTTGATCATAAGAAATAGAAATTAAAATTAAGAAATTTTAATTTAATTTTTTTTTTTTTGAGACCAAGTCTTACTCTCTCATCCAGGCTGGAGTGCAGTGGCACAATCTTGGCTCACTGCAACCTCCGCCTCCTGGACTCAAGAGATTCTCCTGCCTCAGCCTCCTGAGTATCTGGGACTACAGGTGTGTGCCACCATGCCCAGCTAATTTTTTTATTTTTTTTATTTTTAGTAGAGTCGGGGTTTCACCATGTTGGCCAGGCTGGTCTCGAACTCCTGACCTCAGGTGATCCACCTGCCTTGGTCTCCCAAAGTTCTGGGATTGCAGGTGTGAGCTACTGTGCCTGGCCTAGTTTTTAATTAATTAAAACAAACATTAAAAAGATGTCAGACCTGCTAGAGACCAGCACTGGACTTCATACTGATGACAGATGGTACCACAAATGGTTCTAGCCATTCCCCTTTTTTGTATTACTTGCTCCAGAGGTGGGAGGCAACGAACCAGAGGTTGAAGTGAAGTTACAAAGTTACACCCTATGCAAATG
Organism: Ateles fusciceps; assembly: GCA_036589455.1. Classification (NCBI taxonomy): domain Eukaryota; kingdom Metazoa; phylum Chordata; class Mammalia; order Primates; family Atelidae; genus Ateles; species Ateles fusciceps. The sequence goes on along the minus strand of JAZHEH010001266.1, from coordinate 9,672,646 downwards.
AAGACTTGACCTGTGACCGGTCTGATTGGTTGTGGGAGGGGACCAGTCAGAGGTACTTTACATTTTTCATCTGCGATGCAGTGAAAAGGGGATTGTTGCAAAGGGTGTAGCCTGTGATCCTTTTGTTAGTTGGGTGTGGAGAAGTGAGGTTTTCCTTTTGATTCAGTCCTAGGAAGTCAGCGTGAATCAGCCTTAGGTTCTTTGCCTCTAGACCCTATTCTTCTGCCTCATTTCCCCTGAGAGATGTGATCCCCATGAATCTTTATGGGAGGCAGAGGGACTGATGGTTTTTCTTCTATAACCGTTTCTTGCTGACTTGAGGTGCAGTCCCTCCCTGGTGATCACAGAACTGTTTCCCTGCTCTGTCTAGTGGAGACAGGGTAGCTTCTTGTTGGTTGGGGGTGGTTTATTCACCTGGAACTGGCTAGAAATCTTGTTACATGATCATCTGAAGCTTGATGGTCTCTAGGAGAGGGGAAAATAAATTTGGTTAAAAGATTTAACAATCATGGTCCAAAGAACAAGGCAAGTATAATTATTAATAATTGGCTGGCCAGAGGAAGGTGCCCTGAACCCCAACTTGGCATTTTTGATCAGGAGCCCATGACTCAGAGAGCTGTTGTTGTATCTTCGAGTCCTAATTGGCTAGTTTTCAGGTGACATCTCTACTAACTCTGATTGATCTAAAAACAGCATTCTTACTCTAAAAAAAGACATAAGCCCCCTTTTCAGCAGCTGGAAGATCTAGCTCACTTCTACTTTGCAAAGTGACTGCTGCTAAGGAGTCTATTTGATTTTGCATGGTGACAATACTTTGGGCAGTGTCATCCAAGCTTTCCATAAAATCCTTGGACAAACGTTGGCAATAGGATAGGGAAGTTGCACATCTGCTAACTCCAGTTCCTACTTCCACTGTTATTCCTAGCCCTACCAAATGGGATATGAGTTGGATGGCACATTTGTGTCTGGTGGTTGCAGTTAAAGGCATAATGAGGGATTGGTTGTTGGGAGCTATATTAATTTTGGAGGCTGAGAAGACAACTGAGAAGGCAAATGTACAGGTTCTAGTTTAATTAGCTGGTAAACATAAGTAGGAACTGATCCTGCACAGGAAAAAGGCTCCTTGTTTTTCAAGACAAAGATTATTTCCTGTGGAGAACATATGGGTTAGCTTGATGTTTTCGCTTTTCCAAGCAGTTAAGGTCCCTGCCAAGGTAGCCAGCCCTGGTTAAAGGCTAGAAAGGACCTTGGGAAGTATCCTAAGTTGCCCCAGCAGTTCTGTCTTCCCAGTGGAAGTAGTTATACTTAGAGTTCATCAACAATCACCCAGAGATACTTTCATACTGGGGAACCAAAAGCCAACTGATGTCTCAGAATTAGTGCAGTCTTCCCAGAGGAAAATATGAACACAGCTAGTGGGCTTACCTTGACAGTACCTAGACTTTATATCCTTTAAAGTGCCCTTATTTAGGAATGGTTCCCGTAAAAACCATACAGGTTTTCTCAATGATGCAGTTTGGGTAACTGCATAGCTTACATGATCATATGAGGGGTTAATCTCTAGGGTGCAGTTACATTGATGACTTTTCAAGTTTCCCAGGGCCTGACTGAAAAATGTGACTTCTCTTAATACAAAGTGGTGCCTGAAATTTTAGCTCTGTGTACATTGCTGTTGGTTTCTGTAGGGATGCATTTCCAGAAAGGTTCCTCTGACAGGACTGGAGAAGGTCCTCATCCTGTCATTGTAGCCCTTGTCATTTCCTTAATTTTGAAGTCATATAAATCATCTAGGTCTATTAAATTTAAGGAAGTTCCTCCCTTGTAGTTAGTGTGATAGGTTATTTTTTCAAGGGCCAAGACTGGGCTGGGTTTGGGATGGTGGTGTATTTGGATGGTGATGGAGATAAACAAAGCCAGTAGTCCTTTTCTAGAGCTAAGCTGGTGGTATTTAATAGTCTTTGTGTTAAATGTAAAGTTCTTAATAAATAATGAGAATCCATTAATTGCCAAAGGGGTAAAGTGAAGCTCTATTGTAAAATAAGGCTGATTCCCAGTATGCATGGTCTCAATACACACGGGCTGTGGGTGACCATGATAGAGCAAAAAAAAAAAAAAAAAAAAAAAAAAAACTTTACATGTTATTTTGCTCTATAGAATGGAAACATCAGGGGGGTGGATACCAATGCTGTCAGGAATTCTTGTTATAAAAGTGAATTAAAACACTTTGCTTAATTATTACAAAGGAAGTGATTCCATCCACTTGGAAGAAGGCAATTAAATTGCAAAAATATAAAACTACAAAAATGGCGGCTATTATCCAGCCTATTGTAACTATGTAACAGAGACCCCAAGGAAAGTTGGTAAGCATTTACTTATCTTCTGGTTGTCTTTTAAACAGGCACGTCAGGTCTTTCCCACGTTCACAGGTGTAGTGGCTGATGGGAGCTTCAGGTTCCAGGTACAAGGCTTCAGGTATCACTGTCTTGACCCTGGAAAGATGTATCCAATGATCTAATCTTAGTACTATGACTGCAGAAGGCGTGGCCAGTACCACTGAAAATGGTCCCTTTCATTACAACCCTTGCGTGGGCTGTAATTGTTGAGCAGGTGATCCCTCCTTCCATGTTTTAATGAGTACCTTAACCCCTGGCCTGATTTGGGGTTGCTGGTTAATTCCCAGTATAGGGATCGTTCGTGTTCCAAACTTTCGTAAACCTTGCTGAAATTGTCCCAGGTTAACTAGGTATTTTACTAAACTGGCAGTATCTTAGTTTACCTAGTAATTGTCCCAGGTTAACTTAAATATTTTACTAAACTGGCATAATCAATAATTATGTCCTTTGTTAAAAATGGCCTTCCATATAACATGTCATACAGGCTCATATTAATTTTTGCTCTAGGGTAGTTATATGTCCTTAAGAGGGCTATGGGCGGCAAGTTTACCCAAGTTGCTGATGTTTCCTTACATAGCTTAGCTAATGCCCGTTTTAATTTGATTAGCCCTTTCTACTTTCCCAGAAGGTCTCTATGCTGAATGTAAGTGGTATTTGATCCCTAAAGCCTTAGAAACCACGTGAGTTATTTGGGAGATAAAGGGCAGGCCATTATCACTTTGGAGGCCATGAACCCAAACCAGGAGGTTATTTAAGAGGACCTTCACAACTTCATTGGCCTTTTCCGGTAGGGTAAGCTTCAACCCAACCAGTAAAGACATCTATTAGTACTAACAAAAACTTGTATCTTCTACAGGATGGTGTATGGGTAAAGTCCAATTGCTAGTCTTCTCCTGGGCAAGTTCCACTCCTCCGGACTGTTCTGTTAAAGGAGACATTTTGTTTCTTGGGTTGTTAATTGCACACAGTGAGCAGGCTTGACAGACTTGCTTCACCACCGAAGCTAAGTTAGGCCCAAAGAAGAGCGCATTAACCATGGCCAGGGAGGTACCTCTCTCCCCCATGGCAAGAGTCATGGAGGGCTTTTATAATTCTCCACCGGGCTGTTTGAGGGAGAGATACTTTTGATCCCATATGCTGCCAAGATCCTTGTTTTTGCCCCTCTTGCTCCTTTGTTAACTGTTTTTCTCCATGGTGTTTATTCAGGTTCTATTGGGGAATCATAGAAAAGAATCATTTTTAGGAGATCTGTTGAAGTTACATCCTGAGGGCTGTGGCTTTGGCGTCTTTCTTAGCCTTTCTGTTACTTAGTGTTATGGTGGTTAAGTCCCTTTGATTCCCCCCTACAGTGGATAATAGCTTCGGCCTTTGGCAGGTGTATTTCTTCCAATAGTTGAAGAATTTCAGGCTCATGCTTTATGGTGGAATGTTTTGGCAGGTGTATTGCTTCCAGTAGCTGAAGAAGTTCAGGACCATGCTTTATGGGGAAAGTAGTACCTTTCCTTCCAGATTTTAGCATGAGCATGAATCACAAGAAATTCACATTTAGAATCTGTGTAGATGTTAAGCTTTTTCCATTGTCCCAACATTAATGCTTGGGTAGAAGCAATGATTTCAGCTTTTTGTGCTGATGTGCCAGCAGGCAGTGGCTGGGTTTCAATAATGATGTTGTGACTAACGACTGCATATCTAGCTCAGCGCTCCCCATTTGACACAAAACTACTTCTGGCTGGGCACGGTTGCTCACGCCTGTAATCCCAGCACTTTGGGAGGCCGAGGTGGGTGGATCATGAGGTCAGAAGTTCAAGATCAGTCTGGCCAACATAGTGCAACCCCGTCTCTACTAAAAATACAAGAAAAAAAAAAAAAAGCCGGGTTTTGTGGTGTGTGCCTATAATCCCAGCTACTTGGGAGGCAGGAGAATCATGTGAACCCAGGAGGCAGAGGTTGTAGTGAGCTTGAATTGCACCATTCCACTTCAGCCCAGGTGACAGTGCAAGACTCCATCTCAAAACAAAACAAAACAAAACAAAACTACTTCCATCTGTGAACCAGTCACCTCTGGAATCTGGGAGAGGCTGATCTTTTACATCAGGCTGGCTAACATATGTGTGTGCAATAGCCTGCTTTCAGGAATGATCAGTTATTGGGCCTGTGGGTAGCAATGAAGCTGGATTCGAGGTTTTAAGAGTTACATGTGGATTTTCTAAGAGCATGGCTTGGTATTTGGTTAACCTTTTCTCCATCATCCAAATGTGTCCTTTTATTTCTAAGACTGATCTCACCTGTTACGGGGTTTCAACTTCCAGTGGTTGAGCCAGGGTGATTTAAGTGGCTTGCCTCACTAAAATAGCAGTGGCTGCTAATACCTGCAGGCAAATTGGCCATCCTGAGGCTACTCTGTCTGACTTCTTTGAAAAGTAAGCAGTTGGTCTGGGTTCTGATCCTGTTTTCAAGGTTAGCATTCCCACAGCTATGCCCTTCTTCTCTGCTACATACAAGGAGAAGGGCTTAGTGAGGTCAGAGATGCCAAGAGCGGGAACCTGGGTAAGAGTCTGTTTTAGCCAGGTGAAGGCTTCTCTCATTTCTGGGGTCCATTTCATTAGCTCATTTTCAGGCCCTCTTGTTGCTTCATATGGGGGCTTTAATAGCCCCATATTTGGTACCCATATTCTGCAAAATCCAACCATTCCCAGAAAAGAATGATGCTGTTGCTTGTTGTGGTGGGGTCATAAACCACATATGACTTGCACTCATTCTGGGGATATTTGCTGGAATCTGGGTGTTAAGACGTACCCTAATGATTGGACTCACTGAGTCTTCTTTTAGACACTTTGTATCTGCTGTTTGTGAGGAAATTTAAAGTTTTTATAGTATTTTGGTCAGAAACTTCCTGGGTCAGGCTACATATAAGAAGATCATCCACATACTGGAGTGTACTCCCATTCTCCACTTGTAGATCCCTCAGACCCCTCTCTAAGGCTTAGACAAAGAAATGGGGGCTATCCTGAAACTCCTGAGGGAGCACTGTCCAAGTATATTGTTGTTTGTTTCTGGTATTAGGATTTTCCTATTCAAAGGCACAAAGTTATTGAGACCCTGGGGCTAGAGGAATGGAGAAGAAAGCATATTTTAGGTCTGGGACTGAGAACCATTTTACATCCCCTGACCTCTGAGCTGGGAGGGTATATAGATTTGTCACCAATGGGTGGAAGGGATAATAGCCTCATTGATTGTTCTGACATCTTGTACTAGCCGGTATTCCCCAGGACGCTCTAGAAGAGGTAAGATTGGAATATTGCAGGGACAATTGTAGGATTTTAGAAGTCTATGGGTAAGTAATTCCTCAACTATGGGTGATAGGCCTTTTCTTGCTTCTAGCTCAATTTGGTATTGTTTTTTATTGGAAAAATAGCTGGGGTTTTTAAGCTGTATTTTTACTGGCACTGCTGTTTTAGCCTTCCCCAGTTTCCCAGTATACCATGTTAGTGGGTTAACCTGTTTATTAATGTGGTCTGGGACATTGTCTGCATTATTGACTATTAGCAATTTCACTGAGGGGTGCTTAAATTGTAGCAGTGCCTCTATTTTAAACATAATATTCCTTCCCCCAGAGAGGGACTGGGCGGCTTGGTAGTACTAGAAATCCTTGTTAGAGGATTTGTTTGTCAAACTGACAAGTCAAAGGAGGAGTAAAGAAACTTGTTTGTGGCTTTCTTTCCATTCCCATAATGCTCATGGACCAGGAGGAAAGCTTACCTGCATAGGCAGTAAGAACAGAGTAATTTGCCCCTGCATCAAAAGAAACTGAATTTGGGTACCCATGATGTCAAGAGTTACCTGGGGCTCCTGGGTAGTAATGATGATGTTCCTTGACAGGGGAGGTGAGGAGGGCCCCAGGCCCCTTCAGTCTTCATCTAATTCCTCCTTTTACACTGCTAGAGTTTTCACTGACTGAGCCCCTCTGTAGGAGTAGGGACAGCCAATTCTCCAGTGCCAGGAGTCTTGACTGGTGCCTTCACATTGACAGCAGGGGCCTGGTAGGGGCTTAGTGCAGTCCCTTGCCCAATTCCCATTTTTCTTTCACTTAAGCAAGAGCCTTTGCTGGCATTATCCTTATGGTCCTTTGGGTTTCCCCTGAACCATCTTTGGGCATTCAGGGCATCGACAATGATGGCTGCCATAATTTTGGCTTGCTGTTTTTCCTTACTCTGTTCCCCTTTTCCTTCCTCTAGGTCACAATTGTTATATATGATAAAGACAGTATCAACAAGATGATTTCGATTAGTTTGTGGCTCCATCTCTAGCTTTTGGAGCTTACATCTAATGTCTGGGTGGATTGGCTAATGAAATTCTGTGACATTATCATTTTACCTTCAGGAGGGAAAGGGTCTAGATTGGTATATTTTTTAAAGACTTCCTCCATCCTGCCATAAAACATGGCTGGATTTTCTTCCTTGCCTTGTGTAACCTCTCTTACTTTATTATAATTGTCTGCCTTAGTTATTCCCTTTTTCAGTCCTCCAGGGAGAGCCTCAAGGAATTTAACCCAGTTGTTCATCCTCAAAGGGGTGGTATAGTCCCAATTAGGATCAGTAGTGGGGACTGTGTCTGGGCCTGGGTGATTGCCTTGAGAGTTTTTGGCAAATAAATTGTCCACCTCCCAGAAGGTAGCCTCAAAGATTCATTCTTTTCCAAGGAAGTCTGACAGGTTGCTAGAATGAATTGAGCATCTCTCCATGAGAGATCAAAGACTAAGGTCAAAGTTGAGAACACACCTGCAAATTTTTTTGGGTTCTTGGAATAGCTTACTAGCTTTTATTTACGTTGTCGTATGTTAGTTATGGAGAAGGAGGCCTGAACTCAGACTGGATCCCTGGCTCCTGCCCCTTCTTTAAAGGGTAGCAGGGTTGAATGGGGTGTTCCCCCTCTGAGTGTGAGGGAGACTTAGCAAGGCCCCCACTTTTGCTGCTGGGCTTGAGCCTCAGGAGCACTTAGCAAGAGGTTATGTTGGGGTGGTTGATATTCCCCCTGAGAGACAGGTGGCTATTCTACAAGGGGGTCATCTATAATATCTAGTTCTGCCTTAGGACTTTCCTTTTTGGGGGCAAGTTATGGGAGTTTAGCATATTGTTGAGTTTTGGTATAAGTTCATAAAGGCCTGTACATATGGGATTTCTGACCATTTACGCTTCCTTATGCAAAATTGTTCTAATTGCAGAATGGTGTCATAATTAAGGCTACCACTGACTGCCCATTGTTCTTGACTTTCCAGCTGGTAATGTGGCCAGACAGTATTGCAGTAAAAAATCAGGTGTTTTCTCCTTAGATTGTCAGGGTCAAATTGATTGCAATGGTTGAGGATGCAGCCAAGCATAGAATCAGGTTGAAAAGATGGAAAGTTGCCTATAGTGGTCCAGAAAAGTGAAGAGGACTTTGAAAAGTGGAGGGCTTATTAGGTGACTCAAATTTTACCTGGGCATCCCCCAGAAAAACTCTGAGCCCTGACTGAGGTCCCCCTTTAGGGCTCCATCTTAATTTTTCAGGCATCTCTGACCTTAGATGGGTGCCAGCACTGCTTTGGAAATGCACCCTCCACCACTGATGACCCATTTTGAGCTTTCCTTCTTGTTACTGGATGAAGGCCTCAACGTTTAGCATCCTTATAATTTGATAAGGCCAAGATTTCCCTTCTGACTTTAGCCAATATGTTCACACACAGAATCCCTTTTACAGTTAATTTTTATTAACATACAACTCATTTAAACCTTGGGATTTTTCCTATCTCATTAAAAAATCCTTTAACTGTCTAATTGTAGGCAAGAAATCCACATTAAATTGTACATTTCTTGCATAAATTTGCTTTTGTAAATCTTTGCCTCAACTTACACAGACCATCTATACCATGCCTGGACTCTCTCAGAGAGAGAGAGAGAGGGAGAGAGAGAGACAGGTTCCCCTGTATAGAACAGAGAGGAAAAGGGGAAAAGAGAAAAATAAACTTCTGGCTGGCTCACCAAAATATGTTACCAGTGGAGGGTCTTGACTATAAATTGTCCAGGTGAATTGGACAAAATATACAAATAAGGCAATGAAGAATGAAGCAATGAAAGCACAGATTTATTGAAACAAGCGTGCACTCCACAGAGTAGAAGTGGGCTTGAGCAAATAGCTCAAGAGCCCTGGTTAAATAATTTTCTGGGGTTTAAATATTCTCTAGAGGTTTCCTATTGGTTATTTGGTTACACCCTATGTAAATGAAGGATTGGCTTGTAACCAGTCTGTTTGGTTGCTGGAGGGAACTAATCAGAGGTACTTTCCATTTTTCATTTGTGAGGCAGTGGAAAGGGAATTGGTTGCAAAGGGAGTAGCCTCTAATCCTTTTGTTTCTTGGGCATGGAGAGGTGTTTATTTATTTATTTATTTTTATTTTTTATTATTCAGTTCTAGGAAGTCAGCACAAATTGGCCTTAGGTTCCCCGACCCCAGACCCTATTCTTCTGCCTCACAGAGGTAAGGAGCAGAACTTTCTGCTCCCACTTTGATTATCTGCTTCCACTTTGATGCTGTAGTGGGTGTGTGGAAACTTGATTTCTATAAAGTCTCATGCAATGGGGGCTCCTTCTAGTTAGGAAGAAGGTTTAGCTGCTGGATAGACCAAAACAACAACAACAAAAAAACCCAAATACTCTAAAGTATAATAAAAACAATTGGAAAAAATAAAGGAATATAATTGATAAGTTTTATATATGTATCGTGTATATGTGGGCTCTGCTTGTATGAGAGCTCAAGGACTTCCACTGCAATATCTGTTAAAAGTGAGCACCCCGTGGATGTCGTAGAAGGGCATCTCCATCCCACTGAAGGTGATTAAAAACCTTTTGGCAGTCAGAGTATGTCCCTTTCTTTACCCAAGGGGAGAAAAGGGGAAGGAAGTAGCTTTTCTTCCTGAACATTAGATTCCCCTAAAGACAGTGGCTTCTCTCTCTAGTCTGGTTCTTAAACTGACAAAGTTGTGGCAGTGGAGCTGATCCTGCTAACTGGTCCTCTCAAGGAGCGCCACAGGGAGGTGTCTTGTACCAATGGCTGCTGGTGATTAAAACTTAAGATGTAGGAAGTGCGTCCTGAATTTCTAGGTTCTAGAAAGAATTCTAAGGGCAAAAGAAAAATAAAAGGTAACACATTTAGACTACATCAGAAATAGTGGCTTTCAATAGCAAAGTATAATGGAACAGCATCACATATCTGAGAGGAGAAAGTGTGACTAAATGATTTTTTAATTCTATGAAAGATAAAGGTTATAGTCAGAGATTAAAAAATATGCAAAGGAAATATAGCACAAATTAACCCTTGAAAACAATACCTAATGAAAATCAGACAGTTGAAAAGTGAATTATGATATAGATCTCAGAAGTAAGCGAGCTGTTATTAGCAGACTGGCAGGTTAATATGTTTATATTAGAATTCGGGCTCAGCCATTATGGAAATTGTGATTACTGGGAAAAATCCAAGTGTTATAAATGTAGACAATATAAAAATAATAACCTAGAGAGCCAAATAATTGGGGGAGGTAGAGAAAAATATGTGAAGTAAAAGGAAATGTAAGTGTGCTTTTTTAAAAGCAAGGAATCAGATAGTATATTCTAAAATAGATACTTTAAGAAATATAATTTAAATGTATAGTTTAAGCTTTTCTTAAAAGAGGGCATAAACAACTGTGCAAAAAATAGAAAAAACAAGTGCTAAAATCAGAAGATATAAATGTCAGAAATAAGAACAAATAATATCTGTTTTAAAAAATGAAGATTAACTGAAATAAATTACTTGTAACAAGAGAAAGATTCTTAGATTAGTTTCTGTGAGAACAGAGATTTTTTTTGTTTATTTTGCTCATGGCAATGCCTAGAACAGAGACAAAGTCAAATTGGCTTGGAAATGAAAGGACCATTTAGCTAATGTAACCAAAAAGTTCAGTGGAACAGTGGGAACCATGGGGTATTTGGCCTTATTTTTCTGTGAAGGTTCCTGGTTTGCACTCTACTTTGTATGGCTTATTCTCAGACTTGCTTCCTCGTGGTCACAAGAGGGCTGCCCATAAGAGCTCTGGGTTGTGACTCTTCATTTAATGCTGTCACTTTTCTCCCTACTCACCCCCCAACAAATCCTAAACCAAACCCATTGGAAAACCAGATAGGATTGTCAGCTGATTAAAGTAGATTAGAATTCTCAAAGGGTGAATCGTTGATCTCCAGGAGTTCCCAAGACTCTTTCAAGAGGTCCACAAATGCAAAACTATTTTTATGGTAATACTGAGATGTTATTTTCTGTTTTTCCCATATTGACGTTTGCCATGTTGGTACAAAAGCTGATGGGATAAGGCTGCTGGTATCTCAGTGTGATTCAAGGCAATGGCACCAAACTGCACCAGGGATCATGGCATTCCCTGTCAGTTACTTGCAGCCAAAAATGCCATTTTCTTCTAAGAATGTCCCTGATAACGCAGTAGAAACTATTAACTTTATTAAATCTTGACCCTTGAATATATGTCTTTTTAATATTTTGTGATGAAATGAGAAGTAAGCATGCAGCATAAATGCAGCATCTGGGAGTATTGTGGTCATCTCAAAGAAAACACTTTGAGGTAGTGAGAGATGTGATTAAACTATCTGTTTTTTTTCATATAAAAGCATTTTATTTCTAAGAACCACAGACGGACAAATGATTATTATTCAGGCTTAGGTACTTGACAGACATTTTCTTTAAAACAAATGAAGTGAATCTGTCACTTCAAGGAAACTACTGACAATATTTTTCGCCAAAGATGAAATTCAAGCTTTCAGGCAAAAATTCAAATTTTGGAAAACATACGTCTGCCACCTTGAGCTCAACAGCTCCCCAATATTGAAAGGCTTTGCAGTTATATTGATGCAAATATTAGCAAATGTGATTTTTTTGATATTATATAATGAAATGTGTCAGAATTTAGAACAGTAACATTTTGAGAGTCAACATTTTTCAAATGATCCATGTGTGATGCTACAAAAACATGTTTGCTAAAAGATCCATTTGAACTACAAAATAGGCCAATAAATTTTAATGTAACAATATCTAAAGGGTATAAAATGTTCATTGACATGGTTTCAGATTCTGTATTCCAACTAACATTTAAGATACCAGCTGTTGTTGTAATATAGTATCAAAAAAAAGTATCTAAAATTATCTGAAAATTATTAAAATAGTCTTCCCTTTTCAAACTACATATCTGTATGTGGCTGGATTTTCTCTATATAATTTAATAACAATATGTCACAATAAATAAAATCAAAAGCAGATATGAGAACCTATCTTGTATTAAGCCAGATACTAAAGATATTTGCAAAAATATAAAAAAGCTTCTCTCCTCATGACATTTATTTTAGTTTGATAATTACATTTTTAAATAAAAAGATGCTAGTTGTAATATATAATGTTTTTAATGTTATTTTAAAATGAATAAGTGTTTAAAATTCTAAATTTTAATTTGTGATATAGAAAACACTGCTAGATATAACCCACATAAACAAAGTATTTTTGGAGTTTTTGATAATTTTTAGTAGTATAAAGGGGACCTGATGCTGTAAATTCTGAGAAACACTGGTTTACATTAATCAGATATTATCCACGAGGCTGGATTGTGACCCAATTCCACCTAAATTATGTAGCATCTCTATATAGCTTCTATATAATCGGAGAAAGATTGAATGATGTTAGGGAAGCAACTGCAACATTCAGTTTAATGATAAATAGTAAATTCCACAACAAATATATAAGTATCACAAAACTTTGTGTACAAAATAACATACTGTATAGCAATAATGATTGGCAATTCAACATTAGTAAAAAATTTTGTCTCATCTTTCTGCCCATGACATATCAAGTTGATGAAAAGTAAGTCATGGTGTAAAAATCAGAATAATAAAATTTATATATCTCTCTCTCTATGTAGATATATATATATATGTATTTTCTCACAGTTATATATTAGACTTTGTACCACAAAGGCAACTTTTTATAAAATCAATCATTATATCTGGCCTAAAAAAGTTTTTAATATATTAAACATTGGAAACACTAGAGACTACATTTACTGACTGCAGTGCACTCAAGCTAGTAATTAACAGCAAAACCCAAAACTTTTATGCCCAATAACCTAAAAATTGAAACGGACATCTCAGGGCCACTGTGTTTTGCAGCTATGTGGGCACCATTCACTTTGGGCCCAAGTTTTGTTCCATAGAGTGACATTCAGATAGAGTACAATTAAAAAAATGGCATCTACTTGGGCAATGCGATGATCTTTGACTTCATTGTTAAGTAACTCTTATGAAAGATGAAATCTAACATAAAATTTCAGAATGTCTAGAACTCAAATTTAACGCCCTCATAAGGTGGTATTAAGAGTAATACTTACAGTTGAAACTATCACAGTATTAAAAATAAATAAATATATTAAAAATTTAAGATTTCCTAACCTAAGAAGTCAGGAAAAATTAGCAAAATACATCTAAGAAGACCAAATAAAGGAATTAAACCTAATAGTACAAATTAATAAATTAGAAAACAGAAAGCAAGTTATAACTGATAAATAAATCACACCTTATTTATTTGGGAAAACAGCTAGCTACCCTAAGCAGGCAAAAGGAACAGGAAATGACAAGTACTCAAGATTAAAAATAAAATGGGGGGAAAAATAATAGACAAAGGGAAAAGTAATTCTCTCTTTTTTTTTTTTTTTGAGATGGAGTTTTGCTCTTGTCATCCAGGCTGGAGTGCAATGGCACGCGATCTTGGCTCACTGAAACCTCTGCCTCCTGGGTTCAAGTGATTCTCCTGTCTCAGCCTCCCGTGTAGCTGGTATTACAGGCACCCACCACCACGCTCAGTTAATTTTTGTATTTTTAGTAGAGATAGGGTTTCACCATGTTGGCTAGGCTGGTCTAGAACTCCTGACCTCAGGTGATCCGCCTGCCTTAGCCTCCCAAAGTGCTGGAATTACAGGCATGAACCACCATACCTGGCCAAAAATGGAAAAGTGTATGTGTAGACCAATAACAGAAAAATAAATGTAGATGGCCAATAAATAAATAAATAAAAAAGTGTTCAATTGCTGAACTCATGAAAATCAACAAAGATTAGATGCTACATTATTCATTTACCAGAATAGCAAATATTCAAAATTTGGATGAGGATAAATAATTGTGTTTGATATAATCTGAGTGGAAATGAAAATTTGTTCAACTATTTTGGACTATTATTAATATCTGTTAAAATTAAAAATGTGTATGACAGATTATTAAATAGGACATTTTTCTGGTCTGGGTTAATGTCCTAAAACTAATAACAATAGGTAATAATTTTTCTTTATTACAAAGAGAGGTTTTAGGTAACCTATGAAAGAATCGCAAAAGTGGATGCAAACTGATTCTGAAATCCTTACTGTATCATCTAAATGGCAAAAATTATCAGGAAGAGAGACTGAAACTAAGATGGATTCCCTCCCTTTCCCTTACCACAAGGCCAGTAAAGAAACGTCAAAAGAACTGCCTAAATCTCAGGTTGTCAGGTAGGAGGATATAAATACTGCAAGAATAGTCCTTGTTTTTCTTCTCCACTGGAGAATATTGAAACAAGATCAGGCCTGAGTTGGGAGACGGAAGATTTAAATTGGAAGAGAGTATGACCAGGCCAGATTTTTTTAATATCGGAAAGTAAGGATGACTAGAAAATTACACAGTCTGCTTGAAGGGTAAGGAGGGAAGACCATCATGAGACAGAATGAAGGTGTTGTGCTCATACTTCACTGAATTCAGCTCATTTAACAGACAGTTACATGCCCTTTGACTCAGCAACTCTACTTCTAGAAATTCATCTTACAAATACACAGGGGTGCCAGATTGATGTTCACGGAAGTGTTTCTTGTAGTAGAAAGCTGAAAACAACTGGTATCTTTCAAAATGTAATAGTCAAATAAGTTATTGTATAATTGTATTGTCACATACTTTGCATTTATTAATAATAGTGAGGTATACCAATATGTACATGGGCATAGTGAGACAGAATACTTTAAGTGAAAAAAATAAAATTTTGAAATTGATCATGTTTGAGGTGATGGATATTCTAAATACCCTAATTTAATCATTACAGATTGTATAAATGTATCAAAATATCACATGTATCCCACAATTATTATGTATCCATAACAGCATTTTAAAAAGAAATAAAAACATCAAGTTTCAGGACAAAATGATCACAGTTTTGTTAAAAAAAAAGAAGTAAATTTTTATAGCTGTATTCATGGTAGAGATGAAGGTCATGTATTTTTCTGGACAAAGACATCTAATTTTTTCTTTAAAAATTAAAAGAGTCACATATACCTGCTATACAATATTTTGTCTGTATAAAAGGATAAAAAGTTTTTAAAAAGACAACAACCACAACCTATTTCTACTCTGTCCTTACTCCTTTTCTTACTCCTCACGGGAGGTTTTATTTTCTTTTTCAGCTCTGTGGATACAATTATGCAATACTTGGGCATGATTTCTTCTAAAAAAAAATCATGCATTACTTTTATAGTTAAAATATGCAATGAGAGAAGTGAAAGAAAAATAATTAAATGTCTTTATAAATCTTAACTAGTTGGAGGAAAGCTCCTCTGTAATTTTGTATGCTATTGTTTTCTTTCGACTTCTGTTTGTTTTTTGATGTGTGTGTCTCCAAATGTTAGCCTCTTTCACTTTGCCAGAAATGAAGTCATCTGAAACAGGGGGCAGTTATAATGAGTCAGGGATTGTGTTTGGTGAAGGCCCTGATACGGTGTCATAGGAAGAGTTTGAATATTAAAAGCCCCAATGGGTTTACTGTCCACAAATCTGAGGCCATGCAACATTGGAAAGTATCTCTCTTACAGCTATCCCCAAGAATGCTATCTGCTTTCCTACAGAGTAAAATTCAACAGAATGTATATTAATCACTTCTATTTCTACTTTTAAATGGATTTATACCACTAGCCTTCCTATTTTCTACCCTTTAAGCCTTTTTCCTCTTAGAAATACCAGATCGTATTGTCCAACCTAATGAGAACACTAATTCCATAAGATGCACCTTAAGAAAGTTTCTGTAGATAAATTATTTTGGACTATGTTATATGGAGTATCTCTGTTTTAGATAGTCAATGAGAGGAGCATATTACAGGCTTATTTTCTTTAAATAACCTGAACATAGTTCTTAGTCAGCACTTCTTGAAATAACCTGAACCACAGGACTGTCCCCCTGTAATATCTGGAAAGGCTTCCATTCAGCTAAGTTCCCAAGAAGGAGGCTGCAAGTGGGAAAGGAACTTAATTCCTTCACGGAGGACTTAGGTTGTCAAGGCTGCATTCCATAGCAGGTTCTGTAACTAGATAGATCTGGATTTAATTTCAACCCTCTCTCTCCTGTGTTTAAAGTGTAAATCTGGATAAATTTTCAACATTTCAGTCTTTAATTTGAAAACTAGTTTCTTGAGTTGTAGTGAATTAAATAAGAAGAGGTAGTTTACATAGGTGCCCAAAAATATAAGATTAATCTTCTTTCTTTTCTCTTTTAGAGAAGCTTACAATTTACCATATTTTCTTTTCCCATCATTCTATTTTATTAACTTTATTAACTCTTCTCCTCCAATCCTGGAAAATTTTTTTCTTCTTTTTGCCCTGAAACTTTGCGTTTATTTTGTAGGCTTTAGCGTCTCTTGTTTGGTATGGCTAACCAAGAAGGTATGGTCAAATCAAATGTAAAAAATGGATGAAACAGTACTTCAAGAGAAAAGAAAATAACCTATTTTAATTTAGCATTTAGCTGCAGCCAAACATTTGCCTTAAAATTTTTTTTTTTCAATTCCCTGTTTTCAAGCAGTCTTAACAACTCATAGACACACAGAAGCTCTCTTGGGGGACTTAGTTTTCCCTTCTTTTCATTAGCATTTCATATTTATTCCAATCATTTTGCTGTCCCTACCTCTTATTAGAGTAGCTTCCTAACTGCCTTCCTGCTTCTAGTATCTCTCTAGTATCCAAGTGATTGTCAACACACCTGTCAGCTCATCTTCCTAAAAATTCCACTTGGATTATCTTACTTTCTTAGTCATGAATTTCAATAACTTTCCTCACCTATAGAATTGTGTCTAACAAGACTAACATGATAAAGTCCTCCTATTTTGTCATTCTTTTTCTTTTTTTTGTATAAATTTATTATTTTTTATTATACTTTAAGTTCTGGGGTACATGTGCAGATTTTGCAGGATTGTTACATAGGTATACACATGCCATGGTGGTTTGCTGCCTCCATCCCCCTGTCACCTACATTAGGTATTTCTCCCAATGTTATCCCTCCCCAATCTCCCTACCCCCCTGCTATCCCTCCCCTAACCCCCTAGCCCTCCACCTCTCAGTGGACCCCAGTGCATGATGTTCCCCTCTCTGTGTCCATGTGTTTTCATTGTTCATCACCTGCCTATGAGTGAGAACATGTGGTGGTTGGTTTTCTGTTCTTGTGTCAGTTTGCTGAGAATGATTGTTTCCAGATTCATCTATATCTCTGCAAAGGACATGAATTCATCCTTTTTAATGGCTGCATTGTATTCCATGGTGTATATGTACCACATTTTCTTTATCCAGTCTATCATTGATGGGCATTTGGGTTGGTTCCATGTCTTTGCTATTGTAAACAGTGCCACAATGAACATACGTGTGCATGCATGTGTCTTTATAATAGAACGATTTATAATCCTTTGAGTATATACCCAGTAATGGGATTGCTGGGTCAAATGGTGTTTCTATATCTAAATCCTTGAGGGATCACCACACTGTCTTAACATTTGCCTTCTTTTTCACCCAAATTGGCATTGGTTCTGTTTTGTGTGTATACTGGGCTCAAGCCAGAGCTGCGAATTCGTGTCCCTCCAATCCTCTTGTCCTTTTTTCTCTTTTCTCTGCTGGTCCTCAGCAGTCTGATCTTTCAAGAACCAACTAAGTCTTTCCTTCTATATGAAGATTTCTCCCTTTCCTCCAATCAGTGTACATGATCTTTTTTTTCTGAATGATTAACTATTTAACTACATTTGAACCACTTAACTGTGGTGTTTAATCAAATACTTATCTGAAACAGTAAGACTGTTTCTCTTCTCATCTCAAAAGGACAGAAAGTTCCTGGAAGGTACAAATTATTTTTCAATCTCTTATTGATTGTGAGAACTAGCATAGTAATGGATTGATTGATTAAATCAAGTATGACATAAGCTCTATGTATGTCATTGTTATTGTTATCTGAATCCTGGCAGTCTGCTAGGCCTGTAACTTCATCCCATGTTATCCTGGCTGCTTTAAAACAGTGTTTGAACACCTCCAAATTAGGAGAAGTCTAGAGTAGAGTTATGACCAGGGTACTCTGCAGTTTTTTATATGTTGCATACAACTATGTGTTGTTATAATCAGATGAGAGTTCTTGCAATCAAGTAATTTAATATGTGCATTGAAAAACAAGGACATACAGATTGAGAAAAGACAGCAAAGTTTCAGTTTAAGAGATTTAAGATGAAATGAGCATACAGCTCCCGTGAAAATCGGCAAATAAGACTGTGTTCTAAGTAGCTTTTTGATGCAATCAGTGATAGAAAACCCTTCATTTTTCTTAAAGATTTTTATTTCTACGAGATAATGTAGGGCGTGAATAGTAGAATTTTGAAAAAGACAGTTGGAGGAAGAAACATAAAATTTGCTATTATATTACTTTAAAAGGGAAAAATAACACAGGGAATGCTTAAACTTTTTATTTTGCCCCTGGAAATCTGCATTTAGGTTTTAAAACCTGGACTTTTTACTCCTAGTACACCTCCAATACCCAATCCATTGTCAAGTTGTCAACCTAAAATAAATGAGTCAGAATGTAGGTCAAGTAAAATTTATTCAAGTGCAAAGGTTGAGGGCTGCAGCCTGGGACACAATTCCAAGGGACTTTGGGGAAGAAAGGCTCGTTTTAAAAGAAAAAGGGACAAATCAAGAGAGGGGTGATTACAAAAGTTGTTTGTCAAGAATTCTCATTGGTTTACAGAAATAACATTGGTTAGTGACTGGCTATACATTGTTGAACTAGAGGATCCATGGCATTTTATGTGTACTTGGCATTGGTTAGTCTAGAGTCCACAGCAAGTGGCTTCAAAAGGTTATTTAACTTAAGGGGGGAGTGAGATGTGATTACCTACATTTTAAATGTCTTCCTGGGCCTGATACTTTAAAGGGGCGTGCATTTTTCAGATAAAAGATTTTTTTCTTTCTCAAAGTTCTATTGGCTTCTACCTCACCATGCATCATAAATTTATGCTTTGATCTGCATCCATAGGTTAAACTTTATCAGCCCTGATTAGAAATATTGTAAAGGCCTTCTAACTCCTTTTTTCTGCCCCAAGTATCTTTCTCCCCAAATGTATTCTCCATGCTGCACTCTGCATCCTCAAAAATATACCATGTACATTTCTGCTCACAGAAATGCCAAATAAAGTTCATATTTTCATGTCCCATCGGATTGTGACCTACTCTTTCTCTAATATGTCTTTCCAATGCACAGTTTATAGACTGGACACACAGAATTTCTTGGCACAGTCCATAATTTTTTGCTTTCATTTTTGTTGTTATCTTAGTTCCACTTAGAGTGCCCTATCTTTCATCCTTATCTATTGAATCATTTTCATCCTTCAAGCACCAGCACCTGCATTAAATATTGCAAAATTTTTTGTCTTTTTGAATAGATATGAATTGCTCATTTTTCTTTCAGTATATTTGTTTTCAACAAATTTTGTCATAGTACATTCTCCTAAATCAGCAGCAGAAACTTGCCTTATTCATCCTTATATATCCCACAGGGTCTAGCACAGAGTACTTCTACTTACTTCTATTATTGTTGTAAGGATTACCTTCAAGAATGACAAGAGCTACTCTAATTTGTTATTAAACTTTTCCTTTTGCCTCATTTTAAAGAAGCATTAATTATGCAATCTGTTATGAAAGGAACTCCTACAATAGATCAAAATTGTTTTTAAATTAGAGTTAGACAATTTTCTTTCAGGCTCTTAATGCATTATTGTTAAGATCATGTAATGCTAAAAAATTTTCAAGTTGGAGAAGTATGATCGAATTTCTTTCATATGAGTTGCAACATTTTAGGATGTTTAAAGATTTTCAGCAGTGACTAATTTTAAATACTTTTTGAATTGATGACACCCATTAGAGCAGGTTTTTCATCAATGTCCTTGTAACAGTGTTTTATTGTTTTATGTTACCTTGGTCAATGTCAGTATTTCATGTTCAGTCAGCAAGAAATGTATTTTCCTAATGTATTCACGAGATACATTCTTCTTCATTAATTGATTTATCAATTACTCGAATCATTTTAAATTAATTTAAGGATTATCTCTTCTTTTTAATGAATTACTACTCTTGATAGAACCTGAAATTTTTTGGTAATAATTTCTATCTTAATGTCTGAATAATTTCTATTAATTCAGTCATTCATTTGTATAGTTTTATATTCCTTTAATTTTTAAGTTTTATCTCATTTAATGAATAAATATGACAAGAAAAGGCATACTTCATATCTATTTATATTAGGAGCAGTATATTCCTAGCCTAATAAATATTCTCTTAGCTAGATTTCAAAGATGCCCACTGTCATTCCAGTGCCACTTGACTCAAACATGATGGAGGGAAATCAGAGTGAACAGAGACAGTGGTCCTAATTGATTTTAGTTAAAATTAGTTTTTTTTCTAAAAATTTCACAAGGACTATCATAACATAAACACATTGCTAGGAGTTTTTTCCTGGGTCTTAGAAGTGGCCCGTGCAAATGAGGTTAAAGCTTGTGCTTTCTTTTTTATTGCATTTTAGGTTTTGGGGTACATGTGAAGAACATGCAAGATTGTTGCATAGGTCCACACATGGCAGTGTGATTTGCTGCCTTCCTTCCCATCACCTGTATTTGGCATTTCTCCCCCATGCTATCTCTCCCCCAACTCCCTACCCCCCTGCTGCCCCTCCCCTATTTCCCCTGGACAGACCCCAGTGTGTGATGCTCCCCTCCCTTTGTCTATGTGTTCTCATTGTTCAACACCCACCTATGAGTGAGAACTTGCGGTGTTTGATTTTCTGTTCTTGTGTCAGTTTGCTGAGAATGATGGTTTCCAGGTTCATCCATGCTTTCTTAACTTCATGGTAAGTCACCTGGTCTTAGATGAGCCATCCCTGCTGTGTGACCTTGATTAGAATCGGGTGATCTCTCTAGGACTGGTCTCTTCATCTGGAAAATAAACTAGTTGAACTAAATAATCTCTAAAGTTTATTGAGTAATAAGTTCTAGGATAATAGTTATGATAGAGGATGGGTGTTTGTGGCATATAATGTTGTCATATAAACAAAATGAGGTGTTCAAAGGGCTGGGAGACTTACTAGGAGTGTCAGATATGTTAAGTATTAGGTTTTGGTTACTGAAGAAACTTTAATTGGTTGTTACATTGAAAAGAACATTAGAGATAAATTAGTAATGTCAGAGAAAGCAAACCCAATTCTCTTCATTGCAGCCTTTTAATATTTTGAAGCTATAAAAAAGTGAATTATATGTCTATATCAACATGGAATGAATCTGAAGGGTACTGCTAAATATACAAAAGTAATGATCAGAACAGTGTGTTCAAAATACCTTTTACTTAAAATGGGAAAAGTATGAATGTACGTGTATGTGTGCATGTACATGTGTGCATGCTCATGTGTCTGTTGCTTATGTCAGAAAATGTGTACCAAAAAATGAAAAATGTATATGGGGAGGTTGGAGAGACCTGGCTAAGAGAATACTGGATTGGGAACACGTTGGTTTTGGTGTGAATATGTATTGTTATCTTTAAATTTATTTATCAAATAAATAAAAAATGTAAATAAAAATTAAAGGAATATAAAACAAAGGTAATGCAAATGAATGATTATATAAATAGATTTGACTCCAGAATCCTGAAAAAGTTTTGTTTTAATAATAATATAAAATTAAAATTTTAAAAAGTCTGAAAATATAAAGCAAATAAATAATTGAATGTAACTATGTATTGACTTTATAATTTAGTCAGCAGAAAGAAATTACTTCAAATACTTTTAAAACAAAGTAATATGTCTATACATCTGTAGTGGTATATATACCAAGAGCAAAAATAACTGTAAATAGTAAATACATCTTTGCCTGTTTTATCATATTTTTAGTAAAAATATTGCTATTGTTACTTTGTAATTATAATAATACACTAATGCAAAAAAGTAATCTTATCATCATTAGTAACCAAAATTTTCATTAAAAAGAAAAGAAACAAGTAAAAAATTAAGTAGAAAAATTCTATAATTGCAAATTTGGATTGGAAATATCAGTATAAACTCATGAAGCATTTTCACTTAAAAAATTCAGCTTCATGTGGTTTTAGCTACTGAAATACTTAGACACAGTGGCAGTGAGTACTCCTTGGGGCCACTGGTAATCTCAACACCATTTCCACTAAAAGAAACTATGAGTCTCTGGAGAAATAGATGATTCCAGATTGGGAACAGAGAACATATGAGATGAGCCTGAAAAATCTTATATAAGAATTCAAGAAACTTTTCAAAAACCATTAGGCTTGGGTCAAAAGTATTAGGATATAATATGATGGACTTTTATGGGCTTAAGAATTTTATCATCAAAAAGAATAAGAACTTCAATAAATTGAAACTCCTCAAATACGTTAAAATACATGAATATGTATACCAAAAATAGTTGGTCACTTTTGGAGGATGCTAGGGAACCAATGAATTATTCTGAAAACCAGAAAATTGTATACCCTTCCTGGACAAACTACCCATGGGAAAATTCTTTTTTTAATAGAATAATCCTAGCTAATAAATGTAGAAGAGTGATAGACTTAAAATATTATTATTTTGCCACTACTTATGAAGTAATAGATCTAGGCAATGATTATCAACAGATAATAAAATTATTAGGTGAGAAACTGTTGGGAAACATTATAATGGATGCATTAGGCTTAGCACTATGTGAATTCACTTAAGAATCTAAATATCACAAAAGAGATATTTCCGAAAAAATTCAATGTCAATCTGAACAATCCTCTAATTCTGTCAGTTTATGAGAAATAAAGGACAGAGAAACAGTTTGGATTATAATATGAGGGTACAACCAGCAAAATATAAAAAGTAGGAAAATCTACAGGTCAAGTAACTCCATGTCCTGAACCAATACATTGCAAATATTAAAATAAAATTAAGCACATCAATGGAATGCAATATGTGGAACTTATTTGAACAAAGCAACCATTAATAACAAACACCAACAAAAGAAAACCCAAAACAATCTATGTGGCATATTTGACTATAGTTTGGATATTTGATACCATTAAGGTAGTCTTAAAGGTTGCCATTTTTGTATGGTATAATGTTATTATTGTTACGTTATAAAAAAGAGACCTTAGGCTTTCAAACTAAAGTAATTACAGATAAAATGACATTATGTGATGTGGACATTTAAAAAAATAATCAAATTCGGGGGATAATTTGGGTGGGTGAGTATGTTCAAAATAGCTATAATATGAGATTAAAAATATATAGGCAAGTGAAGGGAAACAATTGGGTCATGAATGAATTTCAAGGAACTGAGGCTATGTGGATCTGTAAGAAATTGGATCTGAGGTGGAAATCAGTAATGCATACATCTATAGAAAAGATAATTTTGTAGCAGAGGTCATTTCAGAGGTCATTTTCTGAAAATGGAAAAGGGCTATAGAAGCAGGAGATGGCCTTTTTCAATTCCCTTCTCAACCTGGCGATCTCCCTTTTGAAGTGTTCATGTTTTTGTACAGTTCTGCCTTATGGTTCTCCTCTCAGTCCCTTCATCTACCTCTTTCTCTCTTGGATTACTTTCCATTAACTAGGCATATTATACAATAAAAGCATACTTAATATATTTTGGAAAATTGATATTTGTTCTTTTTTATTTTAGTAGTGGAATATTTTATGTGTAATCATACACCCAGGTTCATCTGGATCAGACCCAATTTATGACTTTTGTCCCAGAGAAATTATTAACACCACTTTCCCTCTGTTTTGGTCAATTTGTGCTGCTATTACAATCATACCTGAGGCCAGGTAACTGATACAGAACAGAAATTGTGTTTTCACAGCTCTGGAGGCTTGAAAGTCCAAGGCAAGATGCTGGCAGTTTCGGTTGTCTGGTGAGGGTTGCTCTCCTGCATCCTCACATAGTAGAAGAGCTGAAGAGCAAACTTGCCAACTAGCCTAAAGTGATGTGAAGCCTTATTTATAAGGACCTTAATCCCATGAACAAAGGAAAAGCCCTCGTGACCCAATCAGCCATTAAAGGCCCACCTTTTAATGCTATCACATTGGCAACATCAATTTTGGAGGGAACACATTCAAACCATAGCACCCTCTAAAAAGTGTTCTGGATTGGATGATAAACTGTATCTTTTTCTAAATTTTTGCAACAGTTGACTGTCATTCTTTAAGAAGTGTTTGTGCTAATACCTTACCCATGAGAGATATGACATTAATGTGTTGTTGGGTATGTACCCCTTTGAATAGATTCCTCTGGAAGAATTAAAAAATTGTGAAGCAGAGAATACACTCCCCAGAGATCAGAGGAGAGGCATATTTTGATAGAGGAGGAAGGTTTCAAGCATAGGAACCTTTATGGAGGGAAAGCCAGATGTGGAACCTGGAAATGGGATTTACAAAGCTAAAACACATCAGTGAGAATTGATGGAATCAAATATAAAAACTGAGATTGGGAAGAGCCAAATACTAAGCAGGGTAACAACAGTTTTGTTTAGGAGATATCAGTAATATTATAATAATTAATGAAATATAGATTAGTAAGAAATGTCTTTTGCCCCATAACTAATTCCCATGATTACAACTTAAAAACAAAATCTTGATCAATTAATTATTTTCTGGAATCAGTTTCTCACCTTTCCCAGATTTCCGTTTTAGAGCATAGATACCAGGATATGTGTGGAGGGGGTGTGTTGGACCTGGTTCACAGTATCATCATCTGGCCCTTGGGCATCTTCTTGGTATGCTTATTCTCATCTATCCTTTGCCCCTAAAACTTCTTCAGTTCTTGCTCTTGTATCTATGTATGAAATCTCTCCACCACTTTTGGACACAGAAAATCATCTGGCAGCCCTCTTGCCTCTGGGAGCTCTGGGGAAAGCTCAGTAAGGCCATCTCAGCCTGTCTCCTGCATACCCCATGGAGCCATCTCCTGTTGTTGTGCCAGCTGCCACACCACGACGCTCTTCAAGGCTTGCTGCTTTTTCTGGTACTACCTCCCAACCCTATGCAAGCGCTGGGAATTATTAAGCTTATAGTGCCTCAGTTGTTATTTGCTCAGCCTTGTGGAGTTTTTACCTTATGAATGTGCCCGTTAGTATCTAGGAGGACATTCAAGAGTACTCCCATGTAGATTTTTGGAGTTCTTTTTATTTCTCCTTTCTGGTTTCTGCCTCACACATTTTATCTCACATAGTCTTCCTGAGTTCTGATCTTTGTTTCCTTAATTCAAAATATTTTCACCTTTAGTCTGGGTTCCTCCTCACTCCACTATAGTCCTTAAAGTGTTTCCGGTGAAATTGAGGTGATTGCAAGGCCTGTATTCCCCCAGGAGCCATATAGTCTTCCTTTGCCTACTATCCAATGCCTAAAAATGGTAACTTCATATATTCTGCCAAGTTTTCTAGTTGTGACTGGAGGACATGTCTGCCACCAATTATTCCATCATGGCCAGAATTGAGAGTCTACAGTTATCGTTTTTAAGTCATATTTTTAGTGATAAATTTCTCTGACAATTGGGTAATGTATTCTAGTGCATAGCCTGGCTCTCCCCTACTGGTTAGCCTTATCCCAAACTATACGACTCTACACGTGGAGGTGAAAACTTGGTTACATGCTGCTTCCTGAATCTACCTTCCCTTTACCACTTCTCTGTCATTGAATATGACTTTCTCTCCACTTTTGGGGATTCTCAGAGATTACACAATTTTTATCCTTAGGCATCTGATACCTTACAAAGCATTGTAATAAACAGTAAAGTAAAGAACATATGGAGAGAAGCATTAAGCTCAAGGTGTTTTAAGTGGGCCTCAGAAATGAGTAGAACAATCAGGTTTGGCTCTTAGCCAAACACACTTATGTGCCCCAATTAAATGCCATACATTATTTCAAGAGTAAATTAATTAAAAATAATCTGTCGAAGACAAGTCTTCCTAATGACTGCATTAAAAAAAATGGCATAACCCTGGGCTTGGCAAGTTACAGCCTGTTGGTCAAATCCTACCTGCTACCCATTGTTGTGCAAACAACATGAAAGTTAGTAATGGCTTTTATTTTTTAAAATGGTTACATATTAAGAGGCTACAGAAATGCCTATATAATATTCTCAATTTTGTCTCTTGACCAATAAAGTCTAAAATATTTATTCTCTGGTTGTTTAAGAAAAAGTTGACTGACTCTTGGTCTTTAACATGTTCTCCATCTGTTCCTCTACAGCATCCATGTGAAAAATATTTATTGAATGCTTTATATTATGCAAGGTACCATGCTAAGATAAAAAGTTAGATTAGGCAGAGAATCTTTTTTGGAGTCTGTAAGTTTTAAGGGAAGATAAGACATGAACATAAATAGCAGTAACATAAGTTTGAGTAAAAAGGATTTATGGGAGAGGGAAACAGTTTAAGAATTATCCTATTTCAGAAGAGAATGACTGACTTCAAGCTGGAGAAGTTAGAGGAATCTCACTGGAGGAGGTGGAATTGGAACTGGGCCAGGACAGATAGCATTCAAATATACATAGCCGAGTACATTCTAGAAGGGAAACATTGCTAAAACTCAGTCACAGTTGCAGTTTGTAAAATGTGCTACAAGTTCACTCTTGAAGTCTGAGTCCTGCCCTTGGAGTGGCAATTCATTGATGTTCCAGTGTTTTGAGAAAAAATACTCGTTCTCTGATACAAGTTTTCCTCCTGCCTTCCCACTTCTTTACTCTCCTCTGGCCAATATTTAGGCTGAGTTTCCTTGTACATGTTATAAGGGATTAGGTAGCAGGTTTTGAGGAGCTGCTTACCTAGCTGAATTTTCAGATTTGGGATTCCAGTGTGTTCAGGCAGGGAGGCAGTATTCCATAGCCTCATCCCAGATTAGAGAAGTTTTGGCCAAAGTACTCCACGTACCACCCTCTGTGTGTGTGCAGACAACCTTCTGTAACTGCACTCCTTCTCTTCATGGGGATCTGCAGCCAGCAGCATCTCCCTGGTATATTTGCCAGCCTACTATCTCTAATGGTGGAGAAGGAAGGAAAATCAGATTCAATATTTGTAATGTTTAGCAATTGCTTTCTCTCATGTAAATAAGCCTCTTAATGCTAGGACCAAAGAGATTGATCTAAGCAAAAGAGAATCTTTATTTCCCCTGTTTAATAAAGACTTGAATACACAATGAGAAACTGAAATAAATACTGTCATTCATCTTAAATGAAATGAACATAACCTGAAAATAACTTTCTTATGGATCAAAGTTCTTAAAGTACAGTTAGAATATAAAAAGGTTATTCAAAGGAATGAAATTCATGTTATTGAGTTTTCCTGTGAAAATAACATTTTAATATGATTTGGAATGATGGCATGTTTTCTGATTGATGAGTTATACGTGAAAGAATAGTTTTTGGGGACTATGAATACAATCATTTTCAGAGAAAGAGCTATTAAATAATATTTCTTGTTCTTTGAGGTAAATGTATTTTTTGTTATTAAAGACTAGTCATCCTTAAATTTGTATGCTGATTAACACAAAATCTCTGAAATCAAACTCTATTCATGGACATACACAGCAGTATTTAATAGGCACAATAAATGGAATAATTTTCATAATGGATTTAATGTTTTTTCATTTGGGAGTCAAAATAGTGTTTCTTGGTGTCACAAATACACTACTTTCATAACACCTTTTAATTTTTTTCCATGGGCTTTGTAGTTAAGTTTGAATAAATCTATGTTGTTTTCCTTTACATTTTCTTTTAATCTTGTATAATAATCATGCTGACTTATCAAATATAGGGCTGTGAGAAATGAACTAAAGATACATCAAAAATTGAAGGAGTCACTGGACTCAAATCAGATCAAATATATTTTGGAGGAAGGTTTTGCATTTATTTAGCAAGAATAAAAGTTTCTTACATTTCTATAGCACTTAAAAATATTCTCAGTGCTTTACCCCCAGGAGGCGGAGATTGCAGTGAGCCAAGATCGTGCCACTGCACTACAGCCTGGGTGACAGTGCGATTTTCCCAGAGCACACTGGCTTGGGTCACATACCTTGAACATAGCTAGGGCGTGGAATAGAGATCAACCACATCTATGTGACCTGCATACATCTGAGGTGGGGTGTATTGCTGTGGTTTTGGGAGCAGGAGTTTCTAGATCAATTCATTAAAGGTCAATTAACCAAAAGACTAATGAGTAATTTATTGAATTCATTTTTCTTTTAGAATTTGTTTTTTAGCCAGGTTTTATTTCTCATGTATAATGACACTTTAAGGGATATTCACTTTGTCTTGGCCTTTATTCTGTACCTCCGTAGCTAAGATGGAGAGTCAGAGAGATGGGGAATGAGGAGCAGAGAGAGGAGAGACATCTGGCCATACATTCTGCCATTGCTTTATTTGTAGTGTCACATTGGCTACTATTGTACATGTCTAAGATCTAAGCCCTACATAACTTCATTCGTTAGTGCTGGGGCAGTGGTTCTATTTAAGTAAAACCTGATTCATTGGTGGACAAATCCCACTGACAGGTTTTTTTGGAACTGAACTGCCCAGTCCCAGGACCACAAAGCACTCCCAAGGAACAAGTTGGGACCTGGCCACCAACAAAGAGTGAGTGCTTTGTCTATCTGTCATTTATTGTATGCTATATGAACTTTTGTGCTATGCCGTTAAAGAAGCTATGTGAAGTAATGACAAAATAGTTTTATAAAGAATTTTCTAAAGGTCCTAAAGATAGGGGTCAAAAAAGGAACTGTAATGATTCCCTGTAGCCTCAGACACGGACTCTGTCCACATACACTACCAGGGTTTCAGGTTTTGAGACAAAAAGATAATTACAGTTGCAGGAAGGGAATCACATACTTTGTACTCACAGTAAACAATCTGTGAAGGTATAACGTGAAGAGCATTTAAGTAGGAGTCCAAACATCAGAAATTATGTCCTGTTTTTACCCTGTTCTAGCCTTTTGATTCTAGTTAAATAATAACCTTCTAACCTTTGGTTTTCTCAGGGATATAAAAGATTAATAATGATCCTTTTAAAATAGACACCAAAATAGCATTGCGAATATTATAATTATAGAAAAGATAAGACGAAGTAATTGATTTACTATTCAGAAGAGCCAAGCACAATTAGTATTTCTAGTGTTCTTGTTGACTGCTTGGAATAAAAGAACTTGCATTTTGCTCTCCTACAAGAACATTTGAAATAAAATACATTTTAGAAAGGTGGATGAAAATCTCTTTGTCATTGGTTATTTAGCAGTGACAGTAGAACATACAGATGACTTTTTCCAAAAGCTATTCCTTTGTATTTTGGGGGTATTTTAGGCTTGCGTTATGCAAACGTAAGTAACCATCACTATCTCTTGTAGAAAAAGCAGTGCAGTGCAGGGTCACAGTTTGAAACATCAGTGGCTGTCAGTGAAAACACCTGGAATGTCTTGAAACACTGCTGTGTGGGGACAATAATCTATTTTGATCATGAAATTACACCTTGAAGAACTAATTTTTATTATAGGCATTTCTAAAAACCAAATTACACCTTGTGGTACAGACTGGGTTAACAAAATTCCAAATGTCAGTATGATTCTAATATGTGATGCTCTAGGGCTTTTTTTTTCCTGAGTTTTAAGAATTATATTTTCTGTGCTTGGCATCCACACTTTGTGCTCTAGGGCACCGCATTATATCTGTGTACTTCAGTGATCTTCTTTGTGGAACTACAGTGATTAATGAGAACAATAATCAATTAAGAACTCATTTATTACACTCCATTTAACTAGTGATCTATTGACACTCACAAGTTATGAACATAAAGTACAATTTAATGATTAAAGTAGTACAGTGAATTAAACATATCATGGAATGTAAACTCCTTGGAAGAGTTGATAAAGATGATTACTTTCGTGCAACACGAGAGGAATGTTTTTATATGAACTTCAACAAAAGGAGAAATATGAATATAAAAAGTGGAATGCCCATAACATAAAAAAAGGAAGCTATATTATAGAACCTTTATCTGCTTAGAAAAACAGAAAAACAGTACAGTGAAAAAACCCTGTGAAGGTGTATGTTGACAAAAGACCGTAACATAATAACATTTAACACTCCTACTATGTGTACGTTGCTTAGTGTGAAAGATCCAGGATGACAAAGACTCTGAAATGAGACTCCCCCACAAAAAAAATCTCAATTTTCTCTTTTGATTACTGAATAGTGTTCTGCATTTGTATTATTGTAACAAAGCACATTTGTTTGGCTAAATCAGACTCAGTGATATTAACACAAACATTACATTCTCCCCCTTTTCTAAAAACATCTATTTAATGCCATTGCTGTATGGGAGTTTTTGTTTTGTAAATAGGAGAGCAAAGAGGTTTGGGTTGGGTTTCATGGAGAGAGTACAGAGGATGGAGAAATGGTAGTGTTGATCAGTGGTTTCTGAAAAGGTATGCTACCACTCTTAAGGGAGTGTTTAGTAATTCATGAGGGCATTAAAAAAATTTGTGAGACATTTCTAGGTTCTCACAGTGATTTTGTGTGTGTGTATGTGTGTGTGTGTAATGCTACTGGAAGCTATCGAGGGTGCTATATTATCTACAATGCATGAGATATTTCCACACAATGAAGAATTGTCCTGAGACTCCCGTGAATTTTGATTTTCTGACCAGATATTGATGTCTATAGAAAAACCTGTATATAACTGAGTCTAAATGCAAAAAAAGTTTTACATATCAGTATGTTTTTTTTTCATGCTGTTATATCTTTCCAGAGATAAACCTGCTGAATAAATCAAGGAAAGTTTACACTTCGAAGCATCACCTTATCAAGAATTGTTTATTATTTTGGTAAATCATATGATTGAAAGAAATGCTAATGCCAAATACCAATATCAGACTTTCTTTGGGGCACTGTCATTCGCTGCGATTCTATACATAGAGGCAAATATCAGCTTATTGTCAGCCTTCCCTACTCATGGGTGCTGCATCCATGGATTCAACGGAAAATATTTGGGAAAAAAAATAACAATACAACAATAAAAAGTAACACAAGTAAAAAAATGCAGTATAACAATTATTTATGTAGCATTCACATTGCATTAGGTATTATAAATAATATAGAGATTATTTGAAGTATATGGGAGAATATGCATAGTTATATGCAAATACTATGCCATTTTATATAAGGAACTTGAGCATCCTTAGATTTTGGTATCTGCCAGAGGGGTGTGTGTGTGTGTGTGTGTGTGTGTGTGTGTGTGTGTGTTGTGTGTGGACTGTACTTCATTATATCTTATAATGCAGTTTTGTCCAAGGATTTTCATATTAAAATACATAATATTTTATTATAAGTTGCTTCCTTTTAAAAATATAGCTAAAACTTTATATAATAGCAATTTGAATTTGTAGTTTTGTAATTTTAAAATGCACATTTATGTAGGTGATTTTATCTGTACATTTTATTTCATATATAAAAAGAGGCATTGAGAACCACTAGATGACAATAGTATGGTATCTGTCTCTCTTCTGGAAAAATCTAACTTGAACTCATGCATAGAGAAATAAAAACTAGAATTTACAGAATTGTTTCTATGGGGACATTGTGAGATAAAGACTTGAAGACTTTGAAAGATTGGAAAACAAGCAGATTTGGCTCAGTGTCCGAATGACAAAGTTTGGCGCAGAAGCTGAGGAGGAGAGAGTTCCTTTATGGCATCCTGTACTTTGTTCAACAGTAGCAATGATAACAGGTACTCTTGCCTTTTCCTGGAATTCGAAGGGTATATGTCTAAACTTTTCTGTAGTATGTGTAATTATTTATCATGCTTTGGGAGCTTTATTCTATTCCTAATACTTGCTAGTATGTTTTAAAATCATAAATTACTATTAAAGTTTATCATGTAATTTTTGACATTATTGAGAACATCTTCAGAACAACTCTTCAGGACTTTTTGGTGCAAATCATGCTGGGTTCTGCAGTCAGACAACCAAGCTACATCTTTATGAGGTCAGCCATTTAAGATTAATAGAGGTTTAGTTTGCTACCCACTTTTGTTCTCAAGCATGCTGGTTTAAAGACTCTAATGTTGACATGGTTGTTGTTTTCGTCTGCTTGGTTTATCATAACAAAATTTCATAGACTAGGTGGCTTAAACAACAGACATTTATTTTCTCACAATTTTGGAAACTCGAAGTCCAAGAGCAGGGGGGGCCAGAACAGTGGATTTCTGGTGAGGCCTCTATATCTGCCTTGTAGATTTCTGTCATCTCACTGTAGGCCACACGACCTCTTCTTGGTGAGCATGTGAATGGAGCATGGTGTGGAATAGAAAGAGGTGGAGGGACATAGCAAGCTCATTGGTATTTCTTCTTATAAAAACAGGCAAGATGATATGATATGATAATTCTGTCATATTAGGGTCCACCCATGTGACTTTATTGAATCTTAATTACCTCCTTATAGGCTCTCCAAATATAGTTGCATTGAGAGTTAGGGCATCAATGTAAGAATTTTGGGTACACAGCTCAGTCCATAGCAGTAATTTATCTGTGTCGCTATAAATCAAATAGAACTAATATGAAAATTTAATAAACCAAGCACCAAATTAGTAGAGGAAAGAAGCAATAAAGATCAGAGCACAAAGAAATAAAAATCAAGACTAAAAATATACAGAAGATCGACAAAATGGAAAGTTGGTTTTACGAAAATGTTAAAATCAGCAAGCTGTTAGACAGACTAGGAAATAAAAGAGACTACCCAAATAAAATTAGAAATGAAAAAGGAGACATAACAACCGAGAGCTCAGAAATACAAAGAATCATCAGAGACTATTGCGAATAACCCATACACCAATAAATTAGAAAACCTAGAGGAAATGGGTAAATTCCTGGACCCAAACAATCCACCAAGGGTAAACCATGAAGAAATAGAAAAACTAAACAGACTAATAGTTAGTAATGAGATTGAAACTGTAGTGAAAATTTCCCATCAAGGAAAACCTCTGGACCTCATGGCTTTATTGCTGAATTCTGCAAAACATTTAAAGAACTAATTCCAATTCTGCTCAAGTAGAAATCCACTATTCTGGCATTCTCCTCTTGGAGTTCAAGTTTTCAGAAATTTGAGAGAATAAGTATCTATTGTTTAAGCTACCCCATCTATGAAACTTTGTTATGACAGTCCAGACTGATGAAAACAATAACCATGTCTATTCTACCCAAGACTTCCAAACTTCTATGAGGCCAGCATTCTTCTATTCTTCCAAACTTCTATGAGGCCAGCATTACTCTGATACCAAAACCAGATGAGGTCACAAGAACAAAAGAAAACTACTGGCCAATGTCTGTAATGAACACAGATGTGAAAATCTTCAGCAAAATACAAGTAAACCTAATTGAATGACACGTTAAAAACATCATTCACCATGATCAAGTGGGGATTCATCCCTGAGAAGCAAGGATGTTTGAACATACGCAAATCAGTAAATGATAAACGTCACACTACAGCCAAGCTCTTTGCTAAAGAGATAAATACAAGTAAAAACCACAAAGAAATATCATCTCAACCCAGTTAGAATAGCTTTTATCAAAAAGACAGGGAAGAAAGGATAGTGGTGAGGATGTGTTTAAGTCTAATTTACTTTGGTTTTATGATTACAAATACTTGATCACATATAGTGTTGGTTTTATGATTACAAATACTTCACTCTCATATGCTATTGAAAATGTAAAGTAGTACAGTCATTATAGAAAACAGTATGAAGTTTTCTCAAGAAACTAACAATAGAACTACCATATGATTTAGCAATCTCACTACTGGTTATATATCCCCCCCCCCCAAAAAAAGGAAATCAACATATCAGATATCTGCACTCCCATGTTTATTGCAACACTTCACAATAGCCAAAATATAGAATTAACCTAAATGGCCATCAATGGATATTCAGACAAAAAAACATGGTGTTTACTGCATGTTCTCCCTTATAAGTGGGAGCTAAATGATGAGAACACATGGACACATTAGGGGAACAACACATACAGAGGCCTGTTGGAGGGCAGGGGGTGGGAGGAGGGAGAGAATCAGGAAGAACAGCTAGTGGATGCTGGGCTTAATACCTGGGTGTTGGGATGATCTGTGCCGTAAACCACCATGGCACACATTTACCTATGTAAGCAACCTCACATCCACACATGTATCCCTGAACTTAAAATAAAAGTTGGAGAAAAAATCTGATATAGATACAAAATTGAATATTATTTAGCCATATAAGGAATAAAATCTTGTCATTTTCAGCAACGTGGATGGAACCGAAGGTCATTACAGTGAGTGAAACAAATCAGGCACAGAAAGATAAGTATTACATGTATTCACTCAGATGTGGGAGTTAAATAAGTAGATATCATGAAGATAGAGAGTAGAGTGGTGGTTATCAGAGGCCGGTAAGGGTAAGGGGAGGGAGGGATGAAGAGAGGTTGACTAATGAATACAAATATACAATTAGATAGAAGAAAGAAGACCCGATGCTCGATAGACCTGTAGGATGACTGTAGCTAACATTGGTCTATTATATATCTGAAAAGAGTGAGACGAGAGTAATTTAAATGTTCTTAGCATTAAAAAAGATAAATATTTAAGGTGATGGGTAAATCTGATTATCCTAATTTGATTACATGAATGTATAAAATTATCTCATGTCCCCTGAAAATATGTATATCAATTATTTATTAATTAAAAAAAACATACCCAAAACTTAAACATATAGAATAAATGGATGAATGGACTGAAAAAAATTTGAACAGTCCTGTCAATTTCTTGTTTATATTTTGGCCAAAAAGTGACACTTCTAAATAAAGTCTTGCATATGCTTGATTTTCATGTAGTAAATAAACAGTTGAATGTCAAGAATATAAAGTGTACAGAAGTTTGAGTGACAGGAGAACAACATTATTTTAAAATTACAATGTTCTGTTGTTTAAGTCTAATTTACTGTGGTTTTGTGATTACAAAGACCTCATTAGTTGTTATCATTGCTTAAGCTAATGTTGTGAGTTAATAGAGAAAATCATGAAATATTCTTCTCAAAGCTGTTTTTTAGAGTAAGATAGGAGAAAAAAACAGAATTTAATGCAAGCTTTCATTTAGAGCCAATTAAGAGTTTTGTGAGTAATCATAAGAACTGTGAAAACATAAGGATTTGAAGTTTTATATATAAAACATATCAGGTACTATAGACTTTGAAGTAACACCCCAAAATGACTATTGCGTATACCTCAGAGAAAGGATGCTTTTCTTTTCACTCAGGGTCATTGATTGCTATTTGAAGCATAAAAAAACAAAAGTTTCTAGTGAAAACTAGGTGTTCTTTTTTAACTATAAAATCAAATATGTGATTCTGAACGCAACTATAAATAATTTCCTTGGGGAATTCAGTACCACTTCTGGGGAAATTTGTATTCAATTTCCTTTTTGTTATGTTTTCTCTAAGTGCAGTTACACTTTTAAAACATTCTCAGGTTTTTTTCCTGTTTGGCATTACTATGTTAAACTCATGAGTGGTTCAGATATAATAAATTGAAAATATTTAGTGAGTTCAAAAATAAGACCTGAGTGCTTCTCTTTTTAAAATTTATGATTGGCATGGCTCAAACTGTCTTATACTAAAAAGAAGTAGTGTTGCATTCTTACTCTCTATTGTCTGCTTTCCTTTAATATAGTCTGCCAAGATAAAAATCCAAATCGTGTATCAATGATGAGGTAGGAATGAGAATATTATAAATATTACACTGAAATACTTATCAAATTTCTTGCTTATTTTTGTATTTTCTACTTGGTGTAAGCGAGTGGTTTATTCAGAAAAGTAATGATAAATATGAACATTTATTATAAAGATCATTGGAGATCCTGTAAGCAAAATTAGTTTAAACAGAAGGTAACTGTGAAACTGTATTGCAGTTTTCATTAATTTTGCAATGCTTGTTGCTCTTTAAAATGTAGTAACAATGACAATCACCTCCATTCCTAACTCAGTCTAGCTCAAGTAAGAGGGGATTATTTTAAAGGATATCTGTAAGAAGGATGGAGACTTAGTGTGTGATATACAGCGTGGGAAGGTGGGCCTTGCACGGAATGGAACTGGCAAGGTTGGCACAGCAGCTGGGTGGGAAGTTCTGCTCCAGTGCTGGGCAGCGAATGTCATTCAGCCTCTCTGTTTCTACTGTTCCTGCAACTACAGAGTGGTTTCTTTACTATGCTTCTTTCCTTTAACATCTTATGCCTACTCCTGATTTCCTTTTCATAACCTGATTTGGTCCATCATGTCCTCTTCTTCACCTCATGGCTTCTATTTGAACTTTCTTTTGCTTTCAGTTCCCACTGCCGACATCCAGATCTTACTATGTTTCTCAGTACTGACAGTGAGATTTGAATGAGCTCAGCAAAGCTTTTCACAAGTCAACTTATGGTTCACTGGAAAGCTGAAAGACAGTCTAACATGGGTCAGGTATCTATCCATCTTCTAATCAGGTGTGGCCCATGGGATTGATAGGGGAGGTGGGTTGCATGATGCAGAATACAGCTTTCCCTGCAGAAGGAGAATCTGTGGCTAATTTCTTTATTTGGAGCTGTGCACAGAGCAGTTTCCTTGGAAGGTATAGTAGGCACAATGATTGATGTGTCTGGTGCAGCACTAAACCACAGACTCTAATGATTTGTGAGGAGGCGCTGAACCATCACTCTATGTTATGGGAGACAGTAGTCTCACGAGATTCTCACACAGCAATATAAGCATCTCAAGAGTTTTGCTACTGGAATGTGATGCCCAAAGAAAACAATAGCTTTATGCAAGCTGTAACCGTTAACGATTAGTGAAGGGATGGTTTTATCGTGTCATGAGTTTATCTATTTCAGGAGACTGCATGAGAATATTGATTAGTTTTACCATGGAGGCAAAAGAAGAGATGCCTTGAAA
The DNA here is from genome assembly GCA_036589455.1 of Ateles fusciceps. Classification (NCBI taxonomy): domain Eukaryota; kingdom Metazoa; phylum Chordata; class Mammalia; order Primates; family Atelidae; genus Ateles; species Ateles fusciceps. The sequence goes on along the minus strand of JAZHEH010001266.1, from coordinate 9,635,859 downwards.
CGTTTCCTGTGCTTTTGGTTACCATATGCTGTGTGATTTTCTTTCTCATCAGTAGGCATTTAAAGACTGATCTATGATAATTAAATGTAGATTAAAATGTGACGAGATTTAATATAGACATCTATGCTTCCAAGGAAACTACAATTAGTAAAGCTTACATTTCAGACTTTTTTTTTTTTTTTTTTTTTTTTTAAGCTATGGACTGTTATTTTTCTCATCAATTAGCTGTAAGCTTTGGGTTTATTTATGGCTTTGGAAATAAAGATTTCTCAGTTCAGTGCAAATGCTGGCATGTTCATTCATGGAATAAATGCTAAAAATTGTTAAAGAATATCTGATTCTATCAAAGTTATGCTATTACAATGTTACAATTGCAAACCATTTTCTTTCATAGAGTTGATTTAGAGTTATACCAAATATAGAAATCATTGGATGAATTGGAAACTTTGTTTTAATTTGGGATGTTAAAACTATTTGGAAGATTTTAAAAATCATTTAAAATGAAGATAAGTGATAATACCAATTTTTGGTTCACTATCATCTTTAAAAATAACATACTTTTTAATGATTCATTTGCTTAAACCAACTTGGTATTAAGAATTTGGTATGAAATCTTCATAAATCAGTAATAAACTCAAAACCCTTTACTCTCCATGAAACAGAAATTGTATTTACCAAAAATAAATCAGCAATAAAATGGAAAACTAGATTTTTAGCTTGTCTATTGACAATGTTATCATAAATTTGCATATAAAGTATGCTATTGAATGTTTCAAGTTTATGAACTTTACCTAGACAGTGTTATGAAATACTTAATATTCTTTAATTTGTTTTTTCACTTAACATTAGTTTTTTGGGATGGACCTAGAGAATATAGGTAACTATAATGCATTCATGTTTACTGTCATGTAGTATTTATAACATCCCACAATTTATTCATCTAATTTTAGATTGCTTTTAGTCTTCTGCTGCTATAAACATTCTTTGTATATGCTTTTCCGTGCATACATAAGAGAATTTCTCTAGGGAAATACTTGTGCGGGGAAATTGCTGGATGGTAGGCTAAGCACATTTAAAAATATCCTAGATACTGGCAAATTTTATTCTAAAGGGATTGTACTGATTTGTATTTCTACACTGAGAATACTGAGAATTCCTGTTTTCCCATGCTTGTGAAAAATTTGAATTAAAAAAAATTTTTATATCACCAATTACTAGTTAGAACAGTGAGCATTTCATATATTCATTGAACATTTGGATATCTTAGTCTCTAAAATGTTTCTATGCTTTGCCATTTTTGTATTTTGTTGTTTTTCTTTCATTTTTAATTGATCCATAGGAATTCTTTCTGGAATTTGAATAGTAATCCATAGTGATTTATACACATATTATATAAGATCTATAGTGTTACATGTATTATATATATACATATCTTATGTATCTTCTACCAGACTTGCTTGTATTATCACTCAAAAGATAAGTTTTGTATTTGACAGAATACATTTGACTAATTTTAAGTAAGTCAAATGTATTCAATGTATTCATCCGTTTTTATAGTTTGTGCTTATGTATCTTGTCTAGGAAATTATTCCTCACACTGAATTTATTAAAAAGATTTCCTATATTTATTTCTAAAAGTTTTGAAGCTTTTTTTTTTTGACACTTAGGTCTTTAGTTCACTTGCAAATGTTTAAATGTCATATAAGTAAAAATTTAATTTATTTTTATTCATATCAGGAGCATATTTCCCCAGTACCGTTTACTGAATAGTCCATTATTTACCTACTGACTTGAAATGCTGTGTCTGTCATACACCAAATGACCCAAAGTATAGATGGGCCTGTTTCTGAGTTCTCTCTTCTGTTCATCAGTCCGTCTTTCTCTGTATGAATATCACACAGTTTTAATTATTATAGTTTTATAATAAGTCTTGAATGCTTGTACAACGAGTCATCCATTTTCACTTTCAAAATTATCTTGTCTATTCTTGGCCTTTATTTTTTCTTTAACTTTTAATATCCATTTGTTAAGGTCCACAGAAAACTGGTATTAGACGTGATTTATCTCCTATTCATTTAGATCTGTTTTATGTCTGACAGAATTTGAATATTTCCATCAGAGTTCTTGCACATCTTTGTTAAATTTAGTACTAGGCACCTTATAGTTTTTATAGCTAATAAAAATGGTAACTTTTGGGGTTGGTGTGGTGACTCATGCCTGTAATCCCAGCAATTTGGGAGAATGAGGTCGGGGTGGTCTCTTTAACCCAGAAGTTTGAGACCAATTTGGGAAACATAGTCAGACCCTGTTTCTACAAAAAATAAAAAAAATTAGCCAGGCGTGGTGGCTCACGCCTGTGGTCCCAGCTACTTGAGAAGCTGAGGTGGGAGGATTGCTTGAGCCCAGGAAGTTGAGGCTGCAGTGAGCCAAGATTGTGCCATTGCCCTCCAGCTTGGGAGACAGAGAACTTGTTTCCAAAAAAGGGAGAAATTTTGAAAATCATATTTTAAAGTATTCTGTTGCTAATAAGTGTTAATCTTATTTTTAAAAAAATTACTGAAGTCTCTTATTTTAATATTCTGTAGATTTTCTAGATGAAAAGTTATGAATTTTTTTTTTCTTTTTGTTTTTATACTTCTTTTCTTTCTCATTATCTCATTATTTTAGCTAGGCTGCTGGTACAATGTTGAATATAAGAGAACTCTTTTAGTCCTTCCTTTAGAGAATGTAGCCTAGCGTGTTTTCTTAAGCATTACCATCATTCCTAGGTTGTTGGGCCTGCTCACAGAAGCAAGTAAAACTGGGAATAAGTATTAATGATCCCCTCTTCATCTTTCACTCAGGGTAGTCTCATGTTAGTAAGGGATAGGTGATAGGTGAAATAGTAGACAAAAGAGACTGGTACAAGTGTTACTATTTTGATTCAGCTTATGCAAAGAATATGTTTCAGGAGCCAAACATGAAACAATACTAACAAGCAGCAAAGGTGAGGAAATTTGAATTCACTTAAATTGGAAGTTTCCATGCACATGAGAGAAATAACAAGTTTGCTCAGGACCAAAAAGTCTCATGCATGGGGATATTATTTTGTTATTGTCTTTATATTTCTTTCTCTTATTTTTGAGACAAGATCTTTCTCTGTTGCCCATGCTGGAGTAGTGGTATTATCATACCTCATTCCAGGCTTGACCTAGGCTCAAGTGATCCTCTCATTTCAGCCTCTGGAGTAGCTGGGACTACATGCATGTGCCACCATGCCTGGTTAATTAAAAAAAAATTTTATAGAGATGGGGTCACTATGGTGCCCAGGCCAGTCTTGAACTCCTAGGGTCAAGTGATACTCCTACCTCAGCCTCCACAGTGCTGGGATTACAGGTATGAGCCACTGCACATAGCCATTGTCTTTATAGTTCAATGCTTATTTAGATTTACCAAAATGCTTTCTTTTTTTTTTTTTTTTGCCAGATGTTGCTTCTTGCACACTATTTTTCTCTTCTGTGGTTATTTTTTTTTCTTCATGACAGATAACTTTACATTGTTTTTTCAGTAAGAATCACAGATGGTAAACTATCTTATTCTTTGTTTTTTCTGAAAATATATTTATTTTTTACTTTAGTCCTCTATGCTGTTTTAGCTGGGTTTCTAATTTTGATGGACTGTTTTCCTTCAATACTTTGAATGGATAATCTATTTGGGTTCTTACTATTTATTTCTGGTAGTCTAATTATTATTACTTTGAGGATTTTTTTCCTTTCTTTGGTTTCTTTCAATATTTTTCTTTTGCCTCAGATAATTTTAAATTTTACTTTGATGTGTTTAGCTAGAGTTTTATTCTGTCTCTGCGTCTTCCACTTTTTTCAATTTTTTTTTTAGTCATTTACTCTTGCTTCTCCCCAATAATCTTTATTTTTTTTCACTGGAACTCATATTGATTGTATGTTGAACCTTTGCATTCTAAACTCTGTATCTCTTAACCTCTTTTCTGTGTTTTTTATCTCTTTTTTATTAATGTTATATTCTGTGTAATTTCCTCAGTTATTTCCTCCAGTTTACCATTTCTTCCTCTGTCTCTAACCATTGTTTAACTTGTCAAAATTTTAACCTCAATATTATATTTTAAAATCTATGCTTTTTATTCTGATGCCTTATTCTCTTATTACATTTTTCATTCCTTTTAAATGCTTTAAAAAATTTTGTCTCTGGGTTTATCTAGTATCTCATGTTCTTCAATCCCTAATTGTCCTGTTTGTTTTGATTGATTACTCTTTATTAAGGTGGCTTATTCCCTTGAATAGTTCATAAATTTTGATTATAAGTTCATTTTCAGTGCATGTGTTCATTCTGTGAGCACTTCCTACAGTCTGAATAAAAATAATGTCTCTGCAGAGTAATTTTGCGTTTGTTTTTGCCAAAGTCTAGATTCATCAGTTTTTAGGTTAAATCCTGGGTTTTGGATTTTAACACAACGTGGATGGTATAAATTTGGGCTTCTTACTCAAGTACAGGTGTAACCCTAGTGTTTTACCTTCCATGGGATTCTTTTTATTGCCATTGAGTTGTAAGCACACAGTAAGGTTTCTTGCTGCTTTCTGGGTTGGTAGGTAAAATGATTCTACTGTTATTTTCATGGAGTGGTGTCAATTCACAGTTTCCTGCTTTGCAAGAAATTCAGTTTCAACTTTTTGCCTTATATAGGACCAAGGCACATCTTTTAACCACTTTTGTTATTTGAAGCCCTATCCCTGAATCCCTAGGGCTTATATCTAGAAACTGTATCCACTAGACACTTGACATTTATCCATTGGCTCTTGCATTTAACACTGTTTTAGTCCATTTTCATGCTGCTGATAAAGACATACCTGAGACTGAGGAATTTACAAAAGAAAGAGGTTTATTTGAGTTAACAGTTCCACATGACTGGGGAGGCCTCACAATCATGGTGAAAGGCAAGGAGGAGCAAGTCACATTTTATGTGGATGGCAGCAGGCAAAAAGAGACAGCTTGTGCAGAGAAACTCCTATTTTTTTTGAGACAGAGTCTTGTTCTGTCACCCAGGCTAGAGTGCAGTGGTGTGATCTTGGCTCACTGTAACCTCTGCCTCCCAGGTTCAAGTGATTCTCCTGCCTCAGCCTCCGAGTAGCTGGGATTACAGGTGCCTGCCACTGCACCTGGCTAACTTTTGTATTTTTAGTAGAGTTGGGGTTTCACCATCGTGGCCAGGCTAGTCTGGAACTCCTGACTTCGTGATTCACCCGCCTCTGCCTTTCAAAGTGCTGAAGTTACAGGCACAAGTCACCACACCCAGCTCAAAACTTTCATTTTTAAAACCATCAGATCTCATTAGATTCATTCACTATCATGAGAATAGCATAGGAAAGACCTGCCCCTATGATTCCATCATCTCCCTGTGGGTCCCTCTCATAATACATAGGAGTTACAGAAGATAGAAGATAAGATTTGGGTGAGGACACAGAGCCAAAAGATGTCATTCCACCCCTGGTTCCTCCCAAATCTCATATCTTCACATTTCAAAACCAGTCATGTGTTCCTAACAGTCCCACGAAGTCTCAATTCATTTCAGCATTAACTCAATGTCCACAGTCCAAAGTCTCATCCAAGACGAGGCAAGTTCCTTCTACCTACAAACCTGTAAAATCAAAAGCAAATTAGTTGCTTCCTAGATACAATGGTGGCACAGGCATTGGGTAAATATAGCCATTTCAAATGAGAGAAATTGGCCAAAACAAAGGGACTACAAGTCCCATAAAAATCCAAAATCCAGCAAGGCAGTCAAATCTTAAAGCTCCAAAATGATCTTTGACTTCATGACTCACATCCAGGTCATGCTGATGCAAGAGGTAGGTTTCCATAGTCTTGGGCAGCTCCACCCTTGTGGCTTTGCAGGGTTCAACCTCCTGCCTGGCTGCCTTCATGGGCTGGTGTTGAGTGTCTGTGGCTTTTCCAGGTGCACTGTGCAAGCTGTCAGTGGATCTACCATTCTCAGGTCTGGAGGATAGTGGCCCTCTTCTCTTTGTTCTGCTAGGTGGTGCCCCAGTAGCGACTCTGTTTGAAGGCTCCCACCCAATGTTTCTCTTCTGCACTGCCTTAGTAGATAGAGATTCTTCATGAGGACCCTGCTTCTATGGCAAACTTCTGCCTGGGCTTACAGGCATTTTCATACATCTTCTGAAATCTAGATGGAGGTTTCCAAACCTCAATTCTTGACTTCTGTGCACTTGCAGGTTCAACACCACGTGGAAACTGCCAAAGCTTGAGGCTTGCACTCTCTGAAGCTGTGGGCTGAGCTCTACATTGGTCCCTTTCAGCCACAGCTGGAGTGGCTGGGATGCAGGGCACCAAGTCCCTAGGCTGTACACAGCACAGGGCCCCTGGGCCTGGCCCACAAAACCACTTTTTCCTCCTAGGCCTCTGGTCCTGTGATGGAAGGGGCTGCTGCAAAGGTCTCTGATATGCCCTGGAGACCTTTTCCTCATTTTCTTGGTGATTAACATTCAGTTCCTCATTACTTATGCAAATTTCTGCAGCCAGCTTGCATTTCTCCTCAAAAAATGGGATTTTCTCCTCTATTGCATTATCAGGGTGCAAATTTTCCAAACTTTTATGCTCTGTTTCTTTTTGAAACTGAGCGTCTCTAACAGCACCCAAGTCACCTCTCAAATGCTTTGCTGCTTAGAAATTTTTCCCATCAGATACCTTAAATCATCTCTCTTAAGTTCAAAGTTCCACAGATCTCTAGGGCAAGGGCAAAGTGCCACAAGTCTTTTTGCTAAAATGTAACAAGAGTCACCTTTGCTTCAGTTCCCAACAAGTTCCTCATCTCCATCTGAGACCACCTCAGCCTGGACTTTATTGTTCTTATCACTATCAGCATTTTTGTCAAAGTCATTCAACAAGTCTCTAGGAAGTTCCAAACTTTCCCGCATTTTCCTGTCTTCTTCTAAGTCCTCCAAACTATTCCAATCTTTGCCTGTTACCCAGTTCCAAAGTTGTTTCCACATTTTTGGGTATGTTTTCAGCAATGCCCCAATCTACTGGTACCAATTTACTGTGTTAGTCTGTTTTCGTGCTGCTTATAAAGACATACCTGAGACTGGGCATTTTGCGAAAGAAAGAGGTTAATTGAACTTACAGTTCTGTGTGGCTAAGGAGCCTCACAATCATGATGGAAGGTAAAAAGCATATCTCACATGGTAGTATACAAGAGAAAGAGCTTGTACAGGGAGACTCTCATTTTTAAAATCAAGAGATCTTGTGAGATTCATTCACTATCATGAGAACAGCATGGGAAAGACCCACCCCCATGATTCAATAATCTCCCACCAGGTTCTTCCCACAACACGTGGGGATTATGGGAGCTACAAGATGAGATTTGGGTGGGGACACAGAGCCAAACTATATCAAACACTATGGCTATGAGTTTTCTAACCTCTTATACCTGGGATTAAAAAAATCATTTTCTGTCCATCTTTATATATGAAAAATGAGAGTTATACTTTATTGATTATCTATATTTTTATAGTAAAATGGGGGTTTAGATAAGCAGGTTGTTTGTAGAGTATTATTTTTCCCCTGAACTATTTAGAATATTAAAATGTAAAAAAAACAACAACTTTGTTATGCAATGTTAAGTAGGCTTAAAGGTGGCTTTTTTTGGTTGATCAGTAATGCACTTTAAAAAGAAAAAATAACCAAGTTTCTATTGCTTATCAAATATTTAAATTTCTTTAAAAAGTAGAACATTATGGCTTATATTGGGGGAGTGTGAGGTATGAATGGGGTTTCCAGACATGATAGTAGAGAATTTTTTTTATAAAGCACATATTACTTAAACATTAAACATGCTTTTGAAAAAGTGAGTTATGTGAACATTTTGACATGATATTGTTTTCTAAGAAATTTGTTTTCTAAAAGAGATATATTTCTTCAACAAAAAGTGTGACTCTAAGAAGTAATGCAATGATATTAAATGGTATCCAGAACTAATCTAATATATGCAGTCTATATATATCTGGCAAGTTAGTTGAGGAGAACTCTGAAATATATTTGCTACTGATACTATCTTCTTCTCCTAACTGACCTATAATAAATACATATTGGGAAGAATATTTCTAGGAAGCCAATATGAAAATGAAAAGCATTGCCTTTCTTCTCTGGGTTCCTTCAGAGAGCAGAGCCTAAGTTGAAAGTCTCTATATAAGTATTTTCTTGGATAATAATTCCAGGGAGTAGGAGTGAAGGACAGAGGAATGAAGCAGAAAGAAAAGAAAGCAATAAAAGCCTTTGAGTTGCTTACTGCAATGAGAGGCTGAATGTGCAGCTGAGAAGCCATGCAAAATGTATTCCAGACTATATGCTTGTAGGCCAAGGGTGAGAAGATGGAGGAAGAATGGGAGAAGCATTGATGTATTGGATTCTGTTCTCCTTTGGCCAACTTTGTGTCATGATAAATTATATTTGTGGCTATGCCTGTGTAAAGTATGGGTGTTCATATTTCCATTGAGAAGGTTAGGACTAGAGAAAGAGGCATGTAGAGTGGGATGGAGGTAAGACACTGTGAAGCTGGGAAGAGCTCATTAAGTATTTGTTGCAGTGGTAACTAGAATGAGAGACAGGTGAAACCAAGAACACTTGTAAGAATGTATCAGATATTAAAAAAGTAAGTTTTGTGTGGTTTAGTTAATTTTCTTATATTGTGGAATAATCATATAACAACTTTTTACCTTGGACACCAGATAAGATTCCAAGTGAAGAGTATACATGGTGAAACATTTTGGCACTGGGAAACATGACAAGGACAAATTATTTAAAAGCATGTGATAGAATGAAAGCACAAGATCAGGTACACATATTACGTGTTTGGAGAATGTCATCATTCTAGATATTTCTATTCTAGAAACATTAGAGAAGGCAGAGTTGGAGGTAGGTATAGGGGTCTGTATCCTGTGGGTAAGCAGGGAGGAGCTCCAAATGCCCATCTGTCATACACGGACTTGTTATATTGGAATATATTGGTATCTAGGGGAAAAATATTCCGTCTACAAGAGTTTAGCCCAACAACAGCTAGAGTGTCTAACCCTTTCTCATTTCTTTCCATCAGAGTCTTATCTCTCTAAAAATTCAGAACTTCTAGTAAGTATAAAGTATTCATTTTATAACCCATCCATTACCTATTATTTTCTCCCATCTAAATAAGGGATGAGGGGGGAGCTCCAAGTACAAATGATACCAAACTTACAATGGTTTGACCTAACAATATTTCAGCTTTACAATGGTGTGAAAGCAATATGCATTTAGTAAAAATCATACTTCATACTTTGAATTTTGATCTTTTCTCATGCTAGAGATATGTGGTAGGAAACTCTCTTAAGATGCTGGGCAGTGGCAGTGAGTTGGAGTTCCTAGTCAGCTATGTGACAACAAGGTTAGACAACCAACACTCTATAGTGTACTGTTACCAGTGGTTTTGGAATATTGTGTTTTGTGTCATCTCATTGCATCATGTCTACAAAACACCCATCTGTGTACAGTACTCAACACCTTATAAAATAGTGCTTGTGTTAGATGATTTTTGTCTAGCTATAAGCTAATATAACTGTTCTGGGCATGTTTAAGGCAGGGTAGGTTAAGCTACGTTGTTTGGTTGGTTAGGTGTATTAAACGCATTTTCGATGAATCATATTTTCAGCTTACAATGGTTATATAACTCCATTGTAAGCCACGGAGTATCTGTAGTTTGAATTCTTTCCTGCCCTCTAACAACAGGTAAGTCATTTCTGATCAAACAAAAATACATGCCAATAGCTTCTACAGATTACAAATTTGTGCACATTAGCTTATCAAATATCAACATTAAACATTCATATACCTGTAAATGAAGCAAATATTCAAGAATTCCTAAACTGAGCATTTTAAGTTTCCTTAAATCTTCTCCACAGTGTGATTTGGGGTTAGAGATATGAGTGGGTAATGAAATGAAAAGGAACAGTGCAAAAAAAGTTAAAATTTACAATTTTGCATAGCGTCTACCTCATTGGAACAAATCTAATGTTTGATTTTATGTATTAAAGATGCTTTAATAATTGACTAAATTTTATGGAGTTTTTGCCTGGAGATTTTGGCAATGTCGTACCTTGTACAAAGTAGTATCTTAATATTTTTAGATTGACTAAAAGAAGGAATAAAATGGATTCACCTTGCACATTGGTTGTTGAACTGGCAAATAAGGAATTTTTAAAATTTCTTTCTCTGCAGGCATTTTAACTGAGATTGATTATTTACTAATCTTAGGTGACTTAGTGGTAGGAATTGACTAAAGGTAGGAAAATGGCCAAATGAGTGCCTGACATCCCTTCTGGTCCTATGATTCTGAACAGAATGGATGAAACTGTAATATTCAGTTATAGTTCAGGAGTTTCATTTGAATGTTTTCCCTAAGGAAATCTGACACTTTTTATTCTACCATCTTCCCTAAATGTAATAAATGTGTAATGTGACTGCTTTTAAAAAAAAATTCTTTTTGTACTAGTGGATTGTTCAAACTGCTCACACAATGACATTTCTGGGATATTTTCCAATCTTTTCTTCTTCTTAAACTGAGACCTCACGTTCCATCTTGGAAAGCATTACATTTACTTGTTATTTGGTGTCTGAACTATGTATTTTGCATGCTACTGAAAAGCAATTCTCTAAAAGACATATAGTTGTTTTCCAAGTTTCTTCCTGGTTTCAGTTCTACATAAGCTTGCAAGTTTGTGTTTGTAATGTTATCAGTTACTATGTGTAAAGAAATTTGACTTGTTATTAGAGCAAAAGACAGGATAGACAAGATATAGTTAGTAAATATCCTTGGGAGAAAATTCTCAAGAAAACTTCAGGATATCTCTTCTCTTCACATAAAATTCCTAAAGGTAGGAATTTAAACTGGAAAAAATAGATAATTCTTGGGGCTTAAAGTAAATGATGATAGATTTCATAGATAAAGAAAAATTCCTAAAGGTAGGAATTTAAACCGGAAAAAAATAGATAATTCTTGGGGTTTCAAAGTAAATGAAGATAGATAGATTTCATAGATAAAGAAAAGTGTAAAAGTATTGCTATTGTACTATCAAGTGATAATTTAAACAACTATGAAAGCCTCTAATAAAAAAAGGTACAGATCATGTAGACCTTCATTATAAAAATTTTATAGGATTAACATTTAAAACTCTTTAAAATATATAATAAAGTGCAAATCTCAAAATGAACAGAAATTCAGTGTAAGGAAGGAATATTTTCTTTTTTGCAAGGGAAAATCAAGTATGGTCTGTATATGAAAATAAAAAATGAGTTTCTTTAGATTCTCCACATGATGAAAACAAATAATTTTCCCAAAGAGAATATACATTTTGTCAGTCTGCAAGTGTTTCTCAAAATGGTTTAAGGATCACCTGTGTTAATGTTACCTGGAATGCTGGTGAAAATGTATATTCCTTGGTTCCACCTCAGACCTAAAGAAACACATGCTCCAGGGTGAAGGTATTCAAACTTGAATCATTAAAATGACTTTGAAGTGATTCTGATGAGCATTAAAATATGAGAACCTGGTGCAGCATTGTGGAATTTCAGATCACTCAGAAAACAAAGAAACACAAAATCCCGCTGGAAATCCAAAACCCATTTTCTTCAAATAAGAGCAGTTGTATCACATTGCTTTCTCATTATCAGTTTACCAATAACGTAGTAAAAACATAAAGATAATGTGTTGATAAGAATATTTAAAAGGGTTTTATTTTTATTCTAGAAAGATTGTCTTCTAGGTAGAAATAAATCTGAATGAGATTGATTTGATACTTTAGGGCCTAAGACTGACTTGAATAAAAACATCTGGATACAGTGGTTAGCCCACTGATTCAGGAATTATATCTACTCTGAACAGTTTTCCATGTTTAAAATCCCTGAAATGATTTAGGAAGTGATATTCCTAATGCTAACACCTTACTTAGTAAAAAACTTTCAGATGAATAATGACCTAAAAATAAAAGACCCTACCATTTAGTAAGACTTACGTATCATGGAAGCAGAAAAGAAACTAGTATTGTTTTGAGAATATACTATGCATAAAGAATTTACATACATAATCTTAATTCTTTCTACAGGCTTGTATCAGAGGTGTTACTATCCCCATTCTACCACCAAGGGAACTCAGATTCAAAGAGGATAAGTGTATTGTAAAAGAATCATATAGCCGATAAATGGCAGAGGCTAGGCTTAAACACAATACCTGTCTTAAATGGGCCGTTAATTCTTCCCAGGAATTTATGTTGTTCGAGATCATCACTCTTCCACTTGTCACAAATACTGTTTTATGTCTTCTCGCTCTAAAACTCTCACTGAAAATCTTGTCTCATACATCTGTGACCCAGTTGTAGCAAAGCTTCTCTCAGTCATTCTGTTTTTACCCCAGTGCCTGTGGCTCTCTTCCCCCTGTCCCAGTAACCAATGTCATCTGACCTAAAGCCACAGACTAAGGTGAGCCAGTTCTAGTCACTCCCCTAAATTTCCTCCATCTCCTGTGTTCTTCAGATCAAATATGCTGGAAGGGTTTCAGAAAGACCATAATTATGCTGGAGTACAGAAATCATTTTATATGACTTAGTCATGTTTTTGAGTCACCAAAGGAAGGGCCAGGGACACTCAGACCTTCTAAAAGAAGCTGTATCAAGTGGGCATTCTGTCTCTCAAGTCTCTCTCTTTCTCTCTTTAGTTCTCATCACTCCCCATTTCTCTCAATTTTGGAGCCCTTTCTTTTAAATCCTACTCAGGTCTACATACTCTGTCCCAGAAAACTTTGCTTGTCACCACAAGAGCTACTCCCCCTCTTTCTTGCCTCTTGTCTTATACACTAGAACGTTTCAGGAGTTGGCCAGATATAATGAACTTCTTAGTCTGCACAGTTGTTGCTGACTCGGACCATGGAGGATGTCCTGTGAGTGCAGACCAGTGTGGCCACTCGAGTTCCAGGTTAGTCTTCCCGCTAGCCACAGTGGCTGACTTTCTCATTGTTTACTCAAGTAACCAGCGTATGTTACCAACACAAGCTTTTAAAGAGCCCAGAGAGCGTACAGTCTGGTTCCTGCAAAGAGGGATTTTCCTCCCATCAGCATAGCTTTAATCTTGCCCCCTACAAAAAAGAAACCCTGACAATTGTGTCCTGGATGTGATTAACATGGCAGGGGCCATCACAGTAATTGAAAGAAAAAAACTTTTTTTTTCAAGCAAGCCAAGAAAGGTGGTGCCAATGTCTATTAGATTTCATAAAAAATTATTTCAGTGCTTTCTATCTCTATAATCTGTGGCATAACCCCAAAGGGAGATTTCTGTTCACCTGACGGGAAAGGCCTTTGCCCTCTTACTACAGTTCCTGCAAATACTCTTCTTTTTCTACTTTCCTCCTTCTGCTGTAATGTAGGAATTCCTCCCATCAAAGAGTAAGCCCTTTGTGTGTATTCTGGGTTCCAACCCTTATTTTCAGGTCCTTGTTTTATAATTTACCACATACCTCTCTCTCCTGTGTTTATGATTTCTCTTTTCTACTGGACCATTCTTACCAATATTCAAATATCATCTAGTACTGGCATGTTACAAACAGGCTTCCTTGACCCCACTTCGCTCTATATCTGCTGGTCTACCTTGCGTCTCCCCTTTCTTGAAAAAATTGTCCCCACTATCATGATATTTTGGGTTCCTATATATTTCCTTTATAGCACTTATCATCATCTATTATTATATATTTATTTGTTTATTGTATTTCACTATTAGACTACAAGCTGCATGCAAGCAATGATTATTAGTATTTATTTCAACACATAGCACAGTCACACAATACACAAAATATTTATTTTCATAAATATTTGTTATGTGAATAGAACACTCTAAATCCACTGTTATTCCCACTGAAGAGTGATGGGGATGGGGGAATTGTGATGCAAACCATTTGTTGACTTGTGGTCATCATCTGTTTTATTGGTTTTACTTATAAAAACTTCATATTTTAGGCTGGGTGCGGTGGCTCATGCCTGTAATCCCAGCACTTTGGGAGGCCGAGGCGGGTGGATCACGAGGTCAAGAGATCGAGACCATGCTGGCCAACATGGTGAATCCCTGTCTCTACTAAAAATACAAAATTAGCCAGGTGTTTGGTATGTGCCTGTAGTCCCAGCTACTTGGGAGGCTGAGGCGGAAGAATTGCTTGAACCCCAGAAGTGGAGGTTGCAGTGAGCTGAGACCATGCCACTGTGTTCCAGCCTGGCAACAGAGCAAGACTCCGTCACAAAAACAAACAAAAAACAAACAAACAAACTTCATATTTTAGAGAAGTTTTTAAAAATATATATTTTATTGCACTTTAGGTTCTGGGGTACATGTGCAGAACATGTCAGATTGTTGCATAAGTACATACATGGCAATGTGATTTGCTGCCTCCATCCCTGTTACCTATATCTGGAATTTCTCCCCATGTTATCCCTCCCCCAACTCTCTGTCCCTGCTTTCCCTCCCCTAATCCCCCTCAACAGACCCCAGTGTGTGCTGCTCCCTTCCCTGTGTCCACGTGTTCTCATTGTTCAACACCAGCCTATGAGTGAGAACATGCAGTGTTTGATTTTCTATTCTTGTGTCAGTTTGCTGAGAATTATGGTTTCCAGATTCATCCATGTCCCTACAAAGGACACGAACTCACCATTTTTTATGGCTGCATAGTATTTCATGTTGCATATGTGCCACATTTTCCTTGTCCAGTCTATCATCAATGGGCATTTGGGTTGGTTCCAGGTCTTTGCTATTGTAAACAGTGCCGCAATGAACATACATGTGCATGTGTCTTTATAAAAGAATGATTTAGAATCCTTTGGATATATACCCAGTAATGGGATTGCTGGGTCAAATGGAATTTCTATTTCTAGGTCCTTGAGGAATCACCACACTGTCTTCCACAATGGTTGAACTAATTTACACTCCCACCAACAGTGTAAAAATGTTCCCTATTTCTCCACATTGTCTCCAGCATCTGTTGTCTCCAGATGTTTTAATATTCACCATTCTAACTGGTGTGAGTTGGTATCTCAATGTGGTTTTGATTTGCATTTCTCTAATGACCAGTGATGATGAGCATTTTTTCATTGTTTGTTGGCTTCATAAATGACTTCTTTTGAAAAGTGTCTGTTCATATCCTTTGCCCACTTTTGAATGGGTTTGTTTTTTTCTTGTAAATCTGTTTCAGTTCTTTGTAGATTCTGGATATTAGCCCTTTGTCAGATGGGTAGATTGCAAAATTTTTTTCCCATTCTGTTGGTTTCCAGTTAACTCTAATGATTGTTTCTTTTGTTGTACAGAAGCTCTGGAGTTTAATTAGATCCAATTTGTCTATTTTGGCTTTTGTTGCCAATGCTTTTGGTGTTTTCGTCATGAAGTCCTTGCCTATGCCTCTGTTCTGAATGGTTTTGCCTAGGTTTTCTTCTAGGGTTTTTATGGTGTTAGGTCTTATGTTTAAGTCTTTAATCCATCTGGAGTTAATTTTAGTGTAAGATGTCAGGAAGGGGACCAGTTTCTGCCTTCTGCACGCGGCTAGCCAGTTTTCCCAATACCATTAATTAAACAGGGAATCCTTTCCCCATTGCTTGTTTTTGTCAGGTTTGTCAAAGATCAGATGGTTGCAGATGTGTGGCATTGCCTCCGAGGCCTCTGTTCTGTTCCATTGGTCTATATCTCTGTTTTGGTACCAGTACCATGCTGTTTTGATTACCGTAGCCTTGTAGTATAGTTTGAAGTCAGGTAGTGTGATGCCTCCAGCTTTGTTCTGTTTCCTTAAAATTGACTTGGCTATGTGGGCTCTCTTTTGGTTCCATATGAAGTTTAAGGTGGTTTTTTCCAGTTCTGTGAAGAGGGTCATAAGTAGCTTGATGGGGACAGCATTGAATGTATAAATTACTTTGGGCAGTATGGCCATTTTCACAATGTTGATTCTTCCTAACCATAAGCATGGAATGTTTTTCCATCTGTTTGTGTCCTCTCTTATTTTCTTGAGCAGTGGTTTGTAGTTCTCCTTAAAGAGGTCATTTACCTCCTTTGTTAGTTGTATTCCTAGGTATTTTATTCTCTTAGTAGCAATCATGGATGGCAGTTTGTTCTTGATTTGGCTTTCTTTAAGTCTGTTATTGGTGTATAGGAATGCTTGTGATTTCTGCACATTGATTTTGTATCCTGAGACTTTGCTGAAGTTGATTTTCAGTTTCAGGAGATTTTGGGCTGAGACGATGGGGTCTTCTAAATATACAATCATGTCATCTGCAAATAGAGACAATTTGACATCCTCCTTTCCTAATTGAATACCCTTTATTTGTTTTTCTTGCCTGGTTGCCCTGGCTAGAACTTCCAATACTGTATTGAATAGGAGTAGTGAGAGAGGGCATCCCTGTCTAGTGCCAGATTTCAAAAACTGGAATGCTTCCAGTTTTTGCCTATTCAGTATGATATTGGCTGTGGGTTTGTCATAAATAGCCTTTATTATTTTCAAATATGTTCTGTCGATACCTAATTTTTTGAGAGTTTTTAGCATAAAGTGCTGTTGAATTTTGTCAAAGGCCTTCTCTGCATCTATTGAGGTAATCATGTGGTTTTTGTCTTTGGTTCTTTTTATGTGGTGAATTTATAGACTTGTGTATGTTGAACCAGCCTTGCATCCCCAGGATGAAGCCTACTTGATCGTGGTGGATAAGCTTTTTGATGTGTTGTTGCAGTTGGTTTGCTAGTATTTTATTGAAGACTTTTGCATCTATATTCATCATGGATATTGGCCTGAAGTTTTCTTTTCTTGTTGAGTCTCTGCCAGGTTTTGGTATCAGGATGATGTTGGTTTTATAAAATGATTTGGGATGGATTCCTTCTTTGTATTGTTTGAAATAGTTTCAGGAGTGGTACCAGCTCCTCTTTGTACGTCTGGTAGAATTCAGCTGTGAACCCATCTGGTCCTGGGCTTTTTTTGATTGGTAGGCTATTAATTGCTGCCTCAACTTCAGCCCTTGTTATTGGTCTATTGAAGGTTTCAACTTTTTCCTGGTTTAGCCTTGGGAGGGTGCAAGTGTCCAGGAATTCATCCATTTCTTCTGGGTTTACTGGTTTATGTACATAGAATTGTTTGTAGTAATCTCTGATGGTAGTTTGTGTTTCTGTGGAATCTGTGGTGATATCCCCTTTATCATTTTTTATTGCATCTATTTGATTCTTCTCTCTTTTCTTTTTTATTAATCTGGCTAGTGGTCTGTCTATTTTGTTGATCTTTTCAAAAAAAAACAACTCCTGGATTTATGGATTATTTGAAGGGTTTTTTGTGTCTCTGTCTCCTTCAGTTCTGCTCTCATCTTGGTTATTTCTTGTCTTCTGCTAGTTTTTGAGATTTTTTGATCTTGCTCCTCTAGCTCTTTCAATTTTCATTATAGGGTGTTGATTTTAGATCTTTCCTTGCTTCTCATTTGGGCATTTATTGCTATAAATTTTCCTCTAGAGACTGCTTTAAATGTGTCCCGGAGATTCTAGTACATTGTATCTTCGTTCTCATTGGTTTCGAAGAACATCTTTATTTCTGCCTTCATTTCATTGTTTGTCCTGTCAATATTAAAGAGTTAGTTGTTCAGTTTTCATGAAGTTGCACAGTTTTGAGTTAGTTTCATAATCCTGAGTTTTAATTTGATTGCGCTGTGGTCTGAGAGACTGTTTGTTATGATTTCCGTTCTTTTGTATTTGCTGAGAAGTGATTTACTTCCAATGATGTGGTCGATTTTAGAGTGGGTGTGATGTGGTGAGAAGAATGTATATTCTGTGGATTTGGGGTGGAGAATTCTGTAAATGTCTATTAGGTTTGCTTGGTCCAGATCTGAGTTCAAGTCCTGGATATCCTTGTTAATTTTCTGTCTCGTTGATCTGTCTAATATTGACAGTGGATTGTTAAAGTCTCCCACTATTATTGTGTGTGAGTCTAAGTCTCTGTAGGTCCTTAAGAACTTGCTTTATGTATCTGGGTGCTCCTGTATTGGGTGCATATATATTTAGAATCATTAGCTCTTCTTGTTGCATGGATCCTTTTACCATTATGTAATGTCCTTCGTTGTCTCTTTTGATCTTTGTTGGTTTAAAGTCTATTTTATCAGAGGCTAGGATTACAACTCCTGCTTTTTTCTGTTCTCTATTTGCTTGCTAAATCTTGCTCCATCCCTTTATTTTGAGCCTATACCTATCCTTGCATGTGAGATGGGTTTCCTGGATACAGCACTCCAGTGGGTTTTGACTTTTTATCCAATTTGCCAGTCTGTATCTTTTGATTGGGGCATGCAGCCCATTTACATTTAAGGTTAATATTGTTATGTGTGAATTTGATCCTGCCATTTTGATGCTAGTTGGTTGTTTTGCTCATTAGTTGATGCAGCTTCTTCATTGTGTCAATGGTCTTTACCATTTGGTACGTTTTTGGAATGGCTGGTACTCATTGTTCCTTTCTATGTTTAGTGCTTCTTTCAGCAGCTCTTGTAAGGCAGGCCTGGTGGTGATGAAATCTCTCAGCAATTGCTTGTTCGTAAAGGATTTTCTTTCTCCTTCGCTTATGAAGTTAGTGTGACTGGATATGAAATTCTAGGTTGTAAGTTCTTTTCTTTAATGATGTTGAATATTGGCCCCCACTCTCTTCTGGCTTGTAGGGTTTCTGGGGGAGAGATCCACTGTGAATCTGATGGCCTTCCCTTTGTGGGTAACCCAATCTTTCTTTCTGGCTGCCCTTAGCATTTTTTCCTTCATTTCAACCCTGGTGAATCTGATGATTATGTGCCTTGGGGTTGCTCCTCTTGAGGAATATCTTTGTGGTGTTCTCTGTATTTCTTGGACTTGAATATTGGCCTGCCTTGCTGGGTTGGGGAAGTTCTCCTGGATAATATCCTGAAGAGTGTTTTCCAGCTTGGATTCATTCTCTCTGTCACATTCAGTTATACCTATCAAACATAGATTAAGTCTTTTCACATAATCCCATATTTCTTGGAGGATTTGTTCATTTCTTTTCACTCTTTTTTCTCTAATCTTGTCTTCTCGTTTTATTTCATTGAGTTGATCTTCAATCTCTGATATCCTTTCTTTTGCTTGGTCGATTCAGCTATTGAAACTTGTATATGCTTCGTGGGGTTCTCCTGTTGTGTTTTTCAACTCCATCAATTCATTTATGTTCTTCTCTAAGCTGTTTATTCTCATTAGCATTTCCTCAAACCTTTTTTCAAGGTTCTTAGTTTCTTTGCATTAGGTTAGAACATATTCTTTTAGCTCAGAGAAGTTTGTTATTACCCACTTTCTAATGCCTGTTTCTGTCAATTCATGAGACTCATTCTCCATCCAGCTTTGTCCTCTTGCTGATGAGAAGTTGTGATCCCTTGGAGGAGGAGAAGTGTCCTGGTTTTGGATGTTTTCATCCTTTTTCAGCTGGTTTCTTCCCATCTTTGTGGATTTATCTACCTGTAGTCTTAGTCGTTGGTGACTTTCGGATGGGATCTCTTAGTGGACATCCTTTTTGTTGATGTTGAAGTTATTTCTTTCTGTTTTTTAGTTTTCCTTCTAACAATCAGGCCCCTCTGCTGTAGGACTGCTGGAGGTCCACTCCAGACCCTGCTTGCCTGGGGATCACCTGCAGTGGCTGCAGAACAGCAAGGGTTGCAGCCAGTTTCTTTTTCTGTTATCTTTGTCCAGGAATGATACCCTCCAGATGTCAGTCTGAGCTCTCCATTATGAGGTGTCTCTTTGGATATATGGGGGTCAGGGAGCTGCTTGAGGAGATAGTCTGTCCCTTATAGGAGCTCAGGTGCTGAGCTGTGAGCTCCCTTACTCTGTTTAGAGCTGCTGGGCAGGTGCATTTAAGTCTGCTGCAGCAGAACTCATAACCGCCTTTTTTCCCCAGGTTCTCTGTCCTGGGAAAGTGGGGCTTTATTTATAAGTTTCTGCTGTGCTGCTGCCTTTTTCAGTGATGCCCTGCCCAGCAAGGAGGTAGCCTAGTCACAGTCTGCCAGCAGAGGTGTTACTGAGCTGCCATCGGCTCTGCCCAGCTGCTGTGTTAACTTCCTTGTGGTTTTGTTTATAGATTTATAGTTAGAACTGCCTTGGTAATGGTGGTCTGCCTCAGTAATGGCAGACTGTCTCTGTAATGGCAGACAGCCTTGGTAGTGGCAGATTGCCTTGGTAATGGTGGACTGCCTCGGTAATAGTGGACTGCCTCAGTAATGGTGGACAGCCTCAGTAGTGGTGGACTGCCTCAGTAATGGCAGACACCCTTCCCCCCACAGAGCTGGACCCTCCCGGGTTCAGCTGTGCTTTTTGTGAAACTCTCATTCCAGAGGATTTCCGATTGCTGGTCTTTGTGGGGGTGGGACCCACTGAGCCAGATCACCTGGCTCCCTATTTCAGCCCCCATTTTTCAGTTGAATGGGTGACTCTATCTCCCAGGCGTTCCAGGTGCCAGTTGAAATGGCCGCCCAGATTTGTGTGAGTTTTTGTGTGGAGACTCGCTGTGCCAGCTGAAACAGCCGTGCTGGAGACTCGTGGTGCTTTTCAGCCCAGGAATCTCCTGGATTGTTGGTAGTAAAAACTTATTTGGAAATGCGGTGATCACTCACTTACTGCATTGTTCTTGCTGGGAACTGCACTCCAGAGCTCTTCCTATTTAGCCACCTTGGATCTGTTTCCAAAGTTTTAAGTTAAAAAGAGATTAAGCAGAAAACACAGAGTTCCCGTGTAACCCCTCCCACATACATACAGCCTCCCCATTGTCAACATCTCTCACTATCACACCAGAATGGTATTTGTTAGAATCAATGAACCAACACTGACACATCATTATCTACCCAAATTCATACTTTACATTAGGGTTCACTCTGTGTTATATATTTTGTGGGTTTTAACAGATGTATAATGACAAGTAGCCACCATTATGGTATTATACAGAATAGTTTCACTGCCCTAAATAGCCCCTCTGTTACCTATTTATCCCTCCCTCCCCCTAAACCCTTGTGAACTACTGATATTCCTTCTGTCTCTGTACTTATACGTTTTCCAGAATGTCACGTCATTGGAATCATACAGGGTTTAGCCTTTTCAGACTGGCCCTTTTTGCTTAGCAATGTGCATTTAAAGTTCCTCCGGTTTTTAAGTGTGGCTTGATAGCTCATTTATTTTTAAATAATATTGAATAATATTCCATTGTCTGAATGTACCACAGTTTATTTACCCATTCACCTACTGAAGGCCATCTTGGTTGCTTCCGAGCTTGGGCAATTGTGAATAACATTGCTATAAACATTTGTGTGTAGGTTTTCATGTGGACATGAGTTTTCAGCTAATGTGGGTAAATATCAAGGAGTGTGATTGCTGGATCATATGGTATGAATATGTTGAGTTTTGTAAGAGTCTGCCAAACTCTCCTCCAACGTGGCTGTACCATTTTGCATTCTTACCAGCAGTGAATGAGAGCTCCTTTTGTTTCCAGCATTTGGTGCTGCCAGTGTTTTGGATTTTAGCCATCCTAATAGACATACTATAGTATCTCATTTTAGTTTGCAATTCCATAATGTCATATCATGTTGGGAATCTTTCTCTATGTTTACTTGACATTTGTATATTTTGTTTGGTGAGGTGTCTATTCAGCTATTTGCCTGTATTTAAATCAGGTTGTTTGTTTTCTTCTTAAGTTTTAAGAGTTCTGTATATATTTTGAATAACAATCCTTTATCAGGTGTGTCTTTTGCAAATATTTTCTCTCAGTCTGTATCTTGTTTTCTCATTCTCTTGATCCTTTTACACTTTACCCTCTCTCTGAAACTTTTTGGCAACACTCTCCTTCTGTTATTTATCTTATTATAGAAGGAAATTGTCTGAGAAATTCACACTAAGATATAAGTGCCTTATTTTATTTATTTCTCAAAAGAGGATTGAATGGAAATGACAGGGCTTAACATTAGGAAATAAACTTCTGATGATAGAATTTAAGGTCTCATGATATTGAAATGAGGTATTCTTTGGAATAATTTTTCTTTGTAATTATTCTTCCCAAACGTTGGTGACTGTAATGTATAGAATGAGGTGTCCAGTCACAGAATTTAATTTCCTACCACTATTTGCTTGACACTTGAGATAATTTAAAGATAAATAAAAAGGAAATATGATTTTATCAGCTGGTAGTTATCTTAAAGAATTCATCTTAAAATCTCAAGTTCCTAACTATAAATATATTCAAGATGGAATCAAGTAACTTCATGGTTGAGGGAATTATATTTGTCAAACTGTTTGCTTGCAATGAAAATGCAAATCAAATTACATTAGCAAAAAAGGAAGTATGTTGGCTACGTATCTGTGAATGATAAGCAAGGAACGTTTTCTGAATGATGCTATTCAATTACTCAGCCCTGTTTGACTTTATTCTCAAACAGGATTTCCCAAATGGTGAGAAATAGAGCTGCTTGTAGCCATAAACTTGTGTACTTACAGATTGCAATCCAAAAAGAAACCCCAAACTCTTTAGTGTTTATATAGTAAATTTCCCTGAAAAGTGATTGCACATCTTGGATAATGTGGCCAAGGAGATGAAGAACTTTATTCATTTAGGAATCTTGTGCCTATTTCTATAGTCTCGGATGCAAGAAGTTCAATATCACTTGTACTACAAGAATTTAATTACCCCAGTTAAGAGAAATTTTGTTAAGAAAAGGGTGTGAGAAGGTTTAGACAGCAAAACCAACAGATGTTGGATTTATACATTATGTATCTGGAACTTGTATTATTCATTCCCTATTTTCAGAGTGCAGATCAAAAACAAGTTCTTACTTTGAACAACAGAACACTTTGAATGACTCACTGGTTAGATGCTGTAAGGATTTTTGTTGTTGTTGTTGTTTGCTAAAGCTAAAAATACATTAATCAGTTATGTATGCAGATGTCTTGAAGACCTAACAAAAAATGAAGAAAATATTCATTTATATATTAAGCAGTTATTATTAGGCCTATGTTTTTTTGTTTAGAGACAGGGTCTTACTCTGTCACCCAGGCTGGAGTGTACTGGCATGATCCTACCTCACTGCAATCAAGAGCTCCTGCATTGAAATGATCCTCCTGCTTTAGCCTAACAAGTAGCTAGCTACAAGCTACACACCACCATGCCTGACTAATTTTTTTTTTAATTTTTTTTTTTTGTAGAGAAAGATCTTGCTATATTGCCCAGGCTGGTTTTGAACTATTGGCCTCAAGTCATCTTTCTGCCTTGGCCTCCCAAAATGTTGGAGTTGCAGGCATGAGCCACCCTACCCACCTAGGCTTATATTTTTGTTTGCTCTATTTTGTAAATAATTATTTTAGACATGAACAGGGAAATAAGAAGTGTTCATTATTTTTAGTATGGTTGTGATAATTCTTGTGTAGTTGATTTTCTCTGCCTGGTGGTAACCAGGCAACAAGACTTGCCACAAGAATGAACTGTGAAGACTAAATTTTAAAAAATTAAACTTTTAAAAATCACTTTCCCATAGTTCATATTTTCTATCTCATCCAAATTGTTTTTAATTAAATCTTGAAATATAATCAAAACTTCAAGACCGAATGCTATATTTTAATCAGGTTTTAATTAGCTGTTATTTAGACATTTTTAGTCAAACTTTAAAAATTTTTAGCTATTCTGTTTTTGCAGTGTTTCTTTCAAGAGCTGGGGAAATAATTTTTGATAATACTGATGCAGCATAGCACTAAGCCAAAAATTTCGTGTTGGATACATTTTGCTGGTTGCTAGTTCTGTGACCCTAGGCCAGTTTCAATGTAGAAGTAAAATATAGAAGGGAGCCAACCTCATAAAACCACTGGAAGGATTCAGTGAGATTATGCACACAAACGACTTGACATATGCCTTAGTACTCAATGAATGGTTAGTCAGTGTTAGTTTATATCAGCTATGTTAATACTTAGTTGTTAAGAGATGCAGAAAATCTGATTTCAGTAATTATTAGTGTTAACTTCCTGCTTAAGGGGATCACTGCCTGAGGTCAGGAGCTGTCTTTTTAGACATCTGGTTGCAGTGTGAAGGTGAATATTTTACAGTCAACTCTTCTGTGAGAACTACAGGTGGGAAATGAAGAAATAATCTTAATTGAATACTCCAAAAGCCATTAGTGGATATTATTCAGAATCATTCCTTATTTTGAAGTGTGATATATATTTAATGGGTAAAATGTACATTTTAGAATAGAATTATGTAAAACTTTTATATGTTGTCCAAGAATCCATTACAGTTTTATCAATTTTAGTAGTTTTATTCTGTTTTTCTTTATTTATATGTAGGTTAATTTATATTTTATACTAACAATCTTATATCATTTTCTGCTGCTGAATAACAGAGAATCTCAGATTGGGTAAAGAAAAATTTATGTGGCCCATGGTTTTAGTGGCTGGGAGGTCCAAGCATGGTGCTGGGATCTGGCAAGAGGCTTTGTGTTGCATCATAGCATAGTGGAAGGTCAGGTGAGCACACAAGACAGAGAAAGACAAAATGGGACCCAAACTTATCCTTTTATCAGATCCCAAGACTATGGTAACTAACCCACTCTCAGGATAATGGGATTAATCCACTCATAAGGGCAGATCCCTTATAACCTAAACACCTCTTAAAGGTTCACAACTTAACACTATTACAATGGCAGTTACATTTCAGCACGAGTTTTGGAGGGGACATTCAAACCATAGCATCAACTAATCATGAAAGTAATTTACCTGTTCTTGTTTTAATTTATAACTTTGATATTTCAAAAAAAGAAACTGCCCATTAATTTCTTGGTGCACATACAATACAATGTGAACAAAATATACAAATTTTAAATTTTAGAAATCTATTTGGAGTTTTCATTTAACTTTGTATTACACTCACCTAAGTAAATTAGAGCCATTAATAATATTTCAATATGTATACTTATTTTACATGGGAGAATTTTAAAAAATATTTCAGAGGGATGAGCATATAATTAACAAGTATAATAGCATATTGTCCTTAGTAACTGTGATTTATTAAGTGTATTCTGTGGGCAATAAATTGGGCAACACTTTGGAATACTAATAATGAAAAAACAAAAACTCAGTTGATATTAAGGTAATTTAATGGACAATGCTCTCAGTGATATTTTTATGTTAAATTCTAAGTCAGGTTATACATCTGTATATTCTAATAATGCAAAAATTATATTAAGGGATAATTCAATGATAATGGCAACATGATTTAAAAGGATTAAAGACCTGCATAGACTTTTCTCTAAACAAGATATATAAATGGTCAATAAGCTTATTAAAACATGGCCAGGCATGGTGGCTCATGGCTATAATCCCAGCACTTTGGGAGGTCAAGGCAGGAGGATCACTCGAAGACAGGAATTTTAGACCAGCAGGGGTAACATAGTGAGACTCAGTCTCTACTAAAAAAAAAAAAAAAAAAAAAAACACTAAAAAATTAGCCAGGCATGGTGGTACATGCTGGTAGGCCCAGCTACTTGGGAAGCTGAGGCGGGAGGATCACTTGAGTGCAAGAGTTGGAGATTATAGTGAACTATGATCACACCAGTTTACTCCAGCCTGAGTGATAGAGTGAAACCCTGTCTCAAAAAAAAAAAAAAAAAAAAAAAAAAAAAAAAGATTTCACGTCACACCATTAGTAAAACAAACAAACAAAAGCCAAGAAAATAATTATTAGTGAGGATGTGGAGAATTGGAACTGTTGGGCACTGTTAACTGGCATATAAAATGTTACAATGTTACAGTCAATAGAAAACAGTATGTCAATTTTTTTAAAAAACTAAAAATAGATTTACTATATGATCCAGCAATTCCACTTCTAAGAGTATACCCCAAATTATGAAAATAGGGTTTTGAAGAGGTATTTGTACAACCATGTTAATAGCAGCATTATTCATAATAGCTAAATTGTGGAAGCAACCCAAAAAAGTATCCATCAAGAAATGAATGGATAAGCAAAGTGTATATATATGCAATGCAATATTATTTAAACCTTAAAAAGGAAGGACATTCTGT
This sequence comes from Ateles fusciceps, assembly GCA_036589455.1. NCBI lineage: Eukaryota > Metazoa > Chordata > Mammalia > Primates > Atelidae > Ateles > Ateles fusciceps. Next base: position 9,609,729 of record JAZHEH010001266.1, on the reverse strand, counting down.
CATGTGCTGTAACAAGGATGGACCTTGAGAACATTATGTTAAGTAAAATAAGCCAGTCACAAAAAGACACATATTACATGATTCTATTTATATGGGGTATAAATCATAGAGTCAGAAATCCTAGAAACAGAAAGTTGAATAGCGGTTGCTGGGGCAGTGGGGGAGAGGGTAAGGTAAAGAGAATACCTTGTTTAAAGGCTATATAGTTTCAGTTTTACAAAATGAAGAATTCTGGAGATACACCACAGTGATGGTTACACAATAATGCTATACTTAAAATGGATAAGGTAAAGTTTATTTACCTTGTCTGCACTTTATACTTAAAATGGATAAGGTAAATTTTATTCAAATGTATTCTGCCACAATAAATTGGGAAAAAAGCATGATCATCTAACAATCTAAGTTGATTCTAAACTTCTTTTAAGCACTCTTTCCACCATATTATTTCTTTTGTTGGGGATTTATTTCCCAATTGAGTTTTGTTGGAAATGAATTTAATTTATAATCTGACAAGTTCAAGAAAATAGCATTTTATATTATGAATTTCTTTCAAATTTGAATATAATGCAAATTTGCTCTTCTGATTTTTAGCTGTCTTGCACATTTAGTCTGAATTTGTGAAGGTTTATGATACAGCCTACTTTTTCTCAGGTGGATTTGGGGAAGGTAATTATCTTCATTTTGAAAACATGAGCTATGATATCAAGACACATGAAATTTGACATTTACCGGTAACAGCTTTTGACATGGTTTTCATCATTGATTTTGTTTCCTCTTTTCTAGTTGTTCTAGTTATACTTTCCTCATTACAGATACACAGGAAAGAAATATTTTATTTATCTTTTATGACACATTGTGAACAACGGTGCTGGAAGAATGAACTTAGAATACAGGTGGGGAGGGGGCACTACAAGACGGTTGACTAGAGGCACTTGGCACTGGGCACTCACCTCCTCCACAAGCAAGGACCAAAACAGCAAGTAGATAACCACATGTTGAACAGAGCTTCTAAGAGAAAACACTAGCATCCAGCAAGAAAGTGACAGGGAACCCCTGAGGTACAGAAGGAGAGGAAAGCAAGGCAGCCATACTGGCCAGGATTGGCTTGGAGTCAGGAGAAATTCTCCATTATGAGGAAAATGCAAGTGAGAGATTCTCAGTGATCTGCATTCCCACCACACAATTCTGCAATTCTAGCCACTGGTAAGCCCCTTGGCTCTTGCGGGCCTTGAGTTAGTGTAAGGGAGCTGCCTGGTGTCCACCTGACGGCATTGTTCCAGAGAGGAAGTTTGTATTGGGTCTCATACATCCCCTGAGACTCAAGCAGCTGCAGCGCAGTATAATTTTATGCTACTCTGGTGGGACTGGGCTCTCAAAATGATGAGATATCCCTAAATATCCACATTTCTGAAGCTCTGATGACATCTGTGACCCAGAAGGCTGCAGTATTGTGACACCAGTTAGACCCAGCAGTGGGGGCAGGGTCCCAGCATTCTAACCCACTCAGTGTTCTACATTTCAGGGAATAAGAAGTACAGTGCACCAGGGAGGCTGCCTCTGGGACAGAGGAAGCTGAAGTGTGTGCTGCTCAGAGCTAGAGAGCTGCCTGCCTGGAGCTGCTGCCACTGACAGAAACCCCACCCCATTTAGCAGCAGGACCACTGTGCATCTGCACACAACTTCAAGGTGTTTGGGAACTGGAACAGTCTTGGGGCCTCAAGACAGGCCCACACTGCCTGCCACTGCTGGTGCCCACATATGCTTTCTGGGGGCCTGAGGACAGGCCCACTCAACCTGCCACTGGTACCTGCATGCATCTGCAAGGGACCCAGGAACTGGTTTGCCCAGCCTTCAGCTGCTGACACCACTGACCCACTTGTGTTCACTAGCTTATCTGGGGACTAGCTGCCCAGCCCACTGCTGCCTCTACTGTCAGCCTTAGCATGAGACTTGAGGCCTGAGGGTTGGCATGTTGCCACTGTTGCCATTGGTGATGCCACACATGCTGAGCTGGGGCCCAAGGACCCATTTGCCTGGTCTATGAATGCCATTACTAGCACCCTAGTAACCTGTCTGAAGGCAAAAGGACCAGCATGCTCAGATCTGCCACTATTGGCATCCCTATATGCCACCTGGAGGCCCAAAGATCAGAATGCCTGCCCTGCTGGCAAAAAATTGAAGAGGGCAGAATCTTTCTAATGCATACTAGGAGGCCAACATTACAGTGGTAGCAAAACCAGACAATACCATAAGATAAAAAGAAAACTATAGGCCATATCTCTGGTGAACATAGAAGCAAAAGTCTCAACAAAATATTAGCAAACCAAATGCAACAACACATCAGAAATATAATACACTGGAATCAAGTGACGTTTATCCTAGGGATGCAAGGATGGTACAACAGATGCAAATTAATAAATGTGATACATCACATCAACAGAACGAAGGATGAAATACATATGATCATTTCAACAGATGCAGAAAAAAAGCATTTGACAAAATATAACATCTCTTCATGATGAAAACTCAATAATTTAGGCATTGAAGGAATATACTGCAACTTAATAAAGTTCGTGTAAAACAAATCCACAGCTAACATCATGCTGAATGGAGAAAAGCTAAAAACCTTTCCTTTATAAATTGGGATAAGACAAAGATGACCACTTTTACCACTCTTACTCAACGTACTATTATTGGAGCTCTTAGTTAAAGCAGTCAGACAAGAGCTAGAAATAAAAGGCACACAAATTAGAAAGAAGTCAAATTGTCTCTGTACATGATGTGATATTATATTTAGAAAAGCTTAAAGCCTCCACCAAAAACTTTTCGAACTGATAAATTCAGTAAAGTTGTCAGATGAAATCAGCATACAAAATTAGTAGCATTTAACACACCAATAATAAACTAGCAGAAAAATCAAGAAAGCAACTTCATTTGCAATAGCTACAAAAATAATAAAAGATTGCAGAATAAATTTAACCAAAGAGGTGAAACACTTCTATAATGTAAACTGCAAAATGATGGAAGAAATTAAAGAGAACCCAAACAAGTGGAAAGAAATCCCATGTTTATGGATTCAAAGAATTAATACTGTTAAAATTATAATACTACCAGAGTAATCTACAGATTAAATGCAATCCCCATTAAAATACCAATGACATTTTTCACAGAAGTAGAACAACCTTAAATTTTGTATGGAACCACAAAATACCCCAAATAGCCAAAGCAATCCTGAGGAAAAAATAAAAAACAAACCGAAGCCGAAGATACCACACTACCTGACTTCAAAATACACTGCAAAGTTATAGTAACCCTAAAAACATGATATTGGTATAAAAACAGATACATATAGACCAGTGGAACAGGACAGAAAACCCAGAAAGAAATTCACATATTTGCAGCCAACTGATTTTTGACAAGGTGCCAAAGATACACATTGAGGAAAAGATAGCCTTTTCAATAAATGGTGCTAGAGAAACTGGATATCTACATGAAGAAAAATGAAACTAGACCCCTATTTATTATATAAAAATCAAATCAAAATGGATTAAAGATTTACACATAAGACCCAAAACATAAGACTACTAGAACAAAACATAGAGAAAATGCTCCTAGGTCATTAATCTAGGCAACGATTTTATGGCTAAGACTTCACAAGTATAGTGAGAAAAGAAAAATATCCTAATGGGACTATATTAAACTAAAAAGCACAGCAAAGGAAGTAAGCAACACAATGAAGAGGCAATCTGTAGAATGACACAAAATATTTACAAATTATCCATCTGACAAGTCACTGACATTCACAATACACAAGGAACTCAACTCCACAGCAAAAGGCAGCAATGTACATGTACTCCTGAATGTAAAATAAAAGTTATTTAAAACAGTCGACAAAGGATGTGAAGATATTTTCTTAGAAGAGTACATACAAATGAACAAGAGTTATATGAAAAAAATGCTCACTATTACTAATTATCAGTGAAATGCAAACCAAAGCCACAATCATCTCACCCCAGTTAGGATGGGTATTATAAAGAAAAAAATAAATAAATAACATATGTTGGCAAGGATACAGAGAAAGAGACTCTCATACACTGTTGGTGGGAATGTGAATTAGTAGAGCCATTATGGAAAGCAGTATGAAGATTTCTCAAAAAACTAAAAATGGGACTACCATACAATCCAGCAACCCTACTCTTGGTTATTTATTCAAAGGAAAGGAAAATAAAATATTATTTTCTATTTTTCTTCCACATTTTCATTTTCTACCAAATCAAAGAAATTACATTTACCTCGTATGTTCTGTATTTTCCTGCCTTTCTGCCATTTTTCTTCACATTATTCCCTCAGCCTGGAGTGCCCTTCCCTCCTCTCTGTATAAACTCTATCTTTCCAGATCTGACTCAAAGCGCAACTTCCTTATGGCATTTTTCCTGATCTACTCCTTCTTTCCCACTTGCCAAAAGCAATTAATTTGTCCTTCCTTTGTGCCTCCTCTGCTCTGTGCTATTAGTGCCAAGCAGATTTGCTAATAGCAAAGGTTATTATTATGCCTACCGCCAGAAAGAAATATCCATGTACTTATGCCCACTGCATCCTGTGCTAGTGTTTAAGTCCACCAGGCATTAATGATTAGTTTGTCTGAGTCCAGTGAGACAGAAGACACTCACACACAGGTTATGTGAAGCAAGTTAATTACTTAGAGGTCAGCAGCAAAGGCCAAAAAAAAAAAAAAAGATCTCTGATTAATCATGAGCTGCCATGGTAGATGGCATCTCAATGGCATATGCTGGACTTTGCACCACAGCTAAGGCATCCCGAAAGCCACCTTGCCTTGGTTATATTCCTCAGAGGCCACATGACACACTGGGCAAAGCTTTGAAGGATGTCTTGTTCCAGATGAGAGAGGAATGAAGTCTGGGCTGTCCCTGGCACTTAGTCCCTAACTCAAGATGTTACCTTCTCTGGGAGGGACAGGAAAATGTCCAGGCTGTTTGAGGCAGTTCCTCCTGATTTCAGGATGTTATATTTCTAGCACATTCTATGGTTATTTTTGAGAACTACAAGAAAGAAATGGGGAGATCTAGGTTGGTACAGGATGACCAGGAGAACTGTCCTGCACATTTTTCCTCTATTAGGGGTTTTAAATTTATTGAAAGTATGACATTGGATGATTTTTATTTATGTTCTGTTTCTCAGTATTCTTGGTATGATGCCTTGAACATAATAGTTTTCAAAATTATTTAGTTCTTCAAAGAGAATAGATACGGAATCACCATTATAACCTACTAACTATGTAGTTACTTTGAATACCTGAAAACCATGAGAGAATACTTGGGAATTTTTTTTTTAATTGTGGTAAACAAACATGTAAAATAAAATTTACCCCATTAACCATTTTTAATTGTACAAGTTGGAACTCTTTTTTTTTTTTGAGATGGAGTTTTGCTCTTGTTGCCCAGGATGGAGTGCAATGTCTCAATCTCGGCTCACCACATCCTCTGTCTCCATGGTTCAAGCGATTCTCCTGCCTCAACCTCCTGAGTAGCTGAGATTGCAGGCATGCACCACCACACCCGGCTAATTTTGTATTTTTAGTAGAGATGGGGTTTCTCCATGTTGGTCAGGCTGGTTTCAAATTCCCAAATTCAAGTGATCTGTCTGCCTTTGCCTTCCAAAGTGCTGGGTTACAGGCATGAGCCACTGCACCCCACCAAGTGCACAAGTCAGAACTCAGGCATATTCAGTGTTATGCAATTGAGCTCTAGAACCTTTTAATCCTATAATACTGAAACGTTCTTCACTAAACTGCAATTCCCGTCCTACTTCCCCCAGTGCTTAGGAACCAACTTTGTCCTTTCTGTTTCTATGATTCTGATTAATTTAGGTATTTCACATGCGTGGAATTATGCAGTATTTGTTATTTTGTGACTGGCTTTTTTTGCTTAGCACAATGGCCTTGACATTATTCCATGTTGTAGTATGTAACAGAATTTCATTGTTTAAGGTTGCATATTTCATTGTGTATATATGTTACTTTTTCTTCATTCATTCATTTGTCCATGGACATTCGGGGTTGTTTCCACCTTTTGTCTATTATGAATAATGCTGTGATGAACATGGATGTGCAAATATATCTTTGAGGTCCTGCTCTGAATACTTTTCAATGTATGTACAGAAGTGAGATTGCTGGATTATATAGTAATTCTATATTTAATTCTTTTGTGGAACTCTCATACTGTTTTCCACAATGGTTATATTATTTTACAATCTTAGCAACAGAGCATAAGGCTCCCAATATCTCCACTTTCTTGCCATCACTTGTTGTGTTTTGTTCAACAGTGGCCATCCTAATGAGTGTGAGGCTATATCTCATTGTGGTTTTGATTTGCATTTCTTCTATTAGTAGTGATGTCAAACACCTTTTTATATGTTTCTTGGCCATTTGTATATCTTGTTTGAAGAATTGGCTATTCAAGTCCTTTGTCCTTTTAAAAATTATATTTATTTTGTTCTTGTTGCTTTGAAAAAGTTTTCTGTATATTCCGTAAAGGTTGAATTGTAACAATTTTTATGTGTATTAACCCCTTACTAGATAAATAATTTGCAAGTATTTTCTCCTATTCTATAGGTTGCCTTTTCACTCTGTTGACTGTTTCCTTTGATGCATTGAAGTTTTTCAGTTTGATATAGTCCTGTTTGTCTGTTGTTTTCTTTTGTTGCCTGTACTTTTGGTGTGATATTCAAGAAATCATTGCCAAATTCAAATGTCCTGATTATTTCCCCCTAGGTTTTCTTCTAGGAGTTTTATAGTTTTAGGTCTTACCTGTAGGTCTTTAATCTATTTTGAGTTAATTTTTGTATAAGTTAAAAGGTAGAGGCCCAACTTTATTCTTTTGCTGCTTGTGGATATCTGGTTTTCCCAACACCTTTCACAACATTTTGAAGAGAGTGTCATTTCCCCATTGTGCAGCTCTGGCATCCTTGTTGAAAATCATTTCGCCATCTACCCAAAAGTTTATTTCTCGGCTCCCTATTCTGTTCCACTATTATATATATCTATGTCAGTAGCAACTGTTTTGATTGCTGTTGCTTGCAGTGTGTTTAAAAAACTGTAAAGTTTCCAACTTTTTTCTTCTTTCTTGTTTTGGCTATTTGAGGTCCTTTCAAAATTTATGTGAATTTTAGATTTTTTTCCATTTTTGCAAAAATGCCATTGGGATGTTGGTAAGGATGAATTGAATCTATAGATCACTTTGGGTAGCATGGACATTTAAAAAGTAATATCTTCCAGTTGAACAGCATGGGATATCTTTCCATTTATTTCTGTCAGCTTTGATTTCTTTTAGCAATGTTTTGTGGTGTTTTTCACTTCCTAGGTCAAATTTATTCTTAAGATTTGTATTCTGGGTGCTATAATAAATAAAATCATTTTTATAATTTCCTTTTTGAAGAATTACTATTAGTGTATGGATATGCAACTGATTTTTATGTATTTATTTCATATCCTGGGATTTGATAAAATTTTTTATTAGTTGTGACAGTTTGTATATGTGTGTATATGTATAATCTTTAGGGGTTTCTAAATGTTAGCCCTCTGTATTGTGGGTTTTGCATTCATGAATTCAACCAAACACAGATTGAAACGTGCGGATATACACGGCCAATTGTACTGTGTCATTTTACATAAGGTACTTGAGTACCTATCAATTTTGGTATCCACGGGGGGTCCTAAAACCAATTCCTCATAGACATGGAGAGTCAACTGTATAAGATCATGTTATCTGAAAACAGGGATAATATTACTTTTTCTTTCCTAATTTGAATGCCTTTTATTTCTTTTTCTTGCCTAATTGCTCTAGCTAGAACTTCTAGTACTATATTGAATAGAAGTGATAAGAATGGGCATCCTTTTCTTGTTCCTGATCTTAGAGGAAAAGCTTTTAGTCTTTCACCATTGAGTATGATGTTAGATGTGGGCTTTCATACACATCTTTTATTGTGTTGAGGTAATTTCCCTTTATTCCTAGTTTGGTGAGTGTTTTTATCAGCAAAGGGTATTGAATTTTGTCAAATGCTTTTTCTGCATCAGTTGAGATGATTATCTATTTTTTGTACTCCATTTTGTTAATGTGATGTGTTAAACTAATTGATTGTACTGTGTTGAACCATCCTTGTATTTTAGGTACAAAATTCACTTGATTTTGGTGTGTCATCCTTTTAATATGCTGCTTATGCAGCATATGGAAAGTATTTTGTTGAGAATTTTTGTCTCAGTATTTTAGTATTTTGTTGAGAATTTTTTATCAATATTTACAAGGGATATTCATCTCTGTTTTTCTTTTCATGTACTGTTGTTGTCTGGTCTTGGTATCAGAGTAATTCTGGCTTCATAGAGTAAGTCTGGGAGCGTTTCCTCCTCTTCAATTCTTTGGGAAGTTTTGATGAGGATTGATGTTAATTCTTCTTTAAATGTGTGGTGGAAGTTTTTAGTAAAGCTATCTTAGCTTTTTTTTTTTTTTTTTTTGTCAGGAGCCTTTTAATTATAGTTTAAATCTCCATACTAGTTAGAAATCTGTTCAGATTTATTTATTTTTTTATTTTCTCATGAGTCAGTCTTGGTAGATTATAAGTTTATATAAGTTTATAGTACTCTCTTATAATCTTGTTTATTTTTGGGACATCAGTTGTAATGTTCCTTCTGTCATTTCTAATTTTAATTATTTGAGCCTTCTTTCTTTTTTTTCTTAGTCTAGCTAAGGGTTTGTCAAGTTTTTAATCTAAGAGTTTATTTGACTGTCTATTCCACATGGCAAAGGAGAACATTCTACGGAGGTGGGAATAGTTGAAACTATATATAGATTTGACACCCATATATCTAAGTACTAGATAGTTGCTGCTGCATGAATTTCTAAGATAGTCTTAAGACTATGGTAGCATAGAATTTTATTTCTGAAAATCTCTTGAGAGAGAATATAATTGTTTAAAGCAATTGCCAATGTTTTTAATGAAGAAGAATATATGTATATATAATTTATAAAATACCAGTTAAATTCTGTGTTTCTACTGGGATACATTTTATATATTAGTGCCATATTGGTAATATATTATTCTGATAGGAATTTTCAGTGAGAGGCATTTACTTCTTTGCATTTTGAAGTTTATGTAAGAATTCATTTTTGTCATTCTTTCTTAGTGAATCTCTATTAGGCAATTATTATTTTTCTATGCAATGTCTCTCTTGGTTATATTTGCATTAGGCAATTACCTGTTTGAATTTTGTTATTCTCACTATTTAGCATTTTTATTAAAATTAGAAGTATTGCTGCTTAGAGAAAAGTAGTCGTGTTCTGAGAATAGAGGCTTAAAATTTTAATATAAATTTTCAAATACCTCTAGAATCAATAGTGACCTATGCAGTTGGGATGTTTTTATATGAGTAAGAATATCTGCTACATTTCTGGATAGACTGCCTTGTAAGGGTCATGGTGGCCATAGTTTGTCTTGTGAATAAAGGTTTTTCTAGAAACATATTAAACAATTTGTCTTACAGTGAAAAAAGGAAAAATTTTGGACTTGGCAAAAGAAGCCCCTTCCAACTGTGGACTTTCAAGGTAAAAGGCAATCCTTTATAATTGTATCTAGTTTTTCACTACATTCTTGTAGTTGTACTATTATGGTATTATTAACATTTGAAATATGACAGTTAAACTTATTATTGAAATGCAAACTTATTGCACAGATTTAAGTTTTTCTCAAGATCCTTTCTTTAAAATATAACCTCAATCTATCAGCATTCTACTACCCTATTATAACCACCAAAGTTAAAAAGAGAGATTTTTAATTTCTCATCCAGAGTACAGACCCTTGGGTTACCCACTTCCTCTCCTATCTTTAAGAAAATGTTATCTTTTGCTTAAAAAGTTTAAAAATTAAGAATGTAGTTTCTACAACTAACCCTGAAGTTTTTAAGGTAGTTTTTCTATAATGGACTGAAGATACCCTAGGGAAGCTAAACATTACTATTATTCAGTCAATCTGGTGGAATGTGCCAGGGAAGCAGGTGCCTCGGTCATTTTCTCTCTCCAAAAGTCTGGGAAACTCATGCAACTGTGTGGCCAAACTGGAATGAAGGCATGCTGTACTGATCTCTGAAACCTGGAGAAAACCAGTTAAGAAGGATACCCCTCCAAGTTCTCCCCACTGTCACTCCATTCTGTTTGTTTTTTGGGCTATGATTAAGACAACATTTAGGAACTACCCACTGTGAGCAGAAGCCATCCTTGGAACAACTTTCTGTGAGTATATGTTATGGTTTGGATGTGTCCCTCAAATTTCTTGTTTTGGAAACTTGATCTCCAAATTCATATTTTGATGGTATTTGGAGGTGGAACTTTGGGAGGTAATTAGGATTAAATAAAGCCATAAGATTGGGGCCCCTATGATGGAACTGGTAGTTTTATAAGAAGAGGAAGAGGATGGGCGCAGTTGCTCATGCCTGTAATCCCAGCACTTTTGGAGGCCTAGGTGGGTGGATCGCAGGAGGTCAGGAGTTGAAGACCAGCCTGGTCAACATTGGTGTAACCCTGTCCCTCCTGAAAATACAAAATTAGCTGGGTGTGGTGGTGTGCACCTGTAATTCCAGCTACTTGGGAGGCTGAGGCAGGAGAAAAACCCGGGAGACGGAGGTTGCTGTGAGCCGAGATTTTGCCATTGAACTCCACCCTGGGCAAAAAGAGTGAAACTTTGTCTCAAAACAAACAAATAAAAAACAAAGAAAAGGAAGAAAGACCTGAGCATACACACCCTCTCATCATGTGATGTCCTCCATCATGTTGTAACAGTAAGAAAACCCTCACCAGATGTCAATGCCATACTGTTGTACTTATCAGCAACATAAGCTAAATAAATTTCTTTTTTTTAAAAATAATTTATTTATTTTACTTTAGGTGCATACTATATCTGGCATTTCTCCCCCATGTTATCCCCTCCCCCACCCTTCCCTCCCTCCCCCTTCCCCCGTTGTCTCTCCCCTACCTCCCTCAACTGTCCCCTGTGTGTGATGCTCCTCTCCCCTGAGTCCATGTGTTATCGTTGTTCAACACCCACCTATAGGTGAGAACATATGGTGCTTGGCTTTCTGTTCTTGGGTCAGTTTGCTGAGAATGATGGTTTCCAGATTCATCCAGTCCCCACAAAGGACACTAACTCATCATTTTTTATGGCTGCATAGTATTCCATGGTGTATATGTACCACATTTTCTTTGTCCAGCCTATCATTGATGGGCATTTGGGTTGGTTCCAGGTCTTTGCTATTGTACACAGGGCTGCAATGGACATACGTGTGCATGCGTCTTTATAGTAGAACGATTTATAGCTCTTTGGGTATATACCTAATAGTGGGACTGCTGGGTCAAATGGAATTTCTATTTCTACATCCTTGAGAAATTGCCACACTGTCTTCCACAATGGTTGAACTAATTTTCACTCCCACCAACTGTGTAAGTGTGTTCCTATTTCTCCACATCCTCTCCAGCATCTGTTGTCTCCCAATTTTTTAATGATCCCCATTCTAACTGGCATGAGATGATATCTCAGTGTGGTTTTGATTTGCATTTCTCTAATGACCAGTGATAATGAGCATTTTTTCATATGTTTGTTGGCTTCATATATGTCCTCTTTTGAAAAGTGTCTGTTCATATCCTTTGCCCACTTTTGAATGGGGTTGTTTGTTTTTTTCTTGTATATCTGTTTTAGTTCTTTGTAGATTTTGGATATTAGCCCTTTGTCAGATGGGTAGATTGCAAAAATTTTTTTTCTCAGTCTGTGTCTTTTGATTGGGGCATTTAGGCCATTTACTTTCAGTGTTAATATTGTTATATGTGAATTTGATCCTGCCATTTTGTTACTGGCTGGTTTTCTTTCTCATTAGTTGACTCATTTTCTTCATTGCATTTTTGTCTTTGCCAGCTGGTTTGCTTTTGCAGTGACTGGTACTTGTTCCTTTCCATGCTTAGTGTTTCTTTCAGGAGCTCTTGTAGGGCAGATCTGGTGGTGACAAAATCTCTCAATAATTGCTTGTCCGTAAAGGATTTTATTTCTCCTTCACTTATGAAGCTTAGTTTGGTTGGATATGACTTTCTGGGTTGAAAGTTCTTTTCTTTAAGGATGTTGAATATTGGCCTCCATTCTCTTCTGACTTGTAGAGTTTCTGCCGAGAGATCTGCTGAGTCTGATTGGCTTCCCTCTGTGGGTGACCTGACCTTTCTCTCTGGCTGCCCTTAGCATTTTTTCCTTCATTTTGACCCTGGTGAATCTGACAATTATGTGCCTTGGGTTGCTCTTCTTGAGGAATATCTTTGTGGAGTTCTCTGTATTTCTTGAATTTGAAATTTGGACTGCCTTGCTAGGCTTGGGAAGTTCTCCTGCATAATATCCTGGAGTATGTTTTCCAGCTTAGATTCATTCTCCCCCGTCATATTCAGGTACACCGATCAAGCGTAGATTAGGTTTTTTCACATAATCCCATATTTCTTGGAGGCTTTGTTCGTTTCTTTTCACTCTTTTTTCTCTTGTATTGCCTTCTCTTTTTACTTCATTGAGTTGATCTTCCATCTCTGATATCCTTTCTTCTGCTTGATCGATTCGGCTATTAAAACTTGTGTTTACTTCACGTAGTTCTTGTGCTGTGTTCTTCAACTCCATCAAGTCGTTTATGTTCTTCTCTAAGCTGGTTATTCTAGTTAGCATTTCGTCTAACCTTTTTTCAAGGTTTTTGGTTTCTTTGCATTGAGTTAGAACGTGTTCCTTTAGCTCGGAGAAGTTTGTTATTATCCACCTTCTGAATCCTGTTTCTGTGAATTCTTCACACTCCTTCTTGGTCAAGTTGTGATCCTGTGTTGTTGAGGAGTTGTGATCCCTTGAAGGAGAAGAAGTGTTCTGGTCTTTGGTGGTTTCACCTTTTTTGCGCTGTTTTTTTCCCATCTTTGTGGATTTACCTGGCTGTGGTGTCAGAGAGCTGCTTGATGAGGTCACTTGTCTGCCTGTGGGGGCACTACTTGGTTTCTAGGGACTCCTTCAGGTTACTAGGGAAGCTTCCTGTGTCTTTTTTGTTTATGCTGGGAGATTAGGCCCACCTCTTCTGCTGACCTGTAGGCACTGCTGGGTTGTCAAGAATGCCGTCTCGTTGCTACTTAGGCTTCCTGTGTTTTTTGTTAAAACATGTAGCCCAGTCCCACCCCTCTAGTGGTGGGTTGTGCCCTTCCTCCACTGGACTGGATCATTCAGGGTTCCTCTCAGACTGTGGCACTGGCTATGCAACCCACTAGAGTCAGAGCTTCAGCCCTCTGGGGTTTGTGGGGGAGGTTAGGGACCCGCCCAGCTGCACCTAGCAGTCTCCCCCTTTCAGCTTTCTCTCTCGCTGGTCATGGGGTAGGGGCCCCCCCAGCTGCTCCTGCTTACAGCTCCCTCTATCTCTGGGCAGGGGGAGGGGGTGAAAGCCCAGTCTGCAGACTCTTATTCAACTCCGCACTTGTAATTCCTGGTGCTTGACTGGCAAAGATCCCCTGTTCTGTGTATTGCTGAGGCTTTGGGGAAGCGCTGTAGCTGGACCAGAGTGCCAGAGGTGGAGCCTCCAACTCACCAGTCAGATGCACTTTCTGGGTGAAGCAGCACCTCTCCCCCGCTTCAGTCTTCCCTGAGTAGGCTTTGCTCACCCTCAGACCAGACCTGTTGAAATGCACCTGGTACCTCGGTTGGAGCTAGGAGATCTCTGGGTTTCTTCATCTCTTTCACTGGGTGTTGTGCGCTGAAGTTGTGTCTAATCTGCCATCTTGGATCCTAAAATCAATAAATTTCTTTTCTTTACAAATTACCCAGTCTGTGGTATTCTGTTATAGCAAGAGAAAATGAAAATAGTATGTGTCCATGCATGTATTTGTATACATAGATGAATGCCTTGGGAGAATGGATCTTAAATTGTGGAGGTTGGAAAGTACCATTTTGGAGAGTTGTAAGCAACTTCTCCCAACTATGATAGAAACTTTGTATTTATGGAAAACTTCTTTTTATGAGTTGGGTCAATTCCATACATCTAGGTATTAGACATATTCTCAGGTAAGCCTAGAGAACTGGTCCACATGGTGACGCTTGAATTTGAAATGGTAAATCATCTATTTAGTAATATCAGTTCAGATTATTTTTAGCAGAACTAGAGTGCAGGCTACATGTTGTGGATAGGGCTGAGGATTTTCTCCAAATAATTGAACATCTTTACCAAACAGGCCTTGATCTTGGTGAAAGGAAGAGCTTTTTTTTTTCCTCTTAGGATTAAAGGAGAAGGGTTTGGGCTCAAGGTAGGGGTATACTTGGAGATTATCATTTGTGGGAGCCATTCTGACCCCACATCTTCACCAGGTTGAAATCTGAAATAGCTTGTTTAGTCATTCCAAAAATATGTGCCAGACAATATGCTAGGTATAGGTAAAATGTTGATGAAGAAGAATAAGAAGGAGGAGGAGAAGAAAGAAGACAAGGAGGTGGACACAGCTCCTTTTTATTAATCAAGTTGCATAATTAAAATGTAAATTTTCTAATGTGATCACGTGCTACCACATGACACTATATGAATTTGGATAATTTGCCAAGTCAGGTAGCTTCAAGAACCCTTTTCTGAGAATTAAGCTGAAAACTAATGCATGAGAAAGAATTAGCTAGATGAAGCAGTGACACGAGAACATTATTGGAAGACAGAATTAGTAAGTGCAAAATCCCTGTGGTAGAAGGGAACATAAAGAATATAAAAGACTGAGAGAAGACTAATGTGGTTGGCATGGAGAGAGAGGATGGTATGTGTTCAGGCTGGTGAGGCATATGGGAGCCATACCCAGCAATTCTTTATGAGTTTGTAGACTTCTTAAGGAGTTTTATGTTTACTAGTAGAGTAATTACAAGCCATAGTTTCTTTTTACTTGTTTGTTTGTAAAGTTCTGGGATACGTGGGCATAATGCGTGGGTTTGCTTCTTAGGTATACGTGTGCCATGGTAGTTTGCTGCACCTATTGAGCCATCGTTTAGGTTCTCTCCTCTTGCCCCCCCACCTCCCAACAGGCCCCAGTGTGTGTTGTGCCCCTCCCTGTATCTGTGTGTTCTCATTGTTCAACTCCCACTTATCAGTGAGAACATGTGGTGTTTGGTTTTTGTTTCTGTGTTAGTTTGTTAAGGATGATGGCTTCCAGCTTCATCCATGTTCCTGCAAAGGACATGACCTCATTCCTTTTTATGGCAGCATAGTATTCCATGGTGTATATGTACCACATTTTCTTTATCCAGTCTACCATTGAGGGGTATTTGGGTTGGTTTCGTGTCTTTGCTATTGTTAATAGTGCTACAATAAACATATGTGTGCATGTGTCTTTATATTAGAATGATTTATATTCCTTGGGGTATATATCCAGTAATGGAATTGCTGGGTCAAATGGTATTTCTGGTTCTAAATACTTGAGGAATTGACACACCGTCTTCCACAATGGAACTAATTTACACTCCCACCAACAGTGTAAAAGCATTCCTATTTCTCCACAGCCTTGCCAGCATCTATTGTTTCTCGACTTTTGATAATATCATTCTGACTGGTGTGAGATGGTATCTCATTGTGGTTTTGGTTTGCATGTCTAGTGATTAATGATGTTGGGCTTTTTTCATGTTTGTTGGCTGCATATATGTCTACTTTTGAGAAGTGTCTGTTCCTATGCTATGCCCACTTTTTGATGGGGTTTTCTGTTTTTTTCTTGTGTAAATTTGTTTAAGTTCCTTGTAGATTCTGGATGTTAGATTTTCATCATATAGGTAGATTGCAAAAATTTTCTGCCATTCTGTAGGTTGCCTGTTCATTCTGATGATAGTTTCTTTTGCTGTGCAGAAACTCTTTAATTAGATCTCATTTGTCAATTTTGGCTTTTGTTGCCATTGCTTTTGGCGTTTTCATCATGAAGTTTTTGCCCATGCCTATGTCCTGAATGGTATTGCCTAGGTTTTCTTCTAGAGTTTTTATGGTTTTATGTTTTATAGTTAAGTCTTTAATCCATTGTAAGTTAATTTTTGTATAAGGTGTAAGGAAGGGGTTCAGTTTCAGTTTTCTGCATATGGCTAGCCAGTTTTCCTAACACCATTTATTGAATAGGAAATCTTTTCCCTGTTGCTTGTTTCTGTCAGGTTTTTCGAAGATCTGATGGTTGTAGATTTGCCATAGTTTTAAGAAGGGGAAGAGGGATGAGATGATTAGGTTTGAGTTTTCAAAAGATTATTTTCAGATTTTTATAGATTTTGTATTTGGGTTTAATTGCATTGGGAGAGTGGAGGGGCCTGTAAATCAGTCAAACTGAGGCACAGATCCACCTTTAGCACACTGGACCAGTAGAGGATTTGAGGAAAGCATAAGGATTCCTTGGAGAGTCCTAGATTTTTCTGAATGGAGAACCTGATGGAAGCATGGACTTCTGAAGAATGGGGGGATCACATATGTTGTCAACTGGCTGTTTAAAAAGGTGTAGCTTTATTTAGCAGTCATAGGCCAGTCAGATCTGGAAAAATATGGTTACTATATATAATCAGATTGATATTATACTGGATGGTTATTAATGAAACATTAAGAAAATTATTTCCTGTTACATATTAATAGAGAGAACATTTCATTTTTGTTACATATTTTTCTAAAGCATCATTTTAAGTTGCTTTATGCCTTAGTATTGCATGGATTTACTGCAATTTCTTTAATCAGTTGTTTGTGAATATTTGTATTATTTCTAGGTTTTTAATCATTGTAAACAATGTTGTGAGATATAATTATGTCTATACACACATGCTGGATGGGTCCTTGAAACTGACAATTCTGGTAGTGGAGAACAGGAATTCCTGGGAGCATGTACATTTTAAAAGCTGTTCTGTATAGTGGCAGATGCTAACCATGTTTTTCTTACTAAAGTGGTCTCTCACCTGCAGGGTAAGAGGACTTGCCAACAGCAAATAGTGATATTATTTTCATTTCTGCCAATTTGATAAGTAAAATTTTGGATCTCATTTTAATGAGCATGTCTTGAAATTTGAAAAAAAAATTAAATCTGGAAGAAATCCTAGAGATGCCTAATTTAACCAACTCATTTTCCAAAGCCCATGGCACAGTTAGTGAGCTGCAGAACAGGGATCATGATCCAGTTCTCCTGGACCTTATCCCAGGGCTCTTTCCATGGAAACAGACTTAGTAGGGGTCCCTGCTGCAGTTCTCCAGCTGGAAGAATCAGCACAAGATTGTGGGAAGAGAGTACAATTTTGTCCATTGAAAAACAATTAAGTTACTGATTGCAGCCTGCAGAAGCAGTTAGTGAACCCAGCTTCCTGGAGATGCTTCTGCCCAGGGATATTGAGGAAGATGTTGCCTACAAAAGGACCTGGCTATCCTAGTACCAGAAGCTTCTCAGGAGAGGAGCTAAGAAACACTTACTTGGAGACCATTAAGCTTCCTGCTGTTCCAGCTTGAATCTTATTGGGGTCATACCTCTCGTTAGTAGACCTGGAGATGTGAATAGAAGGTGGTTTATCTGCTGGGTAGAGAGAATAACAATGGCTTATCAGTTTATTGGGCATTCCTGACTCTTTTGCACCCTGTCATTGTATTTTGCAGGTTCAGTGTCTTAAAGCGTTTTTTACATCCCATGCCCCATTTGCCTTACATTATATGTAATATTACATTATATTTATTATTTTACTATATTACATTAATGTATTAATATATTAATGTGTATATATGTATATATCTCCCCCTTGGCCTTGACTTTCTCAGTGTATCTTGATGGGACTTCCAAGTACACACACTTTTATCTCTTTGCTTTAGGGCTTTCTAAGTCCTAAACCAACTGTCTTTTCTACATAATATTTCAGCACAATTGACAGATGATGTTAATCTAAAACCAGGCGATAAGAATCAAAACCAATAGGAGTGAGTCAGAGAAATAATGAGGACATTTTGTCTGCCTGCATAATAAAGCCAGGTGCTGGGGTTTGGCATCAGAGACTGTTGTCTGTCCCCAGCCTTTCTTTCCAGGCTCATTAACCCACTCCTCACTTCACAGGACCTTTGGTCTGGTTAGATCAATCTGCCATTGTCTTGGAATGCCTGGTTGTTCCTGCCTCTGGGACTTTGCCATTTTCCTTCAGTGGAGTGCTGCTTTCCGGCACTTATTTACCTACTTGAAATCTTTCCGTTATGTCAACCTTATTAACTACACTGCCTGCACTTCTCTCTACTTCTTTTGAAACCACTCATTTAATATTCATAATATATTGAACTTCTGATGCTTGTCTTTCAATGAACACATATTTTGCCTGTAACTACAATTGTAAGCTACTTTGACAAAAGATCTAGATACTGTGCTTCTGGAGGCTTTGTAATATGTTCACTTGACTCAGCCAAACTACATTTCCCATAATTCTCTCTCCTGCGTGTTTCCAGTTAGAGCGGGCCATAGGAGAGAGACTTGTGTGAGATTTGGAGGGAGGAAGGGAAGCAGCAACTGTTTGTAGCTCATGCAGTCTGTGGCTGAATGACTGGCTGACTCATCTTGTTGCTGTGAGGCACTGACTGGGCTACCATGTCCCACATCCTTCTCCAGGGTTGTGTGTGTACAGCTAAATAATGAAGAAACCTAACTTTTGAAGAACATCTGTATCACTGATGCCAGAAGCAAGAGGATTGACACAGGTTTCTGTATACTTTGTACTTGGTAGTTCCAGCTTTATCTTGCTCTTTCCCACTATACATCCACCTTCAAGCTCTAGCATCAGATGTGAAGAAGCAGCCTCACAGGGACTGCTCAACCAGCCCCCACAATTGTGTAAGGTCAAGTTCATTGCAATACTTCCCATTTAGAGGGAGGACAAGGCACATAATTAGCTTTACACACACACACACACACACACACACACACCCCCAAACATGTAAAATAAATATTTGTGTGTTTGTACACAGACCTTCATGAAGCCAATTTTCTTTACAATATAGCATTTCAGTATAATAATTAATAATGGGGGATTTCGAAATCATTACAGAGGAAGAAGTAAATCATGGCAAAAAAGAATCAGAACCAATGGAAGTAAAGATATATATCATGATTACCCAAACAAACTGAAAGAAACCCTAATAAGCAACAACAGTGTGGGAATATAAACAAAAATAAAACAGATGGTTGTGGGAGAGGCATTAAAATAAAAACTAATGCTACAGTAACCAAAACAGCATGGTACCGGTACACAGACAGACACATAGACAGATGGAACAGTTTACAGAACCCAGAAATAAAGCCTCACACCTACAGCTATCTGAGCTTCAACAAAGTTGACAAAAATAAACAGTGAGAAAGGGACTCCTCATTTAATAAATGGTGCTGGGATAGCTGGGTAGCCATTTGCAGAAGAATCAAACTAGACCAGTACCTTTCGTCATATATATAAATTAACTCAAGATGAATTAAAGATGTAAATGTAAGACCTCAAACTATAAGAATCCTATAAGAAAAACTAGGAAATATCGTTCTGGACATTGGCCCTGGGAAAGAATTTTTGACTAAGTCTTCAAAAGCAATTGCAACAAAAAAAAGCAATGAACGAATTGAATCTAATTAAACAAAAGAGTTTCTGCACAGTGAAATAAACAGAGTAAATTTACAAACTATAGAATGGGAGAAAATACTCACAAACGATGCATCTGACAAAGGTCTAATATTCATAATCTATAAGGAACTTAACAAATAAAAATAAATAACCCTGTTAAAAAGTGAGCAAAAATAAAATAGATGATGGGGGAGGAAGGCAGCAAATCACACTGCCATGTGTGTACCTATGCAACAATCTTGCATGTTCTTCACATGTACCCCCAAACCTAAAATGCAATAATACACACACACATATATATATATATATATATATATACACACACACACACACACAAAGTAAGCAAAAGATATAACAGACACTTCTAAAAATCAGCCTAGGTTCCCATCTATGGTGGATTGAATTAAGAAAATGTCGTACATAGACACCATGGAATAGTACTCAGCTATAGAAAAGAGTGAAACTATGTCCTTTTTGGCAACATAGATGCAGCTAAAGACCATTATCCTCGGGGAAACTTACAAGCAGTTTCACACAGGAACAGAAAACCAAATACTACATGCTCTCACATAAGTAGAAACTAACATTGGTACACGTGGACATAAAGATGGGAACAATAGACACTGAAGACTACTAGAGCAAGGAGAAAGTGGGAAAAGACTACTAGAGCTAGAGTGGGAAAAGACTGAAGAAGTACCTATTGGGTACTATGCTTAGTACCTGGGTAATGGAATCATTCATACATCACACCTCAGCATCATGCAATACACCCATGTAACAAACCTCCACATGTACCCCTGAAACTAAAAGTTGAAATTATTAAAAAATTTGAAAATATAAGGGAGATAAAAATAAATAGATAAATAAATAAATTTTGTCATGGGTTCAAACCTTGTATGGGTCAACAAATAAAAAAGAAAAATGAACAATTGGCAAAGACAGAGTTTCCCAAACTTTCTCAGTTTTAGTGTCTCAGTAATTTTTTCCTGCCTCTAGGCCCAAAGAAAAAATTAACCATTTTGCTTATTAAGTAATTAGGTCCAAATAACATAAGTATTTGTTATTTAACATAACTTAGTGCTTATTGGGCACTGCACATCTTTTCAAATTTTAAATCAAATTGGACACCTCTGCCCTACTTCTAAACCTTTCTGTGCCATATTGATTTCCAAATGATACTTCCTTTTTATCATAGCCACTGCTGAAAACCCAGCTTTAGAAGAGATGACATTTTAAGAAGAAATGTAATTATCTAATGTTGAAAACTCTGAACTCCTTCCAACTAGTAGTTTGCATGATATCTGACAGATATTGCTGTGCTTCTCTTGAAAATATAAAATATCTCACAGTATCCTTGTGAGTTTGCTAAGGTACCCTGGGGGCCTCTTGGCACATGGACTGAGAACCTCAGGTCTAGGTCTTTTTATAATAACAGAATAATGGAAGGTGTTGTGGAGGAAAAAAGAAGGATTTAATAGGAGGAATATTTTTAAGAGAAGTGAAAATGAATACCAAAACCACAACATACATTTTGAAATTCATTTACTCATTCATTCAGAAGATATTTATTGAACATCTGTCTTATGTCTGATATAGATGTTATCCTAGGGATAGAGTATATAGTGGTAAATGATGTGGGCATGGTTGCTGCCCCCAAATAGCTTTCAGTCTAACATAGACAATAGGCATAAGAAAAAAGTGAAAATTATGATAGGAGATGAACATGAAGCTAAAAAAGCATATAAAAGTGAAATTCCATCTAGTCTAAAGGCCAAGCCAAGGTTCCTTGATGAAGTATGTTCTGGCCTGAGACACAAGGGACAAATAGACTTATTCAGAAGAAATCCTAGGGAGGAAGAGTGTTCCAAAATGAGGTATTAACATCCACAAAGCGTCAGAGTCTAGGAAGGGCCTGGTCTTACAGGCACAGAAAGAATTTCAGGATGCCTGAAGTATTAAAATCCAAGTCTATGGACCATGCAGGATGAAGCTGGGGAGAGAGACGCTATATCCTGAAAGGTATTATAAGACAATTGAGAGATTGGATAGTGGACTAACAGCAAAGGGGAGACTTTGACAGGTTTTAGGAAATAAACTGACACTACAAATTTATGCTCCAAAAGAATCATACTGGCCACAGGGTGGAGAACTGTTTGTAGAACAAGTCTGACATAGAAGGATGAGTTAGGGAAGGTGTTGACAGGTGTTAGATAAGGTGGTGGCCACAGTATTACTGTTGGTGCCATTGCTCTAAAGCCCTAGAATGTGGTCTTGGGCAGGATGTGCAGCACAGACAGAAGGATTAGCTTAAGATCACTGTTCTCAAATTTGGGCATGCATCAGAATCACTCGGAGGGCGTTTGAAACCAGTGATCACTGGATCCCACTTCCAGAGTTTCTGATTTGGTAGGCCTAAGGTGGAGCTGGAGGATTTCAATTTCTGATAAGTTCCTTGATGTGGCTGAGTTGGAAACTAATCTGAGAATCATTGGCCTGAAACCTGCAGTAAGGAGAGGTAGGAGAGAAGAAACTCACCGAGCGGGCTTCATCCTATCTAGCTTTGCTTCGTTTCATGTAATTGAAGGAAAGGTCATCTATTGAGAGCAGGTGTGGAGACAACAAAGCAACACGTCTGAGGGTGAAGGACATTTAAGTAGTGATGATGTTAAACAGGGCAGAGATTTGATTAAGAAAGCACAATAGCATGTGGGGGATGGTGCTGGTTTTCAGATGAGGTTGATGTTCTTAAATGTATTGTGACACAAACCTATCCGTTTTAGTAAATTCAGTTGCCTAAGTGTATGTCTTAAGAAGGCAGACATTTGTGTTTACCCAGTGTTGGTGTTTTTCTGGTTGGTAAGCCACGGGAGATGAGGGAGTCCCTGAAATATTAAGGCTTGAATGTAAGCTGGATGAAGGAGAAGGAAGGAACACCCTGAAAAAGAAAAAGTTGAAAGCTAGAGATACTAATAAATTAGAAAAACTGATGTTTTGGGGACAAACTAGAACAGTAAGATATTTTATTTAGAGAATAAGCATCTTAAGTTTATGAAGTCAGTTTCAGGTAATGATGAATTCCAGGTTGGCTATGAGAGCAGGTTATTGAAGAGAAGGAGAAGGTCATAGAGATGAGGAGTCAAGGTACTGAGATTTTAGGGTATTGTTCTTCCCATGGATGTTGAAAATGTTAATAGCTAGAATGGTTGGAAGAAGTTAAGGTGGTGGCAGTGAGCTCTGTGTCAAAGTCTTCAGTGAATGAGGGAGAATAACTAGGAGATTGATCTTCTTCATTGATAAGAGGAGAGTAGGATAATTAGCCAATGGCATAAGTGAGCCACAAAGGAAGAGAGGCTAATAGAAAGAGGAGGAGTTGAATGGTCCTGGAGCAGCAGTGAAGGCAAGGGGTTTCCTGATTCAGATCTCGAAGTGCACGGGGTGCTGGAAAGTCAATGGCTTTCCCTTGAGAGACCTGCAGGAAAGCAGAGTCCTCAGAGAAGAGCTAGTTTTCTCTAAAGGAGACAGACAACATTTAGTAAAGAAGTTGAAATTGTGGGGTAGCCTGTTAATAATTCACATGAGTTTTAGAGGGCTCAGTAGTAACATCTTAATTTATGGAATAGAAGCAGCATATTAGAGAAAATTGTTGGCAAGGAATCAATAAGCTTGTCACAGCCTCATTTCTTATAGTTTGCTGAAGATTAGGGAAGTGGATTTTGTACATCAAATTGGATTTGTACATTTGCTGTGATTGTCAGTTAGTTAGGGAAAGTCATTTACATGCTCCTTGAATTGCAGCAGGTATGGTTATATTAATGGCATAGAGGAAAAGTAAGAAAAATATATTTAATTAAAATATTGATAATTTGAAAGGAGGGACTGTGTTTCTATTATCTTATGCTCTTTTAGAATTACATCTATAAACCTTACAGAAATCAACTCAGAGATTTTGAGACCAAAGTCACCTATGTGTAACTGACTAAAAAGGTTAATGTGATTGAGAATTATTACGCTCATTGTCCCTGCTGCAGTTTAAGACCAAGTGGTAGATGGGTTTTTTTTTAAAAAGGAAGCAATTATAGTGAATTTATTATATTTCTATATTAGATATCTTAAACCACATTGTAGAGCATTTTAGGTCTGAGTCCTTTAGGGTAAATTAACTTTACATAAACATAAAAGAGATTTAAAATCTGTTTACATTTATCTTTTAGAGTGATTTTCTGCTGTTGGTATAGGTGAGATTGCAACTCTAAGTTTTTTGAGAGTGCTGTCTTCTGAGATTATATGTAATGATTGTCATGGAAGGGATAGAACACAGATTTCTTTTTTATCTTATGGGCATAAAGCTAAGCTATTGACTAGAATAGGGATGGTTTCCTTGTCAGAAGAGAAGGGGGTAGGTAGAGCTGTCCTGGGCTTACTCTAAGATTTGATCCCGGCCCTCCCTTCTCCTGCTCTGCTTGGTTTGGCAGGGGGAGATACCCCTACAGGATGTGCTTTCTGGCTTCTGTCTTGGGCTAGGCCAATGGGAAACCTTGGCGGGAGATTGGTGCGCTGGAGGAAGGGAGATGTCTGGCTATTTCCCCCGCTCCTTTTCTGCCTTGGTGGCATCTCTGGCACTGCTTGTTTCTTCTCTATGACACCATAACCATTTGGCAACCATGTCCTGAGTTCCGTAGACCCTTGGTTTCCATAATCTATTCCTCAACCTGTTCCTGCTAGCTCTAGGGTAGTTACCATATCTGCTCTTTCTAACCTCTGGGCTGCTTCCCTAATTCCTCTTCCTGATCCTTAGCCCTATATTAAATTGTCTTTGTTTTAAATGCTTAGAAACGTTTCTGTTTTCCTAATTGGACTTTGATTGATAGAAATGTCTAACTTATAAAGTTTTGGTAAAGATTCTCTAACAGTAAGTATTTGTAAAGAAAATAAGGCAGCGACTGACAGGTGCTTAACACATTTTCAAGTGGGAAAAGCAACTTCACAAAGCTCTTAGGCATCCTCTTTCTAAATGGTACCAGAAAAAGATCACAGGCATCTCAAAAAACAATGTATAGACACATTAAATAGTTGCAATCACTTTCCCAACTCCTGATAAACCATGTTAGGAAAAATTTTTTAAAAGAATGGAACCAAAGATGTGCTGATTTGAATCATTTTGATAGTAGTTTGAGAAAAATAACAGTCATTAGAATAATTCCCAACTCTGAAGTACTTATTGCCACAGTTATAAGTAGTTCAAGAACTAGCATTTACATTTTATGCAAGGGATGTTTTTCTGAAGGCCACCCATAATTCAAAACTCTTACGGACTAAATTTTCGATAAGCCTGAATAAATCTAGCTTGTTTTTACCAGTACAGTGTGTCATGACAATTGATTGGCCTCCTTCATGGTCTTTTATCATATTTAACATTCCCCCCATCGTTACTGATTTTGGCATATTCCTGCACTAACACTAATCCCATTACTTGATTAATAATATACAGCATGTTATATATAAGGGTTTGGGTATTAGAGATCAGAGGCAACTGAAGCCTTAGTTCAGGAGTGGAGCCCAGGGAGACAGCAAGTTATGAAGTGAAACCCCCCCAGAATTTCTGTTTTTCAAAAAATTTTGGCCCGTGACTTACAGTAAGAAGGACATTTTACACTGTGGCCCAAGACATAAAAAATGTTCATAAAACAGTATCTGTGATGCTGGCTCATGTTTTATTCTTTTTCTTATTTTATTCTTTCATTAAAAGCTTCTGATGTGACCTACTAAATTGATTTCATAGATTAAAACCTGTAGTTTGTGAAGAGAAATTTGCACCATTATGATATGTATAAAAAAGCACATCTGAAAATCAAAATTGAGTAGAAAAGAATACTAACATCTTACCTTTTGTAAACTGTGCACATACTTTTTGCACCATTTGACATAATCAGTGCAATATGGCTCACCTAATTGTAGCTTCCTGAATTGTAAGGGAAATGGATGGTTGTAGATCACCTCTTGGAACATCAGCTTTGCCAACTCAAGGATATTACAGGGTAATGAGTACTTCTTCAGGAAAGAGTGGTAATGTTTCAAAATTCTTTCAAATCAGAGACACTTTATTTTATGCACATTGAAGGTAAGATTCGATTGGTAACATTTTGCCAGTATTGAAATAAGGATCTGGGATAGATTCACTTGTGTCATAGTCCCTAGACTTCTATATTGTGTTAATCACTCCTTTCCCTTCATGCATTTGTGTTCTTTTCTTGTCTCATCAGTTACTCTCAATGATAGTTGTCCTCTGGCAGAAATGGAGTCAAATTCTGCCAGAAAATTAGATTGTTGATTTTCCATAATATTAAATCATTTCATTTTGTTGGCCTATAACTTAAACAAAATCAAGGTGAGACCTAGAAACAAGTTTCTTAAGGATCCAGAAATACTGACCTAGGACGATAATAAGGGAATTGGGAAGATAATTCTTGATTTACTTGTCAAGGAAGGTTGTTATGTTGACATACCACTGGGAGCAGTGTGACTTAACCTGTAATGACAAGAAAGTGACAGAGACACAGGCTGATGACAAAGTTTCATTTGAGCCCAAACCTCAGGCAGCCCATGGGTCCCAAACAAAGGCCTTTTGTTTATTTACATCAACTATCCAGATGACCCAGACTCACTGTGTGCTTCCTTGAGCTCATTGTGGACCTGGTGGGAGCAAGATCTCTGGGCAACAGATAATAATAGAAATAAAAATAGAATAATAACACTTGTCCTGAGAAACCTTTCCCTCTGTCCCTGTATTCCTTGCCACATACTTATAATTAGAAAATCCTTGCTTTTTGAAGTAAAACATCTTACATCTTAACAAAGGTTCTTGTATTGACTAAGAAGTCACAAAGTAAATTCCTCTAGGGGCCAGTTAGAAAACAGATAAATGGATGAAACCTGGTGTAAGAAAGAGTAGAGGCAATTATGAAAAGCTGGAAAAAAAATCTATGCTCTATCTAAGGGCAACTAAACACATGTTTAAAAAAAAATCACTGTGTAGGCTTAAAACAACTGTGGCTGGATTCAGCTTTGGTCTACAGTTTGCCTTAAATCAAGAAACAAATAACTTGGTTCATTTCAAAGGAGTACAGTCAGAATATGAATATAGGTTCCACTGCTCCAACTGAGCTCAGTTCTGCTGGGAGCCCCCAGGTCTCAAATCAACTTCTGATGACCCAGACTTTAAGCAGACATTAACTCTGGAGAAGGGAGTGTGCAACTATGCTAGGGATGGAGTGGGAAGGGTGAAGGGTGGAAATTTATGTCAGCTTCACCTAGAAGCTCTTTCAAAATGCATACATCCATTCATTTCCTCTCCCACCCCTTTGTTGTGATGTGAACCCCAATCAAAGCTGAATTCCCCTTCCCACATAAGAATTATTGCTATAATGAGCTATTGTTACTGCTCAGGATAGTATGTGGTATTGCTTTGATGTGACAGAGATGTAAACAAAGTTGAAAACCATTCTCTTTGAAGATCACTTACTCCAATAAGATTTTGGCTATTATTACATTATTAATGTATTAAGAATTATTATATTAATTCTTTTCTTTCTATCTCACTCCAATATCTAGACCTAATAAAGAATTAGATGGAAATCTGATCTCATCTTTCCATCAAAGAATAGGTAAAAACTCTATTCTTTTCCTTTGAGTTAGTGTTTCTTTATTAGCTCAGATATAATTCTTGAAAAAAATCATCAGAACATAAATCTGAAAAACTTTACCACAACAGGATCCCCCTCCCCTGGTCAAGCAAAACATAAAAAAAATTTTTTTCACAGTGCTAAAGATGTAGCATAATATTTATGCAAATGAAGTTTGTATTTAAAAAAATCAATATAATTTTAAGGCAGCAGAAAATTTCCCTTAGCCAGAAACTAAGGGAAAAGTTTAAAACATATTTAGTATACCTCATTTTATTGTGCTTCCCTTTCTTGAACCTCATTAGGTATTACTTTTTATTTTTTAAACAAATTGAAGGTGTGTAACAACCCTGCATTAAGCAAGTCTGTTGGCATCATTTTTTCCAGCAGCATGAGCTCACTTTGTGTCTCTGTTTCACATGTTGGTAATTCTTGAAATATGTCAAAATTTATATTATTATTATATTTGCTCTGGTGACCTGGGATCAGTGAACTTTGATGTTATTATATTGTAATACTATCATAATTGTTTTGGGGCATCACAAACTGTGCACATATAAGATGAAAATGTAAATGACAAATGTTGTATGTGTTCTGACTGTCCTACCTACTGGACATTCTCCTATCTTGTGCTGTCAGTGGAGTATTGATGTCCCCCCACTATTATTGTATTGCCATCTGTCTCATTGCTTAGGCCTAGTAGTAATTGTTTTATTACCTTGGAAGCTCCAGTGTTAGGTGCATATATATTTAGGATTGTGATATTTTCTTGTTGAACTAATCCTTTTATCATTATTAAATGTCTTTTTTTAACTGTTGTTGCTTTAAAGTCTGTTTTAGCTCATATAGGAAAAGCTCCTGTTCGTTTTTGGTGTCCATTTGCATGGAATATCTCTTTCTACCCCTTTACATTAGTTTACATGAGTTCTTATGTGTTAGGTGAGTCTCTTGAAGACAGCATATACTTAGTCGGTGAATTTTTATCCATTCTGCTGTCTGTATCTTTAAGTGGAGCATTTAGGCCATTTATATTCAATGTTAATACTGAGATGTGAAGAACAGTTTCATTCATCATGCTAGTTATTGTTTATTTCTTTTGTCTTCAGATATCAGGGTGAGTAGACAAAACCCATCAGGTAAGGGCAGGGTTGGGTGGGTCTGAGTTCAGACTCACCTTAGGCAGGTCTTGCTCTTGCCATTGTGGGGGGTTGAGAATGTCGTTCTCATGCCTATGGAGTTATGTTTCCAGTGGGATTATGGCATCCTCTGCTGCATCATAGATGTTTCCAGGGAAGTAGGGGAAAGCTGGCAGTGACAGGCCTCACCAGTTCACACACAGCCAGCAAGGTCATTTTCACTCCCACTATGCCCTCCCTCTCCACTACCTACAGCACTGAGTTTATATCCAGGCAGCTGGCAAGCAAGGCTGAGCTCTTCCTTGAGTCTACAAGCCTCCCAGCTGAAAAAACAAGCAGGACTCTCAGGCCTGGGCTCTGCCTGCCTGCATGCACCATTGGCTGCAGCTTGTACACTCATATCTCCACTTCCTATTTCCTCCCCCTCCAGATTCTGCTCAGGAAAATTTAGCTCAGTTGAAATTATCATGAAGTTCAGCTGTGATCATGTTCACCCTGTGGCCCCACCACAAGGCCATCTGTCTTCCCATCCTCAAGGACCCTGTGAGATAAAACCAGAATGGCTTCCATGAGCTTGAGCTGGAGACTGAGAGTGACTGCAGAGTTCTTCCTGTTGCTTCTTTTACTTTTGCATTTTGTTCAGCTCCCTAAATCTGTTTCAGCTCTAGGTCAGCTTAAATCTTATCCGGTGACCTGGATTTTCAGGGTCCTCAGTGGGTATGTGTGTTTGGAGGCAGACATACTCCAACTCACACTTTGGGAACTCACAGTTTTTTGGTTGTCTTGCAGAGTTTCCAGCTGCAAGCCACTTCTTTCAAAGGGTCTATGAATTCTTTACTGTTTTTCTGGTATATTCCTACGTTGGTTCTTGGAGAAAAAGTTCACAATGTGAGTCTTTACACACTGTTCTCTCTGTCCAAGTGGAAACTGCATGCTAATCCTGTCTCTTATCCATCATTTTCCCAGTAAAGTATTTTTTGGTTAATGTATACTTTTAAAAAATGTAATGCTATTGCAACTTAATAGACTACATTATAGTGTAAACATATATTTTATATGCATTGAAAAGCAAGAAAAAATTGTGTGACTAATTTTATTATTATATTTGTTTTCCTTTGGTGGTCTAGAGCTGAATCCTCAACATCTCCAGTGTATGCCTATATGTATAATAAGATGAAAAAATGTTATTCTTCAGAATTCCAGGGCCTGGAAAGAGCAGACTATCTGGACTCAGCTGCTTCCTAAGAAATCAATATTTGTGATGAGGGAAGGATGGGGAGCACTAGAATCTCCATCCTGCAGGGCTGTGTTGGTGGAGGAATTGCTAGGGGAAGAAGTGAAATAAACACCAGTGGCTCATATTCTTTGTCAAAACTCTTCAAGTTTCAGTAAAGCTACAGAGCTCCTATATTATCACAAATATGACTGGACTTTTAAAATAGAAACATGTACTGATTCTTGAAGTCTACTTTACACTACAAGGTTTTCTGCCTCTCACTTAGATTACTGCAGCTATATCCTGAGAAGTTAGTATCCCTTGTCCAGCACCTTTCTTTTCTTAAACTGTCCTTACTCAGCTACCAAACTGATACTTCCAAACCATTTTTAAAACTGTGTCCTATTTTTAAAATAACAGGTGGTGACTGTTGGTTGTATTACAATGGAATACCAAACTTTGTATCATGACATGCACAGGGCTCTTTTGCGATGTTCTCCCAATATAGCTTTCTAAGTTTATCATCTGTCATTCTCTCCTCCAAACTCCTGAGTGAAGCTTTGTCCAAGTAATGACAGGCTTGCTGACATTTCCCAAAGGAAGCATGTTTGTTCATGCTTTTGTCTCTCTTGTTCACACTGAGAAACCTGTTGTTTAATGACTCATGTCAGAAACATCCCTAGTGAAAACTTCAGTTACGTTAAGGAGGAGAAAAGAACGTTAGATGAGGAAACTAAGAGTCAAACACAGATAATATTGATAGTTTTAATTTTTTAAGTTTGGTTATAAATGTTTATGTATTATTTTTAAAAAATTATAAAAAGGAGTATTTTTCTCTAGTTTCTTGGGTAAGAGTTGTATGCTGAATTGGCTTCATTAAATCATGTAATTAAAAAGCCAGCATCATAAATCCAGACTGGAAATAAGTTTTTCCAACATTCCTATTAGCAATAGTGTCTTACTTTTCTGTATAGCCATGGCAACCAGTACTCTGCAAGTTATTTAGGTATAGTTCATATAGGGTTTCTTTTGTAGAAAAGCTGCAAGCAATTTGTTTTCCTTATAAAATGAACTGAGTGAAATGAGATTATACAATATGAGGCTATAAAACTGTATTATGTAAATGCAATAAAATAAAATACATTACTGCTAAAGTGCCATTGGGTATTAAGGAGAGCCTAATGGGATTTACGTGAATTCTCATAAATAAATCTCCTCAGGCTACCCAAGTCCTCAGATATGAGGCAAAGGACAGTGAACTACAGCCTTTGAAATTTTGTGAGATCATGGTATTGTTTGACTATTTTTGCAGAAATCATTTAATATCATTCTTCATGAAATGATGAAAGATTTTAAGATTATTGCTTCAGTCATCAGTATTTAGTTAGCATCTAAATTTTATTTGACCCAGCTGGATTTCACTAGTTGGTAGATAAGGTGGGTCATTCTGAGAACAACATTATATAGTCAAATTCGTGCCAGGTTGCTGTCACTGAAAAATGAAAGTAATATTGTCTCTTATTTAATGGGAAACTGAGGATAAAATGTGACCCACTTGAATTACAGTTTCCATATGGTAAAAGATAATAGCGTGTAGCCTTCTGTATTTTATTAAGCAGTCAAGGTAAGAAGGTTATTTAGGCATTTGAGTATTGAAATTTGAACAATAAAGTCTGAAGTAACTTTTTCCCCCCCCTCTGAATAATTTGAGTAATATAAATCCTATCATTTCTTAAAGCTTTTCTTTCTTTTAAGGGCAATGTTTAGATTTCAGATTTTTGCATTTGTTTCTGCCACTTATTTTTACTATGATCTACTTAACCTTCATCTGTATGCATATAAATTTGTGTGTAATATATAGCTAGTGTATCAATTTTAGAATCAATCTTTTTACAGTTTTGTGTTACTGTAGGTAGGGATGTGCACTAAATATGTAATAACAGAATTTCTGGAGGCAGAAGCCATGATTTGTAATATATGCCACTTTCCATTGTGTAAATATTTCCACCAGGGCTGATTTCAAATTATCAAAGTGACATCACTGAATGTAGAAAGGAAAAAAGATGTGCAGGAACTCACCATTATATAGTATTTCTGCTGTACAGATACAATAGGCATAATGTCAAGAGCATACATAATGGTAAAATGTAGCAACACAATTAGAAGGTGATGCTTTTGAGTACTTATTGCCTTTGTTTTTGATAAGATGTTATTTCATTTCAAATTAATATAATTTAATTTGTAATAGTGGCTATAACACCAGCTCACAATTTTCTTGACAATTTAACAAGCTCCTTGCACATCCAGGTCTAAATGGGGCTCCAGCACATCTCCAGTTGTGTGCGATGTACCGTGGCATGGAGTTCAAACAAGGCTTTGAGTGGTTAAGCTTTGAATATGTTTATAAATCTGTCAGCTCCTTTCAGAAATCAGAAAGCAGAAAATTAACTAAATGAAGGAGAACTGCCTCCAGTCCCTGGTTGAACCACATAAATGATGCATTATCATTCTTTATTCTCAGATGTCCTCCCTTCCCTCTATGTGAACATCTCTGAAATTGGGATGCATTTTATGATTTAGATACACAGTTTCTCTTAGTTTATTTTACTTTGCAATGTATTCCTACAGTACCTAAAATAATGGTGCATCTCAACAAGTTACATTGTATTAGATTTGACAAAATATGGCACTTTAAAGTATTAGAAATTGCTGATTTTACTAAGACACTGCTAGATTATTTTTTTTTTCTTAATGGCAAATGCAAGAAACTACCTTCAGGCTCCAGGAGGTGAGTATCTTAGCATTAATTCAAAATATCTACATACTGTGTTAGTAAAAACAAGAAAGGCCCAATCTATCAAATGAAGGAAATTGACGTTAAAATGTTCTAGCTCTTAAAGCTAAAAGTGCCATGTTCTGAGAAGAAAACATTTTTTTTTCTCTTTATTATAGCTTCGGTGTTAACATCCACTGTTTGAAGAATGAAACATGCTGGTCTGTTTCTCACAGTAATTGCCAAAATATTTTCTCCTCATCATGGCTTCAACATTAACGTTCACTGTGTAAAGAGTGACACATGTATTAATATCTTTTAATATTCACTGTGTAAAGAGTGAAGCCTATATTAATATCTTTGTGTAGCAATTGGCTATATCTACTATGTGTTTTAGAGATGTAAATAAGGGGTTGTTAATGCAGAGAAACCCTACAGGTAATGTTTGAAATGTTACCTGAGTGTTCAGACCCAGAGAGATAGAAAATTGCCTTTAGTTCACTTCTGCTGCCAAATTATTCCATCTTCTAATTTTAGTGAAAAACCATGTTGTATTCATGTCAAGGCAGAGAAAAAAATAGTTCTGTTTTCTCCCTGCACATGGCCTGCTGGGGCAAATCATCGTCACACACATTAATGGAATGAAGGTAGGAAAAGCAAAGGAATGGTTCTTCTCTTGTGGAGTTTGTTAGTTATGTTTTTTTCTTTTAAAATAGAAAATAATATTTATGTAACTTTTTTTTTGTTTAAAATGGTTCTCCATATTTAGTGAAAATATTTGAAAATGACAGAAAAGTTTAAAAATGAAATGAAAATAATACGTAATTCCAGCAATCAGAAATTAAATTTTACACAGAACTTTTTTGTGAATAGCTCTGATTTTCCTGGAGAAAAATTATTTTAAGTGATATTACCATGTCAACAGAATGTACATTTATTAGGCTTTGTAAAGGCCTTTAGGAAATTAGCCTAGTTTGTACTCCTAACAATGATATATGAGAGTGCCTATTCTCCTGCACCCATATTAAAGTCAGTTATTATCACTTAATCTGCCACGTTTATAGCAAACAATGGCAACTCATTGTTTTAATTTAATTTGTGTCTATATGATTACGGATGCTTTGATTTATGAAGCTTTAATGCTTAACATTTTTTTAAGGTTGGGCTGCCTTGTATACGTTTGTTAGCTTTCTATGTTTCTTTTATGAAGAACTTATGTCCTTTGTCCACTTTATTTTTGAATGTTTGCATTTTACATGCCCATGTATGAAAACATCTCTACTTAAAGAATAAATGTTCCTGCCATGTATATTTCAAATATTCATTCCAAACTATAGATTTTTTAATATTATAAAATAATGCTCATGATTGAAAATTTAGAAACTATGAAAAGTATAGAGACAAAAATAAAAGTCATGATAATCTCTCTTTGTCATAGATATAATGTCAATGTTCCTCCAAATTCACATGTTGACATCCTAACCCCCAATGTAATGGTATAGAGATGGTGCCTTTTGGAGGTAATTAGATTGTGGGGGGCAGAGCCCTCATGAATAAGATTAGTGACCTTAAAAAGGAAGATGGAAGGAGAGCCCCTGCCTCTTCCACCATGTGAGGCCTCAGTGAGAAGGCACTATCTATGAATCAGGAAGCAGACTGTCACTAGACATGGACTCTGCCAGCACCCTGATCTGGACTTGCAGCCTCTAGAACTGTGAGAAGTTCCCATTGTGTATATGGCACCTAAACTATGGTGGTAGCAACCCGAACTAAGACACTCTTGATATAATTATTGTTTACATTTTGGGGATTTTTCCTTTTGGCTTTGCTTTCACACCTTTATATACACTCTCTACCTACAAATTCAAATTTATATAGTATGTTATGTTTATATCCTCTTATTTATATTCAGAATATGACATTATTAAAGTGATACATGCTTATCTTAGTTTCAGTTTCTCCAAATGCTGACCCTGAGCCAGGGACTTGAGTGTGTATGTCAAGCACATACATGCAAAACGGGCAAAGCCAAGGCCTAGTAGATTTGATGGTAAAGATCCAATGAGCCACTCTTAGATTTAGACAGTTTATTACTTACATAGCAGTGAAAGGACGAATAAGCCACAAGGCCATGTCCTTGATCCTTGTCCCCCACTCTGAAGCAAAAGGGGCCAGATGACTGCAGTACCACTCCTAGACCTCAATCTAGATGGGCACAGGTAGGTTTATGTTCATCTCTGTCTCTGGTGGGGCTGGAGCAGCAGATCCACATCTCACCTGAAGTGGGGAGGGGATGAGAAATTGTCCTGTGATCATCGACAAGGTGGTGAGTGGGAGGTGGCCTCATATCAAGTCCTTATAGACCTCCCATTCTCTCATGTTTTGGATGGATCACAAGGCATTCCGCAAAGACTGAGTAAGTTATGGTTCAAGCCTGCAAGATTGCCAGGTGCCACAGATGAGCTGTTTGCCTACAGCAGGTGGTTTATATAGAAAGTGACTCAGGAAGCAAAAGTAATGAAAAGGAAGAAGTAAAACAGGGAAGAGAAAAAAAATCAATAAAATGTATATGAATAAATGTGTCATTGTTGTGGGTGACTGTGGCTCAGTGCCAGTGGGAACCCTCCTGAGGAACTGTACAGACTGTGTGTTAGGCGTGAGAGGGGACAGGAAAGCTGGGGTGTTTATCTCCCTGCTCTGGTCCCTCATTGTGGATTGCCCATCTTTTACTCTCAGCCTTCTCTGTGGGAAGTTTTGCATGTGAGTTGAGCAAGGTCCAAAGAAGCCAGAGAAAATCCTTGGTCAGGGAAGTTGAGAGACTCAGGCCTTACGGTTGGGATCTGTCAGTAGTTTGGGAACTGCCCATTGAAGCTGCAGGTGAGCTGGAAGGTGGGCAGAAAGGCTAGGGGGCCATATCCATCACAGTGCAGAACACTGAGGAAAAACCCAAGCATTTTTAAGAAAGAAAAATAAGCAATATTAATTCCCTTACTATGAGATAATTCTATTAACAGTCCAATCATACTTCTCTGCATCTTCTTCAATAATTAGATGATACTGTATATTCAATTTTGCATTGTTTTATACCCTTTACTATTTTATAATAATTCACTCACTATTGTAAGTGCTTTGTAAACATATTTTCCCATAGAGATTAAAGCTTATTTGGGGATAAAATACACATAGAACAGAATTACAAAAGTGACACAGTAAACTAAAGGATTATTGTTTGAAAACTTAAGTGGATATTTCATTTAGGTTATTAGTTAAGAGCAAGATAGGATGTGAGGAGGTGGCAGAAAAGGTTTCATGGTGAAAAATAATTTAGAGCTGGATGCTGAAGGACTAAGCAGAGAATGGTCCAGATGTTTAAGAGTTATTAGCTAAATTAGACCTCAGATATGGTATGAGTGCAGATTCTGAAACATGATTAAGCAAACTCTATTAGGACCTGAGGTGGACAGATAATGCCCCCCCCACGAAGATGTCCACTTCCTAATCCCTGGAAATTGTGAATATGTTACATTACATGGCAAAGGGCAATTTAGGTTGCAGATGGAAGTGAAGTCGCTTATAAAGTGACCTTAATTTAGGGAGATCAGCCTGTATGATCATGTGGGCCCAATCTCATCCCCAGAATTCTTAAAAAGGGAAGACAAAGGCAGAAAAGTTGTTGGAGTCATGAGAGAAGAATGCAATCTGTCATTGCTGGTTTTGAAGATGGAGGAAGGCCCCCTCACCGCATCCCAAGTCCCCATCCCCACCCCATGCTTTTTCTTTCCTAACCAAGACAGTTTTCTTTGTGTGTTTCTCTATTCCCACTGTTAGTGCTCCGGCACAGCCATGTTGCATCTCTGTTGTCTGGTATTTATTGTCTTTCCTTTGATTTTACCCCTTTTGTCTTTTCTCCTACATTCTAAGAGAGGTACTCAATTTTGACTTCCACATCTCTCATTTTATTTTCTGCATTCTATTACATTTAGCTTTACATTTTTATATATTTTATGTAAGATTTTTTGTCTCATCCTTTCCCCTGACCTACCTTACGATTCATATTCTGTAGTCTTCTCCCCCCGTTTATTCTGCATATGGATTTTTACTCCTGGGGGATAGAGACCTTTTTTCTTTTTATTAAGCATCCTATTAAAAGCTTTATAGAGTTAAACTCTTTTTGTTTTTATTCTGGAGTTTTGAGTAAGTGATTTTTAGAGGCCTGTGCTTTCTTTCACTTATTAAGATGATGTTCCTTGTCCTTTGTTATGAGTAGTTTTTCACTCACTGCTCTCTCTCACTTAACTTCCCTCCCTGCTTATTTTTTCCACCTACTGGAATTTTGTATGAGAGATCTATTCTGCTATAATATTTATGAATAAAATAAATTCATGAGATGTTCTTGGACCACATTTCTATCTAAGAGATACAGAGAAATAGAGGATGTGTAAAAAATAATGTGATTAGTTGATTTGGTTTGAGAAAGACAAGATGGGTGGGGAAGAGAGGCTGCAGAGAATAGATTTAAGCTGTCGAAGTTGAAAATGTCTCAAAGGTTCACAAATGAATCAGGAGATATAGACTTCAGGTCCAGTATGAGTACAGATACTGAATGTGTCCCTCTGAATTTCACTTAGAACTTCTAATTCTACCCTGCTTATTTGCTTTATTCTGTATTTTCCATCTACATGTACCTCTAAGCTGCAGTATGGGTAACTTCTTCAAATGTATCATCTAGTTCATAAATTCTGCTGTTTATCCCATCCATTATGTTTTTGATTTCAACGATAAAGTACAGCTTGTTCCTAACAGTTCCACTAGATTAAAAAAAAATCTACCTGGTCACCTTTGGTCTCAGTTATGGCTCATTTTTGTGATGACATCTTCTGTTTTTGTAGACATTTTATACATATTTTATAACTTTTATTCTGGCAAAGTAAATATATAAAGTTTCTAGGAATTGCTGCTTATTTTTGCTGACACTCATGGTGTCTTGTTTTCTTGTTGGCATGATAAACTTTAATTGTGAGTTTATATTTGTTTGAAATTATTCTGTGAGCATCCTGGGGTCCTAACTAGAGAATGCTTTCCTGAACAGAGGATGCATATTTCTATCTGCCAGGCAAAACCAAACTAGGACTACTTTAGTGCCCTTCATGTAACTCCGGATTAAAGAGATCATCTTAGATTGAGCTTCTTATATTGTGCAGGTGCTTCTGTGCCCTACAATACATATGAAGACATTAGAAGCACTAAGGAGCTCCTCTGTGCATGGGGTTTTGTATCAGCGTCACAGATGCCGGTCTGCAGGATTTCACAGTTGGAGGGTAGTTTCACAAGTTTCAAGTTGTTTACTATTGTATGAGTTCTCTTTTTCCTTGATAATCTGCCACTGCATTATGATGTATCTTTACTTTTCTCTTTCTGCTAGGTATGACTTGAAATTGTTATTATTTTTTTGAGCTGGAGTCTTGCTCTGTCACCCAGGCTGGAGTGCAATGGCATGATCTCAGTTCACTGCACCTCTGCCTCCCGCGTTCAAGCAATTCACTTGCCTCAGCCTTCCAAGTAGCTGGGACTACAGACATGCACCATCACGCCCAGCTTATTTCTGTATTTATAGTAGAGACTTGCTTTTGCCATGTTGGCCA
Organism: Ateles fusciceps; assembly: GCA_036589455.1. Lineage (NCBI taxonomy): Eukaryota > Metazoa > Chordata > Mammalia > Primates > Atelidae > Ateles > Ateles fusciceps. The sequence goes on along the minus strand of JAZHEH010001266.1, from coordinate 9,571,621 downwards.
GGCTAATATGAAACTCCTGACCGCAGGTGATCCACCTTTCTCATCCTCTAAAATGCTGGGATTATAGGTGTGAGCATGCCCGGCCTGAAATACAATTTTGAATTGAATACTCTCCCTTCAAGTCTGGTAAAATTTACCACACAGTTTCCCTTCTCTTTCCCTGAATCTTTTATTTTGTACCCTTTTCTGATATCTCTTGAGTGCATCTCTATGCATCTCTCTGCTAAATTCTTCACTTTTATCTTCTAATTGTCTAGATACCTGCTTTATCTTTCACTGTGCTCTTCTTTGTCATGTCTGTCTATTTTTATTCCAATGATTATATTTTTTTCTGAGATATCTTTTTTTTTTTTTTTTTTTGAGAGGGAATCTCACTCTGTTGCCCAGGCTGGAGTGCAGTAGCACGATCTCCGCTCACTGCAACCTCCCCCTCCTGGATTCAAGCGATTCTCCTGCCTCAGCCTCCCGGGTAGCTGGTATTACAGGTGCACGTCACCATGCCTGGCTATTTTTTTGTATTTTTAGTAGACACAGGGTTTTACCATGCTGGCCAGGTTGGTCTTGAACTCCTGACATCAGGTGATATGCCCATCTCAGCCTCCCAAAGTGCTGGGATTACAGGCGTGAGCTACCGTGCCCGGCCTTGTGTTCTTTTAAATTTCATCCTGTACTTGCTTTTTATCCCTATTAGAATCTTTTGCTTTTTTCTAAATGAAAGTTATTTCTTCGTATTTTTTGAGCATCTTGATTCTAATTTTAGAGCTTTTGTCAAACTATTTCAGAAAACTAATCTTATAGTGACTTCCTGTTCCTATGTTTTAATGTTGTGTATGATTTTAACTTTGTGTAGAAATTTTGCTCAACCCTCTCTCATGTTTTCTTATTCCCTGTGTACCTTGCCTAGAATGAGAGTTCCATTGTCATTTCAGGGCTTCTGTCCTAAGGCTATAGAATATTTCAGACCTGGTCACAGAGTCAGTGGGTAGCTTGATTCATTGATCAGTTTTTAGATTCTTTCTATGACCTCTTACCTCTCTAGTCTCAGAGCGTGCTCAAAACTTGAGCCACAGGTGGCAGTTGGTAGCAGTTTTAATTTAGCTGCCTTTCTGAAGACTGCTTATGTGGTCCCTCCAACTCCTCTCTTCAAACAGTGAGCCAGGCTACAGTTCCCCTTTTTACAGGGAGTACTTTTAACTCTCTTAAATGATAGGGCTGAATGCCCAGCAGTCGCTGCCTGCTTTCAGACCCAGGAAATGGTAGGGCTGAGGCTTCAGTTATTATTGCTTTGCAGTTTTGTTCTATTTTCACTAAAGAGATGTTTATTGAGGTTTTGTGTCTGGCTATGTCTTTGGATTTTTAATAATCCATCATTTTTCTGTGTTTGGAATACAGATGATTTTAGCCAAGTGTGAACTCATACCGCTTTGACCAGAGCTCTTTTGCTTTAAAAGTCATTGTTATTAGATTGTCAGTATTTACCTACAGCATTTTTGTGTGGTTATACATGAGTTTGAGAGTAAAGTTACACATTTTTTGTGGTAGTTATGTAACCAAGGTTAACATATTATTTCACCTCGATATGCTTGGTGCCTGTTGGGTGCTGTTCTGGATTTGCCACGGCCTTGATTTACTTGTCCATTTTTAAGTAGCATAGGTATAGACCCCAAAGCTGAAGCTTCTTTCTGATCTAACAGTGGTGCTTCAGGGGAGCCTGAACAGTTTGTTCTCTCTCTGTTTTGTAGGTAATACTGCCTTCTTCTCCCTGATCAAACAAGCTAATGAAAAGGAATTGATTTGGTTTCGTTAGTGTGGTTGGCTTGGATGATCTGAGTCAGTGCTGCTTACGGAGAGTTGTGCTTTCAACACTTGTCTCTGTTCAGCCAGTGAGGGCGGTACATTTTGGAAGAAATAGGTTTAACTACTCTTCAGCATTCAGCTGGGAATACTCAGAAGCCTCCGTCTTATTGCTGTGCAAGAATGCCCTGTAGGAGACATTGGGTGGTGTTACCTCTTTGACCTTCAACCTCCAGGAGATGTGTGCTGCCTTTCAGATTCATTCTTATTTTGGAAGCCTAGAGCTTCTCCCCCTGGTTTACACATTGCTACTGCTGCATTTTTCCTTCTAGAAGGGTTTTGTCACTTTTCTGCTGTCCTTTCTATGATGCCTATTTACTTTTTGCTTGACAAGGTCTCTTATTGTCTCCCTACTTAAGCAGATTCTTTTTCGTAAGGTCCTCACTCACACCATCTTACCAGGGAACAGTGCTGCAGAGTGGGAGGAAGGTGGTAAAAGGGTTAGAGTACATTAAATAACAACATCAGCATTACAACAGGAGAGCAAACCTTTTAATAGTTTGGAAGTGTTTCCCCATGTATCATCTTTATCTCCTCTACTCATCTCAATCTCCTTTGATCCTCAGAATTATTTGAATCAGGAAGAGCGGCATTATTTTCTCTGTGCCAGAGAGAAAAGTGACTCAGTGAAATCACAGAGCTGTTAAATGGCTGAACAGGGATGAGTGTCCTATGCTTGTCCTAGCAATATTTGCTGAGATGTAAGCTGCACAAGGTGGAGCTCCTTTATAAGAAGGTGATGTCCTACAAATAGCACAGACATAATTGAAATTGGGTCATTTTCTCATTTCCTAAATGACTTTTCACCTATTTGCAAATGGACATAACTTTGAAGCAGGCAGGTACATTCATCTCCTTTATGTCTTTCTGCTATGTTGGTGCTTGGCTCTTGATCATAACCTGGAGTGAGAGATGATGTGCATTAACTGTGTTTCTGCCGTTTTTCATTATTTTGTGAATGCTATTATATTTGAAGATTCTATCCAGGGAAACTGTATAGCAACTTCTTGCAAAAACAGCCTGTGAACAATTTTTCAGGTATTTACTGGTAAACTCATTTATTCACTCAGAATTGTTTAATATACTGCAATAAGTGCTTTTTAGTGATACTTTAACTACTTGGGGAGTTTGGGGAGTTTTCTGCTCTTACAAAAGAGCTAGTGATAAGAAGAAATAAGATATCAAGCCCTGAAAAGACATGGAGAAAACTTAAATATTGCTAAGTAGAATATGCCAGTCTGAAAGGCTACATACTATAAGATTTCAGCCATATGGCATTTTGGAAAAGGAAAAGCTATAGAGATAGTAAAATGATTGATTGCTGGTTGCCAGGACTTATAGGGAGAGTGGGTGGGGATGAATTAAATAGAGCATCAGGCATTTTTAGGGTTGTGAAACTATTCTGTATGATATTATAATGGTGGATATGTTATGCATTTTTTCAAAAACCATAGAACTCTACAACACAGAGTGAAACCTTATGTAAAATATGGATTTTGGTCAATAATACATCAACTTTGGTTCATCAGTTGTAGCAAATATGCTACACAAATGCAAGGTACTAATAACAGGAGAAATTGGTCGGGCATAGTGGCTCATGCCTGTAATCCTAGAACTTTGGGAGGCCAAGGTGGGTGGATCACAAGGTCAGGAGTTCAAGACCAGCCTGGCTAAGATGGTGAAACCCCATCTCTACTAAACATACAAAAATTAGCCAGGCATGGTGACTGGCACCTGTAATCCCAGCTGCTTGGGATACTAAGCAGAGAATTGCTTGAACCCGGGAGGTGGAGGTTGCAGTGAGCCAAGATCACGCCACTGCACTCCAGCCTGGGTGACAGAGTGAGACTCCATCTCAAAAAAAAAAAAAAAAAAAAAAAAAAAAAAACAGGGGAAATTGTTTTTGGAGGAGGAGAGAAGGTATATGGGAATTCTGCATACCTTATTCTCAATTTTTCTGTAAGTCTAAAATTGCTCTAAAAAATAAAGTCTATTAATTATTTATCAAGCAAAGATAGTGCTCCTGTGCCCTGTAGTACATATGGAGACACTAGAAGTACTAAGGAGCTTTTCTCTGCAGTGGGCTTTGTATTCTTTAGAGACAAACTGCACACATCTCACTTTGTGTATATGTTTATTAGATTTATAAAAAACTCCCTGTTTGGAATCACCTTTGTTAGTTCACCTCAACCTTCTGAACAATTTCCTTTTCTTTAATCTGAAATATCTCTAATCTTGGTTTTAGCTCAAGGGTGAATCTTAAAGGCAATGTGAAATTCAATTTCTTCAAATATGACTTATGAGACTGACACAAGAATAAAAACACTGAAATTATTATTTTTTTTGTATTTAGCCCATAGGCATTTTAACACTCATAAATCATAAATAACCACAGTTAAACATCCAATTTTGCAGGACTCAAGTCCTTTAGAAAAACTACAGTTGAAGAAAAAACAATTTCTTCCCTAGGATGTGTTTATTTCATTCTCTGGTATCCAGAACTTCATACAAATGCAGTAACTATGCTTGTGCAAGAAGAGAGCCTACTTTAAAATTTATGGGAATAAAAACACAGGGAATTAAATGTTTTATGTCCAGCTTGATATAAAACAGGTAGCCTTCTCTGAACTAAAGACATTGTTGGCAGAAGCAAATAATATAAAGTTTATGCCTTTCTGTGTTCTCATCTCTTACATGATATTTAGTTCTTTTCACTTTTAATTTGAATTAGCAAGACACTAAAACTGTCATGTAGCACAGCATAGCATAATTAGCCAACAAGGAGAAGAGTGAAGCTTTCCTGGCAAACATTGCACACACAAACCTCCAAAATTACTAGTTATGTTGAGCAATAGCCAATGTGGTTATATGTATGGACATTATATAGAGGGGTTTTATAAGCAATATCTGAGAGCCTAACTTATTAAGCAGGGGCCAGAGCTCCTGAGTGGTTTTAACTAAGCAGTTTTACTGATGGACAGAAATTGGCTAATCTTTGTTTACTGGAAATGTTTTGCAGTTTTCATAAGAACATAATCCCTTTTTTGAAGAAGTTATTTCTTGACAGAGTTTGAACAAACAGTGGCTCTTGAGCCACATCTAACCTACAGCTTGTTTTTCTATAGCCTATCACCTTCTTTGTACAGCACGCTAGCTAAAAATGGTTTTTATATTTTTTTATGGGTTTAAAAAACTGTAACAAAGAACATATGTGGTCCAGAAATCCTAAAATAGTTCTGTCTGGTCCTTTAGAGGTTTGCCAACACTTGCCTTAGAAGACAGAAGCTAGTAGGTTCAATTCATTGCATCTTGTTTGCTGTAACTAGCTGGTCTCTGCTTCCTTCACCACAAACAACTGGAATAATTTAAAACATTTTTACCTCCTTTACTGAAGAACCTTTAGTGTGTTCCTGTTGTTTATATTATTAATAAAGTATTTGAGTTGGTCCAATAACTGCATCTGTTTCTCAATCCAAGTCCTAAACAAGATAATAAATAAGATAACGGGGTGGTAGATGAAGGGCAAACCTCACTTTTATCACTGCTAAAGGCTGTTTAGGGGCATAGCTTTGTGTAAGGGCCAAAATAAATCTTACCTACCTGTAAGCAGTGAGGGACCAGAGCAGGATTCACCATGTGAGGAACACAGCATGGTGTGCCTCTGCAGGCAACTTCTCTCAAGGAAAAGGAGGGCCTGACAGCCCTGACCATTCTCAGTTAATTTCTAAATTTACCAACTACACAGGTCATTCTTCCTCCAAAAGGAAGAAATAAGGAAACAGATAAACAGAAGCCATGGATTAAATGTTTTTGGTATTCAATTCCCTGTGGAGAAAAACTTAGTTATAGGGAAGTGGTACTTCTTCCTAAAATATTCAGCTATAAATTCTGAACTTGACCTGGACAGTATGTTGCCCCTTCCTTTTTGTCCCAGTCTACCTCTCCAATTAACCTCTCATTACTCTCCTTTGCTTCAGCATAAAACAATATTAAATATGCATTGCTAGGGCTGGTCTCTGCACTTTGACTCTTGTAATACACCCAATTAGTGATGTCCTTTTTCTGATAATAACCATTCATCCTTTGCATAAATTCACTTCTTCCAGGGACTCTTTGCTGTTTCCCTTTTTTATTATTTGTTGTTTAAATTGTACAACAGTTTGCACTATCTTCTATTGAGCATCATTCCATTTCCTGAATTTTTATTTTTATATGGTAGCATGTTTCAGGAACAAGATTCCTGGATTAAGGATTGGCAGCTTCACAGCTACCATTTGTCTAGCACTTATATTCAAGGCCTGATGCTAAGTGCTTTTTACACATGCTCTCATTTAATTTTATAACAGTCCTAAATAAGTAGATCATAAGTAGGTTACACACTTTGAAATATACTATGCTGTTCAAAAAAGGAGAACTGTTATTTGACAAGGTAATGGATAAGTTTCCTAAGATGTTTACATATATTTATGTCAATAAATTTTAAGGTTCTGAAAGAGTGGGTTGTGGGTCCTCTTGTGTGGTTTTCATTGCATCCAGCACATTATTCTGAATAAAAATAAATGTTGATTTATTTTTATTTCTAGTACTAGAAATTAATAATAAAAGGAATGAAATTCTAACATGTTATGCAAACCATCTAGGAGTTAATGGTGTAACAGAGGAAAGAAATAAAAACTAGAAAATAAAAAATCAGTGAACAGTATAGATTTTTTTCTTCTTTAGCTTGTTAAAATGCAAAATGAAAGAATAATAAAATGATTGTCATACTCTCCCATCAATATTCAATAATTATCAACTCATGGTCAATTTTGTTTCATCTATACCCCACCCACGTCAGCTTAATTTGAAGAAAATTCGAGACATTCTATCAGTTTATCTGTGAATGTTTCTATATATATTTATAAAAGATAAAAGTTGTTTTTATTAAAAACACTTGTTCTTTTAAAACAAAGTGATAATTTTGTTGTCTAAGAAGTTAACAGTAAGTCCTTAATATCATCAAGTATCCAGTTAATGATTAAATTTCTCCAGTTGTGCATGATTTAAGGTTATTTTGAGTCACGATCTGAATAAGATCTGTACAGTGTAATTGGTCGACATGTTGCTTAAATTTTTACATGCTGCTTCTCCATCTTCCCGCTTCCCTTTGTAATTTATTTTTTAAGAAAAACTGAGTTGTATTACTTTGATAAATTCTCATAGTGTGGACTTTACTGATTTCATCCCATAGTGTCATTTGCCATGTTTCCTTATTCCCTATATTCTTGCAAACTGATGGCCATATGTAGAGGCTCGATCAGATTCAAGTTCAAATATTTTATCAGGAATGTTTATGGTTTTAAGTACTTCTATTAGGGATTTCTGTGTGTTTCTTTTGTGATGTTAGCAGCCATTTGTAATTACTGGCTAAATCCATTAGCTTATTAAGAATTGCAAAATGGTAGTATTCTAATTTATCATTCCTTCTTTATTTGCTAGGATACTTATGTAGAGAAATAGCACTGTATTAGCTATTTGGCTACTTTGAGATATATTTCTCTACTCTGGGGTAATTACTTAATTCATTCTTTTGACCATTTGAGTTAACTGTTTTTCAGAATAATGAATCACTTCTCCAACATTCTTCAAAGACGACTAACAAGATTCTTTTTTAAAGAATCATTATGAACTCCTGATACATAGTAAAGTGTTACTTAACAATGGTGATATGTCCTGAGAAATGCATCCTTGGGCAATTTCATTGTACAAACCTAGAAGATATAACCTACTAGACTCCTAGGCTACAAATCTGTACAGCATGGTACTTTACTGAATATGATAGGCAATTCGTACTACAATGTTACCATGGCTACAATATCATTAGGTGATAGGAATTTTTCAGCTTCATTATAATATTATGGGACCATCATTTTACATGCCGTCCATCATTGACATAAATGTCATTATGTAGCACATGACTATATTTGATGTGTTTCAGTTTGTTATAATAGTTATTGATTATTATTTTTGGAGATGTGATCTTTCTCTGTCACCCAGAGTGCAGTGGCATGATCACAGCTCACTGCAGCCCCAAACTTCTGGGCTCTAGCGATCCTCTAACTTCAGCCAGCTGAGTAGCTGAGATTATAGTTATGCCACTGTGTCCAGGTAATTTTTGAACTTTTATAAAGACAAGCCTAATTATGTTGCCCAGACTGGTCTGGAACTCCTGGTATCAAGTGATCTTCCCACTTTGGCCTCCCAAAGTGCTGGGATTACAGACGTGAGCCATTGTGCCTGGCCTATAATATTATTAATGTTCAAATATTTTGGGCAAAGAAAACATCAAATAGATTTCTGAACCCTTTTAGTAATTTTGATAATTTTATTTCCTTCTAGTATGACAAGATTTTCCAGTCTAATATTGAACAATTTTCTTGCTAAAACCTGAAATCAACCATCTTTCTAAAGGTCCCTGGTTTCTTTAAGTGGAAAACAGAATACCATGATCTCAGTAATAGGAGTGTTAATTGCAAGTGGGTTGGTCATTTTATATAGGCTTATTCAGACTGTTGAGTTAGAAGTTTTTAAAAAAGATAAAATACATCTTGTGTGTGTACTGATTTCCAATTCAAACATAGGACTACACAGCATTTGTTACCTCATCAAATTTACATTTGTATCTTGCATACTAATTGTTCTTACAATTCAGACAACTGTCCTAGAATAATATCAACACTGTGACCAATTATATGATTACTTGGAAGCAGATTTATTTTTAATGGCTTTTTCTATACTGAAAGTAAATCTTCCTAGGATTGAGCAACTGAATAATTCCTTTCTGTATAGTTACATCATCAATTCAAGAGTTAGGTTCATTTGCTTCAATTTTTAAAGAAATTGACTTTTTTATTATAATGTTCATTTAGTTTTATTATTTACATGTTTCCAAAATCAACTGTACAAAAACAAGATATGTCCAGAAAAATCAACCTACTATCCCTGTGTCCTCCAGCTTTTTTTCCCTCCTTTATAGGTAACCACCAAAATATTTTGTGGTCTATCCTTCCATTGTTAAGTAAATATGCATATATATTGTATATTTGGATTGCCCTTTACTTAGATAAATGATGGAATAATTTATGCTTTCTACCTTGCTTTATGGTATATATATGCATATATGTATATAAAGCATATATATATACACTATATAATGTATATAAAGCATATATATACTATATATGTATATAAAGCATATATATATATATACACACACACACACACACACTATAAAGTGTAAACTGGAAATCACAACATAGAAAAGATATATTTCTTATTTCTTTTTATAGCTGCATAGTATTTCATTGTATGAATATTCCATGGTGTATTCTGTCTGCTATTGGGTCGACATTTCTACTTTTTTGCTGTTATTAACAATATTGCCATTGATAACTTTGTAAAAAGTCCTTGCCGAGGTATCTTTGGGGTAGATTTCTGGAAATAATGTGCTGGGTGAAAGGCTAAGTGAAATTGTATTTTTGATTAATAGTGCCAGATTTCTCTCTAGAGGGATTTATATACTTTGCATTCCTACCAGCAATAAGTAAGAGTGTCTGCTTCCCTATAGCCTTGCCAACAGTATATGTGAATTTCTTTTTGTGTAATTTCTTTTTTTCCTTTCTTTCTACACTTAGACGCTTTCTCTACATTTAGGATACTAAACTTGCATTATATAAAAGTTTTAAATATATTTTCCCAGTATATTATTTGCCTTTTTACCTGGCTTAAGTTGTTCAGTGTTTCTGTGCCATGAGAATATTTCTGTGGAATTTATCAGTCTCTCAATTACGTTACTGAATTTTATGTCATAAGGAAATTTTTCCCATTTTTCAGTTGATAAGTTATTCACCCATGATTCCTTGAATACTTTTATGATATAATTTTTAAGATTTAAAAATCTCTGGGATTTATGCCTTCCATAGTCAAGGAATTGATCAAATTTTATACTTTGTCTTATAATTCTAATGATCACAATGGACTGTATTTAAATGTTTATCACTTTCCTCACTGATTTTTGGGCCATTTCTCATTAAACTCTAAGTTTCCATAAGTTATTAAATTCATGTCTAGATTTTTGGCTCTGTTTTGCTGACTTGTGTGTCTGTTCAAACACCGACAACACACTTCTATTGAGGCTTTATATGTTTTATTATCTGATTGTGCTAGGTCTCCTTCGTAGTTCTTTTTCAGGGTTATTGTGACTAATCTTGCTTTTTTTTTTTTTTTTCCGTTGCCCTTTTAATTAATTAATTTATTATTATTATTTTTTTAGATGGAGTCTCACTCTGTCACCCAGGCTGGAATGCAGTGGTGTGATCTCGGCTCACTGCAAGCTCCACCTCCTGGATTCAAGCAATTTGCCTGCCTCAGCCTCCTGATTAGCTGGGATCACAGGTGTGTGCCACCATGCCCAGCTAATTTTTGTATTTTTAGTAGACAGGGTTTCACCATATTGGCCAGGCTGGTCTTGAACTCCTGACCTCAGGTGATCCACCCACCTCAGCCTCTCGAAGTGCTGGGGTTACAGGCATGTGCCACCATGCCTGGCCCCAGTGCCCTTTCAAAAACTAGCTCCAGAAAAAAAATGGTATTCTTATTGAAATTGTGTTATATTTATAAATCTATAAAAGAAAAATCTGAGTTACAATAAAATTTCAAGGAGTTTAGTGACTAAGTAGCAATTCATGAATTGGGAAGCAATAAACTGAAAGAGGTCTAGTGCTCTGGTAACAAAGTATCAGAGGCAAGTTCTTATAGGATGAGTAAGGAAGCAAAATAAATTGATTGACTGCAGTTATAAAATTGCCTTTTTCAGTTTACTTTGTTGGAAAGCCTTTAATCACATAACCATATGTTGTTGGCTGCTTATGACTGGCTGAGGTTAAGTTTTGTTACTGTCTAATGTAAGCATGACCATTTACCAGCATTTATCAGAAATGATCCAAGTTAAGTTTTGCTTAGATTTGGAATTGTGTTACATTTATAAATCTGTTAAAGAAAAATCCGAGTCACAGTAAAATTTTAGGATGTTCATTTGAATAGGTAGCAATTCATGAACTGGGAAGGAAAAAACTGAAAGAAGTTTAGTGTTCTTTTTAAGCAAGGTTCAGGCTATTTTTAAGGTCTAGTTGGTTGGTTTACTTCAGAATTTTTCAGGTTTGGTTTACATTTTAATTTTGCTTTAATGAATCAAATTAGAAAAAAACTTTTACCTTTATGATATTGGGTCTTCCTATCTGAGAATGTTATGTATGTTCATTTGTTCAAGTCTGGTTTTGTTTTTTTCAGCAATATTTTATAATTTTCTTTGTAGGTTTTGGGCATTTATTGCTAAATGTAGGCCTTGGTCTGGTTTCTCACTTTCCTTCTTTCCTATTTTCTTCCTTACCTTCTACTTTTGTAAATGAAGATATCTTTTTCTTTGTCATTTTTTTTTAATATGTGAGTGTATAAATGAATGCTGTATATTTTTGCATTTTGCATGTTGATTTTATAACTTGTTATTTTCTAAATTCTCTTATGTTTGCATTATTTTCTGTCAACTTTGGGAGTTTGACAGTTGTATAATTATATCATCTGCAAATAAAGAATTGATAGTTCTTCCTTTTCATTCTTTTATTTTCTGAGACAGAGTCTCAGTGGCATGATCTCAGCTCACTGCAGCCTCCGCCTCCTGGGTTCAAGTGATTCTCCTGCCTTAGCCTCCTGAGTATTAGGATTACAGGCGAGTGCCACCACGCCTGGCTAATTTTTGTGTTTTTAGTGGAGACGGGGTTTCACCATGTTGGCCAGGCTTGTTTTGAACTCCTGACCTCAGATAATCCACCTACCTTGGCCTCCCAAAGTGCTGGGATTACAGGGGTGAGCCACCAAGCCCAGCCTCATTCTTATGCCTCTAATTGCTTCCTCTTGATTTACACCTCCAACAAAGTATTCAATAAATCATGAAGAAGGGGAGGACTTTTTTTTTACTTGTTTCTGATTTCATTAGGAAAATCTCTATGTTTCTGTTTTAAATAAGATAGTTTCTTATTACTTTCAGAAAGTATTCATCAATTACTATTTTATTAAGTATTATAATAAATGGATGTTAAAATTTGCTTTTACTGAGTCTATGGAGTTGATTATGTAATTTCTTCCATTAATAGAATGCATTGTATTAGTCTCCCTGAAATCTTAGAGTAAACCTACTTAGTCATGATGTACTTTCATGTGGTGTTGTAATTTTGGGTCACATATGGTTAATAGTTTTGCAGTGATGGCCATAGTGAGACTGGTATATAATTTTCTTTTTAGACATGTTCCTAAAACATAGGTTTTATTGTTACTTAGATATGGCAAGGTTAATAGATTAGGCAACGACTGCCACTGAAAACATTGTCACACTTACAGATCCCAAATGGAGGGGGCCATGGAAGCGTTAAACAGAAAAGTACTGGGGTCTGTCAGGAGCTAGAAGGGGGAGGGGGATAATAATAGCAAGAGCCTTTATGGTGGCTTGTAGCACTAGCATTGGCTAGTGTCAAAAATAAAATCAGTTTAGAAAAATTTAAAAGTTTATTGTCAGACAGTAAGAGAAAGTACAGATTGCAATCCAGGAGACACCAAACCAAGTGGTAAGAAGCTCTACTCACAGCAGTTATATATTACAGTTTACAAAGCATAATGGAGAAAGTATTTTGACTTTATTTTTTTCTTTGTGATTGGCTATTATACATTAACATTCATTTTAAGGTAAACAGAGCTACTGAAGCTCACTTATCTGTATCTGATAGGTTTAACGTCACTGAATCAGGTTGACAAGGAAAAGTTCGCATTCTGTGTTTTATGATTAGAGTTAGTGTCAGGGAAATCAGAATGGCTTATGTTTTGGCTACATGATTATGGATAGTTAGTCTTGGGGTATATCTAAACCGAGGCTTCCGTTTTAATTTTTTTCAATACTACTCTCAATAATTTCAGCAGGCCCTAGGGCATGCAGGTTGTCCCTAGTCGGCTGGTATCTGAGCCTGAAGTGCTAAGGGCAGGTGGATAATGGCCCTGAGTGTGAGAACCTAATAAAGGAAGTAGTTGGGGTATTGGCTCTGAATAGTTGGTTTGCATTTAAAAGATGCACTGCGCTATGGGCAAGGTGTTTTCACTGTGTTTAAGAATTGACTAACCCTGTGGGGCATTCCCTCCAAGGTCAGCAACTCCCAAGATACCAAAACATCTGAATATAGAAAGTAAAAGAAATGGTTAATGCATACGGCAAATTGTATTTTTTTTTGGAAAATATCATTTAAACTAAGGTTTCAAATTTATTTGCAAAGAGTTGTTCTTATCAGTGTTTATTCTGATAATCATTTTCCATGGTTATTATCTAATTAGTCTATTTTGACTTTCTCTTCCCTCCACACTTTTTTGCATTAGGTTAGCATTGGTTTGGTTTGTTAATCTTTTTCAGAGAACTAGCTTTCATATTCATTTTTTCTAAAAAATTAATTTCAGATTTTATCTTACCTCTTTTTGGGATGGGTAATTCATTTAAGCTATTTAGGTTGTATGTTAATTTGCAGTTTTATCGATAAATGCCTTTATGCTATGAATTGTCCTCTGGTAATTGCTTTAGCCCTGTCATAGGTTCAGATGTTGTGTAATCATTGATGTTATTATAAAGTAATTCTGTAATTTGGTTTCATATTTCTCCTTTGAGTTGTTTAATGGCATGCTTTTAATTTTCAGAGATAAGGTTCTTTTTGTGTTAACATTTTGGTCACAGAATGCTGTATTGGTTCTAATTTTCGTATTGATCTACAATTTCTTGTGGCCTAAAATATAGCAATTTTCATAAATGTTTTGTTTTTCCTTGAAGAAAAGATATCTATTGAGGTTTAGGGTTTTATATGTAAGATCTTGTTGTACTGTTATTTAGGTTTTCTATAGCCTTACAGTTTTTTGTCCACATGATCTTTCTTAGATTAAGAGAGGTGTGTTAAATTCTTCTAAAATCTGTTAAATATGCTCTTAGCTATTCTCTTTGAATATTCTGCCATTTACACTTTATGTAACATTTTGCTGTGTTACTGGGAACAAAAATTTTAATTAAAATATGTTTTCATTGTAAATTATACCTTTAGCATTTTTAAGTATTCTTTTTGTCCTGCTTTTTGTTTTGAATTCTTCCTTTTCAAATATAAATGTTGTGATCATTGCCTTTTATTTATTTGCATTTTCCTTGTATTCATTTCCCACCCTTAAATTTTTCTGAATCTCTCTCCTTTAAAATTATAGATGTGCTTCTTACATATAGCATAATATTGTATTTTGCTATTTTAGATGATCTGAGATGTTTGGTTTCAGTTCTGTATTTTTTTTACACACATAGGTTTATATAAAATATTTCACTATATGGTATATATATATTTTCACTTTGGCACTTATTGATATATATCTCCTTTTCTATTTTTTATTTACTTTTTTATTTTTTTAATTTTTTGGATACATAGTAGGTGTATATATTTATGGCGCACATGAGATATTTTGATAAAGGTATGCAATGTTAAATAAGCACATCATGGAGAACAGGCTATCCATTCCCTCAAGCATTTGTTCTTTGAGTTACAAACAATACAATTACACTGTTTAAATTATTTTAAAATATATAATTAAGTTATTGATTCTGATCACTTTGTTGTGCTATCAAATTTTAGGTCTTATTCATACTTTCTATTGTTTTCCTACCCATTAATTATCTCCACATCCCCCTTACCCTCCTGCTACTCTTCCCAGCTTCTGGTAACCATCCTTCCACTCTCTATGTCCACGAGTTCAAAGGTTCTGAGCTTTAGATCCCATAATAAGTGAAAACATGCAACGTTTGTTTTTCTGTTCCTGGCTTATTTTACTTAACCTAGTGATTTCTAGTTCTATCCATGTTGTTGCAAATGACCAGATTTCATTCTTTTTTATGGCTGAATAGTACTCTACCATGTACATGTTCCACATTTAAAAAATCTCTTCATCTGTTGATAGAGACTTAGGTTGCTTCCAAATCTTAGTATTATAAACAGTGCTGCAACAAACATGGGAGTGCAGATATTTCTTTGATACTCTAATTATCTTTTTTTGGGTTATTTACCCAGCAATGGGATTTGGCTGGATGATATGGTAGCTCGATTTTTAGTTTCTCGAGGAACCTCCAAACTGTTCTCCAGAGTAGTTGTACTAATTTATATTCCCACCTACAGTGTACAAAAGTTCTCTTTTCTCCATATTTTCACTAGGATTTGTTGTTGCCTGTCTGTTGGATATAAGCAATTTTAACTGGGGCAAGATATTGCCTCATTGTAGTTTTTTGATTTGCATTTCTCTGATGACCAATGATGTTGAGCACCATTTCATGTGTGTATTTGCCATTTGTCTTTTTTGAGAAATGAGTTTTTGGAGAACAGATGGTTTTTGGTTACATGGATAAGTTCTTTAGTGGTGACTTCTGAGATTTTTGCGTACCCATCAGCCGAGCAGTGTACACTGTACTCAATGTGTAGTCTTTTGTACCTCAACCCCTCTCATCCTTTCCCTCAAGTTCCCAAAGTCCATTATATCATTCTTATGCCTTTGCGTCTTCATAGCTTGGCTCCTGCTTGAAAGGGAGAATGTATTTTGTGTTTCATTCCTGAGTTACTTCACTTAGAGTAATATTCTCCATAATCATCCAGGTTGCTATGAATGCCATTATTTCTTTCCTTTTTGTGGCTGAGTAGTATTCCGTGGTGTTAACATACCATATTTTCCTCATCCACTTGTTGGTTAATGCGCATTTAAGCTGGTTTCATACTTTTGCAATTGCAAATTGTGCTGCTACAAACATGGCTGTGCAAGTGTCTTTTTTACATAATGACTTCTTTTTTTATAGGTAGTAACCCACAGTGGGATTGCTGAATCAAAAGGTGTTTTACTTTTAGTTCTTTAAGGAATTACCATATTGTTTTCCATAGCTGTTGTAGTAGTTTATATTCTCACCAGTAATGTAGAGGTGTTCCCTTTTCCCACATCTACGACAACATCTATTGTTTTTTGATTTTTAAATTATGGCCATTCTTACAGGAGTAAGGTGGTATCGTATTGTGGTTTTGATTTGCATTTCCCTGATCATTAATGAATTTGATTATTTAGAATTTTTTTTTTTTTTGCCATTTTGTGTATCATCTATCTATTTATGCCCTTTGCCCAATTTTGATGGGATTATTTGTTTTTTTTTTCTTGCTGATTTGTTTGAGTTTCTTACAGATTCTGGATAATAGTTTATCATTGGATGTATGTTTAGTGAATATTTTCTTCCACATTGTGGATTGTCTGTTACTGTGATGATTATTTCTACTGCTGTGCAGATGCTTTTTAGTTTAATGAAGTCTCATATATTTACCTTTGTTTTTGTTGTATTTGCTTTGGGTTCTTGCTCATGAAGTCTTTGCCTAAACCAATGTCTAAAAGGGTTTTTCCAATGTTATCTTCTAGAATTTTTATGGTTTCAGGTCTTGGATTTAAGTATTTAATTGATCTTAAGTTGGTTTTTGTATAAGGTGAGAGGTGAAGATCCAGTTTCATTCTTCTACATGTGGCTTGCCAATTATCCCAGCATCATTTGTTGAATAGGGTGTTGTTTCTCCACTTTTTTTTTTTCTTTGTTGAAGATCAGTTGTCTGTAAGTATTTGACTTTATTTCTGGGTTCTCTATTCTGTTCCATTGGTCTACATGCCTGTTTTTATGCCAATGCGATGCTGTTTTGGTAACTATAGTGTTATAGGATAATTTGAAGTCAGATAATGTGATACCTTCAGATTTGTTCTTTTGCTTGGTCTTGTTTTGGCTATGTGGAGTCTTTTTTGGTTCCATAAGAATTTTAGGATTTTTTTCCTACTTCTGTGAAGAATGATGATGGTATTTTGATGGGAATGGCATTGATTCTATACATTGCTTTTGGGAGTTTTGATCATTTTCACAATATTGATTCTACCCATCCATGAGCATTGAATGTGTTTCAATTTGTTTGTGTCATTTATGATTTCTTTCAGCAGTTTTCCTTGTAGAAATCTTTCACTTCTTTGGCTAGGTATATTCCTGATATGGTTTGGCTGTGTCTCCACCTAAGTCTCACCTTAAATTGTAGTAATTTCCATGTGTCAAGGGCAGGGTCAGGTGGAGATTATTTAATTATGGGGGCTGTTTGCCCATATTATTCTTGTTATAGTGAATAAGTCTCATGAGATCTGATGGTTTTATAAATGGGAGTTCCCCCTGCACAAGCCCTCTTGTGTGCTACCACGTAAGACATGACTTTGCTCCTCATTCACCTTCAGCCATGATTGTAAGGCTCCCCAGCCATGCTGAATTGTGGGTCAATTAAATCTCTTTTCTTTATAAATTATCCAGTCTCAGGTATGTCATCATTAGTATCATGAGAACAGACTAATACAGTAAATTGGTACTAGGTAGTAGGGTACTGCTGTAAAGATACCCAAAAATGTGGAAGTGACTTTGGAACTGGGTAAAAGTTGGAACAGTGTGGAGGACTCAGAAGAAGACAGAAAAATGTGAGAATGTTTAGAACTTCCTAGAGAATTGTTGAACAGCTTTGACCAAAATGATGATAGTGATATGGACAATTAAGTACAGGCTGAGGTGATCTCAGATGGAGATGAGGAACTTGTGGGAACTGGAGTAAAGGTCACTCTTTCTATGCAAAGAGACTGTTGGCATTTTTCCATTGCCTTAGAGTTCTGTGAAACTTTGAACTTGAAAGAGATGATTTAGGGTATCTGGGGGGAAAATATTCTAAGTGGTGAAGTGCTTAAGATTAAGCAGAGCATAAAAGTTTTGAAAATTTGCAGCCTGACAATGAGATAGAAAATAAGTACCCATTTTCTGAGGATAAATTCAAAACCTGCTGCAGAAATTTGCGTAAGTAACAAGGAGCTGAATGTTAATCACCAAGACAATGGGGAAAATGTCTCCAGGGTATGTCAGAGAACTTTATGGTGGTTTCTTCGATCACAGGCCCAGAAGCCTAGAAGGAAAAAATCTTTTTTGGGCCATGCCCAGGGCCCTCTTTGCTATGTGTAGCCTTGGGACTTGGTGCCCTGCATCCCAGCCACTCCAGCTCTGGCAAAAGGCACCAAGGTATAGCTCAGGATATGGCTTCAGAGGGTGCAAACTCCAAGGCTTGGCAGCTTCCATGTGGTGTTGAGCATGTGGGTACCTAGAAGTCAAGAATTTAAGATTTGGGAACCTCCACCTAGATTTCAGAGAATATATTAAAAATACCTGAATTTCCAGCCAGAAGTTTGCAGCAGAGGTGGAGCCCTCATAGAGAACCTCTGCTAGGGCATTGCAGAAGAGAAATGTGGGGTTGGAGTCCCCCACATACACTGCCTACTGGGGCACTGCCTAGTGGAGCTGTGAGAAGAGGGCCACTATTCTCCAGACCTCAGAATGGTAGATTCACTGACAGCTTGCACTGTGCACCTAGAAAAGCCACAGATACTCAATGCCGGTCTGTGAAAGCAGCCAGGAGGGAGGCTGTACCCTTCAAAACCACAGGGGCAGAGCTGCCCAAGGCCATGGAGGCTGCCTCTTGCATCAGCATGCCCTAGATGTGAGACATGGAGTCAGAGAATATCATTTTAGAATTTTAAGGTTTAATGACCGTCCTACTGGATTTTCGACTTTCATGTGGTCTGTAGTTCCTTCGTTTTGTCCAATTTCTCCTATTTGGAATGAGTATTTACCCAATGCCTATACCCCATTGTAACTGGGAAGTAGCTAACTTGCTGTTGATTTTACAGGCTCATAGGCAGAAGGGACTTACCTTGTCTCAGATGAGACTTTGAACTGTGGACTTTTGAGTTAATGCCAAAATGAATTGAGACCTTAAGGAACTGTTGGGAAGACATAACTAGTTTTGAAATATGAGGACATGAGATTTGGAAGGGGCCAGGGGTGAAATGATATGATTTGGCTGTGTTTCTACCCAAATCTTACCTTAAATTGTAATAATCTCCATGTATCAAGGGTGGAGCCAGGTGTAGATAATTGAATCAGGGGGGGCTGTTTTCTCCATACTGGTCTCATGGTGGTGAATAAATCTCATGAGATCTGATGGTTTTATAAATGAGAGTTTTGCTGCACACAGCCTCTTGCCTGCTGCCATGGAAGACTTGACTTTACTCCTCATTTGCCTCAGCCATGATTGTGAGGCCTCCCCCAGCCATGCTGAACTGTGAGTCAATTAAACCTTTTTTCTTTATAAATTACTCAGTCTTGGATATGTCTTTACTAGCAATATCAGAACAGACTAATATAATTCCTAAGTATTTTGTTTTATTTTTTGCAGCTGTTGTTGAAGGGGTTGAGTTCTTGATTTGATTCTCAGCTTCATCACTGTTGGTGTATAGCAGTGCTACTGATTTGTGTACATTGATTTTGTATCCTGAAAGTTTACTGAATTCATTTATCAGATCTAGGAGCCTTTTGGATGAGTCTTCTGGGTTTTCTAGGTATATGATCATACCATCAGCAAACAGTGACAATTTGACTTCCTGTTTACCCATTTGGATACTCTTTTCTTTTTTCTTTCTTTCCTTCTCTTGTCTGGTTGCTCTGCCTAGAACTTCTAGTACTATATTGAATAGACTTGGTGAAAGTGGGCATCTGTGTCTTTTTCCAGTTCTCAGGGGGAGTGCTTTCAACTTTTCCCTATTCAGTATAACGTTGGCTGTGGGTTTGTCATAGATACTTTTTATCACCTTGAGGTATATTTCTTTTATGCCAGTATTGCTGAGGTTTTAATCATAAAGGTGTGCTGAATTTTGTCAAATGCTTTCTGTGCATCTATTGAGATGATAATATGATTTTTATTTTCAATTCTGTTTCTGTGATCTATCATATTCATTGATTTGCATATGTTAAACCATCCCTGTATCCCTGATATGAAGCCTACTTGATCCTGGTGGATTATCTTTTTGATATGCTGTTGGCATCTGTTCTCTAGTGTTTTGTTGAGGATTTTTGCATGTATGTTTATCAAATAATGGTCTGTAGTTGTTTTTTTTTTTAATTATGTCCTTTCTGGTTTTGGTATTAGGTTGATACTGGCTTCATAGTATGATTGGACAATTTGTTGTTTGTCTATCTTTTGGAATAGTTTCAGTTAGATTGGTACCAATTCTTCTTTGAACGTCTGATAGAATTCAGCTGTGAATCCATCTGGTCCTGGACTTTTTCTATTGGCTATTTTTTTATTGCTATTTCAAATAATCCTCTATCTGTTCAGTGTTTTTGTTCCTTCCTGATTTAATCTAGGAGAATTGCATATTCCCAAGAAGTTATCCATCTCCTCTAGAATTTCTAGTTTGTGCATGTATAGGTGTTCATAGTATCCATGAATGATCTTTTGTATTTCTGTGGTATCAGTTGTAATGTCTCCTGTTTCATGTGTAATTGAGGTTATTTTGATATTCTCTCTTCTTTTCTTGGTAATCTCACTAATGATCTATCAATGTTGTTCATCTGTTAAGAGAATCTGCTTTTTGTTTCATTTATCTTTTGTATTTTTTTGTATCAATTTTATTTAATTCTGCTCTGATCTTTGATATTTATTTTGTTCTGCTGGTTTGGGTTTGTTTTGTTCTTGTTTCTCTAGTGTTTTGAGGTGTGACCTTAGACTGTTTATTTGTGCTCTTTCAGACTTTTGATGTAGGCGTTTGTCCTGTGAACTTTCTTAGCACTGTTTATGCTTTATCCCAGAGGTTTTGATAAGTTGCATTACCATTATCATTCAGTTCAATGAATTTTTAAATATTATCCTCATTTCATTGTTGACCCAAAGATCATTCAAGAGTGGATTATTTGATTTCCATGTATTTGGCAGCTTCAAATTAGTTACCAAGCACAAGAGGAAAATCAAGCCCAGGAAGATGCCCCCCCCCCCAAGACCCCCAGGAGAGCGAGCGAGGCCAAGGGGAAGGTCCCCCAAGAAACCAGATGAGGCCAAGGAGGAGCCTCCCAAGGCAGGCAAGGCGAAAAGGCAGCCAAGAAGCCAGCAGAGGTGCAGAAGATTCCTCTCAAGCCAGGCGCAGGCACAGAAAAGCTCGCAAGCAAGGCAGCAAGGCCAAGGACACCAAGGCACAGCCAGGCGAGGCTCAGAAGGTGTCCCCCCAAGCCAGACAAGGCCATACGGGCCCCTTCTAGTGCCAGCGGGTTCAACAGGAAGGCAGAGGCCAAAGGCAGCAGGAAGAGCCAAGGAGATGCTGAGGCCTGCAGGAAAACCAAAGCCGGGAGGAAGAGTTCAAGACCCACTGTCAGCAAGGTCCAGAATGGTGCTGCTTCCTCAACTAAAAAGAAGTTGGTAGCCAAGGCCCAGGCCCCCACAGGGGCAGCTGCCCCGCGGGCTGGGCAGGGGCTGAATGCCAAGGGTGCTTCTGCTAAGGCCAGTGGGTCCAAGGTGGTGCCTGCACACCCGTCCAGGAAGACAGAGGCCCCCAAGGTCTCGAGAAAGGCTGGCCTGCCCATCAAGTCCTCATCATCCAAAGTGTCCAGCCAGAGGGCTGAAGCTTAGGGTCGGAGGCAGGGGTGGAGAGACACCTAGCCTTGCCCTAGTTTTTATTTTTTAACAAACCACTGCTCTATTTATTTCATTGTAAGCTATTTATCAATAAAGACTTTTGTTTCTTTTCAAAAAAAAAAGGGGGTTTTAGGGTTCCTTTTAGAATTAATTTCCAGTTTAATTCCACTATGTTCAGAGAGAGTATTTGATATAATTTAGATTTTCTTAAGTTTATTGGGACTTTTTTTGACATATCATATGGCCTATTTTGGAGAATGTTCCATGCGCAGATCAAAATAATATTCTGCAGTTGTTGGGTAAAATATTCTGTAGATATCTAAATCTGTTTTTTTAGGGTACTGTTTAATTCCATTGTTTGTTTCCTGACTTTCTGTCTTGATAACCTGTCTAGTGATGTCAGTGGAGTATTGAAGTTCTGCACTATTATTGTGTTGTCATCTATCTCATTTATTAGGTCTAGTAGTAATTGTTTTATAAATTTGGGATCTTCAATGTTAGGTGCATATATATTTAGGTTTTTATTTTTTGCTGTTGGACTAATTGTTTTATTATTAATAATATACTGTCCCACTTTGTCTATTTTTTACTGTTGTTGCTTTAAAGTCTGTTTTGTGTAATATAAGAATAGCTACCCCTGCTTGCTTTTGGTTTCCATTTGTGTGGGATATCTTTTACCACCTCTTTACTTTACACTTACGTGAGTCTTTATGCATTAGGTGAGTCCCTTGAAGACCGCAGATACCTTGTTGGTAGATTTTTATCTGTTCTGCCATTCTATATCTTTTAAGTGGAGTGTTTAGGCCATTTAGATTTAAGGTTAGTATTGAGATGTGAGGTACTGTTCTAATCATTATGCTAGTTGCCTTAATAACTTGGGCTTTTTTTTTTCCATTGTGTTATTGTTTTATAGACCTTATGAAATTTATGCTTCAGTAAGGTTCTATTTTGGTGTATTTTAAAGTTTTGTTTCAATATTTAGAACTCCTTTGAACATTTCTTGTGGCGCTGGCTTGGCAGTGGTGAATTATCTCAGCATTTGTCTCAAAAAGACTTTATCTCTCCTTCACTTATTAAGCTTATTTTTTCTGAGTACAAAATTTTTGGCTGACCATTATTCTGTTTCAGGAGGCTGAAGATGGGACCCCAGTCCCTCTGGCTTGTAATGTTTCTTCTGAGAAATCTGCTGTTAATCTGATGTGTTTTCTTTTCTAGGTTGTCTGATGCTTTTGCCTCATAGCTCCTCAGATTCTTTTCTTTGTCTTAACTTTAGATAACCTGATGACTGTGTATGTAGGTGAAGATCTTTTTGTCATGAATTTCCCAGGTGTTCTTTGAGCTTCTTGTGTTTGGATGTCTAGATCTCTATCAAGGCCAGGGAACTTTTCCTCAATCTTTCCCTCAAATTTTCCAAACTTTCATATTTATCTTCTTCCTCAAGAATACCAATTATTCTCTGGCTTGGTGTTTAACATAATTTCATCAGGGGTAGATCCAAGATGTCCAAATAGGAACAGCTCTGGAGTGCAGTTCCCAGAGGGTGAATGATCACCAAATTTCCAAACGAGTTATTACTGCCCATAGACCAGGAGATTCCCGGGCTGAAAAGTGCCATGAGTTTCCAGCATGGCTGTTTCAGCTGGCACAGTGGATCTCCGCACAAAACTCACGCAAATGTGGGCAGCTATTTCAACTGGTGCCTGGAACACTTTGGAGACAGAGCTGCCCATTCAACTGAAAAAAGGGAGCTGAAACAGGGAGCCAATTGATCTGGCTTGGTGGGTCCCATACCCACAAAGACCAGCAATCTGAAATGCTCTGGACTGAGAGTTTCACAGCAAGTGCAGCTGGACCCAGGACTGTCCAGCTCTGTGGGGGGAGGGTGTCTGCCATTACCGAGGTAGTCTGCCATTACCGAGGCAGTCCGCCATTACTGAGGCAGACCACCATTACTGAGGCAGTCTGCCATTACTGAGGCAGTTCTAACTATACCTCTATAAACAAAACCACAAGGAAGTTCACACAGCAGCTGGGCAGAGCACACAGCAGCTCAGCAATGCCTCTGCTGGCAGACTGTGACTAGGCTACCTCTTGCTGGGCAGCGCATCTCTGATAAAAGGCAGCAGCATGTCAGGAACTTATAAATAAAGCTCCAACTTCCCAGGACAGAGCACTTGGGAAAAAGGTGGTTATGAGTTCTGCTGCAGCAGACTTAAACATAGCTGTCCAGCAGCTCTGAATGGAACAACAGAGCTCACAGCCCAGCACTTGAGCTCCTATAAGGGACAGACTGTCTCCTCAAGCAGCTCCCCTGACCCCCATATATCAAAAGAGACAATTCATAAAGGAGAGCTCAGGCTGACATCTGGTGGGTATGCTTCTGGGATTAACATGACAGAAGAAGAATCTGGCAGCAACCCTTACTGTTCTACAGCCACTGCGGGTGATCCCCAGGCAAGCAGGGTCTGGAGTGGACCTCGAGCAGTCCTACAGTAGAGGGGCCTGATTGTTAGAAGGAAAACTAAGAAATAGGAAGAAATAACTTCATCATCAACAAAAAGGATGTCCACTCAGAGACCCGATCCAAAACTTGCCAACTGCAAAGACCACAGGTAGAAAAATCCACAAAGATGGGAAGATACTGCGCAAAAAGGATGAAAGCACCCCAAACCAGAATGCCTCTCCTCCTCCAAGGGATCACAACTCCTCACTAGCAAGAGAACAAAGCTGGATGGAGAATGAGTCTGATGAATTGACAGAAAAAGGCTTCAGAAAGTGGGTAATAACAAACTTCTCTGAGCTAAAAGAACATGTTCTAACCCAATGCCAAGAAACTAAGAACGTTGAAAAAAGGTTTGACGACATGCTAATGAGAATGAACAGCTTAGAGAAGAATATAAATGACTTGATGGAGCTGAAAAACACAACATGAGAACATCATGAAGCATACACAGGTTTCAATAGCCAAATCAACCAAGCAGAAGAAAGGATATCAGAGATTGAAGATCAACTCAATGAAATAAAATGAGAAGGCAAGATTAGAGAAGAAAGAGTGAAAAGAAAGAGCCTCCAAGAAATATGGGACTATGTGAAAAGACCTAATCTACGTTTGATAGGTGTACCTGAATGTGATGGAGAGAATGAATCCAAGCTGGAAAACACTCTCCAGGATAATATACAGGAGAACTTCCCCAACCTAGCAACGCAGGCCAATATTCAAGTCCAGGAAATACAGAGAACACCACAAAGATATTCCTCAAGAAGAGCAACCCCAAAGCACATAATTGTCAGATTCACCAGGGTTGAAATGAAGGAAAAAATGCTAAGGGCAGCCAGAGGGAAAGGTCGGGTTACCCATAAAGGGAAGCCCATCAGATTCACAGTGGATCTCTCTGCAGAAACCCTACAAGCCAGAAGAGAGTGGGGGCCAATATTCAACATCCTTAAGGAAAAGAACTTTCATCCTAGAATTTCATATATAGCCAAACTAAGGTTCATAAGTAAAGGAGAAATAAAATCCTTTATGAACAAGCAATTGCTGAGAGATTTTGTTACCACGAGGCATGCCTTACAAGAGATCCTGAAAGAAGCACTAAACAAGGAAAGGAAAAACTAGTACCAGCCACTCCAAAAACATACCAAATGGTAAAGACCATGGATACAATGAAGAAACTGTGTCAACTAATGGGCAAAACAACCAGCTAGCATCAAAATGGCAGGATCAAATTCATACATAACAATATTAACCTTAAATGTAAATGTGCTAAATACCCCAATCAAAAGACACAGACTGGCAAATTGGATAAAAAGTCAAAACCCCTCTGTGTACAGTACCCAAGAAATCCATCTCATTTGCAAGGACACACATAGGCTCAAAATAAAGGGATGGAGGAAGATTTACCAAGCAAATGGAGAGCCAAGAAAGAGTAGGAGTTGCAATCCTAGTCTCTGATAAAATAGACTTTAAACCAACAAAGATCAAAAGATACAAAGAAGAGCATTACATAATGGTAAAAGGATCAATGCATCAAGAAGCGCTAACGATCCTAAATATATATGCACCCAATACAGGAGCACCTAGATACATAAAGCAAGTTCTTAAAGACCTACAAAGAGACTTAGATTCCCACAAAATAATAGTGGGAGGCTTTAACACTCCAGTGTTGATATTAGACAGATCAACGAGACAGAAAATTAACAAGGATATCCAGGACTTGAATGCAGATCTGGACCAAGTGGACCTAATAGACATATGCAGAACTCTACACCCCACATCCACAGAATGTACATTCTTCTCAGCACCACATCACACCTACTCTAAAATTGACCACATAATTGAAAGTAGATCACTCCTCAGCAAATGCAAAAGAACAGAAATCATAACAGTCTCTTAGACCACAGTGCAATCAAATTAGAACTCAGGATTAAGAAACTAACTCAGAACCACACAACCATGGAAACTGAACAACTGGGTCTTGAATGTTGACTGGATGAACAATGAAATGAAGGTAGAAATAAAGATGTTCTTTGAAACCAATAAGAATTAAGACACAATGTATCAGAATCTCTGGGACACATTTAAAGCAGTGTCTAGAGGAAAATTTACAGCAAATACCCACATGAGAAGCAAGGAAAGATTTAAAATCGACACCCTATCATCAAAATTCAAAGAGCTAGAGGAGTAAGGCCAAAAATACTCAAAATCTAGCAGAAGACAAGAAATAGCTAAGATCAGAGCAGAACTGAAGGAGATGGAGACAGAAAAAACCCTTCAAAAAATCCATAAATCCAGGAGCTGGTTTTTTGAAAAGATCAACAAAATAGACCATTAGCCAGATTAATAAAAGAAAAGAGAGAAAAATCAAATAGATGCAATAAAAAATGATAAAGGGGATATAACCACAGATTCCACAGAAATACAAACTACCATCAGAGATTACTACAAACAACTCTCTGCACAAAAACCTGTATACCTGGAAGAAATTGATAAATTCCTGGACACTTGCACCCTCCCAAGCTGAAACCAGGAAGAAGTTGAAACCCTGAATAGACCAATAACAAGGGCTGAAGTGGAGGCAACAATTAATAGCCTACCAACCAAAAAATCCCAGGTCCAGATGGGTTCACAGCTGAATTCTACCAGACAAACAAAGAGGGGCTGGTATCACTCCTTCTGAAACTATTCCAAACAATCTAAAAGGAGGGAATCCTTCCCAGATCATTTTATGAGACCAACATCATCTTTATACCAAAACCCGGCAGAGACTAAAAAAAAAAAAAAGAAAACTTCAGGCCAATATCCATGATGAACATAGATGCAAAAATCTTTAATAAAATACTGACAAACCAATGCAACAGGACATCACAAAGCTTATCCATCACAATTAAGTAGGCTTCATCCTGGGGATGCAAGTCTGGTTCAGCATATGAAAGTCCATAAATGTAATCCACCACATAAACAGAACCAAAGATAAAAACCACGTGATTATCTCAGTAGATGCAGAGAAGGCCTTTGACAAAACTCAACAGCCTTTATGCTAAAAACTCTCAATAAACTAGGTATCGAAGGAACATATCTCAAAATAATAAATGCTGATTATGACAAACCCACAGCCAATATCATACTGAATGGGCAAAAACTGGAAGCATTCCCTTTGAAATCTGGCACTAGACAAGGATGCCCTCTCTCACCACTCCTATTCAGTATAGTATTGGAAGTTCTAGCCTGAGCAATCAGGCAAGAAAAAGAAATAAAGAGTATTCAATTGGGAAAGGAGCAAGTAAAATTGTCTCTATTTGCAGATGACATGATTGTATATTTAAAAGACCCCATCGTCTGAGACCAAAATCTCCTGAAACTCATAATCAACTTCAGCAAAGTCTCAGGATACAAAATCAATGTGCAGAAATCACAAGCATTCCTATACACCAATAACAGGCTTAAAGAGAGTCAAATCATGAATGAACTCCCATTCACAATTGCTACAAAGAGAATAAAATACCTAGGAATAGAACTAACAAAGAATGTTAATGACCTCTTCAAGGAGAACTACAAACCACTGCTCAACAAAATAAGAGAGTACACAAACAGATGGAAAAAATTCCATGCTCAGGGATAGGAAGAATCACAATATTATGAAAATGACCATACTGCCGAAAGTAATTTATAGATTCAGTGCCATCCCCCACCAAGCTACCTATGACCCTCTTCACATAACTGGAAAAAAAAATCTTAAACTTCATATGGAACCAAAAGAGAGCCCACATAGCCAAGACAATTCTAAGCAAAAAGAACAAAGCTGGAGGCATCACACTACCTAACTTCAAACTATACTACAAGGCTACAGTAATCAAAACAGCATGGTACTGGTACTAAAACAGAGATACAGACCAATGGAACAGAACAGAGGCCTCAGAGGCAATGCCACAGATCTACAACCATCTGACCTTTGACAAACCTGACAAAAACAAGCAATGGGGAAAGGATTCCCTGTTTAATAAATGGTGTTGGGAAAACTGGCTAGCTGTGTGCAGAAAGCAGAAAGCTGGACCCCTTCCTTACACCTTACACTAAAATTAACTCCAGATGGATTAAAGACTTAAACATAAGACCTAACATCATAAAAGCCCTAGAAGAAAACCTAGGCAAAACCATTCAGGACATAGGCCCAGGCAAGGACTTCATGATGAAAACATCAAAAGCATTGGCAACAAAAGCCAAAATAGACAAATGGCATCTAATTAAACTCCAGAGTTTCTGTACAGCAAAAGAAACAATCATTAGAGCAAATCAGCAACCAAGAGAATGGGAAAAAATTTTGCAATCTACCTATCTGACAAAGAGCTAACATCCAGAATCTACAAAGAACTAAAACAGATTTAGAAGAAACAAACAAACAAACCCATTAAAAAGTGGGTGAAGGACATGAACAGACACTTTTCAAAAGAAGACGTATATGAGGCCAACACACATATGAAAAAGTGCTCATAATCACTGGTCATTAGAGAAATGCAAATCAAAACCTCATTGAGATACTGTCTCATGCCAGTTAGCTTGGCGATCATTAAAAAATCTGGAGACAACAGATGCTGGAGAGGATGTGGAGAAATAGGAACACTTTTACACTGTTGGTGGGAGTGTAAATTAGCTCAATCATTGTGGAAGACAGTGTGGCGATTCCCCAAGGACCTAGAAATAGAAATTCCATTTGACCCAGCAATCCCACTACTGGGTATATATCTGAAGGATTATAAATCATTCTATCATGCACTCGTAAGTTCATTGTGGCAGTGTTTACAATAGCGAAGACCTGGAACTGATCCAAATGCCCATCAATGATAGACTGGACAAGAAAAATGTGGCACATATACACCACGGAATACTATGCAGCCATAAAAAATGATGAGTTCAGGTCCTTTGTAGGGACATGGATGAATCTGGAAACCATCATTCTCAGCAAACTGACACGATTGATTTGCCTGTATTGAACCATTCTTGCATCCCAGGGATAAATCCCCCTTGGTCATAATGAACTGTCTTTCTAATGTTTTGTTGAGTTCAGTTTGCCAGTATTTTGTTGAGGATTTTTGCCTCAATATTCATCAGTAATATTGGCCTATAGTTTTCTTTTTTGATGTGTGCTTGTCTGGTTTTAGTTTGTATGGTTCTAGTTTCAGGGTCATATTGGCCTTATAGTAGTTTGGAAGTATTCACTCCTCCTCTATTTTTTGGAATAGTTTGAGTAGGATTGGTATTAGTTCTTTTTTTTTTCTGTGTGAAATAATGTTTATTATTGTTTTAAGTTGCCAAGTTTTAGGGTAATTTCTTTTTAAAACAATAATTTATTATAATTTTTTTTTTTTTTTTTTTTTTTTTTTGAGACAGAGTCTCCCTCTGTCACCCAGGCTGGAGTGCAATGGCACAGTCTCAGCTCACTGCAAACTCCGCCTCCCGGATTCAAGCTATTCTCCCGCCTCATCCTCTTGAGTAGCTGCGATTACAGGCTCCGCCACCATGCCTGGCTACTTTTTGTACTTTTAGTAGAAATGGGGTTTCACCATGTTGGCCAGGCTGGTCTTGAACTCCTGACCTCGTGATCCACCCATCTCGACCTCCCAAAGTGCTGGGATTACAGGTGTGAACCATATTAAAATTTTTAAATTATATTTTAAGTTCTGGGTACATGTGCAGATCGTGTAGGATTGTTACATAGGTATACACGTGCTATGGTGGTTTGCTGCATTCATCCCATTATTTTTTAAATGTTTGGTAGAATTCAGTATTGAACCATCAGGTCCTGCGTCTTTTTTTACTGGGAAACTTTTTATTACAGCTTCAATCTCATTACTTGTTATTGGTCTGTTCAGGTTTTGGGTTTCTTACTGGTTCAATTTTGCTAGGTTATATGTATCTAGGAATTTGCCCTTTACTTCTAGATTTTCCAATTTATTAGTATATAGTTGCTCACAGTGGCCACTAATGATCCTTTGAATTTCTGCAGTATCAATTGTAATGTCTCCTTCTTCATTTTTGATTTTATTTATTTGTATCTTCTCTCTCTTTTTTCTTAGTCTGGCTAAAGTTTGTCCATGTTATTTAACTTTTAGAAAAACAACTTTTGTTTCATTGATCTTTTGTATAGTTCATTACAATTTTATTTGTGCTCTTACCTTATTTTTTTTCTACTAATTTTGGGTTTGGTTTTCCCTTTTTTAGTTCTTTAAGATGCATTGTTAGATTATTTATATAAAGTTTTTCTCTCTTTCGATGTAGGCACTTTTAACTGTAACTTCCTTCTGTATACTACTTTTTCTGTAACTGGTATGTTTCGGTGCATTGTGTTTCCATTATAATTTGTTTCAAGAAATTTTTCAGTTTTCTCCTTAATTTCTTCATTGAGCCACTGGTCTTTCGGAAACATATTGTTTAATTTCCATGTACTTGTATAATTTCCAAAATTATTCTTGTTATTCTAGTCTTATTCTACTGCGGTCAGACAATATACTTGATATTGTTTTAGTTTTTTTTCGAATGTTTTAAGATTTGTTTGTGCCTTAACATATGGTCTATCCTTGAGAATATTCCATGTACTGAGGAATAGAATATGTGTTTTGCAGCCAGTGAATGAAATGTTCTGTAAACATCTGTTAGATTCCTTGGTCCATAATGCAGATGAACCCTGATACTTCTTTGATTTTTCTGTTTTGAAGATCTGTCCAGTGCTGAAACTGGGATGTTGACATCTCCAGGTATGATTGTATTGGAGCCTATTTCTCTCTTTAGCTCTAATAATATTTACTTTATATATCTGGCTTCTCCAGTGTTGGGTGTATATTTAAAATTTAAAATTGTTATGTTCTTTTGTTAAACTGATGCCTTTGTTATTATGTAGTGACCTCCTTTGTCTCTTCTGATGGTTTTGGTCTTGGAATCTATTTTGTCTGATATAAATATAGTGACTTCTGTTCTTTTTTGGTTTTCATTGGCATAAAAAGTCCTTTTCCATCCCTTTATTTTCAATCTGTCTATGTCTTTATAGGTAAAGTGTGTTCTTATAGCCAACAGATTAATGGGTTTTGTTTTTTTCATCCATTTAGCCAGTCTATATCTTTTGATTGAAAAGTTTATTTCTTTTACATTCAATGTTATTATTGACAAGTAAGGACTTACTCCTGCCATTTAGTTATTTGTTTTTTGCTTATTTGGTGGTCTTCTTTTCCTTCTTTCATTTCTTTCTTTTTTATTTTTATTGAAGGTAATTTTCTCTGGTGATATGATTTAATTCCTTTCTTTTTATTCTGTGTGTGTTCCTTATACGTTTTTTGGTTTGACATTACCATGATGCTTGCCAATACTATCTTATAACCTATTATTTTAAACTTATAAAAGCATTGTTTGCGTAAACAAACAAGCAAAATGAAAACTAATAAAAACTCTATGCCTTAACTTTGACCCCTGCTTTGTAACTTATGTTGTTTCTATTTGTATTTTATTATCCTGTCTTGAAAAATTATTGTAATTATTATTTTTGATCAGTTCATCATTTATTTTTTCTACTTAGGATAAGAGTATTTTACACAGCACAGTTACAGTGTTGTAATATTCTGTGTTTTTCTGTGTACTTACTATTGCCGGTGAGTTGTGTACATTCAGGTGATTATTTATTGCTCATTAATGGGGTGGTTGATTATTTATTGCTCACTAATCGGAGCTTTCTATTGTGCCGTCTTGTTCCACCTCCCCTCTCTCCTTTTCTTTTATATTTTTGGTTTTATAGAGAAAGGTTTAAAGTTTTGTTGAAATGCTTAGATGTATACCAGTAACTTTATAATAACTTAATACACATTTTTAAAAAGTGGACTGTCTATTGGTAACTTATTATGAACAACATCAAGGTCAGGAAGTAACTTTGATCTCTTTGTCTGTCCCAGCCCCTAATTTGAAGTAAAATCCTTTTATTCAGAGTTAATTTTTATCAGATGTTGAGTTTATTCTATTTTTCACCTAATCTCACCATTCTTTCCTAATTTTTGGTATTTGTACTCTCTGTTGTCAGATCATATAGGCATTGCATAACATACAGTTTCCTGCCCAGCACAGTGGTTCATGCCTGTAAGCCCTTTGGGAGACTGAGGCGGGCAGATCACCTAAGGTCAGGAGTTCAAGACCAGTCTGGCCAACATGGTGAAATCCCATCTCTACTAGAAATACAAAAATTAGCTGGGGTGGTCGTGGGCACCTGTAGTACCAGCTACTTGGGAGGCTGAGACAAGGGAATCACTTGAACCCAGGAGGTGGAGGTTGCAGTGAGCTGAGATTGCACCACTGCACGCCAGCCTGGGCAACAGAGTGAGACTCCATCTCAATACAAAACAAAACAAGCAAAAAGTAATAACATACAGTTTCTCTTATAGCCATCACTTAGTTGTAGTCTTTAGTTCTTCAGATAAATATGTATTTAATGCTCACTACTAGTCTTTAAGTCAGTGTTTTTCTGGTTATATTGTTTGTCTCAAGTTTAATCTTTAATAGCCTTCTTCATGAAGGGATCTTTGGAATCGTATTCCCTGAAGTTTTACTTATTCATAATTGTTTGTGGGCTTTATACCTGAAGACCAGCTTATCTGTATATAAAATCCTTGGCTCCCAGCTTATTGAATTTCTATGAAGTGAAAAGCCATGTTCCCTATCACAACCTCTCTTTTCCTAATAAAATTAATCACTATCACGTGAGTATAGTTACTTTTTCCTGACTTACCTTTATAATTTTGTCACCTAAGTATGCATTCCTATACATAATATTTTAGTTTTGCTTTTTAAAAGCTTTATAGAAATGAAACCATGTAGTGTATATTTTTCATGACTTAAAAAAATTTGAAACTAAATTCAAAATCACATTTGTGAGATTCAACCATATTGTTGCATGTAGCTGTATTTCATCTTAGTAGCTATATAGTATTCCATTGAATAGATATGCAATAATTTATCTATTGTATTGTTGATGAATATTTAGAGATTATAAATTATGCTATTTTAAATATCCTGAACATGTTTTTCAGGATGGAATTGACTGGAGTGGATTTCCTGAGTCAACTTCCTAAGTCAAAGAGTCATAGAATATGTGTAACTTCAACTTGACCAGATAAAATAAGAATTTTTCTGTAGTGGTTGTAGCAATTCACATTTTCACCAGTAGCCTGTGAGAGATAGCCTCTTAGAGTTGGACGAAGACTTGAAAAACATCTCTTTCAACTCATTTTAAATATGATAAAATGAGTTTTCAGTAGGTGCAAGTGACTGATTTGAAATTCCATTGGTGATAAGTGATCAAGTTGGGTGTGAATTCCTGATCTGGCTTTTCACTTCAGCAATGTTTCTGTAACATTTTGATGGTAAAAGAATGGATTAAAAATGATCAAATGAGTGTAAAATCTCAAGAAATTTTTGGGACATACAGGAGATTGAGCTACACATAAATGTACACAAGACTCACTGTTATGGTAAAGTACAATATCGATATGTTGATAAACTCACATTATATTAATAAAAGGTTGATTTGTTACACGTTCTGCTTATAAAGACAGGAAAATGCATAATGCATTTAGAAAGATTTTATTAAAATGTTATAGTTGAAGTAATTATGCTTAAAGGAGAATTATTTAAATGACTAATACTATGCAAAGGTAAGGGTAAATTATAGGCATAACAATAATATTTAATGTTTTTCATTGTTCTCTGCTTATTTCATGGTATTTCTCTAAGTTACAGTTCTTGTAGGTATGTTATATCTCTTATTTTTTTTTATCATTTTGTGTAATACATTTTGTGCATTAGGCAATTAACATTTATTGAACATTTGAATCTCGTAATATCTTCTCACACAGTACACAGCAAATCTAGAGTCAAAATTGTAGGATTGACTAGGGATAGGGTTGAGCTTCATAAATATTTCTGAGGATTGTTGAAAGGAGTACAGAAGGTATCTCAGAAATTATGACTATAAGTTGAGGAAACATGGTTTTGTTACCTAAAGGCTTTTGGTGTGAAATCGGATTGGGAAAAAGAAAAAGCTAAAATTCTTTTATGATCCTCATTTAGTACAAGCATAATTAATGATGTAACAGTAAGTGGAAAATTCAGAAGAGATTATTTTTAAAGGATCAGATGGTTTCTCAAAGTAAATCCTCATAGCTTCAAATCAACGTCCAATGAACCTGAAAAGAGTAGGTGTGTTTAATTAAATAAATGAAAACCAAAACAAAAACCAAAACTTTCAGACTCTTAACTGCCATCTCCACAAAAGATGGCAGAACTTGGTATGTGAATGTCCCAGCTAATGAGCAGTTTATGCCATAAATTGCTATGGCTCTTGTACACAGAAGCTGCCATGAATGGTGAGGAAAGTGTTCCTTTCTTACAGCCCAGGGACAATAGCAGATGTAATTACACATTTCTGTCAGCTGTGCTTGAAAATAAATTTCTATGTAGAGCTGGGTGGAGAAGCCTACTGTGACTATTTGGGCCTTCTAAACATTTGTTCTTGGGGAAAATTGTTTAGGAAGAAATAAGGAATTACTCTCCTTAAATGTGACCTGTGGGGCTTACTACTCTTGTAGGATTATCAGTTTCATTATTTTATGCTCCATGGGAAATAAGAGTCTCTTCTTTGCTCACCTTTATTCTGTTTGATCTTAAACATTTGTATAAGTATATAAATGTCTTTCTTCATTAACAAAGTTGAAAGACAGGCATACACATAGACTGATCATTTCAACTGGCTTGTAATAATGTGCAATATCTAGGCCAGGCACCATGGCTCACACCTGTAATCCTAGCACTATGGGTGGCTGAGGTAGGCAGAACTCTTGAGGCCAGGAGTTTGAGACCAGCCTGGTCAACATGGTGAAAACCTGTCTCTACTAAAAATACAAAATTAGCCAGGCGTGGTGGTGCATGCCTGTAATTCCACCTACTCGGGAGGCTGAGCCAGGAGAATTGCTGGAATCCAGGAGGCAGAGGTTGTAGTGAGCTGAGATTGTGACACTGTGCTCCAGCCTGGGCAACAGAGCAAGACTCTGTCTCAAAAAACAAAAACAAAAACCTAATATCTATGCATGTTTATAATTATGTATGTTATGATGTATATAACATAATTTATGACTTATGTGTGCTTATGTAAAGTATATAATGCAAATGTTCTATTATAGGTTCATTATAATATCACTCCAGGAACACGATTGCTTTGTTTGTATGAATCTTGTATTAGTGAATTATTTTAGTGGGCTAGAGGGTAATATTATTTAATTTTGTGCTTAAAAATCCTGAAATGTACCTAGATTCTCTCAGACCCATGGCATCAGTCTACTTGCAGTTGAAAAACACACTGTGTTTTTAATCCATTTGGTTAAAGATTCCTTTTTTATGAACTTGGCAAATATAAAGGAAACTTTCAAGATTGACCAACTCCAGGAAATGTCAGGCATACATGGTTTGTTATCATCTGTTGTGGTTTTACTGTTTAAGTAGGGTTTTCTTTTTTTTTTTTTTTTTTTTGCACTTTTGAGATATTCCCCTTATTCGCCTTTATCTCAAATGTAATGCACTGCATTCTAGTCTTTATTTATTTATTTATTAGCCTACAGGCACTTTGTAGACTAATTTATTTATTTATTTATTTATTAGTCTACAGGCACTTACTCAGCAAGTAAGAGGACGTTTATGCAATTGAACATTGGTTTTGTGTCACATCATAAAAAGTTCTTCAAAATTGACCTACCTGGTTATCCATCTTTCTGTCTTTTGAGATATTAAAAAATAGACAAACACAAGGAAGACTACAACAGAAATTTAATAGCTTCATCTGGAACAATTAATAACTGATAGTTTTTTCATATAGACACATGCATATGCACATGCACATCTGTCTTCAGGTAGAAATAAATGTTACCTTAACCCACTTTCAGTCTATTTTCCCTTTCCATCTTTGGCAGTAACTATCAATAGGAATTTGAATACTTTTCCATTTTTATACTCTTCCATACATTTATGTATCTATAATATTTAAATGCAGAATGCATAGACATAAATGCTATAATATATACATAAACAGTATTTTCCTGCATTTTGTGATTTTTGTTATTTATGGAAATAGATATTAGATTTAATTCTCTCTTGTTTTTCTCTCTTTTGGGGTCTCCTTTTTGTTGTATCAGGGTGTCCTGTGTCTGTCTCTTGAGAGCTCTGTGTCTGTTTGTCTGTCTCTGTCTCGCTCTGTCTCCCCTCTTCCTCTCTCTGTCTTTGTCTCTGTGTTTCTCTGTCTCTCTTTGCTTCTGTCTCTAGAT
Organism: Ateles fusciceps; assembly: GCA_036589455.1. Lineage (NCBI taxonomy): Eukaryota > Metazoa > Chordata > Mammalia > Primates > Atelidae > Ateles > Ateles fusciceps. Next base: position 9,535,283 of record JAZHEH010001266.1, on the reverse strand, counting down.
ATAGAGTGTATTTAAGCCCAGAAAAATCATTCATTCATTTTTTTCAAATGAAAATCTCAGAAGTATCTTTGTAATCATTTCAGTGGCTACATTTGAAGTTAAATTATTCTGTTAAATAATCATTCACTGGGGGAAAGAACATTTACTATAGTGGTTCTCCAATTTTCAGTTTAAAAAATTAAATTGTACAGATATACTTCCTTGGAGGAAAATGTAATCACTATTACAAAGAACATAGTAAAAATCTGGCTGCATAATGATGTGAATTGCTATCATTTTAGGCAATATTATTTAAATGAATGAAGGAGAGACTCAAACTTGTTCATAGCAAGGTTTGGAAGGGGCAAAAATACTTTCTCAATTTCTTGTTCTCTCCCTGAACCATTTCCCCAAACAGCTATCACCTATATTCTTCAAGTTTAACTCTTCAAGTTAAGTCAGTCCTTTAACTTGGTTATCTGATGGTGTGCCATGTAAAATAGTATACCAAAAACCCTTCACAGGTGCATGTCAACAGGTACTATTTAACATGAAAATGTATTTTTGCCAATATTGTCATGGCAGTGTCTACCAGAGGGATCACTGAACTGTCTTGGTCATGTGATAAGGGTGGAGCTAGCTACAACCTCCTTTATATAACCAGTAAGAGGCATAGCATGTTGGCAAGAGGGATGGCATGTTTACTGAAGCACAGTCCATGGTATTAATGCTGAAACAACCTCCCAATTAGTCTCCCTACCTTCACACTTGCTCCTCCCTCCCTGGATTTCATCTCTCAAAGGCCAACTGGACTGATGTCTATAAGGCCTAAATCAGATCATGTTAATTTCCTGTTCCAAATCCTTCAGTGACTTTTCCCCCTGCACACAGAAGAAAATTAAACATTTTGCCATGGCTGGAATACTTGCCACTGTCTACCTCACTGACCTCAACCTTTCTGTGCTACATCTTGTTTACTGTTCCCGCCACACTGTCCTTCTTTCTGTTCTTGAAGTATGTCCAGCTCATTTCCTTCTTGGCCTAGTTTTTGTTGTTCCTCTTGCATAGAATGCTCCTCAAAACTACTCATGTCTGGCTCCCAAATTAAACATGATGCCTCCCTCCAAAGATACCTTTCCCGTGCACTCTACATAGGTCCCAGTTCTGTATCTCGTGACCATATGTGGAATAAAAGATACCCGTGGATGGTTTGAGACGGTACATTTTCTCTAGTGGTGAAGAATATGGACTTTAAAGGAGATTATCCCAACCTGTTTTCAGATATAGATTTGGCCTTTCAGGGCCCCTGGGATGCATAGAGTGAATGATGCCACCATTGTAAATGGATGAGGGAGGTCTGTCCTTGGACCCTGGATGATTTTCTTCTTAGCACTTTTCAGTATTTGAGTCTTTTTTGGTTTTGCTTTTCTATATGTTGTCTGTTTCTCCACACTAAAATGTAAGTTCCTTGAGAGCAGGGTCTCCTGTGCCTTATTCATGCATCCCACATACCTAGACTGTGTCTGGGAGGTGTTCAGCAGAAATTAATCTGCCACTTGGCTAAGAAATGTGGTCTTTACTGCCCAGTTCTCTGACTCTTTCAGAAAAACTTTTTGTGTTTTCAGTGGAAATATAAGTTCTTCCTTCTCTGAAGCCTTATACAAACCCTCTAATGATATATTATATTCTTCCTATATTCTCACTATTTCTATTTCCTACCTTCTGAAAAAGTAAACTTCTTGAAGGCAAGGCTAGTGTCACACTCATGTTTACATCCCTTCAACATTTAGCTCAGTGCCTTCACAACTTCACTATTAGTGCATGCTTACCTAATTAAAGCACTACTAATTTTGCATTTAGGCTCTTTCAATTTGAATCACGAAATTTCGAGTCATATGCTTTTTACGTTAAAAGAAGTAATACTTTTTCTTCCTACAAATATAGTTGTTTCTTATCTGGCATCATTTCTTATGTTTTCTTTGCCCAGATGTGTTCCACTTAGGGATTGCAAATTGATAGTTCACAGACTAAACACAGCCATCAAAGAGGTATTATTGGGCTCTCCCAACGTTTTAAAGGGTACCACTTAAAAATTAAAATTTGTAAAAAATTGTTGGATTTCTGACTTTCCTAAGAAAAATAGGACAATCTGATAGCCCTGGGCACACATATCCTCATGACAACTAACAGTGAAAAGATGTGTGTTTCTGGTTTACCATAGTGTCCACTGGTCTTGCCTCATTCATTTGTTGTACATGTTTGAACTCTTTACATTTTGGAGTTTGAGGCCCCCTGCTTTATACCTTTCCTATATCTATGCAGTTTCAGTCTGTGGCAATCAGATAGTTAGTTAGCCTTACTATTATTCCAAAGTCTGAAGTCTTTCCGTTATCTAACATGTTTGACTAGACATATAAACATGTAAGGCTGTGAAAGAAGAGAAACAATTCTATAACATATGGAAGCTTCCATTTACTTTTCAATTGCAGTGAGAAGAGGTGGATTTTATGTAGAAGTTAGAATGCTTGGGTTCTATTAACTCTTTTTCACAGACCTATTTTGTAATCATTTTACCACTTTAAACTGCAGTTTCCTCTATGAAGTAGGAATGATGTATGTGGATTCCTAACATTTAGTTTAGCTTTTACCATCTATGCTTTCTTTTTCTGAATGATTTTTGAATGTTTTCTTTATATGTTGATTTCAGTGATTAACCTTGACATCCATAGAGCTGTCAAGTCTCTGTTGAGATGACGTTCGTTCAGAGGGCAGTGTCTTTTCTGCATTGTGCACACCTGAGTGATGCTTTCTAGGCACCCCACGGACACTCAGAAGTATTAATTAAATAAAATACTGTTATTTAAATAAATCCCTCAAAGATTACTTTTTACAATTGAGCTGTGTGATTCTATTTCCCTTGACTTACACTTAGATTATGAAATGAAAGGGGAAAGTTCATAGCAAAATGTATTCTGGCTTTCCAAAAAAAAAATTATGATGAATTATGCATTGCTCCGTCCCTGTGTGGTTGGCATATCTTGGAACATAGATCACTTGGCCTACATTCAGGGTGACTGTGGCCTTTTGCTGAACTTAACTCGTCTGAACTCCTCCTTGAAGCATTTGTCAAGTCCACTGTCTCTCCATGTGAATCTGAGTCAGGTATGAGTGAGTACCATGCTTCCCATCAAGACTCTATGGAAGCAGAGAGTAGTGGCTAAGTCATAGCACAGCAAACCCAACCCTTCTTCCTTCTTAGGCAAGTGTTTTCTTAACTGGAATAAAAATGAGGCAGTCCATGCTGAGTGTGAAAGAAATCCAAGACAACTTCACACTCTTTAATTGATGAGTTGGTCCAGAGATACTGTTTTCTAGCTGGTGTCAGTGTGAGGTGATGTATGCTCAAATATTTGACACCAAAAAAATGTAGGTCTGAGCCTATAGGATTAGGAGTAAGGATGAAGAATGTTCTTTATGACTTGCAAATGAATACTAGAAGAAATATTTTTTTTCCATGGATGTGAGGCATGGAAACTAGTGCTCACCTACTATTTACAGAAAACTCTTTTGTTAAAAGCTCTGGAGATTTGTTTTCTCTGAGAGATATTTGTAGCTATAATTAAGAAATCTGTTTAAATTGTGCTTATAATTATCCTAATTGGTATGAAAATCTGATTGAATACTTAGAGGAGTAAATTGCCCCAGCTGCATTTTATAAGCAACACACTTTTCAAAAAGGAAAGTGAAAGTAGGTAAATAGGTTTTCAAAAATAAAACCTCAGCTCCCTGTAAGTAGGTTACATTTAAAAGTGCTCTTTGTGTATCTGTTTATCTTAATTTGGGCAACTTGGTGGCCTTGCAATATTTATATCCAGGATTAAAATAAGGTTCTAAATAAAGAAAGTACAGTTGAATTATTTGAGCTTTGTGATGAAAGGTCCTCACAGTCAAGATCCAGACACTGAAAGCTCTCTGAAGAGCCAGAGGGCTAAGACAGTGTCCAGTTGAACAATCAGATGTGGAGATGCAAATATGGTTCCATCTAGATTTGCATGAGATCAGTGGTTTTCCAAATGTGCTAAAGGTACACCCATGATGTATGTTAAAATGTATGTTTCCAGGATTTTCTCTAGGTTTAGTGATTAGTATACCTAGAATAAAGACCTGAGAACCTCTATTTTTAAAACATATTCCTTAGATGACTCTTTTTAATCAATTTTAAATTCAAGATTATCACTGCATTAATCTGACCAAGCTGAGTGCATATTTCAAGTAGCAGAAAAGAAGGCAAACTAAAGGAAAATACATGTGAACCAAAATAATAAAGTAGATTATTTTTCCTGGCAAGGAGTAGAGAAGTAGGTAAAAAATAAATGGCCTCAAATCATTTGTATTTGCCTTTGGAAGATGTCCTGACTATGTTTTGGCAGCAGATTTACTGTCATAACTTAGTTTCACTTAGGATAATAATAAATAGGTTTTCATTTCCAAAATACACACTTAAGAATGTGTGTGGGTGGAGAGAAATAGCTCCACGCTGTAGGGAAATGACAAAGGAAAGCCAGTTTGGGATTTACAGTTTGGGTGCAGAAATCCACAAAGTGGATAATACAAATGTGTGTGTGTGTGTGTGTGTGTGTGTGTGTGTGTGTGTGTGTGTGTGTATGTGTGTGTATATGAAGTAATTGTTTATAAGTTAGACACCTCTACAACATATACTATTTCTGCCTCCTGGGTTCAAGTGATTCTCATGCTTCAGCCCCTCGAGTAGCTGGGATTACAGACATGTGCCACCACACCTGGCTAATTTTTGTATTTTTAGTAGAGATAAGGTTTCATCATATTGCCCAGGCTGATCTCAAACTCCTGGCCTCAAGTGATCCAACCGCCTTGGCCTCCCAAAGTGCTGGGATTATAGGCGTGAGCCACCATGGCTGACAAGAGCTTACTATCTTATAGGTGGTTTGTGGTAGCGTGCCATTTGACGGTATTGCAATAAAATAAATAGAATATAATAAATTCAAAAGGAACAAGTATTTTTTTTTCATATGGTAGTCAGTTTGTAACAATACATGCTGAATTGTATGCTGTGTATATTGCAGTTGGGAAGGGGTGCTGTGAACATGATGGGCAACTTGAATTTTTTGTGACAGTTATTTTTCAACTCTTCATCTGTCTTTCTACCTCAAACATTACAACTACCTAAACTATACTTATTCCTCAAAGCAAAACAAACATGCAGGAGCAAACATTCAGGTTTGGTTTTCATTCTATTAACATTACTTTTAATTTTGTGTAAAGCGTTGCAATATACATTTACGCATACTACCTCATGTTAGTGATCTGAGCCCAACTCTGCAAGATGGGCAGGGATTTCATCAACTAGAGATATTCTCTATTCCTATGAATGGATGAGAAGCTTGAGCCTCTGAGAGGTAATAACTCCCAAAGGTTAAAAAAGCTGTGGGATCAAATGGCTTCCAAACCTAAAAACAGTGATCTCTGTAACCCTAAAAAATCAAGTTTTTATTAACTCACTAATTAGCCAAGGGGAGAATATGTTTCCCTTCTGTTTCATTTCTAGATGCTCCAGGTTGGAGTATAACTTTTAACCTTGTGCTGATATAAAGATATTTCCTTCAATAACTAGTATATGTGGGAGTTGCAATTTGGAGTCAATTTTAAATGCATTTACAGAGATATGGAAAACACATCTGGAGCCTCAACTGAAGCAAGTATTGTTTAGAAGGTTCTGATAAAGGCAAGATAATATGATTGTAGTCTTTGGGTTTCTGTGTCCAAGACACAGTAAAGATGTCTAGATTGACATGCTGTGGGACTACTTCTTAATATATCTCTTGTTCTGTCTAAATACCCTATATATCATGGGATTTTGGTAATTCACATATATCGTAGACTGGGAGACTTTATTCTAAAGATGAAAAAACTGAAATTCAAAAAGATGTCTACCTGACTAATAAAACAGTCAAACCAAAGGTTGAAACAAGTCTCTCTGACTCTCTCTCCAGAAACTCTAAGATGACATGTAGTCATTCTCATTCCCATTGACAGGCATTTTGTGGGCTCTAAGCATTTGCTGGACATGTTGAAAGCAAAGCACTGTAATACCTGGCCCTGCTCTGAAGGAATGAACATGCTGTTATGGAAAACAGAACAGACCATTTCAGAGAGAGTTCTATTAATATTCAGAGAAAGAGACCTTTCTATTCACTCTTGAAGAAAGGTATTCCGAAGTTCTACTTCTAATAGAAAAGAACTTACTGTTTCTTGCTGCAACAGAGCTTGTGTAAAGTAGCTAGAAATTTTCAGATTAAGTTATAACACACCTGCATGACTGATTTCTCTAAGCTATCAGTTAGGAAGGTCAGTGAGTCTCCCCTTATACCAGTTCTATTCTTCTGTGGACCCTTCTGTTCACTGTCATCTTAGGACAATAATCTGACATTTCTAGTAAGCCCAAATCAATTTTAATTCTTTTAAAGTGTTAAAAATAAAGGTTCAGTGGTGATGTGAGTGTGCAGAAGGCAGGGTGGCTTCGAGCTGTATCAGGTTTGAAAGCTAAACAGTTTTATTTATAGACTTTTGTTCTGCTTGAAATATTAAACTATAAAAGCACAAGGTAAACAGATTTATTTTTAATTTGTATATATGACATCCTAGACATCTTATCAAGCTTTAGAATAGGCTGAGTGATTCTGAGGTTTGGGGTTAAATGTACATCTGTTTTATCTCTGTGTTGAGAAGACAACTCATAAAAATTCATTTTCAACAGATGGTTGTAAATGAAGACAGACTACCTTATTCGGATTAATACACATTCATAAAGAATATGTTACTTTTTGATGAAACTAAATCATTCCATAAATTCTATCAAAAAACAAATCTGGAATTTCTTTAAAATTTACCAAAATATAAGTAATAAGTGGTTGGAATGTAGCCCTCTACCTCCTGTTCCTGGTTTCACCACCCCCCCCGCCATTTTCCACATTTTATCACTAATAGCTTTATAGAGAATACAGGATTTTACCCTAAAAGATGTAAGTATATATCTATTTTCTTGAGGCTGGACAAAAAGAATCATACTACTGACATTTTAGGTAACCAACAGCTACCATCCAAATATAAATCCTAAATCCTTGGTGAAGGATTCTTTTGGAAAAAGCTGTTATTTTACTAGGTTAAAGAAATAAAACTTGGACTGTTTTTTTCCTTATTCTAATGGTTAAACCTCAGCCCATTCCCTAGGTCTAGTAAAGGAAAGGCCTTTGGAATTGGATCAGGAGCTTTTGTTCCTAGCTCTCACTTTGCCTTTCACAGGATGTGTGATTTTAGGTAGGAGGCTAGTGTCTTGGAACCTGTTTTCCCATCTTTGAAATGAAGGACTAGACTGGTCTCTGGGATTACAGCTTTTGTTCTAGGACTGCGTATGAGATCATAGCTGAGGGGGTTGGGCAATGCTTTATTGTGTTAATACCTTCTTTGTATTGCTGTAATATATTGCTTTCTGTCTAACTTAGAGCTATTTTTAGTAAGACGGTGGTGAGACTATCACACACACTGAATCTTGCCTATGATCAGTTGGAGTTTTAGAAAAAATCATTTTTCATTTTATTTCTAAACAAGGTTCTTTCAAGGAATATAAGGGAAGAGAACCTGGTTAAATCACTTATGTGTGCAAATGACTTTGAGACTGAAATGCCCATATAGAAACCTCTATCTTCTCATTTACTTTGCCTCCTTCCATAATTAGTCACTGATGAAAGAGACACAGATTAATGTGAATCTGCTTCATAAATGGCACAAACTATTTAGTTGTCCCTATTCAATAGGGGTTTCCAAAAGTATATTTATCATTGTTAAAAATATTCATGTTATATTGTTGATTTAAAAGGATCTATCCTTTAGGAGATCATGATCTTGGGTTTCTTATTAAATTCATTGAGAGATGTTAAAGAATGATACCTTAGAAATTCCTTTGATTAAAAAAAAACAAATCTGAAATACTAGGATAAGAGTAAAAAACAGTACCTGTTGTTTTCATTTAAAAAAAAGCACACCTGTCATAATGATACTTGATTCTAATCTCTTGATAGGAGATTCCATATGATCTTATTCGAAATAAGGTATTGTAGACCAGTTTTTTTCACTATATTTACAGGTAGAAATAGAGATGTGTCTAACTTAAGCCTGTAAGATTTAAAAAGAAAGAAATTCACCCAGTGTGAGAGGAGCAATTTGGTGAGCTAACAAGATGGAAAAATGTGATTTTAAAGCAACATTACTAGGCATGGAAATAGTTTGCTACCCCTGATTGCAACATGAATAATTCTCAGCTCAATTTGTGTACAGTCTAGGTAAACTTTCTCACAATCAATTCCTATGGATATCATGAGTAAGTAATTAAATTACTCTCTCAGAGTAAGTAATTTTAGTTAGGTTTTCCTAAAAACTTCTTTAACATAATAGACCATACTAATACTATCCTTTCCCCAACATTTGACCTGTTCCTCCTTGTCTTTCCTTTTGAATATAAGAACTCTTACTATAACAGTTTTAAAGTTCTGCCCAAATGTAAATGCTGCTGTGTTATCTATTTCTGAAAGTTGACAATTGCATTGTAAAAAATCTAATACTTATGATTTATTATCTTAATTGGTAATTTACATAGACCATTTCCTAATACTTATTTAAAAGACTATACTAGGCAATGGGGTTATGAATTTGCACCCTCTCCCAACCCCCACCCCCAACCCCAACTCAAGTGACTGCCTGGATTACAGTACTGTTAGAAAGTGAGACTTCTTACCCATTCCTGTATTTCCTTCCATATGGCAGGGGCAAGAATGTGACTTTTCTAGCCTCTGTCTGCCTCTTGGCTCATCCATTCCCAGGGGAACTGAGCCCTTATCTCACCTGTGAGTTTGGGTAGAATAAAGTGAACATGCTTGTATCTACTCCTTCCTTTTTCCCTCTCGAAAGTCAACTGTCTGTAGGCAGTAAGTGCTCTACTTGTCCTAATGAAGACTCTACCCTTCATTAGCTGGGGATGGAGTGGGACCCCTGTCTTGTCCATCAGTGCTTATGACTGGGTGTATTAGTTTGTCTAATCTAGGTTAGATTAGATATTAATGTCCTAATACTGATTAGGACATTCTCTCTCCCACTGATATAAGCCAGATCCACCTACTCAGCTATTTTAGTAGTAACTGACATTTTCGTCTCCCATCTGCTTACTCTTTTGTTTTATTTCTCAATTCCATATTTAAGTGGGGAAGAGGAGCATTTTAACTAGTTCCTCTCAAATACCAGAATGGTGTGCATAGATTCTGACCATGTTAATCTTCTGTTCCCAGGCTAATGTTTTGTTAGAGAATAAATCAACATCAGGATTTAGAAATTAAAGAGGATGTTGAATTAGGCTTATATTTATGTTCTTAATTAGAAGAACGCAGATTAACTCCCTCATTTGAAGTATTAACTTTCCCTTTTAAAGACAATTTTTTTGCTCAACTTAGTTGTAAACAGAACAGTTCTCATCACCCAGTTTGAAATGTGCTATTCATTGTTATGAGTTTGTGACTATGGTTTAGTTTTAATCTACATAAGAAAGCATGGAAAACAGAGAACAAGTTGTCAAAATCTAAGAGTTTTCTCTCACAGATTCCAATCAGATGATCTGCAATTAAAAATTGCAGACAGGAATGAGATATTTCACTAAAATTTAGGTTCTTCCAGATCGAAATCCATTTAAGAAATGTTAGAGTAGAAAGAAAGAGAGGTGTTTGACAATCTTGTTGGTATGTATGTCCTCACTTTGATTCAATCCAGTTATTGATTTTTAAAAACATTTTTACAAAATTTAGTATGTCAAGAGATTGTATTTGTTGAGGAGGTTAATGTACTGTTCTGTTCTGGCAAGACTCTTGCCTTCCTTCCATATGGTAGGGGCAAGAATGTGAATGTCTTATTTTTACTCCCCCTCCCCCTCATCATTACTTGAGTGTACAAGATGGAGATTCAGAATTTTTCTGTCCATCTAGGCATTAAATGAAAACATTGGGAAAAAGTTCTTTTTTATTACTCTAAAATTTTAAACTCTGTGTACTCTAGAAGTATTTCCTTTGATGTTTCAATTCGTTCATGCTGGATTCCACACTGAAAGCATCAATAGGATTGCAAAACCTCAGCAAAACCACCTAGATTTTCTATTTTTCTACCAGCGAGTAAAATTTTACAGCTCTAGTACAGTTAAATAAGACTATTCTTTAATCTTGTACTCCAGGTTTCTCACAGCTTTTAGGGAAGCACATATAAAACATCAGGCAGAACTGAATCCTGTGAAATCAGAGTACCTATAATACTTCATGAATACCAACAGCATTGTGAAGATAGATTCTTGTTCTCTTTATAGGTCAGCTAACATCACCATTCATGGGTAGTCTTCTAAAAGATGTGTAATTACATGCTAAGAAATGTATTTATTGCTGTCCTGTATATTGTATACATCTAGCCTCATATACCATTCAAAGCAAAGCAGAAGACTACAGAATTTGAAAGAATCTAGAAGATCATTGAGTTAGACACCTCATTTCTTCTTTGGGGGAAAAAATACTGATAAATAGGCTACATGACTTGCTCAAATTTATTGGTGGCCAATTCAGCATTAGAAACTTAGAATTCTGATTTAATCCTGTGTGCTTTTCATTACATCATGTTTAATAGAAAGGAAAGGCTTACTAATTATACATGGTTTGGGCCCATGATAAGAACTTCTTCCCAGTGTTTTCATTTATTGCCTGTGTTAGTCCTCTTTTGCTACTATAACAATACCTGAGGCTTGATGATTTATAAAGAATAGAAATTTCTTTCTCACAGTTGTAGAGACTGAAAATCCCAAGATTAAGAGGCTGGCATCTGGCCAGGGACTTCTTGCTGTGTTATTCCACAGTAAAAGGGCAGAGAGAAGACAAGAGAGAGAGAAAAATAGGGACTGAACTTATTCTTTTATAAGGAATCCCTTCTCATTATAATAGCATTAATCTATTCATGAGGGCATGGCCCTTGTGGCTTAATCACCTCTCATTATGCCCCACCTCCCAATACTTGCCTTGCAGGTTAAGTTTTCAGCGCAGGCTTTTTAGCGAACACATTTAAACCATAGCACTGCCTTTTATTCCAGACAGCACTGGGCAAGCCTGAATAGTAAAATAGATAGTAGATTTATTTTGTAGCGAAAGAAAAATATTTATCCTTAGCCATCACTAGATTCATGGCTGGAGCCTCTACAACAAGAGACAGTAATATAAAGAAAGCATCAAATTTATTTGAAAGAGGCTTACTAGACACAGGAGCCTACATAAAGAAAAACGCAAAGAAACAGGTAAACTTTGTATATTTTTATTCTAGGTTTGATGAAGTGGATAATCATGAAAAAGTATGATTGGAAAAAGCAGGTATAATCCAATGGTAATAAATAAATCGGAAGAACGTAACAAGGCATGTTTGATCATCTTGGCATCTGCCTTTGGCTTCTGTCCTCTGGGTATAGGTAGGGCATCTCTGGAATGAGGGTCTCATTACCTACTTCAATGAGAAAAGGTGAGGAGAAAAGGTGAGAGTGACCTTCCTGCTTCTGCTGTTTTCTTAAATGCCAAGGTGCTATATTTTGAAGTAGCATGTCCTGAACTCCATTATTTTGTATTTTAATTTTTTTTTATTATACTTTAAGTTCTGGGGTACATGTGCAGAACATGCAGGTTTGTTACATACGTATACATGTGCCATGGTGGTTTGCTGCACCCATCAACCTGTCATCTACATTAGGTATTTCTCTTAATGCTATCCCCTCCCTCAGAGTCCTAACCCCTGACAGTCCCTGGTGTGTGATGTTCCCCTCCCTGTGTCCATGTGTTCTCATTGTTTAACTCCCACTTATGAGTGAGAACATGTGGTGTTTGGTTTTCTGTTCTTGTGTTAGTTTGCTGAGAATGATGGTTTCCCCGCTTCATCCATGTTCCTGCAAAGGACATGACCTCATCTTTTTTATGGCTGCATAGTATTCCATGGTATATATGTGCCACATTTTCTTTATCTAGTCTGTCACTGATGGGCATTTGTGTTGGTTCCAAGTCTTTGCTATTGTGAAGAGTGCTGCAATAAACAGACATGTGCATCTGTCTTTATATTAGAATGATTTATAATCCTTTGGGTATATACCTAGTAATGGGATTTCTGGGTCAAATCATATTTCTAGTTCTATCTAGATCCTTGAGGGATCGCCACAGTGTCTTCCACAATGGTTGAACTAATTTATACTCCCACCAGCAGTGTAAAATTGTTCCTATTTCTCCACGTCCTCTCCAGTATCTGTTGTTTCCTGACTTTTTAATGATCACAATTCTAACTGGTGTGAGATGGTATCTCCTTGTAGTTTTCATCCTAAAATCCATTATTCTACTGAAACGGTTGAAATGGGATAACATTCTCGTGGTTCTTCTCTTAACTTTGTGTTACTTACTAACACTTAGCTGTACATGCATCAGTTTGTGGACAAGAGTTCAGAGCATAAGCATACAAAATAATGGTATAGACTCTCTGGATTATTATCTTGGCTTTGCCACTGATTAGTCATACAAGCCAGGGTAAGTGGCTTAGCCTTCCAACCTCAGTCTTCTCATCTAATAAATGAAATGACAATGGTAGCACTCTCACAATTAATTGAATGAACTCACAGTGGTCTGTCAAAGGGGATACTATTGGAATTTTGAGTTCATCAATTCATCATTTTGTGAAACCGTTTAGTATCCCTGACCTTACTTCTAAATGCCAATAGTGACAGCAGCCATTGTTACAACTCAAAATGCTCCTCTATGCTTCCAAAATGGATTTTTTCAAACTAAAATGTATAAATTTCTTAGCATAGTACTTGGTACATATTAAATAACTGCATGTAAATAACATCTTCATCTTCATTACTTCAGAAATTTTTTCAGAAGAAAATGTTTGGAATCTTCCAGAGGCTTGGCATTAAGTTTGAGCATATGCGATGGACTTCGGTGAGCTTCTCTTATGCTATGAGGGCTGTTTCAAGGTACTAGGATTGGCCTATATCTGATGTGGGGCCCCATTTAAAGCCTCCTACCTAAAAAGTCTGGTTTTGTTTAGGGGCTGGATCTGATGGTCTAACTTTCTGACTCTAGGTCCACCCATTGGCCACCATGTAATTCCATAAGTACTCATAACCTCCTGGAGAGATCTTGGGATACATTGGCCCAAGAGTATTCTCATCTAGTTTGTTTGTTTGTTTGTTTTAGACCAATCTCTGTCATCTAAGGCAGCTCAGTCCTTTATGTCAGCCATTTAGTTGCTCAACCCCATTTTAGCTAGGCTTTCCCTTGGGCTACACTGCTGTTCTGTCTCCCTTCCTCAGCATCAAACTACTATGTGGGTTAATGTTATGGACAGGACCTGATGGCTACATTGCCCAAAAACTTGGAGATGATGCTTGACCTGCCTCACCAAAAATGCCAGGATGTGCTCAAAATAGATTGTAGTCCCATGATCTTGTTTGACCTTAAATTTAGTTGGTCAGCTCCTCTCTGGAGCTGTGACTTCTTGGCTTTTTCTCTCCCCTGAAGCAGCTCTCTTCCTATCATGTTGAACAACCAGCCTCATGGTTTCACTCCTGTGACCCTGGCTTTTGCACTATGTCTCTATGCTTTCACTGGAAAAGATGTCAGTCAGTTCTACTTGTTGTCAGCAGTCTGATGAAAAAGTTGAAGAGTTAGGGGTAGAAACTATTGACTAAAATAATTTAAGTTATCCTGCTCATCCTTAATTGATTTGAAGTCTACTTCAAAGACAGTTAATAAGCTTTGGATCTCAGTGTGTAAAAAAATGTGAGAGCTGCCACCAGTGAAGTTTTGATGTTAACATTGCTGTTGACAACTAAATATGGGAAAGAGATAACAATTGAAGTGACAGGCTAATGGGAACCCAGAACCTACCTGGGGATGAAAAGTTGTAGCAAACACAGATAATTCTTTTTTCTACTCTTTTTTGCTGTCTTTGATTTGTCAATGAGCTTAAACAAAGTGGTAAAAACTGACTTTACCAATGGATTTCAACAGCAATCACTGCTCATACTTCCTTTTTTATTCCCTCTTCCCCATCCACCTCCATTATAGAGCAGTTATAGCATAGTGGCTAAACATTGGGCTTTAGAGTTGGATAGGCATGAGTTTAAATGGAATAAAGTTTAAATGGAAATTCAGACAAATACAAACCATGTGACTTTGGGCAAATTACTTCATCTCTCTGAGCTTTAGCTTCTTTGTAAGATAAGGACAATAATACCTACCTCGTGGGCTGCTTGTTATAGCTAAATGAAATAATGTATGTAGGTGCTAAGCAGAATGCTTTCTTCATAATGAGTGCTAAAAAATAAAAAAAGATAATAATGACTGTCCAGGTAAAGGCTTGACCTCTCCAAATAGCTTTTCAAACCCTGTAAAAAGTGAAGTGGTGGTCCTCATACCTTTGGATGTGCCTGGGTCATCATTCTCTTTTTTTGGCTGCTCCATATTCCAAAAGAATTTAGAAATTTTCCATAGCCAAGTTATCCAGAAAGCACTGGGGAAGTCAGCGAAAGTAATGGTGAAATACAAAATCAAGAATGTATGTGTATGACCCTAAAATGCAATAAAACAATGCCATGCAGAAGAAATGTGTCAATAAGACACATCAGAAAGTGTTGTCATCAAACCAACACATGCTTTTATTACGTGAATACCAGTTAAGCTTTTTCTCATGCTTTCACTTGATTTTGGTAATCATACACAAAGCTCTCATCAAAATAAGATGTATGTGACATTTGATCATTGTCAGTATTTCCTATAATGTACAAGGAAATATGGAAAATATATAGAATCAGAAGTCATTCATGGTGTGTTCTAAGAGCTCTGAAGGTAAGGATTATGTCTGTGTCTGTCTTGTTTTCTATTGTGTTTTTACTACCTAGCATTGGTCCTGGCCCATAGTGGGTACTGAAAAATAAAATAAGTAAATTAATTGCCTGTTGTATAGAGAATTATTAATATAATTAAACATTAGTCTTAATTAT
This sequence comes from Ateles fusciceps, assembly GCA_036589455.1. Taxonomy (NCBI): domain Eukaryota; kingdom Metazoa; phylum Chordata; class Mammalia; order Primates; family Atelidae; genus Ateles; species Ateles fusciceps. The sequence goes on along the minus strand of JAZHEH010001266.1, from coordinate 9,520,162 downwards.
GCATTTATAAAATAGTTGGTAAAAAATCTAAAGATGACATTCAGCTAAAGGTTACTATCAGATTTGGCTAATAAGACTCCTTTTCTGTGGACCAATTACACTTAGGTCATTGCTCTGCCTTAAGGGACCAACATTCAGTCATGATCAATTTGTCTGACACTTTTCCAAAGAGTATTTTAATAAAAAATTGTCCAGTGGTATTTTTTTAGACTTATTCATTAACATTTCAGCCATGTTGTCCAAAACATTGATGTATGGCTAAATTAAGAGCGTGGTTTTAGGTGATAAACTAAAAAATACCAGAATGTTACATTATATATAAAGGACAAAGGGGTTTAAATTAGTAATAAACCAATCTAAATTGGGTTTTCTTTGTATCCTTAATTATTGTACAAAGGACTAATGGTGAATGTATATATATTTTTAAAGCTTCAGCATCTATGAAAATTTGTGTAAAATTAACTTACTTGGGATGTCTTGTTGAATGTTTTTAGTAAAAATATAAAACACTAGTGAAATACGAAGACTTTATAACAAAGTAAATGAGACTGATTTTTTCTTTTAATGAATAGACTGGAACATATAATGTATATTTAATGAACTAGAACACTGAATGCATATTTACTTCAAATTCGTCATTTATTATAAGTATGCAGTCATGTTTACAGGCACATTCTAAGTATACAGTCATGTTCAGACTTTGTGTTGGGAATTTTCCTGTAGACACAGGGAAAATAGAAGAAAACCATGACACTTATTTTATAATTATGCTTCACTCTTGAACTTACTTATATACCGTAATCACTTAGATTATGTGTCACACTTGGCTGCAAATGATACTTAGTTCATAAAAAATCAAATCCAGCTTAAAATGATTAGAATTTGCTGTGATTTAGTACACTAAAATAGAAATGCCAGACATTGATTATTCTTAAGGAATCCTAATGTTTGGAAAGATGGCAGTATCCCTTGGAAAAAAAAGTGTGCAACCTCCTAAAAATGACCACTATATTGAGGATGCAAAAGGTGTGTTTGTTGTCTTCTTCTTTTTTAAAAATTATTTATTTATTTTACTTTAGGTGCATACTATATCTGGCATTTCTCCCCATGTTATCCCCTCCCACCCTCCCCTCCCTCCCCACCCCCCTCCCCACCCCCCCCATTGTCTCTCCCCTACCCACCCCCCCAACTCTCCCCTGTGTGTGATGCTCCTCTCCCCTGAGTCCATGTGTTCTCGTTGTTCAACACCCACCTATGAGTGAGAACATATGGTGCTTAGCTTTCTGTTCTTGGGTCAGTTTGCTGAGAATGATGGTTTCCAGATTCATCCAAGTCCCTACAAAGGACACGAACTCATCGTTTTTTATGGCTGCATAGTATTCCATGGTGTATATGTACCACATTTTCTTTGTCCAGTCTATTACTGATGGGCATTTGGGTTGGTTCCAGGTCTTTGCTATTGTACACAGGGCTGCAATGAACATACGTGTGCATGTGTCTTTATCATAGAGCAGTTTATAGTTCTTTGGGTATATACCCAATAGTGGGATTGCTGGGTCAAATGAAATTTCTATTTCTAGATCCTTGAGAAATCGCCACACTGTCTTCCACAATGGTTGGACTAATTTACACTCCCACCAACTGTGTAAGAGTGTTCCTATTTCTCCACATCCTCTCCAGCATCTGTTGTCTCCCAATTTTTTAATGATCCCCATTCTAACTGGCATGAGATGATATCTCAGTGTGGTTTTGATTTGCATTTCTCTAATGACCAGTGATGATGAGCATTTTTTCATATGTTTGTTGGCCTCATACATGTCCTCTTTTGAAAAGTGTCTGTTCATATCCTTTGCCTACTTTTGAATGGGGTTGTTTGTTTTTTTCTTGTATGTCTGTCTTAGTTCTTTGTAGATTCTGGATACTAGCCCTTTGTCAGGTGGGTAGATTGCAAAAGATTTTTTGCCAGTCTGTGTCTTTTGATTGGGGCATTTAGGCCATTTACATTAAATGTTAATATTGTTAGGTGTGAATTTGATCCTGCCATTTTGTTACTGGCTGGTTTTCTTTCCCATTAGTTGACTCATTTTCTTCATTGCATTTTTGGTCTTTGCCAGCTGGTTTGCTTTTGCAGTGACTGGTCCTTGTTCCTTTCCATGCTTAGTGTTTCTTTCAGGAGCTCTTGTAGGGCAGATCTGGTGGTGACAAAATTTCTCAATAATTGCTTGTCCATAAAGGATTTTATTTCTCCTTCACTTATGAAGCTTAGTTTGGCTGGATATGAGATTCTGGGTTGAAAGTTCTTTACTTTAAGGATGTTGAATATTGGCCCCCACTCTCTTCTGGCTTGTAGAGTTTCTGCCGAGGGATCTGCTGTGAGTCTGATTGGCTTCCCTCTGTGGGTGACCTGACCTTTCTCTCTGGCTGCCCTTAGCATTTTTTCCTTCATTTTGACCCTGGTGAATCTGACAATTACGTGCCTTGGGTTGCTCTTCTTAAGGAATATCTTTGTGGAGTTCTCTGTATTTCTTGAATTTGAAATTTGGACTGTTTTGCTAGGCTTGGGAAGTTCTCCTGGATAATATCCTGGAGTGTGTTTTCCAGCTTGCTTTCATTCTGCCCGTCGTATTCAGGTACACCGATCAAGTGTAGATTAGGTTTTTTCACATAATCCCATATTTCTTGGAGGCTTTGTTTGTTTCTTTTCACTCTTTTTTCTCTTGTATTGCCTTCTGTTTTTACTTCATTGAGTTGATCTTCCATCTCTGATATCCTTTCTTCTGCTTGATCGATTCGGCTATTAAAACTTGTGTTTGCTTCACGTAGTTCTCGTGCTGTGTTCTTCAACTCCATCAAGTTGTTTATGTTCTTCTCTAAGCTGGTTATTCTAGTTAGCATTTCGTCTAATCTTTTTTGAAGGTTTTTGGTTTCTTTGCATTGAGTTAGAACGTGTTCCTTTAGCTCTGAGAAGTTTGTTATTATCCACCTTCTGAATCCTGTTTCCGTCAATTCTTCACACTCCTTCTTGGTCAAGTTGTGATCCTGTGTTGTTGAGGAGTTGTGATCTCTTGAAGGAGAAGAGGTGTTCCGGTTTTTGGTGGTTTCACCTTTTTTGCACTGGTTTTTTCCCATCTTTGTGGATTTACCTGGCTGTGGTGTCAGAGAGCTGCTTGATTAGGTCGCTTGTCTGCCTGTGGGGGGTGCTACTGGGTTTCTAGGGACTCCTTCAGGTTACTAGGGAAGCTTCCTGTGTCTTTTTTGTTTATGCTGGGAGATTAGGCCTGCCTTTTCCGCTGACCTGTAGGCGCTGCTAGGTTGTTAAGAATGCCCTCCTGTTGCTACATAGGCTTCCTGTGTTTTTGTTAAAACATGTAGCCCAGTCCCACCCATCTAGTGGTGGGTTGTGCCCTTCCTCCACTGGGCTGGATCATTCAGGGTTCCTCTCAGACTGTGGCACTGGCTACGTAACCCACTAGAGTCAGAGCTTCAGCCCTCTGGGGTTTGTGGGGGGAGGTTAGGGACCCGCCCAGCCACACCGGGCAGTCCCCCTTTCAGCTTTCTCTCTCTCTGGTCATGGGGTAGGCACCGCCCAGCTGCTCCTGCTTACAGCTTCCTCTGTCTCCGGGAGGGAGGAGGGGGTGATAGCTCAGTCTGCAGACTCTTACTCAACTCCGCACTTGTAATTCCCAACGGTTGGCTGGCAAAGATCCCCCTGTTCTGTGTATTGCTGAGGCTTTGGGGGAAGGGCTGTATCTGGACCGGAGCACCAGAGGTGGAGCCTCTGACTCGCTGGTCAGATGCACTTTCTGGGTGAAGCAGCACCCCTCCCCACCTCGGTCTGCCTGAGTGGGCTTTGCTAACCCTTGGACCAGACCCGTTGAAATGCACCTGGTAGCTTGGTTGAAGCTAGGAGATCTCTGGGTTTCTTCATCTCTTTTGCTGGGTGTTGTGCACTGGAGTTGTGTCTAATCCGCCATCTTGGATCCTCCTCCTGTTGTCTTCTTTTTAAGAAAAACCAGCCTCATTATGTTGTCTTCTCTTTTAAAAAAATCCAACCTCATTATTTTAAGATTCTAGCAGAAGAGCACAGTTAAAGGTAAAATCATTGCTTGAAACACAGGCTTCTTTGATCTAAGAAAGTCTTTGTCGACAGTACAACATTGGGATACATACTTATAAGGTCAAAAAGGAGAAAGCAAACTTCCTTAGCAAACCACTCTCTGAAATCAGTATGGGCAGTCAAGTGGTCATTGACAAATTAACTTCTGAACAACTGCATAGTTATCAAGGCTTGTATAGCCAAGATTTGACTTTTCCAGTCAATATAGAGTGGGTATGTTGGAGTCAGCATCATAAAATGGAATGACCACCAAACTTTATTAGAAACATGAAAGAGAAAATGTTATGGTTATATGGTTATGTGGTTATTTCCATATAAAACTTACTCATGGAAAAACTGGGAATGGGAGATGTTATTCAACTTGATGGATATGCCCATCTCATATTTATTTTGGTACAGTTGAGGTAGCATGGTGTCATCTAATTTTATTCAAAATAGAGTATAACTTATAGATGAGTTCATTTACTCACATACTTACACGTTGATGTCTCTTAAATCCAAAGATGCTCAAATAGGCACCTTTGCCTGAATATATTGTATGCACCTCACGCTTACCCTGTTGTTATCTAAAGTCATCATGGTCTTTCCCCCGCCCTTCCACTAACTTGGTTGGCTTCTGTATTCCTTATGCTTGTTATTGTCATGGCCAGTTAAGTGTGAAGAGCTAGAAATCAGTTTCTTTCTTAAGCAGTCCCTCTGCCCTGCCTAATCCTATCTAATTTGTCACCAACTCCAAAAGTTTCCTAGAACTGTCATTTGTTCTTAGTCCCTATTGCCCCTGCCTTGGTTTACCTTAATTATCTTTTTTTTGAACTGTAGTCACAGCAGGTTTTTGGCTTTCTCGATTCCAGTCAATCCTCCACATTGATAACGGAATTATCTTTCTAAAAACAAATCTATAATGTCACCACACACCAAACACACACACACACACACACACACACACACACACACACACACACACCCCTACCTCTGGCTTCTTTCTTTGTAGAAGAAAAGTCAATAGTCTTCACCTGGTGCACAAAGGCATTTTCTCCTTAGTTGCAACCTAACACTTCTTCCAACACAACACCAGAAATTTCAGATGCCCTTAATTTCTTCCAGTGAACTGTGCTAGTTCACAAGTCCTCTTCCTCAAACAGGCTGTTCTTCCTTCCCAGGGCAATTGTCATCCCTTTCTAACTCACAGTACCTACTTTCCCTCTAACACCAACTACAAAGGCAAATTTGACTGACTTCATGCAAGCAGGTGGTTACTCCCTGTTCTGTGCTCTTTTGGACCTTCCCATATTGTGGTACAATTATCTAATTAGTTATAAGTGGTTCACCCAGTATTATTATTAGCCTTTTTTTTTTATTTTACTAGACTGTGGATTCTAGAGGTCTACCACATATCTTAATGATCTGTGTAGCTGTTAGGGTCAAGAAGAGCCTCTGGCATAAAGGCTCAATAAATAATTGTTGAATAAAAAAATGAAGAAATATTGATAATAGCTAATAATTTTATAGTTTATTATGAGCCATGCATTATTCTAGGAGCCATGCATTATTCTAGGTTATTTATATTAACTCATTAAATTTTACCACAGTGCTATCAAATAGATAAAATTATTATCTTCATATTATAGGTGAGACGACATTGAAGTATAGAGAGGTTAAGTAACTTTGAGGTTGATATGGTTTGACTGTGTCCCCACCCAAATTTCATCTTGAATTGTGGTTCCCATAATCCCCATGTGTTGTGGGAGGAACCTGGTGGGAAGTAATTGAATCATGGGGTTGGTTACCTCCATGCTGTTCTCATGATAGTGAGTGAGTTCTCAGGAGATCTGATGGTTTTATAAGGAAATTTCCCTACTCTCTGCTTTGCACTTCTCCTTGCTGTCACCATGTGAAGAAGAACGTGTTTTCTTTCTCTTCTGCCATGATTGTAAGTTTCCTGAGGTCTGCCCAGTCATGCGGAATTGTTTGTCAATTAAGCCTCTTTCCTTTATAAATTACCCAGTCGCAGGTGTGTCTTTATGAGCAGCGTGAGAACAAACTAATACAGAAGTGCACAGCTACTAAGTGTCTGAGCTCTTTATTAAACCCATGCAGTTTGGCTTTAGATATAGGGCTTATTAACAACTATACCTATACCGTACCATTTCTCAGTGTAGCCCAATACTAGAACCCTAAATTAATCAGTTTTTGTAAAATTCTTTTTTTAGGGGAAAGAAAGGGCCATTACAGTAAAATTAAATCACTGGAGATTTATTTGTTGAAAAGTAGTTTCTAACTTATATTAGAGTGGAAACAAAAATTATTTGTCTACTATGACCAAAATATATCATGTTAAATAAATTATACATAAAATAAGATAAAAATGGCACCATCAGCACCTCAGATATGTATTTCATACATCTTTATATATATATATATATATATTTTTTTTTTTTTATTGCATTTTAGGTTTTGGGGTACATGTGAAGAACATGCAAGATTGTTGCATAGGTACACACATGGCAGTGTGATTTGCTGCCTTCCTCCCCATCACCTATATCTGGCATTTCTCCCCCATGCTATCTCTCCCCAACTCCCCAGCCCCTGCTGTCCCTCCTGTTTCTCCCCCCAACAGGGAAAATGTGGCACATATTTCATACATCTTAATGTGCCAGCTGACTTCTGGTGACAGGGTCTGCACCTCCTTGAGTTTTCTGAAACTGTGACAAGTCACGTTGCCTATGCGCAAGCCAGGCTACAAGAGCCAAGGCATTAATGCCCTTTGGGAGCAGCCTTCCCTGACCCTTCAGAGAAGACCCCAACTTGCTTGCTCCTTGAATGAGATTATTCTGGGATATGAGTTTTGTATAATTTCCAGAGTTTCTCTGAGGGGTTAAGCTTCAGTTGTGTACTGTGATAGATGTCTTAACATGTATTCTACATTTTCTGGCTTCCCTACCTACATCATGTTTTCCTATATTTTAAAATATTGCCTTTATATGTCCTACATATCCACTATCTATCACAAATGAGCTATTTTTCTTGGAATGCTTTTCTCAGGATTTGCTTCTGGGAGAACTCAACCAAGACAGTGATGTTTATAATTATTACCCTGGTTGCAAAATGTTGAATAAACAAAGTTTTGAGTGTGCTAATATATTAAGAAGAAAGTTATAGTAACTTGGTGGATACTTTTTATAGTCATTAATTGTAAACTCACCTCAAGGTTCTGCTCTGGGCCTCTGATAATCTGCCCAGTTTACTGTTTCAATTCTTTAATCAAAAAGATAAAACAACCACCTCAACACACACAAGGACTCCACCCAACTCTTCTTTTCACATGGTAGATTCTTCTCAGTATAAAGGAAAATAAGTCTTCCCCTCAAATATACAGGATTTAGCAATGAGAACTGACTTTTATCTACCAAGGGTTGAAGTGGTCACAACTATAAAAAAATTTATTTGGATCTTTTAAGTTTCTCTCTGAGTGAACCACAGGATCTTGACTGGGATTTGTCTTCAGGCAATTTTTTTTTTCTGCTTATGACCCTCAGGCATCTGAGGACAAAGTAATAAGAATGCAGCACCTACTTTTAATATTGTTGGATTCCTAATGGAAATCAGCATTTATTTTGAAAATCATTGTCCGAGACAACTATGATCAAATATACTTGCTTTCAGTTGGAATTTTACTGCCTCATGTGTGTCTAAAACTCTATTTGGAAGTTAGTTTTTATCTTTAATATAAAGGGAAATTATTTTTATTTAATACAAGCAATTTTGTAAGTAAACATCTTAGAAGCTTGGAGTTAGAGCCAGGGGGAGGAGTGAGGGTCCTTGATGGTCAGAAAGTTGGGAATAGAACCCCTCCCTCTTTTTGCCAGGCTCACAGCTTGAGGGGCCAGAGAGAAAGCTGCCTGCAGTAAGAGTGAAGCCAAACATGATATATCTAGGAAAAATAACTCAAACTCTAGTTATTGCATGATCTGCTCCAAAGTATTAGTTATGATTAGGAAAATGAATCTGAGGCCTTTGGAGCAATTCAATTTTATCTGATGGTCATAATCTTAGTGCCTATTGTTAAAGTGCTGCTCCAGTTAGAACAGCAAAATACTGAGCCTCATCAGGAGAATACTAGGGTAGAAGAGAAAAATATGATAGCGTTCTTGGTTTCAAGCCCAGTGCATCTAGTCTTAGAAGAGTTTCATTTGAGCTGTGTGCTGTAAGATAGACCTTCCAAAGCTGAAGACCACCGAATCCCCCCTCATATTTGTAGATTGTTTGCCAGATACTGTAACTAGTTAATTTGCAAATAATTTAAAAACACATTTCATTTCTAATTTCAAAAGCAATCCATTCCTCCTGTGGAAATTAGTGTTAGAAATCTAAAATAGATGAAGAAACTAAATGCTTTCATTCAGCAATAGCTGTTAACTTATACTCCGTTTTACTGATTTCAAATTTGCAGTAATACTTAAATATATAAAACATAAAGTAGAAATCCTTGTTAATCCTATTCTAAATTACTATTAATGAACTGGTACAATGTTTTTTAAATCTCTCAATGTTACGTAACCAAATTTTATTTATTTATTTGTTTCTGTCTTTATTTTTTGAGGCAATGGTGCAATCTCAGCTCGCTGCAACCTCTGCCTTGTGGGTTCAAGCGAGTCTCCTGCCTCAGCCTCCCAAGTAGCTGGGACTACAGGCACCTGCCACCATGCCTGACTAATTTTTTCTATCTTTAGTATACAGACAGGGTTTCTCTATGTTGGCCAGGATGTTCTCGAACTCCTGACCTCAGGTGATTCACCCAACTAGGCCTCCCAAAGTGCTGAGATTACAGGCGTGAGTCACCGAAATTTTTCTAACGCTGAAAACAGAGGAGTAAAAAAAGTTCCTCATAATATTATCACATTGTCTTAACCACTATCTTATTTTGGTCAGTTTTACTTGATTCTTCTATAAATAAACTTCTATTTTTATGTTTGTAATTATGGCATGCATACAATTTTGTACCATACCTTTTATTTCACATTATAAGCATTTTTCAGATTACCACATAGTCTTGTCATGCTTGTATAGTGTTTCACTCAGTAGATGAATAATTTCCCTATATCTATATATTTGTTATTTCACTTATTTAATGTTGCCATGAATAGTTTTGATTAAAAATAATTTAAGATTTCTTAAATTATAGTTTTTCTAGAATGAGGTATAAACTTTACCTGTTGTTCACTGTAGCACCAGTTGTACCAAGTGCAATGTCTGCTATATGGTGTGTTCTTCATAATTTTTTGTTGAATGAACAAATGAAGAAGAATTATTGGATTATATGACATAAATAAACTTTTGTTGCTATTTTTTATCCCCAAAAGTGTAGTATTTTGAACTGGCTAGATACTTTTACAAATGTTAATTGTAAGAAAAACTCAGTGAGGCAATTGTAGAAATGGAGGTTCAGAGTCGATTTACAGTCATATGGCTAATGTGGAACCAGCGTTCAGGTTTACATCCTTTGATGTGCTAACATTAATGTTCTGTTCACTTTGCCACACCTACAGTTTGTCCCTCACCTACATTTTCTGATTAAGAGGATGGAGAAGACAAAGCCCTGGAGGCTTATTGTTAGTGGACAAGGATAGCTGGTTGGCTTGAGCGGAGCTTGTCAAATTGTGGGCTGGGCACCACTCTCAGAGAGCACATCTACAGAGCTGGTCCAATCAGCAGATACCTAATCCCTTCCAAGACTTGTAAATACCAATTTCCAGGGGGATGGAAGGTTTTTATGGGGGTGGAATCTGCATCTTTACCAAGCACCCTGTTGTGTGTTGAATTATGGCCCCCTCCCCACAAAATATGTTAAATCCTAACCCATAGCTGTGAACGTAACAATTAAGTTAAAATAAGGTTATACTAGATTAGAGTGGGCCCTAATCTAATGGCTGGTGTTCTTATAAGATGAGGGAACTGGAGATAAAAGTAGACACAGAGGAGAATCCCATGTGAAGATAGAGAAGACACAGGGGGAGAAAGTCATGTGAAGATAGAGAAGACCCAGGGGAGAAAGCCGTGTGAAGATAGAGAAGACCTGGGGGAGAAAGCTGTGTGAAGAGAGAGAAGACCCAGGGGAGAAAGCCATGTGAAGATAGAGAAGACCCAGGGGAGAAAGCCGTGTGAAGATAGAGAAGACCCAGGGGGAGAAAGTTGTGTGAAGATAGAGAAGACCCAGGGGAGAAAGCCGTGTGAAGATAGAGAAGACCCAGGGGAGAAAGCCATGTGAAGATAGAGAAGACCCAGGGAGAAAGTTGTGTGAAGATAGAGAAGACCCAGGGGGAGAAAGTTGTGTGAAGATAGAGAAGACCCAAGGGAGAAAGCCCCGTGAAGATAGAGAAGACCCAGGGGAGAAAGCCCCGTGAAGATAGAGAAGACCCAGGGAGAAAGCCCCGTGAAGAAAGAGAAGACCCAGGGGAGAAAGCCCCGTGAAGATAGAGAAGACCCAGGGGAGAAAGCCGTGTGAAGATAGAGAAGACCCAGCGGAGAAAGCCACGTGAAGATAGAGAAGATGAGGGGAGAAAGCCGTGTGAAGATAGAGAAGACCCAGGGAGAAAGCCATGTGAAGATAGAGAAGACCCAGGGGAGAAAGCCGTGTGAAGGTAGAGAAGAACCAGGGGAGAAAGCCACGTGAAGATAGAGAAGACCCAGGGGAGAAAGCCGTGTGAAGATACAGAAGACACATGGATGAATGCCATACGAAGACAGAGGCAGAGACTGGAGAGATGCATCTACAAGCCAGAAGACACCAAGGATTGCTGGCAATCATCAGATGCTAGGAAGAGGCAAGAAAGTTTTTTTCCCTAGAGCCCTCAAGAGATTATGGACCTATTGACACCTTGACTTTGAATTTCTAGCCTCCAAACAAGTCACTTGGTTTCTGGTACTTTTAGTAGGGCAGCACTGGAAACCTGACACATACCCAAGACCTTAAATTTGACTAAATTTAAATCCAGAATTGACTGTTTACTAACCTAAAATAGTAGTTTAAACCTAGAAACAAGTAAAGGACAAAATTAAGAGTGTTAGAGCCTCAGTGAAATAAGGACTAATAAACATGAGATGTTTGATTCAATAAAGTTACATTTCAGCACACCTGAGCTGTGTCTCCAACTTTTGAGAGAGGAATAAACCAAATCTTTATCTGCATGCTTCTTATGGCAAAGAAGCAGATCTATCAGAGATATTTGGAAGAAAGCTAACTGTATAGGATATAATTACAATCATGATTAAATTTCATTTTGATCCAAAGCCTACTGTCTTTAATGTCGCCATTAATTTTTAAGGGCCAAATACAGAGCCTTCATGTTAATTGATAAATCACACTTAATATAGCTGTTCAGTAATTTTCCAGAAAAAAAATTGTGCAGTGTAGTAAGCCATGTCAAAATAGTTCTTAATGATTCCCGCCTCCTGATATTCACATTTTGTATAACCCTTCCCCTAGATTGTGGGCTGGACCTACTGACTTGCTTCTGACAAATAGCGTATGGTAAACATAATGACATATCAATTCTAAGATGAGGTTATAAAAGACTGTGACTTCTATCTTTTTCACTCTCTCTCTGGCTCTTCTTGCTTGCTATGATAAATCAAGCTGCTGTGTTGTGAGCTGCCCTATGGAGAGGCCCACATGGCAAGGAACTGAGGGCAGCCAGCCAGAGAGAAACTGAGGCACTCAGTCGAACAACCTGCAAGGTACTAAATCCTGTTAATAGGATTTAGTGTAACACGTGTTAAGTTTAGAAGTGAGTTGTCCATTTGACCTTTGAGATAATAACTATAGCTTTAGTCAAAATCTTCACTGTATTCTTATGAGATCCTGAGCCAGAGAACTCAAGCTGTTCATGGATTTCTAGTCCACGAAACTGTGAGGTAATAAATGTTGTTTTAAGCCACTAAGTTTTTAGGTGATTTATTATGCAGCAATAGATAGCAAATATAAAAGCTATTAAAATGCCTGAACTTTTTCTCCAAGTTTGGAAATTTACAGAGATACTATATCCATCTTCATCATTAGGCAAGTAGCTTAGGTTTCTTTGTTTTAAATGTGAGTAATTTTTATGAATCTCTGCTTAATAATTTGGGCAAACAGGGCAAGTTTTGCCTCTTGCTTTATTTATGAACCTAATAGTTTTATGATAGCGCACTTAGAGGTCATTCCGTCCAACCTCTGTACTTCTCAAATGATGAAGCTATCATTGTATTAATTGTATTAATAGCTTGTCCAAGTAAGATGACCAGATTTAGGAAATAAAAATACAGGATGCCCAGTTAGATTTGAATTTCAGATAATCACTGAATCATTAAAAAATATAAGTATATACCATGTAATATTTTGGACATACTTACATTAAAACATAATTTGATGTTGATTTGAAATTCAAATTTAATTGGTGTCCTGTATTTATATGGCAACCCTATGCCCAAGGTCAGATAACCAATTACTAACAGAGTCTGCATTAGCAACCAGGTGTCTGGTTTCCAGGCCAGTATTCTTCTTCCCACATGATGCTGTGATGCTGATGAAAGTCTTGCTTTAGAAACTCATCTTGTGGTTGTACATGTTTGAAGTTTTAATGTAGTAACCATTACTGAACTGCTTTTGGAAGGAGCTCATGGGTCATTAAAGGACAAAACTGATGTCTTTTATATAATCAATGGATTTCATTCTGCAAATGAAAGTCCAGTCTGAAAGCATTAATGGAAGGCAGCTGTGGACGCTGATGTTCCTATAATAGCGAGCAGGACTAAATGTTGTTAGTTTCTGACTTGACTGCATTAATATAATGATTTTAAGTATGCAGACATATTATGAAAAGGGACAATTTGTGGGAAGAAAATTGAATCAATTTAAAGGAGCTTTTATATTTGTATATTTAACATATGCAGATCTATAGGCATTAAAGTAATTATATGAAATACATAAAAGTATGCAGTAGGTATTAAGAAGCCCTCTGCTAACGGGTACTAAGAGACTTTAAGCCTATGAGTGATTGCTCTCTAATTAGAATTAGTGTTTCTTTGCTGGTGTTATTGAACTTAGAATATCTTTGATTGTTTAAATACATTTACGCAGATAATTTACATAATCTGTTCTTGTTGACAATTGCTTTATGTATAGTCACTTGAGGATAACAATTGTGATGATAAAATAGGGACTGGTAGAGAAAAAAAGGAGAAAAATTAAAAGAGCCCAGTGATTATGAAGTTTGAATGAATGCAGCTCAGATTTTGGGCCTTTGGTCATTAGTTCATTTATTCCAGTGCATCCAGAGACCTATAAGTGCTTTATATTTTATAGATTAAATAAAATTGATCGTTACTTTCCTGACATTCCACCAATAAATCTTTAATGATTTTGTTCTCTTTAGGGACAAACAGCCAAATAAGGCATCAACAGTAACTTGGAACTCAACTAAATGTTAGGAATCTTTTATGGTGAATAATTGTATTTATACTATTTTTGTAATTAAATACTAGGCTAAGCTCACAGTATTGATTATATATATATATATATATTTATACAAATAAATGTATATTCTTTATTAAATATAAGGAAATTATCTTAACATCTGTGAATTAAGTTAACATCTGTGAATTATTTTTAACAGATGTTAAAATAATTTCCTTATAATAATAAAGAATGAGCAAACAATGCTTTACTTTTAACAAAATGTTTTCACTTATCTCCACAAATCTCCAAAACAACCCTAAAAATAGGCTTGAAGAAAAAATAATGTGCTTAAGGTCACAGTGATAGAGTGTGGCCCAGCTTGGTTTCAGCAAATTTTTTGACTCCAAACCCAAGTCTTTCAACTATGCCACACTGCCTCTAGATTTTGGATACTGTTTCATTGAAAACTGTATTCACCTTGCAAAAGTAAAGCCAGTCTTGTAATGAAACCAGGATTTATTTGTCAGGCACTCTAGAGACTTGTTTTCTGGAATTTAGCATTTAGAATCTCTTGAAGCTTGAAAATGACTTATTCAGAAGTACTAAAGAAAGAGGAATGGAAATTCACTTTTTCCATTTAGAATTCTCATGGCTAATCACATCTTCACTCAGAGTGGTGCATCTCTCTGAATATTTTATCTGAGTTCTTTGCAGCTGATTTAAAATTGTGCCTAAGCCACTGCCCTGAGCCAGTCCATAGGATATGCCCCATAATTTTTCATTGACTGGCTGGCTGACCTAAGGCTTTAAGGGCAGATGTGAGGAGTGCTAAGGTGGCTGAGAGAATATGCAGAATATCCTAGGGGCCAAGAAAAGAACCAGAAATTAAAAGGATATGAAATCTAATCTTTGAAGAAAATACAAGCTACAAAAGAATCTTTGAACTATCTGTGTTAGTGTTTGATTGCGTTGGCATAGACAATGGAGTACTGAGTGCATTTGTTTTTTGGTCTTTACTGGTAATACAATACATTATAAATCAGTAATCCTATGAGTTTATTTTGCACTCTAAAATCGTCATTAGTCTTACTAGAGGTCCTGAACATTAGTAATTGATTTCATCCTTCAGCAAACTGAGCTGAGGACTTCTAGGCATTTGGGCATCAGATTTTTTTGAATCAAACGTTTTATAATACTCATGTGGCCTCTCATATCCATGTACCTCTGATGAGTGCAAATCCCTATATAAAGTGGAAGTCACAGAATAAGATGACTCCACTTTTTCTTCTCTAATTCATTTCATCAACATTTTTCCCCTCCCCTACTACTCCCTCCCACCATGGACAAACATTCATGGACATCTTGATACCATTACCTGTTACTCTTCTGAGAAACTTGGGGACAATAATCTTAGTGATTTCCAAACACCAATTTTATCAGTCTTTTTGATTAGTCTTTTACTTCAAATTTTTATTATTTTCTAGTTACATTTAACTCCTGAATTCACAGTACATCCCTGAGGTATCTTTTGTGGACTATTTTTGCATCAATATTTTATTCTGAGCTTGCTGTACTTTACTTTGCCACCTCTTGATCTATGCTGTTTATATTATGGCAAACTTTTCCCTAGGCTTTGGTAGTTTTGTATAACAGATACTTTCTGAATGTAGTCTAAGGTATTTCCACCCAATCAAACAACTGATGAGAACCTTAAAGTTCCTTTGACCGTGTGAATAATAACATTTGCTGAGTATTTACTATGTGCATGCAAATGCCATGCTGTGTTCAATACTCATCTAGTGATCACAACAGCCGTAAGAGTTAAGTATGCATATTATCACTCACAGATGAGGAGCATAAAGCTTTTGTAGACACAAAATGACTTGCCCAAAGTCAACAGAAAGGTAAAAGGTAGAGAAGGATTTGATTTCATGACTTTGGCTCCAAAGATCATGATCTCCACTGCTGCATTTCAGTACCTGTTCTTTGTCACATGGTCTCTTACTGAGTTTTGAATTCCTATTGAGGTAGTATATTAGCCCATTTTCATGCTGCTGATAAAGACATACCCAAGACTGGGTAATTTACAAAAGAAAAAGCTTTAATGAACATACAGTTCCACATGGTTGGGGAAGCCTCGCAATCATGGTAGAAGGCAAGGAGAAGTAAGTCACATCTTACATGGATGGCAGCAGGCAAAGAGAGATCTTGTGCAGGGAAACTGCCATTTTTTAAAACCATCAAATCTCATGAGACTTATTCACTATCACGAGAAGAGCATGGGAAAGACCCACCCCGTGATTCAATCATCTCCCACAGGGGTCCCTCCCATGATGTGGGAATTAAGGGAGCTACAAGATGAGATTTGACTGGGAACACAGAATCAAACCATATCAGGTAGGGACTTTGCTTTCAAACAATACAAAGAATATATCCTTGGTATAATTCAAAATGGCACTCCAGTTATATGTTAAAGATAGTTATTTCAATGTCTGTTTTTCTGTGTATGTGAGTGTGTATGCAGAAAGAGAGCATATTAGTTGTTTCATGCTGCTGATAAAGACATACCCAAGTCTGGGCAATTTACAAAAGGAAGAGGTTTAATTGGACTTGCAGTTCCATATGGCTGGGGAAGCCTCATAATCATGGCAGAAGGCAAGGAGGAACTCTTACATGGGTGGCAGCAAGCAAAGAGAGAGCTGTGCGGGAAAACTTCCCCTTATAATAACTATCAGATCTCGTGAGACTTGCTATCATGAGAACATCATGGGAAAGACCTACACACATGATTCGATTACTTCCCACCAGGTCCCCTCCCACAACATGTGGGTATTCGAGGTGAGAATTGGGGTGGAACAGAGCCAAACCATATCAGAGAGTATCCATAGGAATTTTTTTTTTTTTTTTTTTTTTTTTTACTGAAAATGGTTTATTTAGGCAGAGAAAGAAATAGAGAAGAGAAAGAGTAGCTTCCACAATGTTGTGGAAGGGGATCCAGACATGAAGTCCCAGGAATTTTTTAGATAAGAGTGTGCCTGGAACACATATGTTAGAAATCCATCAATACTGGCTTTGATTTCTGCTGCACACTGTTTAGCCTGCATAGTCATTTCTTGCATCTTCAGCTCACCAGGGTACAGGCCAAATTTTCAAATAGCAGTTCTACTTATATATATGTACAGGAAATGTAATTTGGTCTTGCTTGAGGGTTTCATTTGAGGAATAAAGACTACAAGAGGCTAATCAAGGTGCTCCTACCCATAATTTTCTAGCAGCCCTTGTGCAGGTTACTTTCTTTGGCAAAATCAAAGTCCCAACCCAAAGCAAGTTAGATGATTTCTAGAAACAATTCATTACTTTTCACAGATTTAGGCCTGAAATACTTACCAGTAGGCAAAAGGATGTGAATCAGATTGGAGGTGGGGTGAAAAATAACCATTTAATAAGAACCAATTAGACTGAGCACGGTGGCTAATGCCTGTTATTCCAGGACTTTGGGAGGCCAAGGCGGGTCGATCACAAGGTCAAGAGATAGAGACCATCCTCGTCAGTGTGGTGAAACCCCGTCTCTACTAAAAATACAAAATTTAGTTGGGCATGGTGGTATGTGCTTGTAGTCCCACCTACTCAGGAGGCTGAGGCAGGAGAATCACTTGAACCAGGGAGGTGGAGGTTGCAGTGAGCCAAGATTGCACTATTGCACTCCAGCCTGGCAACAGAGTGAGACTCCATCTGAAAAAAAAAAAAACAAAAGGCCCAATTGTTAATAAGCTTGAATAGCAACTAAAAACACAGAATCTATAAAATCACCTCAGGACCTGGTACATTAACAACACTAAATATGTATTTGTAGAGTGAATAAATTAATAAAAAGAAAAGATCAAATGCTGAGTTTTAGAGTCTAGTGAGTGGATTTATAGAAAGGAATTTAAAATAACTTTTTATAGTCAGTTACTCTTATTGAAACCTTCCAATAATATATCCTGTAATAATAAAAGCATCAGAATATAAGGATAAATGTACAGGTTTTTTGTGTATTTCTAGAGGAAAAACCCAAGTGATGCTTGAAGTTCAAATGAATTTCCATTGTATCTGTATCTGAAGAGCTTGAGTTTTGTTCAGATATTAAAAAGCCCTCCCATTTGGCCTAGAAATGGTTCCTTGGGTAAGAAACTCTGCCTCTGCAAGGCTTTGTGTCCTTTTCTGTAAACTTTTTGATACAAAGCAGATGCTTTCTGAGATATCCTCTATTAGAGATATTCTATTTTATTATTTAAAAATAATAGTTATAAAAATTAAATCTGCATGAAAATAATAATTCTGCCAGATATGGTCTGGGGCTTTAGCTCCCTTCTCTCCATACCCAAGCCATCAGTCACCTACAAACTACTTCGAATAAGCTTATGATCTGGAGAAAAACAGTGGGCTTGTTATGCAAACTAAGCTTCAAGATAAGCTCCTTGGTCATTCACTCCCTTACCCTATATTGCTATCTCAAAACTCCTTCAAAGTAAAAATCCTAGGTCTGCTATTCTTAGGACTTGGTCTGTAGAATAAAGCAATACATACAAGTAGGATTAGAATAAGTCTTTATGACATTTAAAAGACACTGCTCTTTAAAATGTGCATATTCTTTGAGAAAGTTAGTTTTAAGGTCTTTTCATAAGAGCAAGATTTTGGAGAAGAAAACATGGGGAAGGAGAAAGGGAGTATGGAGGGAATGGAATAACCATAGAGAAGAACGAGGCATCAAGAGGTGGCTGTGAGGATGACAGGCCCTTCCAGATCTGTCTGAGGAAAGATGTGCTTGGGCGTTGGGCCCACAGCCTTTGAGTCCTCCGTAATCTCTTTTCCTCCCCTGCTTCATACCAAGTGCATCAGTGAATCCTGCTAACTTTCCCTTCAAGTATGCCCAGAATCTAACAACTTTTCCCACCACCACAGCTCCTGCCATGGACAAGGCACTGCTATCTCTTGTTGCAGAGGCATTCTGAAACTGATTTTCTGTTTTTGCCCTTCAGAGTCTATCCTATTCTCAATATAGTAGCTAGCAGCCAAAGGGACCCTCAAAAACCTAGGCGAGATTAGCCACTCCTCTGCTCAAAACCCATTTGAGTGGTTTCCCATTTCATTCAAAGTCAGAGTCAAGCTACCTACCAGAGTCTCCACCCTGGCTCCTGTTAGGTACAATCTGGTGAGCTTTAAAGAAGTATGGATGTTGGAACCTGATCCCAGAAACATCAACTTCATTGTTTTTATAATTGAGCTCATTGCTATTTGCTGAAAGCTCTCTAAGTCATTTGAATGAGAATCCAGGGTTGAGAATCACCACCCATCAGAATCTGCTTGCCCTCCCTCTTCTTATCTTTTCATTCTTATTCCCATCCTTCAGTACACCCCAGACACACAGGATACCTGGCACCCCAGGTACTCTCCCCACCTGTGTTTGTGCTGGCCAGTGCTCCCTCTAGTACTCACATAAAGCCTGGTAAACCTCCTACCAGTCTTTAAAGTGTTGAATACTCTACACAAGGATCCCTAGAAAATCATAAGCAGAATAATATTGATTAGCCTCTTGTAATGTTTCCCACTGAATCAAACTCCTCAAGGTAGATTAGATTGCATTTCCTTCACATACAAGTACATTGGCCATATGATAATTTAGCCTTCACCCTGGTGAGCTGAGGCTGCAAAGTAAATAGTTGTATAGTCCAAACTACTGTCAATAGGAATTGGAGCTAGCATTGATGGATTTTCTGCACACATGCTCAGAGCACCTTCTTATCTAACAAGTCTTCCACAAACATATGCATGTAACCTTACATAGGTATGTATCACCATACTCAGCTATATTTTTGGTATTTTTTGTAGAGACAGGATTTCACCATGTTACCCAGACTGGTCTCGAACTCCTGGATTCAAGGGCTCTACCTGCCATGGCCTCCCAAAGTTCTGGGATTACAGGCATGGGTCACTGTTACAGGCCTAAACTGAGTTAATTTTTTGTTTGTTTGTTTGATTTGTGAAACAAGAGCCTCTCAAGGAAGTCTTTGCTTTGGAATAATTGAAGGATTGCAGTAAATCCACTTCCTATTGTTAATAAGACAGTTCCATCAGTACCAGACTCAAAATTCCCTTTCTGAAATCTCAGTAACACAAAGAATATCTCACGCTGATTTGACCTATGGAGATGACTAGTTGTAAAGGTACTAACAAACTGTTTTTATTGGAATATGTTTTTTTCTTGATAGTGCTCTGAGACAGCCAAGTAAAAAGGGCTCCCCAGAGAACCTCTGACTGGCCTATGCACTGGGAGGATGGGGTGGGTCTTCAGGAAGTTTGCACCCATTGCAGGGGGGAGAAGCCTGACCTCTCCTGTTCCTGGGTGGTGATCTGGAATTCAGTTGGTGAGAAGGGGACTTGTTAACAGGAACCCCTCTGGCTTTGCTGCTTTTTCTTTCTTTTTCATCTAATAAATTCAATATTTTTCACCCTTCTATGTGTCCTATGTGTCTACAAGCCTAATCTTTCCTAGTTGTGTGATAAGTACCCAGTGTTTAGCTGAACTGAGGAGAAAGTCCTACTACAGCCCCACCATGTAATAGACAAAATTGAGACTATCTATTAAAAAGTGAGAGTTGCAGCCTCCTAAAGTTTATTGTTCTCTATAATTTAGGGCAACACAACTTTCCATTTGTCTATAACAGAGATACAATTTCAGTCCTTAACAGTTGTCATCAAGTCTGACAAAATGGCCTCCTCTTGACGACATGGCTTCCGTCTTCCCAAAGAGTCTTGGTGTATTGAGACCTGCAGCCTTGTAACTGGAAGATAAGAGCTGTCTTGTGTTTCTTTTCTTTCTTCACACAGCAGCCAGACATGGTGCTCTGCATACAATAGGCATCAAAGAATGCTATTGATGGAATGTCTGGGTGTTTCAGTCATTTGGAATGCATATCATTACCTATTGTTCATATTTGAAGCACAAACAGCATTAATACTAGTGGCCTGTGGCTTCTGAATTCCTTTCGCAGCTCTCTCTTCATTTAGTCTAATTACTGTAATGGGCAGAGCACCCCTTCTGTTTTGACAGTTAAGATGAAGGAAATTGAAAATTCGAAAAGACCATAAAGGACAGAGTCTCAAGAAAAGAATCCATTAAAGTCAGTTAAAAGTTATCTCAAATCCTCAGCATCCAATGTCTCTTATTTAAAATTTCCCATTTTGTTAAAGCACAAATGAAGTGGCTCCTTTTTCTCCCTCCCCTGAAGATCACAAAAGCCATTTCGCTTTGGAGATGATTCCTCTACTTTTGTGTGTAAGTGTACTTAGAATTTTATACAGGTATGAATAAGAATAGCCAATCTTATCCTTTGTCATTTCTGGAAGTGAATTTTCTCCTTGCATCCTCTGAAAGGGTGAATAGAGAAAGGGCATATGAAGAGCTGGTAAGTGGGGCTGTTTATCCGTCTGCTGTAAGATTAATAACACACTACAAAATTCTCAGTTATTGTATTTATGAGCAAAAATAGCCTTAGGCAAAACTGAGAAAGTTGTCTTAGCTATCAACAAACTTTTATTTTCTTTATCTCCTTTGCTAATCTCCTTCTCAAACTTCTAGAACTTAGTGCCCAGCCTTTGTGCTGCCCCTTAGATGCCCAAGCCCAAACCCACCCCTAGGCCTATGCTTCAATATTCCCTCCAGGGAGGCACAATATTGTGCCAGACTCTTTGTGACTCCTTTCTCTTTTTTCTAATGTGCCCTCCTCCCAGGCTTTTCTTGGTATCCGGCTAATAAATGTGATCAACTCCTTCATTTAAGGTAGAAATGACCAATTATTATTTAATGTGTTACAGAAGTGTTGCATCATATGTACATTTAACTTAAATAAATCACACGTGAGCACAGGGTTTGGGGGCTGAGGAAGATGACAGAAGAGGAATTAAATGGTGAGAGAGTCACGGATTTTCCATTTCATTAGTCAACCAAGGCTGTAACAAAATACCATAGACTGTGTGGTTTAAGCAACAGAAATTTATTTTCCTGCTATTCTGGAGACTGAAAGTCTGAGATCAGGTTGGCATTGTGGTTGGGTTCTGGTGAGGGCTCCCTTCCTAGCTTGCAGACAGCTACCTTCTCACTGTGTCTTCACATGGCAGAAAGAGAGAATTCTATCTCTTCTTCTTTCTTATAAGGCTACAAATCTTATTGTATTAGGCTCTACCCTTATGATCTCATTTAACTTTAATTTCCTCCTAAAAGTGTATCTCCAAAAACAGAGCTTCAACATGAATTTGAGTTTGGGGGTGGCACAATTCAGTCCATAGCGCTTATTCTACTCTATCTGTGAATGCCCAGGAATCCCAAGATGGCAGATTGGTCTGTCTGCTTTTTTTGTATAGGTGTTTTGTATAGGCTTTTCCTTGGTCTGTCTGCTTTTTTTGTATAGGTGTTTTGTTGAGCCAAGTTTGATTCTAAACTCAAACTCAGTTCAACATCTCTGCTTTCATTGTATAGGTGTTTTGTTGAGCCGAGTTTGATTCTAAAATTTAAACCTATGTAAATTTTCTTCCGTATGGCTAACTACTTCATCTGATGATTAGTTGAATAAATAATTATCTGTTCCAATAATGTTATTGAAAGAAACTTTGGGAAGAAAAAACCCTGATTTGTTGAGCAATGGCACATGGAGGTGTTTTACTTCATAGATGATTTAAGGAACTTTCAAAGGTAATTTTATGTGTATGTGATTTTTTTACCTTAATTACTTTTAGAACTGAATAGGACTTCATTATACTTTTGGATTTTAATAAGCTTGAATAGTATAACCCAAGGTCATGAGTAGCTTAGGGATTAGGGAGTACTTGTTAGGGTATATTTGTGGTATGGAGACTAAGGGATACTTTAAAGTAGGCATAGGTGATGTTCTACTCTAACCATATATAATAATAAAGAAGTCATTTTTATGTATGACTCTGTGATGGCTATAAAATAAACCCTCACATAAAAATAACATGAAATACAAAACTCTAGATGGCTAGTTTATTAATGCAGGGGAATATTGATCAATATGATGCAGAAGTGGTTGGTCAATTAGTTCTATACAGTGAGAGAGACATTTTCAGATGTGCTTCCCTGGAGACTTGCTCTCTTCTTATTAAAAGCTGAGTTTACAAAGAAATAATTCCCAGATAGGGGCAGTTGCAGAACAACTTATTTAACATTTACTTATTCAGGAGATATGTAAGTATTGACTACATACCAACACCAAAAAGCCCATTGCTTTCATACAATTATCTTGTTTTAGAAATAATGCCCCATTACTCTTTCACAAACATCATTTAACATAGGCAGGAATCATAAGCCTCATTTTGAATTTGGGGACTTAGAGGTGCAAAAGGGTTTATTTTTAAAGATGAAAATACCAACAGAGTACCCTCTGCATGTCTCATTTTAAAACCTTGAGAGAATCTACTTGGCCAATGAATGAACTGCTTTGTATCTGATCATACTCCAGATTTGGGAGAGGAGTAGAAATATGATTGAGGATGTGAGCTGCAGCTATTCCTAGAAGGAGAAATGCACAGTTAGTACAAAACATAACCAGTATACTCACCAGCAAGGTGAAGTAGAGAATATTTTTCAGCTGCTCAGCTAAAAGAAATAAAATCTGTACTTCAAAAAGTAGATTCCTGGCAGTGGCAAGATAATTTTTAATTAACATCAGAGTTATTTAACATTTTCTTAGCTAAAACTACCCTTAATCATTTTTGTCCTCTTTTGCATGGAAAAATGTAGATGGTACTACATGTGTTCTTGGCTGTTTCAAATCCATTAAGAACAGGTCCCCAAAATAGGGAGGATGCGTGGGTTATTTTATTGTTGTTATTGTTTTACCTCTTGTTTAAACTATGGTGCTCACACCACACACACACTTATATCTGTGTTTTAGAACAGTGAGGAATGAGCAGTGACTTCCCCAAACAGATCTCCATCTGCCTGTCCTGAGGATGTTGCTGTCAGGTAAGATCTTCTCCCAAGGTGAATTAAATATCTTACTGCTAACATATTAGGAGAAGGAAGAGTCCTCAAAAAAAATACTGGGCAAGGAAATTTCTAAGAAAAGAATGTAAAATGGGTCTGGATGTGCTTATTTTATTCCCAGTTATACTAGCAAAATAATAGCAGGGATGGAAGAAAAAGATGAAAAAGGTAGATAAAGTTCAACATTTTAGGCTAAAAATTGGGCCACATTTTTGAAAGGGAATTATTGGTAAAGAGCAAAGAGAAAGTAGGGAGCAACAGAATAATTCATTTTGATCTTAAGTTTCAAAAAAGTGGCAAGAACTTGATTCATTATTTCTTATATGTCCAGCTATGGGTTTGACAGATGGCTTTATGAAAGCGCCCCAGAAAGTCAAGTATATTTGGAAAGCTAATGGAAACGTGGTCAGACCTTTGAGCTTTAAAGATCTATCTTAATTCATTACTCCAGGTCTATTCTCAGTAATGAATTAGTGAACCTGAACCTGAACCTGAACCTGAACCTGGTACAAGAAACCACTACTTTCTAGAGGAGCTGTGTTATAATTACTTGTCAAAACAAAACATTTAAAACCATAGACTTGGAATTAAGTTGGATTGGGGGATCCGTCTCTGATCATACCTCCTAAAGCCTCTTGTCCCTAGATAAATTACTCTGTTTTTCTAGTCCTGAAATTCCTCTTCCAAACAGTGAAAATTACCTTGTTTGGTAAGGATTGTTGAGATGATTAAATGAGATAATACATGTTATGTACTGGCTAGTATATGATGGAGGCTCAAAAAAAAAAAAAAGAGTTTCTATTACTGTAATTTACTTGCCTTTTTCTAGGGTAACCAACCATCCAGGTTTGCACTAAAAGCCCTGGACTCTCTAGGTTGTAACACTGAAAGTCCCATGTCCTGGGAACCTCTCAGTCCTGGGTGAACTGGAATGGCAGCTGCCCTAATCATTCATCTTTTGGGACACTGCCTTTTCAGCCAAACCTCCTTGATTCCGGTATGAACTCCATGTGCTCCTTATTCTCTTGGTGCTTCCTAGCAAGTTAATTTAAAGAGATCCTCACACGGTGCTTAGTATGTGCCACATTCTGTTTTCAGCTTTTTCAAATATTTACTTACTTAATCTTCATGAAAACTCTCTAAGGCGGTACTTTTATTATCCCTATTTACAGATGAGGAAACTGAGGGGAGAGAGTGGTTAAGTAAATTGCAGAAGGTCCCACAGTTATATAGGGGAGGAGCTGGACAACTGAAGCTTTCAAATTCTGATTCTGGAGTCCATGCTGTTAACCACCACCCTTATGCTGCCTGTGAAGAATATGTCTATTCTAATCAGTAGTATCTTGAATCAAGATGAGAATTCCATTTTTAGCTCTTTCACTGATTTAAAACTTCACTTTATACCTCTGAGTTTGCAGAGACATAACCTGAGGGAAATACTTAAACTGAGGAGATGTTCAGGTTTTGCAGCATCGTCATGGGGAAAAGGACACTATGAAAGGCAGGACAGTAATATTGTCAGATGATATGGTAGGCCAAGTTTTCCCCTGTCTTTCAGATCCCTGTTTTTCACTTTTATCCTCACACATTATTATAGATGTTTTTCTTTAAAATGAGCTGGTTCCTTTGAAAGAGGGAAAAAGAAAGATTTGACAGAAGAAAACACCAAAAACATCTAATCAACTATTTTGACTGTGGATTTAGGTAGTCATATAAAAATTGTTAGCATCATCTAGATTTTAAATGTTATTTATGCTGTATTTTGAATTAAGTGCTCATTTTTAAATTGAAATATCTTGTTCGTCCCCCTTCCACCCTGACACTTCTCACCCCAAGTGCATATTCACACAGCTTTCTTAGTCTCTTGACTATTGGCAAGTGGTAAAAGCTTGATTAATAGTTACATGATTTTGCCACAGTAGCCTGAGGCTCTTTAATATGAATAGTGGTGCAGGTGAGTTGAGTACATGCTCAAAGGTCCCTGAGTCTTCTCTTTGCATATCCAATTTACCACTTTTCCTGGAAATATTTGAGAATATGGAAATTTTCTGCCTGTCCCCTTTCACTGATGTGTTTAGAATTCATAAATGCTTTATTCCAGGACATTTTTCTTTAAGTCACAAATTTAAATTCAACAGAAGGCATGCGACATCATTTCATGTTATTTCATATGTTTTGATGGCAGTCAACATGAGATTTCTGAAGGGTAAGGTGCTATTTTGGGTACTTTCTGAAATAAAATGGTGGTGCTCAAGATTATTCTAGAGCCGTTTCACACAGCACATTCTGTTAGCCCCTAGAATACAAACCAGAATTTGCCTCTCACAGACATGCTACCAAAGAATGTCTTCATTATCAGCTTTTAAATCAATTTCAGAAGTCTTTGACCTCCTGATTTATGCAAGACATGGTGCTCACATGTCCTTTTTTGAATGTTAAGTTTCAGAAGATGAAGTCCCTGACTTTAAGAAATTGTGTCCAGAGGGATACAAAGTAGAGCATGATAAGATTTATAATGGAAGTGCAAAGAGCTCTGGAAAGGCAGAAAAGAAGATAATTGCTTATGACGGAGGGAGGGAGAGGGAAAAGACTGGCTGAGGCATCTTAGAAGAGGTGGCATTTGAGCACACCCTTGAGGGATAACTAAGATACGAACAAATAGAGATGAGTAAGAAGGACGGTTCAAGCTAAGAGAACAACGAAAGAAAAGGCATATTAGGCAAAAGACAAAGGAGGAAATGGCAAAGCTTCTGAGGAGAATGACAGGTTGCGCTACGTGTCTGGCACAGAGGGGTATCCATGCTGTTCTGCCAGGGAGAGGGGTGATACTCAGGTATAATGCCAGGAGGTCTTGGCATGCTTTTAGTGTGGATTTGTTTTAAGGGAGTAATTGCTTGAGTAATGTATGTGAGATTATTGAATATAATACAGGACACAGAAAAGTTGCTCAGTGGTTGACTATAATGACTATCATCTTTATTTTTGGAAGGTCTCATAACTAGGAGTGACCAGATCATGTTTAGAAGAAGTTCTTAGCTGTTTATTTCCCTCCATCTACAAAGTTCTTTATTCTCTCACCAGCACTTAAAAGCAATAGGAGGGGGAAAAGTGAGCAGAGAGGACATCAGTCCTGGCATTTGATGATGTGGCAATCTTACCATCCATTTCTTAAGAAGTTTTGTTATGCCAGCTTTAAAGTAAACAATACAACCAACAACTATTTATCAATGGAAGGAAATGATAATAGTCATTAACATTGCAGATAACATTTTTTGAGCATATAGTGCATGCCAAGTACTATTCTAGGTCCTTCATGATGTTACTTCATTTCTTGTCCCCCACGAGAACCCGATGAGGTAACTGGCCTGGAAGGTGGAATTGGCAGAGCCTTCACAAAGAAGTCAGGTCTAGAGAAGACCTTGGAGAGAGGAAGAATTCCAAAGGTTGTATACAACAAAGGACAGGGTGTCTTGATAGAGAAAATGTGAGCAAATGAATGAAAATACATGTATTTTCATAAAAGATAAACTGAAACTGGGAAAGGTCAATAATTTACCTAAGGTTCAGGATTCGAATCTAGCAGGACTAACTCTGAGATTTACATTTTTAACTCTACAGCTTGAGTCCAGGTTGTAGGACCCCAGAACCTATGTTTGTTAATCCCTCTTTTACAGTGCTCTCCAAGTTGAAAAATTCAGACTTTTACAAATATTAATATAATGAGTGCCTTTTATGTAAAACATATATTAACCACCACATGGAACTTTGCTCTCAAGTAACTTATCCTACCAAGGGAAGCTCAATATCCAGGTTAGATGCACTTCTCTTTCATTTTTATATTCTCATTGAATTCACTGAAAGAAAAAGAAAGGCATAGCATTCATTGAATACCTAATATTGACATGAATTAATACTTCATATACATAATTGTCTAAAATGGCTTCCTGAAATATAATTTACCTATTTAAAGTGTTCAATTCAACATTTTTCAGTATTTTTAGAGTTGTGCAGTCATCACCACGATCCGAATTTGGAAAATGTCATCATTTCATCTTGCCCAAAAACACATATTCATAAGTAGTCGCTGTCCACTCTACCAACCCATCCATCCCCTGCTGAAGGGGAAGCATTAATCTTTATGTATCTATAGATTTACTTATTCTGCACATTTCATATATAAAATCAAGAAAAATGTGGTCTTTTGTAAGTGACTTTTTCTACCTGGAAGAGCATACTGTTTCCTAGATTCATCCCTGCTGTAGGAGATAGCAGTTTTTCATTTTTTTTTTTTTTTATTGTTGAATAATATTCCATAGTATAGATATATGGCCACTTGTATTGGAGTGACATTTGGGTTCCACAAGCAGGATGCTGGGCTGGGACAGCTGCCACTGGCCTTCTCAACTTGTCTCTCCTTGTATGGAACCTCTGCCTTATGAACGAGCAGAGATAAGGGCGGGCTACGCCTAGGATTAAAGGCCTATCACCTTAGGTAGAACTCCTAACCCAAGAGTAGGGGCAGGGTAGAGGAAGAGACCTCTCAGCTGTTTTTGTCTAGTATTAAAATCTCTGCAATACAGATGGTGGATAGCAGGGTAGGGAGATGTTACAGTTCTCAACTGGGAGCTGGGAGAAGACAGAGCCCTGTGTTCTTGGTTTTACCAACCTGGAGTGGAGCTTCCGTCATGCCGAGCTGGGTGTAGTGAGGAAGAAGACTGCCACAGACTCTTGTTGTTTGGTAGGTTGAAGGTGTTTTTTTCTTCCCATCAGTTATGGATGTTTTGCTGGGAGAGGATCTCAGAGTTCCCTATACCACCATTTTAGAAATCATCTAGCTGTGCATTTAATCTTTATAATTTTTAAACTTATTTTCTCTGTTAATCACTAGAACAACCTAAAAGTAAGGTAGTAAACATCAGAGCCAGGGCTTGAATCTGACATTTGAACAGTACTTTACTGTGGTACATGCTTGGTAATATTTTCTGAATAAATTAATGAACCAAAAATATCAAGCAATACAATTTAGGAATGAGTAAGTTTGCAGATGATGGATAGTGATAATAAAGGCTACTGTGGTTGGGTTGAGAGAGACATCATGAAGCATTATTTTTGCTATGATTGGAAAAATGTAATTTCTCACAAACCACAGAACTCTTTGTACCTAAACGAGTGGTCTTTATGACCAAAATACACTGTACAGCCAATTAATCAATTCTGCAATAGTAGTGGTGCTTAATTCATTGTGAGAGATGGTGCATTTGGTGATTTCACATACAGTACAAAACCCTTGGAGGGGGAAGTGGCTACTTAATATTAACATTGCTGGAATTCTGGCACCTTGGGGGCATGTTTGGGAAGGCTGCAGGGAGTTTTATTTGCCCAGTGCGCAGTGGGGTTGCTGCAAGTAATTGAAGATAATAAATACATGGAGGAAGGTAGAGAAAAAGAGCAATTTCTGAACATATCAAGTAATGTCCTAATGAGCAGGGAGCTTACCTCGGAATGATAAAATGTTTGAATGGTCAGGCTTGGTTCAGGAAAACAGGCTGATGATTTAGGATGTTCTACTGTGGTATAATGCATATTATCTTTTAATCCAATACCTGCAAAGAATATGTCCCAATTTTGGAAAAATGAGAGAAAGAGAGAGAGAGAGCAAATGAAATGAAGGTTTGTAGCCCTAGGGATACTGTAAGCTTTCTTTGCCTTTATTGTGGTATTAGGTATGGAAATGACAAGAAGTCCTAAGAGAAATTAGTGAAGTTAGTGTGACAAGGGCCAATTCCCAAAGCTTTGTCTTGTTGAGCTCATGTCAGGAGATATGAAATCAAAAGCAGAAAAACGGTATGTGGGAGGTATTCTAGAGGCCCACTTAGAACTGGCAGGAATGATGTTAACATGATGATTCCTTATAACTATGCAGTTTTGCAGCCTGTGGAGCAGTAGCTCAGGAAGGAGTATAACTTTCCAAGGAGAACATACTGCCAGTTGGTGAAAAGGAGAAGAGATAATGGGCAATGTTCTCACTCATAGGCGGGTGTTGAACAATGCGAACACATGGACACAGGGAGGGGAGTATCACACACTGGGGTCTGTCAGGGGGAATAAGGGGAGGCATAGTGGGGGGTGGGGGAGTTGGGGAGGGATAGCATGGGGAGAAATGCCAGATATAGGTGATGGAGAGGAAGGCAGCAAATCACACTGCCATGTGTGTACCTATGCAACAATCTTCCATGTTCTTCACATGTACCCCCAAACCTAAAATGTAATAAAAAAAATAAATAAATAAAAATAAAAACACACACACACAAAAAAAAGCAAAAAAAAAAAAAAAAAAGAGAAGCTTCAAAGGTGTAAATGGAATGGTAATCCTGGCAAGGATAAAGAAAATTGCTAGTGCCTGTAGAAGTATGCAGGTGATCCTAGAACCACAACAACAAGGAAGGTACCTGGACAGCTGGCATTTTCAGACTCTTTCTGGTACAGGCTCCCAGCCCAAGACTCTGCTATCATCACTCCATTCATTAATGGTGTGTCGAGCATAAGGCAGGTCGAATGTACATGTCTCTAATGGTAGTTTCTCTTTTGCAAATGACTAAAATGGGGAAACTTTTTTTAAAAAGGAAAAAATTTACACCCTAATTTCGGTGGTTTTGTTTGCCTCCTTCTATCCATTCTTTTCCAAGAACTCTCTAGCTCATGCCAATTAACACCTGATGCCAGATCCCAGGGTCCATGATTGTAATTGTGTCTTGTCTTTTTCCTTCCAGAGCAGTTAATCTTTCTCTTTGAGCTATAATAACTGTGGTGCTGTGGTCTCAGAACAGTGAAACTAAGTTAGACCTGGGCATAAGAATACTACATGATTGAATTGAAACCTTGAAAAGTAGCCATAGTTCTTTCAGCTTCATTCATCTTGCAAAACAAGTGGCAGAGTCTGCCAGATGGAAATAGTTTAATTTGGTTGATGGAAACATTTCCAAGACTTGTGGACTATGTTACAAATGTTGCTAGTTGAAGTCTCTTGCACAACTTAGAACTGTTTTCTCCTGTGCTGAATCATTTAGAAAGCCCAAAAGATCACTTTAAAAAATGGAATGAAACTGAAAATCTGCCCCAGACAACTCTTGCAAGGTTTGCTGATATTATTTAGACATCAAACACTTTGTTACCATCTTTACCTGCTTAAAAACTTCCAACTATTTTTTTCCTGCCCTCAGCATATCTTTAAATGACAGACACAGATGTTTGCCTTCATTTCTTAGCATCCTCACCCAGGGTATTCATTGTCTAAGCACTGGAGTTTTGGTCATCACATGAATGCTTTCAAAGTACACAGCCAAGTCCACTGCCCTTTGCCACCTCTAGCTCTCGTGTGGGTCATTGGATAATTAGATATTTGAAAAGCACCTTGAAATAAAGGCTATAAATAATCCTTGTCTCCATTTTTAGAAAGCTGCATGGAAAGAAGGGTCATTGGAAAAATCCTTGGATCACCCTGCATAAAAGACTGGTATTTATTTGCCTTGAAGTAATTCAGAGAAGGGAATATGGTGCAATGGAAGTAGGTCCTGAAGGAGAGGAAAATGGGGATCTAGTCTTGGTTATGCTACTAATTATCTGTGTGAGAGGAAATTCCCTTCACCTCAGGAGCCTGGATATGTAGAATAAGAAAGTTGAACTTGATGATCTCTAAGATGCTTTTTGATTATTCTGCAAACACTTTACTCCTGTGCAAACTTCTTAAGTCTCCTTGGGCTATCTAAATAGTGTTTCCTAATTCGTCATTAGGTAAGTTGCTCCTCTGATTCTGTAGAGAACTCCGGAAGTCTATTTGAGCACTGGAACACTCAAGGTTCCAAGTTATCCATAATAGGAGAGAAGTAAGTCTGGTATGACTAGGTAGGAAGAAGAAAGAATTGGTGTCTCAGGAAGTGACTGGCACAATCAGCATATGCAATTTAAGATAGAAACTCATGGTCTGTTCTTGGATACAAAACAATTGTCTCCTACAAAGTCTACTGATAATAGAAAACTAGAAGAGGAAAATGTTCATGGCTGGGAAAAAACAGTAGTTAAGGCAATGGGCTCTGAAATCTGACAGATCTGAGTGTGGGCCTCAGAGTTGCCATTTTCTTGGTTTATGTCTTTGGGAAGTTTTCTTAACCTCTCTGAGCTTCACTTGCTTATAAAAGGGGTTATATTAGAAATTGTTTACATGCTTTTTCTAATTTAATTACAAAAAATGATATAAAGTACGCTTATCACAATATCTGACAAATACTGCATAATATATATTAACCATAATTCTTAGAATTACTGATAAAGTCACTAGATGATAAAACTAACATTTACTTTATAATTTACTCGATAAATACTTGTTATATGTTTAACACACGATAGATATAAATAAGTGAAAGGCATGGTTTTATTCCTCAAAACTTAAAATCCTATTTGTGAAAAAATTTGTCATTTATATGGTGCTGAGCATATATAAAAATGTATGGATTGGTGATTTTTCAGTTTCTTGCATAGCAATTTAAAATGTGGGATGCAATACTTCATGTATTTGGTCATTAGAACAAAATAGAACAAAGCAGAATTTCCCAATTATCTACTAATTTTAGCCAAACATCTATGAATACTATAATGTGGAAAAGATGTTTAAAATTGTAATTCTGAAAGCATGTACAACCATATACATTTTTATCACATTAACAAACTTACCAAGCAATGCTCTAGTTAAAAAAAATATACCTAGTTGGATTTCATTTCAAGGATTGCTGATTATATAATGATAATCCTGAGAGTTGAAGCCTTGAAAAATTAAGCTGAATTCTAAAAATACTTCTTAATTGGATCATTTTGGAACCCCAGGTCTTTGATTCACATGTAATTTTGGCATTGGGGTTTTCAGAGTGTGTGACTATCAGGCACCTGGCAGAGATGGATTAGGTCCAAGTCCAACCAGATGCTTGGTGGCAGATGGCTCCCAGTGCAGTTGCTCTAAACTTGGAATGTGTAAAAAGTTAAATGCTCAGAGGCTGAAACTTAATCCATTACAGGCATATGTGCTCTGAGTTTGGGGGAATCTGTGTCCATGAAGAACAGTCTTGTATTCATAATACTGAATGAGGATCCATGGACTAGCATGACCTCAAACTATCAAAATCTACCTCTACAGGTGATTCCGAGGATCAGATTTCTGGAACCCGACATAGTAAACAAAGCAGAAAGGAGCCACACTCATCATGTTCCAATTATTTTTTATGGCCCAGAGGATTATGAGGGGAAACTCACTGGGCTTCTGAGATGAAGGGAGTTTCCTGAGCCTATAGAGTGAATTAGTAGCAGAGCCAATATTAGAATATCTTGGGAAACTCACTGGGCTTCTGAGATGAAGGGAGTTTCCTGAGCTTATAGAGCGAATTAGTAGCAGAGCCAATATTGGATCTCCGTTCTTTCTCCATCAGGACCTATTTTCCTTTGCACCATGCTTCCTCTCCCTGAATTTACTCCAAGGCAAACAAACACCAGTCTTTTATGCAGGTTTTTTTTTTTTTTCCCCCAATGACCCTTCTTTTCCCTGGAATTTTCTAAAACTGGAGAGTAGAATCAGATTCTGGGACCCAAGCTTCTAGGTGATTTCCCAAAACAACACAGCGTTATTCTTGGGTTCTCTGAAGACACAGTTCAGTTAATTCCTATTCAGTTTATTTACCAAGTTCCTTACGTCCAGCTTTAATCTATTTCTTCCAAGCCCAATGAGCCAGATTTCCCATTTATTATGGGTTGGAGGAAACCTTGTCCTAAGAGCCCTGAAAGTCATAGAGGAAAACACTGTCTCCCAAAATAAAGAAACTCTAACTGATTATAATTATAGCTGCCATTGCACTCAATGATAGGCACAGGTTCCCAGACATTCCTCATGACTGTAGGGCACATCACAGAAATGTGCTCACTGACCAGGATACCTGACTCAAGCACCTGTTCTTTCTGCCCCCTGAGATTCAAGTCAGCCAGTCTCCTTGAATCAGAGAGGATTGTATTAGGGTTTCATTCAGCTAGATGTTTCAAAAGCACATAGATTCTGGTAGAAAAGATACTACTAAAGCTAGAGAAAGATCCTTGAGCCTAGATGGCCAGTCCACAAACATTCATAGGATATTTATTGTATAGTAGGAATGGTGCCATGTATTGGTCTTGTAACTATTTGCTCATGGGATTTATAGTTCAGCAGACAGGTCCTCTCCCAGAGTTTTTCCTGTATACTTTAATCTAATTGTCTCCATCTTATATCTGCAATGAACTCAATTAATTCCCTTCTTATTTATGTTCATTACTATTTTCACTTTATTCCAGAACCCAGATAGCAGAATACAGTAGACAAAACCATTAATTCGTGCCTGAGCTACTCTGAAGAATAGGTTAGTAGTATCTCATTTTATAGGTGAGGAACTGAACGTTACAGAGGAGAAATGAGTTTCCCAAGACATGCCGCTAAATAGACCCCCATTTTCCTTTGGGCCAAAAAGAAAAAAATAATTGATACATGATATGGCTAGCTTCTTCCCGCTCTGCTTATTTTCTTGGGGTCAGGCTCCCATCCTGCTGGAGCCCTATTTACAGGTAAATGACAAGGCTGTTGAGGATGTGTTCAGAATTGGCTAGAAACTTTTGTGCTCAGAGTGGTGAGGGTCAGCTGGCACAAAATCTTTTCAAGATTGAAATTCAAAGTGCTTTCTTAGCAACTAACACATAGCAAAGTTAAGGAATCCCTGTTTTACTTTGTTTCTCTCTTCTTGTTTGGATGAGTATAAGGATGCTCTAAAAGAGGCAAATAGTAGCGAGGAGGAGCATCAGCAATTTCTGGTGATTTGCCACCTCACATTCTCCTCAGGAGTTCAGGAATCAGGAGACTTTTTTTTTTTTTTTTTTTTTTTGCCACTTCCCCTAGAAGTTTGAAATCAGTTACAGTAATCGGAACCAACTCCTAGAGATGGTTACAGTCATCCAGCAGAGTCACCTTATATAAAGCAAAATTTAAGTGTGGGGTGGTTTTAGAAATTGGGGAAGCGAAAGACAATGGATTTTTAGGAAAATTTGGATACAATTTCATTGCCCTTATTTGGTTGAAAACAGGATTCTTGAGTCATCTTAAATGGCTCAACTACCCTGGAGCATTGGGCATTCATTAGCTGGTCTGCAAAATGTTTTGGAGTTTTCTTCCTAATTGAGGACATGAAAGGGAGGAGGATGGGATCACAGTAATAGTAGCTGGGAGCTCAATGCTGTAAATACCAGAGGAACCAATATACATTGTGGAACCTGAACATGCTTGAGTCAGAATTGTCTCTGAGTTATGACAAAACAAGAGTAACTAAACATGTAAGAACTACATCTAGTAGATAGATTTCTATTTTCTAAGATAATATTTCAACAGTTTTGTCTTGACTAAGGTTAATATATGCACAAGCACATTTTGGGGAACTCTAATAGAAGAAAAGCTGCTACTTCCTTTTAAAAAAACTTCATTAAGAAATACAGTAGACATAATCCAGAAACAGTCCGAATGCTTCATATTTCATCTTTAAATTACTCCTTTGTGGGTGATGAATGCTTCTTTGCAATACTTCTGTTACTACTAGAAGTGATTTTTAACAAAGCACCTGAGAGAAAGCATCCATCTTGAGTTAGTCCAAGCCTTGCAGGAGGACATACACTCCAGGAATAATATCAGTTTCCTAGTTAGGCAGCAGCTGTTGTCTCTCTTGCCTCCTGAATGATTGTGTTGCTGGATCTTTGTAGTGTGAATCAAATTTTAGAGGCATAATGAGAAAAAAAACAACACCGTGGCTGTCATCCACTTTTTCTTTTTTTGCTAAGACTCCTATTTAATTGTTTTAAAATAGGGATTTGGAAGATAGAACTTAAGACTTTTTTGTATCTGAATCCACCAATGTTTAGTGTGTAAGGAATATTCATTTACTTGTGTTAAATTGAGCTCTTTAGTGCAGAAAGGCAAAATTAGAAAGGGAAAAGATAAAAGTGCTGTCACTTGGATTCCATTGCTTATTAAGACACTCAGGGGGTCCTAGTTTCTGAAAATAGAGTTAACCATTAGAAAGGAAAAAGTATTTGATCAACAATGTTATGTCTAATGGCTTTCAATCAATTGCTTCAAAACAAAAGGAGGAAAAGAAAGATATCAACAAGGGAATATAAAAGCAAACATCAAAACTCAGGGGGTTAACAATCAATTTAAAAACCTCAGGAATTTTGTAACTGAAACAGTCATTAGAAAGCAGAGGAGACAGGACTGTGGTAAGTTAAAGACGATTTTTGTATTTGAAGAGTTTGATCTGGGGAAGGAAGCTTGAACACACAGAAGCTCTGATCCATACAGGACAATTTTAAAGGCCAGGACAGTCTTACGATCTGATGATGTTGGACATGAAATCTGCGTTAGTCTTAGGGCCAGTTAAAAAATAACAACACCCTGGGCTATTTAAATAGTATTTATAGTAAGTTGCTGTATGTTGAACATTAAACTTGGTCCAGATAATCTAGGCAGATAATTGATTTAATCGTCACATCAGCCCAGTAAGGTGCTTTGTTCTCATTTTGCAGATAAAGGAACTCAGGTGAGGAGAGGTTAGGCAACTTGTCCAAGGTCTCACAGAAATCGGTGCCTCATCTATTTGACTCCAAAGCTCATGCCTCTTATGGAAGAGACGATGCTTTGTGTCTGCTTTCTTTTTTTGTGTGAGCATCAGGAAGATTGCATTTCTTAGCATCTTTATTATGAGACTGAGTTCTAGACAATGCACTGGGAGCAAAGTCACTTTTGTGGCTTCCTGGCTGAAGAAATTGAGAGCTAACATTCCTTGTGCTAGTTCCTACTTATTCTATTGGGACTGCAGATTTTGCATGTTTTAAAGATGTCAGTGTCTCAAGATAGAAGAACTCTGGGTCACGATTTAGGAAAGTCACCATGGAGATCCTTTCAACACTCATTTTTCTGCAGCGTGGGTTACAAATAAATTTTTACTCTTTTAAGCCACTCAGTTTTTAGGGTGTATTTATTACCACAGCATAGCCTACTCTGTCCTGACAAATACATTTTATGCCTTGAACTTTACTTTATATCCTTTAAATTTCAGCTGTTAATACAGTATATCTCATGTTTTGTTTTTATACATGAAGAGTTGATAGATAATAAAATAATCAAATTATACCTGAAGAAAACATTCTCTGTAGCAATGTCACTAGAATAAGAGGATAATTTATTTTAAAATTAAGAATGGCAGGGGATTTTTGCCTGAAAATAATGTCTTTGAGGCTATAGACAACTTTTAGTGGTTCAGGGGCCTGCCTGCTCATCTAATTTATGAAGAATCCGTGGAGTAATATGTCCTCTGTCTCTGTATCATCCATGATCTCTTGCCAGCTTCAATCTAATCAGCTTGTCTCTGGAAGAAAAACCAAGCTGAATTGAATTAGTTATCTTTTCCTTCAAATAACTTTAAAAGTCCTGAAGTACTATATTATTTGACCTATTTGATTCTCCAACACCTTTGATGTCAGGGGATAGGCTTAATGGAAGAAGAAATTTATAATACATTAGTTCCATAAAAACACACCTATAAAATGTTGGCCAATTCTGGTAATCTGAATGGAGTGAGTCTAGCTTAATTCTATTCAGGAGGTCAAATCTGCTTTCTGGGGATAGCTAGCACTAAACCCTGATATTTGACACTTTGTGCTTTACTAGGTATTCTGAAGTCCGTAACATGGAGCTCTCCATTATTTTCCTTATTAGGAAGGACTTTTGATATCCCTGTTACTGGGCCCTTATCCTCTTAATTAAAAATTCTGATCTGGCAAATGACTCATGTAAGAAAACAATTTCTTCCCAGGGAAACATCATAAATGGGATGTGGCCATGATAGTGGTAGTGCACTTAGAGATGGCCAGGTAAAATACTGAACTTAACTGATAATATCAGGGTTCTATTGGGAAATCTTAATTAAGGAAGATCTTTATTCCACACACTTTCTTTTTTTTCAGCTTTTAAGTTCAGGGTACATGTGTAGATTTGTGGCATAGGTAAACTGGTGTCATGGGTGTTTGTTGTACAGATTATTTCATTACTGAGGTAATAAACCTGGTACCTGTTAGTATCCTGATCCTCTCCCTCTTCCCATCCTCTACCCTCCAAAAGTTCCTAATGTGTGCCTCTATATGTCCATGTGTTCTCATCATTTAGCTCTCACTGATAAGTGAGGACATGTAGTATTAGGTTTTCTGTTCCTGTGTTAGTTTGCTAAGGATAATGGCTCCAACTCGTCCATTTCCCTGCAAAGGATAGGATCTCATTCCTTTTTATGACGGCATAGTATTCCGTGGTGTATATATACCACATTTTTTTTTATCCAGTCTATCATTCATGGGCATTTAGGTCGATACCATGTCTTTGATATTGTGAATAGAGCTGCAATGAACATACATGTGCATGTGTCTTTACAATAAAATGATTTATGTTCCTTTAGGTATATACCCAGTAATGGGATTGCTGAGTCAAATGGCATTTCTATTTTTAGGTTTTTGAGGAATCACCACACTGCCTTCCACAATGGTTGAACTAATTTACACTCCTATCAACAGTGTATAAGAGTTCATTTTTCTCTATAACCTTGCTAGCATCTGTTGATGACTTTCTTATAATAGCCATTCTGACTGGTGTGAGATGGTATCTCATTGTGGTTTTTATTTGCATTTCTCTAATGATCAGTGATGTTGAGCTTTTTTTCATATGATTGTTGGCCACATGTATGTCTTCTTTTGAAAAGTGTTCATGTCCTTTGCCCACTTTTTAATGAGATTGTTTTATTCTTGTAAATTTGTTTAAGTTCCTTATAGATACTGGATATTAGACTTTATTGGGTGCAGGGTTTGCAAAAATATTTTCCCATTCTATAGGTTGTTTATTCTATTGATAATTAATTTTGCTGTACAGAAGTCTTTAGTTTAATTAGATCCCATTTGTCAATTTTTACTTTTGTTGCAATTGCTTTTGGCATCTTGTTCATGAAATCTTTGCCTGTGCCTATGCCCTGAATAGTATTGCCTAGGTTGTCTTCCCGAGTTTTTGTAGTTTTGGGTTTTACATTTAAGTCTTTACTTTTCTTGAGTTAATTTTCATATATGGTATAAGGAAGGGGTCTAGTATCAATCTTCTGCATATGACTAGCCAGTTATTCCAGCAGCATTTATTAAGTAGGAAGTCCTTTCCCCATTGCTTGTTTTTGTCAGGTTTGTCAAAGATCAGAGAGCTATAGGTGTGTGGTCTTATTGCTGGGCTTTCCATTCTGTTCCGTTGGTTTTTATGTCTGTTTTTGTACCTGTACCATGCTGTTTTGGTTACTGTAGCCCTGTAGTATAATTTGAAATTGGGTAGCATGATGTCTCCAGCTTTGTTCTTCTGCTTAGGATTGTCTTAGCTATTCGGGCTCTTTTTTGGTTGCATAAATAATCTTTTCTAATTCTTTTAAGGGTATCAGTGGTAGTTTAATGGGAATGACATTGAATCTATAAATTGCTTTGGGCAGTATGGCCATTTCATGATATTGACTTTTCCTATCCATGAGCACAGAATGTTTTCCCATTTGTCTCTATTATCTCTGATTTCTTTAAGCAGTGTTTTGTGGTTTTCCTTGTAAAGATCTTCACCTCCTGATATGGTTTGGCTGTGTCCCCACCCAAATCTTATTTGAATTGCAGCTCCCCCTAAACCCCATGCGTTGTAGGAGAGACCTGGTGGGGAGGTCATTGATGTGGGCAGGTTTCTCCCATGCTGTTCTCATGACAGTGAATAAATCTCATGAGATCTGATGGTTTTATAAAGGGCAGTTCCCCTGTACATGCTTTCTTTCCTGCCACCACGTAAGATGTCCCTTTGCTCTCCTTTGCCTTCCACCATGATTGTAAGGCCTCCCCCAGCCATGTGGAACTGTGAGTACCTTAAATATCTGTTGTTTTTTTTAAATAAATTACACAGTCTTGGGTATTTCTTCATAGCAGTATGAAAATGGACTAATACACCTCCCTAGTTAGCTGTATTCCTAGGTATTTTTTTTTTTCTTTTTGTGGCAATTGTGAATGGGAGTTTGTTCCAGAATTGGCTCTTGGTTTCACTATTGTTGGTGTGTAGGAATGCTAGTGATTTTTGCACATCGATTTTTTACCCTGAGACTTTGCTGAATCAGCTTAAGAAGCTCTGGGCTGAGGATAGGATTTTCTACGTATAGAATCATGTTATCTGTAAACAGGGCTAGTTTGGCATACTCTCTTTCCATTTGGATGTCCTTTATTTCTTTCTCTTGCCTGATTGCCCTGGACAGAACTTGCAATACTGTGTAGAATAGGAGTGGTGAGAGGGCATCCTTGTGCCAATTTTCAAGGTAAATGCTTCTAGTTTTTGCCCATTTAGTATGATGTTGGTTGTAGGTTTGTTATATATGGCTTTTATTGTTTTGAGGTATGTTCCTTCAGTACCTAGTTTATTGAGAGTTTTTAACATGAATAAATGTTGAATTTTATTGAAATTCTGCATTTCTGCATCTATTGAGAAAATAATGTGACTTTTTTCTTGGGTTCTGTTTATGTGATGAATCACATTTATTGATTTGCATATGTTAAACCAACCTTGCATCCTGTGGATGAAGCCAACTTGATTGTGGTGGATAAGCTTTTGATGCATTACTGGGTTCAGTTTGCCAGTATTTTTTTGAAGAGTTTTGCATAGATGTTTATCAAGGATATTGGCCTGAAGTTTTCCTTTTTTGTTGTGTCTTTGCCAGATTTTGTGTCAGGATGATGCTGCCCTCAAAAAATGAGTTAGGAAGGAGTTTCTCCATGATTTGTTGGAATAGTTTCGATAGGAATGGTACCAGCTCTTCTTTGCACCTCTGGTAGAATTCAGCTGTGAATCTTTTTGGTCCTGGGCTTTTTCCACTTGGTAGGCTATTTATTACTGCCTCAATTTCAGAACTTGTTATTGTTCTGTTCAGGGATTCAATTTCTTCCTGGTTCTGCCTTGGGAGGTGTTTGTATTCAGTAATTTATCCATTTCTTCTAGATTTTCTAGTTTATGTGCATAGAGATGTTCATGATATTTTCTGATGGTTATTTGTATTTCTGTGGGGTCAGTGATAATATCCCTTTTGTCATTTCTAATTGTGTTTATTTGAATCTTCTCTCGTTTATTCATTAGTCTAGCTAGTGGTCTATCTACATTATTAATGTTTTCAAAAAACTAACTCCTGGATTCTTTGATCTTTTGAATGTTTTTTTGTGGCTCTGTCTCCTTCAGTTCAACTCTAACTTTGGTTATTTCTTCTCTTCTGCTAGCTTTGGAATTTGTTTGCTGTTTGTTTTCTAGTTCTTTTAGTTATAAAACGTCATAACTAAAAGAGCTTGAAAAACTTGAGACTTTACTAACTTTTTGATGTGGGCATTTAGTGCTATAAATTTCCCTCTTAAGGCTGCATTAGCTATGTCCCAGAGATTCTGGTATGTTGTCTCTTTGTTCTCATTACTTTCCAATAACTTTTTGATTTCTCTCTTAATTTTATTTTTTACCCAAAAGTCATTCAGGAGTAGGTTATTCAATTTCCATGTAATTTTATGGTTTTGAGTAAATTTCTTAGTATTGATTTCTAATTTGATTGCACTGTGGACCAAGAGGCTGAGTTTGTTATGATTTCAGTTCTTTTACTGAAGTAAAAGAGTGTTTTACTTCTGATTATATGACCAATTTTAGAGTAAGGGCCATGTGGCCATGAGAAAAATGTATATTTTGTTGTTTTGGGGTAGAGAGTTCTATAGATATCTATCAGGTTCAATTGATGCAGCCACAGCACTTTCTTCTAACAATTCTGTCATTTAATGACCTCATATCAGAAACACATAGTTCGAACTTTGTTTTGAGATATTTTCTATTACAGGTTTTTCTCTAATATAGTCATTTATATATTTTAAACATGTCTATCCTTGGTACATATGTCTCCAACAAAGGTAAGATTTGATTACATCTTCCTTTAACAGTGGTGGAAGTTGGATAAAGATATATTCAGGATTAATTTAGGAGAAGGAGAAACTGGTGTTTCTGGGTGGACAACGAAAGCCTTATATAATTTTCACTATTCTTCTCCATGATTGCCATCAGATACTTGATATATGTCATGTTTTATTTCCTTTAGATTTATATAGATAACTCAGTGTTAAACTATCAGTACAAACTTAGCATCATTGTGAAACTCCCTGTTCAAACATTTATTTATTTAAAAATTCCATCCACAATTGCTACAAAGAGAATAAAATACCTAGGAATACAACTAACAAATGATGTAAAGGACCTCTTCAAGGAGAACTACAAACCACTGCTCAACGAAATAAGAGAGGACACAAACAGATGGAGAAACATTCCATGCTCATGGTTAGGAAGAATCAATATCTTGAAAATGGCCAAAGTAATTTATAGATTCAACACTATCCCCATCAAGCTACCAATGATATTCTTCACAGAACTGGAAAAAAACACCCTAAACTTCATATGGAACCAAAAGAGAGTCCACATAGCCAAGACAATTATAAGCAAAAAGAACAAAGCCAGAGGAATCATGCTATCTGATTTCAAACTATACTAGAAGGCTACAGTAATCAAAACAGCATGGTACTGGTATCAAAAGAGCATGGTACTGGTACCAAAACAAAGATATAGACCAATGGAACAGAACAGAGGCCTCGGAGGCAATGCTGCACATCTACAACCATCTGATCTTTGACAAACCTGACAAAAACAAGCAATGGAGAAGGGATTCCCTGTTTAATAAATGGTGTTGGGAAAACTGGCTACCAGTGTGCAGAAAGCAGAAACTGGACCCCTTTCTGACACCTTACACTAAAATTAACTCCAGATGGATTAAAGACTTAAACATAAGACCTAACACCGTAGAAACCCTAGAAGAAAACATAGGCAAAACCATTCAGGACATAGACATAGGCAAGAACTTCATGACTAAATCACCGAAAGCACTGGCAACAAAAGCCAAAATAGACAAATGGGACCTAATTAAACTCCTGAGCTTCTGCACAGCAAAAGAAACAATCATTAGAGTGAACCGGCAACTAACAGAATGGGAAAAAATTTTTGCAGTCTACCCATCTGATAAAGGGCTAATATCCAGAATCTACAAAGAACTAAAACAGATTTACAAGAAAAAAACCAACAAACCCATCCAAAAGTGGGTGAAGGAGATGAACAGACACTTTTCGAAAGAAGACATATATGAGGCCAACAAACATATGAAAAAATGCTCATCATCACTGATTATTAGAGAAAAGCAAATCAAAACCACATTGAGATACCATCTCACGCCAGTTAGAATGGTGATCATTAAAAAATCTGGAGACAACAGATGCTGGAGAGGATGTGGAGAAATAGGAACACTTTTACATTGTTGGTGGGAGTGTAAACTAGTTCAACCATTGTGGAAGACAGTGTGGTGATTCCTCAAGGACCTAGAAATAGAAATTCCATTTGACCCAGCAACCCCATTACTGGGTATATATTCAAAGGATTACAAATCATTCTATTATAAAGACACATGCACACGTATGTTCATAGCAGCATTGTTTACAATAGCAAAGACCAGGAACCAACCCAAATGCTCATCGACAATAGACTGAACAAGGAAAATGTGGCACATATATACCATGGAATGCTATGCAGCCATAAAAAATGATGAGTTTCTGTCCTTTGTAGGAACATGG
Organism: Ateles fusciceps; assembly: GCA_036589455.1. NCBI lineage: Eukaryota > Metazoa > Chordata > Mammalia > Primates > Atelidae > Ateles > Ateles fusciceps. The sequence goes on along the minus strand of JAZHEH010001266.1, from coordinate 9,476,731 downwards.
ATAAATCTGGAAACCATCATTCTCAGCAAACTGACACAAGAACAGAAAATCAAACACCACGTGTTCTCACTCATAGGTGGGTGTTGAACAAGGAGAACACATGGACACAGACAGGGGAGCATCCCACAGTGGGAGGGACAGCGGTGGGGTGGGGAGGTCAGGGAGGGATAACATGGGGAGAAATGCCAGATGTAGGTGAAGGGGGGAGGCAGCAAACCACATTGCCATGTGTGTACCTATGCAACAATCCTGCATGATCTGCACGTGTACCCCAGAACCTTAAGTACAATTAAAAAAAAAATTCTCAGTCCTGATGGTATTACTGTTTTAGAAACAAACCCTGGGCTATGGGTTCAGGGCATGATGCAGTTCTACTACAGAATGAGGATTTTAAAAGCTTTTTTTTTTTCTCATTGCACGGTGGTAAAGACTTTTCTGGTTTTGATGGAGAGTAAAAGTTGTGCCACGTTGACAGTACAGATGAGTCAAGGCACGGCATTAACTGTTCCATCTGCTGTTTCTTAAATAGGACAAACTATTCTTGGAGCTCTGTGAAGTGCCTGCTCCATCTCACAAGAGTTGGAAATGACTGGGCCTCTTAGTGAACTCAATAGGTGGAAGATGTGACTTTTAAAGCTAAATTAGATTGAAAAAAAAAAAAAGGGAGACATAAGGCATATGGAGAAGAAATGTCTAGCAAGGGATTCTGTTTCTATGAAAACTCAGCAAATGGAGTTCTTTTTTTTTTTTTTTAAACAATAATCACAATTCTTTTCCCAATCCCAAAACCTTATTTTTAATTAAAAGTCATGTTTGTCCTCTTAAATAATCCTATTTAGATTGTCATTACAACTTATTATTTACAATGATAAACTCAGCAGTCCATAGGCATTAAGCTGAAACATCAAAGCCACTATATCTGCATGTAGCTCATAACATTTTTGGCAGCTATTACTGTAATAAAACTTCCTTTCTATCCTGTAGTCTGGTCTCTGAAAGAGCTGGTACATTGCAATGGGCCCTGTGTAATTGGATGGCTATAAAGTTATCTCAGATTATTCTCATTTTTCTGTTTTACAACATTTTTTGTCTTATTAATTGCTTTTTCAAGCTAAACATTAGATAGCCCATGTTTTTTTATCAGGAAGTTTTTAGAGATTTTCTTGGGAATCACCGTCTTATAAAGTTTAAAAAGCAAGATTCAAAAGACTAATCCTGGATTGTGATTGACCTGATGAGTCATATTGGTAATCAAGTCCAAGAACGTAGAGCTCAAATGTAATTTGCTTGGTTTCCTATGTCTCCATGTATTTATAGAAAGGGCTCATTCACTATAGTACCCAAAACTTTAAAATAACTAGGAAGTAATTTAGCCAAAAATGTTCGTGGTATATATTTTCAAAAGAATATAAAGCTATACTAGAAGACACAGCAAATATTGAAAAATAGAAGTATAACATTATTCTGGTATAGATGATTCATGTGGTAAATATATCTTTATCTGGGTGAATGTATAAATGCAAAGTAATAATTGCAATAAAAACCCCACAGGGACATTAATGTAACTTGACTCTAGAGTTACCCTGGAACAGAAAGTTCGTGAAAATAAGAAAGTATTGAGAAAAAAAAAAGAGGAAAATGCCAGTTCTTTTTATGTGGTTATTGATATTGGTGATGATTTTCTGGAGAGTCCAGTTTGCTTTACAAATAACCCATAGGTCTTTTTAAAATTAGTGCAATAGTTATTTTTTTTTCAAGCTCAAGAGATTTATGTTATATTTCACCAGTGCCTTTCTGGTTGAATTAATTCTGTACAGGTCACCTGCCCTTAAGGTTTTGTTAATATGATTTTGTAAGAATAAGACTGTAGTATGTTTACCACAAAATAATGCTTTAAAGATTTTATTATTCTTCATTATTTTACACAAAAATCTCTAAGGCTATGAAGTAATATCAATTAGTTTCAATAGTAAACTAAATAGTGAAATTGAAGTTAAAATTATTTTTCTTATTTTAAGTTGTCTCTGAATGAACCCATGACCAGGATAAATATTTCATCATCACAAAAAATAATAAATCAATTTAAAAATGGTCATCTATATATGGTCATGCTTCATTGTAAAACAAACTAGTCTATTCCTGGACTCTTAACTCTTAACATCTTACAAGAGGATTCAAGCCGAGAAACAGATGCAAATTTGTTGTCTAATTTACACTTAATGAGATGATGGGAGTTGAAATGAATCTATAAACTGCTTTGCTTCTCTCATGACCCATGAAAGGTGTCCTAAGGAAAGCTGGTGGTTTCAGAACATGATATATTTTGAAAATATTCTATTGTATGGGATCTCAATTTCATCCTAGACTGCTTCAATGAACTATCTACAAACAGGCCAAGGTAGCATTTGAAATGGATGTTTTACTAGAGATTCTATGTCAAAGTCAAGTTAAATTGAGCTGAGACAGAATGGTGTTCTTCTGTATTAATTGAGTTTCTGGTGATCACTATTTTGCATTTAGTAGTCTTGGGCTTCTAAGACATTCTTTGGCCGGGCTTCCAGGGATGCTAAGACCACTGCCTGGGTCTTCACTTAGCATGTTGTCCCAGGGGATACTTTCTGCTGCTGCCACAGCAGCCATCTTCCTGAAGAAGGCAGCCCTACCCAGTACAGGGGTATTGAAAGTAATAAGGAGCTTTCACACAGTGCAGTTCCTCTACCACCTCTTCCTGAATATGGAGGAGAAGTTCATCTTGGGCTGATCTCTGAGGAATTCTTCCATTTTCTTTTTCCTAAAATGAGAATAACAGGACCTTATGTGTTTGGAACTGGGCTTATGTTGTATGTTCTTTCCAAAGAAATATATGTGATTACGCCAAAGATTTTCTGTACCATATCAATAGTAGTGTTACTTATCTATGCAATTAAAAAATATGGTGCCTCTGTTGGAGAATTTGCTGATAAACTGAATGAGCAAAAAATCACCCAACTAGAAGAGGTGAAGCATGCTTCCATCAAACAAATCCAGGATGTCATTGATTTGGAGAAGTCATAGCAGGCTGTTGGTCACAAGTGCCATAACCTTTTTGATGTCAAGAGGAATAACATTGCTATGACTTTGGAGATTACTCTTCAGGAATGGCTGCATAGAGTATATAAGGAGGTAAAGAATCACCTATACTATCATCTCTCTGTGCAGGTTATGATGTGTTGAAAGGAACAAGAGCACATGATAAACTTGGTGGAAAAACACGTGGTAGTGAAGCAAATGGTGCAGAGCACAGCAGGAAAAGAAAACAATTGCCAAGTGTATTGCTGATCAAAAGTTGTTCACAAAGAAGGATGAGCAGTCCTATAAATGTATCTATCCCAATTGAGACAGCTAAAAACCCTTTACCCACTAAATGGAAACTAGTCTATGTGACAAAACTTTCTGTATTGCTGTCTACTGAAATTACAGTTTACCTTTCCTATACATGAAAAGTTTGAGTTTCATATACTGAGAGTACTAAATCTATTGGCCAGATGTTTCCCATCCTCCCCACTCTGCATTGTGAGTGGTTCTATGATCAGTTTTATAAAAGTAGTTTGCCTTTATTAAAACTGCCTGGTTAAAGATTACCAAGCTATAGTTTAAATTTGTAATTAACTCTACAATCTTGTAAGAAAGTAACAATCGGGGGAAAAAGGAAGCAATCTTGGGATGTAGAATGTTCCAACCATCTTGTGAGGCTCAGTCTTGTGAGTAAAATACAGTTAACGAGGCTGGATATAGAATTGGGATTTGGGCCAGATTTACAGATAAGAGGAACTGCAATGACTCTATTTAATAATTTATTCAAAACTATGTACTGAGTACCTGTGATGGGCCAGACATCTTCTTGTATGTAAGGATACAGTGATGAACAAGATCAGTAGGGCCACATATTCTAGAAACTTGTAATTCAGTTGATGGGAAAAGGCAAACTCTATGTCTTGTGAAAATTTCTTGTAGTGTTGAAATAGGGTAATATCTGTAAAGAGTGTAACAAGCTGTATTTGCTCAATAAACATTATTTTTTCTCTTCTACCTTGTGTCTTTGTGTACTGAATACCTATTTGTGGTCAGTTGCCAAGCAGATTTAGCATTCATGCAACATTCTTTTTGATTTCCAATTGAATGTAGGTGATGAAATTATCAGTGATACAGAGAAAATGTGACAACACAAGTGTACTCTGTAGCTCATGAGTGAATAAGAGAGGGAAACATACTTCCATAGCAGCCATTTCAAAGGAAAATGACAGGAAAGCATTCATTTCAAAGGTAGACATCCAGATAAGTCACGGGATAATTTAGAGAGATTAGAAGAAACTGGTTCTGAATCTCTCCCCACTGAGTCAATCAATTGATTATAAAGTGATATAAATCCCCTTGCTAATATCATAGCGGTGTCCTTGGAAACTGGTAATTCTGATGAGAATGATAGGAGCCAAATTTCAAGTTATTGGGTTATTTAGATTCACCTCCAGGGTCTTCCATCCTTTCTGAGAAAGCATCACTTTCAGGAGAAATGGAAAATGAGAGATTATTTTCAGAGAATGACTGCAGGCTCTTTAAGCCAGAGACGATGTCTGTGCAAGGTAAGGCTGGCTAGGCTTGCAGGTAGATTCAAGATATACTAGATTAAAAAGCAGTAAAATCTTTTATGCAGCCATTTGAGGCACAGTGTTTTAGACTTATTCCAACAATTACTGTTAAAGACTTAGCAAGTTCTGCTACATTAACTCTTTGACCTGGTTCACTTCTGCTATGCAGTACACTCCTTGTGTACTACTTGACAGCTCTGGACCAAAGGCTGTGCCTCCCTGACCTGAGCTTATTCTTATGTTGCACAATGAAAGAACTTATTTTCCTTATAGTGTCAATGCCTTTATTCCTTATTCACTTAACGACATTGGATTTATCCAATATTTACCACATGTCATATACTCTTTTAGACACCAAGGATACAGTAGTGAAGGAAACAGACAAAAACCCCTGCCTTTGTTAATAAGATTTTGTATTGTGTGTGGTTTGGGATAGGGAGAAATACATAAACATATAAGTTAAATTATATAATATTTAAAATGTATAAAACATAGATCACAGTAAGGGGCTCAGGAGAGATGAGGGAGAAGAAGTCTTAAATGGGATGGTGATATTAAGGTAAGAGTTCATCCAGACTTGAAAGAAGAGAGAGAGTATGTCAGGAGGATATCTGGAAACAGTATTTCAAGCAGAAAAAAAAACAACAACAAGTGAAGATGTCTGAAGCAGGAATGTGTCTGGCCTGAGAGAAAATCATGAAGAAGGTGAGTGTGGCTGGAACAGAGCCAGAGGGGAGAAATGAAAGAAGGAGGTTAGAGAAGGACTTGGTTCAGTTTTTGTATTTGACTTCTTGTAAGCCATAATAAGACCTGTCAGTTTCCACTTTTGCTTTGCCATGCATGATGACTCTGATACTTGGCAACCGTCAATCATTTTCACTTGTGTCAACACCTAGCAAGGGTCAGTTCATGATACTTGATTATCTAAGAGTATGGAAAGAATGGTGGGAGGGCAGAAAGAGAAGAGTTCATAGTCTCCACAAGTTGCTGATTGGTTAGATAAATGCTAAGATTGATTGTTGGTAATTGAGTCGTTTGTGGTTGGTTTTCGCTAACCAAAGGTATAAATGCATCCTACTGGCTGTAGGCATGAACCTTTGGCATAAGCAAGGATAACGACTGCAGAAGTTCCTAAGTCAGGAGCTGCCAGAGAGACTCCAGCTTCTGTCAATTGAGGTATTCTACACCCACAGTGCTGACAGATGTCAGTCACTCTTTAGCCATTTAAATATGTTCAAAGAGCCATTTCTTGGTTCAGGGTTATTTTTTTACTTGTTTGACCATATGTAGTTTTAATTTTAGCAGTTAGTTTTCACATTTTCATCCATCTTCTTTGAAATGTTACCTTTTGGTCTTTTTACTTTAAAAAATCGTAATGACATTTTAATCCTTTGCTTTTAAAATGAGGAACAGGAAGCACCAGCATAATGGACGAGTTCTAAGGATCCTATTCAAACCCCAAAAATGTGGGACACCCATTCTTCTCCTCCCCCAAAAATCCATAGGGCTTTTGGAAAAACATTTCTAATTCCAGCCTCAGATGAGGAAAGGCAATTTCAAGAAGTCAGCTGCCCAGGAAGGGTCCCACTTCCACTACAACTAAATGAAACAGAGCAAATAGCTGAACCCTTGGAAGAATCGGCTCTTCATGTTTCTAGTAACATATGCTACTTAGATATCCATAGATGTTTTTGTGTTTATATGACAGTCGTTCCAGGAACAATGTTCAGACATTCTACTAATACTAAATTCAGAAAATGTTTAGTGAGATGAATACAGGTTGATCAGTTTTGGCCATGAGATTTAATTTCTACCTAGGGGTGTTAGGTAATTCAGAATATAAGGTAATTCCATGTGTCTTTAGTGACTTAGAGTATGCTGAGGTGACATCAACTGACAGAAACACAAATTAGAGCCAATGAATCAGTTACAGCTGAGAGAGGCTGGGGCCTATTTCACTCAGTCGAATGAAAGTTGTGGCCTTTGAAAGGGGAGTGAGGCCAGAAGAAAAGGCATTTGCAAAGCAGAGAAACATTTAAAAATATTTTATCTAAAACATAAAATGTCTTACTAATTATTCTCTTCTCCATTTCAGCCTCTACTCATACTGCCATGCTAGATATTTTTTCTTGGCCTGATGGCAAATTGGATTATATTTTTCATTTCTGGGAAGTTTGTCCTCATAATTAAAAGAGGTCCCACTTGTTTGAATCCAAGTGCACGGTGAGACAGAAAGAAATATCTCTTCTAGGCAACCACCAGGGGGTAGTCTGGACCTGATTTAAGAGTAAGTGAAGAGACCAAACTGAGGTGGGTTTGAGAATTCAGGGTTTATTTTTTTGGCCCATTCTTGGTCTTTAAACCTTGGGAATCCAGTTTCAGGCCTGTGTTATATTTTAGGCATAAAGAAACTTCCCAAAAGCAATTTGTCTGATCGTAAATTGAGAGGCTTCTTGACTTCTTCCTCAACAAATAGCTTTTTAACATCTGCACTGGTAAATCTAGACCCGGGGTCCCAACTAAACTCTCAACTCTCAGAACCTCAACCCTCTTACCTTCAAATAACCCTGAGATTAACATGCTGATTTTCTTGGGTACCAAAGCATAGACACCCTTAAAAAAACAGAGGAAACAAATTAGCATTCTGAGTGGGAACTGTCCTATCATTCACTTTGCCTCTTAAGGACAATTAAAATGTGGTCATGCTGAGAAGCCAAAATATAATTCCATAGTTTTAATTAGAATATGACTTTCACTGTATCTGATTCATCCAGATAAGTCAGTTTTGTTTCTTATTTATTTTATTATTTTTTATTGAAAAATTGGAATGGTAAAAATGTCTAATAGTCCTGGAGGCTATAAAATAAAAAATAAAATGCATTTCTACTCCATAGTCCATCTCCCTTTTCCAGAGATATTCACTACCAATAAGGTCTTATCCTTCCAGAAGAAAATGTATATATAAACATACATATTCCATTTTTTAAACGAGTGAGAGCATCTCATGTACACACATCTGTGTTTTGCTTTTTCATTTTATTTTTACTGTATAATGCTTTTTGGGGGTTTCCTTGAGAAAATGTCTTTATGCTTATGTTTGAGTATACATCTTGGCAAAACTGCTAAGTCTATGTTTACATGTATTTGAATCTTTGTTTTGTTGAGGTATAATTGATATATGAAAAAATTTCATGTTTAATGTATATAGTTTGATGAACCTTGACATATGCATACACCTGTGACCCCATATCATAATCAAGTTACTAAACATATTTTAGTTTTAGTTTTTGCCTCCAAAAATTTTCTTGTGTTTTCTTGTGTTTTGTGTGTGTATGTGTGGCAAGAATACTTATCTTGAGATCTCCTCTTAGCATATTTAAAAATGTACAGGCACTATGATATATAGCAGATCTCTAGAACCTCTTTATCTTGCATAATAGAACTTTGTACTCATTGTACACCAACTCCCCCTTTCCTGTATTTTAATTTTTTGATGGATATTACCAGATTGCCTGCCAAGGAGACTGCCCCAATTTCTACTCTTAGTATCGTAATTTGAAAGTATTCACTTCTCCTTACCATGGCCAATACACGCTCTCAAAACTTTTGATCTTCGACACTCTATTGGATAAAAGGTACATCCCACTGTTTGCATTGGCATATATTTAGTTATGTAAGTTTGAATATCTTCTGACCTGCGTATAAGCCTGTTGTAATTCATTTTCTTAGGTTTCATCTGGATTATCATGTTGCCTTCTGATACCTTTGAGGACAAGAACAGCATACAGTCTTTGAGGTCAGGAATCATATTGTCATTGGTGTTGCCAATGACATTTAGCAGCTGTGTGCAAATGTAGTATTATTTCATTATAGACCGTGTTGAAAGATGAGGGTACTTTTATTGTTATAGTGGGAGAGAAACATTACACATCCCATCTAACAGACACTTGATTAGTATTGTGATACCACACAGTCTCTGCTCTGTAAAATGTTTGCATTTCCCTTTGAAATGGATTTTACTCCTTTACTCCTTAAGTCAAAACATTCCTCATAATTCTTATACCATAAACTGCTACAAACAGCCAGATTTATTTTTGTCAACTTGTATTTGAAAATCTTTTGCAGTATTATTTTAGTCTTAAGAAAAAGCAAATTGGTCATAATTAGCATTGAGAAATATCTTTTTGGTAAGCAAACATTTTCATTCATATTCTCTGGCAATGCCTTTTTGAGCTGCTTGGCTTGTAAACATATAATATGCACTAATTGTGGAAACCAGGAGCCTGGTATTCTCTCCTATTTTGATAGAAGCTGCCTTGCATAGGTTGTACTTATTAGATATTCTGGTGACATATATTGTCTGTGACTAATGTGGAAATGCTGACAGTTAACAAGTAGCAGATAAATAGATCTCTTAGGGTGTGAATAAATTTAGGATCAGTACATATTTTTAAAATCCTTCTAAAAACCAAGATAAAAATAAAGAAGCAAAGATGCTTTTCATTAATATCATGACCATTTCTTTTCAAATGGTTTTCTTAGTGAGGAATAGCAGCCTCAGGGCAAGGGAAAGATGATGGGATTAAAATAAAGCTAGTGTCATGATATTAATGTCTGAATAGAATAATCTTACCTACATATGGAGCTATAATATCATGTTTCTGGTAATAACTGGAGTATTCTTGGCTATGTTTTTGGCGTTTACATGAGTGGTATACTCTATTCTCTAGGGGAAGCCTAAAGATTCCCAAAGATTAGCCACTCATTTCCTACCCCACCACTTGTGGCAGACAGATTTTAATATGGCTTTTGAGATCTCTATCTCCTGGGGTTCACAGCTTCGTACAATACCTCCCCTAACTGTGGGCGGAATTGTTGCCTTGCTTCTGATCAGTAAAATAGAGCAAAAATAATGGGATGCCATCCTCATGATATGTTAAGTTATAGAAGTCTCTGTCTTCCTGGCAGTATTCTATGGACCACTTTCCTGGTTTTGAAGAAGCAAGCTGTCATATTGTGGGCTGCCTGTATGGGTATAATAAGAAAAACCAGGAATTATATTAAAAAACATTCCTCCCAAACTAGGAGGGAGCTGAGAGATCAAAGAATGACTCAGACAAGTCCAGCTTGAAAAGTAGATGCCTCACATGAGTTTATTAGGACTTACATGTGAAGCACTCCTGGGTGCTGTGTGGCAGCAAGACAACTTTAGAGATTCATGTTGCTTCCCATTCTTAAGCTGCTTTTAAGATAATTTTCTGGCTCTTTGTCTACTGTGTGTGTGCAATGGGACTGTTTTCCTTGGTAGGTTCTCAAATACTCTCTGGGATATTTGGGTTCTCCGAACACCTGCTCTTGGGCTGGGCGCTGTCCTTGGCATATTGCCTGGCCTTCAGGGTTCAGGAAGCAGACATATACCCTTGTGTAACCTGGCAGGGGACCCATCACACTGCAGTGGGGAGGCCCATATGGCAAAGCACTGAAGGTGGCCTGCAGACGATGAGGACCTCAGTCCTATAGCTGCAAGGGACGGAATTCTACCAACAACCATGTGAGCCTGGGGTTTCTTAGCTAGAACTGCCAGGCTCAGATATCACAGCTCTGATTGACACCTTGATTGTAGCCTTGTGATATTCTGAAGCAGAGAACCCAGAAAAGCTGTGCCTAGGTTCCTAACCCAAAGAAACTATGAGAGAATAAATGTGTGGTTTTTTAAAGCTGCTAAATTTGTGGTACATCACGAATAAACCACTAGACAACACAACCTGTAGCATGTTGTATTTTTGTTCATAATAGTTACTGTCCTTCTCTTGGAGCAGATGGTATTTCCATTAGCATCATATAATATGTAGTATCCATCCCAACAGAAGGATTATAATTTTGCCTTTTAAACTTGGGAGTGACCATCTGATTTTCTTTGGCCCATGGAATCTGGACAGAGGCAGAAACTTTGAGAGCCAGTTTGAGGTTAGTCATGTTTTTCTTTTCCCCCTCTTTACCAGACTCTGACCTGTGTTGAACATGCAGTAGCAACCAAAAGTAAACTTTTCTTTTTGTAAGCCATTGAGGTTTTAGGTTGTTACAGCATAACCTAGTCTTTCCTTCTGAGAAGAAATCATTCTGTCAAGGGCACAGCTGGGTCAAGTTGCCATGCAAAGTTTTAAAAATGTTGTGGCAAGCTCCTTTAGATGGCTTCCCTCATTGTATTATCTTCCTTTGGTGATTACTTCACAGATCATTGTTCTGTGTCTTCCAGACACAATCTGGTGCAATCGAATAGTCTGGAGTTGAATGTTCTTGGGACTCTTATCTGAACGACCTTCTTGAGATTAGGTTACAGTGCAAGGGGAAGGAAAGGTGAAGTGCATTACTCAAGTCTTAGAAAAAGGCTGTTTCTGTGGGCTAATTTTTGCTTCCTCTTCCTTATGTTTTTAGAAGATTTCAAAGAGCAAGTTTAGCATGAGGTCCAGGGGGGAAAGGACCAAAGAGGCTGTTTTGTCTGCTTCTTGCCGAGAGAAGGGATTCCTAAGACCATAAGTGGTATAGCCAAGTCTCAGGGTGAGAAACCAAGTCCTAACTGGCATAAAAAGTGTTTCTTCTCTGGCAGCTGGTAAAGGACTTAGGGATTTTTAGGTTCCTAGCATTTCTCTCATTGGAGATCCAAAGAGCACTTCTGATGGTATTTAAATATTGAAGTATAGGCTAGAAGAGGAAGGCAAGATGATTTGTTTCCCTCAAATGCTACCTTAATTGATCATTTAATGATGGCCAGGAACATTTCCGACTTTGCACTTTTGTCTGAATATAGAATGGAGACTATTTCTAAATTCCTTTGGAACTATTTTAATGTAAAATAAGATAATTTTCTACACAATGCTTAACTTTGACTAATATTGATTTGATATCACTTGAATCAGCATACCTGAGTTAAAATTCTTACCATTTCATTTGTTTTTAACTTTTTAATTTTCTTTTCCCTTTAGATTTATTGAGTCATAATTGACAAAAATGTTATATATTTATGGTATACAAAATTATAATTTTCTATACATATACATTGTGAAATTATTACCACTATCAAGCTAATTAACACATCTCTCACTTCACATAGTTGCCATGTGTGGAGGTGTGTGTGTGGTGAGATCATTTAAGATCTCCCTGTCAGCAAATTTCAAGTACACATATGTTAATAATATTGTTGTTTACTTTACCACTTAATTGGGTGTATGCCCTTGGATAAATGCCTTCAACTCAGTGATTCAGTTTCTTCATCTATAAAATATACCTATCTCCTGTGATTTTTTAAAGAATTAACTAGTATATGTAAAGTGCCTGTTTAATAAACCTAATCTACTCTTATTAATTGCCACATGTGCTTTACAACAGAAAAGCTTCATACTATATTATTGAAGAGGAGACCTAATGTACTCAAATGTCAGTTCATATACTTTCAGTTGTTTTCTTCCTGTGCCTCCAGATTGGCTATTTCACACGTTTATTAGAATAACTGTAGAAATCACAGCTTTCGTTAAGCCTCTTTTCTTGTTACATTCCTCCTACCAGCTGTGTTCTCTCTAGCAACAAAGTTGGAACTATTATTTTAAAAAATGAAACAAACTATGCCGATAAAGGAGAAAAAAATATTTTTGCTTTAGATGCAGTCACTTGCTTCCTTTGTATCAGGAAAGGAATGAGGCAGCTCTCCACTAAACACAAAGGTTCCAATTTGCACCATACTGATTTGTCACTAGCAGCCCTGCCTAGCTGAATAGCATAATAAAACTTCCTTCTATGGCAATAAGATTGACCTGAGGATGGGACAGAATTGGTAAGTAATTGGTGGAGACTGAGAAAAACTAATTAATTGGTGGAGAGTGAGGAAAACTGGTAGAATGTCAAAATCAGGTTGTCTCTAAGTAAGATAAAAGTTTCAGAGGTTTTTGATCCAAGTGGACAGGATGTGGGCTAAGGGAGGCTTTAGGATAGCCATGATTCTTGTTGATGTTTGGTAACTAGACTATAAGGACTGAGGCTTGATTGAAATAAGATAAAGAATCTGGAAGCATGACTCATTCCTGGAGACAAAGTTTCTGTACGAATTAGGAGTTAGATAGGACCACACGTGTCCAGGGTAGAAGGCTAAGCTGAACTGGGTCCCGGGGCGCTGCATGTCTGATGGGGTAGATTAGGAGAGCTGTAGCTTACTGATCGTTGGAGAACCACAAACACTGAGAAACTCAAAAGGAACCTCTAGCCTGACTGTTCCTGGTAAAAGCTTGGCTATAGCTGAACTCCCAAGAGGAAGGCACAATTCCTGGCAGCTTGGGTGAGGCTGAGACAGAATCCTGGAGTTGAAACCTGCAATGTATTATTTTCTTTGTCTTTTCAAAGCAGAGCCATTTTATTTTTAAAGGGGTCAGAATCACAACCTCTACTATTGTTAGCTTTCAGCTGTTTGCTGACATGTGTGGGAATAAAAATTTGGGAGGGACTGGCCCTTGAGCTAATTAGCATGTGTAGTTTTACTCTTTTTGTATGCAGAAAAAAATTTATGTAACGCCCTTATCCAAAATTAAACTTGGAAACATGTTTGTTTCCAACCAACTAATCTTAATGTTTAAGTAAAGCCAATTTAATTAGGAAATATGGGTAATTACAACTATTACTAATTTATAAAATCCCATTAAATTTACTTTGAAGTTTAAGGAAAATTATGGTTAAAGTCTTAAATCTCAAGAATATGTTTTTGTAGACTCTATGATAATAACAAGGCCAAATTAGTATCTTTTTAGCAAAAAATAGAGATAACAAAGATAACAAAATAAACCTAATATGTTCCTTAAAATTTTCCATCTTATGTTTTTCTACACATGAAGATGTTTATTTTGGTTGATACAATAATATATTAGAGGAAGATTCTTTTAAGCTAATTGTGTTTTTTTAAATAACAAATTTTGTCCAAAGAGAAACCACACCTTGTTAAGATTTAAGGAATTTTGTTTATTAGAAATGAGGAAGATTCAACCTCTGACTTGAGGGTTTTTATCTTTCTTTGAACTTACAGTAATTATAAAAAGAAATGTATATATGGTTATGTAAACATATGTTATAGCTGAAATCTGGAACAGGTGATTTTTGACAACAGAGAGCAAAATTTATAATTAACTTAAACAGCTGGCTAAGCACCAAAGTGTCATACAGAAGAAAAAAAGTCTCTCATTGCAAGCCAAATAACACTGCTAGTAGTCAAATAATGCATTAGATGGCTAACACAGGCTTGCTGACTTCCAAATACATGCTGGTCATTAGCCAACTGACACATGTGAAGTTGACATTATCTAACAAATGTTACCTTATGTGAAATTCAGACTACAGCCCATAATGTTTTAGTGACAGACTGATTTTAAGTCAGTGGGGAAGTTGATTTTGAAATACATTTCTCATTTGCATCTCCATGTATATAATTTTCTAACTAGTCTGATTCAGCCATTTGTCTAATATAGCAGTTATTTAGCTTTTGATAAACAAAATAAGGTTTCAAATAGATAAATTATGAATGCTAGACTTTATCAAGAGAAGAAATTATTTTTAAAAATTCCTTTAGCATTTTTAATGTACACTTTTGTTTGTCTGCTCAATAACAGTAACTTTTCCTTCCTTTTTTCTAAAAATACCCTAATTCAATTCAGTTACCCCACTGGGAGTATACCTTAAGGGAGATACAGTCCTGTATCAGCCTGGGGCTGAATCTTGAATGGTCTAAGCCAATTGTGGTGGTCTCCTTCCCTTTGCCAAAAAACAGTTTTTGTATAGGCACATGATGCATATCTGAGAAGTGAGATACTGTAAATGCTTCTGATCAATGCTTTCCTTGTTATAAAAAGTTACTGGAATATTGTTTTGGCAACTGAGTGCATGAATTGAGTAAATCATTACATTATTTGATAGTGAGCATTAGTTTTAGAAAGCATGTGGCATATAAAATGATTACAGAGGAAACACTATATTAAGCCAATTAACATTAAATAATTATTATTTAGAAATGCAAAAAACCTCTACCCATATAAAGGTACTCACTAGAATGGCTAACAAAAAAAAAGTGACAATACAAGTGTTGACAAGAATGTGGGACAACAGTAACTCTTATATGTTGGTGAATTTCTAATGAAATATATTATACTTCATTAGAAAAGTTTACCAACAATCTTCCCCAAACTTGACAGAGGAAAAAGCTGTTATCTTCTGTTGCTAGATGTTACTGTATCTGTCTGTGACACCCAGAATGGTGGCAGCTGTTATGTGGCTGTCACCTGGCTAAGGATGGCAAGGCAGAAAGATGTAAGGAAACTGTTTCTTATAAGCCCTAAATATAAAAACCTAAAATGGCCCTACCTTTGGAATAATCATATCAGATAATGCTGTTTCTGTACTATTTAAGCCAAATTGAGTTGTTATTTTCTGTTAGTTATAGCTTAAACTATTTTAGCTGATAATTGTCTATTACCATCAAAAGCCAGGACTGACCATCTAGATTAGTTTCTTCCATAACACAGAAAAGATAGCCCTTCTGTCATTAATAGGAGGAGATATGGTAATCATTTGCACAGATAGAAGAAGGTTATGACATAATGGGGTTCATGTAAGAAAGGATTGGGGGAGCATACCATTCTAGCACAGGACATTTGGGAATAGAGAGGCAGAGATGAAAAGTGAACTACCTCAGATTGACTGAAGTCCTAGAGGAGAGGCAGAGAGATAATGGATGGGAAATATAAAGCAGCACATCTTTTACACCAGTCTATATTTGATATTCTAGCCTAGTATTGTAAAGAGTCCTATACCTACCTGTGGGAGACGGTATTAGTGTTAGAGGGATGGTGCATGCGGGGGAGCTTCAGTGTGGCTTCTTTAAGCCACATTCATTTTTCATATAGTGGAGATAGAAATCCTAAATCTCAGGCATCTCCTGAAGTAGAGAGATAGAAAGTTAGCTGGGAGTTAGGGAGGGGAGCTTGCCAGAAAACATAGTGATTGCAGGGATGAAATGACTGTATTCAAGGATGTTTGGACAGACTACTTGGGATTCACTGCCAGCCCTAAGGGGATTTAAAGTGCCACTGAGAGCTGAGGTGGGCCCAGGCTGGTAGAGAGTACCACTGGGCCCTCACCATCGCAGAGGAGAACAGGTCATGAGCTAGGGCTCTTGGGCAGGTATCAACAATGCCCTGCCATCTTTAGCCAATTGATAACCAGCAGGGTTACTAGTACCTGGGCAAATAAATATGGTTCATTAAGGGCTAAAAGAGTGGCACAAGGGCACATGGTACAAATAAGAGACTTTTTCTTCCCATGCCAACAAAGGATCCAGCAAATGACCTTACAGGCTCAGATAATACCTTGGTAAGACAAAGAGAGGGTAAGGTAATCTGAAAAACTGAAAAAGACTGATCATCCCTAGGAAATGACCTAAACCAAACATTGTACATTTTCTTTGTACTTTTACACTATTTCAGGCAATCCTTGGTTTTAATTTTGGCTCTATTGTTTACTAACTCAGTGACTAAGGCAGATTAAGTTTCGTGTGCTTTGGCTGGCTCCTCCAGAGAATGAGAATAATAACTTGTATACTAGGCATATTGTGAGCATACAAGTTATACATACATAAAATTCCAAACACAAAGTGGGCTAAATAGACTACTTAGACATAAACCGTATGACTGTGCTTTTCTCTTTGGAAAAGCAGAGTAGAAGTGTTTTCTTACAGATGGGGGTGTGTTGGGTGCTTTAGCTTGGGCAGAAAACTGGTTATCCTGGGGGAGTTGTGAGGCAGAGATCAGAGCAATTGTCACCTCTGAGATGCTCTGTCCTGGTTGAGCCTATAGGTGAGAGTGACGTGATATCAAACTATATTTGTCTAGGTCTACCAAAATCAAGTTATGATTCATTCAGGGCCTGCGAGGGGGACATATTTTTGAGGTGAGGATATCATTCCTTGGCTTGCAGCTTCATCAGTTTCATCTCTGCCTCTGTCATTATATGGCTGTCTTCACATTGTCTTTCCTCTGTGTGTATCTGTCTCATTTTAACTTTAAAGACCACATTTAACCAAATTTCCAAATAAGGTCCCATTCTCTGACGTACTAGGGTGTTCCTCTTACTGGTAAACACACAATTCAACACAAAACACTTCAACTCCCCAAATGTATGTCTTTCCCATGTGCAAAATATTAATACATTCACCCCATCCCAACATTGCTAAAAGTCTTCATTATTCCAGCATTAATTTTTAAATCCCAGATCTCATCTAAACACTATCAAATCAAAGTCTCAAATCTTATTATCTAAATCATTAAAATAAATTATGGGTGAGACACAGAATATTATTTATTCTGAGGAAAAACTTTTCTTCATCATTGCAATTGTCAAATCAGACAAGTTTTATGTTTCTAAAATACAATAGTGGGACCAGCATAGAATAGACAGTCCCATTTCATAAAGGAGAAATCAAAAAGGAAAAAGGATCATGGGTCTCAAGCAAGTTTAAAACTTAGCAGGGCAAATTTTATTACAAGTTAAGGCTTGAGAAAAATCCTCACAGGCTTGATGCTGTGATGTGAGTGGAGGCTCCATCTGTCCTGGCCCTAGTTAACAGCCCTGCCTATGGCCTCTGAAATCTAGGAGGTGAGGGTTCTATGCCCTAGGCCTGTGCCCTCTGAGTCCATGGTGACAGCAGCAGCCTGCTGGTTTCTGGCCCAGCTTAGGGGTCGTTCTTCCCAGTTTCTGAAATGTAATACATATTTGTAACCAAATAGTTTGATTGGTTTATTTTCTTCCTGGAATCCCAGAGGTCTGACAGTGTTCTTTCATTTTGACCCATGTCTTTCCCCTTCAGTCTAAGATGGCAGTAATTCTGCTGAGGTGATTAATTGGATCCAAAAATCACATGCCTAATCTCCTGAGCAAACAGTTTTCCAGCAATAACTTTGGTGATATCACCAAAGCACATTTTCTATTTTTTTTTTTTTTTGGTAATATGGATAGGCTGAGAATCTTCCAAATCTATAAGTTCTAGATTATTTTTGCTTAACTATTTCTTCTTAAATTTATCCCTTTTCTCTTATATTTTACTATTACTAACAAGAAGAAACAAGGGTGTACCTTCAGCACTTTGCTTAGAAATCTCTTCAGCTGAATAATGAATACAGGTTTATCCCTTAAGTTCTACTTTCTACCCAACAAAATACAATTCAGCCATGTTCTCTGCCACTTCATAACAAGAATCACCTTTCCTCTAGTCTCCAGTAACATGTTCTTCATTTGTGTTTGAGACCTTACCTGAAGCATCTTTAATATTCATGTTTCTTTCAACACTCTCTTTAAGCCAGTAGGCTTTCTCTACCAAGCACTCAAAATTCTTCCAGCCTTCAATTCCATCATCCAATTCCAAAACTACTTTAATATTTTCAGGTATTTGTTACAGCAGCACCCTACTCTCAGTACCAGAATTTTTGATATGGAGATTACCAAATATAGGGTTATTAGATTTGATTACTCTGGTTCTCCACATAACTGAGTTCCACAGGGTTCTCCACAGAAATAGAGCCAATATTGTGTGTGTGTGTGTGTGTGTGTGTGTGTGTGTGTGTCATGTGCACACACGTGTGCACCCATGTGTATGTCTGTGTTGGGGGGGTGGGAGACAGGGATTTTAAGAAATTGGTTCACGTGATTTACAATAGTAGGGATCAGCAAGTCCAAAATATGAAGGGCAGGCCAACAGTCTGAAGACCCAGGGAAGAGTTCCTGTTGTAGTCATGAGTCCAGTAAGTCCAAAGACAGTTCACAGGCAGAACTCCTTCTTCTTAGAGAGAACAGTCTTTTCTTTTAAGATCTTTAGCTGATTGGATGAGGCCCACTCACATTATAGAGAGTAATCTGCTGTACTAAAATCTGCTTTAAATGTTAATCACATTTAACAATTACCTTCACACCAGTATCTAGACTGATGTTTGACCAAACAACTGGGCAAGATAGTTGACACAAAAAAGGAACTGTAACAACACTATATAAAAATATTTCCCTTCTGATATTTTCACTCTTAATTAAAGTTGAGTCTAGGGAAGGAAGGATGACCTAAATTTAGCTATGTTTTCACTTAATCCTAACTTTTCCTCTCCATTCCTTTACTAAAGTAGAGCAGACAGAAACAAATGAGAAAGTTATGCTCTTGGTCTTTCATTGTATCTTCTGCCCCTAAACTTTGTAGGGGAGATTAAAACAAATACTATACTTCTGTTTGTATGTATGAGTGTGCTTATATGTAGCAGAGTGGGAAGAGAGAGTCAGAATGGGGGCAGGAAGGCACATACATGAGAGTATAATTTGCAAATTCTTAAAACATGGAATCTATACTTTCATTTCTTTTCAAAATTCAAACAGTGTTAAGTAGGGACAGACTAATTGGTGGGAAGCTATGGATGGGTGGGAGCAGAAGACAGAATGCTGAACCTAGTTCTTCTCTCATGCTATTTAATCCAAGAAAATGATTTCCAATAATTTAATACATTTTTACCTTTTTACTATAAGAGAAGCATCTACAAGCAATGTTGTTGTTGTTTCAAATCAGTAGTTTGTATACTTCTGCTTTTAGGTAGAAACAGTAGGTAGTAGCAGAACAATGTTCCCTAGTAATTAAAAAAATATGATAATACTCACATTTTTAAATATAGTGAAGAGTTGTAGGAGAAACGAGAAATAGAGGAGCCAAAATTATAGAGAGGAAAGTGCCCTGCCAGGTGAGTTGTATTTTACTGACCTTTTGTCTCTGCAGGGATCTGTTGATTGAGGACCAGCTGAAGATTGAACATGACATAGCTGGAGAAAATTCACTGAGGGACGTAGAAGTCGGTAGTGTCTTAACTAAAGAGGAGGTTGCACCACAAGAGTGAAATCTCCACTAGTTTCAGGATCTGAGGAGGCAATATCCTATAGGAGAAGAGGGATGCATCAAACACACAGTTGGTCTCACGAGTGATTTGTGTAAAGCTAAAGAGTAAGCCAAAATCTCTGAAGGGAAGAACTGAGTGTTGTGAAATATTTCAAGGAAGAGGAAACAGATGATGAACACTGAATCAGAAACCCATGAGAGTAATACCTGAGGAGCAGAGATAAATAAAAGATGGACTGAGGCTAATTAAAAATGCCACCCAGCCCCAACACAGCTAAATTGTTTATTTGATTCTAGTGATTACACCCTTAGCCTGCTCTGGGGGGAAATGCTCTGAGGTTTCCAAGGTACTTATATACACATTGTCTAGCATACAATGAAAATTTAAGGGAGATGGAAAGAGACAATAAAGGCAGATCCACAGTGATCCATCTGTTACAGTTGCTAGAAGATCTATAAAGTAATAATGATTAATGTTAAAGAGAAAAAAAGATTAAAAAATGAATAGTTAATGTACATTCTAGAACTAAGAAATAGAAAATCTGAAATTAAGAATGCATTGGATTGACTTACCAGTAGACTGGACAAAAAAAGAGAGAACTTGTAGACTCAAAGATGGTCAATTGAAATATCATAAATATATAGAATATATATCTAATATCTCCATCTTATTATCTATTTAGATCCTCAAAAGGAGAGAAAAAGAAAAGAAATGATTAAAGGTAAATGGCTGAGAATGTTCCAAAAAATGATAAAAGATCTCAACCCGCAGATTCAAGAAAAAATTCTTAAAAGTTGCCTGAGTTTAAAAAAAAAAGATGCATTACCTTTAAGACAATAAGACTGAATGAGGCTGAATTTTGAACAGTAATGATGAAAACCAGAATATGATAAAATAATACTTTTAAAATGATAAAAATTACTGGCCTAGACTTCTATAACCTATGCAAATATGCTTTAGAAATGAAGTAAAATTAATCTTTAGACAACAAAAGTTGAGAGAATTCATCATCAGTAGACCCATTCTATAAGAAATTGTACAGAAAGTTTCTCAGAAGAGAAATTATCAGATTGAGGCATGGGAGTGCAAGAAGGAATAAGGAGCATTTAGAAGGCAATTATGTAAGTAAGTACAAATAACATTGATTAATACAATAAAATTACCTTGTAACGTATGCAAAACATGTAGGTGTAAAATATATGACATTAATAGCAAAAAGAGCAGGAAGTAGATAAAGGGTATTGTAGTCTTGTATTTTTCAGGAAATGTTAGATTATTAATGTAGCCCTGCTTGGAATAGATACATATGCCTATTGTAATTCTGACAATAACTACTAAAATTAATTTTAAAATGTGTATCTAAAAATCCAATTAGAGGACATAAAATAGAAAATAATACTTGATTCCCATAGAAAGAAGAAAAGGGAACAGTGTATTGCTAGGATAAATAAAAACAAATAGTAGGATAATACAGTTTAAAATAACTGCACAAAAACTACACCAAAGGCAAATAGATTAAAACCTTAAAGAGAAATACTATGAGATTTTTTTAAAAGACCCAACTGTATGCTATTTATAAATATACACTTTCTTTAATTTTTATTTTTAATTGTAAATGACAAATTATAAATGTATATGTTTATGGTTATGAAGGGATGTTATAATTTATGCATATAATATGGAATAATTAAATGAAACTTATTAACATATCCATATCTTCAAATACTTATTTTTTTTGTGGTAAGAACATTTAAAAATTTACTCTCATTGATTTTAAAGTGTGTAGTACATTATTATTTACTATACTGATTACATTGTATAATTTATAGCAAAGAAGAAAACCCCGTTATTCTTCTATCTAACTGAGGCTTTATACCCTTTAACCATCATCTCCTCATTCCCCCCATACCCTCAGCCATTGGTAACCACCATTCTACTCTCTGCTTCTACGAATTTATTTTAGATCCCACATAAAAGTAAGAACATAAAGTATTTGTCTCTCTGTGACTGACTTATTTTACTTAGGATAATGTTTCCCAATTCCATCCATATTGTCACAAATGACAAGATTTCCTTCTTTTTAAAGACTGAATGGTATTTCATTGGGAATATGTATATATTTTTATCCACTTATCTGTTGATGGACACTGTTTGGTTCCATAACTTGGCTATTGTGAATAGTACTGGTAATAAATAGAGGAGTACAGATATTTCTTTGACATACTGACTTCAAATCTTTTGCATAAATAGCCAGAAGTGGAATAGCTGGATCATATGTAATATTGTTTTTAGTTTTTTGAGGAACCTCCTTACATTTTTCATAATGGCTGTACTAAGTTACATTTCCACCAACTGTACAACAATTCTATTTTCTTCATATCCCAGCCAACACGTTTTATCTTTTGTCTTTTTGAAAATAGCTATTCTGACAGATGAGAGGTGATCTCTCATTGTGGTTTTAGTTTGCATTTCCCTAATGATTAGTGACATTAAATATTTTGTCATATGTCTATTGGCTGGAGTGTAGTGGCGTGATCTTGGCTCACCACAACCTCTGCTACTCAGGTTCAAGCAATTCTCTGCCTCAGCCTCCCAAGTAGCTGGAACCACAGGTATGTGCTACCACACCTGGCTAGTTTTTTGGTATTTTTTAGTAGATACGGGGTTTCACCATGTTGGCCAGGCTGATCTCAAACTCCTGACATCATGTGTACACCCACCTCAGCCTCCCAAAGTGCTGGGATTACAGGCATCAGCCACTGTGTTGGGCTGCAATCCCATTTTTCTACTTTTGCTTTTGTTACCTATGCTTTTCAGATCAAATCTAAAACAGCATTGCTCAGACCAATGTCACATAGTTTTTCTTCCATGTTTTCTTCTAGTAGTTTTAAAGTTTCAGTTCTTGTGGTTTAATCTTTCATCCATATTTACTTGATTCATGTATAAGATGTAAGACAAAGTCCAATTTCATTATTTTGCATATGCATATTGTTTACTCAACACTATTTATTGAAGGGATTCCTTTTCATAATGTAAAAGACACAGTTGTTAAAAAAATCTTGGCATCTTTATTGAAAATCAATTGATTACAGATATGTGGATTCATTTCTGTACTCTCTATTATTTTCCATTGGCTAATGAGTCCGTTTTTATTCCACTGCCATGCTATTTAAATTACTTTCACTTCGTAGTATAATTTGAAATTAAATAGTGTGATGCTTCCAGCTTTCTTCTTTTTGCTTATGATTGCCTTAGTTTTTCAAGTTTTTTTTTGCTTTTCTATGAATTTTAGGATTGCTTTTTTTCTATTTATATGAAAAATGATGTTGAAATTTTGATGGAAATTGCATTGAATTTGTTGATCACTTTATCTAGTATAGATATTTTAACAATACTTTTTTCATTCCATGAACACAGGATATCTTTCCATTTCTTTATAGTCTTCTATTTTTCATTAACATTTTATAGTTTTCAGTACACATCTTTCACTTCCTTCCACAGAAAATTCTTAATAGTTATTGTAAATGAGACTGTTCTTTTGATTTCTTTTATAAGAATTTTATTGTTAGTATATAGAAATGCTACTAATTTTTGTGTATTGATTTTATATCCCATAAGTTTACTGTATTCATTTATTCTAACAGTTTTTTTTGGTGGACTGTCTAGAGTTTTCTAGACATAAGATTATGTCATCATCAAACAGCAACAATTTCACTTTTTCTTTTTCATTTGGATGTCTTTTATTTCTTTCTATTGTCTAATTGCTTTAGCAAGAACTTCTAATACTATACTGAATAGAAATGGTGAGAGTATACATCCTTGTCCTTCTGGATCTTAAGAAAAAGGGTTCAATTCTTCACTGTTATTTGTGGACTTATCATATATGGCCCTTACTGTGTTTAGGTACATTCTTTATATACCTAAGTTGTTGAAAGTTTTTATCATTAAAGAAGCTGAATTTGTCTAATAACTTTTTTCCATCTTATGAGATTATCATATGGTTTTTGTTTTTTGTTCTGTTAATGCAGTGAGTCCCATTTATTAATTTGTAAATTTTGAATCATCCTTGTATCACATGAATGAATCCCACTTGATAATGGTGAATGATCCTTTAATGTGTTGTTAAAATCAGTTTGCTAGTATTTTGTTGAGTATATTTGCATATATGTTCATCAAAAATAGTGCCCTGTAGTTTTGTTTTTTTCTGATGTCCTTATTTCACTCTATTGTCAGAGTAGTGCTGGCCTTATAAAATGTTTTAGGAAGAATTCACTTTAATTTTTTTGGCAGAGTTTGTTAAGGATTGGTATTGTTCTTTAAATGTTTGAGAAAATTCAGCAGTGAAGCCATCAGGTTCTGGGCTTTTCTTTGAGCAAGACCTTCTTACTGATGAAATCTCCTTACTCATTATTGGTTGGTTCAACTTTTCTATTTCTTCACAATTTCTTCAAAACCTACCAAGACTTTAGTCTTGGTAGTTTGTGTGTGTCTAGGAATTCATTCATATCTTTTAGGTTATCCAATATTTGGGCATCTAGTTGCTCATAATAGTCTCTTATGATCCTAGATATGTCTGTGGTATCAGTTGTAATGTCTACATTTATATTTCTGATTTTTTCTTAGTTGAGCTAAAGGTTTATTAATTTTGTTTATCTTTTCAAAATAGTCTAGTTGCATTGATCTTTTATATTATTTTTCTAGTCTTTATTTTCTGATCTTTATTGTTTCTGTTATCATTGGACTTATCCTTTTTCTAGTTTCTTGAGGTATAATATTAAGTTGCTTGAGACTTTTTTCCTCTTATGATGTAAGCATTTATTGCTATAGATTTTCCTCTTAGAACTTATTTTGCTACATCCCGTAAGTTTTGGTATATTTTCATTTGTCCCAAGATATTTTTAAATTTCTATTTTAATTTCTTCATTGACTCATGGGTGTTCAGGAGTATGTTTTTAAAATTTCCGTGTGTTTGTGAATTTTTTGAAGTTTTAACTATTACTGATTTCTAGTTTCATACCATTATTGTCAAAGAGGTACTTGATACAATTTAAATCTTTTTAAATGTGTTAAGGCTTGGCTTGTGGCCTAACATAAAATCTATCCTGGAGAATGCTCCCTGTGCACTTGAGAAGAATGTGCATTAATTTGCTGTTGGACAGAATGATCTGTATATATCTGTTAGATCCCTTTGGTCTAAAGTGTTTATGCCCAATGTTTAATAATTAGTTTTCGTTTGGATGCCCTGTCCATTATTGAAATTGGGACATTGAATTTCCCTATTATAATGGCACTGCAAGCTAACTCTTCCTTCATATCCTTTAATATTTGCTTTATAGATTTAGGTGCTCTGAGATTGGATGCATGCATACTTACAACTGTTATATTCTCTTGATCAATTGACCCTTCTATCATTATGTAATGTCCTTCTTTGTATCATTTTACAGTTTTTTACTTAAAATCTATTTTGTCTGATATAAGCATAGCTACTCATACTCTCTTTTGGTTTCCATTAACATGGCATATCTTTTCTTTACGGTATGGCATTATTTTTAATTTGTGTTAAATGTTACAAACATATTAAAGAAATAGACTCACATTATATAATCTCATACTTTTCCTACATAAATATAACATGATCTTTGCTATAATTATAAATGACTATATGAAGCAATCAAAACAAAAATACACCAATGCTAATTTAGTGCATTAACATCCGTAAGCATTATTATTATTCAGTTTGAAAAAAATTCTTATCCATTTTTCTTAATAATAAGCAGTTTTATTTTCTTAATGGTGTTTCTGTCTAAGGGCATTCACTTTAGAAATAATATAAATTTTCACAAATAGGAACCAAAAGAGATTTTCAAATTTTTTTTCTTCAACTTTTAAGTTTAGGGGTACATATGCAGGATGTGCAGGTTTGTTACATAGGTAAATATATACCATGGTGGATTGCTGCACAGATTATCCCAATACCTAGGTATTAAGCCCAGCATCCATTAGCTATTTTTCGTGATGCTGCCCCACCTCCCTCACACTCCTGGCTAACAGGTCCTGAGTATGTTGTTTCCCACCAAGTGCCCATGTGTTCTCATCATTCATGTCCTACTCATTAGTGAGAACATGAGGTGTTTGGTTTTCTCTTCCTGCATTTCTTTGCTGAGGACCATGGCTTCCAATTCCATCCATGTCCCTGCAAAGAACATGATCTCATTCATTTTTATGGCCACATAGTATTCCATGATATATATGTACCATGTTGTATTTACCCAGCCTATCATTGATGACTATTTAGGTTGATTGCGTGTCTTTGCTATTTTGAATAGTGCTGTAATAAACATATGAGTGCATGTATATAATAGAAAAGTGTATATATATTTATGATGTATATTCCTTGGAGTATATGCCCAGTAATGGAATTGCTGGGTAGAATGATATTTCTGCCTCTAGGTATTTGAGGAATTGCCACACTGTCTTCCACAATGGTTGAAGTAATTTACACTCTCACCAGCAGTGTAAAAGTGTTCCTTTTTCTTCATAACCTCACCAGCATCTGTTGTTCTTTGACATTATCATTATTATTATTTTTTGAGACAGAGTTTCACTCTGTTGTCAGGCAGGAGTGCAGTGGCATGATCTTGACTCACTGCAACCTCTGCCTCCCAGATTCAAGTGATTCTCCTGCCTCAGCCTTCCAAGTAGCTGGGACTACAGGTGTGTACCACCATGCCAAGCTAAGTTTTTGTATTTTTAGTAGAGATGGGGTTTCACCATGTTGGCTAGGATGGTCTCAATCTCTTGACCTCATGATCCACCCCGCCTTGGCCTCCCAAAGTGCTGGGATTACAGGCATTAGCTGCCACACCCGATCTTGACTTTTTAATAGTAGCCATTCTGACTGGCATGAGATGGTATCTCATTGTGGTTTTGATTTACATTTCTCTAATGATCAGTGATATTAAGCATTCTTGTCATATGTTTGTTAACCACATGTATGTCTTTTTCTGAGAAGTGTCTGTTAATGTCCTTTGCCTGCCTTTCAATGGGGTTATTTTTTTCTTGTAAATTTGTTTAAGTTCCTTGTGGACCCTAGATGTTAGACCTTTGTCAGATGGGTAGATTGCAAAAACTTTCTCCTTTTCTGTGTGTTGTCTGTTCATTCTGATGGTTTCTTTTGCTGTGAAGAAGCTCTTCAGTATAATTAGATCTATTTGTCAATATTTGCTTCTGTTGCAATTGCTTTTGGCTAATTTTCATAATGAAATCTTTGCCTGTGCCTATGTCCTGAGTGATATTGCCTAGATTTTCTTCTAGGGTTTTTATAGTTTTGGGTTTTACATTTAAGCCTTCAATCTATCTTGGTTAATTTTTGCATATGGTGTAAGAAAGTGGTCTAGTTTCAATTTTCTGCATATGGCTAGCCAGCTCTCCCAGCACCATTTATTAAGTAGGGAGTCCTTCCCCCATTGCTTGTTTTTCTCAGGTTTATCAGGGAACAGATGGTTCTGGGCATGCAGTCTTATTTCTGAGTCCTTTATTTTGTTCCATTGGTCTATGTGTCTGTTCTTTTACCAGTACCATGCTGTTTTGGTTACTGTAGCTTTGTAGTACAGTTTGAATTCAGGTAGTGTGATGCCTCCAGCTTTGTTGTTTTTGCTTTGGATTGTCTTCGCTATTCGGGCTCTTTTTTGTTCCATATAAATTTTAAAATAGTTTTTAAAAAAAATTCTGTGAAGAATCTCAATGGTAGTTTAATGGGAATTGCATTGAATTTATAAATTACTTTGGACAGTATGGCCATTTTAATGATTTTGATTCTTCCTATCCATAAGCATAGAATATTTTTCCATTTGTTTGTGCCCTCCCAGATTTCTTTGAGCAATGGTATGAAGTTCTCTGTGAAGAAGTCCTTTAGTTCCCTGTTGGCTATATGCCTAGGTATTTTATTGTTTTTGTGGCAATTGTGAATGGGAGTTCATGATTTGGCTCTTGGCTTGCCTGTTGTTGTATAGGAAAGCTAGCGATTTTTGCACATTGACTTTGTATCATCCTGATACCAAGACCTGGCAGATATACAACAGAAAAGAAAACTTCAGACGAATGTCATTGATGAACACCAATGCAAAAATCCTCAATAAAATACTGGCAAACCAAATCTGGCAGCACACCAAGGAGTTTATCCACCAAGATCAAGTTGGGTTCATCCCCCAGGATGCAAGGTTGGCTCAACAGATGCAAACAATAAATGTGATTCATCACATAGACAGAACTCAAGACAAAAACCATATGATTATCTCAACAGATACGGTAAAGGCCTTTGATAAAATTCAACATTCCTTCATGTTAGAAAAAATTCTCAATAAACTAGGTACTGAAGGAATATACCTCAAAATAATAAGAGCCATATATGACAAACCCACAACCAACATCATACTGAATGGGCAAAAGCTGGAAGCATTCCCCTTGAAAACTGGCACAAGGATCCCCTGTCTCACCACTCCTATTCAACGTAATATTGAATGTTCTGGCCAGGACAGTCAGGCAAGAGAAATAAATGAAGGATGTTCAAATAGAGGAAGTCGAATTATCTTTGTTTACAAATGACATAATCCTACATCTGCAAAATCCCATTGCCTCACCCCAAAAGCCTTGTAAGTTGATAAGCAAATTCAGTCAAGTTTCTGGATACAAAATCTTTTCTGTTGGTAGGCTATTTATTACTGCCTGAATTTCAGAGCCTGTTGGTCTGTTCAGGGATTTAGTTTCTTTCTGGTTCAGTCTTAGGAGAGTGCATGTGTTCAGGAATTTATCCATTTCTTCTAGATTTTCTAGTTCATTTGCATAGGAGTGTTTATAGTATTATCTGATGGTTGTATTTCTGTGGGATCAGTGCTGATATCTCCCTTATAATTTTTGATTGTATTTGTTTGAACCTTCTCTCTTTTATTCTTTATTAGTCTACTTAGTGGTCCATATTATTTTTTTCCTCAAAAAACCAGCTCCTGGATTTGTTGATTTTTTTTTGTTTGTTTGAAGCATTCTCATGTCTCTACCTCCTTCAGTTTAGCTCTGATTTTAGTTATGTCTTGTCTTCTATTAGCTTTGGTTCTTGTTTGTTCTTGGTTCTTTTTTCTTTTGGTTGTGATGTCAGGTTGCTAACTTTAGATCTTTCTAGCTTTCTGATGTGGGCATTTTAGTACTATAAATTTCCCTGTTTCCACTGCTTTAGCTGCATCACAGAGATTCTGGTAAATTGTCTCTTCGTTCTCATTAGTTTCCAAGAACTTGATTTCTCCTTTAATTTCATTATTTACTCAAGAGTCATTCAGAAGCAGGTTGTTCAATTTCCATATACTTGTGTGGTTTTGAGTACATTTCTTAATCTTGAGTTATAATTTGATTGTGCTGTGGTCTGAGAGGCTGTTTGTTATTATTTCAGTTCTTTTGCATTTGCTGCAGCATGTTTTGCTTCCAAATATGTCATCAATTTTAGAGTAAGTGCTGTGTGGCAATGAGAAGAATGTATATTCTGTTGTTTTGGGGTGGAGAGTTCTGTATTCTATCAGGTCCGCTCGACCCAGAGCTGTGATCAGGTCCTGAATATCTTTGTTAATTTTCTGTCTCAATGATCTGTCTGGTATTATCAATGGGGTGTTAAAGTCTCTCACTATTACTGTGTGGGAGACTGCATGCACCCAATGTAGTAGCACCAAGATTCATAAAGCAAGCTTTTTTTAGGTCTCTAAGAGCTTGCTTTATGAATCTTGATGCTACTATATTGGGTGCATATATATTTAGGAGAGTTAGCTCTTCTTGTTGAACTGAACCCTTTATCATTATGTCATGCTTTCCTTTATCTTTTTTATCTTTGTTGGTTAAAGTCTGTTTTATCAGAAACTAAGATGGCAACCCCTGCTTTTTTCTGGTTTCTATTTGCTTTGTAAATTTTCCTTCACCCCTTTATTTTGAGCTTATGTGTGTCTTTGCCCATGAAGTGGGTCTCTTGCTGACACCATAGCAAGAGACATTATTCAGCTTGACATTCTCTGTCTCTTAATTGGGGTGTTTAGCCTGCGTATTTTTAAGTTTAGTATGGTTATATGTGAATTTGATCCTGCCATCATGATGCTACCTGGTTGTTTTGCAGACTTGTTTATGTGATTGCTTCATAGTGTCACTGACTGTGTACTTCAGTGAATTTTTTTCTTTCTTTTCTTTTTTTTTTTTTTTTTTTTTTTTGAGATAGAGTTTTATGCTTGTCACCCAGGCTGGAGTGCAGTGGCATGATCTCGGCTCATTGCACCTCCACCTCCCAGGTTCAAGTGATTCTCCTGTCTCAGCCTCTGGAGTAGCAGGGAATACAGACACCCACCACAACACCTGGCTAATTTTTGTATTTTTAGTAGAGACGGGGTTTCACCATGTTGGCCAGGCTGGTCTCGAACTCCTGACCTCAGGTGATCTGCCCACCTTGGCCTCCCAAAGCCCTGAGATGACAGGCATGAGCTGCTGTGCCCAGCCTTTAGAAAGTTTTTGTAGAGGCTGCTAACATTTTTTTCTTTCCATATTTAGTAGTGTTCTCAGGAGCTCTTGGAGGCAAGCCTGGTGGTGATGAATTCCCTATGCATTTGTTTGATAATTTAGATAAAGTGGAGAAATATGTTTCCAAGATTGCCATAAGAATTAATAGAAAATATGAATGATGCTACATCTGTTAAATGAATTGAATCCAAATTTAAACACCTTTCTTGAAAAGAAAAACCAGTGACCTAGAACCTAGATAGCTTTACTGCTGAATTCTCTTAAATAATTTTCAGTATTTAAAAAAATAATAATAATTGACATAATAGCCATCACAGACAAATGCTTTTAAAATAGAAAAAAGAGAACACAGGCAGTATGGCCATACCGCTTTTTTTCTGAGGTTCTTGTGAAATGAGACTGGAGTGCGCTTCCTGGTTGAAATCTTAGAGTGTTAGAAAAGCTGGGTGTTTACCTCTGATTCTCTTTTTCCTCTAGAAAATGTGGTTTATGGAGAATCTTTTCTGTGTGACACTGTGCTAACTTGGGGTAGGGGAAGGGTAACACAGTGAGACATTTTTACTATATTTTGCATGCAGTTTTTATTTTGTTCCATGAACCATGTAGGTGGCTCAGCCTTATTTCCAATTCTGGGGTTTTTCACCAAGGTGTTCTTTTCTCTGGATAGCTTCTAGTTAAATTTTCTCTTTGTGTATTGGTGGAGAGTGTAGTGAAACATGAGACCTATTTTGTAATCTTGTTGATGTCTCCCAGATATATACTTTAAACACATGCATATAAATAAATGGAAAGTTAATATATGCGCAAACATAGACTATGCAGTCACTATTCCTTTATTGGACAGAATATCTTGATGCCAAAACTTGATATGGATATTAAAAGAAAATTGCAATTCTATATATTTTGAGCTGGGATAGAAAACTTTAGACAAAATATTAACATACCAACCCTAACAATGTATAAAATAGGGTAAGTCATCGTGACCAAGTAGGATTTATTCCAGAAATATAAGGGTTTAATATTGAAAATTAATGTAATTTATCACATTAGTACTATCAATAGATGCAGAAGAAGCATTCGCTAAACAAAAGCATGTATTCATGATTTTTAAAATATCAGCAAAATAGAAGAAAACTTTTTACATATAATAAAAATATATACAAAAATATACAGCTAAAATCATATTTAGTGGTGAAATAGTAAATATTATTCCCCTAAAGTTGGGAAGAAAATGATAATCATCATTACCACTTGTAGCCCCAGTGTCTTAATAGTCCTGGTCATTTTTTTTTTTGATGGTTTCTCAATCTGTGTCCCAGGCTGGAGTGCAGTGGTGCAATCTTGGCTCAACACAACCTCCATCTCCCTGGTTCAAGCGATTCTCCTGCTTCAGCCTCCCAAGTAGCTGGGATTACAGGTGTGCACCACCACGCCCAGCTAATTTTTGTATTTTTAGTAGAGACAGGGCTTCACCATGTTGGCCAGGCTGGTCTTGAACTCCTGATTGTTCAAGGCCTCAGCCTCCCAGAGTATTGGGATTACAGGTGTGAGCCACCATGCCTGGCCAATGGTCCTAGTCATTTAATTAGAGAAAAATGGAAAAGGAAGAAAATAGGAAAGAAGACAGCAAAATTGCCATGAAATATAGATGATATAATTGTAAATGCAGAAAATCTAAAAGGATCTGCAACAAATAAATAATTAGTATGATAATTTTGCAAGTTTGCTGAGTGTAAATCAATATTAAAAATCAGTTATTTCTATGTAATAGCAAGAAGCAATAAATAAGAAAACCTAAAATATGCTATTTACTACAGGATTGAAATACTTCAAATTCTTAAAAATAAATATACAAGAGATATGTAAGATCTACACACACAAAAAAACAGAAAACATTGCTCAGAGAAATAAAGACCTAAATAACAGAAGTGATATCATGTTAATTGATTGGAAGACTCAATAGTTGAAAGATACCATTTTTGCTCAAATTGCTCTACAGATCCAATGAAATCTCAGGTAAAAATCTCATTTTATAAAATAAGCCAATTTACATGTAAATTTAAAAATTAGCACTCATGTAAATTTCACTGGCTAATTTTTCTAGTTTGTGGATTCTTTTGGATTTTCTATACCCAGAATCTCTCTCTCTTTCTTCTCTCTCTCTCTCTCTCTCTCTCTCTCTCTCTCTCTCTCTCATTTCACAGATTTTTAAAGAAAGTACACCAGTTTTGTAGTCAGGATACCTATCCATTTTCTGTCACAGACTTGTTTAAGAGAAGTTTACAAGTCAGGAAACCTTTCAGACCCTCAGTTTTCCTATAAACAAATAGGAGATTGAGCTGCATAATTTCTAAAGTCTTGTGTAGGTATACATTTTACAAATTTATCAAATGTAGAAAATGTCATATCTGTCTTGTTGACTAAACATCATAATATCTAAGATAAACCTATAAATTATTATTGAAAACTCATTTTCTAAAGAAGACAAAAGTGATGGGAAAACTTATTTCCTCATCATATTAATTTTATGGTTTTCCTGTTCTGAACTATAACATGCTATTAATAATTTCCTCGAACTGAACTGAAGCTGCAAATGTAATATATAATATTTTTATTTCAAATTATGAAGACACTTAATTTTACCTCCTATTGGGTAAATCTAAACCATCTCTTTTAATATAGAAATGATGGAGTTATCAGGTATTCTGTTTACAGCAATAAGTACAGTACTTTATACTTTAAAACATTTAAAATTGGAAATATGCTAAATAACAATGGCATGAAATCAATTAAAAGGGTAAGCCAGGTGTACTACTAGGATGAGTTATAATTCAGTGTTGATGTAATACAGAATAGGAAAAGGAAAGAGAATGTTAAAGATGTAGTGCTCTCTCTATGGAAGAAACATGGCTCTGAGTTCAGTAACAACTACCTGAACAGACATGTCCAGCTTTGTCTAACTCCAGGAACTTCTTTATGGTATGACTAGAAAATAGTTTGTGTTTTGTAGACAGAGATACATATACACTTAAAGTGAACTTTTAAAGTAATAATTTTAAAATGAATTTCCTTGGAGAGTAAAGAGAGGCCTGAATGATAAAGAGATTAGAAGATGGAAGGAATGTCTTTTCCAGTGCAATATTTATTCTTTCTAGCATGATTATAATTTGTTATTAATCTCTTTTCTATTTCTTAGATGCAATAAAAATTTTCTTGATACATAGTATTTGTACATATTTATGGAGAATGTGATACTTTGTTACGTGCATCACAAGCATTTATCATTTCTATGTGTTGAGAACATTTTAAGTCCTAACTTCTAGGTATTTTGAAATGTATTTTACATTGCTGCTAATTATAGTCACCATACTCTACCATCAAACATTAGAACTTATTGCTTCTATCTCACTGTATGTGTATAACACAAAGTGAGTCATTTCTCTTATCCTTTCCAGACAGTTTTCATTCTATTTGGAGGATTTTGCAGGTAGGTCAGGCTTATTCTCAATTATTTGGATTTTTGCCAACCTTTCTTATTCCCCACCCCATTCCCCAAAACCCACATCTTTCCCAGTCTCTGGTAGTTATCATTCTATTCTCTACATCCATGAGATCAACTTTTTTTCTTAGCTCTAACATATGAGTACATGAAATATTTGTCTTTCTGTATCTGGCTTATTTCACTTAACATGATGACTTCCAGTTTCATCCACATTGCTGCAAATACATAATTCTTTTTTGGCAGTATATCCATGTAACAGTGATTTTGCTTTTTAATGGCCAGGTAATATTCTATTATGTAAATATACCGCATTTTCTTTCTCCATTCATCAATTGATGGAAACTTATGTCAAAAGGATACACGTACTCTTATGTTTATTATAACACTATTCACAATAGCCAAGATATGGAATTGCTATTCCATATCTTGGAATAGCAAAGATATTGCTAAAGACAATATCTTAGCTATTTGTACATATTTATGGAGAACAAGGTTGATTTCCTTTCCATTGGATAATACCCAGTAATGGAATTACTGGATTATATGGTGGTTCTATTTTTAGTTTATTGAGAAATCTCCATACAGGGATTCATAATGACTGTACTAATTTACATTTCCACCAATACTGTATGAGAGTTCTGATACCTACACATCTTATTGCTAGCATCTGTTACTTTTGATCTTTTTGATAATAACCATTCTAACTGGGATGAGATAATATCTCACTGTGGTTTTAATTTTTGCATTTCCCTGATAATTAATGATGATGAACATTTGATTCATATATCTGTTGTCCATTTGTATGCCTTCTTTCGAGAACTGTCTATTTAGATTCTTTGTCCAATTTTAAATGGAATTGTTTTTATGCTGTTGAGTCATCTGATTTCTTTTATATTCTGAATATGTGTCTTTTTGAATGAATATTTGACAAATATTTTCTCCGTTCAACAGGTTGTCTCTTTACTTTGTTGATTATTTCTTTTGCTGTTGCAGAAGTTGTTTAGTTTAATAAAGTCCCATTTGTTTATTCTGTATTTCTACTGCTTGTGCTTTTGGGGGTATTAGCCATAAAATGTTTGTCTAGACCAATGTCCTGCAGTGTTTCCCTATGTTTTCTTCTAATAGTTTTATAGCTTTGGGTATTACATTTAAGTTTTTGATTAATTTTCTGTATGGTGAGAGATAGGGGTCTAGTTTCATTCTTCTGCATATAGATATCCAGTTTTTACAGCGCAATTTATTGAAGAGAGTGTCTTTCCCTAAAGTTTTTTCTTGGCACCTTTGTTGAAAATCAATAGGCTATCAATACGTGGAAGCCAGGAAGAATGAGCTACTCAGACATGTGAAGGGTGAGCAAGACAAGAGGAACTTTATTGAGTGATAGAACAGCTCAGAGGAGAACCACAGGGGCAGCTGTTTTCCAGATCCAGGGTGTTCCATGAGTGTTCAGCACTTAGCAGAGAGGGTCGCTCCTCTCTGCAGCTGGTTATCGTGTCATCTGTTTAGCTCTGACTGAGCTCAAAGCTTTTATAGGCCTAAGAAGGGAGAAAGGTCCATGATTGGTCCATCGGTGTCCAAGAGAAGGCTGGGAAAAAGCACCACAAGTTCCCACTCTTGTTCCCACCCCAGGTTTCTTGGGACTAGCAGTCCAGCCCTCAGCCTTCAGGCCCTCCCTAGCCTGAATGTAGGGCCCTACTGGGGACTCAACCCCTTCTGCCCAGGAGCCTGTCTGCCTCCTGTCACCATCTGTGGTGTCCAGGCTGCTCATGCTAAGGGGCACCTGCAGGCCAGTGCCAAACTGCCCTCAGCCCTCCCTTGGATTCCTCCCTCTATGCTTGTCGGTGCCCAAAGTCTGGAGGGGGCCAACGTGGCAGGGGGCTGGTATGTTAGCACTGCCCTGAGTGTGCACACACTTGGTCGGGCAGTGACAGCAACGAGGCTTGGCCCCAACCCTACTCCATGTGGAGATGCAGGGGCTGTTGGGCCCTGGAGTAGGATGTGGTTTGCTGGGGGCTGGTCTCTCAAATTGGTGCCGTGCTGCAGCTGCCTGTTAGTGGGTGTGTGGGACCCCAGCGTGAGTTCCTACTCTGAAGCCAGTGGTCTTACGCAGATTCCAGGCAACTCCCTCTGCCGGTCCCAGGGCCTGTGGGAGTTGAGGAACTCTTCCATGACTAGGATACAGGAGTCTGAGGTGAGAATATAGGCCACTGGGAATTTCTCACCTTTTCCCTGCACTGAAGAGCTGCTCTAAATCCTTGGCTAATCCTGGCTGGAGTATACACCTCTCCCCTCACTCCTTCAGTGCTTCAGATATTTTCTGTCACTTGTCGGCTGAATTTCAGCATTCTCTCTTAGGTGTTCTATTCAAAATGTGGTTATCTACTGACTATTTTTGTTCTTTGTGGAGGAGTTGAGTGTCCTGTGCCTCTAGTCAGCCATCTGGAACCTCTCTCCCTTTTTTTTTTGTTATTTCTTTGCAGATTATTAACTCTGTCAAGGTCTCTTTACCTTCCTCACTCTTTTGCTTTTTTTACTTTTTTAGTTCCTTTCAGAGTTGATCATGTTGAGACTTACAGTCCAGCTTTTCTTGCCGGATCAAGAGCAATGAAATAAGGTAATTGAAGATATCACCTTTCTCAAAAAGTTTGGGATGATGAATTCAGCCCTTAAGAATTTATTTGTTTCATCTTTGAGCAATATTGCCCTTTGATCTAAGCGAGCATGATCTCTGTTCCTGGGGCACAGGCCAAGACCCTGCGTTTTAGGAGGCATTTATAAAAATTTTCTAAGTGCCCTTTTAGTGCCTGGGACTGAGTAGGCCTGGCAGTGCCTCCCAGATGGGATACCCTATGCGTTTATGTGAGCCTTCACTCCTCTTTTCCCCTTTAGGGTACTCTCGGACTTTCAGGTCTGTAAGGATAGTGTTGACCAGAAGCCCAAAAATGTTAGAATTTGATCCTGTGGGATCATCCCAGGTTTCTTGGGTTGGCCCTGGTTCTCGAAGGGCAGACTGGCAAGCAGTCTCCTCCTGCTGGCTCATCTAGTATGTCTTTCATAGGAATGCATAATATTGGGCCACCAAAATGGAGCCAACATTCTGATTTTGGGTGACTAACTCATGTCAGAGGCAAGAAAGGTTTATGGCTGTGGGCTACCAACATAGCCACTTACAATTCAGCGTGAGCCATTTGTGTGGGCTATGCATTATCCCTTACTCATCTCGGTTCTGACTGCTGCTCTACCTCTGGTTGACAGCTCTGAATGGTTGAGGCCACCTTGAGGATGTCTGGGACCTCTATTGCCTCTGGTTGTTATAGTATCATCAAACTTTCCTGGGCTGGTCTTAAGCCATGGTGGACAAAGGACAGATGTTTTTTGAGCAAATAAAGCTGTTCTTCTTACTCTACTCCCAGGCCTCTTGCCTGTCCTTACTGGGGTGGGGTGTGGAAGGCAGGGCTGTGATATAACCAACACTGAAAGTGATCACATTTTAGAAATGATATAGTCTAAAAATTTTAATATAAAATAAATATCTACCCAAGAAGAATCAAACAATAAATAATAGTATATTCTTGCCAAAGAATAATGTATAACAGTAAAAATTAATGCACTATCATTGAATAAATCAATATGGTCAATTCTCAAAAGCATGACATTGAGTGGAAAAAAAGTCATAGAATAATAAACACAAGATACCATATCATTTGTAGGAAATTATAAAACAAACTAAACTCATTATGTTGTTTAAGGATATATGCACACACACATATTTTGGAAATGTAGGATAAAATGAAGGAGATGTGATTGGTGAAAGACATTTGGGGGACCGTCAGTAGTCTTTATTAATATTCTATTGTGTTAATAAATAAAATGTTTATTAATAAAAAAGATGCTATTGGAATATATGTTGTCTCATGTTTATGCTATAAAATTGAAGACAGTAAATTTGCCAGAAAATCAATGATAACTCACATTTTCCTGCATACTCTAAAAAAGATGTTTATTTACAGTCATCATCAAAGAAGCACAATAACAACTTTGAAGAAAGTCAGTGAAAGCCAGTATTCATGGGAGGAATGAAGGATGATACCGTGTCATGAGAAATACTGTAATTAATGTTAAATAAATAGTATAGTGAATGGCAGAAGAAACAAGATGCTATGTTCACTGATAAATAACCACACCTCACAGGGTCTCAGGAGTCTCATATTTTTAATAAAATTGCTCATATAGACAGGGAGCCTCACACACACAAAAATATTTTCCTGGGCACCATACACCAGGAAAAGACTTAGCTGAGAGCAGACTTGGCTGAGAGAAACAAAAAAGATGACTTTGGAGTTGATGGATAATTCCTTGGCTTCTGAGCCTCATCCTTGAGACTGAAATCAGGTATCTGAGAATTCTGAGGATAAATTGAAGCAGGAGGGACATACTGAAGAAAAGTTAAGACTGAAGTATTGCCAGGGCGAAGAGCAAGAATTGTCACTGAGCAAAGCAAAATTTTAACCAGGAAGATAGTAGCTTACTTCATCTGCTGGTTGAAGTAGGACTAGAAATGCAAGAACGAGTGATGAAGTTGGTTATTAGGAAGCTGGAAGCAGGTTGAGGCAAAGCATAGTGAGCATTTCATTTGCACAGTTTAGAACTAAGACCAGTAGTAGTGTGACCAGTGGAAACCCTTTTATGTCAGGTCTGGTGATGGGGCAGAAATGGCACATTAGAGAAACCATGATTAGCTAAATATGACAATTAAGATTATGTGCTCCTTAAAGGCAGGAATTCACTTATATTTATCATTGAAACCACAGAATTTATCTCTTCACCTAAAATATAGCAAAAGCACAGGAAATACTTGTTGAATAAATGCATTTTAAAAAACTCTAAAGAACGAAGTTGTTTGATTTTGAGGATTAGAAAAATGCAGAAGACACATCTATCGAAGTGGGCTTAAATTTCCACGGGAATGTTCTCTTCCACTTAAATTGAAAAAAAATGAGTCAACACAGTCAAACTGGAATTTGAAATCATAGGAGGGAAAGATCAGCACAAGGGCAATGTCCTTCTATAGGGTAGTCAGGTTAGAGTTTTGTTTCTCCTGAGGGCACTCATTCTCACAAAAAAAGAGAATGAATCCAGAGGTTGACTAGAAGGTAATGCTTTCTGTTACTGTTGGTGGGACAACGTTTCTTATGGTTCAAGACATAAGAGTTAACTACAACTTTCCATTATGGTCTCCCTTATGTTTCTTCCAGAGAGTGAACAGTTCTATTTTCATCAGTAATTTCTCCTGAAATTCCCCTGTTTCTTTGATTCTGTTGATAAGACAGAATCACACAACTCCATCTGGTCCTGCATCTGTTTGTTACCATCTGCCTGTCCCTGCAGTGGGAATAATCTTGTTCTCTGCAGAGTTTTCTGTGCTAGCCCTGTAGATGCGGCAATCGAGTCCTCACCTTGGATTCTTTTGCTTGTTGGGTCTGTTGTCATTTTGAGTTGTGTTTACATATTTATTACCTATAGGATGAAGATAGAAAAAGTAGCTGCTTATCTATTCTTACAACGTGTCCAAAAGAGAGAGCCTACAGAAAAGGGAAAGCTAAACAATAGATTCATCTGCATCCTAATTCCTTCCCTTCCTGCCAAGCCTATTCATTTACTGGTGGTAATTACAGGTTGGGATCATATTGGTCATGTCTTTAAAACTGATTTATGTCATCAGCTAGTTAGTAGATACTATGCAAAAACTTCTTTAAGAGCACGTTTTCCCCAAACCTACTTTATACAGCACAAAGGGAATGTGCTTATCTTTGTAGCTCTTTCATCATCTACTAACCCTATTTTAGTTAATTTACATCCATTTAATTTATCTTAAAACAGAAAAAATAAGATTATTTTATAACTTACAATGGAAACTGTAGTACAGTATTTGGCTGTGATTTTACAGAATAGTGGGCGCCCCACCAGCTGGGCACTATTCACCATCTTGTTGTTGTCCTGATACAGCTGCTGTGATGTCAATCGTTTACTAAACAACACTTCCCTAGGGAAGCAGTTCATGGCTCACCCAAGGCATGAATAGCTGAAGCTCCAGATCTTAGCCTCTATACCCTTTCATGTCACTGAAAATAGAACAAGCCACTATTAATATTCCACAGGATGGTCCCTCTCTCCATCCATTTCTTGATGAGAATCTACACTCAGCCTTTTATCTACTTGTGCTATTTTCCCTGCCTTCTTCATTCAGCAAGCTCTCTCCTCTCTCCAGGAATTATTATAATATACAGATGTGTCCTAGAATTCACCGAACTTTATAAATACTACAAAAAATAAAATGCTTGTAAGCAGTAGAGAAGAGCACAGTGCTCATATGGACTAGTTTGTTAGTATAATTCCTGAATACTAAGATTGACACACACAAATTCTATGGAATAGCTGCCAGAGTCCATCCACAATCCTTACTTCATGTTTGAAACCCGTTTGAAACCTGGCCCCAGTCCTGACATTCTGCAAATGTGTATGTTCAGAATGAGGGCAATTTGGCTTTCACAAAGAATGGAAACACATGTGCAACTATAGTGTTTCATTAATGCTATCATCAAGCACCTAATAAGGAAAAAATTTTTTTTTACCCTAATTTATAAATTATGATCTCCAAAAAGTGTGCTGGATGATTTAAAGTCAGAATAGATGTAAATAGTGAAATATTGATTCTATTTAAAAACACATACTGTGTTAGTTTTGAATTTTCTACCAGTTAATTCAAAATTTAGAAATGTATGTTGTGGAGACTTCTCTTTAATAATTTACTATAACAAAATGATAAGGTATGATTTATTTTCTGTGTTTTTTATCTCACGATTGATTTTATTTTGTATTGCTCTCATTTGTATGGATCAATATTGATTTTCTTCTTCTATTACATCCAATTTCTTCAGAGTTCATCAGAGTCTGGCTCAATGTGCCTTTCGGTATCTCCTTGTTATGCACCATTAAGACCATCTCTGAGGCTGATTCAGGAGTGAGGAAGGATGTTACACATCTGCTTTCAAGAAGGTGCAGTTATGTGTTCATTCTTAGAACATTTAGAATTCATGATGCAGATCATTGTAGATGGTACATTGCAGAACATGGAACTATTCATGTTGTTTTCATTTCCTGCACAAGTAGAGCAATTTCTTTTTTTCCTGGTAAAATGAGCTCTATTAGTCTTCTACAATTTCTGGGAACAGAAAATTTAGATTGCATTTTCCCCCTAATTTTCTGACTGTTATAAATTGAGAGCAATATAACTTAAAGCAACATGTTGAACATAGATATAAAAATTTGGCAGGCAATATAGTTTAACATTATTGAACACTTTTTAAGAACCAGGAACCAGGCTAAGGGCATTCCGTGGATTATCTAATTGATTATTTACGGCCACCTTACGTGTAGATCCTCTTCTTATATTAATTTTACAGATGTGCAAATTGAGGCTTACAGAAGTGATTTTCCTCGTGGGAAATGGATATGCTTAGCAGGACAGTGACTCAAATATAGTCTGTCTGGCTCCACAGACACACTGTTAATCTCTACGCTATATAGTTGTGTCAAACAATTGCCTGAGACTAATTTCCGTAGTAGCTTATTTAAATAAGCATTTAAACCACAAGAAATCACTTAATCTTGTTATGCCTCAGCTTCTTCATTTACTTCATGAGAGAAATGGTCAAAGTGGTCCTTTTTATTTCTTTCCATTTTATAATTGTCTGAAGGATCATCAGTGAAAATCTTTGAATATTACCTAAGGTTTTCTAGAAAACTTCTGCAGCACTCAGCAATACTCAGTTGCTGGGTAAACTACTCTGTGGGATTTAGAACCAGAATACAGTTTTAGACCTTGGTAAAATCTCTTATAGATATGTTACTCTTACCATTTCCATTATTTGCATTTCAACTATTCTCACAAAACATTTATATAAAACTAGGAAGCTAGGGACACAATATGTAGCATGTGTGTCTCCACACACACACTGAATATTGTTAAAAGTATGAGACAGTGAAAAGGCTGAGAAAGTAAAAGCCTGTATTTGAGAGTGTGAATATATATAAGAGAGATGGAGGGATCAATATCTTGTTGCATGCCTGCAACTTATCACCACTCATCCACCTAACTGGAAACTCTTGTTAATTAATCAGAGTATTCCCGTTTCGACAGTCCCTAATACCAGTGTGTATAACTGTAGATACTCAGACTTCTGTTGGAGGTTCCCTTCCCTTCCAGTAACTTTAGGAGACCCCCAAATTGTCTAACTCATGCTCAGAGCTGCCTCAAGTTTCTGTTGGCTTTATTGTTGTCTCTTCACCCTAGACTATAATGCTGGATGCCCGTTTTGGTTGATGTACTTATCTCACCTCTTGAGGGATGCTTGTCTTTATTCATCTTTCAAGGTCTAGAAAGTTGGTCTATTACTTGTTTCACAGAAGAGAAATTTCTGTTTCACAGAAAAGAGGCTTGAGCACCAAAT
The DNA here is from genome assembly GCA_036589455.1 of Ateles fusciceps. Lineage (NCBI taxonomy): Eukaryota > Metazoa > Chordata > Mammalia > Primates > Atelidae > Ateles > Ateles fusciceps. The sequence continues at coordinate 9,434,604 of JAZHEH010001266.1, read as the reverse complement.
GGGCCTTGTATATGGCCTATTTGGGAACTGATTGCAGAATTTATCCAAACAGTTTTTTTAGTTATACTTACTGGCTTTTCTTTTTCAAGGCGCATTCCCCAAGGTGGCTGGTTTGGGTCAAGTTAAGTAACAGCCACCATGCCGCACTGTAAATAATAAATATCTTCAGAAATTCTTAGTCCAGCTCACCATGCCTAAGGTCTTTTTCCTCCAGATTGAATTGTCTCCCAGGAACTCTGGAATACACCTTGTTAGAATCTCTTGACTCTTCATTCTTTATGCCTAACTATAAGCACAAATGTTTTTAGTTATTTTATCAGGAGAATTCTATCCTCTTTGCAAATTAATGGATGCAAATGGGAATGGAATTTGAAGGAGATGAGTCAACTATCTATACATGCTTGTGTATGGCCCATCTGGGAACTCATTACATTGTTAAAAGGTATTCTCTATAGAATAACTCTGTTCATTGGCCAGTAAGGAAAAGAGGCAATTTATTTTACTACTGTATCTTGTTGCAGTATTTGTGCTTTTTAAGTATTTTGCACAAATACTGCAACAAGATTCAGTAAAAATAAATCAGTAAAAATCTCGAAGCAAAGATTTTTTGATTTGCTTCAAGAGTTTTTGTGATAGTAAACATAATTTTGAAGGGTCATTCTGAAGGGAACATGATACTCATGGTGAATATAAGCTTAAGTCTAAATATTTACTGAACAAACACTGCAAGTCTACTTCACTATCAATGCATGAGAACTTTAGTGTTTTTTTTTTTTTTTTTTTTTTTTTAAAGAATTTGGTGTAAATTGAGTCTGACTTGAATCTCAACCAAGGGAGTGAAGTTACCGATATCTTGGCAGTCTGCTTTTCACTGCTTGTTCAGGTTCTTCTTATTTCATGGCTGGAGGAATATTATCACAATATGTTTGCCAATCTATGTCACTTCAGTCTTCTCAACTTTGTCCTAAAAGAGCTGCTGACCTAGTTGGATTTTTAAACCAAAGTTACAAAGTCAATAGTGCCTGGTAGATTATGCTCAAGAAATGTTTGTTTAATCTAAATTTGAATCAAAGTTTTAATTTGGTGAATCAAATTTTTAATTTGGTGAATCAAAGTTTGAAACCCACAAGTCTTTCCAGTGATCTAACTAGCCAAACCCAAGCTCCTTGTTGTGGCTGTCTCACATTTATCTACCCTCGTATTATTATTTCTCAAAAAAGATTCTTCCCTCATTTCAATTAAACCCAATAAATTCAACTCAAGTAATCCAGTCAATCCAATCAATCTCATCAATCCAATTGGTCCAATCCAGGAATTCTTTTTCATTCTACTTCATTCCAATAAGCCTTGCTGAGCACTTTTGCGCACCAGAAGTTGCTTCATATACCTTAGTAATTTCCATTTTTAAATCTAGCACTGTTTCAGTTTGCCCTGACTGTTGATTTATCTCTACCAACTGAAATCATTTAATTGTAAAACCTTGTGCAAAACTGGCTTTTTTCAAAGGTTACCCAGAACCTATAGGATTAACTAAATTTACACATGCCAGACTAAATTATTATTTATTTACTAATATTTCTTAGTTTCTAAAATATTTTTCTTTTCTGCTATCTAACAAGTTTAGTGTAATAATTGCTTTCTCTTCTTAGAGCCCTCAATAAGTCCTAAATGTAGTGTAAGAGGGGGAAAAAAATTGTGTCCTTCTGGGAGTGCCATTGACTAGGAAAATGAAAGAAAGAATAGTATAATTCCTTATCATAAATACTAGCATTGCTTTCTGTTATCAGAGCCAAAAGTACAGAGCCTGGCACTATAATAAGGAAATAGTAATTAGAATAATTTACAAAGGAGGAGGATCCAAGATGGCCAACTAGGAACAGCTCCGGAGGTGCAGTTCCCAGCAAGAACAATGCAAAGGGTGAGTGCCCACTGCATTTCCAAACAAATTTTCACTGCTCACAGACCATGAGATTCCTGGGCCGAAAGGCATCATGAGTTTTCAGATGGGGGTTTAAGCTGGTGCCGGGTTGGTGCACAGAAACTCACACAAATTTGGGCAGCCATTTCAACTGGTGCCTGGAATGCCTGGGAGACAGAGCCACCCATTCAGCTGAAAGGGAGTGGGCACAGACAGGGAGCCAGGCGATCTGGCTCAGTGGTTACCATCCCCCACAAAACAAGCAATCTGAAATGTTCTGGATTGAGAGTTTCATAGCAAGTGCAGCTGGACTCAGGATGGTCCAGCTCAGTGGGGGAAGTGCGACCACAACTACTGAGGCAATCTGCCACTACTGAGGCAGTTCACACAGCAGCTGGGCAGAGCCTGCAGTAGCTCAGCAATGCCTCTGCTGGCAGACTGTGACTAGACTACTCCATGCGGGGCAGGGCATCTATAAAGAAAGGCATCTGCATGACAGGAACTTATAAATAAAGCTGACCTTCCTTGGACAGAGCACCTGGGAAAAGAGGCAGTTATGAGTTCTGCTGCAGCAGACTTAAAAGTACCCGCCCAGCAGCTCTGCACAGAACAACAGAGCTCCCAGCACAGCACCTGAGCTCCTATAAGGGACAGACTGTCTCCTCAAGCAGCTCCCCCAACCCAGGTATACCCAAAGAGACACCTCATAAAGGAGAGCTCAGGCCAACATCTGACAGGTACCCTTCTGGGATAAAGATAACAGAAGAAGAAACTGGCAGCAACCCTTACTGTTCTGCAGCCACCACAGGTGATCCCAGGCAAGCAGGGTCTGGAGTGGACCTCCAGCGGTCCTGTATCAGAGGACCCTGACTGTTAGAAGGAAAACTAAGAAACAGAAATAAATAACTTCATCATCAACAAAAAAGACGTCCGTTCAGAGACCCCATTCGAAAGTCACCAAGTACAAAGAATACACATAGATAAGCCACTAAAATGGGAAGAAACCAGCGCAAAAAGGATGAAAACACCAAAAACCAGAACGCCTCTCCTCCTCCAAAGGATCACAACTCCTCACCAGCTAGGGATGAAAGATGGATGGAGAATGAATCTGATGAACTGACAGAAACAGGCTTCAGAAAGTGGCTAATAACAAACTTCTCAGAGCTAAAAGAACAATGCAAAGAAACGAAGAACCTAAAGAAAAGGTTAGATGAAATACTAACTAGAATAAACAGCTTAGAGAAGAATATGAACGACTTGATGGAGCTGAAAAACACAGCACAAGAACTTCATGAATCATACAAAAGTTTCAGTAGCCAAATCGACCAAGCAGAAGAAAGCATATCAGAGATTGAAGATCAACTCAATGAAATAAAATGAGAAGGCAAGATTAGAGAAAAAAGAGTGAAAAGAAATGAACAAAGCCTCCAAGAAATATGGGATTATGTGAAAATACCTAATCTATGTTTGATAGGTGTACCTGAATGTGATGGAGAGAATGAATCCAAGCTGGAAAACACTCTTCAGGATATTATCCAGGAGAACGTCCCCAATCTAGCAAGCCAGGCCACCATTCAAGTCCAGGAAATATGGATAACACCACAAAGATATTTCTCAAGAAGAGCAACTCCAAGGCACATAATCATCAGATTCACTAGGGTTGAAATGAAGGAAAAAATGCTAAGGGCAGCCAGAGAGAAAGGTTGGGTTACCCACAAAGGGAAGCCCATCGGACTCACAGTGGATCTCTCCACAGAAACACTACAAGCCAGAAGAGAGTGGTGGCCAATATTCAACATCCTTAAAGAAAAGAACTTTCAGCCTAGAATTTTGTATCCAGCCAAACTAAGCTTCATAAGAGAAGGAGAAAGAAAATCCTTTATGGACAAACAATTGCTGAGAGATCTTGTCACCACCAGGCCTGTCTTACAAGAGCTCCTGAAAGAAGCACTAAACAAGGAAAGGAACAACCAGTACCAGTCACTCCAAAAACATACCAAATGTTAAAGACCATCGACACAATGAAAAAAATGAGTCAACTAATGGACAAAATGTCCAGCTAGCATCAAAATGGCAGGATCAAATTCACACATATCAAAATTAACCTTAAATGTAAATGGCTAAATGCCCCAATCAAAAGACACAGACTAGCAAATTAGATAAAAGTCAAGATCCATCTGTGTGCTGAATTCAGGAAACCCATCTCACATGCAAGGACACACATAGGCTCAAAATGAAGGGTTGGAGGAAGATGTATCAAGCAAATGGAGAGCAAAAAAAAGCAGGAGTTGCAATCCTAGTCTCTTGATAAAATGGACTTTAAACCAACAAAGATCAAAAGAGACAAAAAAGGGCATTACATAATGGTAAAAGGATCAGTGCATCAAGAAGAGCTAATGATCCTAAATGTATACGCACCCAATACAGGAGCACCTAGGTACATAAAGCAAGTTCTTAACCACCTACAAAGAGACTTAGACTCCTACACAGTAATAGTGGGAGACTTTAACACTCCACTGTCAATATTTGACAGATTTTAACAAGGATATCCAGGACTTGAACTCAGATCTGGAACAAGTGGACCTAAGAGACATCTACAGAAATCTCCACCCCAAATCCACAGAATATACATTCTTCCCAGCACTGCATTGCACCTACTCTAATATTGACCACATTGGAAGTAGATCACTCCTCAGCAAATGCAAAAGACCGGAAATTATAACAAACAGTCTCTCAGACCACAGTGCAATCAAGTTAGAACTCAGAATTAAAAAACTAACTCAGCACTGCACAGTTTCATGGAAACTGAACAACTGGCTCCTGAACGTTGACTGGTTAAACAATGAAATGAGGGCAGAAATAAAGATATTCTTTGAAACCAATGAGAATGAAGACACAACATACCAGAATCTCTGGGACACATTTAAAGCAGTATCCAGAGGGAAATTTGTAGCAATAAATGCCCACATGAGAAGCAAGGAAAGATCTAAAATCGATGCCCTATCATCAAAATTGAAAGAGCTAGAGGAGCAAGATCAAAAAAACTCAAAAACTAGCAGAAGATAAGAAATAACTAAGATCAGAGCAGAACTGAAGGAGACAGAGACACAAAACCCTTCAAAGAATCAATAAATCCAGGAGCTGGTTTTTTGAAAAGATCAACAACGTAGACAGACTTCTAGCCAGATTAATAAAAAAAGGGAGAAGAATCAGATGCAATAAAAAATGATAAAGGGGATATCACCACTGATTCCACAGAAATACAAACTACAATCAGAGATTACTACAAACAAGTCTATGCACATAAACCAGTAAACCTGGATGAAATGGATAAATTCCTGGACACTTGCATCCTCCCAAGCTTAAACCAGGAAGAAGTTGAAACCTTGAATAGACCAATAACAACAGCTGAAGTTGAGGCAGCAATTAAGAGCCTACTATTCAAAAAAAGCCCAGGTCCAGATGGGTTCACAGCCAAATTCTACCAGGCATACAAAGAGGAGCTGGTACCATTCCTTCAGAAACTATTCCAAACAATGCAAAAGAGGGAATCCTTCCCAAATCATTTTATGAGACCAACATCATCCTGATACCAAAACCTGGCAGAGACTCAACAAAAAAAAAGAAGACTTCAGACCAAAATCGATGATGAACATAGATGTAAAAATCTTCAATAAAATACTGGCACGCTGATTGCAACAGCACATCAAAAAGCTTATCCATCACGATCAAGTAGGCTTCATCCTGGAGATAGAAGCCTGGTTAAACATACACAAGTCTATAAATGTAATCCACCACATAGACAGAACCAAAGACAAAAACCACACGATTATCTCAATAGATGCAGAGAAGCTCTTTAACAAAATTCAACAGACCTTTATGCTAAAAACTCTCAATAAACTAGGTATCAAAGGAATGTATCTCAAAACAATAAAAGCTATTTATGATGAACCTACAGCCAATATCATACTGAATGGGTAAAAACTGGAAGCATTCCCTTTGAAATCCAGCACTAGACAAGGATACCCTCTGTCACCACTCTTATTCAATACAGTATTGGAAGTTCTAGCCAGAGCAATTAGGCAAGAAAAAAAATAAAGGGTATTCAGTTAGGAAAAGAGGAAGTCAAATTGTCTCTATTTGTAGATGACATTATTATATCTTTAGAAGACCCTATCATCTCAGCCCAAAATCTCCTTAAACTGATAAACAACTTCAGTAGAATCTCAGGATACAAAATCAATGTGCAGAAATCAAAAGCATTTCTATTCACTGACAACAGACTAACAGAGAGCCAAATCATGAGCAAACTCCCATGAACAATTGTTACAAAAAGAATAAAATACCTAGGAATACAACTAACAAAGGATGTAAAGGACCTCTTCAAGGAGGAGTACAAACCACTGCTCAACGAAATAAGAGGACACAAACAGATGGAGAAACATTCCATGCTCATGCTTAGGAAGAATCAATATCATGAAAATGGCCGTACTGTTCAAAGTAATTTATAGATTCAATGCTATCCCCCATCAGGCTACCAGTGATCTTCTTCACAGAACTGGAGAAAACCACCTTAAACTTCATATGGAACCAAAAGAGAGCCCACATAGCCAAGACAATCCTAAGCAAAAAGAACAAAGCTGGAGGCATCACACTACCTGGTTTCAAACTATACTAGAAGGCTACAGTAATCAAAACAGCATGGTACTGGTACCAAAACAGAGATATAGATCAATGGAACAGAACAGAGGCCCTGGGGGTAACACCACACATCTACAACCATCTGATCTTTGATAAACATCACAAAAACAAGCAATGGGGGAAAGGATTCCCTGTTAATAAATGGTGTTGGGAAAACTGGCTAGCAGTGTGCAGAAAGCAGAAACTGGACCCCTTCCTACACCTTACACTAAAATTAACTCCAGATGGATTAAAGGCTTAAACATAAGACCTAACACCATAGAAACCCTAGAAGAAAGCCTAGGCAAAACCATTCAGGACATAGGCATAGGCAAGGACTTCATGACTAAAACACTAAAAGCATTGGCAACAAAAGCCAAAATTGACAAATTGGATCTAATTAACTCCAGAGCTTCTGTACAGCAAAAGAAACAATCATTAGAGTGAACCAGCAACCGACAGAATGGGAAAAAAATTTTGCAATCTACCCATCTGACAAAGGGCTAATATCCAGAATCTACAAAGAACTAAAACAGATTTAGAAGAAACAAAAAAACAAACCCATCCAGAAGTGGGTGAAGGACATGAACAGACACTTTTCAAAAGAAGACATATACGAGACCAACAAACATATGAAAAAATGCTCAACATCACTGATTATTAGAGAAATGCAAATCAAAACCACATTGAGATACCACCTCACTCCAGTTAGAATGGTGATCGTTAAAAAAATCTGGAGACAACAGATACTGGAGAGGATGTGGAGAAATAGGAACACTTTTTCACTGTTGGTGGGAGTGTAAACTAGTTCAACCATTGTGGAAGACAGTGTGGTGATTGCTCAAGGACCTAGAAATAGAAATTCCATTTTACCCAGCAATCCCATTACTGAATATATGCTCAAAGGATTATAAATCATTCTATTATAAAGACACATGCACAGGTATGTTAATAGTGGCATTGTTTACAATAGCAAAGACCTGGAACCCAACCCAAATGCCCATCAGTGATAGACTGGACAAGGAAAATGTGGCACATATACAACATGGAATACTATGCAGCCATAAAAAATGATAAGTTTGTGTTCTTTGTAGGGACATGAGTGAATCTGGAAGATCATTCTCAGCAAACTGACACAAGAACAGAAAATCAAACACCGCATGTTCTTACTCATAGGTGGGTGTTGAACAATGAGTACACATGGACACTGGGAAGGGAGCATCACACACTGGGGTCTGTTGGCGGGGGCAAGGGAGGGACAGTGGCAGGGTGGGGAGGGCAGGGAGGGATAACATTGGGAGAAATGCCAGATGTAGGTGATCGGGGGATGGAGGTAGCAAATCACATTGCCACGTGTGTACCTAGGCAACAGTCCTGCATGATCTGCACATGTATGATCTGCACATGTACCCCAGAACCTAAAGTACAATAAAAGAAAAAAAAGAGAATAATTTACAAAGAAATTTGCGAGTTTGTTGTGATATTTAGACACCAGAATTTACTTTTTACAGAATTTGGTGTAAATTGAACCTGACTTGAACCTCAACCAAGGGAGTGAAGTTCCTAGTATATTGGCAGTCTGCTTTTCAGTGCTTGTTCAGTCCCTTCTTATTTCATGGCTAGAGGAGTTTTATCACAATTACACTTTGAAAATAGACATTGTAATAATCAGCTGGATTTTTTGATTTTTAATTTTTATGGATATATGATAATTGTACATATTTATGCAGTAACTGTGATATTTTGATACAACCTATTGTATGACTGTTTAGTTCCAGATATTGGTAGTGCTGGAGTAGGGCTGAGAAGCAAATTTGTGATGATAAAGGTCATTTTGAAGGGTCATCCTGAAGGGAACTCTGGTTTTAAATATTGAATGATAAGTGTAACTGAAGAGCTCATTTGATATAAGATAGAAAGGACAAAGAAAATTTATTTCTGAAGGAAAAAATAAGAAATTTCAAACCCATTCATACTTTCAAGTATTGGCTATAGTCAGGTTTAAAATTGTGGCATGATTATGAGAACCAGCTAAAATAAGCTCAAGAAATATTTTATGTGCATTTTTATATCTTCTTTAAAATATTTTGTTGTTATAGAACGTTTTAAGCTGTTAATAAAGAAGTCAATAGTTTAATAAACCCCCCATTTTACTCATTGCTCAGATTTAAAAATTACAACTCATGGCCAATTCTTTTTTTTTTTAAGCCTATACTCCCAGCTTTTAATCCTTTCATTTGTCCCTTAAATATTTTAATATGTTCTTCTAAAAGATACGGACTCTATCATAAATTCAATACAATTGTCAGACAACATTAACAATACTTAATACTATCCACCGTTTACATTACTATCTTGTAAATGTTGCATTTTATTTATAGTTTATTATTTGAATCACAATTCAGATAAAGTCTAGACATTGCAAATGATTGCTTTCTTTCCCCCAACTTGTAATTTACTTGTTGAAGAAATAGAATAGTTTTCTTTAGAACTTTCTGCAATCTAGATTATGCTGATTGTCTTGCCATGGTGTGTTTTACATATTTATCAGCTCCCTGTAGTGGCTGAATCATCTGCATCATGTTCAGATTGTGTTTGTGTGTGTGTCTGTGTGTGTGTGTGTGTGTGTGTGTGTGTGTGTGTGTGTGTGTTTGTTTAATATATATTTTCTTTTGGCAGGGAGGCAAGACTACTTTGTAGGAAGTGTTGTGTTCTTTCTTCAGAATACATAATATGTGGTTGTCTTTTCTTTTTGTGATATCAACAGCTATGGATGATGAACTCCTAGTTTCATAACTCACTGTTAAATGGTGATACTCCAATTCTAAAATTCCTTCTTCATTTATCAGCTGCAATACTTCTATTAAGATAAACTTCTTTTCATCTACCTTTGAATTATTCAGTGATACTATTTACATAAGAATAGAAAAATAAAGAATTAATCTTTTCATTTATTTGCCAATTTCAAAATAATGATTTGGTTTACAAGTATCCATCCATGGTTACCAGTTATTTATATTACCTTAGACTCTTGAGTTTAAACTTGGTGTGTATCAATTACTTAGTTATTATTCTTATTGATATTTAATTAAAATATGTTTTAAATGTTGCTTTTATCTTTTGATGTCTCATCAAGCACTTGGCAGCATCAAATGGGGAAAAAAACTGTTAAATAGGAGTTGTGTATAACTTGCAGAATTTAGTTAGCAAAAGAAGCAACCTTTTCTTGCCTCTACAAAATTCTGTATTTATGCTTCTTTTAGAACTTTGGAGGATGTTTTGTTTATGTTAAAGGACTAAAACATCCAGTCAAGTAGACATTTTTAAGGAACATCTACAACTTTCCATAAAATATAAAGGCCAGAAGCAATAAAAAATTTTTAAGTTATATTTATTTATTGTATGTTTTAATATACACGTCAATGAGTTTTAACATTGTATAGAGTGTATATAACAACACCAAAATAAAAAATTAATCCAAAAGTTTTCCCATTCCCCTTTACAATCAAACACTTGTCTATATTCCCAATCCTTGGCAACCTCTGATCTGATTTTTGTATCTATAGTTTTGCCTTTTCCAGAAGGTCATTTATATAAAATATAATAGAAACATAGAGTATTTTTGTTGCCTTTTGTGTTTGGAGTCTTTTACCTAGCATAATACTTTTGAGATCAATCCAGGATGTTGAATGTGTTAGTAGATTATTCCTTTTCACTGCCAAGTAATATTTCATTGTATGGCCACAGCACACTTTGTTTATCCAGTTGATCAGCGTTTAAAGGAATTTCAATTTTTAGCAATTATGAATAAAGCTGCTATAAAGATTTGAATGTGAATGTTTGTGTGGGCATTCATTTTCATTTCTCTTAAGTATATACCTAGGAAGAAGATTAGTGGGTTGTATGATAAGTGTATATTTAACTTGATAGATAACTACCAAACTATTTTCCAAAGTGTTTGTACTATTTTGCAATTCCACCAGCAACATATGAAGGTTCTGGTTGTTTTGTCTTCTAACCAACGTTTCATGTTATCAGTCTTTTCAATTTTAGTGATTTTATTAGGTTTGTAGTGGTATCTATTTGTTGTCTTATTTGAGTTTTAAGAGATTTGTTTCTATGATTTCTCCTAGGAGTTTTATAGCTTTAGGTTTTACATTTAGGTCTGTGATTCATTTTGGGTTTTTGTATTTTTTTTCTCGACCTGTCTTATTGTTCTGACATTTTGATTTTTATTATTGTTGTTTGTGTGATTTAAAGTAAGGGTAGATGTTCACTTAATTTGCATGTTGATGTACAATTGTACCAGAATCGTTTGTTAAAACTGCCATCTTTTCCCCATTGAATTATGCCAATTCCTTTGTAAAAACTTTACTGACCATGTATATGTGTGTTTCTTGGTTCTGGTTCTATTCCATTGAGCTGTGTGCTTATCTTTCTGGCAGTATTATACTTTCTTGACTACTGGGGTTTATAATTTTGAAATCAGGTAAAATTGAGTCCTCTAATTTATATCTTATTTTTAAAAAGTATTTTATGTCTTCTTGGTCTTCTGCATGTTCTAATATATTTTAGAATCACCCTTTACAAATCCTGCTGGGTTTTTTATTAGAATTGCATTGACTTTCTAGATCAATTTGGGAGGAATTAACCAATACCTTATGGATATTAAATCTTCTGATCTTTAAGCACAGTGTTTCTTTGTATTTATTCAGATGTACTCTAAATCCCTCAACAGTGTCTTGTAATTTTAGGAATATAAAGTTTTCACATTTTAAAAGTTTTATCCCAATATTTCATGTTTTTCTATCCTACTATAGTAAGTGATATTTAAAATTTTTAGTTTCTAATGATTTGTTTTTAGCATATAATTATATTTGACTACAATTGATTTAATAAATATGGTATTGTACATTAATTGTGTATCCTTTGACTTTAGTAAACTCACTGGTAGCTTTTTTGTTGGATTCTTTGTGGTCTTCTATGTAATGATTATGCCATTACACAGAAGACCACGATGACAGTTTTCTTTCTCCTTTTAAGTATATATGCCTTTTATTTCTTTATGGCTTGGTTTAGGACCTCTGGTACAATGTCGAACAGAAATACTAAGAGAGGACCTTCTTGCTTTGCTTCTAGACTTAAGAATGATGTTAGTTTTGTGTATTTAATAGATACCCTTTATTAAATAGAGGGAATTCCTTTTACTTTCTGGTTCACTTAGGATTTTCATCATGAATAGGTATTAAATTTGGTCAAATGCATTTTCTGCGTCTACTGAGATGACCATACATAGAGGTTTTTTTTAGTCCATCGTTATGGTGAATTACATTAGTTGATTATTAAATTTTGACCCAAACTTGTATTCTTAGGATAAACACCAGTGGATCATAATATTTTATTCATTTTATATATTGCTAGATTTCATTTGCTAATGTTTTGTTAAAGATTTTTGTGCCTATATTCGTGAGACATAAACTTGGTCTGTAATTTTTTGTGCATGAAGTTCTTGTCTGGTTTTGCTATTTGGATAATGCTGGCCTAACAAAATGAATTTGGAATGTATTAATTTTTCAAATGTTGTGTCTACATACAGCTAAATAGAGTACCCAAGTTTAGTTGACAATTTTAGACTACATAATTATGACCAAAATTTAAAAATTAAATGGTGAGATTTCTGTTTCTTTCATGATAATATGTAATAACATGGTACTATGTTGTATTTGTGAAAACACTCAGCCTGGCCTTTGATCCTCAGTAGATGCTTGATAAGTATTAGTTACTGGTAACAACACAATAGTAATAATTATAGTGACATGACCATCATATTTTGAACCTGTGCTATACAGAAAATAGTTTTATATAGAGCATCTCAGAGAAGACTGGGCATAACACATTTATACCCAATTATATGGCAATTTACTACAAGATTATTTTGATTTTGATAAAATTTTAAAGGAGAGAAATATATTTAGTATAGCTCTTGGAATTCTAACATTGACGAACTTTTTTTTTTTTTTTTTTTTTTTGAGGAGTCTTGCTTTCACCCAGCCCGGGGTGGAGTGTAGTGGCATGATCTTGGCTAACTGCAACCTTGGCCTTCCAGGTTCAAGCAATTCTCCCGCCTTAGCCTCCCGAGTAGCTGGGATTACAGGCACGCACCACTATGTGCAGCTAATGTTTTGTATTTTAGTGGAGATGGGGTTTCACCATGTTCGCCAGGCTGGTCTTAAACTCCTGTGCTTAGGCCAATCCACCCACCTTGGCTTCCCAAAGTGTTAGGATTACAGGTGTGAGCCACTGCACCCAGCTGACAAACCTTTTAAACATTTCTAAAATGCAACATTTTTCTCTATGGCTATCTTTATACTAAGGTAGCAGAAAAGCAATAGTTTTTATTTTTCTCTTAATATTAATTTTCATGAGAAGGGAACAGTAGAAGCTAACAGCATCAAAGTCTGGTAAACTTTCCACTGCATTCTTGCTTGATGTATCCTAGTGATGCTTAAAGGTGATCGTCTAAGAATCAGCAGCATCAACATCACTTAGATGTTAGTGATGCAAATTTATGTCTTGACCCTGGACACTAAATAAAAGGGAAGAGGAAGAATCCGTGTTTTGACAAGCTGATAATTCTGGTGTTCACTAAAGCTTGGGAAGCACTAGCTGAGGATATCGTTGGCAGGGTATGAGGTGATTGGAAACAGTAAAAGTTAAACATGAAGCATTAAGAAAATAGCCGTTTTTTTCTGCTGAGTTAAATACATTGTGTTGTTGGATGCAGTCTGAACTGCAGAGAACAATAGTTACTTGAAGCAAGTAGCAAACTCAAAAATATGATCCCTCTTTTTAAATTTTCCTCACTTATGCCATCTGCATAAGTGATGCTCAGAAAAAAAGCAGAATTTACAGAAGCATAGAGAAATTTGCTTCAAAACAGGATTCAAAACTCTAGGTGCTGTGTCCACAGTGTGCTTTTCCTAAGACCAGCACATTCTACTGTCAAATCTCTACCAAATATTCAAAAACTTGCCAATATTTAATAGGCTTTTTTTTTGTAGGCACATACCTTTTGCTGTTTGTCTTCAAATTATAAGTCCAGTAGAATTTTCAAATAAGCTAATAATTGAAAATGTAATCTGGAAAGGAGAAGATAAACAATAGTAAAGTCCTCTACTTCCAGCTTCATGATTTTATTTCTCTTCCCTCAAAGCTTGGTTGACTTTACCAATGTTGTCTAATTCTTTCATTATTATATATTGTGTTCTAAAGAACAGTGTGATCTTCCTCTGTGCACATTGCATCATTATGCTTATCAATTAAGTCAAAGGAGCTTGAAGATCAGAGCCTTCTAATTTAGAAGAATATTCTGAGAGAAAAAGAAATAGAGGATGATTCATTCTTACAGATATTTTTAGTTTAAATTATCTAAAAACAATGACAGGCTACTTGTGACTTAACTGATATTAATACTTTTACAGGCAAATAATAGATTTGAAATGATGCTAGAAAAAACTGGTTTTTGAGTGAAAGATTATATGCTGTCTTTTCATAATTAAACAAAATAGAATCTGAAATTCAATCTCACTGGCTTTGGACAGTGGGAATCAAAGATGATTATTCTTATTATTAATCTGATAACCAAAATTAGTTTACACAGTAGTCTGACTGCTCAGAATAGAAAATGGATTTTATTCATTTATTTATTTGGATAGAAATTACTCTTTAGCATTGTAAAAGATATAAGGCATTTGTGTGATTACTCAGTGGGTTATTTCAAGTTATGTTGCTGTGTATCAGAAACTAGATTTCTCTGTCTGAGCAAATTATTTATTAGTGAAATGTTATTCATAGCAAAGAGTCTTACACATCCAGGGGTTACTAAATTGCAAAGCATTTGAACACTGCCTAATTAAATGTACTCTGAAAAGTCAACAGGTATGTAGAGTACCTACTAGTGTCGAGAACTGTGAAGAGTCTGTGATTTTGCCCTATTTGCAAGCTAACAAGTTAGTCTGCCACACAAGAACCCTGGCACTTTATTACTCAGCACTGCAGGAAGCATGGGCTTTTTGTTTGCATTGGTTCAGTTTCCTTCCACCCCATCATCTCCCATCAATGTGAAGTGACCCAGGTAGATGATGAACACACAATGGGGTTGTGTCATAGCTGAAGAACACTGAACTTAGGAAACTCTCAGTCTCATGAAGAGCCTACTTGCTAAACCTGCCCAATCTTTGCTCTGTGGGAAGACATGATCTTTATTCTGATCAGAAAACAAATATTTCTTTGCCCTGGAAGGGGGAGACACTACTTCTACCTTCCAAGATTGTTTGCTGTACAAACATCATTGGAAAGATAGTGGAAGGATGTGCAGACATATCACCTGAAGAATTTCCTGTCAACGTTATGTTCTTATTACACTAGATGCTTTAAGGGATAAGAAAAGGGGAAAGATACAAATGTTGTGCCTTGGTCTTGATGGGATGAAACCTAATATATTGGAAAGAGCTTCTTTGGGAAATCACACAAATGGAAGCTCTATTCCCAACTCTGCTATTAACAGCCATGTGATTTCAGTCAAATTTTTTTTAGTTCTCTGAACCTCACTTCCTTCATCTCCAAAATGGACATAATATCTATATTCATGTATTTTTCTGAGGATGACATGAAATAAATATATGAAAACTGTCGGGCATTCATTGGCTGATACAATGAAAGTATTAAGAGGCTAATGAGAACTAGTATTCATTAGGAGCATAGTGCCTACAAATAAGGGAAAGAGAAGAATGTACAACCCTGTGCTGAATATAACTCAGTTTGTCTTTCAGGGGGAGGAAACCAGAGCCATTCTTATGCAACACTGATGTTAAATAAAAGGAATGTACCTGTTTTCTAGTGAGAGAAGGCCACTATACCTTATTAGGTATGCTAAAAATATTTGTTGTTAGTTTTAATTTTTCTTTCTTGTTCACCAAAAGTTGAATGAATGGAATGCTTTAAAGTATTTTAAAATAATGGTTTATCTACTTCAAGAATTTTGCAAAATGTTGGATAAGGCCCTGGATGATGGAATGCCCCACAGCATACAATACCTCTGAATTTCCTTGGCAATGGTAGACTCAAAGGAAAAATTCTATATTGATAGAGATAAGCCAAAAAACATTTGCCTTGTTAGGGCAGCTGACCATAGCTGATGGATAGCAACATGCTTCATATCCCTTCTATATAGGAGCACTTTATGATGACTCGATAACAACTTGAAATAGAAAAAGGAGAGTTTGCCAGGAGATAATAAGAAGCTAGATATCCCATCATCGTAATTCTTTTTGCATAACTGTACCCACTCTCTGTAAAATCAAGTGCTGTGAAAAACAGATTGCATGCCATTGACACATGGAAGCATGTTGTGACAAGCAATTACAGCATGCTACATTAAACAGCTATGTGCTGTGTTATGTCTTAGGCCACACGCTACAATGTTCTCTTTTAATAGTTATAATGAAGTTGGTTTCATTTTTTAAGTAACTGGGACTTAAACATTTACTAAAAACTTTAAATAGCAAAGTCAGTATTTTAATACTTAGACTAACACAGTTTGATCATTTAAGAATAGGACTTAGAAGTTGATTGTGAAAAACATTTAATAAATAAGTAATCTGTATACTTTATTAGAAAAATGAGTCCCTAGAAAAACTGAGAGTAAAATGTCTTGTTTACAGGATGTTCTATTGAAGAAGTCTTGATTTATAAATATCTTTGAAAATCACCTAAAAACTCTTGGGTATCCAAACAATCCACCAGTAAGACTATGCTAAGATGATCTGTTGTGGTGGTATTTTCACGTTAGAATAAATTTGAATCCCCTTGGATCCTTTTAGACCAGCTTTATTACGACAATACTCACCACCACTACCTCCTCCTCTGGAATATCTTAATGCCAGGTCTTGGTATAGGTTCTTCATATCTTAACTATTTAAAGTTGATTTATTTGTATTTCAGATAATTAATTGATTCACATAATTTGTTACCAGACATTTTCATAGTTATATGGCAAAAAGTCTCCCTCCAGCTTCTTGCTCCTTCCCACAAAATTCCCATTGTTCTCAACCCCTAAAGAAGTGGTCACTGTAATTAGTTTCCTGTCATCCACCAGAGATTTTTAATATACAATTAAATGTAAGAAGCTATTTCCACATAGCCTCGCAATACAGTGCATTATCCAACATAAAACAATTTATACATTAGCATTTTTATTGCCATTTCATAGATAAAACTGGGACACTGTAAGGTTTCATAACTTGCTCAACATCATCTAACATAAAATCGAAGGTAAGAGGATTTAAAATGAGATCTATTTGTCTAACTGCAAAATCCATATTGCTCCCCTACAAAATGT
Organism: Ateles fusciceps; assembly: GCA_036589455.1. Lineage (NCBI taxonomy): Eukaryota > Metazoa > Chordata > Mammalia > Primates > Atelidae > Ateles > Ateles fusciceps. Next base: position 9,417,607 of record JAZHEH010001266.1, on the reverse strand, counting down.
GAACAACTTACTTGATCGTGGGTGAAACTGAGAGGGCCAAGTGGCCTTTCCAAGGACACAAAAGAAGGGGATGAGGGTTCAGAATTAAGAGTGAATCTTCTGATTTTTTCTCTAGTATTCTGTCCATTATATCGTGCAATTTCTTTGGATATTTAATTTTCTGTTGGTGTGAATTACTATGTGTCTTGCCTTTCCATTAGAAGAAAATTTAGACTTAATCTAGCATTTTTTTTTCATTTTCTGGGCCTTTAAAAGGTACTTTAATTCACCATCAGTATATTTTAAAATGTATTTTAAAATTTATGTAACAGTAAAATCCACACTTTGTGGTATACAGTTCTATAGATTTTGACAAATGCTTAGGGTCCTGTATTTACACAACAATCCTAATACGGGGCAGTTTCATCAACTCCCCATATTTCTTCAGACTACCCCCTTGATGCAATTATCACTCCTTCTCACTCCTACTTGTGGCAACTGCAAGTCTGTTTCTATCCATCTAGTTTTGTCTTTTCCAAAATGTTTAATAAATGGAATGGCACAGTATGTACTTTGATGGGACTTCTTTCAATTAACAAAGTCCATTGAGATTCACCCATATTGTTGCCTGAGTCAATATTTCATTCTTTTTGTATCAGTTAGTAATATTCCATTGTAGCAACATCGCAGTTTGTTGTATCCATTCTCCAGGGGTTTCGGTTTTTGGTGATTATGAGTAGATTTGCTGCTATAAACATTTCTATACAGGTTTTTGTGAGAACACAAGTTTTTGTTTCTCATGAGTAAATACGGATGAGTAGGATTGAGTAGGATTGCCAAGTCCTAAGTAGTATATGTTTACTATATAAGAAGCCACCAGGTCGGGTGTGGTGGCTCACGCCTGTAATCCCAGCACTTTGGTAGGCAGAGGTGGGTGGATCACAAGGTGGGCAGTTCAAGACCAGCCTGGCCAATATAGTGAAACCCTGTCTACTAAATAAAAAAAATTAGTCAGGTGTGGTGGGGGCCAAGTGGCTTTTCCAAGGACACAGAAGAAGGGGATGAGGGTTCGAATTAAGAATGAATCTTAATTCATCGTGAGTAGCACCTGTAATTCCAGCTACTCAGGAGGCTGAAGCAGGAGAACTGTTTGAACCCGGGAGGCAGAGGTTACAGTGAGCCAAGACTGTGACACTGCATTCCAGCCTGGACGACAGTGCAAAACTCCTTTTCAAAAAAATAAAAGAAGCCACCAAACAGTTTCCAAAAGTGGCTGTACTATTTTATATTCCTAATTAGTAGTATTTGAGACTTCTAGTTGCTCTGCATCCTCATCAGCATGTGGCGGTGTCTTTTTTAAACATTTCTTAACCATTCTAATAGATGTGTAGTAGTATCTCATTGTGCTTGTAATTTGCATTTCCCTAATGACTAATGAGGTTGAGCATATTTTCATGAGCTTATTTGTTACCTGCTTGTCCTCTTCAGTGAAATGTCCAAATACTTGCATTATTTTAACATTGGATTTTTGTTTTCCTATTGTTTTGAGAGTTCTTTACATATTCCACATAAAAATCTCTTGTGAGATTTTTGATTTGTAAATATTTTTCCCATTCTCTGGATTATTTTTTAAAAGTTCTCCTAATGTGTCTTTCATGGAAAAAAAAGGTTTCAATTTTAAATGTTCAATGTATTAACTTTTTTTCATTTGTTGGTCATGTTTTGGTGTGATAGCTCAGAAAATTTTGCCTGATCTGAGGTCACAATTATATTTCTCTTTAATTTTCTTATAGAAATCTTACAGCTTTAGGTTTTACATTTAGATCCATGATCCATATGAGTTAATTTTTATGTATGGAGTAAGGTAAAGATCACATATTTTTTTCCTCTTTTTTTTTTTGCATGTATAAATAGCCAATTGTTTCAGCAACATTTGTTGGAAAGACTATCTTGGCCAGGCGCTGTGGCTCATGCCTGTAATCCCAGCACTTTGGGAGGTGGAGGTGGGCAGATCACGAGGTCAGGAGGTTGAGACCAGCCTGGCCTACGTGGTGAAAGCCCATCTGTACTAAAGATACAAAAAATCAGCCGGGCATGGTGGCAGACATCTGTAGTCCCAGCTACTCCGGAGGCTGAGGCAGGATAATCACTTGAACCTGGGAGACAGAGGTTACAGTGTGCTGAGATCACACCATTGTACTCCAGCCTGGGCAACAGGGCGAGACTCTGTCTCAGAAAAAAAAAAAGAAAAGAAAAAAGAAAAGACTATCTTTATCCATTGAATTACCTTTGCACTTGTCCCTAAGTTCATTGTTTTTATATACATGTGTATATTTCTGGAGTCTCTTGTTTCATTGATCTATTTGTCTATTTTTATTTGTCATATTAAGTAGTCTGGCTTTGTAACAAAACCTGGTATCAGACATTGTTTTCTTTCCACGTTCTTCATCCTTTTTAAAGTTTTTTGATTACTTCTGGGACTTTGAATTTACGTATGCATTTATCATCAACTTGTCATGACTCTTTTTGGTGTTCTCTGAGCTTCTTGAATATATGGTTTGTTATATGTATTTAATTTTGAAAACTTCTAATCCATTATTGTTTTCTAAGTATTCTACCTTGTTCTCATTCTTATTTCTTCCGTGATTTCATTGGTGCATGTTAGATGTTTTGATAGTATTCCAAAGCTCCTGGATGCTGTTTTATTTTATTTATTTTTTTATTTCTTTGTGGTTTAGTCTATGTAATTTCTACCGACCTATCTTTAAGGTCATTAATGTTTTCCTCAGTTGTTTCAAGTCTAGAAATGAGCTCATCATAGGCATTCTTCATTCCTCTTACTATGTTTTTTATTTCTAGAATTTCCATTAATTATTTCTTATCTTCAACTCTGAAGTTACCCTACTTAATCTACATGTTTACCCGTTTCTCTTAAATCTTTTAAAATATAAATTGTAGTTATTTCCAATATTTATGCTATACCTAAGTCTGATCCTGTTTATTACCTTTTCACCTTGACAGTGTATTTCTTGCTTTTTCATATGTCTCATTATTTGTATTTTTAAAGATTCATTTTTATTTTTATTATATATAGCAAGAGAGATTATGGTGAATAGTGTTATGCCTGGAAATGGACATGTCTTTCTTTCTGCTAAGTGTTTAGTGTGGGAATTTGAGCCAATCTAGTCTGGAGATGAGCTGGTTTTGGATTTGTTATTGATGGATACCCCGATAGAACCATAGCCTTTAAATTCCTCTTGGGAATATTTTGTGTTTAGCGGGGGAGCCAGGTTTTCTCAATATCTGTTCCATCCTCAGCCTTGGGTCCGCCCTATCAGCTTTGTCTTAGATAACTTCTTTCTCTACTCTCTTGTCTCTCTTCTATTCCTCTTCCAGAAATATTCTAATATTGCTTCTATTCATTACTTGTCTTCCTGGTAGTGTGAATGTGGGAGAAATACTCTGTTGTTCTGATGAAGCTTTAGTTTAAGCAGGCAATATCTGGCTCTCAGGATTATAACTTCCTTAGTACTTCTGATCCTATTCTGGTTATTGTTTTTAGCCCAGCATGTATTTCTGCCTTTCCTTTTAGTGGTTAGGAGGTTTTTCCTGTTTTTTTCTCCAGACAGAATTGGATTTTTTTTTTTTATTGCATTTTAGGTTTGGGGGTACATGTGAAGAACATGGAAGATTGTTGCATAGGTACACACATGGCAGTGTGATTTGCTGCCTTCCTCCCCATCACCTATATCTGGCATTTCTCCCCATGCTATCCCTCCCCAACTCCCCACCCCCCCACTATCCCTCCCCTTTCTCCCCGACAGACCCCAGTGTGTGATACTCCCCCCTCCCTGTGTCCATGTGTTCGCATTGTTCAACACCCCGCCTATGAGTGAGAACATGCGGTGTTTGATTTTCTGTTCCTGTGTCAGTTTGCTGAGAATGATGGTTTCCAGGTTCATCCATGTCCCTACAAAGGACACGAACTCATCGTTTTTGATGGCTGCATAATATTCCATGGTGTATATGTGCCACATTTTCCCTGTCCAGTCTATCATCGATGGGCATTTGGGTTGGTTCCAGGTCTTTGCTATTGTAAACTGTGCTGCAATGAACATTCGTGTGCATGTGTCCTTATAGTAGAACGATTTATACCAGTGCCCTAAAAGCCACAGTATTTGTCATTCCTTCCAAACCCAAGGCTATTGTTCCTTTTGGGTGATAGAGAAGGATATCTGTGCTCTTCCCACAGTGGTTCACGTACCTCTCTTCCAGTCCTATACTATGAGGAATGCTGTCTTTGGACTCACCTAGGTGTTTTGCTGTTTTTGTTGCTGTATTTCAATTTGGAGCACTTGGTGAAGTCCATGAAAAAGAGCTTATAAGTAGTTGTAAACTTTTTGCTTTTCTCCTGCCCCAGGGGATCCACACGTTTCTCTAGCCCACATTGACTTTTACTAATTGGTTAACAATTCAAGCTGAATTAATCTAATCTTCCCCTGGCAGCATCTGCCCTTGGTAAGAAAGTGGTCATGCTTTGTGTTTTTTTTCTCCTTAGATTTTCGACTTGTTGGTTGACTTGTGACCTCAGTTCTCTGATTGGTTCAAAAAGGTACAAAACTAGAAATTTCTCTGGCTTTTGTTGTTGTTGTAAAAAGGTAGTGACATGTTTCACAACTAACAACATTACAAGTAAAAACCATAAGTATGTCTCAATTTCAGTGTATATGTATATGAAACAGAACAGTTTTACTTTCAACCAGACTTCATCTAAATGTTCCTCCTGGGGGATGGCCACCCAGTAGCATAATTAATAGACTATGTGCCTCAAAGCCTCCAATTAATCAGGGAATTTGTTCCTTTCCCATTTAGTCATTTTCTCTGAATTTTCTTCAGAAAACTAGCAGGAAGCTACAGGGCCTAAGATGGTAGCATTGTTATTACTAAGCACAAATGAAAACTTACAGTTTTGAAGAAGATGTTTTTGGTGAAACAATGTAACCTGCCTGTGAATCGAATGTGCTCTAGTTCATAGACAGGAAATAGGAAACTTCCATTTGAAGTCCAGATTATTTTTCTCACTCACTTCATGGCAAATCTATAAACCATTTCTTCATGTGTCTAGGGTTTTATGATCACCAATACAGAGAAACCAATTCATGACTTAATCCATTATTTCCCAGAAGAGCAGCTGTCTCAAGGATTTTAGAATTGCCTCTTCTGCACTGCAGGTGATTTAAGTGCTGAGCTAAATAAGTACAAATTTTCCAATTTTATACCACTTCAAACTGTGTTGATATTTGGCTCCTGAAGACCAAGTTACTCACTTATTTTTATAGGGTACAATTTAGTATCTACTATAGGTATGATGCAGTTTAGAATTGGTAAAAATTTACTAGGACAACTAGTTATCAGACATGATCATTTTTTATCTGAACCATTTTAGCTGATGTAGAAAACTCCAGATAACAAATTGGTTTTAAGACATATCAGTGTGGGAAATTTCATCCTTTTATGCTTCACAGTGCTCAAAGCTGAATTATTGCTGAATCTGGGAGAAAAATGTAGAATGTCTTACCTTCTTTACATAAAAGTAAAAATATTTAGTCTAGTACAATTGATAAGGTGCTGCTCTAAAATTCACATACCTTGAGTTCTGGTCTTTGTTCTAACACAAGTTTTGTGTAAAACTTCGGAAAATCACATATTCCCCTTTATCCCCAGTTTTCTTGACTCTGAAATATAAGTAATAATACAGGCTCTTTCAGCTTTTGGTGATCAAAATATCAAGTTAGGCCCTAGGTTACATATTAACAAAGCTTTAAGCCAATGCTAGCCAAGTAGTGGACATTAAACAAATATTGGCTAACTCTGTTACAGTGGGTGGCTAGTCAGGCATGAGTGGGGCAGAAGAGGGCACCCCCACCCACAAGGAATGTCAGGTGACCATCAGTTGATGATCAGGCAGTTGTCACATTGTGTGACACTCTAAAATAATAATTGGTCACAGCAAGAGCCAGGGAGAGGCAGTTTCCCAACAGATTAGAAACACCTAAAACTGGTAACTGGCAGCTTTCAGGAATTGAGCAAGTGGGCTTGAGCATATGAATTAACAGGCAAAATGGTGAAGTATGACCTTCTGAGAGCATTCCACTGGAAAAGGGAAGAAAGTCTCAGGCGAGCAAGGAGACAGCTTCCATGAACACTGCACATGCTCACCTCCAGTGCTAGAGGGTGCTGTGCATGTGGGTGGCTTACCCTAAGGGAGGGATAAAGGAAAGGGGTGCAAGAGGCTGGAAGTAGGCCAGTATATAGAATCCAAGGTTCAAGGTCAAACGGGGCACTTGACCTGCAAGACACCCACTTGGGCCTCTTCCAAGTATACTTTCTTTTATTTCTGCTCTAAAGCTTTTTCATAAACTTCCACTCCTACTCTGAAACTAGCTTCAGTCTCTTTTCACCCTTATGCCCCTGAGTTGAACTCTTTCTTCTGAGGAGGCAAAAACTGAGTTTGCTGCAGACCTGTATGGATTTACCACCAGTAACTTAGATAACTTTCACTGCTAACAACTAGTTTGTTAATATATTTATTAGAAAATAATAAATGTTACCGTATATCCCCAATATGCCTTTTTTTTTTTTTTTTTTTTTTGGTAGAGACAAAGTCTTGTTCTGTCTCCCAGGCTGGAGTGCAGTGGTGCAATCTCAACTCACTGCAACTTCTGCCTCCTGGGTTCAAGCAATTCTGTTGCCTCAGCCTCCCAGGTAGTTGGGACTATAGGGGCAGGCTGCCATGCCCAGCTAATTTCTTTTGTACTTTAGTAGAGATGGGGTTGCACCGTGTGGCCCAGGCTAATCTCGAACTCCTAAGCTCAGGCAATCCACCCACCTAGGCCTCCCAAAGTGCTAGGACTACAGGCACAGTGGCTCACGCCAATATGCCTTTTTTTTTACTTCCTCTAGGAAATTAGATACAGCTTGTGCAGTGCATATCAGTATTACAACAATTATTATAATTATATTAATTGCCTGTTTATGCCTTTGTTTTTCCTTCTAGGCATTTGGCTACTTTACAGCAGTTTAATTATTTTTATTTATCAAATATAATGTAAAGCCTAGAGCTATTGTTTCTATAACAGTAAAATTGATCATTTACTGAACAATATGCTATGTGCTTTAGGTAAACTGTCTTACATAATACTTTCAACTACTCTGGAAGATAGTTTAAAACACCTGTGGCACACATTTCTAGGGGAACCCCCACTTTCATGGGTTTTATCTCCAGGAACTCACGGTGAAGAACTGAGAAAGATCCCCTTATAGCTCTGGCGAGAGGAGTGACTATTCACTGTGAGATACATCCAGAGTGTGCTCCATTACAAAGATCTGCTCTTCAGGAGAAGAGACTTGCCAGAGGCTTATCCCAGCTGAGGGAAAAAGTGCTTTCATTTCAGGCCTATTCAGCTTTTCTTTCTTATGTAAGAGGGGGAGAAAAAGTTAACACTAATGAGGGCTTTAAGAAAATCTATAGCAAACACTGTAGCCAGGGAATAGAGCAATGAGTAAAGGACTCTGGGAAAAATAGCTAGGCCACTGGAGAGACTCACGTAAAGGTCACAGCCTAAAGACATGGGCCCACTAAAAGACTGTTTTAATCAGAAGATTTTAGAATGCTGCCTCCCCAACACCTTACTATTACATTCCATCACACTAACTGGGCTATAATATAAAAACAGTGGATTATAGCTTAAGGAAGCCTATAATTAAGAGGACACACACAAAAAAAGGCATAAGAAAAATTTGGCATCTCTGGTAACATTAAGCACAATATATATCATAGTCAGATTAATATAAATTCCTACAGAAAGACCTATGTATTTAGTTCCTGTATACTACATCCCAGTACAACATGCCTAGCTTCCCCCAAAAAATTTACAAGGCATGCCAAAAGGAAGAAAACCAGTCTAAATACAAAACAATCATCATACCAAACTGAGATATGACACAGATGGCAAAATTATCAGACAGGGCATTTAAAAGAACTATGATTAATATGCTAAGGGCTGTAACAAAATGAAAGTAAGACAACATGTAATAACATTAGTTATTACATAAACAGAAAGATTTAAAAAGAAATGTTAGAAATCAAAAACACTGCAATGGAAATAAAAAATGCCTTCTGTGTGCGCATCAGTGGATTTAACATGGCTGAGGAAAGAATCAGTGAGCATGAAGATATGGTAATAGAAACTTCCCAAGTTTAAATGCAGGGAAAGGAGAATAAAACAAAATACAACAGAACGTCAAAGAATTTAGGACAATATCAAAAGGTATAACATGTGTAAATGGAAAATCAGACACAGAAGAAATAGAATGGAAGAGAAGAAATACTGGAAGTAATAATGGCTGAGAGAGTTCCAAAATTAATGACAAACAACAAATTACCAGTCTGAGAAGCTAGGAGAATACCAAGCAGAAAAAAATACCAAACCAAATGTATCTAGGCATATCATATTCAAACTGCAGAAAACCAAGCACAAAGGAAAATTTTTGAAAGAAACCAGAAGTGAGGGGAAAACATCTTACCTATCGAGAAGCAAACATAAGACTGAAAGCAGACTTTTAATTAAAAATCATAAAAGCAAAAACAGAGGAGTGAAATGTTTAGTGTAGAAAGAAAACCCCACCAACTTAGAACTCATCATATAGTGAAATTATCCTTCAGAAGGAAAAATAAATATTTTATCAAACAATCAAAAACTGAGGAAACTCACCAGTAGAACTTTCCTGCAATTGTTAAAAAAAGTTCTTTGGGAAGAAGGAAAATAACATAGGTTAGAAATATAGATCTACATAAAGAAAGGTGAAGTAACAGAGAAGTAATAAATGAGGGCAAAATAGCATTTTTTATTGTTAATCCTAAAGATCGCTGTTTAAATAGTAAAGTATGAATATATTAATATTAAATAACAATAGCATATTGGTGATTATAAGATATGGATAAGTGAGTGACAATAATGTAACAAGGGATCAGAAGGAGAGGAATTGCAAATATGGTAAGGTACCTGTACCACACCTGAAGCAGTATAATGCTATTTCAAATTGGACATAGATTGGTTTAAATTATGTATTGTGAACTCTAGGGCAATGGGTAATTTTTTAAAAGTATACTTGATAGGCTAAGAGAAGAGATTAAATAGAATTATAAAAACTGTTCACTTAAAAGCACAGATAGCAGAAAGAGAAAGAAAAAATAAAGAACAAATAGAAAACAATATCAAACATGGTAGATATTAATCCAGCTACATCAATAATCACTTTAAAGGTGAGTAGTCTAAATATATCAGTTAAAAGACAGTCCTCACTTATAAGTGGGAGCTAAATGATAAGAACACACAGACACATAGAGGAAAACAACACACACCGGGGCCTATCGGAAGGTGGAGGTCAAGAGGAGAGAAAGAAGCAGGAAGTATAACTAATGAGTACTTGGCTTAATACCTGGGTGATGAGATAATCTGTACAATCAACCTCCATGAGACACATTTACCTATATAACAAACCTGCACATGTACCCCTAAACTTCAAATAAAAGCTGAAACAAAAAAGCCCTTGTCAGTATGGTTTTAAAACCACCCAAATCTATGTTGTCTACCCACTTTAAACACTTAGGTTAAAAGTAAAGTGATGGAGAAAAATACACCATGATAACACTAATCAAAAGAAAGTTGGTATTCTTAATTCTAGACAAAACAGGCTTCAGAACAATGAAGATTATCAAGAATAAAGAGCATCATTATGTCACAGGATTCTTCAAGTGTTGCTTTTCCAGCTGGAAACCTCTGTGGCTGTAGGTGCCTTCGCCTGAGTTTTGCTGGGACCCACTGGGCTTATTCCACCCACTCAGCCAGGCAGGCTGTGCTTGGCTCTCACTACTGGCCTGGCTCCCCCACCTGCCAAGGGTGAGTCAGGCACAGAGCAGAGAGGGATGTGTGGGCAAGCAAGCATGGAGTCCAGCTACTGTGTACAGCCAGGCATGCCAGCTGCTATGGCCGGGTGGGCAGCTCCAGGCACTGGCCCCAATGACCACCTGTGGCTGGATCAGATGTAGCACACGCGGCTTCTGCTGTGGGCACCTGCATCTGGATGAGGGGATCTGGATGAGGGGGAATGCAGTGGAACCCTGAAACTTGGAGACACCAGAAACCGCAGAGTCCCAAAGAAGGTGTCAAGCTGAAGAGCCCCTAGGTCTGGGCTTCCTGAAGGACCACAGCTCTTCTCTCCTTGTTGCCCCAAGGTGGCAAGCGAGGATGGGGAGGCATGTTTCAGCCCATTGTGTGTTACAGCTATTTCAGTTCAGCCATTCAGCAGGTCTCGAGTTCTTGTCCCACATCCGGAAAAAATGGCTCAACTAGAGGGTGAGCGGACCAGAGAGGAGCTTTATTGAGTGGCAGAACAGCTCTCAGGAGACCTGTAGTGGATAGCACATTTCTGCAGGCAGGTTATCCTGAGGCGTGTCCAGCTCTCAGTGGAGAGGAGACCCACAGTGGGTAGCTGCTTTCCACAGGCAGCTTGTTCTGACTTCTGCAGGAGTCTGGCTCATCTGGGATTTTTTATAGGCTCAGAAGGGAGGAAGTGCTTGCTGATTGGTCCATGGGTGGCCATTGGTGGGCTGGAAAAAAACACCATTAAGTTCTCACTCCCAGCAGCCTCAGATTCCACTAGGAGCTGAGAGCCCAGCTCCCCAGGCTTCAGGCCATCCCTGGCTTGAAGATGAGGCTTCACCCGGGACCCATCCCTCGCTGTCCAGGAGGCTGTCTGCCTCTTGCTGCGATCAACATATCATCCATAGTCCACTATGCCCAGGCTCACACCATGGTCCACTATGCACCCGCAGGCTCACACTGAGCTGCCCTCAGTCTCCCTGGCTTCCCTCTTGTGCTTGTCAGCACCCAAAATCCAGAGGGCGCTGAGGTGGCAGGGGGCTGGTGTGTCAGCACAGCCCTGAATGTGCGCACACAAGGCCAGACTGTGACAGTACCCGGGCTCAGCCACAACTTTGCTCTGCTTGAAGTGGGTGCTGGGAGTGGAGAGAGGCCAGGGAGTGGGAGCAGGCACTTCCAATCCTGTGGGGGTTTGGGGCTTTCCTGGGCCCCGAGGAGCACAGGGATACCTGGGTTCAGAGAGGCGGCTGGGCAGTTGCAGCTGCACCCAGGAGTGAGAGGCTTCTCCTGCCCCCTGACTTGGTACGGGGTGGGATTTCCGCCTGTTCCTGGTCTGCCGGTTCCATGGAGTGTGCAGCCCCAGCTGCATCTTCCCTGCTGCAGCCAGCGTCTTCATAGTGGCCTCTCCAGATGGGCCACCACTGCCATCATTTAAATGTTGATAACGAGAAAAATTATTCAAGAAGATAATCCTAAATGTGTATGCATCTAACAACAGCATCAAAAGGACAAGAGGCAGACACTGAGATAAATGAAAGGAGAAACAGACAGACATATCCACTACTATAGCTGGAGACTTCCACACACTTCTATCAGTAATTGGTGAATCAAGCAGGCAGAAAACAAGGATATAGATGACCTGAACAATAACTATCAATCAAATTGATGTAATTAATAGTTTAGAATTTTCTGCCTATCAGTAGCAGAATAATAATTTGTCTCAGGCTCTCACAGAATATTCTCCAAGACACAATTCTGTGCTATAAAATACATTACATATACCATATAATTTTAAAAGAATAGACATTATACAAAGTATGTTATCATACCACAATGCAATTAAACTAGAGAACAATGAACATTAAAAAAAAAAAAACTAGAAAATCTTGAAATCTCTGGAAATTAAAACAGTTCTAAGAACAGAGTAGTCAAAGAAGTCTCAAAAGAAATTCAAAAAAATATGTTCAAGTAAATGTTACTGAAAGTATAACATGAAAATTTGTAAGATATGGCTGGGTGCAGAGGCTCATGCCTGTAATCCCAGCACTTTGGGAGGATGAAGCGGGTGGATCTCTAAGGTCGGGAGTTTGAGGTCAACCTGGCCAAAATGGTGAAACCCCACATCTACTAAAAATATATATATACAAAAATTGTCCAGGCATGGTGGCACATGCCTGTAATCCCAGCTACTCGGGAGGTTGAAGCAAGAGAATTGCTTGAACTTGGGAGGCAGAGATTGCAGTGAGCCAAGATTGCACCACTGCACTCCAGCCTGGGTGACAGAGTGAGACTCTGTCTCAAAAAAAAAAAAAAAAAAAAAAAAAAAAAAATCATGGAATACCATAAAGCAGTGCTTAAAGGGAAATGTGTAGCATTAAGTAAATATATTGAAAGATAGATTCAAAATGAATAACCTAGGCTTCCACCTTAGAAAAATAGAAGAGCAATTAAAGCCTAATCAGAAAAAAAGAAATTTAAAAATTGGGCAACATTGATGCAACTGGAGGCCATATCCTAGGTGAATAAACACAGGAACAGAAAACCCAATGCCACACGTTCTCACTTATAATTAGGAGCTAAACTTTGAGTACACAAACACATAAACATGGAAAAACAGACACTGGGGACCGCTAGGGAAGGGGGTGGGGAGGAGGCTATGGGCTGAAGAACTACCCATCAGGCCTGTCAGGTACTATGCTCACTGTGTGGGTGACAAGATCATCTGTACCTCAAACCTCAGCATCATGCAGTATACCCAGGTTGCAAACATGTACATGTACCCCCCTGAATCTAAAATAAAAGTTGAAATTTTTTTTAATTGGAGAAGATGTGAACAAAATTAAAAACAGGAAAACAATGGGGAAAATAAAGCCAAAAGCTATTTGTGTATAAAAATTAACCAAATTGATAAAGCCCTAACAAGGATAGCCAAGAAAGAGAGAGAAGACACAAATTACCAATATAACTGATAAAAGAGTTATCATCACTATAGACTCTGCAGATGTTTAAAGGATGATAAAAGGATACTATGAAAAATTTTTCTATACAATTTGATAACTTAGATGAAATGAACTAATTCCTTGAAGTATGCAAACTACTGATACTTATACAAGGAGAAATAGCATGAGTGGCCCTTTATCTTATTAAACATATTGAATTAATAATAACCCTTTCAATAAAAGGTGCCATGCCAAGATGATTCCACAGTCAAATCTCCAAAAATAATGTAAATGATCCACATTATTTTCCAGGAAGTGAAGGCAGGGGAAATGCTTCTTAACTAATTCTATGAGGCCAGAATTTCCTGATACAAAAATCAGATAAAAATATTACAAGAGAGAAAAACTGTAGATCGATCTCTCTCATGAACATATATGTAAAAATCCTCAACAAAATATTAGAAGAGCAAATCCAACAATGTATAACAAGGATTATACACCATGGCCAAATAATATTCATTTCATAGATGCAAGGCAGGTTTAACCTTCAAAAATCAGTATAATCTTGCATATCAACAAATTAAAGAAGAAAAATCATGATCATACCATTGAATGCAGAAAAATTATTTTACAAAATTTAACACTGATTTATGATTTGAATTTTATGAGATTTTTAAAAAACCTCTTAGCAAACTACGTATAGAGAGGATAAAGGACAAACCTGCTAAGAACATCTACAACATGCCTACAGGTAACATCACACTCAATATTGAGAGACTGGTTACTTAGCCTTAATGTTGGGAACAAGGCAAGGTTGTCCCCCTTTCTCACCATTCATGTTCACTCTTGTAGTATGGGTAAGCTAATGCAATAAGACAAGAAAAATAAATAAAAGATATATAGATTGGAAGGAAAGTTTATTTTAACATGAAATTATTGTCTACAAAAAAATTCCAAAACATCTATTAAAAACCTCTGAAACTAATAAATAAATACAGAAAGGTCACAGGATGAAGTCCAGTATGTAGTTGTTGCTTAATTATATGCCAGCAATAAACAATTATAACTTGAAATTTAAAAATAAACACTAATAGCAGGACCTAAAAATAAAATTCTTTGGTATAAATCAAATAAAATATGGACAGGATTTAAGTGTGGAAAATTATAAAACATTGATGATAGAAATAAAAAATCAAAATGAACAGTATTCCATGTTCACAGATAGGAGGACTAAATATTATTAAGATGTCATTTCTCATCTTGCTCTATAAATTCAATGCAATTCTGATCAATGTTCCAGCAAGCTATTTTATAGATACTGAAAACTAATTCTAAAATTTATACAGGAAGGCAAAAGACATACAATAGTCAACATAATATTGAATAATAACAAATTTGGAATACACACACTTCCTTAAATATAGGTTATACATGGTGACTTCTTTCCAAAAATAAAGTATAGAAAGAGAAAAAATGTATATAATTTTATTTTATTTTACTGTACTATTATTATACTTTCAGTTCTGAGATACATGTGCAGAATGTGCAGGTTTGTTACATAGGTATACACGTACCATGGTAGTTTGCTGCACCCATCAACCCATCATCTACATTAGGTATTTCTCCTAATGCTATCCCTTCCCTAGCACCCCACCACCCAACTGGTCTCAGTGTGTGATATTCCCTTTCCTGTGTCCCATGTATTCTCACTGTTTAACTCCCACTTATGAGTGAGAACATGCAATGTTTGGTTTTATGTTTTTGCATTAGTTTGCTGAGAATGGTGGTTTCCAGCTTCATCCATGTCCCTGCAAAGAACATGAACTCATCCTTTTTTGTGGCTGCGTAGTATTCCATGGTGTATATGTGCCACATTTACTTTATCCAGTCTATCACTGATGGGCATTTGAGTTGGTTCCAAGTGTTTGCTATTGTGAACAGTGCTGCAATAAGCATACATGTGCATGTGCCTTTATAGTAGAATGATTTATAATCCTTTGAATATATACCCAGTAATAGGATTGCTGGGTCAAATGGTATTTCTGGTACTAGATCCTTGATGAATTGCCACACTGTCTTCCACATGGTTGAACAAATTTACATTCCCACCAACAGTATAAAAGCTTTCCTATCTCTCCACATCCTCTCCAGCATCTGTTGTTTCCTGACATTTTAATGATTGCCTTTCTAACTGTTGTGAGATGGTATCTCATTGAGAATTTGATTTGCATTTCTCTCATGACCAGTGATGATGAGCTTTTTCTCATATGTTTGTTGGCTGCATGAATGTCTTCTTTTGAGAAGTGTCTGTTCCTATCCTGTGCCCACTTTTTGATGGGGTTGTTTTTTCTTGTAAATTTGTTTCAGTTTTTGTAGATTCTGGATATTAGCTCTTTGTCAGATGGATAGATTGCAAAAATTTTCTCCCATTCTGTGGGTTGCCTGATTACTCTGATGATAGTTTCTTTTGCTGTACAGAAGCTCTTTAGTTTAATTTGGTTTCATTTGTCAATTTTGGCTTTTGTTGCCATTGCTTTTGGTGTTTTAATCATAAAATCTTTGCCCATACCTATGTCCTGAATTGCATTGCCTAGGTTTTTATCTAGAGTTTTTATGATTTCAGGTCTTATGTTTAAGTCTTTAATCCATCTTGAGTTAATTTTTGTATAAAGTGTAAGGAAGGGATCCAGTTTCAGTTTTCTGCATATGGCTAGCGAGTTTTCCCAACACTATTTATTAAATGGGAAATCCTTTCCCCCATTGCTTGTTTTTGTCAGGTTTGTTGAAGATCAGATGGTTGTAGATATGTGGTGTTATTTCTGTGGCCTTTGTTCTCTTCTATTGGTCTATATATCTATTTTGGTAGCAGTACCATGCTGTTTTTGTTACTATAGCCTTATAATATAGTTTGAAGTCAGGTAGCATGATGCCTCCAGCTTTCTTCTTTTGCTTAGGACTGTCTTGGCTGTAGGAGCTCTATTTTGATTCCATATGAAATTTAAAGTAATTTTTCTAATTCTGTGAAGAAAGTCAATGGTAACTTGACGGGGATAACATTGACTCTATACATTACTTTGGGCAGTATGGCCATTTTCATGATATTGATTCTTCTTATCCATGAGCATGGAATGTTTTTCCATCTGTTTGTGTCCTCTCTTATTTCCTTGAGCAGTGGTTTGTAGGTTCTCCTTGAAGAGGTCCTTCAAATCCCTTGTAAATTTTATTCCTATGCATTTTATTCTCTTTGTAGCAATTGTGAATAGAACGTCACTCATGATTTGGCTCTCTGTTTGTCTATTATTGTTGTATAGAAATGCTTGTGATTTTTGCACATTGATTTTGTATCCTGAGACTTTGCTGAAGTTGCTCATCGTCTTAAGAAGATTTTGGGCTCAGACAATGGCATTTTCTAAATAATATATAGAATTTTTTCTCCACTTTAGAATGGAGAAATCTGACAAACACTATCTGAGTCAGATAATTAAGATTAACATCATCAATGCTGATAGTATGCATCCTTGATATAATGTAATGAAAATAGTACTTTCCTTGTGTTGTTTTTCCCCCAAACCCCATTTTAATCATGAGGAAAATATCAGACAAATCCCAGTTGAAGAGCATTCTGAAAAATACCTTACAAGTACTTTTCAAGACTGTCAAGCTTATCAAAAACAAGAAAAGTCTGAGAAACTGTTACAGTCAGGAGAAGTCTAAAGAGGCATGATGACTAAATGTAATGTGGCATTCTAATATGACACTAAAACCAAAAAGGAACATTAGGTGAAAATGATGAAAATGTGAATTAAATAGGGACTTCCATTAAACATAATGCATCAAGCTTGGTTAATTGTAACAAATGTATCATGCTAATGTAAGATGTGAATAATAGGGGAAACTGGCTGTTTTGTATTTTCCCTAGCAAAATATCCTGAGATGGGAGTTGGTGTTGAGCAGGATCATGTCCACCTCATCCTCTAAAATGGGAGAGAAATGAGTACGAACAGAGTTTTTCTTTCTTTTTTTTTTTCTTGAAGGAGAGCATGGGCAATTCATGCCAGATTAGCTCAATTCATCTCTTTTTCTTTGTGAAGTAGGAGGTCACATCATGTGATGAGAAAGAATGTAAAAATGTTGGGCTGAGGCACTTAAATAAAGTGGTAAAGTTTTCGGAAACACTGAAACAAAATCAGAATAAAATTTGCCAGAGGGAATGAAGAAGATGTGAGTGGGTCACTAGAATTATAATTCTCATATCTGTCATAGTATTGACTCAATGATTATGTAGTATTCTCTAGGACCTCCAGGTAGATGAACAAGAGTGCAGTGCTGGCAAGTTGCAGGACTGACTGCTAGCTGGAAATTTGTAGGGCTAATGTAGCAGCAAGAGGGGCAAGGAAGTTGAGATTTTGGGTGGGAGAAATTTTAGGAAATCAGCTTGGAGTGGAGATGAAGACCATTAGAGCTGATGAGGTAAAGGAACCAGTGGGTTTAGATAAATAGATCATATGGTTGCTGTAATCTCCTAGGCTGATGCTAGGAGTTGGCAAAAAAATATGTTAATGTGGGTGAGAGTTGGCATGGTTTAACTCCATAACTATTTTGTTAAAATTTTCTCAAATTTCTTCAATCCCACTTAAATACAGTAACTAAATCTGCATCGCAAAGCTTCTACTTCTCTTATATTTTAATATACACTTGGCTGCATTTTAGGTGACATACTCATATTCTAATTTTTCTAGGAATCCAGTAGGATTTAAGGGCTATGATAAAAGATAGTCTTGGCCTTGTGAGGATTTCAGCTAAAACAAGGTAATAAAAAATTCTGGATGATCCATTTTTCTACATATTATACTTTGACAGAGTTATTAGTGAATCCTGGAGTAAAGCACATTCTGCTGGCTCATGTAGAATAAATTCAAAATCTGAGAAATTTAAAATGTTTTATTTCTACACATAGCCTGAGTATAATTAAGGCTATTTCTAGAAATGACAAGATATACAACAGAAACTATTGATTCAAGTTGTTGTATTACTTATAAGTTGGACCTGGGTATGGATTGGTACAATATCTAACAATGCTCTTAAATAGTCAGCAATGCAAGATAGAATACTGAACTTTAAGATGCAGCACTTGGAGTTGTTGAAGGGTGCAAAAAGAAAACACAAGCATGCATATACCACACAGATGTCTAAGATAAGAGTCAGAAAATCTGAATTCTGTGCTCTGATTATTAAATTCCTGCCTGGTCCTGAGTGACACTCAGGGCTGTAGTTCCATCACTCGTAAAATAAGAGGATTGAAGAAAGTTGTATCTTAGATCCTTCCTAAGTATGAAATTATATTACTTTTCTATGCCAAAAGCATATAATGCTTGTTTTAAAAATATACTTGAAATGCCTGCATTTAATTTTTTAGGGCTCCTTAATGAACCAATATGTTACAATGATACAGACAAATGAGTGCCACGGTTGCACCAATCTTTATTAGCTGTCAAATCCAATCTAGACTTACAATTATTTCATTTCATCTCTAAGTTCTTTGTGTTGAGGTAGAAAAATTAAACTTTTTGAACAATGCTGGAACTTTCTGAGGAAGAGATGTTTAAGGATGTAGATAAGGCTTGAAATTGATTACCTTGCATCCAAATGTAGATGTTTGGGGCAGAAAACTACTTTGACCAACTTTGTTTTTTTACCAATAAATAAGGAACTGGAGTCCGAAGGCTCTTTGAGATAGCTAGAGTGTCAACTATTTTTTCTTTGTGGATGAATCCATTCTACAAGGCTCTGGTTCTGCTCCTGCTTCCAGCAGCAGATCCAGTTTTACATTATGGGTGGGGCATGTGCTAGAAACAGCTTTTATCCTGATTCATCTCACTCTGTGAATGGGAGCTTCAGTTTGAGAATTTTCCAGCTTTATACCAGAAATGTCATCACTCTCTCACCTTTATTCTTCAAGACTTTAATCTTTTAAGTAAATAAGCAAACTGGTTCCAATATTGAAGCTTGTGACATTTGGCCAGTCACTCATCTCTAGGCTGAGCTGCTTCCTTACCCTCTATTGCCTTAGCCAGGCTATTGCTATCATGTTGAAGGATCTTATTCTTTAGTCCATATTTATTAACCTTCTGGATAAATTCTTTATATAGTGTTTAATCAGCAGCCTTTTGTGAAGTGCAAGTAAATTGCAGACCACTTATCTGGGGGCAATCATCTGCCATTTTTCAGAGGAAACCAATTGGATTTCTTTTAAATGATCGTTGGCAGAATGGGCCCATACAGGATACGATTAATTTAATTGCTCATTTTTGGTTGTTCTTTTATTACAAGTATGAATAGAATTTCTAGACGGTTATATACTTTCTTTTAGCTGATTACTTGATAGTAGTCTGAAAAGCAGGCATTTGGTGAGGGTCAGTCATGAAATAGTGCCTCCTAATTTCTCTCTTTACAGAAAGCACTTGGCAATTAAATTCCTTGGAAAATCTTTAGACCTCTCCTCTGCTTTACAGGTTACTGTGACATTCAACAGAGAAAACCTTTGTAGCAGTTTTATAGGATGGCAGAGGAAGGAGTCACTCTTATAAGGTAAGAGAGCAGCGAACACTGGCTAAAGCAATCCTTTAATGGAGTTTTATACACTCAGCACCTTTAGTACTGAGATATCCAGTAAAATCATTTGCTTCAGTTTTCTGAGTTTATTAGAAAGCTTTGTATTCTGTACTCTAAGAAACTTGATAGAGGCATTAAATATTTGATCAAATTAATCCATATGTGGCTCTTTTTTTTCTAGCAGTCTCTGAGTATGTGCTGGGTGACTATATGTGAGGGGCTGCCATAAGCAATAAATTGGCCCACTCATTTATTCCTCTGTGCTGAAGATTAGTATTATTTTGGGGGACAGAGATGGGCAAGTCAAGAACTCCGTTGGAATTTGGAGAAGAATTGTTCTTATGTTTTTCTAATTTTCTTATAGAGTGATAAAGAATATTTTATATGACTCTCATTTTGGATTAGATCAGTCTGACATTCTGAGAAATATAAAAGTATTATAGCATTTTTACCTTTCAGTACAATAGTGGTGAATATTTTCTGCACTGTACACCATTCTTAAACAGCTTCTCTTCTGACAAAAAGATGTATCTTGCAGCCCTAAATCAGCCTCTGCCTGATGCTGACTTAATAATGGTATGAATCCACAATTTTATTAGCTTTGAAATGGAGAAACCCCAAATAATTCATCACAACGTTATGACTTTAATTTCTTTTATTTTGCTTACAATGGCTGATAGAAAGCAGTCAGATACTCAAGACTGCAGTAAAGCAATCATTTCACCCTGGAATGGTTACAACTCACAATTTAAATATATATGAGCACATCTAGAAATAGTTTTGAAAATTAAGAATGTATATCTTTATCCTCTTAGCAAATTTACTGGCTACATTATGTCCTCTTTATTTTCTCCTTCTATTCCACCCTTTGACACTGGCCTTAGGAAGGAAGAATGTAGGCTTTTGTTATTTCAGGAATTAAATTTGGAGACGTCACAAATATTATTTGTGATTACTATGAAATCCATAAGATAAGCTACAGACCTTATGAAATTATCTGAGGAAAGCCCCAGCTTTTTAAATCTTCTTGACTACTAATCCAAATTTCTTTTAGATCTGGACATGGTAACTTATGATGCTTTTCTTGATTGTCTTAACCAATGGCTGACTGGAAATATTGATTAATGCTCCTCCACTATTTTGCATGTTGGGTGTTTTTCTTCCTCTCTAAGCTCCTTCTTTGGTTTTAATTGTGTTTTAGCTTTTTCACCTCTAGCTAATGGAGATACTCCCAGGAATGCAGGCCAATGACATAGATGCTGGAATGGTGCCAGCAGACGCATTAGGTTTCTTCTCTCACCCCAAACCAATTGTCTTGAGTTTTCAAATGAGAATTCTGAAATTTGAACTCGGTTTAAAAAATAGAGGCAAATTAGCTCTAGAGTATAGAGAGTTTGCATCTTTCTTGGTTTCTCACATCTGTCCTTTTCTGGGGAGAGTTTACAGATGGTAAAGTGATAGGATACTGATGTCAGTATGGAACAGAATTCTTATTTAAACACTATCAAAGTCATGTTGTTTAAAGATTTTGCATTGCCTTTGTACCTTATTCTTAAGAGTAAAATTTAAAAGTTTAATACGATTTATACAAAGTTTAATAGACATCAGAGTAGACTATTGTTATTTTATAATAAATATATACACTCATAATAGCATAGATAGCCTTCAGTTAACAGAATAGGGTTTTCAAAAGTTGTCTTGTGAAATAAACAACACAAACCCATAGTTTTTCCGTGGTTACTTTTATTATTTTTTCTTATTTAAATTCTCTTATGGAAGGAAACACAGAGTTGGTTCATAATTAGGATTATTTAGAAATTTAAATATAGCCATTTTTCTTTGGTTATAATTTTCTTAAGTTTAAAAATAGCATATTTTTCCTAGATAAGGATAAAGAAAATTTACCTCTTCTTTATGCAGAGGTTCCACCATGAAGGGGATTTTTTAATTTAGTGGTCAAATTAGATTGGTTTCAGCATTTGTGCTTGTAATCCTTGAGGGCCTGACCCCTGGAGACGTTCTCATCTCCCGATTGCATATGCCCTGCTATTTTTTGTGGTGCTGAGTGGCAGTTTTCAACTGCTGGAAAAAGAAATGTCAAATGTGCACTGACCCTTGTCAAGGCTCAGGAAGGATTTAAAAATCACATTAACCTTTCTTTCCAAGTTGAGCACCTGTTTTGTTTCTGTTTTGTTTTCAAATCAGTTTCTGTGCAACACAAATGAGTACTTTGACGTGTTCAGGAGTGAATAGATTTTAATAAAATAATCTGTGGTAAAGACATAGAAAATGATATCCATCATTCATAGCACTGAGAATGTGTTGCAAGGTCACAAAACCTAAACCTTAAATTCACATTTGCATAAAGCAAGCTATTTAAAAACCATCTATTCTCTGATATTTTATAAATCCTTGGAGCCTGCTGAGAGAGAGGTTAATTGTCATTGTCATGTGGTACCTTCTAGGTGAAAGTGTTACATTTCTATCATTACCTGGGTAGAAATGCTAATAAAGTGAGTTTGCTTTTTTATTTATAGCCCTCTTCTCTTAGACCACACTTACTACAGTGAAAGTCTAGTTATAATTTAAGACCTTACTATAATTTCAGAGAATCTTAATCTATCCACTCTCCTGTAAGGAAATTCATTGATCTCTGCAGTGAGTTGCATATTGGAAAAGTGACAATGCTCACGGTCCTCAGCTCACTGGTGACTCATTCTGAGATGCTGGAAATAGGTCTGAAGGTAATATATGAGAGGACTGGCTGGCAGGTTCTCAATATTTGGAATGTGGCTCCCCCATTAAATGCTCTTAATCTGCTACACCAACAGAGCATTGTCTTTCCTGGCAGCACTGGCCAGCTACCCTATGTTGAGGAGGCTCATTCTGAATCAGTGGCTCCAGGAGACTCAACTCAAGTTCTCACCAGTTTAGTGCTGTAGTTCACAGTTGTCTCTTTTACCAGTTGGGATCCCAGGTCTGCTCCCGTCTACTATGTCTCTTTGAAGAAGATGTGTATAAAATCCTTTCCTTTGTGACTCCAACAGGTCACCTGTATCCCTTAACCTGCAGAGTAGTTTCTGGATAGTGCACAGTCAGCACTAATCAGAAATCAGAAACCATGGCTCTCACTACATCTGGCCTGCAAATACATTTTTGTTTGGTTTATAAAGTGTGAAATAATTTTGAATTAGTTTATAAGATTTAAAAGTTAGAAGCTTCTACATTAAAGCTTTAAAATCTAAAATCATTTTCCCTTCCTTGAAAAACAAAAATCCTTGCAAAATCAGAGGATGGCATGGTTCCTACATGGTCACCATATTTCATTGGTGAATGGCAATTGCTTCCTTTACACAGGTCATATTCTCTCCAGTCTTCCACAAATCCCATACTTCTTAGGATTCTACCTATGTTAATAGTTTTTATTTCTATAGACATTCACATCTATGTAGAACTTCTGCCTAAAACTCTGTTTCTCCAGAGGATAGTTCATAGGCTCTCAGCCTATGGACCCATTCATGTCCTTGGAGCTATTCTCAGTATAATGAGATCTTAAATTTTTTTAGAAAATCTGCTTTTAGTTCAGTAGTATCTACTTATCCATCTATGACATTATGTGAATTATGCCTTTAATATAAACCTACTATTCCTCAACTACTTTAATTCCTAAACTACTTTTTATATATGAGCCAATGTAAAAAGAACACAGGCAGACCTGCCTGTAAATAATATATTTACATTAAATGAAGGCCAAATGCTATATAATAGTCTCTGCACGAGGCTTCGTGATAACTAACTTAATCTGAAAGAGAAGATGGTAGAAATGAATTATCACATGACATTAGGTTTGTAGCAGGTCCTAGGAACACCTGCCTAGAAGCAGTCAATGCTGTGTTCACATTGAGGGCAGAAATTTATTTCCAGCAAAGCAACATTTACTGTCACATTATATTAATTTTGCTAACTAGAATTATATTTGCATGTAGTTTCTATTTAAATTATACATTTAGTTGGGTTCTATGGATATTTAAGAATAGTTACAAAGATGTATAAAAGAAACGTATAACTAATTCCATGTTAGTACAATTTAAAATTCACTTAATTTAAGCCATGATTTGGGGAAAAAAACACTTTTCTTTTAAAAAGAGTTCATTGAATTTGAGAATTCAACAAACCTCTGCTTTGATATCATTGATTAAATTGTCTTCTCTTTATGTAGCATTATGTAGTAGGATTTTGTTTGCTTGATTTGAGAAGGGGTTGCATTCCATGCATTTGTGTCTTTACCCTGAAGCCCAGCTCAGGAAGGACACACTAGCTGCAGAACAGGCCTGAGTTAACAAAGACAGCCATGAGAAGAGTATGGATGAAGGCCAAATCTTGGGACTTGGGAGAAAGCCACAGAAGTAATGATCAAAACTGGGGCTGCAGAGTTGAATTTAGGATTTAGGTCATATGAAAGACAATCAGTGAGAACAGGGCCTTGGTATCCTGGGCAGTCATTTGGAGCTCTAGCTGGTCCCGCCTTTATGGGTGTGAGAAGAATGCCATGTCACTGGAGTAACCTGACTAAAAAATACTGGAGATCAGCAGACAGACAAAATGATGTTAGCAGGTTCTTCAGTGGAAATTCTTCTCAGGGACTGATTTAAATCTCCAAGAATTATATTAGTAAGCATCTCAAGAGAATACCATAATATAATCTACAAAAGGATTTTTTTCATCTGTTCACCTCCAAAGCATGGGTCTACTGAGCCTCATGTATTACATGTACTCTTATATTTTCTTATGGAGGGCCTTAGTGAGCTTTATGAGTAGAATGCAGCACATTGTCCTGAGGTCACTTGATTCTCTTCACATCTAATTTTGAAAGGTTGTTGGACCACAAAATAATCCTATCTCATAATTGTCTGAGCCAGGCATGTAAGGCTAAATTTCAATTACAGGCATATGCCATTTTCTTGTACTTTGTAGATGAAGCATTTTTAAACAAATTGAAGGTATGTGGCAACCCTGTGACAAGGAAATCTATTGGCACCATTTATTTAACACCATGTGCTTACTTTGTGTCTCTGGGTCACATTTTGGTAAGTTTAGCAATATTTCAAACTTTTTTGTTATTATTATATGATATTATGTTATATGCTATGGTGATCTGTTATCAGTGATCTCTGATGTTACTATCATAATTGTTTGGGGCACCATAAGCTGCACACATATAGGATTGGAAAATTAGTTAATAAATATGCATGTGTTTAAACTGATCCATTAACAACAGGCAGTTGCTGTCTGTCTCTCCCTCTCCTTAGGCCACTCTATTCTGAGACACAACAATATTGAAGTGAAGTCAATTACTAACTCTACAACGGCCTCTAAGTATAGTTGGTGGGCCAGTTCAGGTTTTTTACTATGCTGCACAAAAGAATTTGAGAGTCAGTCCACAGTAAAAGTAAGCAAGAAAGTTTATTGCAAAGCAAAATTACACTCTGATGGTTGCTCAGAGTGGGATGCTCAAAGGTGAGACAACACCAACTGACACTTGGGAAACTTTGTGGGGAGTCTTACATGATTCTTCATGAAGGGGTGGGAAGAGATGCTGCTATTAAGCATGTTCTGGTTGGTCTGCTGGCAGGTCCTGTGCTATGGTTGTATATGCTAGTACATATATTGCATGTCTCATTGACATTTTAAATCTCCACCCAGGGGCATCTATTTTACTATTATAGTGAGCATAGGTCAGCCCAAGGTAACTAATCATAAGTTTGTGCACTTTTGTGAATCTGGGGATTTTCCCTTCTGTTCTTCTACCTCCTTGCTAAAGGATGGTCCAACCATGAACCCAGGATGTGGTTTGTGCACTGTCAGGTGGTTTGTTCTCTTCATCTGTTTAGCAAGTTTATTACCCTTTAAGGGAGGCTGTGACCACCTTATCTAAACTACCTCATAAGTACTCAAGTGAAAGGAAGAGGCATGTATCTCTCACTTTAAATCACAAGCTAGAAATGATTAAGCTTAATGAAAAAGCATGTTCAAAGCTGAGATAGGCTGAAAGCTAGGTCTCTTGTGCCAAACAGTCAAGTTGTGAATGCAAAGGGAAAGTTCTTGTAGAAAATGAAAAGTGCTACTTTAGTGAGCACATAAATGAAAAGAAAGTGAAGCCACTTTATTGCTGATAGGGAGGAAGTTTTGGTGGTCTGGATTGAAGATCAAACCAGCCACAAAATTCCCTTAAACCAAAACCTAATCTAGAATAAGCCCCCTAACTCTCTTCAATTCTGTGAAGGCTGAGAGAAGTGAGGAACCTGCGGAAGAAAAGTTTGAAGCTAACAGAGGTTAGTGCATGAGGTTAAGGAAAGAGAATATACTCTTATAACATAAAAGTGCAAAGTGAAGCAGGAAGTGCTGATATAGAAGCTGTGGCAAGTGATCTAGAAGATCTAGCTAAGATTATTGAATTATACTAAATCTATTATCCTTGTGCTCTATGAATGGAGCAACAAGGCCTGTATGTCAGCACATATGTTTATAGTATGGTTTGCTGAATATTTTAAGCTGACTGTTGAGACCTACTGCTTAGAAAAAATTATTCGTTTAAGAATATTACTGATCATTGATAATGTTCCTGGTCACCCAAGAGCTCTGATGAAGAGGCACAAGGAGATCAATGTTATTTTCATGTCTGCTAAAACAACATTTATTCTGCATCCCGTAGATCAAGGAGTAATTATTACTTTCAAGTCTTATTTAAGAAATACATTTCATTAGGCTATAGATATAATTCCTCTAATGCATATGAGCAAAGTAAATTGAAATCCTCTGGAAAGGATTAACCATTCCAGATGCCATTAAGAACACTTATGATTCATGGGAAGGAGTCAAATATCACCATTAATAGGATTTTGGAATAAGTTAGTTCCAACACTTATTGAAAACGTCGAGAGTTTCAGAACTTCAGTGGAGGAAGTAACTGCAAATGTGGTGGGAATAGCAAAAGAGCTAGAATCAGAAGTGGAGCCTGAGGTTGTAACTGAATTTCTGTAATCTCATGGTCAAACCTGAACTGATGAGGAGTTGCTTCTTATGGATGAGCAAAGAAAATACATTTTTTTCTCTTAAAAAATTTTATGGGTACATAGTAGCTATATATTTATGAGGTACCTGAGATATTTGATACAGGCATACAATGTGTAATAATTATATCAGGATAAATGGGGTATTCATCACCTCAAGCATGTATTCTTTCTTTGTATTACAAACAATTATTTCTTTTAGTTATTTAAAAATACACAGTAAATTATTGTTGCCTTCCAAATCTTGGCTATTGTAAATAGTGCTGCAACAAACATGGGAATCCAGATATCTCTTCAATATACTAATTTCCTTTCTTTTGAGTATATACCTAGCATTGGGAGTACTGGATAATATGATATTTCTATTTTTAGTTTTTTGAGAAACCTCAAAACTGTTCTCCATAGTGATTGCACTAATTTACATTCCCACCACCAGTGTATGACAATTCCCTTTTCTCCACAATCTTGCCAGAGTTTGTTATAGTCTGTTTTTTGGATAAAAGCCATTTTAACTGGGGTGAGATGATGTCTTATTGTAGTTTTGATTTGCATTCCTCTGATGACCAATGATATTGAGCACCTTTTGATATACTTGTTTGCCATTTGCATGTCTTTTTTTTTTTTTAGAAATGTCTATTCAAGTCTTTTGCTCATTTTTAAATCTGATTATTAAATTTTTTTCTTATGAGTTGTTTGAGCTCTTTTTGTATTCTGGCTATTAACCCTTTGTTAGATGAGTAATTTGTGAATATTTTGTCTAATTATGTGGGTTGTTCTCTTCACTTTTTTTGATTATTTGCTGTGCAGAAGCATTTTAACTTGATGTGATCCCATTTGTCCATTTTTGCTTTGTTTGCCTGTGTTTGTGGGGTATTACTGAAAAAATGTTCACCCAGTCAAGTATCCTGGACAGTTTCCACAATATTTTGGATATGAATTTTATGGTTTGATGTCTTAGATTTAAGTATTTAATCAATTTTGATTTGACTTTTGTATATAGTAAGAGATAAGGGTATTCTGCATATGGATATCTGGTTTTCCCAGCATTATTTATTGAAGAGACTGTCTTTTCCCCCAGTGTATTGTTCTTGGCACTTTTGTTGAAAATGAGTTCACTGTAGATGTGTAGATTTCTATGTGGATACTCTATTCTGCTCCATTAGTCTATGTGTCCATTTTTATGGCAGTATCATGCTGTTTTGGTTACTGTAGTTTACTATAGCTTTGTAGTATAATTTGAAGTCAGTTGATGTGGTTCCTCCAGTTTTGGTCTTTTTGCTCAGAATGCTTTTGGCTATTCCGAGTCTTTTGTGATTCCATATAAATCTTAAGATTGCTTTTTCTATTGCTGTGAAGAAGCAATTTCATTGGTATTTTGACAGGGATTGTGTTGAATTTGTAGATTGCTTTGAGTAGTATGAATATTTTAACAATATTGATTCTTCCAATCCATGAAAATGGAATATCTTTCCTTTTTTTTTTTTTTAGTGTCCTCTTCAATTTCCTGCATCAATGTTTTACAGTTTTCCTTGTAGAGATCTTTCACTTTGGCAACTATATTCCTAGGTATTTTATTTTATTTGTAGCTATTGTAAATAGGATTACTTTCTTAATTTCTTTTTCAGATTTTTCACTGTTGACATATAGAAATGCTACAGTTTTTTGCATGGTGATTTTGTGTATTGCAGCTTTACTGAATTTATTTATCAATTCTAATAGTTTTTTTTGTTGTTGTTGGAGTTTTTAGGATTTTCCAAATATAAGAATACATCATCTGCAGACAAGGATGATTTGCCATCTTCCTTTCCAATCTGAATGCCCTTTATTTCTTTCTGTAGTCTCATTGCTCTATCTAGGACTTTCAGGTAAATATTAAGTAACAGTGGTGAAACTGGGCATTGTTATCTTGTTCAAGATCTTAGAGAAAAAGTTTTCAGTTTTTGCCTATTTAGTATGATACTAGTTATGGGTCTGTTTTATATGACTTTTATTGTGTGGAGTTATGGTCTTTCTGTTCTTTGTATTTTGAATGTTTTTAATATGAAGGGGTGCTAAATTTTATCAAATGCTTTTTCAGCATTAGCTGAAATAACCATGTGGTTTTTGTCCTTGATTCTGTTCATATGATGTATCACATTGATTTGTATATGTTGAACTATTCTTGTGTTCCTGGGATAAGTCACTCTTAGTTATGATGAATTATCTTTTTAATGTATTGTTAAATTTAGTTTGTTAATATTTTGAGGATGTTTGCATCAGTGTTCATCAAAAATATTGGCCTACAGTTTTCTCTTTTTGATGTGTCTTTGTCTGGTTTGGTA
The DNA here is from genome assembly GCA_036589455.1 of Ateles fusciceps. Taxonomy (NCBI): domain Eukaryota; kingdom Metazoa; phylum Chordata; class Mammalia; order Primates; family Atelidae; genus Ateles; species Ateles fusciceps. Next base: position 9,388,742 of record JAZHEH010001266.1, on the reverse strand, counting down.
TTAGGCTAATACAGGCCTCATAGAATAAGTTTGGAAGTATCTCCTCTATTTTTCAGAATAGTTTGAGTAGCTCTGATATTTGTTCTCTTTTGTTATTATTATACTTTAAGTTCTGGGGTACATGTGCAGAATGTGCAGGTTTGTTACATAGGTATACACGTGCCATGGTGGCTTGCTGCATGAATGTTCAGTAAATATCAGCAGTGAAGCCATCAGATCCCAGGATTTTCTTTACTGGGAGACTTTGTATTACAGCTTCAATCTCATGACTTGTTACTGGTTTGTTCAGGTTTTGGACTTCTTCCTGGTTCATTCTTGATAGTTTGGATATCAGCAACCATATATCCATTTCTTCTAGGTTTTCCAATTAATTGGCATATAGTTGCTTATCTTAGCTCTAATAGTCCTGTAAACTTCTGTGTTGTCAGTTGTAATGTCTCCTCTTTCATCTCTGATTTTATTTGGATCTCTGTCTTTCTTTTATTATTTCAGTGTGATAAAGATTAATCAATTTTTTTCAAATCAACTTTTGAGATTGATTTGAGTAAAAATAAAACTCCAGTCTCCCACACAGCTGGCTCTGTGTGAATTACTCTTTCTCTATTGCAATTCCACTGTCTTAATAAATCAGCTTTGTCTAGGTGGTGGGCAAGATGAACCCATTTGGTGGTTACAAATTTGGGTGCTCATTCAGGATTCCTCTTGTGGCTACCTGCCTGTGGTTCAGTAGCCCCCCCTCTGGTGATGGATCAGAGGCCAGTTGAAGCATCCACCTGGTACTGTTGGACTAAGGGCTGACTCTGATATTGTCTCTTAGCAGCGAGGGGCTGCCAACCCAATGTGTATGGATTTAAGTGCAATAGAGAAATAGTCCTGGGGGAGACATCTCATTACTGTAATCCTATCACAGGGTGTTTGTCTGTAGCTCTATGGTGAGGTTTATGTAACTGCAGCCCTATCACAGTGTGTCTGTCTGTAGCCTGGTCATAGGGTATCTGTCTGTAATCCAGTCATGGAGTGTTTGTAGCTGTAGCCCCATTATAGGGTGTCTGTAACGAGTATCCTAGGTGCTGCTAATGCCTTATTCCTTCTCCTGATTGGTTTGGGTCCTTAGGGAATCTTGGTTTTAATGTAGCCCCATGGTGAAGTGTCTGTCTGTAGCTCATCGAAGAGTGTCTCAGTTCATATCCTTCAGGGGTTTCAGTTGGCTCTCCCCTAATTAATAGGAAGAGTCTTGATTCAGGAGACTTCTCCTCAATCAGGAAGATTTCAGGGAGATTTTCCAGATAGACAATAGGAAGATAGTTTGAAAGGAATACTCTTGAATTGCTTGGTTAGGGATCTTGATTTGGAAGGGCTTCTATCTATCTTGTCTTTGTGTGTGTTTGTATATGTGGAGGGGATCTCAGAAGGAATTGCTGACAGAAGTCCAGCAGGCCTAACTCAGAAAACTCTCCTTATTTGTTTTCACTCTTTATCTTGCCCAGAGACCACCCATTGAATTACCAGTTGGAGATCATCCCTCCCCACGTGGAGTGGATCAAAAACAACAGGGACCAATGGGAGAAGGTTTGAGCCTTGCCAAGTCAATATTGGGTGCTAGAACAAGATGACTAGTGTCTGTTTTGTTATGTGTATTTTGCTTTGGTTGGGATGGAAAATGTTAATTTGGTTCCCCATGCAGCTTTGGGCAGTATCTTGCAAAACTGAGAAACTTTTGCCTATGTTTCCATAAACAGGAAAGGAAGATTTTCTTTTTTTAAGGTGGCTTGACCTCCACAGCTATGGCACAGAAAGCAGGGTCCTTCAAAAGCTACTCCATTTTCCTGCAAGTTGCAGAGAAAGGGAGCCCGGAAACCTGGTATGCCAGCAAAATGGGTAAAAATTTCTTACCAGCTAAGTTCTGTGTTGTGTGTGTGTGTGTGTGTGTGTGTGTGTGTGTGTGTGTGTAAGTGGTAAACATCATTGTCTCCTATGCAAGGGTTTGATTAATTGAAAAAGGCTTTGTGAGACTAGTCTTAGGCTATAGCAAATCTGGTGCACTATATTATATGATACAGAAAGACAAAGTCTAGAATGTGGGTTTAGGACCCCTGTAAGCCTGCTTTTCAAACCAGTTATGAACTTTTCTGTGGGTGCCTGAAACCAATACCAGATAAAATTTCTCCATCTTGTTGTGAGTTCTTAAGAGATTAACCTTCTGACCATGTGGGGATACTCTGTCTTGGTTTCACCATCCAGAGGACAGGAATTTTGGGGTTCATGTCATAGTTAGCCCTAAAAATTATCTTGAGCAATTAGAAGTCTTTGCAAGCTTGCAACTAACTGCTCTAGACTTCTGGGAAAAGCAGTAGATACTGCTCAGGTCAGTACTGTGTAGCTCAGTAGCTAAGTCTTTATCTTTTGACAGTGGTGGCCCACGTTTAATTCTCAGCTTCCGGAATGAATGCTTTCTGGTTTATTATTTGTGTAACTGCCATTTATTGCACTTCACACTCATCCTCCCCATCATGGATAGCTTCTGATCTCCTGCCTTGAATTTTCCTTTCTCTGAACTATGCTTGAAGAGATTCAAAATCAAGAAAGGAAGGAAGGAAGGAGGAAGGAAGGAAGGAAGGAAGGAAGGAAGGAAGGAAGGAAGGAGGGAGGGAGGGAGGGAGGGAGGGAGGGAGGGAGGAGGGAAGGAAGGAGGGAAGGAAAGAAGGAAGGAAGGAAGGAAAACTGCTTACTCTGTCTTTGAGACACCTTATGCATCCATGATTAAGTCATAATCTTAGTTAAAACTTATTAATTTCATGTGGGAAGTTACCTGTGGTAGAATTCAAAATCCGGAAATATTGTCTGTCCTGGCTAGAGTCTGGTAATGAGATTTTAGAAACTGTTTTAAAGAGACCTCTATAGTTAAAATGGGCTTCATTAAAACCAGATATCCAAGCTTTATGAATTTAAAAGGCCTTAATTTTTTTCCTCTTGTTGAATCATGTTTTTCTGAAAAGGAGATTTTCTTCTTAGTCAGCTGAATTGTTTTTCTCCATTTTATCTTCTTGCCACTGTTGATGCCCACATGGGAGAACCTAAGATAATTACTAACAGCCTGGGACTCCTGGGGAAACACAGAGGTGACACCATAGACCCCATTCCGCGAAAAACTGTTTTCCTCATGAAACCCCAGGAATTGAAAGAAAATAAATCCATCTCAAAATCTAAGGCTCTGTTTTGTTTTGCATTGTGTTAGCTGATAGTTTTGACTTTGGGATTATCAAAAACTACTTTGCATTATGAGAGAGCTTTTAGCCTTGGTGTATAATAACTAGGTAGGAAATATACTTTAAGGGATGTCTAATATCAGTTATGGAGGTATAATTGACTCTTCACATGCTTGGGTCAGAGAAGCATGCTCTTGGTCACCTGGACGATATGCAAACATCCCCATTTTCCACTGAGAGGTGAGACTCCCAGGGGTGATGAGCTGATTACAAAATGGGCTGATTGGCTTTGGGTTGCCTTGCAGTGGAATGCATGATAGAAGCTCTGCACTATCTTCTCCCATAGGTTTTTCCTCCTTTTGGGGGATCCAGGATCCAGTATAAAATGACACCATTAGTTCTGGGGATCTGTTTTTGCCTTCCAGCTATGTCTGCTTATTAGGCCCTAAAAACTGCAAGCTTTCCTGGCCCTGTTTCTCCAAGGGCTCCACCCTGACGCCAGTAATCCAGTTAAGAAACTGGCAAATGAAAAATCTTACAACTACGGGATCTTCTGTCTGTCTGTCTGTCTGTGTATTTATATATGTTGTGTGTTTGATGTTTATATATAAAAGAGCTCTGATCAATTGGCTTAGAAAAATAAGTGCTTGAATCATATTTTGTCAAAAAAAAAATAGAAACTTTAATGCCTTTTTGTTCATGTGACTTTAGTAATCTTTTGGGAATAAAGACAGTTTTAAAGATTGGTAAAATAAAAATGTCTTCAAAAGTTAGACATTTGGTCTAAATTAAGGTCAGATACTGATTTGCTAAATGCTCTAAAGTCATAAACTGCTTCTTTGACTTTTCAAATTTGTTCAAATTTGTTCAGTTTACCTACTTTGGAACATTAGATTCTAGATGTGGCCTGGGGACATGTGGAGTTAGCCATGCCCCTAGCTATGCTGAAGGCAGTCAAACTTTATTTCTCAGTTTTGTCTGATATTCTAGGCCCCATACCTGGAATATAATTAAAAATGTTTACTCGCCAGGTTTTTCACCAAAAATAAAAGTTGTTAAGAATAAACACTGTAACATGTAATTCAGACTACTGGAAAAACAGTTTTAACATACAAGGTATATAAAGAAAGTAGAATGTGTTTTTGTTGATAGATTATAAGAATGCATGGGAATGTAGTTTTTGCCTAGTTTAGAGAGTGAGAGGATTGCTGTAAGTTAAAGTTGAAGGTTTAGGCAAGTTGAAAGGGCTTGTGAAGGGTTGATTTTGCAAAGAATGTTCTGTGGGTATCAGCAAGTTGGATAAGATTTGAAGGGAATTATTTCATTTCTTTCCATAGGTTGAACATTAAAATGAAAGCACACTGATGTAGGGTGAGAATGTGGGCCCATGTATCCGATTAACAGGGTTTTCTTAGAAAATTGATCTGCTGTTCAATGGAAAAGTGTATATGGTTCTAAAAGATTTATGAAAATCTTACATTATGATCAAATGAATTAAAACTGGATAGATTTACAAAAATTTATTAAAAACTAGCATTATTATTAAAGATACACTAATGGAAATATGAAATTTGGTTTCCCTTTTTGAAAAAGATTTTTATGTACTATTGAGAGAGAATGAAAGATTTTTGTTTTTTCAGTAATCTGCAAAAAAAGTTGGGGGAGAAGGGAAGAGAAGAGATAGATTCAGTTGGTCTCATGCTATCTTCATTGGGTCTTGTTTGGAAAGCTGTCTCTATCCAAGTAAAGGGTTTTCTTTTTAAAAATTTGGAGTTATCATTTTGCTCAAATGAATGACTTATGATGACCTGGGATTCTGTTTTGTGATATTCAGAGTTTCAAACCTTTGATATTTGATAAACTTCCCCAAATCAAATTATAAATTATGTTTCTGAAGAGGGGCCAAGATGGCTGAATAGAAATAGCTCTTGTCTGCAGCTCCCATTGACACCAATGCAGAAGGTGGGTGATTCTGCATTTCCAACTGAGGTACAAAGTTCATCTCATTGGGACTGGTTATTCAGTGGGTGCAACCCACAGAGAGTGAGCAGAAGCAGGGTGGGGTGTCACTTCACCTGGGAAGTACAAGGAGCTGGGTGATGTCCCTCCCCTAGCCAAGGGAAACCATGAGGAACTGTGCTATTCAGCCCGGGTACTATGCTTTTCCCATGGTCTTGGTCTGCAGATTAGGAGATTCCCTTGTGAGCCTACAACACCAGGGCCCTGGGTTTCAAGCACAAAACTGGGCAGCTGTTTGGCCAGGCACTTAGCTGCAAAAGTTTTTATTTTGTACCCCAGTGGCAGCGAGACAGAACTGTTCACTCACCTGGAAAGGGGGCTGCAGCCAGGGAGTCAAGTGGTCTCTTTAGTGGGTCTCATTCTCATGGAGCCCAGAAAGCTAAGAACCACTGGCTTGAAATTCTCACTGCCAGTACAGCAGTCTGGAGTCTACCTGAGATGATTGAGCTTGGTAGAGGGGAGGGAAATCCACCATTACTGAGGCTTTAGTGGACTGTTTTCCACTGGCAGTGCTAAGGAGACTGAGAGGTCTGGACTGGGCAGAATTCATTACAGCACAGCAAAGTGGCTGTGGCCAGACTGCTTATCTAGATTTCTCCTCACTGGGCAGGGCATCTCTGAAGGAAATGCATCAGCCCCAGTCAGGAGCATACAGATAAAGCTCTCATCTCCCTGGGACAGAGAACCTGGGGGAAAAGAGTAGCTGTGGGCACAGCTTCCATGGACTTAATTTTTCCTGCCTGCTGGCTCTGAAGAGAGCAGCTGATCCTGACAAAGGGGATTCTCCCAGCACAGCACACCAGCTCTGCTAAGGGATAGACTGCTTCCTCAAATGCGTCCATGACCACCATGCCTCCTGACTGGGAGAGGCCTCCCAAAAGGGGTTGACAGATATTTAATACAGGAAAGCTCTGACTGGCATCAGGCTGGTGCCCCTCTGGCACAAAACTCTTAGAGGAAGAAGTAGGCAGCAATCTTTGCTATTCTGCAGCCTCTACTGGTGATACCCAGGTGAACGGGGTCTTGAGTGGACCTCCAGCAAAATACAGCAGACCTGAAGCAAAGGCGCCTGTTAGAAGAAAAACTAACAAACAGAATGCAACAATAACAACATCAACAAAAAGACCCCTCCACACACAAAAGCACTATCCAAGACTTATCAGCCTCAAAGAAAAAAGGTAGATAAATCCATGAAGATGAGGAAAAACCAGTGCAAAAATGCTGAAAATCACCCAAACAGGAATACCTCTTCTCATCCAAATGATCACAACTCCTCTCTAGCAAGGGCATAAAACTGGGTGCAGAACGAGATTGATGAATTGTCAGAAGTAGGCTTCAGAAGGTGGGTAATAACAAACTCTTCTGAGTTAAAAGAGCATGTTCTAACCCAATGCAAGGAGGCTAAGAACCTTGATAAAAGGTTACAGGAACTGCTAACTAGAATAACCAGTTTAGAGAGAAACATAAATGACCCAATGGAGCTGAAAAACACAGAACAAGAACTTCGTGAGGCATACACAAGTATCAATAGCTGAATTGATCAAGCACAAGAAAGGATATCAGAGATTGATGATCACCTTGCTGAAATAAGATGTGAAGACAAGATTAGAGAAAAAAGAATTTAAAAAAGAAAAAACCCTCCAAGATATATGGGACTATGTGAAAAGACCAAACCTACAATTGATTGATACACCAAAAGTGACCAGAAGAATGGAACAAAGTTGGAAAACACACTTCAGAATATTATCTGGGAGAACTTCCCCAACCTAGCAAAACAGTACAACATTCAAATTCAGGAAAAACAGAGAATACCACTAAGATACTCCTCAAAGAGATCAACCCCAAGACACTTAGTCATCAGATTCTGCAAAGGTGGAAAAAACAACAACAACAAAATTTTAAGCATAGCCAGAGAGAAAAGTCAGGTCACCTACAAAGGAAGCCAATCAGACTAACAGCAGATCTCTCTGCAGAAACCCCACAAGTGAGAAAAGAGTGGTGTCAATCTTCAACATTGTTAAAGAAAATAATTTTCAACCCAGAATTTCATATCTAGTCAAACTCATCTTCAAAAGTGAAGGAGAAATAAAACACTTTACAAACAAGTAAATGCTGAGCAATTTTGTGACCACCAGGCCTGCCTTACAAGAGCTCCTGAAGGAAGCAGTAAATATGAAAAGGAAAACCTGTACCAGCCACTGAAAAAACACACCAAAATATAAAGACTACAGTGCAGTGCAATCAAATTAGAACTCAGGATTAAGAAACTCACTCAAAACTGCACAACTGCATGGAAATTGAACAACCTGCTGCTGAATGCCTCCTGGATAAATAACAAAATTAAGGCAGAAATCAAGAAGTTCTTTGAAATCAATGAGAACAAACAGATAACATATCAAAATCTCTGGGACACAGCTAAATCAGTGTTAAGAGGGAAACTTATAGCACTAAATGCCCATATCAGAAGCTAGAAATACCTCAAATAGACACCCTAACATCACATTAAGATAACTAGGGAAGCCGAAACAAACACACTCAAAAGCTAGCAGAAGACAAAAACAACTAAGATCAGAGCAGAAATGAAGGAGATAGAGACACAAAAAATGTTTCAAAAAAAATCAATGAATCCAGGAGCGTGTTTCTTTGAAAAATTTAACAAAATGGATAGACCACTAGTTAGACTAATAAAGAAGAAAAAGAGAAGAATTGAATAGATACAATAAAAATGATAAAGGAGATATCATCACTGACCTCAAAGAAATACAAACAAGCATCAGAGAATACTATAAACAACTCTACACAACTAAACTAGAAAGCCCAGAAGAAATGGATAAATTCCTGGACACATTCACCCTCCAAAAACTAAGCCAGGAAGAAGTTGAATTCCTACATAGACCAATACCAAGTTCTAAAATGCAAGCAGTAATTAATAGCCTACTAACCAAAATGAGACCAGGACCAGATGGATTCACAGCAAAATTCTATCAGAGGTACAAAGAGAATCTGGTACCATTACTTCTGGAACTATTTCAAACAATAGAAAAGGACGCCTCCCTAACTCATTTCATGAGGCCAGCATCATTCTGATTCCAAGACATGGCTGAGACACAATAAGAAAAGAAAATTTCAGTCCGGTATCCCCGATGAACATCAATGTGAAAATCCTCAATAAAATACTGGCAAAATGAATCCAGCAGCACATCAAAAACCCTATCCATCATGATCAACTTGGCTTTATCACTGGGATGCAAGGCTGGTTTAATGTATACAAATTAATAAATATAATTCATCATATAAACTGAAAAAATGACAAAAACCACACGATTATTTTAATAGACACAGAAAAGGCCTGAGATAAAATTCAACATCCCTTTATGTTAAAAATGCTCAATAAACTAGGTACTGAAGAAACATACCTCAAAATAATAAGAGCCATTTAGGACACACCCAGAATAAATATTATACAGAATGGGCAAAATCTGGAAGCATTCCCCTTGAAAACTTGCACAAGAAAAGAATGCCCTTTCTCACCACTCCTATTTAACATAGTATTGGAGTTTCTAGCTAGGGAAATCAGGCAAGAGAAAGAAATAAATGGTATTCAAATAGGAACAGAGAAAGTTAAATTGTCTCTGTTTGCAGATGACATAATTCTATATCCAGAATTCCAGCCTCTCAGCCCAAAAGCTCTTTAAGCTGATAAGCAACATTAGCAAAGTCTCAGAATATAAAACCAATGTATAAAAATTATAAGCATTCCTCACCAATAATAGACAAGCAGAGAGCCAAATCATGAGTGAACTCCCATTCACAATTGCTACAAAGAGAATAAAATACCTAGGAATACAACTTACAAGGGATTACACAGCAGGGCCTGTCAGGGGTGGGGATAAAAGGATGAAGAGCAATAGGACAAATACCTAATGCTTGCAGGGCTTAAAACCTAGATGATGGGTGGATGGATGCAGCAAACAACCATGGAACATGTATCCCTATGTAACAAACCTACACATTCTGCACATGTATCCCAAAACTTATAGTAAAATTAAATAAATAAATAAAGTTTCTTTCTAACCCATGCTTTTAGATATTAGGTTCTCTAAAGTCCAAAAATGACATTTGGCTTATTTGATATAAAAATCATACAGAATACATTGCCAAATATGAAATGGTGTTTGACTTTCTGTGGGCTGTATTTATGTAAATGTGTTACTGGCATATGTTACAAAATTATGGGAAACTCCTGTAATTCTAATATGACTGGTATATGTTAACAATAATAATTATAATTGTTATGCTAAATTTTGTGTGCTACAGAGGTAACTAATTTCCTTGCCAATTGTGTCTTTATCTGTGATTGCCCTAAGACTCTTTGTTATCCATAGACAATTGTCTTGTTTTGATCCTCTTCAACTGATGGTTTTATAATCAACTATGAAACTCTTTCTGGAGATTGTGACATTAGAATAGAGAACAATTTTCAAATAGAAGACTGAAATAATCTTTTCTGACTTTTCCCTGAACAGGTTGCTCATCGTTTTTTGTTTATCAGAGCCAAGGAAGTTTTTTGAGCTATTTGCAGCTTTTAACAATTGAGTAAAGTATATAACTATAAGCAAAATTTGGAGCATATTTGTTTTTCTTTACCTGTTTTCTCTAGAATTTGGAAACTATTTGTGAGTATTCTTAACTTATGGCAATAGTTATTTACACAAGTGCAATAAAATGTTTTCTTTTGCAATGGGACCAAATTGGAGAAACTGGTTATTTTACCAAGGCTTTGACTGAAATGGTGTGCTTTTCTTTAAGGAATCAAACTTAACTTATACAGCCAATAAAAGTCCCTTGGGAAAACTGGTCTCATACCTTGTCTACAGAGTCTCTGTACGAGGTTCCTGACCTGTGGTAAGTAAAGAATGTTACTTTCTAACAGGCCCAGGAGCCCCAAAATTATCTTGGGACCTCAAGAAGAGAATTGTCCCAACTCATAGGTATTTGAGGGTAAAAACCCATGGTTGGACTCAGCTTTAAAATGTTGGCCAGGCTTGGTGGCTCATGCCTGTAATCCCAGCACTTTGGGAGGCTGAAGCAGGTGGATCACGAGGTCAAGAGATCAAGACCATCCTGGCTAACATAGTGAAACCCTGTCTCTACTAAAAATACAAAAATTAGCTGGGCATGCTGGTGCATGCCTGTAGTCCAAGCTACTCGGGAGGCTGATGCAGGAGAATTGCTTGAACCCAGGAGATGGATGTTGCAGTGAGCTGAGATCACGCCACTGCACTCCAGCCTGGTGACAGTGAGACTCTGTCTCAAAAAAAAAAAATATATATAAATATATATATATATATATATGTCTCATAATTTTTAAAAGTCCTATCTGAGATTCCTTATGGAACAGAGTTTCATCAAAGCCAATTTAAAAAGCCTATGTAAAAAATAATTATTGTGCTTTATGTGAATAATCAGACAAAATGTAATAATACTAAAGTTTATTCTGCAAACAAATCAGTCCTATCATAATTAACTATTAATAAAAATGGTGAGTAGAGAGAAAAATTATACTTCAAAAACTATAATACACCTGTAGTTAGCTGCTCTTGAGTTTTATTTTTTCTGCAGTTTGGACTAAGTTATAAATTATTTGTGGGCTACAAGCCCTCAAACTAGTGCTTTCAGATCTTTACTTTTAAAAATTGGAATTGCACTCCTTACCCTAGTACTCATTATTTACCATATAGTACACTGTTCTGTTCCATTAAATGCAGTGCTAAAACTGTTCATGACAATACTAATGCCTTTGCCATGCAAGACTTGGAACCCCAGCCAGTCCTGCATAAGTACACTTAGACAGTTGCAGGGCAGTTCCACTCCTCTCACCTTGAGGTCAACACCTACCCACATTATGCCCCTGGTCAGCAGGAAGGAGTTAGAGTGGTATTTGCCCTTTTTAAATCTTCTTTAGCCCACACCTTAAGATTAAGGCATTATAAATCCCAAAGGGAGGTATTGAAACTGCCATTGCAAAATTATAACTGAGACAGTGAAAGAGATCTGACCTAAGTAACTCCATCTTGCTTCTAGCTTCCAGCCTGTCCTTGTTCATTCCTGGGCACAGGATAACTAACTTTGGGAGGAATTTTATATTTTATAGTTTAAAACAAAGATGATAACAGGCCTTTCTCAAGACAAACCCCTTCTTTCCTGGGGACTAGATTGCCTCTGTAGGACTAACAAATTAGCCTAAGGATTAGAAATTATGGTTTAGGAATTATGCAGCTGGAGGCTACAAGATTCTGAAATCCCCAGATTGCTCCTGGGGATAACATCACTATTGTCGAGCCTAAGACCAGTGCTTGAGATATTTTGCAGACCCTGCACTTGATTGATCAACTAGCACCACCCAGATCTATAAACTGGCTCATCTGATCTTGTGATCTCCACTCAGGAACTGACTCAATGCAAAAAGACAGCTTTGACTTCTTATGATTTCATCTCTTACCTGACCAGTCAGCACTCCAAGCTCACTGGCTTGCCCCCAACCCCCCAAGTTGTCCTTAAAAACTCTGATCCACAAATTATTGGGAGACTGATTTGAGTAATAATAAAGCTCTGGTCTCTTGAAAACAAAACCAAACAAAACAAAGCCCAACTTTTCATTTTTTTGATCTTTTGTATTTTTTAATTTTAATTTTATTTATTTTAGCTTTTATCTTTATTGTAGCTTTTCTTCTACAAGTTTTGCATTTGGTTTTCTCTTGCTTTTTTTTAGTTCTTTAATATGCATCGTCAGTTTGTTTATTTGAAGTTTTTCTGTTGTTACGATGCAGGTATTTATTGCTATAAACTTTCTTCTTAGAACTGATTTTACTGTATCCCATATGTTTTAGTATGTTTTGTTTCCGTGTTTTCAATTATTTCAAGACATTTTAAATATTTCCTTGCTCATTTCTTCATTGACCCACTGGTCATTCAAGAGCATATTGTTTAATATCCTTGTGATTGAATAGTTTCCAAATTTGCTCTTGTTATTGATTACTTGTTTTATTCCATTCTTGTTAGAGAAGATACTTGATATAATTTCATTTTTTAAAGACTTGTTTTGTTGCCTAACATATTGTCTGTCCTTGAGAATAATGCATGTGCTGAGGAGAAGAATATGTGTTCTGTAGCCATTAGATGAAATGTTCTGTAACTATTGATTAGGTCCATTTGATCTACAGTGCTGATATGTCTTATGTTTCTTGGTTGGTTTTCTGTCTGGATGATCTGTTCAATGCTGACAATGGAGTTTTGAATTTTTCAGCTTTTATTGTATTGGGCATTATCTCTCTCTTTAGCTCTAATATTTTGCTTTATATATCTGGGTGCTCCAATGTTGGGTGCATGTATATTTAAAATTGTTATGTTCTCTTGGTGAATTGACCCCCTTTATATTGTATAATAACCATCTTGTCTCTTTATGTAGCTTTTGTCTTGAAATCTATCTTGTCTGAAATAAGTATAGCTTCTCCTATTTTTTTCATTGTCATAAAATATCTCTTTCCATTTTTTAAATTTTCATTCTATGTGAGTATTTATAAGTGCAGTATGTTTCTTATAGACAATAGATCTTTAGGTCTTGTTTTTTTTTAAAAATCCATTCAGCCACTCTGTCTTTTGACTGGAAACTTTGGTCCATTTACATTCAATGTTATTATAAATAAGTAAAGACTTATACTTGCCGATATGGTTTGGCTGTATCCCCCACCCAAATCTCATCTTAAATTGTAGCTCCCATAATTCCCATGTGTCATGGGAGAGACCTAGTGGTAGGTAGTTGAATCATGGGGGTGAGTCTTCCTGTGCTGTTCTCATGATAGTGAATAAGTCTTACAAGATGTAATGGTTTTATAAAGGGCAGTTCCCCCTGAACATGTTCTCTTCCCCTGCTGCCATGTAAGACATGCCTTTGCTCCTCCTTCACCTTCCACCATCATAGTGAGGCCTCCCCCAGCCATGTGGAAGTGTGAGTCCATTAAACCTCTTTTTCTTTATAAATTACTCAGTCTCAGATATTTCTTCATAGCAGTATAAAAATGGACTAACATTCTTGCATGTTACTTGTTTGTTTTTGGTGATTTTTTGGACTTTTTCTTCTTTCTTTCCTTGCTGTCTTTCTCTTAGTGACAGTGATTTTCTCAGGTGGCATGCTTTAATGTCTTGATTTTTACGTTTTGTGTATCTGGTGTATATGTGTGTGTGTGTGTGTGTGTGTGTGTGTGTGTGTGTGTTTTTGATTTGAGGTTACCCTGAGGCTTGCAAAAAACATAACCCATTATTTTAAACTATGACAAGTTAACACTAATTGTATAAACAAACAAATGAGCAATGATAAAACTAATACAAACTCTAATAAAAACTCCACTTTTTAACATTTTATTGCTTCTATTTATAACCTATTATATGGTCAATGTCTTGAAAAGTTACTGTAATATTTTAGATATGTTCATATTTTCATCTTTTTACTTAAGATAGGAGTAGTTTATACACCATAACTATTGTGTTATAACATTCAGTGTACATACCATTACCAGTGAATTTTATACCTTCACGTAATTTCTTGTTGATCATTAATATCCTTTTCTTTCAGATTGAAGAACTTACTTTAGCGTTTCTTGTAGGATAAGTCTGGTGTTGATAAAATCCCTTGGTTTTGTATGACTGGGAAAGTCTTTATTTCTCCTTTATGTTTGAATAATATTTTCACTGCATATACTATTTTAGGATAAATTTTCATTTCCTTTAGTGCATTAAATATGTAATGTCATGCTCTCCTGGCCTGTAAGATTTCCACTGAGAAATCTGCTGCCTAAAATATTGAAGCTCCTTTGTGTGTTAGTTGGTTTTTCTCTTGCTTTTAGTATCATATTTGATTTTTACGTGTCTTGAGGTAGTCTTCTTTGGGTTAAGTATTCTTGGTGTTCTTGTAACCTTGTACTTAAATATTGGTATCTATCTCTAGATTTGAGAAGTTGTCTGTTATCCATTTAAATAATCTTTCTACCCTGAACTTTCTATTTCCTCTTCAAAACCAATAACTCTTGGATTTGCCCTTTCGAGGCTATTTTCTAAATCTTGTAGGTGTGCTTTATTCTTTTTTCTTTTTGTCTTTCCTCGCTGTATATTTTCAAATAGCCTGTCTACAAACTCACTAATTCTTTTTCTGCTTGATCAGTTCTGCTGTTGAGACTCTAATGCATTCTTCAGTATGTCAATGGATTTTTCAGCTTCAGAATGTCTGCTTCATTCTTTTAAATTATTTTTATATCTTTGTTAAGTTTATCTGATAGTATTCTGAATTCATCCCCCCGTGTTATCTTGTATTTTATTGAGCTTCCTCCAAAGAGCTATTTTGAATTATTTTTCTGAAAGGTAACATAGCTCTGTCTCTTCAAGATTGGACACTGGCATATTATTTAATTCATTGGATGAGAGTGTGCTTTCCTGGATTATCTTGATGCTTATGAATGTTTGTCAGAGTCTGAGCATTAAAGAATTAGGTATTTATTACAGTATTCTCTGTCTGGGTTGGTTTGTAACTATCCTTTTTGAGGACCTTCCAGGTATTTGAAGGGATTTGGGTATTGAGATCTAAGTCTTGGTCACTGCTGTCATACCTGCTTAACCCTGTTGCTCTTGCAGACTTGTAGAGGTACCAAGGGTAAGATCCAGGAGAATTCCCTGAATTACCAGGTAGAGACTCTTGTTCTCTTCTCTTACTTTCCCTAAAACAAATGGAGCCTCTTACTCTGCTCTGAATTGTCTGGAGCTGGGGGAGGGGTGACATAAGCACCCATATGGCCACCACTACTTGGACTATGCTGTATCAAATCTGAAGCCAGCACACCACATGGCTACTACCTATGTTCACTCAAGGCCCAAGGGCTCTAAAATCAGTAGGTGGCCAATCCTTCTAGGCTTGTGAGCTGCCCCCAAGCCATGAGACAGAATCCTCCCCACTCTTCCCTCCCTTTCCTCAAGCAGAGGGGTCTCTTTCCCATGGCCACCACCATCCCAGGTTCACAACAAGTATTGCCTGGCTACCACCAATGTTCACTTAATGACCAAGGGCTCTTCAGTCATCTTGTGGTGAATGAATGCCACACACCCTGAGTCTCTTCCATCAGGGGAGTGGGCTCACCTTTGGCTCAGGGACAGTACAAAATGTCACCCAAGAGTAAAGGTCTAGAATTAGGAACCCCAGGAGCCTGCTTGGTCCTCTCTCCTACTGTGGCCAAGCTGGTATGTAAGCTGCAAGACAAAGTCTCCTTTACTGTTCCCTCTTCTTTCCTCAAGCACGAGGGGTCTTCCCTGTAGTCACCACAGCTGATAATGTGCTGGGTCATACCTGAAGCTAGCAGAGCTCTCAGTCTCACCCAAGGCCCACAGTGAGTACTGCCTGGCTACTCCTGCTGATTATTAAGGAACAAAAGCTGGTGCTAAATTCATCAGCATTTGATGAATTCTTCCAGAGCTAGGTCTTTCCCTGTAATGTAGCAGGTTCCTTTCTGTCTCGCAATGTGTTGAAAAATGTCCTCTGGAGCTACGAAGAGCTGTCACCATTTCTTCTAAAACTATTCCAAACAACTTAAAAGGAGGGACTCCTCCCTAACTCGTTTTATGAGGCCAGCATTAGCCTGATGCCAAAACCTGGCAGAAATACAACAAAAAAAGAATACTTTAGGCCAATATCCCTGATGAACATCAATCCAAAAATCCTCAATAAAATACTGACAAACTGAATCCAGCAGCACATCAAAAAGTTTATCCACCATGACAATGTTGGCTTCATCCCCAGAATGCAAGGCTGGTTAAACATAAACAGACTGATAAACATAATCCATCACATAAACAGGAATAAAGATAAAAAACCAAATGATTATTTTAATAGATACAGAAAAGGCCTGATGTAAAATTCAACATCCTGTTATGTTAAAAACTCTCAATAAACTAGTATTGAAGAAACATACCTCAAAATAATAAGAGCCACTTATGACAAACTCAGAACAAATATCACACAGAATGGGCAAGAGCTGGAAGAACTTCCCTTGAAAACTGACACAAGACAAGAATGCCCTCTCTCACCACTCCTATTCAACACAGTATTGGAAGTTCTAGCCAGGGGAAATCAGGCAAGAGAAAAAAATCAACAGTATTCAGATAGGAAGAGAGAAAGTTAAATTGTCTCTGTTTGCAGATGACATCATCCTATATCTAGAAAACCCCATCATCTTAGCCCAAAAGCTCCTTAAGCTGATAAGCAAAATTAGCAAAGTCTCAGGATACAAAATCAGTGTGCAAAAATCAAAAGCATTCCTATATCCCAAAAACAAACAAGCAGGCAACTTATGAATGACTTCCCATTCAAAATTGCTATGAAGAGAACGAAATACCTAGGAATACAGCTAACAAGGTAACGTCCTCTCAAGGTAATCAGAGAGAAAACAAACAAATAGAAAACATTCCATGCTCATGGAGAGGAAGAATCAGTATCATGAAAATGGCCATATTGCCCAAAGTAATTTATAGATCCATTGCAGTTGCTATTAAACTACCATTGACATTCTTCACAGAATTAGAGCAAGCTATTTTAAATTTCATATAAAACCAAAAAAGTACCTTTATATCTAAGACAATCAATAGCCAAAAGAACAAAACTAGAGGCATCACGATACCTGACTTCAAGCAATACTAAGAGGCTACATAACCCAAACAGCATGGTACTGGTACAAAAAACAGACACATAGACCAATGAAACAGAGTAGAGAACTCAGAAATAAGGCCACACATCTACAACAATCTGATCTTTGACAAGCCTGACAAAAACAAGCAATGGGGAAATGATTCCCTATTTAATAAGTGGTACTGAAAGAACTGGCTAGCCATAGGCAGAAAATCAAAACTGGACCCCTTCCTTACACGTTATACAAAAGCTAACTCAAGATGGATTAAGGGCTTAAATGTAAAACCCAAAACTATAAAAATTCTAAAAGAAAATGTAGGCAATACCATTCAGGACATAGGTACAATCAAAGATTTCATGATGAAAATGCCAAAAGCAATTTTGACAAAAACAAAAATTGGCAAATGAGATCTAATTAAACTAAAGAGATTCTGCACAGCAAAAGAAACTACCATCATAGTGAACAGAAAGCCTACAGAATAGGAGAAAAATTTTGTAATCTATCCATCTGACAAAGGTCTAATACCCAGAGTCTACAAGAAACTTAAATTTATAAGAGAAAATCAACCTCATTAAAAAGTGGGCATAGTAAATGAATAGACACAGACACTTCTCAAAAGAAGACATACATGCAGACCACAAACATATGAAAAGCTCAACGTCACTATTCATTACAGGAATGTAGATCAAAAGCACAATAGATATCACCTTATGCCAGTTTGAATGGCAACTATTAAAAGTCAAGAAACAACAGATGCTGGTGAGGCTGTGGAGAAATAGGAATGCTTTTACACTGTTGGTGGAAACATAAATTAGTTCAATCATTGTGGAAGACAATGCGGCAAATCCTCAAAGACTTAGAGACAGAAATACCATTTGATCCAGCAGTCCCATTACTGGGTATATGCCCAAGGAATACAAATCATTCCATTATAAAGATACATGCAAGTGTATGCTCATTGTAGCAGTATTCACAGTAGCAAATTCATGGAATCAACCAAAATGCACATCAATGATAGACTGGATAAAGAAAATGTGGTACATATGCATCATGGAATACCATTCAGCCATAAAAAGGTATGAGATTATGTTCTTTACAGGTACATGAATGGAGTTGGAAGCCATTATTCTTAGCAAACTAATGCAGGAACCAAAAACCAAACACCTATGTACTCACTTATAAGTGGGAGCTGAACAGTGAGAACACAGGGACACAAGGTGGGGAGCAATACACGGAGGCGCCTGTTGGGGTGAGGAAGAGCATCAGGAAAAATAGCTAATGCATGTTGGGCTTAATACCTGGGGGATGGGTTGATAGGTGCAGCAAACCACCATGGCACACATTTATGTAACAAACCTTCACATTCTACACATGTACCCTAGCAGTTAAAATAAAAATATATATGAAATGTTCTCTTGGAGCTAGGACCTGGAATGGGGTTGTCCGGACTCTGCCTTTTGCCTTATTTTACTGTGGCTGAGCTGGTATCCAAGTTGGAAGACAAAGTCTTCTTTACAATTCCTTCGCTTTTTCTGAAACAGAAGGAAGGAGTCCCTCCCACAGCTGTCAGCTGCACTGTTTGGGGTTGGGGAGGGGTGATGCAAGCACTCAGCAGGCGACCCCAGCTGATGTCTCACTAGGTCACATGCCCCTCATGTCCATGGTCTCTGAGCCCAGCACAGATCAGGACTTGCCCAGAAATTGAAGTTTTTGTGGCCTAGACTTCCCTTCATGTTTATTTAGGACCCCAGAGCCCTTTATCTCATGGTAGTGGGGCTTGCAGGAACTCAGGTCTGATGGCTGGAATGGATAATTTGCCTCTGTCTAGGGATGGCCTAATTGTTCTCTCCATGGGCGCCAGCTGAATTCTGCCTCTGTTGCTATCTACCGTGGCAGGGCA
Source organism: Ateles fusciceps (assembly GCA_036589455.1). Classification (NCBI taxonomy): domain Eukaryota; kingdom Metazoa; phylum Chordata; class Mammalia; order Primates; family Atelidae; genus Ateles; species Ateles fusciceps. The sequence goes on along the minus strand of JAZHEH010001266.1, from coordinate 9,369,891 downwards.
GCACTGAGCTCCAATGCAAAGTTCCACAACCACTGCACTCTCTCTCCCCTAAATGCATAGATTCTCTCTTTGCACCACAAGACTGCTGCAATGGGATGGGGGAGTATTTTATAGGTGATTCGAGACTGTCCTTTTTACCCTCTTCAGTATATATTTCCTTAATATATTAAAACTGGGCACTGTGATCTCTCATCTCATTTATTCTGATGAATGTGCTTTTTCTGTGCATGGATAGATGTTCAATTTGTTGTTCCTGTGTGGAGGATGATTACTGGAGGCTTCTATTCAGCTATCTTGTTATGCCTCCTCCTCCAGAACATGGTTTCTTCAAGTGGAATCTATTTCTGATGAATATGGTGTGAGCATTGTTGAAATAACAACAAAGGAAATAGAATATTACATAAACTTGGTAATATTTGGTAATAGTTGGTAAAATGGCAGTAAGATTTGAGAAGATTGATTTCAATTTTGAAAGAAGTCAACTTGGATATTTGGTAATATTTGGTAATAGTTGATAAAATGGCAGTAAGATTTGAGAGGATTGACTTCAATTTTGAAAGATCTAGTGTGAGTAAAATGCTGCCAAAAAGCATCACATATGCTCAGATAATCATTAACCATTTTTAAATGAAGTATTCTTTAAGATATGTACTTATTTTAGACACAACACTATCGCACACTTAATAAACTATAGTGTAAATGTAGCTTTTATAGCCAGTAGGAAACCAAAAAGTTTGTGACTTACTCTATTGTATATTCATTTTATGGTGGTAGTCTGTTACCAAGCCCACAATATCTCCAAAGTATGCTTGTATATAAAATAGTGAGATACATGGCTTTGACATGATTGCCTAATATTTATTGGATAACAAAGGAACACAAATGCTTTAGTAAGATGTATCTGAAATTCTCAACTGGAATATTTATTTGTGGTATTTGACAAAGATACAGAAACTGTGCTTCCTTATGCTATCAAATAACTTATCCCTTCATTCAACCTTACAGCTCTAAATGTAAATTTGAATTGGAGAGAAAGGGTTTTTGTATTAGTTCATTTTCACAGTGCTATGAGGATACTACCTGAGACTGGGTAATTTATAAGGACAAAAGATTTAACTGACTCAGTTTTGCATGGCTGAAGAGGCCTCAGAAAACTTAAAATCATAGTGGAAGGCGGAGGAGAAACAAGTAACTTCTTCACAAGTGGTAGGAAAAGAGAGAGGAGAAATCAAAGGGAGAAGTGCCAATTTTAAGCCATCGGATCTCATGAGAACTCACTCACTTTCACAAGAATAGCGTGAAGAAAATTGTCCCCATGATCCAATCATATCAAAGTGGGGCCCTCCCTTGACATGTGGGGATTTTGGGGACTGCAATTTGAGATGAGATTTGGACGGGACACAGAGCTAAACCATATTATTCACTGCTGGCCCCTCCCAAATCTCATGTCATTTTTGCATTTCAAAACCAATCATGCCTTCCCAACAGTCCCCCAAGCCTTAACTCATTCCAGCATTAACCCAAAAGTCCAAGTCCAAAGTCTCATCTAAGACAAGGCAAGTCCCTTCTGCCTATAAGCCTGGAAAATCAAATGCAAGTTAATTACTTCCAAGATACAATGTGAGTTCAGGTATGGGTAAATTTTCTCATTCCAAATGGGAGACATTGGCTGAAACAAAGGGGCCATAGGCCCCATGCAAGTTTGAAATCAAGTGGGGCAGTCACTAAATATTAAAGCTTCAAAATCCGGTTTGACTCCATGTGTCACATCCAGGTTGTACTGATACAAGAGGTGGGATCCCATGGCCTTAGCAGCTTTGCACCTGTGGCTTTTCAGGGTACAACCACAGAAAGTGATTTCACAGGCTGGTGGGTGTTGAGTTACTTTGGCTTTTCCAGAAGACTCTGGAAATGAGTGGGGACTCTGTGTGGGGGTTCCAACCCCACATTTTCTCTCTGCATTGCTCTAGTATAGGTTCTCTATAAGAGCTTCACCCATGCAGCAGACTTCTGCCTGGACATACAGGTGTTTCCATACATCCTCTGAAATCTTGGTGGAGGTTTCCAAAGTTCCACTCTTGTCTTCTGGGCACCTGCAGGCCCAACACCACCTGGAAGCCACCAAGGATTGGGGCTTGTACCCTCTGAAGCAAAAGCCCAAGCTGTATCTTAGCCCCCTTTAGTCATGGCTGGAGCTGGAATGGCTGAACCCAAGGCAGCAAGTCCTGAGGGTGCACAGAGCAGTGGGACCATGATCCAGATGCCTGAAACCATTTTGCCCTCCTAGGTCTCTAGACCTGTGATGGGAGGGACTGCTGTGAAGATCTCTCATATACCCTGGAGACATTTTTCCATTGTCTTGGCTATTAACATTCAACTCTTCATTGCTTATGAAAATTTCTGCAGCAGGCTTGAATTTCTCCCGAGAAATTCTTTTTTTTTTTTGTATTGCATCATCAGGCTGCAAATTTTCCAAGCTTTCAGTCTTGCTTCTCTTTTAAACATGAGTTCCAATTTCAGATTATCTCTCACAAGAGCAGCATGTGGGAAAATACTCCCATGATTAATTACCTCCACCTGGTCCCATCCTTCAACCCATACCATTCCACTGCTGAACCTTCCCAAATCTCATGTTCTCACATTTCAAAACATAGTCATGTCCTTCTAACAGTCACCCAAAGTCTTAACTCATTCCAGCATTAACTTGAAAGTTTAAGTCTAAAGTCTCCTGAGATGAAGCAAGTTCCTTCTACCTATAAGCCTGTAAAATCAAAAGGAAATTAGTTACTTTCTAGATAGCAGGGGGTGGGGTACAGGCATTGAGTAAATACACCCATTCCAAATTGGAGAAATTGGCCAAATCAAAGGGGCTACAGGCCCAATACATATCAGAAATCCATTAAGGAAGACATCAAACCTTAAAGTTCCAAAATGATCTCCTTTGACTCCATGTCTCACATCCAGGCCAAGCTGATGCAAGAGGTGGGCTCCCATGCCCTTGGGAAGCTCCACCCCTGTGGCCTTGCAGGTATAGCACCCTTCCTGACTGCTTTCTAGGGGGCTGGCATTGAGTGCCTGAGGCTTTTCCAGGCACATGGTGCAAGCTGTCAGTGAATGTACTGTGCTGGGGTCTGGAGGACAGTGGCTTTCTTTTCATAGCTCCACTAGACAGTGACCCAGTGGGGACCTGTGTCATGGCTCCAATCTCACATTTCCTTTCTGCATTGTCCTGGTATAGGTTCTCTATGAGGGCTCCACCCCTGAAGGAGACTTCTGCTTGGATATACAGATGTTTTCATACATCCTCTGAAATCTAGGTGGAGGTTCTCAAAGGTCAACTCTTGTCTTCTGTGCACCTGTAGGCCCAATACCACCTGAAAGCCACCACCATCTTCAGGGCAGCCTCTCCCATCACAGGTCCAGAGGTCTAGAAGGAATAAATGATTTCATGTGTCTAGCTTATGGCCCTGCTACTCTGTACTGCCTCAGGACTTGGTGCCTTGGGTCCCAACCACTCCAGCTCCAACCACTGCTAAAAGTTGCCAAGAGACAGCATAGCATGACCTGATCTTCATCTGAGACCACCTCAATCTGGACTTCATTGTCCTTATTACTATCAACTTTTTGGTCAAAACCATTCAACAAGTCTCTAGGAAAGTCCAAACTTTCCCACATCCTCCTGTCTTCTTCTGAGCCCTCCAACCTGTTCCAGCCTCTGCCTGTTACCAGTTCAAAGGTGCTTCCACATTTTCAGGTTATATTTGTAATAGTACTCTACTCTGCCAGTACCAATTCTCTGTATTAGTCCATTTTCACACTGCTATGAAAATACTACCTGAGATTGGGTAATTTATAAACAAAAGGATTTTAATTGACTCACAGTTCTTCATGGCTCAGGAAGCCTGAGTAAACATCCAACTATGGTGGAAGGTGAAGGAGAAGCAAGTACCTTCTTTACAAGGTGGCAGGAAGAGAGAGAGTGAAGGGGGAAGTGCCACCTTTAAACTATCAGATCTCTTGAGAACTGACTATCACTATCATAAGAACAGTATGGGGGAAACTTCCCCATAATCCAACCACCTGTCACCAGATCCCTCCCTTGACACATGTAGATTACAATTCAAGATGATATTTGGGTAGGGACACAGAGCCAAACCATATCAGTCCCTTATAAGAAGACTTAAGCTAGTTAAACTGCAATGTGTGTCTCTAAAGAAGAATCTTATTTATTAACAAGATGGTTTCCAAAGATCCATTTTCTAAGATATAGAATTTAGTTTGGGACAAATTTCTAACTCCTGATGCAGGTAAACTGTAGTAATCTGCAGACCTTCTCTTACTGGGTTTCCAAATAAATGTTCCAATATGCAACATAGTTTCTGAGCATGAACTCTGTGTCAGACATTTTAGGTATTAAAGAGTTCATGGTGAGCAAGACAAAACTGCTCCATGTGTGAGCTGCCTGCTGCTAGACACTAGATTGAGTTTTCTTAATGCACTAGCTCATTTAATTTCAGGATCAATTATTTGTCTTAGATGTCTGTTAGAGTTTTAGCAACTTGTCTAAGATTATGCAAGCTCCAAGTGATAGAAGTCAGATTAAACATAGGCAGCATGACTTCAATGCCAAGATGCTCATCTCCTATATGTAGTGTCTACCTCTTAAACAAAGCTTTCTTTGCTTTGGCTCCAAATTCAATTTAAGCTGTAGAAACATATAGTTGTGGCCAGGCATAGTGGCCCATGCCTGTAGTCTCAGCACTTTGTGAGGCCAAGGTGGGTGAATTGCTTGAGCCCAAGAGTTTGACACAAGCCTGGGCAACATGGCAAAACCCTGTCTCTATAAGAAATAAATAAATTAGCCAGGCAGCATGGCACACACCTTGTAGTCCCAGCTACTTGTGAGATTGAGGTGGGAAGATCACTTGAACTTGGGAGGTTGAGGCTTTAGTGAGCCAAGATAGTGCCACTGCACTCCAGCTTACGTGATAGGGTGAGACCCTTTATCAATAAAAAAAACAAAAACAGAAACATACATTGTGATTGTTAAAAAGCAGCACATCAAAAACCTTATCCACCATGATCAAGTTGGCTTCATTCCTAGAATGCAAGGCTGGTTCAACATACACAAATCAATAAATGTAATCTATCACATAAACAGAACCAATGACAAAAACTACATGATTACCTCATTAGATGCAGAAAAGGCCTTCAATAAAACTCAACACTTCTTCATGCTAAAACCTCTCAATAAACTAGGTATTGATGGAACGTATCTCAAAATAATAGCTATTTATGACAGACCCACAGCCAATATCATACTGAGTGGGCAAAAGCTGGAAGAATTCCCTTGAAAACCATCACAAGACAAGGATGCCCTCTCTCACCACTCCTACTGAACATAATATTGGAAGTTCTGGCCAGGGCAATCAGGCAAGAGAAAGAAATAAAGGATATTCAAATAGGAATAGAGGAAGTCAAATTGTCTCTGTTTGCAGATGACATGATTGCATATTTAGATAGAAAACCCCATCATCTCCACCCCAAATCTCCCTAAGCTAATAAACAACTTCAGCAAAGTCTCAGGATACAAAATCAGTGTGCAAAAATCACAAGCATTCCTACACACTAATAATAGAACAACAGAGAGCCAAATCATGAGTGAATTCCCATTCACAATTGCTACAAAGAATAAAATACCTAGGAATACAACCTACAAGGGATGTGAAGAACCTCTTCAAAGATACCTACAAACCACTGCTCAAGGAGATAAGAGAGGACACAAACAAATGGAAAATCATTCCATGTTCATGGATAGGAAGAATCAATATTGTGAAAATGGCTATACTGCTCAGAGTAATTTACAGATTCTATGCTATCCCCATCAAGCTACCATTGACTTTCTTCACAGAGTTAGAAAAATCTACTTTAAATTTCATATGAAACAAAAAACTATCCAGTATAGCCAAGACAATACTAAGAAAAAAAAACAACAACAATAACAACAAAAAACAAGTTGGAGGCATCATGCTACCTGACTTCAAACTATACTACAAAGCTACAGCAACCAAAACAGCATGATACTGGTACCAAATCAGATATATAGACTAATGGAACAGAAAAGAGGCCTTATAAATAATGCCACACATCTACAACCATCTAGTCTTTGATGGACCTGACAAAAACAAGCAATGGGGGAAAGGAGTCCCTATTTAATAAATGGTGATGGGAAAACTGGCTAGCCATATGCAGAAAACTGAAACTTATATGAAAACTGGCCTTACACCTTAAATGAAAATTAACTCAGGATAGATTAAAGACTTAAACATAAGACCTAAAACCATAAAAACCCTAGAAGAAAACCTAGGCAGTACCATTCAGGACATAGGCATGGGCAAAGACTTCATAACTAAAACACCAAAAGGAATGGCAAAAGAAAAAAAAAAAAGAAAAGAAAAACATTGAAAAATGGGACCTAATTAAAACCATTTTGCTGAGCTTCTGCCCAGCAAAATAAACTATCTCAGAGTGATCAGGCAACATACAGAATGGGAGAAAATTTTTACAATCTATCCATCTGACAAAGGGCTAATATCCAGAATCTTAAAGAACTTAAACAAATTTACAAGAAAAAACAAACAACCCCATCACAAAGTGGGCAGAGGGTATCAACAGACATTTGTCAAAAGAAGACATTTATGTGGCCAACAAACATGAAAAAAAGCTCATCATCACTGTTCATTATAGAAATACAAATCAAAATCACATTGAGATACCATCTCACATCAGTTAGAATGGCAATCATTAAAAAGTCAGGAAACAACATGCTGGGGAGGATATGGAGAAATAGGAATGCTTTTACACTGCTGGTGGGAGTATAAATTAGTTCAACCATTGTGGAAAACAGTGTGGTGATTCCTCAAGGATCTAGAACCAAAAATACCATTTGACACAGCAATCCAATTTCTGGGTATTCACCCAAAGGATTATAAATCATTCTACTCTAAAGACACATGCACATGTATGTTTATTGCAGCACAATAGCAAAGACTTGCAATCAACCCAAATGCCCATCAGTGATAGACTGAATAAAGAAAATGTGGCACAAATACACCATGGAATACTATGCAGCCATAAAAAAGGATGCGTTAATGTCCTTTGCAGGGAGATGGATGAAACTGGAAACCATCATTCTCAGCAAACTAACACAGGAACAGAAAACCAAACACCACATGTTCTCACTTGTAAGTGGGAGTTGAACAACGAGAACACCTGGACACAGGGAGGGGAACATCACCAGGGCCTTTCAGGGATTGGGGGGGCAAGTGAGGGATAGCATTAGGAGAAATACCTAATGTAAATGATGGGTTAATGGGTGCAGCAAACCACCACAGTATGTGTATACCTGTGTAACAAACTTGCACGTTCTGCACATGTATCCCGGAACTTAAAGTATAACTTAAAAAAAGAACCACTGCAAAATGTAAAAGAAAAGAGAAATTAGATCATGTGAGGTGAAAGTAACTGATTTCAAGGCTAGTAGGCAAAAAGTATGGTACTGAATTCCACTTCTTTGTCCTTTGTCTAGAATCATCTTTATGGCTTTAATTAACCTGTCTTCAGAATAATGCTCCTTACCCAGTATTTATAACTTGACAGGATTACAGAGAACGGCCTTTAATGATGGCTGGATTTGTTATCAGTTTAAATTGCCATTTATAGAAGGTGATATAAATGGTGGCCATAGATAATACAATTAATTATAATTAAAATGTGTCTGAAGAGTCATGATTTGCGGGTAAATATTTATATATTGTTCAAGATAAACTTTGGGAATTAAAATGGCCTGACTCATGAAGGAATCGCATGGAGGATTATATTAAGCTACTGCTGATTTTCAATAACTGTCACAGGAGGGTGAATTTTTCATTTAGTTGTCTCCTCTGGAGAACAATAAAATGTCATATCTTTGGCTAAATAATAGTTTATATGTGCAATTCTATATATTTTTCAGTTCCTTAACTTTGTAAAATATTTGAAACTAAAATTGATCCTTTTGTATTTCTAATTAGTTGCTGAAATAAATGTCGGAAATATTTTCCTTTTTAGCACAATTTATTTTCGATTGTTTATCATCACAAGCATTCCAGGGAGACTCCTTAGGAATGTTCAGCAGAGGTGTCTCTGGTAATTGACATAGATATTGTTCAAATAATTTATAGCTTTCCATTACTGCCTGCCTGCCAGGTGTTTGTGTCAGTCTGTAAGGAACCATACTAGGTCAGGGCCTATGTGGTTGTGGTAGGGAAAATCTAGAAATGGGTTCCACCCTTCCTTCATCCTTCTTGCTCTCTTGCACCACAGTATTTTCTGGTAGGCAACTTCATTTTGCTTCAAACAGGCAGAATGGAACAGAGTGAGTAACTACGAAGGAGAAGGAGATACTTTTAGGAGAGAGTTCTGCAGATAACTACAGGATAAAAGAAGAATATGGCTGAAAAGGTTCCCAGGCTGGGACCTCAGTACCTGAAGTCAGTTGACACTGCTGTATATACTGACTTCTCTATATCTTGTAACTGTGAATACAAAATGGCTCTTGGGTGAGTCAAAATTTCTGTGTGTAGCAGACTTTGCATTTGGAGTCTCTCCTCCTTCTGTCAAAAGCTCCTGGTTTTCTATGTGGAAATGTATTCTTTTCTGTAATTTTCTTATTCTTTTATTTGAAATCAGGTTTTTAAATACTAATAGATCACCTACTTCCAGTTGTTTTCAGTCTCTTAACCCATTTCCACATCTTGTTGCCTTCAGGGCAATTCATTTTGAAGAACTAGGGTACTGATGATGAAGACTGTCTCACAAATGTGGCCTTTCTTAACACGTACTGTGGGTGCTACATTGTGGTCAATTAGGCTTAGCATGTTAGTATACTCTTCTTTCTATGATTTCTCATTTGATAAATTTTAAATTTTCAACTGTAAATAAATCCTTTTATCTTTTTAAAAAATTTTAATATGTGAATACCTGTTAGATGTGAACAAGTCAAATAATGAAGAATTTAAAAAATCAGCATTTCTCTGTACTGTCCCACTTCTCCAAACTTGATTCCTCAAAAATAATGCCTGTTAATAGTTTGATGTATATTTTTCAGATTTTTGTAATATAGAAACACACATTGAGTTTAGTGTGTTTTTAAAATTTTTCATGAATAACATAATCAACTGTTTTCTTTTTAATTTTAAAAATATGTTTTAGAGATTACTTTATGTCTACTGTGGTTTGAATGTGTCTCCTTCAAAGTTCTGGTTATATTATGGTATTAAGAGGAATGGTCTTAAAGGTGATTAGGCAATGAGAACTACTTCCTTATGAACAGGATTAGGTCCCCCCCATAAAGAGGCTTATGAAGGGAGTTCATGCCTTTTTGCCCTACTGTCTTTCACCATGAGAGGATGCAGCAAGAAGGCCCTCACCAGATGCTAATTCCTTGATCTCGGACTCCTCAGCTTCCAGAACTGTGAAAAAATAAATTTCTGTTTTTTATAAATTATCCAGTCTCAGGTATTCTGTTATAACAGCACAAAATGGAGTAAGATAATGTCTCTCTCTCTCTCTCTCTCTTACATGATTCAATATATATTGCTACTCATTCTTTTTAATGGATGTAAAGCATTCCATAATAAGGCTATGTCATGGTTTATTAATGCTTTATTGGTAAGTGTTGGTTCTAGTTTTTGTCATTACAATAATATAGTTTTATGTACATGTGTCAGTATTTTTCCATGGCAGATTCAAGGAAGGAGAGCTTGAGGCTGAAGTACAGAAAAAAATATTTGATTGATCCTGCCAATTGAAATTGATACAATGAAATTATCAATGTATTAACTATATTCTCATGAAGAGTTTAGGAGAGTCCCAATTCCAAGCCTCACCATCAGCACAGGTTATTATTTTTTAAATTTTGCCAAAATGACCGATAAATTATATTTCATTTTATTTAAATTTGCATTTCTGAACTATTAATGAAGTTAAGCATTTTTTATATTTGTAAAGGCCATTTGCATTTCATTTCTGTTTATTCCTGGTATTTGTCTACTTTTGCATGAGACTGTGCTTTTCTTATGCATACTATCAAATGTATTATATAAAACATGTTTTAGTATTATGAATATTATTGCTTTGTCTATTATATATTATGCTTTTCTTTCATGATTTTCACTTTACCTTTATACTTTGTTTTGTATTATTTAGAAAAGGTTTATAGTTTCATTTACTAAATTTATCAAAGTTTGTTCTTTTATAATTCTTGAGTTTTTCATTTTATATAGAAAAACTATCCTGTTAAAAACACATGAATTCTATATTTACTTTTAATAATTTTAGCTTTAAACTTATGCCTCTAATAAATCTATTTATTTTTGTATGATATGAGGTAGTGATCTAACTATGTTTTCTAGGTGAATAGCCAGTATTTCCATAAACCATATATTGAATCACCTCTCCTTTTGCAAATAATTTAAAATGCCCATTTTTGTAAATAAAATGCCCATGTATAAATACAATATTTTATCATGTTTTCTTGTTCTGTTAATGTAGCCACAAATCTCTAAAAGACACACTGCACATTTAATTTGTAGTTTCTGATGACTAAATTAAGCACCTTCTCTTACGTCCATTGGCCATTTGAATATCTATCTCCCTTTTTATTGGGTCTTTTGCCTATTTTAAATTGTCTTCTTTGTCTTCTTATTATTAATTAAAGTGAGTTATTTATATATTCTAGATTTAGTTTCTTTGTGAGCTATATATACAGGAAATATTTTCTATAACTCTGTAGCTTGGGTTCTCGTGCACATTTTTGAAAATAAAAAGAATTCCTTAATTTTAATGTATTTCAATTAATCAGTGTTTTCTTTGTTATTTCTTTTTGTATTCTATTTAAAAAAGTAGTTTGTTTTTCCAGATGTGAATGTTCTTGCATTGTTTTTCTTTTATATATTTAAATGTTTATCTTGTGATTATTTAGTAATAATCAGATAAGAACATTTTTAAAGTAATTTTAACTTTCATTTTAGATTCAAGAAGTACATGTGCAGGTATGGTACATGGGTATATTGAGCGATGGTGATGCTTGAGATACAGTTGATCCCATCACCCAGTTAGTGAGCATAGTACCCCAAAGGCAGTTTTTTAATCCTTGCCTTTTCCTACATCCCACCTCTAGTAGCTGCCAGTGTCTATTGCTCTCATTTTTATGTGCATGAGTATCCAAGATCCAGCTTCCACTTATAAATGAGAACATGCGGTGTTTGGTTTTCTGTTCCTGCGTTCATTTGCTTAGGATATCAGCCTCCAGTTTCATCCATTTTGTTGCAAAGGATATGATTTCATTCTCTTTTCTGGCTGTGTAGTATTCTGTGGTGTATATGTATGACATTTTATTTATCCAATACACCATTGATAGGCACCTAAATTGATTCCATGTCTTTGCTATTTTGAATAGTGCTGCAATAAACATACAGATGCATTTTTTGGTAGAATAATTTATTTACTTTTGTAATTCCATATCCAGTAATGGGGTTCTGGATCAAATGGTCATTTTATTTTAAGGTGTTTGGGAAATATCTAAGCTGCTTTCCATGGTGGCTGAATTAATTTACATTCTCACCAACATTGTATAAGGATTTTCTTTCCTCAGCAGCCTCACCAATACCTGTTGTTTTTTGAGTTTTTAGTAATAGTCATTCTGACCTACATGAGATGGTATCTCATTGTGGTTTTGATTTTCATATCTCTGATGACTAGTGATGTTCAGCATTTTTTCTTGTTTTTGATTACTTGTATGTCTTCTTTTGAGAAGTATCTGTTCATTTCTTTTGCCCATTTTTAAGTGAGGTTATTTGTTTTTTGCTTGTTTGATTGTTCACATTTCTTAAAGTTTCTGGATGTTAAACCTCTGTTTAACATAGTTTGGAAAAATTTTCTATCATTCTGTAGGTTCTGTTTACTCTGCTAATGATTTCTTTTGCTATACAGAAGCTATTTAATTAGGCCCCATTTGTCCATTTTTGGTTTTGTTGCAATTGCTTTTGAGTAGTTAGTCATAAATAAATAATTTTCTAAGGCCAATGTCCAGCGAGGTGTTTCCCAGGTTTCTTCCAGGATTCTTATTGTTTGAGTTCTTACATTTAAATTTTGCATCCATTTGCAGTTAAATTTTGCATGTGGTAAAACGCAATCATCCAGTTTTATTCTTCTGCTTGTGGTCAACCAGCTACCCCAGCCCACTTATTGAATAGGGATTCTTTGTTCCATTGCTTATTCTTGTCAACATTGTCAAAAATCAGATGGCTATAGGTATTCAGCTATATTTCTGGGGTTACTATTATGTTCCATGGGTCTATGTGTGTGTTTTTGTACCAGTATCATGCTTTGTTGTTTACTGTAGCTTCCATCACAGTTTGAAGTCAGGTAATGTGATGTCTCTGGCTTTGTTCTTTTCGCTTAGGAATGCTTTGACTATTCTTTCTTGTTTCTGATTCCATATGAATTTTAGAACAGCTTTTTTCATGGCAGATTCCAGGAAGTAGAGCTTGAGGTTGAAGTACAGAGAAAAAAATTGATTGATCCAATTGAAATTATCAATGTATTGACTATATTCCCACAAAGAGTTTAAGAAGAATACCAAGTTGCCTGCATCTCCACCAATACAGGTTAGTGTACTTTTTTTTTTTAGTTCTATGAAAAATGATGTTTGTAGTTTGATAGAAGTAGTATTGAATCTGTAGGTTACTTTGGGCAATATGGCCATTTTAGTGATAGTAATTCTAATCTAGGAGCACGGAATGTTTCACCATGTGCTTGAGTCATCTATGATTTCTTTCATTAGCATTTTGTAGTTTTGCTTGGAGAGATCATGTGCCTTTTTGGTTAGACATAAACCTATATATTTTTATTATTTGTGGCTATTGCAAATGGGGTTGCATTATTGACTTGGCTCTCATCTTGAATGTTATTGGTGTTTAGAAATGTTACTGATTTTTGTACACTGATTTTGTATCCTGCATCTTTACTAAAGTTGTTTATCAGTTCCAGGAGGCTTTTAGAGGAGTCTTTGGAATTTCTAGGTATGCAACCATATCATCAGTAAAGAGAGATAGTTTCACTCTTCTTTTCTCTATTTGGATTCCTTATATTTACTTTTGTTACTTGACTGTTCTGGATAGGACTTGGTCCTGTACTATGTTGAGTTGGATTGGTGAAAATAGGCATCCTTGTCTTGTTCCAGTTCTCAGACGGAATGCTTTCAGGTTTTGCTTGTTTAGTATGAGGTTGTCTCTGGTTTGTCATAGATGGTACTTATTATTTTGAGGTGTGTTCCTTCAATGCCTAGTTTGTTGAGAGCTTTTATCATGAAGAAATATTGGATTTTATTGAAGGCTTTTTATGTGTTTAAGAGAGTCATGTACTTTTTTATTTTAGCTAATATGATGAATTATCTATATGGATTTTCATCATTTGAACCAACCTTGCACCCTAGGAACAAAGCCTACTTGCTCTTGGTCAGTTTGCTTCTTGATCTGCTACTGGATTCAATTTGCAAGCATTCAATTGAGAATTTTTGCATCTATGTTCATCAGGGATATTAGCCTGTAGGTTTGTTTTTTTCTTCATTGTGTCTTTGCCAGATTGGTATCAGGGTAATACTCGCTCCATAGAGTGATTTAGGAAAGTGTCCTTCCTGCTCAAATTTTTGCAATAGTTTCGGAAAATTAATATTAGCTCTTCTTTGTACATATGATAGAATTCGGCTATGAATGCATCCAGTCTGGGGATTTTATTTCTTGGTAGATTTTTTTATTACAGATTTAATATTGGAACTTGAAGTTGGGGTCTATATAGGATTTCAGTTTATTCCTAATTCAATCTTGGGAGGTTGTGTGCTTCCGGGAATATATCCATTTCCTCTAGGTTTTCTAGGTCATGTGCATAGACATTTATACAATAGTTGCTGAACATCCTTTGTATTTCTGTGGAATTGGTTGTAATATCACCTTTGTTGTTTCGAATTGTACTTATGTGGATCTTCTCTCTTTTTCTTTTTTTAAATTATACTTTAAGTTCTGGGGTACATGTGCAGATCGTGCAGGATTGTTACATAGGTATACACATGCCATGGTGGTTTGCTGCATCTATTTCCCCCACATCTACATTAGATATTTCTCCTAATGTTATCCCTCAATCCCTCCATCCCTTGCTATCCCTTCCCTAGCTCCCCCACCCCCAACAGGCCCTGGTGTGTGATGTTCTCCCTGTGTCCATGTGTTCTCATTGTTCAACACCCACTTATGAGTGAAAACATGCGGTGTTTGCTTTCTGTTCTTGTGTCAGTTTGCTGAGAATGATGGTTTCCAACTTCATCCATGTTCCTGCAAAGGACATGAACTCATCCTTTTTTATGGCTGCATAGTATTCCATGGCTTATATGTGCACATTTTCTTTATCCAGTCTATCACTGATAGGCATTTGGGTTGGTTCCAAGTCTTTGCTATTGTAAACAGTGCCACAATTAACATAAGTGTGCATGTGTCTTTATAATAGAATGATTTATAATCCTTTGGGTATATACCTAGTAATGGGATTGCTGGGTCAAATGGTATTCCTATTTCTAGATCCTTGAGGAATTGCCACACTGTCTTCCACAATGGTTGAACTAATTTGCACTCCCACAAACAATATAAAAGTGTTCCTTTTTCTCCATATCATCTCCAGCATCTGTTGTCTCCAGATTTTTTAATGATCGCCATTCTAACTGGCATGAGATGGTATCTCAATGTGGTTTTGATTTGCATTTCTCTCATCACCAGTGATGAAGAGCACTTTTTTCATGTTAGTTGGCTGCATAAATATCTTCTTTTGAAGAGTGTTTGTTCATATACTTCACCCACTTTTTGATGGGGTTGTTTTTTCTTATAAATTAGTTTCAGTTCTTTGTAGATTCTGAATATTAGCCCTTTGTTAGATGGGTAGATTGCAAAAATTTTTTCCCATTCTGTTGGTTGTCTAATGATAGTTTCTTTTGCTGTGCAGAAGCTCTTAAGTTTAAGTACATCCCATTTGTCTACTTTGGCTTTTGCTAATCTAGCTAGTGATTTATAGATTTTTCTTTATGATTTCCAAAAATCAACTTTTTAGTCATTTATACTTTATATAGACTTTTGGGTCTCAAATTCATTTAGTTCTGGCTTGGTTTTAGTTATTTCTCTTTTTCTGCTAACTTTAGGGTTAGTTTGTTTTAGTTTTTCTAGTTACTCTAAGTGTGTTGCCAGATAGTTAATTTGAAATCTTTCTAACTTTTTCAGGTAGTTGTTTAGTACTACAAACTTTCCTTAACACTGCTTTTGTTGTATCCCAGAGATTTTGGTATGTCATGTCTTTGTTTTTATTTATTTCAAATATGTTTTAAAATTTCTGCCTTAATTTTGTTGTTCACCCAAAAGCCACTCATAAGTAAGCTGTTTAATTTTCATGTAATTGTTTTACTTTAAGTGATTTATTTAGCAATGGTTTCTATTTTTATCTCACTGTGGACCAAGAATATAGTTGGTATGATTTTGATTTTTTTGAAGTTTTTGAGGCTTGTTTTATAGCCAAACGTGGTCACTCATCGAGCATGTTCCATGTGCAGATGGGAAGAATTTATATTCTGTGGTTGATGTGTGGAATATTCTGTAGATGTCTATTAGGTCCAGTTGGTCAAGTGTGAAGTTTAAGTCCACAATTTCCTTGTTAGTTTTCTGTCTGGATGACTGGTGTAATGCTGTAAGTGGGTTGTTGAAGTCCCCCACTATTATTGTGTGGCTGTCTAAGTCTTTTCATAAGACTAGAAGTATTTGTTTTATGGATGTGGGTGCTCCAATGTTGGGTCCCTATGCATTAGAATAGCTAGGTTTTCTTGTTTAATTGAACCCTTAGTCACTATATTATTTCTTTCTTTGTCCTTTTGTACTGTTAGTGGTTTAAAGTCTGTTGTATGTGATATAAGAATAGTGACTCCTGGTCTTTTTCTTTTCTTTTCTTTTCCCTTCCTTCCGTCCTTCCTTCCTTCCTTCCTTTCATTCTTTCTTTTTCTTTCTTTCTTTCTTTCTTCTTTCTCCTTCCTTCCTTCCTTCCTTTCTCTCTCTCTCTCTCTTTCTCTCTCCTTCCATTTTCTGTTTGAATGATGGATCTTTCTCCAATCCTTTACTTTGTTCCTATGGGTCTTATTACGTGAGAGATGAGGCTCTTAAAGACAGCAAATGAATGGGCCTTGTGTATTTTTTTTAATCCAATTTGAAGTTCTGTGCCTTTTAAGTGGTGGCATTTATACCATTTATATTTCATATTGATATGTTAGGTTTTGATACTATCATGAAGTTGTTAGCTGGTTGCTTAGTAGTTTCAAATGTGTGGTTGCTGTATAGGATCTTGAGCTGTGGACTACATGTGTTTCTGGGGCAGTAGGTATTGTTCTTTCATTTTCAGGTACAGCAGTATCTTAAGGCTCTTTTGTAAGGCTGGTCTACTGATAAATTTCCTTAGTCCTTGCAAATCTGGAAAAGATTTTATTTCTCCTTCAGTTATGAAGCTTAATCTAGTGAGATATAAAATTCTTAGTTGAGATTTCTTTTTTTTAAGAATGCTGAAAATATGTCTCCAATCTTTCCTGTCTTGTAAGGTTTCTGCTGAGAGTCTACTGTTAGCCTGACAGAGTTCCCTTTGTATGTGATCTGACATTTTTTTCTAGCTCCTTTTAAGACTTTTTCTTTAGGTTTAACCTTGGACAGTCTGGTGACTATATGTCTTGGTGATCTTCATTTCATATAGTTTAATACAGGTTAGGTGATGTCTGGATTTCTTATATATGGATATTTACTTGACTAGCAAGATTTGAAAAATTTTCTTGATTTATTCCTTCAAATGTGTTTTCTAGGTTGCTTACTTTGTCTCCTTCTCTCTTGTGAATGGCAGTGATTCTTAGGTTTAGTCATTTTACATAATCTTATGTTTCTCAAGTAATTTCTTAATTAAAAAATTTTTTTCTAAATTTCTTCTGACTGTGTTTGAAATTCTTTCTTCTGCATGGTCCAGTCTATTGATAAGGTTTTGATTGTATTTTGAAATTCTTAAGTGAGTTTTCAATTGCAAATACTCTAATTAATTTCTTTGTAAGACATTTATCTCTTTCTTCATTTCCTGAATTGTTTTAGAAGTTTGTGTTGATTTTTCAATGTTGTCTTGAAATCATTGCACTTGCTTGCAATTCATACTTTGCATCCTTTATCTGTCATTTCTGAGTTTCTGTTTTGGTTAGGGGTAATTGCTGGAGAGCTAGTTTGAACCTTTGGTGGTGTCACTGCATTCAGATTTTTTTTTTTTTTTTTAAGACAGGGTCTGACTCTATCACCCAGGTTGGAGTGCAGTGGTGTGATCACAACTCACTGCAGCCTTGACCTCCCTGGACTCAGGTGATCTTCCCACTTCAGCCTCTCAAGTACCTGGGACTACAGGTGCATGCCACCACAGCTGGCTAATCTTTATACTTTTTGTAGAGTGGGGGTTTCACCATGTTGCCTAGGGTGGATCAAATGCTTGGCCTCAAGCAATTTGCCTACCTCAGCTTCCCAAACTGTTAGAATTACAGGCACTGCACCCAGTCTCCAGACATTTCATGGTGCCAATTCTTGCATTGGTTTCTTCTCATCTGGGGGACACTGGCACTTCTAATTTTTGTAATTATTTTCATACAAATAGGGTTTTCTCTTTCTGTAATATTATTGTTTCTTTTTCTTTTCCATTCCCTTTCATTCCCTCCCTATATGGTGTGACTACAGAGGATATCGAGCAGAATCTTTTGGCCTTGCTCCTATAGCCCTATGCACTTCTGTCAATAGGTTTTATATTGGGCTGTATGGTCCAACCTATAAGCCAGTAGATGACGCTTATGGGTAAGTGCTAGCTGCAGTCAATGCAAGTGAACACATACTTCATTATTGTTTACTAAGACCTCTCTGTTTCCTCAGAAAATGGGGTAATAAATGGAAGGCTCAATGGTCTGATCTCTCTGCTCAGCCCTAGGGGGATAGAAAAGAGATGAGTGGGGCCATACAGGACTGGCCCATCTACAGTTTCCCTGATGGCAGGCACTAGCACTAAGGGAGAGTTCTGTGGGCAGCCACCAAGTGCCAAGAGCTGTGCCTAGTCATAGAGCTGAGAAATCTCTGCCCAAGCTCTTTGCATGGGGAGGGTCACAGCCTATATGCCTAATCCAGGAGAGTGAATGTACCAGATACCTGGAGAGTTGCCTTAACGCAGAGTGCAGGGGACCCTGCCGTACCATAATATGCACAGAAAGGATGGGGCAGTTTAAGATGGTAATCTAAGTGAATGGGATATGCCTGGTCATATGTTGAAGAACCCCTTCCCTCTTAACCATGATCTCTGCACTGAAAGAGTGATTTGGCTCAGGCTGCTGATTCAAGTTAGTGGGTTCTCCAAATGCCTGGAGATCTGCCTGGGCATGGAGTCGAGAGGGCCCCGCTTCACCACAATCTTTTCACAGGAAGGATGGGCTAGCTCTGGCTGCTCAATCAGACAAGCAGATGTTCCGCATGCCTGGAGATCTGCTTGGGCATGGAGCAAAGAGGGCCCAATTTACCACAGTCTCTGAACAGGAAGGGTAAGGCAATTCTGGCTGCTTATCAGGGAAAGTGGGTGCTCTAAATACTTTGAAATGTGCCTGGGTGTAAAGTGGAGAAAGACCCTGCTGCAGCCTGGGTGTGGCACTGAGAGGACTCCATTGCACCACAATTTATGCTCAGGAAGGGTAGGGTGGCTCAAGCTGCTAAACCAGATGAGTAAATGCTCTAAATACCTGGAGATCTGCCTGAGTGTGTGGAGCTGAGAGGGCCCTGATGTATCATGATCTCTGCCCAGGGATGGTAGGGCAGCTCAGGCTGCTGGTTCAGAAAAGCAGTGATTTGAATGCCTAGAGTTTTGCCTGGGAGTGAAAGGAAGAGAGCCCTACTACACCACAATCTCAGGGAAGCTGACTGGAGCACCCAGCAACACACACACAGATTTGTTCTACATTGCCATGCTGGCCCTGGCTGTAGCTCTTGCTGCCCAGGAGAGACGAGAAACTGCAGCTGTAGCAGATATCTTCCTGCTACAGGCCTGCAATTTAGGAACGTACAATTTCAGCACCTACTGCTAAGGAGCTTTCCACAATTCTGGCTGTGGTTTTCCCCAGAGCAGATCTTACTCCAGAGCAGGTACCTCAACCTCTGGACTGAGACAAAAATGCCTGCATGATCATATTGCTGGGTCACTAAAGAAGGGCTGTCTTTATTTTAAATGCACTCAGATTAAAATGGCATCCTGATCTTGGTCCTCATTCTGGAAAAATTCTTGAAGCTTTTCCTGGTGTCTTTTATCCCTCACAGTATTTCTAAACCTCTCTTCAAGTTAACTTCAGGGATTGAGGGAAAAAAGTGTTCTCCATCAGCCTGGGTTGCTTGGCTCCCCAGTGGAAAGGTGAGTCACAGAGGAAGACTCTCTGCTTCTTTCATGTACTGGGGGAATCACTCACTTTTATCAGTTGGATGCTGTCATGGGGGATGCTTGCCTAATTATCCTTTCTGTGGTGTCCTCCATAATTCCATGAATGGATTCCTATTTTCCTTCCTAAATTAAAGCTCACAGAACTGATCTATTTCCAAGTGGCTGAGGCACACTAAGACTTCTAATCTGCTCTTTTAGGCAAAGAAAGGTTAATTGTCAAATAATAAACACACATTTTTTTTGTGTTCTTATACATACGTATGTACATATATGTTGTATTAGACTGTTCTCATGTTGCCATGAAGAGATACCAAAGACTGGGTAATTTATAAAAGAGGTTTAATTGACTCAAAATTCCACATGGCTGGGGAGACCTTAGGAAACTAAAATCATGGTGGAGGCATATCTTCACAGGGCAGCAGGAGAGAGAATGAATGCAAGCAGGGGAACTATCAGACACTTATAAAACCATCAGATCTCATGAGACTCACTCATTATCACAAGAACAGCATGGGAGAAACTGCCTCCATGATCCAATGACCTCTACCTGGTCCCACCCTTGACTTGTGGTGATTATTATAATCAAGGTGATATTTGGGTAGTGACACAGAGCTAAACCATATCATATGTATACATATGCATACATATATTTAAATCCTCTTCTTTATCATTACATCTTCTCTACCTCTTTCATGTTCCTTCTGATTTTCTCACACTAAGGAAAATGGAATTATGTAGGATTAAATTGTGAATGTTCAATATTATCGAAACTACCACCTAAATATAGGCATTAACAGGTCAGAGTAAAAGAAAATGTTAATATTAACACAACAATATGTAAGATGTATTTTATAAATTAACATTTACTCATATAAAAAAGCTCTTATTAAATTAGTAAGTGATGGATATACTATTAATATTATAGAATATATACCACAAATTGAGAGTCCATTGCCAAGAGCCAGCTCGGTCAGGAGACTCCCACCCCGGCGGTCTGAAGGTATTGCAAGGCAGTGAGAGGCAGACACCCACATAACCAACAGACTGGATCTACTCTGGGGACCAACAGCCTGAGAGCCTGTGGAGCTTGCAACTCTCCAGGACTGAAGGCTCTGAGCAGAGATTCATCCACACATTTATTTGCTCTTTGACAGGTGATTCTTATTAATACATGGGTGTTCTATGTATAGTCTTATTAACACACAGGTGTTCTACATATACACATAACTCAGGAATATACCAAGCAGGCAGCTGTTACCCCCCCTACTACTAATCACAAACTATAAGGCATCCTCCACAAAGGAGCCATGGGGGCAGGGTAAACTTAATGTTTCTCAACAGTCCATATCATGCTGAATGTCAAAACAACAGAAGCAATGCTATTAAAGATGGGAGTTACTGAAGAACATCAGCAGTTATATTATTTATAATTTTTAAAATTACTAGCCAATGCAATTAGACAAGAAGAAAAATAGGTATGCATATTAGTAAAGGTAAAATTATCATCAGGATTATGTGATATGTTTAATTATTAGCCAGTGTAATTAATCAAGAAAAATATGAAGCTAGAAAAAAGGAGTGAACCTTAACATTATTATTAAATGTTATGATTATACCTATGAAACACAAGAGAGTAAATCCAAGAATTGTTGCAAACAGTAGGATGTTTATGTGGCAATTAAAATTTGTGAGAATATAGAATGACTAATAGCAGAAAGAGATGGTCAAATTGGCTTATCAAAACATTCAGAAACTATATAAGCAAAACTTTAAAAGTGCTAGGAAATGATGTAAAAGAACCCTGCCTTGAAATAATAGAAGAGTCTAACCCATTTAACTGTAGAAGGCATTATATTGTAAATGTGGCAATTTTCCCTAAATCATTAATGATAGAATTATTAACATTTATAGTATTTACCAGTTACCAGGCATGGAGTTAAATTTATACTTGTTTCTGTTTCTCCGTAATATTCATAATACTCTTATGAAAAAGTGAAAGTATTATGATTATTTATATAGATGAAGCAACAGAGTCACAGAAAGTTTAAATGGCTTTCTCATGTTCACACAGCTATTAATAACCCAGAGAACCTAGGTATGCCATATTGTCTCTCCAAATTGTCAGATTTCATTTTGTATTAAATAAAAATTCATTTAGAATATGCGATTAGTTGAGAAAAGTTAGGAGGAGTAATGTGAACAATTACATTTGTTTGATATATATTTAAATGCTACATATTTTACATAGGTCTAGAAATAAAAACGCAATTTAATGAAACAGAATAGAGAGATACAAAATAAACACTAGTGCATGCACTTCAGAATATGAACAATTTCAAAATAATGGAAAAAGCTTCAAAAATCTTATAATAATTATTGGGTATATCAACGAAATTGTATATCATTACACCAAATGGAATCACAAATGCAAATGATACTTATATGTAAAAAGTGAAAGAAAGTCATGAAAATAAATGTTTATGTAAATTTATAAATAATCTTGAGTGGAAAAAGTCTTTCTACGAATGAACCAGTATCCAGAATTTATGAATAAAGATTGATAAAATTTGTTTTTAAATGATTTAAAACTGCTAAAAAAAAAAAAACTTATAAGCACAATCAAAATCTAGACTATGAGAAAACATACAATTTAAAAGATAAAGTTTATTTATTTGCCAACACTTAAAAAATATAATTTCCTTATTTAAAAAACTCTCCCAAATTAAATAGAAAATGAGCCAATGTTAGTTCACAGAAAAAGATTAACAAAGGCTGATAAAATATTTTCAACTTCACAAATAATGAAGTCAGATTCTGAAATGGGAAAAGTTCCCTAATTCCACTCATGGGCATGCAATAGGTTGTGTGGCTCATTTCTTTGGTGCTCGGCTACTCATACCCCTAGGGGAGCATGCAGATGGACAGATCATGGTGATTGCCACCCCATGGCAGCTTCTGGGCCTGAGTGTTTAAAGCCTCCGAAGCTCCAGTGGGCATGTGTTATAGTGCCACTCTCTGTTTTGCCCTCTGCAGGCCACTTGTGTTAATCAGCTCAATTAGACCCTCTGTCTTATCACAAGGAGAGAGGGCTTTCTGTGTCTAGGGTTCTTGCAGTAGTGTACCAGAAAAATTGGATCACATGTGGGGTTGGAGATTGATTGCAAGGGTTTTTAATGACTGGTGGAAGTAGCTCTCAGCATATGGATGGGGAGCCAGAAGGGGAATGGAGTGGGAAGGTGGTCTTCCCCTGGGGTTGAGCTGCTCAGCGGCCTGCCAGGCTCTTCTCCCACTGCCCCAGCTGAATTCCATGTCATCCTGGTGTCATGGCCTGCATTTGCTGGTGCCTGTCACTGTGCTCTTCTGCTCCTCTCAATGTCCAGGTGCCTGTGTGTTCTGGCATGTTCCTCTCAACATCCAGCCACTTGTGTCTGTGCCTGCTGTGGTCTCGGGGTTTTTAAAAGCATAGGATGGGGGCATGGCAGGCTTGAGTTATCTTGGAAATTGCAACATTTGGGTGTAAAAATAGAAATGCCTGTCCTCACCTAGGTCCATGGGCATAGGCCCAAGGGTGGAGCCCTTGCCAGGGAGCCCACCTTTCTCTACCCAGCACTTCCCTGCCCCCCTCCCATATCAATTCCATTTGCCTCTCCTCAAATTGTCAGAGATTAAACAGTAACGAAGAGGTCGTGAGTGAATGGACACTCATAGACTGTTGGAGGGATGGGCTACTTTCTGTGGCATAGTTGGTAAAACCCATCACAACTTAAAATTGATATTTCTGAGCTCTTCTACTTCTAGAGTGGATCCTAGAGATAGAGCCTCACACATGTGCAAAGATTTGCTTGTCACAGTAATGTTTGTAATAGCTCAAAATTGTTTAAAAATGATGGAAACTGAATTATAGAGTAGTACGTAGATATTGTAAAGAATGTGCCATATGTGTGTTTACTATACATACATATATGGATGTGTATACACTGTACAGTACATGTTTTCATTTATGTGTGTACGGTAGTCTTGACTTATCCACTGTTTTGCTTTCCACTGCTTCAGTTACCTATGGTAAACCATGGTCTGAAAATAAATTTAAAATTCTAGGAATAAACAATTTATAATTTTGAAGTTGCACACCATTCTGAGTGGCCTGATGAAATCTCACACTGTCCTACTCCAGCCTGCCTGGGACATGAATCATCCCTTTGCTCAGCCTGTTCACTC
Organism: Ateles fusciceps; assembly: GCA_036589455.1. Taxonomy (NCBI): domain Eukaryota; kingdom Metazoa; phylum Chordata; class Mammalia; order Primates; family Atelidae; genus Ateles; species Ateles fusciceps. The sequence continues at coordinate 9,346,074 of JAZHEH010001266.1, read as the reverse complement.
TGTGTATGTCTCTGCTGTTAGACACTTAGCAGCCATCTTGCTGAGATAGACTGTCATAGTATTGGAGTGCTTGTGTCTAAGTCACCCTTGTTTTACTAAATAATGGCTCCAAAGAGCAATAGTAGTGATGTTGACATATTGTTACAATTGTTCTATTTTATTATTAGCTATTATTGTTCATTTCCTACTGTGCCTGATTCATAAAGTTTATCATAGGTACGTATGTATAGAAAAAACTTCGTAAATATAGGGTTCAGTACTGTCTATGGTTTCAGGCATTCATGGGGATCTTGAAATGTATTACCCATGGATAAGGAGGGACTATTGTATTTTTATTTATATACTTATAATTTATTTTATATAAATAGCTACACATAAAATATTCATGTATCTATATACGTGAATGTTATAAAAATTCTTAGAAAGAATAAAAATTATAGGATTACAGTTGTAACCAGCAGTAATAATTTCTGGGGTGTCGCTGGAGGTTTGCATCCCATTAATGTAGCTTTATTCCTATGACTCTTTGGATTTCTTTTTACCATAAGTGTATGTCATTTTTATAATTAAAACTCTAGTTAAACATTGATTCTCTTTTCATTTAGCTCAAGAATATATTGATTTTACTCTTCAACTTTAATTAAGCTTCTAATCTGTATTCACAATGGTGGGTTAGATCATACCCTGGAGAGAGAGCAGAGGGGGATCTTTATTATCTTATCCGATGACCTAATTACTTCATACACTATTAACTTTGTCCTCCATCACTAGTAATAGAAAAAATTAATTTTTATTGAGAATCTGCTATAAGATAGACATTCTGTTGAAGGGTTTATCTGTATAATTTAAGCCTCACTGCATCTATTCGGAATAGTAATAAGAACCCCATTTTGTAGATGATGAAACTGAGACTCAGATGGTTTTAGCAACTTATCCCAAAGTAGTTGAATAAGAATCTAAGACAGAGCTAATGCTCCTTTCACTACTTTCTACTGCCATCCTCGGTGAGTTATTTAGGATTTCTGTGCATCGGTCCACTCTCATGGGAATAACTCTCCATTTCTTGTTAACTTTTTGATTTATTCTCACTAATGAATACAATCTGAGAAGATACTTTTAAAATTATTTGAAATACAGACTATAGTATCTCAGAGGTTGCATCTCAAGTAACTTCAGGGACAGACAGATGAATACAGTAGGAAGGAGCTAAACTGCAGACCAGTTTAAACATTTCTGGGGTCCAACTTAGAACCATGAGCTGCCATGTGGGACCTCTCCACCAAATGCAAAAAAATAGTACCTAAGAATCCTATGTTCACGTTTTCTTATATTGGGAGGCCATACAGGATGATGGTTAGGATATGAAAATGGAGTAGGATATACAATGGATCAAATCCTGGCTACCTCATTTACTAGCTCTCTGGCCAAAGGCACTTGCTTACTTCTGCAAAGCTCAGTTTTCACCTCTGAAGTATTTTAGCAAATTAATTTCTTTTTAAATAAATGTCTATCCTTGCATTTTTATTATTCCTTTCTTAACTCTAAAGTCACCTTACTATCTATGCAAAATCCATAAACAGGGACCTTAGTGTTTCTGATTTTCAATAGATTTCTTTGTTCAAAGATTGTTAGCTATTTTTATTATTGATATTATTTTTAGCTAAAAATTTTGGTATGAAACAGGCTAGCCTTGAACTTCATCCAGGCAGCGATGTTTGTAGTACAAAACTGGTCTTAGAATATGGCTGTTACACACAGAAAGCATTATTTGAAATTAAAGTTCAAGAACCATTCCCTATATGGCATTTTTTGTGGGTATTTAATTTTAAAAAGGTGATTTACTCTCTGAAGTTTATTAAAGAATCTTGGTGGCACTGGTTACCAAAAAGCTGTTACAATTTAAAAAGTTGCCTCAGAGTAAGAATCACTTTATTATATATCATCACTAAACTGTCATTAAGCACCTGCTGTGTTGTTAATAATGAATGAACAATACCAATCTTCTTATTCTGTTTAGTGTGCACTTCTGTAACTTTAAGTGACAGAACATTTTTCTACGTTCAGTAATTTTTGTAGAATAACTACTGAGGACAAGACCATAGCATTCTCTTTAAAAATTCCTATGTATTATCCCCTATGTCCTTTAAAAGCCTCATTTTGTACCTTGCATAGAGTAGTGTTTTAATAGTTTCTTTAGTAAAACTAATGATACTTCAGCCCTACAAATTTTTATGTAAGAGAAATCCAGTATTCATTCTACTCAGTGTTACCCATTTGTGAAAATACAACCCAATGATGTTGCAGTTAATTATGATATAGTTATATAAATGTAGCAGGAAAAATGCCATTTTCTATACTGTTCACTATGAAATTTAGCAGATCTAAATCTAGATATTGTTTTACATTTTCCTTGTCTTTGTTATTGGTTTATTAGAGATTGTTTAAAAGTCTTAGCCAAAAAAACTTTGTGTTTTCTCAAAAAATAGACAAAGCTGATCTCTGTGGATTCGACAGAGGTTTAAAGATCCACTAATACTGACTGTGGCCACTAGTTCTAATCATGATTGTTAATCAGGCATTTTGATAGAAATAGTAAGGGTAAGATAAAAGATATGCGAGTTGGGTTCTAATTACAGAATGATATTGCATCTGTATCATTTCAGAAAACAGCCCAGAAGCTATTGTTATTATTATAGCAATGTTCATGTAATAAGCTGCATCTTGAATTTTAGGTTAAAAAAAAAGATATCAACATTTATCACTAATTCATGGGAGTTGGAGGCTATGACTTATCCATTGTTTTACTCATAACCTAGGATCACATAGTAGAATACAAAGCAGTAACAATATTTTCAACAACACCATTTTTAAAAGATTTCGTATGTGAACTTTTCCTTTCCTTTGCTCTGGTCAGTGCTAGAGCTTCACCTGCCCAGCTTTTCATCCCCACCACCATGCTGGGCCAGGGGTTACCCAAAACTGGAAGGCAGCTCCTGCTTCTTGAGATGAAACAAAAGGCGTCACCCCTCCTCCTGCTCTGGAGTTTTTGGCAGATGCTCCACACATGGAATAAAAACTATGTCCATTGCATAATTTTTAGATATTTTCTGCCAGGCTATTTATATTCAAAAAGGAAAAAAATAACTTCCTATGGACCAAGAAATAGTGTTAAAACTTTCAAATGTGTATAAAAATATGAATTGTCTGGAGACATGAAGTGAAAACACCTACCATTTGACTGAATTGAACTGTGTGGGGGTGTGTCTTTGTGTGTCTTCACATGCATGTGCAGTGCTCTGTCTAGCCACTTCACTATGAATAGTAGCAGTACTTTCCCTGAAAGGAGATGTATGAAACAAAAAGCATTTTAAAAAAGGAAATGCCCTATCCACAGTGCCAGTTCATAACAAAACTATCTTTGATTTTTCTACAAGTGTTTCTGGTGCTTGGTTACACTTCTATCCATGTTTCAAATGAATGTAATTATAGTTCATACATCAGTAGTAATTTATATGTCACTCCAATGAGTAGTTTTCTGAAGCACATCACTGTAGGCCAAAGGATATGAACCATTTAGCTATTTCACCTCTAAGTTTCTCTCCTGGAGGCAGTAGGTGGCAAGGGGGTTAACAGGGCAAAAGCGCTATCTATGATCTTGGCTGAGAAAAGGAGAAAGGGTATCTTATCTGTAATTTTATTTTAAAGTAGTGCATTTGTTAATTCAACACATTTACTAAGAACTCCTATATGCTGGGAATCATGTTAAAAGCTGGATTTATAATAACAATGCCCTTATGGAGATACAGTCTCACAAAAAATCAAGACAGTGTGAAACAGTAGGAAAAGCATTCAGGCTACTATGGGAGAACATGGCAGGAGGTCTGGCTTCACGGATTATGAAAAAGTTCAGTATGACAGGCACAGAGTGTGAGAATAGCCATCAAAGAGCTGAGGTTGCAGGAGCAGTTGGGAGTAGAGTGGCAGCAGATCAGATTGATACTTTTGGATGATGTTTGGAGAAGGAATTAAAGGAGCAAATTTGAAAGCAAAGAGACAATTTCAGAGGCAACTGTAGTAATCCCAGGGAAAAGGGATGTACCAGGGCTTGGGCAGTTCACAGCAAGTGGGGGAGAATATTTAGAAGGTAGAATTAACAAAAATTACAGAAAGAAAAAAAGTTACCTATAAGGCCACCATCAAAAGGCATAATTCACATCAGATATTTCTGTGTGTGTGTGTGTGTGTGTGTGTGTATGTACATGTATGTGTAATCACCAGCACATTTGTGCTTACCACCTACATATTTTTAATTTTATTGCAGAGCTTAGGTGAAGCAGATGGAGTTTGTCTTCATCGCTGTATATGTTTTTTTTTGTTAAGGCTTTTTTCCCTAATTTGGTCACACCCTCTCTCTTCCAGGGGCTTGATATCTTTCCTTATTTTGTGTCCCATCCATTTTCATCCAGGTATTTACGTCTAACTTCTTTATTTCCTGTACTTACTGTCAAAACCAACCCATTTTTATATGGTTGCTTTCTGGATCCAGTGGTAGGCAGAATAATGGATCTGCAAAGTTTTCTACATCCTAATCCTTGAAACCTGTAAATAGGTTACTTCATTTGGCAAAATGCACTTTGTAGATGTGAGTAAGGACCTCAAGATTGAGAGATTACCTTGTAATAATACAAGTCAATCTGGATTTGCTCAATGTAATCACAGGGGTTCTTAAAAGATGAAAGAGGAAGGCAGAGTCAGAGAAGATATGAATATGGAAGCAGGAATGCATGTGTGAGAGAGGGGGAGATTTGAAGATGCTATACTACTGCGTTGGAAAATGTAGGAAGGGACCAAGGGATGCAGATGGCCTCTACACACTGGACAAGTCAAGAAAATCAATTTTCTCCTGGAGTCTCCAGGAGAAATGCTGCCCTGCAACAACAGCTTAATTTTAGCTCAGACAAACCCATTTTGGACTTCTGACCTCCAGAACTGTAAGAAAAGAAATCTGTGTTTTAAGCTGCTAAATTTGTGCTAATTCATCATTGTAGCAGTAGGAAACCAGTATGGATATCCTTGTTGAAAAATGGTAGATTTAATCATATGGAGGGACAAAGATTAACATGTTGCCATTTTTGTGTGTTTTGTTGTTGTTGTTGTGTGTGTGTGTGTGACAGGGTCTCACTGTCATCTAGGCTGGAGTGCAATAGTGCAATCATGGCTCACTGCAGTCTTGACCTCCATAGCTCAAGCAATCTTCTACCTCCCAGGCTCAAACAATCCTTCCACCTCAGCCTCCTGAGTAGCTAGGACTACAGGCATGCACCACATTGCCCAGCTAATGTGTGTGTGTGTGTGTGTGTGTGTGTGTGTGTGTGTGTGTGTGTGTGTTTAAGAGACAAGGTTTCACCACGTTTCCCAGGCTTGTCTTCAACTTCTGGTCAATCTACCTGCCTTGGCTTCCCAGAATGCTGGGATTACAAGTATGAGCCACTGCACCTGGCCTATTTTTTCTTTTTTAACTCCAAGGAAAGACTTACTAATGTTAAAATTCTGGAAATCAGTCTGGTGGGGAAGATATTTGGAGTTTAGGTGCAGGCAGGTGAGTGGCAAGCGTGTGGGATGGGAGGAACTTCGCTGAAGTCCTTCTCATTACTGAGGTTACCAGAAGTCACCTTGCTTCCTTCAAGTTTTACAGAGACTCACCAACCTGCTGAGTTCAGTGCCAGATTTGCATGAAAAATTCTTTTCAGTTATAACAGATTAAAAAAAATGTGCATTTGTATGCATCCGTAATCTTAGTGTGAATGTGAATTCAGATAGTGTGGAGTACATTTTACATATTGAATTTACTTATTTTATATTTAAAATTGATATTTTGAATTTTGCATTGGCTCAGCTCATTATTTCCAAGGGGTTGTGCACTGACATGTCTTTGAATTATGATCTCTCCCCCAAAGGGAATTTCTTGCGTCTTGGATAAACAACAGATGTTGAATGTGAGGGAGCTGGAGCTGGAAGAGGATGCACTTGGAAAGATGAGAGGATATTTTCTGTTGGTAGATGGAACTACAGGATTGAATAGATGTTCAATGAAATGGAAGAAATAGAGTATCACTTGACACTTGCATTGTTTTTAATTTACCTAAAACATCATCAACCCTTTTGCCTCAGAGACACATGTGATGCAAACACTGTCACTCATCCTTTTTTTCTACTAGTTGGAGAGGAAAAAGAAAAAAGTTTTTTCACTCTATGTTACAGGTCTCTAAATCAAAGCTTTAGCCTCAAAGAACAAAAAAGTACAAAGATCTTATTGGACTGTGAAGAGAAAAGTGATCTCTTAGGAAACTGGGGCTTTATAGATTTAAATTTGCATCTGAAATTGTCCTAACCTGAAGAATAGTCAACTTTAAATAGACACAGGTGAAGCCCGCTTCTTTGATGGACTCTCCTGGTGATATTCCAGGACTCCTTCAGAGCATATTACTGTGATCCTCTCTGAATATTTTAGAGGATGGAAAAGTGGAGCTGGCACCATATCAGGAAGAAGGTGGTGACAGAGTCTCGATATCAAGTGACTCTAGGATGATTACACAGGGTTGCCAGATAACTTACATTTGTATCACCTGTAAGCATGCATGATCTCATTAGTACCTCACAGCAATGCTAGGACACCAGTGCAGAAGACATTATAAACCCCATTTAATAATCGTGGGGATGATGCATAAGAGATATTAAATCGCTTATCTCATATCACAGTCTTAGAAAGTTGTAAAGTCAAATTGGCACCTTGAATTAATGCTTTGTCCAAAGCTGAAACCAGCATACCCTGAACTTGTCTTTCTTCAGTAGTAAGCTGCCAACTATGCTGTGAAACCTAAACACTTGGAGTAGTTTAAAAAAATAGAATCCTGTGCTCCACCTCAGATCCTCTGGGTATGGAATTTGGAATTCTGCATTTTAAGTAAGTTCCCCAGGGAATTCTTTTGCGCACCAAAGTTTAAGAACTTCTAAGGCTCTGAAGTCCCTTGCTACTCAAAGTGTGATCTATGGACCAGCATCTTACCAGCACCAGCATCACCTGGGAGCTTCTCTGCAAGACATTCAGAATCTTGAGCCAAATTCCAGACATGCTGGATCAGGATCTGCATCATAAGAAGATTCTCAGGGAGTTATAGGCACATTGAAGGATCAGACATACTGGAATAAACCTCAGGGTTGAAGGCTAATAAAATGTCTCCTCAAATGGAAGTAGAAACAGTTGAGACTTGATACATTTGACTTTTGATTTTCCCTGAATCAAGTCAGCTGAACACTTGTTTCTAGGTTTGGCATAGCAAGGGTCAAAGGCTATGTTACAGCACCCACTCAGTCTTTGTGTGTCCAACAAGCTTATGGAAAGTGCTACTCCACTCTCCAGACTGCAGGAGCGAGGCCCATCAGATAGGAAAACTCTAGCTATCTTGTTATCTCTGCCTTCAGTCTGCTACACAAAACTGAACCCTGCAATAATCCTGATCAGCATTAAGAACTGAAACTTGAGGAAAGAGAATTTGAGTAAGTGGAAAATTCTAGAAAGGGGATTCCAGGAGGGAATTGAAGTTATCAACCAACACAGGTACCTGTACCTCCCATTCCTAGAGTGTTTCTTTTCCAAAACTGTAATAATGAATAGAAGGCTAACCGTTGAGCTTAAGATACTGAGAAAATACTTCTGAAAATTGGCACCCACCTTGCAAAATTGACAACTTTATCCCTTTTATGAACTTAATATTTGATTCAGAAAGTCCAAGTGTTTCAATTGTCCATAAATTCCAGGTTTTAATGTTGTTTTAGTAATTAGAAGTTCATAATGGAGACAGAAAACAGCCGATTTATTATACTGTTTCTGGCATGTGATTCATACATGACAGGTCACCTGTTAAATGCTAAATGAAATAAATACTCATGTGGCAGGATATATTCCTGGCGGATGTGGAATGAAAGAGTGTGATTTAAAGAGCCAGATAAGCAAACTGTGTTTCTACTAGATTCTTGAAGCGATAGCATATTTTCACTTTAGTCAAAAATATTATGATAGAAAGAGAAATGAATGTATCTGGAAATAAAACTTATAAAGATACAGAGCAGAAATGGATTCTAAATTTTTTTATTAAGAAAAAACATTGATTAAAATACTCATGTTAAATATTTTTCTTTAAAAAAAATTACCTGCTAATGGAGCTCCCTAAATCACAGGAGAACCAAGCAATCATGATGTTTCCCATAGGATCACATGCTTTATATTTAATTTCAAAATCTTGGTGCTTTGAAATCTTTAAAATTAATCTTAAAGCACACACACAAAAATAGGATGGAAGAAGCTATATGTACTTTGAGGAAAAAGAATTCCTAACAAAGCAATCAGACTAGGATGGCATTAGCACACCTTTGAAAAGTGAAAGCAGACAGTATTAAACTTTTAAAAGCTTACTTTGAAGGAATGTGGAATTTGTTAATATCATTTTAGTGAGGAAGAAAAGAAGAGACTGTGTTACATTATTTATTCCAGGATCTTTGAAGGCAGCTGCTTTTTTTCTTCTCTCAGCTGGTTCGTTTTAGTGTTAATGAGCATTGAGCTCATATATCAAAGACAGAATAACAAACCCTTAAATGTCAACCCAAAGGAGATCTTTATTTTTCTCTTCGCAACTATGAAGCAGTGAGGATAATTTAAGATATGAAAATCTGAAAAATTACCTGAACGTTTATAAAGAGAAAACTGGAAGAGGCATAAAATTGCGGAGTAGTTTTGAAAGGAAGATTTTTAACTGTGTATTCAGCACACAATAGGGAGGGAGAAAAATACTCCCTTAAGGAATTGACAAGATAGAGACATGCAGTAAAAATTTAGAAATGTGGCCCATTATATTTGTCTCTGAAATGATAAATGTGAACATTTAGGCACTAACTTTAGTACAATGTATAAGGATGAGCTGACTGATTTGGAAAGCAAAATTTCAGTTTCGCAAATGATACTAATTGAAAAAAAAAAGTAAATAATAAGCAGTCATTCAGCACTCCACTAAAGGACTAAATTGTTGCAGTGCAGTTGCTGAGGCTAACAATAGTGGATATGCTGAGTTTAGGGCAGAGTTAAATATTCCTTTTGTAGACAGCAAGAGCAGGTCTCTCTGAATGAAGATGTCACAATGTGCTGACTGTAAAGAGGTTTGAATTAGAAAAATCTTTCAAACTGCATGATTCAACAAATCCAATGGAGAGAGAAAATGTTATGATTCAAGAATAGAATACATACCTGGGCACAAAGGAGTTCTTGCAGCTAAACTAGGCTGGTTCTGAGCATGTAATTTAGGAGAAAATTGGAATACTCATATAGATGAGCAGGTTATCTCAGAGAATTAAAGGCGTGCCTTCTTTCTGCCAGGACCCAGGTTTTGTTATCCCTGCTGCTGTTGTTACTGTGGTTCTTCTTTACCTATCATTCCTATTATTTCTAAATTTGATTACTTTTTTACTTCCTTGATGCTTAGGTTGTCCATGAGTTTAACTGTGGAACATGAGTTGAAAGTGTACAAATTAGTGTGTAATTGTGCAGAGAAGCTATGCAGATCATACTGACACTCAAAGGCAGATGTACATATCTACAGACTATCAGGTCACCTCCGTGACAAGGACTGAAGATCACATGACACCTCCTGCTTAAACCATCTGTCATTGGGACTGATATTCCACTATTAAAGATTCAGTTCTTAAAGACATTTTTAGGTCTTACAGTTACCTAAGTGCAGACAAACACTATAAGAGTGGTGATCTCCTATATCATAGTGAACTCAATGTTAGCAAGAATTAATGAACAATTGTTATATTTGCCTTCTCTGGTTGCTAGTCCAGCTTCTCACATTTACAAACCCCCATTCTCTTAGGCACTCCAAATTCCTTACTCTTGATAACAAGAAAGGATCCAATAGAAAATTCACTTTAAGCTGTTAGTGATTCTTTTTATGGTTTCTGCCATCCAGAAAAATGTATCTGCAAAGAAGAGAACAGAGGACAGAAAGATAATGCTTAACCAAACCCACGGAATAACTAATGAAAACCTTTCAAGCAGTTTAGCACTTGGAAGAGAGAGACAATTTGGGATTGTTGGAAGCTCCCCCTGATATTTTTCAAAGAATTATGTTTCTGTATTCATGAGTATGTTACCAGAAGGTAAGATCAATACTTTATTAAAATTAGGGTCACATTTTCATATCAAAATAGATTTTTTTTCTTACAATCTAATGATTTTCTGGGTTGTCCACTTTACTCTCAACCCTCAAAAGCAAGCCGATTTTACAGCACAAACATAAGACATCTTTGAAGACAAATGTATTCCCCCACTTCATACCAAAAGATATAATGCAATCCAAATCCAAATAATAGAATTTTGAATAAGGTTTCTTTTGTATTTCAAGTGACCAAATTTTTTCCTTTAGCCTGGATAAAGGAGGATATGTCATAATGTAAAGAATATTGATGAGAGAAAATTGTAGGAAGATGATATGTGATAAGAACAAGAAAAATAATTTTGTTGAGAAATTATTTGCAATGTTGTTTCAGAGCATAGTAATATTTTGTTTCCTTTAAAGAACTCCGAACTAGGATGCGCCCAGGAAACAGCACACTCAACTAGATACTCAAGGGGAATTTAATGAAGAAACCACTTATAAAAGAATGAGTGGGACTTATAGGGAAATTGACAAAGGATATTGCAGTACTAAAGGGCTAGCAATAATAGGAACTGTTAGTCAACCCAGACCTGAAGGAAAAAGGAAGAAACCAGAATGAGAAACTTCACAGCAAGGCTATCTGACAGCCCCATAGTCTTTTTAGAAGATGCAGCAGAATCACAGGGATCTGACAGGAGAGAGCTGGAAAAACAAAAACTTGAGCCAGTCTCTCTCTCTTACCAGTCAATCATTTCCCATTCCTGTTTCTCTTTGGAAAACCCAATGGGAAGCCAAAATGCAAGGGAGCTTGTGGACTTAATCAATACAGATCAGCCCTTTGGAGCACAGCTGGGTGGGAAAAGGCAAGGTGTAGATCTTGAGGGCCGAATGGAGGATCTATTGTTGCCCATTGGCATTGAATCAAATTTCATTCAACCCCTTTCAATTTTTATACCTGAATTGTTCATTTTCTTTTCCATATTTTTAGCATTTCGGCTGTGTGCCCATTGGTAGTGTCCCTACAGCATTAGACTACTTCTTTTGTTCTCATTTTATCCTTAACAATTTCACAAGATTTGCATTACCCATCCACCCACTAATATCATCCCGTGGTGCTGAGAACAGCCATAGTTGCTACCGGGAGGTCTCCAATTGAGGCAGTATTCTACGGCTACTCCTGGATTCCACAGCTGTTTTAGAGCTTGGGAGGGCCACATTCCACAAGCTGTTAGGAAACAACTAATGTGTTCTCAAATTGCTGTTACTGAGATTTTATATGAAGAAGGTAAAGTGGGTTGCTTACTAAGGAACAGGTAAGTAGAAGAAACAGTACTTCAAATTGTGCTTTAGTTTGCACTCCCCTAACTTGATGCAATAAGAATAAACATGGGTAGATTCCCCCACTTTCTTCTCTCTAGAATCCTGTGATAGTCGAATTTTGCTCACTCTCTCAACTCCTTTAGAGAAAGTGCTTTTAATTGACATGAGAGATGTTGGGTCAATCTACAGCATACAGTGATGGAACTGCAGAAGAGTGAAAAGAAAATACTTTCGTGGGGGCTGGATGTACAGGGAAATCTGGGATATTTGTGAAGAGACTGAAACATCTGGAGTTTAACAGAAATGGACAGGAAAACAAAGGGTATTGTTAAGAACTATGTATTTGGAGCCTTAAAATTTTTTATGTAGGCAGATATTTTGAGTTTTTGTTAAAATTCTTATTTGCTGATGACAATTCTTCAAACCAATGTCATTACTTTGAATCAAGACTGCATAGATACCAATTTACAAAAACTACTCTTTTGGAGGTTGTGGAGCATAATTTTATATCTTAGGAATATAGCTGTCTAAGTCATCTCTCTAGATCACAGCTAGAGAGATAATTTACCCAAATCATTGGAACAATTTTGGAAAGATGAATGAAGGGTATTGGTAGAAAGAGATATTGTGCTTCAATTGATGGTTATTGAAAAAATTAAAATCATGATGATCACATTGATATTAATTACAAAATTTTGAAATAATCAAGCTTATGATAATTAATTAAATTAAGAGTATTGGCTGGGCCTGGTGGCTCACACCTGTAATCTCAGCCCTTTGGGAAGCCAAGATGGGCAGATAGCTTCAGGCCAGAAGTTTGAGACCAGCCTGGGCAGCATGATGAAAGTCTGTCTTTTCAAAAAGATAAATTATTCAGGGATGTATGGTGGTGCATGCCACTTAGGGGCCTGAGGTGGGAGGAACATCTGAGTCCAGGAGGTCGAGGCTCCAGTGAGCCATGATTATGCCACTGCACTCCAGCCTGAGGGGACCAGAATGAGACCTTCCCACCTGCTTGAGAGGCTGGGGCACGAGAATCACCTAAACCAGGGAGGTGGAGGTTGCAGTGAGCTGAGATCACACCACTGCACTCCAGCCTAGGTGACAACATGAGACTCTGTCTCAAAAAAAAAATAAAAACAAAAATAAAAGTCTACATTTCTCACAAGGTTTCCTCCCATGAACATCTAGCTCCTTAAGAATTTTTAAATTATTATTTTAAAATAATTTTATTTATGGAATTGACAAATAAAATGTGTGTATATGTATTGTGTACACATTGTTTTGATATATATATGATATATATAAATATATTATATAATATATGCTATATATAAATATATATATTTATATATATTTATATAATATATACACACATATATATGTTTATATATATATAAATATATATGTGTGTGTGTATATACACACACACACACACACACACACACTGTGAAATGGCTAATTCAAGCTAATGTATACATTACCTTACATGTTTATTGTCTTTTTGTGGTGAGAAGAGTTAAAATCTACTCTGTTAGCAATTTTTAAGAATACAATATGTACATTGTTATTAACTTTAGTTATAGTGTTGTACAGTAGATCCCTTGAACTTTTTTCTCCTGCCTAAATGAAACTATATCCTTTGGACCAAGATCTCTTCATCCCATCCACCACTCCAGTTCTCTGCTTCTGTGAGTTCTAAAAGTCCACATAAAAGTGAGATTATGTGGTCTTTGTCATTCTGTTTATAGCTTATTTTACTTAATGTACTGTCCTCCAGGTTTATCCATGTTGTCACAAATGACAGAATTTCCTTCTTTTATAAGGTTGAATAGTATTCCACTGTGTGTGTGTGTGTGTGTGTGTGTGTGTGTGTGTGTGTGTGTGTGTAGTATATCACATTTTGTTTTTCTATTAATTTGCTGATAAATGCTTAGGTTGATTCTGTATCTTGGCTATTATGAATAAGACTTCAATGAACATGGAAGTATAGATATTTCCTTGACATATCAATTTCTCATTCTTTGGATATGAACCCAGTAATGGTATTCCTGGATCATATGGCAGTTATGTTATACTTTTAGTTTATTGAACCATTTCTATACTGTTTTTCATAATGACTGTACTAATTTGCATTCCCACCAACAGTGTGCAGCATCTCTCTTTTTCCCATCCTCATCAACATGTCATCTTTTGTCATTTTAATAATAACCATTCTAACAGGTGTGAGCTCACTGTCGTTTTAATTTGTATTTCCTTGTGATATTGAACATTTTTTCACATACTTGTTAACCATTTGTATGTCTTCTTTTGAGATATATCTATACAGATTCTTTGTCTATTTTTAAATCAGGGTTTTGTTTTTGTTTTTTACTATTGTCTTGATTTCCTTATATATTTTAGATATTAAACCCTTATCACATGTATGGTTTGCAAATATTATTTTCACATTCCATAAGTTGTCTCTTCACTCTGTTGATTGTTTCACATTCTATAAGTTGTCTCTTCACTCTATTGATTGGCTGTGCAGAAGATTTTTAGTTTTATGTAATCCCATTTGTCATTTTTACTTTTGAGTTCATAGGCAGAAAAGTCATCATCCAGACTAACATCATGGAAATTTCCCCGTGTAATCTTCTAGTAGTTTTTACAACTTCATATCTTATAGCTGAGACTTTAATTCATTTTGAGTTGATTTTTTTTTTGTATATGGTATGAGATTATTCTGCTTCCTCTAAAGATATTCAGTTGTTCCAACACCATTTATTGAAGAACTTATCCTTTTTTAGATGTAGGTGTGTGTTCTTGATTCCTTTGCAGAAAGTCAACTGACTGTAAATGCATGAATTTATTTCTGGGCTATTCTGTTTCATTGCTTTGTGTGTCTTTTTAAAAATGCCCATACCATGTTTTTTGATTACTATGGCTTTGTAGTATATTTTGAAGTCAGGTAGTATGATGCCTCCAGCTTTGTTCTTGCTGAAGATTGCTTTGGTCATTTGGTGTCATTCATAGTTCCATACAAATGTTATGATTGTTTTATCTATTTCTGAAAAATGTCATTGGAATTTTGATAGGGATTGCATTGAATCTGTAAACTTTTTTGGGTAATATGGCCATTTTTACAATATTAATTCTGGCTATTCATGAACACCGGATATCTTTCCGCTTACTTGCATTTTCTTCCATTTTTTTTCATCAACGTTTTATATTTTTTAGTGTACAGGTCTTTCACCTCCTTGGTAAAATTTACTCATAAATATATTATTATTATTTAGTTTAGCTATTATAAATGAGACCATTTCCCTTATTTCTTTTTTTGGAAAGTTTATTATTAGTGTAGAGAAACACTGCTTATTTTTATATGTTGATTTTGTATCCTACCACTTTATTAAACATGTTGAATGTATTCATTCTTTCTAAGTTTTTGGATGGAGTATTTATGGTTTTCTATGTATGAGGTCATATTGTCTGCAGACAGTTAAGTTATTTTGCAGTTTAAATGCCTTTTCTTTCTTTCTCTTGCCTATTTTCTGTGGCTAGAATTTCTTCTACTGTGTTGAATAGAAGTGGTAAGAGTAGGCATCCTTGCCTTGGTCCTGATCTTGGAGGAAAAAGCTTTTAACTTTTCACAGTTGATAATGATTTTGGCTATGGGTTTGTCATATACGGCCTTTATTGTGTTGAGGTACATTCTTTTTATATGTACTTTATGGAGAGGTTTTGTCATGAAAATATATTGAATTTTATCAAGATTTTTTTGGCAAAGGTGGGGATAGATAGAGGAATTCATGGCCTCTTTCTAATACTCTTGAGACTAAATACCCCAAGAAATTTGCTGCTGTTGTAGGAATTGAGATCAAGACACTTTGGGAAATTGCATGTATAGGCCAGAATCTTCAGACATTTGGGGGGTAAATACAATGCTAGAAGCCATTTCAGAAGCCACTATTTTCAGAAGAACCTACCAAATCCAACATGAATTTTGTGTGGATTCAGGTTGTAGATTGGGGTCTCTGGGCAGGCATTGGGGTGGTGGGGTGGTGGGGGCACTGTCCATATGATTGGTAAGGTAGACTGGACCATTACTCATAATCAGATGCCACCACTGTTAGTAAATATCTGTGAGTAAGAGAACACTGTTCTGTTTTTGAGTCCAGAATAGAATTACTATGGTACCCCATTTGCCATGGGACAACAGAAAGGGAAGTAGATAGTCAAAAATACCTGTCAGCTTCACATGAGGGCAATTTTTAGAAATTAGTAAGGATTGGATGCTGCTTCTCTGCTCAGCCTGCAAATTCCACCTATAAATGAACTTAATTGGGTTGAAGCAAAAAAGAAATAAAATTGATTGACCAACAAGGAACAGGATAAAATTTAAGAATCACATTTACAGTTTTGGAAAGGTATAATTTTGGAGGGGTAATTTAAATTTTTACTTTGATTCAGACATTCAAACATATATTTGTTAGGCAGTAGCTAGGAATAGTAGGATAGTAAAGGCCAACCCAGAACTGGTTCTCAAGGAACCCAACTTGCAGGTGCTTTGTGTATTGTGGTGTCTTGTGGTTTGCCAACTGTCCATCCTCATCAGTATTCTGTGACGGACCATATAAGTTCTGGCTTCATAGCAATTATGGTAGAAATAGAAATGGAAACAAAATTTGTCTTTGGTAACATCAGTCTCATTGTTCTACATAGGCCTCCTAGGTTCTGGGAGTATCTGTCATCAAACCCCTTCAGATTTACCCATTTACCCACCTCGTATTCTGCTCCCTTTTTCTGATCTTAAAATCTAAACATTGTGCTATTGGAGGTGGTATCATAACTTCTCAGTATTTCCAAGTTTTTTATTTGTAAAATAATGATACCAGTCTCTGAACTATAATTCATTGTGTTGCTAATAAAGATCAAATGAGATAATAAATGGGAAGATATTTTGGAAAGTGTACAAGGCTGTACAAACTTAACAGAAACAGAATGGTTTACAACTCTGGTTGTAAACCTTGACTAGACCTTACAGTTTGGAGAACTTTCCGAAGTACCATTCCCTGGGTTCCTCCCCCAGAGATTCTGATCCAGTTGATCTGGGGTCCTAGAATCAGAATATTTAGGAGTAATTCTGTGTTACAGGCAGTGTTGAGCGTCTGTTTACCCCTTAGAGAGTTCATTACTTCCCCATGACAGGTTTTATTTTTTTAATTTTACATTTTAGGTTTCATAATGAATTATAAAAGTAGGGACTCTATCTCCTTTTAATGGAATTTTAGCCACCAGGAAAATGTTTGCTAAACCACCTTCATTGGACTTTTGATACTTCCCACAGCTTTTGCTGTGTTCTCCCACCCAAGAGGGCAAACACTGGAATGGTCACAGAGTTCATAACCAGAAAAGGAGCGGAGCACCCAGTCGGGCATGTGGCATGAAAGGCTGATGCTGGGTATTTTAAGCCTCAGTATTGTAAACAGAAGTTTAATCTGTTGACTGGGGATTTCTTCATGAACTACATGCCTTTAGAATATTCTGGTGACTCACTTCCCTCCAGAAGTCCCCTTCTCCGTGTTGCCCACTGTCCCCAGCAAACACTGCCAGGTTTGTTCCCTGCTTCCTTGTGTGCATGAAGATAAAAGACTAAAAAAATGGGGGGAGATTTTATAATTGCTGTCATGAACAGCTACATGTTGAAAAAAGGTGAACTAACTTCAGCTGATTATTTTTTCTGTCACAATGTATTTAGTGTGAATTACTCATGTACAATACAAAATTTGATAGGTTTATATATAGCCAACCACATACAGATGAAAATTTCGAATTCAATTTTAAATCATGTGACAACTGGCATTGAATTTCCAGTTATTTTTGCTAAACATCTGTGTAATTTATTTACTAGAATACATTCATATTTACAGTTTTCTTTCATAAAAACAATTCGAAAATGATTGGCTATCTTCTTGTTTACCCAATGCTAAAGGCAAGTCTGAAAATTTGTAACTGCGTTTAAAGCATCACTCTAATCACTGCCAGACACTCCTATATCCTATATTGTGACTTTTGTGTTATTAAAAAAATTGTAGTATCATAATAATTCTTTTGAAAAGTAGAAATAGGAGCCATTAAGCATTGGAGATCGTGCTTTATTTTTCTCTCTCTCTCTCTCTCTGTGTGTGTGTGTGTGTGTGTGTGTGTGTGTGTCTTATGTGTGTGTGTTTTCTTTCTGAGATGGAGTTTCACTCTGCTACCCAGGCTGGAATGCAGTGACGTGATCTCCACCTCCTGGTTCAAGGGATTCTCCTGCCTCAGCCTACCCAGTAGCTGGGATTACAGGCACACGCCACCACACTCGGCTAATTTTTGTCTTTTTGGTAGAGATGGGGTTTCGCCGTGTTGGCCAGGCTGATCTTGAACTGCTGGCCTAACGTGATCTACCCCACTCAGCCTCCCAAAGTGCTGAAATTACAGGTATGAACCAACACACCCCGCTCATGCTTTATTCACTTAGAAAGTCATAGAAAGGTATTTTTTTTCTATATATCCATGACATTGATTGTACCTTGGAGAACTTTCATTTTTCAGCATTCATGCATATCTTGATTTAAGACAGTCTGAAACATAAAGCATCAATTAATCTAATAAACCCAGAACAAGTATTTGCATTATGAAAATGGTTCATCACAGAGGTCTTTAAAAGTTAGCTCTGAAATTGTCAAGCCCATACGTTGCCATTGACATGGTAAATTGAAACTAGTGATTCATTTGTGGGAAATTATCTTAAATTTTTTTGAAGAAAACATTACAAATATATACACAAAGTTGCTTATCATCGTGTTATGTAGGCTTTGAAAAAAAATGAAAATGGCCTAAATACCTAACAACTGTGCAATAGTAAGTAGCATTAAATTTATTGGATGAACAATTATAAAGTTTTTAAAATGAATATTTAAAAATATTATAAATTTTACACTTTAAAATAAGAATCTAAATTTTGTGTTACATGTATTTAATAACAATAAAATAATCTTATAAAATATGGAAGCAATATTTATTAGCATATATTGCAGTATAAATAGTGGCTATGCTACAATTTATATTGAAATTATAGGACATATATACACAAATGGAAAAAGACAAAAGAAATTAAAAAATCAAAATTGTATTATTTAAAGTGTTGAGATCATAGATTTTTTCTATTTAATATTTTAAACATTATTTTACATCAGAACAAGCTTTACCACTTTGAAAATGTAATTAAAGATATTGACTCTATATATAAAAAAATTAGGGACCTTCTCAAATTGTTATCCATATCAGGCCTATCATCTATTCAGATATATAAAGAACTCAGTAAGTTACTTTAGTTTTCATAGTGCATGTTTCATGCAAGATGGTGCTGAACATAAGCAGATTTACAGATATGAACAAGAAAAAACACTAGATATATTAGTATTTGTGTGGGCAAGAGACAGAGGTAGTTACTCAATATCCCATTTGAAAAACAAGACAAAATAGTCAGAAAAAAATGCTGCTGATCAAATTGATGAAAACCTGGGGGCTATTTTTATTTTCTGTGGACAGTAATGCCTCATTATAACAGTGGTGAGTACTGACGAGTTCTTAATAAAACCTAGACTTATCTTTTAAGCACTCAAGCTAAAAAGCAAATAAACACTAAAAAATATTTTGAAGGGAATCTCTCTGAAAAGTATTATACACTTTCCCGCTTTTCTAAACAGTTACCACAGAATTTGACCTTTTCCATTTGACTTACATTTATGGCCCTGCATTACTGAGCTGGTAGCATGCTTCAGTTTGTGTGGTTCTTCTATCTCTTCCTTTGCTATAAAATGTCGCTTTTTAAACAAATGACACAAATCTGTATGGACAGAACCGTCTTCTTCCATTTGAATTTCCTATGTCCAATTTTCTCACATCAGGTAAACACTGTAACAAGCTTTCTTGAGCTTTATGTGTTATATGATTAATAATGTAAATCATGTGGCTCCTCTGGGGAGTAAAGAGCTTGAGGTTTTTGGAAAGATCTTTTGATAACCTAGAGGTCTTGTTCTAAATTCTGAATGTGCAACTGTATTCTGAAGGATTAAGCTTGCAGATGCCTGGCTCTCAGATAAGTGTTGAGTCACAGAACTAATGTTATATTAGAAGCAGAGGGAAATGCTGGTGGACAAATTATGTTTTGTTAATGTATGATATATTTGCTCTTTATATTATGAGAGAGGATGAAAGAATCATGAGTAGACTGCAATGGAAGAAATAATCCAAAAAGGACACCAAGAATTAGAATACATTTAAATTGGCAGAAAATGGTACATAGAAAACTGAAATGCAGAAGAGAAGAGAAAAAAATCTTTTTTAGATTAGATTTTTATATTATTTAATATGTTTGAGGCTTTGTCCTTAGCAATTGAATGTGGGTTTTTCTGAATGTCCAGCAATCTAACTGAAGGAAAGAATTAGGAGATTACATAGTTTCCAAAACATGAGAGGCAGAGGCTAGAAAATTATATTGTCTTTAAATAAAACTGACACTTTAAATGTTGGCATTCTGAAGCTAGTATGAGAGATAACATGGAAAACATGTGTAAACTCAAAATATAACAACCTCACTCCCTCTGGCAAAAATAAACCCCAAAACCAAAACCTCTCCTGCTTCTAAGTTTCTGAGTAGGCAGTTGAACTAAGAGGCACACAAGTGTCCTCTTTAGTGAAGAGATGTAAGGCAGCATTGATGTAAGACTTCAGAGATCTGGGCTCCCAGAGTTACCTTTCTATGACATGAACAAGTCCTGTCCCCCTCTCTATACCTTTGTAAACTATCATTTGTAAAATGAATAATTGGAATAGAACATTGCTGGTTTCCTTTTAGAGCTCAAATAGAAAGTTGTCATCTTTCACAGCTTCTCCCTAACTTTGGAAGAAGTTGATCAATATCTTCTTCTTGAAGCACTTTTTTTTTTTAACCTCCGTGATACATCACTCTCCTAGATTTCCAAAATTCCTTCTTTTTAGCTTTGTCAACATTTTCTTTTCTGCCAACCTTCAAATATTAATTAGAGTTCATAAGTTTCATCTCCAAGACCTCTTTTCTTAGACACTCTAAAATCCTAGGTAACCTTATTCATTCTCATTTTCTGATTTTTTTTAAAGTTAAAATTTAGCATAATAAATAAATTGCATATAGTATAATAAAGAAATTGCATATAGTATAGTAAAATTAGAGAATAATTATAAAGTATACACCTAGGTAAATATCTAGGCAGTAAAACAGTTCTGTGACTCAACACTTATCTGAAAGCCAGATTTCTGAAAGCTCAACCATTTAGAATATAGTTATACATTCAGAATTTAGAACATGGCCTCTAGGCTATCAAAAAGCTTTCCAAAAGCCTTAGTAAAAACACTGGCAGTAAAAAACATGGTCTGTGCTCATAAGCCCTTGAGATTTTTGGGATCATTTGTTTTTGCAGCAAATCTAATATATTCTCCTCTAAAATTTTTACTTTAAAAACCTATTGGTAAGTTTTATGACTGTCTTGATAATCACATTCTTCTTGGCTTTAATGAAAACTATCTTATAATTTACCAGGAATTCATTTTTTATCATTTTTGAATATTTGAAAAGAGTTTGTTTAAAAAATCATGCATGGATGTTAAATTTTATTACATAATCTTTGTCCATTTATTATCCTATTATCTGTTAATGTAGTAAATTACATTGATTTTTTTGAATGTTCAACCAACCATGCATATAAACTTAACTTGGTCATGATAACTTATTCTTTTTAATATTTCTGAATTCAGATTATTAATACAGCTGACCCTTAAACAATATGGGTATGAACTGCCTGGGTCCACTTACATGAAGACATGTTTTCATGTATATTTTCCCCACATTTTGCTACCCCTGAGACAGCAAGACCAACCACTCTTCTTCCTCCTCCTTTTTGGCCTACTCAATGAGAAGATGAAGACCTTTATAATACACTTCCACTTAATGAATAGTAAATATATTTTCTCTTCCTTATGATTTTCTTAATAACGTTTTATTTTCTCTAGCTTACTTTATTGTAATAATATAGAGTATAATACATTGACATACAGAATATGTGTTAATTGACTATGTTCTCAGTAAGGGTTCTAGCCAGCAGTAGGCTATTGGTAATACAGCCTACTGGTATATTGACTCTCAAGTTAAGTTTTCTGGGAGTCAAAAGTTATAAAAGTTATAAAGGGGGTACAGTTCTTCTAACCCCTGCATTGTCCAAGGGTCAGCTATACTTAAGAATTTTGTGCTATAAAAAAATCAACAATGCAAGAATGGCTACATCTCTGTGGCAGCACTGATCCACTTAACATCTTATTCTGGCACCCAGGCAGAAGGAGCAGTTCCTATCTGGAACATTGCATTGTTTGGCAGAAGAGTGCTGGAAGAAACTTGTGATGCCTTTTAAAGCATCTGCTTAGATGTATTTAAATGTGTTCATTAAATTCATCCATATATCATTGGCCCAAACAAGCCTACATATAAGAAGCAAGACCATATTTTCAGGTAGTAAAACTTATGACATAATACAAATTTTAAATAATGTAATTTTAAGAGCAAATATAAAGAAAAGGATCATAAACATTACATATAATCTTAGAAGTTTATATACAGTGCAGGTTTTGGTAATAAATAGGAACAATTTATATTTTAATTCAAAGAAGCAAAAACTCAAGATTTTAGTGTGTTGGAATCAAGATTTGGAGTAGTAGTATTCATACTTGGAAGGTACAAATGGAAGAGTATATTTTAATCAAAACAAATACCCAAATATGAAGATATCCACATTAGAACTGCATGTTAAGAAAGTATATCAGATATCTATTGGTACATAAAAAATTATTTGGAAATGTAACAGATTAAAACAACAAGTGTTTTTTATCCTTATCAGATTCCAGGTCAGGAATATGGGAGCAGTTTAGCTGAGTGGATTTGGCTCAGGGTCTCTCCTGACGTAATAAAAGTGTTGGCAGAGTTGTAGCTATTTCACATTTGACTTAGGGAGGATCCATGACCATACCTCCCTCACTTGGCTGTTGGCTGGCCTCAGACGATCTGCTCAAGACTCACTCATAGCTCCTTCCACAGGGCTGGCTCATAGCCTGCAGCTGGTTCTCCCCCAGAGCAAGTGGTCCAGGAGAGAATGAGACTGCACTCAAGAAGGAAGCTATCATCTTTTCACAATCTAATCTCAGAAGAGGCATCCCCCAGCATTTCCACCATACTCTATTCTTTAGAAGCAAGGTATTCAGTCCAGCCTACAGGCAGGGGGAGAATATGACTACCAGGAGGTGAGGAGCACTGGTGGCTATTTCAGAAGCAGCCTGCCCCAAGAAGTATATATGTTTTTATGAAGATCCATAACTCTGCAAGTGGATAAGGTAAGATGCTGAATGACAATTACTTGATAAAAGATGACTCTCACTTTTTGTTTTATACATGTGTATCATTTAAATTTTTTAAAATAATGATATTGTTCTGTTACTAAAGAACAAAAGTAAATACAAATAACATAAATTGCCAAAGTGATTTTGAAGATCTTCTGCCATGGTGTCTGAATATTCAGGTTTATGTCATTATTAATCTATCACTATAGGGCTTGATAAGAATGTGTGAAAGAGCTGGCCTTGGCCCGAGATCCTGACTTTCTATGTGACAGTCCTGATGAATTTGTCCTGAAGAGGGATTGTGATAATTCTGAGAATAATGTAGATTGGGCTACAGGTTAGCTCTGTGGAAATTAAGGCTTCCATGTCATGGGAGATGCTTCCATTAGGTGAAAACTTGCCAAAAAATTATCCTGATGATAGAGGCTTTTTTCAAGCATAGAAACTTATGAGGATAGAAATTTGGGAGATTTTGGTTGAAAGTGAAAGAAAATCCAAATAAAATTGGGTTTTACACAAGGGAAATATGTTGGCTCAAAAAAATTTCAGAGGCTGAACTAGATTCAGGAGCTGTTTGATTCATAGTTCCACGGTATTATCAGCATTCTGATTCTGTATCTTAATAGGTTTTTCAACTGTGCACTCCTCTGTGTGTTGATTATTCCTCGTGTTTGCAAAAGTGGCAGCATCAAAACTAGAAATTCCAAGATTCATGTCCTTACATCAGCAAATTCAACAAAAAGAAATAAAGTGTTTTCATACGTTAACAGTAAAAAATATTGTTTGCTCTGACTGCCCTAGGCCATGTGTCTATTTCTGATTGGATCATTGCATTGAGGTGATGGTATGTTCAAACTGGCTTTAGCTTATCAAAATTCAATCATAAAGCTGACTTGAGAGGTCAGTTTAAAGGGGGTGAATTTTATCCCAAACCTAAGGCTGAGATGGGGTAAATGAGTACAATATTACAAAAGAAATTTAGAGTAATGTTACCAGAGAATATGAGAACTTGATATTGGGCTTCAAATAAAAAACATTATTACTATACAGGAATATAGTAATTCTCCACACCAATCAGAATGGCTGTTATAAAAAAGTCAAAAAATAACAGGTGCTGGCCAGGTTGCAGAGAAAAAGGAGTGCTTATACACTTTGGTAGGAGTGTAAATTAGTGCATCCATTGTGGAAAACAGTGTAGCAATTCCTCAAAGACCTAAACTCAGAACTACCATTCAACCCAGAAATTTCATTACTAGGTATATACTCAAAGGAATATAAATTATTCTATTATATATGATTATGATATGCAATGAACATTATGTTTATTGCAGTACTATTCACAAGAGCAAAGACATGGAATCAACCTAAATGTCCATCAATGACAGCATGGATAAAGAAAATGTAGTACATATATACCATGGAATACTATGCAGCCATAAAAAAGAATGAGATCATGTCCTTTGCAGGGATATGGATGGAGCTGTAGGCTACTATCCTTAGCAAACTAACACAGGAACAGAAAACCAATATCACATGTTCTCACTTATAAACGGGAACTAAATGATGAGAACAATGAAAATATAAAGGGGGAACAAGAGACACTGGGGCCTATCAGAGGGTGAGGGGTGGGACAAGGGAGAGGATCAGGAAAAATAATTAATGGGTACTAGGCTTAATACCTGGGCAATGAAGTAATCTGTACAACAAACCCTTATGACACAAGTTGAACTATATAACAAATCTGCACATGTACCTCTGAACTTAAAAGTTAAGAAATTTTATTTTAAAGGATTGTTTTTGCTCAAATTTTATAACTTGATAGCCTAACTCAAGCAAAAGGAAATAGAAACATTAACACGTATGTAAAAATTATATAGGCATTTAGTACTTGAAAGATATAAACTTTGAGGCTTAAAATGTTTGTTTCACTATTTCCAAGAATATTTTCATTTTTCCTTTTTTTTAACATTTCCTTAAGGGTTATGACTACTTCTCCAATTTTTCCAGTTATACCCTCTTCTGTGTGTTGACTCTTCTTAGCCCGGCTTCTCTCATAGAGGCAAAACAATTATAAAAGTGGATAAAATAAAGAAAACAACTGATTGTCTCAGTGGACACCTGACAAAACAGGGAAGTGAGTTTCATATTTGCACTGGATTTCTGACTAGGAACACTTTCCAAACTGCAGTACAGGGGGAGCAGATCCTAAAAAGAAAGCAGCATTATCACTAGAGGAAGGAAAGAAATCAAGTTTTGGAGGTATAATTTGTGAGCCAAAGTCTCAGAGGGGAGACGGTTACATAAAGAAGGAACTGCAGAAATATACATAGGGGTCCTCTTGAGTTTTTGTTTGGATATTAAACTCACGGATCCTCTATAGTTGTTTTCTTCCTGGCCCCTCACATTTTCCCTGGCAGAAAACAACTTTGGGGAAGTTGCGAGCCAAATGGAGTGCAAACAAATAAGCTAATCAAAGCTTGGGAAGAGAGAGTAGAAATAAGATGCTTTGTGAGTAATGCTTTGAAAATCTCCAATATATTCCTGAGAACCTAGAAGACCATGAGCAGGGCTCTGTGCAGGCTCAGGAAAGACCTGAGAAGTCTCTATACTTTCACCACTGCTTGACATTCCGGATTTGCAGTAGCGAGAAGTGAAAGCTAAGACAGAGCTCTAAACTGCCTGGCTAAGTAGTGAAGGCATGTCCAACATATGCACAGAGCCCTTCTGCAAACACTGGGAGATATTTTGGTTCCAGGCAATTGGTCCCAGGAAATTTCTGTCCAAGCTTTATTTAACCACAAAGCTAACATGATAGAGACTTCAAAGACCACACCGACAAAGGATACATACTTTATAAAATTTGTATAGAAAAGTCTCTAAGCAAAAATAACTACAGCAAGCAGCCACAGCAAACTCTGGGGAGGGGAGAGATTCTGACTTCCTGAGTTGTCATAATATTCAAAATGTCAAGATTTCAACAAAACCTTATGAGGCATGCAAAGAAACAAAAAGTATGACCCATACACAGGAAAAAAGCAATCAATTGAAACTGTCACTGAGGAAAAGCAAACATTGAACTTATTAGGAAAAGGCTTTAAATCAGTTATTTTAAACATTCTGAAAGGACTAAGGGGAACTGCTATGGTTTAAATTTGTGTCCCCTCTAAAATCCATGCTGAAACTTAATCCTCATTGTGGTGATCTTAAGAGGTGAGGCCTTTGGGAAGTGATTAAGTCATGAGGGCTCCACCATCATGAGTGGGATTACCACCTTCTAGAAGGGCTGGAGGTTGAAGGGAGTGCTCTCTTGCCCTTCCATCCATATTGCCATATGAGGGCACAGTTTTTCATCTCCTCTTAAGGATGCAGCAACAAGGCACCATCTTGGAAGCAGAGAGGGGCCCTCACAAGACACGAATCCTTTTGGCAGTTTGATTTTAGATTTCCTAGCCTCCAGAATGATAAGAAGTAAATTTATTTTATAAATTACTCAGTCTCAGTTATTTGATTATAGCAGCACTAATGAACTAATAAAATATGAGAACAATGACTCACCGAATAGATAATATTAATAAAAATATAGACATTATAAAAATGGAACTAAAAGGAAATTCTGTAGTTCAAAAGTGTACTAAAATAACCTGATAATTTCACTGGAATATCTAAACAGCATATCTGAAGAGGCATAAAAAGAATCAGTGAACTTGAAGATAAATCTGTTGAGATTATCTGGTTGGAGGACAGGTTAAAATGAAAAAAAAATGAACAGAGTTTAAGAGACCTATAGAACACAATCAAACATACCATACTATGCATATTGAGAGTTCTAGAAGAAGAGACAGATAACAAGGCCATTTTCAATGATGGATAACAATTAGACATTAGATCAGCAAAGAAGTAGGTGATTTGAACAACACTATAAAGGAACTAGACCAAGAAGACACCTATAGAACATTCCATCCAATAACAGTGGAATATACATTTTTCTCAGTTATATATAGAGCATTCTTAAAAAATACCACGTTAGGCCACAAAACAAACTCAATAAATTAAAAAAAAAAAACAGAGTATATTTTCCAATAATAATGGAATAAAATTAGAAGTCAAAACAGAAGGAAATTTAACATTTCAAAAATATGTGGAAATTAAACAATATACTGTTAACCAATGGGAAAAGAAGGGAAACCAAAAGGGAAATAGATAACACTTTGAGATAAATAAGAATACAACACACTCAAACCTATGAGAAGCAACAAAAGAAGTGCTCAGAGGGAAATTTATATCTGTAAATGTCCACATTGAAAAAGTCTCGTCAGTAACCTAAATTTCCACCTTAAGAAACTTGAAACAAAGGGAAAATGAATCCCAAAGCAAATGGAAGGAAAATAACACTAAAGATTAAGTAAATGAAATAGAGATGAGAAAAACAACAGAATCAATAACAACAAACTTGGTTAAAGTAATATATTTCTTTTACTTAAAATATAAAGACAGTTAATTAAAATTAAAATATATGCTTTGGAAGTACTAATCATACGAAAAGTGAGTGAATATATTAATATCAGGCAAATAGATTTCAAGAAAAGGATTATTAGAAAGGGGACATTTTCTGCTTATAAACGATTAATTAAGAAAACATAACAACCTCTCTTTGTTCATGCAGACTGTTATAACAAAATATGATAGATGCGGTGGCTTATTTATTTCTCATCCTTCTGGAAGCTGAGATGTTATCCATCATCAAGGCACTGGTAGCCTTGGTGCCTGGCAAGGACCTGCTTTCTGGTTCAGAGATAGTGACTTTTCATTGTGTTCACCCATGGTGCAAGAGAAAAGGCAGCTCTCTGGGGCTTCTTTTATAAAGACACTAATCACCTCACAGAAGGCCCACTTTCTAATACCATCACCTTAGTGAGTAGGTTTAAAACATAGAAATTTTGAGAAAACATAAACATTTAGACCATAGCACAGTCCTAAATAAGAAATGAACCAAATAACAATGTTCAAAATATATAAAGCAAGTTTATGGAACTAAAAAGAGAAATAGGCAAATTTATACATAAAATGATTTTAGCCATCATTCCATTATTAATGCAATAAGTGGTTTGATGCCTCCATCCCCATCACCTATATCTGGCATTTCTCCCCATGTTATCCCCTCCCCCGACCCCCTACCCCCGACTGTCCCTCCTCTAGTCCCCCCCCAGCAGACCTCAATGTGTGATGCTCCCCCTCCCTATGTCTATGTGTTCTCATTGTTCAATACCTGTCTATGAGTGAGAACATGTGGTGTTTGCTTGCTATGTATGTACCTGTGCAACAATCCTGCATGTTCTTCACATGTACCCCAGAGACATAAAGTGCAATAAAATATATATTTAAAAAAATAAAAAAAAATTTTTAAAGGCAATAAAAAATACAATAAGTAAGCAAACAAAAAAGCAAAATCAAAGTCTAGAGAAGTTGAACAACTATTAACTGGGTTGGTATAATCGACATTCCTGGAACACTAAACCTCAACAAAGCAGAATATACATTCTCCTTAAGTGCACATTAAGTAGTCATTAAGATTGGTCACAAAACAAGTCTCAACAAATCCAGATAATTAAAAATAGAGTTTATAAAAACTTTAAACTGCTTATTAATATTGAAATTAATAGGCAAGCTACATACTGGGAAGAAATAATTGCACTATTTATATCTTGCTAAGAGTCTATGTCTAGACAATATAATGCACTCCTAAAATGCAGTAATAAGAGAAAGAACCCTATTTTTAAAAAGTCAAAAAATTTGAATAGACCCTTCATAAAGGATGGACAGTAAGCACATGAAAAGAGCTCACCATCATTAGTAATCAGGGATATACAAATGAGATAGCCCATAGAGCGGTATAAAACTAAAAAGACTGACAATCCCAAGTGTTGATGAGGATGTGAAGCAATCAGAACTCTCATGCATTGCTAACAGGAATATAAAATGGTATAAACCACTTTTTAAAATCTCTGGAAATGTCTTATAAAATTAAAATTCCACCCCCCCTCGACCCAACCCTCCTACTCCCAAGTATCCAACAGAAATGAAAAAAAAGTCTAAAAACACTTGTACAAAATGCTCACCGCGGTTCTATTCATAAAATCCCTAAACTAGAAACAATCCAAATACTCACCAACAGAAGAATGAATAAACATGAGATACTGCTCAATGTGAAGAAGAAAAGTAATAATACTAAAGGTGCCTGCACAGGTAGGGGTAAAATCTAGGTGGCATAGTAGAGATTGACTTTGTAGGTGGTCAAGAAAACTTCTGGAGTGAATATTCTGTATCTTAATAGTTTTGCGGGTTATATGGCTATGTGCATTTGTCAAAATTAATTGAACTGTACTTTGAAAATCTCTACATATCACCATAAATAATAAAAGAGAAATCCAGCCGGGCACGGTGGCTCACACCTGTAATCCCAGCACTTTGGGAGGCTGAGGCGGGCAGATCACAAGGTCAAGAGTTTAAGACCAGCCTGACCAACATGGTGAAACCTCATCTCTACTAAATACAAAAATTAGCTGGGCATGGTGGTGTGTGCCTGTAATCCCAGCTATTCAGGGAAGCTGAGGCAGGAGAATTGCTTGAACTCAGCAGGGGGAGATTGCAGTGAGTGGAGATCGCATCACTGCACTCCAGTTTACATGACAGAGCTAGACTCCATTTCAAAAAAAAAAAAAAAGAAATACTTCTTGGAACAAGGTAGGTACAAATAAATGGAAACTTCTCTTTTTTTTTTGCCTCCCTAAATACAGTTTTATTTCTCTCATTTTTAAGGTTAAACTAGAGACAAAATGAAAAATTAAAAACTCTTGTTAAGGGAGAATAGTAATATTAAGCAAGTTGGAGAGAATACCTTAGAAATTCAACCATAACATGGTGTTGTTTTGAGTTTCTATAGTTTTATGCTGC
Source organism: Ateles fusciceps (assembly GCA_036589455.1). Lineage (NCBI taxonomy): Eukaryota > Metazoa > Chordata > Mammalia > Primates > Atelidae > Ateles > Ateles fusciceps. The sequence continues at coordinate 9,316,144 of JAZHEH010001266.1, read as the reverse complement.
AGTGATGGAAGTTAGAGTTTATTCAATACACTTCATGTTTCAAAAATACATGTTATTGAAGAGACACTTTATCATTCCCTAACACCTGCAGAGGCTCATAACCCACTCTCTTTGTATCTTTAAAGTTCTTGGTGGATAAGCAGAAATGAGGAATATTTAAAAGTTCTTTGACTTCTCACCTGCTGACTCTAAGTGTAAGGAGAATCTTTAATCAAATAAACTGTAATTCTTTGGGTATAATATTTTATATATTTTTTGCTAATGTTGAGGTGGTTTTCTATTCTTTTAAATGAATGCTGACTTTCTGAATTGATCTTCAATATTCCATGAGAAATTAATTATTGATAAAACATTTCTTATTAAAGTCTAAGCTTTCCGTTCTGTCAAAATAATTTCTTGATGGAGATAGCCTGCTGCCTTTCCCAAACTGATACCAGGCAGTTACTCCCCCTTTTAAAACTTTCAGTAAAGTGCAAATAAAGCCACTTTGATATTTTCAATACAACTGAGATAGCATATATTTTGCAAAAAGATTGTATTAATAGTTATCTAATGTCAGAGAAAAAAATTAGAATACAAGATATGAAAATAGGCAATGAAATCCTATTATTACTAGTTTTTCCCTACATTTTGTCTTATGGGAAAGAGATTTTTTTTTCACCAAATACCTTGCAGATTTTTTTTAGCATTCTCTCTAAGTATGCAGTTCTCAATCCCTGATTGTCAAATTTGTGATGATCAGAGATGCAGTGAAATCAGAAAAACCTGCTGTGAATTATGGCTGTGCTATGTTATCACGAACCTAAACATAAAAGCCAAAACTATAAGATTTCTAAAAGAAAATATGTGCTAATATCTTTGCAACCTGGGGTAGGCAAAGATGTATTAGGAGAGTTTTTTTTTTTTTTCCTTGTAAAACCTAGACACGGAAGACATTTGCTTTCATCTTCCATTCTGGATATAAACATGCCTTCTGACACAAAGAATCACTGTTTTTGCTTGGAAATTCAGCTCCTCTCCACTCTTAGTGATGTGGTTGGCATGGAGCCCTGCTCACAAGGACTGGTGGTGGACATATGAAACAGATCTAAGTCAATCAAGGTGTCCCTTTCCTCTGTCCTTCTTGATTTGTTCAGGAATGTGCAGATGACCTGAGCCAAGCCTATCAGAGTATATCTCTCTTTAGAAGAAATTCCAGAACAAGAGGTATTATATAAAGACACTACCTTTTTTAAATTGAGTTTGACTGGGTTTGCAAGTCCTGTAAATTCTGACAGACATTTTGCAATCATGAGGAAAGAGCCCTTTGATTACAGATGCAGCATAGAGGAAGTGGAGCTAAGAGACTGAATGAAATTAGATATGGATGATGTTGTTTTAGCCTTTGTTTCCAGCTGGACCTGATGTCAGATGTACCCTTGGACTATTCAGTGGCTGGAAACAATATATTCTGCTTTTTGCTTGAGGCTACATTGAATTGGATTTTTCTATGCAACTGGAAGTATCTGCACTAATATTATCTATGACACAGAATTAGTAAGATGTACTCTTGTAAGAATATCTAGAAATCGTTTTGTGATATGGCTATGTAGTAAAATGGGGGAAAGTTAGTATTTTAATCCTCTATCACTTATTGGCTGTGTTATCTTTTATTTTTAATTTTATTTATCAAGCATTTACCCTCTCACAGCCACTGTGAGGGTAATTTTAGACACTTTATGAAATTTATTCCTTCCACCAATTCAATAAAGTTGTTATTTTTAACTCTTTTCACAAATAAGGGACCCAGGGTTCAGAGAAGTTATGCAATATTCCTCTTGTCACATAACAGGTAAATAACAGGAATTTGAATTGCTCCATGACTCCAGATATGTGCTATTTGTTATCACTTAACATCTTTGAGCAGTTTTCATCTGTAAATTGCGAACAATAATAATTCCCACTATTACTATATTACAGCCTTATTGTAGGGCTAAACCATGCAAGTACTTTATAAGCTACAAATGACTGTGTCATTTTCACTATTTTGTTATTTTACTTCCTAAGATACAAGGTCTCACTCTGTCATCAAGGCTGGAGTGCAGTGCCATGATCATGGCTCATTGGAGCCTCAAACTCCTGGGCTCAAGCAATCCTCCCACCTCAGTCTTCTGAGTAGCTAGGACTACAGGTGCATGCCCCCATGCTCAACTGGTTATTTACGTTTTGTAAGATGAGGTCTTGCTATGTTCCCCAGGCTGTTCCTGAACTCCTGACCTCAAGCAATCCTCCTGCCTTAGCCTCTTAAAGTGTTGGAATTATAGGTGTGAGCCACTGTACCCAGCCAGGTTCACAGTTATTAAACCAGATTTAAATGCAGTGGTTAACAAGATTGTTTCCATCCTATATGTGTAGTTCATTGATACTTGAGCCCCAGGAAGATGTCTATAAAAGCCATTGTTAATATAAATTTATAATTTTTGGCAACTGCTGCATTTACCTTTCACTTTTGTCCACTGTCCTGTAGATCCTCACCCTATGCCTTCGAAGTAAAAAGCACAAAAGTTTAACTAGCTTTCAAAAAACACGTTAACTTTCATGGCTCCTATTTCTCAAGCAAGGAGTCAGGGGAGAGGCAAGGTGGGAAAAGACTGGGAGTTAGTATTTGCAGAGAAAAAATACAGGGCATTTTAGTAAAAGAGACCAATCATAAAAGATGGAGAGCTGAAAAAAAATTGTGATTGAAGGAGTAGGCTAGCTGTTCTCAACTCTGACTAGACAATATTATCTATGGATCTTTAAAAAAAATACCTGTAACTGGGTTGCACCCTTGATCAATGAAATCAGATTTCATGGCTGGGGCACATGGTATTTTCTTTAAAGCTCCACAGGTGATTTCAAGGTGCAGCTGGGGGCTTGAAGGCTCCTAGAATAAAGCAGTAAAAAGTGACACTTTTCTTTACATAATTGTGTATATTTTTATGTGTTTCAATGATTAACTTACCTATTAATTAATAAACTTACTAATGTGCATTTATTCACTCATTCATCCTTTTAAACAGTGAATCAGTTATCCACCCATTCACCCATTTATTTAGCCTCTCATTTATTTGTTCACTTATTCATCCACTTAGCTAGCCAGTGATCTAGTCAATCCATGGATATTTATTGAGTGCCTAAGCTCTGTGTTTCTAGAGGTATAAAAGTGAACATGACAGGAGAGGTCACTGCTTCATAAAACCACCAGCTGGTTATGGCATTTTTTCTCAGAGTGAGTGAAACAGTGCTAAGAAACATTATTTCTTTGGCTTATGAAAAGATATTTTGAGAAACAATTGCTTATGGACTAATTCTGAAGTTATGGAAATTTTTCCTTTAATATTATTTGCATGGAATGGTAATATATCTGTATCACTGGCACATTTAAGGATACTGGAAATTCTAATTTTAAATTTGCTGAAGTGAGATGATGACTGATGGAAATAAATAATGCTTAATTACCACTTCCCTCCCACCTTATACCAAATAAAGTTCAGCTTAATATCTTCAGCTGAAAGATAACAGAGAATTATTATAAGTAACTTTGGTTCAACGCTTAATTCCTTTTCTATTTGCAGGTATTTCTAATCTTCATTAAAAGGCTCATTTATATATCTTTTAACCCATTCAATTAAAACTCTCCAACCTCCCACCTTATCAAACTGAGCCAAATTCAGTGTTGATATGCTCTGTTTTAGTTGTGGCTCATTTGTTTGTACTGATTCACTGAGCCTTAATATAGCTCATGTTAACAGAGTCCATGGTTACTGATTTGAGTGAGAACAGGGTGTAAGTACTACATGTTCTTAGACTTCAATACCAGCTCGATCTTTCTCAATTGCTGAATCCCAGGATTGTTAAAGATGTTTTATTCCAAGGGAATAGTATACATTTTTAAGTGGTTGTCTTTACTTTTTAAAAAAGGATTTGTCACATGTTATCACAAATGAATAATATCCGGATTGTACCAATTTTATACATTCTTAAATTTTTGTAACTCCCCACTTTCATGTGTAATTTCCTGGAACAGGGTCTTCTCAGCTGAGTTGCTAGAAATGTCCATGATAGGTGCGATGGCCTTGACAGCTTAAGCTCTTTAGAATTATTTTTGTCTTTCCCTGTCTTCATGAAATTAGAAATTTTTAAATGTAAGTATTTGTTAAATAATTTTTAGTGTAAGCATAATATAAGCACATATTAATTTTTTTTCCAATGGCAAAAAAAGGATGCAAAGAAGTAAAAATATATCAACTTTATTTTTCCACTACCAATCCCATTCCATACAAAGTTAACTAGCGTTTCTTAAGAACATCTAGAAATTATGTACGTAGATAACATTGCAGCATAGATTCCCCCAAAAAGATTAAGGAAGAAAGAGACAATTTATCTATCCAGTCTCTACTTCCAATTGATAAAAAGTTTACACAACAAGCTGTAACTCCCTTAAACTTCCAGTCTGAACATGCATGGATACTGGGCAGCATCTACTGGGGAAGCGCTGAGGCAGGATATGAAAGGTGTCTGGTAGGGATATGAAGTAAAATAATGTCAAATTAAGCCTCCTCCTCCATGAAAGCTTTTGCATTTTCCACTGCCCAGTGAGAAATGCAAAAGGTTTCATGGAGGAAAAAGAGTCAAGTGAGACTAAGAGTATGAAGTGGTACGTAGAGATATTTAACATATTTTATATGTAAAATTGTGCGCTCGTGTGTGTGTGTGTGTGTGTGAGAGAGAGAGAGAGACATTTTAAGTACTGAAAAACTATCAATCTTTTTTTCAACTTTTGTTTTAGGTGCAGGGGGATGCATGTGCAGGTTTGTTACACTGAGTGATGCTAAGCTTTGGATTACAAATGACCCAGGTGCTGGCATAGTAACTAATTGTTTTTCAACTTTCCCTCCTGACCTCCCTGCTCTAGTAGCCCCCAGTTACTGCTGTTGCCAACTTTGTGTCCATGAGTACCCATTGTTTAGCTCCCACTTAAAAGTGAGAACATGAAGTATTTGGTTTTCTGTTTCTGCATTTCCTTAGGATTATGACCTCTAGCTGAATCCATGTTGCTGCAAAGGACATGATTTTATTCTTTTTTATGGCTGTGTAGTATTCCATGGTATATATGTATCATGTTTTCTTTATCCATTCCATCACTAATGGAAACCTAGATAGATTTTATGTCTTTGTTATTGTGAATAATGTTGTGATGAACATGTGAGTACATCTGTCTTATTGGTAGAATGATTTATTTATTTATTTATTTATTTATTTTTTATTATACTTTAAGTTCTGGGATACATGTGCAGAATGTGCAGGTTTGTTACATAGTTGTACATGTGCCATGGTGGTTTGCTGCATCCATCCTCCATCATCTACATTAGGTATTTCTCCTAATGCTATCCCTCCCCTTGCTTCCCATCCCCCGATAGGCTTCAGTGCATGATGTTCCCCTCCCTGTGCCCATATGCTCTCATTGTTCAACTCCCACTTATGAGTGAAAAATGCAGTGTTTGGTTTTCTTTTCCTGTGTTAGTTTGCTGGGAATGATGATTTCCAGCTTCATCTATGTCCCTGCAAAGGACATGAACTCATTCTTTTTTTATGGCTGCATAATATTCCATGGTTTATCTGTGCCACATTTTCTTTATCTAGTCTATTGTTGATGGGCATTTGTGTTGGTTCCAAGTCTTTCCTATTGAGACTAGTGCTGCAATAAACGTACATGTCCATGTATCTTTATAGTAGAATGATTTGTAATCTTTTGAGTATATACCCAGTAATGGGATTGCTGGGTCAAATGGTATTTATGGTTCCAGATCCTTGAGTAATTGCCACACTGTCTTCCACAATGGTTGAACTAATTTACACTCCCACCAACAGTATAAAAACATTTCTATTTCTCTGCATCTTCTCCAACATCTGTTGTTTCCTGACTTTTTAGTGATCACCATTCTAACTGGCATGAAATGGTATCTCATTGTGGTTTTGATTTGCATTTCTCTAATGACCAGTGATGATTAGCTTTTTTTCATATGTTTGTCAGCCATATAAATGTCTTCTTTTGAAACAATGTCTGTTTATATACTTCATCCAATTTTGATGGGTTTTTTTAATTGCATTTTAGGTTTTGGGGTACATGTGAAGAACATGCAAGATTGTTGCATAGGTACACACATGGCAGTGTGATTTGCTGCCTTCTTCCCCATCACTTATATCTGGCATTTCTCCCCCCATGCTATCTCTCCCAAACTCCCCACCCCCCGCTGTCCCTCCCCTATTTCCCCCCCTCCCCGACAGACCCCAGTGTGTGATGCTCCCCCTCCCTGTGTCCATGTGTTCTCATTGTTCAACACCCACCTATGAGTGAGAACATGCAGTGTTTTGAGTTGTTTTTTCTTGTAAATTTGTTTAAGTGCCTTGTAAATTCTAGATATTAGCCCTTTGTCAGATGGATAGATCGCAACATTTTTCTCCCATTCTTTAGTTTGCCTGTTCAATCTGATAATAGTTTCTTTTGCTGTGCAGAGTGATTTAGTTTAATTAGTGTATTTTTACTTTTGTTGCCATTGCTTTCAGTGTTTTGGTCATGAAGTCTTGCCCAGGCCTATGTCCTGAATGGTATTGCCTAGGTTTTCTTCCAGGGTTTGAATGGGTTCAGGTCTTAGATTTAAGTCTTTAATCCATCTTGAGTTAATTTTTGTATAAGGTGTAAGGAGGGGGGCCCAGTTTTGGTTTTCTGCATATGACTAGTCACTTTTCCCAACACCATTTTTTACATAGGGAATGCTTTCCCCATTGCTTGCTTTTTTTTTCAGGTTTGTCAAATATCAGATGGTTGTAGATGTGTGGCATTATTTCTGAGGCCTCTGTTCTGTTCCATTGGTCTATATATCTGTTTTGGTACCAGTACCATGCTGTTTTGGTTACTGTAGCCTTGTAGTATAGTTTGAAGTCAGGTAGCATGATGCCTCCAGCTTCGTTCTTTTTGCTTAGGATTGTCTTGGCTATAAGGGCTCTTTTTTGGTTCCATATGAAATTTAAAGTAGTTTTTTCTAATTAGGTGAAGAAAATCAGTGGTACATTTATGTGAATAGCATTGAATTTATAAATTACTTTGGGCAGTATGGCAGTTTTCACAATATTGATCCTTCCTATCCATGAGCATGGAATGTTTTTGCATTTGCTTGTGTCCTCTCTCATTTTCTTGAGCAGTGGTTTGTAGATCTCCTTGAAGAGACCCTTCACATCCCCTGTAAGTTGTATTCCTAGATATTTTATTCTCTTTTTAGTGATTGTGAATAGGAATTCACTCATGATTTGGCTCTCTATTTGTCTATTATTGATGTACAGGAATGCCTGTGATTTTTGCACATTGATTTTGTATCCTGAGACTTTGCTGATCTTGCATATCAGCTTATGGAATTTTTGAACTGAGATGTTGGGGTTTTCTAAATATACAATCATGTCATCTGCAAACAGGCAATTTGACTTCCTCTCATTCTATTTGAATATGCTTTATTTCTTTCTCTTGCCTGATTGCCCTGGCCAGAACTTCTAATACTATGTTAAATAGGAGTGGTGAGAAGGGCATCCTCGTCATGTGCTGGTTTTCAAAGGGAGTGCTTCCAGCTTTTGCCCATTCAATGTGATATTGTCTGTGGGTTTGTCATAAATAGCTCTTATATTTTAAGATATGTTCCATCAATACCTAGTTTATTGAGTATTTTTAGCATGAAGGGGTGTAGAATTTTGTCAAAGCCTTTTCTGCATTTATTGAGATAATCATGGTTTTTGTCATTGGTTCTGTTTATGTGATGGATTACATTTATTGATTTGTGTATGTTGAACCAGCCTTGCATTGCAGGGATGAAGCTGACTTAATCATAATTCATAAGCTCTTTGATGTGCTGCTGGATTTGGTTTGCCACTATTTTACTGAGATTTTTTGCGTCAATATTCATCAGGGTTATTGGCCTACAATATTCTTTTGGTGTTGTGTCTCTGCCAGGTTTTGGTATCAGGATGATGCTGGTCTCATAAAATAAGTTAGGGAGGAGTCCCTCTTTTTCTATCATTTGGAATACTTTCAGAAGGAATGGTACCAGCTCCTCTTTGTACCTCTGGTAGAATTCAGCTGTGAATCCATCTGAACCTGGGCTTTTTTGGTTGGTGGGCTAATGATTACTCTCTCAATTTCAGAACTTGTTATTGGTCTCTTCAGGGATTTTACTTCTTTCTGGTTTAGTCTTGGGAGGGTGTATGTGTTAAGGAATTTATCCATTTCTTCTAAATTTCTAGTTTATGTGCATAGAAATGTTTATAGTGTTCTCTTATGGTAGTTTATATTTCTGTGGGACCAGTGGTGATATCCCCTTGATTATTTTGTATTGTGTCTCTTTGAGTTTTCTCTCTTTTCTTCTTTATTAGTTTGGCTAGCAGTCTATTTTGTTAATCTTTTCAAACAACCAGCTCCTGGATTCATTGATTTTTTGAAAGTTTTTTTGTGTGTCTCTATCTCCTTCAGTTCTGCTCTGATCTTAGTTCTTGTTTTCTGCTAGTTTTTGAATTCATTTGCTCTTGCTTCTCTAGTTCTTTCAATTTGTTAGGGTGTCGATTTTAGCTCTTTCCCACTTCTTCCTGTGGGCATTTAGTGCTGTAAATTTCCCTCTAAACACTGCTTTAGCTGTCTCCCAGAGATTCTGGTACATTGTGTCTTTGTTCTCATTGGTTTTAAATAACTTATTTATTTCTGCCTTAGTTTAGTTATTTATCCAGTAGTCATTCAAGAGCAGGTTGTTCAGTTTCCATGAAGTTGTGTGGTTTTGAGTGAGTTTCTTAATCCTGAGTTTTAATTTGATTGCACTGTGGTCTGAGAGACTGTTATAATTTCCATTCTTTTGCATTTGAAGAGAAATGTTTTACTTCCAATTATGCAGTCAATTTTACATTAAGTGTTATGTGGTGCTGAGGAGAATGTATATTCTGTTGATTTGGGGTGGAGAGTTCTGTAGATAACTATTAGGTCCACTTGGTCCAGAGCTGAGTTCAAGTCCTGAATATTCTTGTTCATTTTCTGTCTCATTAATCTGTCTAATATTGACAGTGGGGTGTTAAATTCTTCCACTATTATTGTGTAGAAGTCTAAGTCTTTTTGTACATCTCTAAGAACTTGCTTTATGAATCTGGGTTCTCCTGTATTGGGTGCATACATATTTAGGATAGTTAACACTTCTTGTTGCATTGATCCCTTTATCATTATGTAATGCCCTCCTTTGTCTCTTTTGATCTTTGTTGGTTTAAAGGCTGCTTTATCAGAGACTAGGATTGTAACTCCTGCTTTGTTTTGCTTTCCATTTACTAGGCAAATATTTCTCCATCCCTTTATTTTGAGCCTATGTATGTCTTCGCACGTGAGATGGGTCTCCTGAATACAGCACACTGAGGGGTCTTGACTATTTATCCAGTTTTCCAGTCCATGTCTTAATTGGGGCATTTAGCCTGTTTACATTTAAGGTTAATATTGTTATGTGTAAATTTGATCCTGTCATTATGATGCTAGCTTGTTATTTTGCCTGTTAGTTGATGCAATATCTTCCTAGTGTCAATGGTCATTACAATTTGGTATGTTTTTGCAGTGGCTGGTACTGATTTTTCCTTTCCATATTTAGTTCTTCCTTCAGGAGCTCTTGTAAGGAAGGCCTGGTGGTGACAAAATCTCTCAGCATTTGCTTGTCTGTAAAGGATTCTATTTCTCCTTTGCTTATGAAGCTTAGTTTGGCTAGATATAAAATTTGGGATTGAAACTTCTTTAAGAATGTTAAATATTGGCTCCCCCTTTTCTGACTTGTAGGGTTTCTGGCAAGAGATCTGCTGTGAGTCTGATGGGCTTCCCTTTGTGGGTAACCCAACCTTTCTCTCTGGTTACCCTTAACATTTTTTCCATCATTTCAACCTTGGTGAGTCTGAAGATTATGTGTCTTTGTGTTTCTCTGCTCGAGGAATATCTTTGTGGTGGTCTCTGTATTTCCTGAATTTGAATGTTGGCTTGCCTTGCTAGGTTGTGGAAGTTCTCCTGGATAATATCTTGAAGAGTGTTTTTTAACTTGGTTCCATTCTCCCTGCCACTTTCAGGAACACCAATCAAATGTAGGTTTGCTTTTTTCACATAGTCCCATATTTCTTGGAGGCCTAGTTCATTTCTTTTCATTCGTTTTTCTCTAATCTTGTCTTCTTACTTTATTTCATTGAGTTCATCTTGAATTTATGATATCCTTTCTTCCACTTGATCATTCGTCTATTGATACTTGTGTATGCTTCACGAAGTTCTTGTGCTGTGTTTTTCAGCTCCATCAGGTCATTTATGTTCTTCTCCAAACTGGTTATTCTAGTTAGCAATTCTGCTTCTCCTTTTTCAAGGTTCTTAGCTTTCTTGCATTGGGTTAGAACGTGCTCCTTTATCTTGGAGGCGATTGTTATTACCCACCTTCTGAAGCCTAATTTTGTCAATTCATCAAACTCATTCTCCATCCAGTTTTGTTCCCTTGCAGGCAAAAAGTTGTGATCCTTTGGAGGAGAAGAGGCATTCTGGTTTTTGGAATTTTCAGCCTTTTTGTGCTAGTTTCTCCTTATCTTCATGGATTTATCTACCTTTTGTCTTTGATGTTGGTGACCTTCAGATGGAGTTTTTGTGTGGACATCCTCTTTGTTGATGTTGATGCTATTCCTTCTGTTTGTTAGTTTTTCTTCTAATAGTCTGCTGGAGTTTGCTGTAGGTCCACTCCAGACTCTATTTGCCTGGGTATCATGAGCAGAGGCTGCAGGGCAGCCAAGATTGCTGCCTGTTCCTTCCTCTGGAAGCTTTGTCCCAGAGGGGAAACCCACCATCCAGAGCTTTCCTGTATGAGGTGTCTGTCAACCCCTGCTGGGAGATGTCTCCCAGTCAGGGTGCTGGGAGTCAGGGACCCACTTGAGTAGGCAGTCTATCCCTTAGCAGAGTTCAAGTGCTGTGCTGGGAGAGCCACTCCTCTTTTGGAGCTGACAGGGAGGAATGTTTAAGTCTACTGAAGCTGTGCCCACTGTTGCCCCTACCCCCAGGTGTTCTGTCCCAGGGAGATGAAAGTTTTATCTATAAGCCCCTGACTGGTGCTGCTGCCTTCTTTCAGAGAATCCCTGCCCAGAGAGAAGGAATCTAGAGAGACAATCTTGCTGCAGCTGCTTTACTATGCTGTGATAAGTTCCACACCCAGTTTGAACTTCTCAGTGGCTTTGTTTACACTGTGAGGGGAAAAACTGCCTACTGAAGCCTCAGAAATGGTGGACGCCTCTCCCCTCACCAAGCTCAAGCATCCCAGGTCCATTTAAGACTGCTGTGCTGGCAGTGAGAATTTCAAGCCAGTGGATCTTAGCTTATTGGGCTCCATGGGGGTGGGATCTGCTAAGCAAGACCACTCAGCTCCCCTGGCTTCAGCCCCCTTTCCAGGGAGTGAACGGTTCTGTCTTGCTGGTGTTTCAAGTACCACTAGGGTACAAAAAAACTCCTGCGGCTAGCTCAGTATCTGTCCAAATGGAGGCCCAGTTTAGTGCTTGAAACCCAGGGCCCTGGTATTATATGTACTGGAAAGAATCTCCTTGTCCACGGGTTGCAAAGAGCATGGGAAAAGTGTAATATCTGGGCTGGGATGCACCATCCTTCACTGCATGGTCTCTCATGGCTTCCCTTGGCTAGGGGAGGGAGTTCCCCAACCCCTTGTACTTCCTGGGTGAGGCAATGCCCCATCCTCCTTCAGCTCACCCTCCATGGCCTTCACCCACTGTCTAACCAGTCCCAGTGAGATGAACCAGGTACCTCCATTGGAAATGCAGAAATCACCCACCTTCTGCATTGGTCTCACTGGGAGCTGCAGACTGGAGCTGTTTCTATTCAGCCATCTTGCCATCCTCCTCAATTTGTTTTCTTATAGCTATATACTGACTAATGAAATTTCTGGGTTGAATAGTAGTTCTAAGTGCTTTGAGAAATTGCCATTCTGCTTTCCACCATGGTTAAAGTAATTTACATTCTTACCATCAGTGTATAAACATTCTCTTTCTCCACAGCCTTGCCAGTATCTATTACTTTTTGACTTTCTTATAGCCATTCTGACTGGTATGAGATGGTATCTCATTGTGGTTTTGATTTGCATTTCTCTGATGATTACTGATGCTGAGCTGTTTTTTATATGTTTGTTGGCCACTTGTGTGCCTTCTTTGAGAAATGTCTGTTCATGTCTTTTGACCATTTTTATTGGGGGTATTTGTTTTTTTTATTTGTTCATTTGTTTAAGATCCTTATAGGTTCTGGATATTATACTTTTGTTGATACATAGTTTGTGAATATTTTCTCCCATTCTGTAGGTTTCTGTTTGCTCTGTTCATAGTTTATATTGCTGCAAAGAAGCTATTTAGTTTAATTAGTCCCCATTTGTCAATTTTTGTTTTTGTTGCAATTGCTTTTGAGGATTTAGTCATAAAATTCTTTCCCAAGGCCGATGTCCAGAATGGTGTTCCCTAGGTTTTCTTCTAAGATTCTTATAGTTTGAGGTCTTACATATAAATGTTTAATTTATCTTGAGTTAATTTTTCTATATAGTGAAATGGCTAGCCAGCTATCCCAGTACCATTTATTGAATAGAAAGTCCTTTCTCCATTGCTTACTTTTGTTGCTTTGTCAAAGTTCAGATGATTGTAGGTGTGCAGCTTTAATTCTGTTGTCTCTATTCTGTCCCATTCAGCTATGTGTCTGTTTTTGTAGCAGCCAACTGCTGTTTTTTGTTACTGTAGCCTTACAGAATAGTGTGAAGTCAGGTAATGTGATGCTTCTGGCTTTTTTTTTTTGTTGTTTCTTAGGATTGCTTTGGCTACTCGGGCTCTTTTTTGGTTACATATGAGTTTTAGAATGTTTTTTTCTAATTTTGTGAAAAATCATATTGATAATTTGATAGGAATAGCATTGAATCTGTAGATTCCTTTGGGCAGCATAGCCATTTTCATGATATTGATTCTTCCAATCAAATACCTTCCATTTCTTTGTGTCATCTCTGATTTCTTTTAGCAGTGTTTTGTAGTTCTCCTTGTAAAGATTTATCACCTCCTAGGTTAGATGTATTTCTAGGTATTTTATATTTTGTGTGTCTGTTTTAAATGGGATTGCATTCTTATTTTGACTCTAAGCTTGGCTACTGATTTTTGTATTGATTTTTTTATCCTGAAACTTTCTTTACTGAAGTTGATTATCAATCCCAAGAGACTTTCAGTGGAGTCTTTGGGATTTCTAGGTATAGAACCGTATCATTCACAAGGAGAGATTGTTTGACATCTTCATTTCCCATTTGTATGCCATTTATTATTATTATTATTATTATTATTATTATTATTATTGCTTATCTGATTGCTCTACCTAGCACTTCCAATACTATGTTGGATAGCAGTAGTGACAGTGGGCATTCTTGTCTTCTTCCAGTTCACAAGGGAATGCTTTCAACTTTTGCTTACTAAGTTTGATATTGGCTGTGGGTTTGTTATAGATGACTCTTATTATTTTGAGATATGTTCCTACAATGACTAGTTTGTTGCGGGTTTTTATCATGCAGGAATATTCAATTATAATGAAAGATTTTTTATGTCTATGGAAATGATCATATGGTTTTTGTTTTTAACTCTATGTGTTGAATCACATTTATCGATTTGTATCTGTTGAACCAACTTTGCACCCCAGAAGTGAAGCCTACATGATCATGTTGACATAACTTTTCAAAGGCTGTTAAATTCAGTTTGCTAGTATTTTGTTGAAGGTTTTTGTATCTCTGTTCATCAGGAATATTGACCAATAGTTTTCTTTTTCGTTGTGTTTTTGCCAGGTTTTGGTATTAGAGTAATGGTGGCTTCATAAAATGAGTTAGGGAAGAGTCCAACCTCCTTGATTTTTGGAATAATTTCAGTAGAACTGGTACTAACTCTTCATTGTACATCTAGTAGAATTCACCTGTCAGTTCATCTGGTCTGGGGTTTTTCTTGATCGCTGGGTATATTAGTCAGGGTTCTCTAGAGGTGCAGAACTAGTAGGATACATATGAGTTCATATATATATATGAGTTTATATATAGATATGAGTTTATATATATACATAATAAACATACTATATAATATATAAATACTTAATAAACATATATATATATGTTTATTAAATATTAACCTACATGATCACTAAGTCCCATAATATGCTGTCTGCAGGCTGAGGAGCAAGGAGAGACAGTCAGAGTCCCAAAACTGAAGAACCTGAAGTTCAATGTTTGAGGGCAGGAAGCATCCAGCATGGAAGAAATATGTAGGCTGGGAGGCTAGGCCAGTCTTTCCTTTTCATGATTTTCTGTCTGCTTTATATTTGCTGGCAGCTGATTAGATTGTGCCTATCAGATTATATTGTGCCCACCAGATCTGCCCTTCACGGCCCACTGACTCAAATGTTAATTTCTTTTGGCAACATCTTCACAGAAACACGTAGTGATCCTAAATATCACAATAGCCTTTTTATTACTGATTCAATTTCAGAACTCAATATTGGCCTGTTCGGTATTTCAGTTTCTTTCTGTTTCAATCTTGGGAGAGATTGTGTGTTTCCAGGAATTTATCTATTTATCTGTTTACTCTTTTTCTAGTTTGTGTGTGTAGAAGTGCTCATAATAGTCTCTGAGAAAGTTTCATATTTCCATATTTCTATATTTCTGTGAGTTTGCTTGTAATGTCACCTTTTTCATTACTGCTTGTGTTTGTTTGGATTTTCTGTCTTTTTTTTTTTCCTTGTTCACTTTGTTAGTGATCTGTTGATCTTGTTTGTCCTTTTGAATAATTAATTTTTTTGTTGCATTGATTCTTTGTATGGAAGTTTGAATATCAATTTCATTCAGTTTTGCTCTGATTTTAGTTATTTCTTTTCTTCTGCTCACTTTGGGCTTAGCTTGTTCTTGCTCTTGTTTTCCTAGTTCCTTAAGATGTAATGTTAGATGGCTAAAATAAGATCTTCCTAAATTTTTGAGGTAGGCATTTAGCACTATAAACTTTCCTCCTAACACTGATTATTTTTGTATCCCAGAGATTGTGATATGCTGTATTTTTGTTTTCATTCATTTCGAAGAATGTTTTTATTTCTAGCTATATTTTTTTTTTACCCAAAAGTCATTCAGGAGCAAGTTGTTTAATTTCTATGTAATTGTGTGGTTATGGGGTTATTTTTGATATTGATTTATATTTTTATCCCACTGTGCCCAAAAGTTTTTTTTTTTTTCTTTCCCTTTACCCCCTCCTTAGGGTGTGCAACAATTGGGATGCTGGGTAATGCTTTGCTTCTATAGCCCTATGCACTTATGTTGGCAGGTAGGGTGTGGTGGCTCAGGCTTCTGATCCAGGTGAGCTGGTGCTCTGAGATCTAGAGATCTGCGTGGGCATGGAGTGGAGAGGGCTTTGTTGCACAATGATCTATATCCAGTAAGAGTGGGGCACCTCAGGCTGCTGAACCTAATGCCTGGGTGCTCTGAATGTCTGAAGATCAGCGTGAGGGTGAAGCAAAGAAAGCCCCTATGTTTCATGATCTCAGGCGAACAGGCTGGGACACCCATCAGTGGCACATGCAGACTAGTTCCAGGTCACTAAGTTGGCTCTGGTTGTCTCACTACCTAGGAGACACTGCAACTATAACAGTTCTCTTCCCACCCAAGGCTTGTAATAGGAAAGAGCACAGTTCCAGCCTCTAGTGCTAAGATGCTTTCTACAGTTAGGGCTATGGAGGTCTAGAGCAGGTGTTCCAGTCTCTGTCCAGAGACTAAAATGCATACATGGCCATGCTGCCAGATTGCCACAGAAATGGCCAGTTGTATGTACCTGGAGTAAAAATAGTGTTCTTCTCTCGGTCCTGGATCAGAAAAAAAAAAACATCTGCAGCTTTATCCAGTGTTTTTCCCTCACAGAGTGTTCAAGCCTCGTCTTAAGTTAGCTCCAGGGTTTGGGGGAAAGTAAAGTGCTCTCCTTTGGCCTCGGCTGTTGGATCCCCAGTGGAAAGGTGAATCACAGAGGGAGGCACTCTGCCTCTCTCCAGTACTAGGACTTCACTCATTTTGTTAGACAGATGCCATCACAGGGCTGTTTGCTGGCATTCTTATTTTTGGAATCAATGGTTTCCTTCACAATTCTGGTGGATTTCCATTTTCCTTCTTGAATTAAAGTTCACAGAGTTGGTCTTTGTGCCCTATCTTGCTATTTCCAAGTGACTGAGGCATGCTAAAGGCCTCTAATCCACCATCTTTAAAAAAAAATCTGTCTAAATCAAATTTTAAATTCATGGTCTGTGGTGTTACCTAACTCTTAGAAGATTAGATATTTTCCACATCACAAAAATTTCCTACTATCTTTATTGGTTGCCAGAAATATTATAAGCAAGCTTAAGAAAGTTACTCATAGCAAAATATTTTCAAAAGCAAAATTATGAACATTCTTCAAGTGTTTGTACAGCAAAAGTTATATTTATTATGTCATGTGGATGCTTATTAACACATTTGTTCTACTGTGTGAGGTGTCTCCAAAATAATTGTGCTAAACTATTAAGTTTAAGTAAGAATCCTCAAAATAGACTTGTATTTTTACTGCCATTTTCTGAACCCTAGGATGAACACAGCTTTTCCCTGAGTCTTTTCTTTGGAAACAGTCATTTTAAAGGACTCAGATATAATCTTAAAAGAAGCTATTGGTTAGAAGAAAAAACATAGCTAATGTGCATGTATACACATATACATGCATGAAATACTTAGAACAGTGTTTCAGGAAAAGAGGCAGAAACTTGGAAGATCTGATATACTGAAGACATTAATAAAAAAAGAAATGAGAAAAATAGACCTTGATGACCTCAAGTAAACCTATATGACTTATAGGTATAATAATTTTCATTGGTTTTATGGAAAAATACAATGGGCAATATTGAGTTGTCTACAGTGTCAATTTAGAAAAGCTCTGATATTTGTTGGTATAGATCATTGTGTCAAAGACAAGAAAAATATTCACTTTAATAAGAATTTATCAGTCTAGGAATAGATGCTGTGTTCCCAATGAAGATTTATATATAGTACAACAGGATTCATTCCACTTGAACCAGTAAAGGTAGGTCAGCAGAAGCTTTCTTTAGCTATCTCTGAAATTGATAAAAGAAAGCTAATTAAAGTTAAGGGCTTTTACTTATTGATTGCTTCTATTCCAGTATTCCCCCTGTATAACAAAATGATAAAGAATTTGTTTTTAACTTTGGCAAACCACTTATATATGAACTAAAATGGAAATCTTAGAACCAAACCAAAATTTTAGGTGTTTTTTCAGAATTTACTTGCCTTTAAAATATGAATTATTTCTTTAAGTTCTGCCACTGTGAATTATAGATGAAGTAACTTGACATGTTATAAAAATGTAATAGTCTGTCTGAAATATTTTGATTACATATTTTTCTGAAGCCTTCTTTTTCTTCTTTTTTCTTTAAATTTAGTGTTCATTTCTCATAATCTCCCATGCTTGAGGACTGTCCTCTGAATAATTAAGCTTGCTGTGAGCATGAATTGACTGTTTTCTCATCCAAATCTCAGCTTGAATTCTATCTCCCAGAATTCCAACATCTTGTGGACAGGAACCAGGGGGAGATAATTCAATCATGGGGGCTGGTCTTTCTTGTGCCATTCTCATGATAGTGAATAAGTGTCATAAACTCTGGTGGGTGTATCAGAGGTTTCCACTTCTGCTTCTTCCTCATTTTTTCTTGCTGCCACCATGTAAAAAGTGCCTTTCATCTCCCAACATGATTCTGAGGCTTCCCCATCCACGTGGAACTGTAAGTCTAATTAAACCTCTTTTTCTTCCCAGTATTAGGTATGTCTTTATCAGCATCAGGAAAATGGACTAATGCAATAAATTGGTACCAATAGAGTGGGGCATTGTTGAAAAGATACACAAAAATGTGGAAGTGACTTTGGAACTGGCTAACAGGCAGAGATTGGGACAGTTTGAAGTGCTCAGAAAAAGACAGGAAAATGTGGGAAAGTTTCAAACTTCGTAGAGACTTGATGAATGGCATTGCCCAAAATGCTGATAGTGATATGGACAATAAAATTCAGGCGGAGGTGGTCTCAGATGGAGATGAGGAACTTGTTGGGAACTGCAGCAGAGGTGACTTTTTATGTTTTAGCAAAGAGACTGGTGGCATTTTGCACCTGCCATAGATATTTGATCTTGAGAGAGATGATTTAGGGTATCTGATGGAAGAAATTTCTAAGCAGCAAAGCATTCAAGATGTGACTTGGGTGGTGTTAAAGGCATTCAGTTTTATAAGGGAAGCAGAGCATAAAAGTTTGAAAATTTGCAGCCTGACTATGCAGTGGAAAAGGAAAATCCATTTTCTGGGAAGAAATTCAAGCTGACTACAGATATTTGCGTAAGTAGTAAGAAGCCTAATGTTAATCACCAAGACCATGGAGAAAATGTCTCCAGTGCATGCCAGAAAGCTTCACAGTAGCCCCTCCCATCACAGGCCTGAAGGTTAGGAGGAAAAAGTGGTTTTGTGGGTCGGGCTCAGGGTCCCTGTGCTGTGTGCAACCTAGGGACTTGGTGCCCTGTGTCTCAGTTGCTCTAGCCATGGCTGCAAGGGGCCAATGCAGAGTTCAGGCTATGGCTTCAGAGGGTGGAAGCCCCAAGCCTTGGCAGTTGCCACATGGTCTTGAGCCTGCAGGTGCACAGAAGTCAAGAATTAAGGTTTGGAAGCTTCCACCTAGATTTCAGAAGATGTATGAAAATGCCTGGATGCCCAGGCAAAAGTTTGCAGCAGTGGGGAGGGAAGGGAGAGGGTCCTCATGGAAAACTTCTGCTAGGGCTGTGTGGAAGGGAAATGTGGGATAGGAGCCCCCTCACAGAGTCCCTATCGGGGCACTGCCTAGTGGAGCTGTGAGAAGAGGGCCACCGTCCTCCAGGCCCCAGAATGGTAGGTCTACTGACAGCTTGCACTGTGTACCTGGAAAACCTACAGACACTCAATGCCAGCCCATGAAAGCAGCTGGGAGGGAGGCTATACCCTGCAAAGTCACAGGGACAGAGCTGCCCAAGACCATGGGAACCCACCTCTTGCATCAGCATGACCTGGATGTGAGACCTGGAGTCAAAAGAGATCATTATGGAGCTTTAAAATTTGACTGCCCCACTGGATTTCAGACTTGCATGGCCTCTATAACCCCTTTGTTTTGGCAATTTATCCCATTCGAAACAGCTATATTTACCCAATATCTGTACCCCCATTTTATCTAAAAAGTAGCTAGATTGCTTTGGATGTTACAGGTTCATTGGCAGAAGGGACTTGCCTTATCTCAGATGAGACTTTGGACTGTGGACTTTTGAGTTAATGCTGAAATGAATTAAGACTTTGGGGGGACTGGTTGGGAAGGCATGATTGGTTTTAAAAATGCAAGGATATGAGATTTGGAGTAAGTAAACTGTAAATCTTACTCCAAGAGGTGGAGTGAAATGATATGGTTTGGCTGTGCCCCACCCAAATCTCAACTTGAATTGTATCTCCCAGAATTCCCATATGTTGTGGGAGGGGATGCAGGGGTAGGTAATTGCATCAGGGAGGCTGGTCTTTCCAGTGTTAGTCTCATGATAGTGATTAACTCTCATGAGATCTAATGGGTCTATCAGGGGTTCCCACATTTGTTTCTTCCTCATTGTTTCTTGCCACCATGTAAGAAGTGCCTTTCACCTCCCACCATGATTCAGAGGCCTCCCTAGCCATGTGAAACTGCAAGTGCAATTAAACCTCTTTTTCTTCCCAGCCTTGGGCATGCCTTTCTCAGAAGCGTGAAAACAGACTAATACAGCAAGTATGTGAAATATGTGGATGGGAGTAAGAATTTGTGGTTAAGACAAGGTAGGCTAATTTGAGATATTATAATTTGCAAATAGCCTGAGAAATAGAATATCTTAAGATTTACAGTTTACTTAGAATCAGTGGGAATGTTAAGAAGTAGCAACCCTACCATTGCTCTTTCTTTCTAGCTCTATCCTCTACTAAACCTTTTTTAAAATTGCTTTGGGAAAAGTAAATTTCCTTTCCTTTTACTAATGATTGTAATAAATATTATTTGTTACAAAGCAGAAAAATCAGAAAGAAAGAAATGGCAAAAAAAGTATAGAAAATCTATAACACTCAGAATCTGTTAAATATGGATATTTAAGAATTGACAACAATTCTCATCCTACTGTCTTTTATTTTTCAGCAAGTTCAATGAATGTTGGCTTTGTTTCTCAGATTTTGGGATGACAGCAAACTTTAAAAATATTTATTTGACACTAATTACAGTTAAGGCATAGTGAGATAATCAATTGATGTACTCTAATTATTTACTATTCTTAATTTTACAAAATAAAAATTCACAATGGTAGGAGACCTGGTCCAGCCCTGTCCATTGTGACCCACACCTCCTCAGAGTTGAGCAGAAAGAGCTGCTGCAATGTAAGTTGATCTAACTCAGTTGGAAAGCAATTTATTAGTAAGAATCAGAGACCTCAAATATGAACATTCTTTGGGATTCTAATCTAAGAAAATAATCACAGTAGTCTAAATAATACAAAATACAGGTAAACTTTTGTGCATAATATTAATAATGGCTGACCATTATAAAGTACTTAGTATTGAACAGCAAGTGTGATGTTTCAAATGGATCATACCATATAATCATTATCAAAACAATTCTGAGATATTTACTTTATTCCCTGTGATCTCAGTACTTTCGGAGGATCACTTCAGATCAGCAGTTCAAGACCAAACTGCGTAATTTCTTGAGGCCCAATCTTTACAAACAATAAAAAAAAAATTAGCCAGTCATGGTGGCAAACACTAGTAGTCCTAGCTAGTCCGGAGGAAGAGGAGGGAGGATCAATTAAGCCAAGAAGATTAAGGCTGCAGTGAGCTATGATCCTGTTACTGAACTCCAGCCTGGCTGACAGACAAGACCCTGTTTCTAAAAATATATTTAAAAAAAATAAAAGATAAAACAAAAATAAAACAGTAAAGTTAATTAATTGATGATTATACAATTAATAAGTGATAAAACTGGGATTAAAATTTAGTATGTGGGAGTTCAGAGTTTATACATTTCTCCCATTTTGAAAGTTTTTTTTTAAAAGTCTGCAATTATTTTAATTTTAGTTGACAATTAGAAATGATATATACTTATGGCATACAATATGATGTTTTAATATATATAGAAATTATGGAATAGCTAAGTCAGGCTACTTAACATATGTATTACCTCATGTATTTGTGATTTTGTTTTTGGTGAGAAGAACACTTGAAATCTACTCTCAGCAATTTTCAAGTATACGATATATTGTTATTAACTACAGTCACCACAATGTACAATAGATCTTTTGAATTTATTCCTCTTGCCTAATTGAAATGTTTCATCCTTTGACCAAAATCTTCTTAATCCCGCCCCCTGCCCTCAGCCTGTGGTAATTATCATTTTATTTTACTGTCTGTTTCTGTAAGGTGACATTTCTAGATTCCAAAAATAAGTAAAATCATGTGGTATCTGTCTTTCTGTGCCTGGCTTATTTCATTTACCCTAATGTCCTCCAAGTTCATCCACATGAAATCCAAATGACAGAATTTCTTTTTTTTTTAATTTTTTTATTGTACTTTAGGTTCTAGGGTACATGTGCAGATCATGCAGGATTGTTACATAGGTACACACATGGCAATATGGTTTGCTGCTTCCATCTCCCCCATCACCTACATCTGGCATTTCCCCCCATGTTATCCCTCCCCCACCTACCTCCCCCACCACTGTCCATTCCTTGGCCCCCCCCAACAGACCCCAGTGTGTGATGCTCCCCTCTCAATGTCCATGTGTTCTCATTGTTCAATACCCGCCTATGACTGAGAACATGCAGTGTTTGATTTTCTGTCCTTGTGTCAGTTTGATGAGAATTATGGTTTCCAGATTCATCCATGACCCTACAAAGGACACACACTCATCATTTTTTATGGCTGCATAGTAGTCCATGGTGTATATGTGCCACATTTTCCTTGTCCAGTCTATCGTCGGTGGACATTTGGGTTGGGTTCCAGGTCTTTGCTATTGTAAACAATGCCACTATTAACATACCTGTGCATGTGTCTTTATAATAGAATGATTTGTAATCCTTTGGGTATATACCCAGTAATGGGATTACTGGGTCAAATGGAATTTCTATTTCTGTGTCCTTGAGGAAGTGCCACACTGTATTCCACAATGGTTGAACTAGTTTACACTCCCACCAACAGTGTAAAATAAAACTGTTCCTATTTCTCCACATCCTCTCCAGCATCTGTTGTCTCCAGATTTTTTAATGATCGCCATTCTAACTGGCATGAGATGGTATCTCAATGTGATTTTGATTTGCATTTATCTAATAATCAGTGATGATGAGCAGTTTTTCATGTTTGTTGGCCTCATATATGTCTTCTTTTGAAAAGTATCTGTTCATATCCTTTGCCCACTTTTGGATGGGTTTATTGGTTTTTTTCTTGTAAATCTGTTTTAGTTCTTTGTAGATTCTGGATATTAGCCCTTTATCAGATGGTAGATTACAAAAATTTTTTCCCATTCTGTTGGTTGCCAGTTCACTCTAATGATTGTTTCTTTTGCTGTACAGAAGCTCTGGAGTTTAATTAGGTCCCATTTGTCTATTTTGGCTTTTGTTGCCAATGCTTTTGGTGTTTAATCATGAAGTCCTTGCCTATGCCTATGTCCTGAATGGTTTTGCCTAGGTTTTCTTCTAGGGTTTTTATGGTGTTAGATCTTATGTGTAAGTCTTTAATCTATCTGGAGTTAATTTTAGTGTAAGGTGTTAGGAAGGGGTCCAGTTTCTGCTTTCTGCACACTGCTAGCCAGTTTTCCCAACACCATTTATTAAACAGGGGAATCCTTTCCCCATTGCTTGTTTTTGTGAGGTTTGTCAAAGATCAGATGGTTGTAGATGTGTGGCATTGCCTCCAGGGCCTCTGTTCTGTTTCATTGGTCTACATCTCTGTTTTGGTACCAGTACCATGCTGTTTTGATTACTGGAGCCTTGTAGTATAGTTTGAAATCAGGTAGCGTGATGCCTCTGGCTTTGTTCTTTTTGCTTAGAATTGTCTTGGCTACACGGGCTCTTTTTTGGTTCCATACGAAGTTTAAGGTGTTTTTTTCCAGTTCTGTGAAGAAGGTCATTGGTAGCTTGATGGGGATAGCACTGAATCTATAAATTACTTTGGGCAGTATGGCCATTTTCATGATATTGATTCTTCCTAACCATGAGCATGGAATGTTTCTCCATCTGTTTGTGTCTTCTCTTATTTCGTTGAACAGTGTTTTGTAGTTCTCCTTGAAGAGATCCTTTACATCCTTTGTTAGTTATATTCCTAGGTATTTTATTCTCTTTGTAGCAATTGTGAATGGGAATTTGTTCATGATTTGGCTCTCTGTTAGTCTGTTATTGGTGTATAGAAATGCTTGTGATTTCTGCATATTGATTTTGTATCTTGAGACTTTGCTGAAGTTGCTTACCAGTTTAAGGAGATTTTGGGCTGATATGATAGGGTCTTCTAAACATACAATCATGTCGTCTACAAATAAAAACAATATGACTTCCTCTTTTACTAATTGAATACCTTTTATTGCTTTTTTTTTTTCTTGCCTAATTGCTCTGGCTAGAGCTTCCAATACTATATTAAATAGGAATGGTGACAGAGGGCATCCTTGTCTAGTGCTGGATTTCAAAGGGAATACTTCCAGTTTTTACCCATTCAGTATTATATTGGCTGTAGGTTTGTTGTAAATAGCTTTTATTGTTTTGAGATATGTTCCTTTGATACCTAGTTTATTGAGAGTTTTTAGCATAAAGGTCTGTCGAATTTTGTTGAAGGCCTTCTCTGCATCTATTGAGATAATCATGTGGTTTTTGTCTTTGGTTCTGTTTATGTGGTAGATTACATTTATAGACTTGTGTATGTTGAACAAGCCTTGCATCCCTGGAGTGAAGACTACTTGATCGTGATGGATAAGCTTTTTGATATGCTGTTGCAATTGGTTTGCTGGTATTTTATTGAAGATTTTTACATCTATGTTCATCATGGATATTGGCCTGAAGTTTTCTTTTTGTTGAGTCTCTGCCGGGTTTTGGTATAAGGATGATGTTAGTCTCATAAAATAATTTGGGAAGGATTCCCTCTTTTTGTATTGTTTGGAATAATTTCAGAAGGAATGGTTCCAGCTCCTCTTTGTGTGTCTGGTAGAATTCAGCTCTAAACCCGTCTGGACCTGGACATTTTTTGGTTGGTAGGCTACTAATTGCTGCCTCAATTTCAGCCCTTGTTATTGGTCTGTTCAAGGTTTCAACTTCTTCCTGGTTTAGGCTTGGACAGGTGCGAGTATCCAGGAATTTATCCATTTCTTCCA
The DNA here is from genome assembly GCA_036589455.1 of Ateles fusciceps. Lineage (NCBI taxonomy): Eukaryota > Metazoa > Chordata > Mammalia > Primates > Atelidae > Ateles > Ateles fusciceps. The sequence goes on along the minus strand of JAZHEH010001266.1, from coordinate 9,291,599 downwards.
GGTTTACTGGTTTATGTGCATAAAGTTGTTTGTGGTAATCTCTGATTGTGGTTTGTATTTCTGTGGAATCAGTGGTGATATCCCCTTTTTCATTTTTTGTTGCATCTATTTGATTCTTCTCCCCTTTTTTAAATTAATTTGTTTAGTGGTCTATTTTGTTGATCTTTTCAAAAAACTAACTCCTGGATTTATTGATTTTTCGAAGGGTTTTTTGTGTCTCTATCTCCTTTAGTTCTGCTCTGATCTTAGTTATTTCCTGTCTTTGGCTAGCTTTGAGTTTTTTGAACTTGTTACTCTGGCTCTTTCAATTTTGATGATAGGGTGTCGATTTTAGATCTTTCCTTGTTTCTCATGTGGGCATTTATTGCTATAAATTTCCCTCTAGACACTGCTTTAAATGTGTCCCAGAGATTCTGTTATGTTGTGTCTTCATTCTTGTTAGTTTCAAAGAATATGTTTATTTCTGTCTTCATTTCATTGTTTATCCAGTCGACATTCAGGAGCCAGTTGTTCAGTTTCCATGAAGCTTTGCGGTTCTGAGTTAGTTTCTTAATTCTGAGTTCTAATTTGATTGAACTGTGGTCTGTGTTTGTTATGATTTCCATTCTTTCGCATTTGCTGAGGAGTGATTTACTTCCAATTATGTGGTCAGTTTTAGAGTAGGTATGATGTGGTGCTGAGAAGAATATATATTCTGTGGATTTGGGGTGGAGATTTCTGTAGATGTCTATTAGGTCTGCTTGGTTCAGATCTGAGTTCAAGTCCTGGATATCCTTGTTAATTTTCTGTCTCATTGATCTGTCTAATATTGACAATGGAGTGTTCAAGTCTCCCACTATTATTGTGTGGGAGTGTAAGTCTCTTTGTAGGTTGTTCAGAACTTGCTATATGTACCTGAGTGCTTCTGTATTGGGTACATGTATATTTCAGATCGTTAGGTCTTCTTGATGCATTGATCCTTTTACCATTATGCAATGCCCTTCTTTGTCTCTTTTGATCTTTGTTGGTTTAAAGTCCATTTTATCAGAGATTAGAATTGCAACTCCTGCTTTTTTTTTGCTCTCCATTTGCTTGGTAGATCTTCCTCCATCCCTTTATTTTGAGCCTATGTGTATCCTTGCATGTGAGATGGGTTTCCCGAATACAGCACGTTGATGGGTCTTGGCTTTTTATCCAGCTTGCCATCTGTGTCTTTTGATTGGCGCATTTAGCTCATTTATATTTAAGGTTAATATTGTTATGTGTGAATTTGATCCTGCCATTTTGAAGCTAGCTGGATGTTTTGTTCATTAATTAACTCATTTTTTTTTCATTGTGTCGATGGTCTTTACCATTTGGTACATTTTTGGAGTGGCTGGTACTCGTTGTTCCTTTCCTTGTTTAGTGCTTCTTTCAGGAGCTCTTGTAAGGCAGGCCTGGTGGTGACAAAATCTCTCAGCAATTGCTTGTCCATAAAGGATTTCCTTTCTCCTTCACTTATGAAGCTTAGTTTTCCTGGATATGAAATTCTAGGTTGAAAGTTCTTTTCTTTAAGGATGTTGAATATTGGCCCCCACTCTCTTCTGGCTTGTAGAGTTTCTGCTGAGAGATCCTCTGTGACTCTGATGGGCTTTCCTTTGTGGGTAACCTGACCTTTCTCTCTGGCTGCCCTTAGCATTTTTTCCTTCATTTCAACCCTGGTGAATCTGATGATTATGTGCCTGGAGTTGCTCTTCTTGAGGAATGTCTTTGTGGTGTTTTCTATATTTCCTGGACCTCAGTGGTGGCCTGGCTTGCTAGGTTGGGGAGGTTCTCCTGGATAATATCCAGAAGAGTGTTTTCCAGCTTGGATTCATTCTCTCTGTCACATTCAGGCACACCTATCAAATGTAGATTTGGTCTTTTCACATAATCCCGTATTTCTTGGAGGCTTTGTTCATTTCTTTTCACTCTTTTTTCTCTAATCTTGCCTTCTCATTTTATTTCATTGAGTTGATCTTCAATCTCTGATATGCTTTCTTCTTCTTGGTCGATTCGGCTACTGAAACTTGTGTATGCTTCACGAAGTTCTCGTGCTGTGTTTTTCAGCTCCATCAAGTCATTTATATTCTTCTCTAAGCTGTTTAATCTAGTTAGCATCTCGTCTAACCTTTTTACTAGGTTGATAGTTTATTTGCATTGGGTTAGCACATGTTATTTTAGCCTGAGGAGTTTGTTATTACCCACCTTCTGAAGCCTGTTTCTGTCAGTTCATCAGATTCATTCTCCACCCATCTTTGATCCCTAGCTGGTGAGGAGTTGTGTTCCTCTGGAGGAAGAGAGACGTTCTGGTTTTTGGTGTTTTCATCCTTTTTGCACTGATTTCTTCCCATCTTAGTGGCTTTATCTATTTATGGTCTTTGTAGTTGGTGACTATCGGATGGAGTCTCTGAGTGGACATCCTTTTTGTTGATGATGAAGTTATTTATTTCTGTTTCTTAGTTTTCCTTCTAACAGTCAGGCCCCACTGATACAGGACTGCTGGAGGTCCACTCCAGACCCTGCTTGCCTGGGGATCACCCGCAGGGGCTGCAGAGCAATAAGGGTTGCTGCTGGTTTCTTCTGTTATCTTCATCCCAGAAGGGTACCTGCCAGATGTCAGCCTGAGCTCTCCTCTGTGAGGCATCTCTTTGGGTATATGGGGGTTGGGCAACTGCATGAGGAGACAGTCTGTCCCTTATAGGAGCTCAAGTGGTGTGCTGGGAGCTCCATTGTTCCATGCAGAGCTTCTGGGCAGGTACTTTTAAGTCTGCTGCAGCAGAACTCATAAACTCCTCTTTTCCCAAGGGCTCTATCCTAGGAAGTTTGGCTTTATTTATAAGTTCCCGTCATGCTGCTGCCTTTTTTTTATAGATACCCTGCTCCACACAGAGTAGTCTAGTCACAGTCTGTCAGCAGAGGCATTGCTGAGCTGCCACAGACTCTGCCCAGCTGCTGTGTGAACTGTCTCAGTAGTGGTGGACTGCCTTGGTAGTGGCGGAGTGCCTCAGTAGTGGTGGTCACCCTTCCCCCCGCTGAGCTGGATCATCCTGGGTCCACCTGCACTTGCTGCAAAACTCTCAATCCAGAACATTTCAGATTGCTTGTTTTGTGGAGGTGATACCTGCCAAGCTAGATTGCCTGGCTCCCTGTCTCTGCCCCCTCCCTTTCAGTTGAATGGGTGGCTCTGTTTCCCTGGCATTCCAGGTACCAGTTGAAATGGCCACCCAGATTTGTGTGAGTTTCTGTGAGCCAAGCTGGCACTGGCTGAAACCACCATGCTGAAAACTCATGCACTTTTCAGCCTGGGAATCTCCTGGTCTGTGGGCAGTGAAAGTTTGTTTGGAAATGCGGTGGGCACTCACCCTCTGTGTTGTTCTTGTTGGGAACTGCACTCTGGAGCTGTTCCTATTCGGCCATCTTGGATCCTTTCTCCCCAGTTTCATTTTTTAAGGCTGAATACTATTGTAATCTGTATATATACCACATTTTCTTTATTCATCTGTTGATGGACACTTAGGTTGATTTCGTATCTTGGCTGTGTTTAGTAATGCTGCAATAAACATGAGAATACAGATATTTCTTCAACATACTGATTTCATATCCTTTGGATATATAACCAGTAATGGAATTGGTGGGTCACATAGTTCTAGTTTTAATGTTTTGAAGAACTTCCATCCTGTTTTCCACAATGGCTGTACTAATTTACATTCCCATCAGCAGCATTTTTACTTCACATTCTTGGGTTCCCTTTACTTCACATTCTTGCCAATACTTATCATTTACCTTTTCCATAACAGCCATTCTAAAGATATGAGATGATATCTCATTGTAGTTTTAATCTGCATTTATCTAATGATTACTGATGTTGAGCATTTTTTCTTATAATTGTTGACCACTTGTGTGTCTTTTTTGGAGAAATATCTATTCAGGTCTTTGCTAATTTTTAAGTTATTTATTTTCTTACTATTGAGTTGCTTGAATTCCTTAAATATTTTGGATATTGTGTATCAGATACATGGTTTACAAATATATTCTCCTATTCTATAAGTTGTCTTTTTACTCTGTGGATTGTTTTCATTGCTGTATAGAGGCTTTTTAGTCTGATGCAATCCACTTGTCTATTTTTGAGTTAGTTGCCTATGCTTTTGAGGTAATATCCAAAAAATCATTGCCTAACACAATGTCCAGAAGTTTTTTGCCTGTGTAGTTTTATAGTTTTAGGTCTTATGGTTAAGCCTTCAATCCATTTTTTGTTGTTTTTTGAATGCGTTGTGAAAGAAGGGTCTAGTTTTATTTTTTTTGCATGTGAATATCCAGCTTTTTCAGCACCAGTTATTGAAGAGTCCATTCTTTCCCCATTTTGTGTTCTTGTACCCTTGTCAAAGATCTGTTGACCATAAATGTGTACATTTATTTCTGGGCTCTCTGTTCTGTTTCATTGTTCTATATGCCTGTTTTTAGGCCTGTAACATACTGTCTTTATCATTGTAGTTTTATAATATAATTTGAAAGAGGAAGAATGGTGTCTGCAGCTTTGGCTATTTTGAGTCCTTTGTAGTTTCATACAAATTTTAGGATTTTTTTTTCTGTATCTGTGATAAAGGTCATTGTGATTTTGCTAGGGATTGTTTGAATCCGTAGATTGGTTTGGGTGCTATAAACATTTTTACAATATCATTTCTGCTGATTCATGAACACAGTGTATCTTTCCATTTATTTGTATCTTCTTCATTTGCTTCTTTTCTGATTTACATGCCTTTTCTTTTATTTTAATTTTCATGAATCATTTTTCTCAATAGGACTTCTAGTACTATATTAAATACAAGTGGTGAGAGTTGGCTGGGTATGGTTGAGAGTTGGCTGTATAAGGGATTATGTCTGTAATCTCAGCACTTTGGGAGGCTGAGGCAGGTGGATCACAAGGTCAGGAGGTCAAGACCAGCCTGGTTAATGTGATAAAACCTCATCTCTACTAAAAATACAAATATTAGCTGGACACAGTAGTGCGTGCCTGTAGTCCTAGCTACTCAGGAGGCTGAGGCAGGCAAATTGCTTAAACCCAGGAGGCAGAGTTCGCAGTTATCCAAGGTCATGCCACTGCACTTCAGCCCAGGCTACAGAGTAAGACTCCAGCTCAGAAAAAAAAAAAAAAAAAAGAAATGATGAGAGTTAGCATACTAGTTTTGTTCTTGAACTTAAGGAAAAGTTTTAGATTTTACCATTGAATATGAACATTGAGATACATTTATTTTATTCTTTTATATCTAGTTTTTTGAGAGTTTTTATTATAGGAAGATGTTAAATATTTTCAAATGCTTTGTCTGCATCTGTTGCGATGATCATGTGATTTTTATTCTTTACTCTGTTAATGTGGTGTATCATTTTTATTGATTTGCATATTTGAATAATTCTTCCATCTCAGAGATAAGTTCTACTTGTCATAGTGTATAATCTTTTTAATGTGCTGTTGAATTGAGTTTGCTAGTATTTTTTTTTGAGGATTTTTGCATCTACATTCATTAGGGATATTGGTCAGTAATTTTCTTACTTATAATGTTCTTATTTGGCTTTAGTATCAGGATAATACTTTAAAAATTAAATTTGCAAGTATTTTCTTCTCTTTAATTTTTTTTTTTGAAGAGTTCAAGAAGGATTAGCATTTATTTTTCTTTAAATATTTGATAGAATTCACCAGTGAAGCCATATGGTCCTGTGGCTTTGGTCTATAAGAAAGAAAATGCCATATGGTCCTTTTCTTTCTTGGGATTTTTTTTGTTATTGATTTAGTCTCATTACCATTAATAAGTCTGTCTAATTTTCTGTTTCTTCATTATTCAGGCTCTGTAGTTTGTATGTTTCTAGGAATTTAACCATTTTTTTCTAAGTTATTCACTTTACTGGAGTATAAATATTTATAGTAGTCTTTTATTATCCTTTGTATTTGTATGGCATCAGTTGTAATGTCTCCTATTCATTTATGATTTTAGTTACTTGCATTTTCTCTTCTTTTTTCTGGGTTAATTTTGTTTATATTGTCAAAAAAATGACTCTGGTTTTATTGATTTTTTAATATTATTTTTCTATTCTCTTTTCACTTAATTCTACCTTACATCTTTTGATTGGAGAAGTTTATTCACTGATAATTAAAGTAATTATTAGTGGGTAAGGAGTTATTATTGCCATTTTGTTCATTGTTTTCTGACTCTTCTATAGATCCTTTCTTCCTTTCTTCTCTTACTGTCTTTGTGACTTAAAAATAAAACAGTTCCACTTTAAATTACTAACTACTATTTATTATAATTGAAGCTTTCTTAAAATGTAATGCTTTCAAAACTTTGGCATTTATTAGCCCATTTCCCTGACTTATGTACTTTTTAGGAGAGGCAGCATAGTAGAGAATAGTGGAACTCAAAGCATGTTTCCCAGATCAGCAACATCAATATCATCCAGATATGACAAATTAGAAATGCAAATTCTTGGGTTCTAGCCCAGACATACTGAATTACAAGCTCTGAGGTCTGATTCAGAAATCTGTCTTAATAAGCCCTCTATGTGATTGTCATACATGCTAAAATTTAAGAACTACTAGTATAAAGAAAAATTTTGTTGAAAACCCTGAGTTTTAGTCACATTCCACACCCAGCTTTGTAAATTTGTGCAAATTATTTAACCTTTCATTTCTTTCTTTACAAAATTTAGGATAATAACTATTGCATGGGTTTCCTATAAAGATTATATAATATTTGCCAGGAGTATGAGACATAGTGAGCCCTTAATAAATGGGAGTTATTTCCATGGGATGGTTCATTCTGAAAGGTCTAGCTAACAGCTCTTCCCTAATGCCTAATATGCCTTACTCATATCTCATAAGACACTTCAGTAGCTAATATATCATGCCAAGTTGGCATGATATATTATAAAATATATACAAAATAGTAACTTTCTAATTTGGAAATAGCATCCCTGATACAATTAGCTCTTTGCAACTAGAGAATCTACTAAAGTCTGTTTGTTAAGTACTAAGCAAATTATCCTCTTTACAGCATATCAGTGATTAGCCTTGCTAGATTTTGTATATTGTCCAAATTAGGCACTTAAACTGCATAAGCTGTTCTCAGGGAAATCCAGAAAGTGGCAAGTGATAAATAAAATTAAACATTCTCAATAAAGAATACCTGGGTTTTGTCAGCATGACCAGTAGAAAGAACTGCAGAGAAGACTCGCCTTCTAATTGGCTCCTCTGTTAGAAAACAAATCTCTTGCCTACTGTGCTATAATAGTGACAGGAGAAAGGTAAAAAATAAAATTGTTATGGAAAGAGCCACTTCCCTGGTAGGCTTACCAGGCTATTATACTTTTAAGAAGCTGAACTTTCCCCAAGGTATTAGTTACCCAAAATGACCACTGGAAGGTGGGGCGGGGTGGTGGGGCGCACTTTGTTCAGGGTCGCAGGTTGCAGGGCTCTGTGATAAAAAGCCCTCACCATCTATGATAACCACCAACAGCCAGCAGCAGTAAGGTAGTGAGATCAAATCCTTCCCCTTGCACTTTAACCTGTCTGAGTCAGACAAAGGCTCAGCAAAGAGGATACATCATTAAATTTAATTTAGACTTCTGGAGTTTAGACTTTTGTTTTTATCAATAAAATAAATGTTTAAACCTAAAGCCATTTGCAGGAGCAGACACAATGAAGCATTGACTTTTTAGCCTCTAGATAATGCTAGGTTCTTGCCAGTGCATACATTCCTAATAAAAGCAAGACACATGAAAATGGCAAGTGTTGTCTAATGTCTATTTAAAATATCTCTTCTGGTCTATGTTTCCAGTGATCTTATATATATAAGCTTAACTTTTTTTGTATGTTTACAATATTTTTTGAGTTTGTGAATAATATTATAATTATGTTGAGCCTGAATTATAGGTTTGTATTTGCTAAGCAGAAGACACTGTCTGCACTAAATGACTTTTTAAAGAGTTTCCTAATGAGCAGTGGTGTTCAACATGTTGGGAGCTATGAGTACCACATGTATCAAAGTACTAGCTATTAAAATAGGTCATCTTAATTAAATGGAGTTATATAATTTATAAAGGAGCTATTTGACTTTATCAAACACATTACAAAGATATGGGGGTGGAGTCAGACTCATTACAGGTGGTAAGAAAGTGACTGGAGAGGAAATTAATTAAAGTTTCTAATTTTCTTCCTCCTTGTCATTTTACCTCCATCTTCTGATTTAGTTGCTTTTAAACTGACAGCATTATAGATGTCTCATCTTCATGCTCACCCTGGTTTTTGCTTAAGGTCCTAGTCTGCCTCTGGCATTTTTGACTTCACAAATAACCCAGGTCACTCCATTACCTTGAACTTGCACATCACCATTACACAAAGAAGACTGTAAACATGACTTGTTGGTAATTTGTGTTCTAATCGCTATGAAAATTAGCCTTACACATATGTCAAGGAAAAGACAAAAGAGGGAAAGACTAAATAAAAAGAGAACCAATAAGAAAGGCAAGTAAAATCTACATGCTATGTAGTCTATGATCACATAACTCCATGGAAAGTTTCCTTCCACAATGTGTAATATTTGCCACTACAATATTTGTTGAATATAAGTGATGAATGACTTTAGGTCTTGTTAGACTACTTAGCTGCCTGTTGGTGTACCATAACTATGATCATAGAAAAAATGCCCATGCTTGATTATAAGGCATCCAAATAAGACCCAGTATTTTGTGAGTTAGTGGTTTTCTATATTGCTGTCTGTCTACCAAGATGAGTTAAAATGGACATATAATCAGAGAAGTGAGGGTTATACGACATTCTTAAGTAAAATATTATTGAACAATGGAAGAAGGTAATAAAAATTAATAGCCATTATGTTCTTTTAAAATTACTATGTTTTTTAAAATCAGGAAGAGTTTTATCTCAATGTTCTGTATACTAAACAAGTTACCATGCACATTAGATAAATCCTAAATAATAATTAATTTGTTATATCTTCAACAAATTGTTTTTCTGCTTATAAAAAATATGTTCATTGTTAAAACTTAGAAAATAGATAAAGTAAAAAGTACTTAGAATTCCACATCTAAAAATAGCCTCTAACAGATTGGATATTTAGCTCATTCTTGTGTAACATTTCCATACTTTTGAAATAATGGATATCACATTTCCTCTGGGGGAGCCTTCGTATCCTGCTTATCCTGACTAAGCCAGCTTCCTCTCCCATAATATCCATATTTTCCCCACTTACTTGCCTCATCTTACTGTAAACATCTATTTAAAGATTTGTCCACCCCTCTCAATAAGATTTCTAAGTGAAATATAAGAAATCATGTCTAATTTCTCTTTGTATCCCTAATCTACATTTACAAACATTAAACCCAGGATTGTTAAAAGAACAATGTATAAGTGAGTTCAAATATAATTCTCTATACAACCTTTTTCACTTAACATATATCAAAATATTGTCTCATGTCATTGAATTTCTTCAGAAATTTCCCCCTTTACCTGAGGCACAGTATTCTATCACATGTCTATACTATAATTTCTTTAACCTTTTTAATATTAGATAATCATTCTCCTGCATTTCTTTGTGATTATAGAAAACAATGTGTTACTGCAAAAAACATAGTACAATAGAAAAATTTAAAATACAAATCTTGACTTTATAAAATGGGGGGCATTAAAAAATGGAAGATATGCTAGATGATATTTTTGAATTAATGATAAATTTTCTAAATGTAATGCCATTTGCTTAAGCATGAAAGTAAGAAATAAGAATGCTCTCATTCTGTGTTATATGTGCTAAATTATTTAGAGGTGTGTGAAGAGACAGAGGGAGAGAGAGATCAAATGTAGCAAAAATTTAACAATTGGTAAATCTGAATGAAGGAGTGAAGGACCTGAATAGACATTTCACCAAAGATATACAAATGGTCGACAGGTATATGAAAACATGTTCAACATTACTAGCCATCAGAGAAATGCAAATAAAAACCACAATGAGATATCACCTTACACCTGCTAGAATGACTATTATCAAAAAGACAAAAGATAACAAGTGTTGGAAAGGATATGGAGAAAAGGAAACTCCTTTGTGCAGACATATGGAAAGCAGTATGGAGATTCTTCATAAAATAAAAAATAGAACTACCATATGATTCAGTAATCCTACGTCTGGGTATATATCCAAAGAAAATGAAATCAGTATGTCTAAGAGATATCTGTACTCCCATGTTCATTGCAGCATTATTCACAATAGCCAAGATATAAAAACAATCTAAGTGTCTGTCGACAGATGAATGGATAAAGAAAATGTAGTATGTATATGTACAATATTATTCAGCTTTAAAAAAGGAAATCCTACCATTGAGACAACATGGATGAATCCTGAGGATATTAAGCCAAGTAAAACAAGTGAGATACAGAAAGATAAATACTGTATGTTCTCACTTATATATGGAATCTCAAAAAGTTAAATTCATAAAAGCATATAATACAATGGTGTTTGTCAGGAGCTCGGGGCTGAGGAAAATATGAAGATGTTACTCAAAGAGTAAAAGGTTTTAATTATGTAGGATGAATAAGCTATGAAGACCAAATGTACAGCATGTGACTATAGATAATAATAGTGTATTCTATACTTGAAATTTGCTAAGAGTAGATCTTAAGTGTTTTTACCATACACAAAACATGGTAACAGTATAAAGCAATGAATATGTTAATTAGCTTAATTGTGATAGTCATTTCACTATGTATGCTTATATAAAAGCATCAAGTTATATACATTAAGTGTATACAATTTGTATTTGTCAAGCATATCTCAATAAAGCTGGAGAAGAAAAATGATACTTGGATTTCAAGACCTTAAAAAGCTAAAGGTGAGATATGTGTTTACAATTAGTAGCACAGAAATAGAAATAAAATCAATACATCTGAAAGCCTCAAACTGGGATATATGAATTTCAACAGAACATTAATCTTACTTTAAGGAAAATGATATCTGAATATTACATTTATTCTTCTTTATCTCAGATGTGTTATAGGGCAAAGTCCTTTCATTCTGTTTTTCTTCCTTTTATCACACTAGGTATTTTTTATGAGTTTCACGTATAAATTGAGATTATGAAATAGTTGATTCCATCTTTGCACCATTGTAGTCTGGCAATAGTGGGAATGAGAAGAAAAAGGGGTCCCAACTGCATGTTGAGTTTGCCTGTAGAGTATCCTTAAGGGGCAGCTGGCCAAGAAGCAGAGAGAACCTAGAATTCCACAAACCTGTTGGTTACCCTGATTCTGCTGCTGGAGAATGTCTTACCTGAAGGTCTGGTTTATTCTGAATGCCTCTGAAGAGTATAGTGAGTTCTCTTAAGGGGCAAAGGAGAGTTTTGTTTTAAAGAACAAAATATTCAGGATGAGATAGACTATGAAATGACTTCTGAGATTCAGAAGGGGACATACTTAGACTTACCAGATTAGTTCCACACCCTGCTCCCCACCCCCACGTGACCTCTCATTTATTTTTCTTTTTTTTTGAGACAGGGTTTTCCCTTGTGGCCCAGGCTGGAGCGCAGTGGCATAATCAGAGCTCACTGCAGCCTCGACTTGCTGGGCTTAGGTGATCCCCCTACCTCAGCCTGCTGAGTAGTTGGGACTATGGGTATGCGCCTCCATGCCCAGCTAATGTGTTTGTTTGCATGTTTGGTTGGTTTTTTTTTAGATGGAGTCTAGCTCTGTCTCCCAGGCCTGGGTGCAGTGGCTTGATCTCAGCTCACTACAAACTCCGCCTCCTGAAGCCTGGCTAATTTTTTTATTTTAATTTTAATTTTTTGTAGAGACAGGTTTTCCCATGTTGCCCACCTTGGTCTTGAAATCCAGAGCTCCAGCAATATGCCCCTCAGCCTCCCAAACTGCTGAGATTACAGGAGTGAACCATCATGACCAGCCTCCCACAAAACTTTAAAGTGAACACTTTGCTTTTCTACCTGGAAATTACCAAATCCTCTATAGCCTTTATTTTTCTTTATCCTCTCCTCCACTGTACATTTTTTCTGTACACATTGCTTTTAGAGACTAGTTGCAGTACAGGCTGGAACACCTTTCTTGGATGTCTTCTAATTATGGATAATGGAGTGGTCATTGTAACCAACGGCTGCACTGACAGTCCTTTGAGGTTGAACACCTTAAATCCATATACTTTGTGCCAAATGTTCTTTTCATGTGGATGTTTTCAACATTTTGTAATTTATTATCTTTTTAAAAAATTAAAGATTCTCTTGGTTTTTCTTTACATGCCAAGGCCTTACCTTAATACATGCATTTTAATTTGGTATGTTTAACTTTAAGAAATTATGATCCAAGGTATTCTTAATATAGACCCTGGATTTCCTGAGATATACTGAATTACAAGTTTCTTCTCTATTGTCTACATAAGTATGTGAAATCAAAGTGTGTTCTTATTTGTTTTATAACTTTTGAAATGAATAATGAATGTTTTCTGTCCTCTACAGTGTACCGAGTTCTATGTTAAACCCCTTATATGCATTTTTAAAAAACTGAATTGCCATTATAATTCTATGTTGTAGGTGTCATTATAATTTCCATTTCCTAGAAATCATGATAATTTAGTAGAGGAAATAGGAGTTATACATGTTCACTAGGTATCAAAGACTAGTTAGTAAAAAGAAGGCTTTTAGCAAGATAAGAAGAATCATTATATGATCTAACGCTGGGTAGAAAATCTAGCACCCACCTTTTAGGCAATCTATGCTATTTCAGAGTTTTACTCTTAGTAATCATTATGCTTGCAATCAAATGATTTTGCCTGCATATTATTATCTATATGAAAACATGTAAAATGAGTCGTGTTAATGCATCATTATTATTGCTTTTAAAAAAGGTTTTATTTATGATGACCTGGCAACTTTCGGCCCTAACTTGCTAATCAGGTTTTTCTGAAGCAGTGCTCAATCTTAACCATGTGATTCTTGGTCACAGACCAAGAATATAGACACTGGATATAGGGAGACTTCAGGTGTAAGACCTGGAGTGTAATGGTCAACCTCCCTGAGAATTTGGACAGGGGGGTGTCCTCTGTTTAGAGTGGAGGCTCACTGCTAGCTCTAGCTCACTCTGCTCTTTTAATGACAAACTTCCCTATTATGCCTGTGTTCAAATTTCGTGTGCAGAAAGAAAAGCAAATTCACCACTGGATCTGCTTGTTTCCCATTACCCTTAGTAAAACATATTCCACAGCATGGAGTGACATTTTAAAAGAACAGACCTTTCAGCAGCCTGTCTATGCCGTTGTGCATAACTAAAGCCTGCTAGGTCACAAAGGGAGAGGCAGGGAAGTGGAATAATGTGTAAACCAACCTAGGCACCTTCAAATGATTAATTCTAAGGCTTACTTTGTGAATTCATTTCATTTTGAGAGCAGTTGTGCCCAGAAATTAATTTGTATTCAGAAAGCTTCCCCATTTTCTCTTTAGATAATGACAAGCTTTGTTCTTCTTGAAAAGTTTGTTTTTAACAATGTGGCACATTAATTCTGTAGGATAAATATTTCTAACCAAAGCATGATATACAAAATTATTGATAGAAAATAATATGTTTTTCAAAAACATAGAGTATCCCAGTTCTCACATGGTGCCTGCCTTAGAAATGCAATGGATGGAGTCTGTGTGTTTTGAGATTTTTAAAGAAACTCATTAAAATTCATATATGTAAAGCTTATTTTAGCAAAATAGACATAAAAGCACTCTTAATTTCTGAACTAATCACTGCAGCTAAAAGAATTGGGATTTACTTATTGCCCTGTCCCCAGCACACAGCTGTCTTCCACATCAGGTGAGAGCCAGCCTCACAGAGCTTAGGGGATTTGAGCTTGCCTCTGAGAACAAGGATCTGAGAGAGCCTGGCATCCTTTTGAAGCTTCCATTGTGTATTGCCTCAATAAATGTATTATAGTTCTTTCTAGAGAATGACAAAACATTATCTTAAAACTACAAGCTTTTCAGGCCACCATTACAGACAGTGAAAAAACTATGAAAAATACATTTTAAGCTCCTATCTCTTAGATTCCACCTAATGGACTGTCAGGAAAAAGATGGAGATTCATGGGTCAAGCATTTATCAGTTGTTGACTCTGTAACAGTAGAGCTCATCCCCCTCTAAAGAGTATTGTCTTCAGAGCGAAAGAGTGAAAACAAACAAACAAACAACTAAGCTCTTTATTTATAACTGCCCAAACTTAAGAGGCTCTGTGAACCATACATTTTCTATGGAAAAATCTGAATAAAGATGCTTCCCATTAGTCAGGGAGGATAAAGGATGCATTTGATTACATGATAGACATGCAAGCTTTGTTGGTGCAATCACTCAACTTTATCATTTTTCTATCCTATAGTGCCTGGTGTTATTAAGACAATATGTCTACAGATTTCAAAATAATCCATTGACTAGAAAATTTTGCATCACTATGGTTTCAATAAAGAAAGTATTCAAGGCAGCGCTTGGAATTAGTAGCTGTCATTTATCCTGCCTACATGGGAGAGGAAGATAAATTTGAAATGACAGCTCTTAAAGATGGTGGCAGAGTCTTGGGAATGATGTTGAGAATCAGGCTGCATTTCTGAGAAAGCGTTCAGAGCTCTTTGCTCTTGTATACTGCCAAGGTGGAATCACTTCTAGATTTGCATAGGTAAAGGAAGTTTTACCTGCCACAATGCTCCACACAAAGAAAACCCTGTAAATCTTGCCTAAAAGTACTCTGCAGATGCAGGACGCTTCTCTTTTTGCCAGCTTCCTTGGCTTGAATCCCATGCAAACCATCTCCCTTCAGCACTGGAGGGAGATGATCAACCATAGAGTCCACTTAAATAAAAGAACTAAAATTCCCTAATTCTTCTTTGGAATGATAAGAGATTTGGACAAAACGTTTAACTGAAAAACAATCATCCCCCAAATTTTAAAGCCCATTTCCTTCATGAACACTCTAGCACTGGGCTGAACCTCCTTTCTGTACTGTTGTAACTAGCATTCTCTTCCCTGCCTCACTCTTCCCGAGGTACAGCCCTTCTTCTCACTTCTCTGGTTTTTAGCACATGTAATGTAGGAGTGATTGAATCATACTTATTTTATTCTAATTGTCATCCAACTTTTCCATTATCGCCATGCGTTTCTTTGAAAATCAAAAAAGCTTATTTTAAAAATAAACGGAAAGAATGATCAAAATTAGAAGATACATAAAATAAGTCTTAAAAATATTTACTTTTGGAAGCTTTCTTTCTTGTACCAGAACTGCATACCTCACAATGCATCTCTTTACAGGAACATGTTAGTAAGTACTTTTTATGGCTGCATGTATCATAGTATCATTCAATCTTATTTATGCATTATCAGTTTCTAATTAATATTACCTCAACCATGGTGGAGCTGGTTGGTGTGAGGAAGTATATCTAACAAAAATGGTGCAAGCCTCAATGTACATGCACAATAGGGTCGATAGTAATGATGATGATGCCACCCGAGTTAAGAAGAAATGACCTATTTATGTAACTCACTTTTGAAGTTCCTATTTATGTTCTGAACAGAATGAGAAAATACTCCGACTTAATTTTCCTAATATCAAGGAGAAAGATAGTCCTATGGCAAAAAGTACTGCCCCGATTTTGCAATCTTCTGTCAAAAATTCACAGAAAAATAAATATCTCTGATGATTTGTAGGTTTTGTGGAGGATAGACTTTATTCACTTAAGAAAATTTTCCCAGAAAAACTAAGTAAGCTCTATCTAATGTTAGTGTATCTATAATCTTAGAATGAGGAAATAGAAAATATACTGAATCCATTTAAAATGGTTCGTCGGTGTGTGCAACTTTACTTACTAGAGCTACTTGAACTAAGTAGCATGCGTGTTTTTAAAACTCATTTTTAAGTTAATTTGTCTAGAAAACAAGTGATTATGAACTGCAGAATAAGGAAAAGGCTAAAGTTGCATCTAAATTTTTTATTAGACTATTTTCTAGAGCAGCTTTATGTTCTTAGCAAAATTGGGAAGAATGTATAGAGATTTCCATTATACTTCCTGCCCTAGAACATGCAGAGCTTCTCCCAGATCAACATTCCCCATCAGAGTAACATATTTGTTATAGTTGATGAACCTACATTGATACATCATCACCAATCAGAGTCCATAGTTTATATTAGGGTTCACTCTTGGTGTTGTACAGTCTGTAGGTTTGGACAAATATCTAATGACACAAATCCACTATTGTAGAATCATTAAGAGTTGTTTTACTGCCCTAAAAGTCCTTTCTGTTCTATTTATCCTTCTCTCCCCCCAACCCTTGACAACCACTAATCTTTTCATTGTCTCCAAAGCATTGCCTTTCAAGAATGTCAGATAGTTGGATCACACAGTATGTAGCCTTTTCAAATTGGCCTTGTTCACTTAGAAATACACACTTAAGTTTCCTCCCTGTCTTTTCATGGCTTGATAGGTCATTTCTTTTTAGTGCTGAATAATATTCCATTGTCCAGATGTACTACAGTTTATCCATTCACCTGCCTCTTAAGTTTGGGCAGTTATAAATAAAGCTGTCATAGAGATCATGTGCAAGTTTTTGTGTGGACATCAGTTTTCAACTTCTTTTGTTAAATACTAAGGAATGTGATTGCTGTATCATATAATAAGAGTATGTCTAGTTTTGTAAGAAGCTGCCAAACTGTCTTTTAAAGTAGCTGTAACACTTTGCATCCCCACTAGTGAAGAATGAGAGTTCCTGTTGTTCCACATCCTCAGCAATATTTGTTTGTATTAACGTTCTGGATTGTGGCTATTCTAATAGGTATATAATAATATCTCATTACTGTTTTTATTTGCATTTCCCTGATGACATATAATGTGAAGCATCTTTTGATATGCTTATTTGCCATCTGTATATCTTCTTAAGTAAGGTGTCTGCTAAGGTCTTTAGCTTATTTTTAAATTCAGCTGTTTGTTTTCTTAATATTGAGTTTTAAGAGTTCTTTCTATATTTTGGATAATGCTTCTTTATCAGTTATATCTTTTCCAAATATTTTCTTCCAGTTTTCCTCTTTTTATTCTTTTTTACCATATTTTTAACACAGCAGAATATCTTACTTTTAATAAAGTTCAATCTCTTAATTCTTTCTCTCATGGATTGTGTCTTCTGTGTTATTCTGAGAAGTAATCACCAATCCTAAAGTCATTCAGATTTTCTTCTATGTTATCTTCTAGGTGTTTTATACTTTTGAATTTTACATTTAGTTCTGTGATCCTTTTGATTTAGTTTATGTAAATGTTGTAAGATCTGAATTTAGAATCATATATTTGCATGTAAATGTCCAGTTGTTCCAGCACCATTTGTTGACTCTCTTCATTGTATTGCCTTTACTCTGTCAAAGACCTGTTGACTATATTTAAGACAGTCTATTTCTGAGCTCTATTCTGTTCCATTGTCTTTTTGTCTGTTCTTTCACTAGTACTACACTGTTTTGATGGCTGTAACATTGTAGTAAGTCTTGAAGTTGGAGAATGTCAGTCTGTCAACTTTGTTCTTCTCCAATGTTGTATTGGCTATTCTGGATCTTTTGCTTCTCTCTATAAAGTTTAGAATCAGTTTGTTGATATCCACAAAATAACTTGCTGGGATTTTGATAGGGATATATTGACTATATAGATCAACTTAGGAAGAACTGATTTCTTGGCAAGATTAAGTCTTTCTATCCATGATTTGTAAATCGAATATCTCTACATTTATTTAGTAGTTCTTTGGGTTATTTCAGCAATGTTTTGTAGTTTTTCTCATATAGATCTTGTTCGTATTTTGTTAGATTTCTTTTTAAGTATTTCATGTTTTGGGGATGCTAATGTAAATGTGGTTTTTTATTTCAAATTTTGCTTGTTCGTTATTGGCATATAGGAAAGTGATTGGGTTTTACACACTAACCTTGCATTCTGCAACCTTACTATAACCTTATTGGTTTCAAAGTATTTTTTGTCAACTCTTTCAGATTTCCTACATAGACAATCATGTTTCTTTTCTGTCTTACTGTATTAGCTGGACTTCCAATACAATGTTGAAAAGGAGTGGTGAGATGACACATGCTTGCCTTATTCCTTATCTTAGTGGAAAAGCTTTGAGTTTTTCACTCTTAAGCATGGTGTTAGCTATAGATAGGATTTTTTGTAGATACTCCTTTACCAAGCTGAGGAAGTTCCCTTGTACTCCTAATTTACTGAGAGTTTTTATCATGAATAGGTGTTGGTTTTTGTCAAATGCTTTTTCTGCATCCATTGATAGAGTCATGTGATTTTTTTTTCTGTACCCTGTTGATATGAGGAATTACATTAATTGATTTTAAAATGTTGAACAAGTTATCATGTGGTTTTTGTCTTTGGTTCTGTTTATGTGGTGGATTATGTTTATAGATTTGCGTATGTTGAACCAGTCTTGCATCCCCGGGATGACGCCTACTTGATCATGGTGGATAAGCTTTTTGATGTGCTGTTGCAATCGGTTTGCCAGTATTTTATTGAAGATTTTTGCATCTATGTTCATCATGGATATTGGCCTGAAGTTTTCTTTTCTTGCTGAGTCTCTGCCAGGTTTTGGTATCAGGATGATGTTGGTCTCATAAAATGATTTAGGAAGGATTCCCTCTCTTTGGATTGTTTGGAATAGTTTCAGAAGGAATGGTAAATTAGTTCAACCATTGTGGAAGACGGTGTGGCGATTCCTCAAGGACCTAGAAATAGAAATTCCATTTGATCCAGCAATCCCATTACTGGGTATATATCCAAAAGACTATAAATCGTTCTACTATAAGGACACATGCACACGAATGTTCATTGCAGCACAGTTTACAATAGCAAAGACCTGGAACCAACCCAAATGCCCATCGATGATAGACTGGACAGGGAAAATGTGGCACATATACACCATGGAATATTATGCAGCCATCAAAAACGATGAGTTCGTGTCCTTTGTAGGGACATGGATGAACCTGGAAACCATCATTCTCAGCAAACTGACACAAGAACAGAAAATCAGACACCGCATGTTCTCACTCATAGGCGGGTGTTGAACAATGCGAACACATGGACACAGGGAGGGGGAGTATCACACACTGGGGTCTGTCGGGGGAAAAAGGGGAGGGAGAGTGGGGGGTGGGGAGTTGGGGGAGGGATAGCATGGGGAGAAATGCCAGATATAGGTGATGGGGGAGGAAGGCAGCAAATCACACTGCCATGTGTGTACCTATGCAACAATCTTCCATGTTCTTCACATGTACCCCCAAACCTAAAATGCAATAAAAAAAAAAGATTATATTAAATTTTTTGATTTTCCCAAATTAGCAAGACTGAAATATTTACAAGAAGTCTTACTTGCCTAGGTACTAAGTAGTAGAATATAAGATTTCAAAATTAAGGGGCCATAAACTATTCTGGTGTTTTGTTATTTTTCTTGAGACAGTTATAAAGCTTGCCTAGAAACTTTTAAGATACCTCTCTATAAATATTGAAACAAGGGGATGAAAGTGGAATCTTTAGCTGTATGCAGCCACTCCAAGCCTAATTTTCCATCCTCACTCAGGTTTATTTCCCTGATGCTTAATTGTGCTAAAAGTTATCAAAAAGACATTGTATATTTGTAAGAATATTAATTAAATTGATGCATTTGAAAGGTACAAATATTAATTCTAAATATCTGTTTTTGTAGTGATTTTAATGGGAATACATCTTAGCCACAGCATGAATTTACATCATTTTGTACTCTCAGGTTAAATCCCTATAATGTAATGTCACTATATATCCTCCCAAGAGGCATTTAGGCACATATAGCTAGTTCATGATGGAACTACACACTCATATAATCAAACAGAAATGTTAAGAATTCATATGAACCGAGAAATGAGGTTTTCACATATGAAAGGAAGCTTACTCGTGTACTTGCAGTTCTGCGGGCTACTTATACATCCCATATAAAAGGCTTTTAAATGTAACTTGATTCCCATTGCATTTTTGCATTTCATCATTTCCAAAATATACTGCTACTTAAAGTCTAGTGTTAGGAACATGCACTATGATGAGATATTTGAAAAATAACATAATTAAAAAAATCCAGTATATATATCTTATCAACTTTAAATCTCTCCAAATTTACCTGGATGTAATAGCAACATAAAAGTTATAGATGCCTAAGGACATGATAGCAGAAGGTAATGTAGAACCAAAACTATCACTCCACCACTTAGAGTAACAATTGAAGACATTCACAGGGAAGACACCTGATAGTGTGAACTTCACAAAAGCTGAGGACTAACATTACCTTCCAGGTAATTGGTACCTGATGGGAGGCACATGCACCAATGAAGAATGTTGTATGCTAGTGAGACTTTTATATTTTCCCCTTTTATTCTTACTAACCTGTTTGAAAAACAGCTGGTATAGATATTTTTTTTTCCTGGAGTAGGTCCAAGTGGTTTAAAAGAAACTATCTCTAATTAGACCAGAACAATTCATGTAAAAATAATATAAAAAGAATTCCTTTAAAATGTTTAATCATGAAGTATTTTAAATATACATAAAAATATATAGGACATATCCATGTGCCAATAATCCATATTTACCTGATGTTGTTTTATATCTGATTTTTAAAATGTGAAACAATCAGATATAAATAAATCAGTCCTCCTGATTTTTCCCTCCCTCCCTTTTTTTCTCACCAGAGATTATCACTATTCTGTAGCTGGTAGGACACATCATCAGACATGTCTCTATACTTTTTAAACATAGGCATGAGATCATAAATAATACAAAAAATTATTTTGGATGCTTCCCTATTTTATAAAAATGGTATATTATACAAATCCTTCTACAACTTGATTTCACTAAACATTATTTGTAAGATTTATCTATTTTAATGCATGTAAATTGGTTCATGCATTTTAATTTATGTACAGTATTCCATGTGGCATGATCTCGGCTCACTGCAACCTCTGCTTCCAGGGTTCAAGTGATTCTCCTGCCTCAGCCTCCTGAGTAGCTGAGATTACAGGTGTATACCACCACACCCGGCAAATTTTTTTTTTTTGTATTTTTAGTAGAGACAGGGTTTCACCATGTTGGTCAGGCTGGTCCTGAACTCCTGACCTCATGATCTGCCTGCCTCAGCCTGCCAAAGTGCTGGGATTACAGGCATGAGCCACCGCTCCTGGTCAACACTTAATTTCTTTATTGATGTTCATTATCAATAATTTTTACAAAATGATAAATGCATCCATTTGCATATGTAAGAAATAGTGCAGTTTATATAGAACTGGAATTGCCAGATCAAAGGGTGTATGCTTTTGAGATTTAAAGGATATAGCTAATTGCTCTCCAGAGTTGTTTTACCAAATCATGCTCCCCTTTGCAGTGAATAAAAACTCTTGTTAATTCATATACTAAGCAATACCTTTTAATTTTTGTCAAAGTGATAGATGTTAAATGTTTTCATTTATATTTCATGAAAACTAGTAATAATAAGGATCTTTTTTATTTAAATTTTTGTTAAAGTGAAATAGCTGTACACAATTGAGTAAAACAGAGAAAAATAGTCAGACTTCAAGTTTGCAACTTTCTTTTAAAATCCACTGGATGCAGAACAAACATTTGGCTGAAAATATAAAGAGAGACAGTGCCTACAGAGGGAATGATGATGTGAGCACTCACTTGAGCTGGACACATTCAGACACCAAAATCCAGCTTTCACCAAAAAACCATGTGACATATGAGAATGCAGGAAGTAACTCAGTAAGATGAAACAAGCATTAATTAGAATAAAACTCATATATGACCCAGATGTTGAAAGTATTTGATAGAGAATTTAAAATAAACGTGATTCATATATTAAAGATGCTAGTGGAAAAATTGTGGACAATATGCAAGATCATATGGGTAATTTCAGCAAAGAGGTAGAAACTATAAAAATGAGTCAAATTGAAATAATAGAAATGAAAAATATGAGACAGAAATGAAGAATTCCTTCAAAAGCCACATTATAGGTTCAGCCTAGAGGGAAGAAGCATCAGTGAATTTGAAACAAGGACAAGGGTGGGGCCAAGCTGGCTGACTAGAAACAGCAGTTGATCGGAGGCTCCCATCCAGAAGAACCAAGACAGTGGGCTAATCCTGCACCTGCAACCAAGGTAACCAGGTTCTGTTATCAGGACTGACTAGGCGGCTGACGTGACCCACAGAGAAGGAAGA
Organism: Ateles fusciceps; assembly: GCA_036589455.1. Lineage (NCBI taxonomy): Eukaryota > Metazoa > Chordata > Mammalia > Primates > Atelidae > Ateles > Ateles fusciceps. Next base: position 9,269,315 of record JAZHEH010001266.1, on the reverse strand, counting down.
GCAGTGTGGTATGGCAGCCCACCTAGGAGCCACACGGGGCAGGGGAGCCCCCACCCTCCCAGCCAAGGGACGGGGTGAGTGAGCATGCTACCCAGCCTGGGAAAGCGTGCTTTTTTCATGAAACTGTACAACCCATAGATCGGAACAGCCCACTCATGAGCCTGCACTACTGGGGCCTAGGGTCCAAACCACAGAGCCACGCAGATTCTCAACAGCCACTCAGCTAGAACCTGCTTAAGCCTGCCCAGCTACTGCAGGGAGAGGCGGCCACCACCACAGATACAGCTTCTTGATGTCTGAGCCATCTGAGTTCCTTGAGGGAGGGGGTAGCAGCCAGCACTGGGACTGTTAGCTGCCTAATACACTAAGTTCCCAGAGCAGGGGAAGGGCAGCAGCTATGTCTATAGTTCTAGCCCATACTTTTTCACTGCTGGAGCCAGGGAGGTTGCAGAGCTTGGTCTCAAGTGGTATTCCCCCACAGTCCAACACACCGGCTGTGACAGACTGCAGCTGGAGTGCCTCTTCAGGCCTGATCCTTACCCATCCCTCCTCACCAGATGGGGCCTCCCTGCAGGAACTCCAGTAACTCCAGCTAGGGGCTCAGGGACAGAACTCTGATTTCCCTGAACCTAAGCCCCTAGCAGGAAGGGTGGACATAGTCTCGGTGAACCAGCAGACTTAGTCATTCCTCCTGCAAGTTCTGAGGAATCCGGGCAGCCCAGACAAGTAGGTTTCTTCCCAGCACAGCACACCTCTTCTACCAATGGACAGCCAAGGTATGTTGTTAAATGGATTCTGCTCCCTGTGCCACCCAGCTGGGTAAGACCCTCCAACAGGGGTTGTCAGACACCTAATACAGGAGCATTTCTACTGGCATCAAGTTGGTGCCCCTCAAGAGCACCTACTCAAAAGCTAAGAACCTTGATAAAAGGTTACAGGAGCTGCTAACTAGAATAACCAGCTTAAAGGGGAACATGAATGACCTCATGGAGCTGAAAAACACAGCATAACTTCATGAAGCATACACAATTATTAATAGCCAAATAAATCAAGCAGAGAAAGACTATCATCAGAGTTTGAATACCGTCTTGCTGAAATAAGGCAGGCAGACAAGATTAGAGGAAAAAGAATGAAAAGGAACAAACAAAACCTCCAAGAAATATGGGACTATGTAAAAAGACTGAAACTATGATTGATTGGAGTACCTGAAAGAGAAGGAGAAAATGGAACCAAGTTGGAAAACAAACTTCAGGATATTATCCAGGAGAACTTCCCCAACCTAGCAAGACAGGTTAACATTCAAAATCAGGAAATGTAGAGAACACAACAAAGATACTCCACAAAAAGATCAACCTCAAGACAAAATCATCAGATTCTCCAAGGTTGAAATGAAGGAAAAAGTGCTAAGGGAAGCCAGAGAGAAACGCCAGGTCACCTGCAAAGGGAAGCTCATCAGACTAACAGCAGATCTCTCAGCAGATACCATAGAAGCCAGAAGAGAGTGGGGGCCAATATTCAACAATCTTCAAGAAAAAATTTTTCATCTCAGAGTTTCATATCCAGCCAAATTAAGCTTCATAAGCAAAGGAGCAATAAAATCATTTTTAGACAAGCAAATGCTAGGGGATTTTCTTACCACCAGGCCTGCCTTGCAAGAGCTCCTGAAGGAAGCACTAAATATGGAAAGGAAAAACTGGTACCAGGAGCTGAAAAAACACACCAAAATAAAAAGACAAATGACACTATGAAAAAACTGCATCAACTAGTGGGCAAAATAACCAGCTAGCATCATGATGACAGGATCAAATTCACACATAACAATATTAACCTTAAATGTAAATTGTTTGAATGACCCAATTAAAAAGACACAGACTGGAAAATTGGATAAAGAATCAAGACCCATTGGTGTACTGTATTCAGGAAGACCCATCTCATGTGCAAAGACACACACAGGCTCAAAATAAAAGGATGGAGGAATACTTACCAAGCAAATGGAAAGCAAAAAAAAAAAAAAAAAAAAAAAGCAGGGGTATATAAAAAATAACATACCACAAGTAATTTGGGTTTATCCCAGGAAGGCAAGGATCGTTTATTCCAAAATCTATCAATACCATGAATGATACAATAGACTCAGTAGAAAAAATAAAATAAAATTTCAATATATGTAGAAAAAAGCATTCAACGTCTTTTCAAAAAGATGTCACTGAAGGCAAAGAAGTCCCTGCTCCTCCCAAAACCACAGCCAAACCAGAGGCTATGAGAGCCAAGAAGGCAGTGCTGAAAGGTACCTAAGGACACAAGGAGACGATCCACACATCACCCATATTCCAGTCACCCAAAATACTTTGGATTTGGAGGCAGCACAAATATTTTTGGAAGTATGTACCCAGGAGAATAAAGCTTGACCACTATGCCATCATCAATTTTCCATTGACCACCAAGTTGGCCATGAAGAAGAAGGACAACACCAACACTTGTGTTTATTGTGGATGTCAAGACCAAGAAGTACCTGACCAAACAGGCTGTGAAAAAGTTCTATGACATTGACATGACCAATGCCAGCACTGTGATCAGACCTGATGGAGAGAAGAAGACATTTGTTTGACTGGCTCCTGACTGTGATGCTTTGGATATGGCCAGTGTAATTGGGATTATCAAAACTGAGTCCAGCTGGTTGATTCTAAATATACATTTAGATGTATATTTTCACCAAGACAAAAAAGTGTTTAACAAAACTTAACATCCATTTATGATATAAACTTCCAAAAAACTAGGAATGGAAGGGGACTTATCCTAATACGGGTCATCTCCAAAAGCCTACATAAAACATCAATGGAGTAGTAAAACACTGAATGCTTTTCATATAAGTTCTAGAACAAGGCATCACTATCATTTTTCACTACTCATATTTAATATTGTCCTACAAAATCCAATATAATAAGTCAAGAAAGGTAATAAAAAGGACGTAGATCAGAAAAAAAACAAACGATTTGCATATGACATAGTTGTCTGTGTAGAAAGTCTCAAAGAAATGTGCAAAAAAGTACACAGCACTAATAAATGAGCTTATCCAGATTGTAAGGTACAATGTCAAACCTCAAAAATTCTTAATAAATTTGAAATATGCAATTATAAAAACAGTGCCATTTATGGTACCATGACAAATATGTTGACATAAATCTAAAGAAAAACTGTGTTGTATCTGTATGAAAACTAACAATAATAATAACTTAAATTGAGAGATACACCATGTTCATGAATTGGAAGGCTCAAAATATAGTTAAGATGTCATTTATCCTTGATTTGATTGAAAAATTAATTCTAAGAAATCCCAATAAAAATTCCAGCTGAGTTTTTGTAGATATTATAAAGTTGAGTCTAAAATTTATCCTTCGTCAACACCTGGTGATCTTTGCATACTTTTTTAAAACTCAAGACTTAGTCTCCAAAAAGCCAACTGTAATATTTGTGTGTTTTGATGAGGCTTGTTCATTAGTGGGCTTCACTTGGAATGATAGAGCAGTGCCTCTGCATTTTGTTAGAAGGTCCACATACCAGTATTTATTGGGCTTTTCTCTGGGGCTGTTCACCTTCTCTTGTGAGGAACCACTCTGTTTCTGATTTAGTGAGTGTTGAAACATGCCCAGTTGTCAATATTCTCTGTTTCTGACTTAGTATGTGTTGAAATATGTCTGGCTGTCAGTATTCTATTCAGGTGAGCTGGAGAATAGAATTAGGTGGCAGGGGGCTATGTGGTTTACTATTTAAGGGGTAAACTTTTACTTAACCTCTTATGTTTATTGCAATGTATTATTCCCACTTTATATTGACTGGTTTCTCTGAGTCTGGAGCTTTTGTGATTCCATTTTTCTAGGAAAAAGACTTCTAGTCTTCCCACAGAAAGAAAGAAACATATAGCTGTCAAGAAAGCAGAAGAGACCTGGATCTTAACACGTTCTCTCATGCTCCCTTTTAAATTCACCACCACACTTTCCATTCCATCCTTCATCTCCTTTGGAAGTAAATGATGCCTCTAACCTGAGCATCATATGGGTTTTGCTTAACAAATTAGTGTGCCTTGCATTAGCATCATCATGCTGGTATTGATGCTTGAACTATCTTTACTCTTTTATGTAATTAACCATGCCTTTGTCCTCTTTCTGTCTTAAAAATATTTATGGACATCACTGACTTTTGCCTTCTTTTCTATTGACATCCATTTACTGACAATTTTGTGGAGTTGCGTAAGACAGTAGAGATAAATGATTATTTTAATTCAAGCCATTTAATGTCTGAGGTTGATATGATTTTTACATGGTTATTGGTCATTCTCTTTTTCTTTTGTGAATTGTCAGTTCATAGCCTTTGCCATTATTCTATTGCTTTGTGTGTGTGTGTGTGTGTGTGTGTGTGTGTGTGTGTGTGTGTGTGTGTATACATTCACACATAAAATTTACTGTTTGTAGGCAATCATTACTTCCTGGGAGATACAAGTAATTGGAAAAAAAAACAAAGTTGGGCCTGTAAGTCACACAAACATGACTTCACTTTTGACTAAGAAAAACAAAGTGTATTTACTAAAATATTTTTAATTATTAAAAAACATGTATAATGTTCCAACTCTATATTATACACAATGCTAAGTTGTGAAAACTGTAAAGCTGAGCTTTTATTTTTATCAAAGTATCAAATATAACTCCTGTGCCTCCCCGTCTGTCCAACCTTGCCTCAGTTGTTTGTGTTGCTTCTGACCTGAGCATCCCTATATACAATTTTGATTGAGGTTGTATTGAATCTATAAACTAGTTTTAAGGGAATGTGTAAATTTGCAAAGCTGTATTTTTCGAACTAAAAACATTTACTATTTCACCCACTTTTAAGTGTACAGTTTAGTGGCATTATGTATATTCCCAATGTTGGGTGATCATTAACTACCATCCATCTTCAGAATATTTTTCATCATCTCAAAATAAAACTGCATACCCATTAAATAATAACTCCCCATTCCCCCTCTTCCCATTAGTGATGGCAACCATGATTCTACTTTTTGTCTTTATAAATTTGATTAATGTATGTATCTCAGATAAATGAAATCATATAGCTTTTGTCCTTCTATGATTAACTTATTTCACTTAACATTATGTCTTTACGTTTCATGGATGTTGCTGCATGTGTCCAGTTTTCCATCTTTTTTAAGGTTGAATAGTATTTTATTGTGTGTATATACCACATTTTGTTTATTCAAACATCCATCAATGAATACTTGTCTTGCTTCCTCCTTTTGGCAGTTGTGAATAACACTGTTTAAAACATTGCTGTGCAAATATTTGTTCAAGACTGTGCTTTCAATTCTTCTGGAAGTAGAATTGCTGACTCATCTGGTAATTGTGTTTTTAATTTTTTGAAGATTTGCCATACCATTTTGCATTGCAGCTGTATCATTTTAAATTGCCACCGGTAGTGCACAAGAATACCAACTTCTTCACATTCTTGTCAACACTTGTTATCTGTTATCCAAACAAGTGTGAAGTGATATCTTGTTGTGGTTTGGTTTTAATTTTCATTTTCCTTAGGATTAGTAATGTTGAGCATCTTTTCATGTACTTATTAGCCATTGATATATATTCTTTGTAGAAATATGTATTCAAGTAATTTGCCCATTTTTTAAATCAAGTGTTGTTGTTGTTGAGTTTTAGGGATTCTTTATATATTTTGGATATCGAACTTGTCGTATTTGTGACTTGAAAATATTCAGTCTGTTATTTTACAACGATTTATATTCTAGTTCACAATTCTCTCTTGCTGTATTCAATCTAATAAACCTATGTATTAAACATTTAATTTTGATTACTGTATTTTTCAGCTTTTATGTTATAAGAGAATGAACCCAGACTGACTGATAGATAACTGGTGAATTCTACCAATCATAAATACTGGCAAGAGATTAAAGGAGGGAAGGAGACTGAGGGCAGGCTATTTATTACCCTGATCACCTCCCCTCCATCCCTGAAGAGCATTCATATTTCTGCAGGATCAGGTTCTGCCAGGCACTCTCTAGCACACATTTTCCTCTTTGCGTCCAGTAATTGCTTTTTCCCTCACCTCTTCAGCATCAAGGGGCATAATGTGCTGCTGCTATTACCAGTTCTCAGATATTGCACTAATGCTAGTGTTTTCTTTATGTACTACACTTTGCTTTGTAAGTAATCCTTTCATGCAACACTCCTCAAATCATGGACACCATATTTTTCTACCTGGCACAGTGACAGTAGTGGATTTCATATGCAGAAAATTCTGGTTTCTCATTACTTACTAGCTTCTGGAGTTTGGCCTACTTTAAAAGGCCATTGTCATCCAAATATTTTATAAACAAAGTAGCCCATGTTTCCTTTTACTACTTTTATGGCTTCGAACTTTACATTTAAATCTATGATCATCTGGATTTTCTTGTGATATTAGAACTGAAGTATTACTTATATTTTTCCTACACGTTTTTATGGATATTTTTGTTTATTTATTTACTGTTTGACTTTTGGAATATGCTTATCAAATTTTAAAAAATACTGGTTTTTTTGACACGCATATAATTTATCAATTCACTTACAGATAAATGGCATCTTTAGGAGACTACTTAGTCATGATGGCAGATTTCTTTTTTATTCAATTATTTATTTGTGTTTCTCACTAGCTTTTCGGATTTTTCTTTGCAGAGATCTTTTACAGTTCCTATTACCCCAGGTATTTTATCAAAGTTGTTATTGTAAATGTTGTTTTCTTTCATTATAACTTGTAAAAGGTTTTTGTTTGCCTAACATAGCCTAGTGATTCTTGATATTGTTATTTTAATTTTGGACCCAGCCACTTTACTGAATTATCTTCATGTTTATAACAGTTTACAATTTTCTGATTTTCTCTTTAGCGTGCCTCTGATAACAGAACATAGAAGAGTCATTCAGACTATGTGGTCAGTAAAAGCTTCAAGTAGGAATTGATCTCTTAGCTGAGTACCCAGGTTCAAGTCTGTATTAGTCCATTTTTGTCCACAGGTATTTCTAAAAGGAGTAACTAAGACAGAGTAATTTATAAAGAGGTTTATTTGACTCATGGTTCTGCAAGCCGTACAAGAAGCGTGGTGCCAGTGTCTGCTTCTGGTCAGGGCTTCAGGCTGCTTCCACACAAGAGGGAAGACGAAGGAATGCTGATATTGGGGCTGGCTTGGGGGAAGTGCCAGGCTCCTTTTACAACCAGCTCTCTTGGAAACTAACAGAATTCACAAGTCCCTGCCCACTCACAGGGAGAGCATTAGTCTATTCCTGAAGGATCTGTCCCTATGACCCAAACACCTCCCACTAGGACCCACCTCCAACCATCGGGGATTAAATTTCAAGAGCTTTGGAGGCTCAAATATCCAAACTATAGTAAATTTGGATCTTGATAATTTTAGGTAAAACTGAGAGGTATATGTTCTAGCTTAAGGAAGGAATGATAATGATTAGAAGGGACAAAGCATGTGGTTGACTTGAGGACTTAAACGTCGTTAAGTATTCCATGGCAATGGGCTATGAAATGGAGAGCTGTGAGACACGAAGGGTAAGAAAGGGTGACTTCACTCAGGGCCTTTCAAAGAAAGAGGTCAGGATTTGTGCTAAAAACAATGGAAGCAACTGCAGGATTTTAGAAGAGCAACTTGCTGACACAAGGAATGTATCCTTGTGGTTAAGGTGCCTGGTGTAAGCGTGTTGTAATAATATAGGAGACAAACTTTGTTATATGAATAAAGAGGAATGCATGGGTTGAACACATACAATCTGAAAAATTTGATGCTGACTTCCAGGAAAAAGAAAGGAGAGGGGAGAGGTTAAAAATTATTGCTGAACAATGGGTGAGGGAAGGGATTTGTGAGAGGAAGGAGATGAGTTCAATTATAGTGAATTTGCATTTGAGGAGCCTATGGGATACATGCATATTAATGTACTGAATATATCTATGAATTAGATCCATATATTCATTTATTTATTCAACAAATACTGATTAAATATTCTCTCCATGTCAGATACATTTTTCATGGCAGGAACAGACATTAGGATATGCTTCCTGCCTTGCTGTAGCAATTGACACAGGACGGTGAATGTATATAAGTACTTGATGCACTTTGTATCTACAAAAAGCTAGGTGACTATTATGGGATGAATTGTATTCCCTTCAAATTCATATATTAAATTTCTAATCCATAGTACCTCAGTGTATTTGGAGATAAAGCCTTTAAAGAGTGATTAAGCTAAATGAAGCCATCAGGACAGGGCCCTAATTTAATATAACTGATGTCCTTATAAGAAAAGGAAGAGGCACCTGGGATGCACATGCACAGAGGATGCACAGAGGAATGCATATGGGGAGAGGCAGCAAGAGGATAGGTATCTGTAAGACAAGGCTACCTTAGAGAAATCAACCTTCCTGGCACCTTGATCTTGGACTTCCCCTCTAGAACTGTGAAAAATAAACTTCTGTTATTGAAGCCAGTCTGTGGTATTTTGTTATGACGGGCTGCTATGATTTGAGTATGGTTTGTTTGTCCCCACCAAATCTCATGTTGAAATTTAATCCCCAGTGTGGTGGTGCTAGGGGGTGGGGCCTAGTGAGAGGTGTTTGGGTCACAGGGGTGGATCTCTCATGAATAGACTGAGGCCCTTGCTAGGGGTTGAGTCAGTGCTCACTCCATTCATTTCTGAGAGTGAGTTGTTACAGCCTGGTAGCTACCCTCTTTGCTGTCTTGCTGTGTGATCCCTGCACACCTTGGCTTGCTTTTTACTTCTACCTCTAGTGGAAGCAGCCTGAGACCCTCACCAGAAGATAAGCAGATGCCAGTGTCATGCTTCTTGTTTGCACAACCATGAGGCAAATAAAGCTCTTTTCTTTATAAATTATAGCAACACAAAATGGACTAAGGCACAGCCCTAGCAAACTAATACAGTGCCCAATAATTAAAATGTGCATTTATATCCATGCAGAGCAAACAGGTCAACAATAAAGAAAGATCAAGAACCAGCCAAAAAGGATACATGCAAATTACTTGTCTTAAACATTTTTCAGAAAGTAACTAAATATGTACTGTTCTATAATAGATTGGACTGTATTCTTTCAGCAAAGGGTATAATTTATTAATATAACTTTTGCAAGTTGGAATCACCTTATTATCTTTGCCATTTTCTTTGGTGACAAATGAAGTTTGTATTATTTTTCAGAGCCTCAAAATAATTCAAATTCAGGGATAAAGTATGGAAAGTAAAATATTTCTTATTCTGTGACATAGAGTAATTAAGTGGTATCCTTAAGCATATTGACTCATCATTTATAAGTCATTTTTTGGCCACTTTATTCTTAATGTATTGTACAGAGGCAATGTTCCCAGAAGGGTAAATAACAGAGATTATATATATATATATATATATATATATATATATATATATATATATTTTTAAGTAAATGCTAATTCTTCAGCCTTTAACAAATTATTACTAGGAAATAAACCCATACTTGAATATGTTTGAAACATACAGTTTGTGATATCAATCTGAAAATATAGCTCTGAAGAGAAATAATTTTTTTGCAGCTATGATTTGATTAGATGCTTTGAACTGAGAAAAATCGATCAATCATGGCCAAGAAGTCAAAGGGGTGGCCTCCTTAGGTCACTTAAATTCAAAGTATTTTTTCCCAATCACTGCTTTTCTTCTTGAGTTTATGCAAACTGGACACAGTGTTCATTTTTAATTGTTTCCAGAGGCCAAGAGTTAAGCAATGTATTTTCCTATTGGTAAATTTACTTTTTAGGAATCATCAGTTAGATTATGTTTTAATAGCATCTGATTTCCCCTTTAAGTGCTTGAAGAATATAATAATGGCTCAGTTGCAGATATGGGACATTCTTTTCTCACCCCAGTTCTCTGGTTTGGGTAATGCGTTAGTCTGGAAGCCAACTTGTACTGGCTTATACAATTGCAAAAATATGCTGGTGCACATGCTGAAATGTTCAGAGTGTTGGCAGACTACAGGCACTGATTAATTGGGTTTCTATTTCATCTTTCAGAGATAGTTTTTGGTGTTTCCTCCTAAGCTTGTTGACCATATTCCCTCAAGGGCTCAAAAGTGCTACAGCAGGACCTCATCTCGCTGAGAGAATTGTGACCAAATAGGACCCAACCTTAGATCCTGGAGTGACGATTGTCCCTAGTAGTAGCCCATGCAGAGGAGATATTGTAAGGGCTCTTCTATCCTTAGATGTGATTATGTATTAATTACATTTTAAATAAAATGAGCAAAACTCATTTTGAAAGACTTTGCTAGTTCATGAGGTTGATTCTAATATTAGCCAAGTAATGTTGCTTTTAAAATAATAAAAACCTAACAATGTGTATTCTATCTGGCTCATAATAATCAAGCAAGTCTATGACAGAGGTATTTTTTTAATTCTTAACACCAGTACTACTGTGCTTATTTTAAAAGGGTTGGAGACCATCTAAGTGAGCCTATGTTTTCTGAGAACCCACCAGTTGATTAAATGTAGAAGGCAATTTAAAATCAATACTTATGAGGTTTCTTTAGGGAAATTAATTTTATTAGGTTCTAATCTAATTGATTAGGCAGCAATCAGACTTCTTTGTCTTCAAAATGGTGCAGTTAATGTGGCAACATTGTTTCATTTACTCTGATTAGGATTCTCAAGTAGGACATCGAGGATATTTAAGATAAATGATGACAGGTCTAGGAAGAAGTTGGGAATCTGATTTAGAGCCAACTTTGTATATTTAACTGTGTTTAATACCACAAAAGAACTGAATGAGATATTGTTTATAATCATACTTTAATATTTATTGCATGGATACAATATTATTTCTGGGGCACAGAATCTTATATATATACTCATTCAACAATCATTTCCTGAATATCCATTATACATGTGAAAATTTTAAATGTACAAAATTAAGAAAGATATAGTTTTTATATTCAAATATCTTATGATCCAATGGGATAGATATATCCATATAAGAATACAAATCTAAGTACTGAAAAAGAGATATAAATAATATTCTGGTAGAAGAAGGAAAAAAAAAATTGGCCTGGAAGACTGGAAGCCTTTCTAGAGAAAGCAATATTTCAATTGGTACTTGAAAGATGAGAACAGTGATGAGTGGTGGTGAAGCAGGACTCTCCCTCCCATGTAGAAAGAGTGATGCCACAAAACAGCATACAGTTGGCCTTCCATGTCCATGGCCTCCACATACATAGATTCAACCAATCATTGATTAAAAATATTTAGGGGAAAAAATGGATGGTTGCACCTGTACTGAACATGTACAGACTATTTTTCCTGTCATTATTCCTTAAACAATACACTCTAAGAACTCTTTACCAAGCAGTTACATTGTATTAGGTACTATAAATAATCTACAGATTATTTAAAATATATAAGAAGGCTGGGCATGGTGGTACATGCCTGTAGTCCCACTATTCAGGAAGTTGAGGCAGAAGATTGCTTAAGCACAGGAATTTGAGACTACAGTGAGCTATAAATGCACAACTGCACTCCAGCCTTGGCAACACAGCAAGACCCTGTCTCTATAATAATAAAGTATATGGGATATGTGCTAGGTTATATACAAATACTACATCATTTTATTATATAAGGGACTTGATACTATGAATTTTAGTATGGAGTGTGGGGGGGGTCCCGGAAACTATATCCCATGAATAGCAAGGAACAACTGTATGTGAATGTACATAGTATAGTGGAAAATGGTGTAAAAGTATATTATGACCAAATTTACAACTGAAGGTCTTGAATCTCATGCTAAGGAATTTAAACGCCATTTTATGGTTAACGGAGAATCACTGAAGAATGTGCAACAAGGGAGTAAAAGATTATAGCGAATAATCATTATATAGACTAGTAACTCTTACAGTTACATTAAGCATTGAACTATGAGAAGTTCCACTTCTGAAGGAAAAGGATAAAGGAAAAGCCCTTATCTAGTGATTGTGATAGCCTTAGTGAAGACTACTTGTGTTGTATAAACGGGCAAGGTGGAAGAGTCAGAATTGTGACACATTTTAAAAGTGAGATTAATAAAATTAGATGATATGGAGGATGAGATAAAAGTTCAAGCCAAATGTTTATGGCTGACACTACCAGTTATCTTTCAATATTTTTTCTCCCAATGTTACTTAATAATATTGTCTAGAATTTTAGCTGGGCACATTGTCACCCAGCTAAAAGACGGTGTTTTATAGCTGCCATGACTGTATGTGGCCATATGAATAAGAAATTCTCATTCAAAAAGAAGTGTTTCCTTCTTCTATTTCTTCCTTCCAGTTGCTAAGATGTGAATGGGGTGCACTAGAGCACTACTGACCTTTGAGTACTACGAAGTGGACACCAAATCCTGCAAGTGAGGCTCTTGTGCATCAGAAGCAGGGAAGTAGGAGTGCGAGTCACTGATGAATTCAGGGCCACGCTGCCACACAGGAATGCTTGCCTCTGGACACCTTTCACATGACATAGAAATCAAGGTAAAAATGTGTTTTTGTAATTTGTATTTTAAATTTTTTGTTATATATCGTATTTTAAGTTTTAAAATTTATATATCAGGCTTAATCCTAATTCAGCAACATCAGGTTTCACATCTGAGAAATTACATGGCATTTAGTCAATTTGGGGGGTTTTTGTGTTTTGTTTGTTTTCTTCTTTTTGAGACAGGGTCTCACTCTGTCACCCAGGCTAGAGTACAGTGACATGATCATGGCTCAGTGCAGCCTCAGCCTCCCGGGCTCAAGTGATTCTCCCATTATATATCATCATTATACTTCCCCAGTAGCTAGGACAACAGGTGCACCACCAGGCCCAGATAATATTTGTATTTTTGGTAGAGACAGGGCGTCACCATGTTTCCCAAGCTAGTGTCAAACTCTTGGGCTCAAGCCATCTACCCACCCAACTCCCAAAGTGCTGGGATTCTAGGCATGAGCCACAGCTCCCAGCCTCAGTTATGTTTTAATAACAAACAAGGGCCAAATTTTGATAGTTGAAAGCAACAAAGTTTTTGTTTCTCATTATGTCACATGGCTGTGTCTAATTTTAAGGGTTGGTATAAGTGGCATCCTCTTGTGTGCCCAAATGGAGAAGAGAACCAGAAATATTGGCGAACATCATGAATATTTATCACAGCATTCTTTTAAATGATATCATTAACCACAAAGAGGAAGCAAGAAAGAAGGAAGAAGGCAGATGAGTAAATTTAATAATGGATATGTTGCCTGTAGATTTCAGATACCTATATATGTAATATGGCTAGAAATAGGGGTCTCAAACTGAGTGACACTAGAGGTAAGTCTGATATTCATCTGTAGTCATATGGAATTTGAATCAACGGGCAATGATGAGATCAGTGGGGTCAGATTGCCCAGAAAAGATGTATCCAAATCTTAGACAGAAAGAAAAAAAGATCAACTGGGACACAGAGAAGCCCAGTTAACCTTAAAAGTATTTAAGAAGATCTGAATTTTATAAATTAACATTTGATGAAAGAGTCATCTAAACTTTGTAGGTACCCACTTGAAGCCAGTAGTAAATATTGAACCAGCCAATCACCTGCATTTATACAGTCATCTGTGAGGCTGTTTCCTTGACAGAAACAAAACAGTGTTGTACAAAGGACTTTCCAATCATTTTCACCCAGTGAGATTGTAGTGTGCAGGAAAATGATGCCATATACATAATGACAAAAAAGTAAAAATTCAATGTAATAATCTAGAAACAATCAGTGCTGATAACCAAGACTGAGCATCTTCTGAACACATTAAGGTGATTCTCAGCATGGTTTATGAGGAATTAGAATTAGATATGCTAAGGATGGTCTCTAGTGATCACCAATTTCCTCCCTAATCCAGAGCTTCTTTATTTTATCTATCTGCTTTGGAACCAATTTTTTTTTTTTTAATTTCAGTTTTTATTTTAGTTGCAGGAGTTACATGTGCAGTTTTGCTACATGGATATATAGCACCCAGGTAGTGAGCATAGTACCCAATAGGCAGTTTTTCAACCAGCGCCCCCTCTCTCCCTCTGCCCTCTAGTTGTCCTCAGTGTTTATTGTTGCCATCTTTAGGTTCATGAGTACCCAATGTTTAGCTCCCACTTATAAATGTCATGTGGTATTGGGTTTTCTGTTTCTGTATTAACTTGCTTAGTATTATGCCCTCCAGCTCCATCCATGTTGCTGCAAAAGACATGATCTCATTCTTTTTTATGGCTGTGTCATATTCCATAGTGTATATGTACTATATTTTCTCTATTCAGTCCATTATTAATGAGCACCTACATTGCTTCCATGAGAACCAAATCATTTTTGCTTAGCAATAGAGTAGTTTTTTACTTGTTATTTGCTTAAAGTTTCTTATTTTTTACTGGTTGTATAACTCAAGTATTATAATGAGGTCTGAATATGAAATACATAAATTAGGGGTAAATCTGAAATGATAGACATAAAGTTATTTAAGCTGTTAGATAAATCAAAATTAAACTTTTTCTCACTCTATGACAAAGTCTTGCATGATATAATTATGTGATGAATTGAAAAATCAATTAATGGTCCGTTAAAAATCTGACGTATAATAGATTATTAATAAAGAGCAATAGTTACAAATTCCAAGTGAATTTAGCTGAATTTTCTATTTAATCTTATAAAAAGTTTTTCCTTTTGAAAGCACTAAACAATATCATTATATAAACATTGCAAGTATAGGAATATTTTAAAAATCCTTTTAAAAAATTTCTTTCTTTATCCATTTATACTTTAATATAATTAAGAAATGTGTTCAAATGTTCATGTTCTTTAGTAGCAAATTCACAAACTAGACACTGTGCCTTGCTTTAAGGCAAATTTGAATTAAATAATTTTACCTTATAAAAATAATCAGGCAGGTTTCTGGGGAAAAAATACAGCACATACTACCACAAGACTGAAGAAATTTCAACATCTCCCAAGTGCTTAGTAACCATTGCTAAGGAAACCAGTTTCTCAGCATTCATATAGCATTGAGTTAACAATTCAGAGGGCGTATCTGTTGAACTTACAGACACATGTAACGGATCACACACAATCTCATTCCCTAAATGAACAATTATATTTCATTGGTCTTGAGAAAGTTTTGAAAATTAACTAAAGTTAATTATGTAGAGGTATAAATGTGAATCAGACTGAAAATTATCTCATGCCATGAGAATTAAGTTGGTACCTGAAAGCAACCTAAACAGTATTTTGGTAGGGAAGCAGCTTGTATTGGGATTGGAGAAAGAAAAATAGGGTATATTTTCAGGTTTATGATTGACTTTCTACTTTTCTTTCTTAAAGGTTCTTAATTAGCTTGCTTTTAATTAATTCATCTAAATTGTCATGATAACACATATACCCTAAAAATAAATTTGCTCATTGATTGATTGTTTAGTAGATTCTCCAATTTACAAGTAGGAGGCACCACAGTAGCAGTGGGAAATGGACATTATCAAGATACTTTGTCCAAACCCCTTATGAGCCCAGGATGAATGGCAGAAAAATCAAACTGACCATAAGTCTTCATAAGACAGAAGAATGTTAAGACTCATGGGGAAAGAGATACAGGATATATTTTTGATGAACTATTTGAAGCACGGTGGATTAAAAGAGTAGAAGTGAGTTAACATGAAAAATAAGGTCAGTTAGTGACCTTGGGGTAGAAATTTTGAATTCACATTCAGAGAACTTCAAAAAGAAAATGATTATGAAAGGCTGTAGATAGCAAACACCCATTTTCTATTCTTTTATTTTTAAATTACTAAGCACATTTTTGTGAGGGGAGAAAAAGTGTCAAATTCAATGAGTTCTCTCTCCACTCCTCCCTGCAAAATAGTATTTATTTCTTGCAATAATTCTCTGTTTACAAGATCTTAGCTGGTTATTGTGGAACTGATTGTGTCACCAAACAGGTGGGTGATTAATTACCATGACCTACTTACCAAGACCAAATGAAATCTAAAGACTTACTATTTCTCTGTAAATCTTCATTCTTAGAGGCTCTACCTGACAAATATTGAAAGCAAATACCATTGTTAAAACTATGTTTTTCAAGTGATGAAGAAAGAGACTATCCTTAGAAGCAGTGACTCTTTGATTAAGTCATATAAATGAGTAAAGCTGGCCAGGTGCTTTAATGGAACAACAGGAGGCTGTGGACTGCAGAAAGTTGGAAAAGGTGTCCCTATTCAAAGGAAATGCCTGCCACTCATTCCAGCTGATTGTTGCCATCTGGAAATTAAAGTCCAGTCTTGCCAGATCTTCCAATTTTTAAAGGCAAGATGGAAATCTGAAACTTATGGGAAAATCTTGATTTTCAGAAGCAAGACTTTCAAACATTTAAAAAACGATGTCCCACTCAAACAAAACTATACACATGCAGTCTAGTTAGCTGACAGGCTGCTAACTTACAGCCTCTGCTTTAATGACAATTTTTGCTTCCAATTTTTAAATATATTGAGAAGAAATAAAAATATTTTTATTTTCAAGTTAATTCAAAAAGTAGTTATTAAATATACAATTTAGGCACAGCAATGTCCTAGGTACTGTGAGCTACACACACAAAAAATAAGGATGACTACAGATTTTGAAGAACAGTAGGGGGAGAAAGAAACCATACATATCAAACATAAATCATGAAATGGATCACCAATGTTTATGTTGCCATTTCAATACAGATCTTTTTTTAACTGCAATAAAAAAATAATCTATTTAAAATTCACTCTTTGGTGAGGATGTAAGGAAAAGGGACCCCCCTCATACACTGTTGGTGGGAATGTAAATTAGTGCAACCACTATGGAGAATAGTTTGGAGGTCCCTCAAAAAATTAATAATTGAGCTACCATAAGATCCAGCAATCCCACTGCTGGGTGTATACCCAAAAGAAAGGAAATAAGTATATCAAAGAGATACCTGCGCCCTCATGCTTGTTGCAGCACTGTTAACGATAGCTAAATGTGGAAACAACCTAAGTGTCCATCAACACTTGAACAGATAAAGAAAATATGGTACTCAATGGAGTACTATTCAGCCCTAAAAAAAGAATAAGATCCAGACATTTGCAACATGGATGGAAGTGGAGATCATTATGTTAAACAAAATAAGCCAGGCACAGAAAGACAAACATCACATGTTCTCACTTATTTGTAGAATCTAAAAATCAAAACAATTGAACTCAGGGAGACAGAGAGTAGAAGGATGGCTACCAGAAGCTGGGAAGGGTAGTGAAAGCGGGGTGGGGAGGTGGAGATGGTTAATGGGTACAAAATAAGTTAGAAAGAATTAATAAGAATTAATAAGACCTACTATTTGATAGCAAAACAGGGTGACTATAGTCAATAATAATTTAATTGTACATTTAAAAATAACTAAAAGAGCACTATTGGATTGTTTGTAATACAAAGGATAAATGCTTTTATGTAATACAAAGGATAAATGAGGAGATGAATACTCCATTCTCCATGATGTGATATTACAGATTGCATGCCTATATTAAAACATCTCATGTACCCCATAACTATATATACTACTATGCATCCACTAAAAATAAAAATTAATGATAAAGTAAAATGAAATTTACTCTTGATGTGGGAAAATAGAGTAAGTAAATTGTATCCTATCGTATGGAAATAAACTCCAGAAAATCCACTTGGAAAATCCACTTTTCTGGACTTTTTGAGTTTCTGTACCATGATAAAATTTCTTGCTTCTGGGAATTTTATTTTCTTAAGAATCAATGTCAAAATAACTGTCCTATTTTTCCCTTAAGAGATTTGGGGTTTTTTTTTCTGTAGAAAGCTCTAAAATCAGTATTTAATTCCACATATGCTAGATTTTTAGGAGATTTGAATAACTACTGCTGAATTGATGTGACAGGAAATCAGTGAACCTTTAGCTTAAATAAGCAGAAGAAAATCAATCTTAAACTAGTTGACTTAAACTAAGGCAATTTTAATTGGATGGTTCATTTGTAAGGCTTTCTCTTTGCAGTTGAGTGGGAAACTACATTAAAGGGAATGAGCAATTTTGGGGGATTGAAAAATTGATAGGCTGTTGTACAGGGTCTAGTAAAAGCATCATCTTGAGAGTCATCTCATACAGATGGGTAAAATGAGCTTTCAAAAAACAAAAAGACAACACAACAGAAAAATAACAGACATAACAATCTGGCAAAGTGCTAACTTCTCCTGACTTTGTGAGCTTTGGAAATGATCTGGCAATTGTGGCTTTGTGGTGAATGAGGGATCTGAGTTGGGCCAGAGAGCAACATACCAGGTGGTGAAAGTAACCCAGGGAGAAGCAAGAAGGGGTATATGTTCTATCCCATTTGCTCAAACTCTACTTTCCTCTTGGAAACTGTTAAATTAATCACTGCTGACAAGGCACGGGGGCCAGGTCAATAAGTTATGCACTCCTCTCCATGCCTACGTAGTACAGTTTCACTTCTAACTTAATATAGCACTTTATCCCCAAAAGGATCACTGGCCAGGCCTCTGGGAGACATAAATTTAGATCCGGTCCTCTGAACAACTGCTGACTTTGCCTATAACCACGAATATGTGAGGCGATGCCCTTCCTTTCCACCCAAGCCTTGAATAGGGTTAGTAAAACGTAGTAATAATGTCAAGTAACTAGCTTGGCTTTACAGGGCTACTAAACTTTTAAAAATAACCTGTCCTTCTCTCCCCAAACATTTCATTGTTGACAATCTGGTCACAAAAATATGATTTAGAAAAGGAAAATGATTGTATGGACCATTACCTTATAGCATTTGGCTCTGGTACTTAAATCTAGAATCTAAAAAGTAAAAATACATATTGGAAAGAGAAGAAATGAAAGATAATTCCTGAAAAGCACCCACATTTTTTTTCTAAGACAATGAGAAAGCAAAGTGATGTAAGATTCTATGACGATCTCGTTATAATATTTGGTTTCTGAGCAGACTTAAATAATACACAATGTTATGCTTATTCCATCATGATCAACTTAAACACTAAGAAAGAGTAGAAATTTGCAGCAGGTGTAATACCCATATACAAACACACACAACTAGATTATACAATTTTTCTTTTTTAATGTCCACCAATGGGCACTTTTATTTAGAATGTGCCTCCACTCCCCTACTCAGGGTCCTGGCAGCTGACTTCTAGTGATTATATTCGTTTCAGTTGCTTTGTTTTGATTTTGACTAACTTTGTTGTAAAGGAGTTTCATTTTCACTATTTAAAGTATCAAGGTATTTTCCTTTTCTTTAGAAGAGTAGGTATCAAATATTATTATTAAATTTATACATTATTAGCAACCACTGAATTTGCTGCCCCAGAGACATTCAGAGCTGTTTAAGATGCAGACAAATGTTTGTTTTTACTTATAAGAATAAAAAGTCACTCAATACAACTTTTTTTTTTTTTTTTGAGACGAGTTTTGCTCTTGTTGCCCAGGCTGGAGTGCAATGGCACAACCTCAGCTCACCACAACCTGCACCTCCTGGGTTCAAGTGATTCTCCTGCCTCAACCTCCTGCATAGCTGGGATTACAGGCGCCTGCCACCATGCCCAGTTAATTTTGTATTTTTAGTAGAGATGGGGTTTCTTCATGTTGGTCAGGTTGGTCTCGATCTCCCAACCTCAGGTGATCCACGTGCCTTAGCCTCCCAAAGTGCTGGGATTAGAGGTGTGAGCCACCATGCCCTGCTACAACTTTTAAACTGTAGCACAAATTGTAAGTTGTATGTGTTAAAGGCTTTAAATTTCAATGATTTCATAGCAGAAGCATGTTCCATAGGCCTAAAATCCTGGCAATGAGCTAAATGCTTGGCACCAAACTAAATGCTATAGCCAGTCCTAATCACTAACCATGTGAGGCCAGCATGATTCTCTGCCTTAGAGCTGAGGGACATCATCTCAAGAGACACTGCCTCAGGAATGTCTAATTCTAAGTCAGGTTCTCGCTCTTTATTTCTTCTACACCACATGGCCTCTCATAACTAACTGGTTTTTTATAACCATTAGATCTTTATCCATGTGTACCAAGAGGTGATTTTTTGGAAGTAGATGGTATAATTAAAAGCACCTCATAAAAACTCCATTTTTTTTTCTTAGTTTGCATAGCATGTGTTGATAGTAGTCTAAGGAAAGGAGAAGGCATGCTAGAGCAGTATTCAAAAGAATCATCAGGTAGCCCATGCGAGGAAATGAATATTTATAGCATATACAAATTCCTTCTAATAGTCATGTCATGTCATATAGTAACTTTGGGATTTTGGAATGAGTGGAGGGAAAAGCGGGGAGGAGGAAGAAAGTGGGAGGGGGAGGGGAGGGAAGGGCCGGTGGAAGCGGGGAGGGGAAGGAAAAGGAAAAATGTGGACCCTAGTCTTTGCTTTGTCACTTCTTAGTTAACCTTTCCCTGTTGTCATTTTCCATATCTGTAAATTTGGAGCTTGAAATATGACCCCTAACTTTACCTTAGCTTCACATTCTCCAACTCACTCATTGATCCAACCAAATGGTGGCAGTGTTTTCACATTTGGCTCCTCAAAGATCTAGTGGTTATAAAAACTGGTTAGCTGTGAGAGGCTATGTGGTATAGAAGAAATGAAGAGAGAGAACCTGCCTTATAGTTAGGCATTCCTCAGGCAGTGTCTCCTGAGACAACTTCCCTCAGCTCTAAGGCAGAGAATCATGCTGGCCTCACATGATTAGTGATGAGGACTGGCTAAAGCATTTAGTTTGGTGCCAGGCATTTAGCTCATTGCCAGGATTTTAGGCCTATGGAACATTCTTCTGCCTGGAAAAGCTTTTATTAGAACTTCTAGTAACCTACTAAAAAGGATTAACCACAAATTCATTAGCCAGAGCACAGTTTAATTGGATTTTAGAGTTTGAAGGAGCTTTGGCAATCTTTTAGTCCATCCTCTCTTCCATTTTACAAATGAAAGAATAGGAGGAACATCAAGTTAGGTGACTTGCTAAAGCCATTGGGTAGGTTAGTTGCAAAGCCAGGAGTACAATTCCAGCCTCCTAACTTCTAGGCCAGGCTATCTTCCTTGATACAATTCAAGCCCAGAAACCCAGAAGGACTGACTGTAGATTTCTCTGTTTGGATATACTGACACTTTTCTCCATCTCTATTATACACTAGGGTTGATTGATTTCAAAAAATTGAGATGGAGCCTGGGGTCTACTTGGAGAGAGTAGAAGTAGCTCCTCACGCATGGCTAATGGGCATTTCCTTGGGGAAACAATGAGAAATCTTGGCTATAAGAAAGTGAGTTAGATCTGCCGCATAATTCACTCCTTGGAAACATAGCTCTTGTCAATACAGTTCATCATATACTTTAAGGGACACTGGCTTTACTCACCGCCTACATGTATGGAGTTGTTAATTTGCTAATACTTGCATAAAAGTCTCCATATTAAACTGACTCAGACTATGTCTTCCCTGTTACTAATCTGTATAGCATTTATTTTCAGCACAGCCAATTTGAGAGCTACAGTCCCCTGCTGATACTTGAATTACATATTGGGATGTATACGTTTTGAATTTGAATGTCCTCATCAGTGTTGGTTTGTTCATGTTTCTCTTGCTTTGCCCAAGTGGAAATTTACATACAAGTAGCAGGGATGCCAGCGGGGAGGTGGCACTGGGGAATGGAAAGCTTGTAAGAGGTAAAGGCTTTGTGGACAGGCCCTCTGCCTCATGTCACTGACTCCACACTTGGGATTAATTTCAAAGAAGCTTAGGATCTAGACTCAATCTCATGGTACACCAATCACATGGGACCCCTATTACACACATTTGACAGTGTGATGCCATCAGGATGAACTAAAGAAATTAACATTGGGAAATCTTTTTTTTTTTTCAAACAGAGTCTTGGTCAATTGCCAGCAGCTGGAGTAGAGTGGTGTGATGATGGCTCACTGCAACCTCTGTCTCCCGGGTTCAAGCAATTCTCCTGCCTCAGCCTCCTGAGTAGCTGGGACTACAGGCATGTGCCAACATGCTCAGCTAATTTTTGTAGTTTTAGTAGAGAAGAGATTTCACCATATTGGCCAGGATAGTCTCAATCTCTTGAACTTGTGATCTGCCCGCCTCAGCCTCCCAAAGTGCTGGGATTACAGGTGTGAACCACTACGCCCAGCCCAACATTGGGAAATATAAAAGAATGAAAGAATGTCCAGAGATCCATTTGAAGTTTGTGAAATATGAATGTGCACCAGAGAGTCCTACACACCTTGCCTTGATGATGGTGGAAAGTTTATGAACTGGCTTGTATAAACAGAATGTTTTCTACAGTGGCACCTGGTGGAGGGTGCACTGGCGAGAGCACTGGGCCAGAGGCAAATACTTGGGCTTGTCTGATCCTAGGTAAGTTTCTTAAATTCCTGAGATTCAACAAAATCTCCACAAAATCAAATAATAATTTTCATTATTCTTTTATTTATAAGGTTATTGAACAAGTCATTATAAAGTTATTGCACAAGTTAAGAATAATAGTGTTTACAAAAACACATTGGAAATGATAAAGACCCATCCCATTATTTTTACATTATAATAAAAACGATTGTAGACCTTTTACATTCTAGAACCAGTAGTGGTTAGAGTTCCAATCAGAAAGCAATAATCAATATTAATATCACATATTATTTACTAATATTAATTATATTATGGTTTTATTGAGATTTATTTCTGTCAATGACTCCCTGAATCTCTGCCCATTTGGTAGTTACTACAGTCATTTTTCATTAGGTCCATACATTTGAATGCTTGCTGTGGACCACTTACGGTTCCAGGCAGTTGTGATACGTAAAAGGCGAACTGGTAGAGATTTCTGCCCTCATTGGGGCAGACTCCCTACAGCCTAGTAGGGGGTTGAAGATGGGGGAAGATGATAAATATAGTAAATAAGAAAATTGTATAACATATTCAAGGGTGAAAGCTGTTACAGAGGGAAAAAATAGTAGAACAGGGTAAGGAGAATTGGGAGAGCCAGGATTGGGGGCAATTTTAAACAGGGTGGTGAGACTTGGCTTTATTGATAGTGTGACATTTGAGCAAACAACTTAGGATGGTGAGAAAATTTGCCACTCTTTTATTGGGAGAAGAGAATTCCAGGCAAAAGGACTAGAGAGGTTAGAAAGGGTGGGGTCATATAAAGGCTTATAGGTGGTTTTAAGAATGTGAGCTTTTACTCTGAGGGATGTGAGGGCTTTTTAGAAGATTTTGAGCACAGGAGTGATAGGATCTCTCTTATGTTTAATAGTATCACTCTGACTGCTTTGTTGAGAATTGACCTTAGAAAGGCAAGGGAGCAGAAATAGGAGTTAAGGGGCAACTGCAGGAATCTAGGAGCAAGAGGATGGTGGCTCATTCCACACCGTAGAGGTGGGTATAGTCAGAGTCGAGCTATGCGGCTGCTCAGATGACATGCTATTACCTCAGTAATGATGTATCTTCTATTTAGGGCTCGGCTATAGCTGTGACTAACTGCTTGTAAAGATGTTTAAAGGTACGTACTGAGATTGCAAGATATTTCTACTGGCAATATTGTGAATAGGTCTTTTATTAAAAACTGGAAGAATGCTTTTCTAATTTATCATTTTGGATTTCAAACATGAAAATAAAAAAGCTCTGTGATAGGGATTTTAAAACCAAGTCCTTTTTCCAAACCCCATGATCCTCTTCAAGAATAAATTTTCAAAATTTATGATAGAGTATGAACTTAATGCTATGTGACTCGCACCAGTAAGAAATTTGAGAGATGTTTTTTTAGTGCAAAGCCTTGCTTCTGTGCCCTTTTAGTCACAGATTTGGTTTAGAAGGATTGTTACGTTGCTTTCAGTACACTCATATTAGTATAAAATATTATTTTAAAACTACTTTACAAAGGAAAATTATATTTTTAAAGCCATATGTCCTCCAACAAAATGGAAAAAGTTCTGTGAAACTTCCTTTACCCATTGGAAGTATCTTTCTATGTCTCATAATAATAGATTTCGTAAAACATTAAACACATTTAATCACATTAAATTCATCACATTAATTATATATTTATATATGTGATTAATCACATTAACTATATAATTTATGGATGTTTATGATATATAAACTAAATTAAATATATACTACATTTTATATTTTACCATAAAATAACATGGACAAACACAATTATAGTACTTTCTGTAAATTTCACAAATAATCCAATTAAATTTGTATTTTACATATTTCTTCCTTAATGAAGCTTTTTAAATGTCCTGAGATTTTTGATGTGCTTAAATTTACCATCTTCAAACATGACACTAAGAAAAAAAATCAAATACTAAAAAAACCCACAAAAAACACATCATAGTTGCTTTAAGAGGTAGGGCTTTAAGAGGTAATTAGGTCATAAAGGCAGAGCCCTCCTAAATGGGATTAGTGCCCTTATAAAAGAGGTCCAAGGGAGATTGTTAGCCACTTCCACCATGTGAAGAAACAAGAAGGTGCCATCTATAAAAAAAGACAGTGAGCCCTCAGAAGACAGTGAATCTGCTGGCACCTTGATCTTGGACTTCCTCACTTCTAGAAGTGTAAGAAATAAATTTCTGTTTATAAACTACCCAGTCTAAGGTATTTTGTTATCACAGCCCAAATGATCTAAGACATCTGGGTAATCACAAAGTTCAGAGCTGCAGCTGTCCTTGTGATTGGATATATACATAATATGCCAAAAAATTCCCCAGCTTCTCATTAGACTAATCTTAATTTATTTTGTAGTCCCAATAACAGACTCGAAGTCTCCATTTTTTTTTTTTTTGGTCTCATTCAGGGAAATAGATGCCATGGCAAAACAGATCTCTCTAGTTTCTTTGTCTTGTTTCATTTTGCTTTTGTACCATTTGCCAAATATTTCTGATTCTCTTCTCTGCCTACCAAATCTACGGTAACATCATTTTTCTTGCTTTCTAAGAACTTAGGATATGACCATGTGATGGTTAATTTTATGTTAGCTTGGCTAGGTCGTTGTACCTGGACAATTGATTGAATATCATTTTATGTGTATCTGTGAATGTATTTTTCAGATGAATTAATATTTAAGTTGCTAGATTCTGGGTAAAATAGATAACCCTCCATAATGTGGGTGGGCCTTATCTAATCAGTTGATGGCCTTAACAGAGAAAAGACTGATCTCTCCAGAGGAAGAGGGCATTTTGTCAGCAGACTGTGCTTGGATTCAAGCTGCAACATAGTCTCTTTCCTGGGTCTCCAGCCTGCAAGCCAGCCTTGTAGATTTTGAACTTACCAACCCCTATAATCCTTCAGATAATCAATTTATTTATTTATTTCTCTCTTCTACACACAAAGACACAACACACACACACACACACACACACACACACACACACACACACATCCTATTGCTTATTGGTTTTGTTTCTCTGGAGAACCTTGACTAATATAGGCCACATAACTTGTGTTAGCCAGAGGAATGTGAACAGAGTGATGTGTGTTGGTTCCAAGTAGAAGCTTAAAGAGCCAGAATATGCCTTGCCACATTCACTTTTCCTGCCTCAGAAAATGTAAAAGCAGAGAAATGTAGCCTGTAGAGCAGAACTCCAACAAAACTATGATGGACATAGCTTTGCTGATAATTAAAGCTTCATTTTTGTAAACCTCTATGATGTGAAGATTGTTGCTACAATATAACCTATATTGTCCTGATACAGCTACTTCTAAATTTACCTTTTAAGACCAGAATTTTCTTTTCCTCCTAGGTTTTGCAATTGTACTTAATACCATTTTAAACCTTGGCATTCTAAGAATTTAAATTGGGCCCACACAAATATCTGAACACTTGCTTAATTGTCCAGTTGACTCTGAAGAAAACTTGAACACAAAAATGTAGGCAGAATCAATAATCTAGGCTACACAAATGTTAATCCATCCTCACTTCCCAACCTCAAAAAAACAGTTGATGGCTCTATATTTACAAAACTTAGCATGACCTTCCGTTCTTGGAACAGTCTCATTATAAAGGATCTGATACTTGACAACCTGAGGACTGTTCAGAAGATGTTCCAATCAGTAATAAAGATAGGTACTGCCATGTCACATACATAATGTCTTTCCAACCATAAGGAAAGTTTAAAGAATTCTTTTTGTTTTTCCAAATGATAGGGTATATTAATGTTCTGTTGCTGTATAAATACTACCACACATTTGGAAACTTAGGCAAAACAAATTTATTGCATCACACGTTCTGTGGTCAGGATTCTGGCACGTTTTAGTTGTGTAGTCTGTTCAGGATCTTACAAGGCTGGGAAATGAATATGTTGGCCATCTGTGTCCTCCTCCAGAGGCTGAAGTAGGGAAAGATCCACTCCCAAGCTCTCTCACTTTGTTGGCACAATTAACTTTCCTGCACTTGCATTACTGAGGTCCCTGTCGTTTGCTGGCTGTCAGCTAGAGACCACTCTTAGATCGTAGACACTCTCAGGTCCTTGCCATGGGGCCTCCTTTGGTGTACAGAATAGATAGGGGAAGTTGAGGTAACAGATCTGGTGATGTTTCTAATCTTGCTGTTGTGATCCTTTCAAATGAATGCTTAAAACCTTGATACCTAGACCTCCAGGGATATTCCATTTGGACACCCTTCCCACTCTGTTTCTTGCTTCTTATTTCCAGAAACTCACTCTTGTAGCACTTTCCTTTTTATTCTTTTAATCCTTTTCTTATCTTGGCAGTACCAGCTTAGGAGTTTCTATATAGAAAAAATATGTAATTAGGATGTGGTTGGAGACGAATGTTTCTGGGTATATAAGACAGTAGGCTTGAATCTTCATTGCGAATTTTTTTCTTTACTTGAAAATTTGGAAACCCTCATATATGGATTTCAGAAAAGGATCAGCTGATGAATATTTCAGGAAAGAAGTCAAAAAATTAACAAGATCATATTTGTATTGAGAATTTCTGTGGGGCCGGTGAAGAATGGACTAGGGTGGGAGTGTGTAAGAAGGCGGTTCGTGTTATTGGGTCAAGGGAGATTACTCACAAACTCTTGCAATTGACCAGGGGTCAGCAAACATTTTCTGTACAGAACCAGATGGTAAATATTTTGGGCTTTGTGGTCCAGATGGTCTTCGACACAACTATTCAGTTCTGAAGTTATATTGTGAAAGTTGCCATAGATGGTATGTAAATAAATGGGTGTGGCTCTGTTTCAATATATCTTTGTTTACAAAATCAGGCAGCAGGCTAAATTTGTGCCACTGTTTGTAGTTTGCAACCCCTATGATAGTCCATGACAGTACTAAAGCAATGACGGTGGGGTTGGATAGGAGAGAAAATTGATTGGCTTAGTTATACGTGTTTTAATTTATATTGTACCAGGTGCTCTGCTAGCCACAGGGGCTATGTGGTGAATAAAAGAGAAAAAATTTTGCCCAAACAGAATTTTCATTCTAGAAAAATTTAAAATATAAAATCCTACCAAGTAGTTTACCTATTAAATGGGAAAGGGAGATAAATACTTTGGAATGGGAAGGTGGATAGAAAATACGTATTTTCACAAAAATTCTTTTTGAGAAATTGCTAGTCAAGGATTGTGAATAAACTATGAGATTAACTAGAGAGAGCTTCTTTGATTACACATTGACTCATTTCTTTTTTTAGTCTCTAACCATGTTACACTGTGTTTTCTGCTCAATGTGATGTGTCTAAAATAATCAGCATACAAAAGAAAATATTTCTATGTGAGTGGTTTGGAGCCCCAGCCAGAGAAATAATTTTGTGCAGGATGAATAATGTGACCATACAGTGACTTGTACTAGGGTCTCATATTAAAGGATAATAAAGCAATGCTCCTATTATAGATATTAAACATGAAACTGTTCTTCTGGGTCAAGTTGCAATTTTCAGAAAAAGGCTGGATGATTTTTTGTCCTTTTATGGAAAATGTGAAGAGAATTTCCGTTTATTAGGAACATTTGATTCCGTTTCTTGTTGACCTTTGCTAGCCGTTTGTGTTTGTCTGGCTGCACATTCAGGCAGCCAGGAGAGGTTTCTCCCAGCAAGTGATGCAAAAGAAGTTTGTTTCCAACAAGGACATGTGTGGGGTCTGAGTATAACAAAAAATGATGAGGTGAAATGATGGCAAGCTATGATGGAACAGTGAATTGGGAGTTGGTTTTGTCACCATTTTCATCCCCTAAGCTACATTTAGAAAGTAATCACAGGCTTAATGATTGTTTCTTCTGTAAGTATACAGTTATATTGATCACATCTAACCAATGGCACTGTAATCAGTATCTGCTCTAATGACAAATGCCTTTAAAATTGTTAGTGTCAGAGAGTAAAAGGATGTTTCTCATTTCTGGTTGTGGGATCTTTATTATTCCTGTGCCTCCAGGGTGTATGTTCAAATCTGTGCATTTTACACAGGATACATGTTCAACCTAAGGAGAGTTCACGTATTTTATTATTATTTTACTAATGTTAATGTGCTATGTTCTGTGACTTAATGCAGACCATGGGAAGAATCATTATGAATCTGTAAGAGTCTCCACAGCAGGATTGCATTCACTGGTGCACTGACTTTTCATGAAACGCAATGAGGCCACAACTTACAAGCTGATGTTTTCAGAGTGCGGGGAAAATCTAGAGAAAGATTTTTCTCATTCCCTGATTTTTAGGCTCCAGTATTTTAACTAGATGTTACCAGTCTTGCATCCATATTTGGAATTAGGTATGAGAGATTCATGCTTTGTTGTTGGGAGGGAAGGAATGTCTATGAAGGCAAAACAGAAAAAATATCACCAAGGGGGAGGGCTCAAAGTGAAGAACTAAGAAAAGAAGGTAACATCTGCTGCTCTAGTTGTTAACTGCTGGTCAGTATCCAGTGTCTATTCAGTCTTCCATCCTAGCAGAACTCCAATTTACTGACGTTTCCACACCTCCTCTATATGACTCAGAGAACTTTAGTCTTGGATACTAATTCATCTACATGTTTCCAAAATTTCCACTGATTATAAGACTTACCTAAGAAACTTGCTGAATACATAGGGGAACAGATTTTTATTTTGAAATTCGAATCCGCAAACTAGGTCCAAGTTTGGGTCTCAGAAATGTGTTTCTACCAAACACTGAGAATCTCTCCTTTCCTTAGGGAAGTTGTAATAAACACTGATGTAGGCTCATTGGTGTGTGGCAAAGTGTAGCAGCCTGTTTCACACCAGGAGTGGGCTAGTGACTTAGATTGGTCCAAGCTGACTGACAGCAAGGTCTTTCAGTTCAGGGTTTTTGAGAGAAGATTTTTTTTCCTACTTTTTTTCCTGAGCAAAGGCACATACAGCCCCAGTAATTGGTGTCAGTCATTTTATGAAAGTGAGGAGAATTAGCCTTAGGCTGAAGAAAGTGTGTGCTTATGACAGCAGAAACAGAAAATGAACAAGAAATCGTAATCAAAAAATGAGCCATCAATCAGCTAACTCCAAAGTCTGCACTGCCCCTGGACTTTTATTATGTGACAAGTGGTTTTCTTGTTTGTTAAGCAAGTTGTATTTCCTGTTCTTGGCTGTTAGAAGCTTTCTAATTTCACCTAATTGTGAATTTTTTTCAAAAGTTGTTTTTGGCTTTAGAAAAAAAATCTAGGAAAAGTGTTCCCCAATTTTGTGCTATTATTAAGTAAAACTATGCTAAACTATTAGTCTACATCATTTCTCTCTAATAATAAATTTGGAATCCAGGAAAGAACAATCAATTTTTTGCAATTATGTGATGAATACCACTTCAGGATCAATATATTTAACTCTTATTTCTTTGGTGTTAATGACTATGAAAAAAATAACATATTGGTTAATAAATATATAGAAGTATGCATATTTGAAAGTAAATTCAGTAAACAAAACTAGCTAAATGCTAAGGTATTCAACATTTCTAGTCTATAGTGGTAAAGATGTAAATTAATTTTCCCATGGAAAAATGAAATATTTTATTAAAATATTCACACATATGTGTGATGCTCATTTTAGCTGTGGGACAGGCTTTGGGGCTAAGCCTCTGTTGGCTCTGGGTGAAATAGCTGTCACATTTCCTGCAGGACATCCAGTCGAATTTGGATGCTTACATACTATTGCTCGGCAGAGTTTGTTGAGTCCTTCCTTTTAAATGTTGTTTTGTGTCCAGTAGATTACACATAAGATTGGTAAGTTCCTCCAGGAGTAAAAAGGGACTAGAAACCTGACCTCCCTCCCTGTAATTTTTATATATAAATATCCATTTGCTGCATGAGAATGGCAGCTGACTGTTTTCATATTGCAAGGACAATAGAGTTTCTACATAAGGAGTCTGACTGAACCTATGTGAAGATTTGGAGGCAGAGCCTAAGGTTTGGAAAGGAACTGTGGTTCCCTCTTCCATGTAAAACTGGCACCAGGACTAAATTTAGTCAAGAATGCACCCTAGGGGAAATGCATACACAGGCATGCACGAGCGTGTGTGCATTTACGTCTTCATGTGTTTTTGCATCCATAGATAACCTATAACACTTGGGAGCCTGTGCAGTTTACTGAAGGACACTCTGAGCATAGCAGAGGAAAGGCTCCACAGGTATCCTCAGTTGTTAGCTACAGCTGAACTATTTTCCATGCAATTATCATTGAGGCAATTGTTTTGGAGCCCAACCTCAGGGAATATAACTAACTTCTTACTCCACCCATGAGTACTAAGGGTGACCAGAAATGATTTATAGGCTTGGAGTCTCAGAAACAGTTACAAATTGAAACTGTAAGCACATATTAGAATTTCTGATAGTCAAACAGGATGAGAGAAACAAGATTTGGAAGGACAAATGTAAATATCTTATTGCTATTATAAGCTGATAAAACCCAGGACACTCTAATTCTATTTAAAGGACGAAGTGGTATATATTAACTGCCCTGCCTAGAACTTCCCCCACTTCAACTTTCTCCCAACTCAGTTCTTAAAACTTACTCCAGGAGCTAATAGAATGTTAAATGCAGACTGGCAAGCAAAGATCCACTCACCAGAGTTAGAGATTGCTTCATGGGACTTCAGGTGTGAGGAAAATAGGATTGGCAGGTAAGCTAAACAAGCAGAAGTAGTGCTTCCCTCCCAGATCCCTGAACTAGAGAAAAGAGAAAGCTGCTAAAAACAAACTGTTTCTCGGTGTGTCTGTGAGGCTATTGCCAAAGGAGGCTAACATTTGAGTCGTGGACTGAATGAGTCAGAGGCAGATGCACCCTCAGTCTGGGGTGGGCACCATCCCCTTGGCTGCCAGTGCAGCTAGAAACGGCAGGCAAAAGAAGGTGGAGTGAGCAGACTTGCGGAGTCTTCCAGCCTTCATCCTTCTCCCATGCTGGATGTTTCCTGCCCTCAAACATCAGATTCCTAGTTCTTCGGCTTTTGGACTCTTGGACTTAACACCAGTGGTTTACCAGGGGCCCTCGAGCTTTCGGCCACAGACTGAAGGCTGCATTGTCCATTGCCAGCTTCCCTATTTTCGAGGTTTTGGGACTCAGACTGAACCACTGCTGGCTTCCTTGCTTCTCAGCTTACAGACAGCGTATCATGGGACTTCATCTTGTGATCATGTGAGTCAACTCTCCTTAATAAACTCCCTTTCCTATATACATATATCCTAGTAGTTCTGTCCCTTTAGAGAACTCTCACTAATACAGATTTTGGTATCACACATCATAAAATATCTGGAAAAAACTAATAGCCTGAAAGAGACTGTAATAAAGCAACTACAATAGAAGCAAAGAAAACACAAAAAGTAAAAGATAATTTTTTAAAAAATTAGTAAATTCAGAGAAATTCAGGAAGACACTGTGTTCATAATCCCAAGAATCAATGCCATGAAAATTAGGTAATCGGAAGGCAAGAAGAATACAGAAAGCTACAGACATAATCACTGAAATAAAATGCAAGAAAAACTAAACTATGAAATAAATAGAACTGAACAGTATTAATAATCAGAAATAAAAAGTTAAAGAGATTTCCCAGGATATTGATGTAAAAAGAACAAAAATGCTAAAGTATAATTTCTCCATAAAAATGGAGAAAGTAAATAATAGAAAAACATTTCCTTGAACTGAAAACACACACACACGCACACATTTAGATGTGAAGGTCACACAATGTGCCAAGAAAATTCTCTAAATCTGGATATATCTTGGTAAAAGTTGTGAACTTGAAGGAGAAAGAAAAAAAATCTGAAAAGTTTCTAGGGGAGAGTGATAGATTATTTACAAAAATGAGAATCAGACCAGTGTCAGCCTTATATACAGCTTAGAATACTAGGAAACAAAACAGGGCAAAGTCTTCAAAGTCCTGAATGAAAATGCTTTGTTGTTGAGACAGGGTGTCACTCCATCACCTAGGCTGGAGTGCAGTGGCACTGTCACTCACTGCAGTCTCTACCTCCTGGGCTTAAGTGATCCTCCCACCTAGCAGTTGGGACTACAGGCACACCACCATGCTCAGCTATTTTGGAGGTGGGGGGCAGAGATAGGAGTTTCACTATGTTGCCCAGGCTTGTCTAGAACTCCTCTGCTCAAGCGATCCTCCTGCCTCTGCTTCCCAAAATGCTGGGATTACAGGCTTGAGCTATTGCACCCAGCTGGAAATGCTTTTGAACCTGGAATTCTATACCATGTAATATTCAAAGTAAGAGTACAAGAGAGAGCTTTCAACAAGCAATGAGCTTTGAAAAATTTTATTTTCCAAGCCCAAATCACTCAGTTAATCATTACGATCAACAGACACTCATCAGAGAAGGGAGGTAAAAGACATAGAAAACAAAATATGTAAAACCTGTAGTTTAATAACGAGATTAACTCACTTCTGGTGTGTAGGTAATTCTCTTGTTAAAGTTTTCCTAAAGAGGTAGAGATACGTAAAAAATGTAATAATAATCCCAATGAAAATTCTAGATAGCTTGAATAAAAAAGGGTGGATTAGGGAAATAGAGATAAAAGTAAGCTGTGTATATCATGTATTGATTATATAGTGTTAGCACTTGAGACACTTTGAATTTTAGAGTTTGAAAAACATTTACATATAAATAAATAAATAAATATATATATATATATATATATATATATAGAGAGAGAGAGAGAGAGAGAGAGAGAGTGAGAGAGAGTGTTGCCCAGGCTGCAGTGCAATGGCATAATCACAGCAAACTCTGTCTACTGGTTTCAAACCATCCTCTCACCTCCTTGAGTAGTTTGGAATGCAGGCAGCATCACCAGGCCTGGCTAATTTTTGTAGAGATGAAGCTTTACTGTGTTGCCTAGGCTGGTCTCAAACTCCTGGGCTCAAGCCATTTGCCCACTTCAGCCTCCTAAAGTGCTGGAATTACAGGCATGAGCCACTGCACATGCCCTATATATATTTTTTTCTAAATTGAAGAGTAATACATTCAAACAGTAATATAGTAAATCCATTCATTAATTCATCAAGTACTTATTGAGTACCTGTTCCATGCCAGGCACTGCATTCAGTATAGGGGATCCAATAGGGAGATATGGCCCTGCCCACAAGGAGTTTAGAATACATTTCAGTGAATCAGGAATCTGACATGGGAAGCTCGGGGTACTGTGGGAGCACACAGGAATGGTGCCTGACCCAGACTTTATGAGAGGTAGAAGAGGCAACTGATTTCTTTAGGAAATGATGACTGAGATAAAATCGGGGGTAGGCGGTGGGGAAGATGTATGCATGAGATGTATGCATGCATGACACTGAGAAAGACCATGTGCTTTGAAAGAACTGAAACAGCTTCAGGTGAGTTGGAGTATAGGGTTCACTGGGGAAGAAGCATGAGATGAAGCTGGGGGGGCAAGCAGGTGCTGGATTATGCTGGGCCTTCTGACTGATATTGGAGCAATAGTAATAGCACTTGAAAGCTTCATGAAGGAAGGAAGGGTGGTGTGATAGATTTGAATATTAGAAAGTTAACTCAGGTAATAAGCATGGTAGAAATGCTCTTGCGTCTCCAAAACCAGTAAAATTTTTCTATAAAGAATTTATCTGATTGTGATGGTTAATACTGAGTGTCAACTTGACAGGATTGAAGGAAGCAAAGTATTG
Source organism: Ateles fusciceps (assembly GCA_036589455.1). NCBI lineage: Eukaryota > Metazoa > Chordata > Mammalia > Primates > Atelidae > Ateles > Ateles fusciceps. The sequence continues at coordinate 9,235,121 of JAZHEH010001266.1, read as the reverse complement.
ATCCTTGGTGTGTCTGTGTGGGTGTTGCCAAAAAAGATTAACATTTGAATCAGTGGGCTGGGGAAGACAGACCCACTCTTAATCTGGTGTGTACAATCTAATCAGCTGCCAGCAAATAAAACGCAGGCAGAAAAATGTGAAAAGGTGAGACTGGCCTAACTTCCCAGCCTACATCTTTCTCCTGTGCTGGATGGTTTCTGCCCTTGACCATCCATTGGTCTCCAAGTTCTTCAATTTTGAGATTCAGACTGACTCTTTTTGCTCCTCAAGCTTGCAGACAGCCTATCGTGAGACCTTGTGATCGTGTAGGTTAATATTTAATAAACTCTCCTGTGTGTGTGTGTGTAGCCTATTAGTTCTGTCCCTCTAGGGGACCCTGGCTAATACACCAGTGTAGCTTGGGTTTGAAAAAAGCTTGGGTTTTATAATTTGGGGTTCAAATCTCACCTTCGTCACTTACTAGCTGTGTGATTTCGAATATGTCATTTAGCCTCTTTGAGCCTCAGTTTCTGCCTCGTTAAAAGAAAAACATGAAAATACTTTTATCTTCTCTTCCTGGCCTTTGTGGCATAACAAGTGAGAATTTAATATGCTGAATGTATGTGCACTCTTTTATTCCAAGAAACAGAAGCTCATCTCAAAATAGATGAAGTCAAAGAGAGGAAATTGTAAGAGTGCACTGGCATGTCTCTCAGAAGCCAATGGCAAGACTGAGCCGTGGTCTCAGAAACAACTGAATTAGGAATTTGAAGACTGTCAAGATCTTGTTCCTCTTTTCCACACATTGGCTTTTTTTCTCATTCCCTAAGGGCTGAGTGTTTGTTTTTTGGCTATCCGAAAGCTTGGGGCTGTCATTTCTTCTGTTCAAAGAACACCCAGACTGAGTTGTCGTTTTTTAGTTTTATTTCTGAATTTCTAGGGAAGGACTTGTCTTTGCTCTCTGGTGTTTGTTCTAAACTCAGTTAACTGTGACAGTGGGTAAGTGTTTGCATTCAGATAGATTGGAGATATTTCTCAGGAGAGTGATACTTTCTCAAAAGAAGACACAACAGGGCCTAAGGAGAAATCACATGGCCCACCCAAATTAGGATAACTTAAGAATGGTTCTATAAAAAATGACTAATTACAAAAATCTAGGTAAATTATAGGAGGACTGTGAGGGATTATACACAAACCTAGGGCTAGCAGCACCTGTAGACTGTTAAGGATGAGGGAAGGGAGAATTTACCAGAGCCCAGAAGGGGATAGTTGGAAAGATCAGTCTGTCTTGAGAGGAGTAGTGACCTTCTGTTTAAGGACACAGGCAGCCCAAAGGAGGGAACTGAGAAATATACATCCTGACCGCATACTTTCCCTCCAATATCCTATCTGTCCTCTCCGTTGGCCAAAACTCCCCAAGGGCACAGGATTGTATCAATACTGTCTCTACAGGTCAGCTTCCTTGGGCAGAGAGTGGAGTGGAGAGGGTGGAGAGTGCACTGGGGTACAAGCATAGGTAAGTGGACACTGACTACTGGGTCTGTCCCACAGCTCCCTGAGCCAGACACCCTTGCCTTGCACCCCAGTGCACTTATACAACTCTCCACCATGGAGAAGCTGTGTCTCTGTCCTTAAGTGGCATACAACTATATCCATATCTATATCCATATCCATATTTCCTATTTAACATTGACTAATTTTGTCTATTGACTTCTAAACAATAAATTCCTTTTTTATAAGGAATGAGTGATGTAGGCTTCAGTTATATAACTGCCATGGTTCTATTGAGTCCGTTTAAAATAGATCCTAGTTCTTTCAGATCCCCAACATTCAAAATAGCAATGGATAGACTTGTTGAAAAATGTGGTGGGCAAGATTTGTCTTTAAAGACAAATGCATTAAGACAAATGTTTATAGGAAAAGGTCATTTTTCTGGGCAATTTTATTATATTTGGCTAACACCATTTGTATGTGAGTAAGTGCTTAGTATTTTATTCAGAGTTTCCGTATAGACATTTTTTTAGAATTCCAATCTCTCATAAGTTAGCATTTAAGCATTATCTACAATTGATTCAGAATGTATAAAAGTATAAACTTTATTATATCTGTGGAACAAATCTATACATTCTATGACTATTCTAAAAGTTATGAATTTGTAAGGGAGAATGGAAGAAAAAATGCCAAAAAACTTTAAAGTGATTTTTCTTTTGGAGTAAGCTTTATCAGAAATTTTAAACAACCTTATTATTTTTTTATTTAGAAATGGTACAGTGTCCTTTTAAATTAGATTTGATGAAATGGTGAGCATCTGTGTTAGAAACACAGGATAAAAAGTTTTTTTTTTGTTAATTGATCTATACACCTGCCACAAAACTGAAAGGTGAAGTCATGACAAAAACCACTAAATGAAATGCATGCAAGTAATTCAAAATGAAATTATCATCAGCTAATGATCATAGGACCTGATTAGTATAAAAAGGAATGGAACCGTATATGCAAAGGTACTGAAATGAGACTTAAGAAGCAAGAGATTAAAATCTTACAATATAATCACTGTATTTTATAGCTTAAAAAATTCTTATCAGTTTTTCCACTTCACCATAGGAGTCCTTCTTAAATCTGAAGATATACTCCTACTCGTAAGCTTTGAATCTGTGTTTGCACCACTGAAAGGTTACAATGTGGTATTTTCCTCAGACCAACTGTTTATATTTACAAATAAAAGTGTATTTTTAAAATATTTCAGACCAATCAGGGAGCAGAACTCTGGTAAGAAGAGGGCAGTGTTCTACTTGAGAACAAGGAGGGAGTTTTAAGGACATCATCTACTGTAATTGCTTTGCTCTCCCAGCTAGTAGGAATTACAGACTCTGATGAAAATCACTGACATGGTATTACTCATTATTTAGCCTTGGTTTCTTAATATGTCAATTTGGCCTTCCCATAAGACTAGCTGCATATTAAAAAAAAAAAAAAAGACTGTAAGATCCAGAAGACGTCAGAAAAATGGCTGACTTTTTAATATCTTCCAGCTGCTACAAAAGCCACACATAGTCTCGTATATTGACATGGGCCCTGCAAGGCGAGGGCAGAAGTGTATGACTCTATCATGTAAAGGATGTCAATGGGTGGAGCCATGGTAGCTGGATTTGGGAGGCTGACTAGTTCACAACCTCTGATAAACTGTCATCCAAGCCTGAACCAGGATCATGTAGGAGAGTCGGGGTAAATGCATTTTAGGTGGCCTAACTCCTTGTGTTGCCGCAAAGAAAGCAATTATGAAAATGGTCTGCATTCATTGGAATGAAACCTTTGATTCTGGTTACTCACAAACTGGTGTGTTAAACCTTGCTTGATACCATTTAAGTCTATATAAAAGTATGAGTACATGGTCAGTTTTATTATATAAATCAAATATAATGCATTTATAAAATTAAAACTGAATTTTAGATTTGTGAACAATACACAAAGGTATGAAACAATGTTCATCATATGAAATTGAATTACAAAAGCAAGAAGTGAAATAATATAGAGTGTCAGATCTCAGTTTTGCTAAAATGGACTTTAAAATTTACTGTAAAGTAAATACACAAAAATAGAAACCTTTCTGTGCTGATAATTGTTTCTGTGTGAGAACAGGGAAAATGGTCTCCATTTTCTTATATTTCTATGTCTGTTTGCATCGTAATCTGTTTTTAAAATGAGCAGAAATTATTTCTATATTCAGAAAAGAATTAAGTAAATGTTGTTTATGAGATAAAGTGAAAAGAAAAAAGTTCTGCCGTAGCAGCAGACACAATCCATTTCAAAGTGTTTAATCATTCTTGGTAATTGTTTAGAGAACATTTGCTATAAATAAACAAGCCTACCATTAAATCTACTGAAATTAGGGCCTGTATTAGAGTATGTATGTGAATGTTGTTAATAATTACAGTAGCACAAAAGCAGCCCCCTGATTTTGTGGCTTATGATTCATAATCATTTATTTTCTTATTCAGTATTAAGAAATACCCTGAAAATTACTATTGCATTAAGAAAAAGAAAATGTACTTGTGTAATCTTTGAAAAAGGCAATGTCCAAAGCCATGTGACTGCTTCTGTTTTATGAGAGAAATCCAAAATGTCTCATAGGTCTCTTCCAGACACACTGGAATAGAGCCAATGTAAGAATATTAACAAAGAACAAGCACTGAGCCAAATAATTTAATTATCACTTGTTGACTTCTTTCATCTAAACTACATGAATCTTTATCCCAATGACACAAAGGCATCATTTCACTAAAGCTGAGGAATAACTGCTTACGTATTTTCCTCCTGAATACTTAAATTTTGTCTTGTTCATTTGCATGGTTTTTGTTGTTTTGGTTTGTTCTTGTTGTTTTGTATGTTAAAGGCATTTAATTTTTGTCTATCAAAGTTGTGGCAAATATTTTCCTAGACTGCTGATTACCATTCTGTTTATGGTATTTTTGTAAAATACAGAAATTAGTTTTTTAGAAGGTCATATCTATTAGTGTTTTCTCTGTGAATTCTACTGATTGTGTTAGTTGATTCAACAAATACTTATTACATACTCTTCTATGTGATATGCCAGATACTCTTCTATGTGATATGATGCAACAGTGATCCAAAACACCAAATACATTTGCCCTCATGGAGCTTGCACTCTTACAGAAGGAGAAAGACAATAAATAATTAAACTACATCCAACTTTTGTAGCTCCTGAATCCTGAATCAGTTGGGGGCTGTCTTTAAGAAAAAGAATACAGGACCTTGGAAAGGGATCATGGAAGTGAAGGGCTTCTGAGCATGTCACATGAGAATGAGTGCTATGGAGACAAATAAAAGAGAAGGAGAAAGATAGGAACTGCTAGGTCAGAAGTAGAGATCACAAATGTTTCAAATTTGAACAAAGACCCAGAGAAGGGACAGAAGAACACAAAGAGGATATCTGGGGGAAGAGCATGGTGGGAGAAGAAAAGAGACAGTGCTACATCCCTACAGGGAGAGAATACCGGTAATGTTCCAGGAATGGAAAGGAGATGGATAGGCTGAAACAGAGAAAGCCAAAGAAAAATAATAGAAGATGAATCATAAAGCTGCCAAATGAAATTATGGGAAATGGAGGGCAGATGATGTAGGGCTTTGCAGGTCCAGTCAATTTTCTTGGCTTTCTCTCTCTGAGAGTGAGAGGAAGTCACTAGAGGTAAAATGATTTAACTTATGCTTTCACATAGATTGATAGGTTAAGAATAAACCATAGGGAGAAAGAATGCAAATAGGGAGATAGATAAGGAGGATATTGCAATATTCCAGGCAAGAGATCATGGTGGTTAAGATGAGTCTGCCTGGGGGTGTGAGGAAGTATAATTTGTTTTTGAATATGTCTTGAAGATAGAACTATTAGGATTTTCTGGTAGAATGGATGTAGGTTGTAAACAAGGAGGGTCTATGGGTTTTGCTCTAAATATGAAATTTTAAGTTTATTGAAATGAGAAATTCTTTTAGAGAATAAGCTTTTAGAGACAATACAAATGATAAATTCCACTTGGGATATATTGAATTTGAGATGTCCATTGGATATATGAAGTAAGATTGTCATACATGCAGTTGGAGCTCAGTAGAAAAGTCCAGAATGAATATATACCTTTGAACATCATCAGCATATACTTGGAACTTATAAGCCATGATATCAGATATGAGTCACATAAATCACTGTAACAATTAACACGAGGAATAAGTGTAGAAACGGAAAAAAATAACAATTGGAAGATTGAGTCCCTGAAGGATGCTAATGTTTAGGTTAGAAAATTGTGGGAGAACCAGCAAGAGAGAATGTGGCCTTCCAAAGATGCCCACCTCCCAGCCTTTCACAACCTGTTAATATACTTTGGAGTGATTGTTCTGGAGTATCCAAGTGGACCGAATGTAATCAGAAGAGTGCTCATAAGAACGAGGCAGAAGGATCAGAATCAAAGACAGAGATGTGATGACAGAAGCAGAGGTCAGTGGGGTTATGTGATTGCTAGAAATGAGACACAAGTCAAGGAATTCAAGTAGCCTATAGAAGCTGCAAAAGACAAGGAAACAAATTCTCCCCTAGCACCTACAGAAGGCTTGCCACCTTCATATTAGCTCAGTGAAACTCCTTTTGGAATTTTGACCTCCAGAACAATAAGATAAATTTGTATTGCTTTAAACCACTAAGTTTGTTGTAATTTGCTGCAGGAGAGATAGGAAGTAACTGCAGAGACCATGAAAGGAATAGTTAGTAAAGTAAGTAGATAGGTAAAAGAGTGTCACATTCTGGAAGCCAAATAAGAAGTGTTTCAAGAAGGGAGAATAATGGCCATTTGATCAACTATGTCAAATGCTTCTTATAGGTCAAGTAAGATAAAGCCTGAGAAATGAACAAGGTCATGGATGACCTTGACAGGAGTAGATATTGGTAGATGGACTAAAGAGAAAACCAAATCAGAATTGGTTTCAAGAGAGAGTGGAGGGTAGCCAGGATTGGTGGTATATGCCTGTGGTCCCAGCTACTTCAGGGGCTGAGGTGGGAGGATGGCTTGACACCAGAATGCAGAGCTTACAGTGTGCCAAGATGGTACCACTGCATTCCAGCCTGGGGGATAGAGCCAGACCTTGTCTCAATCAATCAATCAATCAAAAAAGTAAAATAAGGGAGACTGGAAGGAAAGAACTGGAGAAAGAATTGCTGTGGAGCAGTGACAGCTATGTGCTTTCTGTTTTTCCCCCTTTTGAATGAGAGTATCTCTTATCTCCATACCATTGATTAAAAAGAAATAACTATTAATACATACAATCATCAGAGTGAACTGGCAGCCAACAGAACGGGAAAAAAATTTGCAATCTACCCATCTGACAAAGGGCTAATATCCAGAATCTACAAAGAACTAAAACAGATTTACAAGAAAAAACAAACAAGCCCATTCAAAAGTGGGCAAAGAATATGAACAGATACTTTCAAAAGGAGACATATATAAGGCCAACAAACATATGAAAAAAATGCTTATCATCACTGGTCATGAGAGAAATGCAAATCAAAACCACATTGAGATACCATCTCACACCAGTTAGAATGGCTATCATTAAAAAATCTGGAGACAACAAATGCTGGAGAGGATGTAGAGAAATAGGAACACTTTTACACTGTTGGTGGGAGTGTAAATTAGTTCAATCATTGTGGAAGACAGTGTGGCGATTCCTCAAGGATCTAGAAATAGAAATTCCATTTGACCCAGTAATCCCATTACTGGGTGTATACCCAAAGGATTATAAATCATTCTATTATAAAGACGCATGCTTCATCGAGGCACTATTTATGTTCATCAAGGCACTGGGGGGACTCTAAGTAAAAATTAGTTTCGTGTGAATATACAATTATCTCAAAAAGTTTAAAAGAATGGTAGAAATACATCTAAAGTAAATTGACTAAATTTGCAAGTTAAATGGCAAGACTTCTTAAAGTGAACTTAAAAAAATATAGTCCATCTGTATATAGTTTACAAGAGACCTACCTAAAACATAAAGACACAAAATGTGAATGTAAAGAAATGGAAAATTATATTGGAGGTGAACATAAGCAAAGAAAGATGGTGTTACTTCCTATAATAATGTTTAAAAAATATATTTTAAAGCCAAAGCATTATTAGCAAAAAAGAAGGTTATAGAAAAATAATAAAAGCAGCCATTCACAAGTCTTTACAGTATGTATGAGGACTGTAAAGAGCAGGTACACAGGATATTATGAATATTTTTAATTCCACTGAACCATATGCTTAAAAATGGTTAAGATAGTAATATTATATGTATCTTTTACCACAATAAAAAGAGCAGTTATAAGGTTGATACATAAGAAATCTGTACTCAAGAATTAAAGCATTTTTATATTTTAAACATGTATGAAATTATTAAGAAATAATATATTTAGGCATAAAAGGCATACAGATCATGCTTCTGCTCATAGTTCAAAAAAATTTTTTAAAAAGAAATAGCAAATAGAATCTCCATATATTTAGAAATTTTATTTCATTTACTTCATGCCTTTAATTTGAAACATGATGGAAAAATATTTTAGGTACACATGGAAAAGTCATGATTACTGCTGAGTGAAAACAATCTAACTGGAAAGCTTTAATGTCTGTCAGCTAATGTCAAAGCTGAAATTATGGAAGTATGACAGGCTGCAGGGCTGAAAGGAATGGAAAATTAGTTTTTCTTATTTTTCTTCAACAGAATCTATACCAACCTCCTCATAATCCTTTTTAAGGGCAGCCATGTCCTCACAGGCCTCAGAAAATGCTTCTTCTCCCATCCCCTCACCCATGTCCCAGTGAACAAAGGAACAGTTGGCATAGCTCAGGTTAAACTTGTGGTTCAGGCAAACCCAGGCCTTAGCAATGACTATAGTGTTGCTCAGCATGCATGCAGCTCTCTTTACATTGGCCAGATCTCCAGCAGGTACCACAGTGGGAGGCTGGCAATTAATGCCAACTTTGAGGCCAGTGAAACACCAATCCACAAACTGGATGGTCCATTTGATCTTGATAGTGGAATAGCAGTAAGTATTGACGTCTTTGGGAACCACGTTACCACAATACAATAGGCAGTAAGCCATGTATTTACAATGGTGAGAGTCACATTTCACCATCTGGTTGGTTGGCTCAAAGCAAGCACTGGTGACCTCTGCTGTGCATGGTAATCTTACTCAGCAGAGATGACAGGGCATCTGTGACCAGAGAGAAGAGGATACAGGAAGAGGGACCGGGTCAGTCTGGAATTCTGTCAGACTCCATGAAAGCTGAGCGAAGCAGTGATGGAGGAGACATTCTGGCTAGCAAAGCAGCTGTGGAAACTTTCAGGGCTGGGTAAATGAAGAACTCCAGCTTAGACTTTGTGCCATAATCAACAGAGAGAAGTGAACCCAAACCAGTTTCTCCACCAAAGCTGTGGAAAACCAAGAAGTCCTGAAGACCTGTGCACTGCTGAACCAGCTTGCGAATTTGGTCCAAGACGAGGCCAATGATCTTGCCAATGTTGTGATGCCCATAAGCATAGTTATTGGCAGCATCTTCATTGTCTGTGATGAGCTGCTCAGAGTGAAAGAGCTGGTGGTAGGTGCCAGTGCAAACTTCATCAATGACTATGGGTTCCAGGTCTATAAACACTGCCTTGGACACAAGCTTGCCTGCTCACTGAAGAGATGGAGAGGAAGTTGGCATTTGGCTATCGAGCTGGATGCTGTGTTCCAGATAGTGGATCTCCCAGCAGGCATTGCCAATCTGGACACCAGCCTCACCAAGGTGGATGAAGATGCACTCACACATAGTGGCTACAGGTTAGAAAGCAAAGGTCAGAAGACACCGGGTCTCTGTTGCCGTCTCCTGACATGCTAAGTAGGTAACACATTGTATTTGGAAATCGTTAAAAAAAAAAAAAGGCATAAATAACTCATGAAACACTCTAAGAAGAAATGATAATGGAAATTAGAAACTACTTATTTATATCTGAATGATAATGCAAATGCTATAAATCAAAATGTGTGGGATTTGGCTAAAACCACAATTATAAGGCAAGAGCCTTAATTGCATATATTAGGAAAGAAGAAAAAATAAAAATCAATCAGCATAACTTCCAATTTACACAGGCAGAAAAAGAATAATGAAATCATCCAAAGAAGTAGAAAGAAGGAAAAAGCTAAACATTAGAACAGAAAATTTTTAAATGGAAAAAAACTAATAGCTACCCCATCCAGGGCTGAAGGGAAGAGGAAATGGAGAGCTTCTGTTCAAGGGGTATGTGATTTAGTTACACAAGATGAATAACTTCTTGAGGGCTGCTGTACAATTGTACTTAATAATACTGCATTGTACACTTAAAATTTGTAGGAGAATAAATCTTAGGCTAAGTGTTCTTATCACACACACACAAAAATACAGAAACAATAGTGTAAAAAGTGCTCAAATTTAATTCTTTTAAATAAACTAATACAATAGACAAACCACTGGCAGATTAATAAGAGAGAGAGGCTTTAATGAAAACTAGACCACATAATCACAAAACAACATTTTGCTAATTATTTTGAATTTTTTTTTAGAAAAAATATTCTTCACAGAATGGATTCAAGAGTAAATAGAAAGTCTGAGTAATCCTATTAAAATAAATGAAATTAAATCAGTAATCAGCAATTTAAGCATTGGTAGAAAACACAACAACAAAAACAACAATAACAAAGCAAAACGAACAATGACTGAAACAAGCAAAAACATGTATTCTAAATATATTTACAAGGTAACTTCAACCATAAAAGATTTGATAGTATCTACCTTATTCACATTGTTCTAAAGAAGAAGAAAAAGTAAGACAGCTCCTCAACTATTTTATACTTTGGTAAACTATGCTTTGATAAAATCTGTCAGGGATGTTAATGAAAGAAAATTTCAGATCATTATCTTTTATAAACATAGATATAAAAATGATAGCTTAAATATTACCAAATATAACAAAGAAAACTATGCACATTTAAGTCATGACAAAGAATGATGAATTTTTTTCTTAAGAATGCAAGCATAACAATGTTAAAACATGCATTAGTGTAATTTAATCACAAAACAAATTAACAGTTTTAAAAACATGATTATTCCAATACATGCAGTAAAAATCATTCAATAAACTCAGGACTCCTTTATAATATAAACTTAACAAATAGGAGTAAGAGACCCTATTTAATATGATAAAAAGTTAGCTACCAAATATTACCCATATTAACCAAGATACTTTTTAATAAAATATTAAAAACATGCCTTTAAATTGAGAACAACGCCTCAATGCCTTCTTCTATTTATCGTTGAATTGGAGTTCCTGCTATATGAAAAAGGTATGCAAAATAAATATGCAAGGATTAGAAAAAAATAAAACTGTCATGATTTGTAAAGGTTATGATTATGTATATGAAAGTCCAAGAGATGTTACAGAGCATGGTTGTTTAAAATGTAAAGAAATTCATATATACAAACAGCAAACAATTAAAAATATAATTTTAAAATATAGCAATCACAGAAGCAATGAGAGTACTAGAAATAGATGTAACTTCACAGAGGCAAGGGCTTTAATGAGAAAGTCATAAATCTTTATTGAAAGATATAAAAGACTTAATAGTAGAGATGTATTACTTATAAATAAGACTTAGTATAACAAATATATGAGTTCTTCCTCCTATTTATCTATAATTTCAAAAAAATCCCCAAGATTTTATCACTTTTATGGAGCATGATAAACTCAGCTTAAAATTTATATTAGACTATAAAGTGTCTAAAATGGTTGAGACTTTTCAAAGAACAAAAATTATAATCGTCTACTCATTCCAAATATTTGAAACTATAGTAAATAAAAGTTTAACTGAAAAAGTAATAGATAGTAAAATCCATTTACTGAACAGATCGAGCTGTGTATATGTGGGTCCTACCCATGTATATCTGCGTTCTAGAGCAAAATGACAGTAGGATATTTAACATTTGATACCATTTATGAAAAAATTTTATACATGAGAATAATATTATATATTGTGGTGGATATATTTATGTATATTAAAAGTATAAAAACAACACAGGTGAATGGAAACACAAACTATAAAATAGCATTTATGAGGTGTGAGTGGGAAAGAAGAGCTTGGGGCAGCAAGGGCTTTTGTCTTAGTTGTAGAGTTTTTTAAAAAGTAGAGAAAATTGAGCCAAATGTAGAAAAATATTAATATCTCCTAGGCATCAATGGGACCTGTAGATTTCAGTTATTCCTTTATTTGCAATATTTTGTTATTAAAAATTATAAGAATACATGAAATAGTGTCACTGCTTTAACATTCAGGTTCTATAGGATCACTGAAAACTACATATGAAAACCAAATTATTTGGTTTCCATGAATGTGTGAAATGCATTTGGATTTGGTGTCATTGATATACTGCATTCAGGAGGAAATCAATTTAATACACAGGAAACTGATAAATGTATGATTTTTATGGAAATAAATATTAAAATTTTTACTTATGAAATCTTGTTCTCCCATTTCCTTCCCTGTTACTCAAATAGAGAAACATATACCTGAAATCATATATTACATATGTGAGAAAATGATACAAAGCACAGATACCATCTCCATGTAAGTTTTCAGTAATGCTGCACATGTAAAAAGCAAATAGTTATTCTTGAAAATAAAGTCAATTTAATATACCTGATAAATACTGCCATATGCCATAGTCTAAAACTTTTTATTATTTAAAATGTTACAAAGGCATGATGAACAATTATAATCAATATTTCTCATATTACATTCCATTTGAGTTTAGTAATATGAGATTAGCTTTTTATTATTCTGAGTCATTCCGCTTTACTTACTATATCATCTTCCTTCAGCAGTAATTATTCCAATTTGTCTTGGTGTTACAGCAAAAATCTGAAAAACGTAAACCTCTTAGCTCATCTTGATGCCCTAAATTTTCTTGGATTTTACCAATTTTGTTTATTGGGTCATACAAGGTCTAATTCTTGATTAGCTGAGTTTATGATTTAATATTGATAGTGAGAGTGAAAATAATTTGGCCATTACATTACTCCATTAAAATGGAAAGCTCTATAAACACAGCCAGCTCTTATTAGCTCCATCTAGTCTTTGTTGCCATTAATCAGCATTGGAGATTGAGAGTTTTAGATCATTGTTTTTAAAATTGGCACTTGCTCAATTTCATAGCCTCCATGTCTTGAAAACACATAAAGCTGAGATATCTAAAGAACAAGACAACAGGGCACAGGATTTCTACCAAGCAGAGGGCACTAATTTGCACATATTTTTATTTTGCTAAATGATTACTACCAAGCATAGATTCAGGCTTTGTGCTAAGGTAATGTGGAGAGCTTTCAGGAAGGGCTGTCTTAGGTCCAGAAGTTTCAAGTGTAAGAAATCCAGTATTACAGGTTAAACTAGTCTTGTAAGTCTGTGTTCTCAAGAAGAGAACTATCATCAAAAAGAAACTGAAGTGGTAATCATTTTATTTACATCACGTTCATGTGCATATACTATGTGCTACAATCTTCAAAATTATGTTTATTGCTAAAATTCTTCCAGCAAACCCAAATCTGGTATACATTTTGTTTCATTCTTAGTTGTTTACCTGCTTTTTTTGGCATGCACAACTTGAAGTAAACCTGCTTCATCTTTTTTGTTTTTGTTTTTGTTTTGTTTTGTTTTGTTTTTTGAGTCAAAGTCTCACTCTGTCGCTCAAGTTGGAGTGCAGTGGCGCAATCTTGGCTCACTGCAACCTCTGCCTCCAGGGTTCAAGCGACTCTCCTGCCTCAGCCTCCGAAGTAGCTGGGACTACAGGCACACACGACCATGCCTGGCTAATTTTTGTATTTTTAGTAGAGACGGGGTTTCACTCTGTTGGCCAGGCTGGTCTCAAACTTCTTACCTCGTGATCCATCTGCTTTGGCCTTCCAAAGTGCTGGTATTACAGGTGTGAGCCACCGTGCCCGGCCTCTGTTTCATCTTACGAGGTTGAAAAAAACTCTTTTTGAGCATGTATATAGAATTGGACAATTCAGAGCAATTAGTGTTCTTATTGTCTCAGTGGGCTGCTTTGAAATGTTTATAGTAGGCTACATTGTGAAGATAATGTGCAAGTATTTTTATGTTTCAAGATGCAAATACTTTGAATAAATCGATCAAAATAATTTTTATTGGAAATTCTTGTTTTCATACACATTTTTGCCTTTCTGTTGATAACCAAACATTGGAGTATTGCGCATGTTTGCAGAATTTTAAGGTGTCTCAAGAAGCAGATTACTAGGATTAATAAAAATTTAAATGTATTTTCCTAGAACACCGGGAAAACATTTTAAGTTCTAAGTCATTTGGAAATGTATTTGTCTTAAACTTTTTTTGGAGTACCTATCCAATGAATGACTAATTAAGTCCCCTTTATTAAACAATAAATGATTCTTGTGATGTTATCATGGAAACTACCGTGTCATCAGGATGACCAGGAACATATATAGGAAAAGTTGAAGAATAAGGCTAAATGGCAGCAAGAGTAGTAAAGATTACCTTCCACTAACAATATTAATGGCAGAAGTTAAGAGGCCACACAATGGGTTGGAGTGGTGAGAAAATCTATTGGAGTTTGAGCTATAGAAGTTTATGAGAAAAAAAAGGTTTTAAGATGAACTTTTAGAAGAGCACATTAAATGGGCTAGGGAAACTGAGAATAGAGGGAAGGGAAACAATTAACAAGGATTTAGCTAAGAAGACAAGGTCAAAGAAAGGTGGGGGACAAAAGAAATTAGAAGGTTAAGTTAGAGATTAGCCTTGGAAAAGATGGGCATGTATTCACTGAGAAATGTAAAAAGGAGAAGACAGGTAAAAGTTTGAAATATTTGGAACTTAAAATGTTTTAAAATAATCCTATCTGACATATTGTTTGCATCATATGAAGTTGAAGATATTAGACTATTTTTTTATTTATACGCCAGCACATTCATATGGTTTAACGTACTCAGTCAGCACTTCCTACTTCCTAGCCTTTATGTCTTGCTTTCTTGTTCTCTGTAGTTTTTATCATAACCTCACATATTATATAGTTTTTTATTTCCTTTCCCAGCTAGAAAATTATTTTAGAAAGACAGGAATTTTTTTGATGTTATTGTTATGAAAAACCATTGCAACGAGAACAATGCCTGGTGTTTAGAGGACACAATAAATATTTGTTAAGGGATTAAATAAGTTCACTTTTACTGTGTTTTTGCTCTTCAGTATTTTTCTTTGCTTTCTAATTAAAGATGATTTTTGGAATCATCAGAAAGTAAGACATGTATTCAATTGAGAGTCAAGGATAATCAAAAGCAATGTTGCTTCCAAAGAGGACCCAACTGAAATCAGGCAGCGTGAATGTGCAGTGGGCAAGATTGCTGTATTCCTAGGATGAATGCTATGTTAGTCCATTTGAATTTCTTTCTATATACAGGAGCAGCTGAGGTTTAGTAGGGTCACAGTTCTGCAGGCTGTACTAGCATGGCACCAGCATCTGCTTGGCTTCTGGTGAGGCCTAGGAAGTTTTTACTCATTGCAGAAGACAAAAGAGGAGCAAGTGTGTCAGATGGCAAGAGAGAACAAGCAAGGAGTTGGGGGCAGGGAGCACCACGTGCTTTTAAACAACTAGGTGTCATGGGAACTCATTCCACTTATTACTGCAGGGAGGGCACCAAGCCATTCATGAGGAATCTTCCCATCAGGCCCCACCTTCAACACTGAAGATTGCGTTTCAGCATGAGATTTGGAGGAAACAAACATCCAAGCTATATCATATGCTCTTTTTAAAATACTATATTATAAAGTACTCCTTATAAAATTCTAATGGTGGACCAAAAAAATTGAATTGGAAATAATTACTAGAGAAAGGAATTGATTCGCGTAAGGAACAGGAAGGGGCCAGGTAAGGTTTTCCAGCATAGCCAGGAGGCTAACGAAGATGGTGGCCAACAGTTGACAATTGATCCTAGTAAGGAAAAATACTGTAGTGAGTCTGGGGAAGTGGGAAATTTTGTTTGTAAAGGGGAAATACAAAGTTTACTATAGAGGGAATGGTGATCCAACAGAGTTTGTGGGTTGACTCTACTTCATAACCATAGAAATAATATGCATCTCCTTTCTCTGAAAGAGCACTGCCTGGGTTTTAAGAAGCTAGGCCCCAGTGAAGTAGGTGACATTCTTGTCCAGTCACTAAATACCCTCTTCTTCCTACCCTGGTTTATGTGCATTTCTTTTTAAATTCTAGTAACCCCTTTCCTACGCCATTAAGTGTCCGTATATCTCTTTCTCTTTCTCTCTCTTTTTGTATAGAGTACCTCCTAGAGTCCCTGCATCACAAATTAAAAGGGTGAAAAAAAGGTTGCTGTTTTATATTATAAGGATTTCAGTCTGACAAAAGGTTTAAATTATTACTAGATATTTTCCTTTGGAAACATATTGAAGAAGACTCAGTCAAAATATTTGTTGGCATAATACTCATTTTAGGAAATCAGAGCATATCTGCTTCCTTTAAATGTCCTGAATCTCCCACCTTATTTGTTGGTATGTCATACAAACACAGCTTCTGTGATTTACTGTGAAGTCAGTGAACTGGGTAGCTCTTAATATGATTTTTGTCTATTATAAAACATATGTTTAATTAACTTTATAGAATTCTTATGTTTTATCAGTTTGGAGTTCATGTGACCAAAAAAAGAATGGCTGGGATGTATGAAACATTGTACTAAACAATCAGAAAAGTGACTTCTAATAGAGCATGGTGATTTTTACCTTAACTTAGTGGAGATAGTTATATCATCTTGGCAGTGTTATTCTACATTCTCAAACACCTTCCAGAGAGAAGCAGCCCGCATTAATTAAAAATTCCAGAGCAAAATTAATGTCAGACTTCAAAATAAAAAAAAATCAATTTTCAAAATTTACCTTCTGCTGGTATTTTGAAGTATAAAATTTATTTACCTTATATTATTGCTAAAATAATGACATCTAGCATTTATAAAATATTATGCATTTGCCTTCATTCAAATGCTTTCACATATACTCCTTAATTCTGCCATCACAATTACCTATTTTTGACAAAATGTTTGACGAAGATTTTAAATACCACAAAGGCAATAAGCACTTAATATTTATATCATTTTTTAATTCATCAAAAATGTAAATTGTATCCTTACCAGAAGAGTGTGAGTCACTAATAGACATAAGAGTATATTGTATTTATAATAAATTTTACAGGAATTGCTTTGTGTGCGTTTAGACTGCAAGTGGGAATACAATCACAGGAACTGTGTGAATCATTATATTTCACAGTATGATATGTTTTGCCTCAACTGTAAATGATGAGAGTTTTAGATTAGACTTATTAAATGTGTAATTATATACAGAGATAGCAACATGGACTATTGAGATTTGAGAAGATTTGTACATATTTTGAACCCTAGAGCACATGACTTCTAAGAAACAACTGGAGGCATAATTTTCAAAATAAATGGCCAATTTTAATTTGTGTTTTTCTGTGTGGGAAACACAAATTATTGAAAGCTTGCTAAAAAGTTATAGGTTGTGAGTTTTTATGATACCATCTACTGTTGTAGCATATTCAGATATTTTTAAAATAACATTTAGTATTGTAACAAGTGGCCCTTTGCATATGTGATTTATAAAGTCACATGTAGTGTATTCTTTTGAGATTCTCTTTAATACTAAAGGCTTTCTGTCCCCTAAAATGCAAATGATAGGTATTAATAGAGAGGGAGGGAGGGAGACAGACAGAAAAAGAGAGAGAGAGAGAGACTAAACCTAGCTTATAATTTCAGGGGGATCACAGATCTCTTGAATCTTTAAGTATCCATTGATCTCAGATGGTCTCCCATGACCCTTGCTTCACATATTTGAATGTCAATAAACTGCTTAGATCCTGGGTATGGAGAACTTACCTGAGGATAGTTATGTTATCTTGATATAGCTCAAGCCCTGCTTGAGCTACTCAATCATTTGACATTTTATAAATGAAATAAACTACTTAAATTGAAATCCTCACCAGCTCTTACATTTCTATATGGAGGCTAAACTATTTAGGATTATACGGAGGAATGATATTTAAAAGTTGATGTAATTAGGTATACTCTGTTTTACTAGAACAATTTTTGCTGATGTTAGGGTTGCCTGGTTTAAGTTAATAACCTAATTTTGCCCTTTCTTTTTTGACTTAGGCCTCAACCATTTTTCCAGATTTTTTTCTGTTGAGCTTACCATTATTTTGTCTTTGAAGCTGAATTTGATAGAGGAGAGCATGAGGCATGCCATGTGTGGATGTCTTTCAACTAGTAAATGACCATCCTCAAAATGAGCATGTCAGTAGTCACTTTTCTGATGAGAGCAGGGACAGAACCTTACCTAGGTGTACACTTTGCTTTATTTAAATTACAATACAAAAAGGCAAAGAAGTTAGCAGTAGCTTTGCCCTTGGGTTCTTGGGACCATGTCCATCTGATTACAAAAGACAAAGCACGTGCCAGTCATCCTCCCACTCCCCTTCTAGGCTTCCAGTCCCTCACTTTGCCTTAGAGGAGAGCCCTACTGGAGAGACAATTAGCATGGGATTGGAAGCCATTCTCTAGCTTTCTGCATCTGCTAAATGATGGAGAAGGTTTGCCTTTTTCAGTTCTTTCTGAGAGGGATCACCCATTTCTTTTAAGCATCTAATATGTTTCACACAGAATGGCTATAAAAACTAACCAGTTACACGTGTAACACTATTGCTTTATCAACAATCACTGAAGACAGTTGAATTTACAGCCAGAAGACAATCACATTATATTGAACCACACTTTCATACTTCATTTATTTCTCCTTCAAGCACTGCAGCTGTAATAGCTCCTGGGAAGCTTTAAAAATATGCAAGAACATTTTAAACCTCCAGGAACACTCAGACTTCAAACTACTTTTTCTTCTTGTATAACATCTTTAAATAATTAATTATTTCTTTTGTTTCTTTTTTTAGTGCTCTGGTTTGGGAAATATTAAGATAACTGGAAATGGAAAAAAAGGAGGAATTTATGATTTTTCAATTTCCATAAAATCAACATCCTTGCTTTCTAGAATGGATTCTTAAGGAGGTCAATAGTACACTTGTGTGTTGTTGAAAATTGTTAGCACTTCTATCTAAAAGCCACAGGATACTATTCCAAAGACTGTGAGCAACAACTCCAGGGCTCCCCGGGATCCTCAGTTGCTATTACCACCAGTGCACTTTTTTCAAAAATATTTTTAAGAAATAGTCTTAAGCAGGAGTTCAAATCAATGTGCCAAGGATTGTGTAAAGTTCTTTTGTGAATTAGCTCATACACATTCCCCACAATTTTATAAGTTAGGCATTAATATTATCTTTATGTGTTGTAGATTGAATTGTGTCCCCCAAAAAGATATGTTAGAGTCCTTACCCCTGGTACTTGTAAATGTAATTTTATTTGGAAACAGCGTCTTTGCAAATTTTAATCAAGGTAACCTGAGGTCATCCTACAGTATGTTGGGTCCTAATCAAATGATAGGTGCTCTTATAAAATGAAGAAAATTTGAACACAGACACACATACATGTACTGACAGTAGTGTGTGAAGATGGACACAAAGACTGGAGTTATGCTCCCAACAACCCTCAGGAGCTAAAAGAGAGGCCTGGAATAGATTCTCCCTCTGAGTCCCCCAAGAAGAAACTGACCCTATTGACTTTGAACTTCTAGACCCCAGGATTGTGAGGGAATAAATACAATTCTGTTGTTTTAAGCAACCCAGTTTGTGGATATTTATTACAGCTTCCCTAGGACAGTGGTCCCCAACCTTTTCGGCACCAGGGTAGACAATTTTTCCATGGACAAAGCAGGGGAGGAAAGGATCATCAGGCATTAGATCCCTCACATGCGTAGTTCAGAATAGGGTTTTCTTTCCTATGAAAATCTAATGCCGCTGCTAATCTGACAGGAGGCAGAGTTCAGGTGGTAATGCTCCTGTGTAGCCTTGTTCCTTAACAGGCCACAGACCAGGAACCTGGTCCTGCAGTGGGGACTTCTACCCTAAAAGACCAAGGCAAGAGATGAGGAAATTGACAGAGAAGTTAAGTTACTTGTGAGAATCCTGCAAGTAAGCTAGGGAACCAGAATCCAGACAAAACAGTCTGACTCACACTCAAACTACCATCTTCCCATCCTGACCTAATGAGAGATCAAAAATCTTTCCATGGCAATACTTGGAGCATAAGGTTATAATAGAAACTCATTATAGCACTAAAAATCAATCCCAAGCCTCTCCTGCATTTCCTTTTCAATGAATGTGCCATCATACATGTGCAATGTAAGCAAAAAAACTAGGTATTGTTAAAAACGTGGGCTCTGAATGAAGGAACCCCCAAACAGGCTTTGTGTGAACAACATGGCTGTATATATCCCCTGGGTGCGGATGTGCTGAGTCCAAAAATGGAATCAGTAGAAGGCGGAGGGATAGGAGTTGGTTTTATAGTCTCGGAGTAAACAGTGGAAAGTTACCAGAGTTATAGTTTAGGGAGATTTTTTTGCAAGCTGGAATGGGGTCGTACGGTGTGGAATCATGAGGTTGACCAAGGTCAGTTACAAAGTCCAATGGCCTTGTCAATTGAGGCCAGAATAAGAAACAATAGAATAATGTCTCAGGTTAGTTAGGCACCACAGAGGTTGATCGCTTTTCCTTCCAGCACTTCAGGTTTTCTAATTCCAGAAGGCCCTACAGAGGTATACGTGCAGGTCCCGGTGGTCGCCATGCCATCCACTGCGTGGTCAGACCTTGCAAGTGTCATTCTTGACAACTTCCTCTACAACTTTCCATCTTCCTCCCATACATCCCATTCATCATCAAGCCCTAACAATTGTCTCTTTAATATCTATGAAATGTTTCTACTCCTCTCCCTCTCCACACCCCACCATTCTGGTTCAAATAAAACATTTTTTTTAACCTTCTCTGCTGAAGTAGCCTCCTAATTGTTCACCCTTAATTCACTCTTGATCTTTTCTAACCCATTTCCGTTTTTTTTTTTTTTTTTAAGATGGAGTCTCACTCTGTCACCCAAGCTGAAGTGTAGTGGCACAGTCTCGGCTCACTGCAACTTGTGCTTTCTGGGTTCAAGCAATTCTCCTGCCTCTGCCTCCCAAGTAGCTGGGATTACAGGTGCCCGCTGCCAGGCACAGCTAATTTTTGTATTTTTAGTAAATATGGGGTTTCACGATGTTGGCCAGGTTGGTCTCGAACTCCTGATCTCAAGTGATCCACCTGCCTTGACCTCCCAAAGTGCTGGGATTACAAGCGTGAGCCACCATGCCCAGTCTCTAACCCATTTTCTACAGTTAAAAACAAAATGATCTTTCTAAAAGCCAAACTAATTGTGACATTCTTTTTAAAATCCTTCAAAGTCTCCAATTGCTGTTGGGGGGAAGACCAAAATCCTTATGCTCTAAAAAGCCCCGTAGGATCTGGTTCCTTCCAATTTTCCCATTTTCCTTCACTTTTCTCTATGCTTTGTTCACCAGCCATCCTGGACTTTCTCTAATTCCATAAATATGTCACTATCCATTCATTTTTAAGACTTGAGTACTCTTGTGTGTGTGTGTGTGTGTGTGTGTGTGTAGCACTCTTCCCTATGTTTTCTATCATTTAACTCCTATCCTTAGGATCTCTGCTTGAAAGTCAATTTCTCCAACTCCCCACCCCCTGCTGTCCCTCCCCTATTTCCCCCCCCAACAGAGTTGGGGAGAGATAGCATGGGAAGAAATGCCAGATATAGGTGATGGGGAGGAAGGCAGAACATCACACTGCCATGTGTGTACCCATGCAACAATCTTGCATGTTCTTCACATGTACCCCAAAACCTAAAATGCAATTAAAAAAAAAAAGAAAGAAAGTCAATTTCTCAGGCCAGGCACAGTTGCTCACACCTATAATCCCAGCACTTTGGGAGGCCGAAGCAGGTAGATCACCTGAGGTCGGGAGTTCAAGACCACCCTGACCAACATGCCAGGGACTAGCATGACCCCATCTCTTCTAAAAATAGAAAAGAATTAGCCTGATCTGGTGGCAGTTTCCTGTAATCCCAGCTACTCAGGAGGCTAAACAGGAGAATCACTTGAGCCAGGGTGGTGGAGGTTGCAGTGAGCCGAGATTGCACCATTGCACTGCAGCCTGGCTGAAGAGAAACTCCGTCTCAAAAAAAGAAAAAAAAGAAGAAAGTCAATTTCTCATAAAAGTCTTCCCATTCTCCCAAGATTATGTTAGATTTCTTGTGCTTGGTAATAATCCTAGAATTCTATAATTTATCTTGACAGCACTTAACTACGGTTAGTAATTTTATCTATCATCTATCTACCTACCTATCTGTTCATCCCTCTGTTCATTCATCCATCTTTCTATCATTTATCTATATATTCATCTGTCTATCTCCATTTATCTATCTGTCATCTATCATCTATCCATCCATACATTCATCCATCCACTCACCCACCCACTAACCTGCCTACCTACCTACCTGCCTACCTGCTTATACATCTACCTAGGGTGATTGTTAATATTTGCCTCCCTCTTAGATCATAAATGCCATGGAATTCTCAAACATAACATATAGTATGTACTCAAGAAATATTTTTTGAGTGAGTGAAAGAATAAATGAATATAATCTGATAAAAAGCTTGATCTGTTCAATTTTATTTTGAATATCATGATTGAGGAATGTGTATTTCAAATATTTACGAAGTACCTAGCAGAAAAGCATTTATCTTTGCTATCCATTTGATGGTATGACTAGGGTGTAAACAGCATAGAATAATACTATTTTATATGCACAATGACTGAGAATTTTCAAACCAGAGAAAATGCCCTCCATTTCCAATGATATACATTGATTGATAAGAAAATACAAATCTTTAAAGTAGCATGTTAGACAATTTTGCCCTTTTTGGCATGTCATATAAATGAAATAATTCAATATGTAGCATTTGTTTTCTGCCTCCTTTAACTTAACAAAATGCATTTAAGATTTATCCGTGATACTGTGTGTGAATCAATTTTTTTCTATTAATTGCTAAGTGTCGTTCCATTGCAGACATGTAAGTTCTGTTGAGTCATTTGATATTTCACATACATGTCTTGTGTCAACATAGGTTTACAACTTATAATACTTGAATAAATAACAAGAATTTAGATTGAATGTGTACATTTAATGTCATAGAAAACTACCAAATTATTTTCCAAAGTGATTGCCCTTTTACATTTCCACCAGAAATGAGTTCCTATTACTGGACATACTTCATAGCAATCAACAATGTCAATCTTTGAACTTTTGGCCATGATAATACACATGTACTGATTTATCATTGTGGTTATAATTTGGATTTTCCTAATGGCTACCGAAGCTGAATATTTTTTCAAATACTTATATGAAAACCTGTTAAAAAATTTGTCCATTAAAATAATTTTTTCAGATATAAACAAATAGAATATTAGAATACCCATAATTATGTTTACCCATATGAGAAGTCTAACAAGAAAAACCATAAGCCACCCCATGAGATGCAGAAAAGACATATGATAAAATTTATTCTTTATTAGTTATTTAAAAAATAACAAAATAGGAAAATATAATCTTTTTTTTTTTTTTTTTTTTTTGAGACAGAGTATCACTGTCGCCCAGGCTGGAGTGCAGTGATTATCACAGTTCATTGTGGCCTTGACCTTCTGGGCTCAGGTGATCCTCCTGCCTCAGCCTCTGGGGTAGCTGGGATTAGAGGTGCGTGCCACAATGCCTGGCTAATTTTTTGTGTTTTTAGTAGAGACAGGGTTTTGCTATGTTGCTCAGGCTGGTCTCAAACTCCTGGGCTCAAACAATCTGCCTGCCTCGGCTTCCCAAGGGACCAAAGGTGTGAGCCAGTATGTTTGGCCTATAATTATTTTTTAATGTACAAATTATTTTAAAAATAATCTCTATTTTCTCATATATATCAATCGTGGGGATTCAGGAGTATTTCTCCTTATATGTTTCTTACCCTCAAATCAGCATTATACTTGATAGTGAATAATGAGCTTATACATTAAAGTCAGGAAAAATGACAGGATGCCCATTCTTACCACTATTTTTTAACATTGTTTTGAAATTTCTGTTACAAAGTGAGACTGAAAAGATTAGGCAGTGGAGAGACAATGATTTTTGTTTTTGAGGGTTTTTTTTTCTTTATTCCTTTATATGGTATTTAAATTTATTACTTAAAAAAATAAAAACACTATCACCACAAACAGACATTCCTATATTATAAAGTTTACATTACATAGCATGGCCTGTATTGAAAAAGAATTAGAGTCTGGCCCACTTCTGGAACTTGTTAAATTCTGTTACTCTGGTCTGTTGAAAGCAGAAGATTGTAGATTTAGGGGTAGGAGTTAGGCAAAAGTAGAAATAAGCCAGGTTGGAGATTTTAGAATGAGAGGCAGGCATAAGTTTTGGTCAAAATCATTGTGGAATTTGGAACCGGGTGAAATAAATCATTAAGATTCAGGGTCAACATAGTCCACCAAGCTTTGAACAAAGGAAGTGTCTAGTAAGTACTTCATACATATCAGGCACAACTAATTTTGGCTGAGTTAATTCTATAAATTTTCTTAAAAGGTAGGACTAGTCATCTTTATTTTACACTGGAGAAATAGAGAGAGAAATTAAGTAATCTAGGAAGGCTTGGACTTGAACCCATGTCAGTCTAACTCGAAAGATTACACTCTTAACTACTGAAGTATACTGCTACTTATTTGGATGTTCCTCAAGATAAGCAGCAGCTCTAAACTTCAGGGGCATCTATCAGATTAATTCTCTGGGTTTATCTTTCTTACGTGAACACCATCACTATTTTGAATGCTACTTTCAAACTCAGATTTTCCCAGTAATTTACAGGAACTACACTGATTTTTTTAAAGCATTTTTCAGAATTTTTTGCCTATAGGTGTGTTTTTCAAACTCTGGATTAGAACCCAGTAGTAGATCATGGAATCAATCTACTGGATTGTGATTAGCATATTTTTTTCTTCTTTTTTCTTTTCTTCACTCAGACCCAAAGCATCAGCACTTACCAGGTGAGCTACTGCTGACAAAAAGTATTGTCATCCTGATAGTGTATTTTAAATGTAATAAGGCAGAACAGGAATATAGGAATAAAAAGAAAATATTAGAGTTTATTAAACATAGTGATGACAAATATTCTATGAGACATTACTTCTAGGTATACATACACACATACATACACCATGATGTATGGATTGCAATGTAAAATATGTTGTTATGTTGAAAGATTTAAAAGCCACTGGCCTATAGGACATCTTGGCTTCAGATTAAGTGCTGTTTTGTTTCCTGATTTTTATTTCAAGTAAATAAGTCTTGTCTCCCTAACAAATATAAACCTAATTGCAAGCATAAAGGTAAAATGGCATACGTCTCTGAATTTCTTATTGCACATAACCTGATGCTTGGCACATAACAGGTTCTCAACAAATATTATAATAATTGTAAATGTAAGTGAAGAGGCTAGGATAGCATTGGGGAGCAGAGGGCAGCTGGCCAAATCGGTAGCTGAGTTCTCCTAGCTCTGGCCTCCAAAACGCTAGACCAAGACAGGATTGAGAGACATCAAACAACAAGATACAAGGTGTCAGATAGGAGCACTGATTGTTTTATACGGCTTGTTTTTTTGCTGAAATATTAGATGATCAGTGCAGAAAATATGCACTACAAAGAAAAGAATAAAGGGGAAAAAGACACCTATAATCCTAAAACTGAAAGATAACCACAATTATTTTTAACATTTAAAGCCTATTATCATTTGCTACATTTTTGCCCTGTCTTTCCCGTAGTATTACTCTGATTGTACCCAATGCCTGTGCCTCACCATATAATAAATTCTCTTCATAATTATAATTTTATTGGTTATATTCTAGCTCTGTTTCACAGCTTTTTCAAGCATTCTCTTACTGTCAAAAATGTTAGACTTTTTTCTAATTTGTAACATTATAAATTATGACTTAACTAACAGCTTTATGTAAAACTTTTCCTGACTTTATTTCCTTAGATTCTCAAAAATGAAAGAAATTTAAAAATTGACTTTTAAAGGCTCTTGATATATATTGTGAGGTCTTGGATCATTCATTTTGATCAAATTTTAAATGGCAAGGCATTGTGTTCTAGGACACCCCACTTAAAGGGCCATTGTACTTTTCATACGGGTTGATTTTTGGTGACTTTAATTACCCATATGCATTACCTCTTTTGTTACCTGAAAATATCCCTTGAGTTTAATCTAAAAAAGTCCCAATTGACCTGAAGCAATTACCATTTCCCTTATGAATGTTTGCAAAGCCAGAATTTTAACTGTAAATGAGGTTTGTGCATCTATGTTTGGATTGTATATGACCTCAGATTTAGGGTATTGATGGGGATAAAGACATATCCTTTGTTCAAACAATAATAATATACTGTCTTTATTTTTTGGTTGTATGTAGTGAAGAATGTTGCTTTTCTATATTTATCAACACTGCCCCCACAATGTGAGTGAGTGGAATGGAGGATTAATAAGGAAACCTTGAAGCCAACCTATTTTTATGTGTTTTCTAGTTTATTAGAATAGAATCCTATTTTCGTTCTATTCCTCTAACAGTTTATTTTTTTCCTCAAGCAGAGAAATCTTCATTGTCTAGAAACAAAATTTATATATTGCTCCAGTTATGATAAACCTTCTGACATAGGGGGAGATATTTTTGGTGATAGATTAGACATTTTCTGTAGCCTAGCATTTGATCACAACTATCAAATCTGGCAGCATATATTGATCTGCCATGATGGTAATTAAGAAATACATATTTCACCAAGTTATATTAAGTTCACTCAATTCTTCTGTTTTTTTTTTCTCCATGTTACATTAAAAATCAGATTAAAAGAATACTGTGAGAGAATGTACAAGTTAACCTGTTCTACCTCTCCTACTTTTCTGCATCTCAGGACATTTTTAGGACTCCTTGCTATCTCAGGGACTCAGTCAAAGGCATCACAGTAGGTTTAGTCAAAGGCAGTACTATGGGCTGAATGTCTGTATCCCCCTCAAATTCATATGTTGAAGCCCTAACCCTAAAGGCAACTGTATTTGGAGATGGGACCTCCAAGGAAGTAATTACGGTTAAATGGGGTCACAAGGCTGGGGCCCTGATTCAATAGGATTAATATCCTTATAAGAGACACCAGAGAGCCTGTGTGTGTACTTTCTTTCTATCTCTCTCTCTCTCTCCCTGTTTTTCTCTCTGTATCTCTTTATCTCTGTGTGTGTCTTTCTGTATCTCTGTCATACTCTCTCCTGCACATGTACCAAGGAAAAGCCATGAGAGGACATATGGAGAAGGTGGCTGCCTACAAGCCAGGAAGAGAGCCCTCACCAGAAACTAAATTGGCCAGAAACTTGATCTTGGACTTCTAGCCCCTAGAACTGTAAGAAAATATTTTTGTGTTTTTTAAGTTACCCAGTCTGTGGTATTTAGTTATGGCAGCCCAAGCTGAATACAGGAAGGTAGTGGTAAACAGGAGGAAGGGGGAGGTCTGCTTACTTCTCACCATTTCCTTCTGCATCCTGTGTTGTCTCTACAAGTGCTTCTCTTTCATAACTTCAGTCCCTCAAAGAAGTTATTCACCCTGAGATCCTACTTCTGGCCAAGATGTTTCTACCATGGCTCTGGCTCCCACACATTGTCCCTCCTGCCCTAGAGATGGTAATGACTTCCTGCTATTGCCAATCTATATTTGCCTTACTCACCTCTTTGTTTTTCAACAATTGAATCATCTATTGTTTTAGTCCGTTTTGTGCTGCTATACAAACATACCTGAGACTGGGTAATTTATAAAGAAGAGATATTTATTTTCTCACAGTTCTGGAGGCCGGAAGTCCAAGATCAAGGTGGCAGCAGATTCAGTTGTCTTGTGAGGGCTACTCTGTGCTTTCAAATAGTGCCTTGTTGCTACATCCTTCAGAAAGGAGAAATACTGCGTCCTCACATGACAGAAGGTGGAAGAGTAAGTTGGTTAAATGTTACTTGCAGCCTCTTTATATAGGGGTCTTAATTCCATTCATGAAGGAAGGAGCCCTTACGACCCAATCACCTCTTAAAGGCCACACCTCTTAATATCATCACATTGACTAAGTTTCAATGCCATAATTTTGGAGGGGACATATTCAGACCATAAAATCTGGGAAACAATTTTCTTTTCTTTTTTTTTTTTTTTTTTTGAGATCGAGTTTCGCTTTTGTTGCTCAGTCTGGAGTGCAATGACACAACTTCTGCTCACAGTAACCTCCGCCTCCTGGATTCAAGTGATTCTCCTGCCTCAGCCTCCTGAATAGTTGGGATTACAGGCATGTGCCACCATGCCTGGCTAATTTTGTATTTGTAGTAGAGACATGGTTTCTCCACGTTTGTCAGGCTGGTCTCGAACCCCGGATCTCAGATTATCCGCCCCTGCTCAGCCTCCCAAAGTGCTGGGATCACTGTGCCCAGCCTCAGAAACAATTTTCTATAGTAAGTCTTGCTGGTTGAAGAACCCAGAGTATGGCTTCAGCTTTCTTGGATAGAACTGACTGCTACAGAGGCTTTTTACTTAACAAGGCTTAATCTTTCAGGGTTTAGAATGAGTCTTGCAGGTAATAATTGTTGGAGAGTTAATGTAATCACTCTGACTTGTCAAGTTAGTAATGTGAAACCTGTTCTACCATCATTTTCTACTAAAGCCTTCCTCTTTATTCTCATAACTTATAATGCTTTGAAACAGCAAAGCTGCAAGTTAAAAGTTTCTTCCAGTGTATTACATATTACTACATTCACTTTTTATTTTCAATCATGTTTCTTTTTCAACATCTCACTCAACAACTTATTGAGTTGTTGTCCATCTCACTCAACAACTTATTTTTTGTTATAAATATCTTTCAGTTTGGATGGATAAAAATGGTTGAAGTGAAATGATCCATGATCAAATTTAACACTAGGAGACTCAGAGAAATCATGAACTCACACACTGATTTTGTCACTGATTGCTTCAGTAAAATCTTTAATGGTTCTTTAGATGATGTATTGGATGATGAGTTCTGATTCCCACAGATAATTGAGTCCTATACCCCTAGATTTGATTTTTTTTTTTTTGGTCCACACTTTAAATTGTGCCCAGAAAATTCTCTGGATAGAATTTGATTGCAGGTGTCTATCATATTCTGATGAATACATATCAGTTCAGTCTTCCAAAGCATTTTATAATGGAGTGAAGCTGACCTTGTAATACAGTAGCACACTTATCAGGCCATTAAAATGTCCCTCTTATGTAACAGTAGCTGGTTGCAGTTGACCAAAAGAAACTTTGATGGACTTTTACTTGGAAACTTGTGCAAATATATTCTTCATTTTGATTTCTTTTCATAGGACCTTCAGTTTTCCATAGCATGTTTCAAAAGATGAATGCAAGTAAACATGATACAATATTTTACTTAGGGCCTATCTAAGTCTCACAGAGAAGATTTTCTATAGAGTTCAACCATAAATACAAATAAAGCATGTTCTGTACACAATTCATTGTCATACTTTGGTATTTATGAAACACCCCAGGGAGGCATGATGTGCTTTCTTTCCAACTGCGGTATATTTTCAGCCTCCACCAAAAAGTATTATTAATAAATATTAATAGACCAATAATTTAATTGAGCCTATGAAAATAATTTATAACCTCAGAAATATATTTTGACCTAAAATTATCAGCATTCATTAATAAATTGTGTGTTCCTTTATACATTTTAATCTAGTAAATAAGATTCTTTTCTCATCCAAAACTGGAATTAACTTTAGTCTGTTCTCAGTAACAGACTTCCAACCCGTATGAAACACCATTTGTTGTCACAAAGACCTTCTAAGCTTAACTCTATTCGAATTTGTAAATGTACAGAATTTTTATCTTCTCAGACTTGGTAAGAAATTCCCAAATTATGAGTGCCTTCATCACCATTATCATTATCAAATAATACTGCTCTCCCCCAGTGCTTCAGGCTGCTGGAGACTACTAAATTGTATTAAGCCCTTTCTGCCCCATTTTAGCAATATAAATTTGCCCAAGTGTATGCAGTATAGCAAGAGAAAGAGAGAGTAAAATATCACGCCCAGAAAATGTGCTCTGATGTGCTCCACCACAACTAGCGTTTTACAATAATTCAAGTGTACTGTATGTTTTTGTTCTGAACTAAAACTGAACTTGGGGAGGAAATTTCATTTTCAATACTGTAAACTTACTGTGAAAGAAATGGGAAATAGTGTCCCAGGCAGTGTCAGAATGACTTCTTCTTTCCCTTCTCACTGCAATTAGAGTTCTAGCCCCAGGTGGCAGGTAGGTTCAGACGCAGGTGACTTGCTTTTGATTGGCAGGGTTATGAAGCAGCTAGATAGGGGATTCCTGGAACTGAGTGGAGGATTCGTTTACCTTCAAGGCTGGTTTTGGAAACCCTGGCTTCCTTATTAAACAAAAATGTGGATTCTCTTTCATATAGGTTAGAGTCAAATGTTGTGTTGGCAAGCATCTGAATGACAACTTTCTAAACAACCAGCATCTCTTGTATAGCTTCTATAACTGACATTGTTTCGTTTTGGTTAACATGTTTTTATGAGAATTTTATAACTTAGTGTTTACACTTTCAGCACTTGATGCTCTTTTTGCCTGCTCAGAGAGCTTCCTTCCAACTGATGCTGTGACCCAAACGACAAAACATATGGCATAAGAATATGCTCATTTTCCTGAAATTCATATGTGATTTTCAGACCAAATCACAAATTGCAGGATTGAAAGCATGATCTGTCCTTATTTAAAAATAAAAGAATATGAGTATCAAAGGATATGAATTTAGTGTTAAGGGAAATAAAATATTATTATACAGCAGTTAAATAAATTATTATACAGCATTTCAATGCAAAAGTAGTTTCCTTCTATCTAGTATTATTTAAATCATAATAGAATGAAAGTCTTAGAAATCCTAGATGACACAAACAAATGGGAAAACATTTCAT
This sequence comes from Ateles fusciceps, assembly GCA_036589455.1. NCBI lineage: Eukaryota > Metazoa > Chordata > Mammalia > Primates > Atelidae > Ateles > Ateles fusciceps. Next base: position 9,204,417 of record JAZHEH010001266.1, on the reverse strand, counting down.
GCTCATGGATTGTAAGAATCAGATACTGTTAAAATGTTCATACTGCCCAAAGAAATCTACAGATTCAAGGCTATTCCTATTAAGCAACCAACATCCTTTTTCATAGAACCAGAAAAAAACTATTGTAATATTTATATGGAACCAAAGAAGAGCCAGAATAAGTAAAGCAATCCTAAGCAAAAAGAACAAAGCTGGAGGCATTACATACCTGATTTCAAACTATACCGCAAGGCTATAGTAACCAAAATTGCATGGTACTGGTACAAAAACTGTCCTATAGATCAATGGCATAGAATAGAGAACCCCGAAACAAAGTCGCACAGCTACAGCCATCTGATCTACAGCCATCAAAATGAGTAAGTGGGAAAATGACTCCCTATTCAAGAAGTGGTGCTGGAATAGCTGGCTAGCCATATGTAGAAGAATAAACTAGTCCACTAACTTTCACCATATTAAAAAATTAACTCAAGATGGATTAAAGATTTAAATGTAAGACATCAAACTATTAGAATCCAGAAGAAAAGCTGGGAAACACAATTCTGGATGTTGGCCGTGGGAAAGAATTTATGACTAAGTCCTCCAAAGAAATTGCTACAAAAATAAAAATTGACAAGTGGAATATAATTAAACTAAGAGCCTCTGTACACACACACACACACACACACACACACACACACACACAAATTAACAGAGTAAACAGACAACCCACAAAATGGGAGAAAATATTTGCAAACTGTGCATTTCATAGAGGCCAAATATCTGGAATCAATAAGGAACTTAAACAATTGAACAATAAAAAATATAACCTCATTAAAAATGGACAAAAATATGAACAGATATTTATCAAAAGAAGACATATGAGCAGCCAACGAACATTAAAAAATGCTCAGCATCGCTAATCTTCAGAGCCATGCAAATCAAAACCATGGTGAGTTACCATCTCACACCAGTCACAATTGCTGTTACTAAGAAGTCAAACAGCAGATGCTGGCAAGGCTGCAGAGAAAAGAGAATATTTTTATACTATTAGAGGGAATGTAAATTAGTTGAGCCACTGTGGAAGGCGGTTTGGAGATTTCCCAAAGAACTTAAAACAGAACCAATATTCAATGTAGCAATCCCATTACTGGTATATAGCCAAAATAAATTATTCGACCAAAAAAACACATGCACTCATATGTTCATCACAGCAATATTCATGATAACAAGGATGTAGAATCAAAGTAGGTGCCCATCAACAGTGGATTGGATGAGGAAAATGTAGTACATATACACCATGGAATACTATGCATCCATGAAAAGAATGAAAAACATCCTTTGCAGCAACATGAATGCAGCTGGAGACCATTATCCTAAGCAAATTAATGTAGAAATAATAATAAAAAACCACATGTTCTCACTTGTATGTGGGAGCTAAACAGTAGATACTCATGACCATAAAACTGGCAACAATAGATACTACCAGAGGGGTTTAGTAGGGAAGGAGGGAGAAGGGCAAGTCTTGAAACCCTAGCTATTCAGTACTGTGCTTGGTACTTGGGTGACAGGATCAGTTGTACCCCAAACCTCAGCATCACACAGTATACCCAGGTAACAAACCTGAATCTGAAATGAAAGTTGAAATTATGTTTATATATCTATATCTATCTACCTACCTACCTACCTGCCTACCTATCTATATACAACTATAGTCTTGTAGTCTTAACTTGAGCTTCTTTACTAACTTATCCAGATCCTGCTTTAAGTAACTTCTAGACCTGGCTAGTAATCTCTGAGACTGTCCATTTTCACAGTCTACTGCAGAATAAACTTGGCAGCTGAGACCTGTTCTTTGAATTCCAGGCAGTTGTATCTAATTACTTACTAGAAAGCTCTTCTTGGATGCTCTTTGGACAACTGAAACTTAACCCACAAAAAACTGAAGTCATTATTTCCCCTATGAAAACCAGTTTCTACTCTGGCATTCCTTAGTTCAGTGAATGTGATCCTACAATACATTCACATTACATTACTTTGCACATTACATTTGTCTAAGAAAGAGAGAACCCTGGGAATCGTCCTAGACTTTCTTATTCTCCCATACGTTCAATTTTATACACCTTCCACTTCTCTTCTCTACTGCTACTTAGCTCAAGTTTTCAACATGTCTTGAATAAAAAATATGTCAAGATCCATGGGTGTATGTATTTGTGTATATGTGCAGGCACACATTAGTGTACACACACCAACATTATTTGTAATAGTGTAACAATAGAGGATTAGTTATATAAATTATTCATGGATAGTATTCCATACAACATAATACTGTGCAGACGTTAAAATATTGATATATATGTATTTTTAGATGTAAAGTTCTGCAGAAAGGGATGTGTAGTATGGTTTCATTTGTAACTTAAAATGTATATTCAAGTATATTTGAGTAAACCTGATTTTTTTGAGTAGGAGAAGACTATAACCTGAAAGTGAATAAGTGTTTACATTGGGGATAGGAAGGAAGGGTTGGATGAGGAAGAAGGATTTTCTGTTTCTTTTCTCTGTTTTAGGTAATGCTTGTATTTTCTGTTTCATGCAGTTCTTTAAAAATCTATTTTTATAATTCCAGTGAACTTCTTATTATGATAACTTCTCAGGATTAAGAAACAAGGGATAAAATTTAAACTCAAGGAACACAAGTATAGGAGTAAAACCCTTTAATGGTATGAATAAGATAAGAAGGTAGCTGGGAAGTACTGAAGCAGGCTATTTCTCTGACCCCTTTGTGGAACTCACCCCAGGAGTGCCTCGTTTACATAGCCCACCGATCTCTCCCAGAGAGGGAGCACGCGAGTGAATGAGTGCGGGAACTGGAGTGAATGAGTGCTGGAACCGGCTGGCCACTTGAGTGCCAGCAGGATCAAACTCCATTCACTCGAACCCACTGTGTTCCACCCCTCGTGGGAGGGAGCGCGTAGGTGAGCAGGTACAGGAACCAGCTGGATGCTTTAGCGCTGGTAGGATTGAACTCCGTGCAGGCCTGCAGCAGTATCTAGGCAGGAGTACCCGCAAATCCTGAAGTCCCAGAGGGCGTGTTATGGTGCTTGTTTAGCTCTGCTGTCTGCAGATGGCTTAAGCATTAACAGTTTAGTGAACGCTTCGCCTTTTCTCGTGAGCTAGCTGCCTTCCAGCAGCAAGGGCAAAGGGCCTTTTGTGTCTGCATTTGTGGCTCCTGAGCTCTTGCCCGGTGTCCGGGAAAAATAAGGTAACACAAATGAATTGAAAGATGGTAAATGCAGGGCATTTTATTGCTGAAGAAAGTGGCTCTCAGCAGGAAGGGGAACTGAGAAGGGGACAGAGTGGGAAGGTACCCATCCCCTGAAGTCTGCTCATCTCCAGCTGAATTCTTCTCCGAAGTTACATCATCAAGGTGTCCCCCTGAAGTCAAGCCACTTCTCTCCAAAACCCAGCCATAGTTCCATCTACCAGCTGAGTCAGCGGTTTTTATAGGCACCTGATGGAGCAGAGTCGGGCCATGGGTGGTTTAGTAAAAGGCAACGGTCAAGCCAGAAAACAGGGATGTATGTCTCACTTTGGGCCATAGTTTCAGGCTTCTTGGCTTGAGGGTGAGGTTTCTCCAGAGAGCAGCCCTTTTCTGCCTAGAATTTATCTGCCCCCGTCACTGTAAGTACTACCATCTCAGAGATACTGAAATTACATCAAAATGCTGGTCCCTTTTCTAGAGTCTTCCCAAATGGGCCCTTTCGAGGCTTTTATAGAATCTAGATTTGATCTGTCCTCCAAAGAAAAAACATGAATTGGAAATGCTGAAGTCTGGCTGTGCTAATATGTGGCTGAGCATTGATAAACCCTGGTTAAGGAGAACTCAAGGGAGGGAGTGATGTTTACTTGGATTGGCTTCCTGAGAACAGTTGGATCCCTAAGATATCCATTTGTATGTATTGAAACATTCAGAAAAACACCTAGAAAAAGTACCTACTTACTTCCTCAGTACATAGCCATGAGCACTAATCTGTTGCTATGTACTGTTCTGTGGAGTTTACATGTTTTTAATTCTCATAACAACTTGTAAATTAAGTATTACTAACATTCCCAATTTGCAGATGAAAAATCTAAAGTTTAGAGGGCTAGGTAACTTGCCGTGGTTAGATAGTAAGTATCAGAAACAGAATTTGAACCTAAGCTATCTCGCCCCAGAGCCTGTGTTGTTAACTATGACTGTTAGTAAAAGAAAGGTCTGGATTACACATGTGAATGAAGGCAGGGTCCAGGCGGATAAAATAAGTGAATGCAAAGGACCAGTTGTAAGGTATCAAACAGGAAGTGGAGAGAACTATGTGAACCAGAGGGCTTTGAACAGATCTGGTGCTGTCACAGCACCTGATTTTCTAAAAGTCAAGACTTAAAATGGCTGTTTCTATATATTCAGGCCTTCCTCTCCTACTTTGGGCAAGTGCTGATTTTCTTGAGTCCTTTGACACAGAGTAGTCAGGTAGCTGGCTGTTTCCTTGGTACCCATTGTTCTCAGCCTGAAGATTTCATGCCTTCTGAACTCTATGTATTTTGATGTAACTGTATTGTCAGAATAAGTAAGCAATTCACTTATGTTTTATGTGGAGGTAATTTTGACAACTTTCATAAAGTAGATCCATACTTTTTAAATCTGTCTGAAAATGTGTAAGTTACTGTTGTATTACTAGGAAAACGTCTGCCTACCTGCTGGACTAGTACTTACAGAACAGATATAACTAATAAAAGTATTTAACTAGAGATATATCATCTGATCTCCTTTATTTTCTCAAATATGGGAAATGGAGACTATTATATGAGCAATATATAAGGTTACAGCTCAAACTGAAAATGGGACTTCGCTCTCTCCCCTGACTTTTAAAAATAAAAATGTTATTAAGCACTTATTGAACTAGACACTTCATCCATATTGTTTCATTTAACCCTCATAAAAATCCTATGAGTAGATACCATTTCATATCATTAAAATGAGAAAACCAAGACTCTGAGAGGTACTTACGTACTTTTTAAAAAAATCACTGAGTAAGTAGAAGCATGGGGATTTCAACCAAGTTGTGTGTGATTTTAACATCACTGCCTGAATTTCAATTCTGCTCTTTTTTTCTGTGCTCTCCTAACCCTTTTAACTCTCGTCTTTATTGCATAACTCTCCATTAGGTATTTTCAGTTGTTTCTAAGTTGTTATCATTGCCATACCTGCATGTACACTCCATTGTCAATGACTCTAGTCATGTTCAGAACAAACCTCATGATCACCTCATGTTACATACCCTCCCCAGCCTGTTAATGAGGCCAGAAACCCTGGAGTCATTCCTTGACAGATTCATCTCTTACCTCATCCCATATACAATCCATCTTAAAGCCCTACTGATTTTACCTCCTGAACATTGTTCAATTACAAATGGCTCTTTCTGTTTCAGTGCTTACCATTCTAGACACAACTACTATAAGCTCTAACTTCCACTTCTGCTGCAGTTCTTATCCTCTATGGCCTCTCTTGATCTGCTGACTTCATTCTCCATGGAGGGAGAACCAGGAATATCATTTCTACACAAACATTGATCAAACACAAAAAGCCAATCACCTTATTCTTCTCTCAAATTCTTGCTTAAAAAAAAAATCAGTTGTGTGTGTTTTTTTTTATCATTTTAAATACAGAGATCAAAATATTTAACAAGATCTAAAATGCCTACCTCAACTGACATCTGAGGACCTCTCATGACTTCTCATACCACAAAATCCATTTCTCTTTTCATTCTAGCTTCAAAGAGACGTAGAACAAGCCAAGATCCCCCTGCCATTGGGTCTTCGCACCCATCATTTTTTTTTATGTCTAATAAACTCCCTCCTACTTGCCTTTTATGGTCACTACTCACTCTTTCTTCTTCCCTCAGTTTAATATTTATACTTGGGGAAAGCCTCTCCCAGCCTTTCCAGCTAGATTTCCCCCAATGTTGATGGTGTAACACTTCACTCCTTAGAACTGGAACTTAGTTTTACATATACTCGGGTAATATAATCTGAGGACAGACTCTAAGCGTCATGTTTTGGAGCCATTTTTGTACATCGTTGTATCCCAAAACTTATCTCAATTCTTGGAAAAAGTAGTTACTTAATGTTTCTTGAAATGAATGAATGAGTGAATGATTTTTTTTTGTTTATGTTATTCCCCCCTGTACAAATCTAAAATTGTCTTCCTTTCATTCGGAAACTATTTGAAAAAGATCTATGAAGTTTGCTCCAACAATTTTAGTGAGCATTATCTTCTTTCTTTGAATATCACAAAAATTATAAACTTTTTTGACCTTTACTTGTTCTTTCTCTGTTTCTAGGAAACATTACTCTTAAAATCTAGGGTCAAACTGGGCACTTCTGCTGATTCACCTTCTGCACTGTCTCCCTCCCTCCAATGCTTGTTTCTTGTGCCACAAATAAAATGCTGCTAGTTTAGATCTGGTACTAAATAAATACTAATTGATGTGAGGTTTCGTGAAACTCATTAGGAAATTCATGGATAAAATGTGAGAGAAATAACTTTGGCAAATTAATGTCACTCTCCTTTTTTTCCCCAATTTTATATGGCCCTGACTTTGGAAGCTTAAAAAAAACAGTATGGCAAAACATAAAATATGTTGAAAAGAAAAACGGGAAACATAACATAGCAAATACCAACAAAAATTAAAGATAGAAACAAGAAAGTCATATGGAATGAAACCTAAGAGAAAACTATTAGAAAATAAAAGGAATAGTTTATATTGATTATAAAACAATCTGCCAGGCACAGTAGTGCGTACCTATAGTCCCAGCTACTCAGGAAGCTGAGAGAGGATCCACTGAACCCAGGAGTTCAAACCCTGGGTAACACAGCAAAACCACCTCTCAACAACAATAAAATAAACAAAAACAAACAAAAAATAGATAAACCCAGTGTGTCTTTCACATTATAAACCTATATGTACTGAATAACATGGGATCAATATTAACAAGGCAAAATCTGATGGAAATACAAAGTGAAACTGAAATAACAACAAAATCCTATGAAACTTTAAAACTCTCAGAAATATCCATGAACACCCAACAAATGTATAGGAACACAAATATACATATGAAATACACACTCACACAACACTAAAGACAATAAATAGAGACCTCATATTGTTTAATAATGCCCACATAGTATTTATAGAAGTTTTTCATATGTTTGGGTCAAATGGAATTTCATTGACTTGCTAAAACTAGATACCATTAAAGCCACATTATGTGGAAGGTAACAGCAAACTAACAAGAGCATAATGAAAGGTTGATCACTAGTAAACTGAATATATTAATTTTTCCAATGAATCTTAAGTTAAAAATAAAATCACAAAACAACTGTATGGAAGGTAGCAGCAAATTATACTAAATGCAACAAAGTGGTACTCAAAAGAAAATTTATGGTATTTGAGGATTTTTAAATTAAATACATTTAGGTAAGATACATATAAGATAAAATATGCCTATAATTGGACTAATGTTGCTTTTTGTGATATTTCTTTGGATGTTTTTATGATAAGTTACTTCAGATGAAGTCGAATTTCTTCTAACTTTCCTCGAAGGACCAATACCCTGTATCATAAATTGAATGTGTTTGAAGTACTCATTTCAATACTCTTAATAGTTATTTATAGCATGAAAAACCATATAGTATAATTGTATTTTTAGTCACCCATATGGTATGTAACAAAATTCAATTTGCTTTTTTCCTGGACATTATGTTTTCAGAATCAACTCATACTGATAAATGCATAGAGACCTCATTCACTCATTTTATCTGCTATATAATTCATTCAGGTTATTCAGTGTATTTACCTACTATTAGACCTTTAGATAGTTTTTAGTTGTTTGTGATTACAGACAAGACTGAGGAAGCCCATCTTTACTCCAATCTTCTTATTTACCTGTGAAAGAATTTCTCTAAACCTAAAATTGGATTTATACCTAAGAAGTGATATTATGAAGTTATGAGTTATATATACAAAGATGTTCAGTGCAGGGTTATTTAAAGAGCAACAAATTAGAAACAACCTGGATATCCATATAGTTAATAAGTTAAGATACATGCCAGGGTGATAGTAAAAACAGTAAACAATAACAAAAATAAACATCAGTGCACCCCTGGTGCTGACTAAATAGAATGCATTAATCAGAGTGGTCATGGGCTGTACAAAATTGGCACAAGAATACTGCTTTGACTACTGGTTTGATTTCAGCCATGGATACATCATTTTAGGAAGCTGCTTTTAAATTTGGAACTGATTTTTATGAATTACACTTGAAGGATGTCCATAATATTCTGTTTAAAGGAAACAGAGTAAGTTACAAAATTCTATCTATAAATTTAACATGACTTTTTTTTTTGGTTAAAAATAGAAAGAAACAAAAAATTTACTGTTTTCATGGCAGAGTTGTGGTATATACACTTTTCTGTAGTTTTTTGCAATATTTAATTCATAATTTGCATTAATGTTTTTGATTTATCAATTGTATATCCTTCATTGTATTGTATTATTTGCCTTAATCCTTCCTTTAATCGGCTTGTCTCTTTTCATTCATGTCTCACCAAAGGTTTGACACAGTAGAGAGAAAGGGGAAAAAAGTAGTCAGTTTTTAGAGTTTTGAATTTCAGAAGTTTAACATGCAGGAAACAATGGAAAGAACTCAAGAAATGGAGAAGAAATTTAGGAGAACACATGAAAGTTAGAAGATGCTGCTCTGACCCCTTCCCCACCAGAGAGAAAAGAAAAGAAGAGTTAAAGAGTGAGCAGTAAGATTTTGATAGACTTGGGTAAGAAAGGTACTTAGAATCCCTTCTTTTAGCCATCCTGGGTCAAAGCCAGACTAAGCCCAGGGTGGGGTAACGTAGATGGAAGACGGTTTTGAGTATCTAAAAGATGTGAGGACTGGGGCCCCTCTCCAGAGAAGAATTGATTGTACGTCATGTCAAGCCAGATGAGTCTAAGTTAATTTCAAAAGTTAGGACACCCAGGATGGTGCTGTAGTGGTGTAAGGATTCCTATACTCCCAAGGGAAGATCATAATGCATCTAATCCATCCAAACATGGCATGAACTGAATACTGGGAGTCATCTGACCTGCAGAGCCTCCACAGGGAGGGACTTCAAGTCCACAACCCAGACAAATTATACAAGAATCACCTGAGTAGATGCCACAATGGAAAGATAAGAACAAGAACAAGATACCACGTGTGCTCCTCGCTAAGCCTTGGCATTTAATGAGCTCCCAACTGTAGACTCAATTCTGAGGAAGAAGGTGGGTGAGATGGAGGGAAAGAACTGCTCTGATACTATGAGAGTGCCTAGTATAAGTTATAGAAAAATAAAATTACAGCATTTTTATATTTGAGTTTGTAGAGTAAAATTTGTATCTGCCACCATGTGGATCTTTTCCTCCTTTCACTTTCTCTAAATACCAAATTTTACTGTTGCACATCCCATCGGGACCTTTTATGGAATAGGTAGAGATTTTCATTTTTTTTCCCCCTAGAAGCATGTATGTTATGGTGAACTTTATTTTTAACAGCAGCATGCACTTCAGTAATTAAAAATAACAAAGAAAATAAAAATTGACATTTCCCTCCATACATACAAATTGTAGGTACAAATTAAATCTTAAATTATTTTTTGAAGGTTACATATTTTTATCTCTTTGTTAACTACAGTAATCATTCATATTTTCTGTATTTAAATTTATAATTATTTTATCAAATAAAATAGATGAAAGCATTTTTTTAAATAAAAAAGAGAATATTGTCAAATGCTTTTGTTGGACCTCTTCTTTTCATACTCCCATTTCTCAGCAATTGAAGCAACTATTAGCTCTGCATATGCTTGTTAATGGCTGGATGCAGTCTTTCAGAATTTTCTTTCTAGGACAGCAAGGCAAAATCAATGGCAGTTTCATCTCTCTTGAAGATTGATGCAGCCTTGCAATGCTTAGCAAAACCATGTGATCCTTTAATCAATCACTGAAATAAATCATGCAACTGGTATCAGGAACCAAAGTCATTTCACACTCACCTTCCCTATTGCTTAGAATCAAAGGAAATGAAATCTAAATTAGACTTGTCAAGCCAAACTGTGCAGCTTCCACTCCCAAAGGAATTGAAATTTTGTCACTGTTCAAAAGACTTGTCTTGCAATAAGAAAATATGAAGGTTGGCATTTTTGTCTATAAATATGAAAGTGATGGAGAATCTCCTATGGTGCTGGCTCATAAAGAGGCTAAGCCAGAATATTGTTGCATAAAACCATAACTTCTGATCACTGGCATATAAACAGTAGCTGTATCTTTTCATAGATTCTGGAAAGATTTGCAGAGATCTTATGATTCACTACCCTGCCTCACATAAGATTTAATGAAACATTTGTACACAGAAGATTATCTTTTTACTCTTATCCCAAGGAAAGACATTTCTCTAAAAATGTAATTTATAGCCTCACCCTCTTCACTTCTAGGAATCTCTTCCACATAATATCAATTCTTTATTTAATCCAGGTAAAGGGAAGGATGAGTGAACCAGAGTCATAAATAATTTAAAAAGTAATTCAACCTTGCCCTGCAGAATTGTAGGAGAATTGCATAGTGAAGAAAAATATAATGATATCTTAATAATGTTTTGAAGAGCTTCTATTAGCTGACCCACCCCAAATCCAAGTGTGTATTAAAGGAGTGGCCATATTCAGTGTTTTTCTCAAATTCAGGACAAAAATAGCATCTTAAATCACCCCTTTAGTCTCTAATTGAACATGTAGCCTCTCTCTGAACACTTTGTTCATTGCCTAGAATCTAATTAGATTTGTAAGTACAGGAAGAAGCAGAAATATCTAGTTGACTAACGGAAAATATGAACAGTATTGGGAAGCTAACTCAACTGTAATCATGGCTACAGATGAGGGGAATCAGTGGCCATCCTTATCCCTGGATCCACATAGATATGGTTAACTTGAACTTAATTCTGGCTGCTCTAAATACCCGAGAGCGTGCACTGTAATAGTTGAGACAAACAGTAGTAGTTCCAAAGTGGTGCTTTATGAGGGGGAGATGGTGGTTTCACAATTACAAGACTCTCAAGCAATAATTAGGGGTATATCCAAATGAAATTCCAGTTCCCTGGAAAAGGAAAGTTTCGGCTGTATCAGGGTTAGCCCAATGTGCAGCAGAAGCCAGGACATATGAGTAAACTAGACAAACAAGTGGACTTTAGGTGGAAGAGCTGTGGTTCTCTGGACAAAATATTGTCCAGGCCATCACCTTAAGCACACCGGATACCTTAAGATCAATCAGATCCCACTAGCTGGTCACCTGGAAGCTACTGTTATACTTTCTACTTCAGTCAAAATTGACTCTGAAACTGGGCAAATATGAGCCTTTAGGTTGAGGCCTACAGGCTGAAGATATAGTCGAGCTGAGAAGGTCGTGAGCACCCATTTTATATGTTAGCCACATGTTTGGGATCCTCTCCCACCCCAGCACTGTGCCTCCAGGTGCCCAGAGGATGTATGACATGGATAAACCACAAGATTCCTTCTAGGAAGCATTTCTCTCTCTGATCAGAGTTTAAGACCATATCATCTGTTATTTTTAAGTGTAAGTCTGAAGATGATTTATTGTCATTGCAAACATATGCTACTTGTGTTTTATAAATGGAAACTCGGTGAGATATATCCTTTGAAAGACAGTCTTCCGGGCTATGTTTAATCAAACTCTAGCACTCACACTGTTGTTCTTGGCAGAATTTCAAAATAGAGGCCACTCTGAGGACAGGACATAAAACCATATTATAGTGAGCGGTATTTAAGCAAGATACCATATGACAATGCTGATTGCAGTGACTTTGGGATACAGGACTGTAAGGTCACACCATGTTCTAAAATTAGGTCAGAAAATTTTTGATAAATTATGTTTAAGGGTGATATCACCTAGAAACAGACAACTCGGGTCTTACGATTCCATGGTCCTGTTTTATTACCAAATATAAAATATCTCATTAAGATATTTAACCAGTGAAAGTGTATACATTTTCTTTATTGAAATAAAAGAAAATAAAAAGCAAGTGATGTATGGAGAATATTATAAACTATACCAAAAGTAGATATTTACATACTGGAAGATGCATATCTACAGCTCTCATGCCAGGGGTCGGACACAGGCCACACAGTAGTATGAATTCTAACAGTATTGATTTTGCTTCAAAATTAATAGGTGGTCTTCTCCATGGTAGTGAAGTTTATTAGCACCTCTCTTTCCAATTTGTTGAACAGGATCAATCAGCATTCAAAAAGTTGGTCTTCATGTCTCCACATGGCTGTGTCTGTCTACTAAGAATGCCTCTACCATCTGGAGAGGAGTCTAGTCTGCAACATTACTCTTGCTGGAAATTTATTTTCTATTTTTCTTTGGAGATATGACATAGTATGCAACTACAGCATTGTTGGAAGATATTTTGGAGTTTCAAGAGCACACCACCAAAAACCTCATACCTTTCAGGGCATGGTCTGTGTTCTTTACAGTTCTGTGCAGATTCTGAAATAGAATGCTAAAATTACAGACTTGGATTCTGTGTTTGTTCTCAAGCCTTGTGACATAAAGGTATTAAGTTTTCTTCCCAAGTAACAATAAAATGTTTCTTTCATTTGATTATCTAGTGTGGCTGAGACTACATCTTGTGCGGGATTAGAAAGATGATTTATCCATTAACACCTTTTACTCATATAGTAAGGAAACAAAATCCTGTTAAATCCATGAGTCTGTACCTCAGGGGATCCTTTTGTTTTGGATAAATAGGTGCCTCTGAGCCAGTTTAATTTTCCTTTAGAGGTAGGGAGCTTAATGTAAGGACTAGTCTTTGAACTTATAGAAAGCTGAGAGGCTATGTTTGCACCTGCTTCAGTTAAATAATCTCAAAGCCATTTTGAGTGTAACTCTGGACAAACCAGTTAAGAAGTCCCCCCCCCAGAGAAAGACCAATTTTTTTTTTTTTATTCTTTTTTTTTTCTTTTTTCTCCCATTTTTCTCCTCCTTCCCCTTTTTTTTTTTTCGCCATGTGTGTACCTTGCAACAATTTCATTTCTTCACATGTACCCCCAAACCTAAATGAAAAAAAAAAAAAAAAAATAAAAAAATAAAAAAAAAAAAAAAAAAAAAAGAATGGACTATTTTGAAGTGAGACCAGAAATTTATGATATTTATGGCAAAAGTGTAATAAAAGATGATTTTTGCACAATGGAGGAGATGTGAGGAAAAAGTTGCATGTGAGTGAGAAAGTCTACAGGTCTTGCTACTTCAATAACAACCAAAATCTTCTAAATCAGGGCCAAAGACCCTGAGCAGGCTACTGCTCGCTTGGGTCAGACGGCAGAGCCACCTGCCAGGTGCCCATTCTTTCTTGTTCAAAAAAAAAAAGAGCCTAGGAGAAAAAAAAAACAAAAAAACAAAAAACCCACAGGATTGAAAGGCACCACAAAGATCCAGTTTAACCATCCATCTAATTCTTGTATCTCTGTTGCAGTATCTCTTCTGCATGGTCATCCAGTATCAGAGAATTTATTCTCTCCCAAAGCAGTTCATTTCATACTTGTAAAGCTCCAACTGTTAGAAAGATCTTGCTTGTCAAGACTTTAATCCTCTGTTTATAGCTGCTTCTACTCACTCTTGCCAGTTCTATTACTTGGGTTCGTACTAAATAAATGTAATCCCCCTCGATTATGTCAGTTCCTCAGATATTGGTGGACAGCTATCCTAGTATCCCTGAGGCCTTATTCGTTGTTTTCCTCAGTGGTAAATACTGCCAACTCTTGATCATTTTTCATCTAATATAGTGTTGAAACTTTTGCTAGTATAGTTGCTTTCTTTTGAATGTATCTGAGTTTGTTTACAAGTTTTTAAAAATGCAGTATTAGGTCCAGAACCCATTATAAGAGTATAATAATCCAAAAGCAGTGGGGAGCTTGACTCTTGCTCCTCTTATGAGATTCAGTGCTTCCCTCAGTGCAGATTAAGTTCACTCTTTTTGGCATCCTCAAAATTCCATTGACTTTTCTAGAGCTTCTTCTTCAGCAAAAGTTCTGCATCTTTTATACATATGGTCTACTGATAAGACAGATTTTTCCCATTGTGTACTTGGACAGTTGTTTTAGACTTAAATACAGGAACTTGTATTTTTCTGGATTAAGTTTTAGCATATTAAAATCAGACCAATACTCAGGTCTCTCAGAATCTTTTTGTATCCAAATGTAGTCAATTAACATATTACTGCACTCCAATTTCCTTAGCAATGGGAATAGAGATTACCTCATTCCCATGAATGAGATCCATGTGGGAATGCATTTCCACATGGAAAATGCTCAGAATGGAGTAAATATATAAGTACTCAATAAAAAATTATTGTAACTTCACAAGCACAGCTAGTTCACAAAAAAATCTTTTAACTTTGAGGTATATTCATTGATTATGAAATAAGCTCCAACATATTAGAATAAAATATTTTAGTCAAAATTATATGGTTGGTAGAGTTTAATGAAAATGATTTGAGTAACATGATATAAGTGAAAATTGGAGACCTTTATAATTACAGGGCCCAAAGAAAAAAAAATATAAATTTTTAACCTGTATACATTTCCAAGTAAGGGGCTATATAATTGGACAAGTTGAGGCTCATTTTGAATTGCCTCCTAAAATGTACATCCCTATCTCCTAGAGCCATTTGCTACTAGCAAACTCTAGATCCACCAAAATGATAAATCACTTTGCATCTCCTCCACGTGAAATCATTACCCAAAGCTGTATGGGTGGATCCAAGTTGTTAATGACAAAGCACCCTGTGTGAGAAAGTTGAAACTGTCCTTACTGTCTGTCCTTCACCAAAAGAATTAGTAAAATAGCAACAAGGAAAATGCTGTTGGTTTGTAATATTTTCAGATCTAGATTTACATCTTAGCATAAAAATATTTTACCTGTATGACCCTGGAAAAATTACTAGTCCTTCATTCCCTCCATTTTCTCTTTCATGGGAATGGGATGATGTAACTTCTAGAGTTACATCACTTTGAAAACTTCGAACTAACACCCATAATATACCAAATATGATTAATACTAGCAGTGACTACAATCACTTATATAAGTGCATGATGATGACAAGAATCAACAAGAATTTATCTGATGCTAACCAAGTTTCCATGAACAGAATTTGAAAATTAGGCATGTCAACAATACAATCCAATTAGGAGAAAACAGTGAAAGGAGAATCAGAAAAGAAGACCATATAATATGGTGATTATGTGCTTTTGAATCAGTGTGGAAATAGGATCTTAAAATAAAAACTTTTCATTTATTAGTTGAAAACATAGGATAGAAGAAAGAAGTGTTTATAGAATAATATTCTGGCATATAATTTCGATGAAACACAGGAGTATTAAAACTCTAACTTCACTCAATCTTTATTAATTGACTGTTACATACCAGGTAACCTAGACTCTAAGAAGACAATGCCCTTGGTGGTCATAAAACGTGTCTCATTGCACTCTTTCAGTGTCTAAGCACTCTTTCTAAACCATGGAATCATAAATTGAAACTATAATCTCAAAAATCACTGAATCATGGAACACTGTTAACATTTTCTTCTCTACACAGCACATTAAGCATGAAATGGAACCCAACATTAAATTTCCAAGGTTCATTCTTTGAATGGCTTTTTATCTCAATAGTCAGTGAAGTCTTTGTTTGCTTTGTAGAATGGAAAGTATGATTTTGGAGAATTAGAAATACATTGACCAAATGCAAAGAATTCAGCCAAAATTAGGCTCTGTATCATATTATTCAGTTATACAATCTCATATAAAATATAGATATGAATTTAATTTAGAAGTAAATGTTTACAGAAAATCTAAAGGAATCTTTTATCACATTCTCCTTTGAAATCAATTATCAATTTTCAAGTTTTAAGTATTATAATTTGGTTCTGTATATATTGTTATTGTTTAAATGATACATCTGATATTTCCCAGAGTATTTTTCTTTGGCATCTCTAAAATTTTTTATTGATAAACATTCTAAATATTAGAGAATTTTTAACAACATTTTGAAATAAATCATTATTCATTAAGAAAATACCAAAAATCTTAAATACTTCATTTTTAAAAAGAAAATTAAAGAGGCTTGGAGACCTCTCCTCAAATAGTCTAGGGTAGCACGCGATTCACTGTGTCATAGTAAGAACATAATGTTATAAATCACTGTGAAATGAATTTTGCCACAGTGATCCAATCTTAAGACTACCAAACACTGACTGAGGAAATTAGCGGTATAGAAAAACTATCACTGAGTAATAACTGGATAATTAGCTGTTGGTGTATAAAGCAAATCAAGGATTATCCACAACGTAAATCGTGTCTAGAGGAGAATGGCTTATGTTATTAACCATTGAAAGTTGTTTTTATAAAGTTATTCCTGAAAAAGAAATTGTCCAAATACAGGAGGACTGTCATGCCAAGAAAAAGAGGACATATTGTTTAAAAATGAGAATGCTCTCTTATATGTGTACAAGCATACTTTAGAGGTCATTAAGTATGTTGCAAACACAGAGATGCTTTACTGAGAACACTGTGCTTCCAGCCTCAGATTCAGGTCTCACAGCTGGAAACTCTAGAAGGGATGACTTTACCTGTGGTGATAAGTTGAATGAGAAACAAACTCCTAAACACCAGTCTTCATGGTTGAGAAATTTTCTCTTTCAACCACACCATCAGCAACTCTGTCCCCTAACCTGTTAATAAGAATCAAGAAGCCCACTAGTGCAAGTCTCAGAGGGGGAGATGATACTTACAAAGCAGACAGTCACAGTTAGAAAAGTCATTGTCTTCATCAGAAGTGTGGAGAAGGCAAAGCAGCTAGAAACCCAAAGCAATAAACAATGACGGTTCAATTTCTATGCACATGAGAAAGCTAAGCCAACTCTCAGGGTTAGGATGAGTTTATATCAGGAGCAACTTAGAATTAGGAAGGTTTCCAAGAAAAGTAATAAAAGTATCTCATGTGCTTACAAGGCAGCATTTCCAAGCAAGATGGGTCATGAGAGAGGCTCCATCAAAATAAATTTTTTAAATCAGTTTGGGTAATGCTGAGTATTTTATCCATCTCATGGAGAGTCACAGAGCTTAACTTTTTAAAATAAAATTTACTATTTCATATAAAACCCATTTTTATATTTAGCTAGGTCCAGGGAGGTCAGATGATTTTATTCTCATGAGCAAAGAGAGATGTTAAATGACTGATCCAAATGACCAGGGGCAAGGTGGTGGCAATACCTGCCCCAGAAATTCAGAGCTATTGTCTAGGGCACTTGGAGCTACATCAGCTCAATGCAGAGAACCTCGAAAGAAATTATAAGTCTTTTTTATTTTTTCATCCTTGCTGAAATATAGTTGATAGAAAAAGTAGCTTTAAAAGAAATATTAAGAGTCAGGAGACATAGATCCCATTACCAGTTCCACCACTGACTAGCTGTGTGGGACCATGGGAAATCACATATCTACCCTCTCCAGGCTTTGGATCCATTGACCTTGTTGTAGGTCCTCCAGCAGGCCTCTTGCTTCCTTTGATACTAGAATCCCTTCTCCTGTGAGGTTGTATGGCCTTGTATCCTCACAGGAGTTAGAGGAGACTGGTTTGAACAGAACCAACTCTCCTTCCCCTTATTCTCTCTCTCCTCTCATCACAGGGGTGTCACTGGCCATTGACTGAGTACACCCTTCTTCCTACACTCACCCAGTCACAGTGGTTTATTCAGCAATTGACACAGGACGCCAACTGGGCCAGAGTTCTCCCAGGAAAAAAACAATCTCTTTCTGCTGGGGTTATTAAGCTGATGAGATATGAGTGTGAGCCCAGGGGAATCCATATTTTTTCTTTTCAAACCATGTGGAGAGAGATTTTCTGAGAGATGGAGAAAGAGTCTGAGTGACATCAGATATCAGCTTCTTTCATGTATGATGCACTTGTATCCTGGAACTTATAAGTCACATGAGTCAATCGTTTTTAATTAAAAATTAGCTTCAGCTAGATTTTGTTGATTGGAACCCAAAGATTCTTAATTAATAAAGTCCATTCTAGCTTGAACTTAGATATTAGGAGATATTAATGTTACTTAAAAGCACAATGTATCATTTTCTTAGAAAGCTCATCTATGGAATGCAGGGGAGGAAATTTTACGCTTGATCTCTTAATTATTCAGTCATTGAAAATTCACAGTGGGAGAAATGAATCAAACACTTGTTCCTGTGCTGAATTTGTAGAAATTATAAGTAGCCTCAAGATATTCATTTGGAGCACTTTCTTCAGGCCTTCCATATTCATGTTCATCTTGAGTTTGAATATGTAAAGTGGAGCAAGCTTTGTGTATGCTGCCTGAAGACATGGGGAAAAGCCAAATTAAATAGTTTTAGTATTTCAGGCCCCATGCTAATTATAGAGAAGGGTAGAGAGTACTTCATTTTCAGGGAAGAAGGCAGGAGACTATGTGGCTCACACAGATAGATCCCCCAAGGACACGTGCAAACAGGTTAAGCAGAAGATAGGATATTATCACAGAAGGTCCCTTTAAATTCCATGATTATTTGCATCAGACTTCCACTGTCTAAGTTAGTACCTAGTGCAGAATCATGACTATAATAGATACTAAATAATAAATATTTATTGATGATAAAGATAAGAAGGCCTGGCAAGGCCTCTTTCTCCTTTAGAGATAAGAAAATTGAGCCAGTGGACAGGATGTTTGCAATCATTCCAAGACTCCATAGAGAAAAAGAGAAACAGAGAAGGAATTTACAACCTTCCATGTTCTCACAATGTTCAGTCCTTCCCCTCAGCAGTCTTTGATCCTTTTATTAAGCCCTTTAAATGTAAAATTTTCTAATCATTGGAGAATTTAGAATCTGCCTGTAAATTTCTAGAGACTTTACTTGATAGGTTCTTTTTGTTTTCATTGACCTTCTTCAAATTTAGGGTCCCAGCTCATTTCTCTTCACTTAGCTTTTAAATATTTTCAAGCCTATGCAATATATAATCTTTGACTTTTCTGTCTCTTAGGGTTTTAGCTTCCTTTCCTTTACAATTCTTAGATGAAGATTAAAGCATATATCTCAAGATACAGATGTACTGTAAGACTCCAGACACTTCATATAAATCTTCTTTACTGAACATTTTGAGACAATTTACTTGCAAGATTTCCTATGCATTGTTTTATTGTAAACAAATAAATAATATAAAACATAGAATTGGGAAATGTGTAATGTGCAATACTCATTTTTAGTCTGTAGTAGAATAAACATGTTTCATGGGTGTACAGTAAGGGAAACACTGAGTATATGTGCGCATGCACCTGCCTTAACCAATACTACTTAGAATATGAACTACATGATCCTGCTCAATTTATAGGATAATAAATAAAGCAAAAGAGACACTCTGGATCCCAGAGGAATTCTTTTCCAAAGCAATCAGACATCTGGAGTCTTGGTCTGATAAAAATCAATGACTCTTTCAGGGCAGTATATCTTTAGATGTGGGTGTGGGAAGGAGTGTATAATAAGAGAGCAATTGGTGAGGGTAGAAAGCAAATATTTAAAAAATGAGAAAAACTGTAATCTTATCTTCCTGTAATAAAATATGCCAACATGTAGGCTACGGCATAATTATATGTCTATATTTGTATTACTATGAATTCTAGAAATAATAAGAACAATTTCTTATCTTACTCTTGTGGGTAGATTATATAACTTCCCTTATATATGTGCCAGTGTTTTATG
This sequence comes from Ateles fusciceps, assembly GCA_036589455.1. Taxonomy (NCBI): domain Eukaryota; kingdom Metazoa; phylum Chordata; class Mammalia; order Primates; family Atelidae; genus Ateles; species Ateles fusciceps. The sequence continues at coordinate 9,184,538 of JAZHEH010001266.1, read as the reverse complement.
GCTCAAATGGAAAGGAATCATCTCATTTTCTTTAGTAATAAGTAGTAATGAACAATCTATACATGGGTTCTTGAAAAACACCATATGACTCTTTGAATTATGAGTTCATAAAATATTACTATCTAATGGAAACCAGTTTTAAAATGGGGTGGGGCAGAATTTGTTCCAGCATTATCACAGATGACTTGACCTTTTTAGTATTGATCATTCTATGCCTGCATTTACCCACTCAAAAATGCTTCAGCAAGCATGCCCTTAAATATATTTAGAAAAGAAAACTATCCATTATCCCTTCAAAATATACATAGTAAAATAAATTAAAATAAGCTTTATTTATTCTTATTTAGTGTATATCGCTATTTAGGTCAGAAGCAAGCCACTGTTTGCAATGTAACTGAGGATTATTTAAAAATACATGTAGTTATCCTTACAACAGTCCTTACAGGAGCTCTGGAATGTTTTAAGCTTCTCAAATATAACAAAGATAATAAAAATAAGATATATATATATATATATATATATATATATATAAATAAATTCAAACTATGTTACGATAACCATAAATGATATATGACTGATAATAATATCATATAATTCTCATATAATTCATTTTTCTGAAAGTTAATCCTGGACTTTAAAAGTCTTTTAAACATTTAAAACAACACAAAAATATCAGGAAAAGAGAACAAAGTGAGATTGGCCATGGAAACAACTTACCATTAAGCATTTACATTCAAACATTAGGAAACAAATACGACTGAGGCAGCTGCATTTAAAACATATCCCATTTGAGCTATTGTGCACAGGTCTACATGGGATTTGACAGGTAGAAAAAGATTTACTGATTCCTATTGGAAGGATTGCTACAGACTTGCTGCTTCAACAGGCTTTCAAACTAGGTTTGAGTTTGACGGAACAAACTGAACCCTGGAATCCTTTCCTGTCATTGTAACCCCCAAAGTGACAAGTAGAAGGAGCCAGGGTTAAAGAAGGCTCTAAACTGCATGTGCAACAGCTGCTGTGTGCTGTTGCAGAAACTCAAAAGGAAAAATGCTTTAAGGAGAAAAAAGTGGCTGTTAATGAGTCTTCAAACACCCTAGTAGTTTCTATAAACAACAGTGTGTATATTAGTGTGAATGTGTTCCTAGAAGAATTGCTAACTCGCCAGTACAATGGGCTTTACATTCATGACCTCATCCTTTGAGAGCACAGAGATCTGGAAATTTAAGGGGCTGGTGAGATCACGTGTAATCTATCAGGTTAAAAACTACCGTCTACTCTGACTTGGCTAGGTGTCTGAAATTTTGCTTTGATTATTGTAAATAACTTACCTCCAGTAGAGGACCATTTGACTTTTGTGAGAAAAAACATCTACACAAAAGATCAAGACTGGAAAGATAAAATATATATTTTTAAGATACATAATTAAGAGATCTATGAAACATCTTAGAGAGAAAAAAATGTTAAATGAATTAATGTAATGGAATCATAGAACTGGAAGATTCTTTAGAACCCATCTTCTGTATTTTAGGGATCAGGCCATTCAGCTGCTTACTGACCAAACCAGAATTTCTAAAATCTTAGCTCGGTGTGTCTTTCCCTTCCTAATTCAGAGTTAGCATAAGAAGACACAGTAGCAGGAGAGACTTGGATCCAGTGAGAAGCCAGGATGGCTTGGAAATCAGAAATCATAGACCATCTTCCAGGAGCTAGTGTGATCTCAGACTTGACAGAGCAGTATGACCTCTGCTTTTGGTTCCCTCAAGGTGTCCAGCGTTCAAGCTCTTGCTATATTTTCAGAGAGAGTGGGGAAATGCGTATCAACAATCTTAAGGAAAAACAAAAAACACGTATCAACAATTGGTTAAGCTACTTATACAGAGGCCACCCAATTAAGCTATCACTAGCTGTCTACCCAGCCTGAGATCCCATTAATCCACCAACTGTGTCTCATGGAAACTTCTCCTTGCATTTGCTATATTTCCAGAAGGGCTTCAGGAAATATTAGATAAGTCCCCCTGGGCCATGCCATATCAAGAAACCTTTTACAGGAATCTGTCTCTCTCTCTCTCTCTCTCTCTCTTTCTCTCAGGGCCTCCCACTAATTACTGACCAAATGGTGGACTTCAGTGTGGTATGTAGAACCTGCCTGTTTGGTTGTTTATCTAAACTTCTGGTCTCTTAAGGCTGACATTGTTTTCTTAGGTGAAACACAGAGAGTGGCTTTCAGAACCTATTTTTCTTAGAGAATGTCTGTGGGAAAGGACCGACACTCCATAAATTCTGAGCAGAATTAAAATGTTTCATTTAAAGCAGTTTTTAGAATGAGGGACAAAGAGAGTCAAAGGCAGAGTGAGAAAGGGAGTGGTGTGGACCCAGAAAGTGGTTGCTCTGTGGCCATTGGGGAATAGAGAGTGTAAAAAGCTTCTTGCACACATTGCCTCATCTATAAAAACCAGAAACACTTGGCATCTCTCTAAGTAACAAATGGATCTAAGGGCTGGAGAGAAGGGTTGTTGGCAGGAAATAGTCTCCAGGGCTATGTGCACTGCAGACTGTGCATTTCCCTATAGTGCATAGATCATAGATTACAAAGTTGTATTCATATACCTTTTCTACCTACATTTTGCAGGTTCTGGTTTGTTTCATATCACAATTTCTGGGGGTAAGAGAATAAATACAGATAATTGAGATAAAGAGAAACTGCAGATTTTGCTTTTGAGGTTCAGGGAAGAGGAAAGAGGTATGAATAAATATGAAGAGGGACAAGATAGAGGTCTTCAACCTTGGGAAGGCTCCTCTCTCAACTTTCAGGACTTTTGTTTTAAATGAAAACCTGTGTTCTATACAATTTAAAATTGACCTGTAGGTTTGAACCCTCCTCCAGCCTCCCCATGTCTGAAACTCAAAGCATGTGCCTGTACACAACAGAGTACAATACAAGATTCCTACACTACCTGATTTTTTTTTTAATCCCAAATCGAACTGTACCAGAGTACTGAATTCACTGGTGAGCTAATAAATCCTCCAGAAGAAGGGACCCTCAGAGGATGTTGCAGCCACAGCCTGAGTTAAATTTTAAGCGTCTGCTTTGTCCCAGAGAATCCCTTGCTCTGCTTTGTCTCTCCCTTTGAAACATGGAGGCAGCAGATTTACTCGGTGCCACAGAAACTGTCTACAAAATAAGACATTGCCATTTCTTGTTCTATCAGTTAGCAAAAGTAAACTGCCTTTCAAGACTCCTGCTGACTACCTATTGACTATCTCTTGACCTTGTCCCCTGACCAGATACCAAAACAACAAACAAACCGTTATTTGTTTTAAAGACAGGAACAACCAGCAAAACTTCAAAATCCTTTTTTCTCAATCTTGATATCCATTAGCATTTAAAAAAAAATCCTAGATTGTAATTTCTGGCAAGGTTTACTTGAGAGTAAAATGGACACTTAATAGTGGAGATGACTCAAGGCATCAAAGGCACTCAAAAGTTTTGATCCCAATCTTTGAGTCATTAACAGTGTTTACACCAGTTGTGCTTCTTCCCGAGTAAATGGAACACTTTATTGTTATTTGATTTTAGTTACTCTTATAGCTGCCATTGTGAAGTCTTTGAAATTTTAATTGCTATAGCATCTTAGTGGATTCTTTATAGTCTTGAAAATATTTAGAATCCTATCCCAAGCATAAAAATAAACTACTCAAAACCTTTTGTCAAGTTTATGCTCGAAGCTATTGTATCCTTTGGGTTATTTTCAGAGGTACGATTTTTTAGGCGTTTCTTTCTAACAGTGTTGAATTTCTGAGCCTTAAATGTGTCAACGGCCATTCGTAGCTCTACTCCAACCATCCTTCCCAGTTGCGGTTGTTAATACTCATCTCCCACATTCAGGACCTCGGCTAACTCCTCTGAGCCCTTTGCCTGGTCTGGGGCAGACTCAATTACAAAGAGCAGGCTGAATCTTTTAATCTGATCTTTTTGTTAGAAAAAGTAATAGGGCAACGACAATAACGCATCTCATGTTTTGGTAACAATGGTTTACCCCAGGGAGTATTAACATCACTAACGTCACTGTGTACCTTAGCAGCTACTTTTCCTCGCATTTTATAATTTCTCCCCCACCATGTGGCAGCATCCCAGAGCCGCCTAGCTGACGTTAGTTAGGGTAGAGACGCCCTCCCTTAAGGCTGGCCAAGCCGTCTCTTCCTTTCATTAGCGGTGTAATCCTGTGTTCCGCCGGAGCCTGGCGAGGAAGTGTAATATTCCCGCGGGGGCCCTCCTGTCATCTAGCCTACCTGAGAGCTGAGACTAAATGAAATATAAAATATTAACGATAAGAGAAAACAAAGGATGCTGCTTCCAGGACGGCTCTTGTGCCCGAGGCCGGGGTCTGTCTCACTCATCCCTGGGCCTCTCCGTCTGGCCCAGACCTTCACCCCTCCACGGGATCCACAAGTTGAATCGCAGCTCTCCAAGGTGAATTGCCCTGGCTGAGAGCCAGACTCCTCACCGCTGCCCGGTTCCCCCTGCTGGGGGAGCGCAGAATGACCACCAGGAGGCCAGGAACCAAACGCTTAAATGTTGCATTTATTAAGGAAATGTTAAATAAGAAAAAAGAAAAAGTCAAAACGGTGTCACGGATGTCAAGAGCACTTTTGTGGCGTAAACCGTGCAGTCACGAGCTACGAGTTCTATTCTGGGTCTTTGCCCCAGTGCCAGCAGGAACGCCAGGCACCTCCCAAAAGACCCAGTGGGAAATGCACTAAAGAAACAATGCACCCCGTTCAAATTCGCAGGCTCCCCCCTCCCCCCACCCCTTCTCCCACAATGACAAAACTCCAACCCCTCAGGCAGGCAAACAGGCCACGGGGCAGAAAAAGACTCATCAAATATTTGTATTCAAGCAAACAAACACAAAACCTTTTAAAAGGGCACGTTACAATCAAAGGTATTTATCGCCTCTCCCCTCCAGGGCTGGAGAAGAGTGTGAGCGCATCCGGACACGGATTTGTGCGACCCCATCATGTCTGCTGCGTGGTTTTTAACAGGTCACTTTTCCGGTGGTCACAGGGCGATCAGTGCCGCTGGTCTCTCCCCTGCCCGCCCTCTCCACCTGCCCCCAGAGGTTGGCCCACCTGCGGGTGGAGAAGGGCCTTCGCCCCGTCGGTCTCCCCGCATTCCAAGCAAGTAGCAGCTTCCAAAGTTCTGCGCCCTAATCACCCTCTTCTTGTCACTTTCTGCTGAGTCCAGAAGTCTGGGCGCTCTCCTCCGACAGCCAGGCATGAGGACTTTCAGAGGGCGAGGGAGAAACCGGTCGCTTCTCTCAGAAAGGCGGAAGTCAAGAGAAATAATCGACTCCTACAGGTTTGCTTCGCCCAGTCTCTGATGGTGAGGGGCACCGCCGGGCTGGCAAAGTGGGCAGGCGTGGGAGCGGTTGCCGCGGGGGCGGAGGGCGGGTCAGTAAGGCCCCACGACCACCGCCTCCACCTCCTTAGACGGTCTCCGGTCCTTCACGAGGAAGTTGATCATGCCCTCGGACTTGATAAGCAGATTGCAGCCGAGGAAGAAGATGCCGAAGACCACGGTGAGCGACAGCACGCACATGACGGCGATCTGCACCACGCGCATGATGTACAGGCTGCGCTCGTCCGGGCCTCCCTCGGCGAAGCCGTCGTCGGTCACCACGGACGCCTGGGTGCAGCAGCGCATGGCGCGCTCCAGCGCCTCGCTGCTGTTGGCCAGGAGCAGGCCCGCCACGTCGGTCTGGTTGCCCAGGGCCAGATTCATCGCAGGAGCGGGAGGGCGCCACGGGCGCCGCGGGTCCGCGGGGTGAGAAGGCGGCGGCGCTGGAGAAACAGGTGCCGGGCTGAGCGCTCACTCGCAGACTTGCGCGCGCTAGGGCTCCTCGCTCTGCTTTCGAAAGTCCCTGGGCCGTGGGAGTTTCTCAGGAGCCTCTCCGACGCGCGCAGCTGCTGGGCTCTTCTAACGCCGTCCGCTCCAGCCCGGGCGGTGCTCGTTCCCGGCGCTTGCTCGACTAGGGGCTGTTGGAACTTGGCGGGGCTGGGCCAGCCCCGCCGTGGGAGGTGCGGGCGCGGCGGCTGCAGCGGCGGGGCGGCTGCACTGAGCGAACAGCGGCCCCTTCCGGCCGCACCACCGCGCTGCGCGCTGCTCTTGGGCGGTGGAGGAAGCAAAGGGGCGAACCTGGTCTTGCTTTTTATTGCTTGCTTCTTTTGCAAACTCCAAAGGCCAGGCAGAGGTCACTGTACTATTCTGGCTTGATGGATGATAAAAGAGTTTGAAGGGGAGGGTGCGGTCAGCTGAAAGTTTCAGAGGAACTGGGACACACCAGCTCTGCGTGTCCTTTGCCTGCTGCCCCCCTGCCCTCTGGGCGGATGGAAAGTGGCGATGAATCGCAGGTGCCAGATGGTACTGGCCGAGGCCACCCGCCCGCCGCCTGCGCTTGACTCCGTCTCGCCTGCGTTGGATTTCTAGTGTAGTGGGGGTGATCTGAGAATGTTTCTTGTAAAGTAATGAATTTGGCAAGACAGAAAGGCATAGAAGAAGGCAGAAAGGAAAGAAGAAAAAGAAAAAAGGAAGGGAGGGAGAAGAAAAGCTCTACTCCCAACCACCTTTATAAAAGCGATTGGGAGACAGAGCAAGGCAGGTTTTCTCGTGAGGTTTGAGACCAAGGGAAGGGGGTTAGAGGAAGGAGGAGTTATTCTGTGGCCCTTGGGTGGAGGTGGTTGCCCGGAGCAGGGTCACCTCTCTGGTAAAGGAGGTGAACAGAGTGACCACTTGCTTGTAATTTTAATTGCAGATGAGTGCTTGGATGTACTTCCAGCATTTTGACCGCTGGCAGTAAATCAGTTGTTTAAGGGAATTGCTCACCAACATCCATCATCTAGAACGCTGGCCAAATGCTGGGAGCCCTCCCCATTTTCCATAAGCTGATGCATTTCACCCTTAGTCATTTGAAACTAAAAACAGATGTTTTTATGGGCCTGATCGAAGTTTCAGCCATTGTGATTTTGCTGTAGGTTTAAATGAAATGGTATAAACCTGTCAGATTAAGTTTCTTAACTCTTAAAGAATACTGCATGTTCCCACGCCCCTTTTTTATTTTCTTTTCCCATCCCTCTTCTTCCCCATTACTCCCTGCCTTCCTCCTTCTTTCTTTCAGCTGTAACAGCTGAAAACCAGTAACTTGAACTTTTGATGGCTTACACTTACTTTCTATTAAATGCTCTCACCACAAAGAATTAATAAAAATTTTAGATAATGGGTATGCTAATTACTCTGATTTAATCATTCCACAATGTATATGTGTATCAAAATATCACTTTGTACCTCATAAATATGTACATTTATCAATTAAAATAAAACTAGAAAACAGTAGCTGTCTTGCCATTTTAACTCTATTCTTAATTTCATTCTGTTTGCTTCATAAGTCCACTTATTTCTATGTCTTAAAACATCATTTATTCCATCTTCAGAGTGTTGCTTAAATGTTTTTGCACTGCTTCATGACTATCATAAAAATAGAATTAAATGTCTTCTGGTTGAGTTTTCAATTTTTTGATGTTTATTGTATATTAGCTGCAGTAAGTTTGAGTTTTAAGTAGCTGTTGTTATTTTTATTTTATTTTACTTGAGAGGGAGTCTTGCTCTGTTGCCCAGGCTGGAGTGCAGTGGTCTATCTCAGCTCACTGCAACCTTCGCCTCCCGGGTTCAAGTGATTTTCCTGCCTCAGCCTCCCCAGTAGCTGAGACTACAGGTGTATGCCACCATGCACGGTTAATTTTTTGTAGTTTTAGTAGAGATGGGGTTTCACCATGTTAGCTAGGATGGCCTGGATCTCTGACCTTGTGATTCACCTCCCTCGGCCTCCCCAAGTGCTGGGATTACAGGCGTGAGCCACCGTACCCAGTCAGCTATTGTTATTTTGAGAGGGATGTTTAACAGCTGAAAACTCAGGCTTGGGCTTCTTCCACAATTCACTGCTTATTGTTCTAGTTTCCCACAATTTAATTAGAACTAAAGAATGCCTCACTCTCAATTTCTTCTTTGAACAAATTTATTCATAATTGATTAGTAAGAATTTACTTAAATCTCACCATACAATCAGTCTATCTTAGTTAATGTGGGTAGTCCTTAAGAATAATAAAACATAATGTATACATGGAAAAAGTTGCAACAAATTTAAGACAATATAAAGTAATCCTGAAATAAATGGTAGAGAAAAGTAATAGAAATTTAGAAAAGTCAAAGGTCAGAAAATAGAGGCCCACTTCTAGGGATGTCAAGTTGTACAGAATTGTATGTTCAATAGAAGTTAGGTGTAAGCAAGTGGAGAAGGACTAAACCCTCCTTATGTGACAAAAACCAAGAGTTACTTTATAGTATGTTTGTAAGGTCCAGTATGGCAAGATGCTAAAAATGTTAGTTGAATCACTAACAGAATTTGAGTATATTTATTGCTATTAAGGGTATTGCTGTTTTAGTCAGGTCAATGTTAAAATGATCAAAACTTGGAGTCTAGGAGAGGTCTTATATTTAATCAGATCTTTGGGAGGGAAAGCACACTTTTAAAAGACATAAAGTAACACTATGACTTTGTTTCTTTTCTAAATTGTTGACCAAGGTAATAGGTATTTCCCCCCAACAGCTAGTTCAGCTCTCTGGTTTTGTTCAACACAATCTTGGGATTGTTTCCCTTATTTTCCCTCCAGTCTGATTTGGTTGAATAAAATTACTTGGAATATTTAGATGGAAATTAATTATAAACTTAGTCATACAAAAAATATATTTTTTATTCATTTATCAATTGACTTAAGGGGATCTGTGTTGCTAGAGAAATCTTTATCTTTTACAGAAACCTTTTATTTATCTTTTCCTTTTGTATTTTTAGCAGTTTCCTCTCAGTTTTACTCCTTTTATTCACCTGTTTCTTAGGAGAATATTACAAGTGTGAAAAAAATCTTTAAGAAATGTTGACATTGAAAATCTTAATTTCCAGAAAAATGGATGAATATATGGTATGGGGGGGCGCATACTGGTAATTCACTTTAAAGCAAAGGTTTTTGATACTGAGAAAGACTAACTGCTGTATTTATTTAGCTAGTGTCCTCTTCTACTTCATTGGAAATAGGTAGGTGTGATTTTATGAGAGTTAAAGGCTCAGTGTTTTATAACATACATGTTACACAAGGACAGAAACACTTGCCTACTCTTTCTGGAAATATATCTTTGGCTTATAATGCATGCTGTAAGGGTATTCCAGGCCGATATGGTTGGTTTCTGTAATCTATAGTTTGAATAGCCCTGAAGTAGGACGAGATAATGCCAAAAGATTTTTTATTTACTCTTTTTGTACATTATGAAAATATTAAGCATTATGTACATTATGTATTAAAGTATTAAACATTATCAAAACATGATATTTTTAAAAAGGAAATATCAAACATCGAAAGGATGTTTATTGCTTTGGGACAAGCTTTTTAAAAAATAAATTACATTCTATTATACAATGTAAGTAGGAGTAAGAGTAAGAACTCCTATTCAGAAGCCATTCATAATAGTAAATTCCATAGCCAAAACATAAGAAAAAAGCCAGAAATAACCAAAATAGGTTATTGAACCACCAAAATAAATATCATAAAAGCTAAATACCTAAGCTCATATATTTTGCCCCTTAGATTATCCCCCCAAATTCTTTCTCAGAACCTACACACTCATGTTTTACAGTTTTAACTCACTTCTTTGTCTGTTTTTCTTAATGACAGGATATCAGTATCAACATGTGGACTAAAGAGGAGGAAATGGCTAGGGGGTAAGTGATTTTACAACCACAAAGAGTAACAATAGAAGGGAAAAACAGAATGTTAAACAGCATACACAGATTTTCTAAGAGCATTAAGTAATAATTTGAAGACATTTAATATAGAGACAAGCAGTCTAAATGGCAAGTAGACTATATAAAGACATGGCTTTGAATCCTGCTGTCTTTACTTACTTGCCATGTAATCTTGGGCAAGTTCTTTTTGTTTGTTTGTTTTATTTTACTTTATTTTTTGAGACGGAGTCTCGCTCCGTCACCCAGGCTGGAGTGCAGTGGCACAATCTTGGTTCACTGCAACCTCTGCCTCCCAGGTTCAAGTGGCTCTCCTGCCTTAGCCTCCCAAGGAGCTGAGATTACAGACATGCACCACCATATCTGGCTAATTTTTTGTATTTTTGGTAGAGACCAGGTTTTGCCATGTTGATCTTGCACCCCCAACCTCAGGTGATCTTGCACCCCCAACCTCAGGTGATCAGCCCACCTCGGCCTCCCAAAGTGCTAGGATTACAGACATGAGCCACTGTGCCCAGCCTTTTTAAAACAAAACAAAACAAAAACAAAAAAACAACCTCTATGTACCTCATTTACTTATCTGTGAAATGGGGATAATATTTCACAGAATTTTGAGAGGATTGATCTATTCTATGGCAATAACTGGAAAACAGTACCCAGCACATAGCACCATCTCAAATAAAGATATATTGCAATAGTTTCTAAGGTCACATCAACATGCATAAGTCATTAAACGAAAAAAGCCATTAAATTTTATTCAATATTTTTCTTTAAGAAGGCTGGAAAGTGAGTGAAACATTTTAGAAAGATTGCCATATAAAATGGTTGACCTTGGTGAGTAAAAACTGCTAAGGATGTGGAGAAACTGGAACCTTGTACATTGCTGGTGGGCTTGTAAAATGGTACAGCATGGTGAAAAACACCATGGTGGTTCCTCAAAAAATTAAACATAAAATCACCATGTAATCCAGCAATTCCACTTCTAGGTATATACACTTCGACATTGAAATCATGTACTTAAACAGATATATGTATACTAATGTCCATAACAGCATTGTTTACAATGGTCAAAGTGTGGAAGCAACCCAAATGTCCATCCACAAATGAAGTGATAAACAAAATGTAATATTTACATAAATGGAATATTATTCAGCCTTAAAAAGGAACGAAAAAAAATTTTTTTTGAGATGGAGTTTCACTCCTGTTGCCCAGGGTGGAGAACAATGGCCCAATCTCGGCTCACCACAACCTCCGCCTCCAGGGTTCAATCGATTTTCCTGCCTCAACCTCCTGAGTAGCTGCGATTACAGACATGTGCCTCCACACCCGGCTAATTTTGTGTTTTTAGTAGAGACAGGGTTTGTTGGTGTTGGTCAGGCTGGTCTCGAACTCTTGACCTCAGGTGATCCTCCCACCTCAGCCTCCCAAAGTGCTGGGATTACAGGCGTGAGCCACCACTCCCAGCCTTGAAATTTTATATATGTTACAACATGTATGAAGCTTGAAGACATGCTAAATGAAATAAGCCAGATAAAAAAGAATAATATGGTATGATTTCACTTTTACATGACGTACCTACATTACTCAATTCAGAAAGTAGCATGATAGTTACTATGGGTTGGGTAGCTATGGGTACAGAGTTTCAGTTTGGAATGATAAAGAATTTCTGGAGATGAATAGGGAGATGGTTGCACAAAAATATGGATCTACTGAATGCCGCTGAATTGTACAGATAAAAAATTGTTAAAATAGTAAGTTTTAAGTTCTGTGTTCTTCACTACAATAAAATACTCTAAATATTTTAAATTACATTTGACATAAATATTTACATTTTTGAAAATACAGAAAACTTAGAAAATAATCCCCCAAATTTATTACTCTGGTAGCTCAAAGATACCCTAGTAATGTAGACTATTTTTTTTTCCTTTTTACTATACTTATTTGAACATAGCCATGACTATGTAGTAAACACAATTTTATACCTTGCTTTTCCTTTTTGATACTATATTTGCCCATGGCATTAAAAACTTATGTGCACATTTTGAGTATAGTATTCCATTATGTGAACATAGAATTATTTATTTATTAAACCATAACTGAGCAGTTATATGTTGATCTCAAATATTGTTATTGAACTAATTATACACAAAGAACATTTTTTACTTATAAATATTTTCTGTATTTAAATTACACTTTTAGAATGAGTTTACAAAACTGAAATTTTTAGTAAAAACTATTACTTTTACAAAAAGCAAAAAGCAACCAAATTGTTTGCCAAAAAAGGTGTTACCGGCCATGCACGTTGGCTCCCGCCTGTAATCCCAGCACTTTGGGAGGCGGGGGCGGGCGGATCACCAGGTCTAGAGATCCAGGGAGACCATCCTGGCCAACATGGTGAAACTCTGTCTCTACTAAAATTACAAAAATTAGTTGGGCATGGTGGTACGTGCCTGTAGTCCCAGCTACTCTGGAGGATGAGGCAGGAGAATCACTTGAACCTGAAAGGTGGAGGTTGCAGTCTGTTGAGATCACGCCACTGCACTACAGCCTGGTGACAGTGCAAGACCCCATCTCAATTAAAAAAAAAAAAAAAAGGTGTTACCAATTTTTGCTCCTAGTTGTAAAGCATGCAAATACCCATTTTATCATAATCTTTAGAGCGTTAGTTCTCAACTTTGGCTACATTTTAAAATTGCCTAAAGATGTTTTGATATTTTTGATACCCAAACCAAACCCACAATGATTAAATCAGAATTTCTGGAGGTAGGGGCCAAATGTCAGCATTCTTAAAATTTTCCAAATGATTCAATAGACTGGACTGATTGAGAACCATTTCTTACAATAATGTTTTCCAAGCTTGCCTTATCTTAAGATCAACTAGGATGGTGATGGGAAGTAAGTGGTTTCTGCCTCCTATTGCCAATCAATTGAATTAGAGTTCCCCAAACTTGCTTCCTGGGTCCATCTACTAAGATTTTGCTTTAGTGGGTTTGAGGGGATTCCTGTAAGTTTGTATTTTTACTGTGTAACCCCAGAAAGACTGTTCTTGAGCACCAAGAATTATAGTTGCAAGTTTGACAGGGAAAAGGTGGTACCTTGTTTGAAGTTGCATATTATTACTGTAGTGGAAAATTTTTCTATAAATTTGTTATAGGACTGTATATCCTGCTTTGTAAACTTTATGTTCAGGTTCTTTGTCTATTTCTCAATTGATATTTTATCATTCATATTGATTTATAATGTCTTCTTTTATCACATATATTAACCCTTTTGTATGACATATTTGTAAATTGATTTCCAGCTCATTTGCCTTTTAAATTAGGCTGTATTCTTCTTTGACATATGGAATTTTCTTACATATGTAGATACATCAACATTTTCACTGGTGATTTCTTTCATTGCTTTTAAACGTAGAAAGTTCATCCTCATTCAGAATTTAATTATTATTTATACATTTTCTTTTTATTAAAAAAACATTTTTGATATTTGCCTTGCTTTACATTTACCACAATGGAATATCTGGAAGGTATTTGTGTGTAAGATAAGTTTGCCCCCACCCTAACAGTCCATCAATAGTTAAATAATAATTCTGACACAATTTTTGAATTCAGAACTTAAACGAGGGATTTCAAGTATCTTTTTTATATATAACTGGGACAGGCACAGTGACTGACTCCTGTAATCCCAGCACTTTGGGAGACAAAGGCAGGAGGACTGATTGAGTCCAGAAGTCCTAGATCAGCAACATCGTGAGGCCCCATCTCTACAAAAACATAAAAAAGCTTTAGCTGGGCATAGTGGTGCATGCCTGTAGTCCCAGCTACTCAGGAGGCTGAGGTATGAGGATTGCTTGAGTCCAGGCGTTTGAGGCTACAGTGAGCTGTGATCTTGCCACTGCCCTCCAGCCTGGGGGACAGAGCAAGACCTTGTCTTAAAAAATGAACAAAAAAGAGAATATATCACCTTCCTTTCAATGAAATTTGTAAACTTTAAGCTTCTAAAATGTAGGAACTGTGTCTATTTTGATTTTAGTATTTATAGTTTTATGGTACTCAAAATTATTATGTAGTAAGGGTTGGTCAGAGAAAAAATAACAGAGGTTGTGGCGACGGCAGTAAAAATTAAACCAAGTGCATGCCTGTTCCTCTTTTATTTAAATATATTCTCTGGATCTCTTACCTGTGATATCTGGCAGCAGTGAACCTCTTTCCTTTTTTTTTTCTTCTTCCTCTAACATGGATCATAGAAAACAAGACAGTGAACCTCTTTCCATGGGAGGAGGGTGAAGACTGTCCTTGTGTTACCCAGGTGACTGCACTGAGTCAGGGCTTTCTTTACATGCCAGACATGTGAAATAACCTTGTGAGTAGTAGCTACAATGTGCCCATCTGTTAATACCTCTTTAATGTCATTGAAATGAAAGGCCAAGGGAGGCATGTAATAATTCACCCAAGCTTGATTTAAAAATTCTGACCACTAAGCATGCAGAGAAGTTTTCCAAATGATACATCATAGACCTATAGCATCCTATTTTTAGATGTGCAGCATAGACAATTTTTGCCTCCACAGAATTTTTGTCATTATTTCACTCTGAATTTCTGCGTACTCTTTAAAGTCTGCATGATTTAGACTTTAGAGTGAAAAAGCCACTGAACTGCTTATAGCCTTCCGTGTTCCTGACATATCCCTTCCCATTCTAAGAAACAAGAGTTGCACCAGCTTCATTATGGGGAAAAGCAGTTGGCTGCAAGGAGGCACAAAACTTGCAATTTCTCCAGTTTATCAGATTCAGCTTAATTAATCGGAGGTGGGATTATATCTGTTTCCATAGGACAAGTTTGTGTTATTTGACTCCAATATTTATTTAAAAAATATACAGGAGAAATCATCCCAGAAGCAAAAGAGGAAAACAAAATCACTCCAAAAGCATGTTCAATTTAGACTTGTATATTTACACTCATGAAGATTTACAACTTCTGCAAATGTATAGACACAAAGGAGAGAAACAATGAAGGTCACTTATTTTCAGATGACAAGCAGGGGTAGCAGCATTTCTGTGTGTATACACTGATCAGAGTGGCAACAATAGTCTAGCATTTACTGTATGCACACCTGTGATTCTGCAGTTGACAAATATTAAAAGTCAATGTGATGGATGTCGTTGGTCAAGTCGCCTACCAACATCATTCTGCTCAGTTTCCTTATCTGCCAACCATTTCTCTTTTCTGTATAATGTTTTTATGGCAATTAATTAGTTATTTATTCAGGAAACATTTGCAGAGCATCTTATATGTATAACATTCTCGAGGGGTGTAGATCTAAGGGACACAGTCTCTGCCTTCCAGAAATTAAGGAAGCAGACCAGCAAAAAAAAACAATCATCGTAGCCTGTGATAAATTGTATGAGAAATATATGAAGAGCATCTAATCCAGACTGGGGCATTGGGAGAGTGGTAATAAGGACATGATACATGAGCTGAGTCATGAAGGATAAATAGGAGAGAATCCAGGGAGATATCCAAGATGACCGATTAGCAGCAGCTCAGGATTGTAGCTCCCACTGAAAGCGCAGAGAGTGAGTGGACGCCACATTTTCAGACGAATTTTTATTGCCCACGGACCAAGAGATTCTTGGCGAAGGAGCCCCACGGGTCGCCAGAGCGACTCTTTGGAGGGCGTGGCCATTTTGCAGGCGCCCCAGCGTGGCGGTTCTCAGTCCAGAGTATACGGGACTGAGTGCCCTTTAGTTGGCGTTGGAGCTCAGGGAAGGCAGAGTCTCCCATTCAGCTGATTGAAAAGCGGACTGAAGTGGGGGAACCAAACCGGGAGATTCCCGGGCAGAAAAGCACCACAAATCTTAACGCCGCTGTTCCAGCCGGCATAGTGGGTCGCCGCAGGGGAAGGCTGGTCCCCCCCTACAAAAAAAAAACAAACCAGCAATTGGAATTGCTGAGGATTGAGAGTTTCACAGCAAGGACAGCTGAACCTGGGAAGGTCCAGCTCTGTGGGGGGAGGGGCGTCTGCTGAAGGAAAATTAAGAAATGGAAAAACTTTATCACCAACAAGCTGGATGTCCACTCAGACACCTAATCTGAAAGTCAGCAATTACACACACGACAGGTGGAGAAATCCACAATGATGGGAAGAAACCAGCGTAAAAAGGCTGAAAACACCCAAAATCAGAATGCCTTTCCTCCTACAGAGCATTGCAGTGCCTCATCATCAATTGAACAAGGCCTGATCTAGAATGAATGTGAGGAATCAACAGAATCAGGCTTCAGAAGGTGGATAATGAGAAACTTCTGTGAGCTAAAAGAACATGTTCTAGCCCAGTGAAAGGAAACTAAGAACTTTGAAAAAAGGTTTGATGAAATGTTAATGAGAATGGACAATTTAGAAAGGAATGTAAGTGAATTAATAGAGCTGAAAAACACAATATGAGAACTTTGCGAAGTATGCACAAGTTTTAACAGTCGAATTGATCAGGCAGAAGAAAGGATTTCAGAGGTCGAAGACCAACTTAACGAAATAAAATGAGAAGACAAGATTAGAGAAAAAAGGGTAAAAAGGAATGAGCAAAGTCTCCAAGAAATATGGGACTAATGTGAAAAGACCTAATCTACGTTTGATAGGTGTACCTGAATGTGACGAAGAGGATGAATCCAAGCTGGAAAATATTTTTCAGGATATTATCCAGGAAAACTTTCCTAACCTAACAAGGCAAGACAATACCCAACTCCTGGTAATACAGAGAACACCACAAAGATATTCCTCAAAAAGAGCAACCCCAAGGCACATAATCATTAGATTCATCAGGGTTGAAACAAAGGAGAAAATAATACGGGCAGCCAGAGAGAAAGGTCAGGTTACCCACAAGGGGAAGCTTATCAGACTCATAGCAGATCTCTCAGCAGAAACCCTACAAGCCAGAAGAGAGTGGGGGCCAATATTCAACATCCTTAAAGAAAAGAACTTTCAACCCAGAATTTCATATCCAGCCAAACTAAGTTTCATAAGTGAAGGAAAAATACAATTTTTTACGAACAAGCAAGTACTCAGAGATTTCATTACCACCAGGCGTGCTTTACAAGAGCTTCTGAAAGAGGCACTATATACAGAAAGGAACAACCAGTATCAGCCATTCCAAAAAACCCATCGGTAAGCTGCATCCAGACCCATCTCACATGCAAGGATATACAGAGACTCAAAACAAAGGGATGGAGGAAGAGTTGCTAACCAAATGGAGAGCAAAAAAAAAAAAAAAAAAAGCAGGAGTTGTAATTCTCGTCTCTGATAAAATAGACTTTAAAGTAATAGAAACCAAAAGAGATAAGAAGGACATTGTATAATGGTAGAGGGATCAATGTAATGGGAAGAGCTAACGATCCTAAGTCTATGTGCACCCAATATAGGAGCACCCAGATACATAGGGCAACTTTTTGGTGACTTACAAAGAGACTTGGACTCCCACACAATAATAGTGGGAGACTTTAACATTACATTGTCAATATTGGACAGATTAATGAGACAGAAGGTTAACAAGGATACCCGGGACTTGAACTTAGACCTCGAACAAGTAAACTTAATAAACATTTACAGAACTCTCTACTCCAAATCCACAAAACATACATTTTTTTTCAGTAACACATCACATTTATTCTAAAAGTGACCACATGGTTGGGAGTAAATCACTCCCCCAGCAATTGCATAGCATTTCATAGGTTTAAATGAAATATTGGTTGGCTCTTTGTTTGTTATTTTCCTCCCTTATTCCTTCCTGTCTCCATAAAAAAATAAAAAAAAAAATAGGAGAGCATCTAGCCAGGCAAAGCATGCCAAATGCATCAAGGCATGAGAGAACATGCATTTTACTTTTTTGCATGTAAGTAGTTCTGTATTTTTGGAGTATTGATTATTATGAGTTTGGGAACAATTAAGGAATTTGAAGGGTTCAGATCATGAGGGCTTTTTTTGTCATCTTACAGAATCTGGATTTCCACTTGAAAGCCATGGGGAGACATTGAAGTGTTTTAAGCAGCAGACTAAAAAAGTCAGATTTGCATTTTAAAAAGAACCTCTGCGGGCAGTGCAAAGAAATATTAAGGTAAGTGAAACCTCTGAGAACAGTATAAAGTCTCGTACATTACATATTAAATAAATCATACCAGAGGTGCCTGGTGGCCAAAGGAAGGAGGTGGCTTTTCATTTCTAGAAACTCATTTCGTAATTCACTGACAGCAGTATCCAGAACATGAATATCTATGTTTTGGTTTCAGTTTCTTCAGTTATGCTGGACACCTTAAAAGAGGACATTGTCAACATGGCAAACCAGACTGAAAGGCATTTCCACCTGGTGAACCTCAGTTCTTTCTCTGTGAAGAAGTCTCTTCTTGTAGTCTGTCTCCACGTTCAGCATGTCACATTCACACACACTGAGCAGTGACTCTCAGTCCTTGCTAGGGTGTTCTTTTAGGCACTATTTTTTTCCTCAGCCACCTAGAGCTATAGTACACTGCTCCAAATGAAGGTTTTATGATGCTTCACAAATAATTATTTTTCAGGCTGCTAAGTGACGCACTTTCACCTTAATAGTCACCAACCAACTCTATGTCCTACCCAGATAATGATGTTTTTGGTGGGTCTTGAATCCAGCTGGTGGTCTGACTACATTCCACAACATCATTGCTGGAGAGCCTGCTTTGAATTTAATCTCTATGGAGCTGATGGAGTGACATTGTTGATTCCAAATTCTGTAAGATGCATCTGTGATATTTCCAGAGCTATTTCCAGTGTTAGAAGACCCAGACCGTTAAAAACTCTAAGAAAAAAAAATAATGGAGCCTGATATGGTTTGACTGTGTCCCCATCAAAATTCAGGTGTTGCTAATGTGATACTATTAAGAGGTGAAGCCTTTAACAGGTTATTAGGCCATAAGCACTCCTCCCTTATTAGTGGGATTAGGTGCCCTTGTAAAGGAACCTGATGAAGGGAGTTGGTCCTCTCTTGCCATTCCCTCTTCTGCTATGTGAGAACATAGAAAGCATCTTGATCTTGGACTTCCTGAACTTCAGAACTCTGATAAATAAATTTTATTACTTTAAGTGAAGCAGCTCAGAGGCAGAAAGTGAAATACTGTATGTTCTCACTTATAGTGGGAACTAAATAGTGTGTACACACGGACATAGGGTGTGGAATGATAGACACTGGAGACCAGAAGGTTGGGAGAGTTGGGGGGCTGAAGGGTGAGAAATTACCTATTAAATAAAATGTACACTATTTAGGTGATGGCTACACTAAAAGCCCAGACTTCACAACTACACAACATATCCATGTAACAAAACTGCACATATGCTTCCTAAATCTATTAAAAAACAATAATAAAAATAAAATAAAGGGCACACGTAAGCATACTTTATTTATAAAAAAATACATTTTTTGTTCTCTATATATTACCCAGTCTGTGGTATTTCATTATAGTAGCACAAACAGACTAAGAGCCTCAGTCTACCTTTTCAGTAATTGACTCTTAAATGTTAAACATCTCTTGATGTTCCTTGTAGTACAAAGATTGTTTGGATAGCACTCAGACATTTAAAGAAAAAGAAGACAGTTTGTGGGGTATGCTTATTGTTCTTAATGCAAGGTTATATCTAACTTTACAGTATATCCAAGGTTATATTTCATTGTTGTAGTCAGTAATTACTATATATAAGTAGAATGACTAATCCCCAACTTTTTTTTAACTGATACGACTTTTTTTAAATTGATACAGGCAAAATCAAGGCAACTCACCATTTTGGAGAGGGACTTTAAATTAAGGATATGTTAGGTAAGATCAGGTGTATACAAATGGTTCCTAGGACACACTGGTCCTCAAGAAAGATATTTAAGAGTAAATAAATTGTGTTTACAATAGCATATCAAAACTATTGCAAAGTAAAATTTCTTAGCATGCATAGTTGGGTTATGCCATTCAAAAGAGGAAGCTTCACTGAGGTGGGAGGATCACTTGAGTCCAGGAGTTGAGGCTACAGTGAGCTATAATCACACCCCTGCACTCCAGCCTGGGCAAAGCAAGGTCCTGTTTCTCTCTCTCTCTCTCTCTCTCTCTCTCACACACACACACACACACCACAAAACAGTGGCAGCTTCAGCAATGCAACATTTGATTATGCTGATCCAAAGCAGGCTAGCTTGCCAGTGTGTTTCCTATTCTGTCTAGAAGACAAAGTGTCTGGGTGCATAAAATTTATTTGTTCAGTTCTTATGACAGGAGTATCTCTGTTAAGATGGCTGCCTCTGGATAATATTCTAACGGCATAAAAGTTATCTATCTTTTCCATTAACACTGGAATTTTTTAAATATATTTAAGATCTGAGGTACATGTGTAGAACGTGCAGGTTTGTTACATAGGTATACAAGTGACATGGTGGTTTGCTGCACCCATCAACCAATCATCTACATTAGGTATTTCTCCTAATGCTATCCCTCCCCTAAGGCACACACACCCCAGACAGGCCCTGGTGCATGATATTCCCCTCCCTGTCCGTGTGTTCTCATTGTTCAACTCCCACTTATGAGTGAGAACATGTTGTGTCTGGTTTTCTGTTCTTGTGTTAGTTTGCTGAGAATGATGGTTTCCAGCTTCATCCATGTCCCTACAAAAGACATGAACTCATCCTTTTTTATGACTGCATAGTATTCCATGGTGAATACATGCCACATTTTATTTATCCAGTCTATGATTGATGGGCATTTGGGTTGGTTCCAAGTCTTTGCTATTGTGAACAGTGCTGCAGTAAACATATGTGTGAGGTGTCTTTAGAGTAGAATGATTTATAATCCTTTGGCTATATACCCATTAATGGGATTGCTGAGTCAAATGGTATTTCTAGTTCTAGATCCTTGAGGAGTTGCCACACTGTCTTCCACAATGATTGGATTAATTTATACTCCCATCAACAGTGTAAAAGCATTCCTATTTCTCCACATCCTCTCTAGCATCTATTGTTTCCTGACTTTTTAGCAATCACCATTCTGTCATGAGATGGTATCTCATTGCAGTTTTGATTTGCATTTCTCTAGTAACCAGTGGTGATGAGCTTTTTTTCATATGTTTATTGGCTACATAAGTGTCTTCTTTGAGAAATGTCTGTTCATATCCTTTGCCCACTTTTTGATAGGGTTGTTTGTTTTTCCCTTGTACATTTGTTTAAGTTATTTGTAGGTTCTGGATATTAGCCCTTTGTCAGATGGATAGATTGCAAAAATTTTCTCCCATTCTGTAGGATGCCTGTTCACTCTGACCATAGTTTCTTTTGTTGTGCAGAGGATCTTTAGTTGAATTAGATCCCATTTGTCTATTTTGGCTTTTGTTTGCCATTGCTTTTTGTGTTTTAGTTATAAAGTTTTGCCCATGCCTATGGTCTGAATGGTATTGCCTAGGTTTTCTTCTAAACTTTTTATGGTTTTAGGTCTTAGGTCTAAGTCTTTAATCCATCTTGAGTTAATTTTTGTATAAGGTGTAAGGAGGGGTCCAGTTCCAGTTTTCTGCATATGGCTAGCCAGTTTTCTCAACACCATTTCTTAAATAAGGAATCCTTCCCCATTGCTTGTTGTCAGGTTTGTCAAAGATCAGATGATTGTAGATGTGTGGTGTTAATTCTGAGGCTTCTGTTCTGTTCCATTTGTCTATATATCTGTTTTGGAACCTGTACCATGCTGAGTTCAAGTCCTGAATACCCTTGTTAATTTTTTGTCTCATTGATCTGTCTAATATTGACAGTGGGATGTTTACGTCTCCCACTGTTATTGTGTGGGAGTCTAAGTATCTTTGTAGGTGTCTAAGAACTTGTTTATGAGTCAGTGTGTTCCTTTATTGGGTGCATATATATTTAGGATAGTTAGCTCTTCTTGCTTCATTGATCCCTTTACCATTGTGTAATGCCCTTCTTTGTCTCTTTTGATCTTTGTTGGTTTAAAGTCTGTTTATCAGAGACTAGGATTGTAACCCCTGCTTTTTTTTTCCTTTCCATTTGCTTGATAAATATTCCTCCATCCCTTTATTTTGAGTCTATGTGTGTCTTTGCGCATGAGATAGGTTTCCTGGATACAGCACACCAGTGGATCTTGACTCTCCAATTTGCCAGTCTGTGTCTTTTAACTGGGGCATTTAGCCCACTTACATTTAAGGTTAATATTGTTATGTGTGAATGTGATCCAGTCATTATGATTCTGGCAGGTTATTTTGTTCGTTAGTTGATACAGTTTCTTCATAGTGTCAATGGTCTTTACAATTAGGTTTGTTTTGGCAGTGGCTGGTACCAATTTTCCTTTCCACGTTTAGTGCTTCCTTCAGGAGCTCTTATAAAGCAGGCCTTGTGGTGACAAACTCTCCTCAGCATTTGCTTGTCTGTAAAGGATTTTATTTCTCCTTTGCTTATGAAGCTTAGTTTGGCTGGATATGAAATTCTGGGTTGAAAATTCTTTTCTTTAAGAACGTTGAGGCCGGGTGCAGTGGTTCATGCCTGTAATCCCCAGCACTTTGGGAGGTTGAGGCAGGTGGATCACAAGGTCAGGAGTTCAAGACCAACCTGGCCAATATGGTAAAATCCCATCTCTTCTAAAACTACAAAAATTAGCTGGGCATGGTGGCAGGTGCCTGTAGTCCCAGCTACTTGGGAGACTGAGGCAGAAGAATTTCTTGAACCTGGGAAGTAGAGGTTGCAGTGAACCAAGACCACACCATTGCACTCCAACCTGGGTGACAGAGCAAGACTGTGTCTCAAAAATAAATAAATAAATAAAATAATGTTGAATATTGGTCCCCACTCTCTTCTAGCTTGTAGGGTTTCTGCGGAGACATCCGCTGTTAGTCTGATGGGCCTCCTTTTGTGGGTAACCTGAGCTTTCTCTCTGGCTTCCCTTAATATTTTTTCCTTCATTTCAATCTTGGTGAATCTGAGAATTATGTGTCTTGAGGTTGGTCTTCTCAAGTAGTGTCTTTCTGGTGTTCTTTGTATTTCCTGAATTTGAATGTTGGCCTGTCTTGCTAGGTTGGGGAAGATCTCCTGGGTAATATCCTGAAGAGTGTTTTCCAACTTGAGCCCATTCTCCCCCATCACTTTCTGGTACAGCAATTAAACATAGGTTTGGTCTTTTCACATAATCCCATAAAAATAAAGGCATTCCTCATAATAAAAGACATACAAACAGAATAAATAGCATTGAATATTTTAAAATTATAATTTAAAAAACCCTGAGCACATTTTGGACCACAATGCAATTACTATAAAAGGCAATTTAAAAGGATAATGTTGCATCACAGTGTGGTAGGCAGAATAATGTCCTTCCCAAATATGTCCATGTTTCCAACTAGAACTTGAAAATATGTTGTCTTAAATGGCAAAGGGAAAGGTAGCAGATGGAACTAAGGTCACTAATCTGTTGATCTCAAGAAAGGGAGCTTATTCTGAATTATCCGGGTAGGCCTAATGTAATCACAAAGGTCCTTTAATGTGGAAGAGGGAGATGGAAGAGGTCAGAGTGATATATGAAAGAAGAAGAACTGAACTGCTCATTGGCTTTGAAGATGGGAGAAGAAGGCCATAAGCCAAGGAATGAGGGTGACCTCTAAATGCTACAAAGGCAAAGAAACTGATTTTTCCGCAGCGATTCTGGAAAACAATGCTGCAACACCTTGATTCAGGTCAGTGAGGTCAATTTAGGACTTGTGAACTACAAAACAATAAGATAATAAATTTTTTTGCTGTTTTCTGCTACTTAGCTTGTGGAAATTGACTGCAGCATCTATGGAAAACATCTACACACAGATCTGGAGGTAGTTTTCAAAATTATAAGAGAATATTGTAAACAATTCTATGTAAATGCATTTTAAAGTATTGTTCATTTTTTATATGAATGTGAATTAGCAAAAATGACAAGAATAAGAAAGCTTACCAGGCCAAAAATCAGGTGCTATATTGAAAATGTAATTAAAAATTTACATAAAGACAGATGCTGGCCCCAAGACATCTTGCTTGTGAGTTAAATCAGACCTTCTCCCAGCACTTTGGGAGGCTGAGGCGGGCAGATCACAAGGTCAGTAGATCAAGGCCATCCTGGCTAACATGGTGAAACCCCGTCTTTACTAAAAATACAAAAAATAAGCCAGGCATGCAGAGCATGCTTATATATTTTACAAATGTGGCCTCAACCTCAATCTTCAAGGACAATACCAAAAATAAACCACAAATCAGCTTCACTTATGAGTAAATACAAAATTGGCCAGGCATGGGGGCTCATGCCTGTAATCTCAGCACTTTGGGAGGCCCAGGTGGGTGGATCACCAGAGGTCAGAAGTTCGAGACCAGCCTGGCCAATAATGTGAAACCCCATCTCCACTAAAAATGCAAAAATTAGCTAGGCATGGTGGTGGGTGCCTGTAATCTGCTACATGGGAGGCTGAGGCAGGACAATCACTTGAACCCAGGAGTCGGAGGTTGCAGTGGGCAGAGATTGTGCCACTGCACCTCTACAGCTGGGGCAACAGAGCAGGACTCTGTCTCAAAAAAAAAAATTATAAAGCAATATCTATTAATTGAACCCAATAGTATCTTAATATAATTTTGTATCACAACTAAGATTTATTCTAGGAATAAGTGGATGACTTTAATACTATAAATCTATTAATATCCAACATATTAATGAAAAAAGCAAAATCATTCAAACACAATGATTTTTCTATAACTCAGCAATATCAGATTATAGTATGTTAGAAATAAATTACTTCACAGTAGAATAAAAATTTAACAGATATAAAATAAACATAAGAAAAAAAGTGAAGCTTCACAAAGGAAAATTTTGAAACTTTACTGAGAAACATAGAAGAAGATTTGAGCTAATAATATACTACATTCCTGGATAAAATACTTAAAATAGTAAAGACATTAATTAGATTTATAACTGCAACGTAATTTCAGTCAAAATCCTAAAGGGATTTACTTTAATACTTAGTAAAATAACTGAAATCATTTAGAAATGGAGATAGTGAGCCCAGACTTTCCCTGTGAGAACAAGAACAGTATGGTACTAATGAAAGAAGAGTCAGGTCACAAGATTATATTTGAAAACTCAGAAACACACCCCAAATCATATTTTCTTTTTCTTTTTTTTTTTCTTGAGACAGAGTCTTGCTCTGTTGCTCAGGCTGGAGTGCAGTATCACAGTCTCAGCTCACTGCAACGTCACTTCCCAGGTTCAAGTGATTCTTTCACCTCTGCCTCCCCAGTAGCTGGGATTTCAGGCACCCGCCACCATGGCCCAGCCAATTTTTGTATTTTTAGTAGAGATGGGAGTTTCACCATGTTGGCCGGGCTGGTCTCAAACTCCTGGCCTCAACTAACCTGCCCAGCTTGGCCTCCCAAAGAGCTGGGATTACAGGCATGAGCCACCGCACCTAGCTGTATTATCTTTATTTCTATTTCTAGATGAAGCATTTTAAATCAAAGTATGCATTTTGTCATATATAGAGCCAAGGAAACTGGTTGTTTATAAAATAATAGAATTCCAATTCCATTTAAAAAATTTAAATGTAAAAAGTGACTAAAAGGGCAAACTGCACATAAAGAAGGAAACATAAGCAAAATATTAGGAGTTCAGAGGATTCTGGCAGAATGATGGTAGTGGGTGGTACAACAGTTTATGAGTCTTCTAAAATCCCACCATTCAAACACATAGGGGAAATTAGGATATGAAAATCTAACCTGAAGACAGCATGTACGACAAATCAAGGTGATTTGTTGTAGACATCCTCATTAACCCTAAAGTATGAGTGAGTAGGGACAAACCACCAACAGCTACAAGACCAGTGTAGTATTAGCATCTGTGCAGGAGGAAGCAGAAGACAGCAACAGTATATGTGAAGGACATGAGAACATCTGATCAACTAAAAGGTACTAATCCAAAAGTTTAGCAAAGCAATTGAAGAATGTTAGCTACAACTTTAGGGGTGTTGCTTTGCACAATTTAATAACAGGTAAGTGCAAGTGGTCTACATAAAAGACTAAAGAAACTAGCAAGAGAGGTTGAGACATAAACTCTCAGAATTAATCAGCCACATCTCCTTTCGAAGTCCCACACTGCTGGGAACAGAAAACAATTTGAGCATAACAGAAACAACAGAGGAAATGTTCACATAAAAGTGCGGATAGGAACAGAGCTAGAAAATCTAAAAAAATAAGCTGCAATAATCTTGACCCAATTGATATTTATAGAATGCTACCTTCAGCAATTGCAGAATATACATTTTCAGCATGTGATACATTCACCAATATAATACATGTGCTGGATCCTAAAATTAGTTTTACTAATTCCAAAAGTACTGAAATAGAGTATATTGCCTGATCATGACATAGTTAAATTAGGATTCATTTACAATAAAACATCTAGGAAAACCTCAAATATTTAGAAATTTAACAAACTGTTTACAAATAATTCATGGGTCGAAGATAAAAAAGAAAATTAAATGTTCAAACTGAATGATAATGTGAAAATAATATATTAAAATGTGTGAGGCATAGCAAAAATGTTTAGGAAGACACAGCATTAAATGTTAGAAAAGAAGGACCTAAAATGAAGAACTAAGGTATTACCAGAAGAAGAAGAAAAAATAAATAAATAGATGACAGAAAAAATAAAGCTCAGAGCAGAAAGCAATGACACAGAAAGCAAACAAACAATAGGAAAAATTGATGTGGAAACCTGGATGTTTGAAGATATCAATAAAATTGATAGGCACCAAGCACACATGATCACTGTTTCACTGAGAGAGAATGAAGGACAAAGAGAAAAAATTTCTGATATTAGAAATGAAAGGTCTTACAAATATTAATAGAAAAATAATAGAATATTGTCAACAACTTTTATTTCAAAAATTCTACAACTTGAAATGAATAAATTTATTAATCAAGATGTACAAATGACCAGTAAGTACAATGGAGAAAATTCACAATATCTCAGTTGGGAAAATGCACTTAAAATCAGAATGAAATAATACTACATAGTCAAATTAATCTTGTCATCTGAAAATAGACACAATTTTACTTCTTTTTCTTATTTTACCTTTCTTTTTTTTTCTTTTATTCAATGGCTAAAATTAAAAAGAATATACTAAGTGTTAGTGAAGGTGTGAAACAAGTAGAATTCTCATTCATCACTGGTAGGACTATACAATGGTGCAATCCTTTAGACATCTGTTTGGCAGTTTCTTAGACATTCACCTACTACAAGCATACTCCAGCCTGGGCAACAGAACAAGACTCCGACTCAAAAAAAAGAAAAGAAAAGAAAAAGACTAATTCATTTCACTACTTGGCATTTACCCAAAAGAATAAAAAAATTTGTCCACAGAAAAAAATGTGTCTGAGAATACCAATACAATAGTAGTAGCTTACATCACAGAAGCCCAAATCTGGAAACAACTGTAATTCCTATAAAGACATATATAGATAAACAAATTCTGTTTATGCATGTAAAAAAAAAATCCTCAAAAAACAAAACAAACAAAAACTAAAGGAGCTTACTGATGCAAACAACACATTGGATGAATCTCAAAATGCTAACTGAAAACATGCTTACAGAAAAGAGAACATACTATTTTGTTTTGTAGACATAAAATTCTAGAGAATGAAAACTACTAATC
The DNA here is from genome assembly GCA_036589455.1 of Ateles fusciceps. Taxonomy (NCBI): domain Eukaryota; kingdom Metazoa; phylum Chordata; class Mammalia; order Primates; family Atelidae; genus Ateles; species Ateles fusciceps. The sequence continues at coordinate 9,156,987 of JAZHEH010001266.1, read as the reverse complement.
TGTCATATCAAAATACAGAACAATGGTTTCTGGGACAGTGGGGGAGGGAATCATGGAATGCAAAGGGGGGGACACAGGACACTTTTGTTTGTGATGGCTGTTTTCTGTGCAAATACACTTGTTAAAACTCATTTGAGAGGAGCAGTGACCTTCCATTGAGGGAAAAGTTAGCCTGAGGTAACCTTACAGGAAAGGAGCCAAGAGAATAGATTTCCAGACCTCACTCTTCTTCAACCTGTTGATGTCTTGGCAGGCAGGGTTCCTGTTGGCTGAACTGACAGGAAACCAAAGGTTATAGCTGCCTTGTTGGTGGTGTCCAAACAAATCAGTCTCTAGCAGCAGAATGAAGGGTGGAGAAGGACAGAGTGGAACCAAAGGAAGAAGAGATGCTGCATTGATCATTTGCCAATGTTCAGACTATATTTTAGGGTTTGACTTTCTCCAAACCCTATTAATAAACGTTATTGCAATATATTCTTCATAGTATTTTCCATATTCTTTACCCAACGAGTTCACATAAACCATGGTTTATCCTAATAGAATGCTTTTTGGACCTTTTCTCTTTAAGGAATCCCTAATGGCAGAGGGAAATGGATACTTAACTCATAGGAAATCTGGAAGCATAGCTTGAAATTTACTTTGTACATCAAATTTCTTCTAAGTTTCTTTTTGTCTGCTTCAGCTAAATAATTGATATGAGTTTTGAATTGCACTGCATAGAACATTTGTTTGATATTACATCGAAGTTACTTACAAAAAGGAAAAATCAAACTAAAAAATGTTGTGACTTTTTAAAATAGTTTTTTTCAGATTAATTTCTGGTAATTGGGTAAAAATAAGATCATGGATTAGTTTTTCTGAATCTATAAAATATTAACCACCATAAATATTAAATCTTCATATTCCAAGTATCCACTGTCATTTCTTCTACTGATTTTTATTAAATCTGTTTGGTGGGGAAACCACTGTTTCTTAAGAATGTATCTCTTGGCTGGGGATGGTGGCTCACACCTATAATCCCAGCACTTTGGGAGTCTGAGGTGGGTGGATCACCTGAGGTGAGGAGTTCAAGACCAGCCTGGCCAACATAGTGAAACCCCATCTCTACTAAAAATACTAAGAAAAAAAAATTAGCCAGGTTTGGTGGCACATGCCTGTAGTCCCAGCTACTTGGGAGGCTGAGGCAGGAGAATCGCTTGAACCCGGGAGGCGGAGGTTGCAGTGAGCAGAGATCATACCACTGCACTCCAGCCTGGGCAACAGAGTGAGCCTTTGTCTCAAAAAAAAAAAAAAAAAAAAAAAAAAAAGAATGTATCTCTCATTAAGACACAATAGGTACAGCAATCTGTACACAATAGGTACAGATTTGAGATGAATCCACATTCAAATACTAGACACTCTGAGAAATTCTGCAATTAAAAACATGCCTGTTGGCCTTTTACTAGCCATTTTTTTTCAAACTTATTTGACTGTGGAATTCTTTTCTGCTGAAACCTACTTTTAAATAATAAACCACCTCAAATGGTTTATTATTTTAAAACTATAATAGTTTTTCAAATGAATATTAGCTGTTTCTTTTGGGGCTGGTGTCTGTTGCCTAGTTCCTTTATGAGCCTCTTCTCTCTGTTGCCACAGTTCTTTATGTGTCCTTCATATTTTATATCTTCTGCTGCTTATTGGTGCTTGACACAAAGCATTCAATAACTATATATTGAATTTGAATCACATTAAGTTCATTGGTTAATTTTTATTTTCTTTACATTTCTCCCAGCATTTTGTTTGTTTGCTTTGAGGAGGAGTTTCACTCTGTCGCCCAGGCTGGAGTGCAGTGACACGATCTTGGCTCACTTCAAAATCCACCTTCCAGGTTCAAGCAATTCTCCTACCTCAGGCATCACCCCCCTGCCCGGCCCCTGCCCCGAGTAGCTGGGATTATAGACACTCACCACTATACCTGGCTAATTTTTGTATTTTTAGTAGGGAAAGGGTGTCACCATATTGGCCAGCTAGTCTCAAACTCCTGACCTCACATAGTTTGCCCGCCTTGGCCTCCTGAAGTGCTGGAATCACAGGTGTGAGCCACCATGCCCTGCCACAGTTCTCCCACATGTTTTAGATTAGGGACTATTTGTTTACTCATCAATGCAAACATACTCAGAATTTGGAAAAGAAAGAGTTGATGATAAAAAGAAAAATGATAATGTTGCTTTGTAGGTGAATGTATAGAATTGCAGGGAGAGTTCAGAAGAATTCGTTGTTTTCACTACAATGGCCAGATACAAGCAAAGATGCTGCTGTTGGAAAATGTGCCTGGAGATTGTTTTGTACTCTTTACTGATCTTGTCTATAAGGAGAGTAAAGGAACAGATCAAATTACAGCTAACACTTCAGGTCATGCAGTGACATCTAGTGTGTGTAGAAAACAGTATTTTGGAATCACATGGTCACGTGACTCTTAAAAGAGATATCCTTTTTAAAAAATCTTTCAAATATTGTGACTTAAAATTGTAAAGCAAAGATAGTTCATGGGATCGTTGGGGTGTCACTTCACCAGCTGGAAACCTCTGTGGCTGGCGGCACCTTCTGCTGAGTATATCTCATACCCACTGGGCTCATTCAGCCCTCACAGCCTGGCAGGCTGCACTTGGCTCATGTTACTGTCCCAGATCCCATACTTGCCAAGGGTGAGCCAGGCGCAGAGCAGCTAGGGGTATGTGGGCGAGTAAGCATGGGGTTCAGCCACTTTGCACAGTCTGGCATGCTGCTGCTGCATTGGGGTGGGCAGCTACAAGTGCCAGTACAGGTGCCACCTCCCTGTGAGGCTATGGCTGGACCAGATGTACTATGTGTGGCTTCCTCTGTGAGCATCTGCATCTGGACAAGGGGGATGAAGTGGTGTCCAGAAGCTTGGAGATGCTAGGAATTGCAGAGCTCCAAACAGGTTGTCACAGCCCTGGCTCAGGGCGCCCCTAGGTCTGAGCTCCCTAAAGGGATGCAGCTCTTCTCTTCTCATTGCCTGAAATGTGGTGAGTGGAGGGTGTGTGTTTGTGTGTGGTGTGTGTGTGTGTGTGTGTGTGCGTGCTTCAACCCAATTTGTGTTACGGCTCTTTCAATCCTGCTATTTGGTGGGTCCTCAATTCTTGTTCTGCTTTCAGGAAGAATGAGGTACACAGACAACTGGAGGATGAGCAAGGTGAAGAGGAGCTTCACTGAGTGACAGAACAGCTCTCACCTGAAGTGGGTAGTTCCTTTATGAAGGCAGGTCATCCCAACATTTGCTTGAATCTGGCTGAGTCCAGGATTTTTACGGGCTGAGAAGAGAGGAAGGTTCATGGGTAGACATGGGTGGGTCCAGAAAAAGTACCATAAGTTCTCACTCTGGTCCATTAACTTTTCCCAGCAGAACTGACAACCCAATCCCCATACTTTAGGCCATCCCTGGCTTGAAGGTGGGATTTCACTGAACACCTGCCCCTTTCCACCCAGGAGCCTGTCTGCCTCCTACCACCATCAACCATGTCATCCATAATGCCTGGGCTTTTCATGCTGAGGGATGCCTGCAGACCTATACCAAGCCACTCTAAGCTTCACCTCAGCCTCCTTCCTGTGTTCATCAGCACCCAAGTTCCAGAGGGGGCTGAGGTGGCAGGGGGCTGGCATGTCAGCACTGCCTTGGGTACAGGCATATCCAGCTGGGTAGTGACAGGGCCCAGGCTTGGCTTCAACTTTGCTCCAGAATCAGAGCATGTGCCAGGAGCTGGGAGAGGCCAGGCAGTGGGAGCAGGCACTTCGGAGCCTCTGGGGACACGGGGCTTCCCAGTCCCCTGAGAGTGCAGGGATGCCTGGGTACACAGCCACGGCTGAGTGGCTACAGCTGAACCCATGAATGCAGGGCTCCCACACTGCCAACTTGGAAGGGGGCAGCTTCCCATCTGCTCCTTGTTCCTGCCAGCTTTCTGGAGTGCACAGCTCCAGCTGTGCAACCACTGCCATCAGTAGTGATTCCTTTGCTTATATTTAAGAACTTGAAACTGTAATAAATAATTAGAATATTTGAAAGCACAGACCATAAAGAAAGACCCTAGATGAAATGTTTAAAGAAATTTTGTAAATAAATTAACTGGAACTTCTTGTTAAAAGTGTTATTGTAGATAGTCATTTAATTGCTTCTATATAGACAGGAGGTATCAAATGCCAGCAATCAACATTTAACTCACTGTGTATGTGTGCCATCTTGGTTGAGCCAGGAAAGTAGAGAATAGTCACAAATTACAACTAGTTTCTTCCTCTCTCAGGGCTAGACCATGCAAAGCTTTGGCCCAAGGGACTCAGACCTGACTCTAGCATAAGGCCTTTTATGTTTGCCTCAAGGGATTATAAAGTTTTTCAAGAAGCTTAGCTTAATTTCATTAATTGAGGATGAAAAATCTGCTTATAATTTAAAATTTTTAGTTTAGATACAGGGCCTAAATTTGTTTTCAGTGAGACTTATTTTTACTACTAAGTATATTTTTATCTCATTTTACACTGCATTATGTTGTTTGATTGCACTTATTTGAGAAATTATTTGATAGCAATACCAGGACTTGTCTTACAGGAGCTGTGACCCTTTAGGGTCTCAGGAAATTTAGGAAAAGAAAAAGAGTATCTAAATGCAGGCAGAAAATGTCCCAGCCTAAGCATGACTCAAAGAATGCAAATCTCACAATGATTTATTTTAGTCTTGTCCCAATTTCATCTCCCCACCCAAATCAGAGCGATGCTCCTAACAAAAGGGACAGGGTAAAGGTTTCTGGGGTACATATTGCTTCCAAAAGCCTTGTCTTGTCCTTTAACATTTTGTTACTACAATAAACACCACATAAGCTGCGGCCAGAATCTTTAGCTGGATGCCTTTATTCAATACGTGATTACTGAACGTCTAGGACATGCCAGGAACCATTCCAAGCTTAGACAGTGACCTTGCCCTTGAGAAACTTGTATTCTATCTGAGAAGATCGGAAACAAACATGTATACAAAGCCAACACAGGTAACAGGGAGCATAGGCTAAGGAGGTGCTATTTTATACAGACAAACCAGTGTTGCCAGGAATTATCAGCCAGGTGGCACATTAGAATTACCTGGGAATCATTAACAAAATTGACCAAGCCTTTCCACTTACCCTCATGATTCTGCTTTAATTAGTCAGAGATTCTGATTTAATATGTTGAGGCCTGGGCACTATTGTAGTTTAACAACTTGGCAGGTGATTCTTATATGCAGTCATAACTGAGAAACCGTGGCCTAAAAGTAGGAGGGATTAGGATGTATCAGCAAAAGAGGCAGAGACAGTGTGGTTGGCGAGGTAGGAAGCAGACAGGAGAGCTGTGGGGTAGGTTCCAACTGAAGAAAATGTTTCTTGAAGGAAGGAGTTACCCAGCAAATATGAGCAGAAGGAGAGAATGGGCCACTCTGTGGTATCTGGCAACGGAGCGGACACTGTCGGACAAGAGCAGATTCACTGGAGAGGTAAGGAGGAAAGACTGACCTAGGAGTTACCAGAGAAGCAGAGAGAACAAGCATAACTTTGTCCAGAGGATTTACTCTATTTGGGAGCAGAGAAAGGGGTGGAAGGTGGAAGAGGATGTGGAGTTGGAGGAGGAGGATTTTAAAAAAAAAATCTATTCATGCCTTTTGATAGGAGCTATTAAAGTACATTTGTATGGTCATGGGAATGACTCAGCAAAAAGAAAGAAATTGTTGAGATAGGAGAAGAAATTTCTACATGTCCTGGAAAAAAAAGGGGGTTGGCTATAGATTAGGGTTGATCCAAGCAGGGTATTCACAGGTAACAGGCGAGAAAGCCAAGTATGGGGGTACAGATTCAATAGGGTTTCAAGAGACGTGGAACTTCTTTTCAGAATATTTGTGTATTTCTTTTGTCTCAATGAAATGGAAAGCCAGGGTAAACGTGTTAGGGGTCTGAGGGAAGAAGATAACAACTCTAGGAAAAAAGGGAGTTATTGCATCTTGACCACAGGAGATTAGTGGTCATGAAATTAAATTTATGCTAGTTAGCATGATTCTGTGTTTTCACTATCCACAGTCAACTGTGTTGAGTACAAGTTCAGAATAAATGAAGTGGTTAACAAGATGATTGATGTTACCAGGGTTGTAGTTTTGCCAAGTGAGCACAATAAAGGCAGAAGCAGGAGTTTTCTGCATGAGTGTAAAGAAGTATTTACGTTGATAAATCATGTAATCTCACATTGATATCAGAAAACAGGAAGGAAATGAGAAGCAGGGATAGGTGGTCAGCTAAAATAAATTATACCCTAATGTGGTTGAAGAGGAACTGGAGTTTGGAGTCCAGTGTCCTGGAAAGATAAGAAGTTGTGGTCAAAGAGGAAATTTCTTGAAAGGAAGATTATGGAGAAGGCACAGTTACTGGTAATCTACGTGTGTGTGACCTACAATATAATCATGTGGAGAGGGGCGGAGATATGTTAGGGTCAGGGTCAATGGAGGAGTCGGGGATAACTGAACTGAGAGGTCATGGAATTGGAAGGCTTACCTATGAGGATATTGAAACCACTAAAACCCAAGGCAGAGAGAGTACTGAAAAGAAAGTGATTCAGATCCAGATCTTCAAGAAAATGGAGGATGACCCTAGAGTCTGTAGTTGACTGCCACAAAGCAATGTGGCAGGTGGTATAGACTTAAAAACTGGGTTTTTAGAGAAGAGAGGTTCAATTGTTTGGAAGCAAAAATGAGAAGCATGAAGAGCACCTATACCACTGCTAGGCACCATGAATATCCGTGCGAAGAAAAACCAGCCATCATTTGTGAGGGCTACAGACTTTTTACACTAGATGAGAGTAAAAGCAGTATTTGTAAATTCGTTGACAGCAGCAATATGTCATAGTGGTTAAGAGTGTGAGCTCTGGGGCCTGTTTGTATTCCAGTCACACTTCCTTTACTTACTAGCCTTGTGACACTAATGCCTGAGTGCCTTGTCTTCTTTATCTATAAAATTGGGAGAATAGCAGTAGCTGACTCCTCGGATTACTGTGCAGAGTAAATGAGTTAACACGTGTTAAAGCACTTAGGATAACACCTGGCACATATTAAGAGTATGCAGTTAGCCATAATGATGATGATTAGTCACTTTTAATTTGCTTTTGAGGAATGAAAATTATTATTGTTATTGTTGTTATTACTCATTTTTAATTTGCCTTTAGGGGACAGAAAAACAGATGCCTGGCAAAGAATGAGTAAAACTATTTTCTGCCCAGCTGAGTTTATTCCAATTTTGTTTGAACATTTGGTCTCCATATGATATATATTAGGTTTCTGTAGCATCAGGTCCCTGCAATATTAATAGTTTTCAACACATGTTATTTGCTAATTTTAAAAAAATTCTAAAATTGAGAAAGAAATTGTAAATAAGGCAATGATCTGTTGGATGCCCGAGTCCCCAACATAGTATTGAATTTTAACCCACAGAGTAAAATAAATACCTATTGAGCACATATGGTAGAAGTAAATAATAGAATAAATTAACTTCCAGGTTTTTGTTTTTTTGCAGTCTCTCTTGTATTCTCATAGGTGAAATATATTTCTCATAGACAACTTACTCATCGTCCTTTTCATTTTCCCATTTGAGTGCTTCTGAATCTTATTTAATGACTTTTATAGATTTATATGTATTGAAATTGCTGCTTTGGAAACTTAGCTTTGCCATCATATTTAGAGAAGTTGATTTTCCACAAGTTATTTTTGTTTTGTTTCCCTTACTCATTCCCCTAAACAAAGCAAATTATCAGACTCAAACTTATGCTGTTTTCTTTTTCTTATTAATCACTAAACCTTATCAATATCTATGTCTAACTCCTAAATAAGAAAATAATCTGAGCAAATTTTCACTTTGTTCAGGTCACTACCAACTGCCCTTTTCCTCAGTTAGTTTGGTGCCTGAGTTTTAGATGTTTTTATTTTTCCATTAGTCATCTTTCATCTAGAGAACAAAACACTTCAGTAAGTCCATGATTTCCTCACTTTGACACCTGTTTCCATCCCCCATACCTAGGGCTTTTCCCACCACTCAAGCTCAGGGGAAGTCCAGGAGTGTAGGGAGTGGGATCTAGCTGAACTAGAGGCAAACTGACCAAAGAGGGACAGGAAAGCAGAAGCTGGAAGACAAATCCTTCTCATTTCCTAATCCTGGAGACACTTGCCTGTCTGGAATATGATAAATATAATTAAGCCTCCAGCTGCGATTTTCTGTGTGTTTGAAGCTGCAGTGAACTTGGAAACACATCACCTGTACTTGCTTTCCCTCCTTCCTTTCTTTCCTTTCCTTTTCCTCTCACTCTTCCCACCCTAGAATTGGCGTTTCCAAAATATCTTAACCTGTAAGGTTTGGCTGAAGCTCCTTTTTCTAGGGAATATTAAAAACATTACATTATTTCCAATCTAAGGTTTAACATTTTTTTCTCTAACCTTGGGAATTCATTTTTAAAATTTCTTCAAATTATCTTGTTTAGTCTTTCTTAACACTTTTATTTTCATCCTCATATATCTTATCTCCATTCTTTCCTCTCTAGCTCTTGCTCATTCCTATTTGAAAAGTTTCTGGCAATAACATTTCAGCTTCTGACATCATTCTTTAGGTCTATCAATTTTTTAAAACACATCCATTGTGTTATTTATTTCTGTGACTATATTCTCAAGCCTACTTTTGCCAATTGATTGTTTCATACTTCATCTTCCTGCTTCACTTTGCTCATATCTTTCTCATCTCTGAAAGCAAATGGTCATTTTATATTCTTACTCTTTTTGTTCCATTTGTTAAAGTTCTGCTTTTGAAGTGTCTTACCAAACCTATCAGCCACTTTTTCCCAAGTATGGTAACCTTGAGGGAAGGGTAAAAGCCTGGGCCCTGATTTCTGCTCCTCCAGGAAACTGAGGGATGTGAGATGAGGACCTTTTATGGATTGGCATTTCTAGGGTTACAATCTGGGTTCACATGTTCCCTCTCTTTTCCTCCTTACTCTCCGTCATTCCTCGCTCCAAAGGAACTTACCAGGATTTCTGCTCTAGTCCTTTCCATTAGCCAGGTGCTACCATTCATGTTGCTATTGCTTATGGATTCGTAAGGGATGGGGGATAGGGAACACTTGGATGCTTGTTCTTTATGCTGTTGGCTGCTTCCTTCATGGTTTTGGATGCTTGCTTAGGTCCTGTGGCCTCTAGCAGGTGCTGTGCTCAGCATGCTGCTTTAGTAGCCAATCAGCCTGGTCAGTAATCAGAACAGGACAACGTAGGAAGAGAAAAACATGCAGACAGAATGCTCTTCCTCTGCCCACCCACTCCTCCCCATCCTCTTTCCTCTGTCCTTCTCCAGGAAATCCAAAACATTTTTTTATTACTTCCCCACCCAAGACCCCTAAGAGTTTTTAAGTGTTTTTGTTGGGTAGATGCTGAGAATCACCCTAAGATCCATTAACCTTCTGGTTTCTCTGGTCCATCTTCAGGTTTGGGTGTTGGGGGAGGGATATTGTAACCCAAACTGATTCACTATCTTTTTTTCCATTGGCAATATCAGAAGGGTTTAAACCCTTCAGTGACTTTCTTTAAGATACATGCTAAAATGTGAATCACTTGATAGGTCATAGAGACCATCCCTGATCTGGTCCCTTTTTTCCCAGTCCAATGCCCCCACTTCTCCGCCCTAGCCCCCTCTGCTCCTGCAGCAAAGACCCCTTTGCCGCTCATTGAACACATGCTGCTATTTCAAGCTTCTGTGCTTGGCACTTGAAAGTCCCTTTGCTCTGACAACCTTCTGGCTTTATCTACAAAATTCCTAGAAAATGTTCACCTATTCTCCTACCATCAGCAAGCATTGAGCAATCTTGATTATTTATTCAGGCGACAAATTTTTGCCGAGCAAGGACTATGTACCAAATCCTGAGAAATAAACTAAGGCAGCATCGGTGAGTAAGATATCCTGTGCTTTATTAAAACTGCTACTGAAAAAGCCAGCTTGACAATTGACATAAAGTTATAATAAATGTAATAGCTAGACAATGAAGTATATGATCCAATGGGTCATATACCACCTAGTGGTGGTAGCCAGTGCAGTTTAGGGGAAATAGGGAAGGCTTCTTGCTCTAAGAAAAATCTCATGGGTTAAAAGTTAGGTGGAAAAGGGATCCAGAAGATGTTCCCTGCTAAGAGAATATTATATGTTGAAAAACACTAAAGCGAAAGAAAAGTATGTGAGGAATTAAAAGGATTCACTTTGGTTGGAATATATATTGGAAGAGTGGCAAGAGGCTGGCTAGATTAAGTGCCAGCTCCACTTTGGCCCCTGTTAGATGTGGTAATACCTTACCAAAGGACCATGACAGCAACTGAATGTTTAAAATTATTTTTGAGAAATCACTCTGCCTATTGCATACAAGAAGAACTGTGGGGGATGGGTCAACTGTAAGACAAAGACCAGTTATGAAATGGTTGCATTTTAGTTCAAATAAATGATATGACTGGGTTAGAGTAATTGAGGGCAAAGGTCTCAATTCTTCTATGCCACTTTGATCTACCATTATTGTCATACTTACTGCACAGTATTTTAGGGATTTATTTGTAGATAGGTCTTCAAAATTAGGCCTGAACTATTTAATATAGCTATTTTTTTTTTGAATATGAATTCTCAGTGCCTGACAACGCCTAAGTCCTCAGTAAACACCTGTAGAGTGAATGAGCGAATGATCTTATTGGATGATTAACTTGGCAGGATTGATTAAGGAGGTGGAGTGTTTGAAATCAGGGAACTGGCCAGTTAGGAGTTAGGAGACTTTGCAACAGCTAGGAATGGGAGAGAATAAGTGCTAGATTTTGATAGGAATAAAGAAACGTTATTTGTAGTAATAGGTTAAAAAGAGAAGTAGAAATATAGTTTTGGGGGAGATAGCAAGTTAGGTGTTAGGAAGAGAGGGAATTTCCTCTCTGGTTTCTTCTGTTTCCTTAATGAAATATCAGAAAAAGGGCATCTGATGGAGGATGGGAGGATAGAGAATATTTGAAGTGAGAGAGGATATGAAATGGCTATTTTACAGAGGGAGAAAGGAAAAATTCTCCCTGGGAAATTGTAGTAGAATCATGTGCTAAGTCCCATTTTTGTTTGACAAATTGTTAAATAATTAAGCACGAATTCCATTTTTAAAAACTCAGATCTATAGGATATCAAAAAGGATCAGATTCAGGGCCCACAGATAGGCTTTTACATTCCCTTTACTCCTTCCCAGTTCTCCTTATATGGTATTCAAGGGCTCTCTTTTCCTCCCCCACAAATAACTTACTCTCTTGTAGGGTTTAGTGTTACCTTACCTTCCACCTCCTTCTCCATTCTATTTTTTAATTAGTAACTGTTTTTCCCTCTGAGTTCTTAGGATCTGTCTCCCACTATGGCCAGTCTACTCTGATCAGGGTTTGGTTCCAGGTGAGAGGCTCAGAGTCTGGGAAAGAAAATCAAATCTATGGGGTTTGTTATTGCAGGGGGCTAGTGGTAGTAGATGAGTTAGTCTATGGACATTCCCACCTTCATTTTTATCATGTCATAAAAAATAGTACGTATACTGTCCCTGCCTTTTAGAACAGTAGGTCTCAACCATGAAACTGTGTATACTTACCTGTATGGCTTTTAAAATACTCAGTGGCTTCTTCAGGAATTCAGATTCAATAGACACTGAGTGTTTTCAAAAGCCCAGGGGGGTGAACCTAATACGCGCTCTGAGTTAAGAATGACTTTTCTTACTCGATAAAAGGAACCAGAACTTTTAGGAGAAGTGATTGACTTCAGGGCTGGGACAAGGAAATACAATATGAGGCTTGGAACCCTTTGTGGTGCCAGGAAGCAAATAAATGTTCAAAAGAGAGAGGCTTGTCAGAGAAACACAAGAGACAAACCTGAAGGAACTAATGGCCAACATTGGAAAAATTTGAGTCAGAAAATATTGATAGTATTGAATTTTACCCATAGAATCAAGCAAATTTCCATGAGTCCTTGCTACTATAAATGAATAATTGAATAAATAAATGGGAGCTACAGATAGCTCTTCCTCACAGTAGAATTTCAATTAATGTAGAAGGAAAAGGGGAAAGAGAATCACCATTAGGTAGACACCATAGTAATACATATTGCAGATAAATATCCCCCAATGTGTGCTAAAATCAGTGGGCAAAATTTGAAAAGAAAGAGAATATGTATAGTTTTAGTACCTCCCCTAGGATGCTTATCAACTACAGACAGGAAAATAGTAAATTTGCAGTGGAGTAATCGAATACACAGTGACTTAAGTGACCAAGGTAAACATCCCCCAATAATAAGAGCTATCAGTAACGTGAAACACTTGATATAATGCACTAAGCAGGACACAACATCATTTAAAAAATGATTCATGACAGAAATGAGTCTCTTCTCTGTGGTGCTGAGAAAACATGGTGGCTCAAGATAGTCACACATTTTCTTCTTCCTGGATGTACCGCCCCCATCTCCAGACTCCTGTCCGATACACACACCCTAGCTCTTCCTTTGGTAGGTTCTTATTTTTCAGTTTTCTTACAATGTCTTCAGACATGTTGTCTGACCAGTCTAAATATGTTATTCCATTGTTTTTCCTGTAGTCCTTTCTTTGTGTCCCTTATCATAATGAAAGTCACACAGTCTGTCTACTTGTTTAGTGCTGTACTGCATGCTCTTTGATGGGAAGGACCAGGTATATTTATTCATCCAGGATACTTAATACCTGACATAGTTCCTGAAATGCATCTGGAAATTATAAAGATTTTATAAAAATGAGAATGAGTAAGTAGAGAAACAAACAGAAAAAAAATTTGTTTCTGAAATAGAAATCCAAAATATACTAAGAAAACAGAGTCAGAAAACAGAGTCAGAAGCTTGAATCCTGACTGTTACTTACTGACTTTATGTGTTTAGGCACGTTTAGTTTGAACCTCTTTATAATCTAGTTACTAACTAGATCTATAAAGTAAAGCATTTATATGAGTTCTTAGTATTGAAGAAAGATTATTTTAAATTATAAAATTGTTATTAGAGTTCAATGACTAAAACTAGAAGTTATTGAATTAGAATAAGTAGTTATATAATTAGTTCTATAAATATCTATTAGATAGTTAAATATCTGGTATCTGGTTCTATAATTGTTTAGAGTGTTCCTGGGACAACAACTAACTTTTCTGACCCTTTTCTTAACAGTCCTACAGATGGAAAATGGGTTTCATATGAAGTGAGAGCTGTATTGAAAAGGTTAAGAGGTTTGCATTGGCTCAGCACAATACAATACTGTAATTGAATAGTGATTTCTGCCTTGGGTACATAAGGGTACATAAGACATAGGCTAGCCAGATCATTTCCATCCTTGGAATAAATGACTTATTATATTCTTTAAATTTCTGCTAATCATGTCAGTCTACTGTACTGCAAATTGCTGCTGCTGCACACACCTAAACAGGCTTCTGTTGATAAACTGTAAAATAGATATTTTCCATTTAAATGACTTGATTTAATAACTCACAGGGTTGATAACATGTTTATTATAAAATTTTGATTGTTGATATTGTTAGCAGAGTTAATCGGTCAATCCTGCAGGTCTAACGATTTCCTTTGAGTTCTCTGCTGATTGAAAACAACTGGGCACAGCATGCCATAACACACCGAGTTAAAAGGATAGGGAAAAGTTTAGGAAATTAGTCAACGGGAAAAAGTTCAGGAAATTAGTACAAGCAGGCTTAGATTTCCAATCGGCTAACAATGATGGATTGCAGTGCCACCTGCTGGCCAGAAGCATTGTCTTTTTTTTTGTTTGTTTATTTTTAACTGTTGTATCATTTTGTTGCCCTCTCATGGGCTTTTTGCTTGTATGTCATCTGTAAATTTAGGGTTTATTCAGATAAAGTTTCTTCTTCAATCAATTGACAAATCAAGCCATTCTACTACTAGCTCATTATTGCTATAAAAGATATAGCAATAGGCTTCAATGGGAAACATTTCATGTGACTAGACATTCTCAACTTTACTTTTTCTCCTGTTTTGTATTACAAATACAATACCACTCTAAGAAGCTAAAGTTAGAGGAGTCACAAAAATGGAATGACAAGGCATCTTTGGAATCTTACATTTTATTCCTCTGGGTTTATTTTAGCACTTCAAGTTTAGTATTATTTCTTCGATAAATCCAGAATACCTGGAGTGTTCTGGACCTGTCACAAATGATCTTCATTTTCTTAGAGCATGGCTGCTTTGAATGGCTATTACTAACTGCAGTCCATCTTTAATCTCTCTCCGTGTAGGGCTGGCAGCAAAGGCACCAGATGCTAAATTAAACTGTTAAACATATGATGATGTTAATATGAGCTAGATGTCTTCCTGTCTTACTAGAAAAAAAAATTACTCATTTAAAAATAACATTTAACAACATATTTGAGTTATTTATTTTAATGATCTTTACACATATAATTTTTATTTCAGGCAGTAAGGCACCTTAAGGAATGGATAACTGTTACATCTGTTTCTCCAGAGGTCATAAAAACAAGACATACACTAAGCAATTCAGGCTAATGTAGGTCCTAATTGGTTGGGAAGATTAGCAGCTAGATTTAGTGATCTCAGGGCGTCATTTAAGGTTCATAATTCTTCAAAATTTTGTGGTGACCAAATAACAGAGATATCTTTTCAAGCTTAGTTTGGGCTTTCAAAACTTTATGGATTGTTGGCTTCATTGAGAATCTAAAGATTTATTGAAAGATGCAATCTGAAGAAATCTGAAGTCAGTGTGACCTCAGAAATACTTCATTCTGTTCTTTCTTTTTTTTTCTGGTCAGAAAAGGAGAACTTATTAGAGGTTCCCATGGATGGATTTTATCTTGATGCTCACAAGATAAAAGTAAAGGCTGAGGGGGTCGGCATGTTGGTACCTGACACTTTCCTGCTATCAACTACCATATTGCTTTTCATTTCTCTTATGATTTATTTCAGACATTTTCTTTTCTATTTTGATTATTCCCAAAGTGGTTTTAAAACCCTTTTAGTGGCACATTGTTATCTTACTAAATTATTAGAATATAATAATCAAATTGGAATAGTTTGCTTTCCATAGACAAAAGTACATGAACAGAGAGACCATGAGATATGTAAATCATAAATAGGTTATTTTGTTGATAAATATGAGCTCATGGAGATAATTGAGTAGAAATTACTTTTAAATTGCACATTTTATTAGTGAATGTTTATGACATTCATTATAGCTCCCAAAATTTCCTTTCAGTGCATGATAGATTTAATTATAATCCTATTTTATACTTTTAAAAATAGGATTATTTTACTTTAAAGGAAGACAGTAATGTTTACAAAGTATACCTGAAAGCACCATATAAAGTATCCTTGTAAGTTATATTTGTTCTATGTTACAGATGTTTTAAACTATAGTCCTTCTTCTGAGGGAGCTCCAAACATTTTAACTCATTCTAATTAATTTACACAGGAAGGCTATGCTAGTGGATGATAAATACCCTTAGGGTTTTTGTCCTAATGGAAATGTTTTACCAAAAAATTTTAAGATACTTCCCTAAGTTTTTATAGTCCAAAAACATAAACTACATCAATTTTTTAAATGACTATTTTTAAGCAGTTTTAGGTTCAGAACAAAATTGAGAGGGAAGTACAGAGATAGCTCATATATTCCTTCCCCTTACACATGCACAGCCTCTCTCATTATCAACATCCCCCCACCAGAGTGGTACGTGTTATAATTGATGAACCCACAATGACACATCATTAATACCCAAAGTCCATAGTTAACATCAGGCTGCATTCTTGGTGGTGTACCATCTTATGGACTTTGACAAAGGCATAATGACATGTACCCACCATTATAGTATCATACAGAGTATTTTTATGGCCCTAAAACTCATCCATACTCTGCCTATGTGTTCCTCTCTCCCTCTACCCCTGGCAACTACTGATCTTTTTTTTTGGTCTCTATAGTTTTACCTTTCCTAGAATGCCATATAGTTGGAATTTTACGGTATGCAGCCTTTTCAAATTGGTCTCTTTCACTTAGTAATATGCATTTAACGGTCCTCTGTGCCTTTTCATGGCTTGACAGCTAATTTCTTTTTGGTGCTGAATAATATTTCATTGTCTGGGTATACCACAGTTTTCTCATTTGCCAACTGAATGATACCTTAGTAGCTTCCAAATTTTGGAAATTATGAATTAAGCTCCTGTAAACATCTGCATGCAATATTTTATATGAATGTTAATTTTCAGCTTCACTGGCTAAATAAAACAGGACCAAAACAGGGGTGGATTATATGCTAAGAGTATGTTTAGTTTTGTAAGAAACCAATATAATGTCTTCCAAAGTAGCTTTACTATTTTGCATTCTTGCCAGCACTGAATGAGAGTTCCTGTTGTTTCTGTTGGTGGTGTTTTCATTCTGGATTTTGAACCATCCTAAAAAGTGTATAGTGGTATCTTGTTTAATTTACATTTCCCTGATGACATAAGTGAAGCATTTTTTCAGGTGCTTATTTTCCATGTCTACATCTTCTTTCCTGTGGTGCCTAGTGAGATATTTGGCCCACTTTTTTAAAATTGTACTTTAGATTCTGGGATACATGTGTAGATCATGCAAGATTGTTGCATAGGTACATTCATGGCAAGGTGGTTTGTTGCCACCATCCCCCCCATCACCTATACCTGACATTTCTCCCCCATTACTCTCCCCCACCCACCCTCCCACTATCACTCCTGTAGTCCCCCCCCCCCACCAACGGACCCCAGTGTGTGGTGGACCACTCTTTGTGTCCAAGTGTTCTCATTGTTCAACACCAGCCTATGACTGAGAACATGTGGTGTTTGATTTTCTGGTCTTGTGTCAGTTTGCTGAGAATGATGGTTTCCAGGTTCATCCATGTCCCTACAAAGGACATAAACTCATCATTTTTTTATGGCTGCATATTATTCCTTGATGTATATGTGCCACATTTTCTTTGTCCAGTCTATCATTGATGGGCATTTGGGTTGGTTCCAGGTCTTTGCTATTGTAAACAGTGCCACAGTGAACATGCATGTGCATGCGTCTTTATAATAGAACGATTTATAGTCCTTTGGGTGCATACCCAGTAATGGAATTGCTGGGTCAAATGGAATTTCTATTTCTAGATCCTTGAGGAATTACCACACTGTCTTCCACAATGGTTGAACTAGTTTACACTTCCACCAACAGTGTAAAAGTCATCCTATTACTCCACATCCTCTCCAGCATCTGTTGTCTCCAGATTTTTTAATGATCACCATACTAACTGGTATGAGACGGTATCTCAATGTGGTTTTGATTTGCTTTTCTCTAATGACCAGTGATGATGAACATTTTTTCATATGTTTGTTGGCCTCATGTATGTCTTCTTTTGAAAAATGTCTATTCATATCCTTCGCCTACTTTTGGATGGTTTTGTTTGGCTTTTTCCTTGTAAATCTGTTTCAGTTCTTTGTAGATTCTGGAGATTAACCCTTTGTCAGATGGGTAGATTGCAAAATTTTTTCCCATTCTGTTGATGGCCAGTTCGCTCTAATGATTATTTCTTCTGCTGTACAGAAGCTCTGAAGTTTAATTAGATCCCATTTGTCTATTTTGGCTTTTGGTGCCATTGCTTTTGGTGTTTTAGTAATGAAGTCCTTGCCTATGCCTATGTCCTGAATGGTTTTGCCTAGGTTTTCATTCTAGGATTTTTATGGTGTTAGGTCTTATGTTTAAGTTTTTAATCCATCTGGAGTTAATTTTAGTGTAAGGTGTCAGGAAGGGGTCCAGTTTCTGCTTTCTACACATGGCTGGCCAATTTTCACAACACTATTTATTAAACAGAGGATCCTTTCCCCATTGCTTGTTTTTGTCAGGCTTGTCAAAGATCACTTGGTTGTAGATGTGTGGTGTTGCTCCGGAGGTCTCTGTCTGTTCCATTGATCTATGTCTCTGTTTTGGTACCAGTACCATGCTGTTTTGATTACTGTTGCCCTGTAGCATAGCTTGAAGTCTGGTAGCATGATGCCGCCAGCTTTGTTGTTTTTGCCTAGGATTGACTTGGCTATGTGGGCTCTTTTCTGGTTCCATATGAAGTTTAAAGTGCTTTTTTCCAGTTCTGTGAAGAAGGTCATTGGTAGTTTGATGGGAATAGTGTTAAATCTATAAATTACTTTGGGCAGTATGGCCATTTTCAAATATTGATTCTTCCTAATCATGAGCATGGAATGTTTTTCCATCTGTTTGTGTCCTCTCTTATTTCCTTGAGCAGTGGTTTGTAGTTCTCCTTGAAGAGGTCCTTTAACTCCTTTGTTAGTTGTAATTCCTAGGTATTTTATTCTTCTTGTAGCAATTGTGAATGGATGTTTACTCTTGATTTGGCTCTCTGTTTGTCTGTTATTGTTGTATAGGAATGCTTGTGATTTCTGCACATTGATTTTGTATCCTAAACTTTGCTGAAGTTGCTTATCAGCTTAAGGTGTGTTTGGGCTGAGATGATGGGGTCTTCTAAATATACAATCATGTCATCTGCAAATAGAGACAATTTGACTTCCTCTTTTCCTAATTGAATACCCTTTATTTCTTTTTCTTGCCTGATTGCTCTGGCTAAAACTTCCAATGCTATATTGAGTAAGAGTGGAGAGAGAGAGGCATCCTTGTCTAGTGCCAGATTTCAAAGGGAATGTTCCCAGTTTTTGCCCATTCTGTATGATATTGGCAGTGGGTTTGTCATAAATAGCTTTTATTATTTTGTGATAGGTTCCATCAATACTAGCTTATTGAGAGTTTTTAGCATAAAGTAAGGTTGAATTTTGTCAAAGGCCTTCTCTGCATCTATTGAGAAAATCATGTGGTTTTTGTCTTTGGTTCTATTTATGCGGTGGATTACATTTATAGACTTGTGTATGTTGAACCAGCCTTGCATCTCCAGGATGAAGCCTACTTGATCATGATGGATATGCTTTTTGATGTGCTGTAGCAATTAGTTTGCCAGTATTTTATTGAAGATTTCTGTATCTACGTTCATCATGGAGATTGGCCTGTAACTATCTATGTTCATCATGCAGTTTTCTTTTTTTGTTGAGTCTCTGCCGGGTTTTGGTGTCAGGATGACGGTGGTCTCATAAAATGATTTGGGAAGGATTTCCTCTTTTTGTATTGTTTGGAATAGTTTCAGAATAATTGATACCAGCTCCTCTTTATACGTCTGGTAGAATTCAGTTGTGAACCCGTCTGGACCTTTTTAATTGAATGTTTTCTTGTTTTTGAATTTTAAGAGTTCTTTGTCTATTTTGGATAACAGTCCTTTATTAGATGTGTCTTTTCCAAATATTTTCTCCCAGTTAGTGGCTTCTTGATTCCCTTCATAGTGTCTTTTGCAGAACAAAAGTTTCCAGTTTTAATGAAGTCCTGTTTACTGATTCTTTCTTTCATGGATTATGCCTTGGGTGTGTATCAAAAAAGTTGTTGATTAAATCCATGGGCATCTACATTATCTCTTAAAAGGGTGACAGTTTTGTATTTCACATTTAGGTCTGTGATCCATTTTGAGTTAATTTTTGTGAAGGATGTAAGGTCTGTGCTTACTTTTGTTTTTTTCCCATGGGTGTCCAGTTGTTTCAAATGCCATTTATTGAAAAGATTCTCCTTTCAATTGCATTGGCTTTGCTCCTTTGTCAAAGATCAATTGACTATATGGGTCTATTTCTTGGATCTATGTTCTCTTTTGTTGATCAATGTTTTTCTGATTCCTGTAGCTTTATAGTAAATCTTAAAGTCAGGCAGTATCCATACTCCAACTTTGTTCTTCTCCTTATATATTGTGTTGGCTATCTGAATCATTTGCTTCTCCACATGAATCAGTCTGTTGATGTCTACAAAATAACTTGCTGGAATTTTGACTGGAATTGTCTTGAATCTATGGATCATGTTTGAAAGAAGTTACATCTTAACAATATTGAGTATTGTGTTCATAAAAATGAAATGTTTCTCCATTTAGTTATTTGATTTCTTTCATTAGAGTTTTATAGTTTTCCTCATATAGACCTTGTATATATTTTGTTAGATTTGTACTTAAGTATCTTATTTGGGTGCTAATGTAAGTAATATTGTGATTTTAATTTCAAATTCCACTTGTTTATTGCTGGTAGAGGGGGAAAGTGATTGACTTTTGTATATTAACCTTGTATCTGGCAATCATGCTATAATCACCAATTTCAGAAGAATTTGTTGACTCTTGAATTTTCTAAATAAACAGTTTTCATCTGTGAACAAATAGTTTTATTTCTTCCTTTCAAATATGTATATGTTTTACTTTTTTTCTTCTCTTATCACATTATCTAGGACTTCCAGTGTGATATTGAGAGGCAGTGGTGAGAGGACCTTGTTCCTAAACTTAGTGAGAAAGATTTGAGTTTCTCACCATTGAGTATGATGTTAGCTCTAGGTATTTTGTACCTATTTTTAAGTAAAGTTGAGGACATTTCTCTGTATTCATCATTTACTGAGAGGTTTTTTTTTTCTTAATCACAAATGGGTGTTGTATTTTGCTTATTTTTATGCATCTATTGATAGAATCATGTGATTTTTTTGTTTGTTTGTTCTCTAACCTGTTGATGTGACTTAGTTTTTCAAATGGCAAATCACTTTTGCATATCTGGTGTAATTCTCACTTGATTGTGGTATATAATTCACTCAATACATTGTTGAAACTCAACTAATATTTTGTTGAGGACTTTAAAATTGATATTCCTGATAAGTATTGGTTAATGGTTTTCTTGTAATGTCTTTTCCTATGCTGGCTTCATAGAATGAGTTAAGTATTCCCTTTTTTTTTGGTGGAGCAAGATGGCATAATCAAAGGCTCCACCAATTATTCTCCCTGCAAGGACACCAATTTAACAACTATCAACACACAAAAACCTTTATAAGAACCAAAAGTCAGGTGAGCACAGTACCTGGTTTTAGCTTCATATCACTGAAAGAGACACTGAAGAGGTAGAGAAAAACAGTCTTGAATTGCCAGTGCCACTTCTCCCTCATCCCCCTGCAGTCCTTGCATGATATGGGTAGCAATTCTGTGTGCTGGGGGAGGAAGATGGCAGCATTTATGAGGCCTGCAGTCCTGTTATAGCTGAAACAAAAACCAGATCAAACTCGGCTGACTTCTACTTATGGAAGGAGCATTTAAACTGGCTTTAGCCATCAGGTAATTGCCAATCCCAGCAGTTGGAACTTGAGTTCCTATAAGCCTCATCACCATAGGTTATAGGTGCTCTGGGGCTCTAAATAAACTTGAAAGACAGTCTACGCCACAGGAACTTCAACACCTAGGTCAGTTCTCAGTGTTGAACTGGGCCTAGAGTCGGAGGACTAGGGGAGGCACATGATCTACTGAGGCACTAGCCAGAGTGGCTAAGAGAGTGCTGGCATCAACCCTCCCCTAATCCCAGGCTACACAGATCCCAGTTCCAAAAGAGACCCCTTCCTACCTCTTGAAAGAAGAGGGAAGAGTGGGAAGAACTTTGTCTTGCATTCTGGATACCAGATCAGTCACAGCAATATAGGGCACCAGTAAGAGCCATGGGGGTCCTGTTTCAGGCCCTAACTACTGGATGACATTCCTAGATACAGCACTTGACCAGAAGGGAATCTTCTTCCTTGAAAAGAAGAGACCAGTCCTAGCAGCATTAACCACCTCCTAACTAAAGAGCCCTCGGCCCTGAATACCCAGCAGCAATACTAAGGTACTATGTTGAGGGCTCAGGAAAGACTCAGACTTATTGTCTTCAAGTGAGACTCAGAACATTTCCAGCTGTGGTAGCTATGGGGCAAAACTCCTACTGCTTGTGAAAAGCAAAGGGAAAAGTAAAGGGACTTTGTTTTGCACCTTAAGTACCAACTCGGTAACAGTGGGAAGAGGCAGGGTCCCCCAGTTCTTGAGCCAAGGACCATTACTGGAACCAGGCCACATGACAGGAGGTGAGCAGCTGGTGAGTGAGCATTACTGCCTGAGCTCCACCTCCTGTCATATCAGTGGTGGCATTAGCTTTTCGTAGGAGTGTGAACCCCATTGTGAACTTCACATGCAAGAGATCAGGTCATATGCTCTTTATAAGAATCTAATGCCTGATGATCTCCCACCCCCACCAGTATGTAAAAAAAAAAAAAAAAAATGTGTTCCATGAAACATCCCTAGTGCCAAAAAAGGTTCAGAACCACTGGAGTAAAGTACCAAATAGTCCCTTGGGGTCCCTGATTCTAGGACTTGGGTCTTGGATGGCATTTCTGGACCTGCCCTGGGCCAAAGAGAAGCCCAGTGCTCTCAAGAATGTGAGTCCCAGGTCAGGCAGCATTTACCACAAGCTGACTGAGGAGCCCTTGGGCCTTAAAGGAACATTGTTGGTAAGCTGGCAGTACTGCACATAGACCTGTGGTAGTGGAGGCCACAGGTGAGGCTCCTCTGCCTTTAAAAAAGGGAAGAAAGAATGGAAAGATTGAGTTTTGTGGCTTTAGTGCCAGGTCAGCTGCAGTACAACAGAACACCAGGTAAGCATCTAAAGTATTGTACTTTAATCTCTGACTCCTGGATGGCACCTCTAAACATGCCCTGGGGCCTGGGGGAACTCATCACCCTGAAGGGAAGGACACAGTCCTGGCTGGCTTTGTCACCTGCTGATTGTAGAGCCCCAGGGCCTTGAGAAAAACATAGGCAGTAGCTAGGAAGTGGTTGTTGTAGGTGTTGGGCAAGACCCAGTGCTATGTTGGCTTCAGGTCTGATCCAGCACAATCCTAGTGGTGGTGGCCACAGGGGTACTTGTGTCACTCCACACCCAGCTTCAGGTGGTTCAGAACAAAGACAGAAACTCTGTTTGGGAGAAAGTAAGGGAAGAGAACAAGAGTCTCTGCCTAGTAATCCATAGAACTTACCTGCATCTTATCTAAGACCATCAAGGTGGTACCTCAAGAGTCTGAAAGAATCAGTGTTACTGGGCTTGGGGTTCCCCCTAAAGCAGATACAGCTTATATCACAACCCCCCAAGTTCTTTCCAATATCCAGAAAGCCTTCCCAAGAAGGATGGAAACAAACAAGTCCAGACTGTGAAAACTAAAATAAACACGTAACTCTTCAATGCCTAGACACAGAGAAACATATAGAACTATTGATCATCCAGAAGAATATGACCTCACCAAATTAAATAAATGGGGCACCAGAGACCAATTATCAAGAAACAGAGATATGTGACCTTTCACACAGAGAATTCAAAATAGCTGTTTTGAGAAAACTCAAAAAAAATTCAAGATAACACAGAGAAGGAATTCAGAATTCTATCAGATAAAATGAAAAAAAGAGATTGAAATAATTAAAAATAAGCAGATATTCTGGAGCTGAAAAATGCATTTGGTATAATGAAGAAGCATCAGAGTCTTTTATTAGCAGTAGTAATCAAAAGAAGAAACCCTTGAAGATAAGCTATTTGAAAATACACAGTCTGAGGAGACAAACACAAATAAGAATTAAAAAGTCAATAAAAATCTTCAGGATCTAGAAAATAGTCTCAAAAGAGCAAATCTAAGAGTTATTAGCCTTAAAGAGGAGGTAGAAAATAGAGGGGAGTAGAAAGTTTATTCAAAGGGATAATAACAGAGACTTTCCCAAACCTGCAGAAAGATATCATTATCTGAGTACGAGAAGGTCATATAACACCTAACCCAAAGACCTAACCCGAAGAAGGCTACCTCAAGTCATTTAATAATCAAACTCCCAAAAATCAAGGGTAAAGACAGAATCTTAAAAGCAGCAAGAGAAAAGAAACAAATAACACACAATGGAGCTCCAATACACTTAGCAGCAGACATTCCAGTGGAAACTTTACAGGCCAGGTGAGAGTGGCAAGGCATAGTTAAAGTGCTGAGGAAAAAGACTTTTATCCTAGAATAGTATACCCAGCAAAGAACATGAAGGAGAAATACTTTCCCAGACAAACAAAATCTGAGGGATTTCATCATCACCAGATCTGTCCTAAAGGAATGCTAAAGGGAATACTTTAATCAGAAAGAAAAGGATGTTAATGAGCAATAAGTGATCACCTGAATGTACAAAACTCATGGGTAGCAGTAGGTACACAGAAAAACAGAATATTATAACACTGTAACTATGGTGTATAAACTGTTATCCTAAATAAAAAATCTAAATGATTAATCAATAAAATAATAACTAACTATTCCAGACGTGGACAGTATCATAAGATAAAAATAGAAATAACAAAAAGTTTAAAAAGTTGACGGCATAGAGTTTTTCTTAGTTTTCTTTTCCTTTTTTGTTTATGCAAACAAGATTTAGTTATCAGCTTAAAAGAATGGTTTATAAGATAGTATTTGCAAGCCTCTTTGTAACCTCAAACCAAAAAACATACAATGAATACACAGAAAATAAAAAGCAGGAAACTAAATTATATCACCCGAGAAAATCACTGTCACTAATGGGAATACAGGAAGGAAAGCAAGACGGAAGGGGAGACCACAAAACAATCAGAAAACCAATAACAGAAGTGGCAAGAGGAAGTTCTTATCAATAATAACATTGAACGTAAATGGACTAAACTTTTCAGTCAGAAGACATAGAATGGTTGAATTCATTTAAAAAAAACAAGATCATTGATCTGTTCTCTACAAGAAACACATCTCAACTATAAAAAAAAAAATACATAACCTGAAAGTAAAGAAATGGAAGAAGATATTCCATGACAATGGAAAGCAGAAAAATTGCTGGAGCAGCTATACTTATATCAGATAGGATAGATTTTAAGACAAAAACTACAAGAAGAGACAAAGAAGGTCACTATATAATGATAAAGAATTCAATCCAGCAAGAGGATATAACAATTTTTAATATATATGTACTCAACATGGGAGCACTCAAATATTATTAGAGCTAAGGAGAGATAGACTTCAATATAGTAATATCTGAAGACTTCAACAACCCACTTTCACCATTGGACAGATCTTCCAGACAGAAAATTAAAGAAATATCAGACTTTATTTGTCCTATAAACCAAATGGGTCTAATAGATATTTACAGAGCATTTCATCTAATAACTGCAGTATACACATTCTTTTCCTCAGCCTAAAAAGATTATTCTTAATGACAGACCAAATGTTAGGTCACAGGATAATTTTTAAAACATCTTTTTAAAGCCCTGAATAATATCAAGCATCTTCTCTGACCAGCACAGAATAACACTAGAAATCAATAACAAGAAGAATTTTTGAAACTATACAAAAAAATGGAAATTAAATAATATGATTCTGAATGACCAGTGGGTTAATGAAGAAATTAAGAAGAAAATTTAAAATTTTCTTTAAACAAATGACAGTGGAAACACCACATTCTAAAACCTGTGGGATACAGCAAAAGCAGGACTCAGAGAAAAGTCTATAGCTATAAATGCTTACATCAAAAAAAATAAGAAAAATTTCAAATAACGAACCAAGAAATGCATCATAAAGAACTAGAAAACAAGGAGCAAAAGAAACCCCAAATTAGTGGAATAAAAGGAATAATGAAGATCAGAGCAGAAATAAATGAAACTGACATGAAGAAAACAATACAAAAATCACTGAAACAAAAAAAGTTAAACAAAACAAAATTAAACAAGACTATCAAAGTTTTAGCTAGACTAAACAAAAAAAATCCAAATAAATAAAATCAGAGATGAAAAAGGAGACTTTACAACTGATACTTCATAAATTCAAAGGATGATTAGTGGCTACTATGAACAACTATATGCCAATAATTTGGGAAATCTAGAATAAACTGACAAATTCTTAGACACATACAATCTGTCCAGAGTGAACCATGAAGAAATTAAAAACCTGAACAGTCCAATAACAAGTAACAAGCTCAAAGATGTTATAAGAACCATCCCAGGAAAGAAAAGCCCGGTAACTGATGGCTTCACTGCTAAATCTACCAGATAGTTAAAGAATAACTAATACCAGTTCTACTCAAATTGCTCCAAAAAATAGAGGAGGAGGGATTACTTCCAAACTCATTCTACAAAGCCACTATTACCCTGATGCCAAAACTAGACAAAGACAATTTAAAAAAAAATACAGGCCAATATCTGATGAACATTAATGTAAAAATCCAGCAAAATACTAGCATGCCAAATTCAACAATACGTGAAAAACATCATGATCAAGTGGGATTTGTCACTGGGATGCAAGAACGGTTCAATAGTTGCAAATCAATCAATGTGATATGCCATATCAACAGAATGAAGGAACAAAACCATATGAGCCTTTCAATTGATGCTGAATAAAGCATTTGAAAAAGTTAAATATTCCTCCAAGATAAAACCCCTCAAACTAGGTATAGAAGGTACATACCTCAACATAATAAAAATCATATAAAACAGACACATAGCTAGTATCATACAAAATGGGGAAAAACTAAAAGCCTTTTCTCTAAGATCTGGAACATGACAAAGATATCCACTTTTACCAATGTTATTTCACATGGTACTGAAAGTCCTAGCTAGAGCTGACAAGTGAAAATAAAGGGCATTCATATTGGAAAGGAAAAAGTTAAGTTGTTTTTGTTTGCAGGTGATATGACTTTATGTTTCAATAAACTTAGAGTCCACCAAAAACTATTAGAATTGCTACGCAAATTCAGTAATGTGGAAGGACAAAAAATTCAATATAAAAAAAAAAGGTAGCATTTCTTTATGATTTTCTTGCCCAGTTTTCCTGAAACAATGCCAATGAAAACACATTCTAAATTTATGGGATACAGCAAAAGTGGTACTCTGAGGAAGTATATAGCTATAAATGCTTATACTATATACTTCATAAATAATCTGAAAAGGAAAAAAAATACCATTCACAATAGCCTCACATAAAACTAAATACTTACAAATTAACTTAATCAAATAGGTGAAAAATACCTATAATGAAAACTATAAAATATTGATGAAAGAACCTGAATAAAATATCAAAAAATTGAAAGACAGTCCATGCTCATGGATTGGATGCATCAATATTGTTAATTTTGTCCATACTTTACAAAGCAATCTATAGATTCAATGCAATCTCTCTCAAAATACCAAAGACAGTTTTCACAAAAGTAGAAAAAAAATCTAAAATTTATTTGAAATTACAAAGACTCAGAGTAAACAAAACTATCCTGAGCAAAAAGAACAAAACAGGAGAAATCACATTACTTGACTTTAAATTGTACTACAGAGTTATAGTAACCCGAACAGCATGATACTGACAACAAAACAGAACAGAACAAAACAAAACAGACACACAGATGAATAGAACAGAATACAGGTGAATAGAACAGAACAGAAACAAATTCACACACCTACGGTGAACTTGTTTTCCACAAAGGTGCCAATAACACTCACTGAGTTAAAAACAGTGTCTCCAATAAATGGTGCTGAGAAAACTGGGTATCCATATGCAGAAGAACAAAAATAGACCCCTAACTCTTGAAATATACAAAAATAAAATCAAAATGAATTAAAGACTTAAATCTAAGACCTAAAAGTGCGAAACTACTGTAAGAAAATATTAGAGAAACTCCGGGACATTGGTCTGGGCAAAAATTTCTTGAATAATATTCCACAAGCATAGGCAACCAAAGCAAAAATGCACAAATGGGATCACATCAAGTTAAAAAGCTTTTGCAGAGCAAAGAAAACAACTGGCAAATTGAAGAGGCAACCCACAGAATGGCAGAAAATATTTGCAAAGTACCTATCTGTATTCATTTTTGCATTGCTATAAAGAAACACCTAAGACTAGGTGATTTACAAAGAAAAGATTTAATTGGCCCAGAGTTCCACAGGATGTATAGAAAGCATAATGCTGGCTATCTGCTCAGCTTTTGGGGGAGGCCTCAGGAAACTTATAATCAAGGTGGAATGTGAAGGGGAAACAAGCATGTATTACATGACTGGTGTAGGAGAGAAAGGGGAGGTGCCACATGCTTTTAAACCACTAGGTTTCATGAGAACTCCAACACATGATCAGCTCTAGGGGGCTGGTGCTAAACCATTAGAAACTGTCCTCATGGTCTGATCACCTCCCCACCAGTCTCCACCTCTAGCATTGGGGATTATATTTCAACATGAGATTTGGGTGAGGACACAGATCAAAACCATACCACTCTGCCCTGGCCCCTCCCAAATCTCATGGTCATCTCACATTTAAAATACAGTCATGCCTTCCCAATAGCTTCCCAAAGTCTTGACTCATTTCGGGGTTAACTGAAAAGTCCAAAGTCCAAAGTCTCATCTGAGACAAGGCAAGTCCCTTTAGTCTATGAGCCTGTATAATAATAAAATAATAATAATAATAATAATAAAACTACTTAGTCACTTTGAAGATACAATGAGAGTTCAGGCATTGGGTAAACACATTTCAAAAGGAAAAAAAATGACAAAAAGAAAAAGGCTACAGGCCCCATGCAAGCCCAAAACCCAGTGGGATGATCATTAAGTCTTAAAGCTCTAAAATAATCTCTTTTGACTCTAGGTCTCACATTTAGGCCACACGGATGCAAGAGGTGGGCTCCCAAGGCCTTCAGCATCTCTGCCCCTGTGGCTTCTCTCAAGGGCTGGCATTGAGTGCCTATAGCTTTCCCAGGTGCACAGTGCAAGCTGTCCATGAATCTGTCATTCCAGGTTTTGTAGGACAGTGGCCCTCTTCTCCCAGCTCCACTAGGCCGTGCCTCAGTGGGGACTCTGTGTGGGAGCTCCAACCCCACATTTTCCCTCTGTATTTCTCTAATGGAGGTTCTCTATGAGCGCTCCACCCCTGCATCAGGCTTCTGCATGGACATTCAGGTTTTACTTACATTCTCTGAAATCTAGGAGGTTCCCACGTCTCAACTCTTGCATTCTGCACACCCACAGGCTTCACTGTATGGAAGCAGCAGCCCAAGTTGTGCCCGGGTGCCTTTGAGCCACAGCTGGTGCTGGAGCATCTGGGATGCAGGGATTTGTGTTCCAAGGCTACATGAAACAGCATAGCCCAGGGCCTAACCCCAAAAAATTATGCTTCTCTCATATACCTCTGAACCTGTGATTGGAGAGGCTACCTTGAAAGTCTCTGAAATGCCTTGAAGGCCTTTTCCCCCATTGTCCTGGCTGTTAGTAATTGTCTCCTCTTTACTTACGCAAATTTAGGCAGCATACTTGTATTTCTCCCCCAAAAATGGACTTTTCGTTTCTACCACATGGACACGAGAAAAATTTTCAAAATATTATGCTCTGCTTCATCTTTATAAGTTTCAGTTTTACATTATTTCTTTGCTTACACATGTAAGCGTAGGCTATTAAAAAACAAAAACAAAAACAAAAAACAGCCAGGCCACCTCTTGAACACTGCTGCTTAGAAATTTCTTCCAACAGATTCTCTAAATCATGACTCTCAAGTTCAAAGTTCCATAGATCTTTACAGCAGGGGCACAGGGCTGCCAGGTTTTCACTAACACATAACAAAAGTGACCTTTACTCCAATTCCCAATAATTTCCTGATTTTAAAAACAACTAAAAGAATATAATTGGATTGTTTGTAATACCAAAGATAAATGCTTGAGGTGATGGATATTCTATTCTCCATGAGCTAATTATTAGGCATTGCCTGCCTGTATCAAAACATCTCCATAATTCATAAATATTAATTTAATGATTTTTGTGAGTATTCAAATCTATTTTTGCTCGAATGGATTCTGACAAGTAAGATATAGTTCTTATCTTTGTTCTTCCAAAGGTAAAAATTTTTTTCTCTTAGGCTTCCTTTTAAATTTTTTTTTCTTTGTCTTTCATTTTCTGTAATTTGAAAGGAATATAATAATAGGCCTAGGTATAGTTGGTGTTTTTAGGTGGAGAGGCATTTATTCTGCTTGGTGTTTTTTGTTTTTGTTTTCAAGACAGAGTTTTGCTTTTGTTGCCCAAGCTGGAGTGCAGTGGCGCAATCTCAGCTCACCCCAACCTCTGCAGCCCTGGTTCAAGCAATTCTCCTACCTCAGCCTCCCAAGTAGCTGGGATTACAGGCAACTGCCACTACATCCAGCTAATTTTTGTATTTTTGGTAGGGACAAGGTTTTGCCATGCTGCCCAGGCTAGTCTCGAATTCCTGACCTCAGGTGATCCACCTGCCTGGCACATCTAAAGTGCTGGATCACAGGCATGATCCCACACCCAGCCTGCTTAGTGTTCTTGAGCTCCTTTGATCTATGTTTTGGTATCTGCCATTAATTTGGAAAAATTCTCAAAGTTGTTTTGATGTTTATTTCTCTTTTTCTTCTGCTATTCCCATACACATGTATTGCAGTTTTCATACTTATCCCACAGTTCTTGGATATCCTGAGGGTTTTTTTTTTTCTTTTTAATTTAGGTAATACCTATTGGTATTTCCTCAAGCTGAGAGACTTTTTTCTTCTTATGTCCAGTCTACTAATAAGCCCATTTCTGTTATAGTGTTTTTGATCTCTGGTGTCTTTTTTTTCTCTTAGAATTTCCATCTCTATTCTTATATTGCTCATCTTTTCTTGCCTGCTGTCTATTGTAGCCATTAGAACCCTTGGCATATTAGTAAAAATTGTTCTAAATTCTCTGCCTGATAATTCCAACCTCCCTGCCATATCTGGTTCCGATGCTTGCTGTCTCTTTAAACTGTGGTTTTTGTCTTTAGTATACCTTATAATTTGTTCTTAATAGCTGGACATGTTGTACTGGGTACAAGAAATAACTGTCAATAGGCCATTAGTAATTTCGTAAGGTATGAGAAAAAGAAATACTTTATAATCCTATGATTAGGTCTGTTTTTTTTTTTTTTTTTTTTTCTCGTAAGTGTCTGACTCTGGAATCACTTCACAAGTGTTTCCCAGTATTTTTTCTTCCCCTTTAGATGAAACAGGGCAGCTAGAGTGAGCTGGATTTGGATACTTACTTTCACCAAGGTCAGTCAGGCTCTGATAACATGCCAGCAAGTTAGGCGCCTCTTAATAAAGTCAGCCCTTAGAAGAAACTTTTTAAGAATAGAGTACTCTGACATGCTTTAAAACAGTTCATTTTCTCCTTTTCCTGCTGGAAGCATGAGGGGTTTTCTTTCTCTCCCATATTTAGTGTGGGAATATGATCAAGCTCCAATGGTAAAACTAACAAAAGCATGAGAGCCTTGCATGACTGGGTTTCCCTGAGTTTTTAACTTCGAGACTTATTCATACCTAGCCTCCAGCAATTTGTCAGTTCAGGTTTCTCTATCCCAGTGCTGGTTCTTACAAGGATTACTGCTTTAATATGTTGTAATTCTCTGTATCTACTTGCCTGTCTGTCCAATCTTGGGGGAGGGGGGAATTCATTTTCCCTATTTCCTCATTTCTGTTACTGATGTAAGAAGTGATACTGATTTTTTTTTAGTTTGTTTAACTTGTTAAGATGAAGTGGTGACTTGTAAGCTCCTTACATGTGGAGTTAGAAATCAGGAGAGAGACATCAGTTTTTAAATTGAACAAAAACAGATATATGCTTATCATTTTTATTTTTGACTATGAGAATCCTTTCCATTTTAGTTTTCCCTGAATTCATTCATTTAACTAATATTCATTAAGCATCTAATAGTGCAGAACTTTACATTGTGAAATAAATGATTTCTATTCTAGGGTACTTATACTTTGGTGGGGAAGACACATAAACCTGTAAATCAAAAATTTTAAAATAGTGTGCTAAAGGTTTTTTGTCCAAATATATGTGTAATTATAAAATTATGAAAATAGAATACAGTTATTCATGCAATAAAATACATTAAATTATAAAAATTTGTGACTAAAATATAAATGAATACATACTTATAAAATAGTATGATAAAGGCTTTGACAGTATTTGACACATATTTCTGTACATTTAGTTAAAAGCTAACTACATCTGACTTGGAAATCACTGCAAAAACTTCTTATTGGAGGCGAACATTGAGCAGCTTTTCAAAGGATTATTAGGATTTAGTAGACAAAGTAGGTGCAGAACAGTCCAGCAAGAAGACACTGTGTGCATGAATGCTCAAAGGCATGCATTCACTGCTATATTGAAGGAGCCACAGGTAGTTCTCTCTGGGAACATGAGAGGGAGATATGAAGCTGCAAAGGCTGTATAGGACATGAAGATGAAAATTGAACTTGGCCTTGGAAGCTTTGGAGGATAATTGGGGAAATTGAAAACAGATTACAGTTGGGTTTTACAAAGAGCACTCTGGCAGAGACAAGCCCCCTTTAAGGCTGTGTCAACTACCAGGCAAGAGCTTGATCTAATGTTTTAGCTGTCCGAAAGGGCAAGAGAAGAGGGCTTCAAGATATTTATAGGATAGATTCTTTGTGAGGGAGGAATGCATTCTCTGTTTTGGGTGGCTGGTAAATACTAGTGTCATTTCCTACTTTGGAGAATACATCAGGACTGTGTTGGAACTCAGAAAGTACCATAAATTAAGCCTCAGAAACAAAAGCTTTTCTCTGATATGTTTTGGTTGGGTCTCCACCCAAATCTCATCTTGAATTGTAGTTCTCATAATCTCCAAGTGTTGTGGGAGGGACCTAGTGGGGAAGAAATTAGATTTGGGGGCAGTTCCCCAATGCTGTTCTTGTGATAGTGAGTGGATTCTCATGAGATCTGATGGTTTTATAAGGGGATTCTTCCCCCTTCACTCAGCACTTCTTCTTCCTGCTGCCATGTAAAGAAGGATGTGTTTGCTTCCCCTTCTGCCATGATTGTAAGTTTCCTGAGGCCTCCTGAATCCTGCTGACCTGTGAGTCAATTAAACCTCTTTTCTTTAAAAAATTACCGAGTCTCAGGCAGTTCTTTATAGCAGCATGAGAATGGACTAATACAGTACATTGGTATCAGAAGTGGGGTGCTGCTATAAAGATACCTGAAAATCTGGAAGCAACTTTGGAACCAGGTAATAGGCAGAGGTTGGAACAGTTTGGGGGACTCAGAAGAAATGTGGGAAAGTTTGGAACTCCCTAGAGACTTGTTGAATGGCTTTGACAAAAATGCTGATAGTGATATGGATGATAACGTCCAGGCTGAGGTGGTTTTAGATGGAGATGAAAAACTTGTTGGGAACTGGAATAAAGGTGACTCTTCATATGGTTCAGCAAAGAGACTGCCAGCATTTTTCCTGACCCTAGAAATCCGTAGAATTTGAAATTGAGAGAGATTATTTAGGGTATCTGGCAGAAGAAATTTCTAAGCAGAAAAGCATTTAAGAGGTGACAGAGCATAAAAGTTTGGAAAATTTGCAACCTGATAATGTGGTAGAAAGAAAAATCCATTTTCTGGGGGAGAAATTGAAGTCAGCTGCAGAAATATGCTAAGAAATGAGAAGCCAAATGTTAATTGCCAAGACAATGGGGAAAACGTCTCCAGGATATGTCAGAGACCTTTATGGCAGCCCCTCCCATCAGAGGCCTGGAGGCCTAGGAGGAATAAATGGTTTTGTACACCTGTTCCAGGGCGCCCCTGCTGTGTGCAGCCTAGGGATTTGGTGCCCTGCATCCTAGCCACTCTAACCATGTCTAAAAGGGGCCAAGGTGCAGCTCAGTCCATGGCTTCAGAGGGTGCAAGCCCCAAGCCTTGGCAGCTTCCATGTGGTGTTGGTCCTGCAGGTGCACCAAAGACAAGGGTTGAGGTTTGAAAACTTCTGCCAAGAGTTCAGAGGATGTATGAAACATCTGGATGTCCAGCCAGACATTTGCTGCAGGAGTGCAGGCCTCATAGAGAATCTCTACTAGGGCAATGAAGAGGGGAAATGTGGGGTTGGAGCTCCCCACATAGAGTCCCCACTGGGGCACTTCCTAGTGGAACTGTGAGGAGAGGGCCGCCATCCTCCAGACTCCAGAATGGTAAATCCACTGACAGCTTGCACCGTGCACCTGGAAAAGCCACAGGCACTAAATACCAGCCCATGAAAGCAGCCTCAGGGGCTGTATCCTACAGAGCCACAGGGGCAGAACTGCCGAAATCCATGGGAGCCCACCTCTTGCATCAATGTGACCTGGATGTGAGACATGGAATCAAAGCAGATTTTGAAGCTTTAAGATTTAATGACTGCCCTGCTGGGTTTCAAACTTGCATGAGGCCTGTGGCCCCTTTGTTGTGACCAATTTCTCCCATTTTGAATGGGTATATTTACCCAATATCTGTACCCCCATTATATCTAGAAAGTAAGTAACTTGCTTTTGATTTTACAGGCTTGTAGGCAGAAGGGACTTGCCTTGTCTCAGGTAAGACTTTGGACTTGGACTTTTGGCTTAATGCTGGAATAAGCTAAGACTTTAGGGTACTGTTGGAAAGGCATAATTATATTTTGAAATGTGAGGACATAAGATTTAGGAGGGGCCAGGGGTGGAATGATATGGTTTGGCTGTGTTCCCACCCAAATCTCATCTTGAATTGTAGCTCCTATAATCCCCATGTGTTGTGAGAGGGACCCAGTGGGAGATGCTTAGATTGTGAGTGTGGTTCCCACATCCTGTTCTCATGATAGAGAGTGAATTCTCATAACAGCTGATTGTTTTATAAAGGGCTTTTCCTTCCTTCTCTCTGCACTTCTCCTTCCTGCTATCAGTGAAGAAGGATGTGTTTGCTTCCTCTTCCACCATGATTGTGAGTTTCCTGAGGCTTCCCTTGTCCTGCTGACTTGTGAGTCAATTAAATCTCTTTCCTTTATAAATTACTGAGTCTCAGACAGTTCTTTATAGCAGGTGAGAATGGACTAATACACTGACTTTCTCTTTCCCTCCTGCCTTTCAGTTCTCTTTTTCCCAAGGCACCATAGAAACTAGAATCTTACCTCTCCAATGTGGGTCATAGAAACCAAAATGCCTTTCCCCCAAAGCCTGTCCTAAAACCTACAATTATTATTCTAACCATTTCCCCAGGCTTTCTGTGTAAAAACTGATCATAAATAAATTATCTGACCTATCTTGTTTTATTGTAGGCCATAAGACCCTCATTACAGAGGGTGTCCTGCCCCTACCCTGAGAAAGAAGGGAAATATTACATGCTTAGAGAAAATAAGAGGCATCTAGATGGACAGGGCTTTCTGGGTTTCTCCACTCAGTTATTAGCATTAGGTTTTTTGTTCAACATATTTCTATATAGCTACCCATAGTTTGCTGAATATAAGCACAAAATTGAACAATTTCTCCTGTATCTTTGGGCCTTCATTCTGAAAGCTCTTGTGTTATGTGAAACTATGATCAAATACATTTATCTGCCTTTTCTCCTGCCCATCTGCCTCTTATAAGTAATTTTTAAATAAACCTTCAAAGGGTGAAGGGGATATTTTCTCTTAGCCCTGAGATGTGACAAAGAAATACTAGAGCTGGACAGTAATTAAAGGCCAGACAATGTGGCTCATGCCTGTAATACCAGAACTTTGGAAGGTTGAGTCAGGTGGATCACCTGAGGTCAGGAGTTCAAGACCAGCCTTACCAAAATGGTGAAACCTCGTCTCTACTACAAATACAAAAAATTAGCCGGGCATGGTGGCACATGCCTGTAATCCCAGCTACTCAGGAGTCTGAGGCAGGAGAATCGCTTGAACCCAGGAGGTGGAGGTTGCAGTGAGCCAAGATCATGCCATTGCACTCCAGCCTGGGCAACAAGAGCAAAACTCCAACTCAAAACCAAAAAAAAAAAAAAAAAAAAAAAAAAAGGAAAAAGCAGATTTTATTTAGGACTATTGCAATAGGAAAAAAGAGATTTAAGTATAGAACTGGGCTCTGTTCTGAATACAGCTTGAGCAAGTAGGAATTTATAGCAA
The DNA here is from genome assembly GCA_036589455.1 of Ateles fusciceps. NCBI lineage: Eukaryota > Metazoa > Chordata > Mammalia > Primates > Atelidae > Ateles > Ateles fusciceps. Next base: position 9,121,065 of record JAZHEH010001266.1, on the reverse strand, counting down.
GGGGCCGAGCTGGTGATCAGTGGATGGAAAATTATGAAGCAGAAACATCAGGGGTAAGGAGGATTTTGATGAAACTGAACTAACAGGATTCTTTCTGAAGACAGGCCAGGGTGATCAGACATCACTTGAGGGATGGTGGAGGATGAGGAACCCATTTAGCTATTGAGGGTGATCAGATATGAAGGATGGGGGATTCTGGCTAAACTATCTTATCAGGGTTCTTGTTAAAAGTGGAATTTGCAAGAAGGTGCACAGATAGGCCTAGGAGAAGTTTCAGGAATTTGACTTAAGTTTGGTCAACAAAGAGTGTCAAGACCAACAGATTTGGTGAGTATGAATTCAACTTCTAACCCACTGCTTGTGGAGGCAGTCATATATATTTTACTTATGCTATATCTCATCAATAAAAATACACATCCAGTAAAATTTTGAGCATGCAACCAAATTTACATGTATTTATGACCTACATAATGATATGATTATTTTTGTGCAGCGTACAAATAGAAATTTTAAAAGGCTGAGATAAAAATATATCTGTAAATAGAAGTTTTGCTACTTTCTTTCCATGCCCCATTGATTGCCTTGTAAACTGCAATTGGGAAGCCTCTGCTTTAAAACAAGTCTGTAGATGAGGTTTCCCAGAAATAATTTGTTGAGTGGAAATACTACAAGGTTGGAGGTAGATGTTTGGCAATACCTATATTTAAGAATACAGTTGAACAGAGAAAATGGAGACCACAAAGAAAACTGAGATGGAATGGCCAGAGAAGAATCATCTCACAGAAGCTGAAGGAAGACAGTAATTCTTTTGTTTATTGCATCTGCCTACACCTTATTGTTGAGTGCAGGCTCTGTGACAAGCCCATTTAGAAAAGCTAGAGACTCAGTGTAAAATAAGATGCTATCTTTCCCTAAAAGTGGCAAAAATAAATCTGTAATTATATTACAAGGTCATAAAGCTTTATGAAAGCACTTATGATCATGTAATATAAATTATGTACATTTATAATTACACATAAGAACACATTCTGCATTCTTAATGGAGTGTGTATTTATACACGTCAGGGAGATAGAATGCTTCAGAAAGTTTCTCAGAAGAGGTCGTGGCTGAACTGAGCCTTTTTTCTTGTCGAATAGGAGTTAGGTAGAGAAAGCTTAAGAATACTAAATAAATGCCTATGACTCAGATCTTATAGAAAAACAAAATTATCAAAACAGTACAAGATGCCATCTTCCTGCTATAGGTCACCTCACGAATACATGGAAGTACTGGCTCCTTTATATTCCTGAGGGTTATTACATTATTGCAAATTGTTACAGATAACAGTACTCACATTTAAATGAGAATTTTTAAATACCTTTCTCTATTTATAGCAGGAAAGTAGTTCTCCACTTCTGCTCCCTGGAGGCATTCATTAGGAGAAGTGTAATGAAGCAGGCAAACAGGTGCTTTTTATGTGCCATTTATAAAGGGCTATAGCAGTGCTCTTACCATCCCTTCAGATTCCAACTGGGAGCACACGTCATCAGCTGAGCTAATAGCTCACAGCAGGGTCCTTTCCTGTGCTCCCCATAAATATTCAGTTTTATCTTCCTCTGCCTGGTGATCGATCATCAGCACAATGTACAGAGAAGGACAGAAAAAATAAATACAGAAATGTATGATTTCTGGGTCATAAATCCAAAGAAGTTTTGGCATAGTAAGATTTAAGAAATAAACACTGAAGATAGGGTTGGTGCATGAGTTATAAAACCTCTGCTGATTGTTACTATTAACAATTTCCCTAAATCCCCAATATCCAGGGAAAAATAATTCTATCCAGGGGCGATATCTTTCTTCCGTTGCTTCTTGATCTCTCCTTGGTAACTCATGTCTGTGGGAAGTGGTAACATTTACAACCATTCTTAACAGGTTCATCATATAAGCATTACATGAAGTCTTCGTTCATTTCACTTGCCAGTAATTCAATGTTTTAATTACTTGAATACTTGAACACATGTCAATTTGATATATTATTTCCTTCTAACATCCACAGAGTAGAGAATCACTTTAATTCCTAAAAGATTACTTACAAAATTATCTGAATGAGGCAAATTGAGGAAAACTAACAAAAATTATTGTCCAGTTTAGATAGGGACCCATGATTCCGGTAAAATTTCTCAATATGTACTTAGAATTGGCTTGGAAAACTATTCTTAACAATTTCTAATAGGATACAAGAATACAGTGTTCTGTAGTTGGGAATTCAATGTTTTAATCATGGTAGAGATTATATAATACTGAAGTATGTAGTTATTCTTAAATGGTCAGCAATTGTTACCTCTTTGCAGAAAAGAAATGGAATCTTAAGTTAACAAAATCAGTTATAATCATTTTAAGTATGGTAAAATAAAGCCATGATAGAATGCAAGCATTGAGGATATCCTCTTCCAACAGCTTAAGAGCAAACATTCGTAAGGAAGGGTTAGAAATGAAAAGAGATCTTGGAGTTGGATAAATGATCTCTGAATAAGGACCAGTAGTGAGCGCAATGGCATAAAATCAGATTATAATTTTTCTTCTAACTTTAGGATTATGATTTGGCTTTGAGTAGCAGAGACTCAGAAAAAAAAGAGAGCTTAACCAAGAACATGTGTGTGTCTCTTTCTCTTAAGTCTGATGGTAGCAGTCCACAGCTGGTGAGGTGAAAACTTAATTTTTTAAGCTCCTACTCAGCCATTTCTGACATATGGCCCTTCTCAATGTTCAAGATAACATCTGGAGCTCCTGATTTTATATCCATTTTCTCCACAGCAGAAGAAAAGATGAAGGAGAAAGAGGCAGAGGATGGGTACTGGTGCCACACATGTTGATTCCATGTACACGTCTTAGCCATGACTCGGTCACATAGCATACTCAGCTGCAAGGTTCATGGGGAAAATACCTGCTTTGTCTTTCTCCCCCAGCTAAAAGCTGAGAATTCTATTATTATTACATAAGAGGAGAATGGATATTGGAGGGCAAACAGCAGTCTGTACCCTGGCTGCGTCAACAGATAGGATGTGTTAACTAAGCAGGTCTAGGATGTGTGCAGTGTGCAAGGCCCAGCAGGTTGAGGGATAGATTAGGCTATCAAATTCCCCACCATCTGGTACTCTGGGCCCCACTTGGCCACAGGGGCCACCTTGACCCCAGAGAGAGTATGGTATGGCAATGGTTGAGGTTATGCCCCAGTATCCAGGGAGAAGGTCATGGTGGTGTCCATCCTAACTCTAGTCTGGCCACACTACAGAAGTCTCTTACCCACCCCCAATCCAGGTACCCAATATGGAGGTTGCAATGCCTCTGGCAAGAGAATATACCTAGCTCAACTTCTCCGCCCTGTTCAGGACAAAGTATGTGGATCCAGGGGCTGACAAGAAATGGAACCCAGTTGCAGTCAGGTTCCATAGCCTTGAGATGTGGGCAGGCCCTCAGCAGTCCTGTGGATCTGCACATGCCCCATGAGTATTCCAAGTTGACCTTGGAAGATACTTTATTCCTTGTTCCCACCATCCTGAATCTGGCTTATGTTTTTCTTTTCTGGCCAGCTCCTTGGAGCCTCAGGAGATAAGCCACAAAATATATAATCTCAATTTTAGTGATTCCTAATAGGATCTGATAATTGCATTTGAAACAGGCATTTCATCATATAAAGATAAATGATAGCATTCTTGCCAATTTAAAATTGATAAGTAATTATTTGCTTAGAATGTAATTAAATGGAAAACATAAAAATGCTGTGACAAGTTGGAAGAATTATTGTAGAAGAGGAAAAAACTTTGTGTTTTTGTACTTTTATAATCATTTTCCATCTCTTGGATTCTGAAAAAGGCCCCCACATTTTTATTTTGCACTAGGCCCTACAAATTATGTTGCTAGCCCAGTAGATGTTTTCCTACTGAAATATGAGCATATATTATATTTAAGGCATTGGAGGAAAGTTTGTAAAATTTTATGAAAGATTAGAACATCTACCTTTGTGTGTCTAAGTGTGCCCTTCTTGTCGGATGTCAAACAAGGTTAGATGCTCTCCTTCACCTCATTATCTACTTAGTCACTGTCCACAGCCAAGTACGATATTAATACCAATAAGACTGTGTGCAGATCAAGTTTGGTATTAGCATTAGATGCAAAATGCCTTGTCAATAAATCTCTGTGCATATTGCCTCAATAGCCACAATTTAATTTTCAGCATGTTTTGTTGTGTTAAAGAAATGCTGAAGGTCTTCTGTGTTTTTCTAAGTCTTTTGGAATAATTTCCCCCTTTCCTACCTCTGTCTAATTCTGACAATTCCTCTGTATATAAATAGAAAAGGCAATTTCTACTCTAAAAGATGAGATTACATAAATGAATTTATTCTCTTGTTTTCCTCTGGCTGTGGCCCACCTACTCAGGGTTCTGTTTATAAAGCTAGCTTGGCATGTAATTTGGTTGCCTAATGGAATGGAGGTGAATAACAAGTGGTTCCACTGTAGAATAATCATGTACAAGACGGATGAAGTAGAATGTTTGGTTTCAAGATTTTCCTGCACTATTAGTCCTTTGAGAAATACATTTTAACTTTACTCAATACATATTTTGCCACCATTATACCGCACATTTTCGATTCTTACAAAATGCACCCATGTGCTAGGCCAAAACTGATGTTTCCAGACCATTGTTTTCTAATAAAACAACAACTTGACAAGATACATTTTTAGCCACAAATACAGCTCTTTCAAGGTTGTACTATGTCAAAACACTCTGTGATAAGATGGTATTCTGAGGAGTTGCTGCTGATGTATAACACCGTATTACTTCTTTCATTGAATAAATTCATCAGTGCCGCAGCAAACCAGCCATTAGCATTCATACTACTGGTAAAATTCAAGGCTAAGAAATTGGAAGAGAAATCAGTTAAAGATGAAATTTCATTTTAGCAAGCCACAGTAGGATCTTAATATATAAACTAATTTTGTCATTCAATAAATTTAGTGACAGCTTATTATGTATTGATCTAGATACTGAAGATATACCAGGGACAATGTCAAAAATTCTCACCCTCTTGGAGCTTATGTTCTCATGAACAGGTAGGACATATTTAATTAGTTAAGTTTAGGAATTATATAGCGTAGGTCTTGTTTTCTTTTCATGAATTAGATTATGAGGATGCCATTTGCAAACATTACTGGGCAAGATAAGATAGTGGTAAGGAACTTGAGCTCTAAAATTAGGCAAACTGGGGTTTATTCAAGGATCTTACTCTTAAAAGAGCTTACTCCTGACTTTTGGCAAATAGCTTGAGTTTTGAGCCCTGGCTTTGATATCCATAAGGGGGGCAACAAATACTTGATTGCCATGAAAATGAAAACAGATAATGCTTGGAAAGTAATTGGCATAGTTCCTGAAAGATAGTTGACATCCAATAATTGCTTTCTGTGTGTTATCGGTAATAATATTATTTAATGTCCATATTCTTACAGGAAGATTTTGGTTAAATGTCTGAACCTCCAGCTTTAAATTCTGTAACAGCTCGATGAATTAAGGTTACTATATGGCATTGCCTTTCAAATTTTTCTGTGCATGAAAATCCTTGGGGATCTTGTTAAAATGCATATTCTTATTCAGTAGATCTGGAGTGGGGCCTGACACCGTGTGTTTCTAAGAAGCTTATAGGTGATGTCAGCAATGAGGCTCTGCTCTGAGGATCATAATAAAACACCATGCTTTGACAACAGTAAGCAAAATAGTAAGACTTGCCACTACAGGCCAATATTAAGCAAAAGGTGTGTTTTGAAACAATAGGGAATGTCAGTTTTCTCAATTGATAAGGTATATTAATAAACCAAAGGATAATAAGGGAAATACTTTATTATAAAATATACTTACATGAGTAGTGGAGTATGCGGAGGTTTCAGAGACACCTGAACAGGAGTCACTGTTCTCTGGCTTTTGCATCTGGAGAATCTTTCTGACCTAACTACCTTAGACCACAGTGATGAATTTAGGCTTTTTCGTATAAAGACTACTGAAACTTTTCATCTGGCCTACCCTACCAGAAATGACTTACTCTGATTTTTTTTATCTGAGTGTATAAAACACATTGGTATGGTTCAGTCAGGCATACACATCATGAGAAATCCTGGGTATAACAGTGTATCAAGACTCAGCAATCCCACTTCCAGGTGTATACCCATGAAAAGTGAAAACATATGTTCACATGAAAACTTGTACACAAATATTCATAACAACATCATGCATAATGCCACCAAAGTGGAAACAACCCTAATGTCTGTTGATTGAGTAGATTAAAAATTTGGTATAGTCATACAGTAAAATATTACTCATAGAAATAAAGTACTTATACATGCTATAATATGAATGACCTTTGCAAACATCATGCCAAGTAAAAGAAGACAAACACAAGGGACTATAGAGTGTACAACTTAATTTATATAAAATGTCCAGAAAAGGGAAATCCATACAGACAGAAAATAGATTAGTGGTTACCAGGGGTTGAGGAAAGGGGAGAATGTGGAGTGACTGAAAATGGGTAGGGATTTTTTTGGGGAGGTGATAAAAATGTTCTAAAATTAGATAGTGATGTTTGCACAATCATGTGAATATACTAAACCACTGAACTGTACATATTAAAATGGGAATTTCAAAATAAAAGTATGTCAAGTGCTCAATACTTCAGTAGCTAGCAATCTTTAAACAAAATACTTGAGAACAGTAAGTTCTCATTATTATTTAACTGTTTTAAAAGAACTCAGTTTTATAGGATAGGTCAATGGTAGCTTGAAAATAGAAATAATTTTTTTGTGGTCCCTCACCTCAAGAGGTAGAGCCTATTTCCTTTCTCTTTGAAACTGAGACGGCCTCATGACTTGCTTAGACTCATAGAATGTGGTAGATTGGATGTGTGAGAGCTCCAAAAGAAATTGTGGCTTGCATTCTCACTTTCTTAGAAAACTATAGGCATGTGACCAAGCATGGCAAGAGAGACCACAGGAGTCTCAGCTTTCCTAACCCTCATAGTGTCTCCGCCAGAGGCCAAATGCAAGAATGGGCTCAGCAACAAAGCTTTCAGGCAGAGCCTGGTATAAATTGCCTACCCATGGGATTCTGAGCAAATAAATGATTATGTTAAATGACTAAGTTCTAGGGTTGTTGATTACATAGTAAGGTCCTATTTAGTGGACTAGATACAATGGGATTTTGCTGATGACCACATTAAAAATAAGACTAAAATATCTGTTAGCATCTGACCAGAGCTTTCTTTTTATCTTCTTTATATTCTCATTTTCATCACTATCCTTGGTTTTCAAACATCTTTCTAGCTTGATTGTCTTCTGAATTAATAAAAGCCTGACCTCTAACATACCCTAGCAATATCTAAGAAACTTTATGGGATAGGTTCAAATGCATACCTGATCTTGTGCCAGAGAGAAAGACACTGACTGAAAGACCTGAAATTCATTCGTTTTCTGCTCTTTGTTTCCTAGAATACTATTTAAGAGCCTGGCTTCACAAGATGCCAGCTATCAAGCAGCAAAAAGATTTCTTAGTCTATTATCTATGTTATTTACATACATATTTGTATGTTGACGTATAAAAACAATCTTGGTAACTGAATGGTCACTTAACTTTTTTTAATTTTTGGAGACAGTCTCATTCTGTCATCCAGGCTGGAGTACAGTGGTGCCATCTCGGCTTACTGGAACCTCTGCCTCCCGAGTTCAAGTGATTCTCATGCTTCAGTCTCCCGAGGAGCTGGGATTTCAGGAATGCACCACCAGCAGCTATTCTTTTTTTTTTTTTTTTTTTTTTAGCAGAGACAAGGTTTCATCATGTCAGCACAGACTGGTCTCAAACTCCTGGCTTCAAGTAATCCACCTGCCTTGGCCTCCCAAAGTGCTGGGATTATAGGCTTGGGTTACCGTGCCCAGCCTTAATTTTTGATTTAGATGTTCCAGACTGCAGAGCACTGTTCCCTGGCCTTTGTGGCATTCCATAGGTATCACTGTTCATCACTATTGCTATCACCAACAACAGCCACATCTTGAGTGCCTACTAAGTATAATGAACCACGTTTTGCATGTAGACTAGTCCCCAAGTACTTGCCTGTTTGATAATGCTTAACTTTATACAATAGTGACAATTATCATTGTCTTTAATATATCTAACAATGATTGTTAGGTAAGTTAAATAGTGATTCATTTTATATGATACTTATTGAATCACTACCAGGTATCAGCAATTTTCTAGACATTGACGATACAGCAAAAAATTCCTGCCTTTATAGAGTATATATTTTAGTGGAGGGACAGTAAAAAAATCTATAGATTATGAGATATGTCCAACAGTGAAAAATACTATGGAGAAAAATTAAGCTGAGGGTGGCTAAAGAATGCTGTTGGGTAGGATATTACAATTTAAATAGAGGAGTCAAATTGTAATGCAAGTCCAAAAAAAAATCCTTGGCCAACACAGTGGAGGTCTCTGGAGAAAATATTCCCCTTCAAAGTTGTCCTACGTCAGGAAAAAAATGACTGGAACTTTACACACATACCTTGTGTGGTCATTGGATGTAGGGTTATCACCTCAGGGGAGGTGACTTTCATGCTCAAGGAAGATCTTGAGAGAGTGACAGTGTGAGACTCTGCTAACCACAGTTCTACATTTGGGCAGCAATTTCCCTCATGACAGAAGATCTAGATGGGGTATCTTCATGCCTAACATAGGAACCAACAGAGCATTTGGAACCAAGGAGTGACATGATATGACTGACATTAGACAATCACTCTGGCTGTCATGTGGTGAACAGACTGTATGGAGACCAGGGGCAGACTTAACGAAGACAAAGGCAACATTAATGGAAACAAAGGCAGAATGAAGGAGACAGGGTAGAAGATTATCTTAATACAGATAAGAGATGATTATGGTTTGGACCAAGGTAGTGGCAATGGCGGTAGTAGAAAAGGCTAAAATTCCGACTGTATTTTAAAGCTTGGACTAACAAAACTTATTGATGAATGTTGGGTGTCAGAATAGGAGAGCAATAAATAATAACTTTAAATTTTGTGATGGGCTGAGCAACTAAAAATGCTGTTACCACTATTTAGATAAGGAAGTTCATAAGAAGGATATCAGGAATTTGGTTTGAGATCTGTAAAGTTGTGATGTCCATTCTATGTCAGAGTATAGATGTTGAGTAGATAGATGGACATACAAATCTGTAGGTCTGGGCCTAATTCTAGGCTACAGATGTAAGTTTTAGAGTCATTAACATATGGATGACAAAAACCTGAATTGACTGAATCATTCAATTAGTTAGTGTAGACAGGAAAGAAGAGTGAACTGAACCCTGGCGCTGCACTGTGTAATGATTGTGGAGGTGAGTAAAACATCAGTGGAGCCTCAAAAGAAGAGGTTGGTATGGTAAGAAAAAATCCAGGAGAGGTGGGTATCCTGAGGACCAAACAAAAAAGTGTTTCAAGGAGGAGAAATGGTCAAATGTCACATGTTTCTGATAGGTCGAGATGATCAAAAATTGACTCCTGGATTTAGCAACGTGCCGGTTATTTGTGGACACTGAAAAGAGAAGTTTCAGGGAAGTGGTGGGCAAACACCTGTTTAAATGGATTCAGGAAAGACTGGTTGAAAGGCTTTAGGATAGTGAATGAAACAACTCTTCTGAGGTGATTTGCTATAAAGCGTAGAAGAGAAATAGCATTAAGGAAGGGAAAAGTGGGTTTTAAAATATGTTCAGAATGATCCAGGAGAGAGGAAAAACTGAAGATGTAAACGAGAGGACAATTACAAGGGTGATGTTCTTGAGTGGGGTAGGAGAGATTGAATCAAATGCACAATGTGCCCTGCTAATTCCATCTTAAGTCAGGAGGGTAGTCAGGATTTACAAACACAGATGCAGGTAGGTAGAGCAATTGTAGAATGAGACTGGTGGAGGTTGTCTTCTGCTTGCCTTTTTTTTTTGACAGCACAATTGGAATCAAAGGCATCACTGGAAATTAGGAAAATGGGAAGGATTTGTTGGCAGTTGATGAAAGAAGCAATGGTATGAAATTGTTTTCTAGAACAGTGGTCCCCAACCTCTTTGGCACCAGGGACCCGTTTCGTGGAAGAATTTTTTTTTTTTTTTTTTTTTATTACAGATGGTGGCAGGGGGAATAGTTTTGGGATGAAACCATTCCACCTCAGTTCCTCAGACATTAGTTAGAATCTCATAATGAGCATGTAACCTAGATCCCCTGCATGCACAGTTCACAACAGGGTTCCCCCCTCCTATGAGTATCTGATGCCACCACTGAACTGACAGGAGGTGGAGTTCAAACAGTGATGCTTGCTTGCCTACAGCTCACCTCCTGCTGTGTGGCCCTGTTCCTAACAGGCCACAGACTGGTACCGGTATGCAGCTGGTGGATCGGGGGACCCACGTTCTAGAACATAGAGAAACTATGGTTGAATAATTATTGGAGTTATTAAAAAGAGTGAGTTAGAAAAGTAAACAGTGGTTATTGAGTAGGATGTCAGAAACTAAGATATGGAGTGGATATGTTTATTGGTAATATCAAATCTAGCTCCTAATCCTGTGTATGAAATTAGATGTTGACCACACATGGTGGTTCATGCCTGTAATCCCAATCCTTTGGGAGGTTGAGGCGGGTGGGTTACTTGAGCCCAGGAGTTTGCATCCAGCCTGGGCAACATGGTGAAGCTTCATCTCTACAGAAAAAAAAAAAAAAACGCTGAGTGTGATGGGCTGTGTCTGTAGTCACAGCTACTCAGGAGGCTGAGGTGGGTGGATCACTTGAGCCTGGGAGGTCAAGGCTGAAGTGAGCCATGATTGTGCCACTGCACTCTAGCCTGGATGACAGAGTGAGACCCTATCTCCAAAAAAAAAAAAAAAAAATGGATGTAAAGATTATTGGATGAGAGCAGGTCAATGAATGATTCAAGCTTTGGAATTTCTTGATGTTAAAATCATCAAGAAATAAGATAAGAATGTTTCTAAGAAAGAATATTTCTATGGTAGAGTTTAAAGATATAAAATTAAAAACTGTGAGTTTTAGAGAGTAGAATGTGAAAAGGTCTAGAAATGGCAATGAGGAGCCAGCATGACAACTCCCCATTTCCAGGAATGAGGGAATGGGGACTGTAAGGATGAAGAAGCAACACTTGAGAGGGCTCAGGTGAAGCAGAGTCTTCAGGAGAGAACTAGATTTCAGACAGGGAGGGCAGCTGAAGGGAATTTCCAAAGATGCTGAGGGCAAAAGGGGGCTTTGCAGAGGATAGACTGCAAATTCCCCAGAAAGCTTTGAGTCTCCCCAGGTTTCTCATGTTGGAGGATGGTCATGTGGATGTGGGTCCTGGGGATGAGCGTTACCCCTGAGTATCCTGAGTATCTTGTGTTTGGCACAAACTGGGATACAGGAATAAAGAGAACTGGCTGCTGTGTATTGTAAGAACGAGTTTGCAAATTCTAAGTTTTGTGAAATGCTCAAGTTAAATGGAAACAAAACTTTGTCTGTTGCCTTAGATATCATATTTGGTGTTACATGAATGAGAAAGCCAATAGTGACAGAAATATTTAGGTCTGATTCTGTCACGCAGTTTTGTCTCTCCTTAACTCAGCATTTTTCTGATGAAATTTTCCAAAGTATATTTGCAGGAAGTGCATCTGGAATTTAAACCAGTTCCTTAAGTTGTAGACCAAGCACTGTTGAACCAAATATTAGTGTCTCAGAAAAGGGCTGTTACCAAATCCAGAAACCTGGGATGCTGTGTGCTTTTGTGTGTGTGTGTGTGTGTGTGTGTGTGTACACACACATGCACATAAGTGTACCACACAAAATTTTTACTTCCATTGTCTTTTTTTGTGCCTTATTGGAGAATTGAAGTGACCTATGTCACCTTATGTTAATGCCTAATTTAAGTTGGATCCTCCTAATATACTCACATATGCTCTTTGCTTTCTTTTTATATCCTTTTAAAAAAATATGGAAATTATTGTATGTGTATGAAAGAGGTAGATTTTTTTTTTTAGTTTAATACCTGCTTTGTCATTAGAATAGAAACTGTCTTAGAGCAGGTAGATAGAGATTGGTCTGTATCCCCAGGCCTAATATATCCCCTAGCACATAACAGACACTCAACACTATTTTGTTGGGATAAATGAAAAAAATGCAATTCTGTAGTACCTTTTAAAAAATAATTCATTGTATGTTTCTGTAGCTTGTATGAGTAGAGCAGAAAGAAAACTACATTGTTTCTCCCAAATATAATTTAGTATAATTTTGATTACAATTTTGTTAATGTAAAAGAAAAGCTGTACTTTTAAATAAAAACAAAAATAATTATAAAAGCCTGGATAAATGTTAGGTGCTAGACATGATTCTAACAACTTGTAGTGATTAATTTCATTCTCAAGACAACCTTGTGAGGTAGTTACTTTTATTATCCCATTTTACACATGGGGAGACTGAGACAAAATATTAAGAGTCATACAGTTGAAATGCAGCAGAGTTGAACATCTAAATGCAGCCTGTCTGGACCCAGAGTCCATGCTCTTAATTGCCGTGTTACCCTGCTTGTGAATCATTGTTTGTAAGATCTGATCTTGTTTTAAATATGTAATTCAGCCTATTAAAGTATTGAAAGTAAAGGAGAAATATGACATTACAGAAGATTATAAAAAGATTATTAGCAAATAACTTATTTCAGCTTTCATTAATTTGATGCATTAAACACAGCATCATGCTTTTGCCCAAAGCTAGGGAAAAACATTTGTTGTGAAAGGACAAATGCCACTATAAATTTTCATTATAATGGTTGCAAATGGATGATAATTTTTTTTGTCATCCTAATATCTCTTTCTGCAATTATAGCAAAATAACTTTATTCAGTCAAGTGCTTTCAGGCATTTTTAATATTTTTCATTTATTTTTGTCTTTTTCATAGATGGTGATGCTTGAAATTATATAATGACTTCCACTTTTTCAAAATTAGACTTTGTAGGAATAAAGAATTAGGTATGATAGCCCAATGAAGCAATTTGTATCATATTTAAAGGTTGGACTATTTTAAAAGAAAAAACGTGGCAGTAAGAAGCAGTTTAAGTTAAAAGAAAATTTTTATATCATTTATATGTTTTTTCCACTTACGTCTATGAACTTTACATCTTTTACAAATCAGAAAAAAAATCTTATAAAATCAGGAAACTAATATTCTGTGTTCAGAGACTATAAAATGTAACTAAGTAAATTGTATTTTCATAGTATAATTTTATAAATTTTCCATTGAAGATATAATACTTGGAAAAAGATTTCCTTGCGAATCCTTAGAACTTCAGCTATTTTCACAATTTGCTGGCTTCATCTGTTGCTACCCAAATGGGTACAATACATAATAAAATTGCTAGACTATGCTAATCATCTTCTTTTCAAGCCGTATTCTGAAAACTCTAATGTCTTCAAAGCCAGCAGGTAATACAAATGTGTTATGTAGCCTGGTAGAAAGAGGGAAAATTGTTTAACTGGAAAATGCAAGCCCTACCTAAATATTCTTAAATTCAAAACATTTGTCTGGTCACACTCAACCTTCCCTGCTAGCTTGATGCAGACTGAGACCCTGTTCTCTGATGGATTCAGCTTCAAGCCCTTCAGGAAATCCCATCTACTTCTCTGACCACATATCATCTGGCTAAGGGTTTCCATATTTCTAGATCTTTCTTTGTGCTACATATTTTTACATTTATCTGTCCATCTGACATTTCCAATAATATATCCTAAATTCAGCGTATCTCACGCCAAACATCTCCTTCAAATCTAGTTACTTTGAATGTTCTCCATCTCCACAAATATGGCCCCTACCACCATTCAGTTACAGACCACATATATGATGGTGGTCCCATAAGACTGTAATACTGCATTTTTGCTATACCTTTTCTATGTTTATATTAGTTCACAGATACTTAGCATTGTGTTACAGTTGCCCACAGTATTCAGTACTTTATAACATGTACAGTAACATGTTATAAAGGTTTGTAGCCTAGGAGCAGCAGGCTATACCATAAAGCCTAGGTGTATAGTAGGTTATGCCATCTAGGTTTGCGTAACTATATTCTGTGATGTTTTCACAAATACTAAATCAACTAACAATGCATCTGTTTTTTCAAGTGACTCATGACTGTACACAAACAAGAAATAAGGGGGTTTCCTTGACAACTTCCTCTGCCTTACCTCACTTCCAACCTCCCCCACCCCTTAGCTAATCCCTCACCAAAGCTATGAGTTAACCTTAACACATCTCAACCGTCTATTCACCTGCAGGTCACCAACATCGTTTCATTTACTATCATCTCTTGCTTGAACATATGTAACATCAGTTTGCAATCTTTCTATCTATTCAGCCCTCCCTACAATGTATTCTCCATACTAAAATTATAGTGTTCTAAAAACGTAAATCAAATTTTGTTACTCCTCTGCTTAACAACCTTCAATTGGCTGTCAGTGGTATCAATTGCTCTTAAAATAAAATTTGAACACCTTAATGTGGCTACAGAGTTCTTTAACATCAGGCCTGCCTCATTCTCAAGCTTCATCTAGTTTCCTTCTCCCTCTGGTCTTTGCACTATAACCTATCTGACCTCCTTTAGCTGCACCTTTATTCACACAATCCCCTCTGCCTGGGAAATTTTTGCTCTATTAACTTTGCCCAGAGCATACTTTTTCTTCCTTCAAGCATCAGGTAAGTGGCATTCCCTTGGAAAGCCTTTCCTGACCCTGCCAGACTAGAGAAAGGATTCCTTTGATATAGACACAGGAAGACACTGTTTCTTTCCATATCACTATGTATGATTGGTGTTCACCACTGTGACTATGTGGTGCAAGTCTGTCTCCTTCACTTTACTGGAAGTTCCTTTATAGCAGAGTTTTCTGCTTTTGCTCAGAGATTACATGCATCATAAATATTTTTAAGTGAACAGATGTTTAAATATATTAGTGTATAACCTAAGCCTCAGAGCAAACAGCCTCAGAGCAAACAGCATTCTTCAATTTAGAAGGACTAAAGATACCTAACAAGCATCTGCACTCCTTGGGCATTTACTGTTTGGGGATGCTGTTATTTTCCACTGCTCTGCTTGAGCCTCAGGCCACTCCATATATCCTTAGTGGGCAGACCCAACCTGGGGTTCACTGAGAACAGAGTCAGCAGCAGCTTAAGAAGAGTGGTTCTGTCACTTGAAATAGCCCCTCCAGCTGTATCCCACATATCTTAGCGATGGTACCATAAACATCAGCTGACCGCCTCAGTGTGGTTTATAACAGTGGTTTGTACTTTAAGTAGCAAATTGAGCTTTGCTGTCTTCTCCTTTCCAAGGTCCTTTGCAGACTGACATATATAGTGCTATTGTTTTTTAACAATAATTCTGAGACAGGTGTAGGAGTGATCAACTACATTCATTCAGAAAATGACCCTCCCTAAAGGGGGAAAATAATTCTACTGTATTCCTGGATGTGGATAACTTCTGTTAAAATATATTGGTTGCATGTTTCTCTGAAAGTGTTCAAATTATGTGCTATAGCTCCACTGAAAAATCATAAACTCTTTTGGGTCAGACGATAGTATCTTTCACTTTGTTTCTTTCCAACAGACAAATGCTGTGTTGTGAACACTGGAAATTTCATAAACACCACTCTCTGGAAAGCCAGGAATAATGACAAATTACAAAAAAATAAGATATGGCAGTTCTTCTCGAAAATTGGATACTTGGCACATAGAAAGTTTATTATATTTTGATGGTGATAAAAATGAATATTAGCAACTCCGAAAATCCAACATATATTACCTTGTTTTCGGGGAGTATATTAAAAAATATCATAAAGATTATGTTATTTCAACCACATATACATTAGTATACACTGCTAATAAATAAAAACATTTATTTTTATAACATAACCAACATTATAATAATTATCAAATTAATAATTACCTAATTCTGTATAATAGCCAGTTTGTACTGAAAGTTTTCTAATTATCTTAAAGAGTCTTTTTGTAGTTGACTGAAAAGGATCGAAACAAGTTACCACATTGCATTTGACATTTGTGTCTCTTAAGCGTCTTTATGTCCTAAGAGTCTCCCCTTCTATTTTCCACTATGCCACAGTTTAGTGGAAGAAATTGAATCTTTTATCCTGTAGACTGTCAGTACCCTGGCTTTGGCTGATTATTTCCTTATAGTATAATTTACCTCGCCTCTTTGTCCCCTATATTTATTGGATAATTACAGTGATGTATATACAGAGAGGATTTGACTAATATTCAGTTCTTTGACAAGACATCCTGTTTGTGCTCTGTACTTCCTAGTCTATCACATCAGGAGGTACATAATCTCTGGTTCTTTCATTTCTGTTAATTCTTTAATTGACCAGTACATTTAAGTAGTATCAGCCTGATCCCTCCATTAAGAGATTTTCATCAATTTTTGACCTGATGAGTTTAAAGTTTACTAGTTATTAGCCCTATCCATTATTTAGAGTTTGGAAAGTAGCAATGTTCTAATTTTACCATTTTATCTGTACATATTCACTGTAGCTCTTCTGTCAAGAGGGATTTTATTTGGCTAACGTTTTCAGTAAGAAAAATAAGATACATTTTTTTGGATTTTTATCTTTTCTTAACAAGATTTGTTTTAAAGCTAATAAGTTATATTCAAGTACATGTTAATAATCAGGTTTTTTAATATTTCTTACAAGTAGTGCTATATCAGATGTTTCAATAAATTACAATCTCTATGCTCTTTGAAACTCAATTTCATCTAATTCAGGCCAGTAGGAGTCCCATCAAATTGGTTCCTATAACCTTTACACATGGTGTCCTAGGATCATCTTTTGCATTTTGCACCCTAGACCTTGTATCAGTCACTTCTCCATAAATTACTGTCCCTTTAGTGGGAAATAATATTTAGAAACCACGATCTGGGCTCTAAATGTATTCTTTACTAGTGGGTTAACATTGTTTCTAGGCCTTTCCAATTGAACAGAGATAGGAAGTATATACATTTTTCAAGGAAAAGTTTTTGAAGGTATACTGGGCAAGAGAAAGAAATAAAGGATATTCAAATAGGAAGAGAGGAAGTCAAATTGTCTCTGTTTGCAGATGACATGATTATATATTTAGAAAATCCCATAGTCTCAGCCCAAAGTCTCCTTAAGCTGATAAGCAACTTCAGCAAAGTCTCAGGATACAAAATCAATGTGCAAAAATCATTAACATTCCTATACACCAAGAATAGAGAAACAGAGAGCCAAATCATGAGTGAACTCCCATTCACAATTGCAACAAACAGAAAAAAATACCTAGGAATACAATTTACAAGGGATGAGAAGGACCTCTTTAAGGAGAACTACAAACCACTGCTCAAGGAAATAAGAGAGGACACAAACAAATGGAAAAACATTTCATGCTCATGGATAGGAAGAATCAATATGGTGAAAACGGCTATACTGCCCAAAGTAATTTATACATTCAATGCTATCCCCCATCAAGCTACCATTGAATTTCTTCACAGAATTAGAAAAAACTACTTTAAATTTCACATGGAACCAAAAAAGAGCATGCATAGCCCAGATAATTCTAAGAAAACACACACACACACACACACACACACACACACACACACACACACACACACACACACAGCTGGAGGCATCACAATACCTGACTTCAAACTATAGTATAAGGCTGTGGTAACCAAAACAGCATGATGCTGATACCAAAACATATAGATCAATGGAACAGAACAGAGGCCTCAGAATTAACACCACACATCTACAACCATCTGATCTTTGACAAACCTGATAAAAACAAGCAATGGGGAAAGGATTCCCTACTTAATAAATGGTATTGGGAAAACTGGCTAGCCATATGCAGAAAATTGAAACTGGACCACTTCCTTACACCTTATACAAAAATTAAGATGGATTAAAGACTTAAATGTAAGCCCTAAAACCATAAAAACCCCAGAAGAAATCCTAGACAATACCATTCAGGACATAGGCATGGGCAAAGACTTCATGAAACAAAAACACCAAAAGCAATGGCAACAAAAGCCAAAATTGACAAATGGGATCTAATTAAACTAAAGAGCTTCTGCACAGCAAAACAACAACAACAACAATAAAAAACAAAACAAAGCAAAAACTATCATCACAGTGAACAGGCAACCTGCAGAATGGGAGAACATTTTTGCAATCTATCCATCTGACAAAGGACTAATATCCAGAATCTACAAATAACTTAAACAAATTTACAAGAATAAAACAACCCCTTCAAAAAGTGGACATAGGATATGAACAGACACTTCTCAAAAGAATACATTTATGTGGTCAACAAGCACATGAAAAAAAGCTCATCATCACTGGTCATTAAATAAATGCAAATCAAAACCATAATGAGATTCCATCTCATGCCAGTTAGAATGGTGATCATTAAAAAGTCAGAAAAAAACAGACGTGGGAGAGGATGTGGAGACATAGGAATACTTTTACACTGTTGGTGAGGGTGTAAATTCTTTCAACCATTGTGGAAGACAGTGTGGCAATTCCTCCAGGATCTACAGCTAGAAATACCATTTGAACCAGCAATCCCATTGCTGAGTATATACCCAAAGTATTATAAATCATTCTGCTATGAATACACATGCACACGTATGTTTACTGCAGCATTATTCACAATAGCAAAGACTTGGAACCAACCCAAATGCCCATCAAGAGTAGACTAGATAAAGAAAATGTGGCACATATACCCCATGGAATACTATGCAGCCATAAAAAAGGATGAGTTCCTGTCCTTTGCAGGGACATGGATGAAGCTGGAAACCATCATTCTCAGCAAACTAACACAGGAACAGAAAACAAAACACCGTATTTTCTTACTCGTAAGTGGGAGTTTGACAATAAGAACACATGGACACAGGGAGGGGAACATCACACACTGGGGGCCTGTCAGGGGTGCGCGTCTGGGAAAAGATAACATTAGAACATATACCTAATGAAGATGATGGGTTGATGGGTGCAGCAAAACTCCATGACACATGTACACCTATGTGACAAACCTGCACGTTCTGTACATGTACCCCAGAACTTAAAGTATAATAAAAATTAATTAATTTTAAAAAGTTTTTGAAGGTATATACACATTTTATATTTGAATGTAAAATTACCAGGTTAATACTTCTGTGATTTTTCCTTCCATCTAATTACTTAATGCTAGACAAATAGATAAATAGGAATGAAAGTGTTTTCCCCTCCCAGGTTAAAAAACAAATTCATCCCCTGTTTTCTACTCCTTTTAGAATTTTAAATTTTTATACTTAAATCTTAGATTCATTTGCAATTTATCCTAGTACGTGGTGGAAAGAATGTATCAAATTCTATATATTTCTACATGCTTACCCAGTTGTCCTAATATCATTTATTAAAAATTTGTCTTTCTTCACTGATTTGAGATGACACTTCTATCATTACTGAATTCTATACTTGTTTGAGCCTGTTTTTGATATTCTACTAATTTTCACTGGTCTTTTAGTTTATTAAATAATATGCTGTTTTAATTAGGGATGCCTTAAAGTAGTTTAATATGAGCTATGATAGTTCCCCCACCATATACACTTCAGCCTTTCTTTTATTAATTTTTTCATATTTATCCTTTTTAAAAAATTTCATCACCAACTTGTCTTGTTCCGAGGAAGAACATTATGGAACTTTTATTTGAATTAATTCATTTACAGAATTAACTTAGAATTAACACCTTTATGAAGTTGAATATTCATATTCAAGAAATATATATCCATTTGGTCATGTATCCTTTGCATCTTTAATGAGTCTTCATATTTTTCCTTATATCTCTTATTAGAGTTTTTCAAGTTTATTGCTATACAGTTTATTATTATTATTTTATTGTAAATAAAACCTTCCATTCCATTATATCTGGCTAAGTCTATTGGTTTGGAGATGTTAATTATATATCCAGCCAGTTTACTAAACTTTTATTGTTTGCAATAGATTATTATTGATTTTTGGGGGTTTTCCAGTTATAATATCTTAGCATATGAAGATAATCTTCTTTTTAAATTCTTATGCTAAATATATGAATATGCCATATATAAATATACAGGTTGACTATCCCTTATGTGAAATGCTTGGGACCAGAGGTGTTTTGGGTTTCAATTTTGTTCTGATTTTAGAATAACTGCATATACATAATGAGATATCTTAGGAATGGGACCCAGATCCAAACATAAAATCCATTTATGTTTTATGTGCACCTTATACACATAACCTAAAGGTAATCTTATACAATATTTTTAAATATTTTGAGCACAAAATAATGTTTTTACTGTTTTGACTGTGACCCATCACTTGAGGTCAGGTGTGGAATTTTCCACTTGTGGTGTCATGTTGGTGCTCAAATTTTCAGATTTTGGAGCATTTTGAATTTCAGATTTTTGGATTCTGGATTAGAGATGTTCACTGTGTGTGTGTGTGTGTGTGTGTGTGTGTGTGTGTGGAATCACCACTTAGGTAATACCTCTAGTTTATTGTGAAATACAATAGAAGATGCTAGGTACATTTGTTTTGTTATAGACTTTAAAGGTAATGGTGCTAGGGTGTCCTCGTTAATTAACTGTTTACTTTTGAATTGGAGTAATACAAATTTTATTAAGAAAATTTCTATTTGTAATTTTTTTCTAGATCTATTAATGTGTATTATATTAACAAATTTCCAAATTTAGAATCAAACATACAAAACAATAGTTTGAGCAATTATTCAAGAAAGTCTTATTTCTTTACCAATTTTCATCAGTGTTTCATACTTTTGCCCCTTTTTGTTTACCGTTCTCCCTCCCTCTCCGTGTGTGTGTGTGTGTGTGTGTGTGTGTGCATGTGTGTGTGTCTGTGTGTGTGTGTGGTGTAGGCATAGGTATGTGAGCATGTCTGTGAGCAGGCATATGTATATGTTTTTTCTGAACCATTTTTGACTAAATTGGTGGTATTATTCCCATTTACTAAAAAAATAGTCCAGTGTGTACTGAAGGCTTGTGCTTTTTTCTAATAGTTACTTTAAGATACACTCAGTTAATTTTTTATCAGTACTATCTACCATCTTTATAATGTAACAATAATAAAATTAGCTAGTAATGTTTTCATTCCTTTATCCCTTTCCTCCCTGGATTTTCACTCCTTATCCCCAGTGAGGAGTGAACTTTGTATAATTCCTACATTGTGTCTATCTTAGGTATTAGTTGTTGGCTGTAATAGACTTCCTTTGTCAAAGAACACCTTGTTTATACTCTATTTGGTTATGTTATTTCCATTAATTTGTGTTAGCTTTAAATTTACATAAAGTCAATTTACTTTAGTCACAGTTTTACAGAAAAGTTGCTGAGACTTACCTTGAATTCTTGGTGGGCTTCCTCTCTAATAAATTCTCAGAAAATGGACCTTGTGTTTAATATTCCTTGCAAATTTATAACAGCAATTGAAAATTAGTTTGGCTCAATTCAAAATCCTGAGTTTATACTTTTTAAGTATTTGTCTCTGTCATTTTATCCTATAAGGTGTTGCTGTAATGTTCGTTGCCAATGCAATTATCCTTTCCTTTCCTTTACACTGATTTGGTCTTTTTGCCTAGTGCTAAATAATTCTTTCTTTAAGCCCAGTAGTTTTACTAGAAAATATCTCAGTGTGGCAATTCTCTGATACCTTTCCCAGTTGCATGATGTACCTTTGCAAATATGTAGGTTCAAGCCCTTTTAAAAATGTATTGTATGAATAATTGTTACTATTTGTGCTGATCATATTTTTTGTCTTCTTAGGATTACCTATTATATCTATGTTGTTTTTTCCTTTTTTGTTTTTGTCCAACCTGTTTTTATCTGTATATCTATTTGTGTAATTTCTATTTGATATTTTTCCTCCTTGATAGCGTTTGTTTTTCTTACCTTACCTTCTATAATATCTCTTCAATTTTATTTAATTTGAGCTGTCCTTATTGAATTTTTTCCCTTTTAAAAAAAATTTTTGTCCTTAATTCTGAAAGCTCTATTTTCAAGTATTTTTCTTATTTTGTAATTTCATTTTGAGATTTTTCTTTGATTAGTACTTTTAATCAATCACTTTAGAGTTTTCTTAATTGACTGTTGCTGTTTTCTTATGTTTATGCGCTATATTAAAGTTTACTTCTAATTTATCATCAGATTTTTTAGTGGGTCTTCAGGTTTTTGTATTATTTTCTTCCAATATATTTATACAAGGTTTGGTCACAATCCATTTCTTTTGTTCACATTGAATGATAAGGATTTTCTTATACTGTGAGGGGAACAGTCTTGCTGTGTGGAGTGGGTCAGGATAGTTTCATTACTTGAGAGCTTTCTGTTTTGTTGTCAATATAAAATATTGAAAATATAACTTCTTTGTTTGGCCATATCCAAAGTTCTAAGATCTGCCTCCTTGGCACCTCCCCCTCATCTACTACCTAGAATATGAAAATTGTTTCTCCTTCACTCCTAGGGTTTTTTTCCTATTAAGCTTACCATTTCTTCACAGTTTTCCTCCTCCAGTTCAGGGGGAGATCTCCATCTTTCCAAAAAAATGAGTTTTTGATAAATTATTCTAAAATCTTTCATGGGCCAACTTAATTAGTGCCCTCAAAGATTTTCCCTAGTAGGTCCTCATAGTTTTTGGCCCCCTCCTTCACATTGGAGTCAGTGTATCCTTTTCTCGATTTTCACAAATTGTTCTTAGCTGTACATGGTTGAGGATTCCAAAATGAGATTACTCCACTACTGTATGTGAATTTTGTGGGTTACTTATGGTTTCTGGATTTTTGATAATTTTGATATCACAGAGTGCTCCTTTCTCTACCCTGTCCTATCTTTGTCTTGCACAGGTCATCCTGCTAGTGGTGGTAAGATACCATCAACTTCTATTCTCAGAAGTTGATGGGGTATTTCATCACTAGATCTTTCTGCAGATGTCCATGGATTTTTTGTATTTTCTTTTTACTATTCTTTTTGTTTAATGACAAGATTGAAGAGATTTTTAAAAGTACACCTATAAATCTCTTCTTTACATACTACCTACACTTTCAACTCTGTCCTCTTCATTTTCACAATTTGCTGAAAGTATTTATACCATTTTAAAGTATAGTTATTTTGGCTTTTAAAAGACAGAGAAGAGAAATATATTTTCACTGTCATTACAAAAGAAAACAAAATTTTCAGTATGAGTTTTTAACACATATAGTAATATTGTCATGAAAATACGTACTTTTTTGACATCAATACTTTATAAAGTGCTTGTCAATCAAATATGTGAAAACAGATGTGAATATTTAAATGACCCTGTGGATATAAAGTTCAAGTGGGGTCAACATATGTGGATTACTTTTCTTTTTGGAGTTAAAACCATTATTGTTTCTGATTTTTAAAAATCTTTTTTGTTTTTTTTGTTTTTTGAGACAGAGTCTCACTCCATCACCAGGCACCAGGCTGGAATGAATACAGTGGCGCAACCTCGGCTCACTGCAACCTCCACCTCCTGGGTTCAAGCAATTCTCCTGCCTCAGCCTCCCGAGTAGCTGGGACTACAGGCGCGTGCCACCACGCCCAGCTAATTTTTTTGTAGTTTTAGTAGAGACGGGGTTTCACCATGTTGGCCAGGATGGTCTCGATCTCTTGACCTCGTGATCCGCCTGCCTCGGCCTCCCAAAGTGCTGGGATTAAGCCTGAACCAAGCTTGAAGGTCATTAGTGTGGCAAATTTGACTAGCGGTCTTTGGAAAATAATTCTTACAAAATTACTGTCATACAGAGTGGCAGACACATCCTAGCTTGACTCCTTGTATCACAAAGTCACTCTCTTGATTAGGTTATGTTGTACTGCAAAGGTGATGGAATGTTGTTCCATTGCTTTACATTGTATAAAATTCTGCTTTGGCAGAATAGAGTCAGAGATTCTTCTATGGGTCTTGAAGAAACGAAGAGCCAAGTTGTGAACTGCCTATGGAGCAGGCCACATGGCAGAAACCTTAGGCAGCCTTAGCACCTGAGGGTGTCTTCATCAGCCAGGAGAAGATGCATTCTTCTAACAACCTGAATGGGTTTAGGATGCAGATTTCTACTTTAGTGGGTCTCCAGATGAGGACATGGGAAAGCTGAAACAGAGGACCCACCTGTCAGTTGTGCCTTGACTGCTGACCTGCAGAAGGTGTGAGATTGTAGATTTGCAGTGTTTTAAGCTGCTAAGTTTTTGGCTATTTATTGTTCATCCATAGAAAACAAATACAGTATTATAACGACAAAGTGAAGGGAGGGGAGAAGGGAAAAGAGAAAAGGAAGGAAAATCATGTTGAGGCAGGTACTTTGCGATGTCAGTAATGACTGGAATCTTTCAAACTCACAGGCTTTTTTACAAAAACATTAAAAAATGACATTGTACTTTTAGAATTAATATTTATTTCTGGGTGGTTGGCAAATCTCGTGTGAAATATCTTTTGCTTCCAAATTATTTTTTAGCAAGGCTTAGTATCTTAAAATCATGTCGAGTGTGTGTGTGTGTGTGTGTGTGTGTGTGTGTGTCTGTGTGTGTAGATAATAGCATACAGTATCTCCTCACTTAACATCATCCACAAGTTCTTGGAAACTATGACTATAAACAAAACCATGTGTTATGCAACCATTTTTTTTCTCATAAATGTTATAAAGAAATGTTAGAGAAAATGATGTTATTTGAGGACCTGCTGTTTATCATTTCCCTTAAAGTCACAGTTTCCAAGAATGTATTGATGAAATTAAGTGAGGACTTACTGTATATTTATGTCTTTTAATACATGCACAGTGTGCATATGCTTATGTGTACACATCCCCCCCATGAATACACATAGTCTGAAATTATTTAACATTAATTCTTCTATGTCTTATAATGAAAATTCCCTTCTCTGTATGGCTTATTAATTACTTTAAGCAAAAATAAATGAAAAATATATTTAAGTTCAAAATAACAACTGGTACATAAAAATGCGTAATGAAATAAATACAATTTCATGTGCTCTACTGATGCTTTTGATACAGTTGTAGTTCTGTCTTAGTTATGCATTATCAAAGGTAATAAAGTAATATAATTTTAATAAGATAAATATTTTAATTTAAATAAAAGCATTGAATTAGAAGAAAGGTATGGTAAATAGAAAATTCAAAATATGATGGTAAATAATATTTCAAAACAGAATTCTTTATTTGGAAAATATGCCATTTTAGCATTTGATCCTGGAGTTCCTATGGCATGGTGTAAAGACTCAGCTGCTATTGAGACCCACAGGTATTTAAAGACTTTAAAAAATATAATAGGTATATTAGATATTCATTGCATGTTAGAAATACCTTTAGAATCTTCTAGTCACGTTTTATAGATGAGGAAAGGTCAGGTTAAGTCACTCATTCAAAATACCATAGTAGGCAAATGGACAAACTAGGATTTGAAACTATGCCCTGACTTATTTGTAGTTCATTTTTCTTTCCATTATTCTACAGTGCCTCTACTTTGGCTGGTAGATCTTAAAATGTATGCTTGTAATGGCAAATATTTGAGTATTTTTTATGTTATGTATTGAATCATAACAACCCTATGGAGTTAACCCTTTTGTTACCCACATTTTAAGGAAGAGGAGACTGAAGCTAACTGAACTTATGTAATTGCCCAATGACATATTACTGGAAAATGGGAAAGTGAGAATTCAAACTCTATAACATAAACTATTGACATATTTTCCTTTTTATACTCTTTTTTATTGGTTGACTCTTTTGCTTTTCTTGGCTTTTCCTCTCTTAACTCCATCTCATTGTCCAAATGGGGTTGGATATGGCAAACATTGTCGAGGATGGGAAATTCCAGGCTCTTTCTCATCTCATGGCATCCTTAGCATGACTGAGACCAAGAAATATATTTTCTGTTCTTAATTTCTGCCGCTTTCTCACTGGAGTTGTTCAGAAGGGACAGGTTGAGATGAATCCTAGGATTTCTTTACTGGGAGACTTTATTATCCCTTCAATCTCATTACTAGCCATTGGTATGTTCAGGTTTCAGCTTTCTCCATGGTTCAATATTTCTGGTTGTATATATCTAGGTATTTATCTATTATTGGTTTTCCAATTTGTTGGCAGATAGTTGCTCATAGTAGCCACTAATAATCCTTTGCATGTCTGCAATATCAGTTGCAATGTCTTTTTCCTCTTTTTCATCTCTGATTTTATTTATTTGTATTTTTTTCTTTTTTTCAGTCTGACTAAAGGTTTGTTAATATTGTTTAACGTTTCAAAAAAACAACATTTTGTTTTATTGATCTTTTGTACATTTTTACTTACAATGTTATTTATTTCTACTCTGGTCTTGGTTATTTTATTCTCATAATTTTGAGTTTTGGTTTTATAGTTCTTTAAGGTGTATCATTAGATTGTTTATTTAAAGCTTTTCCCCCTTTTGATGTAGGCACTTATAGCTATAAGCTTCCCTCTGAGTATTGCTTTTGCTGTATCCCATAGGTTTTCATATGTTATGTGTCTATTGTCATTTGTTGCAAGAAATATTTCAGTTTTATTCTTAATTTCTTCATTGACTCACTGGTCCTTCAGGAGCATATTGTCTAATTTCTATGTATTTGTATAGTTTCCAAAATTCCTCTTGTTATTAATTGTTAGTTTCATTTCATGGCAGTCCGAGTAGATGCTTGAGATATACATACATATATATGCATATTTAATGCTTTAAGACATCTTTTGTGACCTAACACATAGTCCATCCTCGAGAATGATCCATGTGCTAAGAAAAAGAATGTGTATTCTGCAGTTATTGACTAAAATATTCTTTAAATATCTATTAGATCCATTTGATCAATAGTGCAGATTAAATCCAATGTTTCTGTATTGATTTTCTATCTGGAAGATCTGTCTAACTCTGAGTGCGGGGGTGCTGAAGTCTCCAACTATTATTATATTTTGGTTTGTTTCTCTCTTTAGCTCTAAAAATATTTGCTTTGTATATCTGAGTGCTCCAGTGTCGGGTGCATATATATTTAAAATTGTTATATCTGCTTGCTGAATTGGCCCCTTTATCATTATATAGTGACTTTCTTTGTCTCTTCTTACAGTTTTTGTCTTGGAATCTAATTTGTCTGATACAAGGATAGCTACTCCTGCTCTTTTGTGGTTTCCATTTATTTATTTTCTGTCCATATATACCTTTTTAGATGAAGTGTGTTTCTTACAGGTGACAGATCAACAGGTCTTGTTTTCATCCATTCAGCCAGTCTTTGTCTTTCAATTGCAGAGTTTAGTCCACTTACATTCGGTGTTATTATAGACAAGTAAGAACTTATTTCTGCCATTTTGTTACTTGTTTTCTGGTTGTTTGGTCTTCATTATTTCCTTGCTGTCTTTCATTAGTGAAGATAATTTTCTCCGGTGATATGATTTAATTTCTCACATTTTATCTTTTGTGTATTTATTACATGTTTTTTGGTTTGAGGTTACCATGAAGCTTTCAAATACTATCTGATAACTCATTATTTTAACCTTGTGACATAGTAACACTATTTGTATAAACAAGCAAAAAGAAAACTATAAAAACTGTATGCCTTAATTTCATCCTCCTATTTTTTAACTTTTTATTTATATTTATATTTTATTGTACTATCTATATCTTGAAAAGTTTTTGTAGTTATTATTTTTGATTGGTTCATCGTTTTGTCTTTCTACTTATGATAAGTGTAGTTTACACACCACAGTTATAGTGTTAATAATATTCTGTGTTTTTCTGTGTACTTAGCATAACCAATAAGTGTTGTACCTTCAGGTGATTATTTATTGCACATTAACGTCCTTTTCTTTTTGATTAAAGTACTTTCTTTAGCATTTCTTGCAGGATAGGTATGGTGTTGATAGAATCTCTCAGCTTTTATTTTTCTGGGAAAGTATTTCTCCTTCACATTTGAAGGATATCTTTGCTGGATATACTATTGTAAGGTAAAGTTTTTTTGTTTGTTTGTTTGTTTTTCCCTTAGCACTTTAAATATGTCGTGTTACTCCCTCCTGGCCTGTAAGGTTTCCACTGAAAAGTCTTTTGCCAGACATTAGAAGTCCATTATATGTTATTTCTTTTCTCTTGTTGCTTTTAATATCCCTTCTTTATATTTGACCTTTGGGAGTTTGATTATTAAATGCCCTGAGGTACTCTTCTTTGGGTGAAATCTGTTGGGTGTCTTACAACCTTCTTGCAGACATTGATATCTATCTCTAGATTTGGGGAGTTCTCTGTTATTCCTTTGAATAAACTTTCTACCTTCATCCTTTCACTAACTCATCTTTAAGGCCTTAAATTTGTCCTTTTGAGGCTATTTTCTAGACTCTATAGGCATGCTTCATTGCTTTTTGTTCTTTTTTCCTTAATCTCCTATGTGTATTTGAAAATAGCCTGTCTTCAAGCTCAGTAATTCTTGTTTCTACCTTATTGATTTTGCCATTCAAAGGCTGAGGTATTCTTCAGTATGCCAATTGCCTTCTTTTAATTTCAGAATTTCTGCTTGATTCTTTTAAATTATTTCAATATCTTTTTTCAGTTTATCTGGTGGAATTCTGAATTCCTTCTCTGTGTTATCTTGAATTTCTTTGAGTTTCTTCAACACAGCTATTTTGAAGCTTCTATCTGAAGGATATGTCTGTTTTCTTGGAAGGAGCCCTGCTGTCTTATTATTTCATTTGGTGAGTTTGTTTTCCTGTGTGATATTGATGCTAGTAGATGCTCCTCAATGTTGAGTATTGAAAGGTTAGTCATTTATTGCAGGCTTCACTGTCTGGGCTTGTTGTACCTGTCCTTCTTAGGAAAGCTTTCCAGATATTTGAAAGGACTTGGGTGTTATGAACTAGGCTCTTTCTGTTTTAGGAGGCACCCCAAGCCTAGTAATGCTGTGGTTCTGGTAACCTTGCAGAGGTACCACCTCAATGGTCTTTTACAGGATCTGGGAAAAATCTCTGCATTATCAGGCAGAGACTCATTCTCTTTCTGTGCTTTCTGCCAAACAAACAACATCTCTTTGTCTCTTTACTGAGCCACATAAAGCTGCAGGTGAAATGACAAAAGCACCCCCTGTGGTCCTCATCACTAAGACTGTACTGGGTTAGACCTATAGC
Source organism: Ateles fusciceps (assembly GCA_036589455.1). NCBI lineage: Eukaryota > Metazoa > Chordata > Mammalia > Primates > Atelidae > Ateles > Ateles fusciceps. Next base: position 9,091,795 of record JAZHEH010001266.1, on the reverse strand, counting down.
CAGCAGAGCACTTATCCTCACCCAAGACCTGCTGTAACTACTCCTTGACTACTGCCTATGTTTGCTCAAGGCCCTGGGGGCACTACAATCAGAATATGTCACAGCCAGCCAGGCCTGTGTCTTGCCCTTCAAGGTGGTGAGTCTCCCCAAGGTCCATGTGGGTCCCAGACATCCTGTCTGGGAGTCAGGGGCTAGAGTAACAAAACTCAGAAGTCTACCTGGTATTCTATTGTACTGCAGCTGAGCTGGCAATTAAACCACAAGATGCAGTTCTTCCCCACCTCTCCCTCCCCTTTCCAAAGGCAGGGGAGACTTATCCAGTAGCCACTGCCACCACAGGCAACAGGGAGTATTGCTGGACTATCACCAATGTTTACTTAAGGCCCAAGGTCTCTTAAGTTAGCTTTTGGTAGATGCTGTCTAGCCTGGGACTCACCTTTTGGGGCAGTGGGCTCCCCCTCTGGCACAGGGCAGGTCTGGAAATGCCATCTGAGTCAAGTTCTAGAATTGAGGACCCCAAGAGCCCGCTTGGTGCTCTACTCTCCTGTGTCCACATAGGTACTTGAAGGCAGTCCATCTCAGAGGCTTACTTGAGGCCCTTGATGTAGTACCTGGGTATTACTTCTGGTTATTCAGGGCCCAACGGCTCTTCACTTAGTAGGTGATGAATTCTGCCAGGACTGGTTCCTTCCCTTCAAGGCAGTGAGTGCCCTTCTGGCACAGGGTGTATCTAGGAATGTTGTCCAGGAGCTCAGACCTGGAACAGGGGCTTCACATCTCAACTGGTGCTTTATCCTGCTGCAGCTGAGTTCGTCCAAGAGGCAAGACAGTGTCCTCTCCACTCTTTCCTCTCCACTTCTCAAGTAGAAAGAAGGGCTGGGCATGGTGGCTCATGCCTGTCATCCCAGCACTTTGGGAGGCCGAGGCGGGCGGATCATGAGGTCAAGAGATCAAGACCATCCTGGCCAACATGGTGAAACCCTGTCTCTACTAAAAATACAAAAATTAGCTGGGCATAGTGGCACGTGCCTATAGTCCCAGCTACTCGGGAGGCTGAGGCAGGAGAATTGCTTGAACCCGGGAGGTGGAGGTTGCAGTGAGCCAAGATCACACCACTGCACTCCAGCCTGGCTCCTGGTGATGAAGTGGACTCTGTCTCAGAAAAAAAAAAAAAAAGAAAGAAAAGAAAAAGTGGAAGAAAGCGTCCTCTTTTGAAGCCTTGAGCTGTGCAGCCTAGAATCAGGGGAGGAGTGATGCTAGGACTCTCTTAGCTGCTCCAGCTGGTGTCTCAGTAGGTCGAGTGCCCTCTGTCCACAGTTTGTGGGCCCAGTTCAACACTAGGACTCACCCTAAGAGCTGCACTCCTTTTACACTGCCTTTCAAGGTTTCTTAGAGACCCAGAGCACTTTGTTCCTTGGTGGTAAGGTTTACAGGAACTCAAGTTCCAACAGCTGGGATCTGGGATTCCCCTCTGGCTCGCACTAGTATAAATGCCCCCTTCACGAGCGGTTTTTAGGTTAGTTTGGTCTGGTTTTCCTTTCCCCTCTATTAGAACAGCACTGAGTTTAATGTCTCATAATTGCTTTGCTCTCCTTCCCCCAGCACCCAGTGATGCTCTCTGCACCATGCGGCCATGTTGGGGTTTGGGAAAGGGGTAACACCTGCAATTCAATACTTTTCTCTATCTCTTCAGTGCTTCTTTCAGTGATAGGAAGATAAAACTAGGTACTAAGAGGGCCACCCTGATTTTTAGTTCTTATGAAGGTGTTTTTTCTGTGTAGATAGTTGTTAAATTGGTGCCCCTGCAGGTGTTGTGGGGGTTACAATTAATGGATCCTTCTATTCTGCCTCTTGTTCCACCATGCCTTTTTATTCTTAATGGTCTCTTTTGATAAACAAAAGTAGCATAGTCAAATTTAGAATTTCTTAAAGTCATTGTTAGTGTTTTTTATATCTTGTTTAAACATCTTTATTTACTTCAAGCTGCAAAGATGTTTTTTGTTTTTCTCTATTTCTCTGTTTCACTTTTCACATTTAAAGCTGAAAACCATACAGAAGTGGAACTGATGCATGTGTGGATGTGTATGGTGTGTGAAGTAGGAGGTCAAGATATTTCCCTGCTCCTCTAATGGATATGAATTGCCTTAGACCAAGTTTTTAAAAGGCTATCTTTTCACCTATGCATTGTAGGCTTTTAGCATGACATTGTTAGAGAAATTTTCAAAAGAATGAAATGTTTAAGGTATACATTATTACCTTTCTTATTGACATATATAAACTTTTCTTTGACTTATGCTAAATTTTATATTGCAATTTTTAAAATAGTTTGCTAACAGTGTCTTAAAATTTTAAGACTAGGAGTGTCAGAGTATTGTTGGATTGTTTATCTTTTAGAAACCTCACATCATTCCTTTCTCAAACACAGGCAGTCTGTTAATACATAACTTTTCCTCCAATTAATTAAAAGAATTCCTTTAGTTTGCCTTTCTAGCTCACAGAAGAGCTGTTTCCTTTATCTGAAGTAGAACAATTAATAAATATATAAGTATCAATATTAGGCGATTGAGAAGATAAAATTCATCATGTTTGTTTTCTCCACTCAAAAGAAAAGCTTGCTTTTTAAATGCCCACTCTCTTAATTGTCTTTACTGGAGTCTATGTACAGACACACATATTTACAAAAGGTACTCTTAGTTTTTTAAAAGTCTCAGACAAAAATGGACTATTGGCTTAGGCCACTAACTATTTTAGGCAAAATATTTCTTTCATAAAACACTGTGTTCTTGCTGGGCGTGGTGGCGCGTGCCTGTAGTCCCCAGCTACTCGGGAGGCTGAGGTGGGAGGATCGCTTGAGCCCAGGAGTTCTGGGCTGTAGTGTGCTATGCCAATCGGGTGTCCGCACTAAGTGTGACATCAATATGGTGACCTCCCGGCAGCGGGGGACCACCAGATTGCCTAAGGAGGGGGTGAACCAGCCCAGGTCCCAAACGGAGCAGGTTAAAACTCCAGTGCTGATCAGTAGTGGGATCGCGCCTGTGAATAGCCAGTGCACTCCAGCCTCCACTGGGTGACATGAGACTCCGTCTCTAAAAAAAAAAAACCAAAAAAAAAAAAACAAAAAAAACACTGTGCTCTTGTGATTAGAAAAAATATTCTGAACTCTATAAAATATTTTTAAGAATGAATATATTCTATTTCTATATATGAATAAAATATTTTAATTATATTCAATAAATGAATATCGAATGAAATTCTATATTTTAAACACTGACAGTTCATATTTTTATATACATATATATTTTTAAACATACAAACACATAAGACTGTTTTATTCAATGAGCTTTTAATCAAAATATCTGTGTATATATTTAGATATACTTTTATGCATATGCATATTATTTTCTAAGTATTTGTGTGTCCTCAGAATTTTTTTTAATGTCTTAAACTCTACATTCCTAAGGAAACAGGTCTTTAAAATAGCTTCCTTTACATGTTTACCATCATAACATATATGTGATAAGTGATTTTTTAGTTCAGTGCTTTAGGGCAAACTTCAAGGTAAAGTCTCTAACCATGTCAATAAAACATTCTTTGCTTTTGTGTTGGATTGTTATACAATTTTATCTTAGGCAAAATATCATATACAAAATGAAGTCTAACCTTGAGAATTCTTCTGGTATAGCCTAAAATTTAAATTTATAAGCTAAAGCTTCAATATACTTAGTATAGAGCCATTGTAATATTGGCCTAAGGCAGTTGTTATCATTAAGCCATGGAGAAATTAATTTACCATAGAAAAGAAACGATGGATTTTTTAAAGTCACACTTCTCTGTGTTGAAAATTCACAAAAAGAAACTAATATGTACAAACACTGATTGGCAGCCACGCTGACTATAGGCTTGTCAAAAGGTGGAAATAAAGAGCTTAAGATCTGAATGCACAAAGCCAGTAGCTTTAGTTGTTTAAATCTAGAGAGAAGACACAAAATGAGAACAAAACCTTTAAGGGCTAAGATTTTATCTCTGAATGCGAGAATCATTTTGTCTTCAGAGTTGCAGAGTTTCAGGGACTGAAAGTTGACTGAGCAGTAAGAATGTTCTGTGGTCTGTAGCAATGGTCAGTGAGCAATATTTTATGAAGTTAACCTCATAAATGCCAAGATAAATCAAGTGTGCAAAACACATTGGCATCACTCCTGGGATTGTTAGCAACCACCAACAACTTAAAAAGGCATCACACGGAGGACCATAAAAAAAACCATAAATGCTGTCAGCACTTATGTAATATAGTTTTCATTGCAAACAAGGCAATCAGACAATGAACACAAGGCTTCCTGGTTGGGCTAGTTATGTGGCTAACAAATTCTAGACAATTTCCAGTAAGAATTTAACTTTACAAAGATTCTAATGTCTTCGAGGCATATTGGTTTGTATTGAGCGGGGAGCAGAAAAACTATAGCTTTCCCAGAAATTTAGCTCATCCAATGGGAAAATCTGAAATCCCTATTGTTGAGTGGTGGATTTTTGTGTCACTCTCTCTATCTAGAGATTAAAAACTATCCTGAGTGGCTGGTCCCAAGATTTATTGGAAGATCTACCAAGGACATCAAAGAGTTGCTCAGGAATCTTCTGGCTTAGAAACCAGGAAGACGTGGCAGATTCTTTTTCTAGCGTGTATTCTAAATTTCATTAGATAATATACACTTTGAGGTCTAACGGCATTTTATTTGTAATCAAGATGGCTATAAAACTTATTGTTAAGCCATCAGTCAAAGTGAAGTCAGAGAAAGTCATATGTTTTTTGGAGGAACATTTTGGGGAAGGAAAATGCTGCTGTTCTGATTGTAATGTTATTTTGAATCTCTTTAATTTTTAATTTATAAAATAACCATACATTTGTGTTAGTGATCCCTAAGACATAATATGAAGATACTTGAGCATAATTTGAGAAAAGAGGCAGAATAGCATGAATGTTTCCAAATTTATTCCTTACAGCGGGGGTCCCCAACCCTTGGGGCATAGACCAGTACTGGTCTGTTGCCTGTTAGGAACCAGGTTGCATACCAGGGGATGAGCAGGCACAAAGTGTTACCGCCCAAGCTCCACCTCCCATCAGCTGAGCAGTAGCATTATATTTTCATAGGAATGTGAACATTATTGTGAACTGTGCATGTGAGGGATCTAGGTTGTGCATGCCTTTTGAGAATCTAATATCTGATGACCTGAGGTTGAACAGTTTCATCCCCAAATAAACTCTCACCCCACCTTCTGTGGAAAAATTGTCTTCTACAAAACCGATCCCTTGTGTCAAAAAGGTTGGGGACTGCTGTCTTACAGAATTTTATGTAATTCAACGGCTTAAATATGGTGAATTGTAGCCTAATTCTATTTCTATGATTTCACCAGATGAAGAAAACACCTAATCTAGAGCACCTAAAAAAAGTTCCCATGAGAATTTGTTTAGCTCAGATACTCTAATTTTTACTTTTTTCTTCTCTTCTTAGGGAAACAAAGTATCATAGTTATGCAAAACACTACTTGGGAGGTAAAAATTCACCATTTATGTGGATCCTAGGTTTTTCTCCAAAGTAAGGAATCTTTCATAAAATTTAGTCCTCTGCAGTTTACTCTATTCTGTAGAAAATTGCATGGTTATAGAGCAATTTCTAGAATACCCAACTTGAACAAACATTTTCTAACACCAAAATCCATTTGACCAAAAAAAAGTGATGCTAAGCCATGTCATCCAGTTTCCAGCTCTTTCTGAAGTACTGAATGGATAATCAGTAGGCCCACCTGGAACTTCACTTTTAGCTGAGGGACTTCAGAATATCTACTTAAATGCCAGGCCAGAACGCCAAAACAATGCAATATGAGAAGTAAGTTTTTTCCAGAAAAATCCACTCTACAGTGGACAAGTGATGCATGAGGGTTGAGAGAGGACAGAAAAGAATATAATTTAGCAACTACAGAGATGAAGGAAATGAAAATTTATGAAAATAGAGGAAAGGAGTTTTGCTTTTTCTTGTAAGGGAAAAAAGCATGGAAATAAAAAAATTTCAGTAAAAGAAAAAATGCTACTTGCCTCCATCATATAGGTGTTTATAACAATTGCTTAAAAAGAAACAACTGGCTAGGCGCGGTGGCTCATGCCTGTAATCCCAGCACTTTGGGAGGCCGAGGTGGGCAGATCACGAGGTCAAGAGATGGAGACCATCCTGGCCAACATGGTGAAACCACTGTCTCTACTAAAAATATAAAAAAAATTAGGTGGGCATGGTGGCACGCGCCTGTAGTCCCAGCTACTCGGGAGGCTGAGGCAGGAGACTTGCTTGAACCCAGGAGGTGGAGGTCACAGTGAGCCGAGGTTGTGCCACTGCATTCCAGCCTGGCACCTGGTGATGGAGTGAGACTCTGTCTCAAAAAAAAAAAAAAAAAAAAAGAAATAACTATTGGCCAAGAAATTACTCTTAATGTAAGGTCTAAAGTGAAATGTCCATTGTAGAAGTAATAGCAGTTGAAGTACCAAATATAATCCATTCATCTCTCTCAGGTACATTCTTTGGTTGTGTATAGTATAAAGGAATTATTTCAATTATCTTTTCCCCCTCATCTGTTAGATACTGGTGTTCATATATACATTTCCTATTCATTTTTTAACAACAAATTCTAGCTGTTACTTCTCTTGCCTTCACTGGTCTAATCCAGACTCCTCCTGCTTAGAGATACTTATGCATCTTCTATTATAGTGCTCAGCATATCGTGTTATATGTAATTGTTTGCAGGTCTCTGTCTTTTTCATGTCTTATATCCTGTTTTCATGTATTTTTTGTACCTTAGTTTTCGACAGTATGTGGGACATTGAGTTGCCCTATAAATGCATATTGGATTACTAAAAATAGAGAAAAGGACTCTTTTTTTAGACTGACACCTGAGTTATAGAATAATTCTTTTCTTGACCGAGACTTATTTGTTCAGCCAATGAATGTTGATTAAGTACCTAGAATGATTGAGCACACAGCTACTTCACCATTGGTATATTTTAATTTTTTCTCATCTCATCTTTTTTTTACTCTCTTTCATGGTTATTTTAATCGCAAATATGGGGATATTCATTTTTGCTTTGTCTTCATATTTATTTACAAGTTTGTAGAACACAAAATATCTTCAAAAGGAAAATAAGAGCTGCCTAAAATTTCTTTTCAAAAATTGGTATTTGTTTCTAAAATTTCCTTACTATTATCTTCTATGTGTGTGTATGTATGTGTGCACATTTGTGTTTCCCTATTTTACCCTTTAGTACTCATAAGAACTGAATCTACCTATTGTTATCAAAAGAATATCCAAGTGCTTCTCTATAAGTGTAAAATTTGATGTATAATGGGAAAAAGACACATAACCATTAATTAACCTATATATTTATTCAATAAAGATTTATTGATGTCTTACTATTCATAAGAGAGTTTAAGCATCCAAAGACCTGGGTTTTGCCCTCAGAGAGCATTCTGATTCTCTACAACTTCCTCTTTTGCTGTAATGGGATATTCAACAACTTTGGTTATGTTTATTTTTTTCTTATTTGACTACATACTAATGATCAAGGTCCTTTAGACTGTGCACATCTCTTTGTAAATGGATAATGCTCATAATTTATTGTTTCTAAAACTCATTCCTGGAAACAACCTTATACCTTCTTTTCAACCACCACTTAAAAGGCAAGGCAGAGATTCAAGGAATTCCTGTAAGGAGAGGGAAGTATAGTATGTATATCTTTTGTTTTATATCTATTTGGAAAGAACTTCTCAAATATCTGGGAAAATGCTTGTTGTTTCTGGATATTTATCAAAATATTATTGATTTCATAGCATGTTTACTATGGAGATGCAGAATTAGCCCTTTTTCATTTAGTTGAGAAAGTATTTGTAATTCCTAAGCCACTAATTGCATTCAATTTTCACTTGGTTTGATTAATGTTTCTGTATTGATGACAATCTTAAGAGTAAATACAGAGTTGCTTTGTAATTTCTAAGGGATTTTTTATCCATGTAAAAAATTATCCTGTTGCATGTGTTACTGAATGTTGAACCATTCAAATACCTGAGCTGAATGTTTTTTATATTAGTTTATAGAATTGATTATAACTTGGTAATGAGTAAAATTCTGGTTATACAGCAATTCAATCATTTCAGGTACCATAAATCATTTAAACATTTTGGCCAAAAGAAATATATCTCTCCCATTTTAATTCAATGAAAACCTTATTTTAGGAACTAAAATTCTATTAAGATGTTTTTAGCAATGCTTTCTACCATTTTATTTTTTTAAAAATCTATAAAATTATGGTTGCTTCTTTTATTTGTGCTTGTAGAATTCCTATCTTTGATAACAGGATCTACAATTCACTCACTATTATTCAAAGAGTCAGATCTGTTATACATCTCTTTGAAATAAAAATTTATAGCCTGAAAAATTAAGCATCCATCTTCAAGGACTATGGGATTTTAGTCTATGGGAGGCCTCTAACTTTTTAGATGTTGTATTGTAACATTACTGGCTGTGGGTCTGCAAGTGCAGTGCCCTTATTGAATATGAAAATAATTTTTTTTAGGATCATTCATTTCATCTAGCATATACATAATTATTTGGCATATAGGTGTGGTGCTGGGTACTGGAGATAAAATGATAATCAAAAACAAGCAAGTTTCTATTCTTGTGTTTCTTAGTCTGGTGGGTAAGTCAGGCATTAATTAATCACAAACATTGTAAAAGCAACTGTGACACATGCTATAAAGGAGTTGTGCATGATAATCCACATGAGAGATTTCACTTGGCGTGGAGGTCAAGGAGGGCTTCTAGGAGGAAGTGTCACTTAAACTGAGATGCCAGGAATAAATAAGCTTTTAATTCATGAAGAGGAGAGAAGGAAAGCTGACAGGCTGAGCAATGAACATTTCAACATGTGTGCTAAGAAATAATGAAAATGAAATTACAATTGTTAATGAAGGACATGGTTTTCTTTTCCAAGATGGTTGACTAGAAGAATTTCCAGCATATGTATCTACTTAGAGGAGCCAAAGTAATGTGTAGACAATGATACTTTGAATACATTATTCAAGGGGGAACATGAGAGTTCAACAAAAAAGCAAAAATAAACTTTAAAGTCCATGAAGAAGAAAGAAAACAAAAAGCTCGAGTGTTGTCCAGGAACCGGGAGTGAATTTCCAATATGGTCAGAGAGTAAATGAATGCCTTTTTGTGGTCCACTTTCCCACTGGGGAAACATGAATCTGGGCATTGGAGAGCACTTTTACACTCCCCAGCTCTGAATCTAACTTAGGGAGTGGCTCTGAGACTGTGAGAATTGCTCCAGGGCATGTCCTATGCCCCTTTTGAGACTCCAGCAACTACTATAAGACATCATCCTTGATCCTAGCTCTTGAAAACCTGGGCACGGTCCTGGGAGCAGCAGTGTCGGTCCTAGCTGTTGGAGAAACTTGGGCAGCACTTGAAAGGGGGTGAACTCTCACAACCAGCCCCGAGAAACAAGTGTGGCTGGGACCCAGCTGCTGGTGCTAGAACCAAGCACCCCACTTTTCCCGGGAACTGAGCAGAAGGAGAGTTGCTAAGAAGGCTTAATCTTTAGCTGGACAGAAGCTCCTATAGCCTGGGACTGAGTTAGTGACTAGGTGCAAACCACTGGGACTGACTGAAAAGTTGGGTGGGCTGTGACAGCTGGGGCAGGCGAGGGAGCCCCACTGGGACTGGGGCATGAGAAAATGCAAGTCCCACTCTTACTGGCTAAAATTGTAGCTGTTGGGTCCATACCACCCTCCCCATGCTAAGACCTTAGTGCAACAGTGGTGGCCCCTCAACCAGTATTTCACCAGGGGCCTGAGAACTGCCCCACCCCATCAAGACTGATGCATGCATCCATCATTGAGAGGGCTTGAGCACCAGCTTGCTTGGTCCAACTTCACCACCTCCCTCCAAGACACTGCACAGGATTTAGGTTACTGAGTGTTTCACAACCCAATCTACCACCTGGGACACCTAAGCACTTCTCAGGAACAGAGGTTGGGCACAAGCACTCTACTGCTACCACCACAGCTACAGGTGCCATCTACTGACCCACATAGCCAATTGCAACCATTGCTAACATGAAAGCACAGTGCTTGGAAACTAGAATAGCATCTCATGACCACTACCACCACCATTTCCCACACCCCCCCTGACTGCTCAAGAGGCAAACTGCCTGATAGCCAACTCAACTCACTTGGTACACTGTTACTACAACTGGTATCTGAGAGGCCAAAGAATTGGCATGCCAGGAGCCACCAACAAAGGTGCCAGCACATGCTGCACAGAAAACAAGGATGATACACTTAACCCACCATTGAAACATTAAGACAAACCCATCTGGCATTGCAGTTCCCAGCACAAGTTCACCACAGCTCCTGCCAATAGCAGCACCCCAACAAGACTGAGGAAAACACAGATGACACTAATGTTATTTATAGCTAAAAAAAATTATAGATTATTCATTACTGCATGCACTCAGAGGCAAAACTAAAGTCCCTTACCCAACCAACATCATAGTCACATCTTCAAGGGAAGAAGTCTCCCCTCACCAAACAAAAGTAAATTCAAAATTAGAAGCACCTGTTGCTACAAATTCACAGGAAATCTCAAAAGCCAAGTAATATGACACCCTCAAGTGAATAAAATAATTCTCAAGCAACAGATCCTCATCAAAAAGAAATATTTGAAATACAAGATAAAGAATTCAAAATATTGATTTTTAAAGAGCTCATGTAAAAATCCTACGATCTGCACATGTCCCCCGGAACTTAAAGTATAATAATGAAAGGACGAAGGAAGGAAGGTAGGAAGGAAGGAAGGAAAAGAGACAGAGACACGAAAAGTACACATACACAGGGAAAAATCCACATGAGGACACAGTGAGAAGGCAGCCGTTGCAAGTTTAGCACCTAAGTGTTATCTTGAATGCTTTGCTGCTAGATATTTCTTCTGCAAGATACCCTAAATCATCTCTCTCAAATTCAAAGTTCCACAAATCTCTAGGGCATGGACAAAATGCCACCAGTCTCTTTGCTAAAGCATAACAAGAGTTACCTTTGCTTCAGTTCCCAACAAGTTCCTCATCTCCATCTGAGACCATCTCAGCCTTGATTTTATTGTCCATATCGTTCAAAGCCATTCCACAAGTCTCTAGGAGGTTCCAAACTTTCCCACATTTTCCTGTCTTCTTCTGAGCCCTCCAAATTATTCCAACCTCTGCCTGTTATCCAGTTCCAAAGTCACTTCCATATTTTGGGGTATCTTTTAGCAGCACCCCACCCTACTGATAACAATTTACTGTATTAGTCTGTTCTCACACTGCTGATAAAGACATACCCAAGACTGGGCAATTTACAAAAGAGAGGTTTAATGGACTTACAGTTCCACATGGCTGAGGAGGCCTCACAATCATGGAGAAAGGCAAGAGGGGCAAGTCACATCTTACAGGAATGGCAGCAGGCAAACAGAGAGAACTTATGCAAGAAATTTTTTTTATAGAAGCATCAAATCTCATGAGACTTACTCACTATCATAAGAATAGCATGGGAAAGTTGCCCCATGATTTATTTACCTCCCACTGGGTCTTCCCACAACATGTAGGAATTCAAGATGAGATTTGGGTAGGGATACAGCCAAATCACATCAAAAGCCTGCATCAAAAAGTAGAAAAATTAAAAGCCAACAAAATAACTTTGTACCTTAAAGAACCAGAAAAGCAAGAGCAAATCAAATCCAAGATTAGTAGAAGAAAATAAGAAGAAGATCAGAGCAGAACTAAATAAACTGGAGACTAAAAAATACAAAAAGGCAAACAAATGTTTTTTAAAAAAGATAAATGAAACTGATAAATGGTTAGCTACAGTAACCAATGAAAGACCCAGATAATTACAATGAGAAATACAAAGGACACATTACAATGTTATTTCAGTTATAGAAAACATTATCAGAGACTATTATGAACATCTATACACTTATAAACTAGAAAACTCGGAGGAAATATATAAATTTCTGGGAACATACAACCTCTCAAGATTGAATCAAAAGGAAATAGAAAATTAGAAGAGACCAATAATAATTAGTGGGATTGAATTAGTAATAAATCTCCCAACAAAGAAAAGCCCAGACCCATCTCATGTGCAAAGACACACATAGACTCAAAATAAAGAGATGGAGGAAGATTTATCAAGCAAATGGAGAGCAAAGAAAAGTAGGGGCTGCAATCCTAGTCTCTGATAAAATAGACTTTAAACCAACAAAGATCAAAAGAGACAAAGAAGGGCATTACATAATGGTAAAAGGATCAATACAACAAGAAAAACTATCCTAAATATATATGCACCCAATACAGGAGCACCCAAATACATAAAGAAACTTCTTAATGACCGACAAAGAGACTTAGACTCTCACACTCTCACACAATAGTAGTGGGAGATTTTAACACTCCACTGTCAATATTAGATCAACAAGACAGAAATTTAACAAGGATATCCAGGACTTGAACTCAGATTTGGACCAAGAGGACCTAATAGACATCTGCAGAACTCTCCACCCCAAATCCACAGAATATACATTCTTCTCAGCACCACATCACACTTACTCTAAAATTGACCACTTAATTGGAAGTAAATCACTCCTCAGCAAATGCAAAAGAATGGAAATCATAACAACCAATCTCTCAGACCACAGTGCAATCAAATTAAAACTCAGGATTAAGAAACTCACTCAAAACTGCACAACTACATGGAAACTGAACAACCTTCTCCTGAATGACTAGTGGATAAATAATGAAATGAAGGCAGAAATAAAGATGTTCTTTGAAACCAATGAGAACAAAGACACAATGCACCAGAATCTCTGGAACATATTTAAAGCAGTGTCTAAAGGGAAATTTATAGCACTAAATGCCCACATGAGAAGCAAGGAAAGATCTAAAATCGACACCCTATTGTCACAATTAAAAGAGCTAGAGGAGCAAGATCAAACAAATTCAAAATCTAGCAGAAGACAAGAAATAACTAAGATCATTGCAGAACTGAAGGAGACAGAGACATAAAAAATAACCCTTAAAAAATAAATAAATCAAGGAGTTGGTTTTTTGAAAAGATCAACAAAATAGATAGATTGCTAGCCAGACTGATAGAAAAGAGAGAAGAATTGAATAGATGCAATAAAAAATGATAAAGGGAATATCACCACCAATTCCACAGAAATACAAACTACCATCAGAGATTACTACAAATAACTCTGTGAACATACACCAGTAAATCTAGAAGAAATAGACAAATTCCTGGACGCTTACACCCTCCCAAAACCTGACAAACACACAGCCAATATCATACTGAATGGTCAAAAACTGGAAGCATTCCCTTTGAAATCTGGCACTAGACAAGGGTGCCCTCTTAACCATTTCTATTCAACATAGTATTGGAAGTTGTAGCCAGAGGAATCAGGCAAGAAATAGAAATAAAGGGTATTTAATTAGGAAAAAAAGAGAGTCAAATTGTCCCTATTTGCAGATGACATGATTGTATATTTAGAAGACCCCATCATCTCAGCCCAAAATCCCCTGAAGATGATAAGCAACTTCAGCAAAGTCTCAGGATACAGAATCAATGTGCAAAAATCACAAGCATTCCTATACACCAATAACAGACAAACACAGTCAAATCATGAGCGAACTCTCATTCACAATTGCTACAAAGAGAATAAAATACCTAGGAATACAACTAACAAGGGACATGAAGGACCTCTTCAAAGACAACTAAAAACCACTGCTCAAGGAAATAAGACAGGATATAAACAGAAGAAAAAACATTCCATCCTCATGGTTAGGAAGAATCAAAATGGCCCTACTGCCCAAAGTATGATTTGAAATGTTAATAGTATCTGCTACAAAATTAAAAGAAGAAAATACAACTTCAATGTAATTTGATGGGGAAAATCACACTCAAAGTAGGTAACAGAGACCATATACAACATAATAGGAAAAAAATGAAGATTAAAAATTAAAACAAAATGATCAAATTAAAATGTTTATAACAATAAATGTAAATAAGGTAGCTATTAGAAGAAAAAGGCATTTCATTTGTGTAATAAAACAATTTTATGATACATAAAAAACTCAGAAATAAAATTATTTCAATATAAGCAAGATCTTTAAAAATTTGTTAAATCTTTATGTTGATTTCTTATTTTTTAAATGATAGGCAATTTACATTAATTAGGGTAATTATTAATTTTATAAAGTCAAACCAAGCTTTTTGTTTTTTTCCTTATATTTTGTCTAGAATTAACTCCATTTATTCCTTAATTAAAATAAGAATGAATGGAAATTTTGCTACAGTAATTTTTATAATAAAATAAACCCAATTATATGACATAAACAGATTCATTGGAAATAAAATATTTACAAAATGACTGAGCAAGATGCTTTAAAATTTGTTAAACTTTATTCCTTATTTTTAAGAAAGCCATTGAAAAACTCTAAATAAATAGATAAAAACTGTCCTACAGTGATTTTGTGTAAAATCAGATGAACCACTGGAATCATTTCCATTAAAGTCAGCCATAAAACGTGTGCCCAATATTGCCACTGTAGTTTAATCTTGTTCTGAATGTACTAACCAATACAATTAGACATTCAACTAAAATAAGTGGTATAAATATTTAATGGCTTAAGGCAACACATTTCTTATTATCTTTTGTGATTCTAAGTGGCTCAGCTGAGTGGTTCTTGCTTACATTTCCTCACCCAGGTAAGATTAGTTCTTGGCTGGATGTATGGTCATCTGAAGGCTCAGCTAGGCAAATCATTTAAGATGACTTACTCACAAGGCTGGCAGTTGAAGCTGACCATTGACTGGAAACCTAGCTGTCGCTAACAGCCAGAGAGCCTACATCTCAGATTTCACAGGCTTCTCACAGTTTGGTGGTTGAATTCTGAGAAGGAGTATCCTAAGTGTGAGTGTTCCAAATCACAGAGGTAGAAGCTGCCAAGCCAAGTAAGGTGTCTATGCCCATAACCAACACAGTATCATTTTGTTTCCTTCTCTTGATGAAATTAGTCACAGAGCCTAACCAGCATCAGGAATTGGAGACATAAACTCTGCTTCTTAATGCAGATAACTTATTAAAGACACCTCACAGAAGAGCATGTTATATAGAGATATTTTTTGCAGCTTCTTTTGAAAATGAAGTCTTTTCCTTAGTAATAAATCTAGCATGACATTTGCAACATCTAATTTATAAAATTTTGGAGACCATGCTGAAGGTCACCAAAAAAGTCTTTAAATGGAAAGATTTAAGTGGAAAGATACTTTCCTTAGATAGGAAAATTCAACATCATAAACATGGCAATAGTTCCTAAATTAATTGGTAACCTCAATTTAATCTATTTAATTAAAATAACATGTTTTTAACTTGGCAGCATTGGTTTAAAGTTCATGTAGAAAAATATGCACATAATAAATGCTGAAAAAACAAAGGAAGAAAACAATAAAATCAGTAGTTAAAATGACTAACATATATACACATATGTATATATGTGTGTACATATTCATGCAAATAAAGACTAATCAGTGGAAAAATAATCAAATTCTATTTTAGAATTCTAGGATATATTGAAATCTAATAAAAAAGTTTTATTTCAAAGTAGTAGTTAAAATATGCTTTTCAATAAATGATTTAGGAAGACTAAAAAAGAAATTGGAGTACAAACTTTAAACATCTGTGATATAGAAAACACCCTTAAACAAAATCCAATGATAGAAAAATGGAAATAATATTTTCTATGCACAGGACAAAAATATAAATTTTAGAAAAATTCAAGGTATTTCTCTCTCATTTAGATTCTACAACAGTGTTTTTAAAAGTTTCTAGGCTTCTACTCTGAGCTCCTTTTCTTTTCCCATAACAGTCTGCCTACGTAATTTTCAGGCATAGTGCAAAATGAAAATGTGGGCTTCTTGTTAATAAATATTGTATTTCAATACAGCCACAGCAGAGCATTAAAACTAGTGCAGTGTGCTTTAAAGCATAGGGCTCAGAGCAGCTGCACAGATCACACAAGCATGAAGCTGATCCTGTCCCACAATATCTTTTAAAAGTATAAATCATCTGGCAAGTGTGTCATGACATTACATGGTAGAAAATATGATCTTTTCAACAAATGGTATTGGACAACTGGATATCCACATGCAAAACTATAAAATTAGACACTTGCCTTACATCTTTAAAAATTCACACAAAATGAATTATAGAACTAAATGAAGAGCTAAAGCTGGAAAATTCTTAGAAGAAAACAGAGGAGTAAATCTTCATGAGCTTGAGTTAGAAAATATTTTCTTAGATATGATACTGAAAGCACAAACAGCAAAAAAAAATCGGACTTTATCAAAATTAAGAAAAAAAATATGCTGCAAATAATACTATCAAAGTAAAAAGACAGAATGGGAAAAAATGTTTGCAAATCATATATATGATAACCACCTTGTATCCAGAATATATGTTCTTATAGCTCAGTAATAAAAAGACAGCCCAGTTGCAAAATGAGCACCTCCAAAAAAGTATAGAAATGGCCATTAGGCACATGAAAAGATGCTTAACACATTACTCGTTAGGGAAATTGAAATTAATGAAATATAGCTTTATATCCGCTAAGGTGGCTATAATTTAAAAAAAAAATGACCATAGCAAGCATTGGTGAGACTGTGGAAATATTAGAACACTCATACACTACCAGTAGAGATGTAAAATTGTACCGTTACTTTAGAAAAACAGTTCCACAGTTATTAAAATGTTAGAGTATATAAATATGAAGTGTAAAACTATTAAAAATAAAGTACCAATACCTGTGCATGTGTGTGTGTGTATGTAAACCCCAAGAGATCATACCGCTCTCATGCTCAAAGCCCTCTAATGGCTTTGTATTGAACTTTGCATAAGATTCTAAACTTTTCTTCTGTAAATTTTAATATGACCAGATATCTGCCTAATTTCTCCAATCCCATTTCTTACTATTCTCCATCTGGATCTCTTACTGCAGCTACTCGGATATCTTTGTTTTCCCTGAAGGCAGCAAGTTATTTCCTGCCTCCGGGCCTTTGTACTTACATTTCCCCTACTTCAAAAAGCTCTTACCCAGATCTTTGCAGGGCTCCATTCCTCCCTTCACTCAGGCAGGTCTCTTCTTAAATTATCATCCTATCTAAAGCAAACTCCTGTGTTACTCTTCTCCTGCTTTATTTTTTCTCATTGCACTTTTCACTACATGGTGCTAAATATTCTATTTTTATTTATATGATGGTTGTATTTCCACTAAAGGCAGTTTCATGAAGGCAAGGATTTCGTCTGCTTTATCCACTGCTAACAATATCTACAGTCCCTGCAACAGTGCCTGGCACATTGTAAGTACACAGTACTACTGATTGAATCATAGTAAAATCAATTTGTATGAATCCTTAAGAAAAAAGACAAACCATACAATAATACTTTTCTCTTGTCTGAGTCATATCATTATGAGAATATCAGTAACATCTGTTTAAATTTCTTTGTTTTTAAATAGGCTGTGAGGACTCCAAGGGGAGAAAGAGGGTTTTATTCAATAATTTATGCTCTGTGAATGGCACATTGTGATGTCTAAAAAATTCTTTCGGTGGAAGGCTGGAAACTTTCATAGCCAGGTTTATAGAGTCATTGTTCTCTACCCAATGGATCAGGTTTGTGTCTTCTTTTTTTCCCCATATCCATCCTCTTCCAAACAATGTCTTTTTGAATAGTACTGTTAGTGGCCTATAGGAAACTCAATCTTCTGTGATATTAGTTCTTGAAATGTAAAGGCAGCAAAAGCAGTGAGGCTTGAATCAATAGCAACTATAATATTATAACAAATAGTAATTGACTGTGTGCCATGCATCTGTCATAGTGTAAAGCCTCAAAAAATTTTTCCAGACTAATTGGGATATATATTACCTTAATTATTTATCTCTTCTTTATGATAGCAACATTTGAATTTTTCTCTTTTAGCTATTTCAAAATGTGTACTAGATTAATGTTAGCTATAGTTACCTTACTGATCTAATGAAAACAGGTCTTATTTCTTCTATCTAACTGTGTAATTGTACCCATTAATCAGTCTCTCTCATCCTTCCCCCTTTCCTTTCTTGGTCTCTGGTAACCACCGTTCTACTGTGTATCTTCCTGAGATCCATGATTTTAGCTGCCCCTTAAGAGTGAGAACAATCACTTTGTATGGGGAAAGTGCAAATTGTGTCCATTGTACTGATTGACCCAAGCGGGTATATTTAGTAAATGGTGAGGCTGGGATTTGAACCTGAGGTCAGACCTTATAACTGCTAGTCTCTTAGGCCTCATAGCTGTTTCACCACATTCATTACTATATTTTGAGAAGATAAAGAGCAAGACATACAATTCCCTCAAAGACACCTGGATATAATCAGGGAAGGCTTTGGAGTAGCTGAACATATTATCATAATATATAGTATTTACATTACTGTGATTCTGTTGTTTTTAGTTCCTAGACTGGTATACTTGAGAAAGCATAATTTACACGTCTCTTTGTTATCATTCCATAGATCCCATGTAAATATATTCTTGAGTAGGCTATTTTTCCCCTCTTCTCAGATCTGCCACTAAACCACCAAAGCTGTGTCAAGAACTGCCACATTATCAAGATGGCTGCTGGATACGACTCTACCAGTCTTAAAGAGGCAGCAGAACTGCCTTTACGCAAACATTCACCTATCCTTATCTCCACTCTACTGCCATCTAAATCTCCCAAGAAAGAGAGGATTAGAGAAACTCTGCCCTGGTTACTTAAAAATATATTTACCTTTCAGCTAACACTGGAAGACCAGAACCATAGAGACCAGGGGGCAGAGTAGAGATGTGTCATCCATCTGCTTAGTTCATGCCATGTACATACAGCCTCTATTTGTCATTTCTCCTATTTATTTTTGTCTGTCTTGGATTAACTGTTGAGTACAACAATTCTTATTTCATGCTGTCCAAAAATGACATTTTATTATTCAAATATAACATGCAATGTTATTTTCTTTGAAAACCCAACTCTACTTTTTGCACCTAAGTTAGCTGGAAAATTATTCATTTGGCTTTTTGTAAATAACTAAATACATCAATTAGCACTTTTGTTGCAAATGTCAGAAAATCCAACCAGAGTGGATGTAGGCTTAAAAGAAAGTGTTTGGCCTATATAAGTCAGTATGACAAGTATAGTGCCAGATTGACAGAGGGCATGACCCCTTATGCAAGGGTTCATTTCCCAACTCCTAGATCTGCACTATTGTATTTGTGCTTCCCTTCTATGAGATCCTAATAGATCAAGCTTTACATCCTCCCAACCTTATATTTTCAATAATTTCTCTTCCATTCTTTCACAACTGAGATTCATTTCAGAGCTTAAATTCTGATCACTTAAGACATTAATAGATGCAGATATGTAAAGAATTAACTTTCTCAGTATTTTGGATGGTACACTTTGGGTACTATCTTTGGGAAAGCAGTTGCTGAAATCATTTTCTGTGCTGTAATTCAGATGAGGATCCCTGGCTGAGATAGGCTGACAGAGTTCTAAATATATCTGTATCTAACTCTTAATGGTTTTAATGATGTGGAGTAATTCTCCCCTGATTCAATCATTGTGGCCAGAAGGACAAAATATACAGAGAGGCATGACCTAACTTATAAACACACAACAGAATCAGGGAAAGAGTCAAATCTAATATTCATATGTGTATTATGACTGGAGGAATAGTGGTTCCAGGAAAGAAATTCAAGGCATTACTAACCAAAGATGTTGGTGGCTAAGAGAAAAATAAATTTTTACCACAGCATATTCAAACATATATACATTCCTTTAATTTCTTTATTTAGTAGACTTTTTTGTCCTGTTAATTTATAGTGGAGTATTGGTTAGAGATTTATTTTCTAAATTTATTTTCTTAGGTTCCTTAATTATTGATGAGTTTTCCTTTCATAATTTGATGCTACATATTCCTGAAACAGAGTTCGTACTAGTAACGATGGCAAAACATTGTCTTCAGTGATTTGAGACTTTATAACATAATGAACATAAACTATACTAAGCAAACTATAATAAGAAAGAACTTGTAAATGATGCCAATACTTTTAATTGGTAAGGAATATGATAATATTTTTCCTTGAGTAGATAAGCAAAGAATGTCATTTTTCCCTCTGACAAATTTCACCATTTTTCTTTTTTTTCAACATTCTCACATATTTCTTTTCATTTCATGTCAGATGCAATTTCTCAAGCTGAACAAGGGCAAACTCTTTCATTTCCACATTGTCACTCCTGTTCAGTCTGGTTATAAATGAAATGAAAACATGTTGTACAATAGGACCCCACATGTACTATAATACCAGAAAATGATTTTGATATATACAAACAAATGTTATGTATATCTAGGCCTTCTATGACTTTTTAGTCTTACATGGATGCACACAAGAAGATGTTCCTTACTGTAAGGAAAATGCTAAAAAAGACACCGCCAAATGGCAGACAAAATTTAAATTAAAAGATAATAGATACACCAAATAATCTTAAATAATCTAGCCAAAAAAAGTGATAAAATGCTGCATGATCCTTATGTAGTCAAATGGGATTTAGCCATGGTGAATCACTTGACTCATTCAGCCATATGTAATAGGCCAATTAAAATGCTTAAACTGGCAAATTCTCAAAAGAGCAAATATTTAGTCCAATGTGGATTCTCATCCAACTTATCTGTGATACTGCATAAATAGAACAAAAATAGGGAAAGGCAAAGAGCAAATGGAGATTTAAAGATCCACAAGTCTATGTTGTGTATCTGGCTTAGCAAACAAAATGGGTAAGAAGAGTTCACATGGATCATGCTTTATGTTTCCAGGCTTAGCTATAATTTATTTAACAAATACTTATTATATATCTACTATCTTCTAAGTACTATTTTAGGCACTAAATTTGTAGTGAGCAAAAGTTCTCCAAATCCCCTGCTTTCACAGTGTTTGTGAAAGACAGAAAATAGAGCAAATATGTCATATCAATAGTGATAGCTGGTGAAAAGGGCTCTGGAGAAAATTAAAGCTCAAAAGTAGGATTTAGACTAGTGGGTAGGTGGGGTTAATTTTAACTAGGAAATCAGATAATACCCTACTTTAAAGGGGTCATTTGAGAGAGACATGTAAAATATGAAAGAATTCGCCATGTGAACATTTGGGCAAGATGTTTTAAGAAAGAAGGAACAAGTGCAGAATCTTTGGGTTAAGAGAACTCTTGGTGTAAAAAAGGAATAGCAAATAAATAAAAATATTTCTGGCTAGCCTGAAATGAGCAAGGGGAGAGAATTAGAAAATGAAGACAACCAGATTTCATAAGGCTTTGGAGATCATAGTAGAGAGTTATTCTCTGAGCAAAAGAAGGAGGTATTGGAAAGTTTCCATTATAGGAGTGAATGATCGGCATAGGTTTTAATAAATTGATCTGATACCATGTGAAGATAGACTGCAGGGGCAATGGCAGAGAGAGATGGGAAAGGAAAAAAGTAAGCTATAAAGATTAGCAAGTTTTTGTAACTTTCCAGCAAACCAAAGTAGAAATGATAGTGAGCTGGGGAGAAGACAAAAGATGAGTCTGTATTCAACACAACTTGATTGCAATTGCTGTTGAGGATATATTTCTTTTGTACTTTTAACAACAGGATATATTGACTATTCTTCTAAAAAATAAGTGTTGCGTTATAGTCCTCTACTATTACACCTTATTCCATATATTTACAAGGATATGTAGCTGCTTACAATAAAGACATTTTCCAGCTTCTCTTGCTGTCAGGTGTCATCTCATAACCAAATTTCAGCCAGTGGAACATGAGAATTACTTGTGCATCTTCTGGGAAGTATCTTTTAGAGAGTGAAATACTTTCTCTTTTCTTTCCATATGAACATAATGACTGGAGCAAAAGAAGCCATTTAGGAACATCATGTAACCTTGGGAATAGCAGCCATTCATGACAGAGAAACAACAGGAAAAAGGCTAGGACCCCAAGAAATTTATGAATCAGAACTTCCATATGCAAGCAGATTATATCAGGACAAAGTCTAATTGAATTAGATTCATTCTGGAATGGATATCCAGATGTTACCATGTACTTGTCTATATCATTTGGTTTGAAAACAAACAGTAATTTGAGTCAAGGTGATAATAACTCTAGTTTTTTCTTATCGGGGTAGATAACCCTATTCTTCTCATGTTGGAGTAGATGGGGCCACAATATTATCTGCAGACTCATAATTTTCAAGGTTTCATTCATTTTCCGTGTTTGCTGTTTAAAGATACTATAGGCTTTGCTGTGAACATAATCAATCCTCAGCTTTTTCTTATTAGCACAGAAAGGAATGCGTCTTTTGTTATATTTTATTGAGGCTCTACAAGCAAAGTTTTTAGGATATTTTAATATTTTATACATAAAAATTTCAGTATTAGATTTTACTTGATGATGTAGAAACAGTAAAACCCCATGAAAATAGTCCAAGGCTTAGCTGTCAAGAAAGTTGTCTTCAAGACCATGTGTCTTGAAGAGTCTTGTTTTAACTTCTAGGCCCATATTGAAAACCTTGGATATAGGAAAATTCAATGGATGTCCTATGTTTTCTGTGAGTATGTCGTTATCTGTTGTATTTTTGTTAGGAGAGTTTTCCTTCCCCCACAGATACCTTCCATGTTTGTTTTCAATATTACATTTCATTAGTCAAATGGTTGTGTTACCATCACCATCAAATGCATTACTTGCAATGTAAAGATGGCCAGAATCAATATATTGTTAACCAGGGAAAGCACTTAAATGAAGCTGTGGCATTTCCAAAGATTTTTCCTTTTCTTTCATCATAGTCTCCTCCTGCTGAGTTACATCATCAACAACTTCTGGGGCTATCACCCTCCGGCCACAACCTTTTGGTTGATACCAAAGGTCTTAAGTGATTTCAAACCTCTCTTTGAAAGGAGTGGGAATGTAACCTGAAACATCATGGAAAATAAATGGCATGGTAATGACAGGCATGTGGAAATTTTTTGTAAACAGAGTTGTTGCCAATCTCCGTCTCTGTCTCTCTGTCTCTGTAGTTCTCTCTGGTGTCCAGATGAAGCCTTTAAAAAAATGCAATTAGATTTCACTGCAACCAATAATTTGGTTTCATCTCTCAGTTATTTGACTTTTGACCATTTTTATCATTAAGGTTTCAACTAAAACAAAACTTGCTTCTTGAGCAATATCCTATTTAAATTGCTATCTAGATAAACCTGCTAGAAAATATTGGACATACTTAGTTGGATTATATGTCAAAGTGCTATTTTAATTAAGCTTAATAGTTTATGTATGGCTCCTTATCTAATTAGATATTCTTATCCTTCAATGTATATCACTGGTATTTTTTATGAATTATTTAATCTCTAAGCATATCTATGAATAAATATGACATTATTAAGAGAAATTTAACAGTTTTTCTTTTTTTTTTTACTCATCTGGAGATTTTTTTTTTTTAATTTTTTTTAAAGAAAAAAGAAGAGAGAAAAAAGGAAGAAAAAGAGAATGAAAGAAAGAGAAAAAGAAGAAGAGGGAGAGAGAACGGGAATCTTGCTCTATTGCCCCAGGCTAGAATGCAGTCCAGAAATGGATATTAAAAAGCTCTTTTATACTAATAATTGTGTTATACAACGGAGACAGGAAGGAATAAGGGAGGAAAATAACAAAAAAACAGCCAACCAATATTTCATTTAAACCTATGAAATGCTATGCAATTGCTGGGGGAGTGATTTATTCCCAACCACGTGGTCACTTTTAGAATAAATGTGATGTGTTACTGAAAAAAAATGTATGTTTTGTGGATTTGGAGTAGAGAGTTCTGTAAATGTTTATTAAGTTTACTTGTTCGAGGTCTAAGCTCAAGTCCCGGGTATCCTTGTTAACCTTCTGTCTCATTAATCTGTCCAATATTGACAATGTAGTGTTAAAGTCTCCCATTATTATTGTGTGGGAGTCCAAGTCACTTTGTAAGTCACCAAGAAGTTGCCCTATGTATCTAGGTGCTCCTATATTGGGTGCACATAGACTTAGGATCGTTAGCTCTTCTCATTACATTGATCCCTCTACCATTATACAATGTCCTTCTTATCTCTTTTGGTTTCTATTACTTTAAAGTCTATTTTATCAGAAATGATAATTGTAACTCCTGCTTTTTTTTTTTTCCTCTCCATTTGGTTGGCAAAACTTCTTCCATCCCTTTGTTTTACGTCTCTGTATATCCTTGCATGTGAGATGGCTCTGGATGCAGCTCACCAACGGGTTTATTGGAATGGCTGATACTGGTTGTTCCTTTCTGTATATAGTGCCTCTTTCAGAAGCTCTTGTAAAGCACGCCTGGTGGTAATGAAATCTCTGAGTACTTGCTTGTTTGTAAAAAATTGTATTTTTCCTTCACTTATGAAACTTAGTTTGGCTGGATATGAAATTCTGGGTTGAAAGTTCTTTTCTTTAAGGATGTTGAATGTTGGCCTCCACTCTCTTCTGGCTTGTAGGGTTTCTGCTGAGAGATCAGCTGTGAGTCTGATAGGCTTCCCCTTGTGGGTAACCTGACCTTTCTCTCTGGCTGCCTGTAGTATTTTCTCCTTTGTTTCAACCCTGATGAATCTAATGATTATGTGCCTTGGGGTTGCTCTTTTGAGGAATATCTTTGTGGTGTTCTCTGTATTACCTGGAGTTGGGTATTGTCTTGCCTTGCTAGGTTAGGAAAGTTTTCCTGGATAATATCCTGAAAAATATTTTCCAGCTTGGATTCATTCTCTTCGTCACATTCAGGTACATCTGTCAAATGTAGATTAGGTCTTTTCACATAGTCCCATATTTCTTGGAGACTTTGCTCATTCCTTTTTACCCTTTTTTCTCTAATCTTGTCTTCTCGTTTTATTTCGTTAAGTTGGTCTTCGACCTCTGAAATGCTTTCTTCTGCCTGATCAATTCGACTGTTAAAACTTGTGCATACTTCGTGAAGTTCTCGTATTGTGTTTTTCAGCTCCATTAATTCACTTATATTCCTTTCTAAATTGTCCATTCTCGTTAACATTTGGTCAAACCTTTTTTCAACGTTCTTAGTTTCCTTGCATTGGGCTAGAACATGTTCTTTTAGCTCACAGAAGTTTCTCATTATCCACCTTCTGAAGCCTGATTCTATTGATTCGTCACATTCATTCTCAATCAGGCCTTGTTCAATTGGTGATGAGGAACTGCAATCCTCTGTAGCAGGAAAGGCATTCTGATTTCAGGTGTTTTCAGCCTTTTTGCGCTGGTTTCTTCCCATCTTTGTGGATTTATCCACCTGTCGTCTCTGTAATTGCTGACTTTCAGTTTAGGTTTCTGAGTGGACGTCCAGCTTGTTGGTGATAAAGTTTTTTCTATTTCTTAATTTTCCTTCGGCAGACGCCCCTCCCCCCACAGAGCTGGACCTTCCCGGGTTCAGCTGTATTTGCTGTGACACTCTCAATCCTCAGCAGTTCCAAGTGGTGGTTTTTTTTTTGTGGATGGGGGGGGTACCAGCCTTCCCCTGCGGCGACCCACTATGCCGGCTGAAAACAGCGGCGTTAAGATTCGTGGCGCTTTTCTGCCAGGGAATCTCCGGGTCTGATTCCCCCACTTCAGTCTGCTTTTCAATCAGCTGAATGGGAGACTGCCTTCCTGGGGCTCCAAACGCCAGCCAAAAGGGCACTCAGTCCCGTATACTCCGGACTGAGAACCGCCGCACTGGGGTGCCTGCAAAACGGCCACGCCTGCCAAAGAGTCCTGCTGGCAACCCGTGGGGCTCCTCCGCCAAGAATCTCTTGGTCCGTGGGCAATAAAAATTCGTCTGAAAATGTGGCGTCCACTCACTCTCTGCACTTTCAGTGGGAGCTACAATCCTGAGCTGCTGCTAATCGGCCATCTTGGATCTCTCTCACAAATAGTTTTTCTTACATGAAGGAATACGTATTGGATGGTTTCTGTGTGCCATGCCCTCTGCTAGCTATTGAGGCTAATAAGGAACACATAGTTCTGACTTTCCTGAAGCTCACAGACTAAAGCATAGTGACTATCTAGTTCAATTATTCATTTGATGGTTGAGAAATATAAGGCCCAGGGAAGGTAAATGACTTTTTTGGGATCACGCAACTAGGATCCAAGCCAGTACCAAAAGTTGGATCTCCTGATCGTCTGTCTGGTCCAGTTTGATTTCCACTTTGACAGCAACTGACACTCCCTATCCAATATGGGTGTTTTAAAGGAAAGCGCAGGAAATGAAAAACCTATGTGCTCAGTCTATTTTCCTCCCTTCTGAAAATTCCAAATAGCTTTTTGGCAGCCTTCTATTGTAAGCCTAAATCCCGTTCTTTTTGCTATCAGTAGCAAGTAATACATAGGCTCTTTACACAGAGCTGGTAATCACTTCTTGATTGACTCCAGACCAAAACTAAACTTGTGCTTGCTAAGCAAGCTCATCGGCTTTATTAACAGAGGCTTTTCAATTATCCAAGACCATCATACCTGCTTCTAAAATGTCCTGTTTTCTCTGTTATTATGAACTACTTCAGCATACTGCAGTGAGCTATTAGCACTCAGAAAAAAATGAATTCTTTAACTTCTTAAATACAAGGATGTCTTTGAGAGACCATGGCATATCTGATGAAAGTTTTTTAGTAGATGTTTTTCTTCTTTTTGGTCCAGATTTAAACAGTCTAAAATCAATTCCTCTGGAGCTACTTGTCATTTCTTATCTTCATTTTTGCAGCATGTGTGAACTCATGTCAGACTCTACTTTTACCTAGAGGAGAAAAAAATTGTTATCAGTTCTTGGTCTTGCTTCTACTGCTGTATAAAAATAAGCTGACTTCTTTCCACACTTTTAAGCAAAACTCTCTCCAAAAGAGGTTGGTCAGAGTTTTGATAATAAGGTAAGCAAATACCATTGCTATGTTTGAAGAATTTGTGAAATGTTCTGAGTTAAATTACTTTGAAAGAAGCTCAGAAGAGAATAGGGGGTCAAATTCGCTTTCCTATGGAGATTTCGCACAGTGTCTATATGTTGTGGACATAAAGAATTTTAGCAGGGAGGGTCTGTGAGATGCTGTAAGGGTCCTTATAATTAGAGTAATAGTGAAGAGAAGGAAGCCAGAAGGCTAGATTCCAAACCAGGCAATAGTGAGTTCCCCATATTTATACTCTTCAGTATATCCATCAATACAGGGCAATGATAGTGAAGGAATTTCATAATTTCATGTAAGAGCAGCACACACCCATTAGAGCCAAAGCAGGGCAGGGTTAATAAACATGTATCATCGTCAAATATATGTATGTATGTGTATATATATACACACACACATATACATATATATACTTATATATATAAGTGTATATATATATTTATATATATAAGTGTGTACATATATATGTATATATACATATGTATATGTGTATACACACATACATAGTGCTCTGCATGCAGTGAAAACTGGGGGGCCTATTGAAGATGTCATTTCTGTAGCCTGTTTCTATTAGAAACATAGACTGTGTGAGAACTCTGCAGCATTAGCCAATAAACCCTAAATGAAGATTGTCCAATCCACAGACCACAGGCTGCATGTGGCCCAGGACAGCTTTATATGTGACTCAATACAAATTTGTAAACTTTCTTAAAACATTATGATTTTTTTGGTGATTTTTAAAGCTCATCAGCTATTTTTAGTGTTAGTGTATTCTATGTGTGACTGAAGTCAGTTCTTCTAATGTGGCCCAGGGAGGCCAAAAGACTGGACACGTCTGCCCAAAACCATGATAATATTTGGGAATTATATGTCTCAAATGAATTTCTTACTTTGAAACCTTAAAGTAGTGTGCCAAGCCACATAGCTCAGAGTGAAGCCTTTTAACTCTTCCTAAAGGTGGCATTCTGGCCCTGCTTGCCTCCCCTGTCTCTCCTCTCTCCTTCACATTCTCTTCTCCTGACTTACTGAGTTACTCTGCATTCCCTAAAAGCTCTGTGTTGTATCTTTCTTCAGGTTTTTTTTTTTTCCATGTGTACTTTCTTCTGTTTGGTACTCTATCTCCATACTTCCTATCAATCACCTCCATTCTTCATGTCTTTTCACATTTCAGTATATAGATCCACTTTTTTTGGAAAAATGTTCCTTAAAGTTCCAGGCTGTGTGAGATGCCCCTCAGCATGATCCCACAGTCCTCAGTGTTATCTCTGCATGAGCAGTTATTGAAGTTGTTTGTCAAAATTTCCTCTACTAGGACCCCTGGAACCCAAATTCCATGAAGGCACCATGACTTCTTTGCCACTGAAGCCCTAGATTGATGCACTGTATGTAGATGCCTAGTAATTACTTGTTGAGTGACATAAGTTAGGCAAGCTCCTTAGAAGAGATGTAAGGGTGACTGCATTCCTTCATCCTTTCATTATTGAATAATATTTATTGGTGCCTTCTACATGCAAAGAACCATTCCATTCACTTGTTAAACAATGAATAAAAGGTAAAGTCAGACAGACACTAAAACTGACCATCATCATGATATATGCCTTGTTTTCTAAATATGTTATCAGAGAAAATCCATATTAAATGAATTATACTGTGGTTTAAGGCAGTATAAAAAATACAGAAAGAACTCTTGTGTGAGTTAAGGGAGGAAACATTCAATTAAGAATCTTTGGAAATCATAATTTGTAGTACTTCCAAAAGAAGAATAACACCAATACCAGTATCTTTCATCTCAGTTGAAAGATTATATTTATAACTTCTACCTAAATCTTTTTAAAAAACATTATAATTTTCATAGAAAGTACAAAATTGAAAATAGAGGCAAAATAGAATGTATATGTTTGCTTTGAAATAAACAAGGTTCTGTTTTCTGTTTTTGTTTTTGTTTTCTTAAACTTAATAAACTCAGCTATTAAGTATTTTTTACTGGGAAGAGGTGATGTTTGTCCCACCCTTAAGAAAGTCTTTTAGAAATAGGCAGTCATGGACACTTATCAGAAAAAGCAGACAAGAAGAATTTAATGCCATTATTTAATTTTCATCAGGATAAATTTTCATCTAGCCACACATAGCTAGATTCCCTAAAGTTTTCTTTTGCTTGTATGTCATACACACACACACACACACACACACACACACACACACACACACACACACACACACTTTCCCCTTTAAAAATGTTTTCCTTAATTTTTTCCTTCCAACTTTCTCTCTGTTTTTGAAGTGCTAAAACTGGCCACTGGAAGGATTGGGAATTTTTCTGAATAAGCACCAGGGACTTTAATCCGAAATGTTTGCAGCAGAGGTGTCAGACTCTGAAAGCCTTCCAGATTGTTCTCTGTTAGTGACAACTCCCTGCAGAGGAGGTTAAGAGATTAATAGCGAATGAATCACCTTTTAAATAACCAACTGTATTTAAGCTTATATCTGTTACTATAATGTATTAAAGGTGTTTCATTTCTTTGAGGGCTTAATATAAGTCATGAGGACAAGTGTCATTTTTTTTAAGTTCCACAGCTTTTCTCTGTTATTTCCCACCCATGGTGGCAGAGTGTGTTAAGAAAGAAATAAGGTTATGTGGCAATTTCAAAACAGGTAGAAGATTAAAGAGAGAAATATTTTGTTGATTTTCTTTTTAAAAGTATACTCATAACCATGTGCAGTTTAGGTAATAAAATTTTAAAATAGCATGACTATCCATCCTAATAATATTGCTTTATGCTATAACAGCAGCTGTTGCCTGCTAATATCAGAAAAAATTGGAGATAATTACTTTAGTTCTTTCTTATTCATTATATATACGTATATATACACATATTTCTTTCATAAATATATATAGACAAACATATATAAATATATTTCTCATATATAAATGTGTAAATTTATATATAAATTTTATAAATATGTTTTATATAAGTAAACATACCTGATCTATAAACTATGTATTATTTATATTACATTTTATTATATGTAATATACACCATGTAGAATAAATATATATTTTAAAACTATTTTTATATGACATATATATATGTAAAAGAGAGAAATAGTGGAAGCAAAAATCTAGAGTACAATTATTTTTACATTATTTTTTCTTTTTGAGATAGAGTCTCGCTCTGTTGCCCAGGCTGGAGTGCAGTGGTGCGATCTTGACTCACTGCAACTTCTGCCTTCAGGGCTCAAGCCATGTTCCCTGCTCAGCCTCCTGAGTAGCTAGAACTACAGATGTCCATGCCCAACTAAATTTTCTTTTCCTTTTCTTTTTTTTTTCTTTTTTTTTTTAGTATTTTTTGTAAAACTGGAGTTTCGCCATGTTGCCCAGACTGGTCTTGAACTTGTGAGCTGAAGTGATCTGGCTGTCTCAGCCTCTCAAAGTGCTGCAATTATAGGCATGAGCCACCATGCCTGGTCAATATTTTTTTCCTTCTAATCTTGTATTTTGAAGTATAATTTTTTAAATCAAACTCTACCTTTTTCTGACAAAGGATGCTTACATCTAAGTGTGTTAAGCTCTAAAATGGTTTAAATTGTAATAATTATTGTAGTTCATAATGACTTCTGACAATATCTGGCAATAACTATTTGAAGTATTTGAGAGAACCCTGCCACCTCTGTTGTCTTCCCTGCTCCTCTTACACCTGTTTCCCCCATTTCTCTGCTTAAAGGTAACTTTTAAAAAATTATACTTTAAGTTCTGGGGTATATTTGCAGATTGTGCAGGATTGTTACATAGGTATATACATGCCATGGTGGTTTCTTGCATCCAACCCCCTGTCATCTACATTAAGTATTTCTCCTAATGTTATCCCTCTCCCACTTTCCCCCACCCCCTGCTATTCCTCCCCTAGCTCTTCCACCCCCCAACAGGCCCTGTTATGTGATGTTCCCCTCCCTGTGTCCATGTGTTCTCATTGTTCAACTCCCATTTATGAGTGAGAACATGTGGTGTTTGGTTTTCTGTTCTTGTGTTAGTTTGCTGAAAATGATGGCTTCCAGATTCATCTATGTCCCTGCAAAAGACAAAACTCATCCTTTTTTATGGCTGCATAGTATTCCATGGTGTGTTTGTGCCACATTTTCTGTATCCAGTCTATCACTGATGGGCATTTGGGTTGGTGCCAGGTCTTTGCTATTGTAAACAGTGCCACAATGAACATGCATGTGCATGTGTCTTTATAATAGAATGATTTATAAGCCTTTGGTTATATACCCAGTAATGGGATTGCTGGGTCAAATGGCATTTCTATTTCTAGATCTTTGAGGAATTGCCACACTGTCTTCCACAATGGCTGAACTAGTTTACGCTCCCACCAATGGTGAAAAAGTGTTTCTATTTCTCCATATCCCCCTCTAGCATCTGTCATCTCCAGACTTTTTAATGATCACCATTCTAACTGGTGTGAGATGATATCTCAATGTGGTTTTGATTTGCATTTCCCTAATGAACAGTGATGATGAGCATTTTTTAATATGTTTGTTGGCCACATAAATGTCTTCTTTTGAAAGTGTCTGTTCACATCCTTCACCCACTTTTTGATGGGATTGTTCTTGCAAATTTGTTTAAGTTGTCGATTCTGGATATTAACCCTTTGTCAGCTAGAGAGATTGCAAAAATTTTTCCATTCTGTTGGTTGCTGGTTCACTCTAATGATTGTTTCTTTTGCTGTGCAGAAGCTCTTAAGTTTAGTTAGATCACATTTGTCTATTTTGACTCTTGTTACCATTGCTTTTGCTGTTTTAGTCATGAAGTCCTTGCCTATGCCTATGTCCTGAATGGTATTACCTAAGTTTTCTTATAGGGTTTTTATGGTGTTAGGTCTTATGTTTAAATCTTTAATCCATCTGTAGTTAATATTTGTATAAAGTGTAAGGAAGGGGTCCAGTTTCAGCTTTCTGCACATGGCTAACCAATTTTCCCAGCACCATTTATTAAACAGGGGAATCTTTTGCCCATTGCTTGTTTTTGTCAGGTTTGTCAAAGATCAGATGGTTATAGATGTGTGGTGTTACTTCCAGAGCCTCTGTTCTGTTCCATTTGTTTATATCTTTGTTTTGGTACCAGTACCATGCTGTCTTGATTACTGTAGCCTTGTAGTATACTTTGAAGTCTCAGGTAGCATGATGTCTCCAGCTTTGTTCTTTTTGCTTAGGACTGTCTTGACTATGCAGGCTCTTTTTGGTTCCATATGAAGTTTAAGGTTGTTTTTACCAGTTCTGTGAAGAAAGTCAATGATAGCTTGTTGGGGGATAGCATTGAATTTATAAACTACTTTGGGCATCAGAGATTACTACAAACACCTCTATGCACAGAAATCAGTACATATAGAAGAAATGAATAAATTCCTGGACACTTACACCCTCCCAAATCTAAACCAGGAAGAAGTTGAATCCCTGAATGGACCAATAACAAGGTCTGAAATTGAGGCAGCAATTAATAGCCTACCAACCCAAAAAAGTCTAGGACCAGATGGGCTCACAGCCGAATTCTACCAGACATACAAAAAGGAGCTGGTACACAACTAAAAAAGAAAATTTCAGGCCAATATTCATGATGAATATTGATGTGAAAATCTTCAATAAAATACTGGCAAACCGAATCCAACAGCACATCAAAATCTTATCCATCACGATCAAGTAGGCTTCATTCTGAGGATGCAAGGCTGGTTCAACATATGCAAGTCTATAAATGTCATCCATCACATAAACAGAACCACAGACAAAAACCACATAATTATCTCAATAGATGCAGAGAAGACCTTCAAGAAAATTCAACAGCACTTTATGCTAAAAATGCTCAATAAACTAGGTATCGATGGAACATATCTCAAAATAATAAAAGCTATCTATGACAAACCCACAGCCCATATCATACAGAATGGGCAAAAACTGGAAGCATTCCCTTTGAAAACTAGTATAAGACGATGGTGCCCTCCCTTACCACTCATATTCAACCTAGTATTGGAAGTTCTGGCCAGAGAAATCAGGCAAGAAAGGGGTATTCAATTAGGAAAAGAGGAAGTCAAATTGTCTCTATTTGCAGATGATATGATTGTATATTTAGAAGACCCCATCGTCTCAGCCCCAAATCCCCTTAAGATGATAAGTAACTTCAGCATAGTCTCAGGATATAAAATCAATGTGCAAAAATCACAAGCATTCCTATATACCAATAACAGACAAACAGAGAGCCAAATCATGAGTGAATTCTCTTTCACAATTGCTACAAAGAGAATAAAATACCTAGGAATACAACTAACAAGGGATGTGAAGGACCTCTTCAAGGAGAACTACAAACCACTGCTCAAGGAACTAAGAGAGGACACAAACAAATGTGAAAATACTCCATGCTCATGGTTAGAAAGGTAACTTTTAATATACATTTGTTCTGATGAGACCTTGCCCTTTATCCGGGCTGTCTCACCCAGTAAAGTGCGTCCTTTTGTCCTCAATTTTTTTCCTTATGAAAGTAACCTTTTGTTTTTCATTTAAAACACCCTACCAACTAGAGAGCAGAACAGTCTTAGGTATTCACTTGTTGAAGTAAGCCATTTCCTTTGACAGAGATATAAAACATGATGACAATGAAGCAACTCTTATTTGCTCTCAAATGCAATTTTTTTAACTCTTCTGCCCTTTTCATTCTCATAGCCCTAAAGCAAACATCTAGTATAACTGTACAGCAAATGAATAAGCAGATTGAAACCAGCTGGAGTCTTACACCTACATACTGTCTAGATGTAAAATAGCCTTTAGGTAGAAGCTAAGTCACAATGCAGTGCATGATGTCCTGAGCTAGGAAGCTGAGCTAAAAGGACTTTGGCAGCCTTCTTGGTATGTTTATTTGTACACTACACAGATAAGTTCAGCTGAAGGGTCAGCTCTATGCTAGAGCTGAAAGTGTGGCCAACCTTCTGCTCTGCTGGCTGTTGACTGCTAGGAGTGGGATGAAAGTCCCAGAGAATGTGCTCATATCCCATCATTCATAGAGAAGACACATCGACAGCCATTAGCAAAGTTGGTGAATAAAGAAATTGGATTTTTAACATATTATATAAAGTTAGTGATACAGCTAGTAGAACTGAAACCAAACAACAAACTATCATATTGCACATCTACACACAGAAAATACACACACACACAAAAACAAAAGCTACATTTATTGAAAAAAGAATTAGAAACAGAAAACACAATGCAAAAATGGAGCCTCAGGGAAACATTTCAGTGTTTACAAATGATATATATGCATATATTTATTAAAATAAACAGATTGGGCCAGGCACAGTGGCTCACCCCTGTAATCCCTGCACTTTCAGAAGCCCAGGTGGGTGAATCTTCTGAGGTCAGGAGTTTGAGATGAGCCTGTCCAACATGGCCTGTACCTGTAATCCCAGCTACTCGGGAGGCTGAGGCAGGAGAATCGCTTGAACCCAGGAGGTGGAGGTTACAGTGAGCTGAGATAGCGCCACTGAGCTCCAGCCTGGAAGATAAAGTGAGACTCTGTTTCCAAAAAATAAAAATAAAAATAAACAGATTGGGTCAAAAACCAAAGCCCAAGTTATAGGCTGTGTATAGTAAATGTAGCTAAAATAAAATATTTCAAACATGTGGAATGTAAACTAAATTGAGAATGAAGACATACTAGGAAAGTGCCAACAATAAGAAGATATGCATTTTATTAATACTAGAAAATTTTGATTGCCAAGGCAAATTGTTTCAATGGAAAAAAGAAAATAATTTTTTTAAAATATTAAGGTCCACCTGATAATTTTTTGGACCAACTAGCACAGTATAAATAAAGGTAAAATTATAGGAAATACAACAAAATGTGACAAAATAGCCCAGAAACACACAAATCAGGTAAGAAAGGTAGTTATGATAAAGGTTACATTTTAAATCATCAAAAAAAAAAAAATAATAATTGGCTGGGCGCGGTGGCTCACTGGCTCACACATGTAATCCCAGCACTTTGGGAGGCCGAGGCGGGCGGATCACAAGGTCAAGAGATTGAGACCATCCTGGCCAACATGGTGAAACCCTGTCTCTACTAAAAATATACAAATTAGCTGGGCATGGTGGCGTATGCCTGTAGTCCCAGCTACTCAGGAGGCTGAGGCAGGAGAATTGCTTGAACCCAGGAGGCGGAGGTTGCAGTGAGCCGAGACCACGCCACTGCACTCCAGCCTGGCGCCTGGCAATGGAGCAAGACTCTGTCTCAAAAAAAAAAAAATTATCATTATTATTATTTGACTTAAATGGCTTTGAGACAACTGGCTAACCATTTGAAAATGCAAATGGTTTGAAATTTCACAAAGTTAATATAAATAATAAAAGTACTAGACTAGCCACGTATTTGAGTTCTAACTAATTTAAATGTATTGTCACAAAGAATTAATTAAATTACCCAACTTAGCATACCTCATACATGACAGACTAGGATTTGAACCGAGCAAATCTCCAGGCATTTTTTTTGTTTGTTTTTTTGAGACGGAGTCTTGCTTGGTAGCCCAGGCTGGAGTGCAGTGGTGCGATCCTGGCTCACTTCTACCCCTGCTTCCTGGGTTCTAGCAATTCTCCGGTCCCAGCCTCCTGAGTAGCTGGGACTACAGGCACCCACCACTACGCCCAGCTAATTTTTAGTGGAGACAAGGATTCACCGTGTTGGCCAGGCTGATCTTGAACTCCTGACCTCAAGTGATCCACCTGTCTCAGCCTGGCCACCATGCCAGGCCAAGCAGTATTTTTTTTACCTTTTTTTTTTTTTAATTTTACTTTAACTTCTGGGATACATGTGCTGAATGTGCAGGTTTGTTACATAGGGTATACATGTGCCACGGTGTTTTGTCATACCTATCAATCTGTCATGTAGGTTTTAAGCCCTGCGTGCATTAAGTATTTGTCCTAATGCTATCCCTCCCCTTGTCCCCCACTCCCCAACAGTCCCCAGTATGTGGTGTTCCCCTCCCTGTGTCCATGTGTTCTCCTTGTTCAACTCTCACTTATGAATGAGAATACGCAGTGCTAGTTTGCTGAGGATGATGTTTTCCAGCTTCATCCATGTCCCTGCAAAGGACATGAACTCATTTTTTATGGCTGCATAGTATGGTGTGTATGTGCCATGTTTTCTTTAT
This sequence comes from Ateles fusciceps, assembly GCA_036589455.1. Lineage (NCBI taxonomy): Eukaryota > Metazoa > Chordata > Mammalia > Primates > Atelidae > Ateles > Ateles fusciceps. The sequence continues at coordinate 9,055,489 of JAZHEH010001266.1, read as the reverse complement.
CCAGGCTATCATTGACAGGCATTTGGGTTGGTTCCAAGTCACCTTGCCTCTAGCTTTCTTATGTAGGAAGATAAATTTCTCATTATTCATGTGACTTATATTTGAACATGCATTGATTTACTTGTAGCTATTATCTCTTGCCAGTTAAAATGGTGATCATTAAAAAGTCAGGAAACAACAGATGTTAGTGAGGATGTGGATAAATAGGAATGCTTTTACGCTGTTGGAGGGAGTGTAAATTAGTTCAACCTTCATGGAAGACAGTGTGGCAATTCCTCAAGGATTTAGAACCAGAAATACAATTTGACCCAGCAATCCCATTACTGGGTATATACCCAAAGGATTATAAATCATTCTACTATAAAGGCACATACACATATATGTTTATTGCAGCACTATTTATAAGCAGTGCATTTTAGGAGTAACAAAGATGAGTTCTAAAAGGAAACCTTGATGGACTTGACTACATGAAAATTACAATCCTTTCAATCTGGGAAAAAAATGGAAACAACAAAATTGAAAATCATCTGATAAACTGAGAAAATAGTCACAAGACATATCATATAAACACTGTTGATATCTTCAGTACATTACAGGTTTTGTATCAATAAGAAAACAAAGAAAAAGTAAACACACAGGAAAATGTATAAGTGGTTAATTATTTTGACATCCACAAAATTACCATTCAATTAGTAAAAATTATCTTTTAGGAATATATTTTTTATAATGGCTAAAGTGAAGACAGTCTATTATCAAAAGAAAATGGCAGGTTATAGAAACAATATAACAATATGATAACATTTTTGTATTAATATTTTTCATTGCATATATGTGGCAAAGAAAAATTAATGTATGATTCTCTGTAAACTTATTTCCCTTTATCTTTGTTTTGGTGTAAGAATATGATATTTGGAATTGTTTCAACAATTTTATTACCGTAAAAGGAAAACAAACGAAAAATTTGCGGAATGACCAAACTGAAGGCCTCACTTTGTTAAGCTGCCAAATAACTATCCTGGACTCACCTAGCCTCTACCTGTCTTATGTAGGAAGACAAAGTCTTCATTATTCATGTGACTTTTGTTTGAACATGCATTGATTTACTTGTAGCTGAAAGCACCCTAATTGATACAGACAGGGAGATACTTGAGGGAAAAATTAATTTGATCATACAACAGAAGAGGAAATAATAAAAGAAGAAAATAGAATCAGTGCAGATTTAAGACTTTTCTAAGCATTTTGAGGGCAAGAGATCCAAGATATTTTTGAGAAGATTGCAAATTTGGCCTAATATATCAACAGGGTATCCAGATTTTACAGACAATTTTGCTGTAAGTTCATTTAATATAGTTACCCCTTTTTACCTGTTTTAGAGAGATCCATAAATATGTGCATTTTTTCTGAATATTCAGTTTGAATTTGTCTTTCTGTCAGATGCAAAAAGTGCTATCTATATAACTCAATTTTATTAGAGCTCTATATGAGATAGTAAGAGAAAGAGTTTTCCCTTGAAAAGTAAGACCAAAATATTTTCTAAAGAGGCAGATTCCATGATCAAATGTTCTCAGGAACATAATATATACTATTAATTTTTTAGTATTATAAAATGTCAATATTTTAGAAAATAAAATGAAGAATCCTAATATAAGGAAAGTGTTTTGTTGAGTATTTCCTAAACCAAAGAATGGCTGTTATCAAAAGGATTTCCAGGACTGAGTGGCTTCTAGGTAGAGATGAGGTATAAAAGAATGATATTTCCTTGACAGTGAACTCTAAAAACTCAACATCTATGAATACTCTAGGCATTACCCACACTAAGTCAATAATAACATTAGAGCGAGTCACGTCTCATCCTTAAAGGTATTGTGAATAAAATGGAGTTAATACAATACTTACCTTATAGTACTGTTGTAAGAATTAAATTGTAATACTGTGATGATTCAAGAAAATATTTCATTTGGAAGGTTCTTGGCACATTATTAGTATGATTATAATAATTATTAATATGACTTGCTGTTATAATTATCGTTATTTCATGAGGGCTATAGTAGGAGAGGTAATGACTGGATTTCTCCAGAGCACTGGGGAGGTGGTCTAGCATCTCTAGCAGAAGTCAACTCCTGAGTCAGAGAAAGTGGGTCAGCTTCCCATCTTTAGCTGAGCTGAAGCACAGGTGCAGAATTTGAACAGTGATGGGGGTACCAAAGACTATTTGGAACTTTCTTTCTACTCTCCTATAGTTTTGCATTAATGATATTGCTATCTTCTCAAAATATGGCTAAAAATTTTGATTATGGAATTCCTATTAATCCTTGAGGCACACTGATTTTGGTTTTATAATTTATTTTTTAATTATTATGAATACATAATAGGTGTATATTTATGGGGTATATGAGATGTTTTTATGTAGGCATGCAATATAAAATAAGAACATCATGGAATACTGGGTATTCATTCCCTCAAGCACTTATCCTTTTAGTTAGAAACAATCCAATTACACTCTTTGTTTTAAAATATACAATTAAGTTTATTTTTGACTATAGTAACCTTGCTGTGTTATCAAATGGTAGGTCTTATTCATTCTTTCCAACTATTTCTTTTGTTGCCGTTAACCATCACCACCTTCTCAACACCTTTTCACCATCATTCCCAGCCTCTGGTAATCATCCTCTACCCTCTATCTCCATGAGTTCAGTTGTTTTGATTCTTAAAACCCATACGTAAGTGAGAACATGCCATGGTTGTCTTTCTGTGCCTGGCTTAATAGACTTAATAACCTTCAAGTCTATCCATGTTGTTGCAAATGACTGGATCTTATTCTTTTTTATGGAGGAGTAGCACTCCATTGTGTGTATGTACTACAATTTCTTAATCCATTTATCTATTGAAGTAGACACAGGTTGCTTTCAAATCTCAGCTATTGTAAACAGTGCTTCAACAAACATTGGAGTGCAGATATCTCTTCCATATATTGATTTCCTTTATTTTAGGTCTATACCCAGTAGTGACATTGCTGGATCATATGGTAGCTCACTTTTAGTTTTTTCAGAAAACTTAGAGTTCCTGCTCTCCATACAGGTTGTACTAGTTTACATTCCCACCAACTGTTTACAAGGGTTGCCTTTTCTCCATATCCTCACCAGTTTGTTATTGCCTGTCTTTGGGATATAAGCCATTTTAACTGAGATGAGATAATATTTCATTGTAGTGTTGATCTGCATTTATCTAATGATCAATGATCTTAACACCTTTTCATATGCCTGTTTGCCATTTGTGTGTCTTCTTTTGAGAAATGTCTATTCAAATCTTTTGTCCATTTTAAAAATCAGATTATTAGATTTTTTAATAGAGTTGTTTGAGCCCCTTATATATTCCAGTTATTAATCTCTTGTCAGATGACTACTTTGCAAATATTTTTTCCCACTCTATGGGTTGTCTCTTTACTTTGTTTTTTCCTTTGCTGTGCAGAAGCTTTTTAACTTGATGTGATTCCATTTGTCCATTTTCGCTTTCACTGCCTATGCTTGTGAGGTATTACCCAAGAAATTCTTGCCCAGACCAGTATCCTGAAGATATTCCCCAGGGTTTTCTTGTGGTATTTTCATAGGCTGAAGTCTTATGTTTTAAGTCTTTAATCCATTTTAATTTGATTTTTATATAGTGAGAGATAGGGGAAGTGTCCTTTTTTTTTTTTCCTGCATGTATATATCCAATTTTCTCAGAACCATTTATTGAAGAGACTGTCTTATTCAAGTATATGTTCTTTGCACCGTCTTACTGTACTGTAGGGGTGTGCATTTGTTTCTGGGTTGTCTATTCTTTTCCATTGGTTTATGTGTCTGTTTCTATGCCACTACCATGCTGTTTTGGTTACTATAGCTCCGGTATAATTTGAAGTCAGATAATGTGATTTTTCCAGTTTTGTTCTTTTTGCTTAGGATAATTTTGGCTATTCTGAGTCTTTTATGGTTCCATGTAAATTTTAGGATTTTTTTTTCTATTTCTGTGAAGAATGTCAATAGTATTTTAATAGAGATTTCATTGAATCTGTAGATTGCTTTGGGTAGTATTAACATTTTAACAATATTGATGCTTCCAATCCATGAACAAGAAATCTTTTTCCATTTGTTTCTGTCCTCGTTAGTTTTTTTCATCAGTGTTTTATAGTTTTTATTGTAGAGATCTTCTACTTCTTTGGTTAATTTCTAGTTATTTAATTTTATTTGTGGCCATTGTAAATGGGATTAAATTTTAAATTTCTCTTTCTTATTATTCACTTATTGGCATACAGAAAGTCTACTGATTTTCATACCTGGTATTATATTCTGCAATATAAATGAATTTGTTTATTAGTTCTAATAGTTTTCTTGTGAAGTCTTCAGATTTTTCCAAATATAAGACTGTACCATTCACAAACAAGGATAATTTGACTTCTTTCTTTCCATTTTGGATGCCCTTTATATAGGCACTCAATATGGATGCCCCCAATATGGGAGTACCCAGATATATGAAACACATATCACTGGAACAAAAGAAAGAGATAGGCCCCAAAACAATAATGACTGAAGACTTCAACATGCCACTGTCAGCATTGGACAAATCTTCTATAAGAAATATCTTCTCTTTCTGATTTCTCTAACTAGGACTTCCATTACTACGTTGAATAACAGTGGTGACAGTGGGCAACCTTGTCATGTTCCAGATTTTAGAGAAAAGACTTTCAGTTTTTCTCCATTTGGTATGGCACTACTGTGACTGTGTCATATTTGGCTTTTATTATGTTGAGATTTGTTCCTTCCATACCCAGTTTTTTGAGGGTTTTCATTACGAAGGGATGATGAATTTTATCAACTGCTTTTCAGCATCTGTTGAAATAATGATATGGTTTTTATCCTTCATTCTGTTGCCATGCTGTGTTACATTGATTTGCATACATTGAATCACCCTTGAATCCCAATGATAAATCCCATTTGGTCATGGTAAATGCTCTTTTAGTGTATTGTTGAATTTGGCTTTCCAGTATTTTGTTGAGGATTATTGCTTCAGTATTAATCAGGTATTGGCTTGTTTTCTTTTTTATGATGTGTGTTTGTCTGTTTTTGGTATCTGAGTAATACTGGCCTCATGGAATCATTTTGGAAATATTCCCTTCTCTTCTACTTTTTGAATAGTTTGGGTAGGATTTGTATTTGTTCTTTAAATAGTTGGTGGAATTCAGCAGTAAAGCCATTGGGCCCCAGGCATTTTTTACTGGGAGATTATTTATTAAAGCTTCAATCTTGTTACCTGTTACTGGTCAGTTCAGGTTTTGGATTTCTTCATAGTTCAATCTTGGTAGTCTGTGTATGTCTAGAAATTTGTCTGTTTCTTCTATATTTTCTGGTTTATTGGCATATCATCCTTTGAATTTTTGCGATATCAGTTGTAATGTCTCCTTTTTAATCCCTGATTTTAGTTATTTGGGTCTTCTTTCTTTTTTTGTAGTCTGGCTAAAGGTTTGTCAATTTTGTTTGTTTCTTAAAAAACAACTTTTTGTTTCATTAATCTTTTGTATTATTTTCTTTATTTAAATGTCATTTATTTCTACTGTGATCTTTATTGTTTCTTTTCTTCTACTAATTCTGGGTTCAGTTTGCTCTTGATTTTCAGTTCTTTAAGATATATTGTTGATTGTTGGAATTTTTTCTCTTTTTTGATATAGGGTCTTATAGCTATAAACTTCCCTCTGAGTGCTGCTTTTTTTGTATTCCATAGACTTTTGTATGTTGTGTTTCCATTATCATTTGTTTTAGGAATTTTTCAGTTTCTTTCTTAATTTCTTCATTGAGCTACTGGTCACTCAGAAGCATATTGTCTAATTTCCGTGTATTTATGTAGTTTCCAAAGTTCCTCCTGTTATTAATTTCTAGTTTTATTCCATAGTGGTCAGAGAAGATGTTTGATATTATTATTTTTAATGTTTTAAGACATATTTTATTACCTAATATATGGTCTGTCCTTGAGAATAATCCATGTGTTGAGGAAAATAATGTGTATTCTGCAGCTCTTGGATAAAATGCTCTGTAAATATCTCTTAGACCCATTTACTCTATATTGAAGATTAAGTCCAATGCACATTTGTTGATTTTCTGTCTGGAAGATCTGTCCAACACTGAAAGTGGAATGTTGAAGTCCTCAGCTACTATTGTTTTGGGTCTATCTCTCTCTTTAGCTCTAATGATATTTGCTTTATATATCTGAGTGCTACAGTGTTGTGTGCATATATATTTAAAATTCTTGTATCTCCTTGCTGAATTGACCCCTTTATTGTTATATAATGACCTTCTTCATCTCTTTTATAGCTTTTGTCTTGAAATCTATTTATCTTCTATAAGTGTATCAATTTCTGCTTTTTTTTGGTTTCAACTGGCATGGAATATCTTTTTGTGTCCCTTATTTTTAGTCTTTAGTGTATCTTTATAGATGAAGTGTGTTTCTTGTAGGCAACAGATCAATGGTTCTTGTTTTTTTATCCATTCAGCCCATCTCTGTCTTTTAATTGGAGTGTTAACCTCATTTACATACAATGTTTTATTGGTAAATAGGGACTTACTCCTACCATTTTGTCATTTTTCTGGTTGTTTTGTGGTCTTCTCTTCCTTGTTTCTTTTCTTCCTAAGAAAGGTGAGTTTCTCTGGTGCAATTTAGCTTCTTGCTTTTTATTTTCTGTGTATCCATTGTATGTTTTTTGGTTTGAAGTTACTATAAAGCTTGTTAATACTATTTTATAACCCATTCATTTAACCAGATAATTACCTAACACTATTTGCTTTAACAAGCAAACAAGCAAAAAGACTGTAGTAAAATGCCTTAATTTCATCTTCCTACTTTTTAACTATTTATTGTTTCTATTTATATCTTACTATACTATATCTTCAAAAGTTGTTATAGTTATAAGTTTCCATTGGCCCAAAAATTAGTCTTTGTACTTAGGGTAAGAGTAGTTACACACCACAGTTACAGTGTTACGATATTCTGTTTTTTTTTTCTGTTTATATACTATTACCAGCGATTTTTGGACATTCAAGTGATTATTTATTGCTCCTTAATGTCCTTTTCTTTCTGATTAAAGTACTCCCTTTAGCATTTCTTATAGGACAGGCCTTGTAGAGTGTGTTTGGAAGTATCCTATCTGGTATTAATGAAATCCCTCAGCTTTTGTTTGTCTGGGAAAGTCTTTATTATTTCTTCATGTTTGAAAGATATTTTTATCAGGTATACTATTATAAGGTAGAAGTCTTTTTTTCTTCAGCACTTCATATACGTCATACTACCCTCTCCTGGCCTGTAAGGTTTTCACTGCAAAGTCTGTTGCCAAACATACTGGATCTCCATTGCAGGTTTTTTGTTTCTTTCTTTTGCTGCTTTTAAAATCCTTTTTATTTTTTCAATCATTGATCTTTGGGAGTTTGATTATTAAATGCCTTCAGGTAGTTTCCTTTGGGTTAAATCTGCTTGGTGTTACATAACATTTTTGTAATTAGATATTGATATCTTTCTTAAGATTTAGGAAGTTCTCTATTATTAACCCTTAGAATAAACTTTCTCATCCTGTATCTTTCTCTATCTCCTCTTTACAGGAAATAACTCTTAGATTTCCTCTTTTGAGGCTTTTTTTTAAAAGCTCCTATAGGCATTTTTAAAATTTTTATTTATTTATTTACTTTTTTGAGACAGAGTCTCATTCTGTCACCCAGGCTGGAGTGCAGTAGCATGATCTTGGCTTACTGCAGCCTCCACCTCCCAGGTTCAAATGATTCTTGTGCTTCAGCCTCCTGAGTAGCTGGGATTACAGGAGTGCACCACCATGCCTTGTATTTTTATTAGAGACAGAGTCTCACCACATTGGTCAGGCTGGTCTTGAACTTCTGGTTTTAAGTAATCTACCTGTCTCGACCTCCCAAAGTGCTGGGATTACAGGCATGAGCCACCATGCCCAGCCCTGCAGGCATTCTTAATTACTTTTTTTTTTCTTTTGTCTCCTCTGACTGTGTATTTTCAAATAGCCTGTGTTCAAGGTCACCAATTATTTCTTTTGCTTGATCAATTCTGCTATTAAAGGACTTTGATGAATTCTTCAGTTTGCCAATTGTATATTTTTAGCTCTAGAATTTCTGCTTGATTCTTTTTAATTATTTCAATCTCTGTTAAATTTATCTGATAGAATTTTGAATTCTATGTATGTTTTTTTTTTAATTTTTTTTTTAGTTTTCTCAACACAGCTATTTTAAATTCTCTCTGTGAAAAGTCACATATCTCTGTTCCTCCTGGATTGATCCTTGGTGCCTTATTTAGTTAATTTGATGAGGTTAAGTTTTCCTGGATGTTGCTGATGTTAGTAGATGTTTTTCACTGTCTGGGCTTTGAAGACTTAGGCATTTAATGTAGTCTTCACTGTGCAGCCTTATTTGTAGCCATCCATCCTTCTTGGGAAGACTTTCCAGATATCTGAAAAGACTGGGTTGTTGTGATCTAAGCTATACTTGCTTTAGGGGACACTTCAAGTCCAGTAACTGTGTTTCTTTCAGACTTGTAGAGATATCACCTTGATGGTCTTAGACAAAATCTGAAAGGTTTTTCTGGATTACCAGACAGAGACTCTTGTTCTCTTCTGGTACTTTCTCCCAAACAAACAGAATCCATTAATCTCTCCCCCCCACCACCCCACTTTCTCTATCTCTCTCTCTTTCTTTCCTCAGCCACCTAAAGCTGGGGGTGAAGTGATGATAGAATTACCCAATCACCCTGTGGTGCTTTCAGAGTAAGAATTCTTTATAGCTAGCATGCTTGAACCTACGTATTTATGAAATGTTGTTACTCAAAGTTATTACCATGGAACACTTTAATTGTATTCCAATGATGTTACCACTCAAAATACCACAACTACCAGTACAAGTACTCACCAGTTTGTAACTTTCTTTATAGTCATACCTTACTTTTAATAAAAATAATATGACCCAAACAGATTATACAAGCACCATCACAATGACGGTACTGGGTCAGATCTGAAGCCAGCACAGCACTGGGTCTTGCCCAAGGTTTTCTGTAACCACTCCCTAGCTACTACCTATGTTCACTCAAGTATTTAGGACGCTACAATCTGCAGGTGGCAAAGCCAGCCATGTCTGTGTCCTTCCTTTCAGGGCAGCAAGGTTACCTAGGCCCTGAACAAGTCCAGAGGTGCTATCTGGGAGTCAGGGACTATACTCAAAAACCTCAGAAGTCTATTTGGTGTTCCGTTGTATTGCAGTTGAGATGATATTCAAACCCCAACACAGTCCTTCCCACTTTTCCCTCACCTTTCCAAAGGCAGAGGAGCCTCACCCAGTACCCACCACCACCCTAAGCCACAAAGAGTACTGCCAGATTGCTAGCCAGTGTTCCCTTAAGACCCAAGGTCTTTTAAGTCAGCTTGTGTTGAATGCTGCCTGGCCTGGGGCTCACCCTGTAGGGCAGTGGGCTCCACTCTGGCTGAGGACAGGTCTAGAAAAAGGCACATTGATTTTGGATAGTAATACAGAGTGAAACTTGCAGAATGACCTTAATTTTTGGAAGTACCTAACATTAATTAGAATTTAGTTTAGTAAAAAATGTGTAATCCTTTTGTGTCATATTTTTTCTTAAACATAATGTATGACTATAACAGAAGCCCCAAACTGGTAAGTATTTATGCTGATAGCTCTGGTGTTTTGAGAGGTAACAGCATTGGAATACAGTTAAAGTATTCCAAGGTGATAACTTTGGGTAACAGTATTTCATAAATATGTAGGTTTTAGCATGTTAGCTATAAATAATTCTTACTATATTATAGTTCTTCACACATACACACACATACACAGTGAATTTTATACTGATATCAGACATAAAATGTCTAATTTAAATTTCACAGAGATCAAAAAGTTTTATTCACAAAGATCTTAAGTGATTTTGACAGGAAATTAGTCATATTCATTTATAACTAAGAGGCAAGAATAAGGTTACATTTTGAGATATTCCTGAGATCTACTAAAGTAGTTTCTTGAATCATGAAGCATTAAAATAGCCACAAAAGCACATTTTTGGCATTTCTGTAGAAATTGAGGGGGCCTGCCCTCTCAAGGTTAAGGTAAGGCAAAGATGATTTGTATATTTAATTTATGGTCTCTGCAGAGGGCAAAGAACTATGATTATTGGTTCCTTAGGCACACATAATAGATACGGAAATGGACATTTCATAAATTTTTCTAGAAAAGGTATTCAGATGTCTCAGGAAAATATAAACACAATATCCTTTATTAACCTAGTTGGTGATAATATTTACTGCTTATTATGTGTGTCCAGAATTGTACATAAAATTTTAAAAACAACCAAATTTGTATTAATAGAATTTAACTTTTAATAGAAAAGAACCATTTATCATTTTTACAAGCTTCCATAATGAGCTCACTGGTAACTATGTTTTGCTTTTATCTTTATTACCAATATTATGGTTACATTAAGTGGTAGATAAATAATATAGATTATTAAAGTTATATGTAAATGTAACACATATATTCTCTGGACTCAGAATGATTTCTAGATGAATCAACAAATGATTGTGGCCACTTTTGTTGAAAATAGAAGAGCTTAGGGTAGTCTTGTAAGGTCTGTGATAATACACATTTTCTACTTTTTATGCTTGGTATGTGCATTCAAATGATATGGATATTGTGACTATTCTTTATTAATTCTGATGCATAGCTATTTATTTTTGTATTCTCCATTGAAATAGACTCCTGAGACGGAGGCTATTTTTCCTGCAGTAGAAATGCTACGATGTGAGTGGTTTGTAATTTCTATAATTCTGTTTTCACTGTAACCTATTAGGGCTCCGTTCCAAGATCTACTTCTGACTCCTTTGACATTGGGAAAATCACTTTATACTCTTTCTCAACCTGCTTTCCCTCATCTGTGGAATGAGAATACTTAGCTCTACTTATCTCAATGGGAAATGTGTTTTATTAAAGGCCAATTAGCTTCTTGAAGTATAAAATTGTAGTTTTGGTGGCATTTCCTTTACTGTGGCATTTGACATCAAATCTTCTTTTGAAATCTTTATAAACGTCACTTTATATAAGTGTGCTTTGCAAGGACAAGTGGAAAGTAGTTTGCTCTGCTACAAAAGAAGAAACTGCCTTTATTCTAATACAGCTAAACCGAAGCAAGTTCCCTCCAAATGATGGCAAATATTTTTTAAGCTTTCAAAATTAAATAAAATGGCATAACTATACATAGAGAATGGGACTAAATATAATTATTATGGAAATATTGTGAAAAATATATATAATTTATGTGATAAATAATATTATGCTTTAGTTTATTTAAATGTTTTAGCCTGAGAATTCATATGAATTAAAAGCATTTAAATTTATAGGACCAAATATACTAAAATTTTTACAAATTCAAGTATTTAAAATGTTGAATTTCCTACTTATTTTTTTATAACTCACCAATCTCATTCCTATTTAACTAAGCAGATATTTGTTTTACAAGTGAGGAACTAAAGAATGTGTTTTAGGGATGCTATACTCTGTGGAGCCAAAACATAGACTGGCTTAAATGCCACATTTTCTGCCCATCTCATGCACGTGTTGTTTAGAAAAGCCCTCCCCATCATAGGTCCCAAACTTTCTGTTCTAACCATGAACACGCCCATATTTTCTTAACAATAAAGATGATGTAGAGAGTGGGTGCAGGAGTTGGTTATGAGAGTGGAAGAAGAAAATGAGTTATCTAATTTATCCCAGACTCTTTGTTGATTATTTGAATACATTATCCCTAAAGATTCCAAAGTTAACTGAAAAGTGAAAAGACTTATTTGATTCCTTATATCCTACTTGAAGGCTTATTATGATCCCAGAGTAACTCATTCATGAACTGTAGTCTCTAGGAGCCTATTTCTGTGTGACATTTGTTTTAAACTACATTACTGGGCACATAATCACTCCCTCCATTGTGAGAGGACTTTACCTCTCTACTCATTGTCCTGTGACCTGCAGCCCCTCTTTCTGGTGGAGGATATTATCCTGCCTTTTGGCTAATGTGATATAAACAAATGTGACATATGTCACATCAAAACAGAATATTTGGAAGAGATCACTTGACACACCTTAGCCTCTTGCTTTTGCCCCCACCATAAAAACAGCATGTCCTACACAGCAACTTCACACTGTGTCTTAGAATGGGAAGACATGCAACAGAGCCAAGTAGAATCCAACAGTGTCTCAGCAGCCACAGCCAGAGCACAGCTTACAAGTAGTATAAGAGAAATTTTTGAGGCAATTCAGTGAGCTATGGGGGTTATTACAGCAACAAAAATGTCCACTTTAGAAAATAGCTTCAAACCTTGTGGTCTACTCTAACAAAGATATCTAATATATGTGAGAAAGATTTTGCTGGGCATCAGGAGGGAGACAGACCTTTTTTTTTTTTTTATAGAAACTGGCAAACTGTTTTTATAGAGTGGCAAAATGTTATGCAATATTTTGTTTGAGATGGTTCAGAAGACAGTTGATATACTATAAAATGTTGTGGCTTTGTACTAAAAAGTTTCAAAACACTGCAATACTGGCATTTTAAGTTGATTGTTATTAGTTGCATTTGAGAAGGCACTCTAAAAAGTCAGAAAAGAATTGATGTATTTGAAAGTAGGAATGAAAGGAAATAGAGATCCTAGCAATTGTAGAACTTGCACAATTAAAAAATGAAATGATTTCTCATTTTCAGTGAGTAAAAAATTAGACTTTTAAACTACTGTCTCAAGGTAAATACTGAACATGGCCATGTTATGCTCCAGATTTCTTCGTAGATTAAGGTGGTCTTTTAGATGAACAAAATGGCTTGGGGGAGAGTGGGTGAATGGCACAATTCCACAAAACCTGATAGACGAAATTACCTAAAATTAAGAAAGAGCTATGTTCAAATATAAACAGTAGAAGTAGTGATTGCATATGGTACTGACTACAATAAATATTACAAACAAACACTTTTTTTTGAGAAATTTATGTTACAAGAAGTAACATAAATTTACAGAAGTAACATAAAAGTACAGAAGTAACAAGAGCCTATAGCAAAAACACTGTGACTGTTTAAGATTATCAAGTAAGTCCTTGGGACCCTGTTTTTATCAACAGAGAGAAGAAAGAATTTGAAGCTCAGAAAACTCACAGAGCCACAGAATTTGAAAATCTAAAATAATACTATAAGAACTGCTTGCCCCAAACTAGGCAATGACATTTTACTGAGTCCTTTTGTTCATTGTCCTCCATGAATTTTGGCTCCATGTTCCAAGAAGTTCTGTCTTTTCTGTTACCCTCCTGGACTGTTGCTGAAGAGAAAAGTGGTGACTTTTTATTATGATTGCTTGATTTGTCTCCATCTTTTTTTTTTTTTCTTTTCTGTTCTTTGCCATAAGAACAAAATATCTCAGATAGGATCGCTCTTCATTCTTCATTCTGAGTTCAGAATAAGGTGATATTGGAGGGCTGATCAGACCCATATCAGCCATTGCTGACATACAGCTTGCATGTAACACAAGTGAGAAATAAGTTATTGTCCATTTCAGCTCCCTGCTGAAGTGTTTGAGTTGTTCAAAACTGATCAAGGTGTAATTTTTCTTATTTAATATCCACAAACTTGTTACTAGTTGCTTTTACTCCTTCCATTTTACAAATCATGAAATTCGCTCTAAAGTGAATTCATAATCTTAGTTCTTTCAATAATATAATATGCATGCCCCATACTTTAAGAGATACCACCTTAAACTGCTCTAGTTTAATAACCAAATTTCTAAGTTTCACATGAACCATTGGTTCTCAGATGCAGATAAGAAATTTTGTCCAGCTCACTCAATGAAGAAATATAAACTTACTCGTGGGGTACATATATGGTGAAAGGCAGAAAGAGAAAGAACCCAACATAAAGAGGAGGAACTCAACCTGAATATTAAATACAACACAAAAATTTTCACAAAATCTTGTATGTGAAGATAATCAAGAAACATAGTAATTCAGAAGGAGAGATGAATACAAAATGTATTCTTCTCAATATGGGCTTTTAAAATGCAGGATTTCTGGATGCTATGCTATGTTTTATAATGAAACTTTCTCTAAGGATTTACTATATCTGTTGACTCCCCCTGGTTATATAATCTTTTTTCAATTCAACACTTCTTGTCTGAATAGGAACGTTCACTACTTATGTGTAGCTCTACTTTCCATGCCTGGCACATAACAGGTGGTCAATAAATACTTGTTGAATTGAACTGGACTTACGATAAAAAAACTTTAAATATTGTATAGTTTAGCATCATTGTTGTTGAAAAATAATTGGCTAAATCAGGGATTGACAAGCTACTGTCTGCAAGCCAGTTTCAGCCTGCACCCAGTTTTTGTACAGCCCTAAAGCTAGGAATGATTAAAACAAAACAAAAACAAGAATGTGAAATAGAGACTCTATGATGCCTCCAGAACCCAAAATATTTCCTTTCTGGCATTTTACAGCAAATGTTTGCTGAGCCCTGGTTTGAATTCAAAGAATATTTCCTGGACTTAATCCCAGACATGTAGAATTTAAGCAATAACATATGTAATAATACTTCAGATAAGGAACAACATTACAAATAGAGAAAAATGCACATGGTAAGAGGAAATTGGCTGGGAAATTCTGGGAAAGTTATTTTCAGTTTGCAAAAGGAATGAGGAGGAAGTACAGCATTTTCCTCCTTTCTAGTTTTCGGGCATTGTTGTGTGGGAATGTAATGCCTGAAGGTGCTTACAGCTATCTTGAGACTATGAAGGGACAAGCCTGATCATAAAAGCCAATACATTGAGGATTGTACACAGAAAATATGGAAAAGGCTTGATCCTTAATGATGTCAATAAGCATCAGAATTTCCAAACCTAGAAGTATCATAATTATGTATTTTGCTATATGTGATAATATTATATTTTCTGCTATTTTTAAGTCAGTTGATTCCAAAGTTTATATTCCTCGCATGTGAAAATATCCTTAATGTCACTGTAATTAGAGTTTGGTTGCAAAGTAGAATAAGTAGATATTCTTTGAAATATCTGTCTTGAATTTGTGAACTGCTTAGAAAATGAGAGGACAACTAAACAAACAAGTGCGTATACTTGGCATGATTTATTTAATTGCCATATTATGATAGTAAACAAGTGAAAAACAGTGCTAGCAAAATACAAGCCATAATGTTCCCAATTCAACATAAATGATCATAAAGTAAAAGTATAAATGATGCAAAAGTAATTGTGGTTGTTGCAAATTAGTTTTGCACCAATTTATACTTTTATAAATCACTTTTTGCACCAACCTAGTAATACTCAGACAAGACCATTGCACAGCCATGTTTAGGAAGACAGAAGGAGACCCTTCTCAGCCATAAACATGCATTAAAATCTCTTAGACAAAATTTTTAGGCCTTTAAACCAATAATATTAGTAGTCCCCCACTTCTTAGGATAAAAATTAAGATATTCATTGTTCTCACCTTTGACGCCATTCAAGGCATAAACAGCATCCCTCGTCCCTCTTAAGAATTATCAAGCTCAAAGTTGTGTCCTCTAAGAAGTTTCTTCCAAGTCCCTCTTACTGATACGCTTCCAGAGTTCCTCTGGGTTATGTTTCTCCTGCTGTAAAAAGCTAAATAAACCTAACATTCTTTACTACAAGTATTTTCTTGGTGCTTTAAAAAAGTTAGTAGAGATTTTAAAAATCAATTTTAAGCTTATAGAAAAATTGAGCAGAAAGTATAGCATTCCCAAGTACTTTCTCCTTAAGCCCCCTCAGTTTCCCCATTACTAACATCTCACATTACTGTGGTACATTTGTTACAATCGATAAACTAATATTGATATACTATTATTAACTAAAGTCTATAGTTTACATTCTTTGTGTTGTGGGGTTCTTTGGGCTTGGCCAATGCAAAATGTCATGTATCCATCCATCATTTGCACTGTCATCCACAGTAGTTTCACTGCCTGAAAAATCCCCTGTGCTCCACCTGTTCATCCCTCCCAAACCCCATCCTTTATCTCCTGGAAACCATTGATCCTTGCACCTCCTCTATAGTTTTACTGTCTCAATAATTTTGCCTTTTTTAAAAAAAATAAAATTAAAAATACAGGATACAGTTTGAATCATATACTATGTAGCCTTTTTAGGCTGGTTTCCTTTATTTAACAATATGCATTAAAGATTTATCTATGTCTTTTTATGATTTGATAGCTCATTTACCTTTATTTATTTTTTTGTTTTATATATTTGTTGTTGTTGTTTGAGACAGACTCTTACTCTTTTTGCCCAGGCTAGAGTGCAGTGGTGCAGTCTTGGCTCAATATAACCTCCACCTCCCAAGTTTGAGTGATTCTCCTGTCTCAGCCTCCCCAGTAGCTGGGATTACAGGTGCAAACCACCACACCCACCTAAGTTTTTTTAGTAGAGATGGGTTTTCATCATGTTGGCCAGGCTGGTCTCGAACTCCTGACCTTAAGTGATCCCCCTCCTTGGCCTCTCAAAGTGCTGGGATTACAGGCATGAGCCACCGCGCCCAGCCTCATTTATCTTTATATTAATGAATAATATTTCACTTCATGGTATACCATAGTTTGTTTATCCCTGTATACCTATACAAGGCATCTTGGTTGCTTCCCAGTTTTAGGAACTGAATTTCAAGGAAATTGCTAAGCATACTTTTAACTTTCAATATATACAAAATTGAAAGTATAATGTACGTTTCCCCCTGTCCCCTAGGTTTTATTTTTGTGCAGTTCAATTCATATTTCTGAATTACATAGCTGAAGATATAAAGTGTTCTTAGAAGAAACAAATATGCTTAAGCTCTATATGAAATAAGGCATTATTTTACCAAGTGGTTTTTCTTTTTTTTTTTCATTTAATTTACTCCCTTTCACCATTGTAGATGATAATAAACTTGAGAAAATATTACATTTTTTCCTTTCAAGGTTTTAAGAATGTTTCATATAGATAGATCCTAGACATATAATACTTATAGACATTCTGAAACCATAACCATCATTCCAAGAAATGCCTTCTCTTTGTTTGCCTACTGCGATATTTTTCACCATAGGGGGACGTTTATCACCTGGTGGTGAATTACCTGTTGTAGTTTGTTACCAACTTGTTCCTCTTTGCCATGTGTTTAAGGAGTGGCTAAATAAGAAGTTCAGTGAGTAATCTATTTCCAAGTATAGTGTTCATAGCATATTTTCAGAATTCCCTAATCTTTGGAATTCTGATGCTGGAGATCTATGAAAGCTTTCATTATATCCTTGGCATACTATATAAAAGCCTCTGAATTTTTCATAGCAAAACATTTATAGTACTTTTTTCTCTAGCGTTGTGGTTTTATAAATATCTTATTATAATCAGTAAAGTCTGTGGACAGAACTGTCAATCTCTTTTCTTTTAATAATTCCCCATGTCTGACTTTTAAATCCTACAGACCCTAAAGACTTAAAAATCTAATTAGCTACCTTTTGAGTGCTGTTGACTTAAAGATCATCATTTTCCATCATCTCATTGAAAGCTGTCAGATGCAATGCAGAACAATTTCCATAACTTTGTGTGGCATATTGATGAATTGTCAGGCAAACAAACAGAAATTATGCAGGGATTCGGTAGTCCAGAACCACTGGGAAAATTATTGAGTAAATGAGTCACACATAATTTTAAGTTTTATGATTTCATACAGAAGAAACCCTTGAACATAAATTAAAAAATAAGCATAAGTAATTAACCAAATTAGAACACCTACCTTTTATGTAGCCTACATTGATATATTCAGAAGAGCATTTTTGTTGAAAGTCATATGAGTTGTGAAAATAATAGAACGTAGTAACTGTCCATTCAACTCACACTGCTTTCTGATAATACCCTGATGGGACATTTTATAGCTGTTCTTGATGATATCAACTCTGAAAGGTAAAGACATGAAACCCTTAATCCTAGAGACTCTCTTCTTCATCTATATATCCTTGGTAGAAGTGATACATTATGTTACTAACTTTTGAGTTTGACTTAATTATTGTAAAAACATGAAAATCTCTACTGAACACAAATTACACACTAAGGCACTGCAATGGATTTCTGTTTGTATGTGTGTGTGTGTTACCTGCTTATCTCATCTTGTGTTCTATCTTACCTTTGGGAAGCAGGCATCTTGAGCTCCAATTTGGGAATGTGAAAACTGAGGTTGAGAAGCATTAGGTGCTAAAGCAGAGTGATTTTAGAAAGCATCAGTTTCTAGGAAGTGTGGAACTGACTACTACTTTAGAGGAAATTAGATCTTGAAAGCAGGGAGGAAAAAAAACACTTTCTAGGAAAGGGAAATGGAGACGAGACTCTTGAAGCAAAGCATGTACTTTATTATTTTCCTTTGTCTGATCCTTTGATGGACCTAGTTTAGGCTATCTGCCCAGATGAAACACATGTTTTTCTGAGAAATTTTACCATCCCTCAAGTGGGAATTGCATAAGATAGTACACTACCTCTACACAATACATTTTCTTTTACTTCAGGTGGTTTAAAGGGAGTTTCTGGTATTTGCAACCAAGAAACTTTAAACAGATTATTTTTTTTCTAGAACTCTCTACTCATAGTACAGTAAATATATGTATATATATATATGTGTATATATTAGTTTTTAACTTACCTTTCAGTCTTCAAGATTTAAGAAAACAATTATTTGGATGACTGCAAGAAATTGCATGATACTAAAAGTAAACTAAGTCAAGAAGTTGGAAATGTAAATATTTAAATGTTTATCACAGGTGTTTAGCCTAGGATCAATTCTGCAGAGTTGAAGAGGTACCACCCACTGTCTTGGGAGTCATTCATATCTTTGAATATGGAAAAATCAGGTGGTTCTGTGTCCACAACTGCTCTGTGGAACTCTACTAATTTTATGTTACTGACTGGAAATCTTCAAATATTGCGCATCTGTGGTTTCCCTGCAGTGTAAGTCAGTAAACTTCAAAGACTTCACAGATTAGTTTGAGGCTTTAATTTCTTTTCTAGTATCTTATCTTTTTTGTCCATGATTAAGAAGCGTTTTTAAAATTTCAGATACTTTGACGCAGGGAGAAAAAGAAACAAAAGAAAATGCCTCGTTTGAATTATGTATTAAATAGAAACTAAATGTGTAAACTTGAAGGATGTACGTGTGTTGATGTGGGAAAGGGAGAACACTGTGAAGAGGAAATTCGGAACTCCATGCATTTCTACATCACATTTGGTGACTACATTTTTAGCATGCTGGGAAAGAAATCAGGCACGAAACACTCATTATATAAAAAGATTTTTTTTCTGTCTAATTCCCCCTTCACTCCTGCTGAATACATACCCACTTATATTTAATTCCACACATTCAAAATGCAGTCACATTTTCAATGGAAAGTAGTTTAAGACAACAGTTACCTAGTTATTTTTTAACATTCCCCTCTGCTCCCTGTTACTGACTTTAATGAAAACAAGAACAGAATGTACAACATTTTAAAAAATTAATTATGTACCAGGAAATAGGTGCAGAATCATACTTTATTTAATAGTTTTCAACTCTTTTAAAAACAGAAAGGTGGCATTCTCAGTTGGTATTAATGTGTAGAAAGGCTTCTTGTAGTTTTTATTTAATAGGCAGAATTTCCTTTTTGACTATAGTTAGCAGGAAATATAACAATAATAGTTACTGTTACAAAATGCTTTAAATTCAAGTATTCTCCCTCCCCAATTGAAGACCTTGCCAGATAAAATAGGATATTTCTGTTTTTTAAATTTGGAGAAATTGGAGCTCAGTTTTGTAAACTCAAGGAACCTCTGATCAATAATTGAAATAGTTCTGGAATCCAGGCATCTCTTCCTTCCAGTAGGGCCGGAGATCTTACTGCTTTCCTAATGCCATGTACCATTTAAACCCTCTGAAATAACATATTCAAATATTTGCTCCTACATTGCTAGGAATTTAGGGGAAAATAGAGAAGACTTAAGGAGATAATTATAGTAAGAAAGCAGAATCTGTGAAGGCAAGATAAATCAGTTGACATAGTTTAGCCTGGAGAGGATAAGGTTAGAAGGTGACTTGATACATGTATTTAAGTAAAATGATCCTGTGAAGAGGTGTTCTGTATCTCTGCCAAGGTAATAGTATGAAGTACAGTGAAGAACTACTGGGGCAAATATAAGGTAACTTTTATTGACAGGGGCTGCATTAAATTCAATCATAGGCAACAAAAAAAGGTGAAATGTCCTTCTACAGAGAAATAAAGAAAATAATCTCTGAGGCTCCATTTTACATGATTAAATTGTAACATCACTTATGGTTATTCAAGCTTGTAATATTACATCTCTCGTCATATACCAAATTGCTGAATTTCTAATATGCTCAAATCTTATGGATGAACATATCTATATGATGTGTTAATTCCCTTTGAAGTCCACATTTCCTCATTGCAATTGAATTGAATATTTTAACTGGAAGGAAGTGCAAGATATTGCAATCTATCACATGATCTTTAATTAACTAACAATACCTCAGGGTAAATCCTAAAACTGTTCTTATTCAGTGGAAATTCCAATTCTGGCTTCCTTTTCCTGCCTTTTTTCTTTTTCTTCAGTTACTCTTTATCTACATTTTGTTACTGATAAGCACCTCTCTGGATAGCAGGAGAGAATAAAGAAGAACTGAGAATTCAAGGTTTGCTAATGTTATTACTTCTTATCAGGCTTGTTATTTTTTTTTTTTTAAACGAGGAGAGAGAAATATAACAGCAAGTTTGTTCCATTTTCTTGGAGCCTTTAGACACATGTTATCAATGAGTATTTTATTCTACATGCAAAATTTTATGAACACCTGCCAGAAATTGAGTGCTATTAAAGCACTGTGTAGAGTGCAAAATAAATGTAGAATACAATCTGTGTAAGTGTGGAGTTTATAGTAACTATTGATAAAAATAACTGTATGTAATTAGGTGCCAACTGACATGATAGAGACTTTAAGTGTTGTAGAAGCTCACAAGAGAAAATGATTGATTCAGTGATACAATACAAATTGAGAAAAATCTTATGTTTATTCATTTATTTCTGTAGTCAATAAACTTTGTACAGTGGCTACCAAGTACCAGGCATGGAAAACAGAGTCATTAATTCTTCCCCTGAATTCTTACTAAAACAGAGACATGAATTCCTATTAAAACTTGAAGTTTTAGTAAAGGGTTGGGGTAAGAAGACAATAAATAAATAGGCAAATAAATAGAGAGTCATATGTTGGTGAGTGTTATGAAGGTAACTAAAGCAAATTAAGCAGGGAAGGAATTAAGGTGAGACATGGAGAAGGGCTTATTTGATGTAGGTGGCCAAGGAGGCCTCACTGATTTCTCAAAGACGCTGAAGAAGTAAACCTTTCAGATACACTGCAAGAAGAAGGAGGGGGAAGGGCAAAATCCTGGAGGTAGAATGTATGTTTGGGGTGGCTGGAATAGAGTGAGTTGGGGATCAGAGGATATCAGAGATGTAGTGATAGGCAGATCATTTGGCACCTTGTATATCACTG
Source organism: Ateles fusciceps (assembly GCA_036589455.1). Classification (NCBI taxonomy): domain Eukaryota; kingdom Metazoa; phylum Chordata; class Mammalia; order Primates; family Atelidae; genus Ateles; species Ateles fusciceps. Next base: position 9,033,850 of record JAZHEH010001266.1, on the reverse strand, counting down.
CAAAGATATTCACTGGATCTCCAAGAGGGCAAATCACTGGAGGAATTTCAGCAGAGAAGTAGCATAATCTGACTTGTTTGTAAAGAAAATTGCTTTGGATGCTCCGTTGAGAATGGGCAATATGAGGGCAAGAGGAGAAGCAGAGGGACACAAGGAGTTATTGCAAAAATTCAGGCAGGATGCACTGGTTGCCTGGACACCAGAGACAGTAATAGACACCTTACACTAAAATTAACTCCAGATGGATTAAAGACTTAAACATAAGACCTAACACCATAAAAACCCTAGAAGAAAATCTAGGCAAAACCATTCAGGACATAGGTGTAGGCAAGGACTTCATAACCAAAACACCAAAAGCAGTGGCAACAAAAACCAAAATAGACAAATGGGACCTAATCAAACTCCATAGCTTCTGCACAGCAAAAGAAACAGTCATTAGAGTGAATCGGCAACCAACAGAATGGGAAAAAATTTTGCAGTCTACCCATCTACAAAGGGCTATAACCAGAATCTACAAAGAACTAAACACATTTATAAGAAAAAAACAAACAAGCCCATTCAAAAGTGGGTGAAGGATATGAACAGACACTTTACAAAAGAAGACATACATGAAGCCAACAAACATATGAAAAAATGCTCATCATCACTGGTCATTAGAGAAATGCAAATCAAAACTACATTGAGATACCATCTCACGCCAGTTAGAATGGGCGATCATTAGAAAATCTGGAGACAACAGATGCTGGAGAGGATGTGGAGAAATAGGAACGCTTTTTACACTGTTGGTGGGAGTGTAAATTAGTTCAACCATTGTGGAAGACGGTGTGGCGATTCCTCAAGGACCTAGAAATAGAAATTCCATTTATCCAGCAATCCCATTACTGGGTATATATCCAAAAGACTATAAATCGTTCTACTATAAGGACACATGCACAAGAATGTTCATTGCAGCACAGTTTACAATAGCAAAGACCTGAACCAACCCAAATGCCCATCGATGATAGACTGGACAGGGAAAATGTGGCACATATACACCATGGAATATTATGCAGCCATCAAAAACGATGAGTTCGTGTCCTTTGTAGGGACATGGATGAACCTGGAAACCATCATTCTCAGCAAACTGACACAAGAACAGAAAATCAAACACCGCATGTTCTCACTCATAGGCGGGTGTTGAACAATGGGAACACGTGGACACAGGGAGGGGGGAGTATCACACACTGGGGTCTGTGGGGGGAAAAGGGGAGGGATAGTGGGGGGTGGGGAGTTGGGGGAGGGATAGCATGGGGAGAAATGCCAGATATAGGTGATGGGGAGGAAGGCAGCAAATCACACTGCCATGTGTGTACCTATGCAACAATCTTCCATGTTCTTCACATGTACCCCAAACCTAAAATGCAATAAAAAAAAGAAATAGTAAAAAAGTAGTACAGTTAAGGATATATTTTAAAGTTAGAACATGTAGCAATGCTGACAAAGAACTGATGAAGTAGGGGGGATAGAAGAATTGCTCCAATAGTACATCTTTGAATGGATGAAAGGGGATAAAATCTAGTACACAAGCAGAAGGAGTGATTGTGAGTAGGAAAATGAAGAGTTTCTACATAGCAACAGGAGCAAAGGCAGAGCACACAGCTCAACCCTAATCCTGACCTTAAACCGAATTTATATGGCCACAGTCACAGATAGGTAGGTAGATATCATGATAGGAATTTGGCAAGGGTAGGGGTGCTGTCTTTTGATACTTCTGTTTTCTCGGTGGAAGAGAAATACATGTCATTGGCTAAGAGTGAAGACAGACGAGAGATTCCAGTGATTTAAAGAAAATGAAAAAAAAGTGTAAATTTTTATTAAAGAGAGTAGGAGAGTAAATGGACTAAAACAATGAGGAAGGATTGCTGAGCAGCATCAAGAGTCCACTTGAGCTCATAATATGTCAACCAGAGAGCACATGTGGTTTTCTCTGGTCATGTTCAATAGTATAGTTCTAGATAAAGAGTAGTTGGAGAATTAGATGCAATTAGAGTTGTGTTTTGTTTTTTGTTTTTTTTTGTTTTGTTTTGTTTTGTTTTTTTTTTGGTCAGGCACTACTGTGAAGAGAGGGATGGTAAAGAGATCAATATATACAAGGGGTGATTACAATGATGGTACATGTTTTTTAATGGCTGAGGAGAGAAGGAAAGGCATGAGGCATGTTAGGTCCAGTGAAAAGGAGTTAGGATTAATTGGTTGATATCTTGGTCTAATTAAACATTTGTGGAAGTTAAAGAACAAAATGGGTGAGCTGGAAGGAAAGAAGGTGGTGAGTAGAAGGATTAAGATGCACGAAATTATAATTTCAGAGGGAATGCAATAATTGATAATGCCAAGGTTTCTAAGAATATGATTATGAGTGTCTGAAGCAAAATGAACAGCAGAATTTTGGGAAGAGAGGAATCCAAGGAACTTGGTGTCTAAGAATTTGAAAGACCATGTACATGAACATTAAAATCACCAAGAATAAAAGAGGGGTGTTGTTGACAAGAGTGAGAGCAGTGTGCAAGAAGTCAGTGAATGAGGGGAATGTGACTGTGACAGCATTGGCAAAAGAGTCAAAGCTGGGATAACGCAGGAAAGGAAGAGTTCTCTGAAAGTGGCAATGAGGACCAATCCATTCCATCACAAGAACTCATGTTAGAGGAGGATGTGAGTGTAAACATTCCCCCACTTATGAGAGCTATAGTTTTAAATTGATTTTAGTTAGAAAATAAAGGGAAGGAAAATTGTATAGAGGAATTTGAGAATGTAAGAAATTTTGTTGATCACTAACCATGAGTTTAAAGGGTATAACTGTGAAAGTGTTTCAGAAGCTGGGCAGGTTTTGAAAATGGAGTCAGAAGAGTTTATGTAGAAGGCAATCTGAGAACTAGAGTCTTAATGATAAGGGATGACCTGGAAATTCTTGGCTTCCTCTAGTAACATGTCCAGAGATCAAGGGCATAATAGGATTTGTCCTGATGGTCTCAGTGCAGATACCCATAGAGGGGCTGTGAGAACTAGTAGGAAGGTAGGGTGAAGCAGTTGCCAATTCTATTCATTTCTGGAGGCCTGACTTGGCCTAGTAATGGTAACAGGGGAGGTTGGAAAAAGAATTTTGGTCTTAAGTGGAGCACCAAGATCTCTGTAGCTCCCTCTTGTCTCTACCTCTAGGAGATGAGGAAGCTGGAGAATCAAAGTTTTTACTGAAGCTCAAAGAGCACCGGTATCCCCTTCTTCACTCCTTCCAATGGATACCTGTATCCATTGGAAAATAGAGTAAAGCTATTTCATCCAGAGGTAATTGACTCCTCCAGGTGTGGAGATCAGAGGCCTTATGAGAAGCATCTAAGAAGGAGTGGTGGTCCATACTGTCAACTGAGATAAAATGATCACTACATTTGGATCATAGAAACACGGTATAATTCAATGAGGAGACTAGACTTAAATTTTCACAACTTCATAAAAAATAGCAAAAATCTATAACAATCATTCTTAGCTATTCTCTTTAACATTCTCTTTAATAGGAAGAACGCAAGACTATCTAACCGTCACCATTTCAACACTGCACAGATCTTACCAATGTGGTAAAACAAGAAAAGTAATAAAAACTATGAGGAATACAAAGGAGGGGACCCTGTCATTATTTCTACGTGATATGATTGCTTAAACAGGAAACCAAAGTATCTATAAATACATTATTTAAATAAAAATGCTGGCTATAAAAACAATATATAAAAGAAATTACATTTTATACATAAGTAATGCAAATTTTTGTTCGTTAAGGCTGAAAGCATCCTATCTAATAAACGTAAAATACAGGAAATATATTCTGAATCAGAGAGTGCCTTAACTATTTTTCCTCCTGAATAATGATAATGCACTCTTCTTTGGCCCTTTCACCATTCAATTTGATTTTGTTAAAATTTTCCCCTCATCTCTGAAGCTTAACCACTGCGTAATATAAGATCATCAGATCAGTTCAGTTATCACTGTCTCGGGACTGTGGGAAGGAAACTGGAGCTCTGAGCACTGCTAGTAGAGGGATCTCAGATTTTGGATTTTTTTGTGATTATTTATTCCCATGGTTCAGGATACTCAACGTACTACTTGTACTGGTTCCTACTCTAACTGTAAGATATAGAACTGTCTGACACTGCCCAGCCTCCCCTTACCCCTACCCCTCCACCAAACCCACCCTACTTCTTGATTCCCTGACTTTGATAATCAGTCTTATTGTAAATTCCTACTACCCTTTGGAATTCCAACAAGTTTTACAAATGTATTTTCAAGATCAGGTAAAGTATATAAAAATTATAGATTCAGATAGGTCTGAGCCAATGACAGTACCTATTTGTCACCATTAAGATTCCCTTCTTTGGCTTTTTATATTGTTCTTTCAGTCCATTTTGTTTCCCAAACTAATATGTCCATGGGGGCAAAATCTGTCATTATGATATTCTACGTATGCCTTCTTTGTGCTTACAGTCTTGTTTTTACTATTTCAACTTTACAATGAAACATTTGTCAGTGTTACTTCTTTTAAAATTCGTGTAAGATAAAACTATCTGCATATGGCAAGTCCCCAGATCCTTACTATTGTGAAACATTTTCCCTAATTAAAAACATTCATAAAAATTAACTGCAAAGAGTTAGAGGCAAGGTTACTTGAGATTGCATCTGATAAGAATATGAAGAAAAATGTGCACTTCATGGTGTAATGCTCTCTGCTGAGCAAAAGGCTAGATGTGGCTTTGTTCAAGGCTTGAGTTATATACTTAATTTTATACATTAAAATTTAATAACCTTTTAAATGTAATATGCCTTTAACAAACAGCATTTTTGATTTTCCAATAGCATAATTTCATAGTATTATAGAAATAATAGTTTAGAACATAGTTGATATTTTTTTCTGTATACATTTAACTATTTTTCATTAATTTCAAAAAGCTTTTTCTTCATTAGCACTGTCATTTTCTCTCTGACAAAAATTCGGAGATAAAATGATTTAAAACATAATATATTTCTTTTGGCTAAGAGAAAAATTAAAATTATGCAAATACAATACTTTTTATTGACTCGTTAAGTCTATCATTACATGTGCATACAGAGCTGTTTTTTCACTCATGATTTATGAATTTTATAAATTAAGATGAACTTGGATTAGACAAAGTATATTTTGAAATATGTCTCAAGAGGCTTTCAGTGACAACTAAAATAGAAAAAGCATTTTATATGTGGGAGAAATGCTTGTTTCACAATGCACTTATTCCCAAAAGTTCCTGGCAAGCTTTCACAGGATCTTAATTTTACATTCCCTTTTCCTGTGCAATTTTTTACTTCCCCACCCAACAAATGAGGTAGTGAAAAGGGGTTATAGAGCAGCAGGGAGACCTGTTGTTATACCAGGTAGCTAGGCAACCAGCACCCATTCTACTATTTTACACAAAATGCTACTAAAATTTTACATTTGTGGAAAGTGTTTTACATTTTTCAAAATGGGTTCATGCTTACATGATCTCACTTGACCTCTGCCTTGTGAGGTATGCAGAAAAACTAATATTATTATTTCTATTTTGGTGTAATAACACCAAAGATGGAGTAGATTGAGTCTATTTTAGATATTATAGTAAATGGTGAAGATGTAACTTTACTCAGGAATTCTGATTTTGTATCTATTGTTCTTCCTCTGTATCTTGCTACACACAGTGAATAGCTGACTGACTGAATACAAACAGTATCATCCCAAAATTCAAAAGCCTCTATAAGTAATCTTAAGAATATTAGTGACCCCCCCAAAATGTTAATATTATTTACTAAGATGATAAAGACTTTGAAGACAGCCCTATCTGCATTTCTATTGACATGGTTATTTACTCCAGTTATGAAGGAAAAAGTTCAGCAACTAAGATAAAAAAATTCTGAACTCTGGGTGTTAAAGTTACAGTTTTTTTAACTAATGACTGTTTTAAATTACCTTTAACAAAATGCACATTTCATTCAAGTTTAGGAAGTATAAGATTAAAACTTGGATGTGATGTGCATTCATATCTTTTATAAACAAACCTGTAGCTTTATGACTAGCTTTACCAATGTCTGAAGTGGGAGTGTTTATCTGATTGATGTGAGATAACAAAATCATGGATTCAAGTGAAGTAGAAAAGGTCACGGACCAATAGGCATAAAGTCTAAGTTATGCAAGATAAATAACTTCTAGAGATTTACTGTGCCTACAGTTAACAATACTGCATTGTATATTAAAGTTCTTTAAGAGGGTAGATCTCATTTTAAGTGTTCTTACCACAATACAGTAACATTTGAAAAGGAGGAGTTGGGGAAGAAGCAGAAGTGTGGATGTATAGAATGTTAAAAAGGAGTCTGGAGAATTGATGGGGACCAGAAGTGAGAATCAAAGTCATAGAATAAAGTCTGATTGCAGGATGAGAAAACAATTGATAAATATGAATGAGAACAAATTTGGTGAAAGAAACCAGAATTCATACCTAATTATATGGAGCAACTGTTGGTACTTGTAACATTGTGATTGAATGAACAAAAATAGCTTAGTGGCTCAGGGCAGAATAGACAGTATCATATCTGTTATTCTTTCAATATCTCGATTGCATTCTTCTTCTCTGGTAGAAGATATCCTGAGCTCACCTGTGCACGGTAATTAAATAATTGCTTTAAATCATTCCTAAGTAGACAATACTCTTGAAATACAAAGTATTCTAAGCATGGGAAGGACAAATCTTCATCACAGTAGTTGGTTGGCATTGAAGCTGACCATGGTGCTGGTGGAATGTACAGTTTCTAATAATGTATTATTTTTTCTTATAATAACAGATCTGGGCAGAGTTTGAGAAATGGTGGTGTATTAGGAATGTAAGATACCCATAAGATGAGCAGAAAAGCAAAATGCCATTGGATTGGCTGTATACATTTTCTAAAAGGTATTAGGTGATGATCTTACAATTTTCATCAAGCAAGAGGATGTGGTATATTTGTTATATCTGTTATTTTTATATCTAATTCTGGTTACCAACTTCAACATAACTTTTGCCTAAACTTTTCAGCACCAGTGGATGCTTCTTAAGTGAATGATCTGTAAGCTTCTGGGGTACTAACTAGCTGGTGGAATTCCAAGTGGTGAATAAATGACTGTTAGAACTCAGGATGGAGCAGCAAAAGTCATCATCATTCCAAATTTTTTTTCCACCTAACCTTAATCTAGTCCACTCTAATCTACATATAAGTAAATTTATTTTGTATATGTTGCATAGGTCATGTATAAAGTTGGATTAATTAAATTTTTATTTCAGTAATATATCTTAGGGTTTATACAAACATGTTTTATAATAAATTAGTACATTCAGATAATATTTGAACCCATTGTAAAGGTTGTAAAAGTATTTTTATAATTAACTTAAACTTGATAATTTGATGAAACAAACAGACATATAAATTTAGAGGCAGAGGCCAGGCATAGACTCCTGACCTTAGATGATCTGCCCACCTTGGCCTCCCAAAGTGCTGGGAGGATCATCTAAGGTCAGGAGTCCGAGACCAGCCTGGCCAACGTGGCAAAACCCCATCTTCAGTAAAAATACAAAAATTAGCCAGGCGTGGTGGTGTCCACCTGTAGTCCCAGCTACTCAGGAGGCTGAGACAGGAGAATTGCTTGAACGTGGGAGGTGGAGGTTGCTGTGAGCTGAAATTGTCACGGCACTCCCACCTGGGCAATGGAGTGAGACTCTGTCTCAAAAAAAAAAAAAAAAAATTAGAGGCATAAAGATCAATAACTGTGATTGACATTCACCTCTCCATTCTTGACGTTAGTTTGAAAATAAAATGCAAAATCTTACCAGTTTGTCCAAATGTAATTGTTCTCATATGTATTTAGAAATTCTTTCTAGTTTCTTCACCATCTGAAGTAGAATTTCTGCCTCAGCTGTAAAATAAAAGCAGCTATATTCAGATTAATGCTAAATTATCAAAGAATTTATGGATGAATTAGTAAAAAGTTCATAGAAAATATAAAAATGGTCCCTTATTTTTTTCCTTTTAAAAGAATTTAGATGTAGCTGTTCATAATAAAAATGTGGTGGTAGTATAAGATATAAATACACACATACACACACACACACACACACACACACCCCTATCTATATGTATATGAGTATATATACATATGGATTTGTATATCAGAAATACATAGCTTAGGTGGCAGATAATTGCGAAAGAATATGCTTACAATTAGGCAGTCAGGTAATTTGAGTTCCAAATTTATTTACTATTTTTGCCATAAATTGCTTTCTCTGGAAACATGCTGATATAAAATTTGGGGTAAATTTTGTTTGTTAGGGATCAACAGATGTGAAGAGAAGGAGGGAAAGCAGAATTGGATAGGAGAAGAAGTCAAGTGATTCAAGCTCACAAAGCTTCCACTAATCTACTGGGGGAGCTTTAGAGAGAGAATTGCCCTTTAGAGAGTCCCACGCTGAGATAAAATGTCAAGACCTTTATAAACTTTTCTCATTCAGTCGTCAGGTGCGGGCTTCCCTGGGAAAACCATGACCTTGAGTGAGAAATTATTTTAGAATTATTTAGTTGTTCTAAGGGTTGTGCTTGTGTTTGAAAAGGAATCATATTTTTTAGAACAGTTACTAAAATATTTATGGATATAATTAGATGTCTTGTGAGATACAGTTTAAAAAAAAAAAAAACAGCCAAATTACAAGTGGTTTCCAGTGACCAAAGATGGGACAATTTGAGTATACTCTGGCTCCCCCAGAAAAAGACCACAAACTATCAGAACACCTAAAATATGTAAGTATACGTGAGTTCATAAAAACATTTGAAAATAACATCATATTAAGTGTTGTTTCAACATCTAATTCATTTCTTTGAAAATAAATAGGAGAAACAGCCTAGCACTTTTCTGCCTATTTTATACAAATATATTTTGTAGTAATCAAATATGTGAAAAAAATTTTATATAAGAATTTCATGTGATAAAGAATAAATAGTAGAATAGAAAAATTATTTTTAACAACCCTTAATGAAATAATGGATTTAGGCAATGAGCATCAAAGGATGCTTAAACATTAAGTAAAATACTGATGTAAAAACTAATTGATGAACCAAGTTGAAGCTACTGAACCACTTGACCAATTGGGACTACTGTATATATTATGTACCCACCTGATAAGATGAATTAAGATATACATGGCACCCTCCCATGTATATCTTAATGTAAGTTCGTGTAATCAAGCCTCTAGATCTAACTGTGAGTAGGAAGTATAAGAGAATAGAGAAATAATAGCTGTCAAATCCAAATCGTAAATAAATGTAGAAAACATTGCAGTACACACTTTTTTCAACAAATAAGTGACGTGAAAAATACAAGGATGAAGAATTATTTTAAATTTTGAAATTCTTATAAAACATAGTAACCAAATGCAATTGTGTGGGTCTTACTTGGATTCTGATTTGGGCAAATCAACTATATAGAAAAATATTACAATAGAACAAGTATTAGATGATATTGTGACAATATTGTCAATTTTGTAGGTGTGATAATGTCATTGTGGTTAGGTTAAAAGGTTTTATTTGTTTGAAATGTACACTGAGTTATTTGTGGGTGAAGTATTTACAATAAACAAAAGTCCACATTTTTAAATTGTGTACTACCTAAAATAATCTTGCTTACTACTACCAGCAATACTTTAGCATAGTACAGTTCTCTCCATCCACACAGTCCACATCCGAGGATTCAACCGAGGATCAAAAATATTTGAAAAAAATAATAAAAATTACAACAATTAAAATAATACAAGTAAAAATAGAACATTTATTTATATAGTATTTACATTGTATTCATTATTAGTAGTAATCTAGAGATTATTTAAAATATCCAGGAGCATGTATGTAAGCCATATGCAAATCCTATGCCATTTACAAAAAGGACTTGAGCATTTGTGGATTTTGGTATAGGCTGCAGGTGATCCTAGAGCCAGTGCTCCATGGACACCAATGAATAACTCTGTATCTATGTGGCACCTGAATCCTTGTCACTTCCACACTAGATAGAAGTTCCTGATGTTAGAGATACTTTTCTGTTCTAGTCCCCCATTCCCTAGCATAGCACCTAGCTTACATTAAGTATTAAGTAAATGTTTCTTAAATGAATAAACACATATAAATAGTATAACTTGTGAATTTATATTATCAATTTTGATCAATTTTTAGATTAATGGGTGGTATTATTGAAGCAACTGCCAAATTCTCTGAATGCTGTGCTGGTCAGCAGCACTGCTCTGATTTTTCTTAAGGAAAAGCATAGGTTTAGATTGTAGAGTTTATTTACTTATTACACATAATTTATGCACCCCAAAATGCCTGAGATGTTAAACATTTTTCTGTTTTTTAGTTGATAGTATGTAATAATGCTAGAAAGCAGATAATTTTATCATTATTAAAAATGTTTGATGACTTTTAACTAAAACATGATTCTACAGGTGCTTTTTCTCTGTACAAATTATGTTCTTAAATTTTAGTATCCCTGACAATCACTCTTCATTCTTTGATTTAAGAGACTTATAGAGGTTTTTCTGTCAAAATAATGTTGAAATCCTCAAAAATGAGAGATATATGTCTTTGTGATTACCAATGAATAGATCCAAGTCAATGAACATGAGACGCGTGACTAGCTATGGGTTTGAAAACTACTATCCTAACTATCAATAAGAATGGCTCACATGATGACAGAGCAGGTCATGAAAGTCATTCAGAATATTTATGCATTTATGTTCAGAAGGAAACTGATATCTGGCATTTTATAGGGACATATAGAAACGAATATACCTTCTGTAGCTTCATTATACTAAATCACTATTACTATTACTAAAATATCTGAGAAATGTTTATTTCCTTGTTATTGCTTGGGAGGGGAAGAGAGGTTGAAAACTAGAAAGTGAGACTAAGGTAGATGTTACAGAGTGAGTGAATTTACAGCCAACAAACATATTATATAATCTGAAACATATCTAAAAGTAAGTCCTTTAATAGTTATAATGTCTTCACATACCAAAAATTCCTACCAGTATTTCACTTACCCGTTATCATTTGAAGGCTTGCCCACTACGTTATGTAAACTGTGACTGGTGTGTCTCCATAATTAAACATTTTAATTGGCTTATGAATTAAACTTAAAGTGTCTTAGCACTATCTAATTTTAAAATGTTGTCAACAAGCTTGTTAATTCTGCATGTACTTACTAACACCTATAGAAGTTTTTCTGTCAGATAATTAGGGATAAAGTGAATAAAACAAAAGACAGTGAGCACACATTTCAACTATGGTGATTATCTCAGAGCATTCATTGCTTTGTTGCATGTTTGACCACTTGTGGTTGACTTATATAAGAGTGTGTGTGTGTGTGTGTGTGTGTGTGTGTGTGTGTGTTCTAGATTATAATGTAGAAAGTATTCCAACTGTGATAATAAAAAAAGATTGAAAAATGCCTCACTTACCTGTGAGTTGCCTGAGAGTAGAGACTATTTCAGCTATTTTATCTGTTTCTTTTGAAACCAGAACTAGAACTGGAATATTGTAGTTACTCAGTATTTGTTGAATCTTAGGCAAAAGAAAAAAGGAAACATTGTTTTTAGTATAGTGATAAAGTTCTCGTAGTCATTAAACCTCAAGACAAAGATGTTGGAGCAATAAGGTTGGGTTATTTTTGTTGTAAATGCCATCTGGGTTATTTGAAGGCTTCCCTTTAGGGAAAAGAAATGTCAAGGAAAAGTTCTATTATGATGGAGAGTTTTATTGGGAGTTGCTAGATGATCATGTCAGCTAGAGCTAAGCAGGGGAACTGGGACATCAAATCTGATTTGAAATTTCTTGAGGAAGTGGGGGAACAGTCATACATTGGGATCGAGTCTAAGAAGCGAGGCTAAAGCACCCTCAGTGCAAGAGGAGTAGGAGGTGCAACCCAGCTTTTAGGAGTCGGGAGCTTGGCAGTGATAGCAATGGGAAAGAAAAATTAAGAAGGCAATGGCAGGAGCATGGATCTTCAGCTGGATAAGTGACCAGATGATGAAGGAAATCAGGAAAAAAAATGGAAAGAGGATGACTGAGTCTTACAGCAGGGTTGGACATAACAGTGAGCATCAGACAGATATCTATGAAGTTATGGGCTCTACTGTAGTAAACACAGAGCATATTGATCATGTGAAATCCATTCAGTCTGGCTCAAACAAAGAGATAGTCTAGGGAAACACAAAGCAAAGACAGGTTTTTGACAGGAAATGCAGGATAAATAATGGAGGATGCTATTTATAGGCACTGAGGAAGTTATTGAATTTTTTTAATGAGAGAGAAGATGAGATGTATGCATTATGACAGTGTCCACAATGAGCAGAAAAGAGAATAAAGATAGAAAACAGTAGGAAACTATTACAATAGATAGTAGAAATTATGTGACAGCCATGGTACTTAGCATTTATATGCCTTATCCACATTTGATCCACAATAATCTTATGAATTAGATACTGATTTCACCTCCATTTTACAACTGGAGAATCTGAAACACAGAAAAACTGTATGACTTGCTAAGGTAAAATGCTAGAAGGCAGGAGGGTAGTGTCAGGAAGCAATGCCTGAGGGTATAAACTGAGCCCTCAATTACCAAGCCACATTATCTCCATAGATACCACTCTACATCCAGTGTTATATTCCTCATACATTTTAGAATGAAATAGCTCTTTGAATGAAGTTTTTCAAGTTTAAGTTAATTTCTTTTTAAATCTCCAATTAGTCTCTTATAGCATAAACCAATTAAGCATATGGTTGAGAATAACTTGGCAGATTTCACTACAGTATAGCAAGCCTGGGATCTTATTATCCCTTCCATGTGTGTCCTTTAGAGCCTTAGACACAGTCTTTGGCTGACTTTGGGTATTGATTCCATTTTGCTGCCAACATTCTTCAATTGATGTAGAAAATCCAGGCTGATCTATTAATATGCCTAAGTCTGCCTTCTGCAGCATAGGGTTGAAGTGAATTTTTAAAGAACAAGTTTGTAGTCAGCTGTATTTCTATACCTTTTCATATAGGATCACCAACAATAAGGTCCAAAAAAATAGATACCCGAATCATTCAAGACCACTCCTCAAGGATATGAATTCTCATTCAGAATTTTGTTATAAAACTTCTGCAGCCACAGCTTTCCTATTATTGTATATAAATGATTCATTTTACCTTTTGGCCAAGTTATCCTCCATTCTTTAAAATGCTTGACTTCTACGCTTCCTTTTTCATATATTTATTGCTTATCTGAATTCTGTTCATTGTTCAAAGCCAGCATCACATCCCGCTTATGCCAATGACCAATTACCTAGCCCTGGTGTTGTTTCTTATTCACTTCCACAGCACTGATTACAAGTAGCACTCATTAGTAAGTATATTTTGACTACTTTATGTGGTTAAGTATATTTTTATGTGACCATGTTAGTCTTAGTTCAGTAGGTGATAGGTATTTCCCTCCCCCAACTATAGCAGGGTCTTGGCCTTAGCATTAATTTATATCTCTGATTAGCATATACCATTTTACTTTACACACCGCAAACATACAAGTACCTTTAATTTCTTTAACATCTTTAAAAATTATCAAATAGTGCTTATTTTCTTATGATTAAGTACAATAGTGTAGATAACATTTATTATAGGAGTTCTAAAGTCAGGAAAAAGATAAGAATTTAGCAAGTCATTTGGAGATTACATAGGTTGTCTAAAATGAAAAATATATATACTGCAGTGTAGGACAGCAGGTGCAAAACTGCCAAACTTTGCTTGCTTTTTTTTTTCTTTAAGACAATCCAGAAATTCACATTTTCATGTAAAATTTCTTCAATATTCAATATTTGCTGAAACAAATTTTAAATACTATGCAAGGAAAAAAAAAAGCGCATCTGTTGACCCATTTATCAGCCCACGTTTGTGCCTTCTATTGTATATGTATTTGTCATTTCAATATAATATTTAGAACACTGTAGTTACAAGCATCAAAAAATAATTGAATGTATTAACATACACTATTTGTTTCTACAAACCATAATATAATATAAAATAAAAATAAAATAAAAAATAATATAAAATAATATAATATAAAATAAAAAGGACTGAGAACTATTACAAAATTTTATTCCATACATGTGTTTCAACAAGATTTTATCAACAATTTTGTATTGCACAGAAATGCAGTACTGATGGGTAATCCAACCATCAGTACTTCTAGCATGAATCACTTTATCCTTTATAGAAGTATTAATATAGACATTTTTCAGGGCCTAATAGCAGTTGCCAGATTTTATATCTGCAAGAATCAAACATTTCCGTGAAGACTCAAAGAAGTGTGATCATTGGATTTACTCCCCTCTGAGAGATTAGATTTCAGTTCAATTCAATCAACATATACTAAATGTCTGCTTTGAGTAAGACCTCATGGTAGATGCTACAGATAACACACAAAAATCAGTAATATACTTTACCTTCTCTGTACCTCTTCATATCTTTGCCTATCTAAATTCTTCTTGTTCTGTCAAAGCCTAAGTCTTATTTAACCTCTCCTAAATCTAGTAGATGGGCAAAACACTTAGTCAAATAAGGATAGAACAAAATACACTATGACAAGTTCTTTAAAGACAACATCCAAAAATATTATCTGGTGCACAAAAATTTCAAAGCAAGCCTCTACTAGTTATACCACAATTCAAACTTACTCATTCAAATTATCAGTTGCAATCACATGTAAAGAAAGCAGATCCCTGCAAAGACAATGGAAAGCAGCTTTCTGCTGACTCTGAGCTCACGGCCTATGAGTTAGCCCTGCTCCATAAGGAGCAGTAAAAAATAATAATAATAAATTTTTTTAAAGAAAAAAAACAGCTTTCTACTAATGGGATAAAGAGGCTTGTGATAAAATATGAATAACTAAGCCAACAACCAGCACAGGAGATAGTCTAAAATACTCTAATTGACATTTCAATATGTTAGAGATTAAATATATTGTTATTCAATCATCTATTAAAAATAATGATTGTCTTCCATAGGCCTTTTCACTATTCTAGATGCTGAAGATGCATCTGTAAATAAGACTGTCCCTCTTTCTGGTATATACATTATGGTGATAAAGACAGATAAGCAAGAATGATAATTTCCGTTGGAAAGAAATGCTTTGGTAAAAATAAAACAGCATAACATAATAGAAAGTGACCAGTAGGAACTGAAGCAACCTTAATTAGGTTGTCCATTATATATCTCTTTGAGGAAATGATATTTGATCAGAGTTCTAGTGATGTGGGGTAACCAGAGATGTGACTATCAGGGAGCCAGGCAGACTTGACATAGTCTATGAATGGAAGAAGTGTGACAAGAACCAGAGTGAGAAAGAAGAGGAATGTCCCTTTCTCTAATGGCCAGTGATGATGAGCTTTTTTTCATATGTTTGTAGGCTGCATAAATGTCTTCTTTTGAACAGTGTCTGTTCACATCCTTCACCCACTTTTTGATGGGGTTGTTTGTTTTTTTCTTGTAAAGTTGTTTAAGTTCTTTGTAGATTCTGGATATTAGCCCTTTGTCAGATGGGTAGATTGCAAAAATGTTTTACCATTTTGTTGGTCGCCAGTTCACTCTAATGATAGTTTATTTTGCTGTGCAGAAGCTATTAAGTTTAATTAGATAGCATTTGTCTATTTTGGCTTTTGTTGCCATTGCTTTTGGTGTTTTAGTCATGAAGTCCTTGCCTATGCCTATGTCCTGAATGGTATTGCCTTGGTTTTCTTCTAGGGTTTTTATGGTGTTAGGTCTTGTGCTTAAATCTTTAATCTATTTGGAGTTAATTTTTGTATAATGTGTAAGGAAGGGGTCCAGTTTCAGCTTTCTGCATATGGCTAGCCAGTTTTCACAACACCATTTAGTAAATAGGGAATCCTTTCCCCATTTGCTTGTTTTTGTCAGGTTTGTCAAAGAGCAGATTGTTGTAGATGTGTGGAGTTACTTCAAAGGCCACTGTTCTGTTTCATTGGTCTGTATCTTTGTTTTGGTACCAGTGCAATGCTGTTTTGATTACTGTAGCCCTGTAGTATAGCTTGAAGTCAAGTAGCATGATGCCTCCAGCTTTGTCTTTTTGTTTAGGATTGTCTTGGCTATGCAGGCTCTTTTTTCATTCTATATGAAGTTTAAGGTGTTTTTTCCAGTTCTGTGAAGAAGGTCAGTGGTAGCTTGATGAGGATAGCATTGAATCTATAAATTACTTTGGGCTGTATGGTCATTTTCATGATATTAATTCTTCCTAACCATGAGCATGGAATGTTTTTCCATCTGTTTGTGTTCTCTCTTATTTCCTTGAGCAGTGATTTGTTGTTTTCCTTGAAGAGGTCCTTCACATCCCCTGTTAGTTATATTCCTAGGTATTTCATTCTCTTTGTAGCAACTGTGAATGGGAGTTCGCTCATGATTTAGCTCTCTGTTTGTCTGTTTTTGGTGTGCAGCCATAAAAAAGGATGAATTCATGTCCTTTGCAGGGACATGGATGAAGCTGGAAACCATCATTCTCAGCAAACTGACACAAGAACAGAAAAAAACACTGCAAGTTCTCACTTATAAGGGGGTGTTGAACAATGAAAACAACACATGGATACAGGTGGGAACAATGAGAACAACACATGGACATCACTCACCAGGGCCTGTTGGGGGCTTAGGGGGTTAGGGGAGGGATAGAAGTGGGTAGGACGATTGGGGAGGGGTAACATTAGGACAAATACCTAAAGTAGATGATGGGGGGGGATGGATACAGCAAACCACCATGACATGTGTATACCTCTGCAACAATCCTGCACAATCTTCCCATGTACACCAGAACTTAAAATATAATAAAATAAATAAATAAAATAAAATAAAGTTAACCTTTTTATATATATTTTAAAAAAGGAGGAATGGTGGGAAAAGAAAGCATATCACACCTGGATTTGTTAACCAGCATAAGGACTTTGGAAGTTATGTGAAATATAATAGGCAACCATTGAAATTTTTTGAGCAAGGAACTGGTACTATATAATTTAGGTATTGGAAGATTACTTTGGCCTAAGTAGACTGGGTTGATAGAAAAGCTTAGGAAGTGGAGCAACAGAATTGGAGGATATTTATATGGTAATAACTTTTAAAATATATATGGCTTACAAGATCATTTTTCATTCAAGTTACCTGTCAGTTGCTATAGTTCAACCACTGTAGATGTGCTCTGTGTCTCATTTTAACTCAAGGCCACTTTGAAGAAGCAGCCCCTATTTGGGATGTATTAGTCTCATACCAGAGAGAAAAGAGCAAGAAGAACCTTAACTTCAAATTGTTCTTGAAGTTTCTGCCCAGATGTGATATAGTCACATTTATTGCCATTGGCCAAGTAAGGCAAGTCACATGACCAAGCATAGCAATGGGATGAGACGGCATTGGAGGCACTGCCAGTGAAGCAGCAACATGCTAGAGTGTGCAGCACTTCACAGAGGAGGGAGTGCATAGCTGGAAGCAATGATATAATCTACCACAAAAGGATAGGTGTAAATAGGGAAAAAATTGTTGATAAAAATGTCTTCAGCAGAGTACAAAGCTCCAGCACTGGATTTCGGTTACAGGTGAATGAATTATCTGGTATCTAACCTGGCTTTGCAACTAGCAAACTTGTAATCCTTCCAATTCACTTATCCTATTTGAGCTTCCTATTTATCTGTAAAATAATAAGTTTATACTAGAATCAGGGAATATTATTTTGGCTTTCAAGAGTTCTTGGCTAACATTGGGTTCACCTAATGCTATATTAAAAATTTATATGATATCTGATTAGGTACATTTTTGGAGAAATGATGCTCAGCTGCTCAAAATCACTGGGACCTGAGGATAACAAATAACTTTAAAACAATAAATGATTTCTAAGATTCACAGTGAGCTTTAAATGTCTAGATTCACACCTGCCAAGACACACCACATCCCCAAGTTTAATAAATCTTTTTTCTAATTCTTTTTTTAAGTGAAAGCATACTAACTATAAGAAATAAACAATACCAAAGAACAATTAGTAGTCTCCAAACACTATCTAAATAATTGATATCAACTCCCTGGCATGAATCATTCTATGTTATTTTCCATGAACATATAGATTTATATGGCCACTTCTATAATGCATAGTTGAAATCTTGCTTAGTTCATACAAAAAGGAAAATGCAAATGAGTTTGGATCAAACATATTTTCTGCAACTTATTTCTCCACATAATATATCATCAATATCCTTCCAGAGTAGTATACATAGATTAAATTTATCTTTAATAGCTTTATATTTGCTCATGGTGTGTATATATGTATTACGCTTGACCATTTACCTATTGAAGGACATTAAGATTTTCTTCATAACATTTTCATCGTAAACATGTTGACAGAAATACATTTGCACATGCATCTTTACATATGTCTTTATATGTTGGATAGATTCTCCCAAGAGGGATTGCTGTGCCAAGAAAATGTGTACTCTTAGTTTTATTGGCATAGTAGATACAGATGGTGCACTGCACAGATCTTCTCTTTGGGTCTGTGGCATCATTTCCATACTGCTAGGAATGTTGATGTCCAGCTTCTCTCAGCTGAATTCCTCTCTGGTATTTGTTTTTCGTTAAAGAGAGCTGAATAGATCAGGGTTGTAGTCTTTTCTTGGGGGCATCCCACACCTAAAGATTGGTTGATGGAAGGGTGCAAAGGTCTCATTTTCCCTCCAAATAGGGATAACTCTAAAGGGCTATCCCATCTCCGGATCTCCTGAAATGATTGGCTAGGATTTTGTGGCAACTGCAGCAAAACTCAGCCTATCTTTCTGTCCACTTCTGTTTCCTTCATTCTCCCACATATGTTTATACAAAGATTATTTTCCAATAGACTTGGCACACATTAATCCCAGTAATCTCCACTTCTGCTCCCCCAGGGAACTTAGCCAGTGACAGTGGCAGATTCATTTCCATAATTATTGCTCAGACTTCTCTGGCAATCAGGAAGTCAAACCTAGCAGCATTAATCTTGACACTTATCAACATAGCATAGTTTCTATAGTATGAAGCATCGTACCACACAAATTTTCTCAGTACCAACTTATCTGATGGAAATGAGTCTTCTATAATGAAAATCCACTACAGTGAATGACTTGTTTACTTTGTTCAGTTTCTGTAATCAAAATCTCTCTCTGTAGGACATTTATATATTACATTTAGTTGATATGAATTTTTTCCTTCAGTGAGCTGGGGGTTTACTATTTACTGTTAATGAAGCAAACATGCTTACAAAATACTTACAAAGCCAGAATTTCTGTTTACTAAGTATGCAAAACCAAAGGTCAATGTCTTTAAGATTACTCTCAATTTCTGTGCACAGACAGCTAGTTTTCCACCATTTTGTCTAAAACCTCAATCTATTCTCCAGAGTTAGGCAATCATGTAGGAACTTTCTGGGCAATCCATTCCTGTAGCAGCCTTTTTAAGGTGCTCCCCAACTCTTCTGTGAATGCAACATACAGATTCACGAAGGGAGATTTGTGAGAGGAAGGAAGAAGAAAGGAAAATAACAAGGGTGGGAAGAAGGAACTCATTTGAAAGCAATAGTAAAAGTAAACTCTAGTTGCCTTCTTTGTGAGTAACTAATATCCAGTGATAAATTTGTTAGAATATTTGATGTTTCAGTAGACATACTTAATTTAAAAAGCCTCTATAATGACCAAATGTTATGTTTAAAAATGTAAAAATAATACAAAATAGATGTAACCAGAAGCATGTGAAATGTGCTCGGTAAAATCAACAAAGGAGTATGGAATAATAACTCTAATGTTATAAAGCTAGACTTTTTGATATTTACTTTAAGTGGGTAAGAGGAAGCCAATGTGGAAAGGTTATATTTTAAGTTGATAAGCTTCCTTGTAATGTGCTGATAATAAATCACTATTTAATTTTGGCCATGTCAGAAAAAAAAAGTGAAAGGAAATGTTTACTTAGCTTTAAGCTATTCCATGTGCTACACAGAAATGCAATAGATCGATTTCATTACCTGGATGTCAGTGATTGACATTTTGAGTGTCAGTTTGAAATACAACTGTGACAAACCTCATTCAATTAAAGAATATCCTCACTTACAAAGAACAATCTTCTGCAGCTCTATACTGGGGGACATCATTTTGCTTATGATAAAGTCCATGGCAGTAGCTGACATTAGAGTTCTCCTTTACTGTCTATAAAGTGCCTTGCTAATTAGCTCAACTTCACTCTGGGAAGACCTGTCTATTCGGAGTGGGAGAAGTTTTTCTTTCTCAGTGCCAGCTTGCTTCTAATTCCTTCCTGAAAAGAAAGTGTCAGTCATGCTTAATTGTATTAAATTAGGTGTGATGTTTTAAAACAGCACAGCTTCCTTCCTTAAAGCTCAAATAAATCATTCAAATTTTCACTTATTTCTTGAGCCTGAGGTTGGGGTTTTAAGTCATATCTGAGAAGTGTCACCGTAGGGAATTAAATGGCATGTGTGTCCAAGGTCACCTAACTTAATTTTCTGACACATGTTATAATCATTGTCAAGAGGAATTAAATGCTACCATCTGTATGGAGCTCTCTTAGGAACAAGCCAGAACAACAGAGGCTTGGCATGGCTCTTTAATTAGAATTCTAAGGTAGACAATATGGTTGATCACACGCATGAATGTGGGGATTAAATGTAAAGTCTTTATTAATTTGAATTTGACTCATTTGGAATAGCTAGCAATTAATGCCATAGATTTTATCTTACCTTTGAAGAAAGAATTGCTAAAGAAAGTTTACTAAGTGTGTTTACTAAGTATGCAAAACCAAAGGTCAACACAAACAAGATCTCACAGAGCAGACTTGCCTACATAAAGAAATATATTTCCAAATATATGCATTCATTTATGTATGAATTCATTCATTCACACTTAGTTCAAAGTGTTCACTGAATGGCTTCATTGTTCATATAGGAATGTTCTAGGGTCTGCAAGGGTATAAATAAAATAAGGTAGCACAATTACAGTCTTCCAGAAACTGGTCAATTAATTAGGACCTATAGATATCTGTTGTTGGTAAACTTGGATTGAACTAGGAGGACATTTCCTTCCAAAGTTTTGTTTTGTTTTGTTTTGTTTTGTTTTTGTTTTTGTTTTTGGCTTATTCACTTTGAGGTTTAAAATCTATTTTTGGAGAACAATTTTTTTTTTCATTTTAACCTGAGCTACCTCATTCTTTCTGATATTCAAAATTCCAAGAGATGTATAGTTTATCATTGACGTAGCTAACAGAATTTGAGATAAACAACATTAAAAAAAAAATACACATAGGTAAACCTGTTCAGATATAGGTATGCATTCATTTTGAGAGTGCTTATCACAATGCCAGGCACAAAATTTGCACTCATTTAGCATGTATTGATTTAGGCAATAGAGTAAATTTAGAAGAAAAGAATACTTTAGGTATCACAATCAACTAGCTCAGTTTAACTTACAGAATTTTTCTTCGTTTATTTACCATAATAGATTTCAACTTTCTCAGGATTCTCGTTTTATCTTATAGGCTGGTCCCTGTATTCTATCTGAGTGTACACCTAAAAGAGACACGAGTGTTAGAAAAGGAGGCATTGCAGCATGTAACCTATGAATTTTTTGTAAATATATTCTATGTAAGTGTAGCATTTATACTGTAGTAGCAGAAGCAAAGCCACTTTGAAACTTTACCTGTTTCCACACTGTTAAAATGTTAAAGGCTTAATTTCTCCTAAAATTATTGAAAACTAAGTAATTTGTATTTCTTTATGAGTTTGTATGTCCATCAGTCTTCCATCTGTTTATCCACTTGTCTATTCATCCATCCATCCATCCATCCATCCATCCCTCCATCCCCACCAGCCAGCCAATCACCTATATGTCTAACAACATATGTTCCCATAAAGCACCTTAAATTTAATGGTGGAAATACAAGATATATTCACAGTATTTTTGAAAAATCATACAATTGGGACAGACAGGAGAAAAACCAGAGAGTTATGCTTAAAGACAGTAGGTAAAGAGGATAGTTTGAGGTTAATAAATAACTTGATGGCCCGGGAAAAGTAAAAAATCACCTCTAGCATAGGGTATTTCAATATGCCTTACAGAATCTAAATCATCTTAATAAAGATTTCTTGAATGAGTGAATGAAAAAATTAAATGAATTACAATTTAAGCAGAATCTTAAAATAGGAGAAATTTTATAGGAAGAGATGAACACTTAGGCATTTTAAGAAGAGAATGAAATGTAAGCAATACTACTTGTATTTAGCTAAGAAAACACAAGGTTATTAGGAAACTGTATATGGTCTAGATTAATAGGAGTATGAAGAATGTAAAGGGAATCAAAGATCATGAAGACAGTTAAAGAAAATATGACCACAGGTCTTTCAACAATCTTCCATTAAAAGTTATAATTTATAGCACAACACCTAGCAAGAGAGACACAGAAACCCAGAGATCTCCTAGCTCCAGCTGAGGTACCAGGTGCATTTCAAGGGGTCTGGGCCAAGGGTAAGCAAAGCCCACTCAGGGCAGACCAAGGCAGGGAGGCGTGCTGCTTCACCCAGAAAGTACATCTGACCCGTGAGTCAGAGGCTCCACCTCTGGTGCTCCGGTCCAGATACAGCACTTCCCCCAAAACCTCAGCAATACACAGAACAGGAGATCTTTGCCAGTCAAGCGCCGGGAATTACAAGTGCGGAGTTGAATAAGAGTCTGCAGACTGAGCTATCACCGCCTCCCCCCTCCTGGAGAGAGAAGGAGCTGTAAGCGGGAGCAGCTGGGCAGCCCCTACCCCATGACCGGAGAAGAGTAAGCTGAAAGGGAGAGACTACCGGGTTTAGCTGGGCAGGTCCCTAACCTCCCCCACAAACCCCAGAGGGCTGAAGCTCTGACTCTAGTGGATTGCGTACCCAGTGCCACAGTCTGAGAGGAACCCTGAATGATCCAGCCCAGTGGAGGAAGGGCACAACCCACCACCAGAGGGGTGGGACTGGGCTACATGTTTTAACAAAAAACACAGGAAGCCTACGTAGCAACTGGACGGTGTTCTCGACAACCCAGCAGTGCCTACAGGTCAGCGGAAGAGGTGGGCCTAATCTCCCAGCATAAACAAAAAAGACACAGGAAGCTTCCCTAGTAACCTGAAGGAGTCCCTAGAAACCCATTAGTGCCCCCACAGGCAGACAAGTGACCTCATCAAGCAGCTCTGACACCACAGCCAGGTAAATCCACAAAGATGGGAAAAAAACAGCACAAAAAAGGTGAAACCAGCACAAAAAAGGTGAAACCATCAAAGATCAGAACACCTCTTCTCCTTCAAGGGACTACAACTCCTCAACAACACAGGATCACAACTTGACCAAGAAGGAGTGCGAAGAATTGATGGAAACAGGATTCAGAAGGTGGATAATAACAAACTTTTCAGAGCTAAAGGAACACGTTCTAACTCAATGCAAAGAAACCAAAAACCTTGAAAAAAGGTTAGACGAAATGCTAACTAGAATAACCAGCTTAGAGAAGAACATAAACAACTTGATGGAGTTGAAGAACACAGCACAAGAACTATGTGAAGCAAACACAAGTTTTAATAGCTGAATCGATCAAGCAGAAGAAAGGATATCAGAGATTGAAGATCAACTCAATGAAATAAAACGAGAAGGCAATACAAGAGAAAAAAGAGTGAAAAAAAATGAACAAAGCCTCCAAGAAATATGGGATTATGTGAAAAAAAAACCTAATCTATGCTTGATTGGTGTACCTGAATATGATGGGGAGAATGAATCTAAGCTGGAAAACACACTCCAGGATATCCAGGAGAACTTCAAAAGCCTAGCAAGGCAGTCCAAATTTCAAATTCAAGAAATACAGAGAACTCCACAAAGACATTCCTCAAGAAGAGCAACCCCAAGGCACATAATCGTCAGATTCACCAAGGTCGAAATGAAGGAAAATATGCTAAGGGCAGCCAGAGAGAAAGGTCAGGTCACCCAAAGAGGGAAGCCAGTCAGACTCACAGCAGATCTCTCAGCAGAAACTCTAGAAGCCAGAAGAGAGTGGGGGCCAATATTGAACATTACTAAAGAAAAGAACTTTCAACCCAGAATCTCATATCCAGCCAAACTAAGCTTCAAAAGTGAAGGAGAAACAAAATCCTTTACAGACAAGCAATTATTGAGAGATTTTGTCACCACCAGACTTGCCCTACAAGAGCTCCTGAAAGAAACACTAAGCATGGAAAGGAACAAGTACCAGTCATTGCAAAAGCAAACCAGCTGGCAAACACCAAAAATGCAGTGAAGAAAATGAGTCAACTAATGAGAAAGAAAACCAGCCAGTAACAAAATGGCAGGATCAAATTCACACCTAACAATATTAACATTGAATGTAAATGGCCTTAACACCCCAATCAAAAGACACAGGCTGGCAAACTGGATATTCAGAACCCATCGGTGTACTGTATTCAAGAAACCCATCCCACATACAAAGATACACATAGACTCAAAATAAAAGGATGGAAGAAGATTTACCAAGCAAATGGAGAACAAAAAGAAGCAGAGGTTGCAGTCCTAGTCTCTGATAAAATGGACTTCAAACCAACAAAGATAAAAAGAGACAAAGAAGGACATTACATAATGGTAAAAGGATCAATCCAACAGGAAGAGCTAAATATCCTAAATATATATGCCCCCAACACAGAAGCACCCAGCTACATAAAGCAAGTTCTTAACGGCCTAAAACGAGATTTAGACTCCCACACAATAATAGTGGAAGACCTCAATACTCCACTGTCAATATTAGATCAACAAGACAGAAAATTAACAAGGATATCCAGGACTTGAATGCACAGCTGGACCAAGCAGATCTAATAGACATATACAGAACGCTCCACCCCAAATCCACGGAATATACATTTTTCTCAGCACCACATTGCACTTACTCTAAAATTGACCACATCATTGGAAGCAAATCACTCCTCAGCAAATGCAAAAGAACAGAAATCATAACAAACAGTCAATCAGACCACAGCGCAATCAGACTAGAACTCAGGATCAAGAAACACACTCAAACCCTCAAAACCACTTGGAAACTGAACAACTTGCTTCTGAATGTTGACTGGATAAACAATGAAACGAAGGCAGAAATAAAGATGTTCTTTGAAACCAACCAGAATGAAGACACAACTTACCAGAATCTCTGAGACACCTTTAAAGCAGTCTCGAGAGGGAAATTTATAGCAATAAATGCCCACCAGAGAAGAGAGGAAAGGTCTAAATCGAAACCCTATCATCAAAATTGAAAGAACTAGAGGAGCAAGGTCAAAAAAACTCAAAAGCTAGCAGAAGACAAGAGATAACTAAGATCAGAGCAGAACTGAAGGAGATAGAGACACAAAAATCCCTTCAAAAAATCAATAAATCCAGGAGCTGTTTTTTTTGAAAAGGTCAACAAAATAGACCGCTAGCCAGATTAATGAAAAAGAAAAGGGAGAAGAATCAAATAGATGCAATAAAAAACGATAAAGGGGATATCACCACTGATCCCACAGAAATACAAACTACCACCAGAGATTACTACAAACAGCTCTGCTCACATAAACCAGTAAACCAGGAAGAAATGGATAAATTCCTAGACACTTGTACTCTACCAAAACTAAACCAGGAGGAAGCTGAAACCCTGAATAGACCAATAATAAGGGCTGAAGTAGAGGCAGCAATCAAAAGCCTACCAACCAAAAAAAGTCCAGGTCCAGACGGGTTCACAGCCGAATTCTACCAGACGTACAAAGACGAGCTGGTTCCATTCCTTCTGAAACTGTATCAAACAATACAAAAGGAGGGAATCCTCCCTAACTCATTTTATGAGACCAACATCATCCTGATACCACAACCAGGCAGAGACTCAAAAAGAAAACTTCAGGCCAATATCCATGATGAACATTGATGCAAAAATCTTCAATAAAATACTGGCAAACAGATTGCAACAGCACATCAAGAAGCTTATCCATCGTGACCAAGTAAGCTTCAACCCAGGGATGCAAGACTGGTTCAACATATGCAAATCCATAAATGTAATCTATCACATAAACAGAACCAAAGACAAAAACCACATGATTATCTCAATAGATGCAGAGAAGGCCTTCGATAAAATTCAACAGCCCTTCATGCTAAAAACTCTCAATAAACTAGGTATTGATGGAATGTATCATAAAATAATAAAAGCTATATATGACAAACCTACAGCCAATATCATACTGAACGGGCAAAAGCTGGAAGAATTCCCTTTAAAATCAGGGACTAGACAAGGATGCCCTCTTCACCACTCCTATTCAACATAGTATTGGAAGTTCTAGCCAGAGCAATCAGGCAAGAAAAAGAAATAAAGGGTATTCGATTAGGAAAGGAGGAAGTCAAACTGTCTCTGTTTGCAGATGACATGATTGTATATCTAGATGACCCCATTGTCTCAGCCCAAAATCTTCTCAAAACTGATAAGCAACTTCAGCAAAGTCTCAGGATACAAAATCAATGTGCAAAAATCACAAGCATTCCTATATACCAATAACAGACAAACAGAGAGCCAAATCAAGAGCGAATACCCATTCACAATTGCTACAAACAGAATAAAATACCTAGGAATACAACTAACAAAGGATGTAAAGGACCTCTTCAAGGAGAACTACAAACCACTGCTCAATGAAATAAGAGAGGACACAAACAGATGGAGAAACATTCCATGCTCATGGTTAGGAAGAATCAATATCGTGAAAATGGCCATACTGCCCAAAGTAATCTACAGATTCAAATGCTATCCCCCATCAGGCTACCAATGACTTTCTTCACAGAACTGGAAAAAACCATTTTAAACTTCATATGGAATCACGAGACCCCGTAGAGCCAAGACAATCCTAAGCAAAAAGAACAAAGCTGGAGGCATCACACTGCCAGACCTCAAACTATACTGTAAGGCTACAGTAATCAAAACAGCATGATACTGGTACCAAAACAGAGGCACAGACCAATGGAACAGAACAGAGACCCCAGAAGAAACACCACACATCTATAGCCATCTGATGTTTGACAAACCCAGCAAAAACAAGCAATGGGGAAAGGACTCCATGTTTAATAAATGGTGTTGGGAATACTGGCTAGCAATGTGCAGAAAGCAGAAAGTGGACCCCTACCTGTCACCTTACACTAAAATTAACTCCACATGGATCAAAGATTTAAACATAAAACCTAACACCATAAAAACACTAGAAGAAAATGTAACCAAAACCATCCAGGACATAGGCATAGGCAAGGACTTCATGACTAAAACACCAAAAGCAATGGCAATAAAAGCCAGGATAGACAAATGGGATCTAATTACACTCCAGAGCTTCTGTACAGCAAAAGAAACCATCATTAGAGTGAACTGGCAACCAACAGAATGGGAAAAAAATTTTGCAGTCTACCCATCTGACAAAGGGCTAATATCCAGAATCTACAAATAACTAAAACAGATATACAAGAAAAAAACAACCCCATTCAAAAGTGGGTGAAGGATATGAACAGACACTTTTCAAAAGAGGACATGTATGAGGCCAACAAACATATGAAAAAATGCTCATCATCACTGGTCATTAGAGAAATGCAAATCAAAACCACACTGAGATATCATCTCATGCCAGTTAGAATAGCGATCATTAAAAAATTGGGAGGCAACAGATGCTGGAGAGGATGTAGAGAAACAGGAACATTCTTACACAGTTGGTGGGAGTGTAAATTAGTTCAACCATTGTGGAAGACAGTGTGGCAATTTCTCAAGGATCCAGAAATAGAAATTCCATTTGACCCAGCAATCCTACTATTGGGTATATACCCAAAGAACTATAAATTGTTCTACTATAAAGACGCATGCACATGAATGTTCATTGCAGCCCTGTGTACAATAGCAAAGACCTGGAACCAACCCAAATGCCCATCAATGATAGACTGGACAAAGAAAATGTGGTACATATACACAATGGAATACTACGCAGCCATGAACAACTATGAGTTCGTGTCTTTGTAGGGAATTGGATGAATCTGGAAACCATCATTCTCAGCAAAGTGACCCAAGAACAGAAAGCCAAGCACTGTATGTTCTCACTCATAGGTGGGTGTTGAACAATGAGAACATGTGGACTCAGGGAGAGGAGCATCACACACAGGGGACAGTTAGAGGGGGGTAGGGGAAAGACAATGGGGGGTGGGGAGGGAGGGGAGGGGAGGGAGGGATAACATGGGGAGAAATGCCAGATATAGTATGCACCTAAAGTAAAATAAATAATTTTTTTAAAAAAGTTATAATTTATAAACACTTTTCTAGTAACATGGAAGGCTCGTGATTGCTTTGATCAGTAGAGTACACAGAATTAATGATAGATGATTTCCAAAGCCAGGTCATGAAAAAACATAGCTTCTGCCTGATTCTGTTAAGATATATACTCTGGTAGATGCCAGCACCATGTAAAATACATGAGTAACCTGAGCCTGTGGTTCTGGAAAGGTCATGGATAGGTAGTGGAATTGATAGCTCAGCTGAACTCCAGCATGAGTTGCCAGCCATGTAAGTGTGGCATTTTACAGGTAGCCCACTTATACCCCTCCCCCAACATCTGATTGCAACCAAATGAGAATTGCTCTTCCAAAACTCCTGGACCACAAATGGTAAGCACAATAAAAATATAGCTATTATTATACACCACTAAGCAAGAATACAATTTTATAAGCAACAGTAGTAACTAGAATAAAAATCTGGTACGACAGTATGGCAGTCAAACTCACACAAATATTGAATACCTATCTAGTTTGTACTTACCATGCTAGTGTATCAACAGACAAGAAGTTCCACCCTACTAGCTGGGTGATTGATCCTCACTTTCAATAGGGACTAAGATGCTTTATGTAGTGGAAGTGAGGAGAAGAATGTCTGGAATGGAGAATATCTCCTGAAGTGCTTCCTCTTTGTCCTGTGGTAAAAGTCAAGAAACAGTGAAAACCCAACATTGCTAAAGATGCAAATCTTTAAGAAATGAAGGGTTGGGTCACCCACCAGGCAAGGAATCATGACCAGCTGAAAAGTTTGCTGAGGGCAAAGAGAAAGTAGGGTGGATAAAAAGTAAAATTATAAATAACAGCAGAAACAAGAGTCTGTAATAGTTACAATATTTATTTTTATTTTCTATTAATATATATGTGTATATGTGAATCAATTCTCTTCCCCCCACCACCTCCCCTTATCTACATAGAATGTGTTAATTCTAGTTAGCCTTATATCTTATTAAATTACAAGATATCAAAAGAGGAGAGTGACTCTGCTAGAAGAATACACATCATTTAAAGATGGAAAAAGGGGTGAACAAATGGATGACACAGACTCTGGGCTGAAGTGGGGGAGAAGCTGGAAGCCCTGAATGGGGTTGCCAAGCACTAGGACTAATTCCTAGCCCCAAGCAGCTCCTAGAGAAGAGGTGAGTTAGATAGGCATGGAGTGGCTCACTCCTGCCATGGAACTCTGGAATCCTAGCTGCAGGAGACCCCACAATACCCATGGAAATTTGAGCTGGCAGGGAGACCTGCTTGGAGAGTTGGCAGGAACCAGACTGCAGCAAGTGTAGAGCCCAGAGGGTTTGGCACAGGCATGGCTGCAGTGAAGAATGGTCAGGGATGCCCATCCCTCAATGCTTGCCGTGCTCTTCTAGGCAGCTTTGGCTTTTGTTTACTGTCAGACATAGACAAAGCACAGCTGTCTTGACCATGGCATTAGGTTAGTATGATCTGAGCACCCCTCTATCTGACAGGCTCTCCTGGGGTGCCTGCCTGGCCATGCCCACTTGCAGTGGAGCCTTCAATACCCAACCAGGGTGCTTCCCAGTGGCCACTTCGATAATTCCTTTACCAGCTGAACCTGCCTAACCATCAGAGAGCTTCTGCAGGTGAGCCCCCACCAGCACTTACCCACCTGCAGCCTCCCCCACATTGCTTTACCAGCACATGATTGCCCATTGCCTATCCCTTGCTGCCACTGATGTGCACACACAATTGCAGATCCTGCCACCACACTGTCTTCCTGTCACCACCAGCATGCAAGCACCAGTCCCACTGTGCCACCTCCCTGCTGCTCCTGGTGCATGTATGATGTGGACCCAGTGCCACTGCCTCAATGAAGTGCTTTTGCCAGCACTCCCTATTGGAGTGGTGTTTCCAGCAGACCAGGAAAACCTTAGCCACTTCAGCACAGCAAGCACTTAACCTTAAAGGGCCAGAGAACAGAGTGCTGAGCTGAGTCTTGCCACCCACTGAAATTTTCCAGAAATGAAGCCAGAAATGGTATACCCAGCTTATACCATCATCAGACCCTCAGGTGCATCAAAGAATACGAAAGCAAAAATCCCTATCCAAAGGGCAGCAACATCAAACATTAAAGGAACATTGGCCCACACAAATGAGAAAGAACCAGTGCAAGAACTCTGGCAAGTCAAAAGCCAGAGTGTCTCCTTACCTCCCAATGATTAGACTAGCCCCCCAGCAATGGTTTTCAACAAGGCTGAGATGGCTAAAATGATGGACTTGTAATTCAGAATCGGGATGGAAATGAAGATCATAAAGATTCAGGAGAAAGTTGAAACTCAACACAAAAAATCTAAGAAGTCCAGTAAAATACAAGACATGAAAAACAAAATAGCCATTTTAAGAAGAAAACTCACTACAAGAATTTTATAATACAATTGGAAGTATTAATACCAAAATATACGAGGCAGGAAAGAATCTCAGTGCTCAGAAGTCACTTCTTTGAATAAATTTAGTCAGACAAAAAGAAAAAAAAAAGAATAAATAAAACCTACAAGCAATATGGGATTATGTAAAGGCCAAACCTACAACTTGTTGGCAACCCTGAAAGAGGGAGAGAGATCAAACAACTTAGAAAACATATTTGAGGATATCATCATCCCTGAACATTTCCCCAGCATCACTAGACAGGTCAACATTCAAAGTCAGAAAATTCAGAGAACCCCTGCGAGATACTAAATAAGACAACTATCCTCAAGACACATACTCATCAGATTCTCTAAGGTCAACACGAAAGAAAAAATATTAAAGGCACCTACAAAGGGAACCACAGGCTATAGTGCAGTAAACAGAGAAATCAATACCAAGAGGATATCTCAACATGAGAGGCAAGATGGCCAACTAGACGAAGCTGGGAGAAACATCTGCCACTGAGGAACTGGGACACGAGAAATACTGGCATAATCCAAGCAGATCTTCAAAAGGAAGACATTGAGAGTGGGTGGAGGGAGGACATAGACACTGGGATGAAGGGAAGGAGGCTGGGAACCAAGCACAGGGCCACTGTGCCCTAGGATGTGTTCCTGGCCCCCAGCTACTCCTGAGAAGGTGTGACTTGAACAGATAAGCCACAACCCACTCTCATCACAGACCTCTGGATTCCTGGCAGCAGGAGACCCTATGATCCCCATAGATATTTGAGATGGCAAGGAGAGCTTCTTACAGAAATGATAGTGGAAGGACTCCAGGGTGTTCAGAGGCCTAAGGGCTTGGCATAAAAACATCTACATAGGTGCATGACCAGGGATGCCTATCCACCAAGTCTCACCTTGTTCCCCTAAAAGACTTTAGTATAAGGGGGAACTGTAAGACAAGGACATAGCAGGAAAATCTTGCCATGAGATGGAGCCAGTCTGAATTGAGTGTCCTTCTGTCTGCTGGCATTTCCCAAAGCTTGGCCATGCCTGCTTACAGTAAGGCCTCAGATGCCCAACTGACTGTCTTCTGGGGGCTGAATTATAGCTCCTGCACTCTGAGGCCATGCCTGACCATCAGAGAGCTCCAGCAGAGTGGCCCCACCAACACACACCAGCTCATCTGCACCCTCCCCTAACCACAGCCTCCCCTACGCTACTTTGCTAGCATGCACTCACCATGGCCACCGCCCCCCCCCATTACTTTGATGGTGTACATGTGCACATGTGAAACTCACCTTCCCTACCACCCCAGTGCATAGGTGCATGTGCACCCTACCATGCCATTGCTGCCAGTGTAAGTGTACTGCTCCCCCACAGCCATACTGCTACCTATTGGGTATTATGCTTATTACACCAGTGATGAAATAATCTTTACATCAAACACTCATGACACACAATTTACCTATATAACAAACCTGCACATGTATCCCTGAAACTGAAATAGAAGTTAAAATAAATACGTTAAATTAAATTGAAAAAAGAAGACTATGTCTCAAAACTATACAATTACATGGAAATTAACCTGCTCCTGGATGACTTTGGGGGAAACAGTGAAATTAGAACAGAAATGAAGAAATTCTTTAAAACTAATGAAATCAAAGACACAACTTGCCAAAATCTTTGGGACATGGCTAAAGTAGTAAAAGGAAAATTTATGGTCCTGAACATCTACATCAAAAAGTTAGAAAGATCTCATATTGACAACTTAACATCACACCTAGAGGAACTAGAAAAACAGGAGCAAATCAGCCCCAAAGCTAGCAGAAGAAAAGTAACAACTACAGCCAGAGCTGAACTGTATAAAATTGAGACACAAAAAAAACTATAAAAGGTCAGTGAAATCACAGGTTAGTTTGTTGAAAGATCAGAGAAGATTGATAAACTGTTATCTAGATTAAGAATGAAAAATGTGAAAAGAACCAAGTAAACACAATTGTAAATGACCAAAGGGACATTACCATCAATTCACTAGAAATACAAAAAAACCCTCAGATATTGTAATGAACATCTTTCTGCATACAAATTAGAAAAATCTAAAAGAAATGTATATATTCCTGGAAATATACAACCCCCCAAGATTGAACTAGGAAGAAATTGAAACCCTGAACAGACCAATAATGAGCTCCAAAATTGAATCAGTTAAGACAAAGCAAACCAACGAAAAAAAGTCCAGGACCAGACAGATTCATAACTGAATTCTATCAGATGTATAAAGAAGAGCAAGTATCACTCCTTCTAAAAGTAATCCAAAAAATTGAAGAGGAGGAACTCCTCCCTAGCTCATTCTGTAAGGCCAGCATCATACTGATACCAAAACCTGGAGGAGACACAACAACAACAGCAAAAAATGTTAGGCCAATATTGCTGATAAACATAAAGGCAAAAATCCTCAGCAAAATAGTAACAAACTGAATCTAGCAGCACAACAAAAAGCTAATCCATTGTGATCAAGTAGGTTTTATCTGTGGATGCAAGGATGGTTCAACATATGCAAATGAATAGATGTGATTCATCACATAAACAGAAGTAAAAACAAAAACCACATGGTTATCTCAATAGATGTAGAAAAGGCTTTAAATAAAATTAAACATCCTTTCATGTTAAATATCCTCAATGACCTAAGCACTGAAAGAACATGGCTCAAAATAATAAGAGCCATCTATGAAAAAACACAGCTATTTTAATACTGAATGGGCAAAAGCCAGAGACATTTTGCTTGAGTCTGGAACAAGATAAGTATGCCCACTCTCATCACCCCTATTCACCATAGTACTATTCAACATCCTGGTCAGAGAAATCAGGCAAGATAAAGAAATAAAAGGCTTTTGAATTGGAAAAGAGGAAGTCAAACTATCTCTCTTCAAAGTCAATATAATTCTATACCTAGAAAACCCTATAGTCTCTTCCCAAAGGCTTCTAGATGTGATAAACAAATTCACCAAAGTTTCAGTTTACAAAATCAATGTATAAAAATAGCATTTCTATACACCAATAACATTCAAGCTGGGAACCAAATCAAGGACACAATCCCATTACAATAGACACACACACACACACACACACACAAAATACCTATGACTACAGTTAACCAAGGAGGCAAAATATATTTACAATGGGAATTTTAAAACACTACTTAAATGTATCAGAAATTACCCAAACAAATGAGAAAACATATATTCATGAATAAAAAGAATCAATATTGTTAGAATGGTCATACTACCCAATGCAATTTATAGATTCAGTGCTATTCCTATAAAGGTACCAATGGCATTCTTCACAGAATTAGAAAAACAACTATTTTAAAATTTATATGGAACCAAAAAAAGCCTGAATATCCAAGACAATCCTAAGCAAATGGATAAAGCTGGAGACATCACGTTATTCGACTTCAAACTATACTATGAGGCTACAGTAATCCAAATAGCATGGTGCTCTTACAAAAATAGACAAAGACCAATAAAGCTGTACACTTTACAACCTCTGATCTTCAACAGATTCAATAAAATTCAGCAATGGGAAAGAGACTTCCTATTCAATAAATGGTGATGGTGTAATTGGCTAGTCATATACATAAGCTTGAAATTGGATCCCTTCCTTTTGCCATAAAAAAACAATCAACTCAAGATGGATTAAAGTCTTAAATGTAAAACCTGAAACTATAAATCCCTGGAAGAAAAGCCAGGAAATACCAATCTGGACATAGATCCTGGAAAAGATTTAATGACAGGCTCTAAAAGCACTTGCAACAAAAACAATAATTGACAAATGGGAGCTAATTAAACTAAAGATCTTCTGCAAAGCAAAACAACTCTCAACAGAGTAAACACACACTTACAGAATGGGATAAAATATTTGCATCTATGCATCGAACAAAGGAATATATATCAAATATATCCAAAGGAATATAAATGATTCTGCCATAAAGGCACATGCACACATATGTTCATTGCAGCACTATTCACAATAGCAAAGATGTGGAATCAACATAGATGTCCATCAGTGGAGGAGTAGATAAATAAAGTGGGGTACATATACCCATGGAGTTCTATGTAGCCATAAAAAAGAATAAGATCATGTCCTTCTCAGCAACATGAATGGAGCTGGAGGCCATGATTCTAAGTGAATTAATGCAGGAACAGAAAACCAAATACAGCATGTTCTCACTTACATGCAGAAGCTAAACACTGAGTACACATGGACACGAAGAAGGAAACAATAGACATGGAGGCCTGCTTGAGGGTGGAGCATGGAAGGAAGGTGAGGATTGAAAAAC
The DNA here is from genome assembly GCA_036589455.1 of Ateles fusciceps. Lineage (NCBI taxonomy): Eukaryota > Metazoa > Chordata > Mammalia > Primates > Atelidae > Ateles > Ateles fusciceps. The sequence continues at coordinate 8,998,629 of JAZHEH010001266.1, read as the reverse complement.
TGATCAGGGCTATGCTCATTACCCAGGTGACAAAATAATCTGTATGCCCAACCTTCATGACATGCAATTTACTCAGGTAACAAATCTGCACATATACCTCTGAACCTAAAACAAAAGTTGGAAAGGGGAAAAAAGATGGAGAAAGGGACTTGCATTGTGTCAAGTGGAAGCAATTGGCTATTGTAATTATTTAGAAGTTTTAAGGATGGTTAAAAGAGGTCAGTTTAAGTATGGTTTAAGTAAGTTGTCAAGGGATAGACAGGGGTAGGTTTGTACTATGTCAACTTAGCTAAATTGGTACTATATATCCCAGAATTCCTGCCCTATATGCTTCCCAGTAGGCCACAAAATACAATCATAGTTGAGAGTTTAGAAAATGGAAGTGAAGCATCAGTCATCTCTTTATTCCATTGGGTCTCTCCTCCCTCAGCTTCTCTGGGCCAGTAGCATGAGCAGTCAAGTTATTGTCTCTTACCTACATTACCATTATTGAGGTTGTGAGAGACAAACATGGGTATCAGCTAGTTTTCAGGGTTTCTTGTTTGTCCGCAGGGATTCCAGCTTTTCCTTGCTTCCCACTACGTATGTCTATATTTTCTTCCCCAACAGCCAGCCTGTTGACTTCTGGAAAATACCAGATACACAAATAACAGCACTATACTAGACTGCCTAAGCAGTTCCCACAAGTACATAAGGTCGAATTCCTGTAATAAATTCCTTTTTCTGTAATACTCATAATGATTATGTTTCTCTGATCAATCCTTGACTGACACAACTTCAAACATTTATAATAGTTGTTTGATAAAGAGAATTCTGGACTTGTGTTTCTCTTCTGTCTATATAATTGAACCACTACATCACGGCAAATGTCTTTGCCTTAGCTTCTTCATTTGGAAAGTGACAATATAAATTCAATCCATCTAAAAAACATACACACATTATGCATGGTACATGTTCATTTTTTTCTATCATGAGTTTTGACAAATCTGTCCAATTACAGTCCTTTTCTGGGGATGTCTTCATCTTATTATCCTTCGTGCACCTTAAATACATCATATCCAAAATGAAATTAAAAATTCCCCACAAATCTTCCACCTTTTTAAAAACTGCCAACTGCATCGTTCTTTTACCAGTAATTTAGACCTCTACAAATTAATTTTATTCTGCAAATTATTATGTGCATCCTTTGAATTTGGGACGCGATATAACAAACTCACTCACATGCATTCTTTCTCCATTATCTCCTCTCTCCAGATGTGATCCTTCGATCTCAATCCAAATTCAGTTTCTTCTGTGAATCCTGCTTAAATTTTTCTTGGTACTATCTTATACCTGCAAAACAATTTCATTTCAATACTATCTTTCATTGTTCTGAATTCCATAACATAGTTTTATCTTCAGTATAAAAATTATAATCTTCCATATATTATATTGTTTTGTATATTTGTCACTTGTCCTTCTACCTTCATCCCACAAGACTAGAGTAGTGAGCACACTTCATCTTCTATTAAGAAAACACTAAATAAATGTGTTGAATAAATGCGTAAGTGAATAAATGAATGAATATAGGAGATGTGAATAAATAAGAGAAATTTTAAAAATAAAATGAGTGTAGTAGATTGTAAAGTGGGTAAATATTGTGTAATGCCATATGACAAATGAAGAATGGAGTTACATAAATACACTGGCTCTCTTATCTCTGGTCCCACAGAGAAAGAAAATAAATGAGCCTACTTCTACTACCCTATGGGAAATAATTTTTTAAAAAAATCCTTCTCTCCTACCTGGAGGAAAAATATGATTAGGGTTTACAAAAGCAGAAGACAATAAATAGCAGGTATCAGTGTACAAAAATATATGGGTTTGTGTAAAACAGAATAAAAATAAACACAATTTATAAGTGATAAGATACAGAAATTATAGATGCCCTCCCCTCATAAACGTGCACAAACATATATATATATACATTTAAGAAATTTTGGGTTGCCCATAGTCTGTCTTAAACTTGATCGCATCTGATTTAAACATGAGAAATGCATTTCCTATCTCCTGCTTAGAGGGTCAGTAAGAATGACTGTGAAAATTCTCAATTGACTGTGGGTGTGATTTTTCTACCTCTCTGTTCATATGGCCAACATTCAGTATGTCCCTGGGCCAGCCCTTTTCTCTTACTCAAGACCATAATATTTGCCCATCATATAAGAGCTATGAGAGGTGACTGTGTATGACTAATTTACTATTTTTTTTATTTTCACCATGAGTTCACATAATTAAAACAAAGATTAGAATTATACATAAAACTCAGATATCAATCACTATTAGTTTTTCAGAGATAGCCTTAAGGAAGTTGGGTAATGACTTATTTTCTATCTTCAGAGCCACAAGCCAAGAACCTACCTCTGACTCTAAGAAGACAAGGTTATAGAGAAGTCCAACAAAATGGTGCCAAGTCTGCCAGACTCCCCAATGACACCTGCACACTGCAGTAATTCCTCCATTAAGCTAGAAAAGATGCCCCCATTTCTAAGCTAGAAAAGGCTGCAGAAACATTGTAAATGGAGAAATGAGGACAAAGACCCAGTCCTGCAGGAATTATGCTTGGCATAAATTGATGAAATTTCCTTAACATGTGATACCTTTCAGTAGTTAGCACAAACCAAGTAGATATTAGATCCTGTACTGAAATGATCCAATTGTGACCTTGGATTATGTCATGATAATATTAATCTCAAAGATATCTGGGAAACTGGACCATTTCTACAACTACTTCTCTGAAGTTTTCTTGTGAACATTCCTCTAACATTTTCTGGAAAATCATTTTAATATTTAATACCCATTTCCTCTCTTTAATATTCTCCTCTTGAATACTAACATCCTTTAAGTCTACAAATATGTTTATCTCCTCACTCTCTATCATTAAAAGACATGAACGGAATTTTAAAAAAAACAACAAAAGGACAACCAAACTTTTCTCTTTATGCTGTCATACCATTCTCAATTTCCTGTCTGGATCTTTCTTCTCAGAGAAGTCTTTTACTATCTCTATTTCTTCATTCTGCCCCTTTTATCACTCATTATTTGACACTTTGCATGTTTCTTCTGTTTTCAAAATCCTACTAAAAATGCTCTTTTTATCAGTCAGCATTATTTTCCCCACAGTGGCCATAGGGAATAGCCTCATTCAAATAGTTCCTATTTAAAAGATACATACCAAAGGCATAGCGTTGAGTTTTGCTGCACAAGAGAAAATGTTCTGGGATTAAAATGCTACAGAGCATACAGTTCTTACAAAAATACACACAAGAAATTTACTATTACTCAATACTCAATTCAGGAGATTATTCTTGATTACTACCTTTAAGCTGTCTGTCCTATGCACCAGGCATAGATGTGTGAATCTTTCTATTGAGTAAAGTTAATCACAATTCTTGCGCTGGCAACTAAGTATTGCCATGAAATGTTCAATGTCATGACATATACTATATAGTGGTATGCACCATATGCTATTTGACTTTGGAGAATTTTGTTGAGATCACCCACGTATATGTTTGGTGGCTTGCCCATAAATTATTTATCCCGTCTACTTTGCTCTTCTGTCGTATTTATGGCACTTTTCTAACAATTGAAAGGATTACTACTCCCCTTCTCTGAGTCTCCAATTTCTTTCCTTTAAACCGCTGTTAATTTTGACTACCCAGACGTCTTCTATAATATCCTAGTACTATTTTCCTTTTATTTTACTGTCATTCCCCTATCATGTTATTTTGGCCATCAAGTTTACACAGATTCCTAAATCAGTATCTTACAAAAGGCTTTCTTCTTGAATTCCAACTCAGGCTTCCAACTGTTTACTTCATTTATCCACATGCATATACCACCCCTTCTGCAAACTATGCACACTTTTTTATCCTCACAAGACAGTCAGAACACCTGCTTTCATATAAATAAATCTAAAACAGATAATGTAGTTCCTTGGAAAAGTATATTCAACTTTTTTGTGAATGATTACATAAGACCACAAGTGACTTTGCCATGCAATTTGCAGATGAATAGATAGTGTAGCATACTTGATGGCTTAGTTGTCTTGAAATGTGTAGTAGACCAAAATTATTTGATGTGTATAATAATATGAAATCTATTTGAGCAAAAAGTTAAGTCCTCCTCTTGGTCCTAACACATACACGCAACTACAGAAAACATTGTCATGGCTAAACCACATGGCTTAAGTGTTCTAGAGTAACAAGATTTACTTGTTTTATTTAGTTTAATTAGAAATGAAATGACTAGCAAGCAGGGCATACTTTTCTGGGTGCTAAATGGATTAGAATGCACCTGGATTATTATAGTTATTGTTTCCAAATGTAGAGATCTTTTACAAATGTGAAGAAGGACGTTATTAAAGCCAGGTGAATGATTAGCAAAAAAAAGGAAAAAGAAAATTGAGAACATCTGAAGCAGACAGATGATATGAGCGGCTCCATTGATTAAGATGTTTAAAAGGATTTTACGCAGATCAAGAAGATAATGTGGTACATAACTACTGTTCAAGTTCTGATGTCAGACAAATGTGGGTTCAAATCTTGGCCATTACATTCCAAGTTATGTGAAACTTGAACAAATGATTTAACTCTCAACTTTCATTTTCCAGCACTTCATAAAGTGATTGAAATAAATAAAATGAATAATACAGAAAAAGTGCTAGACACACTGCCTAGCACATAATAAAATGGCCAATAATTATAAGTTATTGTCAATGAGTAGAAATTACAAAAGCAGATTTCAGCTTAACAAAAAGTTTTCATAAAATAATGTGGTTTGCATGTACCTAAATGGAAAGCCTTACTTTAAGAAATTTATCTTGAGAAAGTTCAAGGTTTACTTCATCTCAACAACTTTTCAGTGTTATTGACGGGATTAATTGCACTATGCAATGTCTAATGTTTGATACAATTTAAATCTGTTATGATTCTTAAGTGTTAGCTATCTAAGACAACATATTTTATTGGAAGAAGTAAGTAGATGAGATTAATGAAAAGACTAGTGAGGGAAATGCCCTTGGACTTTTGATTCCTTTCAAATTGTACTGATGTCCCAACAAGGCTCTCTCTGCCTCTGGATACAATCTGCTAACACAGGCTTTGAACTAAATGGTAGAAATATCTTTTCCAGTTTCCATTATTCCTAATCTTTGGGAAGGAGCTACTTTTTCTAGGATCTGTACAGCTTCAACACTAAATGCTTTGATATCTCCTAGGAACTTTGGTGTTTTCATTTTAAACAAATGATGGTATAAAGAAGCAAATAAATGGATAAAAGTGTGTGACAAGAAACAATTACCTCTCACCTCCAGCTATCACTGTCCTTCAGCAAGTAGAAGTCAGCATTAAAAAATCACCTGATGGCAATTTCAGGGAAATTAGCAGCTCTCACTGAAGTCCTATGTCAGTATTTCCTCTTCATGATGAGAATACATATATATCCCAGGCCAGGGGAATAGTCAATGCATTTATTTTAAAGATCCTACATCCTTTTACAGGTAGCCTGGGAGAAATTAAAATTTTATGTGAATAATACATAACAACAACTGAGATTAGTAGAAGAATGAAATTTCTTATGACAATTATTGGTATGAATTTTTATATATTTTCTTTATGTTATTTCCACATTATTCCTAGCCTATTTCCATAGTAGTTTCCTGGGTCACTATGTCTATATTTTGCCTCCTCCAACTGTCATTATGTATGAGCTCTTCATTGCTTCATAAGGAAAAACAATATTTTATCCCAGCTATATGCTACAAAAGGTGTAATTATTTTTTTCTGCTTGGGAATCACATCAAACTGCATATTAAAATATTTAACTTGGGTAACAGGGAGGTCCACTAAACATTCATCCGTGGAGAATGGTGTCAAGTGATGTTAAATACCAGTAGAATACACATTTATTTGGCCACAATGATTCCTGCAAATTATTTGTTTATTCCTGATTGATTTCCTTGTTGATGGTGTCAGAAGAAGAATGTTTCTTTTGTTTTTTAATTGTTTTTAATTTTTATTTTAAGTACAGGGGTACATGTGCAGGTTTGTTACACAGCTAAACTTGTGTCATGGGGGCTTGGTTTACAGATTATTTTTTACCCAAGTATTAAGCCTACTATCCATTAATTGTTTTTACCTGATTCTCTACTGCCTCCCACACTCTATCTTCTGAAAGGCCCTGTTGTGTGTTGTTCCCCTCTATGTGTCCACGCATTCTTATAATTTAGCTCTCACTTATAAGTGAGAACATGCAGTATTTGTATTTCTGTTCCTGTATTAGTTTGCTAAGGATAATGGCCTCCAACTCTATCCATGTCCCTGCAAAAGATATGATCTCATTTTTTTCTTATGGCTGCATAGTATCCATAATGTTAATATATCACATTTTCTTTATTCAGTCTGTCATTACTGGGCTATCATGTAGGTTGATTCCATATCTTTGCTATTGTGAATAGTGCTGCATTGAACATATATGTGCATGCCACTTTATAAAAGAATGATTTATATGCCTTTGGGTCCACTACTGGGAATACCACTAATACCTTTGAGTATTCCTTTGGTATCCCATTACTGGCATATACCCAGTAATGGGAACCCAGTAATGAGATAGTTGGGTTGAATGATATTTCTGTCTTTAGGTCTCTGAGAAATAGCTGCACTTTCTTCCACAATGGTTGAACTAAATTACATTTCCACCAACAGTATACAAGTGTTCCTTTTTCTCCACAACCTCACTAGAGTCTGTTAACGTTTGACTTTTTAATAATAACCATTCTGATTAGTGTGAGATGATATCTCATTTTGGTTTTGATTTGCATTTCTCTAATGATCAGTGAGGTTATGTTTTTTCATATGCTTATTGGCCACATGTATGTCTTCTTTTTAAAAGTGTCTGTTTATGTCCTTTGCTCACTTTTAAATGGGGTTATTTTTCTTCTTGTAAATTTGTTTAAGTTCCTTATAGATGCTGGATATTAGACCTTTGTTGGATGCATAGTTTGCAAAAATATTCTCCCATTGTGTAGGTTGTCTGTTTACCCTGTTGATAGTTTCCTTTGCTGTGCAGAAGCTGTTTAGTTTAATTAGATCCCATTTGTCAATTTTTGCTTTTGTTGCAATTACTTTTGGCAATTGTGTCATGAAATCTTTGCCCGTGCTTATGCCTTGAATGGTATTGTTTAGTTTGCCTTCTAGGGTTTTTATGGCTTTGGGTTTTACATTTAAGTTTTTAATTCATCTTTATAAGGTATAAGCAAGGGGTCTGGTTTCAATTTTCTGCATATAGCTAGCTAGCCACATTTATTGAATAGGGAATCCTTTCTTCAGGGCTTGTTTTTGTCAGGTTTGTCAAAGATCAGATACGTGTAGTTGTGTAGTCTTATTTCCGGGTTCTCTGTTCTGTTCCATTGGTCTATGTGTCTGTTTTTGTACCAGTACCATCCTGTTTTGGTTACTATAGCCCTGCAGTATAATTTGAAGTCAGTTAGCATGATGTCTCCAGCTTTATTCTTTTTCCTTGGAATTTCCTTGGCTGTTCGGACTCTTTTATGTTCCCTATGAATTTTTAAATGATTCTTCTAGTTCTGTGAAGAATGGCAATAGTAGTTTAATAGGCATAGCATTGAATCTACAAATTGCTTTGGGCAGTATGGACATTTTCACATTATTGATTCTTCCTATCTAGAGGTTTTTCCATTTATATATGTCATCTCTGATTTCTTCAAATAGCAGTTTGCAGTTCTCCTTGAAGCGACATTTCATTTCCATAGTTAGCGGTATTCCTGGATATTTCATTCTTTTTGTAGCAACTGTGAGTGGTAGTTCATTCCCAATTTGGCTCTCGACTTGACTATTGATTGTTAAGGCATATTAGTGATTTTTGCACATTGATTTTGTATCCTGAGACTTTGCTGAATTTGTTTATCAGCTGAAGAAGCTTTTGGGCTGAGACTATGGGTTTTTCTAGACATAGGATCATGTTGTCCACAAATGGATAGTTTGACTTCTTCTCTTCCTATTTGAATGCCCTTTATTCATTTCTCTTGTCTGATTGGCCTGGCCAGGACACACAATACTATGTTGAAAAGGAGTGGTGAGAGAGGGCATCCTTGTCTTGTGCAGGTTTTCAAGGGAAATGCTTCAAGCTTTTGCCTACTCAGTATGATGTTGGCAGTGAGTTTGTCATATATGGCTCATATTATGTTGAGATGTGTTCCCTTCAATACCTAGCTTATTGAAAGTTTTTAACATGAATAGGTGTTGAACTTTGTCAAAATCTTTTGCTGCATCTATTGAGATAATTATGTGATTTTTGTCTTTAGTTCCATTTTTTTATATGAATCACATTTATTGATTTGCATATGTTAAGCAAAACTTGCATCCCAGGGATAAAGCCTACTTGATCATGGTGGAGAAGCCTTTTGATATGTTGCTGAATTTGGTTTGCCAGAATTTTGTACAGGAGTTTTACACTGAAGTTCATCAAGGATATTGGCCTGAAGTGTTGTTTTATTGTCGTGTCTCTGCCAGTTTGATATCAGCATGATGCTGGCCTCATCAAATGAGTTAGAGAAGAGTCCCTCCTCCTCAATTTTTTGGAATAGTTTCTGTAGTAATAGTACCAACTCTTCATTGTACACATGATGGAATTCAGCTGTGAATCCACCTAGCCCTATGTTTTTTTTGGTTGGTAAGCTATTTAATACTGCTCAATTTCAGAGCTTGTTATTGGTCTGTTCAGGCATTCAATTTCTTCCTGATTCAGTCTTGGGGGGAATGTATGTGTCCAGGAATTAAGTCATTTCTTCTACATTTTCTAGTTTATATGCATGGAGGTATTCATAATATTCTCTGAGGGTTGTTTGTATTTCTGTGGAGTCAGTGGTAACATCTTCCTTGTCATTTCTGATTGTGTTTATTTGAATAGAAGAGTAAATATTTATCTCTTATCTGTAATTCATTTAATTTCTTTTCCACCTTTTAAATTTTTTTATTTAGCCTGTCATTCATGTCAGTACACTGTTTTCAGAAGTATAACAATTAATAGTAATTTACTAAATCTATAATCCTGGTGGAGCTTCAATAACTCTCTTGTACAATAACATAGATCCAAGTGGAACACATGAACCCTATCAAAAAGAAATGATGATATAGTGTATATTGAAGAATCTTTCTGTCAGCTCCCAAATGTAAGTATCTTCAGGAACTGAAGACTTCAGACTGCCTTAACAAATTACCAAAAATAAAAAAGAGAGTAGCTAGAAAAGACAGTTTGCGGTATTTTCTTTAGAGCTAGCCTTTCACATTTTCGTTTATGAAAATTAATCATCAATATTCAATATTTCCTATTTACAAAAATACCATAGGAGAAAAGTAAACACTACTATTAACCTCAAATGTCAATAATATGCCAAAGTAACTACACAGTTATTGTTGCTGTTAATTTTAGCAAAATTCTCAAATTATTTTTAGATTGTTAACTTTAACTTAGAATAGAGGTCGGCACATCATGGTCCACTTCCTGTTTTTGTAAATAAAATTTTGTTGGAACATAGCCACATCTATTCATTTACATATGGTCTATGGCTGCTATAAACTACAGTGGCAGAGTTGAGTAGTTGTAAGAGACTGTGTTACCTACAAAGCCTAAAATATTTACTACCTGGTCTTTTATAGAAAAAGTTTGGAACTCTGGTCCTAGAAACTTCTGTTGGGAGAAAACTTTCATAGAACATGAATAGCTTCAGAGGCTACTGTGTTCTGTGTGACTTTAACGAGTTGTTAGATTCTCAATATCACTACATATTTTTACTACTTAATATTTTAAAATAAGATATTTTAGTAAAATTTCTTTTGAACTGTGTTTCCAGAAAGTACACACATCTTTAGTATATAGTGTATAGTTCAATGAAATTTTACTAAGTGAACATATCTGTGTATTCTTGAGATCAAGATATATAGTATTACAACATAGGTTTTTCTCATTGTTTGAGTCATTATCACCCAAAGGTGGTCCCTCTTCTAAAATTCTGACTTGTCCCTCCATAGATAAGGTTTGCTGATATTGAACATCATATAAAAGGAATCACATGTTATGTTACTTATTTAAATCTGGCTTCTTCATTAAACCTGATGTTTGTAACATTCATTTGTGTTGTTACATGTAGCAGTGGTTTATTTACCATTTACTGACTTATGTTCAATTTTATATATAATACAATGTTTTGTTTTATCTTGATGAATATTTAGGTTGTTACCAGTTTTGGTGTCTATTATCAATATTATTGTTGTTAACTTTCTTGAGCATGTATTTTGGTGAACTTCTGCTGAGTTTCTGTTGACTGTATACCAAAAACGCAACTGTTAGGTCATAGGTAGGGCGCTGCGTGTGTGTGTGTGTGTGTGTGTGTGTGTGTAGCTTTAGTAGATACTGCTAAACCATTTTCTGACATTAATGAAGCAATTAATCTTCCTACCAGTGGTAGAAATGTTACTGGTATGAAATATCAGTTTCCCCACATTAATGACAAAAATTTGTATATATGTTTTCATTCAGATGTGTATGTCAAATCATATTGTGGATTTAATTTGTATTTTCCATATGACTTACACAGTTAAGCATATTGTCATACGCTAGGCTATTTGGATATATTCTATTTCTTAGTCCTTTTATCTATTATCTATATTTTTCTATTGGATTTGAAGGCATTCTTTATGTAATCTATTCTAGATATAAGTACTTTGCTGGTTATAATTATTATAAATCTCATTTTTCTGTGGTTTGCCTTTAATAAATCCAATTTAATAAGTGTTTGCCTAATTCAAAATCATGAAGATATACTTCTTTATTTTCTAGTAATATTATATGTTTTGTTCTTCAAATTTAAATCTATAACACTGTGAATTAGATTTTTGTTTGTGGTGTCAGGTAGTTTCTTATCTTTCAGCCTTTTAAATATGTGATTCCAGTGATTCTTGCTTTATATAATTTACAGTGAAGTTAGCAGTAATGCTTAATTTTTTTCCTTTGTAGATAATACGTATTTTTCTCTGATTCTTTAAGACTTTGTCTTTGATATCTTCCAATTTTTCCACAATTTGCTTAAATATGTGTTGTGGGGGAGTAGTGGTGGGCTTGGTTTTAATTGAGAATCTTGAATCTGCAACGTGACTTTTTTCCAAAAGGGACATTCGTTTGTATCTCTTCAGATTCTTTTTTTTTTTTTTAATCTTATTTGCTCTCTCTTTATTGTCCCTATAATTAACATGTACTGGGCCTTTTTAACCGTTTTTATCCTCTTTACTATTTATACTTCAGTATGGATTTGTTGGATTGATCTATCTTGCAGGCAAAAGGCTTAATGGACACTTCATGAAAAAATTAGCCAAAAGACCAACAAACACAAGGAAAAAAAAAACCCTTGACTTTATTTGTTATCTAAAAACCACAATATGATAACACTATACACATATGGAAAGTCTATAAATGAAAAAATAGAAAATAAATTTTTTCAAGGATATGTAGCAACTAGAACTTTCACACACTACTGGTGATACTGAAAATTGGCCCAGCCACTTCGGGAAACAATTTTTGGCAATAAATAAAGCTGAATATATACATGCTTTGTAAAAAAATTTATTGCTGGGAATATGCTCAACAGAAATGTGTACTGATATTCTTAAAAAAAAAAACATGGATTATAATGTTCAAAGCAGTATTGTTTGAATTGGGGGAAAAATAGAAACAGCCCAAACACCAATTTGGAGAACATTGGCTAAATGACATGTAATATATTTATGTAATGGAATACTATACCACATATGTATGGAAATGAACGATCTATATCTCCACACACAATGATAGGGATGAAGCTCAAAAATACAATACTGAGCAAATGAAACAAGCACAAAAGAGTAAATAGGGTAAATACTGTATTATTCCTTTCATATAAATTATATAAACAAACATATTGTTAGAAATGAGGCTAGCGTTCACCTTGGGGTTGGTAGTGACTAGAAGGGAGTGTAACAGGGGTTTCTGAGACATGAGTACTGTTCTGTTTACTTGAAAGCTGGTTACATGTGGTGTTTGCTCTTAAAAATTTATCAAGCTGTACACTTGAGAGAATTCAAATTATGTATATTATAATTTATAAAAAACCAGTAATGCATCCCTGCAAATATCATAGAAATTGGTGCCATCATTAAAGACTTGAAAGATACGTATGTGATTATTCTTTTTGGTCAGTAGAGAAGACAAATAGGTCTTGGAAACTGCCAGTGTGTTATTATAAACTTAATCATGTATTGACTTCAGTTGTTGTTATTCCAGATATTGTTTCTTTAGTTGGAATAAATCAACTCAGGCTCTAGTTCCTGTGAGGCAGTTATTGATCTGGTGAAAGCTATTTTGTCTATTGATTAGCAATGACCACCAGAAGCGATTTGCTTTTATCTAGCAGTGTAGTAGCATACTTTCATTGCATTACCTTTGGTTCTTTGTTTTAATTTAGTACACAACAACCTTGATCAACTTGTCATTCCACATATATTGAGGACATATGTATTGTCCACTATATTGATGTTATTTTGTTATTTGAAAATGAGCAGGTTTCCTGGATGCCTTCATAAGACTCATGTACCAGAGGGTGGAGAAGAATAAGCCTCATGAAAACTCATGGGGTTGCTATCATGGGGAGGTTTCTAGAAATCCAGCTATGAGGCTCATGTTGAGTTATTACTTCCAAATGAAAACCAACATTTCACATTGTTCTCCCAACATTAAAAAATGGTCCCAAAGCTTTGTGGGCCTTTTTAATACTAGAGGCAATATATAGCAGAACCAATGTGCTCTACAGTACATTTCAGATTTAATCCAGCTTTGAGAGGATCCCAGAGCAAGCAAAGACTCTGAAGCTGGTCCTAGAGAGTGTATAGGTTGCTCTGCACTGTAATAGTCTAATCCAGCAGATCTATGGCACTTGTAATTTATGTGGCAGTTAAGAGTGCTGTCTGTGATTTCTTGCAAGCCCCAATGGTAGAATCATAATACAGACCATTTGAATTTTACAAAAAGGTCATGGCTTCTTTGACTAGCTATTCTTTTTGTGAAACATATTTGGATTTACTCCTGAGATCTAGGAGATATGACAAGTCTATTATCAATGGGCTTTATCCTTCTTATCAAATCATAAAATTAGGTGTATATAGCAGTACTCCTGCATAGCATCTTGAATTGGGCTAAGCAGGATCTAAAAGTTATAAACAAAAAAGTGACTGAGGCAGATCTTAATTGATTTAAAGGTTTATTTTTCCAAGGTTAAGAATGTGCCCCTGGGGAAAAAAACGCAAGCTACAACAGAATCTGTAGCGTATGCTTTTCCAAAGAAGATTTTGGGAACTTCAGTACGTAGAGGGGGAAAGAGCAAGCAGGAGGATGGTGGGGAGTGGGGGAAGAGTGGGAAGGTAGGCGATGAAGCAAGTGGTTACCTTTTTGTGATGGTTTGATTAGCTCTGCTCAGTAAATCCACATTTTACATGTACAAAGAAGGGATTTTGGGGGAAAAGGCAATTATGCACTCATCTCATGCTCAGTAAATCTATATTTTACATATAATAATCAAGTGAAATTACAGCTTTCTGGGAACAGAAGGAAGGTAGTTTTTTTTATGTAACTCAGTTATGAAGCATAACTTTCTCTTCAGCTTAGTGAGTTTGGGGTCCTGAGTTTTCATTTTTCTTTCACAAGGTACAAGCAGGTTGTATGCACAGGTGACTCTAGGATTCCATGGATCTATGTTCATTATTTTGCCTATTCTCTCAAACTACATGCATTACTTCATGAAGAATTTCCTATAATCAATTGATAGAATAACTAAAAAGTTCAGGAATGGTTAATTATGTATGATGAAATATTACATAGCAATTTAAAAATCTAGTACTATACATAATAACATAGATAAGTCTCACAGATATAATGAGTGAAAGAAGGCATACACAAAACAGAACATATGTATGATGCAATTTTCATGACTTTTAGGAAAAGACACAACTAATTTGTGGTGTTAGAAATCAAAATACTGTTATGTTTCGGAGAGTCTTGATAGAATTACGCATGAGAAAACCATCTATGGTGTTAGAAATGTTCCATATTTTGATCTGGGTGAGTTTCACATTTTTGGTAGAAGGCATTGAGTTGTAACTTCAAATTTGATTTTCTTAGGTAAAAAAAATTAAATCATAATGAAAGATGAGAGAATTTTTACAAATCTGTTCTCCATGTCTATGTGAAGGGAATGTCTAAGATACTATGACTGGACAATAAAGTTTTAAAATATATATTTTAAAAATAAGGAAAAATTACAGCTACTGATATGGGAGCCCCCAAGGCAACTCCCAGATTCAGTGAATTGCTAGGATAATATACAGGACTCACCATATAGTTGTACTTACAGATATGATTTATGATAACAAAAGGATACAAGGAAAAATTAGCAATGGGGAAAAGGTACATGGAATGAAGTCGAGAGAAAACCAGCCACAAGTTTCCAAATGTTTTCTCCCAGTAAGTCACAAAGATAAACTTAATTCTTCCAATGACAAATTATAACAACACTTGTAAAATATTGCTACTGTGGAAGCTCAATGGAGACTTAGCACCCAGAGTTTTAATTGGGAGCTTTTCAATTAGACACCATGTAGGCATGTACCAAAATTCTAGACTCCCAGAGGAAATTAGATATTCAGCATAAACCACATTGTACAAATAGTTTAGGCACAGTGAATCACTCTTATCAGGAAATGGTGGGAACCCTCTCAAAAATACAAGTTTCTAGATAGTAGGCAAGGGTCTAACTTGCAAGTAGCCCTTTCTAAATATAAGTCTTTCTGAGTTTTAGGCCTGATAGGTTACCTCTTTTCTGCACAGCAACCACATATGGGCAGGCCTACAGCAAGGTCTAAGACTTCAGGAATGATTATTTGATTCAGCCCATTAAGTAAGAAGCATAACAAGAGGAATTAATGGATGAATGATTAAGGGGACCCTAAATATATGTAGAAGAGAGAAGATGTAACTATCAATTATGGCTTTATGACCAGTTTCAATTTCAGAAAGGAGGAAATCAGTAGTGGATATTCTCTCCTTAACATGTTAATAAATTTTATTGTTGATTTAGTGTATAGATTAAGTTATATTTTTATAAATGTTGATTGTAACTAAATTGAAAGAAATAAACATTACAAGGGGGTGAGATTTGGAGTCTCCTTTTTGAAGAAGTAAGAACATTTTTATTTTACAAGAGTTAACTGCATCATGTTAGGCAGAAATGCATTGTTCTATATAAATTTTGTTTTGCAAGGATAATGGAGTATACCCCTTATCCACAGAAGATATGGTTCAAAACCACCAATGGATGCCTGAAACCACAGATAGTATTGAATCCTCTACCTGCTGTATTAGTCAGGGTTCTCTAGAGGGACAGAACTAATAGGATAGATGTATATATAGAAGGGTGTTTTTAGGAGTATTGACTCACATAATCTCAAGGTGAAGCCCCGCAATAGATCATCTGCAAGCTGAGGAGCAAGGAAGTCAGTCTGTGTCCCAAAACCTCTGAAGCAGGGAAGTTGACAGTGCAGCCTACAGTCTGTGGCCAAGGCCCAAGAGTCCCTGGCAAACCTCTGGTGTAAGTCCAAGAGTCCAAAAGCTGAAGAACTTGGAGTCCGATGTTCAAGGGCAGGAAGCATCCAGCACAGGAGAAAGATGAAGACCAGATGGCTTAGCAAGTCTGCTCATCCATCTTCTCCTCCCTGCTTTATTCTAGCCAAGCTGGCAGCTGATTAGATGGTGCCCACCTAGATTGAGGATGGGTCTGCCTCTCCCAGTCCACTGACTCAAGTATTAATTTCCTTTGGTAACCTCACAGACACACCCAGGAACAATATTTCGTGCCCTGAATCCAATCAATTTAACACTCAATATTAACCATCACAGCTACTAAGTTCTTTCCTGTGCATACATATCTATAATAAAGTTTAATTTATAAGTTATGTGCCACAAGAGATTAACAATAGTAAATAATAAAATAAAATCATCATAAGAATATACAGTAATAAAATTTATGTATATGTAGTTATTCTCTCTTCTCTATCAAAATATGATTGGACTGCAGTTGACCATGAATAACTGAAACTGGAGAATGCAAAACTGCAGATAAGTGGAGGGAAGGGCACTATTTTATGGTTAGAATATAGATGCTGAGTAGCCAACATAGGGAAATATACTACTTTTTCTTTCTGGAAAACTGTATCCCTTTCTGGTCTTCCCTCTTTGGGTGGGTTGTAAATGTGAGATCTACATTTCTCAGACTCTTGTTTCTAATCTAAATCCTACCACATTTTGCCAAGAAAATACACTCTCAAAAGAACTTATAGGAAAACAGGAGGCAAAATCATTTTCTAAAAGTAATAATAGTTATGTGAGCTCCTGAAACTCTGAGGGTTTGCAGAGGCTTTATGTGTTTCCCTGCAGGTAATGTGCCCCATTGATGCAGGACATCTATGATTTTAGAGGTAGTTCCCCACAGTTCTGACTAGTGCAGTTGCAGCAATTTCTTTCTTATTAATACCACAGTGGCTGTGTGGAACCTCAAAGCTAGCAGTGGTCTCTTCTGTCTGTTGATCCTCTGGCACCTAATCCCTTATACTGAATTATTTCTATTTACAATTCTTCCTGTGCTGTATGTTTTATAAGGCTTTTAGTCTATGTTTTCTTTGGTTATGATTTCTGCAATCTTGTTGCTTCCCCAAATGAATACGAAATTTCCATATTTACCACAGCCAGGTAAGAGACAAGAGCATCCTGGCTCATTCCATAAGTGGCATCTCTTTTTGTTTCTATAACTAGTCACATGGCCCCAACAAATTTCAAGGGGTCTGGGAGGTGTCACCTTCATTGGCTCAGAAAAAATGGAGAACTAGATATTTCCAAGTGTGACGTGAATATGTAGGAGAAAAATATTCTAAACAAGGAACAAAGCTAAACTGTAGGTTCTTGAGGCAGAAGACTATCTGTAATATTTAAGAACCAGTGAGAATGCTGTGTGGCTGGAGCTTAGTAATTGAGAGTATGAGTAATATGTTGTAAAGTCAGAGGTAATAGGGTAGAAGTGGAGAACTGATCACAAACAATTGAAAGGTTCGAGTAATAATGTTGGCTTTCAACGTGAATGACATGTGAATGTACTGGAGAGTTTTGAACCAAGGGGTTACATGATCTGACTTATATTTTAACACTGACTTGCATTTGCCACTCTGGCATTGAGACAAGCAGTTTGAAGGTTATTGGCATAATCCAGGTAAATAATGGCTTAGGCCCCAGAATAAAGTGGAGACCAATATTCAACATTTTAAAGAAAAGAATTTTCAACCCAGAACTTCATATATGACCAAACTAAGCTTCATAAGCAAAGGAAAAATAAAATCCTTATCACACAAGCAAATGCTGAGGGATTTTGTTACCACTAGGCCTACCTTGCAAGAGATCCTGAAGGAAGTACTAAATATGGAAAGGAAAAACCAGTACCAAGCACTACAAAAAACATACCAAAATATAAAGACAGATGACACTATGTAAAAACTGCATCAACTAGTGTGCAAAACAACCAGATAACATCATGGTGACAGGATCAAGTTCACACATAACAATATTAACCTTAAATGTAAATGGGCTAAATGCCCCAATTAAAAGACATAGACTGGAAAATTGGATAGAGTCAAGATCCACTGGTGTGCTGTATTCAGGAGATCCATCTCATGTACAAAGACACACATAGGCTCAAAATAAATGGATGGAGGAAATTTTATCAAGCAAATGGAAAGCAAAATAAGTAAATAAATAAACAGCAGGCATCACAATCCTAGTCTCTGACCAACAGACTTTAAGAAAGATCAAAAAAGACAAAGAATGGCAAAGGGATCAATTCAACAAGAAGAGCTAACTATCCTAAATATATATGCACCCAATACAGGAGCACCTGAATTCATAAAACAAGGTCTTAGAGACCTACAAAGAGACGTAGACTCCCACACAATAATAGTGGGAGACTTTAAAACCCCACTGTCAATGTTAGATCACTAAGACAGAAAATTAACAAGGATATTCAGGACTTGAACTCAGCTCTGGATCAAGTGGACTTAATAGATATCTACAGAGCTCTCCACCCCAATCAACAGAATATGCATTTTTCTCAGTGCCACATGACACTTGTTCTAAAATTGACTACATAATTGGAAGTAAAACACTCCCCAGCAAATGCAAAGAAAACTGAAATCATAACAAAAATTCTCTTAGACCACAGTGGAATCAAATTAGTTCTCAGAATTAAGAAATTCACTCAAAAACATATAACTACATGAAATTTCAACAATCTGCTCCTGAATGACTCCTGGCTAAATAACGAAATTAAAGCGGAAATCAAGAAGTTCTTTGAAACCAATGAGAACAAAGAGATAATGTACCAGTATCTCTGGGACATAGCTAACGCAGTGTTAAGAGGGAAGTTTATAGCACGAAATGCCCACATCAGAAAGCTAGAAAGATCACAAATTGACACCCAAGCATCACAATTAAGAGAACTAGAGAAGCTAGAACAAACAAATCCAAAAGCTAGCAGAAGACAAGAAATAACTAAGATCACAGCAGATCTGATGGAGATAGAGACACAAAAAATCCTTCAGAGAATTAATGAATCCAGGAACTGATTTTATGAAAAGATTAACAAAATAAACTGCTAGCTGGACTAATAAAGAAGAAAAGAGAGAAGAATCAAATAGACACAATAAAAATGATAAAGGGGATATCACCACTGACCCCACAGAGATACAAACTACCATAAGAGAACACCATAAACACTTCTATGCAAATAAACTAGAAACTTTAGAAGAATGGTTAATTTCTGGACACATACACCCTCCCAAGATGAAATCAGGAAGAAGTTGAAACCCTGAATAAACCAATAACAGGTTCTAAAATCGAGGCAGTATCTAATAGCCTCCCAGCTGAAAAAAAGCCCAGGACTAGATGGATTCACAGCTAAATTCTACCAGAGGTACAAAGAGGAGCTGGTACCGTTCCTTCTGAAACTATTCCAAACACTGAAAAGGAGAGACTCCTTCCTAATTCATTTTATGAGGCCAGCATCATCCTGACACCAAAATTTGGCAGAGACACAACAACAAAAAATCCAAAACTTTAGGCCAATATCCCTGATGAGCATAAATGCAAAAATCCTCAATAAAATACTGGCAAACAAATCCAACAGCACATCAAAAACTTATCCACCACAATCAAGTTGGCTTCATCCATGGGATGCAAGGCTAGTTCAGCATATGCAAATCTATAAATGTAATCCCACATAAACAGAACTAATGACAAAACCCACATGATTATTTCAATAGATGCAGAAAAGTCTTTTGATAAAATTCAACATCTCTTCATATTAAAAACTCTCAATAAACTAAGTATGATGGAACGTAACTCAAAATAATTAGAGCTGTTTATGACAAACCCACAGCCAATATCATACTGAATGGGAAAAAGCTGGAAGCATTCCCTTTGAAAACTGGCACAATACAAGGATGCCCTTTCTCACCACTACGATTCAACATAATACTAGAAGTTATGGCCAGAGCAATCAGTCAAGAGAAAGAAATAAGGGGTATTCAAATAGAAAGAGAGGTAGTCAAATTGTCTCTGTTTGTAGATGACATAGTTCTATATTTAGAAAAACCCATCATCTCAGTCCAAAAACTCCTTAAGCTGATAAGCAACTCCAGAAAATTCTCTGTATATAAAATCAATGTGCAAAAATCACAAGCATTCTTATATACAAAAAAATAGATAAGCAGAGAGCCAAATCATGAATGAACTCCTATTCACAATTGCTACAAAGAGAATAAATTACCTAGGAATATAGTTAACAAGGGACACAAAGGATCTCTTCAAGGAGAACTACAAACCACTGCACAAGGAAATAAGAGAGGACACAAACAAATGGAAAAACATTTCATCCTCATGGGTAGGAAGAATCAATATTGTGAAAATGACCATAATGCCAAAGTAATTTATAGATTCAATGCTATTCTCTTCAAACTGCCATTGACATTCTTAACAGAATTAGAAAAAACTAGTTTAAATTTCACATGGAACCAAAAAAGAGCCCGTATAGGCAAGACACTCCTAAGCAAAATTAACAAAGCTAAAGGCATCTTGCTACCTGACTTCAAACTATGCTACAAGGCTACAGTAACCAAAACAGCATAGTATTGGTACCCAAACAGACATATAGACCAATGGAACAGAACAGAGACCTCAGAAATAACACCATATATCTTACAACCACCAGACATACCTGACAAAAACAAGCAGTAGGGAAAGAATTCCCTATTTAATAAATGGTGCTGGAAAAACTGGCTAGCCATATACAGAAAACTGAAACTGGACCCCTTCTTATAACTTATACAAAAATTAACTCAAAATGGATTAAAGACTTAAATGTAAAACCGTAAAAACCCTAGAAGAGGCCAGGCACAGTGGCTCAGACTGTAATCACAGCACTTTGGGAGGCCAAGGCAGGCGGATAACAAGGTCAGAAGATGGAGACCATCCTGGCCAACATAGTGAAACCCTGTCTCTACTGAAAATACAAAAATTAGCTGGGCATGGTGGCATGTGGCTGAAGTCTCAGCTATTCGGGAGGCTGAGGCAGGAGAATTGCTTGAATCCAAGAGGCAGAGGTTGTTGTGAGCTGAGACAACACCACTGCACTCCCGCATGGCAACAGAGTGAGACTCCATCTCAAACAAACAAAAAACCCTAGAAGAGAAGGGTAATTCAGGACATAGGCATGGGAAAAGATTTCATGATGAAAATGCCAAAAGCAATTGCAGCAAAAGCTAAAACTGACAAATGGGATCTAATTAAATTAAAGAGCTTCTGCATAGCAAAAGAGGCTATCATTAGAGTGAACAGGCAACCTACAGAATAGGAGAAAATTTTTGCAATCTATCCAGCTGACAAAGGTCTAATATCCAGAATCTACAAAGAACCTAAGCAAATTTCTGAGAACAAAAACAACCCCATCAAAAAATGGGCAAAGGATATGAACAGACATTTCTCAAAAGACATTTATGTGGCCAGCAAACATATGAAAAAAAGCTCAGCATCACTGATCACTAGAGAAATGCAAATCAAAACCACAGTGAGATTCCATCTCATGCCAGTCAAAATGGCAATTATTAAAAAGTCAAACAAAAGATGCTGGCAAGGCTGTGGAGAAATAGGAATGATTTTACACTGTTGGTGGGAATGTAGATTAATTCAGCCATTGTGGAAGGCAATGTGGCAATTCCTCAAGGATCTAGAAGAAAAAATATCATTTGACCCAGCAATCCCATTACTGGATATATACCCAAAGGAATATAAATTATTTTACTATCAAAACACATGCACATGTATGTTTATTGCAGCACTATTCACAATAGGAAAGACATGGAACCAACCTAAATGCCCATCATTGATAGACTGGATAAAGATAATGTGGTACATATAAACCATGGATACTATGCAGCTGTAAAAAGTAATGAGATCATGTTCTTTGCAGAGATGATCTGCAAAGCTGGATGGATGAAGCTGGAGACCATCATCCTCAGCAAACTAATACAGGAACAGAAAACCATACACTGCATGTTCTCATTCATAAGTTAGAGTTGAAAAATGAGAACACATGGACACAGGGAGAGAACAACGTACACTGGGGCCTGTTGAGGGTCAAGGGCAAGGGGAGGGAGCTGAGATGGTGGGTTAATAGGTGTAGCAAACCACCATGGCACACTCATACCTATGAAACAAACCTGCACATTCTGCACATGTTTCTTGGAACTTGAAGTAAAATAAATAAAATAAAATAAATAATAATGTCTTAGGCCAGGATGGTAGCAGTGAGAGTTGGGAGAGGAACTTTTGTATATAGTTTGAAGATTTAGTCAACAAGATCAATTTATGGACTGGATGTAGTATGTGGGAGAAAAAAATGAATCAAGGATGACTTCAAGTGTTTGGCTTAAACAACAGGAATAGTAGAATTTCTATTAGCTTGAAAACAGTCATTCAAGGAAGCAATGTGGGGAGTGGATATTAAAAGCTTAGTTTTAGACAATCTAATTTTGAGATGAAAAACCAAGCAGGAAGGTTAACATATGAGTCTGATGTTTAGGATTAAGATCTATATTAAGGAGGTACATTTTAAGGTAAGCAAAAATTTGATGGTAATTAAAGGCATGAAACCAGATGAGATCACTTACTGAGCATAAAAAGATGAAGGACTAAGCCCTAGCACTTTAATATTAAGAAGTTGGGAAGATGAGGAGGACCTAGCAATGAGACTGGGAAACAGATACCATTAAAGTAAGAGAAAAGCAAGGGAAGTGGGGTCTCCTGGAAGCCAAGTAGGGAGGCATTCATAGTGGTGAGTGATTAGATGAATCAAGGGATGCTGATAATCAAGTAATATGAGGGTTGGGAACTGACATTTAGCTTTTGCAATGTGAAGCATCTTAATAATAGCAGTTCGTATGAAATGGTCGGAGTTAAAACATCATAGATGTGTCTTCTCCATACACATTTAATCTTTCCAAATGCTGGACTGTCTTTGTCTTTTGTCTTATTAAAAATATAATCTTAATCTTTGAAGTTACTGATTCCGTTGCTTACTGTATCTCATTTATTGTTTCATAAGAGTATAAGTATTATGTTTAATTTGCTTTAATCTTTTATTCTTGTTTCATATTCAGGTTATTTCCCATTTCTAAAGAATATAAATGTAGCTTGTGTAAATGTTTCTTCTGTTTCCTTGGGATTAAAGTTTTTATTTTCTAGAATAGGTTTTTCATCTTTCCTTTCCTCTTTCTTTCTTCCCTTACTTGCGGTCATTTTGCCTGCCTTCCTTTCTTAGTGCTTTTAAGGAGCTACTCTTCATTTTGCATAGCTTGTCCATGAACATCTCTAGTTAGGATTGTATTACCTAAATGTAGGGTGGTTATATAGTCCTTGATATCTGTTCCTTCTTTTCCTATCTGCCTGCCTTCTATATTTAGCCTTATCAAACCAAGCTGAAAGTAGAATCTAATTAATTTCAGCCTGCACTTCCTTTTTTTTTTAAACAAAGAATTGGAAAAATGGCTCGTACATAGCAGTATATGCTCTGCTTATAGACTGTGTCAAATGCTGGAGAGAACACGTGTCACTTCTATTGTGGAACAGCATTCAAGTCACCTTAATCACGTTGGTGCAGTTTCTTCACAGTAGGAGTATAAAATTTGATTATTTCTAAAGACCTTCCCAGATGAAAATATCTATGTTTGTAGTAACATTAACTTACTCCTCACTCCTACAGAATACTCTATTTTTCCAATTCCACAAATGTTTTATTATATTTTTCAATATATTATATCTTAAAAACACTAGTACTTTTTATTCTGGTTAAAAATTTACCCTATGGATTTGTTAATATAGTAAGAATTAGAAAACAATGACTGACTTTTATATATAAGGCATTACATTATCCAAAACTTTCTCTTTCTCACTACCAGAACATTAAAAACCAAGTATCATTCAACATTTTGACTCATAGAGGAGAACTTCTGGGCCAATTACAAAAATGTATCACTAAATGCTAAACTATGTACAGACGTATTAAGCGGTCTTTCTTTCTTACTTTGAAAAATTATAGTTAAGGAAAATAAGCCATTCACTGATTGACACTAAGCACGGCTACATTATTTGAGCATCATATTAAGTTTTTCTGAAGTACTTTTACACTACCTCTAATTTTCACTGCAAAGTGAGTGGCATAACTATAATTTTGTCATTGAAAATATGCTATACTTTGCTTTCAATGTACAAATGTACCTCAGTTTTCGATGCCAAAGCAAAAATCTTTCTTCTTAAAGCTTTGGAGCTTATTGCAATTATAATGAAATCAGCAAGGTGGCTATTGTTCGAGTGTGCATGTGATTTTGGAGAACTGTTTTGGAATGAATGATATTTTCATTTTTCTGCTTCCTAACAACAGCTGCCTCCTTTCTGGGATATAAATGTCATCTGAACCCATGACTTATTTCCAATCAGATAGAAAATGTGGGCCAAAATCTTGCAGTTAGCTTAATAGAAACCCAAATATTTTCACACAGATTAACAACACAAAGAATTTATTGCAGCATGAGAACAGAGCATTACATTTCCAACATTTTAATAAATGTAATAAACAGATCCAAGAGGACTGCCACCACATAAGTTCTTAGATGCACCACAGTCCTGTGATAAATATTAACAGTAAAGCTAGAAATGTGGAGAAAATTCAATAACCTCATTTATACTGATAGTTAATTTTGGAATGGTCATGTCAACTACTACAACATTGCATACCTCAGCATTCTTTAGAGCAGCCAAGTATATTTGACTGTACTAAATATTTTGCTGTGTGTGTAGATTTAGCAGTAGCTGTTGATTTGGTGCATAAACTTGTACCAAATATATAATGCAGATATTGACAGATAGTAGGATTTAAAAGAAAAACTTGAACTGGAAGACTAAAGTTTATTTTTGAAATATGGCTCCACTGACTAGTCTTGAGTAAGTCACTTTGCTTTCCTCACTATGGATGTGTAGGAACAGACTCAGTTGGTTGCATCATGAAATATACCTTTGCATTTCTGGACATATATTTCCTATCTGTCTAGCTGAACCCCTTTCTTTGTTCCCTTCCCTATTATTTTTACTGTGTTTATTTTCAACTTCCATTTCCAATTGCAATTGTTTCTTCCCAATATGACATAGCAGAAAACAAGAAAGATTGAGGAATCAAGTTCTCTGCCATTTATTATTTCCTCAAAACGGAATAAACTACCTAGACTTTCTGAATTGGTTTCCTTAAAGTGACTTGAGGAAAAGAAGACTGATATGGTTTGGTTGTGTCCCCACCCAAATCTCACCTTGAATTCTCATGTGTTGAGGGAGAGACCTGGTAAAAGGTAATTGAATCATGGAAACAAGTCTTTCCTGTGCTGTTTTCATGATAGTGAATAAGCCTCATGAGATCTGATGGTTTTAAAAAGAGGAGTTCTCCTACACAAATTCTCTTCCTTTGCCCACTGCCATCCTTGTAAGATATGACTGGCTCCTCCTTGCCTTCCACCATGATTGTGAGGCTTCCCCAGTCACATGGAACTCTAAGTCTAATTAAACCCCTTTCTTTTGTAAATTGCCCAGTCTCGGGTATGTCTTTATCAGCAGCATAATACAAAGACCTGGATTGTAGAGTTGTAAGAATAAATGTCTTAGTTTCTAGAACATTTCCATTGATCAAAGGTAAAAATGCCATATGCTTGATCTTTATTATTATGCACATGATTCATGATAATACTGAAAAAAGCCAAACCAACCTATAGAGAATCTTGATTATATTTGTGGTTGCTATGAAGCTCCATATTCACAAAGATATTTTGAGGCACACCTCCTCAGATAAAAGCCAGAATTCCATTTCCTAACTTCCTTTGTACATGGATACAAGCATGTGACCTACATTCTACCAATCAGATGCAATAGCACAGTAGTTAAATGTTTGTGCTAACACATGTGTGCCCCCTTGCCTCTTTACTGCTATGCTGCCTTGTACAAGCTCACTTGAGAGAGTGACTTTCAGGGAGAAGCAAGTTCTCTTCATGCTCCTCCTCTACCACCTTTCATTATCTCCAAGCCTATCACTAGAGTCATAGCCCATCATGTCCTATGGGACCAATTACAAATTCAAACTTGAGAGGGGGAACATATTTATGAATAAAACCTGGATTATATGTGTGAGTATGGAATCTGAGAGTGTTAGACCAGGGAGGAATGTAATTCATATCAGGTCGAGGTTATTGATCTGAATGTAGTTCCAGAAGGCTTCTGGACAGAATGCATGATCTGAAGCAAGTAGGGCTATTAACCTTATTTTGGCTAATTAGACTGAGATAATTAATTTTCTATGGGCTACATTAAATGATATTAAGATCCCATAAATTCTTTGAAATAATGGAGAGAATGGATTCTTCATGTTAAAAGGTTCTTTTCATCCCCCTCTGCTACCCCGCAAGTCTTCCCCTCATAGAGTGAGCTCTAGTTCATTTTTATTTCCATTACTGATTTCTGTATTCTGTATAGGGCCCACCTTTGGAAAAATTCACTTAGAAGTTTAAAAAAGTGTTTTACATCATAAAAGAGATGTAGACTAGAAGACAGCTACTGGTGTATGTTCCCTTTACATAAAAAGTCTTGATACTTATAATTGTATGAATCTCATAGTCTTCACAGGGACCTCAAAGTAGCTTCCTTCTCCCAGACAATTCTACTTCTGTGAAGTGTGTGTGTGAGAGAGAGAGTAAAAGTTTATGACTTTCAGGGTAAAATGAAACTACCCTGTATTTTTAAGGGTTATAGATAATAGTCATAACTATGCATTTGATTGGCTGTGTATCAGGTTAGCTTTATTTTATGTATATGTATGTCAAAACCTATCATGGCAATCAGTGTTTAAACTTTATCAAGTGAAATAACCACCTTATGATAATCTTTAAAAATTGAAAGGACTATGGCTTTAGTGTAAATCAATGGTTCTCAGGATTCCGTTGCAGTCCTGAAATATTTTGAGGACCTAAAGAGATTCTGTTTATACAGATTTATCTATTTGTATTTAACAATTAGAAAATAAAACTCAAAAACAACAAAGCTGGAGATATCACACAACCTGATTTCAAGCTACTATATACTACAAAGCAATAGCAGTTAAAACAGCATGGCACTGCTGTTTTATAAACATAGGCACGTTGACCAATGGAACATAATAGAGAACCCAGAAATAAACCTGTACATGTTCTGTCCATTGATTTTGACAAAGATGCCAAAGGGGAAAAGACAATGTCTTCAATAAATGGTATGGGAAAAACTGGATATCCAAATGCAGAAGAATGAAATTGGGCCTTATCATACACAATATGCAGAAAGGCAACACAAAACAGGTTAAAGACTTAAACATAAAACTTGAACCTGTAAAGCTACTAGAAGAAAACAGGGGGAAAACTACATGACATTGGTCAGAAAAATACTTTTTTAAATTTGGCCGTGAAAACACAGGCATTGGAAGGAAACAGAAGAATTGGATTATATCAAACTAAAAAGATTTGCACAGCAAAAGAAACTGCAGGGTTAAGAAACAATTTACAAATTGGGAGAAAATATTTTCTAACCACTTATATCTGATAAGGGGTTAAAATGCAAAATGTTTTAGGGATTCAAAACATGAATAGCAAAAAAAAAAAAAATCCAGCTAAAAGATGGGTAAAAGACATGAATAGACTTTTCTCAAAAGAAAACCTATAAATGGCTAGCAGATATATAAAAAAGTGTTCAACATCACTAATCACTAGGGAAATGAAAATTGAAACCACAAGATATCACCTCACATTAGCTTTTATTAAAAAGTCAAATGATAACAAATGTTGGTCAGGAGATGGAGGAAAGAAAATTTTTGTACCCTGTTGGTGGGAATTAAATTAGTGCAGCCGTTATGGAAAACTCTATGGAAGTAATTCAAAGAAACAAAAACAAGAATTGCAATATGATTCAGCAATCTCACTTCTGGGTATTTACCTAAAAGATTTGAAATAAGTCTGTCGAAGAGATGTTTGCAGTCCCATGTTCATTGCAGCATCATTCACCATAGCCATGTTATAAAATCAACCTAAGTGCCCATCAACAAATGGATAAAGAAAATGTGGTATATATATGTAGTGAAATAATATTCAGTCTTAAATAACTTCTGTCATTGTGACAATATGGATGAACCTGGAGGACAGTATGCTAAGTGAAATAACCTAGGCACAGAAAAACAAATAACACATGTTTTCACTTATAAGTGGAATCTAAAATAATCAAATTCACAGAAGCAGAGAGTAGAATAGTGATTACCTGAGGCTGTGGGGTGGACGGAATGTGGAAATGATGGTCATAGGGTACAAAGCCTCAGTTAGGCATAAGAAATAATTTTTTTCTTAAATCTATTGCACAGCATGGTGAATATATTTAATAATAATATATTATACATTTCAAAACTGCTATGAGAATAAATTTCAAATGCTCTCACCACAAGAGATGATACATATGTGAGGTGATAGACACATTAGTTAGGTTGATTTAATTATTCTACATTGTATTCAATATCAACACATAACTTTGTACCCAAGAAATCCATACAACTACAGTTTGTCAATAAAAATTATCTGAGAACTTTTAAAATATGAAAATATAAAAGTGAACATTCAATTAGCTGTCAGATGATGTCATCACACCTAATGTAACTTCTGTAAAATGTCACAGACACTCAGAAAATGAAAGTGAAAAAGTAAAATAATATGTTGATACTATTATGAAAATATTTTTGACCTTGTGGATCCCCCAGAAATAGCTCAATAAGTCCCAAGAGTTCAGGAATTTTGAACCACACATTGAAAACAACTGGTGTAAATAATTTTCTGTCTTCTGAACCCAAATATAATTACCATCTGAATTGCATACATTAACCTTTAAAGGAGAAGGAATGTATATTTTGATTTCCCTATTAGAATATAACTCCTAGAGAGCTTATGTTTGTTTTAAGTTTTTTCTCTACTGAACAGTCATAGGCATTGGCATCCAACCATCCAAGAATCCTTGTTTGTTTCCTCCATATGTTGTTTTTTATAATATTACCCAGTTGTCAATAAAGTATCACAAACATTGGGAACTATTTAAGTGCTAAATGAATATGTAATTGACATTAACTAGTTCATACATTTTGTTTCTTACAGCTATTGTGTATTTGATTATTTTTAAGCATCATGTGGTCTTTGAGAGTACAAATTTACAAAAGCAATGTATAACAAAAGGTCACTATCCTTCAATATATTTTTTATTCTTAATCTATTTACTTTTTGAATAAAAAATATTGTATGTTAGATTTGATTTTTTTTAATATAAGCAAATAACACTTGTATTCTAAGTAAAAACACCTAACTTTAAAATAATATTTTAAGCCCCTCTTCTTCTGAGCCTTGCCACAGGAACTTTGTTGTAATTACTCAGCTCTAAATTCAGCTCTCCAAACCATTTTCAGTCACTACTAAAGCCAAGTTTTTGAAAGAGTCATTTGTCAGAATTACTAAGCTCAGGATGCTGAAATGAATTTATAAAAATTGCTATTATAATTTGGCCTAAATCTATGGCTTTATAACATTTATAGTATATATGGAGTTACATTAGTGGAAACATTAACTAAAATCTGGCCTCAAGTTAGAGCTTGATGTCATCATAGGTAACTTGAAATAGCTCAAGCTCTAGGCTTCTCCAGGAGATAATTATAATAAAAGCTACTTTATATTGCATAGCTTAATACCATGTACTAGGAACTATGACCAGCCCTTTAGAGCTCTCATTGTAATCCATACAGCCACCTCTTGAAACAGCTATGATAATCTTCATTTCATAGGTAAATAAATGGAAGTTCAGAGAAGCTGGGAATCTTGCCAACGTCACCTGGCTGAAAAGTGGCAGAGCCTGGATTTGAACCCATGTTTGTTTGACATTAAAGCTGTGTATTCTAATAAATGCCTTAATACAAAGAAGTTAAGTAATTATATGGATCAGAAGTTTAGTTAGTAGTAGCAGCAAATAAAGCTGAATTCACAGCAAAGATCTGTTGCTCACTTGTGCTACGTATTCATCATGGGTCAGCTGTGGGCTCTGTTCCATGTTTTCCTTACTCAGAAATGCAAGTTAACAAGGGTCCATCCTCTTTATTATCAGTGGTTGCGGCAACAGGGAAAAAGGATATGGAGAATTGTGTGCTGGCTGTTAAAGACATCACTTTTATCCACATTTTATTTGCCAAGTCAAATGGTTAGGCCTACCTTCAAGAGGATGAATCCCACTGCATGCCGAGACGAAAACAAATGATAATCAAAGAAGTCTTCTTGAAATTTTGAGTAAAATACACTACCACTCCAAATGTTAGTTCTTTTGACACAACCTGAAATTAAGAATAAAATTATTTTGGGTTTGTGATTTTTTTAAATGAAAATAGACAATTATACCCGAAATTGTAATCATATTCCTTCTTTAGAAACTTCAGTGGTTACTAGTCATAAAATATCTGGAAAAATTATGGAAACTTGTTATTATACTTCCAATCCTTTTTAGCAAGGTTAAAAATGTACTTCAATTAGAAGTATAATGTTTATATTATTTCAATATGACAGTTATACTATTACACGTGACATTATTAGAGATTACAGCTTGCCTTTTGAAAGAAGCTACCAATTTATTAGTCCTTCAAAGAAATAGCTCACTGAATCTTCAGTATGTACCTAAAATAAAATAAAAAATAAATAAAAAATAAAAAAGCAGAAAAAAAGAAATAGCTCACTGAGATTTAAGACATTATATACATTTTTTTGTCTACTTTCTCAACCCTTAGCCAATATCACTTGTATCTTGCCCTAGGTTCTTAACAACATTAAAGAGTCAGTATAACAGGATAAGCTTGTCATCTGCAAGAAAAAGGAACCTCAGTATATTCTTAAATATTTAGTTACGTTCATTTTTTATATTCTTAAATATTTAGTTATGTTCATTTTTTAAAAATTAGCAAATAAATTATTGGGTTTGAAGTGAATAGGTAGGATATGATGCTGCCATAGAAAAATCTAGGGCTTTTTGCCTGGTGATCTGTGTTAAAACCTGTTCCTCTTGTACTTGCAGAAGTGAGACTAGAAAAAAAGGTCTGCTACTCCATTAAATGATTATTTTTCAAATTCACAAGCAACTTTGAGGTATACTACATGGAAATGATCGTTTTAAGTGTCACAAAGACGTCTTTCAAGCCATGGTCATCTCATCTACCATCATTATGAAAGCCATCATTGGAGCAGGTAGTCATTATCTAACCACTGCAGCTGACCTGGAGAGTCAGCTCAGGCAGGACTGACTACCTGCCACCATAGAGATCAAAACATGTATCGGTCCTCCATTTTGAGGACCCTGCCCCACAAGGGAATATTAAATGAATGGATCTATTTAAGCCATTGTAAAAGGATAAGTGGAGTCCAACAAAGTAAGCAATCTGTGCTTGGGAACCTGTTATCCAGCTGTTTAAAAACTGCTTTCAAAGCCAGAAAATAGGGAGTCACTTTAGGCATTTTGTTAATGGCCTGAAACAAAGTGTATGGCAGATATGGAATTTGAATTGTAGAGAAGTTTATATACATATGTTAAATATTAGCTGGTATAGTAATATTATTCCTAAAACTAGTATAAGTACCTCCACAAATACTTCTATCTTTTAAGTAAAAGGTAAAATACATTATAACACTTCCCTTCATATGAAATAAATACTACCCTCATTCATTTCTTCTGGACAAACTGGCTTGAGACCCAACAAAGCTTAAGCAGCTCTCACAGTGCTATCAGACTCAGGAATATCCCTGAAGATACAAAACATCCTGATTCCAGGGTTCTCTTCCTTCTTACTGATGTCTCTTATATTATGATTTTGCTGAAGTCAGTTCTTTTCTTTTCATGAGAGAGTAGAAACTTTCTCAAGGTTCCATGTTTTGCCATAAAGAGACTATGTTTTTGTTTGTTTTGTTTTGTTTTTTGAGATTGAGTCACACCCTGTCACCCAGGCTGGAGTACAGTGGCACAATTTTGGCTCACTGAAGCCGCCACCTCCTGGGTTCAAGCTATTCTCCCACCTCAGCCTCCTGAGTAGCTGGTACTACAGGTGTGTGCCACCACACCCAGCTAACTTTTGTATTTTTAGTAGAGATAGGGTTTCACCATGTTGGCCCGGCCAGTCTCGATCTCCTGACCTCAAGTGATCCACCTGCCTTGACCTCCCAAAATGTTAGGATTACAGACATAAGCCATCGTGCACGGCTAGGCTGTCTTTTAATGTCTATGGCCAAAAAGAGCAAAATCAAACATCAATCAAATAAAAACTTCTGTCATCCAGACAACTCTTCTGCTGCCACTTAGATCTCAAACTCCCTCTCCTCCCCAAATGATAAAATTTGCTGCCATTTTCATATTCTGGATACCAACATCCCTGAAGTGTGTACAGAGTGACCCCACTTTCTCTAGCAATGACTACTAAATAACCCACACTCTTTCCCCAAAACAACCTCTCCTGGGTTTTAAGGCCCCATTCCTAAGTCTTAGGGAAAGTTCCTAGGGGCTAAGCTGAGGGCATTGGATGACACCAGTGTTGTACTGAAACACCACATCTCCTGCACGTTCTATATCCCAGAACATATTCCTCAAGTCTTTCCTATATCATGATGAGTTCTTGCTAAACTAGGATATTCCAGGTCTAGAGATTTAGACAAGTTTGTTGCCTTTTTCATTTAGAATTGATAACTCCCACTGAGACAGACCATACTTATCATTACCACAATTCTCATTACTTTTTCTCCTAGGAGGAGAAAAATTTCCTCTGCGAGTAAATAAAAAAAGCTAGATACCTGTTCTATGTCAAAGAATTCTCAGTTTTCTAATGTATGATTAAATAAAATGCATTGTAGGCATGCATATGGACATCATTTTTGATTTTAATAAAGTCTACCTCTTGCTCACCTATTTTACTGCACATTTTCAAAAATGTTCCCCACATTCAAGAAACCATTTCTAATATGCACCTTTAAGCTCTGCCAACCATATTTCTCATTATTATAAATTAAATGAATATATCATAGCCATAGACCAATTTTTTTAATGGTGAAACACTGGAACTGTTAAGTGTAAACAATTTGCAATGTTCTAATTAAGGTAGAGAAAAATGAGCAATGATAAAGTGCTAAAAGCAAAGAGTACTCAATGTACCTATTCAATCTTCCAAGAGCTCCCACCATCCTAAATAAAAAAGGCAAAATGGAAATGGCAAAAGCTAAAATCATGGGTCTACACCTTTTGGGTTCTAATGCTCATGTGTTATGTCATTCTGCTAATTAGTCTGAATCCAAAATAAAGAGAAAAAGAAAACAGAGTAATACTACTTCATACTTAGCCCTTACCTGCTTCTTTTCATTCATTTTGAGTTTCAAAGAGTCTGAAATACCCATGTTAGCGAATATTGCCATAAGCTGTTGAGAGCTAATTAAAATTCAAATGCTACTTGGAAATCTTACAATCTTTTTTCTTTAGTTTATTCATAAATGTAAAATATGTGTCTGAAGCAGTTCACTCTCTGTCAGGATTTCACATTGGCCTCACCTCAAAATTAAATTGCTGGCCTCATACAGCTTAGTTATTAACTTCACTGGGATGTGTATAATTTGTAATTTATACTAATCTATAAGGGCTAATTGTAATCAGGGGTATTTTTGTGTGCCTACTAAGTGTTAATTGCTACCAGTGGCTGAGGTGGTAATTGAATGTGGGAATGAAATCTAGAACAAACTGTCTTCAGAAATACCCAGAGCTTCAGAGGTAGCAGCTGATTGCTTTGCAGCCCTCCAGTCTCCTTAACTCCCAAGGGTTTCTGCTGGCTTTGGCCCTTCCACAGTGTGTCAGCAGCTCTCTCAACTGTGACTGGTGCACTGCCTTTTAGCAGCTTTAAATGGTAGATGCTAATGGCTTTGCAGCCTTGCCGTTCTCCCAGCAGATTTCTGTGCCTTGTATTACTTTAAACGCAAAGCACTTTGAAAACATACATAAATTAAGGCTATAATTCCATCTCTAGTCTTTGGCATGTACTACTTATCAACTTTTTAAAAAGCAAATGGCTGATATAAAGCTTTCCAGCAGGCTTGGGTCAGAGTATTCCTTCCCCTCTGCTTCACATTTAGGCTCTGGCCCTTCCTTCTTTAATCCACCCGTTGTTCTCTCCTTACCATATTTAACATCCTCAATTATCAGTTCACTTTTCTTTTGGTTTACCTGCTAGCTCTCTTTTTTTTAATTTATTTTTTTCCTTTTTTCCAACTCATGGCTTGGATGTCAGAGCTGTAACTAGCCACAATTGCAAACTGATGTCTTTTCATTTTACACACATATAGGGAAGAAGGCCAGGGCACAGTTTTCTGGATTAAGGATTTTGGGATCCTGAGCTCTGTTTTTGTTTTCATATTGTTGAAGGGATAATGATAAATGTTTCATTGGTAACAAAAATTTGAGAATAGATAGCTAGAGAGATACAGCAACAACAAAAACCTTGCTTGTCTAAATATCAGTTGAGCTGATTATTTTCTCACCTGCAGCAGTGCCTATCACTATAAAGTAAAAGAATGAGTTTGGGAGCCAGAGAGAAAAATGAGATGAAACTTAATTGCATGGAAGAGCTTTAGTCACACTGAATATCTCAGATACTTGCTAGTTTGTCCAACCCCACAGCTCACCAGCCACACATGACCCAGGATAGCCTTGAAAGCAGCCCAAACAAATTTGACAAATTTGTAAACTTTCTTAAAACATTTTGTGATTTTTTTGCTTGTGATCCTTTTTTCTTTCTTTTTTTTTTTTTGGCTCATCAGCTATCATCAGTGTGTTGGTGGTTATTTTATGAGTGGCCCAAGACAATTCTTCTCTTCCAGTGTTGCCCCAGGGAAGACAAAGACTGGACAGCCCCTCAAATGCTCACTTAATGGGAAATGATAGGTTCCAGGCAGCCAAGGCAGCCAGTAATGACATTTCCCTGTTAAGTTCAGAAATAATGCTTTAAAAAATCTCTATGAGTAAGCAATAATCTGAATTGCACACATCTCAGATTAAAATTTTTAATTGTATTCTTGTATTTTAATTGTATTATAATATAGTCCTGCATTTAGGGCTCATTCCAATGACTGCCAGAGACCTTTCAATGGTTCACTAATGATTTACTGAGTTTTGAATACTATCCACTTAACACTACAAAATAACTAGTTATTTCTAATAAACAGGCCTGTGACTGGTAAAACTACTCTGAACGCCACAGAAAGTAAGCTAAAAGGACTTCATGACCAAAACACCAAAAGCATTGGCAACAAAAGCCAAAATAGACAAATGGGACCTAATCAAACTCCACAGCTTCTGCACGGCAAAAGAAACAGTCATTAGAGTGAATCGGCAACCAACAGAATGGGAAAAAATTTTTGCAGTCTACCCATCTGAGAAAGGTCTGATATCCAGAATCTACAAAGAACTAAAACAGATTTACAAGAAAAAAACAAGCCCATTCAAAAGTGGGCGAAGGATATGAACCAGACACTTTACAAAAGAAGACATACATGAGGCCAACAAACATATGAAAAAATGCTCATCATCACTGGTCATTAGAGAAATGCAAATCAAAACTACATTGAGATACCATCTCATGCCAGTTAGAATGGCAATCATTACAAAATCTGGAGACAATAGATGCTGGAGAGGATGTGGAGAAATAGGACACTTTTACACAGTTGGTAGGAGTGCAAATTAGTTCAACC
This sequence comes from Ateles fusciceps, assembly GCA_036589455.1. NCBI lineage: Eukaryota > Metazoa > Chordata > Mammalia > Primates > Atelidae > Ateles > Ateles fusciceps. Next base: position 8,963,005 of record JAZHEH010001266.1, on the reverse strand, counting down.
ATTGTGGAAGACGGTGTGGCGATTCCTCAAGGACCTAGAAATAGAAATTCCATTTGACCCAGCAATCCCATTACTGGGTATATATCCAAAGGATTATAAATCATTCTACTATAAAGACACATGCACACGAATGTTCATTGCAGCACAGTTTACAATAGCAAAAACCTGGAACCAACCCAAATGCCCATCGATGATAGACTGGACAGGGAAAATGTGGCACATATACACCATGGAATATTATGCAGCCATCAAAAATGATGAGTTCGTGTCCTTTGTAGGGACATGGATGAACCTGGAAACCATCATTCTCAGCAAACTGACACAAGAACAGAAAATCAAACACTGCATGTTCTCACTCATAGGCAGGTATTGAACAATGAGAACACATGGACACAGGGAGGGGGAGCATCACACACTGGGGTCTGTCGGGGGGGGAAATAGGGGAGGGACAGCGAGGGATGGGGAGTTGGGGGAGAGATAGCATCAGGAGAAATGCCAGATATGGGTGATGGGGGAGGAAGGCAGCAAATCACACTGCCATGTGTGTACCTATGCGACAATTTTGCATGTTCTTCACATGTACCCCAAAACCTAAAATGCAATTTAAAAAAATACAAAATTACCCAAGTGTGGTGGCACACACCTGTAGTCCCAGCTACTTGGGAGGCTAAGACAGGAGGAAAAAAAAAAAAAGTAAACTAAAACAGCTTTAAGCTTTTCCATTCCTAAACCAACCTAATGAAAAGGCCCCCTACTCAAAGCATGAAACAGAGGGGAAGTATTTTCATGTTCTTCATAAAAAGAATCTGTTCCTTTCAAGATAGAATCCTGAATCTTCATAAAACCACTGACTCTAAATAACATTAGTTTGCCTGCCTCTCTTCTAGCATGCTCAACCACACCCTTGTCACTTCATCTATAGCAGGAAGAGTTAAGGGATAAGAGGTGTTTTAATAACCATTCAATATCGCTAGTGCGCTTTGGAAGCACTGTAGCTTCCCTGCCTGGGTGGCAGTGTTTATTCCCCTGACATAAGAGCATTCCCCGATGAATATCTCAAAATAATAAACATTCTGCTTTGCCATTTTTCCCCCTTCTGTTGGCTGTTTGTTGTTCCTAATTGCTAGCAATGTTGCCACATAATGAAAATAAAAGCGTATATTAGCAAGTTTCACTTCCGTTCTGCAGGGATTTTATTCCACTTCAGTATTCTTTTAGACAATAAGTGAAGCAGACTTTCTGCTACTGCTGTGGCATTTTTAGTAGAGATTTAACCATCTATTGAGGAAATAAATTCTAAACTCTTGAAGGATACCAATTTATATACTTGTAGGTAGAATATTTTCTGAGGTATTAATCCTAATTTATTTGGCTTTATTTTTTTTCAGGAAAAAAAGCCTTGAACATGGTATTATGTAGGGAATGAACGCAACTCAAAAATTATGTCAGTTCTTACTTATTTAAAAATTCTCTACTTCTTAGAAGAGAATTTTGAAGATAGACTAAAAGTAAATACAGTTTCATCATTGTTAGTATTAGAACACAAACAAAAAACATGCTTAAAAAAGAAGCTAGGACCATAAGAGAGATGAAACTAGTTGTTAGCGGTCCGATGCAAAACACAGAAAACAAACAAACAAACAAAAAACAGAATTAAGATTGATCCAAAGCCAGGACACAAAGTAAGGTAGTGAAATTTGTCTTGGGTGCCCTTTAATGTCTCTTCTTAATCACCTGTGTCTGTTCCTGCTCAAAGGTATTCTGAAGTAAGCTTAAAGGTTTTTGGTGTTTTTTTAAATTTTATTTTACAAGTTATTATTTCAATGTTGGAACACCTTTAAACTCAACAGGAATAAATCCCTATTCTGAAGTTTGTAGTTCATAAAAGTAATAGAGGTGAAATTTGCAGCTGATGGGCCTCCAGGTAGCCTGCAAGTCATGTTTCATAGCCATCTTCATATTCTTCTAATGCAGTGACTTGAGGAGGCAGCAGGTGTCAGGATGGAACATGAGAAGACTTCTTGTATTGAGGACTCTATTCTACCCTCACAAGATGTGAGAATATAGAGAATAGCGCTGTGAACTCTAGCTTTCTCACTTATATATTGTTAAGAATAATTCATATTCTACTGACCTCACAGTGTTGTGAAGGTCAGGTTTACAATACACTTTGAAAATCAGAAGGCATTTTAGAAACATAATGTGCTGCTATTGAAAGGATCGTTTAAAGTTTGTATCTAAACCATATGTTTTTATATGACATGTCTAATTATATACAGGATTCTCTGTTTATATAAGGAAAAATGCCATGAATATTACTCTCAAAGTCCAGAGAAGGATTTTCTAGTGGTCATTATTAACTATATCAGGTTAACTTCCACTGAAACCCCTACTCTGTTCTTATTCCACTGAATCTTTGATGGTGACGGCAAAGACTTCATCATCAAAACCTAAACTCTTGGTTTTCTGTCTTCACATTTAATATTCATACTGTTAGGTTCATTGCAACAACAATCTGATCAATAGTGGCTTGAAGAAACTGAGGAGTGTAGGTTAGAAAAGGGAAGATCAGGAAAATCAGATAGAAATTATGGCTTGGAAGTCATCATCTGTTTGAATTCCTACTAAATAAAGAGACTCAACTTACCTATTGTCCCCTCTAACTCACTAAATTGTATGTTCTCGTGGCTAGCTTACAAAGAACACTTTTCTGAGAGCTACACTGACACTGACTGAAAGGTATCTCTTGAATTTGTAATTGATGATCAGGTATTTGCTTCCGTGTTTGTTCAAAGTCCGTTTGAAAAGCTAATATGACTAAGATGAAGTAGTTCTCCCTTTAAGGTCCAAAATCATATAAAATAATGAGAAAGTTTCAAAAGATAAATGGATAGGGAATAGTCGAGAAAATTTTAAGAAGACTTTTTGGAAACATGTGAAGTTTGTGATATTCTACCCCATAGTGTCCAAAAATCTGGTCCCATGCCGCCAGCTTCACAGATGCTACTTTTGAGGAAGATGGATGCCACTGGCAGCTGGTTCCAAAAATATAATTAGAAACTTTAATTGGCATTCCTAATGTGCTGCACAGCTTAATCATATGATAAAGAAGTGTTCCTGAATTTCCACTTTGTGGAATATTCACATTGTGCTGAACGTTTAAATGATCTTTTCTCCCCTTTGTGTGAAATAAATTGTAAAACCTTCTTTGTACTGTCTTGTTTGTGTGTCAATAGTTACCTTAATTAGTATAGTATTTTTAATTATACTTTTAATAATTTTTAGTATAAAGTGTTACTAGGAAATGCATAGAGTAGCTATTTCTTCTTTAACAATGGTATTTTATTCTATAATAAGCTATTCTATTGATGAGTATTTTAATGTCAACATAGCAAATCTTAAAAATAGAGACTTCTGAAAAAAATTAACATTTTCATGTATATTTGGAACGGCTTTTATAGTCCTTTACTAGAGGTACAAACACACATATTCACATGCATATACAGAAAAATTACACAAATGTGGTAGACATCACTATGTAAATGAACTTTATTAGTTATTCAAAATTATAATTTGAAACATTTGGAAAAGTTTAATTCAAATGATTGAAATGTTAGGTCAATGCTGTCTTTAGTAAATCTCATAGATGTAACATGTTATTTTTTTTAATTGCAAGTTTTTTTCCATGTGGAATTAGTACCTTAGGTTAATTTTTCTTTAACCATTCCTTTATGTCATAATTTGAATGTAATAAAATATGACTTTGTGAGGCACATTTTAATAAAATTTCTGCAAAGTAATTTGATGAAAGGTACTGTATTCTAGGTGTTGAAAGGCAAATAAAACACTTTAAGACAATCTCTTTGTTTTAAAGATATATGTGAATAAACCACATCATTTAGCTCATGTGCCATTTTTTCTTGTTAAGAAACACATACTAGGTTGCTAGCTTCTTTCCTGTTCAAAGAGAGTATCAGTAAACCATTGGGTCCAAACTGCTGATGTGAAATCACACAATCATAACTTCACATAGTAATATTGAGACTTGTAGAACATCAATCACTATATAATTTTCAGTTATTGGATGTAGACTTTAAAGCTTACCATTTTTTTTTTTTTCAGAAAGCTGTAGTTAAAAATAACATAATCAAGGTTTTTCTGATTTCTCACATAATATATTGGTTTTACCTGTTTGGGAGCTCTGCATGAATAGAATTGTAGAGCGTGGTTTCTGGTTTCTTTTAACAATAGGTTTGTGAGATTTATCCACATTTTTGTTTGTAGTTGTACATCATTCATTCTCATTGTTGTATATTATTTTATTTTGTAAATAGGCCACAATTTATCCATTCTACTGTTGATACATTTGGTACTTTTTAAATTCTTTGCTGTAAGAAATAGTGTTTTCATGCACATTCAAGTGTACACATTTCTGTTAGAATTGGAGTAGAGTTGCTAGATCCTAGAGCGTATACATATTCATCTTTAGTAGCTACTGTCAAGGAGTCTTGTAAGTGACTTTACCAATTGCCATCCATACCACTTATCTATAAAAGTTCTAGATTCTCTATAGGCTAACACTGGGTATTTTCTCTATTTTCCTTTTTAGCTATATTTTGGGTATATAAAACAATCGCTTGTGATTTCACCTTCTATTTCTTAAAAACTAATGAAGTCAAGCGCTTTTTTTTTCTTCTATTAAATTTTACTTTAAGTTCTGGGATAAAAGTACTGAATGTGCGGGTTTGTTACATAGATGTACATATGCCATGGTGGTTTGCTACACCAGTCAACCCATCATCTGGGTTTCAAGACCCATGTGCATTAGGTATTTGTCCTAATGCTACCCCCTCCACTTTCCCCCCACCCACTGACAGGACTCGATATATGATGTTCTCCTCCCTGTGTCCACATGTTCTCATTGTTCAACTCCCACTTATGAGTGAGAACATGCAGTGTTTGGTTTTCTGTTCCAGCATTAGTTTGCTGAGGATGATGGTTTCTAGCTTCATCCATGTCTCTGCAAAGGAGATAAACTCATTCATTTGTATGGCTACATAGTATTCAATGGTGTGTATGTGCCACGTTTTCTTTATTCAGTCTATTATTGATGGCCATTTGGATTGGTACCAAATCCTTGCTATTCTAAATAGTGCTGCAATAAACATACATGTGCATGTGTCTGTATAGTAGAATGATTTATAATCCTTTGAGAGTATATACGCAGTAATGGGACTGCTGGGTCAAATGGTATTTCTGGTTCTAGATCCTTGAAGAATCGCCACACTGTCTTCCACCATGTTTGACTAATTTACACTCCCACCAACAGTGTGAAAGTGTTCTTATTTCTCCATATCCTTGCCAGCATCTGTTGTTTGCTGACTTTTTTAAAAGAAGGTCTTCGAAACCAGTGAAAACAAAGAGACAATGTATGGGAATCTCTGGAATATAGCGAAGAAGTGTTAAGGGGGAAATTTGTAGCACTAAATGCCTATATAGAAAGCTAGAAAGATCTCAAATTGACACCCTAACATCATGATTAAAAGAACTAGAGAAACAAGAGCAAACAAATCCAAAAGTTAGCAGAAGACAAGAAATAACTAAGACAGCAGAACTGAAGGAGACAGAGACACAAAAAACCCTTCAAAAAATCAATGAATCCAGAAGTTTCTTTTTTGAAAAGACTAACAAAATAGTTCACTAGCCAGACTGATAAACAAGAAAAGAGAGAAGAATCAAATAATACAATAAAAAGTGATAAAGGGGATATCACCAGTGATCCCATAGAAATACAAACTACCGTTAGAGAATACTGTAAACACCTCTACACAAATAAACTAGAAAATCTAGAAGTAATGGATAAATTCCTGTACACATACACCCTCCCAAGACTAAAACAGGAAGAAGTCAAATCCCTGAATAGACCAAAAACAAGTTCTGAATTTGAGGCAGTAATTAAAATCCTACAACCAAAAAAAGCCCAAGACCAGACAGATTCACAGCCAAATTCTATCAGAGGTATAAAGAGGAGCTGGTATCATTCCTTCTGAAACTATTCCAAACAAAAGAAATAGAGGGACTCCTCTGTAATTCATAGCCAATATTGTACTGAATGGGCAATAGCTGGAAGCATTCCCCTTGAAAACCAGCTCATTTAGATGTCTTCTTATGTAGAGTATCTTTAAAACCCTTTTTCCATTGGATTTCTGACTTTCGTTAATTTGAAAGTTATTTAGATATGAAGAAATATCTTTTCAGATGTACATATTTTTAACATATTTTTCCTTATATGGATTACATGTTCACTCTCTTAATGCTGTATGTTAATAAACTCAGGCTTTTAATATAGTCTATAATTTACAAAAATTAAGGTTACTGATTATTGTGTCATGCTAAGAAATATTTGCCTATTCCATCACAAAATTACTGTGCTGTGTTTTTTACTGAAAGCTTTCTAGGGTTACTTTCGATCTGAAATCCCTCTGGAGTCAATTTTGATGTAAGGGTGAAAGTCAAGATTTACTTCGCCCACTTCACTATTCCTATTTAACATAGTACTGGAAGTCCTAGCTAGAGCAACTAAAGAAGAGAAAGATATAAAATTCATCAAGATAGAAAAAAAAAGGAAGTCAGACTATCTCTGTATTCTGATGACATGATCCTATACCAAAAAAAATCCTAAAGAGTCATCCAAAAGATTACGAGATGTGTTAAATGACTTCAGTAAAGTTTCAGTATACAAAGCCAGTATTCAAAAATCAGTAGCAGTCATATATACCAAAAACAATCAAGCTGAGAACCAAATTAAGAACTCAACCCCATTTACGATAGCTAAAATAATAGTAAAATATCTAGAAGAGAACTACAAAACACTGATGAACAAAATTATAGATGGCACAAATACATGGAAAAACCATCCCATGTTTGTGGATTGGGAGAATCAATATTGTTAAAATAACCACACTACCCTAAGCAATCTACAGATTCAATGCATGCCTATCAAATTACCAATATCATTTTTCACATGATTAGGAAAAACAATCCTAAAATTCATATGGAACCAGAAAAAAAAGTCTGAAAAGCCAAAGCAATCTTAAGCACAAAGAACAAAGTGGAAGGCATCACATTACCTGACTTCAAATTATATTACAACTGACTTCAAAATAAATACATAGATCAATTGTATGGTACTGACTTCAAAATAAATACATAGATCAATTGCAGAGTAGGGAATCTAGAAAAAAGCTACACATATATAACAAACTGATTTTGACAAAATTGACAAAATAATACAAATATACACTGTGGAAAAGACACTCTATTCAGTAAATGGTACTAGAAAAATTAGATAGCAGTAAGTAGAAGAGTGAAACACTGGACTGCTTTCTGTCACCATATACAAAAATCAACTCAAATGGATTAACAAGTTAAATGTAAGTCTTAAAACTAGAAAGGTCCTTTAAGAAATCATAGGAATAATTTATGACTAAGACCTCAAAAGCAAATGCAACAGAATAGACAAATTGGGACTTAATTAAACTAAAAAGCTTCTTCCCAACAAAAGAAATTATCAACAGATAAACATACAATCTACAGAAGGGAGAAAATATTCGCAAATTATGCATCTGAAAAAGAACTACTATCCAGAATCTATAGGGAACTCAAACAACTCAATAAGAAAAACCACATAACCTATTAAAAAGCTGGCAAAAAGACATAAACAGACATTTTTCAAAATAAGACATACAAGTGACTAATAAACAAATAAAAATGTTCATCATCACTAATCATTGGAGAAATATAAATTAAAACCACAATGAGATATTATCTTACACCAGTAAGAATGACTATTATTAAAAAGTCAAAAGACAACAGACGTTGATGAGGATCCAGAGAAAAGGGCACTGTTATACACTGTTGGTGAGGATGTAAATTATAATAGGATAACCTCTACAGAAAACAGTATGGAGGTTTCTCAAAGAGCTAAAACTGTAACTGCTATTTGATCTAGAAATCTCACTACTCATCTATTCAAAGAATAAATATATAGGAATTATATATATGTATGTAAACCCTGCATTCACACATTTATTGCAGTACTGTTCTCAATAATAAAGTCATGAAATCAACCCAAATGTCCATCATTCAATGATTGGATAAAGAAAATATGACATATAAGGGTGTGTATATGTGTGTGTTTGTGTCATATGTATGACACATGTGTCATTTATATTTCACATATATGATGTATATATATAAAACATATGGTCTTATATATGTTGCCTTAATCCTAAATAGAGTTAACTCAGAAAATCAAATACTATATGTTCTCATGTATATGTGGAAGCTAAGTGATGTGTACACATGGACATGCAGAGTGGAATAATAGACATTGGAGACTGCAAAAGGTGGGATGTGGGTGAGGGATGAGAAATAATCTACTGCGTACAATGTACACCATTTGGATGATGATGGGTATGCCAAAAGTCCAGACTTTACCACTATGCGGTATATCCTTGTAACAAAACTACACTTGTACACCCTGAATCTATTAATGATAATATAATAATCATGTATAGTTTCCATGGCTCCATTAGCTTACTCATTTACCACATCCACATCCAGCAGTGAAGCAGGATATTACTGATGCATATTACATGACACAGGGCTATAAATATAGGATTCAAACTTTATCTTGTAGGAGGCAGTTGGTTAAGTATACTTTTTAGATAAGTATTAATTGTTATTGCAAAATTAAGGTTTCAAGCAAAGAACTGGCTTAGGAAATATTTTATATTTGCCAATTTTGTATTTTGACATCAATTTTTCTGTAGTGCAGAGCTGCTATAAACTACTGTGAGAAAGATGCTCTCTAAATAAAACTGGAGAACAAATCCTTGCCAGATATAAGACTAAATGCAGACAAGTGTTTTGTGTTGTTTTGTTTGTTTTATATAAAGCAATGTGTTCTACTGTGGTATGTAGCACAACCACTGATGCTCTGAGTGCTTATAAATAGTGATAAAGTCATGTGTTACTTTTTTGAAATGAATAGAATGCTTTCTTTTCTCATTTTAGAAAAAGGAACTACATTGTGAGTGTTTGAATTATCTGATACTCTACAGGACACATACAATGAGTAGCAGATCTCAGAAAATTCATCATTCTGAAATATTTTTGGGACTAAAACTATCATTAGGTTATAAATAAATTTAGATAAATTTGTATATACAAAACCCACAGTAGGCCATTAAGTGGGGTTCAAGGATACATCTCTAATTTTTTGAGATGGGTCTCACAGAAAACCAATGATACCATCTTTCCAATGTCTTTTGAGTTTACATTTAGTAGTTTTGAATCATTTGCTTAACTGATATGATTTAGTATTTGCCCAATTCATGAGCATGTGAGTAATACAAACAGAGCATTATATATTATGATTCTGTTTGTAGTTAGTTACCATCACAGTTGATTTTCACATGTGGTTAATGAGACAGAGGGCATGGACTTAATTTTTGGATAGATCAGATAGTTTTGTGTTGTAATATAACCATGAACTCTACCATAGCACCTTTAAGACTTAAAAATGTGTACCATGGCTGAATCAGTGTCAAGACCCACACAGGAAGTATAAATGTATCTGTTATACTAAGCATAAAATTTCAAGTATAAACAAATGAGAACATATTCAAGTAAGAAAAACCCATGCCACTGAAGAATCTGCAGATGAATATTAAAAAAAGTACAGAAACTATGGTTACTTATCCAAGTATTGTCTTCTTAACTAACCCAACTCTGATTATTTTTTAGGTAACAGATTGGAAGACTTTGGAGCTCAAGAAAAGTGGATTTGGCCTCTACCCTAGAGATAGGTATGTGATCCAATAGTGGCCAATAAAGTATAAGGAAATGTTTGTTCATAGGAACTTATGGAATGTTTTGATTTGTAATAAAAATAGGGAGAGAGAAGAACTGCTTACTCTCCTAGCTTTTCTTCCTGCTTTTGAAGGTAGTTGTGTTTCTTTGAGTTGTAATAGTCATATTACAATCATGAGGCAACATATCTAAGAATCAAATTTCAACATGTAGAAATGTCAGAGTGGAAGAGTAGAAAGTTGTTGCGATCTTGATGAATCTTTGAGAAGATAAGCTAATGCCAACTACTACTTACCTTAATATTTCTTGCAATGCAAGGAAATATAATCCGTTGTTTGATAAGCCATGTGTGTGTTATTTTGGGTGAAAGTATTTCTACCAAACGAAATATTAGCATAATTGGGTTATAGCTCATCTTACTTCTTCATTTATCATGTGTCCATTGACCTAGATTAAAATATGAAAGAAATTAAGCTACTGAAGTTAGCCTGCCCTTCAAGTTGTTCTGAAAACTTCAAGATGGCAGGGTTCTCTTTGTTTATTCGTATGTGGCTACTAACACAGTTCCTTAAAGTCTCAATAAATATATGTAGAATAATTTTCTTTGTGCCATAGTGATAAAAATCAGTTGGATATCACCCCTCCTTTTCCTAATTGTCCCTCCCAATACCCCCATGTATACATATTTGCACATTCATCCTGCCATGTTTTATGATGAACTCTCTATAAAAGGTCTAATTCCAGCAACCTTGCAATTCTGCCCCTTTTTAGCAAAGACTTTTAGAATGAATGTTATTAGATCTGAAAGTGGCTTCCTCTCTGTGTAAGGCATTTAAAACTGCTATTGAGCAAATGGTTATTGACAGTAACGTGGTGGTGTAAAGTGGAAGACACTGCAGGCATGTAGTGGTAGTGTTCATTTCATAGCAGGTGAACCGTGAAGTAAGACTTAACCTAAGTCAAATAATTCTGAATAAAGCAACAGTATGAACTCAGGGCCTTTAGTGGATTTTCCAGCAGACTGTCCTTTTAAAACATCTAAATCCCCCTCTGCTATGCAACAGTGTTCTCTTTCAGATTGCTAATTCATCTTGGAGCTATCCCCCTTTTATTTCTTCAGTGTCTACATTGTCTTTCTCAGGAAAGCAGTCAGGTTATTTGATTGTCTTAGAAACATGGGTACAGCTCAGGCCAAGTTGGTTGTCTATTTCATTGCTTAAATCATTATGTCAGGTGACTGTCCTAAGCCACATATGTCAGAAGCCATGTTCCATGCGACTCAATTAAGTTTTCTGGCTTCTGGTAACCCCCGTGTACACTCAAATGTGCTTGTTTTTCATGTTGCACTTTGAGGTCCTCTCTTCTACTCTGTAAGACATTGACCAGAAGAGGTTTGCTTTTCAGTTTTCATGTGTTATAATTAACATCTCACACATTTTTTTTCCTTTTCTCTCTTGTGTGAACTCTTTGTGACAGTATTTACTAGATAAATTATAGGTTGCAGCGGAAAAACAAAGAGGCAGTCACCTGAATTGTAACTGTTCTGACTTACTGACTTACCAAAACACAGATCTGATAAGTCCAATCTGAATTTATTGTAGGCAAACAAGGCTGGAGTGGAATCTGAAGAAACATAAACAAGGGATCAGGAATAAATTTGCATAAACAAACAGCCTTCTTAAACTGCAGGCCTTATAGTTATTCAGTGTTATGCATATGTATTAGGTTGTTACTAATGTAATTGCAGTTTTTGTCATTAAAGGTAATACTAATTGTTTTGACTGGCTGCAAAAGGGATGGATTCTGCCCTGTAACTCAGAGCTCCTTTTCCTTTTAGGAGAAGCAATGTGGTTTACACTTGCATAGCATTGCTTCCTCCCTAGGCCGTGACTCTAGATGCAAGTGTATGCTGTGCTACTTTTTAAGTCAGAAATTATATTCTGATCAAGCTGACATTTTTTGGACTAATTCATAGTTAAACATTTTGGGATATAAATTGTATTATTTTCCCATAATTTGTGACCTTCTGTTTTTAACTGGAAATACCAGCTTTGGAATTTTGGAGAGTAACCTCCTAGAGGGCCACATTCAAGATGTAGGACTGTCTTTTCTCTTGCACCTCCCTGAGTACCTGACAATGCAGCCTTGAACCGTGACACCTCCATCAATACCTGTAGCTCCCTGGCTGCCAGGCAAAGTGAAAGAACCACTGCTTGATATTACCTGAAGGACAAAACATAAGTCACAGCTACAAGGCTTCCACTTTGCAGTGTCCCATGTCTTGTTTGGAATTCCATTTCTACATTTTTATTTTCAGAGAGCTTAATTAACATCCATGGGCATGCTCTACATGATTTTATTTCTGAGAGCTAGTCTTGTTCAATTGAATTTTTAAAGTAAAAGAGCTTTGAATTTTGTCTCTAGAGCTTACTGTTTTGTGTTAATGGTTTTAGTTTGTTGTTCAGAAGAGAGAATATACTTTTCCCCTTAAGATTTCATGCATCAAAAGCATTAAGTTGTCACATACATAGATTGTAGTGAGTGACACACAAAATAAGCTGCCTTTTAAATGGGTTGCAATGAAAAATAGATAAAGTTGATATTACTGAAAAAATTTGTAAATATTCTTTTTAGCATGCTATGATGATACTGTTAGTCCATCTTGATATGGACAGGCACACTGAATTTGCTTTTGTAATAACTATAGTAAGGAAGATTACCAAAGTAATTCCACAGATCTTGCTCAAGCTTCCCCAGTTGTCCTAACAACGGTCTTTTAGGTAACAGATTCAATCCTGGATCATGTGCCACATTCCGTTGTCGTATCTGTTGAGGCACCTTCAATCGAGAAGGTATTCCCAGTTCCTCATGACATTTAAGATCTCATTGTTGTTTAAGATCACAGAGCAATAATTTTGCAGAATATCCCTCAACCTGGTTTGTCTGCTTTCCTAGGATTAGATTTGGGCCATTTATTTTGGACAGGAATATCACAGAAGTGATGCTGTGATCATTTCATTGCTTTCTACCAGGTAGTGCATGATTTTGATTTGTCCCATTACTGGTGATGTTAACTCTGATCACTTTATTTAAGCTATTTGTTACCAAGTTTATCCTTTGTAAAATTACTCTTTTTCTCTTTGGAATAAATGTTTTGTGAAAGGGTACTTTGAAACTATGTAAACATTCCATTCCTTATCAAACTTTGATCCACTAATTCCAGCTTTAGATAATGTTTTTTTAGTCGAACCAACAATCACCATGACGGTTGCCAAATGATGATAAATTTTCATTTCCCTCATTATTTCTTCTACATTTCTTTAGCTGGTAGTCCATCATGGAGAAAATCTGTGTTTCCTCCTCATTTATTTATTCATCCATTCATTTAAATCAGCATACACTCATGGATTCTCACTCTACTCCATGGGTTTTAGTCTGTTGCTACTGTTATTTTGATGTCCAAATTATCTCTGATTTGGCCAGTGGGAGCCCTTTAGGATATCTCCTGTGTCCTCTTGACATGCCCCTTCAATCTTCAAGAAGTTGCAAGTTCACCTGTACTTTCCCTACTTCCCCACTCTAATCAAGTATTTCTTCGTCTCAAGAACTTTGGTTCCTCTTACTGGCGAATTCTGTTAACCACAAAGATCCAGGCATTAGATGTGTTTATTGTTATTGGTGTATTGCAGTTCCTTGTGCCCTGTCAATGCACCAGACTTAGGAATATCTATATGTTTACATGTATATTAGCACCCAAACATCCACATTTTCATATGCATTTCTCTAGATTATTTATTTATCTATCTATCTGTCTATCATTTTCCTATCATCTGTTTCTCTATCATCTGTTGTTAAAACTTTAGGTCCACATGGATACATCCCATTTGAATCTAACACTACAGGGTTCATTTTACATTTTACCTTTCCAGTTATTCTTGTTTCTTCCTTCCTTCTTTGACATTATCTTCAGTCTGTTTTCATTATCTTCAGTCTCACTGAATGCAATCTAATTCCTGTGACTGCTGCCACCACCACCCACCCCTGCCAAATGGATGCCCTCCTCATGTTGCCACCCACTCCGAGTGCAGTTGCCCTTTTCCATCAACCTCTGACATTCTATGCAGGATTGCTGCTGCCTTTCCCACTGCCATCATCAGTCTTCTGGGAAGGCAGTCCTCTGCAAGCCCACTTGGGATCCAACATTCTATGTTGTTCTGGCCAGGGGTGGTGGCTCTGGCTTACATCTGTAATCCCAGCACTTTGGGAGGCCGAGGCGGGCGGATAACAAGATCAAGAGATCAGACCATCCTGGCCAACTTGGTGAAATCCCGTCTCTGCTAAAAATATAAAAATTAGCTGGGCATGCTGGCGCACGCCTGTAGTCCCAGCTATTTGGGAGGCTGAGGCAGGAGAATAGCTTGAACCCAGGAGGCGGACGTTGCCATGAGCCAAGATTGTGTTACCATGCTCCAGCCTGGGCAACAAGAGTGAGACTCCGCCATAAAAATACATATATTCTATGTTGTTCTATCAATCAGGTGGATGTGTGTGCCAGTCTGACTGATAGAACAACATAGAATATATTTATATATTTTTTATATATTCTATTTATATTTATATTTATATTTATATTTATATATATTCTGTGTTGTTCTATCAGTCAGGCTGGCACACACATCTGCTTCATCTTGTTTATGCTCCAGCAGTCCACACTGGGCCATGCTGGGCCTTTCAAGCATGCATGCCTAGTGGCTTATGAACCTAATTATTCAGGGGAGGAAAAAAGGAGCACAGGCAGGCAGAAAGGGAGACAGGGTAATAGGAAGAAAGAATTTTAAATGATCAGAAAAGTTGGAACCTAAGGGGTTTTTAGGAAAGTGTTATTTTTTTTAATGGTTCAGTTTTGAGGGGTTTTTAATTCTTTTCTCTACTGTTATTACCTTTGTTCAAATATGTTGTTTTTCAGACTGTCTTGTATATATTCATTGGAATTGTGGGTTTTTCCCTGTGTTTTTTATTTTAGTGGCCTCGTATATTACCAATTTTTGGACATTCCTTATGTTATTTTTTAAATAAAGCACATTTTGTGTTTTCATTGTGTAACATATATAAATATCTCCTAGATTGCATACATTTGTTATAATATCCAGATTTTCTTCTTCCTTACTTAGGTTTATCTACTCTATTTTTAAAGACTTAGGAAATGTATCAAAATCTTACTTACATAACAATTCTATTTCAATATCTCCTTTATCATCTGGTACCTCTCCCTCGTAGTTTTGTTTCATGTATCATGAAAAGATATTATTTGGCACATAAAGATCCACAAGAGCTTGGCATAGTGTTTAAGAGCAGAAAACAGGAGTCAGACTTACCTATTGTGTTACTTAAACTACGGTTTCCTCACCTGTGAAATAATAATTATAATTGCATCACAGGTTTTTTATTTGTATCCAATTGCTGTAAAGTTCTTTTTTTTTTTTTTTTTTTTTTTGAGACAGAGTCTCACTCAGTCACCAGGCGCCAGGCTGGAGTGCAGTGGCACGACCTTGGCTCACTGCAACCTCCGGGTTCAAGCATTCTCCTGCCTCAGCCTCCCGAGTAGCTGGGACTACAGGCGCGCGCCACCACGCCCAGCTAATTTTTTTGTATTTTTAGTAGAGACGGGGTTTCACCATGTTGACCAGGACGGTCTCGATCTCTTGACCTCGTGATCCGCCCGCCTCGGCCTCCCAAAGTGCTGGGATTACAGGCGTGTGTAAAGTTCTTAAAATAATGTCCAAGTTCTGATATAGGCTACTTAGGTTCTATTATAGAAATAAATGTAAGTAATATGTTTATGGGAATTATGTATTTAACAAATATACCAAGTTATGTTAATCATTTATCGGTCTACTTAATGTAGCCTATCTTGTGTTTAACTATATCTAATGTTAATCTTTCTGTCTCTCTTTTTCTGTTTTGTTTTACTCTTGATTTTCATTTTTCCAGCATATCTTCAGTATATCATTGCTTTTTTAAATTTTTTCTCTTTTTTCTCTTACTTATTATGTGTTTGTTTATTAATCATATTAAAGTCCTTGCTTTTAATACATGAATTGAATATACCTGTGCTTATTTTTATAACAAATATTTGAATTTTCTATTTTCATTATAATTTACATTTCCTGTTTTTATTCTTCCTAGCTCTTTCTATTTCAAATTTTTAATATATTTTCCATGTTTTACTGAAAGTAACTGCCTTCCCCATTCCCCAACATGGAAATTTGAAAGTTGTATAGTTTAGTTCTGTTAATCTCATGATTACTTTTAAAGCCTTACATATTTGGGTATAAACTTACACTTTTTATTTTATTCAGCAGCTTCTGAAATCTTGCCTCCCTTATGAACTATTTTAAAAAATTGAGTTCGTGTCCTTTGTAGGGACATGGATGAACCTGGAAACCATCATTCTCAGCAAACTGACACAGGAACAGAAAATCAAACACCGCATGTTCTCACTCATAGGCGGGTGTTGAACAATGGGAACACATGGACACAGGGAGGGGGAGTATCACACACTGGGGTCTGTTGGGGGAAAAGGGGAGGGAGAGTGGGGGGGTGGGGAGTTGGGGAGGGATAGCATGGGGAGAAATGCCAGATATAGGTGATGGGGGAGGAAGGCAGCAAATCACACTGCCATGTGTGTACCTATGCAACAATCTTCCATGTTCTTCACATGTACCCCAAACCTAAAATGCAATAAAAAAAAAATTAATTTATATTTTTTCCTACTTTATCTGTGCCACCTCTGATTTCTTTACAATAGGCAATGAGCTTTTAGTTTTACTCTCTTAATATTGCTCTTATATTTACATTGGTTTATGCTTTTTAAAAATTATAGTATGTATATGTTATTTTATAATTAAAATATAAAAAATATTACCTCTACACAACTTCCTTCTTTCTATTGGTTAAATTATGTCTTCAAGTTGATTTTTTAGGACAAACATTTGAGCAATGGAGTTCTTGGGCTCTTTAATATTTGAGCATGTGTAGCTACTGCCTATACATGTTATAATTTATCTTAGTATCCAATCCTGGAGTCACCCACTACCCTCAAAGCATTATAGATATTGCTCCATTGTCTTCTTTCTCCTTAAGTTTTTATTATGAAAATTTCCATATGTAGAGCAAAGTCAAAAGGATTTTACAACAAACACCCAGAAACTAACCACTTAGATTCTACCATTAGCAATTTGCCATCTGTGCATGATCACACATGCATCCATCTGTACATCTGTGTATTTATTCATTCATCCATTTTATTTTGCGATGCTTTTAAAATAAATTTAATTTAATAGTACATTTCTCTCTCCAAATATTTCACTTTCATATAACTAACTGTACTCCAATGTATTTATAACTTTTAAATCAATAAATTACATTCAATGAAATGTATAAATCTTAAATCTATATTTGCAACATTTTGGCACATGGATTTATCTGTGTAACCCAAACTCCTTTTTAGATACAGATTACTACTCCCACCACAGAGAGTTCTCTAATATCTCTCCCAGTCCTCTAAGCTAATAATTAACAACTGCTTTTTTGTATCAATATATATTCTGTGTATTTATAGATTCACATCCCAGTCTGCTAAGCTAATAATTAACAACTGCTTTTTTGTATCAATATATATTCTGTGTATTTTTAGATTCCATAAAAAATGGAATTATGTATTATGTATTCTTGTGTGTAAGGTTTTCTTCATTTTCCAGACTTTGAAGATACAGCTAGTTGTGTGTATTACTATATGCTTTCATCTTTGATCTTGAATTAGATTTTTATTTTATTTTTTAACCTTTAGTCTTTTAATATTGTAAGTTACATTAATTTATTTATCAATGCCATCACATAAACTTACTTTGGATAAATTTTACTTGATCATGATAAATGACAATTCATATACATTGCTCATTTTGATTTCTTAATATTCTGCTAAAAATGTTTACATCTATAATCATGAGGCATATTAGTATATAATTCTCTTGTGGGTAATGACTATCGGGTTTTGGTTATAGGTTTAGGCTAGATTCTATCTTCTAATAGAGTTTGAGTAATATCATTTTTCATTTATTAATATTTAATAGAACTCACCAATGAGAACATTTGTACTTGGAGTTTTATTCGTGAAAATGTTTTTTCTTCATAAAAATTGTATTTCTTCAATAGGATGTAGAAATATTCAAATTTTCTATTTGATCTTGTGTCAGTTCTGGTATTTTTCAAAGAATTGTCTATTTTATTTAAGTTCTAAGAGTTCTTTGCTTGGAGTTCTTCAAGTTTTTGAGTCTTTAAATTTGTCTTTTGCTATACTTGTGAAATTACCTTCAAATATATGTCTCACCTGGGTACTTTTCTCCTCTTCTACTGGGACTCCAGTTACATCTACACTATGTGGTTTGATATTGGTGACACAAGTCCCTGAGGCATTGTTCATTCTTTATAAATTTTGTTTCTCTTTTATTCATATTGGATCAATATTCAAGGTCACTGTTTTCTCTTCCACTCTATTCTGGTATTAAACCTATCCAGTGAATTTTAAATTTTAGATATCATATTTTTAAGCTCTAGAATTTTTATTACATATTTCTACTCATACTTTGAAAATTCTTACTTTTTCATTAATTGCAAGCATGTTTCCTATTACTAAATGGCTGCTTTTAAATTTTTGTTTGCCAGTTCCAACATCTAGTTCATTTTAGCATTCGTCTTTTCTCTCTAGCCTTATTAAATTTTTCTGCACCATTATATGTATAATTTTGTATTATATCCTGCACATTATGAATGTTTTGTTTGTTTGCTTTCTTTTTTTGTGGAGACTTAGGTCTGGTAATATTCCTTCGGAGTTTGCTGTGGTTTTAAAACACAATTAACTTCATTTAACTCAAATGGCAAACACCTATTTTTGGGTGATAACTCAAAAATTGGGTGACAGTTGGGCTAGTTTGTGAATCCCCTGTATTTGCTTTATTCAGTTTCCACCAGATACCTGAGCGGAGTTTATGCATAGCATTTGGGGCAGCCCCTTTTTAGCTCTCTCCTTTGCAATATTCCTCTTTCACTTTCCTGTGGCTCTCCACTTACAGAACCTGTAAACTTTCTACCAGTCTGTTAGCCTTCTTGTACAGTGTCTGCACTTAAGCTAAAAGTTACAAAAGTGGGAGTGTTAGCCACACTAGAAGCAAAAGTCCTACTCTATTGTTTTCTGACATTTAATGTTGATTAATAAATGAATGCAAGTATCCTTTTAATATTTCTTTGTCTCCAGTTTCTTCTATCCATATTTCCTAAAATTCTTTCTTTGATTTTGAAATTTGGTAAATTCAACAATGTAAGTCTCACTATAATATTTTATTTTTTTTCTGGATTATGGTGAGCTATTTGAATCTATATATTTATAAATACTATCTTGTATTTTCAATCAAATATATTTTTCTGTTTCATTATTTCCATTTTATTCTTCAGTCATATCAACTATCCATATATTAATGTGCTTTGCCTTTCCATTCTATCAGCTCCTCTCTAAATCTTTCATATGTTTGCCTTTTTCTCTGCCCTTTAAAAGATTTTTCTTCAATAGCTGTTATGTAAAATTGTACTCTGCTTCCGAGAGTTTTTAAATCTATCTTTGACACAACAGTTTAGCATACAATCTATTTTTTTTCTTCATTTCTCAAGCTTTCTTGATTTTTAATTACCAGAGAATATGGTAGGTACTTAGTACATCTTAGTTGTTGAGTTGGGAATCTAGTGTATAACATATTAAGTTAATGTTTCCCACATTTTATAATACAAACGCTAGAACCAATGCCTGGTTTTAGTGTTGCTACTGTATATCCCTTTTATTTTTTATTTCTTTCTTTTTATTTCAAGCTGTTTTGTAAAGGTAAACTATAAATCTGTTCATATATCACCATTTTTCCCAGAAATGTGCCTTTTAAATTTTTCTATACAACATCCTAATCTGAATAGATAACAATTTGATGAATATTTAAACATTATCTCTTTTAAAATTTTAATTAATTTATGTTATTATAAATTGAGAAATTATAGTTGTATAGATTTCTGGGGTACAAAGTGATGTTCTGATTTATCAATGTAATGTGGAATAATTAAGTCAAGCTAATTAATATATCCATTATTTCAAATGGTTATCATTTGTTATAATGAGAACATTTGAAATGTATTCTCTTAATGATTTTGAAATGTACAATATGTGATTATTAACTATATCCACTATTTTGTGCAATGGATCTCAAAAAAAAAATCTTTATTCCTCTTGTCTGAGGCTTTGTACATTTGGACCACCATCTCCTCATTTACTCCATTCCCCAGCTTCTGGAAGTCACCAATGTACTTTCTGCTTTTTTGATGTGTTTGATTTTTCTAGAGTCCACATGTAAGTAAAAACACTCACTATTTGTCTTTCTGGGACTGGCTTATTTTACATTCATACAATGTCCTCCAGGTTTATCCATATTGTTGCAAATAACAATAAATCCGTAAATTGATTTTTTTATTTTTTAAGACCGAATAATACTTTATTTTGTGAATATACCACGCTTTCTTTTTAAAAACCTTCTTTTAATGAATGCAAATTTTCTTTTTTTAAAATTAGTTAAGATTTAGGGGGTGCATATGCAGGCTTGTTACCTGTATATAATGCATAATGGTTTTGCATTAGGGTTTCGGCTTCTAGTGTACCTACCCCCAAATAGTGAACATTATAGCCAATAAGTAATTTTTAAACCCTGATTCCCCTCCTGTGCTTCCCCTTTTTTAGGTCCCCAGTGTCTATTATTTCCGCCTTTATGTTCACATGTATTCATAATTTAGCTCCCACTTATAAGTGAGAACATGTGATATTTGATTATCTGTTTCTGAGTTATTTCACTTAGAATAATGGCCTCCAGCTCCTCTCATGTTGCTGCAAAGGGCATAATTTCATTCTCTTTTTATGGCTGCATAGTATTCCATGCTACATATATACCACATCCAATTAACTGTTGATGGACACTTAGGTTGATTCCATGACTTTGCTTTTGTGAATTATGCTTTGATAAACATACTAGTGAAGTTTTCATTTTATACAACAATCTCTTTTCCTTTGGGTAGATACCTAGTAGTGGGATTGGTGGGTAGAATGATAGTTACATTTTTAATTTTTAAAAAAATCTTCATACTGTTTTTCATAGAGGTTTTACTAATTAAAATTCTCACTATATGAGAATTTACACAGAGTTACAATCGTTTTCTTTTCTTCACATTCATGACAGCACATTTTCTTTATCCAATCATTGTTGGATAGTCACAGGGTTGATTTAATAATTTGGCTATTGTGAATAGTACTGCAATGAACGTGTAAGTGCAGACATCTCTTTGAAGTACTGATTTCATGTCTTTTGGGTAAATAGGAGTGGGATTCCTGAAACATATGATAATTCTATTTTAGTTTTTTTAATCTCATTTTTTATTTTTTTATTTTGAATCTACTTTATTTCAGGGGTACTTTTCTTTGAAGATTTTTATTTGTTTATTTTTATTTTTGCAGGTATATTGTAGAGGTATAGATATTTTGATACAGGCATGCAAAGAAAAATAATCATGTCATAGAAAATGGGGTATCCATCCCTTCAAGTATTGATCCTCTGTATTCAATTAAATTGGTTATTCTAAAATGTACAGTTAAGTTATTATTGAGTATAGTCACCCTGTTTGCAATCAAATAGTAAATCTTAGTCATTATTTCTATTTTTTGTACCCATTAACCTTCCCCCACTTCTCACCCCCCACAACTCAGCCTCTGGCAACCATCTTTCTACTCTCTATCTCCATGAGTTCAATTCCTTTGATTTTTAGATCCCACAAATAAGTGAGAATATGCCATGTCTGTCTTCCTATGCCTGTCTTATTTCACTTATCATAATGACCTCAGTTCTATCCATGTTGCTGCAAATGATAGGACTACATTTTTTTTTATGGCCGAAGAATACTCCATTATGTATATGTACAATATTTTTCATCCATTCACCTGTTGATGGGCACTTAGGTTGCTTCCATAAGTTGGCTGTTTTGAATAGTGCTGCAATAAACATGGGAGTATAGATATCTATTCAATATATTGATTTTCTTTCTTTCGGGTATATACCTAGCAGTGAGATTGTTGGATCATATAGTAGCTCAATTTTTAGTTTTCTTGAGAATCCTCTAAACCGTTCTCCATAGTAGTTGTACTAATTTACATTCCTACCAATATGTGCAAAGGTTTCCTTTTCTCCACTTCCTCACCAACTTTTGGTATTACCTGTCTTTTGGATAAAACCATTTTAAATGTGGTGAGATGATATCTCGTTATAGCTTTGATTTGCGTTTCTCTGATGATCAGTGAAGTTCAGCACCTTTTCATATGCCTGTGTGCCATTTGTATGTCTTCTTTTGAAAAATGTATATTCAGATCTTTTGCCTATTTTAATCAAATTATTAGATTTATACTTAAAGAGTAGTATCTTTTCTCAGCTTTTCCTATCTCTTAGCTCCATCTCATTGTCCAGGTGCACAAGACTTGGTAAACATTGTTAAGGATGGGAAATTCCAGGCTGTTTCTCATCATGTAGCATCCTGAGCATGACTGAGACCAAAAATATATATTCTTTTTTTAATTTCTGCCATCTTCTCACTAAAGTTGTCATAAGGGCCAGATTAAGATGGTTGGGACACAGAGATGGAACAGATCCACTGGAGTTTGAGCTTTTTAGAAATCGACAGTATAAGGAATTCTGGATAGACAGAGGCATAACAAATTTCAGACTGAGAGTATCTTTCCAGGTGAAGTGAAATGGTTGGAAAGCAGTTAGCATTGGTGGAAGTCCAAGTAGGGACACAAAGGCCTGGTGAGGAGTGAGTGATAAATGAATACCCTCGTTTGCAGGCAGAGCATGGTTTCAGAAAATCTTAGCATGAACAACAGACCACTGTCCAGAGAAACATAGGCTATGAGCACCAAGCAAATCCAATGATAATTGATAGTCTAAGGTCCATGAGCAAAATAGGAAAGGAACACAGATTTCTGTGCTTCGAAGTGAGATAGGACACCAAACAGAATACTCCTGGAGAGATCACTCAAAACAGAAACCCAGTGATGAGAACTGGGTGGTTAGGCAAAAATTGCTTAGCAAGGAAGAAGCGAGAGCTGGTTACAAAAACAGGTTATGTACAAAACAGAGATGGTTTTTTTTAAAAAATAGCAATAGTTTACAGAAATCAAGTCCTACAGGACTAATGTTACCAAACTACTTAATTCCTTGATAGAATTTTCTTAAAAGTCTCCCTAGCTATTTGACTCCAGAATCTGTGGTAGGGCTGAGCATGCACATTAAACTTAGCATTTGGTTTGGGTACCTGAGGAATGAGGACCAAGAAATGTGTTAGCTTCCTGAGCTTCTTTTGAGTTTTTTCCCTCTTGGTCTTGGCAGGTGATTTTTGTTATTTCAGCTTTTTCCATTTCTAAATTCACTGAAAGAAATTCTCAAATGATAGATTGAGCCTGAAATTCTAGTTTTGGATGTATAAAGCAAACGTTTAACATTAAACTTCAAATATTAAGCATAGATTAACATAGGCCAAAATATCATAATTATTTGTTTGTTTGAAGCTTCGATTTTTGGTTTGTTTTTTGTTTTTTGAAACATGGTCTCACTCTATCATCCCAGACTGGAATGCAGTGGGGCAAACACGGCTCACTGCAGCCTGGACTTCCTGGATAATCAAGCGATTGTCCCACCTCAGCCTCCCAAAGTGCTGGCATTACAGGCATGAGCCACCATGCTTTGCCTGAACCTGCTGTTCTATATATTGCAGTTTAAATATTTCATCAGAGTTGTTATTAACATCAGAAAACCTGAAACTGCTACTTAGATACTTGGCCATCACGTGGTACTGGTTTCTTAGACTATAATAGAAAGTACATTTTTAAAGATTTGTTTACCTCCCTTACAATAGTGATACTCTATGGTTCTCTGAATAAAGGTAAATTTTCTTAATAATACTCATTTTATAAATGACATTTTTCTACTAATTGAATTGTGATATATATGCATAGCAGTGCAAATATAAGTGTACAGCTCAATAAATTCCTAAAAACTGAACACACCTACATAACCAGAGCTAAAATTATTTTTTAAACACAAAAATACCAAATAATAGCAGCCTCTTGTAAGTACATATCTCCCAAAAGTTACCACTATCCTAATTTGTGGTATCATAGATTAAATAGCTAATGGATTGGTTTTGTTGTGAAATATATATGTAGATATGTATACATATTGAATCATATACCGTGTCTAAATATTTCTCCCAATATTGTTTTAAAATTCACCTGTAGTATTAAAAAGATTTATAGTTCATTTAATATTGTTGTGTAATATTTCATTTGGTATATATTCCATATATATTCCATAGTTCATTTATCCTAATGAACGTCTGGATGGTTTCTGATTCAACACTATTATAAATAGTGCTGCTATGAACATTTTAGCACATGTCTTTTGGAGAACACATGTATTTCTGTTGGATGCAGTGGAATTTCTAGGCCATAGGTTATACTTATGTTAAATTTTAGTGGAAGTGGACAAATAGGGCTTAAGAGTTTAAGTTATTCCATATCCTTGCCAATATTTATTACTTTCTATTGTTAACAATTTTAGCCATTCCAGAGCCTGCATACTCATGTTATTTGGGAATTCAGTTTTCATTTCTCTAATGGCTGATAAAGCTGAGCAACTTTCAATATGTTTATTAAATATTTGGTTGTATTTTTTTAAAACATCTGTTCAAGACTTTTGTTCATTTTTCTCTTTGGTTGCTTGTTGTTTTTTAAAATTGGTTTTGAGTCCTTTATGTAGTTTGATATGAGTCCTTTATTGAAAATTTGTGGCATGAATGTCTTCTCCAACTCTCTGGGTTGCCTTTTTATTTTTATTTTTTCATAATTTTAAAAAATTTTTAATCTTTGTGGGTACATAGTAGGTGTATATATTTATGAAATACATGAGATGTTTTGATACAAGCATTACATTTGAAATAATCACATCATGGAGAATGGGGTATCCATCTGCTCAAGCCTTTATCCTTTGTATTACAAACTATCCAATTAGATTCCTATAGTGGTTTCAAAATGTACAGTTATCATTGACTATAGTCACCCTGTTTTGCTATCAAATAGTAGATCTTAATCATTCTTTCTATTTTTTGTACTCATTAACTTTCCCCACATCCCACCCCCAGAAACCCCCACCACCCTGCCCAGCCTCTGGTAATCATTCTTCTATTCTCAAATCTCCAAAAGTACAATTTTTTTTTTAGACGGATTCTTACACTGTTGCCCAGTCTGGAGTGCAGTGGTACAATCTTGGCTCACTGCAAGCTTCACCTTCTGGTTTCAAGCAGTTCTGCCTCAGCCTCGCTAGAAGCTGGGATTACAGGCACACACCACCACACCTGGCTAATTTTTATATTTTTAGTACAGAAGGGATTTCACTATGTTGGACAGGCTGGTCTTGAACTCCTGACCTCAGGTGATCTACCTGCCTCTGCCTCCCAAAGTGCTGGGATTATAGGCGTGAGCCACTGCTCACAGCCAAATTGTTTTGATTGTTAGATCCCATGAATAAGTGAGAACATGCTATGCTTCTCTTTCTCTGCCTGGCTTCTCTCACTTAACATAATGATCACCGGTTCCATCTATGTTGTTGCAAATGACAGGACCTCACTCTTTTATGGCTAAATAGTACTCCATTGTATATATGTGCCATTGTGTATATGTATCTGTTGTTAGGCACTTAGGTTCCTTTCAAATCTTAACTATTCTAAACAGTGCTACAATAAACATGGGAATGCAGGTATATTTTTGCTATACTGCTTTCCTTTCTTTGGGGCAGATACATTATAAGTATATATAAAATATTAGTTTGGTGCAAAAGTAATTTAGTTTTTGCCATTGAAAGTAATGGCAATTTAATCTTGTAGTGTAATATTTCACTTGGTAAAAATTCCACAGTTCATTTATCCTAAGGAACATCTGGCTGGTTTCTGATTCAACATTATTATGAATTTGGAGATTCCTCAGAAAACTAAAATTAGTTCTACTGTATGATCCAGCAATCCTACTGCTGGGTATGAGCAACTTTTGAATATATTTAATTAACATATTGAAAGTTGATCACACAAGTTGCTATAATTTAGCAGCTATTATGAAAATTGGGTATCCACACACAGAAGAATGAAACTAGAAGCCTATCTCTATTATTTATATTTATATTGCTCACTTATAGCAATATAAGTGCTAAGACTACATCTACTGTATGATCCAGCGATCCCACTGCTGGGTATGAGCAACTTGTGTGATCAGTTTTCAATATGTTTATTAAATATATGCAAAAGTTGCTCATACCCAGCAGTGGGATTGCTGGATCATACAGTAGATATAGTTTTAGTTTTTTGAGGAATCTACAAATTGTTTTCCACAGTAGATGTAATAATTTAGATTCTCGCCAAAAGTGTACGAGGGTTACATTTTCTCCACATCCTCACTAACATTTGTTATTGCCTGTCTTTTGCACAAGTCATTTTAACTGAGGTCAGATGATATCTCATTACAGTTTTGATTTACATTGTTATGATAATCAACGATGTTGAGTACCTTTTTATATGCCAGTATGCTATTTATATGTCTTCTTTTGAGAAATGTCTATTCAAATATTTTGCCAATTTTTAATTGAATTATTATTATTTTTTCTATAGAGTTGTTTATAACAACTTTTGTTGTTGTCTTTTCACTGGGTTGATGCTATCATTTGCTGTGCAGAAGCTTTTTAGCTTTATATGATCCCATTTGTCCATTTATGCTTTGGTTGCCTGTGCTTGTGGGACTTTACTCAAGAAACTTTTTCCGCCCTTATTACAATGATACGTGAAAAAAAAAAGTTTGCCCAGACCAATGTCCTGGATATTCTCTCCAGAGTTTTCTTGTAGCAGTTTCATTGTTTAAGGCTGTAATTCATTTTGATTTGATTTTTGTATATGGTGAGAGATAGGGTTGTAGTTTTATTCTTCTGTGTATGGATATCAAGTTTTCATAGCATCATTTATTGAAGAGACTGTTTTTTCCCTAGTTTATGTTCTTGACAGCTGGGTCAAAAATGAGTTGACTGTAAGGTGTGTGGATTTGTCTCTGCATTGCCTATTATGTTCCATTGGTCTATGTGTCTGTTTTCATGACAGTATCATACTATGTTGATGACTATAACTCTGTAACATAATTAAAGTCAGGCAATATAATTCCTCCAGTTATGTTCTTTTTGCTCAGGATTGCTTTTACCCAGATTATTCTGAGTTTTTTATGGTTCCATATAAATTTTGGCATTGCTTTTTCTACTTTGAAGAATGTTCTTGAGATTTTGATAGGGATTGTATTGAATTTCTTGATTGCAAATCAACAAATTCAATACAATCCCTATCAAAATGGACATTTTAACAATATTGATTTAGTATGGACATTTTAACAATATTGATTCTCCCAATCCATAAACATGGAATATATTTTTATTTTTGCCATCTTCTTCAATTTCTTTCTCCAGCATTTTGTACTTTTCATTACAGAGATCTTTCACTTCTTTGGTTGAGTTCATTGCTAGGTATTTAACTTTATTGGTGGCTATTATAAATGGGATTCCTTTTTTATTTCCTTTTCAGAATGTTCACTGTTGGCATATAGAAATGCTACTTATTTTTGTATGTTGATTCAGCAACTTTACCAAGTTTATCAATTCTAATATTTTTGTGGCATCTTTAGATTTTTCCAAATATAAGATCATATTATCTGAAAACAAAGGTAATTTGACTTCGTCCATTCCAGTTTGGACGCACTTTATTTCTTTTATCTGATTGCTTTAGCTAAGACAACCAATACTGTGTTGAATAAGAATGGTGAAAGTGTGCATTCCTGTCATGTCCCAGATCTTAGAGAAAAGGCTTTCAGTTTTTCCCCCATTTAGTATGATACCAGCTGTGGGCCTGTCATATATGGCTTTTATATTGAGGTATGTTTCTTCTATCTTCAGGTTTTTTAGGGTATTTTCTCATAAAAGAAGTTGAATTTTGTCAAATGCTTTTCATCATCCAATGAAACGATTGTATGATTTTTATACTTCATTCACTTGGTACGATATATCACATTGATTGATTTGCATATATTGAACCATCTTTGCATTACAAGGATAAATCCCCCCTTGTTCATGATGAATGATCTTTCTAATGTGTTGTTGAATTGGTTTGCTAGTATTTTCTTGGGGACTTTTGCATCAATATTCACCAGAGATACTGGCCTGTAGTTTTAATTTTTTGGTGTGTTTTGTCCGGTTTTGGTATCAGGGTAATACTGGCCTCATAGAATGAGTTCGATAGTGTTCTTTCCTCCTTTACATTTTGGAGAAGTTTAAGTAGGATTGGTATTAGTTTTTCTTTAAATGTTTCATAGAATTCAGCATTGAAACCAAGTCCTGGGCTTTTGTTTACTGGGAGAATTTTTTTTTTTTTTTTTTTTTTTATTTATTTATTTATTTATTTATTTATTTATTTATTTATTTATTTTTTTTATTGCATTTTAGGTTGGGGGGGTACATGTGAAGAACATGGAAGATTGTTGCATAGGTACACACATGGTAGTGTGATTTGCTGCCTTCCTCCCCATCACCTATATCTTTGACATTTTAATCTTGTTACTTGTTATTAGTGTGTTCACATTTTGGATTTTTTTTAATGGTTCAGTCTTCATAGGTTGTATCTAGGAATTTTACCACTTATTCTAGATTTTTCACTTTGAGGACTTATGTTGTTCATAGTAGCCACAAATAATCCTTTGAATTTCTGTTATAGCAGTTGTAACATCTCTGTTTTCATTTCTGATTTTATTTGTTTGGACCTTATTCCATGTTTTCTTTGGCTAAAGTTTCTCAATTTTGTTTAACTTTAAAAAAAACAACTATTCGTTTCTTTTTTGTTTTTTAATTTCAATTTTATTTATGCTCCAATCTTTATTATTTATTATCTTCTAATTTTGGGTTTGGTATGCTCTTGCTTTTATAGTTCTTTAAGGTTTGTCATTAGGTGGTTTTTTGAAGTTTGTTATTTTATTTGATGTAGGCACTTAAAGCTATAAGCTTCCCTCCAAGTACTGCTTTTGCTTTATCCCATAAGTTTCGGTATGTTTTGTTTTCATTGTCATTTATTTCTATTTTCATTCTTAATTTCTTCATTGACCCACTGGTCATTCAGGAGTATATTGTCTAATTTCTATATATTCGTATAGTGTCCAAAACTCCTATTATTATTAATTGTTGGTTTTATTCCATAGTGGCTAGAGAAAATGCTTGATATTATTTCAAATTTTTGTGTGTCTTAAGACTTCTTTTGTGACCTAACGTATGGTATATCCTTGAGAATATAATTCAAGTGCTGAGGAAAGAATGCACATTGAGCAGCTGTTGGATGAAACGTTCTGTAAATATTTATTAGATCCATTTTGTCTGTAAGGCAGTTTATATCTCATGTATTTTTGTTGTTTTGTTTTTTCGGATGTTCTGTTTGGCAGATCTGTCCAATGCTGAGTGTGGGGTGTTGAAGTCTCCAACAATTATTGTGTTGGGGCCTATCTCTCTCTTTAGCTCTAATAATATTTGCTTTAAATCTATGTGCTCCCATGTTGGGTGAATATGTATTCAAATTGTTATATCCTTTTGCTGAATTGACCCCATTATCATTATATAGTGACCTTCTTTGTCTCTTCTTAGAGTTTTTGTCTTGAAATCTACTTTGTCTGAAATGAGTATTGCTACTTATGCTCTTTTTTAGCTTCTATTGACATGGAATATCTTTTTCCATCCCTTTACTTTTAGTCTATTTGTGTCTTTTTATGTAAAGTGTGTTTACTTTAGGCAAAAGATCAACAGGTCTTGTTTTTTTAATTTGCTCAGCTAGTTGATGTCTTTTGATTGGAAAGTTTAGTCCACTTACATTCAATGTTATTATTTAAATGTAAGAACTTACTCCTGCCATTTTGTTATTTGTTTTCCAGTTGTCTTGTGGTTTTCTTTTCCTTCTTTCTTTCCTTCCTGTCTTTTTTAGTTTTTAGTGGAGGTAATTTTCTCTGGTGAATACAATATTCTTTGTTGCTTTTCATTTTTTGTGTATGCATTGTATGTTTTTTGTTTGAGGTTATTTTGAGGCTTGTAAATACTCTTATAACCCATTATTTTAACAAGATAACAATTTAACACTATTTTCATAAAGAAACAAACAGAAATAAAACTAATAAAAACTCCATGCCTTAACTTCATCCCCCTGCTTTTCAATTGTTGTTATTTCTATTTCTATTTTATTTTACAGTTGTGTCTTGACAAGTTGTTGTAATTATTATTCTTGATTGGTCCATCATTTAGACTTTCTACTTAGCATAAGAGTAGTTTACACATCACAGTTATGGTGTTATAATTTCTGTGTGTGTGTGTGTGTGTGTGTGTGTGTGTGTGTGTGTGTACTTGCTATTACCAGTGAGTTGTATCCCTTCAGGTAACTACTTATTGTTTATTAATATCTTTTTATTTATAATTAAAGTAATACTTGTAACATATCTTACACAACAGCTCTTGTGTTGATGAAATCCCTCAGCTTTTGTTTGTCTGGGTTTTTATTTCTTCTTCATATTTGAAAAATATTTTCACCAGATATACAATTCTAGGGTAAAAGGGTTTTTTTCTTCCTTCAGCAATTTGAATATGTCATTCCACTCTCTCTCTTCTGACCTGTAAGGTTTTCACTGAAAACTCTGTTGCCAGACATTTTGGATCCCCATTGTATGTTATTTGTTCTTTTCTCTTGCTGCTGTTAGGATATTCTCTTTATCCTTATCTTTGGGGGTTTGATTATTAAATGATTTCAAGTAGTCTTCTTTGGGTGAAATCTGTTCGGTGTTCTATAACCTTCTTTTACTAGAATATTGATATTTTTCTCTAGGTTTAGGAATTTCTCTGTTATTATACCTTGGAATAAACGTTGTAACTCTATCTCTTTCTCTGCCTCCTCTTTAAGGTCAATAACTCTTAGATTTGCCGTTTGAGGCTATTTTCTAGATCTTATAGGCATGTTTCATTGCTTTTTAATCTTTTTCATTTGAACTCCTTTGTGTATTTTCAAATTACCTGTCTTCAAGCTCATTAATTCCTTTTTCTGCTTTATCACTTCTGCTATTAAAGGCTCTGATGTATTCTTCAGTATGCCAGTTGCATTTTTCAGCTCCCAAATTTCTGCTTGTTTCCTGTTCGTTATTTCAATCTCTTTCTTAAATTTATCTGACAGAATTCTGAATTCCTTCTGTGTTGTCTTGAATTTCTTTAAGCTTCCTCAACACAGGTAATTTGAATTACCTATACAATAGATCACATAACTCTGTTTCTCCAGGATTGGTCCCTGGGGCTGTATTTAGTTTATTTGGCAAGGTCACATTTTCCTGGATGGTCTTCATACTTAATCGATGTTCATGTTTATTGTAGTCTTCACAGTCTGGGCTTGTTTGTACCTGTCCATCTTGGGAAAGCTTTCCAGATATTTGAAATGACTTGAGTTTTGTAATCTAAGATGTATCTGTTTTATGGTGTATCCCAGGCCCAGTAGCACTGTGATTCTTGTAGATGTATTGAGGTACTATCTTGATGGTCTTGGACTAGACCCAGGAGAATTCTCTGGATTACCAGGCAGAGATTCTTGTTTTCTTTCCTTTTTTTCTCTCAAACAAATAGAGTCTCTCCCTCTCCCTCTGTTCTGACCCATCTAATCCTTGGGGTGGAGAGACACGGGCACCCCTGTGGCCATTACCACTAGGGCTGGGTCTTGCCTAAGGTCTCCTGTAACCACTTCCTGGCTTCTGCCTATGTTTGCTCAAGGCCCTGCAGCGCTACAGTCAGCAGGTGGCAAATCCAACTATGCCTGGTTTTATCCTTTAGGGCTGTGAGGTCCTGCAGGACCCCGGCAGGTTTAGAGGTGTCATCCAGTAGTTAGGGACTAGAGTAAAAAACCTTAAATGTTTACCTGACATTTTACTACAGCTGAACTAGTATGCAAACCACAAGACAGAGCATTTCCCGCTCTTCTCTACCCTTTCTAAAGGCAGAAGAGCCTCACTTCATGGCCTATGCCACCACAGTTCCATTGGAAGACTACCATCAATGTTTTCTTTAGGGCTAAGGGCTCTTCAGTCAGCTTGTGGTAAATACTGGTGGCCTGGGACACTCCCTTCTGGGCAGTGGACTCCCCTCTGGCACAGTGCAGGTTCAGAAATGCCATTGAATACCAAGTCCTGGAAGCAGAGAACCCAGAATCCCACTTGGTGTCTACCCATTTGTGGCCAGGTTAGTACCTAAGGTGCAAGACAAAGTCTCTTTCACTATTCCCTCTACTTTTCTCAAGCTGGAGTCTCACATTAAAGCCAGCACAGCTGGGGATGTGCTTAGTCTCACCTAAAACCAGCAAGTCTCAGACCCTCAGTGTAGTACTGGGTATCATTGCTGGTTATTCAGAGCCCAAGTCTCTTCATTTTGTAGGTGATGAGTCCTACCTGGACTGGATCCTTCCCTTCAAGACATAGGGTTCCCTTCTGGCCCAGAATGTCTAGAAATGTTTCCCAGGAAGTAGGACCTGAAATGACACCCTCACAACTCTTGACCAGTGCCTATCTTGCTGTGGCTAAGTTGGTATCAAACGTGCAAGGCAGAGTCCCCCCACTCTTCCTGCTGTTCTCCTCAAGCAGTAGGAAGGAGTCTCTTTGGAGCTGTGAGCTGTGCAGCCTGGGGTTAGAGCAGGGATGATGTCAACACTGACTTACCTTCTCTGGCTGGTGCCTTAGTAGTTTGTGTGCCCCCTGAGTCCTCTGGCTCTAGGCCCAGTTCAACACTAGGACTCACCTAAAAGTTGTAATCCTTGTTGCCTAGCTTCCTTTCAAGTTTATTAGAGCCTCAGAGGAGAGCTTTAGTTCACAGTGGCAAGGATTGCAGGAAGTCAAATTCTGCCTGCTGGAATTGGCAATTTTCCTCTGTCTAGGGCTTATTTAAATGCTTAACTGCTCCCTCCATGGGTGGATGCCAGCTGATTTTGGTCCAGTTTTTCTTTCTTCTATAACAGGATAGCACTGTGTTTAATGCCTCAAAATTGCTGCACTCTCCCTCTCTCTATTGCACAGAAACACTCCACACCACACTGCTGCTGCCAGAGGGTGAGAGGAGTGGTGTCTATCCTCTCACCCTCTTTTATCTACCTCTTCAGTACCTCTTTCAGTGATATGAAGTTAAAACCAGGTAATGTGATAGCTCATCTGACTTTTTGTTCTTATAAAGGTTTTTGTTTGTTTGTTTGTTTTTTAGTGTAAACTGTTGTTAAATTTGTATCCTTGTGAGATGATCAGTAGAGGTTTCTCTTCTGCCATCTTGATCCACCCCTCTCCTCTATTTTTAGTTTTTTGAGAAACTCTATACAGTTTTCCATAAGGCTGAACTAATCTATATTCCTATCAACTGAGTAATCGATTTCCCATTTCTCCACATCCTGGTCAAAACTGTTATCTTTCATCTTTTTCAAAATATCCATTCTGGCAGGTACCAGATAATACCTTGTGGTTATAATGGGCATTAGTGATGTTGAGCATTTTTAAATTTATCTATTGGCTATTTGTATATTTTCTTTTGAAAATATCTATTTAGGTCCCTTGTCCAGTTTTAAATTATAGTGTTTTCTTTCCATAGAGTGTTTTGAGTTTCTTATATATTTTGTATATTAACTCTTTATCTGATGTATGGCTTTCAGAATTTTTTCCTGAATCTGTAGGTTGTCTCTTCACTCTGTTGTATAGAGTGTATAAACACTTTTGTTGTGTATTTTATTTTTTTATTGAACTAGACTGCATTATTCTGGTTGGTTATTTAAAATATCTCCTGCAGCATATTAATTAGTCCTCCAAAATATCATTACAACAAGTATCCAAATCTTTATCCCAAACATGCCCTCCTCACTAGGCAAAAAGTAATGGACATTTCCTGTAGTCTTAAGTGATTATTCCTGATTAATGTTTATGCCATATTGATTTTACAAGAAGTTACTTCTGTCATTTTCTGCAAGATTTTCAGCAAAGAATGTCCATTAAGCAGGCTATTGGAAAAATATATTCCTACAAAAGTCTTTCATCTACAAGGTAAAAATAATTTATAAGATTATGTAGCCCAATTGAAGAAGTCTAGTAAGTATACATTCTATCTTTCTTATCTTCTCTGATTTGATTGGGAAATAAATAGCATTTAAGCATTTAAGCATGCAATAAATAAGATTGTCTTCAGAGGGATAATATGTATAAGATCACATTTATGAATACTAGGATCAATTTAATATCCTTTGTAGAAAAACCAATTATCAAAATAAGCATTTTACCTTATTTAGATTAAAAAGAGAAAAATGCTTTCATGACAAAAAAAATCATATTTATTAACCAAGTAAATAAATATGTGAATATAAGTGCTTATTAACAGTGCATTGCTCTGTTAAATGAACCATTTAAAGGAGACAGAACTAGTTGTCGTAGCTATTTTATACAATAAAACATAGATTTCAGTTTACTTTTGTATCCTTGTACTAGAACCTAATAAGACCAATAACTCATTTTATCAGTTCAATATATTTAAACTAGATTTTTCTTTTAAATCACATGTTAAGATTGCTCTTTAAAAAAAAAAACAGATGAAACTCGCTTCAAGTACCTTATTTTATTTATAATCATGTTGGACTTGTGTGCCTTTATCTTCTAATTATGAGAAACTTTTTTTTTTTTTCAACATCCTCTCCTGCTTTCCAGGTTTACCATTTTAGGACGTACCATTGATTTGACTTTCCATTCCAAACTGGTATATTTAAGATATTCAGTGAAATTCATTATTCTATATCTTCAGGGACTACAGCTGGGCCTTCCTTGGCAGAAATATAAACTACCTGCACCAGTTCTCTAGGTTTTTTTTTCTATTATCCTACTTTTTTTTCAGATGTTTTTGTTTGTTTGATTGCTCAGTCAACCAGTATACCTTTCACCCACTAAACACATGTGTCACAAATGTAGACTCTCTTCCTTTGTTTAGACAGTATTTTTTAAAGAAAATTTATTTATTTTTGTTAGTTATTGACAAAGTATAATGTATGCATTTATGGAGTACGAAGTGACACTATAATATCTGTATACAATATCGAATGATTCAATTGAGCTAATTAAGGTAACCATCACCTCAAAACCTTATTTATTTCTCCTGTCTAAATGAAACACTGTACTCTTTGATCAACATCCACCTGTTACCCTCCCCCAGCCAGTCCCTGGCTTCTGGTAACCACGGTTCTGCTTTCTTCTGTGTTAGCTTCTTAGTTTCCACATGTGGCATTTGTCTTTCTATCGCTGCATTATTTCACTTAGCATAATGTCCTCCAAGCTCATGTATGTTGTTGCAAATGACATAATTTCTTTCTTTGTAAAGGCTGAATAGAATTTCATTGTGCATGTATACTACATTTTTTATCCATTAGGTAAACACTTAGGTTTATGCCAAAATTTGATAATTATAAATAAATCTATGGTAAACATGGGAGTGCAGGCATCTCCTTGACATACTGATTTCAAATCCTTTAGATATACTAGTGAAATTGTATTTTTACTGTTTTGAAGAACCTCGATACAGTGTTCCACAATGGTTGTACCAAATTACATTCCCAGCAATAGTATAGTAGGGTTCTCTTTCTCCACAGCCTCCCCAACACTGTTATCTTTCATCTTTTTGATAATAGCTGTCCCAAAAAATGAAAGAATATACCTCATTGTGGTTTTAATATGCACTTCGCCAATAATTAGACATGTTGAACCTTTTTTAAATGTATCTGGCAGCCATTTGAATGTCATCTTTTCTTTTAAGAAATATTTACTCTGACCATTTACCTATTTTTAATCAGATTTTTTGTTTACATTCTATTGAATTGTTTGATTTCTTGCATATTTTGAATATTAACTCCTTATTAGATGTATGGCTTGCAAATATTTTATCTCAATTCATAGACTGCCTCTTCATTCTGTTAATTTTTTTCTTTACTATACAGATGTTTTAAGTGTGATGTAATCCTATTTCTCTATGTTTGGTTTTGTCCCCTGACCTATCAGGGTAAAATTTTAAAAAAAATTGTCCAGACAATTATTGTGTAGTTTTTCCCCTGGTTTTTTTGTTTTGTTTTGTTTTAGTACTTTTAAAATTTCACTTTTTACTTCAAAATTTTTTTAACTCATTTTGAGTTGATTTTTATATGTGGCATGAGATGAGGGTCCAATTTTGTTCTTCTGCATGTGGATATCCAAATTTCCCTATTTCCTTTATTGAAGAGACTGCCTATTTTTTATATTTTGTTTTAGGCACCTTTATTAAAAATCAATTAACAATAAGTGAATGGGTTTATTTTCTGGCTCTCTGTTCTGTTCCCTTGGTTGATGTGTCTATTCTTATGCCAGGACCATGCTGTTTTAATTACTATCATTTTGTAATATACTTTGAATTCAGATATTGTGAGGCCTCCAGCTTTTTTTTTTTTTTTTTTTTTTGAGGTGGGTAATGTGTGCAAGATTGTCTTGGAAATTTGTGTTTTCTTGTGGTTTTATATAAATTTTAGTTATTTTTACATTTCTGTGAAAAATGAATTTACATTTTGATAGAATTTTCATTCAATATGTAGATCATTTTTGGTAATAGGGACAGCTTGTTTGTCTACTGAGACAGAGTCTCACTTTGTCACCCAGGCTAGAGTGCAGTGGCATGATCTTGGCTCACTGCAACCTCTGCCTCCCAGGTTCAAGTGATTCCATGCCTCAGCCTCCCAAGTACTTGGGATTACAGGCATGTGCTGCCACACCCATCTAATTTTTTGTATTTTTAATAAAGACGGGGTTTCAATATGTTGGCCAGGCTCATCTAGAACTCCTGTCCTCAAGTGATCCACCCATCTCAGCCTCCCAAAGTGCTGGGATTACAGGCGTGAGCCACACATCTGGCTAATAGGGACATTTTAACAATATTAATTCTTCCAATATGTCAACATAGACTATCTTTACGTTTATTTGTGTCATCAATTTCTTTCATCAAAGTTTTGAAATTTTTTAGTGCGCAAATCCTTTACATCCTTGGTTAAATGTATTCCTAAGAATGCTTTATTCTAGGTAGCTGTTGTAAATGATTTTTTTTTTATTTCTGTTTCAGATGGTTCATTGTTAATGCATAGAAACACTACTGACTTTTGCATGTTGATATTTTTAATCCTGCAGCTTTACTGTATTCATTTATTAGTTATAACATTTTTTTGTGGAGTCTTTAGGTTTTCATACATAAGATCATGTCATCACCAAACATGAACAATTTTCTTCTCTTTTCACATTTGGAAGTCTTTTATTTCTTTTTCTTACCTAATTGTTCTGGAAAGGAGCAATATAGTCACTTTCAGTACTATAGTATATAAAAATGGTGAAATTAGATATTCATGTCTTGTTCCTGATCTTATGCGGAAAGTTGCCCTTATTTTCATCATTAAGTATAATGTTGGCTGTGGCTTGTCATGCATGGCTTTTATTGGGTTCAGGTACATTCCTTCTATAATTAATCCATTGGGAGAATGCTGAATTTTCTCAAATGCTTTTTTCTGTCTCTAATGAAATTGATCATATGTTTTTTGCCCTTCATTCTATTAATGAGGTGTATCACACTTATAAATATGGATTATGTTGAACCATCCTTGCATCCTTGGGATAATTTCTACTTGATCATATTAAATGATTAAGTGATTCATTTAGTACACTGTTGATTACATATTGCTAATGTTTTGTTGAAGATTTTCTCATTTATTTTCATTTGGGATATTGGCCTATAATTTTTTTTTTTTCTTATAATGTCCTTGTTTGGCTTTGGTACCAGGATGATTCTACCCTCATAAAAAAAAATTTGAAAAGTACTCATTTTTGGAAGAGTTTGAGATGGATTTATATTAGTTCTCCTTTAAATGTTTGGTAGAAATCAGAAAAAAACATCAAATCCTGAACATTTACTTGATGGGAGATATTTTATTACTGATTCTCCCTTTAATGGTTATTTTTATATATTTTCTATTTCTCCATGATTCAGACAGAATAGGTTTTATGTATCTACGAATTTATCCATTTCTTCTAAGTTATTCATTGGTTGGCATATAATTATTCAAAGTAATCTTTTATGATTCTTACATAGCTATAGTATCAGTTGAAATTCTTTTTTTCTGATTTTAGATTGTTGAGTTGTCTCTCTTTTGTTAGTCTAGGTGAAGTTTCATTGACTATGTTTATCTTCTCAAAAAAATTCTTGATTTCATGGATTTTCTTCTATTGTTTTTCTAGTCTCTATATTATTTATTCTCTAACCTTTATTTTCTTAATTCTTCTAGCTTGGGGCTTAGTTTTTTTTGTTTTTTTTTTTTTTTTTCTTTTTCTTTTCTTTGAGGTATAACATTAAGGTATTCATTTGAGATTTTTAAAACATAGAACCGCTTTTTTTGTATCCAATAAGTTTTGGTATGTTGTGCTTCCATTATTGTCTGTCTCAAGTTTTTTAAAATTTCTCTTTTGATTTCTACTTGACCCATTGATTGTTCAAGAGTGTGTTGTTTAATTTCCATGTATTTGTGAATTTTCCAAGATTTCTTCTGTTTTTGATTTGTAATTTCATATACTTGTAATTAGAAAAAATATTTGATAATTTTCAATTTATTCAATGTGTTCAAACTTGTTTGTAGCCTAACCATGTAATCTATCCTGGAGAATGTTCCATGTTTCCTTGAAAAGAACATGTATTCTTTTGATGGAATGTTCTCTATATGTCTATTACATCCGTTTGGTCTAAGGATATTTCAAGGCTGATGTTTTTCTTTTTATTAATTTCCTGTCTGAATGATTTGTCCATTGTTGAAAGCAGGGAACTGCTTTCAACATCCTCACTATGATTGTATTGCATTTCATATCTCCCTTCAGATCCTTTAAGATTTCCTTTATGTATTTAGGTCCTCCAATGTTGGATGTGTTATATATTTACACTTGTTATATCTTCTTGATAGATTTGTCCTTAAATATTATGTAATAACCTTTATCTTTTTTACTGTTTTTGAGTTAAGGTCTATTTTAAGTATAGCTAACTTTGGTCTCTCTCTTTTGGTTTCCATTTGCATAGAATATTCTTTTATGTTCCCTCCTTTTCAGTCTGTGTGTGGTCTTAAATGTGAGTTGAATCTATTTGGGTAGCATATAGTTGGGTCTTGTTTTTTAAATAAAGTCAGTCTTCTATGTCTTTTTATTGGAAACTCTAATTTATTTGTATTCCAAGTAATTCGTGATAGGTCAAAACTTTTTCCTGCCATTTTGTAATTTATTTTCTGCCTCTTTGAGCTTTTATTTTTGTTTATTCATCATTTCACTTTTAAAACATTATTATAGTTGAATACTAAAACAAAGACAATAGCAAGTAGTGAACATATTATGATTACAATCCTTCACTCATTCACTACTGCTCACCAAATGCCAGCAGTGAGTGTTACTCACTCCTCCTTTTATAAATTTTGGCACTGAACACCACTTCTAGGATGATGTTTACCATCCTCATATGTTTATCCAATGTAATAGTGCTGTCTTTTCTGATTTGAATCAAAGTACACCAGTTCTACTTGATCTATTTCATCAATGTCTTCTATTTCCTTCCTGTCAGGTAGGAGTTTACCCAACTAAGAGAGCTTATCATGAGAGAGAAAACCATTCTCAGGAAAGTTGACCTTGAATTTGATGATTAGGTGATGCTTTTCCTATGGTCTATGAAAAATTGGCATGATTTCATTTAGCACATACTTGATATCTTCATGCTTGACATTCGGACCCGGGCGAGAGGTGATGACTATAGTTCAGTAGCCCATAGTGGATATCAGTTTTGGAAACCACACTATATTTCAACCAGCTGTATGTCCATAGATATGAAAGAGTCTTCTTGTGAAGTAAAAACATTATGGTCCTTTTCATCTAACTCAAAGATATCTCCTGGTTCCAATCCTGATTCTTTGTCTCATTCACCATGAAATGTTATCTTCTGGCCCTCTTTCATGACTTTGTCAACATGAACTTTTAGAATATTTTTCCCTTAAACTATCTTCCTTCTATTTCAGTTTTTACATCTATCTTTAGGACTGATTCATTCTCCATGAGCCCGGCACTCCATGCATGCATACAGACTAAGTTTGCTGAATGATTTGAGGTCCTATCTCGTGAATTTGTATTTGCAGTCCAGTAACTTGGCAATTGGGACAGCACTATACTTCTCTCCCATTTCCACCCACCCACTTCTGCCTTCACATTACTCACAAATTACATTCTTTTGAGGTGCCAATTTTCTTGTACCACCATATACATTTTCTAAGGTTTTTGAGAGCTGATACACAACAATGTTACTCCTCTTTCTCTCTGCATTCTTCTTCCTTCATAAATAATTATATCGAAGATGTCCATGGGGGACCCAGAATTGCCACTTGCTTAGCCCTCTTATTTACCTGTTATCTTCCTTTGTTGAATAATTCCCTTTTATTAGCATCAGAAATAACTTTGTAAGCTTGAGAAATCTGTTTAAACTTCCTCCTTCATTTGGATTTTTATCAGGGTGGTACTTCAAGGCCAGGGTCCCATGAGCCTTTTTCAATTTTTCC
Organism: Ateles fusciceps; assembly: GCA_036589455.1. Classification (NCBI taxonomy): domain Eukaryota; kingdom Metazoa; phylum Chordata; class Mammalia; order Primates; family Atelidae; genus Ateles; species Ateles fusciceps. The sequence goes on along the minus strand of JAZHEH010001266.1, from coordinate 8,922,217 downwards.
TTAGTGGTACTTTGTTTGACCCTCCAAAACATCATGGAAAGTGGTTTATTTCACCATTTTCTATAGCTCATGAGGGGGATGGGGCAAATCTGAGAAGGTAGAAAGGACTGTGTAGCTTCATGCTGCTCAGGCAGCTGCCACTTCTCTGCCTCTCCTGAGTGTTCTGGAAAGTTCCACCTGGTGAACTGAAGCCCTTGCTGTCTGTCTTCTTGTTTTTTATTTACATATTTTCTTCCTCTGTTGCTGTCATCATTTGTGACTTAATAGTTTTCTGTAGTGAATTATTTATATTTATATTTTTAAAATCTAGTATAGATTTTTACTGTTTGGTTATAAGACTTACATAAAACATATTTATAACGAACTATTTCAATCTGATAACAATTTAACCTTGATTGCATTTGATTTTGTAGAGTTACAAAACTCTACACTTTTACTCTACCCCACTACATTTTATGTTTTTGTTGTCAAAATGTGCATCGTTTTATAATTTGTATTCCTTGAAAATTAGATTTTACTTATTGTTTTGACACATTTTTATTAACTATCATACTGATATAAAATTGGTATAAATATCACCATGTCAGTCTAGAGTATCTTGAATATGATTCTGTATTACTTATCCCATGAATTTTTGTGCTTTCGGATGTTTAAGATAATGATTAGTGGTCTCTGGTAGATTTTAAAGAATGTCCTCTCGTCATTCCAGTAGGACAGGCCTAATGGTAGTGAACTATATTAGTGATACAGTTTGGCTGTGTCCCCACCCAAATCTCACCTTGAATTGTAATAATCCCCATGTGTCAAGGGCAGGGCCAGGTGGATATAATTGAATCATCAGGGCAGTTTTCCTCATACTGTTCTCATGATAGTGAATAAGTCTCATGAAATCTGATTGTTTTATAAGTGGCCATTCCCCTCCACAAGCTCTCTTGCCTGCCACCACTTAAGACATAATTTTGCTCCTCCTTTGTCTTCTGCCATGATTGTGAGGCCTCCTCGGCCATGTGGAACTCTGAGTCAATTAAATCTCTTTTCTATATAAATTGCCCAGTCCTTCATATGTCTTTATTAGCAGCATGGGAACAGACTAATACAGTAAATTGGTACCAGGAAGTAGTGAGGTGCTGCTATAAAGATACCCAAAAATGTGGAAGTGACTTTGGAACTGGGTAACAGGTGGAAGTTGTAATATTTCAGAGGACTTAGAAGAAGATAGGAAAATGTGGGAAAGTTTAGAACTTTCTAGAGACTTGGAGGGCTCAGAAGAGGAGAGGAAGATGTGGGAAAGTTTAGAACTTTCTACAGATTTGTTGAATGCCTTTGACCAAAATCCTGACAGTGATATGGGCAATGAAGTCCAGGCTGAGGCGGTTTCAGATGGAGATAAGGAAATTGTTGGGAACTGAAGTAAAGATCACTCTTTCTATGCATAGAAACTGGCAGCATTTTTCCCCATGCCCTAAGAGTCTGTGGGACTTTGAACTTGAGAGAGATGAAATTTCTAAGCAGTAAAGCATTAGAAAAAAAGCAGAGCATAAAAGATAAAAGTTGGAAATGTTTGCAGTCTGACAATGCGATAGAAAAGAAAATCTCATTTTCTGGGAAGAAATTCAAGCTGGCTGCAGAAATTGGCATAAGGAGGAGCCAAATGTTAATCACCAAGACAATGGGGAAAATGTCTCCAAAGCATGCCAGAGACCTTTACCCACAGCTCCTCCCATTATAGGTCCAGAGGTCTGGAAGGGAAAAATGGTTTTGTGGGCTGGGTCCAGGGCCCCCCTGCTGTGTTTAGCCTAGGGACTTGATGCCCTGTAACCCAATCGCTTCACATCCAGCCATAGCAAAAAGGGACCACTGTACAGCTCAGGCCATTGCTTCAGGGGGTACAAGTGCAAGCCCCAAGCCTTAACAGATTACACATGGTGTTGGGCCTGCAGGTGCATAAAAGTCAAGAATTGAGGTTTGGGAACCTCCACCTAGATTGCAGAAGATGGGTGGAAATGCCTGGATGTCCAGGCAGAGGTGTGTTGCAGGAACAGAGGCTTCATGGAGAACCTTTGCTAGGGCAGTGCAGAAGGGAAAGTGAGATGGGAGCCCCCACACAGAGTCCCCCACTGGTGCACTGCCTTGTGGAGCTATGAGAAAAGAGTTACTGTCCTCCAGAACCCAGAATGGTAGATCCACTGACAGCTTGCACTGTGCACCTGGAAAAGCTGCAGACAATCCCAGCCTGAGAAAGCAGCTGGGAGGGGGCTGTACTCTGCAAAGCCACAGGGGTGGCACTGCCTAAGCCCATGGAAACCCAGATCTTCCATCAGCATGACTTGGATGTGAGACATATATCAAAGGAGATCATTTTGGAACTTTAAGGGGAAATGACTGCCCTATTGGATTTTGAACTTGCATGGGACCTGTAGCCCCTTCATTTTGGCCAATTTCTCCTATTTGGAACAAATGTAATTATGCAATACCTATACCCCATTTGTGTCTAGAAAGTAACTAAGTTGCTTTTGATTTTACAGGCTCATAGGCAAAAGGGACTTGCCTTGTCTCAGATGAGATTTTGCAGTGTAGACTTTGAGCTAGTGCTGAAATGAGATAAGAATTTGCAGGACTGTTGGGAAGGCATGATTGTGAAAGGAACATGTGAAATGTGAAAGGAACATGAGATTTGGGAGGGATCATGGGCAGAGTTATATGGTTAGGCTGTGTCCTCGTCCAAATCTCACCTTGAATTTTAATAATCCCCCTCAGGTCAAGGGCAGGGTCAGATAGAAGTAATTGAATAATGGGGGCAGTTTCCTCCATACTGTTCTCATTGTAGTTAATAAGTCTCATGAGATCTGATGGTTTTATAAATGGGAGTCTCCCTTCACAAGTTCTCTTGCCTGCCACCATGTAAGACATGACTTTTCTCCTCCTTTGTCTTCTGCCATGATTGTGAGGCATTCCCAATCATGTGGAAGTATGAGTCAATTAAACCACTTTTCTTTATAAACTACCCAATCTCAGTTATGTCTTTATCAGCAACATGAGAAAAGATACACTTAGCTTTTGTTTATCTGGAAGTCTTTACTTTTGTCTTATTTCTGAAAGACAGCTTTGTTGGATAAAATATTCTTGATTGGCATGGGTTCATTTTTTTCCTTTAGCACTTTGAATATATATTACTTCAGTCCTACCTGGCCTCTGAGGTTTCCACTGAGCCATTCTCTTCTAGCTATATTGGGACTCTTTCTATGTGATATGTTTCTTATCTCTTGCTAGTAGAACTTTTTTCTATGTCTTTGATGTTTGATAGTTTGATTATTATGTGCCATGACAATCTCCTCTTTCAGTTGAATTTAATTGGAGAATTTGGGGATTCCTATACATAATTGTTGGCATTGTTCCTTACATTTGGGAAATTTCCAGCTATTATTTCTTTAAATATGTTTTTTAGCCCTTTTATGCATCTTCTCCTTAAAATCCTATTACACATAGATTTGGTCTCTTGATAATGTTCAGTAACTTCATTCTTATTTTTTTTTTCTTGGCTTCTTTTACTGGTTAATTTCAGATATTCTGTCTTGTAGCTTACTAATTCTTCTGCTTGATCAAGTGTGTTGAAGCTTTTTTATTTATTTATTTTTTATTTTACTTTAAGTTCTGGGGTACATGTGCAGATCTTGCAGGACTGTTACATAGGTATACACATGACATGGTGGTTTGTTGTCTCCATTCCCCCGTTGCCTACATTAGGTATATCTCCTAATGTTATCCCTCACCAATTCCCCCAACCCCTGCTATCCCTCCCCTAGCCCCCTGCCCCCCAACAGACCCCAGTGTGTGATGTTCCCCTCCCTGTGTCCATGTGTTCTCATTGTTCAACACCCACTTATGAGTGAGAACATGCAGTGTTTTTCATAGGTGAACTCCCATTCACAATTGCTACAAAGAGAATAAAATACCTAGGAATACAACTGAAAAAGGACATGAAGGACCTCTTCAAGGAGAACTACAAACCACTGCTAAAGGAAATAAGAGAGTACACAAACAGCTGGAAAAACATTCCATGCTCATGGTTAGGAAGAATCAATATCATGAAAATGGCCACACTGCCCAAAGTAATTTATAGATTCAATGCTATCCCCATCAAGCTACCATTGACCTTCTTAACAGAACTGGAAAAAACCACCTTATACTTCATATGGAACCAAAAAAGAGCCCGCATAGCCAAGGCAGTCCTAAGCAAAAAGAACAAAGCTGGAAGCATCATGACTTCATGCTACCTGACTTCAGACTATACTACAAGGCTACAGTAATCAAAACAGCATGGCACTGATACAAAAACAGAGATACAGACAAACGGAACAGAACAGAGGCCTCAGAAGTAACGCCACACATCTACAACCATCTGATCTTTGACAAACCTGACAAAAACAAGCAACGGGGGAAAGGATTCCCCTGTTTAATAAATGGTGTTGGGGAAAACTGGCTAGCCATGTGCAGAAAAGCTAAAACTGAGCCTCTTCCTTACACCTTATACAAAAATTAACTCCAGATAGATTAAAGGTTTAAACATAAGACCTAACACCATAAAAACCCTAGAAGAAAGCCTAGGCATTACCATTCAGGACATAGGCATAGGCAAGGACTTCATGACCAAAACACCTGTTGAAGCTTTCTATTGCACTTTTTCTTTTACCCATTATATTCTTTATCTCTAGGATTTCTATTTATTATTTTTTTTTAATTTTTAAAATTTCTTTGGTAGTGTTCTCATTTTGTTCATTTATTCCTTCTAAATTTCACTTAATATTTTATTTTTTACATGTATTCTTGAAGTTAATTAAACTTCTTTAAGAAGATTATTCTGAATTCTTTTTCTGCCACTGCATAGATCTCCATTTCTTCAGAGTCCATTGTTGGAGTTTTCTTATTTCTTTTCAGTTTTTCATTTATTTTATTGTTAAATTTCTCTCATTAATTGTCTTTAAATGTATTTTATTTTAGATTTATGGGATACATATGCATGTTTTTCTTTTTTACATAGCTATATTGTGTACTGATGAGGATTGGGCTTCTAATGTATTCATTAACCAAATATTGAACATTGTACCCAATAGATAATTTTTCAAAACTCACCCCCATATCTATTATTTTGGAGTCCCCTGGTGTCTATTTTTTTATCTACCTATCCCCCCATTGTTTAGTGTCCACTTATAAGTGAGAATATGAGATACTTGATTTTCTGTTTCTGCATTATTTTGCTTAGAATAATGGCCTCTAGCTCCATCAGTGTTGCTGCAAAGGACATGATTTTATTCTTTTTACGGCTGGGTAGTATTCCATAGTGTATAGATACAATCTTATCTTTATCCAATTAATCATTGATGGACATTTAGATTGGCTTTGTGACTTTGTACTGCAATGAATGTATGAGTGCAGGTGCCTTTTTATATAATTATTTCTTTTCTTTTGGGTGCATACCCACTCATAGATTTGCTGGGTCAAATGGCAGTTATGTTTTTAGTTCTATGAAAAATGTACTGTTTTCCATAGAGGTTGAACTGATTTACATTCCCATGAACAGTGTATGAGTGTTCCCTTTTCTCCACATCCATGACAACATATGCTATGTTTTTATAGTTTATCAATAGCCATTTTGAATGGTTTTACATGATATTTCATTATGGACTTAATTTTCATTTATCTGATCATTACTGATGTGGAGCATATTTTTACATGTTTGTTACCCAAATGTATGTCTTTTTTTGACAATAGTGTAGTTCATTTTGTTTGCCTACTTTTTAATAGGGTTTTTGTTTTTTGCTTGTTTAGTTGTTTGAGTTCCTTGTGGATACTGGATATCAGTTATTTGTCAAATGCATAGTTTGCAAATATTTTCTCTGATTATTTAAGTGGTCCATTTACTCTGTTGATAATTTCTTTTGCTGTGCAGACACTTTTTGGTTTAATTAAGTCCCATTTGTCTATTTTTGTTTTTGTTGCATTTGCTTTAGGGTGTCACTATAAATTCTTTGCCTAGGGAAATGTCCAGAATAGTTTTTCCTATGGTTTATTCTAAGATTTTTATAGTTTAAGGTCTTACTTTTAAGTCTTTAATCCATTTTGGATTTCAAATTTGTTTATCCAAAGGACCAACTTTGTTTCATCAAGTCTTTTTTTTAGGTTTTTGTTTGTCTGTTTCAATGCCAGTTAGTTATTCTCTGATCTTTGTCGTTTTTCTTTTGCTAGTTTTGCTTTTGGTTTCTTTTGGCTTTTCTAGTTTTTTAAGATATAATGTTAGGCTGTTAATTCGATATTTTTCTAGATTTTGAATGTAGACATTTAGTGCTATAAACTTTGCTTTTAACACTGCTTTTGCTCTTTTCCAAAGGATTTGATATTTGCTGTCTCTATTTTCATTTGTTTTGAACTTTTTAAAATTTTTCTCTTAATTTTGTTGTTTACCCAAAGGTCATTTAGGAGTAGATTATTTAGTTTCCATTTGCTTGTGTAGTTTTGAGATTTCGTCTTGGCGTTGATTTCTAATTTTATTCCACCTTGATCCAAGAAAATATTTGTTATAATTCTGAGTTTTCTGAATGTATTAAGACCTGCTTTATGGCCAAGCATATGGTTGATTTTGGAGAATGTTCCATGCATAGATGAAAAGAATGTGTATTCTGTGGTTGTTGGATGCAATGCTCTGTAAATGTCTTATATGTACATTTGTTCTATAGTCCAGTTTACATCCAGAATATCACTGTTTATTTTCTGCCTTGATGATCTGCCTGGTGATGTCACTGGAGTATTGAAGTCTCGTACTATTATTGTATTGCTATCCATTTTTTTCTTAGGTCTAGTAGTGTTTGTTTTTTGAATCTGGGTGCTTCAATATTAGATGCGCATATATTTAGAATAGTTAAATCTTCGTGTTCTAGTGAACCTTTACCATTATCTAATTCATTTTTGGTCTGTTTTTACTATTATTTAAAATTTGTTTATCTAATGAAGGGATGGCTACTCTGGCTCACTTCTATTCTTAATTTGTGTTATATATCATTTTCTATCCCTTTACTTTGAGTCTGTAGCTGTCTTTAGCCATTACATCTGTCTCTTGTACAGAACAGATGGTGGAGTCTTATTTTTTAACCCAATTTGCCACTCTGTATCTGTCAGGAATGTTGAGGCCATTTACATTCCAGGTTAATATTATTATGTGAAATTTTGTTCTTGTCATAGTGTTGTTAGCTAGTTGTCTTGGAGTTTCAGTTGTATAATTGTTTTCTAGGATTTGTGAATTTTGGACATATGTGTTCTTTTATGATGGTGAATAGTATCCCTTCTTTTCAATGTTTAGAACTCCTCTGAGCCAGTCAAGTGATGACAAATTCCCTTAGCTTTTCTTTGTCTGGAGAAGACTTTATTTATTTTTCATGTATGAAGGTTAGTGTGACAGAATACAAAATTTTTGGCTAGCTTCCCACCCCCATCCCCACCCCAAGGCTAAAAATCTCCTCCTAAGCTCTTCTGGCTTATAGATTTTCTGCTGAGAAGTCTGCTATTAGTTTGATAGAATTTCCGTTACAGGTGAGGCTTCTCTATTACCACTCTTAGCATTTATTCCTTCCTGTTGACTTTGAATAGTTTGATGACTATATGCCTTGGTGTGGTTTTTCTTGGACTGTATCTGGCAGGAGTTCTCTGAGTTTCTTGTATCTGAATATTTAAATATTTAGATTTTTCCTGAATTATTTCCTAAAATATATGTTACATACTTTTTACTTTTTTCTTCCTCACCCTCTGGAATAACTGTAACTCATAAGTTTGAACACTTGACACAATCCCATACTTCTCAAAGGATTTGCTCAGTGTTTAAAATTCTTCATTTTTGCCTGAGTGAGTTAATTCAAAAGGCCTCTCTTTCAGCACAGAAATTATTTCTTTCACTCAATATAGCCTATTGTTAAATACTTCAACTGTGTTTTGTAATTCCTTTAATTGATTTTTCATTTCTAGGAATCCTGTTTAGTTTTTTTGCAATGATGTCAATCTCTTCTTTACATCCTGAATTGCTGCTGTGATCTATTTATATTGCTTCTTAGCTTTCTCTTGGATCTCATTGAGCTTCTTTAAAATCAACATTTTGAGTTCTTTATGTGGTATTTCAAGCATTTCATTTTGGTTAATAGTCATTGCTGGAGAGTTAATGTAGTCCCTTGAGGGTGTTGTGACACTTTGTTCTTTTCCCTACTTTTAGAGGTTCCCCCCCCTCCCCCCGGCTCTTTCTCCTCTGGATAATCTATCTCTTCTTATTTTTTGAATTTGATTTCATATGGATGAAATTCCCTACCCTACCCCAGTTTTGGAAGTGTCTGTAATATATGTTATCTATGGCCCTTTGACTTTGGTATGGTTGCTTTCGGTGACCAAGAATCTGTTTTTAAGTTCCTTGGTTATAGCTAGCCTTTTTATATTGCCTTTTCTAAATGCTGGTTGTAGTAGCAATGTACTGGGCATGTGAGTATGTTTACTGGAACCTATGGGGCTGAGGTGGTATTGGTATCAGGAAGCTTATCTTGTTACCCAGTGCTGTGATTCACCTTTCCACTAGGGTTCTGTGCAACCCAGGCTAAGAGGGAACACCTTGTTTCTCTGAAGCCGTGGAAAAAACTTGAGGAGACAGTGAGAGGAAAAGATATTGAGAAAGCTGTAGGCATTTTCCCATGAGAACTGGGAAAGCAGAAGTTCTCTACAGCCCAGAACTGAGAGGATGAAATCATTTTTAATCCAGGCTCACAGAAAGTTAGTCATTGTTTGGTAACCTGGAAGAAGTAGCCACTGCAGGCAGTTTAGTCAAGGGCCAGAGATTGTTGTAGAGGCTCTGCATTGGGGGAGAATTCTCACAGCCAGAATTGATGGCAAGTGTGGAGAGCACCCCAGCAGTAAGCACTGGAATTGGGCTCTCTCCAGTCACAGGACTGCAGCAGGAACTGTTGCTGAAGCCAAGATTTATCCTGGGATTTGCAGCCAGAGACAGCTTTTTGACTTGGAACCAGTCTGCATATGCCATTGCTGGGTGCCCTGGACTACTCCCTTGGTCAACCAGAAGAGAATGCCCCACCAAGTCTTGAGGAGCAAGAGCAAGGCAGACCCTAGTCTTGCTCACCTGAATTAAGAGTATAGTCCAACCCATCCTTCCCTTGCATCTGTGTGCAGTGACCCTCTCCACCCCACACCCAGGCATATTCCGAGGCATTTGGAGTACCTGGTCACTTGGATTAGTAGCTTGAGTTTTCAGTCCTTTTCTGTGCACAGATTTTGGTGCACTGGAGTACTCTGCATTTCATGCCAAGACATATTTTCAGGCACACATCTGTTCACCTGGATTATCAGCCTGAGGTGCCCCACCTTTTTCCTACAAAATCTTTGTTGTAGCAGTGATTACTTCCCTTCTCACCACGGGATTTATTTCCAGGCAATTGAAGCAATCACTCACCTGGTTTGGGAGACTGAGCCATCCTAGATTAGGAGACTACAAATTCTCCTCTGCAGAAATCTTGGTGCAAAGGTGCATTCTTGCTCCACACCTGGACATATCTCTAGGCTTTTGGTGTACCTACCTTCCTGGAATAGGAGTGTGAGGCACCATTTCCTTCCCATGCAAAGGACTTGGTGCAGTGGCACTTCTGCTCCACACCTGGATGTAACTCCAAGCATTTAGCACACCCACTCTCACATATTAGGTGTTTGAGCTGCCCTGCCCTTCCTGTACAAAGATCTTGTTGTGGTGCAGTTTCTCTGCTCCTTCCCTGGGCATATCACCTACCTTGAGACACAGCTGCCCCTCCACCAGATTAGGAACTTAAGTAGTTTCTCCCATTCCCTACAAAGACCATGTAACAGCAGTTTTTCCAATCATTGCTGGGGCATATTTCCATGCATTTGACACATCTACTTGTATGGATTAGGAGCCTGAGCCGCCTTTCCCTTCAGTTGCAGAGATCTTGGTGCAGTGGTGTTCTCTCTGCTTGACACCCAGACATATCTCCAGGTATCTGGAGCACCAACTCTTCTAGATTAGGAGTCCCTTTGGAAAAGGCCATCCATTTTCCATGCAGATAACTTAAGGCAGTGTGGGTTTTTCAAGTTCATGCCTAGGCACACCTGTAGATGCTTGATGGCTATCCATAAGACTATACCTCAAAGATGGTGCCTGTGCCTAGCATTTGAGAATCCATAGGTGGGTCTGCCCAGTTAAGCCCCAGCCAGCTTGGTCTTCCCCTCCAGGACTGAACAGGGAGCCCAGACTACTGTACTTATTTTTTTTAAATAAGTAGATAGGAGAGGATGGGGGAGAGTTTTAAGACAGAAGAGGAAGTTTCTTTGCTTTTTGGGACACCTAATATATCACTAAAATAATGTCATACTGACTTATAAAAATAGATCACAAATGCTTTCCCTTTCTAAAACTTAGGGCATTCATTTGGTTACAATACATTAATAGAAGCAAAACCACCAATGTATTGATAGAAGCAAAACATTGATAGAAGCAAACCCACCTATGGGGCTGTGGTGGTATTGGTATTAGGAAGCTTATCTTGTTACCCAGTGCTGTGCACTGGTGTCAAAAGATTTCCTATTGTGTTGTGCTGTTCCTCCTCCAGGCCAGTGGGTGGTGCTTATGGGTAAAAGCCAGAGAACTTCTCCCCAGTAAACAAGGATCAAGTATATGCCCATCTACATCATCAGCCACAGTTGATACATATAGGTGTATATACTTATTCCTTGTTTACTGGGAGAAATGTTCTATTGCCTTAGACTCAAGAAGTAATGCAAATTTTCCTCATGTACTGAAGCTTCTCTCACTTTTATCAGCTGTATACCATCATGGGGGCTGCTTGCCCACTTTCTCTTCCCCTGAGATCTGGGTTACTGTTCACTATTCCAGTGAATTCTCATTTTCCTTCTTGAATTAAAGCTCAAAGAGTTTATTTTTATGCTCTGTTTTGCTGTTTCCAAGTGGCTGAGACAGGCTAAAAGCCTCTAGTATGCTCTTTTCTCATCCTGGGAAAACAAAGGTTTGGTTAGCTTTTTTTGGAAATGTTGTGATCTCCTGATCCTTTATACTCCTTATGTCCTTGTAGTAATCTCTGCATTTTTGGAGATAGCCACCTCCTCTGGCTTTTATAGGTATTTTTTGACAGAGATAGGCATTGCCTATTTAGTCTAACCTATGATTCTAGATCAGCCAGATGGTAACAACTCTGGGCAGGCAGGGCTTGTTTTTAGGCGCTCTACACAGCTGGACTACTACCCCTGCTCTGATTTTAGGTGAGACTGCTGATTAGACTCCCTCTGCAGTGAAACCACTGGCTGAGCTCTGCAACTGAGCAGAGCTGTTGGATGGCCACTGCAGTTGTCTCTGATTGGACCAGGTCAATCAGATCTGGGTGGCCTGGTATTCCTGTGGAACTGCTATTTGATATTTGTAATTGAATAAGGTCGTAGACTGAGCCCTGAAACTAGGCTGAGTCACTGCTTGGGATGGATGGGACCAGTTGCTCTGCTCAGTAGAAATGCCAGATTGAGGTTGCTTCCCTAGCTAGGTAGAGTAGCCTTTGAGACTGAACTGAGTACTGTTTAAGCTTCCAAGTTTAACAGAACTAGCTCCCACACTTACTGTAATGTGCTGTGGCAAGTTGTCTACCTCTCTGGGCAGGTAATGCTCTTCATTTCTCAAACATTTTCTACTGTAGTATTGGATACCAAGTCAGTCACTTGCCATTTTAATTTGAATAATTTAGATCAATGAGGTTTTTGTAATATTATGTATTTGCATTTAAGCTCTATGTGGAATAGAATATAGATATCCCTTATTGAAGTAATTTTAGATGTCAGGAAGAAAATAATGTTTCCCCTTCTTATTCTAGATTTTTTTTTTTCCTCTTTCCCTCACTTTTTAAGAGACAAATGGTTGTCACAGCATTTACAGTGAATGTAATATATGAGATTAACCTCTCTGGAGAAAATATTGCCACTTTTATACTTTAATGAGAATGTCTGAGACGGTTTGTAAGAAGAATGGCACCATAATAGGCTGTGAAAGAAAAGGTAGAATGGAGAGATTTTTGAAGACCTCAAGTTACACCTAACTCAGTTTAACAAGTATTTGTGGCCTGTCTCTTCTCTTTAACCTTAACTCTTATCTTATCCCAAGACAATTATACATAACTCAAATTATAAAACTGATCCTAATCTTAACTACCTGCAAATTCAACTCTAGCCATGAATACTATATTAATGTATACTGAAGTGCATTCATTTATTTCTGACTGATATATATTGATATAATCCATTGATGATTGATTAGAATTAATCATACTTTGCTGATGGGGTATAATTTGAATTTTAACAAGCTGTTTTTCTGAAAAGTGGTTGAAATACATATTCATGTTTTTATATTATGGAGACTATGGTGTATTTACAACCTTTTAATCATATATATATAAATCTTTATTGATTAAAGTAATTGATAAATGTAATACATCATAAATATGTAAATAAGCCATAAATATTATCTTGAAAAACTCAAGATTAAATGCTTAGTAAATATTGGAAGATATTTATGGGCTTGTAGGTGATGTTTCTTTTCTCTCTTTCTCCCCTTTCTCTTTTTCCATATTTTTCTAATATGTACAAATTAATTTCATAATTAGAAAAATAATAGGGGAAGATGGCATTGCAAGTATGAAAAAAGTAGAAGCTAAATTATATATCAGTTGGGTCTTATATACAGAGAGAATGCAGAGTTTAAATGAATGCAGAGTTTACTTGATTCAGCAAACCATTTCTATAGGTAGCAAATCTGTATCTATACTTTTCTATAATCCCTTTGACAAGAAAAGTTTGTTTTTTTTTGTAAACTTATTCTGTTGAAATTTAGTCAAGAACAAAGATAGGCTGGGCATGATGGCTCACACCTGTAATCACAGAAGTTTGGGAGGCTGAGGCGGGAGGAGGATTTGAGTCCAAGAGTTCAGAGCAGCCTGGGCCACAATGAAACCCCATCTCTACAAAAAATAATAATTTAAAACAAAAAACAAAAAAACAGGCATGGTGGCATGCACCTGTAATCCCAGTTACTCAGGTGGCTGAGGCAGGAGGATTGCTTGAGCATAGGTGGTCAAGGCTGCACTGAGCTATCATCTTGCCACTACACTCCAGCCTGGGAAACAGAACAAGACCCTTTCTCTAAAAATTAAAATGATGACAATAATTTCTGGTGTTGTATTTCTGATTAAATACTGAAAATGTTCAAGCACATTCTCTGACAAGAAAACATGCAAACTATCTGTCATTATTACAGAAGCAAAAATTAATTTTTCTGACACTTTTATAGAAAGAGAAATATTGCCTTAATGACTCAAGTAAGGCAAGTTTTCCTTTTTTAACAATAGATAGTAGAGGATGGGGGAGAGTTTAAAGACAGAAGTTTCTTTGCTCTTTAGGACACCTAATGTATCACTAAATTAATGTCATATTGACTTATAAAAATAGATCACAAGTGCTTTCACTTTCTAAAACTTAGGGCATTCATTTGGGTACGATACATAGGAGCAAAACCAAGTCAAATATTAACACAAAACACATTATTAAATATTTATTCATTCATTGAGTCAACTTTGAAATTTAGTTTTCAATATATTGTCAGAATTGATAAAGAGATTGCATAGTAACCACTTACTGCCTCATTCATATGTTGATATATTCTACTTACTTTTCATATTTCTATTAACAGCAAAATCCCAAGTTATTAAATGGAAATCAGTCATGTTATCATGCAAGCTATTCTCTTACTAAACATAACTGAATATTTTCTATAAACTTTCTTAATTTCCTTCCTTCCTTCCCTTCCCTCCCTTCTATCCCTCCCCTCCCTTCTATCCCTCCCTCCCTCCCTCCCTCCCTTCCTTCCTTCCTTCCTTCCTTATTTTTTTGAGACGGAGTCTGGCTCTGTTGCTCAGGCTGGAGTACAGTGACAGATCTCAGCTTACCACAACCTCTGCCTCCCAGGTTCAATCGATTCTCCTGCCTCAGCCTCCTGAGTAGCTGGAACTACAAGTATGTGCCACCATGCCCAGCTAATTTCTATATTTTTAGTAGAGACAGGGTTTCGCTATGTTGGCCAGGCTGGTCTCAAACTCCTGACCTCATTATCCACCCCTGCCTTAGCCTCCCAAAGTGCTTGGATTACAGGTATGAGCCACCACAGCCGGCCTAATTGTTTTTCTTTATAAGACATACATAATTCCCAATTAAGATTAAGGACACTAAGTCTAATATCTTTTTTCTCCTTCATCATGTACTCAGCTTATGTAATTTAAGTAATCTAATATATGTAAATATAAATAATATGTCTTTATGCTGCCTTAAAAATATTAAAAGTTGTGCATTTATCTAAGAGCAAGAATCACATCATCTTTCTAGAGCCTTCTTTAGACACAATACAACACACCAAATAATACTGAATGCCTAAGTCTTGTACAATTACTAGAAATTATTCATACTAAATATACTCCTCCAAGGTTTGTTTGAAATGTTATTCTTTCCTTTTTAATCTACTTTCTATTTGTACCTTTATTAAAACTCTAAAATTATTCATTTTATTTGTCCATAATAAATTATAAAATCACCCTTGAGTTAACATTGTGACCTTCTCATTGCCAATCCAAATGAATACATAGGAAACTTGGAAGAAAAAACTTAATGCAAATTCTAGAATAAACAATAAAAAAGCATATCTGTTCAAGCATTCTTTTACCTCAGAAATTTGACATAGATGTGACATATTATTGTAGAAGTAAATAAAAAAACTAATGAAATCTGTTTCCTTTGTGGTCCATTTTAATTTAAGAAAGTAACTGAAAATAAATATTTTTGAAATTTTTATCCAGAATTGTTTTTAAAAACTAAGACACAAAAGAAGGAGACTTGTTTATGTTCCATCCTTCACAGTTGGTTCTGAATTCATCTGTCCAAGGCTAGTGTTCTTACTCTAACTCAGTATTGAGAAACTATAAAATTTCCCTTGAAATGTGTTCAGTAAGGCCAAAGAGCACAATGCTTTAGATTCCCCTGTTTATCCTTCCCATAGCACCGCAGCTCTCTCCAAGGACAACACATCTTTGGTGCTTCACTACAGCTATTAAGTTACTTTTTATAGCTTCAAAATGTCAATTCCAACAAAGCATTAACATCCTAATGAAGCTTCTTTCAATTTCTCAGTTGCCCATGTCTTTCATTCCTGATGCTATCTACCGCAAAGATTTTTGAACTAACTACGTATAAAGCACACATTTACTGAAAACATTTGTAAAGTGAATGTTAAAAAAAAAACTGTCACCTTCTATAAGAATCTTTGTAGATTCTCTTCTCTGTGCAGCCCTGACATTTCAGTAATTGCTTCAACCTTAGTGCAAGCGGGCTTTGTGCTAGCGGGCTTTGTGCTTTTCCTAGATGAAACATTTCCTTGACTCCGTATTTTAAAACTTCTCCGCTTTGATTATTAAGGCACTAAGTTTCTTTTCCTTGGCCAAGGCTGCTTTTAGCCTGTCAACATGTCTGAATCAAGTTTTTCCTCAGTGAACACGGAGTCCCATGGTGAAAAGTGGTTCCATCATTTCCTGTCTCTTAAGACTTGTTCTGGATGAACTAAATGTATCTGTGGAAATTTTTTTTCCTGTTTTTATTTACTTTTTTATTTAATAAAGTAGATTGACATTTGTAACAACTACAAAGCTACTTAAAAGACATAGTTAAAATATGTACATCAGATGTTACTGTCTTCTTTATATGGTTTTTTGACAATTAAGATTATTTCAAATGGAAATAAAACCCTGCAAAGAAGAGTAGATGCTTGAGGAAATAAGCCAAAACAAAACAAATGAATAAGAAGTCACCTCTATTATCTTTGCTTAGGGCAGCACTTTCCAGCGTTTTTGAGTGTTACCTGTTTGAGAGGTGGGATGGGGTGGAAGTGGAGAAGACTCAGATGCAGTGCATTTCAAAGAGAACGCTATGGTCTGAATGTTTGTGGTCCTCAAAACCACCAATGTGATAGTTTAAGGAGGTGGGGCTGTTGGTTGGTGATAAGGTCATGAGGGCTCCACTTATTATGGCAGAAAAGAGGGAGCTAGGGAAATGAACAGACAATTCATTGTGCCCATGTACAAAACTGACGCATTTCTCTTCCACGTACATTTGATTGGCCAATGCAGTAATGTTGAAATGGGAAAAGTTCCCTTGTTCCCATTGCAGGGCATGCAATGGGGGTGTGGCTCTCTTCTTCAGTGCCTCGCTGCTCAAACCTCTAGGGGAGCATACAGAGGGGCATACTTTGGGGCTCTGACCCCACAGCAGTGTCTAGGGTTGGGTGTTTACAGCTCCTGAAGCCCCAGTGTGTTATGTGTTACAGGGTGCTCTTTTAGTTTAGCCGTCTGTAGGTGGCTTGTGTTAGTCAGCTCTATTAGACCCTCTACCTTGTTGCAAGGACAGAGGGCTTTCTGTATCTCAGTTCGTGCCTTGGTGTACTGGAATAATGGGCTTGGAGAATGAATGCAATGTTGTATTGAGTGGAAGTAGTTTTCAGCAGCAGATAGGGGATCCAGAAGGGAGATGGTTTTTCCCTGGAGTTGGGCCACTCTGTGGCCCAAGCTCTCCTCCAACTGCCCTGGCCAAACTCTACCTGGTTCTACCAGTCAATGGCCTGCAGCAGGCCGGTGTGCTCCTACCGTTTGTTCCTCTTGATGTCCGGCTGTCCATGTGTTCCTCTGCTGATGTGCTCTTTTCCACATCCAGCCACTTGTGTGTCTGCCTGCTAGGGTCTCAGGGTTTTTAACAGCACACAATGGGAACATGGCAGGCCAGGGTGATCTTAGGAAATGCAACATTTGGGCGCAAAGGGAGGAGTGCCTGTACTCACCTACATCCGTAGGCACAGGACTGGGAGTGGACCCCTAGCCAGGGACTATGCCCTTTTCTACCCAGGACTCCCCTTCACCCCTTCTGGATCATTTTAAGGGACTGTGCCCTTCCCTTCCTGGAACTTCTGTATTGACATGACAAGCTAAATTAAAGAGGTGAGGAAGTGCAATTCTCCATTCATAAGGAGAAGAGATAATGTAAACAATAGAAATATCTACTTCTTTTATCTAACCTACTAAACTCTATTTCCAAGTATCTTAAAACTCATAATAGAAGACACTTAATACAAAATGATCACATTAAAAGACTTTTAGCCCTATTCTCTCTGCTAAATAATTCCAACTCTTCTCAATCTCTATTATAATCTCTACTTCTAAACTTTTTTTAAAAATTTTATAAATTTAAGTGGTACAAGTGCAGTTTTGTTACATGATTATATTGTGTAGTAGTAAACCCTGGACTTTTAGTGTAACCATCACCCAAATAGTTTTTCTTCATTATTTTTCTGTACTCCTCTTTGAAAGCTGGATATTAATTTATATAGCAAAGGGAGAAGGTAGAAAAGCAGAATAATAGGAAAGCAGGTGAGATTCATATTCAAATCCTAGCTCTAAAATTGACTTGCTGTGTGGTCTTGGACCCATTACTTAATCACTCTAAACTCGGCTTCCTCAGCTGAAATTTAGGGTGACCTGTTATGAAAGTTTTGCAAAACAACTAATGTTTGTGAGCTCCTAATCCAGTGCCTAGTACATAATAAGTATTGAATAAATGAACTAACTTAAGAGATAGGCACATAACCAGGACATATCCTTTTTTTTTCTGTGAAGAATTGTTGTCCTAGAGGCAAAACATGTAGGCTCATGTGTGCTGTTTATTGGAAGTTTGACTTCTGTTCTGAGCCTGTGAAGAGATGCTAATAAGTAATTAAAGTGTTAGAAGTTGTGTGATCTTTCTATTAAAAATGGAGCCAATGGCACTGACACAATTTTCAAGTTTTAGACTTGACACAGTTACTGCAAAGACATTGATTCTGCTTCTCAGTCACCTCATTTTACAATGCACTGTTGTGGTTTAATTCTTAAAGTGCATATGCCGTATTATTAATACATGGATTTTAAAACTTTGGTAAAATTGAGTGTACAATACAATTCATATAAACTCTCTTTTAACTTCAATTACTGTGATCTACAAGAGTTTTTAAATAGTGTATTTATTATTTCATATTCTTATAAGCAGGGATTTCAATGTAGTCCCAAATGCATTGCTATGTTCCATTTTTATATTATAATAATATCTGGAAGGCAAGCTTATGTGTGTATTTCCAGATTCACAATAAAAAGAAAAGGTAATTTCTCATGAGTGATGGTTTTACTAGAGACCACAGTTTTCATAAAACATCCACATTACAATAGCTAAACTGGTTCCAATTTTTCTTAGATGTAAATACAGTATCCATATGTAGCACAAGAAGATTTTCAGCTTTCCTTTCTTTTTGTCAGCCTCTGAAGTCTCTGAATAAGTTAAAAACTGTTTACATTTTCTTCACTGTTCAGCTTCATTTCCATCTAGTT
The DNA here is from genome assembly GCA_036589455.1 of Ateles fusciceps. Lineage (NCBI taxonomy): Eukaryota > Metazoa > Chordata > Mammalia > Primates > Atelidae > Ateles > Ateles fusciceps. The sequence continues at coordinate 8,903,666 of JAZHEH010001266.1, read as the reverse complement.
TAACATGTGTGGTGAACGCGATATATTCATTTTTGCAAGAAAATTCTCTATTCTTCTGACACCATGCATGATTCAGCAAGACACCATCAGAGTCAATAATAGCTCGGGTGAACTGCCTTCTTATCTCAGTTAGACTTTCTGAATATACTCTCACAAAGTAGCCTGCACGTTTTCTCTCTTGTGCCAATGATCAATTATATAATGGTTCTATACAGCTTATATCTCAAATCATGGCATCGTAGGTAACATAATCTTCTTTTGGAAAGAATTTGAAGATATGTACATCAGAAGATATCATCCTGTACATTTGACTTTAATATAATTCCTCTTAAGCCACAGTTTAACCTTCTTCTGGAACCAGTAAAGTCATTTAAACTATCAAGGTGAGCTGCTGATCCCTCAATGCTGTTCACTGTAATCACACAGCAGCCCTTGCTTATGCCTGATCTCTGATTGCTACAAATCTTGCTCCACTTCAAATCCTTGGTTCTGTATTTCCAAGTTTAATCATATTTCTGGTTCTAAGGATTTAGTATAAATCTTTGCTTTTACTAGCAGACTCATATGAAAGAAACTCTTGCTCTATCTACACATATCTTCTTGATGTTTCCACAGTCATGCCCTAACACTAAGCACTGGATTATACCATTGCAGTTATTACAAGATAAGACATTCATGTGGGAGGACTACAGAATATATCATGAATGTTTTTTGGGGAGAGATTTGTTTTAATCGATATGCCCAAACTAATAGCCTGCTTTCCATTCAAATTTGAGAACAGAAAAAAATATTTCCTGCTCGTTGCTCATTGTGGCAATAGATTGAGGTGTTATTATGTACCAAGCACTGAATTAAGTGCCAGGGATACGGTGATGGCTAAGGGAGACATGATTCCTGGCTCCCCAGGGCTTACTTACAGTTTAATGGGTAAGATGGGTAATTAAACATGAGGTTACAATGCCATGTGATAAACTCTATGATAATTTGTTGGTTAATGCATAGAATGGCCATGTGCTTGCTTCTAAAGGACAATTATATAAACTGGGACCTGAGAGGCAATGAGGTGTTAACAAAGTGAAGTGGTGGGCTTGCAGTAGAGGGTAACAGAGGTGAATAATCCAGACAGAGGGAATAGCATATGCAAAGTAAGTAAAGATTTTGGTTCAGTTGTTTCCTTTGAATTGACATTTTGTTGCATAAGGTGCACATATTGGATTGAAAACAATTGTGATGTCAGAATCTATAAAATTGTTACCTTAGCTTTGCCACTGAGCAGGTACAGGGATGTGAAGTGACTTTCCATTGCCTCATTTTCCTAATCCTCACCCTGTCATCTTGTCCTGTTACAAGAAAATGCACTTACATACTTTTTGGTGTCACAGAATTAGAATGAATACATCTGTTGAGAATTGATTCGTTTTCTTTCTAGTTGAGATGTACAACATGCACTGTATGATGAAACTTTGGTATGCATGCTGGGCGAGAATAAGTAGGCAGTTACTCTCTGAAGCATGGATTCCCTCTCCATGATGAGAAAAATTCTCTGCCATTATAAAAGTGGGCTTTTGTGTATACAACATATAAACATTATTTATTTTTACATAGCTCAGAAAAAATACTAAAGATGAGGCACTTTTAAAATTAAAAAACTGCCTTTAAGTTAAAAAAAAAAAACACTAAAATCTAAATGTAGCAGATGTAAAAATTTCTGTGTCCAGATTTAGTCAACAAAAATTAAAGTTGAGGAAAAGAACTGAGAATTACTCTAAATTCTGTATAGAATTGCAAATGATTTGGATTAGACATCACTTTCAGTTAATAGACTATGGAAAATGTCACTACCAAGATTAGGTTATGAAAAAAGTGCTGACTTGTTTGCTTACTCTGTCTTATTATTTCTCTTACTTACTCTGAGCGAATCCAGCTACCATGTTGTGACCTGCCCTGTGAACAGGTCCCCCATGATCAAGAACTAGTGTCTATAGTCAACAACTCAGGAGAGAACTTGAGGCCTGCTATTGTGGGCTGAATTTCATCCCACCACCCCTTAAATTCATATGCTGAAGACCTAACTCCTAGTAGCTCAAAATGCTACGGAATTTGGAGACTGAGTCTTTACTGAAGTATAGTTATATGTGGCTTAATGATAGAGACACATCTGAGAAATGCTTCATTAGGTGGTTTTGTCATTTTGCAAATATTATAGATCTCTCTATGTATCATAGATCAAATATTTCCTAGATATATCTTATACAAGCTAGATCACATTTCTCAGATGTGTCTTATACAAACTAGATGATATAGCCTACTACACACCTGGGCTATATGGTATAGCCTATTCCTTTTAAGCTACAAACTTGTACAGCATACTGTTCAGTTCCTGTAATGAATACTGTAGGTAATAGTAACACAATGGTATTTGTGTATCTACACACATCTAAACATAGAAAAAATACTATAAAATACGGTATTATAATTGTATGGGATACATACGATTGCGTATGTGGTCTGTTGTTGACCAAAATGCTATGCAGTGAATGAACAATTAAGTTAAAATGAGGCTATTAGGGTGGGTTTAATCTAATATACCTGATGTTTTTATAAGAAGAGAAAATTTGAAGACAGACAAAAAGAAAGCAATGTGAACATGTATGAAGATGATGGCTATCTACAAGCCACGAAGTCTGGAACAAGTTCCTCTCTCATGGCTCTGAGAAGAAACCAATCCTACCAACACCTTGATTATGGTCTTCTAGCCTTTGGAATCATTAAAAAATAAATTTCTGTTGTTTAGACTACCCCGTCTGTGGGACCTTGTTATAGCAACCCAAGCAGACTAACATATCTGCCAACAACCATGTGAGTGAGCTTCTTAATGGCTCTTTTGAGGCCTGTCAACAGCCAGGTGATTGCACTTGAAAGAAACTTCTCTCCCAAGATAAGCCTTGAGAAATGATTACAGACATTCTGGAAATAGGTAGGCCCAGAAAGGGAATCCGGAGTGAATGAAAATTGAGGATGGTTTGGGCTTAGTGTAAAGGTAGAAGTGAATTCATCCAAAGGGCTGATGGATATTTAAGTCTAAAGTTTAAGAGTGAGGCCAGTACATGTTGATATAAAAATTGAAATCATGAGAATATTTTACATTTCTGAGCTAGAACATACATATTATGAAAATCAATGTGGCAATAAGAAAGCTTTGGAAAATATGCAGTTTGCAGTTTTAGTATTATAGTGGGAGATATGAACCAGCAGGAAGCCATGGAAGAAAAATCCCAGAGGTTGCATGTTTCTTGAAACCAAGAGGAAATTATTTCACCTTAAAATTAACAAAATAAAAGAATCATCTAAGAGATTTCTGGTTTTTTTTTTTTATGTTGTTTGTTTTCTAGATGAGAAGGTATACCAGAAAAGTCTTTTATAAACTTCATTTTCCTCACCTTCTGTATTTCTTCAGTCACCTTCAATGGTACCACATTTCTTTGGGGCTCCATTTTCATCTCAACCTGGACTTCCACCCTCATTATCAGTTGTCTGAGGCTAAGCTTATAGGGTTTGGCTGGGTCCCCACCCAAAATCTCATCTTGAATTATAATTATCCCTATGTGTCAAGGGTGGGACCAGGTGGTGATAATTGCATCATGGTGCAATTTCCCCCATACTGTTCTCATGATAGTGAGTGAATTCTCATGAGATCTGATGATTTTATAAGGGGCTTTCCCCTTCATTCAGCTCTCATTCTTCTTGCTGCCACCATGTGAAGGATGTGGGTGCTTCCCCCTTCTGCTGTGATTGTAGGTTTCCTGAGGCCTCCCAAGCCATGCTGAACTGTGAGTCAATTAAACCTCTTTTCTTTATAAATTACCCCAGTCTTGGGTATGTCTTTATTAGCAGCATGAGAACCAACTCATACAGTAAATTGGTACTTCAGAGAGTGGGGTGCTGCTATAAGGCTACCCAAAATATGACCCAAAAATTCTCCAAAGCAACTTTGGAACTAGGTAACAGGCAGAGATTATAATAGTTTGGAGGGCTCAGAAGAGGATAGGAAGATGTGGGAAAGTTTGGAACTTCCTAGAGACTTTTTGAATGGCTTTAAACAAAATGCTGATAGTAATATGGACAATGAAGTCCGGGCTGAGGTGGTCCAGATGGAGATGAGGAACTTGTCAAGAATTGGAATAAAGGTAATTCTTGCTATGCTTTAGCAAAGAGATTGGTGGCATTTTGCCCCGCCCTAGAGATCTGTGGAACTTCGAACTTGAGAGAGATGTTTTAGGATATCTGGCAGAAGAAATTTCTAAGTGGCAAAGCATTCAAGAAGAAGCAGAGCATAAAAGTTTAGGAAATTTATGGCCTAACTATATGATATAAAAGAAAAACCCATTTTCTGGGGAGAAATTCAAGCTGGCTGCAGAAATTTGCACAAGTAATGAAGAGGCAAATGTTAATCACCAAGACAATGAGGAAAATGTCTACAGGGCATGTTAGAGACCATCTCAGCAACCCCTCTCATTACAGGCCCAAAGGCCTAGGAGGGAAAAACGGTTTTGTGGGCCAGGCACAGGGCTCCCCTACTCTATACACCCTCAGGACATGATGCCCAGCGTCCTAGCTGCTTCGGCTCCAGCCATGGCTAAAAGGGGCCAAGGTACAGCTCAGGCCATTGCTTCAGAGAGTACAAACTGCAAGCCTTAGCAGCTTCCACATGGTGTTGGGCGTGTGGGTGCACAAAAGTCAAGAATTAAGGTTTGGGAACCTCTGCTTAGATTTCAGAGGATATATAGAAACCCCTGGATGTACAGGCAGAAGTCTATTGCAGGCACATAGCCCCATGGAGAACTTCTGCTAGGGCAGAGTAGAAGGGAAATGTAGGATTGGAGCCTGCACACAGAGTCTCCACTAGGGTACTACCTAGTAGAGCTGTAAGAAGAGAGCCACCATCCTCCAGACCCCAGAATGGTAGATCCACCAAAAGTTTACACTGTGCACCTGGAAGAGCCAGAGACAGTCAATTCCAGCCTGTGAAAGCAGCCAGGAGCGGGGCTGTATCTTGCAAAGCCACAGAAGTGGAGCTGCCCAAGGCCATGGGAGCCCACCTCTTGCATCAGCATGACCTGGATGTGAGACTGCTCTGCCTAGACTTCACATAGCTCTGCATGTCAGACTGAAGGCCCTGGTGGAATGGATTTATAAGGGGATCTCCTGACCTGGGGGGTCACAAAGACTCATGGGAAAATGTGGGTCCCCGTGGTCATTCACACACTCATCACTTCCCTGGGTGATCTCAATAAACTAGGTATTAAAGGAACATACCTCAAAGTAATAAGAGCCATTTATTACAAACCTACAGCCAACATCATACTGAATGGACAAAGCCTGGAAGTATTCCCTTTGAAAGCTTACACAAGACAAGGATGGTGTCTCTCACCACTCCTATTCAACATAGTATTGGAAACTCTGGCCAGAGCAATCAGGAAAGAGAAAGAAATAAAAGGAATCTACATAGCAAGACAGAATGCCAAACTATCCCTGTTTGCAGATGACATGATTCTCTAACTAGAAAATGCAATAGTCTCTGCCCAAAAGCTCCTTAAACTGATAAAAACTTCAGCAAAGTTTCAGGATACAAAATCAATAGACAAAAATCACTGGCATTCCTATACATCAACAAAAATAAATCTGAGTGCCAAATCAGTAATGCAATACCATTCACAATTGCCACAAAAAGAAATAAATACCTAGGAATACAGCTAACTAGGGAGGTGAACAATCTCTAAATTGAGAATTACAAAATACTGCTCAAAGAAATTAGAGATGACACAAATAAATGGACAAACATCTCATGCTCATTGATAGGAAGAGTCAATATGATTAAAATGGCCATACTGCACAAAGCAATTTACAGATGCAATACTATGCCTATCAAACTACCAATGACATTCTTCACAGAACTAATAAAAACAATGTTACAATTCATACTGAATCAAGAAAGGAGCCTGAATAGCCAAGGCAGTCTTAAGCAAAAGAACAAAACAATACATCATATTACCAACTTCAAACTATACTTCAGGGCTACAGTAACCAAAACAACATGATACTGGTACAGAAACAGACACATAGACCAATGGAACAGAGTAGAGAGCCCTGAAACAAGGCTGTATACCTACAAACATCTGATCTACCACAGAACTGACAAAAACCAGCGACAGAGAAATGATTCCCTAGTCAATAAATGGTGCTGCGATAACTGGCTAGCTATATGCAGATGATTGAAGCTGGACCCCTTTCCTTATACCATATACAAAATTCAATTCAAGATGGATTAAACAGTTAAATGGAAAACCCTAAAAGTAAAAAACCCTAGAAGACAACCTAGGCAACACCATTCTGGACATAGGGACCAGCAAAGATTTTGTGATGAAGATGCCAAAAGCATGGCAACAAAAGCAACAATTGGGGATCTAATTAAACTTAATTAAAAAGTTTCTGCACAGCAAAATAACTTATCAACAGAGTAAACAAACATCTTATGGAATAGGAGAAAACATTTCCAAACTATACATATGACAATCATCTAATACCCAGCATCTATAAGGAACTTAAACAAATTTACAAGAAAAACAACAAAAACCCCATTAAAACATGGACAAAAAAAATGAACAGACACTTCTCAAAAGAAGACATACCTGCAGCCAACAATAATATAAAAATAAAATCTCAACATTCTTGATCATTAGAGAAGTACAAGTCAAAACCATAATGTGATACCATCTCACACCAGTCAGAATGGCTATTATTAAGTTGGTGCAAAAGTAACTGTGGTTTTTGCCATTACTTTTGCACCAACCTAATATTAAAAAGTCAAGAAATTACAGATGCTGCTGAGGTTGTGGAGAAAGGGAATGCTTATGCATTGTTGGTAGGAGTGTAAATTTGTTCAACCACTGTGGAAAGAAATGTGGCGATTCCTCAAAGTGTTAAAAACAGAACTATTCTACCTAGCAATCCTATGGCTGAGTATGTACACAAAAGAATATAAATTTTTCTGCCATTAAAGACATACATGTGTATGTTCATTCCAGCACTATTTACAATGGTAAAGATATGGAATCAACCTAAGTGACCATCAGTGGTAGACTGGATAAAGAAAATATGGTATGTCTACACCATGGAATACTATGCAGCCATAAAAATAACAAGATCATATCTTCTGCAGGAACATGAATGGAGCTGAAGGCCGTCATTCATAGCAAACTAACACAGTAATAATCAACCAAATATCACATGTTCTCATTTATAAGTGGGAGCCAAATGATGAGAACACATGGATACAAAGTGATACTGGCACCTATTTGAGGATGGAGGGAGAAGAGGAGGGAGTAGAATAAGTAACCATTGAGTATTAAGCTTAGTACCTGGGTGATGAAATAATCTGTACAACTAACCCCAGTGACAATAATTTACCTATGTAGAAAACCTGCACATGTACCTAAAATAAAACCTGCACATGAACCTAAAATAAAAGTTAAAAAATAAATATTGTTTGTAATCCCACTACATGTTGGTAACCACCATAAACTTTTGGCCTTTATCTTTGCAGTCTTTTTCTATATGTATATAATTATCATCAGTCCTATGTATTTGGTGGGTTCTACATCCATGTATTCAAGCAACTGAGGATTGAAAATTTTTTTTTTTTAAAAAAAAGATTCAATGGTTGCCTTTATACTGAAAATATACAGATTTTTTTTCTTGTCATTCTCCAAACAATATAACAATTATTTACATCACATTTACATTGTTTTATGCATTATAAATAATAAAAAGACTATTTTATATAAGGGACTTGAGCATTTATAGATTTTGATATTGACACGGGGTCCTGGAATCACTCCCTGAAGAAACGAAGGGTCAATCCTCTTGATTTTTTTAAATTATTTAATTTGGGATTGTATTTTATATTGTATGATAACCTGCTTTTATCACTTAAATTTCATGCTGAAAATTTTACACCTTTTCACATTTTTCCAGGCATGATTTTAATGGCTACATAATAAATACTTGTATAGGTTTATTTTAATTGGTATAATCTGCCTGCTACTATTGGTCATGAAGGTGATTTTCCTATGTCACAGAAATCCTCATTTGTATCTTACCCACTGTCATTGAGAGAAATTCCTGGAAGAGAATAGGCATATTCTTAAGGCATTTGATTTATATTGTCAAATTTTCCTCCAAAAAGTTGTATGATTAATTTTGGAAGAAGTGGGGATATTTACAGTATGCGTGCTTCCTAACAGAAACATAGCAGGTCTCTCCATTTATTTAATCCAACTTTGGTGTTCTGAGGTAATATTTTATAGATCTTATGGGCCTCAAAAAATACAGGTTTTTCTATATTTTGTGTTAAGCTATGCATTTTTATATTGTTCTTTGAGATAAAAATGTTCTTACACTTTACAGTCCAAACCCAGGACATCTTTTAAAAACTGAGCACAATATTAGGTACTCTAAAACTTAGCTTCTTAATCCTTTAATGGTGCAGTAGAGTTTCTCAAAGCCACAGCTCCTCAGATGACATGGCCAAACTCTATTATATCTTATTGCTCCTTGTCTCTGTTCTCTCACTTCTGAAATCAGAGTTATAGAACTGAAACCTAATATTTTCAGTTAGAAAACACTCTTCTAAAGTTAGACAACAGTGTTGTCATTTTCCTTTTTTTTCTACACTAGAAAACATCCTTCCCATATTATGTGTTATGTTATGTTTAGATATGTTATGTTATGATGTATATCAAAGGAAAATTCAAATCTTTGGATTTAAGGACTAATAATCTACCCTGGAAAAGTAAAATGAAAGGGAAAAAGCACTTTCTTATACTTTATCTACACAATATTTCATGTTTCTCTATAATACCTATAATGATGAAAGCAAAATAGAAACATGTTAAACAAATGAATGAATACCCTAGAAAGTTGGCAGTCACAATGATGTAATCTCCCACAGTGTATGTAGATTTTCTCTTATGAGGAGGTTGGTCTTGTTAATGCTATGTACAGTATATTGTAGTACTTCTTAGGCAGACTACTTTGAGTTTTCAGGAGGTAAAAGGATTGTTCTTTTTGCTGTAAAGTATCTGTTTTAGCTTTTAAAATACAAGAGCTTAGTTCCATTTAATCTGGACGCTAAGAAACAAAGCATGGGCAGTTTTAATCTTGAAATTCAAAGCTATTGATCACAAAGAACTTATTTCTATTTTTGAGATCAAGGTTAATAAATTATTAAATTAAACTTCACCTAAAATTTTAAAAATACAAAAATTTTGATTTAAAATTTATTAACATTAAATCATTATGTAAGGTAATATTTTCGTGTTCTACTTTTTTTTTAATTTAGGAAATTTTACTGGCAGTACCCCTAAAATAGCTCTCTTTTAAGTCATTTATATTTTAGAGTTGGTTTATTATCAGTTATTCAGAAAAATGTACAGCACCATATAAGAAAATTTCATATAGCAGCCTGCAGCCAAACACAATTGTGATTTTAAATTTTAAGACCAATGAGTATTGGCTTAGTTTCCAAGAATACACTGTGTTTGGTCTATTAAAATAACTTTTTATTAATGTGATACTTCAGAATTTTTTTGAAGCAGAAATAAAACAAATTTAAGCATAAACATCATTAGAAGAACTGTCATTCATATCTGATAAAGAAATATTATATTTATAGACAAAATAATGCTCCAGAGGAGTTAGTTCTATAGTTTTCTTTGCCATAGCTTCAAAACACAGGTGACACTTAAATTAAAAAGAAAGAAAGAAAAGGCTAAACAGGCTTCACAGGTTTGGCTTTCAGCTGTGCCAGGGAGGGTGGTTGTGAGTGCCCCAGATTTGTGAACTTTTCCTCACTATGTTAGTTTGTACTCATTTCTCTTTAAAATAATTGCACTAGAAAGACCTTGCTAGCGATTGACAAAATAATTCTTTCACATTATTTAAAGTGTTTAATTGGAACTCTGCTGAAAATTGAGTCAATTTTGGGGAAATTATTATACCTTAGGTGATTTTGTAAAGACATTCCTTGACTAAGGTAATGGAAAATGTGCTCCCTGTTTACTGTCATCAAAGCTAAAAGGGACATTCTCAGTGGAGAAAACAGAATTGAATTACTTGACCTTGAAACTGATATACACCCGCCAATGATCACATGAAACTACCTGATGACCTCCTGGGCCCAAATCAAGTGATTTATTTAGAAAAACAAATCCCAGGTAGGCACTTTTTTGGTTTTTGTTCCTTTTCTTTAGCTTTTGGAGGGAAAAAAATGCATACTGTTAAAAAAAAAAAGCTTTGGATGTTTATTTTATAACCTCTACATAAAATATGCTTAATTTACTCTTGGATTCTACTCAACTTTAGGTTACAATTGATTCTTAAAACACAGATATTCAAGGAAATTTACTGTTGAAAAATATTATTTTACATTTTTGCTATCAGTTCTGTTGATTTGTTTGTGTTTTCCATGCTAAAAGATTACTCTCAATTTGATAAACTTCAGAAGTTCTCCTACTATATCAGGGAAGAGAGAGCGATGAACACGGGCAGTCAGTTCACAATTATTAAATTATCTGTGGCATATTTTATACTCATAATAGATTAGGTATCTTGGAGTGGTCTCTAGAATTAGTACATGCCCTTGCCTCCATTCTCTGAGTGTTTTCACCTGCAAATCAAATTGTGCCAGAATGCAAGTGAAGAAGAAAGACCTCACCTGTACCCTGTAGAGTGTCTTAGTCCAGGTCAGAGAGATCAAATGTTCACTTCTACTTCTTTTTCACATACTTGTTACTTTAGCAATGATGGCCTTTGTGCGTAGATGATGGGTTTTATATGAATGAAGTATTTAATACAGGAAAAGACCCATTATAATGCAACAGCATCAATATTGTCCACTTGACTCATTGCCCATAGTCAGGCTTCTGGGATAGCACAGACTGGTAGAATGTGGTGTCCATCACCACAAGAAGAGAAAAGAGGAGAAAGACAAAGTGAGGAACATTTTCTCCCTAATGCAATATGTAGCACACACACACACAAAATGCAAAAGGTGACCTGTGCTGGGATCCTGCATTATGCATTATTTAATAAAATGTATTACATCTGTCATAACTCAAATGTTTAAATTCCAAAAGCATTCAGATGACTTGGTGAAAATGATCATGTCATGTTGGAATAACTAATTTGAATCTCTAATTTATCAATTGCCATGGTAAATAATCTTTTATAAAAATAAATATTACAGTAAAGTATAACAAAAATTATGTCACAAATTTAGTACATTGAGATTTTAAAAAGCATTCTTGGCAGTATAGAATGTTTGAAATTCAACACATGTATCCAAAAAAGCATAGACAATATTGCTATAAAATACATTCTTTGGTCAAAATATTCTCTGTTTCTAATGTAGTGAAGTATATATCCATAGAAGTTTGTGTATTAGGAAGGCAAAAATAAAAGTGTTGTTTCACAATACTTTCTTCAGTACCATAAATTAAAAATATGCATAATGGCAGGTCTTCTCCTGCCAGTTTAGAGTTAACTCAGCTTTTTCATTATGGACAAAAGCCATATTTTATAATTTCAACAGGTAAATATAAATCATTAATGGGAGAAAATGAGAAAATTTATCTTCTTCCTCATGTTCGATGCAATAAGTTAGAGTTTATTTCTATCATCAATTTCACATCACATTTTTTAACAAATGGAAAGGAATGTTTAAAGCTTTAATTTTATATGATCTGTATTATCAAAGGACAAGTTAATGATGCATTTGATGAACATTAACATGAAAGCTAGCACTCGGGCCACAATTAATGCCTACTTCATCAGCAGATGTAGAAGACAAGTAAATAACAGAGAGTCTAATGGCAAATCTGTTAGATGTGTCATGGACAGAGGCGTTTTGAAATTCAGTAAAATCATCTAGTACTCAGTTTCAATCTGAGACAACAAATGTCCAGAAGGATTGCAATTAGGCTATAAATCACTATTGGAGAAAGTTATGCTATATTTCCATAAACGGTTAGAAAGAATGATTTGGTGATGCTCTTAAAAGAATGATTTGGTAATGCTCTTAGTCTTCTTTAAGGTATTACATTATAAAGTGAACAAAGGCCCTTTTGGACTACTCTCTGCACTGACAAAATAATGTTCACTTTATATAGGTCACAGGAGCTCAACCATCCTAAAAATTCATCACATTGGCTCAACATGTTTAATCTCAAGGGATCCCGCAAGGACTTTTCCTATCACTCTACTTCCTATGTCACCTCCAGTCTGCATGGGTAGAGATTAGAGGCTTAATGTGTTTCCCTGAAGAACCCATCAACTATATTTCTTTTGGTCACTGGAAGTGTGTTATAAAAGAATTAGAAACCTCCCCTTGCAATCAAAGGCTAGTACTCCTGTGGGATTCAGTTACACCTTTAGACAAGAAGTTTGAAGTAAAGATAAAATTATAATAAAGACAGGCTGTGCAGAAGCCTGCTATTTAACATTGCTGAGACTCACACTCCATGCTATCGCTGGCCTGTGCCCACTGAAGTATTCCCATAAGCAGACTGGAAATACAATGGTTTTTTGTCCCAAGGTGATGTGAAATGCCTTCTGTATTTTACTGTGTTTTTCTAGAGTAACTCTGACATAAGCCCTACCGTCATCAAGCACCTGGCTTTTCATGGGCCAGAGCATCAGCATTACTTGGAAGCTTATTAGAAATTAAAAATCTCAAGTTGTTTCAGACCTACTAGAGCAGACTCTGCATTTTAAAAAGATCACCAGATTATTTCTGTGCATGCTGAAATTTTAGAAGCCCTGCTCTACATTGTCCTAATTTGATTGAAGTCAACACATGACTTCCGTGCTAGCCAGTAGCTTCCCTTGATCTTACAATTCAGAATTTGCTGTGATTTTTCTCCTACCTTTTTCCTCTTCACTGGATAAATAGAAAATATTTGATGAAGGAACAGTTTAGCACATACTTAAATTATTCAGTTTCCATTAAATATTTGAACAATTTTTACTATTTTATGATAATATGTATAATACAGTTTGAGTAGAGTAATTAGAGCTAAAAAAATGCGTAAGTGAATTGAATACTTTCTGAGTTTATTACTATGTATGTGTGTGTTTGCATCACTGTCCAATCCTTTATGTTTTATGTGAATTCATCTCCTAAGACAAATGCAGTGTTTACCTATAATGACACAATAATAGCAAATTGGATTACAAAATATTTACATACAAACAGGGAATTTTAACAAGTACAGTATAAGTATGTCCTGGTAAAGATACAACCAATTACCTCTAGTTTCCTAATGAATAAGGGATAATTAAAAGAAAAACTCCTCCGAATAACTAGTTTTAATGAGAAAAGCTCACTCTAGTGTTGTATGTGGAGAGAGTCTTTTATCTAAGCTTTTATAACAGATGCATTAATTTTCAAATTGAACTCTTAAAATAGTTGTCATACTTCTGGTGGCTTTCCATGGTATAGTTCATTAATTGTTATTTAGGTTTTGCTACCTTTTACTTAAAAGTAGTTAAACTGCTATCCTCGCATTTCTATCGGCATAATATTGAGCACTATTATTACTGATATTTTAAAGATGATGTTACATATGTTTGTGTATAAGCATGTGCATCTGATAAATACTGACGTATTATTTTCACATCATCTAGACACAAACTCTGTATCTGTTTACTAGTTATAATAGGTTTTAAGGATTAAAATTTTATAGGAGACAAAATGCAAGCTCACAGGCTGCCTTACTGGGTGACTTAACAGGTGTCCATATGAAGAAAAAGTGGAGATTGTGATCCCCCTAAGAAGAAACACAGATATAAATAAAGATCAGGACTTTTGGATGTTTTCCATTAAAATTTAGTGTTTATTTATTCTGTGGTTAGTGTTTAGTTTGTTCTATTTGTGTGTTCTTGCTAAATGTAAGACATTGGTCTTGCTTCATTGACCTGGGAAAATGAAAAGGACAGCTGCACAGAGCAAGGATTCTTAGAACTTCTTAACACTTCTTCAGGTGCCTCCAGACCCTGTCTACCTTCCCCAGCTACCTCAACCAGAATGGCTCCTATAGCTGCTAGAAAGTCTGTTCATTTATCTACATGCATACCCTGACAGTGTTTGTATATGCTAATAAAACTGGGAGTAATGCAGAGGAATTGGACCAATACACAGGAGTCTCAACAATCACCATGTCAGGTCTCAGAGACTGGAAAATCATTCAGAGCACAAGAATTGTCAAGTAGGTGTCCATTGCTTCCTATTAAAATGCTCTGCCATTATAGTAACTATAGTCAGTTATATTATTGTCTGAAGTTATTTGCCATCCAACCATATGAAATAATTACATTATGTTGCCCTATATCACCCTATCAGGCATGAATTTATGATTTAGTTTGGCCTATTAAATGTGAGGAAACAAATGACAAAGGCATTTTCAAACAGAACCTCTAAGTGCTAGCTCCCTTTATTCTTTTTCTTTATATATATATACATATACATATATTTTTATTGTACTTTAGGTTCTGGGGTACATGTGCAGATTATGCAGGATTGTTGCATAGGTACATACATGGCAATGTGGTTTGCTGTCTCCATCCTCTCATCACCTATATCTGGCATTTCTCCCCATGTTATCCCTCCACAACCTCCCTACCCCCACTGTCCCATATTCCCCCGAAACAGACCCCAGTGTGTGATGCTACCCTCCCTGTGTCCATGTGTTCTCATTGTTCAACAACCGCCTATAAGTGAGAAATGCAGTGTTTGATTTTCTGTTGGTGTCAGTTTGCTGAGAATGATGGTTTCCAGATTCATTCATGTCCCTACAAAGAACATGAACTCATCTTTTTTATGGCTGCATAGTATTCCATAGTGTACATGTACCACATTTTCCTTGTCCAGTCTATCGTCAATGGGCATTTGAGTTGATTCCAGGTCTTTGCTATTTGCAAACGGTGCCGCAATGAACATATGTGTGCATGTGTCTTTATAATAGAATGATTTATAATCCTTTGGATATATACCCAGTAATGGGATTGCTGGGTCAAATGGTATTTCTGTTTCTAGATCTTTGAGGAATCACCACACTGTCTTCCACAATGGTTAAACTAATTTAGATTCCCACCAACGGTGTAAAGTGTTCCTATTTCTCCACATCCTCTCCAGCATCTGTTGTCTCCACATTTTTTAATGATCACCATTCTAACTGGCATGAGATGGTATCTCAATGTGGCTTTGATTTGCATTCCTCTAATGACCAGTGATGATGAGCATTTTTTCCTATGTTTGTTGGACTTACATATGTTTTCTTTTGAGAAGTGTCTGCTCGTGTCCTTCACCCACTTTTGAATGGATTTGTTTGTTTTTTTTCTTGTAAATCTGTTTCAGTTCTTTGTAGATTCTGGATATTAGCCCTTTGTCAGATGGCTGGATTGCAAAAATTTTTTCCCATTCTGTTGGTTGCCAATTCACTCTAATTATTGTTTCTTTTGCTGTACGGAAGCTCTGGAGTTTAATTAGATCTCATTTGTCTATTTTGGCTTTTGTTGCCAATGCTTTCGGTGCCAATGCTTTTGGTGTTTTAGTCATGAAGTCCTTGCCTATGCCTATGTCCTAAATGGCTTTGCCTAGATTTTCTTCTAGGGTTTTCATGGTGTTAGATTTTATATTTAAGTCTTTAATCCATCTGGAGTTAATTTTAGGGTAAGGTGTGAGGGAGGGGGGGTCCAGTTTCTGCTTTCTGCACATGGCTAGCCAGTTATCCCAACACCATTTATTAAACAGGGGAATCCTTTCCCCATTGCTTGTTTTAGTCAGATTTGTCAAAGATCAGATGGTTGTAGATGTGTCGTATTGCCTCTGAGGACTCTGTTCTGTTCCATTGGTCTATATCTCTGTTTTGGTACCAGTACTATGCTGTTTTGATTACTGTAGCCTTGTAGTATAGTTGGAATTCAGGTAACCTGACACCTCCAGCTTTGTTCTTTTTGCTTAGGATTGTCTTGGCTATGCGGGCTCTCTTTTGGTTCCATATAAAGTTTAAGGTGGTTTTTTCCAGTTCTGTGAAAAGGATCATAGGTAGCTTGATGGGATAGAGTTGAATTTATAGATTACTTTGGGCAGTATGGCCATTTTCACAATATTGCTTCTTCCTAACTATGAGCATGGAATATTTTTCCATCTGTTTGTGTCTTCTCTTATTTCCTTGAGCAGTGGTTTGTAGTTATTCTTGAAGTCCCTTACATCCTTTGTTAGTTGTAATCCTAGGTATTTTATTCTCTTTGTAGCAATTGTGAATGGGAGTTTGCTCATATTTTGACTCTCTGTCTTTTATTGGTGTATAGAAATGCTTGTGATTTCTTCACATTGATTTTGTATCCTGAGACTTTGCTGAAGTTGCTTATCAGTTTAAGGGGAGTTTGGGCTGAGATGATGGGGTCTTCTAAATATACAATCATGTTGTCTGCAAATAGAGACCATTTGACTTCCTCCTTTCCTAATTGAATACCCTTTATTTCTTTCTCTTGCCTGATTGCTCTGGCTAGAATTCCCAATATTATGTTGAATAGGAGTGGTGAGAGAGGGCATCCTTGTCTAGTGCCAGATTTCAAAGGGAATACTTCCAGGTTTTGCCCATTCAGTATGATATTGGCTGTGGGTTTGTTGTAAATAGCTTTTATTATTTTGACATGTGTTCTGTGGATACCTAGTTTATTGAGAGTTTTTAATATAACGGGCTGTTGAATTTTGTCAAAGGCCTTCTCTGCATCTATTGAGATGATCATGTGGTTTTTGTCATTGGTTCTGTTTATGTGAAAGATTACGTTGATAGACTTGCGTATGTTGAACCAGTGTTGCATCCCCAGGATGAAGCCTACTTGATTGTGATGGGTAAGCTTTTTGATGTGCTGTTGCAATCAGTTTCCCAGTATTTTATTGAAGATTTTTGCATCTATGTTCCTCATGGATACTGCCCTGAAGTTTTCTTTTTTTGTTGAGTCTCTGCCATATTTTGGCATCAGGATGATACTATAAAATTTGGTCTCATAAAACTATTTGGGAAGCATTCCCTCTTTTTGTATTGTTTGGAATAGTTTCAGAAAAAGTGGTACCAGCTCCTCTTTGTACATCTGGCAGAATTCGGCTGTGAACCCATCTGGACCTGGGTTTTTTGTGGTTGTTAGGCTATAAATTGCTGCCACAACTTCAGCCCTTGTTATTGGTCTATTCAGGGTTTCAACTTCTTCCTCGTTTAAGCTTGGGAGGGTGTAATTGTCCAGGAATTTATCCATTTCTTCTAGGTTTACTGGTTTATGTGCATATAGTTGTTTGTAGTACTCTCTGATGGTAATTTGTATATCTGTGGAATCGGTGGTGATGTCCCCTTTATCATTTCTTATTGCATCTATTTGACCCTTCTCTCTTTTCTTTTTTATCTGGCTAGCTCTCTTTTTCTTAGCCATGAAAATGATATGTACCATGGCGTCCTGTCATTCAGCCTGAATCCTGAAATCAAGGAATGGAACAAAGCTACAACTGAGCCACATTGCTATATATTTGAGGGGAGAAGTAAGCATTTGTTTTTGTTAGGCATTGAACATTTGCACCATTTGTTACTGCAGCATTGTCTTTCCTAGAATGACTGGCGTGGTTATAAGCTGTTTTTTGTTTCTATCAACTAATTTCTGTTCCACTTATTCCATTTAGTGTCGCCTCTCTCTCTCTCTTCTCTCCTTCTGTCTCTCTGTTTCTCCCCACCCCGCTAACACATGCATATCTCAGAGATATTACAGATTCAGTTCCAGACCACTGCACACTCTAATAAAGCAAATATTGCAAAAAAGCAAGTCACACAAATTTGTGGGGGGGGGGGGGGGCATATACAAATTATGTTTACCCTACACTGTACTATTTTATTTGTACAACAGTATTATGTCTATAAATTCACATACCTTAATGAAAAAATAATGTATTATTAAAAAATCCTAATGATCCTCTGAGCCTTGAGTGAGTTGTAATCATTTTTCTGGCAGAGGATCTTGCCTTAATATTGATGGCTGTCAACTTATTGGGGTGGTAGCTATGAAGGTTGGAGTGGCTATGAACATTTCTTTAAACAAGACAATAGTGAGTTCGCCATATGGATTGACTTCATGAAAGATTTATCTGTAACAGGAGATGCTGTTTGGTAGCATTTTACTCGCAGTAGAATTTCTTTCAAACTTGGAGTCAGTCTTCTGAAACCGTGCAGCTACTTTATCAACTAAGTTTATATAATATTCTAAATATTTGGTTGTCATTTTAACGATGTTAGATGTCCACAAGCATCTTCACCAGGAGTAGGTCCTAACTCAAGAAACTTCTTTCTTTGCTCATCCAAAAAAAGCATCTCCTCATTTATTGAACTTTTATTGCGACATTGCATCAATTCAGTCAGATCTTCAAGGTCAACTTGCTATTTCTGTTACATCTGCAGCTACTTCTTCCACTGATGTCCTGAATCTTTCAAAGTCACAATGCTATTAATTCTACATTGAAAATATGTTGTTTAGTTTATCTGCCTTTACAAATTATGTTAGCTAGATATTCCAGATAACTTCCTACAGCTTCTCCATCAGCACTTGCTGCTTCATTTTGTACTTTTATGTTATGGAGATGGCTTCTTTTCTAAAATCTCATGAACCAATCTCTGCTAGCTTCCAAATTTTCTTTGGCAGTCTTCTCATTCCTCTCAGCTTTCATAGAATTAAAGAGAGTTATGGCTGTGTTCTGGATTAAGCTGTGGCTTAAAGGAATGTTGTGGCTGGTTTGATCTTCTATCTAGATCACTCAGACTTTCTTGATATTAGCAAAAAGGCTGCTTTGCTTTCTTATCATTCCTGTGTTCCCTGGAGTAGAATTTTTAATTGCCTTAAAAAATTTTTACTTTACATTCACAACCTGGCTGTTTGAACAAGATGCCTAGTTTTTGGCCTATCTTGCTTTTGACTTGTCTTTTTTTTTGTGCTTAATCATTTCTATATTCTGATTTAAAGTGAGAGATGTATGACTCTTCCTTTCACTTGAAAACTAAGAGGCCATTGTAGAGATATTAATTGGACTAATATCAATATTGTTTTGTCTCAGAGAATAGGCAGGCCTGAGGAGAGCAAGAGAGATGAATGAACATCTGGTTGGTGGAGCAGTCAGAACACACACACATTGATCAATTAAGTTCTTTCTCTTGTATGGGCACAGTTCATAGCACCCCAAGAGAGTTACAATGGTAACATCAAAGATCACTCATCACACATATAGTAATAATGAAAAGTTTCAAATATTGTAAAAATAATCAAAATGTGAGACGGAGACATAAACTGAGCACATGCTGTCAGAAAAATGGTGCCAACAGGCTTGTTGGACTCAGGGTTACCACAAACCTTCAATTTATACAATATCTGAAAAGCACGATAAACAAAGGTAAGCTTTTTTGTATTCATTGTTTCCACTTATGTATGGTACCTGTTGCTTCATGTCTTTTTTTACTGTGATTTTAATTATTATTATTTGTCTTCTGTGTCCTTCTCTTTCTGCTTCTAATATCTACTGTCCACTTTCTATGTTCCTCATTAACATTTTTGAGAAAATTAGTCATTTTGTCATCCTAGCTGAGCAGAATGTTCATGCCTGTCTAGTTAATTGGCCGTTAGCCTTTATATTCGTATATCTGAGGACTATGTTGCGGCATGTCATTTACTACATGGAGAATATTTTGGTAACAATTTTCATGATAGGTAAAATGTCACATACCCTTAAGTTTTCTTAAAAATCATGAATAGTTACTAGAATATCTGTCTTCGAGGCTTTCTCAAAATTTTAGCACCTATAAATAGAATAATTTTACTATTACCATGGATTTTATTCAGTAAATCAGATGTAATCAGAAGCTAAAGTACAATTAAAAGAAAACTGAATGTTTCTAATAAGCTTTCTCTTTATTAACTAAAATACATATTATAATGAAAATCACATTAATCTCTCATTTTAGGTTATTTGGTTTGATTTGTTCTACTGTTAGTCACTCTGTTAGTGATAGGAGATGAATGATGTCATTCTTTCCCATTTTCTCTGTTATCATTTTCTTGCAAACTTTACAAAAGAAAAACAGAGTTCTATATAATCTCCAGGCTCTGCTCACTCTGCTGTTTATGAGTCCATCTAATCCTTACAACCACATTTCAGGTTGACAATTGTTAAGACATCAGTGGATATGGTTGCCAATTTCATGAAATGTCCCTGAGAATAATACATCCTGAGTTATTTTTGAAACTTAAAGTATTCATCCTGCAGAGGAGAAATAGCTTCAACATTCTTTCATTTCTGTTCAATCAGTTTCCACAAATTTGTATTCCAATGCAAGCCTATTTCATTTAGTCACAGCATCACAGAAACTAAAAGCTCAAAATACCTCTAAAACTACTGAATGGAATCCTGTCAAAACAGAAGCTCAGGATCATGCCTTAGCATCTGCCCTCAGCAAAACTGTGAAGTTTTTAGTGGCAACAGAGGAAGAGAGGATGCATTAGAAATAGCACTTAGCCTCACATATTTTTAGAGGAAATTTTGATTCTGCTAGTTTCTGGCTGTGTGATCTCCCCTTCTCAGTGCCCTTAACAAGACATAAATTAGATTTAATATTCATTACATCCAACTGAAGATTCTTATATTGATGCCATCCTGGATTCCTCTATTTTAATGCCTGTAATTTCAGGGTACCACTGGTAAGCTCAGTGTTCCCCTCAGGACCACAGTCTATGAGCCTCAAGCTCATCTTTCCCCATGTCCCAAATTCAGATAGATATTTTCATTGTCTTATTTCAAATAGTTTATTGCAGTATATTAATGCTACACACTGAATTGTGTCCCCCAAAATTTATATATTCAAGCCCTAGCCCCCAATGTAATTACATTTGAAAATATAATTTTTAGGAAGTAATTAAGCTTAAATGAGGTCATAAGGGTCTGGTCATAATCCAATCGAATTGATGGCCTTATAAGAAAGGAACAGAGAGAGATTGAGCTCTCTCTCCATGAGCACAGAAAGTTCATATGTATACACACCACAGTGGGGGTCACCTGCAAGCCAAGAGAAAAGGCTTCAGAATGAAACCTATCTTGCCAGCACCTGAGTCTTAGACTGCTAGCCTTTGTAAACTGTGAGAAACAAATTTCTGTTATTTAGGCCATCTAGTCTGTGGTATTCATTATGGAAGCCAAAGTGGACAAATCCAATTAATCCCTATATTTCCATCCGTCAAACACTTAACCTGCTGGAGTGACCACATCTGTATTTATCAAGAGCCTCTTTAGACATTCTTAAACCAATGAAATGACTTTAATAGAAGAAATGGAATGTTGGGATTGAGACATGTCAATGAGATAGAAATTAGAGTTAATATAAAGAAAATCAAGGCAGACATAAGTAAGATTCTTTTTGTTGTTTTTGCATGTTTTTGAGATAAAGTCTTGCTCTGTGGCCGAGGCTGGAGTGGAGTGGTGTGGTCATGGCCCCACTGTAGCTTCAATTCCTGACTCAAGTGATCTTCCTACATCACCCTTTCCAGTAGCTGGCACCACAAGCATGTGCCAACACGTCCAGCTCATTTTCTTTTTTGTTTTAATTTTTTGGTAGAGAGAGTCTCACTAGGTTGCCCAGACTGATATGAAACTTCTAGGCTCAAGCTATCCTCCCACGTCAGCATCTCAAAGTGTCCAGATTATAGGCATGAGCCACAGCACATGGCCAGTAAAATTCTAACAAAGGGGAATGAGTGGAAAGTGAAAAAGTTATTAGTGAAAATATTATATCTGATGGCTTTCCCATTCTCTTCCTTATTAAAAAAAACACTCGTGACTAATAAAAAGGGGGAAAAATGAGTACATTTATTTTTTACCTTTTTAAAGTGATTTTTTTCGTTGCTCTGAAGAAGTTCAGAGTAAATAATATGGAAATAACTACACAAATTGTAATTGATTTCATGTAAAATAAGTGATATTTAAGTATAATGTAAAATCCTATATATTTTATTATAATAAAAAGAAAGTAAAGAGCAGAATGTCTACATAAAGTGAAAACACATCAGAAAGTCATGCTCATATAAAATATGCAATTTTATATTTTATTTCTAAATTAGTGAGAAGACAAAAATTTTGTAAAATAAAGGAAACAACGTTAATAAGAATTAGAAAAGTTTAGAACATAAGTGACAGAACCTAAAAATTTATTCATAGAAAATATTACTAGAAATTAGTCTAAATAAAACAAAAGAGTGAGCATAAATTATGAAATATATATTTGATTATGAAATATGCATGTGATTATATATGTATGTGATATATGTAAGTTAGATGGAATATAAATAATGTAAATTATGAAATAGAATATTAAAATGAGAAAAATTTAAAAATGAAAAGGTTTAAGGAGGAAGTGAGAACTATTGATAATCAAAGAAAAGTCAATGTCTAGATAATAATCTCTGAAGACAAAAAACATCAAAGCAAGGGTATAGAAAAATACTAAAATACAATAAATAACATATAATGAAAAGAATTGTCATCAAAAATTTTAACACTGACTTCCACCAAGATGACAGAATAGGAACAGCTCCAGAGTGCAGTTCCCAGCGAAAGTGACACAGAAGGCAGGTAATCTCTGCATTTCCAATGGAGGTACTAGATTCATCCCAATGGGACTAGTTGGACAGTGGGTGTAGCCCAAGGAGGACAAACTGAAGCAGGGTGGGGTGCTGCCTCACCTGGGAAGTGTAACTGGCTGGAGGACCCCCTCCTACCCAACAGAGGCCATCAGGAACTTATCCTGGGCCACTCTGGCACTCCAGTTCAGATACTGTGCTTCTCCCATGGTTTTTAAAGCCCACAGACCGGAAGATTTTTGCCTGGCCAGGTTGATAAGTCGTGGGTTACCAGCACAAATCAGAGTGACTGTTTTAGCCAGTGCTGCAGGTTTTGGCTGAAACGTTTCAGCTGTGCCACAGGTTTTGCCTGAAACACAAAATCCCACAAAAGAAGGGGAACTGAAGGCAGGGAGCCAAGTGATCTGGCTCGGCAGGTACCTTCCCCATGAAGACCAGCAAACTGAAACCCTCCAGCTTGAGAGTTTCACAGCCAGCACAGCAGTTTGAGCTATACCCAGGATGATCAGGCTCAGTGTAGTAAAGGGCATCTGCCACTGCTGAGGCAGTTCTAACCGTACCTGTGTAAACAAAATCATGGAGAAGTTTACACAGCAGCTGGACTGAGCCTCTGGCAGCTCAGCAGTGCCTCTGCAGGCAGACTGTGACTAGACTCTCTCCTTGTTGGGTAGGACATCTCTGAAAAAAAAGGCAACAGCACGTCAGGGACTTATAAATAAAACACCACCAAAGGGGCAGTTGTGAGTTCTGCTGCAGCAGACTTAAATGTCCCTGCCCAGCAGCTCTAAAGGGAGCAATGGAGCTCCCAGCATAGCACTTGAGCTCTGATAAGGGACAGACTGCCTCCTCAAGTGGCTCCCTGACCCCCATATATCCAAAAAGACACCTCAAAAAGGAGAGTTCTGGCTGTTATCTGGCAGATACCCTTCAGGGACGAAGCTACCAGAGGAAAGAACAGGCAGCAATCCTTGCTGTTCAGCAGCCCCCAAGGGTGATCCCCAGTCAAGCAGGGTCTGGAGTGGACCTCCAGCAGTCCTGCAGCAGAGGGACCTGACTGTTAGAAGGAAAACTAAAAAGCAGAAAGAAACAGCTTCAACATCAACAGAAAGGACATCCACTCAGAGACCCCGTCCGAAAGTCACCAACTTCAAAGACCAAAGGTAGAAAAATTCATGAAGATGGGAAGAAACCAGTGCAAAAAGGATGAAATCATCAAAAACCAGAACACCTCTCCTCCTCAAAGGGATCACAACTCCTCACCAGCAAGGGAACAAAACTGGATGGAGAATGAGTTTGATGAAATGGCAGAAAGACGCTTCAGAAGGTGGGTAATAATGAACTTCTCTGAGCTAAAGGAACATGTTCTAACCCAATGCAAAGAAACTAAGAACACTGAAAAAGTTTAGATGAAACACTAACTAGAATAACCAGCTTAGAGAAGAACATAAACAACTTAATGGAGATGAAAAACACAGCATGAAAACTTCCTGAAGCATACACAAGTTTCAATAGCCGAATCGATCAAGCAGAAGAAAGGATATCAGACATTGAAGATTAACTCAATGAAATAAAAGAAGAAGGCCAGACTAGAGAAAAAAGAGTGGAAAGAAATGAACAAAGCCTCCAAGAATTATGGGATTATGTGAAAAGACCTAATCTACATTTGACTGGGTACCTGAATGTGATGGGGAGAATGAATCCAAGTTGGAAAACATTCTTCAGAATATTATCAAGGAGAACTTTTCCAACTGAGCAAGACAGGCCAACATTCAAATCCAGGAAATACAGAGAACACCACAAAGATATTCCTCAAGAAGAGCAACCCCAAGGCACATAATTGTCAGACTCACTAGGTTTGAAATGAAGGAAAAAATGCTAAGGGCAGCCAGAGAGAAAGGTCGAGTCACCCACAAAAGGAAGCCCATCAGACTCACAGTGGATCTCTCCACAGAAACCCTACAAGCCAGAACAGAGTAGGGGCCAATATTCACATCCTTAAAGAAAAGAACTTTCAACCTAGAATTTCATATCCAGCCAAACTAAGCTTCCTAAGTGAAGGACAAATAAAATCCTTTATGGACAAGCAATTGCTGAGAGATTTCGTCACCACCAGGCCTATCTTACAAGAGCTCCTGAAGGAAGCACTAAACATGGAAAGGGGCAAACAGTACCAGCCACTCCAAAAATGTACCAAATGGTAAAACCATTGACACAATGAAGACACTGCATCAACTAATGGGCAAAACAACCAGCTAATATCAAAATGGCAGGATCAAATTCACACTTAACAATATTAACCTTAAGTGTAAATGGGCTAAATGCCCCAGTCAAAAGACATAAGACTGGAAAATTGGATAAAAAGTCAAGACCTTACAGTTGCTGTATTTAGGAGACCCATTTCACATGCAAAGACATACATAGACTTAAAGAGATGGAAGAAGATTTAACAAG
The DNA here is from genome assembly GCA_036589455.1 of Ateles fusciceps. NCBI lineage: Eukaryota > Metazoa > Chordata > Mammalia > Primates > Atelidae > Ateles > Ateles fusciceps. The sequence continues at coordinate 8,878,439 of JAZHEH010001266.1, read as the reverse complement.
CAAATGGAGAGCAAAAAAAGCAAGGGTTGCAATCCTAGTCTCTGATAAATTGGACTTTAAACCAACAAAGATCAAAAGAGACAAAGAAGGACATTACATAATGGTAAAAGGATCAATGCAACAAGAAGAGCTAACAATCCTAAATATATATGCACCCAATACAGGAGCACCCAACTACATAAGGCAAGTTCTTAACAACCTACAAAGAGACTTAGACTTCCACACAATATTAGTGGGAGACTATAACACTCCACTATCAATATTAGACAGATCAACAAGACAGAAAATTAACAAGGATATTCAGGACTTGAATGCAGATCTGGCCCAAGGGGACCTAATAGATATCTACAGAACTCTCCACCCTAAATCCACAGAATACATTCTTCTCAGTACCACATCACACTTACTCTAAAATTGACCACATAATTGGAAGTAAATCACTCCTCAGCAAATGCAAAAGAATGGAAATCATAACAACCAATCTCTCAGACCACAGGCAATTAAATTAGAACTCAGGATTAAGAAATTCACTCAAAACTGCACAACTACATGGAAACTGAACAACCTTCTCCTGAATGACTAGTCGATAAATAATGAAATGAAGGCAGAAATAAAGATGTTCTTCGAAACCAGTGAGAACAAGGACACAAGGTATCAGAATCCCTGAGACACATTTAAAGCAGTGTCTAGAGGATAATTTATAGCACTAGATGTCCACATGAGAAGTGAGGAAAGATCTAAAGTTGACACCTTACTGTCGCAATTTAAAAAACTAGAGGAGCAAGGTCAAACAAATTCAAATGCTAGCAGAAGACAAGAAATAACTAAGATCAGAGCAGAACTGAAAGAGATAGAGACACAAAAAACCCTTCAAAAAATCAATAAATATAGAAGCTGGTTTTTTTGAAAAGATCAACAAAATAGGTAGACTGCTTACAAGACTAATAAAAATGAAAAGAGAAGAATTGAATAGATGCAATAAAAAATGATAAAGGGGATATCACCACTGATTCTGTAGAAATACAAACTACCATCAGAGAATACTACAAACACCTTTATGCACATAAACAAATAAACCTAGAAGAAATGGATAAATTCCTGGACACTTACACACTCCCAACAATAAATCAGGAAGAAATTGAATCCCTGACTAGACCAAAAACAAGGTCTGAAATTGAGGCAGCAGTTAATAGCCTACCAACCAAAAAGAGTCCAGCTCCAGACGGGTTCACAGCCAATTCTACCAGACATACAAAGAGGAGCTGGTACCATTCCTTCTGAAACTGTTCCAAACAATACAGAAAGGGAGAATCCTTCCCAAATCATTTTATGAGACCAACATCATCCTGATACCAAAATCAGGCAGAGACACAAATAAAAAAGAATATTATAGGCCAATATCCATGATGAACATCAATGCAAAGATCTTCAATAAAATACTGGCAAACCAAATGCAATAGCACATCAAAAAGCTTATCCATCATGATCAAGTAGATTTCATCCTGGGGATGCAAGGCTGATTCTACATACACAAATCTATAAATGTAATCTATCATATAAACAGAACCAAAGACAAAAACCACATTGATTATCTCAATAGATGCAGAGAAGGCCTTCAAGAAAATTCAACAGCCCTTTATGCTAAAAACTCTTTAAAAACTAGGTATCATTGGAACGTATCATAAAATAATAAAAGCTATTTATGACAAACATACAGCCAATATCATACTGAATGGGCAAAAATTGGAAGCATTCCCTTTGAAAACTCACACTAGAAAAGGTGCCCTCTCTCACCACTCCTATTCAACATAGTATTGGAAGTTCTAGCCAGAGCTATAGGGCAAGAAAAAGAAATAAAGGATATTCAATCGGGGAAAGACAAAGTCAAATTGTCTCTGTTTGAAGACAACGTGATTGTATATTTAGAAGACCCATTGTCTTAGCCAAACTCCCCTAAAGCTGAAAAGCAACTTCAGCAAAGTCTCAGAATACAAAATCTATATGCAAAAATCACAAGCATTTCTATACACCAATAACAGACAAACAGAGAGACAAATCATGAGCAAACTCCCATTCACAATTGCTACAAAAGAATAAAATACCTAGGAATACAACTAACAAAGGATGTGAAGGGCCTCTTCAAGGAGGACTACAAACCACTACTCAAGGAAATAAGAGAGGACACAAACAGATGGAAAAACATTCCATGCTTATGGTTAGGATCAATATAGTGAAAATGGTCATACTGCCCAAAGTAATTTATAGATTCAATGCTATCCCCATCAAGTTACCATTGACCTTCTTTACAGAACTGGAAAAAACCACCCTTAAATTTCATATGGAACCAAAAAGAGAGCCCACATAGCCAAGACAATTCTAAGCAAAAAGAACAAAGCTGGAGGCAGCATGTTACCTGACTTCAAACTATACTACAAGGCTACAGTAATCAAAACAGCATGGTACTGGTACCAAAACAGAGATATAGACCAATGGAACAGAACAGAGGCCTCAGAAGTAACGCCACACACCTACAATCATCTGATCTTTGACAAACCTGACCAAAACAAGCAATGGGGAAAGGATTCTCTGTTTAATAAATGGTGTTGGGAAAACTGGCTAGCCATGTGCAGAAAGCTGAAAGCAGACCCCTTCCTTACACCTTATACAAAAATTAACTCCAGATGGATTAAGGTTTAAACAAAAGACCTAACACCATAAAAAACCCTAGAAGAAAACCTAGGCAAAACCATCCAGGACCTTGGCATAGGCAAGGACTTCATGACTAAAACACCAAAAGCAATGACAACAAAAGCCAAAATAGACAAATGCAATCTAATTAAACTTAAGAGCTTCTGCACAGCAAAAGAAACAATCATTAGAGTGAACTGGCAACCAACAGAATGAGAAAAAATTTTTGCAAGCTACCCATCTGACAAAGGGCTAATATCCAGAATCTACAAATTTACAAGAAAAATTTTTACAAGAAAAACAAACAATCCCGTCAAACAGTGGGTGAAGTATATGAACAGACACTTTTCAAAAGAAGACATATATAAGGCCAACAAACATATGAAAAAATGTTCATCATCACTAGTCATTAGAGAAATGCAAATCAAAACCACATTGAGATACCATCTCATGCCAGTTAGAATGGCGATCATTAAGAAATCTGGAGACAACAGATGCTGGAGGGTATGTGGAGAAATAGAAATGCTTTTACACTGTTGGTGGTAGTGTAAATTAGTTCAACCCTTGTGGAAGAGAGTGGTGATTCCTCAAGGATTTAGAAATAGAAATACCATTTGACCCTGCAATCCCATTATTGGGTATATATCCAAAGGATTATAAATCATTCTTTTATAAAGATACATGCACATGTATATTTATTATGTCACTGTTTACAATAGCAAAGACCTGAAACCAACCCAAATGCCCATCAACGAATGACTGGATAAAGCAAATGTGGCACATATCCACCATGGAATACTATGCAGCCATAAAAAAGGATGAGTTCATGTCCTTTGCAGGGACATGGATGAATCTGGAAACCATCATTCTCAGCATACTGATGCAAGAACAGAAAACCAAGCACCGCATGTTCTCACTCATAGGTGGGTGTTGAACAATGAGAACACAGGGACACAGGGAGGGGAACATCACACAATGGTGTCTTTTGGGGTGTGGGGGGCTAGGGGAGGGATGGTGGGGTGTGGGGAGATTGGGGAGGGGTAACATTGGGTGAAATACCTAATGTAGGGGACGGGGGGGATGGAGGCCACAGACTACCATGGCAAGTGTATACTTATGTAACAATCCTGCAATATCTGCACATGTACCCCAGAAATTAAAGTATGATTAAAAAATATATATATGAGAAAAACAAATACATTGGAATTTTTCAAAATTAAAAAAAATTTAACAGTAATAATTTATACCAAAAGATTGAGTAATAAAATAAGAAATAAAAATGTGAGCCACTAATTTTGTATCTAGCAAAGTTGATTTTCAAACATAAAGGTCCCAAACTTTTTGTGACATGTAAAAACTCGATAAATTGTTTCCTTTTCTGAGGAATCTACTGAAGGAAATGATTGACAATCGAAATGATTAGGGAGACATTGACATAACTAGTGTTGAACATTAACTATATAGTTACTTGTAGAATGAATCCTACATGAGAGTTACAAGGGAGAGAGTATAATATGTTCAACATATTATTATAACAATATAATATGTTATAGTACAACTATAACAATAAGCAAAGTGGGGATTATAGGAATAATATATGCTAAATATTTTGAGATTTCTCAGTAGATGTGGTGGTATTAATATTGTTAGTCTAAAACTAGGTATTTGTAATGTGTGAAAAGTTTGTGCTTATGATATTTTCTAATTCTATAATACATTGTCCTTTGAAAGGATTCTGATTCTTTATGAAGAAGAAAGCAGATACAAGTGTAATATATGTGATTAATTTGAAAATCCTCTAGTACTAAATTTGAAAAGGAAGTATAAATATGGTATTAAGAGTATCCTAATTTATACATATATAGCATGTATAATAAAATGTGTGTATATGTATACATAGTGTATGTATGTGTGTATGTTCCTAGCTTTCCTACCAAGGAGCCTAGGAACAATGACCAGCTCAGAAACAATGAATATCCCTAGCATCTGACATCCAGGTAGTCTTAAAATACTATTTCTCATCAAAATACTAGAGTTGCTTAGAAAAATGTCTGATGATGTATCTGCAACAGCAAATGTCCAAGCTAAGTCTAAAACACCTTTTTATATCAATTGGTAATAAAGCTATCAAAGATTACTAAAGTAATGTTAAAAATTACTAGAGTTATGTCAGAAGGAGACAATTTGAAGAGGCTCCCCACTAGACAAACATAGAGTAATTTGTACTTTAATAAGGATAATTGCAAGTTACTTAAATTTTACTATACAATATTGACAACAGATCAATAAGGGGACATAAAAAGCATTTATCTTTTACTACTGGGTGACTCAATGACAGATGAGAAGAGTGTCTCTTTATAATAATATTCCAACTAAAATATAGGCAAGAAATGATATAATTGAAACATCACTAATTTGATATCCCCATTGAATTAATAAATTTAAGCATTGATTATCAACAACTGCCAGTGTCACAGAAAGAAAGGCAACCACACATTATGTGGCTGTCTAGGAAAGAAATCAGTATTATTATAATGATATCAAAGGGGTTGAACACGAATCTGATAAAGAGCCTGGATTTATCTGTCAATTTGTAAAAAAAAAAAAAAAAAAAAGAGAGACAGAAGAACATACAAATCTTTACTATGAGTATAAAATCAGTAAAGTTTAGACTCTGTGAAATGCTGTAGGCCAAATGATTCAGGCTCTTAAACAGATAAATTTTAAAGGCAAAGGAATAGAAGGGAACCTGCAGATTAAAGAAACTTAACAACATACCAAATTTTTAAAAGTTGTCAAAGCCGCAGAGCTACAGTGTTTGAAGACGTACACTTTGGTGTAAATAAACAACAACAATGAAACATAGAAGTAATTACTATAAAAGTTAAGAGCATAATTACTTTATGAGGAAGGGGAAAAGTGATGGGGTTTGTTAAGGAAGATGGTTTCGGAGGTGACTGGCAATGTTCTAAATCTGGGTATTGATTACAGGTGTATTTATCATCATTATTTATGCATAATCCACGTAGTAACAGCACAAAATAAGAAAGTTAATTTCCTCTTTTAGCAATCCCATCCCTCTTCTCTCATAAGTTATCACTTATAACATACTCATATACATCCTCCCAGATGTTTTTTCTAATCTTTTATATTAGATAGACATATATGTATACATGTACATATGCAGTAATGTATAAATATAAACTTGAATAAGGTTTTTATGTATTTTATAGAAATGCAGTCAGCCTATATGTATTATCCTTTGATTTCCTTTTCTCACTGAAAAATATATCTAAGCTACATTTTCAATTACATAACTATCTTTGCCTCATCCTTTTGAATGGCCATAAAATTATTTCTTTTAACTGTCATATTACATATTGTATATGTATAAAATATTTATAAAAATATAAAGACCAGTGATATAATGAAAATTCCCATCACATAGTTTAAAACATAGCTCAGTATCTTTGAAAGTTGCTATGTATGGCAGACATTATCCCATCCTCTTAAATGAGTTATCTTACAGTATCAGATTGGTTATCCTCAGAGTTTCTTGTTTTGTGCTCATATCTTCAAGCTTTTAATACATTTCTTTAAATATGTTATATTTATTTTAATTCTGTGTTTGATAATTTCAATATCTTGAAACCCTGGGATTATTGTCTTGTATTTCATTTGTCCATGAAACTTTGTTTCCTTGTGCATTTTGTGACTTTTTGTTTACTGTGAATTTATAACTTTTTGGATCTTCATTTATAGGAATTTGGTTTAGGCATGAGTTAAATCCTTTGGTTATTTTCTTAGTGGTAATTTTCATATACTTTTGATAGATGCCTGGCTAAATTACTAACCTGAAACCACTTTCAACGGAATTATCAACTTCGCTTCAAACTTTCTCATCACTGGCTCTTTAGTTTCCACTTAGTAGTGCATGGAAGAAAGTGAAAAGTCAACGCAGTAGCCAAAAGCACTGTAGTTAATACTGTGATAGGCATTTTAAACTATAAGTTACAGAAATGTGACTATGTTTTTTCATCTATAATACTGACACTTTTAGGGGTTTTCTGTATTAGTTCATTCTATACTCAAACTACACTAAAAAGTCAATATTAGCAATATTCTATAGTTCAGAAAACCGAATTGCATACAATTAAGCTATTTTTTTCCCCATGGCATTTTCAACAGGTGCCTGTTTTATCTACCACATCCCATACCATAAGCCCAGAGGTAGTATGATTGTGTTCCTTATTTCTCATTACCATTTTCAGCCCATTTTTTCTTTCTGTTCTTCAAATCTTGGGTTCTTTGAACTGCCTGCTTGCAGACTAGATCTGCTATTAGTTCTCCTTTTTGCTGTCATCTAATCCCCAAGGTCCTTCCCTTGGTTCTTAACTGTCTCAATATCCAGCTCATTCCCTTTCTAACTTTATTCCTGTCATTATTTCTTGTGACTTCAGTCTCTTTTGTTAATGTCTTCAATACTTAGCTTCTCAGAAAATCTTACCCATAAAAACCCTACTTTGATCACTCACTACATGCTCTCTTTCAAATTCACATTAGTTTCTTCTCTCCAATAATTATTTTGCTCACACTGAAACATCCAATTCGTTGACCCAACCTATTTTTCACTGTCATCTGCCTTATCTGTTTTCTTAATTTTCTCTTTACCTATATTATCCTCCATGATTAATCACTTTAATCACTCTCTTGCAGAGGCCCTCAACTCCTTGTCTTTATCTAAGGCTTTCAAAACTTGCCTGGCAAAATGCCATGCCTGCTTAAACTCATAATTCTGCTTACTCTGTACATGCACCTGAATATCTTAACATGGCTGGAGAAAAAGTGCAACCGCACTGACTATTTTACCCTTTTAATTTATAGTCACTAATCTTTCGTGGCTCTCAGTAATGCTAAGCATTTCCATTATATTTCCCTGGTAAATTTATTTGCCTGGTCGTCGAAAATGACTCATATTTTCTCTCTCTCAATCACCTTAAGCTCTCTTAACTGACAGCAAAATCTATTATTGCTTCACTGTTAAAATACAGATGCTCCCAGGATGGAATGCTCTTGTCTTTTTATCATCAAACCTTTCAGCCTTCATTAATATGCACACATTAACCATGTAAGATGTTTTTTCCAACAATCAGCAAAATATACTATGAAAATAGGTTTTAAAATGGGTTTTAAAATATCACATTAAAGAAAAACAGAGATGTGTGGTTTTAGTATTGAGTAGTTCCATGCTCAAAAATATTACAGTTCTGGGTGGCTTCTCTGTGATTCTCTTGGCTGTAAGATAGTTGCCACAGTTCCAACATGATGTCCTAATACATCAAAATATAGAAAGTAGGAGTTTCTCTTTGCATGTATCTTGTTTTAATCGAGGAACAAAACAGTTTCTGAAACTTTGGAACAAACTTTTTTTTTGCCTGTATGTCTTTGAGCAATTTTAATCATATGTCCACCCCTAAACTAGTCATAACCACAAAGGAAGTATGATTTGTCAGGTCCAGTCCATTGAAGTGAGTCTATTAATCCTAGGCATATCTTAACATAATTTGGATCATGTTAGAAAAGATGAAGAAGGAAAGAGCAGTTTTGGAGACAACCAATATTAGGTCCTACACCTTTATATTTTGCTTTCTCTACTGTTATAATAGATGACTTGTCCCTATATTAAAGATCAGTTTCACTTATACACTCAATGCCATCTTCTCTTACTTGCTCAAGGATTTTGTCTCTCAAATAACCCCTATTTTCTCTGTAACAACAATTTCTCCCTTTCTAAACAATTGTTGCCATTAACATACAAATATGCTATGACATGTCTTAGCTATTCGTTTGACTGGAAAGTCCTCCACAATTACACCGGAGAAACAAACGTTTTATAAAGTGTTGTGTGTAATTACTGTCTCTATTTTCTCCTTATTCTCCATAGTCAGATTAAATTACTGGTATCTATATTAAGAGGTTTTATCAAATTCAATTTATTATAATGATTATGGTTTACTCTCATCACAAGTTCGCCAAATATGTTTTCTTTAGATTTCATCAACTTTATTTTCTTGCATATACATTTGTTATTTTACAATCGTATTTATTCTTTCAATTAATACCAAATAGAAAATATAGGGTTGGCAAGAGAGAATTGAAGAATAGAAAGATAAAGAGCCTCTAAAAATAGCAGCAAAAGGTTTGGAAAAGTATAGGAAAGGTTGGAGTAAAAGGAAGATATATTAATGTGAAGGTCTGTCAGGGCCATTGGTTTTACAGAATGGCAGTCTTTTATTAAATCGAGGAAGAATACCATTTACATATTTGTGGATCCTCACTTATCTATTAAAATGCTGTGCTTCTAAGTAGGTACAAGACACCTATTTGTCAAATTTAAGTTTTCAAATTGTAGAGTAGTTTCAGAAAAACTAGCCAAATATCACATGTGATTTAAACAAACACTTCATGAGGTAAACTAAAAGAGAATAATTATCATTGTTTCACTATACTTGTGATTTCAGGCCAGTCATTTAATCTTTTTGAGCCCTAATTTCATCATCCCTAAAATGGGGATAATGTCCCTATTAATAAGGCTCTAGTGAGAATTGAATTAATTCAGTATCCAGCAGATAGCAAGCATATTTGTGTTAGCTTTTATTATTATCATTATCATTATTATTTTAAAGACAGGGGAAACTGAGGTTCAGAAAGATTAGAACTACCCAACTGGAGAATGATGACTTCTTGAGATCAAAATCCAGGTCTTTTTATTTCAATCTAATGATCTCTCTACTTTACTGTATTGTAGGACAAAGTGGGTATCTCTTAGCCTGGATTATAACATAAATTCAATTCTAGACAAATTTATTTCCCTTGGGAGACTGATATTTGTCTTCTTTTCTGACATTGAGAATTAAAACACTGATTAGCTTTACCTCTGTTTACTGGCTGCTGAGAAGCTGAATCAAATTTAAAGTGTAATCATAGCAATTATCTGTCTTTATTGCCTTTATCTTCATTGCCTTTATGTGTGTCTTATTTGTATTCTGATTTGTCCTGCTAATTACTTTTTACATATATCTTCCTATTAGCTGTCCTCAATTTCTTAGAAGAATTGCTCAGCATTGTTGAACAAATAAATCTCTGCTACTACTCTTGTTGGGACTTGCAACATAGAGTTGCCCATGTGAGAAGTAGAGAAATGCAAGTCAAAACCTACAATTTGGAGCTTCCACCCTTGCGGCTCCTTATTTAGAGCTCACAATTGAAACCACTATTTCTTTTCTCTGTGATGTCTTAATATATGCAGAATGACTCTTCCAATTGTCAGTCACACAAGCTTCTTTTTATTTCTAAGGCTCAGCTGCTCTGGGGGACAACAGTCTTTCTTTTGAAGTGTTTACACCAGGGTTCTCCAAAATTAACACATTTGCCTCAGAGCTTATACGTTTTCTTAATCTCTATCTCTTTTTAAATTGAGATATAATAAACATATAGCAAACTGTATAAAGTACATTATTCTTGTTCAGTTTAAGAATTATTTGCATATGTTTGCATTCTTTTATCCGTCACGTAGATCCAGATATAGAGCGTTTCCAGCATGTTATGAGGTTATTTTATGCCTATCTTGTCCATACCACCTCCTCCAGGAGGTAACTTGTATTCTGACTTCTGTTATCATAAATTCGTTTTGCCTGTTCTTAAATATTCTGTAAATAAAATCATGCATATTGTGTGAACATTTTTGTGTGTCTGGCTGACCTCTTTTTATTATTCAGCACATCTAATATTTATCCATGTTTTCTCTTGTACCAATATTTTGCTATTTTATACTTGGAACATTCTATAATGAATATAAATATATATGATGCAGGAAAAAGCAAAATTATGGAAACAATTTGTTTTTGTGTCCTTCATTCCTAGGTTTCTATTGTTAATTTCCTTAATCCTTTATGTAAAAACATATGATAAACATGGAGGTCTTGCAAAGGAAAGAGAACAGAAACTAAAATACTTAAAATACCAGAGTTAGAAGGATAGGAGAATTTCATCTTCTATTAGAAAATATTTCTCTACACATTTATTCAGAATAAAACTATGTTTTGTTAGTAAGTAAGTGAAATATTTTTTAATAGTACGTGAACAAAACAGGGCCCAAAGATTCATTACAGCCCATTCTTATTTACTTTGCGCCCACAACACAATAGAGGGAAGGGAATGCTAATTTAGCTATGGCCATTCCTACAGGTTATATTTCTCCCAAATTCTAATTTATATTCCATTCCCTTTAATATGTTCCTGTCTTTCCTTTGTTCTATCTTCCTGTTGGAGGAAAAGGACACCCAGAGCTTTTCCAACACTGATATTATCTGGAGCACACTGAATATCCTGCTTTCCCCTATACACACAAAGTGTTATCTTTCTAGTCTTATGTAAATGATAATATTTCATAGGACTGTTGACTGTTAAAGATCCTCCAGGGTCTCTTCTCCTTACAAAATTATCTGTACCCTTCTACATACAGGTTTTGTATTATCTTTTTCACTGATATTGTTGAGAGATTAAAATGTATAAAAATGATCAAAGTGGTTTCTCCTTCACTTTATCTTTTCTTTTTATCTATATGCTTCATTTCTTATCAATTTTAATAAAAATCTGATTTCTTGTTGGGTTCACCATTTCCTTATCATGTCTCACCTAGGTTTGAGACTGTATATGAGTTTTGGATTCTTATCTGTTTTCTTTTCAGTGATTTGGCATCTAAGTATACACTTTTCTATTACAATTGAATAAACTAATATTACTGAGGTGGAGGTAGGGGTGTGGGTGAGAGTGAACAAGTACAACCTACTCTTGTGTAGGATTTGCTGGGACTGAATTTGCATATTGATAAAACAATCTTATATAAAATATTTGCATTGTTATTTAAAATATATTTTAAATACTGCTAGGCTACCTAAACAACTACAGTTAGATGCATGTCCTTAATTTTCCTAAGTCTTGTAGCCATGCAGCTACAGGTCTCTTCTAGAATCAGAAAGTAGCAGATCCCCACAAACCAATTCCCCATTATGAGTTATGGGAGAGGGTGGGAGGAAGACGTACCTTATCTCGTTTTTTCTATAATCAGAGGACCTTGAAAGGTGTTCTATAGTATTCACTTATTAGAAAAGACCTCAGATGCCATCTGGTCTGACCTTACCTATCTTATACTCATGTATTTTCTACAACTTCCCACAAATGATTACAGAATCTCTTCTTGAATACTACCAGTGGCTGGAAATCTCAATCTGATACAACACATGGGCTAATCGTAAGCAGCTAGCATTTCAGAAATCTATTGATATAGTAAAATACCATATCATGAATTTTAACAACCATAATTTATTATTTCTTGCAATTATATAGGTTAGGAATTTGGGCAAGAATTAATAGGGCTGTTTTTCTAGTTTGCATATTGCCAGTGGGATCACTTGCTCAGCTAAACAGGGCCCAAAGATTCAGGAAGGCTTCATACCCAGCACTTTGGTGTTTCCTGATGTAGTCTCTTTCTTTGTAGTATCTTATCCTTCAAGCTTTATGTGGCTCTATCTTCACTAGCTGAAGCTGTAACTACTTGTAGCATGGCAGCTGCCTTCTGAAAGAGAAGAAGAAAGTGGCAGGCCTCTGAAAATCTAGGTTCAGCACAGTCACCTCATCACCGATCACTTCTTCCACACTCTGCTTGTTAAAACAATTCATGAGTGTCCCTAATTTGAGGCATGAGGAAACAGAAACAGACTCAACTTTTTGAATAGAGTAGCCATAAAGCCTCATCGCCAAAAGTTGTAGAATGAAAGCTACCATTGCAACTACCTTTGGAAACACCCTACCACATCCAGAAAGTAATGCATCACATAGGACCACCTCTTCTCCCTTACCTGCTGCCAATCAATGCTCCCGATTGTTTTCATCCTGATGCTCCCTCCACCCAGTTTCAAAGATCTTCCAACTCAGGCCTTATGAACTGTAATCCTGATTTCTAATTCTAGCCCACATGAATTTGATATATACCTGTATTATTCTGAAATACAGTTTTGCTCATTCTTTTAAGTGTTGGAAGTAGAAAATTTTATATCCTAGAGCAAGGTAGGGAGGAGAACAATGCTCTTCATGTCATGTTGAGACACCTTTAACTGTCAAAAAATTTTCTACATCGAGAACTACAATTCAACCCCCTGTAAATATTATTGTTTCCTAGTTCTATGTGTGAGAGCTATTTAAATGCTAACTACAGCTACAGTACTCTCAGCTGAGCTATTTCCTGCTCTTGCTAAACATCCCTGTCTTCTGTCATTTTTTCCAAACCCTTTGCTAGCATAACTACTCTTTTTCAGATGAACTTCATTTGGTTGATATATATCTTAAAGCAGAAATCGTTTACTTGGAGAGATTATGTCATTTATATTCTAATTCTGGACACTATAAATCTATTGCCACTGCTGTCTTATACTGAGCCTGATGGAAACAAAATATTTAATTTTTGTTCATACTTTCTGTTCACTCATTTTTCTCTCATCCTGTGGTTAATATACCTACATTGTTGCATATAAACCTGATGTGTATAAACTCAGATGAAATGCCTGGAACATTTGGGGGAATGTAAACTCACTTCATTCCATTCAAGTAGAGCCCAATTACCAAATTAGGAGATATGTATATCTTCAGATAAAATTTTCTAGATGACACAATTACAATTTTTAATTTCCCTCAGATTTATTCCTTCAGTCTCCTTACTCTCCAAACATACAAATCTTGAATACTTTTAGGTTGTAGCTGCAAGCTACTTCATAATAGGGGAGGGGGAGGTGCAGGTCTAGTCATTAGGCAAGGTCATTAACTCTTGCATGTCTTACAACACAATAAGAGTGTTTCCATTCTTGATATGTTTTTTCTAAACATAATGAATCATTTAGAAAATGTTCTCAAATAGTCACTTGTCATAATATCTTGAGGAAAGGTTTTCTTATAGGTCTCAATTCCTATTGTTTGGTTTCATTAAAATGTGCTGAAGGTTTAATCTTTTGTATTAAGAAACGTCTTCACATCAGAAATTCTTTATTCTACTACTCATCCAAGGTCTTAAACCTAAATCCTAGGATATGTATATTTATTCAGCTAATGTCGGTTTCTCCTTTCTACAAGAGGACTACCTGTGATTATTTCTTCAGTTTCTCAGTTCACTCACTCAGCAAGTGTGCTTTATGAAGGGTCTGTGCCAGTGAGTCAGGAAGGCCAGTTCCATGTTCTGTGAGGTTTACATTCTTGTGGAAAAAAACATGTAAACAAATAAATACATACCATGATTGTAGATATAAGTTCTATAGAGAAATGTAGCAGAGAATTAGAATAAGTAATCCAAAACAAGGAAAAGCTAATGGGGTAGGAACTACTTTAAAGGCAGTTAGAGGGAAGAGCCCTTTGAATACAAGGTCGTGATGTTTGAACACTTATCTGACTCCTGGGCAGGAGTCAGTCTGAGGAGATGTGTGGGTGGAGTATTCAGCTCAGAGATACAGAAGGTGAAATGGCTTCAGGATGGATCAACTTTTGTGTTTTCCAAAGTCATGAGAAGTGGTAAGACCTAAAGTAGAAGAAATAAGTGGGGAATGGCAGTTCATGGAATGATTTTCATTTCATTGGACATACTTAGTTTTTAGCTTAAATGCAGTGAAAACTGTAGCAGACACTGCTGCTGCCACATTTAGAAAGATTTTCTGATCCACTTATCAAGTACATTAGGATTCTCCAGAGAGAGAGTATCAATAGGATGGATGAATGGATGGATAGATGGATGGATGGATGGATAGATAGATGATAGATAGATGATAGATTAGAAGGGATTGATAATTAACCATCACATCAGATTACTTAGAAAGCTGCTACTTTTGAGTAGTATCTATAGCAAGAGACATATTTGTGGCAAGGTCAGATTGTAGGTCAGTCTTGCTGCTTGGTCCATACAACCTGGCAAATTCCAGAATTCTAAAAGTATCCATGGTAAATAACGGCAACATGTCACATCTCTGGCAGCACCAATATGAGAGTTACAATGCAGATTCTGGGTTCTGAAGCAAGGTCACACATTATGCAGAGGAGAAATGTTCACTGTTTAAAAACCTCTCTTGGAATGGTATTGGGCTCCAGCAGAAACAGTGCCTGACCATGGAATATCAAATGTCTATGTAATCAGAGCCACCCATTTTAAACTACTTATTTTCATCCACCAAGTTCTAAGGTCTGGCAGAAACAGCAACAGTCCATCATACAAAAGAAGTGCTACTTTTAAGGTTAGCCCTAAGCAAATGGCTCAGAACTTCATGACATCCGTTGCACCAATGACTCTTCCTCAGTGAAATTACATGTGTGTTTTCATGGGATGTTCATCAGGACCACCTGATAGAAGGGGGAAAACCTGACCAAGTTCAGGCATGAGTTTACCCACTGACAAAGAGGCTTTGCTTGGCCAAATTTTAGTCATGCTTTTGAACCCTCTAGGCCTATCTGCATACTTTCTTATAAAATTCAGTTTTAGTAAAGAACCCTGATAAATCAGTTTAGCAAGAAATCTCCATTCTTGATATCTGATCATCTTTCATATCTTACTGGGTTTCTCATCCCCCACAATCTCCCAGGTGATGTCTGATCACCCTGACCTGTCTTCAGCAAAAATCCTGTTAGGATGGCTTAGCCAGAATCTCCCTTATCCCTGATGTTTCTTCTTAGTAATTTTCTATCCACTGACCCCCTTCCCGCTCCTCAGCTATAAATTCCCACTTGTTGATAATGTTTTTGGAGTTGGACTGCATCTTTCTCCCCTATTGCAAGATCTCTGTTACAGTGGTCCCTAAACTTATTATAAGAGTCCTGAAAAAAGTCTTCCTTAACATGCTTTAACAAGTGTCATTGAATAATGATTTTCTTTAACACCACATAAAATTTTGTACATACATATTCATAGTAGCATTATTCATAATAGCCAAAAAGTATAAACAACTGAAATTTACATCAACTGATGGATACAGAAAACTGGTGGTATAACCATAAATGGAAAATTATTCAGCCATAAAAATAAATTAAGGAAGGGGGAGTTCAAGCTGGCTGACTAGAAGCAGCTAATGTGCCCTGCTTTTACGGAGAAGAAACAAAGAGCTAGAGCAAATACGACCTCTTCAGGTGTATCATCTAAGAGATCATGCTGGGATTTACCAATGAAGTGACACGACCCACAAAGAATGAGAGGAGTAAAGCTGGGCAGCTGCCCACTCAGAACTGGCATGGAACCAGGGCAAGTTCCCTAATCTAGAGAAAAGGTTAGTTGAGTGAGAGACCCCAGGAGATCCACACTTCCACCACGGGTCTTTGCAATTCCTGGAATGGAAGCACCCACTGTTTCCCCCAGGGACTCCAGATTGACAAAGAAAGCCATCTGGAGTCTTTTCAGAGTTACTGCTCAAGCCTATGTGGAGCCCCACAGGCCTTGGATCCCTGAGCAGCCTGGCGCCAGCTGCTTTAGCCCCAATAGAGGCCTCAGCACAGTGCGTGAGAGTGGCCAGATTGCCCTGACTACCCCATTGTTTCTCACTAGGCAAGGCTCCCTCTGCAGCAATTCTACCTCTGTCTGAACACTGGGGGTGGTTCTGGCCCTGTGCTCCTCCAGAAAGTGACCAGACAGCAGACTGTATGACCCCCACCCCATGTGCTCCTCTCCAGGCAGGGCTAACAGGCTAGGGCTACCAACATAGTGACTCTGCCCCAGCCTGAACACTGTGGTCCATCATGGCTCTGCGTTTCTCTGGTATAAAACTCCGAGTTAACAGGCAAGGCTTGGCACCTTTGTGTGCCTACAACAGTGAAGTAGGAGATAAATGCAAGTGTGCCACATGCCTGGCAACCACCAGTCTCTATTGCCATAGCGAAAGGGTCCTGCCCTCCCTAGTAAAGGCCCACAGCACAGCCACCCTGCCCCATCTGAACATTTTACCTGCAGCCCAAAGCCCTTCTGAAAACTCAGCCCCCATCAGTCTGTAATATTTCATCAGGCTCCCACTACCTAAGAATCCTACCTAACCCTGCTTGAAAGTTCAGCCAGTGACCTGAGGACCAGCCCACACCTCCCCATTGTAGCCAGCACCTGAACTTTGGGCCAGCCTGACTTGGGTCCAGCCCCTTCAGGACACATACACACTGTCCAGCAGGCCATATAGTGGGCTAGGAACTGAGGAACTCTCTACCCTATTCTAACTCTGCTAGCATCTGATCATTTCTCCCAGTGCCTGAGCTTAGGCCTACCCAACCATCCAATACTACCACAACCAATACCAACCTGTATGGGCCCAAAGGTAGAGTGCCCCTTTAAAAAGCAGTATTGCTACATTTGAGAACAGGTGAGCCGTAAAGGTATCTGTATCAGGCTGAGTGATGAGGTAATGCCCTGAAACCACACCCATGGAGAGTCGCAAGTTAGTACTTTCCCATTACTCTCAATCACAGTGTGGTCCAGAGATATTCTACAATGTCCATATGAACTAAGAGTCATAAGCCCTGGAACAAGGACGTGATAGGGAAACATCAAGTTGCTGTCTATCAAAGATTGGGAACCAGTGCAGCTCCCTCACTCCCCCCACAGAGACTTCAGTACACTTCACCAAGGCTTCCTCCAAGCCATACTTGTAGGGCTGGTACCTGCACTTGCCATCAGGATATTTCTGGAAAAGTCAGAGTCTCAGCTCTGCCCAGCTCTGTCCTCTCACCCACATGGAACAACACTGTCTAGCCCTTGACCTGAAACAATAGAGAGCACATCACAGTGAAAAAGGATCAGATACATACCCACCTGCTTGTGCCACAGCTAGTTCTTTCCTGTGAGCACTATCTACTGGCCTCTTCATCTAACCACACGGCCCAATATAAATCCTGCCAACAGAAGTGCATAGGGCTTTACAGGCAAAGCCAAAGATCCTACCCAACACACTCCTCTCCAGATGAGAAGAAACCAGTATAAAAATTACGGCATCATGAGGAATCTGAATGTTGCAACACCACCAAAGGATCACTAGCTCTTCAGCAATGAATCCTAATCAAAATGGAAACTCAGGAATGACAGATACAGAATTCAAAGCATGGATTGCAAGAAAGCTCAATGAGATCAAAGAAAAGGTTGATAATCACACCAAGAAACTTCTGAAGCAATCCAAGAAATGAAGAGAACGATAAACATTTTAAAAAGAAGCTGATTAGAGCTACTGGAATTGAAAAACTCACTTAAGGAATTTCAAAATACAGTTGAAGTCTAGACCAAGCCGATGAAACAATTTCAGAGCTTGAAAACTGGTCTTTTTTAAAAAACAAAATTCAAGAAAAAATAATTTTAGAAAATGAACAAAGTCTCCAAGAAATATGGAATTAGTTAAAGTGACCAAACATACAAATTATTGGTATCCCTGGGAGAGGAGAAAAAGTAAACAAATTGGAAAACATACCTGAGAGAATAATTCAAAGAAATCTCCCTAATATGATTATAGAGATGATAGACATCAATATACAAGAAATCTAGAGAACACCTGCCTGATAATATACAAAATGAACCTCACTAATGCAAATAATCACCAGGCTAAGGTCAATGCCAAAGAAAAAAATCTTAATGACAATTTTAACAAAGATCAGATCCGATACAATGGGAACACCATTAGACTAATGGCAGACTTCTCAGCAGAAACCTTACAAAACAGAAGAGACTAAGGCCCTATTTTCAGCATTCACACACAAAAAATTTTATATTCCACCAGACTAAGCTTCATAAGTGCAGAAGAAATAGAATCATTTCTAGACAAGCAAACACTAAAAAAATTTGTTACCACTACACCAGCCTTACAAGAAATTCTTAAGGGAGTTCTAAACATGGAGACAAAATAATAATTCCTGCTACAACAAAAACACACTGAAGTATAAACACACCCTATAAAACATATAGCCAACACACCCTATAAAACATCTGCACAATCAAGTCTACAAAACAACCAGCTACCAATATGACAAAAGGATTAAAATCTTATATAACAATATTAACCTTGATTGAAAACAATCTTAACATCCCACTTAAAAGGCACAAAGTAGTGAGTCAGATAAAGAAACAAGACCCACCCATTCATTGCCTTCAAGAGATTCATCTGACAGGTAATGACACCCATAGAATCAAAGTAAAGAGTTGGAGAAAGATGTATCATGCAAACAAAAGACTTGACTATCCTAAATATATATGAACCCAACTTTGGAGCACCTAGATTCTTAATTAACAAGTACTTCTAGACTTATGAAAAGACTCATACAGCCACACAATGATAGTGGGGGAGCTTCAACACCCTACTGACCGCATTAGATCATCAAGGCAAAAAAAATCTAACAAGGAATTCTGGACTGAAATTCAACACTTTACCAATTGGACCTCATAGATATCTATAGAACACCCAACCTCTTAACCACAAAATATACATTCTTCTCATCTGCACCTGGAACATACTTTAAGATCAACCACATGCTTGACCATAAATCAAGTGTCAATGAATTCAAAAAAATCAAAATCATACAAATCATACTTTTAGATCATTGCAGAATAAATAATATAAATAGATACCAAGCAGATATCTCAAAACTACACAATTACATGGATATTAAACTTCTCCTGTATGACTTTTGGGTAGGCAACAAAAGTAAGGCAAAAATTAAAAATTTATTCAAAGTTAATGAAAATAGAGACAAAGCATACTAAAATCTCTGGAATGCAGCAAAAACAGTGTTTAGAGGAAAGTTGTAAGTACTAAATGCCTATATCAAGAGTTTAGAAAGCTATCTAATTGACAATCTAATGTCATACCTAGAAGAAATAGTAAAACGATAACAAACTAGCCCCAGAGCTAGTAGAAGAAAAGAAATAACTAAAATCAGAGGAGACCTGAACAGAATTGTAACCCAAAAATCCATACAAAAGATTAATGAAACCAAAAGCTGATTCTCTTAAAGGATAAACAAGATCCATAGGCCATGATCTAAATTAATTATAAAAAGAGGAAGAAAATTCAAATAAGCACAACCAGAAATGACAAAGGTGACATTACAACTGATTCAATAGCAATACAAAAGATCCTTGGAGGCTAAGAAACTCTATGCACACAAACTAGAAAATCTATGGAAAATGGATAAATTTCTGGAAGCACATAACCTCTCAAGACTGAAATAGGAGGAATTGAATCCCTGAAAAGACCAGTATGAGTTCCAAAGTAGATTCTGTAACAAAAAACCAACAAGCCAAACAGAGCTTTGGACCAGATGGATTCACAGCCAAATTCTATCAGACATACAAAGAAGAGCTGCTACCAATCCTACTGAAACTATTCTAAAAAATTGAGGAGGAGAGACTCTTCTGTAATTCATTTTTACAAAGCCATCATCACTCTGATAACAAAATCTGGCAAAGATACAATAATAAAAGGAAGCAGGCAAATATTCTTGATTGACATAGATTCCAAAATCCTCAACAAAATACTAGCAAGCCAAATCCAGCAGCACACCAAAAAGTTAATTCAGCACATAAAGGCTTTATTCTGGGGATGCAGGGTTAGTTCAACACATACACATCAATAAATATGGCACACTACATAAGCAGAATTAAAAATAAAGGCCATATGATTATCTCAATAGACGTAGAAAAAGCTTTTCATAAAATCTCACATCCCTTCATGATAAAAATCCTGAACAAACTAGGAATTAAAGGAACATACCTAAAACAACAAAAGCCATAGATGACAAACTCAAGCCAATATCATACTGAATGAGCAAGAGCTGAATGCATTCCTCTTAAGGACTGGAACACTGAATGGGCAAGAGCTGGAAGCATTCCCCTTAAGGACTGGAACAAGACAAGGATATTCATCGTCATCACTCCTATTCAATATCGTGCTGGAAGTCTTAGCCAAGCAATCAGGCAATAGAAAGAAATAAAAGATATTCAAATAGGAAAATAAAAAGTCAAATTATTTCTCTTTGTTGATATGATCCTATATCTAGAAAACCCTACAGAATCTACCAAAAGGCTCTTAGAACTGATGAACAACTTCAGTAAAGTTTCTGATTACAAAATAAATGTGAAAGAATTTGTTACATTTCTTTATATCAATAATGTTCAAGTTGAGCACCAATTCAACAACATAATACCATTTACAATTGCCACACACACAAAATAAAATACCTAGAAATACATCTAACCAAGGAGTTGAAAGTTCTGTATAAGGATAATTATAAAACACTGCTGAAAGAAATAATAAATGGCACAAACAGAAGGAAAACCACTCCAAGCTCATGAATTGGAAAAATCAGTATCTTTAAAATAGCCATATTGCCCAGGACAATATACAGATTCAAAGCTATTGCTATCAAACTAATATCATTCTAGACATTGTATTTGTAACAAATGTATAACTAAGTCCTCAAAAGAAATTGTGACAAAAACAAAAATTGACAAGTGGGACCTAATTAAACTAAAGAGCTTTTGTACAACCAAAGAAACCATCAGCAGAGTAAATAGACAACCTACACCATTGTAGAAAATTTCACAAACTATGCATCCAACAAAGGTTTAATATCTTGATCTCTAAGAACCTTAAACAATTCAACAAACAAAAACCAAATAACCCCATTAAAAAGTGGGCAAAGGATATAAACAGACACTTCTCAAAAGAAGACATCCATGTGAACAACAGACATGAAAAAATGTTCCACATCACTAATCATCAGAAAAAATGTAAGTCTAAACCACAGTGAGACATTATCTGACACTAGTCAGAAGGGCTGTTATTAAAAAGCCAAAAACAACAGATGCTGGTAAGCCTGCAGAGAAAAGGGAGCGCTTACACACTGTTGGTGGGAATATAAATTAGTTCAACCACTGTGGAAGCAGTTTGGAGATTTCACAAAGAGGTTAAAACAGAACTACCATTTTACCCAGAAATCCTGTCACTGAGTATATACCCAAACAAAATAAATCATTTTACTTAGAAATGCGCTTGTCTTTTTGGCAATTATATCCAGCATAAAATCACCTTGGACCAAGGAATCCATGTTTGTTCAGGGAGTTGTGACAATGGGCATATGACCATGGGATCCACCATTCCTGTCTTCTAGCATATCTTGAAAAACCTAGTGGATCAATAGAGCAAACATTGGGATGATGTAGGCGGCAAAATTCTAAGATGGATCCCCCAAGATTTCCAGGAACTGGTGTATTCACATCTGATATGATTTGAATCTGTGTTCCCATCCAAATCTCCTGTTCAGTCATAATCCCTAACATTGAAAATAGGGCCTGGTGGGTGGTGATTGGATCATGGGGGCACATTTCCTCCCTTTAGTGCTGTTCTTGTGATAGATTTCTCACAAGATCTGAATGTTTAAAAGTGTGTGGCACCTCCCCCTACCTCTCTGTCCCTCTTGCTTCAGCCATGTAAAATGTGCCTGCTTCCCCTTTGCTTTCTGCCACAGTTGAAAGTTTCCTGAGGCCTCCTTAGCCATGCCTTCTGTATAGCCTGTGGAAATTTATAAATTACCAGTCTCAGGTAGTTCTTTATAAATTGCCCAGTTCTTTTCTCTATAAATTACCCAGTCTCCAATAGTTCTATATAGCAGTGTGAGAATGGACTAACACAACATCTTCTCCGAGGTATTCCACTGTAGGGGGGAAACCCGCAAGTGCCGTGACAAGGGTCTGAAGCCTCAGCCTGTTCCCATATAAATATTGATTTAGAAAAGAATTAGAAATGTAGGCATATAGTTATTCCTTTATATAATCATATATAATCTTATTCACTTATAAAGATATATACTCAATATAACCTTTAATTTTACTAATGACTATTGGGTTATGAAGCATGGAACTGAGGTGACATTGTGAACAAAGTGATCCTAAGGCAAGATGCTCTAAGCCCTATGCCACACCCACATAAGGGCTGCTGGAGGGCGCCTCGGCTGTGCGGCAGTGCCAGTGCCATGAAAGCGCCCGCTGTTTAGCCAGCTAGTGAAGGAGATGTCCAAAATGACTGAGGTATCTCCTTCCTGGGGAAGTTAGGAGAAAACTCCGCTTCTCCAAGCTCTTGTGACAAGGCCTGACAGCTGTCAGGAGGCCCACAGACTTCCAGGGGCTTAACTGTCTCTATGTAATGCTTCCATGGTCATGTTCCATGTCTATGCTCACGTCCTGCTTCTGCACCTGGTTTCTCTTTACTCAGAAGAATTAATGTCCTTGACATTTCTAACAAATATGTGAAGAGTGCTGATGCATTAGGTTTTCTCCTTGCCTCTGCGGCTTGACAGTCTTGGGCCCCCTAACTTTTTTAGGAATGCAAGAATGACTTGCGATTGCTAGTATCTGTGACTCTTTCCATGAGTGCTATGTGTGTGTGTGTCCACTGAAACCTGCTATACCTGAGTGTGAGCAGGCTAGAAACACAAGGGAATTAATCCCTACATCCCTCAACAAACAGCCTTTGCAGGAACGTCTAAAAAATGACTAACAAGGCTAGCTTCTTTGCTCCTCCAGTGGGATAACTGGGACACATATTCTACACTGCATCTAGAATTTTGTATGAAATTCATTTTTACTTCCTCAAAGTAGTGCCTTATTTGGTGTCTTAGTCTACTTTTTGTTGCTTATAGCAGACACTTGAAACTGGATAATGTATTTATCCTAGTTCCCTGGTACCTCTGCATCAGTAGCTTTCTCCTCCTCATTTGCTCTAGAACATATCTAATAACTCATGCCAAATTCTGACATTCTTCTCTATCTCAAACTCTTTCATTAGTGTGCCCAGTTTCCATCCAACACTACTCAATACACAAAATTTATTTTTTATACTCTGGAGGCTGGGAAGGCTCAGATCAAGGCCTTGTATCTGATGAGGGCCTTCTTGCTGGTACGGACTCCCTGCAGAGTCCCAAGGTGGTGCAGGGCATCACATGATGCAAGGGCTGACCATACTCTCTCAGGCTTCTCTTTCTCTTCTTATAAATCCACCAATCCTACTCCCATGAGAATATCCCAGTAAACTATTAAGCCTTAATGGTTATTAAGGCTTAATGGTTATTAAGCCATTAACCCATTACTCCCTTAATGAGGGCAAAGTCATGTCTACTCATGACCCAGTTATTAATACCTCTTGAGTGCCTGACCTCTCAACACTATCTCATTGTGGATTAAGTTTAAACATGATGTTTTGGAGAGGACAAACATTCAAACCCTAGCACTTGATAATGTACCATTTATGACTTTTTTCCTTTTCAGTCCCTACTTCCCATACAGGTGTTCCTTGGATTGCCTGTCAAATAAATTCTTATACTTTAATCCTTATCAAAGTCTGCTTCTGAAGAAACCCAAAGTAAGACAGAAAAGTTTAAAGAGTTTTAAACCAGGAAATGACACAATCTAAATAATACTTTTAATAGCTTCTATAGCTATTTTATGATAAATGAATGGCTGGGAAAGAGCGCAATAAGGGAAACTAGATGAAAAGCTATTTCACTTAAGAGAGATACAGAGGGCTTGGACTCAGGCAGCAGCATCAGATGGGGTAGGAATTAGATACGCTAATGCAAAAGTTGGGGGATACATAAAAGTGTCATATTTTGACATTAGTAATTAGGTGTGTTCTAGAGAAAATGAGGAGGAGAAAGTTGCCAAAGTAGAGGTGCCAGGTAGATAGAATGAAGCAGAAGGAAGACATTTTTTTTTGGACATGTTTATTTTGTGAACTCAGACTTTATATTAGTCTGTTTTCACACTGCTGGTGAAGATATACCCAAGACTGGGCAATTTTCAAAAGAAAGAGGTTTACTGGACTTAGAGTCCCCATGACTGGAAAGGACTTACAATCATGGTGGAAGGCAAGCAGGATCAAGTTACATCTTTTGTGGATGGTGGCAGGCGAAAGAGAGAGCTCGTGCAGGGAAAATCCTGTTTTTAAAACTATCAGATCTCCTGAGACTTATTCACTATCATGAGAACAGTACAGGAAAGACCCACCACCATGATTCAATTACCTCTCACTGGGTTCCTCCTATGACACCTGGGAATTGTGGGAGTTACAATTAAAGATGATATTTGGGTGGGGACACAGCCAAATTATATCATTTCACCCTGGCTCCTCCCAAATCTCATGTCCTCACATTTTAAAAAATATCATGCCTTCCCAGCAATCCCCCAAAGTCTTAACTCACTTCAGCATTAATTCAAAGGTCCACAGTGCAAAGTCTCATTTGAGATAAAGCAAGTCCCTTTCACCTATGAGACTGTAAAATCAAAAGTAAGTTAGTTATTTCCTAGACACAATGGGGGATGGAGGCATTCGGTAAATATACCTGTTCCAAAAGGGAGAAAGTGGCCAAAACAAAAGGACAACAGGCCCCATGGAAGTCTTAAATCCAGTGGGTCAGTCAAATCTTAAAACTCCAAAAGGATCTCCGTTGACTCCATACCTCACATCCAGGTCATGCTGATGCAAGAGGGAGGTTCCCTTAGTCTTGGGCAGCTCTGCTGCTGAGGCTTTGCAGGGTACAGCCTCCTTCCCAGATGCCTTCATGGACTGGCATTGAGTATCTGCAGCTTTTCCAGGCACACAGTACAAGCTGTCATTGGATCTCCCATTCTGAGGTCTGGAGGATGGTGATGGCCCTCTTCTCACAGCTCCACTAGGCAGTGCCCTAGTAGGGACTCTGTGTTGGGGCTCCAACCCTACATTTGTCTTCTCCACTGCCCTAGCAGAGGTTCTCCATGAGAGCCCCATCCCTGCAGCAAACTTCTGCCTGGGTATCCAGGAGTTTCCATATATCCTCTGAAATCTAGGTGGAGGTTTCCAAACCTCAAATCTTGGCTTCTATCCATCCGCAGGCCCAATACCACGTGGAAGCTGCCAAGGCTTGGGGCTTGCACCCTCTGAAGCCCGGGCCCAAGCTGTACCTTGGCCCGTTTTCGCCATGGCTAGAGCAGCTGGGACGCAGGGCACCAAGTCCCTAGACTGCAAACAGCCTGGGGACCTTGAACCTGGTCCACAAAACCATGTTTTCCTCCTAGGCCTTTAGGCGTTGATGGAAGGGACTGCTCTGAAGAGCTCTCATATGCCCTGGAGACATTTTTTTTCCCGATGGATGGGGGTTAGCATTGGGTTCCTTGTTACTTATGCAAATTTCTGCAGCTGGGCTTGAATTTCTCCTCAGAAAATGGAATTTTCTTTTCTGTTGTATTATTAAGCTGCAAATATTCTGAACTTTTATGTTCTGCTTCACTTATAAAAGAGAATGCTTTCAACAGCACCCAAGTCATCTCTTGAATGCTTTGCTGCTTAGAAATTTCTTCTCCAGAGACCTCAAATTATCTCTCGCAAGTTTGAAGTTCCTTGAGTCTCTAGGGCAGGGCCAAAATGTCACCAGTCTCTTTGCTAAAACATAATAGGAGCCACCCTTGCTCCAGTGCCCAACAAGTTTCTCATCTCCATCTGAGATCACCTCAGCCTGGATTTCATTGTCCATATCATTATCAGCATTTTGGTCAAAGTCATTCCACAAGTCTCTATGGAGTTCCACACTTTCCCACATTTTCCTCTCTTCTTCTGAGCCCTCCAAGCTGTTCCAACCTCTGCCTGTTACCCATTTACAAAGTCACTTCCAGATTTTCGGGTATCTTCTCAGCAGCACCCCACTCTACTGGTACCAATTTACTATAGTAGTCTGCTTTTACACTGCTGATAAAGACATACCTGAGATTGGGCCATTTACAAAAGAAAGAGGTTCAATGGACTTACAGTTTCACATGGCTGGGGAGGCCTCACAATCATGGCAGAAGGCAAGGAGGAGCAAGTCTCATTTTATATGGATGGCAGCAAGCAAAGAGAGAGAGAGCTTGTGCAGGGAAACTTCCATTAGATCTTGTGAGACTTACTCACTATCATGAGAAAAGCACAGAAAAGACCTGCCTCCATGATACAATTACCTCCCACTGGGTTTTTCCCATGACACATGAGAGTTGTGGGAGTTACAATTAAAGATGAGATTTGGGTAAGAACACAGCCAAACCATATCTGACTTCTATGGCTTTACGGCTTTTATACTTCTATGTCTAGTAGATGCCTAGTAGACAGTTAATTGTGCATATCTGGAGCTTAGGAAAGAGGTCAGAAAATATAGGTTAGAATATTAAACCTATAAATGCCATTTAACTGATTATTTAACCTAGAAAATAAAATTTCAAAATTAATGTTTGGTAAATTATAGTTGCTATAACATGCTTATATGTTGAATTGAACAGAACTAGAAGTTGGTATTTAGAAGAGATTTAATTCACTTATTTTATTTGTTATTCCAAAGGAAATCTCAGTCTTTACATTTTGTTTTTGGGGAATGGTGGGGAGATCTCTTTGCTCCAAGAATGATTTTCAGGTTCTGAATATATATTTTCTTTAAACAGATGTGTACTAAAAATTGTATATCTTAGTATTTCATTTTATGAATGGCAAGTTTTAAAAGTATTTTTAAAAGTAAAACAATCGTCTATAATTTCACTATTCTGAAATGGCTATTATTTTTATATATTACCTAGACTAATATCAGAAACATTGTTTTGTATTTTGCTTTTTTTAATTTGCATGTTTTGAAAAGTTTCCAAATTTATCAAATGTATATTTTTAGAATATGCTTTCAAAACCTGCATAATATTTAATCATATGGCTCTACCATAATTTTCTTATTGTTAGATACATAATAAATTGACAATTTTCTTTATTATTATAAAGACATTGAATTTCACATCCTCAAGACTTTGACTGTACCTTTATTCATTTTCTTAGGTTAGAGTCCTAGTAATGGGGAAATTCTTTAATTCTATAAATTCTTTAAGGGTTTAGGACATGTATTGAGATTTTGTCTACTAAACAGGCTGTGCACATTTACTACTATCAGCTGAGCATGGGAATGCCTTTAATATTGCCAATATTAATTACTATTTCCTTTGTCAATTTCATACCAAAAAGTATAAATTTTTATTTTATGTATATCTAATTGCTAAAGAGGCTTAATTTTTATGTCTTTTATTTTTAACTTTCTCTTTTACTGTTTGCTTACGTCTTTTGCTCATTTTTCTAAAAGAAAGGCTTTCATTTTTTATTCATTTATAATTTTTCTGGCTGCCAAGAACTGTATCTCTTTTTGCACAAATTTGTAAAACTTGTTCCTAGGTATCATTATCCCTTTCATTTTTGCTTTAATGACTTTGCTTTCAGAATTATTCATTATATGTAATCATTGTAACTCTTCCTTTAATATTTTTCTTTAGTTGTATGTTTACATATTCTTTCTCCATGCTGAATCCAGTAAAGAATAACCATCATTGATTTTCTGTATTTTAGTATCTTCATTTTACACACTTGAAATCTTAATTCACTGAAAATAAAATTGGTTTGACATGTTACACATAAGAAAATGATATCTCAAATTTCTAGCAACATTGGTTTAAAATTGTTTTACAATTTAAAGACATAATAGAGTCTGTTTCAGTAATTTACTTAATCAATTTACAGTACTATCCTGTTATGCTTTGGAGTATTGTTTCTCAGCATTTTCATGTCCTTAATATAAAACTGCTGTTATCATACTTGTTGATAAACTTTGCCTGTTTTATTCCTTCAAATTTCAACTTTAAAGTATTTTAAAACTTTAAACTATTTTAAGATACCATTATTCTATCACCCAAATCCATTTATATCTATTAATGTGCTTAGGAAAAGTGGACATTTGTTGTACCATTTAATATGCTATGCTACTGTCTCTCGGCCCCAGTTCTGCTCTTCTGTGCCCTGCTCCTTAGTGTTGGAGCTAGGACTCTGCAAACTACATTTCCTTTAATAGTGTCTCTGAGTCTGCCAATAAGGAGTGCTAGAAAGAGGCAGCAAGGACAGGACCATGGGACTTGCTTCTTCTTATCTTCTTCTCGTGGGAGATGTGCTCTTCCGTTCCTGTATCTTCCCTAGAATGCTTCTTCCCTTTGGTAGCAGCAATTCCTTCTTGTAGCAGCCACTGTATCCATGTTGCAGATTTTTCAACCCTCACAGAATCAGCCTCATCTCGCCTCAGCATGTAGAAACCCGGCACTACTGCCAATGTCCCATCTTTGCTCTGTGGGATTCCCTCCTCGACTTCAAAGCAATAATAAATCCAGTGTCTTCCCTCTGTTTCCTCAGCCTTAGCAGTGTTAACTGCTTCTGTTGTTGCTGTCTCTGTGATTCTATAGTTCTCTTTTATGTCACCCTGTTGGCAGCTTCCTACTTCTATGTTCTGATTGGGTTCATTTGCTTTGCTGACTGAACTCTCGCTAATAACGGGAAATTATAGCGTATCTCTTCACTTATTGTCTTCTTTGAACTCTTTTAACAGAAGTCTATAGTTCTGCTTCTATGTTCATGTGACATATTTCTAGTTAATTATAAAGTACTTTATATTTTGTTGTTTCTGTGTATGGGCTAGCTTTGTCATATATCTTCAAGCAGGTCATTGCTGGAATAAAATTAAAAAAAACTTTTAATTTCCATGTTGATTTTAAGTAATTAATTTTTCTGAAGTTTAATGAAAGAAGAGAGTAGTATGTTTGGGAGCATAATCACTAGAGATGTTTGTAATATGTTAAAAGCCTATGCTAATAAAATAAATGAAGCCTACCTGTTCCATCAATGCCTGAATAATCTGACTGTATTACAATTGACATTCACTAGGAAAAAAATGAAGAAGTCATAGTGGAGACTAATAAAGACAAGGAAGATCACAGCAGACATTGCTAAAAATAAAAATGATTTCCAAAAGAAATGCTATTCATAGTGAATTACATGTGCTATTGGTGATGTGATCTGTGAAGACATAAACCAAAATTTCATTATTTTAGTATGAGAGTCTCCACAGGTCAATTTTGCCATAATCAAAAAAAGTTGAAAAATAAATGGAGTTACTATGGAATTTAAGTTGTTCAGATAATTAGGTATGTAGTTGTAAAAGGTCTTTATTTTGACTCCAGTGCTTATCCAGGGAGTATGACTAACATAAAATAAAAGTTACAAAATGTCAGAGTTGATGGTTTGCTAACAGATTTCAATATGAATAAATATTATTGATGATATTGTTTTGTACTTCTTCATTTCAACCAAAGTCAAAATGAAGTAATTAAATTAAAGCTGTAGCAGGAAAATTTAGATTAGGTAGAAGGAGAACTTCTGCTACAAAGGCCATTTTGTAACGTATTTTGGGTACCTAGTTATGTTTTTCTTTAGAATAGAGATAGACAAACGTTTTCCTCTAAAGTGTCTGTAAATATTTTCGGCTCTAAAGCTGGACAGTCTCTGTCACAGCTATGCAATTCTGACTTTTTAATACAAAAGCAGTCACAGGTAATACTAAACAAATAGGCATGGCTGTGTTCCAACAGGCTTTATACAGTAGTCCCTTTGTCCTCTATTTTGCTTTCCATGGCTTCAATTGCCTGTGGTCAGGCTTGGTCTGAAAATATTAAATGGGAAATTTCAGAAAGAAAAAATTCATAAGTTTTAAGTTGCCCACCATTCTGAGTAGCCTGATGAAATCTTGCACTGTCCCTCTCCCATCTTGTCCAGGTTATGAATCATCTTTCTCCAACATCTCCATGCTGACCATGCTCCCTGCCTCCTAGTCGCTTAGTAGCCCTTTTGGTTATCAGATCACCTATCCTGGTATTGCAGTGCTTGAGTTCATGTAATCCTTATTTTACTTAATAATGTCCCCAAAGCAAAAGCATAATGATGGTGGCAATTCTGATATAATAAGGAGAAGCTATAAAATACTTTCTTTAAAGTAGTAACATGAAAGTTCTAGACTTAAGAACAAAAATTGTATGCTGAGGTTGCTAAGATCTACAGTAAAAACACATCTTCTATCTGTGAAATTGTGAAGAAAGAAATTTTACAGTATGCTATTTTATTAGTAGTAATTGTTGATCATCTCTTAGGGTGCCAAATTTAACTGAAACAGTATCACAAGTATGTATGCATTGGAAAAAAACATGATGTATACAGGGTTCAGTACTACCAATGGTCTTAGGCATCCACTAGGCATCTTGAAATGAATCTTTCGTAGATCAAGGAAAATTATTTTATATGAAACAAGAAGCAGGCCAGATTTGGGTCATAGATTGCATATTGCCAACTCCTATTTTAGAAGACTGGAAACAGAAACAGTAAAATCAACTCTCCAGTAGAGACATTTTGGGAGATTTATATTTTGGCAGGTCTCAAAATATGGTGGTAGCTTCGGGGTTCTATGCCACCAAGCTTTCTGTTCTTTTTTGATTCCCTTCTGAGTATAATATTGGACAGCCATAACTTTTAGTCTTTAGAGTTATCACTTCAAAAAGAGTAGTGTGATTTCTTAACAATGTTACTGATAAAAAATTAAATTTTCTTCTTTTGTGATTTAGGCATACTCAATTTTGTTTTTATTATATTAAATTTAAAAAGTTAATATACTGACCTGCCTGTCCTCACCCCATTGTAAGGAAATTTGTACCACCAGTAGCTGTTTTTAGTTAGGCAGCTATATTTTCTGTTCTAAAGCCCTCTCACTCCCAGGACCCAGAAAATGTGCTTAACCTAGGGAAGCCCTACCACACACTGGTCACCATGCTAAAATGAGTCTGCAAGATATGCAAACGGGAAAGTTCCCAGAGGCCAGGCAGATAATATAAAAGACTGAAGGAGGCCAGATTACACAGTAGTTCACTTTCTTCTACTTAGAAGCTCTTCTCTAAATATGTCAGGGTGTAAAGACAAAGATAAAAGCCAGATAATCTTAGCCTTATTTTAGGACAGAGTTGGAGTGGTAGCAACCTGGACAGCATAGGCTCTGTCCAGGGGGACTGCAGCTAATCAGTCCCAGATAATTGTTAGCATGAAAAAAAAGTCAAGTGTTGCCAGCTCCTCTTGTTTTCTCAAGGAATGGCAAAAATTAGGATTTTTTTTTTGTAAAAGTTACCAATTTATAAATATTGGGAGTTAATTCAATTTTTTAAAACTTTAGTGGAGAGGGGGGCAACAGTATGTATGCTTAAAATATATCTGAAAGTTTAAAATGATATTGAACCACCATTTACAACCTCTATAGTACACATTGATTTTCTTTTTGGGGAACTTGAATTTGGAAAGATAATGAGGCATATAATAGGCCTATATAACAGGCATAATAGGAGGAAGGAAGCTGGCAAAAAATCAGGGTGGAGTTGGAGCCATGGCAAGATGAAGCTGTCTGTACCTAGAACATAGTTCATGCCTTGTAAATACTTGCTTTTCAATGGGGATAAACACATTTTCAACTTAAATATTTGAACTACCATAAAGTATGAGTAAGCAGAACTACCATAAAGTATGAGTAAGCAGAGTTAAGTCAATTGGCAGAAACTCAGTTAAGGGAAGAGCAGAAAGGACCTGAAAAGAAAAATAGAAACTCAAGAGGAAGTAATTAAGTCTATGAAAAAGAAGAGAAGAGAATCTGGTCCTTGGAGTTGCCTCCTTTCATGGTACTTTTTCATTCTAGTTCTAGACTTTTCCTCATGTCACCTTACAATAAAACTTCTTATCCTGAGCTAACTTGGATGAATTTCTTTCTTTCTCTCTCTTCTTTCTTTCTTTCTTTCTTCCTCTTTCTTTCTTCCTCTTTCTTTCTTTCTTTTTCTTTCTTTCTTCTCTTTCTTTTTCTTTCTTTCTTCCTCTTTCTTTCTCTTTCTTTCTTCTTTCTTTCTTTTTTTTTGTAATTAAAAGCAACTGAACCAAGCATGTAACATTATAGAGTGTATCAGTTTGTTTTAGATAGTATCAGTGAGTACAGGGTCATAGTGGTTAATCTTACATGTCATATCCCAAGAAAACTCACAGGCAAGATAGATACAATTGCAAAACATAAGAATTATTTATGTCCAACTTTTTTATTAATTCATTTAAGATTATAATATTTGTTATCTGTCACTCAAAGCATCGGATGCAATATTTGATACCAGTGATAATTTGAGTAATAAAACATAATTAGAATAAAGAATACAGTCTTTTTAAAAATAAAAATTTAATGAAAGGAGTTTTGGTTGCATGATAAAATAGTTTTAACATTATAGTTTCTGGAAAACTGGAATCTTGAAGGTTTTGTTTAAAAAAATTTTAATTGAAATTAATAAACTTAAAACTTACTTTTAAAATATAAAAATACTTTGATAAAACCCAATTTGTCTATGCTTTATAAAAGAGTGTATTTTCTCTACTTATCACACATAGTTACATTTTTACTTTATTGCTATCACTTCATGTCATATTAAAATACTTTAAATATACATTTCAAGAACAAATTCTGATTTATGGAAACCAGCAGATTAACTCTTATATTTTGATGGGTAATAAGCTCACTTGCTTCATATGACTTGAGTTATTTGGCCACTCAAAGACTGAATATCAGATTAATCTTCTCCAAGTAATATGTCCATTTTAGCTATGTCATTTTTGGGGGAATAGTGAACCTATTAAAAGCATTGAGTTTACCTTAATGTGCTGTAGGTAATAAAGCTAATATGAATTAATCATTTCCTTTGATCTATAGTTAAGATAAAATAATTTTAGGAGCCTTTAATACTAGACTTTCCTTCTCAAGTTGGCAAATTACCTAAATATATCTAGAAGAGATATAATCTCAGCTATGGCTTCAACATTTGAATGCAATGAAGGTAAAATAACAAGTGGGGTAATTTATTGATATGATAAGAAGAAAATATTTTTATTGTATATATTTAAAGTGTACAACCTGATATTTTGAAATGCCTATATATTGTATAATAATTACCATAATCAAGCCTATTATTGCATCCATCACCTCATACAATTGCCATTGTGTTTTTGTGGTTAGAACACTTAAGATCTACTCTTAGCAAATTTCAAGTACACAATACATTACTAACCGTTATCATCATGCTACACATTAGATCTTCAGAATATATTGATCTTATAACAGAAAGTTTGTACTAAATGACAAAAATTCTCTTATATCCCCTCCTCCCATATGCTGGTAACCATTGTTCTTTTCTGTTTCTATGAATTCAACATTTTTAGACTTCATGTATTTAAGTGAGATTATGCAGTATTTGCCTTTCTGTCTCTGGCTTATTTCACTTAGCATAATATTCCCTGGATTCATCTATTCTGTTGCAAATGTCAGTATTTCATTCTTTTTCTAGGCTGAATAATATTTTACTCTATATACCTATACCTATAGATGGACATCACATTTTCTTTATGCATTCATATGTCAGTGAATATTGAGGTTGATTCCATATCTTGATTATTGTAACGCTGCAATGAATGTAGGAATGCAGAAATCTCTTCCAGTTACTAATTTTACTTTCTTTGCATATATTACCAGATATAGGATTGCGGGTCATATGGTAGCTATATTTTTAGTATTTTAAGGAATCTCCATACTTTTTCCCATAATGACTATACCAATTTATATACTAGTTCAATAATGTACAAGTGTTCCTTTTTCTCCAGTTCTCACCTACTATTATTATCATTAGACTTTTTAATAATAACCATTCTAAGAAATGTGAGGTGGTATCTCATTGTTTTGATTTGCAGTTCTTTGATAATTAGTGATGTTTAGCACCTTTTCATGAACTTGTTGGACATTTGTATATCTTCTTTGGATAAATGTCTATTCAGGTCCTTTGTCCATTTTTATTTATTTATGTATTTATTTTTGCTATTGTGTTGTATGAGTTCCTTATATATTTTGAATATTAAACACTGTCAGATATTTGGTTTGCAAATATTTTGTCCCATTCTGTAGGCGGCCTTTTCATTTTGTTGATTTTTCCCTTTCCTCTGCAGAAACTTTTTAGTTGGGTGTAGTCCCACTTTATTATTTTCTTTTGTTGCTTGTGCTTTTGGTGTCATATCCAAGAAAGCGTTGCCCAGACCAATGTCACATAGCTTTCCCCCTATATTTCTTCTAGGATTTTTATGGTTTCAAACCCTATGTTTAAATCTTTAATACTTTGAGTAGTTTTTGTATGTGGTATAAGCTAAGGGTACAATTTTATTCTCTTCTGTGGGTAAGGGGCTGCCCTTTGCCCATTGTGTATTTTTGATGCCTTCATTGAAGATTAGTTGAGTTTATGAGTTTTTATTTTATTTTATTTTGAGCTGTCAATTCTACTCTATTGGTGCAAAAGTCTGTTTTAATGCCAGTTCCATGCAGTTTTGACACAGCTTTATAATATACTTTAAAATCAGGTAGTGTGATGCATCCAGTTTTATTCTTTTTGCTCAAGATTGCTTTTGGACTTTCGTCTATTCAGGGGTCTATTCAGAGACTTCTGCTTCCACAGAAATTTTAGGATTTTTTTCTATTTCTGTGAAAAATGTCTTTGAAGTTTTGACAGAGATTGAATTGAATCTTTAGAAAACTTTGGATAATATGGACATTTAAACAGTATTAATTATTCTAATCTATTAACAGAAGATATAATTCCATTTTTGTCTCCTTCGATTTAAAAAAATTTTTTTTCTAAGTTTCAGTGTATAGATCATTCATCTGTTTGGGTAAATTTATTCATAAATATTTTCTTCAATTTGATGATATTATACATGGATTTATATTACATATTCCATAAGAAAAAAGTATTAATTGTGAATTATGTAAACCTTTTCACAATATTTCTGAAGTGGAAATCCATATGTTTAATAGATTATTCATAATTTGCGGCTTCAATAGATACTGAATTTTTCTGATCTGTTTTGAAATAGACATTTGTATTTTTTTTTTTTTATCATTGGTACAATTAGAGACAGGAAAATCTGGGCCAATGTTACATGCACTTTCTATTCTAAACCACTAAGGAGCCATTGTGTATTTATTATCTAAAAGACTCAAGACTTCAAAACAGGGAGTAACTAAAACAATATTTTTAAGCTAGTACGTGTACTGCCAAAATCATGAAAAACTGGCTCTACAAACAGCTAAATTTGCCAGCAGAGGATGATGGAGCAAACCTGACTTAGAACATTTTTTTCAAAAGGTAAAAGGATAGGAGACGGGGGAAGGTCCTCCTAGTAGGGAGTTATATTTATTTTTCTTATTGCCAATTAATGTGGTTGGCACATTGTAGTTATTGCTTGTTTATTAACCTATATTTTTCTATGTAATATTGCTCCAATGCATTGAAGAATGTTATTTACAAATAGAAAAATAAATAAACAAACTAACACATAGTTCAGTGTAAAATTCATAGGCAATAGCATTTCATTGAACAGGTTTTGATACACTGTTTTTCTTCTGGGTTTTGAAAACATTTGGTGTTATGTTCCTATAATCTCAAAATATTCATTTATATAATTTGCTTTTACAATTAAAGCTACATGTTAAGAAACAAAATGATAATATATGACATGATGGCAAGCATGACTGACTTTATGAACATTCCTGAGAAATAGGTCATCTGTTGTAATCTGTATAATAAAGCAATAAACTTCTGGGCAGCAACAATATATTTACCATATTGAGAAGGAGAAAATGTTGACTAATAAACCCCAAAATTCTGAGCTCCTTTAATTTTTCCCATATTAAAGATATGGTTTCTGTGTGCATCAGGTCCTGGCAGAAAAAAAGACAGCACATGCAATTGGGTAATTTGAGAAATGCATTATAAAAGGCAGAGCATAAGTAAACCACAAAGGATAGTAGAAAATACCCTGATGATTGTAACAGCATCTTTAAAAGCTGTGTGGTGAGAATTGTCTGGCAGAAAATACACCCTTAAGCAAAAAATAGAATAAGCCAGAATGACCCTGGAAGAAGGCAATAGAGGGACTATATACCCTGACTTGCCTCTAATCTCCTGATAATGTTGCTCATTGGACAAACCCAACCAGAAGTCTTTCTGAGCACAGAGCAGAATGCAGAAGTATGGCAAGTGCAATTGAAGATATGCAGCACATATTCCAGTCAGGTATTTCTCAGGCTTTTTTTGGTGTGTAACCTTGGAAAGTTAATTAAGTATTCCCAATTTAAGAATTCTTAGATTTTAAGAGGTCTTACAGTTCTAAACTCTCATGATTCTCTGAAAAAAATATTAGAATCAG
The DNA here is from genome assembly GCA_036589455.1 of Ateles fusciceps. Lineage (NCBI taxonomy): Eukaryota > Metazoa > Chordata > Mammalia > Primates > Atelidae > Ateles > Ateles fusciceps. The sequence continues at coordinate 8,841,492 of JAZHEH010001266.1, read as the reverse complement.
GCTTGTCAAAATTGGCAGAGTTTTACATTACTTAATGGAATATATTTTAAAGTCTCATAACAATTTAAATATTTACTTTCAATTACTCTTAATTTTTAGATGTTCTTCAAAAAGAACTTTATTTAATATTTTTCTTTCTAGAGAGGAATTCTTTTGAACTTCATATTATTCCTCTATAGACATTTATTGTGTTTTATTTGTAAAAAAGTTTACCACTTTTAAAAATATATAGCTCTTCAACTGAATCTATTCCTTTATAATTTTATAGCCAAACATTCCAGCATAATTTGAATTTATTTTTAGACACTTTCACTTCACTGAGGAAATTATTCATAAAGAGTATGAATGGGTGACTAATATTGACTAAGCACTTCGGGTAAAGTTGATTTTGTGTTAAATATTTTACATACATTATTCCATTAAAACTTACACAGTCATCATATATAAATATTACAGTATGATTTAACAGAAAATTGAGGAGGAAATATATTATATTCTAATTACATAGGAAGTGGTCAGGCCAGGATTTGAGCACATGTCCATCTTATCCCAAAGCTGAAGTATTTCCTGAAATATATAGCATAATATTTCTGCTCTTCCTCTTACTTTCATAATTTTTATTATAAAAAATGTGCCAATGTTTTGAGAAAAATCACACGAGCATCTGTGTTATGGTTGGATCTCAAGTTTAACGTATAACATCTGAAAGTATATAATTACTATAAGGTCCTTCTTTATTAAGTGGTCTATGTTTATAACAATGTATTTTTGGGATCCAAAAGTACAAGTCAACACTCAAAACAAAGTGCACAAAAGATGATGTTTACATTTCTGATTTGCACTGTTAGCATATCTCAGGGTTATAGTTTAAGATTGTTGATCCAAAGGAAGACAAATGAGACCAGTACTAAAATTTTAGCGGTGTTCTTTCCTATAGGAAACAAAGTACAGTGGGTGTGGGGGAGCAGGGTAGAGGATTGGGAGAGATTCTGTTTCCCATAATTGTAAAATAGCTTATTGTGGAAATATTCTGCCACTGAAAAAAAGTATAAAAACTGGGTGGGGGAATGGGAATATTCTCTCCTACAGCATCAGAGAACTAGCACAGGGCCAGAATATGAAGAAAAGGAAGTAAACTGAAATGAGTCCACCATTTTTTGTCCCTTTCTTTTCAAAATAATTTGCCAACAAAAGTCACTCAGAGTTAAGAGGTCAAAACATTGAACAAAAGAGACACTCGATAAATAAGAAACTGAGTCGTAATTTTGACAGCCCCACAGTCTGGTGAGACAAATATTGGCAATTAGGGAGTATCAAAGAGCAGAAGTCCTGGATAATTCTCATGATGTACATTTAGGAACCTAGAAGTGTCATCATCTAATAGTAAGGGTGAGGTAGAAACATGCAGTGTCTTACAAAGGACTGAAAAACAACTTCAAACTAACTCAGTCCTAAACTGAATGAACGTAACTATTTCTACTCACACTGCTTGCTAAAGAGTAAAAATAGGGGATTTTTCTCTGAAGAAAAATTATACCATCCAGAACCTCAGTTAATCCTTCATTTTTAAAAAACACAAGAGCTAGAATGCAAAAATAAAAACCAAAGCCTGCTGACAATGGGGAAAATTACAAAAGAATAACACACACACACACACACACACACACCCAGACCAACAGGTAACCCAGATGCTGTAGTAACTTTAAGATTAGTATGTCTCAGAATGTATATGACAAAATTGAAGTTTGACAAGATTCCAGTTTTATCAAGAAACTGATCCATATAAAATAGTATATACTTGACATTGTAGAACTGGAAAAAATTACAATAGTTTCAGATTAAATGAATGATTTAATACATGTGTTTAGTAGCAAATTATGGTGGTTACATTTCAACTTGAGATTTAGACAGAAACAAATATCCAAACGATATCATTCTAGCCCTGCCCCTCCCCCACAAATCTCACATCCTTCTCACATTGCAAAATACAACTGTGCCTTCCCAATAGTCACCCAAAGTGTTAACTTATTCCAGCACTAACTCAAAAATATAAAATCCCAAGTTTCATGTGTGACAAGGCAAGACTCTTCCACCTATAAGCCTGTAAAATCAGATGCAAGTTACATAGTTTCAAGATACAATGTGGTATAGGCATTGGGTATACACCCATTCCAAAAGTGAGAAATTGGCCAAAGAAAAGGGCTACAGGCTCCATGCAAGTTTTATGACTGACTCAGCAGGGCAGTCATTAAATCTTAAAGCTGCAAAATAATCTGCTTAGGCTCCATGTACCACATCCAGGTGTCACTAGTGTAAAGAGTGGACTCCCAAGGCCTTGAGCAACTGTGTCCCCATGGCTTTGCAGGGACACTCTCTAACCTGTGGCTGCCTTCAGGTTGTTTTGTGCCTACAGCTTTTCCATAAACAAGTGCAAGCTCCATCTGGATCTACCATTCTAGTGTCTAGAGGGCAGCAGTCCCCTTCACGCAGCACTAGGCAGTGCTCCACTGGGGACTCTTTGTAGGGGCTCCAATTCCACATTTCCCCTCCACACTGCCCTTGTACAGTGTCTCTTGGAGGCTTTACCCCTGCAGCATGCTTCTGCCTGGACACCCAGACCTTTTTATACATCTCGTAAAATCTAGGCAGAGGCTGTTTCTTCACTTTTGTATTCTGTGTACCTGCAGTCTTAACACCACATGGAAGCTGCCAAGGCTTACAGCTTGCACCCTCTGAACCTGAAGTGGCAGTGACAGTGACAGTTTGAGGTGTACCTAGACCCCTTTAAGCCAAGGCTGGAGCCAGAGCAACCAGGATGTGGAGAGCATTGTCCTGAGGCTGCACAGGATAGCAAGGGCCTACATCAGGGCAACAAAATCGTTCTTCCCCCACCTAGGCCTCTGGGCCTGTAGTGGAAGGGGCTGCAGGTCTCTGAAATGCCTTCAGGGTTTTTTCCATATTCTTGGATAAGAGCACTTAGCTCCTTTTTAGTTGTACAAATTTCTCTATCAAGTGGTTGCTTCACAGCCTGCTTGTTTTCTTCTGAAAAAGCTTTTTATTTCTTTGCCACATGGCTAGGTTGCAACTTTTCCAAACCTTTCTCTCTGCTTCCTATTTAAAATTCTAGGCTTAAGTCATTTCTTTTCTCCCACATCTGAACTTAGGCTGTTAGAAGCAGCCAGGCTACATCTTGAATGCTTTGCTGCTTAGAAATATTTTCCAGCAGATACCCTTGGTCAACTTCAAACTTCAAAATATCCCTAAGCATGAACACAATGCAGTCAGCTCTTTGCTAAGGCATAACATAGTGACATTTGCTCCAGTGCCCAAGAAATTCCTCATTTCTATTTGAGATCTTGTCAGCGTAGATTTCACTGACCATATTATTATCAGCATTTTGGTCACAACCATTTAACCAGTCTCTAAGAAATTCCAAACTTTTCCTCATCTTCCTTTCTTCTTCCAAGCCCTTCAAATTTTTCAATCTCTGATGTTACCAAGTTTCAAAGTTGCTTCCACATTTTCAGATATCTTTATAGCAAGGCCCCACTCACAATACCAGTTTTCTGTGTTAAGCCATTCTTGCATTGCTATAAAGAAATACATAAAGAAATACCTGAGACTGGGTAATTTATTATGAAATGAAAATTAACTGGCTCATGGTTCTTCAGGCTTTACAGAAAGCATGCTGCTGATATCTGCTCAGCTTCTAGGGAGGCCTCAGAAAGCTTATAAACATGGTAGAAGGTAAAAGGGGGAGCAGGAGCATCACATGGTAAAAGAAGGAGCAAGAGAGAAAGAAGGGATGGGGGAAGGTGCCACATACTTTTAAATGACCTGATCTTATGTGAATGAACTCAGAGTGAGAGCTCACATATCACCAAGGGGATGGCCCAAACCATTCATGAGTTACCTGTCCCCATGATCCAAACACCTCTCACCAGGCCCCACCTGGTGATTACATTTTAACATCAGATTTGGACGGGGACAAATATTTAAACTATATCAAGAGACATGATGAAAAGATAAAATTTAGTATTTTAGGGGTTCCCAGAAGGAGAGGAAAGAGAATGAGCAGAAGCAATATTAGAAGACATAGTGATTAATATTTTCCAAAACTGACAATAGATATCAGGCCACAAATTTATGAATTTCTTCAAAACTGAAGCAGGATAAATGTAAAGTACCATACTTTTGTGTATCACAAAAGTATATACCAAACACAAATTATAAAAGTAAACAGGAAAAAAAGGTGTATTATTTTCAAAGAATAAACAATAAGACCAAGAGCTGATTTCTCAACAGACATGAAGGAAAAAAATAAGACAGTGAAATCACATCTTTAAAGTTCTGAGAGAAACTGCTGACCTAGAATTTTATGTCCAACAGAAGTAAAGGCAAAGTAATGTGAAATCTTTTCCAGACTAACAACAATTTGATACTTTTCTATTAGTAAATAAGCAGTAAACAGTAAAAAGAAGTACCAAAGAAAGTAGGCAGAAGCAAAACAATTCCTTATGAAATCACAATAATACAAAAATACATTTGAATACATGGAAAGGATAAATATATGGAAAATCAAAATAGATGATTCTTAAAACATTAATACTAATTGCTTCTGGTGTTTAAATATATGTAGAATTTAAATAGAGGACTTTAATATACATAAGGAAGAAAGTAAAGAGAGAAAAGATTTCAAAAATACTGCCACTGCCATTTTCAGGAAAGAGATAAAAGTAGAATGCAAATTGAATGTGTATAGGTGTTCACTAAGAAATATTGAGCACATTAATAACAAGCCAATGAGGGTTAAATAATCATATTAAATAAGCAGGGTCTGCTGGCTCACGCCTGTAATCCCTGCCCTTCGGAGGCCGAGGCATGTGGATCAGGAGGTGAGGAATTCAAGACCAGACTGGCCAAGTCGGTGAAACCCCGTCTCTACTAAAAATATGAAAATTAGCCAGGCGCAGTGGCGGGTGCCTATAATCCCAGCTAGTCAGGAGGCTGAGGCAGGAGAATCGCTTGAACCCTGGAGGTAGAGGTTGCAGTGAGCCAAGATCGTGCCACTGCACTCTAGCCTAGGCCATAGAGCAAGACTCTGTCTCAAAAAAAAAAAAAAAAAAAAGATAAATATTGTTGGTTAAATCAAAAAAAAAGACAAACAAATTGGGGGATCTAGGAAACATCTGTAACATGTTAGATTTAAACTTAAGCAGAAATCACCTTTAAATGTAACTGCTCTAGATAATTTAAAGATCACATTGAAAGATAATATTCAGAGGAAGCAAATTTATGACTGTCATACAGATATAAAAATATACACTTGTTAAACAGTTTAACTCATGAGTGAACTTAACATATGTTACAAACCAGTTAAAAAGAAAATCCAAAAACAGACTCATTTATAAATCAGGAATAATGAAATGAATATGTAGATAGAGGCAAAAAATTTTCCTACTGGGTAGGAAGGAAGACAACTGCATCTGCACCAACAAAATAGGGCATAATTTGCATGTCTATAAATTTGCATTTACAACATAGCCTAAAGAAAAAGAAAGGCTAGAATCAGATAACCTGAAAAGGTGTCCAAGTTAAAATATATTATTTTCTCCAATAAATATTTCTAGAATGAACATACAAATAAGATATAATTTAAGCTGTTTATAAGAGACACATCTTAAATATAAGGACATCTGAAAGCTGAAAGTAAAAGAATGGAAAAATGAATTCCCTATAAAAATGAATGAAAAAGCTAGTTAAGTCAATTAATACAAAAAAAAGCAAATATCTAGGATAAGGAACATTACTCAAGACAAGAACACATTTCACAATGACAAAAGAATCTGTTTACCTGGATATATTATATAACAATTATAAATTTTATTTCATCTAATATTACCTTCACTTCAAATTATATAGAAAGATTTAAGAGATTTGAGTATGTAGACAAAATTACAGGCAATAATAAAGGATTTTGAATACAAATCTTTCAGTAACTCATATAAGAGACAAAAATGTCATTCAGAATATAAAAGATTTTAATAACATGTTTGACAAATATATGTTCTCATACACACACACACACACACACACACACACACACACACACACATGCTACATAATATTTCACCCTAAGCTAAAAAAAAAAGTAGAAATATATTGCAACATCTCAACAAATTCTAAAACAAAAACAGAAAAAAACTCAGAGTATGTTATCTAATCAAAGGGGAAATAAGTTTGGAATCAATTGCAAAAAGACAACATGAAAATTCCTAGATATTTGGAAATTGAGTAACACAAATCTAAATAACCCAGGAGTTTAAAAAATGTAATCATAATGGAACTTAGAAAATACTGTGTGTTAAGTGGTAATAAAAATAAGGTGAATGTCAAAATAATGTTACCCAGCTAGAGCAGTGCTTAGAGGGAAACATGTAGAATATTCTAAGTTTGTTTCTTCCAGAAGCACTCCTTAATTGAACAATGTATTGAGAAATTCTTCAGAAAGAAAGAAGTAAAATATTGGAAACAACAGTTGGTGAAGTGTGAAAGTACAAGAAATATGAGATTTTACTTAAAGGTTCAGCTACAATTTGATCCCATGGAGAGCTCTAGAACTAAAATTGCATCTCAATTTCAGTTCCATCTTGAAGCAAGAGAGCTGGCTTATGGAACTCTGAATCAGTCAGTAATTGACTATGGTCTATTCCAAGGAGATGGAAAATTTTCAGCACTTCAAGTTCTCTCCAAATAATCAAGGCTGCTCAAGTATTGCCAAGACAACTCTCTGAAAAAGCCTCAACTATAAGCTAGAAGCTGGAGGATGGGCCAAAAACACTGGAAAAGAAGTATTTGGGGGATCTGTGTGCCATACTGGGGGGGATTTAAGCTTCCAAGCACTTACAGATTTTTATATTGGTGAGGTAGTTTTAGTGCCCTGAGGGTAATTCTCTGAAGAAGTTTGAAGCTACACACTGTTAGTAGCAAAGAACACAGAAACTGGGAATTGAGCACGTAGCATGGTGATTTACACAAGGCTTTGAAGGTGTTCACTTGGTAGTGTTAGGCTGAAAATCAGTCTCTAAGATTCTGTCTCAAGAAGTCATCAAATAAAAGTAAATTAAATGCAAATAAGTAGAAAGCAGAAAATAATAAATATGAGTAGAAATTAATGACTCAGAGGTAAACACAAAATAAATAAACCACAATATCAAAAGTTGCTTCTTTGAAAATACTAATTACTGTAGTAAAATTATCTGTGAAGAAATTATGAGAAATACAAATTATTCATATGAGCATTTTAGAAAAGGTGAATATCACTATAGCTCTTACAGGTAATAGAAAGATAATATGAAAAATGAATGAAAAATATGTTATGAATATGAAAATTTATAAAAATATGCAAAGTTTTTAAAAAACCTTAATATGGAAACAAGATAAAATAGTCAATATGAATTTTTATAGCTAATTAGTAATTGAATCTATATTTGATTCAATATTGAAAACCTTTCCACAAAGAAATTATAAATGCAGATGGTTTTACTGATATATTCGACAATGTATGTATAAAGTAAATTGCACTAAAATTATAAAACTCTTCCAGAGAATAGAAAATTATTTTATAATACAGCAAAATTTTGATCCCAAAAAATGAAAAGTACTTTACAAAAAAAAAAAGAAAATTACAGCTCAACCTCTCTCATTAATCTAGCTGTAAAAATATTTAAATACAATTAGCAATGCAAATTAATAAAATGTGGAATGATACTACATTAAGACCAGGTTGGATTTATTTCAGAAATGTAAGGAAGTTTTAATACCCAACAATATAACTTACAAAACTAATGATAAGGGAGCAAAAACCACATTATCATTCCAATACATGAAAAAGACACATTTGAGAAAAGTTAAAACATTTTGATGAAAAAACTAGGAACAGAAGAAACTGTCTTAAACTAAAAAATAAAATCCTACCAAAAAGCATACATAATAGTGAAATATCTACTTTTTTCTTAGAGCTAGATATAAGACTATAATGTCTGCTCTTGTACCTCTAATACTCAATAATTAGAAATTATTATTTTGAATTCTTGCCTAGCAATCAATATTCTTGCCTAGCAATGAGCAGCAACGACGCAGCAAAACAGAATAAAAAGAATTAATTCTGCTTCTAAAAAATGTATGAAACAATAATTTTCGGATAATGATTGTTTGTCAGTGGAATGCAATGACTCTGAGAAAGGGGAAACAAACAAGATAATTTCCGCAATTGCCCCAGTTTGTGCCCATGAGAATATAGGGAGGGATAAGCCAGGTGTCTCCCTGAGTTGAAGGTATTGAACCAGGAGTTCTCTGCAGTAGCACCCAGCAGCCTCCCTGAATAGAGAGGACAGAAGAAGAAGTCCAGGGAGGACACAGTGGTACAGTTTGAAAGACAGAGATACGGAGAATAAAGAGCTGCAAAATAACTTCATAAATCTGCAATGGGTTCCTTTAAGTATTCAAGTGAGTTATGTATGAGCATATGTGTTTAAGAAACTATCTGATGCTGGGATAAGAACCACTAAAAAGAAGCATAGAGAACAATACTTGGCACTCACACCAGTCCAGGAATAGTTCCTGTTTCTACCAGTAGGCTACTGGATAGAATAATCAGAATGATGGTTTCATCTCAGTAATAAAGAGAAAACACTAGATTGAAGACTGATTTGTTCCTATGGAAGCCTAAAAGCAAGTCTCAAAAAGATCAAACTATTTCCAAACAAATTAACTGAGTCTCAGAATATAGCCCAAGGTAATTTATAAAAACATGGGTTTTCAGAACTCAAAAGGTAGAATTGATAATGTCTGCCAATCAATCAAAAATTATCAAGAAAGAATCCAAAAAATTATAATTCAAATGTGTTGAACAATCGATCAGTTAACACAGGTATAGAAAAGACATGAATGATAATTAGTAAACATGGACATTCAAACAATTTTTAGAATCATATTCCATATATTTAAGATGGTAAAGCTTGAGCATGCTTAACAAACACATAGGATTTATTATAGACACCCTATCTAGAGATGGGAGCTAAAAGTTCTGGGTTGAAAAAGGAACTGGATGAGATGAGCTGCAGAAGATGTAGAAGAAACGATTAGTTAAGTTGAAGAATAGCAACAGAAACTAAAAGTAATGATACAGAGAGGTAAAAGGCTAAGAAAACTGAAAAGAGCATTAAGATGTGTGAGACATCTTCAAGTAGCCTTGATGTAATTAGAAACTCAGAGTAAGGGTGAAGGTTTCAACACGGTTTTCTCTGTCACCTTCAGAGAAATAAGGTGACAAATAAATTTTTGAAGAAACAATGAAAGATTAACCAAATTTGGTGAAAAGTATGAGCCCATAGTTTAAGAATCTCAAAAACCTCAAGCACAAGAGAGAAGAAAACTATACCATAATTTATCACAGATTGTTTAAAATAAGTGATAGAAAAATCTCAAATGTATCTAGAAAAAGAGGCCATATTACAAAGAAGGACAAAGATCAAAGTTTCAATACAATTCTCGTCAGCAACAATTCAAGCCATAAGAGAGTAAAGCAATATATTAAAAATACTTCAAATAGCCATTCTTGAATTCTACAAGGAAAATGCCTTTCAAAAAAGTAGGCAAAATAAGGATTTTTAGAGACATAGAAAAGCTAAAACAGTTACCAGAAGACCTTCACTACAGAAAATGGTATTGAAAGTCTTTTAGGTAGAAGGAAGATGATATCAGATAGAAATCTGCATTTACCTGTAATCTCTATGTTTCAGGAGGCTAAGGTTGAAGGATCACTTGAGGCTAGGAGGTCTTAGGCCATCCTAGGCAACATAGTGAGACCTCATGTTTCCAAGAATAACAAAGAGTAGCCTGGTGTGTTAGCATGCACCTATAGTCCCAGCTGCTTGGGAGGCTGAGACAGGAGGGTTGCTTGAGCCCAGGAGTTTGAAGCTATAGTGAGATCTGCTTGCACCCCTGAACTTCAGTCTGTATGACAGAGCAAGATTCTGTCCCAAAGAAAGAAGAAGAACAACAAAAGAAATCTGCATCTATACAAATGAATGAATAGCACCAGAATTTGTAAATACACAGATAAATATTGCAGATCATTTTCTTAGTTAAAAAACACAAGATAATACACTGTTTAAAGGAACAAAAATGTATTGGAGTTTATAGCATGGAGGAAACAAAATGTAAGACAGACTAGCACAAAGGCTGGGAAGGGGGGAAATGAAGTATACTTGTAAGCTGCATACCATATGTGAATTGGTATAATATTACTTGAAGGTGGGACTGAAAAGTTGAAGATGTATACTATTCATCTTAAATCATTTTCCAAAATAACAAAGCATTGCAGCTAATAATCCAAAAAATGAGGAAAAAATTGAGGCATAAAATGACTCAAATTGAAAGTAGACAGAAGTAGAAATAAAAAGAAACAAAATAGATTGGATAAATAGTAAAAAAGAAGAAGACGGTACATTTAAACCCATATCTATAATTACATTAACTGTAAATGGCCTGAATAATTAAAAGAGATTGCCAGATTGGATTTAAAAATACAGCAAAACCCAACAACTGTATATTGTCTACAAGAAGCACACTTTAAATACATGCCAATCAAACGAAGTCTACATTGGCTATAACAGTATTAGATAAAGTGGATTACCTAGTAAATGATATTTTCAAAGATAATAAGATTTCTTAATGATATTTTCAAGAATAATAAGTGACATAATGAGGTCAATTCATGTATAGGACATAATCCTAAAATGTTTATGTATTCAATAACAGAGATTCAAAATACATAAAGTAAAAATGTATAGAACTAAATAAGAAATAGACAAATTTACAAATAGTTGTAGATTTCAATAATGCTCCCTCCATAACTGATAGAACATACACATGGAAAATCAGTAAGTATATAAAAGACTTAAAGGACACTATCAAGCAAGTTGGCTTAAAATGTATCAAACATTCCACACAAGAACAGCATAATAAACAACATAAGTGATATAACCATTGAGGAAAACAATGTGGCAGTTTCTTAAAGCGTTAAACATGTAAGAGACATTTAACCTAGCTATTTAACTGCTAGGTATTGAGTCAAGAGTAATGAAAGTGTATGTCCACACAAAGACTTGTTGTATTAGGCTTCGCTAGAGGGACAGGACTTATGGGATAGATGTGTATGTGAAAGGGAGTTTATTGCAGAGTACTGACTCCCAGGGTCACAAGATAAAGTCCTACAATAGGTTATTTGCAAGCTAAGGAGCAAGGAAGTCAGTTTGAGTCTGAAAATCACAAAGGTAGGGAAGCTGACAGTGCTCCCTTCAGTCTGTGGCTGAAGGCTCCAGAGCCCCTGGCAAACCACTGGTGTAGGTCCAAGAGTTCAAAAGCTGAAGAACCTGGAGCCCAACCTTTGAGGGTAGGAAGCATCTAGCATGGGAGGCCAGAAGACTCAGGGAGTCCAGTCCTTCCATGTTCTTCTGCCTGCTTTATTCTAGCCATGCTGGCAGCTGATAAGATTTTTGTGCCCACCCAGATTGCGGGTGGGTCTGTGTCTCCCAGACCACTGACTCAAATGTTAATCTCCTTTGGCAAAACCCTCACAGACACACCCAGGAATGATACTTTGCATCCTTCAATCTAATCAAGTCATCAACACTCAATACTAACCATCACACTTGTACACAAGTGTTAACAGCAACCTTATTTATAATAGTCAAGAACTGGAAACAATTCAAATATCCAGCAACAGGTGAATAAATAAATTGTCATATAGATATAAATTATATAGCTGAATATATGGATTAAATAGATAGACATAGAGATGATGGAATGTCTCAAAGAAATTAAAAGGAATCAACATGCATAGATACATAGATACATGCGACAACATGGGTAAATCCCAAAAAAATTATGCTGAGTAAAATAGGTTGGACAAAGGTAATATACACTGTGTGATTCATTTATATAAAATTCTAGAACATACAAGTAGTCTTTAGTGACAGAAAGCAGAATAATGGTTGCCTAGGAATGTAAATAGGGTTAGAGAAAGGGTTATAAGAGAGTAATTATAAAAACACACGAGGAAATTTTGTGGGCTGATGGTTTAAAATAATGAATATATCCATCCATCACCCCACAAAATTTACCATCCATCAGCCCATAAGTATATACATATGCCAGATTCATCAAGTTATATAGTTTAAATCTGTGAAGTCCATAGATTGTTAATTATGCCTCAATATAACTATAAAATGTAAGTATTATAAAGAAATGCAATTGTCATTATTGCTAGTAACATAATTAAGAACCTAGAAAACGCAAAATAACCACAGATAAACTATTAGAGATATGTTATTAGATACAATGTTGCCAGATACAAAAATCCATATATAAAAATCAAATCTTTCTATAAATAAGCAATAATAAAGAAATTAAATATAGATATAATTTATATTATTAAAAATCAAATTTCTCATAATGTAACAAAAAATATACAGCACCTTTTCAAAGATAACTTCAAATATAATAAAAAGAAGGCAAGGAGACATAAAAAATGGAAACATATACTGTGTTAAGTTAAAAGAGTCAATATTTTAAAGATATCAACGTTCCATAAATTAGTTTATGGTTTCAATATTAATCAAATAAAATGAAGCAAATTTTTGGTGGAAACTGACACACTGATTCTAAAATATACACATAAATGCAAAGGGCCAAAATAGTTCAGTTTTGGAGAGGAAGAAAAATGAATGATAATATTTTGATTTCCATTACAGAAATCAAAACATTATCATTCTATGTTAATTTTGACAATGTGATATTTCAGGAAGCATGGAGAATTGATCTTGTAAAGATGTAGATTCCACAATGATATAGATTCCACAAAAAAGTCAACATGTATTTAAACAAGCCTACATGTATATAAATAATATAGATTCCACAAACAAGCCTATGTGTATATAAACACTAGATTTGTGACAAAGTTGAAAATGTGGAACAGTAAGATACAAAATATTTTCCTAATGATGCTGCTGAATTAATTAAATATTCATGTGGAAAAAGTTAATCTTAACCCACACCATACAAAAATTAATTACAACTTATTACATATTAAAGTGTCAAAGGTAAACAAGTAATCCTTCTAGAAATTAACATGGGAGAACATTTTTATAACCTACATGTAGGGAAAATATCTTTAACCAGACACCTAATATATTAACTATAAAAGAAAGAATTGAGAACTTTTGTAACTGAATAATAGAAAGAAAAGCAAGCTGATTAAAAGCAGGCAAAGAAAAAAATCAACAACAAAAATGAGCAAATACCTGGCTAGGCATTTCTCCAAAGAAGATTGCAGGTGTCAATAAGAACATGGAAAAATGCTCAAATGCTCAACATCATTAGTCATCAGAGAAATACACATCAAAGCCACAATGAGACACCACTTTTCACCCATTAGGATGACTATAATCAAAAGGATGTCATAATAAGTATTGTCTAGGATGTAGAGAAATTGTAAACCTCACACATTGCTGATGGGTCTATAAAATGACATAGCTGCTATGGAAATGAGTCTGGCAATTCTCAAAATGTTAAATTAAGTTACCATATAACCCAGCAATTTCACTTCTATGTATATACACAAGAAAAATGAAGACATATGTCCACACAAATGCTTATATGTGAATGTTCATAGCAGCATTGTTCATAATAACCAAAACAGTGGAAATAACCTAAATGTTGAATGAATGACTAAATAAAATGTGGTATATTTATGTAATTAAATATTTTTCATCTATAAAAAGGAATAAGTGCTGATGCTTAGTACAACATGGATGAACCTTGAAAACATCATATTAAAGAAACCTCACAAATGACCACATAGTGTTATGATTCCATTGATACGAAAAGTGCAGAAAATAGGCAAATATGTAGAGACAGAAAAATATTTGTGGTTGTCTAAGCCTTGTGAAGCATGGCAAGGATATGAAGAGGTATTACAAATGAATATGGGACTTATTTGGGGGTGATGAAAATGTTCTTGACATAGTTGTGATAGTTACACAGCTCTGTGAATATACTAAAAACTATTTTGCTATACAGTTTAAATGGGTGAGTTGTAAGTGTTATAAACTGTATCTCAATAAAGCTGTAATAAGTAGGTAGATAGAAATAAAAATGATTGGCAGGTAGGTAGGTAAATTTATAGACAGTTGTTTTAAGGTAGAAACTTCTGTTCATTAAGGAATTCCTTTAAGAACATTAAAATACAAGACCTAGAGTGCAAGACATTTTTAACACATGTCATCAATAAAGGTCTAGTATTCAGAATGTATAAAAAAATGCAAACCAACCAACATTAAAACATGGATCTAAGACTTGAATAGACCATTTCACAACAGAGACTATCCAAATGTTTCAATAAGCCTATTATAATGTGCTCAATCTCACCAATCATCAGGGAAATGAAAACTGAAATCAAAATGAGATTTTTCAGAACTGAATGCATAAAATCTGAGAAGACAAAATTTCTTGTCTAGGTGAAGATATGGAGAAACTAGAATTTCCATACACTCTGAACAGTAGTAAAAATTTATGCAATTACCTTTGAACAATTGTTGACATTTTCTAATAACATTGATTTACCCTTTGATTGGACAGTTCTTTTCTTAGGAATCTACACTACATAAATAAGTACACGTGTTAAACTAAGGACGAGTATAAGAATTCTTATAACAATGTCATTGATAATAACCAATACTAGAAACAATCCAAATGATTGTCAACTCTAACAGGGATCTACAAATTATAGCACTGTATGGAATAGTATACTGCACTGGAAAGAACTACTGCAACATATGGATATATCTCATGAACACAGAATTGAGAAAAAAAGCATATGCAAAGGAATGTGTATAATGTCTTTATATTAAGTTCAAAATAGGTGTTAGAAATTGGGATACTGGTTACCTCTGGGAAACTGTGAAGGGAGTTTGATTGAGAGAATCATGGTGTGACGTTTTTAGTGATGTGCTATTGCCAGCTTACATCAATGTGTAAGGATTGTTAAGTTTTCAAATTTTGCAGGCTGATTGACGTCAACTTAGTAACTTGAAATTAGCCATATTGGGAGTATTCACACTGAAAATTGAGTTTTTTCAATGTGGTGTGTTTGTCTTTTCCAGTAGAGGAGCTAGTTGTCACATATTTACTAGCATTCCACTGATACAAGGATTTATGCACCTGTGGTTTGTCAACTTTTCTCTACTTATGTTATAGTTCAAGATATGTTAGTTCACATTTTAAAGAAGGAAATAATGAAAATCACTGTAATTTCAAACAAATATCCCTATAGCATAACCTAACCCAAATCCAGGAAAAATAGGGCAGGAGAACCAAGTAGGCAGCTGTGAGAGGAGCAACAGGGCCAAATCACTCATAAAACAACGTTGATTTCCTCTCTGCTTTAACTACCTAGATCAAAGGTCATGATGTTTTGTTTTTACAGAGGTCAGACGGGTTATAGAAATATGTTTGCATATTTATTCACATAGGAATATTCTTCACTTCCACACAGATTTCTTTTTAAAATTTTTTTCTTAAAAATCACATACCTCTTCCTAATATATTTGAAACTTTGTGATTAAGAGATTGAGACCTGGTTTTAGACTGCCAAAATTTAAATATAGGATTTTAATTTTTTTAGGTATGTGATGCTGGGCAACTATATAATTCTTGCTTCCAGTTTCCTCATTAGCCAAATAGGAAAAATAATCATACCCATAACTTATTCATTTAGACCAATTTTCAGGGTACGATTTATGGGCCAGGTATGAGTCTTAGAGCAGGGAATGTAGTAAGAAGTAAAATAGATGAAAATCCATTATATTAATATAAAATTGCCTCTATAATAAGGAGAAACACAGAGAATATATAGAATATATAAGTAAAATCTATAGGAGGTAACAAACATGGAGGAAAATCAACTAGGAAAGAGAGAGAGGAGTATCAAGGTATAAATTAGGTGGTATTAAATTAGGTGGTTAGTTTTTACTGAGAAGATGACATTAAGTGAAGACTTGAATTAACAGCAACTGTATGGGAGAAGTGCATTATAGGAAGAGGGGGAAAATGGAAAGGCCCTAAGGCACAATTAGTCCCCAACGATTTGATAACTAGCATAGATGCCAGTGTGATTGAAGCAGAGTGAGAAAAGGTCAGAGATAGGCTGCTGAAAGGACTCTGATATATATATTTTAAGATCTTAGTTTCATTTTTTAATGTTTTTATTGTTGTTATTTATTTATTATACTTTAAGTTCTGGGTACATGTGCAGATTGTGCAGATTTGTTACATAGGTATACACATGCCATGGTGGTGGTTTCTGATATTTACTCAGACTCAGAGGTGGAGGTGTTGAGGGTTTTAAGCAGAGTGGTAATAAGATGTAACTTGGGTTTAAGAATAGATTCAAGACAGGCAGGGAGAGAAACAGAAGGTGATTACCTTAGTTTCCCCTCTTATTTTTGGCTTCAGTTGCACGTGCTTTAAGTTACCCGTGATCTGCAGTCCAAAAAGGTGAGTACAGTAAAATCAGATCATTTTGAGAGAGAGAGATCATATTCACCTAACTTTTATTTCAGTGTATTGTTATAATTGTCCTATTTAACTATCAGTTTCTGTTGTTAATCACTTAATGTTTTTAATTTATAAATTAAACTTTATTACTGGCATGCAAGTATAGAAGAAAAATGTAGTTGGTAGGCGTTTTTTTTTTTTTTTTTTTTTTTTTTTTTTTGACACAGTTTTGCTCTGTCGCCCAAGCTGGAGTGCAGTGGTGTGATCTCAGCTCACTGCAACCTCTGCCTCCTGGGTTCAAGCAATTCTCCTGCCTCAGCTTCCTAAGCAACTGGGAATTACAGGTGCCTGCCACCATGCCTGGCTAATTTTTGTATTTTTTAGTAGAGATGGGGTTTCACCATGTTGGCCAGGTTGGTCTCGAACTCCTGACCTCAGGTGATCTGCCCACCTTGGCCTCCCAAAGTGCTGGGATTACAGGCGTGAGCCACTGCGCCTGGCCAAGTTTATGGGTTTTTATATGGCATAGGGTCTGCAGTTTCACACATCCACTGGAGGTCTTGAAACTTCTTCCCTGGGAAGAGGGTGTACTATTGTAGAATAATCCATGTGAGTAATGATGGTCCCTTTGTCCAGTTAGCTTCTTTTGCATTTGGCAACATAGATTCAATTTTTCTAGATCTAATTTTAAGGGAAACCAAATATCTAGTTTATTTTAATAATAAATATCCTAATTTTCTAATGTTGGATTAATTAATTTTGTTTTGTTTTCTAACATGCAAAGATACTCATACACGCAATCTATATCTACAGATTTTTAACTGGAATCTTTTATACTGTTAGGAACAAGAATACTGTTCCTAACTCTTTCGACTGCTTTTGTGATAAGTCTTTTCTTCATAAACAAATGAGTCTCAAACCAGGTTCCGGCTTGATTTCTCTCCTAAGTTACTCCACATCTTTTGGTGTTGGCTTTCAGTATTCCGTCCTGAATTGTAAAATATAACAAATTGTTTGTTAAGTATATCCCTTAGTAGAAAAGGCAAATAGGAAACAAATAAGACAAATAAGCAAAAGAAATAGACAAGAAAAACATTGCCCAACTTTTCTTTAATATTAGGAGGAAAAAAGCAAAAACATATATTCACCCTGAATCATGGACAGTGGCTATAAAATGCAAATTGGAGACAACTTTCTAGATGTTATTGAAATATCCACCTAAGTTTTGATGTAAACAGTACATAGTTACTTTAAAATCTAGACATCATTACTTCTATACTTTTTAAGGGAAGACTTTACAAGGACTTGTAGTAAATTCTACCATACATTCAGCAGTAATAGAATAATTGGCTGAGAATCCTACTCAAATAGTTTTAAAGGAAGGTATTTCACAGTGAGACTTATAATCCATATGTATAAATTTGTTCTTCTTTTCGTTGGTACTGAGAACACAAATCTCAATCATTAAAAGGTAGATTTTTAAAAAGTTGAATAAAGAAGTCCTAGATGATTTACTTCTCAATAACGTAAAATAAGATAATTTGAAAGTAAATTACTTTCAAATACATAAATTTATTCACGGATTTTGTACTTTCTTCTGAAACTCTAGAAATTGGATTGTCAAAAGGCAAAATATTATGATAAAATAACACTTTGTAAAAAAGAATTCTGAATTTTCAAAATGTTGGAGTTATCAAAGTGTTTTGAGTCCTGACAAACAGATCATGCTTCTATTTCTGTTTCTTCTTTTCCTCCTCTTTCATATATTAGCAGTTTAGGACATCTTTGTACTTACCAGAGTGAGCTAAGCAAAGTTCAGAACAAATGAGGGATGTGCGATATAGTTGCTTGGCTATTTAGGACCAAATCTGTTGACTTCTATCCTCTTTTACTATATGCAAAGCTTATGGAGGTTTCAGCAGGTAGTTGCTGGCATCATGGTCTTCGCCAAAGAGAGGAACATTCACTTCCTAACTACAAAGTCATTAAAAACCCTGATAATGAAGAGACTGCTTGAACAAAGCCAGTTTCTTCTGATATTGAAGTGGTTATTTAGGAGAGAAAAATATAGAACTCTATGATGACCCATGCTATTTATCAGGCTCTCATTAAGAGGCACTCCATTCTGTTGGGGATATTTCTATGACCAATGTGACAAAAGTCCCTGGGGATTACACTTTAAGTGGGAATCTGTGTGCATGTGTGTGCTGAGGCATGGTTGTATGTATGATACACTGAGGACAAATGCAAATGATAGGAGTAGTAATTAGGTCTAGGAGCAGGAGCAGGAGCAGGAGTGCTCATAGTACCAATGTTTATTCTGATTATAAATTAGGATCATTACTGAGTTGAAGGATTTGAGGGGGCAGAAAGCAGTGAGAACAGCGATATATATACAAATAGTTTTGATCACCTGGACTCGTATTCCTAAATTGTCCCCATAACAAGGACCATGAAACCTTCCTGGATGCAACTTAAGCCTCTTTTATATTTTAGAAATAACAACGGTGCCTTTTAAAAATATAAGGACTTAGAAATCGCTATGATTTACTGAGTACCTAGTCTAAGCATGGTAATATACTAAGGAACCTCCACATACTGCATTATTTAATTCTCAAAACATCTATTATTGTATACTTTTTTTACCAACAAAGTAACTACTTCTTAGAGTACTTCTCAAAGTGACTACTTCTCAGACATACCCAATGTCATGCAGCTACGAAAGGACAGAACTGGATATTTATTCCATGTCTGTTTTAAAGTCTAAAGTTAGTTTGTGGATCCTTGACCTGAGAAGGAATGTGACATTTAGATGGAAAAAAATGACAACTTTGTGTAGACTGGTGAATGAAAAATGAGAGTAACTGTTCATTTACTATTTTTATGTTTTTTTGTGTGTGTGTGATGAAAATAAAAGTAGAAGCCCTGCTTTTGAAAAGCTGATTCTAGTACAGTATCTTTTTCTGTCTCCCTCCCCTCCCCTCCCCTCCCATCCCTTCCCCTCTCCTATTCTCCCCTCCTCTTCTCTTTTTCCCTTTCTCTCTTCTTTTCTTTTGCTCTTTCTCTCTTTCTTGATACAGTTTTACTCTTGTTGCCCAGGCTGGAGTGCAATGATGCAATCTCGGCTCACCGCAACCTCTGCCTTCCAGTTCAAGCGATTCTCTGCCTCAGCCTCCTGAGTAGCTGGGATTACAGGCGTGCACCACCATGCCTGGCTAATTTTTGTAACTTAAGCAGAGATGGGATTTCACCATGTTGGCCAGGCTGAGCTTGAACTCCTCACCTCAGGTGATCTGCCTGCCTCAGCATCCCAAAGCGCTGGGATTACAGGTGTAAGCCATCGAGCCTGGCTTCCTATCTTTAATGGATGCCTACAGGCCATGACACTAGGTCTTATCAATTTTTAAAACCTAGCTACTGGCAGCTCACATGGTTTGCAGACTGTTGGGGCAGAAGTATTATTTTCAGCTTTCACTTTTAACCACTCTAAAAATGTCCATTATTCAATATTTAAATAACTCCAAAAGATAATACAACACCATATGTGTCACATGACATATTTAGTCCTACCGTATATTTTATGAGAGGTTGCTATAAAAGTGAACTTTTCAAATTCAAGAATCTTATAGAAATTACACACTTAGAAAGATAGCTCTGGGTATTTGCTTCTTACAAATAAACTGTACTACAATTTAAAGATTCATACACACATCTACACACATACTTATGTAATAACCTTTTGTTCAAAGAAGCAACACAAAGGTGTTAGTTAAATTGATATAACTAAAAGCCTGGAAAAAGTCTTGAAGAAATGTTTCATATATCCTGGGGCATAAATACACTTAAATGTTTTCAATTCTATTTATTTATAAATTTGAGTAATTCTTAATATCCTACACTGTAAATTATGAAGGGTCAATTCCCATGTTTATGGAATTCTTCATGGAGAGAATAATATTATGTTCTTTACGACTAATAGACTTCATTGCTTTTGCATTATACTGATGACTATTTCAAGGCAATAGCACTTAGAAATATTGCTACAGATTCCACCCTAATATTTCTTTCCTAACACTAAATAAATGAGGCCTATCATTTAAATCTTTCATAATTTTTCCTTTCTTAATGTGTTGTTTTAATACTATTTTTATTTTACTATACCTTACATTTATGAAATGCTTTGTATTTTCCAAAGAAATATACATATGATGTATTTTATAGCATATATATATATCTGTATGGTTCCTTTTCATATACATATCATAACATAATTCATACATCTGAATTAATGGACTGTTATGCATTTTAGGCTAATGAAAAATTCCAATATATTTTTATATTTAATCCGTACTATAATATGAACTTCTAATCTTTTATGTCCCTTTATTTATTTAGCTAAGTTTCACAAAATTCTTCACAGTTAATGGTAGTCAACTTTCCTACCAGATGAGTCATTCTTTTGACATTTAATACTGAGAAAATTGCCACTTCATGTCAATTTGGCAACATACGTGAATTTAAAGTGACACAGACATTCTCCTTTGTATCCAAATCCTAATCAGTTATTTAGATAGGATGCAGGACCAAAATTTGCAACACTCCACTTAATACCTTCTACTTCATCTTCTCTGTTAAAATTGAATAATATATTAGTTTGTCTACTTAAAATTTTCTTGTCTGGTACACATAAGTTTTGTTTAGCACATTGTATTATGTATAAATAATTACTTTGAATTAGATAGGTAATTCAAAGTGAGGCTTACAATGAAAATCCAATATGATTCTGGGAATCCTTTTAAATATTTAAATTTAAAAAGTGGCTTTCATACTTTTCTTTGTTCCCCGTATCTGACTCACTCTAACTCTGTAAGTCATCAATGCACAAATGTAAAATTATTGTCTTAGGAATTTAGAGTGAGGCAGATATAAGCTATCTGTTGGATAAAATACGTGGTTGTTACAGTTAGTATGGCTGAAATTATGAGTAAAGCCTCAAACAAATAATTAAAACACACTAGAAAATCCTTCTTATAAGAGGGAGATATTTTAAGTATAGCTTTAAAATAAAGTCCAAATGAAAACCAATAAAATGTACTATCTATGGAGTTATTTTTGATAAGCATTCATATTCAAAATTTAAATAGCAAAGTATTAGGTTCTTAAACATGAAAACAGTTTTGCCATTCTAATGAATTATTCATAAGCTTTAATAAGCAAGTGAAAAATGCTTGACAGAATTATGCAATTTAATATATATATTTAATGAAATAATAACCATGTACTATGTGCCAGATATTGTACTCAGTCCTGGAAAGCAATGATACAGTCTCTGCCTTCCAAGGGTTCACATTCAAAAAGAGGCATGACCGTATGGTATATGTAAGTGAAAAAGTCTTGAGATTGTGTGTGTGCAGTTGCTTCTTACACTGATGATCCCTGATGGCGCTTAACATTTTACTTCATATTTTCCTTTTTATTTGCAGAAATACACAGAGGTTACAAAGCAGCAAAACCACATTCCTGTAACTGAATGCCAATACTTTTCCACATTGTCCTGATTTCTGCCTACTTACTTATCTGTGTTTATGAATTCTGAACAGTAGTATAATAAGTCTTTTCCATATTGTCCTACTTTCTATGTAGTTACTTTCTCTGTCAATGAATCCTAAATAGCATAGTCAGGCTGGCATTACCACAACTTTGGTTGGCAGTCAATTTTTGCTCTCCGTGGTACTGAAATATCATTGTGGGCTGAAAATTAGTTGTTTCTCCTTATTCTTTGACAGGAGTGATTATTGCCCAATCAAGATTTCACAACATGGAGAGAAAAAGTCTGTTGGGGGAAAGGAAAGATCAAAAACAGAAAGTCTTAAAGGAAAGATTTAACTGTTCATGAATAAATGGTTGTATTCATTTATCCACTCAACAGGAGTTTGCTGTACAAAAGGCACTGTGCTTTGAATAAAGTTATAACAACCACCTACCCATATAAACAAATAAACCAATTTTTTTTTTCTGTCATGTATCCTACTGTATAGTGGAGAAAATAGATACAAATCACCGTCATGGAAAAATGTAAATTTGCCACTGTGTTTGGTGCAAATGACAAATGATATAAGGCTTTAAGGATCATACGATAAAGTAGAGCGAATTTGAGTGTATTAGCATGAAGCTTAGTTAAAAACTAACTATACTTTCTTCACATTATGAAATTATTATTATAAAGCCTACAGTAACAATAAGATATATTGAATCATAAGACTTCCAAATAAAACTTTAAAACTTATAATGAGACCTTGCTTTCATAAACTCAACATTTGAACAAAAGATTTTATGCTTGAAGTAGCTATAATATTTACTGATTGTGACATTTTAAATGATGGTATAATAATTTATCATCATAAATTATGAGAAAATTTGTTTGCACAAGTATAGGTGAGAAAGATTTTAAACTTTTGCTTTTATGACCAAATATTTACATCAGTTAAAATCTTATTTAAAATATATAATCTCTACTTTTCTTTCATTAATTGATTCATGTTTTTGTGGCTACACATGGATTTTATCAAATCTATTCAACATAATGGCAAAGTTTGAATATGAAGAATGCCCATGCATTGTAAGAACAGTCAATCTGCAGCTGAAATGGCTACCACAAAAATAACAAGTCAACTATATATAAAATAGGATTAATTAATCTTTATGTTGCTAAATCTTTGGGTCATTAGCTGGAGCTATACCCTCTAGAAGTTCCTGCCCAACCTCCTTGCTTTCCCAGCCGCAATGGGCTATACTTTGAACTGCACATGCTGGCCATTCTCCAAGAAGTCCTTATCAAGTTTCTTATGACTAAAGGCTATCTAACTACGGGCTCTAGCAATTTGAGGCCACACTGCTTGGCTACTTCTGATGGGTTTAGTGGTCAATATATTATGGTGTATCTATAAACTATTTGTGGTACATGAGCTGAAAAGCTCAACTCTTAGCCTGTTCCAATTTTCTTCTAGAATTTATTATCACCTGACATAAGTACAAGCCTACTTGTTTATTTGGTTAGGGCAGGAGTCCCCAACCTTTTTGGCACCAGGGATGGTTTTGTGGAAAACAATTTTCCACAGACTGGGAGAGGGGATGGTTTCAGGATGATTCAAGTACATTACATTTATTGTGCACTTTATTGCTATTCTTATTACATTGAAATGTATAATGAAATAATTATCTAACTCACCATAATGTAGAATCAATGGGATCCCTCAGCTTGTTTTCCTGCAACTAGATGGTCCCATCTGCGGGTGATGAGAGATAGTGACAGATCATCAGGCATTAGATTCTCATAAGGAGAACAACCTAGAGCCTTCACGTGCAGTTCACAATAGAGTTCACACTCCTAAGAAAATTTAATGCTGCTGCTGATCTCACAGGAAGTGGAGCTCAGGCAGTAATGTGAGCAATGAGTAGTAGCTGTAAATACAGATGACGCTTCACTGGTTCATCCTCCCATCACCTTCTGCTGTGTGGCCTAGTTTCTAACAGGCCAAAAACTGGTATTGTGGTCAAGGGGTTGTGGACCTTTGGGTTAGGGCATACCTCAGCAAAATGTAGTATTCATGAAGGCAGGATCTATATCTTTTTTCTCACTGCTACGCAGTGCTAGGCACTGTCTTCTGCTCACTGGTAGGCACTGGGAATATAGCAGCGACCCTTGGCCTTAATTCACTGCTGTATTCCTAGCGCCTAGTAAATAATTGCCGTGCTGTAAGTGCTCAATGTATATTCATGGGATGAATGATTGAACAAAGTTTTGTGCAGGCTGTCTTTACTTTCCTCTTCAACTTCAACACCTACCACAGTGCTTAGCTCATTGTTAAGTACAAAGGAGGTAAGCAGAGCCCCAGAGTAAAGGTTCTTATAGGGCATGTTACAGATTTTCGACGATTTTTTAAAATCAATGAGAAGCCACTGAAATGTTAAAATTAAACAGAAATGTTATTAGATTTCGCTTTAGAAAAAGAAAAGTTATTGCTTTTGGTTTCCCTTAATAATGGCATCTCCATCATTCTACTCATCTAGTCTTAATCTCTTAAAGTTATATAATATGTTTTCCTTTTTTCTTCATTCCTAATAATTTGCCTAAAGCTGGTAATTTCAGCAAGATATAATTATCTCATTCTTTCTTTATTTCCCTTTTGAATGAGGGCCTTGGTTAATCAAAGAATGGACAACTGTGGCTAACCACATCCCTATCTTTAGTATATTCTATAGCTAAGTCCCTATACATTTGGCCATATAAAGGACAATAGACATTATTGGCCTGGTAGCCATTATATTGGCCTTATAGCCAAGAATTGTACAATATTGGTGATACTATTTATCTAAGCAAATACTCGCAATAGCTCTACTTTGATTAAAAATAATGCCTTTCTACTTGAAAAAATATAACTTTTTAATAACTTCCAACACTCATTCTGATGAATTGTTAGTTATTATTCTTATGATGTAATGATAACC
The DNA here is from genome assembly GCA_036589455.1 of Ateles fusciceps. Lineage (NCBI taxonomy): Eukaryota > Metazoa > Chordata > Mammalia > Primates > Atelidae > Ateles > Ateles fusciceps. Next base: position 8,816,364 of record JAZHEH010001266.1, on the reverse strand, counting down.
ACTCGATTTTTCTAAAAAGTATTGAAATTTCAAAAAATATTGCAAAATTACTACAAAGAATTAACATAAACCCTTTACTGAAATTTACCAATAGTATTATAAAAGGTTGCCACATTTGCTTCATCATTCTCTCTATAGGTATTTCTGGATCATCTACAAATAACTTACAACCGCTATGTTCTTTTTACTTCAAAGTATTGTATTACATATTTTTAAAGATCAAGGGGTTTCTTTTACACGATCACAGTACAATCATCAAAATTAGGACACTTACTATTGATATAAAATTAATTTTTATTATAAAGTCTTCTAGTTTAGATATTATGGTTTTTATTAATATTTTGAATCAGATTGTCTCAATAATGTCCTTTATATTAATAGATATTTTTCCCAGTTTGCTATCCAATTCTGGATTACACATTGCATTTAATAGTCACGGTTTTTAAATCCCCATTAGTCTGGAACAGTTTCTCAGCTTTCTTGGACTTTCATCACCGTGACATTTTTGAAAAGTATAGACAAGATATTTTGTAGAATTTTCCTTAATTTGGGCCTGTTTTCGCTTTCTCATGATTCCATTCAATTATACTTTTGTTTTTTGGTCTGGAATCCTAAATAAATAATGTTATGTACTTCTCAGTGCATTATATCATGAGGCTCATGATATCACTTGGTTACTCATTGGAGACTTTAACCTTGGTCACTTGGTTAAGGTGATGTTTACCAGTTTTATCCACTACATGTAATTTATTATTCCCTTGTAATTTAGGATCTATAGTATATTATAAAAATGGCCTTAAGTTATTTTCATTTATGTATGCATTCTCCTAAAGGTGGTGATATAGTTTCTCCCGTCAAGACGTGGAGCATATTATCTATGTTTGGGCCATGTAACTTCCATGGCTAATGAGACATTGGTAAATGTACCTCCGTAGAATCTCAAAGAGTGCTCCACATTGGAGTTTGCACTCCCTTGTTGCTTTTTGGAGCCCTGCAACTACCACTAATGCTAGCCTATTGAAGGATGATGGGCTAGATTAAACAAAAGACAGAACACTGCAGCTGAGTCCCACACCCTCAAGACAAGTTAAGTATGCCAATCACCTGACAAGTGAGTGAGGCTATCATTCTAGACCTCTAGACCAAACTGAGCTAGCCAGGGCAGAAACTCCCCCTGACAACCCACAGAGCTTTAAGAAATTATTGATGTTTATTGTTTGGGACCAATAAATTTTGGACTGGTGTATTATTCAGCAAAAGCCAATACTTTCTAGGGTGATACTCTGGGACTATGTAAATATCCAGTTACCCAAATAGCTTTTACCAAGTTTATGATTCTTGCCTAAGTTAAATATTACCACAAAGATTGCAAAATGGTTTTGTGCGTTTTAAAGAGATTAAAAATGTGAAAATGGGGGCTTATTTGTCTTCAAAGAACATATAACTAGTTAGTAACTGTATCAGCATCAGAACCCTGATCTTTTACCTGGTCCACAGTTTCTCTCAGTATGCCACGCAGAGGTAAATGACCTGATGGTAGGACTGAAATTCACTAGAGGGAGCAGTACAGAGAAATTTTAGAGTTTTATGAGTGGGACCTTGTGTACTCACACATTCCCAGAAGCATCTCGGGTAAATGCTCCATAATTGATGGTGGGACAGGATGGACAATGTAGAAGGAGACATTAAAACAGTTATTAACATACAAATTTAAATGATAATTGAGTCATGAAAAGATATAAAGATGTCTGGAAATTGCCTTTCATGTGTATAATCAAGAATGCCATTGGCATACTAGGTTATAATCAATAGTATCCTATGTTTGTAAAACGTGGCTCTTATTTTTATGTAGCTGTTATATCCTCCCCAAATTCTGCCAAAAACTTCCTATAAGACATGCGAAGTGACACTGTGAGAAGAAAGGACCCCTGTTAACTGCTCTTACAAACAAGAAAACTGACATCTGAGGGGACAAAACTAGCTAACAGCCACAGTGAATAAATAGCCAAGCAGGAACTTGAACTCGGTAATCCCAATTTCCTAGAAGAGTTCCTCTGCCATGGCAGTAGGGGATAGGTCCCAAGTCTTTCAGATGCCAATAATGCCTCCGTCTTAAGTCTCTACCTTGTGCCAGGCACTGTTGTAAAATCGTTACACATAAACTCAGTCAGTACCATGGGTACTGGTACTACACATTAACTTAGACATGCAAACCTCCTGCCTGAGAAAGGTATTCAAAACCCCACTTTTTTCTTTACCGCTTCATAAAAATTTGAGAGCACAAGGAAGCGCTCTGTGTGCCCAGTACTCTTACAGTGCGTTCGGTGGCAGCAGCCACTGCCAACTAGAACACTAGGATCCTGCCAAGGTGTAGGGACTGTAACCAACAAGAGGCCAAACTGTCGTTTCTGCGGAGGGCGCCGAAGCCTCAAGTACCCCGCAGCATGTCTCCGCTGGAGAGCCGACGGCAAGGGTGAGGTTGCCGACGTTTTCCCCGAGGGCAGTCTCTGATCCTCCAGCTCCCCCTCTAAAAGGCTCCCCGGCGCATGGGGCGAACGCGGTGCACGCAGGCCGGCTCTAGCGTTACGGGGACCCAAGGCAGCTAGGGGTCGCGAGGCGCTCTCCGGGGAGAGGAGCGGACCCCACGGTGGCTCTCGGGGGCCGTGCCTGCCAAGTATCGCGGGACTTGTGCACATCGCAGGAGCGCCAGCTCCAGGAGCAGCTGGAGCGCGCTCGGTGCGCACAGCCCCAGCCCGGGGAGGAGCGGGAGCAGGGAGGGAGGAGGGCCGGAGGTGCTGGTTACGTAAATGATACTAGCCCAGTGAGAGGCCTCCAGGCTGGGGCTACGAGAGGGGGAGGGACCACGCGAGGAGGAGGGGCCGGGAGGCGGTGGGCTGGGGTGGGAGGGGGGCGGGGCCGGGGCGAAGTGACCAGGCGGCGGCGGCGCCTCCGCCGAAGTGACAACGTACTAGCAGCCCTCGCTCGCTCTCCTCGCCTTCTCGGCCTCGGCGTCCGCTCTGGCCGTGCTCGAGGAGCCCTTCAGCCAGCCGCTGCGCTATGAGGGGCGCCTCTCTGGGGCTGGCCGAGGCCGGAGCCGTCTCCCTCTGCTCGCCGGGAAGTGTGAAGAGACACGCGCGGGCGGGAGCCGGGGCTGCGCGCGGCGCTCGCGGGCCGACGTGGGTTCCAGGTGAGCGCGGGCTCGGCGAGCCTCGCACTTGGCACGGCCGGCCGGCGTCTGCTGGGCTTAATTGCAGGCTGAATCCCGTGCGTGGACCGCTCTTCCCTCTTCGCCGGATTGTTGGCCACGATAGCAGGTTTCCGTCTCTTTATCGCTTCCCCCTCTTTTCCTCGTGATTGTCTGGGACGAGCTCCCTGTGGGCCGCCAGAGTGACCGGGCTGGGTACCGCAAAGTCCCGCGTCGAGTGCCAGGGCGCGGAGCCGAGCGCCCCGGGCGGTCCCAAGGCAAAGGCAGGAGCGCGGGCGGACGCGGCGAGGCGGCCTCCCGGGAGCTCCGAGCGCGCTCGCCTGCGGCTGCAGGTGCTGCGGGAGGACCGCGTGGCGCGGAACTTTTTGCCGCCGCCGCCGCCCACCTTCTGCTCTCCTTTCCGGCTACCCCGCTGAGTTTGGGTGGGTGGAGGGGCCTCTGGCCCCCCTCAGTGTTCTGTTGACGCTCCGCGGCGGGGGTGGCTCGGCCTGCCAGCCCAGGCAACTTTCTCGCAACAGCTCCTGGCAGCCTCAGCTGCGGTGCGGGGGTTTCCACTCGAGCCGACACCAGGTGCTCCCTGGGTCTTGGGTGTCTTCCTCGACGGTTGCCCTCTTATTCTGTCCCGCTTTGCCTCGCTGTTTCAGAGTCCTCCTGCCTCTCATTCTTTCCATGTATGTCTCTGCTTCTATTTCTCTCTGAGTCTGGTCCCCTCAGTCCCCCACTCCCCGGCCAGGTGTCTGTTTTTCTCTTATTCTGTTTCCCCCTGTTTGTTTTGGGATGTCTGTGTCCCTGTTAATCTGTCTTTCCGCTTGTCTTTCCGTCTTGCAGCATTTGTTTTCTCTGTGTGTCTGCTTCTCGCAGCTTATCTCTGTCTCCCTCTGTCATCTCCTTTCCCGGTCTTCCCCAGCACCAGCCCCCTGATCCCGAAGTGCCTTGGTTAGGGGAGCAAGCCCTGGCCCATCTAACGGGCATCTCCAGGTGCAGAGACTTCCCTGCTTGGGGCCAGCGGGAACGGAGACAGCCTGCCCTTGTCCGGGCTGTCGTGGACCTGAATGAGGGATGCAAGGGGTAGAGCGGAGGGCGCCACGGCCGGCCTCCCCTCGCCCAGTCCGAGGGCGCTGCTCTGCCGCGAGCCTGAGCGCACTGAGGCTGCTACTCCGGACAGCGAAAGCTGCGCAAGCCCCTCCCGCAAACCCGATTCTTTGACTACGCTTACTTGAATTTCCAGGTGGAGAGTCTGCCTCCCCAACCTTTATAGTCAGCTGCAGGAGAACGGAGAGTGGGGCAGGCAAATATAGACGCTTTGGGGTTCAGGGAAACTAACCTCAAAAGGATGGGAGCTTTCTTCGGGCAAAGGTGTTGCTAGCAGAGGAGAGGAGCTTTGGGGACTGAGGTATGCCTGCCTTAAACTGCCATGCATTCAGTGCTTAGGAAAGCGGTTTCCTTGGAGAGATGATGGTCAGCCTTCCCTGAAACCGCCTAACAACGTGGGTTTTATTTGCAAGGCTAAAGCCACTTGGCTGCCAAAGCCCCCTTGAAATTTCTGGTTTCCTTGCATATTTTCGGCTTTATGTGAAAAGCTGCCTTTCCTCAGAGTCAGTCAGTCTCTCTCTCTCTCTCTGTCTCTCTCTTTCTCTCTCTCTCTCGTCTCCGTCTTTCTGTCATGCCCTCTAGTGTTAAAGAAACCTGCTGGTTTGAGAATATTGAAAAGTAAGGTCAATCTATTGGCTATTTACTTTTGAATCTCTCATCTTCCAGGATCATTATCCTTGTATTACCTGCATCTTTTCGTTTTCCTCAATGAATGACTTTTGCATTGCATTACTAATCTTTCTTCCCCTACCCCCAACCCCTGCAATCTCTACGTTTTTTTTTTTTTTTTTTTTTCTTGGCTCCTGCAGACTAAGAACCTTCATATAAAACCCTGTTAGATTTAGGAATTGGTTAGATGTGGAGAATTTTCATAGCCTAACGCAGACTTTGAACATTAAAAAGGTGCATTTCTCTGTACTGTTTGCCACAGACCAGGATTTCACATCTCTCCCTTAGCTCCTATCCACCCTCAATTCCATAGAGAATTTTCCTGGCTGCTCCTGCTTGTTTAAATAAATGCTTTTATTTCACTATTTCTGTGATGCTCATCCCATTCCAGGGCTTAAGCTACTTGTTTAAGTAGGAGCATTTTCTAGACCCGCTTTGGAGAGGAAGAATAGAAAGCTTTTCCAAAGGAATTATAGGGTGCTATTAATTCTAGTTCAGAAAGTCTCGAGTGGGAATGTGGGAATGGAGGCTCTCTCAGATATGTAGTCCCTAGTAATGTGGGGAAACTAGTAAGTGCTTAATAAAAACTTGTTGGTTGATTGATTAGCATGCAGCTGATCATAGATTTCTAAGTTCCCAGCTATGCTAAGGAGCCTACAGTTGAATTCCACCTCCCCACTCCTTTTTGGGAAGTTTCATTTAGTTTTTATGAATGGTGATTGAGAACTAGTAGAAGGGTATTGAAACAGGAGTCTTCTGTTTCTTTGTTGTTGATGTTATTGCTTGAATTTGCCCCTTTTTGAACGTCACAACTTGGCTGGTGTTCTTTAAAACAGTCATTGCAGAATTGAAGAAATGAGTTTAGAGGCCCTGAAGTATGGCATCTCTCAACCTCCCTACCTGAAAGTAAAACGGGACATGGCATCATTTTTGGGTGAATACTTTCATGCGGTTTCTGACGAGTGAAAAGTTATCTCTCTTACATAAAGAACAGCTATATCAGCTTAAAATACTTGGGGGCTACATATTGATCTGTAATCTGGATCACTTACCCTGAATAATTTATGGATTCCCCATACTGCTTCAAATATATATGAGATGTGTGATACTGCATGAATATGAGAATTTCCTAAAGTACCTGGAAACATAATGTGTCTTAATTCAACGTACTACATTTTTTTGATGATATGCTAGTCACCTCTTAAAATAGTTGGTGATTTACCATGAGTATTGTGCAGGACCATGTTCAAAGCAATTTTTCTTTAAAAATATTTATAAATCACTTATTACTTGACCAAATTTTTATATTTAAAAATAGCAAAAACATAGTGAAGGTGAAAAATCAGATCTTGTGTGAGATGCCTACTATTTTTTTTTTTTACAAATTTAACTTACGCATTTAACTTTTTAACTTACCAGGCAATCATTTCAGTTTAAGCCATTATGTCATAGTGAAGTATGTTTTTATCATGCCAACTTGATTTCTAGAAATAGTAGTTGTAACAGGAACATTTTCATGTAATAAAGCTTGTACAGCTTATAAAAACTTCGGGATTTTAGAAAAGGAGTGAGATAACAAGTAACAAATGGGTATTTTTATTCTTTCTGAATGGGCAGATGAAGAGAATCTTGGTCTTTCTGAATAAGGACAGTCGAAAAAATGCCTGAATAGAATTAAGTCTTACTGTGCAAAATAAATTATAGACTACATATCTCTGTTAGGTGTTCATTGTGGTTTATAAAAATGGACAGTTCAAATAGTTGTGACCTTTAAGTAATTTGCCTTATTAGACATGATATTCTCAAGGGACACCTCTTGCAACAAACAACACATTATTGACAGTGACTTTTAGTACATCACCTTCTTGTATTTGTGTCCCTATCAGTAGGAACATGTAGACATCTTAAATCTAATGGGATCTAACAGGATCACTGCTTTGAAGTCTGAATGACCATATGCCTAATTATCAAAGGATTTTAACTGGGCTTTGGTTCTAAATCCTTCCGTATGCTCTTGTCATCAAAATAAACACATGTGAAACATCAACTCAAGACCTACATGTATATATACTCATATTTATTCTAACAATCTAATGACATTTCTGACAGCAACCCCCCACACTCCATACACACATATACATACACATTACACATACACACACACACACACACACACACACACACACAGAGAGAGAGAGAGAGAGAGAGAGGGGCTAAGCGTATGTTTGAAAACATAAATCACATTTAAAGATCTGGCACTGTCTTTGATAAACCATTTATTATTTTATCAGATTAGTCTTCTGTTTACAAGTTCTATTGTTGTAACAACAAGGTACATTGTTGAAAGACTTCTGCCATTCAAATATATGCATGTGTGTTTTTGAAAAGTCTGTTTTTTCATTGTGAAATTTGGCTTTTCAAGGAAATTTATGAAAATGAATACCTTTGTTACTTCAGTAATAGTCATCCCTTTGGGGCATTATAAACAATTATCTCTGGTCTTTGGGAGGAGAAGTATAAACCAAACAGACTTTAATCCCTTGATATTTGTTTCTTCTTGATTTGAGATTTAGACCTTTCTCTGCTTTTTCAGTGTAGCAGGTCTATTATAATACATTTAATTGGTCTTAGCTTGATTACCAAGAAATGGTTACAGGTGGCTAGAGACATCTGTGTGATTCTGATTACTGTATGCTCTCATGTCCCTAAATTCATTTTTAGCTATGAGTTTTTCAAGTTTTTTTTTTTTAGTATGTCTTCAGACTTATACATTTAAATGAAATTCTTAATTTTTAAATGTTATCACTACAGAGATTGATGGGATCTAAAATTTAAATTGTAAGTTCAAGTTAAGAGACATGCTTTTATTTAAGGGCTCAGCTTGATTCAATGTCCACATAATTGGAGTCCTTATGAACTATCAGGCTCTCTCTTATTGTCTACCCCATCTTAATTACCTGTGCTTCAGAACTGAACTCAAACAAGATTCAAAATATCAGTTATTAAACATTGTTCTATGTTGATGGTTAATCTTTTCAAGATAGTTTGAGAGGGGTGTAGAGAGAAGAATGACTATTATTATCATATATATGAACATATTTGTTATCATCTTATAGACTATGTGAGAAAATTAAACAATGTCCATAATAAATACTTAAATTTCTTTCATGTTTTTTTAAAAATGTGCTCTTTGTTAAGATAGATCGGAGCTGTCCAGGATATATCCTTAAGGTTTTAACATGAAGAAGAATTAATTGGGACTCTGTTTCATACATTCCACTACACTGAATTGTCACTTAAGCCTTATTTAAGCTCCTGTACAACATTATAGGGAGAGTGTGATTAATCTGCTTGTTGACACTTTGGTGAACATAATGCATGTGGTGAGTAGCCACAGGAAGAAGTAAACAGAAAGAATTTAAAAGCATAGTACAATCAAAAATCATCCAAATAACACCTCAAATATAGCAGCCAATGTCAGCCTCTTATATTAATTGCCTTGATATTACAAGCAAAGCACCTCTTTTTTTGTTAATAAAGTGAATTTTGACATATGAGGAGGATTATGTAGCTTAGAAAGATAATAACTGACTTAATTTCCTCTAGAGATTATTGTCATATAATTAGTTTCAGGTAGAGAGGATAAGATTTATATGACTATCAAGACTCCAGTGAAATACAACCAGTAGTTTAAAGAAGGAAAAACGGAACAAAATATATGTGAAGGTATATCCATTACAACTTATTTATGAGGAAGTTAAGATGGTGAATTGGGTTATAAATTGTTAACGTGACTAAAATGTGTTGAATATTTCCTTTGTACTGGTACTGTGGTAAATAAACATCTAGCAGGTCTTAACATGTTTTATCCTTATAACAACAATATGAGTAATAGTAATGTTAATATTCTCATTGTATAAATGAGGCCTTACCTTCTCCTAATCACACAGCTAATATGTGTGAGGGTTAAGGATGACACCGGTTCATTCTGCTATGAAGCCAATAATATAATAGTTTTCAATTTGACATTTTCATTGACTAATAATTTTAAAAAAATAAATGGTAAACTTTATGTGACTATTTTCTTTTGTACAGTAAGAATGATTTAAAAAGTCTTATCACAATTTTATAAGAGTGGACATTGTAACACCAAATAACATGGAAGAACTGAATCTCAAAATAAATAATAGTTATTTAAAGAGAATAAATTTAGCTCCCTGTATATTTTCCACATTGTACTTATTTTCCTAATTTCACCCAAGACTGATGAAAATTTCATCACAAAAGTTTCCTGTAGATTGTGCTTGGATGCCCATCTTACTCTGAACCACTATGATATACTGCCTACTCTGTGCACCCACACAGTTCTGGCCGGCATGGTCATCATATTCATGGCTTGATGACATAGTGCTTATAGCTTATTCCATTCTCTTCCTAGTTGCAAATCTGGATAATAAAATTTGGACCTAGGAAAGGTGCCAGCATTTGCTTTAGCCTTAGTTTACTGTGTCACTGTTTGTTGAAATGATTGGAAAATTAGGGATGACTTGTTCCTTCTTGGTAGTTAACCATCGTTTACTGATGCAAAGATGGTGCCAATCTTTGTCCTGGGATTGGGAATGAATATGGGGCAATGACAGAAAGAGCTTATCAGAACTAATTTCTCCATCCTTCCCCCAAAAACACATCCCAAACTGTAGGGATCAGTTTGCTCCATTTTTACTTATTTGCTTTGTCAAAAGCAAAGCAGTTTTGCTTAGTGCTTTGTAAAACTGGCTATTGGTTTTACATCCCAAATTTCTTTAGATAGTGTCTATTTTGGCCATCAAATAGGAAAAGAATGCTGATGGAGTGTGTGAAATATGGCTAAATTGACCTAAGACATTAATATTATTTCTACCAAAGCATTTTATAAATCTAAATTACCTTATTTATTTATTTTAGTTACAGGTGTTCAGGTCCCACTGGTACAGATTCTCATTAGTCTGGGATGGATCCACAGAATCTATCTTTATACACATTTTCCTATATGATTTTGAGGTGCAGTGACATTTCAAGCAACTGATATGCATGTAGTATATCATTTTACAGATTTATTTAACAAAACATAGCAATTACTGTGCTCCAAAGACTGTTCTAAGTGCTTTGCAGATACTGATTCATTTAATCATAAAGACCTTCAAAAGTCATTTTTATTAGTATCCTTATTTTAGAGACAAGGAAAGTAAGGCACAGAAAGGTTAAGTAAGTTGGCCAGTGTAAGAAGATCAGTGGAAGGGCAAGGATGATGCTAATTTTGATGAAATAGTTTAAAGTACCTACCTCTGTGTGTGTGTGTGTGTGTGTGTGTGTGTGTGTGTGTGTGCACGCGTGCACGCGCGCGCGTGCATTGAGACAGAATCTCCCTCTATCACCTATGCTGGAGTGCAGTGGCACAATTATAGCTTACTGCAGCCTTGAGCCCCTTGGCACAGCCTTGAAGCAAGCCCTTGGTGCAGCCTCTCAGTAACTAGGACTATAGGCATGTGCTGCCATGTCTGGCTAATTTTTTATTTTATTTTATTTTTTCTCGTAGAAATAGGGACTCACTATGTTGCTCAGGCTGGTCTTGAATTCCTGGCCTCAAGTAATCCTCCTGCCTCAGCCTCCCAATGTGCTGGGATTACTGGGATGAGCCACTAGCCTGGCCACGTTAAGTCACAAAACTTGGACTAGCAGAATTGAAAATAGAACCCAGATTTCTGTCTTTTTCCTATTTGAGTAAGTTTTGCCTTTAAAAATGAAGGAAGAAAAGCTGATATTTCTAGAGTTGGAAATTAAAAAAAAAAGTTTATATTTTAGAAGTCATAGCACCAGATTAAGAAATAAATATAATTATGAAGGGGACAATAAACATGGAAGAATCAGAGTAGTTTTCCTCAGCTAGTGCTGTCATTGACTTGGCCTCTACTTAGACATAGACCGAAGTAATAGTAATAATCACTAATGCATAGTGTTGCAGACAAGAATATTTTTTAAAAATTTGGAAAAGAAATAGCTGTTTCAATCCATAACAAAATAACCATATATATACTTCAATACATAAGATTTCCTCCCCTTCCTTCCCTCCCTCTTCTCCTTCCTCCCTCCCCCTTCTCCTTCCTCCCTCCCCTTCCTTTCTCCCGCCTTCCTTCTTCCCCCTCCTCCACTACTCCCTCCCTCACCTTTTTTCCTCCCCCTCCTCCCACCTTCCCCCAATAAGAAACAATTTATTTTCCTGTAATGCTCCTCATCTTTAAATTACATCAGGAAATACTCATATTTATGGAAGGATTGGGAAATTCTACCTAAATTTATGGATTTTTTTATGAATAATTTTTGTAAGCTCTGTATAAGATGGAATATTTGTAATAATTTATAATCACTTGTGAAAACTGATGTATTAATATTTAAAAGGTACATTTTCTTCTTTTCTGTTATTTAATATTTTTGTTTAATGTGCTAAGATAATCTAATGGCTTTCCTTTAGTGTTTTTTTAAAAAATTTTATTTTAGACTGATGTTTGCTTAGTTTATGTAAATTATTTGCATTCTATACTCCCAATAATGAGTCATTCCACTTGTGTGCTTTAAAAAAGAGTTTAAAATCGGCATTTAGAAGCAATGTGATTTCCAATTCTGCAAATGAATTAAGGGTTTATGGGGTTACTGACTCTTCTACTTTCAAAACTCAATACCATCTTTTCTCTTTTTCTTATAGGTAAATTTCACCAGGATTCCTGAGGCTTATGTTTCTTTGATTCTCTTGATCATTCAGTCTGAAATAGGATTATATATCACTTGTCCTGAAAAATATTAGAAAGGGTCTGACACTGAATATGGTGCAGAGTTTATTCATATAGATTAAACATACCTTTTTATTTTTTTCTTAAATACTGTATTATTTTTCAGTATTCTTTTTCTTTGTCCCATATCTTTTTCTTTCTTCTTCTTTCCTTTCTTTTTCATGCTTCTTTTCACTTTAAATTGTCATTCTTTTATGACTTAATAAATCTCCATGTAGTCAGACTGAACTATCTGTTGGTGCCCTTGATTCTGTTGGAAAAAAAAAAAGGAAATAAAAAAGGGCTGTTCATTTCATGATTTAGTTTCTGAATAGATAGAGACACTATGGCTCTTGCATCTAGGTCATTTAACAGGAGGATGGGGATGCTAAATTTGCATCTCATTACCTTTGTCTACTTTTAGAATTGTGTGCTTGGGCCCTGTGGTCAGTTGGCAGGTGGCAGGCCATGGCTCCAAAGGAATGCTGTGTTATTTGAGGGGATGCCAATTTCAGTTGCCACATCGTTCTCACATTACTTGGTCAGACTTTTTAAAAGAAAACAACCAATATACATTTCATTATTAACTCTAGATTACTGACTTCACATCAAAAATCATTGTGATATTGATAGACTGTGATAAATAATTGTAACAATTTATATTTTGTGGCACCTACTGCCAGACTTATGGATAGTATTTCCCCTATTTTGGTAACCTAGAGCAGACATTTTGTCAGAGATTTTTAAAAGACTTTTATTGTTGTGCACTAAAGTTGAGATGAATTGTAGGAAATTGGATGGTACAGCTGAATTAACACATTGAATTGCTAGTTATGAGACACTTCATTTGCTATTGCAGACAACAATAGGCCCATTTTGCTTCTACAATGCACAAATTCTTATTATCTGTATAAAATTCTAATTCAAGTGGGATAACATGTATACATCATTTCCATTCCTTTTGTAAGGAAAACTAACTTCCACAAATGTAAAATATTTGCAGCTATCTCAATTTTGAACTCCAATTAATCTTTTTCTTTTTTGTGCAAATGTTATTCAGTTTTCTCATTCCCACAAACAGAACAGCATTTAAAGCATTTTGAACGTGAAATCAGTAGTATCAGTTTACCCTGTGTACCTTAAAGTCTGTGCAGATCGGCAGTTCACGTTGACCTCAACAGAGATCCTTATTTGAATCATTCTGAACAACATTATTACTGTCATGATTATGGTGATAGGCAACAGTGTCATAATTTTGTTGGTTCTTGGGTTTTCGTTTTACACTTTTTAAAATATAGCTTCTTAGTTTTCAATAGGTGAGTATCCATTTTAAGAGGAAGGAGTAAGACTATCTTTACGTAAACTACCTCCTGAAAACTCATTAATTCAAACATTAAGCTGAGGGATTAAAAGTTATGAAACTGTTACAAATTGTAGAGAGTAAATCAAGGCAAAGGAAACTGCCTAGAATGTAGCGTGGGAGAAATTGGGGTGGTGGCTTGATGTTGAGGAGAGTTACTCTGCCCATATCAAGCCTCCAAAGATTTGAGCTTCAATAATGTTGAAAAAAGTAGAGAACAGAAATGAGAGTCTGGGGCTAAAACAAAATAATTTACCAAACATGTATAGATGGAATAGAAAGTCTTCTACTCACAACTCTACTTTTTATGTAAACATCTCTATAGTTAAGTTTTTCTTGCTCACTTACCTAAGTGTCCACTCTTAACATGTACTAACTGCTAAGGGACAGCAAGGGCAACTAAGAATGGGTCTTAGAAAAATAATGCCCCTTTTCTTTTGGTACTTAGAGTCTTTAAACCTAATGGCCAGCTTTTTGCTTGCCCTAAAGCAAAGTCTTCTAGTCAACAAGACTCATTCAAGTTCACAGATACCTGCATTTTCTATTCCTTTATATTCTTTACGTTGTTTTTTTTTTTTTTTTTCTCCCTTGAGCCAGGGTCTCTTGCCCAGTCTGGAATACAGTGTCATGATCATAGCTCACTACATGTAACCTCAAACTCCTGGGCTCGAGCAACCTCCTGCCTCAGGCTCCCAGGTAGGTAGGACTACAGAAATGGCCCACCACACCTAGTTTTTATATTTTTTAGGGATGGGAGATCTTGCTATGCTTGCCTAGACTGGTATTCCTCCATTCTTAAATACATAAAACAGCAATCAAGGATCACAGGCATTTAAGAAATAATGTAAGAACAAAAATTTTAAAAAGTCTGCAACATGGAAAAAAAAAAAGACCAAGGTAAAGAAACCAATAATAACAAAATGACTTTGCAAGAAACACACAGTTAGAGGATCATAAAAGAGACAAATAAACAGACACACACAAACACACACACACACACACACACACACACACACACACACATTTATGTACATATAAAATTCTTGAAAAGATCCAGGAAAATATTGCATTCATAAAACAAGTGTATGATATAGAAAAGAAGCACTCAATGAGCAAGAAAAGCTCTTGGAAATTGAAGATTTTCAAATAAATAAGGAAAAATGTTTAATAGTAAATGGAGAAAAATATGTCAACGATTCTAACAAAAATGAAACAAAATGGAAAATATGAGTCTCAGTGAATCTCCATGAAGTGTGACTTCCCACTAATTGGAAGTCTAGTGAGAAAACAACAACAAAAATACAGTTAGAACAACCATTAATGAATTAAGAGAATAATTATCAAATTTCTGAGGAAAGAGGATTTTCAGCTCAGAATACCATACCCAGTCAAAATATTCATTGTCAGGGTAGAATTAAGACATTTTAAGACATATAAAGACAAAGGTTATATTCCTTAAATAAAACTTTTCTTAAAAAGTTACTTGACGTTGAACCTCTGCAAACTATGATAAAGAAAAAGTGAAAGACCTGGCATGATAGCTGTGAAGTAGTCCAAGAAGGTGAACAAATTGTGTTATTCCATCCTGGTGTAGCATTAGTATAAGGAAATGGAGGTCTTTGGTTGGTGGGAGGATTTGGGACAAAAAAGGGGAATTTATAGAACATTTAATGTTTAAGGAGTATTTAAAAAGACAAAAAAAGTATAAAGAAAAAAAGTAGAAATTTCAGGAAAAACAAAAGAATATGCAAAAAGGGAAAATAACCATAGAACTTTAGTTTGCTCCGAAATGAATAATATTTTTATGTTAATTAAATATACATGACATTTACTGATTTTCAACTTTTGGTAGATTTTCAGTGAATCTTAAAATGTGGAAGATAGAACAAAATGCAAATATTATCGAGACTGACAATGTCAGGATAAACACACGTGGTGGGGTTGCAAATTGGGCGTGGGGGACTGGAGAGAGCTGAAGGAAAGGTTAGGGATTGGAATAGTAGCACGTCACAAAATAGGAGTGAAGAGATAGTGTCAATGGTTAACATAAGAAATAGCACTAATAGTCCTTAAAGTTATGACGATAACTGACAAGAGGAATAATGACTACATTAGGAGGAAAGATACAGAGAAGTTCTGAATATGATGTGAAGTCTCTTAGATAATGGCTAAACTAATTTGAGTGTATTTGGTCAACATATGCTTTAATTTTTTTGAAGAAATGTGATTATGTTTCAGTGAGTGTGTACTTTCCAGATTTCCACAGATTGCAACTACTCTCTGTGGAGTCATCATGATCCATAAAGATATTGGGATTTAAAGCTTCTGTAGTAGAGCTAATAAACAATTAAAGGTGAGTTCCTCTGGGGGAGAGGAACTTGTTGGTGTTGCGAGGGGTCCCTATATAAGAACTGTAAATTCTTGGCACTTGTGCCACTGAACATGATAGCAATAATTCCCTATAATACTACGTTATGGAGTTAAGAGGGGGAAAATTGAATTTTATTCCTGATAAAGCCATTAATAAATTCGGTAACATGTCATTAAGTTCCCTTAATGTCAGTCTCCTCATCTTTAAAATAAAGCAACTGATGCTGAGCACGGTGGCTCACACATGTAATCCCAGCACTTTGGGAGGCTGAGGCAGGTGGATCACCTGAGGTCAGGAGTTCAAGACTAGCCTGGCCATTATGGTGAAACCCTGTCTCCACTAAAAATATATTTTAAAAAAATTAGCTGAGTGTGGTGGCACGAGGCTGTAGTGCCAGCTGCTCTGGAGGCTGAGGGGGGAGAATCACTTGAACCCAGGAGGTGGAGGTTGCAGTGAGCTGACTGGGCAAGAGAGCAAAACTCTTGTCTCTAAATAAATGAAAATAAAGCAACTGGTATTAAAGAGTACTCAGTACCACTTTGTAGTCTAATGTTTACTTTATGAAGAGAGGTCTATCATTTTATTGAGAATAAAGCAAATTCTAGTTATTCTAGGTATAAATCCTAAGACTAACACAGAGCTCTTACTTGCTCTGTATCTTTATTAGCATAAAGGTGTTCATTGCCTTCTTAACAGTGGTTCTCAGTCTCTTTCCTGTCTCCTTTAAGTTTGATACTTTGTGTCTTACTGACTTTACCAATCAAATCAGAATCATACATCTTTAGTTTTATGAATGTGTGTAACCAGATCCTAAATAGGATTGTTTTGATAGAACTTTTTTTATTCTTCAAGGCTTCATTTTCTTATGGCTTAAATTTTTTTTCTTTTTTTTGCTGATGTAAAAATGCACATTACAAGATGATTCTTTAAAAGATCCTATCACCATTTCACTTCTGTTTTTCTAAACATTTTCAAAGCACTGGGGAATAATTTGAAATAAGATTTTGTAGTGGATTCCAGATAAGAGACAGTAAATTTTATAGTTCTCTCTGTTATTAAATTTTACCAGTTACTGTGATTACCTGATGCGCCTGCAGATTTACAGAAGAATTGATAAATGTAGGATGGCCATTTCAACGTTCACAGATGTGAGGATATTGCCATCTTAAGATCAGCAGCTACTCTCAAAATGTTCACTCCTTAGTATCCTTTGGCCTAGCACTAATTTTGTAGCTGATCAGAATAGTTGCCATAAAGATGCTAGCTATTCCTTATTAATGTGAGCATATGGGTAGTTCCCACAAAAATTTTATTAACCTACTGGTTGTTGCTGTGTACATGTTCATACTTTAGCGTTCTTAACTATGAACATGAATTAGCAAACTAAAAAATAATCACAGTTAGCTTTCTATAGATAGAAATGAAGAGAAAGAAGAGAGAGAAATGAGGGAGTTTTCAAGTTTCACCAATAGTGCAGGATATGTATAACAGAAGAAAATATTGTGGAAAACAGAAAAATAATTTATGTGGTAAAACCTCATCTGTTATAGTAAGAAGGGATAGGGGATTCTGATATGAGAAAAAAACAAATGAACAATGAGGCACTCTTTAAAGCTGTGAATATCTGGTTTCTCTTGACAGTTTGTGATTAGAGTCTCTCTTGGTCTCCTCATTTTACCATTTTCTGGGTGAGGTTGATTTAAGGACAATAACTTGTGGGCAGTTAGAGCTCTTTTGTCCTGTTATTTCAAGTGGTTGATGAATCTGGGGTCCTTTAGTTACATATTAAAATTGAAGTTCATGGCAATTAGTTAGGATCTTTTAGCATATTAACTTCCTCTTCATTTTAAAATAAAATGAATGTAGAGCTTCAAGTAAGGAGAGACAGTAAAACACAATTAACTGTTAAAGACACAAGTTTGATTTTATGGTACCTGGAATCACACAAATATAGTTTAAAATTCTTATATCTAATTTCTAGAAGTATGACAGAAGACAGTTGCATAGCCTGCATGAAATCTAGTTACCTCGTCTTTAAAATGGTGATAATAGTTATATTAGCTAACACTAATACAATCCAGGTCTCTTACTGGGCAAGAAGGTCTCTTTTAAGTGCTCTACATAGTATTAACTTACTTAATTCTCACAGCACTATAAACTAGATATTCTCATCCACCTTGTAAAATGGCATGAGCGTTCAGGTGACAATGGATGTAATGTATGGATTGTTGTGCTTGGCACTTAGCAGGTGCTCAATAAATGCAAGCTGTTATTAGTGTTTCTCCCTCTTCCACGGTCCTCTAGTGTGACAGGTATCTAGTGTGACAGGTGCCTAGTAAATTTGGCCTGCTTAACTGATTTTCGAAATAAAATCTCACACGCGGAAGAGTTGTAAGGAGTTATTGCAAAGTTGGGCCCTGAGTGCCAATAAATAAATAGGAGTTAAAGATAGGACTGAAGCCAAGTGGAGTAGAAACAGTAAAACTGTGTTAGTGAAATATTAAGAAATCTTATTTAAGAGAGAAGGGAAGATAAATGTGTGAAGGCAAAGGTGCCTTCATTTCGTGATAAATATTATGATACTGTACGCATTACACACAATGCTAAACAATGACATACCACTTTGCAAAAAGTTCATCAAGCTGAGAACAAGGATAGTATGCATGTTCTATTCCCTTTAACTTTATTTGGGTCTTTCCAACATCACTGCTGATTTTTGTTAGGTGTTCTGGGTTAAGTGATAGCCATCTTGCATTTCACACCCTTATTTGATCTACTTTGACTATGTTGTTTTTATCGTGTTGAAGATTTTTATAGAAATTGTAAGATCAGTGCTTTTTGTGTGTGTGAGTATGGAAAATAGAAAACATTTTAAGACATTGCCATCCCACCCTTCATTTCTAAATGAAAAAAGATGAAACACTGTATTTTTTATTCTTTTTTCTTTTTTTTTTGAGACAGAGTCTTGCTCTGTCATTAGGCTGAAGTGCAATGATGCCATCTCAGCTCACTGCAACGTCCACCTCCTGCGTTCAAGCCATTCTCCTGCCTCAGCCTTGCAAGTAGCTGGGACTACAGGCTCCTGCCACCAGGCTCAGCTAATTTTTGTATCTTTCATAGAGATGGGGTTTCACCATGTTGGCCAGGATGGTCTTGATTTCCTGACCTTGTGATCCACCTGTCTCGACCTCCCAAAGTTTAGAGACACAGATTGTATTTTCAGTATGTGATAGGTAGTTTTTAATGATTTTTATACATGCTTATTTAGAGATTTTCTCCTTTTTTAATTTGGAAGAAAGAATAATTTGAAATAACAAATTGTAATTGATTTCGCATTTAGAAATATTTCAATTCCAGTTCTCTTTTCTTATCAAGTGAGGCGAATATGTTTTGAGCACTGGTAGTTTGTCATTTCCTTCATAATAATTTGTGCAAATGATAATTATACGTAAATTAATAAACTGGTAGGAATCTAATGATGCATCATGCTGTTTTTGATTTATTTCTAAATCACTCGCAGAATGTTGAAATGTACCTGGACTAATTTTTAAATGTAACCTACAGCTTCCTCAGCTCCAAAAACATATTCAGTAAAATAAAATAGTTATTTTAAAAAATGCTGGTACAGGAATAAATTGCATTATGTTTTGTGAGTTTATTATATGAGAAGGACATCATAGGTTATTAAATAATATTGCATTTATGTTTAAAAATTTTTTCATATTGCAAGTAAAGAAATTATTTTAAAAACCTATTATAACTTTTCCTTTGTGATTCAAGCAATTTCTAGTATTGCCTAAAATAATGTTGGATCCTCAATTTGTATTTCCTTAGTGCTCCTGTTTCATTCCATCTTGAAGTTTTGTGTGCCACATGAATATATTTTAAAAGTAATTAAAAATAAAATTTTATTACAACCTTTAAAACTTTGTGGAACAATTTCTACATGAAATATATTTAAGATCCGGTAATAACTCGTGACATTTCTGGGGACCACGTATGAGGTTAACCATTTTCAACCAAGGTTACATGAAGTCACAGACAGACAATTGATTCATTTTTTTGTATTGTTGCGTCTATCTGCCAACATATTACATCAATTATCATTATTTTATTTATAGAGTGATAGTCAATTGATAATTAACCCTGTAAGTTCACTTTCAGACAGTCTTCATTTTATTCAGCACCAAGTACGTTGGAAGTTAGTAAGTCACAAAAGATGTTTTCCATAGTTATAAAATATTTAGCAAAATGATTAATTTTGCAATGTATTTTTCACTATCATGAATTAAAGATATACTCTTTCCTAGCATAGGGCAGAGCTGATGGAAACTACCTGTGTGTGTGCTTTTCTCTAAATGGCTCCTAGGGAAAGTTGGTTTTTCAATTTTTCTAAGTTTCCTGACAGTTTTTAAGTGTGATCCTTCAAGATCTTGGCCTTGGATACCACTAAAACTAAGTATAAATTACTGATCTTGTTTTATAATTCAGATTTATTCTAGACTTTCAGTTGCCTTATTAACTCTAAAGTTTAGTTTGACCTTATATTAGATCAAATTAAGTTTTGCCAGCTGGATTTTTTTTTTAAAGTTCTTTATCCCAAACTTTATGCTCAGTGTAACTTTCCTGTGAGGTTCCACTCAGTATTTTGAGTTTTTAACCAACCTGAAAGCCTTCCTGAAAACCATTTACCCTTGCTCACCCCACACTAGCACACTCTGAAACTCGCACATGTAGTGGGAGTTATTTCTGTCTATTTTATAAAATCACATATGTATTTATTTCTTGCAATGGAAAATGTTTATTATGTGATTTTAATCATGTTGTATTATATGCAGTTGTCATTTTATTATAATTCACTAAATACTGATGCACTTTCATTTGACCAGAGGCCTACATCTCACAGTAACTGGGTATATAAAATTGTGGGCCAATAAAATGCTGCTACATTTTAATATAGAAATGACTGCACTTCATTGGTGCATGAAATGATTCCTGCTTAAGCAGTCAGTATACATAATCAATTAATAAATCTGACCAGTGATTTTGAGATCTACATAGTGTAAGGCACTATGTAAATACAAGATCAGGCACTTCCAACTTATTGAGATACCTACCTACCAGTGGGTTTTCAGCAATGGGTTTATGCTCATGGTATGCAATTATTGAATGCTTTTTGCAGTTCTAAAACCCTGGGGGTCCACTAGCCAAAATTCATTTTTGTGAGTGTGTCTCTACTTTTGCTTGCTTTCTGTGAAGTCTCTGCGCTACTGAAGTCTCATACTATCAGGACAATTGTTTTCTCATTCCTGCTTCTGAGAATTATTTTCTCAATCAGGAAAGAATAACATCTGCAAAATAGAGCTACGTGTTTTCATAAGGCTATTCTATCAAGAAGGGGCCTCTTTGTATCATAAACAAATATAAAAATCATCTGTCTATATGAACAATATTCCTGATATATGAATCATGAATTACAACTGTATATTACATTTTGTTATTTTGTAGAATTTTTAGTTTTCCTTTTCTGTGATTTTTAGTAAATGTGTTCATATTCTGTGATTTGCAGCTGTATTTTATGGGAAAATGTGTGCCTCATTCCTTTACTTACCACTGTGGAGGGGTTCAAGGACAGGGAGTTGTTTTATATCAAGAGTTCTGATCTCATGATATACTTGGCTGATTGCCATCAAACCAGTCACTCACGGGACTTAAGAAGTCTGATCTCATACACCACGTACTTGGTCTTGGGGATAAAATTCACACTGCAACCCAACTTAAAACTTTTTCACGTGTTGCTTTCTCAGTCCAGGTTCTCACCTTCTATTTATTAGAAATTTTATGAGTTCTGTCTTTTTGCTGACACGTATATGTGGGTCTCCCTCTGCAATGCTAAATGCCCTTGTTAGAATGGCACAGCAACAACAGAAGAGAAAACAAAAGGAAAGGAAAGGAGCTTGTATCCCCAGACTGATGCTGTGCCATGGCTGGCTTGTTTCTTCTTTCTTCAGCACGTCACTCTGGTGACATGTTGTGCCTCAGACTGTTTGATTGACCTTGCTGTTTAGAGCTGTTAAACCTGAATAGAGTAGAGCATTTCTTTTCCCTTCCAGTAGATCTCAGGAGTAAGATCTGGTCACTGGCATTCATTCTCTGATCCTTAACTGTGGTTCCCCTTGAAATGGAACTTATCATGGTGTTGTTCCACTTATTGATTGATGCTCATGAAGTATTCATTGTCAGTACATATAATTTTACCTGTTCCTATACTTGAATAAATTCTTTCTTATACCTAAACTATAGATGCATAACTACATCTGTTTGCCTTTTGTAGATTAGAAAATCCAAGAAGGCAGTCTGACAGGATTCTTTTTGTGCTATACCTAGCAAAATGCTCTACACAATTAAGTCCTACTACATGCATTTAATTAGATTGCATATGCACAGATAGGTCCCCTGGGCCTTCCAGAGCAGTAGAGGCTACTTTGCAAAATGATGCAGGCCAAAAAGGATTTAGGTCAGTCAGATTTTTGTGTGGCTTTCCCAGAAGGATAGTTGAAACTGCCTTTCTGCTTGCTATAAGAATGTCTTCCATGTGATTTTTTTTTTTCTTCTCAAATTTCATTGTTAGCTAGTCAGAGATTGTGCACTCTATATGCTTCTTGTCAAACTCATTGGGTATTTGAAATCACAACGCCTTTATGATTTTCACCCAAGTGGCCTCAGAGTTCTTCCACTTCTGTCATTTAGAAGAATTTTCCTGGAACTTGTTTACTTTGCAGAAGACATAAGTCACAGGGTTTAAGATTGAAAAGGATCTCAAGGGCTGATCCTGTCACTCCTGCCAGCCCTCAGTCAAGGTTGTGCTTAATCTAAACCCAAGACTAATATGTTTCTCTAAAACAGAACTGCGCCTCATCATGTGATTTGTTAAATACTCTACAATGTCAGTAGAGGGATCTCTCGAATGAACATGTAACTCTTGTGTGTTAAAAACCTTTAAAAGCTCTGCAGGTTAAATTTCAAATTCTTTAGCATATCTTTCAAGACCCTTCTTAGAGATCTATTCCAAATGACTTTTTTGGCCTTGCATCTCATTTTTTACCCCTTCTTACTCTATTTTCAGGATTCACTGAATTGATTCTGTTTTTACCTGGACTTACCATAGAAGTCCATGATTGTTTCTTTGCTCACATTGCTTTGCAGACTTGAATTACTTAGCTCCTCATTTCAAGGATCAGCTCACGTGAGCAAATTCTTTTTAAAGGATTTCTCCAAATCCCCAAGGCAAAATTATTCTATTTTCTCTGTTCCCATAGAATCTTGTTTCTATTGCTGTTGCTAACGTTTAACCTGTTATCATAGTGGTGCCCTCACATGTCTCCCATTTTAGACGATAAGCTTTTTCACAATGTAGACATCACATTTCTCATTGTTCCTCTGAGACCTACCAAAGTTCATAATACAACTATTCATTTAATAAATGTCTTGCAAAAATTGTTAAACATTGATGCCATAAGATAAAGGGCTATGAATTTAATGATGCTCTATTGAATATATCTTTATGACATGCCTTCTATCTTTTTCTGGAATATAATGAGGACATAAAAATATTAACATAATCTCTTGCAATGATAATCACTACAAATTTATCAAAATAATGAGTCCAAGAGAATGCTAAAAAAAAAAAAAAAAAATTACTTGCCTCCCATACTTACAGCACACTTATGGTTGGACCTTGATTTGAAAGTCCCCAGATTTAAATTTAGGTTTAAAGATGTTCAAAAATGTCTTCACTTAAAAAACAAAAAGACAAAATATCTAAGAAATCTTTAATTTCTAGAAATTTATTTTTGCAATGTAGGATAATCTCTCCTGGTACTGTTAAAGCTATTTCTTTACTTATAATTTTAAAAATAATCTATCATATTACTAAAAATAAACTACTAAACATTTATTTTTATGAAATATAAATTATTTGGGCTTTTAATATACCCTAATTTCCCAACTGTTAATTTTTTCCATTTCTGTCTTTCCTTCATTTTAAATATTTGACATGTGAACCCTATATTTAATAATATATGCTAGCCAAATACTCATTAAACCCATAACAAAAAAAAATTTAATCTTGTCTGCAAATTCTTAGATAATGTGTATCATTCAGGAATTGTGCTCAGTGTGTATCCACAGTGGCTTAAAGAAGTTGGTACTTGTTCTTCACTCACAAAATATGAAATCTTGATGTTGGTAGTCCAGGTCTGCTAAGATGACCTCTGTAATGTTACTAGAGATCTTGGATTCTTGTATTCATTCTTGGATTCATGCATTCAAAATAGCTGTCAGAGTTCCATTCATTATATAACTACATATCGAACAGGCAAAGGCCAAAGAGCATAAATGTGCTAATATCAGCAAGGAAAGGAGAGATTAAACACTGGCGAGGCACCTTACAGGTCTAGCCACATTCGTCCAAAAATCATGTACTCTTAACTTTTGGAAAATTGATTTTGTTTCTTACTTACGTTGCAACTTGGTTTATACTATTTTCCAGTTCTTTTAATGTTGAGGTTCTGCCTAATTTATAGCTGTCTAATTGGTTCTTACCTATGAACTTTGTTGCTGTCATTGACTTTCAGCTTTTAAACTAGCATTTTTTTGGATTATGACATGATATATATTTTTTGTAGAAGTTTGGAAAATTAGAAAAAGTGTGAAAAAGAAAATGGAAATTACGTACATTTTTACACCATTTAGACATAGTAACTTTAATATTTCATTGTCTAGCAAATTGTTATACTGAATTTATATATTTATATAGGCACATATATTTACATATATGTAAATTACATAATTATTTACACAACTGCTACTTTATTCTGCGTATTATTTTAGAAATTATTGATACTGTTTTGAAGATTTGATTTCTGTATATAAATAAATATTGTTTGGGATATTATTTTTATGACCACATGGCATTTCATCATATGGACAAGCCATAATTTACCTAGTTGATCCCTAATTGTTGCTTTTATGGATTTAAAATTATAGCATTATAAATGACACTGATGAAGTACTTTGAACATGAAATTTTGCCTGTATATCTAATTACTTTTTAGAATAACTTGATGGAAGTGGAATGGGTCAAAAAGTAAGGATATGCAAAGGAAAAGGCCAGATTGCTTCAGAAACTAGGAAATAATGAAGCAAAAGGTATAAGATATGCCATGATTTGTTGTGGTTTACCAGGAATGGAGTGTAGTGAATAAAGTAGAAATGTTCCAGTTTTCATCCCAGAAGATGGAAGAGCCAGTATTTTCTTCTGTTTCTTCAGGTAGAGAGGGGCCAGTGAAGGAGCTGTCATTGAACACTCTTCACATAGGCTAGTGACCGTTTGGAACAATCATTTGGCCATTTCTTTAAACATTCAATGACAAAAAAAAAAGGAATAAAGTATTAACAGAGAACCCACTTGAATCTCTTGAGACCCCGCTTTAGAACCCACAGGTCTCTGCCTCTCCCCCAACTGGATGAATAAAAAAGAGGAATGGATGATCTGGTGTTCAGTTAGGGAATGCATCAACGTGGCATCTATCCATGATGTAGAGACTGGATATGGAATTATGCAGTGACATAAATTGGCTGATGGATTATAGAGAGGTTACATTTAAATACTGGTTGTGTATAAATCAGGGGGATCCTGATTTGTCATGCCTATGATGGAAAATATCATGAGATCATGCATCAGGGAGTTGGAGGTTACAGTGAGCTGAGATCACGCCACTGCACTCTAGCCTGGCGACAGAGTGAAACTCTGTCTCAAAAAAAAAAAAAAGAAAATATCATGAGATCATTATCAAGTTGTATATACACTGGGAGAAATGCCAGATATAGTATGCACCTAAAGTAAAATAAAAATAAAAAAGTTTGCAAGGGAGTTAGTGGCTTTGAAGGTCAAATTAAGAGAGAGAGAGAGATGGGGTTGACAGGGAGGGAGGGAAAACGGAAGGATATACTAGAGATGATTTTAGAAGTTACAGATTAATCAGTTTGCTTTGATATTTAGGAAAATAAAAGACTAAGACAGTGATGATTGATTTCCATACACTTAAAGAGCAGAAGAAATGGGGTAACAACCAACGTGTCTGAGAGAAGCAAATCACTCAGTTAATGTAATTTTCTTATCTGACACATGACGGAACTTAAATATGAGAGGAGAAAAAGTTCATCTGTACTTCGGTAAGGTTTAGTTTTGTCTGACATGACGTTCTGATCAACCAGCAAAGAAAGTGTAGTCTTGTATAAAGGGAGGCATAGCTTCTTACTTGTCATTGAATCAGTGACCTGGTAAGGCAAACAAAATAAGACTTTAGAAGTATTTACTGGGGACTTACCCAATTGAAGAATATTTGTAATAATCCCCATAATTTAAGAATACAAAATGTAGAATCTACAGACAAGCAAAATTGCTAAATCTTTGGGAATTTGTAGGAATCTAAAGCGAATATGGAAATTAAAAAGGGCTGAAATAAGTTGACTCTCTGTGAGAACCCTTGATTAAAATGGCATTAAAATGGTAATAGCTAGTGTTGCTGAGGCATTTTGACACATTGTTGCTATAAATTAGAGATGAAACCTGGAATAGTTATTTGTACTGTTCAGGAGGATCTATAGTGTTTCCTGCCTTAATTATATCCTTTATCCTGTAGTGACCTTTTTTTTTTCTATGTTCTGAGTTTCAAGATTGTAACACATCTTCCTCTATTTGTGGGCATTTTTCTTTTTATTCTTTTAGCTCAGCAAAATGAATAATTATGTTACTGAAGCTGCTTTGTTTCCATACCTTTTCATATAAACAATTTTTCATTTCAGTGTTACCTTTTGGTATAATCTTTTTGAAGACATTTTAAAAGGTAATTAAACTCAACATGTAGGATACCAAAGATGCAAACAACTCAAATGAAGGCATGACAATATGCAAAACTAGGGTCAAGTTGGGGGCATCACCAGGCAACAAACACTTTGTCGTGACTGTAACTGGCTGCAGTAATTGTAAAATATAACCTGATTTGGGAGATGGTCAAATAGGAAAGCTGGGTATATCAATATTAATAAAATATGGTTTAACAAGTTTTAGCAGTCTCATGCTACTTGACCCAGAAATTTCACTTCTGGGTGTTTTATCCTAAGGAAACAGTCATGCTATGGCAAAGATATGTGCACAAGGACCTTCACAGTATCTTGTTTTTGTCACAAATATTTGATGATAATTTATATTTAGAAAATATATAAATGATGACATGTCATAGCAGCAGGATATTAAATCAGTGAAGTGATCTTGCAGTGTAATAATAAAAAAGGTGATATTGTCATGCAAAGAAATTAACAATTAAGTAAAAAGAGAATATAATCATAATATAGTTTATATTATATAATTCTTTAAGTAATCTGTAAGTAAGAACAGAATAGTTGTATTGTTTCTGCAATTAAGGATGATTTTATATTTTTATGTTTTATCCTGAATTTAAAAGAACTTGCAACTTTTAATTTAGAAAACTAATTATATAAGAAAAAAATTTATATTGGTAATCTTTAAAGTCTGATAACCTTTTGTCTTTTTTTTCTTGAAGTCCTGACTACTTTCATTTGTTTTTTGATTATCATTTTATTATTTAACTTTACATTGCTTAATTTGCTGACTATAATATAGTGTTGTTTGTGTGGTTTATTTTAAAACTCTAAACTAGATTTTACATTTGTTCTTGTGCTCCTGTATTTTATATATTTAATGGGTATGTATCAATATGTAAGTTATGATTATATATGTCTCATTTAATCTAAATAGATATTTAATATATATGAAGATATAAATTATATATAAATAAACACTATATGATATATAGTATGTAAGTTATCACTCTGGATTTCTTACTTATTATACAAAACCATTGATGATTTTGAATTATTTTTTAACCTTTAAATTTTTTTCTGATTCATTTATTTTTAACTTTCATTTTAGCTTCAAGGATACATGTGCAGATTTGTTATATAGGTTAATTGTGTGTCACGGGGGTTTGGTATACAGATTATTTTGTCACCCAGGTAATAAGCATAGTACCTGATAGGTAGTTTTTTGATTCTCACCTTCTTCCCACCTTTCAGCCTCAAGTATGCCCCAGTGTCTGTTGTTCTCTTCTGAAAAAGACTTTCTTGATACATGTTTGACTATTATCCTGTGATTCCTAAATATAAATGTCTAGATTGAAATAAAACATTTTATTTTTATTTATTTTTACTTTGTTGCATAATTTCAAATTTTAACATAGTTTCAAATGTACAGAAAATTTTCAAGAATTGTGTTTAAGAGTACCTTTTGTCCAGATTCAAGAGTTGTTTATGATTTTGCCTCTTTTGCTTCATTTCTGTGTGTGCTTTCTTACTGTATACATGTGTGCTCATGTGCATATACACACACACACACACACACACACATACACCCCACATTTTTTTCTAGAATCATTTGAGAATAAGTTGCAGATTCATGCTTCCTTAACTGAAGTGTTTAAGTGTACATTTCCTTAGAATAAGGACATTGTCCTCTATATCCAGAGAATAATCTTTAAAGATATTCAGTATTGACACAATATTACTTGTATTGTGTAACTCACAGTATATATCTAGGATCCCAGGTATATTTTGTTGTCTTATCTTTAAAAGTATTTTTATCTGAAACATTTCCTCAGTCTAATTACTTGGACATTTGAAGAGTTCAGATAAGATATAGAGTGCAGTATTCTCAATTTGGCTTTACTGGATGTTTCCTAATGGTTAATTCTGGTTTTGCATTTTTGGAGGCATACAACAAAAGTGATGTGTTCTTCTCAAGTGGATCATACTTGGAGGCATGTCATATTTGTCTGATTATGAATGATGTCTTCTTTGATCAATTTATTAAGGTGGTCTCTGCCAAGTTACCCCACTGCTAGTTGCTATTTTCCCCCATTGTAATTAATAAGTACTTTGTGGGAAGATACTTTTCGACTGGAAATTCCACGTTTGTTATCACACTTTCATGCACTGGTGTGAGGCACTATTATTTTCTTTACTGAATCATTTACCTAAAATATTATGGTGATTTTCTAACTCCATCAGTCAGTCTGTACTTTTCAGGTGACATTATACTTGCAGAAAGAGTTTTCCCTTCTTAATTTCATTGATTATATTTTCTGTAATAAATTTTAATCCATTACAATAATTATTTATTTTTATTTCCCAGTTCTCAGATTAGACCAGTAAGAGCCTCTTGAAGCTAGGATTTGTGTCCTTTTGACATATCCCCATCATTTGATAAATGCCTTAATTGCTTTTCTTCCAGAAAAAAAAATGTCTCCTCAAATTTCATATATTTTTAAGTCTTCTTTCTGTGTTCATGTTCTAATATGCCAGGATAGTTTTTTGGAATTTTCATAGTTTGAATGGATTTTCTGTGAGTTATTTTCATGTCACTCTTAGGAATTTTGGTTTCCTTTATCCTCTTTCTCACAGTTTTTCTGGACCCCATGTATCTGTAAATGTAGTGAGAGCTTGAAAGATAACTCTTTTAGAAATTGGCATCTAATTTTCTATTTACATATAATCTGACATGTTTATTATTCTCCTACTTCCAGTTTTGCTGAAGGACTAGGATTTGTATGTTGTTACTTGTTTTTGTTAGGTGTATTTTTTTAGGATATGTGAACAGATTCAGATTTAGGTGATTCCTACCTGAATTCCTCAAAATGCCAGTCTGTATTTTTATACATTCTGTAAAATGTGTTGATATTTGAAGATAATTGCAGTATGCCATTATTTAAGCAAAATTTGTGGATTGCATGGCTCTACCTTCAGCTGTTAGTGTTTTCTTAATCCATTGTATCCAATTAAATTGAAGTTTTTAATGTATCATAGTTATTGTACCTATCAATCCAGGAAATAGCTCTCTGAAAGACATGTCTGTGGTAAATGTAAAATCATTATTTGAGATCATTCATTCTTTCACTTGATGATGTACTAATCAGTTATGTTTGTAATATTTTCCCTTAGCTATGAAGATTATCAAATATATATTTAAAAAATGGAAATTCAAACCCACAACATTTTAAAACATGTAGATAGAGTAAAATAAGATCACCAATCAATAGCACCTGATTATAGGAATCCAGTGAAATGTAGTATTATAAGTGGTTGTTTCAGTTGACAAAATACATTTTTTGAGAATAATAAGGTAAATCCCTCAGTTTCACAGCAAAAAAGAAAAATGATGGCAATTCTTAGTAAAGGAGGGCTTGGGTCCGGTGCAAAACACTCTAGTGTTTAAAACTGGCAGAGTAAAAGATGGTTTGTACAAGTAGGAAGTAGATGAGTACGAAAATTTGTGCTATTTAAGAGAAGAGGGGCATCCATTTTTCTGTTCCATGCCTGAGTCTGGCCTTGTAAGAATCTTCACTTTTTTAAAAAGCTAGATACAAGGATTTTTTTTTATGAGAAATACTCTGCTTTTGAATATTGGGTAATATTTTAAAAACCATGGTTGGGGCAGACGAAATGTGTCAGTAAGCCAGATTTGGTTTTCAGGCTCCCGGTTTTCAACCTCTGCTCTGGGTGCAACCTAGAAACTAGCAGATATTGTAGTAAGATGAAACCCAGGTCAGAAAATCTGGTTTTGAGCCCAGTGTTAACTCCTATTTGCTGTGTCAGATTGAGAAAATCATGTAATTAGTGTTCACCTCAGTCTTCTTGTCTATGAGGATGAATATGCTAAAGTATGAAGAAATATAGAGATCTACTTATTACAACTTTATAATTCAATTGAATCATATGTGAAGATGAATATATATCTTTTTTATGTTCTAAGTTTTAAATTTAGAAAATACAAAATTTCTTGGGCATTTCTTGATTTACTTTTTCCATTTAACTATAAGCTTGATAACTATATCTATGTTTGCGAGGTTCTGTGTAAAACATTAGTAAAATCATTTATTCATGGGCCAGGTAAGAGACCAGTGCAATCCCAGTGTCTCTAACATACTAGAGGAAGATAAATTAGATTTTCTATTTAAAATGCTTATTCTGAATGTTGAATTGTCGAAATTTGGTTACAGTTGATTTTGGTGAACACAAAAACACAACTTCTGTGTTATTAAGCTGGAATTTCTGCTTAGTACCATAAAGACCCAAATCTCTCTGAACAGAAATTCTGTTTGTTGCTGAGAAATAGTATTCCTTTAAAGATGTTTGGTACTTAAGAGGATTTTTGTTTGTTTTGTTCATAGTGTGTCTGATCTGTCTGAAAGAACACACTGTATTTTTAAAGAGTTATGTATATTTTTTTTTTTGAGATGGATTCTCACTCTGTCTCTGAGGTTGGGATCCATTGGCACGATCTCAGCTCATTGCACCTTCTGCCTCCTGGGTTCAAGTGATTCTCCTGCCTCAGCCTCATGAGTAGCTGGGACTGCAGGCACCTGCCACCATGCCCAGCTAATTTTTGTGTTTTTAGTAAAGAGGTGGTTTCACCATGTTAACCAGGCTGATAATTTTCATTAGGTTGTATTTTATTTTTTTTTCTTTGAATGGTTGTTTTATAACATTGTGTATACTCAGTAGCATAAAACCCATTTAAGTTGAAATATTATGAGATTCAAAATCAATATGCTCTTTCAAAACCCTGCTCTAAAACAAATTAATTAATAATGCTTGATTAAATCACTTTCTCCTTATAATCACATTGATATTCTGAAACACAGAGAATAGATCTGTTTATGTATTTTTGTGAGGTATGCAGGTCTCATGCCTGCATTTTTCTCAGTGCATTGTTTTCAGTTAGAATTGAAATGCAATTACAGAGTGAATTGGTGCAACTCTCTGGATAAATCAAACAAAATTCTCTTCTAACTCAGTGATCCTCATATATCAGATAATAGTCCCTTTTAAAAACTTGAAATATTTGAATAGTCACCTCAGCTCTCCAAGTATGTTTATTTATGAACATCTCATATTTTTGAATTACTTTTATGCTCTTCTGCCAATATTCTGGGGGCACTGTGTTTCTTGCATATAATTCTGAAGCTAATATGCAGACTTCTCTTCTTTCTTCAAAGTGTCCTCCTTGACTGATGTTTTGGAGTATTTGCATAGTATTTGCATATACTAGATGTATAGTCTACATTTTGCAAAACCTATTTTAGTATGTTACAGTGTATAGTGTTTAAGTGTGTGTTGGTCTGGATTAGTTTTTCCTGTGACCTTGACAAATTGCTTACTCTTTTGAATTATTTTTTTTCTTCCTCCATAGATACATTTTTGCAGAGGCATTTTGAGGATGAATGTTTTCACATCATTTTGAAATTGCCAAGTGCCACATACAGTAAGTAATATTTAATTTTTCCACTCAATTGCAGTCATGCTCAATTAATTTGGCAGACAGTCATAAAAGAACACATTTCTATTTACAGTCTTTGATATTTGTGAAGATTGAGGACAAATGTTTACAAAAGATTAAAA
This sequence comes from Ateles fusciceps, assembly GCA_036589455.1. Lineage (NCBI taxonomy): Eukaryota > Metazoa > Chordata > Mammalia > Primates > Atelidae > Ateles > Ateles fusciceps. The sequence continues at coordinate 8,784,325 of JAZHEH010001266.1, read as the reverse complement.
AAATTGATTGGCTATTTACTAATCTGAATTAAGCTGTATAATTTTGAGATTTCTAGTGACTGATTTTACTGTTGTTCTATGTTAACCATAGATAACTTTTCTCATTTATTCTTTAAATAAAAATTGTCCCTCTTAGTCATAAATCAAAAAGAGTGAAGGAAAGATTAGTAGTATCAGCTAGTGTTGATATGTAAATTTAAAGGAGTACTGAATTAGTATGTATTAAGATTTGCCATGTGTCCGGCAGTTTATATAAGCATTGCTTTTAATCTTCCCCCAAATATTTTAAGATCAGTATTTTTATTTCTACCTTATAAATGAGAAAACTAAAATACAAACGTTTTAATAGCTCACTCAGTATCTTTTCAAAATGATGAATCTAGGCATTGAACATAAGACTTTCCACAAAATATTACCTCTACCAGTTAACTTAGAATAAGTTAAATAACTTCAACTTACGAATACATGTTCTAAGTATTTCTTTTGTATTTTGGTTCTGCTTAAGCATTATCTTGAAAATTTTGCAGATTATTTTTTGTATTGTCTGTCATGTCATTGCTCCCATTTTAAATAGTATGTTCTAATTCCTGACTTGGACTGCTTTGAACTAGAAGAAAAGAAGTGAAAATGTAGATTCCTGAAAGTTTATAAAGCACTTGAATTATTATTTGATAAAACATGTTATGAATTAAAGTTTCAAAGTTCTCTAAGAGTCTTCTTTCATTCACCAAAAAATCCCATACAATTTAAAATGTTATCTTACTATGTTACAGCTGGAAGGGACCACAGACTCATAGAGTCTTAGCTGTTACTTGCTCAACTGCCTTGTTTGATGTAGTGAGATGATATGGAAGATAATTATAAAATAGAATTTCCAAAAAGTATAGAAGCAATGATGGTAATGTTGATGTTTGTACATTATCTCTCAGTGTAAATACTTCAGTAAAAATGTGGCATAGCGTAGTGGTTGAAAAATCCAGGCTCTAGATTCTGTGGTCCACAATGGTTGATCTAATTTACATTTCACCAGCAGTGTATTTTTTGATTTTTAATAACAGACATTCTGACTAGTGTGAGATGGTATTTCATTGTGGCTTTGATCTGAATTTCTCTAATGATTAGTGATGTTGAGCCTTTTATTCATATGCTTGTTGTCTGCATGAATGTCTTCTTTTGAAAAGCATCTTTACATATCCTTTGTCCACTTTGTAATGGGATTTTTGTTTTTTGCTTGTTAATTTTAGTTCCTTATAAATTCTGGATATTAGACTATTTTCCAATGTATAGCATGCAAATATTTTCTCTCATTTTGTTAGTTGTCTCTTTACTCTGTTGATAGTTTCTTTTGCTCTGCAGAAGCTCTTTGGTTTAATTAGGCCCCATTGGCCAATTTTTGTTTTGTTGCAATTACTTTTGGTATTTTTGCCATGAAATATTTTCCATGCCCTATGTCCAGAATGATATTTTTTTTAGGTTATCCAGTTTCAATTTTCTGCATATAGCTTGCCAGTTATCCCAGGACCCTATCCCATTGAATAGGGAGTCCTTTCCCCCATTACTTGTTTTTTTTATCAACTTTGTCAAAGATCAGAAGGTTGTATGTGTGTAGCATTATTTCTGGGCTCTTTATTCTGTTCCATTGGTCTATGTGTCTCTTTTTGTACCAGTACCATGCTGTTTTGGTTACTACAGCTCTGTGGTATGGTTGGAAGTCGGGTAATGTGATACCTTTAGTTTTTTTCTTTTTACTTAGGATTGCTTTGGCCATCTGGGCTCTTTTTGGTTTATGAATTATAAAATAATTTTTCCTAATTATATGAAGAATAATATTTGTAGTTTGATAGGAATAGTATTGCATCTGTAAATTGCTTTGGACATCATGGCCATGGCCATTTTATTAACCTTGGTTCTTCCTGTCCATGAGCATGGGAGGTTTTTCTATTTGTGTCATATCTGATTTATTTGACCAATGTTTTGTAAAAAACTTTCTCCTCCTTGGTTAGCTATATTTTTAGGTATTTTATTCTTTTAGGGGCTATTGTGAATGGGATTGTGTTCTTGGTTGGCTATTGGGCTGGTAATTGTTGTTGTAGAGAAATAAGCCTCTGTCATGATGAAATGCTCTGGCCAGCACTACCCATCAGAGTAAATGAGTATTATGACTGAATTTCAAATAAAAAAATAACAATTGCCTTATATTGAGTGTCAGTAGAACCAATTGACCACCCAAAATGAATTGCCTTGAGCAAAATGTTATTTGATTAGAGAAAACTTAAAAATATATAACAGCTTTTCCCCTAATGGCAGAGACAGTGTCTTACTCTTCTATTATACTTTTCAGAATTTGCAGTGGCTGATCACACCCTTTTCTTGCAGTCCTTTAGTTGCTTTCTGCAGTGAAGAAAAGTTTGGAATGAAGGGTTGAGCTTGACTTAACATTCTCTTCGCTCTGTATTATCTTCATATGTGTCATGTTCGTAGTACTGTCCTTTACATCACACTGGCCACATTGATGCTTTCCCTTTTGGACTCTGCTAATCTTCAAATTCTTTCACTTTAGCCATTCATTGGTTCTACCTCCTGTACACTTCATTTCTTAAAACAATCAGCAACATTTTATCTGGGGACATTTTCAGAATTACTGGTATTTAAAGATCTTTGCTCTGAAGGCAGATCGTGGTGGCTCACGCCTGTAATCCCAGCACTTTGGGAGGCCGAGGCTGGCAGATCATGAGGTCAAGATATCGAGACCATCCTGGCCAACATGGTGAAACCCTGTCTCTACTAAAAATACAAAAATTAGCTGGGCATGGTGCTACTCGGGAGGCTGAAGCAGGAGAATTGCTTGAACCCGATAGGTGGAGGTTGCAGTGAGCCGAGATCGCACCACTGCACTCCAGCCTGGCTCCTGGCAACAGAGTGAGACTCTGTCTCAAAAAAAAAAAACACACACAGAAAAACAGATCATTGCTCTGAAATTGAGCGGATCAGATCTTTCATGCTTGCCCACTACTTTTGGTTTTGAGATTGAAGAATTTACGGAGGGATGAGAATGAAGGGTTAAGTCTCCATTTCTAGATTTGACTTCTGCAAGACCAAGCTAGTGATTTTGTTTAGTAATTTTATTTTATTTGGTTCAATTAATATTTCATGCTCCTAAATGTGAGAGGCACTGTGTTAGTAAGGATTAGAGCAAGTGGGAGAGAAAGATGAAAAGAACTCTCAAGGAAATTTTGTTGTTAGTTTGAGGAAATAACGTATACTCTCATAAATAAAACAGAGGCTATGGTAAGTTGCATCATGAGAATGGCATAAACTTACAAAATTTGAAAGCCATTTTAAATAATTTGAGAAATAATAAAATGTACAGATGAATGAAAAAATAATCCATTGTGGGAGACCTCAGAAAGGAGATATAATTCTGAACAATATTGGTCCAAGGTTTCACGAAGATTGCATTTGGGCTAGATTTTGATGCAGGTGGAAAATGTTAACTGAACAATCAAGAAAATGGCATACTAACATTTAGAAGTGAAGAGGCATACTGTACACTCAATGAGTGACAAATTAATTAGGTTGGCACTAGAATAAGTTTCTTATGTTGGGCTAAAACAGATAACAGTGGAAAATAAGGCTGGTGACAGACATGTTGTGGGAAATATCTATAACCCTTCAAGAAATATGAATTTAATTGGTAGGTAGTTCAAAAAAGAGAGATAATATTTTGTGAGGGCTAATCCTGTGAACAGAAAGGTATTTTTAAATGCTGTTCTGGCAATATCTTCTAAATAGATTGCAGTTGGAAGACTTGTGGCAAAAAGTTCAATTTTTAAGAATTTGTAGAGGACGAGAATGAAAGGATGATGGCAAGACCTGAGGTCATGGCAGTGGGGTTGGACTGGGAGGGGTTGGAGCTTGTGACATTTATTTGGAAGGAAATAGGTTCAGGTATATAATAATTAATGCTTATGCAGAATTTACTAAGTAACAGGCTTGTTTCAAGTGCAAATGACTAATGTCATCTCTATTTTGTGCAAGAGGAAACTGACAGAGGCATCATTTAAGCACATTGTCCCAGGTCACCTAAGTAAAACATACCATGGTTGATATTTGGGCCCATTTTGTCAAGCTCCAGAGTCATTTCAGTTTACCATTGTACCATTATTTCTCTAAAAAAATAACAGGCTTTCAGGTTGAGTGAGCTGGAAAATGATGTTGCCAATAATTAGGGAAACTTTTTTTTTTCCCCAGAATTTACCCCTTCTTTAGATAGGTTTTTGGGTAGGCAGAAAAATCTTCTGACCTTTAGGGAGAAATATCCCTTGTTGTTAGTGATAAATCTCTTGTATACATTCACTTGTATGTAGGGCAGCAGGAGTGGTAATTTATTATATTACTCAATTATATGTTAAAATAGTAAATATGTCATCTTAATCTGATTTGCCTTCCTTCCTTAGCAGAGCTTAAAAATGAAACAAGGGTAGAGTGGTAAATAAAATATTTTGTATCTTGTTTCCATAAAAGACCACTATTTTAGACTTAGTTTACCAATCTTGCAAAACAGTAATTTTGACAAGGGAAAAACATAACACTCAGCATATTGAGTATCTCTTTTTCTATTGGTTGATACAAAGGAATTTTTGCCATTACTTTTGCATCACCCTAATATGCTGGAGAAGTAGAATAATGTACTACTTAAGACCATGGGCTCCAGGATCATGTGTGGTTCATTAATTTTCATTACTATACAGTATTCCATTGTATAAAAATACTACAGAGTATTTATTCATTGTATCGTTGATGGACATTTGTACTGTTTCTAGGTTTGGGCGATTATGAATAATGCTGCCATAAAAATTCCTTTAAATGTTTTTTATCAAATATCTACATATATTTCTCTTGAATATATACTTAGCAATGGGATTTCTTAGCCCTATTGCATCCAATCTTTCCATTTTAGTAGATACTACCAGACAGTGTTCCAAAGTAAGTGTACTAATTTCACTGAATTTATTAGTGTATAAGAGTTTCCATTGTTTCATCTTTACCAAAGCTTAGTATAATCAGTTCTTTTAATTTTAGCCATTCTGGTTAGAGTTTGGTGTACATTTCCTTGTTGAATAATATGGTTATGTCATGTGGCTTAATTGCCATGTGCATATTATTGTCTGTAAATTTCCTGTTCATATGTCTATTTTTCAATTGTGTTGATTTTAAAAATTATTAATATTCACAAGTTAATTACATTGGATTAACGGTCACCCATCAGTTAAATATGCTGTAAAGATGTTCTTCCTTTCTTTGCTTTTTCAATTTCTTAATGAAGTTTTTGACGTTCCTAATTTTAATTTTAATCATTATATCGCCTCTTTATGTTTATATCTTTCCACTTACCTTTGGCTTTTGTGAGTGATGTGAGGTAGAAGTCAAGTTGTGTTTTCTTCCAAATGGCTATCTAGTTGTTATAGAATCATACTAGATGATTCTCTCTTTTGCCTACTGTTCTTCAATGTCACATTTATTATAAATTAAATTTCTGTATATATTTGGGTCTTTTAAGAGCCAACTATTCTATTTAATTGGTTTATTAGTCTCTTCTTGCCACTAATAACACTATTTTAACTATGGCTACTTTTTAAGTGTTCTTAATATGTATTAAAACAAGTCTACCATATTTTAATCAAGGGCGTCTTGATTTTGCCTTCTTTCATGTAAATTTTAGAATTACTTTGTCAAGATGACAAAAATAATTGTCTAGATTTTAATTGGAATTGCATTCAATCTAAAGTACATTTTTATAAAGAACCGGCATAATTACAATATTAACTTATTTCATCTATGAACATAATATATATAGCATTTCCTCCTTATTAACTAGGTACATATTCCAAGATCAGCAGTGGATGCCTGAACTGCAAATAGTACCAAACCTTATAGCCTTATATATATTTTTCTATACATAAATACCTATGATCAAGTTTAATTTATAACAGGCACAGGAAGAGATTAACAATAACTAATAATAAAATAGAACAGTTATAACAATATACTGTAATAAACACAGTCTGTCACTAAAAGTATGTTATTGTACTATACTTACCCTGCTTCTTGTGATGATGTGAGATGATACAATGCCTACATGATGAGTTGAAGTGTGATCAGTGATTGTGGTCATAACTTTCATAGTTTGAGGTGCAACAGCAAATGAACATAAATCTCTTTTTCTTTCTTCACAATTTTAAGGATAGAAGAAGCATTCTTACCATAGAGCTTAGCAACCTGAGCATTCAATTTTTTCTTTTTATTCTTTTCTGAAAGGAAATGCTTTATGGCTCCTCTTGGCATATTCAAATTGCCAACATTACTACTGTTGTAATTTGGGGCCATTATTAAGTAATACAAGAGTGACTTGAACATAAGCACTGTAATACCTTGGCAATCAATCTGATAACCGAGATAACTACTAAGTGACTATGGGGTGGGTTGTGAATATAGCATGAGGATGTTGGACAAAGGAATGATTAAAGTCCTAGGAGGAATAGAGCAGCGAGGTGGGAAATTTCATCATGCTACACAGAACAGAACACCATTTAAAATTATAAACTGTTTATTTCTGGAATTTTCATTTAATATTTTTGGACCACAGTTGATGATGAGTAACTGGAACCATGGAAGGCAAAACCATAAATAATGGGGGGCTACTATATTTATTTCAGTCTTTTAATTTCTCTCAATCACATGTATGGTTTTTTTGTTTAGAGGTCTTATACATTGTGGTTAATTTGTGCCTAGAAGTTTAATGCAGTTTAATATTTTTTATGTGTATATATGTAATTACATACATATATATCATATACATATAATTACATATATATACTTTTTAAACTTTCATTTTAGGTTTAGAGGTACATGAGCAGGTTTGTTATATAGGTAAACTTTTGTCATGGAGATTCATTGTACAGATTATTTTGTCACTTGAGTACTAAGCCTAGTTCCCAATGGTTGTTCTTTTCTTTTCCTCTCCTTCATGCCACCTTCTGTCCTGAGGTAGACATCAGTGTCTGTTTTTCCCTTCTTTTATACATGTGTTCTAATCACTTAGCCTCCACTTATAAGTGTGAACATGTGGTATTTGATTTTCTGTTCCTGTCTTAGTTTGCTAAGGATGATAGCCTCTAGCTCCATCCATGTTACTGCAAAGGATATATATATATATGTTTTTTGTGGCTGCATAGTTTTCTGTAGTGTGTATGTACCATATTTTATTTATCCATTCTACCATTTATGAGCATGTAGGTTGATTCTATATATTTTCCATTATGAATAGTGCCACAATTAACATATGTGTGCATGTGTCTTTATGGTGGGATAATGTGTAATTCTTTATGTATATACCTACTAATGGGATTGCTGGATTGAATGGTAAGTAGTTCTGTTTTTACCTCTTTGAGGAATCAGGACATTGCTTTCTGCAATAGTTGAACTAATTTATACTCCCACCAACAGTATATAAGTGTTCCCTTTCTCCACAACCTTGCCTGCATCTATTATTATTTGATTTTTTCATAATAGTATTCTGACTGGTGTAAGATGGTATCTCATGGTGGTTTTAATTTCCATTTATCTAATGATCAGTGATGGTGAGCTTTTTCATATGATTGTTGGCCACATTTATGAAAAGTGTTGATTCATGTCCTCTGCCCACTGTTTAATGGGGTTGTTTGCTTTTTTATTGTAATTTATTTGAGTTCCTTATTGATGCTGGATATTAGAGCTTTGTCAGATGTATAGTTTGCATATATTTTTCCACTCTGTAGCCTGTCTGTTTACTCTGTTGATAGTTTCTTTTGCTGTGCAGAAGCTCTTTAGTTTCCTTTGCTGTGTAGAAGCTCTCAGTTAGATCCCATTTGTTAATTTTTGCTTTTGTTGCAATTGCTTTCGGTGTCTTTGTCATGAAACATTTAACAAGTCCTACATCCAGAATGGTATTTTCTAGGTTGTCTTCCAGAGGTTTTATAGTTTTGGGTTTTACAGTTAAGTCTTTAATCCATCTTGAGTTGATTTTTCTCAATCTCTTGACCTCGTGATCTGCCCGCCTCAGTCTCCCAAAGTGCTGGGATTACAGGCGTGAGTCACCACGCCCGGCCATGAGTTGATTTTTCTATGTGGTGTAAGGAAGGGGTTCAGTTTCAATCTTCTGTATATGGCTAGCCAGTTATCCCAGCACCCTATCCCATTGAATATGAAGTCCATTCCTCATTGCTTGCTTTTGTTGAGTTTGTGGAAGACCAGATGTTTGTAGGTGTGCAGACTTATTTCTAGGCTTTTTATTCCATTCCATTGGCCTATGTGTCTGCTTTTGTACCAGTACCATGCCATTTTGTTTATTGCAACTCTGTAGTATAGTTTGAAGTTTATAACATGATGTGTCCAACTTTGTTCTTTTTGTTTAGAATTGCCTTGGATATTTGGGCTCTTTTTTGGTTCCATATGAATTTTAAAATCGATTTTTCTAGTTCTGTGAAGAATGTTTTTTAAAGTTTCTTAGGAATAGCATTGAATCTATAGATTGCTTTGGGCAGTATGGCCATTTTAATGATATTGATTCTTCCTATCCATGAGATCCATGAGCATGGAGTGTTGTTCTATTTATTTGTGTCATCTCTGATTGCTTTGAGCAGTGTTTTGTGATTCTCATGGTAGAGATCTTTCACCTCCCTGGTTAACTCTATGTCTAGGTATTTTATTCCTTTTGTGGCAATTGTGAATGGGATTGTATTCTTGACTTGGTTCTCAGCTTGGCTATCTTGACATATAGGATTTTAAGTGATTTTTGTACTTTTTTTTTGCTAGTTTGTACAGATTTTGCTAGTGATTTTTGTACCTTGACTTTATATCCTGAAACTGCTGAAGTTTATCAGTTTAAGGAGCTTTCAAGCTGAGATTGTGGGGTTTTCGAGATATAGAAACATGTCATCTGCAAACAGGAATAGTATGACTCTGGGTCTTTCTATATGATTGCCCTTTATTTGTTTACCTTGCTGGATCTCTGCAGCCAGGACTTTCAATATTATGTTGAATAGGAGTGGTGAGAGGAGGCGTCCTTGTCTTGTGTGGCTTCTCAAGGGTAATGCTACTAGCTTTTGCTCATTTAGTATGATGTTTGCTGTGGTTTTGTCATAGATGACTCTTACTATTTCAAGGTATGTTCCTTCAATATGTAGCTTGTTGAGAGTTTCTAACGTGAAGGATTGTTGAATTTTGTCAAACATTTTTTCTGCATCTGTTGAGAGAAATGTGGTTTTGACTTTACTTCTGTTTTTGTAATGAATTGCATTTATTGATTTGCATATGTTGTGCCAATCTTGCATTCCAGGGATAAAGTCTACTTGATCATGGTGGATTAGCTTTATGATGCACTGCTGGATTTGATTTGCTGTTATTTTGTTGAGGATTTTTAAATCTATCTTTATAAGAATATTGGCCTGAGGTTTTCTTTTTTGGTTGTGTCTGCAAGGTTTTGGTAACAGGGTGATGCTGGCCTCATAGAAGGAATTGGGGAGGAGTTCTTCCTTGTCATTTTTTTGGAATAATTGCAGTAGGAATGGTACCAGCTCTTCTTTGTACGTCTGGTAGACTATGTGAATCCATCTGGTCCAGGGCTTTTTTTCTGATTGGTAGACTATTTATTAATGATTCATTTTCAGTATTCATTATTGGCCTTTTCATAGATTCATTTTCTTCCTGGTTTAGTCTTGAGAGGGTATATGTGCTCGGTTATCTATCCATTTCACGTAAATTTTTGAGTTTGTGTGAATAGAGGTGTTCATAGTAGTGTCTGATCGTTATATATGTACGTTTCTGTGGGGTTAGTTGTTATTGCCTTTGTCATTTCTGATTGCATTCATTTATCTTCTATCTTTTTCTCTTTATTAGTCTAGCTAGTTTCTATCCATCTTTTTAAATTTTTTTCAAAATGCCAACTCCTGGATTCATTGATCCTTTGAATGGGGTGTGTGTGTGTGTGTGTGTGTGTGTGTGTGTGTGTGTGTGGTGTGTCTTTCAGTTCAGTGTTGATGGTTATTTCTGGTCTTCTGCTAGCTTTGAAGTTGGTGTTCTTGCTTCTGTAGTTCTTTTATTTGTGATGCTGCGTTGTTAATTTGAGATCTTTCTAAGTTTTTGATGTGAGCATTTTATGCTTTAAATTTTCCTCTTAACACTGCCTTATGTGCATCCCAGAGATTCTGGTATGTTGTAGCTTTGTTCTCATTAGTTTCAAAGAACTTCTTGATTTCTGCCTTAATTTTATTATTTATCCCCAAATCATTCTGAAGCAGTCGATTTCCATGTAATTGTATGGTTTTGAGCAATTTTCTTGTGTTCTGTTTTTATTGTGCTGTTGTCTGACAGAATGGTCGCTATGATTTCAATTCTTTTGCTTTTGCTGATTGTTTTATGTCCTATTGTGTGGTTAATTTTAGTGTATATTTCATGTGGCAATGAGAAGAATGTATATTCTGTGTTTTTGGATGGAGAGTCCCATAGTTATCTTTCAGGTCCATTTGGTCCTTTTAATTTCAGGTCCTAAATGTCTTTATTAATTTTCTGCCTTGATGATCTGTCTAATACTGTTAGTGAAGTGTTGAAATCTCCCACTATTATCGTATGGAAGTCAGAGTTTCCTTGAAGGTCACTAAGAACTTGCTTTGTGAATCGGGGTGCTCCTGTGCTGGGTGTATACATATATATTTAGAATAGTTAGGTCTTGTTGACCTGAATCCTTTACCATTATGTAATGCCCTTCTTTGTCTTTTTTGATCTTTGTTGATTTAAAGTCCACTTTGCCTAAAATTAGGATTGCAGCCCTTGTATTTTTATGTTTTCCATTTGCTTAGTAGACATTTCCCCTTCCCTTAATGTTGAGCCTGTGGGTGTCATTGCATGTGTGACAGGTCTCATGCAGACAGCATACCACTGAGTATTGCTTCTTTATTCACCTCGCCACTCTGTATCTTTTAATTGGGACGTTTAGCCTGTTTACATTCAATGTTAGTATTGATATGTATGGATTTCATCCTGTCGTTGTGTTGTTGTCTAGTTATTAAGCAGATTTGTTTGTATGGTTACTTTATAATGCCACTGGTCTGTGTTCTTAAATGTGTTTTTGTAGTGGCTGGTAACAGTTTTTCCTTTCCATATTTAGTGCTTTTTTCAGGAGCTCTTATAAGCAGGTTTGGTGGTAATGATTTTTGTTAGCATTTGCTTGTCTGAAAAGTATCTTACTTCTCCTTTGCTTATGGAGCTTAGTTTGTTCGTATATGAAATTCTTGGTCAGAATTTATTTTTTTTAAGAATGTTGAATATAGACCCACAATCTCTTCTGGCTTTTAGGGTTCTTTCTGGGAAGTTGGCTGTTAGTCTGACAGCCTTCCCTTTGCAGGTGACCTGTGCTTTGTCTCCCACTGCCCTTATCATTTTTGCTTTCATTTCAGCCTTGGAGAATATGATGATTGTGTGTCTTGGGGATAGTCTTCTTGTGAAGTATTTTGTGGGGGATTCTCTGCATTTCCTGAATTTGAATGCTTGCCTTCCTGGCTAGATAGGGGAAATTCTTATGGATGACAACCTGAATTATGGTTTCCAAGTTGCTTCCTTTTTTCTCATCTCTTTCAGGGACGTCAGTTGTCATGGATTTGTTCTCTTTATATAATCCTATATTTCTTAGAGGTTTGGATTGTTCCTTTTCATTCTTTTTTCTTTATTCTTACCTGATTGTATGATTTCAGAAAGTCAGTATTCAGGCACTGAAATTATTTCCTCACCTTGTATAATCTGTTGTTTTTACTTGCTATTGCATTATGAAATTCTTGTAGTGCTTTTTTTTCAGCTCTACAAGAATTTGTAGAGGTCAGCTTCATCCTTTTTTATACTGTCTATTTTGTCTGTCAGATTCTGTATCATTTTATTATGATTCTTGGTTTTCTTAGATTGGGTTTCAGTGTTCTCATGAAATGTGAAAATCTTCATTCTTATCGTTATTCTGAATTCTGTTTCTGTCATTTCAGCCATAGCAGCTCAGTTAACAGCCCTTCTTGGAGAACTTCAGTGGTCATTTGTAGAAAAGAAGATACTCTTGTGTTTTTTGAGTTGTCAGACTTTGCGTGCTGGTTCTTTCTCATCTTTGTGGTCTGCTGTTCCTTCAATCTTTGAGGTTCCTATCATTTAGATAGGTCTTTTTTTTTTCTTTATCCTATTTAATGACCTTGGGGGTTTAATTGTGGTATAAGGTCAATTTGCTTCATTTCTGGAAGATTTTAGGGAGTCAAGTCTCAGCTCAGGACTCCTGGACTGTGTGTTCTAATTCTGGTTGACTGTTATTGGGCGCTGGCTTTGTTTTCTGGCCCCTCTTGGTTAGGAACCTGTTGCACTGGATGGGCTAAAATGCTCCTGGACCACTGGTCACAGTACTGCTATGCATGGTGCCAGCCAAAGCTCTTTTTAGGGCAGTGGCAGTGGAATCTGTCCTCATTTGCATGTGCTAGCAGCAGTGGCAGCAGCAGCAGCATGGCCAAGTGCACACTCATCAGATGTGGCAGGGTGCTAGTGGGTGTCAGGGTGCCAGCAGGTGTTTGCAGCAGTGGTGATGGCAGTATGACTTAGGGAGACGGGGTCTTCCACTGGCAACTCTGCATGTGTTTATGCCAGCAGTGGTGTCAGCATGGTGGTGGGGTGCTGGTGGGCACAGGACTGTGCATGCCCTCTATGCACATTCACACTGGTGGTGGTAGCTGTCTAGGATGGAGGCAGGCTGGCTGTTTTGCCTGTCTAGTTTCACTTTGGCAGCAGTGTCAGTGCAAGGGTGGGTGCTGCTGGCAGCAGGATGGGTTTGGTGCCTACCAATCTCTGATGACAATGGCAGTGTGGCAGGTGGGGGTGGGGGGCAGCATGTACTCATGCAAACAGCAGTGGCACAGCAGGGTGCATGCACACACATGTGGTGGCAGGGAAGGGAAGGGAAAGTTTGTCTGTGCACATATGTCCTGTCTCATGGGCAAAACAGCCCTGCAGAGTTCAGGATGGACAATTCTCTGAAGACTAAAGTCTCCTATGGAAGCAAGTTAAGCCCAGGGGAATGGGCATCCCCAGCCATCTCCACTACAGATACTCCAATACCAAACCCACTGGGCTCTGCAGTGGCTGGAGTTCTGCCCCTACTACTTTTCTAAGTAGTTCTCCCTGCCAACTCAAGGGTCCGTGGTGGTCCAGGGGTTTTCTCCTGCTGGGATTCCAGAGGGTTGTGGTGAGAGCAGGCTGCTCCTTGTGTGTTCAACTTCCACTTTCTGCAGGAGTTCTTGGGAGCCAGGAATAAGTCCTGTTGAAATGGTAGTCCCGTGCAGGGTGCCCAGTGTCCTCTCCCTTCAATCTGGTATTTGTGTCTTCCCCTCCATCTGTTCTCGATGCCTTGCCTTTGAAGATATGCTCAGAGGATTCCAGTCTTTCTGATGTTCTGGTCCCTTGGGAGGAGATGTTCCTATTAGCTGCGTTTAGTCAGCCATCTTGGAGCAGGCAAGATATATCTTAAAAAATTATTTTCTCTTTATTCCTTATATAAAAACAAATGTTTAAATATTGATGTTGCATGTAGTAGATTGTAAACTCATTAATTCTAATATTTTTTCAATGGATTATTTTGAATTTCCCATGTAAATATCCATGTTGTCTGTGAAGAAAGATACATAACTTAACACTTTCAAAATCTTATAGCTTTGTTGTATTTTCTGTGTCTTACTGACTTGGCTAGAGTGTCCAGAACAATGCTGAATGAACATAGGAAGAATGAACATTCTGGTCTTATTCACAAATCAAAGAGAATACTTTCCATCATTTTACTATTAAGAACGATGTTTACTGTATTTAAAAATATAGCGTATATTTGATTGAGAAAATCTATTTTTATTCTGATTTTATTAGGATTCTTAATTATAGATAGTTTTTAAAATTTTATCAAATGTTTCTGCATGTATTGAGATTTTCAAACCTATTGAGATTATCAAGTTATCAAATCATCAAATATCTTTTACTTTCTTCTCTGATTATTTGTGTTGATACTGCTATTATTCCCTCCCCCTACCACAGGCTTCCTTGCTTAGTACAGTATCTGGGGCACATGAGAATTTTTTTAGTGTTTTTTTCCAACAGTTTCTGTGTTCCTTGAATGTTTACCTAGGGGAGGTGGCCTCTTATTACACTCTGGACTCTCCTCCAGTGGTAAATTGCGGTTGCTTATTAATATATTACTCCTGGTGGGGGAGAGGAGGTGCCTGGATCCTGTTCTCTAATCTTTATCTTAGTCATGGCCTGTACACCTGTGCCTTAGATATGTGACTCTTGCAGAATACCTACCCATTCCTCCCTTGGTGCACAAACTTCTCCTGGAGTCTGTGGGATTCATGAATGGGAGAGGTGTCCTGCTCTTCCTCCAGTGTTAGCAGACCTCTGTTTTATGTTATCTTAAGATTCTGGGGGACCAGAAAATTACCTGCACATTCAGCAAGTTTTGATGGATCATTCTACCTCTTCCCCAGAAACTATACCTCTTTTCCAGGGCCTTGGGAGGATGAGGATTTTTTTTTTTTTTAATCCTAAAAGGCTAAATTTTGCTTTGTATTAGAGAAAGGTTTGGAGAATTGGTAAGGATTGTGTGGCTTTATACCTCCAAAGAGTTCTCACTTGTCTCTACCCTGGCCTGAATCTTTCTTCATAAAGAAGTTTATGAATGAACACATATTTGTTCATATGTGGTATCCCTGGGTGTCTATACTGTTCTGTTGGCCAATTCTGATCCTTGGGTATTTGTTACACTTTTAGCTGTTTTCATCTTACCTACTTTTGTGGTGACCACCTCTTCCTCTCTTATTCTGTTAAAGGCAAAATAGTTCATATGGCCTGTGACTCCTTGGGGTGGCTATTAACCTCTGAAATTTAGTTCATCTCTTTGCCTGGCGACCCCTGCCCTCTGCATACAGGAAGCCTGATCGTTATTATCGTTGGCTAAAATTATAGCTCCTAGGTCATTAGGAATCTAGTCTCCTTGTGTAGTTCTTTTCCACAGTCTTAGCTACATAACTTCATCCTCAAGAATTTTCCAGTGGTTTAAGATGACATCTGGAGCCTAGCTAGCCATCACATGAGTGTTCTACACAGCAAGAATGAAAAAAAAATGCAATGACAAATGCCTGCAGTCAGCTGATTTACCCCTCGTCACGGAGATGACCTGGAAACTCTTCCTTCTATTTTCTACCTAGCCATCATTACTCTTAGTTGTAAAGTCAACTGTTACATGTAGTATTGTAGCTGCACACACAGCTGCTCTGTTGGTGACCTAGTAAGGTGGAAGGGGAATATAGATGTTTAATAAGCTCTTAGTGGTCGTAATCACAAGGAGGAGATAGGAATTACATTTAAGTAATCTATTTTTTTTTCTTTTTAAAAGTTTTTGAGATAGGGTCTTGCTCTGTCACTCAAGCTGGAGTGCAGTAGTACAATCATAGCTCACTGCAGACTTGACCTCTTGTACTCAAGCAATTCCCTGCCTTAGCCTCCTGAGTAGCTGGGACAGTAGGTGTGTGCTATTGTGCCTTGCTAATTTTTAAATTTTTAGTAGTGATGAGGTCTCACTATGTTGTCCAGGCTGATCTTGAACTCCCAGCTTCAAACGATCCTCCTGCCTCAGCCTCCCAAACTGCTAGGATTATAGACACAAGTCACCGTGCCCAGCCTAGCTAATCCGATTTATGAGGCAGGATGGGGTGGGTTAAAATGTATAGGTACTAACATCATACAGAATTGGATTCTGATCTTAGTTCAGCAAATGACTAGCTGTGATACCTTGAGCAAGGTTTTTATTTGGTTATTCCTTCTTAGGTGTAAAAGGGCATGATGTAACTGTGTTTAAATGTTTTTGTGTGGATAGAATATGATAATATATTCAATGGGTTTATTGCATAGGACATGATTGAGAAATGGTATGTTTATTTTACCTATCTTATATTAGCATAAATTATTTAAGGGAGGACAGTGTCTATTAATGACTAATACAGATTGATAGAGTACAAAGGCAACTAACCTTGTTTCTCTTGAGTAAAGTTTTACCTTAAATAGAATTGAGTCTCAATTTCTGTTCTTTGTTGTATATTTTTTACACTTTGAACTAAACTGAAAGATTGCTGAAAGCTAAGGGTTATGATAGTAGCACTTTATTAATGTCAAACTCTGAAATAGTTAAGAATTTAAAGGTTTCCCTTTAACCTTTGCCATTGGTAAGTTATGAAACTTACAGAAGAAATTATATTCCTCTGGGCCTCAGTTTCTTCAGCTAACAAATCAATTAGTTGATGAGATGACCTCTACCACCTATTTAACAGCTTTGAAACACCATAATTCTGTGCATTCTTTCTTTTGCCCAAGACAGATTCTTTTGCCAAAAGGAATATCCTAAAGGCCAGCAAATAAAATGATAAAGACTTATTTACTGAAACCACAGTTTAACTTTTTATGGGAACTGGCTATGTTGAGATATTTTACCAGTTCTGAAATAAAACAGTAGATGTTAATGTAATAACATAGTGGTATATGTTAGAAAATTGGCTTAAAATTTTGGTTGTGAAGATTGGTGGCTCAGATAAAATATATAATGTGGGATAAGTCACTTAAATCCTCTGAGCCTCAGATTAATCATTTATAACATGGACAATATATTACTGAGGCCATTATGAGGATCAAATACAAAAAGAACAACCTAAAATAATAATAAACTGTTCAAGTTCAATGCTTAGCTCGTTAGACTATTCAATGGGTAAAGCACAGAATATGCCCTCACACTCTGATATAGAGATTATGCAACAAAGTTCAAAATAAAACACAATAAAAGCAATTAAGGATCTCTGTTTTAAGATTTGTATTAGAGATTGCCAATCCATTTCTATGTTGTGCCACAGGAAGTTGTGGTAAGTGGGGGATCTAACATACTCTGCAGTGGCCAGACCAGCAGGGTGTGTGTATACTTTGTGTATGAAATACTTCATTGAGGTAAATTTCCATATATAATCTTTCTCTGCATCTGTAGCGTTCTTCTTGTGATCCAAGGAGGCTGAAGCAAATGGCAAGTAACATTTGCTGTGTGCGGCTATGAGTGCTATCTGCTCTCTTGAATTCGCTTGAGTGAATTGGCATTTAAGGCTTCCTTTCTGTAAATAGGAAGTTAGTACTAAAAGCCTGGCACCACATGGCAAAATAGTTTGTTAAACTGACTACATGTAATAAAAACGCCCAGTCTTTAAGAAGATATATGATAAAAGCAGACAGTATTTTTGTTCTAAAACTAACATATAATAAGGTTGCATAGCCTGTTTGTGTCTGTGTGTATATATTTATTCATATTGCCATCATCTTTAAAATATCTTGAAATATACCATATGTGTATTAAGATGTGTAAAGTACACTAATATTATATATATGGGTTGATGGGTTTTTACATAGTTATATGCCTGCATTACTGCTACCTAGATTGAGAGCATATGGAATATTTCTAACCCCCAGGAAGTACCCTTTACATCTCTTCCCCATCAATAGCCTGCTGGTTTTTAATGTTTTTTATTTTGACACTATGACTTTATGATAATATAATTTGAAAAAGGTATGTAGTATTTTGAGGGGTAATTGCAATATTTAAAAATTTTCTGGAGGTATTAGTAATTGTGACAAAACCAAAAGCCTCTAAACAATACTGAAAAGTCAGTAAACTGTAATAATGATGTTATAAGTAATAATTTTAATTGCACATCCACTGAAATGAAACAGAATTGCAGTGTGAAAAATCTCATAAAATTCTACCCAGATCTCCCCACCTGTAAGCCAAAAAATAGAGCTACCACACAGGCTGGTGAGTATTCTATCAGTCATGTTGCCAGGCAACCTTAGTCAGTGTGAGAGACACCCAATTGAGCAGCCGTAGAGTCAAACTAAAAGTTATCTTGGAAACAAAAGGGTTCAACTGATGAGAGAGAGAGAGAGAGAGAAAGAGAGAGAGAGAGAGAGAGAGAGAGAGAGGCAGAATGTCAATTAGGAAGTTTATCTGTATTAATCATGACCACAAACAATTTTTTGGCTGGTAAAATGCAGCTAGCTTACAGCAAAATTACTTGCATTTCTACTTCCTTCGCAGTGTTTTTCTCTTGCATGTACACATGTGTGAGTGGAAAGGTTTGGCAAGAAATATTATCATTACTTTTTTGGAAAGAAGGATGTCAAAAAGCATTTTTAGCATACTCAAAACATGTTAACTAGGAGTTCATTGAGATTGTAATAATTCAGAATTATGTTTGATTCAGTCATGTTTAAAATAATCTGATTTTTAAATTAAAACATCATGTTTAAAAAATTGGGAATACAAAGTAAAAATCCCTATCACCTGAACTGAACTCCTTGGAAGATAAAAGGAATAGAAAGGGAGGTGCACCTATTTCCCTCTGGGTGAACTTTAGTGGAGATACTATACGCCAAGCAAACAGGATGAGAATTTGGCATGACAGTGTCAAGTAAGCCCTCAACTCTGCAAAGCAACTGTTAATGTAGTTTTCTAGAGAGATAGCGTCCATTCCTCACAGTTTCATTTTCATATCTAACCTTTGCTACTCCCCTATGCTCTAACCCACCACTCTTCTCCCTTCCTTTTTAACAGATCATGTGTAGAGAAAATAGCATCTGTGGGACAGGAACTTTTGAGGTTCCTATTAACTTACTAGTGTCTATAAATCCTTTTATTCTCCCCTTTTATTGATGCCTCTTCCTCTATAAACCAATTCCTTCCTCAGTGCTCTGGATCCTACACCTACCTGTGCTTGTTCTAGAGCGCTAGTTCAAATGATTATTTTATTTTTGCATGTTCACCCTTCTCCCTTTTTCCTGATTCCTTCCTCTTGACATTGAACATGTCAAAGTATCTTTCCCCTTAAAACCAAAAATTCATTTGTGCATAAATCCTAACTTTATTTCAAGTCCATTTTTAGCTACACTGTAACTATTACCTCTACTCATAGCTAAATGTCTCCAAGATTTGTCAGTATTCTCTGTCACATCCGTTCACACCTCAACACACTGAAGCTTTTTTAATCTGCTTGTCTGAAGCTGCTCCAAGGTCATCAAAGTTAGTTGTGTGACTTAAATTGCATATAGAATATATTTCTTTGCTCTCTTAGCATAATTTTGTACTACTGGTCATTCCTTCAATTAAGAATATTCTTTTAGATGAAATCTATATTATTGCACGTCTGCTTCTTTCCTCCCTAGATAGCATTGCCCAATCTCATTTGTGTGCTTATCTTTCTTAAAATACGTATTCTACAAGATTATTTATGGCACCTTTGTTTTCTCTCAGGCTTAGCTTCTCACTGAACAAATTTCATCAATTTCCATGGCTTCAGTTTCCATTGGCTTGCTGACTCCCTCATCTTTACCTCTTCTGATATTCAGTCTCTGTACTCACCTGCCTTCCGGGCAGCTCCACTTGTATATTCCGTAGGAGATTTAAAAATTAATAAAATCTTCTGGCAAATTTGTGAATAACACTGTTTTTTCTATTGTAAACTTAGTTAAAATATATGTGATACTGAGATACACAAAAGCAAAATGAAAATAATAAAATTAATATTCTTAACAATGATGCTGACCCCAGAAACTTTAATCTTGAGCAGGCCTTTGATTCTATCTAGAACTGCTAGATTATAAATTGTGAGGTAAGGGGTCTCAAGCACCTAATTTGGCCTAGGGTTGGGGGCATATTATATACTTAAAAATTACTTGGCAAATAAATAAAATAAATAGCTTAATATTTGAGTGTATCTTAAAGGGTTTTCTTTTTCCAACTTGTGTTAAAAAATTATTTTGCTCATCCTAATGTTGATTACAATAATAGCAATGGCTAACATATACTGATTAATTATGTTATGCCAGTTCCTCTGATTCTCATTTCATATATATAATCTTTACCACAATTCTATAAGTATATATAATTCTTATTGCTATTTTATAAACATGGGAACAACTGGAGTTAATTGGGCAAATTAACCTCTTCAGTATCTTCAAACTGAATATGTATAGGGGGTTGGACTTGAATCAAAGTTGTCTAATACCCTATTATATATATAATACAGTTATATATATTATATATAAATAAATATAATCTATGTATCTATATATAGCTGCATTTTTAGAAAAAGTAGTTCTTTCTATATTCCTGGTTCTTTGATACAGACATTCATGTTGTGATGTTTTTACATTCATGTTGTGATGTTTTTGTTATCAGTGGGCTCTTTGGAGTCTCAGTACATGCACATGACTTAGATGTCATCAGTTATGATTATAATTTGGATTGTCTTGCATAAATAACTTAGAATATGCCTTCAGAGGCTACAGTAATCAAAACAGGAAGATACTGGTACAAAGACTGACACATAGACCACTGGAACAGAATGGACAACCCAGAAATAAGGCAGCACACTTACAACCATCTGATCTTCCACAAAGCTAACAAAAACAAGCAATGGGAAAAGGACTCTGTATTCAATAAATGATGTTGAGATAACTGGCTAGCCATATGCAGAAGATTAAAACTGGACTCCTTCTTTACACCACATAAAAATATCAACTCAAGATGAATGAAAGACTTAAATTTAAAACTCAAAACTATAAAAACCCTGGAAGACAACCTAGGAAATACCGTGCTGGATGTAGAAACTGGCAAAGATTTTATGACAGAAGTGCCAAAGCCACTGCAACAAAAACAAAAATTGACAAATGAGACCTAATTAAGCTAAAGAACATCTGCAAAGCAAAGGAAACTTTCAACAGAATAAACAGACAACCTATAGAATGGGAGAAAATATTGCAAACGATGCAAATTTGAACAGATTCTGGATATTTGAACAAAGGACAAATATCCACAAACTTTAAGGAACTTAAAATTACAAGCAAAAACAACCCATTAAAAAGTGGGCAAAGGACATGAACTGACAATTTTAGAAAGAAGACATATATGTCACCAACAAGCATATGAAAACATGCTCAACATCACTGCTCATTAGAGAAGTGCAAATCAAAACCACAGTGAGATACCATCTTACCCTAGTCAGAATGGCTATTACTAAAAAGTCAAAATTAACCGATGCTAAAAAGTTGTGGAGAAAGGGAACACTTATACATTGCTGATGATCATATAAATTAGTTCAACCATTGTGGAAAGCAGTGTAATGACTTCTTAAAGAACTGGAAAAAGAATTAGCATTCAACGCAGCAATCCCATTTTTGAGTATATATCCAAAAGAATATAAATCACTGTACTGTAAAGACACATGTACATGCATATTCATTGCAGCACGATTTACAGTATTAGACCTGAAATCAACTTAAATGCCCATCAGTGGTAGACTGAATAAAGAAAATATGGAATGTATGCACCATGAAATGCTGTATAGCCATAAAAAAGAAGATCATATCCTTAGCAATAACATGGATGGAGCTGGAGGCCATTATTCTGGGCAGGTGGATCACCTGAGGTCGGGAGTTCGAGACGAGCCTGACCAACATGAAGAAACCCTGTCTCTACTAAGAAAAAAAAACACAAAATTAGCTTGGCATGGTGTGCATGCCTATAATCCCAGCTACTCAGGAGGCTGAGATAGGAGAATTGCTTGAACCCAGGAGGCGGAGGTTGCAGTGAACTGAGATGCCATCATTGCACTCCAGCCTGGGCAACAGGAGTAAAACACCATCTCAAAACAAAACAAAACAAAAAACCCCACAAAACCAACACAAAAACACAGGAACAGAAAATCAAATACTGCATGTTCTCACTTATAAGTGGGAGCTAAACAAGAACACATGGACACAAAGGGGAAAAATAGTCACCAAGGCCTACTTGGGGGTGGAGTTTTGGAGGAGGGAGAGGATCAGAAGAAGACCTATTGGGTAATATGTTTGTTCTTGGGTGATGAAATAATCTGCACACCAATCCCCTGTGACAAGTAGTTTACTATATAACAAACCTGCACATGTACCCTTGAACCTAAAATAAAAGTTATAATAATAAAAAAAGAATGCCTAAGAGTTTATTTAAGAGTAAGGGAGATAGAATGCAAGTAGAGATTATGAAGAATATTGGGATGGCCAAGAGATACGGTGTTTTCTCCATAGTAGAGGAAGAAAATACAGTAAATTTGAAGGAGATGGCAGAAACAGTTGACAAATGGACAAACAATTAACAAATATATCCTGCAGAGCCAATTAAAAACTGAAATAAAAAATTCAGGTCAGATGATTTTTATAATTGAAAAAAGACTATGGGCAGGAAATAAAATGAAAAATAAAGGGATATTAGAAATATAAGGAGAAACATAATTTGAATATGTTAAAGACATCTATAATTTTAAAAATATGAGGAATGGAATAACCAGGAATTAAAATGACATGTAGAAAAAAATCCATGTGTTGGTTAGTAGGCTTTATTAATTTAGATTGCTGTCTTTGTACATGTCTTTGTCAGGAATGTGAAACAGAAAGGAAAATGAAATTCTGATTGCTGTTCTGCTGGAGTGGAGCTGAATGGATGTGGGAAATCAGAGAATTTTTGTACTGATTATGGTGTTTTGCAGGAAGGGGAATCATACCAATATTTTCCTCTCAGTTTGAACACTGTTTCATTTCACAGAAATTAATAGAAAAGAGACTTTGAACTAGAGCACACCTACTGATTTGTTCTGATGTCAATCAGTTGTTAGAAAGTATTTACTATGCTTTTCAAAATCAAAAGAAAATATTATAATTATTCAGCCACATAAATAATGGATGCTTTTCCTTTGACTAAACAGATATTTTGATCTTGAAGCTTTATACCTTTCCCATTTCAGCTATAAAACTATATAATCTTTACAGAAAATGTATGGACTGTTTCCTTTTAGAATTTGAACCTTGACTCAAAAATAAACTATAATAAGAAAAGCTGCCTGTTAATAACTAATTGCTTCTCACCTCTATCATATCAATTATAAAGATCTCATTTTAAGAAAGGAAACTTTATGGTTGAGATAAACTTAGCTAAGGTGATAATCATTCCTTCTCCAGTCCTTACTCTCCACCCTCCTTGATCTAGTACCATGTTCCTCACAGCTAACTTCTGATGAGTAATATGGAAAGAAAAACTATTTTCAGAAATTGCTTTAATTGGCAATGACCGGCACAAAGTGATAAATGGAAATGCGTATTTTAGAAACTCAGAAATATATTATTTAATAATTATGTTAAAGTAATAAGGTCATTTGAAATAGCATTTTATTTTTTATTAATTTTTTGAGACAGAGTTTTGCTCTTATTGCCCATGCTGGAGTGCAGTGGCTCAATCTCGGCTCACTGCAACCTCCACCTCCCAGGTTCAAGCAATTATCCTGCCCCAGCCTTCGCAGTAGCTGGGATTACAAGCATCCACCACCATGCATGACTAATTTTTGTATTTTTAGTTGAGATGGGATTTCATTATGTTGGCCAGGCTGATCTCAAACTCCTGACCTCAGGTGATCCTCCTGCGTTGGCCTCCCAAAGTGCTGAGATTACAGGCATGAGCCACTGTGCCTGGCCTGAAATAACATTTTTAGATTAGACATTTAAAAATGGAAAAAAAATTATATATTAATAGGCTTTATTAATTCAGATTGTTGCCTTTGTGCATATCTTTTCCAGAAATGTGAAGCACAAAGGAAAATAAAATGTTGATTGTTGTTCTGCTGGTTTAATAGCAAATTCTGACAGAACTGATTACATTAGTTAAGTACTACTACTGTATTAGTTATGTAATTTTTGGTTTCTGAATAAAGTCATACTCTAGTTTGCTTACTTTTAACAGGGAGAGTTGTTTCTTCATATTGATTTGATTTTGGAATATGATTATTTTTGTTAAACCTCAATCATGATTTTTTATAATTTCCTACTTTTAAGTTCTGGGGTACATGTGCAGGACATGTTTGTTACATAGGTAAACGTGTGCCATAGTGGTTTGCTGCACAGATCATCCCATCACCTATGTATTAAGCCCAGCATCCATTAGCTGTTCTTCCTGATGTTCTCCCCTCTTCCCCACCCCCCACCCTCAGATAGGCCCTGGTGTGTCTCGTTTGCCACTGTGTGTCCATATGTTCTCATTCTTTAGCTCCCACTTATAAGTGAGAACAGGTGGTATTTGGTTTTCTGTTCTGCATTAGTTTTCTAAGAATAATGGCCTCCAGCAACATCCATGTTCCTGCAAAGGGCATGATCTCGTCCCTTTTTATGCCTGCATAGTATTCCATGGTGTATATGTACCAATTTTCTTTATCCAGTCTATTGTTGATGGACATTTAGATTGATTCTGTGTCTTTACTATTGTGAATAGTTCTGCAGTGAACATATGTGTGTATGTATCTTTTTAATAGAATAATTTATATTCCTTTGGGTATATATCCAGTAATGAGATTGCTAGGTCAAATGGCATTTCTGCCTCTAGGTCTTTGGGGAATTGCCACACTGTTCCACAATGGTTGAACTAATTTACACTCCCACCAACAGTGTATAAGCCTTTCTTTTTCTCCACAACCTCATGAACATTTATTGTTTTTCTACTTTTTAATTATAGCCATTCTGATTAGTGTGAGATGATATCTCACTGAGGTTTTGATTTGCATTTCTCTAATGATCAGTGATGTTGAACTTTTTGTCATATTTGTTTTGGCCACATGTATGCTTCTTTTGAAAAGTGTCTGTTCATGTCTTTTGCATACTTTTTAATAGGATTTTTTTTTTTTGCTTGTAAATTTGCTTGTGTTCCTTATAGATGCCAGATATTAGGCCTTTGTCAGATGGCTAGATTGCAAAAATTTTCTCTCATTCTGTAGGTTGTCTGTTTACTCTGTTGATAATTTCTTTTGCTGTGCAGAAGCTCTTTAGTTTAATTAGATCCCATTTGTTAATTTTTGCTTTTGTTGCAATTGCTTTTGGCATCCTTGCCATGAAATCTTGGCCTGTGCCTATGTCCTGAATGGTATTGCCTAGGTATTCTCCTAGGGTTTTTATAATTTTGGGTTTATAGTCAAATCTTTAATCCATCTTGAGTTGAGTTTTGTATGTGGTATAAGGAAGGGGTCCAGTTTCATTTTTTTGCATGTGGCTAGCCAGTTCTCCCAGGACTATTTATTAAATAGGGAATTCTTTCCCCATTGCTTGTTTTTGTCAGGTTTGTAAAAGGTCAGATAGTTGTAGGTGTACAGTCTTATTTCTGGGTTCTCTATTATGTTGCATTGGTCTATGTGTCTGTTCTTGTACCAGTACCATACTGTTTTGGTTACTTTAGCTGTGTAGTATAGTTTGGCATTGGGTAGCATGATGTCTCCAGTTTTTTTTTTTTTTTTTTTTTGCTTAGGATTGACTTGGCTATTTGGGCTCTGTTTTGGTTCCATATGAATTTTAAAAATCTTTTTTTCTAATTCTGTGAGGAATATCAATGGTAGCTTAATGAAAACAGCATTGAATCTATAAATTGCTTTAGGCATTATGGCCATTTTCACGATATTGATTCTTTGTATTCATGAGCATGGAATGTTTTCTGTTTGTTTGTATCATCCCTAATTTCTTTGATCAGTGCTTTGTAGTTCTTGAAGGGGTCCTTCACTTCCCTTGTTAGTTGTATTTCTAAGTATTTTGTTCTTTTTGTGGCAGTTGTGAATAGAAGTTCTTTCATGATTTGGCTGTCTGCCTGTTGTTGGTGTACAGGAATGCTAGTGATTTTTGCACACTGATTTTGTATCCTGAGACTTTGCTGAAGTTGCTTATCAAATTAAGTAACTTTTGGGCTGAGATGATGGGGTTTTCTAGTTATAGGATCATGTTACCTGCAAACAAAGATAGTTTGACTTCTTCTCTTCCTTTTCAAATACTCTTTATTTCTTCCTCTTGCCTGTCAGTCATGATTTTTTTCAAATTATAGTACACTACTAATAGGAGGCAATGGTTTTCTAAAGCAAAAATCAGTAAGGATCTCAGATACTTCAAGTTGCATGTGATTTTAATCTAAATTGTATAAAAATAATAATGTTCTGAGGTCCAAGTATATATATTTTCAGTATATTAAAATTTGTTTACATGAGTACAGAATTTCTTGACTTTTTTTTTTCTTTTTTAAAGATTTAGTTGGATTTGTGGGAAATACAGGCTGCAATGGTGAGAGTAGTTGAAGTGAGTAGTTTTCTCCACTTTCAATAATCACTTTTAAATATGGTCCCAATGGATTGAAGGTTTTATTTGTTTGAAACAAAAACCACATATACAACTAGAAAAAGATAGTTCCTGAATTTGTAGTAGAGTCCAGGTTTGAATGTTAGCCATTTTCTTCAAAAGAATGTGGAGTTTTAAAAAAATTTGACATTTGAGGCAAACTTTTATCTTTCCAGTCTGTATACTAGAGACTAGGAAAAGTTAGAATTTTGGAAACAGATTACTTAAATCAGACTTTGTAATAGGGAATTCTGTTCTCTTTTTCTTTCTCATTTATTCTGTTTTCTGAATAACCCTCGACAGTTCTTTGGGTCTGTTGGTCTATATTTGCACGATGTTCATGACTGTGTGTGCACACATTTACTCATATACACATCAGCACAAATTTCAAATGAGTCAGAAATTTAGTCTCTATCACTATTATTGGTGATTTTCTTATTACTTTAAAATAAAACATATATTTTCCCCATTATTCAGGTAATAGATACTATTTCTAGTTACTATATAAAATCACAGAACTAATCAGAGAAGTACAAAGAAAATTCCTACATTTGCACGTTTTTCCAATACTTTTATATGAATAAGTTAAAAATCATTGCAGTCATAGTGCATACATAAGTAGACATTGTAATTTTAAAAAATAGTGAAATAGTGTCATAATACCTCTTACCTTAAAACCTCTTCTCTAATATGGGATATTTAAAAGAATGTTCAGTAGAGAAATTACTAGTTAAAAGTATATGATAATTTTTAAGAAAATAGGTCAAAAATCTTATTTTTAATAAACCGTATTTCTTTCCAAAAATGTTTTTACCAATTTACGATTCCATCTGCAAAGAAAGAAAGGACCCATTTATCCCATCTTCACAAAATATAATTTTGTTACAAATAGTGTTTAATTTTTATTTATAATCCTTTAATATGTGCAATTATTGATTAAATTAATTGGAAGTTTTGCCAGATGATAGGGAAAATGTTGCTTTATTTACATGTTTGCTTTTTATGTGCTGTACACATAATGGTAATCTCTGCTTAACTGTTGTATCTTGCATTATATTTTTCCTTTTTTCTTATAATTGTGGCAGATTTTCTTATTTTATAGCATCTCTGTGTTTTCTATTAATGGATTATACACTCCATTATTTATTTGCTTTATATTGATTAACAAATTGTCTTCAGCAATGTTATATAACAAGTTTGCTTTGCTAATAAGAATATGAATTTTAACTCCATGGGGACTTGGTACTTTTACTTTACTGTTAATTAATTGGAGAGTAATTATTCAATATTTGGAATATTTAGTTCTTTATGTAATTATTTACTTCTTCCCTCTAATTGCCTGTCTTTTAAGTCACTTAACTTATGATCGATAACGTTACCAGGAAATGTGCAGGGAAAAAAACTGAAGCTGCAAGTCAAATTATTAAGTAAGTTTATATAAGCTTTATTGAATTGTTTTGTTTTTTTCCCCCTCGTGGAAGAAGATGACTATTTCACCTATTAATACTTCATTAAATAGTTTAAGAGTGCATTTATTCCATAGATAAGATGTGGTTAAAATCAATCATTAAAATATATGAGCAGACAAATAAAATGTTGTTTACATTTGTGCAATTTTAGTATACTTCTAGAATACCCTGTGGAAAAGCCCCTTCTTCATCTCTCCTTTGTGCTACTGGGGGTTCTTTTGTATCTAGTGTTCTGTGCTTTTGTTTGACTTTATTTCATTTTCTATCTCCCATTAATTGTCAACCGGACTAGTCAGAGTGACTCTGATATAATTTTACAAGACAATCTAATACTTTTCCTTATTAATTCTGTAAATAAATGCTCCTATTTTGAAATGGAAGCCTAGATAAGAAATAAAGAAATTATTCTACACATTTCAAGGAAAGAACACTTGTAATTCATTCCTTATATATTTTGTGATGAAGAATTCAGAAGCCTTAAGGCCAACTAGGAAGCTGAGGTTAAGATTTTCTAATGGTTTGATGTCTCGGTGGAAACATTTATTTTCTTTTTAATCAGAATATTTGTGGCAGAAGATGGCCAGCTAGCTGATAGATGTCTGCTGGGAACCATCTAAATACTCTAGTGTTGTTTTAAGTCTCTAGTTTTATATCTACTTCAACATTCTGAATTTCTCTCTTCCCCCTCTTGGTTACTATTAATGAACAAGTTGGACCATTGGTTTGCTATGTTACAAGATGAATACTGAGTAGTCATTAAACACTATAGCAAATGAACTATGAACATTTTTTATGTTGATGAATAGGATTTTAAAAATAATTTCATTATCTTTTTGAGGCTCATATATTCCTTTTCACAAGCTTTCTTTATGATGACTTCTTACTTTCATTACATTTTAATAATAATCTATTGCTTTTAAAATTTCACTATCATATATTTTAGGTTTTGACAGCCATAGCATCTTCATAGAATGGATATTCCTAAATTCAAGCATGGCTGAAGAGACCTATGTGTAACAAACTGCCTTGACACATGACATCTGCATTATAAAAATGTCACTGCTCTCTAAACATTCTCTATAACTCACCTTATGGCCAATTATTGTTTGTCACTTCATTCTCTCAACATTAGTAGTTATGTATAAAAACTATCTGTTAAGAGTTTTACATCTTGGAATTACTCCATATGTTTCATACATCCATTTTCTTATCCCTAATCTACTGCTCTATCTCCCCTCCTGAATCCTAAGACAGAAGGCAGGAATTATGTCTTGTTATCTGTTTATTTTATTCACTTATTTGTCTTTTTATTTGATTCAAGAGAAAAGATGAAAATACATCACAGAACCTGCCTATCAGTCAATGTAAGGTCCAGTGGGCCACAGCACTGGCATTACCCCAGGTTGTTAGAATGTGCAATCCCCGGCCTTATCCCAGCCCCTACTGAATTAGAATATGCATTTTATTTTTCTTTCCAACACTTATTTTTGGTTTGCAGGGGCATCTGCAGGTTTGTTACATGGGTAAATTACAGGTTGTGGTGGTTTGGTGTACAGATTATTTCATCAGCCTGGTAATGAGAATAGTATCCAAAAGGTAGTTTTTCAGTACTTACCCTCCTCATGCCCCCCGCCTTCAAGCAGGCCCTGGTGTCTGTTTTTTCTTTTTTATATTTATATGTACTCAATATTTAGCTTATACTTATAAGTGAGAACATGCTATATTTGGTTTTCTGTTCCTGTTTTTAATTCTCTTGGGATAATGGCCCCCAGCTCCATCCATGTTGCTGCAGAATGCACGGTTTTTTTCTTTTCATGGCTGCATAGCATTCCATGGTGTATATGTAGCACATTTTCTTTATCCAGTCTACCATTCATGGGCATCTAGGTTGATTCCATGCCATTGCTATTGTGAGTAGTGCTGCAATGAACATGCACATGTATATGTCTTAATTGTAAAGTGACTTATATATACTAATGAAATTGCTGGGTCAAATGGTAGTTCTAAGTTCTTTGAGAAATCTTCAAAATGTTTTCTCCATTGGCTGAACTAATTTGCATTCTCATTAGCAGTCTATAAATGTTCTCTTTTCTCTGCAACGTCACCAGCACCTGTTACTTTTGAATTTTTAATAGCCATTCCACTGGTATAAGGTGATATCTCATTGTGGTTTTGATTTCCATTCTCTAATTATTAGTGATGTTGATCATTTTTCTTATGTTTGTTGGTCACATACATGCCTTCTTTTGAGACTGTCTGTTCATGTCCCTTGTTCACTTTTTAATGGGTTTGTTTTTTGCTTGTTTATTTAAGTTCCTTATAGATTGTGAATATTAGACCTCTGATGGATGCATAGTTTACAGATCTCTTCTTCCTTTCTGAGGGTTGTGAGAGTTGTCTGTTTTCTGCTTTGCAGAAGCTCTTTGATTTAATTAAGTCCCACTTGGCAATTTTTGTTTTTGTTGCAATTGCTTTTGGCATCTTCACCATGAAATCTTTGCCAGGACCTATGTTCAGAGTGGTATTTCCTAGGTTATCTTCTAGAGTTTTTATAGTTTTAGGTTTTACATTTAAGTTTATAATCCATCTTGAGCTGACTTTTACATATGGTGAAAGGAAGGGGTAGAGTTTCATTTTCTGCATGTGACTAGTCAGTTATCTCTGCATCATTTATTGAATAGGAAATCCATTCTTCTTTGCTAGTTTTTGTCGACTTGTTGAAGATCATATGGTTGTTTACGTGTATGGCTTTATTCCTGGGTTCTTTCTTCTGTTCCATTGGTCTATGTCTGTTTTGTACCGGTTAAGTACCATGCTGTTTTGGTTACTGTAGTCTTGTGGTATAGTTTGAAGTCGGGTAGTATGATTCCTCCACCTTTGTTCTTTTTGCTTAGGATTGCTTTGGCTATCTGAGCTCTTATTTGATTCCATATGTACTTTAGAATAGTTTTTCCTAATTCTATGATGAGTGTCCTTGGTAATTTGATAGGAATTGTATTAAATCTATAAATTGTTTTGGGCAGTATAGCCATTTTATCAATATTGATTCTTTCTATTCAGGAGCATAGAATGTTTAACCATTTGTGTCATCTCTTACTTCTTTCAGCAATGTTTTTAAATTCTCAGTGCAGAGACATTTCACTGCCCTGGGTAGCTATATTCCTAACTTGTGTGTGTGTTTGTGTGTGTGTGTGTTGCGGCGGGGGGGGTTATTGTGAATGGCATTGCCTGTTTGATTTAGATTTCAGCTTGGACATTATTGGTGTATAAACATGCTATTAATTTTTGTACGTTGATTTTACATACTGAAACTCCTGAAGTTGTTCATCAGATCTAGTAGTCTTTTGGCAGAGACTGTGGGGTTTTCTAGTATAAAAATCCTATTGTCCACAAACAGAGATACTTTTATGTCCTCTCTTTCTATTTAGATAGCTTTTATTTCTCTCTTTTGCTTGATTACTCTCAGTAGGACTCCCAGTATTATGCTGAATAGGAGTCGTGAGAGTGTACGTCCTTGTCTTGTTCTGGATCTTAAGGAAAATGTTTCCATCTTTTGCCTATACAGTATAATGTTGGCTGTGCATAGGTGTCTCTTAATTTAAGATATATTCATTTTATGCCTAATTTGTAGAAGGTTTTAAACATGAAGACATGTTGAATTTTATTGAAAGCCTATTCTGTGTCTGTAAAGATGATCATATGGTTTTTATTTTTAGTTCTGTTTACGTGTCGAAGCATATTTATTGATTTGCATATGTTGAACCAACCTTGCATCCTAGAAATAAAGCCTACTTGATCATGGTAGATTAGCTTTTTGATGTGCTGCTGGATTCAGTTTGCTAGTATGTTGTTTTTACATCTATGAAGATTTTTATATCTATGGTTATCAGGGATATTGGCCTGATATTTTCTCTTTTCATTGTGTTTGTTTTTAGGTTTTGGTATGATAATGATACTGGCCCCATAGAATAAGTTGGGGAGGATTTCTTCCTCCTCAATTTTTGGGAAGAGATTCAGTAAAATTGGCACAAGTTCTTTATATGTCTGATAGAATTTGTCTGTTAATCTCTCTTATCCAGGGCTTTGTTTGGTTGGTAGGTTTTTTTTATTACTTATTCAATTTTGGAACTTACCTGGGAATTTATCCATTTGTTCTGTTTTCTAGTTTGTGTTAATAGAGTTGTCTATAATAGTGTCTGAGGGTTTTTTTGTATTTCTGTGGAATCAGTGATAATGTCACCTTTGTCACTTCTGATTGTGTTTGTTTTACTTTTCTCTATTGTTCTAACTAGTGGTCTATTAATCTTATTTATTTTTTCATATAACTAACTTTTGGCTTCATTGATCTTTTCCATGGTTTTTCACATCTTAATTTAGTTCATTTTAGCTCTGTTTCTGGTTATTTCTTTTCTTCTGCTTGCTTTGAAGTAAGTTTGCCCTTGGTTTACTCATTTCTTTAAGAGTGATGATATGTTGTTAATTTGAGATCATTTAAACTTTTTCATGTGTGCTATAAACTTTCTTCTTAATAATGCTTTAGCTGTGTCCCAGAGATTCTGGAATGTTGCATCTTTGTTTTCCTTAGTTTCAAGGAATTTCTTGATTTCTACCTTAATTTGTTTGCCCAAAAGTCATTTAGGAGCCTATGGTTTTGACAGATCTTTTCTTTTTCTTTCGTTTTTTTTTTTTTTTTTTTTTGTGTGTGTGTGTGTGTGTGTGTGTGTGTGTGTGTGACACAGTCTTACTCTTGTCACCCAGCCTTGAGTGCAGTGGTGGCACTTTATTGGCTCATTGCAACCTCCACCTCCTAGGTACAAGCAGTTCTCTGCCTCAGCCTCCCCAGTAGCTGGGATTACAGGCACCCGCCACCACGGCTGGCTGATTTTTGCATTTTTAGCAGAGAGAGAGTTTCACCATATTGGCCAAGCTGATCATTTTTAAATATTCCTTACTGCAAACACAGTTATGAAAAGTGGCCTGGAGTGTTTGGGGCCTTGCATTCTCGGCACCCCCAACAAGAAATTTAGGAGTTTATGAGAGGGGAGGAGTGTCTCTCAATGATATCCACTCTTTGATCTTCCATCATGTTGACTTTTGGTGAATTTTCATGTGAATGTGCCACTCCATTGAACACCTTAAATAATATGGCAGAGGCTGGGGTCAAATCCATTTAGTTTTTCTCATGCAGCATTTATATAAAGCTATTATTAACAGAACTTCTAGCAACAGGTTTAGACCAACCTGTAGTTTTGACTTCACTCGTATTTTCCATGGTCCTGGACTCAGTCACTTTAAAGAAGTCTGAAAGGATATCAACAGGTTTTATTCTATAAAGACAAATTGTAGGAGTCTAAGAACAATGTATTATCCAGCACAACTGATACAAGGGAGTTTACATAGATTGGCTTATCTTTGATTATCACTGCAATAGATAATTTGCTTAATAGAATCTGAATTTCTGTGGAGAGATGGTCCATGGCTCATTCTGACCATATATATACACACATATAGTCCAAAGGAACACAAGTCTGTCCAGTTCAGGATTTTTTATTAAGCTTTATTTGGATCATCATTACATTGGTGTGATTAAGCATGTCCCTTGTCATTGAAGAGTTGTAGCCTGGATTGTATACATGGCATAAGCCAAAGTGCTTAGACATCAGAAGAAGCCAGTGAATTTCTGCAGCCAGATAGAAACAATGTTATGCAAGTTCTTGTGATTCTTTAGGTGGGAGGTGGGATATCTTTTTGGGAGCAGTCATTTATGGCATCAGGCACAGCAGGGCAGTTTAGGACTGGCCATGCCCACATGAGTTTTTCTGTTTCATAGCACTTGGATGAGATGACAAATGGAACAGCAGGCTGGATGGTCAGCAACAGATGCTATTTCACTCAGGCAGGCCATATGATTATTTTGCCAGGCTCTGATTTTGGATCTAGGTGACAAAGAGAGCCTTAATTAACACATCTTCTTCTTCACAACTCTTGATGTACAAGCCATTTCTTCCCCCAGATGTCAGAGTTACTGCTTTACCCATAGCCAGGAAATTTTGTGTGCCCTATTTCAGTATAACTTCGCCATTCTTCTCCCCCAATCCTCTGTTAATCTAACCCAGAGTTTTCATATGGAAGTGTTAAATGCAAGTGGAACAAATATATTTTTACAGAATATACAGAGACCCATTATACCTCCCATGTTTGCCCACATAGGCCATTGTAGAAGGATTCAGTTAGCAGTAAGTAGAGTTGCCCTCTGGATCTGCAGTTTCTGCATCCACAGATTCAAGTAACCTTTGATTGCAAATATTTGCAAAAGAACACAATAAAAATGGAAATACAACAATAAAATTACAAATAAAAACAATATAGCATAACTATTTGCATAGCACTTACATTGTATTAGTGTTATGAGTAATCTAGAAGTGACTTAAGGACTACAGGAATATGTGCATAGGTTATATACAAATACTATGCCATTTTATATAATGGACTTGAGCATCTGTGGATTTTGGCATCCATGGGGTTCCTGCATGCAAACCTCATGGATACCAAGGGACAATTGTATACTCAGTCAAGTGCTTAATATTCTTATGATCTGGGACTATTTCAGTCCAACAAGAGAATTCAGGTGGCTGATTGAGAATTTAGTTTGAGGACCCTAGATTCGCTTTTGTCTGGCTACCACCTAAAGGCATACCAACCAGGCTGACACAGTCAGGGTGGAATTCCATATATTAAAATAGTTTTATATGATTTTCTACCCTTTTAATCCTGATTATTACTCAGTAGGAGATTAAGGGAATATAAACTTGTTCTTGAGAAGGCCATATTCAGTGAGTCAACTGCTTTAGAGTAGGTAGACCAGGGGAAGATGAGAGGATTGATTACATATTTTTTTTCCAGTAAGTTTTTGAAGAGGTTATTCAAAACACTGAATAGTAGTGAGTGTGGAAAATCTAATAAATAATAAAATGTGGCAAGGCATGATGGCTCATGACTGTAATCCCAGCACTTTGGGAGGCTGAGGCGGGCAGATCATGAGGTCAGGAGTTCGAGACCAGCCTGGCCAATATGGTGAAACCCTGTCTTTATTACAAATACAAAAATTAGCTGGGCATGGTGGCATGCATCTGTAGTCCCAGCTACTCAGGAGGCTGAGGCAGAAGACTTGCTTCAGCAGGGAGGCAGAGTTTGCAGTGAGCTGAGATCATACCACTGCATTCCAGCCTGGGCAACAGAGTGAGACTCTGTCTGTATATAAATAAATAAATAATGCCGAATAGTGAGTTTGGAAAATCTAGTACCTTGACTATCATTTTATTATTAGGTGACCTTTGCAACAAATGGTACAACGTTGCCAGACTGTAGATGGTCTGGAAACCAGCAAATAAGATCCAGTTTAGTTTCACGGGCCACAGTGGTATGGCTGGAGGTGACTGATGGGCCTGAAACAGTAGCCCTGTAACCTGAAACAAGGTAGGATGGTGATGTAGGCACCTTTATTAAAGAGAGCCATAAATATTCTTATTCCCACCATCTCTTCTTAACTTTGAACCATACTTGTGTTGCAGTCCAGAGATAGGATTTCGAATTTATTTTAAATGTGATAGAAGCTGTTGATCAATAATGAGCAGAACAGGGAAGAGATCTAATTACATTTAAGTATTAACAGGATCAACCTGCCTTTTGTGTGAAGAATAGATTATAATGGGGGTACATTTAAAATGCTAAGGCATAGCATATGATCAAACAATTTTACTCCTAGGTATATACCCAAGAACAATGAAGACATGTCTACAGAAAATTTAAAAATAAATGTTCACAGTTTAATTTTTTCATAATAGTCAAAAGGTAGAAACAACACATGTGTATCAACTAATGAATGGATAAATAAAATATGTATAGCTATACAATAAAATATTATTTGGCAACAAAAAGAAATGAAGTACTTGTATATGCTACAATGTGAATGAACTTTGAAAAGATTGTGCTAAGTGAGAGAAGACAGTCATGAAGGCAACATATTGTATGATTCATTTTATATGAAATGTTGAAAATAGGAAAATTCATAGATAATCAGATTAGTTGTTACCTATGGCTATGAATGATGGTAGGTTTGAGGGTTCTAGCATTGGGGAGTGGTTTACTTTTTGAGGAAAGGAAATACTCTAAGATTGTATGTGGTGATAGACACACAACTGTGTGACTATATTGCATTGTATACTTTAAATGAGTGAATTATCAGATATATGAATTATGTCTCAATAAAACTGTTTTTTGTTTTGTTTTTTTTTAAGAATCTAAGGCAGTATTTCAAAATCCTGGTGGCTGCTTGGCTGTAGTTGTAGCGGTGGAATTGGTGAAAAGTGGCTCAAATCTGAAAGTAGAGCCAATAGAATTTGCTGCATAATCAAATATGGAATGTGAAAGAAACGAGTTGCTAGAAAAGAGTACACAGTTTTTGGCCAACCCATACCAGATGCTGCTAAGGATTTATGTAAGATAATGATTAAACATTGATCATTGGATTTGACTACAACCTTATCACATAAGGTTTCCACATAGTGGCAGGACCTAAAGCTTGTTCAGTTTAAGAGAGAATGGGAGGATAAGGAATGTGTAGACATACATAATTATTTTTAAAAGTTTTACATTAAGGGTGAACAGATGGATGTAGGGGTACCAGAAGAAGGATATGTGGTGAAATTAGTTTACTGAAAGATTATTATTAATATAACATCTTTGCATATTGGTAAAAATGGCTTGTTAGAGAAGATAAACTAATGTAGAAGAGAAAAGTGCATGAGTGAAATCCTTAAATATTAAGGATGGGGAGTATTGCATTCTTTAAAGGGACAGTTCATCCATGGTAACAGTTGGACTTGTTTGGTATGGTGGTAATATAAAGAAGTAAGCTGATACATTTAACATGGCAGTATGCAAAATTCTCTTCTGATTGTTTATATCTTCTCTGTTAAATGTAGATGCATAGTGATCAGGCATAAGTTAAAGACATACGGAGATGACCGTATGGAAAAGTCAAATAACCTGCAAAATAGTTGTCTGAAAGATGGTGATTGATTTGGGCTCCACTGCTGTCTGGGCTTAATAGATTTAAAATGAGAAGAGGTAATTGGGAGTTCCATGCAGCCGTGTTCACCTGTTTGTATGTAGAAGTGGAGTATAGGAAAGTGGATTTGACTAGCCAGTGTATTAATTTGCACGGGCTGCCATAAGGAGTACTACAGACTGGGTGCCTTAAACAACAGAAATTTATTTTCTCTCAGAGTTCTGGAGGCTAGAAGTCCAAAATCAATATGACAGCAGTGTTGATTTGATTGAGGCCTCTTTCTGTGTTTGGTAAATGGTGGCCTTCTCTGTGTCTTCACATGGTTTTCCTGTGTCCTAATCTCCTCCTCGAAAGATACCAGTCATATTAGATTAGGGTCCACCCATGTCATCTCATTTTGTCTAATTACCTTTTCAAATACCCTATTTCCAAATATAGTCCCATTCTAAGATACTGGCAGTTAGCACTTGAATCTATGAATTTTTGCAATGTGAAGGGCAATGGCAGTTCAGCCCATAACAACAAATGTTGGAGTTTTAAAATTTAAATATATTGGAGTGAGAGAGGGCATATGTAAGAGAGTGTAATCCTGTTCTCATGTAGCTTACCGTTTAAGAAAGGGATCACGTGAGAAACAAACCAAAGAATTAATTTTTCAATAAACTAGGGATGATAATTGCTAAGAAGGAAAATTAAGTGGGGCGAGAAGATAGAGAATGACTGAGGCGTGTGTGCTGTTTTGTATGGGCTGAAAAGAAGGCTCTTTGTGATGTGACATTTGAGCAGGAAGGAAGATCTGAAGGAAACAAGTGCAGGGAGCCATGCACATATTACTGGGCAGAGAAAGCACAAGTGCACATGCCCTGAGGCAAGCTAGTAATTAGCATATTTAAGGAACAGTCAGGATACCTATGTGACTGGTGTGAACAGTAGGAAATGAGATCAGAAAGGCATTAAGTAGAAGCTCTTTTATCTGGTGAACTTGTGACTCTAACTTATTTAATTAATCAAAAGTTGATGATATTAGGGAATTATGTGATACCTACATAGTCATTTTATCCTATTTTTCCTTTAAAAGGGGAGGTCCAATTTACAGAGAGTGAAATGCACTGATCTTAAGTGCACAGTTCAATGAGTTTTCGCTATTGTAAAACCTTGTGTAACTCATACCAAGTTAGAAACTACATCTAAAATAGTTCTGTCCTGTGGTGCTCTTGTTCTCCAATCCCCTGAACACCTACACACTGAACATGCAATGCTTCTGCAAGGGTGGGCAAGGAGAATCCTCATTATTTTTTCTGGCTCTTTGAATGATGTTTCTGATGATAACAATATGTGTTACTACTAATAATAATAACGAATGTATATTGAGTTCTTATGTGCCAGGCACTGTTATAAGAGGTTACATGTTACATCCCTGTACTCATCCTAGCCTTACAAGGTAGCTACCACCATTCACATTTTGTGAATAGGACAACCAAGGCATTAAACATTTAAGGAACTTGAATCAAGTTACATAATTAATGAGTGTTGGAACCCGGACTCAAATCATGACAATGTAACTCTGAAATGTTTTCTCTTATAGCCTATGTTAGGTTCTCCTAAGAGCTGAATTTTATGTTATTAATATTCTCTTTTCCCTTAGTTTATATGCAAATGAGGGCTTTTTTTGTTGTTTGTTTTAGTTTTGTTTATTGCTTCTCTTCTACCACCTTTTAGTAACAGGCATTTATTTAGAATTGTATTTGTTGGCTTCTTTGTCTCTTAGTTTATCTTTTAGTGTTATGTGATTATTACAGTGGACACTTTGGATTAGGCTGTGACTGGATTTCCTGGGTTTAAGTTACTTTTTATCTTTTTTTTCTTTGAGACAGAGAGTCTTACCCTTTCACCCAGGCTGTAGTGCAAGCGCATGATCTCAGCTCACTGCAGCCCCCACCCTCCAGATTCAAGTGAATCTTCTGCCTCAGCCTCTCGAGTAGCTGGGATTACGTCTGCCACCACACCCAGCTAATTTTTGTATTTTTAGTAGAGATGGTGTTTCACCATGTTGGCCAGGCTGGTCTTGAACTCCTGACCTCAGGTGATCCACTGCTGTCGGCTTCCCAAAGTACTGGGATTATAGGTGTGAGCCACCATACCTGGCCAATTTTTTACCTTTATTCATGCAGTGATCTGTTTTCTTGTTAGTTAGATCTGAAGCTAATTTGTGGTATTTTTTCAGTGCTTACTACATTTATCAGCCTATAAACCAAACTGCAAAATTATTTGGTCATTAGCTCACAGAAGCTCCTGCATAACTATTTAAAACATTTAAAGTGTGCTGAGAGCCTGAAACTTCTGGAGGCATTACCAGCAGCCTTAAACACTATTTTTCAGGATCCATTGTCAACCTCAAGTATAGCCTCATAAAATAGACTAAAAAAACTTGCTCAAATTACACAATTTTCTACAAAAGAATGTTTATGAGTACAGATTAAGAATATGTCTAATAGAAATTAAATTCCCTAAGTAATAACCTTCTAATTAAATAACAAATAAAAAATCAAAGCAAAAACAAAACATTTTTTCTTCTTAATTTACCAGCATAGTTACAAAAACCTTAAACTTTATCTAGATTTTATTTCTTATATTTAAAAACAATTTCTGATAAAGATAGGAAATATGGTACATATTTTCAAGTAAAAATCCTATAATATAGACTGTCTTGCTGATATCATTACTTAATGTTTTCAAAACAATTAGGAAAAGGGTAATAGTATTGGATAGAAAAGGCTGTAGTTTATTCAAGTTGGTCATGCTCCACATTGGCTTGGCAAGCCAGGGGATATTGCAGAACTTGGATTTTCTGACTGTTTGAGAAACAGAACAGTATTTACAAATAAATAGGGACTTCCTGGAATAGAAACACAATACAGATGCTGATTCTCTTAAATAAACCTGGGCCACCAACTGTGCTTATGTTGATTCCTATTCTGTGTTTAAAGTACCATTTTTCTGCTCAGTTTTCTTCTCTTTAGAGGAATGTTGAAATACAAGATATGAGATTATTATTTTGTAAGTACCAGGGGATTCGATTTCGGTGAAGGATAAAGTTTAGGCTGTTTTCAAGATATAGGTAAAATTTAAAAACTTAAAAAATACAAGGATAGTCCGTTTAATAATTAGATAAGTTGAAACAGCAACTTTATCACATGAAATATTATAGTTAGACTTTTTTCCATGCTAATGTCTTAATATATAGTGCTAGCAGGCTATGAAATTAGGATAATTTGAATACTGCTTGAAGTGGCAATAATATGTAATTTTGATTTTTTATTATAACTATAGTTTAAATTAAATTCTCAATAACC
This sequence comes from Ateles fusciceps, assembly GCA_036589455.1. NCBI lineage: Eukaryota > Metazoa > Chordata > Mammalia > Primates > Atelidae > Ateles > Ateles fusciceps. The sequence continues at coordinate 8,744,084 of JAZHEH010001266.1, read as the reverse complement.
TCAACTGTTAGGCTCTTATTAGAAAATGACTTATCTTAGACATTTTAACGTTTAATTAATACTAAATGATTTCAGATTTTCTATGATAATATTCTTCATTTGTCTTAAACAATTTTTTAAATTCTTTGTCTTGCTTAAGCCTCACAGTATTTTGTGAGATGGATGGGGCAGGAAATATAAGCAAATGAAACACTGAGTAGCAAGATTCCAACCTAAGGTCATCCCTATATTTGATGACAGAGCCAGGGATGGTGCTGTCTACATCTTCCAGGATCATTTATGTATAAGGTACTCCTTCTAAACTTGGGGATAGCCAGGTAGTGACCATCAGTGTTATATGTACTTCTCCATGGGATTATTTTCTACAATAAACTGAAAAATACCCTACCTTTGGCTCTAAAACAGAAAATTTGATAGCTTAAATTGGTTCATATCTCAAATTTAGAAAAGCATGGACACAGTAACAGGAAATAAATATGGGAGAATTAATCCCTTATTATCAGGTTTAGAGGCTGATTTCCAATATTTAGCTATCATTTTTATAGAAAATTAAAGTGGAAATGAAACAAAGTATATAATAACATGTCACTTTTTTCTAAGGAAAAAAACCCCAAATGTCATGGAATCCATGTTTAGATTTACATATATCTCTCCATTTTTAATACATATATTCCGAGTAAATATATATGTAATTTTTTGTAGTTACTAAAATAAAATCTGTTACAATAATTATTTTTTAACTGACATTTCATGTGAATTTTGAATTTTTTGCTAGTTTAGGTTGGTTATAACAGGCAACAGAATTTCTTTTGCTTTTTTTGTGCTGTCAGCTGCTGTTAATTTAAAGAGCTTGTGCTCAGCAAATTATACTTTGATGTTATTCTTTTGAAACAAATGTTTATGAAGTATTTCAAGTGTCTTTGTACTTAATTCTGTTCACCCCAGATAGCTCTGTCAAAACTTTGTCACTTATCTAATTCTCATCAATAAGTTTATATTTTATGTGATATTGTTTGAAATGTAACAAATGGTATCAAATTATATTTCATCTGATTTAATTACTTTATAGATATAAATTGGTTAACCAAGTGGTTAAACAAATGTAGTAGTATAAATAAAACAAATATGTATAAGGTATTAATTCTGTACTTACTTTGAATAATATCTCAATAATTATGTACATATCTATACCCTTTAGAATTCTTGCTCCAGTAATTGTAAATCATTTATATTAATATGTTTTACTCCTCTGATAAATTGTTTGGATGCTTGCTGTCTGTTTTAAATACACATCCATTGTGGATATTTTCTATGCAGATCAGGTGGGATTTTGGAGGCTAAGTAATATTTGATTTGTGTCTTGTAATTGCTCTACTTAAGAATTTAAGAACAATTTTCTTTTATATATGTATTTTTAATTTTATTTTTATTTATTTATTTTTTTGAGACAGAGTTTCACTCTTGTCACTCAGGCTGGAGTGCAATGGTGTGATCTTGACTGACTGCAACCTTCACCTCCCAGGTTCAAGTGATTCTCCTACCTCAGCCTCACGTGTAGCTGGGATTGCAGCATGTGCCACCATGCCTAGCTAATTTTTATAATTTTAGTAGAGAGAGGTTTCACCATGTTGGCCAGGCTGGTCTCGAATTCCTGACCTCATGTGATCCACCTGCCTTGGCCTTCCAAAGTACTGGGATTATAGGTGTGAGCCACCATGCCCAGCTCTGTTTTATATTTTAATAATTATCTGTTCTGCAAGATGATTTATAACTATCATCTTATGTAATCCTCCTAACAGATGAGGTTTAGGTTTGGCACTTCTGTCCTCATTACACATATGAGGAAACTATGGCTTAGAAAGTCTTCCATTCCTAGGAAATGTATAAACCCAGACGTATCTGTCTACAAAGGCCAGATCTTAGTCGCTGTGATATATTGTATCCCAGATGATTTCCATTTCAGTATTATTGGCTAGTGAGAAGTACTGAATTAGAGTAAAGTCAGAATTGCATTATTTGACAGCCTGATGCTATAAAGAATACCATGATAAGACTTTAAGGTAATTACAATACAACTTGAAGAAATCAAACAGTTTGTGAAGGGCCTAGTAGAAAAGTGGCAGATCTAGTATTAGGTATTGAAATGTTAGCCAACTAGCTTACTATCAACTTTCGTTTATTTAGGCTTTTAATTTTGGATTTGAAGACTTGAGTGCTGATGTATTTGAGAACATCCATTAAGTCATACATTTCATATTATATGTTCTTTATGCAAATGTGTACAATTAATGAAATTTTTTTCTCTTTTTTAATACAGTGGAATGCATCCTGCTTTATTCTTGGAGTTCACCTGTGTGGCTTGGATTTATCACAGTAGCATTTGTCTTCAATCTGTGTGTTAACTAGAAATCAAGGAAAGACATGAGGAGATTTGTTTACTGCAAGGTGGTTCTAGCCACTTCACTGATGTGGGTTCTTGTTGATGTCTTCTTACTGCTGTACTTCAGTGAATGTAACAAATGTGATGACAAGAAGGAGCGATCTCTGCTGCCTGCATTGAGGGGTAAGTGCTCATGAAGCAAATACTGTTTTTATAGAGATAAGAAGAGTGGTGACTTGACAAAATAAGAAACTTCAGAATCAGAAGAGTTTTGCCTTAGTGAGTTAGAAGAGTGTATTGGCAGCACTAGTAATGCACATTTAACCATGGAGAAGTTACTTTACCTTTCTTGGTCTTAGGTGCCTTCTTGGAAGAAATGAGAAGAGTTTGCTAACCTCTAAGATACCATTCAACCTAATACAGTTCAGTGTTCTGTGATTGTATGAAAAGCACAGCTTAGTGAACATTCAAACTGGGCAGAATTTTAAATCTAGGCTCTGAGAAGCCAAAAGCCTTTAAAGACCAAGCACATAACATAAAACGGAAAAAATACTGAAGTGAGACAGGTGGCGATTGTAGCAAACGAACTGTGCATGAATGATACCGCTAAAGACTTACAAAACAGTTGAAATAAAACAACCAATTTTTAAAACAAAACACATGGTGGTATTCAGATTCACCAGATTGCTGGCTGTATGCTAAGTGAAAAGATAATTTCAAGTCTACTAGAAAATTACTTTAATTCAGTATTTTCCTCTTGAGGGACCAGTTTCAAAGACTAAATACGAATATAAACATAATAATGTGTATGAATGGTTATTTATCAAGTAAAGGCATAGACATTTGTTTTCTGCGAAGCTATTCCAACAGTTTTCTCTATGCTTTCTTTTTTGTTGACTTCAGGATCTATAAATACATTTCTAAAATATACTTAGAAAATGGAATACTTCTAAAGTGTAAGAGTACTCAAAATTAGTTTTATTCTCTTTGAACTAACATATCCTCTGGCAAAAGTTTTCTGCATAAATCTGACAACAGGCAAACTTCAATTGAAGTTTGTGAAATGTTTGTACTTTTCAGAAAAGTGGATCTAAATTATCAAGGTGAGATTTTCGTTTATATAATGAATGTGATCTGCTTTTAATGTTATAGATATTTTTGAGATTAATAATAAGCAGAATTTCATTAACACTATCAGATTATATGAAGTTTAGGAAAACAGAAGAGCATTTCCAAAATTTAATTTTTGTTCAGAGTATTTTAGACATGTTGAATTCGCTTTAGATTGCAAAAATACTCTTGTTTAATTGGAGAAATTCTGAATAGCTTTCTTTTTAGAAAAAATAAATCTTTCATTTTAGTTTTTGACTAATACGAATAATTTAAAAAAATACTTTGGAAGTGACTGATTCTAGACCCGTTTAGGTGGCTTGCATGTGTGTGTGTGTGTGTGTGTTTTTTAAATGCCTTGATACTAAAGTTATTCTGAGACAGGAACATTATGAGTCCATCAGTTTTTAACAAATGAACATGGGGAATGATTTGCTGATCTTCCGTTAAAAACCCAGAATTAATCAGCCTTCTCAGCTTCTTTGTCAGATCAGTTGAGTTGCTGCTTGGCTGAAAGTAAAAAGTGTTTTTGATGGATTACATCAGTTTGGAATGATCACTCTGTCATTTGTTGAAGGAAACCATCTAGGTTGGTCACAAAAAAAATGTTATAATCCGATTCAGCAAAACTTTGATAGCCTTTTCTGCAAGTAACAAAAAGGTATAGTTTTGCTGATTTATGTCCGTAATGCTCCTTAGGTCTTAAATCTCAAAATGCGAAATTTAACAATGGAAGGCAAAAGTAATAACTTTTCTTTTTACTTAAATTGTAAAATTAAACTATTGTTCTCTTTGCTTACAAGACTTGTTATTTTAGTTCATTTATGTTGTTAAAAAATATAGACTTGGTGGCTAATAGAGAACAGAAATTTATTTCTTGCAGTTTTGGGGGCTGAGGATTCCACGATCAGGGTGCTAACAGATGCAATGTCTGATAAGGGCCTGTTCTTTATAAACAGCAAATAGTTGAGGAACCTCTCTGGGGCATATTTTATAAGGGCACTAATTCTATTCACGAGGGTTCCATCTTCATGACACAATCACCCCCCCGACAAAGGCCCCAACTCCTAATTATTATCACTTTGAAGTTAAGATTTCAGTATATGAATTTTGCAGAGACATAAGCATTCAGTCCATTGTACTAGTTTAGTTTTATATTAATATTATTTGTCTTGAATAAATGGAAAATAGACTTGAGGGTTTTAATTTCATTTTCAACTGTCACTTATTACTTCAGAATTTTACTTTCGGAATTTGCACCATGTATTCAAAATATTTTATTTGTAAGCAGATGATGCTGTACAAAGTGTACCTAACTGAAATTTTCATGTTTGAAGTCTGCTAAAAACAGGCTTTTTTTTACTTAAAAAAAGATTCTCTGAAGTTGTGCATCTCCATTATAAAAGCAAAGGTTTTGGAGTAGGCAGCTTCTAAGATCCTTTATATGTCTAAATTTTAAAAAATTCCTAAGGACCCCAATATTAGCATGTACTATTAATTTTTGAGATATTTTCATTCATTAATTCACTCATCAATTAATTACTTAGTAAGTTTTTACTATGCAAATCCTGGGGATATAACTGAGGTCCCTGCTGTTTGGGACATAAAGGAACAAGGCTCCCCACCTGCCATGGAGCTTAAAGTCAAATATATAGTAAACATTTTTCTCTTTCTCTTTCTATATGTATTTCTGTGACTGTGTGTGTGTAGTCATGTGCCATATAATGATTTTTTTTTGTCAACAACTGCCTGCATATATGATGGTGGTCCTATAATATTTTAAAATAATGATCAGTGATGTTAAGCTTTTTTCCTTATGATTGTTGGCTGCATGTATGCCTTCTTTTGAGAAGTGTCTGTTCATGTCCTTTGCCCACTTTTTAATGGTTTTTATCTTGTAAATTTGTTTAAGTTCCTTATAGATGCTGGATATTAGACTTTTGTCAGATGCGTAGTTTGCAAAAATTTTCTCCCATTCTGTAGGTTGTCTGTTTACTCTGTTGTTAGTTTCTTTTGCTCTGCAGAGGTTTTTAGTTTAATTAGATCCAATTTGTCAGTTTTTGCTTTTGTTGCAATTGCTTTTGGTATCTTCATCATGAAATCTTGGTATGTGCCCATGTCCTGAATGGTATTAGGTTGTCTTCCAGGGTTATTACAGTTTTGGGTTTTACATTCAAGTCTTTAATTATGAAATGAATGACTGAATATATATTAAACTAAAAAGGTAAAATAAGTTACAAGTGATTCCAAAACAAAATTGATATTAGGATCAGGAAGAAGAGGAAATTGGATCTAGAGTTTTAGATAAAACTTCTCAAGCCAGGCATGGTGATTTGTGCCTATAATTCAGGTACTCAGAAAGCTGAGGTTGAGGATTGCTTGAGTTCAGGAGTTTGAGTCCAGGCTGGGCAATATAGTGAGACTCCGTCTCAAAAAAGAAAAAAAAAAAAGAACCTTCAGAAAGGCTGTAACATTAAAATTGAGGTTTACAGCCTTAGAGTAGGAAATAACTAGTAAAAAGCAAAAAAAAAGAAATACTAAAATTTTAAAGAAATGATAAAGATTCCAGTAAACCCAGGTTACTTATAAAGGAGAAAAATACAGAGTGGGGATTTGACAAGTAACAGCTCTTAAAGTGTAGAGTAATTAAGGCTATATAATTGGAACAGAGAAGCACAGGGGGAGACAAGTTATCTGAAGGAAAAGAATTAGCCCTCGGATGTCAAACCACATGTGTTTGGAACATTCAATATATGACAAGAGAGGCACTGCAGATCAATGGGAAAAGAGAGGCTGTTCAGTAAGTGGAACTGAGAATAAAATGGTAATCCATGTGGAAAGAGATGAAATTGGATGCCTAACTCATTTCAAAAAGTTTGGGTTTAGGACTTAAATGTGAAAAACAAAACTAAAACTTTTGCAGAAAAATATTTAGACAGCTGTAAGACATTGGAATAAAAAATTCTTAAAACATAAAAAATTACTACAAAAAATAATGATAATTTGACTGTGTTAAACTTGAGAAAGTTAGTTCATCCAAATGTACCTTAAAGAAGGTAAAAAGAGAAGTTAAAAATTGTAGAATATATTTAAAGAAAACAATTGACAAATTATTAAGTATATATAAATAACTTTGTATGTATCAAGTATATATAAAATTTTTCTATAATAATAGAAGCCCAAATAACCCAATAGAAAAAAGTGGGTAACAGAAATGAGGTGACACTTCATAGAAAATGAAACGCATATGGGAAATAAACTTGTGAAGATATAATTAACAACAGCTGTACTAGGCAAAATGCAGATTGGGGTAAAGTGATGTATCACTTATATTTAGTTGGTAAAAACTAAAAATGACTGATAATATCAATTTCTAAAGGTGATGTGTCTATTTTTAATAACTTCAGATAACAGTTGGGCATTATCTCTGAAATCTAAACATTCATATATAACTCAGCACTTACAGTCATATACCCAAGAAAATTTCTTCTGCATAAACGAAATGTCCATAGCACTATTATTCATACAAATAAAGCCTGAAAATGACTGATCAATCTATTAGTGGAAAAGTTGATGAGTAAATGTTAGTATATTAGTAGAAGGAAATCTTGTATGTGATTAAAATGAATGAACTTCAGAGACTTTCATCATGATTGAATCCTGAACACATAATAGTAAATTATGTACAAAAAGTATCTATTGGGTACTATATTCACATCCTGGATGACGGGATAATTTGTACCTCAAAAACCTGAGCATCACACAATATATCCATGTAACAAACTTGTGCATATACCCCTGAATCTAAAATAAAATTGTAAAAAGAAAAAAGTTATATCATTCAAAGATTATGTACAGTATAATAATGCTTAAAACACTAAAAATAACTAAAATTTAAAAAAATAATAGAATTTAAGAATATAAAGAGATACAATAAAACAACAAAACCCAAGCAAGGCTAATTATGAATAAGGGAATTAGGATGTTGTCTGTAATGTGTGGGGGGAGATTGGGGTATGAGATGTGGGTGAACATTTTGACTAATGTAGTGTATTATTACAGTCCTAGACTTGATTTGGATATGGGTTTGATGTGTCTTTTTCATTATGTGGGTAACTAAATGAATGAATAAATACACTGAATGGATTTTAGAAGTGGGAAGTCACTGAATGGACTTAAAAATCAAAGCAAACAGGATCAGACTTGTGTCACAGAAAGATTGTTGTGGATACAATGTAGAGAATGGATTGGAGAAGAGCTGTTCTCTCCAGAGGGTCTGGGTAGGAAACTGTGGCAGTATTCCATGTCTTCTGTGTAGGAAATGATGCCTGCTTAGAGCAAAATAGTGCTAAATGAGGTGTGAGAGAAGTAGGTAAAATCAAGAGGCATTTAAGATATGAGAGTAAAAGAGCTGGATACTTGCTTGATGCTGGCAGATGTAGGAGAAGGGAGTGTCAAGGTCAAGTCTGTGGATTTTTGCAGGACTTTGATCCAATTTCCTAAGAGAAGGAAGAATGTAGGAGATGATTTGAGGGTAGACATTGAGTTTATTTTGGAGTTGCTGAATTTGAGATGCCTGTTAGGCCTCTGACAGGAACTGTTCAGGAGGAAGTTGGCTACATCATTGAACTCTAAATATCAAACTTAAAACAGTCACTTTAATGGACATTTTTCTAAAATGGATTACATTATCATCTCCTTTTTAAAGATGAAGTTTATGGACTATAATGGAATATTTGTTACAGAGTCAGTATTATCATTTTACACATCAATCATTGAATGATGCTGTAAAAAAGAAAAGATTTCAGGGACTTTATGGGAGGATGTAGACCTATTTCAATATTAGATACAGACCCATGCACATGATTTGTTTTTCTGTTTTCTAAAGGACTGCTCTTGGGTAAGGTAAGTACTTGTTAGGGGATGATATTAACCCTTTTGTGCCACTCTGATGCCACCTGGAATTAAAGTGCACTAAAAATATAAGTGGTATGGAATACTAAGTGCTGCCACTCCCACTTTGGCAGAGTTAGAATAGGTATTTGAGAGTATAGGTATTTAAAAAGGCCAATGATGCCACAGTGCACCTGCAAACACTTTGTGGAAATTTGAGGGCATGTGGTAGGTTTGTATGGGCATTATGACATAGTGAATCCTTGTCCTGACTCACCAACTTATGGCCTATATTCTCAGGCAAGTTAATCTCTCTGGACCTCAGTTGCAATATGTAATATGAAATGAATATGAACCATGATTTTTAAAATCATGCCAGTCCAAAGTGAATGATTGTATTCTTCTAGCTTTAAGAAAATAAGCCTATAGAAAACAAACTTTATTATCTGGCTTTTGGTTATTCTATAGATAATACTTAGTTTGAGATGAGAAATGGTCCTACAGAGATGACATAATGCGAAGGGATCTGCTTAGAAACTCCAGAGGTTTCTTATCACAGAGGGCAAAAGGGACATAATGTTATGATATGTGTTAGTTGGGGCTCTCTAGAGGGACAGAATAGGAGAGATGTATAAATAAAGAGGAGTTTATTAAGGAGTAGTAACTGACACAATCACAAGGTGAAGTCCCACAATAGATCGTCTGCAAGCTGAGGAGCAAGAAAACCAGTCCAAGTTCCAAAACCTCAAAAGTAGGATAGCCGACAGTGCAGCCTTCAATCTGTGGTTGAAGTTCCAACAGCCCCAGGCAAACCACTGGTGTAAGTCTAAGAGTCCAAAAGCTGAAGAGCTTGGTGTTCAATGTTCGAGGGCAGGAAGCATCTAGTACAGAAAAAAGATGAAGGCCAGAAGACTTAGCCAGTCTAGTCCTTCCACTTTCCTCTGCCTGCTTTATCCTAGCCTGATGACAGCTGATTAGGTGGGTGCCTATCCAAATTGAGGGTGGGTCTGCCTTTCCCATTCCACTGACTCAAATGTTAATCTCCTTTGGCAACACCCTCACAGGCACACCCAGGAACAAAATCTTGCATCCTTTAATCCAATCAAGTTGACACTCAATATTAACTGTCACATGATATTCTAGAAGGCAAGGAAACCTACCTACCTTTGTCTTATTCTGAACCTTAAACATATGACATATGCATAGGAAATGAAATGAAATTTACTTGAAAAAGGGGGAAAAATAGCAGAGCAAGAATTTCTGATTCTATAGAAAAAGATACATACATTAGTCAGTAATAACACAGTAATACTTTTAAGTATCAACTATTCTATTTACAAGTGCTAGTAAATTCTCATTAAAAAATCTGTAAAGTTGGCATTATTATTATTTTACATATGAGGAACTAAGGCAAAGAGAGGGTAAAGATGTCTTCCGGAACTTTTACAACCAGTGGAACAAGCTTTGGTTGTTATAGTGTAAGTTCACAAAATAATTCTGTCATTGGTAAGTGCTAATTTGCATTGGAATTCAAGTACTGTGGTTTCATTTGGATACCAGTGTGGAGATACACATTCTGAAAACTCAATGTTTTGTCTTTGTTCTCAGAGACACTCTACACCCTCCAGATCTCCTTAGCCTGTAGGATGTGTAAATCTTAGCCTGGAAAATATTTACTAGTGATCATTCTGCTTGCAGATAATTAGTAAGACAGTTATTACCTTCTCTGGCATTTTAAGGTTTGCAGAGTTACTCTTACTCACTTTTGTTCCTCATACCTCCCCAGTGCTGCTCTGAATTGGGGGATATCAAGAAAATGAGTGGAATTGCTGACTAATGATTTCAGTTCAAAATCTCTACATTTTTCTTGGTGCTGCCAGGGAGGCTAAGGTTTCTACTCATAAATTCAGGGAGACAGGTGGCCTTGCTCTCTTGCATGTTTGACAACAGGCTATTGTGTCAGCCTTTTCCTTTTTTGCTTTTTAAATTATCTCCTCCTTATAGCCATACATTCATTTATTAAACAAGAAATGTTTGCTGATTTTGTCCGATTAATCTTTGATGTTTTGGGGGAGACCGGTTTCTTTGGAAAACTAAAGACTGGTGAATTAATGCAATAAAACTAAAAGCTTATTTTTAAAATGTATGGTTTCATCCTTTGCAGGATAGGTAGAAGGGTATGATTGATTAAAATGCATTGTCAGTATTGGAATAGCCCTTAATATATTCTTATAACCACTGGAATGTTCAGATTATAATACTTGTAATCTTAAAAAAATGGAATATATCAACACAATTAATTTGGATTAAGGGCATATATGTCCCAGATAATTTTCAATCAGTTCTGTATACAGTTTACAAAAAGTAATAGGCCTTATAAAATTTTGACGTCTGATATTTGCTTTTCTCTTTCATACTGTTATCCACAATTCACTCTGAATCTTTTCCTCTTCTACACAGGCATAGTAATGTCAGGAATAACAATAAATTATGATCAATATTATAATATATTTTAATAAATAATTATAATAATCATTAAAATAAATAAATAATGAACAATTATTAGGTTTACTGTGCTAGGTGATTTAGAATCATTTTGAGTAACTTAAAAAGCAGCATTAAAAGAAGGTCCTATTATTGTACTCGTTTATATATGAGAAACTGGACTATGGAAAGATTAATGAAATTCCCCAAGGTTACAAACCTCTAGTAAGAGGGAAGAAAGGACTCACAGCTGGTTTGTCAGACTTTTGAGCCCATATGTTGAAACAGTAAACTGCTGTGCCCCTGGCCCAGGCATGCCTAGACTCCTTTTAGCCGAAGTAATCATAACATTTATATACTATTTTTGAAATATTTATAGAAACAGGAGTATTTCTGAAGGACATAGAAATTGCCATTGACTTTGGGTAAAATATGTATTATTTAATAGGAAAGTGAAAAGTACCTTTGCCAGTCTCACCAAGCCTTATTTCAGACTAGCAATTTTGCGTTTATTGAGTCTCTAAAGACTACTGATTAATTTAGATTACAGTTTTTTTCAGCAGTGAGTTTTGGGGGCAACCTAACAAGTCTTAGAAAAACTAGTTAAAAGTTGAAAGCAATAGTGAAACACTAATTTTTCCCCCAAAGCTTAATAAAAATAATTGATACCATTCATTCATTCAGTAGAGGTACCGGAGATATGATGCGTACATAAATAATATATTACAAAAATAAAATGGTGTCTACTGTAAGATAGGTGCCAAATAAACTTTTGTAAGAGTTAAGAGGCCTTGAAATATGAGAGTTTTATGGACATGTGAAAATTGGGAGAGAAGGGATAGCAGAAGGAAGTGAACTACTAGGAGAAGCATGTTGCCTTTCCCAAAATAGGGATATAAGAAATCAGTGAATTAGTTGATAGGATCAAACATAAAAGGGTTTCTAGATTGTAGGTTGAACATTAGGAGAAAGATAGATTTTAAAGGACTGAGTGCTAGGGAAAGGAATTTTAACCTCGTTCTCTAGGAAAAGAGATCATTGATGGTTTCTCTAAAAAAAAAAAGTGTGGATTTGATGCTGAGCAGGCAAGCCCCAAAGTGGATCTTAGCCTGTAAATGTTCTCGGTTTTACCGAGGAAAGAATTCAAGGGCAAGCCAGAGGTGGAAGAAAACAGTTTTATTGAACAGGCAGTGATATAGCTCTGGTGGGGTTACAGCTCTGTGAGTGCCAAGGAGTACTTGATCACTTCTACTCTCATCTGGCTAAAACCATCCAGCTGGCTACAATTCCCTTGACTTGAAGTCCTCTGGCTCTTGGGGCCCTACCAAGGGACACGATGGACCCAGAGCAGGCAGCACACTACTCTAGCATTGGTACAGGACAAAATAAAAGCTTGGCATCGACACTGCCTTCAGCACACCCTAACAAAAAAGGTGGGATACAAAAACAAAAAAAAAAAACAAAACCAAAATCCATAGGTCAAAGGGAATGGCGTTGGGCAGGTACCTGCAAGCCTCAAAACCCTAAAAACCAAAAGCCAAAATGAGGTTACACATCAAGGAACACCGATAGCATACAATTAAGCTATGTTGGGAGATAACACTGCTCCCACAGACCTCTAAGATAAAATATTTTAGCATTAGGCCACAACAGCAGTCGTAATCAGAGCAGAAAAACTCAAAGGACCTAGCAAAAAAGATAAAGGAGAGAGCTACACGAATCTGAGAAGATTTCAAAGGAAATAGATCACAGGATTGGAAATAAAAATTTCTGGTAATTTAGCAAATTAATACCTTAAGAAAATTTGGTTCAGACACAGAAATCATTTTCTAAAAAGTCTGTTATAGACAATTTCCTTTTAATACTTCCATACATTCATCTTTACAAATTGTATCAAGACTTATGCAGATCATCTATAACATGCATGAATGTTCTGACTGGTTCTATACTGCTTACTTTTTTAAATAACCAGTCATTTTACTTTAGGACAAGAATTTACGAGATCCCTTCTTTTATGAAATTATTCTTTCTTTATATCCTTCCTTGCAAAATAATAACAAATCTTCTATTCATGATGTTCTCTACATCTCTCTTTTTTACTCACTGGTTCCTTCATATTTTGAACCTCCCTTTTAACAACTTCCAAATTAGACAGAATTATTTTTCCCAATAAAGAATACATTTTTTGGCATATTTTATATAAAACTAGGAAGTAAGAAATCCTGAACTGTCCACCAGACACTGGCATTCTAAGATGAGCATCATTCTATCATTTAAGACTTTAAACCACATAATAAGCTCACTGTATTTAAGCATCTATTCCATTCTTTCACTTTTAACAGTTTTATGTGGACTATCTCTGAGAACCAAGATACTGTGCAAATCTAGTCACCATTTAAAGCCATGTTAACCATTTTAAAGCCTGTGATCATCAATGATTTACCAAGGTAAAAATATTAATGTCAAATTTCAGAAGATATAACATTATCTTCAAACTAATAAGCTCTGACTAATCTTATTTATGAACACTCTTTTATTTATAAGCCAATTTGATAGCATGCTAGACAAAACACATATCACAATACCTGTATATATACCTAAACAAACACATTAAATAAAGTTACCTGTAGAAGACAACTAGATTAAATTGTTTACAAAATTGGTACATCTACTTGGCCAAATTTTGTTTGCCCCAGTAGATATGAAAACAGGAAGAGGCAGAGAAGGGGATCAAATAGTATCAAATAATGAAGGGAGGGAACAAACGACACTACTCAAGGGGAGACCCTGGAAACCCTGAGCCATCACAGAGCTCACCCAACAGTGGAATCAGTGAAGAAAAATGTTCAGGCAGCTGCTTGTCTGCCACTGTGGGAAGGCATCTGCTGGGTCAGTGGTTCAAGACTCCCAATAAAGTTACTTGAACATGGCAGTTTGTTGGGGCTGGAGAAATTTAGCTCTAGAATTGATGGAGAGCTTATAGTGAGTGCCCAGTTAACAATTGCTGATTGAATAATGAATGCATGATAAGCCTGGTACTCTGTTTTCAGGATCATAGAGTAGCCACTTTATGTATATAAGTAAGAAACTTGATGTAACTTAATATAACATGCATGAATGTGACTCGTTCTATATTGCTTATTTCTTAAATAATCTGTTATTTTACTCTAGGACAAGAATTTACTATATGAGATCCCTTCTTTTATAAAATTACTATTTCTTTATATCCTTCCTTGCAAAATAATAATAAATCTTCTATTCATGATATTCTCTATCTCTTACTCACTGGTTCCCTCATATTTTGAACCTCCCTTTTAATAACTTCCACATTAGACACTCTCACTAAGCTATAGGCTTAAAAAATTGTTTAGTTTTCACACAACCCAAATGTAGAATATTTCGTGGCCCATATAATTTGATTTATAGCCCAAATTGGGCAAATTTATAGCCTGGAGATGATATTTATTACTTCAGAACCTGCCTTGTGTTACATTGTATATACTTTCACTGACTCCATGATACACGTTAGTTTTCATCAGATCACTGCATATTGACACTGTAGTAGTAAGGTAAAAGAGTAAAGCAAGTTCTAGATGGAATAGACATATCATGTGGTGTATGTGGAATAAATCAGTACAGAGAGGACTCAGCAGGAGCACTCATGAAAATAAGATTGAGGAACTTTGAAAAAGATGGAGATGGGTGATATATTTGACTTATGTGTAAAAAGCAGCTAGTAAATGGAGACAATAGCAAATGAAAATAATAAAGTAATGTTGGAAAGTTTTAAGAGTGAAAACTTCAATCAAAAAGGAAAACTACTGAAATGCAATTGTAGAACAGAACTTATGGTTTGGCCAATAAGTAAAACTCCATGTAAGTATAGCTTTGAGAATAATTAAGGAACTTTATTTTAAAATCAACTTTATTGAGGTATATGATAAAAAGTTCCATTTGAATTGTACAGTTTGATGAGTTTGGACAAATGGATCCCAGATTTAATCTCACAATCATGACTCCTCCTGCACAATGTCCCTCATACCTCTAGGCAGTCCATTACTCCACTCGGGGCCTGATGACCACTGATGTGGTTTTCGTCACTGTTAGTTAGCTTTGTCCATTCTAGCAAATATGAAAAATTGAATTGTATTACTCAGCATAAGTATTTTGGGATTAATCATGTTATTGGGTGTATCAGTGGTTCTATTGCATAAAAAATTCTGTTGTATGGTTGCTTTATTTCATGATGCTATAAGAGAACATGTGGAATGGGTAATTATTAAAGAACAGAAATTTATTTCTTACACTTTCAGAGGCGTAGAAAGCAAAGATCAAGGTGCCAGCAGGATTGTTCTCTAGTTCCAAGTTGGTGCTTTGCTGCTTTTTCCCCCAAAGAGGAGGAGGATTGTTGTCTTGATGTGCCACTATCAATCCTTTTAGTAGAGGCATTAATTCTATTAATTAGGACAGAGGTCTCCCTTTTAAACACCTAAGAGTCTCCATCTCCCTATTTCTCCATGCTGGGGGGTCAAGTTTCCAACATATGAATTTTGGGGAAACATTGAGAGCATAGCATGTGGATAGAGTAAAATATCACTATTCTTTCACTAGCTGGTGGACATTTTAGGTCGTTTCCCTCTTTTCATTATTATGAATAAAGCTGCTACATTCATACACAAATCTTTGTGTGGACA
Organism: Ateles fusciceps; assembly: GCA_036589455.1. Taxonomy (NCBI): domain Eukaryota; kingdom Metazoa; phylum Chordata; class Mammalia; order Primates; family Atelidae; genus Ateles; species Ateles fusciceps. The sequence continues at coordinate 8,728,523 of JAZHEH010001266.1, read as the reverse complement.
TATGTTTTCACAACTCTTGGGAAAATACCAAAGGATGGAAGTGCTGAGTCATATGCCAAGTGTATGTTTAATTTTGTGAGATACTGCCAGTCTGTTTTCCCAAGTTGTTAGACTATTTTCTATTCCCATCAGCAATGTAGGAAATATCTAGTTACTTCACATCCTTGCCAACACATCATAGCCAGAATTTTAAGTTTTAGCCATTTTACTGAGTTAATTGTCGTATCTCATTGTGATTTTAATTTGGATTTCTTGGTAACTATTGATATTGAGCATCATTTTCTCTCTTTGTGTGTTTGTGTGTGTGTGTGTTGTGTGTGTGTGTCTGTGCGTGGCCAGACTTCTTTTATGAACTATATTCAATTTGTTCATTTTTTGAATTGGATTGTCTGTGGCTTGCCTTTTTTATTTTTCTAATGGGGTCTTTGAAAGAGCAGAAATGTTTAACTCTGATGAAATCTAACGTGTTTTTTTTCTTTTATGTTTCTTTTATTGTTCTAGCTAAGAAATCTTTGCCTATGCTAAGGCCATGAAAATTCTTTCTGGAAGATTTATGGTTTTAGATTTTAAGATTTGAGTTAATTTTAGGGCATAGAGGGTCAGGAGAGTCAAAGTTCCTTTTTTTTTTTTTTTCAAAAGAAACCCTCCATTCTTCAAAAATATGTGTCCCTTGAAGATAAAAAAGGCATGAGTTTTAGAAATAAGAACAGGATTTTTGGCCAGGTCCCAGTGGCTCACACCTGTTATCCTAGCACTTTGGGAGGCCAAGGGAAGGGGATTGCTTGAGCTCAGGAGTTTGAGACCAGTCTGGGAGACATGGCAAAACCCCATCTCTACAAAAAATACAAAAATTAGCCAGCCATGGTGGCGTCTGCGTGTAATCCCAGATACTTGGGAGGCTGAGGCACAAGAATCACTTGAACCTGGGAAGTGGAGGTTGCAGTGAGCCGAGATCATGCCACTGGACTCCTGCCTAGGCAACAGAGCAAGACGCTGTCTCAAAACAAAACAAACAAACAAAAAGAACAGCATTTTAATATATTTCTCAGTATTCTCTTATACATTTTTCTATTGCTAATATGAAAAATTTAGTTATGAATACTGGTTTATTTTTTAAAATTTATAATGTATATGTAATGTTATAAAATTCATTAGATAACTTAAAAAATATATAATTGTTACAGACCAAATCTTCTTTAGATATTTCATTTAAAGATAATGAAAAACCTATTTTGTTGAATTTCTTTCAAAAATAGTACTATTTATTTTTCTTGATAATAAAATTAATAAATATTGATTGTAGAAAAAACATATATACAAATAAAAAAATTAAATTTGAATTCCACCCAGATACTGACCTCACAGTAAAAAAAAAATGTTTTTAAATAATATAACATGGGCATTTTGTTGTTCATAAGATATTCTTTAAAAATATGCTTTTAATGGCTAGATAATATTTTGTCATATGTCTATATGGTAGTATTCATAACTATCATGAATTTTCATGTAAATTGCATCCAACTTTTTACCACTAAATAATGTTATAAATATATTTATGAAGTTATCTTTGAAAATGTGACTGATTTTTTATGTAATGGAAAGTATATTTCAGTATTTTTATGGATACATAACAGTTTTACATATTTATGAGGTACACGTGATATTTTGATACAAGCATACAATGTGTAGTGATGAAATGAGGGTAATGGAGATATATATCACCTCAAGCATTTATCATTTCTTTGTGTTAGGGCCATCCCAATTCCTCTTGTCTTGTTATTTTGAAATATGCAATAAATTATTGCTAACTATAGTTGTCCTATTGTGCTACCAAACACTATTTCTTCAGTCAAAACTGTATTTATTTTTTATTTGTTATTTTTTTGAAATGGAGTCTTGCTCTGTTGTCCAGGCTAGAGTGCAGTGGTGTGATCTTGGCTCTCTGCAACCTCCGATTCCGGGGTTCAAGCAATTCTCGTGCCTCAGCCTCTGGAGTAGCTGGGACTACAGGCATACACCACCATGCCCAGCTAATTCAAAACTGTATTTTGTACCCATTAACCAATTATTATTTTCTACCCCCACCACATTACCCTTCCCAGCTTCTGATAACCATCATTCTACTTTCAGTCTTCATGGGATAAATTTTGTTTTTAGCTCCAAAATGTGAGTGAAAAAATTTAATACTTATCTTTCTGTACCTGGCTTGTTTTAATAGTCTCCTCCTGTTCTATACATGTAATCACAAATGACAGAATTTCATTCTCTTTTATGGCTCAGTAATATCCATTTTGTATAAGTGCTATATTTTCTTTAGTCTTCCAGTCATGGATACTTGGGTTGATGATATAACTAGGTTATTGTTAGTAGTGTTGCAATAAATAAGGCAATGCAGATATCTCTTTGATATACTGATTTATTTTTTTTTTTGGACATATATTCAGCATTGGGATTGTTGGATCAGGTGATAGTTATTTTTAGATTTTTGATGACCCTTCATGTTTTTCTCCATAGTGGCTGTACTAATTTACATATGTACCAGCAGTGTACAAATGTTCCCGGTTCTCCACATCCTTGCCAGCATCTATTCTTCACCATTTTTTTAGTTGGATTATTTGTAGTTTTGGTCCTTATATATTCTGATTTTAATCCTTTGTCAGATGGATAATTTGTACATATTTTCTTCCATTCTGTGGGTTGTCTCTTTACTTTATTGTTTCCTTTGCTGAACAGGAGCTTTTTAGCTTTGTCTATTTTGTTTGGTAACCTGTACTTTTGAGATCTCACGAAAGAAATCTTTGCTCAGGCCAGTGTCCTGGAGTGTTTCTCCAGAGTTTTAATAGTTTCTGGTTTCTGGTCTTACATTTGAGTCTTCAATTTGTATTTGATTTTTGTATATAATGTGAGATAGGAGTCTAGTTTCATTCTTCTGCATGTGAATATCTAGTTTTCCCAGCACCATTCATTAAAGACACTGTCCTTTCCCCATTGTATTTCTCATTGCCTATTTCAAAATGAGTTTACTATAAATATGTGAATTTATTTCTGGGTTCTCTATCTTTTTCCATTGGCCTATGTATCTGCTCTTTTATGACAGCACCATGCTTATTTGGTTACTATAGCTTTGTAGTATAATTTGAAGTCAGGTAATGTGATGCCACCAGCTTTGTGCTTTTTGCTCAGGATTGCTTTGGCCATTCTGAGACATTGGTAGTTCCGTATAAAGTTTAGGATTATTTTTACTATTTCTGTGAAGAATGTCATTAGTATTTTGATAGGGATTGCAGTGAATCTGCAGAGTACTTTGGGTAGCATGGACAGTTTAACAATATTCTTTCAGTCAATTAACATGAAATATCTTTTCATCATTTTGTTTACATTTCCAATTCTTTCATCAATATTTTGTAGTTTTCATGTAAAGATCTTTCACTTCTTTGGTGAGTTAATTTCTAATATTTTATTTTATTTATATCTATTTTAAATGAGATTACTCTCTTGATTTCTGTTTTAGATTGTTCACTATTGGCCTATTGAAATGCTATTTGATTTATGTATGCTGATTTTGTATTCTGAAACTTTACTGCACTTATCAGTTTTAATGGTTTTTTTTTTGGTGGAATCCATAGTTTTTTTTTTCTAAATGTAAGATTGTAGTGTCTTCAAACAAGAATAGTTTGACTTCTTTCATTCTAGTTTTGATGCCTTTTATTTATTTCTCTTTTCTAATTGCTCTGGCTATGACTTCTAGTGTTATGTTAACTAAAAGTGGTGAAAGCAGTTATCCTTGTCTTGCTCCAGATCTTGGAAAAAGCTTTCAGTTTTTCCCTATTTAGTATGATACTAGCTGTGGGTTTTATTGTGTTAAAGTATGTTCTTCCTGTACCAATGTTCTGAGAGTTTTTATCATGAAGGAAAGTTGATTGAATTTTGTTGAATGGTTTTTTGATAGGTATTGAAATGATCATATGTTTCTCCCCCTTCATTCTGTTGATGTCCTATATCACATTTATTAATTTGCTTATATTGAGCTGTCCTTGTATCCCTAGGATGAATCCTATTTGATTATGATAAATAACTTTTTAATGTTTTGTTGAATTTGGTTTACTAATGTTTTGTTGAGGACCTTTGCATCCATGTTCATCAGAAATATTGGTGTGTAATTTGCTTTTTTTTTTTTTTTTTGTGTCATTGTCTGGTTTGGTATCAGGGTAATATTGGCCTTTTAGAATGAGGTTGAAAGTATTGCCTTCTCCTCAATTTTGTGGTATAATTTCAATAGTGTTAGCATTAGTTCTTTTTTAAATGTTTGTTAGAATTTGGCAGTGGAGCCATGAAGGCCTGGGCTTTTCTTTGATGCAGACTTTCTGTTATTTCTAACTTATTATTGGTGTATTCAGATTTTGTATTTCTTTATTTTTCAAATCTTGGTAGGCTTTATATGTCCATGAAGTTATCAGTTTCTTCTAGATTTTCCAATTTATTGACATAGAGTTGTTCATAATAATCTCTAATGATCCCTTATATTTCTGTGGTAATCAGTTTTAATGTCTTCCTTTTTACCTTGCATGTAATTTATTTGGGTCTTTTTTTTTCTTTTTAGTCTGGTTACAGGTTTGTCTGTGTTGTTTATTTTTTCTAAAAACAACTTTTAAAATCTATCTTTTATATTTTTAAGTATCAATTTTTTTTCTATTCTGATTTTTTTCTACTAATTTTTTGTTTCTTCTTGGTTTTCTAGTTCTGTAAGATGCATTAGGTTGTTAATTTGATGTCTTTCTACCTTTAGTTTTTTGCTATAAACTTTAATCTTATAACTGCTTTTGCTGTATAACATTGGTTTTGAAATGTTGGGTTTCCATTTTCGTTTGTTTCAATAAATTTCAAATATTTTTCTTTCATTGACCCAGTGGTTGTTCAGGAGGATATTAGTATATTTTTCAAAGTTCCTTTTGTTATTGATTTCTAGACTTACTCTATTGTGTTTTAGAAAAGACCCTTGATATGATTTCATTTTCTTTTCAAAATTTTTTTAACTTGTTTTGTGGCCTAACATGTGGTCTGTCCTTGAGAATATTCCATGTGCTGAGAAGAAGAATATTCCACAGCTTTTGAATGTAGTATTCTGTAAAATATCTATTAGGTCTATTTGGTCTACAACGAGGATTAAATCTGATGTTTATTTATTGATTTTCTGTTTAGATGATCTTTATAATGTTCAAAGAGGGGTTATGCAAGTCCCCAACTACTATTCCACTGGGGTCTATTTCTCTATAATAATATTTGTTTTATTTATCTGGATGCTTATTAGGTATATATATATTTACAGTTGTTTTATCTTCTTGCTGAATTGACCCTTTCATCATTGTATAATGATGTTATTTGTCTCTTTTTACTATTTTTATTTGAAATAATTTTATCTGATGTAAATATAGCTATTGCTGCTCTTTTTTTGTTTTCTATTTTCCTGGAATCTCTTTTTCTGTCTCTTCATTTTCAGTCTGTGTGTGTCTTAGTATGTGAAGTGAATTTCTTGTAGGCATATGGATGCCTCTTGTTTTATGTGAATCCATTCAGCCACTCTGTGTCTTTTGATTGGATAACTTATGTCCATTTACATTCAATGTTATTATTGATAGGTAAGGACTTACTACTGCCATTTTGTTGCTTGTTTTTTGATTGTTCTATAAATCCTCTCTCTTTTCTTCTTAAGGTTCTTCTTTGTGGATACATAATTTTATTTGGTAGAAAGTTTTAATTTTTTGCTGTTTGTACTTTGTGTATCTATTTTAGGTTATACTTTGTGGTTACCATAAAGTATAATATCTTATAACCAGTGATTTTTATACCAGTGACAACTTTACTCTGATCACAATGAAAAGGAAAATATAAGCAAAAAGAAAACAAACAAACAAAAAAAACAACTCTACACTTTCCTTCCATCCCCCCAACTTTATGACTTCCGTTGTCTCTACTTATATAATTTTATATTATCTGTCATATAACAAATTGTTGTAGTTACTGTTTTTTATAGGTTTGTCTTTTAATTTTCCTACTACATATGTGAGTGGTTCACACTCGGAAGTTACAGTTTTAGGGTATTCTGTATTTTTTTGTGAATTTACTTTCACCACTGAGTTGTATACCTTTAGATGATACTGTGTTGCCCATTAGTGTTTTCTTTCTTTCAGACTGAAGAACTTATTTTAACATGTCTTGTAAGATGGATTGGTGTTGAGATCCCTAGCTTTTGTTTGTCTGGGAAAGTCTTAATTTCTCCTAACTTTTCTGGAAACAATATTCAATATTCTAGGTTAGATTTTTTTTTTTTTTTTTTAGTATGTTGAATATGTCATCCAATTTCTTCCTGGCTTATCAGGTTTATACTGAGAATTCTGCTCCTAGATGTATCAGAGTTTCTTAATATGCTATTTCCTTTTTTTGTTGCTGTTGTTAGGATTCTTTTTTCTCCTTGACCTTTGAGAATTTGATTATTACATGCTTTAAGGTAATCTTATTTGGGTGAGATCTTTTTGGTGTTCTTTGATTTATTCTACCTGGTTATTCATATTTTTTCCAGGTTTGGGAGGGTCTCTGTTATCATTTCTTTGAGTAAACTTTCTACCTTGATCCATTTCTCTGTATCCTCTTTAATCCAGTAATTCTTAGATTATCCCTTTTGAGGCTATTGTCTAGACCTTGTGGAATTATTTCATTCCCTTTTTCTTTTTCACCCCTGACTCTGTATTTTCATACAGCCTATCTCCAAGTTCACTAATTCTTTCTTCTGCTTGGTCAGTTCTGCTTTTGAGAGACTCTGAGACATTTTTCAATTTGTCACTTGAATTCTTCTCCAGAATTTTTGCTTGGTTTAAAAAATATATTTCAATCATGTTGTTAAATTTCTCTGAGAGGATTCTAAATTCCTTCTCTGTGTTATCTTGAAATTTGTTGAACTTCCTAAAGACAGGTATTTTGAATTCTCTGTCTTTGCCACTCAAGGATTGGTCACTGGTGCCTTATTCAGTTCATTTGGTGAGGTTATGTTTTTCTAATGTCCTTGATGATTGTAGATGTTTGTTGATGTCTGGACATAGAAGAGTTAGGTGTTTATCACAGTCTTTGCAGTCTGAGCATGTTTGTGCTCATCCTTTTTTAGAGGGAGTTCCAGGAATTCAAAGGGATTGAGTGTTGTTACCTAAGCCTGTAGTCAGCTGTTTTCAGCAGTAGGGGGTCCCCCATAAGCCCAGCCACATTGTGGCTCTTAACTTTAATATACAGTCTTGGTGGATTTGGGGAAGACAGAGTATTCCTTGAGTTCCTAGGCAAAGCCTCTTGTTTTCTTCCCTCTCTTAAGGAGAAGGAGTTTCTCTCCATGTGGGACTGCTGGGAATTGAGGGAGGGGTGATACTTGAAACCACTGCCTTCTAGAGCAACACCGTAGTGGTGCTCACCCATAGACCACAACTACTATTGTCTGTCTGCCACGGATATTTTTGTCAAGGCTCAAGGCCACTTTAGTCAACAGATGGTAATTCCTGCTGAGACTCAGTCTAATGTGTCAGATCAGTGGACTCCCTTCTGGCCCATGGTGGGTCTAGAAATGCGCCTCAGGAGCAAAGGTCTGGAAATGGGCACTTCAGAGACCTTGCAGATGCTTTACTTTGCTATGATGAGCTGGTACCCATGTTGCAAGACAAAGTCTTCTGTACTATCTTCTCTCCTGACCCAGGCAGAAGAGTCTCTCCCAGTGCTGTACTGCCTACCGTTAGGAGAGGTCTGACACAGATACTCAGTTGACCACCACAGCTGTGTTGCTCTGGGATGTTCCCCAAGGCCACTGACTCTGAGACCAGCCCAGCACCAGAGCGAGACCAGGGACTGCAGTCACTGTGGCCTGTTGCCACTCAAGTATTTGGAGCCCCCAGGCCATTTTAGTCAGCCACAGGTAGTGCAGACTGGAATTAAGTTTCCTCCTACTGGGGCAGAGGATACCTCTCAGACCCAGTGGTGGTCTAAGTGCTCCCTCTGCGAGCACCAGCAGGATTTTTCCCTGTGTTGTGCTTTACTGTGACAGGATGGCCCTCACCTTCAGTGCAAACACCCACACGTTCTTTGCTGTTCCTTCTCTAAGCAACCAGATTCTTTCTCCAGACTGCTTCCTGGAGTTGGAGGAGGGGTGTTGCAGGCAATGCAAGACTGTCCTTTCTACCCCTTCAATGATTCTTTCTTTGTTATTATGCTGAATGAGGTATTGTGGTCCTTAACCTGCTTATCTGTTTTTTATGAATGTGCTTCCTTGCATAGACAGTTTTTGAGTTTGATGATCCTGTGGGCAGTAATCACTAGAGGGTTTTTTGGTCATTTTGTTTCACCTTTCTCTGAAAAGTAGTATCTGATTATATTCTTAGATTGGATTATTGGTATTAGGTTAAATTTTTAAAGACATTAGTATTCTGTTATTCTTTTGATAGAAACTTTCACTGCTTCAAATAGGCTTGTTTTTAATAGTTTGAAAAACAATAGTTTAATAGTTTAGAAACAAGGCTATTGATCTTCTTAACTCATCATCAGTATAGGTGTATACATATCTCACCACAGTATTTATAATTTAATTTAAACACATTTGTGAGTTAAATTACTTTCTAGTCAGAACTTTTTTGAGATTTTCTGTTTCTAGTTTTTTTTACATTGAATGATTTAATCCATATATATTTTGATTTAGAGTAATAATGAGGATGTATTTTAGTTTTTGATAATGATTCACTTGTAAGATATATTGAATTGCCTTGCTCTCATTACTTTTTTGTAATGTGAAAATTAACATGTAGAAAATGTTTATGTACATTAGGGTCTATGTACTTCAAAATCAAATCCAGATATAATCTCACTTCCTCCATTTTCTGAAGATTGAAGAGGTAAACTAAAACAATGCATTAGGCATCACAAAGGCCTCTAGAGAAAAATATTAATATACAAACCTCATAATTTACCTAATAGTTTAAAAAAGTCTAATTCGTTTAATTAGAAAAACTTCAAATATTTTCTAGTTAAAAATTACGTAAATAAAATGTGTGATTTCCTTTTTAGAAGACTTATTCTCCTTTCAGGTTACAGTAACACATGATCTCTATTTAAACATTTTTTCAATATAGAAAAATAAAAGTAGAATATAAAAGAACTTCTAATACACATAGATTGTAGCAATTATAATCTTGGTTTATATTTATATTTATAATAGAGTTCTTTATTTCATTTTTACATCCTGCTTTTGTCTGAATTTTATTTTGGACATTTTCTTACAATATTAAATCTTCCTTAACCCACAGTTTTACTGACTGTACATTATTCCACCTAATATATTACAATTTGCTTTAAAATTTTCCTTTGGATTTTCAAAGGAATAATAAAAAATTTAAAATCTATCTTTACTAGTTCCTTATTTATAACTTTTATTATTTTCTTTTGTTATTACCTTATTTATAACTATCATTATTTCTTGTAGTATGGTTCTATGTGTTTTCCTTTCCTTCTTTAATCGGTGTGTTAAATTTATTTTATTATTATTGTACCTATTTTGGGCATGCCTAATCTATTATTTTTATTGTTTAATATTCAAGATGTGAACTGGACCTGAAATGATAGATTGCTGAAGGTGAGAGATTGTTCTTAAGGAAATTGGCACTCTTGTTGAATTTGGAGATTTATGTGTATTTTTATAAACATCTTCACCATTATTAGGAGTTACCATTTATTAATTGTTTATTATGTACCATGCCATGAATTCAAAGCACTTAGTTTTCGAACATCGCTATGGAGAAGTTAAGAGAGAATCATCTTGACAAAATTTTCTGTACTCATAGTCTTTGAATTCAGTTCATAGTTTCTTTCTTAAAGATACTCCAATCAGCTTCTTTTCAAGTCACCATGACTTCACCAGAATTTCTTTTATTAAGACCACTTATTGTCTCCATATTGCTAAGTCCAGTGGCCAATTCTCAACCTTTATTTTACATGACTGTCAATAACATCTGAAACAGTTCATCATCCCTACCTCCTTGTATTACTTTTGTTACTTGTCTTAGAGGCTGTCACACCGTCCTGGTTTTCTGCCTCACTGATAACTTCTTCCCAATATCCTTTGCAGGTTCCCTGTCTTCACTTCACCTCCTAAAGTTGAGGTAGCCCAGGAAGCAGAATTAGATTTATCTGTTGTTTTTCTATATTTATTCCTTTAGTGATCTCTTCGAATATAATATTATTCATTTATATGCCTTATCATAATTTTACCACTTCAAAATTTACATAGCCATCTTATATTTCTCTCCTAATTTTTAGACATTTGTGACCAAGGCTTACTTGATATATCTTTTTGGATTCTAAGAAACATCTCAAATTTATCATATCCAAAGCTGAATTTCTGATCTTCATCAGAAGCTTCTCTTTTTGTCATCTTCTCTATGTCAATTTTTAGCAGTTTCATCACTACAGTTACTTAAACCCCAAATTTTAGATATTCTCAACTTTTCCTTTTCTCTCCCATTTCACATTAGTACATCCTTTTTATTCTTTCTTTAAAGTATATTTAGAATTCAGACTTAAGTCAGATCATGCCATTCCTCTGTTCCAGCGTCCTTGCTAGTTCCCCAGTACTCAGAGTAGAAACAGAAGGTTTTACGATTGTTTACCTAAGTTCTGTGCCTTGAGCACTGGAGTCACAATGACTTTAGGTCTTGTTATTCTCTCCTTATTCATTCTGTTCCAGTCACATTGGCTTTCTTGCTGTCCTTGGAATATGGCAGGTATTGTTTACCCAAGTTCTGTGCCTTAAGCACTGGAGTCATAATGACTTTAGGTCTTGTTATTCTCTCCTTATTCATTCTGTTCCAGTCACATTGGCTTTCTTGCTATCCTTGGAATATGGCAGGTATCCTTCTACCTCAGGATGTTTGTCTTGCTAACTGTACTGTATGTAATATTCTTTCTACAGTTTACTTCATGTCTTAATTTTCTACGTCACCTTTTTCAGGCATTATCTCAAATGTTACTGATTCAGTGTGGCCCGCATGGCCACACTATTTGAAAATGTAAATTGTTCCCCATCCCTACACTCCTTATCTTTCTTCTCTGCCTTGCTTTTTTTTTAACTACTATATTTTTTGCTGCATTTCATATTATGTTTTACTTATTTACATTCTTTATTTTCTATTTTCTCTCTCTGCCCAATAACAATCCTGTAAGTCTATTTTACTCCTGTATCTCTGGTATCTGGAAGTGCCTGACGCATCAGATATGTGAATGAGGGGGAAGAATACTGAATGAATATTTGCTTAATGCTGTATGATAGCAAAAACTGCAGAGCAAGAATTCGACTTTTGTTCCAAGAATAATTTACCACTAGAGAGAATCATTTCAAGAATTTAACTAGAAATCTATATACAACATAAAGAGTATATAAACTTGAAATATCTATAAAGAAAACATGAAGACAGTTACAGATTTCTTTGTTCTTTCTCCACTCTCAGTGCTTCACTTGACTAGCCTTAAAAAAGAAAAAAAAAACAAAGAAAAAAAAAAAAACATGAAGTTTTCAAATACAGGTTTTCCAACAACTGAAAGCATCACACAATTTGCTTTTATGATATAATTTTATAGTATTGAGAAAACTGCATGCATTCTTGTAACTTGTAAATCTTTTCATATTTTATACAAATAGATAAAATATTTCTTAACCATTATAATGGGTGAATAGTGTCTCTGAAAAAAATCATGTCAACCTGGACCCTCAGAATGTAACCTTATTTGGAAATAAGGTCTTTACAGATATAATTTGTCAAGGATTGAAATAAGTTCAGTCACGATTAGAGTAGGACCTAAATCCAATAACCAGTGTCCTCTTAAGAGGAGAGAATGCAACAAAGTACACAGAAGAGAGAAATTCATGTGAAAATGAAGGCAGAGAGCATAGTTATGCTGCTCCATACCAAGGAATGCTTGAGGTCATCAGAGAAGATGAATGAGACAAGGAAGGGGTTTCTCCTACTGCCTTTGGAGGGAGCACCACCCTGCTGACATCCTGATTTTGTACTTCTAGCCTCCATAACTGTGTGAGAGAATATATTTCTGTTGTTTTAGCCACCAAGTTTGTGGTAATGGGAACCCTAGGAAACAAATATAGCAACTAATAACAATTTTTCAAATGTTCCACAGTCATCAAAATACAGGAAGAGTGAAACATGGCTTGTCCCAAATCACAAAGTGATTGAGTCAGGATATTGATGTGCTATTAAGAAGTCTTTATTCCTGGTTCAAGATGCTACCACAAATATCCTTCACCATCTTCTTAATTTTAAGATAAACAACATATAGTTCTATAAAAATATAATGCATTTTTATAGAAGTCCCCTTATTAGAAAAACAGTAAATATATATTGAGAATATATAACATTTATCAACTTATATAAGTAGGCTGCTGGTTGATATATTTCATAATTCGCAGCCATTACTTCTCGTGACAAATATGCTACAAATGAATTGTGGATGATGTCATAATATGTGCATGTATTAGGTACTTTCTGTACCTAATATAAAATAGTGTATTAATGTTTACATAAGGACATTTATTGCTTTAGCTTGAGATGCAGATACTTCCTGTATTTAATGTAGAGTTATATGCCTATATTATGACATAATCTGTCAAGGTATTCCTTCCTTTAATGAAGTAGAACTTGCTAATTTAGATCATTCAGGATAACCTATGAAGTAGCCTCATTGACAGAATTTGTATTATGTAATGCTTTAGAGTTAGTGCTCATGTGACAAAGAATAAATGAAAAGAATAACATAAAGGTAGTCATTGAGGTTTAGAGCTGGCCACAATCTTAGTATTCATCTAACCTATTTTCATACTTCTGAAAATTCTGTGACATCAAATACATTTTCAAATAGAATCTCATGTAAATGCAGTTTATTAATTGATAAAATATTGAACTCTTCTATGTAAAGAGGGGTTAGTGGTTCATAGCCTTTTTTTTTTCCTAACTAGGAAATGGAGATCTGAGGAAAGTACATCAATTATCAAAGTTAGACTAGTAGTAGAAGCCAAGCTAAAACTACTGAGAGCTTTGAGCATTCTGACCTAGAGCTCTATTTAAAAACTGCAGTGATTATGAAAATACCTCTGTAATTTACAACCCTGCTTTTGGATTCATTAATTTTATCTTTTTCTGAAACGTATCAATATCATCCTATCTGCTGTACCAAATATCATTAAGAGTTACTGATGTTTACCAAGAATTATCCCAAATCCATTAATATACTATTTTTGATGTTTTTTGGTAGAATATATATTATAGCTCAGTTACTAGCAACTCACTGAAGATCTCTGCAATCCCAAATTTATAGTAACATTTCTCTTCTCACTCAAATAGTACCTTATCTAACGTCTCCCAGTATAATCTTATTATTTTCAGCTATTTATGTACTTTTTTTTGCCTTACTAAAGGCAGTTTGAGTTCAAACCTATGATTGATCTGTGATTTAAGGAAAGCATCTAACAAAGTATCTTTCATATGGCAGGTACAGAACCAACATGAATGAATAAACTTTAATCTAGTTTGGACATCCTTACTTCCTTTTACTTTTTAGACATTCTTTGAAGATATTTAAGTAAGTTTTTTATGTTATTCACATGCCTACCTAGTGGAATGAGATGAACATGACCACGTACAGATGATCTTGTCTTCCGACTTGACATACAGTATCTGGTAGAGTCTGTTGAGGATGGCTGTGAACATTGCATGCCCTCAATAAATATTTCCTGAATAATCATTTGTAATAGGTACACATCTAAAGCTGAAGAACAATTTGATGTTACCAATGATTTATAGACTTTTACTTTGAACTAGTTCCTGAAATTATCTTGACATTGTGCTTTTTTCTTTGAACCTTCTTGCTGCCTTGATGTTCTTCCCCTACCAATCTTTTCTCCACACTGATGGCAGATAAATCTTCTGGAAACACTATTTTGTGGCTGTTATTTGCCGGCTCTGTGTCCTTCAGTAATTTCCAACTAACAGCAGCTCTAAGTCACAACTCCTTACCTTGGCACCAGAAACTGTCTATGGACTGGTTAGACATAGTCTAGCTTCAAATACTTTCCTAAATATTTACTGTGTAGTGGTTAATGAATGCACTTTTGTATGAGACAGATTTGTATTTTAATCAGTCTGTCATTCCCTGAAGGTGTGACTTTTTAAATTCATTTGCTATTGTGAACCTCAGTTTTTCATCTTAAAAAATAGGAATACTGATCACATGGATTTTTATCCTTCCTTTAATAAATATCAATTGAGTCCTTATTATGTGCTAGTCATTTCTCTAAGTATTGAGAATGAATCAGTCAAGAAAGGAGACAAAATTATTGTGGAGCTTACATACTAGTGGAGGAGATAAACAATAAATATAACAAATAACCCATGGAATATGCTAAAAAGTAAAAAAAAAAATAAAGTTGGTATGGATGGGGTATTAGGAATGGAGGAAGAGTTCTGGAGAAGAGGAAGGATGGAAATCAGTGATAGCACAGATGAGATATTCTTCCTCCCTTGCTTCCTAGAAGTCGTGGTTACCAGAATAATTAAGATTTTTAGAGCTAAAGACTGATTCAAGCTTCCTATTATTTGTTCTGTCAGTAGGTCCTAGGAAATTGGAGTCATGTGTAAGGAAAAGAAAGTTGGTTTTGACAGTCTGGTCTTCCTAAGTCTTTGTGATGTAAAATAGTCTAGAGGAGGGAAATCTGATGTTTTTATTCTTAAGTGATAAGCGGGAAACTTTTGCAATCTTGATTAGTATATTACATGGGTATCACCATTTAAAAAAACAGAAATTATTTTATACCCATTCCTTGATTTGCATATGTTTTCTATATGTTTGTGTATGAATATGCAAATTAGGTAGAAAAAATTAAGAAAAATTAAGAATTAAGAAAAAAAATTAAGAATTTCAGCAAAGCTTTTATTCCTAATTCAAGGATATGTATTTTGACATTACTGTTTTTCACCCTCATTTTTAACCCTGATCTCTCGGCCTTATCATGCCTTCAAGTGTGTCATCATTCATTCCTAACAATGGGTATATATCACATTTACATGGAGGATTTGAAAATATGCTTTTTCTTAGATGCCATTCATCCCTGCTCCTTTTTTATTAGTGTTCTGTCAAATTTCTCAGTTGATTCTAATATGCAACCTGACTTGAGACCTACTGACTTAAGTGGTCTGGCACATGCCTCTCTCTCTAACCTTATCACCTACACTTCTGTTCATCACTTTCCTTCCTCTGCACTCAGGCCTTCTTTTCCTTTGCCCAGATTACAAGTTATGCTCATATCGGGCCCTTTGCATTTTCTACTCTAACTACTCAAAATGATTTTCCCCAGACTGATTCATTTAACACTTCAACAAGTATGTTAATTAATTGCCTGTTTACCATGGATGAAACTGAAAAAAAATTCCTCTTAATTTGGCTGCTTCCCTCTCATCATTAAAGTATTCAACGGAGAGATGTTGGCCAAAAGAAACAAAGTTTCAGTTACACAGGATAAATGGGCATATAATGTATAGCTTGGTGGCTATAGTTCAGAAAATTGTATTGTGTACTTGAAATTTGCTAAGAGACTATGTCTTAAATGTTCTCACAGCACCACACACACAAAAACGGTAAAGTGATGAATATTTTAATTAGTTTGTCATAATGAAATCACAACTTATACCTATATTAAAGTATCACATCGCACATCCTAAATATATGCAATTCAATAAAACTGGGGAGAAAAGGAAAATAAATAAATACTGTATCCCAACATACTTCACCTGATCATTCTAGCTGAAACTGCCACTTCGAAACTATTCTCTGTTTTCCTTATTTCATCACAGCTCTTATCTTGTTATATCTTTTGATTTTGTCTTATGTATTTATATATTATTTTATTTACTACCTTTAGAACATATGTTCTATAAAAGTGAAAATTTGTATATATCATTATCCATTTTATCTTCAGTGCTTAGATTAGCATTGGCTGGAACATAGTGGGTACTCAGTAATCAATCAATTAATCAATCAGTCAATCTGTTTCATAATGTAACTAAATGTGGTCTGTAGTTCCTAAACTGAATCTTATCCACCATGAAGATATTGAAGTTCAAGGTTTAGCACCCATTTTAATGCCATTCATTTAGCTTTTTCTGTAGAAACAGATTTTTTTCAGTCAATCTACTATGGTGGGTTACGTATAATAAGTAAATATATTTAATTCCAGACTACTAAGTGATTAATTCCCACAGCATATTTGAGAATTTTAGAAAATTTGCATTTTTTATAACAATTGGCAAAAATTAACATGGAAACATATGAAAAATCGTTGATATGGGTATGCATTTAAAGTAAATTCGAGTTTAGTTAGGAAATAATTAGTGAAATAATTACATGTAAATTTCTTTTTAAGGCTCGCATTATGCCTCCTCTAATAATAGAGGGTATACTAGTCATAATTAAACTGATAAATCACTTTATCTTTAAGTTCTTTTTAACATTGCTCTTGTCAATGAGGGAATATTTTTCTCTGAGAAAGCAATGAAAGTAAGTTTTGTGCTTAAAATAAAATGTTGGAATAGTAACTTGTCATTCAAAACCCTTTATAATTTGACTTAAATAAACCTTTTCATCCATTGCTTCTCCAAGGAAAGGGTGCTAGTGACTAATTCAAAGCATAAATGATTCTTTTCTGCCTCTATATTTGCCCATACTATTTTATATGTCTAGCACTACCATGCTACTTGTATTAGTATGTTCTCATGCTGCTAATAAAGACATACCTGAGACTGGGTAATTTATAAAGGAAAGAGGTTTAATTGACTCACAGTTCCCCAAGGCTGGTGAGGCCTTAGGAAACTTACAATCATGGTGGAAGGGGAATAAAACATGTCCTTCTTCACATGAAGGTAGGAAGGAGGAGTGCTTATCAAAGTGGGAAGCCCCTTATAAAACCATCAGACACCGTGAGATCACTATCTCACTATCATAACAGGATGGGGGAAACCAACCTCATGATCCAATTACCTCCACCTGGTCCCTCCCACGACTTGTGGGGATTATGGGAACTATAATTCAAGATGAGATTTTGGAGGGGACACAGCTAAACCATATTGCTATTCAAAGTGTGGTTCTCATACCAGTAGCATCATCATATCTCAGAGCATTTTAGAGAAATGCAAAATCTCAAGTCCCACTGAAACCCACTTAATTAGAATCTGTACATTAACAATATATCTGAGTTATTTATATGACCATTCAAATTTTAGAAGATCTAAAATGCCCTTTTCATTAACTTTTTACTTTTTGAAATTCTAACTTTTTCTCAAGACTATACTCATATCCACTACCTATTGAAGTCTTCCTTGAATATTCTAGAGAAAAACAATCTTTCAATCCTGGGAATTACTGCATTAAAAAAAAATAGTGCCTTCAGTTATAGCTATTTGTAGATAATCTTGCTCTTTGAGGTTGCTATTCATGCCTCAGCCATAACCTAGAAAAATAGATTTAATAGATTTTCCAAAAATGTTGTTTCATTAATTATAGTCATGTTTCCAAAAACATTACAAATGAATTACTGAATTTAATGCAAACTAAATTTTTCAGAGATAAGAAGATAGAATATTGTCTATTTACTCCTTAAGCTACTGCTTTTGTGCTAGGATTGTAGGTCCTCAGGGTCAGAAACTTTCTGCTTCCTGCATGACTAAGATAGTGGCATAGGAACAGAAAATTGAAGAGGTTTTCCCCCATTTTCATTTTGACTGAAACCCAATACAGTATACTTGAATCATCATCTCTACTTGCATTCAGCCTGGGTATGAATTCTTACTTTCCTCATTGCTTTGTGTGAGGTTCATCAAGTATCATAGTTTTCTGTGTCTGATATGGTTTGGCTGTGTCCCTACCCAAATCTCAACTTGAATTGCATCTCCTTGAATTCCCATGTGTAGAGGGAGGGACCTGTGGGAGGTAATTGAATCAGGAGGACTTGTCTTTCCCATGCTATTCTTGTGATAGTGAATGAGCCTTATGAGATCTGATGTGTTTATCAGGGTTTTCACTTTTGCTGCTCTCTCATTTTCTCTTGCCACTGCCTTATAAGAAGTGCCTTTTACCTCCTGCCATGAGTCGAGGCTTCCCCAGCCATGTGGAACTGTAAGTCCAATTAAACCTCTTTTCCTTCCCAGTTTTGGGTATGTCTTTAGCAGCAGCATGAAAACAGACTAATAAAATGTCTTGTTTCATTATCTCTTAGATTGAACTCAGTATGGTAGCTCACACAGGCAGTCCCAGTTACTTGGGAGGCTGGGGTGGGAGGATCCTTTGAGCCCAGAAGTTTGAGGCTGCAGTGATGTATCATTGCATCACTGCACTCTAGCCTGGTGACAAGGCAGCTGAGCTAGACTCTGTTTCCTAAAAAAAAAAAAATAAGGAAAGATAATAGCAATATAATAATATATTCCTTGAATCATAGGGTTATTATTAGGATTAAATTATGTTACATCTACAGAAAATTTTGCACACTACTTAACATGTAAGAAATACTCTGAAAATGTTATTAATAATATTATTATTTGATTATTTTAAATCTAGGTTACTTTTATTGTAGCTATCCAAGGAAGGCTCACACACAATTTCTTAAAATAAACTATTTAATTTACATTTACTTATAATGAATTGCCCCAAATCAATAGTTTTATACTTCAAGTATGGGTATTTTTCATAAATCTTAGTGATTCAGCCAGCCACACTTATTTAAATAATATGCTGGGTTGCTGAGGGGCAGAGGATCAAAAATTAATGGGGCAATAAAGGCTTCCTTGCTTTTGAACAGATCGATATCTGTAAGTGAACTAGAGGCACTTACAACTAAATATCCAGGAATGAATTAAAAATAGATTCAGTGATGCTTGATGGAGTTAAGGATCTGAGATTATGGTCTTTGGCAAACTTAGTGACCTGAATACATATTCTTCTCTACCATCCTCCTTTTCTGCAATGCTCATCATTTCCATAGGTATTGATATGCCTGTTGCATAAAAGGACATTGAAGAGTTGAGCCTTATATTCAGAATAGCTTTTAAAATACACATGTGAGTCGTAATTATTCTCTAGTAGACTCTGTGTATATAACATCATATGCACAAATAAAACATTTGTAAGTATGATTATAAACATTCTTCAACCTCATGACAGATATAAGGAAGCAAACAGAGTAGAGAAGAGTAGATTCAGCATCTGAGTGAGGCTGATATGTATGCTTTTTGCAGATAAAAAGGATTAAAATGTTTAAATCTGGTCAAAAGTCTATGAGAACCAAATGAAAGGTAGATTATATTCTTCCTCATATTCCAGATTATTATTTACTAATAAAATGGATAGAGGCTGATTCAGCTCTGGACATTATGTGCTGTGATATGAGGGTAATACAGAGAGTGCAGCTAATACTAAACATAAATGTTAAAAACAGAATTGCATGTTGAATTATTGTTGTGATATATATGATAGCATGAAAATGGATGATCTGATCTCCTTTGTGCCAAGCCCTAGGCAGGGAGAAATTAACAGTACTTAAGAGACAGAGAGAATGCTAATACTGCTGGAGTACAGGGGGGACCAAGGAGGCTAGTGACATAGTTAAATGATTCTAGACATTATTATGAGTTTTGTTCTTAATTCTAAAGGCAGTGGAGAAACACTGAAAGATTTTAAACAGGGAACTTTAAACATTAAGGTCAGATATGCACTAAAAAGGATTACTAATTGCTATGTGTAAAAAATACATTAGAGAACATGAAAAGTAGGTGGGAAGAAAGACCTATTAGAATGTATTACAGTAGCTTGGAAATGGACATAATGGTAGCCTGAATAAGGTTAGTGAAATAGAGATGGAGAACAGGACAACTTTCTCAATTCCATCTATGCATATTGAGGAAGTATCTGTGTATAGGAAGCAAGGCTCTTCCTTTTCAACTAAAGGAGCTTTACTTTTATATCAGTTGCAATCTCAAATGATATTATATGTTTTAAAAGATCTATTTTTAAAATTTAAAAATATTTACATTCATGGACGGAAAAGCTCTGGTACATTATTAAGTAGTGAGGTATCTCAGTTCACACCCTAATTATTTGAGAATGAAGCTATGGAAGGCAACTATCATAATTACCTCCAAAATTATTTCTTTAAAGTCTAAATACTAGATTGGAGAGACTACTCATTTGGTCTCATGCAAAATTATGTTAGTCCTTGTCATATTTTAGAAATATAATTTTTAGAAACAATAATTCAAAAGTTACTTTGGTTCGCAGTTTAACATTTTGGGTTTTGCCTTGTCACCCGAGAGCAGCAATTCATTGAACCAGGTTATCTCCCTTAGCTTTCAGAATTTTTTCTAGCTCATGGAATACAGATACGTTGTGTGTATCCAACAGTCCTTTCCTTGATATAGAATAGCCTGATATGTGTATTTTTCTTGCTATTTTTTCTCAGGTCTTATTATTTATTTAACATATATTTTATCATGTGTATTATTATAATGTTTGTTGTGGCACTACTGAGTAGTCTTGTCCTTTTTCTTGCTTATGAAGGGCAAATAATTACCACACACAGAATGCCCCTCTCCTACAGAAACTGAAAGGTGTAATCTTAGCTTTCTGATGCTCTTTCAAGCTGACACTCAACAATTAACAAATGTGTGCTAGGAGAAATTAACATTTTTTTCCTCTCATACTCACTACAACCTACAAGAACAAACACAGTACCAATATTTATCATTTTAGTTAAGTGAAATGCTGGGAATCAAAGTGACAGGCTCCGAGAGAAGTTATACTGTGGAATAAAACTTTATGATCCATTTGCAAGGATGAAAATGTACTTGGCTCATCTTAGTAAGTAAATAACGCTAAATTTATTTAAATATTGATCTGTTTTCAGTGGAAGGGTGAAATGAGTTTCAAAATGTAGAGGTCACACATGTATACAAAGCATTTTCTACTGTAATACCAATATTGTGCTATGTCACTTTATGAGTGTGTGAATAAGTTGCTGAAAACTGCAAATTCTAAGTTATACTCGTCATCTGTCACCAAGTTTGTATGTTAAAGTCAACATACCTACGGAAAAATAGTGACAGAGACAGATTAGCTTTTGGATAGCGTCTGTCAGTGTAGATAGCTACCTCATTTTATAGGTGAGAAGCTTAACTATCTTTAACAGATAATATAGGGTCTATTCTAAGATCTACTCTCTATTTCCTTTAACAAGCGCCCTGATGAAGCTGTAACTTCTAACTTGGCGTTTGGAGATATGTTGAATAATCTTAAGGAAACATACTTCATTTTTATTTTTCAAAAGATTTATAGATTATCAAAGAAAATTAATTTTATATAAAGCAATCCCAAATGACAGATGTATTTAATTTGTCTGGGAAAAAAAAGAATATGCAGTAAGAAGTTTTGGTATTTTCTCTGCCAGGGTCCTGAGAATATTTAAGTTACTGGATATATTTAAGGTGCTGAGACTTTTTGTAAGAATTTGAAGAGAAGAAAACAAAAGGACTATTTTCTTAATGTATTGAAACAAGAACTATTTCTATCTGGAGAAAATTAGACAATAGTAACAGTTTTATAAAGTTAATCTATCAGAAACCTAAATAAGTGTTAATTAATATTGATATTTATTCATAAACTCTTTAAATATTAGAAACTACAACTTAGATTATGCATTTAAAATAATGTAATTTAATTCTCTTCTGCCTCTTTTCTTCCTTTAATTTTTGGCTTGGTTGAAGTTATCTGGTAAACTGAATCTGTGACATACACTAAAATGTTAAATGGATGGTTTTTTGTTTGCAGTAATGAAAGATTTAAGCTTTAAATATTCTCTCAAACTCTGATTTCCAAAAATGAGAAAGTAAAATGAGATTCCATTTGCATAATAAAGTAGTGAGAAAGAATTTGAGTGTAATTTATTTCATTGCAACCCTTTATGTGCTTGACATTCTATTTCATTACATAAACATGCTGTTTAACGTGTGGTAGTGTGTATTGGTCTGAATGGAATGAAGATATTTCATTCTGTGCCCTTTATATTTTGCCATACTGGCATTTTCAATAAAGGTATCACTTACTTTGTTCCTTTTAGAGAAAATCCTATGCTTCTTCCTAAAGAAAAGCAAAGATAATGTGAGAACAAGACAGGTAAATGTTTAATGGTATCACAGAACTGCAATAAATTTTGCTTGTTAGCTTAAGGAAAGATCTATCATATTTGATTGTACCTGTCATCTTTAATTTTAAGTCTTTTTCTATAATAACATTCTTCTTAAGTGAAATCCATTGAGTGTTTTTTTTTAATTTATGGAAGCTACAACTTTAAAAGTTTAATGTAATCCTCAGTTCTTAAACTATATTGTAATCATGGAGGTTTTACAGTAATACAATGTGGTTTTTGAGTTATTGTGTCTTTTTAAATTTTATTTTATTGCACTTTAGGTTCTGGGGTACATGTGCAAAACATGTAGGACTGTTGCATAGGTACATACATGGCAATGTGGTTTGCTGCCTCCATCCCACCATCACCTATATCTGGCATTTCTCCCCATGTTATGGAATTTGAAATGAAAAAAATCATAGGGTGGGTTTATTGCAAGCTTAAATTATTTTTATAATTGATTAGATTATTGGCAGTAGTTATCTTCAGCACAATTATTACGTGTGCAAACTTGTACTGGTTATTTGGAAATGTATTTAGAGGCCATATAGTAAAGGATACTAACTCCAGAAGACTGTAGTATACCAAAGTTACGCAGAGAAGTTAACATTCAAATACATCCTAACAGTGAAATTTGGAAAGACCAGATTCCTATAACTTTTAATATTATTTAAATATTATTTGAATTAAATAAATTCTTTTTTATTTTTATGTTATATCAACCATCTTTTAAGCCAAATTGTGAGTTATCCATTTGGTTATTTTTCCCTTTAATCAATTTTATTGAAGAGTAATTTACAAACAATAATATTCACCAGTTTTAAGTGTGCATTATGATGTGTTTTGATAAATGTCTACAGTTGTGTAAGCAACATGATGTTCTCCTCTCACCCCAAGTCCAGGAATTTACTGATCTATTTTTAGTAACTATAGTTTATTGTTCTACACATTACTGATGCTTCTCTTTACTATTTGTTTTATATTTACTCTCTTTTTCCATTTTGGATAGTTTTCAACCCTATCAGGTTCACTGATGTTATCTTCTGCAGTATCAAATCTGCTGTGAATACTAGCGAGTTTTTTGTTTATTTCTATTGTATTTTTCATCTCTATAAGAACTTCTATAATAAAATAGGCATAATTTTTCAAATGACTAGGGTCAAATCCTGTGGCTGATATTTTCATTTGAGGATGTTCCTTAACTATTCAGTGCCTCGTGATATTTTATCTGAAAAATGGAAAAACAGTTCCATCTATGTTGTAAGATCAACTGCAGCTATCTATATGTAACACTTAAAAGTAAAAAGTAAACTTTCCATAAGTACCAACTATTATTTTTATTATCAATTAGTATTTATGACTTATTAAATGCCCATTCTTAGAAAACTAAATATGCCTATTATTTGTAATCCTCAGCTAAGTGCATCACTTTCCTAAGAAAAGGACCCTTACATCCTACTTAACTCCTTTTCCCTCCAAAGTTTAAATGTCCGTTTCTCTTGAAGTCCATTTGGCTGTACCCTGTCCAGACTCCTCTAGTCACTGTAATACATAACTTTTGTATTGTTAGTTGAGTTGTGTCAAGAATTTCCTTCCTGTTTAGTTGTATTCCTCTTGTACATCAAGCTTTCCATTCTACTTTTGATAATTTACTTTTGGATTTTTTTTTTTCATTGGACTGGGAATGACTGGAGAGAATAGATTTTCATGTCATTTATTCTATTTTCAGCACCCACCTCAGTACCTGGTGTGATAGTTACTTAACTGAAAGGCAAAATACAAAAATAAATAAAAATAAATTCTAGGGAAAAAAACACATTAACTTTTTGCTTATGCCATTTTTATTTTGGCAGTTTGAGTGGACTCCATTAGCTTAATACATTCTTGGCAAACTATGGAATATAAAGAGCTGACCCGAACCACTGCTTGACATCACATGAAACATGTCCTGACTGAAAGTCCTCCAGAAGAGTTCCAGGCCTATTTGCCTCTTGAATTTTCCTGTTTCTTTATTCATTAAAATGCTATTCGGTAGGAACCTGAATTTCATGATAGTTTGGAATGTTGCATTTTTATTGGAAATCTTTGGCTGTATTTAGTTTCCTTGGTGTAAGTTGTTATGCGATCTCAGCACAGATGTTCAGGTCAGAGCACTCTTGTCCTTTTGTGGTAGTTCTGAAACTGGCCCTTGGCCAGATTTATAATCATATCTACAAGAAACGTGAAATTGCTAGATAGTATTACCAGGGATGAGGTCCAGAAATACTGGGCATGAGACTATTTGATTCTCGCAGTAGAAAGACTGTAATCCTGTGATTTTGCCTCCTTTTCAATCATTACCTCATATTTACTTTATATAGTAAAAAGCTGGCTTCAGACTGTCAAATACTATATGCATTAACATGGAGGTGGTTTACTCTGGAATAATCTCATGTAGAAAATGCACTTTCTTTTTAAATTTGGACTTCCAAATCAGAGGAAAAATGTGTCGTACTCAAAAATAAATATCCCTTATTTAAAACAAAACAGAAAGATAGGTATTGTTCTAAATGAGATGTTCCTGTGTAAATTAGATATCACACAGTAATCAGTAAGTGCTAGGATTACAACCGTATACTTGGCCATATAATACACATAAACAATATTGTTACTGGGATTTGATAGTCACACATTTGAAAAACACTACCTGGAGTCATGATTTTGACAGCAGTTTCTCAATTTGAATTTATGGACTTCACAATTGTAAAGTTGCTTTGAGTAGTTATTTTTTAATCCCTGCCTTCAAATCCCTTTAGCCCAAGTTTACCCCAATCACTATGACAAGATTTTCATGTCACAGTAGAAGACTCTTTTCTGTACTAGTGCTTCAACTAGCAAACACCCTTTGTTAAAAGCCTCGAAAGAGCTCAGAATGCCTAAGGAAATGAGTCATATTGAGTGTAACAAAGTGGATGAAGGGGAGAATTAAGAGAGAGCTAGGCATAAGGCTGCTTGTGCAGGGTATTCTACTCTGTATTCATCTGAAGTACAGTGGGAAGCCACTGAAGGATATTAACAATAGAGTAAGGGAATGAGATGAAATGATATAATCAGATATACATTTGTAAAATTTTCCTACTGAATGTTGTTTGGCAGTTAGTTTGGAGGGAAATAAGAGAAGCATTAGAGCCAGTAAATAGGATATCACAGTAGTCCAAGAGAAAAGAGGAAGGTGGTTTGAACTTAGGAGCAGGGGATTCAAATATATAGAGTTGAGATCCATTTATACACACAGTAATATGTCTTGGTATTAGATTGGATCTAAAGGATAAAGGAGTAGGAAGAATCAGGATGAGAGCCAGATCTCTGGCCTAAGCAAATGTATGAATGCTGATTTCATTTAAATAAAATTGGGCAAGCTATGGGAAGAAGAATTGGCTGGGAATAAAAAGAGATAGGGTTCTGGTGAAACTCAAGTTCAGTGTTGTCTTTTGGATTTGAGCAGCTCATAATTCATTTAGATGGTTAAATTCTAGTCTGGGTTTAAGGGAGAGGAGCCTTTACTTCCTTTACCTTGGAAACAAGACAACCGTTAAGCAAGAAGAAGGTAAAGGTACCTATTTAGACACAAAGTAGATAAATATTATTAGACTCAGTCATTGTATTGAATGCTCTTACACTTCAATTGGTGAGATTAAATATGTATACACATGTTAAATGTTCCCATAGTAAAGCCTAGTTTTATGTTTATTGTAAGGAATTTAGGCATATTAACTCATGAAAGAGCAAGAAGTTAGGGATTATGTTAGTGTAAGATGTCTTTGGAGGAATTACCCTATAAAATTGTCCTCAATGACTAGGCCACATAGACAAAAATAGGAAGATAGTTTGCCCCTTAACTTCCTGGGCATGACACTAGATAGGATGGTAACTCACCCTGAGTTGGAAGATAATTGACTTAAGCATCTTTGCAGAGAAGGATGCTATGAAATAATTCATTTAGTTTTCTGACCAAATATATTGCATTATTTGCAACAGTATTTATTGTATTGATCAAATAAAAATAATTGTAATACTAAAAGGTCTAAAACTATTCCTACAGTTAGGATTAATCCCATAAGGACTTTGAGGAGAAAAGCACCATAGAACAGGATGTTTTAAAAACTATTTTTAAATTAATATTGTTTTGACAAATAATAATTGTATACATTTTTGGGATAGGAGGTGATTTCTTAATATATATGTATGCAATTTAGAATGATTAAATCAAGTTAATTAACATATTCATTGCCTCCTTTACCTATCATGTTTTATGGTGAAACATTTAAAATTTACTCTCCTAGTTATTTTGAAATATACAATACATTGTTATTGACTGTAGTCATCCTGCTATGCAGTAGATCTAAAACTTACCCCTCCTATCAAAAACTTTGTATCCTTTGCTCAACAACTTTTCATTCCCTCTTTCACCTCCTGCCACCTGCCCGGCCCCTAGTAACCACCATTCTACTTACCTGAGTTCACCTTTTTTAGATGCTACACGTAGGTGAAATGATGCATGTTTGTCTTTTTGTGCCTTGCTTATGTCACTTAGCATAATTTGCTCCAGGTTAACCCACATTATCAAAAATGGTAAAATTTCCTTTTTTTTTTTTGCAGCTGAATAGTATTCCATTGTGTATACACACTGCACTTTCCTTATCCATTGATATTTTGATGGGCACATAGGTTGATCACGGACCAGAATTTTAAAAATGTGAGCAACATTGGAATAAAGCATTGGCAGTGATGTCTAAATAGCTGAAATTAAGCAATTGTAGGAAGAAAGGGCATTGAAGGCCCTGTTAAGTAATATGTGTCTACCCCAACCCTTGGTGAAAATTTAAGAAGATGATGAGGACCTAAATATGTAATAAAAGCAACATATTTTAAAGTATTTATTTATATAAAGTTCAGGGGACTAAAGTATGATTTTTTTGTGTGTGTAAATCAGGAAATAAATAGAGTCAAGTAAATAATAAAAGCCAGAGATGGTAGTAAAAATTCAGAATTCCTTCTCTCTTTGAGGTTATCATATTGAATTTGATTAAATTGAACCTTAAAAGTGGGATAATTTATGTCAGATTTTGTTAATCTTGGCCAAGCCACATGCTTGTAATAATAGATAGAGGTGCAATTAAGGAGTAAAAGTTATATATTATTGTTATATTTTTTCCAGTGCCTTCAGAATGCCTGAATCCTCTCCTAGTCAAACATTTCAAGGACTTTTCTAAAGAATTAATACAAAATGCTATACAACAAAGTAAAGCAATACTTTATGCAGCTAGATTTAATCTTTTAAAAATGCATTAACTGATTTTTTGGCCTTAATAATCTAGAATCAACATACAGTCATAGATCTGCATTGTATATGTTTCAAACTATAAGTATAAACCTAGATCTAAAATCATATCTCTCTACTGCTTGAAAAGGCCACATCCTTTAAGGCCAGAAATTAAGAGAGAGTGGAGAGTCCTTAGTCTGCCTGATTAATTATCTATATTCTCTCCTTTAAGGCACCAATCTTGATATATATATATTTTATATATATATGCAGTCTAAATACAGTAATAAAAGCCAGCCAATATAATTTTCCTTTTTTGGGTTTGTGTGCAAGGAATCCTGGAGAGTAAGTGAAGAGAAATTCTTTACCTTTGACGCTAACTTATAGGCAGAATTTAGATATCTGCAAAGACGTGGAAGGATACTCTTGGCAAGGTGGATTATGTTAGGAAAGGCATATGGATACAGCAAGGCACAGGGCGATTCCAGGGGGAAAGTGTATATCACAGATAACAGTTGGTTGAACATTTGCCATATTTATGCACACTATAAAATACTATAGCAGTCAAACATGCACATTCCTTTCCGGCTCTCATATGTCAGAGATTTATTTAGAAATGCTGGAAAATGAAAGATATTGATTGAAGTGATGTTTTAAGGCATGTTGATATGACCTCAGAATGCATGATGTTTTGGGTATAGAAAAGTCCAGAGGTAAATAAATTTGTCAGAAGACAATGGAATTAACTCCAATATGAAAAGGATGATATTTACCTTCAGAGATAAAACAAAACAAAAAAGGATCAACAATATATGACAATATGCTGATTGAAATAGAACAACCTATCAAGGTAATTTTTCTTGTCCCAGAGGAGTCGAGAAAACTTCACTCCTCTGGGACAAGAAAACCTAAGTAGCATTTATTGGAGGCAGCTTATGAATAGTTCTAAATAGTATTATTTCATTTAATCTTTCTGTAGGTTGGTACTTTTTTTTCTTTGTTCATCAGATGTGAAAAGGCTGAACAAATTAAATAACTTGCTCAAAATCAGACAATTAGTAAATGGTAGGGTTGGCATTCTGAGTCAATCAGCTATCATTTTAAAAATAATGAGGAAGAGAAAAAGATATAAGAAAGGTGACAATTTGTCACAGAAGAGCAACAGAGAAGATATATTTGCCAACCATATGTTCTTTGTGTTATAATTTGTATTTAGAAGACTTTCCCACACTTAATTATGTGGATTGCCAACGTTAGAATCCTATCTCTGTGGTATAAGGTCTACCTGTACTAAATAAGTGAGGAACTGATATGCACTTTTGGTTTTTTAGGATTAAGTCTTCCCACATTTAATGCAGAAATGAAAATGAGTCATTGGAGAATGATAAAGCTTAGAAATCCTTGTTACAAGGGAATTAGGCTCTTTGAATTATATTTTGAGAATATGTTTCAGAGTTTGGCATGATGTTCATTACATAGAGTGGGGCTCTGGGAATTTGAAAATAAAACAAACGAGTTGGTTTGAGAATATGGAATGATAAATATCTCAAAGCAGTGTTAGCAACAAGTATAAATGCATAGTTTAATATGCACTTTCCTTCCCGTGCAGCTTACAAAGCAAAACTAAAAACTTTTTTCTGCAAACGTGAACTAGTTCAAATGAATATTTTAGAAAATTGGTGTACAAATGGTGATAGCTGTTGTTTCAACATTTGAGGAGCAGATTGAAACACAAAATTAGCTATTAGCCTAAAGCTTAAGTACTCTCTAGGAAGGGAAAAACAACTGAAGCTAGCAAAATGACTTTCATTTGGGATGGGTGCCCATGGTTCTGATGAAACTTGCGTGTGGTAACTTCGAAATTTCTGGGGACATATGTTCAACTCACCTCTGGGAAGTAGAGCAAGAGGAGCTAGGCAGCTTTATACAAAACCACCCTCAGCATTTCACTCAGCAAAACCTTCTCCACCAGAACAAAGCATGGCATACATTAAAAAGAAATTGAAGCATAACTGGGAGAAGGACAGAAAAATTCACTCATAATGTTCGGAATACTGTTTAAATCATTCCAACAAAGCATTAGCTGGGCGCAGGGCTAAATTGTGATGGAGCAAAAAACGTGAGAATGAGCTGACTCCTGATCAAGTCGAAGGGCAGGGGATGCAGGGGCCTGAAGATAAGCATGAATAGACAGTTGGAGTGAGGGACCAATATTACAGATAGTCGATCTGAGTCAGATAGGTTATGAGATGTGAGGCTGCACTGGAGGATGGAAGCAGGATTTGGAAGAGAAAAGAGTAAACACCACCTGGAGGTCGCAGTGAGGGAGGAGTGTATGGGCAGGAGTACAGACAACATTTCTTCTTTAGGGATTAGACCTGAGTCTGAAAAATAATGAAGCATCATTAAAACACTCTTTGGCCACTTTACAAGAAAAGAATGAACTTAGTGTAGGGTATGGTAGTGAGGGGCTTATTAACTAGTGGTATATAATTATACTATATTGTGTTAAATAGAGACAATAGTGTGAAATGGTTTACGGGGGATGGGCTTGACTACATTTAATTCTCATTTCTGCCGTTTCTAGTTGTGTCACCATCAAGAAATTATTTAATTTTTTAACATCTATTTATACTTACTTAAAAGGGAGAAATAATATTATCAATGTTACTGGGCTGTTTTTTCGGATCAGGGTGTTGAAGATCATTGTCATTTGATGATCACTCCTATTTTACTAAGGACAAACTTGTACTTAATGCCAAAGAGAGAAATAAATAATGTAGAAGGCTGCTGCTGGTGTCAACAATGTGTTTGAAATCACAGGAGAGTGGATCATGAAAATGAAACATTAATCTGATAATTGTTACCCTTTTAAAGGGGAATTAAACCTTTCAGAGAAAAAAATAATATCTGATAATTTTGTCCTAGGGTTTTATAATAGAGTGAATTATCATTATGTTTTCATGTTATGTTTTCAATCCATAAATTCTTCAAATAACTAGAAAAATAGCAACCACTATGTTGATTTAAATGTTTCAGTAGTGTAAAGTAAAAGAATTAGAAATGCAATGATTATTAATAGTTCAATGTGTTTTCATATATCATATGCATGTTTATAATTAGTGTGGTGAAATTATATACACTTTTTTATTTCTGAGAGAGGAGTTCAGATATAAACTGCTTTGATGAAAATAAAATGAAACTGAATGTTAGGGGTGTTTAATGCTGCTTACAATGCATGTTGGCACTTAACTTTAGTGTATGGAAAACATATCTGGACCTAAAATAGAACAGGACCCAGTAATTTAATGCTGAATTTTTCATTTTACATATAATTCATTGAAAAATACATGAATGGACAAAATTAAGTTCAGCCTGAACACTGAATGATCTGATTGTGTAACTTGTTTCTGGGCATCTAGATTCATGAAGCTGATTCCCTAATAATGTTAAGTCATTCTGGAATAAGTGTATCCCCCTTCTAGTAATTTCTAAACAACAGATTGCATTTGTGATATATTGTGGTGGGTTATAACTTTAGTCTGTGAAAACAATACCATACTCATACTTTTTTTTTTTTTTTTAATTTTAAAAAAGAAAGTGGAACAAAAAGCGGAAAACAAATGGCAGCACTGTGAAAAAGTCTGTCTGGTCTAAGTGCTGACTCGTCATGCATGCATATTAGGCAAATTATTTACCTTGACACTTATAGAAGTAAAACTAATATTCATTTTATTTGCACACCATATATCTAATACCCAATTTTCTTTCATCATTAAAACTTTAAAATTCTATAAATGTTTGCTTTTTTAGAAAATATACTGTAAAATTACACATGATATAGTCTGCGGAAGCATTTATTTGATTAGGAAAAGTTAGTTCAGGCTGTTCTTTATGAATGAACATGAAGAAATTCAGAAGGTGATACATTTATGACTAATATATTTTATATTCTTACCAAGTATGTTACAGTTATTGTATATATTATGTGCTATATTTGACAACTATAGATATATACTACAAATTAAACATCCCATTCTTTCTAAACAGATGTGTAAAAATAAAGTGACTGTAAATTCATTAAATAAAACAGAATAAGTAGCAGCATTTATAATAATATACTGAATTTAAAAATGATTTCTTCCAACATTCATTGTAGAAAGCATTATATGATTGATTCTTCTGACGTATTAGATGACATGCAAAAGGATGCCAAATTTTGGTGGTAATGACTTTTATTCTTTTACTTTTCAAAAAATGTATGTAAGCCCCCTATGCAGCCATTATCATACTTCAACTACTGAGAACTTTTTTCTTTTGATTTAACTCATCTATATTCAACAGAACCCTTGTTTTTTTAGTTGTATTATAAAATTAGAAATAATCTAAGAAAGCCTAAATCTTTAATAAAATGGTTATATATATTTCTAAATAAGAATAAAAATATTGTCATGGATATTCCTATGGTAGCATAGACACTTTATTTGCATATACAGAAATTGTAGATCAACTTTAAAATAGTTTAGTTATAAACATTTGCATATCTATATTAAATAGTTTCCATTTCTTCAGCTTTTTTTTGTATTTAATGTAAAACCCACACACTGATACCTGGTTTAAATGCATAAAATCAATGCCTTTGATTTGCCTATTTAATAAAATTGAACTCTCAGTTAATTTTAGTTAAAATATTTATTTTATGTTTACTTTTCTAGACTCAGTGCTATGTTATACATAAAAATAAATACCACTGCCTGTTCATTTTGGAACCAAAGAAGGATTTTATATAAATTATAAGAATAAGACATTGCCATTGCTCTCAGGAGCTTAGAGGCAACTTAAAGATATTTTCAGTCATTTCATAACCGACATTTAAATTTTCTTTTAATTTTTTTTGTTTATATTTGGCACATAATTTTACATGTTTATGGGGTACAGAGTGTTGTTTCAGTACATGTATACATTGCATTATTATCAAATCAGTATAGTTTTGATCTATTTGTCAATGTCTGTCCCTCAATCCTTGATCATTTCTCTGTGGTGATAACTTTCAATATTTTGTTTTTTTGCTAGCTACCTTGAAATATCCAATACATTGCTATTAGCTAAAGTCACCCTAGTATGTAATGGAACATCAGAAGTTATTCTTCCTATCCAACTATAACTTTGATCAAGTAATCTCTACCCTACCACCCCTACCTTCTCCCTTTCCTCCTCAGCCTCTACCTAATCACTATATTAAACTGTCTACTTCTATGAGATCAACTTTTAGAAATTTCACCTATGAGTGAAATCATGCAGTATTTCATCTGTGAGTGAAATCATGTTCTTTCTGTACCTGGCTTATTTCACTTGACATTATATCCTCTAGATTTATCTGTGTTGCTACAAAAGACAGACTTTCCTTCTGATTTTAATAGCCAAATAGCATTCCAGTGTGTAAATATGCCACATTTTCTTTATCCATTCATTGGTTGATAGACGCTTAAATTGCTTTCATCTCTTGACTGTTGTGGCCAATGCTGCAGTAAACATAGAACTGCAAGTATCTCTTCAAAACACTGATTTCGTTTTTTTTTTTGGATAAATACCCAGTAGTGAAATTGCTGAATCATATGGTAGCTCTATGTTTAATTTTTTGAAGAACTTCTATACCATTTTTCCATAATGGCTGTACTATTTTATATTATAAGTGTGGATAAGAGTTTTTTCTCTACACCTTTGCCAACATTTGTTAATTTTTGCATTTTTAATAATAGCTATTCTAACTGAGGTAAGGTAATATTATGGTTTTGATTTCCATTTCCCTGATGATGAGTGTTGTTAAGCTTTTTTATCCTATATCTACTGGGCATTTACATGTCTTTTTTCGATAAATGTCTGTTCAGGCTCTTTGCCCACTTTTGGATGGGATTTGTTTTTTTTGTGCTATTGATTTGTGTGAGTTCCTCATATATTCTGGATGTTAACCACTTGTCAGATGCATAGTTTGCAAATACTGTCCCTCATTATGTAGGTTGTAACTTCAGTATGTTGACTATTTCCTTTCCTGTGCAGAAGTTTCTTAGTTTCACATAATTTCATCTCTCCATTTATTCTTTTATTGCCTGTGCTTTTCAGGATCTACCTGAAAAATTCTTCCAAAATCAATTTTGTGAAGTGTTTTTCCTAAGCTTTTTTGTAATAGTCTTGTAGTGTCAGATCTTATATTTAAGTCTTTAATCCATTTTGAGTTCATTTTTGTTTGTGTGAGATGGGGGTCCAGTTTCATCTTCTACTTGTGGATATCTAGTTTTCCTGGAAGCATTTCTTTTTTTCTTAATTGAATAGATTGTCCTTTCTCCAATATATGTCCTCGGCGCCTTTGTAAAAAGACAGTTTACTGAGATATATGGATTTGTTTCTGGGCTCTCTGTTCTGTTGGTCTTTGTGTCTGTTTTTAGGTCGGTACCATGCTGTTTTGGTTACTATGGGTTTGTAGTATACTTTGAAATTAGTTAATTTGATACCTTTACCTTTGTTCTTTTTGCTCAAGACTGCTTTGACTATTCAGGTTTTTTTGTGGTTTCATACAAACTTTATGATTGCATTTTCTATTTCTCTAATGAATGACATTGCTATTTTGATAAAAATTGCACTGAAATTGTATATCACCTTGGATAGTATAGACATTTTAACAGTATTAAGTCTTCCAATCTATGAAGATGTAATGCCTTTTTATTGATTTGTATGTGCTTCATTTTTTTCATTAGAATGTTTTCATTAGTGTTTTGTAGTGATCCTTCACCCTGTGGTTGACTGTATTCCTAAGGTGTTCTTTTTTTTTCTCATATAAATGTGGTTGCTTTCTTGATTTCTTTTTCACATAGTTTGCTATTACCTTAGGAAAAAAATCCGTCTGGATTTTTATGTTTATCTTGTACCCTGCAAGTTTACTGAAGTTTATCTTGTACCCTGCAAGTTTACTTATTAGTTCTACAAGGTTTTTTTGATGGTATTGTTAGTATATTCTGTATATATGGTTATGCCATCTGCAAACAGGGACAATATAACTTCTTTCTTTCTTTTTTTTCTAATTTGAATGCCATTTATTTCTTTCTCTGGCCAAATCACTATGGCTAGGACTCCCAATACTATGTTAAACAAAAGTGGTGAAAGTGGGCATTTTTGTCTTGTTCCAGACATAGAGGAAAAGGTATAAACTTTTTCCTATTCAGTGTGCTACTAGCTGTGGGTTTATCATATAAGGCCTTTACTTTTTTGAGGTATGGTCCTTTTATGCCTAATTTGTTGGGAATTTTTATTATAAGGGGATGTTAAATTTTGATGCATGCTTTTTCTGAATGTATTATAACACGTCTATGATTCTTTTGTCCTTGATTTTGTTAATGTGATTTATAATGTTTATTGCTTTGTGTATGTTGAACCATCCTTGATTCCCTGGGATGAATCACACTTGATCATGGTGAATGATCTTTGCAATATATTGTTGATTCTGGTTTGCCAGTATTTTATTGAGTATTTTTGCATTTATGTTCATTAGTGGCAATGGCCTATAGTTTGTTTTGTTGTTGTGTTTTTGTCTGGTTTTGGTATCAGGGTAATGATGACCTTGTAGAATGAGTTTGAAAATATTCCCTCCTTTTAAAGTTTTTGGATGAGTTTGAGAAGAATTGGTATTAATCGTTTTTTAAAAATGTTTGTTAGAATTCAACACTGAAGCCACTAGGTTCTGGGCTTTTCTTTGATAGGAGTGTCTTTCAGACTGCTCCAATCTTATTATTTGTTATTAATTGATTCAGGTCTTCCATTTCTTCATGATCTGATCCTGGTAGCAGTTAGGCAAGAGAAAGGATGTATGTTACCAGGAATTTATCCATTTCTTCCATATTTTCCCATTGTTATTATATAGTTGTTCATAATTATCTCTTATGATTCTGTGTATTTCTATAGTATTGGTTACAGTACTTTCTTTTCATCTCCTCGATTTTATTTAGTTTTTACTCTTTTTCTGTTAGTCTAGCTAAAATTGTATCTGTTCATATTTTCAAAAATAACATTTTATTCTATTCCATTTATTTTTGCTCTGATATTTATTACTTATTTCCTAGTAATTTTGGACTTACTTTGTTCTTTTTTTGTTTCTTGAGCTATTAGGTTGTTTATTTGAAACCTTTCTCCTTTTCTGATGTAGGATTATATTGCTCTAAAATTTTCTCATAACTATTTTTGCTGTATCTCATAGGTTTTGGTATGTTGTGTTTCCATTTTCATTTGTCTCAAGGAATTTTTACTTTAAAACTGTTTCTTGATTGACTTATTCATGTTGTTGAACATCCTTGTATTAGAGTTTCTAACATTTTTGTTATTGATTCCTAATTTTATTCTGTTGTGGTGAGAAAAAGCAATTTATATGATTTTAGTTTTTAAAAAAATTGTTAAGACTCGTTCTGTGACCCAAAATATGGTCTATGATGGTGACCGTTCCATGTGCTGTTAAGTAGAATGTATATTCTGTAGCTGATGGATGGAATGTTCTGTAAATGTCTGCTAAGTCAATTTGGAAAACAGCACAGTTTAAACCCAGTGTTTCGTTGTTGATTTTCTGCTTGAATGATCTTTACATTGCTAAAAATGGGGAGTTGACATCTCCTACTATTATTATATGGCAACCAATTTCTGCCTTTAAATCTATGTGTATTTGCTTTATTATATATGGGTGCTCTGGTGTAGGATACATACATGTTTACAATTGTTATATTCTCTTGCTGTATGGATGCCTTTATTATTTTATGGCTTAATTGGAATATTGATGTCATTCCTGTTTTATATCTGAAATACATATAGCTACTCACACTCTTGTTTTAGTTTCAGTTTATATGGTATATCTTTTTGTGTCCCTTCACTTTCTATCTTTGTGCATCTTTTAAGGTGAAGTAAATTTCTTGCAGGCGTCATATAGTTGCACCTTCTAAAAAAAGTTATAGAGTAACTCTGTATCTTTTAATTGGATAATTTAATTGATTTACATTCAAGGTTATTATTGATAGGTATGGGTTTATTACCTTTTTTTTCTTATTTTATGATTGTTCTTTTTTTCGTTTCTTACTATCTTTGCAATTGAATGATTATCTCTGTATTAGCATGTTTTGATTCTGTATTTATTTTCAATTTATCTATTATAAGTTTTTGCTCTGTGCTTATAAAGATTACAAAAATCTTATAAGAGGTCATTTTAAACTGATACTATCTTAAGTTTAATTACAAAGAGAAGAAACTGAAACACACTCTACAGGTCAAACAGCATACCCCTACTGTTTTACTTTTTGATGTTTCAATTTATATAATTTTAGATTACATATCTCTTTAACAATTACTGTAGTTATTATAATTAATAGTTTTGTGTTTTAGTCTTTATATTAATGAGATATTTGTGGTTTACAGACCACAAATACAGTATTATTGTATTCTTAATTTATATAATTACTTTTGCCACAAAGTTTTATACATTCACATGGTTTTTTGATACATGTTAGAATTTTTTCCTTTCAAATGGAGGGACTTCTGTTAGCATTTATTGAAAGCCTTGTCTGTTAGTGACGTATTTCCTTAACTTTTGTTTTTCTGATAAAGTCTTTCTCTCTCCTTCATGTTTGAAGGATAGCTTTTCTGGGTATAGTATTCTTTGTTGACAGGTTGTTTGTTTTTTGTGTTTTGTTCCAGCACTTCTAAAATATCATCTCAGTCTTTCTTAGAAGTAGGATTCTGCTGAGAAATCTGCTGGAAGCTCTATTGGGACTACATTGTATTTGGTATACTTCTTTTCTCTTCCTTCTTTTAGTATTCTTTGTCTTCAATTTTTAATAATTTAATTATGATTTGCCTTGGGAAATTTCTCTTTGGATTGAATTTCATTTTTGACTTCTGAACTTCCTGTACCTGGATGATGTTGTTATTCTTTATATTTGGAAAATTTTCAGCCATTATTTTCTTAAATAATCTTTCTAGGGTGTTTTCTTTTTGTCTCCTTCAGTAATAACTATTATATGAAGGTTTATTCCCTTTCTAGCATTTCATAATGCTTGTAGGCCTTATTTAGTCTTTCTTGGTATTTCTTTTCCTCCTCTCATTGGATAAATTTGTATGTTCTGTCTTCAAGCTCATTGATTCTTTTCTCTTTGATCAAGACTGCTGTAGAAGATTTCTGGTGAGCTTTTTAATATATTTATTGTGTTCTATAATACACAATTTCTATTTTTTATTGCTTTTATGTTTTTGTTAAATTTCGCCTTTTATTCCTAGATTGTTTTTCTTAATTTTCTATACATATTTTCTTGTGATTCTCTGAACTTCTTTGAGTATTATTCTGAATTATTTGTAGATATTTTTTAGATCGTTAATTCTTCTGACTCCCTTACTGGAGCTTTGTTAGTTTCTTTTGGTGAAGTCATGTTTCCCTGAGTTTCCTTTGTGTCTTTATATTCATTCCTGTGCATCTGTTGAGATAGCCACCTCTTCCATCTATTGCAGTTGTTCTTTGGTGGTTTTAGACTTTTACCATTTGTTACAAGAATTTAATTGTAGGCCTATTTGTTGCATTGAATTCTGGGGAGGCCTTATAGTGAACATCAAAACTAAAATATGGCACAAGAATTTACTCACTGGCTTTCCACTGTTTCTCAGTCTGGGGATGACTTATTGCAGTCTGAAGAAAACTTAAGCACACATCAGAATTTAATTGGTAACGTTTTAGGTTTTGCAGGTTAGGGGATTGCTTGACACAAACACTTAGGCTTTGTGAGGGACCCAGTCAGGTTTTGGGCCTTCAAGTGCGCTAGGCTCCCTTCAGCATTAAGACACCAGGCAGCATTCTCAGCATGACTTCCTCACTGATAGGAAAACAGAGCAGATGCCGAGATCTTTATGCTTGTCACTGCAATCACTGTTCCCAGTCTTATTTCCAATTTACCTCACATCATTGAGCCCTTTTGGCCCTCCCATTGCTTCCTGTGGAATGAAATCAAAGTGTGGGCCCTCCATGAAGATTCCTAGACTGGTGGAGAGATTAAATATCCACCTTCATTTCTTCCCAAGAAATTGTGAGTGTAGGGAAATTCTCTGAGAGGGGTATTATGCCAGCTTGGAAGAGGTGGGTGTTTACTAGCTGTGGCTTCTTTCATTTATGTGGCTCAGGGTATTTTTGTGCTTCTTTTCCAAGTTCTTGTGAATTCAAGGTGATATTCTTGCCTTTGAATAGTTGTACTTTTTGTGACGGGATTGATGCTGAAGTATCTTCTACCATCTTGCTGATGTCACTCCTCTTAATTTTCTTTTAATTATTGTTGAATACAAAGTCTTGTTACCTACTGATGTGTTTTGTATCTGTGTCCTTACCCAAATCTCATGTTGCTGTAATCCCTAATGCTGAATTTGGGTCCTGGTGGTAAGTGATTGGATCATAAGAGAGGTTTCTCATGAATGGTTTAGCAATATCCTCTCGATGCCATTCTCATGATAGTGTGGGTGAATTATTGTGAGATCTGGTTGTTTAAAACTGTCTATCACTTTCATCCTCCTTTTCCTCCTTCTCTGACCATGTAAGACATGCCTGCTTCCTCTTCAGCTTCCACCATGATTGTAAATTTCCTGAGGCCTTCACAGAAGCAGAAGCCACTATACTACTGTACAGCCTGTAGAATGCTGACCCAATTAGACTTCTCTTCTTTATAAATTATCCAGTCTCAGGTAATTTTTTTATAGCAATGAAAGAACAGACTAATACATACCTTTAATTTTTCTAATTAAAGGACTAATACTAATACCTTTCATTAGACCTTTAATGAATTATAGACTAATATTAATACCTTTAGTTTTTCTCCATAGAATTATTACTAATTGTTATTACTTTGCTATAGAGTATCCAAATAAAATGAATATTTCAATTCCCTTGAAATACCAAACTTTTATGAACCTGACTTCTAAAGATGGTGCTAAGGAGATTGAAGGAGAAATTCATTTCTGAGAGAACATGGAACTTAAAAAGAATATGAGTCAGCCTTTCTTACTACGTATTGTAGATTGATCTCTCAGCATTTTGATCGACAGCTAGTATCTCAGTGGTACCATAGATCAGTACCCAGCTCTGATTTCACCACTGTCACTAAAATTGATCTGCCATCACTGTGTTACCTCTAATCATTGAAGTAGTAGGGTATTAAAACTTTTCTGTTGGTGAGAAACATACTTTTAGCAGTTATGGTTCAAATGTATGTTATTGATGGCAAAGAGAATGAATCTTTTTTTTTTTTTTGGCCGGGTAACTATTTCTTCTTTAATAAGTTTCTTTTTAATTTTTTTTAATTGCATTTTAGGTTTTGGGGTACATGTGAAGAACATGCAAGATTGTTGCTTAGGTACACACATGGCAGTGTGATTTGCTGCCTTCCTCCCCCATCACCTTTATCTGGCATTTCTCCCCCATGCTATCTCTCCCCACTGTCCCTCCCCTATTTCCCCCTGACAGACCCCAGTGTGTGATGCTCCCCCTCCCCTGTGTCCATGTGTTCTCATTTTTCAACACCTGCCTATGAGTGAGAATATGCGGTGTTTGATTTTCTGTTCTTGTGTCAGTTTGCTGAGAATGATGGTTTCCAGGTTCAGCCATGTCCCTACAAAGGACACGAACTCATTGTTTTTGATGGCTGCATAGTATTCCATGGTGTATATGTGCCACATTTTCCCTGTCCAGTCTATCATCAATGGACATTTGAGTTGGTTCCAGGCCTTTGCTATTGTATATGACTGTGCTGCAATGAACATTTGTGTGCATGTGTTCTTATAGCAGAACGATTTGTAATCCTTTGGATATATACCCAGTAATGGGATTGCTGGGTCAAATGGAATTTCTGTTTCTAGGTCCTTGAGGAATCGCCACACTGTCTTTCACAATGGTTGAACTAATTTACACTCCCACCAACAGTATAAAAGTGTCCTATCCCTCTGCATCCTCCCCAGCATCTGTTGTCTCCAGATTTTTTAATGATTGCTATTCTAACTGGCATGAGATGGTATCCCAATATAGTTTTGATTTGCATTTCTTTAATGACCAGTGATGATGAGCATTTTTCATATGTTTGTTGGCCTCATGTATGTCTTCTTTTGTAAAGTGTCTGTTCATATCCTTCGCCCACTTTTGAATGGGCTTGTTTGTTTTTTTCTTGTAAATCTGCTTTAGTTCTTTGTAGATGCTAGATATCAGCCCTTTGTCAAATGGGTAGACTGCAAAATTTTTTCCCATTCTGTTGGTCGCTGATTCACTCTAATGACTGTTTCTTTTGCCAAGCAGAAGCTGTGGAGTTTGATTAGGTCCCATTTGTCTATTTTGGCTTTTGTTGCCACTGCTTTTGGTGTTTTGTTCATGAAGTCCTTGCCTACGCCTATGTCCTGAATGGTTTTGCCTAGATTTTCTTCTAGGGTTTTCATGGTGTTAGGTCTTATGTTTAAGTCTTTAATCCATCTGGAGTTAATTTTAATGTAAGGTGTCAGGAAAGGGTCCAGTTTCTGCTTTCTGCACATGGCTAGCCAGTTTTCCCAACACCATTTATTAAACAAGGAATCCTTTCCCCCATTGCTTGTTTTTGTCAGGTTTGTCAAAGATTGGATGGTTGTAGGTGTGCTGTGTTACCTGCAAGGCCTCTGTTCTGTTCCATTGGTCTATATCTCTGTTTTGGTACCAGTACCATGCTGTTTTGATTACTGTAGCCTTGTAGTATAGTTTGAGGTCCAGTAGTGTGATGCCTCCCGCTTTGTTCTTTTTGCTTAGAATTGACTTGGCTATGTGGGCTCTCTTTTGCTTCCATATGAAGTTTAAGGTGGTTTTTTCCAGTTCTGTGAAGAAGGTCATTGGTAGCTTGACGGGGGATAGCGTTGAATTTGTAAATTACTTTGGGCACTATGGCCATTTTCACAATATTGATTCTTCCTAACCATGAACATGGAATGTTTCTCCATCTATTTGTGTCCTCTCTTATTTCATTGAGCAGTGGTTTGTATTTCTCCTTGAAGAGGTCCTTTATGTTCCTTGCTAGTTGTATTCCTAGGTGTTTTAATTCTCCTTGTAGCAATTGTGAATGGCAGTCCATTCTTGATGTGGCTCTTGGTAAGTCTGTTATTGGTGTATAGGAATGCTTGTGATTTTTGCACATTGATTTTGTATCCTGAGACTTTGCTGAAGTTGCTTATCAATTTCATGAGATTTTGGGCTGAGGCGATGGTGTTTTCTAGATATACAATCATGTCATCTGCAAATAGAGACAATTTGACTTCCTCCTTTCCTATTTGAATACACTTTATTTCTTTTTCTTGCCTGATTTCTTTGACTAGAACTTCCAGTACTATACTGAATAGGAGTGGTGAGAGAGGGCATC
This sequence comes from Ateles fusciceps, assembly GCA_036589455.1. Taxonomy (NCBI): domain Eukaryota; kingdom Metazoa; phylum Chordata; class Mammalia; order Primates; family Atelidae; genus Ateles; species Ateles fusciceps. The sequence continues at coordinate 8,686,489 of JAZHEH010001266.1, read as the reverse complement.
CTTGTCTCGTGCCAGATTTCAAAGGAATGCTTCCAGTTTTTGCCCATTCAGTATGATATTGGCTGTTGGTTTGTTTTAAATAGCTTTTATTGTTTTGAGATACGTTCCGTCAATACCTAGTTTATTGAGGGTTTTTAGCATAAAGGGCTGTTGAATTTTGTCAAAGGCTTTCTCTGCATCAATTGAGATAATCATGTGGTTTTTGTCGTTGGTTCTGTTTATGTGGGAATTATGTTTACAGACTTGCATATTTTGTACCAGCCTTGCATCTCCGGGATGAATCCTAGTTGATCATGTTGGATAAGCTTTCTGATGTGCTATTGCAATCGGTTTGCCATATTTTATTGAAGATTTTTGCATCTATGTTCATCATGGATATTGGCCTGAAGTTTTCTTTTCTTGCTGAGTCTCTGCCGGGTTTTGGTATCAGGATGATGTTGGTCTCAAAAAATGATTGGGGAAGGATTCCCCTCTTTTGGATTGTTTGGAATAGTTTCAGAAGGAATGGTACCAGCTCCTCTTTGTATGTCTGGTAGAATTCGGCTGTGAACCCATCTGGACCTGGGCTTTTTTGGGTGGTAGGCTCTTAATTGCTGCCTCAACTTCAGACCTTGTTATTGGTCTATTCAGGGTTTCGATTTCTTCCTGGTTTAGGCTTGGGAGGATGCAAGTGGCCAGGAATTTATCCATTTTTTCCAGGTTTACTAGTTTATGTGCATAGAGTTGTTTGTAATAATCTCTGATGACGGTTTGAATTTCTGTGGAATCTGTGGTAATATCCCCTTTATTGTTTTTAATTGCATCTATTTGCTTATTCTCTCTTTTGTTTTTTATTAATCTGGCTAGTGATCTGTCTATTTGTTGATCTTTTCGAAAAACCAGCTCCTGGATTTATTGACTTTTTTGAAGGGCTTTTTGTGTCTCTTATCTCCTTCAGTTCTGCTCTGATCTTAGTTATTTCTTGTCTTCTGCTAGATTTTGAGTTTTTTTGATCTTGCTCCTCTAGCTCTTTCAATTTTGACGATAGGGTGTCGATTTTAGATCTCTCCTTGCTTCTGATGTGGGCATTTATTGCTATATATTTTCCTCTAGAGACTGCTTTAAATGTGTCCCAGAGATTCTGGTATGTTGTGTCTTCGTTCTCATTGATTTCAAAGAACATCTTTATTTCTGCCTTCATTTCATTGTTTATCCAGTCAACATTCAAGAGCCAGTTGTTCAGTTTCCATGAAGCTGTGCAGTTCTGAGTTTGTTTCTGAATTCTGAGTTTTAACTTGATTGCACTGTGGTCTGAGAGACTGTTTGTTATGATTTCCGTTCTTTTGCATTTGCTGAGGAGTGATTTACTTCCAATTATGTGGTCAATTTTAGAGTAGGTGTTATGTGGTGCAGAGAAGAATGTATATTCTGTGGATTTGGGGTGGAGAGTTCTGTAAATGTCTATTAGGTTTGCTTGGTCCATGTCTGAGTTCAAGTCTTGGATATCCTTGTTAATTTTCTGTCTCATTGATCTGTCTAATATTGACAATGGGGTGTTCAAGTCTCCCACTATTATTGTGTGGGAGTCTAAGTCTCTTTGTAAGTCATTAAGAACTTGCCTTATGTATCTGGGTGCTCCTGTGTTGGGTGCATATATATTTAGGATCATTAGCTCTTCTTGTTGCATTGATCCTTTTACCATTATGTAATGTCCTTCTTTGTCTCTTTTGATCTTTGTTGATTTAAAGTCTATCTTATCAGAGACGAGAATTGCAACTCCTGCTTTTTTTTGCTCTCCATTTGCTTGGTAAATCTTCCTCCATCCCTTTATTTTGAGTCTTTGTGTATCCTTGCATGTGAGATGGGTTTCCTGAATACAGCACACCGATGGGTTTTGGCTTTTTATCCAATTTGCCAGTCTGTGTCTTTTGCTTGGGGCATTTAGCCCATTTACATTTAGGGTTAATATTGTTATGTGTGAATTTGATCCTGCCATTTTGATGCTAGGTGGCTGTTTTGCCCGTTAGTTGATGCAGTTTCTTCATTGTGTTGATGCTCTTTACCATTTGGTATGTTTTTGGAATGGCTGGTACTGGTTGTTCCTTTTCTATGTTTAGGGCCTCTTTCAGGAGCTCTTGTAAAGCAGGCCTGGTGGTTATGAAATCTCTGAGTACTTGCTTGTTCGCAAAGGATTTTATTTTTCCCTCACTTATGAAGCTTAGTTTGGCTGGATATGAAATTCTGGGTTGAAAGTTCTTTTCTTTAAGGATGTTGAATATTGGCCCCCACTCTCTTCTGGCATGTAGGGTTTCTGCCGAGAGATCTGCTGTGAGTCTAATGGGCTTCCTTTTGTGGGTAACCTGATCTTTCTCTCTGGCTGCCTTTAGCATTTTCTCCTTCATTTCAAACCTGGTCAGTCTCATGATTATGTGCCTTGGGGGTTGCTCTCTCTTGAGGAATATCTTTGTCGTGTTCTCTGTATTTCCTGAACTTGAATATTGGCCTGCCTTGCTAAGTTGGGGAAGTTCTCCTGGATAATATCCTGAAGAGTATTTTCCAGCTTGGATTCATTCTCTCCGTCACATTCAGGTACACCTATCAAACGTAGATTAGGTCTTTCCACATAGTCCCATATTTCTTGGAGACTTTGTTCATTCCTTTTTACCCTTTTTTCTCTAATCTTGCCTTCTCGTTTTATTTCATTGAGTTGATCTTCGACCTCTGATATCCTTTCTTCTGCCTGGTCAATTTCGCTGTTGAAACTTGTGTATGCTTCGCGAAGTTCTCATGTCATGTTTTTCAGCTCCTTCAATTCACTTATATTCCTCTCTAAGTTGTTTATTGTCGTTAGCATTTTGTTGAATCTTTTTTCAAGGTTGTTTGTTTGCATTGGGTTAGAACATGTTCTTTTAGCTCACAGAAATTTCTTATTACCCACCTTCTGAAGCGTGATTCTGTGAGTTCATCACACTCATTCTCCATCCAGCCTTGTTTCCGTGCTGGTAAGGAGTTGTGATCCCTTGTAGGAGGAGAGGCATTCTGGTTTCGGGTGTTTTCATCATTTTTGTGCTGGTTTCTTCCCATCTTTGTGGAATTATCCACCTGTCGTCTTTGTAGTTGTTGACTTTCAGGTTGGGTCTCTGAGTGGATGTCCCGTTTGTTGATGATGAATTTATTTCTTTCATTTTCTTAGTTTTCCTTCTAACAGTCTGGCCACTCTGGTGTAGGACTGCTGAGGTCCACTCCAGGCCCTGCTTGCCTGGGGATCACCTGCAGCAGCTGCAGAACAGTAAGGGTTGCTGCCAGTTTCTTCTTCTGCTATCTTTGTCCCAGAAGGATACCCGCCAGATGTCAGTCTGAGCTCTCCTTTATGAGGTGACTCTTCGGATATACAGGGGTCAGGGAGCTGCTTGAAGAGACAGTCTGTCCTTTATAGGAGCTCAAGTGCTGAGCTGTGAGCTCTGTTGTTCATTCAGAGCTGCTGGGCAGGTATGTTTAAGCCTGCTGCAGCAGAACTCATAAACCCCCTTTTTTCCCCAGATGCTCTGTCCCTGGGAGTTAGGGCTTTATTTATGAGTTTCTGTTGTGCTGCTGCCTTTTTTTCAGGGCTGCCCTGCCCAGCGAGGAGGCAGCCTAGTCACTGTCTGCCTGCAGAGGCTTTGCTGAGCTGTTGTGGGCCCCGCCCAGCTGCCGTGTGAACTTTCCTGCAGTCCTGTTTATAAGGGTGTAGTTAGAACTGCCTCAGCAATGGCGGCCCACCTCTATAATGGCGGACACTCTCTGTAATGGGCTGCCTTGGCAATGGTGGGCTACCTTGTCAATGGCAAACTACCTCCATAGTGGTGGACTGCCTCATTAATGGTGGACGCCCCCTCCCCGACAGAGCTGGACTGTCCTGGGTTCAGCTGTGCTTGCTGTTAAACTCCCAATCCAGAGTGTTTCTGATTGCTGTTTTTTTGTGGGGGTGGGACCAGCAGAGCCTGATCACCTGGCTCCCTGCCTCAGAGCCTTTTTTTCAGTTGAATTGTCGACTGTCTCCCAGATGTTCCAGTCGCCTGTTGAAAAGGCTCTGGGATCTGTGTGATTTCCCATGCGGTGACCCACTGTGCCGGCTGAAACAGTGGCGCTGAGATTCATGGCGCTTTTTTGTCCGGTTATCTCCTGGCCTGCCTCCCTGTTTCAGTCCCCTTTTTAATCAGATGAATGGGTGACTGTGCCTTCCCAGAGCTCCAATCGCCAGCTGAAATGGCTCCCGGACCCGTGTATTTTGTACAGAGAACCGCCGCGCCGGGGCACTGGCAAAACAGCCACGCCGGCCAAACCAGCCACGCTGGCGACCCGTGGGGGCTCTTCCACCTGGGAATCTTCTGGTCTGTGGGCAATAAAAATCCATCTGGAAATGCGGCGTCCACTCACCCTCCATGCTTTCACTGGGAGCTGCAATCCTGAGCTGCTCCTAATTGGCCATCTTTGATCCCTCTCTGAGAATGAATCTTTACACAATGCTAAGCAAATAAATACACATACCAGACAGATAGTGAGCTCAGTGATATCAGAATTTTACGTATTACTTTATTGCTTGTAGTCTCAGAAAAAAATATTTAATCCCTAAGTGTGTCTTTAAAATTAGAAAATACGGTATGTCAAATTTAGTAACTTTTAATAGGGGCTGTATATAATCTATTGCTTTAGAATTCCATCACTCTGCAGAAAATTGATCATACCTTGTGCATGTTTCAGTTTTCAAATTGTTTCTCTGCTATTAGCATTTGTAATTACTACATATATTTTGAATTTTGTCTTCAGTCATTTTAGCTAATTAAATGTAAAATTTTTATGATGGTTATATCGAAAATGATTTAAAATTATTGGTTGGTGAAATTGCTGTTATATTGGTATTGATATACAAGCAGTAATTACCTTAGTTTTAAAGTAACCACAAGGAAGATACTCCTCTACTTATAGTTTTGGGAGTTTGATTCATATCATATTTTTATTTGTTGTGATTTTTATTTTCAGGTTTATACATTTATTCTGTGTTATTTTTGGCATCCTGGAAACCTGTGCCCTCTATGATATTTTTAAAATACCTTAAAAAATTCTTTGCTACATAATCTGCAAGACTGAAGTGCTAGTGTCTTTGATTTATTCTTCAGTTGTTTACACTATCGTGAAATTTATAGCCCCAAATCATGATGTTGAAATGAGAAATAATACTGGAATCTACATTCAGGCTTGGGTCCTTTGCTCTTTCTCTCAGAGCCTTATCTCAGCATGCAGTGAGTTTATTATCCCTTCTCTTCTTGATGGGACAGCTAATTACTAATTCACAGATGGGCTCAAATATAAGTAAGGGGAAAATTTTACTTAAATACTTTGACTTTTTTTGTAGCTAAAATAAAAACAACTGCTGCTATCAAAAGAAGCTAGGTAAATGTTTCTCTAACTTTTGCATGTGTAAGAATCACCTGGAGAGGTGGTTCAACACAGATTTCCAAGTATAACAATTAGAGATTTTGATTCAGTAGGTCTAGCAGTTGGGTGCTTTAGAATTCTCCTTTTAGATTAACTACAAGATGCTGATGCTGCCTGTCCAAGGACCATATAATGAGTAGCCCCATGATGGATGATGATATGGAATCAGAGGTGTCTGCCTAATGTTTAAAACTTTGAAGAAAATGGGAACATTAATTCAGTAGGCAGACAAAAATACCTTCCTCATATTTGGATGTTAATCATAAACAGAACTTTTAGAGTGCAAATCTGGTGATAACTATGCTGAGCATAGTTTGTTTCATAAACATTTTACATTAGAATAATCCTCTGAGATTCTTAATTACAAAACCTCATTGAACTTCAAATGAAAATTGCATTTATTAATGATTAGTTATCAGGAAACTTATGTGAATTACTGATTGTTTTCCAGAGAAGAATTTTTTAAAAAGCATGTTTGATGTATATGCTAAATTTTTTGCTGAGTATCATTGGGGTTGTGGTGGTGTATTATAAATCAAATTTACATTAAGTAGATGATTAAAATTAAAAGCTGATTTTTAATCTGTTTTCTAATTCATCACAAATTTGACTTATTAAAAAATAAACTTTCCTTTAAATTGTTCCAGTTGATAACTTCTTTTTGATGTGTTGAATCTTATAAAATGGTTATAACTATTTATGAATAAAATTTCATAAAATATCAGAAAAATAGACTGTGGGTTCCAATAATAGTGGATTATCCTGTTAGCATTTTAAAATTAGCATATTAATGAGAACTACCACAAAAACTGGTTAGTATTTTTTAGATAAAAATAAATTTTAAAACACACCACAGCAAACCTGTGTTTGAAAATCAAACAACTATGGTAGGGAGCACATGAGGAGCCCAGATACTGGAAAGAAGGTAAGCATAGAGCAGACAGCCCAACATTCAGCCCAGATTTATCTTGCAGGTAATTGTTAATTTGCAAGTGAAAATTACCAAACTAAAAAGCCAGGAAGAAGTTTTGGTAGACTTCAAAAACTATGATGTTCAGAACATACCAGGTAGGAGCTTACATACCCAAACTTTCAGTTGATACCACTAAAGTGTTGCATCTTGGTATTGAGATTGTAATGGGCAGACTTGTAAGATGGCTCTCAGTGACTCACATTTTTTTTTGTCATTCCCTCCCTTTGGGTATGAAAGGACCCGTGGATGTGATGGGATATTATAACTGTGACTAGATTCAATTTTATGACCAATATGAAGAGATTTTGCAGGTATACTAAGGTCCCAAATCAGCTGGATTTTGAGTTAATTAAAAAAGGAGATTATCTTAGGTGCACCTGATCAGGTAAGCTCTTCAAGGAGTAACTGAGACATTGCCAGTGAGAGACATGCTCCTACTGGCCTTGAAGTAGTAAGTTGCCATATCATGATAGGGCCCTTTGGCAAGGCACTGTGAGAGGCCTTTAGACTTTGTGAGCAGCTCTGACTGCCCACAAGAAAACAGGGACTTCTTTACTACAACTGCAAGGAACTGAATTTCTCACCAATTATGCAAGCTCAAGAGATAATTCTAAACTCCAGAAAGGAGCAAGTCCTGGGGAACACCTTGATTTTTATTTTGTGAGTTTGGTTTTGTGATGATATAGCTAAATGGCCCAAATGTTTTACCCATAGAAACTGTGAGAACCATAAATGGAAACATGAAAGGTTGTGATTAGGTATTCTGTATAGTTCCTTTGATTTTTAAACATTATATTTTCAAGTTGTGTTAGTATTATATTCTGAATTGAGTTTGTCAAAATTAACTCCATATGAGGGATATGTTCTTTATTCACCAAGAAGGAATTTATATACTTAGGAGAAGACCTAGAAAAATACTCACCAAACTCTTAAAAATTGATATTGTAATTACATTACTATACCTATGTTACAGTGTAGGATTAAGAGGTGGTGGTTGGGAGATAGAGAACGGAAAGCTAACATTTTCTTTATGTACTTCTATACTTTAGATTTTTTTTTGTAGAAGGAGCATTGTTTACTCTTTTTACACTTGAATATCAACTTTAAGACAGCAATCCAATACATTAGGGTCAAAATTGTTTCCATATATAGACTTAGGGCATCTATTGCCAACTATAGCCTAGTCTAGACTTGAAGACACGTTAGAAAATCTATCTTGTATTTGGTGCAAAGATAGAGCCCTTCAGGTTTCCACTCCTATTCCATCCCTACCCCTCTCTCAGTACCTCCCAACTATTCCCATGGTCATCAAATTGTAGTATCTGGATGTTCATCCTCAACTTGTTATTCACTTCATTGTGCTTAATTAGAATCTCATTACAGTTGGTGGAGTCAACTAAAATTTTTCTCTCTTTAGAGACAGGATAGCTCCAAATTCCAGTACCATTTTGAATAGGAGTGGTGAGAGTGGGCATCTTTTTTTGGTTCTGGTTCTCAAGGGGAATGCTTCTAGCTTTTGCCCATTCAATGATATTGAGTATTGTTTTGTCATAGATGGCTCTTATTATTTTGATGTATGTTCTCTTTTCACTCAGTTCTCCCTTAGGAACATTTGGTTTATCCACGATCTTGGAATATAATTCTATGTCATTTTCCTATATGACCTTATTATATTACCACTTCTGCTAACAATTTCTCTCGGGGGTTACTTTTTATTATTTATTATTTTTTAATCTTTTAGGTTTGGGACATATGTACGTGTTTGTTATATAGGTAGATTGCATGTTATGGGGGTTTGGTAATAGAGATTATTTAATCACCTAGGTCATAAGGATAATACCCCATATGTGGTTTTTTGATCCCAACTTCCTCCCCACCCTCCACCCTCAAGTAGGCCCTAGTGTCTGTCTTTCCCTTCTTTGAGTCCATATGTACTCAATATTTGTCTCCCACTTTTAAGTGAGAACATCTGATATTTGGTTTTCTCTTCCTGGATTAGGATAATGGACTCCTGCTCCATCCATGTTGCTGCGAAGGTCATGATCTCCTTTTTTTTCTTTTGAGATGGAGTCTCACTCTGTTTCCCAGCAAGAGTACAGTGACACAATTTCGGCTCACTACAACTTCTGCCTCCTAGGTTTAGGTGATTCTCCTGCTTCAGCCTCCTGAGTAGCTTGGATTACAGCTACCTGCCATCATGCCCTTTTTATATTTTGTAGAGATGGGGTTTCATCATGTTAGGCAGGCTGGTCTTGAACTCCTGATCCCAAGTGATCCACCTGCTTTTTTATGCCTGCATAGTATTCCATGGTGTGTGTGTATATATATATATATATATATATATATATATGTGTGTGTGTGTGTGTGTGTGTGTGTGTGTGTGTGTGTGTCAACTTTAAGACAACAATACAACACATTAAGGTCAAAATTGTTTCCATATATATTCTTAGGGCATCTATTGCCAACTATAGCCTAGTCTAGACTAGGCTATATATATATATCATTTTATTTATCCAGTCTACCATTTTATGAGCATTTAGGTTGATTTCATGTATTTGCTATTGTGAATAGTGCTATGATGAATATACAAATGTATATGTTTTTAACGGTAGAACAATTATTTTGTGGGAGTATATGCCCAACAATGGGATTGCTGGGTTAAATGATATTTCTATTTTAAGAACTGTCGTCTGGGAGTGTGGTTGGTATGATTTCAGTTTTTTGGATATTGCTGAGAATTGTTTCATGGCTGATTGTGGTTTTACAGTACATCTCATGTGTAGATGAGAAGAATGTATATTCTGTTGTTTTGGGGTGAAGAGTTCTGTAGATATCTGTTAAGTCCATTTGGTCAAGCATTGAATTCAGGTCCTGGATATTTTTGTTAGTTTTCTGCCTTGATGATTTGTCTAATGTTAGCAGGAGGTGTTAAAGTCTTCAACTGTATCTAAGTCTTTTGTAGTTCTCTGAAAACTTGTTTTATGAATCTGTATACTCCTCTGTTGGGTGCATATATATTTAGGATAGTTAGGTCTTCTTGTATGTACAATTATGTAATGCCCTTACTTGTCTTTTTTTGCTCACTCTTGGTTTAATGTTTGTCTTGTCTTAAATTAGAATAGCAACTTCTGATATTTTTAATTTTATGTTCAGTTGGTAGATACTTCTTCATTTCTTTGCTTTGATCCTCTAGGTCTTCTTGCCCATGAGAGAGGTCTCTTTAAGATAGTATTGTATAGTTACGTGTTTATTTTTTATTCAGCTTGCCACCTTAGGTCTTTTAATTGGGGCATTTACCCAGTTTACATTCAAGATTAATGTTGATAAGTGGATATTTGATTCTGCCATCGTGTTGTTAGCTTAGTATGATGCAGACTTGATTGTAGGTGCTTTATGGTGTCACTGGACTTTGTACCTAGTTGTGTTTTTGTGGTAGCCAGTAATGATGTTTTATTTCTACATTTAGGACTTTCTTAAGGATTTCTTGTAAGGCAGGTCTAGTGCTACTGAATTCTCTTAGTACTTGCTTGTCTGAAAAGAATTTTATTTCTCCTTCACTTATGAGGCTTAATGTGATTGGATCTGAAATTTTGTTTGGAGTTTCTTTTCTTTAAGAATGCTGAATATGGGTCCCCCCATCTTTTCTGGTTTGAAGGGTTTCTTCTGAAAGTTTCATTGTTAGCCTGATAGGGTTTCCTTTGTAGGGGACCTGCCCCTTCTCTCTTGCTGCCTTTAATATTTTTCTTTCATAATGACCTTGGAAAATCTGATGAGTATGTGTCTTAGGGATGGTTGTCTTGCATAGTATCTTGCAAGAGTTCTCTTCATTTCTTGAATATGAATGTTGGCCTCTCTGGTGATGTGGGAGAAATTTTTGTTTACTATATCCTCAAATATGTTTTCCATTTTTTCTCTCTCTTCTCTGTCTCTTTTTCTGCAATGTCAATGTGGTATACATTTGGTCTCTTCACATAATCTCATATTTCTCTGAGGTTTCGTTCCTTCTTTTTTATTCTTTTGTATATCTAATTAAGTTAACTTGGAGAACTAGTCTTTGAGCTCTGAGATTGTTTCCTCAGCTTGTTCAGTTCTACTGTTAATATTTTGTGGTTGTGTTATGGATTTATTGTATTGTTTTTCAACTCTATCAGATTCATTTGTATCTATCTTAAAACGATCATTTCTTCATTCAGCTCCTGTATGTTTTTATTCTATTTCCTGGATTCTTTAGATTGGATTTTGACTTTCTCCAGGATCTTGATGATCTTCATTCCTGTGTATATTCTGAATTCTATGTCTGTCATTTCAGCCATTTTAGCCTGGTACAGAAACATTGCTGGGGATCTAGTGTGGTCATTTGGAGGTGAGAAGACACTGGCTTTTTGTGTTACTAGAGTTTTTACGCTGTTTAAAGGATTTTCCTTTAATCTTTGAAGTTACTGACCTCTGAACAAAGCCTTTGGCTTTTATCTTCTTTGAAGCCCTTTGAGGTTTGATTGTGGTACAGGATGCCTTTAGTTGACGGGCTTTGATTATGAAAAATTCCAGGGGGCCAGGATGCCCCCAGCTGTGTTCTCTGGCCCCTTGAGGTTATGAACCTGAGCCCTAGAGGTGCTGAAATGTTCCTGACAGGGTGGCCCCAACACTTCAAGAGGAATGCTGGCTGAGGCGCTTCATAGGGTTGTTGGCAGTGGTATCAGTGCTCACTTGTGCCCGTCAGTCACTGTGGCCTTGCAGCAGGTGCTTTCATGTCAGTGGGGTGGTGCACTAGTAGGGGTGAGACGCTGATGGGGTGGGTGCACTGGTGTACACTGTGCTCACTTGGGTGGGAGTAAATGTGGCACAGCAGGGGTGGGCTGCTGGTGGACGCAAGATTCTGGAATCTGTGCATGCAGTTGCACCCACCGCTGTGCGGTGGGCTGCCCAGACCTCAGTGAGGGTGGAGTGCTGGTAGGGGTGGGCAAGGCAGTGGAGAGTGCTCATGCCAGCAGCAGTGGGGTAGTGGGGTGCACACTCACATGCCTGCTGTTGGAAGAGGGTTGGCGAGGTCAGTTGGCCTTTGCGCACTCACTGGCAAAGCAGTGAGGGGGAGGCTGTAGTGAGAAGAGGCCGTGGGTGGGCTGGCTGTGTTGGTAGAGTCCAGTCTGCTGGGCTTCTTGGATAGCTAGGCATGGACTGCCCTGGTTGGGCATTTCATGCTGCACTGCAAGCGGGAGTGACCAGGCTAGCGCTCCAGGAGAGGCCGGCAGCAGGAGAAGAGGTTGCTCAGATAGGAATGGCTCTGAAAACATGGGCAGGACTACCCTGCTCCCAATCCAACAGTCACCCAAATGCAGAAGTCACTTAGAGGAGCTTGGTGAGCCTTGGGGGATAAACATCCCTGGCCATGCTCCACTGCAGCCATTCCTCTGACAAGCCTTCTAAGCTATGCACAGGTTGCAGTCCTGCCACTGGCATCTCTCTACGTAGCTCTTGCTGCCAGATAACCTGTTTGTGGGGGTCCTGAGGTCTCCTACAACTAGGATTACAGGAGTCTGTGGCAAGGATGCACCACTACTCACCTGTTAAACTCACCCCTTCCCCAGTAGTCACTGCAGGCCAGGAGTGGGTCCCAGGGCTCAACAGCCCCATGCAGGATTTCCAGATACCTCCCGCTTCAGTCCAGTGTCTTCGTCCTCCTTCCATCTACTCTCAATGCCTTCCCTCTGAAGATCTGCTGGAACTGTGCTAGTCTTCCCAATGTCTGGGGTTCTCTGTGAGAGATGTTTCTCCTGGCTGTGTCAGGTCAGCCATCTTGGCTCATTCCTCTATTTTTTTTTTTTTACTACTTTCTGTCTTTCTAATAACTCTCTTTATCTACCTGACTCAAAATATACCCATAGAGAAAATAGACAATATTCCATATTGGCATGTACATTCAACAGAAAAATAAAACAAAACAGGCATATTATCTTCTGAAAAATATGTATCCAGTCTCTATAGATAGGTAAATATTTAATGGAAGAAACAATGCCTCATATATGTGGGCACAAGTTAAAAAAGGAAAATAAAAGTTACAGTACTTCTTTTCTAATACTAGTGTTTGAAATGCTTCCATTCTTATTCTACTTTGTTTTGCTTAGCAACTTAAAATATGAAATATTGCCATCAGAATAAATCTAATTTAGTGAATTTAAGTTGTAAAAGAAAAAAATACCAATTTTTGTTAAACATTTAACAATAAAAAATTAAATTAGTTAATTCCTGCTCCTTGAAAAGTCCTAAAGCATGACATCATTACTGAACTTAGAAAATCTCTTTGCTGATGTAGGTACTTCCAGTCTATAGGTGGGGTTCTGCCACTATATAAATAAGATGTGTCTGCTACACTGATATTTGTTGATGTCACTGATTCCTAGTCCTTTCAGGAATCTCTCTGTGGCTTTCCAACATTCCCCCAGGGAGAAAACACAGCTATCAGGGGGACGACTTTTCCCATTTCATTCTGAATTTTTTTCTTTTTTTTTTTTGAGACAGTCTTGCTCTTTCACCAGGCTGGAGTGCAGTGGCACGATCTCCGCTCACTGCAACCTCCGTCTCCCAGATTCAAGTCATTCCTCTGCCTCAGCCTCCTGAGTAGTTGGGACTACAGGTACACATCACCACACCCAACTAATTTTTTGTATTTTAGTAGAGATGGTGTTTCACCATGGCCAGGATGGTCTCAATCTCCTGACCTCATGATCCGCCCATTTCAGCCTCCCATAGTGCTGGGATTACAGGCATGAGCCACCATGCTGGCCTTATTCTGAATTTTTAAAACTATTTTCTGTCTACTTGAAAATTTCTGTTATTCACCACATTGCCTTCTCGTACACTAATTATACTGTCTTTGGAAGAAATGAAAGAAAATTTAAATTTAAAACATAATAATATCTACAGGAAGCATTTTACTGTCATATATTTTAAATGTTCCTAATTGCAATCAGTTTTTATCCCCAATATTTACCTCGTTAATGTCATGAGTTTGTACTCTCCTACCTAAAAAGAATATCTATGTTTTCTTTAAATTTAAAAATTATTATATTTATCCTAGTATTTTACATAACTAAGAACACATGACTGTAAACACTTAAGGTATTGTGAAAATACAAATGTTTTAGGTACAAACTCAGAGGTGCCAGACAAAATGAAATTAATCAGTATCTACTTGTGTTGAGCTGTTACCAGCATAGATGGTAGCAAATTAGCTTATTCTTTCTCTCAATATATTAATGATGCAAAATTATGTGGATTTTACTTTGGACAAATATGTGACGGTACTAGCAAGCAATACTTTGGAAATATGAGCCCTTGATTAATAATGGGCTGAAAGTATTTAATATTACAAGTCTAACTTAAATTTAATGCATTCCATATAATTTTAGATGCCTCCATCTCAGCTTTTTAAATTGGAATATGACACAAAGTTATCAAAATGCAGGATTCAGTGACTTCGAGGAACATAGAATTATAATTTAGAATTCTTCATTCATAAACACACAGGTGATTTTTTTTTTTTTTTTTTTTGAGATGGAGTCTCACTCTGTTGCCCAGGCTGGAGTGCAGTGGCGCAGTCTCGGCTCACTGCAACCCATCTCCCGGTTTCAGTGATTCTTCTGCCTTAGCCTCCTGAGTATCTGGGATTACAGGAGCATGCTATCATGCTCAGCTAATTTTTGTATTTTTAGTAGAGACAAGGTTTCACCATGTTTGTCAGGCTGGTCTCGAACTCCTAACCTTGTGATCTGCCCGCCTTGGCCTACCAAAGTGTTGGAATTACAGGTGTCAGCCACCAAGCCCGGCCAACACGGGGGTGATTTTTGAAGATGATGTTTGCGTTCTCAATAGCCTCCAGTCTCCATTCTGAAGATTATATTGTCCTAGATTTTTTTGAGACAAAGGTCTCTCTCTGTCTCCCAGGATGGAGTGCAGTGGTGCTGTCTTGGCTGCCTGCAACCTCCACCTCCCAGGTTCAAGTGATTCTCCTTCCTCAGCCTCCCAAGTAGCTGGGAATACAGGCTTGCGCCACCATGTCCAGCTAATTTTTCTATTTTTAGCAGAGATAGGGTTTTATCATATTAGCCAGGCTGGTCTTGAACTCCTAACCTCATGATCTGCCTACTTCAGCATCCCAAAATGCTGGGATTAGAGGTGTGAGCCACGGCACCTGGCCTAGATTGTTAAATCAACAAATCAAGCCAACAGGATGATTTGAAGATTTATATAAAATAACTAGAAAACTGATCAACTATAATAATTTTATTTTTTAAATGAAATATATCAATGATCGAATGTTAACTGGTGTGATGTAAATGATTATTATTGAAAAGAAAGAGTGATCAGTCAAGGGGTTTCTGTTGTTGTTGCTATGGGCTTAAGAAATGAAGAATGTGGAATTAATGAGAAGTTGAGAGTTTTCTGAGGAGTAGGTAAGAAAGTATAAGAGACATAGAGAAGTTCAATATGTGAGCAGAAAGTAGTCTTTTTTTTTCCTCTGGAAGATTAACACATAGACAAAAGAGACCAATGAGGAGCCCACAGTCTCAGGAAGAACAAGTAACAGAGTATCCACAGGCAGCATGGTATGCCACAGAAAGCATAAGAAATTCAGACTTCATTTTTTCATCTATAAAGTGAGAATTGTTCATTCCCCTTAGTCTGACTAATATGACTTTCATGAAGATATTTTAAAACTGTAAATGATATGAAATATAATAGTAGATAATACTGGCATTATATTATAAAATAAAATCATATCTACGTATAACTCTTAACATCCTCATATGAATAGGAATGGGAAGTACTAGCTTTGGAGCCGTAATATACTCATTATTTTAAAAAACTGTCAAAATCCCCTCTCTTCCTAAATAATTGGTTAATATGGTATTCAGATGTAAAATGAAGAATACTTTTGAAAATTACACGATAAGTACACTACTTTAGTACTTATTTAAAATTTTGTTCTTTATAGATTACTAGGCTGTTATTCATAACTGCAACATTTAGAAATTTACATATTTTCCCAAGAATTTGGGAAGAATATAATGAAATGAATGTTCTTTTCTTGTTTAAACACACACACACAAATTAATTTGCAGCTTATTACTGACTGTAAAGTTATTCAGATTTTTTGCCAAATGAGCAAACCCAGCTCATAACTGAAATATGATGCTTTTTCTTTCTAAATAAACCATTTTCACTATTTTTGAAACATCCTATTTATGGCTTATCACTGCAAGTTAATATGCACATTGTGGAGTTTATTTTTGTTATTCACTTGGAGGATTTTAGGTATTATAGTCACCTTCTAAAGATTTGAAATGAGTTTTAACTGGGACATGTATCGTCTTTAGGTTCTATTTATATTTTCAGTACAGGTGGAAATAGTTCTCTGTTGACGTCCACTGCTTATTTTTTGTTGCTATCCATTGTTTACTTTTATATCTCCAAAAGTTTGTTGCTTTATAATGGATTTACCTTTAATTCAGTATAATCTTCATCACAGTAGAATGAATTAAGCTTGTCAGATGTTATTCCTAGCTCTTTTTATATTTAGGAATTCAAAGGCAATAGCAACTTGAGGACTGTCTTTTCAGAAATCTCAGATAGTACATTCTCAACTGCAATCTCATAAACTCAGTAAATTTATGAATGGTTTATTTAGAAAGAAAAAGCATCATATTTCAGTTATGAGCTGGGTTTGCTCATTTGGCAAAAAATCTGAATAACTTTACAGTCAGTAAACATGCACACATGTTTAATAAAAAATATACCTTTGATCTCACCATAAGGAATTAACTTTTACTAATGTTTTAGTACATTTTCTTAAAATCTTCTGTGCTTGCCAATACATACACACACATACACACAATCCATTCATTTTTTCTGGACACTAATCAACAGCATATACAGTTTTACATTATGTTATTTTTATTTAACAAAATGAGGTTTTGAAGACATGGTTTTTATTCAGTATAATCCCACTTAATTAACCATTGTTCTATTTTTAATCATTCTGGATTTTTAATTTACACAGTGTTAATTGTAGCCTCATTAGTACTATGACTTTTTTATTTCATCATTTAGTCAACAAACTTTATTAAGTGCTCATTCTATACCAAACATTTTAATACAACTAACTAGGGAGATGTGTGTCTTGAGGGGATTACAGCTTTACAGTGATAAAGACCAGTAAGCAATACCTTCATTCAATCCAGGTAACTCAATTCTTTGAGGGAAAGGGGGTAAACACCTACTTCTTAAGGGCAAACTGGGTCTTGAACTGAGTCATGATATATAAATAAATTAGAGGAGGATGCATGTGAAGTAGCAGGAGATAAATTAGAAAGGCAGGCAGGACTCAGATCATGGGGAGGGAGGAGAGAGAAGGGGAGGGGAAGGCTTACTCACCATTATATAAGGAATGGATATCACTGAACATTTCAAGTGTGCATGGGGTGGGGGTAGTCAGGACTTAGTAGATTTGCATTTTTAAATGATTATATGACAGTAGCAGATTGATTTCTCAGGTATAAAACTTGCAGTGGGAAGTTTACTTGAAGTGAACAATCTATTGAAAGAGTCCACATGGGAAATGAGATCTAATATTCTACTAGAGGAGAGAGATTAAGTTATGGCTATATTGATAAGACAGCTTATGATATTTGATAACTAGTTGGCTGCAGAAGGTGAAGGGTAAAGCAAAACTCAAATTGCTCTCAATCTTCTGGCTTGCTATTATTTTATGAGGTATAGAATATAAGAGGAGGGGCAAGTTCAGTAGAAAGTATGGATTTAGGTGTGTTTGGCTTGTGTTATCTATTGATCATACAGTTAGAAGTGACTAGTTGTCATCCAGTGCTGCCATCACAGAATATCACAGGCAGGGTTGTATAAAAAACAAAAATTCATTTTCTCAGTTTTAGTGTCTAGAAGTCTGAGATTAGGGTGCCAGCATGGGCAGGTTCTAGTTATAGTCTTTTTCCTGACTTTCAGTGGACAACTTCTCTCTGTGTTCTCACATGGAGGCGAGAGTACAAGTTATCATTCTGCCTTTCTCTTCTTATAATAGTCCTGTTGGATTAGGGCCCCAGTCTTATGAACTCATTTAACTTTAATTATCTCCTATAAACCCTAGCTCCAAATACACTGAGAATGATGTTTAGAGCTTCATCCTATGAGTGAGTTTGAGAGAGTAGGGATATTGCAGTCCATAACAGCTAGATATAAATCTGAACTTAGTGACATCTTGGAACTGGAAGTATAGTTGGGTATGCCTCATAATGAGAATGGATAGGTACACCCAATTGAGCATCCAGAGAAAGAATGGAAAAGGGTCAAGAACTGAAGGATTTATGTTTCTCTCAGAAGAAAAGAAGATAGCAAAAAAGGCTGAAAAGCTAAGGTCAGGGAGCTGGAGGACAAGCAGGAAGCAGGATGTCTCTGTATGTAAGGAAGCAGAGAATTTTATCTAGAGTGGAAGATTGAAGAGTATCAAATGATATATCAAACTCAAAGAAAATGAGTAAGCAACTATTTTACCTATCTAAACAAGTCGGATCCCAATCTTTTGCTCTTAACAGCATATAGTATTGAGGATATTCCACTCATTCCTCACCTCTTCCTTGTTCCTAGTTTCTTTTCAGCTATTCCATTTGTCTCATCATTATTCTGTGTTACATTGCTTGTAGTGAACAATGTCAGCAACATAACGTTGGACTACTTAACAATATAGAAACTTTGCTTTGTTTCTGCTCAGACATATTCAGTAGATTGATATTTTTAATGTTTGATCATTTTTAAAAAATGATCCCTGACTAGAGATAGCATGACATTAGCAGGGACAGACTGTTGAATGGACAACATATACCTAATAAAAAAAAAATATGTCACAGATGAGTCACACTTCAGACTCATAGTTGGCCTCTATTTGGAGTTATTTGAATGACATGTGAGAGACATAATCCTAAAGACATAAGCTTAGAACTGCTTAAGCATGACATTTCCTGTGAGAAATAAAAAATAAAAAAAGTTATTTTCAGAAGGAAAGCTATTAAAGTCATTCCTAGAGCTAAGAAAAGAATGTTAGTAAAAGATTGACAAAGTAAATTGTATAATATTTATAAATATGGAGAATAAATAAATAGGAAATGGGAATACATCTCCAGGTATTTTCACAGAACAGCTTAATGACGAAGACGTTTCCTAAGTCTTAAATATAACATTATTTTGAATTGTAAAAAGACAACAAATTAAACTATTTGTTATAAAAATATATCATATTATTACATATTGCACATCAAGGATATTTTTAAATAAAGTGAATATTATATACTTGCTTTTTGGGGGAAACATTGCCTAAGTGAAACCTACAATTTTGGCTTTTTCTCCCCAAAGCAAACCTTGATATTCACATAGAACTGCGACTATAAAGCACTGTGGCCAAAGGAGTATGACAAACTTTTCAGTAATGCTGATCCTACCAGCATGTGAGGGCGTTAGGCATACCGATAGTGATGTGAACTAAAGGAAATGTTGACACTGTCCTAAACAATATTCTTTGGATTTTTAAAGTTATTTCATTGAGGGCAAAACCGTAACCTGTGTAGGGTCATAGTACATTATGGCTTATTACTTTGCCTTGGCTATATTGCTAAGAAAATTAATTTGGTTATCTTGATAAATTTATTCTTCACACGGCCATGAATAAATTTATTCTTCACACAGCCCAATAGCTTGTAATGTTATTATAACTTGCAAGTTGATTTTTTCTTTTATTATTTGCTTCAATATTTCCCCAAGCATAAAATTTTAGATAAGTATTTCACTTGGGGATTATTGTGCCATCCTCTTCTTTCTACTTAAAGATGAACTTTTTAAAAAGGCAATGTATTCGTCCTTCTCATGTTCCAAAATCTCAAAAATAGTCAATGAATTCTAATAAATGATAGATAATTTTTCTGTGATTATATTTGCCAGTTCGTTAGGGAATTGGGGTCTTGCAAAAAGTATATAAATTTTTAAATTGTTTAACTTGACTCATATTTTTATTAGAATTTGTTTATATTTTATTCAAGACTTTTTATTCTGCTGCATTTTGTGGGGCATAATTATGTTTTCATAAGGAAATATATGATACAACATATGAATTAATAACTGAACCAGGAGACTTAGGCTTACTTCCAACTCCTTTCTTTCCATAAAAAATGGAAATAAGCATAACTCCTAGCTGTAGAACAGCAACTAAAAAACTAGACAGTTTGCAGATTCACAACTTTTCTTGGACTCATCAGAGAACTGAGGTCATAGGGCAAGCAACTAACCTGAAACTTAGGAGCAGACATGAGCACTTGTTTTCCTGGAGCAGGTACCACCAGATAGCAGTAAGCATTTAGATGAATTTTTAAATTGAGTTGATAAAGCCAGTTGTGCACTGGAAAGACAATATAGTAACGCTATTGACTGCATATATGAGGGAATTCGCATTACAGGTTTTTCCTCCATAGACTTCAGTGGATTCTCAAAAAAAAAAAAAAAAAAAGATTGTCTAGAGTCCCTCTGAAAGCATCTCTTCTGATACAGGTATAGCATAAAAGTACAGGAATCACTCTGAGAAAGGCAGGAGTCATCACCTGGATCCTTCTCCCTTTCCCCTTACAGAAGAAAAGCCTTAAACTGCTAAGTGTAGAATAGCTATTCTCAGAAACACAGTGTAAAAAGAAGACCTAAAGTTGAGTGTGGAGAAAGTATTTGAAAGGAAATTACTATCCATGTATTATCCATCCTAAACACAAGAGAATATTAGAGGAATTTGAAGCTTGTGATGCCAGGTAACCTTGGTGATAACAAATCCCAAACCTAGCTTAACTCCTGAATAGAATGATGCAAATCCCAGCTCTAGCAGAGGGACAGTCACTCTCATTTAAAGACTTAAACACAATTTACTCTGTCTTTAATACATAAGATATTCAATTTTAAACAAAATGTACAAGATGTGTACAATGGCAAGAAAAAATGGGCACACTGCCAAAATAAAAGGAATTTAACAAAACCAAAGTTATGACTTACATAATAAAACTGTCAGACAGAAAATTTTAAATTACTGTCATTAATATTTCAAAGATTCAAATGGAAAAAGTGAACAATATGCACATCCCATAGGTAATTTTAGCAGACAGCTGGAAACCATAAGAAAGAGTCAAATGGAAATACTAAAACTGAAAAACATAGCAATAGAAGTAAAGAATGCATTTGATGGGCTCATCAATATGCTTGGTACACCTGAGGAAAAAATTATTATTCTTGAAAACAGGTAAAGGGAGAGTTGAGGTGCAATCGTGTATTTGCAATCTTCTGAGAAGTAGTCTTAAATATGTGTACTTGTAATCCCAGATGGAGAAAAGAGAACAGGACCAAAGAAATATTTGAGGAAATACTGGCAAATAAGTCTCTGAAATTAATGAAAAATAAACTAATGAGGATTTAATGAGAAAAAAAATCAGTAAGAGACACCCAAACAGATTGAGAAGCTCAGAGAACAACACACACACACACACAAACACATATATAAAAGGAAACCATACTCAAATTGCTAAAAACCAAAGACAGAAAGAAAATTTGTAAGGCATCCCAAGAAAAAAGACATATTATGTACAGTGGACTTGTTATCAGAAACAAGGCAAGTTAGAAGACAAAGGGTGACATCTTGAAATTGATGAGAGAAAACAACTCTCAACCCAGAATTTTATACCCACCAAAATTTATCATGATGAAGGAGAAATGAAGATGTTCTTTGACTTATAAAAATGAGGAGAATTTATCGTCAGCAGAACTTCTATGAAAGAAATATTGAAGGAGGTTCTTTAGGGATATGGAATGTACTACCAGACTTAAACTTGGTTATTGATATGGTCTGGTTCCATGTCTCCACTAAAATCTCACATCAAATTGTAATTCCCACATGTCAGGGGAGGGACCTGGTGGGAGGTTTTTGAAACATAAGGGCAGATTTACCCCTTGCTGTTCTCATGATAGTGAGTGAGTTCTCATAAGATCTGGTTTTCAAAAGTGTGTAGCACTCCTACCTTTACTCACTCTTTCTCCTGCTCTGCCGTGGGAAGATGTGCCTTGCTTCCCCTTTGCCTTCTGCCATGATTGTAAATTTCCTGAGTCCTCCCAGTCACGTGTCCTGTTAAGCCTGTGGGAATGTGAGTCAATTAAATGTCTTTTCTTTGTAAGTTACCCAGTCTCAGGTAGTTCTTTATAGCAGCCTGAAATCAGATTAGTATAGTTATACAGAAAGAAGTGAAGGGCACTGAAAATAAAATGAATGAAGATAAAAATAAAATTTGTTTTCTCATATTTTTAATTGTTCAGAGATAACTGACCACTTAATAATAAAATAGCAATGCAATATTTATTTGTCTTACATGTAAAAATAAAATATGGGACAAAATTGTACAAATGATGTGTAGGAGAAGTATTGAGATATTGTGTTATAACATTCTTATAATACATATTAAACAATATAATATTTGAGAGTTGACTAAAGATGTATAACTTAAACTAGGGTAAGCATTAGACAATTTTTGAAAAATTATGTATTGTAAGTAAATAGTAGAGGTAATATGATATCATAAAATATATTTAATTAAAAAAAGAAGAGAAAAAAACAACATATGGAACAAATAAAGAACAGACAGACGGTAGATTTTTAATTTAACAATGTTAGTAATTGCGTTCAATGAAAATAGTGTAAACATGTTAATTTAAAAACTGAATGACAACTTGGGTAATAAAATCAAGATCCAAATATATACTCTATACAAGAAACTCACTTCATTTGTATGGATATATACAGAAAAGTAAAAGAATAGAGAAAGAGATTATGGAAACATCAACCAAAAAAAACTAGAATTGCTATATTAATATCATTAGACTTCAAATAAAATATATTAACAAGGTTAAAGATGAACATTAAATAATGACAAAGAAGTCAATTTTCCAAGAAGACATCTCCGGTGCCAAAAAGTCTTTAAATATGCATGTACTTAACCACATAGATTCAAAATATGTAAGGCAAAAATGAGTAGACTTGAAAGGATAAATAGATAAATCCATAATTATAGTGGAAGGCTGTAACAGTCCTTTCTCATTAATAAAACAACTAGATAGAAAATGAGTTAAGTATAAAGAAGACCTGAGCTGTTAACACTATCAGCTCAATCAGCTAATTTGACCTGCTTGATATTTATATAACAGTCTATACAAAATGCAGCTAAAGCAACCCTTTAAAGAAACCTTATAGATTTGATTCTTATGTAATATTAGAACAGAAAAAACCTCAAATTCGTGATCTGATCTACAATCCTAAGATACTACAAAAGTAAGAGCAAATTAAAACCAAGACAAGAAAGAGGAAAAAGTAATAAATATAGAAGCAACAGTCAAATAAATTGGAAGTACACTAAACGAGAAAATGAATAAAATTAAAAGCTGATGTTTGATAAAAAGCATTACAATGTAATAAACCTGATTTTGAAAGACATAATGCACTAACTTTCACTAAAAAAACAGGTTATGTGAGTAGACCTGTTTGTATTAAAAAATCATTTAGTGAAGAGGCCTCTAGGCTCAGATAGATTAACTAGTGAAGTCTATTGACCTTTTAAGAAAAAAATAATATAAATTCTACCCAGTCACTTCCAAAAGTAGAAGCAGCACTTTCAATTCATCTAAAACTGAAACCAGGCACAGACATCACCAAGAAAAGAAATTGCCAACCAACACACCAATACCTCTCATGAATATAGATCTTCAAAACATTTTTTCAATAATTTTTTTTCAAGAATATTCAATAAAATTTTGAGAAAAAAATCTAGCAGTATATTAAAAAGATATTATGAAAAACAGTATTTATCCAGAAAATCAAAAATTGATTTAACATTAGGAAATCAAACTATGTAATTAATCATATTAATAGAATAAAGAAGAAAATTCATATAATTTCATGGATGCAGAAAAAGCATTTGACAAAATTCAACATCTATTTATGGTAAACTTCTCAAAACATTAGAAACAGGAAGATAATTCTTTAACCTGAAATTAGACACTTAACTATAGAAATAGCTGACATCATATTTATTAGTGAAAGACTCGTGCTTTTCCACTAAGATCAGGAACAAAGTATAGGAACATACAGTTCCTTTTTTTCTTTCTTTTTACATTGAACTTGTGGCATGCAAATTTACTAAAATCACTTACTAGTTTTAGGATTTGTTTTATAGATTGTTTGGGATTTTCTACATAGAAGCCATTATTCTATGTGAATAGATATTGGTGGGGAAAGATAGAGTCCGGAACAGGACCTATACTAATTATTAATTAATTTTCTTTAAAAGGTACAGAAAATTCAGTAGAGAAATTATTTTCAATAAATTGTGCAAAAAGCAATTGGACATCCATATCTAAAAAATGAGCAAAAACCCATGTTTCACACCTTGTATAAAAGTTAAATCAAAATGTATTATATGTCTGAATGTAAAACTTTTGAAGAAATACAGTATTTGTAACTTGGAGTTCAAGAAATTCTTAGATATGATACCAAAGTCATCATTCATAAAAGAAAATATTAATATATTTAAATTTAACAATATAAATAATGAGATACCACTACACACCTATTATTAGAGCTTTAAAAAACTGAAAGGGGCCTGGCGGGGTGGCTCACACCTGTAATCCCAGCACTTTGGGAGGCTGAGGTAGGCGGATCATGATGTCAGGAGTCCAAGATCAGCCTGGCCAACACAGTGAAACACTGTCTCTACTAAAAATAAGAAAAAAACTAGCCGAGCATGATGGCAGGTTCCTGTAATCCCAGCTACTTGGGAGGCTGAGGCAGGAGAATCGCTTGAACCCAGGAGGCCAAGGTTGCAGTGAGCCTATATTGCGCTGCCATTGCACTACAGCCTGGGTGACAGTGTGAGACTCTGTCAAAAACAAACTAATAACAACAACCAAAAAAAAAAAAACCTAAAAAACAAAAAACAATAAAAACTGAAAGGAATGAGTGCTGCGGAGAATCTGGAGTGACAGGAGCCCTCAGACATTGCTGGTGAGAATGCAAATGGCTGTCATGACACTTTGGGAAAGAGTTTGGTAGTTTCTTATTAACTTAAACTTACTTTATGACTCAGCCATCACACTATGAGGTATATACTCAAGAGAAATGAAAACTTGCATTCACACAAAATATTGTACGTAAATACTTTAGCAGCTTTATTTATAATCACCAAAAATTGGAAGCAATTAAGATACATTCAACCAGTGAATGCATAAACAACTGGTGGTATAAGATTACAGTGGACACTCATCCCTAAAACTGAATAAACTATTGATATACACACACATGACTACACAAGACATAATTCCATTTATATGACTTATTGAAAAAATGCCCAATAAATAAAATGATTTTAATAAATTTAGAGTCAATAGGTGAAGTTTTGGTTTCACTTGGTTTTCTATTTTTTTATTATTTGTATAAATTTAAGGCATGCAAGTGCAATTTTGTTACATGGATATATTGCATAATGGTAAACTCTGAGCTTTTAGTGTAACCATCACTTGAATACTGTACATTGTATTCATTAACTTCTCATCCCTCATTACCCTCTCATCCTCCCATCCTTCCAAGCTTTTCCAGTGTCCATTATTTTACACTCTGTGTCCATTTAATAATGTACACATTGTTTAGTTCTCACTTATAAGTGAGAAAACCTGGTATTTGGCTTTCTGTTTCTTAGTTACTTCACTTAAGATAATAGCTTCTACTTCATCTGTGTTGATACAAAAGATATGATTTCAATCTTTTTTATGGCTGGATAGTAGTCCATTGAAAAAATACTCAACACTGCTAATCACAGATAACTGCAAGTGAAAACCATTGTGAGGTATTTTACACCAGTCAGAATAGCTATTATTAAAAAGTCAAAAAAGAACAGAAGTTGGCAAAGATAAGGAGGAAATGGAATAGTTATATATGCTTAGTGGGTATGTAAGTTAGTACAACCTCTATGGAAAACAATATGGAGCTTTCTCAGATAACTAAAAATAGAACTACCATTTGATCCAGCAATCCACTACTGGGTGTATTCACTTGTATATTTATCACAGCACTATTCACAATAGTAAACATATGGAATCAACTAAGTGTCTATCAATGGATGATTGGATAAAGTAAATGTGGAGTATACACACACACACACACACACACACACACACACACACATTTGGATTTCTTACTGCTCATCTCATCTCTGGTGGTGTATGCATTTGTATGTGTGTGTGATGTTTTTATTAGTAAGCATTTTATCTTAAAATATTATTTTTCATATAAATGAATAACCTGTAGCTTAATTATTTTCATGTGGTATAAGTGTCTATTAGAAATCAAATGGACTTTGTAATTTAGTATAACATAGAACTTTAAGTTAACCTCAGAACTAAGTTATATTTTGTCGACACCCATTAATGTCACTGCAAGTTGTTTCTCCATCACAGATCTACAAATAGGAGTATATAGCAACTGTCTAGCATGCTATGTACAATAAGTACATGTATGATTAGTCATTTTCAAGTGGAAAATTATTTCAAAGTAGAGTAATTTGAACTATAATTTCATTTTTAAAAACATTTAGACAGCATGCTGGATTAGCAAAGGCAGAAATATTTTCATCACTGTTGTTTATTAATGTGTAGACCAATGTTTGGAACATAGTAGACCTCTGATTTCTATTTGTTGGATTATTTATTGATTACATTTGGAATAAAAATACATCAGAACAAAATATAACAAAACCATTTTTCTAAGGTATACTTCAGGAAAATCTAGAATATACCCACCTTAAACAGGAATGTTAGGGTTGTAGCATTGTTATGTTATGAATATGGATTAAACAGTAATAGGAGAGGGAGGAATAAAGAATAATCTTTGATATGAAGATATTTCCACGTCTAATACTGTAGGCAACAAAAAAGATAGACTTATAAACCTGGCTTCCTATTATGTACTGCTTTTCTGATGATTTCATTGTTTTAGTATTTTTAACTTGTTTCTAATGAGAGCTGATTGGTTATTTCTCCCCAAGGTATATATAAATGTATCTATTCTGAAGAATCATTTATTAACACAAATTAAATTTTTCATTTATTGATACAGTTTGCCAGTGATTAGTGTCCATGTTAAGAAACACTGTTAAACAGCAAAAATGATTTCCCTAGAGGACTTCCTAAATCATAAAGTGAGAGTATTTCACATTACATCTGCTTTCTTTAATCTGTTCTGAAAATAGCAATATTGATCCCATGATATACCTGATATATTCTAATTGCCTAGAATGTAAACCACAAATGCTGCAGTGCAGATACCATCATAATAAATGCTGTTTAACTTATGCAAAATTTATAGAATGATGACAAAACAAAAGCTTCTGAGAGAATAAGTGTTTCACCACAAGCAGTTTATGAATCTGACTCCATTTATAAACTGTAAATCAGCCTTGGGTTACCATCGAGTCCCAACACAGTAGTAATGGTAAGAAAATATGCCATTTTAAGCTATGTTCTTATTGACCTCTATGTTTATGAGTGTATGTGTGTACCTGTGTGAACATGTTTATGTAAGCACAACTTTTTTTACACACTTTTATTTTTTAACTAAAACATTTTTCTTTCTTTTACACTATCATGCATTGTTACTTTGACCTGTATAACTTAACAAATATCTGACCTCTACTCTAATGGGGAGGAGCAAAACCCTGAAAAAGTGTAGGAAAACTTGACTTTTTAATAATAGCCGTTCTGAATAGGGAGGAGCAAAACCCTGAAAGAGTGTAGGAAAACTCAGGATGGTCTACAAGGTTGGCTGCCCATTGGAAACACTTATAGAATTTTAAAGAGATATTGATACCTTTGTTCCACCCCAGGAGTTCTGATTAAAAATTTATTGTGTGTACATTGGATATCAGGATTTTTTTAAAATCTCCCCAAATGGTTCTAATAATGCAGCAAAGTCTAAAACTCTTCCTCTAGAATACAATAAAAGTGCCTAATAAACAATGATTAATGTATATTTTGAAACCAGAAACAACTGTTTTCTGAACCTTTTGTGGTTTAAAAAAATATGGAATAGAAGTTATTTAAAGGTGATTTTATATGTCATATGTTGTGGGTTTTTTTTTTTACTGCAATAATATAATGGTTTTGGATTAAGTTATAACCTACTCTTCTTGTGGAGTGTATGCAATAGAAAGTGACCCCAACTTAAGAGTCAGAAAACATGAGTATGTGTGGTGGTTCTGCCAATTCTTAAATATATTGCCTTGGCGGCATCTCTTATAAAACTTACTTTCTTATTGCCCATGATAATATAGTTGTTATGGCATTTCAAAAATTAAATGGTGTGTTTGTAAGAAAGGCTGTATATAACAAACCCACAGCTAAAGTGGGTTTCCCATACTGAACAGGCAAAAGTTGAAAGCATTCCCTCTAAGAAGTGGAACTAGACAAGGATGCCCCCTTTCACAATTCTTATTCAACATATTACTGGAAGTCCTAGTCAGAGCAATTAGGCAGCAGAAAGACATAAAGGTATCCAAATTGGGAAAGAGGAAGTCAAATTGTCCCTTTTTGTACTTGACATGATATTATATACAGAAAAACATAAAGGCAACCAAAAAATTCTTGGAACTGATAAATGATTTCAGTAAAGTTGTAGGATACAAAATCAGCATATAAAAATCATTATCATTCATATACTTCAACAATGAATTAGCTGAAAAAGAAGTCAAGAAAGTATCATTTTTATAATAGTCGCAAAGAAAAATTACATACCTAGGAATACAATTAACAAAGGAGGTGAAAGACATGTATAGTTAAAATTATAAAACACTGGTCAAAGAGGACCTGTAAAATACTGGTGAAAGAGGACCTAAAAATATTGTAAGATGGATAGGCATAGTAGCTCATTCCTGTAACCTCATCACTTTGGGAAGCTGAAGCAGAAAGATTGCTTGAGCCCAGGAGTTCAAGGCCACACAACATAGCAAGGCCCTATCTCTACAACATTTAAAAAAAAATTAGTCAGGCTGGGTGTCATGCACCTATAGTCTCAGCCACTGAATTTGGAGGATTGCTTGAACCCGGGAGGTTGAGGCTTCAGTGAGCCATGATTGTGCCACCTCACTCCAGCCTGATAATAGGAAAAGAAAGAAAAATTCGTAAGACAACCCTTGCTCATAAATTGAAAGAATTAATATTGTTACAGTGACCACAATACCCAAAGCAATATCAGGTTCAATGCAATCTTTTTTGAAATATCAATGACATTCTTCACAGAATTAGAAAAAAATACTAAAACTTGAATGGAATCATAAAACACTTTGGCCAGTACCAAGCAAAAACAACAAAGCCAGAGATAATCACATTACCTGAATTCAGAATATATAACAAAGTGATAAGTAACCAAGCAGCATGATATTGGTATAAAAACAGACACGTAGACTAGTAGAGCAGAATAGAAAACCCGGACATAAATTCACATATTTATAGTTAACTGAATTACAAGAAAGATGCCAGGAATGCGCATTGGGGAATGGACACTCTTTTCAGTAAAAGCTAGAAAAACTGGGTATCTATAATCAGGACAACGAAAGTAGACTCCTGTCACTTGTGGTATACAAATATCAACTCAAAATGTATTAAATATTTATGAGACTTCAAAATATAAAATCATTTCATAAAAACATAGGAGAAATGCTTCAAGACATGGGTGCTGGCAAAGATTTTATGATACGACTGTGAAAGCATAGGCAACAAAACGAAAATAGACAAAAGGAACATTTTATCAAACTAAAAGCCTTCTGCACAGCAAAGAAAACAACCAACAGAGTCGAGAGACAACCTTAGAATAAGAGAAAATATTTGCAAGTTATTAATCCTAGAAAGGAATAATATCCAGAATATATAAGGAACTCAAACAATTCAATATACCCCAAACAAATAATTCTATTAAAAATGGACAAAAAACTCAGTAGACATTTCTCAGTAGAAGACATACAGATGGCAAACAAGCATATGAATACATGTTCAACATCACTTGTCATCAGGGAAATGCAAATCAAAACCACAATGAGATAGCACCTCACCTCAGTTAGAATGGCTATTATCAAAAAGACAAATAATAACAAAGGCTGACGAGGATGCAGTGAAAAATGAAGTTTTATACTCCATTGATGGGAACATAAATTAGTAAAGCCATTATGGAAAACAGTATGGAAGTTCCTCAAAAAAACTAAAAATAGGACTACCATATGATCCAGTAATCCCACTACTGGATATTTATCCAAGGGAAAAGAAATTACTAGATCAAAGAGGTATCTTTACCTCCATGGTTATTGCAGCACTATTCACAGTACTCAAGATATAGAATAAACCTAAGTACCCCTCAACAGATAAATGGATTAAGAAAAATGTGGTCTGTTTACACAATGGAATATTATTCAGCCCTTAAAAGAAGGAAGTTATGTCATCAGCAGCTACATGGGTAAACCTGGAAGACATTATGTTAAGTTAAATAAGTCAGGCACAAAAAGATAAATACTGCATCTTCTAGCTCATGTAGAAGCTAAAAAAATTGAGTTTATAGAAACAGAGTAGAATTGTGGTCATTAGAAGCTGAGTTGGATAGTATGGAGGAGAGAATAAGAAGAAGTTGGTTAATGGATACAGAATTACAACTAGATCAGAAGAATAAGTGTTAGTGTTCTGTAGCACTGTAGGATGAATATAGCTAACAATAATTTATTGTGTATGTTAACAATCCTAGAAGAGAGGATTTTAAATACTTCCTGCACAAAGAAGTGAGAAATGTTTGAGGTGATGGATATGCTAATTACCATAATTTGATCATTACACATAACATACATGTAGAGGGATATTCTATGCCCCATAAATATGTACAATTATTATGTGCCAACTAAAATTAAAAGAAAAAATAGTGTCTATGATTATTCAGATATAATTTTGCACTGTTATCTGTAGCCTGCTCTGGCGTCTTATTTTCACAAAGTATATTTTTCAAGTTCACTTTACTGAATGACATATTTATCATTAACTCTTTCATGTATTTTTTATTAAATAATTACTCAGTGTCTACTACACGTCCGTCAGACACTTGCTAAATGTTGAACATACAATGTTATGTGAGACATGGTTTCTGTCTCCAGTGAGTTATTATCCAATGCAGAAGAACAACATATACACACACGTGCACATGTGTATTTTGGAGGGTTGGGGTGAACTAAAAGTCCAGGATTGCATAAGTAAAATGTGAAAATGCTCAATCAAGAAGGTCATTGTGTAGTTCTTTAAAGCCCAAACCAAATGTGTTCAAATCTAAGGCATCTTTCTGATGTGTCTTAGGCATTGAAGTTTTGGTGCATTGAGTAGAATACATCGTGATTAAGAAATGTTTTCATTGGGAAGTGGTTGCATAAATTATTGATAATGGTAGAGGCTTTGAAATCATATTGTCTGGTTCAATTTTTTGGCCCCTCCAACAAATCAGCTGTGTGATTATGGATAGATTTTTAACCTTTGGTTTTCACTGTCATCATATGTAAAGTAATCAAATAATGCTAATACTTCTTGGACTTGTAATGAGAATGAAGAGGTAATACCTATAAAGTTCTTTGAATGTTTTCCTTACACATAGGGATTAAACAATATTTGCTATTATTTTAAAATTACTTTAATGATATTGCTTATTTGGAAAGAAGATATTTTTCTGCCTTTTCTATATCAGAATAGTTCGTTGAAGATATTTTATTCTTAAGGTAATTATTGAACTAGGAAAATAATTTTATCAGCAAGATACAGAAAAACGTTGGCAAAGGTAAAAATACTTTTATTTTGAATCAAAATATTAATATATTATTTTTCTGATTTATGGCTGAGACCTACTCATTATTATTGTTTAGATGCTCGACTCCTCTATTTAATGCCATGTGGTATTTTTAAAGAGAACATCTGTTTTTGTACAAAGTGTTGCTATGAAACTTCAGTAGAAAAACGTAGCAAACACATATAGAAAGTTTAGTACTATAGCTAAGGCATGGGATTATATTGGTTTGGTTTGACTGTCCTTAAACAAAGAAACAGTTATTGGCTAAACCACACATTTCAGATGAATAAGTATGAGGAATTCAGGGATTATCTTGTTCTTAGTAAAAATCTTTGCTTTATAGATTTCACTGCCTTGAAAGGTCATAAGAAATATTGCTTCTTTTATGTCTAAATGTGTTTTCTTATTGCAATTACTCAAGCTATTGTAATGAAGAACTAAATTGAAGTTTTTAGACTATATTATTTTGTTTGTATTCAACAATAATTACGTTATTACTTTTCATCTTTGATTCAGAGAAATCTGTCCTCTTTATGTTTTAGAGAGATAATATCTCTTGATAGTTTTGAGATATAGGGTAGAAATATGCAATTTGTGATTGTCTTCTAAGTTTAACTCTTTTATATTAGAAAATGTTCTGTGATGATTTTTTCTGGACAAATATTAAGACAGAATCAATCAAAACCAATATAAACACACTGTTAAATTTGCACACAAGAAAAGAGGTGTGTCATTAATTAATTTACATAAATTATCTAGCTGGCTTTAAAACCTATTGACATGTGAGAAGTTCAGAATTTCTTCACCTTAGAGTATCCTCTTAAGAATATGCATGTTTAGATAGACACAAGAATGTATATAGATACTATAGAAATTTTCTTTAATGATATAAAGCATAATTTGCATTTACTTTCTGCATATATGGGAATTTCTAATGTCTTTGAAAATCACCATGATGTTGAAGACAGTGTTTATAATGATATCATATACAAGTATAGATTTTGCTGCTCTTTCTTCTTCATTTCTGTGCAATCTGTTCCACCAACCAAAAATAAGATTGAACCAGTATATGATTTTTAGTAAACTTAGTGCTTAGTAAATATATTTAGATGCTCACTAAATTAACTAAAATTAATTTAGGTGTTTAGTATATTTATTGAATGGAGTCTAACCTAACATTTATATTTGGAATATTTTATAATTGATTTATAAAAATCATAAGTGATGTTCTTTTTATACAGTATCTATGTCTTTATCAAGTCATGGAGATTATATACTTAGTATAAAGAGCAACATCAAGATTTTGATGGCTGGAAAGAGCGCTAGAGGAACCCCCGAATATCCATTTTCACTTAACTTCTCTGGGTCTGTTACCTTGTGCATAAAATGGAAACAATGACATTACTACGGTAATTATAGTTTTGTGTTTCTTTCCCAGTCACCTTAGAAATTTGTACTGAGTACTTCATTATGTGCTGCTCATAATTTTAAATACTGTACTGAGGATTTACTCCCTGCTTTCAACGAAATACCTTATAGTCAGTGCAGGGGCAGGGGAGAACTAGCAGACTCTTTTACTACAAAGTAATATGTTATGACATTATCATTTAGTTTTATTTGTTGGTCATAGCTTCAGTGTCACCTCTTCAGAGGAATTCCCTGATCACCCAGTCTAAAGCAGTCTTCCAGGCAATATAATAATCTTTTTTAAAGTACACAGCACTCTCTAAATTTTCTTTCTTATTTGTTTATTATTTTTCTATCTCCACTCAAATAAAATGCCAGTCTTATGACTGCAGATACTATGTTATTCTGTTCACTTATTTACCCTAGTCCTTATAATTATGCCTATATATGTCTTAGGTTTTCATTAAATATTTATTAAATAAATGAATGAAAGGATTCTTAAAAATACTTGTACCATGGCAGCATAGATAAGGAGACTTTATTAACTTAAATGATATTTATTTCTACTATGTTCCAGAAACATACTATTTGCTCCTGGGAGTACTTGGTAATCTTAGTCTGGTGGGAAGACATTGATCAGCTTTATAACTGCAAATGATTATAAGTGCTATGGAGAAATAGTGAAGGGTGGCATATTACTATGTTAAAGAATAAAGTATCTCCCTAATATGGGAGATAGAATCCTTTTGAGGAAGTTTCACTTAAGCTGAAAGTTGAACATTTTGAATTAACCAAATAAAAGCATTGAGAACATCATGTACAAAGGCCCTGGGGTAGGGGCAGCAGGAATCTTTTAAGAAAGTGAAAGAAAACCAGTATGGATTAACTGTAATGGGTGGGCACTTGGTAGAGTGGGAGAGATATAGCTAAAATGCTGGGTGCAGAACTTGTAAGTCACTGTACTGATCTACATTAATACTTGATATCAGAAAGCCAAATGTATATAGGGAGAACACTATAAACAAAGGAAAAGAGTTTTAAAAAATGATGCATAGAGTCTTTTTCCTCTGATGTAACTGGGTTACTTTAAAATATCAACATTTTCAAAATGTCTTCTCTCAATACTTCTATAAGGATGTTAGACATACATATATACATACATAAATACATGCATTGCAAATAGAAATAAGGTCTCTATTTAACAATTTAACAGTTATTTGCTAATCATTTGTTTTTATACACATAGGCCTTAATGAGAGAAATAAATATTCATCAAAGTGAATTAAAAATAAGTCTACAGTATAATCAGTAGAGAATAGGTCACATTAAATATAAAATATATAATTAAATCAAAATATTCATTGAATGTGTGACTTGCACAGGAAGAGACACAAGGTCTAGTATTATTTTCAAAAAAATCAGCTGAGACTTCAAATATACATGTGAATGTACCCCAGAACTTAAAGTATAATAATAAAAAACTAAAAAAAATACATGTGAAAGATATCATAACAAACATATGACCTACACAAATATAAAAGGGAATAGCTGAGTAAGATCTAGACTTGGCCGGGCACAGTGGCTTATACCTATAACTCTAGCACTTTAAGAGGCCCAGGCAGGGCAAACCCAGTCTCTACAGAAAATACAAAAATTAGCCAGGCATGCTGGTGGTGGCATGCGCCTATAGTCCCAGCTACTTACAAGGCCGAGGCAGAATATCACTGGAACTCAGAAGGTGGAGGTTGCAGGGAGCAGAGATGGGGCCACTGCACTCCAGCGTAGACACTGTTTCAAAAAAAAAAAAAAAGGAAAGGAAAAAGATCTGGGCTTAGTTAAATATGGAAGACTTTGTAGGGGATCAGGTTTGAATTGAATTTTGTGATAAGAAGGTGATGAATATAAACAAACAAGTGAAATGAGTAGAAGAGATGCTAATAATCAAAAGCATGAGGTCCAAGCCATAGAATAACTAATAAAATGTGTGAAATTAACAAAGAGATTAACTTTAGGGAAATATAAAGCTCGAGAGTGGAGACCTTGATTAAAAAGATACCTTGACAATTATCTGAAAGATAAGGGAAGTAAGATCATTTCAGATGGAGGCACTCCCTGTACAAAAGCTTGGATCATTCAATGTCAGTCATGTGGCAAGATGATGTTAGCTTGGAGATGTAGCCATGTTAGAAGCTGACCACTACTAAAGGAGCTAGATCAGCATAGGTCTGGTGGACTTGCTATAGAGCTGTAGTCTTGTGCATTGGAAAAGTATGGAGTGACACAGAGGGAGCTAGGACATGATTATAGTGGGCTGGGAGGGAGATGATGAATATAAAAGAAGGAAGTGAGGAGAGAAGCTAGATGTTAGAGGTATTTAAGAAACCAGTTCAGTAGGATTTAATGATTTATTGGAGGTAGAATGAAGGGGAAGGAGAATGAATGATAATTATTATGTGTGTCTTAGCTAACGGAACACTTAACGGGAACCCTGGGCCAAGAAGATTTTGTTTTGTTTTTCAGGGGGTTGGGGGTTTACTTCATTTAGAAGAGAATGAATTAAATGTTATTCACATTTAATCCAAGATACCTGAGAGATACAGGATGAGATATCTAGAAGGTAGACAGTCAGGTCCAGCCTTGGTGTTACCCATTTAGAAGCCATAACAGGTAATGGATTAGATTTTAGCTGGGCCTTGGAAGATGAGGTATGTTATGGTCAGTAGTATGTTGTGGTCAGTAGCACGGAAAAAGAAAGGGCTTCTGAGCTGTGCACGGTGACATGTCCATGGAATAAGAAGACAGGTATCACGAAACTCAGCATGTGCTAGAGTAATATGTGATAAGGATGAATTGTGGATCAGTAAGGTGAGGCAAAATTATAGATAGAAGTAACAGATTAAGAGGTGGTACACTTTTTAATTGAAGCAACTTTTAGGAAAGGAAGATGAAATTACACAGTGAATGAACTGTGTAAGGATGAATAGGCAGACATTGGAGGACAGGACTTTATCACAGTCAAATTGTGAATTTTGGTTACTGTGGTTGGAAGAGGCACATAGGGAGAGGTACATAATAGCTGTGATGTAAGAGACAAAGAATAAGAACATGGAAATGTATGCTTGAATGAAACAGATCGATAATTGTATTCGTGATTTATTGACATGAAATGCTCTTTATTTCGTATCCTGGGTCTGACCTTGTTTCCAGTTAGCTGTAATTTCGAAGAGCATACTCCTTGCTTCAGTCATCTTTCCATTTCGTTCTTTCCTCTTTGTTTCTGCTGACCTGCTAAGGAGGCTGACAGCTCTGTATGCAAGTGATTTTGCTTTAGGAGTAGATGGGAGAAAAGCATGTCCTGTAGTTATAATGCTGCTTTTTGCTGGGCAGAGAGAAGCAGCCTCCAAATTCTAGGGAAAAAAAATAAAACTGCCTTAAATTCAATGTAACAGTTCTGATGTTTCTGTGAGTTTAAGAAAAAACAAACAAACCCTTCCTCTGCTCACCAAACCAAGCCATAACAAACCAACAAACAAGAAACCTAACTTAAAGCAGAGGAACTCCAGATTGTACTTACCTCTTCTACTCACAGAGGAAAAGATTCAACAGATTTCTATTGTCATGGCATTATTGCCTTAAAATCTTATTTCTCTGTCTAGTAAGTCTTTTTCTTGTTCGATACAGTTGTTTGTTTGTTTGTTTGTTTCCAGTCTAGTGAAGAGAATATTGCAGGACTATGAATAAGACCCTGAGCTGGATGTCATGGCTCATGCCTGTAATCCCAGTGTTTTGGGAGGATGAGGCAGGAGGATCACTTAAGACCAGGAGTTGGACACCAGCCTGGGAAAAATAGCAAGACACCATCTTTATCAGAAATTTAAAAACAGCAACAACAACAACAACAACAACAACGTGATGGGCATGGTGGTACATGCCTGTAGTCCCAGCTACTTGGGAGGGTGAAGCTGGAGGATTGCTCTAGCCAAGGAGTTTGAGGCTTCACTGAGCCCTGGTCATACCACTGAGTTCAGCCTAGATGACAGAGCAAGAATTTAAAAATAAAAATTAAAAAAGGACCCTGACAACCATTTGTTGACACAAACATCTTTCAAGTTGGTTCTGTTGGGCCATTTTCCTTTAGGGTTCACCACTTGTGGCACCATGTTGCAAAGGCACAGTGCTATTTATTTAGTAGATATCTTACAGATCTTTTTCTTAACACCTAACAAACTGTTCTTTTAGTCATCCAGGAAAAAGTTCTGGGTACATTAAGCCCCATGTCTTATGCAGAATTGTCCTTGCTATATGTTGTGTTGTAAATTGTGATTCTCCAAAATTCATATCATGAAGCCCCAAAGCCTACTACCTTAGAATGTAACCATATTTGGTTATAAGTCTTTAAAGATGTGACTATGCTACTGTGAGCCCCACAGGGTGGGACCCCAGTTCAATGTGACTGGTGAATTAGGGTCCTTACAAAAGGAAAAGACACTGTGGAAGAAAGAAAGAAGAAAAGGAAGATTAAAAGCCATCTGAGGACACAAGAAGAAGGTGGCCTTCTGTAAGCCAAGGAGAGAGCCCTAGAAGAAACCAGACCTGCTACACCTGGATCTTGACCTTCTAGCTTCAAAAACTGTGAGGAAATATACCTCTGTCATTTAGGCTACCTAGCCTGTGTTATGTTTTTTTATGCCTGTCATAGAAAACTTAATATACACTACTTTCTGGTTAGTAAGTTTTTATTTTCCCTGAGTGAATTTTTAGTAGCACCTATCTTTTCTGTGCTGAAAATGTGAAACCTTTGATGACTTGATGAGCCCTTCTCTTACCCTAACTTGCTTTTACACTTGTAATATTATATGAAAGCTAAGTGCTTTCTGTTCTTATTTTCTTGTTAGTGTGGTGTGTTTCACTTAGCTGCATTTTTCATTTTTCTAGAAATGTAGAACATATTTGCTAAAGCTAGAATGAAAATCTCAATAAATGAAGAAATAATGATTTAGTGACATCTGTTGTGTGCTTGAACATTTATTGATCTTTAAGAATGAAATTTTCCAACAGCAACTGATCATTAGGGATTTCTGTAGATCTTATTAAGTATGATGCTTTTGAAAACCTTTTATCAGAAATAGGCGTCTTTGATCAACATGAATATAATATAGTGATGTAGTTAAGAGTATATGGTCTGGAGTAAATGTGCTGTAGTTTAAATCCTGGCTTGGCCTCTTGGAAACTGGGTAACAATGAGTAAGATAATTAATTAAATTAGAGCCTCATTTTCCTCATCTGTAGAACAAGAGTAATAATAGTTATATTCAACTCACAGTACTGTGATGAAGATTGAGTAAGCTAATAAATACAGTAGCACCTGGTTCATGGTAAATGCTCCCTACATCTGGGCTATTATTACTTTTCTGAATCCTATTGTTTGCTGGCCTGAAAATCATCTTTGGTTAATATTGTTACTACTGGAACTTTATTGTGATATTAACTTAAAGCAGATTTCTCACCTTTGGCTGTATCGACATTTGGGGCTGGATAATTCTTTGTTGTGAGTGCTCTCCTGTGCGTGTAGTTACGTTTAGCATATGTGGAGTTTAACAGCATCTATAAAGTCTACCTACCAGATGCCAGTAGCACACTGCCTCCCCACCCAAGTTGTGACAACTAAAGGTGTCTCCAGATGTATTCATCCATTTTCACATTGCTATAAAAAAAGTACTGGAGACTGGGTAATTTATAAAGAAAAGAGGTTTAACTGGCTCATGATTCTTTAGGCTGTACAGGAAGCATAGTAGCTTCTACTTCTGGGGAGGACTCAGGAAAGTTTTAATCATGGCAGGAGGTGAAAGGGGAGCCAACACCTCACATGGCTAGAGCAGCAGGAAGAGAGAGATTGGAGAGGTGCTACATACTTTTAGACAACCAGATCTCATGATAACTATCAGGAGAACAGCACTAGGGGATGGTCTTAAACCACTGGACACCCATGATCAAATCACCTCCACAGGGCCCCACCTCCAACTTTGGGGATTACAGTTTGACATGAAACTTGGTGGAGACTCTGAACAAAACCACATCACTAGACATTGCCAAATGTACTCTGGGGGGCAAAATTACCCCCAGTTGAGAATCCCTAAAAATATTTGATTAACAAAATATTGTTTGGGAAAATATATCTAAAGTCTGCTTCTTACATGAGCTATACCTCATGGTATAGCTATACCTGATTGCTTGATTTAGTTTGACTGACAGTCTTGGGATTTTTGTAAGGTATCTTTTCTTTTAAAATATGATTAAAGAGGTCAGCTACAGTGTAACTCATAATTTCTCTCACTGTGTCATAAGGCCAGAATATCTTGATACGTCTAATTCTCTAAAATAGAATACATAGCCATGAAAAATATAATTGACTTAAAAACTGACCCAGTGTGTTTTCATGAAAACATCTAGTAGCTGAAATAAATTATACCTGCAGCTTATCAGAGATAACTCAGATGTTATCAGAAATGGACTTGTAATTACTTACTTATATTTTTCATGGTGCTGTAGAGATTTGTTTAAAGTAGAATTTGGAGTAGGAGGGATAAATTTAAATATTTGTCAAAGTGTGATGCCATATTTCATGATTAAAGGTATAGAAAGATTCAGTATATGGATAATTATTTAAAGTACCATAGAGGTGTTTTTCTAGAGAAATAAGATACGTTACAGTCAAGTACATGCACATATATATCATCTTTCTAAATTAAGGTATTACATGGAACTTACTATGGTTCAAGAACTCAGTAGGAAGTTTTTTAAAAAGTAAGTATGTTTGCATAAATTCCAAAGTGTAATGACGTCTTGTTTCTGTCATCCCTGTGTGTTCAATCAAAATGATTAATGCCTGTCAGTTACCATGCATTACTCTTTTGCTGCTTGGAAGTTGCAGCGCTTCATCTGATACACTGAAACGCTGATCAGTGTGGAATAGACTGAAAAGTATATTTTGTGGGTGTGTGGAATTTGTCTTAATACTTATTCTAAAGTATTTAAATACTTAAAAAATTAATATGTATTTTATTTTACAATAAATGCCATTTTATAATTGTATGTGTATATATATGGAACGTATATATTTTAAAGGATACGTATCACTGTATAATGAGATACATAGATATATGAATATATGGATATAATGTCCTGTAATATGAAATACATACATATATATATATATATATATATGTCACTACAGTGATAAAGCCAAGAAGCATAGGAAGCAAACAGATCCAGAATTCATGGAACATACCACATATAATAAATGATATCTAGCTGTCTTTCTTCATTTAAAAAATAGAATTATAGTAATTTAGTATCCTAATAGGATTTTCCACATGCTTAATAGTTACCCTTAATGTTTTCATGCTAAGGGTAGGTTTTGTGTAACCCTTTACTGGCAAGGTGACAAGCTGGAAAAGAATGGGTTGCCTCTTACTGATTATATAGTCTGTAAGAAATCAATTTTTTTTTTGTTGACACTTTGAATGCCATGTCCTACAGTTTTTGCCAGTGTGAGAATTTAAAAAATTACTTATTTTATTTTATTTTGTTGGATGCCTTTTCTGTTTGATCAATACTAGCAAGTCTTTTCAAAATCAGAATATAGCTAAACATGTATTCCTTTCTCAGTTATATTAAATGTTTATTATATTATTAATTGGACT
This sequence comes from Ateles fusciceps, assembly GCA_036589455.1. Taxonomy (NCBI): domain Eukaryota; kingdom Metazoa; phylum Chordata; class Mammalia; order Primates; family Atelidae; genus Ateles; species Ateles fusciceps. Next base: position 8,645,970 of record JAZHEH010001266.1, on the reverse strand, counting down.
AATTTTTGTATTCTTATGTTATTTTAAATATGCCATTTAAAATTAGATTCAATATTTATGTCATTTTTCCTTTCTTTATTTTTGTCCGGGTTGTTTTATACAGTCAACATTGAGAATAGAGAGAAAGAGAAACGAGGGATTTGAAAGGATAGTAGTAATGAACCTTTGTATAATTTTTTTCATACATGACTTTTTAAAATTTCATAATAGTGGGGTGATACGGATGTACCTTCTAACATCATGATTTTGGTGATGGGGAAAAGTTAGACTGTGCATGGGGAAAAAATGAGGCTTAGTAAGTGAAACAATAAAGTGGAAGTGGTACTTTGTCCTGGCCCCTCTGACTCCAGACCCTGTGCTCTCATGCTACATCACAGTGTCTGTGGAATACCCTTTTATCACTTTTGTTGCTGAGAAAATGAACTTGGGGTTTCTTATCATGATGTGTAATTTCCTCTGGGAAAGTCCTTGATAGCTTGATAAAAACAGGCAAGAGTTTTGGAGAATGATTAAATACTACTCTTCACTTTTATATTTTTTTTAAAAAGGCCTTGAGGATCTCTTCATCTGGTGCTGAAAAACAGCAGCCAATTAAAGGGGGGAGTAATATTAAAACATGTATTTTAACACATTTTAGGTATCAGATATTGTGGAGTACTCAAAGAGTGTTTTGCCCTGTTTTAACACGCATATCTGTGTTTTTCTTTATAAAAACAAATATAGTAAAATAGTTTAATACTAAATATTGTATTGCCTTTTTCCGCACACTCACCATCTTCAAAATTAATCAATCTTCACTTCAGGCATACTGTATGTGATCTTTTACTAGAAAGTACATACATATATTGCTTAAAAGATTAAAAGAAATTAATCACATGTAGTTTGTTTCACAAACCAAAGTCGAGTATTTTTATGTCTGTTTTATAGCACATAGACAATACTTGACCTCCCCCCTCCCAGGACATAGGACGTTATAAACTCTGAATAGAAAGTCTTCTTGGAAACTTCGGGAGGTTTTGTAGGATGGAAAGTAGTGCTCAGATAAGAGCCAGCAGTAGTTGTAACTCTCAGTAATGATATCCATCTTATCCTCTTGTGGATCAGTGGTTGTCTTAGTGGAAATCAGAAGATAATGCCAAGAGACATCAAATGTTCAGAATGTCCTGCTCTGTAGAGTATAACTTGTTACATTTCACTCCTGTTTAAATCTCAATTACTGGAAGAAGCAGGTGGTGAAAAAATTATCTCACTCCTTCTTGAAGTTTAAGCCATTTAACAATTATTAAACGGGGTTAGAATCAAGTGAAATAATCTACTTCATTCAGACTTTTTCTTCTAAACTGAGCATAAATGCCCACTGGTACAACTGTTATTAAATGGAGCAATAACATGATGATCTGTAGATAATTTCTTTTCTAGATAAACATTATAAATTCACTTCAGCATGTCAACTATATGCTCTCTGTAAGTAAACAATGTGATTCTGCTATTTAGCAAGATATTTCATTCAGCGTACTGTCTTATCCTAACTCTGAGCTTTCCAGTGTCTGTTCAGAAATGATACTCCTTTGTAAAAGACTATTTCTTAGTGTCTGTACTTGTTAGCAAAATCAAACATAGGATGCAAGAGAAATCAGTGATTTTTGTTTTTACTTGTTCCTGTGGTTATACTCATACTCCTCTGCTCATGTAAACATTTCAGTTCCCAAAATTCAGCCTGACTGCTTGAAAATCTTTATTAATATTCATTATCTCTTTAATAAAGTCCAAATTTCTAAACCTCTAGATTAACCTCCATGAGAGCAGACACTTTGTTGTTGTGCTTGTGGCTAATATCATCAGTGCTTGCGATTGTGCCTGTCCTATAGTAGGTAATGAGGAAATATTTGTGAAAGAAAAAAATATAACCAAGTTACTGTACTATCTGACTTCAGCGTACTTTCCCAAGGACATTTTACATAACTTATCTCCATGCATTCTATGTTTTAATCCAATGAAGACTATTTTTCTTGCACTTGCAGATGATCCCATTATCTTCATGTATGAACCACCAGTTCAAGTGTCCTCTCTTCTTAAAGTGTTTTTGACCACTTCATTTAAATTTTTTCTTCTCAAACTCCCTTAGAATTTTATTTATATTTCCTTTACTATTTTTTTCATTTTTCTTTTGAATCACAGTTACTAAATATATCCTTTTTCAACTCCTTGAAGTGAGTGAGTATAAGAGATAGGAGAGTATCTTAACTCTTCTTTCTTCAACAGTGCTCAGCATAGGACCCTCAAGTGTGTTGGTGCCCAATACATGTTGGCGTGTTGTGTTGGTGTTCAATATATGATTGTTGACTGAATGTTCACTTCTTTGTTCACTTAATTAGAGAAATGACTATTTTTTAGTTGTCGCTTTTCCTCTATCTTAAAAAACTTCCCACAGCTGACGTAATTTGATAGAAATTCAGTAGAACTTGGTTCTTAAAGGTATCTGACAAATAACTTTTAATTTGAAATACTATAATAAGAAAGAATACTGAACTTGGAGGAAGAATCTTGAGTTCCAAGACAGGACCTCTATGAACTGATTGAGTAAATTTGACATCAAAATTAATTCTTCACATTAACCTCATATGCAAAAAATTTAATATGGTACAGGGCAATAGCTAGACCTCAATAAAACCTCCTTCTTCCTTTTCCTATTGTTTCACGTCACTTAACTTTTTTTTTTTCTTTTTCCTTTTCCTTCTTGCCCTCTCCTTTAAAAATCACAAATTTATTAAATGACTTTTTAACCCTTTATGACCTAAAATTTTTCTGGCCTGGATTTTATATTAAATCAGTTCTGCCTGCTTTTCCATATAAAAAATTATTTGATTTATATTGAAAAACAGAACACTAAACAGTAGTGCCTTAAGCTGAGTAATTTTAGAAACATCATTGGTTAGTAATATCTAGGTATGTTGCGAGCATCTACCTTCCAAATCTACTTTGGAATGGCTTTGTTGCTTAGATTTTAAAGAAATAAAATGTAAAGAAACTTGTAGTGTGAATCTGGGCTGACAGTGGGTGAAAAGCCAGGATTGAGCATCTTTTGCAAGATGAGTCAGTCTTCTGAATTGTTAAATGCTCCTTTATTGTTGATTTTTCTTTTTCTATCAAAAACTGAGACATCTGTTCTGTTTTAGGTGGTGTTTAAACACATTTAACAGAATGGATAGATTTTCCTATTATTTTATCTACAAATAAACACAAGGTTCTTGACATTTTTCTTTCTCCTTTTATCACTTTTTGCCTAAGGAAACCTAGTTTATTCATTTTGCATGTATTTTATACTCACAATATTTTCTTATTTCCTTTTACCTTCTTCATATAAAGTATTATTTTTGCACAGAAATCTATTTTGCAAACACATTTACTCTTAATATTTTATCTTTCGAGTCTATATTATGCCGATGAGAAGTTTTTTATGTATGATTGCTTCATTTTTATGTTACAGGTTCAGTTCTTTTACTTTTTGCCTTGTTTGTAGTTATTTTCCCTGCAGAATGTTTTGTATGCTACCTTTCTCTTTACTTTTTCCAGAATGCTTTGAGAACAAGTAGCTTGTGAATTTCAAGTAATTCATCTTTATTTTTATGCTATGAATTGACATTCTTTTCCTCTGCTGTTATTCAGATAAGGAAGAAAGATAAAAGCGATAAAAGAACGTAAATTCTACCATAGAAGTTACTGCCAAGTGAATATGTATTCTAGTATGTAGGAGTTTTACTCATGAAATATTTTGCCTTTACTTAAGGAACCTATGGTAAATAGCAAAATGCTTATTTTCATAAAAAAATTAAGGTATAAATTGGGTGTGCAAGTATATGCATAGTCTCCCAAAAGTATCTTTTTCTGAATAAATATTTACAAAATTGAATATTCTCCTTTTTAAATGACTCCTTCTAGACAGACAAGAGGGAGGGTACTTCGTAATTTTGGTCATAACATCCCTTAAAGAATTCATTCCAGTAGGCAAAAGAGTACGTTTGTAGGAGGGAAACAGAATCAATCAAGTTAACAAAATTTTGGCATAAGTATTTTCACAGGAAACTTTATGAAATAAAAATTATATCCATAATAAAATAAGAAATTAGAAATTATGAACTCATCTTAAAATGGTCTTTAAATGTTCTATATAATGTCAGTGGTCTACATAACTTGTTCAGTGTCTAATTATGTTGGTAAAATAAGATGTGGGACTTTTTTTTTTTAAGGAGAAAGAATTTCCATTGTAACTCTTTACATATGTATGACAAGTTACTCTCTTTATGCAAAGTTAAGTGGAGGTTTGATAAAAAATCTAGGCTCTTTGGTTCAATAAATCCTACATAATTATTTATTCATATCATTTCCCTCATAAGAAAGAATTTTTGTAATATCATTGTTATTTTGCTATGTTGCTTATGTAGATACAGGTATCAGTTTGGAGCAGTAGTTCTCTTTATGAGAAGATAGAATAATATCTTTGATGGGTTTTGTACATGTGCACAGATAAATAATTCCCTTCCCATTGCTCCCTTTTATTGCTGCTCTCCACCTCCACCTCAGCTGCAGAGCTGGATGATGTGATCCTACTTCTCTTTCCTCTGCTATTGCATTTAATACAGTCGATTGGGGTTATCTTTTTAATGTGTCTCTCTTCCATAATTGATTATGAAATTTTCCAGGGCAATGGATATTATACTCACCTTAGTTTCCCCAGCACTTTAAGTCGGTACTACATAAATATTTAATGAATAAAAAGAAAAAAAAAGGAATGAGACAGTGCCTACAATCTCCCAGTACATTTTGTTTTTGCTTCTTTGTATGGTTATACTCATACTACCAATTTAAAATTGTTTTAAAATAAAAAATTTAAGGCCAGGCACCATGGCTCACACCTATAATCCCAGCACTTTGGGAGGCTCAATCAGGCTGATCATGAGGTCAGGAGATCGAGACCATCCTGGCTAATACAGTGAAACCCTGACTCTTCTAAAACTACAAAATTTAGCTGGCATGGTGGCAGGCACCTGCAATCCTAGATTCTTGAGAGGCTGAGGCAGGAGAATTGCTTGAACCCAGGAGGCAGAAGTTGCAGTGAGCCGAGATAGTGCCACCGCACTCCAGCCTGGGCGACAGAGCGAGACTCCATCTCAAAACATAAATAAAATAAAAATATAAATGAAAAAATAAAAAGTTTAAAAAAAGAATTCAGTTTCCTTCCTGCCTTTTTCTTAATGTTTTCTTTAGTCATAGGTAGTCAGAGAAAAGAAAAACATAACGAGAAATTCTTGGGTCAAAGAAACTTAATCTAAAACTAAAAGGAATCAATTTATATTATTCTTCAATTTTTCTAATATTAAATATTTTATTACAAGTAGGTAACTGTTTCCAAAATGTTTATAAATATGTAAATGTTTGTATTCTAAATTGTTTTGTCATTCCATCACCCATGGAACACCATGACACATATAAACTCTGACAAATAGGAGTTAGTTACATACTCGGGTAACGACGTAGGTTATGATGTTTTAATCAAAGGCACATTTCACAGTTTTACTAACATTTAAGCTGTTGTTATCAATATCAGCTATAAGTCTGAGTTCAAATTCCCATTCATTTAATGATGGCTCTACTGTCAATAACTTTAAGTACAGTAAGAAGAAATGTTGAAAATTAATTCAAGTGCAAGAATAAAAAAACTCAAGGGTTTCTAAAGTACTATAAAAAGCACTTGATCTATGAGTCTGAAGTTATCAGGGCATTTAAATTGAGCAGGCAATGTATTAACTACATCCTAGGATAGGATGATCCGTATTTTGCTTTAGATTAAAAGTATAAGAATGTTACCAATGTATTTCTATGATGAATACGATAAGTCTAGATGTCTAATATTACTTAAATTATTATAGCCAAATAAAATGCATTGTCAACTTAAGATTTCTTTAAAAAATAAACTGAGAGGATATTTGGAGAATTACAAACTCAACAAAGTTATATTGACTTTTGGTTGAAATGCTTTCCAGTTATCTTTTATCCAGAACAAATAACTTACTGAGAGTTTTCCCCTTTTTTTCTTTTTAACTGGTCATATATAAATTGCACAGCTCTAAGCAATAAAAGTAAATCAGATGAAAACATTTTTCTTACCTAAGCTTTTATCTTTATGAGGGATCAGTACTTCTGACATGAAGAAAAGCCTGTCACAGAATTATAACTACAAAGATAAAACTTCTTATTGTTTTACTTAACAATAAAGTTTAGATTTCATTTAACCTCCTTTGCTTGAGGGAATAACCAAATCTTGATCCAGGAGACAGTTATACTCTGTACTAAAATTGCAGAATAACCATTAGATCATCCCTTACTGCCTTTGCTCTGGTTAGGCCACAACTCTCTAAAAGCCCTACTTGAAAATGGATGGTTAATATTTGAAGATGAAAGGCAAACATACGAATCAAGGATGACTCCAGGATTTGGAGCCTAAGCAAGTGAAAAACTGCAGTTACCACAAACTGAATGAAGGATAATGTTTGTCTCCTTTCACCTAACCTGCTGTTATTAATCACTGGTAGAATTCAGTTGGCTTTGGTTGTAAAATATGAACATAATATTTTGAAAAAAATGAAGGGAAGATAAAAATAATTAGGGAAAATAACCATGTTATGATATTTAAGTTTCTTTTAGCTATTTTAATCTTCATTTCTCTGGAATGATCCTTAAGGTCTTTACCATGACTGCAGGGAGAGTGATAAAATTCAAGTACTAATAATTTAAAATATAAAGTCTTGATCAGAAAGAGCATGGACTTCATTTTGTTTTTAAGGCAATGCTTCTTACATCTATATATGAATATTTAATTCCTACCAAATTGTATATGCAACATTATGTTAAGCTACTCTACAAAAAATACTTTGAGAAAATGTGTGATGCTATCTTAACACAATTAAATTAGTTTCATCCATTTTTCATCTGTGAAACAGCCCATGTAGGTATTTCAAAATGATTAGTTTTTCATACGTATTCGCAAAGCAGTTCTACTAATAATTGCATTTTTGTAATATACAGTTTTCAAAATATTTCCAGTATTTAAATACATTACATTTTTTCATAGTGTTTTTCTTCTTATTAGCATTACGTACCAGACAAGATGCTTGTGGGAAAGAGATAGCACACTCAAAAAGGGTGACAAAGGAAGGTTTAATAAAGGTAATATTTACTAAGGTGTGGGCAAGGTTAAGGGAAGTCAGCAAGGGATAGTGAAGTGTGGGGAGCTGGTAGGGAGTGACTTTTTTGTGTCCTCCAAAATTCATATGTTGAAATCCTAATCCCTATCGTGATGGTATTTGGAGATGGGGCTTTTGGGTGGTAATTTCAGATGAAATCATAAAGGTAGGGCCCCTATGGTGGGATTAGTGTTCTTATAACAAGATGAAGAAAAACCAGAGCTCCCCTGCTGCTCTCCACCCAGATGAGTATGCAAACCAGGAAGAGGGCTGTCACTAGGAATTGAATCTCTAGCTCCTCGATCATGGATTTTCCAGCCTTCAGAACTTTGGAAAATAGATGTCTGTTTTTTAAGCCACGTAGCCCATCCTACTTTGTTATAACAGCTTGAGCTGACCAAGATAGCAGGTAGTCTCACAAGATCAAGATTGCTGTCTTAGTTTTTGAGGTACCTAGAGAGAGTTATATCTTTATTTTGTATTTTTTTTTATTGTACTTTAGATTCTAGGGTACATGTGCAGATCTTGCAGGATTGTTGCATAGGTACATACATGGCAATGTGGTTTGCCGCCTCCATCCCCCCCCCATCATCTATATCTGGCATTTCTCCCCCATGTCATCCCTTGCAAACCTCCCCCACCTCCTGCTACCCCTTCCCTGGCCCTCCCATGAACAGACTCTAGTGTGTGATGCTCCCCTCCCCTGCGTCCATGTGTTCTCATTATTCAACACCCACCTGTAAATGAGAACATATGGTGTTTAATTTTCTGTTCTTGTGTCAGTTTGCTGAGAATGTTGGTTTCCAGAATCATCCATGTCCCTACAAAGGACACAAACTCATCGTTTTTTATGACTGCAGTGTATTCCATGGTGTATATGTGCCTCATTTTCCTTGTCCAGTCTATTATCAGTAGGCATTTGGGTTGGTTCCAGGTCTTTGCGATTGTAAACAGTGCTGCTTTGAACATACCTGTACATGTGTCTTTATAATAGAATGATTTATAATCTTTTGGGTATATACCCAGTAATGGGATTGCTGAGTCAAATGGAATTTCTATTTCTAGGTCCTTGGGAAATTGCCACACTATCTTCCACAATGGTTGAACTAATTTACACTCCCACCAACAGTGTAAAAGCGTTCCTATTTCTCCACATCCTCTCCAGCATATGATGTCTAAAGATTTTTTTAATGATTACCATTCTAACTGGCATGAGATGGTATCTCAATGTAGTTTTGATTTGCATTTATCTAATGACTAGTGATGATAAACATTTTTTCATATGTTTGTTAGCCTCATATATGTCTTATTTTGAAAAATGTCTGTTCATATCCTTCACCTACTTTTGAATAGATTTGTTTGTTTTTTTCTTGTAAATCTGTTTTAGCTCTTTGTAGATTCTGGATATTAGCCCTTTGTCAGATGGGTAGATTGCAAAAATTTTTTTCCATTCTGTTAGTTGCCAGTTCACTCTAATGATTATTTCTTTTGCTGTACAGAAGCTCTGAAGTTTAATTAGATCCCATTTGTCTATTTTGGCTTTTGTTGCCAATGCTTTTGGTGTTTAAGTCATGCAATCCTTTCCTATGCCTATGTCCTGAATGGTTTTGCTTAAGTTTTCTTCTTGGGTTTTTATGGTGTTAGGTCATATGTTTAAGTCTTTAATCCATCTGGAATTAATTTTAGTGTAAGTTGTCAGGATGGGGTCCAGTTTCTGCTTTCTGCACATAGCTAGCCAGTTTATCCAACACCATTTATTAAACAAGGAATCATTTCCCCATTGCTTGTTTTTGTCAGGTTGTCAAAGATCAGGTGGTTGTAGATGTGTGGCATTGCCTCTGAGGCCTCTGTTCTGTTCCGTTGGTCTATAGCTCCAATTTGGTACCAGTACCATGCTGTTTTGATTACTGTAGGCTTGTAGTATAGTTTGAAGTCAGGTAGTATGATGCCTCCAGCTTTGTTCTTTTTGCTTAGGATTGTCTTGGCTATGCGGGCTCTCTTTTGGTTCCATATGAAGTTTAAGGTGGTTTTTTCCAGTTCTGTGAAGAGGGTCATAGTAGCCTGATGGTGATGGCATTCAATCTATAAATTACTTTGGATAGTATGGCCATTTTCATGATATTGATTCTTCCTAATCATGAGCATGGAATGTTTCTCCAACTGTTTGTGTCCTCTCCTGTTTCCTTGAGCAGTGGTTTGTAGTTCTCCTTGAAGAGATCCTTTGCCTCCTTTGTTAATTGTATTCCTAGGTATTTTATTCTCTTTGTAGCAATCGTGAATGGGAGTTCACCTGTGATTTGGCTTTCTCTTAGTCTGTTACTGGTGTATAGGAATGCTTGTGATTTCTGCAAATTGATTTTGTATCCTGAGGCTTTGCTGAATTTGCTTATCAGTTTCAGGAGATTTTGGGCTGAGATGATGGGGTCTTCTAAATATACAATCATATCATCTGCAAATAAAAACAATTTGACTTCCTCCTTTCCTAATTGAATACCCTTTATTTCTTTTTCTTGACTGATTCCTCTGGTTAGAACTTCCAATACTATATTGAATAGGAGTGGTGAGAGAGGGCATCCTTGTCTACTGCCAGATTTCAAAGGGAATGCTTCCAGTTTTTGCCCATTCAGCGTGATATTGGCTGTCTGTTTGTCATAAATAGCTTTTATTATTTTGAGATATGTTCCATGAATACCTAGCTTATTGAGAGTTTTTAGCATAAAAGGCTGTTGAATTTTGCTGAAGGCCTTCTCTGCATCTATTGAGATAATCATGTGGTTTTTGTCTTTGGTTCCATTTCTGTGGTGGATTACATTTATAGACTTGCATATGTTGAACCAGCCTTGCATCCCTGGGATGAATCCTACTTGATCATGATGGATAAGCTGTTTGATGTGCTGTTGCAATTAGTTTGTCAGTATTTTATTGAAAATTTTTTCATCTGTGTTCATCATGGATATTGGCCTGAAGTTTTCTTTTTTTGTTGAGTCTCTGCCAGGTTTTGGTATTAGGATGATGTTGGTCTCATAAGATGAGTTGGGGAGGATTCTCTCTTTTGTATTGTTTGGAATAGTTTCAGAAGAAATGGTACCAACTCTTCTTTGTATATCTGGTATAATTTGGCTGTGAACCCATTTGGACCTGGGCTTTTTTTGATTGGTAGGCTATTAATTGCTGCCTCAACTTTAGCCCTTGTTTTAGGTCTATTCAGGGTTTCAGCTTCTTCCTGGTTTGGGCTTGGGAGGATGCAAGTGTCCAGTAATTTATCCATTTCTTCCAGATTTACTGGTTTATGTGCATAGAGTTGTTTGTAGTAATCTCTGATAGTAGTTTGTATTTCTGTGGAATCTTTGGTGATATCCCCTTAATCATTTTTTATTGCATCTGTTTGATTCTTCTGTCTTTTTTTTTTTTATTAATCTGGCTAGATGTCTGTCTGTTTTGGATCATTTTAAAAAGCCAGCTCCTGGATTTAATGATTTTTTGAAGGGTGTTTTTGTGTCTCTGTCTCCTTCAGTTCTGCTCTGATCTTAGTTATTTCTTGTCTTCTGCTAGCTTTTGAGTTTTTTTGATCTTGCTCCTCTAGCTCTTTTAATTTTAATGATAGGGTGTTGATTTTAGATATTTCCTCACTTTTCATGTGGGCATTTATTGCTATAAATTTCCTTTGAGACAGTACTTTAAATGTGTCCCAGAGGTTCTGGTACATTGTGTATTTGTTCTCATTGGTTTCGAAGAACATGTTTATTTCTGCCTTCATTTCATTGTTTATCCAGTCGACATTCAAGAGACAGTGGATCTGTTTTCATGAAGGTGCATGGTTCTGAGTTAGTTTCTGAATCCTGAGTTGTAATTTGATTGCACTGTGGTCTGAGAGAGTGTTTGTTATGATTTCCATTCTTTTGCATTTGCTGAGGAGTGATTTACTTCCAATTATGTGGTCAATTTTAGAGTAGGTATATTGTGGTGCTGAGAAGAATGTATATCCTGTGGATTTGGGGTGGAGAGTTCTGTAGATGTCTGTTAGGTCTGCTTGGTCCAGATATGAGTTCAAGTCCTGAATATCCTTGTTAGTTTTCTGTCTCATTGATCTGTCTAATATTGACAGTGGAGTGTTAAAGTCTCCAACTATTATTGCATGGGCGTCTAAATCTCTTTGTAGGTTGTTAAGAACTTGCTTTATGTATCTGGGGGTGCTCTTGTATTGGGTGCATATATATTTAGGATCGTTAGCTGTTCATGTTGAATTGATCCTTTTACCATTATGTAATGCCCTTCTTTGTCTCTTTTGATTTTTGTTGGGTTAAAGTCCATTTTATGAGAGACTGGGATTATAACTCCTACTTTTTTTTTCCTCTCCATTTACTTGGTAAATCATCCTCCATCCCTTTATTTTGAGCCTATGTGTGTCCTTGCACATGAGATGTGTTTCCTTTATACAGCACACTGATGGATCTTGATATTTTATCCAATTTTTTTTCCAGACTGTGTCTTTTGATTGGGACATTTAGCCCATTTATATTTAAGGTTAATATTGTTATATGTTAATTTGATCCTGCTCTTTGATATTAGCTGGTTGTTTTGGCCATTAGTTGATGGAGATTCTTCATTCAGTCGATGGTCTTTACCATTTGGTATGTTTCTCAAGTGGCTGTTACTGGTTATTCCTTTCCATGTTTAGTGCTTCTTTCAGAAGATCTTGTAAGGCATGCCTGGTGGTGATGAAATCTCCCAGCAACTGCTTGTCCATAAATGGTTTTATTTCTCCTTTGCTTATGAAGTGTACTTTGGCTGGATATGAAAATCTGGGTTGAAAGTTCTTTTCTTTAGAGATGTTGAATATTGGCCCCCACTCTCTTCTGGCATGTAGGATTTCTGCCAAAAGATCCACTGTGTGTCTGATTGGCTTCCCTTTGTGGGTAACCTGACCTTTTTTCCCTGGCGGCCCTTAGCATTTTTTCCTTCATTTCAACCCTTTTGATCTGACAATTATGTGCTTTGGGGTTGCTCTTCTTGAGGACTATATTTGTAGTGTTCTCTGCATTTCTTGGACTTGAATGTTGGCCTGCCTTGCTAAGTTGGGGAAGTTCTCCTGGATAATATCCTGAAGAGTGTTTTCCAGCTTGGATTCATTCTCTCTGTCACATGCAGGTACATTTATCAAACGTAGATTAGGTCTTTTCACATAATCCCATATTTCTTGGAGGCTTTGTTCATTTCCTTTTACGTTTTTCTCTAATCTTGCCTTCTCCTTTTATTTCATTAAGTTGATCATCAATCTCTGATATCCTTTCTTCTGCTTGGTCAATTCAGCTACTGAAACTTGTGTATGCTTCATGAAGTTCTCCTGCTGTGTTTTTCAGCTCCCTCAAGTCATTTATAGTCTTCTCTAAGCTGTTTATTCTCGTTAGCATTTCATCTAACCTTTTTTCAAGGTTCTTAGTTTCTTTGCATTGGGTTAGAACATATTCTTTTAGCTCAAAGAGGTTTGTTATTACCCACATTCTGAAGCCTGTTTCTGTCAATTCATCAGACTCATTCTCCGTCCAGCTTCGTTCCCTTGCTGGTGAGGAGTTGTGATCCCTTGGAGGAGAGGCATGGTGGGTTTTGGTGTTCTCATCCTTTTTTTGCTGGTTTCTTTTCATTTTTGTGGATTTTCTACCCCTGGTCTTTGTAGTTGGTGACTTTCGGATGGGGTCCCTGAGTGGACGTCGTTTATTTTGATGTCAAAGCTATTTCTGTTTTTTAGTTTTCCTTCTGTCAGGTCCCTCTGCTGCTGGAGGTCCACTCCAGACCCTGCTTGCCTGGGGATCACCTGCTGCAGCTGCAGAACAGTAAAGGTTGCTGCTAGTTTCTTCTTCTGTTATCTTCATCCTGAAGGGTACCCACTGGATGTCAGCCTGAGCTGACGTGTTTTTTTGGATATATGGGCATTTGGGAGCTGCTTGAGGAGACCATCTGTCCCTTATAGGAGCTCAAGTGCTATGCTGGGAGCGCCGTTGTTTCGCTCAGAGCTGCTGGGCAGGTACATTTGAGTTTGCTGCAGCAGAACTCGTAACTGCCTCTTTTCCCAGGTGCTATGTCCTGGGAAGTTGGGGCTTTATTTATAATTTCCTCGCATGCTGCTATCTTTTTTCAGAGATGCCCTTCCCAGCAAGGAGTTAGTCTAGTCACAGTCTGCTAGTAGAGGTGTTGCTGAGCTGCCACAGGCTCTGCTCAGCTGCTGTGTAAACTTACTTATGGTTTTGTTTACAGAGGTACAGTTTGAACTGCCTCGGTAATGGTGGACTGCCTCAGTAATGGCAGATTGCCTCAGTAATGGCAGACTGCCTTGATAATGGCAGACTTCCTTGATAATGGCGGACTGCCTCAGTAATGGCAGATGCCCTTAACCCCACCAAGCTGGACCATCCAGGGTCCAGCTGCCTTTGCTGTAAAATTCTCAATCCAGAGTGTTTCAGATTGCTGGTCATTGTGGAAGTAGGACCTGCCGGGCCAGATCACCTGGCTTCCTGTTTCAGCCCCCTGTTTTTCAGTTGAATGGGTGGCTCTGTCTCCCAAGCATTCCAGGCAACCTGTTGAAAAAGCTACCAGATTTGTGTGAGTTTTTGTGCAGAAATACACAGCACCTGCTGAATCAGCTGTGCTGGAAACTCGTGGCACTTTTCAGCCTGGGAATCTCCTGGTCTGTGGGCAGTAAAAACTCATTTGGAAATGTGGTGATCATTCACCCTCTGCATTGTTCTCACTGGGAACTGCACTCCAGAGCTGTGCCTATTTGGCCATCTTGGATCCTCCAGCTTATTTTTATTTTTTTGAGACAGTGTTTTGCTCTGTCACACAAGTTGGAATGCAGTGGTGTAATCTCGGCTCATTGCAACCTCCACCTCCTGGATTGAAGTGATTCTCCTACTTCAGCCTCCTGGTAAGATTGAACTATGGGCATATGCCATTATGCCTGGCAAAGTTTTGTATTTTAACAAGGTTTCACCATGTTTTCCAGGCTGGTCTCAGAGTTCTGAGCTCAAGCTATCCACCAGCTTAGGCCTCCCAAAATGCCGGTGCCACAGGTGTGAGCCACCACACAAGGCCAGTTATATCTTGAAGAGCAGCTGTATCTGTATGAGAAGACCATTGAAAAGAAGCAGTAATCTTAGGTAGAGGAACAAATCCTGGAACAGAGCTTGACCTAATGGGGCTCACACATGGCGATTCTGCTTGCATTTCTCATTGGCTAAACACAAGAAAGTACATTAGGAGGGGGGAACCCAATTAATATTGTTCCTACAACTCAGACTCCAGAGGGGCACAGCAAGCTGTAGTGACCTGAAAAGCAGATTTGGAGAAATACACAGAAAAATCTGGCCAACATGAAATTATAATTTGTAAAGGGAAAATTGATTCATATCAAGATCAACAAATATATCAAGCATTCAATACCCCTCATTGTGCTCCTAAGTAGTCTTCTTTTGTGTGTGTGTGTGTGTGTGTGTGTATGAATTTTTTATTAGAAAATATTTTCAAACTTGCAAAAAAGTGGCAAAAATAATATTACAAATAATATCTATATCTCTTTTATCCAGATTCACCTATGTTAACATTTTACTCCACATACTTTAGTAAATGCTCTGTGTCTCTTTTTATCTTACTAATATATTTTATGTTATATTATTCTATTATTAAAGTACTGTTGGCCAGGTACGGTGGCTCACACCTATAATCCCAGCACTTTGGGAGACCGAGGTGGGCAGATCACAAGATCAGGAGTTCGAGACCAGCCTGGTCAATATGGTGAAACCCTGTCTTTACTAAAAATACAAAAAATTAGCTGGGCATGGTGGTGCATGCCTGTAGTCCCAGCTGTTCAGGAGGCTGAGACAGAAGAATAGCTTGAACCTGGGAGGCAGAGGTTGCAGTGAGCCAAGATCGTGCCACTCCACTCCAGCCTGGGTGACAGAGTGAGATTCCATCTCAAACAAATAAAATAAATAAATAAATAAATAAATAAATAAATAAATAAAGCATTTTCAGTTGAGGCATTGGGCTGAGTCCTTGACTGCAGCTCAGTAATTGCAATGCATTGGCTATAAATACCAAGTCTAGTGGGGGGGGATTGTAGCTTTATGCTCTGTGACCTGCCAGGTAAAACTCTTTGTAATTGTCTGTAGGTAGGTCTGAAAGATCTCACACAGGATTTTGGCTCAGAGCTGGACTCTTCAATCTTTGTCAGAAATTATAATTTCATGCATACTATTTTTTTTCATGATTCTACCTCTTTTTTAGCTTTAATTCTAAAAATAAACTTGTAATGCTCACCATTAATCCTTTTGTAAAGCCTTTTCACTCCTTCCTTGGTTGGATGAAACTCATTCCCTAGTAGTTTTCTCACTGAGATTATATATGTACAATGTCCCTGGGCCTTTGTATGTTCAAATCTGTTTTTATAGACTTGATACATGAAAGAGAATTTGACTGAATGTATCTTGGCTTATACTTTCATTTTTTTAACTTTCTTGAAAATATCACTCTACATGTATCTTGCTTTGTATATTGCTTTTGAGAAAAATTTGATGAAATTCGAGTTATTTTGGATTTGTAAAAAATTTTCTGTCTTTGCGTGACAGTGCTAAGGATTGTATCTTCAAACTCTAATAGTTTTGTCACAAATGTGACAGAGTTTATTGTTCTGAGTCAGCAGAAATGGTGCATCATTCCTGTGGGTGGAATCCAGTTTTCTTTTATTTTGGGAATGTTTTTTATTATAGTTGTAATAAATTTGTATTTGATTTTATTTTCCCTTGGTAATATTTTCCTTTTATCTTTATTTCTGGTATAAGTTATTATTTTTCTTCTAATTCTTTCCTAAGTCCATTACATTCTCTTATCTTTTCTTCCTATTTCACCATTTGTATTTGTCTATTCTCAGTCTACTATGAAGAACTCAGACTGGGTAATTTATGAAGAAAACAAGTTAAATTGACTCAGTTCTGCAAGCTGTTCAGGAAGCATGACTGAGAGGCTCTAGAAACTTATAATCATGGTGAAAGGCAAAGGAGAAGTAAACACCTCTTACCATGCAGGAAACAGAGAGAGCTAAGTGGGAAGTGCTATGCGCTTCTGAACAACTAGATCTCATGAGAACTCACTCACTGTCATAACAGCAAGGGGAAAATCTGTCCCCATGATCTAATCACTTCCCCACCAGATCTGTCCCTAAACGGAATTACAATTTGACATGAGATTTGAGTGGCAACACAGAGCCTAACCATATCACCATTTCTGGTGTTACTTTTTATACTTCTAATTCAAAGTATTTTTAATGACCACACATGTTTTAAGATATTTAATTCAACATGTAGTATTTTTTTCTTTTTAGCTTCATGTTTGTTTTTTAGGAGAGTTTTGATTAAGAGGAATTGCTTTAGTCATAATTTTAACAGTCATTTAGCATTGATGGGATCTGCTTTTTTTTTAACATTTATATTATAAACAGGATGCCTAATTCAAGAGTATTCCTTTTTGTCATTGTTGCTGTTTTCTTTTCTTTCTTTCTTTTTTTTTTAAATTATACTTTAGGTTCTGGGGTACATGTGCAGATCATGTGGGATTGTTGCATAGGTACACACGTGGCAAGGTGGTTTGCTGCCTTTATGCCCCCATCACCTATATCTGGCATTTCTCCTCGAGTTATCCCTCCCCACCCTCCCCACCCACCACTGTTCCTCCCCTAGCCCCTTCAAACTGTCTGCAGTGTGTGATGCTCCCCTCCCTGTGGCCATATGTTCTCATTGTTCAATACCCACCTATGATTGATAACATGTGGTGTTTGGTCTTCTGTTCTTGTGTCAGTTTGCTGAGAATGATGGTTTCCAAATTGATCCATGTCCCTATGAAGGACACAAACTCATCGTTTTTTGTGGCTGCGTAATATTCCATGGTATATATGTGCCACATTTTCTTTATCCAGTCTATTGTTGATGGACAGCTGAGTTGGTTCCAGGTCTTTGCTATTGTAAACAGTGCTGCAGTGAACATATGTGTGCATGTGTCTTTAAAATAGAACAATTTCTAATCCTTTGGGTATATACCCAGTAATGGGATTGATGGGTCAAATGGAATTTCTATTTCTAGGTACTGAGAAATTGCCACACTGTCTTCCACAATGGTTGAAGTAATTTGCACTCCCAGCAACAGTGTAAAAGTGTTCCTGTTTCTCCCCATCCTCTCCAGCATCTGTTGTCTCCAGATTTTTTAATGATCGCCATTCTCTGTCATGACATGGTATCTCAGTGTGGTGTTGATTTGCATTTCTGTAATGACTAGTGATGATGAGCATTTCTTCTATGTTTGTTGGCCTCATAAATGTCTTCTTTTGTAAAGTGTCTGTTCATATCCTTCACCCACTTTTTAATGGGGTTGTTTGTTTGTTGTAAATCTGTATTAGTTCTTTGTAGATTCTGGATATTAGCCCTTTGTCAGATGAGTATATTGCAAAAATTTTTTCCCATTCCATTGGTTGCTGATTCACTCTAATGATTGTTTCCTTTGCTGTACAGAAGCTCTGGAGTTTAATTAGATCCCATTTTCCTATTTTGGCTTTTGTTGCCATTGCTTTTGGTGTTTTAGCATGAAGTCCTTGCCTATGCCTATGTCCTGAATGGTTTTGCCTGGGTTTTCTTCTAGGGTTTTTATGGCGTTAGGTCTTCTGTTTAGATCTTTAATCCATCTGGAGTTAATTTTAGTGTAAGGTGTCAGGAAGGGGTCCAGCTTCTACTTTCTGCACTATGCTAGCCAGTTTTCCCAAAACTAATTATTAAACAGGGAATCCTTTCCCCATTGCTTGTTTTCCTCAGGTTTGTCATAGATCAGATGATTGTAGATGTGTGCGGTTGCTTCTGAGACTTCTGTTCAGTTCCACTGGTCTGTATCTCTGTTTTGGTACCAGTACCATGCTGTTTTGATTACTGTGGCCTTGTAGTATAGTTTGAAGTCAGGCAGCATGATGCCTCCAGCTTTGTTCTTTTTGCTTAGGATTGTTGTGGCTATGTGGGCTCTTTTGTGGTTCCATATGAAGTTTAAAGTGGGTTTTTCCAGTTCTGTGAAGAAGATCATTGGTAGCTTGGTCGGGATGGTGTTGAATCTATAAATTACTTTGGGCAGTATGGCCATTTTCACTATGTTGATTCTTCCCAATCATGAGCATGGAATGTTCTTCCATCTATTTGTGTCCTCTCTTATTTCCTTGAGCAGTGGTTTGTAGTTCTCCTTGAAGAGGTCCTTTACATCCTTTGTTAGTTGTATTCCTAGGTATTTGATTCTCTTTGTAGCAATTGTGAATGGGAGTTAACTTTTGATTTGGCTCTCTGTTTGTCTGTTATTGGTGATTTCTGCACATTGATTTTGTATCCTGAGACTTTGTTGAATTTGCTTATCAGTTTCAGGAGATTTTGGGCTGAGATGATGGGGTCTTGTAAATTTACAATCAAGTTATCTGCAAATAGAGACAATTTGGCTTCCTCTTTTCCTAATTGAATACCCTTTATTTCTTTTTCTTGTCTGATTGCTCTGGCTAGGACTTGAATACGATATTGAATAGGAGTGGTGAGAGAGGGCATCCTTGTCTAGTGCCACATTGCAAAGGGAACGCTTCCAGTTTTTGCCCGTTCAGTATGATATTGGCTGTGTGTTTGTCGTAAATAGCTTTTATTATTTCATGGTACATACCATCGGTACCTAGTTTATTGAGAGTTTTGAGCATAAATGGATGTTGAATTTTGTTGAAGGCCTTTTCTGCATCTATTGAGATAATCATGTGGTTTTTGTCTTTGGTTCTGTTTGTGTGACGGATTACATTTATAGACTTGCATATGTTGAACCAGCCTTGCATCCACAGGATGAAGCCTACTTGATTGTGATGGATAAGCTTTTTGATTTGCTGTTGCATTCTGTTTGCCAGTATTTTATTGAAGATTTTTGCATCTACGTTCATCATGGATATTGTCCTGAAGTTTTCTTTCTTAGCTGTGTCTCTGCCCGGTTTTGGTATTAGGATGATGTCGGTCTCATAAAATGAGTTAGGGAGGATTCCCCTCTTTTTGGATTGTTTGGAATAGTTTCAAAAGGAGTGGTACAAGCTCCTCTTTGTATGTCTGGTAGAATTCAGCTGTAAACCCATCTGGACACCCGTCTGGACCTGGGCTTCTTTTGGTTGGTAGGCTATTAATTGCTGCCTCAACTTCAACCGTTTTTGTTCTATTCAGGCATTCAGCTTCTTCCTGGTTTTGTCTTGGGAGAGTGCAAGTGTCCAGGAATTAATCCATTTCTTCCAGATTTACTGGATTATGTGCATAGGGTTGTTTGTAGTAGTCTCTGATGGTAGTTTGTATTTCTGTGGAGTCGGTGATGATGTCCCCTTTATCTTTTTTTATTACATCTATTTGATTCTTCTCTCTTTTCTTTTTTATTAGGTTGGCTAGTGGTCTATCTATTTTGGTGATCTTTTCAAAAAACCAGCTCCTGGATTTGTTGATTTTTTTGAAGGGATTTTTTGTGTCTCTGTCTCCTTCAGTTCTGCTCTGATCTTAATTATTTCTTGTCTTCTGCCAGCTTTTGAGTTTTTTTGATCTTGCTCCTCTAACTCTTTCAATTTTGATGATAGGGTGTCGATTTGAGACCTTACCTTGCTCCTCATGTGGGCATTTGTTGCTATGAATTTCCCTCTAGACACTGCTTTAAATGTGTCCTAGAGATTCTGGTATGTTGTGTCTTCATTCTTGTTGGTTTCAAAGAACATCTTTATTTCTGCCCTCATTTCATGGTTTGTCCAGTCTGCATTCAGGAACCAGTTGTTCATTTTCCATGAAGTTGTGCAGTTTTGAGTTAGTTTCTGAATCCTGAGTTGTAATTTGACTGCACTGTGGTCTGAGAGACTGTTTATTATGATTTCCATTCTTTTGCATTTGCTGAGGAGTGATTTACTTCCAATTATGTGGTCGAATTTAGAGTAAGTGTGATGTGGTGCTGAGAAGAATGTATATTCTGTGGATTTGGGGTTAAGAGTTCTATAAATGTCTATTAAGTTCACTTGGTCCAGATGTGCATCCAAGTCCTGGATTTCCTTGTTGGTTTTCTGTCTCGTTGATCTGTCTAATATTGACAGTGGAGTGTTAAAGTCTCCCACTATTATTGTGCGGAGTATAAGTGTCTTCGTAGGTCGTTAAGGACTTGCTTTATGTATCTGAGGGCTCCTGTATTGGGTGCATATATATTTAGAATAGTTAGCTTTTCTTGTTGTATTGATCCTTTTATCATTATATAATGCCCTTCTTTGTCTCTCTTGATTTTTTTTGGTTTAAAGTCCCTTTTATCAGAGACTTGGATTGCCACCCCTGCTTTTTTCTGCTTCCATTTGCTTAGTAAATCTTCTTCCATCCCTTTATTTTGAGTCTATGTGTGTCTTTACATGTGAGATGGGTCTCCTGAATACAGCACACTGATGATTTTTGGCTTTTTATCCAATTTGCCAGTCTGTCTTTTGATTGGGGCACTTAGTCCACTTACATTTAATGTTAATATTGTTATGTGTGAATTTGATCCTGCGATTTTATTACTAGTTGGTTGCTTTGCCCTTTGGTTTGCATAATTTCTTCATTGCATCATTGGTCTTTACCATTTGGTTCTTTTTTGCAGTGGCTGCTACTGGTTTTTCCTTTCTGTGTTTAGTGCTTCCTTCAGGAGCTCTTGTAGTGACAAGAACTGGTAGTGACAAAATCTCTCAGCAATTGCTTGTCCGTAAAGGATTTCATTTCCCCATCACTTATGAAGCTTAGTTTGCCTGGATATGAAATTTTAAGTTGAAAGTTGTTTTCTTTAAGGTTGTTGAATATTGGCCCCTACTCTCTTCTGGCTTGTACAGTTTCTGCCAAGAGATCCGCTGTGAGTCTGATGTGCTTCCCTTTGCGGGTGACCCGACCTTTCTCTCTAGCTGCCCTTAGTATTTTTTCCTTTGTTTCAACCCTGGTGAACCTGACGATTATGTGCCTTGGGGTTGCTCTTCTAGAGGAGTATCGTTGTGGTGTTCTCTGTGTTTCCTGTATTTGAATGTTGGCCTACCTTGCTAGGTTGGGGGAAGTTCTCCTGGGTAATATCCTTAAGAGTGTTTTCCAGCTTGGATTCATTCTCCCTGTCATCTTCTGGTACACCGATCAGGCATAGATTAGGTCTTTTTACATAATCCCGTATTTCTTGAAGGCTTTGTTCATTTTTTTTTCACTCTTTGTGCTCTTTTCTTTCTTTCTCGTTTCATTTCATTGATTTTATCTTCAATCTCTGATATCCTTTCTTCTGCTTGATCTATTCAGCTATTGAAACTTGTGTATTCTTCATGAAGTTCTTGTGCTGTGTTTTTCAGTTCCATCAAGTCGTTTATGTTCTTCCCTAAGCTGGTTATTCTAGTGAGCATTTTGTGTCACCTTTTATCAAGGTTTTTAGTTTCTTTGCATTGGGATAGAACATGTTCCTTTAACTCAGCGAAGTTTGTTATTACCTACCTTTTGAAGCCCACTTCTGTCAGTTCGTCAGATTTGTTCTCCATCCTGCTTTGTTCCCTTGCTAGTGAGGAGTTGACATCTCATGGTAGGGGGAGAGACATTCTGGTTTTTGATGGTTTCATTCTTCTTGCTCTGGTTTTTTCCCATCTCTAGCTGCTTGGGGGGGGCAGCCTTTCCTTTGTCTGCCTGCAGAGGTGCTGCTGGGCTGCCACAGATTCAGTGGAGCTGCTGTGTCTTTTATTTACTCAGGAATATTAGGCCTGGCTTCTGTAATTGTGGCTTCCCTTCACCCTGCTGAGCTCGATTGTTCCTAGTTACTTTCTAACTGATGTTCTGGATGCGTAACTCTGGAGTGAGAGTTTTAAGCTGCTGGGCTTTGTGCAGGCAGAGTTGGGGGACTGTCCTGCCATTTGGGCTGTTTCTCTGCATTCAGTTTCCCTTCTTACTGGGTGGTGGGTAGCTCTGTCTCACAGGCTTTTTGGCTTTCTAGGCGTCAGCCAGTGCTTCCGCCTAGATCTATGCTCACAGCCCCAGCACCGGCCGAAGTTGCTATTCTGCCCTGTTCATGGAGCTCACTGAGGCTCTTCAGCCCAGCGAAGATCTCCTGTTCTGTGGGTTGTAGAGGGCTTGGGAGGAGTGCTGTATCGAAACCGATGTCCCAGTGTGGGAGATCCCCAGTCCTCCGGTCGGTTGCACGCACCTCCTGGGTGGGGCAGTGCCCCACCTTGCCTCAGCTTGCCCTATTTGGTTTATACCCACTGTCCAACCAGACCCACAAAATGAACCTAGTACCTCATTTGGAATTGTGGAGACCACTTGACTTCTGCATCTCTCGCTGGGAGCTGCTTTCCAGAGCTGCCTCTTATTTGACCATCTTGGGATCAGCCTCTTTTTTTTTTTTTTTTTATAAGAGGGTGTTAGGGAGAGGAAAGAGTTGATGTGTTTTTATTACCCTTTTTGTTTCTGCAGCAAAAATATATTTCTTTATTTTTATTCACTGCCTCATTTCAATCCCTTACATATATCACATTATCTTAAGAAAGCAATGGTCTTAGGAGGCCATCACTTTGATCCTGAATACCATCAAGGCCTGTCTGTATAGCCAATGTTATAACCAAACAAATGCTGAGCCATGTTTAGTATTTTAGCATTTAATGCTGCACTTTGTCTTTTAGGGACTGATTTGGTCCATGTTTCATGGATAACGTCTACTCTTCTCACATTTTTCATGAAGTCTCTTCTGCCTTCTCTTTCCCAACTTTCATACCCCTAGATTTGTAATACTAGGTGACTCGTAGAAATTTTGCTGGAATTTTCTTCTTCCCATTTTTAAAGGTCATATTTTTCTCTGTCTCCTAGTTAAATTGAAGTCCTGCATTATGCTTGGATTATTTTGCTATTATAGATTTTCTCATTTATTTGGAGTGGAGGAGATTCAAAATCAATGGCCCCATCATTATTGTCCAACAGCAAAGGTTGACATTTATCTGTATTTTGAACTAGAGTAATCAAAATTAATTTAAAACTATTTTGTTTAAATAATCATATACATCTTTATTCTCATAAATGCTGAATATGAAATGAGAGGTCTAGTTACAAAAACAAGAAATTTTTTGCAGTTAAATATGAAAAATAACCACTTTTATGGGAGGCAGAGCAACATGGCTGCACAGAAGCCTCCAGTGATTGTTCTTACTGTGGGGACACCAAATTTAACAACTATCTACACAAAAAAGCAGCACCTTCATATGAACTACAAGTCAGGTGAGCCATCACAGTACCTGGTTTTAACTTCATGTCATTGAAAGAGGCACAGAACAGGGTAGGAAAGTCTTGAATTGCCAACACCACTCTACCCCCATCTGCAGCAGCCCAATGGCAGGGAGAATCTGTTTGCTTGCAGGAGGGAGATCCCCGTGATTATAGGACATTGCATTGTAACCCAGCACTTACCTGTCACAACAGAAAGCAAAAACGTGCAGAACTTAGCTGACACTGATGGAAGGAGCATTTACACCAGCCCTAGACAGAGGAGAATTATCCCTCTCAGTGGCTAGAACTTGAGTTTGGCAAGCCTCACTACTATGGTCTAAAGTGCTCTCGATTTCCTAAATAAGCATTAAAGGCAGTCTAGGCCACAAGAACTGGAATTCCTAGGCAAGTTCTAGTGCTGGGCTGGGCTAAGAACCAGTGGAATTGGGGTGCATGTGATCTAATGAGACACTAGCCAGGGTGGCCAAAGGATTGCTTGCACCACTCCTCTCTAACTGCAGGCAGTACAGCTCACAGCTCTGAAAGAGACTTCTTCTTCTACTTGAGGAGAGAAGAGAGAAGACTAAATAGTAGTTTGTCTTGCAACTTGGATACCAGCTCAAGCCAGAGTAGGCTACAGCACTGGGCAGCCATGAGGGTCCCATTCTGGTCCCTAGCACCTGCATGACATTTCTAGACACACCATGGGCCAGAAGATTACCCATTGCCTATAATGGAAGGATCCAGTCCTGGTAGGGTTTATCACTTGCTGACCAAAGAACCATGGAACCCTGAAAATCAACAGTGGTAGCCAGGTAATACCCCCAGTGGGCCTTGCTTAAGACTAAGACATGCTGGCTTCAGATGCGATCCAGCAATTCTCAGCAGTGGTGGCTATGAGGAATGACTCCTGCTTGAGAAATGCAGAGTGAAGAGTAAAGAGGACTTTGTCTTGCAGCTTGGTGACCAGCTTAGCCACAGTGGGATGGAACACCAATCAGGATCTTGGGTTCCTCAGTTCTAGGCTTTGGATCTTGGATGTTGTTTCTGTACCTGCTTTCAGCAAGAGGGGGAGCCCGCTACTCTAAAGGGTGAGTGCTAAGCCTGGCATTCAACACAAGCTGACCAAATATCCTTTGGGCTTTTAGTGAACATTGGTGGTTGCCTGGCACTACTCCTGTGGGTCTGTGGCAGTAGGCACCACAGGGAGAGACTACTTTCTTGTTGAAAGGACAGCAAAGAGTGGAAGGACTTTGTCTTGTGGTTTGGGTGCCAGCTCAGCTGCAGTAGAATACAGTAACAGGTAGATTTCTAAGGTATCTGACTTCAGACCCTGGTGTTTGGATGTTCTGGACCTGCTCAGGGCCTGGGGAACTCACCATCCTGGAGAAAAGGACATAAGCCTGGCTGGCTTTGCTGTCTGCTATTATAGATCCTTTGGGACTTGAGCAAACATAGGTGGTAACCTGGTAGTTGTTACAGTGGAGCTTGACTGACATCCAGTGTTGTGTTGACTTCAAGTCTGACACAATACATTGCCAGTGGTGGTACCCATAGGGGTGCCTGTGTCACCCCTCACCCAGCTCCAGACACCTTAGCACAGAGAGAAATTCCATTTGTTTGGTAGAAAGTAATAGAAGAGAGCAAGCATCTCTGCCTAGTAATCCCCCGGAATTCTTATGGATCTTATACAGTATCACCAAGATGGTATCTCTGTGAGTCCACAAGAAAAATAGCATTACTGGGTTGGAGTCCCCCTAATGCAGATATGGCTACAGTAACCACAACTTATATCATAACACACAAGTCCATTCAAAATCATAGGAAGTCTTCCCTAGAAGAATAGGTATGAACAAGCCCAGACTGTGAGGACTACAATAAATTCTGAATTCCATGATGCCAGACACTGACAAATATCCACAAGCATCAGGACCATCCAGGAAACCATGACCTAATTAAATGAACTAAGTAAGTCACCAGTGACCAATTCTAGAAAGAGAGAGATATGTGATTTTTCAGACAGAAAATTTAAAAGAACTTTTTTTAGGGAACACAACAAAATTCAAGATAACAAAGAGAAAGCATTTAAAATCCTATGAGATAAATCTAACAAGGAAATTGAAATAATTAAAAAGAATAAAGTAGAAATTCTGAAGTTGAATAATGCAATTGACATGCTGAAGAATTCATCAGAGTCTCTTAATAGAATTGATCAAACAGCAGAAACAATAAGCTTGAAGACAGGCAATTTGAAAATAAACAATCACAGGAGACACAAGAAAAGAGCAAAAAAGACTGAAGCACACCTACAGGATCTAGAAAATAACCTCAGAATGGCAAATCTAAGAGTTATTGGCCTTAAAGAGAAGGTAGAGAGAGAGAGAGAGAAGAGCTTTTGAAGGTATATTAACAGGAAAATTCCAAAACCTGGAAAAAATATATTAATATTCAAGTACAAAAAAGTTTCAGAACACCAAGCAGAGTTAGCACCAAAAAGACTACCTTAAGACATTTAATAACCAAACTCCCAAAGGTGAAAGATAAAAAAAAAGGATCCCAAATGCAGCAAGAGAAAAGAAGCAAATAACATACCATGGAGCTCCATATCTGGCAGCAGACTTTTCAGTGGAAACCTTACAGGCCAGGAGAGACTGAAATGAAATATTTAAATTACTTAAGGAAAATATATTTTGCCCTAGAATAGTATATCAAACAAAAAAATATTCTTTAAACATGAAGGAGAAATTTTTCAACACAAACAAAAGTTGAGGGATTTCATCAACACCAGACCTGTCCTACAAGAAATGCTAAAGGGAGTTATTTAATTTGAAAGAAAAGGATGTTAATGATAAAGAAAAAAAACATCTGAAGATATAAAACTCGCTAGTAATAGTGAGCACACAGAAAAACACAGACTATTATAACCCTTGATTAGAAATATAAAAAATCGGTCAAAGGTAATAACAACAACTTTTCAAGACATAGCCAGTATAGTAAGATAAAAAGAAATAAAACAAAAAGTTAAAAATGTGGGAGACAAAGTTAAAGTGCAGTGTTTTTATTATTGCTTTTCTTGTTTGATGATGTTAATGTAATTAGTGTCAAATTATCAGTTTAAGATGATAGATTATATTACTTGTGGCCAGGGTGGTGGCTTACACTTGTAATCCCAGCACTTTGGAAGGCTGAGGTGGGCAAATCACGAGGTCAGGAGATTGAGACAATCCTGGCTAATATGGTGAAAACTCGTCTCTACTAAAAATACAAAAATAATTAACCAGGTATGGTGGCACGTGCCTGTAGTCCCAGCTACTCAGGAGGCTGAGGCAGGAGAATCACTTGAACCTGGAATGCAGAGGTTGCAGTGAGCTGAGATTGTGCCACTGCACTCCAAACTGGGTAACTGGGTGACAGAGTGAGACTCCCATCTGAAAAAAAAAAAAAAAAAAAAAGATATTACTTGCAAGCCAAATGGTAACCTCAAATCTATAAACATGCAACAAATACATAAAATGTAAGCAAGAAATTAAAACATACCACAAGAGAAAATTATCTTCACTACTAAGGAATGAAGGAAAGAAAGAAGACCACAAAACCAATATAAAAGAAATGGCAAAATGGCAGGACTACATTCTTACTTATCAGTGATGATATTGAATGTAAATGGACTAAATTGTCCAATTAAAAGACATAGTGTGGCTGAATGGGTTTTAAACAAATGACCCAACAATCTATTGCCTACAAGAAACACACTTCACCTATAAAGACACATAGACTGCAAAAAAAAAACAGATAAAATATGATAATCCATGCAAATTAAAACTGAAAAAGAGCAGGAGTAGCTATACTTGTATCAGACAAAGTACGTTTCAAGACAAAAAACTGTAAGAACTATGAGAGACAAAAAAGGTTATTATATAATGATAAAACGATCAGTTTAGCAAGAGGACGTAGGAATTGTAAATATGTATGCACCCAACAGTGGCACAGCCAGATATATAAAGGAAATATTATTAGATTTAAAGAGACACAAAGAAACATTGGAGTTAATCTGCACTATCCCTCGCCATATGCAAAAGTCAAAGCAAAATGGATTAAAGACTTAAATTGAAGATTTCAAACTATGAAATTACTAAAAGAAAAATTTAGGGAAACTCTCCAGTATGTTAGTCTGAGCTAAGATTTCTTGAGGAATATACCACAAGCACGTGCAACCAAAGCAAAAATAGACAAGTGGGATGTGTCAAGTTAAAATCTTCTGCATAGCAAAGAAAATAATCAACAAAGTAGGGAGACAACCCACAAAATGAGAGAAAGTATTTCCAAACTGTTCATCTGACAAGGGATTAAAAACCAGAGTATATAAGGAGCACAAATAACTCCATAGGAAAAACAATCTTATAATCCAATTAAAACATTGGCAGAAGATCTGAATGGATATTTCTTTAAAGAAGACATACAAATGGCAAACAAGTACATGAAAAGGTGCACAATTGATCATCAGAGAAATGCGAATCAAAATTGCAATGAGATATCATCTCATCATAGTTAAAATTACTTCTATAAAAAAGACAGGCAATAGTAAATTCTGGTGAGGATGATGACAAAAGAGAGCCTTCATACCTTGTTGGTCAGAATGTAAATTAATACAAGCACTATGGAGAACACTTTGAAGGTTCTTTAAAAAACTGAAGATAGTTTTGCCATATGATCCTGCAGTCCCACTTCTAGTTATATACCCAGAAGAAAGAAAGTTAGTATGTCAAAGACATAGACACACTCCCATGTTTATTGTAACACTATTCACAATAGCCAGGGTTTGGAAGCAACCTAAGTGCAAATGAACAGATGAATGGATACAGAAAATGTGTTATATATACACAATGAAGTAATATTCAGCCATAAAAAAGAGTGAAATCCTTTTATTTGGAAATGAGGTTATTATGCAAATAAACTGAAGGTCATTATATTAAGTGAAATAAGCCAGACACTGAAAGAAAAGTTTCCCATGTTCTCACTTATTTGTGAGAGCTAAAAATTACAACAATCGAACTCATAGAGAAAGATAGTAGAATGATGATTACCAGCAGCTGGGAAGAGTAGTGGGGCAGGTGGGAAGTGGGGATGATTAATGAGTACGAAAATATAGTTAAATAGAATGAATAATCTCTAGTATTTGATAAAACAACAGGGTGACTACAGTCAACAATAATTTATTTATGTGTTTAAATAACTGAAAGAGTATAATTTGATTTTTTGTAATACAAAGAAAAGATAAATACTTGAGGTGATGGATACCTCATTTAACCTGATGTGATTATTATGTGTTGTGTCCCTACCTACATCAAAATATTTCATGGCCCCCATAAATATATATTCCTACTACTTAGAAAAAAATTTAAAAAGTAAAAAAAAAAAAAAAAAAAAAAAAAAAAAAAAAAAACACACACACAATAAAATTATGTCTTTAAAGGGCCAAAAGAAAAAGTCAGTGTAGAATTCCATACCAGATAAAAATATTCTTCAAAAATAAATATTATTTAGATAAAACTGAATGCATTTATAGCAATCTGTGTTTCAAGAAACACTAAGAAGTTTCCTTGGCTTGAAGAAAAATATTTGTGTTGGAAACAGATGCTTGGTGTTGCAAAGAAAAATCAGCACTGAGACAAAGGATCTTTCAGCAATGCAAATTCTACTTCCTGGACTGCAGAAAAGATACTCTTGCTAGGCATCGTGCTACAAGAGCACAGTGAACAAAGGAAAACACACAAATTTATTTCTTACTCATTTGGGGTTGTCCTTACTGCTGTGTTTGATCTCCATTGGTTGGAGCCAGACCTCACAATCTAAACTAAAACCCGATTGGCTAATGACTTAAAACTTTTCTAAACAGGAAAAAGCAATGGATGAGCCAGGACATGTGAGCATGTCCAATACAGATATTTTGGTTAAAGTACAAGGACATAGAGTGTACTACTTGCCTGTAAGCATGGCATGTTTAACAGCTACGTAGGATAGGGCTTAACAAAGTTATTAGTACACTTATTCTTTAACAAGAAAGGAAACTTTAAAATTGAACTTTTTTACTTCCCACAGTTTGTAAATGGAAGCACATAGTATAGAGAAAGAAGAGTTCCAGAATATTCAACCATAGGTACAAAGTCAATTTAAAAAACAAAACAAAACACTGTACTCTTAGAGACTAGCAACAAATGATTGCAAAAATGAACCTTTATAAATGCTATTTACAATAGCCTAAAATCATGAAATACCAAGAGAGATTTTAATAGATGTTTGAGACCTCTGTTTTCAAAATATTGAAATACTGCTTGGAGAAATTAATGAACAGCTAAATAAATGGAGAAGATCATCTATAAATTTATTATGATTGTAATCTGTATCTAAGCATATTTCCTTTCTTTTGGTGGACATTAAATAATTTTGATATTTTTATGGATTTCAAAAGACATAACATAGCTAGAATAATGTTTAAGAAGAACACATATTACCAGTTTTTAGGACTCATTATAAAATTAGAATAATTAAATGACTATGGGATTGGCACAGGATCATGTCAAGAGGTGGCATAAACTAGATTATAGAATAGACTAACACCTCCACATTGAGGAGGAAAGGATAATGTTTACATGAAACTAGTAATTTCTTCTTTCCTTACATACAAATTAACTTGAAATTTACAAAATGCCTGTCTGTAGTAGCATGCATGTTTCTTCCCAAGTATCTAGCACATTTCAAGGCACGTGATGGATATCGAATAAATAGTTGATGAGTCAGTGACAATTAACATAAACCTCATTATTGAGAAAGTTTTATTAGAATGCACTGCTAAAATAAAAACTAAATTAAAAAAGAATGCACTACTAATAGCAGCAATAAGACTGATCCAGAGTTTTGGATCCTGGAAGTTTTCTTCTTGAGGACTGAAGAAATATAAATGAGTGCTGATCCTGCTGTTGGTTGATATGTGGCCCTAGATTTAAATGTAAGGGGATTCACAACTGAGCTCCAGTCCAGGAATTCATAGTTACTCATTTATTGAGCCTATCACAAAGTAGAGCTCTTCATTTGGTGTTGAAGTGGCCAGGGAAAAAAAGAAATGGAAAAGTGGTATTTCATGTTGTTTCTTTGTTACTAAGCATGAGAAACTGTATTGTATAAGGCGATTTCTAAAATTTCTATAGTTCCACATATTTTCATTATCAACATATCATACTGTCATATGGTTCCATGTATTGATAATACCATTCAAAATAGTTGACTCAAGAAGTTTTAATCTAAAGTAGCATGAAAAGCAGATATAGAAGAAACACATATGGATGAAATATAGAGCTGGTATCTTTTAGTGAAGAACAGAAGGGAACATAAAAAGAAATAAACAAAACATAGTAAAAGTCACCAAAAAGGAAGAGAGTAAGATGATCTACTACCTTCTCCTCTTTATATTGTGACAAACAGAGATTCAAGTTTTTAATTAGAAAAGTTGGGCCGGGTGCGATGGCTCACACCTTTAACCCCAGCACTTTGGGAGACCGAGAAAGGTGGATCACTTGAGGTCAGGAGTACAAGACTAGCCTGGACAACATGGTGAAACGCCGTTTCTCCTAAAAATACAAAAATTAGCTGGGTGTGGTAGTGAGAGCCTGTAATCGCAGCCACTTGAGAGTCTGAGGCAGGATACTTGTTTGAACCCAGGAGGCAGAGGTAGCAGTGATCCAAGATTGTACCTCTGCACTCCAGCCTGGTTGACAGAGTGAGATTCTGTTTCAGTAAGTAAGTAAGTAAGTAAGCAAGCAAGTAAGTAAATAAATAAATAAATAAATATAAATTGGATCACTTAGCTATGATAAGGAGACAATAAAATACTTATGGATGATTTAAAATGGATAGCAATAAGATTTTTCTAGAAGTTAGATTTCTGTATTTGGTTGTCTTTTCTAAAACTTCTGGAATTAGTCAGGGCCATACTAATTTGTTAAAAATGAATTTTCAAAATAATATTGAAAGCTTCAAAAATTTTTCCTATTCATGACTTATGTCTTGCAAGTTGGTACTTTCTCTTTATTAATTCAAGCAGCGTGGCTTTTTTGCCAATATTTTATTCAATCCTGAAATCTAGCATAACTGACACCTATTTCTTTTCATGAAACTGATATTGGGGGTTGATGCCATTTAGATGAAGAGCTCAGAATTAAAATTTTCCAAAATTTCTGGGTCTTTATGTTATAACATGTGTTAAAACTACTTTAACATCCTTAATCCTAATATAGGGTCACATGACCTTAAATGTAGGAAGTTTGTAAATGAATGCTTTTATTGCAGACAGAAATAAAACACACCTGCAGCTGTTGTGGATTGTACTTTTATAATTCTAAATACGTTTGAACTTTAAATACTATGTTAGCACAGTTAGTCCTCATTATTCATGAATTTCACTTTTGTGAATTTAACTACTCACTATGAAATATGTTGATAATCCCCAAGTCAGTATTCGTGGTGTCTTTGCTGTAATTCATGGATATGCACAGAACATTGAAAAACATGAACTGTCAAAAGCACATATTCCCGTCATGTGAGAACAAGGCAAAACAACACTCTGCCTTCTTGTTTCAGCTCTCATGTTATAAACAAGAGTCCTTTTTGCAGTCTAGTTAGTGCCAAGAGCTTTGAATTTTTGTCCTTTTTCTTGGTGGTTTTACTTTTTAAGATGGTCCCAACCAGTGCTGACGTGCTGTTTATGCTGCAATAGACAAAAAGCACAAAAAGGCTATGATGTGCCTTACAATGAGAAAATATGAGTGTTGGACAAGCTGTTTAGCATGAGTTATAGTGCTTTTGGCTGTGAGTTCAGAGTTAATGGAATAATAATATGGATATCCAGAAAAAGGAAGAGGAAATTTGCCGATCTGTATATGAAGTTGCTTCATAAGGTGCAAAACTAGCATCTATACCACATGATAAAACTATGGAAAACATGGACTAGTGGCTAAATCAGTGGATTTATAAAATGACAGCCAAGTGTAGAGAATAGCATTATTTTGATGCTGATAGCAAAAGAAATTTATGGTCATGTTATTCGGGATTTTTAAAATGCTATGCTAAATCCTTCTGGATTAGTACTACATGGTCCACATGTTTCAAAGATTGATAGCATGAACATGTGAAATTTGCAGGTGAGGCATATTCTACAGATAGGAGGCTGTGAAAAACATTTTTGAAAGAAATCTGAATTCTGTATAATTATGTTTATGATGGATAACATTTATGTTTAGCTTATAGTTTGTTTTTTATGATCAAAGAGACTGGAGCTAATTGCAACTTATTCTCTTTTCATTATAGTGTATTTAAAATTTGACTAAAACCATCAATATAACCCTATAGCTCATAATTATGACTGGTTTTCAGAGTCCATACTAATACCTCCTTGTTTAGTACTCTCTGCTTTACAATGTGTCACCCAAAAGATTATAAAATGTTTTGCAAAAACCCTAGAACATTGCTGCCTGCTTATAAGTAATAGTGTACTGATACTACCTGTCTGTGTACTCCTTACAGAAACTGGTGGTAAGGCTGTAGCTACAGGAATTAGATAAAATTGACTGATGATACTGCAATCTGCTACCAAATTTATTATTGAAAAATAGTTCACTGATTGTAAGGAACACAAAGAATTAAATGAGAACAGGAGAAATTTCTTCTAAAATAATAAAACAAAGTGTAATAATTTCCTACCTAGCTCAGAGAGGTAAGGATATGCAAACATTTTCATGACTTCAGGTTATTAATATGGTCTGTGTCCGTGATTCTCAAATTGTGGTCCCTGGCTCTCTGAGTATCCTTGAAATCCTTTCCAAAGGTCTAATAGGTCAACAGTTTTTAAGAATAACAATAATATAATGTTTTTTGTCTTGTTCACTTTGTTGACATGTGCACTGATGGAGACAAGACGTATTGATTAAAATTTCTGATGCCTTCATTTGAAGGAAGACAGTGACTACACATCATTTATAATGAAATGGAAAGTAAGTGTAAGCAATATTGGTGTCATCCTTATGTGTGATGCATGTCTAGAATAAAGGCCATTGTGTGATTGTTCCGGTTGCAAGATAAAGTAGCTGCTTTTTTCATAGAACATCGTTTTTAACTGAAATAATTACTATGAATAATTTAACTGAAAGAGAATATATAGGTGTTAAAAGTTGGGTATTTTGCGGACATTTTCTGTGCAAATATAGGAAATGAGTCATTCAAATAAAACAAGTAACTATTGCCAGTGGTAACTCAAACTTTCAGGTGACAATTTGAATTTTAGAAAACTTGTGTCCATGTTCACTGTGACCCTGATCGTTTTCGAATAAAGATTTTTCTGAAAAAAGTTATAAACAAATGTATTTTCACATTGCATTTGAAATGTGTTAAAACTTGCAAAATCTACGTAGCCCAAAGAACCAGTATTTTACAAATGACTAATGCAGAATGTTACAAAATCATGAAGAAATTTAGAAATTCATTCAAAATGCAAGATAAATCGATTGGTTTAACCAAGTAGAGTATGAAATACTCATTGTTAGGGTTTTTGTTTTCACATTGCAAGTATATTACTTGCTGAATTTTGATGTGATATCAAATCAGAATATCTCAATTATCTGAAAAATCTGAAGGAATACTATTCCAGTTTCTAACTGAATATATGTATGGAACAAAATAACATAATGAAAACAACATGCTATGTAACAGATTGAATTCAAAGGCACAATTGAAAATCTAGCTAGTTTCTAATAAGGCAGATAACTAAATTTATTTTAATGAACAAAATGTCATTTTTCTTACTGGTTTTTAGATAATGAAAGTATTTGATACTTAAATATTTTATGTATATTATTGTTTTAGGTTCACTATTTTTACATTTAAAAATCAAATATTTTTAAGTCATATTCTTAAATAAATGCTCTTATAGGCGTTAATCATTTTTAAGAGGGTAAAAGTGTCCTAAGATAAAAATTTGGAGAGCTGCTATGCTACATTTTGAAAATATCTCAATAGTATAAGGTTTCATTATTATCTTAAATAAGTTATACTTAAAAGTGAAATGGTAGTTTAAAAGGATAATCAAAAGGAAGGTCTCAGAACTCGGTTATTTTATCACCAATTGAGGAAGTACGGTTGGGCACAGTCAGTACATGGTTAAAGTATATGGATGAACTATGAGAATACAGTGTTTCCCTGGCTTGGGATTTGGAGAGCCAGTCAACTGGTATAACATGATACAGGACCCATTTTCAAGTGTAAATTAAAATGGTAACATTTATTGAGGACAATTAGGTTTTTACATACATAATTTTGTTTTCTTTTCACACAACTTTTTGAGGTAGATACTATTAATGTAACTTTGTAGATTTGAAGAACATAACTCACTGAATTTTGGTAACTTTACTGAAAACAGAAGGAGAGATTTGAGAATAAGATAAGGGACTCCTCCCTAACTAATTCATTTTATGAGGCCAGCATCTTCTTGATACCAAAATCTAGCAGAGACACAACAAAAACAGACAACTTGAGGCCAATATTCTTGATGAACATAGATGTAAAAGTCCTCCCTCGAATATTGGAAAATTGAATCCAGCAGCAGACCAAAAAGCTAATCCACCTTGATTAAGTTGACTTTATCCCTAGGATGTAAGGTTGGTTCAATATATGGAAGTCAATAAATTCACCACATAATAGATGTAAAAAAGGCTTTTGATAAAATTTAACATCACTTCAAGTTGAAAACCCTCAACATGCTAGCCACTGAAGGAACATCTTAAAAATACACCTTATTATTCGAGTTGGCTCTCAAATAATAAGAGCCATCTATGACAAACCCATGACTAACATCACACTGAATGGGAGAAAACTGAAAACATTTCCTTTGAACTGGAGTGAGACAAGGATGCCCACTCTCATCACTTTTATTCAACATAGTACTGGAGATCCTAGCTGGAACCATTAGGCAAAAGAAAGAAATAAAATGCAAATAGGAAGAGAGGAAGACAAGCTATCTCTCTTCATGGATGAAATATGAAATGAGAGATGAGAGGATCAAAAAACTACCTTTTAGGTACTGTGCTTATTACTTGAGTGACAAAATAATCTGTACCGAAGCCACGTGACGTGCAAGTTATCTGTATTAGAAATCTTCACATGTATCTCAACCTAAAATAAGAGTTTTTAAAAAAGGATACTGTCAAAACACCGCAGTACTTGCTATTTCTGTTATACCATTTTGTAATATCAAAGATTCTTTTCTTCTTTAGGTTTCAGACTACATCCACACTGTACATAAAACCAAGTTAGTTGGTTTTTATACTACTTTTTCATTATAAAATTAATGCATGTAAAAAAGTATCATTAAATATTCCTCTATAACAATTTTAGTTACTAAGTAGAATTTAACTATGGCTATCCCGTAAGTTATTTAACTAATTTCTATTATTGGAGATAAAATATATTTTCAACATTTTTTTTGTAAATGATGTAGCAATAGACACTCTTCAATTATAATTTTGAATATATCTGTAATTACTTCCTTTACAAAATTATTAAAACTAGAATTATTAAAATGTACCTCTAGATTGTACTACAGAAATATTGTAACTGTTAATATTAATCTAATCTAATATTTATTGTCAGTTCACTACTGGAGTAAATACTTTTATTTTAATGTTTTTTTGTTTTTATCTCTAGTATCACTAATTTTACATTGTTTCATATGACCATAGGCTATTTTCTTTTAAAAAGTTATCACTACTGAAATGGTATGTGTCACTCATTGCTCTGTTTTATATATATATATATGTATATATATATGTACACACATGTATTTATACACACATATACATTTGTATATACATATACATTTATACTGAGACATTTAATTCTGAAAACAACCATTGGAAATAATGTACCAGTCAGATTAGGTGAAGACATGCTGATATTAGGAGCAACACCAAAGTCTCAGAGGCATACAACAGCAAAATTTTGTTGTTGCTCACAATACATATTTATTGTGGGCCAGCAGCAGTTCTGCTGTCCCTCTTCTTCATTGTAGGACCCAATCTGAAAGATTCATCCCTATTGGAATTTTTTAAATTTTATGGCAAATGGAAAAGGGAGAGGGCTTAACCACAAGATGACTCTTAACATTTCTGTGTGTTAGTGGTTCCCATCATTTTAGTGCACATTGCTT
Organism: Ateles fusciceps; assembly: GCA_036589455.1. Lineage (NCBI taxonomy): Eukaryota > Metazoa > Chordata > Mammalia > Primates > Atelidae > Ateles > Ateles fusciceps. The sequence continues at coordinate 8,609,182 of JAZHEH010001266.1, read as the reverse complement.
TGACCAAAATAATGCAAATCGTTAAACACACCTAATGGGATGATGATTTTTAGTTCTTCCATATGGAAGAGGATCAGAAATCACAGAATCAGTCATGATATCAATGAGCAACAGAATATTATCCTTCCACAAAGAGGGGGTGACAAATATTTGAGAACAAAGATATAATCTGTTAAACTAGATCCTGTAATTTTCCACATTTTGTGGAAATCTGGAAAACATCTCAGAAAACTGAGATATGGAGAGTTTGAGTAACTTACCCATACTGGGAGATTTAATAAATGCTGCAGCTGGGATGCAAGCCTGAGCACTCTGGTTTCAAAGATTGTGTTCTGGTCCAATGATAGGAGATAAAATTTATCCAGAAGAAGTTACCTAGCACCTCATAGTATTTTATAAATATGACAACCCTAGAAATTATTGTCCAAAGATGGATCATTTTTCTTGGATACATGTTAAACTGATGGGATGTATTAACTAGTTTTCACCTGGGATTGTCCCAATTAAACCAAGACATGAGGTAAATCTTGAGGCAAATTTTATAAAACATTATACTTTGGGGCAGTAATTAAGGGTTTTGGCAAGATTGTTTAAGGAGTACCAACCAGGCAAACACTTATAGAGGCTTCACTGTAAAATACATTATATAATAGCCTCGAATGCACACTAAATTTCTGAGTTGGTTTTGCTTCTTTGCTATATTCTGTAAGTGAAACTTATTAATGTTTGCAGCATTTCCCAAGATGGTCTCTAAAATCTGCTCTATTTTAGCACTTTTAAACTACCATTTGAAGTAACAAATATTTCTAAAGGAGCCCAAATAGTGGTTGTAAAGTTTTAATAAAGCAGAATAAATAATAAAACACACTAGGAATTTATTAGTATAACAATGAAAAGGAGCAAGACTTCTAGACTTGAGCTTATATGCCTATTGTTTTGTGTGCTTAGCGGAGGAATTTATAGATGCAGCTAAGTATACAAACTATAAAATCTCAGTAATTTTAACACTGCTTGTTTATATACCAGGAACCCTAAGGGGAGTTTTGATTTGCAAGCTTTTGTAGGTTTACCAGACTCATTAATTACCTGGGAAGAATTTTCTGTACAGGATTTCCTTTGGTTTATATCTAATCTTTGAAATTGGAAAACTTAAAAGTAAAATATAAATTCTCCATAGAGAAGTGATCATGAGGTCTGAATATAATCAGGCAGGTCCCAAGAGACAAACAAGATAATAATAAAGACACACAAAAATATATTCCATATCATTTGTGACCTTATTTGTGAATAAAGAGGTGGTAAATATGATATTGAATGTTTGTGAGGGAATGGTCAATTAAGAAATCTCTTATATGACTGGTGAGAATTTAAATAGACACAGGTTTTGTGGAAAGTAATTTAAAATAAAAAAAATTAGGCATGTTCCTAGTCATTGACATCAAGGAATTTATGCTTTGGAAATACCTACAGATTTTAGTGAAATATTTATCTTCTAGAATTATGTTTAGTGTTGAAAAACTAGAGGCAATAATGAAAGGTTAAGTAAATTATGTCTGTCCACATGGAGGAAACTTACACAGCATTTTTTTAAAATCATGCTTTCAAATAATATATCTTAGGAAATTTTAATTATTCAATCCTGAATGAAAACAGCAGCCTGCAACATCGTTAAACAGAGTATGGTCACAATTTTTAAAATTAGAAAGAAATATAAACATATATCAGACTAACAGCAGTTATAAACTGTGTTGTAGAAAAATGACTAATGTTTGCTTTTCAAAACTATGGATATTTTCCAAATATTCTGCAGTTTTCTAATAATGATCAGAAAACAGTTCTTAAACAAAGTGAAATAAAATTTAAATTTTCCAGTATAATGTTGCTTCTTTAGAGGGGGGATATTTTAACTTATTGACTACCATCAGGTTTACTAAATATCATAGCACATTATTTCATTTAAATTCACTGTACATTACTTTTTTTATGTAAATCATTTATCACAGGTATAATATTACCATTTGTATTACTAGTAGAATTTATACTTAATACATTGAATTTATGCCATAGGAAAAAGAAAATTAAAATTATTTGCTTATTGTATGTGCCTATATTTTCTTCTTGAGAAAGGATTTTTCTCAAGCAGATTGTAATGACAGATGATAGATAGATAGGAATTCTTAATATGAAGATAAATATTTGTGAACTGGAAAAGAAGCTGCTCTTTCAGTCTTGACAGGATATGTTATGCAAGTAGTCTTTTAACTGAATGTTTCCTTTTTTCTAAATTAGATAATTGATAAAAATAATTTTTTATTTCAGAGCTGTATGAAGTTTATTTAAAAGCTTTATAACAGGAAAGAAAGGAAGGTACACTTGGAAGATACCCAAGCAGGCACCTTGGAGGTCAAGTACCCTGTTTAACGTTGAAGCTCAGATTTTTATATGCTGGCCTACTTCTCGCATCTTGTAGCCCTTTCTCTTCATTCTTCCCTCAGGCTGAGCCACCCATGGTGGCCCCCCTATCTCCAGAGGTGAGCATGCAGTGTGTTTAACAAGTTGCACGCATGCTCACCTTAGGCTTTCTTCCATGTGGAAAGGATATTTTTGAAATATTTAAACTAACCTTTTAAGTAATTTGCAAATTTAAGGCATGATGACTACTACTACTTTTCTTATTAATAATCATCATTGAACATAGAAAATTAAAGTAAATTAAATTACTTTGACTTTCCATTTGAGAAGAAATATGGAGCAAAATGGGCAGTACATTTTATTCTTCTGTTTATTTTTATGTAGCTTTTGAGAATACATTTTTTGGAGTTGAGTGTATTTGGGTATAATGTGCTTTAATACGTTGAACTTCTTCCACTCCTTTGTTTTCTAAAGGGCTTTTTGTTGAATTTTAAAGAAAATTTAGAATTTTTAAAACACAGCACTTTTGTTAAAGGAGTTGATGATATGTGCATGTGTATTTCAACCAAGGCTGCTGGGAAGAATGTATGTTGTGGAAACCTTTATTTAGGCAATTTGGCTGCTTTAGTCGCATCCTTCATTCTGCAAACTTCACTGGGCATGAGCTGGAGTACAGCTGCTTTCTTCCTATCTTCCTTGCTGATGATTAAATGAAGCTGTGGAAAAGGAGGAGGAGAAGGAAAAGAAAAAGGAAAGAGAAGGATTAAGTATTACCTTCAGGGCCAAGGAGATGAGGTGTTTCCTTTAATATTTAATGAAATAAATAAAGGGAGTAGTAAGTCAAGTAGCAATAAGAAAAACTTGAAATGCACTTGGGCAGGAAATTACTTGGTAAATATGATTAAATTCCAGACCCAACATTTAGTGGAAATAAGTTTTAGAATTTTTCCATTAGGGATCTTTAAAAACATTATTTCCCTCAAACACGGTAATAAGTGGAAGAGTGAGTATCTGATCTCTAAATTGCTACCCTCCTTAGATTCTTCTGACATACCAACAGTGGCCAAATTCTAGTATATATTCAGAGTTCAATGCACTTTTTCATACTCTGGAAGCACCTGCATATCCACTTTCTCCCTAATCCTTTGACTATTCAAATAGTATTACCAATGCACAATTATGTCAGTGATGTTTCTTCATGAATTGTAACCTTATGCTAACTAAAGTATGTCATCATGTCAGTGCTAGTAAATATTGTAGTTCCTTGGGTGAAACTCAAAGGCTAGTATTCAGGATCCTTAAACATGTTATCCATCTAGTTCCTAGGAGGGAGAACAGGAAGTGTTTAGTTTTAAAGAAAGGTTAGTTTTTTTGTGTTTTTCGTGTAGTATAAGTCCCCATGTTGTGTAATCACATTGAAACTTCATATTATATTTTATGGTTGTGCATCCAAGATTCCTTTATTATTCTCACATATAAACTGAGTTTTATGTTCTAATTCCTGAATATTTATCAGAACTCCTGTAATCCAAATGATTTTAGCTTATTCTCCACAGAGAAGTCATGAAGCCTGTATACCATATCCTATGTAAATCTCTTGTTCATTTCTGATTACTAATCCACCCTAGAACCCTTCCCTTGACTTTTTCACTTGCATTTTATTTTAAAACCCTTTCCATATTAAAAACCATCACAACATGTGAGCCATCTTCTTGAGAGAGAAGCAGGTATTCTCTCAGCCTTCTACCTTCTGCTGCCATTCCAAACTACTACTGTAAAGAGCTTAATTTCCTATAATAACCTACATCACTGCCCTTGTGTCCTCTTAACAAACAATCACATCACTGTTCACTCATCATTTCCCTCAATGTGGCAGGATCAAGAATTCAATTTTAGTCCTTGCTGTAAGGGAGTGACAGTAGAAAACTGGGCTATGATGGATCAAGCATTATCAATTTCACAGATGCTCTTACCCAAAACTCAGGTCATAAACATTATATGAATATACCCTGAAAATACTTTCTACTGGTATTACCACCCAAGTTATACCCATTTACACCATACTACAGTATTTTCCCCCATACTACTGAATAAATTTCTGTATGTATGCATGCTACAAGAGATCCAAATGTAGTTTGCTTTGAAGGTAGAGCATTGTCAAATGACCATTGATTAATCTTATTTATGCTTTGATAATATGTATAATGTTTAACAGCTTCAATTTTTAATAGGCATTCGTGGTCAAACCACAATAAAACAGTGCTTGACGCTTGGATATTCTTAGTCTCTAGGCTCTAATGCAAGCAATTTTCTATCCATACAACCAATAGATTGTTCAAATATCTTGTGAATATGACAGATTTCTTCTAAAACAGCATAGCTTGCTAGTTTCTAGCTCCTGTTTAAAATCTAGAAACCAATTTTTTATTCCCTGCCCAAATAGATTCCATAGGTACCTAATCCTGTATCCAAAGGTCAGAGCGTAAATATAAAGAGAACTTTATCATGGTTTTATAATGTGTATTTTTAAATGAATTAATCTCCTTTGATTTTTAAAACAATATAACCTATATAAATTTTGTTTTCATCTTAAACCAAATGAAACTGAAGTAATATAATAATCTTTCCTAGGGATAGAAAAAAAGATACAGTGGAGTTGAGATTTGGCTTAGTGTTGGTGTATTCACAGTAAGAATTTTTCTCTGTCTTATGTCCCAGAGCAGTTGAGATTTCTATATGACATTAAAAATTACTTAATTTTTAGTTCATAAACATTAAAAAATTATTTGATCATTGATTCTTTTGATTAAATTTGTTGCACATAAAGATGTCTAAAATAACCCACTTTCTGAGTTAGCAGGAATGCTTATGTTTTGGACATACCTTATGTACAGCTCCATTGTGATGAATGTTATGAAAGGTTTAACAGTTTATTCACTGAAAGGAACAAGTGATAACTATTTGATTTAATAAATAAGTACTATTGTTGAGCTTTCTGTGTTGGAGAAAGAACAAACTTTCTTGAGGAAGTGATTTTGAATTAGAACTAGAGAGATGAAAAAGACGTCTTTCTTCCATTTTCCATGACTACCTCTGCTTTAAACTTATCTCATGTTTTTGTTTTGTTTTTTTTTTTGGATTTTTTTTTTTATTACACTTTAAGTTCTGGGATACATGTGCAGAACGTGCATATTTGTTACATAGGTATACATGTGCCACGGTGGTTTGCTGCACCCATCAACCCATTATCTACATTAGGTATTTCTCTTAATGCTATCCCCTCCCCTACCCCCCCAACAGGTCCCAGTGTGTGATGTTCCCCTTCTTGTGTCCATGTGTTCTCACTGTTCAGCTCCCACTTACGAGTGAGAACATGTGGTGTTTGGTTTTCTGTTCCTGTGTTAGTTTGCTGAGAATGATGGTTTCCAGCTTCATCCATGTCCCTGCAAAAGACGTGAACTCATCCTTTTTTATGGCTGCATAGTGTTCCATGGTGTATAATACCACATTTTCTTTATTTAGTTTATCATTGATAGCATTTGGGTTGGTTCCAAGTCTTTTCTATTGTGAACAGTGCTGCAATAAACATACATATGCATGTGTCTTTACAGTAGAATGGTTTATAATCCTTTGAGTGTATATTCAATAATGATATTGCTGGGTCAAATGGTATTTTTGGTCCTAGATTTTTGAGGAGTCGCCATGCTATCTTCCACAATGGTTGAACTAATTTACACTCCCACCAACAGTGTAAAAACATTCTTATTTCTCCACATCATCTTCCAGCATCTGTTATTTCCTGATTTTATAATGATTGCCATTCTAACTAGTGTGAGATGATATCTCTGTGGTTTTGATTTGCATTTCTCTAATGACCAGTGATGATGAGCTTTTTTTCATATGTTTGTTGGCCGCATAAGTGTCTTCTTTTGTGAAGTGTCTATTCTTATACTTTGCCCACTTTTTGATGGGGTACTTTGTTTTTTTCTTGTAAATTTGTTTAAGTTCCTTGTAGAGTCTGGATAGTAACCCTTTGTGAGACTGATAGATTGCAAAACTTTTCTTCTATTCTGTAGGTTGCTTGTTCACTCCGATGATAGTTTCTTTTGCTGGGCAGAAGCTCTTTAGTTTAATTAGATCCCATTTGTCAATTTTGGCTTTTGTTGCAAAATTGCGTTGGTGTTTTAGTCGTGAAGTCTTTGCCCATGCCTGTGTCCTGAATGGTATTGCCTAGGTTTTCTTCTAGGGTTTTTGTGGTTTTAGGTCTTACATTTAAATCTTTAATCCATCTTGAGTTAATTTTTGTATAACGTATAAGGAAGAGGTCCAGTTTCAGTTTTCTGCATATGGCTAGACAGTTTTCCCAACATCATTTATTAAATAGGGAATCCTTTCCCCATTGCTTGTTTTTGTTAGGTTTGTCAAAGATCAGATGGCTGTAGATGTTTGACATTATTTCTGAGGCCTCTGATCTGATCCATTGGTTTATATATTTGTTTTGGTACCATTATCATGTTGTTTTGTTTACTGTAGCCTTGTAGTATGGTTTGAAGTCAGGTAGTGTGAGACCTCCAGCTTTGTTCTTTTTGCTTAGGATTGTCTTGGCTATATGGGCTCTTTTTTGGTTCCATGTGAAATTTAAAGTAGTTTTTTTCCTAATTCTGTGAATAAGTCAACGGTAGCTTGATGGGTATACCATTAAATCTATAAATTACTTTGGGCAATAGGGCAATTTTCACAATACTGATTCTTCCTATATATGAGCATGGAATGTTTTCCCATTTATGTTCTGTCTTATTTCCTTGAGCAGTGGTTTGTAGTTCTCCTTGAGGAGATCCTTCACATCCCTTGTGAGATGTGTTCCTAGGTATTTTATTCTCTTTGTAGCAACTCACGTTTTTATGACTTGCACCACTGAAAATTAAGTGAACGCTTTGTGTCTTCTCATTAGACAACCATGTCCCTGCCTGACCTTTTCTTTTATGTGGCCGTAGCAGTGGTTCTATTTTAGTCCCTGCTGAAGTGAAGAAAGTGAAGTTTTAAAGAAAGTAGTGGTTTGTGAATGGGAATGACAATGGCAGTTTTTAGTAACACGAGGAGTTTGCCAATGTTGGAGAGTCCTAGAAAATGAGTATCAACTGTCATGAAGAATTGTTCAAACTTGATGTTTTTATAGAAAGGACGAGAGAATGATCATATTCTCAACCCAAGGACTAAGGGAGCAGATGTCTTGGGCTCTGTATGCAAATAGGCTACCTCTGGAATACTAAAACAAAGGTACTTCTCAGTTTTTACTGGAGAAGAGATGCAACTTAAACACTACCACAGAGTTGCCATTGTTAGAGTCCCAAGCAGTAATAGTCCAAATGTGTTATTTTAACTACAAATGCCACTTTTTATTGTCAAAGGTTAAAGAACTTTACAAAATAATTTTTTATTAAGTTTCTTCCATTTGTTTTTCTGGCCGTTCTCTCTACGGTATGCTAATTATAAATTTACGATGGGAAATTTATTACCAAACTGGTTAACAAGATTATTTGTTTATGTAATTTCTACTACACCAGTTTCACCTGAATTATAAAAATTAGGTTGATATATCTTAAGTGTGAAAGGATCTTTTAAATCTCAATTGTGATCCATTAAACATTATTACAACTCTAAGGTAAGCGTACTGAATTTTACAAAATTGATTTTAAGTAGAGAATAATGTAATCACTAAATTATTTAGGTCTACTTGGAGAGATACTTTATGCTGTAAAACTGCTTACTATAATACTAATGCTTTCACTTGCCTCTATTACAAATGCTGAAAATTCATATTAAAACAAATCCATCTTTCATGCCAACTATAATACAGATATTGTGTCTTAGCTAAAGTAATAGGGAAGCTTATTACTGCCCAGATAAGATTTCATGCTAACAGCGCTACCTAAGAATAACTTTATATTATATAAAGATTTTCTTCTCCTTTCTGAAAGTTACTTTTTAATCACCCAACATAGACCAATGCTTAGAGATGTTTTACTTGAAATTATTTAAGAATTTTTTTATATTTTGAGTAACTATGGTTAACAGTTTTGAACATTTGCCTCAAATTTCTTAAGAATGAAATTTCTATATTCTCTTTCACTATTTACTTTTTTCTTGCTCAGTAATGCACTTTAATTGCTTTCAAGTAATTTCAAGGTCATGCTTAGTTATTGGTATTGTGCATGTTCTATGGAAGATTTTCGATAATGAATTTGCAAGAGAACCCAGTTCTACACAACTGATCTATATTTATGTTCCTACTGAAGTACTCCTTCCTCACACATGCCTGCCTATGAAAATGAAATATTTGGCAGGACTAATTCTCCAAAGATAAAAGCACTCTAAATGGAAGAAAAGTATCAATTCAAATCACATCTTTTAAGAAGAAATATGTTCTTTCTTGCTTAAATTTGAAATCATAGCAGTTGAAAATTGTGGATTGGAACTAATTGCTTATTAAAACAAAGTACAGCTATGATTTTTAATACAAGCAGTAAGAGTATTTTGTAAACGACTTTTCCTTGTTCATGGAAACCATTGTGGTTTTCAGGTGCAGCTTACCTTCACAAAAGCTAATTGTAGAAATAATTACATCCAAATGCACAAATTGGAGAAAACATAGAGAAGCTTCATTCAGAATTCACTGACTTTATGAAAGACAGGATGGTATAAAAGGTTAGTGTGCTCTGAAAAAGGAAGGTCCTAAAAACTTTGGAGCTCTAGAATCTTGGGTTTGATTTCTGCTTCCATCATTTAATTGAATTTCATGCAGGTTATCTAAACTCTGCCTCAGTTTGCTTATTGTTCATGCAACAGCGTTTCTGTGCAGATTACATGTAGTAATATATTTTAAGTTTTAAACATAAATAGAGTTAGTTCCTCACTAACTCATTTTCTTTCAATAAATAATTCATTTTTAAAAATTATTTCTTAAAAGTATGTTATAGGTCAGGTACAATAGTTTACTCCTGTCCCAGCATTTTGGGAGGCCCAGGTGGATTAAGGTAGGTTTTTAAGACCTTCTTGAACAGCAGAGTGAGGCTCCCTCTTTACAAAAAAATAATAAAAGTAAAAAAAAAACTACATTGTAATTTAGCCTTTTTAATTTTACAATGCCACTAGTAGTATACAGTAGAAAGCTATTATACGATGGTTGTTCCCCATTGTCAGTAGACAACATTTCAATGAGCTGTAATGTTAAACTGAAAATACCTTTTTTTTGAGCAATTATATGCTATTTATACACATATAATATATATAATGTGATTATTATATATTATAAAAAGTATATATTACAAAGAATATATATTATACATTTATATATAATGTGTATAATAATATATGACAATTATATGCATCACATAAATTTGTATATCATTTATTTCTTATATCAATATATATTTATGTATATTTATGTTTAAATCTTACGATATAGGTATGGGTAATTATGATTTTACAAACATAATCAGGGTTCTGTATATTCATCTGCATGAACTTTTGATTGTGTGCATTTTTATATGGGACACTGACTTATTTTTCACTTAATAAATGCAACTTTCTGTCCATACGAGGATTTACCTTTGCGTTTTTTTTGGTGATACTTTAAATCATAGGTTAACTTTTAGAAAACCAATTATAAATTACAACTTGGTAACTAAATGATATTTACTAAAGCAAAGCATATTAAGTTATATTTTTAAGTTATATATGTTATATACATTATATATATGCTTATATGTAACTTAAAATATATATATGTATACACAAGATAGGATCCAGACTGTTTGATGCTGTAATAAAGTAACATGTTGGTAAAAGGTGAAATGAATTTATAAATATACCATTATATACAACTCTCTGAATGAAGAAAACAAATATCACTTTTGATGAAATACATGAACTTTTGTTCACTGCATGCACTGCTGCCATCATTTGTTTTTTATGAGAGGATTCAGCTATTGCATCAAAAGTTTGCAGGTGTGAATTCAGATTCTTGGTAGGAAAAAAGATAAAAGGTAAATTGCTATCTTCTGAAATGTGTGAATTGTTCATACGTGCAGATTTTACACTACTGAGAAAGCTTAACTGTTTCTCAAAAGAAGAAAGGCATTTCTGACAAGGTTACATATAGCATATTTTTGCTTTTCTAAAAACTTTTGTTTCATTTTCTTTCAGGAAAAAGGACAAGCTCCTAAACCAATTTTTCAGACTCTTCTATAGATTACTTGAGCAGATATAAATCAGTAAGAACTTAGATAAACACTATGGTTAAAAAAAAAAGTAAGAAAAAAAGTCTCTGATACATTGAGTCTCAAAATATGTTGCACATTAACTGAAGACATGTTTGTAGAATTCATAGCACTTACTATATCTTGTTCATACTGAGTCCTTTTTAACTTTTACCATTACAGATCCATCTTGCAGTTTCTCCAAATTCATTTTAATCAGTTATTAACTGACATTAGGGTCCATTATACACTTACTGAAGTCTATGCTATCAATTTGTCTACCACCACCACTTCCTATCAGTAAATGATTGAAAGACTTCATTCTGATAAAGCACAATTATGTTAGCTTAATCAATAGTCTTCAACTATATCTGCTCATATGTCCCCTAAATAATTGAGAAATGTAGTATAAAATCAATAATTTTTGAATTGAATACATTCAAGCAATGATGTCATTATATATGTGCTCATCTTCCTGACACATGGGAAATGTTTCTCTTAGACCTCAGTGCTAGAATTATATAATTTCAGAGCAACAATACAATTTTCTTGGAATAAAAATGTGAAGCTCACAGCTATTCATGTTTCTCTCGTCACAAAAAAGCTATAAGATTCAACACAATTATGAAAGCTGGAATACAAATGTATTTTTGTAGCAGTTCTGTAGAAACTGCTGGCTTTATGTCACTGTGTTTCACTTTCCAGTAATACTTTTTTAATCATAGAATTTGTTTGTGAGTGGAGTAGATAATAATTAAATATTTCTAAACAGACAACTATAATACAGTGTGAAAAGTTTTATCATAACCGAAAATGTGTTAATAAAGAAGTGGCTACAGGCTGTGTCTCATACACTCTAATTCTTTTCAGCAGCCTTGTATCTCTAATTGATTTTGCAAAACTAAGGCTTTCATTTCTTCTGTTACATTCTAATATTCTTTTCTCTTGTTTTATCTTTAGTATTAATAGATATGAAGAAAAACACTATTCCTGTTCTTTAACTAGATTCAGATGCTATTTCCTTTTGTTCATTAATCCTTCTTTAAATTCTCCATGTTCTGTATTTTTAAAAATATTTGTATATGTTTTCCATAAAAGTACTAAATATCCAGCTAATTATTTCTCTATACAGTTAAAAAGTAGAGGCAACAGTGCTTGCTTTATTTTAATTAATTTATTTATTTAGAGGTGGAGTTTCACTCTTTTTGCCTAGGTTGGAGTGCAATGGTGCAATCTCTGCTCACTGCAATCTTCGCCTCCCAGGTTGAAGGTATTCTCCTGCCTCAGCCTCCTGAGTAGCTGAGATTACAGGTGCTTGTCACCATATCCAACTAATTTTTTGTATTTTTAGTAGAGATGGAGTTTCGCTATGTTGACCAGGCTGGTCTTGAACTCCTGACCTCAGGTTATCCACCTGCCTCGGCGTCCCAAAGTGTTGGGATTACAGACATAAGCCAATGCACCTGGCCAGTGCTTATTTTAAAATGAAATATCAGAACCATTTTGAAAAACATTTTTGCACTGATGTATCAGGGCTCCAGTTTTTTCTTGACACCAATTGCCAGCTGATTACATTATTGTGTTTAAAATTTATGCCCTGGGGCATAAACCTCTCCAGAGTCTGCTACCGAGAGTTTTAGGGAACAATTATCTCTGAGATTTTTTCTGAACACAGGAGGGCTCTTCTTGACTTTCTCCTTGAAGGAATAGCTGGCCTACAATTTAGCTTGATACTCTGTTATGGAGCTACTATCCTCTCTTAATCTTACTTCCAAAATCTCTGTTATTATTCAGAGTGCCTTCAAGTTTAACCTTGCCCACACTTTGTTCTAAACAAATGAGTTCCTTTGAGGAGAGTTTTGGAACTCTCTGTTCTTATGGCCTTCCTACTCCATGGGCAAGATTCCTGTGTCTCCTTGTTCTGTAGTTGGCTTCCGGACAGTGGTCTCCTTCTCTCAGAGTGACACTCCTGCTTTACAACCAGAGCACTGGGTCGATTGATAACGTCTGCTCTTCCAGGCTTGTCTCTTACAGCATGAAACTTTTGCCCTGTGAGTGAGTAGAGGCAAGAGTGGTCAGGGCCTGCCCATTAATTTTCTTGGCTTGCCATACCTGCAGTAGAGCTTTCACTGTAGAAGTGGGGGTCAGACAAAGGAATAAAGCCTAGACCTCTCAGCCATTGTTGCCTGGAAGAGATTCTGAAACAGAGATGTGGGAGTGGGGGCTGAGAAGCACTGGTCCTCTGCCCTTGAAGAGGAGATACCATCCCTCTTGACTAGGAATGGATGAATAGGGAGCCCTGTGTTCTTGGCCACACCCATCTGGAGTGGAGCTTCTCTCATCCTCAGCTGTGGGTGAGCCGTGGGTATTTGTGGCTCAAATTCCACAGACTCTTGCTGCTCTTACTGAGATTTAGCAGAATTTCTAAAATAAATGTTTCTTTCATTTACTGTCTGTTTTTAGGACAATTTCCAGAGATTACATTTTTTTTTTTTTTTTTTTTTTGGTATACTCTTCACCACTTATGGTGGTTTTCCTGTGGAAAGGGTCCACAGAGTCTGAATTCTGCCACCATTCTAGAAACCATCTCTTTGCTACCTGTATTATTAACATCATTTATTGTATCTTGTTTAAATGAATACATATATTTGTATGTCAATAATTGGACCAGATACTAAGAAGAGAAAAATGACTTTGTCATGGATGTTCCTTGCAAGAAGCACAAATTTAAACTGGAAAAATGTGAACAATATTACCATTTGTGTAAAATACAAAATGATGTGAGTACATAATATCACTGTGAAAGAAATCTATGCATAACAAGATAAGCACTGGGTGGTAACTTTAGTGTGGAATGCTCCTTTGAAGAAATCAAAATATAGGGATATTTAAGTTTATTAAAAAGAAGGTGAAATAACTTTATTAATATTTTCTGGAAATAGGTGAAAATCTACATCATTATGTGGTTCCCTTATTTGAACCTGTAATGTCTGCTCAACTTCTGTTTGATGAAATGCAGATATAAATTAATTTTAATCAGCTTTTTTATTTTATAATGTTAAGAAAATATATAGATTTTAAACATTATTCTAATAGAAATTATTTTATTTTTAACCATTTAAAATTTATTTTATCAATGTAAGCCCAGAAGAAATACCAAACTTGATTTTCTCATTCTGTTATTTTGAAAACCTAGATTTCCTATTCTACAAAATGTACCTTCAGCACTTTTCTCAGTCTATTTTAAAATAACCTCTGTGATTGAGCTTCTACCATAGTCTCAGGAACCTGTTCCATAATTCATTTATTGTTCAGAGTCAGGAAATCGCTTCAGATATTCAACTCAAGTTTCCTTTACCATTATAAAAATAACTTTCCTCTATTAGGGTACTTTATATTTATCCTACTCACTTTGTCCCTGATTTTTTCCCATGTCTCACAAACATGTATGTCACAGTTATCTAACAGAAATATTTGTATATCTGTATGATTTTATATATAAAAAGTCTAAAATATAACATTGAATAAATCTAATCTACAGTATTGGATAACATTTTTGGATATATAAAGCAATCACAAAATTTTCACATTGCATTATTTTGCATGAAAGTTTAAGGTTCTTAATTTGATATGCCACACACATTATCGTCAATATTATTTACAAGGATGAAAAAAACAGGAAGACAAGCCGTTTGCTATAGCTACAAAATAGCCTAAATTATCTTAAACTGCATAAACAGAGTATAATATTGTGATAATATGCAGGAACTCTTTGTCTATTTTACAGCTAGGACTATATTTGAAGTCTAGTGCTCAGATATTTGATTAAGGCTCTTATAATATTCTTGTTGAGAAGATCTCCATTTGGGAATGAAGACAATGCAGTATAAGCTGAATGATATTATGTTATAAAATTTTATTTTTAATATGTATACATTTATTTACTTTTATTGCTATATAAGGAAATTTGATTTAAAGTGAAATTTTAATTTTCTGTTCTTATTACTGACTTGAATGAAGACAAAGGTCATGTGTGTATAACATGGTCAACTTGGAAAGGATATTGGTTATAATGGCTAAAAACTCAAGACTCAAAATAATTTTCATAAGCTGAAGAAAATAACCTTATCAATATAAATAATTTGTATTAAGCATTACAAAATATGCTAAATTAAAAGGATGTGTTATCTTTTATTATTTTTATAGCATACACCATACTTTCTGACTATATTTCACTCTTAAATGTATGCCTTTCTAGTTCTAAATACTAGAAATGAAGGTATTTATCAAAATGTTTATGTCATTTTCAGTGGCTTCTGTAATTGGCGGATTATTGTGTTAAATCATTTGTCTAATTCATTAACAAAAATGTTAGTAATCTGCTTCTTCAGAATTAGTCATTTCTGTTAAAAGATAACATATCTTTGTTAAACTGAAAGGCTTTTTATTTTTTCCACTATACTGAGGTAATTTTATTCATTGAAATAAGAGATATTGACTAATGACTTTGATGAAATGAATTAAATGATCAGTTAAGTTAGGCTCTATAGTAAAAAACTAAATAGATCATTTAAATTACAGAATGACTTTGAACTAATCAGATGTTTTATTGTACCCTGAGAGTTTATTATAAAAATTTAGATCGGTCCCTGTCTGGCAACCCTCTTACTACAAGCTAAGTACAGAGAATCTTGCTGCCTGAAGAGACATTTCATGCTTCACGTCTGCAAAAAATATGCTATAATTTAGTTGTGTATGCTTGTTCAGACGATTTCAAGTTGGTGCTTTTGATAGTCCGAGTTCCAGCTGCTCAGTCCTATGAGTCCTATTGTGAAAAATTATGAAATCCCAGCCAAGTTAACTGCAGTCATTTGACAGATCTCATGTATATTGGTAGGAATTACTGTACGTTGCTGTCTTTCGAGCTAATGTTATTTTAAAATAAGAACTATTTAAAATCATTAAGAAGAAAATCTGAGGCAAATGTTTGACATTTTGTATGCATTAGACGGCTCTGTCATTTTTGAAGGTATTTTGCTAGACTAAATGAGATATGCAAAATGCCTGTTATAATCTGGATCCTTTGGAATTTAAAAGCAGCTACCCAATTTGAAATGTGTGCTCCATGTAGGCTACAGCTTCTTTAATGCTGAAAATATCTTCTCCAATTAACTTAATTAACTGAAAACTGTCACTGTTGGCACTGCACTGGCATAGCCAAATACTTAAAAATGTGCAATTATTCTTGCTAGAATAAGAAGTGGCTTTAAGGGTACCCAGGAATGTACTTAGCGGCTAGTTAACAGTATCAAGACTAAGAGAAATTTACATTTCAGAGAAACATCATTTACTCCATCATCAACATGAACAGTGGTTACCAATGCGAGATCAGGTGAAGAAGCACCTTATTTGCAGTAGGAAGAATATATTGAGTGTCCATGTGAAGTAAGAGGCATGAAGTATGACTACAGGGAATATTGTGGGGTGCAGGCAGCTGAGGGTAATTCTTTGTTTTAAAGGATTTCATGCAGAGAAAAGTGGTTATAGATTCTGTGCCATGCCCAAGGAAGAAGCTGGATTGCATCCCAGTGCTTGTTCAAAAAATAAATGTAAAATGCACAACACATCTACTTTTAAAGCACTAAGTAGAAAAAATTTAAAATATAAATTTAAGTACTTAAAGTGAAATACTCGAAGATTTCATGTACCATTAAATGAAAATAATGTAGCCCTACTTATGTCTCAGTAGAATCTCAATTGTAGAAGAAATAAAATGAGTAAAGAAAATGAGATGTGAAATAGGTAATAAATGGTGAATATTTATTTTAAACTGTATCTTTTTATAAATTATTTGAGTATAGGGGATTCTCTTTTACTTTTTTTCTTCTATGATTATTTTTAGTAATATCTGTAACCAAAATGTCAGTGACTGCTGAGTGTTAAAAGAAATTCAAACACATGATTAATGTTTGGAGTAAAGAGTAATGCCCATTAATATTTTTTCAATTTTTAATCTTAACTAAATATAGTTCAACAGTATTTATGTCGTATCTCTAATGTACCTTCGCTAGACTCTACCTTCACAAAAATGAATCAAGCATAATTGTGATGTGTGTTCAGTGAGTAGTCCAGCATACTGTGGCACCACAAAGAAGGAAAACAGTTCATACTGAGAGTTTAGGGGAAACTTCCTGCAACAGCTGCCGCATTAAAGATAAAATAGCTAAATACAAAATAAATAAGTTAAATTATTAATTAAATATCCTAAAATGTTTAAAGCATTTTATCAGACATTATTTCACTGGACTTTTATGGGAATTTCAGGTGTTTCATAGGGTATTTTCCTCATTTTGCAAATGATAAAATTGATAATACATTAAACAAACACTCTTGTCTAATGTACATATAATTCAGTGTACAACTAGTATGTTACAGAGCGTAACTCAAAGGCAGGTAATCTTGCTCTAAGTATATTCTCCCTCCTCCCTGCCCATCAAGCTGCTTGTTAAACTTCATAAAAGCTCTCATGTAATAGGCAGTAAGTGAGCTGCCTATTGACTTGCCATGCAATAAGATTTTTGGTATGGTGGTCTTGGTGTGTGTTTCCTATTCGTGGAGACTGTCACTGTTTATAGTTTGGCATTTAATTTTTCCAAGATACTGCTTAGTTATCTCAGAGTTCATAAATATAAAGTACCTTTAAAACATGGTTTATGCAGATGAGTTATTATTACTATTTTTCCCAGGCCAGTTTCTTATGTTTAATACTTAGTTTAGTTGAGCAGCCCATTAGAGCCAACTGGACAAGGTCCTGTGAAACTAGGCTGCTAGGCAGTTTCCAGGGTAGCAAAATGTAGCTCCTTTCCAATGAGTAAAGCAGTAAGTGCAGATCATGAAAGGAAATATTTGGGCAATGTCCTGTTCACCTCTCAGGTTGCTTGCTCAGCTGTAAGCCTTGGTGCAGTGCTGTACAGCTTCAACATATAGTCTCATCTATCTTTTATTACTCCAAACTAAGGCACTCGTTTTATAACACAATAGGATAGAAAATAAGTAAAAATTATTTTGCAGCAGTAATCCTTGCCTTACATTTGCCAATTCAGAGAAATTCTAAATGCATATTTTGGCGAGAAAAAAGTATTTGTTCAAATAAAAAATTAAGATTTATCATTTAATTGATATATATTCAATATTCTAATCAATCCTTTTTCTATTTTTGTCTCCTTTCAAACAAACTTTTATATTTAATTTAGCACAGAGTAGGTACACATAATATTTAATTGCCAGACTAAGTTCACTTTTGAAGGCAAATATTACTCATTTAATACATTCTCTTTGCTTAAATATCAACTCCTCATCTCCCAATTTATCTTGCTTACCTTCATTTGAATATTTCCATATTCAGACCTCTTAATCTTATGCAACTTACTTCATAAAGTCCTAATTTATGTGTTGGATTAAGGAGAAAAGTTAAATAAACTAAATTTATGTTCAAAATAATATGTTTATTATTATTATTATTATTATTATTATTTTGAGATGGAGTCTTGCTCTGTTGCCAGCCTGGAATGCAGTGGTGTGATCTTGGGTCACTGCAGCTTCCACCTTCCAGGTTCAAGTGTTTCTCTTGCCTCAGCCTCCCAAATAGCTGGGACTACAGGCACATGCCACCAGAACCAGCTAATTTTTTTGTAATTTTAGTAGAGATGGGGTTTTACCATGTTGGCCTGTATGGTCTTGATCTCTTGACCTCGTGATCTGCCTGCCTTTGCCTCCCAAAGTTCTGGGATTACAGGTGTGAATCACCTGTATATGATTATTTTGTCACCATATAAAGCCTTCTATTGATTAAGTTCCCAATACCTGTGTTTTTTTTATTAAATCCATGTCCAGTTTAAAAAAACCAAACTTTTTTTTTCAATAGAGAAAATTCTTACATATGGAAGATGAATGTCTTCATCAGCTCTACATGATACTTAATTGACTAATGTTAGAAATGTTTTCAAAGGAAGAATTCCTACTGCAAATGTCCATGGCTTAATAAATCTGGCATGTGTTGTTCATGTGCAGGCAGTTAAATGATGTCCTGACATACAGCTTTTGAGTAATTCCTTCGTGTGTTAGCTCATTGTCCAGATGATTTAGTATCCTTGAGTATAATTTGGTCTCATCCCTGCTTTTAGGATATATTTGCATAGAACAATTTATATTACTGTATCACAAATTTGTGTTTTAAAAATGTTTTTGATAACTGTAGTTCAGTGTAATTGTTTTTTTTGTTTTTGTTTTTTTTTTGTAACCCTAAACTTTTTCACTGGAATGCCCAAGGGATGTATGGAACAAAGAAAGGTCAAGAACCAACCCCCTCCCTTTTTTCTTTCTTGAGACGGAGTCTTGCTCTGTCACCAGACTGGAGTGCAGTGGTGTGATCTTGGCTCACTGCAATCTCCACCTCCCGGTTTCAAGGGATTCTCCTGCCTCAGCCTCTTGAGTAGCCACCATGCCCAGCAATTTTTTTTTTCTCGTATATTTAGTGGAAATGGGGCTTCACCATGTTGGCCAGGCTGGTCTTGAACACCAGACCTCGTGATCCGCCCATCTCAGCCTCCCAAAGTGCTGGGATTACAAGCGTGAGTCACGGCACCTGGCCAAGAACTCCTATTTTAAAAGGTTTAAGTCAATGTTTACTTTCAAATCACTGCCAATAACAAGCTAATTTTCACACTTCATCCCCCAATTCATCTTATTCTTAACTCTTTTTTATTAATGCCTATGGTTTCCCTACAGAAGAGAAAAAGAAAACAATAGATTTTTCTTAATATGTGAATAGAATATGCTTCTATATTTATTCAGTCTTTACCCCCCAAATATGCTAATTATTAAACTTAATAAATAACATACATGGGTTACTTCTCAGTTAAATGATAATTGCATAGTTTTATCTGAATGAATTTTTGGGCATTAAATAATTCACACATTTTAAAATATAAAGGCTTTAATGTTTAAATCTTTAACACACTGGTTTTGATTTTGTCCTGTATTAAAGATATCAGTATTGATAATGAACTCTTGTAAGTTCAATATTGTCATTTTCAAAGTATGTTCATCAGCTCACATAAACCACAAAATAAGTAGATTGAAGTAATCTCCTGATACCACATCTATAAAACATGATTGAAAATGTCTTGTCTTCTTATTAGCAAAGTGCTAGGCAAAACAGCAATTTGAGGTTTCTTTCAACTCTGAGAAAAGGTATTCTATTCTATAGAATGTCAATGTATTTGTATGTATAATAAGGAATAATATTTATATTTATTTTTAATATATCACTTTTACTAAGATACATATGTTTACACAAACAAATTGAAATTGAATTTAAAGTTTTCCAGTGGAACTTAGTTAACATATTCAAAGAAAATAAAATTTCAATTGCTGGCAACTGTTTCTTCATCCCCATTGCCAACTCTGTTCCTTGTAATTGGTATTAGGTACATAGCCACTCCTCTTATGGCTTCTGGCTCTGGGACATACCCAGCTGGCATAATTGGTAGTGTGGAGAAAAGAGACAAATAGTCTTCTTATAAGAGGCATTCCACCTTTCCAACTGCCGTGACATTGAGATGGCTTACAGAAATCTCATGCTCAGTTAGAAATGAGAAAATATTTCGCAACACTAAAATGATTCTCAAAGCCTTCTCATTTCTTGGATACACAAAGACCCAGAGACTTGCGTACACAGATAAGTTTATGATCTCTTACAGAGTCTTTTCAACAGATATTCTTGTTTTTTGATTTCTATCATAAACAACCATTTCCCTATTACTGATTAGTTATAAAATGCCATCCTTACACCATGTAGTCCAGATACTATTAATAATTTCTTGTTGACTCCAGGACAAATTCAATATTAGTAACGTAGTTATCAAATCCTTCGTGCTAATGACTATGAAGAGCACCAATAAATAGCACCCTTCTTCCCTGCACAGATTCTAAAAAACTGAAATGTATGAAAAGATCTTAGCAGTTGTAGGCTAAAATGTGACTTTTATTAATGATAAAGATTAATTTGGAAGATATAGCTTATTAAGAGGGCCAAATTGCCTTGTTAATTGACCAGAGAATCAGGCAGATTTAGCCAATATGACACTGGATTTTTTTGTCTTTCGGAGGAAAAATTCCGTATCATCAAAATAAACTAGTAAGTAAATAAGAAAATAAATAAATAAATAAATAAATACTTTTAAAGCCTTAAAAGACATAACATCACATCGAGGATTTATTGCAAATTGTAAGAAGTCTTTATTTTTATAGAGGATTTGCCATAAATGTACACGATTTTTTCCTTCAAATTAATGCTAGATTCTTGTTCCAATGAAGTGTTACTGAGTACTTACTATGTTCAAAGCGTTATCCTAGGTTTTAATGAAGAAGCAAAGACCAGGAAAGTCTCTGTTCTCACTTAATTCATAATCTAGCGGGTAAGATGAACACTTACATAAAACCCACAATAACCCCAAACCTCTAGAATTATGCTAAATATCAGAAATAATATTATAGATTAATGATGTGCTACAATAGGAAGAAAAGTTAGTTTTCTGTTCAGCAACAGATCCTGCTTAAAAGAAATGTGTTGAGATAAATCATAATTAAGATGAGGCCTGTTTCTGTATTTATCTTGATAAACCTAACATAAAGATAATATGCACTGTTAATTAAAACAAACAATTATTAAAACATCTCTCTGGAAATATTCTGAAACTTGAAACTTGAGTTATGATTTAATTATGATACTTCAGATAATGCAATATTCATAATTTTATTAAATATACATGATCTTCAGTAACCTCCATTAGACTCTGAAAGCTCCTTTGAAACTAGACCTTGGCTCAGAAAAAAATATATGTAAGGAGTTTAACAAAATGTTTTCTGAAAAGTAACTTATCTCTTCTCCCCTAAGAAAAATCCATTACTAGAATGTGAAAGACAAAACAAATATTTTCATTATATGGCATAAGAAAGAGCAATAACCCCAGTAAATTTTTTCATCTCTTTCAGTTTCTTCATTAGCAGTTTCTTTACCATGTGTAATTTAAAAATAGGAAGGTAACCTAAGGAAAAAATCTAATTTAGTCCTGCATTTTTAAAGCTGAGAAATCTGGTGCTCAGAGGAGGTCGCAGTCAGTGGCAGAGTGGAGATGTGACCAATCTCTGGAGTCTCCACTTAGTACCCTTACTTGGAGGCAATGGTGCTCTAGGGTTTAGTGTTTCTCTGCTTGTCTTTTTTGCCAGCAGTTTTAAATTTGATTCTTAATGTATCTGGAATTATTAAATATTTTGAACTGGACTGACATGCCATTACCATATGAGGGTGTTACCAGCTGAGTGAGGATTCAGATTTGGCACGTGGTTATGAGGTTAACATCTCTTCAAGATATGACATGTAAACTAAGGTGTGTTTTATCCCTTGATAATCTCCCTCCTCCTTCTATTATAAAACCTTATGAATGGAATAATTTTTTTCTTCATACTTTTTACTCACCTTTTAAATTTACTTTTTTCAACTTCTAGAACTTATTTAAACCTTCTTATTTTTAATTGAAAATTTTTTATTTACTTATTTTTATTATTTTTATATTTGGGGGTACATGTGCATGTTCATTACACGGATATATTATGTAATGGTGATATTTGAGCTTCTAGTGTACCCATCTACCAAATAGTGAGCATTGTACCCAATAGATAATTTTTCAACCCTCATTCTCCTTCCGTGCTCTCCTCTTTTGGAGTTTTCAGTACCTATTATTTCTGTCTTTATGTCTATGTGTACCCATTGTTAAGCTCCACTTATAAGTGAGATCATGTGGTATTTGATTTTGTGTTTGAGATATTTTACTTAGGATAATGGCTTTCAGTTCCATCCATGTTGCTGCAAAAGACATTATTTTCCTTTTTATGGCTCTGTAGTGTTCCATGGGATATATGTATATACCACATTTTCTTCATCCAGTAATCCTTTGAAGGACAGATTGATTCCATGACTTTGGTGTTGTGAGCAGTATTGTAATAAACAAATGAGTGTAGGTTTCTTTGTTTATATAATGATTTTTTTTTCCTTTGGATAGATACACAGTAGTGAAATTGCTGAGTCAAATGGAAGTTCTCTTTTTAGTTCTTTGAGAAATCTCCATGCTGTTTTCCATAGAGGTTATGCTAATTTACATTCCCACCAGCAATGAAAAGCATCCCATTTTCTCTGCATTCATACCAACATCTGTTGTTTTTTGACTTTTTAATAATAGCTGTTCTGACTGGTGTAATATGTGTTTTATTGTAGCTTTAATTTGCATTTGTCTAACGGTTAGCGATGTTGAGCATTTTCTCATGTTTATTGGCAGCTTGCATGTCTTACTTTGAGAAATGTTGGTTCATGTTCTTTGCCTGTTAATGGGATTACTTGTCTTTTTCTTGGTGAGTTGTTTTAGTTACTTGTAAATTCTGGATATTACTTTTGTCAGAGGCATGATTTGCAAATATTTTCTACTATTCTGTAGATTGTTTACTCGGTTTACTCTGTTATTTCTTTTGCCGTGCAGAAGCTTTTTAGTTTACTTAAGTCCCATCTGTCTATTTCTGCTTTTGTTGTTTGTGCTATCAAGGTTTTCATCATAAATTATATACCTAGCCCAATACCCAGAAAGGTTTTTCCTAGGCTTTCTTCTAAGATTTTTAGTTTCAGATATTACCATTAAATTATTAATTTATCTTGGTTAATTTTTGTATATGGTGAGAAATAGGGGTCAAGTTTCATTCTTCTGCATATGGCTAGCCAATTTCCCAGCCCCAGCCAGGCACAGAGGCTCATACCTGTAATACCAGCACTTTTGGAAACCAAAGCAAGAGGATTGCTTGAGCCCAAAAGTGCAAGACCAGCTTGGGAAACATGGTGAAACCCTCTCTCTACAAAAAAACTTGAAGAAATTAGCTAAGCATGGTGGTTCATGTCTGTGGTCTCAGCTACATGGGAGGCTGAGGCTAAAGAATCACTTGCACCTAGTAGGTTGAGGCTGCAGTGATCTGTGTTTGTTCCACTGCACTCCAGCCTGGGCAACAGAGTGAAACCTTCAAAAATATTTCCATCATGATTAATTGAGAAGGGAGTTTTTGCTACATTGTTTATTGTTGCTGACTTTGTTGAAGAGCAATTGGATGTAGTTATGTGGCTTTATTTCTGCATTCTTTATTCTGTTTTGTTGATCACTGTGTCTGTATTTGTACCAATACCATGAAGTTTTGGTTACTATAGCCTTGAAGTATAGTTTTAGCTCAAGGAATGATATGCATTTAGCTTTGTTCTTTTACTTAGATTTTTTTTGGGGGGCTATTTGGGCACTTTTTTGGTTCCATATGAACTTTAGGATTGTTCTTCCTACTTCTGTGAAAAATGACATTGGTAACTGGATATAAATTGAATTGAATCTGTAGATTTCTTTGGGCAGCATGGTCATTTTAATAATATTGATTCTTGAAATATTTGAAGATGGGATGTTTATCCATTTGTTTATGTCATCTATGATTTCTTTAAGCAGTACTTTGTAGTTCTCTCTGTAAGATTATTCACTTCCTTGGTTAAATATATTCCTAGGTATCTTATTTTATTTTATTGTCAGCTATTGTCAATGAGATTGAGTTAAATTCAAAACTTGAATTGGTTGGTAGCTTGAATGTTATTGGTATACAGAAGAAATGTTGCTGATTTTTGTATGTTGATTTTGTACCCTGAAACTTTATTGTAGTCGTTTATCTAGTCTAGGAGTCTTTTGGAGAGATCTTTTGGGTTTCTAAGTATAAGTTCATGTCATAAATGAAGAGAGATAATTTTACTTGCTCTTTTCTAATAGGAATGCCTTTTATTTATTTCTCTTACCTTGTTGATCTTGTTAGGACTTCCAGTACTGTGTTGAATAGGAGAGGTTAGAGTGGGCAACTTTGTCTCTTTCCAGTTCTTAGGGGGAAAGTTTTCAACCTTTCCCCATTCAGTCCAATATTGGTTGTGGGTTTGTGATACATGGCTCTTAATATTTTGAGGTATTTTCTTTCAATACCTAGTTTGTTGAGGGTTTTTATTTAAAAAGGATGTTGGAGTTTATCAAATGCTTTTTCTGTATCTGTTGAGGTAGTCATATGGTTTTTGTTTTTAACCTTATTTATGTGGTAAATCACATCACATTCATTGATTTATGCATGTTGAACCATCCTTGCATTGTGCAGGAGGCAAATTGATCAGCATGAATTATCTTTTTCATATGTTGTTAGATTTTGTTTGCTAGTATTTGGGGGAGGATTTTTGGATCTGTGTTTATCAGGGTTATTTTTGTTGTTGTATCCTTCCCAGATTTTGGCATCATGGTGTTACTGGATTTGCAGACTAAGTTAAAAAGGAATGCTTCCTCCTCACTTTTTTTGGGGGAATAATTTCAGTAAGATTGTTACCAGTTCTTTTTGGTTGTAATATTTTCTATTACTTGTTCAATTTTAATACCCATTATTGGTCTTTTTTTTATTTTTATTTTTGAGACAGAGTCTCACTGTGTGACCAGGCTGGAGTGCAGTGGCATGATCTTGGCTCGTTGCAACCTCTAACTCCCTGGTTCAAGTGATTCTCCTGCCTCAGCCTCCCAACTGGAATTCTGGATTTACAGACACATGCCACTATGCCCAGCTAACTTTTTGTGGTTTTAGTAGAGACATGGTATCACCATGTTGGCCAGGATGGTCTCCATCTTCTGACCTTGTGATTCCCCCACCTCAGCCTCCAAAAGTGCTGGAATTACAGGCGTGAGCCACCGCGCTCATCTTATTGGTCTTTTTAAGGTTTCTGTTCCTTCCTCCTCCTATCTGGGAAGGTTGTATGTTTACAAGAATGGATCCAATTCTTTAAATGTTCCAGTTTGTGCACATGGACATGTTCATAGTAGTCTCTCATAATGTTTTGTATTACTGTTGTGTCAATTGTACTGTTATCTTTATCATTTTTGATAGCTTATTTGAATTTTGTCTCTTTTGTCTTTAGTTAATCTAGATTATAGTCTATTAATTTTGCTTATCTTTTCAAAAAAGTTTTCTTTCCATTTCATTGATATTAGTATCTTTTTTTTCTTTTTTTTTGAGATGGAGTCTCACTCTGTCACCCAGACTGGAGTGCAGTGGCGTGATCTCAGCTCACTGCAACCTCCACCTCCCAAGTTCCAGTGATTCTCCTGACTCAGCCTCCTGAGTAGCTGGAGATTACAGGCACCCACCACTATGCCCAGCTGTTTTTGTATTTTTAGTAGAGACGGGGTTTCATTATGTTGACCAGGCTGGTCTCGAACTTCTGACCTTGTGATTCACCTGACTGGGCCTTTGAAAGTGTTGGGATTACAAGTGTGAGCCACTGCACCTGGCCAGTATCATTTTTTTTTTTTTTTTTTGGTTCTCAATCTTATTGGGTTCTGATCTGATATTTGCTACTTCTTGTCTTCTCTTAGCTTGGTTTTGGTTTTTTCTTATTTTCTTGTTCCTTGAGGTGTGACATTAAATTATTAATTTGACATCTTTTTGATGTAGACACTTAAGGCTGTAAATTCTTAGTTTTGCTTTTGCTGTATCCCAGAGGTTTTGATATGTTGTTTTTCTATTTTTTTCTTATTTCAAATGATGTTTTGGTATCTACCTTTATTTCCTTGTTCACCCAAAAGTAATTCAGGAGCAAGTTGTTTAGATTCTATGTACTTTTTCTTAGTTTTAAGAGTTCCTCTTGGGATTGATTTCTCATTTTATTCCACCCTGCTTCAAGAAAGTACTTGATATGATTTCGATATTTAAAATTTACTGAGACTTGTTTTATTGCCAGATATATGGTCAATTTTGAAAACTGTTGCACAGATGGCAAAGATGTTTATTCTGCAGTTTTGTAGTAGAATGCTTTATAAATGTCCATTAATTAGTTCTGTTTGGTCTAAAGTGCAGTTTAGATCCAGAGTTTCTTTGTTGATTTTCTATCTATGATAATCTATGTGGATATCCCCCTTCTGCAACCACAGCTGGTGCTCTCTTGAAAGCACCACTGCCTGGCTGGAGGTCAACCAACTCAAGCCATTACAGCAACTCATAAAAACCCTGCTCCAAAAAGGAGAAAACAGCAGCTAATTCCACTGCCTGTACACCCTGGCTAACCAGAGGTCTTGAGTCTGTTTACATGATACTTCACTGCTAGCATAATTAGCATTCAAGAAAACCAGTGAACTAAACATAAGGATGAAATTCATCAAAATGATATAATGGAACCTGGAGACTCAGGAAAAATGGTGAGAGTGGGGTGAGGGATTAAATACTACACATTGGGTGCGTTGTACACTGCCTGGTGATGGGTGCACCAAAACCTCAGTAATCACCACTAAAGAACTTACCCAATATCGTAACCAAACATCATGTGTTCCCCCAAAAATTGTTAAAATTAAAAAAGATGAAATATTTAACAACAAAAAAAATATCTGTCTAGTGGGGTTAGTGAAGTGTTGAAGTCGCCCCCTAATATTGTCTTGCTGTTTCTTTTCTTAAGTTTGGTAATTATTTTTTTATGAATCTGAGTGCTGGGGTGTAAAGTGCATATGTATCTAGGATAGTTAAAGCTTGTTGTATTGAATGCTTTATTATTTTGCAATACCAGTTTGGTATTTTTGTACTGTTGTGGGCTTAAAGTCTGTTTCATCTAATATAATAATAGGTACTACTGTTCCCTTTGGTTTTCCATTTCTGATTATTGTCTTGGTGATGTTTCTTTTGTATAGTATTTTCCAAGTGTTCTCTGTCTTTCCTGTATCTGATGTCTAAATCTCTAGCAAGATCAAGTAATTTTTTTCATTATTCTTTCAAATATATTTTTCAAATTTCTTTTTCTTATTATCCCTCAGGAATGCCTATAAGTCATAGGTTTGATCACATTACATAATTCTCCAGAGCTTTGTTCATCAAAAATTTTTTCTCTATTTTGGTATGACTAGGTCATTTCAAAAGACTGGTCTTCAAGCTCTTAAATTCTTTCTTCTGCTTTGTATCATGTATTGTGAAAGGTTTGAAATGTATTTTGAAACTCCTATAGTGAATTTTTCATTTACAGAAGTTTTGTTTTTTAAAAAATATATCTGTCTCGTCTTTTATATTATGAATTGATTTATTGATTATTTTGTGTTGGTTTCCAACTTTCTCTTTGTCTCTTGAGCTTTCTTAGAGTACATGTTGTCAATTCTTTATCTATCATTTCAGAATTTATATTTTGGTTGAGATCCATTGCTATAACAGCTTGCATGATCCTTGGAGATATTGAAACACTCTGTCTTTTTATACTTCTGGAGTTCTTGGACTGATTCTATTTCATCTGAAGAAGCAGTCACTTGTTTTTGAAATTGGTATTGATTTGATAGCACTTTTAAATTTGTTATTCTTTTCTCCCTTGTGGATATCACTATAGGGTATGTTATATATGAGAATTTGGCTTTGTTTCTAGGAGCTTTCAGAGGGCCAATGTTCTGTTTGGGTTCATTGGTTATTATCTTGTGTGATGGCTTTCTCAAATTCTGGTTGTTGTGGCAATGTATTTGGTGTATGACGCCACACATCTGCTATGGGGGATGGGAGTGTGTATGTCTCACAAAGCTTCTTTCATACTCTAGCATGATTCCTTTCTGTCAGCAGACTTTTTATTTTGTGATCCAATTTGGTCTCCAGTTCAGTTGTTGGCAATCAAGATTAAGAGCTGTCTCACCCCTGGGTAACCCAGTGATGAGTGAAAGCCCCAGCCCCGACCCCTGATGGGAGTAGTGTGGAAAGTTCATGGTGAGATGTGCTGAGGTCCAGGTGGGGGAGGGGGACTGCACCAGCTTGGGTGCAGACAGACACATGATCCACTTCTCTGTCATGCTCCTGTATAAGGGCTTGCCGTCTTCCATTCACAGAGACACTATCCTTTATCTTCAGGACATGATGCAACTGAGTTCCATAGGGTGGGGAGTTGTGGGGGTGGACACATCTGGCAGGTACCACTAAAATGGCCAGGGGAAGAACCTCTTTAGTCATTCCAAAACAGGTAGATTTGCAGCTGGTCTGCCCCTCCAATGCAGGAAAATCTGCTCTGTGTAGAGAGGGAGAGATGAGCCTTGCCCTCTGTGTGAGCACAGGCAGTGGGCACACATTTAGTGAATGTGCAGCTATTGTGAACAGCCCTGGGAAGATTGTTTACAAGGGCAGTCATCCTCCAGAGGGAAAAGCCTTGGCTACATCCATAACATGGACAGGGGAAGTTGGGAGTGCCCCTTCTTCACCTCCTTTTCCCAGCAGCTAGGGCTGCCTATTCCCTGGGACAGAACAATGCTCCCCTCTTTCGAAGACCTGGACTACTGCATCTCTCTCTCTCTCTCTCTCTCTCTCTCTCTCTCTCTGTGTGTGTGTGTGTGTGTGTGTGTGTGTGTTTTGATTGTCTCCATGGGTGCTTTGGCAGCTTGTCCTCCCATTTTCCATAGGGGTGGCCTATGCCATGCACTAGATCTCCAGTGATCCCACAGCTCTCCATGACCTACTGGTCCCTGTGTTTTCCAAAGTCAGATTGTGTTCTTGGGTGTGTTTGTGGGAGATTTACTGATGGAGTGACACAAAGGCTGTGATTCCCTGGGCAAAGTAGTGGCCCAGAATGGGTGCAAAACCAGTATGGCACCCACTGCCTCAGTTCAGGCTTGTGTAGAGTGTAACCACACTTGTGCAAGCAGGCCATCTGGTGCTTTGTCCCCAAGAAGTTCTCAAACTGCCAGTGTTGCCCAGACGTGCAAGGGCAGAGGAGCTCTTTGACAATTTGGTACTCCACAGGCTGTTGCAGGGTGAGGGTGGCAAAGAATAACTTCTACCTACCCTTTTGGTGGGACTCCAAGTTCCTTGGGGATCACTTCCTGTCATATTCTTGCTACTTTCCTTTTCTGCATCACAGATGCTTCTTGTGGGTTTTTCAACTGATTTTGGCACTTTGCCCTCAGCTTTCCACTAGGGCCATGACTGTTCACCTATGATCATGATTTTTTTTCTGAAGAGAACTTGTATCTGATGTCTGTAGTTAGCGATTATGAATAAAAAACTTTATTTTTGAAAACAGTCATGTACCACATAAGGACATTTCAGTCAAGTATGGTCTGCATATATGACAGTGGTCTCATTAGATTATAATACCATAGTTTTTCTGAAACTTTTATTTTGTTTAGATATGTTTATATACATAAATACCATTTCTTACAATATCCTACAGTATTCAGTGAAGTAACATACTTGTACTAAAATACAGGCTGGTAGCCTAGTAGCAACCGTATAGCCATGGTATGTAGTAGTTTATCCCATCTAGATTTATATAAGTACACTCTATGATGTTCCTAGAATGATAAAATTGCCTAATGACACATTTTTCAGAATGTATCCCCATTGTTAAGTGATGCATGACTGTACTTTTAATAAACTTTGTCGGGAAAACAGAAGTTTGTTTAGACCATATTAGACAGTTAAGACAGTGCTATCCCTTAGAACGCTCTGCATTGATACGAATTTCTAAGACTTGTACTGTCCAATATCATAGCCACTAGCCCTATGTTAATGTTAAATACTTGAAATATGCAGTGAAGGGACTATATTTTTATTTTATTTCAATTAATTTAAATTAAAATAGTTACGTCTGACTAGTACCTACTGTACCAGACAACTGGATAGTATATTTCTGAAAATTAGCTGTGCCACTCTTATATATTCAATGAGTTAAGGAAGCAAAAAAATGACAAACTGAGAGAAAATAAAGAGACTTCTGTTAGCCTCTGTCACTCACTCAGCCCTCATTCTCCTTTTTCAGTGCTGTTTTGATCATTCATTGTATATTTTGGGTAGATGTCTTCTGTCAGCTACAGGTTTTGTAGGTATGTCCTCACTGTTAGTGGGCTGTTTTTTATTCTTTCAATGTTGTATTTTTGTAGAGCAAAACTTTTTAATTGTAATAAAGTACAACTTATCATTTCTTACTTCATGGATCATGCTTTTTGTTGGTATATTTACAAACTCATCATCAAACCAAAACTCATGATGATCTTACCCTATTTTTTGACAAGATTTTTAGTTTTGAATTCTAAATTTAAGTGTATGATACATTCTGAATTCATTTGGTGAAACATGTCAGATCTTTATCTAGGTTTACTTTCTTTTGCATATATTTTTCCAAGTTCTCTAGCACTATTTGTGAAATGGCTATCTTTTTTCCATTGAATTTGAATTACTTCTTTGTAAAATGTCTTTTGAATAAGTTTACATGAGTATATTTACGACTTTTATATTTCTTTCATTAACCTATGTGTCTCTTCTTCTGCCTGATACCACAATGTCTTGATTATTGTAGATTTGTAGTAACTCTTGAAGTCAGGTAGTGTGAGTCTTAAAATTTTAATTTTTTTTCTTTAATATTGTGCTACTTTTTGTTGGTATTTCAATGTAGTCATTTTTAAATTACTAAATGTTTCATTGTAAATTGACAGTTTTGTAATTTTATATATTTATGGGGTACAATATGATGTTATGCTTTGTAAGTTCAATGGGATACATAAATCAAGCTAGTTAACATATTACTCTGGATATTTGTCCCTTCCAAACCTCATGATGAAATTTGATCCATAATGTTTTAGGTGGGGACTGATGAAAGGTGTTTTGGTCAAGGACGCAGATCCCTCATGTAAAGATTAGTGTCTTCCTTTAGGGAGTGAGTGAGTTCTCACTCTATTAATTCCCAGGAGAGCTGGTTGTTAAAAAGAACCTGGCACTTTTCTGTATCTTGATTCCTCTCTTACCATGTGACCTTTGTACATGTCTACTCCCCTTTGCCTTCAACTGTGAGTGGAAGCAACCTGAGACATCACCATAAGCTGAGCAGATGCTAGCATCATGTTTCTTGTGCAGCCTACAGAATCATGAGCCTAATAAACCTCTTTTCTTTATAAATTATTCATCTTCAGGTATTTCTTTATAACAGCATGAAACAGATTATGACAAATATCCTTTAACTGAAATACTTTACATTTGTTGTGTTAAAAAAAATTGAAATACTCTCTCTTAGCAATTTCCAAATATGTAATACTCTATAATTAACCATATTTATCATGAGGTGCAATAGATATTTTTTAAAAACCCACATATTCCTTCTGTTCATCTGAGATTTTCTACCCTTTGACCATCAATTCCAATTCCCTCTATGCGCCAAAGTTTTTTTTTCTGTAAAAACCATTCTATTCTCTGCTTCTCTGATTTTTATTTCTATAGATTCCATATGTTAGAGAGAACATAGAGTATTTGTATATCTATGCCTGGCTTATTTTACTCAGCATAATGTTCTCCAATTTCATGTAGTCAAAAATGACAAAATTTATTTCTTTTTAAACATGAATAGTTTGTCATTGTTTACATATACTATATTTCTTTATTCATTTGTGTGTTGATGTACACTTAGGTTGATTCCATGACTCGACTCTTGTTAATAGTGCTGCAGCATACATGGGAGTACAGTCATCCCTTTGACAAATTAATTTCAAATCTTTTGGATAAATCTTCAGAAGTGGGATTACTTGAACATTTGTAATTTTAATTTTTGTTTTTTGAGGAATCTCTGTAAAGTTTTCCATAATAGCTGTAATAATTTACATTCCCACCAAGGGCATACAAAGATTCCCTTTTCTCCATATCCCTGCAACACTTGTTATCTTTTATCTTCTTTCTCTTTACCATTGTGAAAGGTGTGAGATGATATCTTATTGTGGTTTTATTTTGCATTCTTCATGATTAGTAATAATGAGCAGTTTTTCACATTTCTGTTTGCTATTTGTATTTCTTTTTGTGAGATGTCAATTGAACTTTCTTGCCCATTTTTGATTAATTTTTTCTTGCTATTGAGTTGTTTCCATCTCTTACATATTTTAGATATTAAATCCTTCTCAGATGTATGCCTTGCACATATTTTCTCATGATTTTCACACTGTTAATTGTTTCCTTTGCTGTTCAGTAGCTTTTAAATGTGATGTAATTCTATTTGTCCATTTCAATTTGGTTGCCTGTGTTTTAGGGGTCAAATCCAGGAGAAGTGATTGCCTAGCTCTTCGTCATACAGTTTTTCCCTTATGTTTTTTTTTTCCTTCTTGTAGTTTAACAGTTTCTGGTCTCACATTTAAATCTCCTATCCACTTGGGGGTATGAGTTTTGTTGAGTTTCGTATATGCGATGAGGTAAAGATCCAGTCATTTTTCTGCATGTGGATATCCAGCTTTTTCAACACCATTTATTGAAGAAACAGTTTCTTTCCATTGAGTATTCTTGGCATGTTTGTTGAAAGGTAATAGATGGTACATGTGTGGGTTTGTTTCCTTTGTTTTACTTATCATGGCTCTGTGGTATACAGTAGTTTCTAATTATGTCGTGTAATAACTTCAGATTGCTTTCTTTCTTTCTTTCTTTTTTTTCTTTCTTTCCTTTCTTTCTTCTCATGATTACCTAGTTTATTTGAAGGTTTTATTGCTTTCCTGTGTAATTTAGGCTTAATTGTATTTGTATGAAAAATGACCTTAGAATTTTGATAGAGACTACATTAAATGTTTAGATCACTTTGGGTAGTATGAACATTTTAATAATATTGATTCTTCCAATTCATGAACATGGAATATGTTTTCATTTATTTCTGTCATCAGTTTATTTCATCGAAGTATTGTAAATTTCAGTATACTGATTTTTCATCTCCTTGTTTCTTGATTTCTTTTTTAAACAGTTTGTTCTTAGTGTTTAGAAATGTTACTGGTTTTTGCATGTTAAATTTGTATCCTATAGCTTTACAGTATTTACATATTATTTCTAACACTGTTTTTGGTGGTCATTTCCTATACATAAGATCATGTCATCAGCAAATATCAACAATTTTACTTCTTCCTTTTCTGTTCAGATGACTTTTATTCACTTCTGTTACCTTATTGCTCTGGCAAGGGTCTAGATTACTTTGTTTAATAGAAGTGGAAGAGTGAGTATTATTGTCATGTTCCAGATCTTAGATGAAGGATTTCAGTTATTCACCATTGTATATAAATGTTAGCTGTCAGCTTCTTATATATAGACTTCATTGTTTTCTTGAAGTGCATTTCTTCTACACCTAATTTAGTGAGTTTTGGTGATGTAAGTTTCTTGAATTTTGTCTAATGCTTTTTCTACATTTAATTAAATAATAATACGGTTTTTGTTCTTTATTTTTGTTCATTTGATTTAACATACTTATTGATTTGTGTGTGCTGAAGTATCTTTGCATCCCATCAATAAATCTCACATAATCTTGGTGGATGATCCTTTTAGTGTGTTGTTGATTTGGTTTACATTTATTTTGATGAAACTTTTTGAATCTATGTTCTTCAAGTATATTGGCCTGTAATTTGTGCATATGTGTGTCTGTTTTGTCCTTGGTCTGGCTTTGGTAGCAGACAATTCTTGCCGCTTAAAAAGAGTTTTGATGTATTCCCTTCTTTTCAATTTTTTGGAAGAGTTTGAGAAAGACTGATATTATTTCTTCTTTAAATGTTTGGTACAATTCAGCAGCAAAGGCCTCTTGTCTTGGAGTTTTCTTTAATGGATGAACTGATCTGTTTGGATTTTCTATTTCTTGATGATATTTGTCTTTTTGTTATTGTTGTTTTAGTTTTTTCTCTCCAAAGATTTGGGGGAGCAGGTGTGGACTAGTGAGGGTTCTTTAGAGGGACAGAACTAATAGGATAATATATATATATATATATATATATATATATATGAAGAGGAGTTTATTAAGTATTAACTCACATGATTACAAGGTCCCACAATAGGCCATCTGCAAGCTAAGGAAGAAGGAGAGCCAGTTTGAGTCTCAAAACTGAAGAACTTGGAGTTTGATGTTTGAGGGCAAGAAGCATCATTCAGCATGTAAGAAAGATGTAGGCTCAGAGGCTAGACCAGTCTAGTCTTTCCACATTTTTCTGCTGCTTTTATATTCTAGCTGGCAGCTGATTAGATGGTACCCACCCTGATTAAGGGTGAGTCTGCCTTATTCAGCCCACTGACTCAAATGTTAATCTCCTTTGGCAACACCCTCACTGACACACCCAGGATCAATACTTTGCATTCTTCAATCCAATCAAGTAGACACTCAGTATTAACCATCACAAGTCTACCCCTTGTCGACTTGAACCGATACACATCTCCCGAGATCATACATAATCTTCAAATAAAGACAAAAGTAAGGTCGTAATTACACCTAACATAATACCTTGTACAACCAGAAACGCATCAATCCCAAATCCAAATGCTATTACATAACATTAACAATACTTAAATGTTGATATGAAGTCAATATTTCTTATGTCACAAGAAAAAGGAGAAAGAAAATAAAATGAATGTATTTTCATAGTACAAGTGTATACATACACAAACAAACATGTTTTTAACAAAAGAAGGAGAAAATACTCATGACAATTATCATCCTTGTTTCTGTGGCTGGTCACATGGTCATAGCTTGTATTGATGACTACCTTCTTTTACTACCCATGCTGTATGCCATTTCCCTTCAGGAAGTACCTCAACAGGTCATGGGTTTTTCCTGGTGGAGTGACTCAAACTTTCATTCCTGAAGGGTCTGAGCCATTTGAAGTCCTGCCTGAATTGGGCTGTTGTAGTTTCCCATTGACCTTAATCACAGGGAATGGTAATACTAGAGAAACCCTCATGGATCTCCTGTATTCCATGCATATTCTTCTTACCTCTGTTGTGGAGTAGTAGACTGATTTCATCTTGATGATCTGGGTCAATCACCCCAGCCAACACTTTAAACTCCCTTCTTAGCCCATTAACTTAAAGGTAGGAGGAGCCCAAAGTGTCCAGGTGCCAATCTTAACTTCCAGTTTAATGGAAGTTTCCTGGTGGCAGCATTACTCCCTCTGGAATTAGACCTCTGGGCCAACAGAATGTAATGTCATAGGAACAGGGAGCAAAGGGGTGATGGTCAGTGGTGCCACTTCCACTTCCATCCCTTGATTCCTGGACCCATGAATCCTGGCTATGGGATAAACATATTGGACGCTGATTCAGAGCATACACAGCCTTCTGGAGAACTTTGCCCCCCAGCTCTGCAAAGTATTGTCACCTAGTTGGCATTGTAATTGTGACTTCAAAGGCCATTCCACTGTTCTGTAAATGCAGGTGATCCAGGATGATGTGGAACATGGTAAGATCAGTGAATTCCTTGAGCATGAGCCCACTGCTGCACTTCTTTAGCCATAGACTTAGAGACAGTGCTGTATGGAATACCGTGACAGTGGATAACGCATTCCGTGAGCCCAGGGATGGTAGTCTTGGCAAAAGCATTGTCTGCAGGATAGGCAAACCCATATTTGGAGTAAGCATCTATTCCAGTGAGGACAAATCCCTGCCCTTACAGAGATATAACCCACCTTACAGGTGGGTTAATATAATTAACCCACCACAATCAGGTAGCTCACTGATCAACCTGAGTAATGATGCCATATCGAAGGCTCACTGTTAGTCTCTGCTGCTGGCAAATTGGGCAGTCAGCAGTCACTGTAGCTGGGTCTGCTTTGGTGAGTAGAGGTTCATGTTGCTGAGCGCATGCATAACCTCAGTACCTGCCACCATGGCCACTTTGTTTGTGGGCCCATTGGGCAATGGCAAGGGTGGCTGAGGAAAGAGACTGAGTGGTGTCCACAGAACAGGTCATCCTATTCATTTGATTATTAAATTCCTCCTCTGCTGAGGTCACCTGTTAGTGAGCACTCACATTCAGAGAGGTCCATCCACATAACTGCCCCCACATTTATTTGTCACCAATTTTCCAATCATGCTTCTTCCAAGTCCTTGACCATCCAGCCAAACTGTTGGCTACAGCCCATGAATCAATATATAATAACACATCTGGCCATTTCTTCTTCCATTTAAAGTACACAACCAGGTGCACTGCTCAGCGTTCTGCTCACTGGGAAGATTTTTCCTTCACCACTGTCCTTCAGGGATGTCCTAGAAAGAGGCTGTAGTGCAGGAACTGCCTACTTTTGGGTGGTACCTGCATATCATGCAGAACCATCTGTGAATCAGATCCTAGTCTCTTCCTCTGTCAACTGATCATAGGGAACTTCCCATAAGGCCATTGGTGCAGGCTGGGTGAGAGAAGACAGGGTGGCTGGAGTACAGACCAGGTCATTTGAGCCACTTTCTCATGTAACATACTTGTGCCTTCAGGACCTGCTCAAGCCTGATCATATATATACCACTTAAATTTAATGAGAGATTGCTGCTGTATATAGCCCATTTTATGGCTAGATGGGTCAGAAAGCACCCAGTTCATGATAGACAGTTCAGGTGGCATGGTGCCTTGAGGAACCATAGGTAACGTTCAGTTTCCACCAAAGCCCAGTAACAGGCCAAGAGCTGTCTCTCAAAAGGAGAGCAGTTACCTGCAGAAGATGGCAGGGCCTTGCTATAAAATTCTAGAGGACTCTGCTGTGATCCACCTGTGGGGGACTGCCAAAAGCTCCAAAAAGCATCCCTATCTGCCACTGACACCTCAAGCACCATTGGATCTGCTGGGTCATATGGCCCAAGTGGCAGAGCAGAGCAACTTACATAGCAGACTGGACCTGTTGTAGAGCCTTCTCCTGCCTGGACTAAACTGGCAGCCTTTTGGGTTACTTGAAAAATGGGCCAGAGTAACACAGTCAGATGAGGAATGTGTTGCCTCCAAAATCCAAATACATCCACTCGGTGTTATGCCTCTTTCTTGGTTGTAGGAGGGGCCAAATGCAGCAACTTACTTTTTACCTTGGAAGGAATATCTCAATAGGCCCCACACCACTGGACCCCTAGAAATTTTACTGAGGTGGAAGGTCCCTGAAATTTAGTCAGATTTATTTCCCATCCTTTGGCATGCAAATGTCTCACCAATAAGTCTAGTGTGTTTGCTACTGGATCCAATCAGCATAATGTGATCAGTGTAATAGACTAGTGTGATATCTTGCAGAAGCAAAACATGATCACAGTCTCTCTGAATAGGATTATGACACAAAGCTGGAGAGTTGATATATCCCAGAGGTAAGACAGTAAAGGTATATTGCTGAAAGCCAGCTGCTTCTTGTGGGCTTTATGGACAGGAATGGAGAAAAAGGCATTTGCCAAGTCAATGGCTGCATACCAGGTAACAGGAGATGTGTTAATTTGCACAAGCAATAAAACCACATCTGGTACAGCAGCTGCAGTTGGAGTCACCACTTGGCTAAGCTTACGATAATCCACTGTCATTCTCCAAGATCCATCTATCTTCTGCACAGGCCAAACGGGAGAGTTGAACAGGGATGTGGTGGGAATCACCACC
This sequence comes from Ateles fusciceps, assembly GCA_036589455.1. Lineage (NCBI taxonomy): Eukaryota > Metazoa > Chordata > Mammalia > Primates > Atelidae > Ateles > Ateles fusciceps. The sequence goes on along the minus strand of JAZHEH010001266.1, from coordinate 8,571,031 downwards.
CCTGTGTCTTTCAAGTCCTTGATGGTGGCACTAATCTTTACCACCCCTCCAGAGATGCAATATTGTTTTTATTTACAATTTTTCTAGGTAAAGGCAGCTATAATAGCTTCCATTTGGCCTTTCCCCACCCTAATAGCCCTCACCCTATCAGTCAGGGAGCCAATGTGGGGGTTCTGCCACCTGCTAAATATGTCTATGCCAATTATGCATTCCAACACTGGGGGAAATGATTACAGGATTGAGTCCAGGCACCCACTGGACCCACTGCAAGTCAGGCTGGAGCTAAAACTCCATTAATTACCTGGTCTCCATAAGACCCTACTTTAACTGGAAGAACAAAATGATGTTTTGGGTTCTCAGGAATCAATGTTAGCTCAGAGCCAGCGTCCAGTAGTCCCTAAAATACCTGATCATTTCTCTTTCCCTGGTGGTCTCCTTGGGGAAGGATGGGAGAAGGATTAACAGCATAAATTGTCAGTAGTGTAGTGGGGTCCTTCCCCAAGGGGACCCAGCCTCCCCTTCATTCAAAGGGTTCTGGGTCTGTAAACTGGATTAAGTCTGGAAATTGACTGAGGGACCATGATTCTCTGTTTTTATAATTCAAATTAGTCTTTTGTCCATTCGACCTAGAATTTTTCTGCTTGTATAAATTAAGTAGGAATTCAGTAGGCTTCTTATCAGTTTCACTTTAAAGAACACTGTGATTAAATTAGCCAATGCCAGAACTCTACACAAGTCAGAGTATTCTAATTGCTGCTTTGCCTCTGCTGTTCGTTACAGTAGCTACGCCCACCTTGATTTTGACGGTTGAGTGCCACCACTTGGCTTCTGCCACCTGGAATCTAGTTATTCCCATTGTATTTAAATTTTGTAGTTGAGTGACTGTGATTCCCACCATTAGATCTGACATACAGAGAAGAGCAATTGCAAGACTTTTCAGAGATGCAAGTGTTGCCCTCACAAACTTATTTCCCAAGGCATATGTAAAGGGTATATCTTCTAGACCCTCCCAGATGGGATAAGTAGGTCTAAAATGACTAATCCACTCCATCATCCTGATCTCCCTAAGTCTTGGGATTCCTTCCCCTACATTAAACCAAGGGAGATCAGGCATTTTCAGCTCACTCACTGTGGTCCATCTTTTAATCCATATTTCTCCTAACTAAGCAAATAAGCTATTAGAACTTTTTATTTTATTTTAATTTTTGAGATACAGTATTGCTCTGTCAGCCAGCCTAGAGTTCAGTGGCATGATCTTGGCTCACTGTAACTTCCACCTCCCAAGTTCAAATGATTCTCCTGCCTCAGCCTCTTGACTAGCTAGCATTATAGGCACCTGCCATGGCACCCAGCTAATTTCTTTATATTTAGTAGAGATGGCATTTAGCCATGTTGGCCAGGCTGGTCTTGAACTCCTGACCTCAGGTGATCTGCCCATCTTGGCCTCTCAAAGTGCTAGGATTACAGGTGTGAGCTAACATGCTAGGCCTATTAGAATTTTTTTTTAACTCCTCAATCTGCAACATTAACTGCAGAGTTCCTACTTAGTAGGCCCAAATCAATCAGTTCAGCCTGATCCAACTGTATGCTCCTTCCACCATTATTCCACACCATTAATATTCATTCCCACACTTGTTCTCCAGATTTCTGCTTATATAAATTAGAAAACTGAAGCTACACTTCTTTTCAAGTGTAGCATACCTCCTCATTGGTCATATTCTGAACCCCACCTTTAGCAGCCCCCGGGACTTTAGTCTAGTTATAGGTATAGAAGCAAACAGGGGTGTTAGGGTTGGCTTGTGAGGAGAATCAGCATTATCTTGCCTGGCAACTGCCTCAGGGGAGGCCATCAGTATTGCCTGGGGCAGCACAGGGATTATCTCCTCAGACAAAAGTAGAAAGGCTGATGGCGACTACTAGAGATGGGGAACCTGTTTCTTCTGGCAAGAAAGGTTCATGATAAGAGTTTTTGTCTTGTTTTCCACAATTTCAGCTCTTTCTCTGTAGGAGATAAGACTCTCACTCAGGGCAATCTAAGCAGCTTTGAGGCTCAGTATCTGCTTCTGAAACTGGGAGTTAAAATCCCTGAGTTCATCATTTTCTTTCATCATTTTGTCCACTGAACTAGAAGCAACCAGCCAGCTTCATTACCTTTTTTGGTTCTCCACATACAGTCAAAAGTATTACGTATAGAATCACTAAACTCTTTGCCTGCCATGAACTGTGAATTAGGAGTGTCCAATGCATTTATTTTGCATAACTCTATAAACGGTTCACACCAAGGATTATCAGTGGTCTCCATACCATTAGAAGTAGAGTCCTTAGCATTTTTGGGTTTAATCATATTAAGCAGCCAATTCCAGAAACCCCAAAACCAATGAAAGAGTGCCATCTTTAATATTCTGTTTCTCAAGAACCAATCCTGGTACCAAAATCTGTAACAGTCAGGGTTCTCTAGAGGAAAAGAACTAATAAGATAGATAGATAGACAGACAGACAGACAGGAGAGTTTATTAAATATTATCTCAAACAATCACAAAGTCCCACAATAGGCCAACTGCAAGCTGAGGAGCAAGGAGAGCCAGTCGTAGTCCCCAGGCTGAAGAATTTGGAGTCTGATGTTCAAGGACGGAAGCATCCAGTACAGAAGAACAATATAAGCTAGGAGGCTAGGCCAGTCCAGTCTTTTCATATTTTTCTGCCTGCTTTATATTCTAGCCATGCTGGCAGCTGATCAGATGGTGCCCACCCAGAATAAATGTGGGTTTGCCTTTCTAACCCACTGACTCTAATATTAATCTCCTTTTGCAACACACTCACAGGCACACTCAGGATCAGTACTTTGCATCCTTCAATCCAATCAAGTTGACACTCAGCATTAATCATCACAAGGTGGTATTTGGTTACATGAGTAAGTTCTTTCTTTAGTGGTGATTTGTGGGATTTTGGTGCACCCATCACTGGAGCAGTATACACTGAACCCAATTTGTAGTTTTTTATACCTTGCCTTCATCCCACCCTTTACCCTGAATCCCCACAGTTTATTATATCATTCTTATGCCTTTGCATCTTCATAGCTTAGCTCCAACATATGAGTGAGAATATAAAATGTTTAGTTTTCCATTCCTGAGTTACTTCACTTAGATTAATAGTCTCCATTTTCATTCAGGTTGCTGCAAATGCCATTAATTTGTTCCTTTTTATGGCTGAGTAGAATTCCTTCGTAAAATAGGCTCATAGACCAGTGGAACAGAATAGAGAACCCAGAAATAAACCTAAATATTTACAGCCAACTGATCTTCGACAAAGGAAACAAAAACAAATTGGGGAAAGGATGCCCTGTTCGAAAAATGATGCTGGGGATCACTGAAAAGCCACATGTAGGAGAAAAAAACTGGATATTTGTCGTCACTTTAATATGAAATCAACTCAAAATGGATCAAGGACTTAGACCTGAGACTATAATGTCTTCATTTAATCTTCTGAAGATTGCTGAGGCTTGTTTTGTTTCCTAACATACGATTTATTTTGGAAAATGTTCCATGTGGTCTTTAGAAAAACCTGTATTCTGTTGTTATTTGTTGGTTGGAATATTCTATACATGTCTGTTAAATCCATTTTGTCTACAGTGTTTTTTGAGCCAAATTTTCACTTATTAATTTTCTGTTTGTAAGTAGGGTATTAAAAGAAGGGTATTGAAGTCCCCACCTTGTTATTTTATTGTGACCTCTCTCTTCAGATCTCCTTCTTTTTCTTTTTTGTTTTTTTACAGTTTTTTACTTAAAGCTTATTTTTTTTATTCGCACATTCCTTGTGAATACAGAAGTTTATTTTTTAAAGTATAGCTATGCTGTCTCTCATCTTTTTATGTTCCTTCACTTTCAGTCTATGTGTGCTCTTAATAGTAAAGTCAATCTCTTTTTAGTAACAAGTAAGTGTTTTCTTTTTTTTTAATCCATTCAGTAACTCTATTTCTTTTTGTTGAAGAATGTAATAAATTTACACGCCAGGTAATTACGGATGAGTAAGGACTTACTACTGTCACTTTGTTTTCTGATTATTTTGTAGATATTTTGTTTTTCTTTCTTGCTTGCTGTCTTTCTTTGTGGTTCAATGGTTCTCTGTAGAGGTTCATGCTTTAAAACCTGTGTAATTCCTGCTTTGAATGCAGTGATTCATGCATTGAATTCTTTCTATTTTTTGTCTTGTGCCCTACTAAATATTTTTGCCTATTTCTTACCATGTTATTTGCTAGAACATCTTGTACTTATTGTGTTCTATTTCAGTTAGGTGACAACTTAAATTTTGTTGTATACAACAGCTCTGCAGTGTTACTCTTCCCTTCACAGTTTATGTTTCTGATGCCAGAATTGTCATTTTTATTATATATCCCTTGATAATTTATTTTAGCTATAGTTGTTAACAGTTTTGCATTTTACTCCCTATACTAGGAATACTATTGCCTTACCTACCTTACACACACACCACTAAAATCCTAGAGTATTCTGAAAATGGCTGTGTTTTACTTCTACCATTAGCTTTTGTTCTTTTGTATATTATTATTACAATCCAAATATTAATAACTCCCATTAAGATTACTGTAAGGCAGGTTCTAGTGGTGTTGAACTCCCTTAGCTTTTGTTTGCCTACAAAAGTTCTTACTTTTCCATGAATCTGAAAAGACAGTTTTACTGGATAAAGTATTCCTCATTAGCAGTTTTCATTTTTATTTAGCACTTTTAATATATTATTCAAATTTCTCCTGGCCTATAGGGCTTTTTCTGAGAAATATGTTGATAGTTCTGTTGCCATTCATTTATATGAAGTGTTTCTCTTATTTTTTGCTGCTCTCAGAATATTTTGCTTTTGATTTTGACAGTTTGACTATTATGTATCTTGATGTAGTCTTCTCTGGGTTGAATTTGATTGAACTCTATGCTTCCTCTACCCGGGAGTTTACATCTATCCTTAGATTAGGGAAGTTTTCAACTATTATTTCTCTAAATGTGATTTCTGGCCCCTCTTCTCTTTCTTCTTCTGGAAGTCTTCTGGAAAGGCTTTTTGAAGGTGTCTGAAATTTTAAAGGGCTTTCTTTACTCTTTTTTTATTCTTTTGTCTTTTTGATCCTCTGACTGTATTATTGCGAATTGCTGTTTTCCACTCACTCATCCTTTCTTTTGTTTGATCTTTTCTGCTGTTTGAGTTTTCTGTTGAGTTTTTCAGTTTGGTTGTATTTTTATCTCTAGGATTTCTACCTGATTTTTTTAAATTGATTCTATTTCCTTGTCAAACTAATTATTTTGTGTATTGTTTTCCAAACTTTATTAAGTGTTTCATCCATATATTCTTGTACTTTACTGAGCTTTTTAAATGAACATTATTTTGACTTCTTTTTCAGTCATTTCATTGATGATATTCATTTCTTTTGGATTTATTATTGTAGCTTTATTGTACATTTGGAGATGTTATGATTCCTTAATTCCTCATTATTCTTGTTTCCTTGCATTGTTGTCTGTACATTTGAGGAGACATCCTTCTCTTTGTTGTTTTTAGGTGTTTTTTGTCAGGGATCAATCTTAACTATTTAATAAAGCCTGTGATTCTGGAAGGGCAATCTGGTAATGACCCTGGCCTGGTAGAACTTGCTGTCAGTTTTCTAGTTGGCATGGCTGCTACCTTTGCCATGATGTCAGGTGGAGCTTGTGATTGGGCTCTACTATCAGGCAGAGCTTCTGTTTTGATACTGAAATGTCCTCTGGTCAGGCTGGTCACAGGATGTAATCCCTAGCTGGGCAGTTCTGCGATTTGGGATCTGCAGTTGAGCAGGGCTGCCAGTTGGGGTTTGAGTTAGGTGCACCTGCTACTTGGAGAGACAAATAGGACCAGAGTCTATACTCATTAGAACTGGAAGACTGAGAAATGCCTGTTACGTTGAAGCCATGGGGTGAGCTTTAGGCTAAGTTGAGTGGCTGTTTGACTTTCCAGGTCAAACCAGTGTAGCCCCTTTATTTCTCTGGGATGTATGGAGGTAGAAGTCTCCCTGGCTAGGCAAGGTCATTGGGTGGGCTTCTGTGCTGAGTGGAGCTACTGCATAACTTCCCAGGTCAAATCAGTTTAGCCTTTGTGCTTTTTTTTCATAGAAGTGGGAGTTTTTCTGTCTTGGTCAATTTATGGGAATGGAAACTAGCTGCCTAGGGACCCAAGGTAAGTTAAACTTTCCACCATACTTTTGAAGGCAACCAGATCAGTTTCATAAGTGGGCTGTGAAGTTGACTGGTAACTTTAATCTGGTGCCACAACTGGCAGGAAAACAGAGCAACCGCCAAGATCACTATGACCTCCAACTCCTTTCTTTGTTTCTGTGTGACAGTATTCTTGCCAGGCTGTTTCCCCAGTGTTCTCCAAGAGGTGAATTTAGCATAGACTTTCTGGGAAGTATCTAGGAATTCTAGGGAAACTAGATGACTACCTGTCGTTTTTCCTTCCTTTGTAGAAACTGTGAGTCAGGAAAATCCTCTCTGTCTCCTATTGTGCTGACTTGGGGAAGGGAATAAAGTAGTTCAGTTGAACTAAAACCATTCTTCTTACCCTTCTAATTCAGATATAATTCTGTTTATGGAATGCGTGGTGTTCAGGCATATTTCGAAGTATTAGAGTTTTCAGAAGGTTATTTTGGTCTGTGGAAAGCTGCTAGTTGAACTTTCTGTTGGGGGTTCGAAGTGGAACTTGAGAGTTTGTTTTTGCCATTGTGCTGATGTCCCTCTTTAATCTTCTGTATCAGTATTGATGTATATATAGTAGCTTACTGACATTTTGATTGGAATTCTGTTGAATTTATAGATCAAGTTGGGAATAATTTATTCAACAGTATTGTCTTCTAATCCATGAAAACAGACTATTTCTCAATTTATGTGGATGTTTGATTTGTGTGTGTGTGTGTGTGTGTGTGTGTGTGTGTGTATTATATTGTACTTTAGGTTCTGGGATGCATGTGCAGATCATGCAGGAGTGTTGCATAGGTAAATACATGGCAATGTGGTTTGCTGCCTCCATCCCCCTGTCACCTATATCTGACATTTCTCCCCATGTTATCCCCTCCCCAACCTCCCTACCCACATTGCTCCCTGCCAGTCGCCCCGACAGACCCCAGTGTGTGGTGCTCCCCTCCCTGTGTCCATGTATTCTGATTGTTCAATACCCACCTATGAGTGAGACCATGCGGTGTTTCATTTTCTGTTCTTGTGTCAGTTTGCTGTGAATGATGGTTTCCAGATTCATCCATGTCCCTGCAAAGGACATCAACTCATTGTTTTTTATGGCTGCATAGTATTCCATAGTGTACATGTGCCACATTTTCCTTGTCCAGTCTATCATCGATGGGCATTTGGGTTGGTTCCAGGCCTTTGCTATTGTAACCAGTGCCGCAATGAAATGTGTGCATGTGTCTTTATCATAGAATGATTTATAATCCTTTGAGTATACACCCAGTAATGGGATTGCTGGATCAAATGGAATTTCTATTTCTAGGTCCTTGAGGAATCATGACACTGTCTTCCACAATGGTTGACCTAATTCAGACTCCCCACCAACAGTGTACAAATGTTCCTATTTCTCCACATCCTCTCCAGCATCTGTTGTCTCCAGATTTGTTAACGATTGCCATGCTAACTGGCATGAGATGGTATCTCAGTGTGGTTTTGATTTGCATTTCTCTAATGACCAGTGATGATGATAATTTTTTCATATGTTTGTTGGCTTCATATATGTCTTCTTTTGAAAAATGTCTGTTCATGTCCTTCGCCTGCTTTTGAATGGGTTTGTTTGTTTTTTTCTTGTAAATCTGTTTTAGGTCTTTGCAGATTCTGGATATTAGCCCTTTATCAAATGGGTAAATTGTAAAGAGTTTTTCCCATTCTTTTGGTTGCTGGGTCACTGTAATGATTGTTTCTTTAGCTGTACAGAAGCTCTGGAGTTTAATTATATCCCATTTGTCTATTTTTGCTTTTGGTGCCAGTGCTTTTGGTGTTTTAGTCATGAAGTCATTGCCTATGCCTATGTCCTGAATGGTTTTGCTTAAGTTTTCTTCTAGAGTTTTATGGTGTTAGGTCTTATGTTTAAGTCTTTAATCCATCTGGAGTTAATTTTAGTGTAAGGTGTCAGGAAGGAGTCCAGTTTCTGTTTTCTGCACATAGCTAGCCAGTTTTCCCCAACACCATTTATTAAACAGGGAATCCTTTCCCCATTGTTTGTTTTTGTCAGGTTTGTCAAAGATCAGATGGTTGTAGGTGTGTTGTGTTGCCTCCAAGGCCTCTGTTCTGTTCCACTAGTCTATATCTCTGTTTTGGTACCAGTACCATGCTGTTTCGATTACTGTAACCTTGTTGTATAGTTGGAAGTCAGGTAGCATGATGCCTCCCGCTTTGTTCTTTTTGCTTAGGATTGACTTGGCTATGTGAGCTATCTTTTGGTTCCATATGAAGTTTAAGGTGGCTTTTTCCAGTTCTGTGAAGAGGGTCATAGGTAGCTTGATGGTGATAGCATTGAATCTATAAATTACTTTGGGCAGCATAGCCATTTTCATAATACTGATTCTTCCTAACCATGAGCATGGAATGTTTTTCCATCTGTTTGTATCCTCTGTTATTTCCTTGAGCAGTGGTTCCTAGTTCTCCTTGAAGAGATCCTTTACATCTTTTGTTAGTTGTATTCCTGGTATTTTATTCTCTTTGTAGCAATTGTAAATGGGAATTCACTCTTAATTTGGTTCTCTTTTAGTCTGTTATTGGTGTATAGGAATGCTTGTGATTTCTGCACATTGATTTTGTATTCTGAGACTTTGCTGAAGTTGCTTATCAGTTTAAGGAGATTTTGGGCTGAGACGATGGGGTCTTCTAAATATACAGTCATGTCACTGCAAATAGAGATGACTTGACTTCCCCTTTTCCTAACTGAATACCCTTTATTTCTTTTTCTTGCCTAATTGCTCTGGCTAGAACTTCCCATACTATATTGAATAGCAGTGGTGAGATAGGGCTTCCCTGTCTAGTGCTAGATTTCAAAGAGAATGCTTCCAGTTTTTGCCCATTCAATGTGATATTGGCTGTGGGTTTGTCATCAGTAGCTTTTATTATTTTGTTCCATTGATGTCTAGTTTATTGAGAGTTTTTAGCATAAACAGCTGTTGAATTTTTTGAAGGCCTTCTCTGCGTCTTCTATTAAGGTAATCATGTGGTTTTTGTCTTTGGTTCTGTTTGTGTGATGGATTACATGTATAGACTTGTGTATGTTGAACCAGCCTTGCATCCCCCAGGATGAAGCCTACTTGATCATGATGGATAAGCTTTTTGATGTGCTATTGCACTCAGTTTTGCCAGTATTTTATTGAACATTTTTGCATCTACGTTCATCATGGATATTGGTCTGAAGTTTTCTTTTTTTGTTGAGTCTCTGCCAGGTTTGGTATCAGGATGATGTTGGTCTCATGTAATGATTTGGGAAGGATTCCCTCTTTTTGGATTGTTTGGGATAGTTTCAGAAGAAGTGGTACCAGCCCCTCTTTGTATGTCTGATAGAATTCGGCTGTGAACCTATTTGGATCTGGGCTTTTTTTTTGGTTGTTAGGCTATTAATTGCTGCCTCAACTTCAGCCCTTGTTATTGGTCTATTCAGGGTTTCAACTTCTTCCTGGGTTAGGCTTGGGAGGGTGGAAGTGTCCAGGAATTTATCCACTTCTTCCAGCTTCACTTGTTTATGTGCATAGAGTTGTTTGTAGTAATCTCTGAAGGTAGTTTTTATTTCTGTGGAATCGGTGGTGATATCCCTTTATTGTTTTTTATTGCATTTATTTGATTTTTCTCTCTTTTCTTTTTTATTAATCTGGCTATCATTCTATTTTGTTGATCTTTTCAAAAAACCAGCTCATGGATTGATTGATTTTTTGAAGGTTTTTTTTTTGTGTCTCTATCTCCTTCAGTTCTGCTCTGGTCTTAGTTATTTCTTACCTTCTGCTAGCTTTTGAGTTTTTTTTTTTTGGACCTTGCTCCTCTAGCTCTTTCAATTTTGATGATAGCATATCGATTTTAAATCTTTCCTTGCTTCTCATGTGGGCATTTATTGCTATACATTTCCTTCTAGACACTGCTTTAAATGTGTCCCAGAGATTCTGGTATGTTGTGTCTTTGTTCTCATTGGTTTCAAAGAACATCTTTATTTCTGCCTTCATTTCATTCTGCCTTCATTTCATTGTTTATCCAGTCAACATTCAAGAGCCAGTTGATCAGTTTCCATGATGTTGTGCAATTCTGATTTAGTTTCTTAATCCTGAGTTTTAATTTGATTGCACTGTGGTCTGAGAGACTGTTTGTTATGATTTCCATTCTTTTGCATTTGCTGAGGAGTGATTTACTGCCAATTACGTGGTCAGTTTTAGAGTAGGTACGATGCGATGCTGAGAAAAATATATATTCTGTCGATTTGGGGTGGAGAGTTCTATAGATATCTATTAGGTTTGCTTTGTCCATATGTGAGTTCAAGTCCTGAAAATCTTTGTGAATTTTCTGTCTCGTTGATCTGTCTAATATTGACAGTGGAGTGTTAAAGTCTCCCACTATTATTGCATGGGAGTCTAAGTCTCTTTGTAGGTTGTTAAGAACTTGCTTTATGTATCTGGGTGCTCCTGTATTGGGTGCGTATATATTTAGGATAGTTAGCTCTTCATATTGCATTGATCCTTTTACCATTTTGTAATGCCCTTCTTTGTCTCTTTTGATCTTTGTTGGGTTAAAGTTCATTGTATCAGAGAGTAGGATTGAAACTCCTGCTTTTTTTTGCTCTCATTTGCTTGGCAAATCTTCCTCCATCCCTTATTTTGAACCTGTGTGTGTCCTTGCACATAAGATGGGTTTCCTGAATACAGCACAGTGATGGGTTTTGACTTTTTAATCCATTTTGCCAGTCTGTGTCTTTTGATTGGAGCATTTAGCCCATTCACATTGAAGGTTAATATTGTTATGTGTGAATTTGATGCTGCCCATTTTGATGCTAGCTGGTTGTTTTGACTGATAGTTGACGCACTTTCTTCATTGTGTCGATGGTCTTTACCATTTGGTACATTTTTGGAGTGGCTGGTAGTGGTTGTTCATTTCTATGTTTAGTGCATCTTTCAGGAGCTCTTGTAAGGCAGGCCTGTTGGTGACGAAATCTCTCAGCAATTGCTTGTTCATAAGAGATTTTATTTCTCCTTCTCATATGAAGCTCAGTTTGGCTGGATATGAAATACTAGGTTGAAAGGTCTTTTCTTTAAGGATGTTAAATATTGGCCCCCACTCTCGTCTGGCTTGTAGGGTTTCTGCCGAGAGATCGGCTGTGAGTCTGATGGGCTTCCCTTTGTGGGTAACCCAACCTTTGTCTCTGGCTGCCCTTAGCATTTTTTTCCTTCATTTCAACCCTGGTGAATCTGACGATTATATGCCTTGGGGTTGCTCTTCTTGAGGAATATCTTTGTGGTGTTCTCTGTATTTCCTGGACTTGAATGTTGGCCTGCCTTGCTAGTTTGGGGAATTTCTCCTGGATAATATCTGGAAGAGTGTTTTTCAGCTTGGATTCATTCTCTCCTTCACATTTAGGTTCACCTATCAACCATAGATTAGGTCTTTCCACATAATCCCATATTTCTTGGAAGCTTTGTTCATTTCTTTTCACTCTTTTTTCTCTAATCTTGCCTTTTTGTTTTTTTTTTCTTTGAGTTGATCTTCAATCTCTGATATCCTTTCTTCTGCTTGGTTGATTCAGCTATTGAAACTTGTGTATGCTTTCTGATCTGAATTTCGTAGTTTACTACATATAGGTTTTGTACATACTATGTAATATTTATAGCTAAATATTGAAATTTTTGGTGTATTGTAATTGTAGTTGTTAAATATTAAGAGTACATTTACTAAATGTTTATTGCCATGTTTTGACTTTTGTATATTATTCTTGTTTCTTGAGACTTTGCTATAGTCATTTATTGGTTTTAGGATTTTTTTTCTATTGTACATACGTTGTGATTTTCTTCATAGACAATATGTCATGTGCAAGTAATGACAATTTTATTCCTTTCTTTCCAATCCATGAAACTGGTCTTTCCTTTTTTCTGCCTTATTGATCTGAATTTCAGTAGTGTTGACTAGAAGAGGTAGGAGAGGAATCCTTTCCTTGATTCCAATCTTTTGCAGAAAACTTTCTAGTGTTTTAATGTTTCTTTTGTTGGTATAGGTTTTTGTAAACATTTTTATCAAGTTGAGGAATTTCTACAATATAAATTCTTTCTTTTTTTTTTTTTTTTTTTTTTTGAGATGGAGTCTTGCTCTTTCGCCAGGCTGGAGTGCAGTGGCGCAATCTCAGCTCACTGCAAACTCTGCTTCCCGTTTCAAGTGATTCTTCTGCGTTTGTCTCTGAGTAGTTGGGACTACAGGCACACGCCACTCTGCCCAGCTAATTTTATTTTTGTATTTTTAGTAGAGACAGGGATTCACCATGTTGGCCAGGATGGTCTTGATGTCCTGACCTCGTGATCTGCCCGCCTCAGCCTGAGATTACAGGCTTGAGTCACCGCACCCAGCCAATGCTAGTTCTTGTTTTCTATTGTCTGAAAGATTTTATGGTGAATTGCTGTTGGATGTTGAAATGTTATGCATTAGTTGATGTTTATATGCTATTTTTTTTTGGCCTGCATCTGTGGTGGATTTCATTGATGCTTCAAATGTTGAAACATTCCTATATACCTGGATTAAATTACATTTGTTTGTGGTATATGCCTATGTATTATATTTTTTATTATAAATAAATTTAAGTAATCTATTTAATTTAAAAAAATGGCTTCAATTTTTATTCAGAATGGGTTTAGATTGTTGCTGTTTTAGTAACATTTTGTTGAGCATTTCTGTGTTTATATTCCTAAGAGGTATTGGTCCATATTTTTCTTTTTGTACCATTTTTTTCTCGTTTGGTATTAAGGTGATGCTGGTATCATAAAATATTGTAGTAGCTATTCCCTCTGCTTCTGTTTTCTGGAAAGAAGTGTGAGGAACTGGTATTCTTTTTTCTTAAATATTTGGTAGAATCCACCAGTGAAACTACTTGGGCCTGGTGCTTTCTTTTTTGGAAGTACAATTATTGATTTAACTTCTACAATAGGTAGATGAGTATTCAGGATACGTATTTTTCCTTGTGTGGGTTTTGATAATTTGTGTATTTCAAGAAGTTTTTTTTTTCATTGCATCTAAATTATAAACTTGATAGATTTAGTCTTGTTTATACTATATTGTCCTTTTGATGTTTATAACGTCAGTACAAATAATGATTTTTCTTAAACTACACATCTAAGTAGTGCAGGAAACAGTAACAGGATAAATACTAAAAATGTACATTTAGTCACTTTGTATTCAAACTTTAGAAAACTAAAGACAATTTGAAAACCTTGAAAGCATCCGGGGTGGCAGGTAAATGAAAATGTAACCTCACCTATACAGGAATATGGATAATAAACACAGCAAATTTCTCAATGTATGTGAACGAGAAGAGAATGGAATGAATTATTGAAGTACTGAAGGACAAATGAATAATTTTATATCTAATGAAATTATTTTTCAAAAGTAAAGAAGTAATAAACATTTTGAAACAAAAAAATTGAAGGAAATTTTCCTAGCAGAGTTGTGTATAATAAATTTTATAATCTATAGAAACTTCTGAGATCAAGAATGGGACTGTGATGAACTGAAACACAGAGATGCATAGGTATGCTTTTATGATGTCAGCATTGAGTTTTTATTCATGCAGACATAGTGTGTATTTCTAGAAAGTTGTATCTAAAACTGTTCAAGTAATGTTTCCCTGTGTATGCTACTACTATGGCTCAAGTCTAGGCTGAGCTTCAAATATTTGCAGGATGGGGATCAAGATGCCAAATATAGATACTCCTACTACTTGCGTAAATATTTCCTATATATAAAATCAATAGAAAACTATTAAATATGTATTATACCCTTTTAAAAAGCCACAGGGAATATAACTACACACTCAATAAAATGGCTAAAGTTGGAATGAATGATAATATCTTATCCTGGAAAAGATGTGGGGAGCAGCTGGAACTCTTACACATTTCTAGTGGGAAGGTGACTTAGAGAAGGGTTTGTCATTTCTTATAAGGGTTTGTCATTTCTTATCATTTAATCCAGAAAGTTTACCTTTTGCTTTTTACCAAAGGGAAATGACTATTAATACACTCAACAATATAGATGTATCTTAAAATGCTGACCGGGTGCAGTGGCTCACATCTGTAATCCCAGCACTTTGGGAGGCCGAGGCGGGTGGATCACAAGGACAAGAGATCAAGACCATCCTGGCCAATGTGGTGAAACCCCGTCTCTACTACAAAAACACAAAAATTAGCTGGGCATGGTGGTGTGTGCCGGTAGTCCCAGCTACTCGGGAGGCTGAGGAAGGAGAATTGCTTGAACCCGGGAGGCAGAGGTTGCAGTAAACCAAGGTCGCGCCACTGCACTCCAGCCTGGCGTCTGGCGACAGAGCAAGACTGTCTCAAAAAATAAAAAATAAAAAAAAGAAGCGTTATGCTAAGGGAATGCAGTCAGACACAAAAGGCTGTGTAATTCCATTTGTACAAATGCTAGAAGAAAGAAATACAAAATATAGCGACAGAAGGCATATCAGCAGGTCTGAGAATATGTGTGGACTTCACAGAGAAGGACCCCAAGGAGTCGTTTAGAGTACAATGCATATTTTCTACATTTTAATGGCAGCAGTGTTACATGGGTATATACATTTGCCTAAACTCATTGAACTGCAAGCATAAAATATGTTTTATTTTATTGTATTTGAACAATACGCTAAATAAAGGTAGTTTGAAAAAAAATGTTTCTTAACAAAGAGGGCCAAAAATTAGAATTAAATTAGTGACAGATCTGGGTTTTGTATTTTCCATTACATTGCTTGAAGGTGCACATAAGTAGAATCTACTTCATTGTCTTAAAAGGATTAATATACAGACGAGACCAATCTGGTTTACATGGATGATAAGGAAGCTGTGTATCTATTATACAGATGTGATTTAAAAAAGAAATTAGAAAGAGAGATACAGGTCGATAGGTTTCTAGCCAGGAGGAATATGTTCATGGTCTTTGAATAATGGATTCAGAATTTGAATCGAGTATATTTGCCATTTTATATTAAACTGACTTTGATGTAGTAAAGTTTGCTCTTTTCTATTTTGTTATAGATCTGTGTACAACAAATAATATTGAAAATAAAGCCAGTATTTAATGGACTTCATTTCCTACAGCAATAATTATACAGTTATTAAAAATGACTCTTTTTTATTGGGTGAAATATTTTGATGCCTAGACCACCTGTTTTCTATTACAACCCAAAAAAGTCATGGGTTTAGAAAGTAGTAATATATATACATTATTCTTGTAATATTATATATCTCTCATTTGTAGAGAAAATGTCATTATTTTTAATAATTCTCTGATTTAATATGAAAATGATCCATTTGGTATTAAAGAGAGACATTTTAAATCAATGGCCATGAGGTTAAGTTAAACTGATTAAGAATATATTGTGCTCTGAAAATTCTTCAATGAAATGTGATACCCTTTAATTTTAAATATATACCATAGTTTTGATTAGATGAGATTCTGAATTGAGTTTTAGGTTGCTATGTAACACATAATTAAAGTATTAAAGTAACTACACTAAAAGGAATACTACACAAGCCTTTCTGGAGAGATTTTGAACATTTAATGGTAAATATTAATAACACAAACTCTGAGGGTAAGCTGCCTTAGTTTGATTAAAATGTCACTTGGTAACTGTGAAAACCTGGAAAAGGATTGAGCACAAGGGGCTTTCTCTTTTATCACATTAGGATGATTATAAATAATGCCCATCCCATAGACTTGTTATGTAGCTTAAATGAGTTAATAGATGGAACACTTTAGAACAGTGCCTAGCACATGAGCACAGCGTAGGTGTTACCATTTTCGTTATCGTATATGTTAAATAGTAACATAATTGGCTATTGAAAATTTTCTAGTGGTACTAATGAGAAAGGATATCAGAAGAGAAAATGAAAACTTTTGGTGGGTGAAGTAAACTATAGAATATGTTAATATATTAGGCTAAGATGCAAGAAATAAAGGTAAAAGTTTTATCAGTTTTCTTCACTAGCATACTCCAAGAATCCCAAACAGAGGCAGACAAATAGTAGATAGTCAACAAATACTTGTTGAATTAAATTGAATTAAACTTTCCCAAACTTAGAAGAGTTAAATGTTCCATTATATCAAACAGTTATAATTAAATATGTAATTTACACAAAAATAGAACTTGAAACTATTTACTGAAAGGCTATGCAAACTTAAAAGGAAATTATGAATTAGATAATCTGCATGTACAAAAAGGCCAAAAAATGGCTTGGTAAGGTCATTGGGATCTGACAGCAAAGAGAAGGTGACAATAGTCATTCTCATTAGATGGGAAAAAAATAGGAAGAGATGGAAAAACTCTAAGGAAAAAGATTTTTGTCAATCTTAATGAATTCACTGTTAAACTAGACAAAGTTTGGTTCTATCTTCCTTGTTTTTTCTTGTAATAAGCATAATGAAAAGATGACCAGTAAGAATGGAGGTTGGTAAATAACTACAGGAAAACTAAATTTTATAACTCTGCTTTGGACCCCCACTCATACCTTTATTTAAAGTCCCAGAAAAAATGTTGTATCCGAGTAGATGCCTTCATACAATGAGCTCAGATTCTTTCTTATAAGGGATACAATCTACCTTCTGTAATACCTCATCCTAGGGATTCATGACTGTTTTTCACTGGGTGAATATCCATTCTAGAGGGAGCACATGAGGTCAGTTAATAGGCAAAGCAATAGCAAGTTGCCGTTATCATGGGTTCTCTTTACCTGAGTGTGGTACTCAAGACACAAAGACACTTTATTGCATCATTCTCCCTTCCCTGTTCTTTCATCAATCTATTTTATTCCAAGACCACATAATTTTACTTTTTGAATTATCGTAAATGATTGATAACATCGTGGAGATAAATTTGCAAGACTGAATTGCAAGGTAAACTCAACTTTATTTTTTTTCCTTCTTTTTTTTTTTTTTCCCCCAAGATGAGGTTTCACCATATTGGTCAGGCTGGTCTCAAACTTCTAACCTCAGATGGTCAGCCCGTCTCAGCCTCCCAAAGTGCTGGGATTACAGGGTGAGCCACCGTGCCCGGCCACTCAACTTTATTTTTCAACTAAAGGACAGCTACGGTAAAAAAAAAAAAAAATAACTGGTGCCGAACAGTTCTCTATTCAAAACATGTTTGTGCATTAGAAATAAATTAATGACTAATGAATCCACAATCTTGAGATTTTGTGATTCTCTAATTCTATAAGATGTACATGTATGTGGTATTTGAAGAATGCAAGGTAATGTGGGCTTAACATGCAGTGCATGTACCAATCCAGGTTGACTTTTTTTATTCACTTGGTCTCCAATATGGTAGTGCATGAAATATCACAGTATATGGGAAAAAGAGGCCAGAGTGAAGAAATGAGATATAAGGCAAAAAAACAATATCTGAGGGATAATGATAATGTTTTTATTATGCTGCAATGGAATAAGAACCCAAATTTGATCAATAAGCAATCTTAAAGGTCATTTCTAAAAGAATACTCAGCTGCACTTTAGAAGGTCATTTTTAATTGCTATATTTACCTCTCTGGACTATAAAATAAAAAATAATAATTCAAATTAGCTTAGTGATGCAGGGAGGAAATATAAAATAACTGAAAATATAACAATATAATGATATATATTAAAGTTTACCCTCCCCCAGTAGCATGAATAAAGAGCCATTAAGCATAAATTACAATGGTACCTAATGGGTAGTATTAACCCATAATATAAAGGAATATAAAAGCTGTTTTAAAAAGTGACCACTGATATGTATATCTGTAGAGATCCTAACCAATTTCTAGACATTGGAAGGCTACTATGTCATAGTAAACTACTTTTTTGTTTTTTTGAATAAATTCATGCTAAACATTCTTCAAAAGATTCATAGTTATCTTGAAAGTCAAACTTTATTGCAAAATCTTCAGAAGTAAATTAAAATCACATCGATTTTGTTTAATGTAGCACAGGATTTAAACTAGCAGTGTTTATGTAAGGAAAATTAAGTACCTCCAGAAGTACTTGTGAAGAGGTGAAGAGGAAATATCAAATATTATAAAACAAAAAAGTATTATTCATAAATATATTTTAGACCTTCTAAAAATATAAGAAGAAGTTTGTGTGTGTGTGTGTGTATATATATATATACATATACATATATATATATGCAGATACACACATTAAACTTTTGGATTTGCATATATTTCTGCATACATATGCAGACATATGCAGAAATATAAACGCATGCATATATATATATATATATACACATACACACAAATATTTGATATATTTATGAAATATAATCAGGTAGAAATTTTTAAGATTTTAAGAGGAAACTATAAATAGGGCAAATTTATTACTTAGAGCACTGTTTTATTTCATATCGGTTTATATCAGTTTACTATTCTATAATTTAATCTTAGCTTTTCTACATAAGAAAGCACTCATAATATGCCCTTGACCTTATGATATAACCAAATTATTTTATTAAAGCAAGGCTTACATAATAAAGGCCAGGGTATGTTTGACAATATTCTGTATATGTCTGATGAGTTATAAAAAGAATAGGTTCACTTAAAGATGCACCTACTGGTAATGTAGCTTTGTGTTAATGTTTACAAAAGCATTTAAGTTTTGGAGCTAGCATATTTCTTTGGCATACTCAATAAATACTTGTTAAATAAGTGTTGACTTAGGTCTTGCATGTTTTAATTTTTTTTAGTTACTAGAATATTAGAATACTTGAAAAAGGATCAGGAATAGTATATGACAATTTCTTAATTTTTAATGGCATATTTGCATTATTTAATTTACACATTCAATTTAATTATTTTGATTGTTAAGGTAGGTTTTCCTTTTTATAGTGTATTTTTAGTATCCTGGTTCTTTTTTATTAGTGTTAACTAACAGAAAATGTCCAGAGGCAATGAAAAACACAAACCCAGTATAAATTAATAATGAACAGCAAGATTTATAATGACTGTGAGGAAATACAAAGATCAGCAGCTGGTTTATACAGATGGTCAATAAAATGTTGGAATGCCCAAAACATAAACATAAGGGGTGCCAGTAGGAGGCAGGTAGTGATTAGATATGTGATCACTGAGGTTAGCTGTTAGTTTTCAGAGAATGTTGAGATTTTTTTCTTCCACCAGAAATTTTCTTCACTGAAAAAAATTATTAAAATGCTACAGTTCAAATTACAGTGCCTCTTACAGCACATACACATCAGTTTATTTTGATAGCCTGAAATGGCTGCTAGAGCATCTAAAAAATACCTGATTTAAAAATCAGGTAATCATTTAGGTCATAAGACATTATCCATTATTTGACAGCTAAATTGAATAATTTATATAATTTTATATTTCTGAATTTACTGTATATGTGACCTTCCTCTCAGAATTACATCTAGTCATTTGGAAATGCAAATCTTATAAACATTTATTAGACTCATTTTTTTTAGCATCATGGAGATCAGTGATATTTTAACCCTGTTTCAAGGAATATATTCTGATTAATATCTAAAATCAAGCAATCAAATTGTACTTTTAGGATTCCACTGTATGTGCCTCACCATCCTAAACTACCTTTTATAGTTTTTGTATCCTCCACCATCCCAATTACCACACACACCAGAGTACACACATAGATACAGTACCTTGGCAAACTGTATTCTATGAAAACTGGCAATGTGATTATCAGGAAGAGAGCAAAACATACTTGTCATTTAAACTTCATCCCTATTTTGGCCCTCAGAAATGCCATTCAGTAATTTTTTCTTCTTCTTGATATTATGCCAGTAATAATAATAAAAAGGTCAACCCCATGCCCAGCATTAATAGGTGAGTACTAAAATAAAATAATACCTATATAACAATTAATGCAATGTAACAGCAGAATGTCTTGAGACATGTAAATGCATGTTAGCATCACTTTATCTACAGAAATTTTCAGTGTTGAGTTTGAAACCCAGGAAATGTGGAAGATGCTTCACTGAAGTGGAAAAAATGAAATACTATTTTATGTTTATATCCTTATATATTACTTATAATATATAAATATCTTTATATTTATTTTTATATTTTACCTTTCAATTCTCTACTTTTGATTTAAACTGATACCTATATTAATTCCCAACAAATATAATTTATTACAAATTCATACTCAAACATTTTTAATTGATTAACAAACATGGTGCTTGTTTCGAGAGGACTATTAATGTACTCCTCCATGAGGTCTCCTGATCATCAATCTTTCAATCTTCCAATCAGCTTCTTTGCAGTTCCCTTACCAGCTCCCCCATCCTGTTAGCTACTGCTCATGAGTGTTCAGGTCCCTACCTCAAGCCCTCTCTCCCTTCACACAGTGCTCAGTCAAATTTCCCCTCTGAATTTCTGCGTGATGGAAGGATTTCCTTTCACTCACTGACTTGCAGGACCATGCATGTGTAGGGTTATAAAGAACCAACTGCTAGCAGTTGCTAACTTATCAGTGAATTCTTATTCAATGTAAGTTTACAATTTTTCTTCCTTTATTAATTGGTTGTAAGGCACTCCCTATAAAATTATAGTTATGGTTGAGACAGCCAACGTCAGCAACCCCACAGAGAAGAACTATGGAAATAAATGCCTTCACCTCATTCATTTTCTGTCCCCTAATACTCTGTCATTGCCTTACCAACCAGGAGCCAATGGGAAAGGGAGCCTGGCTGGTATGGACACAGAGGTCAGCAACCCAAGGCACAGAGCTAGAGATGGTGCAGTCAGGCCTGTGGAGCCAAATACATAGCATTCAGCACAACTGCCCTCAGCAAAGTTTCACAGTCCAGCCATAGATTTAATTTTATAACTTAAAATACTTAGCATATTTGAGATAATCCATTTTTCTGTTCATACTTAGTCCAGTATTATTTTATTGATAATTTGTAATTGTAAACTTTTGTGAAAGATATATATTTTTTTACTCCCAACAAGGACTGATTAGCATGCTAATACTTGCCTCATGCTTTCTGTCACTAAATTGGTGTTTGGAGCTTTATTAGATATTTTATGAAGGTTTAAAATAAATAAAATGTTACATCCAGAAATTATTTTTAAAATATATGTCCATTTCCTAATTAGATGTATAATCAATGAATGCAGTGCTCTTTTCTTTATGACAAAAGTGAGTATACTTTTCAAACATGGTGAATCCAGATATGTGATGATATGCTGTATGCTGCTGAAAGCTTACTATTTTCTATCTGAAGAAGAACTCATAATGAATATTGGATTATGTAAAGAGCTTCCTTAAAATGGCCCTTGTTCTACTTGAGATGTTCTCTTCCAAAGGGCTTCTCAAAGTATCTGGCAGCCAGATTGGTGCTTTTGTTTCCAAAAAATTCATGGTCATTTCAATTTTTTTTTTTTTTTACAATGTGGGCAGAATGGGGAAGATAAGGATATTTCCTGTACAATGCTGAAACTAAGGCTATTACTGGAGCCATTGCAAGATAAGGACCTTTTAAATATTTTTATTGAGGAAGCTCATTCTTAATGCAGAAGGAAATAATTTCATAATTCAGCATTATTTTATTACCTTAGTGAACACTTTAGAAGTTGGGTCAGTGATTTCCAGGAAACATTTATGACTGTAACATGTGCCAAACAACCTCTTATTGTATATGAGAAGAGTATGAGCTTAAAGGATTAGTAGAATATATTGTAAGGATGATTGCAAAAGGAGTGGTAAAAATTGTTATATTACTATAGGAGTGTGTTTTTTTCCCAAAAAGGAAACAAGGACCTTGCTACTTGTTTTTGCTCAGCTACTAAATGTTTTCCTTATCTGTAAATTGTAGTGAATTTCCTGTGAGAAATTTACATTCTAGAACAAACCATATTTCTTTATGGATATTCCTCTCCCCCACTTCTCATGTTATGTCCATTAAGAAAGTGTCTTTCCACAGAACTTTGATCCTTTCTTTTTCATATCCCAACATCTACTGATGACTTTGTACCTGTCACTATAAAAGTTATTTTGTATTCATTTTCGCTGAAGCCAGATTTTTCATTAATACATAGCTAAAATTACCTTAGTGGGTGTATTAGTCAGGGCTCTCTAGAGGGACAAGATTAATAGGATAGATGTATATATGCAAGGGAGTTTATTAAGGAGTATTGACTCACATGATCAGAAGGTGAAGTCCCACAATAGGCTGTCGGCAAGCTGAGGAGCAAGGAAGCCTGTTGGAGTCCCAAAACCTCAAAAGTAGGGAAGCCGACAATGCAGCCTTCAGTCTGTGGCAAAAAGCCCGAGATCCTCTTGCAAACCACTGGTGTAAGTCCAAGAGCAGAAAAGCTGAAGAGCTTGAAGTACCATGCTCGAGGGCAGGAAGCATCCAGTACAGGAGAAAGATGAAGGCTGAAAGTGTAGTCCTTCCAAGGTCCTCTGCCTGCTTTTACCTAACCATGCTGGCAGCTGATGAGATGGTGACCACCCAGATTGAGGGTGGGTCTGCCTCTCCCAGTTCACTGATTCAAATGTTAATCTCCTTTGGCAACACCCTCAGAGACACACCCAGGAACAATAATTTGCATCCTTCATCCAAACAAATCAAGTTGACACTGTTTATTAAGAATCATAGTAGGTAATGTACTGATACAGAAAATGTAGATAATGCAAAAGAAAGATGTGAAAGACCCTTTAATTAAATGAACCACTGCTAATCTTCATTGGTGATATATGTATATGCTTCATTTAACTTTTGGTTTTCCAAAAATGTAGGCTTATTTTATAACATTGTTTTATAATCCCCTTTTTTTTCTTAATATAACATGAACATCTTCCACATCATTAAACATTCTTCAATGCATCATTTTAATCACTGCATAGTCTTCTTGTATGGATGCAACACAATTTTCATAGTACTGTATATAAGACATTTGTGAGGGGGAGTGATATATACATTTATAATGGGATCCATGTACAAACACACATGCATACCTAAGCTACTTTAATCATGTATGCAGGGCCTGTCGCAGTGGCTCACGCCTGTAATCCCAGCACTTTGGAGGCAGGTGGATCAGGAATTCAAGACCAGGGTGGCCAACATGTCAAAACCCCGTCTCTACTAAAAATACAAAAAAAAACTTAGCTGGGCATGGTGGTGCACACCTGTAGTCCCAGGTACTTCGGAGGCTGAGGCAGGAGAATTGCTTGAACCCTAGAGGCAGAGGTTGCAATGAGCGAGAGAACGCCATTGCACTCCAGCCTGGGCGTTGGAGGAAGACTCTGTCTCAAAAACAAACAAACAAAAAAACAAACAACAACAACAACAAAAATGTGTGCAGGTAAATCTTTGGGCAGATCTATGTATGTTTTAGAATATATTTTTAAAAGGAATTTCTGAGTCATAAGCTATAAGCTGTGATTCATTTGCTTGTATAGAATAGTATAGGAACGTATGATATGGGCATCTACTGTAGTTCCTATTGGCATTGGCACATAACTTTCCATCTAAACTACATGGTGAAATTATTTAAGCACATTATTTAGGAAGTGATTGTGAACAAGAAAGGCAGAATAAGTGGTCCATGATTGTACAGCAAAATAGCTGACAATATTTAATAAGCCCATTTGTGTTGAGGTATTTTTGAGACTCCTTTGTAGTAGTTCACAAAATACTATTTTTATTAAAAGTTGCCATTGGGGCATTGAAATAAATTAACCATGTACTTTTAAAATTTAAATGGTGATTTGTTAACTCTCTGCTTAAGATCTGATTTGTGATCAAATTAAACCCATTAAGGCCATAGTCTGTGCACACATTTTCATTGTGAGTTGCTATGAATAAAGATTTTTGAGCTTGTATTAACACATATCAATTTATTTATAATGTATATACGTATGGTAATTTCCACTCAATTCATCTATCTTTTTTTCAATAACATGACAGACCATATGTGTGTGTGTGTGTGTGTGTGTGTGTGTGTATATATATATATATCTGAGATGGGAAAAACCCATGTTAAAAACCTCTATTCTAATTTTCACCAGTCTTTTGATAATATAACTAGATTGTATAAAAATTTCCTTCTACTTTAAAAAAATTATTCACTGATTTAATGGACAGTGCCAAGCACTGGGATGAGCCAAAATTGATGCACAGTGCTTTGATGAGGCTCACAGACTAAAGGGGGAATGAACCCAGTATATCAATAAAATTAACACTGTCAGGTATAACAAATAGACCTAAAATTGTAATGGTTTAGCAAAATAGAGTTGTTTTGTTTTGTTTTGTTATGTAAATTTTGCAATGGATATTTCTGATGAGCAAGTAGCTCTCTTCCAAGTGGTGATTCAGACATCTAGGTTACTGCTGGTAGTGTCGATTGCTGTTTTCCACACATGGCTTCCAAAGTTGCTACAGCAGGGGAAAGTACATGGAGAACCACATATGGGAAGTTTTTATGAGCCAGGCTCAGAATTGGCACATATCTTTTCTATTCTCCGTTAAGGACCACACCTAACTGCAGGGCAGGCTAAAAATGTTGGATAGCTATGTGTCCAGGAGGAACAGAAACTACGTTTGTTCAGTAGTTAGATGGTGATAACATGCAAAAAATGGTATTGCAACGTTATGAAAAGTATAATGGAGTAGATGTAAAACAGCTATAAAATTATAGAAGAGAGAGTTATGTGAAAGTTGAAATTGGTCTTCAGAGATGAACAGGGATTATTTGAGTCATCAGAGGTTGAAGGAACTTTCTAGCCAAAGAAATATACAGAAAGTCAAAGAGATGAGAAAAGGAATAATTCTAGCATGGTTTATCTGAAATTCACCCATTGAATTTCCACTACTTTTTCAAAAAGTGTTTTCAGACAAATTTACAAAGATGTATACATAAGGAAGAAAATTAATTGCATTGCTGTTTATAATAGAGATGATTGCAAACAACATAAATATTCAAAGAAAAAGCATTGGTTAAATAAATCATGGTATATCTAAACTTTGAAATATTTTGGAGCCATTAGAAAATAAGTATGGATTCACATATTTATTTGGAAAGGTGTCCACAAATGTATTTTAAATGATACACGTACAGGCTGGGCATGGTGGCTCACGCCTGTAATCCCAGCATCTGGGAGGCCAAGGCGGGGCAGATCGCCTGAGGTCAGGAGTTCAAGACCAGCCTGAACAACATGGTGAAAACCAGTCTCTACTAAAAATACAAAACCTCCCAGGCATGGTGGTGAGAACCTGTAACTCTAGCTACTCAAGAAGCTGAGGCATGAGAATCGCTTGAACTCAGGAGGTGGAGGTTGCAGTGAGTGGATAGTGCGCCACTGAACTCCAGCCTGGGTAACAGAGGGAGACTCCATCTTAAAAAAAAAAGAAAGAAAGAAAATTGGCCTGTATAATAATGATGAATGAAATTATAAAAGTCAACATGTATGAATGGTCTTATTTTAAATGCATAATTATGTTTATATACAGATTACTGCTGACTGTTCATTCAAGCAGTAGTTTAATTGATTTTTCACTATTTTTCTATAGGGGCTTCCTCCCTTGCTTGCTTTCTGCCTGCCTTCCTGCCTTCCTTCATCCTCGTAAATGAGCATACATTATTTTTATCATAAAAATACATTTTAATAGTTTTTGAAGACAATCTAGATTAAGAGCAAAGTGCCATTGTTTGCCTTTAATTGGGGGGTGGGGAAGGGAAAGGGGGGTACTCGCCACATATTTTCCTTTTTAACTGCACTTTCTTTATATAATAGTTTGCATTTTGTTATTTGCTACCCTGGGTACTTTCAGGAATAGTGACTTAAATATTCAGGGTGACTAAGTATTTGGGTATGAGATCTGCATTTTTAATCTACGGAAACAAGAAAAATATTTGACATTTTGACTTGACTGTGGAAGATGATGGTTACATGTTTCTAGTTTGTATATGTTTCCATCTTTGTGATAAGATGCTTTAATAAATTTCTTTAAATACTTAGGGAAAAAAACGTATTTTGAGTTAACAAAAAGATAATGTTTGTGATCAGTGTTCTCTTGGTTCTGTGATAATCTCTCACTTACTTAGCTAGCTGATGTAAAATGCTACCTTATTGATTATCTAATAGATGACACCTTTCTGGCAAACAGTAGTTAATATATGCTAGACTTGATGCAGTCAGGGCTTGCTGTTTACAACTTTCTACATAAAAAATGAAAAACGAATCTTATTGTCAGATGTGTCAGATTTATAAAAGTTGCATATAGTTTCTTTTCAAAGGGATACTAAATGATACTTGTCATACATTAAATAGAATAAATTTGGTTAATTTATAGATTAACTATAATATTGATATGTAGAGTCTATATTTGTTTCTAAGAGAAATGGGCCAAAGCAAGTGTGCACTGAATCCCCTTATTTTATTAAGAATTAATCCTGAGCCCCGTGTGATGGTGGGTTCCTATAGCGTCAGCTACTCAGGAGGCTAAGGAGGGACGATCCCTTGAGCCCAGAAGTTAGAGGTGGCAGTGAGCTGTGACCGTGCCACCAAACTTTAGTATAGGCAGCATAGGGAGATCACCATCTCTTTTAAAACAATGAAAAAAGGCAATTACACATATAATTATAAACTAGAGCCTTTGGACTGGCAAAAGAGCATGATCTGGAGAATGGTGAGTGAAGGGTAAAGTGATTTTGGTGGTGGAGGGGCAGTGCAAAAACCAGTATGGTTTTCTTATCTTCTAAGTCTACTATAAGCAGATTATTGATTAACAAGATAAAAAGCATTGTTTTAGGGAAATTGATTTATTGGTAGCAGAGTATGAATATTCAAATATGAGAGGGACTAAAAGTCAGTGTTTCTAATTTATTACAATTGTAAAATGGGAAGTAATAAAAGTGCAAGATCTACAATGCCAATGACAAGAAAATAAAGGAAAATATACAGAAATCAGAAATTAACAACCTAGTAGATCTGAGAATGGAAATACAATTTGAAAGAATTTTTTGACAAGCAAGGCATATGGGATATCATTTAGGTTTTGATTTAATATTATGCTTGTACCATTATTCATCACTTTTTTTTTTCTCTTTTTGAGATGGAGTCTATATCCCAGGCTGGGGTACAATGGCATGATCTAGGCTCACTGCAACCTCCACCTCCAGGTTCAAACAATTTTCCTGCTTCAGCCTCCTGAGTAGCTGGGATTACAGGCACGTGCCACTATGCCTGGAGACAGGGTTTCACCATGTTGGTCAGGCTGGTCTTGAACTCCTGACCTCATGATCTGCCCACTTTGGCTTCCCAAAGTGCTGGGATTACAGGTGTTAGCCAGTGCGCCCAGCTCATCACCTATTACTATGTTCTCTAACAGAATAAAATAATTACTTTAAAATTAATCAACTTGAAGTGCTTTTGTTGCTTTTTTTTAACTTCAAGCTTTTTCCTAGATATAGACTAGTTCCTTACTCTTTTTTCAAATAGACACTGCTCATTGTTAAAGGGGTAATCCTGCAAATAAGAAAATGTTCATAATGTTAAATACATAAGCAAATAATGCAATTGCTACATAGTGTTCTTTTTGGTAGATTTATCAGTTGGGTTGTTTATAGTATGATAATCATCTTTATCATTGGGAATTCTAAGATTAAAATAAATATTATTTAAATCTTTAAAGTAGGTTCTGTGGTAAAGAAAATGAAAGATAAAAAATGATTCTCACTGTATCATATTTCTAAAAGATTTATAATGTCATTTTGAATCAAATTAATTATCTTCTAAAAAACTTTCACCATATAATTAGGAAGAAAATGGCTTATAGCATAATATATTAATCTATTTTTGCTATCTACACCAGCTTTGGTATTGGAACATTTCCATCCATATTCAAATTAACAATAAAGAAATCACAATGTATATTTACTTGCCTTCTGGATTACATTTGCCTATTGGAGGACATAAGTAGCACACATATTTAAATGGCAACTTTTTTTTTGTTTGTTTGTTTTGTTTTGTTTTTCTTCCTTTTGCTGTGGGAAAGTATGGTATTTTGTGAGTATACAAGGTGTAGGTGTTTGGTTTTTTGTTTTGTTTTTTAGTGTTATGTAGAGGAAATAAATCAACAGCTGAGAAAAATGTATAGAAATGGGTATTTGAAGGTGCTTCAGACCAGAGATAAGTCACAAAACCCAATTGTTTATTCTCTTTCCCATTTATTTATGCTATTTAAAGTATTAGAAAAGTGTTTTCTTCCGGGAAGATGCCTTCCTTCAGGTAAAAGCCAGAAAAAGTAAAAGACTGGTTCCCCACCATAATTACTTAGCATTCTTTTTGCTTGAGCAAAGTGAAAAACACCAGTAGGTCCGCTTATACACAGGAAAACACACATACACACACACACACACACACACACACACACACACACACACACATTGTTAAAATGTCAAATATATATTCATTAGAAGCTGTTATAGAAAAATGTATTTAACTCTGAGAAGAAGACACTTAATCTGATATGCTTTAAGTTGTTACCTATTCTCCACTAAGAAACTGAGAACGATTAGGAGAATGACTAATGTTCTTACTCAACATTAACAGCATGTTAATGCAAGTAGTTCTAGGTATACGGACACTGTTTATGACCATTTTAAGTTTACTGATTATGATACTATATAACATGACACAATTACTCCTACTACCACTGATAAAACAGTAACTTACATAAAGTGAAAATAAGTTTGCCATGATGCCTTTGAATTTATTGCAAATATCAAATAACTTCTGTGTGCTCTAAATTGACCTTCATACCTTAAGATGTTAGAGTTGAGCTGGTGTCTTTTCCTCAGGGTGAAATTTTAATCCTATCTGCTTCCTAGTCTTGGAAGGATTATATTGATTATGGTGATTTTTCTCTGCAGCATGTTTTTTTTTATTAGTTTACAGATGGTGAAGGGGATCAGAACATACACCCCCAAATATGCCACTTTGGCATGTGGGTTATTTTAAGCTGCAGGCTCTTTTTTAAGAAGGAGCACATGCAAGAAGCTGTTTCTGATCTCCCCCTTCCTACCTAAAAGAAAATCATGAAGTTTCCCATGATAAAAATCCCCCCACCCCTTCCCACTATATTAGAAAGCAAAAATTGTTCTTATCACCAGAAGTTAGGAGTCAACACTGGAATGGACCTATGCAAACAAGCTTACTAAAATAACCCTCATCTCCTAATAGTTTTCCCCAAATATTAACTAGTTACTGTCCCACAGTTTACTGCCCCCAGCCCCCTACCTAAATCCCCTTTGTATTATCACTTACTGACAATTTATTATTCTTTATTTAAAATGGCATATAAGCCTTTGGGCCTAAAAGGTTCTTTGACTTTCATTTTCCTTCTGAAGACATAAAACACATTTGTATGCTTTTCTCCTATTAATGTGTTTTATACCAGTTTAATTATTAGGTCACCACAGAATGTAAGAAGATAAAGAAGGTTTTTTTCCCTTACAATACCTTTACAAACAACTGTAAACAGAGAATTGCTTTCTTAATTTCTAAAAATTGTTTTTAAAAATGTACCCCAAATTATTTTAATCATTCAAAAGAATCACAAATTTTCAAAATGTTAAGAATCACAAGATTTTTTGTAATGGGGAAAATTATCTCTTTTTTTAAGGGAATTAAAGTTACTGACTCCTAAAGGAGCCACATACAAATTTATTTAATGCTCTCTATAAACTCAAAATATTTTTTTAATCTAAGAAGTGGAAGATACCTTAATGTGATTGTCTCACCAAGAGCACAAATTCATCCAAAGCCAAATCCAATAACTCCATCTGAGTTTAGGGATATTACATGTACGAAAGCCCAAGGAAAATTATTTCTATTAGAATTTTATTTCTTAAATTTAGAAAAATATACCTTCTCATAAAATTTCTGCTGTCATTTCTGTTTTTGCTTCTTAAAGTGAATGATAATCTTTGTAAACTTTATTTTGATGACAACTTTTAAATAGTTTAAAACTGAATACATAACTTTTTTTCTATAATCAGTGTTTCCAGGTCTAACTATTTTTCTTTACATAAGAGGATTTCAAGGTCAATCACCTTCCTGTTACCCATATCTAAAAGTCCTTAGAGGTGCCTATTCTCTTCTATAGTTTGACTCATGCCATTACAAAGTCATCATTGGGATGGTCAACCGTGTATTGGTGCTAATAATGCCAGTTTTGATGTTTAGTAACTATGATGGTCAACTCAGAGGAAAATTTGCTGAATGTGTTCTATCCTGGGTTTTACCATATTCATACATTATTTTAGAATCTGTATTTTTCATGAAATGTTCTAACTTATAAAATATATTTTTGTATCCACAGCCCTTATTTTTTTTTATAGTATTTCAAGGTAGGCTGTGCCTAAATATGTGCCTTTTAATTTCTGTGGAAATTAAACTCAGTAAGATTAATGTGTTAGGAAATATAGCAAAACATTGGAAGAGTCAAGACCAGACCTACATTCCTTTCACTTTAACCTAATTTAATATCACTGTGAAGAGTAAGTTCAGGATACATTTGAACCAACTGGAACTTTGTCTTATTACTATATATATATACACACACACACACACACACACCTTGAAACATATACTTAGAGCTAGAAGGAACTTTAGTGTAATGATAACTTGGGAGAAGTGGCAAGAAAATTAGCCTGTATATCAAATCTGGCATTCTCTTAAAGTATATTCAAACCCAGAAAATTATTGTGAAGTTTCAGTTACAGAGCACATAGTATCCAAATTCAACTTGATGTTTGAAGTTACATGTCACCACTGTGAAGCTTCTTTTGACAAAGTTCAAAATGCTTTGACAAAGGAATTAAATTTTTATGGGATTAAGCCTTATTAATTTTGTTTGCCTTTATAAGGATGTAATGGCAGTAAATATGTGAAATATCAAAACATTTAATTGGCTGTGAAAATAAATTAATCTTACTTTTTAAAAAGTTCTCTTATTTTGCACTATTTTGTCTGCCTAGTGTTCAACTTCATTTTTCTCTAATAAGTGCATTAAAAATAGGACACAAGTTTTAAACTTGGTATTTTGTACTGTTTAAAATTATTGCCTTAATGATTAATCATCATATAATATGCCTATACTTGGAAGACAACATGCAGAATTGATTTTTTCCTTAGCATAGTGTGTGGTTTATAAGCAGTAAAATCTTGGTCATTATATCATAGAGCCTGTATGTAAATAATATGCTTCAGAATCTAATGAGACACACAGTTTATTTATTCAGTTCATTATCTATGTGTTTGTATGTATGTGTGTATCTGTGTATGTCTTACAGCTGTTATTTCAAGAAACCAAGAAGGGCCAGGAGAAATGGGAAAAGCTGTGTTGATTCCTAAAGATGACCAAGAGAAAATGAAAGAGCTGTTTAAAATCAATCAGTTTAACCTTATGGCCAGCGATTTGATTGCCCTTAACAGAAGTCTGCCAGATGTAAGATTAGAAGGGTAAGTTTACATTTGTTATATAATCTTTGATATTCATAATTGCCATATTTCAGAATCTCAGAACTTCAGCTAACTCGGATTATGTCAATTCTAGAAATGTGTGCTTTTTAGTACCTATAACATAGCAGGAATTTATTATGCATGCATATGCTGAAAAGATGAACTATTTTCTTCTCTGGCAAAGCAAAATATGTTACTTGCAAAGATGCTGCAAAATACTCAGGCCAAACAAATTTTTCCTTGTGAGATGTTTTTTGTTATGTTTTGTTTTGCTTTCTTTATCTTACCAAATACAGAGCAAACATGCTCTTTAATAGATTACAGTTATATATTGCTCAACAGTGTGAATATGTTCTGGGAAATGTGTCATTAGGCAATTTTGTCATTGTGTAAGCATCATAGATGCACTTAACCCTCCATGGTATAGACTACTATATTTCTAGGTTATATAGTGTAGCCTGTTGTTTCTACGCTGTAACTCTATACAGCATATTACTGTACTGAATACTGTAGACAAGTGTAACATTATGTTAAGTATTTTTGTATCTAAACATAGAAAAGGTACAGTAAAAACATGGTGTGACAGATAAAAATTGGTACACTTGTATAGGTCATGTAGCATGAATGGAGCTTGCAGGACTGAAAATTGCTCTGGGTGAGTCAGTGAGTGAGTAGTCAACGTGAAGGCTTAGTGCATTACTGTACACTACTGTATACTTTATAAACACTATACACTTAGGTTATACTAAATTTATTTTTAAAATTTTTTTCTTTAGTAATAAATTAACCTTACATTACTGTGATGTTTTTACTTCATAAAGTAAAAACTTGAATACTTCATAAAGTAAAAACATCTTGAATTTTTTCACTTTTAAACTGTTTAATATTAATATTTAGCTTAACACATAAGCATACTATACAGCTGTATAAAATACTTTCTTTATATTCTTATTCTATTAGCTTTTTGCTGTTTATAATTTCATTTTTAATTTTTTTCTGTTAAAAACTAAGACACAAACACACACATTAGCCTATGTCTATTCAGGGTCAAGATCATCAAAACATCACTAGGCAATAGGAATCTTTCAGATTCATTAAAATCTTATGAGACTATCGTTATATATGTGATCTGTCATTGTGCAGTACATGACTGTATTTACTTGGCTGCATATATACTTTGCTTATAAAGGGCATATATCCATTGCTAGTCTGGCATAAAAATAGCCAATTGTCTATATGACTCTTTGACCCTGTAAAAGTGATTTATTATGGTTTCCAGCAATTTATACTGCTGTTTATACTTAGAATGCTTAATTATCAGCTACAGAATAAATAGGCACTTGAAAATAATATTACATGAAAATTATGTTGAAAAATTCAACTTTTATTTATGCTCTAGATAGTTAAACATATTTTAAACAGATGTAATAAAATGAGAATATTTAGTGGCAGCATTGTCATTCTAGCATGTAGTCCTTGTAAAGCAAATTCTTGGCATTGATAAAAGATGTGTCTTGAGATTTTAGAAAATCTCCAAGTTTACAGATATACTCCAGGACACACTTCCATGTAAATAGAAGTTGTTATTTTAAGCACCTAATGATTTTTCTCTAAATGCAGTATAACATAATGCAAATAAAGTTTGCCACCTCTAATGGGCTATGTTGTACTACTGTGCCATGATATTAGTATCATATTTACTAACTCCTGTTTTTTTCTTTCTTAATTACTTCATGTAATATGAAAACCTTGGCTGGGCTCGGTGGCCCATGCCTGTAATCTCAGCATTTTAGGAAGCCACGGTGGGTAGATCACCTGAGGTTGGGAGTTTGACAGCAGCCTGACCAACATGGTGAAACCCTGTCTCGACTGAAAATACAAAATTAGCCAGGTGTGGTGGTGCATGCCTGTAATCCCAGCTACTTGGGAGGCTGAGGCAGGAGAATTGCTTGAACCTGGGAGGTGGAAGTTGCAGTGAGCTGAGATTGCACCATTGCACTCCAGCCTGGGTGACAGAGCAAAACTCCATCTCAAAAAGAAAAAAAAAAAAAAAAAAGAAAGAAAACCTTGTTGAGATTCCAGGGCTGGTAATTGTCAGAGGTTTATTTAGTAGTTTACTAACTGCTTTGTCACAACCGTTGTATACTGTTGAAATGTCTCTCTCAACAAAATCACAAGTAATTACATGTTGTGGAAGTGTTTGGTCCCTGGAATATAGTTCAACATTGAATATTAAATTTGTGCATTGTAAATTGTTATGTAAAAATAATTTTACATGTAGTCCTGTCTGTGTGTGTGTGTGTGTGTATGTTTGTATGTAAACACATTTAAAAGCATATACAATAAGCATATACAAAAAGTATATACAATATGTATAATCTTCAAAGCACTTTTGAGCATTTTAGATGCTAAGTTTATAATGTTTTAACGTTACATTTATTCCTTTGTTTTATATGCTGTAGTATGCTATAGTGCAGTGGTCCCCAACCTTGTGGCACTGGGGGACCAGTTTCATGAAAGAAAATTTTTCTACAGATTTGGAGGTAGTGGGTTGGAGTGTAGGGTTGGAGTGATTTCAAGATGAAACTGTCCTAACTAAGATCATCAGGCATTCGATTCTCATAAGGAGCACACAACCTAGATCCCTTGCATGTGCAGTTCACAATAGGGTTTGTGCTCCTGTGAAAATCTAATGCAGTGGCTGATCTGCTGGAGACTGAGCCCAGGTGATAATGCTTGCTCACAGGCAGCTGACCTCCTGCTGTGTGGCTGGGTTCCTATAACAGGCCAGGACCAGTACAGGTCCTCAGTCCCAGGGACCTCTGCTGTAGTGTGATAAAATGAGTGGTTATGATACTTGTACGTTCCAGAAAACTAGGTAAACAGTATTTGAGATTTTTAAAAAATCATGACTTTCAACTGTCAGAATACAAATAAATCAGAACCATCAATTAAAAAACAATAAATAAACTCTTAATTGAGCTAATGTTTAAACTATTCATAGCCAGTTGCATTTTTTCTTTTAAGAATCTCTGCCGGGCACTGTGGCTCATGCCTGTAATCCCAGCACTTTGAGAGGCCAAGGTGGGCGGATCACTTGAGGTCACAAGTTCAAGAACAGCCTGGCCAATATGGTGAAACCCTGTCTCTACCATAAATATAAAAATTAGCCAGATGTGGTCACCCACACCTGTAATCCCAGCTACTCAGGAGGCTGAAGCAGGAGAATCGCTTGAAGACAGGAGGTGGAGTTTGCAATGAGCCAAGATCATGCCACTGCACTCCAGCCTGGCTCAAAAAAAAAAAAAAAAAAATTCCTTAGCATGCTAAGTTTATGAGTAAGTCAAACTGTGGGGCAATCCAACATTTTAAATGAATAATTCAAGTTGCTTAGCATAAAAAGTACTTAAATGCTATATTTACTGTGGTTATTATTGCTTAAATTCTCAGGTTTACAACTAGTTTCTGAAATAATATTAATGAAACAATTTTCCATTTTATTTTCATATAAAACTACAGTGTGTTATAAGTAAGAAAAGAGAAATGCCATCCAAAATTCCTAGTAAAGTCACAGTATATGAGATTTACCAAAGACATTTGCAAGTCATCTAGAATGACTCAGCTGTGGGACTGCCTGGGAACAACTAATGTTGAAAAACTTACCATGAATCATATATCCAAACTGTTGTTTAAAAGATGTGGAAATGTTAATCCTTTGATCTAGAAAATATTTTTATAATTTGGTTATGTGTCAGTTACAGTTCAATTTTTGGATGATTATATCTTAAAAAGATATAGATATATTAAGCTAGCCCCAGTGATGACTGATGTAAATTATATAAAGATGTAAAAAGAATATGATTCTTAAATAATTAATTTTAAGAAGAAGCTTAATTTATTTTAGTGGAAAACTTAAGTAGATACTTACAAAGTGTCTGAGTCATCTAAACTGAATTCATTCAAATATCTAATCATATTTTACTGCATTGTCTATTTGGCTAAATTCAAAAAACTGTCCAAAAAGTTTCATGTTGTGTTTGGTGTTAATATCAATTTACAAATATTGGAAGATATATTCAGAGAAGTAAACCTAAGCATATAGCCTATGTTTACACAGAGAACAGACTAGGTAAAAAGTAGTTTATCTTCAGGGCAGTTCTGATTATCCATCAGGACATATTACAGTTCTCTTCTTTAATATCTGTCCCTAGGAATGTTTAAATATTTATACAAATTTACTTAAAGTATTTAATTTGTTAATAAATGTAACACATTTGTATGTAATTCTAATTTTTTTGATGTAAGATGCTAGTTACAAAAAGTTACATTACTTTTATATTTTAAGTACAATTAAGGGCAGATACCTTTATAAAATGTTTTACCTTCTTGAAGGCTCTTTATTTTTGGATTCTTATTTAGTCTGTGTGAAGAAAAAAAAAAAAATATATATATATATATATATAAAGAGAGAGAGAGAGACTAAAACATTTACATATAAATTTTATTTCTATAAATAAAAGTTTAGACAGCTGTAACCAGCCCCTCTCTCTCCTTTGCCCATTCCCCCACAAATAAAATTTTTAAAAGTGAATGTCTTAATAGTCTGTCTGATTCAGAATGTTGAGAAAAATGACTATTAACTAATGGTTCAGCATTAGGGATTTGTCAGCTTGTTTCCCATCTAAGATTTTGTAAATTTATATATTTCAGATATATATAAATTTATATAAATATAAAAATATATAAATTATATAAAAAATATAAAAATATAAATTTATATATTTTTTAACCTAAGATTCCTATGATAATATTTGAAGAGAGATAAGGGCGGTACAGTGGGGTCAGGGGACAGTTGGGGTTGGCAGACAAAGAGAGGGAAAGAAGAGAGAGAGCATATTACCAGATTAAAAGTGCCTATTAATATGTATTGTATACATTATTTTGAGCATCTAATATGTTAATATATACTAAGTACTGTTCTATGTACTGAGGATAAAGTGGTGAACAAAACTAAACTAAATTCCTGTTCATGGAGCTTAGAACAAGTCAAAGAGCTAAGAATGCCAGTAGGTAGAGAATAGAGTAGTGAGGCAAAGCCCTTTCGAGAAATTTATGTTTGAGTAGGTTGAATGACATTTAAATATCATAATTTTCTTTTTCTTTTTTTTAACTAATACACTGATTGTTAAGTATTTACTGGGTTCCTGGTACAGACAATACTGCAAATATAACTGACCTATGGATATATAAAACTTGTAAAGATACAAAAGCAAATATGCAAATGTTAGGCAAATGCATAGATATCTGACTATATTTGTATTAAAGTTTGAAAGCAGTATTTGAATTGTGTTTCCTTGCAAGCCAGCAAAAATCACATTTTTGTTTGGTAAGGCGTCTTGGTAGCCAGTGACATCTCCCATGCCTATAGGCTTTCCTGGAAGTAGACAAAACAATGACTATGATCATATCAGTGAGATGGAAACATAACTCCATTCCATTATTTTCAAAACAAACAGGGAGAACAAAAAGCCAACTGTGGAGAGAGATTTTTCAAGTAATTTGGAGAAAAAAAATCTCTATACATGGAGCCAAAATATCTATGTTTATAACCTGGCTCTATGATTTACTATTACATCTCAGACAACTCATTATTTTACCAAGCCCTAGTTTTTCTTTTACTGATTAAACCAACTAATCAGTCACTCAACTAACCAGCAAATTCGTGTTATTTACCTAATACAGAGTTAGCCTTAAGAACCTAAAATGGATACCACAGTCCTTGACTGTGAGAAGTAAAATGAATATATTTACATAAAAACTGAATTATAGGCTGGACGCTGTGGCTCACGTGTGTAATCCCAGCACTTTGGGAGGCTGAGGTAGGTGCATAGCCTGAGGTCAGGAGTCAGAGGCCAGCCTGGACAAAATGGTAAAACCCCGTCTCTACTAATAATGCAAAAATTAGCCAGACATGGTGGCGCACGTCTGTAATCCCTGCTACTTGGGAGGCTGAGGCAGGAGAATCACTTGAACCTGGGAGGCGGAGGTTGCATTGATCCCAGATCGAGCCATTGCACTCCAGCCTGGGTGACAAGAGTGAAACTCTGTCTAAAATTTAAAAAAAAAAAAAAAGAATTATAATATTGTGTGAACACACCTATAATTGCAAAAATGACAAAGTAAGAATAGAGTTGCCAGGAATTCTTAGTGCAGTATAGATATATAAATCTTCCCTCTGAAGATAATAATTTCTTTAATATTTTGATTTATGTAATGTGCTCATGTGTAGAATTAATTTCACTACCCAAATTAAAAGTGGTATGTTAGAATGTATGTTTATATATTTTGTGTATGCATAAACAGAATATCTGTATGTTTATATATATGTAAGATATTTTCAACTCTCTATAAAATATTATTAAGATTATGGGGGGATTCTCTTATGCCCCATTCTCTTTTTTTTGTTGTTGTTGAACACTTCTGTATTGAAATAGACAGAGGCAGCAGGGCCGAGGGCGGGCGCAGGGCCAGTGGAGTGCATCCCCCTTCCTGCTGTCCCTCTGGCCAAGGGGCACAGGCCAGACTTCAAAGCCCTGCTGCGTTTAGGAGAGGTATGCAGGCACGCACTGCAGGCGGGGAATGGGAATTTCTGGATAACTATCTTTCTGTAAGAATAATTTGTGGTTTGGGAGATGGCTCTGAGGAGCAGTTCGGTTTGGGAGGGGATGCCAGCCCAGCTAGTGCAGCCGCCAGTGACGGGCAGGGGTGGAATCACCATCAGTGGTGCCCGCCGACATGCTGGAGAAAGCTGGTGGCCTGGTGTGGACCATGCTGGTAGGAGTGGCGGGGTGGGAGCCCCTGAGCCCGTGGGCCCCTGACGCCCTCCAGGGTCCAGTCTGGCTCACTCAGCCATTCTCCAGGACAGCTGCTGGGGTTGAAGAGCTCAGGGTCTGGCCTCTCAGCATCCACGGTCATGTCTTCGATGTTGGGCCCATCCCTGTCTCGCTGCAGGATGGCCAGGGACTCAGCAGAGGCCCCAATGTGCTTTCCTTCCTCCCAGCTGTCGCCCCAGCAGGGTTTGTCCTCCTCAGGCTGGCTCAGCCGGATGAGGTTGCTGAATTTGGAGTCGGACTTGGAGCCCGAGGGTGGCTTGCGGGCCTTGTGGCGGCCTGCCAGGCTGCTGCTGTAGAAGGCCAGGATGGGCTCGGGGTCCGAGTCAGGCATGTGGTGGCCAGTGATGGCTGCCTTGAAGGGGGCCAGCACGTCGGAGACCACGTCAGTGCAGGTCTCGCCCCACAGCTCGTGCCCAGCCTCTTGCAGACTCAGGTCATCCAGCTGGTTGATGGCTCTTTGCATACCCGGTGCCTTCTCTTTTCTGGATTAAGGGAAACTTTTTAAGCAATCAGCTGCTCCGTTTATTCTTTACAATTGTTTTTGAATATGAAGTTAATAGTAACTATTGGTGAATAATTATAAAACAGCTACAGGCAATTAAAACAAAATGCTAAAGTTCTTTGGCATTTACTTGAATTGAGTCATTTAATAACACTTCAAGGACTGGTATTGAGTTATTTGAAGGTTATATTACAGCTGGCATTTAAATATTTTTCATCAGGAAAAATTTAAGAAAATAGGAAATTTATTTTAGCTATTTATATCCTAGGCCAAATAACTGCTTCTTACATATGCACACTTTCAAGTCAATAAAGAAGAAAAGATTCTAGCAGTCGTATATTATTAGTGGAAGAGGAGCTATAGCATACAAATTTTGAATAAGTTGCTCTCAAAGGACAAAATATTTATTTACTACATAAAGTAGAAATAAGACATAGCATATATCTTTCTGTACTCAATCTCATGAGTACATGTTCATTTATAAGGATTGCCTTTCCCATAAATTAAAATATGATAAATGTAGCATTGATTGCACAAAGGAGAAACAGAAAATGATAATTTTAATTGGATTTCCAATCTCTGTTCCACATCTTTTCTTTTTAATTTGAGAATTATTACAACATTTATATGCTGGTAAAAATCTTCCCTGTGAAGATAATAATAATTTCTTTAATATTTTGATTTATGTAATGTGCTCATGTGTAGAATTAATTTCACTACCCAAATTAAAATCTTGTGTTAGAATGTCTGTATGTTTATGTATGCACGTATGTATGTGTATATATTATATGCACACACATACACGCATATATACACACAGGCTTGAGGAATGTGAATATAAGTATTATTATCATTTGGGGGATAATAATACTGTTACACTGTAAGCTTCTTTTCAAATAAGCAAGTAGAGTAACACATGTCTAGGCATGTTCTCAGTTACACGTTTAAGTACATCGTATGCAGAAAACATGCCACATGATCTTTATTTACACTTGAACTACCCCTCCATGGTTTCCTTATGTGATTTAATTTTCTGACACTACTGCCTTCAACTTCTAAAAACAAATGTGGTACTATGTACATAACATAAAATTTACCATTTTAACTGTTTTAAAGTACATAGTTAAGTAGTGTTAAGTATAAAGGGCAAAAGAACATACTACCCTAAAATATGCCAGTTTAGTATAAAGATCCTTTTGCACTGAAGGCAATTAAGGAAGAGCAGGCACAGGAAACCTCTCTGCTCTTCTCCATCTACCTAAAAGTAGGGCATACATTCAACTTATAAAAGCATCCCCCCACTCTCATACCAGGAGGAGAAGAGCAACCTTTCTTAGCAGAGATAGAAATGCTGCCAAGATGGGTGAGCATAAAGAAATCTAACTGAATAACCTTTGTTATCCATTAGTCTCTCTCCTACGTTACAGAGATTCCCACCCTAGAAGCCCCAAACCCTTTTTTTTTTCTCTTGCCACTTCTCCACAATGTATCACCTTTTTAAAAATGCCATATAAACCCACTGAGTGTAACTACTTTTTTGGGTCTTCACTTTTTTTCTATGAAGGTATCTGTCCACGTAAAAATAAAATGATTTTAATCAAATAAAATGTGTATACCTTTTTCCCTGTTAATCTGTTTTTTGTTATATTAATTCAAAAGCCTCAGTTACAGAACCTAAGAAGGTAGAAGAAAGGCTTTTCTCTTCTTTTTAAGTGAATTCACACTGTTATGCAATGAATCTTTGGAATTATTTTCATTTTCTAAAACAAACTCTGTAGTCAATAAACGGCAACTCCACATTTCGCCAGCCCCTGGCAACCACCATGCTATGTTCTGACTTTCTAAAGATGATATTTTCAGCATCTATCAGGACTTAATTGAGTACCAATGAAAACTAAGATATATGTATATATATATTCCATT
This sequence comes from Ateles fusciceps, assembly GCA_036589455.1. Classification (NCBI taxonomy): domain Eukaryota; kingdom Metazoa; phylum Chordata; class Mammalia; order Primates; family Atelidae; genus Ateles; species Ateles fusciceps. The sequence continues at coordinate 8,529,980 of JAZHEH010001266.1, read as the reverse complement.
ATAAAATGGAATATATATCTACCTAGTATGTGACAGTGTGAATTTAGAAGTGCCATTATATCAAGGCAAGATGAAGGACAGCTTTACAGGAAGGTGTATTTGGAACCAAGCTTTGTAAGATGGATTTGTGTAGAACCAGGCTGACACAAATGAGACAGCAGAGATTGTAGATAAGCAAGACTGTTCTGGTTAGAGGAGGGCCAATGAAGTATTTGTTAAGGAACATGGATAATAGGTAAACAGATATGGAGCCTGGCTATTATTTGGTTTATACGATTAAGAATTTATATATTCAGGTTTACCAAATACCTATTTGTTTTTGCAAATTCTAATTGAGAAAGCAGAAAATCTAATTTTCATTTTCTAAATATACATGGTAATCATATTTTCACTTATATTTTTCCTACTTGAGTTATGTAGGCCTGAAATCGTTTTTAAAATACGATCCACTATCATGGCTGTTAATGTGTTCTTATATTTCTAATGTTTTGTTTTGTTCGCTGTATTTTTGTTCTATGGGATTTAAAGCAAAAATACTCAATTATTTCAACCTCGGTAAAAATTAGAGTTCATAGCAATTAAATCTGACAGGTTTTTTTTTCCCAAAAAAATAAGAACATTTAATAAAGAAAAAGTAATTTTTAAAATGCAGAAGATTTGGATAACCAAGGAATGGAAAATGATGATACCGTTTAGACAGAAGGGACGTGAGGCCTGTGAGAAGAGAAAATAACTCAATTAGAAAGTTTATCCATCCAAGCTCACTGGCCTGTGGAGGATGATGAAGAATCTTGGGAGTAATGTTATTTAGACATTTGATGGTAGGCAATAAGGAGGTTTTAGAACAAAAACATGGTGTGATGGAAATGATATTGAGGAAGAGCTATTCTTGCAGTATTATCTACAAGATGCTATAAATAAGAGAAGCTTGAATTTACTAAGATTCCCTACTGGCTATTATAGTCACATAGATCTGATTGGATGAGGAACTTGTCTAAGATAATGTCCTTAGAAACATAAAGCATATGTAGTAATAAAATGGAGAGAAAGGAAAAACACTGAATTTAAGATACTGTCAGGAGGAGTGGACATGTGGTTGAATGTTCAACTTTATTTGTAAGTGTATTTGTGTATGTGCATTTTAAACCTGAAGCAAATAGGAGAGAGAGAAAGGACTGTAAGTAAAAATTATCCCAAGTATATTTTCAAGTGATTTTCCAGATGGTGACTTACTAGATACAAGGGAAGTCAAAATATGACTCTAATGTTTCAAATCGGGTGACTAGGAGATTTGTGGTATTGCTAACTGATGACTATGTTTGTGTACGTGTATATATGTGTATAAACATACATATACAAAGAGACACACTTAAATGCCACTTTTAATATGGATGGTAGAATTAATTTCACACATAAGAACATTAGATAAATCAAAATATTATAGAAACTATTATTGTTATCTTGAGAAGCAAGATTTTTATCAGCATATGAAAGTTGTGGTAATTCTCAACTTAAAAAGAAGTGTACCAGAGATCAGAAATTCAATTAATATTCTCATTTCTGTTTCTCCTTTGTGAAATCAATGCTGCTTTTAACTGCATATTATTAAAATAACTGTGCAAAACATAATTTTTAAAATCAGCCATTTGAAAGTCAGTCTTTGTGGTTAAAATGTGTATTTTTTTTCACTTACCTCATTAAAAAATATGATTTAAAAAGCAAAAAAAAAATTTTTTTTTAGTAGACATTGCAGATTGATTTAACTTAAGAAAGAAGAGTTCTGTTATTGCTAGAAAAATCCTATGTGGAAGGAAGATTCGACTTCTGTATTAAATTACTTCTCACTGTTTTTTGCCCCAGATGTTTTCTGTGCAAGTATCAGTGTCTTAGGGGAAGGCTAAATTGTTCTACTGCCAACTTATAGTAGAATTTTGCTGAGGAAGAATTTGATTTTATAGTTAGATAGTTTAACTCATGATAGTAAGACATAGTTTTATTGACATGAGAGATGTTAGCATCTGTCTAAAAATTCTCATTGTATATTATAATTACTATTCTCATCAGCTTGCAAAGTCTCCTTGTAGAAACCAGTATACTTTCTGCATGGTAACTGCTGTTTAAATTAGAAAATTTATATTTGAACTTTGAATTTCAATATTTAATGTTGCTATGTAATTTTGTTCATTAAGAATATTGTAAACAAGGCCAAAAATAAGTTGCATTTTCTTACATTCCAAGTCCATCTTGAAATAAATGGAACATATGTAATGGTTATAATTTTAGGATAAAACTATAGGAGTACAAATATATTTTCTACTGTATATCTATGTATTGCATTTATAGTGTCTTATTTTATTTTTCCCCTAAGAAAAAGCATTCTTTCTATTATTTTTTATGTCTTTTTATTTGTCATTTATAGTATAGATACAGATAGAGACGTTTTCACTAAAATGTCATAGGAGGCTTTCTGGTTATACTTGACGAGATAGTTAATTTTCTAAGATAGTGTTCTATCTTCAAATAGAAATGGAAAGATCAAATATAATTGATTGTCTTATAGTCATACTATGTAACATAGGGTTGAATTTCACAATATAAATTCTTAAGTAAAAGTCAAATTTTATATTCTTACAATGTCTCATTTCTACGCTGTATTTTGTGAGAAATTTAAAAGCAACTTACACAGCATAGGGATTAGGAAGATATATCCCCCCATGGCACAGTTTAAACACATGAATTAATAAATACTGTGATAATAGTAAATGCAGCTTAATATCAATATTTATTGGACTTTTAGTATGTATCAGCTATATATTAAATATTTTAGATGAATTATGGCATGGAATTTTCAATAAAAGCCCTAGGAAGTATATCATATGTTTTAATGTTATTGGTTTATAGATTAGGAAACATACTCAGAAAGGTTAAGGAACTTCCTCAGGGTCACGCAGTTGACATTTGACGTAGGGCTGTCTAATTCTGAGTATTTGCTCTCAACCACTGCAGAACACCAAAGAATATAAAAGAGGAAAAGCCAAGGTAGAGAGTTACATTACTAGGAACTTCATGGAAAAGACTAAGCATGAGTTAGCCCTTAAATAAAGGCTGGGTCTTACATAGATAAGGGAGAACACAAAGATTCCATGTGAAAAGACAAAAGTCCCTTTATTATTCCATCTCCTCATGCACAGAATAGAATGATTAAATAGTGTGTGGAAGAGACTGATCTAATATAATAATGAGTTTATTTGGGAGATTATTCATAGTCATGCTGATCTGTCCTGAGTTAAATACTTAAATTACTACTCTTACAGGCTTTAATGCTGTCCATCTGTTATATGACATTTCCCTTTTCTATACTTTTTTCCACTTTTTAAATTATTTTATAATTTCATCAATCCCCTCCCTCACACCTACAATACTTCCTCTCAACCTTCATTCTCACTATCTTACCTTCTGTTTCATTGAGAAAAATAGACACAAAGAAAGCTCCCCTTGGTCTCACCATGGCATCTACCCACTTATTTGAATTTGTAGCCCTTTACTCAGCCTTCTCGCCTATTACTATGAATACATTGTTCAGCCCATCCTTTAGGTGTCCTTCCCTCTTACCTCTTAACTACTGAAGCACAAGTACACTGTGCCAACAATTCTACCCACTTTTTTATTTTTTTAAAAGATGGGGTCTCACTATGTTGCCCAGGCTGGATTCAAACTCCTGGGCTCAAGCAATCCTCCTACCTCAGCCTCCCAAATAACTGGGACTACAGAATTCTGCTTACTTCTTTAATCAGTTTTCTGTCTTGGGTTATTCTTAGCAGCATGAAAACATGCTGTTTATCCTCCCTTTAAAACAAATGTATGAACAAAATACTTCTCTAGAGAATGCTTCTCATGGACATATTCATTTTTCTTTTCTTATTCCAAAAAGTTATTGAAAGAGTTGGCTGTAGTCACTGTCTTGAGCTATCTCCCCACCACCATTTTGTTTGAAATTCCCTGCAGTTGACTTTTACTCCCACAATACCAGCAAAATTGCTATTGCCAAGTTCACTAATGATTCTTATGGTGCTATATTTAACAGTCAATTTTCAGTTGTCATATTCCTTGACTTGTCAGCATAATTTGACACACACAGTTGATTACAATCTCCTTTTTGAAATAAATTTTTCACTTGGCTTTTAAGTCACTACACTGGAATATAATTTTCTCTTACTTCTCTGGTGATTCCTTGCCTTTGTTATTTGCTGACGCCTTTTCACCCTAACCTCAAGTGTAGATATGCCCTAAGGGCAAGGCCTAAAGGTAGTGAGCTGTTGGCAATCATTCCCATGGTTATTTCATGTAGTCTGTCAATGTTCAATATCATTTTAATCTGCAGCCCAGACTTCTGCCCTGATATCCAGAATTGAACATCTAATGATATTCGGGATATCTTCTCTTGACTGTCTAACACTTATCTAAATTTAACTGTCTAACATATCCAAAACTCAGCACCAGATAGTCCCCATAAAGTCTCATCTTTTCAGGAAGTTAATCCTCTTAGAAAACAGAAAATCCATTCTTTCATTTGCTCAGTCCAAGCCAAGAAGTCTCATTGGACCATCTCTTTCTCTTACAGTCAACATCTGGCTCATCATCTCATTAAAAATATTAACTCTTATCATCATCTTCCCTGCTACAATTAATATTTTAGTCTAAGCTGCCAATATTTTTACCTGAATCATTGTAGCAATCTAATACGTGTTTTTGTTTGTTTGGTTTGGTTTGGTTTTTATATGATGATTTTCATTTTCTTAGGCACCCTTCCATCTCTGATCAACATAACATCAGAGTGAGCCTATTAAAATATAAAGTCCTGTTAAATTGTAGATCAATATTTGTGCTTATTTCTTTCAGTCCAAGGCACAGGTGAACCATACCAAGAACAATTCTACTTCAGGACCTTTTTACTTCCTATCTCTCGGCCTGGAGGTTCCTCCTTAATATCCACATGGTTTGCTCCCTTACTTTCAATCTTTGTCATTATGCCTGAGGTTGCAATTTTTTTGAATTTGAAAAATCATACTTGGCAATGACCTTGAGGAGTAGGATATAAACAACACCCACATGCTTAGTGTTCCAATAATGGAACAGTAGACATAAATGGGTTAACTCATTTATCTCTCTGAATTCTTCTTTGGCTAAATTACATAAAATTACTCCCCACCATGACACTTTCTACCCCCTTATTCTGCTGTATTTGTCTGCTTTGTACTACTGACTGCCTAATATAATGAATGTTTTACTTCTTTATTATGAATAAGGAAGTAAAACATACTTCTTTATCACTAAACATAAGTTGATTGATTGCAGAGGTCTTTTTTTGTTATTTATTATATTTTATTTATTTATCTATTTTTTGAGACAGAGTCTCGCTCTGTTGCACAGGCTGGAATGCAGTAACACTATCTTGGCTCACTGCAACCTCCTCCTCCCAGGTTCAAGAAATTCTGGACCAGGCGTGGTGGGTCACGCCTGTAATCCCAGCACTTTGGGAGGCCAAGGCGGGTGGATCACGAGGTCAAGAGTTCAAGATCAGCTTGGTCAAGATGGGGAAATGCTGTCTCTACTAAAAATATAAAAATTAGTCAGGCATGGTGGCAGGCGCTTGTAATCCCAGCTACTCAGAAGGCTGAGGCAGAAGAATTGCTTGAACCCTGGGAGGTGAAGGTTGCAGTGAGCCGAGTTTACACCACTGCACTCAGCCTGGGACAGAGCGAGACTCTGACTCAAAAAAAACAACAAAAACAAAAAAGAAAAACAGAAATTCTCCTGCCTCAGCCTCCCAAATTGCTGGGATTACAAGCACAAGCCACCATGCCTAGCTAATTTTTGTATTTTTAGTAGAGGCAAGGTTTCACCATGTTAGCAGTCTGGTCTGGAACTCCTGACCTCAATTGATCCACATGCCTTGGCCTCCCAAAGTGCTGGGATTACAGGCATGAGCCACTGCTCCCAGCCAATTGCAGAGGTCTTTGTAGGGGACTTTCATCTGTATGGTGGGCACTCAATAAATATTTGTGGAGTGACTTTACAAATTAATAAATGATTATATATATTCTGATAGCACACAGAAGATGTGATAGGCAGAAAAACTTGACTTTGATTTTGTAATCTAAAGATGAACTTAATAGGTTTTTAGATACATACTAAGATGATGAAAGAGGTATTGATCTGTATTGGGATGAGTTAGTGTTTTTTTAATCTATGTTTTCCCCAGCAGGACAGTTTATCCTGGAGCAGAATAAGAAAAAGAGAAATTGAAAATAGTCTAATGTTGGGGATTATTACAGTGTGCACTATAAAAAATCAGATTGTAATTGAGGTCACTGGAATTTACTAATAGCTAAGAGAGGACTAACAAATTGTTACAATTAAAGTTGGAAGTCCTTTTTATAGCATCTATTTATTGAGCAACTACTGGGTGCCCTAGGTGCTGATAAATCTTCTAACTTAAGTCCTCCTCTTCAATATTTAAATTATGCTTAAAAATTAAATCACATTATTCCCAGTTTACAATTAAGGGAACTGAGGGAAGAGAGAGATTTTTATTTGGACTGAACTATTGGAAATGGCTTTCTCCTGTAATTTCTTCTATAATTGCTGCCAGACTGCTCTTTCCAGCCTTTAGATTATTTATCTGCAGTTCTTTGGCCATTTTCAGCTATTTTTAAACTCTCATTTTTAGATACTAAATGATACAGCCTAGTTTTTGGCTAATACTGGTTGGCCTTCATACTCTCCATGCTGCATGCATTTATATTTTCATTTTTTATGAGAAGCATTTTGGAGACTACTTTACTGCAAAATTTTCAACAGACCAATGACTCCCACCTGATTTCTTTCAGTCTCTCTCAGTTCCTGCTTCTGGCAGAACACCATGCAGGTACTTGCTTCTGAGGCTTTCCTTCCTCATCAGACAACCCTATAGAGGAGAGACTTGAGTCCAGTAATTCCTACGATGTCCACTTCCCTGTAGGAATTCATGATTCCTTACCACATCCAGATTTGCCAATGTACTTCTTCAACCACGGACTTGTTTTCCCCAGTAGCCCTTACAATCCCTTTCAAGATGAATCCTGCATTACATGTCTCCAAACATTAAAGAAACCAAGTCATGTTACTTTCCCATTACATTCTGTCAAAACCAAAGCATTATTTTAGGTTATAATTTTATGGCCATTAAATATTTTTAGCAACAGTGAGACGCTCATCTCTAAAAGCAGCTACAACCTCTGAAAATAGGTATTTTAAGATTCATGTCACTTGGTTTAAGAGACGAAAAGTATACTTTTTCCTTTCCCTGGAAGTAGGAAATGCCACCACACACCCAATGCCTTTAAGTTTTCTTACGTCATTGAACTCTTCTCCAAATGTCTTATCTTCTCCCATAGAAATTAGAGATGTGTGATAGAGATTCACAGTTACAATATCAGTAGTGCTGTCTTTCCAGCCACTTCTATTATAATTTGGGGGTCACTTATCACTGGCTAGTCTCACTTTTCATACTTGTTAAAATTCCAGGAAAATGAATTTTTCTTATCTCTATACTTATCACATTTATCTGTTATCACACAGTATATAAGCCTCAAAGTCAGGAATTGAACAACATTCTCTGACTCCAAAGTTATACTTTTTCTGGTGCTTCTTACTTGAGTTTCCTGAGAGGGTAAAAGACACTAAAATATTCATGCAATGAGGAGGAAATGGTCAGGATACTAAGATCATAAAGGGTGAGCATAAATCTATGAAATGCTGCAGTGTTCTTGGTTCAACAACTGTATTCCCATTATCCAATAAATGTGTTCTATATTATTAATGAATATTCTGCTAGAATGGATATTTCTACATTTAAGAGATCTCAAAGTTCATGCCAGTTGCATGAAGATGATTGAAGTAATCTGGAGTAGAAAGGAAAATAAAAGTGAGTCCCACACTGGTATCATTTCAGGGAGTTCAGAATTGGTATGCATTGTGGTAGGAGTGGGGGACAGGAGAGAACAGGAATGATTAAGTGGGTGTCTGAGACAGATGGTGTGGACTTCAAATAAAGAAACCGAGAGGGTGGTGGATAAATAATGACGAGAGTAGCATTGGAAAGTAAGGAAAAACTGGACAATTCTATCTAAAGAATTCAGGGAATAAAGGATGAAATCAGATCTTTAAATGTTTACTACCTTTAATTATTTAAATGATGTGACAAAAATAACACTTGGAAAATCATTTTTAAATGTTTTTGTTATAAACTTATAAACAAGAGCATCAGTTTATAGGAAAAGATAAGGCTGAACAGCATAACAAAATCAAGTGTATTTTTTTCTTTTGAAAAATTATGTTGTGATTTTTTCATTCTAACATAAATACTCTAGTATCAGAAATGAACAAACAACAACCAAGCACTAGAATGAGGAGAAAAAATGTCATTACAATGGAATTTGTGAAAAAGAAATTGTTGCTGACAAAAGAATCACCAATTTGGCCAGGCGCGGTGTCTCACGCCTATAATCCCACCACTTTGGGAGTGGATCACAAGGTCAAGATATTGAGACCATCCTGGTCAACATGGTGAAACCCTGTCTCTACTAAAAATACAAAAATTAGCTGGGCCTGGTGGTGCGTGCCTGTAGTCCCAGCTACTCGGGAGGCTGAGGCAGGAGAATTGCTTGAACCCAGGAAGCAGAGGTTGCAGTGAGCTGAGATCACGCCACTGTACTCCAGCCTGGGTAACGAGCAAAACTCCATCTAAAAAAAAGAACCACCAATTTGTGTATGTGAGGAAATAGCTATTTAATTGTTAAATTTTTGTGTCATGTAGAATTCTTAAATAACATAATAATATTTAAAAAGTCACTGAATGCCTTTTATAAACAGTTTTGATCATCTGAGAGCCTATTCAGCTGTGAGTGATTTTTTAACCAAAGTAAGTTGCTTCAACTTTGTGCTTAATAGATGGTGTCACAAGACTGCAGCCCAGAAAACAGGATGCTGAAGGACATGAGATGTACATGAGATACACATGTTTCAGTCATAGCCTGAGTATGGTAGATGCAGTCTAGGAGAACTTGGCTGGGAACACAAGACCATGTCTTCATATTCATGGTCAGTTTTTACCATTAGAAAACAGTACTAACTAAAGTGTTAGTTTAGTGTCACTTTTAAATATATGAATGTATTTTACACCTTCTTTATTGTGTAGATGAGGTAATGGAAGTCCATAGTGGTGAGCTGAGTTTTCTGAAGCTGTTTATGAAAAAGAACAAAACTCTGTCTCAACCCACATTCTTTAGTATGAGTGTTCTGTCGTTCATCTCACTGCTGTTGTCCATTTGAAACCCAGACTGTGGCAGCTGTGATGATTGGGGCAGTTTTCTATTTGGCATGCAGTAGCAGCGATGGCTGTGTGTCCCTTCATATTCTTTAGCATAATCAGAATCATATCTGTACAGTAACAACCCTGAAGCTATCTTAGGACAGGGATAGTGAATATACATGAACACCTTAAGAAATAAGTTAATAACAGTGGGAAGTTAGTAGAAATGGTGGAGTTTAAGTAGGGACACATAGAAGTACCTGTTGTAAACTGGGTTTTGAAATAATGGGCAAGAATTCAGGATAACATTTCTAAAAGTGGTTCCTCTTTCATAAGCTGTGTTCCTAGTTCCCACTCTATATTTCATAGGTCTTAGTTTTTTTTATTTATCAAATACCAGTATTGACTTTGGTATCACCCAAGATTTCTTCTAGCTGTAGGATTTCATCTTAAAATGAAGATTTCTTAAGATATAAACTCTTCCTAATTAAGATTTCTGAACCATTTGGCATGCCAAATAGTACAAAGCTTTATATCATACTGAATCACAGATGCTAAAGTATTTATAAAACAGTTTAGTAGGCATCAATGTAGGCATAGTGTAGGCATTACATAGAATTATTCTAATGTCCCAACATATGAGACAGGAAAACATAGTCTAGAATTGATCATGAGGAAAAAAATCCGTGAATCTAGAAATTCACAATATTTATCAGGAAAAACTGGTAATAAGGGTAAATTACCATAAAGCCCCAAAAGGTGATCTTTGGGCAATTAATAGCTTAAATATAAATGAAATATACATAGATCATGTATAGCATTCTATTTCTGTGTTACATTAATTATATTTGAAATTTGGAATTATAGCTTAAATATTTAAAATATTTATATGATTTCAACAACTAGGCATAACTTTGTATAAGAGGTAATAGAAGCATGAGATACTTGTCCTTCAAAGAAAGATATGATAGATTCATTAAAACACACACGAAATCTAAACTTGGTATTTAGAGAAACAATGTATATTGGATGGGAGATTCAGGAGAACAAACTCTGTTGACTAAACAGAGAATTGTTATGTTAAATTAAAAGGTTTTTAAAATTATCTACTCAAAAAGTACTTGTAGTTTTAATACTGAAAATTTCTTTGTAAGGAACATAAGAAAAGCATGTGATGTGGCAGCCTCAAATAATAGCAATTTAAATTTAGAACTTGATTATACAATGGATATTTGAATTTGAGCACACACTCATGTGCACAGTCTATACAAATTTAGAATTCAGAAAATCAAATAATCAGCCATGTTATTTATAAAAACTAAAAAAAAAGCACATTTTTTTGGTTGATAGTAAGTCATAAGTTTAAGGAGGACATGGTTTGGGTCTGGTTTATTTTTTAGTTTAATAAAATTATAATATCCAGCAATGTATCTGAAAAATAGTCTCTTCAATAACAGTATCTTTAATACATTAATAAATGCATTGTTTCAAAAACTGAAATCCAAGTGAAACTCTAACACAAAATGAAAAATGTGTCTCCTGTTCCAAGACTGTTCCAAAAAAATTTCAAAGGAGAAAAGCACAAGGAAATAGTATGATGCTACTTTCTCAGTTTTAAGTGAGTGTTAATGTGAGAGAAAAATCCACAAAAATATTTATCTAAAGAATAGAATATGACCTAACAGGTGTCAATCAGAAGACTGATATTTTTGCTTGGGGAACTTTCACCTCCTTCACTGTCTTTTAAGACAAAACTCATCAATAATTTGAAGGAACCATTCTGTTTGTCTGTTTTCTTTCGAGGAAAGTCCTTTCCATTTAAAGTTTCTTTTTTTAAATTTTTCCTGTTTTCTTCACACGTTAGGTAATTATCACCATTTTCAGAGATTGGTAATTAACTGAGACATATGTACATGCTTACACTTACAGCCTCATTATATTATCAAAATACAAAGAAAATTAGCTTTAGAAAGGATGAACCATTGATTTGGGAATTTAATCATTTAAGATGTTCTTTAATGTTTATTTACGTTTTATTATTTGTGTTTATTTTAAAGTTAGTTTTCATTAATATTTAGAATTCTTGCAATTTAACTTAATAGGAATAGGTGCAACATAGCATTCTGATTCCTCATAGGGAAATAATTTAAAGACTATTCTGGATCTTTCTGTCAGAAGAGGAGGAAGTCTAAAAGAAGCGTTACCCAAGGGCACTGATTGTGGTTTGGGGCTGGAATAAGTGGAATTAGATCAAGATCTGGACTCCAAGCTGAGGAGAAAATTACACAAAGAGAAAGCTATTAGCAGAACTCAGTAGAAAGGATATCACTGGGTCAAACTCCACAGGTGGAAAAGATTTTTGATTGATTACAAATTCAAGAGAATACTGAGAGGAGGCAGTTCTTGCTTGGCATCTTTGGGCACAAAGAGTTTATTATTTAAAGCTCTGTGTAGGAAGTTTGGATGTCATGACCTGTGTCTGGTACACTGGTCAATTTTTCCTAAGGTCTCACATTTCTAAACAAAATAACTTTTTGTTTGTTCCAAAAGATTTGTATAGAGGAACTCAATTCAGTTACTAAATAAATATTGTTGGCTGGGCACGGTGGCTCATGCCTGTAATTCCAGCACTTTGGGAGGCTGAGGCAAGTAGATCACCTGAGGTCAGGTGTTCGAGACCAGCCTGACCAACAAGGTGAAACCTCGACTCTACTAAAAATACAAAAATTAGTCGAGCAGGGTAGCAGGCACCTGTAGTCCCAGCTACTCTGGGTGCTGAGATTGGAGAATCGCTTGAACCCAGGAGGTGGAGACTGCAGTGAGTCAAGATTGCACCACTGCATTCCATCCTGGGCAACCGAGTAAGACTCCATCTCAATCAACCAATCAGCCAATAAGTCAATATTGTTAGGGTCTGTCAGGTTCCAGGAATTGTGCCAGATCCTGTGATTGAAATTATGAGTAAGACATATTCCCTGCCATTGTGGGATTTACCTTGTAGTTGAGGAAAAGTCAAAAGTATACAAAAACCACCTTGTATATTAGAGAACATAGCATGATCAATCGATCTGTTTCTCCAATAGGCACATATAGCATTTTAAAAAATTGTATTCTTCTAGGGTCCATAGAGGAATTCTATTACTGAGCTTTGTTGATTAAGCAACTTTCAGATAGTAGTTCAGATATTTGAAAGGTTATTTAAAAAGGCAGCGTCTTCTTTAAACAAGCTTTTCAGGGTGATCACTGTAACAGCAAACATCTCCTTTGCATGTCAAATTAAGCAAAAGCTTTTCTTTTACTCCTTTCCTTTCCATTCCCCTTTTCTTTACCACTTCAGCCCAAAGCCCTTAGGTGGCGCTGAACAGAGGGAAGGCAATGGTCATTTGAGTAGAGAGACAAAACTTAATGCAGGGAGAGAAGGCATCCATGTGTGACCACAGATGTGGGTTTAAGGAGGCAACCACATGGGCCCAAGCAGGTTGAGGATAGAGTCCTGGCAGAAAGACAGCCTTGTTTGGGGGGGTGAGAACCTGTACAGGTTGGGACTGACAATCCAATGGATGGTACCCTGTCATGGCATGTCAGAACCTGAGCAGGGTAAGGAAGGCATCCTTGTAGGAGGATTTTTCAAAATGCAGTGTAAGAGCCTGAGCAGAGTAAAGAGTACTTTCACATGGGAAGAGGACTTTCACCCAGCGAAGTTGGAGTGCCAAAGCCAGGTCAGGTGGAGAGGGCATCAGTGCATGGCAAGAAACTGTTTGGCCTAAGGATCTGAAGTCCAAGTGGGGTAGGTATGTTGTCCATGCAGTAACTGACCGAGGCAGGGTGTGGTATGGAACCTGGGCAACATGAAGTGGCCTGGTGTATGGCAGGAAATTTAAAGGCAATCTATTGGCAGAATTCCCTCTTCCCTTCAGAAGAGGTGTCTTTATCTATTAAAGCCTTCAACATATTGGATGAGATGCACCCATATTATAGAGAGTAACCTACTTTACTTAAAGGCTACCAATTAACCTAATTTCATCTAAAAAATACCACTGTAGAAACATCTAAAATGATGTTTGACCAAATGTTTTCGTTCATTAGTGTTGCTACAAAGGAAAACTTGAGGCTAGGTCATTTATAAGAAAAAGAGATTTGGCTGGGCAAGGTGGGAGACCTGTAATCTCAGCACTTTGGGAGACCAGGGTGGGCGAATCACAAGGTCAGGAGTTCAAGACCAGCCCAGCCAACTTAGAGAAACCCCATCTCCAATAAAAATACAAAAATTAGCTGGGTGTGGTGGCAGGCACTTATAATCTTAGCTACTCAGGAGGCTGAGGCAGGAGAATCACTTGAACCTGGGAGGTGGAGGTTGCAGTGAGCCAAGATTGTGTCACTGCACTGCAGCCCGAGTGACAGTGTGAGACTCTGTCTCAAAAAAAAAAAAAAAAAAAAAAAAAAAAAAGATTTATTACTCCATACAAGAATCATGGTGCCAGCAAATGCACCTGGAGAGGGCCTCAGGCTGCCTCTACTCACGGTGCAAGGGGAAGGGGAGCCAGTGTGTGCAGAGATGACATCTTGAGAGAGAAGACGAAAGAGAGAGAGAGAAAGGCGGGAGGTGCTAGGCTCCTTTTAACAACCTGTTCTCTCAGGAACTGATACTGCAACAACTCCCTCACTTCCCCCCTACCACCACAGGGGGTACTAATCATGAGGGATCCACCTCCATAACCCAAACATATCCCATTAGGCCTGTCTCTAACACTGGAAATCAAATCTCAACATGAGTTTTGGAGGGGAAGGGTCAAGCAAACCATATCCACACTATAGCAACAAATATCTCAGTATTTTAGCCTACTCAAGTTGATAGCGTAACATTTGGGAAGTAGGCTCTGAGGTATAAGTAGTCTCACTATGGCTGATTTTAAGCTATCAACTTCACATCACTGGATGTAAAGTACAGAAGAATTATATGAACATAGCCAGCTCTTGTGAGCAGTTATTAGCCAGCTGCAGCATACCACTGAGTTGACTTGAGTTGTGATGATGTCTGAATGGAATCTTCGTCCAACCCTATGGAAGGTTTTGAGGATGGGACACCCTTCAGAACTGTCCCATATTTGTTCAAGTGAGTCAGATCACTATGCCCTGAATCAGTCAATCATTGGATTCAGGGTGCCTTCAGAAGGGAGCAAGGATTTGAGGAAGGCAGTTCTCTTCCATTTAGGCAGGGCTGATAACTGGAGCTATTCACTGGCAGCACTCCCAGTAAGTTGAGTAGTAAGTTATTATTGGTGGATGAGGATCTAGGCAGCACATTGTAGCATCATAGAACCCACCGTGTTCAGTGATGAATCTCTATGATTAGGTCTCACCAAATCCATAAGAAGAAATTGGAGACTGACTCTCTCTTACTCTCTCTCATAGTGACATCTGCCACTATGCTTTCTATGCTGCCTCTCTTGTAGAAGCAATCCAGTTAGGATAACAACATAATTTATTGCTCAAACTGGGCTCTTTGGGGAGTAAAAGAGGAGCTATTATAGTTATTCCATGAAACAGTTGTAGACCCGAGTAAATCATATGTATGGTCACTGTAAACAAAGTGGCTAACAGTCCAGCATCAAATCTCCTACCTCCCCCTTACTGAATACGGTTCAGTAAAGAACTGCTCAGAGAGAGAAAGAGTAAGAGAGAGAACCCAGTCACATCCAGAGTACTATGGAGCAGAAACACAGCTGCTGCAAAGAATGAACTTCAGCTGAATTTCAGGCACACCAAGACTCAACTGAATTTGAGCCAGACCAAGACTCAAATTCTAAAAGTATTCTTTACTTTTTATCAGCCTAATTGAGTCAAGGAACTAGTCCTTCATCATAGAAAGTGTGTAGTTTTAATTGATAGGCCTACTGTTTTAGTCAGGGTTTCCAGCTGCAGAAAAGAAAGATAATTTGCCTTTTTGCCTTCTTGTTCTACCTGGGACCTTAGCCAATTGGATGGTGGCTGCCCACATTGGATGAAGGCGGATCTTCCTTACTCAGTCCACTGAGTCAAATGCTAATTTCTTCTAGAAACACCCTCACAGATATACCCAGAAATAATGTTTTTCCAGCTATTTGAGTATACCTTAATTCAGTCAACTTGACACATAAAAGTAACCATCATACCCACCAACCTCAGTAAGGGAGAGGTTGGAGATTTGATGCTGGACTGTTATCCACTTTGTTTACAGTGACCATATATATGATTTACTTGGGTCTACACCTGCTTCATGAAATAACTATAATAGCTCCTCTTTTACTCCCTAAAGAGCCGAGTTTGAACAATAGATTACATTGCTATCCTAATTGGATGGCTTCTACAAGAGAGGCAGCATAGAAAGCATAGTGGCAGATGTCACAAACTTTCAGTGGCATTTAAAGCCTGGGAAAAAATAATAATACCTTTTAAGACAGTAATTGGAATTAAATAAGATGAAATATGCAAAAATATACAAGCTAAATTATTGGAATAGCACCTAAGTATTATTATATTTTCCTTGTGATGGCATTTTATACTGCCCCCCAAATGACTAAATATTAAAATGTCCCTAAAATAGAATTCCAACATGAAAATATCCAGCACCAATGTAAAAAGAAAGAAATGATTGATTTTTTTAACAAATGAATACTCTGGAACAGCTTATGTAGTATGCTGGAAAAGCTTTCAGAGTAGAAGTCTTGGGTCAAACCCAAAATCTTATAAGTAGTAGTTGTGTTTGGGCAATTTGCTTAAACTTTCTCAGCTTTGGGTCTCTCAATTACTGGGTTGTAAATTATCAAAAGGATATCTTTAAAGTCCATAGTGTCTTCCTGGCCTTATTAGACACTCAGCAATGTTAATTTTCCTCCTCTGGATGAGAAAAGTGACTGAGATTAGGAATATTTTTGAGATCAAACGACTACATGGAGGGCTTGGAAGGAGTCTTCCAAACTTCTCAAAGCAGAGAGTCTTCTGTCCTCAAACTCTCCTTATCAAATAATAAAATTCTTATTTATGGGGAAGGATGGGATGGGATTAATACCACCTACTACTCTAGAAACCTGTTCTCAATTCCACTCTCCTTCTACCTGCTCCACCAGCAGCATTTCCTTAAGGCCTGAATGACAATATGTATAAAAGCATATATACATTTGTGTGTTTTCAATTTATAAAAATGGTTTTACATATTGCATCTCAGTTGAATATCAAAACAGTGCATGAGTTGTCAATTCATGTGTTAGTCCCATTTTACAGATAGGAAATATGAAATCCCAAGAGGTTACTTGACTTGCCTGGATAATACAATAACTGGAAGAGACAGACAGGATACGAACATAGTTTTCTTAGCTCTAAAGTGAATGATTTGTCTACTTTGGAACACTGAAGTCCTTGACTCTAAAATAGGAGCTCCTGGATGTGTTATTAAGACAGGCACAGTGAAGTGTGAATACATGAGTGCTAAACTGTTTCTCAGCTTGTTTTATCAGCTATTTCAAGACTACTTCCACTTGAGAGTTTTGTACTTCTAGCCTGCTGTGAGTCACTAATGATATAATCCATTTTGGAATGGTGGTAAATTATGGGTTGTGGTAACTCTGTTATGAGCTTATTATTATTAATTATTTGCCATCACTTGCCATCTCAATTGTGTTTTGTTCAGTAAACATAGTATCTGTGCTCAATACAAGAATTAAATCTCTATCACACACACACACACACAAAGCCAAGAAATGAGTTTTACTTTTACTTGACCTTAAGTTTGAGCATCAAACATGAACCTGGATTCCTGAAAAAGTGAGTTTCTGACTATCTTTGCCAAATATTTTTGAGGGTGAATTTCAAATGAACATTTCTAATAAAAATGTTATTTTAAAAAATTTATTTTTACAGTTGCATAATAGATGCATATCGTTTAGGGGTACCTGTGATAATTTAATACATTCATGTAATTTGTGAAGATCAATCCATTGCCTTATATATTTGTCTTTTCCTTTTGCTAAACTTTCAAATTATTCTCTGCTAGCTATTTTGAAATCTATAAATTATTTTGAACTATTGTTACCCTAGTAATGTATCTAACACTGGGTCTTATTCCTTCTATCATACTGCTTTTTGTACCCATTAATCAACTTTCCTTTATCTTCCCTCCCCCACTACCCTTCTGCCTCTAGTAATCACCAATCTATTTTCTGGCTTCATGAGAATCATATTTTTTAGCTACTACTCATCAGTGAGAACATGTGGCATTTATCTTTTTATTCTTGGCTTATTTCATTTAGCATAATGACCTCAAGTTCCATCCATGTTTCATTCCTTTATATGGCTGAATAATATTCCAGTGTGTGTGTGTGTTGATGGGCACTTAAGATTGATTCCATATTTTGGCTATTGTGAATAGCTCAGCAATAAACATAGGCATACAGAGATCTATACAAGAAAATCTGTACAACACTAATGAAAGAAATTGAAGAGTGCACAAAAAATTGATAGATAGCCTATGCTCCTGAATTGGAAGAATTAATATTGTTAAAATAGTAAATACTACCCAAAGCAATTTACAGATTCACTACAGTCCTCTCAAAATACCAATGGCATTATTCACAGAAATAGAAAAAATCTTAAAATTTATATAGAACTACAAAAGACCCCAAATAGACAAAGCAATCATGAGCAAAAAGAACATGAGTAAAGCTATAGGCATCACATTACTTGACTTCAAAAGTTACTGCAAAACCATATTAACCAAATCAGCTTGGTACTGGCATTAAAACAGACATATAGAGAAATTGAACAGAATAGAGAACCCAGATATAAATCCACATATTTTCAACCTACTTATTTTCAACAAAGGTGTTGAGAACATACATCAGGGAATGAACAGTCTCTTTGATAAATTGTGCCAGAAAAACTGGATAATTATCTACAGAAGAATGAAACTAGACCCCGATTTCTCACCATACACCCAAATCAAATCGAAATGGATTAAAGACTTACATCTAAGACCAGAAACGATGAAAGTACTGAAGAAAACATTTAGGAAATGACCCAGGATATAGGTCTGGATAAATATTTTCTGTGTAAGACTGTGAAAGCTCGAGTAACCAAGGATAAACAGACAAATGCAATAACATAAAGCTAAAAAACTTCTGCACAGCAAATGTAACAATCAACAAATTGAAGGGACAACCCACAGAATGAGAGAAACTGTTTGCAAACAACTCATGGGACAAGGAATTAACAACTCAATAACAAAAGAAAAATCTGATTACCAAATGGACAAAAGGTCTGCATAGACATTTCTCTAAAGAAGACATACAAAAGGCCATCAAATATATGAAAAATCTTCAACATCACTAATCATCAGAGAAATGTGAAGCAAAACTTATAATAAGACATTATCTCACCCCCAGTTAAAATGACTTTTATCAAAATATAAGCAATAATAGAAGCTGGAAGCTGGCACAGATGTGGAGAAAGGGGAATGCTCATACACTGTTGGCAAGAATGTAAATTAGTACAGCCACTCCAGACGGTAGTATGGAGATTCGTCAAAACACTAAAAGGAAAACCAGCATATGATCCGGCAAGTTTACTACTGGGTGTATATCCAAAAGAAAGGAAAACAATGTGAATGTTCTTTGAAGTTAAATTAGATATACATAATTTAATTGTGATGAGTTTGCAATTTATGATTTTCTGGATTTGTTTGCAAAGAGAATTTAAGATACATTAAAATTATGCCATCTCTTGTCTCCAGATTTTTTAATGATTGCCATTCTAACTGGCGTGAGATGGTATCTCAATGTAGTTTTGATTTGCATTTCTCTAATGACCAGTGATGATGAGCATTTTTTCATATGTTTGTTGGCCTCATGTATGTCTTCTTTTGTAAAGTGTCTGTTCAACAGATGCTGGAGAGGATGTGGAGAAATAGGAACACTTTCACACTGTTGGTGGGAGTGTAAATTAGTTCAACCATTGTGGAAGACAGCGTGGCGATTCCTCAAGGACCTAGAAATAGAAATTCCATTTGACCCAGCAATCCCATTACTGGGTATATATCCAAAGGATTATAAAGCAATCCCATTACTGGGTATATATCCAAAGGATTATAAGGACACATGCACACGAATGTTCATTGCAGCACAGTTTACAATAGCAAAGACTTGAAACCAACCCAAATACCCATCGATGATAGACTGGACAGGGAAAATGTGGCACATATACACCATGGAATATTATGCAGCCATCAAAAACAACGAGTTCGTGTCCTTTGTAGGGACTGGATGAACCTGGAAACCATGATTCTCAGCAAACTGCCACAAGAACAGAAAATCAAACACTGCATGTTCTCACTCATAGGCGGGTGTTGAACAATGAGAACACATGGACACAGGGAGGGGAGAATCACACACTGGGGTCTGTCGGGGGGGGGAAATGGGGGGAGGGACAGTGGGGGGGTGGGGATTTGGGAAGAGAGAGCATGGGGGAGAAATGCCACATATAGGTGATGGGGGAGGAAGGCAGCAAATCACACTGCCATGTGTGTACCTATGCAACAATCTTGCATATTCTTCACATGTACCCCAAAACCTAAAATGCAATAAAAAAAAAAATTATGCCATCTCAACCCCTTCACTGATTGGCTGGATGCTCCAAGTGGATTTAGCTAGACAGTACCTCAGAGTGTTTGCAAATGCTTAATCAAATACTGGTATTCCTGTTAGGGGAATGTGAATAGGGCAGATGCAATTATAATCTAAGCTGGGGTGAGCAGTTCTACTCTAGGTCACGACATCTATGAAACCACACACAAAGCAGACACTGATGTGTATAATCAAAGACTCTCAGAAACAACTGAACTCTGGAGTGTAGAGGGTAATACTAAATAAGAAATTCAGGGAGATAAATCTGAGGGTTTTTTAAGCTAACCTAACAGTTCCATGAGCAAGTTAGAAAGCATTTAATGAAGTATACACACACGAACTTTGAAAAGTGAACACTAACTTGTCTAAAATAATGCTTTCTAGTCAAAGAAGGCTTTTAAGAAAGATGAGTTTTGGAGTGTTTGAGTTTATTAGGTTTACTTAAAGATATAACCTTTATTTCCATTCTTCTTTGTAAGGTTATACAGGAAACTTGACATTTGGTTAATTGACTTTTTACATTTCTCGTTGGGAAGTAAAACTGAAGCTTTATGAAAATTCAAATCAATTGCATATATGGGATTTTTGGTTTTGCTATGTCTCATTATTCATTGACGCCTACAATAGAACATTATCATGTTTTTCTAGCTGCATGTCTATTATTATAAAAAATGTTTTCAGTCTTGGGAAATGAGGAAAATCTTCTTAACATAACTATATTGCGCTCCATATACTTGATTAGAAAGCTTTTGCATTTTAAAAAGAAATTTACTAGAAGTGAAAACTTGAGCTGATATTTTATTTCAATGTGGTTATAATAACCAGTATATTTTCCTTGAGAAAATAATGAATAATATTCCCTAATGTTTTGTTAATTTGATTAGGCAGGTTGTAAATTCAGGTTTTCTGATTTTTGAGAGAAACACTGAGCCAAACATCTGCATATTCTTACCCAATGAATACAGATCTCTGTTGGGAACTTAACTCATAATTGGAGGAATTCTAGCATTCTCTTTTCATTTTCTGGAACATTTTAGTGTATCCAGTAAACACATCAGTATGTGACATAGTTAATCTGTTCTTTTCAGCTGTTCTCCTGATCAATACTGTGATCAAATCAATTTATAAAGATCCACATAGATCATGTAACATGACACTTTTGACGTAATGAGATTCATTCATTTTGTGTAGAAAGACATGAGCCTTTCTACTATCTGAATAGCCATATTTTCATACAGATACTTAATATGAACTGTGTTAGTCAGGTGGCAGAACTGAAAACTATTCTGGAGGGAATAATTGAAGCTAAATGGGATCCTTAGTGCTAATTTGGAACAAGCAGGATATTTTTACCAAGCAGTATGGGGATTCTTAACCTTTAAATGCCACAAGCTCCTTGGAAAACCTGGTTAAAGCTATAGATAACTTCTCAGAATTAATTTTCAAATGTACAAAATACCAAAAAAAAAAAAAGAAAGAAAATTATATTGAAATATGGTCACCAAAATAGTTTAAAATAAATGTGTAATAGGGTAATATGTACTGTAAAATTATCTCTATCCTGAGGTACTTGTAATAACTATCATAATTTCAAAATAGTAATGAGCATAGATGATAATCCAAGATATGTGCAACTATAATAGGCTCATAAAAATATCTACGATTTATGTTATTGATAAAGTACCAGTTGTTACAGTATGTCTGTGGTTGCTTATAGTCATAATTAAAGTAAATGTTGTTTCTTACTTAGAAATTAAGGTAACATATTTCTCCCATCCAAGTTTATGAATTCTAAACATGGACCACTGTCAAGGTAGTAAAAAAAAACAAGATAGGAAACCTTGTATTAATGATTTCTTTGAGAAGCAGAAGTGATAACGATAATATTAGACTATGCTACATAGATCAGTATACACACAGATGTAAAAGATAGAACATAACCCATTTTGTACTAGAATTTCTGGCTCTTTGGTATGGGAATCTGTTCCTCTGAGAAGTCAGCATGATGCAGAGTATTTTTGTTTAAGGTCTAATAGAACATATAATTTAATTAATAAATAATCATTTTAAGAATTCCTGATATCAAAAGAATAAAAAAGGCAGCTGTTTGGTTTAAGGTACATGTTTATTACGGATAATGGTATTAATGATGTTACATAAAACCAGGAAGAGGAAAATCATGGTTAAGATGTTCATTTAGTTTGTAGTGTTTCTGTTATGGCTAGTGTGCTATTCATATTCCCCTAAAATGCTGATTTTGAAAAGATCTTTAATATATTTCATTTAATCTGTCAACTAAAGTAAAGGGAAAATTCTTAATAAAAATGCTTAGTGACTTCATTTTATTTAAAAATTTTCTTAGCCCAAATTTATGGTTTTGGTTATCTAGGCTATTGTTACTTAAATTGTGGGCCAGGAGCAGCAGCTTCTGCAACTGCCTGGGGATTTATTAGATATGCAAATTCATGAGGCCCCTCTCCACTCCAGTCTTACTGAGTCATCATTTGGAGGAGTATGAGTAAGGAATCAGTCTTTTAAGAACCACAGATAATGTTAAACAACAAAACTTGAATTAACTGCCAATATTTAAACTTAGAAATATTTTACATTAAAAGAATTCAGAATGCTAATCTCAAGAAAAGAAACTGACAAAACAAGGATCTGCTGTGGTACATCCAGACAGTGGTATATCATTCGGTTTTAAAAAGAAATGAGTTCTCAAACCACAAAAAGCCATGGAGGAACCTATAATGCATATTGCTAAATTAAAGAAGACAATCTGAGAAAGGCTATATACTGTATGGTTTCAACTATATGACATTCTGGAAAAGGCAAATTACAGAGACAGTGAAAAAGCCATGATTTCCAGAAGTTGGGGAGTGGGAAATGAATAGGTGGAACATAGGATTTTAGGGCATTGAAAATTCTCTTGTGATACTGTAATGGTGGATACATCTCATTATTCAATGGCGAATCCATACATTTGCCAAAACCCCCCCAAAAAAATACAACATCAAGAGTGAACCGGACTGTAAGCTATTGGCTTTAGTTTATAATAATGCATCACTATTGGCTCAACAATTGTGATCAATGTAGCACATTAATGCAACATGTTAATAACAAGGATACTGTTACTAATATTCTGTCTTTTTTTCTTGAGATTAGCAGTGGGGCAGTGGACTAGGGGAAAGGGAATACATGGGAATGCTCTGAAGCTTTCTGTAAACCTAAAACTCTAAAAATAATGTTATTTAATATATGTATACATACATAGATGTTTGCCTACATATATACATATGAGACAGAGAGAGAGACCAGACCTAAAAAAAAATCTGGCAACACTGGGCTAGATTTTTGTGTAATAGCATTCCACAGCTGAGTATTAGTCACCCCCTTTTGAAGGGCCAAGCACACACCAGTTTGCCTCAATGCCCAAGTTGCCATTTTAAGAATTTGATTTATATACTCCTGGCTTCTGAACCTTTATGACTCAGGTAACTCAAGAGCAAGTTTTAAGAGCAGAATTGCATTGGTAATTGCAATGCTCTGGAGAACTCTGGGAGAGGATACCATGGCCATCATCTTCTGCTACTGCTACGCTTACCTGTGGTCATTGCTGCAGTTGGGCCATGAACCATGCCAATCTTTATTTACCTCTATTAGATAGGGGCTAAGATATGGTAGCAACTTGCTGGAGGTCATATAAGTATACTGAATGGAAGAGGGTACTCAGAAATCACCAGCCTGTGCCAAATTGTTTCTGGTTACTTTTGCATTTGATAGATTTGGCAGATATTTTTCAAATGGAAATTAATGTGAAGAAACATTATCTAAAACATGGGAAGTGCTCAGTGAGGAAAACACTAAGAATTAAGCATGTCTTCCTCTCACTCACCCTGCATATGGAGTGGGTATTATTCAAGTCTGCTTTCACTCTTCCAGTTCCATTGTCTTCATCATTTGCTGCCTGAGGGTTTGCAGTAGCTTCTTAATTTATCTCCCTGTTGCCAGCATTGTGGTCAATGTCCTTTCCCATTCAGCCAGCTCCAATTTCTTTCAGGAGGCTGCCAGAATTGTATTCTAAATGCAAATAGTAATCATGTGGCTCCCTAACATCTTTCACTGATATTCTAGTCTAACTGCTTTAGCATCATTTAAAACTCCTTCAGACAGCTTTTCTAAGTTTATCTGCAGCCTCTGTCCCTGTGATGCCTTAGGATCCAATCACACAGAACCAACCTGAGAATTTTAGAGCTCTCAGTTTTTTTTCTTACTGATAAAACTCTTTTACCATGGTGTTCCCTTTGGTAAAAATTTCCTTTCTTGGCACGTCTGCTCAATAAACTCTAACTCATCCTTCATGTCCCAACAAAATTATCCCTCCCTCTGAAACTCCTTCTACTCTCTTAACTCTATCCCAGGTATGGTAAGTAGTAACCATTATCAAAACATTCTGTTTATACCTTTTTGATAGCATGTATTATATAGTTTGTTATGATTAATTTTACTTGTCAGTTTTCCTCATCTGGAGAATAAATCAGAGACTATATTTTTTGTATATTTTCCTAGCCTATAGTAAATATTAAGTGTTCAGTGAACAAATAGATATGAGCAAATGAGTGAATGAATCTACATGTAAAATATATGATGCTGTTTTATTATAATTAAATTATGAAAAGGTAAATTTGCTGGTACATTACACATATGATTTAACTTCCTATTAATTCTCTCATACTCATTTTAAAATTAAAAGCGTACACAAAATGTTCTTAAAGTCAACAAGTGTGAGAAGAAACTGTAAAATGCGGAATATCAAATCTGAAAGCGGGCTGATTTTTGCAGGGTTATATGGTTGAGTATTAAAGAACTTGACTGACTTTCATTTGAAATATAATATCTTGGGTTTGCATGTTTATTATGAAACAGGCCACAAAGTAATACTAATGCTAATCTTTAAAGGCTTTCTTTTTTTTCAACTGCCTTACACCTGAAAGAGGCTTCAGCTACAATTTCAGAAGCAAGCAAAGCAGCTTCTCAAGAAATGACATTTAAGTGTCAGTATTTCTGGTTTGGGGATCCTCTTCCATGAAAAAAAAAATCTTAAAAGGAGTGTTTTCAGCTAACTCAAACATAATTCTATTTGTTATTTGAGTGCATATCCAATCAAATACTCAGGGAGGCAGATGTTTTGGACATACATTTCTCTATAGCTGACTTAGAGTGCATTTTATTATGTGCTTGGTTTGAACACAAATTTCACAGCAAAATTTACAGAAATATCCTGCTTAGTTTGTAATGCAATTCACATACTCAGCATGAATCCCCAATTTATGAAGGTGTCATCAAGTTGTTTAAACCAACCCAAACACACATAATACAGATGGCATTGTAGTCATCAGTGCCTGAAAAATAATTTGTGACATCTGTAGCCTTCTCTAATCATTTCAGTTCCTGGTGCTTTTTGTTCAGTGACTCTTTTATGCTATTTCAAAATATATACAGACACATAACAATATAGAAATTGTTTTTGAGCATTAAAATGAAAAGTTTATTATATATAATGATTGTTATTTTATTTTATTTACTTTAACATAGTTAGTGTGTTACACATTTTGGTAGATCCTTTTCCCCTTGTCTTTTACAGATCTTTTGTCAGGCAGTTGAACAAACCACTTATTTTTTAAAAAATATATAAATACTGCTTTTTAAATTTACATTTACAGTTTCTTACTGAAAGTTGTGCATTTCTAGAGTTATAAGTACCTGTTAAATAAATTTGTTATTTCTGATTATAAATGTAATTAATGGATTTTGGAAACATTTTAAAAAATTTATAACCATGTATAATTCTAAAAATCACCATGCAAAATAAGCTTAGTTAAAATGTTGCTATTCATAATTCTCACCTTATTTTTCTAAATTAAAGTCCTTATATAGGTATCTTCATCTGTATATCTAAATTAACCAAGTGTTAAATATTTTATGGTTAGTTTTTTGGTTTTTTTTCCCCCTAATCTGTTCTATATGCTTCATTTCATTGGTCTTTATTGATGTCATTAACTGGAGATCTTTGTAAACATGTTAGTGATAAAACAAGTGTTAAATGAAAATATAGTTGACCCTTGAACAACGTGAGTTTGAACTGCACTGGTCCACACATATAAGGATTAAAAAAAGAAAAAAGAAAAAACCACCATCAGCCCTTGCCATTGGTGGGTTCCATATCCACAACCACAGGTGGGTGGTATTTTCAGGATGCAAAACCTGCCGTAGGAAGAGCCAACTTTTCATATCTGTGGTTTTCACAGGGCCAACTGATGGACTTGAGTATGTGCAGATTTTGGTATCCACTGCATTCCTAGAACCAATTTTCCATGGATACTAAGGGACAACTATATTGCTTTGAATTTAATCAATCCTTTATTGTTGTATGTTTAGTCATTTTTATGATTTGTAGACCATGTTGACAGTAAAGTGTTTATTATCAGTAACACTTCTGGGAATAGATTTTAGCACTAGGATGAGAATTTAGAAGAAGATTAACAAAATAAAAATGCATCACTTAAAGGAACAATATTTTATCCTTGAAGAGAAAACTCTCCTCAGCTTTGCTGCCAATAAGGCATTAATTTAATACTTATATTTATAGCATTTCTCATATTTACATTAACATTATTTTCTCTGGCAAGTAATTGGCAAAATAACAATTTTAGGTTCTTTATTTGATTTAAAGTGAGTATGTATTTTCCCCAAAGGGATAATTTAAAGTTGAAATGAAGCAATGCCATTTTGCTTTTTGAAAAACAAGAGTTTGATAAATTTTTGCAATATGATATGTATGTATAGCCTTTTAAGTTTTAACTACAAAATATATATTTTTTTTCAGTTCACAGTAAATAGTTACTGGATTTCACAAGTAAAAATAGAAACAATTAATATTCTTATTAACCCAGGATGACTGCAAGTTACATTTACATATCATTTAGAGGTTACTCAAAATATATTTTCATACTTTAAAAATAAATTATAAAGAAATATTTAACATAAATAATATTGCACATTTTAGTCAGTTCCTTAGTATCTAAGCCAATATTATGAATGTCAAAGTCCACTAATTAGTGTATTCCTTAAGAACATTTTTAGATTTTCTTGTTTTTTTTGTTTATATGTTATTGGCAATCATTTATCTCTCTTTTCTCGTTAAGATTTTTTAATCTGAGAGTCTAATGAAATTAACAATGATAACATAATTTAAATGCTCACAGATATTCAGGGAATTCTTCCCGAATATCAAACACTATGCTAATTATTTCATCTGCATTGACTATTTAACTTAGAACCCACTGAGCTGGTATTATTTCTAGCTCCCTTTGCTATAGGGAGCAAATGCTTATAGAGGTTAAACAAATGGCCCAATCCATAGCAGTGTTAGTAAACTGAGAGAGTTTCAAGCCCGGGATATGATTATTTGACTACTAAACTTATAACAAGACAATGTTTCATTTCGTCAATGCATTTCTAGTTGCACAAACTGAAAAGCACATTTTGTGTGTGTGTGGATTTGGTAGAAGTATTTCGAAATATTTCAAAGTTGTCTAAATATCATGATCAGATCTGTCTGAGCTTCAAATGGCTGCTTTATGTGTTCAATAATATTGGTTCTATTTTGTGGTCATTAGGATCTTTCTTCTTCCTATCCATGTGGAATGATAAGCCAGGAGTTCTCAAACTTTCTTTCATCTTAAAAACTATCGAGGAACCCAAACACTGTTTATGTGGTTATAACTAATTATATTTGTTGTATCAGAAATTAAAGCAGAAAAAAAGTATTATATGGCATATAATATATAAAATATATTTATGATATTGATATAATATAGAATAATATATTTATTATATTTGTATAACATATGAAAATATATTTATTGATATTGGTGTTGACCCCTTTTTAAAATACGAGTAGGCCTGGCACAGTGGCTCACAACTAATCATAGCCCTTTGGAAGGTCAAAGCCAGAGGATCACCTGAGCCTAAGATTTCCATACCAGACTGAGCCATTTGTATCTCAGGGATAAATCCCACTTGATTATTGTGTATGATCTTCTTAATGTGCTGTTGAATTCAGTTTGCTAGCATTTTGTTCAGAATATTTGCTTTCATATTTATTAGTGATACTGGTCTGTAATTTTCTTTTCCTGTAGTATTATTGTTTTGCTTTGGTATCAGAATAATGCTGGTCTTGTGGAATGAGTTTAGAATTTTTCCCTACTATTTAATTTTTTGGAAGAGATTCAGAAGCATTGGCATTGAATCTTCTTTAAATATTTGTTAGAATTCCTCAGTTAAGCCATTAGCTCCTAGGCTTTTTATTTGTTGGGAATAAATACCAAATCATTGTCCTTAGTTGTAATTAGTATGTTGAGATTTTCTATTTCGTCATGGTTCAGTCTTTGTGAATTGTATGTTTATAGAAATTTATCTGTTTCTTGTAGGTTATCCTATTTGTTGGAGTATAATTGTTTATAGTAGTTTCTTATGATCCTTTTTACTTCTGTGCTATCAGTTGTAATATATTTTATTTTATTTATAATTATATTTATTTGAGTCCTATCTATTTTTCTCTTGTTGATCTAAAAGCTTGCAGACTGAGCATGGTGGCTCATGCCTGTAATCCCAGCACATTGGGAGGCTGAGGTGGGTACATTGCTTGAGCCTAGGGGTTCAAGACAAACCTGGGCAACACAATAAAATACCATCTCTACAAAAAAATATAAATATCAGCTGGGTATGATGGTGCATGCCTGTAGTCTCAAATACTTGGGAGACTGAGGCAGGAGAATCACTTGAGCCCAGGAAGTAAAGACTGCAATGAGCCTTGATCCTGCCACTGCACTCCAGCCAGGGCAACAGAGTGAGATCTTGTCTCAAACAAACAAACAAATTGAAAAAACCTTGTCAATTTTGATTAGCTTTTCAAAAAAAAATGATTCTTAGTTTCATTGTTCTTTTGATTTTTTTTCCATCTATTTCATTTATTTCTGCTATTATCTTTATTATGTTTTTTTTATTCTGCTACCTTTGGGATTAATATTCTCTTTCTATTTCTTTGAAATAAAAGTTTATTTGAAATATTTTTTTATTCTTAATATAGGCATTAATTGCTATCAATTTTTAAATAGCAAATAAAAAATCAATAGCTATTGATTTTTTAATAGATACAGGGTCTTGCTATGTTGCCAAATCCAAAGTCCTGGGCTCAAAAGATTCTCACTTGTTATAACCTTATCATTAATTTACCCATATGTTATTTGAATTTATAAATGTATAATATATTAGAACTTATAAATTTATAATAATATGTGGGTAAAATATATTATATGAATTTACTCATATATTATTGTAGAATAACCTTCTTTGCCTCTGTTGTGACAGGTTTTGACCTATAGTCTATTTTTTATATACATATACCTGCCTTTGCTCACTTTTTGTAACAGATAGAATATGCTTTTTTACCCTTTGCTTTCAACATGTGTGTGTCCTTAAGACTAAAGAGAGTCCCTTGGATACCATTTTTAATCCATTCAATCAATCTCTGTGTTTTGATTGAATTATTTCTTTTACTTGAAGTAATTATTGATTGAGTAGGATTTATTATTATGTATGTTGTTACTGCTTTTCTGTTTTTTAATTCCTTTGTTATTTTTTTTCTTGTTGTCTTCCTTTCTGATTTTTTTGCTTTTCATAGTGATATACTTTGTTTCCTATCTTGTATCATTTAGTTTCTTATTTGTGATTACCACGTGCCTTAGTCTGTTTAGTGTTGCTAAGAATACCTGAGGCTGGGTAATTTGTAAAGAAAAGAGGTATTTGGCTCACCATTATGCAGGCTATATAAGATGCGTGGCAAGAGAGAAAACAAGTATATAGAGTAGAAGTGCCAGGCCCTTTTTAACAACAAGCTGTCACCAGAACTAATAGAGCAAGAATTCGCTTATTACTCCAAGGACAGTGCCAAACCATTCATCAGTGATCTACTTCCCTAACTGCAACATCTCCCATTAGGATTAGGCTCCACCTCCGATGTAGAGGATCAAATTTTAACCTAAGTTTTGGACTGCTCCTGTGACCCAAACATCTCCCATTAAGACTAGGCCCAACTCCAACATTGAGGATCAAATATTAATGTGCGTTTTGGAGGGGACAAACATCTGAACTATAGTACCATGAGGCTTACATAAAATATCTTATAGTTATGATGGTCTATTTTAAGGTGATAACAACTTAATTTCAATCATATATAAAAATTAAACACTCAATTTTGTGTTATTGACATCACAATTCACATTTTTTCATATAGTATATAATTTAAAAAGTTATTGCAGTTCTGGTTATTTGTAACACTTTTATCTTGACTTTTGTATTAGATTTTAAAAGTGATTTACATACCACTATTACAGTATTAGAGTTTTCTTAATTTGATGATACACTTACCTTTGCCAGTGAGTTTTATACCTTCATTTGTATTCATGTTGGTAATTAGTATCTTTACATTTTAACTTGAAGAACTTTCTTTAGCCTTTCTGGTAAGGCAGGTCCAGTGATTATAAACTCCCTTAGATTTTTTTTGTTGAATAAAATGATTATCTCCTGATTTGACAGTTTTAGTAGTTACTGTTTTCCTAGTAGATAGTTCTTTTCTTTAAGCATTTTGAAAATGTAATTCCACTTTCACCTAACATGCAGAGTGTTTGCTGAAAATTTTACAGATAATTTTATGAAGGTTTCTTTGTTTGTGATAAGTTGGTTTTCTATTACTGCTTTCAAAAATCTTTGTCTTTGACTTTTGACAATTTGATTTTTATGTTTCAGTGAAAATGTCTTTATTATCAACTAATTGGAATTCTTGGGCTTTATCAACCTGGATATTCATTTCCCTATTCGTATTTGAAACATTTTTGTGTCATTAATTATTTAAATAAGCTTTCTACACCTTTCTCTTTCTCTATCCCTTCCAAGATTCTCATTGTATACATATTAATTCACTTGATAGTATATCATACGCTCTATAGATTTTCTTCACTTTTTTATTGTTTTTACTTTTTGGTTTTTGACTGGATTATTTTAAATCATCTGTCTTTGTGTTCTCTGATTCTTTTTTATGTTTGATTAAATCTGCTGTTAATGTTCTCTATTGACATTTTAAGTTCATAAATTATATTTTTTGCTTCAGAATTTTTATTTTTAAAATAATTTTTATCTCTTTGTTGAACTTCTCATATTGTTCATTTATTGTTTTCCCAATTTTGTTTAGTAATCTATAAGTTATAGTTTCTAAATGATTACCTACAGTGAAGAATCTGACTCCATGTCAAGGTACTTTCTATACTCTGTTATATGAAAATTTATTGCCTAGCTTGTAGTTCAAGTGGATATTTTCACTCATGCTAAATTTGGGACATTATTTATTCATTTGGAAAATATTTTTACTTAATTATTGCAGTCTTCCAAATATAACATATTCCATATTATACATTTTGATAGATTTATGTCATAGAATTACATTGCCTAATAGCATCACCAGTCTCATCAGAGAATTTTTTTTACACATTGCAATGCTGTCAAGCTCAAGGTGAAGGATGCACATATTCCTAAATTGTAATTTTTGTTTAAAATCTTGAAGTTTTATTATTTTCAAAGAACTATTACTGTCAATTGTTTTCCATGAATAGCAGCTTTATTTTGTTAAATTTGAAGAAAATGTTTGGCAAATTCCCAATTGTTAAATGATAGTTTATCTGTCATCCATTCTTTCCAGTAACAATGTCATTAGATTAAAAAAAACACATAAGTTAGCTTGCAACTCCAACAATCTCATAATGGCTTATTTTAGGCAACCATTATATTTACGTATGTAGCAGAAGTTCTTTGGGCCACCTCTGTATTTCATCTCACAGAATTTTCAAAAGGTATGTGTTGTTGCTGCTCATGCTATTGCTCACGTTATTTTTACTGGAAGGTGAAGAACTTAATGATCACTAGTACAGTTTGCTGCCAACCGGATTCTTGCAAAGAGGCCAGCAACTTACCCACCATTGATTTTACATCATC
The DNA here is from genome assembly GCA_036589455.1 of Ateles fusciceps. Classification (NCBI taxonomy): domain Eukaryota; kingdom Metazoa; phylum Chordata; class Mammalia; order Primates; family Atelidae; genus Ateles; species Ateles fusciceps. Next base: position 8,497,868 of record JAZHEH010001266.1, on the reverse strand, counting down.
AGTGCAAATGTCAACTCTGTGACAAAGGCAAATATCTTAGTTTTGCTTTGAAACTAGTTGAGAAACTCTACAATAATCCATCAACATTTCTTTATTTAGTTCTACTTGAAACCATATGCTTGTATTGTTGAGCTAAAGTAAAATTGTTTTCTCACAATCCTAGTAGACTTACAGGTTAAGCCTATGACCTTGACCCTGAGTGCACAAAAGCACTAATTTAGAAGAACGTGTTGCATTACTTGTGATTACACTCTTTGCCCTCAAATTTAAACCAAATCATACAGGAAGTGAGATGTCAAAGAAGAATTCCATCATTGCTTCAAATGTATATATGGTAACAAACTATTTATTGAGAAAGTATCTTTATCTTTCTCATCAGATGCCATTAAGTCTGAGTAGAAATAAGAAGCAGGAAAAAAGAACAGAACCAAAAAAATACAGTTTATTATGAAAATAAAATAATATCAGAGTAGTCTTACAACATTTCTAGTTGTATCCCTCTTACAGACTCAGTCTGAATTGGTGAGTTTATTGCCCTTTAGAAAACTATCATGGTTATATGAGGAATAGTGAATTCTGGATTACCAGTTCATATTGCTTAATCAAGCTATAATGAAACTCTTCAGCCTGGTGCTTTTTGTCAAACATACCTAATTTCACTGTATTTTAAATTAAATTTAAAATATTTTAAACACATAAATGCATGTTTAAAATTATGTCTAGTATAATTTTAGTAACACTTTTTGTTTAAATATTCTTCAGAAACTTCTTGGAATAGCTAAGTGAATGAGATACGAAAAACTCACACATACACACACACACACACATATACACAACTTGTAGACGTGTTTGGAAATCTCAGGTGGAATCCACTCTGAGGGCGATCAGCCAGAACAATCATGTTAATATATCATCATTCACTTCATGATGATTTTGAAAATTTCCCTATTTTGAATATGCAAGTTTTGGTTAGTCAGCTCAGTGGTACATTTATTAACATGTAAGTTTAAGTAATTAAGTGTTTTATTACTTATCCTTATTACACTAGATGACTCGTTAAAGTTATAGGCATTCTAGGAAGTTAAGACATGTGAGCTCAAAACTGGGTGCACACCTAAATAACTATCTGAGATCACAGAAAATAAAAAGTAGTGTTGGGGGGAAAGGAAGGCAAATAAATGACTACATATATAAAATACCTTAAAATGGCATTTTTAATGTTATAATTAAAAATAATTTTTTGCTGCTTCTGTGACATTTTATTAGGGCTTTTTTTAACCATAAGTAACAGAAATAAACTCCTACTATTTCACCAAGAATAGATATGTAATGGAGATTGTTGTTTTCTATTAGTGTTGATGACAATAATTGCCTTGGTAATTTCATGGAAAATGTAAGCCAAGAAAAAAGTAGTGATATAGCTGGCCATCAGGCATCTTCCTCTCTCTCTCTCTCTCTCATATTTCCATTTTCTATCTACGTTAGCTTCATTTTTTTTTCTCACTGCAGTGTATCTTTCCCCAAATGGTGGAAATATGGCCCCCAAAATTTCCATTTCTAGTAACATGACTCTGCTGAACAGATGTCCAAATGTCAGGGGAAGGAACTCATTTGCCTTTGGTCAGATAAATGCTCTGTAGCACACAGAATAATGATAAAGAGATCAGAATAAGGACAGTCCCTACTTGAACTGTATGGACTGAGTACAAGATGTCAACAATCCCTAAATAAAGAGTGATTATTGTAGCTGAAGAAGGGGTGGGTACTAGACAGACAAAATAAAAGTTTACACTACAGAGACTCATTGTTATAAGATTTTAAAAATCAAGTCAATTAAGTTATAAATTACAGTTATAAGATGTATCCATGTTGAATAAAAAATGAAATTCATTACTAGGCCAACTGCCAGCTGGGGAAAACAAAACACAAAAAGATGCTATGATTGTGGTGAGCCCAGCGGAAGCTTTGCATGTAAATTAATTAGTAGTTATTAATGTTAAAGCAAAAAAGATAAGCATATCAATCTCCTAACAGCAAAGAATATTTGATGAACAACAGACTATTTTTAAATTTGATTGTTGAATATTTCATTTGTCCTTGTATATAACAAATGGAGTAGGATGTGACCTTTTAATTTTTTTTCTTTAATATTATTTTGGAAATAAAAATTATCATGGGGGAAAAGCATATGCTATTTCATGAAGTACAAAGCCTATCTCATAGTCAAAATACAGTATTTCATTTTTTTCTGCACATTTCTTTAGATAATATTTTTTAAGACTGTCGTTTGACAACTTGCTGTTAGGTTGATTGCCATTACATTTAATGGCAAAAACCAAAATTACTTTTGCAACAACTTAATAACTGTAATAATCTTGAATCAATTATTTAAATTTACTATGCCTCGGTTGCCTAACATAATAAAACAGGATTCATAATCCTATCTAAAACAAAAGTTTTGAATTAGGTGATTTAAGGAAAACATTTGGAACTAAGGTAATTAAAAAGCTGTTCTTATTCATGTAAGTTCATGTAGTTGCACTTATTTGTTGTACTCTGACCATTCAGACTAGCATATAGAGATAGAATTAAGATCCTTTTAATTATAAATAGGACATATAGAATTAAAAGTTGGATAATGTTATGGACTGAATGTTTATGTGCCCAAAATTCATATAGGGAAGCCCTAACTTCCAATGTCATTGTATTTGGAGATGGAACCTTTGAAAGGTAATTTGGTCTGATGGGATTAGTGGCCTTATGACCTTAAGAGGCACCACAGTGCTTGTTCACTTTCTGTCTTCTCATGTGCATACCAAAAAAAGCCATGTGAGCACACAGCAACAAGGAAGAGAATCCTTACCTGACCATCCATGCTGGCACCCTGATCTTGAATTTCCAGTTTCCAGAACTGTAAGAAAATTAATTTCCGTTTTCTGTGGTATTTTGTTGTGGCAGTTGAAGCTGACTAAGACAGATAAAAATTGGAAGTTAATTTAGAAAAAAAAAATAGAATGATTTAAAATCGAAAACATAACAGAGTTGTCTGCCTTCATCTCAATAAATAGGTCACTAACCACATTTTATTCTGCTACTAAGGTGGAGTAGGATAAGAATGGATTAGTAATAGGTAAAGCTATTTGATCTACATTAGTAAAAATAGCTTCACCTTTAGGAAAAAAAAAACAAAATGGAAAAAGATTCACCTTTTTATACCTATAACAGTGCTGCTTCCATTGTTCTGTTATTAGCTTTAATATATAAAATACAAGTGGTTGTCAAAACCATAAAAAACCTGAAAGTAGTTTTAAACTAAAAATGTCAGGTCATAAAAGACACTGTATTTGGCATCCTTGTGTGTGTTTCTTTTCGGTGTCTTGTTCTTGATAAAATTCCCTCAAATGCTCCTTAGAGGCAGGTTTGCTTGCAGCAGGGGCCAGGATGTGAAAGGACTGTAACTCAATTTTCTGATTTAATAGTGCAGGGTTATTCAAGCATGAAATTACCTATTCATGTAGAGCAATCCCCCTTTGCCTGGCAAGTCAAGGCTCAAAAACTTGATGTCTACTGTGATTACAGCTGTTGACCCAACCAATTGTTGCTGGAATCAGAGTTAAGCTTTTCTGTATGCCCCACTGAGGAAAATATGTGTCTGTGAACAGCTAAAAGGTGAAAATAGGTATGTAGCTCTTCTTAAAATCTCAGCACTATGTCATTAACATGCTGGGTTAAAATGAACCAAATATGATCATAGCACAGATGCAAAAAGTATATTTTTTGAACTTTTAGGTTCAGGGGTACTTAAAAAGTGTATTTCTGTAATTGACTAGAATGTGCTTTCATTCGGTTTAAACCCATTTCTTTTAACAAAAAACCTACTAGGTTTAAGAATTACAGAGGAGGCAGAGTCCAACTCAGCTTTGTCTGTGACCATCTGCTCTATAGGAAACAATGAAAAGCAATTTGGTTTTCCTCATTAACCTAATCAAATACCCTAAGTGCAGTTGTTTTGAATTGCAACCTCTGAAGTATGAAAATTCAAATAGTGTAGACCTGTCCAGGAGTAATTTTGAACCACAAATTTTAGCTACATATATAATTGTATTTTTTCCTAGTAATCACTTCATAAAAAGAAACAGATGAGCTAGTTTTAATAATATATTTTTAAATTTACCCAATATATCAAAAATATGGTTGCATTCAACACTTAACAAAAAGAATGTCTGATGAGATACTTTATATTCTTTTTTTCATACTAAATCTTTGAAATCTGGTGTGTATTGTATACTTACTGGACATCTCAATTTGCATAGTCATATTTCAAATGCTCAATAACCACATGCTCCTATCATATTGGACAGTGCAAATCTACCATCATTAACATGGTAAAATATTCTCTCTGAACTCAACAGTTTTCAGAACCTCTAAGTGGCAAACACTGGAGATGTGAAATGATTGAGAGGAACAGACAAGGCTACCGGCTTTATTGAGGTGTTTTCAATATGATAAGGCTATCTAAAAAAATAAACGTTCTTTTTTATGCAATGGGAAAAGTCGTAAATATTCATGTACATGCGTGCGCGCGCACACACACACACACACACACACCACTTAAGTTCTTGGTTCACTGAATTCTCTCATCCTGAGCAGAGTAATGGATTAAAAGATTTAGATTTATTTACATTTTAAAGACTAGACAACTACCATTTCAGATCAAAGAAAAGATCCAGGAAGGCTGCAGTTGGAAGCAAGAAAAATGTCATTTTTTGATGAGATTTAACCGAGAGTGATAGAAGAGATTGAAAAGATCCGACTGTAGGAAGAGAAATTCAGAGGGCTAACAGTTTGTTGTGAGGTATGAATGTAATCACCCTGGCTATCCATTCCATAGTTTTTGGTAAAGTTTAAACCACTTTTCAACTTGGAGAAATGTTTAATTGATGGTTTTCTGAATATAACATGATACCTACCAAACAGGAGAAGTTCCCTTATCCCCCCTTGCATGGCATGCAGTGGAGTGTGGCTCATTTCTTCAGTGCCCTGCTGCTCCAAACGCCTTAGGAAAGCAGGCAGATGAGCAACTTATGGGGCTGCGAACCCACAGCAGGCCGGGGTGAATGTTTACAGCTCATGCGGCCCCATGTGTTACCGTGTGCTCTTTTGTTTAGCCATCTGCAGGCAGCTTGTGTTTATCAGCTCAATTAGACCCCCGGGCCTAATTGCAAGGACAGAGGGCTTTCTGTATCCCAGGGTTTCTTGCCTTGTGTACCAGAAGAATCGGATCACATGTGGGCTTGGAGAATGAGTACAAGGTTTTATTGAGTGGAGGTAGTGCTCAGCAGATGGGGGAAGCCAGAAGGGAGTTGGAGTGGGAAGGTGGTTTTCCCCTGGAGTCGGGCTGCTCAGCAGCCGGGCTTTCCTCGGAAACCCCTGGCTAAACTGCGCATCGTTCTGCCAGTTGATGACCTGATGGCGCCTGTCGCTGTGCTCTTACACGGGTGCGTTTTTCTCGACCTCCAGCCACTTGTCTTCTTCTGTCAGTGTGTTCCTCTCCATGTCCAGCTGTTGGTGTGCCTGCCCGCTAGGGTCTTGGGTTTTTATAGGCACAAGATGAGGGCGTGACAGGCCAGGGCGGCCTTGGGAAATGCAACATTTGGGTGCAAAGCCAGGAGTGCCGGTCCTCAGCTAGGTCTGTGGGTACAGGCCCGGGAATGGAGCCCTATCTAGGGACCCACCCTTCTCCTCCCAGCATTTCCCTGCCCCAGTCCTGTATCATCTACATGGGCCATGAATTCAGTTAGGTTTATTTGGGTTATATTTACATTCACTTGGATTGAATGGCAAATAATATAGCTTTATTTTTTTAAACTTTTAATCTACCTTTTGCCAATTATATGGCATACACTTTTTTATATATACTTTACAGCATTATGAAATAAAGTAACTTGTTTTGCCTGTGTGTGCAAGCAAACATGGTATAAAACTTTAGATTTGTCATTATAAAATTTGTTTTTTATCATTGTCAGCCAGCAATGAGGTCCCTTCTTATAGATGTTTCTAGTAGTTTGTTTCTGTCACATACATGAAATTTTCAGAAATATTATGTAAGTTATTTAAAGGCTAATCATGAAGGACAAAGGATTTCAAAGCAAAAATCTGTAAGTTTTAAGGTTATCTTGTGGTTTACTTAATGCTTATGTGTAGCTTGAAAAAAATGTTAAAATCTCTCTTGTCAAGAGCTAATTTCAGTGTTTTAGAAGCACATGACTGAAAAATCTATACTACTGTCATTCACAACAGTGAAAGTTGGGATTTGTTGAGTTCCTTAAAGTGGCTATACATTCCATTTCTTGAGTAAAAAGCTATTGAAAAAAGTTAATTAGAATGTTACAAAGTAAATGTCACATAAAAAAATCTACACTAATAATTCTAATTCACAACAGTGAAAGTTGAGATTTGTTGAGTTCCTTAAATTGGCTATAAGTTCCATTTCTTGAGTAAAAAGCTATTGAAAAAAGTTAATTAGAATAGTTAAAGAGTAAATGTCCATAAATTGAAACATTTTGACTAAAATATTAGTGTGTGTTTGTGTGTCAGATCAACAAAGTCATGTGATTCTTAGCAAGGAACTATACATATGCATATGTTGTACTTCTGCTCAGGGTAAGAGTATAGATCCCTTTGGCTCTTTCTGAACAATGACAAATAATTTTATTTGAAAATATCACATACTTTATAATTGTTGTATATGCAAATACTATATGTGTTTATTCATATGATTCACTTTAACTTCTCTCTGACAGTCTCAAATGATACTGATATCTCTTGCTGCTTTGTTTTTCATTCTTATTAAATAGAACTCACGGAGTCAGGTTTGGAGGCATCCAAGTTGTGATGTTCAGTTGCATCTCCAAAATTAGGTCATCCCTCCTTGGGGGACAGTAGGTAGCCTCCTTCAGAGCTGACCAGTCTGCTGTAGGCAGTTTTGTTTCCTGAAGAATCATGATCATGACTAAACATCACTTGAATGTTGAAAGTTTTCTTTCTCTATAAATTTTCTCCAGCAGCCTGATTCCCTGCAGATTCCTGATCTGATCAGTGACAGCCCTTGTCCTGACAGGATGTGATGAAACACACCACCATCTCTCAAGAAACTCTTGCTTCAGTGCTGGACCTTGTACCATAGCAATAATAACTCATCTAATTTGCCTTCTCATATTGCTTGAGAGTGAACGTCAAAAGTTTGCTTTGCTTTCTAATATTTATAAGTAATAAGTATGAGCAGGCTTCCTGGGTTTTAATCCCAGCTCCACATCTGTCTATATTGTTTTGGGAAAATTACCTAACCTACCTAACCTCCCTAACCTCAATTTCCTAGTCTGTAAAATGGGAATAATAATATCAGCCTACTTTGGAGGATTACTGTGAAGATTAGATGACTTGAGAGCAAAATGTGTTAATTCCTGTAAACCAAGTTGAATAGGACCTGGCAAATGGTAAGCAACCAGCAGATGGCACTTATTATTACCATCGTAAAATAGTATATTTTTACAGTGGTGGCTGTAAACTGCACAGCAGAATCACCCAATGAAAAATTTAAAAATCAAGCTACTTGCGTGCTCGCTTCGGCAGCACATATACTAAAAATCAAGCTACTTGTGTCCTAGCCTAAACTTACTGAATTAGAACTTCAAGAAATAAGTCTCAATATGTGATTTTTCTTTTCAAGTTCCAAAGATCATTCTGATATTGCAGTCAAGTCTTACTGCTGCAAGAAGATATTATCATTCTAATTGGTGTCCAGTTTTTATTAATTCCAAGTTAATCATATACTGACAGTGGCCATTCTGTGCTTTACTGACTCTAGACCATTATTCAATGTCATTATTTAGGTAGAGATCTCAAATGAGAAATTGAGATCATTTTTTTCCTATGCCATTTACATGCAATTTTTTATTTGCTTATTGATTGATTGATTGATGGAGACAGAGTCTCGTTCTGTCACCCAGGCTGGAGTGCAGTGGTATGATCTCGGCTCACTGTAACCTCCGCCTCCCGGGTTCAAGCGATTCTCCTGCCTCAGCCTCCTGAGTAGCTGAGCATGCAATTTTTTAAAAGTAGAGTTGGGAAGAAATGCCCAACGGGTTAAAGTTTAACTATGAAAATACAGTGTAGACAGTAAGGGAAATCTAGATTTTAGTTCAGCCTTAGAGGGAACAGTCATTTCCTGGGGAATTGTTGGTGAAAGCCTGAGTTTACTTAAACCAGATGGTAAATCTGAATTTCTTTGTATCCCTGTTTTCCCCAAGATTTCCACTATCCCTTTAGAGCACAGTTGCACTGTTGTCAGGGTAAACTTTTGCAGGTTTGCCCCAATATGGTTATTAGCTAAGATTTATTAAAGGCCTTCTGGAAGTTAAAAAAAATGTTTTAGGTGCTTTACATGATTTTATCAAAATAATGCCATGAAAGAGGAATTAATGTCTTTATTTTACCTATAAAGAGGCTGAGGTCAGAGAGATTAAGCAACTTGCCTAAAGCTGCAAAATTTATAAGTGATATAGCCAGGATTTTAAGCATTTCAGCCTGGACTCCAGTGTATTTTTTTTTTTTTTTAACGTAAGTTCTGGGATACATGTGCAGAACATGCAGGTTTGTTACACAGGTATACATGTGCCATGGTGGTTTGCTGCACCCATCAACCCATCATCTAGGTTTTAAGTCCCACATGCATTAGGTATTTGTCCTAATGCTCTCCCTCCCCTTTCCCCCACCCCAAAAAGTTCTGGTGTTTGATGTTCCCCTCCCTGTGTCCCCATGTTCTCAAGAGAGCAATATTCTCAACCACTGCTCTGTACTGCTGTCTCCCACAACTACAGCTCTTCAGCCTGTTTCTCTTGAGAATAAATACATCCTCTTAAAGATGACTATTTTGGATAAACAGAAATATTCTTACTCTGGGCATTTCTTTCTCTCTCCTGACTTTTGTCCTTAGCTGCAGGTTTTGGCCACTACTATACCTTCTTCATTAAAATTGCTTTTCTTAGCATTTCAAGTTTCAGTGCTATTACAAACAGTTTTTCATTTTCTTTTAAAAATGTACCATGGGAGAAACGCAGCCATCTTTCCTTCAGGGCTCTTTCCTTTAGATATGATTAAACAATCCACATCAATAAATGACTCAACCAGGTGAAACAGAGAATTCCTAAGAAACCATAAATCTCACAAGTTTCAAAGGCTGCTGCTCATTTCATATTGTTCAGATGAAATATATCACCCTAAATTCAACTTTAATCATATTATCCTGATTGTCTTTGCTCCTAATACTTCTTCAGATTTTCAAGACTTTGGTCTGACTTTTTATTTTTTTGGTCCATTCTTTGCTTAGTGTTAAGGCCTTCCACACATATGGGAGCTCATAGCTTCTTTGGGGTGAGTAAAGATGAGCCTCTTCAAATTTTGAAAGAAAAAAAAAAAATCTCAGCTATGGGGCTTAAATGAACAACTCTGTCTCAGGTTTCAAACCAGTGGATAGTAATATTTTCCAAATACCCTACACAGCTAAGCACTTGCAGTGAAGTGATTTTGCCAATGGGCAGCATCTATTCTGGTGCCCCAACCCCTGCTCATGGTACCAGAACCCTAACTCCAAACTGCTTCTTGTTCAGAGATCTATGATTAGGATAATAATAACTCAGCCAAGCTAGGAACAGAAATTGTGAAGTCCACTTTTTTGTTCATCTTAACTGCATCAGGCCTGGGCCTGTAAGTCAGTTAAAACCAATTTGACACTGCAAACATTTGCTGGTGTCTTCTGGGTAAAAAGCTTCTCTTTCCACTGAGAGCTGTGAACACAGTGTTACCTCTTTACTTCTGGACATTGAAATACAAGATTGTAAAGCCTAGAACTGTTGCAGCTATTTCTGATAAAAGAGAAAAGCCAGTCTTAGAAATGATCTGATACTCAAAAAAAGAATGTCTCATGAATTATGTGTGATAATTCAGATCAAACCATAGTCAGAGAACTCTGAGCTTTATAATTCCTTTTTCTGCTTAAGGCTGTGTCGTCTGTGATTTTTGGCTACATACAACATAAAGAGTCCTAAATGATGCTTCAAGAGAGAAACAGCATGAAACTTATAATTCATGCTTGAATTATAAGACTTTATAGAAGTTCTTTTATTTGTTTTCTTTAATTTTTTATTAATCCACTAGTGTTAGTCATACCAAAGACACAGAGAAGTGAAATATTTAGCTAATCATAGATTCAGAGGCAGCATAAGAGACAAAAATAAAAAGCAAGCTGTAACAAAACTTAATTCCTGCTTAAAGGCTTTGATTCAATCAACAGGATCATTAATATGCATTTGAAAACACAGGTGATTCTGCTAGGAAACTACTACTGGTCATTGTTAAGTGAGTTTATTTTCAGTTGTATAAACTTTGTGATAATTATAAATTCAACCATGTTTCATTAGTCACGATGTATTTATAGTTTCCAATCAAAAGCTCTTTAGTTGCTTCGTGAATTAATATTTCAAAGAATTAGGTTCCACTAAAATTATCATTTCATGACCTCTTTGTTGAATGCCGTTTGGCAATGTCTTTGCTAGATGATCATATATCCCCATGCTTAAGCACCATGGGTTCTAATCTTGACAGGTTTTTACTATTATTATATGCTTCCTTACTCTCAGGAAATGGATCATCTGATTGCTATCTTATTCCCTAAGTGCCATATAGAAATTATGAGTACACATGAAAGCCTGTTCAATATTTAAAGATGTCCTTTATAACTTTTATTTATTTTTACGTGATCTCCAATATCTTCTCAGGATAAATTCCTCCAACATCCTCAAGTTATTTGATTTTTTAAAAATGTATATTAAACATTTTATTTAGGCCAAAGAGATGAATGACAGTAAAATAAATAGAAGAAACAAAGGTTGATACAGAATCAGAAACTTTCATTATTTATAGATAATATGTTTCTCCAAACAAAAAAGCCCAAAGAAGTCTAAGGCAATAACCAGGCATTGCATTCCAAGTGGTAAAGGATGGACTTTTCAGTCAACTGAGCTGATAAAGTTGACATTCCCTATTCAATAAGGAAAGTCTTTCCTCATTCTAAAAGGGTCTATTGGAAAAAAATAAATGAGTACACGTACCTCACATGATACACATAGTCAATTCCAGATTATTGAAGACTTCAAAGTAAAAAGTAGAGTGCTAAAACTATTATTAATATATTTAGGAGAATGTTTTATCATTTAAAGATAAAAAGAAAAATTTTTAAAGAACTCAGAAGAGAACATAAACTATGAAAATAAAAGACTGATACTTTAAATTAACTTAAAAGTAAACACATCTATTCATTGGAAAGCATCAAGTAAAAAAATATAGAATACTAGCCACAAATAAGCAGAAGATATTTGTAGCATATATAACTGATGAAGGATTAATTCAGAACATGCAAAGTCTAGTAACTAATTTTTTAAAAACACTCATCTAATATAAAAGTATCTAAATTACAAACAGAAATGATCAACAAATATATGAAAAGAAGCTTTACTTCATTGTAACCATAGAAATCATTTTACCTTTTTAAGAAATTAAATGATTTTAATTTAAAATGATTTTACATGTTGTTTAGGAGTACATACAAATGTATTCAAAGTAGAAACAATGCTTAGAAAAAAAAACACATTTAATTCAGAACAATGAATAACTATTGAGACAGTGAGATGGGGTGAGAAAAAAAGGGAAATGCCATCAGAATAAGTTACCAGGAGGTTGAATTGTACCTCATATGCTTTAAACATTTTTTTTTTTTGACTTGGTGCCTTTTTTGTTGTAAAGTATACACACCATAAAATTTACTATTTTGATCATTTTATGTGTATAATTCAGTGGCATTAGGTACATTTGTAATGATTATGTTTTTAATAGCTAAAATAAGTTTTTTTCTTCTTATGGATGTAACTACTATCCTGAAACAGAAAATTTGGGTGGGCAAGATACTGAAAATGATTGTAACTTCTTCAACTGATAGTGAACGAGACTTGGAGTCCCTATAAGTACACTAAAAGGAGTGCTTTCCACATATAACCTTTCTGGGTGAGATTACAGAACAGAAAAACATAAATGTTATTAACTTTTTGAAAAAATAAAAAGTAGAATGACTCAGTAACAAATTAGAATATGGGCAGAAGGGAGCTGAATTGTCAATAAGTGAATAAGGTTATCTTACAAAGTAGAGAATTAAGATATATTGTCTGTGGTTGTTAAAATATTTAGATATGGTACCTAAAAATATACAAATACAGTTACTAGAGTACTATAGCCTTAGTATTATAAATATATCAGGAAAAAGAGTAGGATATAACTCAACTAAATCTTAATCTAGCATAGCAGAATTTCAATGGTTAACAATAACTTTTTCAATAAAAATGTATGTATATGTTCAAATTAAAAAGTTAATAGTATACGATTTACAACTATGGAGAAATAAGAACAGAAAGAGGTCCAAGTGCTTGCACATAAGGAGCTGGACTCAGGGTGGGGAAGTTGATAGGAAATTGTGGCTTTTTATGATAATTTCTTCTGTATTTTTTTATGTAACTTGCTTGTATTCTTTCATTAAAAATAATCATCATGGTAGGTTTAGAAAACTGATTCTGTTTTGCTTTGAATGTCTCTCTCAGATTTATGTTATATCTAAATTTTATTATTGACAGTAGTATACCTATTATAGGATTACTGTAAAAAGATGAAATGCAAGAAGAAAGGGGATGCATTTTAAGTCTAGGAAGCAGAATAAAATATGCTGCAAAAAATGTTTTAGGTTTAGTATTTCTTGAAATAGAATTCAATCTTGATTTTTGGGAGAATTTTTCACTGTATCATTCTTTCTGTATAATCAATCAGAGCACAAAATAGGTATAGGTATATTCAACCTTAGGAAACTTGAAGTTTAGTAAATTTTCCTTTTTAATACCTTACCAAAAATGGTTTCATTAATTCAGTTTTTGTGTTCATGCAATTTACTTCTAAGACAAGGTAGTTAACAAGGGTTTTATAGTGTTTGACAGTGAAAGCTAAACAAGATATGTCTCAGTGGAGTAATTATTGCTTATGTATGTGTTAGAATTTCTCTATTAGTAAAAAAAATCGGTCTTATAATTATGTCATAAAATTTGATTAGGGACATAAAACTGGATATTGTAATACTATTAGAGTGCAAGGAATCTGCAACTTTCTAAAAATCTGATTTTGGAGTGTGTCTCTTTTGGATACCAAATACAGAATTTTTTGACCCTAGGGTAAGTAATCGTTTATCTAAACTCTGTCTTGAATTTTCTAAGACTTATAATAATCAAAGTTTGGATTGAAAGCATAATAAATTTTTTAGAGATGCATTATACCCTTGATTGTAAATTACAGAGCAAGAATTCCAGAGATATGCACAGTTGCACATTCCATATAGACTCCTCAGAAATCATATCTTCAGCATAAGTAAAATAATTTCCACTAGCGATTTATTTATTTATTTTGTGAGAGATGGAGGGATTAACTCTTAAATATTAAGGCGTTAAAGTTTCTACAAATTGTTATTCCTGTAAGATTTTATTTTAGAAGTCATGATGATATATTGGGTAGTAAGCATAAAATTAGATTTTGTCTTTGCATATTGAAGTCAATCCTCTAGGTATGATTATTATTTAACTTATGCAATGCATATTTTTTCTTATCTCTTCTACTTCCAATCAATAGAATTACATTAACTGTGGAGACAGGGCAGTGATTAAGGGGAATATCCCCCCCAAAGATTTGAACTGTGGTCTGGTAAGAGTATGGCAAGAGTAATAGAAGCAATGCCACTACACTACTTTTAATGCATTTCCCATGCATATTGCCTTAGTCTGTCTGTGCAGCTATAACAAAATATCATAGACTGAGTAATTTATAAATAACAGAAATTTATTTCTCACATTTGAAACCTGGGAAGTCAAAGATCAAGACGCTGCCAGGTTCGATGTCTTGTGAAGGTCCTGGTCTCCACTTCCAAGATGGCAGCTTGTTGCTGCATAATTTGGAAGAGAGGAATGCTGTGTCCTCACATGGCCCAGGATAGAAGGACAAGAGGGCCAGGCGTTGCCTGAAGTCTCTTTTGCCAGAGCCTTAATCCCATTCACAAGGGAGGAGCTCTCATTCCTGATCACCTTTTACACACCCCACCTCTTTTACTAGCACATTGGCCATTAAATTTTAATACCTGAATTTTGGAGAGGATACATTCTGACTATGGCAGAGCTTAATCTTTAAAATTTGACTAACATACATGATGAGATGGTTCATCTCTTAAGGTTTATTGTGAACTAAAGAGGTTTTGGGAGCTAACTGAGAAAAATGTAATATATTATGTAATTTTGTTTTTCCAAGAAAATGCAATTCTATTTTGCAGCAATTAAATGAACTTCAAGAAAATACTTTTGGAATATTATCAGTTCCTACACTGAGATCTCTTTATATGTATATGTGTGAGTAGTCACACAGGTGGTATATATAATATGCTTTGTATTAGTTTGTAAGAGCTATTATCAAGTTCAGCTAGCTAACTGAAGAAACTGTGGTCAGGCTACAAAGAGTTGTCATGTGTATTAATAATGTAATCTGAATGACTGCACAGTGATGAAATTGTGTTGTTGGTAGTTAATAAAGACAATAGAAAGTTTTGCATGAATATGTATTGATGACAGCATGGGAGAATAATTATCTCTAGTTACACTTTGAAATCTTGGCATGTCATAGAAGCTTTGTTTGATTTGTTGCTGTTGCTTTCATGACAGAAATTCAATTTAAGGAGGAACTCTTGAGACCAACGCATCTGTTACCTGCTTTGTGAAGCATGGCATTGAAGACTGTCTTATACCTATTAGCAATCATGACAAGAGGACATTAGTAATGATGACACACATGCATGGCATTACCTTCTTACTTTATTTAAAGTGTCATGGGATTGGGCCCCTTAGATAACTATTCCAAACAGATTTAGATAATTTTGCAGCTTAAACATACAGATGCTACCAAAACCATGGACCATAAAGTGCTGTTCTTTAGATCATATTTTTTAAAAAGTATCCTTGGTTATCTCCTCTTTTCAAAAGCTCCTTTATCTTCATTTTATTTCGAGAATGGTAAGAGTTAATTCTAAATGTTTTTGCCATAAGCATGTATATTTGGGAATTCTTTGCTTTTTACTTACAGAATAGGCACCTAGTTGAGCAAGTGTGTCCCAATAGGTTGATGTGTGTCTGGCAGTGCTTTCCCTTCACCTAAGTCCTTGTTCCGTTAGAGTGACTATTATTGACAAGACGGAGCACCATTTTTGATTCTTCCTTATCATCTCAAGACTCAGCGAGAGTCACCTAATTTTATTATTGCTGTTTACAGTTTGTCTTTTGACAACCACATTTTTACAACTAAGTCGCATTGGTGGAAGTAACTTTCTGGCATTTATATTGCTTACCCTTAGACCTAATTCATTCTAAAGTACTTTTATGAAACACCTACTTTGTGCCTGGCTGCAGACAAGGTTGCTCTTTGTCTAGTAGGGAGGAAAAATAACTATATTATAGAAGAATAATGCAGACATATACAAGATGTTAATAGAGTTTCTATTGTGGAAAAGATAAAAACTTTGCCTTTCATAGAAAGGGGCTAGATTGGGGTAGTCAGTAAAACTCCTGTAAGGTAATATTTGATCTAGATTTTAAAAGATATATGTATTTTAAATGCATATAGTAAGTGCTGTGTGTTCCCTGGTGTTCTATTTTTCAGGGGAACTCTGCTGTGCTTAGTGTCCTTAAGACCACACTTCTGCTTTTGGATTAGTAGAAACATGAATGGAGGTAGCATTATTTTAAGGCACATATTCTTAAGTGGACACTTTATATATTATGGTTATGACTATCAGTATCCTCTTTTTTTAGCCATGGGACAGGGAGCCAGGGTAACTTAAAACAATATAGGAAAATAATACAGTAGTAGGCTGGAGAAAATTTAGAGGAGATTTTTCTCCTTACCTGATGACAAATTGTTGCTTTCATGACAGAAATTCAATTTAGGGAGGAAGTCTGAGACCAATGCGTCTGTTACCTGCTTTATGAAGGTAACAGTTCCTCCCTAAAATTGGGAGTTCCTCCCTAAATTGGCCAATACCAAGAGCCAAGCTTTCTTCACTATCAAGATTTTATAAACATGTATTTACTAATATCCTCATAGGTTTGCCCATCTTTCACTACCATGACATTCTATTAAAAACTATTAAGAAGCTTTGTTTATGTTTAGGCTCAGTCTCCTTTGATATTCCAAATAGGCTAAAATCATATGCTTCAGCATTTCAGGGTATGTAACAGTTGTCTAAAATGACTACCATCGGTGATTCCAAGGTAACTGTGCATCAAGTTCACTTGGGGAAATTAATAAAAACCCAGAATTCTGAGCCTAACATTGGATGTTTTGCTGCAATAGGTCTGTAGTAGGAAAATACGGTAAAGATTTTTAATATGTAATTTAGGTGAATCTGATTTAGTCATTTTATGAAATGGGGCCTGGAAGCCATTAATCTAGATTTTATACACCTGCTAATGAAAATATACTTTAAAAAATTCCAGTCTGTACTTGTGTTGTCAGGGGGTATAACTGGCCTCCAAGCAAAAGTATCCTAAAATGTAAAACTTGTTGTAACCCAATGTGGAGCATGGGGAGGAGGAAGGTACAAAATAATAAATTCATTATGAGCACTCATAACCAGTTATGCCTTGAGCAACCCTGGCAGAAAATTATGGCAGAATAGATGTGTGTGTTGTGTATTCTTCTTATTCAATTCCAATTCTCTTTTCATGTTTCTGGATGATTAATAACTTATTAGTATTCTGCAATAGGAAGCTCTCAATTGATCAAAGTTGAAACCCTTACTGTCAAGCTATCAGAATTGGCATCCCCCAATTGTAACAGAATTGTCTTTTCTATGAATTGTCTCATGTCACATTTTCTCTCTCACTATATATAGATAGATAGATAGATTTTTAATGGCAATTTTTTTTCCACTATAAAACCTCCTCCTAGTCATGTAATTTCTTTCCGTCATTCAGACCAGAAGTCTGGAGGCTCTTCCTAACTCCTGATTTCCAGGGAACCCCTGTTCATCCATTCCACACCTCCAGTCTTCCCTGTATCAGTAAACGACAACTCCTTCCACCCGGTGCTTTGGAGAAAATTCCAGGATCTTTCTTGATTCTTTTCTTTGATTTATGCTATACCTGCAATTTCCACTACATGAAAGTTCTATTCATTCAACTCTATAATGTAGCCTGAATTAATTCACTTCTCTTCCTTTCCTGTAACAAATCACTGCCATTGCCTGTGTTTCCACTGCTGCCTACCTACAATCCATTATTTATGGAGTAGCAAGAGGAGACTATATAAAAACTAAGTGGGATAGGGTCCCTCCTTCAATAGTGATTCTCCAATACATTCAAATTGCTTTAAATAAAATGCAAAATCTTTGTCTTACCTACTAGGCCATCAATCTATGACTTATGCCCACTTCTTTATACCTCTAGTATCACATTCCCACAAGTCCATTTTGATCCAAACACACAGGCCATAATTCTGTCCTTTGGACACTGGGACTCATTCACTCTGTACCATTGCCCTCCTTCCTCTGGCACATTTTGTCCTGGACTGCCTCCTCATTAGTAAAGTGTAAGTTCAAACACCAACCATCTCAGATATTTGACTAACCAGCCTAACTTTCGTGCCACCATTCTATTCCCTCTTTCAATATATTACCACATTTAATTGTGTCATACAACTTATTTTGTAATTGTATACAGATTTAATCCAAGTTTTTCTCTCTAAAATATAAGATGTGTCTGTTTTATTACTACATTTCTAACTGGAGGATTCCCTTATATATTGTAAGTACATAATAAATATTCACTAAATATTAACTCCTTTTCCCAGTTGAATCTTACTGCACTTCATCTTCCACACAGTTGCCAAAGTTAAATTTCTAAACCAACAACGTGTTGAACTTTTTTTCATTCTCCAAATTAATAAGATAAAGTCAAAAGTCCTGAGTGGTGTCTAAAGGCTTTTTATAATTTATTCTGCATCTGTATTTTTGACTTCATTTTCTGCCTCTTCCCCTATGTACCGTACTATCTAACCACATAAAACTTGAGTAGTCTCAGACATATCATGTTATGTTGTGATACCTGCCTTTGCCAGTACTAGTACATTATTCATTTTGAAGTTCACCACAAGTGTCAGTTCTCCCCCTCTTCATCGTCGGTTAGTGGTTTTCACAAGTCTCTGTCTTAGCGTTTAATACAGCATATGGTAATTATTTCTTTATATGCTATGCTAGCTAGCCTTGAAGACTAATATAATGTGCTCTGCATATGTCTCATATATGTAAATCGAATGAGTGATGGATGGTAGATGGGTGGATGGGTAGATGAATATATGAAAGATGTCTTCTACTAATTCATAATCATCTTGTGAACAGGATCCTTTCCTGTTCATCTAAGTGTTCCCTTGACACTGGGCTTTAAATATGTTAAAGACTTTATGTTATTAATGGAGTAGATAAAATAACTGTACTTATTTTATTCACTGTACTGTAATAAAAGTACTTATTAAGAGAGTGGCTAAAGTAATGGTATTCACAAACTTTACCTAAAGAAGCATTATCTTCTTCTTAAAAAGTTTTTCTGACCTGGCACAGTGGCTCATGCCTATAATCCCAGAACTTTGGGAGGCCTAGGCTGGCGAGGATCACAATATTAGGAGTTTGAGACCAGCCTGGCCAATATGGTGAAACCCCATCTCTACTAAAAATACAAAAATAAGCCAGGTGTGGTGGTATGTGCCTGTAGTCCCAGCTACTTGTGAGGCTGAGGCAGGAGAATTGCTCGAACCTGGGAGGCAGAGGTTGCAGTGAACCAAGATGCACCACTGACTCCATCCTGGGCGACAGAGCGAGACTTCACCTCAAAAGTTTTTCTGTGTTCTAGTCCTGTGTTCTCTAATATAGTAGCCACTAGTTATTTAAGGTTACTGAGCACTTGAAATGTTGCTAGTCCAAGCCAAAGTGTGCTGTAAGTATAAAATATATACACTTAATAGGAAAAAAAATGTAAGTTAGCTAGGCAATAACAACATGAATTATATATTGAAATGTTAATAATTTGGGCATATTGTCACATAGACACTGTATTAGTCTGTTTCATGCTGCTAATAAAGACATATCCAAGACTGGGAAACTTAGAGGTTTATTGGATTTACATTTCCACATGGCTGGGGAGGTCTCACAATCATGGAGGAAGGCAAGGAGGAGCAAGTCACATATAATGCAAATACTGTCAGGCAAAGGAGAGCTCATGCAGGGAAACTCCCATTTTTAAAACCATCAGATCTCATGAGACTCATTCACTGTCATAAGATCAGCACAACAAAGAAGGAAAGACCCTCCCTTCCCTATAATTCAATCACCTCCCATTGGATTCCACCCAGGAGACATGAGAATTGTAGGAGTTACAAATCAAGGTGAGATTTGGGTAGTGATATAGCCAAACCATATCAAACAAATAATTAAAATTAATTTACCTGTTTGATTTTATGTTTTTGATGTGGCAAGTAGAAAATTTAGAATTACATATATGGCTTACATCTTATTTCTGTTTTATTACAATTATGGTTTTTTTCAACATGTCTTGTTATATGTTAACAGCAGTCATTTCTAACTCTCACAGTCTACAAGCCAGTGATGCTACCTTTCTTGGGAGATGCTCTTTTCACCACATTTGGTGTTTTGCAGAATAAAATAGTTAAGTCGGATGAGTATCACATAGCTGTTTATTTGTGTTCCTGATTCACCAGTAACCCTCCTAAGATATGCTAATCAGGTGATCTGTCTTTCTTTTTACCTCCATTACCCCTCAACAAAAGATCTAAAGATAATTTATTTTTAATTTTAGAATAGGTCCAACTTTAGTATGAGAAAAAAATTCTCTAGTTTTCTTTATGTAGACTTCATTCAGCTTTATTTAAATGTTTTACTTTGCATTGTATTTTATTTACAGGCTCTGACATACCTGTTTTCAAACAATTGTGATTTTCCTTTTATTATTTTGTAGGAAGCATTTTGTTTCTGAAATTATATATATGATATGTGTGTGTATATATATGTATATGTGTATATATATATGTGTGTGTGTGTGTGTATATATATAGAGAGAGAGAAGACACAGAGACACTTTTTTTTTTAAGTTGAAAGTTGTGGTTTTGAATGAATCTGCTTACTTACAAATATTTACCTAGTAAACATTCTAGGTTTGGGATCGTAGTTATCTAGGGGTATAAGAGGAAGGGGGGACCAGGCTTGGTGGCTCACGCCTGTAATCCCAGCACTTTGGGAGGCCAAGGTGAGCGGATCAGCTGAGGTCAGGAGTTCGAGAACAGCCTGACCAACATGGTGAAACTCCGTCTCTACTAAAAATAGAAAAAATTAGCCGGGCATGGTCGCACGCTCCTCTAATCCCAGCTACTCTGAAACTGAGGCACAAGAATCACTTGAACATGGGAGGTGGAGGCTGCAGTGAGCCGAGATCCTGCCACTGCACTCCAGCCTGGGCGACAGAGCAAAACTCTTGTCTGAAAAAAAAAAGGGGGATTTGAGGTTAAGGAATAAGTCTAAGGTCAAGAACAAAGAAACTACTTCACCAGGTAAATCAGCAATCAGGATTTATTTATCAAATTTGATCATCTTTCCCAGCTCTGATATCATGTCCTGTTCTAGGGATTTACTACTTTTTACCATGATAATTTCAACAATCTCCTGTTATCCTTCTCTCCATTAGCGTCTGCATTAAATCCATTTTCCACACTGCTACCAGAGAGATGATTAAATATTTATAATTTAAAACTATCACTTTACTAAGTGAGAGCCTTTGTTAATCACTAACTATGACCCCATTAAACATAGAGATAAAGTCTAAATCTCTAGCTAGGGTATACAAGCCTCTGTGCAATTGAAATCTCGCTACCTCCAATATCGTGTCTTGTTTGATACCTCCCCTACCTCCTGCTACATGTTCTAGCAGCACCAATCATGTCTTCCTTACTGTCATCTCCATAACCTGCTCTTCTCATCTCCATAACCTGCTCTTCTGTGCTTGCCTTTGCTGACTCCTTTTGTTGCTCTCCCATTTATCTGTTGAATTATTTATAATTTCCATACCAAATTTTATTATGAATCTGTTTATTATAAATAACCTGACAAGACTGCTTGTTTTATAAGGCACAGATCTTGCCTTATTCTCTGTGGCTTGTTTTCCTCATCAGAAAAATGAGAATGACTCATTACTTACTTTGTAGGAGTGAGTGAGTGAGTTAATGCATGTGCCTGGCAAATAGTCAGTGGTCATTAAATGTTTTATCATTTAACATAATTATTGTAATTATCAATATTAATAGTAATTTGTTACTATCACACTGTTAAGCACTCAGTAATGTGTATATAGTAAATAAAAATCAGGTGATTATACTTAGGATCCCATTAAAAAGGGACAGGGGAAGAACTGAGTTGAATTAAGAAGGAAAAAATTCAAAAAGCAAGCATGGGACCAGAAGTCTCTAACTGAAACTACTGGTTCCTCTGCTCCAGTCTAAACCTCCATCATTCAATTAGCTTACATACTAACTGTCCCCTGAGGAGTCATTTTTCATATATTCATTGTAAGTTCCCTCAGAGATCAATCATAGTAAGTATTAGTTGATGTTGAATAGGAGACAACATATGTGACTTTGAAATAGGACTTTTGAATTTACCTCCTTCAGCATTATCCTAATTTACTTACTGTAATTCTGTACTGCTAATTTGGCTCTTTTCTATTTCAATAACAAATACCTAGGGGATTCTTTTAAGCAACTAGTAAAGATATTAGCAATTTTTCATAAGTTCCAGTTAGATCAAAGAGGAAATCTATCATGTAGTTGGTAAAAACAAAATTAACCAAAGGTCATTCCAGAAAAAACTGTAAAAAGAGCAAGAAAAATCTCATGTCACTTAATTGGTTATGATTTAAGTAATTAACTTGTTCTTACTTTGTGTCTGGCACTCATGATATTATCTAGTTAGCATAATATATTGTTATAGAACAGATCTAGTTCCTGGTTTTTTGAGTCATTACAAGAAAAGCAGAAGTTAGAGCTATAAAATTAATCTGCATATTGCATTTGTATACAAATAAATATATTGTATATAAAAATAAATATAAAATCACTTCATACATATTGCTGCAAATATATAATGTACTGTGTGAAATCTAATATTAGGTAGCAGTTACTGAGAGTCTATTATTTTTTCATACATTATTGTCATAATGATCTAGAGCTCAGGTTGTTTCCTGGAGTCATGCAGGGCAGAACCACACGATTCAACAGAGGTCTGTTTGACCCTGGAGTCTGCTATCTGAAGCACTGCCTTGTCTTATTTTAGTCGTGTGTGTGTGTGTGTGTGTGTGTGTGTGTGTGTGTGTGTGTGTAGCTAATTGAACTTTTATGCCTAGAATAGTGCTGGTCTAACATTAGATAAGGATCATATACTTTTATTACCTCAAATGCCCAGGAGTATCATATTTTTCATAATCACTTACCATAGTTCAGCTACTCAGTCTCTGCAACTATGTTTTAATCCTGTAGAATATTTTTATAATGAGATCCGTGTCTGTATTACCTGCATTGAAGCACAAAGAAGTAGAAATTATTTTTATTTCAATTAACTTTGTCTCTGTCCTTCTGCAAGAGATACCTACAATAATAGTATTTAAGAATTTAAGTAGGTCTGTATTTCCCCTTTACAATTTTTGTACGGGTTTACAAACATTGAAGAAATTCCTTCTAAACTGTCCTAATTCCAGATCAAAGACTCATCTTCAGTGTTTTTGGTTATAACAACAAAAACGAGAAGAACGATAATTTTCTTTAAAAAGGAGTTTGTGAAAGTTCAGGGAAAAAAGAGAAATAGTACCAATAAATGAAAGCAAATGATGTTTCCAGCTGGATAAAGTGAGAGTATCCAAATCCTTCTTAAAAGGAAATTTAATTAAATCTGAGGATATAGTGGGGTTTTGTAGTGCTGGTGGTGGTTGACCTATTTTTAGGTCATAAACCTCAGCAGAGAATGTAATGAAAGCAAAGGATTTTTTTCTTCCAAGCAAAATGCTTGCATGCAAATAAATACAAACTTTTTAAATAACATTTCAGGGAACAGGACCCAAAGGATGGACCTTAGGTTAATAACTTCTGACTGAATCTATAAATTAAGATTCACTTTACTGCATGCAATTCAGTTTTCACTATCTCCTGCTAAAGATTTGTATCTTCTGAAGCTATAATATATTTCACTGCTTTGCCACTTGAAGTCTCCTCCTATCATTTACATAATGCTGATGCTATTTCATTTCTCCAACTCTGCTAGACATTTTTTCATTAAAAGTTTTAGAAAACATCCAGCCTTTTAAGAATTGTCCCTTGGGAGGCTGAGGCGGGCAGATCACGAGGTCAAGAGATCGAGACCATCCTGGCCAGCATGGTGAAACCCTGTCTCTACTAAAAAATACAAAAATTAGCTGGGCATGGTGGTGCGCACCTGTAGTCCCAGCTTCTCGGGAGGCTGAGGCAGGAGAATTGCTTGAACCCAGGAGGAGGAGATTGCAGTGAGCCGAGATTGCGCCACTGCACTCCAGCCTGGTGACAGAGCAAGACTCTGTCTCAAAAAAAAAAAAAAAAGTTGTCCCACATGCCTACTATGTTATTCGAACATTATCTCAGAGGAATTATTTCATGTTCCCTTTTAAAATTGTTAATTGGCAAATTATAAAGTATACTTTTGTGGAGTAAATCGTGATTTTTGATATACGTGGTATAATTAAATCAATCTAATTAACATAACAATCACCAAAACTACTTGTGATTATTGATGGTAGGAACATTTGAAATTTACCTGGCAATTTCAAAATATAAATTATTTAATTATAGTCTCCATGTCATGCAACAGATCTCACGAAAACTATCCCTCCTCCTGTCTAATTGCAACTGTGTAGCTTCTGCCCAACATTTCCCCTTTCCACCCTCTCTCAGCCTCTAGAAACCACTGTTCTCCTCTCTGCTTCTGTGAGTTTGAATGTTTTAGATTCCACTCATAAATAAGATCGTGTGGTATTTGTCTTTCTGTACCTTGCTAATTTCAGTAGCATAATGTCCCCCAGGTTCATTCATGTTGCCACAAATGACAAAATTTACTTATCTTTAAATCTGAATAGTATTCCACTGTATATTTATACCACATTTTCCTCATGCACTCATCCACTGATGGACACTTTGGTTGATCCCATATGTTGACTGTTGTGAATAGTGATGCAGTGAATAAGGGAGTACAGATATCTCTTCAGCATGTTAATTTCAAATCTTTTCGATATATACCCAGAAGTGGGATTACTGGATTATATGGTAGTCCTATATGTAGCTTTTGAGAAACCTTTATGTAGTTTCTCATAATGGCCATACTAATGTGTATTCCTACCAATAGTGTAGGGACAATAGTCTAGTGTTCCCTTTTCTCTACCATCCTAGTAACACTTGTCATTCATTTTTTTATAGTAGCCATTCTGACAGATGTGTGGTGATATCTTATTGTGGCTTTAATTTACATTTCCCTAATGATTAGTGATGTTGAGCATATTTTTATATAGGTGTTGGCCATTAGTATGTCTTCTTTGGAGAAGTGCCTATTAAATTTATTTGTTCCTTTTTTAGTCAGGTCATTTATTTGTTACTGAGTTGTTTGAGTTCCTTATATATTTTGGATATTAGTCACTTGTCAGATTTATGATTTGCAGATATTTTCTTCTGATTCACACATTGTCTCTTCACTCTGTCATTTTCTTTACCGAGCAGAAGCTTAAGAAGCTATCCTTTTTTTTTTTTTTTTTTTTTGGTGACAGTCTTACTCTTACTCTGTCGCCCAGGCTATAGTGCAGTGGTATGATCTCAGCTCACTGCAGCCTCCACCTCCCCAGTTCAAGTAATATCTGGTGCCTCAGCCTCCATAGTAGCTGGGATTACAAGTGTGTGCCATCACACCTGGCTAATTTTGTATATTTAGTATAGACGGGGTTTCACCATGCTGTCCAGGCTGGTCTCGAACTCCTAGATCCAAGTGACCCGCCTACCTCAGCCTCACAGAGTGCTAGGATTACAGGTGTGAGCCACCTTGCCCGGCCAAGAAGCTGTCTTAGTAATAGTATTTCCTAGTCTTTTTTTTCTCGTGTGTGTGTGTGTGTGTGTGTGTGTGTGTGTGTATGTGTGTGTATTTCCCCATATTTTTATGAATTTTTAGTTATTAGGAGATGACACATACATTTGGTGATAAGGTGTATAGTGCATTTTAAATTATAACATTTGTCTGAGCATGATGGCTCAACATTAGCCTTGAAGAGGTTTAGAGCATGGATCAACAAAGGCAAAACAAAAATGTAAACTAAGAAAAATGAGGGTAGGTCATTTCCCACAGAGAAAGGGTAGGTCAAGAAAGCTGTGAGAATGGAGTGGTAATCTGCGAGATATCTACCAAAGAAAAAATTAAAAATATTGTCCATTGAGTTTAGGAAATTGCGTCTTTGATGATACTCTCCAAAGAAACTTTACTAGCATATTAGATTGAGAAGCCAGATTGAATTGTGTTTGAAACAGAATGAAAAGAAGTGGAGACAGTAAGTGTAGGCAACTTTTCAAGAATCTTTGTTCTGAAAGTGTACAAAATGTTTACTGGTGGGAGTGTAGGGGATTGGGGAGTAAGTAGAGTAGTGTTTTGAAGAAATTCAGTCAGGCTTTTTTTTTTTTTTTTTGAGACGGAGTCTCACTCTGTTGCCCAGGCTGGAGTGCAATGGCATGATACCAGCCCACTGCAACCTCCACCTCCTCTGTTCCAGCAATTCTCCTGCCTCAGCCTCCTGAGTAGCTGGGACTACAGGCACCCGTCACCATGCATGGCTAATTTTTGTATTTTTAGAGACAGAGTTTCACCATGTTGGTCAGGCTGGTCTCAAACTCTTGACTTCAGGTGATCCACCCACCTCAGCCTCCCAAAGTGCTGGGATTACAGGTGTGAGCCACCACACCCAGCTCAGGCAATTTAAGTATATATTCTTCCTCTCTTTCTCTCTCTTACTCTTGCTATTCTTTCTTCCTATTCTTTTCTCCTTTCCTTTCTCCTCCTCCTATCCTTCTTTCTCACCTCTTCTCCTCCCACTTTCCTTTCTCCTTTCTCTCCCTGTTCCCCTCCTTCTTCTCTTTCTAAGACAGTAGATACTAAAGCAAGTTTAAATGCCTAGAGAAATAATGCAGTGAAATGAAAGGAGGTTGCCAATGAAGGTAATATAATCCTTTTTAATACTTTTTTTAATACTTGTGCATATTTCTTTTCAGATTTTTTTCACATTGATACACACATTTTATTAATCACAGTAGTCAGAATAGGATAGGTCTCAAAATTTTATGGGACTTTAAAATATACAGAAAATGTAACATTCATTTGGGATATTGAAATCAAAGGACTGAGCTAGTAATTGAAGATCACTTTTAGGATTTGACTTAAAGAGGAAGAGTGGCTGTGTTTGCTGTAAAGATGAAATGTGAACTTAGGAGAAAAGGAAGCCAGGTTTTTGTTTGTTTGATTGTTTGTTTTTTGAGAAGGGTGTGGCTCTGTCACCTAGGCTGGAGTGTAGTGGCACAATCTCAGCTCACTGCAACCTTCACTCCCAACCTCAGCCTCAGTGGCTGGGACTGCTCATACATGCCACCGCGCCCTGCTAGTTCTTGTATCTTTTGTAGAGATGGGGTTTTGCCATGTTGCCCAGGCTGGTCATGAACTCCTGGGCTTAAGCAATAGGCTCGCCCCAGCCTTCTAAATTGCTGGGATTACTAGTGTGAGCCACTCTGCCCAGCTCAGTGTTCTTTATATTAAAGTTAAGGTGGTCAGATGGCTTTGAATTTGAAAGTAAATGTTGCAGACAGACAAATGGAAAGCAGATTGTAGATATGTATTTATAAACCATATTTATAAAGTCATTTCCAAATTAATAAAACAGGTATCTGGAAGATAGCAGATTAGAAAATAAAAAAGACTAGGTGAGTATGAGAAAGGAGTAAAAGAGAAAGAAGAGAATTCTGCTTAGCAAGTGAAAAAAATGGAAAAGACACAGACAGTGAGATTTTGTATGTGTGTATCTCAAGAGGAGATGGTGGCCAAAACCAAAGATGGGAAGCCATTTTTCTGAAAGAAGGGAGTGGAAAATCAGTTTTTATAACAAGGTAGATAATGTTTCAATAACAGGACAGGTATTTAACTAAAATCAATTTTCATGTTAGGATTTATTCATAATTATCTGTGCAGAGTTAGAGCAATAGTCATTCTCATGTACTTCTCTTCATTTGTTCTGCTCCTCAGTATTTTTCCTCTTATAACTACACAAACTTTCATTATTTTCTCAGTTAAACAATTTTACCTCCACTTTTCCAGATCTCTTTATGAGGTCCACCTGCTTACTAGAATATTCCACTAATATCATGATGTAACTCACCAATGATGTAATGAATAATTGATACATCATAATTGATAAAAATTCATAAATTTCACTTGTGAATCCACAGTAAGATCCTTTCTCAGTGACTAACTCTACCCTTGTCTACTCACTAATGCAAGGCATCAATAGTCAATCCATTTTTTTTTTTTTAAGATGGAGTCGGGCTCTGTCGCCCAGGCCAGAGGGCAGTGGTGTGATCTCAGCTCATGCAACCTCCACCTCCTGGGTTCAAACGATTCTTCTGCCTCAGACTCCCGAGTAGCTGGGACTACAGGTGCATGCCACCACACCCAGCTAATTTTTGTATTTTTAGTAGAGACGGGGTTTCATCATGTTGGCCAGGATGGTCTTGATCTCTTGACCTTGTGATCTGCCTGCCTCGGCCTCCCAAGGTGCTGGGATTACAGGTGTGAGCCACTGCGCCCAGCCAAACCTTTCCTCTTTCTTACAATCAGTAACTAATTCTTCCTCAAATGCTCTCTAGTCTTCCTCTTTGTCCTAAGCTTGTGTTGAATCCAAATGGATTTTCCATCTCCTTAGTTTCCACCCTCATTTATTACATTGTATTTTAAAACATTTTACCTAGCAATCCACCTTTGCTTGTTGTGCTATTGTTGTATTTGCCTCTAATTCTCATTATTCCCATGTTATTTAAATAATATCATTCCAGTTTATAATTAGGGGAACCAGCATTTCCCTATTGATATAATTTGGCACTTGGTCCCCATCCAGATCTCACCTTGATTGTAATAATCCCCACAGATCAAGGGTGGGATCAGGTGGAGACAATTGAATCATGGGTTTTTTTTTCCCTCCATGATGTTCTCGTGATAGTAAGTGAATCTCGTGAGATCTTACGGTTTTATAAGGGGCTTCCCCCTTCACTGGGCACTCCTCCTTCTTGCTGCCATGTGAAGAAGAATGGGTTTGCTTCCCCTTCTGCCATAATTGTAAGTTTCTTGAGACCTTCTCAGCCCTGTGGAATCGAGTCAATTAAACCTCTTCCCTTTATAAATTTTCCCGTCTCAGGCAGTTCTTTATAGCAGCGTGAGAACAGACGAATACACCTATTATCAGTGTGTGTAATTAGAGTGGACTTGCTGGCTGTACACTTAAGAGCCATCTATTTCCCTAGCACAATGCTGGATTCACAGATGACATATGAATGAGATGATCTATAACAGCACTCACTCAAACTTTGATTTGGGCTATTGGTGAAAACAATGTTTTTCAGAGCTATTGCTGAGCTGTGTAGCATATGTAAGCCAAAAGTTTCTGGTGGTTGATTCTGCAGCCATGTGTGGAGAGAAAAGTCAACACAGAGGAAAATCAAACCTAGATAAGAAGACAGGCACTTGACACCGTTTGCCCACATGGATCCAGCTGTGTACAAAGCTCTCACTCTCCCCCTGACTTTGGAAGTTATATGCGCCAATAATTTTCCCGTGCCTGAACTAATTTGAATTGAATCTGTCATATGTAGTGAAAATTTTTGAATATGCTACTTCTGTATGTTGACCTTCCAATCTAATTTTTACTGCCAGCAAATAAATCTTTCTAACATAGAAACCTGGTTATCAAATCCTTCTGCTTTATTCTTAGCACAATGGAGCCTTTGGGATAAACACAGTGCCTTACTGTGACCTGACAGATACCTTCGTGATCTAACCTTTGACCTATCTTTCCAACTTTGTCTCTTGACACTCTCCCTCCACCAAATTTGTCTACTCATGCTTCTAAGTATTCTTATATTTATTTTGCTCTGCCTGAAATGTCTTTCTTTTCTAGCCAGTAGGTATTAACTATTTGCTTTCCTTTGCTCATCAGGTTTTATGTTTAAAATCCTTCTTCATATCCCATAACTCTCAGTACATACCTTTATGAGAGCCCATAGGATTTATTTCTCTTTCTTTCATTTAAACCTCCATAAAGGGAATAGTATTTTTTCTGAATCTCCAACTCTTACCAGATCATTTGGTCTATTAATAAATGTCTACCTAATGAATACTTGGAAGAGCAAATTGATAACAATCTTAAAAGGCTAAAATAATAAATTTACAGTGCCTTTTTCAATGGAAGCATGTTAGAATATTTTGTTCTGCATCAGAAGCCTTGCTTATTTAACCTTAGGCATCAGAGCCTACAATTTTGGGAAAAACAAACTCTTACACATTTTGTAGTTAGAATACATTTTAAAATATTTATATGAAAAAATTGATATTTTAGAAATATAAAACAAATTAATAATTCTGTTACATTTGGTATTTTTAATATATATATATTTTTTAATTCAAATTTTTTGTTCTTTTCTACCAATATCTATGTATTTTTTTTATTGCATTTTAGGTTTTGGGGTACATGTGAAGAACATGGAAGATTGTTGCATAGGTACACACATGGCAGTGTGATTTGCTGCCTTCCTCCCCCATCACCTATATCTGGCATTTCTCCCCATGCTATCTCTCCCCCAACTCCCCATCCCCCGCTATCCCTCCCCTTTTCCCCCCCCCCCCCCCAACAGACCCCAGTGTGTGATGCTCCCCTCCCTGTGTCCATGTGTTCTCATTGTTCAACACCCGCCTATGAGTGAGAACATGCGGTGTTTGATTTTTTGTTCTTGTGTCAGTTTGCTGAGGATGATGGTTTCCAGGTTCATCCATGTTCCTACAAAGGACACGAACTCATTGTTTTTGATGGCTGCATAATATTCCATGGTGTATATGTGCCACATTTTTCTTGATATTTTATTTACCATTTGTTAACCCACATTACAGTGAATTTAGGCCTATTTCTTACATATTATTTTATTTCTAATATATAAACACATATCCTTTTGAGCTTCCTGTACATCACCTTCTTACATGTAGTAATGTCTAAAATATTAATGTTTTATTTAGGTTTGAAAACTCCCCACGAAGATTTGATATTTAAGTCTAGATTCAGAGTGTGTTATCAGGGACATTGACAACTGACACTGTGACTGAAGGGTCTTCATACTTATAAACTAAAAACCTATTTATAATGCATAATGAAACACTAGAAAGCCATTTTCCTTACCTGTTTCTATAGCCATCATTCTCTACATATAAAACTTGATTGGTTTTGAATATTTTTATTTAACAAAATTTAAGAAGTTGGTGGACGTGTAGTTGTTATAGAGCCCATTTTTTCAATATGAAGCAAATTTCTTGTTAATTTTTATTGATCATAACAAATTATAAATTTGAAATGTACATTGTTTCCATGTGAAAACTACTCCAGATAATGCCCATCTTTTTATTTAAATTAGATTAAATCAAGATGGGCCAAAATATTACAATAGAAGTTTACTTTTCTTTTTCCTTAACTTAAGGCAAGTTAAAACTTTCAAAATAACCATTTTATATAGATTTGTAGCCATGTCCATGTGACTGCACATAATAATTAAGAAAAAATATTAAAATGATTCATTTTCCCTTCTTTAAAATTATTTTAAAAGGCAAACACCTTTCATTTACTTTCTCTCTCTTTTTTTTTTTTTTTTTTTTTTTTTGAGACAGAGTCTTTCTTTGTTACCCAGGCCCAAATGATCATAGCTCATTGCTGCCTCAAAATCCTGGACACAGCCTCCCAGGAAACTAGGACTTTAGGCATAGACCGCCACATCCAACTATTTTTTTAAAATTTTTTGTAGAGCTAGGATCTTGCTGTGTTGCCCTGGCTGGTCTCAAACTCTTGACTTCAAGTAATCCTTCTGCCTCAGCTTCCCAAAGCACTAAGATAACAGGCTGAGCCACCCCATTAGCCTCATTTCTTTTTTTATTAAACTACTTAATGTCCTTCTTACAAAAAGACTTTTATATTTTCTAATCTTGCAGATTTAAAACAATGTACCCTATCATTTGCCTTACCTCTTACAAATACGATTCCTGAAGAACATGACAAATAGCAAATAAAATGTAAACTCCAGATTCCAGCAATGAAATTCTCATTATTTAGTACATTACTCACATTTAACTTCTTATTTTGAAACATATGAATGAGTAAAGTACTATTTCTGGAGGGGGACTACATGTGGCCATTCATTTAGAAAACTGCCTAGTGTGTTTGAAGGGAAAATATAATTGTGTAAATTAGTGGAAAGACAGGTTATCAACAACATTTTTTTAAGTTTGTATTTTAACTTTATGTGTCATATGTTCTATTCTATTTTATATGCTTCTTGTTTTCAATGACATCAAATGATGTTATATACATCTTCTGGCACTTGTAAGCCTCATGAGTTTTATAGACCATGCTGACGTTGTTGATCCCCCTATGCATACAAAGCTTTGGAAATATTTATCAAAAAAGGAAAAAAAATCTTCACTGAGGCATTAGCATTCCAGTGATATGAGAATTATGCAATGTTAAGATTAAAATAATTTTCTTTTTTCATGAGTAATGCATGCTCATGGTTATAAAAAGAAAATAAATTAAAACTGCATAGAAGTATATAAAGTAGAAAGTAAAACAAAAAATATGCCCTCCTCAGAAAAAATATTTTAAGATGTATTTTTTAAAAAGTGTATGTGGACAGAATTTATATGGATTTAATCACCTCTGGACTTAGTTGCCAATCTACAAAATTGTCCAGAATAAGATATAGGTAAGCTGTAGGGGTCTAGGAGGTTTAAATGGCAGAAAAATCAGGATTATCTACTGTAAGATATCCAACAAGCTTATACTTATGAGATCATGAGGACATTTCACTTTCCAGGGCAGAGGACAGACCAATATATCACATCAGATTTGGATTGATATCAGATTCCAGGAGATAATAACAATAGAAATTGCACAAAACAGCTAGTCAATAAAAGGCCAAATATGTAGATAAATGAACCCAGAAAATGGTCTGACTTTCATCAGTGTATTCTCAACAGTCAGCCTGAGCATTAACATTTAATCAGTGTTACATTTACTGTTTCTTCAAAGGCTGTCAACAGGTGATTCCCTATGTGTTCTAGAATCAATCATTGACAGAGATGTGACAGTAACTACATTTCCTCAGTCTCCAAACCCTCCTTCCCTCCTGACACTTAGCCTATGAACATTCTCCCATTGTTTCTGCCATCTAAAAAAGTAAACAATCCTGCATACAAGAAATGTGCTTCCCTTCACCTCCAATCCTCCTCCTCCAGATGTTGCACTATTTCTCACCTTTTCTTAAGAGCCAAAATTATAGAAGTCATCTTCACTGCTTGTCTTTGCTCACTCATTTCCAATTCCCTACTCTACCCACTGTAATCTGGTGCCTGTTTTCGAGAATCATTATTGGTGATCTTCACCCAAGTATCACAGAGGGCCTCCATGTTGGGAAATCCAATAGGCCTTTCAGTCTTTTTCTTACTATATACTTCTGACTAAGCCTCCATCAAATCACTTTATCTTGAATCTTAGCCATATTTTCTCAGAGTTATGTTTCAAGCTCCTCAATAATTTCCTCTTTTGCCTTTCATATCTTAAACATTAACATTCATTTTTGATACACATATTTATCCATTTTGCCTAATTTTGTGAACAATCGCCTGTTGATTTTCCATTGCCTGTCTCAACATTTGGCTAACTCCAGAACTTCAAAGTCAAACATTTTATCTTTTGTATGACATATTGTCTTGAATCTATCCAAGTCAGGATCCACCCTACAATTATGCATAAGCTCTTTCTTTGGCTTTCCCATACCAGTTCCTCTTTGGGTATCTTTTATCTCTATTAATGATACTTTAAAATCTGTAGTAATCTCAGTTACTCCATATCTTTCACCAGAGGTCAAAATTAATCACCAAGATTCAAATATCTCTTAAATAGTTTCTTGACTTTTATATGCTTCCTAGCCTATTTTAATAATGATGGTAAATAAGATCTATGTTAATAGTATAGGCTAACATTTACTGAGTGCTCCCTACAATGCAGGCACTGTGACAGGCGCTTTACATGTATCCACTCATTTGATCTCCCCCAACATTCTTATGAGGTAGGTGTTATTAGTGATTACATTTTAAAGATAATGAAATTAGGCAAAAGATGATTAAGTCACTTTACCCAGCATTCCACCCCAAGTAAGTTAGAGAGGTAAGATTTGAATTCAGGC
The DNA here is from genome assembly GCA_036589455.1 of Ateles fusciceps. Classification (NCBI taxonomy): domain Eukaryota; kingdom Metazoa; phylum Chordata; class Mammalia; order Primates; family Atelidae; genus Ateles; species Ateles fusciceps. Next base: position 8,464,043 of record JAZHEH010001266.1, on the reverse strand, counting down.
AAATCTGGTGCCAAAGCCTGCCCTTCAGTCTCCTTACCTGTTTCCATTTTCCCAATTTTACCATTCTTTAATCCTAAATCTAGATGTAAATCTTTCTACCCATATTATTTTCAAAACGTGAGTTAATAGTATATTGTATAATTGCCATACCTCAAGTTCTGTTTTATAATTTTAAAGGTGTCTTACAAATTAGCCCATTCAGCTTTTGCTTATGATGAAGTAATAACTTACCAACCGAATCCTGCTCCCTGATCAGTTTTCAGAAGGCCTGGGCCATGGGTACTTTTTAGAAACTGGAGCTGTGAAAGTACCAGAATATCTTTGTGATCTTTAGCTCTTAATGTACCATGGTTAGGTCCTATTCCCTGCCTTTGTAGAAAAATACCAGTCTCCACCTGGAAGTGATCAGTCCTTCCATAGCTTATGATTTGCAGAAACTTTAAGGGCTGAAGCCTACAGTCTGTGGGAATATATGACCTCAGATGCCTGATGCACCGAAACAAGGAGACCCTCAGCAGGGAGCGACCTAATTTCCAATAAATGAAGAATAAGGACACATCTCATATATATCATACGTGACTTCCAGGGCAGATCCAGGTGTGTTGTGCCTCATACTTAAACTAATTGGGTGTATTATTTAAGAAAACTAATAAAAACTGTGAATTTAAAATTAGACACAGGGCGCTGAATGAGCTGTGCAAGCAATGGGCCCTAATGCTTGAGATTCCTTGGCTTTATGCTCATCTACCTCTGTCCACTTCAATGAGTACCAGAATAATGTTGATGCAATTTCCCTCATGAGTAGCACAAATTTCATTCATGAGCCATAAATGAAATATTTTGGATGTATATTTTAAAAAAAGCTTAAAGTCATTTGTAGAGATTAGAAAGTAGAGAAATAAACTGGAAGTAGATATTAAGATTAGTAAATATCTTGGAATTAAAAAGAATGAAGAGAAATTAGTTATTCTGATGACATACCAAAGAACTAATCGCCTACTTTTCAGTATGTTCATTCTCAGCAATTCTAAAGTTATTTTCTACTGAATCTTAAGCTCTTAAATTAATTTCCAGACTTTCTGTTCATTTTCACTTTAAACTTTAAAAACACGTGCACATATGCATATACACATATTTCTGAAGAAAAGTTATTTTAACTTAAATATTTACATTATGAACTTGGGATAGAAGTTCTTAAAATCTTGATCTTATACAATTTTCTTATCATGAGTTCTGTTGTTTTGCAATGCCAGTTATAAAGCAGGTTGTAACATAAGTAGTCAAAAGTGAATCATCTTGTAACAATCAAGAGAGTAGGTGATACTTATTAAATCCTACTTTTTAAAGAAATTGTGCTAATAAGGCCCATTTTTTAATCACATTTAGTTAATGAAAGATTGCAGAAGTTTGTAAAGTTTAAGTAAGACACTTGTGCTTTAGTTTCTGGCCCAAATACTTGTCCTAATTCTCCAAACTATCACCTTTTTGTTTCAGATAAGCACAAAGAAATAATCGCATTTTATAGACAGACCAAATTGAATTTTACTAATTTGTTTACTCATATTTTAACTACATAGTACACTGGGGCTTAGTAAGATAAAGAAATCATTTTCTCTGGACTCCAAAAGCATATAGTAGGTTTTACCACTTATCAATATATTAACCAATTCTTTCTACCTGCCAGAATATTCTAGTAATAAAATGCACAAATTAGTATTTAGTCTATTAACTTAGCTTTCTTGAATAGAGGCTGTTACAATACTTGTTGATGCAAACAAACAAAAAAGGCAACAATGGGAGCCCACTTTCCTTATCATATAAATCATTGTTAATATAAATTGTAGTGTTTATTTTTCATTGTTATATCATGTATATTGCATTAGACAATAATAATTTTTTAAAGTGAATGATCCTCATCACTGTGTTCAAAGCCAGCATCTATTGTTATTAGAATTCTTATTTGAATAACTCCTTGACTTAGTACTTCAACTAATTACATTGTTTTGATTTTCAGGTATGTGTTTCTTTTGACTGTTGGCTTGAGGTTGATTTTGTTCCCTAAAATTAGAGTCTATAATTATAGACTAATCTAACATTTGAGATCTGAGAAAGCAGTGACCTTGAATTTACAATAATTTGACAATCACAAGTGCAGTAGGTTCTCCTTAGAGAATGAAAGCCAGTTCTATTTGAGGCTTCTAGTAACAGATTCCAGTGACAACTCATTCCTTTCTGCAGGATATGGAGAATGGAGATACAGTTCAGATACTAACCCTATTTACTACTCTTCTTCCGACCTTCTGACATGGAAACATTCTCTTTTAGAGCATAGAAAGTAACATTAAAATGAAGTTTGTTCTTTTCCTCAATGAAAACATCACTTGTTTATCTTATTAGGAGAATTCATTTGTTTTACTGTTTATTCGTGTTTGAAGTGGTGCACAGAATAGCCTTTCCTGTTTCCCAAGACACCACACCACTGTAATCCTCAAAGAGAAATGGTGGAACCACCCCAACATTTCTCCAAAATAGTTTTCATTTCTTTTATAGTTGCTTGAATTCAAGCTCGATTTGTTATATTAGGAAAAACTTAAAATGCTATGGGTGGGTGCATTTTTCTAGCATTTCAGAAAATGCATCTTTTTGAAAATCTTTTTTTCTAACCATTTATTCTCTACGTGACTTTGTTTCATTTCTGCCTGCGGTTTTTGCACAATTTACGGGTTGATCCCACTCCCCTTAGAAAAGAAAGCATTGGGTATTTTGTCTACAAATCCTATGTAAGAAATCTTACTGAAATAAAAAAACTAGATAAAATTTAAATTCCTAAAAGAAAGTTATAATATCTTCCACAATTAATATAAATTATTAGCCAATGAGAGAAATCTTTGAAATGTTTCCCTACTTTTCCTCATGAGTACTATTTTGTATCAGTGAAAACATATTCTGATCAGCCCATAATATCATCAAAGATAAAGAGGCTTTCATAAGAAAACTGAATAGACCTTACAAGAAATGAAACAAAGTGTCTTATGTTATTTTAATCCCTAAAATTATTGTTGATAAAACACAGAATGAATTTTGACCTGGCCTGTTCCTTTTGTTTTCACTCTGTTATTTGTTTCATAAAAGGTGAACTATGTAGAACCTTTGCATTTTATGGGTACATTTCGCCTCCAGTAGCTACTGGACACCCTCAAGAGGCAAGGTCAGTGTTAACAGAATTCAAAGACTTGAATTCTGGTCAAAGCACAGCCTCCAGCTATTTATACTTTTGTCAGGTTATTTTCCCTGTTTGTGATACACCTTCCCCATATGTTGCCTCCTCAATCAGGGACTGGTTCAGCATTTATGAATGAGTTCATGGAGTAAGTTGGATTTGAAAGAGAAGCATCATTGAAGTGGTGGGTGTGATTGGTGTCAGCAAAAGAGAGAGGCAAACTCTTTTTAAATTCTGCTTTATTTGAAAAGGTTTTAAGGACAATGTAAGATACGCTGTTTAAGTGATAAAGGAGACTAAATTAAGAAATAGGAACACTCTTACACAGTTGGTGGGAGTGTAAATTAGTTCAACCATTGTGGAAGACAGTGTGGCGATCTCTCAAGGACCTAGAAATAGAAATTCCATTTGACCCAGCAATCTCATTACTGGGTATATACCCAAAAAACTATAAATCATTCTGCTATAAAGACACATGCACACATATGTTCATTGCAGCCCTGTGTACAATAGCAAAGACCTGGAACCAACCCAAATGCCCATCAATGATAGACTGGACAAAGAAAATGTGGTACATATACACCAGAAATACTATGCAGCCATAAAAAACGATGAGTTCGTGTCCTTTGTAGGGACTTGGATGAATCTGGAAACCATCATTCTCAGCAAACTGACACAAGAACAGAAATCCAAACACCATATATTCTCACTCATAGGTGGGTGTTGAACAACGAGAACACGTGGACTCAGGGAGAGGAGCATCACACACTGGGGGCAGTTGGCAGGAGGGGTAGGGGAGAAACAGCAGGGGGTGGGGAGGGATAACATGGGGAGAAATGCCAGATATAGTATACACCTAAAGTAAAATAAATAAATTTTAAAAAAAGAAGAAGAAAATTAGGTTTTAGAAATTTGAACACGTTAACAAAAAAAGAAAAAATTCCAGCTCTAGTTCAGAGTTTACTTGTAGCAAGAAAGAAATACTTGATTTAAACATGTAACTTCTATTTATTAAACAAAAAATGGTAGCTCTTGGTTAAATTATTTGAAGATAGAATCTGGGATTTCTTTAGCATATAAAACTATAAAAGGGTCCACCTTTACGTATATAATAAAGTGCTCTTAAATCTTCAATATGATTTTAAAGGAGAAACCTCTTATTCTGATATTCAATTTATTTTTCAGCCCTTTTCACAGAATATAGATGAGACATTTTTTAATAATAAAATTAAATAAACATCATTTTTTGTACAGTTCAATGTGAGAGATATCAGCAATATAAAAAGGATGCTGGATTGATACTGTATGTATTTGGGAGTGATTAAATACACTATTTCTTTTCACTATATTATTGTAGATGGAAAGCTGATCCACTTTGTTGAAATTTATTATTTAATTTTTATAAATCATTTGGAAATTATCTTATCACAGGTAAAAGTATTTATCACCTGGGATTCTCATTCTTCAATGGTAATAGCTGCTCTTAACTAGCATTACATTGAAATTAAGGATAGCTATATTTAACATTTTGATATTGCTTGCAGTCAGTGAGGCATGCTATTTTATATTACATTTAGGAATTACAATGGAAACTCAGGGCATTTATGAGGTGTTCGTGATGGGAAGGGAGGAGTTGATGTATGAAGATTGCTTTGACTTCAGTTATTACCATTCAGAAAATGCTCAGTAATAAGGTCATTCTTTAGAATTTTAGGAAAAAAGAGAAGTTTACATTGTTTATTTATTTGTATGGTATATGTGTGTGCACAGAGAGAAATAGAAAAAATTATAAGAACCCTATACAAAAGAGTATATACTATATGATATCATGACAAAATAATTTTCTGGTGATAAAAAGCAAATAAATGGTTGATTTGTAGGACAAAATTTCTTGTGAAGAAATGTAGCTATGATAATGCTTCGCATTTTGATAGGTGTTTAGGTTACACAATCGTATGCATTTATCAAAATAAGAAATGCACACAAGCTATGTGCATTTCATGATATATACATTTTACATTAAAAAAACTGAAACAGAAATCAAACTAGTTAATAAAGCACATGGCAAAATTTGGGGAGGAGTGTGTCTATACTTTGATAAGTATAAAACATTAGATGCATCAGAATGAATAAAGAGGCTCACAAGAAAGAACATGCTAGAATAACTAGGAAAACAAAGAAAAAAATCTAAAGGGAGAACTAATTTTGCTGGGTATTAAAACATACTATAAAGTTATATAATTATAACAAAGCAATAGTGGAGCATGGATAGACAGTGAAAAGGAATGAAATAGAAAATATAAATATAAAAATAAATGGAGGTTTAATATATGATAAAAATAACAAATCACTCTCCTAGCAGTAATAATTGATGCCAAAACAACTGGTTTGTCATTTGATAAAAGGTATTATTTGACACAAACTTCACATTAGAACAAAATAATAAGCTCCACATAAATCAACATGTGAATGTTTTTGAAAAAAATAGCTACATTCCTCTTAACCTCTGTAAAGGAAATGCTCTCTGTGGTGATACTGCATATGCAACAGAAGAAAATATTGATATATACAAATGTTTTACGTAGAAAAACAATAAGTTAAATGAAAAGACAAATACCAAACTGATAGAAAATATTGAAGATGTATCACATATAAGTGCTAATATCACTTTAAAGATCTCTAAAAAATTGATGGGTATCAAAGCAAAACAAGCAAATAAACAAAACCCCTCCAATACAATAATGAATGAAACACTAGAAAAGACATTCACAACACACATGGAGAGACAGATAGAGAGAGACAGAGGCAGAGACAAAAAGACAGAGACAAAATTGACATTTAACATATTCAAATGTTTGGCTTCATTCTTAACTTTTTAAAAATGTAATTTAAAACTATGCTGAGGCACCTTTATTCACCTAGCAGTCTGCTGAAAACTTAAAAGTATGATAACACATTCTGTTTGCAAGTCTATGGGAAAACCAAAACTGTTCATGCATTGATGACGTGAAAGTAAACTGCAACAGGCCTTATAGTGAGAGATTTGGTAATACCTAACAAAACTGTCTATGCATTTACCTTTGATTCAGCAATTCTGTTTCTAGAAATTTACCCTCAAGATACAACTCCAACTATGTGAAAAAAATACATGCACAAGATATATGTTAAAGGCAATAATTACCAAGATGATGTAGGCACAGGGGAAAAACATATTCGCTCTCTTGAAGGTTTGCGGAAAATGGCTGAAAAAAGGCAGATTAATGGGAAAAAAAGTCATACAGCTTTATTTTATCATTGTTGTACGTGACATGGAAAGTCTTCAGCATAAAAACCCAAATATACAGGGGAAATTGTCCATTTTTATGCTTAGATTCAACAGAGTATGAACAGCTGTGTAGAGTATGACTGGGCAAATAGAGATATGATTTATTTATTATATTTTAAGTTCTGGGGTACATGTGCAGATCATGCAGGACTGTTACACATGCCATGGTGGTTTGCTGCATCCATCTCCCCCATCACCTACATTAGGCATTTCTCCTAATGTTATCCTCCTCCATCTCCCCCATCCCCTGCTACCCCTCCCCTAGCCCCCCCATCCCCCAACAGGTACCAGTGTGTGATGTGTCTCTCCCCTGTGTCCATGTGTTCTCATTGTTCAACACTAACTTATGAGTGAGAACATGTGGTGTTTGGTTTTCTGTTTTTGTATCGGTTTGCTGAGAATGATAGTTTCCAGATTAATCCATGTCCCTATAAAGGACATTAACTCACCTTTTTTATGGCTGCATAGTATTCCATAGTGTATATGTGCCACATTTTCTTTATCCAGCCTATCATTGATGGGCATTTGGGTTGGTTCCGAGTCTTTGCTATTGTAAACAGTGCCGCAATGAACATATGTGTGCATGTGTCTTTATAATAGAACAATTTATAATCCTTTGGGTATATACCCAGTAATTGGATTGCTGGGTCAAATGGAATTTCTATTTCTAGATCCTTGAGGAATCACCACACTGTTTTCCACAATGGTTGAATTTATTTCACACTCCCACTAACAGTGTTAAAGTGTTCCTATTTCTCCACATCCTCTCCAGCATCTGTTGTCTCCAGATTTTTTAATGATTGCCATTCTAACTGGCGTGAGATGGTATCTCAATGTGGTTTTGATTTGCATTTCTCTAATAATCAGTGATGATGAGCATTTTTTCATATGTTTGTTGGGTACATAAATGTCTTCTTTTGAAAAGTGTCTGTTCATATCCCTCACCTACGTTTTGATGGGGTTGTTTGTTTTTTTGTAAATTTGTTTTAGTTCTTTGTCGATTCTGGATACTCTACCCTTGTCAGATGGGTAGAGTACAAATATTTTTTTCCCATTCTGCTGGTTACTGATTCACTCTAATGATTGTTTCTTTTGCTGTACAGAAGTCCTTAAGTTCAATTAGATCCCATTTGTCTGTTTTGGCTTTTGTTGCCATTGCTTTTGGTGTTTTAGTCATGAAGTCCTTACCTATGCCTATGTCCTGAATGGTATTGCCTAGGTTTTCTTCTAGGGTTTTTATGGTGTTAGGTCTTATGTTTAAACCTTAATCCATCTGGAGTTAATTTTTGTATAAGGTGTAAGGAAGGGGTCCAGTTTCTGCTTTCTGCACATGGCTATCCAGTTGGGGGAAAAAAGGGGTATGATTTAATGCTAATACACTGAGGGGGGAAACCCAACAAGGCCTGCCTGTCTAGATTTTGACCTCTCTGTGCAACAGTCCTTCCTTATGGGTGTGGGGCAGGACCCTCTCCAGAATGGGGGATCTTATAACCTGTAGCTAAATAAGGTAGGTAAAATATTTTCTTGATGGAGAGTTTTTACACAATATAGAGGATGGGGAGTTAGAGTAATATTTTTAGGTTTTGTGACTGGCTTTGGGGAAATGGGTTTTTTATGACCCAACTTGGAAAAGAGGGATTCTGGCTAGCCTTGGAGGAGAATGAGTAGACAGAGACCAGAGGGCAGAAGGTCAGAGAAAAAATTTTCTTATAAAGACTTTATTTTGGTGTACCATTTTCTGAACTCCGATAATGATATAAATAGTGAGCGAAATTTCAATAAAAATAGAAAAATTTACAAATTCTCATCGTAAGTGATCAAAGTTAACATTAGAAATGGCACAAATCAACATTCTCTGTCAACTTCCATGATGCACTAAGTACACAGTATCACTTCTGTCCCAGTCTTGACAAAAAAATGCAAGAATGTAATGATATGTAAATTCCTCCCAAAAGGATGTGCCTATTATTGTCATTTATAACACTGACTGTACTTAATAAGAATAAAATATGAAGAGAAAAAATAATGCATTTCTTTTTTAAAACTGTATGGAGAAATATGCAAGAAGAGAAATTCATGATGCATATAGTCTTTTAATTGATACTTAATTTAGCAGCAATTAAACTTTGCAATTACTATTTAATATTTTTTAAATTTTATTTTAGTATGTAAAACATGATCTCTCTGCTTTAATTTTTTTTTTACTTATTTTACATACAAGACTAATATTGATTTTTCTTATTGATGGAGTTAAAACGTTTTTATAAATATAACAAGTAGTATTTAAGTTTCTATGCCACAGGAACAAAGTATTGTTGTTCTTTAAAACATTTCTTTTGTGTCAGAAATTCATGATATTCAATTTGAGTATTATTAATACCATTAATATTGATTTTATATTTGTTGGCATTGGTACATAGTGCTATGTAGTTAACGAATACAGAAATGATGGAAAAATTATCTAAGCCAAAAGAAAACATAAATTCTCACAAAGCCCACATTTTTATACTGCATAAAGAGAGACTCTCCTCAATGACCCTGCTCAATTATCTGCCTTTCTACTCCACTTCATCTAAAGATACAACTGTGCCTCTAGCAACAGAACATACCATCTTTCGTAGTCAGGGTGATTTAAGGCTTTCTAGGCTCAGTACATCCATGCAGAGTGATCCAGTGTGTGTACTGCACAAAGACACCAGCTGAAGGAATGAGTGGGTGCTCTCTGCTGATGATGTGGGGAGGGGCTGTCTCACTGACAAAAAAAAGTGCCTTTTTCTGGATACAAAGGCTTCATTTGCTTTTCAGTTCGTGGTAGCAGGACTCCAAAGCCTAGCTGGGGCACATTTCTTCCATCACACAAAATATAGGCTGGTTGTTGCCCTCATTCTAGCTTAACTCATTTCCCATTTGCCCCTACAATACTCACCAGTGGCACTTGTGGCTGTAGCGTTTACCTTGAATAACATTACCACACAATATCTCACTTTTATTATTATATTTGCATGGCTCTAGTATATCAACTTTGGAAACAATAGACATCATTCTATTTATTGCATTCTGTTTTTAGTAGTGGTATTTCCATTTACAAAATATAGTAATTCTCAGTCACTGTAAATGTCAAATCCTAGAAAACGTAGCATTCCTATGTGTGATGTTAACATTGTTCTCAAACAGTTTGTTGGCCAAAGATTCATTTGATGAATCCAACTTTTCTGAAATAGATGATTCTGATGATTCAGATGATTCTGATGCTAGTTCTGTTTAGAAATAACTCCAAGAACAGTTTTTATATTTCATTTTCACACTGAAAATCAGTCAGATTTGCCTCAGCCTCAAAGAGCGTGTTTATATAAATGAGTGCTGGCAGTGAGCTGCACTTTTTTTTCTTTTTCCTAAATGGGAAAGGGTTAACAAGCCCATTTTACACCTTAATTGACCCTATCACTTTAGGTTACTGCTTTGGTCCAAAGCTCTACTTCCCATGTTGTACTGTCATCCATGAACTGTCTGTGTCCTGCACATTTGTATGAATATCTTGCTGTGATAATATCAGAAGCCCTGTTTCTCCATGAGTGAATTATTTTGTTTCTCTGAGACTGTGATCTATTTCTGAATTCATCTCCTAGATTTGGTCCCTGCTATTGTTACTGAAACACGAGAGGTTTGGTCTGGGATCTGCTGCTCACTGTGCAGAAAGCCAATGACTGAGATGATGAATATTGCAAAGGAAGAAGGTTTTAATTGGGTGTTGCTACTGAGGAGCTCAGTCTCAAATCTATCTCCCTAACCATATAACAATGTGAAAGAAAGAAAACAGGAACTAGGGAGGGGCAAGGAAGCAATCATGATGAATGAGGGGTCTGGAATCTCATTTTCAGGATGTGGTGATCTGTTGAGTTTCAGTTCTTTGATACTTTTTTTTGAGAGGCCTGGAGGTCCTTTCCTGAGGAAGGAACTCAAATAAAATAAATATAAGTTTCAAGCTTTAAGATCGGAAAGGTCAATTTCTATGTTTACCAAATAGAACAGTTTATGGGACTATTGGGTCAGTTTCACTACCTGCTATGAAACTCTACAAATACCATCAATTTATCTGTTAGTATCTCTTCATTTTTCTTGTTGCTGTATACCCCTGGGCAAGGCTCTTGTCCTTTGCCAACACTGGGCTGTTCTTAAGTGTTTTACTTGGCACTAAGGACGTAGTATCAGTTCTGTTGCATTCTTGACCCTGCAAAAAATGGTTCTCTGAATCTACTGATGTATAAACACCAGGCACATCTTTCTTCCTCCCAATCATGTCTTATCCTAATTTACTCTGGATACAGAGCTTCGCTTGACAATTAAACTTTCATTATCAATAACCACACCACATCTTTCTTCAAGATTGTATGGGCCATAGCCAATAGATGTTTAGTATATACAAATTCTCAAACATTTGCCGAATGTGTGTGTGTGTGTGTGTGAGTATAATTTTTAAAATTCTATGAGTGAAAAGTCTCATTAGAAGAATACTAAGGAAAGAGATTCTTTCAGAGAATTGTTGAGATTTTGCACTGAAAACAGTAGCTACACTGTGATCAAGAATTTTCCACACACTTAAGAACAGCTTCATTCTCTCATTGGGTTTGATTGCCCAATAACCTAATTATATGAGAAGGAAAGGTGAATAAATATATAAAATATACTAGAGATGAGGAGAGTGAATAGTTGAATCTCACTGGAGAAAATTAGGATTTCTGAGGAAGTGTGACTTGAGGGCTAACTTGGGCAATATGTGTAAGTTCTACATGAAAGAAAGAATTCCAGATAGAAGGCATTCTACAGCTAGAAAGAGATAAACGCATGAGAGGGCTTTGTTACATGAAGAAACATTGATATGTTCAACATTGCTGAAGAGTTAAAGGCAATAGTGAAAGAAAAAGATAACATGAAGTGAGGCTGATCCAGATCCTGTGGAGCCTTTTGACTTTATCATTAGGAAAGAAGAGCCATCAGAAACATTTGAGTAAAGCAGTGGATGTTTTAATTTTGCATTTTTGTCTGCCATGAGGAGAGTATATTTTGAGATCAAGAATATTCCACAGATGCACTGTGCTGACTACATGTAATCATTTAAGGATTTGTTGGCTTGTGATGTCAACATCACCATCGTAATGTCAATATCAAAGTTTCTGTTTTACTTGGCACTAAGGACATAGTATCCTTAGTATCAAAGTTTCTGGCTTTGAACCTGTATGGATAGTGGTTTCATTGTCTCAGAGACGTAAAACATGAGAGCCCCAGGGTGATCAGTTGACTGGGATGAGACCATAAATGAGAGCAGAAGCAAAGCCCAGTCCGGAGTCCAGGCCCGCTGATACAAAATGCAGTGTTATTTTTACTAACAATAGCAAAAATTTAAACTTATGAATTGTAGGTTTGTTGCAAAGTCACTTTAATTATGGTTATCACAGGCAATAAACATATTTGTTCTAGACAACAAATTGTTAACTACTTTCAATAGCATGAAAGAATTGTATTCAGAAGTTACACAAAGGGAACAGTCTCACAAATTCATTTTCCAAAACAACAAAGGCCTCAGGACTTACTTGAATGGTATTCTTTTACTTTTATTATAGTTTAGTTCCAAAATTCAAGAGAGTTCTTCACAATAGAAAGAGTATAAAATTTGCTTGCATAATACTGTAGGTTATCTCTCTCTATTTTTATGTCCTAGATAAAAAGGCTGTTTTAAAATTGTTGACATTATGGAAATAACTCCAGTGGTAATATATGATTGTCATTCATTTAATAGAAATTATGTCCATGATATATTTTATTTTTTAAAATAACCCAGATATCAGCTGAGTGTACCCTGTCTGTTAAAGTCCAGAGGAGTTCCACTGAAACTCCAGAAGAATTATCTATGGATGTTCAGAGAGCCATGCAGGATGTATTCAATTCCCTGGTAGACTTAAGTGTTTTGTGACTGCTTTTGTTATTGCTTTCTCTAACCCTCACAGTTGAATCCAGATACTAAACTTGGCTTTTTTCTTAGATTAATGGCATTGCCATGAAACTACTAATCTAATGCATTTATGAATAGGCTAAATTTAGTGGACAGTAAGAGAGGAGGTGGGCTTGTATTGCAAAATTGTAGTCAAACCTGAACTTTAGATATAACTCATTTTAAGATTTCCTCCAGCTGTCACACCACTAAGGAAAGCTCACTGGCCTTTTTAGCGTCACATCATTTGATTTGCTCCTTTTCTCAAAATAGTCTCTTTTTATTCCTTTCTTTAGTTTCCCCCACCTTAATCCCCTACCTTCCTGGAATAAAGCAAATGTTCCTCTTATCTCATTCAAAGCAGCTATTTCCTCTGTTTCCTGGCAATACGTACCTCCCCAAAAGAAATTCATCCTATCAAAGGCAGTTTCTTTCATAAGTGGGTTGTCATTGGTAGCTGTTAAAATACTAATATGTTTACTTTCTTAAATAACCTATCTGGGCTTATGATTTAGAGAGATGGAGGCCTCTTCAAAGTACTCACCTTAGAAGATGTCATGTGTCTACCCATGATGTTGCTCTTACAAATGGATTTTGATTGGTTTTGTTTTTATTTTCAGTTATTATTACTCTGGGGGAGGCACTTAATTTATTTGAAAATGATAAAGAAGTTTTATGATTTTTAAGAACTTCAATTAGCACCAAAATAATTTTCCAAACCAGTCCATAAGGGGTGACTATTCCTTTTGAAGTTCTATTTCTACAATTTTAATAAAAAACACATGGTGCAGTGGATGATAAAATGCCTTTCCTCACCAATAATGTTGAAGTCCTTTGATCCATATGCTATTAGGTTGGTACAAAAGTTATTGCACTTTCTGCCATTATTTTCAATGACAAAAACAATTACTCTTGCACCAACCTAATATCTAGCCTATTTTGTTTGGTTTTACTTCTCTATAAATTTTTAAAAATTAAAATAAGAAAACTCTGACTATAGACAATAAAAAAGCACCATGTAATAAATTTACGTATATGTTATGTAATACTATAGGCCCGGCACTAGCCTGCTTTACATTTACTGCCTCCTCTCTGACAACTCTGCGAGATGGATAATATTTTTATTCCCATTTTACAACTGAAGACAGTGACGCACAGAGAGTTAAAAAAAAAAAAAAAAAGAAGTCCATTCTAACTCTAGGCCTATGCTGCCTTATCCAGGATCATTTCGGGTAACATTCCAATGATAACAATGCTGAAATGTGATTGGGGAGTTGATCTAATAAGTCATACAATGTCTGCCTCACTCTGAAGCTTTCACTCATTCAACCTCTTATTCAGTGTATTTTGTGATATGAAAATATAACTAGTAAATATGTAATAGCATATTTACAGTCTCTAAAGTTAATAGTACTGATCCTAATTGTCAATATTGTATTCTGATATGCTTCTCTCATGTTGTCCATGAGTTTCTTCCCATTTGTTAACTTTCACTGTTTTTAAGACACCAAGCCTTGATGGACAAGTTACTGCTTTAGACTTTAAAATCATTGTAACTCTAATAATCATGGTAGACTTCTTTATATCTAAGTCCTATTTACTTCCATCAAAGTATACTGCAACAAAAATAATTTACCATCCTTTTTTTTTTTTTTTTTTTTTTTGCGACAGAGTCTTGCTTTGTAGCCCAGGCTGGAGTGCAGTGGCAAGACCTCGGCTCACTGTAATCTCCATCTCCTGGGTTCAAGTGATTCTTCTGCCTCAGCCTCCGAGTAGTTGGGATTACAGATGTGCACCACCAAGCCCAGCTAATTTTTGTATTTTGAGTAGAGATAGGGTTTCACCATGTTGGGCAGTCTGGTCTTGAACTCCTGACCTCGTGATCCACCCACCTCAGTCTCCCAAAGTGCTGGGATTACAGGCATGAGCCACCGCATCAACCATAACTTACCATCTTTATTTACCATGTGGCTTAGTTAAAATGGTGATATAACTGCCATTGTTATCAGAAACACTATCTGAACTAGTAAAAAACTTTATCCCATCAGGAAAGAACTTCTGAAATCAGACTGCATGGGTTTGAAACCCAGCTCCACTACATAGAAGCAAGTTACTTAAACTGATTGGAACATGAGGTTATTTATTTATCCAGTGGGAGTAACAGTGTAATTAGGCTGGGTGCAGTGGTGCAGGCCTGTAATCCCAGCACTTTGGGAGGCTGAGTTGGGCAGATTGCTTGAGCTCAGGAGTTTAAGGCAAGCTGGGCAACATGGTGAAACTATGCCTCTACAAAAAAATACAAAAATAAGTCTGCAGTGGTGGCATGTACCTGTAGTCCCAGCTACTTAGGGGGCTGAGGTAAAAGGATGCTTGAGCCCAGGAAGCGAAGGTGCCAGTGAACGGGGATCATGCCACTGCACTGCAGCCTGGATCACAGAGTGACCCCGTCTCAAAAAGAAAAAGAAGGAAAGGAAAGCAAAGGAAAAGAAAGGACAAAAGACAAAGAAAAAACATACAATTAGCTCATAAGGAATATTGTGAGGATTATCTTTTCTGTTAACCCCACAAAAGACCACCAGAATACCCTGATGAAGAAGGAAACTGAGTTTATTTCCTGCTGCAATAAAGATCACCACATTAACAGATGTCATAGTAATCTTGGAAAGGAGACGCCAAGGTGGATATTTGTAGACATTGGGAGTCTGGACGTTAAGTTATTTAAGGAAGGTCTTTAATGTAGGGATGTCATTTGGATTGGGCGAAAGAGGTAATAGTTTGGGATGGGTAGACATAATAAGGAGGTTCTGGAGGTTAACTGATAAGCAAGCAGTTTGTCTAGTTAGGCAATATATCATTGTCCTATGAAACAGGCTGTTTACCCACGTGAGCAACTTATCCTCCTAAGAAGGGGGCTGTTTGAACAGTTTATTGTTTGAATAAATTTATTTCCTAATAGTTCTTGATGCGTGAAATGAAGTTATTTATGAATTTTAAGCCTCATCATAGTTCTGATAGGTAATCTGTGTGGTTGCTGGAAGTCTCAGTTCTCAAGAGCAAATGGCATGATCCATGTAAAACACATAGCACAATGCCTGCTATATAATTAACATATCCATAAATATTAGTCATTTATAATTGCATCTTGTATTATGATGTTTCTTAAATCAGGGCTTGATAGATGGGAGACCTAGCCTAACTCTGGCAAGATGCAAAATTTGGTAACCAGACAGATCAATAGAGTGGAGAAAGGTCGGGGACAATCCCAGTTGTGCTTAGTAGAAAGGGGTTGGAAGATGGCAGATAGCTCATGGATGGTCATGAGCAGGCAAGAAGCAGAGATATCAGCAAACAGGCAAAACATGATCCTCTGGGTTCTTCCAGCTGAAAATGTTAAACAGAGATTAAGGTAAGTACACAGGAAGATCTACCAGCAGGCCAGATACTTTTAGGATTAGGAGCTACACATGATTTAAAAGAGCTGAAAGGGAAAGAGGCAGGACCCTTACTCCACACTGCTGCACTGGACAAACAGATAAAGCTTCTCTTAAGCCTAGATGGTCTAAACATCAGATATTTTACTGAAATTTATTGGGAAATAGTGAATATAAAATGGAAGCTTGGCCATAGAAATTAAACATAAGATACAAGATATTAGAACCATGGCAATGATTAGAGTTTTACCAGCAGCATGGCTGACCCAAATAATTTAGAGACTTTACCTATAATATTCTGTACAGTACTTCATAATAAATTACATTAATATCATTCCTTTATAATTTATGTGTTGTCCTCCAAACTTCTGCAATTTAGCTATTGGAGCAGTTTTACTCTAATTTAGGTGATAACAAAATTGAAGCTTAGAGAGTTTACTCACAGATTTTAAATGGCAGAATGAAGAGGCAACTACAGGTTTTCCAGACACAGACCTTGCTCCAATATGTCCAAATAGTAATTTTGTTACTGAGGTTTGAGGGTAATGTGTTACAATTGGGTGACTTGCAAACTCATTTTCATATACTCTTTCCCTTTCTTGTCTTTTGCTCATTTCTGGCTATAGAAAAACAAAATCAATTGAAGATATGGAAAAAATGTTTTTAAAAAAGATATTTCTGCACCTCTATTTCATCTTGTAATAATGCAGAGATATAATTGGAGAACTGGTCTGATAATTCATACACTATTACTCCTGATTGTGAACCTTTCATCCATTCAATCCCTTATTAACTATATTTTTGTAACATGCACAATGGTATATTCTGGAGAGACAGAGAAAAATAAGATGAACCTTCCTACTGTTCTCCTAAGAATTCCCTAGTCTGTTGGATTCGATAGATTTATTGTGAAAGAGTATAAAAAGTAAAAGATTAAGGCATATACAAGGTACAAGGTAAGGGAGGGGGCTGTATATTCTAATATTGGCTTAGGGAAGAGTAGAGAAATTCCTTGTCTTCTTGTTCCTATTTTGTCCAGCACTGCTATGTCCCACCTGAGATCCCTATGACATATTTCCAATAGACCTAAGAAGTATGGGAGTCTTGGAAATACATCCTGCCCAATGACCCTCTCACCCCATCCCCACCAATACTTAGAAGAAAAACAGAGGAGCAAAGAATTAATCTGATAGCAAAGAGACCAAAGATGAGTACGGCATCTCCCTGGATTTTTTTTTTTTTTCCTTTTGAGAGGGAGCCTTGCTCTGTCCCAGACTGGAATGCAGTAGCGCGATCTCAGCCTCCCTGTCAAAGCTATTTCCCCTGCCTCAGCGTCCTGAGTATCTGGGCGCTTGCCACCACGCCCAGCTAATTATTTTTGTATTTTTAGTAGAGACGGGTTTCACCATGTTGGCCAGGCTGGTCTTGAATGCCTGACCTCGTGATCCGCCCGCTTTGGCCTCCCAAAGTGCTGGGATTACAGGCATGAGCCACCGCACCCAACCTGGATTTTAAAATAAAGATGTTTGGAGCAGATGAATAGCAATCTGATTTTTTTTTTTAATTTCAATTACTCAAGTAATTATAACATATGAACTTACTTTTGGAAGACTTAACACATTGTAAACATAAATCACCACATAGAAACCCATGCAAAATTTAGTACTTCATTTTATTTCAGGCCCCAAGCTGCTCAATTATTATGAAAGAACCGCTTTTTGGTTGCCCAGGTTTTCTTTGCGTGGATGTATTGGAGAATCACGAATTTTCTCTCTGTGAATATGAATATTAATGATTGGGAAACATAGAAACCACACACAATTCTGCAATTCTCATAGCTCTTAAAAATATATGGAGGACTTGCATTGCAAGTCTTTAATTACTGTTGTTAATCTTCTTTGATTGAGGTAGTAAAAGGCAGCCACTAAGTCATGCAAACTCCAATGCTGACAGCCGTTGTTTGGCGTCCTGAATGGACTGTGCCTAACTAAATCACTGTGTAATCATGGATCCTTTGTGATTTCACATTCTCATCTTATAGTCAATTTTTCTTTCTCTGATGTGGCATGTTGTGTTCAGTAGCTTATCTGAAAACATCAATACGGTTTTGAAAGGATAAAATCAAATTGTAACAGTTTATGTTTCCATGATGTGTGCATAGCCTAGGGGGAAGTGATAAATAGGTATGCTATCTCACTGTATTGCAGTGTTACAGACATTGGAAATATGATTCTACCTCCATATTCTCTCCAAAGTAGATCAGCTGGATTTTTATATATTTATAAATCAACAACTAGTAGACCATTAGAACAACATTAGTGTATATCCAGATGACAGAAGAGATTGTAAACAAAATGGAGAAGACTGACTTTTCCTGCTTTCATGACAGTAAACAGTGTCTTCTTGCTTTTGTATGACATAAAAGTAATCTTACTTTTATACAATATAAACACAAAAGGAGATGTTAACCTCATGCATCTTATTTTATATATATATATACATATTTTTTTTAATTGTACTTTAGGTTCTGGGGTACATGTGCAGATCATGCAGGATTGTTGCATAGGTACTTATATGGCAATGTGGTTTGCTGCTTCCATCCCCCCCATCACCTATATGTGGCATTTCTCCCCCAACTTATCCCCTCCCCCAACTTCCCTACCCCCTACTGTCCCTCGCCCTGCATCTTTTTTAAAATGTTGACATAAGTCTTAAGGTTTTACATATTTCAAAAAGTCTGTCTTTATGGTAGAGTACTTGAGTAACGATTCTCAACTTTGGCTACACATTTGAATTGCCAAAGATTTTTAAAAATCTTATCACCTATAGCCACACTCACATACTTTAATCAGATCTCTGTGACAGAAACTCTCACACCCGTAGTTTTCTGACCTCATGAGATAATTCCAATGTGCAGCCAAGATTAAGAGCCACAGACATATTATCACATAATTAAAAAAAAACTTTTACTTCCTTGCAAGTATTACAAATTCAGCATGTCAACATAGTATTAACTGTTGCCATGATAAAGTTTATGATTTCACTGGAATACCAGATTTCAGGCACGATTTGACATCAAATATTCCTTTCAAATTAATGAAAATTGCTACAAGTTGCCATCTGCCACTTTTACTCTCAACGTTAATTACATATACAGTATGCTCCACAATAATATCAATTTTTGCTAATCCCATTAGGTGTTTACGTAAAATAAAACAAATAGTAACTTCATAAGACATGTTGCTAAAAGAGTTATTTGGTCTATATGTGCATAATTTCAATTAAAGCTGACTTTCTATGCTTACTTTTAATGAAGTGATCCTAGGGAAATTGCTATTTCTTTATCTGATATGAAGATATATATTTGAATGCAAGATTAAGGCACATTTTGATATGTTTTGCTTCTAATTTTTCCAACTAATTTTTTTTTCAATTAATGTCATTTAAAACTTTCGATATAGCATATGAAAGACTCTCAGGCAGAAATCATTAGTATTACTAAAATAAATTATTTTTGTTGCATTACTTTATTATAGTACTGAAAGAGCTGTGCAGCTTGAGACTTGTATTCTGTGAAATGAAACGTTGAATTCGTCAACTTTGAAAGTCCTTTCTAGTTCCACCACGTGGAGATTATAAGCTTTATTCTGCAGTGTATACCAAGCAGTGTCTGCCATATATTTCAGATAAGACCTTAGAGATTGCCTACTTTAATCTTATTATGTAAAAGATATAAAAACTGAGGTGAAAAGTAGTGAAATTATCTTTTTCATATCACAAATAACAAATTGTCTTGTATCTGGGAAAATAGATTATTAGCCAAGTTCTATCTATTTAAGTATTCATCCCCCACTTCCATCATTTGTTCCTTATTTGTTGTTGTTTGTTTTGAATTATTTCTGGAAATATCAGTGAGTTAAAAACTCTGCCAGTTATCTATCTATCTATCTGGCAGAGAGATATCTGGCAGAGTTTTTAACTCACTGATATTTCATATATATATACACACAATATATATGAAATACTGTTTATAATATATAGTATAACATCATTATTAAAGGATTTTGTTAATGACACAAAACTTTCAGTGCTTTTTCTTGCCTAAACAAAGAAATTATTGTATTCCTGTATGTTAAGATGTGTAGTTTTTTCATTTTATGGTCTGAAATCAGCATGAGTTTAACAAACATGGTCATAGCTGTTCATATAGCCATTGCTTCAACTGAATTATGTGTATTCTTAGTACTGCATATATTGTTTGTCATTCACTATTTTTTCAAAAAGATTACATTATGGTTCAGTATTAGACAAAAAGTTATTGTCTGAAAACAAGAAACAAAGGAGCAGGAATAATTAAATTTCATATAATTAAACAAAGATTTGTTATTGGAGTCATTTTGACAATCCTATATTTACTTGCTAATTGACAGCTGACTGGTTTATATAGCTTTGCTTCTTATCATGTCAACCAAGAACGAAGAGTGTTGGCACCACCAAGGATGATATTATAAATGCAGAATCTAAGTCAATCCCAGACCTACTAGAATCAAAACCTGCATTTTAACAAGATCCCCACATAATTCATTTGCACCTTAATCTTTAAAAAGCAGGACTTTATAGCACCAAGGAAGCTATCCACAAGAAGTTGATACTGTTTTAGATTTCTTAATTGAGTTATATGTTAAATGTTTGTCTGTCATATAAGCAATACTATTTAAAGCTGGAGAAAGATTAAATACATGAAAGAAACTTCAAATCCACAAGAAAGTGATGTGACTGATTCATATGTCAAGCATGACAATATTGACAGAAATCTATGTCCAAATTCATTTAAAAGCTTTTTCTATAAACTCTAAGTATTAAATAGATTCTAGTGATAAGAAAGCATTGTGCCATAGTTTGACCACATTTTTTTCTTTCCAGCAGTAGATAAAATCAGTATATCTTTCCATTTCCATAGATGAAATATTAACTTTGGTAAAATACAGACAATAATACCAGTTCAAAGTACCACAAATCCATCAGAAATAATGAAAAAAATAACTCTTGCTTATATAAATGTGTGCATTTAAGATAACTGGATAAACTGACATAGAAAATAACTAATTTGTATCACTTTAGATTATCCTATAAATTATTTTATTAGTGCAGTCTTTGCTGAATGACTTTATTTCTTCAGCTTTATTGAGGTATATTTGACAACTAAAAGTTATATATACTTAAGGTATACAACTGGATGTTTTGATACACATTAACATTGTGAAATGATCAAGTTAACATGTCTGTCACCTCACCTTTGTGATTTTTTTTTTAATGTGGTGAGAACTCTTAAGATCAATCCTCTTATATATTGTATATTTAATCTACAGTATATAACACAGTATTATTAATTATAGTCACCATGCTTTGTTTAGATCTCCAGAACTTATTTATCCCACATAACTGAACCTTTTTACCCTTTGATGAATGACTGTTTACATAGGAAGAAGAGGAAGAATAAAAATATTAGTTTTATTTTTATGCTACATTAAATAATGACAGTGGAAGTTTTCTCTAAGTAAACATGATAGCTGCATTAATAGTAAATTAATTCATTATAACTTTGACACATAAAATGAATGCAAAATTAACATTCGTGAGTAGATTTTTTTAATCACAAGTAAAACTTGATAGAAATGCTTTAAGATGCTGGATCTAAATATCTACTTTTAGTTTGACATTTTAAATCATTTATTTAATTGTTGGCATTTAGTGTAACAAGAAAAATTGTTGATTGAAAATTTTTTTTTTGTATTGTACTTCAGGTTCTGGGGTTACATATGGAGATCATGCAGGGTTGTTGAATAGGTACACACATGGCAACGTAGTTAGCTGCCTCCATTCCCCCATCACCTACATCTGGCATTTTGCCCAGTGTTATCCCTCCCTGAACTGCCCACCCCCCCCGCTGTCCATCCCTTGCATCCCCCCAACAGACCCAGCGTGTGATGCTCTCCTCTCTGTGTCTATGTGTTCTCATTGTTCATCACTCGCCTATGAGTAAGAACATGCCATGTTTGATTTTCTGTTCTTGTATCAGTTTGCTGAGAATTATAGTTTCCAGATTGATCCGTGTCCCTACAAAGGACACAAACTCATCATTTTTTATGGCTGCATAGTATTCCATGGTGTATATGTGCCACATTTTCCTTGTCCAGTCTATTGTCAATGGGAATCTGGGTTGGTTCCAGGTCTTTGCTATTGTAAACAGTGCCACTATATGAACATGCGTGTGTGTGTGTGTGTCTTTATAATAGAATGATTTATAATCCTTTGGGTATATATCCAGTAATGGGATTGCTAGGTCAAATGGAATTTCTATTTCTAGGTCCTTGAGGAAGCACCACACCGTCTTCCACAATGGTTGAACTAATTTACACTCCCACCAACAGTGTAAAAGTGTTCCTATTTCTCCACATCCTCTCCAGCATCTGTTGTCTCCAGATTTTTTAATGATTGCCATTCTAACTGGCGTGAGATGGTATCTCAATGTGGTTTTGATTTGCATTTCTCTAATAATCAGTGATACTGAGCATTTTTTCATGTTTCTTGGTCTCATATATATCTTCTTTTGAAAAGTATCCATTCATATCCTTTGCCCACTTTTGGATGGGTTGGTTGGTTTTTTTTTTCTTGTACATCTGTTTTAGTTCTTTGTATATTCTGGATATTAGCCCTTTGTCAGATGGGTAGACTGCAAAAATTTTTTTCCATTCTGTTGGTTGCTGGTTCACTCTATTGGTTGTTTTTCTGTACAGAAGCTCTGGAGTTTAACTAGGTCCCATGTCTATTATGGCTTTTGTTGCCAATGCTGTTGGTGTTTTAGTCATGAAGTCCTTTCCTATGCCTATGTCCTGAATGGTTTTGCCTCAGTTTTCTCCTAGGGTTTTTCTGGTGTTAGGTCTTATGTTGAAGTTTTTAATCCATCTGGAGTTAATTTTAGTGTAAGGTGTCAGGAAGGGGTCCAGTTTCTGCTTTCTGCACATGGCTAACCAGTTTTCCCAACACCATTTATTAAACAGGGAATCCTTTCCCCATTGCTTGTTTTTGCCATCTTTGTCAAAGATCAGATGGTTGTAGGTGTGTGGTGTTGCCTGCAGGGCCTCTGTTCTGTTCCATTGGTCTATACCTCTGTTTTGGTACCAGTACCATGCTGTTTTGATTACTGTGGCCTTGTAGTATAGTTTGAAATCAGGTAGCGTGATGCCTCTGACTTTGTTCTTTTTGCTTAGGATTGTCTTGGCTATGTGGGCTCTCTTTTAGTTCCATATGAAGTTTAAGGTGGTTTTTTCCAGTTCTGTGAAATTTGTTGATTGAAAAATCTTTTTTTCCAAATGATGCCAAGTAGACTTTATTGACTGTAATCCTTGTGTGAAGCTAGTGGTTGTTGGCTGTTAGACTGCATTCAGCTTGTTATACCAGCTGTACTTCTTTGAGGAGGAGGATGATCTTCACCTTACTTTTTGCTTCACATGCTGAAAGTGATTAGGCTTTTTAATGAGGCAGAAGAATGGAGATTTGGGGAAAATGGTGGAGAAAACCCTCTCTGATTTACCAAGATGGCTTTCTAAGTTTATTTAGTGATGAGCTACTTGGAGATAAAGTCAAATGATGAAGAAGTTCATAGAAATGTTTCAATCTTGCCACCCGAAAGGAAAGAGATGGTAATACATTCAACTATTTTTCCCACACTTTGTATTTTTATTTTCATATATGCACAGTATCTTTTGTGTTATAGATGCTTAATAAATCTTTTTCAAATACATGTATGCTGGAAAAATGTTGTAATTGAGTTATAGGTACATTTTTAGCTGGCTATATTGCAGTAGACCTCATCGAGTAGGTGATCTTTTAGACAGTTTTAAAAAATTATGAAGATCTCAGCTGGCACACAACCAAGTATTTATTACATGCCTTCTTCCACATTTTATTGTATTTTTTTCACTCCCTTGTGAAGGAAACTAATTTCAACAACACTGTACTGTTCATGTATTAAGCCATTCATAAGTAGCAAGAGGTATCTGATTCAATTTATATTATGGTATTTTAATTATCTAGCTCTTAAGAATATTTTACATGAAAAAATAACCTCAGGTGAATAAACTTCTGTGACTGCTCCAGAAACCCTTTGACATTTTTTTATAATCTATAATCACACTGATTTAAAATGACATGACAGAAATGCCTGAATGTTGGTAAGTTGTTGGGAGCAACAAATATCTGCCTGTTAAATTTGGGATCACCGCCTAGAGTGCTATACATATCAATGATCCAAGTGTACGTTTTTTGATTGATTGCTTGATAAGAAAAACCTGGACTTCTTCAGATTTATAAGCAAAGTCAAAAATATTTTTCAAAATATTAAGTTCTAAAAGTAGTAGTAATCATGCTGTAGCCCCTTACTAATCAGTGTGCTCCAGGGACCAGAAACCTCTAAAATCGTCTGGGAGATTTTTAGAAAAGCAGAAACTTCATCCTACACCTAGTGAATTAGAATCTGCATTTAAACACATCTCCAGATCATGCTGAAATGAGAAAAGTTGCCTTGTGCCCCTCGCAGAGGGTGTGATGGGGCTGTGGCTTGCTTCTTCAGTGCCCCTCTGCTCAAACCTCAAGGGGAGCTTAAGAATGGGCATGTTGTGGGGCTCCAACCCCACAGCAGTGTTTAGGGGTGAATGTTTACAGCTCCTGAAGCCCCAGTGGGCAGGTGCTACTGTGTGCTCTTTTAATGTTGCTCTCTATAGGTGGCTTGTGTTAACCAGCTCAATTACCTTGTCACTACCTTGTCACAAGGACAGAGGACTTGCTGTATCCGGGTTCTTGCCTTTATGAACTGGAAGAAGCAGATCACACTGGGGCTCGGAGAAGGAGTGGAAGGTTTTATTGGGTGGAGGTATCTCTCAGCAGATGGGGGAAGCCAGAAGGGAAATGGAGTGGAAAGGTTTTCCCCCTGGAGTCAGACAGCTCAGTGGCCTGGGCTCTCCTCTGACTGCCTGAGCCAAATTCCACTTCCTCCCATTGGTCTATGGCCTGTTGGCATGCCATGCCCGTGGGTGAGTCCCTCTCCATGTCCAGCCCCTGGTCCTTTTCTCCGCTGATACGCTCCTCTCTACATCCTGCTGTGTCTTCTTGGGCAGGTCTGCTCCTCTGGCTGTCAGCAGTTTGTATGTCTGCCTGCTAGGGTAAGGATGGCAGGCCAGGGTGGTCTTGGGAACTGCAACATTTGGTCAGGAAATGCCTGTCTTCACCCAGCCTCTGTGGGAGTGGAGCCCTAGTGAGGGAACATGCCCTCCTCCACCCAGTACTTCCCTTCTCCCTTCCATGTCATTTAAAGGGACCAAGCTTTCCCCTTCCCAGCACTTCCGTATCAGTGCCTATGCACATTAAAGTTTGAGAAATGCTGGTAGTCCATTCCCTTTCCTGATCTCCAAAACATAAGGACATTTTAGAGGCCAGGATGCATTTAGTAATTATGAATCTAAAGGAAACCTAAACCTTTCCTTGGAAGTAGACGTTTATAGCATTCTCAAATGCAATTAGAAGCATACATGACTAGATTTAGAACAGAAAATCCCAGTTTTACCTACTTCACAACCCTTTGGACACATGTCTGTTTATGTTCCTATGACTTCTTGAGTTATACAACTTTTTTAAACCAACAATAAAATTATATGGACTAAATGAACTCATTTGTGCTTGGTGTATGGGGTCTTTTATCGACAGTCTCGGAATGTTATTTTATATTTCTTAGGTTTTTCTTAGACTTGTACAAATCATGGTGCTTTGTTCTCTGCTGGAGTTAAAACAAAAATATTAGTAATTATGCATATTTAATTTTCAAAATGCCAAGTGATTACTCACAGGACTTATAAAAGGCAAATGATTTTAGATATTCATAAAACATTTCCTTAGTAAGGAACTTTCAAGTCTGAAGTTGTGTTATTATGGATATTTCTTTTTATAATAGGATAAAAATGCATTTATTAATTTATTTCCTCTTTTTCAGATGTAAGACAAAAGTCTACCCTGATGAACTTCCAAACACAAGTGTAGTCATTGTGTTTCATAATGAAGCTTGGAGCACTCTCCTTAGAACTGTTTACAGTGTGATAAATCGTTCCCCACACTATCTGCTCTCTGAGGTCATCTTGGTAGATGATGCCAGTGAAAGAGGTACGAACTTTTTTTTTGTATTGTTAAGAAGCTTTATTATGGCCAAAAAGATAACTATGCAATTATCTATATTTGCTTTATAAATTTACTAGCTCTGCCACAGCCTATCAAATTGTCATCAATAAGTTCATTAATGTCAACTCTAGAAGCAAATAATTCTTTCACTTTCTCTCATGATTCTGTATGGCTCTAACCTAAAAATTCAGTCAAAATGGCTTTCAAAAATACATCTTTTTTTCAACTCAACTGATATTATTGAGCATTCATATGATTTTATGGATATGTGACATTAATTAACTGATTAAATCTCTACTGTTTTACATCTAAGGCAATAAATACTGATAGAAATTGGCCACCATTTCTGTGTGTTGAATTACCTTCTTGATAGTATCTCTGCTATGTCATAAAACAGTTTCAAAAATTTTTCTTGTAAATTTTTATTGCATGTTACAGATTTTCTCAAGTTGACATTAGAGAATTATGTGAAAAATTTAGAAGTGCCAGTAAAAATTATTAGGATGGAGGAACGCTCTGGGTTAATACGTGCCCGTCTTCGAGGAGCAGCTGCTTCAAAAGGGCAGGTCATAACTTTTCTTGATGCACACTGTGAATGCACATTAGGATGGCTGGAGCCTTTGCTGGCAAGAATAAAGGAAGACAGGTAAGAATTTATGTGTAATGTCTGCCTAGGTTATGACTGAACCTCATAGGACAGTTCCAGATGTCCATCAGAATTTCTCTCCCAAGTTACTATTTTTAGAACGTTTATTTTATAGTTTTTGTTTATTATTATATATATAGATTTATTTTTTAATTTAACTTTAGGTGCATACTATATCTGGCATTTCTCCCCATGTTATCCCTCCCCCACTCTCCACTGCCTCCCCCACACCCCACTGTCTCTCCTCTACTCTCCCCCCCCCCAACTGCCCCCAGTGTGTGATGCTCCTCTCCCCTGAGTCCACCTGTTCTCATTGTTCAACACCCACCTATGAGTGAGAACATGTGATGTCTGGCTTTCTGTTTTTGTGTCAGTTTGCTGAGAATGATGGTTTCCATATTCACCCAAGTCCCTACAAAGGACACGAACTTACCATTTTTTATGGCTGCGTAGTATTCCATGGTGTATATGTACCACATTTTCTTTGTCCAGTCTATCATTGATGGGCATTTGGGTTGGTTCCAGGTCTTTGCTATTGTACACAGGGCTGCAGTGAACATACGTGTGCATGTGTCTTCATAATAGAACGATTTATAGGTCTTTGGGTATATGTCCAGTAATGGGATTGCTGGGTCAAATGGAATTTCTATTTCTAGGTCCTTGAGAAATTGCCACACTGTCTTCCACAGTGGTTGAACTAATTTACACTTCCATCAACTGTGGAAGAGTGTTCCTATTTCTCCACATCCCCTCCAGCATCTGTCATCTCCAGATTTTTTAATGATCACCATTCTAACTGGCGTGAGATGATATCTCAATGTGGTTTTGATTTGCATTTCTCTAATGATCAGTGATGATGAGCATTTTTTCATGTATTTGTTGGCCTCATATATGTCTTCTTTTGAAAAATGTCTTTATATCCTTCACCCACTTTTGAATGGGGTTATTTTGTTTTTTTCTTGTATATCTGTTTTAGTTCTTTGTAGATTCTGGTTATTAGCCCTTTGTCAGATGGGTAGATTGCAAAAATCTTTTCCCATTCTGTTGGTTGCCGGTTCGTTCTAATGGTTTCTTTTGCTGTACAGAAGCTATGAATTTTAATTAGATCCCATTTCTCTATCTTGGTTTTTATTGCCATTGCTTTTGGTATTTTAGTCATGAAGGCCTTGCCTATGCCTATGTCCAGGATGGTTTTGCCTATGTTTTCTTTTAATGTTTTTATGGTGTTACGTTTTACGTTTAAATCTTTAATCCATCTGGAGTTAATTTTAGTATAAGGTGACAGGTAGGGGTCCAGTTTCTGCTTTCTGCACATGGCTAGCCAGTTTTCCCAACACAGTTTATTAAACATGGAGTCCTTTCCCCATTGCTTGTTTTTGCCAGGTTTGTCAAAGATCAGATGGTTGTAGATGTGTGGTGATTCTTCTGAAGCCTCTAGTCTGTTCCATTGGTCTATGTCTCTGTTTTGGTACCAGTACCATGCTGTTTTGATTACTGTAGCCTTGTAGTTTAGTTTGAAGTCTGGCAGTGTGATGTCACCAGCTTTGTTCTTTTTACTTAGGATTGTCTTGGATATGCAGGCTCTCTTGTGATTCCATATTAACTTTAAAGTGTTTTTTTTCCAGTTCTGTGAAGAAGGTCATTAGTAGCTTGATGGTGATAGCGTTGACTCTATAGATTACTTTGGGCAGTATGGCCATTTTGATGATATTAATTCTTCCTAACCATGAGCATGGAATGTTTTTCCATCTATTTGTGTCCTCTCTTACTTCATTGAGCAGTGGTTTGTAGTTCTCCTTGAAGAGGTCCTTTACATCTTTGTTAGCTGTATTTTTAGGTATTTTATTCTCTTTGTAGCAATTGTGAATAGGAGTTCGCTCTTGATTTGTCTCTCTGTCTGTTACTGGTACATAGGAATGCTTGTGATTTCTGCACATTGATTTTTTTATCCTGATACCTTGCTGAAGTTGCTTATCAGTTTGAGAAGATTTTGTGCTGAGACGATAGGGTCTTCTAGATATACAATCAATGTCATCTCCAAATAGAGAGTTTGACTTCCTCCTTTCCTAATTGAATATCCTTTATTTCATTTTCTTGCCTGATTGCCCTGGCTAGAACTTCCAATACTATAATGAATAGGAGTGGTGAGAGAGGGGCATCTTTGTCTAGTGCCTGATTTCAAAGGGAATTCTTCCAGCTTTTGCCTGTTCAGTATGATATTGGCTGTAGGTTTGTCATATATAGCTTTTATCATTTTATGATACCTTCTGTCAATACCTAGTTTATTGAGAGTTGTTAGCATAAAGGGCTGTTGAATTTTGTCGAAGTCCTTCTCTGCATCTATTGAGATAATCGTGGCTTCTGTCTTTGGTTCCATTTATGTGATGGATTACATTTATTGATTTGCATATGTTGAACCAGCCTTACATCCCCCAGGATGAAGCCTTCTTGATCATGATGGATAAGCTTCTTGATGTGCTGTTGCAATCTGTTTGCCAGTATTTTATTGAAGATTTTTGCGTCAATGTTTATTATGGCTATTGGCCTGAAGTTTTTTTAGTTGAGTCTCTGCCTGGTTTTGGTATCAGGATGATGTTGGTCTCATAAAAATGAGTTAAGGAGGATTCCCTCGTTTTGTATTGTTTGATACAGTTTCAGAAGGAGTGGAACCAGCTCCTCTTTGTATGTCTGGTAGAATTTGGCTGTGAACCCATCTGGACCTGGACTTTTTTTGGTTGGTAGGCTATTGATTGCTGCCTCTACTTCAGCCGTTGTTATCTGTCTGTTCAGGGTTTCAACTTCCTCCTGCTTTAGTCTTGGTAGAGTACAAGTGTCTAGGAATTTATCCATTTCTTCCCGGTTTACTGGCTTATGTGAGTAGAGCTATTTGTAGTAATTTCTGATGGTAGTTTATATTTTTTGGGGATCAGTGGTGATATCCCCTGTATCGTTTTTTATTGCATCTATTTGATTCTTCTCCCTTTTCTTTTTTATTAATCTGGCTATTGGTCTATTTTGTTGATCTTTTCAAAAAACCAGCTCCTGGATTCATTGATTTTTTGAAGGGATTTTTGTGTATCTCCTTCAGTTCGGTTCTGCTACCTTTTGAGTTTTTTTGGTCTTCCTCCTCTAGCTCTTTTAATTTTGATGACAGGGTGTCAATTTTAGATCTTTCCCTGTTTCTCATGTGGGCATTTATTGGTATAAATTTCCCTCTCGACACTGCTTTAAAGGTGTCCCAGAGATTCTGGTAAGTTGTGTCTTCATTCTGATTGGTTTGGAAGAACATCTTTATTTCTGCCTTCATTTCATTGTTTATCCAGTTGACACTAAGAAGCAAGTTGTTCAATTTCCAAGTGGTTGTGCGGGTTTGAGTGTGTTTCTTAATCCTGAGTTCTAGTCTGATTGCACTGTGGTCCTATAGACTGTTTGTTATGTTTTCTGTTCTTTTGCATTTGCTGAGTGATTTGCTTCCAATGATGTGGTCAATTTTAGAGGAAGTGCAATCTGGTGATGAGAAAAATGTATATTCTGTGGATTTGGGGTGCATCATTCTGTATATGTCTATTAGATCCACTTGGTACAGCTCTGCATTCAAGTCCTGGATATCCTTGTTAATTTTCTGTCTCATTGATCTTTCTAATATTGACAGTTGAAGTCTCCCACTGTGTGGGAGTCTAAATCTTGTTTTAGGTCGTTAAGAACTTGCTTTATGTATATGGGTGCTCCTGTGTTGGGACGTATATATTTAGGATAGTTAGCTCTTCTTATTGGATTGATCCATTTACCATTATGGAGTGTCCTTCTTTGTCTCTTTTGATCTTTGTTGGTTTGAAGTCCATTTTATCAGACTAGGATTGCAACCCCTGCTTTTTTTTTTGTTCTCCATTTGCTTGGTAAATCTTCTTCCATCCCTTTATTTTGAGTCTATGTGTGTTTTTGTATGTGAGATGGGTTTCCTGATTACAGCACAGCGATGGGTTTTGACATTTTATCCAGTTTGCCAGTCTGTGTCTTTTGATTGGGGTGTTTAGGCCCTTTACATTCAATGTTGCTATTGTTGTGTGTGAATTTGATTTTGCCATTTTGTTACTGGCTGCTTTTCTTTCCCATTAGTTGACTCATTTTTTTTCATTGCATTTTTTATCTTTGCCCACTGGTTTGCTTTTGTAGTGACTGGTACTTGTTCCTTTCCATTCTTAGTATTACTTTCAGGAGCTCTTGTAGGGCAGGTCTGGTGGTGACAAAATCTCTCAGTAATTGCTTGTCTGTAAAGGATTTTGTTTCTCCTTCACTTATGAAGCTGGAAATGAGATTCTGGGTTGAAAGTGCTTTCTTTAAGGATGTTGAATATTGGCCCCCACTCTCTTCTGGCTTGCAGGGTTTCTGCTGAGAGATCTCCTGTAAGTCTGATTGGCTTCCCTCTTTGGGTGACCTGACCTTTCTCTCTGGCTGCCCTTAGCATTTTTTGCTTCATTTAAACCCTGGTGAATTTGACGATTATGTGCCTTGGGGGTTGCTCTTCTTGAGGAGTATCTTTGTGGAGTTCTCTGTATTTCTTCAATTTGAAATTTGGACTGCCTTACTACGCTTGGGGGAGTTCTCCTGGATAATATCCTGGAGCATGTTTTCCAGCTTGGATTTATTCTCCCCATCATATTCAGGTACACCAATCAAGCATAGGTCTTTTCACATAATCCCTTATTTCTTGGAAGCTTTGTTCATTTCTTTTCACTCTTTTTTCTTTTGTCTTGCCTTCTCTTTGTATTTCATTGAGTTGATACTCAATCTCTGATATCCTTTCTTCTGTTTGATCGACTTGGCTATTAGAACTTGTGTTTGCTTCACGTAGTTCTCATACTGTGTTTTTCAATTCCATCAAGTCGTTTATGTTCTTCTCTAAGCTGATTATTCTAGTTAGCATTTCGTCTAATATTTTTCAAGGTTTTTGGTTTCTTTGCATTGAGTTAGAACATGTTCCTTTAGCTCAGAAAAGTTTATTATCCACCTTCTGAAGCCTGTTTCTGTCAATTTGTCGCACTCCTCAGTCATGATGTGATCCTGTGTTGTTGAGTAGTTGTGATCCCTTGAAGGAGAAGTGTTCTGGTCTTTGATGGTTTCATCTTTTTTGTGCTGGTTTTTTCCAATCTTTGTGGGTTTACCTGGCTGTGTTGTCAGGGAGCTGCTTGATGAGGTACCTTGTCTACCTGTGGAGGCACTACGGGGTTTCTAGGGACTCCTTCAGGTTACTAGGGAAGCTTCCCTGTGTTTTTTCTGTTTATACTTGGAGATTAGGGCCCCCTCTTCTGCTGACCTGTAGGTGCTGCTGGGTTGTCAAGAATGCAATCCGTTGCTATGTAGGCTTCCTGTGTTTTTTGTTAAAACATGTAGCCCAGTCCCGCTCCTCTAATGGTGGGTTGTGCCCTTCCTCCACTGGGCTGGATCATTCAGGATTCAGCTCAGACTGTGGCACTGGCTGCACAACCCACTAGAGTCAGAGCTTCAGCCCTCTGGGGTTTGTGGGGGAAGGTAGGGACCCGCCCAGCAGCACCTGGACATCTCGCCCTTTTAGCTTCCTCTCTCTCCAGTCATGGAGCAGGGGCCTGCCCAGCTGTTCCCACTTACAGCTCCCTCTCTCCGGATGGGGGTAGGGGGCAATAGCTCAGTCTGAAGGTTCTCCTGGTCCAGAGCCATTAAAATGCACCTGATACCTCGGTTGGAGCTAAGAGATCTCTGGATTTCTGCATCTCTCTCGCTGGGTGTTGTGTGCGGGAGTTGTATCTATTCAGCCATCTTGGATCCAGAGCTATATATATTTTATTGCACTTTAGGTTTTGGGGGTACATGTGAAGAACATGCAGAATTGTTGCATAGATACATACATGGCAATGTGGTTTGCTGCCTCCATCTCCATCACCTATATCTGGCATTTCTCCCCATGTTATCCTTCCCAAACTCCCTACCCCCGCACTGTCCCTCCCCTAGTCCCCCCCCAACAGACCCCAGTGTGTGATGATGCCCTCCCTGTGGCCATGTGTTCTCATAGTTCAACACCCACAAATGAGTGAGAACATGTGGTGTTTGATTTCTGTCCTTGTGTCAGTTTGCTGAGAATGATGGTTTCCAGGTTCATCCATGTCCCTAAAAAGGACAGGAACTCATCGTTTTTTATGGCAGCATAGTATTCCAGTGGGTATATGTGCCACATTTTACCTGTCCAGTCTATTATTGATGGGCATTTGGGTTGGTTCCAGGTCTTTACTATTGTAAACAGTGCTGCTGTGAACATACATGTGCATGTGTCTTTATAATAGAATGATTTATAATCCTTTGGATATATACCCAGTAATGGGATTGCTGGGTCAAATGGAATTTCTATTTCTAGGTCCTTGAGGAAGCACCACACGATCTTCCACAATGGTTCAACTAATTTACACTCCCACCAACCATGTAAAAGTGTTCTTATTTCTCCACATCCTCTCCAGCATCTGTTGTCTCCAGATTTTTTAATGATCACCATTCTAACTGGTGTAAGATGGTATCTCAGGGTGGTTTTGACTTGCATTTCTCTAATGACCAGTGATGATGTGCATTTTTTCATGTGTTGGCCTCATATATGTCTTCTTTTGAAAAGTATCTGTTCATATACCTCACTCACTTTTAAATGGGTTTGTTTTTACTTGTAAATCTGTTTTAGTTCTTTGTAGATTCTGGATATTAGCCCTTTGTCAGATTACGAAATTTTTTGCCCATTCTGTTGGTTGCCGGTTCACTCTAATGATTGTTTTTTTTTTTTTTTTTTTTGCTGTGCAAAAGCTCTGGAGTTTAAGTAGATCCCATTTGTCTATTATGGGTTTTGTTGTGAATGCTTTTGGTGTTTTGGTCATGAAGTCCTTGCCTATGCCTATGTCCTGAATGGTTTTGCCTAGGTTTTCTTCTAGGGTTTTTCTGGTGTTAGGTCTTATGTCGAAGTCTTTAATCCATCTGGAGTTAATTTTAGTGTAAGGTGTCAGGAAGGGGTCCAGTTTCTGCTTTCTGCACATGGCTAACCAGTTTTCCCAACACCATTTATTAAACAGGGGAATCCTTTCCCCATTGCTTGTTTTTGCCATCTTTGTCAAAGATCAGATGGTTGTAGGTGTATGGTGTTGCCTGCAGGGCCTCTGTTCTGTTCCATTGGTCTATACCTCTGTTTTGGTACCAGTACCATGCTGTTTTGATTACTGTGGCCTTGTAGTATAGTTTGAAATCAGGTAGCGTGATGCCTCTGACTTTGTTCTTTTTGCTTAGGATTGTCTTGGCTATGTGGGCTCTCTTTTAGTTCCATATGAAGTTTAAGGTGTTTTCTTCCAGTTCTATGAAGAGGGTCATAGGTAGCTTGATGGGGATAGCACTGAATCTGTAAATTACTTTGGGTAGTATGGCCATTTTCACACTATTGATTTTTCCTAACCATGAGCATGGAATGTTTTTCCTTCTCTTTGTGTCCTCTCTTATTTCATTGAGCAGTGGTTTGTAATTCTCCTTGAAGAGGTACTTTACATCCTTTGTTAGTTGTATTCCTAGGTATTTTATTCTCTTTGTAGCAATTTTGAATGGCAGTTCGTTCTTGATTTGGATCTCTGTTAGTCTGTTACTGATGCATAGGAATGCTTGTGATTTCTGCACATAGATTGTGTATCCTGAGACTTTGCTGAAGTTGCTTATCAGTTTCAGGAGATTTTGTGCTGAGATGATGGGGTCTTCTAAATATACAATTATGTCATCTGCAAATAGAGACAATGTGAATTCCTCCTTTCCTAATTGAATACCCTTTCTTTTTTCTTGCCTGATTGTTCTTGCTAGAATTTCCAATAGTACATTGAATAGGAGTGTTGACAGAGGGCATCCTTGTCTAGTGCCAGATTTCAAAGGGAATGCTTCCAGTTTTTCCCATTCACTATGATACTGGCTGTGGGTTTGTGGTAAATAGCTTTTATTATTTTGAGATATGTTCCGTCAATACCTAGTTTATTGAGAGTTTTTAGCATAAAGGGCTGTTGAATTTTGTCGAAGGCCTTCTCTGCATTTATTCAGATGATCTTGTGGTTTTTGTCTGTTTCTGTTTATGGGGTGAATTATGTTTATAGACTTGTGTATGTTGAACCAGCCTTGCATACCCGGGGATGAAACCTACTTGATCATGATGGAGAAGCTTTTTGATGTGCTGTTGCAATTTATTTGCCAGTATTTTATTGAAGGTTTTTGTATCTATGTTCATCATGGATATTGGCCTGGAGTTTTCTTTCTTGTTGAGTCTCTGCGGGGTTTTGGTATCAGGATGATGTTGGTCTCATAAAATGATTTGGGAAGGATTTCCTCTTTTTATATTGTTTGGAATCATTTCAGAAGCAATGGTACCAGCTCCTCTTTGTATGTCTGGTCGAATTTGTCTGTGAACCCCTCTGGACCTCGACTTTTTTGGTTGGTAGGCTATTGATTGCTGCCTCTACTTCAGCCGTTGTTATTGGTCTAATCAGGGTTTCGACTTCTTCCTGGTTTAGGCTTGCGAGGGTGAAAGTGTCCAGGAATTTATCTATTTCTTCCAGGTTTACTGGTTTACATGCATAGAGTTGTTTGTAGTAATCTCTGATGGTAGTTTGTATTTCTGTGGAATGAGTGGTGATATCCCCTTTATCATTTTTTATTGCATCTATTTGACTCTTCTCTCTTTTCTTTTTTATTAATCTGGCCAGCGGTCTATTTTGTTGATTTTTTCAAAAAACCAGCTCCTGGATTTATTAATTTTTTGAGTTTTTTTTGTCTCTATCTCCTTCAGTTCTGCTCTGATCTTAGTTATTTCTTGTCTTCTGCTAGCTTTTGAGATTTTTTGATCTTCCTTCTCTAGCTGTTTCAATTTTGATGATAGGGTGTCAATTTTAGATCTTTCCTTGCTTCTCATGTGGGCATTTACCGGTATAAATTTTCCTTTAGACACTGCTTTAAATGTGTCCCAGAAATTCTGGTATGTTGTGTATTCATTCTCATTGGTTTCAAAGAACATCTTTATTTTCGTTGTTTATTCTGTCAACATTGTTTATCCTTTATTTCATTGTTTATCCAGTCAACATTCAAGAGCCAGTTGTTCAATTTCCATGAAATTGTGCGGTTCTGAGTTAGTTTCTTAATCCTGATTTCTAATTTGATTGCCCTGTGGTCTGAGAGACTGTTTGTTATGATTTCCATTCTTTTGCATTTTCCAAGGAGTGATTTACTTCCAATTATGTTGTCAATTTTAGACTGAGTGTGATGTGGTGCTAAGAAGAATGTATATTCTGTGGATTTGGGGTGGAGAGCTCTGTAAATGTCTACTAGGTTTGCTTGGTCCAGATGTGAGTTCAAGTCCTGGATATCCTTGTTAATTTTCTGTCTTGTTGATCTTTCTAATATATAGTGGAGTGTTAAAGTCTCCCACTGTTATTGTCTTGGAGTCTAAGTCTGTTTGTAGGTCATTAAGAACATGCTTTATGTATCTGGATGCTCCTGTTTTGGGTGTTTATATATTTAGGATCCTTAGCTCTTCTTGTTGCATTGATCCTTTTACCATTATGTAATGCTCTTCTTTGTCTCTTTTGATCTTTGTTGGTTTAAAGTATATTTTATCAGAGACTTGCATTGCAACTCATGCTTTGTTTTTGCTCTCCATTTGCTTGGTAAATCTCCTCCATCTCTTTATTTTAAGCCTATGTGTATCCTTGCATGTTAGATGGGTTTCTTGGATATAGCACACCAATGGATTTTGACTTTTTGTCCAATTTGCCAGTCTGTCTTTTGATTGGAGCATTTAGCCCATTTACATTTAAGGTTAATATTGTTATGTGTGAATTTGATCCTGCCATTTTGATGCTAACCGGTTGTTTTGACCATTAGTTGATGTAGTTTCTTCATTGTGTAGATGGTCTTTACCATTTGGTATGTTTTTGGAATGGCTGGTATTGGTTGTTCCTTTCTATGTTTAGTACATCTTTCAGGAACTCTTATAAGGCAGGCCTGGTGGTGATGAAATCTCTGAGCAATTGCTTGTTTGTAAAGGATTTTATTTCTCCTCTTATGAACCTTAGTTTGGCTGGATATGAAATTCTAGGTTGAAAGTTTTTTTCTTTAAGGTTGTTGAATATTGGCCCCCACTCTCTTCTGGCCTGTAGGGTTTCTGTGAGAGATGCACTGTGAGTCTGTTGGGCTTCCCTTTGTGGGTAACCCAACCTTTCTCTCTGGTTGCCCTTAGTACTTTTTGCTTCATTTCAACCCTGGTGAATCTGATGATTATGTGCCTTGGGGTTGCTCTTCTTGAGGAATATCTTTGTGGTGTTCTCTGTGTTTCCTGGACTTGAATAGTAGCCTGCCTTGCTAGGTTGGGGAAGTTCTCCCAGATAATATCCTGAAGAGTGTTTTCCAGCTTGGATTCATTTTCCGTCACATTCCAGGTACACCTATCAAATGTAGAGTAGGTCTTTTCACATAATCCGATATTTCTTGGAGGTTTTGTTCATTTCTTTTTACTTTTTTTTCTCATTTCTTGGAGGCTTTGTTCATTTCTTTTTACTTTTTTTCTCTATTCTTGCCTTCTCATTTTATTTCATTGAGTTGATCTTCAAGCTCTGATATTCCTTCTTCTGCTTGGTTGATTGGGCTACTGAAACTTGTGTATGCTTTGCAAAGTTCTAGTGTTGTGTTTTTCAGCTCCATCAATTCATTTATATTCTTGTCTAAGCTGTTTATTCTTATTAGCATTTTGTCAAACCTTTTCTCAGGGTTCTTAGTTTCTTTGCATTGGGTTAGAACATGTTCTTTTAGCTCAGATAATTTTGTTATTAGCCACTTTCTGAAGCCTGTTTCTGTCAATTCATCAGACTCATTCTCCATCCAGCCTTGTTTCCTTGCTGGAGAGGCATTGTGATCCCTTGGAGGAGGATCTGGTTTTGGGTGTGTTCATCCTTTTTGCACTGGTTTCTTCCCATCTTTCTGGATTTATCCACCTGTGGTCTTTGTAGTTGGTGACTTTCGAATGGGGTCTGAGTGGACATCTTTTTTGTTGATGATGAAGTTATTTCTGTTTTTTAGTTTTCCTTCTAACAGGCCACTCTGCTGTAGGACTGCTGGAGGTCCACTCCAGACCCTGCTTGCTTGGGGATCACCTGCAGCAGCTGCAGAACAGTAAGGGTTGCTGCCAGTTTCTTCTTCTGTTATCTTTATCCCAGAATGATACCCGCCAGATGTCAGCCTGAGCTCTCCTTTATGATTTGTCCCTTTGGATATACGGGGGTCAGGGAGCTGCTTGAGGAGACAGTCTGTCCCTTATAGGAGCTCAAGTGCTGAGCTGTGAGATCCATTGTTCCGTTCAGAGATGCTGGGCAGGTACATTTAAGTCTGCTGCAGTGGA
Organism: Ateles fusciceps; assembly: GCA_036589455.1. NCBI lineage: Eukaryota > Metazoa > Chordata > Mammalia > Primates > Atelidae > Ateles > Ateles fusciceps. The sequence continues at coordinate 8,425,789 of JAZHEH010001266.1, read as the reverse complement.
ACGCATAACTGCTTTTTTTCCCCAGGTGCTCTGTCTTGGGAATGTGGGCTTTATAAGTTCCTGACGTGCTGCTGCCTTTTTTCAGAGATGCCCTTCCCAGCAAGGAGGTAGCCTAGTCACAGTCTGCCAGCAGAGGTGTTGCTGAGCTGCAGAGGGCTCTGCCCAGCTGCTGTTTGAACTTCCTTGTGGTTTTGTTTATAGAGATATAGTTAGAACTGCCTTGGTAATGGCAGATGCCCTTCCTCCCACAGAGCTGGACCATCCTGGGTCCAGTCATGCTTGCCATGAAACTCTCAATCCAGAGCATTTCAGATTGCTGGTCTTTGTTGGAACTGCCGAGCCAGATCACCTAGCTCCCCTGTTTCAGTCCCATTTTTTTCAGTTGAATGGGTGACACTGTCTCCCAGGCATTCCATGGCGCCAGATTTGTGTGTGTTTCTGTGCAGAGACCCACTCTGCCAGCTGAAACAGCCGTGCTGGAAACTCATGGCGCTCTTCCTTCTGGGAATCTCCTTGTCTATGGGCAGTAAAACTTCGTTGGGAAATGCAGTGATCACTCACCCTGTGCGTTCTCACTGGGAAATGCACCTCCAGAGCTGTTCCTATTTGGTAGTCCTCCTATAGCTTTTCTTAAAAGTAAGTTTTCCCTCTTACTTGATAAATAAGACTGGTGTATTCATCCAGGACATAGGTATTTGATTAAAAAATAGTGAATCAATTCAAATAATAAAAATGTGTTAATTTTTAGTTGAAGGCAATAAATATAATCTGAAATAGTATCATTGTGTTATAAAGCACATTTCCAAAGCACCTTTTTGTGTTCTCGTAACTACCCTCTGAGGTAGGTACTGTAGATTTTCTTATCTATAACTCATAATAGGGAGGAACAAAGAAGGTAACAACTAGCTTGCCCCAGTCATTCGAAGTGCTGGGAACAGGAATTTAGCTCTTTCCAATCCTCTGCCAGTGTTCTGTACACTACACTATGACTCTGAGTCAGTATAGTGCAAATTCACCTGGAATGTCTTAAAAATGCACACATGGGCACACACACAGAGCACTGAAATAAAATTATAATTAAAAAAACATAAAAGCACAGCTATAAGAATACATTTAATTATTTCAACAATATTGTCACCTTATATGTACACATTTTGAAATCTGTAAAACTGAATAAATAACACTTTATAGAAATTAAGAATCCTTACACATACCTGCAGTTCCTTCTTTTGTTGATGCTGTGAATGAAATACAAGCATTTATAAACACTGGTTATAAGAGTATAATTTCTAAAGACCTAATGAAGATAACTAACATTAAATGCTATCTAACATTACATAACACCTTACTTGCATAGTCATTTTGTCTACAGTAGAAAAGTCCTTCTAGAATTTACATTTTTAATTAGACATTCAAGATAGGATATACTTAGTCTAAGCTAGTCCAGCCAATTTGGTACTTGCCAGGAAGATGGATGGAAGCTCTCAGTAAAATGAGCCATAGCAGTTGAAAAAAGCAGTAGGAACCTTTTAGTCCATAGAGTGTTGTACATGGCCAATAACATTTTTCCACTTGGTGTATTGTACAATACTCACAGAACAGTAAGACTGGCAAAGTAAAATGAGCTTAAAAATGCATTTCCTGAAAACTTTTGGTATATTATGCTTTTTTTTCACACGTTTCATATACAACTCAATGAGTTTCACATGTTTCAATATGGTCATGCTAGGCTATTTTTTTTTATTAAATGACATAATTACACTGTATTTGCATATGATGAACCCTATTATCTTGTTCTGCTTATATATTTTAAAGTTGCCTTAAATAGATGAAGTCTGTTCAAGGCTTTAATGGATAAAGTCTGTTCAAGGTTTTTAAACCTAATTTCTTCTCCCTACAAGTTAGATCATTAAATCTAATAAAGGAAGTGAGAAAAATACTGATTTTGTTGGGTGCAGAGTCACCAAGAAGCTTTTCCAAGGCTAGAGGAATCTTACTGATTGCAGATAAGTAGAGGCTCTGGCCAATTGTGTGGAATATAAGACTCAATTGAAAATAAGTATTGGTGAAACTGGTGTTACAAAACAAGAATAAATAATGGACTTTTATGTGCCTTGCATATCTAGGGATGATTCAGATGCCTGTTTGTATACTTACCTTCTATCAAATACGAAATACTAACTCTGGTCTTCAAAATTAGCTACAACTAATACAATTTGAGTAGACCTGAACATTTACTTGTGGAACTCACAGAAGGTGGTTCACATAACAAAATACATAAGTAAGGGTTAGGTCAATAGTTAGACAAGGCACAACATGGATTAAAAGAGTACCTAACGATTTTCACAAATGCAGTTTTCTACCCTAGGAAGCTACCATTAAAAACACCAACCTTTTGGCTCTTATTTTAAGAAAAATGGGGTAGGCTGGGACCCGTGGCTCATGCCTGTAATTCCAGCATTTTGGGAGGCCAAGGCTGGCAGATCACCTGAGATCAGGAGTTAAAGATCAACCTTGCCAACATGGTGAAAATACAAAAATTAGCCAGGTGTGATGGTGGGCACCTGTGTTCCCAGCTACTCAGGAGGCTGAGGCAGGAGAATCACTTGAACCCAGAAGGCAGAGGTTGCACTGAGCTGAGATCACACCACTGAACTCACTCCAGCCAGGGAGACAGAGCAAGGCTCCATCTCAAAAAGGAAAAAAAGAAAATCGGATAAAACACCAGAGATTGAAGTTCCTTAGCTTTCCCTAAAATATCATCTAGATTATAAATGTAATGAGGACATTTCACTCAGAAATTGTCATGTCTCAGAAAAATTCACTTCTAAATTATAATCTAGAAGATATCATCTGGATTATAAATATAAACCCTTAATTTGAGGACATTTCACTCAGAAAAATGTCAATCATTTTTCATAGGAAACATATACTAACAGATTATGATTTTTATTGTTACTCTTTGATTTTTTGTTTTTCCTAGTAGGTGTTTTCTCCATGAAGATGGTCCCAGAACTCTCTAAACTAACCTACTCTACTTGAAATGTTAACTACCAATTCTAATTTGCCATAATTCCTTCTTCCCTTCCTGAATGCTATTGCTTTTCAAAGTGTTGTAGCTAAAATGAAGCATAATCTCAGAGCAGCTCTACTAATCATGCTGTGGGTGGAGGTTTTATGAAAAATTGACCGTGCCTATCTTGCCAAGTTAGTACTTAGAATGCATTTGGAAATAAACTTGAAGGTCAATTAGTGTATTTGATTAGATTTCAAATGATAGCATAAACTGTAAGGAATATATATTCAAAGGAAATAATTCCATGGACTAATAGGATAAAATGAAGCTAAAGGCATATTAAAGTAACAAAATAATTATCAGCTATATCAGCTATAATCAGTTTTAAGAAGATAATGTAACATTTTAATTATCATGTGTCTATAAATTGGGTTTAATTTCTTGGCAGGAAAACGGTTGTCTGCCCTATCATTGATGTGATTAGTGATGATACCTTTGAATATATGGCTGGGTCAGACATGACTTATGGGGGTTTTAACTGGAAACTGAATTTCCGCTGGTATCCTGTTCCCCAAAGAGAAATGGACAGGAGGAAAGGAGACAGAACATTACCTGTCAGGTATGTAGATCGTATCTCTTGAAGATTATATAGATTCCCATAAAAACTAAGGAATATTGTAGATTTCTGTTCTTATTTTTAATTATTTAGTCATATCCTCATTATTCAATATATATACATATATATACACATTATGACCCTTTATATTATCATATTAAAATCAGTGACAATATTAAATCTAGTTTAAAAAATTAGTATAGGCAAACATTAAGTATTGGCAAAAATGCTAAATATCTTTTGAAGCTTTATGTATTCTTATATTCAAAATGTATTTAGTGTGAATTTGCTATATGACAGAAATGTGCTAGCCTTGACACTTCAAATAAATGTGTGTCTTACTTTAAAGTGTATGGTTTATAATAGAAATGTTCTCAACACTGAAATAGCCAAAAATATTTTGGTTAATATTCTAAATATACCATGTTTAAAAGGCTATCTTCCTTATAGACTTCATAGATCTGTTTGGAAAATTTTAATGTATTCAAAATTATGAAGGGTTTATTGCCCCAAAATACTTCGAATACTACTTAAGTTGGAATATTGATTAGTAAAATAAGGGCTTACTTGTAATAAAAAATATATACATCTCTGTCTAAATAAGCATTACCCACTTTATTGACCAAAAAAACTATCATCTTCCTACTTAAACACATTGTGGACTCCTTACCTGAAACTAAAAATTGGTTTCCTGAAAAATACTTTGGGAAGTATTCACTAGTTTAGTTCTTTAAAGATGAATTTGGCAAATCATCCTTCCTTTGGAACGTGAGAGAAACACCCTAACATTCTAAAACCATATACTTTAAGTCCTTACTTAGCACTGTCGACAAGTTTTTGGAAACTGCAACTTTAAGTAAAATACCAGAAAACACTGTCATCAATCTTATAGTGAAAGGACATTGAACTAAAGGATGTTACTTGAGGACTTTTTATTTGTCATTTCACTTAAAGTTGCAACAGCATTAAGTGAAGACTTCTGTATATAAAATCCATGATCTGAATAAGAATGTCTGGTTAACCTACTGAAGGGATGACTTTATCTATTATCACCTACTTAATTATATAATGATTTAATTAAAATTAAACTCTAAAAATTGGCTAATGGAAGAGAATGGCTAAAGGTATTTGCTACTGAACAATTAAATATTAGGGAAATTAACTTCTTAAATCGATCTATTACATCAAAGAGAAAAATAAAATGTGACTTCTAACATTTGTATAAAGCCATGTAAGTTATCATGTCAATATTTAAAATGTAACTTAGTAGTCTTCAGTCTTTTATAGTCTTCAAATTCACCAAGTCTTATTTATACTTACCTTTAAAAATCTGAGAAAATATAGTGGCTCATGTTACCATCATTTATTAGAAATCATATTTTCCCAAATTGTTTTCATTTAGTGTTAGCTGATTTTTAAACGTTAGATTCCAAGTGAAATCTATTAGAATGCTTGACCAATACACTTAATGTTTTTATTCTTTTGAAAATTCTGTTTATAAGAAAGCATGTTTATACTCATTAAAAAAAATTGGCAAAAGACATGCTTTATTTATTTTATCAGAGTCAAAAGGAAGATAACTAAGAGGTAGCCAACTTTCAGTAAGAAATTACTGATCTCATTCATAAAATAGAGATCTATGTAGAAATCAATCATTATTACTTACCTTTCATTAAATAAAAGATGAATCATCTAACTTGCTATATTTTAACATAATTTATGTGGTTGTATTACAGTAACATGAGAACTGATAAACTCTCCATATATTTTGTTTGCTTCAGTAACTGCACATCATTTTATTTCCTAACGTGCTGAAGAAACTGAAGGAAGAGAAACAGAGAAACCTCAGTCTTTGCTGAAGTTTCTAGATTTTTATGGCAAAAGGTTAATTAATTCATGGGCTGTGTTGTAACAGCCTGCAGGTAATTTTCATCAGCATAGCTGTAATGTGAACTTGCTTCCAACTTATAATCTATTACTTGAAGATGTGATCATTTTTCTCACAGTCAAACAAACAGATAAATCATTCTAGGTTTTGAAGACAATTTTTTTTTCCTACTTGATTAACTGAATTCTAAATAGCTAAAGTGATGAAAATGAAGCTGAAATTTTAATTTTCTTAGTGGAATGCTTCACTAAAAATGTCAGTTATGACAGAACTTTGTAGTCACTATAATTGGCTAGTCATCATTTAGAAATACAATCATGCATCTGCTTACATTGAAAGCGAAGTTGAACTTGTGACCTAAATCAGTTATACTACCTTTAAAATAAAGCTTAACATGGTTATTCTTATTTTTCTATTGCCAACTTCTGGGCTTTGGTATTTTCATTTTCATACTAAATGGAGTTTGTGAAATACTTGTTGTTTTTCTTATTATAACTATGGAATAATATACAAAATTCTTAATATATAGTTTAATCAGTAAACTTTCCTTGACATTTAATAATCAAATTATATGACTTTTCAAGAATATTTCAATTATGTGTGCAACAAATAGTACTTTTTTAAACTGAAGTCATAAACTAGAAGCTATTATGTGAAATATGCTCTGTTAGAAGTGTTTTACTTTTCAAAAATTACCAACGCTTTAAAAATGAGATGTTTTAAATAAAAATCTGGATTTCCCCCGCTACTAATAAGTTAGAAGACCTTACTACAATGGCCCGGGATTCTTACCTGGCACAATCAGTGGAGTTTAGTAGAAACCGCCCATGTAGAAATGGAATTAAAGCTTATCCCAGACTCCGCAACTCCTTCTAATTCTGTCCCTGACTCGCGGCTGAGGGTCATTTGCCATTTGTCATTATTCTTGAACTTGAAGAAATGTTTCTCTGTACCTGTGTCTCAACAAAGGGGGGAAAATGTATTTATTGTAACAAATCCACTTTATGTAATTAACTTTATCTGGCTATAATCTTTTGAAGTTTTGACCCTGGTCTTAGAGGCTACTGCCTAGGAAATGGCTGGGTTTGAAACTCATCAAGCATATCATCCCTGTATAACTATGCATATACATTACCTAATGGAATAGGCAAGTAGTAGCAAAGACACATGATAATGCAAATAATCCTCTAAATCATTTAATTAATTTGGGGATGAATTATGCATTTTTGTAACACATACAAATTGGAGGTGATCTGGTTTAGGCTATTGAAATAAGTTTGATTCCATACACAAAAACACATGCATACCTCTCCTGTAAAGTTGCTCACCCTCTGGCACTGGCTGCAGGTATGCTGGATGAGGGCAGGAGTCTAGTGTAAGTGGTCCAAGTGTGGGTGTACAGGAATATATCTACTACTAAAGTGATGTGGACCTCTAGAAATGAGCCTGGCTTAAGTCTTATTGATTGCTTTAGTCCTTAATTATGCCCTGTAAGTGAATCTCAATAAATAATTATAAAGATATTTATTTCCACTTTAATTTCACACTGACTAAAATAGATTTTTTAAATTAAAAACCTACTGGTAATTTCTAAGTAAATTTAACTTTTTTTTACCCTTCACATCGTATGGACTCTTTTACATGTAATCACCATTAATATTCTTAATACGACTGCCTTCATTTTTACTTCAAGTGCCATGTTGAGTGTATTTCTAAAGTAAAACAAAAGAGTTCTAGATGTTCTTATAATTCTAATATAGTAATAAACATAGATGTTACTGGTTTTTCAGACCTATTTTATTTGATTTTGTAATTTTTTTATTAGCATTCACCTGATCTCAATTTTTCACTTAATTAGAATTATAAGTTTATGAAGATCAAATAAATCAAGTAACATTATTAATATCTCTGATTATAATTGTATTTTATCATGAAGAACTCATAGACCGTTCATTTATATTATCTCCTCTGTCATTGTAGAGTGATCATAGAAGCAGCATTGAAGCTAGCTTTGGAGGATCTGATTTTATTTCAAGCTCCTCCAATTGGGAAATTACCTAGTCTTCTCAACTATAAAATAGAAAATTATTCTCCCTGCCTTGCTTAACTCATGAAGTGTTATAAAATATTGAAATGAACAATGTCCTTGACATGAATTCGATTTTAAATTTATCTCTTATAATGTAACATATATATTGCAAAATAAATGTGACAAGTACCTAAAAGGATAAAGAAAGAAGAACACCAATGAGCCAACCCCTTTTAGAATTTGGTTGCCTTTCTTTCTAAGGCATTTCTATTCAATTTCTCTACAATGTGAAAGTTGATATATCATCCATATTTTTCTATGCCATTAATTTTTTCCCCACGTAGGTTTTAATGGCTGCAAATGTCTTAATTACTTAGGTTGTTCCCCTATTTTTTTGTGTGTGGACTAAAGTTCATCAAGAGTTTGTTTGCAGTTTATTTTTTTACCAATTATTTTTTCTGTATCTAGTTTTTGCATATGAAGTGGTCGCTTTAGAATTATGCAGTTGAACATCATGAAATTTGTTTTAATATTCCTGGTATCTCCTGCCAATTTAATTCCTCCCCAAAAATATAATCACTGCTTCCAATTTATAATTTCACTAGTATAATAAATTGAAAACACCAATATTACTCTATAAAATCTTATACAAATAAGACAAAGTTTTTTATATTTAATAGTAACTAATTTACTTAATTTTTATCAGATTATTTTAGATTTTTTTCAATACAACCATAAGATACGTTTGGATTGGAGAAAAGAAACAGAAATAGATACCACCAAAACCTTTAAAACACTGCTATACAATAAAAGATATGAAAACAACAGCACAGGGAAAGGTCAACATTGTGAGGAGAACAAAGACTGAAAGAAACGATTAACTTTGGAATGCTCAATTAGTCAACATCCTTGCTTACTCTTGTTAAAATTTAATGTCTGTTGATTAAGTAAAAAATTCACGCCTCTGATAAAAATGTGTGAATCTATGTTCTATGAAAAAAGTACATTTATATTATATTACTTTCTATTATAGTCTAGGGTATAATTTGCAACATTTTCTTAGCAGCCTGTTGGGATAAGAAAACTAGGGTAGTATAAAAAATTTTCAGAGTGGTACGTTAAATACTGTATTTATATACAGAATTTTATCATGTTAACCAAAATATTTTAAGACTATAAAATATATTAGTCCAGCTAGCCCCATTGTTTATTTTGATCCCTCACAAGCATGAAATGAAAGCACGACAAAAGATTAAAATTTGCACCAATTACTGTACATGCCTTTGGAAGCTTATGGTTTTATCGGGTCCTAGGAATTATTAAAAAGGACTTAGAAAAAATAACTACACTTTTATTGGAAATATAGCTCTTTAAGCACAGGTTAAGGTATTGATTCCCATGCTTGTTGGTAAGTGGGTTCTTTCACAGCAAAACAAATGATTTGCCCATACTAAGGAGAACATTACAGTTTTCTTATTCCTTAAAAATAACACTGAGATTGTGTTTCATAGACTCTGCAGGATTTTAGTAAGCTTCCTTGTCCAGCACCTAAGCCAACATAAACTCTTAAAGTAACAGTTTCTTCTCTACAAAAAGCCACCTATTCATACTCAAACATAGGTTCAGATGATTATAATAGTGTGCAGTATTCACCAAACTTCCCATTTTTTAGCTGTAAAACTTTTAATTACTTCAACACTTAATTATTCATCACTCTGATAGAAAAGTATTTGTGTCTCTGCTTCCTTTCTCTTTCCTTTGCTTTCTATTTTGGTTATAGTGAATAGAAAAAGGAAGAAAGGAGAGAAATTCAGCATTTCCTTTTGGTTCCTAAACCTGCAAAATGGTTAATATAATAGCCATAGATTTTATAATTTAAAACAAAATCAGCTTTTTTTGAATATTTCAGCTATTCATGCTTCATATTTGTAAATGTAAAAAGAACTCATTTTTATTATCTTTATTAACAATTTATAGTCTATGGAAAATGTAAGTAGTGCCAATCTAAATACTAACAGTCTAGATATTGTGTTATTTGAACATTATAAATAGCCTAGCACTGAGCTGTAGTCTCTCAAACATTCTTTGGAGATTTTCTCCAAGGACCTTGATTATTTGCCAAGTAAGATTAAACAGAATCCTGATGCATCAAAAGAAAAAAATAGAAGGAATGATGTTTCAAGAACTTTAAGAGAAATTGTTTCTGAAGGGCAGTGCAAAAATTCACAGGAAAACATGGTACATAAACATGGAGCTTTAAATCAGGAAAAATGTGTTACTGGTTAACTACCCAGAATCTTTTTCTGTATAAGGTATATGGATAAATGGAGAGATTGGTAATTGGAAGGAAAGAGGAAGGAAGGAAGGAAGGAGGGAGGGAAGGGAAAGGGAAAGGGAGAGGAAGGAAGGAAGGAAGGAAGGGTTTTTTTCAACCGTGCTACCAACTAGTTAGAGGTCTTTGAACAAGTCACTTAAACGCATTCCCATTACCTTTCTTGACCAAATCTATAGGGATTTTAGAGCTCTGAAATACTACAATTCTAAAAATTAATTGGACCTTGAAAACAATAAAAATGAAGCAAATTATAATCTTGGTAAACACGGATGTTTTCCCCTTTTTTGATAGATATTATCTAAAATGTATATTATTAACTTTGTGCTGGTATTGTTTCAAGAGTATTATATATATTAGTTCACATGATCCACATTTTATAGGTGATGAAACTGAGGCACAGAGTTTTAGTGACTTACTGACAGTCAAACACTTTGAAGTTGGTGTTTAAACTCAATCTAGCTACTAAGTCCAGACTTCTAACAACTGAATTTGGCTGCCTCTTAGGGTTGCCTTACCTCTCTCTATACTGGATGATTATCCCAGTATGAAATACAAAATATATTGTCTTCTTGGTGAAAATACAGGCATTACATTTTAGCATGATTGGATAATTAAATGTATTCTGCCACAATTTCTGTTGATTCACCAACTTCTGGTGAAAAACTTCAGTATTTTTCCAGGTTAAATGCATACTTTTTTGAGACCTTTACTATTTTACATAAAGCTTTATATCTTAAATTCTAAAACACTAATAGAAATTGAGTGCTGAGGCATGTACCTGTAATCCTAGCTAAGACAGGGAGATTGCTGGAGGCCAAGACCTTGAGATTAGCCTGTGTAATATAGTAAGACCCAATATCAAAATATAACTGACTGACTGACTAAAATACTATCAATCTCAGCCTCTAAAACTGCTATTAGATGATGGAGCCTTTAAATATCTTGGAATTAGTTAAATTACCTTTGTTACTCATCAATTTAGCAGGTATGAGCAAAGGACACTTTTGGAATCTTAGAAATAAGATTACAGATAATTTTAACTTTCAAATACATTGTTTTGTGGCTACAGGAATACACTGCTCATTTGTTTATGTTATTTATTCAGTAAATATCTATTAATAGTCTAATGCTATTAAGCCAACCTACTGAGTATGCTTACAGAAGTGGTGAAATGTACACAGAAATAAATACAACACTGTATACAATAAGAATTGGCCAGTGTCTTGAGATAGACAGAGATAAGGGACTATAGAAGAAGGTGGAAGGGGAAGAATATGTCTTGATTGAGGGAGCAGGGAGACAGGGCATTGGTGTTGAAGGCAGGCTGCCTAGAGTATATAACATTTGTATTAGCCTAAGAATAACCAAGTTTGATCATACAAGGGGGAGTTTTCAAAGAAAAATCCAGGTGACTAATGGATATGAACAAATGTACCAAGGTATAAAAATGTAAAGCATTTACTAGTAACAGTTAAACACTTTACTGCAGAGAAATAGTTAAAAAGGGTTGGGAGAAGCTCATTGGGTGGTGCCAGATTACTGATGCCAGGATAAGAAGCTAGAATTTGTTTCCTTAACACAGATTTTTGAACATCTGCTTTACATTTTTAGAGAAGCACTGATTTAGAGAAATTAATCTGGCTATGGTTTCTGGGATAAATTTCAGAAGCAGAAGAATCTAGAGCCATCCAGATCCTCTTAGCATCTAAGCATCTTAGAATCTAAGAGGATCTCATTATTACAAAACATCGAAGACAGACATAGAAGACTAAAAGTAGAGTCACTATGATAACAGAGATGAGTCAAAAATACTTCAGAAAAAAAGGTAGTAGTATTTTGGAAATAATTGAATTATGCACAAAAAAATGTGTTTTTTAAAATTTTATATTAAGAGACTGGAAGGAAATAAAAGACATTAAAAAGAGAAGCAGATGAATACCAAATTCTCAGGTCTATGATATACATACTGAACAGAGTCAAAGGAATTTTTTAAAGGAAACATCTAGTGAGTAACTGCAAAAGCACAACTTATGCAGAGAAAACAAGTATGAAAACACAGATTAGGAGTCAACCATAGAAAGGTATGTGATGAATGATCTTATCATAACCCAGGCAAAGAGCATAGAAAGAGAAAAGTACCCCTGAGAGACCCTTGGGAGGATACATTTCAGATGAGAGAAAAAATTATTAAATGCACATATCCACAAAATAATTTATAATGGCAAATTGCATTTACGTGATAGATGTGAAACTAAGAGCACATCCAAATTCTGATAGCAAGGACAAAGGAGAGGAAAGGGGTTATCAATAAGGATCATAAAATTAACAATCAAATTCGTAGAAGGAAAACCTCTACGAACAATGCAATGGGAGCTAGAAACGAAAATAATTTCAAGCCTAAGTCTGATGAATTGTGCTATATGGTTTCAAAGCAAAAGTTAAGGACAGGTTATTGGAGTTCAGAATCAATGGGGACCTTTCAAAAAGAAGTTATTGTAGAAATGGGAGCAGGATCTACCTTCTAGTTAGAAGGTCAAAAGTTGTTAAGGGAGTCTGTAGAAAGTAACCTTTCAAGAAGGTTACCAGTGAAGGGAATAGGAAATATATGTCCCTAGTTTAAAAGAGTAGTAAGATGGAATGAAAATTTTGTTTGGTTTAGGATAGAACTTTGTTTGCAAGTTTGTAAGCTCAAGAGAACAATCTAGAAATCAAAGGCATAAAACATAAATGTTAATAGTCAATAAGCAAGGGCCTGAAAGAGTAGTCAGGAGAGAGCCTGTTGAGATGACAAGCGTGAATGCTAGCCCACAAGGAGAAGAAAGGAGATATTCTTTTCTATGAGACAAGAGGAAAGACGAGGCCATGAGGAAGAGACATTTTTAAACACATTGAGCTAGAGATTGAAGGAGTTTAGATTTCATGATTGAGAGAATTTAGATGTCATGCATTGCCTTGAGCCCTTGGTTGCCGAGAGGAGTCCGAAACTTTTGGAAAGGACTCAGGCCAGGTGTGGTGATTAACACCTGTAATCCCAGCATTTTGTGAGATCAAGTAGGCAGGTCATTTAAGCTCAGGAGTTCAACGTTGTCTGAGCAACATAGCAAAACCCTGTCTCTACAAAAAATACCAAAAGATAGCTCAGTATGGTGGTGCATACCTGTAGTCCCAGATACTCTGGAGGCTGAGGTGGGAGAATCACCTGAGCCTGGGAAGTCGAGGCTGCAGGGAGCTGTGATTGCACTACTCTAGCCTGGGCATCAGAGTGAGACCCTGTCTAAAAAAAAAAAAAAAGTTAACAATAAGGTGAACAAATAAACAGCAGTTTGTGAATTAAGCAGAGAATCAATAATGTGGACTTGTCCTATAACCAGTTAGCCACATCTTACTACTTTTCCAGTGCCTTAATAGCAGAAGTAAATGAAGTGAAAGGTAAATTCACCCAATCACCAACATTAAAGAAAAAAGAGAGAGAGAGATAATTGGAAACTGCAGAAAAGCAAGCACAGAGAACTAAGGTTCCTAAGTTAGTGTTTTGCTGACATGACAGAGCCTTGGAAATGGGCTGTGAGAAGGGAAGAAGGAATTCCTGATGGGTGTTATTAATGTGAGACTATAGATTAAGGAACCAGAATCACCAATGAAGGATGAAAAGTGACTTCTTATGAAAATGGGAGGGGTTAAAGAATAAAAAGTTATACTCTGAGGCAGATTTCAGTCCACATCTTAAATATGAGGTAGTTCCAAATGGTTTTGAAACCTAAAGTGAGGGTATATGTAGAGAGAGGAGCCCAAATTAAGTGAAGGACAGCAAGGATTTTGCTTAAATGATTAACATCAATAACAACAAAGATAAATTACCTAACTTATTAACTATTGATGTGTTGGGTACTGTGTTAAGTGCTTTACTTCTGTTAGTTCATCTTTCCTACTTACTATGTGTGGTGGGTAATGTTCACAGTCACTGAGCTGACTGTTCCCCTCAGGTTCAATTGATTAAATTGGTTGTTTGATTTGACATTGTATAGACACAATCTTGAAAAGCAAATAATTTCAGCTAATTTCACTATGATCAAGGTTTTTCATTTTCTAGATGCTCTGAATACTTAAGGTACACATGGGCATATGTAAATATTTTATTAAGCGTATTGCAGAGCAGTTAACTTAGAACAGAATGTATTGCATAACATTGGCTATGGCGATAGGTATTAAATATTATCATTAGCTATGGCGATAGGTATTAAATATTATAAGGCACAGTCTCCAACCTGAGAGCTAACTGATATTGCAAACACACACACACACACACACACACACACACACACACACACACACACACCCTGTCCAGGAGTATCTGTCTTCAGAAAATACAGGAATTACTTGAAGAATTGTAATTTTATCTTATTATTTTTATTATTTTCAAGCACAAGTAAAAGTTATTTGAGTCATTCTCAATAGTATAAAAAATAAACTATTAAGCAAAATTTATTTTTAGCCACTTATCATACATTTCTCACTTATAAGAATGATGACCAACTGTAAGGTGAAATTCAATACATGTTATTTAAATTAAAATGTGCCAGTACTTTATCAGTAAGTAGATAAGTAGATAGACAGTCTGAACTGATCATTAAAAATGCATCACTTATCAGTCTTAAGCATTTGGTTGCATTATGATAGGATAATTGCAGCAATTTTGGTTCCTAATTTTATCAAATAGATTCTCCAGCACTGTAATACCTAATATGGTGATTGCCATAGAGTTCCAAAGCCCCCATCAGGTGAGGGTCATGGCTACTTCCTAATTACCATCTGTTTAGCTTTGTTAGTGTTTCTCATTATAACTCAGAAGGTCAATGATACTGTTCATGATAGGAACCCAGAAAGACAAAAATAAAATAGCTCTGAGACTAAGCAAGGCTCTGCTACTCCAACTGATGGACAATTAATTACCTGAGCACAAATCAGCGAGAGCACTGGGAAAAACAGAGAACTTTGCAATATGGGAGACGTCCAAGTACAATATTATTTGGTGGTTTTTCAATGAACAATTCTGTTTAATTAGAACATGAGCATTACCTTTGGCAGAGGAGAATACAATTTTGACAAAAGCAAAACATCGGGTTTTTAACAGCCTCACAGACTACTTAGATGAGTATTCCAGTAAGTTTCTATAGCAGTTTCTCACCCTTGGCAGTACATTTGAATTACATAGAAACTACATAATACCAAAGTCAGGCACCACCCCAAGCCAATTAAATCTCAATCTGTGGAGGGTGGTACTTAAGCATGCCCATCTTTTTTTAAAGGTGCCTCAGGTGCTGCTATTGTGCTTGCAAGGTTGCAAACCACTATATTACAACTAACATTCAAAAGTCATCATTGCCAGTATGGATCTATTTGTGATAAACTACAATCTTCTTTTTAACCTTTAATTTATACTGCTTATATATAGAAAGACTTGTGTAGCTTACTCATTAACATTGTCTGTAATTCTTCTTTTAATTAACAATTAATTTGTCCTTTAAAAACTTAACATCAGACTCCTCAGCTCCTATAGAGGAATTCTGAATGTGAGAACAAAAGGCATTTATTCCTAGGAAAAAGTTTTAGAATCCCTTCCAAATGTCCTTCCAAACATAAATCCCATAGAATTAGATGACTAATTCTATCATTTTAATTAGTAAAGAGAGAATAAACAATTAGATGTAAAGTTCTTATGATTAAAAACCATCGTAACTATCACTAGATACTTATTTCCTATAAATGTTTTATAGCATTTAATTTTTCATATTTAAACAGGCTGTGGATCTTTTCAAAGTGAAACCATGTCCACAGGTTTCTAGAGTTTATATAAAAATGATTTATAGTTATGTGACCCAAGTTCACAACTGGTAGTTTCATGACCAGCTAACCACTTTAAGGACAGTTCAAAGGGCAGAAACCTTCTTCATTATGCTTTTCAGAGGGAATATAGAAGTCCAGTCTTCCATGGCCAGTGTTACTTCCACGTATCTATTTGATCACCCATAGGAAAAACAAAAACTAATTTGAGTTTTATAGAAAATGTAAAAAAGAAATGCTATCTATTAATTTTAAAACTTCTTACACCTGGACATTATGTTTCTAGCTTGAGATTATTTTTAATATTTAGAATGTCTCAAAAATATGTGCTATAGTCTCATTAAACTCCACACATTGTTTTCAAAAGATATTCTTTTGTTTTTTTTTTTTTTCAACTAGGACCCCTACTATGGCTGGTGGCCTATTTTCTATTGACAGAAACTACTTTGAAGAGATAGGAACTTACGATGCAGGAATGGATATCTGGGGTGGAGAGAATCTTGAAATGTCTTTTAGGGTAATTGCATTTTATTTTATTTTTTGATGCTAAACATACTATGCTGTAGCATGCACATACCAGACACAGCAGTTTACTGTCAAATCATTTTTGCTAAGTGATGCAAATTACTGATCAATTGGTCATCTTAATACATATTTAGAAGATTTGACAGAGTCCTATTGCATGCAATATTTACTGTTAAATGGAAAATCATAGATAATTTTTGTTTTCAAAAATAATGTTTTTATTCGCAGTAAAAAATACATTAGGGCTTTCAATTGCTGAAATAAAGAAGGATTTTATTGATTAATGAAATGTTGCTCTATAAAGTTACTTTGTGTTTTTGAACTAAAACTTGGAAGTATTTATGTAATCTGAATTTGCAACTACTACCTGAGGTTGTTCTCAGAAAATGTTAAGAATGAACTGTGGTCAAAGGAATTTGGATAATTCTGCAAGTAGTATGAGTATTTCTACTGACATTATTGTTTGATAAATCAGTTTGAATAAAGCTAATTCATTTAATAAATGGCCTTCCAAGTAAAAAAAATTAAGGAATAAGTCCTTACAAATAGGTTATTAGGAAATGTTTAATAATACTTTAAATAATATGTTGTTATATTTTAAAATTTGAATATGGACACATAAGTATGCTTTCATGCTAAGAAATTGATAAGCAGTAACATAGTGGTGTTTTCAAATTACACGTAATACTATTGTTTTTCTACCTAGAATTCAGTGTAAACTATTTGTGTGTGTTTGTTGTTGCCGCTGTTTTGAGACAGTCTCACTGCATCACCTAGGCTTGAGTGGCACAGTGGTGCAATCAGGGCTCACTGCAGCCTAGACCTCCAGGGCTCAGGGATCCTCCCACCTTAGCCTCCCTAGAGGCTGGGACCACAGGTGCCCAACACCACACCTGGCTTTTTTTTTTTCTTTTTGGTATTTTTTGTAGAGACGTGGTTTTGCCATATTGCCCAGGACGGTGTCAAATTTGCAGGCTCAAACTATCCACCCGCCTGTGCCTGCCAAAGTGTTGGGATTACAGGTGTGAGTCACCATGCACACCTTCAGTGTAAAATATTTGAAATATTCCATCATTTTGCCCAAAATATTTGTACAATAAAAGTAGAGTTTACATATATTTATCTGTGAAGTTTAAACATTATGCCTTTTAATTTCTCATTTCAAAAGTAAAGTTTTTCATTTTCATAATATAAATGTGTGTGATGTTATGTAAGAAAATGTTAAAATTTGAGAATGAGTTACCTTGAATTTCTCTACTATAGAATTCAGTGGATCTTGGATAAATTATTTAAAAATCACTGGGATGGCCTAGTTATATTATTATTTTGCCTTCAAACTTTCCTTATAGCTAGATGTCTGGGACAAACCTTAGTTAATGGAATTTTATTATTTTTGCATTTGCTTATATGCTCATATTCTCATGAAACTTGCCAGACCAAACTCAGGAATATTTTCTTGCCTTCAGGTCCTGTAAATCTTTGCAAAAGTTTTGAGGACATTTTAGAACACAAAATTATTACGTGGTATAGTGCTCCCAGTGAAAACAGAAAAGAAAAAGAAAAGAAAAGAAAATCAGTACATTCAAAAGTTTAAAAACAATTTGCTTCTATTCTTAGATATAATAATGAGATAATTTATTCATTCATTAACCAATATTCTTTGGGTGCTATACTATGGTTACATAAGAAATAAAATCAACACAGAAATACTGCTACTATATAGGATTATCTTGCTCCCTTTTCTCTTGTCTTCCTAAAATTCGAATTCACCTATTTTCTCCCTACCTGTTAAGTTTGATTTTCTGCCAATGGATTCCTCTTACTTTTATCACATATCTCCCAGATTGGAGGAATGCTCTTTATCTAACTGATTGAAAGTAGATTTTCAGAAAGAATTTAGTGGAATAATATGATAAACGAGGAGGACCTGATCAGGAAGTGTAACAGAGGTATAAATGTATAAAAAGGAAGACTTGAGGATATGATAGGTGATGCAGATACCAGGGGTACAGAAGGAATGCAGCTAGGGGCTGTAAGAATAATTGGATCCCTCAAAAATGACACAGGAGGTTTTCTGTAATTGGTTGTTAGGGTTACTAAGAAATAAAATACTTATCAGTGACTTTTAAAACAATATCAAGTGTTTTAAAATATGTTATCATTAGTTTCCATATGACTTTAATAGAAATAAATATGCATTTTGCTTTTTATTAGACTCTTAATTTAGGTTTCAGTTTCTTTGTGACATGAATATGTTTGCTTAATAGATTGTACTGTAGCTGAGGAATATATTGAGTAAGGAAAAATGCTACAATAGTGCATTAGCAAAAGATTGAGACCCCTCATCTCTCTTTATTTTCATTACTTAATGAAATGAGAATGTGTTGAGCATTTGTAATCAGAGGATTTGAATCTAACATCCAGCCCAATTATTACACAGCAAATATACATTGAGCAATTCATATGTTTCCAGGTGCTGAGGCTACAAAGATGAGTAAAGCATAATGCTTCTTTACTCTCAAAGAACTACATTACTGTGACAGAGATGTGTGTTATTGAAAAGAAAATGTGGTAATTTCTTTTATATATTTATGTGTGAGGTTTTTTTTTTTGACTGTCATGTGAGCATAGGCAAATGTAAATTCAAGTGTAAAAAGATGATTATACCTTTCCCTCTAAGATCAGGAATAAATAAAAATATTGGATCTTACGTCATCTACTTAATATTATGCTGGATGTTTTAGGCAGAGCAATAAGGTAAGAAGTATAAATTAAGCCATCCATATTAGGAAGGAAAAATTAAGGCTGTAATTTCAGAAGGCAAGAGTATCTACAAAATCCAGTGGAATCTACAAAACAAGTCAGTCTTCTTATCAAGGTTGTAGAATATAAGAACAATGTATAAAAGTCAACTGTATTTCTATACACTAGCAAAAAACAACAGAAAGCTGATATTTAACCTTACCTAAAATAATGTAAAAAATATGAAAAAGTGATAAATCTGACAAAGATGTGAAAGACTGCTATGCTAAAAACTACTGTATATTGGGAGAGAATCCAAGATGGCTGATTAGCAGCAGCTCAGGATTGTAGCTCCCATTGAAAGTGCAGAGAGTGAGTGGACGCCACATTTTCAGACGAATTTTTATTGCCCACGGACCAAGAGATTCTTGGTGGAGGAGCCCCACGGGTCACCAGCGCGACTCTTTTGGCGGGCGCGGCCGTTTGCAGGCGCCCCGGCGCGGCAGTTCTCAGTCCGGAATATACGGGACTGAGTGCCCTTTGGTTGGTGTTGGAGCTCCGGGAAGGCAGAGTCTCCCATTCAGCTGATTGAAAAGCGGACTGAAGTGGGGGAACCAGACCGGGAGATTCCCAAGCAAAGCGCCACGAATCTTAACGCCGCTGTTTCAGCTGGCATAGTGGGTCGCCACAGGGGAAGGCTGGTCCCCCACCTCCACAAAGAAAAAAACAGCAGTTGGAACTGCTGAGGATTGAGAGTTTCACAGCAAGTACAGCTGAACCCGGGAAGGTCCAGCTCTGTGGGGAAGGGGCATCTTCCGAAGGAAAATTAAGAAGTAGAAAAAATTTTACCACCAACAAGCTGGACGTCCACTCAGAGACCTAATCTGAAAGTCAGCAATTACACAGACGACAGGTGGATAAATCCACAAAGATGGGAAGAAACCAGCATAAAAAGGCTGAAAACACCCAAAATCAGAATGCCTTTCCTCCTAGAGAGGATTGCAGTTCCTCATCACCAATTGAACAAGGCCTGATTGAGAATGAATGTGAGGAATCAGTAGAATCAGGCTTCAGAAGGTGGATAATGAGAAACTTCTGTGAGCTAAAAGAACATGTTCTAGCCCAATGCAAGGAAACTAAGAACCTTGAAAAAAGGTTTGACCAAATGTTAATGAGCATGGACAATTTAGAAAGGAATATAAGTGAATTAATAGAGCTGAAAAACAATACGAGAACTTCGTGAAGTATGCACAAGTTTTAACAGTTGAATTGATCAAGCAGAAGAAAGGATATCAGAGGTCGAAGACCAACTTAACGAAATAAAATGAGAAGACAAGATTAGAGAAAAAAGGGGTAAAGGAATGAGCAAAGTCTCCAAGAAATATGGGACTATGTGAAAAGACCTAATCTACGTTTGATAGGTGTACCTGAATGTGACGAAGAGGATGAATCCAAGCTGGAAAATATTTTTCAGGATATTATCCAGGAAAACTTTTCCTAACCTAGCAAGGCAAGACAATACCCAACTCCAGGTAATACAGAGAACACCACAAAGATACTTCTCAAAAGAGCAACCCCAAGGCACATAATCATTAGATTCATCAGGGTTGAAACGAAGGAGAAAATACTAAGGGCAGCCAGAGAGAAAGGTCAGGTTACCCACAAGGGGAAGCCTATCAGACTCACAGCAGATCTCTCAGCAGAAACCCTACAAGCCAGAAGAGAGTGGGGGCCAATATTCAACATCCTTAAAGAAAAGAACTTTCAACCCAGAATTTCATATCCAGCCAAACTAAGTTTCATAAGTGAAGGAAAAATAAAGTTTTTTACGAACAAGCAAGTACTCAGAGATTTCACTACCACCAGGCCTGCTTTACAAGAGCTTCTGAAAGAAGCACTATATACAGACAGGAACAACCAGTATCAGCCATTCTAAAAAACCCATCGGTAAGCTGCATCCAGACCCATCTCACATGCAAGGATATCCAGAGACTCAAAACAAAGGGATGGAGGAAGATTTGCCAACCAAATGGAGAGCAAAAAAAAAGCAGGAGTTGCAATTCTCATCTCTGATAAAATAGACTTTAAAGTAATAGAAACCAAAAGAGATAAGGACATTGTATAATGGTAGAGGGATCAATGTAACGGGAAGAACTAACTATCCTAAGTCTATGCACACCCAATATAGGAGCACCCAGATACATAGGGCAACTTTTTGGTGACTTACAAAGAGACTTGGACTCCCACACAATAATAGTGGGGAGACTTTAACACTACATTGTCAATATTGGACAGATCAATGAGACAGAAGGTTGACAAGGATATCCGGGACTTGAACTTAGACCTCGAACAAGTAAACTTAATAAGCATTTACAGAACTCTCTACTCCAAATCCACAAAACATACATTTTTTTTCAGTAACACATCACATTTATTCTAAAAGTGACCACATGGTTGGGAATAAATCACTCCCCAGCAATTGCATAGCATTTCATAGGTTTAAATGAAATATTGGTTGGCTGTTTGTTATTTTCCTCCCTTATTCCTTTCTGTCTCCAGTGTGTAACACAATTATTAGTATAAAAGAGCTTTTTAATATCCATTTTTAGGCTACATTCTAGCCTGGGCAATAGAGCAAGATTCCCATTCTCTCTCCCTCTTTTCTTCTTCTCTTTCTTTCTCTTTTCTTCCTTCTTTCTCTCTTTCTCTCTCTTTTTTCTTTCTTAAAAAATAATAATAATAATACAAAAAAAAGAAAAAAGAAAAGGGCTCTATCCACCCCATGCCTCTGCACTGGAGCCCTTATAAAAAAAAAAGAAAAAGAAAACTACTGTATATTACTAAGAAATTAAAGGATACCCAAATGAAGAGAAATTCCATTATTTATTAAGAGGTAATAGACTCAATATGATATTAATATGACAATTCTCCCTCATATCAATATAGATTAACTGTAGTAGCAAATGTATTTACTTACTATTGCATATTAGTATACATTCAAAATAATAGTTATGTGTATTTTATTTACTTACTATTGCATTGAATCTATATTGATATGCAATAGTAAATAAAACTTACTTTGTCTAGTAGAAATTGACAAGTTAATTCTAAAATCCATATAGATATAAAAGGTAAGTTTAATAGCCAAAAATCCTTTAATAAAGAAGAGAATTAACAAAACGGGATTTTAAAATTTTATTGTAAGGCTATAATAATCAGGACTGGGTGTTATTGATTAAAGACAGACAAAGGAACAAAACTGAAAATCTGGAAATAAACTCACATAAACTGATTTCTAACAAATATACAAAGGCTGTTTAGTAGGGAAAGAATAGTTTTTCAGTAATTATTACTAGAACAACTGAATATCTGTGTAGGAGGAAAAACAACTCCAATCCATAACTTATACCATGAAAATATTAATTCAAAATATAAAAATATAAAATTAAAGAAGAAAACATAGGAGAAGAACTTGTGTGACCATTGATTAGACAAATATTTCTTAGATATAATACCAAAAGTATGAGTCATAAGAAAATGGATCAGGTGGACCCCTACCCCATGACCGGAGAGAGAGGAAGCTGAAAAGGGGGAGATGGCCAGGTGCGACTGGGTGGATCCCTACCCTCCCCCACAAACCCCAGAGTGCTGAAGCTCTAATCTAGTGGGTTGCACAGACAGTGCCACAGTCTGAGATGAACCCTGAATGATCCAGCCCAGTGGAGGAAGGGCACAAGCCACCACTAGAGGGATGGGACCAGGCTACATGTTTTAACAAAAAACACAGGAAGCCTACATAGCAATGGATGGCATTCTTGACAACCCAGCAGCTCCTACAAGGTCAGCAGAAGAGGCAGGTCTAATCTCCTGGTATAAACAAAAAAGACACAGGAAGCTTCACTAGTAAACTGAAGGAGTCCCTAGAAACCTAGTAGTGCCTCCACAGGCAGACAAGCAACCTCATCAAGCAGCTCCCTGACACCACAGCCAGGAAAATCTACAAAGATGGGAAAAAGCCAGCACAAAAATGATGAAACCATCAAAGATGAGAACACCTCTTCGCCTTCAAGGGATCACAACTCCTCAACAACACAGGATCACAACTTGACCGAGGAGTGTGGCTAATTGACAGAAACCGACTTCAGAAGGTGGATAATAACAAACTTTTCTGAGCTAAAGGAACATGTTCTAACTCAATACAAAGAAAACAAAAACCTTGAAAAAATGTTAGATGAAATGCTAACTAGAATAACAAGCTGAGAGAACATAAACGACCTGATGGAGTTGAAAAACACAGCTCAAGAACTACATGAAGCAAACACAAGTTTTAATAGCCAAATCGATCAAGCAGAAGAAAGGATATCAGAGATTGAATCAACTCAATGAAATAAAAAAGAGAAGGCAAGACAAGAGAAAAAGTAGTGAAAAAAAAATGAACAAAGCCTCCAAGAAATATGGGATTATGCGAAAAGACCTAATCTATGCTTGATAAGTGTACCTGAATATGATGGGGAGAATGAATCCAAGCTGGGAAACACGATCCAGAATATTATCCAGGATAACTTCTCAAGGCTAGCAAAGCAGTCCAAACCTCAAATTCAAGAATTACACAGAACTCCACAAAGTTATTCCTCAAGAAGAGCAACCCCAAGGCACATAATCGTCAGATTCACCAGGGTTGAAATGAAGGAAAAAATGCTAAGGGCAGCCAGAGAGAAAGGTCAGGTCACCCAAAGATGGAAGCCAATCAGACTCACAGCAGATCTCTCGGCAGAAACTCTACAAGTCAGAAGAGAGTGGGGGCCAATATTCAACATCCTTAAAGAAAGAACTTTCAACCCAGAATCTCATATCCAGCCAAACTAAGCTTCATAATTGAAGGAGAAATAAAATCCTTTATGGACAAGCAATTATTGAGAGATTTTGTCACCACCAGACCTGCCCTACAAGAGTTCCTGAAAGGAACACTAAGCATGGAAAGGAACAAGTACCAGTCACTGCAAAAACAAACCAGTGGGCAAAGACCAAAAATGCAATGAAGAAAATAAGTAAACTAATGGGAAAGAAAAACAGCCAGTAACAAAATGGCAGGATCAAATTCACACACAACAATAGCAACATTGAATGTAAAGGGCCTAAACACCCCAATCAAAAGACACAGACTGGCAAACTGGATAAAAAGTCAGAACCCATCGGTGTGCTGTATTCAGGAAACCCATCTCACATACAAAGACACACATAGACTCAATATAAAGGGATGGAAGATGATTTACCAAGCAAATGGAGAACAAAAAAAAGCAGGGGTTACAATCCTAGTCTCTGATAAAATGGACTTCAAACCAACAAAGATCAAAAGAGACAAAGAAGGACATTACATAATGGTAAAAGGATCAATCCTCAGGAAGAGCTAACTATCCTAAATATATACGCCCCCAACACAGGAGCACCCAGATACATAAAGCAAATTCTTAACGACCTAAAAGGATTTAGACTCCCAGACAATAATAGTGGGAGACTTCAACACTCCAATGTCAATATTAGACAAATCAATGAAACAGAAAATTAACAAGGATATCCAGGACTTGAATGCAGAGCTGGGTCAAGCAGTTCTAATAGACATACACACAACCATCCACCCCAAATCCACAAAATACACATTTTTCTCGGCACCACATTGCACTTACTCTAAAATTGACCACAGCATTGGAAGCAAATCACTCCTCAGCAAATGCAAAAGAACGGAAATCATGATTATCTCAATAGATGCAGAGAAGGCCTTCGATAAAATTCAACAGCCCTTCATGGTAAAAACTCTCAAGAAACTAGGTATTGACAGAACGTATCATAAAATGATAAAAGCTATATATGACAAACCTACAGCCAATATCATACTGAACTGCCAACGCTGGAAGAATCCCCTTTGAAATCAGGCACTAGACAAGGATGCCCTCTCTCACCACTCCTATTCAATATAGTATTGGAAGTTCTAGCCAGAGCAATCAGGCAAGAAACAGAAATAAAGGGTATTCCATTAGGAAAAGAGGAAGTCAAACTGTCTCTATTTGCAGATGACATGATTATATATCTAGAAGACCCCATCATCTCAGCCCAAAATCTTCTCAAACTAATGAGGAAGTTCAGCAAAGTCTCAGGATAAAAAAATCAATGTGCAGAAATCACAAGCATTTCTATACACCAATAACAGACAGAGAGACAAATCAAGAGCGAACTGCCATTCACAATTGCTACAAAGAGAATAAAATACCCAGGAATACAACTAACAAAGGATGTAAAGGACCTCTTCAAGGAGAACTACAAACCACTGCTCAATGAAATAAGAGAGGACACAAACAGATGGAGAAACATTCCATGCTCATGGTTAGGAAGAATCAGTATCGTGAAAATGGCCATACTGCCCAAAGTAATCTAGAGATTCAACACTATTTCCATCAAGCTACCAATGACCGTCTTCACAGAACTGGAAAAAAAAAACACTTTAAACTTCATATGGAATCACAAAAGACCCCACATAGCCAAGACAATCCTAAGCAAAAAGAACAAAGCTGGAGGCATCACACTGCCAGAGTTCAAAATATACTACAAGTCTATGGTAATCAAAACAGCATGGTACTGGTTCCAAAACAGAGACGTAGACCAATGGAGCAGAACAGAGACCCCAGAAGAAACACTACACATCTACAATGATCTGATCTTTGACAAACCTGGCAAAAACAATCAATGAGGAAAGAACTCCATGTTTAATAAATGGTGTTGGGAAAACTGGCTAGCAATGTGCAGAAAGCAGAAACTGGACCCCTACCTGTCACCTTACACTAAAATTAATTCCGGATAGATCCAAGATTTAAACATAAAACCTAACACCATAAAAACACTAGAAGAAAACGTAGACAAAACCATCCAGGACATAGGCATAGGCAAGGACTTCATGACTAAAACACCAAAAGCAATAGCAATAAAAGCCAAGACAGACAAATGGAATGTAATTAAACTCCAGAGCTTCTGCACACCAAAGAAACCATAATTACAGCAAATCAGTAACCAACAGAATGGGGAAAAATTTTTGCAATCTGCCCATCTGACAAAGGGCTAATATCCAGAATCTACAAAGAACTAAAACAGATATACAAGAAAAAAACCTCATTCAAAACTGGGTGAAGGATATGAACAGACACTTTTCAAAAAGAAGACATATATGAGGCCAACAAACATGAAAAAATGCTCATCATCACTGGTCATTAGAGAAATGCAAATCAAAACCACATTGAGATATCATCCCACGCCAGTTAGAATGGCGATCATTAAAAAATCTGGAGACAACAGATGCTGGATAGGATGTGGAGAAACAGGAACACTCTTACACAGTTGGTGGGAGTGTAAATTAGTTCAACCACTGTGAAAGACAGTGTGGCGATTTCTCAGGGATCTAGAAATAGAAATTCCATTTGACCCAGCAATCCCATTACTGGGCATATACCCAAAGAACTATAATCGTTCTACTATAAAGACACATGCACACATATGTTCATTGCAGCCCTGTGTACCCTGGAACCAACCCAAATGCCCATCAATAATAGACTGGACAAAGAAAATGTGGTACATATACACCATGGAATACTGTGCAGCCATAAAAAACAATGAGTTCGTGTCTTTTTTAGGGACCTGGGTGAATCTGAAAACCATCATTCTCAGCAAACTGACACAAGAACAGAAATCCAAACACCATATATTCTCACTCATAGGTGGGTGTTGAACAACGAGAACATGTGGACTCAGATAGAGGAGCATCACACACTGGGGGCAGTTGGGGAGGGGTGTAGGCGAGAGACAGCAGGGGGTGGAGAGGGAGGGGAGGGTGGGGAGGAATAACATGGGGAGAAATGCCAGATACAGTATGCACCTAAAGTAAAATAAATTTTTTAAAAAACAATTACCAAAATTTAAAAACTTGTTCTTTTCAAAGTGCTGTTATGAGAATGAGAAGTCAAGGCACTGATGAAAGAAAATTTGGCAAATTATACATCTGTTAATGGATTTGTATCTAGAAAAATAACTCTCAAAACTTAGTAATAAGAACTTTCAAAACTCAGTAATAAGAAAACAGTCAACTCAATAAAAAATGGCCAAAAAATTTTGAATATACACTTCATTAAGAAAGGTCTGCAAATGGCAAATAAGCAAATGAGTCAATCCTAAACAGTCAGTGGGGAAATGAAATTTAAAACACAATGAGATCACACTACACATTTATTAGAAAAACAAAGATTAAGAAGGCTGACCATGCTGGTGATGATATGGAAGAACTGCACCTGCAATGCTGGTGAGAATATGCAATGGTACACTAAACTCCAGAAAACAGGTTTAGTACTTTTTAAATAACTCTTGAGTATTTACTCAATGGAAAGGAAAATGTGTGTTCATACAAAGAGTTGTATGCTAATATTCATAGCAGATTTATTTGTAATGCCAAAAGCCAAAAACAATCCAAATGTCCATCAGCAGGTCAATGAATAAACTATGCTTTGTCCGTACAGAATACTACTCAGAATATGTGCAAACTATTAATGCATCCTACAACTTTGGTGAATTTTCTAATAATTCTGCTTAATGAAATAAGCCAGACAAAAAGATTATATACTATATGACTCCATTTGTATAAAATTTTAGTAAATGCAAACTTATCTGTGAAATCAGGTAAGTTGTCTGGGGGCATGAGATTGAGGTGGCACAGGGAAGATTGCAGGGAGGGGATTACAAAGGGGCACATGAAAACTTTTAGGGGTAATGGATAAATTCATTATCTTGATTTTGGTGACAGCCTCACAAGTTACACACATGACAAAATTTCTTAGTGATACAATTTAAATATATGCAGTTCATTATATGTTAATTATATTTTAACAAAGCTATTAAGAATCAAAACATACAGAGAGAGAGAGAGGCATACTCCAAAGAGAAACAAATGAAGGAAAAATGTAGGTCAAAGTATCTACTTAACAGTAAACCTCTATAAACCCTTCTATACTTAGGTTAGATTCTCAGTGTATCACAGTCCAGTTTTTTTTTCTTTTTGACACAGAGTCTCACTCCATCACCAGGCGCCAGGCTGGAGTGCAGTGGTGCGACCTCAGCTCACTGCAACCTCCGCCACCCAGGTTCATGCAATTCTCCTGCCTCAGCCTCCTGAGTAGCTGGGACTACAGGCGCGCGCCACCACACCCAGCTAATTTTTTTTGTATTTTTAGTAGATACGGGGTTTCACCATGTTGACCAGGATGGTCTCAATCTCTTGACCTCATGATCTGCCTGCCTCCGCCTCCCAAAGTGCTGGGATTACAGGCATGAGCCACCACGCCCGGCCATAGTCCAGTTATTTTTAAATACCCCTGTTGATCTGATGATAACAGTCTACCTCTCAGGACGACTGTGTGCATTAAATGAGGTAATACTTAGTAAAGCTGTTTATAACTGCATGGCAATATTAATTTTTATTATCATCATACGTAAAACAAGCTCTTTGTTGGTAACTAGTATTTAATTAACAACATGGAATTGACTTCAAATACCCCAATATTTTTGGCTTGCAAATCACAATGAAAACAGTAGCATATCCACCTAAAGAATATAGCCAAGTAAAATGTCTTCTCATGTGAAATCCATTTATTTCCAATTTGTACAAGCAATGAAGTGGGAAAGAAATGAAAGCTGACATAATAAATAGTGGAAAAATGAAAAGCAGGGGTTCCCATTGAACAGAATAGCATGGTAAATGAGGCAAAGAAATTTGTCAGCCTTTACAGGCCTATAGTACCCAAATTTTTTTAAGTACCAAAAGAAAAGTAAAGGACTTTCTAAGAAATGTTCACACAATTCAGATTTTGGCAAGTGAAAATATCAATCATAATAATTTGTTAGAAATCATTTTAGACAAAAGTCCAGCTAATTTATTTCTCTTAGAGTTCTTTGCTTTTTCTAAACTTAATTCATACAAATCTGATGAAAGTAAGTTATTTGCCAATGTGTAAAACTTGGCTGGTTTTTGTGGACCAGTCATAAAAACCAGATTATAATATAAATATGGAGATGGTTTTGTGGGATACTTTTCTTTAAATATGATAAACCACCCTCTTAATGATAATATAGAGATTAGCCTTTAAAAAAAATCCTATGAAATCATAAACTGACATTATGTGTGTGTAGTCTCTGCAAAGAATACAAACCAATCTTAATGATTTGGTTTAGCAAATGTTTCTCTTGTTCCGTATTTGGTGCAGGCTAAACCTTAAACGTATTGAAAAATAGCTTGAATTTTTAGCTTATGTGCCTGCAACTAATTTTTCTGTCATCTGGGCCACCACTTTGCTTTGAACCACTGTTTGAACATGTATTTTCATTTAAAGAATGGCTTTTTAAATTTAAACCACAGAATAAAATATTTCTACCTAAGGGACAATGAAACAGTGCTAGTAAAAACTGTCATATCTATTATATATGCTTCTAAAGCACAGAGTGAGTAGTTGTCACAGAATAATATTTCATTATGCTTCCCAGGAGAATTCTGTTTACCCAAAACAAATGTGTTAGAATTTTATTTTGAATATTAACTGCTATAAATAACTGGTTTCATATGCTCCTTTGGAAAAAAAACAAGTGAACAACAGGTAAATTAGACACTAATCGAGCTTTGGAAAAACATTAGGAAACAACAGAACTTGTATTGCTCTTAAAATTATAATAGCCTAAGGCATTGTAATTTCAATAACTACATTCCTTCATTAACATTTTTGGTTCAGAAAACTGGAATATAAGAAGAGTTTTATATTAGCCTTTGATATGATGCTTTACCCTGTAAACGTTCAGTTTGTAAACATTTGGAGACATGCTTATACTTTTAGAAACAAACCATTTTAGAATACTTAGATACACTAAAACTTGGTGTTAACATCTGGTTTTCTTTATACTCATTTAATTATTTCTTAAACTAATTGTTTGAAAATAATTTTTAGTTGGTCAGTACCACTTATAATTTATTTTTTGAGCGTAACCATGTATTTACACCTTTTTTGTTATTTCTAAAATCATCCTAAGAGATTATTAGCACGAAAATTCACATTAAAATGATTCAAAATAGGGGGAGGATCCAAGATGGCGAAATAGGAACAGCTCCGGAGTGCAGTTCCCAGCAAGAACAACGCAGAAGGTGAGTGCCCACCACATTTCGAAACAAATTTCCACTGCCGACAGACCAGGAGATTCCCTAGATGAAAAGTGCAATGAGTCTTCAGCACGGCAGTTTCAGCTGATGCCAGATTGGCAAACAGAAACTCACACAAATCTGGGCAGCCATTTCAGCTGGCGCCTGGAATGCCTGGAAGACAGAACTGCCCATTCAACTGAAAGGGAGGGGGCAGAGACAGTGAGCCAGGTGATCTGGTTCGGGGGTACCACCCCCACAAAACAAGCAATCTGAAATGCTCTGGATTGAGAGTTTTGCAGCAAGCGCAGCTGGACCCAGGACAGTCCAGCTCAGTGGGGGAAAGGGCGACCACCACTACCGAGGCAGTCCACCACTACCGAGGCAGTTCACACAGCAGCTGGGCAGAGCCTGTGGCAGCTCAGCAACACCTCTGCTGGCAGACTGTGACTAGACTACTCCATGTAGGGCAGGGCATCTATGAAAAAATGCAGCAGCACAACAGGAATTTATACATAAAGCCTACCTTCCTAGGACAGATCACCTTGGAAAAGAGGCAGTTATGAGTTCCACTGCAGCAGACTTAAAATAAGTACCTGCCCAGCATCTCTGCATGGAATAACAGAGCTCTCAGCACAGCACGTGAGCTCCTATAAGGGGACAGACTGTCTCCTCAAGCAGCTCTCCAACCCCCATATAATCAAAGAGACACCTCATCAAGGAGAGCTCAGGCAACATCTGGCAGGTACCCTTCTGGGATGAAGATAACAGAAGAAACTGGCAGCAACCCTTACTGTTCTGCAGCCCCTGCAGGTGATCCCCAGGCAAGCAGGGTCTGGAGTGGACCTCCAGCAGTCCTGCAGCAGAGGGGCCTGACTATTAGAAAGAAAACTAACAGAAAGAAATAACTTGATCATCAACAAAAGGACGTCCACTCAGAGACCCCATCCAAAAGTCACCAACTACAAAGACCACAGGTAGATAAAGCCACAAAGATGGGAAGAAACCAGCACAAAAAGGAGGAAAACACCAAAAACCAGAACGCCTCTACTCCTCCAAAGGATCACAACTCTTCACCAGCTAGGGATCAAAGATGGATGGAGAATGAATCTGATGAATTGACAGAAACAGACTTCAGAAGGTGGGTAATAACAAACTTCTCTGAGCTAAAAGAACATGTGCTAACCCAGTGCAAAGAAACTAAGAATCTAGAAAAAAGGTTAGATGAGATGCTAACTAGAATAAACAGCTTAGAGAAGAATATAAATGACTTGATGGAGCTGACAAACACAGCATGAGAACTTCACAAAGCATACACAAGTTTTAATAGCCGAATCGACCAAGCAGAAGAAAGGATAT
This sequence comes from Ateles fusciceps, assembly GCA_036589455.1. NCBI lineage: Eukaryota > Metazoa > Chordata > Mammalia > Primates > Atelidae > Ateles > Ateles fusciceps. Next base: position 8,394,226 of record JAZHEH010001266.1, on the reverse strand, counting down.
CAGAGATTGAAGATCAACTCAATGAAATAAAATTAGAAGGCAAGACAAGAGAAAAAAGAGTGAAAAGAAATGCACAAAGCCTCCAAGAAATATGGGATTATGTGAAAATACCTAATCTACATTTGATAGGTGTACCTGAATGTGACAGAGAGAATGAATCCGAGCTGGAAAACACTCTTGAGGATATTATCCAGGAGAACTTCCCCAACCTAGCATGCCAGGCCACCATTCAAGTCCAGGAAACACAGAACACCACAAAGATATTCCTCAAGAAGAGCAACCCCAAGGCACATAATCGTCAGATTCACCCAGGTTAAAATGAAGGAAAAAATGCTAAGGGCAGCCAGAGAGCAAGGTCAGGTTACCCACAAAGGGAAGCCCATCAGACACACAGCGGATCTCTTGGCAGAAACCCTACAAGCCAGAATAGAGCAGGGGCCAATATTCAACACCCTTAAAGAAAAGAACTTTCAACCTAGAATTTCACATCCAATCAAACTAAGCTTCATAAGCAAAGGAGAAATAAGATCCTTTACAAACAACCAATTGCTAAGAGATTTCATCACCCCCAGGCCTGCCTCACAAGCACTCCTGAAAGAAGCACTAAACATAGAAAGGAACAACCAGTACCAGCCACTCCAAAAACGTATCAAATGGTAAAGACCATTGACATAATCAAAAAAATTTTTCAACTAACAGGCAAAACATCCAGCTAGCATCAAAATGGCAGCATCAAATTCACACATAACAATATTAACCTTAAATGTAAATAGGCTAAATGCCCCAATCAAAAGACACAGACTGGCAAACTGGATAAAAAGTCAAGACCCATTGGTGTGCTGTATTCAGGAAACCCATCTCACATGCAAGGACAGACAGGCTCAAAATAAAGGGATGGAGGAAGATTTATCAAGCAAATGGAGAGCAAAGAAAAGCAGGAGTTGCAATCCTAGTCTCTGATGAAATGGACTTTAAACCAACAAAGATCAAAAGAGACAAAAAACGGCATTACATAATGGTAAAAGGATCAATGTATGAAGAAGAACTAAGAATCCTAAATATATATGCACCCAATACAGGAGCACACAGGAACATAAAGCAAGTTCTTAACAACCTGCAAAGAGACTTAGACTCCCACACAGCAATAGTGGGAGACTTTAACATTCCACTATCTTTAGACAGATCAATAAGACAGAAAATTAACAAGGATATCCAGGACTTGAACTCAGATCTGGAACAAGTGGACCTAATAGACATCTACAGAAATCTCCACCCCAAATCCGCAGAACATATATTCTTCTAAGCACTGCATGCACCTACTCTAAAATTGATCACATTATTGGAAGTAATTCACTCCTCATAACAGTCTCTCAGACCACAGGGCAATCAAATTAGAACTCAGAATTAAGAAACTAACTCAGAACTGCACAGCTTCATGGAAACTGAACAACTGGCTCCTGAATGTCAACTGGATAAACAATGAAATAAAGGCAGAAATAAAGATGTTCTTTGAAACCAACGAGAATGAAGACACAATGTACCAGAATCTCTGGGACACCTTTAAAGCAGTGTGTCTAGAGGGAAATTTATAGCAATAAATGCCCACATGAGAAGTGAGGAAAGATCTAAAATCGACACCCTATCATCAAAATTGAAAGAGTTAGAGGAGCAAGATCAAAAAAAAAAAAAAAAAACTCAAAAGCTAGCAGAAGACAAGAAATAACTAAGATCAGAGCAGAACTGAAGGAGATAGAGACACAAAAAAACATTCAAAAAAAATCAATAAATCCAGGGGCTGGTTCTTTGAAAAGATCAACAAAATAGACAGACCACTAGCCAGATTAATAAAAAAAGAAGAGAAGAATCAAATAGACACAATAAAAAACGATAAAAGGGATATCACCACTGATTCCACAGAAATACAAACTACAATCAGAGATTACTACAAACAACTCTATGCACATAAACCAGTAAACCTGGAAGAAATGGATAAATTCCTGGACACTTGCATCCTCCCAAGCCTAAACCAGGAAGAAATTGAAACCTTGACTAGACCAACAACAAGGGCTGAAGTTGAGGCAACAATTAATAGCCTACCAACGAAAAAAAGTCGAGGTCCAGATGGATTCACAGCTCAATTCTACCAGATGTACAAAGAGGAGCTGGTACCATTCCTTCTGAAACGATTGCAAACAAGAAAGAGGGGTCCTTCCCCCAATAATTTTATGAGACCAACATCATACTGATGCCAAGACCTGGCAGAGATTCAATAAATAAGAAAACTTCTGGCCAATATCCATGATGAACATAGATGAAAAAATCTTCAATAAAATACTGGCAAACCGAATGCAACAGCACATCATAAAGCTTATCCATCACGATCAGTAGGCTTCATCCCTAGGATGCAAGGCTGGTTCAACATATGCAAGTCTATAAATGTAATCCACCACATAAACAGAACCAAAGACAAAAACCACATGATTATCTCAATAGATGCAGAGAAGGCCTTCAATAAAATTCAACAGCCCTTCATGCTAAAAACTCTCCATAAACTAGGTATTGACAGAATGTATCATAAAATGATAAAAGCCATATATGACAAACCTACAGCCAAAATCATACTGAATGGGCAAAAACTGGAAGCATTCCCTTTCAAATCTGGCACTAGACAAGGATGCCCTCTGTCACCACTCCTATTCAGTATAGTTTTGGAAGTTCTAGCCAGAGCAATTAGGCAAGAAAAAAAATAAAGGGGGTATTCAGTTAGGAAAAGAGGAATTCAAATTGTCTCTGTTTGCAGACGACATGATTGTATATTTAGAAGACCCTATCATCTCAGCCCAAAATCTCCTGAAACTGCAGAAAAGTTTCAGGATACAAAATCAATGCACAGAAATCACAAGCATTTCTATACACCATTAACAGACTAACAGAGAGCCAAATCATGAGCAAACTCCCATTCACAATTGCTACAAAGAGAATAAAATACCTAGGAATACAACTAACAAAGCATGTAAAGGATCTCTTCAAGGAGAACTACAAACCACTGCTCAAGGAAATAAGAGGACACAAACAGATGGAAAAACATTCCATGCTCATGGTTAGGAAGAATCAGTATCATGAAAATGGCCATACTGCCAAAAATAATTTATAGATTCAATGTGATCCCCATCTAGGTACAAATGACCTTCTTCACAGGACTGGAAAAAACCACCTTAAACTTCTTATGGAACCAAAAGAGAGCCTGCATAGCCAAGAGAATCCAAAGCAAAAAGCACAAAGCTGGAGGCATCACACTACCTGATTTCAAACTATACTACAAGGCTACTGTAATCAAAACAGCATGGTACTGGTACCAAAAACAGAAGTATAGACCAACGTAACAAAACAAAGGCCCTGGAGGCAATGCCACACATCTACAACCATCTGATCTTTGACAAACCTGGCAAAAACAAGCAATGGGGAAAGGATTCCCTGTTTAATAAATGGTGTTGGGAAAACTGGCTAGCAGTGTGCAGAAAGCAGAAACTGGACCCCTTCCTGACACCTTACACTAAAATTAACTCCAGATGGATTAAAGACTTAAGAGCTAATACCATAAAAACCCTAGAAGAAAACCAGGCAAAACCTTTCAGGACATAGGCATAGGCAAGGCCTTCATGACTAAAACACCAAAAGCATTGGCAACAAAAGCCAAAATAGACAAATGGGACATAACTAAACTCCAAAGCTTCTGTTCAGCAAAAGAAACAATCATTAGGGTGAACTGGCAACTAACAGAATGGGAAAAACTTTCTGCAATCTACCCATCTGACAAAGGGCTAATATCCAGAATCTACAAAGAATAAAACAGATTTACAAGAAAAAAACAAACAAACCCATCCAAAAGTTGGGGAAGGATATGAACACTTTTCAAAAGAAGAAATATATGAGGCCACCAAACATATGAAAAAATGCTCATCATCACTGATTATTAGAGAAATGCAAATCAAAACCACATTGACATACCACCCCATGCCAGTTAGAATGGCTATCATTACAAAATCTGGAGACAACAGATGATGGAGAGGATGTGGAGAAATAGGAACACTTTTACACTGTTGATGGGAGTGTAAACTGGTTCAACCATTGTGGAAGAGAGTGTGACGCTTCCTCAAGGACCTAGAAATAGAAATTCCATTTGACCCAGCAATCCCATTACTGGGTATATACCCAAAGGATTATAAATCATTCTATTATAAAGACACATGCACACGTATGTTCATACTGGCACTGTTTACAATAGCAAAAACCTGGAGCCAACCCAAATGCCCATTGATGATAGACTGGACAAGGAAAATGGGGCACATATATACACCATGGAATACTATGCAGCCATAAAAAATAATGAGTTTGTGTCCTTTGTAGGGACATGGATGAATCTGGAATCCTGCATGATCTGCACATGTACACCACAACCTAAAGTACAATAAAAAATAAAAATAAAAAAATGATTCAAAATAAAGCAACTGAGAGTAAAGACAAAAACGAAGGGCAAGAGAAATGGAGTAATAGAAAAGTGAGATAAACTAGTCATTTTAAGCAATAACTTTATTCAAATATTTGTGACAGCTAAAGTGAAAATAAATAAGTAAATAAAATTGCACTGAACATTTTTTTTTCAGATGAAATGAACTAGATTCTAAAAGACATTGCTCAGTAGACACAAGCAGTTGACATATTAGACCATGTTTTAGCAAACATCCACTAATGCCTTTAAATTGATGGTGGTTTTTTTTAGTACACTAAGAGAAAATGATCTATTTCATTGCTTTCCAATGATTTTATCTCATAAAGTAATAGATCTGGATGACAGAGTATCATATAGGCTTTTTCTCTTAAATGAAACTTACCTAAATTCAGTTGAGCTTAACTGTTGGTCAATTCACATTTGAATAATCTTAGTATTCTTTCTTCTTAATAAACACAGAAGTCACATACACAAGATGCAGGGATACAGATACTAACATTAGTGGCTGGTCATAAAAATTATGATACAAACTTTTTCTCCTACTCAGACCCATCACATTTCTTCACAGATTTGGTTCACAGTCGCTTGTGAATAATGCTGTTAGAGAATGAATTTGCTTGGATACAACTTGGTAAAGAGATTAAAAGGTAATAAATATACAAATTATCTAGGTATTTTTGGTTATGCTATTTGTTATCTGTGCAACCCATAGAATAATTCCCAATTACTGGCTACAATGCATTGTCTATGCTAGCTAGTAACAGCTGTCTTGGAACTAAACAAACTAAAAATGTTGGAGGAGTTAAATATGAGCTTTGTTAGGTAACTTCATGAGGAAATAGAAGATGGTAAGATAAATCCTAATTAGAATTATGAGAAGATTAGGTGATGTTTAAACTGAGTGTTATAGAACTAATAGAAGTTAGCTATTTCAAGAATAATAAAGGCATTTGAGGAACAGAATACCACATCTATGAGGAATTATAATATGGATCATAAACCTAGCCCTCTTGCATTAGTAACATTCACTTCTTCTCGTTAATTATCTCACAAAATCTTGTGAATGTTTCTCTGGAGAATTGTAAGCATATACTGTATTGGTAAATCAGCAAAAATACTCATCTACAATCTAACCAATTATAAATACTACCTATTTATTTTATCCATCTATTCATATCTATCTAAATTATGTATGTATGTGAGTCTATGTGAGTGTAAAAACTAAATATTTATGAGGGCCCAAAATGTAAGTCCCTAGTGGTAGTTGCTGTAGAAGTTATAATGTAACAATGATAGATGGATAAAAATATTACAGTATTAGATGTCTCTATGCAAATAAATGCTTGATAGCATTCACAAGACATCCTGAAGAAGTTGGAACTAGGATAGTAAAGGGAATTATAAAATTATGGAACCCTGAAAGATGGACAGGAATTAAATGCATAAAAAGAGAAAGAAATGGAACGAAAATCATACAAAAATAGTATGTGTAAAACACACATTTTCATTTCCATTAATAAATAAAGCAGAAGTAAATTATATTTTATAGGGCTTATTTGAAAACACACATTGGATATAAGTTTTGTTGCAAAATCAATCTAATTGAGAAAGTTTTTCTGTCTTCTTGAATAATACCATTAGATGGAAGTAAAAGCACACACAAGAAAAATAAGCAATTAACTTCTGAATTATGATAAAAACATTTTTGAAAATATTATTCTTTAACAAATACAGGGATATTTTAAACATACTAAGCAGAATGTCTCTGTATATAGCAATAAGCAAGGTATACCTGGCTTTTTAGTGAGTTTCAGTACAATAAGAAACGAGCACTGACAAATGTCTAAAATGCCAACTTTGAGAAACATACTTCATTGCTGTGGCTTTCTGACCCTTCTCTGCTCATATGAACAGATATTTCATGTGCATGTTACCCTTAAAGTCTTTATAATCCTTCTGATCTCAAACATAAAGGTCTTAAATGCAGCTGTTTGAATTTATAGCAGTAAAAACAGCTATATGAAGAATGTTAAAATGCTCAGAATTATTGAACAGAAAAGTTTGATATCCCCTTAAGGCCATATTTTACTGGAGCCTCCCATTAAGTGTGCTTAATCAAACAAAATGGTGCTGAAAATTAAGGCAATTATCCTGGTGATTTACATTTGAAATGTCCCTGAAATATTCTAATAAAGAAATGTTTAATTTTCTTTTAAATCTAAATATATGCTGCCATGAATTGCCTTTTAGCTATTTATTTTACAAATCAGGGTTGTTTTTTTTTTTTTTTTTTTTTACATGGAAAGGGAATGTTAAAATAAATAACTTGTAAAAAATTAGGTTTAAAATTTTAAGAATTTAGACAGATTGGGTTTGATTAATGAGCTAAAACTGCCATTAAATTCAAATAAAATGTGCAAATAAGTTTAAGTCAGGAAATTTCTAGTTAATTTTAAAATGTTTGTCAGTTGTTGGGCATACACATTCCCTCGTCTCCTAGAACTCATGCTAGAGGGAGACCATGGACAATAAACAAGTAAGCAGAAATATTAGTCTGTTAACTTCAGATAAAGACAGTGCCTAGAAGAAAATAAGATTAGGTAAAACGTCATCAGTGACAGAGGTGGAGGGTGAGGGGTAGAGAACTACATTACCTAGAGTGATCAGAAAAACACTCTCAGGGGACATTTGGGCTAATACCAAGGTGACAGGAAGCAAGGATTTGCAGGGAGGAGCATTCAGCATAGAACAAATGATAAATGTAAAAGGCCTTAAGCAGCTATGAACTGATCTCAGTTCTCCTGTTCCAAGTCTATAGGATCACAAATATCCTAAAGAACTGGGAGGGTTAAGAGAGAATTCATCCTCTCAGAATAATGTTTTGGTTGGCTGATTTGTTCAGCATACAGTTAATGTGCACCTATTTGCCACATACAATCGTGCACTACATAATGATGTTTTGGTTAACAGTGACATATATACAAAGGTGGTCCCATAGGATTATACTACTGTATTTTTCTATATGTAGATATTTTTAGATACACAAATACTTACCACTATCTTACAGTTGCTCACAGCATTCATTACAGACATGTGCTTTTCAGGTTTGTAGGCTGTACCATCTAGGTTGTATAAGTACATTCTGTAATGTTCACATGATAATAAATCACCTAATGGTGAATTTCTCAAACTGTATCCTAGTCTTTCAGTATTGCAGGTACACCCAGTACAGTTACAAAGATGTACAAGAGATGTATAGTAGAAGTTAATATTTTGATGAAGTGTTAAATTTGAATAATACGTAATAAATAAATAATAAAATCACTTTACAAACATTGTTATAATGGATCTGGTATAGATTAAATATATGATAAGTTTTTTCTCATTAACTTGTTTCTTATCTTGAATGCATTTTGTAACATTTGCATTATACTTCAGATCACCTCTAAGTATCAGCCAGGCACAAATCAACTCTCATTTTACCTATCCGTCAATATAAATAGTTACATACCTAAACCTGCAATAGGCCCTGTGGATGGAATATACACAAGGTGTGGTTCTTGATTTCACTCAGTGTGTGGGTATGTAAGATAGAAAATAGCACCTGATTTTGTGCAAAGTTCTAGGTATCATTTGAAGGTACAGATATATAGTGCATTAAGTTCAAAGGAGGGAAAGATTGCTGTGGTCTAAGGCATTCATGGAAGAATTTATAAATAAAAAGTTTGAAGAAGGATGTGTTTGAAAATTTCCCCTTCCACCATGATTGTACATTTCCTAAAGCCTTCTCAGTCTTGCTGAACTGTGAGTCAATTAAACCACTTTCCTTTATAAATTGCCCAGTGTTAAGTATGTCTTCATTAGCAGCATGAGAACAAACTAATACACTCCTACTTTGTGCTTTCAGCCATATCTAAGTTTAGAGTAGAACATATGATTTCTCAAGTTTTGTTTTCCCTATGGAAGATTATATGAATGAAGTATTACTAAAGCAGTACATGTGTGTCTTATAAAACTAAGATTTAAATGGCAGAATTGATAAAGCATCTATTAAGAACTCATTAAATTGAACCTATTTTTTAAATATACCTATATTTGATCCCTTAAAAGACATCTAGGATGAAATTCCAAACCTGTTGGTTTTGTATATGTGCATTCAGTTAGGAAACCTACTGCACCTTGCTAGTCAAAATTAATGCATTCAAATCAAATCTATGCATTTTTTATTAAAGAGCTAAATTTAAATCTCTATGGTAACTACTGCAATAAATGTGCAACATCTTAAGCTATGATTATATTGTCACACTTAGTGATGTCTATCTTCAGTGCATGACTACCAATCGTTTCACTGTTGTCCTAGTCAACCAGAAATGTGGTTAAAAAAGGAAACCAATTATGAGATTTATTTAAATAAGGCTGAACAATTTCTGTAATAACAGATTCTAGATACTAGGACTGACTCTGAGTGTGTGAAGTAATGTTGAGGGGAGAATTTGATCCAATTGTACAAAAATTGGTAAGTACCAATACTTAATCACTACTGAGTAATTAAGTATAATTGACAAGCTAGTTGTTGATTTTCAATAGATATTTTAAGTTACCCTTAAAAATTATATTCAACCAGCTGGGCACAGTGGCTCACACCTGTAATCCCAATACTTTAGGAGGCTGAGGTGGCCGGATCATGAGGTCAGCAGATCGAGACCATTCTGGCCAACATGGTGAAACCCCATATGTACTAAAAATACAAAAATTAGCTGGGCGTGGTGATGTGTGCCTGTAGTCTCAGCTACTTGGGAGGCTGAGGCAGGAAAAATGGTGGAACCCAGGAGGTGGAGGTTGCAGTGAGCCCAGATCATGCCTCTGCACTCCAGCCTGGTGACAGAGCAAGACTCCGTCTCAAAAATAAAATTATATTCAATCAAACAATTTTCACATCTGTAAAATTCCAAACTTGATGGATTAAAAATTCTAAAAATGTTTTATAATTGTCAAGCCAGCCACAAGGTTACACTGCAAATATGCCCAAATTGAAATAAACATTTTTGGTGTGGAATTATTAGCACTTCTCTATTGCCATGATGATATGCCTGCATGTGGTAATATATTTCTGCATGCCCTACTCTATTATCAAAGTTTTGGCAACATTTTCACACTCACTTACCTCATAGCCTAGTAATACGTGATCCCTGACCAAAATATTTTTCTCTAGTTTAGTTGGTCAACCAAATTCTATGTTTACTTTTAAAAATTCTGTTGGTCAGCCAACTTTATATTCCATATTTTTAATTGGCCAATAAAAGCTATTTGCATTTGAGAAAAACATCATAACTTATGGAATTCCTAAATTAAGATAATAATCTATACAAAACTTTAGAGTACAATGTCCCACCCTAATCCTGTAATGGTCTATTTGGATGGTTATTAGACCTGATGAAATACTAGTGCTCCTCTATCATTTCTCTTACCATACGAGAGAAGACCTCAGAAACTGCAAGCTTTATTTTCATATTTGGGGAACAAAACGGAAGCTCTTGATTCTATAAAGTTATGGAAAGTTAAAGATGCACTTGAAGCAGTTGGAAATCTGTTGCTGAGTTGAGGCAAAGTATAAGGAGGGTGACAAATTTAAGAGTTAGCTTTATAGAATTTATAATTAAATGGGTGTTTGAAGATTGGTTAATTTGCCACGGGAAAAAAAATAAGGAGAGCAAAAGAGCAAGGCATGTCCTTAGGTAGCACCTACTTTAGGGGTGGGAGAAAGAAAAGTGACTGCTAAGTCAAAACTGTCAGTGAAGAACAAATAAAATGTCACAAAAACTTAGAAAGTTATGGTGATTGTCAACAGTGTCAAATGCTGCAAAGAAGTCAGGGAGCAAGAATAATGTAAGCTCATAAAAAGTTTCATGAGCAGTTTCAGATGATGGATTCAAGATACTGGAATATAAGGTGTTAAGATAATTGAATTATGAAGACGTAGTGGGGGAAAATCTTAAGACGTTTGCCAGCAAATAAGAAGGAAAAAGCTTAGTAATTTTAAGGCTAAATATGAACAAAGTAATTATTTTTTATTTTCTGTCATTTCATTTTATCATAGAAGTTAAAATATCTGTTATATTTTAGATATCTAAAATATCTATAAACTAATAAGTATTTTAAAATATGAGGTGATATCTAAAAAAAAAAAAAAAAAAAAAGGAAGGGATAATTGATGAGTTAAATACCTACAGGTATTGGACAAATGGTGTAGAAATAAAGAACATCTGTGTAATACTTAATTTACAGTGAAATTTCATACTCATTATTTTACTATGTCCTTACCAGAACACTGTGGATGAGTTCTTACCATCATCTTACTCTATAGCTAAAGGTTCTGAGCCTCAGATAAATTTTCATGTGCCTAGAAATTGGCAGGGCTAAACATCAAACCCACCTCTCCTGGCTCCAAGTCTAGTGCTCCTATAATAGGAGTTCAAGAGACCAAGTGCAAGAGTTAACTTTAGAGAAGAGGATTGACTTTCTTTCCTAAAATGGAAAGAAGAAACTAAGGATATTTGAGACACTTCAAGTAGAAATGAGTAGAAAATCAGGTCAGCTCTTCTTGATCTCAAGGAAAGTGGAGTCAAAAGATTATCTGCAGAGAAGATGGAATTTATATGAAGCTTGATAAGAGATGAAAATTTTGTATTAATCACAGCTTCTTCAACAAGCATTTGAATGAGCATTGATGTTCTCTATGAAGCAACTTTTAAATATCACAAGAATAACATTTTGAAATACTAGAGTACCAAGGAAATTATCTTTACTGGGCTTTAAGTATCATATCTGGAGAAATAAACTTTGCACTCCACTCTCCTTGCTTGTGACTGACAAGTGAGCAAAGTAATATGCCAAATGTTGCTATTTCATGGTAATTTTTTACTCTTCTATAGTATAATGTAACCATCAATGACTATTACAATTTTTTAAATAAAAAAACTGTCAAAGTAGATTATTAATTTCCTTCATAGGTGGTTTGTGAGTTTCTTGAATAAGCACTTGAAGTGATATTAATATGGATATTTTTAGGTGTTTCACATTGGTTCTTGGCAAACATCACATAGCAAAAAAAAAAAAAAAAGTGCCTGTAAGATGAGTTTTGAGAGGTACTCATAGTGTTCCACTGATGGTATTAGAATTTTATGTATACCTCCTAGGGAAAGTACTTATTTGAAGCAAAACTTACAGCTTTAAAAAAATCTTAGATTCTTGACAAGAAACAAAATGACTCTAGCTGATTAAAAGCCAAGAGAAAAGCATCCTGTCTATGACAGTGGTGGGGGTGAGAACCTTTCAAGTCCCCTTTTTGTAGGCATGAGACACTGTTTTTGTTTTTCACTGTCAAATGCAAACTGATGACTAGACTTTAATATGCCCAGTTTTGCTATTCACAACTAGGCTGGCCTGTGAGCTACTAGAGAGCTATCTATTATTATTATTCTTTCTCTGTGCCCCAGAGCCCAGCATTGTACTTGACAAAACACAAAGTCATTGGCTAATATGTATTTGCTGAATAGATACCATCCAGGTTCTTAAAGAAAATTCTTTCTTATTATTATACTTCAAGTTCTGGGGTACATGTGCAGATCATGCAGGAGGAGACAGGTTGTCCCATGTCCTCAAATTTATCACAATTCTTTACATTTGGGACACAGGTGACCACTATACAAATTACACAGGAAACTTAATTGAAACTGAAATTCTGTAACTCCAATCAGGAGAGGTGGACATTTACAGATGGAGAGACTGAATGAAAACTTTTTCTGAGCTATCAGATTTTCTTTTCCACTCAAGTTATTTTTGTGTATTGCTGGCATCCATGAAAGAGCAGGAGATGCCATATCTTGCAGCTGGGTACCCAGGTGGTCTGCTGATATTCAAAGGGGACTGGTTTGGCATGAATTCTAGGGTAGCGTCACGCAGCTGTCATGAACCACTCTGTGGCTAGAAGCAGCAGATGTTACTGATATCTGAAAGGCAGGCATATCATCAGACATGGGAGAAGACCAATGTAAAATGCAAAGTATCTGACCCAAATATCATTTAACAAATCACAAACACTTCCCATCCAGTTTTCAAATTCACATCCACATACAATTTTTTTCACAGTTGAGAGTAATTGATAGGCTTGATTATACAACAAGGAAAATAAAAATTCCAATAATTCTACTTTTGTCTTAATAATCACTTAACTATACTGAAAATACTTTCAAGGCCTCCAGGATGTATTATACTTTAAAATTATTATCAAAAGATGAAAAAGTGTTATTGCATATTACTTTTTTCCTTTTTTCATGGGTTACTTTTTGAAACAATCTGTGCTCATGAAAAGCAATACTTGTTTATAACATGAAAACCTAAACATTAATTTCTCAAGCAGAACCATCTTATATTATGTAGGATTTTTAATATCTGACAGATGGCTTTACATTCTTCATTTCTTCCCTGTTATATTCATACATTTTATTTACACAGAGAATGGAAGATTTGCCGTAATACAATCAGAACCATATGTTCTATTGTTGATCTAAAGGACAATTGGGGATTTTCTGAAATATCAACAGCCCTAATAAGATGTGGAGTAATGACATGTAACAATTTTTCTGATCCCAGAAAATACAGAAGCTACAAAGTGTTATCAATCCTAAAGGTCAGAAAACTCCAAAGCAAAGAAAGTTGTTGAAAGGCAAAAAGTAATAGTAGATCATTCTTCATAAAATGTGTTAGCATGTGTATTTTGGGGGGTAGCATCACTTTTTGAGCTGCTAGGAATTGGTGTCTGGTTTAGAGAGGAGAGGAGATTAAAGGCTCCATCTGTGATCAACACTACTTCACCATACCTCTCATACACACCAGTTCATGCACATTTTGTTCTTAATCACATTCTCTCCTTCAGCTCTATGTTCAGTATATACACACTTTTGCATTCTTTCACTCTACTTTTTCCTCTCCCCTTCTGCTTCCCCCACTCTTCTCCCCACCTGCTTTCCCAAAAGTCAGTTGCTAGGCCTTTGGAAAAGCAAAAGATAAACTACGGTTGAGAGACATCTTTTAAAAAAAACAAACCTTGTTCAAGGTCAATTTGCTAAATCCTTTAGAAAATGAGTAAGTATGAAAAGGACCATTTTGAATTTGGGGCTTTCGGAAGTTCATTACTAAATTAAGACAGAAAATACTTGATAATTGGACATTTTAGAAGCAACCTGACATTGGTGGGATAAATATATGGGATGGATTCAACTCAGCATTGTCTATGTTTAATGCCAACTTGAAAATCTCCAAATTACTCTAATATGGCTATGACTTTAAAAATTCTCTTAAAGGAGAACAAAAGTGCTGTCCTGTTTTTTCGTTTTTAAAACATTTGTGACCTTTCTAAACGAATTCCCATATATGATGGGGAAACACACATTTATGTCTCATAATAAGTTTTATAGTGTCAGCTCCTTTACGCTTTCTCTTGTTCAGAGAATATTTTTTATTATGTTCTTTTAATACAGCTAAAATAAAATAAGCTTGCCTAAGTAGGAAGAGTTTTAAATTTCAGAGGGTTTTATCATTCCTATCTAAAAATATGATCTCTACAAGTGGTTTGTGTACCCTATCTGAAAAGACTAAATCATAAATATATGGCAAAAAATGCAAAACCATCATCAACCTCATTCCCTCTTCTTCTGCATGTGAGTTTTCTAAGGACACTCCAGATTAAATGACTTGTTCCAAATTCTACAATCAGTTTGTGTCTATTTCAAGAACAGAATCCAGCTTTCCAATTTTAAGTGTGATACTTTTCTATGCAAAATAATTTGTTTAAAAAACATGAAATTATCAAGTATTGGACCAAATCCTCAGGTGTGTTGAATCTCCCTGTGGCTTCTGGCAGGTGACCACTTAATGGCCACAACAACTTGATGTAGAAAAATCTTCATCTTGAGATGTTATCATATCAGACTTCAACTCTAGCAACCACTCCAAAATAATATAAATCTAGATTACACTGGGAAGTTAAAAGTAGGCTGAGAGTCAACCAAACAACTCCAGAGGACATTCTCTCAGTCAAAATGACAATGAGGAAAAAGTGGCAAGTTTCCTATCAAGAATGAAGAGAAAATACGTACTGTAACCTTTATGCCTGTCTCGTTTGAATGACTTTCATGCCTTTTGTGTTTGTGTGTGCCAGTTTATCAAGGATCATAGTGCCTTCAGCATCTCAATGAAGGCCTTTTTAGACTTTGTTTCCATTCTAAGGATTAAGGGATTTGTCATCAGGTTACTTGAATATATAGAAAGTGGAGAGTTGATATACTGACGGGGAGTTTTTTTTTTTTCTGAAGCAAACAGGAATAAACAAAATATTTTGAAAATTAAAGTTACCAGGGAGAGAGATCCAAGATGGCCGATTAGCAGCAGCTCAGGATTGTAGCTCCCACTGAAAATGCAGAGAGTGAGTGGACGCCACATTTTCAGACGAATTTTTATTGCCCGCAGACCAAGAAATTCCCTGCGGAGGAGCCCCACAGGTCACCAACGCAACTCTTTTGGCCCGCGCGGCCGTTTTGCAGGCGCCCCGGTGCTGCGGTTCTCAGTCCGGAGTATACGGGACTGAGTGCCCTTTTTAGTTGGTGTTTGGAGCTCCGGGAAGGCAGAGTCTCCCATTCAGCTGATTGAAAAGCGGACTAAAGTGGGGAACCAGACCGGGAGATTCCCAAGCAGAAAAGTGCCACGAATCTTAACGCCGCTGTTTCAGCAGGCGTAGTGGGTCGCCACAGGGGAAGGCCTCCCCCCCCCCCCAAAAAAACAGCAATTGGAACTGCTGAGGATTGAGAGTTTCACAGCAAGTACAGCTGAACCCAGGAAGGTCCAGCTCTGTGGGGGAGGGGGCGTCCACCGAAGGAAAACTAAGAAAACAGAAAAAATTTTACCACCACCAAGCTGGATGTCCACTCAGAGACCTAATATGAAAGTCAGCAATTACACAGACGACAGGTGGATAAATCCACAAAGATGGGAAGAAACCAGCGCAAAAAGGCTGAAAACACCCGAAATCACAATGCCTTTCCTCCTACAGAGGATTGCAGTTCCCCATTACCAATTGAACAAGGCCTGATCGAGAATGAATGTGAGGAATCAACAGAATCAGGCTTCAGAAGGTGGATAATGAGAAACTTCTGTGAGCTAAAAGAACATGTTCTAGCCCAATGCAAGGAAACTAAGAACCCTGAAAAAAGGTTTGACGAAATGTTAACGAGAATGGACAATTTAAAGAGGAATATAAGTGAACTAATGGAGCTGAAAAACACAATGTGAGAACTTCGCAAAGTATGCACAAGTTTTAACAGTCGAATTGATCAAGCAGAAGAAAGGATATCAGAGGTCGAAGACCAACTTAACGAAATAAAATGAGAAGACAAGATTAGAGAAAAAAGGGTAAAAAGGAATGAGCAAAGTCTCCAAGAAATATGGGACTATGTGAAAAGACCTAATCTATGTTTGATAGGTGTACCTGAATGTGACGAAGAGAATGAATCCAAGCTGGAAAATATTCTTCAGAATATTATCCAGGAAAACTTTCCCAACCTAGCAAGGCAAGACAATACTCAACGCCAGGTAATACAGAGAACACCACAAAGATATTCCTCAAAAGAGCAACCCCAAGGCACATAATCATCAGATTCACCAGGGTTGAAATGAAGGAGAAAAGACTAAGGGCAGCCAGAGAGAAAGGTCAGGTTACCCACAAGAG
This sequence comes from Ateles fusciceps, assembly GCA_036589455.1. Lineage (NCBI taxonomy): Eukaryota > Metazoa > Chordata > Mammalia > Primates > Atelidae > Ateles > Ateles fusciceps. The sequence continues at coordinate 8,377,934 of JAZHEH010001266.1, read as the reverse complement.
GAAGCTTATCAGACTCACAGCAGATCTCTCAGCAGAAACCCTACAAGCCAGAAGAGAGTGGGGGCCAACATTCAACATCCTTAAAGAAAAGAACTTTTCAACCCAGGATTTCATATCCAGCCAAACTAAGTTTCATAAGTGAAGGAAAAATAAAGTTTTTTACGAACAAGCAAGTACTCACAGATTTCACTACCACCAGGCCTGCTTTATAAGAGCTTCTGAAAGAAGCACTATACACAGACAGGAACAACCAGTATCAGCCATTCCAAAAAACCCATCGGTAAGCTGCATCCAGACCCATCTCACATGCAAGGATATCCAGAGACTCAAAACAAAGGGATGGAGGAAGATTTGCCAACCAAATGGAGAGCAAAAAAAAAAAAAAAAAAAAAAGCAGGAGTTGCAATTCTCATCTCTGATAAAATAGACTTTAAAGTAATAGAAACCAAAAGAGATAAGAAGGACATTGTATAATGGTAGAGGGATCAATGTAATGGGAAGAACTAACGATCCTAAGTCTATGCACACCCAATATAGGAGCACCCAGATACATAGGGCAACTTTTTGGTGACTTACAAAGAGACTTGGACTCCCACACAATAATAGTGGGAGACTTTAACACTACATTGTCAATATTGGACAGATCAATGAGACAGAAGATTAACAAGGATACCTGCGACTTAAACTTAGACCTCGAACAAGTAAACTTAATAAACATTTACAGAACTCTCTACTCCAAACCCACAAAACATACATTTTCTTCAGTAACACATCACATCTATTCTAAAAGTGACCACATGGTTGGGAGTAAATCACTCCCCCAGCAATTGCATACCATTTCATAGGTTTAAATGAAATACTGGTTGGCTGTTTGTTATTTTCCTCCCTTATTCCTTCCTGTCTCCATTGTATAACACAATTTTATTAGTATAAAAGAGTTTTTCAATACCCATTTTTAGATTGCATTCTAGCCTGGGCAACAGGGCAAGATTCCCATTCTCTCTCCCCTCATTCTTCTTCTCTTTTCCCGTTCTTTTATTTTCTCTTTTTCCTTCATCTCTTTTTTTTCTTTAAAAAAAAAATTAAGTTACCAGTATCTTTAAGTTTTCCCTTTGCCAAAATTGAGAAGACAGTAGCTGTTTTTGGTAATTCCATTACACAGTAGATATATTTTTGTGCACTGTGTAATTTTTCTGGATTTTTCTTTATCAATATTAATGGATCAATAATTTCTATTGAGCACTGATATGAGTTAAACTTTTTAGGCTTTGCAAACACTCATAGAATGATATCTTTAATTTCTGATTTTTTTTACTATATATAGAATTATACTTCAGTTTCATAATGTAGAAACATGATGCTTTTTCTTAAAGAGATAACATGAGTGGGGCTATAAAGCTAATATATGTAAAATACACACACACACCTATGTGTATGCATATATATATACATACACACATATACACATCCTCACATTCACGTACATATACATGAACATTTATCTAGATGACAAACTATAGAATTGAGAACTCAGTGGGGTGGTGTAGAGGTAGACAGATAGTTCTATAAATCAGTGAAAACTTGAGATCAATGAAAACTATCATAGTCAAAAATTGTTTATAGGAAGAAAACAAATGTGGGCCGTGAAGGGAGGACCTCATAGGTAAGGGAAAGTACATATATTAATTCTTTTTATTTGTAATTAACACATAATAACTGTTTATTTCTAAGGTGCATTGTGTTGTTACATCTATGTATACATTGTAGAAAGAGCCAATCATGTCAATTAACACATTCATCACCCTCCCCAACTTATATGTGTAATGGGATGTTAAAATTATACTATTTAAGCAATTTTGAAATAAACAATACATCATCAACTGTGGTCACCTTGCAGTGCAACAGATCACTAAAACTTATTCTTCCAGTCTAACTGAAATTTTTTTATCCTTTAATCAACATCTTCTTTCCCCATCACTCCCTGATCCCCTAGTCTCTGGTAATCTACTTTCTCTTTTTATGAGATTGACTATTTTGAATTCTCCATATAAGTGAAATTATAAAGTATTTATCTTTCTGTGCCTGGCTTACTTCATTTAGCATAATGTCCTCCAGTTCCATTCATATTATCACAAATAATGTAATTCCCTTCCTTTTTTTGTCTGTATAGCATACCATTGTACATATATATATCACATTTTTTATCCATCCAGCCATTGATGGGTACTTTGGTTGCATCCATTTCTTGGCTATTCTGAGTAATACTGAAATCCACATGAGAATGAAGATGTCTCCTTCATATACTAATTTGAGTTCCCTTGAATATATACCCAGAAGTGGGATTGCTGGATCACACGGTAACTCCAGTTTTAGCTTATTGAGGAACCGTCAAACTATCTCCCAAAATAGCTGTACAAATTTACATTTCCATCAAAAGTGTACAAGGGTTCCCTTTTCTCCACATCATGTGGAGAATGAGGATTCAGAGAATAACTGAAATATTACACTTATTATCATTCACCTTTTTATAATAGCTGTTCTCATAGGTGTGAGGTGATATCTCATGTTTTAATTTCCATGTCTTTAATGATTAGTGATGTTGCATATTTTTTCATATGTTAGAGATTCCTATCTCTTTTTGAGAATCATCTGTTCAGATCACATGCCTATTTTTAAATTGGGTTATTAGTATTTTTGCTATTAAGTTGTTTGAATTCCTTAAATATTTTTTATCCTTGCTTTTTTTCAGATATATGGTTTGCATATATTTTCTCCCAGTTCATGAGTTGTCTCCTCACTCTGTTGCTTCCTTTGTTATGCAAGAGCTTTTTAGTTTGATGGAATTTAATTTGTCTCTTTTTGCTTTTGTTGCCTATACTTTTGGAGTCCTAGCCAAGATATCCTTGCCCAGACTAATATCATGGAGATTTTCCCCATGTTTTCTTTGAGTAGCTTTACAGTTTCAAGTCTTATATTTAAGTCTATATTTTATCCAGTTTGACTTGATGTTTGTATATGGTGTGAAATAGTCCAGTTTCATTCTTCTGCATGTCGATATTCAGTTTTCCCAATACCACTTATTAAAGACACTGTCTTTCCCCTCATTATGTGTTCTGCTGAAAATCAATTAATAAATATTTGGGTTTATTTTTGGGCTTTTGATTCTGTCCCACTAGTCTGTGTGTCTGTTTTTATGCCAGTCCCATGCTTTTTGATTACAGTAGCTTTATCGTGTATTTTGAAATCAGAAAATGTGATGCTCCAGCTTTGCTCTTTTTGTTCAAAATCACTTTGGGTATTCAGAGTCTTTTCTGCTTCCATATGAACTTAAGGATTTTTTATATTTCTGTGAAAATAACACTGGAATTTTGATAAGTTTTGCATTGAATCTATAGGTTACTTTAGGTAGTATGAACATTCTACCAGTATTACCCGAACATGGGATATATTTTTATCTATGTCTTTAATTTTTTAATTCAATGTTTTATAATTTTCAAAAAACACATCTTTTACCTCCATGGCTAAATTTACTCCTAAGTATTTTTTATGTTATTGTAAATGGGATTGTTATTTTTCATTTCTTTTTAAGATAGTTCATTATTAGTGTATAGAAATACTAGCGATTTTTGTATCTTGATTTTGTAATTAACACATAATAACTATGTATATTTGTATTGTGTAGATATACTTTTGGAGTCCTAGCCAAGGTATCATTGCCCAGACTAATATCATGGAGTTTTTCCCCCACGTTTTCTTTTCTTGATTTTGTAATTCTACAATTTTTTTTTATCAGTTCTAACAGTTTTTTTGGTATAGCTTTTAGGGTTTTCTACATATACGATTATGTCATCAGCAAACAGATAATTTTACTTCTTCCTTTCATATGTGAATGCCGTTAGCTTATTTTAGCTAAGTGCTCCGGCTAGGACTTCAAGTACTATGTTGAATAGAAGTGGCAATACTGGGCGTTCTTGTTGCTGACCTTACAGGTTTTCAGCATTTCACTGTTGAGTCTGATGTTAGCTGTGGCCTTATCATACATGGCTTTTATTGTATTGAGGTACATTTACTCTATACCTAGTTTTTTGAGAGGTTTTAACATAAAGGGATATTGAATTTTGTCCAATGTTTTTTTCTGCTTCTACTCAGATGATCATGTGCTTCATTTTGTTAGACATGCCTTATAAGAAATACTAAAAAGAGTTCTTCAACCTGAAGGAAAAAATACCACTAAACAGAAACAAAAATGTATAAAAATATGGTCAGAGTGGAAGCAGGTGTGACAGGGTCCAGCAGAAGGAAACATGGCTGACAGCATGTTTGAGTCCATTAGCAAGTTTGGCCTGGACTTAGCTGTTGTAGGAGGTGTGATGAACTCTGCCTTATTCAATGTGGATGTGGGGCACAGAGCTGCCATCTTTGACTGATTCTGTGGAGTACAGGACATTTTGGTAGGGGAAGGGACTCACTTTCTCATCTCATGGGTACAAAAACCAATTTTCTTTAACTGATGTTCTTTACCATGTAATGTGCCAGTCATCACTGGTAACAAAGATTTGCAGAATGTCAACATCACACTTTGTACCCTCCTCTGGCCTATTGCTAGCCAGTTCATTCACATCTTCACCAGCATTGGAGAGGACTACAATGACTGTGCTGCCATTCATCACTACCAAGACCCTCAAGTCAGTGGTGGCTCACTTTGATGCAGGAGAACTGATCACCCAAAGAGAGCTGGTCTCCAGGCAGGTGCGTGATGACCTTACAGAGTGAGCAGCCACCTTTGGGCTCATCCTGGACAACATGTCCTTGACACATCTGACCTTTGGGAAGGAGTTTGCAGAAGCCGTGGAAGCCAAACAGGTAGCTCAGCAGGAAGCAGAGAGGGCCAGATTTATGGTGGAAAAGACTGATCATCAGAAAAAGGCAGCCATCGTCTCTGTTAAAAGCACCTCCAAGGCAGCAGAGATGATCAACAACTCACTGGCCACAGAGCGGGGACAGCCTGATTGAGCTGCATAAGCTGAAAGTTGTGAGACATTCCATACTGGCTCTTATACTCTCAGAACATCAGCTGCCCCAGTGAGGGCCCACCCTGCCTTCACCTCTGACAGCCAGCTGGACCACAGCCCAGTGACTCAACACTGCCTTCCTTTTCCCCCCACCCCAGATTGGATGATTTCCAATGACCTGTTTTCAGGTTTATCAATCCTTTTTCTGCTTGTTCTACCTGGCTACTGAACCCCTCTTTGAATTGTTATTATGATATTCTTCAGCTCAGTGATTTCTGTTTGGTGCTTTCTAATATTTCCTATCCCTGTTTTAAAGTTCAGTTTGTTCATGCATTGTGCTTCATACCTCAGCATCTTTATGACTGTTCCTTTGAACTGCCTATCGAGTAAATTATGTGTCTCCATTTCAATAGGGTTGGCTACTAGAGATTTATCTTTTATTTGAAGCATATTTTGCTATTTCTTCATTTTCCTTGACTCTCTATGTGGAATTCAGTACATTAAAGAACCACCTCTCCTAGTCTTGCTAGACTGGCCTTATGTTGGAGATATTCCTCCCAGTCAGCATGGCTGGAGATTCTGGGTGCCTCAAAACACTGTTTGTACAATCTGCTTTGCTTTTATTGCTCCCTGTATTAGTCTTTTCTCATGCTGATAGTAAAGACATACCCAAGATTGAGTAATTTACAAAGGAAAGAGATTTAATTGACTCACAGTTCCACATGACTGGAGAGGCCTCACAATCATGGTGGAAGGCAAAGGAGGAGCAAAGTGACATCTTACATGGAGGCAGGCAGGAGAGCTTGTGGAGGAGAACACTCCTTTATAAAACCATCAGATCTTATGAGACTTATTCACTATCACAAGAACAGCAGCATGGGGGTAACCACCCTCATGGTTCAAACGCCTCCCACCAGGTCCTTCCCCTCAACATATGAGAATCATGGAAGCTACAATTCTAGATGAGATTTGGGTGAAGACAGAGCCAAACTATATTTTTCTACCCCTGTCCCCTCCCAAGTCTTATGTTCTCAAATTTCAAAACTAATCATGCCTTCCCAATAGTCCCCTAAAGTCTTAGCTCATTTCACCATTAACTCAAAAGTCCACAGTCCAAAGTCTCATCTGAGACAAGGTGAATTATTTCTGCCTATGAGCCTGTAAAATCAAAAGCAAATTAGTTACTTCCTAGATACAATGGGGTATAGTCATTCGGAAAATACAGCTGTTCCAAATAGGAGAAATAAGCCCAAATGAAGAGGCCTATAGGTTTCATGCAAGTCCGAGATCCAGTGGGGCAGTCAAATCTTAAAGCTCTAAAATGATCTCCTTTGAGTCCATGTCTCACATCCAGGTCACAGTGATACAAGAGGTGGGTTCCCATGGCCTTGGGTAACTCCACCATTGTGGTTTTGCAGGGTACAGGGTACAGCCCCAGCCCCTGCTGCTTTCATGGGTTGTCATTGAGGTCTGTGGCTTTTACAGGACATAGCGCAAGCTGTTGGTGGATCTACCATTCTGGGGTCTGGAGGACAGTGGCCCTCTTCTCACCTATCCACTAGGCAATGCCTAGGCGGGGGAGGGGTTCTTTGTGGGGCTTGCACCCCACATTTCTCTTCCACACTGCCCTAGCAAGAGGTTCTGCATGAGAGCTCTGCTCATGCAGCATACCTCTGCCTGGACATCTAGGCATTTCCACCACATCTTCTGAAACCTAAGCAGAGATTCCCAAACCTCAATTCTTGACTTCTGTGCACCTGCAGGCCCCATACCATGTGTAAGCCACCAAAGCTTGGGGCTTGCACCCTCTAAAGCAACAGCCTGAGCTGTATGTTGGCCCCTTTAAGCCATGGCTGGGATGCAGAGCGCCAAGTCTCAAGACTGCACAAAGCAACAAGGCCCTGGACCAGCTCATGAAAAAATTTTTTATCCTAAGTCTCCAGGCTTGTGATGGTACCAGTTTACTGTATTAGCCCATTCTCATGCTGCTAATAAAGAAATATGCAAGACTAGGTGATTTTAAAAAAGGGGGTGGAGGGTTTAACTGACTCACAGTTCCACATGGGGGGGTTTGACTCACAGTTCCACATGGCTGGGGAGGCCTCACAAAATGGCAGAGGGCAAAGAGGAGCAAAGGCACGTCTTACACGGCAGTAGGCAAGAGCTTGGTTAGGGGGAACTCCCCCTTTATAAAACCATTAGATCTCATGAGACTTATTCACTATCAAGAGAACAGCATGGGAAAGACTCAACTCCATGATTCAGTTACCTCCCACTAGGTTCCTCCCATGACACATGGAACTCATGGGAGCTACAATTCAAAATGAGATTTGGGAGGAGACACAGCCAAGAAATCAGTGATTGCCAAGTCATGCTATTGCCTTGAGAGAGCTGGAATAGATGCCAGTCTCTCGAAATTCAGCTAGAGAGGCTAGGGTGTTATATGTGTGTTCCAGTCCTTTCTTTTCTTGCAGAGGAGCCAAGAGCCAAAGTTTATGTCCCACTTATTCTGTCCTTCACCAAGGAGACAGTCTGAAACAGCTGCCTCTGCTCATAATCAGAATGCTCACTTTGAGCCTGGTGAGAGATGCTGAACATTTTCAAGTTTAAACCTCATTTTCTTGTTCCCTGTTGTCTAGGAGACTCAAGGGTGCACTGTCAACTCCCATAGCTAGGTGATTTAGGAGCCAGTCCCTTGGGCAAAGGCTATAAAAGTTGGGGCACTCAAAGCATGCAGAAACTACTCCCAGTGAGAGTCTACATATCTGGATTTACTGCTGGGCAAGCCAGGGAAAAATATGCAGGGAGAGCCCATTCTCCTGTTCAAACAAGTGGAAGCCCCACACCCTCCTAGCAGGGGAAGAATGTAGTCCAGAATTATCACTGAAACAAAGCAGGGAAGAAGGTGCAGAGAGTACCCACTTTTCCAATCAGGAATGAAGAGGTCCCCCCAGTTTCTCTCTAATGAGAGACTGCAGAAATTTATCTTAAAAGCAAGCCAAGGAAGGAGGCAAGGAGAATACCCACTCTTCTATTAAAGCAAGCAGAACTTTTATAACCTCTCTTGCAGGGATAGACTGAGATTGCAGGAATTTTTCTTAGGAGCAAGCCAGAGAAGGTACATACAGGACATGCCTTCCTTTCTGTTTAAGCTGGAGGAGGTTTATTCTTCATTTGCTCTGTAGGTTCCCAGATACTGGCTTGTTAAAAGGCCAGAACCGGCTGGGCGTGGTGGCTCAAGCCTGTAATCCCAGCACTTTGGGAGGCCAAGGCGGGTGGATCACTAGGTCAGGAGTTCAAGACCATCCTGACCAACATGGTGAAACCCCCCCCTCTACTAAAAATACAAAAAAAAAAAAAAAAAAAAAATAGCCAGGCATGGTGGCGCGCCTGTAGTCCCAGCTACTCAGGAAGCTGAGGCAGGAGAATTGCTTGAACCTGGGAGGTGGAGGTTGCATTGAGCCGAGATCATACCACTGCACTCCAGCCTGGGCAACAGAGAGAGATTCCATCTCAAAAAAAACAAAAAGAAAGGCCAGAACCACAGAAGCCTGATGGGAAAGCCTGAGACCAAATTTGGGGGAATTTAGAAGCTGGGCCAATCCTGAGTGCTACAGTTGCTAGGAGGGCTCATATAGTATGAACCTTTTTTTTTTTTCATTTGTGCTTGAGAGAAATCTTCTGCATGCCCTCTCCCCTGTGGTTCATCAAGCATGGTGATTGAAGAGCCAAGCCCTCCATAGAAACTGCAAAAGTTGGCACTTTATACGTGGTGCAAGCCCCTCAACCCCTCAGGAAGAAGCTAGGAGATGGGATTCTTCTCATTTGTAAGACTCTGTGCTCATGGCGGAGCTAGAGTATGAGTATATTTCTGCTTTCATTATCCATTTTGATGTGATTATTTCTCAGTAGTCTGGCATGTAGAGGTCTTTCATCTATTTGGAGAGAACTGACTCATGTGTAGGTGTTTACTAGATGTGTCTGTGGGATGAGGGGTAGCCCAGAGACTGCTCTTTCACCATGTTGCTGACATATCGGCATATATTATTTCTTAATTTTAATTTCCCAAATTTTGTCAAGTTATTAAATTCTATTTCATTGGCATCAGCATGGCAAAGTCGTCATCTCTATTCTAGATTGTTGGAATAACTCCTCAATAAATCACTCATTTACTCCATTCCAATTCATTTTCCAAAGCTAAGTATTTTTATGTGAACTAGATTGCCTTAATCCTCACAACAGTGTTCTTTTAGCAGGATTGCTGGGCTAGATGCTTCTAGTTTCATTTTACTATCTTATACCCAAATCACAGAAAGGTGACATAACTGAGGTCATCCAGCTAGTAAGTTGCAGAGCTGGGATATAATATCAGGAGCTGTAGCCTCTACTCATAATCATTGTGCTACATGGTCTCCCATTGTATATTATTGTTGTTTGTTTTCATTAAGGCTATATTAAACAATGACTTTGTGCCAGGGGTAGTATGTGTATGGGTTAGGGGAAAGATAAAGATTAATATAAAAACAAGCAGCTGCATGAATCTGGCACAACAGCTGTAAAATTAGAAACAACAGTAGCACTAAAACTGAGATTGTAAAGTGGAGATTATGAAGTTTATGAACTTTAATTAAAATGTCACTGACATAGGTGCCAAAAACCATAAAAAAGGATAAACTATGTTAATTGTCTCCTAGCAGGGGAAGAAAATCAAGTAGATAATCAAATGAGTAATGGGCATTTTACATTTTGATTAAGAAGCTTCTCCATCATCAGAAGACATTTATAAAAATATCTGGGAACAAAGACAAGCTTTAATTCCCTGTGGATGATAGCATAGTTTATATTGCATACATGGTCAAATTTACTTGAAAGAGATAATATAAAATATTAATCTTTTGAAAGCCTAGAAATAACAATCAGATATACTCAGTGATACAAAGTAATTCAGATATCCCTTGTTCATGTGAATGAGACATCATGTTTTATTCAGCTTATATTGTTTGTTCAGACATTGTAAAATAATTTCAGGGGATGAAATGCAGTATTCTAATTAGAAGCCAATAGACTATTCTTTTAGACTCCAAACAGTATACATACCCCTGGATATTGATGTTATAAATTTTAAAGAAACACAAAATTTTGAAGACCTGAATAAAATTCTTTTTAAAACCCAATAATCAGCTAATAATGTATAGATGTTGATTTCCCTGAGAAACAATGGCAATAAAAGTTAAATAATATCCAATTATCATTTCACTTCATCCCATATTAAGTGCCAGGCACAGTTCCTTGTTTCTTTATACAGTCTTATTAGGGTCTTCGAAATAGTCATTATTATCCCCACTTTCCACTGGGAATGTTAAGGCATTGAGGACTTTTAATAATCTTCTCAAGTATGCATAGTATGTGAAAGAGCCAGCAGAAATATTATGTTTCCTTATTTCATATACCAAGTTCTTAATGACTGGGTCATAATGTTTCCTCTTTCTTTTCTCACGTCCTTTTAAAATATTGAGAGTACACACTAAAGGAAATAATCAAGGTAGGCTTTGTGGACTCCACTCAATTTAAGTCTTTCTGCTTTAACGTTTAATTTTTTCATGTTACCCAGGAGTCTAAATATATGGCATTTATCTGGTCAATATTTCATAAATTAAATGTTTTATTCTTATGTTAACTTAGTATTACTATGAGTAGATATTTGCCTAATTAATGCATAGTGCTATGCATTTAACCTTCATCTTATTTTTGTGCAAATTTTGAGAGGCTTTACCTAGGAAATGCATTATCAGCATTTATCTACACAGTCTGTGAGCACAGAAGCACTCACATTATTCCAAGAGTCAGTAGCCCATGGCACACAGGCAAAACATGAGCCAGTATTCACTGAGTTATGGAACAGTTGCCATCACTTCTTTTATTTATCCTCAGTATATTTAAGAAATGCCTTTATCTGTGAGAATCAAAGTCAGACAGGTTTTCCTTGTCTTACAAATATCAACCATTAAAAAAATAATCAACCATTGCAGCATTATACCTGCATATGTACATACAAATTATCATTACATGTCAGGAGGATAACATAAAGTCAGCACTTTCGTATATTCTTATCTTTGCCAAGTAAGATGGAAAGGAATGAGACCATTGGAACCCTTTAAAAGATTTCAAACCAGATTTCATTTCCTGTTTGGTGTGCACATTCAGGATGTAGGGAAAAACAAAACAATGTCTTTTCCCTGCCTGTCACAAGGCTTATGACTGACACTCTTATACAACAGACAGACAGATTCACCAAAGGAAATCATGACAAATGTATTTAACCAAAGTTTTACGTCAAATGAGAGCCTTCAGAAATGAAGACCTAAAGACTCAGAAATTTTTATCCTTAGACATCTGTTCCATAACTCAATGAACACCTTCATTCTTAGGATCCAAGAAGAATGGACAGTCATATAGAAGTATGATTGTACAAAAATTATCTATGATCTAATGGAATTAAAGGAGTAGGGCTCTTAGCAAGGTCTGTTTGTTCAGATTCTTCTTGGCCTGCAAGTATATGATCTTCTTTAAGGCAAAGTAAGTCAGAGAATTTCATTATGGCTATACTTCAGGGGAGAAAGGTGGGGAGGTCAGAGTGGCCTCCTGGCTACTGCAGTTTTTTCAGTTGCCATCTTGACATATTTTGGAGTATTATGTTTAGAGCCCTGATACTGGCATAGAACCAATAAACCCAAAAGCTATGGGAGGACCAAGAAGTGACAGAGTGGAAATAAAGAGCCCTGGGCCTCTAACTCACACAACCACAATGCTAATCCATATTTGTAAAATGCAAATGGAGAATCCAGAGAACAACTGTCAGTTGCTCGTTTAAACAGGGCTTAGTCCGAATTTAATGGAGTACAGATTTAAAATGGTTATTTTTTCCCAATTGTTGCTTTTATGCTCTCAATATTCATTTTCAATCCTTAATGTTATTTAGCACTGATTATTTAGTTCTGTGGTCACTTTTAGTTATTGAAAAACTTTGTTTTTGAGACGAGTCTCTGTCGCCCAGGTTGGAGTGCAGTGGTGCCACCTCGGCTTACTGCAACCTCTACCTCGTGGGTTCAAGCGATTCTCCTCCCTCAGCCTCCTGAGTAGCTGGGATTACAGGCACCTGCCACAATGCCTGGCTAATTTTTTTGTATTTTTAATAGAGACGAGGTTTCACCTTGTTGGCCAGGCTGGTTTTGAACTCCTGACCTCAGGTGATCAGCCCACCTTGGCCTCCCAAAGTGCTAAGATTACAGGCATGAGCCACTGCTCAGTCAGTTATTGAAAACTCTAGTATCCACTGTAAAGCTTTGATTTTTATAGGCACTACAGAGCTCACATTCTCTGTTTTCCCTAGGCCCATGATGAAAGAAGAGCTTGGAATGAGGAATAGCAGGGGTTTGAGGGTTGCCTTCCCCAGTGGGTAGGGTCAAATAGGAAGTCTAGAAAAATGGCAGGTCTTTCATGGTAAGGTTGAGGATGGCTTGCCACCGTTGGCTCCATATGGTTCTACTTGCTATTGGTGGCCTTACCCAGGTTATTATCTTCCATACATCGTTTTACTGTTTTCCTAAAACCGTGTTCAGCTTCACCCTTTATTTCTTCTCTTCTCCAAGGGCCTTTTGGAGAGGGAGATCTTAGTCCCTATTTCACCTAACTGCCTTTCTCAAAGTGTGCCTCCATGCTGATCTGCCATATTGATAATCCCATGGCTCATTTTTTCTTTTCTATGTTCCATGCTCTATAGAGCCCAGAAATGACTAAGGTCTGGTCCAGTTGCTATTAAAGACCACTTCCTTCCAGGTTCACTGCATCACTGTACCTATCAATTCTGCTGGAACAACCCTATACGATATACCCCAACTATACCTTCAGAATTCACTAGATTGGAAGTGGTCTCTTTTTCACTAGGGTCATGTAACTCTCTGAACACATTCTTCTCTATTCTAAAGGCAGCACAAGGATAGCATGCTAATTTGCTGTACAAGTATCCAGCTGGGAGGAAATGCCAGTTTCTCCTTCAGTTAGCTCCCTTGTTTGGGTAAAGGAGGAAAGAAGCTCTTCATTTACTTGTATTCCATAGAAAGGGAGGGAAAAGGCTCTTTACCAAAGACTTTGCATTCCTCACAATAAAAAGAAGACCTTAAATTTCTTCTCATGTATAACAGGTCGTGTCATTTCTGAAATTGGCACACTCTTTACAAAGTCCTTGTCATAGTATGAATGCTTGAGTACTACTAAATCATGTTTTTGAGAGGAGAGCACGAGATTTGTGTGAGCTTGGCTAAACAGCTTTCATAGCACATTAAAAATTAAGATTGTATCATTGAGCAATCTTGTTTGCCATGAACCATAACTATTTCTAATTTTTCTTTGTTATTCTGTGACCTCCAAAGAACTTCCTTAGGTCCCAAGGCATGTGGAACAGCAGTTATGTATCATTTGACTTGACTGCTTTACCTAGTCTTTTAAAGATATTTTCTACAAAAATGCCGTTTAACATTGCACAAAAATATGTCTGTTTAAATCTCATCACTGTACCAGGAATGTCTTATTTTTCACGTTAACCTTCGTAGTTAATTTTGAATTGTCCATCTGTCCATTCAAAAAACATATATAAACATCTACTATGTATATAGCACTGGGCTTAGCTCTGGGGCAACAAAAATGACCAGACATCTCCCACAGTCCTTTTTAGAGTCTACATTGCAGTTGAGGAAAGAAAGTGTATAGGAATACAAATAATCAAGTTACAGATTGTGGTAAACAAAGAGGGAACTAAACAGGCTTTTCTTAGAGAAAATAGCTGGGTTGGGGCTACTTTAAATACAACAATAGGAAAAGAACTCTCGGATTAAGTGATGTTTCAGCTGAGATGAGAAGCATGGGAAAGAGGCATCCAAGGTGTAGGGCTGACAGAATCGTATTCCAGGTACAGGGGAAGGAGATCTGAGAATTTGGTGTGTGAAAAGATATGTGGTATGTTATTCTAGAATGTGGCAGAGGGCCAATATCACCAGTGCTTTTTGACAGAGAGAGAGAATCAGGTATGGTCTCAGAAGCCCTACTAATAGATTTTGTTTACATTCACAATGCAATGAGAAACCACTGAAGGATTTAAGCAGGGCAGTAAAATTAAATTTTTAAAAGATGACTTTGATTTCTCTGTACAAACAAATTGTAGAAAGCAACAGTGAAAGCAGCAAAACAATTAAGAGTCTATTGAATTGATAGACAAGAGATGCTGGTGATTAGGACAAGAATGGTAGCAGTGGAAACAGAGAGATGGTTCTCAAAATTCATGTGTTGAAGCCCTAATACCTCCTCACATAGGGCATATGATTTCCCAGCCTCTAGAACTGTGAGAAATAGATTTCTGTTGTTTAAGCCTCCCAGGATTTTGTTATGGCTGCCCAGGTGATGAAATAAATAAATCAATGATATGTTCTAGTTTTATTTAGTTATTTATTTTGCTTTCTTATGTATGTGTTGGTTTGACTATGTGGGTGAATGGTGGTACCATATACCGTCAATTTAAAACACACACACACACACACCAGAAAATAAGACCTGGCTGACAGAACAGGGATGAATCAACAAACCCAGTTTGAACATTTCTGTTTGTATATTTCTGGGACATACAAAAGGAAGTATCAAGTAGATGTGTGGATACACAAGTCTGGATCCCAGAAAAGAGATCTGGGTTGAGATGTAATTGTTGAGATTGTTGGGATGCAGGTTCTATGTAAAGTAATAGGAACAAATGATACCACACATGAAATGTTTAAAGAAAGAGGAAGGCCAACATTTAAATACAAGTTTAAAGTAATAATGGATAAATGTGTAAGAAGAGAAAAATCAGGAGACTCCAAGAAAAGATTAAATAAGATAATGAATGCATCAAGAGATGTTTGTTATTTTGACCAGAGGAATTGTGGGTAGCTACAGAAATAAACATCAGTTTTTATAATAGATCAAAAAAATGAAAATTGAGGAAGGGAAAGAACATGTATCACTAAAATATATTTTTACCATATTAGTGATACATGTTTTTTAGGAACCAGGCACCATCTCTCTCTGTTTCCACTGCCACCATCCTTGTCCTAATCCCCAGCATCTCATCTGTCTATTCAATGGAATCTTAATTGTCTTGCTTCTTTCACTGTTGTTTCCTACCTGCTGTTTAGGAATAAATATGCTAAAATTTTATAATTCATAATTTTACCATGACAAAAATATACAATATATATTATATATAAAAAATAAAATATATGATATTATTTTATATTATTTAATGGTAAAAGGAAACAGATATCTAGGATGTAGATATTGAACAGGTGATTTTTTTTTGTTGTGTTTTATAAATTTTTTAAGCTATTTGGAAGATAGATGACTTTAGAAGGTATTATGCAAAGATACACATAGTCTAGTAATGAGAAATCATGATTAATATTTTAGGAGAAAAGCAAGGGGAATGACTGAATTAGTGACATCCTTAAAAAAGATACAAGGGATATAATAAGGGATATAATGGGTATTGAAAAAGAAGTATTGATTTGTCTTCGATAGGATAAAGATTAACTGCCTCCATTTTAACAGGAAGGAAGAATGTAAAAATGTGCATAATTACAAGAAGGTTCATTTATTTCATGAAACTAGAAAGATGAGCAAGTTATCCAGCAATGAAATACTTTATTTAAGAATGAGCTTCCCTGTCTTTTAAGGCGGATGAAGGTTTCTATTCTTCTCTTATATTCATCTGTATCTCAGTATTTGTTGGACCTATTTTTCTGCTAGCATTATACTGTTTAAAAAATTATAAAATTAGATTTATATGAAATGCACAAACCATTATTATAACTTATTATTTATCATCTTTTATCTTCTAATAATAAAATGAATGTCTCTTACTGATACCCAAGTCCAATAGCAGCTCTCTTCTAAGCTTAATGTTACTGAAGGGTCAGGTGGAAAGTTATTTTTTCTTTTCTTTTTTTTTCTTTTTTTTTTTTTTTTTTTTGAGACAAAGATTCACTCTGTCACCTAGGCTGGAATGCAATGGTGCAGTCTTGGCTGACTGCAACCTCTGCCTCCCAGGTTCAAGCAATTCTCATGCCTCAGCTTCTCGAGTAGGTGGGACTACAGGCATGTGCCACCACATCTTGCTAATTTTTTTATTTTTAGTAGAGATGGGGTTTCAACCTGTTTGCCAGGCTTCTCTTCTCTTGAACTCCTGACCTCAGGTGATCCTCATGCCTCAGCCTCCCAAAGTGCTGGGATTACAGGTGTGAGCCACTGCACCTGGCTGGAAATGGCCAGAAAGATTTTTTTCTTTCAAAAATAGTAACTCTACTTAAATCAGATGTATCAAATGAAAACAATGTTAGTTACAGTATGAAACCTTGTCTTCCAAATTTTGTATAGCATTAACTATGACTTCTATTTATTGTGACAAGAAAATCTGTAGCATATATGTAATATATGTATATATAAAATTATATGTATAGCATTGTGTGTACACACACACACACACACATATATATAAACAATTAGCATAAGCTATGGCTGTAAGATGTAATTTTATAGAAATAAGTATTTTTGTTTTTTGAGACAGAGTCTTGCTGTGTCGCCAGGCTGGAGTACAGTGGCGTGATCTTGACTCACTGCAACTTCCGCCTCCTGGGTTCAAGCAATCCTCCTGCCTCAGCCTCCCAAGTAGCTGGGACTACAGGTGCACACCACCATACCCAGCTAATTTTTGTATTTTTTAGTAGAGACAGGGTTTCACCATGTTGGCCAGGCTGGTCTCAATCTCTTGGCCTCGTGAGCCACCCGCCTCCGCCTCCCAAAGTGCTGGGATTACAGGCGTGAGCCACTGTGCCTGGCCAGAAATAAGTATTTTATGGATACTTTACATAATACTCAGCCTTAAATACACAGTGAATCTAGGATACTAAGAAATATATGGTATATTTTCTAAGAATTTATAGTTTTAAAGGAGTGATAAGGAAGTGAATAATTACAGTCAGTTCTTCAATAAAAGCATACTTAAAATATAAAAGGTACATATTACTAAATCTCCCCCAGAACTTTCTAGAAGAAATGATCTTGGTGAAGATGAGTTTTGAAGGTTATGTGGACATTGAGCACCTATAAAGGCATCCTAGCACATAATAATAATAATAATAATAAATCCAAAGGCTTAAGATGCGAGGCATATGAACAGCTTAGAATATTGGTCATTTATAATTCCAGATGGGTGGAGAATAATTGATTTTTCTTCAAATCAAATTTAGATTTTGGCCACAGCATCTAACCTGTACAAATTCATTAATAGCAGATTTGGATACAAAATCTACTAACTAGCAATTGGGTTAACTACTTAAAAACTAGAAATTAGGTATTCTAATAAAGAGACACATTAATTATATCTTACCTACATAATTCCAATGCTATAGGTAGTTAAATATATCAAGATCTTCCAAATTAGCATCCTTTGCCAAAAGTAAGTATAGTATACTAGTTCTAAATTTTGCATCAGCATTTTGCTTGAAACATGTAAGATCTGAAGATTTGGCCTAAGTTTCAGTGGCTTATTCTCATACAATATTATTGCATTTTTTACAATGATTGTTCCTTTTCTCAGATTTGGCAATGTGGAGGCTCCTTGGAGATTGTTACTTGTTCCCATGTTGGTCATGTTTTTCGGAAGGCAACTCCATACACTTTTCCTGGTGGCACTGGTCATGTCATCAACAAGAACAACAGGAGATTGGCAGAAGTTTGGATGGATGAATTTAAAGATTTCTTCTACATCATATCCCCAGGTACAGAATTCTGACATTTTTAATTTCTCTACAGGAGTAAATAATACTGAAATGTACTGAATATGTATTTCATTATTGCTGTTATTCTACTATTTAAATTTTATTTATTATCATAATATTGTAGAAAATTGCATATGAGAAAGCTGTATTGAGGTAAATTTTGATGTAAAATAATATTTAGAGGTTTGAAATACAGTTGTTTTTTCTCAACTCAAGTATTATGCTAGAAAAATGGAGCAAGCAGTATACAGAGATCTAACTTAACTCATGTTTATTAACTCAAATTAAGAATATTTTAAAAAATATCTCTGTAGGGGAAGGTTAAATGACTTCATACTGAAGCAAGATGGAAAATTATGCAGATATTCAAATTTATATTTCTAAAGAACATAGTAAATTCATTAATAAATATATGTGGAAAATAATATAAGACTAAAATCTTTTCATACTTCAGTTACAGAGAAGTATATATATTGAAGTAGAAGTAAATATAGGCTATCAGTGGGTAATAGGATTATGAGTAATTTAATTTTTTACATATATTTTCTAAATTCTCTCAATATTCATACTTTACTTATTTTTAAAATTAAGAGTTAGAAGCAAATGCTTGTTCCTTGGTGCCAGAAAGAAGAACTGGAGCAAAGTCAAAGAATCTTCTCAGCAAGGCAATTTTACTTTCTGCAGAAATGATGCTTATCAGAAGCTGATTGTCACAAGAGCACCACAAACAAAGAAAAGCAGAGGTTTTTATCTCTGACACATTGAGTCCTTACTGCTGTGTCCTATCTCCATTGGCTGGAGCTGGACAACACAATATAGA
Source organism: Ateles fusciceps (assembly GCA_036589455.1). Lineage (NCBI taxonomy): Eukaryota > Metazoa > Chordata > Mammalia > Primates > Atelidae > Ateles > Ateles fusciceps. The sequence goes on along the minus strand of JAZHEH010001266.1, from coordinate 8,359,242 downwards.
GTGATCCCCCACTGGCTAAAAACTTAAAACTTTCCTAAATAGGTAAACTTGTGTGATGGAGAACAAAGAAAGGAAGGGGTTTATTTATGGGAAACTAGGAAGATAATAACGTTTCCAAATAAGGAAGAGGCATAGACGGTAAGCCAGGAAATGCATGGGCATGTTTGGACATGTCTGAGCAGCTATAGGACACAACAAATAACTTGGTTAAGGTACAAGGAAACAGAATGTACTTATTCCCTTACTATATTAAACAGCTACATAGGGCTTAACAAAGAGTTATTAGCAAAAAGCAAAGAAGCTTGAAGGAAATTTGTTTTTAAAATAAACCATTATTTCTAACACTTATTTACTCTTTAAGAAAAAGGCAAACTTTGAAGAGGAACTTTTTACTTTTCACAAAAGTCATTAAAAAGGAAAAAAATGAGAAAATCCTATTACTGGGTAGTGGGATTGTTAGTAAATTCTTTACGATTTTCTAGATTTCTGCAATAGCCACATTACTTATTTAAAAAAAAAAAAAAAAGAAGAAGCGAAAAAGCTGAACCATTTAAAAACGGAGAAAATTAAGGATACAAAAAGATTCAGTTTTTGTATAGGCCTTATGGTCATCGTGACATTATTGTCATTGTGTAACCCATAAGGACAATAACAAAAATCCAGGCCTACATCCACTGTCTGTAATTAGCTAGCTTAGAAAAGCCTATCTAGATTTTAATTGGCATGCTCTGGTTTTTGAAGGTATATTTAAGTGTCAGTGAAAAGAGTCAAACTCTGTAAAATATTTAGAGCTTTATTCTGAACCAAATTTGTATGAACCTGCCCCAAGGCACATCCTCTAGAGTTCCAGGGAACATGTGACCAAGATGGTTTGGTTATAGGTTAATGTTACACATTTTAGGGAGACATAAGACACATCAGTGAACACATGTGAGGGGTATATTGGTTTGGTCAAGTTATTATCTAAAGACCCAGAATCAATAGGAAAGAGTGACTGGGTTAAGATAGGAGGTCGTGGAGACAAAGGTTCTTATTACGTAGATGAAGTATCATAGGTGGTCACCTTAGAGACAATAGTTGGCAAGTGTTTCTTATTCAAACCTTTAAAAGGTACTAAACTCTCAGTTGATTGCCTCAGGTTTGGAAAGGCGTGGAAGGGGAAAGGTCTAGATCCAGATTCTCCTCCACAAAAGATGTCGTTGAAGGGCCATTTCAAGTTATGGCAAAGAAATGTACTTTGGGGTTCCTTCTTTATCTGTTATTTATACCACAATCAGATTGGTGATGAAGTGGCTACATTGTCTGGAGTAAATACCGGGGGTTCACTCCTCTCATGCCAAGAAAATTTAGGACAGGGACACACAAGAGCAGTTTAGGAGCAGAGGTTTACTAGGCAGAAGAAAGAGAAAGGAGGACAGCCCCCTCTTCACCAGAGAGAGGGCTTCCGAAAGGGAAAGATCACCTGGTTGGATACGTAAAATTTTTTTTTTCTTTTGAGATGGAGTCTTGCTCTGTTACCCAGCGCAGGCTGGAGTGCAGTGGCGCAATCTCGGCTCAGTGCAACCTCCACCTCCTGGGTTCAAGCGATTCTCCTGCCTCAGCCTCCTGAGTAGCTGGGATTACAGGCGTGTGCCACCATGCCCAGCTAATTTTTGTATTTTTAGTAGAGACGGGGTTTCACCATGTTGGTCAGGATGGTCTCAAACCCCTGACCTCATGATCAGCCTGCCTCAGCCTTCCAAAATGCTTGGATTACAGGCATGAGCCTCTGCACCTGGCATGGATGCATGGGATTTTATAGGCAGGCTTGAGGAGGCTGATTTACTAGGGCCCACAGAATAGTTAGATCAAGTATGCCCTTTACATAGGGTGCAAGAAGGCTGGCCACCCCACCCTAATCTTATTATGCAAATGGACTTTCTACCCCACACTGGTGCCATCTTGTCTGCTCCTTACTGTACATGTGGCTGGCAAAGAGAGAAGGGAAGATGGTGTTGCTGTTTTGAACATGACCGGCTGAACTGCTGGCATCTCTATCTGCAGTTCAATTTTACAGGCTGCCCTTTGTTAGAAAATGATTTTGGGGCTGCTTTATATTAAAAAGGAAAACTTTACTGGGGACTCCCATATCCTCACTATCTGCCAAGGTGATTTCATCTTAACTCCTATATCAGCAATTAACCCACATTACATAGCATTAAATAAAACCTATCTAATGAGATTGTATGTGCTATAGGGCATGATGGGAATTTGGACAAGAGAGGAAAAGGTTCAAGTTTAGTCCTCATAAGGAAAGTCAAACTTTTTTTTTTTTTTTTTTGAGACAGAGTCTCACTTTGTTGCCCAGGCTGGAGTACAATGGCGCCATCTGGACTCACTGCCACCTCAGTCTCCCAGGTTCAAGTGATTCTCCTGCCTCAGCCTACCCAGTAGCTGGGATTACAGGCACCTGCCACCATGCCCAGCTACATTTTGTATTTTTTACTAGAGACGGGGTTTCACCATGTTGGCCAGGCTGGTAATGAACTCCTGACCGCCAGTGATCCGCACTCACCAGCCTCCCAAAGTGATGGGATTACAGGCTTGATCCACCGCACCCAGCCAAAACTTTATATACAAGTACCAAGAAAAGGAGCAGCAGGAGCAGTATGAAGTTTCTTAATAATATCCAGCATTGCTATATAGAGAAGAAGAATGAGGGTATTGTATGTGTAAATGTGTGATTAGAAGGACTTTTCCACACGTTTTCAAGCCTCTTCTATGTTAAAAAAAAAAGAAAAAAAAACTAATGCTAGGAACACCATTTCAGGCATAGATGTATTTCTCCTTACAGTAGAAATCTAGTGCAGATGTTCACAGTTGAATTCAGCAAGAGTGTGTAATATTCACAGCAAGGCAGTGATATTAATATAACCTTTTCATTTTCTTTTGATGATACTTTTTGAATTCAAATCATTACTTGTAGAAATATATGTTTAAATATGAATAAAGGAGTAATGGAGGAAAAAAGGTGTATCATGTGTGATTACATGCAAGGTACATTCAGGAATATGAGTAATTGAGAATAATTGTAATCTCATGTATTATATTTGTCCATGATGAATATTGGTGAAAGGTAATGTGCTAGTCTTTTGTATAATTTCCCACTGAATGAAAAAGGTAGATAAATGATGGAACCATTTCTCAAACTATAATGAAATGACTAACTTTAGAATGTAAAGGGTGGGGAAAAAATGCTTGTTATCTGGAACTAATGACTATGTGGCATAACAGGGACTGTTTGTATATCCTGGAAAGTGTAGTTTTTACATTGCAGTAAATATTATTTGGGTTATTGTTCGTATAAAATGGACTTATTTAAATCTAGAAAAGTAGTTTGGGAAGCAGAACAAGGACTTTTGGGGAATGTGTTGAAAATACCTAAGAACTTCCTAAAGGGCATTTATGTTTACATGTGTCTCAGAGACAGTCAGTGTAGCTAAGCAATCGTGAAATCTACCTGCAGTAGTGTTGGCAGAGGGAGGAAACCCCAAACCTGAAACACAAAACAATGAATTGCTTCTCCCTGGAAAAGGAAGAGTGGATGGCAGGCTGGAAACTAATGCTGGATGTCTAAAAACAATTTGAGCCCTTGGAAGATTTTAGATTATACATAAATAGATAAACAGGTTGTATTTAGGAAGTCAGAAATCTATTATTTTTATGAGAACAATTTCAGCCATTGTTAATTTAGGCTAAAATAGTGGTGATTAATTTATTTTAAAACCAAAATCATGTTTTTGCTATCCTCTGGAATTTTTATTTTCTATTTTTCACCACTTTGGATAATGAGTGAGTTTGTAAAGAGAGAATCTGGTGTGTTTATTAGAGAAGGAGGAGTGGGAGCTACATGCATTTACATTCATAGTTAGAACTGTATCCTTTACTATAGCGCACACGCACACACACACACCCACACCTATTTATGAAAAACTGTAAAGAGTTTATGAGTTTATATTGAGCTCCCCAGAACCTCCTTAACATGGTGAAATAAATTATACTGGTTCTTTCTAAAACTCCTCCATAGATTTGTTGATTCTTCCAATGTGTTTTGTGAGATTTCCAGTTTTTACATGTGGGCTTCTACTCCCAAATTGTATTCTTAGGCAGTTTCTCAAACTTCAGTCTTTTGAATTCTGACAATAACTTTCTTACTTCCAATATACTCGAAAATATTGCTTGCCTACTTTATTGGTTGGCTTCAGGAATGCTTCAGCTCTGTATCTGTTTTGAACTATCTGGGTATTCCTCTTTCTTTGTATTTCCTGAAGTTTGATAAAGTAGGCAAGCCATCATCACTTTTTACCATAATGTTTTAATTTTTATTACTTGTCTTTATATCCAACGTAGTTCAGAGACAACTATTTACAATGCCTAGCAACTTTCCTGACATTTTGATAAAAAATTTGTTGAATAACTAGAAGAATGAAAGAATGAATAATTTGTAAAAGGGAGCCACCCTTGTTTCTTTCTTTCTGCTGAATTATCCATGGGTGTCTGGTTTGTATCAGGGAACTCTTCACAAGAATTGAGACAAATAAGCCTTTGTCCCACCTCTCTGATCCAGCCCTGGATAAGGACCCACTGTTTAAAGAGAGGTGAAGGGTCTTCTTCATAAATCTCTTATATCATTCTGTAACCACACAACAAGTTATCCTTGCCCACTGCCCAGGCAGAGCTGATTTATCAAGACAGGGGAATTGCAATAGAGAGTTTAAGTCACATAAAGCTGGCTGTACAGGAGATCAGAGTTTCATTATTACACAAATCAGTCTCCCTAAAAATTCAGGGATCAAGATTTTTAAGGATAATTTTGTGGGTAGGTGGGGTCAGGAAATGAGGAGTGCCAATTGGTCTGAGAAGAAATCATAGGGAATCGAAGTGGGTTTTTCTTGCAGTCTTCTGTTACTGGGTGGGATCACAGAACTGGTTGAGCCAGATTACCCATCTGAGCGGCATCAGCTGGTGCATCAAAATGCAGGGTCTGCAAAATACCTGCAGCATTGATCTTGAGGTTTTACATCACAATTGTGATGTATCCAGGAGCAATTTGGGAGGCTCAGAATCTTGTGGCCTCTGGCTACGTAACTCCTAAACCATAATTTCTAATATTGTGGCTAATTTGTTAGTCCTACAAAGGCAGACTAGTCCGTAGACAAGAAGGTGGTTTGTTTCAGAAAGGGCTGTTATTTTTGTTTCAACATTACACTAAGTTCTTTCCGAAAAGTAGTTTGGCCTGGGCCCAGGAATGAACAAGGACAGTTTGGAGGTTAGAAGCAAGATGGAGTTGGTTAGGTCAGATCCCTTTCACTATTATAGTTTTCTCACTGTTATAATTTTTACAAAGGCAGTTTCAATTCCTCTGAGTTTTCCATAGGAAAAGAAAATTCCGTTGGTTTACATATGTGCTTAGGATTTTATGATCTCACTATAATCACAGGTGCACACTGTAATAAAATCTTATCCTCCAGGGCTAATACAAAAGTCTAACAGGTGTAATTAACGCAGACAAAATTGTCTAACAGAGCAACATAATACACAAGCCCACAGACTAAAATAGTTACTTCTACACATCTTGGTTTTTATATTTCTTATGACTTCCGATTAATTTAAAGTTGAAAATGAGATGTATAAATAGCTACATGTGTGAATACCTTTATCTGACTTTTTGTTCCCCACAGTATTTACTATACATCCTAACAGTCTTGGCCTATACCCATTAGCCATTTGGTAATATTGACAAAGTTGGTAGGGTCTACTTATGTCTTCTAAATAGGTGTGTAAATAAAGAATAAACATACTTTGAAATAGTGTTCAAGAATAGATTTTTTTCATAATTGTTTAGTTTGATTTCTGGCTGTCTTCTAAAGGATGCAAATACTATAGCATCATTTTTAAAGCCCTGTAGGCTGTTAAAGCCTAAGTCAGTTTTTACAAATAATTGAGCTGTTTTAGCTTGAACCAATCTGATGGTCCTAGCAAATCCATTGAAATGATGTTATGTAAGCAAAATCTGCTCTTCACAGAATACCACATTATAAAAGGCAACATTTTTTTTTCCTCTTGGTCACACGTGAAAAGCTTCAGAACTTTAAGATAGACTACAGTCATAATACTTTCTGTATGTCTGATATGCTGGCTGTTTTATAAGTAGTGATTTTCTTTTTGGGGGAAAGGTAGATCTCTAGCTGTTTATCAATAGGCATGGTCATTAGAAATAGCTGTTTTATATAATGTCCAGGTTCTTTCTTTATTTGATGGACACTCTTGTTTTGAGCAGAGACATATTAAAATTAAATTTAAGGATCCCAAAACATCCTTTAAAGGTATTTATATGTAGCTGGGAAAATAGCTTATTTTTTCTTTGGCAGTATTATAGTAGTTTGCTCCATATTCCAGTTAACCACAACCCACACATAAAGAAGACTCCTTGAACTTATTTTGAGGGTTAACTGCCTATTTGTTAACGTTTTAAAAATGCCTAAGAAAAATCAGCTCACCAAAGGCAGCCTCCGTTAGCAGCATCTTTGCATCATTATTAAAGTTTAAAGCCTATATTCATTTCTGTCTCTTGAAATTTCTATCTATGAAATACTAGTTTTTAATATGCTGATTTTTTGAAAAATACAATATTTAATAACCAGCTCTTTGAATATAAAGCCTAATTTCTTCCATCAAGAAAATGTTCCAGGCTGATTTCACAACCACAGGTTTTGCTGTTTCCAGCAAAATGTGCAGTGTGAATATATTTTAATAATCTAGGAATATTAGTTTTTGGTTGGATTAACAGGAATTCATCTGAAAAGGATGCAGCACTTCTGAAAATATAATACATTTGTACCTATGAATTTTGAACTTTTGTTGTTTAATAATGTTTTCCAGCAGCAACAACCATAGTATCAATGAGGGAATGTGGTAAGATGAGGAGAAAATTCTAAATCATATTAATGTGCCGTGTTATAACACGTAATGCATTATTTGTGTGATGCCCTAAAATGCTAGATATTGAAAATAAAGAATGACAGCTATATTCATCAACTGCTTTTCCTTGCTACAGTCAATTAAAAGAGTTTTAGATTGTTTAATTCTTTAAAGCATTAGGTCACCATTTATTATTAGTCCTTTTATTGGTATTTTATGGGTTATTTGTATTTTTATTATGATACTGCCTTGCTTCTGTCTTCATTTGTTAAGTGCTTATTAAGTTTTTGTCACTTTGTCAAGTAGGAAGGACTATGAACACTTTTAAAATGGTTGTCTTTGCTGTTAAAGAGCAAACTGTCTACATGAGCATATTTAACTAGTTAAAATAAAAAATAAAATTAAATGCTTAGTACATGGGAAACACATTTTCAAGAATTAATGTAATTCTTATGTGAACTGCCTACATTTTCCTAGATTCTTCCTTCTGTCCCACAGTCTTCAAATAAATCTCCAACTCCTTTCTATTCTACCTTCTAATTGCTCTCAAATCCATTCATTTGTCTTCATTTCTAGACTCATCTTCATCCAGACAACCTTCTGATTATCCTGATGTGGCTCTGTCCTAGTCTGTTTTGTGTTACTATAACAGAGTATCTGATGCTGGGTAACTTATAAAGATATGAAGTTTTGGCTCACAATTCTGCAGGTTGGGAAGTCCAAGATCAGGCAGCCCATCTGGTGAGGGCCTTGTGCCTCTTCAGCTCATGGCGGAAGGTGGAAGGGGAAATGGGCATGTGCAAAGAGACCAAACATAAGGAACAACCCACTTTTGAAGTAACTAATCCAGTCCTGTTAGAGCAAGAACTCACTCCATGAGATGGCATTAATCTATTTATGAGAGATCCACTCCCATGACCCAGACAACTCCCACTAGGTCCTACTTTCAACACCACCACATTGGGAATCAAATTCAACATAAATTTGGGCAGGAACAAACCTCATCCAAACTACAGCAGGCTCCCTGTCTCAAAGCTTGCCTACTTCTCACCTATACATACAGTGCTGCTGGAGGATCTTCCCAAACCAAATTATCACTGGTTTCTCATGTTCCTAACAACCTTTTAATGACTTAACACAAAGTCAAAAGCCACAAATGTGGCCAAGAAGGCCCTGTGAGATCCAATCCTTGCCCAACTTTCCAGTCTTTTCTCGTACACTTTCTTCCCCAAGAATTCCACATATCTGCCATGTGGAACTACAATTTGGGTCTCCAAGCTTATCATGCTCCCTTTTACCTTCAAGTTTTTCTGTATATCTAAAAGAGTATTTGAGTCGTTAATGATTACCGCCACCTCTGTTTAAAGTACCATAATCATCCACCCCTATCAATCAGGTTTGATGTAATTTCCCCGAGGACTCCGATGACTCCTGGTAATTTCCCTAATGTAGCATTTATGCATATTTCAAGTATTTCTTACCCCCAACTAAATGATGTGAATAAAACGACTATATCTGTTTTATTGTTTTTTATTTTTGTTTTTAGAGCTTACTGAGCTCAAATCCTATTATTTTTGTACTATTTTATAACCTGTGTCAGAGACAAAATCAAATATGTAAGTCCCACTCACCATTACCATGTATCCTTCAAATCTTTTTCTTATGCATTTACATACATATATAGATACATATTCATATATAAAAAATAGTCAGTACTATTGTAACTCCTTTACTTCTACCTTAACATTATGTCCTACAGTGTTTTATATACTGTTTGCTTAGAATTGTTATTCCATTTTGTAGAGAAATAGTTTTATATTGCATGGATATGTCAAAACTTATTTAATCATACCATTATTTTGACAAGCTGTTAGGTTTCAGTTGTCCCTTACTACAAAAAAAGTGACAGAAACATTCCTGTAACACTTCTTTGTGAACCTGAGAGGGTATTTCTGAGGGATGTGGTAGCATTAAGAATGGGAGCACTGGAGACAGACAACCTGGGTTAGTTCAAATCTTGGCTCTACTTAATCTCTCTGTACTTAATCTCTCTACTTACTTTATTTACTGTAAAATGGGTATTATAAAAATAGGGCCTTCCACATAAAGTTTTTTGAGAGTGAAATAAGGTATATTAGACACTTAGAACAATGTCTGGCAAATATCAATTAACATTCAAAATTGCTATTATTTACATATTCATAGTAGTAAATTTATTAGATTAATGGATATGTAGATTTATGTTTTGGTAGATATTGTCAAAACCTGTTAACTTATTGAAATACTTTATTATCACTCCCACCAACAATGCTTGAACACTTACTGTATATTATCAAATTCTAGATTAATCTTTTTGTTTTTGCATATATATGTATATTGGCATATAAGTATATATTTATTTATATTTGTATAGATATTTGCACAGATAACCTGGTTTTTTGCAACTTTCTACTGACATTGGGATTTCTTCTGTAAAGAAGCTAGTTATCCTTTTTATTCACATGCTTTGTTCATTTTACCTTTGCATACTTTTTGCCTATCTTTTATATATTCATAGATCTTTATGTATTCTGGCAGTAAATTATTTGGCTGTTATATACATTATCGAGGATTTTCTCCAAGGCTATTGTGTGTGTTGTAACTTAATTGATATACAAAAAGATATTTTAAAAGAATTATTGAAGTAGTCCATCTTAGCCTTTATGGTTTTTTTGGTTTATACATTGTTTAAACAATCTCCCCCAAGTATAGCATGTTTTATATGGCCCAGAAATATTTGTTGAATGATTTAGGCTTGAGTTGAACAAAACTAATGCTTTTTAGTGAAGTCAGTGATTTCTCTGGGCAATAAGCAAGAGCAGAATACCAGAATCAGGTATCTTTCCTTATGAAAAGTGTTTTGTTTGTATACATGGAACAAAATTAAAATTATTAGCTTAACAGTGAAAGTTTTAAGTAAATCTATTAATGTGATTATATTACATTAATTCTAAATATCTTGAATTGTATTCATGGCATCAAATAAGCAGATGATATAAATATTATTCATCAAATATTACAAAAATATTGAAAGGCAAAAGGGTACACCATTGCATCCTCATCGATTCTGATTAGCATTTCATCAATTATTTCAGATAATTTGGTCCTCAAAATAAATTTATAATGAGATCTGGATACTTTCCAACTATTTCTAGAGTGAATAGAATTTTAAGTTCTAGCATATGTTTTTACTTGTTTTGTTTGAGATGGAGTCTTGCTCTGTGGCCCAGGGTGTAGTGGTACAATCTCGGTTCACTGTAGCCTTTGCCTCCTGGGTTTAAGTGATTCTCCTGCCTCAACCTCCTAAGTAGCTGGGACTACAGGCACACACCACTGCACCCAGCTAATTTTTGTGTTTTTAGTAGAGATGTAGTTTCACTGTGTTGGCCAGGACGGTCTTGATTTTCTGACATCATGATCTGCCCACCTCGGCCTCCCAAACTGCTGGGAATACAGGCATGAGTCACTGCTCCTGGCCCTAGTATATGTTGATTCACAGAATAAGTACTACCTTCTAGGTTTCAGATACCAGAATTGTTCATATGCCTTGTTTCTAATTCTCCTTCAAACAAAACATGGATACCTGTAGTCTAAAAACTTTTTTTGTATATGCAACTAATACAATAATCTGAAATTTTATATTAATAAATTCCCCCAATTGGATTGGATGGGTCACGATTACTTTCCATTACCCTAAAGGTTGCTGAATTAGTCAAGGTAGGAAATTACAAAATTTTTCAAATAGTGCAGATGATCAAGAACACTTATGAAAAATGCATGGATTTTTGGTCAGTATTTGGCTGAGTTTTTGTCTGATGTAAGAGTACTATAGGGAGGATCCCAAGATGGCCGAATAAGAGGCAGCTCTGGAAAGCAGCTCCCAGCAAGAGAGATGCAGAAGCCAAGTGGTCTCCACAATTCCAAACGAGGTACCAGGTTCATTTTGTGGGTCTGGTCGGAGTGGGTATAAACCAAACAGGGCAAGTTGCTTCAAGGTGGGGCACTGCCCCACCCAGGAAGAGCATGCAACGGACTGGAGGACCTGTGACTTTGGTTTGGATACAGCGCTCTACTCAAGTCCTTTACAACCCACAGAACAGGAGATCTTCGCTGAGCTGAAAAGCCTTAGTGACCTGCCTGAACAGGGCAAAACAGCAACTTCGGCCCTGGGACTGTCAGCATAGATCTAGGGGGAAGCATTGTCTGAAGCTGAGAAAGCCAAAAAGCCAGTGGGACTGAGCTACCTGCCCCCTCAGTAAGAAGGGGAATGGAACGCAGGGAAACAGCCCAAATGGCAGGACAGGTTCCCCTGCTGCTGCACAAAGCCTAGAAGGCCAAAAAACTCTCACTCCAGAGTTAGGCACCTAGAACGTCAGTTAGAGAGCGACCAGGAACCCTCCAGCTCAGTGGGCAGAAAGGAAGCTGCCATTATAGAAACTGGCCTAATTTTCCTGAGTAAATAAAAGACCCAGCAGCTCCACTGAATCTGTGGCAGCCCAGCAGCACCTCTGCAGGCAGACAAAGGAAAGGCTGCCTCCCCCAAGCAGCTACCTGAGATCAAAACTATATAAATCCAAGAGATAGGGAGAAACCAGAGCAAGAAGAATGAAACCATCAAAAACCAGAACGTCTCTCCCCCACCATGAGTTCATGACTACATCAGCAAGGGAACAAAGCAGGATGGGGAACAAATTGACGAATTGACAAAGGCAGGCCTCAGAAGGTGGGTAATAACAAACTTCTCTGAGTTAAACGAACATTTTCTATCCCAATGCAAAGAAACTAAAAACCTTGAAAAAAGGTTAGACAAAATGCTAACTAGAACAAGCTTAGAGAATAAAATAAAATACTTGATGGAGCTGAAAAACACAGCATCATGAAGCATACACAAGTTTCAATAGCTGAATAGATCAAGCAGAAGAAAGGAATCAGAGATTGAAGATCCAATCAATCAAATAAAACAACAAGGCAAAAAAAGAGAACAAAGAGTAAAAAGAAATGAACAAAGCCTTCAAGAAATATGGGATTATGTGAAAAGACCTAATCTATGCTGATCGGTTTACCGGAAGATGACAGGGAGAATGAATCCAAGCTGGAAAACACTCTTCAGGATATTATCCAGGAGAACTTCCCCAACCTAGCAAGGCAGGCCAACATTCAAATACAGCAAATACAGAGAACACCACAACCATACTCCTCTAGAACAGCAACCCCAAGGCACATAATCGTCAGGTTCACCACTAGGGTTGAAACGAAGGAAAAAAAAACTAAGGTGAGCCAGAGAGAAAGGTTGGGTCACCCACAAAGGAAAGCACATCAGACTCACAGTAGACCTCTCAGCAGAAACCCTACAAGCCAGAAGAGAGTGGGGGCCAATATTCAACGTCCTTAAAGAAAAGAACTTTCAACCTAGAATTTCATATCCAGCCAAACTAATAAGCTTCATAAGTGAAGAAGAAATAAAATCCTTTATAGACAAGCAATGGCTGAGGGATTTTGTCACTACCAGACCTGCCCTGCAAGAGCTCCTGGAGGAAGTGCTAAACACAGAAAGGAAAAACCAGTACCAGCCACTGCAAGAAAGAACCAAATGGTAAAGACCAATGATGCAATGAAGAAATTATGCCAACCAAAGGGCAAAACAACCAACCAGTAATAAAATGGCACGAAGAAATTCACACATAATATTAACATTAAATGTAAATGGGCTAAATGCCCCAATCAAAAGACACAGACTGGCAAACTGGATAAAAAACCAAGAACCATCAGTGTGCTGTATTCAGGAAACCTATCTCATGTACAAACACACATATAAACTCAAAATTAAGGGATGGAAGATTTACCAAGCAAATGGAGAGCAAAAAAAAAAGCAGGGATGGCAACCCTAGTCTGATAAAACGGACTTTAAACCAACAAAAATCAGAAGAGACAAGGGCATTACATAATTGTAAAAGGATTAATAAAACAAGAGAGCTAATGATCCTAAATATATACGCACCCAATACAGGAGCACCTAGATACATAATGCAAGTCCTTAATGACCTACAAACAGAATTAGACTCCTGCACAATAATAGTGGAAGGCTTTAACACTCCACTCTCAATATTAGACAGATCAACGAGACAGAAAATCAACAAGGAAATCTAGGACTTGAATGCAGATCTGGACCAAGTGAACTTAATAGACATTTACAGAACTCTTAATCCCAAATCCACAGAATATACATTCTTCTCAGCACCACATAACGCCTACTCTAAAATTGACCACATAATTGGAAGTAAGTCACTCCTTAGCAAATGCAAAAGAACGGAAATCATAACAAACTGTCTCTCAGACCACAGGGCAATCAAATTAGAACTGAGCATTCAGAAACTAACTGAAAACTGCACAACTTAATAGAAAATGAACAACTGGCTCCTGAATGTAGACTGGATAAATAATGAAATGAAGGCAGAAATAAAGATGTTCTTTGAAACTAATGAGAACAAAGATACAACATACCAGAATCTCTAGGACACATTCAAAGCAGTGTCTAGAGGGAAATTCATAGCAATAAATGCCCACGAGGAGCAAGGTAAGGTCTAAAATCGACACCCTATCATCAAAATTGAAAGAGTTAGAGGAGCAAGATGACAAAACTCAAAAGCTAGCAGAAGACAAAAAATAACTAAGATCAGAGCAGAACTGAAGGAGATAGAGACACAAAAAACCCCTTCAAAGAAATCAGCAAATCCAGGAGCTGGTTTTTTGAAAAGATCAACAAAACAGACCACTAGCCAGACTGATAGAAAGAGAGAAGAATCAAATAGATGCAATAAAAATAAAGGGGACATCACCACAGATTCCACAGAAATACAAACTTCCATCAGAGATTACTACAAACAACTCTATGCACAAAAACAAGTAAATCTGGAAGAAATGAATAAATTCCTGGAGACTTGCACTGTCCCAAGACTAAACCAGGAAGAAGTTGAATCCCTGAATAGACCAATAAGAAGAGCTGAAGTTGAGGCAGCAATTAATAGCCTACCAACTTAAAGCCCAGGTCCAGACGGGTTTACAGCTGAATTCTACCAGACTTACAAAGAAGAGCTGGTACCATTCCTTCTGAAACTATTCCAAACAATACAAAAAGAGAGAATCCCTCCCCCAACTCATTTTATGAGACTAACATCATCCTAATACCAAAAACCGGCAGAGATGCAACTAAAAAAGAAAACTTCAGGCCAATATCCATGACTACCATCTACTCAAAAATCTTCAATAAAATACTGGCAAACAGAATGCAACAACAAATCAAAAAGCTTATTCATCATGATCAAGTAGGTTTCATCCCAGGGATTCAAGGCTGGTTCGACATATGCAAGTCTGTAAGTGTAATCCATCACATAAACAGAACCAAAGACAAAAACCACGTGATTATCTCAATAGATGCAGAGAAGGCTTACAACACAATTCAACAGCCCTTTATGCTAAAAACCCTCAATAAACTAGGTATCGATGGTATGTATCACAAAATGAAAGCTATTTATGACAAACCCACAGCCAATATCATACTGAATGGGCAAAAACTGGAAGCATTCCCTTTGAAATCTGGCACAAGACAAGGATGCCCTCTCTCACCACTCCTATTCAATATAGTGTTGGAAGTTCTAGCCAAAGCAATCAGGCAAGAAAAAGAAATAAAATGTATTCAAATAGAAGAGAGGAAGTCCAATTGTCTCTATTTGCAGATGACATGATTGTATATTTAGAAGACCCCTTTGTCTTAGCCCAAAATCTCGTGAAACTGATAAGCAACTTCAACAAAGTCTCAAGATACAAAATCAATGTGCAGAAATCACAAGCATTTCTATACACCAATAACAGGCAAACACAGAGCCAAATCAAGAGCGAACTGCCATTCACAATTGCTACAAAGAGAATAAAATACCTAGGAATACAACTAACAAAGGATGTAAAGGACCTCTTCAAGGAGAACTACAAACCACTACTCAGTGAAATAAGAGAGGACACAAACAGATGGAAAAACATCTCATGCTCATGGTTGGGAAGAATCAACATTGTGAAAATGGCCATACTACCCAAAGTAACTTATAGATTCAGTGCTATCCCCCTTCAAGTTACCAATGACCTTCTTCACAGAACTGGAAAAAAAACACTTCAAACTTCATACGGAACCAAAAGAGCCAGCATAGCCAAAACAATCCTAGGCAAAAAGAACAAAGCCAGAGGCATCATGCTGCTGAACTTCAAACAGTACTACAAGGCCACAGTAATCAAAACAGCATGGTACTGGTACCAAAACAGAGACATAGACCAGTGGAACAGAACAGAGGCCTCAGGACCAACACCACACATGTACAATCATCAGATCTTTGACAAACCTGACAAAAACAAGCAATGGGGAAAGGATTCCCTGTTTAATAAGTGTTGTTGGGAAAACTGGCTAGCCATGTGCAGAAAACAGAAACTGGACCCCTTCCTGACACCTTACACTAAAATTAACTCCAGGTGGATTAAAGACTTAAACATAAGACATAACACCATAAAAACCCTAGAAGAAAACCCAGGCAAAACCATTCAGGACATAGGCATAGGCAAGGACTTCATGGCTAAAACACCAAAAGCAATGGCAACAAAAGCCAAAATAGAAAAATGGGATCTATTTAAACTCCAGAGCTTCTGTACAGCAAAGGAAACAATCATTAGAGTGAACCAGCAACCAACAGAATGGGAAAAAGTTTTTGCAATCTACCCATCTGACAGAGGGCTAATATCTAGAATCTACAAAGAACTAAAACAGATGTATGAGAAAATATACACACCCATTCAAAAGTGGGCAAAGGATATGAACAGACACTTTACAAAAGAAGTCATCCATGAGGCCAACAAACATGAAAAAATGCTCATCATCACTGGTCATTAGAGAAATGCAAATTAAAACCACATTGAGATACTATCTCACATCAGTTAGAATGGTGATCATCACAAAATCTGGAGACAACAGATGCTGGAGAGCATGTGGAGAAATAGGAACATTTTTACACTGTTGGTGGGAGTGTAAATTAGGTCAACCATTATGGAAGACAGTGTGATGATTTCTCAAGGATCTAGAAATAGAAATTCCATTTGATCCAGCAATTCCATTACTGGGTATATACCCAAAGAATTACAAGTTTTTCTATTATAAAGACACATGCACACATATGTTCATTGCAGCACTGTTTACAATAGCAAAGACCTGGAACCAACCCAAATGTCCATCATGGATAGACTGGATAAAGAAAATGTGGCACATATACATCATGGAACACTATGCAGCCATAAAAAACGATGAGTTCCCATCCTTCATAGGGACATGGATGAATCTAGAAACCATCATTCTCAGCAAACTGACACAATAACAGAAAACCAAACACTGTATATTATCACTCATAGGCAGATGTTGAACAATTAGAACATGTGGACACAGGGGAGGGGGAGCATCACACATTTTGGTCAGTGGAGGGGGTTGGGGGAGGGATAGCAGCCGGGGGAGGGATAATGAGGAGAGAAGTACCAGATATAGGTGATGGGGGAATGAAGGCAGCAAACCACCTTGCCATGTATGTACCTATACAACAGTCCTGCATGATCTGTACATGTACCCCCAGAAACTAAATTACAATTAAAATAAACATAGGACCAAAAAAAAGTACTGCATATGAATTAAATATTCCTCAAGTACATACGGAGGCTTAATTATACCTCCTTTCATCTTGCCATTTATTCCTCAGAGTACCTCAGTTTTACTATTTAAATCTAACAACTAAATTGGAATAGCTTAAAATTATATGATTACACCAAATTTCAATTCTAATTTCTTAACAAAATTGAGATTGCTCTGACACTTATTAGCAGACATTTATATAATGTTATTGGTGTAGGTGGTTACACATTGCAGATTTCTTATCTCTAATATGCTCATCTAAGTCCCCCAAATTAGCTATTCTGGTGGATCCCATTTGCTTGCATTTCCTTTATACTCATTGTCTTAATCTGATTGTGTTGCTGTAAAGGAATACCTGAAGATGAGTAATTTAAAAAGAAAAAATGTTTTATTTGTCTCACAGTTCTGAAGGCTGTACATGAAGCATGGCATCAGCATCTGCTTGGCTTCTGATAAGAGGCTCAGGCTGCTTCCATTCATGGTGGAAGGTGAAGGGGAGTCAGCATGTGCAGAGATCTTGTAGGGAGAGAAAGGAAGCAAGAGGGAGGGAGATGGGAAGCCCCTGTTTCCTTTTAATAACTAGCTCTCAGGGAAACTCTTTTGGAAACTAAGAGAGAACTCAGTTATTACTGCAAGGGTGGCACCAAGGCATAATGAAGTCAGGAGATCAAGATTATCTTAGCCAACATGGTGAAACCCTGTCTTTACTAAAAGTACAAAAATTAGCCACGTATAGTGGGAGTGCACCTGTAGCCCCAGCTACTCAGGAGGCCAAGGCAGGAGAATCTCTTCAACCCCGCAGGTGGAGGCTACAGTAAGCTGACACTGTGCCACTGCACTCCAGCTTGGGTGAAAAAGGGAGACTTCCTCTCAAAAAAAAAAAAAAAAAAAAAAAAAGAATGGTGTAGTGTTTTTATTCAAAGGAACTGTTTTTGAGAAGAGCTTAGACATTTGTACAGATTCAGAAGATAAGAAAATAGACATAATTTTAAGTTCTAGATCAATACACTTTCCAGAAAATGTTGCATATGGGACTGATTTTCAGTGTGATAAGCTACAAATCTAGGAATATCTAGAAATATTCAAAGGCTGGATGTTAATCTTTTAGGGATGTTCTAGTGAGAACTGAATAAGAAGCTCGATTTGTCTTATCCAGTCTAACTCTAAAATTCTATAATAGAAACCTATATCAATGAATAAAATCGCATTACATTTATTCTAGTAGACTATATAAAAACGGAAAGAAAATGGATTTTGACTCAGCATGAGAATTTTCTAATAAACAAGCTTTTCAACCATGGGACAGGAATCTTTGAAAGAAGGTGGCTATACTTCCCTGTTACCCTGAGACTCCTGGTTTATGCTTGTTATCTGGGAATAATTATATATAGCACCCCATTCACTCACTATAGTGTCCTGATTTTTGAACAATAAATTACATAGTCATTCTACTTATAACGCACTGAGCACATTGACACTGAAGGTGACTCTCTCTGGAATGGATAAGTGAACTAAGTCAAGGATAACAATCATTCTGGCATTGAATAGGATGTAGACTCTTACTCATCCAGATGCTTGTCCTACGAAAGTCTAGAAAAAAAGTCTAAAAGTCATTTAGGCTTTTGCAGACTATCAGTTTGTAGATAACTGCTCTACCTCAATAAGTTTATTGATTACCCAAGACAAATGCCCTTCTTTAAAATACTACCCAGAAAGAGGTAACTAATTAAAAATAAGCTCTTTGGAGATAAAATTTTAATCACTGAGATTTGAATTTTTTTTTTGCAAATCTGTTTGCTTTCACTAATTAATTTGATTATCACTGGCTTTATGATAATAAAAAGTCAAGTTCTAAATGGAATACTAATGTTTCTAAGTTTAAAGCTTCCATGAACTCCAAATTTGTGTGAATAAAGTTGTGCATACCTAGGTATATATGTATATATCTAGGAATACTTTCAAAGACTTTATCAAATTTTCAGTTTGTTATCCCTGCCCCAGGTTAAGAAACATCACCTTAAAGATAGGCAGGATCATATGAGTACTGTTTTTATAAAAAACGGAAGTACTCTACACTATGCTCCTCTTAAAAATATAAATAAAAGTGTATAAAATAGGAAAGTGAGGTTAACAAAAGGTGAGAATCGAAAAGTATGAAATTATACCTTGTATGACAATTGACAAAATTTGAACGAAAACTCAGATAATTCAGAAAGGAAAATTCTTCCAAGGTAGTATCAAAATTATAGCTCTCTGGTGTTGTAATTTGATCCAATGATTATCTTTAAATGTACAGGACTACCTTGTTAGCAGTGTAGCCCTTTAACTGTCTTCTATAAAGACTTTTGGTAGAAAATACAAATCATATATCAATACTATTCCTGCGTAAGAGATTAAATTGCAGTAATGCGATATTGCTGATTAAGGTCACTTATGTCAGTTCTGAAAGCCAAATAAGCAAGACAGCCTTCAGAATATATTATTAAAATTAAAGCGTGCTCCATCCAAGTAAAACTGCACTTCATAGCTACATAGAGTTGGGTCCAGCAACGACCAATAAGAGGTTTCTTCAGGGAAGTGAATTAGTTCCCCCTAGCTACAAACCTGTGTTTAACTACAAAGCCCCAACTGGAATTATAGCACACAACTTAAAAAAAAAAAAAAAAAAAGGCAACAGGTTAACCTCCAACACCAGAGGGATCTTGTATTAGTCTGTTTCTATGATACTCTAAAGTACCCAAGACTGGGTAATTTGTAAACAAAAGAGGTTTAATCGACTTACAGTTCAGCATTCTGGGGAAGCTGCAGGAAATTCATAATCATGGTGGAAGGCAGAGGAGAAATAACGCTCCCTCATCACAAGGCAACAGGAAAAAGAAATGTGAAAGGAGAAAGAGCCCCTTATAAAGCTGTCAGATCTCAGAAAATTCACTCACCAGTACAGCATAGTGATAATGAGAAAAGCATGGGGAAAACTGCCCCAGTAATTCAATTACCTCCACCTGGTCTCTTCTGACCTTTGGGGATTATGACACCTGGGTGTGGAGACAAAGCCTCACCATATCAGATCTTCAGAAATAAGCCAGCAGAAATAGTATCAAATTTATATCCATAGGAACTTCCGACGGACAAGCCAAAATGACTTAGTTGCAAAATGTGCCCTCAACACCGAAAAACTTAACTTACTGCAGACTGTTGATACTAATTTTTATGTTAGACAATAATTCTCAAAAATGATTTTTGTTTTTGTGCCTCCTTCTTACTAGCCTCAGATAGCAGACTGTTTGATACTTAAGGTTCTTATTTAAGATAATAAGGCAGCGGGGCACAGTGGCTTACGCCTGTATTCCCAGCACTTTGGGAGGCCAAAGCAGGCAGATTACAAGGTCAAGAGATTGAAACCATCCTGGCCAATGTGGTGAAACCCCATCTCTACTAAAAATACAAAATTAGCTGGGCGTGGTGGCGTGCACCTGTTATCCTAGCTACTCAGGAGGCTGAGGCAGAAGAATTGCTTGGGGGGTGGAGGTTGCAGTGAGCTGAGATTGAGCCCCATACTCTAGCCTGGCAACAGAGGGAGACTCTGTCTCAAAAAAAAAAAAAAAAAGTTAAAAATAAATCTAAGCTTAATTTTATCTTTCGTAAGTATAAAAAGTGATATAGATTCTGGCTTATTTGAGGGTAGGGATCAGGATTTCACATTCCATTTCTTCCAAAAGGAACTGAAAAATTGTTATGTAACAAGACAGGGCTGTTTTAGTAAATATTCGTATTGATGTTGGCAGAAATTACTGGTTGTCCTAGAGATAATTTATATATATATATAGACTTTCCAGATGTAGCAAATAAAAATACAGAATTCCAAGTAAAATTTAGATTTCACATCAACAAGTAATTATTTGTACAACTACGTTCCAAGTATCAAATGTTACATGGCACATATATACATTAAAATATTACTTATTGATCTGACATTCAGATTTACTTTTTTCATCTGCAGAAATCCTCTTCCATATAGTCATGTTTTGAAGCTTAGGGATTTTAGAATTAAAGGATTCAGTGTTTGCAAAACCTGTGCATTTGTTACAGAGGCCAGAAGGGCAGTAGCAGACAGGGCCAACCAAAGCAGATAAAAATGAGACCCAACAATTTTTAACAGTCTATAGTTTTTCTCAAATGTGCACAAGAATCACATCACTAGAGATCTTATTGAAATGCAGATTCTGATACTGTGGGCCTGGAATGAGGCCTTAGACTGTGCCTAATAAGCACAGATGATGACAACACAAACTGAATAGAAGGGGATGATGAGTGCAGTGTTTTTTCAAATTTAGTGCACTGTAGAAACACCTGGTGGGCTTATTAAACTCAGCTTCCTGGGCCCTGCCCTCAGAGTTTGGGTCTAATAAGCTCCCAAGTAATGCTCATTTTGCTAATGTGAGAGCCCAGAATTAGAGAATGAGTTACCCTCACAGCTGATCTCTATATTCCTAAGCTATTTATATACCATATCAAAACAGTAAAACTAACAAATGAAATATATGCATGATTATACATAATTAAAAAAAGAAAGTACCTAGCTTAAAAAATGAGTTACAATACATGAGGTGGTGGATGCCCCAATAATTCAGTTCCTAGATTGTAGTACCCCAGTGCCAGCAATAGCAAGATCTATTCACTTCCAAGGCCTCACCTCATTTACCTAAACACACATTAGTGTATTTGAGAATCTTAATCTGGAGGAGCCCAATCTAGTTCCTTTAATGTGGAAGTGGTGGGGAATTCTGGTTAAGGAGCTTAAGATGATTGAGAACAGGAGTTAAGTTTTCTGTTTGGGATGACCATGAAAACTAGTGGTATTTTCCTCTCCTGTGAGGAGGGCCTCGTCATTTTTTAGGCATAGGTTTAGGTTCAGGAATCGGGATGTTACTGTTCAAATTGGCCCAGGCTCTCTAATATGAAGCATTTTTACTTTCTCACTGAGCCATTTCCACAGGAAACTAGGATGCTCCAAGGTTTGGCCTCATGTAGATGAGATGCCAGAGATTCCAGCTACAGTGAAACAGTGCCACTGCATGAAGAACTCAGACAGGAAGGGAGGCTGGGTCTCCCATGAACAGAGAAGAAAATGAGGCAAATAAATACACACACACAGACACACACACACACACACACACACACATATATCTATATATATGTATACAGAAATTTTTTTTCGACAGAGTCTCACTCTGTTACCCAGGCTGAAGTGCAGCAGCATGAACTCAGCTCACTGCAACCTTCACCTCCTGGGTTCAAGTGATTCCCCCTGCCTCAGGCTCCCAAGTAGCCAGGATTCCAGGTGCCTGCCACCACACCCAGCTAATTTTTGCACTTTTAGTAGAGACAAAGTTTCACCATATTGGCCAGGCTGGTGTCAAACTCCTGATCTTGTGATTCACCCACCTCAGCCTCCCGAAGTGCTGGGATTACAGGCGTGAGCCACTGCGCCTGGCCGGCAAACTTTTTAACAGAGTGAGACATCTTACAAATAAGGCTCTGAATCTTCATTGAACAACATATACTACTTCAGTAGCTTCTCAGGACCATGTCCAGACCACTGTGGTGAGGCAGAAGAATTCTCACGTATTATAAATAGATCCAAGCAACCACACTCCTGCTGGCAAGCGTGGGGTCTTGGAGGTTCTCAGTTATAATTGGTGACCTCATCTTTTGCTCTGTGCACCAAGACCACTCTATTTCCACTTCTCTGATTTAGAGGGAAGACTGGCCAACTGCTTCTCCCTGTTTTCTCTGCAACCCACTTTCTTTGTAGCCACCCTAGTTTAACCCCTTAAACCTGGAATTTGGAGAGAAATTATTCCTTCTTTTCAGGAAAACCATGGGCTCCCCATGCAAATCAATCTACTCTATCCCCACAGACCAAAGCTTTATAAAAGATGTGGAGATAGCATTTGCCAACTAATTCACAAGAAGCTTCTCAAAATTAGTAATTTAAGTGTATCAAAATATAAATATACAAAATCTTCACACATTGTATTGCTGAATATTCTCCAGTGGACAAAGTTGAGACTTTATGTAGTTAAAAAAAAAAAATTATACCCCTGGCATGTAATTTTAAAATTATTGGAAACAAGACACAGTTGAGACTATGAAAGACAGTAAAATAATAAAAGATGAAGTACGAAAATGTTAAACAAAATAATTTTTAAAGCACTAAAAATATGTTCTAAAAAACTTCAAGAGCATAAAACAAAAGGCAAAAAAAAATTATTTTAACAAAGTTAAGGATTTCTCATTGAATACCCTCTCTTCTTCAATACAGAAGAAACGAATACAAGGTGTGGGGAAAGAGTGGAGTAGGTACAGATAGGATGGGACTAAGATTTCTAAATATTGACATTGCTATATTGTTTTTACTTTGGAATCCTGTGAATGTATTACATATCCAAAATAGGATACGTATTTAAAATTTTTAAAAATGAATCTTAATTAAAAAAATCCACCATGAATAAAGTTAATTGGCACCTGGGAGATGATACCTTCGGGGATCCTACAAAACCATCTGACAAAATTCTATGATTTAGAAATTTTGCTTTAAGAAATCCTCCTTCCTCATTCTTATGGACATATGCCCATAAGAATGTGTATGTTGCTTTTACCTAGACTCGTGCTTGCACACAGAAAATCACTGATGTTATTTGTTGACGAAACTAATAAATTAATGGTAACAGGAGAGCTGGAGATAACCATCACTAGAAGGATAACCATCACTAGGAGGGTGACTAGTTAAAAATGCAATGGATTCCCACCACTGAGGACTTTGCAACACAAAGATGCACACTTAGAAGGAATTAATTTTAACAACTTAAAGTTATATGATGAAGAAAAAGAGTAAGATCTGTAACTCAATGCCATTTATGCTAATCCAAGATAAATTAACCCCAAACAATATACATTTTTCAGTAAAACATTCAAATAAAATATACATATTAAACAAAATGCAATAGTTGTCTATGATGGGGGATAAAACAAACAAATAAATAAGCTATTTAAAACCAAAAGGTTAATGTTCAATAAACCGAGAAGTGTGATCAACTCAACCCTCTTAACGTTTAGGGGGGAAAAACTCGTTGATTAAAGATGGACATAAATACTTTGCTACTCCTCTTTTTTAATTTTTTTATTTTTTAGAGACAGGATCTCACCGGGCTTAGGTGCAGTGGCACAATTATAGCTCACTGTATCCTCAAGCTCCTCAGCTCAAGGGATCCTCCTGCCTCAGCCTCTCAAGTATCTAGGATGACAGGCAGAAGTCACCATGCTCAGCTGCTACACCTTCTTTTGAAACATGGGGTTTATAATCCATGTCCTCGTATCTGAGACATTTTAGAATTTCTGAAACGAGCTCATAAGAATTCTTACAGCTCTTGTGCAGGCCCCTTGAAACATTTGCTCTAGGGGAAGCCAGGTTCCTTGCAAGTTATTTGAGTATCCCGAAATCACTACTCTGGAGAGGTCACAGATAAACATTTCAGTTGACCATTCTAGGTCAGTCAAGTCTTCAAGCTGTCACATCAAAATGCCAGACATGTAAATAAAGCCATCTTGGATCCTAAAGAACACCCCATTTGCCAGCTGAATATTACTAAGGGACTTTAGTCAATGCTTTCAGGATCAGAGAAATCCTCCTATCGAGTCCAGCCTAAGCTCCTGACCCACAGAATCCTGCCATTTAATAAAATGTTTTAAGCCAATACGTTTTATGGTAATTTGTTACATAGTAATAGAAAATCGGAACCAAGACAAACAACAGAACCTGACTACCACCATATTATTAAAACTAAAGCGTGCTCCATCCAAATAAGAGTGCACTTCATAGTTACATAGAGTTGGGTCCAATGATGACCAATAAGAGGTTTCTTCAGGAAGCGAATTAGGTTCCCCCTGTCTCCAAACCTGTGTTTAACTGCAAAGTCCCAACTGGAATCATATCAGACAATTTTAACTTAAAAAAAAAAAAGTCAACCAGTTAACCTCCAAGACCAGAGGGATCTTGTATTAGTCCATTTCTGTAATATTCTAAAGAAGTACCCGAGATTGGGTAATTTGTAAAGAAAAGAGGTTTAATCGACTCACAGTTCGGCATTCTGGGGAAGCTGCAGGAAATTCACAATCATGGTGGAAGGCAGAGGAGAAACAACGCTCCCTCATCACAAGGCAACAGGAACGGGAAATGCGAAGCAGAAAGAGCCCCCCCCCCTTATAAAGCTGTCAGATCTCGCGAGAATTTACTCACGATTACAGCGTAATGATAATGAGAAAAGCATGGGGAAAACTGCCCCAGTAATTCAATACCTCCACCTGGTCTCTTTCTCGACGTGCAGGGATTATTACATCTGGGTGTGGAAACAAAGCCTCACCATATCAGATCTTCAGAAATAAGCCAGCAGAAATAGTATCAAATTTATATCCGTAGGAACTCCGACGGACAAGCCAAAATGACTTAGTTGCAAAATGTGCCCTCAACACCTGAAAAACTCAACTTACTGCAGACTGTTGATACTAATTTTTATGTTAGACAATAATTCTTAAAAATGATTTTTGTTTTGTCCTTCCTTCTTACTAGCTTCAGATAGCAGACTGTTTTGATTCTTAAGGTTCTTATTTAAGATAAAAGTTCTAGGACTCTAAAGTCAAGAAAGTAACTTAGAAATTTTGAGTTTGAGTTTACTTTCTAAAAGATGTTCTTTTTTTATTCTGGGATATTGACTTAACCTCACAGGCATTACATATTTTCATTTAAATTGGCAGTTGTAAAGGATTATTTCTAATTCCAACTTCACCATCTATATTCTTATGAAATAACTAGCTTCTCCAATCCTTTTGAAATACAAGACCATTTTCTCCAACTTGATCATGCTGGTATGAGTGGGATGTTCAGCAGCACTCACTAAAGAAGTGCATATTCCTGTGACTGGCCTTTTAAGTTGGGACAAGGCACTAGGGGCAAGAGCCAAAAGTAGAAAAGACAAGAGGCTTGCTCACAGAGACTAAAAGGACAATTATATGAGGATATCACTGCACATCAGTGGCAGCCTTGGTTTGAAGGATTCTGACCCTGAGTAGGAAAAAGCTTTGAAATGTATAACAGCATTTTGTGAATATTTAGTCCTTTGTATTTTTATCCCCCGACTCTTTGTCTTTAAAACTGGTGGTAGGTTCTGTTGTTTGTCTTGGTTCCGATTTTCTATTACTATGTAACAAATTACCATAAAACGTATTGGCTTAAAACATTTTATTAAATGGCAGGATTCTGTGGGTCAGGAGCTTAGGCTGGACTCGATAGGAGGATTTCTCTGATCCTGAAAGCATTGACTAAAGTCCCTTAGTGATATTCAGCTGGCAAATAGGGTGTTCTGCAGTATCCAAGATGGCTTTATTTACATGTCTGGCATTTTGATGTGACAGCTTGAAGACTTGGCTGACCTAGAATGGTCAACTGAAATGTTTATCTGTGACCTCTCCAGAGTAGTGATTTCGGGATACTCAAATAACTTGCAAGGAACCTGGCTTCCCCTAGAGCAAATGTTTCAAGGGGCCTGCACAAGAGCTATAAGAATTCTTATGAGCTCGTTTCAGAAATTCTAAAATGTCTCAGATACGAGGACATGGATTATAAACCCCATGTTTCAAAAGAAGGTGTAGCAGCTGAGCATGGTGACTTCTGCCTGTCATCCTAGATACTTGAGAGGCTGAGGCAGGAGGATCCCTTGAGCTGAGGAGCTTGAGGATACAGTGAGCTATAATTGTGCCACTGCACCTAAGCCCGGTGAGATCCTGTCTCTAAAAAATAAAAAAATTAAAAAAAGAGGAGTAGCAAAGTATTTATGTCCATCTTTAATCAACGAGTTTTTCCCCCTAAACGTTAAGAGGGTTGAGTTGATCACACTTCTCGGTTTATTGCACATTAACATTTTGGTTTTAAATAGCTTATTTATTTGTTTGTTTTATCCCCCATCATAGACAACTATTGCATTTTGTTTAATATGTATATTTTATTTGAATGTTTTACTGAAAAATGTATATTGTTTGGGGTTAATTTATCTTGGATTAGCATAAATGGCATTGAGTTACAGATCTTACTCTTTTTCTTCATCATACAACTTTAAGTTGTTAAAATTAATTCCTTCTTTCTAAGTGTGCATCTTTGTGTTGCAAAGTCCTCAGTGGTGGGAATCCATTGCATTTTTAACTAGTCACCCTCCTAGTGATGGTTATCCTTCTAGTGATGGTTATCTCCAGCTTCCTGTTACCATTAATTTATTAGTTTCGTCAACAAATAACATCAGTGATTTTCTGTGTGCAAGCACGAGTCTAGGTAAAAGCAACATACACATTCTTATGGGCATATGTCCATAAGAATGAGGAAGGAGGATTTCTTAAAGCAAAATTTCTAAATCATAGAATTTTGTCAGATGGTTTTGTAGGATCCCCGAAGGTATCATCTCCCAGGTGCCAATTAACTTTATTCATGGTGGATTTTTTTAATTAAGATTCATTTTTAAAAATTTTAAATACGTATCCTATTTTGGATATGTAATACATTCACAGGATTCCAAAGTAAAAACAATATAGCAATGTCAATATTTAGAAATCTTAGTCCCATCCTATCTGTACCTACTCCACTCTTTCCCCACACCTTGTATTCGTTTCTTCTGTATTGAAGAAGAGAGGGTATTCAATGAGAAATCCTTAACTTTGTTAAAATAATTTTTTTTTTGCCTTTTGTTTTATGCTCTTGAAGTTTTTTAGAACATATTTTTAGTGCTTTAAAAATTATTTTGTTTAACATTTTCGTACTTCATCTTTTATTATTTTACTGTCTTTCATAGTCTCAACTGTGTCTTGTTTCCAATAATTTTAAAATTACATGCCAGGGGTATAATTTTTTTTTTTAACTACATAAAGTCTCAACTTTGTCCACTGGAGAATATTCAGCAATACAATGTGTGAAGATTTTGTATATTTATATTTTGATACACTTAAATTACTAATTTTGAGAAGCTTCTTGTGAATTAGTTGGCAAATGCTATCTCCACATCTTTTATAAAGCTTTGGTCTGTGGGGGATAGAGTAGATTGATTTGCATGGGGAGCCCATGGTTTTCCTGAAAAGAAGGAATAATTTCTCTCCAAATTCCAGGTTTAAGGGGTTAAACTAGGGTGGCTACAAAGAAAGTGGGTTGCAGAGAAAACAGGGAGAAGCAGTTGGCCAGTCTTCCCTCTAAATCAGAGAAGTGGAAATAGAGTGGTCTTGGTGCACAGAGCAAAAGATGAGGTCACCAATTATAACTGAGAACCTCCAAGACCCCACGCTTGCCAGCAGGAGTGTGGTTGCTTGGATCTATTTATAATACGTGAGAATTCTTCTGCCTCACCACAGTGGTCTGGACATGGTCCTGAGAAGCTACTGAGGTAGTATATGTTGTTCAATGAAGATTCAGAGCCTTATTTGTAAGATGTCTCACTCTGTTAAAAAGTTTGCCGGCCAGGCGCAGTGGCTCACGCCTGTAATCCCAGCACTTTGGGAGGCTGAGGTGGGTGGATCACAAGATCAGGAGTCTGAGACCAGCCTGGTCAATATGGTGAAACTTTGTCTCTACTAAAAGTGCAAAAATTAGCTGGGTGTGGTGGCAGGCACCTGGAGTCCTGGCTATTTGGGAGCCTGAGGCAGGGGGAATCACTTGAACCCAGGAGGTGAAGGTTGCAGTGAGCTGAGTTCATGCTGCTGCACTTCAGCCTGGGTGACAGAGCGAGACTCTGTCTAAAAGTAATTTCTGTATACATATATATAGATATGTGTGTGTGTGTGTGTGTGTGTGTGTGTGTCTGTGTGTGTTTGTATATATTTGCCTCATTTTCTTCTCTGTTCATGGGAGACCCAGCCTCCCTTCCTGTCTGAGTTCTTCATGCAGTGGCACTGTTTCACTGTAGCTGGAATCTCTGGCATCTCATCTACATGAGGCCAAACCTTGGAGCATCCTAGTTTTCTGTGGAAATGGCTCAGTGAGAAAGTAAAAATGCTTCATATTAGAGAGCCTGGGCCAATTTGAACAGTAACATCCCGATTCCTGAACCTAAACCTATGCCTAAAAAATGATGAGGCCCTCCTCACAGGAGAGGAAAATACCACTAGTTTTCATGGTCATCCCAAACAGAAAACTTAACTCCTGTTCTCAATCATCTTAAGCTCCTTAACCAGAATTCCCCACCACTTCCACATTAAAGGAACTAGATTGGGCTCCTCCAGATTAAGATTCTCAAATACACTAATGTGTGTTTAGGTAAATGAGGTGAGGCCTTGGAATGGGATGGATCTTGCTACTGCTGGCATTGGGGTACTACAATCTAGGAACTGAATTATTGGGGCATCCACCACCTCATGTATTGTAACTCATTTTATAAGCTAGGTACTTTCTTTTAATTATGTATAATCATGCATATATTTCATTTGTTAGTTTTACTGTTTTGATATGGTATATAAATAGCTTAGGAATATAGAGATCAGCTGTGAGGGTAACTCATTCTCTAATTCTGGGCTCTCACATTAGCAAAATGAGCATCACTTGGGAGTTTATTAGACCCAAACTCTGAGGGCAGGGCCCAGGAAGCTGAGTTTAATAAGCCCACCAGGTGTTTCTACAGTGCACTAAATTTGAAAAAACACTGCACTCATCATCCCCTTCTATTCAGTTTGTGTTGTCATCATCTGTGCTTATTAGGCACAGTCTAAGGCCTCATTCCAGGCCCACAGTATCAGAATCTGCATTTCAATAAGATCTCTAGTGATGTGATTCTTGTGCACATTTGAGAAAAACTACAGACTGTTAAAAATTGTTGGGTCTCATTTTTATCTGCTTTGGTTGGCCCTGTCTGCTACTGCCCTTCTGGCCTCTGTAACAAATGCACAGGTTTTGCAAACACTGAATCCTTTAATTCTAAAATCCCTAAGCTTCAAAACATGACTATATGGAAGAGGATTTCTGCAGATGAAAAAAGTAAAAGTTAAATCTGAATGTCAGATCAATAAGTAATATTTTAATGTATATATGTGCCATGTAACATTTGATACTTGGAACGTAGTTGTACAAATAATTACTTGTTGATGTGAAATCTAAATTTTACTTGGAATTCTGTATTTTTATTTGCTACATCTGGAAAGTCTATATATATATATAAATTATCTCTAGGACAACCAGTAATTTCTGCCAACATCAATACGAATATTTACTAAAACAGCCCTGTCTTGTTACATAACAATTTTTCAGTTCCTTTTGGAAGAAATGGAATGTGAAATCCTGATCCCTACCCTCAAATAAGCCAGAATCTATATCACTTTTTATACTTACGAAAGATAAAATTAAGCTTAGATTTATTTTTAACTTTTTTTTTTTTTTTTGAGACAGAGTCTCCCTCTGTTGCCAGGCTAGAGTATGGGGCTCAATCTCAGCTCACTGCAACCTCCACCCCCAAGCAATTCTTCTGCCTCAGCCTCCTGAGTAGCTAGGATAACAGGTGCACGCCACCACGCCCAGCTAATTTTGTATTTTTAGTAGAGATGGGGTTTCACCACATTGGCCAGGATGGTTTCAATCTCTTGACCTTGTAATCTGCCTGCTTTGGCCTCCCAAAGTGCTGGGAATACAGGCGTAAGCCACTGTGCCCCGCTGCCTTATTATCTTAAATAAGAACCTTAAGTATCAAACAGTCTGCTATCTGAGGCTAGTAAGAAGGAGGCACAAAAACAAAAATCATTTTTGAGAATTATTGTCTAACATAAAAATTAGTATCAACAGTCTGCAGTAAGTTAAGTTTTTCGGTGTTGAGGGCACATTTTGCAACTAAGTCATTTTGGCTTGTCCGTCGGAAGTTCCTATGGATATAAATTTGATACTATTTCTGCTGGCTTATTTCTGAAGATCTGATATGGTGAGGCTTTGTCTCCACACCCAGGTGTCATAATCCCCAAAGGTCAGAAGAGACCAGGTGGAGGTAATTGAATTACTGGGGCAGTTTTCCCCATGCTTTTCTCATTATCACTATGCTGTAATGGTGAGTGAATTCTCGCGAGATCTGACAGCTTTATAAAGGAGTCTTTCTCCTTTCACATTTCTTTTTCCTGTTGCCTTGTGATGAGGGAGCGTTGTTTCTCCTCTGCCTTCCACCATGATTGTGAATTTCCTGCAGCTTCCTCTGAATGCCAAACCGTGAGTCGATTAAACCTCTTTTCTTTACCCAATCTCGGGTACTTCTTTAGAGTATTATAGAAACGGACTAATACAAGATTCCTCTGGTCTTGGAGGTTGACTGGCTTTTTTTTTTTAAGTTAAAATTGTCTGCTGTGATTCCAGTTGGGGCTTTGCAGTTAAACACAGGTTTGGAGCCCCATGGGGAACTAATTCACTTCCCTGAAGAAACCTCTTATTGGTCGTCATTGCTATGAAGTGCACTTTTATTTGGATGGAGCACGCTTTAATTTTAATAATATATTCTGAAGCCTGTCCTGCTTATTTGGTTTTCAGAACTGACATAAATGACCTTAATCAGCAATATCACATTACTGCAATTTAATCTCTTACGCAGGAATAGTATTGATATATGATTTGTATTTTCTACCAAAAGTCTTTATAGAAGACAGTTTAAAGGATATACTGCTAACAAAGTAATCCTGTACATTTAAAGATAATCATTGGATCAAATTACAACACTAGAGAGCTATAAATTTGGTATTACCTTGGAAGAATTTTCTTTCTAAATTATCTTTTTCCTTCAAATTTTGTCAATTGTCATACAAGATATAATTTCATGCATTTTGATTTTCACTTTTGTTAACCTCACTTTCCTATTTTATACACTTGTATTTATATTTCTAAGAGGAGCATAGTGTAGAGTACTTCTGTTTTTTATAGAAACAGCATTCATATGATAAAATGCAGTTTCAAGAATTATATGAAAATATCTTTGTACCCAGCATGCTGTTTAAAAACTAGGTACTAATTGTATCTTAAAAGCACCTTGTCTGCACCTTAATTGTATAATGTTGATCATCCTGCTACTAGGGATAAGTGCTGTCTTGAATATTGCAATAAACATTCTTCTTTCTTTTCTTACTGAGTTTATTATGTTTTATTTGCTTGCTTTTGGTCTTTTATATAACTGGATTTATATATTGCTCTGGGATTTAATTTTTGCTCAGTATTACGTTTTTAATACTCATCCACGTTGATTCATTTTCACTGGTATATAATGTTCTATGGTCTTATTATATCATTTATTTTTGCCTGCTACCGCTTAGGAATATTTGCACTGTCTCAAACTATGTGTTATTGTAAATCATACTGCTGTGACCATTATTTTTCATGTTTTCTGGTGCATAGGTGCCAGAGATTCTCTAGGGCTTGGTACTGAATGTGGTCCAGGGACTAGCAACAGCAGCATCACCTGGATCTTGTTAAACAATGCCCCACCCTACATATACTGAATCAAAATATGTGTTTCAGTCAGTCATTCCATGGCATAAACCTACAGGTGGAATTGCTGAACATGTTTTCTGAACATGTTACAAGATAACCCCTAGTGTTTTTCTAAAATTGTTGTGCTAACTTGACCCACAGAGTCATCCTTGCTTCAACGTTTTCTCTAGCAGTGGTATTGTCAGGCTTTACAAGTGTAATGTGAAAATGAGAAAATGGTCTTTTTAAAAATGCTTATCAATTCTGTCTGTCAGAGCAATTGATGTGCTTCTGTGTGTGCAGCCATCTTGTTCATGAGGTTAAGCATCGATTATTTTTCACATCATATTTCTCCCTGTCTTAAAAGATTGCTCACTCATTTGTTTGTTTTATTTGTATTTCATCTTTTCCTTGTTGACTGTAGTTATTTATAGATTCTTTGTACTACTACTTTGTTGGCTATAGGTGTTCAAAGTGTTTCTACCCAGTTCATAGTTTGCAATTTTATTCTTTTTTTTTTCTTCTTTTTTACTTTTTTGTTGTTGAGACAAGTCTCGCTTTGTCGCCCAGGCTGGAGTGCAATAGCACCATCTTTCCTCACTGAAACACTAGTCCACCTCTGGGATTCAAGCTATTCTGCCTCACCCTCCCGAGTAGCTGGGACTACAAGTACAGGCCACCATGCCAGGCTAATTTTTGTATTTTTAGTAGAGATAGGGCTTCACCATATTGGTCAGGCTGGTCTCGAATTCCTGACCTCAGGTGATCCACTCACCTCGGCTTCCCAAAGTGGTGGGATTACAGGCATGAACCACCACATCTGGCCTGCAATTTTATTCTTATGTTGTTGATTAAAGTTCTTTTTAAAATACAGTCAAATTTATCAGCTTTTTAAAGGGTTATGAGTGTTTTGGGTTTCTAAATGTGCTTTGCTTTTGCCTGTTTGGTTTCTCTGGATATCAAGTTTTTCACATTTTGAAAACAGAAGACATAGTGAATTTCTTATACTGCCACCCACTTCATATCCCAGCTGCTATAGATGGGATGTTTGCCCCTCAAACCTCATCTTGAAATTTGATCCCAGTGTTGGAGGTGGGGCCTAATGGGAAGTGTCTGGGTCATGAGAGTGTATCCATCGTGAAAAGATCAATGTCCTTCCTAGGGAGCAGTGTGAGTGAGTCCTCACTCTGTTAGTTTCTGAGAGAGCAGGTGGTTAAAAAGAGCCTGGCCCCACACCTCTGCCTCTTGTTTTCTCTCTCATGTGATCTCTGTGCAGAATGGCTCCCCTTCACCTTCTGCCGTCCTTGAAAATAGGCTGAGGCCCATGTCAGAAATCGATTCTGGTGTCATGCTCTTGTACAGCCCACACAACTATAAGCCAAATAAACCCCTTTTCTTTATAAATTACCCTGCCTCAGGTATTTCTTTATAGTAACACTAAATAGACAAGACATCAGCCAATTCCCAGTGGAAGTAGTATGCACACAAGAAAAGAATAGCCAAATGGGAACTAAAGATCACCTTAGGATAGCCAGGCAGATGATATGCACCCATCCTCAAAGCAAGGAGACACACACTCATCTAGGAACCCAGGCTAGTAAATTTTAAAAATGCAGTTTAAATGCAGAGAGAATGACCAGCACATCTTCTCTGACCACAAGGGAGCAGAAAGTGCTGGACAGACTAAAGCCACTATTCCTTATAGTGGAGTCCAGGAAACCCATTCACTAGTAAAACACCCTCAGTGAATGTTTGGCAGCAGAGAGGAGTCAAATTGCAATGACTTCTTCCACAGTTTGGGAACGAGAGGACCACAAAAGCAGTGAAACGAATATAAAAGTATTCTTATGTTCTTCACCTGTTTGCCAAAGCTAACTATAGTAAAAGAGAGAGATAGTAATCACCTTGCGCTCTAATTTATGTACAGCTGATTTCTCTTTCTCTCTTTACCGAGTAGGCTGTAGTTAACTAAGAGTGAAGCTTCTTTGGTTCCCAGCTTGATAATGCTCCTCCAATGCTCCTTTTGATTATCCAGGGACCAACGATTTGGCCATTCAGCTCTTGCTTCCAAAAATCTCTGAAACAGATCTTAATAGGATACTAACTTTTCACTCAGACCACACTACACCATAGATCAAAAATTCAGTTATTCTAAACCCAAGTTTACCTTGGATTCAGTTGTGCTGTCCAGTATAGTAAACCTAAAATTGTACAGGTTCAAATAACAAAATGAATCATGTTCTAAATTTAAACAACATAAGCCTTCCCCACATTAACACATTTCTAATGACTTTTAAATTTCTCTTTGACATGTAAATTCAAAGGAATTATAGTACAAATTATTTTTCTCTGAAAATTTATGATTTCCTTAGCCTCAGCTGGAAGAGTAATAAGGAAAACAGATAATATAGGAGTAGACGTGGAGTAATTAATATGCCTGGACATTGTTTCATATGCTTATAAACATTATGAGGACTTCAAAAAAAACTTAACAGCTCATTATAAATATTCCCTTTAACATCCCCTTTACAATATTATGCCATTTTCTTATTAAAATGCTATGTAAAATAAAAATTTAATCAAGGCAGTGGCTGTACATGAGATAAAAGTAATAAAAGCTTTAGAGAAGGGGGAAATATGTGGCAACAAGTTGAAAAGATTATCATCTGAAATCTCCACTGAAATCTACTCAGTAACTACATATATTTTTTTAATGTTTAAAAATTCCCCTATATGTCTATTAAAAGCACTTTTCATTGCAAGTAACAAGTTTCCTGGCTTGGAATGCAATGGAATCATCATAGCTCACTGCAGCCTCCAACTCCTGGGCTCAAGCCCTCCTCTCACCTCATCTCTCCAGTAGCTGGGATCACAGGTACATGCCACCATGCCCACATAGTTAAAAAAAAAAAAAAAAAAAAAAAAAAAAAAAGTTTATTTGTGGAGGTAAATAATAGAAAAGTAGATAAGAAATGAGAAAATTGTCTTTCTGTGTTTGACTTACTTCACTTAATATAATGACATCCAGTTCCATCCACATTGCTGCAAGTAGCATTGTTTTATTCTTTTTATGGCTAAATAATATTGCCGTGTTTGTGTGTATACATTTTCTTTGATCGTTGGACACTTACATAGGTTGATTCTATGTCTTTGCTGTTGTGATTGCTGCTGCAATAAACATGCAAGAATAGATTTAAAAAAAACAAAAAAACAAACAAAAAAAACTCTGTGGTGACTGGGTCTAACCATGTTGCCCGGGCTGGGCTCAAACTCTTAGCCAGGAGTTCCACCTCAGCCTTCCAAAGTGCTAAGATGAAAAGTGTGAGGCACTGTGCCTATCATGAAATTTTCATGAAAATAAATCTGTAGGGTGTTCATAGGAAGGGGAAGATATCCAATTTTGACAAGGTAATGTTAATAGGCTATTTATGTAGTTTTGATATGTGAGTTAACAACCAGAATACATTACATGTGGGCATCTGTCTCAGTAGTGAGTACTAATTTGAAATGGCTCTTAATTTTTTTTTTTTTTTCCCAAACACCAAACATCTAGCTCTTGGAATAAGCCGATAGCTGCTTCTTGCTGCAGAAATAGAAAACTGTAAATTTGGTATTTGTGAAGATACAAGAGCTCTGGAGGCAAATGCCCAAGGCAGTCTTCATTAAGGAATAAATTCATTTGACTGGTTTGAATAATATGAATAGCAATGTGTTGTCTCCATGTAATCTGTTTCAGGCTTGAATGCTGTTGTACTGGGTT
The DNA here is from genome assembly GCA_036589455.1 of Ateles fusciceps. NCBI lineage: Eukaryota > Metazoa > Chordata > Mammalia > Primates > Atelidae > Ateles > Ateles fusciceps. Next base: position 8,323,257 of record JAZHEH010001266.1, on the reverse strand, counting down.
GAATAATTTATGGAAAATATTTGAAGCTATTACCTCTTGGAGTCAGCATTCAAAACCCCGTGCTTCTCGCACTTGGATAGCAATCCAGACACACTTAGCCTCTTTATCTTTATATACCCTATTTCCTTTTCTTTGATACCAAAAAAATGAAAAGGAAAAACTGAAGGAGAAAAGAATTGAGGTTGCCATTGAGTACATATCTTTTATAAGAGATAATGTTTTCTACCTCCCCTGAGCCTAAAAATAACAAACATAAATGCTGACCTTGAGGCCAGAATGTTCAAAGCTTGGTTTTTACAAGGGTTACCTAGTTTTAATAAATTCTTGAATCTCAGTGAGTCTCCTCAGCAACATATCTGTAAAATGGGAACAGATTCTGCCTTTGTTATCCCACATAAAATAATGAGTGTCTAACCAAGTAAGATGTTAAAAAGACATGATATTTGTTCTATAAAGCCCTCCTGCGTTGTTTGAAAATGTATTTTAAAAAAATACTCTTGATAGGATTCATTTGTCTACCCACTGAATGCTCAAACCTACAAGTTGAGGAGCCTCTTTGCAGGACACCTATCTCTTCTAGTTTTTCACTTGGCAAGAGCGATGTCTCCAGAACATGGATCTGTCTTCTGGCTATCTCAGCTGGTTGCCCTGTTTGCAAATTTGTCAGTAGCTGTGGCCACTGCTTTCTCTTTCTATAACATTTCAATAACACTTCAAGCAATGTTATTGGTTGAAATTGAGCAAAGTTATAAAATTATATTTAACTCAATTCTAAAGGCAAATGCTGAAAAGCTGCCAGTTTTCTTATGTGATAAAATCAAATGAAGAATAAAAAAATCTATCTTATGTACATATTTTCATTACTTTCAGTTATTTGAATGTTTTGTAGTAGCAATACAAAAACCAATAGGTATATGCCTCTTGGAAGCTTCCCTACACATAACTCCTTTTCCTAATTTTTTCCAAGCAGAATTAATGACTCCCTTGTCAATGCTTCTGTGGAGTTACCTTGATTTTAAAATACCACATGGCTTTAGAATGACCTTTTTTATGATGCTGGCTTTCCCCAAAATATGGAAAAATATCTAGGAGCCCTGTCTTTTTGCTTTCTGTATTGCCAGGACCTCCCTAGCTCTGCACCTGTGACTCAGTAGAGACTAAGGAAACACTGACTTTTTAGAAATCATGATGTTTTTAACTCCCCCCCCCACCCCCACCCTTTAGAAATAAGTGTGCTCTGAAAAAGGGGAAAAGAGGGCTTGAATACGTAGCAGAGAATAGAGAAGTTTGGGAAAAGAAAAAGTACATGACTCGACTATTCAGAAAGCTTGGTAATAATGGAAGACTGTTTAGCTGCTTCAACTTGGTGCTGAATAAATGAGGATTTTTCACTTACTGAAGTGTTGCACTCTATTCATGTGGATATATTTATGAAGGGACATAGGAAAGAGATAGCTATTCCACCAAAGGGCCATTACAGAGAAGGGTCCCAGTAGTCTATTGTGTTTAATACCCTTGGTGTTTTGGCAGTGTAAGGACTCACCTATACAACAGGAAACTTGCTTGTGAGAGAAAAGTGGATTTTATTTGTCCAGAAAGCAGAAAATTCCCCCATCCCCCTAAAAGGGGAGAAAACACATTCGGAACAATATAAAAGAATTGCAATGCTTTTGTAAAAATGACGTTATTTAGATACTCGGATAAGAATAAGAAGTTGAAACTTCTGATCTGGAAGAAAATTATATAGTTCTGCTCATTTGTCGATAAATTTGAGTTATGACAAAATGTACATTAATGTCTTTTGCTGTCAAATCGTGAATCTATTTTTTCTTTAACAGTTGTTGAACAAAAGATTATACCTTCAATCTTCTTTAATGTTACCACATAGAAGTAAATAAAGACAAGTAAATAAGCAGTTAGGATGCAGTTGAAAAGTAGGGTGTAGAATGAAAATGTGCAAGAGAACATATAGGAAGTCTTCTGAAAATAGTTGTAGGAGCTCGTAGTCTGAGTAAAGTGACTTTTATGCTGAATGGAAGTTAGCTAGGGTAAAAGAAGACTAGTGGGAAAACGTAGTATTTCTGCCAGAAGGATCACAGTTTGTCCCTGCAGAGAATTAAGAGTATGATGCTATCTAGGACAAAAAATGAGACATTTAATATTGTTGGAAGAGTTAAGCAGCAGCCTGAAATTTATCTCAAAGGGCAACTGGCTGCAAGTTAAGGAAGTAGGTGAAAGTGAATCACTCTGGCTGTTTTATGGAAAAGGAATTGGATGCAAAGTGTATTGTAATAAACCAAGTATAAAATGTTGATTGCCCAAACCTGTGTTTATAGTGAGAATGAATACAAAGTCCAGGAATATTTTGGAGGTAGAAACAACAAACTGTACTGATTTTTAGAAAGTTTGCAATTAAGAGAGAAGACTAATGATGGCAAGTTTTCTGATACAAGCAAATGACTGAGTGGTTACTGCCTTTGTCCAACATGGGGACCCCACAAAAATGTTTTGATGTAGTGGAGGTAAGATGATTGGGACTAAAAACCCACAACAGTTTTTCAACATTGCTCTCTGTCATATTTACAGCTTAAAATTTCTCTAGTATTGATAATACTTTAAGTTCCAATTTAGTTTAAGGTTGTTTATTGATTTCATAGTCATAAATGAGTTATCTTGGTGGATGCTATGTGAATTTACAATGAACTTACAGGGTGTAGAATACTGTTGTATCCTATAGTTACTCATAAGTTAGGTAGGAAGGAATTCTTAATGTGATAGTAAAATACTATTTCAAAAGTTTTTTCAGATTGGCCTGAGGAGTCATATCTCTAACATTAGTTGAATGAACAAGTATTGTATTTCTCTTTTAAGCAAAGGAAATCTTACGGGGATCTTCTAGAATGTCAATTGTAAAGGAGACAGAATGGAACGTTTTAACATCAAAGAGAAGAGAAAAAAAATCGTCCAAGAGGAACTATAACAATGAGAGTTCAAAAGCAACATAAACGACTGCCTGTGTGATTGACAACTTCAGCATAATGAACTCAGCTGTCTATGAAGCTTTGCAAGTTACTGCAATTGTAGAAATAGGCCATTGTGATATTATCTTCCATGATTAGTATCCAAGCAAAATCACTGGATTATTTTCATTTGTTAAAACAAAAGGCTAAACTGAAGTGAAGCTGTTTCAAGTGAGCTGCCACTTGCAGATTTAGTAGAACAACTATCATTTTCTCTTCACAGGGAGAAATAGTCGTTTTAATTTGTCTAGGAGGAGGGATAAGCTGCTAACTGCCTTTACAAAAGCAGGGGCTGTGCATTTTTTTTTTTAACTGCTATTAGTCATTGTTCAACTGATATTTTGAAACATTTTTCAGCATTTCTTTTATAGTTAAACAGGTATGAAAAAGTCATTGCTATTTCAAGTGAATTAAAAACTAAGCAAACTGACACAAGAACAGAAAATCAAACACCGCATGTTCTCACTCATAGGCGGGTGTTGAACAATGCGAACACATGGACACAGGGAGGGGAGCATCACACACTAGGGTCTGTCGGGGGGAAAAAGGGGAGGGATAGTGAGGGGTGGGGAGTTGGGGGAGGGATAGCACGGGGAGAAATGCCAGATATAGGTGATGGGGAGGAAGGCAGCAAATCACACTGCCATGTGTGTACCTATGCAACAATCTTCCATGTTCTTCACATGTACCCCCCAAACCTAAAATGCAATAAAAATAAAAATTAAAAAAAAATATATATATATATATAAAATAGAGGAAGGTAAGACAAGTCATTGAAAATGTTTTACGCAATTGAAGATGTGCAATTTGTTTTTGCTTTCCTCAATTATTTTGTTCAACAAATGGCAAATGATAAACATTATTTCAAACCCAATAATGTAATTGAATTTCCTACTTTCAAAGGATAAAACTTCCTAGATAAAATAGTTATGTATGTTCTTTAATGCATGACTAGAATCTCTGCCTAAAGAATCACTTTTTATAATCAATAAAATACTTTAATTGTTGTAATAATTCATATGTAATTTATAAAATGAACATATATTTAGAAAAATGTGTTTTATTTATACATGTGTGCATACATTTATGTATAGTTATGAATATAACTAACGCCAATATCAGTGATAACTACTGAAAATTCTTGTATTTTCTAACTTCTAGGTAGATAAAAAAATCACCTTATATATTTCTAACTTCTAGGTAGATAAAAAAATCAACTTATATACATTGAACATTTTTTGTTATAAATTATATTTATGCTCCATTGGTTATGCATAAATTTTATCAATCAAATTTTGATCAATCAAAATTATTTATCCAAACCCTAATTACTGGGATTCTAGGTCATGTAATCTCTTATAAACAACATAACAACGAATATTTTTTAAACTAAATATTTGCCCAGTCTTTATTTTTTTGAGATGGAGTCTCGCTCTGTTGCCCAGGCTGGAGTGCAAGGGTTTCTCTTGCCTCAGCCTCTTGAGTAGCTGGGACTACAGGCGCGTACCACTACAGCCAGCTAAATTTTGTATTTTTTGTAGAGACGGTTTCCCCATGTTGGCCAGTATGTTCTTGATCTCTTGACCTCCTGATCGGCCTGTGTCAGCCTCCTAAAGTGCCGCTATTACAGGCGTGAGCCACCAAGCCTGACCTACCCGTTCTTAATATATAAATTATTTGAAGTTAAACTGTTGGAGTAAGTAACAAATATAACAAAAAGAAGCAAGTTTCCTCTTGACTTCACAACTTTATCTCCTATATTTCTGTTAAGTCTAAATTTATGTAATTTTTAGTGTTTAGACATTAAGTATTTACTTGGTACTTTGTTAGAAATCCTTAGGAATTCAGAGATGACTAATGTATAAAAACACATTTATCTGTTAAAATTAGTGACAAATACAGAATACCAAAAGACTGAATCCACATGAATTGTGGATTAGAGAAAGAATCCAGTGTCACTGGCATATAAAACTTCTAGCACACCTACAAGTCTAATTGATTAAACAAGCTCCCTGCCTTGTTTGGGATTAAAAGAACAGACTCTACAGGGTAATGCAAATGGTTGATGGTAGAGATATTTTAAATAATCAGTGCAGTTTATGAAGACAAGAGCCACAGACTGGTCTTTTAAAAGTTGCCCTAACCGCACCTACTCAGTGATCATCAGGAACACCACAGGGCTTTCCCAGTCCAGACTACTAGAAACCATGCCCATCAGTGAGGACGACTGCATTCACATCAGAGATAATCTTGGCTTCCAGCTCATTTGTGAGACCACGGGGGCCAATTTAAATTTCAAATCACAATAGGGCACATTTTGTTTAGAATCTCCTATTAAGCATGGAAAGGAATGCAAAGTTACCGGGTTGGTGAAGCATTTTATTTAAACTATGGTTATATTTAAATAATGCTTTTAGAATTTAATTTAAAATCAGAAATCCTAGAAAATGCCCTTTATCTAAGCAAATAATAGAACCACAAGTCTTTTTTTTACTATAATAAAATTAGTTTGAAAATGGTCTAATTCATTTTCTTAGTAAAAGCCCTTTGTAGTAATTATAACTTGGAATTTGGTTATGGTTGTTTAAAGTTTTAATGTTCTAACACTTATTAGTAAGGAAATCCACAGTGAAATTACTTTTAGTTAACTTACCTCTCTCTGCAGTGGCACTTCTTGACAACAGGGTCCTTTTGGTTCATTCAACTGGGTAAACCATTGCGATAAGACTCCTAATTTGTCCAGAAATTAGACTTTTTTCTAATTCAATTTTCCGAATAACATCTAAGCAAAAATCATAATCAGAGTAACTTTTCAAATGTACCATTTCCAATTAATTATTTGTGAAATTATTTCTCTATGAACAATACACATGTGTACCTGTTAAAATATGCCTGATATGCCTGGCAGTCTCTGGTAGAGTGCCAGGCCCCACATAACAGGTATTCCAAGTTAAGGCCAAGGTTTAAATTGAAATGCTTAGTTAATAATTTGTAAAATGGAATATAGTGATGCAGGTTAATATTAGTTCAATATGAAGAGACATTGTAATATCACACTAGGTAAACTTAAAATGTGGGGTCTTACCGATTACAGAGTAATACATGTTTACTGTGAATACCTTCTAAAAAGTGCACATGAATGATAGTTGCTTTATCGGTAAATTACGAGGAAGGAAAAGGATTAAGTGAGGCTTTTATCTATATTTCAAATGTTTTATTTTTTGCAAAGAAAACTGAAGATAATATGGTAAAATAATTGACTTTGTAACATGTAGATTGTGGCTATATAGTTTACTTTCTCTATTTTGAAATGTTTTAAAATTTAAAATGAAGTATTTTTAAAAACCCCTAAGCATACCACATAGTGATAATTATTAGCATTTTAGTACTTAGCATTCCAGCTTTTGTTATATGAATATTTAAATATATATCTTGTTATAATATGGAATTATGATGTTTAAATATATTTTTGAGCAATGTATTATACATTTTCCTTAGGCCATATATAACATATATAGTATGTATTGATTGTCCAAGTCAAAATAAAAATGCAAACACAAGTCTAAATTTAACATTTTGTTCGGGAATAAAGAATTGCAATTGAAGCATACATAGAGACCAGGTGGTCTTTGATATGTCGGAAGAACAAAGAGAAAGTTTGGAGTATTATAAAAAAGAAGAATGTTGTAGGTGGTCCGAGAAAAGCTCGTTGGTATTAGTAAAGCTTTGGGGAACTGGCAAGCTTCAATTGGTGGGTGACAGCAGCAAGCAAAATTAGTCCTAGTATTGTAGCAGGTTATTTCAGTAGTTGTAGATAAAACTCATCTCAGGTTATAACAGGCAATTTCAGCAGCCAGACTTGCAGAGAATTTTTCTAGAGCAATGCTGTGTGCCCTGAGTGCTTTGTCCCCCTGGCCTCGAGACTCTGATTTAGTTGAGTATGACACAAACAATCCAATTGGCATGATCAACTTTCACATAATATATTTTTAACAGAACACTGTTCCATTAGCTAGGTTTTTAAAATTAGAAGCTGAGTTAATTGTTACTATATTGGTTTAAGTATTACCAAAGTGTTCTATAGAGAGTTTGTACCAAATTATATACAGAATAACCAATTTAAAATCGTTGTCTACTTCATATGTGAAAAGCCTTTAATTGTTCTTTTTCCCCCGGTCCTTTTTTTTACCTCATATGTGCAGTTATGTTTTGTTGCCAACATTTTGAACGGAAACATTTTCACTGAGGAATTACATTTTAAGGCTACCTAGGATTTGTTTCAATTAGAGATGGCCAGACAGGCAGACATGGAAATTACTATCTTGAACAAAGAGTTTTATTGTACTCACAGATTCTTGGAAACAAGAGGCATGGCACACCATGCAGGGCCATATGGGGAGGTCCAAGGGTCAGTCAGAAAGCAGAGTGGGTAAAATGTAGACAGCCCCTATCATGGTTTCTAGGAAAAGAAATGAGCAAGACAAGGTGACCAGGTTTAGGATTAACTAGTAGGAATAATTTCAGTAGACATAAGGATAGTTCCTAGTTGTCTGGTACCAGCCCCTGGGAAATTTAGGGCTGGTGGATAATGGCCTAGAGTTTGAGAACCTTACAGAGAAGGTAGTTAAGGTGTAGACTCTGTCATGATTGGTTTGCATTTGAAAGCCAGGCTCCCTCATGAGTTGTCTATTATATCCAGGAATTGGCTAACAAGAGTCTGCAGGGCCTTGTATCTCAAAGTATCAAAACAGAAAATAGACATGGTTGATGCAATTTGGTAATTTGGTATTAAATATGATGTTTTTAAATACTGAGCAGAGGTACATAGTGTGCTTTGGAGAAAAGTAACTAAACCAAAGATAATGTAAGAATTGTTTAACTCATTAGGCAAATGTTTACCAAGCATCTACTACATGTTAAGCATTCAATCATGAGCAAAACCAGACCCACATCCTGCTTTTATTTAACTGACACTCTGAATCTCATTTTCAAGTACATTATACTAGTGTGAATTTCTCATAGTTTCTATTAATACATTTCAAACCAAGATTAATATGCAGTTGGTATATCTGTCATTATCTTGTGTCTTCTATATAGGATGGTTTCTCCAGACTTTCAGGTTTCCCTTAGTCTTTAACAGGAATAATACTGTTGTATCATTGGTTTTTCATAATTTGGAGGAACTTTGGATAAGTAACTAACTTTTCTTTCTGTGATACAACAAAATAATGGGTGTATTCAAGGCTAGAATTAAAAGCTCTGAGGTACTTTAGTACTTACCACCCTCTGTTAATAATTCAAGAACTGTGTTGGCCAAATGTGATGTTTGAAATATACTCATTATTTGGAAGGAAATTGCAGGAATTTTTAAATATAGTTCTGACAGAGATATGTTTGATTGGAAATAATTAAATAAAAGGAATAGCATTTGCGGTGAAATTTTATACAAAGATTTTTGTTTGTTTGTTTTTGGAGACGGAGTCTCACTTTGTCACCCAAGCTGGAGTACAGTGGCGTAATCTCCGCTCACTGCAACCTCCACCTCCTGGGTTCAAGTGATTCTCCTGCCTCACCCACCTGAGTAGCTGGGATCACAGGCATGTGCCACCATACCCAGCTAACTTTTTTGTATTTTTAGTAGAGATGGGGTTTCACCATATTGGCCAGGATGATCTCAATCTCCTGAACTTGTGATCTGCCCACCTCAGCTTCCCAAAGTGCTGGGATTACAGGCGTGAGCCACCATGCCCGGCCTACAAATAATTTTAATACTGAATTGTGTTCGGTTCACACCCACAGAAATGGGTATCTACTTCAGTGGCAATGTATATTCCATGATTAGGTTTTTCCAGTTGTTGATTTAAATTCTGATTTCCAACAAATGATTTGAACTGCTTTTAGTAGTAAAAAAAACTTTATTTTCATAATCAGTTTTGGTACCTGAGCTTGCTCTCTCTGTATATGCCAGATTTTTCCAAATTGATGGCTTATTTCCCAGTGAGTGGCTGGGAAGGATTTTATTTCAAACCACTAGAGGCTTATCAGCAGGCGAAATATACTCTCAGTTGCAGTGCATGTTTTGTAAATATATATCTTATGTTTTTTTACCACAGAGGTATTTTGCAAGTGTATTAGGTGACATTATATAAACTCTTTTTTTTTTTTTTTTTGAAGTGTGTATTCTATTTCTGTCTCCAAAATGGCAGACATTGAGAGAATTAGAATATATGGCTTTCAAGTAATAGACTCTGACATTTCCTAAGACAGCCAGGCATATCATTTTAATTGCCTGTGCAGATCTCTATTGCTCCAACTTTCTAACATAGTTAAAGTGATAAGGTTCCCTCATTCTTTATTTTCTACTTGCATTTCCTTAATCCTCTACTTTCCTCTATCCTCTACTTTCCTCATCCCTCTTCATTTATTTACTTATTTATTGACCTTGTTACTTATTTATTTACCTTTTGGAGACAAGGTCTCACTATGTTGCCCAGAGGGTGTAGAACTCCTGAGCTCAAATGATCATCCCATTTTAACCTTACCTGTAGCTGAGACTACAGGTGCATGCTACTGTGCCTGGCCCTCCTCACTGATAAAACAGACATATATTCTCCAAACGCAATGCAGGAAAATTGTTTGGCACTTAATGTCACTTCACCCTGAGTTTTCTTGATGATGACTTCAATTTAATAAAATGATTTTTTGATTCATTTCTTTTTTATTATTCCTTGTGTTGCCTGATGTAATACATTGCTGTTGATGGTAAAAAGGAATTTGTTTTTCAAGTCTCTTGTTCCTTTTCTTCCATAGCTGAAGAAAAATCACACTATACCATCATCCTAAATTGAGATTCAGAACGAGTCCCACATTAAATTCACATTACAAAGTCCATGGAACAAAATAAATAGGTAAATGTAATTGAGTTATTGCTTAACCTAAAATGATTAGTGCAAAAATATATAGAGTATCCTATCTTGGTAATGATCTAACGTTTGAACAACTAATAGTTTTCCAGATATCCTTAACACATTTATCAGATTTTATCCTTCCAATAATAGGTAAGTTAGGCAGTCATAGATACCTTTGTACTTTGTGTATGTAGTATGTGCATGTATAGGTTTACATTTATATATTCATATATAATACATATTTTAGTCATAAAGATAAAAAATCTCAAGTCATAGACTTTTGAACTAACCCAAGAAGACACATATATGAAGTAACATATCAAGGGCTAGAACCCAACATTTGTGTATCTTGATTTAAACTCTACACTAGCTTTTACTTTCTAATAAAATATACAGGCACATACAAAGGAAAAAATTAAAGATCACTCACAATGCCAACCCCAAAAGATATTCAATTATCCAACAAATATATTTTAAATTCCTACTGTGCCAGGTACCATTCTTTGTCGCCAGAGAGAGCCACGGTGAAAGAAACAGGTAAAAAAATCAAAAAACATTTGTGCTCTTGTGATGCTTACATTCTAGCGGTAGTGATTTTAAAAAGCTAAAATGTGCAATATATGTTAAGTGATGACAATGATTATGGAGAAAAATGAAGCTGCTGAGATGGAAGTGTGGAATGCAGTGTTAAAAAGATCCATAATCAGGGATTGCCTCATTGAGATAATAACATTTAAGCAAAAAACTTTGTTACAAACAAAAGGTATAGTATTCCAGACATAGGTGGGACTGTCATGCTTGAAATATATCAAGGAGACCCATGTGGCTGCAGCAAAGTGAGAAGAGGTTGTAGAAGATGAGGTCAGACAAGTTGGGGGAAAAAAGGAGGAGAGGAGAAGAGGCATACAGGCCACTGACATAGGGCTTTGTAGGACTCAGCAAGGACTCTGGCATGTTTTTCAGAGTGAGAAAATTATGTCTTGTTCTGGAAAAATGAATGACATGATCTAACTTAGACAGTAACAAATCCTTCTGAATCTGGTATGGAAAATAAACTATAAATATCTGAGGGTGTAACAGCAAGACCAGTTGGGAGCTTATTGTGATAATCCAGGCTCGAGATGACAGTGGTAACAGATGTCATGAAATGATTGTGTTCCAGATATATTTCAAAGATAAAGCCAAGAGTGTTTGCACATGGAATGGATGTGTGTTGTAAGACAAAACATTTAAAGATGACTCAGTTTTGAGCCTGAACAAATAGAAGGAAGATTTGTCATAAATTGAGTTAGACTTGGGGAAGAGACAGGTTTAGGAAGAAGATTGAGTCTAATTTTATATGTGTTTAGTTTGAGATGTACTCATATAATAAAAACTGTACTCAACATCTCCAAGTGGAGTCTAGGGTTTAGGGAAAATTTTCAGGCTGGAATACTAATTTGGGATCCATAAATGTTTAAATAGTTTTAAGGTCAGGGCATACTCGATGAGCTAACCAAGAGAATGGAGGTAGGAAAACATGATCTAATAAGGGTTGAATACTGAGATAATTCAAAGATACTAACCATAAAAGTTAATTTCACCTTTCAAAAAGGTGGTTGAGTTCTTAAGTTAGCACATAAGACAAACTGTAAACATTAATCTTAAACTCCTTAAATCACCTCTAAATTTCAGTATATATGGCTTGGTTTACACCAAAGGTTAACTATGGCAATCTATGGCCATAGAACAAATCCAGGCTCCTGTCTGTCTGTGTTTGTTTTATGGCCTATGAACTAGAATTTTTTTTTTTACATTTTACATTTCTAAACGATTTTTTAATCAAATTAAGTATATTTCATCAAAATTCTATAAAATTCAGATTTCAGTGTTCATAAAAAAACTAATTACAACGCACACATGCTCATTTGTTTCTGTGTTATGTGTGGCTGTCTCAGCTCTACGACAGCAAAAGTTGAATAGGTTCAACAGACCATATGTCTCACAAAGACTATTTACTCTCTGGTCCTTCAAAAAAAAATTTGCTAACCACTGACTTATACAATTTTATACAGTTGTAGATCCATATGTATAAAAAGTATATAATTAAGAGTGTCTCTGTGTGTGTGTGTGTAAATGTGTTAGATAATTTCTTAGGGTATTTAATTTTTAAAATATTTTCAGCATTTTTTTCTTTGGAGCACACTGTTTCATTTGCCTGATTTAATTTCACTGTTCTTAGTACTATATTTGAACATCTATTTACCAAGTACATTGCGAGCATTATATTTAGTATGAATTTGTCATGCCCATTTTAGAGACAAGGATCAGAGAGATCAAATACATTATCAGAATACAAACTCGCAGAGTGGATCTGGGTTTTACTTCTGGCATCTCTTTTGTTTTTTTTTGAGACGGGGTCTTGCTCTGTCATCAGGCTGGAGTACAATCGTGCCATCTTGGCTCACTGCCACCTCCGCCTCCCAGGTTCAAGCAATTCTCCTGCCTCAGCCTCCCAAGTAGCTGGGACTACAGGTGCATACCACCATGCCCGGCTAATTTTTTGTATTTTAGTAGAGACGGTTTTCACTGTGTTACCCAGGACGGTCTCGATCTCCTGACCTTGTGATGCACCCACCTTGGCCTCCCAAAGTGCTGGGATTACAGGGGTGGGCCACCACACCCAACCTGAGATCTTTTTTAACTTTACCACAAACCCTGCCCCACCCTGTGGAGCTAAGCATGTGGGGCATCAGCTCTTGTTCCAGCCAGGTCTCCTAAAGGAAGATACCAGAGGCTTGGAGGATATTCTAAGATTTAGATTCGAAAAGTGAGTGAAATTAATTTTTAAAAAGGAAATATATATATTTTTAAATATATTTTATTGCACTTTAGGTTCTGGAGTACATGTGCAGAACATGCAGGATTGTTGCATAGGTACATACATGGCAATGCAGTTTGCTGCCTCCATCCCCATCACCTGTATCTGGCATTTCTCCCCGTGTTATCCCTCCCCCAACTCCCTACCTCCTCTCCCCCGCTGTCCCTCCCCCTAGTCCCCACCAACAAACCCCAGTGTGTGATGCTCCCCTCCCTGTGTCCATGTGTTCTCATTGTTCAACACCCACCTATGAGTGAGAACACGCAGATTTTCTGTTCTTGTGTCAGTTTTCTGAGAATGATGGTTTCCAGATTTATCCATGTCCCTACAAAGGACACAAACTCATCATTTTTTTTTTGGCTGCATAGTATTCCATGGTGTATATGTGCCACATTTTCCTTGTCCAGTCTATCATCGATGGGCATTTGGGTTGATTCCAGGTCTATGCTATTGTAAACAGTACCACAGAAGATATTAAGAAACTGTTACCTGCCTCAAGAGAGTGGAGCTGTTTAGGGAAAGGAAAAACTTATTAAATATATATATTTGCTCATTCATAAATTTATTAATTTTAAGAAGGTGGTTTTAATAGGCACTCTGCTGGTTACCGAAGATAAAATGATGAATGACACATTAAGAAATTTTCAAACTGACAAACAGGCAATTCCATTATACAAGAGATACAGTTAGGATGTGATCTCATAAGCCTGCTATAATATAATAAAATGCTATAGTTTTTATTTTTTAAAGAATATATTTGAGTATTCATTACTAATGTTTGAAACTTAAACATCCAGTCAATAAACATGCCCCTGCCTAGCATGCCTTTTGTTGCACAGTTTTTGGACTTGATTGCAACTTACCTATGATAAGTTCCTGAAGATCTAAGATCTTCTTGAATTTGTGATCTGAAATCGTGGCTACAACATTGATATATACAGTGAATGAAGTTCATCGCTAATTACTGATATATTCTGATATAGATATACTGATATATTCAGAAAAGGACAGGAGTCCTTCCAGGGATTTTGGTTGCATGAAATGAGATAATAGTTTATGAAGATATTTTGGAGAAAAAAAAAAAAGTTATGAGCTATTCAAGCTTGGGAAGATAGCTGATCTGTTTTTACTGTGACTAATTGAACTCCTGAGAAGAACATTTTGCATTTTGAGAGGATATGTTATTCTGTCACTTGTGTCTATTTATAGACAGAATATTTCAGTAAGTGGCACCTTAGTGGCTTAGAAATATGAATACAGCTCTGAAGAGACACTATTTTCTCTCTCCTTGTGAGTCTTGTGACCCATTACTTGATAGAATTTGTTTCTAAGAATAATTTTATATATATTGTCTCTGATCTTTACAAATTCCTTACTAGGTAGTGTCATTAACCTCTGTCTAAAATTTTCTGCTTTTAAAACACAAAAGACTGTTTGCAAATTGCATAATCACATAGCGGGAATTTGCAAAATGTAATGAAAATTAATACTACATAGTTAACAAATAGAAGGAGTTCTTGCTTGTTGACTGGCCTGACAAAGACTTCTGGCAAACCGTTATATTGCTGTTCTGTCATCCTTTTATCTTCCAACTAACAAATAACATTCTGACAGTGTTAAAGAACATCAGAATTTTTCTGCAGAAAACAGCCCTGAGCTGACATCAATGCTTTCACAAAGGAATAAAATAAAACTGAAGATGTTAGCTTGACATCATGGGGAAAAATTGTTGAAATGTATTTACATCTAAATCCATTATCCCATTTAATCTTCACAAAAACCCTATGATGTAAGTGTTGTCTTCATTTATCCTATGAAGATTCCAGCTCAAGATAGTTTAATAAAGCCTGTGGATACATAATTAAGAAATGGTGGGAAAACAACTAGACCTAGGTCTTATTCTATTCTTTTGTTCCCTTTAAATGATAAGATCTTGCAGTACTACCACCCTTCCAACCAGAAAATCTAAATTCTCTTATTTCTAGAGCATCTCATTATGCCATCACCATTAATGATTAATAGTACAGATAAGAATTAGTGCAACTTGCTGCAGTGAATAGAATTCTAGAAAGGTATATTTTGAATTATAGATGGAGAGAGAAGGAAAGACACATTTTGAGCTTTTAGGAGAGTTAACTGGGAATTGTTGATGGGATACATGACCACTGGAGGACATCTTAGGACTCCAAGCACTGTGTGGTTAAAAATAAGGGCAAAATGAGACTTAGGAATTCTCTAATAAAAAAAAGAAAAAAAAATAGGGGCAAAAATACAAAGAAACTCAGAATATTGGGCTGTTGCTAAAAAAACAAATTCCAGATGCTTTACAACTTTATCTCTAATTAGAAATGCCTTGGGATCCACTATGTGGGGAATTAAAACAACAAGGGCAGAAATTCTTAGAAGCAGCTTTTGTATATCTCCTGAAATAAGGCTTTCAAAAAAACCTTAGATAAATACATGCTTCACTCCTAAAGGTACTGTTGATTAATGAGTGATTCATTCTTGCCACTGCTATTCTTTCTTGACTTCTTAGTAGCTGGAAAGTGCACAATAATCCTGAAACACATAGAGCATAAGACAGATTGTCCCTAAGATCAAGAATAACTTCACAAAAGGATTCAAGCTCACCAGATGGTTCAATAATTTTCCATATTACCCAGAATGAAGTGTTCCTCCTTAGAAGAAGTAACCATCCACTGTTTACAATATCAAAGATTGGAACTAACCCAAATGCCCATCAATGATAGGCTGGATTAAAAAAAAATGTAGCACATATATACCATGGAATACTATGCAGCCATAAAAAAGGATGAATTCATGTCCTTTGCAAGGACATAGATGAAGCTGGAAACCATCATTCTCAGCAAACTGATGCAAGAACAGAAAACCAAACAACATGTGTTCTCACTCATAAGTGGATGTTGAAAAATGAGAACACATAGGACACAGGGAGGGAAACATCACACACTGGGGCCTACTAGGAGGTGGGGACTAGAGGAGGGACAGCAGGGGGTGGGGGGAATTGGGAAGGAATAACATTAGGAGAAATACCTAATATAGGTTATAGGGGGATGGATACAGCAAACCACCATGGCATGCATATACCTGTGTAACAATGCTGCATGATCTGCACATGTACCCCAAAACTTAAAGTATAATAAAATAGCCATCTAGGAAAGTTGTGGCTCAGGAGAGTATATTCTGTGATACTGAAAATGTTCTATAAATTTATACTGTTCAATATAGTAGTTACTAGCTATATCTGGCTTCTGAGTGTTTAAAATGTGCCTCGATTGATTAAAGAACTGAATTTTAAATTTTACTTAATTTAAATTAATTTAAATTTAAATGTAATTATTTGGACAGCACAGTTCTAGAATAAAGGATGATATGCTTGATCCAGAGCATATCCTAAAGTTGAATTGATTTTGAGACCAACTGAGTAATGTTTGAGTGATACAAACTCCTAATTGTAGAAATTCAGTCTCTTCTGGGAACTCCACCTAAATCTGGAATGGAGATCCTTGGAGATAACTCATGACTATCATCATAGTCTCAGGTACAAATGCTTATTTCTATTGTAAAGACTTTCAGGTAAGAATTTTCAGACAATCTTCTCATTCACTTCTTTAGCAATCAGTAGGACCTTTTATTGTAATATTCTCAAAAGAATAAAAGCTAAAGAAAACATTTGTAAATATAATCTTTCTACCCCATCCAAATTATCCTAACCCTTTATTCAAAATTTCCATTTTAGCCTGTAGTAACACTCTATTCTATATAATTGAAGCTCACATATTAATATTTTTCCTACAGTGCAGCATCATACGAAGTATAGATCTTTTAGTCCTGAGACTCAGGTTCAAGCTTAGCTCAAGTCTTTCTGAATTTAGGAAAACCATTTAACCTCAGTCACTTTCAGTATTCTCATCTATAAAAGGGAAATGATATTTATGTGGTTTACAGAATTCTTGAAGGAATTAAATAAGATATATTTATGTATTTATTTTAAAGAAGAAATAAATGCTTTACAAAAACTAAATAAAATGCTAGGAAAATGTCAACAAATATAACTGTCAACCATCTATCCTTTCTCTCACAGACTGACCCTTCTTCCCATTTCTAAAGTTATATCCTGATGTAGTTTGGCTACCAAACTCATCTTGAATTGTAGCTCCCATAATTCCCACATGCTGTAGGAGGGAGCCCATGGGAGATAATTGAATTGTGGGAGTGATTTCCCCCATACTGTTCTCATGGTAGTGAATAAGTCTCACGAGATCTGATGATTTTACAAGGAATTTCTTTTCCTTGGCTCTTATTTTCCCTTGTCTGCCACCATGTAAGGTGTACCTTTCGCCTTCCTCTATCATTGTGAGGTCTCCCCCCGCCACCTGGAACTGTGAATCCATTAAATCTCTTTCCTTTATACATTACCTGGTCTCAGGTATGTCTTTATTAGCAGCCTGAGAACAGACTAATGCATGTCACCAATAATATCCTATATGCACATAGAACATTATATTTGCAATCTGCTTTTAAATATAATACTGCATGTATTTATTGCCTAATGCTACTTAGATTCTCTCCTAGACCCTGGTTGAATAGCCATGCAAATTACATCTTCTAGAAATAGTCTCAAAATAGATTGGATACATAATTGTGCACAGTAACCAACCGTGGGTTTCGTGCATTCTCATTCTGGTATGAAAATTTTTGTCAACTACTCCAAAGCTGTTAATCTAATATCTGATTATTTTAAATAGTATTTCTAGTTAAAAGTAATATACCTTATTCAGAAAATTTGAAAGTTAGGGAAAATACTGCTAGAAAGCTAGCATTTCATTGGACATTATCACCAGCAATAATTAATTAAACGTTAAAATAATTAACAAGTAGTTAATGCTATAATATTTTACTTTCTATGCTTGGGTCAATAAATTCTAGACATTTTGCTTTTTGTCAATAGTTTTATTCCCTCTTCTATATATGCTGTATCCTTGCTTTTGCCCATTTATTTGTCAGGACCTTAGTATATTGATTATCAACTCATGGGAGCACATACTATATAAAAGATGATGATACCATTCGATCTTTCATGTTTGTTATAATATTTTATTCCAAATTCCTTTTTAAACTTTTAAACATAATTTGAGAATCTAATTTTAAAATTTTTATGTATTTAAATATGCAATTATGTTTCCTCATTTTTTTCTATCTCTTATTTTGTAAATCATCTGCTTTCTGGTAATTTGACCAATTGTCAAATTTGGTCTCTCCATACCAGTATGTCACCTATAGATTTTGTTTTTTCTCAACTCTGTCTTTGTTCATAATATTGGAGCAAATACAATTAAGAGCTCACATTCTATGACAAAGTCGTAGAAGGAAAATATTTTGTCTTTTCAATTCTTCCCAACTTGAAATGATGAACAAAGTTTATAATCATAGATTTTCAGTGAAGGCAAAAGGGACTAGCCACATACTGCTGTAGGCATGTGGTATGTGTGACCTTCTTTCATGTTCGCCACAACTCTAAGAAGTAGGGTTTTGTTTTGTTTTGTTTTGTTTTTTTTTGAGACGGAGTCTGGCTGTGTCGCCAGGCTGGAGTGCAGTGGTGCAATCTCAGCTCACTGCAACCTCCGACTCCCTGGTTCAAGTGATTCTCCTGCCTCAGCCTCCCGAGTAGCTGGGATTTCAGGCATGCAGCACCACACCCAGCTAATTTTTGTATTTTTAGTAGAGACAGCATTTCACCATGTTGGCCAGGATGGTCTTGATCTCCTGACGTCCTGATCCACCCGCCTCAGCCTCCCAAAGTGCTGGGATTACAGGCGTGAGCCACCATACCCAGCCTGAAGTAGGTGTTATTACTTACATGCTAAGAAAGTGAGGCTATGAAGGTCTAGGTAACTTGCTAAGATCATACTGCTAGAAATTAGTGGATCTGGCTTCCTTATCCAGGTTCAGTTGGCTCAAAGTCAGTATGCTTTTCCTTAGACTGTGATACTTGGAAGGCCACTTACCTTATCAGAAGTGTTTTTTTAAAAATCAAGTACATCTATATTAATGATTCTGTAATAACCAGTAATTATTAAACTGTACTGAGAAGCAGTTTCTGCTTAAGACCTGTCATGCTTTATCTTATTTGAAATTGACTATAATTCTATAGCATTGTATTATATCCCTGTGTTAAAGATGAAGAAACAGAGGCCCAAGGTCACAGAATTTCCAAGTATTGGAGAGAGGTTTATAACCTTGGTCTTGCTTCTAACTCCTGACCCTTAACCACTGTACAATCCTGCTTCAAACTACTATGTATTGTATCATACTTTAAGAGTGGGAAGACCTACCCAAATGAATGGCTACCTAAACAGCTTCTTTAGCATATTTTTAAAATTAGGCACTTGTAACATATTCACTTCCAATTGAATAGTGTTAATAGTGTTTAATAGTTTCTCAGTGTTAAAGTGTGCTTTGTTCATTGGTTGGTTGGTTTGCTTGTTTTAAGTACACTTTCTGTTAGTCAGAGTTTAGAGTCAAAAGGGAAGAAACACCCACACAGTCTTAGGTTTCCTGGCATGTCCTAGAGCTCCTTTGAAAAATGTGTTCATTCCCTCCTGACAGGAGCACTGACCCTGAGTCTACCATATTCATAACAAAGCCACAGCATCTATTTTATGTACAGGGCTGGCCCATCTCTAATGTGCTATGACTTGCTTCCCAAAGGTGCGTCTCAGCAGGGGAATCTATTTGAGGAAGTCCCGATGTCATTTTATACTAGCTGGTAGGAAAACCTTCACAAAGCCCTCTTTGTCACTTTTATTCTACAAGGTCCTGGAAATGCACTTGAATATCTAGCGCTCCGGAGTTTGCATGTTATTCAGAGGTGAGCATTCAGGATGAAAGCGCATAGTCAGAATCAAACAGAGCCTTTCCAGAACTTTTTAAAGGGTCATGAAAATGAAAAGACTAGTGAATTCTTTCAGATAATTCTACCTTTCTGCATTTCTCACTAGTTTTTAGAAATGAATACCAAAATTTCAAGGTAACATTTGTTGCAGGTTCACTAAAATACTTTAAATACCAAATTATTTACAATTACCACAACATTTAAAAGATCGTAACAACTCATGTACACTCTATTAATCAAATGCATTTTTAGAGTACCAAGAATGTTTCCACAAATGTCCACATGAGCAGTCGTCAATAAACAGGCATGTATAGTATAATCCAAGGAGAGATCTATAAAACAAGAGCCTAAGGATCTACATTTAATTATCATCATTAATTATTAGACACATAATTGATGGGATATCTCATTAGATTTACCCTGTTACATTTTCCTATCCATAAACGTGGATAAAATACAACTGTTTTAACTGGCTTACAAAAACATTGCAAGGATCATCTAAGTACCACCTAAAATAGTTTAAAGCATCTTTTTTTAATGAAAGAAACTAATTTCTAGGTTTTTTCCTCCCTGACCAAAATATAGGTGAACAAGTTATAAGTCTTGAATCAAATATATATCCCTTAGAAATTGGAAAAGTCACAGTGTTCTATTGCATAAAATCAAATTATTCACAAAAAAACATTACTGTTAGGTCAAACATTAAAGCTGCCACAAGTCATCTTTTAAGATGTGGATGAGCATGGCAATTTATTATGAAATCATTCAAACTGGGAAAGGCCTTAGAAACAGATGTAAATCCAAACCCTAGGGTGACACAGGTGCAGAGAGAGAAGCCAGGAAGGGGGAGATGGGCATATCCAGAATCAGATGCTGGGATGATGTCCAATCTAGTAAGCACACTTAATAACCTAAATCTCTGGACATTGATAAATAAGTGCCATCCAGGCCCACAGGCAATGTAAATTGGGTCCATTGTTAAGTAACTCAGTCTTGCACATGTTTGCAGAGAATGGCAATGCTGGATGGAAAGCAGAAGTAGGAACATATTAGAAGAATCCAGTGGAACTATCAGGAATCTGGACATTAGACTGTGAAGTTCAAACATAGATGTCAGTTCTAAGTTTTGCTAAGAGCAAGGCAGAGTTTAGGTAACCTAAAGTCTGTGGGATTCAAGGACAAAAGAATAAACCAGAAGCAATTCTATCAAAAATAGAACATTAGTTCAGAGTGGTAATAGTAGTATGACTAATTTATCCATTTGTGCATTCAACAAGTATCCATTAACTCCCTGTGATTGTTAATATTGAGTGTCAACTTGATTGGATTTAAGGAGGCAAAATATTGTTCCTGGTTGTGTCTGTGAGGGTGTTGCGAAGGAGATTAACATTTGAGTCAGTGGACTGGGAGAGGCAGACCCACCCTGAGTCTGAGTGAGCACCATCTCATCAGCTGCCAGCACAGCTAGAATAAAGCAGGCAGAAGAACATGGAAGGACTAGACTGGCTGAGTGTGCTGGCCTTCATCTTTCTCCCATGCTGGATGCTTCCTGCCCTCCAACATTGGACTCCAAGTTTTTCAGCTTTTGTACTCTTGGACTTGCACCAGCAGTTTGCCAGGGGCTCTTGGGCCTTCGGCCACAGACTGAAGTCTGTACTGTCAGTTTCCCTACTTTTGATTTTGGGACTCAGACTGGCTTAGTTGATCCAAAACTTGCAGACAGCCTATTGTGGACTGTGAGTCAATACTCCCTAATAAACTCACTTTCCTGTATGTATCTATCCTATTAGTCCTATTCCCTCTAAAAAACCCTGACTAATACACACCCTACTATGAACAAATGAATATGTTTCAGGAATGTGTGGTAGGGGAAGGTACAGTAGCCCTCCTATTCTCATATTCTACCTAGGAGACAAATGTGTGAACAGAGTGCAATTAGCATTGTATGGCAGCAGTGACAGTCAGTGGGGACCAGGCAAAAACTTTCCAGAGAACTTCACACTTGAAGCATGTCTTCAGTGACGAGTAGAAACTAGCAGTTCTACTTTGAAGAATATTTAAAGAAGAAAATGTGTGTTTTTAAATGCCTGTTTTATTGGAGAACAGTAAACAGTTTGATATTGATGAAGATTAAGGTATTTGTGGGAAATGCAGTGGAGCTGGTGGCAGGCTAGTTGGGGACACAGGATTTGCAGCTGCAGACAGGAAGCTAACAGGTCCATGAAGGTTGATGTGTGCCATGTAGAGCTCTAGTCTGTGTCATGAAGCACATGGGGAGGCCCTGAAGGATTTGCAACAAGGAATGACTTGGCACTTTGGCTCTGATTCAATCAAAGCATTGATGGCCAGGCTGTGGAACTTCTCTTGGAAATGGTGTCATTAAGCTTGATTTTTATTATTTTGAAAGATCTCAGAGCTGAAGAATTTCTCATTTGGAAATATGAGTTAACTTTATAATACTCTTCTTGCATCTTGCAGATGTTTGCAGTTGTGAGCTTCAAGAACTGAATTGAAAAAATGCAATAAAGACCAGAGCTCTATAAGATCAGTCTATCACTTGTACACAATAAATTTTCTATAAGATCATATTGATCCATGTATCTATCACAAGGAAAAATACAGGTTCTAAACACTTTGATCAATAAAACAAGTAGTTTTATATATGCATATAAAAAAGGAAGAAATAAACACATTATTAATTAAGCATAGATTATAAAAGCTTCACCACAGGGTTCATTTTTCTTTGAAACAAACTACAAGATGCGCCATCTTTTAGGAAATCTAATTATTTCATGTGAAGTTTTGCTATATTTTAGCTCCATGAGGAAAATTTTTCTTTTATACTTTTTCAGTGTCATTTGATAATACAAATTAGTTCATATATTCTTTTAATTCAGACAGTGTACTTACACAATTTTATTTGGTTGCAATGTTCATAATATGACACTAAAAATTAGTATCCCTTTTAATAAGTTAAAGTTCAAGGAAATAGAAATACCCAGTATTGCTGCACCTGCCTCAATCCCATTTCTTTACATGAACCAGCCTCATCTATGCACGAATAATCAATAAAACTGAACCATGGATATGCCACTGCAGTTGGCCTTCCATAGCTCTGCATGACCTGCTTGTGTTCTGGGCCAGTTTTTAAGATTATGCCAAGACTTTTTTCCCCCAAAACTTGTCTTTGAGTCTCGGGTAGCTAAAACAGGTATTTACGTTCACTTCAGAAAAGTAAAGTCCATAGCTATTTATTGAATGCTTGCTAATATTGTTAATCAGACACAGTTGTAGGTGCTGTTCATGCATTATCGCTTGTAAGGTCCATAATCCATGAGGTAGGTAATTTTATTAATCCCAGATAACAAAGGAGAAATCTGAGGCTCAGAGAAGTGAAATAACTTCCCAAAGTCACCCATGAAAGAAGCAGCTGTGCAGAGCTTGAATCGAATGCTAGTCAGGATCCATGGCTCATAACCTTGCCAACACCACATTCCCCTTATTCGATGGTCAATAGTATAAGAAATGTTTCCCACACTACATAAGTTTCTTCAGTGTACCTCATAGGGTAAGCACTTTCAGTGTGCCTCCCACTTAGGGTACCTAGTCAGTGTCCTCACTTGCTGTCTTTCAGCTCTACCTACAAAAATTTATTTAGCCTCCCTTTTCTCTGTGTAGACTTTGGGAAGTCCAGCACAGTCTAACTGCAAGCATCTCCTTTTGTCAGCATCAAGTTAGGCTTACTGTTAGTATCCTCCAAACTTTTTGCTCTGGTTTGCTAGCAGATGGAGTCTAATTTTGACAGTTACTCAGTAATAGAGCGCTGGCCTTTTTCTCTAGTGACTTGGTAGTTCTTTGAAGAAAGTCATGGGAAGATTATGAGCTTTACACTACAATGACCTGAATGCAAACGTCAAATCAGTCATTTATTGTGCAGCTTTTATCAAGTGACTTGACCTCTTTGAGCCTCAGTTTATCATCTGTATAATGGATATTACATACTTCATTAGGTTTTTTGTCAATTTAAATACTGAATATAGAGAACCTGTATATATTCATGGAACCCCTGTATAGTTAGCACTCAATGAACATGCCTTCTTATAAATGTTAAAAAATTATATTCACTTAAAAAATAAATTGGGTATGTCTGAGGTTTACGCATGATGTTATGGGATACATAGAGATAGTAAAGTGGTTACTACAATGAAGCAAATTAACATATCCATCACCTCACATAGTTACCTGTATGTGGTGTGAGGTATGTGTGGGAAATGCAGTGGAGTTGGTGACAGGGTAGTTGGGGGCACAGGATTTGCAGCTGCAGAGAGAGGAAGCTTAGAGGTCTTGAAGGTTCATGTGTGCCATGTAAGAGCTCTAGTCTCCATCATGAAGCACATGGGGAGCTAAAATCTAGGTATTTAAGAAAGATCCCTAATATAATACAAATTTATTAATAATAGTCCTCAGGTTGTATATTACATCTCTAGACTTGTTCATCCTACACATATGCTACTTATATTCTTTGAATGATATCTCCCCATTTTCTCTCCTCCACCCTCATCCCTGGTAACCCCAGTTTTATTCCGTATGTTTGACCTTTTTTATTTTAATTCCACATGTAATTGAGATCATGCAATATATTTTCTTCCTGTATCTGGCTTGTTTCACTTAGCATAATGCCCTCCAGATCTATCCATGTTGTGGCCAATGGCAGGATCTCCTTTATTCTTGCTGAGTAATATTCCATTATGTAGGATGAGTATATATTGAGATACATACTCATCCTACACAAATCTCAATAAAAATAATTTATCCAGTTGACTTTGGTTATGTCCATATTTTGGCTATTGTGAACAATGCTGCTGTAAACATGGGAATGTAGATGTCTTTACAAGGTGGTGATTTCATCTCCTTCAGGTATATATCAAGAAAAGGGATTGCTAGGTTACATGGTAATCTATTGTTAACATATTTAAGAACCATCATACTGATTTCCATAATAGCTATATTTTCACCAACAGTGAATAAGGGTTTCCTTTTTCTCTCTGCCCTCACCAACTTTTGCTATCACTTGTCTCTTTGATAATAGCCATCCTAATGGGTGTGAGGTGATACCTTGTAGAGGTTTTCATTTGCATTTCACTGATTATTAGAGACACATTTTCATACACCTGTTGGTATTTTCATGTCTCCTTTGGAGAAATTTCTGTTCATGTCCTTTGCACATTTTTTAATTGGATTGTTTTTCTGCTATTGAGTTGTGAGGGTTTTAAATTTTGGATATCAATCCCTTATCAGATAAGTGGTTTGCGAATATTTTCCCACTCCACAGGTTACTTTTTAATTTTGTTGATTGCTTCCTTTGCCAAACATATGCCTTTTATTTTGATGTTGTCCCCCTCCTTTTTTCATTTTTGCATTTTTAGCTGAGCTTTTGGTGTGATATCAAAAAAAAAAAAATCATTGCCATGGCCACATCAACGAGTTTTTCCTCTGTTCTCTAAGACTTTTATGGTTTCAGATCTCACATTTAGGTCTTTATCCATTTTGAGTTAATGTTTGCAGGTGGTGTAAAATAATGGTTCAATCTCATTTTTTTGAATGTGGAAATTCACTTTTCCAAGAACCATTTATTGAAGAGACTACCCTTTTCCCTATTGTGTTCTCTTTGTGTCCTTGTTGAAAATTAGCTGATCACAGATGTTTGGATTTATTTCTAGGTTCCCTCTTCTATTCCATTGGTCAATGTTTCTGTGTATATGCCAGACATCATACTTGAAGACATCGTATTTTGTGATTTCAAATTATTATAATTTGTAATCTTACTTTTCCACAGCAATTCTCTGTACTGTTTCTTCATGTCTGGCTTCTACTTGAATGCCACTTTTTCTATACATTGAATTTTCCTTTTCTAATTTTTCTGTGATATTAACTTTCCACCTGATTGGACTTCTGCCATTGCCTGCCATAACCCTTCTCAGTCAGAAATTAGATTCAGCTGGACTTGAACCACAATCCATTTAATTCTTACCTTGTCTTTTGTGGACTGATTTTGGATTTACAAATGACCTTAAGCTTTAGTCCCAACTCAACTGCTAATAGAATAATACACAGCAGCTTTGCCCCCACACCCAGCCACATGTTTTGCCTCTTCCCAAGCTCAGGTTGTGTAGCCTGTGATATTCATAGCTGACCAAGTACTTTTGGACATGCCATCTCATTTAATTTTTGCAGTAATTCTTTTGAACTGTAACAGGTCACATGAGGTAATGGAGACTTGCTTTTTAAAAATATTTAGTTGAACCACATGACATGGCTGATAGTTGGATATCTTTAACCTACAAAAACAATTTCCTAGGATTCAATCTAATACTTCCTTGAATATGCAAGACATGAGTTCTTAGTTTTAGTTCACAAAGTGCATCAGCACAGGTACATGTAAATGTCACACTTCATTCTGATATTATTGTATTTGCCACACTAAAATGAGGAAAGGCATCTTACATTTTCTCTTTGGCAGGAAGCACAGGATCCAAGGGACTGATGCTGTCTCAATGTCATCAGCTGGCACAGCATGAACCCAGTTCAGCTTGTTGCTTCTCTTCTAGAACTCTAAAGCTAAATTCCTGGTCATGCTCAAAATCTTACTAGATGTTCTTGTGTAATCTTATTTCCATTAATACTTACTCAGTTGCATGTTCAGTATGAGGACTGGTAACATTTTGTGAAAACATATAGGAAGCTTTGGACTGTAGTAACCAATATATCCTTAGTACAAGGCCTGACACATAGTAGGCACTTAATAAATCTTCTGAAGTGTTACATAAATTAAAAACTAATAAATCAGGTACTACTTAATGGGTAGTGTATATATATTTTACTTTAATTATGTGAAATAGTTTTATATCTACTATATTGATAAAAATAGTAACCTGAGAGTAAGGATTCGCAAACATCAGAGTTGTGTCTGTTCAAATCTGTGGTTATTTCCTCTGATATTTCATGTTACCTAGGACTTTAATTTTTTCAAAATAGATAAAGTGACAAGTACATCAATGAGACATTGTGCTTTGGGCACTTTATTTAAAAGTTTTGGCCAGGCGCAGTGGCTCATTATAATCCCAGAACTTTGGGAGGCCAAGGCAGGCAGATGACCTGAGGTCAGCAGTTTGAATCAAGCCTGGCCAACATGGCAGAACTCTGTCTCTACTAAAATACAAAAATTAGTCTGGTGTTGTGGTGGGCACTTGTAGTCCCAGCTACTTGGGAGGCTGAGGCAGGAGAATCTCTTTAACCTGGGATGTGGCAGTTGCAATGAACTGAGATAACGCCACTGCACTCCAGTCTGGGGGAAACTCTGTCTCAAAAACAACAACAACAAAAAAGGTTTTAAAGTATTTTCATTGATTTTTTTTTTATATAACTACTTCCAAGGACTTCTCAAATATTCTTGAGTCTCAAAAGTTTTTCTTCCTAAATGCAAGAAATTATGCTTACATTTTAATTAACTACAAAGCTCACTTTTAACATGAAAGAAAAGTGTAGTTTTTGTACGAATATACTTTCACTGAAGTTGTGATCAAAGATACATGGAAAAGTACCACAAAAATAGTGTTCATGCTTTAATTTACAAAAAACATTGGGTGCCTTTAACCTTCTTTTTTTTTTTTTTTTTGTTTGTTTGTTGTTTTTTCTCTCTTTTTTTTTTTTTTTGTTTTTTTTTTATTACATTTTAGGTTTGGGGGTACATGTGAAGAACATGGAAGATTGTTGCATAGGTACACACATGGCAGTGTGATTTGCTGCCTTCCTCCCCCATCACCTATATCTGGCATTTCTCCCCATGCTATCCCTCCCCAACTCCCCCACCCCCCCCACTATCCCTCCCCTTTTTTCCCCCGACAGACCCCAGTGTGTGATACTCCCCTCCCTGTGTCCATGTGTTCCCATTGTTCAACACCCGCGAACCTTCTTCTTAGGATGTCATTACATAATTCAAATAATTTCTAAAACCTAGTTGATAAGTGTGATGTTTGGGGAAAACAGAAGTTTGCAATCTGTATCAAACCAACTGTCCATATATTCTCCATATTGAGGGCAAACACCCTAAATGATTTTCAGATTTGTGAGGATTTCTTCTTAAATATTTTTCAACACATCCTAACAGTGATGTTACCTTTCCTCTATCCTGTGTATAAAACAGTACATTTCCCTCAAACTTTTTTGAAAATTTTCAGTTGACTGAACTTTACAGTGAACAACCATACCCAAGCACCTGTACTCTGCTATTAATATTATACTGTATATGGATTTCAAAGCAAATTGCAGCCATCAGTACACTTCAGTACATTTAATACTTAAATATCTATAGTACCAACTAGAATTAATATTTCTATAGAAGTTTCTTCACATGAAATTTATATACAATCAAATATACACATCTTAAGTGGATATTTGCTGAGTTTTGACAAATGTATACAGTTGTGTAAATAAACACCCTTTTCAGAATACAGTACGTCACCATCACTCCTGAATATTTCCCCATGCTCTTTAAATGACAATTTCATCCTCTCAAGAGCAGCCGTAACTGTGATGCTTTTGCACCATGGATTAGTTTTGCCTGGTCTAGAACTTCATGCAAATGAAATCAGACAGTAGGTACTCTATATTGTAAGGCCTGTTTCACTCACCAATTGTTTTGAGATTTATCTGTGACACTGCATGTTTGAGTAGTCTCTTTCCCTCTATTCCATAGTAGCATGCCATTGTACAAATATACAATAGTTTGTTTATCCATTTTGTCTTTAATGTTTATTTTATCATTAGTTTTACCAATTTAAGAAAATATACAGTTCAGGTATTTGCCTAGAAGGTAAAAAAACTCTCAAATTCCTAACAAAATGGATTTAAATTATTTAAACATAATTTAAAGTAATAAAGGATGTAAGAATTCCCAAAAGTTGAAGGTACCATGATTTCTGCATTGGAATGGATACAAGAGACTTGTGGTTACATAAATGTAAGCAAACTGATCATTCTTTATAATGCTGGTCCTTGAAATGTTCAAATGTTCATGTGTATTTGCACTACTTTTTTTATTCATCTCTGTATTCTGGTAATGCTTGAAATACTTACTGGTCGACCATGGACTTAATTTTTTGGCTTAGTTGGTTATTTATACTATTGTTCCTCGAGGAAAATACCATGTCTTCCTTAATAAAAACTGACGGTGGTGGGGGAGGAGTCCCAAGGTTTCAGATAAGACATGTTTAATTCTAGGCACCTAATAGGTATTTAGGATTTGTTTATAAGTACTATTGACAAGGGCTGCAAATACCCTGAAATTTCATTACTCATATAGATTGACAGTGAATCTCCACTATTATTTCAGATGATGTCAATTATCTTCTCTCTTTAGGCAAATGTAATTTATCTTAAATTAAGCCTTGTGAGAAATGAATAGCAACTTTGCAACTCTAGTTGGCATTGTTTCAATAGAAACATAAGAGATATATTTCAGATTTTGCTGAATGATACTCCAGAATGTATTTCACATATTACAGTGCAATCCACCTTTTAAAATCTCACATAAATGCATATATGATATGATAACAGCTTATTGTAGAACTGGGAAAAGTAAGTTGTTCATTATCATTACTCCTAATATGTGTAACTGATAACCCCAGAGTTTATTTATAAATATAATAAGTATTTCTCACAACGTCGACAAGATAGTTTTTAATTTGAGAGACTGCATAAAATGAGTACTTTCCCAACACCCATTCAGGCAAAATTATCCACTCAATAATCATGTTCTAGAGCTGTAGACACTGTGTTCTTAGATTGGATTGTTTTTGATAATGGACTGTGAGGTCATGTTTTTCTCTTTCTACCAGTGTACCAAGAAGAGGTTTTAAAATTTTCCTAGTTAGTGATAGGAATCTCATTCTGGACCTTCTGACTTTCTTTCTGCCAGTATCTTTAGTTGCCATGTGTTCTTATTGAGAACAGAATTTATCATCAGGTTCCCTTTGAAGTTAAAATGGCTTCAAACACTCAATTTGATTAAATTTAGATTTGATATTACTAAACCTCTACTAAACACAATTTCAAATGATTTCTCTTTGATGACTCTTCTATTACTATTGGTGAGATAAACTTCTCAGAAGTGGCTTAAAATCTGTTTGCTTTATTTTTCGACAAAGTTATCTACAGATTTGCCCATTAGCTTTCTCCTATTAATCAAGTAAATTTAAATCTAACTGCTAAGTAGGTTTTTCTTAGAACTCTTTTTAAAAAACTGTTGAAATGTGGCTCAGGTCGATTATTCCGATTTTCTAAACTCAGACTCTAAAATTGTGGGTTTTCATTTAAGAGTCTGAGAATTGCTTGTGTTCAATTTGCTCAGATTGGATTTTAGTTATGAAAAATCTAGACACATGGAAAAGTGCTTTTTAATCAGTTATTGAAATCAATATAGCAAAGCAATACATGAGAAATTATTTGAAAAAATTTTACAGGGTGAGTGTCACAGTATCTTCTACATGAATCCCCATTTAATATCTTACCTGAGGTACTGCCATTAGTTAACTTTTTTATTACCTTTGCTGTATCTAATCTATATTTATGTTTCTTTAAATTGATTTTCAATCTTCTTACACTTTTAACTGAGCCTTAAACTATAAAACTGTATGTTGATGCATATTTTTCAAATGCACATTATACTTTGCTGTTAACACGTAAATTGAGAACCATGTACTGCCTGTACTTATCATGTCTTCCAATAGACTAGGAAAAGCTTTTGGTTGTCTCATATGACCTATATAAATAAAGACATTTGACAATACCTGTTTTTATTAACTCGAAGATTGATTGAAATGAAATAAAGCTGTGAGAACTTAGTGTTATCAAAAAGAATATTATATTGGATAGTACATGAACTAGAAATCTACTAATTTGTTTTTTACCTCTTGCTTGCAATATCGTTTTGGGTACATACATTTCTAAGGTCAAATCAGTTGCTTCATCTACAAGTTAGAGACATAGAATCATTAAAATCTCTAAGATCTCTTCTTGGAGAGTCAAAAATACTTTGTAGCACTCCTGGATGACTTATTTGGGGCAATATGTGTTCTAAGCTATATTGCTGTTATTTTTTTGTTTCCTTGTATTACTGCTGAGTATTAACCTTTAATTTTCATATTTCATGTGAGTTGTCTTCTCTTTATTTTGTTTTGTTTTTTTTGAGACGGAGTCTTGCTCTTGTCGCCTAGGCTGGAATGCAATGGCATGATCTCTGTTCACTGCAACCTCTGCTTCCTGGGTTCAAGCGATTCTTCTGCCTCAGCCTCCTGAGTAGCTGAGGCAGCCGCCACCACACACAAATAATTTTGTATTTTTAGTAGAAATGGTGTTTTGCCATGTTGGCCAGGCTGGTCTTGAACTCCTGACCTCGTGATCCACCCATCCCAGCTTCCCAAAGTGCTGGGATTATAGGCATGAACCAGCATGCCCAGCCGAGTTGTCCTCTCTTTATTAGAGTTTGATATTTGGCCTGGGGTTCCAGTTCTCCTGCTTTCTCATTTGACTGTATGCACAATGTAAGAAGTGGGGTGTTGCTGACTTTTAAGGCATGCAAATTATTTCGCTAGGTGAGTTTAGTCACTAGCAGGTGGTAATCATGAGGCATTGTGCATAGTGGATGACAACTGCAGAAAGACCTGACTTGTATCTTTTCTATGACATTAGGCAAGCCTCCATGGTGTCACCTGAAACAAATCCTCTGATCCTCCATGGTGTCACCTGAAACAAATCTTCATTTAGTGAAGGGTATGGGTCAAGGGATGACTGGTCATTCACTGGGATAGTCATGATACTCATAATACCCCAATATCAGTCAAATTTGACATTCATCTGCAGTGATGGCAGAAGTAGGTGGATAACATTGGTCTTTCAGTGTGTGCTTCAGAGCGTAAAGAATGATGGTTTGCAACTATTATGTTCAAATGGGCCTTATAAAATAGCCTAATAATTAAATGACTAAATCAAATGAAACTACATATTTTAAAACTTTTTTCTTTATTTAAATTTACCAAATTATCACTTTTGATCTTCTATACTGAGTTTCTAACTTAGCACAATTTGTGTGTATCTGAGTTTTGAGTGGACTATGCCCTTCTAAACTAATAATTCTATTGAATATATTGCCCATTGCTTATGGAATATTTGACATCTTGAAATTCTCATCTGATTTGCTTTGCTCTTACACAAATTACATGTGCTATGCATATATATATAGAAACGAAGCTACTGTTTCAAACAGCAAGTTCTCTTCCCATGGAAGTGTGATCCAGTTATCTTTGATATTTCATTTCCCCTAAATATCTTTTAGCAAATCTCACATCTTAGTGTTGTCATTTTCTTATAATGTGATATATTTTAGGTGAATTTTGGTATTTCTGGAAATCTATTTTTTCCACTCTTTATGTGAACTCAGAGTTGGTTACTTATACTAAATGCTTTGGCTAAACATCAACAAACAGAAATCATTTATCATTCTGAACCAACTTTGTATTGATTTATAGAATATATTCACTTTCGTATAAAATTTTACAATCCCTTATACATTAAAGCACTATCTAGATTTAAAATCACTTAATTTGAAGTTTCTATGCAATATAATAACTTATTCCTAAAATGGAAGCCAATGTGGTGCTACAAAGGGAAGTCATAATTGGACCTTATGCATTTTATTTGCTTTTTTGATTTTTTTTTCTTTTCAGGATTACAAACAATAAATCTTACTGTTTTTCAAATTATATCCTTATTTGCTAATTTGACTTACAAATTTACGTGATCTTTGAGCCAGAATGCTTGCCCATTTTCTTTGCCTCATTCCAATGTTTATACACCTAACTTACCTACTTAGATACTTGACACATACAGTCTCTAGCTTTTAGTTTATGAGAAGCTACAATGGAAGAAATGTGTGACTTGCATTCATAGTATTATGATTTTGTTCATTCACTGAAATTCACTAAAAACAGAACCTGTTTTCAGCCATTCCTTCAATCTGCATTCCTTGTCTGAATAACTGTAATAAAATAGGACAAAACAAATTTTGATGCGCAATTTCATCGCAGCCCATCTGTTCAGTTATGCTGGGAGGCAGGAACCTAGTCTTATCTGTCCTGCTGCTTGTTGAGCTGCCTTAATAAAGCCTGGTGAATCATAACTACAGGTTTATTTCATTTACTTCTATGTGTATTCTTATGTTTTGACGTTCCTTCCCCTGCCCTTTATAGTGGATTTAAAGCAGGAATCTAGTGGCATCAAAGATAGGAGTCTAAATGAGGTTGGAACTAGACAGGTGCACTCTTCAAGGTAGTCTTGAAACTAGAGCACCAACAGGTCAAGTCCCAGGTATAATCCACTAAGGAAAAGTGAGATCCAAACACTAGGAAACCAAATATATACTCCAAGTTCAAATGACAAGAGAGAAAATTAAAGTGAAGTTTCAGAGCCAACAGTGAGCAGGTGGGCAGAGACCAGATCAGTACTGGAGCTGATCATAATTCAGCAGGGAGGATGGCTGCCTGCAGCCATGGTTCCTCGAACTGCTGTTCACCAACTAGAGACTTCCTAGAATTGAAAGATCATGAAAATGTTGACAACTGCCTTACTTGAGAGCTAAAATGAGGCAAAGGTGAGACTTATGGTCATCTCTTACCATCCTGGTAAAATTCCTCAGTCATCTGACACAATGTAAGACAATCTGCTTGTGATCCATAGGCCATTCATTCTTCCTCCAGAAAGGTCTTGCACATTCTATATTTTATTTGCATGTAAACACAATTACCAAGTAGTAAATAATGATTTTCCTTATGCATTGATTAGTGCATGTTGATGCTGGGGATGCATTGATTTGTACAAGCCTAACTTGAAATAGAGCAGATGGGTATGTAAAGGTTTACTCAAAATCAATGTGAATTAGATTGCTGCTCCCCAGTAAAATGAATTATGAGTTACAATGGCTATTTTCTTTAACTTAATGTAACAGAATGCTGTCTATGGCAATCTGTTAAGGTGGGCTGACTGAAAATGTAGCCTTTGAATCTCAAAAATAAGCATTCCCAAAGCAACATGATTTAATGAGCAGATACAATATTATGTCTGAGAAAATGCAGTTAAGGCATTTTTAGCAAATTTCCCGGAAAAAAAAATATGTTTGACAATAAATCTTTTTTCTTTGTTTTTTAAAAAAGAAAGATAATCATGTTCTTTCGAGTTATGCAGTATTATACTGCTTTTCTTCCTTGATTGGATGTTTGTAAATATTCACATATACATATGTTACAGTGGTTTAATCACTGCACTGCTCACGATGCAACAGTGCTGACTGGATAGCTTCAGTTAAAGAAAGATCATTAACATTTATATCCTTGTTCACTGCTGTTGCTTACAGTGTAAAGAAAATTATAATCCATTTGTAGTCCACTGACTGTATATTCAGGCTTTGTTCATTCCTTTAAAAAAATAGTGTGGGCTGGGTGCAGTGGCTCATGCCTGTAAGTCCAGCACTTTGGGAGGCTGAGGAGGGTGGATCCCAAGGTCAAGAGATTGACACCATCCTGACCAACATGGTGAAACGCCATTTCTACTAAAATACAAAAAATTAGCTGGGCGTGGTGGTGTGCGCCTGTAGTACTAGCTACTTGGGAGGCTTGAGGCAGGAGAATCGCTTGAACCCAGGAGGTGGAGATTGCAGTGAGCCGAGATTGCACCACTGTACTCCAGCCTGGCAACAGAGCGAGACTTCATCTCAAAAACAAAAAGTCCAACCATTCATATTCCTGAAATATTAAGGAATAGGTAATTCTTTGTCCAACTTCTTTCTTAAATAGATCTGGAAGGTTTGGAAAAACCAGGTGGGAGAGAAAGGTGCCGGAGGTACCACAGACGGTCTTATCCCAATATAGGGTACTGCTTTGGCAGAAAACCAAAAAATATTTCCAAATAAGAGTATGCTTTTGTTGTTCCACTGGAATTATTCCTCAGATGGCTTATGCTTGTTTTTACAGTGACGCAAATTTGCAACGGTGTGCCTACGTGTGGATGGATGTCTCATAAAAGTCTATTGTCATGAATGTGACTATTCAATAAATATTTATTGAGCACATATTTTCCAGCAAGTAGTATACTGTGTTGTAGACATTAAAAGAAATAGAAAGCAGAGCTCCTGTTCTCAAGGAACTCAGTTAAATGTGGCACCATGATAGCTCTCAGGCAATCTAAGTCCTCTACAAGAATTCAGAGAAGGAAGAGTGAGATTAATCCAGCCAAGAAGAGTTGAGGGATTTGACTTGGGATTATAAAAACGAATCATCCTTTAGAAGCATGGGGAAGTGGGATGAAGATGGGGTTGGTGAAAAACCTAGAAAATTTGAAAACAAAAGGAATACACAAAGCACAATTTGGAAAGATGGGTTATGTAAAACAATTGGAGTATGGAGTGAGTGGTGGGGAAGAAAGTAGAGTGATCTTGCATAGTTAGCATAATTTCCCTGCGTGTTTTTCAGGCTAAACACCCAGATCACCTTATGTGTTTTTGTCTGATATTTGTTATGTTTATAAAGATTTTGTTGAGCAGAATATGATCAACACTGCTGGTATTACAAAACACAGGGGAATATTTGTAGATTAATTTTTATAATGATGTATCCACATATGGTTTATATACATATACAATATGAACACTTCCTTCAAGATTGGTATATGCATAATCCAAATTAGACTATAGTTTCTGATACTGTCAAAATATATAACATTGGCTAAGTTACAGCCTTTCTAAAATGTAACTAGTCTATAATATTTCTTTCAGCCAAAACCTTAGGAGTGATCTTATGATTTTTTGGTTTAAAGCAGAATATTTGCAATCAGACTGTCCTGAATTGAAATCCTAGCTCTACTGCTTGCTGGTTGTGTAAACGTTATCATTTTGCTGTAATACAGTGTACTCTCTAATCCTCAAATCCCTCTTATATAAAACTAAAAATAGTGTCTATCTCAGAGGATTGCCTTTAGATTAAGTGTAAAGCACTTAGTCCATTTCTGTCACATAGTGAGTACTTAACAGATGCTGCCTATACTATTGTGTGATTCCATACTGATCAGTAAAAGAATCATATCCACTTAACTTCTAGGCCTTTGAATGTCAAAAACCAGGCCTGTATCATTCTAATAAGCTTGACCCAGCTTTCTAAATCAACATTATTCACCTCAGCCTTGGGCAGTGATTGCTCATGCTTGAATTCTAGTTCTGGCTTTCCTAAGACGTCATAGTTGAGCTTCTGGCACTCTTTGTAAACCTTATTTGTTTTGGAAAACTAATATGACTTACCTCTCAAAGTAACTGGCCCTTGACTGCTGTACTTGATTTAGTGTGCTCACAGTTCTAGGTAAGAGATCCTGCTACTACTAAGCTCAGTACTATGGAATCAGCACTGTGCTATCACTTCAGAAATAGAGGAGTAAAGAAAAAAGGAGTAAAGTTGGCAATGAAGGTAGGTAAACAAGGGTGTCCACAGGAACTGGTGGTACCCTATTTTCATGAAAGAGTAGGCATTAAGAATTGGAATGGTCCTTAGAAGTTTCTATTCTAACATTTTCAGAGAGTGCAAAAAAATGATCACAAATTCTACCCCCCACCTGCACCCTAACTTCTTATCAAGAAGTGAGTCTGTCTAGTTTCCTACTTCTTGAATCTGGACTAGTCTTATTACTTGCTTCTCTGACATACATGACATAGAGTAAAATAGAGTAAGATTTGCTCCTCAAACTGAAGATTTGTATATTTCATCTGTCTCTCTCTCCCCCACTCTCCCTCCATCTCTCTTTCATCTCTCCCCCTCCCTCTCTCCTTTCATCTCTCCCTCCCCCTTTCCTGTTCTCTCTCTCTCTCTCTCTCTCTCTCTCTCTCTCTCTCTCCCCCCAGAATGTTTACCACATGAGCAAGCTAATTTAACCTATTGGCAGGTGAGAGACCATGTGTAGAGAGGTCCCATTCATCCCAGTCTTTCTAGTCAAAGTCATTTTAAACTAGCCAACCCCCACCAACTCAAAAGCTCTTCCCAAATGCAAGAGAAAACTTGATATAGAAGAAGAAAAAATAAAGCCCAGCTAGGCCCAGCCAAATTGTTGGCTTACAGAATTGTGAGCTAAAATAAACTGGTCATTATTTTATGCACTAAGTTTTGGGTAACTCCTATTAGTAATGCATGAATCACCTCTAAAATATTGCCTGTAAGTGGCCAACTAGCTATTGCATTAAGGAAGAAATTCTTTCTCCCCCACATTCATTTTCATGAGTGAAGATGCTATATGGCTCAATAATTAGTGTAGGTCAACCTTTCAAGCCCTTTAAAGTATTAAAGTCATTAAATGAATTTTCATTATAACAGACTTAAATCACAAATGAAATTGTCAGTTTATTTTTGAGGTGTCAGATTCCTTACACAGCTTTTAAAGTTCCATTGCCCTCTACTGTTTTGCTTTCTCATTTACTTTAACCCAATAATAGTAATATTTTCTAAGCTTAAGTACATTGAAAGCTTTTGTTTTTTCTCATTTAATTTTACTGATCACTAAGATTTATTTTCAGAATCCATTGTTTTTCTTTTTCTCACACTATATTACCTTTGTTGGCTTAAAAACCCAGTAGGCTTGGTAAGCCAGATGTGTGCCTGTCTAATCAGCTCACCCAAGTTTGAATGACTACTCTTTGATCCTCCCCGCCTTCCCAGTATGGCTTAGATGTTCTCAAGCCTTGGCTTGTTTCTAACCTTTTCAGAGCAGTATTTTGAATTATGTCTACAGCATTTAACTTTTGTGTGTGTGTGTGTGTGTAGGATTGGGGGTGTGGAGGATAAATGTTCTGATCACTTATTCTATGGATTTCTGTGGGGGGTGGAGGGGCAGTGAGGATTCTATCCATCATAGTTGTCTCCATCTATCCATCAGCTAATTGTACGACCTTTTCTTAAAAATGCAATTTTGTTGCAATCACTGTTCTTCACACTCTCACCCATTATAGTGATGAAAGAAAATTAAACCACACTCCAAAATCTGAAAAAAAGCAAAGAGCAGAATGATGAAATGGTTATGTCTATAGCCTGAAATGTAAATGTGGGCAAATTCTTTGTAGGGAGTTTTATGTGAAGCTCTTTTGGAGTAAATATAAAAGATAAAGACTAGAGTTAAATAGAAATGTTGAATTGACTCCCCAAACCTGTGCCTTCCACATCATGTTTATGCAATTGTGTCTTTAAGGCAATGTCTTTATTCATCTGAAAATATCACCCAAGTGCTTTATCCTATCTACAAAAGAATCATATTTGACACCTGCTCATCAGGTCAGCATAGACGTCTCAAACCCTGTATAGCCATGAGATGAAACTATCTAGGAGGTCTAAAAAGTGAAAGGATCTCCTTCATATACCTTTCAATAATTATTTTTTTGATGTTAAGAACACTAAAAATCCATCCTTGAATTACAAATTGCGTAAATTTAAAATCACACAGGTTATATATTGAATGGAATAAAATAAGAAATATGTTATATTGACCAGAGAGAAGATACTGTTGTATTATCCTTATAAAATTTAAATCGTAATTTCTATTTGTAGGCAAGCTATATGGTATTGAGACAAGGAAATAATTTACAAGTCTTGCAGTTATTTATAGAAAGGTTATTTTTAATTTTATCTCATGGAGTTAAAATAGAAATTTAATTTTAAATTAACCTCACTTTTGGGAGTATAATAGTGCAACCTCTTTGTTAGCAAGAATACATTTAACCTAACCTAAAGCATTAACATATTGTGTAATATCACTTATCCCATAGGAAATAATCAAAATTTGATGATTATGGAAGACTGGCTTTATAAGTTCAAGGGAGAATATCTGGACTCCAGCGAATTCCATCAAGACTGAGAACAGTGTGATGGCAGTTAGAAAGTGTAGCAAGTTAATAACCTTAGAAAAGCTGCTTTCTTAGGATATCAGTGAGAATGAAATCAGATCTTTCTATAGAGTATTGTTACCCTTCACCTTTTTATTTATTTATTTATTTTTGGGGGAGACACAGTCTTGCTCTCTTGCCCAGGCTGGAGTGCAGTGGTGCAATCTCAGCTCACTACAACCTCTGTCCCCCCGGGTTTGAGTGATTCCCTTACCTCAGCCTCCTGCGTAGCTGAGATTACAAGTGCCTCCACTACACCTGGCTAATTTTTTTTTATTGTTAAGTTCTGGGGTACACGTGCAGATCTTGCAGGATTGTTGCATAGGTACACACATGCCATGGTGGTTTGCTGTCTCCATTCCCCTGTCACCTACATCAGGCATTTCTCCCAGTGTTATCCCCTCCCCCAACCTACCCACACCCCGTTATCCCTCCCCTAGTCCCCCAGCCCCCAATAGACCCCAGTGTGTGATGTTCCCCTGCCTGTGCCCATGTGTTCTCGTTGTTCAACACCCACCTGTGAGTGAGAACATGGGGTGTTTGGTTTTCCGTTCTTGTGTCAGTTGCTGAGAATGATGGTTTCCGGATTCATCCATGTCCCTACAAAGGACACGAACTCATCATTTTTTATGACTGCATAGTATTCCACGTTGTATATGTACCACATTTTCTTTGTCCAGTCTATCATTGATGGGCATTTGGGTTGGTTCCAGGTCTTTGCTATTGTAAACAGTGCTGCAATGAACTTATGTATGCATGTGTCTTTATAATAGAACAATTTATAATCCTTTGTATATATACCCAGTAATGGGATTGCTGGGTCAAATGGAATTTCTATTTCTAGATCCTTGAGGAATTGCCACACTGTCTTCCACAATGGTTGAACTAATTTACACTCCCACCAACAGTGTAAAATGTTCCTATTTCTCCACATCCTCTCCAGCATCTGTTGTCTCCAGATTTTTTATTGATCACCATTCTAACTGGCGTGAGATGGTATCTCATTGTGGTTTTGATTTGTATTTCTCTAATGACTGGTGATGATGAGCATTTTTTCATGTTTCTTGGCCTCATAAATGTCGTCTTTTTAAAAGTGTTCATATCCTTCACCCACTTTTGAATGGGTTTGTTTTTTGCTTGTAAATCTGCTTTAGTTCTTTGTTGATTCTGGATATGAGCCCTTTGTCAGATGGGTAGATTGCAAACATTTTTTCCCATTCTGTTGGTTGCCAGTTTAATGATTGTTACTTTTGCTGTGCAGAAACTCTTAAGTTTAATTAGATCTCATTTGTCTATTTTGGCTTTTGTCACCATTCCTTTCGGTGTTTTAGTCATGAAGTCCTTGCCTGTGCCTATGTCCTGATTTGTATCGCCCAGGTTTTCTTCTGGGGTTTTTATGGTGTTATGTCTTATTTTTAAATCTTTAATCCATCTGGAGTTAATTTTAGTGTAAGATGTAAGGAAGGGGCCCAGTTTCTGTTTTCTGCACATGGCTAGCCAGATTTCCCAACACCATTTATTAAACAGGGAATCCTTTCCCCATTGCTTGTTTTTGTCAGGTTTGTCAAAGATCAGATGGTTGTAGATGTGTGAGTTGCTTCCAAGGCCTCTGTTCTGTTCCACTAGTCTATATCTCTGTTTTGGTACCAGTACCATGCTGTTTTGATTACTGTAGCCTTGTAGTATAGTTTAAAGTCTAGTAGGGTGATGCCTCCAGCTTTGTTCTTTTTGCTTAGGATTGTCTTGGCTATGTGGGCTCTCTTTGGTTCCATATGAAGTTTAAGGTGGTTTTTCCCAGTTCTGTGAAGAGGGTCATAGGTAGTTTCATGGGCATAGCGTTGAATCTATAAATTACTTTGGGCAGTATGGCCATTTTCATGATACTGATTCTTCCTAACCATGAGCATGGAATGTTCTTCCATCTGTTTGTGTCCTCTCTTATTTCCTTGAGCAGTGGTTTGTAGTCCTCTTTGAAGAGGTCCTTTACATCCTTTGTTAATTATATTGCTAGGTATTTTATTCTCTTTGTAGCTATTGTGAATGGGATTGGCTCATGATTTGGTTCTCTGTTAGCCTGTTATTGGTATATAGGAATGCTTGTGATTTCTGTACATTTATATTGTATGCTGAGACTTTACTAAAGTTGTTTATCAGCTTAAGGAGATTTGGGACTGAGACGATGGGGTCTTCTAAATATGCCATACTGTCATCTGCAAATAGAGACAATTTGACTTCCTCTTCCTAATTGAATACCTTTTATTTCTTTTTCTTGCCTGAATGGACCAATAATAAGGGCTGAAGTTGAGGCAGCAATTAATAGCCTACCAATCAAAAAAAGTCCAGGTCCAGATGGGTTCACAGTGGAATTCTACCAGATGTACAAAGAGGAGCTGGTACCATTCCTTCTGAAACTATTCCAAACAATACAAAAAGAGGGAATCCTCCCTAACTCATTTTATGAGACCAGCATCATAGTGATACCAAAACCTGGCAGAGATAAAACTAAAAAAGAAAACTTCAGGCCAGTATCCATGAGGAACATCGATGCAAAAATACTGGCAAACCGAATGCAGCAGCACATCAAAAAGCTTATACACCATAATCAAGTAGGCTTCATCCCAGAGATGCAAGACTGGTTCAACACATGCAAATCTATAAATGTAATCCATCACATAAACAGAACCAAAGACAAAAACCACATGATTATTTCAATAGATGCAGAAAAGTCCTTCGACGAAATTCAACAGCCCTTTATGCTAAAAACCCTCAATAAAGTAGGTATTGATGGAACTTATCTCAAAATAATAAAAGCTATTTATGACAAACCCACAGCCAATATCATAC
Source organism: Ateles fusciceps (assembly GCA_036589455.1). Lineage (NCBI taxonomy): Eukaryota > Metazoa > Chordata > Mammalia > Primates > Atelidae > Ateles > Ateles fusciceps. Next base: position 8,281,691 of record JAZHEH010001266.1, on the reverse strand, counting down.
TGAATGGGCAAAAACTGGAAGCATTCCCTTTGAAAACTGGCACAAGACAAGGATTCCCTCTCTCACCATTCCTATTCAATAATTTTTATATTTTTAGTAGAGATGGGGTTATGCCATGTTGGCCTGGCTAGTCTCAAATACCTGACCTCAAGTGATCCGCCTGTCTCGGCCTCCCAAAGTGCTGGGATTATAGGCATTAGCCACCATGCCAGGCAGTTATCCTTCACTTTTTATATACATTTGCATTTCTTATGTTTTTTGCAAAAATATAAGTGCCAATTTAGCACCTACTAGACAAACTAGTTTAACATCATTTAATTTTCACATGAAAATTCGAATCCCCACCTAGTTGGGGTGATTTTCCCATTCTGCTCTTTTCTTTTCAAGTGAGTAAACTCACTGACTTCATAGAGGCTTTATTTATCCTTTTATTCTATTTTGCTGAAACCCTCAAGTATGCTGCAACTTTAGTCTCTGGGTTTACAAGAATAGATGTTTTTCCCAAAGCAGGTCACAATCAATTGTTGAATGTACATGATGTTCATACAAGTAATTCCCAAGCATACCCTTCAATTTAAGTCAACCAGAGAAACACAGCTACACCACCATCAAAGACAAAAGGAAAAATATAGTTGTGCTCTATTTATAAATTACCAATATTTTAAAAATATAGAGAATGAAAAACTTTGACTTTATGCTAGAATGTGCTATTTTTATTACAAAAAGTTCCCATAATTTCATCTGTGCATTGTTATGATTCATCCCAAAATTGTTTGAAAGGGTAAGTTTTCCCAATAAAATTAAGATTTAATTTGCAAACAGTATGTCTATTTCATAAAGTAAGGTGAACTTCCATGACAAGATCATCCTGTAGATCGATTGAGACTTGACTAAAGTAAGGAAATGTTTCTCCACTAGCTTTATTCAGTGCAAGTGGAAACAGTCATCGACTTGGAGTTCCATTGTCTGCATTCTTTCCTGTTAGATATTCAATAAATGTAATTAGATTGATTAAGTGACTAAACGAGTCTTACTTACTGCATAAGAGCAACTGTCTCTGCAAAAGGAAATCTCCCTTAGCAGCCAAATTTTCTGAAGGATGTCTTCAATATGAAGAGTAATGAGTTATTTTCCTCCACTGAAACCTGACCCAATATCAGCCTAGTGAAGAGACCTAGACCTCTGGCCATTAGGGTGAAGTCAATGCTATCGACGATCATCAAAGACTTTCATCCCTTCCACTAGAGTACTTAAGAAATAAATATCATTGATGAGAACTAAAGCCTGTTGATGTGTTCCTGTAATTAATCTTAATAATATATTAAATTTTTTCCTGATTGTGTGCACATACATCATTTAACATTAATTTATGCCAAAGCTACTAGGAAGGATTTAGTGTCATATCACAGCCAAAGTTGTCCTCTTCTTTTTCTTCTTCCTTACTCCTAATAAATATTCCAGATGCAGACAGTCATAATCTGATATTCAGATATTTACATTTAAAATAAAATATTCCTGTCTTTTCAAAAGTTTTCAAAGTTCTGTATCTTTGTCTAAAATATAGTTTAGAAAATATATTGTATATATGTATGTATTACATACATGTATATAATAGTCTATAAATATAAGGGTGTACATGTTGCTTGCTATACATGTAATTACCATACTTTTAATCATGAGCACCTTGCCACTCATATATAGCACAGCCTCAGACATAAGTCATGTCTAAGGAAGAATGTGATGGAAATAACCAGTACCTCGTAACAAGATTGAGTAAACCAACTGACATCTTTTAGACTGAGATCTCAAGTGCAATGAGTTAAACTGTTAAATTCAAATCTGCTCCAAGTGAGCATTAATTTCTAAAATGTGTTATATATGTCACAAATTCTGAGCAGTGTTAATCAGGTGATAATTCTCAGGTGAGAACTGAGGTTATCTGTCAGGTGAGCAGGATTTGTTGAAACATGGGAAGAATTCCTCTGTAAAGATGGATAGAAACAGAGTTGGAGTACAACTATGATTCCTGTGTGGAAAGAGATCACCAGAGAAGAGGGAAGGAGGAGAGTATAGTTACAGAAAAAAGCAAGTCCAAATTTTAATCAGATGATCAAATAAGTCAATTCTAGATGTTACTTAAGGTACAGGGACTCCAACAAACTATCAGACATTTAAGGTGAGCACACAGACTGATCAGACTGGATTATGGATGATGTAAAAGAAGAAGTACCATGTAATACTGTCCCTTAGACCATATTGGACACTGAAATGAAGGAGTTTCATTGCTGCTTTCTTTTTATGTTCATTTATTTTAGTTAAATAAACTCCTTTTTAAACAAATTGAAATTATATAATGGGGTAAAAATAGAATTCACTTTATGCTGTGTGGAGAGTTTCTGGTTGTAAAACAGCTGAGATGTAAACCATAAATGAAGAGAGAAAACATAAGTGATACAAACATAAGCAAATCATTCTAAAAATAACTACCAGGGAACAAGGGAGTTAAAGACGTTAAGAGCCCTTATCTTTGTGGAAAAAAATTGATACCTCTATCAATCCCCCTCTAGATTCAGTTCCTAAAAGTGAAAAAAAATTCCAAGAAAAGAAAGATTAACAAAGTAAAAAGGATTTGATATGAGCAAATGGTCCAGAAGTAGGCCAGGCAGTAGAAACCATAATTTTGTTAGCCATTAGTTACATAGAGCAGGTTATGTTCCTACCTGAGAAGTCAGAAAGCATTACTGAAAACCCTAGCTGGCATTTCCAGCAATTTGTGAGAACACAATTTACATTCTGAAGCCCAAGGTCAGCATTGTCCTTTAATCTTATATAATATTTCATTACTTATTACCATTTCAAGAGTACAAAATAACAATAGGATTGGCCTTCTCATTCTGATATTTTAGAAAATTCCACATTTTCATGGTTCCTATTGCAAACATGAATAGAATCTTTTGACAGAGCCTGACTATAAAAAGATCTAGAAGCTGTTAATTCTTATAATTTAATAAGACTGTTTTTATGACCTTGTCAATTTCTCTGTTGATAGTAGAAATGTGGATATTATCTATAAACATATTTTTAAATGACAGGCATAAAGAATTCTCTGAAGCAGAATAATTTATGGAACAAAAGCAGTTAAGGATGAAAACATTTATCATGGAAAACGCGAATACTGGGAGAAAAAACTTTAAGAATAAAGTACAATTTGTGATAATAGAGATTCTCGCAATATTTTGAGAACTGTAGTAGAATAAAAATAAGTGTGTGATTGAAAAGCAAAACAATGAATTAGTATAACTAGAAAAGCTTGGGTTTGGGCCAACAATGGACATTGAAATGTGAGTATTTTTTTTAGAATAAACATTTGTATATAGTTCCAGTGAATTCACTTTGATTAAAAGATAATGGATAAGTTGGATAAAATATGTAAAAAAAATCTCTGGCTCTGATGATGAAAAGGCAATTTCACAGATTTGCTCTCACAAATTATTACTTTTTCATAGTGAGAAACCTACATACATTTCCTTTTCCTTTATTCTGATATTCTAACTATGAGCTTCTTATGAGAGATTAGGCAGTGCAAAGGCCAGTATGGCTCAGACAAAGCTGACCACACAATAGAAACCTCTGCCAACACTGAGGTGGTAGCAAATCCTTCTATGGAGGTGTGACTGACCAGATGTAGGCCTGTCTGTCCCAAAGAACCACGGGTGCCACTTCTGTGGCATGAAAACCTTTTTTTGTTTTTTGTTTTTTTTTAAAGGGTTTTCATTTTTTCCAAAATTGTACCAACATAAAGCAGAGCTTCAGTTGATGTGAGTGTGTTGTTTAGGCGTTAGCAGTACTGCCCTCGCTATGCGCTCATTGGACAGTAGCACAACCCCAAGAAAAGGATGAATAAAAACCTTTTTAATGGAGAATATCTAGTCAAATTTCTCCCTAATATTACCTTCATTATTTGTAGAGTAAAACCTAAAGGGTTTTAACTTCAGAGAAATGGTGTACAGGCAGGGAGATGGGTGGAGTTGACCTAATGCAGGGATGGGGAGCCATAGCTTCTGGAGTCAGATATGTTATCTCTTAATGCTGTTTATGCCACTGCCTTGTTATTGGATGGTTCACAGGTAATTGATTTATCTGGCTCAGTTTTCTCTACTAAAATGAACTTAACATCTGTATCATACAGTTATAGGAACAGGGCCTAGGACTGAGGAAACTCTCAGTAAATGTTGACTATTGTAATTACTACCTTAGTATCACATCCTCCAAAATTCTTAACTTTTTGGTAACTGGTAAGAGATATTAAGGGGCAACAAGATTCTTCTGGGGTACCACTCTCCTTGACTTCCTTCAGATTTTGCTAGCTTCAAATCACAAGTCACAGTAAACGCACCATTGTGTTCCAGAATTGTAAAGTATCTGTCTGGTGGAGGCTTTAAGAAGACACCAAATTGTTTTTTGTTTGTTTGTTTGTTTGTTTATTTGGATTATACTTAATTTGTATTTAAATCCATATAACAATTTGGAAGTTAGAGCTAGTATTTAAATCCACTGGACCAAATGAGATGCCCTAGGAAGAAAGTTTCCATTGAAACAAAACAGTCTCAGAGTTGAGTCTCAAGGCATAACATTTAGAACGCCAACTAAGAGGAGGCACCAGCAAAGAGAACAAAGGATGGCTGTAATGAAAGAACACCAGAAGAGTTTGGTGTTACTGAAGCTAAGAAAAGGTGAGCTGGCAAGTAGGGAATAGGCACTTGTGTGAAATGTTGCTGAGAAGGTAAGATGAAGACGAAGTGACTATGAGATCAGGTTACATGGAAGCCATTGGTGACTTTGCTTAGTGAAGTTTCAATGGAGTGGTGTTGATGGAGACTGAAGGCAGAACAGGAAGTGTGGAAATGGAAAATGACAACATAGGCTAGTGTACCTCAACCCCAGATCCACCTGTGGAATTTTAGAGAATTTCCAGTGTCTTATCCCATACCAGAAGTAGAGGGATGAGCTTGAAAGTATTTTTGAAGCTGGAGTATTGTTAATGAGTTTCCAGGTAATTCTAATATTGCTGCCAGCATTGACAATCACTATTATAAACAAATGTTTCTAGACGTTTTTGAGTGTGTGTGACAGAAAGCAGAGGGTGACCAGGTAGCAAGAAAAGTATATGTTGTTATTACTGTAGGTTTGATTGTTTTTTAAATATGAAATACACGAGGATATTATGAATTCATGAGGAAAATCCTGCCTACTGGGGGAAGAGGAAACAATAGCAAAAGGAAATTTCTTGAGAAGGGCAGAGGGGGACAGAAACTGCATAATTAAAGAAATCATATCTGATGGTAACAAGGGCAGGCATTTTCATTTTCACCAATGAAGAAACTCATCTTGCCTGGTTTGCACCTATATTCTGATTCTGAGTAGGGAAAACAAGGCCTTAAGGTTTTTTTGTTTTGTTTTGTTTTGCTTTGCTTTAATTAAATCTTAATTTCCCATAGAAACATTAATCTTTTGGAGTCATTATGATCAGGAGGTAAGTCAACATGTACATAAAAATACTCACCTATCCTCTAGTTAAATAAGAATGAACAATCTATTAATCTGTTTCATATACAACTTTCCAAAGTTTAAGAAGTTTAACCACTTATACCTGACATAGACAAATACATAAGTAAAATGGAAATTCATTGCCTAAACTGATATTCAGTAAGTTATTACAACATACTAGAGAAGAAGAGATGCTCTCATCAAGAATGGGAAATATAGAAGGCTACTTTTCAATGAATAGTACAGAAAGCTTTGAAGATTCTAAAGCTTAATGGCTTCATTAAAAATTAGTCTTTTTTTCTGATTGTAAAGAAGTTACCTGGATTTGTAAAGGAAAAAAAATGGTTTAATTCAGCCTCCAAAATTCACTAAATTGAGTGAGATTTTATTGTTACACTAATTTGATATTTGTCTAGTTCAGGAGAGGAATGGAATTTGCTCAGGGTTGTAATCCAAAGAGATCAAGACCTGAGCATATGGAGGAAACCTGTAATCCCCTGATGTACTGATTGATTTGTGTGTCTGCAAATTTTTCCTAACAACTAAAGGTGATGACAGAAAATAGATTTCTGGTTCCTGGAGCGCTGTGAAGAAATAAGTTTACATTCAGATATCTATGTACAAATGCCTTCATCCCAATGTCATTTGTAATAAACTTGCACAAGGATAACATCTAACAGTCAACAATGGGGACCAATCAACTAAAACAGCCACGGAAATATTTACAAGGTATATTTTATTAAGAAATTTCTTAGGAAATGAGGTCAAATATAAAAAAACGTGAACACAAAATACAGTGTATTTTCAGCTAGCTGAAAAATACAAAATAAAAAGTAAGATGATAAAATGTTAACTATGCTTATTTTGGGGTAGGGAAATTGTCTGTGATTATTACATTTTATTCTTCTTCCCTTTCAGCATATTTGAGTTTTCACAGTGTGCAGACATTGTTCTGTGTTTGAAAAAAAATCATTCCTTTTACAAATATACTTAAATCATGAAAATCATATAAGCTCCATTTACTTGTTTCCCTTTTCAATATAATTTTAAAATAAAAGATGATTTTTTATTTAATCATTAATACTGTCAAAAGAATTTTTAGAACACTTTTCAAAGGACATTATTCCTAGGAGCTAAGATACCTAAAATTTTGGTTTTAACAAGTCAAAGTATTTTAAGTACTTTAACATCAGAGTTAATTAGAGTAATGAAAAGTTATAAAAAGAGTCATGGGCAAAAATATTTGCTCAGTGTTTATGCATTTTATGGTAAATCTTCACTTATTTATTCCAGATGCTGAGATTAAGACATCTGGTACAGTATGAGGAAACACTATTAAAAAAGAAGAAAAATACATTAAATTTAGTTGTGCTAATTACCAAATTAAATACAAAAAATGTTATAACAAAACTGAGGTTGTGTTATACATACATACTCACTGTTTACATTGAGGCTTGAATCATAATGGCACTAGGATTTTTCTGTTCCCGTCATCTTTGATTCTGTCTGTCCATGTCTGGATCGTTCAAAACCTTGAAGATAATTTTAAATTCAAATTCAAAACCTTGAGAGCTGTCTAGTTCAGACTTTCAATCTGCTAAGAAAAATGATGTCTTCAACAAATAATATATCTTTTTGGACCATGTAAACACTAAGGGATAGAACAGATCATTTTTTCACTGGACTTTGGGCTTTTTGCCCTCAAAAGATCTTGTATAAAAATCAGACCTGTTTTTAAAATAGCATCCCATGTTTCCACTATTTTTTACATTGCCTTTACTTCCATAATTGTTAAGTCAAAAGACATGAAACAGGTTTTGATTGCAGAAGAGTAACAGCAAACCTTTTCCCATGTTGGGCACAAGTCTTCCCTTGGCCTTGTAATAGCAGCTTACAAGTGTGGAAGGAGTAGTGTTTTAAGGACTTTTAAGGATTCTTACCGAGTGTGAACAATAACAAAAATAGAGATCTGTGGGTTTTGTTTATATTTTGCTTTATTTTATTTAAGATGTCATGCATCCAAGTGCCATTTTTTGGTCTCAAGATGTGAGGCTAACGTTGTGTTCAAAATTTGCTACAACTCCTCAAAGCCGTGAGTTCTTCCTTCAGACTTGTCAGCTGAGACAGTTCACCAATTATAACACAAAGTACTGTCTTTACTCCCAGCCTTCTTCCTTTCCCGGCTTCCTTCTTTCTTCAGTCTTGTGCAGTATAGGAATGAGGTTGTGACTGGGAGTCTGAAACCTCCATTTTGCAAATTGGTAATATGATTTTATTATCTGCATTGCTGACAGCCACTGAGATACAGGGTGAATTCCTAATATTAGACAAACATCATGCAAATACTTTACCCAGAAACCCCTTTGTTGAAGAAGGAATGCTTAAAAATTACTAATTTGGAGAAGTTGTTGTAGTTGTTTTTCAAATCTTAATTAAGCATAATTGCCTTTTTGTCCTTAAAAGCATATGGAGAGACAGTTAAGTGAGTTTTCAATGAAATGTGAGCTAATGGTTCTCGTTTAGTACAAGGAAAACTGATGAGCAGTTGGAAGAATTAGAAGCCGTTACCAGAGAGAAGGCTCTAAATTAAAGCTGAACTATAAACTTCAGAATTGAGTAAGGAAAAAAAGGGTGGGAGAACTCTTACATACCTAATTATGATGTAATTCGATGGCAAGTATGTAAAGTTGATTTCAAGCACCCTAGCTATATCAGCAGAGGTTGTCATTGCACATAATTGTTTCATTAGTTATGACTTGTAAACACACGGAAACATTCAGCTGCCCCTTTTGCAGTTAAAGAAAAGTGTGGCTTCCCTGACAAAGTGTTGATTCGATATCGAGGTTTGAACTAAAAAAAATCAAGCTTATACTGTGCTTTGAAATGCTGCAAGCCCAGATTTTAAACTACCTTTGTTTTAATTATCTTTCAAAAAGACAATGAGCTAAATAACCATTCTAATAGATAGTGATTTAATTAATCTCGATTATTAAATCTGATCAGTCATTTAGAAAACAGTCATTCATTTCCTGGACAGGGAAGTGTAAATACAATCTATGGATGTTCACAGAAATAATACTTAAGACTGGTAAGAAGATAAAGAGGACAGGCCCAAGATAAAAAGAGCTATATGTAGGGACAAGGAGGAAACATTCTGTGCGCTTTAATGTTGCCCTTTGGAAAAACCCTGGGCTACTTTCCTTTGCTCATTCCAGGAGGATCTGATTTAAAATGTCCTTCTCTGCTCATTGGGGGCTTGCTTCCAAGGAACAATAATGGACGGGAAGAGATGTAACCACTAGCCTGGGAAATGTATCACTGAAAAAGGACAACAGGAATGTGGAACACTAATGCAGGAAGACAAACCCACGCAGCCACCAAGAGACTAGCTTCAGGAATCAATTTATTCTTCCCATTCTCATTCACTTCATGGGGGTCAAAACAACTTGACTTTAATAATACAATTTTCAAACCACTTACAAGTCATGCAAATTGTGGTCTTTCTGATACGCTCTTAGGAGAGCAACTGTGTTTTCCACCGAGGGAATAGCAAAGCCGACTGCGTGCATGCTTTTGAAGCAGCTTTAAGTTTTAAAAGGGAAAGGCTTCCATCTACTGGATGCTTTGAGTAATAAAGACTGAGAATCCACATCAGATTTCCTTTTGTGCTAGCAATGCATAACCTGACGTGTTCACTTAGAGGTTTTGTAATTCCTTTAAAATACATTTTATTGGAAGAATCTAGTTATTACCAAATATGTTCAGCTTTAACAAAATATTAAGCCCGCATTATATCACAAGAGAGTCAAAAGGAATATATGATTTCTTCTTCTCACTTGGAAACAATTATATGAAACAGTTAAATACCCAATAAAGACATTCTACTTGTTAAAGCTATCTTCATTATGAATTTTCTTAACTGGAATATGAAGATGGTTGAAACAGAATGGGGTGTTTCAGTCACCTCAATTTTTTTCTTTTCTAAAAATTGTATTGCTTTTAATTAACAAATCTCATCTTCATTAGAGTTCCCTTATTTTGAGTTCAGCTAATTCTATTTAATGACATGTTTTTGCTAATATGTTGCATTATATAGTTAAAAAGGAACATGGGTGTTTTTCTAGGCATATTTTGTAAATGAGATATATATATAATTTGAGCTAAATCATGTATTCTCTTTTTTTAAGTTAGCACATAAAGATAAAAAATACTTTTTTCAGCAGATATTTTTTAGAGAATGTAAGAATTTAATGCTTTTATTTAAAACAAATTCCATTAACAAATTTTTTAAGTATACAGCACAACATCTTAGTGTCTGAGTCTTACTGAAGTCTTTTAAATATTAAAGTCAAAATTAATATCCAAATTATACTGAATATCTTTTATATCAAATGAAAACAAATTACAGGTTAATCATGTCCACTTATGAGAATATTATAGCAAAAAGGACAATTTAGAAATCATGGCAAGATTTTTTTTTTAATTTAAACTCATTCATATCTAGGACAGTATTATTTATGGGTTTTCTATGCTTCCATAAAGTGAGGTTGAAGAAATAAAGCAGGAAATTCTTAAGACTTTCCCCCTATACTAAAACAAATGTCTAAGGATTTACAGATGCATTATCTACAGCTTTAACTATTCCTTCCTTTATAAATTAGTGAATATATAATTCTACACCTAGAAAAGACTAAGTCTTGCTAAAGCAGAATTCTGTCAGGGTTGCTGTAGAACTTATTTTAAATATTCTTAGCAACAGGACCTGGAATATAATACAGTGTTAGGAACTACTTAGTTCAGGCATATTTTTATAATTCTACCTGAAGGATTATCTAAAATAGTACTTCTGAAAACAGTGAAATGATTTGCTGAGAATAATTGGCAATGTAAATTACTTATATTTAAATATATATTAGCTTGGTAAGTATATAAAACAAATATTAAATTATGGAAGATAATGTAATTCCTCTTTGAGAAGGACTTAAATATTTTCAGTGGTTTTTTTCTCTGAGTTGTCCAGGTTCTGTTCATTGTCTTTTTCACATATTTATGGCCCATGCAGATTGACAATAGAAATGTTTATTTCATTTTTGCAACTGAAAATTTCTTGGCATTTACAAAAGAAAGATAAGAGACAGAGGAAGGAAGGAAGGAAGGTAGGAAGGGAAGGAGGGAGAGAGGCAGGGAGGAATTAGCCTTTTCTTTGCACTTGCGCCTCTAACTAAATCAATCCCGGAACTACTAAATGTAACCATGAAAGAAGAAACCACTCAGAGGCTTTAGTCCATACATTCACCTCAAATTATTTAAATGAGACTTCATTAAAGCCTAGGGGAGGACACAGAGGAAATAAAAATGAAAAGTTACATAGGCAGAGATAATCTGACTTAAAAATAATAGTTAATTCATTCTAATATGTCCCAGACATTCCTGTAAGTCCTAGGGCTCTAGAAGTACATGAAACAGACAAAATATTTTTTCCTTTACTGTACTTACCTTCTAGCATGATGACAGACAATAAGACAGATCATGATAGCAGCTGAGGAAATTAGTAGATTTGAAAGGGAACTGGGTGAAGAAGCAAAGCCGTGTAAGATAGGGTAGCCAGAGGCTTCACAGAGAGTCTTTAGTGTGTTGATCATATGATGCTGTGACCTAGAGGAAATCAAAGCTCAATCTCTAAAGACATGCCACCCTTTTGGAGTGCATTCCTTTTTGGCTAGATTATCTTGGTCTTCTTCCTTGTAGCTGCATTTATATGACCCCTGTCCTTATATAGAGTGCCCCCAACCTCAAATATGCTACTCGCATTTCATACCCACAGACTATTTTACCTTAAGTCCCTGTCTGAGGAATGAACACAGAATGCCAATTCTCTGTAAGAAAAACCCACCCTTACACACCACATTTAAGTACAACCCCCATTCAAGAGGTTCAGTGGGATCCCAGAAGGAGGTTGTTCTGCTATACTTGCTCAATATTCAGAATAAGAATTGATCATTTATCACAAACGTTACTGAGACTCCTTGGTTGACTATCTTAGAAACGATCTGAGATGTGCAGCCTTGTGCCTTCACTTGAGAGATAAGGCAGTATATAACTAATACTTTAAGTTAGAGAGATTGACTTATTTCTACATCTCCTGTTACTAGGAAATGCCTGAGCTATAGGAAATTTACTTGAAAACCATTATCCAACTTCTCTGTTGTAGGTACCTAATTTAATATAGTTTACACATACACAAAAATTGCGTTTTATTCTGTCTATGTTAAACAATGCAGAGCACAGATTGGTTGCAACAATTTGCTGTCTTACAAAAATATGTGTCAAATGTTGTAAATTTTGAAGTCACAGATAATTTTTCTTCATACCCATTGACTAACTTCTCACATTCCTCCCCTCCTGATTCTCTGGTATTGACTCTTTGGCTCTGCTTATAAGATACTATATCTTTTTTTTTTAATTCCACACATGAGTGAGATTAACCCTGATTTGATCATTATACAACATATATAGTATCAAAACATCAAATTGTGCCCCATAAGTATTTACAATTACAATGTGTCAGTGGAAGTAATATAAACATTTTTAAAGATAAATTACTTTGGAGGAACAATTGTTCTGCACCGTTTTGTCACAATGCCTCTACTTTGGCTTCAATTATCAAGACTCTTCTCTCTTCATTTAAAATTTGATAAACTGTGACTTAAAAATATTTCAGGCCCAGTCTCAAGGAAATGTCCTGTTACACTACGTAAAATGAAATCATAATAACGGCAGTAATTTCAGAGGACATAGAATATGAGGCTAGAAATACATAATGTGTGTGTAATAAATGATGCCTAGCCCTTTAAAAGCAGAAAATAAAACTACATTAACTAGAATTTTAAAAATAAACTAAATGTTACGACATTAGCTCATCTTAGTAAAACAGTTAAAAAGTTGTACTTTCATATAAGACACGTGTCATATTGACTAAGGGCTAACAATATGTCTTCATAAAACAAACTCACCTTGTAAAATGCTATGTACCTTTCTCTACATTTTTTTAGAGCCTTAAACTAGATTTTCATAAACCAGGTTTATCAAACTTTCTTAACATTTTCTTAATCTTACTACAGACTATCTTTAATAGTAGAGATCTCAGTTATGAAGCTATGAGTGAAAATTAAGATATTGCTTAAGTGCAAATAGTTTTAAAATAATCATTTTTGGTCTATTAATATTGTCTAATAGTCTTCTACATATTCAATTTCTTAGAAGGCTGTTTGATTCTTGTGTATTTAAAATTAACTTTAAATCATCTAGAAACTACAATGTAAAAATATACTGATGTGTTAATAATTAATATGAGTAGTCCTATAATGTCTGCGTTCTTAAATATTGAAACTCAGCATTGGTTTATTGACAAACAGAAATCTATAATTATACTATGTAGTAACTGTACAATTTTAATGCTCTTAAAATATGCAATGAATTTTGCAGCGCTGCCTTGCAGAACAACTCTTAACTGAATAAATACTGAATACTTGGCAGGAAAAAAAATTGTAAAATTCAGTAGTAACATTTAAAAAGATTAAAGGGATTGAGATTACTGAACCCCATGAAAATATTAATAAAACACATAATGACTGTTATGTGAAGTAGCAAATCCATGACTAAAAACACAAAATTGCTTTTGAATTTTTTAAATCTAGCAGAAGGAATAAAATTAAACTTTTAAAATGTTTCTATTTATATTTAAAAATGAAAAAAAGGAATAAATAGGACAGTAACCTGTTATTGGATTATAAAATACTTTACTATGAAGTTTATGTAACTGAGCAAAAGGTACTTAATCAGTTTTTTGACACAAGAGTTAACATTCTTTATCTCTCACTGTGCCAAAATACTTTGTATACATCATTCTACTTATTTCCTCATAATAATCCCATGAAGTATTAAAAGTTAGTAGTTTTATTCTCGAAGAGTAAAGCAGTAAAGCAACTTATTAAAGGTTGTATAGCTACCATGTGATGCACTGAAATTCATACACAGAAGGATCATTCACATGAATGAAATTAATAATCTAAGTCTCCATTGCTTCACAGTTTTCAGCCTAATGCTTTTTAGACTCTAGGGTGACATTTTGGTAAAAGGTGATAGCATGTCTGTATGTAGCCTTAAATAGTTACGTGTTAATATTTCTAAAAGTTCAACTCTTAAAAGATTTTTTAATGTATAAAGAAATTAAATGATGATTTAAACAGTTTTATAGTAGTCCTTCCAGAATTTTTTTTTTTTTCTGGGAGATTTTCAAAGATGAAAAAGACTTGATGCTATCAGCATCAAAAGACATTCCAAGTGAAATCTAAAAAGACACAAAGGGCAACATATTATCTATCAACATGTACAAAGCCTGTACTAAATTGCCACAAGCTTAGTGGCTGAAATCCAGAAGTAGTATTTCTCAAGAGTCCAGGGATGGCCTACCTGGGGCCTCTTCTTCAGGGTCTCTCACAATTGCTGTTAATGTGTTGATGGGGGCTGCAATCTCATCTCATGGCTCAACTGGGGAAGAGTCTGCTTCCAATTTTACATGTCAACATTTAGTTCCTTGCAGATTGTCAGGCTGAAACCTTTTAGTTTCTTGTCTGTTTGCCAGCAGTTTCTTATCATGTGGCCCTCTCCATAAGGCAACCTACAACATGGCAGTTTGCTTCACCAGTGCCAGAAATGCAGAGAGTAAATAGTTTCTGCTAGCAACATGTAGTGTTATCATCTAAGTGACACCTCATCACCTTTGTCCTATTTTCTGGATTAGAAGCAAGTCACAGGTTCTAGCCACACTCAAGGGCAAGAGGTCACAACTAGACATGAAGATCAGGAAGTAGGGGTAAATAGTAAACCTTTTCAGGGTCTGTTTGCTACAGAAAATAATGTGGAACCAAACAAGTGAACAACCCTTGTAAATAGCCAAATAAAAACCACTTTTTATCAATATATTCCCAAACAATTAAACCAGGAGGCACTACCTGTAATGCCCACCCACTCTATATCTCAGCTCAAAGATTACTTTCCTCAGAGAAGCCTTCCCTGACCACCCCTCCCCACCACCAGTGAATCAGTTGCCATTTGTTTGCGTTTATTCTCTATACATCTCTCAAATATACTTGTAATCTCACATTTGTTAATTTTTAGTGTTGGCTATTTTATTAAATCCTGATTAAGCTGATGAGGAAAGAAACTGTATAGATGTTTTGTGCAACATTGTATCCCCATGACCCAGGACATTGTGTAACACAAGATGCAAAACAAAACATGAGTGAAGGAACAGATGTTAAGGACACTAACCTGGAAGTCAGGAAACCTAGGCTCCAATGTGAGCTGTTCCGTTTTACCCAAGTCCAGTCATATTTCCAAGCCTCAGGTTATTCATCTGTGAAAGGTCATTTTCTAATGCAAATGGTTAGAATTTTGATGCATTTTGTCATTTTCTAATGCAAATGGTTAGAATTTTTTGATTTTATACTGCTGTTAATAATTAAATTTTTACTATATTGAAATTTTTTTCCCCGGAATTCTTTGGCAGCTTCTGCCTTCATCTTTTGACCAGTGATTCTGAGGTATTCCCAAACAGTTTGCAACAGGCAGAGTTAGAGGGTAAGAGAAATAATGTGAGAAGCTTAAATCAACATTTGTAAATTACATATATTTTAAGAAACACTCTGATGCTTTTCAGAGTTTGTGCATTTGAATGCCACAGCTATGATATAATTCAAAATGTTTCCCCTTTCCCCTAGACAAATGAAAACCTCACCAGAAAACAAACTACATTACACACATGTTGTTTCCTTTCAAGACGTTGGCATCCTGCCTTCCCCTTCAGCTGCCCAATCCCCCTCTATGGACACAGAGGGTTTGTTAAATTAAATGGTAGCATAGTCCAGGACCAATGACTTCTTGAGAAAAATATAAAGCTCTAAAAAGAGTGGCATGTTAGAATTCTCTATGTAATAGAGAACTAGACTATTATGTAGGAGAATTTTTTAACATCACAATAGTACAGCTGACATGCTTGGCCTGCTTTCATCATGACTGAATGTTTCCCTTATTTAGTGACTACTGAGAGGTTCTCATACCAAGCAGTGTTTAGTTTTTGAAGTGTATCTTATGTATGCAATAAATAACTTTGCATTGTTTTCAGTATCAATTCTTTGACATAAGCAGTGCTAGAAGAAGATAAATACTGCATGGGAAACCCAGGAGCAGTATGTTGCTCAACCATTCTCCAAAGTCATATGTCAAACTCATGGTTATTGAAATTTTGGTCATAGATTGTTCCACAGTTAACAGTGCACAGTGTCCCGAGGGTGACTAATGATTCTCCTGTAGCCTTTTTCAGCTTACTCATTTATAGCAGTTCAGGACAGAAGGGGAAAATTGGTTGACAGTTGAGGCCAAGAGTAATTTTTATAATTGTTCTTTCAGTCCACAAATGAACATGTTCTTTTAAAACAGTATTTAAAAAAAAAAATCTCAGTTTCTGCTGTTCTTAGTAGTGTGTCTTAACTGAGAGACTGTGGTTATGGAATTTGTATTTTTCTTTGTTAATGTGTGGTGTATGTGTCAAAATCACCCTGGTGCACAAATGTAGATGGGAGAAATGGCAAGTGCAGAGAGGTGTGGAGCATCAGTTTCATGTTTGTTAGTGCTCTGGGGTTTAAAAATCCTTGTGCTGAGACCTAAAATGATACCTGTAGGAGTGCAATTCTGAGACATCTTGGAGATGATGAATGGTATGCTTCTCATTGAAAAGGCATCTGAGCCAGAGTAAGTGGTTGATTTCCCACTTCATTCATCTGATATACAACAAAAATACACACCCCAGAAAATAGCCTACTCTTCTGTTAGGAGATGATGTGCTACTTGAGGTGCATATCCACATGAAAACAACAGACATAATGGGTAACATTTAGTGAGCACTTACTAAGCATGATGCACTGTTGGAGTGTTTTTTATGTTAACTCATTTCATAATCATAGTATCACTCAGAAAAATGTGCTATTATTACCACTGCTGTATAAATAGAAATCTTTAGATGTTATGAAGATCATTCCTGTTGGAAAAAAATTATAGGCCCTATGTTTACAGTCTGCCTAGATAGTCAAGAATTGATTATTCGTAGTTTTTATTTCTTTGGTTTGAGTTCACATGCTCCATAATATAATCTCAGATGATACTTGATTTACTAAATTGTGACAACAATTCACAGTAGGCTTCCTGGGTCATAATGGGTTTTTTCCATACTATAATTTTAAAACATAATTAGATTTTCTTTTTGGCATTGCAAAACAGAATGCTGACTAAATACAGACTAGACCAATGCATTTTAATAAATATTAAAAATTACTGTTATATTTTATTGAGACCAACTAATACTTTGAAGCCAATTTTTTCGTAAACTTATTCCTTTCTATATAGCTATATCTACATATTACAAGAGTAATATAAAATTTATATGTAAGTAAGTCCAAAACACTTTTTAGTAAGTGTAAGTAGTAGTTCTAAGTCATAAAAGCAAGTATATAGAGAAATAGTTCTAAAACATACATATATGTGAGAGAGAGAGAGAGAGAATAAGACAGAAGAAAGGGCACATGACAGAGCTTTGCAAACAGTAGTTCAGCTAATATTTAGAGAATGTCTACTGGCACCAGATACTGTTCTAGCAGCTGAATGTAAATACACATTATCAACAAACATGTGTTTGTGTTTGCTATCGTTGTCTTGGTTTAATTAAAATCTTGTAATTGAAACTTGTTAATGGAAGAATTTGAAAAGTACATGGAAGGAATTGTTTTTTTCAGGAAGATTTTTCTCTAATAGAATCAATTTATATTTTGTTAGTGACTAATATTTTGGGTTAAATATAGAAAATACAACAAATCTCTGTTTCTCAAAACATTTTCAATGGAGCATTGTCTCAAATTCTGGAAAGGGGAAAATAAATCTGGAAAATATGAACTACTTTGGTTATTTATAATGCACTTTACCATAGTAAAAGTTGTAAGTACTGTTTAAAGACAACTATTTAACTTTGTTTTACTCATTATTTCTATTAAACTATAACCAGATTGTAAATTATTAAGGAAAAACTGTTTCATCTAATTTAGGCTGTCATCAATTGAAGACCACCATTAGATAATATATCTCTAAGAAAAAAATTGTTTAGTTAAACTATAATGCATAGCTTCCTTTCACCTAGAATTATTTTGTCCCTATTTAAGGAACTAAGACATAACTAATTCAAAACCAGCTTTTAAATTATGTCATTCTTGTATATACATAAAAATAAAATATAAGCAAATGAATTGATCAAACAGCTTTACATTTGCAGGTTGACTCTTTTGAATCACTTTTCAATGCAAATTGACTGATGTGCATGTGTTTCCTTCCCACTGTCATTCTCAGTGCCATCACGATGATTGACTTCTTTAAAATCATGATTCATTATTGTGCCTGGGATAGTCTTTCAAGTACCTGAAACCATTCAGGAAATTTTTATCTTGGTACTGTTTTTTATTTTACCAGAAGGCATCAAAGGAAGCTTTTCCAAACAATTAGAATGCATTAAAATGCCCCCTAATTTAAATGGCCGTTAATGAAACTGCAATTGGCTGATTTTAGAGAGGGGAGAACATATTTGCACATGCGAAAGCAGTGATAATTACAATAAAGTTGCTGTCTCACCAACACCAATGGTAAGATACTATTGGTTATAAAACATAGCACTATTTCAGAAAGGTTCCAATAAGAGAACATGTAGCATATAACTGAAGAAACAGTTATATCTGACTAGCATCCTGCAGAACTAGTTATGGATGGGATACAATTTGTGAACCATTTTAGGAAATATTTTGGTTTCTCAGTCAATTGCACACTGAAATCTGGCTTGTATTTAATTGTCAAATCAATAAAGTAACTCATGATTATATATCATTATTGATTTTTTATTTATATGAATTCAAGTTTGGGATCTTGGATCCATCACATTGATAGGTCAGGTAGAATTTGTCACGTGAATCCTATCATTCAAAGACTGATAATTACCGTGTTCTGTACCCAGGAAAATAAATCTCTTTATAGGTTTTTCAAACTTTCTCCAGTTTTATGACCCCATTCTAGTAGAGTGGACAAGAACCCGGATTTTGATATTAGATTAAAGTGAACAACATCTGATCCTCTTTCTGCTATTTTCTATGTATACTTAATAATTTAACCATTTGAAGTGTTAATTTTTTCATCCTTAAAACAATAATAATAGATAGAAATGCTATGTAGACTAAATGAGAGTGTGTACAAAAGTGCTTACTGTGTAGTCTGGAACATGAAGTCCCTTAAGTAATACTTCTGGTGACTAACTAAACCATAATACTTGTTCCAATACTTCTGGTGTCTAACTAAACCATGGATGGATAGTTGAGTGTCCTCTTTCAATAATGGTTCAATATGGCTTTCTACATTCTAAATTCATATGATACATGGGAAGAATATAGAGGGATACCTCATCAATTATAAAGTTAGCAGTGTTTGTCAGATATAGCAAGTCAGTTGCTAGGGTCAAACACAACTTTTCCTGTTTGAGTCCACAGAAGAAATTACTCCTGAGATTTCTTAAAAAATACAAAACAATAGCAACAACATGTATGATAAGATCGTCAAAGGTCTCAGCGTAATACAAAATGCTAGTACAATAACAAGGTTGGGGTCACTGTTTTTTTTTTTGTATTGATTCTCAGTGTCTTACCAAAACACTGGAAATTCAGTCTAGGTCCTGCTGCTTGCTGCACAGAAATTCAATCACCAATGCAATGAGTACTGCCAGGGAAGAAGACTTTAATTTAGTGTTGCAGCCAAGGAGATGGGAGATAGTCTCAAATTCATCTCCTCAACTGACTAAAATTAGGGGTTTGTTTAGCAGGGGAAAAAAATGTAACCGTATGTGGGAAAACAGGAATTAGGGAGGAGTAAGAGAGAGGAGTTGATCAAAAGCAAGCAGGTGGTCAGTAAAACAACCATGATGGGTCAGTGGTTTGGCATTTCATTGTCCACATGTGATGATCTGGTAAGTTTTAGTTCCTTGATACTATCTGGGTGGCCTGATGGTTGGTTTCCTGAGAAAGGACTCAGATGAGACAAGCATAACTTTCTCAAGCTTCAGCACTGGGTGGGTCAATTTTTATGCTTATTCAAAATGAATGATAAGCACAGTGCTGTGAGACAGTTGGGCCAGTTTCAAATGAAAACCAATATCATAATCCTAAATCTTCATTTAGACTTGATAGGGGTCAAAATAATGCTGAAATATACAGCTATGTATTAGACTAAGTTAATTCTACATTAGATAACCTACAGACTGTAGTTAAAGCTATATTAGAGATCTGATTAGTGTCTTTCATTAATCAAGACAAACTGAAACAAGTGCATTATTTCAAAGTTGGATGTTATTATATGTACAAAGAAACAAAACAACAAAGTCCAAAAGGAAAATGGTTGATAATTCACTGAAATAAATTTAAGATAATCAATAAGTTAAATGCAAAAAGAATATGAAATAAAACATTTTAAAAATGGAGGAAGATATAGCTGGACAGTTATGACAGCAAAGGCATTTCTATGCATGATACTAAGGATAGAAAACACAAAGGAAAGATTGTTAGAATTTAACATGTGAAAAATAAAAAGCTATGTATTGCAAAAAAAGTCCTTAAAATTATTTGCCATGTACATGGCAAATATGCTTGTTTTATCAAGACTGTTTATACATCAAAAGATATGTACATATGAATGGAAAACTGGAGAAGAATGGACAGTTC
The DNA here is from genome assembly GCA_036589455.1 of Ateles fusciceps. Classification (NCBI taxonomy): domain Eukaryota; kingdom Metazoa; phylum Chordata; class Mammalia; order Primates; family Atelidae; genus Ateles; species Ateles fusciceps. Next base: position 8,261,286 of record JAZHEH010001266.1, on the reverse strand, counting down.
ATAAAAGAGGAAATAGGCCAATATGAAAAGAACTGTGCCCACTAGTAATATATTTTAAATAATAATGAGATACCACTTATCTTCACATAACAAAAAGTGGTAAATCAAATAGTAAATTAAAATAGCCAGTGTTGTGGGGGAGAAATTGACATCCTATGACATTGAAGGGTGTTAAAATTTGTACCTTTCTGGAAAGAGAGCAGGTCAGTGTGTGCACTCTCATTCTCTGTACACATATATTATATAGCTTATGATTTATCAAAATACTTTGATTCTGGAAAATAATGAAATAAGTATATAATATAAAATGTGTACAAATGTATTTGTTGATTATAAACTCCCAAATTAGAGACAACTTGAATGTCCAACTATAGAGGAACAATTAAGTAAATTATGACTAATTGGTAAAATACAATGCCATAGAAGCATAGAAACAAAATTACGGAAAAGTTCCAATTGACTGGGGAAAGTGCTCATCACATTCTGTTTTAGGAAAAAGTTGCAAATGTATATTATGGTATGAATAAATTTTTGGAAGAAAAGATGTATCTATATATTTACACATAAATAGGAAGAAGTCTCGCAAAATGGTAATACAAGTTTAGTTATATTAGAGGTGATCTTATTTTTCAGGTTTATTTATGTTTTAGTTTTCTCTGCAATGAATATATACTCCTCAAATAATTTTTAGAAGTTTAAAAAAGGTTAATAGATAAATTGTGTAAAATACCCATCTTTACTACTAGAATAAAAATTTCAGTAAAAGCAAAAGCAAAATGCACACAGGTAGGTCAGTGGTATTATCAGTGCATCGATAACTCCTTTGCTTTTTCCATAAAATATGTGAGTTAGGGACCAGGTGACTACATACCCTGGCTGCTCTAGCTTGTGAAGGATGGCAGACACTGCCTTGATGGTCCTCACTAAAAAAAATTCTAGGGATTGTAGATCTTGTAGTTCCTTTGCCTCAATGGATATAAAATTGTTCTTTATTTTAAAAGGCTACTGTAAACATTCATTTTTCTTATTTCCCGTATTCTCATTGATCTTGGACCAAGCATTTGAATATGAGATCTTTATTGTCAAGTTGAACTGAAGTTTGAAGTAATTAATTAGAAAGCTCAGCCTCAAGACCTGTTCTAACTTTTGACTGTGGATAATAGAGTTAAAAAAATTGAAAGTTGTCTGATAATACTCTTCTGTGTGACAGCTCTGTGTAAAAGCTCTGATTTGGTAAAATTCATTATCTCCTTTTTATTCCATTAAAATAAAATTGCAGTAATAATAGTAAATGATAAATTCAACAGATAATCACTATGTATTATTAGCTGGAATGGGCCATCAGCCAGTTAATGTACTTCTGTCCACTGACATTCTAATGAGAGGTTATGAGACTGGTTAATTTGTATGCACATAAGGAATAGATAAAAAGGTAGATTAAGGGAATAATTTTAAATTTCAAAACAGCAACAATGATAATTCCAAGAAATCTCCTAAACCTCTGAAACAATACAGCATTTATGTGCTTATAGATTATTCATATTTTTGATTGACAAGTTTTAACAGTAATCATAAGGCACAACGTGATGTTTTGAGATTACATATATATACACAAACAGTATGGAATAAATAAACCAAGCTAATTAACATATCCATAACCTTGCCTACCTATTTTTAGTGATAAGACATTAGAAATTTACTGTCCTATTTATTTTAAAATTCATAATAGATTGTTGTTGACTGTATCACATGATGAGCAATAGATCCCAAAACCTATTATCTCCTGTCTGTCTGAAATTTTGTACCCTTTGATTAACGACTCCGCATTCCTCCCTCCTCATGCTTATAGCTTGTGGTAGCCATAATTCCATTCTCTACTTCTGTGACTTCAACTGTATTAGATTCTATACATAAGTGAGGTCATGTGGTATTTGTTTTTCTGTGCCTGGTTTATTCCACTTAGGATAATGTTCTCCAGCTTCATTCATGTTGTCAAAATGATGGGATTTTCTTCCATTTTTACAGCTGAATAGTACTTCGTTGTGTAGAATACCACATTCTCTTTATTCATCTGTTGATAGACATTTAGGTTGATTCCATATCTTGACTATTGTGAATACTGCTGCAGTGAACAAGCGAGTGCAGATATCCCTTTGACATACTGATTTCAGTTCCTTTATATAAATCCAGAAGAGGAATTACAGCATCATGTGGTAGTTCTATTTTTAGTTTTATGAGTAAGCGCCATAGCATTTTTATATTGACCTATACTAATTTATATTTCCATCAACAATGTCTAAGAATTCCCATTTCTCCACATCCTCTCCAACATGTATCTTTTATATTTTTGATAAGTCACTCCAGGTATGAGGCGATACCTTACTCCAACTTTAATTTGCACTTTCCTAATGATTAGTGATACAGGCTTTTTTTTCCCCCATGTACTTATGGGCCATTTGGATGTCGTCTTTTGAGAAATGTTTACTCATGACCTTTGCCCATTTTAATGAGGTGTTTTCTTGTTTTTGAGTTGAGTTCCTCATATATTTTAGATTTTAATCCCTTATCAGATCCATGACTTACAAATATTTTCTTCCATTTTGTAGGTTTTCTCTTCACTTTGCTAATTGTTTCCTTTGCTGTGCAGAAGCTTTTTAGTTTGAAGCCATCACACTTGGCCATTTTTGCTTTTCTTGCCTGTGCTTTGAGGGTCAAATCCAAACAATATTTGTCCAGACAAATGTGGACTACTTCACCTATGTTTTTGTTGAGTATTTTTACAGTTTCTGATCTTAAATTTAAATTTTTAACCCATTTTGATTTGATTTATCATATTTGGTGTAAGATAAAAATCTAGTTTCTTCTTTTGCATTTGGATCTCCAGCTTTTGCAGTAACATTTACAATTTGGTATTTAGATGCAATATAATACAATAATTGCTAGCTGGATTAACAGTGGCTTATTATATTATCACTTTTAAAGAGGAGAAAAATGCAGATCCTTATTCATGAAGTTCCTAATTACAATTATTAAGAGTAAATAACAAAATAAAGTTCAGTTTCTATTTGGAATTTAGAAAATACCGCAAAAAAATTATTAGCTTAAACTGTATATTCTGGTCTACTCCTGAAATGTGAATATATGTCGCTAATATGACATCATATATAACAAACTTTATAATCAATTGCAGAGTTTCGACTGTTAAAGGAAAAAAGCTTGCTTTATCTCAATTTTTTATTATATATTTTAATTATAACTGCATAATAAACATGTTTGGCTTATTAACATTTTTCCATATTCTTATACAGGCATAATTATTTTAATACAAGAATTGCATTTTGTCAACCAGATATAACTTTGATTTACTTAAGCATTCTTTTTTTGTTTTGTTTTTGTTTTTGTTTTTTGGAGGTTTTTTTGAGACAGGGTCTCGCTCTGTCACCCAGGCTGGAGAACAGTGGTGCCATCTTGGCTCACTGCAACCTCTGCCTCCCAGGTTCAAGTGATTCTCCTGCCTCAGCCTCCCAAGTAGCTGGGATTACAGGTACCCACCACCATGCCTAGCTAATTTTTTGCTGATTTTATTAGAGACAGTGTTTAACCCTGTTGGGCACACTGGTCTTGAACTCCTGGCCTTAAGTAATCTGCCCACCTCGGCCTCCCAAAGTGCTGGGGATTACAGCATGAGCCACTGTGCCCACTTAAGCATTATTTGTTGAAGAAAAATAATTCCCTCTTTTAAGTTATGCTGAAATATGTATTCTTGCGCATGAAACTGTAAGCTTTAGCATGCAATTAGGGTATTCTTTATTCAGGTACCTTGATTTTAGAGGACAGAACTATTAGACTTACTAGACATCTACTTAGGGGAAGAATTTAACTGAAATAATTATTGCCAGGGGTTTGGTCTAAGGCCCATTGTTTGCCTCACAAAAATCCAATCCCTGAGATAATTAGTATTGCCAGAGAAGAAGGCTTTAATCAGGTGCTGCAGCCAAGGAGATGGGAGATCTGTCTCAAATCCATATCCTCTATTGACTAAAATCAGGGGTTTATATAGCAGAGAAAAAATGTAATCATGTGTGGGGAAAATTGGAATTGGGGGGGGGTAAGAGGAGCTTGTCAACAGGAAGTAGTTGGTTAGGCAGTCATGATGGGTGAGGGGGTCGGGTGTCTCACTGTCCAGATGCAGTGATCTGGTGAGTTTCAGTTCCTTGAAAATGTCTGGTTGACCTGATAGTTTGTTTCCTAAGAAAGGAACTCAGATAAGACAAATACAATTTTCTGAAGTTTCAATACTAAGAAGGTGAATTTCTATGTTTATATTTAAAAAACCATTAATATCAGTTCTATATGACAGTTGGGCCAGTTTCATTTTTATCTTCCATCTAATATCTATTTGAAATTTAAGACATGATTTCTCTAAAGAGTGAATTTAACACTATAGTGCAATAGACTTAAGAATAAAAGACAGATTTTTTAACTTTTAAGTTCAGGGGTACATGTACAGGTTTGTTACATAAGTAAACTTGTGTCAAAGATGTTTGTTGTGCAGATTATTTCATCACTCAGGTATTAACCCTAGTGCTCATTAGTTATTTTTCCTGATCCTCTCTCTCCTCCCACCCTCCATCCTCCAGTAGGCTCCAGTGTGTATTGTTTCCCTCTATGTGTTCAGGTGTCCTCATCAGTTTTCTGTTCCTGTGTTAGTTTGCTGAGGACAATGGCCTCCAGCTCCATCCATGCCTGCCCCTGCGGAGGACATGATCTCATTCTTTTTCATGGCTGTATGGTATATATATGCCTCATTTTCTTTATCCAGTCTATCATTGATGGGCATTTAGCTTGATTAAATGAATAGACAGCTTATTTACAAAATACAGCAACCCACAAATTTTATCATTTAGCTGTTAATGAAACCTGCAAACCTGGAGTTAATTAAAATACTCTTTTGTTCACACTCATTATGAATCTTTCTCTCATTGTCAAAGCCTTTACGTGGCTTTTTCATGTCCCATTGAAAGACTTGCCTTAAAAACTTACATTTTTTTTTCCACAGCATGTATCACCTTCTAATGTCTTTACTGTTTATTTAGCTCCCTCTCCAGTAGAATGTAAACTCCATGGAGGAAGATAATTTGGTTTTATTTACAGATATATCCCAAGTGCCTAGAAAAGTTCCCTGTACAAAACTTGACCACAACAGATATCTGTTACCTTAATCTTGGCTTGGCCTCTGCTTTCTATCTTTAGATAGTCTTCTCTCTTACCCTCATACTTTATATTTTTCCATATGTGGATTTATCTTACTTCTATATTGGTGTCACTTTCATAGGTCTTTTTTTGTATGGTAGCCCCATAAACTCGAGGCTTAACTCATCTATACAGCTACCTAGTTCCAGAGGAAATAGTTTCAACTTTCTAAGAGTCCTAGTATATTCTCAACGATATACTTTTATTGGGCTGACTGGTTTATTTGCCCATTCTTGAGTCAGTCATTGTTATCTGGGTTATATGTAAGGTTGAGAAATAGAATGCTCTAGTTGTTTTAGATGCTAATCAAAATCTGGAGTGAGCAAAAGTAGGATCCTTTGGAGCTTGTTAGAAATATGAACCCTAAGGCACCCCCTCCAGACCAACTGAATCAATTTGCATTTTAACTAGATTTTCTGGTGATGTGCCTTTAGTCTGTGCTCACAGATGGAACTGGAAGTGGGGGAAAGCAATGAAACCAGCTCCACCTAAGCTGAAAGTGAAGTAGGAATGGTTTCCTAGAGAAAACCCAAGTACTTTTACCAGAAGACAGAATGGATGTCAGGCATGCAAAACAACAGCTATCCAATGCAATTTACAATGTGTATTAAGCAATTATTACATGTCAGTTATTGTACTAAGCATTTTCCAGGCATTATTTAGTATTCACAATATTTTGTAAAAGATTATCAGGTAAGTTACCTTATCCTTCAAGAAAGGAAATATCCAAAGTTTTTGTTGAGAAGGCAATGAGCAAAAGTGATCTATATGATATCAGATAATAATAAGTGCCATGGAAAAAAATTAAACAGGATAGAGAGATAGAGAAAGACCCAGGAAGATGAGAGAAACGGATCAATTTTGATAGGAATAAACCCGAAGAAGTAAAATTTGAGCAAAGACTTGGACTAAGTGAAGGCCATCTCATGAAGTTGCAGGGTAACACCATTCCAGACAGAAGAAAAGAGAAGCATAAAGCCTTGGATTGTTGAATTATGAATGAACTTGGCATGTTTGAAGAAAAGTTAAGAATAAAAAAAAACTGTGACTAGAATGAAGATGTTACTGAAACATGAGAGGTTCTGTCTGGGTCCTGCTGCTTGCTGCACAGAAAGCCAATCACCAAGATAACAGTATTTACAGGGAAGAAGGATTTAATAGGGTGCTGCAGCCAAGGAGATGGGAAATCATTCTTAAATTCATCTCCTCAGCTGACTAAAATTAGGGGTTGATATAGCAGGGAAGAAATGTAACCATGTATGGGAGACTAGGAATTAGGGAGGGATAAGGAAGAGGAATTGATCAACAAAAAACAGGTGGTTAGGCAATCGTGACAGGTGAGGGGTCTGATGTCTCTCTGTCCAGATATGGTGATCTGGTAAGTTTCATTTCCTTGATACTATCTGGTTGGTTTCCTGAGCATGGAAATTAGATAAGACAAATGTAATTTTCTCAAGTTTCAAGACCAGGAGGGCCATTTTTTCATGTTTATTCAAAAGAAACTATAAACATCACTTCTGCGGGACAACTGGGCTGGTTTCAAAGTGAGTATAAATGAATTCAAAGAGCCAAGAGCTATTTTCTGAAGGATCTTCAGGCAATACTTAAGAGATACTCAATTATTCTTAGTATTATGGAAAATCACGGTATACTTTTGAGCAGGAGAGTAACATGATTTGAGTTGTATTTTAAATGTATTATCTAAGGAACATGGAATATTGAATAAAATGTAGGTAGAGAAATGTAAAATGTTTTGGGGACTAGTTAGGAGAATATTGCAATGCTAGTCTAAGCAAGAGATGGGAGAAGTTAAGACCAGGATGGTTAACAGTAGAGTGGCTGAGAATATATTATGAAGTAGAGCCAACAGGAGTTGCTAGTGAGTTAAAAATATATATATGTAAGGGAAAGAAAATTATTTGTTTTTCCTTGAGAAAATCAGTAGATATTTGTGCTAGTTACTGAAGTGAAGAACCTTGGAGATGGAGCAAATTGGAGAATTAAATTTTTGAGTTGTCAATTTTGAGATAGCTAGTATACATAAAACTGTTGGGTAAACAATTGGATAGCCTACTTTGGAGAGGCTTGAATTAGAGATAAGAGTTTGGGGAACAAGTGAGATTACATATCAAACCATGGATCTGAATAATCTAATTCTGACGCTACTTTACAGTCACTAAATCATACAGTACAAGAAAAGACTCACCATCTTATAACTGCACCCACTGGGATACAAGTTCTCCTCAGTTCCTGTGGTAAAGGAAAAGAAAGCTCTCATGCTTGATTTCCTAACTTTTTATTATTATTATTATTATTATTATTATTATACTTTAAGTTCTGGGGTACATGTGCAGATCGTGCAGGATTGTTACATAGGTATACACATGGCCATGGTGGTTTGCTGCATCCATTCCCCCATTATCTACATTAGGTATTTCTCTTAATGTTATCCCCTCCCCAATGCCCCCACCCCCTGCTATCCCCTCAGAAGTGACATAACCCCTTTCTCTCACAGTTTATTGGCCAGGACCAGTTAGATGTCCCTACCTAACTGCAGAGCCCTGAGAAATGTGGAGGAGTACATGGAGTGTCTGTGAGGACTGCTGTCTCTTGATATATATCACTTCTAAGAAGAAAAATAATGGATTCAGAGGGAAAAAGCCATTCTCACCAAAATGTTAAGATAGCCCACAGTAGTTTTGTGCATTTTTAAAGGTAATTTAGGATAATTATCTTAGGATTAGAACAAAAGCAAGTTGCAGTGGAAATGCCAAGAGATGGCTTAGAGTAGAAGTGGCAGGGTAAGAAGGCTTTTGCTTTTTTTTGTAATTTCTATAATTCTCCAGTAGCCACTTTTTGCCAAATCTGAAGTGAGCAATTAATGTTTTCTCTGACCTTATGTAAAATGATATGCAAAAGAAACTTTAAATTTTTATTTCAATCAGATAACAGCTCATAAAACCCTTCTAGGACTTTATCTTTTAGAGCAGGGGTGGGCCACTATGACCCATGTAAAACTAGCTTGCTGTTCATTTTTTAATGACCCAAGATCTAATTTTAAGAAGATGGGGAAGAGTCAGAAGAAAAATATTTCATGAAGGATATTAAGCCACCTCAATTAAATTCACCACCTCAAAAATGAAAACAGAACAGTAAAGTTGACTGTTGAATTAAGTTCTCTGAAGATAGTGTTTCTTCTCCCCCACCAGGCACAATGACATCTCTGTATATGATTTTGAGTACTACGTATTCAATTATTTCAATTGCAATAGTACTTAACATAATGAGAAATTCTAGTGATTTATTTTGTAAATACTAAATTGGTTTGAGTCTCTTATTTTGAAGGTTGCAACTCCAGATTGGGAGTTCTGAATATAATTATTTTGAAAGCAAATATTTATTTGTTTAAAAAGTTCAAAGACCTTGTTTTCTGTCCAAACACCAGCTAGGAAAATCAATATTTTCTCTTGGAAGGAAGTGGTTTGGCTGCTTCAGCATCAAAATGGTTTCTATCAACACTGTGGCATTTAATTTTGAAAAACGTGAATTCTGAAGAGACAGGGGTTTGGAGCTAGTGAGTGATGAGTTTTGAGAGGGTTGCTGCTTTGGAAAATAGTGGCTTGGTAATGGCATTAGTTACAGACACTTAAATTGTCTAAACATTTGCTCTTATTTTAGGGAACAATTCATTGACTCTATTACTTGGTTAGGATAGAATATCTTAAATATTAGGCCATTTTGTGCCAGTATGTTCCATAATGGCCTTAAAGAAAAGAGTTAAACATTGAAATATTTTCAGAATAATCTAAGAATTAATTGCTTTCTTGTCATAGTTATTAGTTATTTCAATCAAATGTCAGTTTTAATAAAGAATAAATCAAGTCATCATTTTTATATAAAAATTAGTAGCATTATTATTATTTCCCAACTAGAAAGCATTCTTTAATGATTTTCAGTGGAAATAATGATTTAAATGTCAAATACTCTGTGAAATAAAATTAAGCAATTTTCATATATACATGTGAATATATTCCTGTTAGTTTCTTTACTTATATATTTACTGTTTTAAGGACTGGGGTAGCTTAGAATAACTCAAGAAATCAATAAGAAAATAAGTTTACGGTAACCAGATAGAAGTTCAAGAAAAAAGAACACATATGCAGTCTATTATATGAATTATATTTATTTAAATTTCTCATCAAATCTACAGGTGGTGAATAAGTGACTATAGGGAAAGTATGAATATTAACAAAGACATTGGAGATATGAGAATTTTTTATTAAGGAGAAGCAAACACATTACCCAGCTCAGTTAAGCTTTGATTATGAGATACTAAATTAATACCAATTTAAATTTAATTATTCAATCTAAGTAGTACAAGTACTTGATGATAAATATTTGCATTTGAAAAGTCATAACCAATGGAAGAAGTGTTATTTGTATCTATTTAATGTACTAATTGGGTGGTAGTAAGAATCTGGCGTAGTAGCAGCTGCGTATGCAATTGAATTTGCTGGAATTATGAAGAAAAAAACTGATAGCAAAGTAAATGGAGTGAAACAGTACTAAAACAAAAATAGCACAAACTGATTTGTGTTTCTCTGAAAAATTCCAGGTGTTGTCAAAGTGGATTATGGAGATGTGTCAGTCAGAAAAACACTAAGAGAAAATCTGAAGTGTAAGCCCTTTTCTTGGTACCTAGAAAACATCTATCCGGACTCCCAGATCCCAAGACGTTATTACTCACTTGGTGAGGTATGAATTATTTATTTTGGTTAAGTTAAAAATATATTTTCCAAATGGAGCAATTTCTAAGGAGCTCAGTATTTTTTATGTTATGAAAATGCTGTAAGGGATTTTTAATTAGATCATTTTAAATAACTTTCATGTTTCAAGGACCATAAAGTCTTCATCATAAGAAGTCATAAAAATGAGGGGAAATTTTAAGATTGAATAACAACAACAAATACGTTTTTACCAACAGTTCTAAAGCTTTTGGTCATTTACCCTCTTCAAATTTACTGTGAACTTCCAAGACCTTTTGTTCATGTGAGTTACAAACTATTAATATTTACTGTATTTAAATTAAAACTGAGGACTTTAAAACCCATTTCTTTACTAATTAAACATTATATAATAAACAATTACATGTTACTAACATATTTTTGAAAAGTAAATATATTTTTCCAAGCAAAGTCAAGTAATGAGAAGAGACTGCCATTGATTATATTTTTGTAAACTGCATTAATGTCTGGCTTAATAGAAGATAGCTGGATTGTCATATGTGCTTTGGTATTCATTCTATTGTAATACAAGACAGTCAATTACAATAGCCTCTAGAAAACTGTTTGTACACTCAGGAGAAAGTGAAAGTGAAAACTGCAAGTAATATCTTGGTATTATTCCGAAAGCGGTATTGAGTCTCTAAGACACTATGAAAACCATTGATCTGCACCATTATTTTCTAAATAATACAAAAATATTTCTAAATAAAATATTCATTATAACTATACAAACATGTATATAATGTATGTTTAACATAATTTATGTATTTCTAAATAAAAACTTTATTATAACTAAGCATGTATGTAAGGTATGTATAGTATATTTATATATATATATTCATACATATAGATTGATAATTATAATCCTATAGTCATACATATCATAGATATGATTATGTGTAATATATTCCTGTATATCATATATATGTATCTCAATTGATCAAAATAAGAATTATATTTCCTTTATGAGTTATATCTTCCATATTGATAATTTTCCACTTAATAGGAATCAAAGCTACCTTAATATCAGTTGGGATTAAAGCATTCCAACAGCAACAAATAATGCACTTAGGAAATAATCATCAAGTAAGCATGTTCTTAGTATTAAAATGCCATTGTTGTAGGTCATAGTGATAGAATATCTGAAAATTTATATGGTTCAATCTATACTGTTTTGGGTCATCTGCCTTACTATTCTTAAACTTTATAAACATACTTTACTAGCAATTAACTTGAACAAATGAAAGAAAGAAAATACTTGAGGTGACTGGAGCCCTAGCTGAATTGTTTTTAACAACAGATTTATGTTCCATATTCATGCCCTATTGTCCAAGTCTCCACTTCCTCATTAGCCATGTAGATATAGAGCTTGATTTACATATATTTAACTTTAATCTCAATAATGTAAAAAAATTCATGTGTAATAACGTTTATTTTACCACTTTCTAAGTGTGACTTTAGTCACTTAGTCCTGTGCCTCAGTTTTTTTTGTTTGTTTGTTTGTTTTTTTTTGTTTTTATTGGAGAGAGGGGGTATTGTTGCTGTTGTTTACAGATATGTGACATCCTCATTTTGTCACTGATTTCACAGGGATTTATATTTAATGCAGAAAATGTATGACAGTGTTTTTTTTAAAATAGAACACTCCTTGCATATTAGTTATTATAAACCACTGAAGAGCTCCAATAAAAATCTAATACCCTTATCAATTTATCAAAAATTTGTTTGAACATTCATGAACCTGACTATATCCTCAGAAAAAGGGAGTTTCTCTATTCTTATTATAAAATGTGTCTGTCACTGTTGTCAATGGACCCAAATCATTAGTAAACATCAATTTCTTTTTCTAAAAGGAGGAATGACCAGGGGCTATAACAGGACAGAAATGAGCAAAGAGGACTTTTGGAAATTCTCTGGGGCCACCAAGGTGATTCCTGAGAAAGACTGAGGGCTCTGTAACAACTAAATGTTTACTTCCAAGTTAAAAATCAAATTTTATGCTGTCCTGCACTCCATCAAGGAAACCTAATTCACTTTCTAAAAAGTAAAAATATAGTGTGGGCAAATTCCTTTGTAAACTATTGATTTCATATTAGCTATATTCTACAATGGATTAGGTGGCCATATTTTAATCTGTAGAAATAGTTTATGAAAAGATTTTAGAGAGAGAAATTGAGCCTTTCATAGTATCTAAAAGAGACAGTATGGTGTATTGAAAAATTTCCAGTCCCTGAATTCGAGCATAGGAGGGTTCAAATCCTAGCCTTACAGCTTTCATTTCAAGTGGCATTAAGTGTCCTCTTCACTACCTCTGTCCACAGAATAAAGATAATATGTCTTCAGTCATCACTGGGTTATAGTCATGACTGAAGACATAAAACATCTAGCCCAATGCCTAGCAAGAATAGTAGCATGCCAGTAGTTACAGTTATAATTATTATAGCTACCATTTATTGATTTCCTATGCCAACCGTTATTCTAGGTGGTTTATATGAATTGCATAAAATTGTAACAACTTTCATGACGGGTTTTGTTATTATCCCAGAGTTAATAAGGAAACTGACACACAGAAAGTTTATGTGCTTGGCCTGTAGGTCACACAGCTAGTTAACTCCTGAAGTTAGGATAAATTACATAATAGTCCAACACTAAAGCTCACTTTTTATTATAACTAGAGGGAGAAATAGATGATTTAATTATATTTTAATCATTCAAAATGTTTTTATTAAATGAGAGCTTGAAACTGAGTATGTTGGCATACACCTGTAGTCATAGCTATTCAGGAAGCTGAGGCAGTAGTATGGCTTGAGCCCAGGAATTCAAGATCAGCTGGGCAACATAGTGAGAACCCATCTCTATTTAATAAAAATAAAAAGGGAACTTGAGATGTCTTAGTCCAGTAGGGCTGCTATGGGAAAATACCTTAGATTGGGTAATTTATAAATAATAGAAATTTATTTCTCACAGTTCTGGAAATTAGGAAGTCCAAGATTAGGATGCCAGCCAATATAGTGTCTGGAAAAGGCTGGCTGCTTCCAGGATGGCACATTGTTACTAAGTCTTCATATGGAAAAAGAGGCAAATGACATATTCTCACATGGACAAGGGACAAGACAGCTCCCTTCAACCTCTTTTTATAAGGGCACCAATCCCATTGATAAGGATGAAGTCCTCATGACTTAAACACTTCCCACAAGTCTGTATCTCTTGAATCTTCTGATTCATACTTAGACATGTTATCTCTTGGGGGCACTGGTCCTCTTGGCCCCACTTCTTAATACCACCACAATGGGGGATTAGATTTCAACATGAATTCTGGATGAATGCATTCAGACCATATCAAACTGAAACCTTTGTTATATGTTGAGAATACAAAGTCAAATAAGGAAAGACCTTTACTCTTAAGCCTTTCTACCAAAACAGGGATGCAGGGGTGGGTATGGCAAGAGAGAATCAGACAGGTAAAGAAATTCAATAGAAATGAAAGATGCCCTGCATGTGTTATATGGTACGTATAACTGCTGTTTGAAAAACCTGATACATTTATGAGATATGTTAACTTCTGAGCTTTCTGGAGTATTAATGTACTGTAGTTTTCCACTTTAAAACTAGCCTTAAAGAAATGCAATCCAGCATCTGTTTCCATGGAAACAGAAGGACAGATTCACCAAGGACTACATCCTAATTCAGTTTTGCATGGCCATGTATACATAATTTAAGATGGACATTTTGATAATGAGTTAGAGTTGAACTGATAATGAACAACAGTCATTTTCTAAAGCTTTTTCTTTCTTACTGCCTGTTAGTAATCATTATTGAAAGAATGTAGAAAGATATCTTTCCTTATGTATAAGACACCTTCTCTTGAATAATTAGAGGCCCAAAATGATAGATATCAGGTGTTCAAGCTACTCGTCATCAAAACAAGAACAATATGTCTTTGCAGTATATTCATTTGTACTTCTCACTGAATTTGGAATGAAATTGTGTGACTTTAACAATATATATATATTTTTAATTTCAATGTTTTTCAAAGTCTATTTAATATTGCTGTGTATTGGTGAATATAAATGTTTCTCTGTCAACTTATTTTTATAACTTTCCTTGCTGTATTGGAATATATGGAGGCAAATATGGTATTCAATTTCTCTATTATAGACCATCACCAAAGTCAATAGTTATTGATACCACATATCTGTATCTTATGTTTGCACCTTACTCAAGTAATTGAAATATTACTTTATCCAGCCCATGAATTACATGCAGTTTCCAATGAGAAGTTAAAAGCTGTGCAATTGCTTTAAACTAAAACCTTTAAGTAAGTTAATGAAGCATGTGTCTTTTAGACTCAGTAAGCAAATCATAATGGAATAAGGAAGTTGAGCTCTTTGCATTAAATTCTCTCTTAACTAGCCCTGTAGCTTATGTAGATTTAACATGCTGGGTTCTGATCTTGTAAATTTAAGTGTAAGATTGAAAAAAATGGCATTCTAAAATAGAATGTCTCAGCCCAAATTTTTGGGTATGACAGGCTAGTATTCTGGAAAAAAAATACATTGTGAACTAAAATTGAACACAATCTGAGGGCAAATGAAGGAGATGAGGTTTCAGGAGCCAAGTGACAACTCCTGGTGCTTAAAATTTGCATTTGCATGTTGCTTTGAAGATGTTTTGACATTAGTCTATGCATTTTGTATTGTGTATTTGACCTCAGGATTTCTTTTTCCTCTTGTATCCTTTAGCCACAGTAAGTAGTTAAAGTTCTTGCATACATTTGTATTGTGTTCCTTAAATATTGCTGAAGAGCAAATTTAAGTAATGAAAAATAGACATCCATGAAGCTGCTAGGCTGCAGAGATTAATGGTAAAATCAGTTACTGCCAAATGCAGAAGCTAAAACGCTTAAAAGTTTACCCTTCCTGTTGGTAATCAGATCTATTTATAGATTCACAGTCTTCTTGGCCCTTTAATAGGATGACTGGCAAGAAAGCCTCATTTAAGGTAACTTAAATAAATGTGGACATTTTTTGTTCATGATTTAATTTCCAAAATTCTTGGGGACTCAGGAGCTAATTTTTATCCCAGCGTTTCTGAATGTGTGTGTATATAGGCAGAGTATGTCACTCTTTGTTGGATAGCTACCTTGAAGCATGTTGGGCTAGGTAACTCACATGTGAGCAAAGCGAGCTATTTTTGTTACCTGGACATATGTATTTTTTAACTTCATATTTCTAATAAACTAAAATTTATTCTAATTTTATTACTTTAATGTGTATTGACACAAACAGTTGCAACAAACTATATGCCAGTTTGACATTTACTGAATTCTCTCAGAATTTTTGTTGTTGCTATTCTTGTTACCCACCAAATAAATTGTTTATTTTTCTATGTTTTTTACTTTTGGGGGAAGGCATTTCAGATATCAGATAATAATTTTTGAATCTCAAAGCCATTAATCAAGGACCTTCTAAACCATGATCTACATAAGTGAAGTCAATATGAATTGTTTCAATATACAGATTTTGTTCTCATCTTTCTGATTTATTCACAATTAGGTAAACAGAAAATATACTTTAAGTACATATTTATAAGAGAATCATTATGGAAATATTAGCATTAAGCTCTGGAATTCACTGCAAATGTGCTTATTTCCATCTTTACAAAAAAAGAAAACAAATGAGATTAACATTTGTAAAATAATGATACAAAGTAACAACATGCAATTGAAGGATAAGCATATGTTGGGATAATTAAAGTAAAATAATGCTAGTTTAAGTTTAGACTGTCTTATCTTTAGAATGGATTTCATTTGAGTCTTTAAAATGCAAAGATTGGTGGTGGGGGTGTGGGGAATACATATCTTTTAGAAATGGAGTTCTCATTGCTACTTGCTTTTACAATCCAGCAGAGGGAGCAGAAGAAGCTAATGAACAAATTACATAAGTGGTAACATTACCAATGATGCTGTATTGCACAGAAACATTTAGAAAAAGGCTTGCTGATTTCAAACATCAAAATACAAGTGGGAAAAATGCTCTCAAGTTTATGTCATGAAGAATTGTTTTTAAAGCAATAAAAGATTATGTGTAAACATAGAAATATCAAAGCAGACAGCCAATTAAAGTTAAAACTATCTTGGCTTTGTGCCATACATTCAGAGCTCTAAGATGACATAAAGAATGAGTCAAGAGAGTTTACCAGATCTTAGAGCTACCAATGTACTCTACTATTTTGATTCAAGTCCTAGAACAGAATTTGTAGAGAATTTTTAATGGATAAAGTTTTTTAGTTGTTGGTTGCTTTGATTTTTCTCAGGATTAATGGCATGACCAAGTCATTGTTACTATCAGGTAATGTGGTACCAGTAATAAAATTGTATCTTTTCGGAAATTTACTTCTATTGAACAACATTCTGTGTGAGTATATATTTGATTAAGGTCTCAAGGTGTTCTTAGAAAAGTTCTGATTTTAAAATTATACATGATTATCCTGAATTTGATTATCCTTTACATCTCAAAAGATGAGATACATAGTTTCAACTTTCCCATATGCCAGTATTGGAATACATGTTAAGATTTGTTTGTTGAGAATTGTTAGAAAACACCAGGGACCATTTTTGTATTTTGAAGACAATATAGCAGGTGCCTACAGGGTTGGGCTCTCTCACTTGAGAACCATCTATGTGCTTCTATCTGCCTTCTAGTTGTGCATGGCTTTTTTAAAAAATCTGAATATATAGGCCTAGTGATAAAAAAAAAAAACCTTTCAGATTTTGGGCTGGGCATGGTGGTTCACACCTGTAACCCAACACTTTGGGATGCCGAGACGTTTGAGGTCAGGAGTTTGAGACCAGCCTGGCCAACATGGTGAAGCCCTGTCTCTACTACAAATATAAAAATTAGCATGCCGTGATGGCATGCTATGCTTGGTAGTCCCAGCTACTTGAGAGGCTGAGGCATGAAAATCACTTGAACTTGGAAGTCGGAGGTTGCAGTGAGCAGAGATCACACCACTGCACTCCAGCCTTGTTAACAGAGTGAGACTCTGTCTCAAAAAAATAGGAACAAAAAATCACCTTTCAGATATTCTCTATCTCAGGTGATAGGTCCCTTCTATTTGTTTAAGATGGCAATTGATATCCTGGTTCCCTGACACTCTGTCCTCCACACTGCTTATCTCTCAGGTTACCCTGAACATAGACAGAAATTATTTACATGGACCTCAGCTCATCAGGCTGGCACTAGGCATAACGAATACTTTGCTTTTCCGCTTTTGACCTCGTCCAGGTCTAATACCAGGCTGCCTTTGTGTATCTTGTTTCATGTGTCTTCGCCCATTGTCTAGATAACTTCTGGTTAGCTCTGTTCAAGCAGAACTCAGTCCTTCCTTGCTCCTTCCAGGCCTCCTTTCTAACAAATACTTCATGCCTGTCTGGAAGTCAGGACTGGCAATTCCCAGACTCACTAGAATACCTTTACATTCCTTATTTTGGCAAATTAGTTAACCTCTGTATCTTAATGTTTTTGTTTGTAAAACGGGAATAATAGGTTGGCACATACAATTAAAATAGTTTCTAATTGTTGTTGTTATTGTAGTGGAGGTGGTGGTGGTTGTCTCTTTCTCCCTGTGGCAGGTTTCCTAAACCACTGACTCCTGTCTCTTGCTATTCTCCCAGATTCTACATCCAGGCAGACTTGACTTCAGTTCCTATGTTGTATCCACTTAGCACCTGCTGCATTCTAAAGGACAAGTAATATTACACATCCAGAAACTACAAAACCACATTGAAAGTGGAGTAGTTAGAATGTGCCAGAAATAGGATAAGCTTCTTTCATGCAGTCCCCAAGATAAGTCTATTCTGGAATTCTGGAAAAATCGGTGGCAGCAATGACATAGTGTGTGAATCTCTGAATTTTCCCATTAAAACAGAAAAGAACAACTAGAACAGCAAAACTAAAAAAAAAAAAAAATGATGAACAACTTTGACAACAAAATTAGGTGGCAAAGTGTTCTCACAAATTCTCAAATATGAGCTAACATTGTCATGACCCACATGATACTACAATTTTTACAGGAGACAACAGAAGGAAGCAATGAAGTATCTGATGGAAACGAGGTCAGGATAACACCCAAATTTCTAATAGATACTCAGGCCAATTATATAATAGTAGCTAAAAATGGAAGAAGTAATTTGTAGGTGAGAAAAACAACTCCTCTCTAGTATCTGAAGGGTCTGAACAGTCTAGTCTGTGAACTCTTGAAACTCACTAGCTGAAGCTCCTTCTCAGGAGACACTTCCAGGAATAAAGCCCCACTAGAGTGGGTGGAAAAGATAGAGGAAAATAAAATGGATGGTCCAGATTAAAATGGGTCATATAAATGGGGTCATGAGTTCTCAAAAAATAGAAGGGTAATATTTTTTTAACACTTCAAAAAATAGAGGAAAGGGAGTGCTGTATTTGTGAAATTAGAAACAGTCTTTTGATCAACCTTTCCCCTTAAGAGACAAGGAAAATTGATTTTATGTAAAAAAGGAAGAAAGGAAAAAAGGGAGAATAGAAAATCTAGAGAAGTATGACTGATGCAAGAAAAAGATAATAAAAAGTAGAATGGTATCTCTGCAAACACACCAATATTTTATGCTCATAAGACAGACGAAAAGTGTGACTAATATTTCAAAAGAAGCTAAAATAAATGCTCTAAATGATAGAATATAGAAAGGAACAACATAAATCAAATTTAGAAAAACTGAAATGTGGGACTAGAATGCAGGAAAGGATTAGAAATCAAAGAATAAATCATTTCAGATATGAAGGCTAAACATGTAAGAACATGTGAGTGAATAATAACAAGAGAGTATGCCATAAGAATTTTAGAAAGAAAAAGCAACTAAAAAAATAAAAATTAGAAACTAAATTATTCAATTGAAAGTGACACATATAGAAGATAAGCAACAAGACCAAAAATATTAGGATTTCCTAAAGAGAAAAAACAAGGAAATAAAATGAACATTAATAACTATAGGCCGGGTGCAGTGCCTCAAGCCTGTAATCCCAGCACTTTGGGAGGAAGAGGCAGGTGGATCATCTGATATCAGGAGTTCAAGACCAGCCTGACCAACATGGCAAAACCCCGTCTCTACTAAACATACAAAAAATTATCCAGGTGTGATGGCAGGCACCTGTAATCTCAGCTACTTAGAAGGCTGAGGCAGAAGAATTGCGTGAACCCAGGAAGCGGAGGTTGTAGTGAGCTGAGATGGCACCATTGCATTCCAGCGTGGGTGACAAAGTAAGACTCTGTTTCAAAAAATAAAATAACTATAATTCTAGGAAACTTTACTGAAAATAAAATTGAAATATTGATATAGTGAAAAGGAACACTACATCCCTGGGAGAGTGGTCCATAATGAGTAATATCAAGACATATTGTAGTAAATCTCCCAAACTAAAAAGAAAACAGTTTCGCTTCCTCAGAAATATATACTTATAAGAATTAAGGGGGGGAAAAACCCAGATCGTCATCAGAGTTTTCAAAGGAATTATTCTGGAAGTAAATAGAGTAACATTTAAAAGGTATTCAAGTTTTGTGAGCCAAGAATTTTACATCTATCAAAGTGATTTTCAAGTATAGTAGCCACAGATATAATTATCAACATACAAGAACTCAGTCTATTGTTCCCAGTAAATAGAAATGTATTTGCCCACTTGTTCAGGCCCAAAGCTTGGCATGTTTCTTGATGTCTTTATTTCTCTCATAATTCAATTTAACTGAAAGTTTCAATGGCTCTACCTTCAAAATATATCCGAAATGGGACCTTCCACCCCCATTGTTATTCTGTTAATCAACCATTATCTCTTGCTGGCATGACTGCAGTGGCCTCCTTCCTTGTTTCTCTGCTTTTAGTCTTTCCTCCCTCTAATCTGTTCTTTGCACAACAGCCACAATAAGTTACTATTATCCTATGCCTATGCTAAAAATCTCATGATTCCTTACATTACTTAGTCTGGGGATACCTCTCTAACCTGCCCCTTGCTCACTGCAATGCTGGTACAATACTAGCCCATTATTTCACTCTAAGTATTGTCCAGCTACCGGGAGCATCCATTTGCTGTTCCCCTGCCCAAAATGTCCTTCCATAGATGAAAATATGGTTGCTCTCCTCTTCACTAACTTGCCTTCTCAAATGTCTTTTTTTCAGATTGACTTTTCCTTTCTAAAATAGTACCATCTCCTTTGCTTTATTTACCCTTACTATGCTTTATGTTTCTTCACAGGACCTCTTGATCTTCTGACATTTTACAAATCTATTTGTTGCTCTCCTCCCTTCCAAAACATAAGCTTTATGAAAGAAGAGACTGTGTTTATTTTGTTCACTTCTGTATCCTCAGCACCTCAAGTAGTGCCTGGTATGAGGTATACATTTTCCTGATACTCTTTTTCAAATGAATTCACAAGAGGTGTTACGGACTAAAACATAATGTTTTATCTTCTGTGGAAAATATATCAATATAGGTTGTTACTGAAGGCAAAATATTTTGTAGCCATTCTTAAATTTTTTTTTGGAATTTTTCAAAGAGTAAGATGCATGCATCTCCAGTAAGTCCCTTTCCAGTACCACTGTCAGAGTGTGTACTGGGCTGAATATGGCTTTGAATTTTCTGTTTTCCAGCAAAGAGAGAAAGCCTTACAAACAATTCAGGCTGTAATTATTGATTAGTGTCTATTCAAGTACAATGCACCTAGCAGAGATTCTTCTAATCGGATTGCATACCTTATGTCTAAAAATGAATCATTTTGTGAGATGTTTATTTAAGTATTATGGCATTACACTGTTCTACACTCTTTTAGAAGCTAAATAGCAATAATGTATAATCTTATTATTTTCAAGAAATCTGCCTTTTATGAACAGTTAAGAAAAGCTGATGTAAGAGATTCAAAAATAATTCAATTTATATGTTATATAATTTGGGCAGACTATGTGCAACCTACACCAACCTATTTGTTATATCATACTGCAGTTTATCAATTGTTACCTTCCTCAGTCCTCTCCAGCTGAAGGTCCTGAAAAGTCTTTTGCCTATAGCTTCAATCCCTTCCAGTGCCTGGACCAACTGAAATCTGATAGGGAATATATTTCAGCCCTATATGAACTGGTACAGGTTTTGTTTCTAGAAGCCTGTGCCCTTTCCTTGTAATATTCAGTATGTGTTCCGTCCTTTTTAATGGGTTGCTGCTCAGATTTTTGATGAAAGCACATATAACTGCTCTAAGTGTCAGCCCATTGAAACAGGGCTTTACCACTCTGCCCAGCTTTTTATAACACCAAGTGGGAATTCTGGTTTATACTGTTCTCAATTAGTGATGGGGGCCTTAATGCAAGTCATACCACTTCCCCCAACACCAGGTACTAGTACTTGACCATGAGGTTCTGCACCACAGAAAAAGTGAATTGTATAAATTGTATAAACCAAATTCATCCTCTCTGTTTATATAATAAGTTTCTCATTCATTTGCCAGTGTAAGGAAACATGTGCTCAAAGCATAGATAACTAAATAGATGTGTCCAATTATTATACTGAGTGAACAGTAAAATATACATGTCTATGGCTCAGAGATACAAACTTTTCAAGAGCAGAGTGGACAAGCATAAATACATACTTGGGGTTGAGACAAAGCAAAACTCTGAAATATCATATTTATTAGAAGTTTTTTTTCTTTTTTGCATTTATTCTTGATTCAGTCATCTTAGTATCTTTAAAGTCAATGAATGGTTTTGTAATTACCATTTGGTGCAAATATGTATTAACTTTATGTTAGTTATAGGACTAATGCAGTGTTTGAATATAAACCAAGAACTTTATGTCTGTAGCCAGCAATTTAATCTTGCTTTTGAGGAATTTGTAATGTGAAATCACTGTTTAGCCTTGTAATGGCTCTCCTTAGGGTCAAGCACTTCCCAATAAGTTTGGCATTAGACATGAAAAAAGATGCATGAATATGTTTTAGTCACAGATATAAACAATGTAATTAATCTTTGTAAGTACACAGAATGGAACATTTAGTCATGAAACAATCTGAACATAAATTTCAATATTTAGCCAATTTGTTTTTATTTCCTTCTGTACAGTAGTGTAGGAGTTCAAGAATAGACAATGATTATTTGAGTGGAATATGAAAACTGTGTCCTAATTTTTAGACGATTTGGATAAGAATTCCTAATTCATATTATGTAGCTGCTTCCTTCTTCTATGATACTATGCTATAAACAGGGAATGTCTCTTGATTAGATGCTAATGCCAATTATATTCAAAAACTTCAGGAGGAGTTTAGAAGTATATGCAGGTTAAGAATGGACACAGAAAAAGAAAAATATTTAAAGCGATGTGTTTTTCTTGGAGAAATTTTCTTATAAAGTTGTATTAGTTAACAATAGACAGTAACATCAGAAAGCTTTGATGACTTAAATAACTGTCTGATTTATGTTTTACCCTCTTTTTTGTGTGTTTCCTTTAGATAAGAAATGTTGAAACCAATCAGTGTTTAGACAACATGGGCCGCAAGGAAAATGAAAAAGTGGGTATATTCAACTGTCATGGTATGGGAGGAAATCAGGTAAAATCTTCCTTCTTAGCAGCTTCATATTTTAGAGCAAAAATATTGTTGAAACTATCAGTGTAGACCATGGCTCACATGTTAATAACTATGAACTGAGCTTAGTAAATAAATGTGCATTCCAATCTAGAACTAATTTGGCTATTTTATTGTCTCAAGGATCTTGAAAGAGTGCTGAAGAAGTAAATAAAAAGAAAACTTTCAGTGTGCCTACAGTTAATGAAGATATCCAAATATTTTAGACACATCTCATTTTATTACATATGAGCAAATGAGGAGTATATTTCATTCTATTAACTGAATATATAAAATAATTCGTCAACATCTGTGATTTTTTTCCCCAATGGTTATCATTTTCCATTTCTTTTCAAATTTTTATGTATATCATGATTTTTAAGAGTTTTTGAAGTTTAATAAAATTTTTAAGTGCATAGTTCTGTGTTGAAGACTAAAAGTCTTGAACAACGTTTCTTGTGTATGACGAGAGTTTCTGTGCTCTCCTTAAGCATTGGAAAATGGCTTTGCAAGGTGGGCCACATGGAGGCTATTTGGCTGCGAGTCTTCAGGACAGAGCTATTCTGCTGCCATGGCCACTTGGAGAGGTGGAATTTGGAGTTTTGGGGAAGTATACCAACAAAGCAAAGGTAGCTGATCCTCTGTAAACAAGTTGTCTACAGCAGTTTAGGAGAACCACAAGTTTTTTATCCAGAGGTAGAATTTCTGAGTTAGAGTGAACTAGGTTGCAAAAGTTATCCTGTTCAGCACAATTACAGTTGTATGTGTGATGCACCTAAATGTGTCAAGATTTCATACAAAAATATTTGTTGATTCTTGTACTGTAAAACAAGAAGAAAATGAACTCTGTTGAGTTCTGGCATCATACTTCAAACAGGGCTTGTGTTATTCAATGGAGAACATTAAAAGGAAGTTTCTCCCTTTAAAATTCTTAATTTTAAAAGTCCTAATTAGTGTTCCAAACTGTCAATTTAAGCAAGAAAACATTTAAACCAAATTTCTAAATTACTGCATGGGAAATTGACCTTATTGGAAGAGGATAAAAACAACATAGGCAGAGTAATGACAAAGCTTTCAGAAATGATCGAATTTATTGTTTCATTGATTCATAATGAATGTGAGAGGCCTCTACTGCCAAAAACCAATGGAGTCCTGATGAATTCAGCTAGAAACAACAAAATGCACAACTGTAAGAGGACTAAATGTGTGAGGGTTTAATTTTCTCACATAAGAATTCTGACATTTGTTTAGGACCTCAGTGATTTCGTAAGGAAACCAAGAACTTTGTATCTTTCCATTATTTAGTGTTTAAGAGTTAACTTTTATCATCAGCTGGTCAGAAGAGGGCTACTAAAATTTCATACATCATGTCCACATTCAAGGCAGGAACATCTAGGGTTAGGGAAGAACTGCAACAGCCATATCTGTTCTTTTGGGAAAAGCAAAAGTGTTCGTAGAGGCTCAGCACATCTTAGTGTATCTCTCTTTGGCTACAAATGTGTTACTTGGACATCCCCAGTACAGCAAAACACTGAATATTTAACCTTATACTCACAAGTAGCTGCTTCCATGGTTCATTTACCAAGATATTAGGGGCACATTTAGAAGTGCCAGGCATAATGTGTTTCCACAACTTATGGCAAAAAAAAAAAAAAAGGCTAATCATCTGCTCCATGATGTCATACCAAATTTAAAAAAAGAAACACTACTTATGAAAATCTCTGATTCTATTGCTGATGAAAATGAGAAAGATACCCCAGATGAATTCTCTACGTGGAGTCATTACAGTGTCATGTTAAAAATTACTTTATTCATCTGCATGTTTTTAAATACCCCAAAATAAGCTATCTTACACTACTGCAAACTTCTTGTTGGCAGTCCTATATCTTACTTCTGTTTACCCAGCACCTGCTACAGTTTTGGGATATGGTAGGCACCTGGCGAACACTAGGCAAACAAATAGATGAAAGACTGTCTGGTCAGAACAGTATATTTGTACCTTAGAACTTTGTAGACATTGCCAAGAAATCATTGGCTGTTGTTTTCATTGTAACCAAAAGTATATAAAAACACCTTAGGGATTCATAAAGTCAACAAATAAGCATAAAATCTATTCCTACATTTATTGTAATGTGCTCTTCATGATCAATTTAATGACAAGCTAGAAATTAAAACCATTATTTTTCCATCTACATAAATACTTAGTTGCACAAATATATATATACATGAATGTTTTTGGAGCCCTTTTTGTTATAACACAAACAAGGGAAACAATTCAGTATTTACAAAGAGAAGAATGGCTAAACAAAGCATGGTTTGCACGTAGTATAGAAAGCTGTACCATCAAGGAGACTGAGGGAGGTCTGCATGAATGTCATTAGAAATTTAAAAGAGAAAACCAATCCCAACAACTTCTTTCCAATAATCCCAGAAAAATATATGAACATTTCTGTGTATATGGTATCTATATATTTATATGGATGCTATGTAATCTATTACAAATCTATAAAATTCTATCTGGAATATAAATTGTATTTGGAGAGTGAATATCTGGAAAGAAGTCTGAATTGGAAAAGAAATTTTCCTTTTTACCCCACAGTTTTCTGCATACAGTATATGTATTACCTTCATAATTAAATAAGAATGGAGAATTTTCAGCAGTTGAGACTAGAACATTGTTGTGTTGCATTACTCCAATCTGATTAATTGGGTAACTTAGGGCAAGTTATGTAATATTTTTGAGTTTTGATACCGATTGTCCATAAAATGAATAAAAGATTTCACTCAAATTTTTTCTAAGACTAGAAAAATTCATTTAAAAATTAGCACTAAACATGGCAGACAGTAGACACACAATATGTATTGGTCCATTGCCACTAATTAGTCCCTTATTATTTCCATTGATGTTATTTTTTTTTATTTCTAAAGTTAAAAAATGTTCATTCAGTGGCTAATGAACAAGTGGTTAAAAGCAAGATAAAAGCACAGCACTTCATTTGGTGTTGATGATCTCAAAACAATGAACAACTTCTTCTGTAACTCTAACAAATATTTATTATGGAAAATTTTAGCCATCACATAAAACTCAATTATTATGAATTCTGCTCTGATGGAATTCAATATTTCTAAGATAATTAATACTAGGAACCTATTTAGATTTTTGTCTTTCTCACTTTAATAAAAACAGATTTTAGAATTGTATTCTCAGAATTACCCTCCCTGGTTTTATTGCTGTTCTTTTATGTTGCCATGGAAGCAGCATTTATTTTTATCGTTATTTAGTTTTGAATGTTTTATAAGTAGCCCCCAACCCATAAAAATTACTCAAGCTTTTCTCTCTTGCTTTTACACAAAAAATCATAACAAGTGTTAAAATCCATTTTTAACTTAGTTATATTTCTTTGAAAAGTTATTTTTGGTTGTTGACAATTATACCTTAACCATCTTTCCTTGCACAGGAGTTTTCGTAGTTTGGGGGTTTTTTAAGGCCTTGGGGACATTAGGAAGAAACTTGCTTTTCAGTAGTTGTTAGAAATAATTTTCTTAAGAACTCAGATTTCCAGTAAAATCTAAATGGAGTCATGAAAGTTTTTGTAGCAGGAATACTGCAAAAACTAACAACTGGAGAAGTATTGTTAAGTTCAACACGACCATTTTGAAGTGCTGTTTTTAAAGCCTTATAAATAAAAACTGTCTTGCTCAAAGAATAAGAAAATTCAGTACTCCATTTATATCTATTCTTGCAATGATTTCATTATCAATCAAGAAACTTCATGATGATGATGAACACTTTGAAAAGAATAAGAATTTGAATAACTTGAACATAAACTTTTACAATTGAAAGACAGAACTTACAGTTTACTGAAATAAAGTATAGAAGTTATGAGATTGTCTTCTCTGTACTTCTGAGAGATGACATAGATTCCTGAAAGCACTTCCATGTCCCTTACAATGTTAATGGCTCAGATTTACATGCACGGCCCCAACCTCTCTCCTGAGCTCTGGAAATGTATAACCAGTTACTTATTGTTAATGTCTGCAGACATCTCAAACCCACCTGTTTCCAAACTGAATTCATATCCCTTTCACACAGTCGTCCAGAATTGAAACCTAACATAAAAACTTACTTCTGAAGTCTGATTAGTCACCAAATCCCAACATTTCTCTGGAAAAATGTCCCTACCTCTTCTTCCTGTTATAACCAGGATCTCTGCCTTTGTTCTAGCCTATATCTACTTTTACCTGTATGGATTTAAAACCTCATTATTTCCATGACTCATAATTCATGTTACATTAGTTTAATATCTCATTAAGTCTTCAGCTTTCCACGGCCCAAAGAATAAAAGCCAAATTCCTTAGTATGATATACAAAATTCTTCATAACTAATATCCCCATCTGGCTTTCCAGCCTGATCTACCTTGATGTCTTAGCAATCTCCTGTGCTCTAGACATATGTCTGATAATTTCTCATTCCTTACATGCTTTCAGTGTTTTCATATCCCAGAAGTTCACTTACACTGTTCTCTGAAATTGAGTTGTTGGCTACACTGTGCTCCACTAAAAATCTTAAGACACACCAACTGTTGAAAACCCAAATAATTTAGCTTCTTTTTTGCTAGCTATTCCCTAGCAACTCCTTAACCTAAACAGGACACATTTTTAATGGGTAAACTATAATTCATTCATTATTTTATTGTTTAACAATATTTGTAAATGTTCATTATTATAAACCAGGCCCATCAATTTCCTTGTAGCTAAAATGTGGTGATCACCAATATTTACTTATTTAGAAATATGTCTAGAAGTACATTAACTAAAAGCTTATGCAAAATTATAAGGCCTTTAAAGTACAGTGACAAATTGTCCTTTTTTCTTAAGATTTCACCAATTTAATAAGACTAATAGCTAAAATAAATAGGATTTGGATAAACATCTAATACAAATTACCCTCTTTGAGTTTTACAATGATCTTTGAAGTGAATGGTGTTATTATCTTGAGTTTACTTATGAGTTTAATGGAAATCTTAAGTGATTAGCATCATGATTGAAATGTCAAAGCCAGTTTGAACCTAAGTCTGGTTCCACACCAAGTTTATTGTCACTGTATTTGCATTGATTCCCAACTACACTTGCCCAGGGTTATAATCACAGTGCCCAGACTTGTGTATTATATTTTTCTGTTTTTTATCTTTGTTGTTTTAATATGGGAAAAACATTTTATCTTGTTTCAACCATGTTTCTACCGTTATCAATCCATTTAATGATTTTTAAAACTGGCATTTAAACACTTCAAAAATTGTTATCAAATTTTCCAGTAATTTTGTTGCTTATGTGTCCATTGGAGGTTGAAGGGGTTCTTTTTTTCTCTTGTCTTTTTTAAGAGTACTTTGTTAAATAATATTATTAACCTTGTCAAACATGTTGCAAACATTTTTCTGACTTCTCGTTTACAGTTTGTTTTTACATACATACTTCTAAACAGTTTATATATTCAAACCAATGTTTGTCTTAATACTTCTCCTTGGTGTAGAAATACCATTCATTTTTAAAGAAGTGCTTTTAAACAACATTTATATCATCTTAAAGGCATGAATATCAAAATTGGTAATTGAATAAGTCTTATTAGGAATATGTTATATCTACTCAAACTGATACTAATTTTTATTTAAAATTTACATAAAATAGGGAATTGTGGCATCCATCTGTAGTACCATCTATTCAGAAGGCTAAGGCAAGAGGATCTCTTGAGTGTTGGAGTTTGAGTCCAGCCTGGGAAATATAGCAAAACCCTAAATAATACGTAAAATTTATTTATAATTAGGTACACAATTAGATTAACATAATATTTATAAAATAAGCATTTTTCTTTGAAATTAATCACTATGAAAATTTTAAAAATCCAATGCTGTTTCCCTTTGAATAGCAGCATATCTTTAATTAAAAATAAATAAAAATAGCCCCACACACAGTGTACCTTTTCCTTTTAAAGGCAAAAAAAAAAACGTAAAGTAATGGAAAAATATTCACATCCTAGTGAATGCATTTATAATGTTGCTTTTTCTCTCTGGAGCCACTCAATTGGAGACAGCTAGAAAGCACATGAAAATATTCCATATAATTCATTGCAGTAAATGATTCAGAGCTATTTTTCAAGGTAGCAGGCCTTTAAGGAAGCTTATGCTAGCCATTTATTAAAATGCTGTTTTCTGCCAAGATTAAAGAAGAGATTATTAGGTATTATCTACACTTTTATACAAACGTCTCCTCCTCCTCTAACATCTGATTACTTAAGATGAATCTAACCTTGTGACAGGTGTATTAAAATTTTAGAGAGTAAACAAATACTTTCTCATTACAGATTCTCTCCTAGAGAAAGCTTAATTATCTTAGTAATGTGTTCTAATGTAGTCACAGATTGTAATGAATACATTCATTCAACAGATATGTATTCATTTTAAAGTTTGAATTTTTATAAGTACTATAATTACTTAGAAGCCATTTTAATACTAATTTGGTCCCCCTTTTAGTAGCCTGCACAGTGGAATTAAAACTTACCAAGGATTTCACAAAGTAAATTTTCAAGTTAAATAGAATGGCCTGTGAGGAAAGCAGGAATATCTACCATTCATTAAATGTTTAAATGAGTTGGATACATGCCAGCTAGAAGAAGCAGAGTTGCCACAAGTTCCATAGCAACAGGAATTATTACAAGAGCCTTTTGTTATCATTAATACTTGACTGGGAGAACTTCTCTGGTCTTTGCTGGCCTTGTCTTCCCATCAGGAGATTATACTATACTTGGGATGGAGTGGTGTTTTAGTCTGTTTGGCTTGCTGTAATAAACATACAAGAAACTGGGTGGTTTAAAAACAACAGAAATTTATTGCACGCAGTTCTGGAGGCTGAGAAATCCAAGATCAAGGCAACAGCAGATTTGGTGTCTGGAGAAGGTGAAGTTCATTGAGCCTTCTTATTGTATGCTCACATGGTAAAGAGAAGAGCTAGATCTCTGGGGTTTCTTTTATAAGGGCACTAATCTCATTCCTCAGGGCAGAGACTTCATGACTTTATCACCTTCTAAGGGCCTGGACATCTAATACTGTCACCCTGGGGGATTGGATTTCACTGCATGAATTTGGGAGAGGGTACACAAACATTTAGACACAACAAATGATAATTTAAATGAGTCATTAATCCAACAAAACCTGGTTATCGTAGTCCATAATAAACGCTCCAGGGAGTATATGACTAAGGGGAAAATACCCAAAGAAAAGAAACATTTCACTTTGCCCAGTTTTTTAGGGGATCATGAGTTCTCTCTTTATCTTTAGTTCTTCAAACAATGAAGTTTGAAGTTTCCTTTCAAGTAAATCCAATAGGCCCTGCAATCTTCGGATCAGTCAGGTGTCAACAAAGCCTTGGGACACTTACATGTCAGTGAGTCTCTTAATGCCATGCTACTCTGTTCAGTCTTGATTCTTCATATTTTATTTTTCTAGAAAATTAATCCCCTCAAGTTTTAAGAAGGCATCAAAGTTTCACCAATTTCTAGGCTCACACCCATTGTTTCAGACTCAGTGTGTCTATAATTACCTTATCTTTTATCCCAAGCCTTTTGTCCCCTAATCTCTTTCTTTTATCCTGTACATTTTTCTCTCTTGTCTTTGATCACCCCCTACTCTCCCCAAACTGGACACTAAGCCCTGGGGATTCATCCTACTAGTCTTTTTAAAATATTTTTTTTCTTTCTTCCATTAATAATTCAAATTTCTAAATTTGAGCCTTGATTTCCTCAGACTTGAATTACTACAATAATTTTCAGTGTAGTTTCCCCAGAGCTCCAGCCTGTTCCTGTCTTCATTCCACCCTCCTTAGATAATTAAGTGATGACTCCTAAATTATCACTCCCAGCTGGAAAAACATACAAGCACAGAAAAAAACCTGAAAGAGTTCCTAGTAATTACAGGATACAATTGGGATAGTTTACCCAACTTTGACCCCTTTCTGCTTCACTCCATCAACTCTATTGACCCTGACCAAACTTGTAAAAAATTTTCTTATAGCTTTGCCTTTTCTTATACACATTTGCCATGACCTTTCTGTGTTTTTATAACCATGTAAATTCTATCCATCTAGTATTTCTTCGAAACCCACCATCTTGGCTGGGTGTGGTGGCTTACGTCTGTAATCCCAGCACTTTGGGAGGCTAAAGTGGGTGGACCATGAGGTCAGGAGTTTGAGACCCACCTGGCCAATATGGTGAAACTCTGTCTCTACTGAAAATACAAAAATTACCTGGACGTGGTGGCGGGTGCTTGTAATCCCAGCTACTCAGGAGTCTGAGGCAGGAGAATTGCTTGAACCCTGGAGGCAGAGGTTGCAGTGAGCCCAAACTGTGCCATTGCACTCCAGCCTGAGTGACAGAGTGAGACTCCATCTCAAGAAAGCAAAACAAAACAAAAAAACCCCACTATCTCTATATAGTGCTCTATTTTTCTGCTTGTAAATATACATTTATATTTCCTTTGTCTGAACTTACACTGCAGAATTTTTTCTCATGTTATTAACTTATATACTATTTCTCAATATTTTATTCTTTAATCCTTACATTGTCATTCAATTATGTATCTTTTATCCTATCTCCAAAAATAAGTTGTAATCTTTTTTTTAGAAGCAAGAATTTGTTCTTTTTCTTTTTAAAATATCCCCCTACAGGAATAAATGCTCATTGAAAGAGTAAACAATTGTTATAAAAATGTCAATTCAAGTGAATCTAGAAAACGTCTTTTCCATTTTCATAGGTATTTAAAATTAATTTTATGGAATCCTACATTCATTTAAGTTAGTAACAACTGTGGCTCTTTGCTTTCTAGCTATGAGTACAAAGTTGGTTATATGATTCCTCGTGTCAATAATATAAAAAACGGCTTCATAAAAGTTCAGATAGTCCTGTTGTTAAAATCATAAGGATGTGTACTGTGATTCTTGATAAGAAAAAACAGTACATGGAAAAGGGACTGTGGAACCAACCAGGGGAAGAAAACCAGACCAAGTTGAAGAAGGCAGTCTCTAAGAAGGCATCTTAGAAAATGATAACAAAATATGTCAGTGCAAATAGGACAAAGAAATTACTCTGTTGATTAAAGTGTATCACCATCCCATGCTTAATAGAGATTAATATTACACTTCCATAAGGCTTAAACATTAAAATGATGTCTGTTTTTAATTTACATAAATGTGTATCAGTTTTATTAATGGGATTCCCAGAATAATTTGAGAAACTCCCCTTAAAAAGTGAACTATCACAAAGTATATAAAGCAGGAAGTTTAATACTAACCTGGTCTAATAAAACCCCAATACATACACACACACACAAAGGCATACCTCTCATACCTCAACCATCAAGACAACTTTTCTTACTGAAAAAGAAGCTGGTGTTACCTAAAAAATTTACTAAAAGGAAAATGTTTTGCTACTAACAGCATCCACTTAGTACCCATTGCCCACCAATTTATCTCCTCTGAAGCTCCTGTTATATACAGATGGACTGCAAGCTCTCTGCTAACTTTACCAAGATGAACTTGTCTCCCCATTATACCTGATATTTAGTCCCAGCGGAACTTACTACTCCTGTGTACTCTTTTAATCTTCTGACCCTCGTTTTTTTCTCTACCTTGTCTTCAAATATTTTTCTCTTGTTTTGGAGAAAAACAGCCTAATTCCTCTTGACTTGAGCCTTACTTATTACTGTGAAATGTATTCTTGTTCAAGCAGTCTTCCTGCCAACATTCTTTATCTTGACTTAATCCATGGAGTAAAAGTCAATGTGTTATTTTCTAGGTAAATAATGTCTATGATTTCTAAATTAACAGTGTTGCCTAGCCCACTTTAATATTCTTGAGAAGCCAAGCAGAGTTCATACTTAGGTTTAGTTGCTTTTGCTGTACCTGTGATTGTCTTCATCTTGTTGTGTTTGCAATTCCATCGTAGTTATTAAATTCTTACCGTTCTGGAAGAAATTAGAAAAGGGTCTTCCTAGTTGTTTTGCTTTTTAAATATGAAAACTTAGTTTTTCAGAAATGAAAAGATAGCACAACAAAGCCAAGATGACATAAAACTAGACAAGAAATTCACGTTGAAATATTTGACTAGGCAATGCTAATACTTTATTCCAGGAAGAGAAACATCAAGTTTAGAAAAAGAAAAAATCTGAAAACTCTATGCAAGGGAAATGAAAATATTTCATATAATATTTTATAGCACAGAATACATTTTATATTCTGTATAAGATTTGTAAAGTATTCCTTGCTTAAAACTCATCAATTTTAAAAGGAGTCATCAAATATAAAATATTATTGAAAGCCCAATGTTAGGAGACTAATCAAATGTAAGCTACACATTGATAAGGGTAAACAAAATGTTTTAGATATGTCATTTAAAGTTAACTATCCCATATATATTTTGCCTTGTTACAAATTTAGACACAGTAGTCATACTATGTCAGCAAAGTATCTTCTATTATATATTTTACTTGCCCTAATTATATGCTCATTAGGTCAAAAAGGAATTGGATCTGTGATATCATGAGATTGTCATCATTTTTCTATATAAATGATGAAAAATTATTTTTAATAATTTTCCAAACTATTCTTACCATTAAAAGCTGTCTTTATACTGAAATATGTCTAATATTTTTTCTTTGCACACAAAATTTTTATGTTTTCTAGGATTTTATTGCATGCCACACTAAATTGAAACAGATTTTTTCTTATTTACTTACACCATATATAATTACACATACATAATATGTATATTACATATATATATAATCCTATATAAATCCACTTAGTAATAGGATGTAATATAAGTAAATGGGCACACAAAACCCTATATTCAATTTCATAGGGAATGCAATATAATCAACAATACAGCAAACATTTGTAATGTTCTACAAGATGCATTCAGTAAAAGGTCTGATAAGGACAGGAATGGGTCTAAAGGACTCCACAAAGCACTCAGCGTGCCCAGAGATCAGAGTGTGAACAAGGACAGCAAGGACACTGGCACAGATGGAATTAAAAGTCTGGACTGGGACAGTGGAAAATTAAGTTTTATAAGTAGGAAAGCTAAGATTACAATGGAATGTAAATATCAAGAAAGGAAATTTTTACTTGAGGGGACAAAAGCAAAGAGCTTTCAGACTACAAAGGTTGTCAAAGGAGAGTGTGTAATAAGCATCAGGAAAATACTTGGACATGCACTTTTGTTATTAAAACTGACATAGTGAATCCAGCCAAATATGAAAATGGATTTTATTCATGTTATTTAGTACTAAAGTATAATTTCACAGCAAGCAGGGGCAGACTGTAGAACCTTTTTCAATTCATTTCTTTTATTCTGCTATCAAAGGATTTGATCCAACATAAAGCAGGAAGCTACATGTGGTGTGTACAGAAATGATACCTTTCCATTGAAGGAAAGGCTTCAGTAGGTAACCGTGGAAACGGCCTAGTGTCCATTCCAATTTCTAATAGAAAATCTTAGTCTCTAATGAAAACCTACCATATAGAAATATTTCTGCTCCAACTCTCTAGTTCTAACTTTCTAAAAAGGTTTGGAATATTTGTTTCGTTTTAAAAAGTGAAATATGTATTTATGGCTGTAATATGCAAAATTTGTTTTTCTTCTTTAACCAAAAAATTCAAAGGTGCATTCTATGACCCTAACACCAAGAAATGATCAAAGTGTTCTTGATAACTCACCATGGCCAGTGTCCAATTCATGGTTTACACATTACTGACAGCAAGTGCCACTTCTGGATGGCAGAAATTGTCATGTTCCAATCCACCTAAGAAAAAAACCTGATTTTTTTTTAATTCACTCAGTGAGCTAACTAAATGACCCATGAACTGGACTTATTTTTTAAATGTAGGAATCTTAATGTGTTCAAGATTATTATTATTACATAGAATAATGTATTTAAGATTAAATAATTTATTTAAGATGATTATTATTACATATAAATCTAACATAAAGACATGGCCCCTAATTTTCGACTGAAGCTTTTACAGACAAGTTAAAATTGATCTCTTGGATCCCTTGTACAGAAGAATTTCATATAATTGTTGTAGCTCATGCCCGCTCCAGGAGGTATAACGTAACCTTCCCCATTCCCTTGCATGTGGGCTGTGTTGACTTTCTTCCAAAGAGTACAACATGGAAGAGGATAGTGGCAACTTTACAGTGGAGAAATATTGGCCAATACTACCTTGAGTATGTAATCAAGATTCTATAATGTGAGTCATAGGGATACCATGCACCCTCTGATATGACGTGATGAGAATGGTACTGAAACTTTGTGGTCTTCCACCCAAACCTTAGACCCCTAATCCAGCAATGAGATAAAAATTAGAAAAATCCAAACGGAAAGACATTCTATAAAGTACCTGACAAGTATTTCTCAAAACTGTCATCAAAAAGATAAAAGTCTGAGCATGTGTCAGAGTAGGCTGAGGAGATATGATGACTAAATGTATTGTGGGGATGGGATCTTGTAAAAAGGACCATGGATTCATAGGGGAACATGAGGGAAAACCTAATGAAATCTGAATAAACTCTGGAGTTTAAAAAGTATCACTAAGAAGTGAAATGCTAAGTGTGTGGGGAAGAACATGGGACTTGGAGCCTAACAGACCGTAGTTCAAAGACTGGTTCTCCCACTTGCAAACGGAGTGACTTCCTCAAACTTCTTTAACCTTTGCAAACCTCATTCCTAATTCGCAAAAGAGGAATAATACATGATATGTGCTGTATCATATTTAATATACAGCATATATTAAATGACAGCTGTCTTGTCTAACACAACAGTTGCTTCCAAAATGTTGTTTCTCCCCTTGCTTCCAGTCCAACATCAAAAGGCCAGCACCTCTGACCCTCTGTCTGAGGGTTTCCACTCCAACGGCTGCCTTGCCAATCTAGTCACATATAAATATCTCAGCCCTGTCACTCTTTGAGATGCTTCTTCTACAATGGTTGCCAGGGATCCCAAACAGAATTAAGCTCTAGTTATCCACAGTGTATCTAATTAGATAATTTACCATGTATTATCCTTATTCTCTTCCCTACCACCATGCTGGTCTTTACTGAACTCATTTTCCTAATAAACTACTTGCACTTGAATCGCTGTCTTGGTTTTGGCCTTTGGAGGAGCCAGACTAAATAGACCCCTCTCTTAGTTTGCAGCAATACTGAATGCCATAAGTAAATATGATTTCTTTAAACTTGAAACCACCTAGAAAACTTTAGTATTATTTGCATCTAATGCAAGCTTTGTGGTAATAATTGCAAGGTACATTTTCAATGTCGTGTCTGGTGGAGAGTACTTTCCCTTTACAGATAGGGAGTTGTAATCAATACATAAGTATATCATTGTGCCATTTATGACATTATAATTTGCCCTTTCAGATTTTTTATATATTTAATAATTTTATCTAATTATATGCCTGAATATATGTGGTGTAGTATATTATATACCAGAGTTTTAGGAAGTGTCTAATGATATAAGTGAAAACTTTTTAAATTATATGCAATGTTACAAAAACACCTGTAAAAGACATTCAGATGGGATAGCAAAAAGTCTTTTGTCATTAATTTTCAGCTATTAAATACTAAAATAAATATAGTTTATATAGGTATCATGTGAATGATATATATTATTGTTGATACGTCTGTTTTGCATTCACAGGCTTAGATCAGTAAGAACCTCAAAGACCAGATATCTTGCTGCACAATGGTACCAACTAATGAGACAGGCATAAAGGGAAACTATTTATGTATGTGGCCAATGACTAAGAAGAATATTTCATTTGGAGTCAGTGTTCTTCCCTTAAAATATATGTTCGAGAGCCAGTTCTTCACAGAATAAATGTTTAAGAAATGATACAATTGAAAAAACATAGGTGAAAATATACCATTAAGAGAGAGAGTAAGTTGCTAGAAGACCATTACAAAAAGAACAGAGTTCAAATGAGGTTGGAATAGTGGGAAAAATTCTTACAGGAATGATAGCACTTGGTTAGATGTATGTGTACTGGATTCAGGAGTTCATGAAGGTCATGTGTAATTTGGATAAAACCGGACACATTCACACACACGAAAGTATCTGTTGAATAAACAGATGATTGAATAGCTGAGTAAAAGAATGATAGAGATGGGTCATGGGAGATGGTGTTCTACATGGTGAGAACAATTCTAGTTTTTGCATGTTTCCTTTTTCCTGATGGTCCCGTACTAGTTTTCCATTGTTTCATAACAAATTATTACAAGTTTAGTGGCTTAAAACAATACAAAATTATCTCACCGTTTGTAAGAGGAATTCAGGCACAGTGTGGCTGAGTTCTCTGCTCAGGGTCTCACACAGCTGAAACTCAGGTGTTGGCCAGAGCTGTGATCTCAGTTAAACCTCAGGGGATTCCTCTTCCAATGGGAAGCTGGCAAAATTCAGTTCCTTGCAGCTGTAAGACTGACTTCCTATCTTTGTTGTCTGGCTCTCTGCCAGAGTTTCTGTCTGCCAGCAGCTAGAGGCTGCCTCAGTTACGTGCCATGTAGCTATCTCCAAATCATGGCAGTTCTCATCCTCAGGCCAGCAGGAGAATCCCTCTCTTCATTTGCTAACCCAATGTTGTATCTAATATCTTTGTAATATAATGTAATATGATCTTGAAGTGACCGTCCTGTCATGGTCATAGTCTGTACCACACTTAAGGAAGTTATGTAAGGCATGTATACCAGGGGACAGAAACCTTGGGTCATTTGCAAATCGTACATCAGTCACATAAAAAGCAACATCTGTATGTTCAAGTATAACTCGTGGGATATATTTTGGAAGGGATTCCCAACTGAGCTTAAATTTGCAATTTATATTCTTCAACACTGAAATAGTAAAATAAAAGTATCTGCAGCATAATGTTTATAAATTAGATTTCCCCAAATTGTAGACTTCCTTAAATACGCTCAGGGCAGAGTCAAGTATTAAAAATATATAAAATTTAACATTGGCAAGGTTTAAAATGGGAAGATTTAACAACGAAGTAGAAAATAGAAATGTCAGTCACATTTTGTTATATATTACTGCATATTGCTTATTGTATTATCTTACACTCTTTCTCTGTTTTCCATAAAGACTAGGGAATTTCAAAGACAAATTGTTTCCATTTCAATTCAAGTTTTAATTATTGGACACTATTCTCCTACTGGAACAGTTTCCATAGGGATTCAAAATATATCCTTAGCATTGTTACTGAGTCTGCAAGATTTTTAAAAAAAGAACATTAAGAACAAGTAGAAAGATGAGATAAAATAAAATCAAATACAGATTTTATGCATGAATATTGCACAGATAATCACTAATATTTAGATATTACTTGAGGCAAATGCTTTGTTTGGAGGTTACCTGAATTTGCCTTATTCAGTCTGTAAAATAACCTGTGAAAGAGGAGGCATATATTTATCCCTTTTCTCAGATGAGGAATTCGAGATTTGGACAAAGCCTCCCAGTAACTCTGGTCCTCAGTCATAGCTCTCAAACTTAGGTTTGTGTAATCTTCCAGAGCTCGTTGTTCCAGTATTATCCAATTCCAAATATATATAAAGATGATACCTACCTGCAGTACAGTGGCAGATACACTTTGTGGGTAAAAATGGTAACAGAGTGCTAAATGAGAAAAGTGAGGAATGTATGAAGACTTTAAGGAGACTAGTGTTTTGCTTGGAAAGGTGGAGTGGGGAAGGAGTCCTAGTGATGTAATCTCTACATACCAGGTTAGGGATAGAAGAATAAGATGGCTTGATGAGTGCAAATTAAAAAGCATCACATTGTTATATTGAGGTTATATATCATTATACTGAGGTGAAAGCAAAAATAGTTAATGCTTTACAGATGATGTTGAGAAGAGAATGAGAATATTGAATGTAAGATGCATACCTGCATCCTGTTTATAGTTACAGAATTTTAGAGCATTAAAGCTGTAAAAATAAGTGATATCATCTAGATATGTAGGAGTAAGTTAAGAGTATACAGCTAGAAGCTACTTATTGCTCCTGACCCTCCTCTGCACAAACCACTGAGCTAACATCCTACAGATGAAACCTAGAATCAGGTCAGGCATAGGGGAAAGGAACTGTCTGTGAATAAACTCGGCAGCTCCACTGGTGAATTCAATTCCATCTATGAATTATCCATGTTGACTTCAGGATGGTGTGACATATGGAGGAAGATAATATTTTAAAAAAGAATTCACATTGCTAAAGGTATAATTTGCGTTGCTAAACAGTTTTCCCTGATTTCAATACAGATTGTCTTGGGTTATTTTTATAAATGAGAGAAAACCATTACTACAAGTTTATTTTCTTATAAGTTATATTTCCGGATTTTTGTTGACATATTTTCAAATTGACTGCATTCCAAATACCTAAAGAGATCTTCCAGAGGATGCAAAGGTCCCAAATGACCAAATGATGGGTGTGTAAAGAGAAGTTTAAGCACATGGAAGAATAGTGGCAAATAATAGAGCTTCATGTTCAGAGAGACCTCTGTCACTAAGCCGCTACATATTGGTGAATCCTGTAACTTCTTTGGCTTCAGTTTCGTTTAGAAAGTGAAGCAGTTGGCATAATTTGATATATCAAACTGTGAATCTTTATAGTAAATACTGTCTTGATGAACTCAAACAAGAAAAGTATTTTATAATTTAAAACTAAATGTAGGAAAATCAAAACCTATATGGTAAAGCTGCACTAAGTATACATGTAGACATTTTGAATTCAAATATACATTTATTTGTAAACTATACCTTAATTAAACAAAACAAAAATGAATACATGTATATGTGTCTAGGCATACATTGTTTTATTACTCTTTGCTTTATTGTACTTCACAGATACTGCACATTTTAACAAATGTTTGTGGCAACCCTGCATGGAGCATGTCTATTGGCACCATTTTTTCAACAGCATGTGCTCA
Organism: Ateles fusciceps; assembly: GCA_036589455.1. Taxonomy (NCBI): domain Eukaryota; kingdom Metazoa; phylum Chordata; class Mammalia; order Primates; family Atelidae; genus Ateles; species Ateles fusciceps. Next base: position 8,221,597 of record JAZHEH010001266.1, on the reverse strand, counting down.
CTTCATGTCTTTGTGTCATACTTTGCTAATTCTCCCAATATGTTAAACTTTTTCATCATCATTTTATCTGTTATGGTGATCTATGATCAGTGATTTTTTTAATGTGACTATTAAAATTGTTTCAGGGTGCTATGAACTGTACCCATGTAACAACAGCAAACTTAACTGATGAATGTTGTATGTGTTCTGACTGTTCCATAGACTGGCCATTCCCTATCTCTCATGTCTCAGACCTTCCTGTTCCTAAAACACAGTAAGATTGAAATTAGGCCAGTTATGTAATATTATAATATATATATATAATATAAATAATATATAAAGTAATATATTAGGCCAGTTCTGTAATATTGAAATTAGGCCTACGATGGTATCTGTAGTGTTCAAGTGAAAGGAAAAGTCACATGTTTTTCACTTTAAATCAAAAGCTATACAAGATTAAGCTTAGTGAGGAAGGTATGTCAGAAGCCGAGATAGGCCAAAAAGTAGGCATCTTTCACCAAAGAGTTGGCAAAATAGTAAAAGCAAAGGAAAAATTATTGAAGGAAATTAAAAGTGTTACTCTAGTAACTATTTTAAAATAGTACTATTTAAAAAATACATAAATGGAAAGAGAGCAAACAGCCTTATTACTTACATGGAGACAGTTTTAGAGGTTTGGATAGAAGACCAAACAAGCTATAACATTGCCTTTATACCAAGGTCTCATCCACAGCAGAGCCCTAACACTTTAGTTCTATGACAGGTGAGAAAGCTTCAGAAGAAAAGTTTGAAGGTAGCAGAGGTTGGTTTATGAGTTTTAAGGAAAAGAAGCTCTTTCCATAACATAAAAGTGCGAAGAGCAAGTGCTGAGGGAGAAGCTGCAGCAAGTTATCCAGAAGATCCAGCTAAGGTCATTGATAAATGTGAATAGAGTAAACAACAGATGTTCAATGTAGATGAAACAGCACCCTATTGGAAGAAGATGCCATCTGGGACTTCCATAGCTAGAAAGAGAAGTCAATGCCTGGCTTTAAGGCTTCAAAAGACAGGCTGATTCTCGTAGGAAAAATGTAGCTAACATCTTGTAAGACAAAACCAATGTTCATTTACCATTCCAAAAATCCTAGGACCCTTAAGAATTATGCTGAATCTACTCTGCCTGTGCCTATAAATGGAACAACAAGGCCTGGATTACAGCACATCTGTTTACAACATGGTGTGCTAAATATTTTAAGCCCACTGTTGAGACCTGTTTCTCAGAAGAAAGATTCCTTTTAAAATATTACTGCTCACTGATAATTTAGTCAGTCACCCAAGAGGTCTGATGGAGATGTACAAGGAGATTAATATTTTCATGTCTGCTAACACAGTATTCATTCTGCAGACCATGGATTAAGGAGTAAGTTCAACTTTCAAGTCTTACTATTTAAAAAATACATTTTGTAAGGCTCTAACTGCCATGGTGATTCCTATAATAGATCTGGGCAAAGTAAGTTGAAAACTTTATGGAAAAGATTCACAATTCTAGATGCCATAAAGAACATTCGTGATTCATGGGAGGAGGTAAAAATATCAACAATAACAGGAGTTTGGAAAGAGTTAATTCCACCCCCTCTTAGATGACTTTGACGGGTTCAAGACATCAGAGGAGGAAGTATTTGCAGATGTGGTAGAAATAGGAGAACTAGCATTAAGAGTGGAGCCTGAAGATGCAACTGAATTAGTGCAATCTCTTGCTAAAAGTTTAGTCAGTGAGCATTGCTTCCTATTAATGATCAAAGAAAGTGTTTTCTTGAGATGAAATGTACTCCAGTTGAAGATGCCGTGAACACTGTTGAAATGACAACGAAGTATTTAGAATTTTACATAAACTCAGGTTGATAAAGCAGTGGCAGGTTTTGAGAGGATTAATTCCAATTTTGAAAGAAGTTCTGTGGGTAAAATGCTATCAAACAGAAGAAAAATCTTTAATGAAAGAGTTGATTGATGTGATAAACTTCACTGTTGTCTTGCTGTTTTTTAAATTACTGCATCCACCCAACTTTCATCCGTCACCACTCTAGTCAGTTAGCAGCCATCAGCATTGAGGAAGACCCTCCAGCAGCAGAAAGATTACCACTCACCAACAGCTAGGATAATTGTTAGCATTTTCAGTAATAAAACATTTTTAATTAAGGAATTGTTTTTTTGAGACACAATGCTATTTCACACTTAATATGGCTACCATATAGTGTAATAATAACTCATATATGCATAGGGAAACCAAAAAATTCATGCGGTTTGCTTTAAATGTGATACTTGTTTTATCATAGTGATCTGAAACTGAACCCACAGTATCTCTGAGGTATGTCTGTGTATACATATTTGTGTACACACACACACACACCCCTCTTACTCTATGGATTAAAAAAGAAAATAAAGAAATGTTGTGGCAAGATAGAGCAAGTAGAGGGCGTTTCATTCTTGAGCCCTTTGCAGAGAGGCAGAGTCCAGGTCCCAATAATACAGCAATGTCTTTGCTTTCTTGCTTTGTAACTTGTGCTGCTGGAACAAGGTTTCATTAACAGAGGCTCATGCTAGAGATTTGAGCAAACGTTTGTTTGTAGTTTTTCGAAAGGGTCGTGAAAGAAGAATATTTTAAAAGAAATAGCTATACATACATTAGGATTTTAAACATGATACATTCGGTAAAAAAATGTGGACACCTAATCTTTCATTATGTAAGATTTAACAGAATATTTTAGAACCTTCTCACAGAAGTCCTTGACATTATTTAGATGTTGTTTTAGGTATTTGAAGAATCATAAAATGTCTTTGGACATTCTCCATAAAAAGAAGAATCCAAAACAAACCATACACCTATGTGAATAATAAAGAATGCTTATCATCTGATATGGTTTGGCTGTGTCTCCACAAAATCTCATCTTGAATTGTAGCTTCCATAATCCCCATGTGTCACGGGAGGGACCTGGTGGGAGATTAATTGAATCATGGGAGCAGGATTTTCCTATGCCGCTCTTGTGATAGTGAATAAATCTCATGAGATCTGATGGTTTTATAAAAGGCAGTTTCCCTGCCCATGCTCTCTTGCCTGCCACTGTGTAAGATGTGCTCTTGCTTCTCCTTAGCCTTTCACCAAAATTGTGAGCCTCCCCAGCCATGTGGAACTGTGAGTCCATTAAACCTCTTTCCTTTATAAATTACCCAGTCTTGGGTATGTCCTTATAGCAGTGTAAAAATGGACTAATACACCATCTATGAAAGATTAAAAGAAATTGAGATTTGAATTGGCTTTATATACAGTATCATTCATTATAGATAGTACTCATTTGATTACAACATAAATTCAAAGAAATCAATATGACCTCAATAAAGTATACATAAAATCAGGTAAATCACCTAGTCACATTATAAAACACCTTTGTGAAGATATAGCTAAATAGAAAATTATGAAAATGGTTGATTTTATGCTATTGGAAATTATAACTAAACTGGATGTTAAAATTTCAGCCCAGACACCAAGATACAATAAATGTGAAATCTAAAATCAGACTTCCCTATGCAAAATTTGCAATGACAATCTAAAATCAGATTTTCCTGTGCAAAATTTGCAAAGATACTTTGGAAATCTGATTTCGTGACTTGAGATGTTTCAACCAACATGAGGAGGAAAAGGAGATAATGTTAGTTTCCTGGAGCTGTTGTATCAAATTATCATGAGCTAGGTTGCTTAAAATGATAGAAATTTATTGTCTTACAGTTCTAAGGAGGCTAGAAGTCTGAAATCAATGTGTCAGAAGTGCCATGCTCCATCTGAAACCTAGGGGAGATTCATCTTTTTCCTCTTCTAGCTTCAGTGTTTACCAACAATCCTTGGTGTCCCATGGCTTGTAGATGCATCACTCCAGTCTCTATTTCCATCATCACATGGCTGTCTTTTCTCTGTCTCTATTCTCTTATAAAGATACCAGTCCTTTTAGATTAAGGGCCCATCCTACTCCAGTATGACTTCATCATACAGACCATCTCCATAAGTGTACACATTCTGTGGTACTGGTGGTTAGGACTTCAGTATATCACAGTTCAACCCATAATGGAAGGTATCAGAATATGAAGAAGTTTGTAAGATTTTGCCTAGAAAGAAAAGTTGCTCTCCCTCTAGAGGAGATGGGCCTGGGATTCTAGCTTCCAGTAAGAGGATGATTCAAGGCAGGGACAGTTCTTGACTGTGCAACCCATGCAATCACATAGAGCCCTACAATTTTGGAATTCTTGATAATTTTATAAAAATAAGTTTTGCATTTTTATCTTGCACTGGGGCCTGCAAATTATGTAGGATGTCATTTCGAGAGCTTGCTATATGCTTCTAGTACTTGGGAATATGGTAGGCTGTGACCTGACTCACAGATGATAAGGCTGGTCTGTGACAACTGAATTCAGGGAACTGTCTGCGCTGCCTAATGTTAGCCTGCCTCCGAGAGTTTTCACAAAAAGTGGCTCACTTATAAAATATACATTGTTTTTTTCCTTTGCACTTCACTTAATGGGAATCTCTAAGAAACCTCAAATGGTCTCAGGACAGGGAGCTTTAAATCTCTGGCAGGCCAGAGAACAGGAAGGAGTTATACCAAACAGTTCAAGTAAGATCTCTCTTACAGCTTTGCCACTCTGGAAGAATATTAAAAAAAAAAAAGTGCTGATTAGCAGACTGGGTGAATTTGGAAGTGGGCAGGAGCAGTGAGAAAAAAAAAGAAGCTTAAGATGTAAAACAGAAAAAGCCTTTGCCTCTGCAGGCTGCCAACATAAATCAGGTCCAATGTGGAGAAGGGGGAAAGATTTGATATTACATTACATTTAGAGTTTTGATTAGTAAAACTAAACAGTACATTCTAATTTTAAAATTGATCCCAAGGTGACCTTAACAGATTAGCCAAAAAAATCATGCACATCATGTTTTTCACTTAGGAATAAGGAAAGATATGTTAAATACTCCAATACATTATAAAGGGTTAATAGTGTTGTGGCCTGAATTGTGTTTATTAAGAAATTCATATGTTGGAGTCTTAACTCCCAGTTCCTTAGACTGTAACTGTATTAAAGATGAGTCTTTACAGAGGTAAAGTTAAAATGGCATCATTAGGGTACCCTAATCCAGTGTAACTGATGTCTTTATTAAAAGAGGACGTTAGGGTACATGCAAACCGAAGGAAGACCATGTGAAGACACATGGAGAAGATCCCTCTTACAAGCCAAAGAGAGTGGCCTCAGCAGAAACCAACCCTTCTAATACCTTGATCTTGGACTTCCAGTCTCCATACCTGCCAGGAAATAAATTTCCATTGCTTAGGCCACCCAGTCCATAGTACTTTGTTATGGCAGTCCCAGTGAACTAATACAATAGTAAACAATAAACACTAAGTTATTAGAGTGATTAATTTTGAAAGGCATAATAATCAAGGCCCATAAAATGGAGCATAGACCTTATCACCTGTATCATTATCACCGTTTTATAGCTGAGATCAAAAGAGATGAGTAAAAATGGCCAATGTAGTGGTGGTTGATAGACCTAGCTTGACTGAAGGACTATGGAAGAATGTATGCGATACTGGATAGCTCATAATTTTAGTTTAGACAACATGAACAGTAAGTGTGAAACACAGAATTTTAAAATGACTGCAGGTAAATTCTTGCATGTTCTTCACATGTACCCCAAAACCTAAAACACAATAAAATATATATTTAAAAATCACTATAAATTATTAAACCCATAGGATTCATGCAAAGAGCTCTACTTACGTTTTGCAGTACTGTAAGTTGGTATACATTCATAGCAATGTAATTGTACAATAAAGTAATAGAGCACATTTACTTAATGTAATATGTATGAAGCATAGAACACACTTTTTTAACAAAGTTAGTGCCCAATTAATGTTAACTTCCTCCATTTCCTCTTTATAATGGAAGGAAAGCCACGGAGATTGTTTTTCCCTGCTCCTAGCCACCTTAGCTAAATTAAAGTGATTAGACTTTGAAACAATTAATTGTCATTAAACTCAGTCTGGCACTGGAACAAATGGAAACATATGCTAAATCTATGGTTCGTGTAACTCAGTTCTGCTTTACTAAGTATTGGTAACTGATGATAAAGCAATTTGGGTGATAATTAGAAAAGAATAGTTTCCATTTTTTAAGATAATGTACAATGAAATTTTACTAATGAATGAATCAATCTTGTATATTGTAGTTATCAACATGTGTGACAGTTTAAGGTAAAGTGCTTCATTGGTGTTAAGGTTTGAAATATTTTAAATCACATTATAGTCAGGCTTAATATTTTCAATCACAGCAAGAGGACAGATTGGGCCTTACACATACTAACTGCGAGAGTCTGTGGAGTAGTAAGACAGAAAAACAAGCAACAACCATAAGGAATAGCTACTTTCCAGGATATCCAGCATGAGATTTGGAGATTGTCCACAGAGTCATAAAGGAACTCATAAGTAGTGAATCTAGAGGGTCATAATACAATGCTGAAATTATCAGGAACGGCTGTCAGCCGGTATTATAACCTCTCCCTTAGGACTGTGCAGTGGGCAAGGGGTCAACACAGACAGGCAAGAGCAAAAATTGCTGTACCCCTATACTAAAATTTCTTGGCAGTATTGGGTAGATTCACAACTTGGGATTAACTCCAAGACTGAGAATAATACCTCTAAATATCAGCTACTGAATTTTGTCTGTGTGCCAGAATCTCTGCAAAGTATTCCATATATAATGTTTTCAGTATACCCAAAGTGAATTCCATGAACCTTTTACAGTACTAGATATGAAAAATAATGACAATTATGGGTTAAAAAAAACTAATGGATATAATGATAAATAATATCAAACCTAATGGTTTCCAGATAAAATCAAGAAGGATATGTATATACTGACATGCACTGACTTTTTATTATTATAAAGAGTAAAAAAAATCCTAGAAACAAGCATAAAAATGAGATTATTTCCCAGATACCAAAAGCAAATTAATCCTGATTTTATATTAATGCAAGAAAAATAAGGAAGTCTTATCTACAGACAGTTTTTAACAAAAATTGCTCATTAGCCAAATACTTAACATCCATTAATTTTTTCAAGTACAAAGGCCACAAAAAGTCAATTTAGCAGACATACAATTTATATACATATATAAGTACAGAAACTATTCTACAAATATGTCTTTCTTAAATGTAAATTACTTAAGATATCTCTAATGACCACAAAATGAATCTATATTAGAAATTGAGGATCAAAGGATGTGATAGACAGCTCTCCAAAACTTTCAGCCGTTACTGTTTCCAAACTATCTTAAGAGACTCGAGAAGAATATACTATATAAGAATGGCCTGAGCCATTACTACAGAATATTAAGGCTGAAGTGGATGTCGATGTCTCCTTTTACACTGGCATTTGTACACATTAAAATGAAGCAATTTTAATGTGGAAGACTATCCTTCAGTATTGAAATGATCCTATAATGAACAAAGAAATTCTCTCAGCTTAAGATTCACTACCATACTCACTTATGTAATTAAATAAGTTTATAATTGTGTTTAAAATAATACTATTTGGGGAGGATATAAATGTTTCTGTTTAATGGGTTTTTATTCTTTTGGTATCCAGATGTTCTTTATTAAAAAGTATGAACGTGAAAAAGTAATGAAGATAGAAAATTTATTTCTGAATTGAATATATGAAGTCTGTGGTGTATTTTACATAATTCATTAAATGTACTTCACATATTTTTCAAATTTGTATATTGTTGAGTAAATGTATAACCTTTGTGAAGAATTTTCTTTTCTTTTTTTTTTGAGACCAGGTCTTGCTCTGTCACCCAGACTGGAGTGCAGTGGTGTGATCATGGCTTAAGTAGTCTGCCAAACTCAGCCTCTCCCACCTCAGCCTCCCAAGTAGTGGGGACAACAGGCGTGTGCCACCATGCTTGGACAATTTTCTTTCTAAATTTGTTTGTAGAGATGAGACCTCAGCATGTTTCCCAGGCTGGTTTTAAACTCCTGGCTCAAACAGTCCTCTCACCTCAGCCTCCCAAAGTGTTGGGATTACAGATGTAAGCCACTGACCCAGCCCTTAATAATTTCCTTTAAGAGGTTTGCAGAAGAGGGTATTGGTGTTCTTTCATTGACTTTGCCGCTTCCTCTCACCACTGCTTGTGATTTTCGTAGAAGTCCTAAGTAGCAGTACTGCAGAGGCAACTCTTACAAGACTAACTCATTGAGCTTACAAGCTCCAGAGTTTATGTTATTTGTAAAGCTGATTTCCTCAGATTTCATGAGATATCTTTGGGAAACAAAAGACCCTTACATGACCTTTCTCATTATGTACTCTCTTGGCATTGCAAGGAGAAAGAAAAACCCAGAGAATACTGAACAACACTTACCCTAGCTAAAAGAAGAAAACACATTCTATAATTATGTGCTTAATAACCCTCATGAAACTTTAATAATCAATATTATAAATAAATTATTCACACCAGGAACAAAATAATAAAGATTATTATAGTTCAATTGAATTATCTAACAAAGAGTCCGTAATCCACAATGACATTCTTGGATATTTTGAGAATAATTGATGTAGTCAAGCGTAGGCAAACCATATTTGAGAGATAAGTATAGAGCCTACCTTTAATGAGGTCTCTAGAGAAGATAATTTTACACCCTTTAGAAGCTTACTGACAATATTTAATACAATTTACAAGACATACTTATGTTATCAGAAGGAAGATTTAAATTTTATTTGAAAAATGACATTGTAGATTTGGAGAACTGGTCATAAGATGGTAGAAACAGGAACTGCCCTTTATTGAGCTTTATGCAGTTGGCAAACTTTATTTTATTTAACCTATTGTGAGCTTTATAGTGCAAGTATCATGCAAGAAATGCAATGCCAGCAAATAATGGAAATTTAATAGTTTATTTTGTTAAATTGAGACCTCACCAAAACATCATAAAACAGATGACATTGTCCCTATTTTGCAATTGAGGAAAAAGACTCAAAGAGATGAACTAGCTTTCTCAAGATGGCACACCAGTAATTGTTTGAAAACACAAGTTTATCTGATATGAAAGCTTCCATGGATAGATCTGCTATACTAAACTTTTAAACTATGACATTGTAAAACATACATATTATTTTATTAGCTGAATTTTATATTTTCAGGTATTTTCTTACACTGCTGATAAAGAAATCCGAACCGATGACTTGTGCTTGGATGTTTCTAGACTCAGTGGACCTGTAATCATGTTAAAATGCCACCATATGAGAGGAAATCAATTATGGGAATATGATGCTGAGGTAGAGTATTTTCCTTAACTTACTTATTATTTGATGCTTAAGCTCAGTTATATATTTCAACATTCATCATTTAAATCATAAGCTGGTTTTTGTCTGCACTGGCAGAATTAGATTTTAAAGCATGCAGGTTCATATCTAATAATATTAGGATGGCATATCATATAAACAGGTTTTGCCAAATTGGTCCATTAATATAAAACATGAATGAAGACAATAAAATCAGTTTTGTGTATGATAGTTTGTTATCTCCATGTACATGCCAAACATAAATTAGGCAAAGGGCAAGCCTAGCTTATCTGAGAGGTTTATATGAAGATGTGCATACGGGATAATATTGACAATATGTCCATATTTTTAAATTTCAAATTTTACAGCACTAATCGCTGACATTTATGTTTCTCAACTGGAAGGAACAATATCTGACAAGATTAACAAGATTTCTTTACTGTTTACAATTGTAAATACTTCACAGAATTCAATAAACTAATTAGTCACATAATGAGCTGAGCAGCCTCTTCTCAGTATAGCACACCTTTCTGTCAAAGGAGAAGGAGAGAAAACAACAAAATTGCTGTTGGAAATTTGTTTCCAGGCAGTGTGTAAAACCAGATCAGCCATCAGATGGAGCTAATAAAAAAGAAATATTTTCCTTTGCATAAGGAAGCTTACTCTTGAAAACAGCTTCATTTCTTTCAGTTTACTTTTTTGATTAACAAAATGAATTGGTCATCTGCGTTACATTTCCCATACTATTAATTAGTAGATGATTTATTTAAATGGAGAACTAAACTTCATTCTTAAAAGATAAATTCTACAATAGAGATAAATGAGTCTCACAGATGTAGTATTCTGTGCAAGCCTAAAATATTCTACAACATAACATTTTAAAAACGAATCTACAGAGTTATTGGTATTATTGACTAAGGTCTTTTATTTTGAATGTCATTTAAATTATTTAAATGATTCTGTACTTTCTTAAGCTGAATATTAGGAAAACTTACTGAATTCTCATAGGATTTGAAACTGGTTATATAGGGTTAATTTGGGACCTAAAACTTATGTTATCAGGATCTTAGGACACAAAATCTTCTTCTGGGCCATAATTGAGGACAAACACTGAGAATCCTTCCTATGTTGTACAAATGTGCTCTATAAGATGATATTGCTTTCTCTATATCTTACTCACTTTATCTGACCACCAGTTTTTTTCTCTTCAACTATTATTTATTGGACCCATCCTTTATGTTAAGCCTACAGAAAACAGTGCTTATGAAAAATACATGTAGGTAAATCTGGACCCTTCATCAGCACTCCATCTCTTGTATGAAGAAAAGTACAATTAAATGTACAGATACAGTAGAAATCCTACAAGTGATATTTATTTTTAAATGAAACTTGTTATTCTTCTTTTTGTTACTGTTTAGTTTCTCCCAGGAACCTGAGACTCTATTGAGCTTATGCTAAAAATAAGAAAATCTAGAATATATTTATTAAGAAAGGGGAATGATTGTATGCAATTTTATAAAATGAAACAGTGTTGAATTTTAGAATACTGCTTTTAATCTTTAAATTTTTCCATAACTCTTGAGTGAACAATGTCATAACTGAAATTATTTCATTTCTCAAATAACTATCTTAGCAATTAGGTGTATATTTTTGTTTATATTTCCTGTCAGCTAGTAGCGATGTTATTGAATACTAAGGAATTTTAAGTAAAATGTGAAAAAAAAAAAACCACGTAGCTTCACCTAAGATAAATAAATGATTGCTATAAATTTACTCTTTTGGGTGACTGGTTGCAGTATTTCAGTACACTGTAACATTTTGTGTCACGTTTACTCTGATTTTGGAACACACACACACAAAGCTTATAAAATGCCATAAATATTGAGAAATTTTTATTTTAAATAATTAGATTATATGAATTATATAGCTTAATTATCTTATGTGTTTGTGTTTTCAAGTAACTAGTGATATTCACATTGTCTAGTTACACCACTTTGCCAAGTTAAAAAAATTATAAGTCATAATCTTAAAAAACGACATGAAAATAGAACAATTATAGGAATAATACATTGCCTTTCTGGAAATTTTAGCTTTGAAATGTAATTATATTTGTGAGACGGTCATAAGAAAGATATTCTTTTTAACAAAATTGAAATATAACATTAGTATGCTTTTAAGTTTTACATGTATGGTTTCTTTCGTTACAGAAGGGTTCTACCCCTTGCTACCCAAAGGGTGATTCTAGGACTAGCACCATCGCCTGGAAACTTGTTAGAAATGCAGGATGTGAAACCACGCTGAACACCCTTAACCCAAGTCTACATTTTAACAAAATCCCTGATCATTTATATACACATTTACATTTAAAAAGGACAGGGTCAAATATCTATGTGTCTTCGATAGTCTCTTTATACACAGATTAAAGAATATTACAAATTTAGGAAAAGGTATGAATGTAATTTGGAAAACGGCAAGGCCTCCAGAGGGGAGCAGAGAGAGGGAAAGGAAGCAAAAGGATAAGAGGTATTGAGATGAGAAAAAGAAATAATTGCTCTATTCTTCTCGTATTCCAACCTGTAAGTAAGCACAGCTTACTACTTCGACTCAATTTTTTTTATCTTTTGCTAGCAAGGACAAACTTATTCTTTGAGAAACTCTAAGGTGGTGCAGTTCAAGGCAGAATAAAAATTGTTGGAGTTCACAGAATTACAGAACTGAAATGTACCTTAAAGTTCTCTCCTTTCAGCTTTTATCAGGAGAAACTATAGCACAAAGATTACACCACTAGCAGCAGAGCTAGGATTCAGGTCCTAATAAAGTATTCAAAGCAAGCTAGCTATCAGTACAATTGTGAATCTCACCTTGTGAACAACTGAAATATTCCATCACCTTATCTCCCATAGTCCTTTTAATCTTAGAAAAGCAATTCATAAATAGGAGCAGAATTGTTGGAATATCCAGAGAAAAATGGAAACAGTCTCATGAAGCCCCAAAACATGGACTCTATCCAGCTGTTTTGGTTTTGTTTACTTCTTAGGTAGTGGGGGAAAAGAGAAGGGAATAAAGTTCATCATGTATTTATGCATTTTCTCATGCAATTCTTACAATAGTCTTATAAGACAGATATTATTCTATTTTTCATATTATTAAACTGAAGCATAGGGTAAATGCCTCATTTAAGTTTGCACAGCCAGATTCTGGCAGTAAATCCAGCAATTTTTCTACTATACCGAATTGCCTCTCAATGTTATTGAAAAACTAGAAATAATTAGATTCTTTCAATGGTTATGATACAATAAGCTAAACATACAGTATTTAAATAAAATAAATGCTGTCAATTATTTGTTGTGCCAAATTTTATTAACATAAAATTTCTCATTTTTTTAATAGTGGAAAAGATGTTCTACAATAAATATGGTCTATTTAGCTAAACAGGCAGTCATAAAACTACTTTGTCATTTTGCTCCAATTGCTTACAAACTTTAGCTATACATATTCATAATATAATTAATGCATAATTGCTTATCCTTGTAATTGAGTGAAACTAAGCACATGTTAGTAATAAATGCACTTCTTTGGTCAACTTTGATTTGAAATATAGAGTTTCTCACGCCCATAAATAAATAGTTCTTAAATAACCATGAATCTAATTCACTGTCATCTTATATGTGGCCTAACCTGTTTGAATTGAGGGCAACCTGGGCATCATTAGCAAAATTGTGGGATACCTATCTGGATTAGAATCTTAAATTACACAAACCCTTCTGTGCCATGAATTGCCTATTGCCAGGATTAAATGAAAAGAAAAAAATTCGTCTCACTGAAGCATTTTAAAAAATATTTTTATGAAGTTCTGTCATCTATTCATTCTATTTTATTCAGGTGTTCTTATATTCTGTTTGAACATCACAATTGTGTTCCAGTCATTTTAGAATATTTTCCTATGATATGTGCACATAATTACATTTCTTTTTGAATAACTAGGAAGCTACATACAGTGTGAGAATCTAATTTTAGATCAGAACACTTATGTTGAACAAACGCTATGCAACAAAGGAAAAAGGGAGCAAAATATGCTAAAAATAACTTACTTTTCATGTGACTGAGCAAGTTGACTTAGAAAATACTTGTTGTGAATTCTATATATATCTGTATCAAATAATTTCCAGGGTCACAATATAAGGAATTTTTTTCCATAGGTAAAATGCAATAGATTAACATTTAGACTTTACTCACACTGCCCTCTTTTATTTACCTTTATTAGAGAGCAGGTAAATGGGATTATAATTTCAAGGTAAGTGATCTCTAAGTGCATCCCAACCATTCCCCTGTGTAGCATTCCTAAGACAGTGGCTCAGTTTACCTTGTGAAGGTTGTGTGCATTACACAGGTATTACTTTTCCATATTCCTATTGACCTGTAGCTGTGATTTCTCATTAGAAGTAGTGAGTAGGAATTTCAATAGATTAGTATCACATTGTAGTCCCTATATGTTAAACGATTACACTTCATATTTTGGAATATTTCTATTCTACTGAATGCATATATTACCTCGTCTGGAGATCATAATGTTGTAAATTACAACTTTGTTGTATTAAGTTTTAAATAATTGTTATTCTATGTTTGATCAACAGGAGAAATCCTATTGGGAATACCTTTGCTATGAAATTAAATATCTATAATAGTCCAAATTTATCCTCATTTTGTATATTATTATATGTAATAACACAATTGATTGGGTTTTGTTTTAATCTTTTAGTATACCAGCTTTTAAACTGAGACCTGTGCAATTGGCTCTTAAATCAACTATGCAGTCAGTATATTAAAATACCTATTTTTTTTACTTAATACTTTTTAATACCAAGGTATGACCTAATTTTACAATATGAATGACTCTTATTTTGTCACCAAAATTCTTTAGCCTGGTTCCAGTTGGCCTTAAGTAGGAATTTTATCTTTTGGAAGGGTAAATTTAGAGATACTCATGCCACATCTTATGTTAGCAAAACATGCAAATATATTTAAAGGAAGGAATCATTAATGTTTTCTTAGTATTTTTAAATCTTATGAGTAAAATTTTGTACATGGCAGGAAATACCAAGGCTTTACATTCTAGAGGAGAACAATAAAGTAATACTATATTGTAAACAAAACTCAATATTAGCTTAGGGTTTAGATCCCAATTTCTAGTCAATATTTTAAATAAAGCTATAGGAAAATATATTTGGCAGTAAGTTTCATGTCAGCCTGCATGTCACATAGTCTTCAAAACTGAGTTAACATAGCTGAATGAAGTGACATGGGCCTGTAGTAGCAACTACTTGGCAAGCTAAGATGGGAGGATTGCTGGAGCCCAGGAGTTCGAAGCCAGCCTGGGCAGTATAGTGAGACACTTTCCTAAAACAAAACAAAACTAGCTTAACTAGGCATTTGCAACAAAAACAGATATAACTTAGTTACTGTACTTTTTGAAGAGGAAATAGTATACCACACATCAAAATGTGCAAAGACTTGAATTATCAGCATAGTAGAAACATAGCCAAAGAAAATGGAAAAAATGTTTTTAAATAACAAACATACATATGTAAAGATCACTTTATGTTATTGTATTCATTTCTTGTTTATCCTATCAATAGGGCAAGAAATGTTTTTAGCAGCAACATTTAATATTGGTGAAGATGCAGTGATACTGACACCCATGCAGTAACCTGACATATAGCAAGCACAAGAAGTGTTAGCTGCTGCTGCTGCTGCTATTATTAAAAAATTACTGTTATAGATACATTTTAAAGAACTTTGCTAATATATGTTAAAGTGTTCATATATTTTTTACCTTGCAATTTCACTTCTAAGAATCATTTTAAAGAAATAATGACAGATGTAGACACTGATGTTCAGAGATATTTGCCATTATTTATATGTTTTTATATAATACATTATAAATATATTTATATAACATTTCTGATGTTCAGAGCTATCTGCCATATATTATAAATATATTATAAATAATGGCAAATATCTCTGAACATCAATATATTGATCAAGTATCTCCGAAATACAATACATTTTTGTTATTTACCATAGCTCCAAATTGGAAAGATATTCCCTGCAAATAAAAATCTTAAATGGATTTTGGCAAATTCATTTTAGAGAAATAGTTTATTTCTTAATAATATGTTTTTAGATTATTTTAATGATAGAAAAAAAATGCCCACAGAATGAATAAAAGAATATTTTGTTATATGACCTCAATTATATAAACATATATAAGATAAAATTATTAGAAAATACATACAGTGTTAATAATTGTTATCTCCTCAAACAGTATACTCAGGAAAAAAGTGAACTAGTGTTTGTTTTCAAGCAAATAAAGACACTACATGATTTTGTGTGTTTTATAAATGAAAAATAATTTTTGTCTAAATAAGGACAAAATTTGTAATTTTTCTTCTGGGCTATGGCTTTTTAAAAGTACCTGGTATGAAAGTTCTTTGACAATTCTTTCATGGCCATTCATGTGGATAAATACCTTTGGGAAGTATGTTACAGTCATGTTTTTTGTGGAAATTCTATATTGTATTCGTGCCCTGGAGTCACACTTCCAGAGGATAAGCAAAATCATTTTGTTTTTGTTTTGTGTCATAAAACTTTTATTTTTCTTTTAAATTACAAATGAAATTAAAATCATTTACATTAATGTCTTGATGTTAACATGGCATTTTCCAAGAAAAGTCCACTGCAAGAAGAAAAATCACTGAGGGTAGAGGATGATCTAGCCTAGCGATTTTGAACAGTAGGGATGGAAAATTCATGTTTGGTTAAAAAAACAAAAATATAAACTATTCTTTGTAAAAAATCAAACTATATAGTTAACAATGCTATTTATAGTTATAGTTTTAATATTAACTACATAGTTAATATGAATAAAATATTTTTTATCTTTACAAATTATGTGCTATTTTACTGTAGAAGATAAATCCTTGAAAACATAAATCCAATAATTTTTGTCTATTAATCTGCCTGAGAGATGCAGCTTAATTTTAACAGAATTTATTGTCTGCACTGGCCTATCACTAAGTGTTTGAATCAACAGACTTCTTTTGTGTCTCCCATGGGCAGGCACTGGGCTTCAAGATGTAGGTGGCCATAGTCTGTGGCTTCCTAGAGCTTATGTTCCTGTGAAGGAAATAGATGGAGAGCAAGAATCAGACAGATAAATAAATAAATTAAAATTGTTTGGAGAATTAGATCAAGTTAAGTAAGAGTTTATCTTTTTCCTCCCTTTATTACCTACTTTCAGGCTGGGTGCTGAGGCTCATGCCGGTAATCCCAGCACTTTGAAAGGCTTAGACAGTTGGATTACCTGAGGTCGGGAGTTTGAGACCAGCCTCACCAACATGGAGAAACCCCATCTCTAGCACAAATACAAAATTAGCCGGGCTTGGTGGTGCATGCCTGTAATCCCAGCTACTTGGGAGGCTGAGACAGGAGAATCACTTGAACCCAGGAGGCAGAGGTTGCAGTGAATTGAGATCATGCCATTGTACTCCAGCTTGGGCGACAAGAGCGAAACTCTGTCTCAAAAAAAAAAAAAGAGTTGATATTCTTTTTCCTACCTTTATTACCTACCTTCCTAATTGACAACTAGCAAAGGTGGCAATGTATATGTGGAACCCTTCTAAACACAGTCAGGTTAGCCCTGTAAAACCAAGTGGGGACAATATGAGTACCATACTGTTCAAAGTAAAGCCTTAAAGCTAAATCATCCTCCAGATTTGTACCTGATATTTATTTAATTTTAGGCCAAAGGAATGAGTAGGCCAAGGACCATAGTTGGACTAACCAACTATTTTGAATATCCTCTCACAAATAACTCATCTGGTACTAAAAAGCATTGTATTACTAGGATGATGACTGAGAATATAATCCTTTATATCTAAAATAACCTTTTGCCAAAAATATTTCATCATTTAATTTCAAGCCCCTCTCCCACATTCTCAGTCTTATCTTCATTTATTCCTTAATAGGGTTGATATTAAAACCATCTAAAAAAATGTGGCTCACAGCTCCATGGATGCAATTATTGTGACATGTGCCTTCCATCTTTATCCAGTAGAAATTGTATGTTGCCTAGGATGATTGATTTATTACTGTCTTTGTACTTGATTTTGTCATTATTCATTATTTTCTTTGTCAAACAGACCCACACTCTTCTTCATGTAATCACCCAGTCTTGTCTGTCAGTGAACAAAGTAGCTGATGGCTCCCAGCATCTTACCGTGGAAACCTGTAATGATAGCACTTTGCAAAAATGGCTACTAAGAAACTATACAAGAATGGAAATTTTTAGAAATATTTTTGGGAATTCTACTGATTACATTCTCTAATGATTTTTGGAGGTTTGTGTTGCAGACTTTATTAAATTTATTTTCATATTTTTGTTATGTTCAGTTATTTAAATCTGGAAGCTCCTTTAAAGTGTTGTTGAGAAAAATCTGTATATAATTTTTCTCCATGGAATTAATTCTCTGTCTTTTACTTCTTAGCTACTCATTAATTTTGGGGACTGAATATATTAAGTTGTGTTTAGTCTATCATTAATGAGTAGGTATTTTTTGTTTTTTTTCTTTATTTTAAGCATATATATACATAAATATAATTGAATTATATGATGAAATATTAGCTCTTTTTTGACGAGAACTATAGCCATGTCTATATGACAACAGGTTCCGCATCATCAGATCTGGAAAAAATCAATTAAAAAACAGCCAAAAAAAGGATTGTTTCTGGGACACTGAAATAATTTATTTTTGTTTCTTTTTGTTCAGATACTTTGGTTAAATGCAAATATAGCATATCCTTTCTAAAGTATTATTATTTTGATTAAAACACTAAGCAAATACAGTATTAAATATTAAGATATGATTTTCAATACCTTTATAAAGAAAATTATTTCTAAGCATTTGTTTGTGGTTGCCTAAGTGAAATAATAAAATATTTTTTTAAAGTTGTATCTTTTATCTCTCACTTGTATGATTTGTGACTATCTTTTCAGTAAGCAATAAGATGAATCATTATTCAGTTTAAGTCAACAAACTGATATGGAATTCTTTAAAGAGTGCAAATAAGAACATGTCCTAGCTTTTGGTGTTAAGGGGTTTATTATCCAATAAATAAAATATTTTACTTTGTCCAATACCCTACAATGAGAACACAAGGGAGATGGGGACATTTTTCTGGTTCAGATGAACCACTTAAAGATTGTTAGTGGAGGAAACAGTTGAGCTCAGAAGTCCTGTAACAAAGTTGAGAATGAAGTTATGGAGAGGGGCAATATAGGAGGTACTGTTTTGATTAGAACTACATTCAAGCCAAAGACATTCCAAATATAAGAGTTGGTAAAGCTGGAAAAGTCAAGGCCTTTGCACAAAGAGAACTATGTACAAAGCAATTTATGTCTATTGTCTTAGTTTGCTTTCAAAGCAACCAAACCTGATATGTGCAATGCCCAACAAAGAGGTTTAGGCTTAACTATTTATTCTCACAAGTCTGCTATAGAGTGCTAGACAGAGACCACAGAGTGCTTCTCTCCATGGGAGAAATTGCAGCAGTTCCTTTAGCAGTTCTTACAGCCTTCTGGGAATTAGCTGCTCCCCAGGTAGCAGTCTGGTGCAAGGAGATGAGGTCCATATCAGGCAAATGTCAAAACCATCCTGGCTTACTGGCCATATCCTCACAGAAGATAATCTCTCCCTGTAACAACTCCATAGGCCTAGCTTCCAGGAATCAAATAAAACATACAAAATTACAAGTCTGTACTTAGAAAAGCCTGAAGTTTGCTTTTCTGTTAGTTTGTCACTGATATACACAGTTTATCAGTTGCAGATGCAGTTTATCAATCAGGTCATTTTTACCATAAGCAAGCTAGAAACATAGTTAACATTTTTACCCTCTCAAGGTTGCCAAGGGATCACAGTTGACTGACAGTCAAATTTTTTAACAAAAGGGTATTTATAAGCGTTTTTAAGTCTAAGTATTTTCTGACGAAGAACATGACTCCTCAGATTAATTTGAAGCATGCCCGAGTGTTTACAGCTAGTAAGTAAGGGACAGGAATTTACCTGAGCCTAAAATGTCTGGTTTTCTACTGCACTACATTAGAGGTATTTAGTTGTTTCTCTATCTCTGCAGCAGTGGGTTTTGTATTGAATTCCTTCATATAAATTATGCATTGTTAGAACAGTAATAACTGGTGTTTTTAAAATTATCATTATTTGTGTAGTTGACAACATCTATTCAACATGATCCTTAATGAAAAATCTCAAAGTCTATGATGTATTTTGAACTAAGGTAACTGATAGATTGATCAAGAATTCAACTACAACGATATGTGATCAGTTGCAATAAGACAATGGCAGTGCTTTCTAGGGTAGCTTAATGGGCAATGACACATTTGATATATGAAAAATCATACTGTTTTTTTAAAAAGGGATCTAATAGAAGTATGCAATGGTAAGTGATGTTTTTGAAAAAAATGTATACACAAAGGACCACAGGTATGTAACAAAAATTAATCAATTTTGTTTATTTTTAACTAAAACTGTTTAGAAAAAATAATTGTTTTGTATCTTTATTTTTTCAAGGTGGCTACTGGTTGAATTTCTGGCATTATAAGCATAAATCAACCATCTTCATTCCTATCTTTGGCCATTTATTCCTTTCTTTGTTTTTTAGTGTAAATAAAAACATGATTCCATGTTTTGAAAGAGCAACAACAAAGGTCTCAATCTTGAAATCTCCTTTGCATCTAATTGCCTTGCTCTTTTAATTTCCTGCTTGCTGTCTCTTAGGCATCTTCCACCACAAACCTATTCTCCATTCCATTGTTTCTTACAACAGAGGAGTCAAGGATTTTTCAGTCTTAATCTAAACAAATTACAATTGTCTGGCTGCTGTTTCTCTACCATTTTTGTTGCCCACCCTTTACATTTATTTTCATCTTATTTTCCATAAGCCAAAAAAAAAATTGTTTACCTTTAATTTTGGTAATTTGCAAAAAAAGTGGAGTGCTATTTTCAAGATATATTTGCAAATCATCTCTTATACATTCAAATACTTCACTTCTGGTTGGAAAAGTTTTCATATAACATGGTCCTAGGCATTGCCCATGAGATAGAAATATGTGTGTGTGTGTGTGTGTGTGTGTGTATATATATATATATATATATATATATATAAATAAGTATGTATAAATTATGTTGATTTAAAATGTATATCTAAAATGTCCAAAACTGTGATTTCCAATCTACATAAGAATGCCAAAGAGAAGATATATATGATGACTAGTTAACATGATACAATTATTGGAATTTATGATGAAACTAAAATATAAATATAACATTTAAAAATATATGATTATCGTGCCCGTTTTTATTTGATATATTTTTAAGATTCTTAAAAATACAGACTAAAGATTTTATCAAGTAAGACAGATTATTTTTTGCTCTGATAATCATTTTCCACAATGAATATCTTACAGTCACAGATACTATAGCTTGTTTAGTATTTTGAAATGGGAACATCTCTAGCAGTTTTGTTCATTTGGGTCACAGCTGTGCCATCTATTTGCATGTTTACCAAATGGTTACTGAATAACACATGCCTAAGAAAACTAAGCTTTTGCAAAAGCTTGTTAATATTTGCAGTCCTCAACTGAACTCAGAGCTCACAAATGGGCTTTTTGCAAAGGAGCCTGAATTCTTGGCAATGCTTGATAAATGTCAGCCAGTTTCTTTAACCATCTGCAAATAAAGGTATACTAGACAATGATGACTTCATAACAGTCAACATTGTATAATAATTAATCCAGGAACACCTGCGCACAGTTCCTTTTACAAACCTATCACCATGTATTATACTAAAAAAAATAAAGGATTTTTTAAAGAACAGATTTAATCTGATGTGCTAGTGAAGCCAAACATGAAATAAGCTGCACTGATTATTGGTTATCTTTTACAGAGACTCACGTTGCGACATGTTAACAGTAACCAATGTCTCGATGAGCCTTCTGAAGATGACAAAATGGTGCCTACAATGCAGGACTGTAGTGGAAGCAGATCCCAACAGTGGCTGCTAAGGAACATGACCTTGGGCACGTGAAGACCATGTCCCCCAAGCCGTGAAAGTGTCTACGCTTTTGTTTTTCCATTATTTCAATTGGGGGAGAATATTAACTTTGCTGAATTGAAAGTTTTAAAAATCCTTTTAGTATTCTAAAACACAGTTGTTTATAATTCATTTCTAGAAATGTTTGCTTATTTCCCTACTAAAATTTGTATCTGATCAAAGAAGCACATAAAAATAGAAGTAATAGCAAACCGTTATTAAACAACAGAACAACTTGGAAAACAAATTGTGTTTGCTTTAAGGAAAGTCTTTATTGCACTCATGTCACAGGGTTAATTGGAGGTTATTTTATTTTTTGTTGTCATGGTGATTGAAAGAATGTAAATGCCTTATCAAATCATGTTCATTATGAAATATTATCAGTTCTTTATAAATTCTTTTTACTGGACTTTAATAGAAACATGTTTAATTTCTATGTCTACAATAGGGCCACATATTAAATTATTTCTGAATGGTGAATTCATCTTACAAAATGTTCCAAGTTTTAGACAAGGAAAAACATTACATTGGATGTTGAATTCATAGAGCCTTAACAGAAGCATCACATTCAAACCAATGTGAATTCAAAAAGAGATGGAAAATTTTTAATTCAATTTAAAATACATAAAAAAGGAAATCCGTGAAGCATTGAGGGGAACAAGATGAATCTAAGCCGCAACACTTCAATCACTGTAAGAGAACTCAAAGTGGGTTGCAATCATCCCTAACACACGCTGAAGTCAAACAATATTGCTCCCAGAATTTATGTTGGAAACTCAATTATTAACCAAAATTTTACTCACCACAAACTCTACCATCCCTTTTCTTTTCACACTATAGACAATGGCATGCCACTGATGCTGTACAGAACTGTAGGTGAAAGGGAGAATTTTAGATTTAATTTTCAACTTTATTGCAGTTAAAGATTTTAGTTAGGTCACCACTGTCATTTTAATTTGATATGTTAAAGAATACCTTTCAGTGTTATGCTCCAATATCTAGCAATTTATCACCAGGGGGAATAAACACACCTTCATTAAATTTTTGTCATAATTAAACTGCTAGATATTGTTTGCCATATATTATGACCCAAGGAGCATAGTTATAATTAGGCCGGATTCACATTTTCTTTCCTTGTCTTAAAACCATTTATGTTCAAAATACATTAGCAGAAGCCATGAAAAGGAAAAAAATCAGATTTTTGCTAATAAGTTTTTGTATTTGACATCATTTAAAATGCTCATAGAGTTGCCCTATATGTGTATGTTATTCATTATAAATGCACTCAGCAGCTAAGAGAAATTTGAGAAGAAAAATGCAAGTGTTTTCTCGAGCAGAAGATTTCATTTCTTTGGTCCTCATCTTTACTTAAAAGCTCTTATAGAAAGGAGTAATCAGTTTGACTACATACAAACTCTGTGTCTCTGACATACACATACATATACGCTGCTTTATAATGAAACTGAGGACACTTTCTGATGGTCAGTAAAATCTTTAATGATTTTTTCAGCTGGTATTCCTTCCTCTTTTGATTTTTTTTATTAGTACAGCTCTGGGGAAGAATCTAAAACCTAGAGCATTTCAGGTTTGCTCTTAAAGTGTAGATACCCCTCACCATGAGCTCTCTGGGAATCCGTGAATTTCCTAAAATTGTAAGCAAAAGGTTGAATATCAGGGTATTTTTTTCGGAGGTGGGAATATATCACAGCAAACTTGGAAAGAAGGCTATGACTCTCAAGAGGCAGTGAACCATTGCCTTAAATTCATAGCAGCCTCTCGAGTCCATTGAGGCCTCATGTGAAATTCCCATTTTTCATTTTTACAGTCCTTTTCTCCCCCTCGTTTCCTCTTGTCCTGACTAAAGTAAGGCAAAAAGACCCTGCACAGCATTATTCCTTAAGTTGAAAAAGCTTCAGCTCTCAAGGACTCATGTATACCATATGTTCCACTTATTGATTTGTCAAAATGCATGTTATATAGAAAATGGTCTATGGCAAATTTTTATAAATACAGCTACCCCATCAAAGCTGAACTTGAAACATTTTAGCAGCATTTTAAATATGTGAAAGGTCATTATGGTCATAGTGAGAAAACTAAAACTACATGAGTCTCATGCAAGAAAAGAATTTTTAAAGAATCTTCAGATGGCTTCAACATATGCCATTATATTATCTAACAAAAAGTGGCATAAAATATTATAAAACACCCAACACTAGAAATCAATGACTAACATTCAATTTGTTTTCACAAATGTTTATTGTCTTCAGTACAGAAAGTTAAAACCATGATTGGGTTTGTAATGCACTCATCCCTTATTTATGGGGCTAGATTGACAGATACTTTATTTCAAACCAATCTCTTCTGTAGTCTTCTCCATCTCAGTTAATGCAACTTCAATCTTCCAGATGCTCAGGTCAAAAATTGAAAGTCGCTTTTGACTCCTCTATTTCTGTTTCAACTTTTGTCTAATCCATCAGCAAATTCCCTCAATGCTACCTTTGAAATATAACTAGAAAAGAATGACTTGCCACCACATCCACTAGGTGTCACTACCTCTGACCTTTTTAATCGCAATATGCTTATTATTTGGTTCCCTAATTTCCCAGTCCTTGTCTTGAACAATCTATTCTCAGTACAACAGCCATAGTGATTCTGTTAACCATGAATTTGATTGTGTCACCTCCCTCCTCAGAATCTTCCAATGACTTCTCCCTCTAGTGGCCTTCAAGGTCTTTCATGAGTGATAGCCCCCTACACATCCATACCACTCATCACACATACATACACATGCACACACACACAGATACAATTCCACCTTTTTCTGACTCATCTTTTATCTCTTATTATTCTGTCTCTTACCCCAGTATGGCTCCCAAGAAAGTTCCTGCTTTAGTGTTTTGTTCCCTCTGCCCCAGAGAGCTCCCCTTATTGGTCTCAGTTCAAATATTATCAGTAAGACAAACCCTTCTCCCCTTCTGCTTTCCCTATCTCCTGTACCTGACAATCTATAAATTTGCTTCTTTATTTCTGTCTACACTTCCTCCTCCCGAGCCCAAAACATGCCCATCACATGCTCTAGAAGGTAAGTCCCATGAAGGCAGGGGGCTTTGTCGGTTTTGTTCGTTTGGTATTCCTGGCATATACAAAGTATTCTTTAAATATTTCTTGAATTAATGAACTGAAAAATGTGTGTTAAAGTTGCTAAGTGTTACTGTATCATACTTTTTTTGTATTTTAAATTTTAAAATAAAGGCTAATAATATATTTAGACAGGATTTTCAATAACTTTGTCTTCAAATTATAATTTTTTTCCTAATATTCTTCACATTAAACTATGGACTATATATTATTTTCTGGATAAAATATCCTGCCTTATGGAAATGAAATATGATATTTTATTAAAATGCTGCTATATTATATAAGTTGTTTCATTAAGCTAAAAATAGTTTTAATTTTTATCTTTTGGTTGTGTCCAATGGCCACCTGAAGGGATAAGATTTTGACTTTTAAAAGGGAGACATGTCATTGTTTTAAAAATTATGTATTTTCATGATTTCATAAGAACTTACTAAATTTATCTTCTAAGTGCAGTGAATGGAATAAACACAATTATAGAGATTTTTAAAGGACTTTACAGATGACCTAGTCTTAGTTTCTGTGTTTATAGCTAAGACTGAAACCCAGATATGTAATATAGCTTTTCTAAGGATCATATATCTATAATTGGTGTTGCCTGGACCCCTTATTATTAATATAAACTAATACTATCAGTCAAAAAGTTATGAAAATGGAACAATGATGAGAAAAAAAATCTTCATTAAACATGTTATGGGGCCAGGCACAGTGGCTCACAACTGTAATCCTAGCACTTTGGGGGGCCGAGGTGGGTGGATCACTTGAGTACAGGAGTTCAAGACCAGCCTGGCCAACATGGCAAAACCCCATCTCTACTAAAAATACAAAAATTAGCTGGGTGTGATGGCGCACACCTGTAATCCTAACTACTCAGGAGCTGATGTGGGAGAATCACTTGAGCCCGGGAGGCCGAGGCTGCAGTGAGCCAGGATCATGGCACTGCACTCCAGCCTCGACTGTCAAAAAAAAAGTTATGATTAGTACATTGATTTTTTAGAAATATTTAAATTCTTACCACCTTTTGTGTTTAAATAAAGTTAGTCCTTTAAAATAATACAAGCACTAAGACCTACAGCAGAAATAAACTACCAAGAAACAGCATGATCACAGGAACATCCAAGCATTATTGGGCAAGCTGGGTTTCATAGAAGCAAAGTCTCTTCAGTAGTAATTAATGGAACATAGTCACTTTCATTTTCCTTCTAATTATCTTCAAGTTGAAAGTAAGGTTTGGCCTACAGCTTGCACAGAGAATTAGACCATCTATTACTGTGAAGATTGTGTAGGTTCTATGTTATGCAGCTTCAAAGACTGCAGGGAAATCAGCAGAGATTTCTAGGCTTCCCAGTGGAGCTCTGTAAACTCTAGTAAACACAATCCATAAATTTGATTTTGCCATGGTGCTTAGAAACAGTCTAATAAAAAGGAAAAAAGAGTATGGAGAAAAAATAACTACAGTAAAACAGAACTGTTTTTACCCTTTTAAGAAATTTGGTGGGAGGTTAGGAACATATTCTGAATTGGTTCAGTAAACCTCAAAATATCATCTCCCCCACACATGGTTTCACCACTTAAGACATGATGATTGTATCTGCTCACAACCATTTTACTTGCATCTCATTTACAGATGCTAAATCTAGTCTCAGAGGAGGTAAAACATGTATGCATTCTTAAGTTATAAAGTACACTGATTTCACAAATATGAAGAATTTTAGAAATTCAAATTTTTAATGGATGTGTCACCATCCACAGCTGTCATCCTGCATAGCTGATATCTGCTGCTGCAAATCTTGAATAAATTTCCAATTCAGTTGGGCAGCAAAAATTCAATTAGATCTTAAGGCAGCTTGCGTTTCAGGATTCCACCACTGCCCATTTTCCCCAATATGTCAAAATATGGAATAGGTGAAATCAGCCCCTGTGATGTACAGCATATAGACACATCTGTTGTGACTACACCATGTTTGAACTGCTACTAAATATCAGCTATTGTATGAATTTATGGTGTTGAATGAGCACAAGCAATGTGTTCTAAATGATTTGTGTATATTTGTAGCCCAGTTTGTTTTATATTAGTCAATAAATTCTAAAGACAATTTTCATTGTATTTGTTTTTAAAAAAATCCCTCTGAAATACTAGTGAATTCAGGGCAGTTATTTGCTTAACTATCTTTTAAGATAAAGACCACTTCTGCAATAACTTGTGTCATCATTATATAAAGTTATTTTGTTTTTGTTTTCAGCTGGAGAGAACAAATCACTCAATATTCTGTTTTAAATGAGTTAGAATGTGAATGGAAAATTAGATGATTAAGGATATATCTATAACGTTTTTTAAAAATGAGATTTTTCATCATGCATTCAATTGGTGTGAAAATGAAAGTAAGCTGCTGCTTGTACTGAAATTTTAGCTAAAAATAGCACAAGGGGGAAAAAAGGACTTGATTACATGTGTTGGGTTTTGTTTTTTTTTTCTATTTCAGCTTTTGTGTTTTTTTGTTTTGTTTTGTTTTGTTTTGGTCATTGTAGCCACAGCTAGAAAGGAGTAATTTCAAAAATGTTTTAGATATATGCTTGGCACATGGTTCTTTAACATTTATAAAAGTAGATTATGCATAAAGAATGACACATTTTAAATACTGTATTAAATGATATAATTGTTATTTTGCTATAAATTTAAATATGCATTTCTGTAGAATTAAAATATGCCAATTTAGTTTTCCTTTGGTATATACTGTCATTTTTGAAAATAAGTAATTAACATTTCAAATAGATAAACAACTTCAGTATTTTATGCTTATCTTCCGTATTTGTAGATTATTTAAATAAATGATTAAGTGCCTATGAATATCTCCTAGCAGCAAGAAAATGTTGTGATCTCAGTACAATTTTGATACCAAAATATATAAAATAGAAACATTAAAATATGCATGATTTTAAATTATTTTTTTATTCTGAAATGATTTGAGATGGATTTTTTCTATTTTATAAAAATGATTAGTAATAGAAAAATTAAAAAGTCTCATATCGATGATAAAAATTATTTTTCAGAATACTATAGGCCATACCTAATACCTGGATTCTGAGGCTGAAATCCTAAAAGACAGTCTGTCAGGGTGAGAGAAAGATGGAGAGAAGCTGCCCATTCCACAGCGCACTGAATCAGGATCAACTCTTCAGTCTTAATTACAAACAGAATCAAAAAGAGCATTTAATTTTCTAAGGTAGAGAAAGGAAGAGAAGGAAGAGAGAAACAAGAATAGAGAAGGAAAGAAATAAAGGAAAGGAAAGGGGAGTGGAGGGGAGAAGGGAAGGGATGGGAAGGGAAGAGAAGAAGGCAAGGAAAAGAAGGGAAGGGAAGAAGGCAAAGAAAGAAAGGGAGAAGGGGAAGGGAAGGGAAAAGGAGATTCTAATATCTGTTTTTCATAATTTTGTTCTGAAGAGACTCATCTAAAATTTTCTATTGCATTTGCATGGTTCAGAAGTCCATTGATTTGCGAACATGAACACCTCATCAATTTCCCACTTTTGTAACTGTCAGCACATATAAAGAACATTTCTAGATTTTGTGTCTTACACACAAAATGTCTCTTCTTGGCTTTCTGTAAACCAAGTGTGACTCCTAATACCCCAACTCTGTTACTCTCTTTCTGTTACTCTTGTGCACACACAGCATACATTTCCAGCAGTAACCAGGTACTCAGTATAACCTAATAAAGCAGCCCCACCCACTAACTTACCTTGTCTTGCTTTTCCTGAGCACCTGGTAGAAACAGAATGTGAGCTCTCATGCTCGCTGTCATGCTCAGAACTGTGCTTTCCTCTTCCTCCTCAGTCAAGGAGACTATTAGGTGGGCTCTCTGCTGACTCACTCATTTTCTGACATAATGATTTTTCCCCCACAGGATAGAGTATGTTAATCACCAATCTCTGCTTCTGCTGTGGGAATGAGTTGGTATGTAGCCTGCTGAATTTCTTTTGAAAGAAGTCTCTTCACCAATTTTTTGAAGTGAATACCTAGATAAACATGTAAATATCTAAAACATATTTTACAGTTTTCTCTGCAACACGAAACACATGAACTTGTTGCAGCAAACACTCTACTACATGATAATGTATATAAGTTGGAGGTTGTGAGATCAACGTTGTCCAAACAATCAAGGTCAGAATTTAAAATACCCTTCCTTAAGACTAATGGGCCCTGACCCTGCAGCTTGTTTTCTCTGTGTACCTGTGAAACTTTTTGGCTTTTAAACAATGACATGACGTTAAGTTGGTTATGTAAAAGCACTTCAAATTTCTTCTTTTGTTTATATGGACCAAAGTGGGGGTGAATCCATTTTTTCCACATAGTTAGCTTTTAAAATTCTGGTTTTCATTAGAAGATTTAGAATCATTTGACTCAGCAGCTCACCATCTCCTCCTTTGGATATACTTTCTTCATTTCTTGGTTTTCCTTTCACCTCATTGGCCAATGATTTCCAGTTTCCTTTACTAGGCTTTCCCTTCTTTTTCCCATATCTTAATACTAGAGTGCCTCAAGGTGCAGTCCTTGGTCTTCTCAATTTGCATTCACTCTTTAGTGATCTCATCCAGAAGCACGGATTTCCATTCCTCCAATGCTCATGACTCCCAAATATCTCTCTCCAGTTGACAAACTGCTTACTTGACATCTACACCTGGATAACTAATAGACATCTCAAACCTGGTATATCCAAAACTGAACATTTGCTTTCTCCTACAAATCTATTCAACCCAGAGATTTTCCATCTCAGTTGACAGCAACTCCATTTTGCTAGCTGCTCAGGCCAAAATCTTAGTATCCTTGACACCTCTCTCTCCTTTAGAAAATCACCTGATTCCACCTTCACAGTGTTTGCTGCATCTGACCACTTCTTAACACCTCAGCTACTGCCATCCTGATCTGTACCACCTACTAAATTATAGCCGGAGTCTCCTGACTGGTTTCCCAATTGCTTGCACCCTTGCCTCCTCCATTGTCTGTTCTCCAGAGAGACTTAAATTTAAAATAAATAAATAAATAACTGTTTAAAAGAGAAATAGAATAATGCTATAAAATGTAACCCAGATATGTCTGTCTTCTGCTCAAAGTCATCCAGTGGCTTCCTGTTTTGCATAAAGTAAAAGGCTATGTGCTTATAAGAGCCAAAAACACTGCAGGATGATCTGACCCCTGTTAACTCTCTGACCTCCTCCCATACAATGTTTCCTCTTATGCACTTCATCCCAAGCACTCTGTCCTTGCTGAGTATCTGAACAAGCCAGGTATGTTCTTGCTTTAGAGTCTCTACCTGTAATACTTATTCCTAGATATCTACATGGTAACTCATTCACCTTGATCACAACTTAAATTATCTATAAGATCCCCCATCTGCTCTTTTTAATACTGTAGCCTAATTTACTCAGTTATCAGTTTTAATGATTAGTTGTTTATTTACCCTTTCTCTCTACCTCACACCCCTACCAAGCACCCCTTGAATAGGGGTGAGGGCACCGCAGAACAGGAATCTTGTTCTCACCCCTTGAATAAAAGGTACCGCAATACAGGAATCTAGATTTCATTGTGATATATTGCAAGTATCCATAATAATGTCTGGCACATTCTAGGTACCCAATACATATCTGCTGAGTATCAAATGAATTTCCATCCTTCCTTTCTGTTGGTGCATTATATTCCATCCAAAGGACATGTGAGTTGGTGGGAAAAGGGTTGGAAGCAGAGAGAGAAGAACTTTAATATTTTTCTTGTTCTTCTTTATATTGATACAGTTTAACCTCCACTACACTTTTAAATGTACTCCTACTAATAGGATTATACCATTTATCTTCACTGTAAAACTATTAATTTTTAAGGGAATGGATGCATTTGGAACTTGAGACAATTCCATAATTATGTGACTATTAGGGTAGTTATATTTTATATGACCCAGATGAGTGTTTTTTTTCCTCTAATAGAAGCATGGTTTTGGGGGGATAGAATAACGGAATGTTCAGATGACAAGGGAGGTGGAGATG
This sequence comes from Ateles fusciceps, assembly GCA_036589455.1. Taxonomy (NCBI): domain Eukaryota; kingdom Metazoa; phylum Chordata; class Mammalia; order Primates; family Atelidae; genus Ateles; species Ateles fusciceps. Next base: position 8,190,925 of record JAZHEH010001266.1, on the reverse strand, counting down.
TGATCATAAAACAAAAAAAGTTACTCTAGACTATTTGTACAAATTTATTGTAATGTCTTTCTAAGTCTTATTTTAAAACTAAATAATTAGACATTCCTAAGTATACATATATTTAAAGAAAATGCATAGATTCCAAGTTAAAATAAAATTCTGAAAATTATATTCTCCCTGCTGTGCCTTTTATTAGAGTCACCATTTATGTGCACAAGTCTCTGGAGATAGGTAGGGAGATGGGCTTCTCCCTCTGATGTTTGTCGAAATCTTAGGTGGTATTAGCTCCTAAACACTAAATATGACATTCTTATCTTATCTTCCATCTACTATGGACAGATCCAGGAGGTGCTAACTATCCTACCACGACTGGCAAGAGGTGGGAGGAGTGCAGGTTCTTGTTAACTGCATTGCAGGGCCAGGCTCTGAAGACAGATGCTTAGATCTGACAGAGATTCCTTTCAATACCAATCAAGTAGGAGAAGAGCCACGTTTGCTTAGGTAACTGCTCAGGTCAGTTTTATTTACCTCGAAATAGAATCTGAACTTTTTATCGTATAGAGTGTAGTAGGAAGAGTATGGATTTTGAAGCCACATAACTAAGGTTGTCATCTCACATGGGCCACATACTCTCTGAGCTGACAGTTGTCCTTGTTCATATCAGCCACCAGTGCCCACCTTGAGGGGCTTTTGTGAGGGTTAGCAATGATTCAGGTAAACTGCTTCTTGCACAGAAGGTTAGCTTCGTAAGTTTACTTGAGTCTGCTATGTTCATTATGATTCTTCAATGTAGAAGAATAACTGACACAAAAGCTGCTTTTAATGAATAAGAAATGTCCAGGCATTTTGTTTTTCTTTTCCTCATTTTCCCATTATGTATAGATTTGGCTTCCGTTTTGCATCATAAGCAGACTAAACACCCTGTGTTTTGTCCCTCTAGGCCTGCAAGTCAGTGGAGGAGGACTTAAACTAGAGCACCTTGCAGCAGATACATTCTGGAACTTCAGATATTTATGTAAGAAGCTCTTGAAATTGGCTTTTCTGAGAAGTAGCACCTTAAATTTACAGAATAAGCCCAGAATGCAAACAGTTTTAACCATTCTTCAGTAACTACCATACTGACATCCAAGACTCTGTTTATGATAAGCTATGTTGATCCTTAAAGCTGGGCTTTATAGGTAAATCTTTTGAAAGGATTTCCAGTGCTGTCTGAGTTATTGCTGCTTTGTTTTTCAAAAGATGCAATTAGCAGCAGAAGTCAAATTAATGTACGTGTGCCTGTACCTGAGTCATTACGTTACTTACTTTTGACTCTAAGAGCTGAAGTTGCCTATGGCATTGAACTAAGTAATGATATTTTTATCCTTAATTATTCTAAAGGACTCAAAATTAGAACCATTTATTTTTTCCATAATGATTTTTTAGCATATTTTCTATTTTTTAAAATGTTTAACCTATTTACAGAGAAAATCACTAAGTCAGAAACATTTGCCAACAGATGTATAGCACATCTTAGGCAAAGTTCATGCTTTCGAAACTCTTATCGGGTTCTAGTAAAACTCTGGATTCTTTATTTTTTATTTTTATTTATTTATTTTAACTTATATTTAAAGTTCAGGGATACTCGTGTAGGTTTATCACATAGGTAAACTTATGTCATGGGGCTTTGTTGTACAGATTATTTCATCGCCCAAGTATATTCTCTTACAAGGGAAAAAAATTCTTAATTTTTAATCATCTGAATATTGCCAGAAGACTCAGTATAGAAACACTTTCCATGCAAATTAGTGATGACAATGCAGGATATGAGGATTTGCTGTGGTTGTTGTGGTGTGTGGTATGACTAAACATCAAATATTGGTTATTATGTTATTAGTTACCTAATGTCAACACACAAGAATTAAAGAAAGATGAAGACAACAATCTATTTGCATTTTAACAGTTAAATTTAAATTAACTAATCATATTGTAATCTTCAAATAGAATAAGGGAGGCAGTCAGGCAAAAGAGCTTTCTTTATTCCCTATTCAGGCAGAATATTTCAAACCCATTTTTTCTCCTCATTGCCAACCATCTCTCTCCACCTACATGCCAATCAGATGCATGTTTAGAAAAGTGATGTCCTTTTGTCATTCTCTTGGAATTTAACAAGATCTAAGGCAAAAGAAATTTGGGTTAATGGAAAATAAATTGAAAATTAAGATCTTTTTAAAAAATGAAATTCTCATAAATCTCAGTGAAGAAATATTATCCTAATTAAAATAGCATGCATAGCTTATAAAAGATTATCATCAGCTAATCTGAGTGCATTGAAAACAAGCAGGATATATTAGCATAAATCCTTATGCTTACATGCTATGTTTTGTGATTAGAGAATATGGTTTGAAAAAAATCCTTTTTAAATTAAAGCTCTTGGGCCAACAGCAATTAGATCAATCTAGTTTTTGACTAGTGATCTGTAATCAGATTGCTGCTTGGATATTAAGGTGGAGATCAGATGGGTAGATAGAAAGGCTCACACATTTGTTATGATATTGACTGATTTTGTGACTTCCTGCCTATTACATCTGCTATTCATTGCTCAAAGTAAGAAGTCTCTCTTCTAGGTCAAGTCTAATAGTCAAAAGAGAATGTCTGTAATGTTCCTTCAAAGCATAGTTTAATTCGATTGTAACCTAAAACCTCCATATTTATAGCAAATATGTTGTACAGTAACAAGGTATATTAGAAAGGGCAGACTTGAAATGGACGAATCAGGATCCAATTGACAGTTCTAGCAATGAGAACGTTCTTGAAAGCTATGGTTTTCATGGGCTAACCATTGCACCCGTCCCCACCTCCTTCCCTCTGGGAACACGTGATCTGGGATGAGCCAATCGTGGACCCCCTTTGCCCCTCTGACACTAGTGATTGCTCCAGAGATGGATCTGTGATAGCAGCCAGGCTAATTAGATTTCTGTTTTATAAGTATCTTATTAGGAACTGGAGGAAAACTTTTTCATTTCCTCTCAGGGCAAATTAAAGAAAAAAGACTATGTTCCAAACGCAAACATGTGAAGTTTCCTACTCACAAAGAGTAAGAAATCGAAAGAAAAAGAAAAAAAAAACGAGAATTAAAGTTTAGGTCCCTGGAACTAAGTGCAGCTCAGTTCTGCCCTCATCTTTCGTTTGTTTGGATAGTTTGTCCAAAAACTCCTCTCTTTCTTAAACTGGTTCAAGGTTGGGTTTAAGCACACACAAATGAAAGTGTACTGGGTAATCAATTATTTAAGCTAGTTGAACATGTTTCATCTTTTGAAAAATGTAAATGATAAAACAGTCATCACTGATTTCTTGTAAAATTGTAATCTATGCAGAGAGTCTAATTGTGCATGAGTCAAGGGGGTGCTCATCAGAAATTAGTTTCTTGATGCCACTTTTATTTCTAACATGCCACTGGAAAAGAACATGTCTAGCAGACCCTATTATATGCTCAAGTGAAATATTTACACATCACAAATATACCTAGCATTTAAGCTAACTGGCTGTTGCTTTTTTGGAGGTGAGGGGCCTTAATTGTTAGTACTTTATTATAGTAAATAAACAAGTAGGCCTAGTGACACAATTTCTCTCAATGGAGGTGATTTTTAAAGTTTTGATGCAGAAAACAAAAAATCTTACAAATGATATTAATTACTTTTCAAGTGTAATGCCTAGAAATGTGAAAGTGTGCTTATTAAATAATGTCTATGGTACAGTGATTGTGCACTATTATTGCCCCTACAGACCTTACCTCTCTGTTAAAGGATTGCCTTGGCCAAGGAAGCCATTGTAATTCTAAATCTCATATGTTCTCAAATGACAGCATGTGAAAAAAAGTCTTTGGAAAGGCAGGACACAGCTAGAAATGCATTTTAGCAATAACTGACAAAGGATATGATTGAATCAGAGTGATAATGGGACCTATATTTGAAAAGAAAAAGCTAATTACTTTGTATCTGATTCAAATTCATTGATAATCAAAATTACTTTGTATCTGATTCAAATTCATCATAATCAAAATTATTTGTAAGCACCTGTATTCTAGAGACTAAAGCTAAATATTTTATGCATGATTTGAATAGACTTGAGTCCCTACTTTTTTAGGAGCTTATGAGGTAAGATGGTAAAATAATGACATTAGAAACAGACATCAACATCAACACCTGTGCCTATATCTTGATGTGCCATCTGAAAATAAATTAACTATAATTTTATTTAGTATAATGGACTATATGAAATATTGGAATAGTGTAGTATCATTTGGTATAATGCCTTTGGGAAAGGTGTGGCATTAAGTCAGTGTTTAAAAGATGAAACAAAGGTAATTTTGTGGCGAATGGAAAATCTCAAAGGTAATCCCTCGGATACGAAAAGCAATAAGCTAGTGTTTTTGTGACTGATGTTTCTAGTAAAGATTTAAAATCAAGATTCCCAAAAGTAAGAAACTGTAGGCCTAAAATCAATTTACACAGTCATAAATTATAAAACATTCTTCACTCTTTTGAAGAAAAACCTTTCAAAATCACTCATCCATTATTGTGTATGCGTGTGGTTGTGTGTGTGTGTGTGTGTCTGTCTGTGTATAGACTATTCTTATTTAAAACAGGAGAAACAGGCATTTTACAGGCTTGGAAGCAGGCTAAAAGTATTCTGCTAAACTTCCCTAGGTTTCATGGCACAGGCATAGAGCTCAGAGTTAGAGAGCCTGAATTCTGTTTTCAGCTAAACCCCTGTCTTCAGAGAGTAAGGCTTCAAGGAGCTGTTGTTGTTTGCTAAAGGCAGAACAGAAGGCATGGGGAAGAACAGTGGTGCTTGCTGTGAAGATTTTCTAATGGAGTTGGTCCAACCCTGCTGTTTTCCAAGGCTTCACTCTCAAGCTGCCTTCATGATGCTTTCTCTGTGTGTTAGTTTCCTAGACCTGTTGTAACAGGGTAATAATAACAAGGGGCTTACAACAACAGAAGTTAACTCTCTCACAGTTCTAGAGGCTAGATGTCTGAAATCAAGGTGTCACCAGGGCCATGCTCTCCCTGATGATTCTAGGGGAGAATCCTTTGCCTCTTCCAGCTTTTGACATTTTCCGGTAGTACTTGGCATTCCTTGACTTGTATGAATGCATCATTCTAATCATGTGGCCATCTCTTCCCTGTGATGTCGTCACATCATCTTCCTGCTGTGTCTGTCTGTCTGTGCATCCAAATTACCTTTTTTGTGAGGATGTCAATCATAGTGGATTAGAGTCCACACTAATGACTTCATTTTAACTTGATTACTCCTATAAAGACTTGCTTTCCAAATTATGTCACCTCCTGAGGTACTGGAGGTCAGAACCTCAACACACGTTTTTGGGGACACAATTCAACCCATAGCACTTAGGGTTTATGCCTTCCTTTAAAGTTGACTCACAAAAATAGGAGTCTAAAGGGATTCTTGGAGCAACTTTCAGCACCTTCAATTTCTGCCATTGTTACTCATGCTTCTACACTTTATACATTTCTGGCCTTCTCAAGCCACACTACCTTTTCTTCTAAAATCATAAATATTGCATTATACTCAGAGTTTATTTTTCTTTGTAATACTCTCCCCTACTCCCCCACCTCCTTTATACAAATACTAATGATCTGCAATGAGAATTTCCCATAAAAAGCCATAAGAAGGAGATGATATTATTTTCAAGTGTCCTTCTTTCCACTCCACCTAACTCTCACCTATGCAGTTTCAGCTTCCACATGGACGAGAGTCTACTAATAGATGGGCAAGTCATGCCAAAATAAGAAACACTAATATTTTGCAGTGGAGAAGCTTCCCTGGGAAAGTGTTAAGATGAAGAAAGCTGTCCTCTTTACTCCTCATTCTAGGAGAGAACTGTTTGTGGATCCAAGAAATACATTAATAGAGAACAAGTGATTGGTGAGTAGAATAGGATGAACACCTACCCAGTTGTATACTGGCTTGTTGCCAAAAATACTTTTCTTTTCCGCTTTGTCATCATGTACCCTAAATCCCTTACTAGAACCTCTCAAACTAAATATCATGATAGTTATGCTGAGATGTTGATATCCTTCCATCTTTGGAAGACAGGTGACACCATCTGCTGCCAAATGGTGTCCAAGTAGCATCCTGCTTTGCCCAGCGTGCCTCATAAACCATATTCTAATTATCCATGTGTGCTGTGACAGGAAGCACTGTTCTACACTGATAAAGAACAGTGCTTAGAAAACGACCAGAAACACACCCATAGTCAACCAAAATTAGGTTTATTAACCTACTGCAGCAAAGAACACATATTATTGTGAACACTAAAATGTGTCAGAAGTTAGTAAGCAAGGAGGGAGAAATTTCTGAGCAGAAGAAGCAGAGATGCAAGGCATAAAGTTATGAATCATGATGATGTGATTAAGGAGCTGTATGAAGTTTGCTATGCCAAAAACAGGCTCACATGGAGGTAAACAGAAATGAGACATAAGCAAGAAATAAGCTGCCTGGGACAGCTTTGCTTGCCAGATAATAGCCTGGGACTTTTTTTTCCCCATAAATAATGGAGTATCATTAAAGAATTAAAAGCATGCTGGTGATACAATTAGATTTGGATGTTGGAAATTGCCCTTTAAAATCAGAAGGGAGGACAGGTTTGAGGTCTAGAGACTTTTGTAATAGTTTAGGCTAGAAAGGATTAAACCTTGAAATAGAGTGCTGCCTTTAGGAATGATTTGTGTTACGTCAGACAGAGATGAAACTGTGTGACTTAATAGGTGATGAGGCTGAAGTAGAAGGAAGAATCCAGGATAGGAATACTAAATAGATTTTGGCGCAGAATGGTAACTCTGATGAATTCAAAGTGCCTGCTCGGAGTGCTCAGTTCAGACTCATTTTAGGACTATGTGAGTACATGTTAGGAAAGTGATGAATTAACCACAGTTGTCATGGCTTGAGAAGGGAGAAGGAACACACTCGTCATGTGAAAATGGCATTGTGGCTGCATAACTAGGGACCATTTCATAATTCTCTTTTCCTTGCAGATCTCCAGATCCTTTTCAGACAGCCACTTCTGTATTTTATGTTCTTTAGGAAAAGGGAATCACACAGGGCAACTTCGATTCATATTCATAATATGTCACTCATCTCCTTTGCAGAGGGATTATCCAAGAGCCTAGGCCAAAGCCCGTCAGCCCCTGTCACTTCCACAAACAAAGAGGGTGGCTTAGAATTAGGCATGTGATGCCATTCAGGCCAATAAGATGTCAAGAGAGCTTTTCCAGAGGCTTCTGGGAAATAAAGTTTCTTGCTCTTAAGAGTAACGTGGGGGAGAAAAAAGAGTAAGCTAGGATTAAGCCAGCATTAGTAGACCAATAAATATCCACATTTTTTAAAATAATTTAAGCTGAGATTTCCATTACTTGTAATCAAAACACATTACTTAATGATGCCTTTGTTGTCCTTCCTGTAACACAACTCTCAAGTTCATATTTTCAGCGACTAGGTGGATGTTGGTTCCATTCATCAAACTGGACAACAGAGGATGTAAAGATTTTAACAGTAGGTTGGTTGGATTTGTGACATATATGAGACATCCAGAGAGAAATAAGTAATAATTTACATTCTCATCTATAATTCAAGAATGATATCTAGCATGGAGTTTTAGGTTTGAAAATTATTAATATGCAATAGGGGCTTTAAACCATTGTGCAAAATGAGATAGAATATTAACTTATGAGGTAAAGGCCAGTATTCATTTTTTTCATTGATATAGCACACAGTACTTAGAGTTGAACAGAAAATAAAATATCAATGTATATTGCATGAAACAGGAGAAAATATTGTTTTTTAAAACTTTCATTTAGTCATACAGTTGTGTGCTCTGGATCATAAGATAAGATATATTTCTAACTATAAGTAGAAGTCAAAATAGCTTTCAAAATACTGATACACAGTGAGAAACTTAGAAAGCTAAGAACAAAACATGGGGACCATGTAAGGAGAGAACTTGAGAAAATAATTCTAAACAGGGGGAAACAGAGAAGACAAAATCCATATAGAATGCTCTCACCATTTTAAGTTTATCTGTATTTATCTTTTAGCAGAAATTTCTGATGCAACAAGTCAAATTTGTGTAAGAACAACATGAGGTTTAGTGACTCTTCTGTCTTACCTATCTTGCATCTAGAAAAATATGTCTTTCCTTCATGCACACTGATCCTGTAGAGTGTGGACTCCTCCAATCTCCTATTCCCCAAACTCCATCTTTCTCGATGCCGATTTCTTTTTCCCTAGTAATGTTTGAATTTTCAATAGCTCCAAATTTTTATATTTAGCTCCTTTTCATATCAGCTTATGAACTCTCTACTTGTAAAGCATTGTAAATTTCTTATATGACAGCACCTTGGAGTGACTAAGAGTATTTTAAAAAGCAATGAAAATTGTTTTAGTCAGCTGAATAACCTTATATAAATATAATATTTTTAACGGAATTGGCCCATGTGAACCTAGATTAAACAGACTGAATCAGTTTTTTATTTGAATCATAGGAAAAACCTCATTTTCACCTAGGAAGTGAGACTGTGAGTTACAGGAGATCCCCAGAGACTCAGTTGGATCAAAATTCAATTCTGTTTTTAAATAGATCTGAAAAGTGTGGATCACTGTTTTCTGCAGCATCCCACGTAATCATAAAAATTTCATGCTGGCATCTAACAAATCAATGGTGTTTTTCAAGACTTTCTTTTTTTGTACATTTGTTTGAGCGGCTAGAAGGATTAATTTGCTCTCATCAGGGTACAGACCACACAATACTACAGAATGAACATTCTAATACAGTTGTCTATTTAATGATTGCTTCTTTGTTGTGTAATGTGTATTATAATTTCAAAATATATCTGAGATATTTGATTTTTATTGTCTGTTAATTTATGTTTTACATGCATCCGTCTAAGAATCTGTGAAGAAAGGGGCTCATCTCAAGGAAAGAATGTAATATTTCATTCTTTAAACTGTATCTGAACCACAAAAGCAAAAATACAATATTTTAAAATGCATATTTTTACCCTGAAGATACCAACAAAATAAAAGGGAGCAATTTATAAACAAGTCTACTTATTAAAGCATTATTTGTATAACAAGTAATTTTGTAAAGCAAAATTATTTTGTATAATAATTCAAATGACCTTCAGTAAGGAGCAGGTTGATTGAACTATGGTATAATCCCACAGTAGATATTATTCACCTGTAAAAATAATAAGAAAGATATGTGATGATATGACTCTATAGTAGTCTCCAAGACATATTGCTAGATAAAAACATCAAGTTGCAGAATGGCAGATTATATTTTCCAAGAGTTGTGTACATTTTTTTCAGTTAACATTCAGCATGTTCTTCAGAACCCAGTTTCTTCCCCTTCAATAATTGGAGTATATGTCCCTTCCCTTGAAACTTGGGAGACTTTTTGACTGTCTCAACTAACAGACTAGTGATAAATGCTACCTCCAAGGCTAGGTTATAAATAGTGATTTAGCTTCTGCCAGCCACCATGTAAATTACTTTAGTCTACATTCATCATGCAAAAAATGTACTTTATTTTAACTGGAATAAACACTAATTCTGAATATGGAATTACCTTCTCACAATTCTTCTTCCAATATCACCATCCTTGCATTTACAACATGCCTTATTCTCCTTCACGATATTTCACACAGTATTGCTTCTGACAAAGAAACTCACTTTGTAGAAAATGTTGCGATGGGTTCATGTTTACGGACTTAATTGGTCTTACCATGTTCCTTATTGCCCTGATGTGTCTGCCCTGTGAGAAGAATGGATTAATCTTTTGAAGACTCAGTTATGGAGCCAGTTGGTTGGCCATGCCTTGTGGGTGCGGTAGTATATTCTTCAGGATGCAGCATATACTCTGAATGAGTGACTATGGGTACAGTTTCCCACATAGTTATGATTTATGGGCCTGAGAATCAAGGAGTGGAAAAGAGAGTGGCTAATCTCCCTATAACCCCACAGATCTGTAGTTGCTTCTAACTAACTTCTGCTGGTATAGAGGTCTTAGATTAGAAAGGGAGAAACGTATCTTCTGGGACATACAGTAATAAATCATTGAATTGAAAGCAACAAGCAAAAATGAAATTTATTGTATTTGCTAGATTGATTGATCCTGAAAATCAAAGAAAAATTGGATTACTCCTACACATTGGGAATAAGGCAGAGTATGCCTGAAATCAGGCATACTCCATAGAGTATTGCTTTGAACTCCCATGTCCAGTCATTAAAGTCAAAAGAAACTAGAATGACTCAATAGAGGCAGCAATTCTAATGATTAGACCTTCAAAAATAAAGATTTAGGTCACCCTGCTAGGCAAGGAAGCATTACCCATCAAGGTGCTTAACCAGGTCATAGGGGGATATAAAAGGTATAGTGGAAGATGGTCATTATAAGTATCAGCTATGACAATTTTTCAAGTTGCAGAAATGAAGTGATAATCATTAATATTATGTTTCTTCCTTATTTTGGTATGAATATAAATACATATACATGTATATACACATATGTAACTCATCATTTATTTCTCTCTTACACATATGTAAGTCATATTTTTTTTCATTCTCTCTCCTATACCTCTACCATCTAACATGTGTTCGTAGTAGTAAGCATTATATCTCAGCATTTGAGAAAGCATGGTTCAGTAAAAGGAGGAATAAACATCAGCCACAGATGGATACAAAGACTCTGTATCCTCTTTTGGGAAAAAGGACTGAGTTTTGGTTATACAAAGTATAGTTGAATCTTATTAGGTAGACTCATGATTTTGCCATTGCATTTATTTGGGAGTTAAGTATAATTAAAAGAGGGATATATATTGGACGATGACTGCACAAAAGATAGACTGAGGTGGCTTTGTAAAGTGTCAGCTTAGTTGGAATTAAGTTCTCAGTATTCTCTACCATGTTCAGTTCTAAGTTAAAATTTGCCACAAGTGAAATTTGCATGGAATTTAAAGTCTAACGGGAATCAGCTGCCAGGATTATACTCAGGTCTGTGTGGGTCATGCGCTGTTGCAGCTCACACAGTTTATGACATTGGGGTGGATCTGCATGGTGCAGCAGCTTGGTTGGCAGCTTCTCAAATTGCCCCTGGATCTCTTCCCTCGGCTTTTCTGAAAGCTGCTCATGTCAGTGGCTAATGTTTTGGCAATTTGTTCCAGCTCTTTTGTAGGTTACCCACATCACCAAAGTTGGAGGCTTGGAGGTGCTGAAACACCACTGCCAGTTCAGATGAGAGACAAACACGGTTGCCAAGTTTATCTTCAAATGTTCCACTTTGGTCCTGTCCTTCTCATTGCTTCCTAGTCTTACAGACTTCAGGCCCAGCTTGAGTTCTAGGGGTAGCAGGCTCACATAGCTTAACTGGCTCTCTCAATTGTATAAGGGGTATTCCAACAATAAATCCTTAACATTGCTTGTAGTGGTTCTGCTTCTCTGATAAAATTCTAATAGATTCAAGAAGAGTTTTTATTGTATGCTGTTTTTAAAAGAAAAAGTGAAAGATAATCTAAAAATTAATGAAAATAATTACTCTGCAGAAAGAATAATAAGAAAGAAATTTGAAACTCTGAAAGTATTTTAGTTCATAGTTTTGACTTTGGAATCATGTATTCTTCATGAATTAACAACCCAAATTAAAAGCAAACAAATAGTGAAGTATTCTGTTAAAATGGAACAATATATAAAAAGTGTGTCTATGTATATATGTATAAACACATGTATATATACACACATATATAGTATATTCACAGAATATAGTATAAATTCATATATAAACAGTTTTTATAGTATATAAAATATATAAAATTGGCTGAGTGTGGTGGCTCATGCCTGTAATCCCAGCACTTTGACAGGCCAAGGTGGGTGTATCACCTGAGGTCAGGAGTTCAAGACTAGCCTGATCAACATTGGAGAAACGCCATCTCTACTAAAAATACAAAATTAGCCAGGTGTGATGGCACATGCCTATAATTCCAGCTACTTGGGAGGCTGAGGCAAGAGAATTGCTTGAACCTAGGGGGTGAAAATTGCAGTGAGCTGACATTGTGCTATTGTAATCTAGCCTGGGCAACAAGAGTGAAACTCTGTCTCAATAAATAAATAAATAAAATAAAATGTGTAAAATTGGTCGAATAAACAGACATATAAGCATTCTTTCAGATGACCTTAAAAAAACACAATGCTTTGACTCAAAAGGTAGAAATATATATTCCTCAAGTTGGGGCATGAAAAAAAAATGTGGATGTACATATTCTAAACTCTAAAAAAGAAAAATCAGATTTGTTTTTATTTTAATTGAAACATAATTTTATTTTGAAACTATATAATATACATATAAAAACTAATGCAAAGGTAAAATTTGGCTTTCTCTCTTGATCAAAGTTTTCATGTAATATTAAAGGAAAATGAAAGATGTTTATTTGCCTTTTGAAAATAAGAAGGAAAAAGAAGGAAAAGACAAGAGACAGATTGTTTGGAAAGCTAAGTTTACCTTCTATCAATGAGTAAATGTTTTTGCCTGTTTAAAGCTTCTGAGTTATCATTTTGGCTAAATGAATGACTTATTGTGACCTGGAATTCCATTTTATAATTTCAAGTGTTTTAAACCTTTAACATATTTGATTGACTTCCCAAAATCAAATATCAGCTTCCAAATGGTCTTTTCTGACCTCTAACCTTGGTATGCTACAGTGGACCCCTGAAGCATCCAAAAGAGAGGCATACAGGATTATTTGACATGTTAAGTTACATGGGAAGCATTGTCAAAATAAAAAATAATGTTTAATCTTCTTCAGGTTATATTTTAGTGAATAATATTAATATTTGTTCCAAAATTATATGGAATTTGTAATAATAAAACCTTATAGACAAATCATTTTAATATTAATTGGTTTGGCCATAAGGTGAGATTCTCATAAACACTTTATAACCCTTTACAAATCTTTGTTTAAGAGCAGATTAGTGCTCTAAGAAAACCCTGTTATGATTTATTCCAATGTTCAATTTCCAGAAAAACTTTACATTACTCCTTTAAATGTAGCCAATATGTTCACCCACAGAATTTTTTTTTACAGGATTATTTTTTCAAAAATCTTTCCCAATTTGCTCAAACCTTCAGCTTTATCCTTGCTAATTTTAAACAGTCCTTTAACCCTCTAAATGAGGCAAAAATTTATATTCTCATGCTTACAGTCTTTAACTAAAAAGCACATTTCACTTTCCTCACATACCTTGCATGTAGAACTGTTTTTTTCCCCCCCCCCCCCCCCCCCCCCCAGTGGTCTCAATTACATGTTACAATGTTAAACTCTCAGCGTTTTTAATTTTTGTGAAAAACCTAGTAATTGATTTTAACTATGTATTAGGTATGGAGCCTAGGACACCAGATGTGTAGATAAAGTCTGACTCTTTACAGCACAACCAAGGGGCTTGGCTAACTCTACAAGTCTCCAGGCCTTTCCTAGAATCTAATAGCTCCAAAGCAGTTAAGTTGAACAATTTTGAAAAGTCAAAGAAACAGTTTATTACCCTAAAGCATTTCGTAAACCTAGTTAATGTCTGACCTAATTTAGACCAACTGTCTTTGTTTTACCAATAATCTTTAATGCTTTTTATTTCTCAAAGCTTACTAAAGTCACATGAACTAAAAGGCATTACAGTTTTAATTTTTCTGGCAACATATTTAAGTGCTTATATTATTTTTATGCCAATTAAGAGCTCTTTTGTATCTAAACTTTTCATACATAACACATATGAATACACAGAAAGATAAAAGGAGATCAAATAGTTGTAAGATTTTTTTGTCAGTTTTTAAGTTTCTTAATTCAGTTACTGGCTTCAGGGTAGAGTCTTTGGAGGAACAAGGCTAGGAAAACATGCAGTTTCTAGGGCCTAATAAGCAGGCACAGCTGTAAGGCAAAACATCCCCCTAAATTCAGGGTCCTACTTTTATACTGGATTCTGGATCCCCAAAGAGAAACACTATGGAACAAGACAGTGCAATGATTTTACTGTGCATTTCATTGCAAAGCAACTCAAAGCTGATCAGCCCATTCTGTGATTAACCTGTCCCCCATGGAAGTCTTATCTCTGTGAGGGGGTGGGGACAGTTCCATATTTCCTAGGTGACCAAGAGTATGCTTCTCAGATCCCAATGTGAAAAGAACTGAGTATTCCCCTCATAACTGCCATTTGTCATCCCTAAATGTATATTTGCCTTAGATTTTAAGAGGGATCTATCTGCATTCGATTCCTGGGGTTTCATAAGAAAAACAAAAGTTTTTCCCAAAATGGGCTTTGTAGAATCTCCTCTATTTTTCCCAAGGAATCTAGCCTGTTAGAGCTAGAAAGTTCACTTTTAATTAAGCTGGCTTTTAACCATAAGAATCTTTAAAAATATTTTAAATCTCTTATTAGCCAACTTTAGCCAGGCCAAATAGCCAATATTTCTGACTTTTGAACTTTACCAAAGGCAACCTCCCAAGTGCTCAGAGAAAGGAAAATTCAAGAAGGGAAGCCAGAAGTTGTACATGGAGGGGAAGGGAACAACAAATGGAAAAAATCACACAGATATCATCCAGAAAGTACTCATACTTAAGCCAGGAATGAACCTGGGCCGCCATTTAAAAATGGCAAAGCCTTAGCCTCTGAGCTGCAGCATGGGGTGGTTTCCATTGCTTTTCCCAGAAGAAGCATAGAGCAGTCAATTTTGAGCTTGAAATGCTTTTTAACTGATCTTGATAATTTTTAGAGCTAACTGTGACATGATCCCCCCTAATTCCTGTTTCCTGGATGTCAGAGATCAAGAGAAAGCACCACCATATGGTTATAAGATAAAGCTCCCAAAGACACAAAACAAAACAAGATGGAAACCTGATCCAATTTTGTTTGTTTTTTTTTGTTAGGGACTAGCTTGCTGAGCTGTCTTGAACAGCCAGCTTATAGAGCCTAGGCCTGCATTTCACCCTATGTTACCCCATTTTATGACAGAAGGATGCAGAAAGACCAGTTCATAGCATAAAGTACACCAGATTTGCTACAGCTTCAGAGTAGCTTCACAAATCCATTTTTTTATTAATTAAAACTTTGTAAGAGATAGTAATTTTTGCTATTCCTACAACTGCTTTGCACAGAGGAAAGAGAAGGGAGAAAAGCATTTCCTGCAGCAGGCTGGAGAATGGGAAGAGCTCAGGGAGGCCAGAGAAAGGACCCACCCTTTGCAGCAACACTGAATCAAAAGTTCAGGTGGCTGCTTGTTGATTGCAAAGAGATCTTTTCCAGGAAACCCATCAGTTCTCAAGTTTCTCCCTTTGGGGAGAAAAAGCTCCTCATGCCCTGTGATCCTATACATACCTAATCTTGCCACAACCATCAGCAAAGAGTGCAAGGCAGATTAATAAAAAGAGAATAGTATTATATACATCCCATTGTGCCAAATCAATTTTTAACCAAGAGGCACTTTTCTGAGGGGGAGGGCATCTAACTCAATCCCATCCTTTACTCAGGTAAAATTTACCCTATTACTTACCCAGTGTCAGCCAACTATTGCTGCAGTCTGTATCTTTTGAATCAGGATAGTAACTAAGCTAGGAGGTTAACAGATTTAATTTTTAAAATCAATTAGTCATTCACACTTTTTATTTGCCTTTCATAAAGTCTTTAAATAAAAATACTGAAATTTTCTTAGAAGCTTCTTTATATCAATAGGCATTCCTAGATGAGACTAATTTGGGAGCCCTCATTTTTAAATGTACGTCTGTGCAGTGTTGTTCGTTTGGAACATTCCACTGTAAGTTGTCTTTAGTAAGATTTCACCATTTCTGTAAGACTTTGCTGCTTAGCTCTTCAGAAATGAAGGATTTCATTTTTACCTCAAATATTGGCTTTCTCTCAGGTTTCCTGGATCAACTTACCCAGTGATTTTTTCCTGTCTAAGCACACAAGAAAAGTGAAACAAAAGAATAGAGTACAAAACTCCCTGTGAATTCCCAAAAGCCAATTTTATACCCCCTGCAATATTGCCATTTATTATTGGTTTCTTTCTAACCCATTTAGATATAAGAGGCCTCCAGTTGGATCTAAGCCAGTTAATTACTGGATCCAATCCAATCCTGGACCCACTCCAGTTTCTGTCACAACCCTCAAACCCAGTTTGGATCAGAAATTTGCTCAAAGAAACTCAAAGGGCTGATAACACAAATCTGTGGGGCTTCAGAATCTAGAGAGAACTTACCATGATCCCCCAGCTGCTCCAAGAGAGCAATGGGCACAATGGGCCAAGTGGGAACCACACTCAGTGCTCCTGGGGGTTGTTAGAAGCTCTACTTTGGATCTCACTTCTGACGCCATCTGACAAAAGAAAAACTTCAGCTGAATTAAAATTAAAAGAGTTTAACTGAGCATGAACAATTTGCAAATTGGGCAGCCTCCTGAGCCAAAACAGGCTCTGAGACCCCAGCACAGCCACGTGATGAAAAAAGATTTATGGACAGAAAAGAAAAGTGACATACAGAAAATGGAAGTGAGGTACAGAAACAGTTGGAATGTTACAGCTCGGTGTTTGCCTTATTTGAACATGGTTTGAACAGCTGACTGCCTTTGATTGGCCAAAACTCAGTTATTTGCACAAGTATAGGCTATGGTCTGTTTACACCTCTACCTGTTATAGTTTACAATGTACAGAGAAACTTTTAGGCAGAACTTAAAATTTCTAAGGAGTTAGATTTAGCCTAAACTTGATTGAATGATTGAACAAGTCCTAGAAGCAAGGAGTGGCCCTCTTGCCCAGACCGTCATATCTAAATGCAACTGTTCAGTGTAAAGAACCAGGACTCCTTGGACAAATGGCTAATCCAGAGTCTGGAGTAGAAAATGTACAAGATGAAATATCCTGTTGTACTTGAAAGCAAGAAAGCCATCTAAATAAAGAGGCACTACAAGCCACTGGCCAAATACTGGAGAACTTGAGAGTCACCAAGAATAATGACTGCCATAGACTGAAACCATAAACTATGTTAACATCTATGGGTACCTAAAACACAAGGAAAATAAAATGGACAACAAAACAGAGCACAAATTATAGATCTCCTTAGGGGTTTGCTAAGGCACAAACTCATTATTTAAAAATAAACAGTGAGAAAGAACCAAGCATCTATTTAGCCTTTCTTCAGTCGACTTTCAGAGTCACCAAACTGTTAATGAAGAAAAGATCTAAATCCCTTAGGTGAATATTTGAAATGCTGAATCCCTTAGGTGAATATTTGAAACTCTGGAAGAGACAAATGACGTTCAAGATTTCTATTACTGCTACTATTGATGAATCTTTACAATTCTAAAGTCAAACAGCCAGATACAATATACCTCTTGGTAGAATGCAGTGATATGTTTAATTGGATGTTCAATAGCTACCAATTTACAGAAAATTCAGAAACACAATAAGAGAGAAACATGTCAAACAATACCAAAGGGATATGACCTATCCAATCCAGAATGTGTTGAAATTTTTACAGGACAATGGGCCACTTTTATAAACATGTAAATTGGAGAGACAGTGTGAGTGGGAGAGAATGAGAATGAACAATTATACCATTAAAAGTGATGTAAGAGACATATCAGCCACATAGAATATGCAGTTAGACCCTGCTTGAACCAGAATCTTTATAAACCAACTGTAAAAAGATGTATCAGATATTGCTATAAAATTTTTCTTAATTATATTGTCATAGTTTATACATATATACACATATATATATTTAATTTTATTGTCTGTTATATATATTACATGAAGTATTTATAGGGAAAAACTATGTGATGTCTAGGATTTGCTTTAAAATACTCCAAAAAAATAATGGATTTTGAAGATCAATAAACAGTAAGGATAGAAAGTTGATCATTATTAAAACTTGGTTCATGTACATGGGGGTTTAATTGATTAGTCTCTCTACTTCTACATGTATTTGCAAATTTCCATAATAAAAAGCTATACATTTGTAAAAAAAAAAAAAAACACAAACACAATGGTATATTTTAGTTTCTAAAAATATCGAAACCAAATTATTGCTGAAGAAATTATTCTTTTGGGAGCTGTCTAATTAAAGGCTTTTTGAAAACCTGAAAATTGCATGGTTCCCTATTTCTCTGCCTTCATTATCGTATCGTAAAAATGGTATATATGTTACTCTATAGTGAACGTTTGGAATAAGGAGGATGTTGCATTTGAAATGAGAATAGAACTCAGCGATAATATTTCTAATATATGTCCAATGTACGGTTTCTTTAAAGGAGAGCAAAACATTCTTCTAGTTTAATATATTGTTTCTAAAATTCATATTTTAAAACAAAACTATAAAATGGAAGACTTTTGCTTTATCTTACTTTTCAAAAGTCTTTTTAAAAACTTATTGGTAAACACTGCTTATTTTTCAGGTGTAACACTATAGTTAATTTTGATGTTTGTTTTAGCAAAAAAATCAGATTTTGACTATTTCCCCTTTTTGGTAGCTCCTTCTTAATGAGTACATTTTATCTCATGAGCTTGAAACTGCCTTTGCAATAGCTGTGTCAGTGAGAAAATTATAACCATAAACTAAGCTAACCCAACCCCCTTCTTGCCTTTTCCTTAATTATTCCTGGGTTATTGGGCCAAGCCAACTTTGGCAGACATTTAGGCTACAATTTAAATGATAATAGGCCTTGCGCACAGCTCAGCCACTTTTGTAAAGCCCATAGGAGGCCATCAGGCTGAAAGAAGAAAAGGAGCCTTAGTCCTGCTAAGGTCAGCCATTATTTCAGAGGTTATAAGATATGCAACTTCCTCAATTACTCTTGCAAATAATACCACTATTGTCGATTGGCCTTTTGAGATATCTTTCCACATTTTTTGTATGTCTGACTCCCATGGCTTCACGGGGACCCACAAGACGCCCCCATCCTCCACACCTGCTTCCTGTGGCCCCACCCAGAAGCAGTTCCACATGCAGGAGAACAGCTTCAACCTCCTGTGATTTCATCTCTGCCTGAACATATCAACAGCAAGCATCTGTTACCTGGCCACCTGCACCTTTCCCCTAAACTGCACTTGAGAAACCCCTAACCCAGGAGCTTTGAAGGTGATGATTTGATACAGACTCCATCTCTTACATGTGACATGGCCGTCCTCTCCTATTAAACTCTTCCTCTACTACAATGCTGTGGTCTTTCTATATGCAGAGGTAGGAATAACCTCTCAGGCAGTTACAAGTTCAGAATAGAAGGAATATTACAACTATTTCAAGATGGAATGAGTTTGGGAAACTTCCTAAAATTCCAAGTTTCCCATTTATATGTGACAGGTAATTGGAGGCCAGATCAAACTTCCTAACATAGTCACCTGCAAACCCATTTTTCTAAAAAGAGACTGTATCCTAAAGGTTTATTTTTAAGTACAGGATTTGTGCCTTTCTACTTGCTCTTTTTGTTCTCCAACCAACCTGAAAACATTGTACTTAATGGGTGGGCAATTAATGAATGAACAAACTAGTCTGGGAAAAAATAGAGATCAGAATGCCTAATACAGCTCTAAGAGGTTAAGCAACTAACAGTTAAAAGAACTGCTGAAAAAGTGAAGCACCATTCATTAGAGCCACATCAGGGAATGTTTTTCAAGGCAGCTGCACAAATACAGCATACCCATAGGGGTGGGGCAGTTTTCCCCCTGCAAATGTTTGGAAAATACGCCCTCTAGGCTTCTGGTTCCTGCTGCAGATCCATAGGGTATATTAATGACTAGCAAACAGTAACATGTTGTGTCTGATTGCTCAGGGCATTATTTTTTTTCTCTGAAGTTTGCAACAGGGAATATTTTTCAAAATGTTTTTAAAGGTCATTTGGAATCTTCTTGAAACTAAGAAAATAACGAGATGCCTGGAAATGCTGAGACACTTCCTTTCTAATTCATAGCTGAAAACACAATAACCCTTTATGTATATGTCATTGTCAAGACAGCCTTCATTTTCTGCACAGATGCTCACATACCTGAAACTAAAAGTTCAGTATAATCAGTACTGAAATTGTTAGAATATAAGGTTCTAAACTCCTATCCTAAAGCATTTTGCATATTTCCAGCAATATAACTTCATTCCTGCCACAGGAGATTTCTAATAATTAGAAAGGAGTTACTAAAATGCAGAAGATGGCTAGGCATGCTGGCTTCTGGCTATACTCCCAACATTTTGGAAAGCTGAGGTTAGAAGATCGCTTGAGGTCACAAAGTCCTCACAAAGGTGTAGCTCATGATTCACCCTATGTTGACTTTAAACATGTCTCATTTCCACCCCCCAGTAAACAGCAATATTATTTAATGTAAAATTCCCTGCAAACGATGCTTTTCAATTTTAATGAAATCAGTAAAGATGATGCAGATGATTAAAAGAATGATTTTGCTTCCATTTGTAAAGTACAGGTATTTATTTATGAGCAAGTAAGTTGATGCTATTTACTGCTTATAAATTAACGCAAACATTTACTGTGCTAGCTTGCAATCATTAAAAAAATCAAAAGTTTGACTTAATAAATTTGACTCTGTTAAAAATCATGTCAAAGTGTTCCATTCTGAGGAGAGCGTGATAGAGAAGACATAGAAGCATACAACTTTAGAGCTGAAATGAACCACTAAACCAACTTCATCTACCCTCTTACTTTTTTACAAGAGGAAACAAGAGGTTCAGAGAGGGGAGTTTATTTTCTCAAAGTAATTAGTCTCAGTATAGGGACTAGAACTCCTTAAATAAGGAAAACAGAAAAACAGTAAGGTTGGGAGAAGGTGGATGTGTTAACATCTCTTAGGGCATGTAAATCTGGCTTTCCGACTTGGGTAAAGCAGTAGCCATTCCTCTCCTCTTCAATTTGCATTTCTTCCTTCACTATATATTTACTCTTGATGCCATTTCTACACATATGAGAAATGCAAGGGGTGAAAAAGGATTGAGGCAGGGGCACTCAGATCCAAGGTGATACAGGTTTATTTGAGCTGATTAATTTAGGTTGGACCTGCTCTGTCAGTTTTCACAGTAAACACTAATTCCTCTGTGCAAATAAGAAGTTTCTGGGAACCAGAGCATAAGATGGGCAAGACAAAATGTAGATAACAGCTTCCTATTGATCAGATCCTGTTCCAAAGTCCTTTGCATGGATAATCTTACTTAAACTGCTAAACTCTATGAAGTACTTATCACACATGATATAAAAAGACACATACAATTTTAATTGAATTACACAAATCACCTAGTTAATTAATGATTGAGCCAGAACTTCAACCCAAACCCTGTGATTCTAAAGACAGTACTCTTGACAATTATTACATGCCAGATCTAAAAATTATTCCAATTCTATCATTACATTTGTACTCACAGTATATTTTCTATTGTTTTATTTGGTTAATAATTTCAACCACATGCAGCATGTATTTTAACATAGTTCATAAGAAGTAAATGTCACTGGTAGGATTTTTAGTTCCTTTGTATTGAGGGTGGGAGGTGATTCCTGTGGAAATTAAATTCATCAGTCTACTCAACAAATAGTGCCTATTCTACATATCACACTTCAGGCATGGAGATACAATGGGAAGGAAGAGAGACATATGGAAGACAGGAGGTATAGTGAAGAATCAGTGACAATTAAAATCCAAGATAATTTTACCTATTTACATTATATTGAGAGAATTTACATAAAGTAGAAGAGATGGTAATATGAATAAAAAAAAAGGTAATCTCTAGAAGCTGAATTATGAACAATAATTTCCAAGCAATACTGAGTGCTGCAAACAGTGAATGTTGAATATCTCCATTCTTCAATATTGATTAGAGTAGAAAGAAGACAAAAACTCTTTTTGAAGGTATAATCTTTAGAGAGATTTCACTGGGACAGTGAGTGAGTAGAAAAAGGATTTCTCTCTTTCTTTAGCTCTCAAAAGGACATTTTACTCATTTCTATTTCTTACTCTTCCCTGAACTAATAATGAAAAGGTCAAGAAAAAAATTGTAAGCCTCCTTTCTACAGCATTTGTTAAGGAATGGCAACATGATTAACAGACAGTATGACCTTCCAGAACATACAGCATGAAGTGTGATTTTAAAATGTTTTTTCTCCCAAGTTAAATCACAATACTAGAGAGAGAATGAAACTTCCTATTAACCCTAAAATTTTAGGGAAACAGCAGGGATCTTGAAACTGATTTTCATTTATCTCATTCCTCTAACCCAGTGTACTTTTCCTTCACCAAATTGCAAGTAAACATGTTCATGTTCATGTAATCTCCATATAAAATTGATTGAGAACTTATGGGCTGTTTTCTAAAAAGATGTGTGTGCATGTCCATACTAGTATATTAGACTTAGAAAAAAACTGCTGCATTAATTCTCTTTGTTCTATTCTAGGACAACACATGTAATTATCCTTTAACTAAAGCTTGTTGAGGAGAGTGACTCATATTCAAATACGTCTCTGCTTCCAGAGTGCAGCAGTGAAAAGAGTGATTATCACTTCCAGTCTCTGCCTACTCCTTTAAATCTCAGCTCCCAAAAAGTGGAGGAACTTAAAATTTTCTTTCTTTTAGTCCTTTGGGATTGATCCATTGTTAATTTAATCTTTATAAAAGAAAACATTCTTAAGGATATAGAAGTGGATTCATTTGCTGTGCTTTGATTGGTACTGAGTGGCAACTGGGCTTTAATACAAAGAAAAAAAATTCTAACAGCCTGTGTCATACACAAGGTTTTCACATTTAACACAGCTCCTGTACATGGCAGATGCTTCACAAATATTTGTTTAATGAATGGATGAATCACTTTCAGTCCAATAGTTCAGAAGTATCCTATCAAAGTGCAACTAGAGCTATTTAAAATCAAGGCCCTTAGTAAACTGAGCAGGTGAGGCCTCTATAGGGGCAACGGAAGGTTAGCTGAGCCCCCTCAAGGTTATCCACAGGCCAGTGAATTCAGAGGAGAAGATTTCAGAGATGGAGCACTCTCCAATTAACTGCTTTGCACAGCATCTTGGACAAAAGGCCATAAAAATTATAGAAGTATGTCAGTGGACCTTATAAATTATAATCATTGGTTGATGATGCTGGTATTCATATTAGATAAAAAGAAACTGCGCCAATGATGAAATTATTGCTCTGGGAAAAACACTAGCAGTGAGTTATTAGAAATAACAGTTGAAGGCCAGGTGCGATAGCTCACGCCTATAATCCCAGCACTTTACGAGGCTGAGGTGGGTGGATCATGAGGTCAGGAGTTTCAGACCAGCCTGACCAATATGGTGAAACCCAGTCTCTACTAAAAATGCAAAAATTAGCAGGGGGTGGTGGCACACACCTGTAGGCCCAGCTGCTGGGGAGGCCAAGGTTGCAGTAAGCCAGGATCGCTAGGATCATGCCACTACACTCCAGTCTGGGTGACGGAGCGAGAGTCTGTCTCAAAAAAAAAAAAGAAATGACAGTTGATAATTTTCAGGAAAAAGCAGAAAATTATTGTGTTTAAGGCACTGCAGAGAATACAAAGAAATACAAGGAGGAGAGAAGGCTTCTCTCCTGTGTAATGTATATTACCTTATTTAATGCTTGATAACAACACTGAAAGTGGGTGGTGTATGCCCTTATGTTATAGACGTTATAGAGGCTCAGACAGGTTAATTACCTTGTTTGAAGTAGCATAAATAGCAAGAAAATGAACTGACAAACCAGAAGCTCATTCTTTATTATTCTACTCTGAAAACCCATGCTAAGCACCAATAACCTTGTAGATATCTGGGTACAGAAAAAATTCAAGTATTGTGCCATATGTTAGCAGCATCCAGGTTTATAACAGGCTCACCTAAGAAGTTTGTGAATGAGGATGAGAAACATATTTTACAAATTGGTTTTAGAATTACTTTTCACTGGTTTGTGTTACTGAGCTAGTAGTATCAGAATACTCCTCCTCCCAGTTTTACCTAAATTAGCTGAATGATTACTTCCATCTCTAGTTTCATATCACCTGAAAGGATTTGGTGTTCAGGGTCTTATTTTATCATTACAGAATCTGCATACTTTAGCCACCAAGGAATAAGCTGTTTAAGGTGAAATTAAAAAATTATCTTCTATTGCTCTGATATGCTTTGGCTGTTTTCCCACCCAAATCTCATCTTGAATTGTAGCTTCCATAATTCCCACGTGCTGTGGGACAGACCCAGTGGGAAGTAATTGAATCATGGGGCGGGTCTTTTCCATGCTGTTCTCGGGATAGAGAATAAGTCTCACGAGATCTGATGATTTTATAAAGGGGAGCTCCCCCCGTACAAGCTCTCTTGCCTGCTTTCATGTGAGATGTGGCTTTGCTCCTCATTTGCCTTCTGCCATGATTGTGAGGCCTCCCCCAGCCATGTGTAACTGTGAGTCAATTAAACCTCTTTCCTTTATAAATTATCTAGTCTTGGGTATATTTTTATTAGCAGCCTGATAACAGACTAAAACATGCTCTATCCTTTAAACAATTTTGGGTTTGAATTTGCAGACACAGAAACCAAGTTTTGCTATTTTCAAAGTTACACAAGAGCATGAAATGCAGTCTTTGAACACCAAAACTAAAAAGAAAATGCGTTCTCACCCTTAGAATATTCTCGAGTTTATTAATACTTCCCATAGTAAGTTGAAACTATGGTTTCAAATGCCTTTGAGGAAGTTTGTTTAAAAGGCAGGGAAGGGGTTGTGGACTTTGGTCTATTTTTATGCCTCCCTAGAAATTCTCTATGGTTTTCTCACAAAGTGCTGAGAATGATGGCACTGCTAATTACTTTCTGGTTGATGTGTTTATTTGTCCCTGCAGGATGATATATTGAATTTTTGAGGAGAAAGTGAAACATGTCTGGGTCTAAGCAAGAAGTGAATATCTGCCTGCAGATTCCGTACAAGATGATGGGGCTGGAGAAATAACCTGCACAGCGGGTAGGTTGACTTGTTACCTCAAGTACTTCATGATTCTGAGCAAGGGGAGGGCATTAAGGAATGATACCTGGGAAGTTTGCTGCCATAAATATTTGAGTTTATAAATAGAGAAAATGAGTACGCTAAGAATTTGCCTTCCAGTTCAGCATGCTTA
This sequence comes from Ateles fusciceps, assembly GCA_036589455.1. Taxonomy (NCBI): domain Eukaryota; kingdom Metazoa; phylum Chordata; class Mammalia; order Primates; family Atelidae; genus Ateles; species Ateles fusciceps. Next base: position 8,165,756 of record JAZHEH010001266.1, on the reverse strand, counting down.
ATCACCTTTTTAAAAATGCAGCTATCAGTAAAGAGTTAACATGCTTTGTGCATAGGTAGGAGGAAATTCAGAGCACAGACTCAAGATGAAAATCCCATTCTAACATTTACTAACTGTATCACCTTGAGAAGTTAACTTGGTCCCCTCAGGCCTCAGTATTTTCCTCTGTAAAGTGGAGATAGTGGTAATACCTACTTCGTATAATTGTTTTGATGGTTAAACTAGAGAATTCACATTTACTAATTAATAACAAAGACTGGAACACAAGTGCTCAAAAAAGATGATGATGATTACATTCTCGTGGAACTCAAGTTGTTCGTAATTATACCCATGATCTGATTTTTTCCTCAAAATAAGTGGTAGCTTCACTTTCTGATATGGTTGGGGAGTAAGATTTCGTGAAACCAAGAAGAAAGTACTATATTATTTTTCAAAAAAACTGTAAAATTAGAACAGAGCAAAGAAGGTTTTATTGTATTGGTGCAATTAAAGTTGTATTCTACCCTTAAAAGCTAGAGGAAGGCCAGGCGCAACAGCTCACACCTGTAATCTCAACAATTCGGGAGGCTGAGGCCAGTGGATTGCTTAAGCCCAACAGATTGAGACCTGCCTGGGCAACACTGAAAAACTCTGTCTCTACAAAAAATACAAAAATTAGTCAGATGTGGTGGCATGTGCCTGTAGTCCCATCTACTTAGGAGGCTGAGCTGGGAGGATCACCTGAGCCCGGGAAACAGATGCTGCAGTGAGCTGAAAACTTTTTTTCAAGATAAATCACAATACTGGAGGGGGAAATGAAAGTTCCTATTAACCCTAAAATGGGAAACAGCAGGGAACTTGGCACTGATTTTCATTTATCACTATCACCTAGACGGCTAGTGAAATCTTGTCTTAAAAAAAAAAGCTAGAAGAAGGGGAAAATAATGAACCCTTCTTGTTATATTTGATGCTAATGTTTAGTAAACTGTGAATAAGTGACTTCTCAGGGTCACCGAGATAAAATCACAGGTGAAAAAACAAGCCTCACATATGTTAAATCCCCAAGGTATCTGTATTTTTTTTTATTTTTATGCTGCTCTTTCTACTCCTTGACAGTTGGCTCTTTAAATACACTAATGAAATTTTGAGGCTAAGAGTACTTCCAAGTTTTACTACATACTTGTGGGGAATTATCTGTCACTACATGTGATGGCAACACAGATGATGGATAATGGGGCTCCCAATCTTTGGGGCACTGTAGGCATGTGAGCCAGACCAGTGCTGTATGCAATGAGTATCAGGCTGAGACTCTAAACCCAACAGACTTCACAACAGGAGGAAAATGTGCATTTAATATAAAAGATTTGACTGTAAGCAAAATTGGTAAGGTTGTGTCTGCCACTTTACAAACATTTTACTTCTCCCTATTCTCATGACTACGGTCTTGCACATTTTATGTTACTGTAAGGATCAGACTGGCTGAAGGCTGAGTTGCCTCTCTTGCCATGGATCTTTATTTTCAAATTACAGAGGTTCTAATGTGTTATATAGTCATGTTGGCTTGTGTTAATGTTGAGTTAATCTTACCTGATTTACTTACTTAACCTTTCAGACCTCTGTCTCTTCCTGTCACCTCTTAGGGATTTCGTGCTTGATGCCCAGTCAAAATCGGGTATCTTGCTCTAATTGTCCCTCTCCTCAATGAACAAACCAGGATCCTTTTTTCTTTTCAGAGCACTTTTCTTCACTAGTAATTCGCATTTGTTACTGTGGTTATTTCATTAATGTTAACTTCCCATTAAACTATAATTTCTGTCAGCATTAACTGTGCTTCCTTGGCTCACATATATTTCCACAGTTCATTATAGTGCTGGCACCAAGTAGACACCCAACAAATATTTGATGAATGAACACTTGCTTTGGATTTGATGGAGACATAACTCCTGGGTTCATCATAAATAATTTACCCGTGTTCATTTTGAGATTAAAGTTTATATGGAAGTAGTATTAATGGTTCTTTATTTTAGTTTTCAGGAAACATCTCATCAGTGAAATTCCTCAGCCCTTTCCTCTAAAAATAGATCTTTCGAGTACAGGATGTCACTGAGTTTGTGTTTATAGTGGTACTCAACAAATGGATAAACCAATAAATTAAAGTGACAGACTAGTGATTAGCAACCAGTCTTTTGGTCATGTTTAAAAACTTACGTGATACTAGAAATTGCCTCATGAGTTTCATGTGTAAGTGCAGTCCTTTTACAGCCTGATGTGCTCTGCCCACAGTTCCATGGAGACCACCTTGATGACTAATGCAGGCATAAATATCTGAGAAATAGTGCTGGCAGAAGATCAATGACCTATGCACTACCTGTGAAATGTGACCTCTTAAGTATCTTTGGTTTTGCTGATTTATTTTGGTAATTTAATTACTGTTTTATCCCAGAAATCTGCTGACTTGACAGGCCCTCAGAAGTTCCAGGGCACAACTAGGAACTCCCCCAGTTGTTTCTACGCCATTACCAAAATGGCACCTCAAAGGTACCTTCAACTATTTTGGTCGGCTTCTGTACCAATGAAGCTTCTTCCCATTCTGCTCTGAGTTTGTCTTGGATCATTTCTCCTATTGGAGAAATTTCACTATTGCCGTGACCTAAATGAGAATGGCACTACAATGTCTACAGCTGCTCGTGCTCTCCTCTGTCTCCTCTTTCTCTCTGTCTCCTTTCTCTTTCTCTCCTGTTTCTCTCTCTCTCCTGTTTCTCTCTCTCTCTCTCTCCTCTCTCCCTCTCTCTCTCTCCCCTCCCTCCCTCTCCTCTCTCTCTCCTCTCTTTCTGTACCAGTAGTCAAAATGCTGGAACAATGTTGATTTCCATACAGGACTAGGTAGATAGATGTGCACTCCAACATCTTGACATACCTTCCTAATTGGGACGTGAACTTCCAGTCTCCAGGGAATCATTCCTGCAGACTTGGCCCATATTCCTACTTATAGGCACCCAATTCTATTGAACACATATGGCAGACATACTGTTCTACACTGACTAAAAAGGGAGGCTCATGCATCCTAGTATCTTATCAGCTGTTATCCTTTTACCCCTCCTCCTTTCTGCTACAAAGTGGGAGTGGATGGAATTTAAATACAGAAAATTAGTGCTTAAGCAATTGTCCTCTTTAAAACTAGTTTTAATGTCTTACCTTAGGCAGCAGTGCCTGTAGCAAGAATTTTCAGGGGTACCCTAAGAATAGACTAATTTTATCTGTCACCCCCTTTTCTCCTACTGTTATTTCTCTTCCTTGTTAAAACTGGGTCTTAGTGCTCCGCATTTAAACGTTGTTCCCTGTATCTTTCTGGCTGTCCATGTAGCTGCATATTATTTCTTAGCCTTTAAAAGTGAAATGCCTCCTCTCTTCAGTCCTTAGCAACCTAGGTGTGAATCTGATGTTAATAATTCACAAGCAATAAAGAAGGGTAGATAGTGCCAAGACATATTTCCATTTGAAATATTTGCTAGCCCAAATGTATTTCAGGTAGACAAATATGTGAAAAATGGTGTTACTGAGAAAAGTCTTTTGCTCATTTCTTCCAGGAAGTGACACATACAGAATCAAAACTTGAGTCACACAATTCTCTTCCAAACTAGGATCTTGTCATTTCACCTGATTGGCAACACTTAGGTCGTTTAGTAAAGGGAATCAGACAGATGTTAGTTATAAGGTATGGGATCCAGTAAAATGTTATATTTTGAAACCTAGCATCATAATTTTAACTATAAAAGTACCAGTGTGAGCAACGGAAAATAAACTTAGCAAAATTTAAAGAAATAAACGTCTGGTTGTCTTTATCCATTCTTAATTACTAATAACTTTTTATTTTAAGCCTAATTTTTTGGGGGGGGTTAATAAAACATATTTTAAATTAACATATATTAAAAATATATGTTAATAAATAACATATTTTAACATATATTTATAATAAATAATATATTTTAACAAATAACATGTATTTTAAGTACATATTTTTAACATATATATTTATGAATATATATTTTTTATATATATGTTAAAAATATATAATAAAATACATTGTTAAATATTAAATTTCCTTTACACTACCTCTTAAGATTTTTCTGTCAATGGAATTGCTTTTACTCAGATTCCCCCATGGAGTAAATCATTTGTGGCCTTTAATTGCTGGAGGTCCATGATGGAAACCTCAATTTCCATCAGAAGGCAAGTTTCCTCTCTTATTTTTAGGTTTGGCTATGAAAAAGATGGCTTGGTCAGGAGTGTAGTTAAGTCCATTACTACATCCATCCCCTTATTTATTTATTGTATCAGCCAGGAAAGCTTTTTTTTTTTTAAACAGAGACTTGCTCTGTCACCAGGCTGGAGTGGAGTGCAGTGGCACAATCTCAGCTCACTGCGACCTCCACCTCTCAGGTTCAAGTGATTCTCCTGCCTCAGCATCCAGAGTAGCTGGGACTACAGGCATGCATCACTGTGCCCAGCTAATTTTGTGGTTTTTTTTTTTTTTTTTTTTTTTTAGTAGAGATGGGTTTCATCATGTTGGCCAGGATGATCTCAATCTCAATCTCGATCTCGTGATCCACCCACCTCGGCCTTACAAAGTGCTGGGATTACAGATGTGAGCCACCATGCCCAGCCCCAGGAAAGCTTTTCTATGGCAACTGAATTTATCCAGTTCTTACATGCATTTATGACAGGTTATAACATGTCCAAATTTGCAGTCAAGAATTATAACAAAGAGACAGATAAGAAGAAAAAATCTCCGGGGAGGTTTTGTTATGTGGGAGGCAGGCCACCACCGTGCTGAACTGGAAACGTTTTAGCCAAGCACGTGGACCAGAATTGGCAGAATCCAACAATAGCTATTAGTCTAATTAAGAGTTTTCTTCAGTGATATTTAAAAAGTGTAAATTCAGTTAATAGGCAACAAACAGTACTAAGAACATTCAGAAATTCAGGCAGTTAGTTTAAAGAAGAGAAGTGAATAAGCCATAGGAGCTAAGATATTTATTTTATTTCATGATTGACAAAATTATGTATATTTATCATGTACATGATTTTATTTGAAACATGTATATATTTTGACATGGTTAAGTAGAGCTCATTTATATATACATTATCTCACACACTTAACATTTTCTGTGGTGAGAGCACTTAAAATTTACTCTCCCCCAATTTCCATGAATATATTGTTTTTAACTGTAGTCTCAATGTCGTATGATAGTCTCCTTGAACTTATCTCTTCAATCTAACTGAAATCTTGTATCCTTTGATCAACATTTCCCTTTCACCACCCTAGCCTCTCATACTGTTATTCTAATTTTTACTTCAACTTTTTTAGATTCCACATGTGAGATCCTGAAGTATTTGTCTTTTTGTGCCCATCTTATTTCTCTTAACATAATGTCCTCCAGGTTCATCTATGTTGTCACAAATGACAGAATTTTTCTTCTTTTTAAAGGCTGAATAGTATTGCATGGTGTATATATATCACATTTTCTTTACTCATCCAGTGACTGACTCTTATTTTGTTTCCATATCTTGGCTCTTATTAAGCAATGAGTGCAGGATTGCAAATACCTTTTTCTTTTGGGTATATACCCAATACTGGAATTGCTGCATCATGTGGTTGTCCTATTTTTAATATTTTGAGGAGTCTGCATACTGTTTTCCATAATGCTTGTACTAATTTACATTCCCACCAATAGTGCACAAGGGTTTTCTTTTCTCTATATCTTTTCCATCTTTTGTCTTTTTGTTGACAGCCATTCTAAGAGGTGTGAAATGATATGTCATTGTGGTTTTAATTTGCATTTATCTGATGATTAGTTGTTAAACATTTCATATACCTGTTGGCTATCTGTGTGTCTTCTTTTGAGTAATGTCTATTTGGATTATTTGTCCATTTGTAAATTGAGTTTTTTGTTTCCTTACTACAAGTTCAAATGAAAGAACTAGATATCTATACTTTAATATTTTAATAAAAATTGGAAATATAAAAGTATAGTCACTACATATCCCAAAATATGTTAGCATGATCACATAGAAAATTTACTGAACTCAAATTTACTGAACTTACATTTAAATGAGGGGAATTTTGTCTTGTTTCCTCCAATTACCACCTACCCAGCTAATGCTTTCTTCTTCCAGTGTACTTATCTATGAAAGTGGTTTATGTGGCCTGTCTTCCTCATAGGGTTAGTATGAAGCTCAAATGAGAGGATGGAAAATCATGCATTTAAAGTTAAGTACTAAGAGGAAGAGTAAATAAGAAAAGAGAGTCTAGAATTAGTAATAAGGTGGGTGGCAGGTGTAGTGGAGTAGAGGAAGGAGTCCACAGAAGGAATTCAATTCCATATTCAGATGTAGAGAGATGTAGGTTAGAGCAGGAGTCCCCCAACGACCAGACCAGAGACTGGTAACAGTCTGGTCCGTGGCCTGTTAGGAACCAGGCCGCACAGCAGGAGGTGAGTAGCAGGTGAGCCAGCATTATTGCCTGAGCTCCACCTCCTGTCAGATCAGCAGTGGCATTAGATTGTCAGTGGAGTGTGAATCCTATTGTGAACTGTGAATGTGAGGGATCTAGGTTGTGGCTCCTTATGAGAATCTAATGCCTAATATCCTGGGGTGGAACAGGTTCATCCTGAAACCATCTCCTTCTAACCACGTCCATGGAAAAATTGTCTTCCATGAAACCAGTTCTTGCTGCCAGAAAGGTTGAGGACTACTGGGTTAGGAAGACAGGATGAAAAAGATAATCAGCCTACATGAACATTCTTTTGTTGCCTTGAGAGATGAAACCCAGATTACAATCACCCCTTCTCATTGTCCTGAAAATGTAAATAAACTAATCCTTGATTTCGGAACTTTATTCTGTATTCTTAAAACAAAATTACTGTCTCATAATTACTGTTAGAGCAGTCCATGTGAAGTGAAATTATTTTCTGGATGGTTGTATTAACACATAGACCACTGTAATACTGTAGACCTATAATAAATAAAATGAAGCTTCTTAAAGTCAGGTTGTTTAACCCTTATCTGTGCACATGTTGCCCCCTCAGGGGAAGAAAGAAACAAGCAACTATTGGGTACCCACCCACCTTAGGTCAGGAAATATGCCTATCTCAATGGGTCCTCATGCCCATCTCATATGGAAAGTCTATTAACATATGGGAAGATGAAGGTCTGTTGAGTTTAAGTAGACTGACAGTTGGTTCTCTAGAGCCATTTGGAAATTCTTAATTGTGATTATGTTGAAATAATTACACTGGACAGGATGAACAAACATTGATTTTATTCCAATACTATTGCCCGAAATAGGGCAGAGAGTATAGATCAAGTTTTTATACCCAACTCTGCTGAGGCAAAAGCAGGAGGGTTTTTAAGTACTGAGCTCTGAGCCTAGGGAAAAAGTGCTAGAGGACTGCAGGGAAGATGTTGATCAGTGGGGTATATTGAACACATTGAGTTATAATCGAGTTTGCAAATGTTTTGTCTGTGATTAGGCCCTCTGTGTTTGCTAATTGGTGACTTTGCCATGAAGGTATGTTCCTACTCTCACAAAATGACTGAGAAATAGGCATGCTATCTCCTCCGATGTTCAGATTTCAAAGAGATGGTTCCCAGATTCTTGAGGATGACATTTCCTGAATTATGAAACTAGCAAAAGATTTATATACATTTCAAAGGAACAGATAAAAATTTACATTTGTAAGTATTCTAAAGTAAATGCTCTAGGAAAAGAGAGTTCGACAGCCTATTGTCAGAAACCTGTTTAAATTTGTAGTCAAGCTTAGGCTTTTTGGGTCAGTTAAATTCAAAAATTTAATGTAAAACCTAGGAAATGTAAAACAAACCTACCAAAAAACAAACAAACTCCAGGCCCTACCGTGGACCAATAAAATCTGAAAATTAGAATCTCAAGTGACCTAGGCATCAGTATTTTTAAAAGCTACTCAGGCAATTGGAATATGGACTGAGCATCACATGTCTATATGCCTGTCCCGTAACATTACACTCCAACACCTGCCCCCTAACTGAGCCATGATGGTCTTTGGCCCCATGGTTGACTTATTGACTAGGATTATTTTAGGTGTAGTGACAGTGTTACAGGGGGAAAGGGGAAGTTTTATCTTTGCCCTTTAAGGGCCCTCTGAAAATCAACTGACAAAAGGCAGATTAATAGGAGAAATGGCATACAAGTTTATTAATGTGCATGGAGGAAATTCAGTAATTGCCCCATCACATAAAGGTGTACATATGCTTAGGGTAAAGGGAGATGGGGAAGTATGGATGATTTTAGGGAAGGTAGTAAATAATTTTTAGGGGGACTCCAAAGGGCTTGAAAAACATTTAGTGGCTTGGGACAAAGTCTGTTGGGCCCACAGAGCAGGCAATGGTTTGTGACAAACCTGTGTGTTGACACACTTCAGTCTTTCTTCCAGGGATATGAGTTCAGTTAATGAAAACTCAGAGAAGGTATTAGGATTAATTGTTTTCTTCTGTGTCAGGGCCAGACTTTAATCACATAAAGGAACTTCAGAGAACAACTTCATCCTGTGCTTTAGGAGACAAATAAGAGTCAGGAGAGGAGAAGATCAGACAGACCTTGAGGCTTCTTCAGTTCAGTGAGTCAAAGCACCGTATTTTGGAGTATTGGTTTCTGAGCTCAACAGTGTGGTCATTCAGTTTGGGTGACTACATAATCTAAGTGCTTAGTTATATTAATGTGTTCTCACAGACACTGTTGCTTGTCAACTGCCTCCCTTCTATAAACTTCTTTGATTCGTAGATTCTCGGTTTTGTTTGAGCAGTAGCACTCTCAGGGAAAGTGTGAACCTCCACAGCTTCTGAAAATGTATAATGATTGGCCAAAGACAGGTAATGTGAATATTTCCCCTCTTTGATAAATGCTCATTTATAAGTAAACATGACCCAGTACTGACAAATAAGATGTAAAAGAAGTATCCTGGGTGCCTACTGAGCAGAGTATTTTCCTCTGATACAAAGAAATAGCGAGAAATCTTGCCCCTTTCTTCTGAATTTGGATGGGTTGTATAGCACATAATACTTGAGTCAGCCCTCTTGCAACCAAGAGGTAACAAGCTATAATAAATGATGAAAAATCAAGTTATCCAATAGAGTAGAGAGTTAGAGCCTGGATTCTTAATAATATCATGATGTTCTATGCAACACTTAGAACCACTTACTTTCAGATTATCTTTTGTGTGTGTGATAATTCTTTCTCTCATTTAAGCCAGTGTTAGTTAATTATTGTGCATGCAACTGAAAGCATTCTACTTGATAATGTCATAACATGATGAGTGAGAGCTGAGATTTATGAAGAGGTTGCAGAAGTCATCAATAATGGAAAGCAGAGTGCTTGTTTTATGTTTCTGCACATAGCCAGAATTCATCTCTCCTTCTACAACTTAATAATAGAAATATTTACCAGAGTTTGCCTTGTTTTAAAATTATTAATGTGTGTTTCTCTTCCCTATCGGACTCTGGCTCTCTGGAGAAAGAAGACGATGTGCTATTTTTCTTGGAGTCTCCTCCAGTTCCAATTTAATGCTTTGTGCATGTTATTTGCCCAATAAGCATTGAATCGAGTGAATTGAAGTTTGAGTTTGACAGCTTAGTGATTTATGAGGAGCTGAATGATGTGTGAGTTGAATAGAGTTCTCATGGAGATAAAAATGTTGGTAGGACTGAACATGTTGTCTGTTAAATGAGCGACAAGGAATCTCCTTAAATTGGTCTTTGCGCCATCACCTTTAAACATCAGCACTTGAATTATCAGGTAAGGGTTGAATAATCTAGAATTCGGTAGAATTAATCTAAAATAATCCCTTTAACTTTTCATTTTCTCAGTAGTAAACATCTGGTATGCCTGAAATCACTGTTTAATTTTTTTGTTGTTGTTATTTTTGAAAAGCTGTCTACTATCCTTAAGTACCATGTGAAACTACTGGCTGCACCTCAATGCCTTTCACCTCAGCAATAGAATCATCATGTCAATTTGGCTCATTTTCCCTGCAAGGACAGTCATGTGCACTGATAGTTAAGTTAAAAATAACTCTCTCTGTTTGGAATTCAGGATGGGTAGGAACCTCATCAGCCTACAAGGCCACAGCCTTTCAGAACTGTCAACTGCCACTCAAGGGAGTTGACATAGCTGTGAGGTATTTTAATACCAATATTTTCCCCACAGTCTAAAATGATTCAGGATTGTGCAAGAGGGAAGGAAATCCACTAAGGGTGTGACTACAAATGGTCTTCTTTGTTAAAGCCATGTGGATTTTTATTTAACATTACTATCTAATTGCATATATTAAGGTATCATAGGAAGCTCTACAGTCATGTAGCCTTTTGGCTCTAGGGAGGTCAGTGCCTATACTATCCTCTACAAATTATTGGCTATTCAGTTTTTAAAGGTTGCCAGACAGGGAATTTTGTTAATATTAAATAGAACCTGACCTTATGTTAATTAGCATTAAAGAAGTTATTTCATCTATTAAGTTAAGCTCTATGATACTAAAATAAATGATGTATCAACATGTCTTTATTAAGGGCAAAGAAGTAGCAATTTTAGGCAAGTCTAAAAATAAAGTTTTAAATTTTGCCATGAAAAACTTAACTGAGCAGATTCTTAGACTTTATTCTCTCTGAGAATGTTAGTCTCACCCTAAGTCCTTCTCAAGACAGCTCACTTCAACCCTGAGCCTACTACCACCCATCATTCCTACCCTTAGCAACTGTGTCAACATGAACCACAGGAGATTCTATTGCCTCTTTTTTATGAGGGGTTAAGTGTGGTTCCTTCCTCTCTGTGAAATGAAGTGTATAGTTCTTGTATCTCAGAAAATTCGTTTATGTGGCCTCTCAGCCAGAGACAGGTAAATCTAACTAAATAATGTCCCAGGTCTGTACGTGAACATCTACAGAAATTTGCTGGGAGAAATTTTATAAGATCTAAGTAAATGGTCTTTGCATTGAGTCCAATTACTCAATATTCTTAAGGTGTCAGTTCTCCTCAGTTGGATCTACAGATTCAAAGCAATCTCAATGAAAATCCAAGCAGACTTTTTTGCAGAAATTGACAAGTGGATTCTAAAAATTTTATAAAGACCTTGAATAGTGAGAACGTTTTTGAAAAAGAATGACAAAGTTGGAAGACTAACCCTATCTGATTTCAAGACTTATTCTAAAATGACAGAAATTATGAGTGTGGTGTCAAGGCCGACAAGTAGATTAATAGAATAGTGAATCTAGAAATAAATCCACACATATTTGGACAACTGATAATTGACAAAGCTTCAAAGGCAACTATGTGGAGAAAGAATATTCTTTTTAACAAATGGTGCAGCAACAGTTGTAGCTCTATGTGCAAAAGAGGAAAAAAAGAATCCTGATTCACAGCTCACACCATTTACAAAACTTTAATAAAAAAAAAAATGAAGCCTAAAACTGTTAAATTTCTATGAAAAAGCAAAGGAGAAAACTTTGTTATCTGGACTAGGCAAAAAATTTTTAGCTATGACACTGAAAGTATAATCTACAAAAGAAAAAATGATGAATTCTACTTTATCCAAATTAAAATCGTTCTGCTCTCAGAAAAACGCTGTTAAGAAAATCAAGAAACAAACAATAGATTAGAAAAAAAATTTGCAAATTATATATCATGGATTATATTCAGAATATGAGAAGAATGTTTGAACTCACAAATGTGAAAATAAAACGGCTAATAAAAATAAGCAAAAAACATACTTTTAACTAAAGAAGATATTTGGATTGCAAAATCCAATTTCATTTGTTAATAGACAAATTCATGTTAAAAGTCACTCTGTATTATCTCGAAAATCTTATTAAGATAATTGAAATAATAAAGACTGGACATATCAAGTATTACCAAGGATATGGAGAAAATGGAACTCTGTAAACTGCTGATAGGAGTATAAGATGGTACAACCACTTTGGAAAACAGGTCAGCAGTTTCTTAAAAAAAACAACAACAAACAAAAAAAGATACAACTCCTACATTATCCAGCCATTTAACTCCTAGATATTTATCAAAGAGAGTATTCACACACAGACTTTTCCAAAAATATTTATAGAAGTTTTATTTGTAATAGCCTCAAACAACCCAAATGGCCATCAACAGAAGAACTGATAAGCAACAGATAAACTATTATTTCCTTGTATGGCTATACAACAATAGTACTAACCAACAAAAAGGAACATAGTATTGATACACACAAAACTGTGAATGAATTGCCCCCAAATCATGCCATGTGTTAGAAGCCAGAAAAAGAAAGAGAATATACTATATGATTCTATTTTAACAAAATGCTAGAATATGCAAATTAATCAATAATAACAGAAAGTAGATTAGTGCTTGCCTCTGAAAAAGGTTAGGAGGTATAGGAGGATGAGATTGGTGAGGAGAAAATGGATGGGTTTGATGGATGTTAATTATCTTTATTGTGGTGGTTATTTCTTAAATAGATACATATTTCAAAATATATCAAATTGTACACTTAAGTTTGTGTGGCTTATTTTGTGTAAATTATACATTGATTAATCTGTTTAAAACTTCTTCCTCAGCTCCTGCCTTCCATGCAGGAGGACTTTCTCTGTTGGGTTGACCAATCCAGTCAGGTCTTGCATGTTAGCATAAGCTAGGTAATTCAGTTCTAGTTGACTTCTGCAGGTTGCACAGCTGGCTTTTGAAAAACAGTCACCTCTGCTCTGCCAGGAAGAAGGCTGACATGTTTCTAATGCAGATATATTGCTTCTCTTCACTACAGTGGCAAATCCCACCAAGATTTGACCTTTAAAGACTGTTTACATATGAGTCAGGTATCAGTTGTTGTGACCACCCAATTTCAAGGGACACATGCCAGGTTCTCTGAGGGATTCTCTTGAACACCACCCAACTTAATTCAGGAAGACAATAATTATTCCCTTCTCTGAGCAGAACGGCATGAAGAAAACCTTTGACAATCTTCACAAAGCAGTTTTCCTAGACATTCTCATTCCTGATGACTCTGAGCCTTCGTTTATGTAGCCGGAGGGTGGAAGAGGGCTAGTCTTAACTATTGCTTTAGAAAGTGAGCGTTCATATGTTTGTTGGCTGCTTGTGTGTCTTCTTTTGAGAAGTGTCTGTTCATGTCCACTGCCCATATTTTAATAGGGTCATGTGATTTTTTTTCTTGTTGACCAATTTAAGTTCCTTATTGATTCTGGATAGGGAGTTCATTTTTGTCAGCTTTATGGAAGATCAGTCGGTTATAGTGTGCAGCTTTATTTTTGGCTTCTCTATTCTGTTCCTTTGGTCTTGTGTTTGTTTTTGTACAACAATCATGCTGTTTTGGTTATTGTAGCCTTTTACTATAGTTTGAATTCAGGTAATGTGATGCCCTTCCCACATTGTTCTTTTCACTTGGGATTGCTTTGGCTATTCAGGCTCTTTTCCTGGTTTCAGAGAAATGCAAATCAAAACCACAATGAGATACCAACTCACCCCACTCATAATAGCTGTAAATAAAAAGTCAAAAAATAATAGATGTTGGTGAGATTGTGGAGAAAAGAAAATACTTATATACTGTCAGTAGAAATGTAAATTCGTTCAGCTTCTGTGGGAAGCAGTTTGAAGAACTAAAACTAGAACTACCATTTGACCCAGCAATCCCATTACTGTATATCTACCAAAAAGACAACTGCACTGATATGTTTATCACAGCGCTGTTTACAATAGCAAAGATGTGCACACTAATGGTGAGATGAATAAAGAAAATGTGATACATATACATATACATAGAATACTATGCAGTCATTAAGAAGAGTAAAGTTATGTCCTTTGTGGCAACATGAATGCAATTAGAGGTCATTATCCTAAGTGAATTAATGCAGAAACAGCAAACCAAAAACAGCATATTCTCACTTATAAGTGGGAGCTAAACCTTGGGTACACATGGACGTCATGCTGGGAACGATAGACATAGGGAGCTCTAAAAGGGGGAAGAGAAGGGGGCAAGGATTGAAAAACTACTTGTTGAGTACTATGCACACTATTGGGGTGATGAGTTCAATACAAGCCCAGATCTCACCATTATGTAACACACCCATGTAACAAACTTGCACATGTACTCCCAAATCTAAAATTTTAAAAAAACACAAAGAATGTAAGGGTTCTTTGGCATATCTGTTCTAAATTTACCTTAGCCAGAAACCCCAAATAATCCCCCTATTTAAAAGGCTAACATTTGATTAAAGAATGAAGCAGGAAAACGCCATAAATGACCTGTAGTAAATTTGTGTTAATGTAGTTTTTATGTTTTGGTAGCAAAGCCAAAAAATCATCTCTTTGCATACTTAATAATTTTTAAGACAGAATATCATATAAAGACTATTGAGTATGCAATTATTTTTGACTCGAAACTGTAAAGTGAAAGGAAAGTAATGATTATGGGAAAAGATGGAGAATTAATCCATTGTTTTAGTTTTCAGACTAATTTTGGGAAGTGGAGCCTTTATCATAAAATTTAAATTTATAAAGATAGTTTTGCTTACCCTTGTCATTACTACATTTTAAAAGCATGATCTACCCAGGTACCTGTAATCCCAGCACTTTGGGAGGCCGAGGTGGTAGGATCCTGGGTTTGAGCCCAGGAGTCCAAGATCAGCCTGAGTGACATAATGGGACTCCATTTCTACAAAATTTTTTTTAAAAAAGCCAGTCATGGTGTGCACACCTGTAGTCCCAGCTACTATGGAGGCTTAGGTGAGAGGATGACTTAAGCCTAGGAGGTTGAGGCTGTAGTGAGCTGTGATTGTACCTCTGCATTGCAGCCTGGGTGACAGAGTGGGACCTTGTTTTAAAAATAGCAAAACTCAATAGACAAAAGCAGGAGCTAACAGGATTGATACCAACAACATCAACAACAATAATCATTATTATTTAAAAATATTCATCTTATCACTTTTATGTGCTATAATCAGAAAGTTTCCATGTAAATTTAATACATCAGAGGGATATACTCATGATTGGAAGAAGTGATTTGTATCTGATATGGTTTGGCTGTGTCAGCACCCAAATCTCAACTTGAATTGTATCTCCCAGAATTCCCATGTATTGTGGGAGGGACTCAGGGGGGAGGTAACTGAATCATGGGGGCGGGTCTTTCCCATGGTATTCTCATGATAATGAATAAGTCTCAGAAGATCTGATGGGTTTATCAGGGGTTTCCACTTTGGCTTCTTCCTCATCTTCTCTTGCTGCCACCATGTAAGAAGTTCCTTTAGTCTCCCGCCATGATTCTCAGGCCTCCCCCAGCCATGTGGAACTATAATTCCAATTAAACCTCTTTTCCTTCCCCCATCTCAGATTATGTCTTTATCAGCAGCATGAAAATGGCCTAATACAGTAAATTGGTAGTAGTAGAGAGGAGCGTTGCTGAAAAGATACCAAAAAATGTGAAACGACTTTGGAACTGGGTAACAGGCAGAAGTTGGAACAGTTTGGAGGACTCAGAAGAACACAGGAAAATGAAGGAGATTTGTTGAATGGCTTTGACAAAAGTTCTGATAATATGAACAATAAGGTCCAAGCTGAGGTAGTCTCAGATGGAGAGGAGGAACTTGTTGGGAATTGGAGCAAAGGGGATATTGTTATGTTTCAGCAGAGAGACTGGTGGCATTTTGGCCCTGCCCCAGAGATTTGTGGAACTTTCACCTTGGGAAGGATGATTTAGGGTGTCTGGCTGAAGAAATTTCTAAGCAGCAAAGCATTCAAGAGATGACTTGGGTGCTGTTAAAAGCATTCTGTTTTAAAGGGAAACAGAACATAAACGTTCAGAAAATTTGCAGCCTGATAATGTAGTAAAGAAAAATTCATTTTTTTCAGGAAAATTCAAGCTGGCTGCAGAAATTTGCATAAGTAGCAAGGAGCCAAATGTTAATCACCAAGACAATGAAGAAAATATCTCCAGGGCATGTGATAGGTCTTCATGACAGCCTCTGCCATCACAGACCTGGAAGCCTAAGAGGAAAAAATGGTTTCATGGGCTAGGCCCAGGGTCCTTATGCTGTATGCAGCCTGGGAACTTGGTGCCTTGTGTCCCAGCCACTCCAGCCATGATTAAAAGGGGCCAAGTACAGCTCAGCCCATGGTTTCAGATGGTACAAGCCCCAAACCTTGGCAGCTTCCACATGGTGTTGAGTCTGTGGGTGCACACAAGCCAAGAATTGAGGTTTGGGAACCTCCACCTAGATTTCAGAAGATGTATGGAAATGCCTGGATGCCCAGGCAAAAGTTTGCTGCAGAGGCAGTGTCCTCATGGAGAACCTCTGCTGGGGCAGTGCAGAATGGAGCTCCCACACAGAGTCCCTACTGGGGCACTGCCTAGTGGAGCTGTAAGAGGAAGGCCACCATCCTCCAGACCCCAGGATGGCAGATCCACTGACAGCTTGCACTGTGTGCCTGGAAAAGCCACAGATACTCAATGCCATCCTGTGAAAGCAGCCAGGAGGGAGGCTGTACCCTGCAAAACCACAGCAGTGGAGCTGCCCAATACCATGGGAAACTCATCTTTTGCATCAGCGTCACATGGATGTGAGACATGGACTCAAAGGAGATCATTTTGGAGCTTTAAAATTTAACTGCCCCACTGGATTTTGGACTTGCATAGGCCCTGTAACCCCTTTGTTTTGGTGAATTTCTTTTGCTGGAATGGCTGTATTTACCCAATGCCTATACCCCCATTGTATCTAGGAAATAAATAGCTTGCTTTTGATTTTTTTTTTTTTTTTTTTTTTAAACAGAGTCTCGCTCCATTGCCAGGCGCCAGACTGGAGTGCAGTGGCACAATCTTGGCTCACTGCAACTTCCATCTCATGGGTTCAAGTGATTCTCCTGCCTCAGCCTCCTGAGTAGCTGGGATTAGAGGTGTGCGCCACCACACCCAGCTAATTTTTGTATTTTTAGTAGAGACGGGGTTTCACCATGTTGGCCAGGATGGTCTCGATCTCCTGACCTTGTGATCCACCTGCCTTGGCCTCCCAAAGTGCTGGGATTACAGGCGTGAGCCACCGCGCCCAGCCTGCTTTTGTTTTTATAGACTCATAGGCAGAAGGAACTTACCTTGTCTCAGATGAGACTTTGGACTGTCGACTTTTGAGTTAATGCTGAAATAAGTTAAGACTTTGGGGGACTGATGGGAAGGCATGATTGGTTTTGAAATGTGAAGACATGAGATTTGGAGGAGTCAGGGGCAGAATGATATGGCTTGGCTGTGTCCCCACCCAAGTCTCATCTTGAATTGTATCTCCCAGAATTCTCATGTGTTGTGTGAGGGACCCAGGGGGAGGTAATTGAATCATGGGGGTGAGTCTTTCCCATGCTATTCTTGTGACAGTGAATAAATCTCATGAGATTTGATGGGTTAATCAAGGATTTTGGCTTTTGCTTCTTCCTCATCTTCTTTTGCTACCACCATGTAAGAAGTGCCTTTCTCCTTCTGCCATGATTCTGAGGCCTCCCCAGCTATGTGGAACTGTAAGTCCAATTAAACCTCTTTTTCTTCTCAGTCTCAGGTATGTCTTTATCAGCAGCCTGGAAACAGACTAATATAACATCCAATAGCTCAAAATCATTAGTATATATATATATATAACATTTATTAATAAACTCAAGCAGAGAATGGTTTTGTTTCAATAGTTATTTGTAAATATTTTAAAACATAATGAGTTATCCTTCCTTGATTACACATCATAGAAACAGTATTTAAGATCACTTTACATATAATAAATAGAAAAGTTTTGACTGCTGTTCTTCAAATATTCTAACGTGAAAACTGTGACTTAATTGTTTACTTTCATCACTAGTCCAGGAAGAAATGTTTACAGTTTACTTACTAAGAAACTCATTCTGTATTCTTAGGAGGCCACCTGTTCTCAGACAACTAATGCTAGGAGGATAAAACATATGCTGGAAAAATGACACCTAAACAGCATATTTGTTTTATACTTTCCACAAATTAAATTATGTGGCACTAACATCTAATAGCTCTTACTTCACTACATGAAGTGTTTTAATGTCTTTTTGTCTTAATGTTTTAATGTCTTCTATAAACAAAGACAAGGAGGGAAGTAAAAACATGTTACATATCATGGTAATTATTTTATATCTGGATCTAGACTTGGATCAAATACGGGGCACTCTTGGTCCCCACATCCTACAAATATGGGGTTGTATAGTATTTGGCTTGACTTGTTCAATGAGCAGTTAGGTAAAAACTGACTTATCTTCAAATGCTTTTAAAAAAAATAAAAAATTACAGATTTTTTTTTAAATGGTTAAATTATTTATGTACCAATTTAATCTTTCCCATTTTCCCATTATACAGAATTGGAATTGTTTGCATTAGCTAGACCAAAACACTCCATCCTATGGTTTTTGTTTATTCTACTTGCATCTTTTGCTTCTCCTTTGAAGTCTACTTCCTCATCTCCTCCACATTTTAGATGTTAAAGTACTTCTGCTCTCTTTGTGGTTCCTCATCCTTTCAAAACTGGGAAAGCATTTATTTCATCTTTTTAAACTTGTTAATCAATAGTCTGGTCATTTTTTTCATGGCAAGGTGTTTCAGCCAATGCTTTAGCTCAGCCAACCACTTGTCTTTTAAACCTTTCATTTCTAATAAGAAATGTGGACATCTTCAAGCATATGGCATATGAGGAGCCAATAGGTCCCTGCAATTATACTATAGCAATCTAAAAGAATCTTGTTAGGAAGGCAGAAAGACTTTTCTCCCAGATAATCACCTCAGAAATTTTGGAATTGAGACCAACTGCATCCACAGAGCTTAATGAGGAATAAAATCACCTCTGTCAATTTAACTCTAGCATTTATTTGAGGAGAAAGAAATACTGCATTTCTTTTTTATGAAGGAAAATTTCTTTTGTACTTCTTTTTTATGCAGGAAAATGATGGTACAAAATAATAACTTCAGGAAATTCCCAAATATCAGTTTTTCCAGACAAATAATTTCCTCACCTGAGTAAACAGGTTTAATAAACTTTTGTCCAGCAAAATTTTAATAAACCTAACTGGAATCACTGAGACCAAACCCTAAATACTATAAATATCTTTATTTGCCTTCCATTTCTGAGACACTAAGATTATCAAGATGTTGTTCATCCTTTCTGAAATAACTTTAATAAACTTTGCTTTGCTTCAACAGATTAATCTGGTGGTCCTTTGGGGGTGGGGGAGCAGTAAGGTAGTTGAGAAGTCTTAAATATATTTGTAATGGGGATTGTTTCTGCTGTTGTTTTCTGAAGTTGACTTGTTTTAGCACAGATGGCCCTGTAGGGGCCTCTAGGGTCCCTTCTCTGCACTAAAAACACCAGGGAAATACTGTGTTTCTAAAGCTATTGCAATTTTGTTTTTACAAACCTGCCCTAATTATAAACGGAAACTTCTACTTCTTGGAACACGTTCCCATTTCTGATTTCTATTTCTAGAAACTACGTTTCTGATAGAGTTGTCTAAATTTAGGTAATTTAATCATTTCTAGCAAGAGATTTTAGGAATAGAAAACTGAGGTCTCTTAATGCAAATATTTCAAGATTCTCTAAGCTTGTCTTTGGATGTGTTTTCTTTGTGAATAGGCAAGACACTTGGACAAAAATATCTGTCACTCAACTAATAATCATGGTTGATTTAGCAGATTTGCCTGACATAAATTTATCTTTTCTTCTCACAAGAGCTACCTGGAATCTTCCTGAATCTGAGACTTTGAAACAACAACTTTTTAGTAGTGATTTATCACATTATAGAGTTCAAAGAGCAGGACAAGAAAAGGGTGTACTCCAGATTAGAGATCTGTGAACACAATGCAATTACTTCTTTATTTTATACTCTCTGAGGCCTAAATGAAATTATAACGATAAGGTACTCACTTCAAAATAACTTCCAACAAAAATAAATTAGAAAGTTATTAATATGACCTAAAAATTAGTGAGAAATGGACAGCTTCAGTAAATAAAAACTTTTCCACCTACATTCAGAATGATCAGAAATTACATGAAGCCATTTGGCTATAATTTTTGGTTTGTAAAGGCATAAGTGATATTTTTCAGAAATGAAATAAATTGCAGCATATGCTACCTCGGGTTTCAAGATAAAATATTTACAGATTAATATTTTCTGAAATTTAAAGTATTTTTATAAGAGATACTGTTAAATGACTAGGAAAGAGAATATAACTTATTTTAGAGAAAAGAATTAATACTCGTAATACCCAATGAATCCTACGAATATGAACATTCAAATGTAAAACAGGGAAAAAATAGGTAATTATAGAAATTGAAATATAAATGGTTAATAATTATTTGAAAATATTTAATTTTGCTACTGGCCACATAAATAAAAATTAAAATACCAATTGAATAAAACTTTTCAGCAGACATATTGACAAAAATTTTAAAAGTGCAATTATAAATTTTAGTGTGCACGTAAATATCTGGGAATGTTTTTAAAGTGCAGATTGTTTGTTAGGTCTGGGAAAGGACCTGAGAGTCTGTATTTCTAACAAGTTTCCAAAAGATGCTGATGTTGGTCTGAGATCCACACACTGAGAATAAAAGGCTTAACAGACACTTAAAAACCCGTTGACGTAAAAAAATAATTCAGCCAGGCATGGTGGCTCATGCCTGTAATTCCAGCACTTTGGGAGGCTGAGGCAGGAGAATCACAAGGTCAGAAGATCGAGAACATCTTGGCCAACATGGTGAAACCCTGTCTCTACTAAAAATACAAAAATTAGCCAGGCATGGTAGCAGGTGCCTGTATTCCCAGATACTCTGGAGACTGAGGTAGGAGAATCACTTGAACCCGTGAGGTGGAGGTTGCAGTGAGCAGAGATCGCACCACTGCACTCTAGCCTGCGCGACGAGGGAAACTCCATCTCAAAAAAGAAAAAAAAAAAAATATATATATATATATATATGTGTATATATATATATATATATATATATATCCCTTAAGCCTGAAAATAATGTCTAAAATCTCATATGCAATAGACATTCCTTTAGGCTAATTCATTATTCCTTAGAGGGCAACATTAGGTTTTACCATAGCCAGTTGACATTTTACAGTGAAATCTCAGGAACCAACTAGCACTGGAGTTCATCAGATTAGCTAGTTTTCAATGAAGCTTGATGTTGAAAGAATGGGATACAGAAAAGTTATGTTCCCGTTGTAAACAAAAAAGAGGCAAATATCTAGAACACAAAGAGATGGCTAGGTGGAGAGGTAGCAGGGCCTGTGTGGCAAAATAACAGTGTCCTTCCTATCTTTACAGGGGATCTCTTAAAAGAACAAGGAGCAGTATGAGGAAAGGGAAGTGTGTTAGAGATGGATTTTCATTCTAGACATCAGCACAGAGGGAGCCCTGAAAACTGTGAGTACAGAATGAACAGTGGGAAATAAAAAGGTAAACACTTTCTGGTATATTGTTTTTAAAGACAGTAACAACTTCTGTATAATGTTGGGGTTTAAAAAGAAGTGTTTGGAATATAAAATCATTCTTGGGTTTAAAAATACTGAATTTAATAGAATTGATTATTTTCATGCTAGAAATAACCTAATTGCCTAGTGAAAAACTAAGAAATACAAGGAATTGAAAACATGAATCAAGTTGTATATTACTCTTTTTTCTCATAAACCTTGTGATTATAGGCAGATTGTAAAAATCAAGTTTAAATCCACTATGTATTGCTGTGCTCAACAAAGCTGGTGTAGTAAATACTGCGATTTTCTGTAATGTTTAGCATCAGCTCTTCTCATGGGTAATTCTGCTCAGGGCCTGGCATCCCAGGGAAGTTAAAGCAGCAGAGCAATGTCTACTTCCTGGGTTTATCTATATTACACTCCTCAGAACGCCTTTAGAATTCTGACTTTCCTGTCAAGAGAGGACTATACTTGCAATAAAGGTCTATCGACTGGCCTAGTGTCTGAACATCAAACACAACATAAAAAGATTCAACAGGGCTGCGGTATTTGTATGACGTTTACATCATGCATTTTTCAGAGGGGTTGCACAGTAAATACAAAGATGTTACACAGTCTCATTATCTTTCAGAGGAGGCGTGTCAATACTCTTGAAACAGAGCTATGGATTAAAAGCTAGCTGAGAGAGAAAGAAAAGTTAAAGTGTAATGATCATTTTTAATGAATGAAGGGGAGCTATCAAGTGGAGTGCTAAAGAAATCCGTGTGCTATCTCACATTTAACATCTCTCACATTAATCAACCAGAAGAGAGGGTAAACATACATTAATTAAATCAGCAGATGATACTAAATAAAGCTCATCATTAACTCCAATAGAGGGCAATATTTTCATAAAAGAGACTCTTTGAATTGGGAAATGAGATCATAAAATTCCTAAGTGAGATGTCATTTTAAAACATTCCGTGTTTATCAAGGTATCAGCATCTGGTAATAGAAAAAAACTACAATGTCTTTTCCTTCTCTTCCTCCACCTCCTCCTTCCTTAACAGTTTATTATACAAAGTTCATTATGAACAAAACTGAAAATGGACATAATTAAAATGCATAAACATTAATGGCTACCATTAACATTTCACTTTGTATTTTCCAGACGATTTTATGGGTATAACACATTCACTAACATTTTTTAAAGTTTCTCTAAGTTTTAACTTTTTAATGGCAATCTCTTTCTCTATTAAGAAAGTTTATTTAAATATTGTATAACTTGTCTTCAAGATTTATCCATGTTAGCATGTATCAGAATGTTCTTTCAAAGCCTGAATAATATCATTATATGTATATACCACATTTTCTTTCTCTGTTTATCCACTAATGAACACTGGGGTTGCCACCCTTTGGCTATTTTGAATAATGCTGCTGGGAACACGGATGTAGTGCCTGCTTTCAGTACTTTTGGAGATATATTCGGAAGTGCAGTTGTTATATTATATAATATATTCTGTTTATAATTTCTTGAGGAACCACTATACTGATTTCAGAAAAAACAAAATGATGCACCGTTTTACATTCTCACCAGCAGTACACAAGGATTCCAACTACTTTTCTTTGAAAGACAGGAGATTCCATTTTTTCCCCACAAATACTTGGAAAGCTTTCTTCCTAATATCTGAGACCCCCTATTAAAATCCTATATTTGCTCAAGTAGAATACTTTTCTTTTTATATAAATAGAAAGGAATTTATAGATGATAAATAAGTGCAAATGTGACATATGCCAACTTGCCATTGCTTTGATACTGACCTGGTATTCTCTATTTTTCAGTCTGCCAAAAGTATCCCAGATGTTTCTGTCAGCCATGAGGAATACAAAACTTTGTGATTAAATATTTTAAGTCTTTTAAGAAAAAGAATTCATAGAAAATTTTAGGTATAGAAAATGTACTTTGTTGTGATTTTTACTCACTGCCAAACAGAGACCAAAAAATAAGCAAGAGAAATAAATAACACTCCAGAAATTAAAACCAAACCTTGATGGAATCTACTATTTTGGTTCCATCCATTATTGTATAACACATAAGCACAACTATCTCTCCATTGCTTAAACATTCCTTTCTTTCAAGGCCTCTTCATAATGATCATATATGCTTCTGTGGGTATTGATTGCATGCTATTGAACAAAGGAATACATAGAACACTAATCTGGTTGATATTTTTACCTAGTACACATATCATTTCAAATTATTTCAATTCTTAGGGAAGGTTAGTAGGGCATAACATTATTAGATTGTCAAGCACACAAAACCTCTCATCCATTTCAGTGGTCGCAAGCCATTTCAACAGAGATAACTGTAATTGCTGACTGCAGGGTATGATGGGAAAAAAAAAAGAATCAAATGGGAAGTTTTAAACAGAAATGTGGTCAATGAACACGTCAGTAAAGTGAAAGTATTAATTGTCCCATTACTGCCTACAATTAAGAAGGCTTCAAAAGATCTTGACTTTTGCTCCTTATCTAAAAATTGATATTTGATTTGATTTACCTGATTTACTAGTTTTTTATTCTAAGCTCTCAAATCAGGGTAAAATTATAGACTCCTAGTTTTGTCTGCAATAGGACTAACATATGTGGAGCATGTGGGATTTGCGAATAGTGAGCTTTGCTGGGCCAACAGCCTCAATGCCAGCCTAATTGTTCCAAGTAGTAGTTTGTTCCTTAATGAAGATTCCACAATGTAATTGTTGTTGAAAAATAATGATTACTTTAGGACAGATGGCAAAGTGGCAAGATGGGGAAATTGTCCATATAATTCTGACTCTAAATCCTGAGCTTGATGAAGGATAAGCGTTTGAATGAATACTCCAGGAGAGGTATTTATAACAGCTCTGAATCACCCACTTACTGCTCAGCTCTTCATTCTCTTTTCCTTACATAATGTAAGCTTTGCCTGTAGGGCTGAAAAAACGATGACAATATTAATCTTTAATTAAATACTTTGAGTAATGCCAAAGCATTGTTATATCTGTACCTGTGTGTATTTTAAATTCCAAAACGCAAAAATAAAAAAATAAAATTGGAAGTCTAGAAAAATATATTTTTAAAATTAAAACATAAATAGCTCAACCATCTGGATTTTTTTAGATTAAATGTGAATACCCCTTTTTTTGGCTTTTATATTTGTTTCTGTGGCTATAGACCTATGTTCAAACATCATCTACTTCAGCACATACCTCTCCAGGATTATGAGCATACAGACACATCTCTTATTTAATTTAATAAAGGAAATATTTGGTACATTGCATCAAAAATTAATTTTAAACTGATGCATTACTATTCTTAAACCAATAATTTGCTTTTTGGCTAGATCATCTACTATATTAGAATATATAATACTGTCAAAATTTTTCTTGATGTAACTTTTAAACCCACTTAGCCAAGCATGAAGGAAATTAGAGATTTATTATAGCAGATGTTTCTAAGCTAAACTCAGTAAAATACTGAAATATTTTAAAAGTTGTAAATGTAAGTTTATATTCACTTTATTTTTTTAAAAATGATTTTAACATTCATTTAATTGCTATTAAGAGTGGTCTGTAAAGAATAGCAAAATACGTACAGTGTTATGGTATATGTGTTTTACAAAGGATTTTGCCTGTTTCTGAGTTTCTTTATATATATATATATATCTTCCGTCTTAGAGTGGACATGTATAAATCAGAGCACACATTAATTATTTAATTGGTTCAGTACATGCGTTCCAATTGCTGTATCAGCCATTTTTATTAACCACCACTACCGCTTAGCTATCGACAATGTGGGTACTTTACTTCACAATCTCCCTTTGTGTTGATAGATCTGTCTAGTTATGAATGATATATTACAACACATTTCTAGCATTCATTCATTTTGGAACACATTTTGAGCACCACTAAATACCATACAAGTGCTCCATGAGCCATTTAAGTGAAGATAAGATCTAGTGTTAGAAAGGTAATTAGAGGTCTTATCTTCAAAAATATGCATGACAGGCTAAGGATTTGGGAATTTATTTGTAGAAAATAAGAAGATATTGGAGAGTTTTTAGCTGAGGGATGACACATTGAATTTGCATTTTTCCATGGATCACTCTGGCAGTCGCATGAAGAATGAATTTGAGTTCAGAAGCAAAAGTGTGAGAGAGACAGAAAACTCACTTCTGCCAAGTGGAGGCTAGAATCTAAGATAGTAGACTGATTTCAGAATATTTAGGAGAAAAAATTCACGAACATAAATCAATTTAGCTATAATTGAGATAGAGAAGATAGAGGAAGAAATGACATTGAAAGAAAAACTAACATTTCAGTTTACGGTTTGTGTTTTGCTTTGTTTTTTTAACTTTTATTTCCAGTTGTAAATGTACAGCACACATCTGAAGATGCAAAGTTTAAGCCTGGAGAATAAGTTTAGGATTAAATGAGATTTGAAAACCATCATTTTTGTAGTAGGTAAAGCATACAAATAGGTGAAATTATGAGAATACTTAAAATGAGAAGAGTAATAGGACAAGATCTGAGTCTTGAATTGTATGACTTTTAAATTTTCAAGGATGGGCACGTGAAGAAGGGGTCCTTGAAAGATAAAAGGCATGGGCAGAAAATTGTGGAGCAACCAGAAGATACACTGTCATTAAGGCAAAAGAATAGAGAGTTTAAAGAAGAGGGAAACTTAAATAGTGTCAAGTGATGTGGATATGAACAGAAAAACACTCACTTTTAAATTTGGCAGTTTATGAATTGTTACTGATCAATGAAACCATCTTTACAAATCTACTTGCCTCTTTCAACGGACTTGACTAATTATACTGAAAAACAATCTAATTCTTTTATTGATGTTATTTTTCTATTTTATGTGAGGAGGCAAATCAGTATACATGTTTATACGATGTTATAAAATATATTTTTCCAATTATGTTTACTCAGATAGTTCAATTACTAAAATGAGTATTATGAGCTCATTCAATGAGAAATTTTATATAATACATCATAATTTTCCTGGATATGTTTTCACTTTACCCTAGGAGAGTAGTTGGGGGCAGTAAGGGGAAATGATGGGATTTTTACACAAGCAAAATCTAGTCATTGGATGAGGGTTGACTTAGAGAGTGGTGTAATTTAGGGCAGGCATAATTTCCCCTGATTGTTTTGGTCAAGGGAAATTCATGGGAAGGGACTAGGCTTCCTGTCATTGAGTAACATGCCCAACAGCTAAGGGAATGGTGCTCAGTCCTGAAACCAGGTTCTGGGCAACACCATAGCCTTTCCTCATCATTCTTGTAAAATTAACACACACAACCTGGCATGTAGTAAGTGTTAACTGATCCTATTACATGTTTGAATAAAATACCTAAAGACTTTACACGGCTACAAGACTTTGCATTGCCTACCTAGCCCCTACAAAACTCTTCATCCTCAATTTGTGTACTTGTTCAAGTTTCCCTCACCCCCATCTACATTTTATACTTTCTAAACTTGTCATCCTCCTAGTCTGCAAATATAAAGTTCCCTTTAGCTAGAATCCACCACCATCTCCCAAATTCATAATTACTTTCCTTTAATTCACAACTCAAAACCAGCTGTCCCTCTGCAGGGATTTCTGTAATGCCCAAAACATGGGGTTTCTCCTGCTTCATATTCTCATGGCGTTATGTGACTTTCCTTCAAAGCATTTAAGACTGTTGAAACTAAATTGATATTTGGTTGACTGTTGATTAATATAGCTATTACCTCCACTAGACAAGAAGCTCCATGAGGACAGGAGATAGTTTGTCGCTTGCCTCAATATCTAGCAATAAGTATTGTCCTCAGTACCTAGCAAGAAAAAATTATTTGAAGAAATGAGTTAATGAATAAACCCATATTGATTACATGTTATGAATAAACATTTTCTATAATGTATACAATAAAATAATAGAATAATCCAATCCCAAATTTTAGGATTTTCTTTATCAGTCTCTCTGTTTTACAAAGCTGTATTTAAAACAAACAAACAAAAAAACTACTGGTGTATATTTATATGTAACAGGGAACTAATCCTAATTAGTTGTGGTCTACTTAACTACAGGAAGGATTCATTTAGTGAACTAAGGGGTTCCATTAAATAGCAGTAGCATTTTTTCTTTGTTTTCTATAGTGAACTAGGAAAAGCCTGCAGCTGGGAGTAGGTAATTCTTGCATAGCTCGCTGTAATCTGGACCATCATGACAATAAAGTATATTATTCTCTTACTAAATCTTTTTATCTTTACAGCTGAAAACGTGTTTCTGACTCTAGGATGAAAGATCTCCCTTTGATCCGATTTACTAAAAAGTGCTCAAATTAAATTGAGTATATATTTTCAATTACAACTGAATTCTAGTGTTATAATTTGCACACTGAGCTAAGGGTTCTTCCTGACTAAAATTCATGAGCTAAAAGTGCTATAGCAGCTTGGCCTGCAAAGGGGATTCTGGGAGGCTTTGCATGTTGATGCTAATATGAACACCAGCTTGACCCACTTCTAGAGTGGGAAATATTTGTAAACAGCATGAGTTTACTGCTCAGCATGAAAACTTCCTGAAAAGTTTTATCTTCCTGCTATAATAGTCTTTGACTGTGGGCTCTAAATGTTTAGTGTGCTTAAGAATTACCTAGAGAGCTTGTTAAAAATACAGATTCTTAGCCTCACATCCAGATACTTTAATTTGGTTGCCCTAATAAGCACCTTAGGTAATTCTGATACAGGTTTCCAGAACAAGGGGATTATGTTCCAGCTCCTGAGATTAATGCCTGTGGAGCTCTCTAGCCTGACACCCACCCTACTTCCTCCCCAACCAATTTCACACTTACAGAAGTGCTGAGCACAACACTTAGGTTACTTTATGACCTATGCCTTTCTTCATACTGTTTCATCTGCTTTGACTGCTCATTACCACCCACCTTCTTCATATTTAGGTCCAGTTTCAAGGCTCTTCACAAATGTCAATGATCCTTTGAAAACCTCTGCCTCCTCATTGTGCACCTGTTCTACACCACACAGCAGAGACAGCAAATAGACAACAGGCAGACTGACCCTCTCCATTCCAGACCTATGGCAGTCATCACCAGTTGATCCTGTTGTAGATACCTTTTCAAATCCTTCTAAATCATGCTCTAGAAGCTACCATCAACCTATGAAGTTTGGCAGATGAAATAAAATGTATTGGTCATTCCAGTTGTTAATTATTTTAATATTACAACACCGATAGTATTCTATTACATTCATTTGTTTATATATGTGTCTTCTATTAGACAGAGATAGCCGGTACAAAGTCGACCCGTAGTGAAGCCTTGATTAATTTATAGCTGAATAATACTGCTTTCTTGCATAAAAAAATAAAGTTTTTTTCATGTTCACCTATACTTTAGAAATAGCTTCTGCTCTTTTATTCCTTAGATGACAGCTTCACTCAGTTAATGTCTTCATAATCATTCAGTTGAAGTCAATAGCTAGATGCAAATTAGTCTGTGTGACAGATATTTTTGTTATACCATTTGTATGTCATGAACATCTCTAAACCAAAATATACAGCAATGAACATTTTCTTACTGGTAGTTTGAGTGAAGAATTTAGACTGCTCAACTCACAATCATCAGGAATTAAAAGAAGATAAGAAATCTGAGGCTAAAGGCTCCTGTGTCTTAATTCCCACTTATCTTTGGGTAAATGTCATTTTATCATTATGGTGATAACATTTATTGAATATCTTCTAAGCCTCTGACTTTTAATATACAAAGGCTTCAGGCAACTGACCTGCCCTTAAAGAACTTTAATAACGCTTAGTCTTTTTAATGAAGTGAGATAAGATTGCTTTGGAATAGAATTTGCATAATCAGAAAAAAGGAATCAGGAGGAGCAAATGTTCAGAGCATAAAGGTACAGTTAATAAATATCTTCCTAGAAGCATTAAAATTTTCAAAGGCCTTGTTAATAATGAACAGTACCATTTATAACATTACTGTGGATTTATATAACAAGAATCCTTCAAAAAGCTTGAAATAAAATGGATTTGCTAAAGTTGTTCGGTTTTATGAGTTGTCTCTCCAAATAAGTAAAGTGGGTGAGGAAAAACAAATAAACAAACATATAAGCAGTAGCTTCTAGATCTCTCAACTATGACTAGACATCAGACAAATGTTTAGTGAGAGAATTAGCTGGCAAAACATGTGCTGGTATATATGTTTGTGGGATGTTAGTTTCTAAAGAGGAATGCTGCAGTAGTTCTAAAACATCAAGAGATTCATTATAAAATAACAAGACTCTTGAAGGCTGTTCTTGATTGCCACTTTAATTGTCCTCACATCATGTTCACCCTTCTAACATCAGACCCTATTCGAGTCATCAATTGAAGACTCGCTCTGAGCTGAACATTCAGGTTTAGAACACTTTGTCTAATGGAAAATATCATAGTGAGAAACTGATGTTTCAAAATGCTCTTTTGTCCTCAAAAAAATTATCTCAGTTACAATTGCCAACAGCAATTATTTGAGTTCCTGAGAGAGAGAGTATGGAGAAATGAATAAATTGAAAGGGTTTCAGAGAAATGCAGGGTGGGGACAGTACAAGGCTATTAGAGAATTGGTTATGATAGCAAATGATTGGGAATAATCTAAATTATTAATTTCTAAATTAATAATCTATTTCCAATTAATCTAAATGCCCATCAATAGTAGATGACTAACAAATTGTGATATAGTCATATTATGGCAGATTAGGAGCCATAAAATAAAAAGATTTTTCCTAAGCTTATATTGAAAATTAGTTGCAAAAGCAAGTTATAGAGGAATATATATTATATGATACTTTGTTTAGAAAGGAGAGATTATATGTGCACATGTATATATATATATATATATATTTGCTTATTTGTGCAATTTTTTTTCTTTTAGGATACATAAAAATCTAACATTATTAGGATAAAAAATACCTAATGCATGTGGGGTTTAAAACCTAGATGATGGGTTGATGGGTGCAGCAAACTACCATGTCACATGTATACCTATGTAACAAACCTGCACATTCTGCACATGTATCCCAGAACTTAAAAAATAAATTACTCAGTGTAAATTGGAAATAAAAATCTGCTAACATTGATTGTTAACACTTGTAATTTGAACCATGTGATTGTAAAACTTTTTTTAAAAAAAGTAAATACAGTTTAAAAACATTAAATTATAAATAAAAGGATATAGATGCCAGAATTTTGTCTGGATTTAAACTTGGATCCCCTAATTCCAGCTGTGTAAATGTGAGTAATTTCATTTAACTCTTGTGAATCATAGTCCTCATCTACAAAATGGGGTTAATACATAGTGCCTACTCCACATCTTTTGGAAGAGATTAAATGAGATCATATATGGAAAGCATTTTCTGACAAATGATAGCACTCAAATGATGTCATTATTTTTATGCATTTCAATGGGCTTATTTCCCTGGTTTAAATAATCCTTTCTTTTTTTAAAGTGGCCCAGAATTCTAACTGGGGAATTTTAAGAATTGTCCGTTTCCCACCAGCCAGGAATTATAAGGAAACTGGAACATGAAAAATCTACTTATGTTGAATTCCAAAGTCCTTTTTAAAGAGATTTTTGCTGTGGTTAGCAGGTTCCGTACTCCTTGAAATGGAATTTCTCACTCTATGAATTTGAAATCTTGAAGGTTTCAAGTGACCTCCTAATTGTTCAATGTAATTTTTTTCTCTGTTTTCATTCTTTAAACATTTTTTTTTAGTTTTTAATTTTTCTGGGTACATAGTAGGTATATATATTTATGGGGTACATTAGATTTTGGAATGGACATGGCATATATAATGATCACATCATGGAAAATGGGGTATCCCCTAAGTATATATCATTTGTGTTACAAACAACTCAATTATACTGTTAAGTTATGTTAAAATATGCAATAAATTATTTTTGACTAGTCCCCTTGTTGTGCTATCAAATACCAGGTCTTATTCATTCTAATTATTTTGTTTTCATACCCATTAATTATCCCCACCTATCCTTTCCCACTCCAACTAGCCTTCTCAGCCTCTGATAACCATTCTTCTATTCTCTGTCTCCATAATTTCAATTGTTTTGATTTTTAGATCCCACAAATACGTGAGAACTTGGGATGTTTGTGTTTCTGCACCTGGCTTATTTCACTTAACACAATGATCTCCATTTCCATTCATGTTGTTGTAAATGACAGGACCTCATTCTTTTTTATTGTTGAATAGTGCTCCATTATGTATAAGTACCACATTTTTTAAAATCCATTCATCTGTTGATGTACACTGAGGTTGCTTCCAAATCTTGGCTGTTATGAACAGTGCTGCAACAAACATGGGAGTGCAGATATCTCTTTGATACACAGATTTCTTTTGGGTTTGTACCCAGCAGTGGAATTGCTGGATCATATGATAGTTCCATTTTTAGTTTTTATGAGGAACCTCCAAACTGCTCTTGATAGTGGTTGTACTAATTTACATTTTCACTAACAGTGTACCATGGTTCCCTTTTCCCCACATCCTCGTCAGCATTTGTTATTGTCTGTCTTTTGGATGTAAGTCATTTTAACTAGGGTGATATATCTCTTTGTAGATTTGATTTATCTGATGGGCACTGATGTTGAGCATCTTTTCGTATGCCTGTTTGCCATTCATATGTCTTCTTTTGAGAAATGTCTATTCAAATCTTTAGCCCATTTTTAAATCAGATTATTAGTCTTTTTCTTACACAGTTGTTTGAGCCCGTTATATATTCTGGTGATTCATCCTTATCACATAGGTAGTTTGCACATATTTTCTCCCATTCTGTGGGTTTCTCTTCACTTTATTGGCTGTTTCTTTTCCTGTGCAGAAGCTTTTTAACTTGATGTGATTTCAGTTGTCTATTTTTGCATTGAATGCCTGTGCTTATGAGGTATTACTCAAGAGTTTTTTGCTCAGACCAGTGTCCTAGAGAATTTCCTCAATGTTTTCCTCAATGTCCTAGAGAGTTTCCTCAGTGTTTTCTTTTAGTAGTTTCATAGTTTGAAGTCTGATATTTAAGTCCTTTATCCATTTCAATTTGATTTTTGTATATGGTGAGAGATAGTTTTATTCTTTTGCATGTGGATATCCAGTTTTCTCAGCAACATTTATTGCAGAGACTGTCTTTTCCCTAGTGTATGTTCTTGGCACCTTTGTCAAAAATGAGCTCACTGTAGGTATTTTGAGACAGTGTTTCACTCCTGTTGCCTAGGCTAGAGTGCAGTGACACAGTCATGGCTCTCTGCAACCAGTACCTTCCAGACTCAAGCAATTCTCCTGCCTGTGCCTCCCATGTAGCGGGACTACAGGTATGTGCCCCCACACCCAGATAATTTTTGTATTTTTTGTAGAGACAGGTTTTCACCATGTTGCCCAGGCTGGTCTCTAACTGCTGAGCTCAGGTGATCCACCCACCTCAGCCTTTCAAAGTGCAGGGATTACAGGCTCTTTCAGCACTTTAAATACGTCACACAATTCTCTCTTGGTATGTAAGGTTTCCACTGAAAAGTCCACTGCCAGATATATTGAAACTCCCTAGTATATAATTTGTTTCTTTTCTCTTGCTGCTTTTAGAATTCTTTATTTATCCTTGACCTCTGGGAGTTTGAATATTAAAAGCCTTGAGGTAGTCGACTTTGGGTTAGATCTGCTTGGTGTTCCATAACCTTCTTATATTTGATTGTTGATATCTTTCTCTAGGTTTGGAAAATTCTGTATTATTTTCCCTTTGAATAAACTTTCTACCCCAATTTCTCTACCACCTCTTTAAGGGCAATAACTCTTAGATTTGCCTTTTTCAGGCTATTTTCTAGATCTTATAGCCATGCTTCATTGTATTTTATTCATTTTTTTTCCTGCTCTATGTATTTTCAAATAGCCTTTCTTCAAGGTCACTAATTCTTTCTTCGGCTTGGACAATTTTGCTATTAAAAGACTCTGATGCATTCTTCAGTATATCAATTGTATTTTTCAGCTCCAGAGTTTCTGCTTGATTCTTTTAAATTATTTCAATCTCTTTGTTAAATTTATCTAATAGAATTCTGAATTCCTTCCCTGTGCTGTCTTGAATTTCTTTGAGTTTCCTCAAAACAACTATTTTGAATTATCTTTCTGAAAGGTGACATATCTCTGTTTCTCTGGGATTGGTCCCTGGTGCCTTACTTAATTCATTTGGTGAGGTCATGTTTTCCTGAATAGTCTTGATATGTGTAGATTTTCTTCTGTGTCTGAGCATTGAAGAGTTAAGTTTATTGCAGTTTTCACAGTCTGGGCCTATTTTGTATCCATCCTTCTTAGGAACGTTTTTCAGATATTCAAAAGGACTTGGGTATTGTGATATAAGTTGTATCTGCTTTGGGGGCACCCTAAACCCAGTAATATTGTGATTCTTACAGACTCATAGAGGTACTACCTTGATGGTCTTGGACAAGATCCTGAAGAATTCTCTGAATTATCAGGTAGAGACTCTTGTTTTCTTGCCTTGCTTTCTCCCAAACAGACAGTCTCTCTCCCTCTGTTCTGTGCTACCTGGAGCTGGCAGAAGCACTCCTACGGCCACCAGCACTAGGGCTGCACTGGGTCTCACCTAAGACCTACTGTAACCATTCCCTGGCTACTGCCTATGTTCACTCAGGGCTCTGAAGCTCTATAGTCTGCAGATGGCAAAACTAGTCAGGCCTGTGTCCTTCTTTTCAGGGAGACAAGTTCTCCCAGGCCCCAGGTTAGGTCGAGAGGTGCCGTCTGGGAGCCAGGGACAAGAGTCAAAATCCTTAGAAGTCTACATGGTATTGTATTTTACAGCAGCTGGGCTGGCACTCAACCCACAAGACCTAGTCCTTCCCACTCCTCTCTCCCCTTTCCAAAGGCAAGGGAGCTTTACCCTGTGGCCACCACCACCACCTTAGACCCGAGGGGAGTACTGCCAGACTACGGCTGATGTTCCTTTAAGGCACAAGGACTCATCAGTCAGCTTGTGGTGAATGGTGCCTAGCCTAGCACTCATCCTTTAGGGCAGTGGACTCTACTCTAGCCCAAGGAAGGTTGAGAAATGCTGTTCAAAAGCCAAGTCCTGGAACTAAGGACCCCAAGAGCCTGTTTGGTGCTCTACCGTTCTTGGTCCCAAGCTGGTATCTAAGCTGCACCTTAGGGGCCAAGCTAGTATTTAAGGTGCAAGACAAAGTCCCTTTACTTTTCCTTCTCCTTTTCTGAAGGAGCTGAAGGAGTATCATCCGATATCCACCACAGCTGGGAATGTGCTTAGTCTCACCCAACACCTTTGATATAGTACTTGGGTTTTACATCTGGTTATTCAGGATCCAAGGGATCTTCAGTTTGCAGGTGATTAATCCTGTGAGAACTGGGTCCTTCCCTTCAAGGCAGTGGGTTCCCTTCTGGCTCAAGGTATATCTAGACTTGTTGTCCAAGAGGTAGGGTCTGGAATGGAGGCCTCACAGCTCTGACCAGTGCCCTCTCTAGATGTGGCTGAGCTGGTATCCAACATGCAAGACAAAGTCCTCCCCACTCTTCATTCTCCTCTCCTTAAACAGAAGGGAGGGGTCTCTCTGGAGCCACGAGCTCTGCAGCTTGGGGTTAAGGGAAAGGTAAGGCCAGCACTCCCTCACCTGCCACAGCTGGTGTCTCAGTGAGTCCTCAAGGCCACTATCCCTGGGCTCAGGTCAGCATTAGGACTCACCTAGAAGTTGCAACCCTTGTGGCCTAGACTGCCTTTAAAGTGTATTTGAAGCCCAAGAGCACATTAGCCCATGGTGGTGAGGCTGTGGGAACTCAAGTTCAGATGCTGGGATCAGGGATTCCCCCTCTGGCTAAGGCTAGCTTAAAAGTTGCCTTCGTGGTTGGACATCAGCTGAATTTGGTCTGGTTTTGTTTTCTGCTATAACAGGGCAGAACTGTGTTCAATGCCTCACAATTGCTGTACTCTCCCTGTCCTCAGTGCACAGAAATGCTCTCTGCATGGCCCTGCAGCTGACGGGATGGGGGAGGAGTCACATCAGTGAGTCCAGACTGGTTTTTCTACCTTTTCAGTATCTCTTTCAGTGACATGAAGTTAAAACCAGGTACTGTGGGTGTTTACCTGATTTTTGTTTCTTATAAAGGTGCTTTTTAGGTGTGTAGATAGTTGTTAAATGGGTGTCCTTGTGCGAGGGACAGTCAATGGAGCCTGCTATTCTGCCATCTTGCTCTTCCCCCTCGTCCTGAAAAGAATGAACATTAATATTAAAAATACACTAATACAAAACTAAAACTTGTGGCTCCTTATGTTAGGGCAACAAAGTTTTCTTAAATTATTGATTGGCTCTTAATAAAATTATATTTTTAATTAAAAATTAAAAATTACATCTTTTAAATTGTATAATCTGTTGGTTTTTGAAACTTCTCAGATATATATCTCAGAAGTTCAATTTTTGCTGTACCTTGCTGCATGTGATTTGCAGTCATACGTTATTGCCTTCTATTCTTTCTCCTCTTAAAAAGATACATTTTTATTTTTGTTTGACTGGGATGATAACTCTTCCCTTCAGCCTTTTTGTCAATCCCAATGGTTTTTTTCTCTGGTTCTAACTTTACTGTCATAGCTTGATGCTGAAATGTTTATCTTGAAGGTCCTGAAAAGCAGTGTTTTCCTTACATGTAACTTGATTCTGTGCACTTGGCTTTGCTCGGTATGTCTAAATTGGTCAGTGTAACCAGGAAATGTCCCAACTTGTTACTAACAGCCATATATCTCCCAGTTCAAGGTACTAGTTCTCTTGTTTACATTCCTCTAAAATATAACATGTACTCATAACCCTGAACATGCTCTTTCCATGCCTAAATTCAAGTATCCTTTTCATCAGTTTTGACTTCCAGGTTATCCAAATGGGCTTCACAGAAGGAGACGTAATCATGACACAGGAAGTTTTTCTTGACCTTTTTGGTAACTGGCCTAAAAAATAAAGATTTTACATTTTATCAAGATAATTCCTGTATTGTCTTATTTAGATTTTTTAATTACTTGGGAAAACTGAGCTTTCAAAGGTTAAGGTTTTTGTGTAAGTCTTTTGATTATTGCTCTGGTTAAATAGTTATTTTACAGTGACCTGTGATTCTGTTTTGATTAAGTGTTTTAAACCTTTTGACATTTTTGGCAGGTTTCTCCAGGATTAATATCCTAAATTAAGTCTTTTGGGTCTAAAATTAACTTTTGGATTTTCCAACTGGGCTTCTGAGAAACCTCACAAAATGTTTCTCATCTTGTAGAGATATTAAATGATTAGATTATTTGGTAAATTATATGTAAAATATTATCAAATGATAGATGACAGTAAATCTGTAAGCTTTTGTCATCCACAGTTATTGTTCTAAATTTTTCTTAGAAACATTTGCAGTCAGCTTCAGTGTAAAATTGCTTTTCATGAAAAGAGTCTAATAAGTATGGGTATACAGAGGAGACAAAAAAGAATAATAGTGCAATTAATGAAAGGCTATGCATATGTATGTCCTGGTTTTATTTAATGATTATCATGGTTTTTTTCAATCCGTAATTCGCTTTGATTTTATTAAGTATATTCTGGTATATATAATCTGTAGTATCCTTGTGGTGGTTCTGTTGAATGTTATGTTAGGTGCAGGAAAAGGCAACGTTGTGTGAATAGGCAAAACTTCACTTCTGCTGAAAACCAAAGCACATTTCAAAGCCAATTCAGATTCAGTGGAAGAGGAGATAGTCTCCACTCATTTATGGAGAAACAGTAGAGAATTTGTGGCAGTCTCTAACCGTCTACTCTTTTCTTTCAGGCTATCTACTTTCACTTAAACTTCTCTCATTTGACAGACCCAGCCCCCTTCTGCTTATCAAATCCCTTCCTTTGTATAGTTTTGAATTACGTGAGCTAAATGGGAAATTGCATGAAGTTTGGGAGGTGGAAATGAAGTAGTAATCCTTACTCTCTGAAGGTCTCTATTATTAGCTGTGGTGACCTCACTCTCTCCCACTCCATGTTCAGCTCCTACACAATTGCTGATCCTGCTAACCACGAGTGGCCCCAAATCCCTCACTAGACACCTGGCTGAAGACCCACAGAGTCAACCATTTCTTAAGGACTTCTCCACCAGCTTACCCTTTGTAGTTCCACCTCAGTGCCTGCACTTGCTGACTTTTTACATTGACTGATGTGTGTCTCCTCTGATTCTTCTCCTCCCTCTTTCAATCCTGTCCTTAGCCATTGCCTCCTCCAATTATGAAAGGCCTAATTTCTATAACAAATCCCTTATCTTATAACTCTTCAGATCTCAGCTTCCCTGATTAATCCCTGACAGATACACCAGATAACTATCTTCTTCAAAATCTTTATAACAGATTTTTAAAATATCTGAAATGCAACACTTAGAATGATACAAAGAAGAGTTATAGAACATTATTGATTTTGTTTTTATTGCAATAAAGTTCTGGGGCCAATTATGTTGAGTGAAAAATATGTACAAAACAATATAGACAAAAGTATTGATTGACTTTGTTTGTATAGAGACTATACCATATACTGAGGAGAAAACTGAAATCAATTGAATAATCCCTTACCAAAAGTCACCTGCCTAATTAACTTTTATTTATAAATAACTCTATTATTTATAATCTCAGCACCTTAACACATAAAGGTTTGCTTTTGCTCTCACTATGTGTCCAGCATAGGCCACATTGAAGATTTGCTGTATAGCGTCACTTGGGTGCCCACACCAATGGAGGCTCTACCATCTTGTACCTGTGCCATCTGGCACAGGAAGCCTTATAGTGGAAGAGACAACTGGCGAGTTGAGCTCCTATTCTTCTATACTTTTGCTCAGAAGTGACACATTTCACTTACTTTCCAGCCAGAATTATTCACATGGGTCTATCTAACTGCAAAGAGGCAGGGATATGTGAGGCAGAAGATGGAATGTTTGATGAGGGGAACTCACTCTGCCATAGAGAGGGAACAAAGATTAAAACCTGAAAGATATTTTCACAAAGTATCTTTAAGTACAAGTAAATAATCAACTTTGGGAAGACTCTAATGAAAAGAGTGATTTAAATTAAGTTGACCAATTATTATGGCTAGATGCTTCCTTGAAAAATGAGGACCATTGAGGCAAGATGCAAAGAATATGTTAAATATGGATTAGTGTTTATAGTCAGACCCCCTGGTAAAAGCAGAAAGTTAGAGGTTGATGATTAAATGCTGGAAATTAAGTGCCTATGGGAAAGAATTCTCATATATGTAAGACAATAATGAGAAGAGCAGCTTAAAATCGGTTACCTAACAGAGTTAAGGTGGGATGGCTGATGAGAAGGGCTTTAACTATGGATTAGTAATTTGGCTCTGCAGGTTAAAAAAAACTCCTTGTAGATTCTGGAGTGTGTGTACCTGGCCAACTCTTTAAAAAAAAAAAAAAATATTGCAACCATGTGAAGAGTAGAGAGATAGGGCTGATCGTCATATACATTAGTATGTTCTTACAGAATATTAAAATCTCATATCTGGTTGGGTGCAGTAATCTCAGTACTTTGAGAGGCCAAGGTGGGTAGATCACTTGAGGTCAGGGGTTTGAGACCAGCTTGGCCAATATGGCAAAATCCCATCTCTACTAAAAGTACAAAAATAAGCTGGGCGTGGTGACACACACCTGTAGTCTCAGCTACTTGGGAGGCTGAGGCAGGAGAATCGCTTGAATCCGGGAGGCAGAAGTTGCAGTGAGCCGAGATCATGCCACTGCACTCCAGCCTGGGTTGACTCAGTCTAAAAAAAAGAAATTCATATCTGCTGTGAAGCAATTTGTTTCTTCCTGAAACAAACTGTAAGTTTGTCTGCTGGGTTATATATAGTCTCAAGTTCCTGGGCAAATATTCCCTTGACCAAGCAGCTAAGTCTTGCTGATCTAGGTGTAGGTGGCCTCAGTTCTCAGTCCTAATAGTTGAGTTGTTGATAAAAGCGGTTTTAAATCTCACAAGGAAAGTTTGTAGAGAGAATAATAAGACTTAGCTGTGAATTAACTGCAAAAGGGTTGAAGGAGTCTAAATTGAGAATCAATTTAGGAACTTGGAGGATAAGACAATGCTGTGTGGGAAGAGTCTGTGATCTTTACTGCTAAAATAAATGACCTAGAAAAATTATAGGGCCTCATGGTTATGAAATGAAAAACCAAAAATTTAGTATTCAGTCTCAAATAATTGATAGTTGAGATCCTGTGAATGAGTGAATGTAGAAGGAAAAAGAATAGGAGCAAAAGCAGTGGAAAAATAAAGAAGACTTGCAAATGACCTCAGGGATGATAGTAGCTAATAGGCAGTAAAGAAAAATAGATTAATGCCAGAAAGGGAAAGAAGATAAGGAGGAGAGTACTATTATGGAAGCTACACGCGTAAGGTAGATTTATAGGTATAAAATTAAAGGGTTAAATGCTTGGCTGTAGTCTAGTATAAGAGTTTTATTTCACAAATTGGAAAACTGAGATTAAGAATGACTGATTTAATCAAGACCATTCAACTGGTTACCAGCAGAGCTAGGATTTAAACCAGGTCTTAGTTTTTGTCTGGCCTGTGTAACACAATGACTGGCCACTTCTGTGCAAATGAGACATTAATATGTATAAACACTTAGAAGACAGTGCTGGCTTTGCCCTGGAGGAAAGTAATCAATGACTCTCAACTTAACACTTGCTGAAAAGTTAGGACAAAACAGAGCTGAAAGTGCTTGCCCTGAGGAATGAAATTGTTGAGGAGAGTAAGAGGGGTGGATAGAGACTTCCTATTTGCATAGCTTAGGGAGGCTGGGCTGATAATTAAGAGGCATTTGTTTGTGTTTACGTCATCTTAGCTGAATTAAGGTTCAAGCTTTTTTAAATGAACAATGTATATAGAACTCTCCAGTTTTATTTCCTACAGATTTTCTTGTGGCATAGCCTGTCAAAATTCAACCTTAAAAAGGTCAAACCTATTATAAAGCAAAAGTGTATGAAATTTTTCCCTGTTCGTTCTTTACACTTTCTGCCTTAATTTTGAATGGTTAACTGGAAACCCACTTCAACTTCAAATGCCCAATTCTAGTTGAAGACAAATGCTCCATGTAACAATGGTTAGCTGTCTGTCAGACCTGCTCAGCAAGGCATGTCTTTCCTTATTTGGGGGAACCTTGTGAATGAATTTAACCAATAATACCTAGTTCATCAAAGTAGGGGAGGGAGGTTGGCTTTCAGCTTTGCTGTCAGTAGATCAAGTAGGAAGTAGTCCTTTAACAGTTTCCTCTGTTAGTGTTAAAAATTTCTTTGAACTAAGGTGCCTGTTTCTTACTGTAATTATGAAGGTCCCACTACTGTTGTCAGCCCCCAAATAACCCTCAAATCTGTTTTGTTTGCAGGTATAAGGCTAGGTACTTACACACACAACAGTCTTTTGGGGGCAAGTTTACACTTCTCTCTGCCTACTACCAGGGCTTGTGTTCTCAATCAGGGAAATCCTGGACCCTTTATTTTATTTACTAGCCACTATCCTTAGTGCGAAACACATTTTATTGGGAGGCCATTGTTTTCAACTCAGTTCCTGCACTAGGCCCCAACAGACCAGACCAAACTATATAGGGTTTACTTATGCAAAATGCTACATAATCTAGTGAAATTTTAAGAAAACTGCTAAATCCCTAAGCAGACTTGTTTTCCCTGAAAACAGGAGATTCAAAGCAACCAATTAGGTTGCTTAGAAAAAGCACAGTCAACCTGAGTTAGCATAATAAGGAAATTCTCTCTGCTGTAACACTTACAAGAAAAGTAGCCTAAAGTAACCTAATGTTAACCAATCCAATTTGCTCCATTCTGTTTCCTTGTTCCCATCTTACAAAAACCAACTGTTCTACCATGACCAGTGGAGCACTCATTCTATTTTGTAGTTTAAAATGCTGCCCAATTCTAGAATTGCAAATAAAAACCAATTAGATCTCTAAATTTGTTGCAATTTTGTCTTTTGATGTTAGGTAAAACTCTCTAGTCTTCACTTTTCTCCATTTTAAAATTGAGCTAGTAATAGAACTTGTGCAAGAGTACGTTGAAGATTAAATTAGATCACATTTGTGAAGCCTTCCATATATTGACAAATTTGATGACAGCTTCAACACTAATACATGGTGGAAATTGGATTTACACTCAGTTCTGTATCTTTTCTCCACAGTAAATATAATATCTGGTTCATAAATGTAGCTGTTATTATGGCTATAATTGTGTGCAAAACATCTGCAATTCTTGTGGAACTGCAAAAGTTAATTAGACTCCACTCTCCTCTGTAACACCATAGCACATTACAATGCAGTTAAAGAGAGGGGCTATTCATAAAGTGACAAAGGCTACACAGCAGGCTTTAATATGTGCCAACTGAACGGTGGACAT
This sequence comes from Ateles fusciceps, assembly GCA_036589455.1. Lineage (NCBI taxonomy): Eukaryota > Metazoa > Chordata > Mammalia > Primates > Atelidae > Ateles > Ateles fusciceps. Next base: position 8,123,760 of record JAZHEH010001266.1, on the reverse strand, counting down.
TGGCTGTGTGAAGGAAACTGAAACTATTTCATCTCAAAACATACTTTTTAAACATATTTAAAGATGGCTATTCAGAGGAGCTGAAAATACAAGAATAACTAAAAAGTTGTCTTTTGAAGGGAGATTTGCATCTGTAGAGGAAATAGTAAAGTAAACAACAGATGCAAACAGACTTTCTCTGCAGTCCCCCTTGTACATATCTAGAAACTTTTAAAGGTCTGACAGAAATATTTACTACTGGCTACCATCTATTTCTTCTGAGAGCTGCTACCTGTGAGATTTAATCTATACCTTATTTAGGGAGGAGAACAGGGGCTGGAGGCAGGGAACCTAAGGATTTCCTAGAACTAAATCAAATGGAAACAGGTCAGCTATGAGCAGAAACATTCTCTTCATTTACATAAGGCCTACACTGAGTAAATGACTTTGTGGCTTTACTTCATCCTCCTCATTTACATAGGGTGTACACCAAGAAAGTAACTTTGTAACTTCACTTTAGCCTCTTCGTTTACATAAGGCTTACACGAAGTAACCAATGGAAACCTCTAGAGGGTATTTAAACCCCAGAAAATTCTGTAACTGGGCTCTTGAGCCTGCTCATCCCACTCCAACTCTGTGGAGTGTACTTGCATTTTCAACAAATCTCTGCGTTTGTTGCTTCATTCTTTCCTTGCTTTCTGTGTACGTTTTGTCCAATTCTTTGATCAAGACTGCAAGAACCTAGATACCCTCTACTAGTACCATTATCTGTATAAAAAGAATGCCTTTTCTGCCGGTCTTTCCTCTTCTCTTCTTCCCATAACCTGTCTTTGCCATGATCCAATCCTCTATTCTTTCTATAACTTCAAGATGATACAAAAGTGTCAGCATCTTGCTTTCTTTGGGTTTTTATATTTTGTATGAATCTTATGCGCATGTGTGCATGTAATAAAATCTGTATGCTCTTTTTCGTGGTAATCAGTCTATTAGTTTGTTTTACAAACTGAAATTATTAAATCTTCAAGGGAAAATTTTAAACTTCCCTATGTGTGTTAAGATTCATATTGAAGGATACATTATCTAAGACTGATGTGCACAGGCAAACTTCATGAAGAAAGAACTTGAGCTAGACTTAGAAGGGTTGGTCAATTGTGAATGAAAAAGTAAGAATATTCCCAGCAGGAGTTAAGTACAAGCGGAGGACCTTGTAATGACCAGGGAGATTTGGCTGCTGGAGTGATTGGGTAGAGAAATAATGAGAAATACATAGAGAGAAGCAGTGATGAATGGATGGTAGAGCACTTTGCATGCCAGGCTAGAAGTTTGACTTTTCCATGAACAATGGTAAATTGATAAAGTGGCTACTGGTTTTGCATATGTATTTTATCTTCTGATCAAATTTTCTTAAAAATGCTGTCTGAAGTTGTACCATCAACTGGCATTGGCCCAAATCTTATTAATTAGCTAAAAATCACAATTTCTCTAAGTTTAGTTAGATTTATCTCTCCATCTGTTTTACAGTGAAAGCAGAAATCAAAAATGCAGATTTGAAACCCCCTTAGAAAATATTTAAATAAACTACAACAACAGAAAAATTTTGAACAAAAATTTTTTTGGCCGAATCATGTTTAATAGGAAAAATAAAACAAATCTTTATTTATAGAATAATTAAAAATTGTTTATGTAGAATATTTTCTTTAATATTGTTAGGATAAGGCTATATTAAATTTAAGGTCTAGAAACACAATATTGTCATTGTTCTCTGCTAGTTTTCTATAGATTCTAACTTTGTTCACATTATAGGTGATTCCTAAAACTAATCATAGATATCACTTGATTAAACAAAACCAACACTACTCCTAAGCCTACACATTCACACCCTTTCTATCATATTCTGTCATTCTTTTCTTTTCTATTTTAACAAATTGAACAATCATCTAGGATTTTTTCAGTCTGGTAAGGGTTTACAGGAATACATTCAGCTCTGTATTTAAAGCTCACCAACAATTTGTCTTTATAAGTCTCTATTTTTAGAGGTTTATCACTTAGCAAAATAAAAATACTGTTATAGTTTAAAATGTGGTGAACATGAACTCTGTCAAGACAAGATGGTCACACAAGCTTTTGTTTCTCTTTAAAACAGGTTATTTTGACTACATGTTAGTTTCAGAAAAGCTGAGTTAAAATCAGAGATTGTCATTTTTACACTTACTCTCTCACAGCTACTAAAATAGCTCCACTTAATTGAGTAAAACCATTTTAGGTCACTACGCTTTTAGGTGGCGGGAAATATATATAGCAAGAACAAGAACTTGTCATTTTAAAAGTAGATAAATTCTGAAAAGTAATAGGTTGCTGATTGACTACAAATATACATATACTAAGAAGAGTTTAAATAAGGGTTATTTCTTGATAATATATTTTGTGCCATCTCAGAGTCATAAACTCTTTTATTCAAAATTCACTACAGTCATCTATACGTGGATATACCTTTTAATATATTTTCATTTTTTAATTCCCAGAGGCTAACATTTATTTAAAGAGTATTAAAAGGATATTGTTTGGTTGTCAGATTTAATATAAACATTTTTCTTATTCAAAGGAGAAAGATCATTGTTAACAATATTATGACAAAAAGCTGTTTATTAGTAAATTGTAGATATTTGGTCATTTAAATTATATTGATAATGTTACTTATAGTTTATAAAGCTGAATAGCTTTTAAATCACATTCTAAGAAGATTTTGTAACTTTACCTTCACAGTGATAAGGAAAACAGAAAAATGTTATTTCCGTTTTACAGTAAATAGAAATAGAAGTTTCAAAATTCTTAATTCCTTTTATTCAGTCACTCTTACCTTTCCCAGTAGTCTATTATGAAATCAGGGTCTATTTCGGGACATAAATAATTCATTGCTTTTTTCTGGCATCAACAGTTCTCTCTCCTCACGTCATTCATGGACCTAATATTAGCTGGGGAATGAGGTTGAGACATTGCTTCTCTAAACAATGGGAGCACTAGCATCTTGCTATCCCTCAGCCAAGAGAGCTAGGTTGCCAGAAGCAGAAGGTGGGAGCTACCCTAGCTGTTTAGTCAATTTCCTCTGTCCTTATTTTGTTTACACTTGCTTCCTGGATTAATATTCTATTTTCAAGTTCCTTTCATTTTCTCCCTTATATTACTGTCAATTTCTAAATTACCTGATTATGCTGTGAACACAAAAACATTCAACAGTTTAAGGCAGGTTTTGTTTCGTGTCTGTAGTTAGTAATACTGCTGCAGTGGTTGTTATAGTAACCAGTTCTCTTCAGCAGGGAAAAAGTATGGACATTTGACAATGCTTAAGATTTAATAGAATGAGATAAAATTTCTAAATTTTATATTTTAATAAAAGATGAATCCAGGGTAAATGCTGTCTCTTAAAGTCTCTATTTTTAAGTAAACAGTAAGTTTAAAGCAGGTGCTATCTACTCTTTTTCCTAAATTAACCTGGATAAATTCAGTCTCCATCAGGCACTTTAATTGGTTTATGTAGTTATTCTCCAAGTGCATATTCATTATTTCACACAAAAGTACCCGAGTGCTGTGGTTTGAATATTTGTCCCCTCCAAAACTCATGTAGACATTTAATCCTTAATATGGCAGTATTGAGAGGTGAAGCCTTTAAGAGATAATTGGATCATGAGGGCTCTAACTTCATGTATACATTAAGCCCTTTATGGATTAATAAACTAATGGTTTATCATGGGATTGGTACTGATGGCTTTATAAGAAGTGTAAGCAGAATAAGAGAGACCTGAGTTAGCACACTCAGCTCCTGTGCCATGTGATGCCCTGCCCCACCTTAGGACTCGGCAGAGTCCACAATAGCAAGAAGGCCCTCACCAGATGTCAATCCTCAACCTTGATATTAAGGCTAAAGCAACTCCACTTTGCGTGCTAACCTGCCATGTTTGCTTCTGATTAACCCCTATTTCAGGAAGGCCTGTAAGATTTCCAGTTTATTGTTCCTTATGTAAGAGCACATATTTACCATAAATCTTGCCCTTAAATCAAACAACATTTGATATTGTAATACTTCAATTGTCCTACACACCCCTTCTGAGTCGCCCATTCCCTATGGTAGATAAGCCCTGGGTCTGGGGGTATAATGGCATGGGGATCCACCATCTGGTCTCTCTACTGCCTGAGACACAAACATAACTTCTGTTCATACATTCCTATTAAATATTTCTTTCTAAGAAACTAGATTTGTCAGCCTCTTTCTTCAGCCTCTCGGCTTCCTTGGACTTTGGGTGTAGGTTTACATAGGCCTACCTGCTACAGAACACTTGGATTTCTCCAGCCTCCATAACCGTATTAAGCAAATTCCTTTTTGTTACAAATCGTTGTTTTAGGCATTCTGTTATAAGCAATAGAAGACAAACTATGATACCAAGTTATCCAGAAAAATGAGCACATTCCATAAAGCCAATTTTGTATGATGTGGCCACTCAGAGCATACAAGAGCAAGCTTTGCAGTGAACACTTCCGTCTTTTGCTTCTTCTGTTTTATTTTTTATTTTAATAATATTTTCTATTGGTTTGAAAAGGTCTTTCCTCTTTTTATTCTCAACTGTCTCCTAGAAGTAGCACCATTAACAGATCAATTTTTATGCAATTATAAGAATATGAATATTTATAGCTGTGCTGTGCTTAAATCAATGTTTATACAAAAAATAGGACTCAAATATTTCTGTTTCATCATAGGGACTTTTTATTTACCTAATATATCATGAAATAATTTCTATTTTTAAAGCTATATTTTATTAAAATAAAGAGTGTGTGGTATGTTCTGCCGTAATTTATGTAAATAGTTCCTATTAATGAAGAGGTAGGTGCTTTCTAACTTATTGCCCTGATGAATCAGTGTTCTGAGCGCTCTCATCCCCAAAGTAAGTATTGACAGAAGAGGAATTGCTGCATCTTGGGATAGGAAATCTCATATTTTATAGAAATATTTATAAATTGCAGTGGGCCGAGATTGTGCCACTGCACTCCAGCTTAGGCTACAGAGTGAGACCCTGCCTCAAAAAAAAAAAAAAAGTATAAGTTAAAATTATAAATGAATCAACTGACTTAACTGCCATCCAAAAGATGTCACATTTCACCCTGCCATTAATGATATATAAATGTGCTAATTTCTTCATACCTTTATCAATGACAGATACTATCTCTCTCTCAAAAATATATCGCTTATCTCGTAGGCAAAAAAAAAATTGTTACATTGATGCCTTTACTTACACTTCCCCTTTTTTGGTTTAAGCCAGGTGTGGTGGTTTGCACCTGTAATTCCAGATACCTGGGAGGCTGACACAAGAGAGTTGCTTGAACCCGGGAGGCAGAGATTGCAGTGAGGTGAGATAGTGTCACTGCACTCCAGCCTGGGCAGCAGAGGAAAACTCTGTTTCAGTAATAAACATAACATTTTCTAAGGTGTTATATCTGTTCAAATAACAGAAAATTTAACATTTTTGTTGGCTGACTCTATCCAAATACCTTACTAAATGACTATGTTAGCTATTGTTATATTTTACAAAGTACTCTTTAATGAAAATGTTTCTTATATTTTGCCATTTAAATGCATGCTGCCGTAAGTTTCTGTATGATATATTTTATCAAGTTAAGCAAGTTGTTTTTCTTATGTTAAAATACTTAAAAGCACTTGTTTGGTGTTAAGAGTGGAATTGTATGAACTTCTTTTCAAGTGAAAGCTGATTATATAAAATTCTAGTCCCAGCAACATAAAGCATAAACTCTGAATTGAGTATATAACATTTTGAGGACACTGAACAACATAAAAACAGATAGAAACTAGAGGAGTTTGGTCCCTGAAAGACTGGCAAGGCACTTAGTGAGATCTTTTACATTTATATGGCTTTTCCCCTACAGTACTCTGTAGTCTAAAAGATGGGAGATTTAGAAATGAGTTAAAACAAAAAAATCACTCTTTGCCTGACCCCTAAATATACATATGTAGGCACAATTCCAAGGAGCTCAGCAGAAAGCAGTAGCTTGAGGATTAAAACAAAACAAAACAAAACAAAAACTAGGCATATATTTCACCTTCTGCATAATTAAGGGGACATAGAGTTTAGAATATGACCTCTACCAAGTTAGAGATGGTGTGTAAATGTCTTGGTTTTGCAGTGGAAACTTTTAAGAGTCACGAGTTAATAGTAAACACTGTGTAACAGAACAAAGGGATTTACCTTGGACTAAGGGCTAAACTGAAATAGACAAGCATTAATAAAATACAAAATCAAGTCTCCAAAATTTTAGTGTGGTCTGTACATAATTTAATAGAGCAGAACTTTTGCATTTTGAGGACAATAACAATATAGCCTGTAAAATGTGTCATCCACCATAATTAGGATACAGTAAGCAGAAAATTACTAAACATGCCAGGGACAGGGTTATGCAACCTGTAATATCCAAGGGGAAAAACAATGAGTAGAAAAACGACCACTATGACTCAGAATTGTAATTGGAAAATAGGACATTACAGGCAAGGAGTGTCTTCATAAGTGAACATGAGGATTGGGAAATGTCAGGAAAGAAATAGAAATTATGAATAAACCAAATGGAAATTTTATTGAAAAGTACATTAACTGTGATGAAAAATTAACTGGATTAGAGATTAGAAATAGAAAAAAGAATTGGTAAACTTAGAAACAGATTTTTATACTTTATTCTACCTGAGGAATGGAGAGAAAAAAAAAATCTTAAAAGACATGAGGGGCAATAAGGAGAATTTATTAAAATTGCAGAAGGAAAAAAGAATGTGTCAGAAAAATTGTGAAGAAACAGTCTAAAATTTCCCAAATTTGGTGAAGAATATCAAAAAGCTTAATGAATCTGCATTATGATAAATGCTAGGAAAACACACCTAGGTGCTTCAATTCCATTACAAATCAAAGAGAAGAGGAAATCTTTAATGCAGCTACAGGAGAAAAAACAGGACACATTGCATGTAAGGGAACTATAAAAATGATGCTGACTTCCCATAAGAAAAGTTTGCAGCCAGAATGGAACATGTTTAAAATACTGGAGGAAAAAAAAACCCTGTTAAACTAGAATTCTAGGTTCAATAAAAATATTATTCAAAAGTGAATAATAAAGTTGTTTCAGATAAATAATAGGTGAAAAAAATTGTCAAAAGCAGAACTATTCTATACAAAGTATCTAAGGAAGTTTTTCAGGATAAACGGGAATGATTGATGGAAACCAAGCTCTATGCAAAGAAAGAACACTAGAAAAAGTACATATGTTATCAGACAGCTTTTATTCTATCTTTATATACTATACATATTAATTTCATGAAAGACATTTATTTAAAGTAATAAGGAACATGTATTTGAGAGGAGGTACAGAAATAAAATATATAAAATAAAAAGTGAGGAATGCTAATTGGACATGTAACACCATTTTTACATTGTTCTTCAATTATTTGTGAAGTAATAGAATAGTTTTTGAATGTAGACTGTGGGAAGTTGCAGATCCACATTCTAAATAACACCAAATGGTATGGCTCTAAAATGTTATTAGAGGAGATAAAATAGAACACCAGAAATATGTCATTTTGTACAATGGCAGGGGCATAGAAACAGAGGAAGAAAAAGCAGTTTTGACAAATAGAAATCAAATGCTAAAAGGCTGGAATTATATCCAAACTTACCAATATTTAAATTAAATGTAAGTAGACTAAATACTTCAAATCAAGGAAAAGATTTTCATACTGGAGTTATAAAAAAACAAGAACCACCTATTTGTGTTCTACCAAAAACAAAAACAAAAAACAAAATACACTCAAAACACAAAAACACATTAAGTTTGGAAGTAATGGAAAATCTTAAGAAAACTGTTTTGACTATACCAATATCAAACAAAGAAGACTTCAAGAAGAATGCCAAGTAAAGGGTTCTTTCACAATGAAAAAAAAGCCAACTAATTAAGAAAATATAAATATTAAATGAGTATGCAACCAGTAACAGAGTTTTCCAATTCATGAAAAAAATGTCAGAACAAAAGTGAAATATGTACAGATTTATATTAATATCAGAGATGTACTCCATTTTCAAACAGGAAAGGTAGGCGCCAACAAAAAATATAGATCTATGTGACTTGAACAATACTACCAACTAACTTTATTTTAACAAACTTGCCCTAATTGACATTTTTAAATCAATACACCCAACAAAAATACCATGTGTGGCTCATTCACCAAGATTGAACAAATGCTAAGCCAGAGTGGAATTAAATTAGAAATCAATAATAAGATATTTACAAAATTCTGGAGATTTTGAAACATGGAGATCTGAAAATAAACTATTAAGCAATCCATGGACTGAAGAAAAATTATGAGGTAAATGTGAAAAAATATTCTGTGATGAATAAAAGGAGAACACAACATATAAAACTATGTGAGATTTAGGCAAAGCAGTCCTTAGAGTGACATTTAAGTTTTAAATCCTTAAAAGAGAAAAGGCTTAAAACTAATGCAGTGTGCTTCCACCTTAAGAATCTCAAAAGAAGAGCAAATTAAATAACGTTAATTTTAAAAAGAAATGGTAAAAATCAGAACATAAGTCAATGAAGTAGAAACAAACAATAGACTAAAATAAATCATGATTCTTTGAACGATTTCTAAACATGATAGAAGTTTAATGAGAGTAATGATAAAAGAAAAAAATTTAGCAACATAAGTTATGAATGATAAGATATAAACAATTTTATAATTTAAATAGTTTTCCTTGAATGACAGAAATTATAAGAATTTACTAAATAAAAACGTAGAAACAGGTTCCTGCCAATGGATTCTTTAATATGGAACTTTTACTCAACTCAGCATTATATTTTTGAAATTCATCCATGTTATTTTGTATCAGCAATACATACTTGCTTTATATATATATTTAGAAATTAAATTTATAATTAAACAACTTTCTAAAAATTCTGGGCACATATGACTTCATTGATTAAACTTTAAAAATAAGGAAGAAAAAATATCGTTCTTACAAAAACTCAGAGGCCAAAAGAATACTTTCTAATTCATATTAGGAAACCGCTACAACTCCAATACCAAAACAAATCAAAACATCCCAAGAAAAAAAAAAGTAATTTCTCTCATGAATATAGACATAAAAATCTTAAACAAAACATCAAATTGTCCAATAGTATATAAAAGGATAGTACACCCGATAAAATTGCATCCACAATAGAACTACAAGATTTAATATTGAAAAATTAATGTAATTCATGCATTTACAGACTAAAAGAAAATGTTCGTATAGTCATTTAGTTAGAAGCAAAAATAAGCTTTGTAAAAAAAAAATATATATATATATATATATATAAAGCCTCAGCAAACTCTGGATAGAAGAAAACCTGCTAAAGAACATTTATCAAAATCCTATAGCTAATATTGTATTTAATGATGAAATGATAAATGTCTTAAGAAAAGGTTGTTCTATTTTTATCAATTTTGTACCAGTCATACTAACAGTGTAGGGGGCAAGATAAAGAAATAAAATTCAATGTACAGAACAGGATGAAGTAAAATAGCCTAATTTCACAAATGACATAATTTTGTGGGCAGAAAATCCTTAACCATTTACAAAGACTACTACCAATAAAATTCAAAGCATTCCACCTGTCCATCAATAAAGGAATGTAAAAAAAATGTTATATTGATATGATGGGATGACAATAATAAGCAAGCATGTACTGCTGATACAAAAATAACATGGATAAATTTCAAAAACATAATGCCAAGTTGAGGAAAAATCCCATATTAAAGAATCCATTGGTGGGAACCTGTTTCTACGCTGGTGAAGAACCAGCAAATAGAACTCAGAGCAGTGGTTGTTAATGAGTGGCAGTGTTTGAAAGGGAACATAAGGAAACTTGCTGTGGTGATGAAAATGTTCCTGATCTTGATGGATTAGTAGGTTGCATGAGTGATTACATGTATCAAAATTAAAATGCTTACTTAAATCTGTGCATTTCATTGTGATATGGTTTGGCTGTGTCCCCACCAAAATCTCTTCTTGAACTATAACTCCCATAGTCCCCATGTGTCATGGGAGGGACCCAGGGGAAGGTAACTGAATCATGGGGGCAGGTTTTTCCTGTGCTGTTCTTGTGCTAGTGAATAAGTCTCACCGGATCTGACAGTTTTATAAAGGCAGTTCCACTGCACACACTCTCTTGCCTGGCACCATGTAAGGTGTACCTTGCTACTCCTTCACCTTCCTCCATGACTGTGAGGTCTCCCCCAGCCATGTGAAACTGAGTCCATTAATCCTCTTTTTTCTTTATAAATTACCCAGTCTTGGGTATTTCTTCACAGCAGTATAAAAATGGACTAAAACAGTAAATTGGTACTAGTAGAGTAAGGTACTGCTATTAAGATACCTGAAAATGTGGAAGCAACTTTGGAACTGGGTAACAGGCAGAGGTTAGAACAGTTTGGAGGGCTCAAAAGAAGACAGATGTGGGAAAGTTTGGAGCTTCCTAGAGACTTGTTGAATGATTTTGACCCAAAGGTCCAGACTCAGGTGGTCTCAGATGGAGATGAGTAAATTGTAGGAACTGGAGAAAAGGTCACTCTTGCTCTGTGAACAAACTGGTGACATTTTGCCGCTGCCATAGAGATTTATGGAACTTTGAACTTGAGAGAGAAGACTTAGGGTATTTAGTGGAAAATATTTCTAAGTGACAAAGCATTCCAGAGGAAACAGAGTATAAAAGTTTGAAAAATTTGTAGCTTGACAATGCAGTAGAAAAGAAAAAAAAGTTCTGGGGGAAAAAATCATGCTGGCTGCAGAAATTTACATAAGTACTGAGAAGCTGAATGTTAATCACCAAGACAAGGGCGGAGAATGTCTCTAGGACATGTCAGAGACCTTCACAGCAGCTCCTCCCATCATAGGCCTTAAGGCCTAGGAGTAAAAAGTGGTTTCATGGGCTGGACCCAGGAACCCCCTGCTGTGTGCAGCCTAGGGACTTGGTGCCCTGTGTCCTACCCACTTCAGCCATGGTTAAAAGTGGTCAAGGTACAGCTTAGACCATGGTTTCAGAGGGTGCAAGCCCCAAGCCTTAGCAGCTTCCATGTGGTGTTGAGCCTGTGGGTACACAGAAATCAAGAATTGAGTTTTGGAAACCTCTACCTAGACTTCAGAGGATTCATGGAAAAGCCTAGGTGTCCAGGTAGAACTTTGCGGCAGGAGCAGAACCCTCATGGAGAACCACTGCTAAGGCAGTGCAGAAGGGAAATATGGGGTCAGAGCCCTCATACAGAGTCTCCACTGGGGCACTGCCTAGTCGAGCTCTGAGAAGAGGGCCACCATCCTGCAGACCTCAGAATGGTAGGTTCACCAACAGGTTGCACCATGTGCCTGGAAAAGCTGCAGGCACTCAATGCCAGCCTGTAAAAGCAGCTGGGAGGTAGGCTGTATCCTGCAAAGCCACAGGCACAGAACTACCCAAGACCAGGGGAGCCCACCTCTTTCATCAGCATGACCTGGATGTAAGACATGGAGTCAAAGCAGATCCTTTTGAAACTGTAAGGTTTAATGACTGTCTTATTGGATTTTGGATTTACATGGGGCTGGTAACTCATTTGTTTGGGCCAATTTCTCTAATTTGGAATGGATGTATTTACCCAATGCCTGTACCCCATTGCATATAGGAAATAACTAACTTACTTTGGGTTTTACAGGTTCATAGGAGGAAGGGCCTTGCCTTGTCTCAGATGAGACCTTACACTCTGGACTTTTGAGTTAATGTTGAAATGAGTTAAGACTTTGGGGGACTTTTGGGAAGGCATGATTGGTTTTGAAATGTGAGGACATGAGATTTGGAAGGGGCCAGGGGTGAAATTACCTGGTTTTGCTGTGTTGCCACCCAAATCTCATCTTGAATTGTAGCTCCCATAATCCCCATATGTCATGAGAGGGACCTGTTGGGAGGTAATTGAATAATGGGAGAGTGTTTTTCCCTCGTTGTTTTCTTGATAGTGAATGTCTCATTAGATCTGATGGTTTTATAAAGGACAGTTCCCCCTGCACATGCTCTCTTCCCTGCTGCCATGTAAGATATGCCTTTGCTCTTCCTTCACCTTCTGCCGTGATTGTGAGGCCTGCCCAGCCACGTGGAACTGCAAGTCCATGAAACCTCTTTCATTTTTTTTTTAAATAAATTATCCAGTCTTGGTATTTCTTCATAGCAGTATGAAAATGGACCAAGCATACTATATGTAAATTATATACATATGAATGTGTTCATGATTTATTCTTTCAATGCTCTAATCTATACAAATTAGAAATATTTGAATAAATTCCTGTCAGAGTTCACTTTACAGTTTCCTAAAATTATTGTTATAAATCTTCTCCCTTTACTTGTTGAATCTTAGTGTCAAAATTCATTGAAAACTCTTGGGAAGCTCACACGTGTGTGTGTATGGGGGTGTGTGTGTGTGTGAGAGAGAGAATATCCATTTATATGTGTTTTTTATTTTTTAGAAATTCCTCAATATTTCCATGTCATTCTGATAACACTTTCTGGTTTATAGAGCTGTTCTGGATGGATTCTGTTTTTCTATTATCTTTTCAATCATTTCTGCATTTTTAGGTTTATTTTATTTAAGTTAGTTATCTTGAATTAGCAATCTTTCACCCACCCCTTTTAAAATCCCACTGAAATTTCTCTTGTTTCTTTTCTTTAATGAATTTTTTGATATGCAGGGCCTTGTGAAAGATTTGGTGCTTTAGAGCAGCAGTTAGGTGGGAGAAAGCAGGTCTTGAGAAGATACTCTCTTTATCAAAGTGCCTACCTAACTTGTGTATCATTTATTTACCTAGGATATTTTGGAAATCAGGTTTAGAAATTCTCTAGGGCTATTTAATCACATTCTTATTGTATCAAATGTATTTTTGAAATGTAAATCAAGGAAAGAGGTCAGTTTTGTTTTCCTGTACTAATTTTATTATTTTTATTTTTACATTACCCTTTCAGCACACTTCAGTTACTTTGGTACAGGAGAAATTGCTATGTTGCCTTGGCAACATTTCATATTTTGGGCAAAATTTATTGCTAAAAATTAAGCAATTTGCCAAGCTTATAAAATATTACTTTGACCAAATGCTTTTTTATAGCATGCCAACTGAAAGATGAGTGATGAATGGGACTATTATTCTTTTGTGACTATTTAAAGTACTGAAGGGAGAAATCTGCAGCTTGAAATAGAAAACAAATAAATGTAATCAATGTTCTCATAGCAACAAATGCTCAAGCCACTGTGTTCTCTCATAAGCTGCCATGTATGGGAATGGTGTTGTGGGGTGATGTTCATTGAAGTAAGTGACAACTACCAGTTAGAAATACCATTCTGGAATTATTCATTCTCCTGCCTCTTTGATTCCTACTGGATATAATGTAGTCTTTCCAAGTGAATGTATTTTGGAGTTTACAGACCCATTATTTATACTGATAATTTTATCCAAAAATCATTTATTTTCATTTGCTCTGGATTTTCGATTTTGTTGGGGATTGAGAGGAGTAAGCATTTGGAATCAAATAAACACGGTCCCAATCTTAGCTAGACCAGCTGCTCACTTTGGGATCTTAAGCAAGTGAACCAGTGTATTTGGAGCTATTATAAGACTAAATGGTGTGTGTGTGTGTGTGTGTGTGTGTGTGTGTGTGTGCGTGTGTGTGTCTGTAGACTACTTTGGTGGGGCATAATAAATGTTGCTTACTTTTTATTTTGTTTATATGCATTATATGAAATATCAAGTAATCCTGCATTATTCATTCATTTATTAAATAATTAACTGAAATACCACTTATTATTCAGAACTGAAGAATATGTAGAAAGAGAAAAATGAGGGAAAATGGAAAGAAAGAAATATCAATTTGTGAAAGAAGTTCATGTGCATTCATAGAGGTTTTTATAAACTTACTAACAGATTTACAATTGCTTGTGAATTGCAAAAAACATTTTTAAATAAATAAGAGTAATGCTTTGGAAATAAATTCTAGGACTTCTAGTATAAACAAAGTTGACTGGTCCCAAGTATTTACTTCCATTCCTTTCCCAAATCCCACTGAAAGTACAGGGAAAAAATGTGATTTGAGAATAAATTAAAAATAGCACCAGCAAGCTGGAAAGGTGCCATCAGCAAGCCAAAATAGATGGGAATTCAGAAAGTTACAAAGCAGATGCTATCAACTTGAGAGAGAAACCCAAGAGAACTGAGAAATCTGCTGCCTCACAAAAATGAAAATGGAAATCTCCTAAAAAGCTGCATTTCTCTGGTAGAACATCATCAGAGGTGCTGTGTGCTGACCAAAGGGGTAGAACAAGTGGAAGAACTTCTATATTTATTACATCATTCTACAATTAAATTTGTGCATATAATTCTCCCAATAAGTACGGTATTATTACCAAGGAGACTTGCAGAGTTGGCACTGGGGCCAAAGAGGAAGAACAGTGAGTGCCACAGATTACTTAGGCCACCAGAAAGCTGGTCGTTATAGCTAGAGTCAAACGTAAGCTATCCCCCAGTGCTGGAGGAAAGGCTTCCTGGTGGTAAGCCTCACTTTCCCCTATGGGGAAAAGGCCACTGGCTTTGGGCTTCCTGTGAGGCTCCATTTTCCCTCATATACCACCAATGCTATTGTCCTGATTAGCTAATTCCTGATTCTCTAATTCAACATATCAGATAGTGTCTTCTTTTGGGGGATGACTTCCATGACTATTCTACTTAGCGTAGACTCCTAAGGTAGAATACTCTAGTTCAGCTCCTGTTTGTTTTTTAAGTGCTTGTTATGAATTGAGATTATTTTATTTTACTGCTTACTTTTGTCTATCTCCCACAATCAAAATGTGACCTGTATTACTGTGACCTTGTTTTTTGTTCATGATATTATCCCCTTTTCTTTCCCCGAGCTTGGCATGAAAAGATAACTGCTCAACAAAAGTTTGCTGAATGAATGAGTGAATGAATAAAGTACTCAGAGAACATTTCAAAATAAGACATGTTTTTAGCTACAAGAAAAATATTTCCTTTAGAAATAATATAAAATATGTTTTTAGAAAGCAATATAATGCTTTAGAAATTATCTCAAAAAGATAAAAAAAGAAAAAAATCAAAATCCATCTCTATCTAACTAAGCCCCTTATAAGTTAACTCTAAAGGTAAAAGCAGTTTCCACTGAAATTACATATCTTAGAAATGAATGGACAACACTGACTGCATAGATAAACAGAGGGAATGAGCCTTAGTACATATTTTTTAAAATGAGTGTTTCAAAAAAAAATTCAATTTGAGAAGCAAAGGTATATTAAATAAAACTTATAAAAAACAAAACAAGAAAAATAAAGATTAAAAATGTTAAAATAGATTTTATAAATAAAGCCAAAAGTTGGTTTTGGGGAAAAGAATAATCAAATAACAAGGCTTTTGATGTATCTGATTGATACAAGTTTATTAGCTTGCTAGGATTACCTTAACAGAATATCACAGACTGGGTGGCTTAAACAATAGAAATTTGTTTTCTCACAGTTCTGGAGGCTGGAAGTTCAAGATCGGTGTGTTAATAGTTTTGGTTTCTCCTGAGGCTCTCTTCTTGTTTTGTAGATGGCTGTCTTCTCACTGCATCCTCACATGGCCTTTTCTCTGTGTGCCCATATCCCTGGTGTCTCCTCCTGTATATACTAATCTCTTTTCATAATGACTCCAGTCGGATTGGATTATGGACCACCTGAATGGCCTCACTGATGTGGTTTGGCTCTGTGTCCCTACCCAAATCTCATGTCAAATTGTAATCCCCATGTGTCGGAGGAAAGGCCTGGTAAAAGACGATTGAATCATGGGGGCAGACTTCCCCCTTGCTGTTCTCATGATAGTAAATAAGTTCTCATGAGATCTGATGGTTTAAAAGTGTTTGGCACTTCCCCTTTCACGCTCTCCTGCTCTGCCATGGTAAGACGTGCTTGTTTCCCCTTTGCCTTCTGCCATGATTGCAAGTTTCTTAAGATCTCCTAGCCATGTTTCCTGTATAGCCTGCAGGACTGTAAGTCAATTACACTTCTTTTCTCCATAAATTACCTAATCTCTCCTTTTGTGTGTGACGGCGAGCACGGAGGGAACTCCATGAAGGCCTTGGGCACATTACAAGAGTACAAGGTGGTGGGTCGCTGCCTGCTCACCCCTAAATGCCACACACCGCCCCTCTACCACATGCAAATCTTTGCGCCTAATCATGTCGTTGCCAAGTCCCGCTTCTGGTACTTCATATCTCAGTTAAAGAAGATGAAGAAGTCTTCAGGGCAGATTGTCTAGCGTGGGCAGGTGTTTGAGAAGTGCCCCCTGTGGGTGAAGAACTTCAGCATCTGGCTGCGCTATGACTTCCGAAGTGGCACCCACAACATGTACCGGGAATACCTGGACCTGCCCACCATGGGCGCTGTCACCCAGTGCTACCGAGACCTGGGCACCCGGCCTACTCCATCCAGATCATGAAAGTGAAGGAGATCGCAGCCTGCAAGTGCTGCTGGCCATCGGTCAAGCAGTCCCACAACTCCAAGATCAAGTTCCCGCTGCCCCACTGAGTCCTGTGCCCTCAGCACAAACCACGCTTCACCACCAAGAGGCCCAACACCTTCAAGGTGCAGGGCCCTCGCCCGAGTGTGCCCCAAATAAACTCAGGAATGCCCCAGTATGTATGCATGCGTGTGTGTGTGTGTGTGTGTGTGTGTATGTATGTATGTATAAATAAGTAAATAACCTAGTCTCAGGTAGTTCTTTATAGCAATGTGAGAATGGACTAATATATTCATTTTCACTTAATTGCTTCTTTGAAGAGACAATATCCAAATATAGTTATACTGTGAAGTGCTAGGGGTTGGGACTTCAACATAGGAATTTTTGGGTGAGGGACAAAATTCAGTCCCTAGAACAAGCCAACAAATATTAGGAAACTATATTAAGTGTTAGAAGAGGGTTAGACACACATAATTGGAAAAATTTTAAACATCTTTATAAAATTGCATTAAAATTTGATATTTTGTGAATTATTCACTAAATCTCATGAAATGAATGTGTCCTAACTTGATTAGGAAAACCATAAAACTTGAATTCTCTGCTAGTTCCCCAAAAATGTAAATGATAGCCAAATCTAATATACCATCCCAAGTTTTACCCTTAAAGTTGCTAGACCCAGGCAAATTCAAGTAACATGATTTCTATGGATACAATTTTTTCTCCCAAACAAAGAAAATATAGTTTTTCAAAATGCTCTATCAGTGTAACATCCTTGACACCTCACAATAAAATAAGATTGTTAGAAATATAATATTCCAAATTAATTCAAAATAATTACAAATATTCCAAATACATAATTGTTTATGCAATCTAGCAACGTGTAAGAGGACTAGTACAACATACCTATGTACTTATTCTAGAAATGCAAGGAGATTTAGCACTAGGCAATATGGTAAACTTAATTATGTTAATAAAGTACACACAAAAAATCATAAAAGATAAAAATATATTTGATACAACCTAGTAAGCCAGAAAAAGAAAATAATGTCCAAACTTGATAGATTGAAATATATGAGAAATAGTATACTTAGAGTCACAATGTTAGGATCATTTTCTCTAAAGTAGATTCGTAAGTCTGGGAAAAGTCTGAATATCCTAACCAATTCAGGAAAGCAAGAAAAACTGCATATAGAATAGATTTCTCTTTGACCATCATTCTCTCTGGCTACTGTATTGTTGTTTTAACACTGTAAACTTGACTTTAATATACCTAAGTATTCAGATATGTGTAGACACACATAGATTTATGTGTAAATGTCCTTGCAACATATTTATATACACACATGCATACTTTCGCACATATACAAGTTGTCTACCCAAATATGTAAAAATTATTTGAAGTAGTTTATTTGGAAATTCATGAGTCTAGTGACCATTTCATCATACATGTGTATTTACATGCTTTAGAAACTACAGCAGTATAAAGCACAAGCAGGGATCAAAAAGTTATTTTTAATAAAAGATCTTAATGGAATTAGCCATCAGTAGTTTGTATTACAGGTCCTATTGTGCCCTTGGCAGCCTCAAACCAAATACTGATGAGCTATTTAAGGATCAGTTGAATGCTTATTACTGGACCTATATTTGCTCATGGCATCATTTGCAGTTTTAAATGTGCACAATTATTCCAGTGTAAAATAGAAACTGGTGAAAGGGCCTGGAGGTTCATCAACAACAATCTAACCCTTCTCTCTCAGAACACTGCTTCTGATAACCATACTAGTGTAGCATACCCTTCTCATGTTATGTAACAGGCCTACGTATCTTAATATTTTCTCCAAAATAAACCCTAAAACACAATTGCACAGTATCTCTTTAGGAATACTGCATAAATAAATGCGCCAAATATTTATCTGAGTTCAATCTCATACTCTCTCCTGTGTTATGAGGGGCTGGAATTTTAAATTATATTTCTTGGACTCCCTTGTGAACTGTGTGCTGGTTGGATTCTGCCAAAACAAGGCACTTATTTTAGACTGAAATTTTATAAAAAGTGGAGGCCATATTGTTTCTGCCTAGCAGGATACTGGAAGTAGCCATTTGCTCCAACAATAGGGAAAGCCAGCAGCATCTGTGGGAGAGTGCACTTCAGGCTCCTGCAGTATCATGGTGTGGGCTCATAGCTGCCTGCTAGGAAGCCACAGAAAAGAGCTGTAGGTAGCACTATTTTCTCTTTCACCGCTAAACCTTCTAACACTTTTATAGCCAATTCTTCTATTAACTATTTGTTGTTGGAAATACCTAGAATGGTTTCTGCTCCCTAGCCTGGACTGATGTAACACAAGATATAAAGGAATTTGAAGACTTAGGGATATGAAATCTGAATAAACTATGACATATAGTGTTGTTAAGTTCTTGAGAATTACTCTCAAACAATTTACTGCAGAGGTTAGTTTTAGGAGATGTCTTAATCTGTTTTGTGTTGCTATAACAGAATACCTGAGATACATAATTTATAAGAAAAGAGTTTTGTTTTTTTTTTCTTATAGTTCTAGGGCCTCGAAAATCCAAGATCAGGCAGCCACATCTGGCAGGCTTCTGGTGAGGACCTTGTGCTCTGTCATAATGTGATGAGAGGCATCACAGGGTGAGAAGACAGGAGTCTGCCACTTCAGACCTCTTTTCCTTTACTTAAAAAGCCATCAGTCCCATCATGGGGGCCTCACCTTGATGACTTTATGTAACCCTAATTATCCCCCAAAGGTCCCACCACTTAATGTCATTATAATAAGGATTAAGTTTCTCGAACATGAAATTTGGGGTGCATATTCAAGCCATAACAGAAATTATGTTTGGAATTTCTTACTCCCTGTATATAGGCTATTCTTAATGCTTTTTAAAATTATTATTATCTAATAAACTGGTTTGGGACAGCCCTGGTAATTTACCACATTCTTATGTACAGCTTGCATGGCTTTGCTAGAAAACTATGTCTCCCTTTGGCATGTAAAATTTTCATAAAATGGGACTTTTAAAACACGATTCTAAAATTAGCTACAAAAAAGAAAATGTTCTTGCCAAACTATTTACTAAGAATGTATGACTCAAGATCAATATTCATCTCAGCAATGACATTTGTGTAATTGATATAAACTTGTATTAAAATGCGTTCCTTGTGGAGCTTCAGAAATCATTTTATTTGCTTACAAAAACTCCATTAATTCTAAGGAGTTTTAACTTTTTCCAAAATTTGCATAAACTTGTTTTGTTTTTGTTATTTTCAGATTATACCAGAAGCCAAAAGAAGGTCAGGGATGAGTGTGGAGTGAGGTAGGGAAGATTTCTGTACAAAAGGTTAAATTGAGGAATTACACTGGGGTTTCATGTGACTTAGATGGCATAAAGTTGATGAAATTCATAGATTTTTTTATAACTGGAAAGCTTATTATTTGAAACTGTATATCATTTTCCTAAAATACGTACTGCATATATACAGATCTGTTTCAGATGTATAGTGTTTGTTAAAATATGTGCAGAACTATAATATCATACACATTACCCAAAGAACCATATACTTCAACCTAAAGTGTTAGAATTATCCTACTGAGCAAATGATTCCTAGCAGAAGAACTAATGTTATATGAGCTATTTTTAAATAGTCGGATGTGTCACAGAAGCTCTTCAAGAAATACATATTTTAAAACCTAAGTTATATGTATATATAAAGTGTGTGCTAGTCCTCTAAATAGCATATCTTATACATAAAATAGAAACTAGTTAATTTAAGCTCTTAAAATTTCATATAACAAGTCTGCTGGAAATTTTTGTAGAGTTTGGTGATGAGAACTTGGCACAGGGATTGGGAATTTATGTTCTAAAGATGTCTGGGATTGCTTTATATGGATCAAACCAATTGTGGTGGCTCCCTTTGCTTATTCAGGCAATGAGAAAAAAAAATATCAGCCTTTCATTTTCTGGATGCAATTTAAAAAAAAAAAAAAAAACAAACTCTTTTATTGATGTTTTATAAGTCTCAATTTTTAAATTGAAAAAATAAATGCAAGTAACTCTGTTTAAAAAAACCCTAAAGATTGAAATATGAAAAACCCAAGTCTACAGTGTTAAAACAGCTCATAATTAAGGGTGCTATCTTAATCCATTCACAGTTGTTTTTCTGGGCTACATGAGGCACAGGCAGTAAGAAGTACCTGTTAATAGGTTACCTAGGTTACCTCTACTTAGTCCTGAGAATGTGAACCTGCTGAACTCTTTCAGTTTGGCTTGAAATGTCTTGAGCCTTGCTGAACAGCAGACACAGTCTCTGGAAAATGGCCTCTTCACTGGAAGACAGGCCTCCCATTTGATTTTCCCACCATTAAGGAAAATTAAACAATATGCAGAACTTTAGCAGTAATGGATTCTGGAGAAAGAATGTTTAACTCTCCTGGCTCTGATATACAAAAATATATAAGAAATGAAAATGAAGATACTGAACGATTATATACAGCATGTATGTAGAATAAAAATAATACATAAACTTATTTTTAATCATAAAGTGTTGACATTATGCTCTAAATTCTCCTTCATTTTTCACAGTTGATTATTTTTTGCTTCATTTGCTTTTTAGCCAATAGGAGATTTGTGATGCAGAGCTCTTGGGGAAATACCTATGGAAAGTAAGGAAAGGGAACAAGATTGGGCAGTGTAGTAATTTGGCCAAGGGCATAAAAAGTGGTACCTAAGTGGTTCACTTGAGTGTGAACCATATGCTTTCATGTTCCCATTGTGTAATAATAGCCCAACTTTTTTCTAATAATCAACGTTAGTAAATCATTTCAGGTCGATAATTTTCTACCTGCTAGTCCCTTGACATTAAGAGCTAAGTGCTCCAGTGGTATTTATAATTTATAGTTCAATGAAATTCTTGCCAAATCTCTCGCTGAAGCATCCCCCAGCAGAAGCATTCATTGCTTTGTCAGAAATTTAAGAGGTTTTGAAAGAATTTTCCAAACCAGAATATTTTGAGTAAAAAGGAGTAAATAATAGTAGGAAAACTATGCTGTCTGATTACTATAATCATGTATGACAGTACAAATGATTATGCAACTGTTGCTAGAGAAGTAAACCTAGTTTAATGTAATAACACGTAAGGTTATATTTTAATGGAGTCAAGTTGATTTTTCTATCCTTTCATTATGTTGTGCATGATTATGAGTGGCAAATTAACATGAAGTATAGATCTTCTTGTGTATCATGTTAGGACACCTATGCAAAACAAATATTTTGGTAGGTAGGTAAGCACTCAGACCTTCTCAATTTTCACCATAATTCAAAAAATCATTTTAGAGTAGGACCAATTTCATTTTCTCCAACTTATAAAAGAGCAAAACAAAGACAGAAAGAGATAATGAATTCATTACAAATAAAAGCATCCTTGCTTTGAGACTGTGATCTGAATGACTGCAAAGACAGAATAGTTTCCATGGAGTAGAGGACTTTTTTTATATTGCTCATCCCAATATTAATTGTCCTACTGCTTGAGAATATCTCAAAATGCTGAATGAATCAAAATTCCTCATTTGTGCAATGAGAGAAATAAGAAAAATTAAAAGATTATTAAGAAATGCATTATTTATTAACATTAAAGTATTCATGGAAGTTACATAATTATACATATATAGGTAAAGAGAAATTGTTATTCTCTAAAACTGTGGATGTACTTGAAATTATACTCACTGTTGATTGGGTATACAGGAGAAAGCAATGGCGGATTGGCGTTTTCTGTGTATAATCAAGCACTAACTGCACTGAAATAAAACTCTTGCACTTTAAAGAGCAAAGTCTGTCATTTTTGACTACTGAATTGTCTTTATAATTCTCATTTTTCTCATATATTCTCTCTTACTTTCCAGTGTGTTCATTTTCTTAGTTTTTCTTTACAATACAGCATCAAGTTAACTATCTCCAGTTCTTCCAGCTTCTGGAGCAAATAAGGAAACTTTTCTCCAGAATTAGTTTATCTGGAGTTATGTTTATAGAATATAGGCAAGTTGCCAGCATCTGCATGATAAATGTAAATGTACTCTCCCGACATTTGTTACAAGTGATTTGTCTTTAAAAGATAGATGTATTTGTGTGATTGGGTATTCTATATTTTACAAAATTTTGGGGAATTAATATTTTTATTATGCCAGAATAATAGGCAGAGAATTTCCTGTGTATGGGATTTTAAAAACCTTGTGTTATTGCCCTTATTGATAGATGAACTAAGTAATTATAACAAAAAAGTAACTCATTGATAATTACCACTTGTTTTGGATTCCAAATATTATTGTAGAAAAGTGACATCATCACTAGTTTGCTATTAGTTAAATTATTATTTTTTTCTTATTGTAACTTTGATGTAATTTAATGTATTTTTTTTCAAATAGGTTGCATCTCTATGTATTTGTAAGAGAATCTTCACTGAGGAGTTGTACTAGAAAATTTTAAACATTCAAACAATTTTTTCCCAATCAGTGTTCCATCATTGAGTCTCAATAACAAAGTGCTTTATTTGGTACTAAGAGCATTTAAAAGGCATTATCAAAAAATCAATCATTCTGTTGGGTGTGGTGGCTCACGCCTATAGTCCCAGCACTTTAGGAGGCCATGGCAGATGGATCACCTGAAGTCAGGAGTTGGAGACCAGCCTGACCAACATGGTGAAACCCTGTCTCTACTAAAAATACAAAATTAGCCAGGCGTGGTGGTGCACGCCTATAATTCCAGCTACTTAGGAGGCTGAGGCTGGAGAATCTCTTGAACCTGGGAGGCAGAGGTTGCAATGAGCTGAGATTGTACCATTGCACTCCAGCCTGGGCAACAAGAGTGAAACTCCATCTAAAAAAAAAGAAAATTTCATTCCTATTGGATAAAAATACAGGAGATAGTTTTAGATGATAAAGTTAAGGCAAAGTGAGAGGTATAAAGAACTTAGCATTTCTTCAAAAGCATAAGTCACAAGTACTTTTAAATGGAAAGATACACCTATTGGAGCAGTATACCTGGGATTCTCTTAAAAATTAAGGTTCATGTCTGTTACATAATTGCTTTGTGATCAGGAAGGAATATATTGTGAGATGTTTGGATTTTGCTAAAGTTATTAAATCAAAGATAACTGATTATCTTCATCTTTGGTGATGTAATAACAGGAAATCAATTACTTAATATTGGATAATTCTTTGATGATTCAAATAGTGCGTTCTTTTTCACAGTAGCACACCATCTTTTAAAGACAGCAAAAAATAAAGGGAAATTTAGCTGTCGTGCAATTTGGTATATACATACAATGTGTAATGAAACAGGGTAATTGGGATACCTATCACCTCAAACATTTATTATTTCTTGTGTTAGGAACATTCCAAATCTTCTCTTCTAGCTATTTTGAAATATACCATAAGTTATTGTTAAGTATAGTCACCCTACTGTGCTATTGAACACTAAAGTGTATTTCTTCTATCTAACTGTATTTTAGGACCCATTAACCAATTTCTGTTCATCTCCCTTTCCTCCTTATTTTTCTCAGCCTCTGATAATCATTATTTTACTTTCTACTTCCATGGGATCAACTTTTTAGCTCTCACATATGAGTGAGAGCATGCAATATTTGTCTTTCTGTGCTTGGCTTATTTCACTTAACACAGTGTGCTCCAGTTCCATTCATGTTGTTGCAAATGACAGAATTTCATTTCTTTTCTTATGGTGGAATAACGTTCCATTGTGTATATATACCATATTTTCTTTGTCTGTTTATTCACTGATAGACACCTAGGTTGATTTCATACTTTGGCTATTGTGAATAGTACTGCAAGAAACATACAGTGCAGATATCTTTTCAAATACTGATTTTCTTTCTTTTGAGTATATACCCAGCAATGCGACTGCTAGATCATATGGTAGGTGTGTTTCTAGTTCTTTGAGTAACCTCCCTACTGTTTTATATAGTGATTGTATTAATTTACATTCCCACCAACAGTGTAAGAGTGTTCCCCTTTGTCTGCATCCCCATCAGCAACTGTTATTTTCTTTCTTTTTGATACCATTTTAACTGGGGTGAGAAGATATGTCACTGATTTTGATTTGTATTTCCCTGATGATTAGTGATGTCGAACACTGTTAAATGTTCCCGTTGGTTATTTGTATGTCTTCTTTGAGAAATGTCAGTTCAGATCATTTGCCCATTTTAAAATCAAATACATATATATAAAATCAAATGTATATATATATATATAATATTTGATTTTAAAATGGGCAAATGATCTGAATTGACATTTATATATATAAATTATATATATATATAACGTATATATATAATATATAATTTTTTTTGCAATTGATTGAGTTTCTCGTATATTCTGGTTACTAATGCCTTGCCAATGGATAATTTGCAAATATTTTCTCCCATTCTCTACATGCTCTAGGTTGTTGCTCACACTGGCCTGCCTGCCTTTCTTCCCTCCATCCCTCCTTCCTTCCTTCCTGCCTTCCTGTCTGCCTTCCTGCCTTCCTTCCTGCCTTCCTACTCTCCCAGCCTTCCCCACTTCCTCCTTTCCCCCTTCCTCCCTCCCCCATTCCCCCTCCCCTTCCTCCCTTCCTTTCTTTCCTGTGCAGAAGCATTTTATCTTGATGTAATCCCATTTGTATATATTTACTTTTGTTGTCCGTGCTTTTGAAATCTTACTGAAAATGTCCTTGACCAGAACCATGTCCTAAGCATTTCCTCAAAGCTTTCATCTTGTAATTTCATAGCTTCAAGTCTTAAATTTAAGTCTTTAATTCAATTTGATGTGATTTTTGTATATTTTGAGAATATTGGTTTAATTTCATTCTTCTGCATATGGATAGTCAGTTTTCCCAGGACCATTTATGGATTAGACTGCCATTTTTCCAGTGTATATTGTTTGCACCTTTGTTGAAAATGAATTGGTCATAAATACATGGATTTAGTTCTGGAGTCTCTATTTTGTTCTATTGGTCTGTATATCTGCTTTTAAACCAGTATCATCCTGCTCTGGTTACTATAGCTTTGTAGTGTATTTTGAAGCTAAAGTGTAATACCTCCAGCTTTGTTCATTTTGCTCAAGATTGCTTTGGCTATTCTGGGTCTTTTGTGTTTCTATATGAATTTTAGGGTTTTTTTTTTTTTTTTTTTTGCTACATCTATGAAGAGTGTTACTGGTCTTTTGAGTGGGATTGCATTGAGTTTGCAGGTTTCTTTGGGTAGTGTGAACATTTAAAAAAATTAGCTCTTCCAATCCATGAGCATAGAATATCTTTCAATTGTTTCATGTCCTTTTCAATTATTCATCAGTCTTCTATAGCTTTCATTGTAGAGATATTTCACATTTTTAGTTGAATATATTCCTAGATATTTTTGGTAGCTATTGTAAATGAGATTGTTTTTGATTCATTTTACAGATTGTTGTTGGTGTATAGACATGCTACTGGTTTTTGTATGTTGATTTTGTATCCTGCAAATGTACTGAATTGATTTATCAGTTCTAACAGGGTTTTGAGGGCATCTTTAAGTTTCTCTAAATATAGACTCAAAACATCTATGAACAAGAATAATCTGACTTCTTCCTTTTCAATTTGATGTCCTTTATTTCCATTGCTTGCCTATTTTCTTTGGGTAGGCCTTCCAGTACTGTGTTGAATAAAAATGGTGAAAGGGTGCAAACTTCTCTTGTTCTGGAATTTAAAGGAAAGCATTTTAATTTCTTCTCATTTAGTGCATTACTAGCTGTGAGTTCATCACATAGGGCCTTATTATTTTGAGGGTTTTTTTTTTTTTTTTTTTATTTGAGATGGAGTATCATTCTGTCACCCAGGCTGGGGTGTAATGGCATGATTTCAGCTCACTGCAACACTGCCTTCTTGGTTCAAGCAATTCCCCTGCCTCAGCCTCCTGAGCAGCTGGGACTACAGGCTTGTACCACCATGACTGGCTAATTGTTTGTATTTTTAATAGAGACGGGGTTTCACCATGTTGGCCAGGCTGGTCTGGAACTTCTGACCTCAGGTGATCCACCTGCCTCGCCCCCCCAAAGTACTGGGATTACAGGTGTGAGCCACCATGCCCAGCCAAAGTATGCTCTTTCTATGCCAAGTTTGCTGAGAGTTTTTATCATGAAGGGATGTTAACTTGTATTGAATCCTTTTTAGCATGTGTTGAAATAATCATATAGCTTTTGTTCTGACTCTGACAATGTGATATATCATGCTTATTGATTCATATGTTGTACCATCCTTATATTCCTGGGATGAATCCCACTTGATCATGAAGAATGACGTTTTTAATGTTGTGTTGAATTTTGCTTGCTAATATATTGCCGAGAATTTTTGCTTTTATGTTCATCAGGGATATTTGTAGTTTTCCTTTTTTTAAATTTCATCCTTGTCTAGTTTTGTTTTCAGAGTAATGCTGGCCTCATAGAATTTCAACGTAGTACCTTCTGTTCAGTATTTTTGAAATAGTTTGAGTAGAATTGGTATTAGTTCTTTAAATGTTAAGCAGAATTAATTAGTAAAACTGGTCCTTCCCTAGGCTTTTTTTTTTTTTGATGGGAGATTTTTTTATAACTCCTTCAAACTTAACTATTATTGGTTTCTTCAGGTTTTCTATTTCTTTACAGTTCAAACTTGGTAAGTTCTATGTATTCAGGAATTTATCCATTTCTTCTAAGTTTTTCTAATTTGTGGGGTGTATAGTTGTTTATAATAATCTCTAATGATCCTTTTTATGTCTGTTGGTCCATTGTAATGTATCCTTTTATGTTTCTAATTTTATTTATTTGGGTCTTCTCTCTTTCTTTGAGTCTAGCTAACGTTTTGTCAATTTTGTCTTTTTTTTAAGAAAACAGCTTTCTGTTTTGTTGATCTTTTGTATTTTTTAGAATTAATTTTATTCATTTGTGCTCTGATCTTTACTCTTTCCATCTACTAATATTGGGTTTGGTTTGTTCTTGCTTTTCTAGTTTTTTGAGGAACATTATTAGGCTTTCGTTTGAAGTCTTTCTAATTTTTAATATAGGCATTTATTGCTGTAAACTTCCCTTTTATAACTTTTTCTGTATCCCATAGGTTTCAGTAGGTTTTGTGTTCAATTTCACTTGTCTCAGAAATTTTTTAAATTTAAAAAAATGTCTTTATTAACCCATTTGTTAAGGAGCAAGTTGTTTAATATCCATGAATTTATACACTTTCCAACATTTCTTCTTTTATTGATTTCCACTTTTATTTCATTGTTGTTCAGAAAAAATACATGACATTATTTTGTGTTTTTTTTTTTTTTTTTTCCAAAAATTTTTAAGACATGTTTTGAGGACAAACATCTGGTCTATTCCTGCAAAGGTTTCAATTTGCCATTGAGAAAAATGTTTGTTCTGCAGCTGTTGGATGGAATGTTCTATAAATGTTTGTTAGGTATAGAGTACAGTTTAACTCCAAAGTTTCTTGGTTGATTTTCTGTTTAAACGATGTTTCCATTGCTGAAATGGAGTTTTGAGGTTCCCTACTATTATATTGCAGTCAATTTCTCTTTTTAGGTCTATTAATATTTGTTTTATGTATTTGGGTACACTAATGTTAGATAATATATATATATTTTGTTACATTCTTTCGCTGTATTGATCTCTGTTATTATACAATAGCCTTCTTTGTCCTTTTTTATTATTTTCTTGAGTTAAAGCCCTATTTTATCTGATATAAGTATAGCTACTTCTGCTCGTTTTGTTTTTCCTTTTATATGACTGTCTTTTTTTCATCTCTTCACTTTCAATCTATATGTGTCTTTATATGTTACATGAGTTTCTTGAAGAAAGCATATACTTAGGCCTTGCCTTTTTTAAAAATCCCTTTAGCCATCGTATGTCTTTTTAATTGACTTATTTATTTCATTTATATTCAAAAATTATTTTTAATAGGTAAGGATTTACTACTGCCATTTCATCACTTGTTTTCTGGTGGCTTTGTGGATCCTTTCTTCCTTTTTTCTTTTCTTACTGTATTCCTTTGTGGTGAAGTAATTTTCTGTAACAGTATGTTTGATTATATGCTATTTATTTTTAGTGTATCTATTATAGGTTTTTGCTTTGTGGTTATTATGTGGTTACAAAAATCATATCATAACAAGTTATTTTAAACTGATAATGACTTAACTTTGAATGCAAAGAAAAGTAACAAACTCTATGCTTTAAGACTAGCTTATCCCCATCTTTTGTCCTTTTTGATGTTATTTACCTTTTTTATATTGTCTATTTCTTAACCAAGGTAGTTATTATTTTAATAACTTTTGTATTTTAGTCTTTATGTTTAAGATATAAGTAATTTACTTAGCCCAATTACAGTATTAGAGTTTTACAAAAGTTATCTCTTTTCTTTCTTTTACCAGTGAGTTTAATACATTCAGATATTTTCTTGTTACACTTCAGTGTTCATTTCTTTCAGAATTATGAACTCACATTAGCATTGCTTGTAAGACAGTGTTAGTGCTGATGAGTTCCTTCAGCTTTCGTTTTTTTGAGAAAGTCTTGAGCTGTTCTTCATGTTTGAAGGATTGTTTTTGGGGGGCAGAGTATTCTTTGTTGGCAGTTATTTTCCTTCAGCTCTTTGAATATAACAATCCATTCCCTCCTGGCCAGCAAAGTGTCTGGTATGAAATCCACTGAAAAC
The DNA here is from genome assembly GCA_036589455.1 of Ateles fusciceps. Taxonomy (NCBI): domain Eukaryota; kingdom Metazoa; phylum Chordata; class Mammalia; order Primates; family Atelidae; genus Ateles; species Ateles fusciceps. The sequence continues at coordinate 8,094,478 of JAZHEH010001266.1, read as the reverse complement.
CATATCGGTGCTCTGTTGAATGCCATGTTTCTTTTTTCTTGCCCTTTGAGTATTCATTCTTTGTCTTTGAATTTTACTACATTGATTATGATGTGTTTTGGAGAATTATTCTTCAAGTTAAATTTGATTGATGACCTAGGAGCTTTTTGTACTTGTATGCTGCTGTATTTCTCTAGATTTGGAAACTTTTCTGTACTATTTCCTTAAATTTGCTTTCTAGGCCATTTTTGCTCTCATCTTCTTTTGTTTTTTTAGATGGAGTCTTGTTCTGTCGCCAGGTTGGAGTGCAGTGGCGCAATCTCGGCTCACTGCAACCTCCGCCTCCTTGAAAATGACAATTATGCAGAGGTTAATTTGCTTGACAATGTCCCAGGCCTGAGGAAGGTTCCATGTAAGTAACCTGGGAATTGTGGAAAATCCTATTAGCTATTTGGATTTTTTTCATGGATTGTGCCCCTGGAGTGCTATAGCCCTGGCCAATCTCTTCCTAGTTGTGTCTCCGTTGATTAGAATGCAAGTAGTCATCAGCATCCTTGTGCCAGTCACTGAGGTCAGCACCCCACTCTTTGTCCCCAGTTCACCCCAGTTGGTTCAGTCCTCCTGGCACTTTCAATGGTTCAAATGCAATAGGACTGAAGTAGGCTTCCCGTGAAGATTCCTAGAACAGAGAGGATATAAAACTTCCACATCGAATTCTTTCCTCTTGCTTAGAAACTATGAGTCTAGGAAAATTGTGAGTGGAATTATGCCAGTTTTGAGGAAGGGTAACACAGTCTAAAATAACCATTTCTCTTACTCCTCATGGCTTCTTTTGATTCTGTGGGCCGAGGAGGTTTCTTTACTTCTCCCCCAAAGTCTAGTGAATTCCAGGTGGTAGTCTTATCTTTGAATAGTTTCTAATTGTATTTTTGTAGTGGGGGAGTGATCGTGGGGTATCTTAATCTGAAAATCTTGCTGACTAACTCCTTGCACTATTCAATTTTTTATCTCAGGTCAACTATCAATAACTCAGAAAAGATTTACCTCACATAAGAGGTCGATTCAACTGTCTAAATTTTACGTAATTATAGCTTCAATTATGTCCACTTCTTAGTACTTACCACGGTTGTAATTTTACATTTTATGAAATTATTTGACAGCTGGCTCTCCCACCAGATTGTGAGCTACACCACAGGCATTTTGTTCTTTGGTTTTCTTTTCTTTTCTCTTCTTTTTTTTAATGGGAGTTGGGAGGCAAGATGATGATTTTATCATCCTACAACTAGTGCCTAGTAGAGTCCACAGTAAATATTTTAAAAAAGGTATTTATTACCTCATTGACTGAATAATAAATAAGGATTGAAAATCTTTACTGATTTTAATTATCTAGGTAGTTGTTGGGTTTAACAATGAAGAGGACCAAGTCAACATACCATCCTGCTGTGTTTCTTAAAATCTCTCCATAAAACATCAGAAAAAATAAAACAAAACAGTGAAATGTAAAGCATATAAACAATAAAAAGGATTGGTGGTCTAAACAAAACCAGTAATACAACAACAAGTTAAACACTTTATGTAGACCAAAAGTGGAGAGAAACATATATCAGGAATCTTGGCCAGTATTTTAGACTTACTCCAAGCAAGCTAAAAAGAAGATGGAGGTGGGTGGTAAAGAGAGCTGAAAAGCAACATTCTGTTGGCAATGTCCAAAGCTAAGAGGAAATTTATAAAAAAAAAAACATGGCAATAATGGACTGTGCAAGAAATATAAAAAGATTGTGATTATTATATGAAATCAACAGCCTTGGGCATTGGTAGCTTTTAAAGTTTCCTAAGTTAATCTATTGTATTAATGTCACCAAAGTTGAGAACCACAGAACTAAAAAAATGTTATTTTTAACATATTTAAGTAAATGTGTAACATATATGTGAAACACCTTCTACAAACAGAAACATGGACTCTTCATGCAAACATTTCAGAGAAAAAAAAATGTGTAAGTTCATAAAGTGGAAGTGTGTAAAAATAATTCCAATTTACCAGCAATCAGAGAAATGAAAATTAAAACACTTGAAATATTCACATTCAATGGCTCATAAGTAGGAAGAAAAACAGGTTAAAATTGGAAAGGTTGAAGAAATATAAATTTTATACATTATTGATGCTAATGTAAGGAAATTATGGGACACGATGTAGCTATATATAGTGAAATTAAAATTTTCCAGAACTTCTCAGTTTTCTTTCTAAGCATATACTTCAAGAAGTTCTTATTCATGTTCTCAAAGGAGTCATGCTCATTGCATTATTTTAGAGGTGGCAAATTGGACACAACCTAAATATCCATCAATAAGGAGGTAAGTATCTACATAGTCATATATGGATCTGATGGAATACAGGTTCATACTTTCTTATCTATATTAGCTTTTGCTGCATAATAATATAAGCTTAAAATTTAATCATTGAAAACAATGCCCATTTATTTAATTTACGTATTTGTGGGGTAGCTAATTTAAACTAGGTTCACCTGAAAAGTTCTTTTGGTAGTAACTGGACTCAACCATGAATCTGCAGGCAGCTGCTGGTATGTGGCATCATTCACAAGTCTGGAAGTTGGCTGGCTGCTGTCTGGGGAGAGGGAATAGCAGAGCCATGTGTCTCTAATCAGCAATCAGGCAAGCCCAGGCTTTTTGTCATGGTGGTAGTCACAAGATTTCTAAGAACAGCAACTAATCAAGATCCAATATGGGGGCACCTTTCAAGCTTCTGCTTGTGATCCATCGCTAATATGCTACTGATCAAATCAATCAAACAGCCAATCCCGACTCAAGTTGTGGATAAATACACACTACCTTCTCATATGAGAAGTTGCAAATTATCATGGCTATTTCTTCAGTCTACCCTTGTGGTTAGAAGTGTTTTCAAATTCAGACATTTTTCATTGCAGAAAAGTGATTAACTGCATATATTAAATATTTACTGAGACCTCAAGCAGAATCTGGAATACCTCTTTATAATCAAACTCAATAATATAAAGTAAAATATATAGCTGTTGATAAAGATAATTACATCAATGTAAATTCAGGAGTTTTGTTAAAAATTAGTTTTGATATCAAATGTACAAACAATAAAATAGCAAACTTTTGGATTTAGAGCTTTTGAGGTTTCAGAATAGTGAATAAGTGACTTTGGACCTTCTAAACATGAGTTAAAAATAAGTTGATCATGTATACCAACTTTGACAGCCTCAAACCATAGTTTAGATGAAAGAAAGCAAGTTGCATAAGGATACTTATCACAGTTTAGCATTTATATATAATCTTAAAATCAGACAAAATAATTTGTTTATACATAGAAGTACATTAAAATATAAAAACACAAGTTGAAATAATATCACAAATTTCAAGGGTGTACTTAGTTCTGAAAAGGAAAACAATGAGAAATCAGACTGGGGTAAATAAAAAAAGGAAATTTATTTTATTTTGAAACTATCTAAAGCAATAAAGATAAATATAGATGGAAGCTTATTGTATAATATATCATGTATGATGTGAATCTCAAATCATTAGGGAAAACTCATACTTTTAAATAGAATGAGGAATTTGATGGCCATTGGGGGAAAAAAAATTGGAAAAAATTGGATTCTTATCTCACACCACACACTAGAATAAAACCCAAATAAGTCAGAAATCCCACTTGAAAAATCAAGCCAAACAATTACTTCGAAAATGCATTATTTTATAGACTGAGAGTGAAAAAAAGGTTTCTGTGATTAAATGCAACCATGAGAATTACGAGAAAGATCTTATATATTGAATGTGTGAGATATTTAAGACATATGCTAGGAGAGAAAGCAAAGTGCAGAATAATATAGGTAGCATACTTCCTTTGAGTAACAGAAGAAAAGGAAACAAATAATGAAATCTGTAGACCCAAATAATTCACCTAGTTTCAAAAAGGAACACCTGCCTATGGCATGGGAGGAGATAGGCAAAGGGGACTAGCAATGGATGCAGTATTTCTTTCAATAGACTTTTAAATATATCTTTGACTGCAAAATTTAAATTTTTTACCAATTAAATAATAAAATTAGTTAAAAAAGAAAACAAACCAAATCCCATACTATTGAATACAAGAGGAAGCAAATCACTAGTTTTGATCTCAAATTTACAAATAACAAAATAGCAAACTTTTGGATTTAGAGCTTTTGTAGTTTCAGAATTGTGAATAAGTGAATAGTCTATTTACCATGTGATGTAGTTAGGATATTTATCCCTGCCCCAAATCTAATGTTGAAGGGTAATCCCTTATGCTGGAGGCCGGGGTCCTGGTGGAAAGTGTTTGAATCATGGGGGTGGATCCCTCATGCCTGAGTGTTGTCTTTGTGATGGTGAGTTCTTGTGAGATCTGATAATTTAAAAGTATGTGGCACCTCCCCCTCTCCACTCTCTCTCTTGCTCCTGCTTTCACTATGTGATATGCTTGCTCCTCACTTGCCTTCTGCCATGATTGTAAGCTTCCTGACTGATCCCCAGGAGCAGATGCTGCTATGCTTCCAATATAGCCTGCAGAACCATAAGCCAATTAAACCTCAGTCTCAGGTATTTCTTTACAGCAGTGTAAGAATGGCCTAATGTACCACATTTGTAACATAACCACACAGAGAAAAAATTTCAAGACTGCATTCTGTACATTCTTAGAGGACTATATCCTGAAGATATAAATAACAAAGAAATCTTAAACTTCAGACAGTATCTTATTTTTAATATTATGGTTGATATTACAGATTAAAACAATTTCTATATTATAGACAAATTGCAGGAATTATGCTGTGATATTTTAGAAACAATGTTTTTAGAGAAAGAAAACATTTATATACTAGTACACTAATACTACATTAGTGCATTAATATATGCTTATATGCTAATATAAAATAACAAAGTTCAGAAAAACCATATCGATGTTGGAAATGGAATTGGAAATACTAATGTAAACTCTGTTCTATTTTTAAAAACATATATGCTAGTTTTGTTACTGAAAGGGCCTAGAAACAGTAAAGCATCCTTAAGGCCCCAATTTTGTTTTCTAAATGTAATATTCCATTAAAAGCAATTAGAACTCCTTCAAGAAATAGTTGATTACAGCTAGGGCAGGAAATGTACAAGATATACATAGGATACCTTATTCCAAAAAGCAAGGAAATGCTCAAAGAATAAGGGAGTGTGCCAAAAGGATATAGAAGTAAGTTTAACTGCATGTTAATTGCTTTAAGTGTTGGATCCTGAAAAAGACTCCCAGGAGTTCAGTGGTTTCATTCATGTAATAGCTTTATTATAGGCAAAAGAGGCAGTACAACAATTGCAGGGCAAGGGTGTGGATTGAAAGGGATCTGGAGATCTTGGGGTTAGGTTTTTTTGTCTTTCCACCACTGGGTTGCAGAGGAAGCACTGGCAAATCAAGACAAATCTTCAACTTTGGATCATGGTTGGCATGCTCATGAAGCAGCTTGGTAGTAGGAAGTCCAGTTCTGCTTGTGAGAAGAATCTCTTATATTAAGCACAAGTCTTATAGGTACTTTCCAATTCTATAATCACCCTTAACCATCAAAACCCCTGAGTGTCTACTAAAACCATGTGCAAAACATGAGTCCAATTATCATTGCCAAATAATGCTGACAGGCAGGTATGTCCTGCTGACCTGTAATTAAAGGACATCACTTATCTGTAGTTAATGTAATTTATAGTTTTGCCAAGGGACTATCATATTCCAGGCTTCTCTGGAACAAATAACATGATTAACCCAAATCAGCTAAGTTTAACTTATGCTATGGAAAGTGATTCTTATTGCCTCAAATCAGGATATTTCAAGCACGAAGAGAAACAGTGATAGGTAACACATAAAAAGTTTTTTTTAAAAAAATTACCCATTACTCAAAATGAAAGTTTTATTCACACTTTTTTTGTTTTTTCTAAATATTTTAACATTAATATTTAAAAACATTTATTTACACCAAAACAATAGTATAATTAACACCCATACATGCAATTTTTAACAGTTTGCCACATTTGCTTTATTTCTATGTTTTTTCTGAAACATTTCAAAGCAAGTTGCAAACATCATACTTAATTTCTAAAATTACATTTTGCCACTCCTAAAATAAGAACTTGCTCTTAGATGATCACATGTTATTATGTCACATAAGATAATCTTAATTACAATATTATTTAATTCACAGTTCATATTCAAATTTTCCCCATTGCACAACAAATATTTTATTTTTTCAATAAATCTTACTAAGTTCCATGCATTTAATTTGGCCATTATTTTGCTTCCATTTTCATCATTCTAGAATGACTCTCACTTTTTTTTTTCATGATCATAAATTTTTAAGAGAACAGGACAATTATCTTGCAATGGAAATATTTTTGGTTTCATGTGATGGTTCACACACGGTTTTATTTCGCTTATATCTCTAATAATTATATTAAATAGGTATTGTAAATTAGAACTGAAAGCTTGATTAGTTTTTTTATAATATATTTTTGGCAAGAATATTTCATAGGTCATACTGTGTATTTCATATTTTATCATATTGGATAGCAGACAATGTTAGGTGGCCCCACTATGAGTGGTAACATATTTGATCACTTGGCTATGATAGTGATAGCCACATTTTTTTTTTTTTTTGGAAATTTTATTCTTTTGCATTCAGAAAGTAATCTACTGGATAATGTACAAATACCTGCTTTCACTCAACCGTTCCACCTAATGGTTTTAGCATGCATTAGTGATCTTTGTATGAATCAGTTATTTCATTGGGTGTTACAAAATTGTGATTTTCTACTTCTGTCATTTTCCCTCCTCATTTTAGCTGGCATTGTTACCTGATCGTGAGAGTTTGATCATCAGCCACTGAGGTGAACTCCAGTGTCTTATAAAAATGCAGACTAGGCCGGGCGTGCTGGCTCACATCTATAATCCCAGCGCTTTGGGAGACCGAGCCAGGCAAATTACTTGAGGTCTGGAGTTTGAGACCAGCCTCACCAACATGGAGAAATGCCATCTTTACTAAAAATACAAAATTAGGTGGGAGTGGTGGCGCATGCCTGTAATCCCAGCTATTCGGGAGGCTGAGGCAGGAGAATCACTTGAACCCTGGAAGCGGAGGTTTGGTGAGCAAAAGTCCCACCATTGCACTCCAGCCTGGTTAACAAGAACAAAACTCCGTCTCAAAAAAAAAAAAAAAAAAAAAATCAGACTAATTAATTTTGTATCTTTAATTTTCAATTTCAGTGTAAAGAGGTCCTTGTAATAATCAGTCTCATTACTGGCTTATGAATTATTTTATCTTTCTTTTTGACTTTCATTATGGGTTTTTAAGTATTGAGTATATAAATATCAATTGTAGATGCTATTTATTTGATATTTATGTTGTACCTAATTTGGCCAGTGACAATTCCAGTGATAATTCCATCTGCATCCTGGGTCCATTTGATACAGTATCAGTAGTCGTTGAACTCTTCCTTGTTTTCTGGCATAACAAGATGTCCTAAAATTAATGTAATTTTTGCCCCTTACATGGAATACCAATTTCTCCATGAAGCTCTAATTTATTTTAGTTAAGAACAATATTTAAAACCAAGATTTAGGTACAAGGGATGCTCATTGCTATTGAGATAACTTCAATTCTTTTTACATTCAGAGACCAGAGCTAGAAAAAAATTTTAAATTAACAACTTGCGATCATATTGATATTTTTAACTTAATTTGGTTGATTTTATATCTGCATTTATTTATTTATTTATTTATTCTGTGAGATAGAGCCTTGCTGTGACACCCAGGCTGGAGTGCAGTGGTGCAGTCACTGCAACCTCCGTCTCCTGGGTTCAAGCGATTCTCATGCCTCAGCCTCCCGAGTAGCTGGGATTACAGGCACATGCCACCATGCCCAGGTAATTTTTGTATTTTTCGTAGAGACAGGGTTTCATCATGTTGGCCAGGCTGGTCTCAAACTCCTAACCTCAAGCGATCCACCTGCCTCGGCCTCCCAAAATGCTGAGATTACAGGCGTGAGCCACTGCGCCTGGCCTCCATCTATTTTTTATTGCGCAGAAAACCTTGGTTCCTAATAGAATTGATATATTAACATAATTATTTGTTTTCTTTATCTTACCCTGGTGGTATATTTAGAATAGTTTCAAAGTTGCCATGGTAATAATATTATTAACATTATACCTGTTGAGTTAGATTAAAGACTTCTTTGCTTGATTTTCTTTTTTTTTTTTTTTTTGGTCCTTAACATATATGTCACCAAGAAGATACACAATACAGTATTTAAAAACCTCTTGAAAAATGTTTCCCTTCTGTATTAATGTGTCCAAGTTGACAAGTAGCTAGGATCACTGATTTCTATTGATTATTCCAAGTTTTAACATTTGCTTTTTAATATAACTTCATATTTTTGAGTAGATAAAACATACATGTGTGTCAAAATTATATAAAATATTGTATTTAGGGAAGTCTCTTTTCTTTTCTTATCTTTATCACACACTTCCTCTTGCCTCCTAGTCTGTTTTAGCTTCTGGTGTATACCTCGTGTGTGTGTGTGTGTTTGCAAAAATGGACAAGTATGCCTATATTTTGTGTACTTAATTTCTATAATTTCTTTTTATATAGAAATATAACTACTATATGAACTGTTCAGTTCTTTGCTTTTTTAACCTTTGAAGCATTGAAAATTACAAATTGTTTTCTAGAAGGCAAAGAAAAGTAATCTCATTTACTATTGCTCTCATTTTATTTATAAAAAGCAGGCTAATTTACAATATATATGATTCTTTTCATCTTAGTCATTGTCTTCAAAATCTTCTCACACATTAAGCTGTCTTTCCATCTCACCTTCAAAAAGTAGTTTTTCCACTATCATTATTGCCCATGTTTGAGAAATGGCTTGCTTTATTAAAATAATTAATCATTCTACTTACCTTTTAACAACAGATACCATATTACACTCTTTTGGGGACTAACTGGCTTCATTAAAGTTTAAGCAAGAATCTTAAAAAAAATTGATAAAAGTAGCATTAATTAGTCAAGGCAAGAAAAAGAAAATTAGCATTGCTGTGTTAAACATTAGCATCTGAGAAAATTGCTTAATAATGCTACATCAAAATTTTTAATTTACATAACCAAAATATGACAACATTCCATGCACTATTCATTTACATTTTTTTCTTTCGAGCATATTATCAGAATTAAATAAAATGCATATGATTCTACTTAATTTGCAGTCAAATTTCAAAATGAAAGAAAATTCTTTTCAACTTATTGAAATTAAGTCTTTTTAAAGAGTCCGTTTCTTTCTACAAGTTAAGCTTATGGCCCTAAATATAATATGTTTTTGAATAATTCACTTTTTTCCCTGAAATTTAGTATGTAGACTATTTCTTTAGTAAATTTAATTTACATGATCTACATTTTCCTTGTATTTGAAAATTGATTGATATTCAGATATAGTTATAATTTTGCCATCCAAGATATAATACAAAACAATCAGAAATTAGTATTAATGATTACAATTTATTGAAATTATATCAGTTTTTCAAAAACTAATCCAAATAATATTTGCAGTGCAGATAGGTATTTTATTAATTTACTATCTGTTTGCAATTTGTTTCAGTGATTCACCTTTTGAGTCATACAATACAATGACACATGACATACAGTACAATGACCACATAAGGTGTGAACACGTAAACCAAATTAGTAATTGCTGAACTTTTTACTCTTTCTCACTGTAGTATGAATTTTTTTTCACAAAGAAAAAAACTTAATTGAGAGATAAGTTACCACTTCACTCAAAGTTTAAAACTTTGAGCTTTAAGGACAACATAAGTAAAGCTAATATTTTAAAATAAAGAGAAAATAATAAGTACAAGAACATATGTTATTTGCATTATGTTAATACATGTTATATAACATAAAATATATGTTAATATTTTATATTAATAATGTTATTCCAAAATTCCAGACTAGAATGAAAAAGCCCAGGTATGGGAGTAAGAAAAACACCAAATTCTGCCATATTTCTTATTTGAGCATATTTCTTTACTTTTTTAAAAATAAAATTGGAGTAGAAGATACCTAATTGATAGAGCTCCTGAAAGGATGGTCTGAGATAATATATGCAAATAAAAAATAACTGGCATGGCTACACGGGGATAGTGACGGGGATAGTGTTTTACATTTACCATTTCCAAAATCCTTTAAGGCAAATTGCATTATTATCCCCAGTTTACAAATGAGGGGGAGAAACTACGTAATGAGAAAGTAAACTCATAGCCTAAAGTCACACAGCATCCACAACCAAGGATCCAAATCCAAGTTAGCTTGCCTTGCCATCTACTTCCCTCTAACATGCATCCACTCCCACTGAGCTAGGTACATTGCAGGTGCTCAAGAAATGCTGGGCCCCTTCCTCATTCCTTTCCAACGCTAAATATCCTGAGGAAGTAAAGTCATTTGCAATTTGACAAGACCTAGCTGTGCGTGTTATGGAACAGAGATATAAACGGTGGATAATACAAAACTTCACCACTTTCAATGTTAAAAATAGGAACGTATTTGGAGAAAACGGGAAATATTTGCCTTCCCTTTCTATGCTTTATGACACACCTGGGACAAATGTTTGTTGGGCAATAAAGTTATCTACCCGGTGTTATTACCCAAGGTGTAGTCTAATAGCATTTTCTGCCTGTAGTTTGTCATTTGGGTTGGATTTACTGCTGAAAGAAAAGATGTATTGTCAAGCCAGGAACATAAGTTGTCTATTGATCTGGCCAACAGACATGGTAATATGTGCTGGGATTGCCCATTTGACTTTATCAGCCAGTAGCAAGAGTACATGCTCACAGAGACAATTAAATCTACATATTTAGTTAACTTTCCTGAGAAACTGGGCACTCGCTTGCTTATGTTGATGAGCCTTATTGGTCATCCTACACTTGCTTATGCACCACTTACTTTTCTCATCAGAGTCACCTAGGCTTTCTTGCCCAGCTGAAGGGAAGAGAGTCAAGAATATAAAACCTATGGGCTCCTTGTCTCTGGGTGCTGTTTGGCCTTTCAATTTACTCATTCTTAACATGAATGTGGTCTGAGGATTGGGTTTCTTTCAACCAGTATTAGAAGCTCTCTGCTTCTTTTAATTGACCACCCTTGGGTGGATGTGCATGGGAGTTATTAATGTTTCTGTTCTACAACTCTGTAGTGTTTTGTAAAATAAAGTTTCACATGCCCTTTCATAGTCCTAACTACCCCAAAAATAATAGGCAAGTATGATTATTCAAATTCACTAGCTGAGAAATTTTGGTGTGAGCTACTTTTAAAGAGCTCCAGCAGGTAATTAATGAACAGTATGTAAATCTGCATCTCAAATACCTAGCCCAGTGCTTTTGACAACATACAATAACAGAAGAAGTTACTGTAGTGTGGGTTCATTTCTTTCTTAGCAGCCCTAAATAATGTTTAAATAACTAATTTATTAAGGAAAATGATATCCTGGCAGTTTCCTTAAAAAAGTAACCATAAGATAATAGTTCTCTACTGTTTTATCTTAAATTTTAAAGCAAACTAAAATCATATGGTACCATATGAATGAATTGCCTGCCATCCCACTCTTAGACTGAGCAAAAATTTTCATTAGAGGAAATTTTCTCAGGGTGATTCCTTAAAATCTGGAAGGTATGCAAATATTTTAGGTTTGGCATAGAATTAAAATTGACTGAACAATTAAAAATTGATTGGAGCCTTCTGGATTTACCTCTGACATGTAACAAGTTTAAGAGTCATTATTCCCTTCCTAATAATAAGAAAAAGTGAACGAAATGAAAATAATGTCTTTTCTTGGACCTGTCCGTAGACTGTGGTCACAGGGAAAATCACCACCCTGAAATCTGGAAAGACAGGTGAATAGAGTCACAGCTGAGATTGGCTTACTCTGGACCATGTGCTTTTTATTGTCTGTGTTTTGATTTTTTGACATCTGGGGCCTTGCCATGGAGGGACTACCATTCTCAGGGTTCATCAATTCCTAGAGACAGTTAACATCTTACGTGTGAATGCACTTTTTAAACACAAACCAACCAATCCAGAGCCCACCCCCAACCACTTCCTTTAATTGAATTCTCTTACTCAGGGTAACTATTCACCTGCCCTCTTTGCCACAAGCCTACCAGAGAGCAAAGGACAGCCTTCATGTTCAGTTTGCTGAAATTATTCAAACTAGTCAATCCTAAAACTGTTTACTCTGTGTTTCCCATTCCTTCCAACAGAAAAACCCAATAAGGCTTTTGCCAACAGTTTTCTCTTCTCCTGCTACACCTTGATTCTTCTTCATGTGGCCCCTATGGCATGGCACACCCCCTCTTCTTGGGAACTGTGAGTAACTGTCTTGTCAGTGGCAATCATCTCCTGATATGTTGGCCTTACTGTACCTCGTTTTAAAAATGAATACTCTGTAATTTAAAACAAGCCATGAACTGGTAACAACACTTAAATAGGAATTTCAACAGACTCCTAGAGGCTGAGTGTGGACTAGACGGAGAAAGACAAACTGCTCGGGGCATGTGGTGAGGTAGCTTCTTGTGGTAAGGAACAGAGAATCCTACAGTGGAAAAGTAACTATTTGAAATAGATGAAAGCATTCTCAATAACAAATTTTTACTCGCCTGAGAAAAAGACCTTACCAGGGCCTAATCCATTGCTGAAGAAGGAAATTTCTCCAACTCTAGTGCCCTTTAGCCTCCTTGTCTCACCGAAATGGGAGAGGGAAGGGGAAGGGAAGAAGGCAAAGCTAAAAAACACTTATGAGAGCCAAATTTAACTATAAGATTATAGTGCTTCCCCCTCTCCCATACCTTACTGCTATACCCACAGGCCTTCAGTATAAAAACAGCAAATTACAATTGAAAGTATTTTACACACATAGTCTTTTTGAGTAGGACTTCCGAGGAAAGACCAGAAACAATAGGGAAGACAAGAACAAGGACATTACAGGAATTTGAAGTCTCTGGCACCTATAGCTGCAGAAAACATTAACCATAGGCTGTGTCCTTGTCAGATTAACATAAGAACCTCACAGTAAATACTTATTTACCTCAGTTCAATTACCCATTGTATTTATATCAAGAATCACAACACATTCTTAAAGGTAAGGAAAATAGTATGGAGAGAAAAGCAAGCATCAGAACCAGACTCAAATAGAAAACAAATGAGGAATTATCAAACAGTGAATTTAAATTATGTATATGTAAGGGCTTTAATGGAGAGAGTGAACAACATGCAAGAACACATACGTAATGTAAGAAGAGAGATGATGGAAACTAAGAATCAAAAGAAAATGCTAGAAATGAAAAAATACTGTAATAGAAATGAAGAATGTATTTGACAGGTTTATCAATAGATTGGACCTGAACAAGGAAAAAAATTAGTGAGCTTGAAGATATGCCGGTATAAACTTTCAAACTGAAATGCAAAGTGAAGAATGGAAATAACAGAACAGAATATTCAAGCACTATGGAACATTTACCAAACATATAACATACATGAATCAAAAAATAAATATTATGAATAGATCCATATCTGTTAAAGAAATAGAGTCAAAAATTACAAGAAGCAACAGGCCAATATGGTTTCACTGGTGATTTCTACCATACACTTAAGGATTAAATAATACCAGTTCTCCAAATCTCTTCCAGAAAATAGAAGTAGGGGGAATATATACACATTTATTCTATGAGACCAACATTATCCTAATACTAAAACTTAATAGAAATATTTTGAGAAAAGGAAACTAAAAACCAATATCTACATCTGATAAATATGAATGTAAAAATCCTCAATAAAATATCAGAAAATTTATCTAGCAATACATCAAAATATCTGATTAGTATTCTTCAAAAGTTTCAAGATCATAAAAAACACCAGATGTCTGAGAAAACATCACAACCTAAAGGCATTTAAAGAGACATGATGGCTAATGTATTGTGGCATCTTGGATGAAATCCTGGAGCTGACAAAGGATAGTAGGAAAAAACTAGGAAAATCTGAATAACATTAAGGACTTTAGTTAGTAATAAAATATCAATATTTAATTGTAATACACATATATACTAAGGTTCTAGATGTTAAAAATAGGGAAACAGTGGAAATTTGAACTGTGAATTCTTCTTGTAATTTTTCTGTAAATCCAAAACTTCTCTAAAGGGAAAATTTATTTTAGAAAATATATCAACGGTATCAGATATCAACCTCAATATTTTTCATTTTTGTGCTTGTAAGTCTTTATTGCAGATATGCCTTTCCTTGCCATAAATTTTCCATCAACTTTGGTCCATGATCAGATGTTCTCTACCTTTTTGTGCTGTGCTTCTTTATTACTTTTGGGTAGAGAGGAGGTAAACAATTTAGGAAACCCTGTTGGTATTTGTTTCTACTGAAAGCTTGTCTTGTTTTACAAGAAAATCTGTTAGTTACATAGTTTCACACCCATTTGTAAAAACCAAGAAACCTTTCTTAATAGTGAAAAATGACTTTTTCAAAAATATTAAACTATGATGTTTCTGACCACTTTTTCCATATTAGGCCTTGCCTTTCCTAGCTGTGTTCAGCCACAGGCACTGAGGTCAGGTGCCAGATTCAGAAACACTGCCTTGCTTCTGACCCAGTCCTAATTTGTGAGTCTTCTGATATCAGCAAGGTGAAGTGCAAGTTATGAAGCCTTGGGTATGGTTAGATCGCTAGTCAGTTCCCACAGACTTGATTCCCACATGCACTGGCTTCTTTCTTTTCCAAAATTGCCCATATAACCAAAATGTCATTAGTGGAAGTAATGACAAAAATGGAGAGCAAAATATTTTGTCACAAATAATAATGTAATACAAATTTCCAAGGATGGTTGTTTAATATTTGAAAATATTTATCAAATCATTATCCAGAAATGACTTTCCTCCATATTAATTGTGAGCATTTCTGGACTTCCATAGTCTTTATTATACTTCCAGAAAGGACATCTCCCATTTGCCTATGGTCTCTAAAGGCAAGACCTTATCCCAGTGCTGACTCCAGTAATCATCATCTTCATCGATAAGCAAGTGCTTCTTAATTTGCTAACATAATTATAATAGTTTTAAAATACTAAGTAGCATATGGAGGGTTTGCAGATTACATAAAAATGCTGAAAATATCTTTGCCTTTATGTTCTAAAAACTTCATAAAACTATTTAAAAATAATGAGGCATGGGGCCGGGTGCAGTGGCTCACGCCTGTAATCCTAACACTTTGGGAGACTGAGGCAGGTGGATCATATGAGGTTAGGAGTTCAATAGCAGCCTGGACAACATGGTGAAACCCCCCTCGCTACTAAAAATAATAATAATAAAAATAGCCATGTGTGGTGGCATGCGCCTGTAGACCTAGCTATTTGGGAGGCTGAGGCAGAAGAATTGCTTGAACCAGGGAGGCGGAGGTTGCAGTGAGTTGAGATTGTGCCACTGTACTCCAGCTTGGGCGACAAAGTGAGACTCTGTCTCAAAAAAAAAAAAAAAAAATGACAAGGCATGTGATAAACTCCCATTGACTGTCTAACCATATACTCCTCTGGGAATTAAGAAGAACCAGTGGGTTACTTCAAAACTTGATATAAATAGAGAGGGCTTTATGGAGAAGTTAGTTAAAGCTGGACATTGAAGGACATGGAAAATATTTTTCAGGTAATGAAAGCTATTTTTAGTAGCAGAAAAGTTATGCTCAAGTCATTATCAGAGGTTCATGTATGTAATATGAGATAAATAGCTTCAAATATGAGAAGCTTGAGAAATAGAAAGATGATTCTGTACACAGAAGTTCTCTACTTGTCCAGTGACCATGATATTACACCTTGCAGAACATTCAGGGCATTCAGGGAAACTCATCTTGTCCACCCATCAGCTATCAAATGCCACACTATTAGTACTGCAGAAGCATGGGTTGAATAACCAACATGGACACCAAAGAGTTCTAATATCCATTGTGGTCTAAGGTAATAAATCATGAATCCTTTAAACTTCATAGCCATCCATCCCAAATGTGGGGCCAAGCTGGCATAAAAGGTTGTGGAAAACGAGAAACCTTAATCACAATCACTGAAGACTCAGGTGTTAAACGTGCGCTCTGAATGAAGAGACCCCCCAAACAGGTTTTGTGTTAGCAACGTGGCTGTTTATTCACCTGGGTGCAGACGGGCCGAGTCCGAAAATGGAGTCAGCGAAGGGCGGAGGGATAAGAGTTGGTTTTATAGGTTTGGGGTAAACAGTGGAAAGTTACAGAAGTTATAATTGGAGGTTTTTTTGGAAGCTGGGAGGGGGGTGATAGGTTTGCAAGCTGGGAGAGGATCGTAGGGTGTGGAGTCAGGATGTTGACCAAGATCAGTTACAAAGTCCAGTGGCCTTGTCAACTGAGGCCGGAATAAGAAACAATAGAAGAATGTCTCAAGTTAATTAGGCACCACAGGGTTGATCATTTCTTCCAGGAACTCATCTGGGGTGTACATGCAGGTCACAGAGGTTACCATGCCATTCATGGCTTGATCAGATCTTACATTAGGGTTCAAGGGTTCTTTTTTTTTTTTTTTTTTAAAACGGGGTTTCACCATGTTGGTCAGGCTGGTCTTGAACTCCCGACCTCAGGTGATCTGCACGCCTTAGCCTCCAAAGTGCCAGGATTACAGGCATGAGCCACCACGCCCGGCCTTTTTTTTTTTTTTTTTTTTAACATTAGGGTTCTAATCTGACCTCTACAGCATTCACTCTGACCACCAACTTTGTGAACAGATGATTTTAAATCTTGGTTCCTCTGTGCTGTCTTTCTGATAACAGTAATAACTAATTGTATAAATCAAGGTCTTCCAGAGAAACAGAACAATAAGAAACAGAACCCAATAAGAAATGTGTTGCAAGGGAAGGACTGAGTGGTGTAGGTGTATATACATATATTACAGAAAGAGATTTACAGTAGGAATTGATTCATGTGGTTCCAGCTCCAGCAAGCTGAAAACCTGGAAAAACCAATGGCATAGTTCCAGTCACAGTCCAAAGCCCTAGTAAGCAACAGAGCTAACGGTGTCAAGTTCAAGTCTGAGTCTGTATCAGAAGTCCGGAGTAAACTCATGCCTCAGCTCAAAGACTGCAAATTCTCCCTTAGTCAGCCTTTTGGTCTGTTCAGGACTTCAACAGATTAGGTGAGGCCCATCCACATTGAGGAGAGTCATTTGCTTTACTTAGCCTACTGATTCAAATGTTAATCTCACCCAGACACACTAGCATAGACACACCCAGCATAACATTTAATCAAATATCTAAGCACCTTGTGGCCTAGTCAAGTTGACAAAAAAATCAACCATCACACTGATATTTACTGAGAACCCTACATATCCCTGTCACTTAAGCTGGACTTTATTCTTGTTATATTTGATTTAATCTTTTCAGAAACTCTAAAAGGTCAGGTACAATTACCATCTTCACTTTTGCAGTGACAAATAGTAAGTACAGTGTTGTTAAATATTGTTACAGACTGAATGTTCACCCAACCCCCCCACCTAAGATTTATATGCTGAAATCCTAACCCACAATGTGTTAGGATTAGAAGGTGAGGCATTTAGGAGCTGATTAGGTCCTGAGGGTAGCTCTTGTGAATATGATTAGCACTCTCTTAAGAGGAGACATGAAAGAGATGATTTTTCTTTTGGCCATGTGAGGATACAAGAAGATAGCCATCTGCAAAGCAGGAAGAAGGCCCTCACCAGACACTGATCTTGCATTTTCAGCTTCCAGAACTTTACTAAATAAATATTTAACCAGCCCAGTCTATGGTATTCTTTTCATAGCAGTGCAAGCTTACTTAAATATTTTCCAAGGATCACAACTCTAGGTAGTGGAACATTTGTCTAGCCCCAGAACTGATTAACTATTATGGACTAACTGACCCTACTATCTTTGTTTTTTCAAGTCCAGCTGAGCCGCTGAAAGGACTACAATCCTAGTGTAAGGGTGGGGGATGGGGGGGATGGGGGGGGTGGGGGCGGTCCCTAAGAGCTCCCAGCTCCCTCCCAGTTCCGAAGAGATTCTTGATCTCTCTTACCTTGAAGAATGGGGAAAGTGACCCTGGATGCACCATGAGCTTACCGTTCAAATAAATATTGTGGACCCAAAGAGTTTTGGGGAAAAGTGATTTATTAGAGAGAGACAGAGAAAGAGAGAGAGAGAGAACTCCCACGTTGTTATGGGAGGGGAACCCTGAGAGGAATTTCCCTTCAAGTAAGGAGCAGTGGGAGTTTTAACCCTAAAGTTATTCCCTTCCCATTCATGTTCTTGTCCAATGAGAGGAGTTCTTTCAAACTTCCTCTGGAGTGATTGATCTTTGACTCTGATGCCGGATTGGCTACTTGGTCCACAACAGAGCCCCCGCTTCCCAGAGATTTGGGGTAGGGGTGGCGGTGGGAGGTGGGGTGGCTTTTTGGAGAAAGGAGCCCACCTGGATTTCTCTACCTACCCGGGATGGGGAAACCCAGACAAAGAAGTTTACATTCCCAGATGGAGGCGTGGGGCTGGGAAACTCCTGCCTTTGAAACCATGCTCCTCGGGGGACCCAGGAAGAGTCTGGTTCCTGGAGAGCTGGGAAACTCTAGCTTTGGTAGCAATGGGTTACTCTAATGACAGTGAATTTCAATCACACTATTTATATGTTGTGTCCAGTTAGCATGGCTAAGGACTTGTTATCCCTACTTTTCTAAGGTGATTGTGGGGAAGAAAAATCACAAGGCTTTTTGAATGGTCTAGAATGGTTATGTTATGAAAAATCTTAATGACAACCAAATTCATACTTCATATTCTATTGAATCAAATTACTACCTGCTAACCTTTCCACATCGTTACATATCTCTACTCAGTGATACGCTGCGGTCTGCTCTTACCTACCTGCAAGAGCCAACTGTTAGACATTTAGCAGCCCACCACTGACTCTGTGCCTTTGTTCATGCTCATTACTCTTCTTCCATGACCTTCGTTGCCATTTTCATTGGGTTTCATTTTCAAAGGTCCTCATTCATCCTGTAAAAGTAGTGTGTTGCTTATATAAGCAATTCTTAAACTCCTTTCTTGATGCTTTTGCAGTATTTCATGGTATGTATGTATTATTGCCTTTTTTTATTGTTTCAAAATTATTTAGTTGTTTGAGCTTTTCAAAGATAGAGCCAATATTTTATTTACTTTTATATTCCCAGGATATAACAGAGCTCCCAACATGTGGTTGATGCTCAGTACGTGAATCTTAGGCAGGGGTTCTACTGAAAGTTTTTGAACACAGGAGGAATGTGATCAAAATACTGCTTGGAAAAAATGACTTTGGCAGTGGTAGGACAGGTGAATTAAAGTGAGGAAGACTGAAGATCAGAAGCATGATTAAGTGTCTGAACCAGGATGGTTCAGAGGAAATGATGTCCAAAAGTCCATGAAGAAAGACTAAACAGGATTTGTTAGTAATCAGCTGTGTTATAAATCCTTGCTACAGCAAGTGTGGAGGCTGAGCTGGCAGTATCAGCACCTCCTTGAAGCTTGTTAGAAGCGTAGAATTACTAGTGCCACTGGAAACCCAGTAAATCAAAATTTGCATTTGAACAAGATCCCCAGGTGAGTTGTATACATATTCAAGTGTGAGAATCCTTGGTCAAAGGAAAGGAAAGAGTATAAGATGACAAGCTTCAATCCTTTATTTTCTAATCAAAGGATTTCTCAATATTTCCTTGTTTTACAGATGTCTTTACTGATTCCTGTGAAGTGACTGTAGGCCAGGGACAGGTGAAACATTGGTTCTCACAAAGAAAAATGAAAGCAATTGAGATTTTTGGCTTATGTGTGGAAAATAAAGCTCCTTTATCCACAGAATGGATGCATATCCTTCAACAGCTCATGGAAAAATGTGCTGCATTGAAGCTTGTTTTCCACTGCATTTTTGTGGCAAATATATCAACTGTTATGTGTAGAGATCTCTAAGTCCATGAGTAGCCTTAACTCTCAGGTATTGCAGTGTGTCCTTCAACTCAAGCTTGTCTTCCTCATGGGAACATTTCTCAAATGTTTTTTTTAAACCCATTATTTCTAGCAGTCTTGTTGCTCAAGGCCGTTTTTGAAGCTAAACTGGTAGATTAGTTGTCATGTGACAATAGTAATCGTAAGAATGATCATACAGGTAATGCTTAAAATATGCCAAGCACCGTTCGGAGCACTTGACATATATCAGCTCGCTAAATCTTCGTTACAACCTTATGAAATAAGTGTACAGCCATACCACCCTGAATGTGCTTGATCTCCTCTGATCTTGGAAGCTAACCAGAGTTGGGTCTGGTTAGTACTTGGATGGAAGACAACACTATAAAGATGTAGCGTACATTTTACAAAAGATACTGAAGAATAGGAAAATTAAGTGATTTGTTATAGTCGTACACCTAAGTAGCAGGCTTGGATTCAAACTCAGTGACTTAAGAGACAGTTTTCTTAATGACTCTGCCAATTGTTCTGAAACTGTAGCATGCATCAAAATCACCAGAAGAACTTGTTAAAACACAGGTATCTGCCTTCCCAGTAATTTCAGATTCAGTAGGGCTGGATAATTTGGATTTCCATCAATTTCCAAGGTGATCCTGTGGCTGCTGGTCCAGGCACCACACTTTGAGAATCACTTAATTATTACATATGACCTCTCTGTGTTTGATAATTTTTAGCTTACATAATTACGTTTTAAAATAGTCTTTTTGTAGAAAAATAAAAGCTAGAACCAAATGAATGCATGTACTGAGAATTCCCAGATGCTTTGAAGAAAACATTTTCTATTTAAGCAAAGAAATCTTTTGGAGTGCCTTGTACCCCAGACAATTCACACTGCCTTTACTTTACAACTAACCCTTTTTCTGGTAATTCTATTCAGGCAATTCTGTCCTGAATTTTTCTATTATCCCAGAAAGAATAAATTTTCTGAGTATTTGACTTATACAAAGTTTAATTTCTGGTTCTGAAATACTAGGAAATATAACAATTTCAGTATGATGAGTTAGAAGTAGCAGGCGACCTTGATACTCTACTTGTTTCTGTCTTGTCATGAATGACCTTCATGACCCATGAAAGATCACATGACCTTTATTTCTTTGTCTGTTACATGAGAGTCTTGGACTAAGCTTAATTGTTTCCTTTGTCTTAATCCCATAAATGAACAATTCAAGATTGGGGGCCAACAATCTCCTATCAGAAGGAGATTAGAGGCCCTACTGCAGAGACGATGCCCATGGCTTTCTTTTGCCAAAAAGGAGGAAATAAAAGAGAACTCTGTCAGCAATATACTAATCATGAATCTTTGCAACAGTGACAGTTAATCTTCTCTTCCTATTAATAGATGCAGATGCCTAAGGGCTTAACATTTTCCTACTAGCTTAATAGGGAGAAAAAGATTGAAGGGGAAGCAGAGATGCCTAATTGCATAGCCAGCAGCTATTACAGTACTGCTCAAAGGGAGAAACTCAAAAAGAATAGAAAGAGGCAAGATGGAAATTCAGCATTGGCCATGCCAGCAAGTTGTCCCCTAAGGAAATTAAAAGCAAGTCATTTTGATCTGTTTTGGTGCATCTGTAGGAGAATATTCGATTAAGAACCCAGATGAGCTTTCACTCACCATTGTGCCTGCACAGCTGTATAAAACAAAGCTGAAGATATATTGATCTTCCTGAGTATGCCATGGAATACTTACTGCAAATTTATAAAATAAAAATAAAAGTAATAAAAATAAAGCTAAATTTTCCTGGCTTTGTAAAACCATGTTGTTTTCAATTCAGGAAGTCGTCTTACATGTGCTGAGCTGGTTCACTGGCATTTGAACACAGGAAGATTTTGACAGGGAAAGGGCCATGTATGCTTATAAAATGAAAAAAAATTCACGTGTGACTACTTTTGAATTTTTTCTAGTTACATTTATAAATTAAATGGATTTCTGTTACATCTCTAAGTACCATATTCTGACAGTCACTCTGGATTCCTCAAATAATGTGTTCCCAATAGAGGAAAAATACTACCTTGAAAATAACATATTGATTAAGAAATAGTTTCATAAAAAAGCTAAGTCTTACACATTAAATATACTTACCTTGAACAACTTCTTCACTAATGAATAGCCACTATATAGATTATTAAAATGATGCTTATTAAGCTCCTATTCTGAGATTATAAGTAATGTCTTGATGGACTACATTAAATAGCAATCAAGTTCAAATTAAACAATCATACTTGAGTGCTTCCTATGGATATTGGTGGGCTAAGAGAAGTCCCCAAACACCAGTGGGACCTCAACCCCAGTTAGTGTTCAGTCTCTTGACACGATTATGAGACGAACTCAGGGCTGAGTCAAAAAATAGTGAAAGTATAAAGATTTATTGCAAAGTGAAAAGTACACACTTAAGAAAAGGGAGTGAGGGTGTACGCAGAGAATCTCATAAGAGGTTTCAGGGCTTCTTACCTTTATGGGTTTCTTCAACCCAGGGGTAGATTATTCATGATATGGATTTCTTCAACCCAGGGGTGGAGTATTCATGAAGATTTTAGAAAAAGATGAAGATGTTTTGGAACTGTGGGGCTGCCCATTTTTATACCAAATATAGATATTTCCAGAACTGTCATGGCACTGGTGAGTGTGGTAATTTAGCATGTTAATGACAGTGTAATGAGGTCCTAGATAAAACCTAGGTCAAATCCGACGCGATGTTGGGTCCACTGGGTGTTAGCTAGCTTGGCCGATATCTTGTTTTTCAGGATCTTATAAGCTCCTAGCTTATGAATCTATTTCAACAGTTTCCTTTTGCTAGCCATGTGAAACCGCTGCCTAGACTTTTTTAATTCTCTCATGATCATCTGTATTATTCCTGTCTCACTATGAGCCAAGTCTTCTGCTAGTTGTTGCACACACAGATATGAAAAAGAAAATTGCATAACATCCAGTAAGTTAGTGAGGAAGCAATTCCATTTAAAAATAAGAAAACCTTTGAAACCACCTTTGCACAAATTATAGGAATGACAAAAAGGATGACAGTGGAAGATATCTAACCAGCGCCAAACTTAACTATAAACCTCCAAACTGCCCTTAATCATTCCTGGGCTTGGGCCAAGCTAACTCTGGGAGAAATTTAGTTTATAGCTTAAATGATAATAGCCCTTCCCCCAAACTAAACCACTCTTGTAAAGCTAATGAAAGAACCCTAAGAGGATTGGAGGAGCCTGAATTCTTTGAACGTGTAGACATAAGTGGATTAACAGAAGTTGTAAGACTTGCAATTTCCCCAATTACTCCCGCAGATAACATCTGTATAGTAGAACTTAAGATTGGCCTTTTGAGATGTTCAGGATTTTGCATTTCTGATGACCAGTGACTCCACCCAGATGGCCAACCAACCCTGTGGCCCCATCCAGAGACAGACTCAGTGCATAGGAGGCCCATTTTCCTCACCCCCTATGATTGCATTGCCAACCAGTAAGACACAGGAATTCCCTTGCCCGCCAAACTATTCTTGAAACCCCTAGCCTCTGATTTTTGTGTGAGTCTGATTTGAGTAATAATAAGGTGTCTCTTTCAGCCTGCTGTGCGTGAATTAAACTTTCTCTGTTGCAATTTTCCTGTCTTGATAAATAGCCTCTATCTGAGCAGTGGGCAAAATAAACCCATCGGGCGGTTATACCTTATCTAGTTAACTTCTTGTATTTTTCCAAAGTGGGAAAGGTGTGTTTGAATTCTGGGGCAGCCTGAAGTAACTAATATTTGTTACACTAAATGAATTTGTGAATTTTCATTTTTCTGTTATTAAATTCTGCTCATGTTTGAATCTGTTGTTTGTCTACTGTCTTACATTCCTATGTCCATAATTTATTAATCTGTACTACAGTGTCTTGTACATATAAGCTCCCTGTTATATCCAAAGTTTAGGTTCCTCATCTCTAATATAAACGTTATATAATTAAAAGACTTTTATGATAAATAATATCATAAAAAAGAAAAGGTTTTTTAGAAAACCAAAAAGCACCTTAAAATGCAGGTTTTTATATAGAAGCATTTTATACTATGGGCAACAATTTAAGCTCTCAAGATGAATAAATTATGAGCTTGATAGTTTAATATTTACTTTTTATTGTGTTATATCTGAAAGAGGTTGTCAACATGGAGATGACTATTTCATCACCTTTTGTGGAGAAATGAATTTCATCAGAGTGATCACACCTTGACTATAATTTATAAATATTTACTTACAACTCCCCTTTTTCATTGTAACAATGACTAATCATGCAACATCTAAGATGGATTATATGAGTGATTTAAGGAACATTGAATTATTTAACCTGATTGAGGGTTTGGATATTCAACAGAGTTGAAATTGTGAAAAGAGTTACTTGTGAATAGGAGAGATTAGAAATTGCATTATTCATGTTTAAAATTGTAGAGCCTAAGATACAGATTTTTTTTTTGAGACAGAGTTTCACTCCTGTTGCCCAGGCTTGGAGTGCAATAGTGAGATCTCGGCTCACTGCATCCTCTACCTCTGGATTCCAGCAATTCTCCTGCCTCAGTCTCCTGAGTAGGCATGAGCCACCACACCTGGCTAATTTTGCGTTTTTACTAAAGATGGGGTTTCTCCATGTTGGTCAGGCTGGTCTCAAACTCCCGACCTCAGGTGATCCACCTGCCTTGGCCGTTCAAACTGTTGGGATTACAGGCGTGAGCCACCGTGCTTGGCCAGATACAGATATTTTAAACTAAACTTCTCATTCTAGTCTTGTTGACTTTGCATTAATTGCAACTTTTGTACAGATATTCCTTTGCACTAAGAAGATACTTGGGGAAATACACTCTTATGTGTCATAACCAGCTCATAGGGAGAAATGACTTTGGACATTATTTAAACCAAAATGTATTTATTGTTTGAATAAAAATGTGTTATATATAGGAATGAATTTCAAATTGAGATTGATATAAATCTTTGTATTCAGACACTATAGAAATGTTCTACAATATATACTATATTATTTCGTTTTTTAAAGTGACGTTTTGATAAACTCACATAGTATAGATTTCACCTCAACTCTTCAGTTTGTATTAACAAGTCAATTATTACTGTGGGAAAGCATTAGAAGATTGCTAAGACACCTTAGCTATGATGATGAGAGCAATTGTGAATGTAAGGGGTAGCAGTTTGTAGAATGTAGTGAAATTAATCTATAGTACACTTCATAGGGAATGATAAAACCAGGCAATTCGCCAGGACACATTACCTTTCCTAAATGACTCATTAGAAAGAAATAGTTTAAAAATAAAAGATATTTTATGAGAATTAGTTTCTTTAAAAGCAGAGACAACATAGAAACTGAAAACTTGATGCCTTTCCCTGCTCTTTGGTTTGCATTTTGTTCTAGTAGTGTTGTATTCTCCTTGTCATTCCAGTGTGTGAGTAATCTGTTTCCCAAGTGCGTATGGTAATAAAATGTAGAGAGGGTTTTTAAAAGCATAACAGTGTATTTAAGCTATCTTTTCTCCGAAAAGCTTATGCCAGTTTATACAAACACAAACAATTGAACAAGGGTGACTTACCATCCCAGTATTTTCAATTTTCTTTAAGAACTTTATTTATATTAGCCTATTGCTGTTAACACTGTGAGGTCATTATTTTACTTGATATTTTTTATGCTTAACATTATACTTTTCTACAATGAAGAATTTTCTTTCTAGATAAGTTTCTTTCTAAATAGGCGGTTTCTGAAGGGGGATGAAAATAACATTGGAATTCTCCAAAAAGCCAAGTTTGTGGTTTTCAGAAAAAACTCCATTGTGATATGCTAACTTTGTTAACTAAAAAGTGACTTCTTAAGTTGTGTGATTGTTATGATGTGTAAATATGAAGGACGTCTAGGATTGTGTTTGAAGCATTGTATAATACTGCAATTTAACTTGTCTCTCAGGAAACAGAGAAATAAAAATTAATCTATGTTGGTTAAATGAAATACAGTGATTACATTTATCAGTCAGACACAGGAAAATAAAGTTGTTGTTATTCATTAAAATGGCAAATTCAAAATTGACCTCATTTTAATATTTAAATCTTCATATGTACATATATTTTTGCATAAAGAAAGACTTTTCTTGAAAGAGAGAGGGATAACACAAAGGCTAGATACTGTGTGATTCCACTTATATGGTATTCTAGAAAAGGCAAAATAATGAGACAGAAATGAAATCAGTAGTTGCCAGAGGCTGGGATGGAGGAAGGAGATTGACTGCACAGTGGCCTAAGGGAATTTTTGAGGGAATGAAGATGTTCAATGTCTTCATTCTAGTGTGGCTACCTGTCTATGTGTCAAAATCAATCTAACTGTATACTTTAAAAGGGGGAATTTTACTGTATATATCATATCTCAATAAACCTCCCTTAAAATTTGTAAAAAGTGTTTAAAAACTTCCTTTCCAAATTCCTGGGTATAAATGATGAAACAACATTTATATAAGAAGAGTGAGGAGAAGGCTGTTTTTCAGTACATTAAAATGATTTCTTTTTATGCCCAGAATAAAAGAAATGATTATCTACTCTTGGTGCTTGACTAATGTTATAACACTAAAGACCAGTTGACACTGCATAGTGATGACGTATGGCAGTGGTGTTCTAAATGTGTCCCTGATTTTTCCTTGAAAACCACTTTACGTTTTAGAAACACCAGCTCTGAATAAATGTTTCTGTAATACACTTTTACTTTCAGATTTTGAGATTTATTCATCACAACTTGCTGTACTGACAGTTCTCACAATTGCAAGTTGCTAAACATTACACAGTTGCTAAATAATTTTATGCAGTATTAGTTTTTCTAAATAAGTTTTCAATGTGTTTAAAAATGGAGTGTTTTGAGTGTGTTACATCTCATAAGATGTTATTTTAAAATTGTATTGTAGAAATTATAGCACTAAATGTTATAAGTACCCATCCCCTTCAAAAGTTATTGTTAATATTTGGTGACTTTTTTTTTTTTGAGACGGAGTTCGCTCCTGTTGCCTAGGCTGGCATGCAATGGCACGATCTCCGCTCACTGCAACCTCCGCCTCCCAGGTTCAAGCGATCTCCTGCCTCAGCCTCCTGAGTAGCTGGGAGTACAGGTGCGTGCCACCACGCCCAGGTAATTTTTGTATTTGTAGTAGAGACGGGGTTTCACCTGATCCACCTGCCTTGGCGACATTTAAATCTAGTATTTTATTCTAGAATAAATAAACCTATGTTTACATAAAGGATTGAATTGTCAAAACAGACTCATATGAATCACATTTAACCAAAAAAAAAAAAACAAAAAAACTCTCACTGATACTAGACAGAATACATATGGTCAGCGACTAGAATAGTGACTAGCTATTGTTCTGTAAATCTTTGATTTCTTTGGGATTTTTATTTATCTTTAAGTCAGTTTAAGTCAGTTTTTGTAAGTTGGATATTTCTGGATATTTGTCCATTTCACTCATATATATTTTCAGATTTTTTGGTATAATGTATTCATTCAAATCATATTTTGATATGTTTGTAATCCATGTATAATCTGTAATATATAATATGTATATATGTATATATAAATATGTATATACATACTCTATATAATCTATACCCATTTTCTTTCTGAAATAGTTTTATGATGTCTCCTTTGCTTTCCTTTTCTGTCTCCGTTTTTTTTTTTTTTTGGAGACAGAGTCTCACTCCGTGGCCCAGGCTGGAATGCAGCAGTGTGATCTCAGCTCACTACAACCTCTACCTCCTGGGCTCAAGTAATTCTCCTGCCTTAGCCTCTGGAGTAGCTGGGATTATAGGCATGTGCCACCATGGCTGGCTAATGTTTGTATTTTTAGTAGAAATGGAGTTTCATTGTCTTGGACAGGCTGGTCTCAAACTCCTGACCTCAAGTGATCTGTCTGCTTTGGCCTCTCAAAGTATTGGGATTTCAGGAGTGAGGCACCACAACTGGTCCCTTTCTTGTTTCACCACAAATGTGTAAATCACCACAAATGTGTATATTGTCAAAAAAATAAACTTTTAGCTTTGTGTATTTTTCATTATATGTTTGTTTCCACTTCATTATTTTCTACTTTCATTTGTATTTCATTTCCTTCCTTCTAGTTTCTCTTTGGATTTGTTTGCTGTTTTTTTGTTTTTTGTTTATTTAACTCTTGAGATGAATGTTTATTAATTGAAATTTTTTATTTTTATTTTTGGCTATCATAAAAAGTCAAAAAACAGATGCTGGCAAGGCTGCAGAGAAAAAGGAATGTTTATACACTGTTGGTAGAAATATAAAGTAGTTTAGCCGCTTGGAAAGCATTTTGGAGATTTTACAAAGAGGTTAAAACAGAGCTACCATTTGACCCAGCAATGCCATTACTGGATATATAATCAACAGAAAATAGAGTATTATACCAAAGTGGCACTTGCATGCATACATTCATTGCCACAATATTTACAACAGCAAAAACATGGAATCAACCTAGGTGACCATCAATGGTGGATTTAATAAAGAACATGTGGCTCACACCTATAATCCCAGCACTTTGGGAGGCCAAGGCAGGCAGATCACTTGAGGTCAGGAGTTCGAGACCAGCCTGGCCAACAAGGTGAAACCCCATGCCTACTACAAATACAAAAATTAGCTGGGTGTGGTAGTACATGCCTGTAGTCCCAGCTACTATGGGGGCTGAGTTAGGAGAATGACTTGAATCTAGGACGTGGAGATTGCAGTGAGCCAACATCACACCACTGTACTCCAGCCTGGGCAACAGAATGAGACTCCATCTAAAAAAATATATATATATATATATGTGTGTGTATATATATATATATATATATATATGGTACATATACATCACAGAGTACTACACAGCCATAAAGAATGACATCATGTCCTTTGCAGCATGAATGGAGCTGGAGATTATAATCTTAAGAAAATTAATGCATGAACAGAAATCCAAATACTGCATGTTCTCACTTATAATTGGGAGCTAAACATTGAGCACTTATAGACATAAACATGGGAACAATAAATACTATCAACTACTAGAGGAGGGATAAAGGGAGGGAGACACAGTAAAAAAACTGCCTATTGGGTACTATGCTCACTACTTCAGTGCAACAAACCTGTACATGTACCCCCCATATCTAAAACAAAAATTGAAAGAACAAAAATCTTCAGTCATTTAATACATATGTTTACCTTGATAAATTTCCTTCAAACTAATATTTTAGCTGTATCACTTGCATTTTGGTATGTTGTATTTTCATTGTGGTTCAGTTTAAAATATGTTTTAAAATTCTATGATCCATTTGATACTTATATCTTTTATTTTTTTATTTTTATTTTTTATAATTTATTTATTTTACTTTAGGTGCATACTATATCTGGCATTTCTCCCCCATGTTATCCCTCCTCACCCTCCCCTCCCTCCCTACCCCACATTGTCTCTCCCCTACCCCCCCCCAACTGTCCCCTGTGTGTGATGCTCCTCTCCCCTGAGTCCAAGTGTTCTCATTGTTCAACACCCACCTATGAGTGAGAACATATGGTGCTTGGCTTTCTGTTCTCTACTTTAAAGACACACGCACACGTATGTTCATTGCAGCCCTGTGTACAATAGCAAAGACCTGGAACCAACCCAAATGCCCATCAATGATAGACTGATATTTATATTTTTATTTGAAACCTACAAACATAGAATTTTCTAGTCATCTTTTCTCATTGATTTCTAGCTTAATTTCATATGTTCAAAGAACTTTTTTTTTATTGTTGAGTTGGAGTTCCAGGCTGGAGTGCAATGGTGCAATCTCGGCTCACTGCAACCTCCCCCTCCTGGCAGGTTTAAGCAATTCTCCCGCCTCAGCCTCTTGCTAATTTTTGTGTTTTTAGTAGAAATGGGGTTTCACCATATTGGCCAGGCTGATCTCAAACTCCTGACCTCAGGTAATCCACCCGCCTTGACCTCCCAAGTACTGGGATTACAGGTGTGAGCCACTGCACCCATCCTCAAAGAACCTTTAATAAATAGTATTCTACCACATAAATATACAAATCTGTTTACTCTTCCTATGTGTAGCATTTGTGTATTCACAGATTTGTGGTTATGTGTATGTGCTTGTTCAGTAGATTTGTGGATTTGTTTTTTAGCTTTATATGACTGTAGCCTTATAGACTTTGAATAATTTATATAGCTTTGTATATAACACATTTTTGTGTAACATATTTCTTTAGTCTTATATTATTGTAAACTTTTGCTTCATTGATTTTGAAACTATTTTATTATGTTCATATAAATTTAGCAATGTTGTATCTCTTTGGCGAACTGAACTTTTTTTTATTAGTAGTATCATTCTAAATCTTTAGTTATGCTTTTTGGTTTAAAATCTATTTTTCCTTTTTAGTAATATAACTAAAAAAGCTGTAATTTGGGCACTCTTTGAATATTATTTTCTATTTCTTCACATTGAACGTCTCTGTATGAATATGTTTTATATATCTTTCTCATAAAGGACATGTAATTTATATTACATGTTTTATATATTTAATTTAAAACATAAAACTGTATTATTTATAATATATAATAAGAAATCATTTATTATTTAATAATAAATATAATAATGATAAAATTTAAATAATAAAAAATAAATTATATATTTAATTTAAAACCATGTCCTAAATTAATCTAAATATTAATTTAGATTAATTTAGGACATGGTTTTAAATTAAATATATAATTCTTTGCTTTTTAGCTAGTCCATTCATTCTTGTCATTTGAGATTGCTGTCATTAATGATCTATTTCCATTTCAGTTATCCATATTATATGTTCCCTGTTTGTCCCTGCAGTTCTGTGCTTGTCTCCATTTAAAATCTTTCTTTATATTAAGCATTTCATTTTTTTCTTTTTCGTCTACTGTTTGTACAAAGTTATAGTATCTCCTTTTATTATTTTTATTATAGAAATTATAACATGCATGCTTAAATTAATATTGTCTCACAGTAGTCAGTATGTATTACTCTTCTCAGATGTTACAAATATCTTTGAATATTTTAACATCATTGCCAGAGCTCTAGATATTCTCTATCCTGGTTATTTAATCAAACATTAATCTAGGCACTACTGTGAAGAGATTTTGCAAATATAATGCAAATCCCAAATCAGTCAACTTTCAGGTACTGAGATGATCTGGGTGAACCTGACCCAATCAGGTAAGCGCTTTAAAACCAAGAATTTTTGCTGGCTGGTGGTAGAAGGTGAAGGTAGATTCCTAATACCAAAAGTATTTAGTATGTTGTTGCTAGCTTGAAGATGGAGAAGCCCAAAAGTATTTAGTATGTTGTTGCTAGCTTGAAGATGGAAAAGAAATGAAAATGACCTCAATAAATGAGAGCAGCTTGTGCTGTTAGCCAGCAAAAAACCTCAATCATAAACCTGCCAGAAACGGAATTCTGCCAACAACCTGAATGAACTGGATTCATCCCCACTTATTCATGGTTTTCTGTATCCTTATGTAACTGATTATTCTTTTGTGATGCCTTTCAAAAGAATATATGATGGGGCTCAACTGGACGCTTTCTTAGGCAGGCCTTGGACTTTGGCTTCTGTCATGTGTTGGCCCTGCAGCTCATCAAAGCTCAAGTTCATTCTGTTTCGCCAATATTGATCTGCTAAAATATATTATTAAATATTTTATCAACAAATTTCTGGATTACTAAGTGCTTGCAGCTCTTAATTGTCTGAAAATATCTTTATGGTATCCTTACTCTTGATGTTAGTTTAGTTCGACATATAATTTCACTTCAGAATTACTTTCCCTTGGCGTCTGAGATTTTTCTGAGATGTAGGGTATTAACTATGTGGTTTTTCCCTTCTAAGAAATGTGACTTTTCTGATCAATAGCTGTCATGTTTTATTTCCTTTTGTATGTTATTTTCTTTAGTTCTATAATTATGTCCTAAATATAAATATATTTCTGCTCAGCAGATTTGTTGAATA
This sequence comes from Ateles fusciceps, assembly GCA_036589455.1. Classification (NCBI taxonomy): domain Eukaryota; kingdom Metazoa; phylum Chordata; class Mammalia; order Primates; family Atelidae; genus Ateles; species Ateles fusciceps. The sequence goes on along the minus strand of JAZHEH010001266.1, from coordinate 8,062,366 downwards.
ATTTCAATTTTAACATTAATATTCTCAGTTCTGTAAAATTATCACTAATTACCTTTTCAAGTATTCTCTTTGTACTATACTCTCTTTCAATCTAAAATTCATGACAGAACTTTGAAATTTCTTCATTTCAAACTCTTTATGTTTTTGTCTTTTGCTAATTTAAGGTGGAAATGTATAACATTTCTAAGATCTAAATGGTACGTTTTCTTTTTTTATTTTTATTTTTGAGATGGAGTCTCACTCTGTCGCCCAGGCTGGAGTGCAGCATCACAATCTCGGCTCACTGAAACCTCCGCCTCCTGGGTTCAAGCAATTCTCCTGCCTCAGCCTCCTGAGTAGCTGGGACTACAGGCAAACGCCACCATGCCCAGCTAATTTTTGTACTTTTTGTAGAGACAGGGTTTCGCCATGTTCACCAGGCTGGTCTTGAACTCCTGACCTCAGGTAATCCACCCACCTTGGCTTCCCAAAGTGCTGGTATTACAGGGATGAGCCACTATGCCCAGCTCTAAATGATACATTTTCAATGCCTAGTCTATTCTTGTTTCTCTAGATCTTTAAACCTTCTACTCTTATTTTGAGAAAACCTTTCCATGATTAATCTCTTTGATGGTTTGTGCCTTAATCACATCTCCACAGTCACTTTTGACATATATGGTACTAATCTTAGGAATTAAAATGTGGACAGAGTGGTTGGGGGGGGCATTATCTAGTGTATGAACTCCATTTTATTTTACTGATCTATTTCTCTATCACAGTCTTATTTACTATAGCTTTATAATAGATTTTAATATTCAAGGGTGGAAAAACTATTCTTATTCAAGATTGTGTTAGTTTTTTGCTCTTTTTATTTACATATAATTTTGAATATTGGCTTGCCAGTTTCCACACATATGCACACCTACTGAGATATTTCTTTCGAATGCATCATATTCATACATTAATTTCACAAACTTTAGCACCTACACATTTTTGTCTTTAATAATTGCATGGATTTAGAAGGTACATTTAAATTTCTAAACAGTTACATCTATTTTGAAAAAAAATTATGTTAAAGCAGGCTAGCCTTAGAGAGGTCAAAATTGTTCAGTACATGTACAATTTGTTTTAGAACATTAAATATATCTGACTCCAGTTACACATGCACTTACTGATTCGATGTTAACTTGAAATAGTTCCTGCTGGTAAACTTGCATCATCATCTTTTCTATTCACCAACTTGCTGAGGTCAACTTTCTTCCTTGGATCTTCGTTCTCTTACTTTATTCTTTTCATTTATATTTATTCCTAGCTTTTTTGTATGTGCTCCTGATGAGTATAAAGGAAACCAAAGGCTCTCAGCAAAGTTGCAAAACAAGAAAAGACTGATTTGTAAAGACATGATGCAGACATATTTTCTAGAATATAAGTGCAGAATCTTTGCAGCTTCACTACCTGTACTAAATATGTCTACAGATGCCAGAGATTTAAAAATATTTTTTAAATGATTTATGTTATTTATTGAGTCAGGTTCTCTTAGAAACAGACTGAAACGAGAATTTGTGTGCATGAAAGATATTTATTAAGGGTGATCTTAGGCAAAGTCTCTAAGGAAGTGAGGGGAACTAGAGAGGATAGGGAAATAGCAGTACAAGAGAAAGGTGTCAGAAGTCTAGCTTCAGTCTGATTCATCCAGGAACTTTGATGCTTACATTGCAAAGCAGATTATGTTGTAACCCTAGGCAAGGAAGCTGGACTTTTGTATTCTGACTAGTCTGTCAGTGAATATACAGTTGACTGTGTAACCCTAAGACAACTCCCAAAGAAGTGACTCCAAATGCCCAAGGGTGAGCCTCTGAAGAAGTTGGTAGGTAGTTACAGGTGTGAGCCTTTGTAGCCACTGTGGGATGGACACCCTGAGCAAGTACAAAGGTTCCCAGTTGATGTGTCCTGGAGCCAACATCGTATGCTACATCTTTTATTCCCTTGTGAGCTCTCTTTACATGAACTCTGCTTATAGCAAATATTGACCTCATTGTTAACCATGATTTCTCATAGTATATAATATTTTTTTATTGCATGAGTTGATTTATAAGAAATTTATTAATCTGATGGTACATATAATTTTAGAAGAATATTCTTTGGCTTCTTACATGGGTTTAAAAATTACATCTTGGGCTCAAACTTTTTTATTTTTTTTAACGTTTTTGAGACAGAGTCTTGCTCTGTCACCCAGGCTGGAATGTAGTGGCATGATCTCGACTCACTGCAGTCTCCGCCTCGTGGGTTTAAGCAGTTCCCTGTCTCAGCCTCCTGAGTAGCTGGGATTACAGGCACCCACCACCACGCCTGGATAATTTTTGTGTTTTTAGTGGAGATGGGGTTTTACTATCTTGGCCAGGCTGGTCTTGAACTCCTGACCTTGTGATCCACCTGCCTTGACCTCCCAAAGTGCTGGGATTACAGGAGTGAGCCACCGAGCCCAGCCAGGCTCAAACGTTTTTAAAGAAACATATACCGAAATTATAAAGTAAATTAATAGGATCTTAATGGAATTAAGGGGCTATAAACTATGCTGGCTAGCTATTTACCAAAACTATTTTCCTGTTCTTTCTTTTCTTCTTAGACTGTATTTCCCAGCCTACCTCTATTGAGAGGGCTGCTATGAGGTTATGCCAATAAAATGTTCATGGAAATTATGTATGTGACCACCAAGCCTGATCTCCCGTACAGTCTCAGGCTTGCTCTTTCTCTGTGTGCTGGTTGCATGTCAATGCCCAGGGTGCTGAGGGGTGGTGGATGGAGGGTGGGGCGGAGGGGCGGGTGCGGGTGTGTGTTCAAGATGGCAGAGCCTCCAGGCATCTAAGTTCCTGAATTACTAACAGAGAATGTCACAACCCTTGCCTCTAGTTGGACTCTAAAATGAGCAAGTAATAAACTTCAGTAATACTAAGCTGTGGAGATTTCAGGGTATGTAGCTAATGCAATTACCAGTATTGTCTTATTTAACATATATACCAAAATATATGCACAAACATACTTTCAGGAGAATATAGACCCCAAAAATTGTTAAACATACTTGTGTATGTTTATCAGTAGTATATAAAGTTAAATAGTAAAATCTTAAGATTAAAATCCTTTTCTATTACGTCCTTATTGGAAATGTATTTCAGAATTCTTGCCACTAGTACATACTATTGCTTAATATCTTGAAGCCAGACTTTCCCTTAGACTTATATATTCTACCTAATGCTTAAAATAATTGTTGAAGAACAAGAATAGGAGTAATTTTAGAGGAGATCAAATGAAGAAAATTTTAAGAATGGCTGTAAAATTTCCCATGATGTTTTGTTTTGTTTCAATTTGTCTATACTTGATCTGTTTTTTCTGATATGAAACCTGAGCTACAGTAGGCCTTAGATCATTTGCTTTTCTACTCTCAGCTTATACAGCTAAGCAGCAAACCAGCTCCCCAAAGAAAATCAGAAAAATATTCATTCTTCCAATTACAAACTTGACTACAGTAAACTCACCAGGCACTTTAGGGACCATGATTAATGGGAAGTCAGTCAGCTCAGACACAATGTCTTATATTCTTTACATCCCACTAATTAAAATAATTTGAGAGATAAATAATTTGAGGTAGAACCAATGGAAATATCATATGAAAATAGGATGATTAGCTGGTAACTCAGTAACATTCATTGACACAACAGCTTGATTTACCAGATAAATTATCATCAATGAATAGGATATCAAATGCGATTCAGTGAGATTTTGAGGAAGGGAAGATAAAAGTGAAGGTTTATGTTCAGTTTTTTTTTTTTCTTGCTATCCTAGTAATAATTTGTGCTGCTTGTATCCTAATGGGGTAAAAGAATGAGTCCAGGGACTGTGGAGGACAGGACAACACCACAGCTTCCTGCTACAGAATTGCAGCTAGCACTAATCTTTTCTCAAAAGAAACACAGAACTTGGTTGGGTTTGTCATTACATTATCTGTAAGACATTTTTATCCATGTGGCCATACTTGGAAATCTGAACATTTTTTCAGTAAAAATCTACTTAATATAATAAAAAGTGTATTGCTAGCACCTGGGTCATCGTGACTTCACAAAGAACATTATTTGAGGAATAATTAACATAGTTCTTCCTTTCTGGATATTGTCCCCAGAAACATAATTTTATTCATAATTATGCTTAGGAATTATGTATGATATTCAAGAAATTAAATGTATGTTTTATTTTGAAAGGTCAAAACATTGTTTCCAACACTAAGTATTTATTAAATATCCATTTAATTCATGGCAAAGAATAAGAACATTCTAGAATTATAAATGTGTTTAGTTTCCTTTCCTATATTTAAATATGAATGTAGTGATTTGCATTATTTCTTCAGAGGCCACTGTAATAAATCATTCTTCAATAGGAGAGTTCTAAAGATCTAAATTATGGTGAATTCTTTTGCTTTGAGAAGTAGTAATTGGCTTTATTGCCCATGCAGGTGAATTATGTGGGAGGAATCTCTGCATGTTTTCTGAGACCTAGAAACAATCAGACAGCAGTTGGCATGTCTCTTTTTAGCAACATTATTTGATATTGTATAAAATAAAACAAAAGCCCACTTATAATTATTTTTATTCCATTGGTGAAAGGGTCACAGAGTATAGTTTTAATAATGTAAGGTTTTATAAATCCTCAAGGTCATAAAAATTGCTTGGCAAATTGCTAAGCTGAGAATGAATGATCCTAGGTTGTCATTTAGGTCTAAGAAGTGTCTGCTCTCTTAAATAAAATAAAACCTTTTCTGATAATATACAGGATATTTATCCAATATCTACTGGATATTAAATGCAAGGTATTCTTTCAAAGGTGACTATGAGATAGGGTATGGTTTAGATACTAACCCAAAGATGTAATTCTGGATAACTGGATAATTTAAAGGAGGGCCATGGAGGTTCATTTGCTCTCCTAAACCCATAGCCTTATTTAGATAAAATTTAGATTTGGAGATTTAAGTAAAGAGTGCTTTGGACATGCATAGGTGAAAGAAAAACTTATACATTTTTAACTAATAGTATTTACCGTGATTTGAAGCAGGTACTTTATGTATAACATTTTATGGAATCTCCATAATAGCTATGTGAATTAAACATTAGTGTTCTTATTATACAATAGATGATCTTCTAGAGTTACCTGTAAGAGAAATTCAGAGATATAAATTATAATGGGCTCTTCTACTTAGGAGCATGCCAGCCTCCTTACTTATGTCTTCTACTCTGGACCATCTCTTGGAGGGAAAGCACTTCTCTTGTGAGCATTCTTAGGCTCTTCCACCCTGAACATTTCTTGCAGTGAGAGGGGGAAATTCACTGAAGCGAATATTTATGGGAATATTGACTAAAGCCTACTTGTCTCTTTGTGAAACTATTTGCCACCTAGGAATTCTCACAATCATATAACCACAGAGAAATAAACCTATTTGTGGGCTGCATGACCCAGGCAGTTCCTGTCTGGTGGCCAAACCAGGAGGGACAACACTTCTGACACCCCAAATTTCTGATGACTAGGGTTCTAGAATAGCAGGTTTCGTATGTTAGTAAGTCCCAAACCTTGATCATAAAGCTCAAGGTTTTTCAACTTGGTTGGCTCCCACTGCCAAATCCAACTCTTTGTGAACATGTGTTTGTAAACTTAAGAGGCAGCAGGGTATGTGATCCCCCATAGTGAGTCCAGTTGTGGCCGACCCTCATGTGTCTCTCCATGTTGTGCTAGAACCTGGGGAACCCTGTCATTCACCAGCCCTGTGCCTGAGGATGTCTGTTTTGAGACTTTGCTGTGGATTATTTGTGCTGCTTAGCTTTATTCTCAAGTCAAAAATAGCTTAATGGAAATTATGTTCCCCATTCTGGTTTCTTGTGTAACTGTAGGCATGGCTTGGGGCAGAAATGATATTGGCAGAATTCGGGAGTCAAAACTCAATATTGATCTCTACCTGTGTAAAAAAGACAGAAAGATTTCCTTTATGCTATTTGTTTTACCATTTCTTAGCACGTCCCATTTTAAATAGAAATATTTCAAAGCAAATATAGTACCTAAAAAGTAGTCACGGCATTCTATGTAGTAAAAAAGAAACCTATCAGCAGAAAGGTGGGATTTATATTTCTGCAGAGTGTACTTTCTGAGTTACATGAGCATTAAAAAAGTTGGGGGGAAGAGAAAGGGGTAGTTCAATTATACATGGTAAGTGTCACAGTGTTTTTAATTAAGATAAAAAACTGACTAAGGAGCTAAAGGGAGAGCTCTTGTTTTGATAGTATCAGACTATTGATAAGAGTAGAAAATAGTCTGCACATGCCCTATTGAGTTATTTTTTTCTGCACCCTCCATCAATTAATATTACAGCTGTCAGAGTTGGTGCAGGTTTTCAAGCAAACTCAGTAATGCATTCACTTTTCTTTTTCCCCATTTATCCGTCTCTCTAACATAGGGCCTTAAGTTGCCCTCAGACTTGCATTCTGCCTTATCATAGCTAACCATGATATTTCTAGCAAAACTGGTGTCAACCTCCTTGAAAGTACATTACCATTTCTTCAGCAGACTAATTGTCTCCTTCAATCCAACATCTGCTTGCAGAGATTTTAAATTAAGCCCCAGAAGATTAAATAAGCTATATAGTTATTAGCAAAAAGAGACGGTACCAGAATATATCAAGAATTTAGCAAAATGCAAATGCTATGCCAATATCAAGTATAACAAAATAAGTCTTCCAAATGCAACAGCCTAACAAATCTATATATGTATTTTATTGTGTAGATGTCAATATAACACTTGTTAGTATGTATGAAATGGTGATTTGGAATCTTTTCTAAAGCAGCAAATGATAATTATCCGTGGATGTCCACACTATTTCTCTAATGACTGGCAATCTAATATTTAACTAAGCTAGCTTAAACTGAAGTGCATTTCAGTTGCACAATTTCCTTTGAGAGTAGACTGCAGTTTTAAAATTCTGTAGGCTGAGGTGTATCAGATATGACCATGCTAAAGGAGAAGACTGATTTTCTGTAACCAATTACCTCCTAAAAAAGTGAAATAACAAAGAAATAACCTTGGGCTTTCACACTGTAGACACAGAATATTTGTTTCAAAAATAACAAAATAACAACAACAATAGCAATTAAAAAACTGAACCCCTGACTTACTAAAAAGTGTATTAAGATCTATCTACAAAACCCTCTTAGACTTTGTTAGAAAATTCTTAGAGAATACCTGAGGCTATTGTTTCTGTGGCAAAAAGATGAAGGTTGGGTATTAACTCAGTTATTTACTTATAGATTCATTTATTTATTTATTCATTAATAAACATGTATTAAGCATTAATTCCTGAAACTAGGTATAAAAGGTAAAAGAAGATTACTGGCAATTAGTTATATCAGGTTGCTAGTACGTAAAATGGTGGGGAATCGTAAAATAATCAAATACTAAAAAATAACTTTTATTTTAAATTTACAAAACAGTTTTATGGGTTTTCATTACATATATGTTTGTAGCCATAACATTCATATCAATATAGATACATGGCAGTGCTTGACAAGTTTTATCAAGTATTACAATTTTACATTTAGTTTAGCCAGAAATTGTTTCCAATATATGCTCAGAATGCTTTAAGCACCAAATGACACTACCTGTATTCTGGACCTCAGAAGTGGGACTTAAAACACTAAGCTGTAAAATATATTGGGCTTCTTTTACGTTTTCTGATGTTAAGGACATCCTAAGACTTTGAAATTGAATGGTGCTATTTTCAGAAGTCATTAAATGTGTGCCTTTTCAAAATCTTTTGATAGTTTATATCATTTTTTACCACAATAATAATTTTAGAACACTTTGGTATTTTTCAACTCATATATTATTTTCTACTTCACAGTGTTGAAGTTTTGTCGAATTTCCCCATATGATTGACTCATTCCACATTCAGATGAGTAGGTATGAGATCCAAGATCCATGCTACCCAATTCTTCTATATGCCCAGCGTACAAAAATAAGGAACTCTCATTAAGGGCTTCACTGCTATACCACTTGTTCATATAAATCATTAAAAAATGGAGCAACTCTGTTCCCAAAAATGTTTCCGCTGACAGCTCTAGGGAAACTAGAAAGCAGCAGCTGATATGAATGTAAAAAAGGGAATGACTTTACAATATATGTCTTTCTTTTTTTATTTTCTAAGCCATAAAAACTATGTTGAATTTCAGCTTCCTGTTTGATTTTTACTGTATTGAAAAATTTAATAGTTATTTTTACCAAAAATTTTTTATTCTTTCCAATACATACTGGTTAAAAATAAAATTAATCAAATTCTTTATATTGTTGTTTAGACTTAATGAAATAAACGTTTGGTAACATGTCTTTTATTCTTCCCCCTTCTTTATCTACTTCAGGAATGTTAGATTCTTCTACAGTTTAAAAAAAATTTAATTAATGAGTAATACATTTCTCTATCTTTTCCAAGAGGTTTGCATCTTATACTACTTTTTTGAGTTGACATGCTCAAGTATCATTGAAGGGGCAGCCAATTCCTTCTCTATGAGGCCATTTTAACACCACTGCCCCTAACCCAGAAATGCTTGTGTCACCATAGACATTAATTATTTGGTCCTTCAGCAAGATGATGTCAAAATAAGCACTTGGTATATTCAAATACTTCAATAATTCATTCAAAAATAAATCAACAAATTTCTTGGCTTCAGTGGCCAGGCTATTAAATATTCTTTTTTTTTTTTTTTTTTTTTTTTAGACAGAGTTTTACTCTTGTTGTCAGGCTGGAGTGCAATGGCAGGATCTTGGCTCACTGCAACCTCCACCCACTGGGTTCAAGCCATTCTCCTGTCTCAGTCTCCCAAGTAGCTGGGATTATAGGCACCCAGCACCATGCCTGGCTAATTTTTGTATTTTTAGTAGAGACAGAGTTTCACCATGTTAGCCAGGCTGGTCTCAAACTCCTGACCTCAAGTGATCCTCCTGGCTCAGCCTTCCAAAGTCCTGGGATTACAGGCCTGAACCACCATGACCGGCCATAAATATTTAATCCTTTAGCATTTCACTTTTGTATTCTTGGGTTCATATTTTTGCCCATGTCTTGACATTGTGTCTTCAAGTAGCCTCGTGACTCCTACAAATTACAGCTGTGTATTGTATTATTTGAATTACCTAAAATCATGGCTGTTTTCCTTTTTTAAGAAAAATCAGTTTTTTAATACCTAAATATAGGTTTTAAACAAACATAGTAATTAAAGCCTTTACATATTCAATAATTTAGCAGTCCAATGATGTCCTTCTGTCCTCTAAGTCAACATGTTTCCAAAGGGAGCGCATAATAATTTTAAATCTACCTGTATGGAAACGATATTCTTTTTTTAAACAAAAAAAACAAGAAACCTTTTAGCTTTGATGTGAGGCAATTATGTTTTTCAGTAATATCTGGGATCTGCTTTACCTGTTAAAATTTTGCAAGTCATAATGAGCCACATGAAACTGTTGTAGGAATTGAAGGGCCTGGGAAACAAAGCCTTTGACTCCTTGCTTGTATAAATCCCTGGCAGAAATTTTTCTTTCCAGAAAAAACATAATTTGAAAAGCTGGTTACTGCTCAAATCAGGTGTACTTGGGAGCTAGATAGATGAAGGAGATTTGTGGTAACAACTGAAAGAGTGAAAAAAATTGAAAAAGCTAGTAGTTTAGAAGGTAAGTAGAACAATGATTTCAGCTTTGTTTTTAAGAAAAAAGAACTCATTCCAAATTAAATGTGGTTCCTGTTATCTGTGAAAACATTGAATAGTTTACTATTTTTATTTCTGAAGTTTTAATGTTCTAATTGTATTATTTCCAAGTTAAAAACCCAAAATAATTCTTTTAAGACAAAGTATGCATATCATTTAAAGACAATTATTGCAGCTAAGAAACAAAAAAATGATATGTCCTGAAAAATTTTAGTGATCTTATCCTCAGATATTTTGTGATTACATGCCAGAATCAAATACACAATATTTTTAAAGATCCTAAAGCAGTATAGTTAATTATATCAAGGTAAAACTATTCAACATATATACCCTTCATGTCTAAGTTTCCCTGAATCAGAATGTTTCTAATTCAGGAGGTTGCTTGGGAAAGCCGATATTTGAAGTGCTCTGATTTCCACTTGCATTAGAATGCTGAGGTCCATTCCTTCTAAACATTTTCCAAAAATATTTTTGAGTATATTATTTATTCACTCATCCTTTCAATTCATCCAACAAATATTTATTGAGCTCCAACTACATCCTATATTCTGAGTTTGGGATGTCACTGTAAATAAGGAAGGCAAAATCACTTTGGCTCTTAAGGGATTTACACTCTAAACAGGGGATATCCACATTTGTTTATATGATTTTGTAAACAAATATGTTTATCTGTTTATGTACTTATATACATTATAATCATATACACACATTGATCATTAAAATAACTTTAGATATTAAAGTCCTGGGTGATATTAGCCAAGATGATCTGGCAAGGCCATTTTAAGAAGAATGTATTTGAGAGGCATCATGAGTAAGAAAATAAGCCAGCCAAACAAATGTCTCATATAAGATGTCTTCAGATAGAGGAAACTACAAGAACTAAAATTCTGAGGTTGGTGCAAGGTAACAGATAGAAGTAGGCAGCAGTGGCCAGATGGAAAAATATCTTATAGGCCTTGGAAGTAAGGAAGGTTTTTGTTTGTTTGTTTATTTTCTTTTCTAATAATATTATAATAAGGATTTTTATCACAGGAAATATGGGATCTGATTTATACTTTTTAAAAATATATATTTTATTGCACTTTAGGTTTTGGGGTACATGTGCAGAACATGCAGGATTGTTGCATAGGTACATACATGGCAATGTGGTTTACTGCCTCCATCCCTGTCACTGATTTATACTTTTAAAAGATCATCAATGGAAAGTGAGCTCTAATTAAACTAAATCGAAATGGACTAACTCTGGTAATGTGGAGATTTAACTATGTTCATCTATCTTAGCATTGTTTTAGTATAAAAGACAATATGCTGTGTTAGTATGATTCTTTGTACAATTTTTCATACTAGAGGTAAAAAAGAAAGTTTCAGTCAGAAGCCTCTAGAAGTATTCCTTATCTCTGGGCTTTACTAAGATATACTTTGTATTTCTCTCTAGCCTTTCATTCCAGAACAGGGGAGAAGCTTTTACCCAATGGTATAGTTGCTTCATGTCTCTAGTAAACTTTTCTCTTATTCTACCACCAATCCCAACCAACAAATTGGGAATCTATGGGCATTTGGTTCAAAAAACTCACAGCCTCATTCACAGCTGAAAATATTGCAGAGTATACTTTGCAGTAAAAGCTATACAATAGTGTGAACACATTGCAAAAAGACAGAAAGAAGGGGAGAGAACACTTCTGTCTTGGGGAAGTTAGGGAAGATTGCATAGAGGATGTTGTGTTTAACTGAGGCCTAAAGACATCTAAAGTGGTCTTAGGTAGAGAATATATGAGTACAAGAATTTTCTCTAAATTACAAGGAAAAGTAGCATGAATTAGAGCAGATAAGTATGATCATACATGATTTTTAAATAAATGGAAAAGCACAATACTTCATCAGAAAAAGTGAAGATTTTTATGTCACTGGCAGTGATAGGAAATAAAATTGAAAAATTTATTATTTGTAGCCATGGTAAGGAGTATGAACATTGATTTTCAGGCCTTTAATGGAGAGTCAGCAAATAATTTTTGAGCATGAGGGTGACCACCAAATTTGTGTTTTACAAAGATAATGCTAAGGAAGAGTGTAAAGAATGGACTGAAGGAGCAAAAGGGCAAGAGACTAGCAGCAGGAAAACCTGTTGGAAGTCCTTAAAGTGAGCTAGGTTAGATATGCTAAGGGGCTGGACAATGAAAGATGGAATCAAATAGGGAAGAGGTATGAATTAAAGAATCACGTTGGTGTAGAAATGATAGGGGTCATATGTGAATCAGGTTTATCTGCAATAATAAGTGATGTTAATGAAGTTTATAAAGCTTCAGGCTTAGACTACTTACTGCATAGGGATACTGGCAACCTAATAATCTATAACCTGTCCCACCCAGGAGAGGTCTTCCAAAGATTCTAGTCATTTGATAGGCTAGAACTTCACCTAAATCTCCTGAGAATCATCCTAACTTCCAGTTTCTTTTTTTTTCCCCTTAGTGTTTGGCATTTGAGTAATGAATGTGGCTCTTGTACCTTGAAGAGCAAGGTACAATATGCCTTGTCTTTTAAGTTGGAAATATCTCCTGCCTGTTAGTTTTGTCAGTGTGTTTAATGTTTGTTGTCTTTTTCATAGATGAATTAATTTTGGTTCAGCCTTTGCTCCTAATAGGCAATAAAGTCACATATTGTTTTCAGTCCTCTTTATAAAGCAGCCATATTTTTCACTTATGGCTGATTCACATCTTCTCATAAATTTAATTTTCTTCCATCTACATTAATTATCTAAAGATGATATGGAGTTACAATATCCTATCAGCGATATAAATTGCCTATTACATAAAGTTAAGATATGCTCAGTTACAAATAACAAAATAATCAACACAACTATTTTTAATGAGAGATTTTCATGTCATATAGAAAAAGAATAGTGTAACTACTAGGTTGGTTAATTGAAAGGCTAAATATGAAGCAAAGATACAGTTTCCTTCAATCATCTTGCACTGCCATTTTCATCACACCAGGTTATCTTTTTAGGCTGCCTACTCACATACTTTGAAGATGAATTTCACTTCCAGATATCACAGAAAAATGAACGATTCTTATGTTGTGACCCTTTACAAGGGTTAGGAAACTTTACTAGACGGTGTTGTCTAGACTTCCTCTCACATCTCACTGGCCATTTATACAACGCTTGCTCTGTCCAAGCCAATCAAATGTGATGGCAAGAATAATGTAATCACCACGATTGGCTTAGATTCATCCTTCTCTGAAATGCATGACCATATAATAACTGAACAAAATCAGGGTTTTATGAAAAGATGGAGGAGCATGGAAGATGGTTTCATAAATAGGCAACTAATAGTATTCACCACTACAGTATTCCTGAAGGATGTTTCTTTTGGAATATTTTAAGATTTGTTAATTACATAGCATGATCTCTGGGTAGATAACACTCCCTGAATACCTGTCTAACCTCGGAGCTTTCAGCATTAATTGGTCACTCATTTGGAGAAGACAAAGGAGAAGAAAAAGACAACAGCGTTCTTATCTCTTGTGACACAGTCTTAGGAATTTGAACTTGGCATTGGCAAATTTCTATATTGGTCCTTGATCAACTGTTCTTCCAGTGCCAACCATTATGCTATTAGAAATCTGGTCCACACATGCCATTCTGTGTCCACTCAGAAACTCCCTAGCAGAACTTTATCTAGCTTTCTGTTTCAAACTCATCTATTTGACCAAAATGTAATTGTCCTCTAGTCTCAGAAGCATTTCTGATTCATCTAAGAAGCTAAGCTCTATCTTTGTATTCACTGGAAGTAATGGGTTAAAAAATCCATTTCTCAAGCAGTAGAAGTGTATTTTGACAAAGATCTGAAGGTTCTAAAGACTATCCAAAAGAGGACACTGTTTGAAGCAGAATTTTCTAGTTTGCTGTGTATTTGACATTTGGCCATGCACTGATTATATCACATCTCAAAAGTAGCACTTGCCTACCTCCATTTCTGTAGTATCCTATTGAAATAATACATGTGAGAGGGCATTGATATTGTGAGGTGCTGCTCCAAGAAGTTCTTGGGACCTGGGGGTAGAGGCTACAGGTTAGAAGCCTGTGACAATGATGAGTATTGTTTCAGGCACTAGCAAGCTTCAGTTTTCAGCAGAACCTAAGTGTCAAAACTCCAGTCAGTCAGAGTGGTGAAATCTTAGAATAATGAAGTGATCTTCCTTTTCACATCTCCCAGAAGCCATGGAGTAAATATTTTACAATTAATTTTTGATGTCATTACACAAAAATGATCTGATTAATTTCTATGAGTGAAAAGTTGTGGTATAGTGATAACAGTCAGAAAATGAATATTACAGTGATTATTGCAAATGTCATCTTTTTATGCAGGAATATATTATTAAAACAATTAAGGCTTACCAGCTCTGTATATATATATATATGCGGGGGCACAAAGAAGTTCTAATGAAATCCCAAGCTGGTGTAATAAATGTTTTAGCTTTGCAATCTATATATTTCCTGAAATTCAACAGAAAACATGTCTTCAGTTTCCTGAGCATTTAAAACAAGAAGAAAACTTTATTTAAAAGGTTTTGATGGCAGAAGAGAAAAGTTAAAGTTTCCATTTCTTTCATCTTTTTTTCTCCCTTAGTTTTTCTACGTTTCACATCTGTCTGTCTTCTCTGAATACCAAAAGTAATTGATGTTAACTTGATAGGGTCTCAAAAATGATTTAAATTATTAAAATGTTGTTCCTACAGGTATAAAGAGTTTATCTATGCCATTTTATTCTTCACTATTTCAGAATGACGTCCTGCCCTCCTACCCACGTTGTAGCCTTCTCCGCTTATCTGAACACAAGTGACATCTTTTATGTATAAAGACTAAAGTGAAGTGCCATGAATCATTTCTTTTTTAATGTTTCCCATAGAGCATTTCCTCTCCCTGTCAAATAGAAATTCACATTATTATCTTTTAGAGTTAAACCTTAATGTATTTTCTTTTTGCTTGGAGTATTTTTCTATTTTACTTGGTTTCTGCATTGCTTCTTACACCAGCAATTTACTCTATCACTCTAGGTGCTCACACTATCTTTTTGTAACATGGCCTTGTTCAGGGAAATAGGTCTCTCAAAAGCACTGAGTGTCTGAAACCATGACTATTTATAATAGGATGGTAAAGTACACAGCAAGGGTCCCCAAACCCTGGGCTTACTGGTACTGGTGCATGGCCTGTTAGGAACTGGGCTGCACAGCAGGAGGTGAGCAGGCAAGAAACTTTTATCACCTGAGCTCCACCTCCTATCTGACCAGCAGTGGCGTTAGATTCTCATAGGAGCACAAATCCTATTGTGAACTGAGTATGCGAGGGATCTAAGTTGCATCTTCCTTATGAGAATCTAATGCCTGATGATCTGATGTGGAACAGTTTCATCCCAAAACCATCTCACGCCCCAGCTCTGACCATCCATGGAAAAATTGTCTTCCACAAAATCAGTTCCTGATGCCAAAAGGTTGGGGACCACTGGAACAGACAGCCTAAACATGATTATGAATTATAAAGTTTTATAACAGTTAATCAATGAAACCTGAGAAGTAACCGTTACAATTACCAAAAACAAAATAAAATTGTACATTTGTTTGTCAACCATATCTATAATGTAATAGAAGAAATGTTTACCATAGAATCAGAAGATGCCCCTAACAAGCTCTATGAACTTATACAAGGCTTTTCTCAGTCTTGTCATCTGCTTCCACATTTCTAAATATATGGAAATATATGAATTTTGAAGTAGATGATCACTATGACCCTTCCAGGTTAAATGATCTTGAATATCCCTATAATTTATCTTAGTCAACTGGAAATTGACTTTTTTTTTTTTTTTGAGACGGAGTCTTGCTCTGTCACCAGGCTGGAGTGCAGTGGCGCAATCTCGGTTCACTGCAACCTCCACCTCCTGGGTTCAAGCGATTCTTCCGCCTCAGCCAAGTAGCTGAGACCACAGTCACGTGCCACCATGCCCGGCTATTTTTTGTAGTAGAGACGGGGTTTCACCATGTTGGCCAGGATGGTCTCGATCTCTTGACCTCGTGATCCACCCGCCTCGGCCTCCCAAAGTGCTGGGATTACAGGCCTGAGCCACCGCGCCCGGACGGAAATTGACTTTTTGATAAAAGCATTAACATGGAATGCTTCCTCTTCTTACATGGGAACAACTCCTAAAACACACATTTGTAATTATGGTGCAGGAGAGTCTTATCATAGGTTGCAGATTTTTAGGAAGTTGTCCATAATGAGTTAGAAATTATATTAGGGGAGCTTATGATGGGGTCAGTTACTTATAATGTTTATTTTGTTAGAGATTATAGTATACATTTTGATGGAATAAAAGCTATTTGAGAGGCTATTGCCTTGCTCTCTCACTCCAGTTTTTACATGTCTTTTATTCTACAGTTGTTTTCTGAGTCTTAATATCAAAATTTGCTCCCTATGCAGAAAATCTATTTGGTAACCATCCATTTGCTACCTAATCTGGGTAATGCTGTAGAACAGGTCTGTTTTCCATAATATATCCCTGTCTATCCAAATCAGTTTATCTTTAGTTTGGATAATGAGTATTTAGGTAAACAATTTGGATAGAAATGGATATAACTAAAACTATTCAGCTGTGTGTTTTTGTATAGTGAAAGTTCAGAGAGCAAGAGTTTCAGTGTGATAGATGGGTTGGGTAATATTTTTTTGGGGAAGCAGAATGCCTTAGTGAAAAGGGTATAAGAATTCATATAAGGAAAGAGAGGTTCATTCAATTCCTTTTTCTTCCTCTTGCTATCTGGGTGACCTGAAACAAAGGAATTGGCCAGATACATATGTTAGGATTCACAGTTGTAGGTAGAAGAAACAAACTCTGGCTGATTAAGTGCAACTTGATTCATTAGAAGGATTTATATACAACTCAGAGAAGCAGTAGAAGAATGAGTGCTGCATTTCCATTATAATTACATAGAAGTAATGATAGTGTGTGGTAAATACACAATTTTTGAAACTGATACTGTTTGATATTTAGTACTAATACTCTATAAATGGATATTTGATAAGAACATGAAGAATTTAAATTGGTCATTAGCTAGTGAGTGACTAGAAATCCTATCAGGATCTGTTCATTTAATTTTGACTTCTCCTTTCAGAAAATGAATCTATAATTTATAGCTCTCGGGTGAGAAAACAATATTTAAATTTTCATGTAGCTCTATTGAATCAAATCTCATTTAAGGGATATAGATGTTAAAACAATCTTATAATAAAATTATCCCACCATTAAGATGGTTACCAGGAAGACTTCAGCTTTTTTACTAGTTCTTTGTTTTACTTTATTCTCTTAGTGCTTTTTTTTAACCAGTATTTCTAATTATCACCTATTCTACCTGTAGACATCTTAGTCAGTGTTGGCCATACACATTTACTCAGAATTCCAGAAGAAAATTAGATTGTATAATATATGGTTGATTTCCCCTTATGTAAGCTTGACGAATAGCAAGTGACAAGATTAGCCATCCAGGAATCCACAATTAAAGAATGTGGTTTAATCATAACCATGTTAGTCAGACTGGCAGAATGTTTTGGCCAGTCCTCTGATAAACCAGGAACAAAAATTGCCAAAGTCTTCTTTGGTATAAAGGGAGGCAATGATAATTTGTTAAAATGATAGCTTTTGCTTGAAGGATATAGAGGTTTACTCATTATGTTTTCTAAAATGTTTTCATTATATTTTCTAAAATAAGAGAATTAGCTTATGGTATGAGATTTGAGATTCTGGACTTTTAGAAATTTAACTGCTTTCAATAAAAAAGAAGCATTCATTATACACAATACTGTTGTTATGACCATTTTACTTTGGGATAAAGAGTAAGGGAAAAGTCTTTTTTCCCCATCAAGCTGGAGTATGTTGATGATGTCGTAACTAGAGTGAACAGTGGTCCACCTTAATACAAATATTAATCTGCTTAAAATGCTTAATCTGCTTACGGAAAATGCAGATTTCTGTGTGCCACTTCCAGAGATTATAATTTGGTAGATTTTCAAAACCACCCTTAGGAGAACAGAAGCTGAACAGAAGCTCAAGGACCACATTAGAAAATAATGCCTTAGTGTAAAGGGTGCCCATATCAGTA
The DNA here is from genome assembly GCA_036589455.1 of Ateles fusciceps. Classification (NCBI taxonomy): domain Eukaryota; kingdom Metazoa; phylum Chordata; class Mammalia; order Primates; family Atelidae; genus Ateles; species Ateles fusciceps. The sequence continues at coordinate 8,044,460 of JAZHEH010001266.1, read as the reverse complement.
CTCTTCTTGATTTTTTCCATCCCCTTTGGTAATTATAATTGGGTGGGCAACTCATTACCTGAGATGTAGCTTTTGCTTCAGCCTCACTTTTGGCAGAAATCCATCTTGTTAACAGGACTTTGACTATAATAGCAGGTAGCACTTTCCTCCAGCTTCTTTGTCCAAACAAGGACAGCACATGTTTTAAGTGATGCTTCTTTGCACCATCCATGACCTGTGAAGCTGCTATTACCATCAGTGAAAGGATAAAGGGAATCAGCTGATCTTGGAAAATAGAAAATAGTAACGATTTACCTTTAGTTACCAACACTTTCTTGTGATGAGATGTTCTGTCAGTGGCTGTACTTGTACTTATTATCTCAGTGTAAATGACTATGTACTGTTTCATTCATACACTAATTTGCATCTGCAAATTAGAGAAGTCTACTAGTTAGCATTCCCTTTCACCCAAACTACAGAGGACAGATGCTTTCACTCTATTAGATATATGATTATTTTGCTGAAACCGTTTAATGCTAATGTGTGCCTTTTGTCTACATTCATCTTTTTGCTTTTAGTTCTGCCAGCATAGAGTCGGTTGTTATCCCCTTCCTCAGGTGCCTCAGCCTTGCTATTGGAGCCGTCTGACTAGCTGACTTAATCTCTAGTTCCATAGAAAACAGACATGTACAAGTTTAATAATTCCCTATGACATGGCAAAAAAGCCCTGTAGAGGCTTATAAACTATTCTTTAAAAGCACCTAAGAATGAAATGTCACATTGCATGATAAGAATAGTGATGTGACACAATTAATGGTCTGTGCTAGAACTGCCATAGTGAGGCTTTTCATATTTTTAGTCACCAGTCATTCATTGAATATGTATTAATACACGTGTTTGTTAGAGTTCTCCAGAGAAATAGAATCGTAATATATATAAAGATATAAAGAAAGAGATGTATTAGGAGGGATTGGCTCATGAGAGATTATGGATGCTGAGAAGTCCCACAAACTTTCTGCAATCTGGAGGCCCAGGAAAGCTGGTGGTGTAGTTCCAGTGAAAACTTGAGGCCTGAGAAGCAGTGGAGCCAATGATGTACTCCCAGTTAAAGGCCAAAATCCTGAGAAACAGGGAGCTGCTAGTTTCAGTCCTGGAGTCTGAAGGTCCAAGAACCAAGAACACTGATGTCTGGGGGCAGGAGAAGATGAATGTCTCACGTTTAAACAGAGAAAGCAACTTCACCATTTCTCTGCCTTTTTATTCTTTTCAGGCCCTCAATAGGTTGAGTGGTGCCCATCCATATTAGTGAGAGCAGAACTGCTTTCTTCTTCAGTCCGCTAATTCACATGCTAATCTCTTCCAGGAGCACCCTCATAGACATACCCAGAAATAATGTTTTACCAGCCATGTGAGAATCTCTTAGCTCAGCCAAACGGACACAAAAGCTTAGCTATCACAACACCACATCTCTTTCCTTCTTACATACCATTATCTGTTCGGACAGAAAGTAAAAGTCATAATAAAGTATTTTGATAGATAGTATAGTCTAAATTCAGACAGACCTATGTTTGAATCCTGACCCATTTTCTTACTAGCAAGTTTACTTAACTTCTATGAAATGGGTTTTATCTTTTGGGATTATTCTGAGGATATGGTAAATTGATAAGCTTCAAGTGGCAAACAGGGTCTTACTGAATCTGGATCCCACTCTTAGGTGTGTAGATGTGGGAAATAAACTGCTCCTGATGCTCTAATGCAGATACATTTATGTTGTAGATTCCCTGTAGACTATAAATCACATTGCTATGATAAAAGCGTTTGGTGGCAAGGACACAGCAGTACAGCGATTGTGATGCCATGGAGCTAATACGAATAGGATAAGTGGTTTCATTCTATATATAGCCATGGACAGGAGAAGATAGATATCCCTTTGGATATTTATATTTTGTCATTTTTAAAAAAATTACATTGCTCCAAAAATAATTTTCACTTTATAATTCATTTATGTTTCTTATTTTTTTATTAAGCAGCTTTCAGTCATACAAAAAAATTTAAAATGGTAATGATAATAAAAATAGAAAATCACCACTAAGTAGTGAGCAAATGCTCAATATTACATATGTAAAGTAACCATATGTTTTTATATATGTGTGTATATATATATTTGGTTTTATGTTAGTTTCCAAGCTCCTTTTAACCAGGGTAAAATTGGTAAAACAAGTTGGAGTATTTTATTATCAAAAGGAAGGATATATACGTGTGTGTATATATATATATATATATATATATATATATATATTTTTAAACTTATTCAGTTAAAATAAGAAAATTTTTCACATGGGACTTTGAAACAGACATGGGATAATATAAAGAGCAATCTTATCAATGATAAATTTATGAAAAATATAGAAGCAAATTTAACATGACTATTTCAACTACTTTACAAAATCTAAAGATATAACAAGTGTTTATAATTCAGTGAGAATTATCCTAAGAAGCACTAAGATAATGTGAGCCAGGTATATGCCTTTCTGGTGGTCCAAGCAATAAGTAAATCCAAATGAGAAAATACTGATCGTAGTAGATGAAGAATGGAAAATATTTCCCTTAACTTTCTATCAGTTGAAATTTTAAGAGTGAGTGATTTGATGTGGGTTCATAATGTCAGTGTTCTATAGTGCTCACTGAGAGTAAATTTAGATTCTTTAGAGTGAGATGACATTAGGAATGTCAAGAAGTATATCCAGTGTTCTTCCTTCATTAAATATCTCCTACCTCTATATATGTGGTCCAAAAGAATCCCAAAATTATGTTTGATAAAGGTTTTACAAATAGCTTTCCTGCATTCCTTTATCTTCCTTTACATGTGATTTGTTTTTAATAGTCATTGATTGTCTCCCTTTCCCATTCCTGGAGCATCTCTCCCTGAACTCTCTCCTCTGACCCTCAGCGATTACCCAGGTCCTACTTCCTTAGAAGGTCAGGTCCATGTTCTTTATTTTATCAATTGCTTACACTTCTAACTACAGACTGATCTGATTCTCAACTATCTCTGTCTCCTTGTCTTTAATCTCAAATAGTATAGGGTACTTCTATTTCTTCAGGTCAAACCAGGTCAACCCAGGTCAATCTCCTGTGTTCCTGACTTCCATCTCTTAAGAGACTGTGAGCTCTTCAAGGTCAGTTATTATGTCCTGACCACTTTGGTCTTCTCTAGCAGGTGTATAGATGACCTCCTTATATTCCCTGGGCCTTACCATTTGAATGACTAAACTGGACGTTTTGTGCCTAGGCTTGCTGTAGCAGCAGTGCATTCTACTCACAAGCACTGCATGTGGAGATCCTAGAGAATTAATTCCTCCATTTCCCAACCCAGGTTCAGCCCTCAAATGATGACTTCTAAAAGTTGGTATATAAATATTCCAGCCCTTTTGCTCCTCAGGCAGGATGACTAGGATGAATGTGCTCTACATTGGCTCCCAGAGTTCACTAGCCTGATTAAATTCTAATTGACCCACAGTAATGCTTAATAATGCACCTTTCATCAGTTGTCATCTTTTCCCTGTTTCTCTTTGCTTTCCTCTTCCCCTACCCCAGGTGCTTCCTTGGATCACTTCCCAAGGAAATAATTTGCAAACAAATCTTAGTGTCACGGTTTGCTTTCAAGGGTATGTAAAAAAAATGTTTCTGTACCCAACTCTGAGACTCCTACATAGTCAGAGCATTATAAGTGTTTGTTGAATGAATAAATGAATAAAATTAACAAATCATGAGTCTTACCATGTCACTTGAATTCATATGAGCTAAGCTGTATTTTAAGGTTTTAAATAGCTACCACTCTGGCTATATTTTTGCACTACACGTTATTCAGTATCTTGTCTATATTGCAGTAAACTTAGATTATCTTTGCTATAAATTGCGTTACCATGTCAATACATATTCTTTCATGTTAATATTTTTCTAGATTGTAAAAGGTTCCCAGGAGATTAAAGTATGTGCAGTCTACATGCCAGGAATGGTTCATAAATAGCTGAAATTCAAGCTAGTTATGCCAGCTTTATCTGCAAAACAGATCACAGTGATAATTGCAAGCTCTGATGTTGATGTTGAAAACATTTATTTGCTGTGCCTCCTAAATAAAAATAAAACCTAGTCAAAGAAGACACATTTGTGCTAGGCAAATACCTCATTGGAATTCCTTATTACTTCTAAGCTATCTGGGGCCAAAATACCCTTGAATATTTTTTTGATCACTGCCTCTCTTAATTTTTCCTTAATTGTGAAGCAAGTTAGGCACCATGTAAAACTTTAGGATTTGAAGATGCTTTTTCTCTTTGTCTTCCACAGTCCAGCAGAGGGAGCAATGTGTCACCCAGAAAAGCTTCAGCCACATACATACCTGAGCACTGGATTCTATGAGACAGATAGATGTTTGGATTTCAGTAAAAGGTATCCTTGACATAAGCTGAGAGCAGAGATTCAAACAAAAATGCTAGTGAAAATGGAAAGGACAGTCACATATACCAGTGAAATTTGAGAGATTAGGTCAAACATATCTCGTTCGGAATCTCCTTCATAATCAGTTCTCTCTGTTGATGTACTAAAGGTTCCTCTGAAAAAAAGAAAATATTGTTCAGAAGAAGAGAAAGCCACCCTAGGGCATTACAACTCATGAAAATATTCAAATGGGTTAGTCAGTAGGAAGCAGTGAGTGTGATGACTAGCAAATTAAACTTTGGAGTCATGCTGTGGACTCAATTCTTGACTTTCACATATTAACTGTGTGACTTTATTGAAGTGATATAATACCTTGAACACTCATACTCTTTACCTTAAAAGTGGGGATAATATCAACATCATAGTACAGTCACAAGTACTAAATGCCTATAAAAGGCTTAGCATAAGTGTATCAGTAGTATCTCAGTAAATGTTAGCCTTTCTTGTTCGATTGATTAAAGTTATTTACCATGACCCTCAGGAAAAGAAACAGGCTAATGTGAAATCTGTGCAAATAATGAAAAAAGGAAAATTACACAGGTAGAAAATTATAGGGAAGAGATGAAATGATAGGTCTTGAATTTTGGAGGCTGCCCAGTGTGTGTCCACTGATATTAGGCACCTGACAGCAGAAATATGAGAATAGAAGACATCACCAGAAGCAGCAGGAAGTAATAGTGTTTAAGTCAAGTACTGCCTCATTTATACATTTATCTGGCTTGATTGTGCCAGGAAAGTCTTCTTTCACTAGGACCAAATGATTCAAAAAGTGGGTGACATAGCTAAACTCAATGCAGAACTTTCTTCAAGTCAAATTTTCTTGAGTGTACAAAACATTAAAATGTTTGCAAAGGCATATGAATACTTGGCATCAAGGGCAGCTAGCACTAAAGGTAGACTGAGCTTCCTCTTTTGTGTATCAATCTTACTTTAGCTCTGTTTGGATATGGGCTAGCCCTTGGGATACAGTTTTTTCCCTGCTTTTTACCACAACAATCATCATTGTGTCTGTCATCCTTGCCTATCTCAGGAGCAGCATTCCTCTCTGTTAGGTATTTTGGAGTTGTATCCACAGCTGGATGGAACCAGAGGTGACCAATGCTAAAATAATTTATCCATTCTGCAATCAGATCATTCACTTTTTCTTCATCTCCCTCTGCCTTCTTATTCCTCCCTTGAAAATCAACTGTTTTATTTCATAGTCCATTGCATTTTACCTGTATTTTTCTCCTCAATTTCATGCATGTATATCGAAAGGTTGTTGCTGTGGCAACCTTCTGTGAGGAAGCTTTTGAGCTGTTCTATTACTATATATTAAGGAAGATTATAGAAAAGGAAGTCATTTTTAAAATAGAAAGAAATTTAACCGAATTTATATCTAAAAATGTTAGAGCACCAGGACTCTGAATGTAAACATGTTCTGTAATTGAGTTCATTATTTACAAATATTATTAGTGTTATTCCTCTTTGTGTTCATTTTTACCTTGGGTTTGGAAAACCATTTTCATTTTTTTCCCCCTTTTTATCCTAGAGCATACTGGAAGTCGGCATCTGGTACAATTGTTCTCAAGTGTATTTCTCAATACATGCCATAATAAATGTCTCTCTATTTTCCTTAGTTTTCAATAAATATTTGCTCATAATTTTTCATTTCCTCTTCTGAATTACTCTTTGTGAAGCAAAATTCCTCTGTATGGGAGGTGTACTGGATCCTCTTTAGATGAATCTGTCATGTGTCAGACCATTATGCCCTCAGAGTGTTATGGAACAGCTGTGATTTCTGACCGTGACTCTCAGGTGGATATCAAGAAATAGGAATATTGAAAGCGAAGTCTAGCCTTCTGTAGTTTCTTTAGTTTTTTCTTTTCCTTCATTTCCACAGCTTCTACTTATGAATTGGAATTCTCCGGTTCTTCCACCAGTGGTGTTTATGGCACATGCACTCACACAAGCACACACTCCTCATTCAGAGAATTGTAGAGCTTACTAAGGAATTTACATATGGCTTTCAGTGGGAAAGGTTTAAAGTGCATCTTCCATGGTTTCTTTTCCATGGCTCTGTTTTACCCTCATAGTCTACATTTTTCAAGTCTGTGCCTTTAGAGTCTCATAACTTTTAGGTGTACTAGACGGAGAATTCCTGAGAAAAGAAGTTACAGCTTTCTCATTTTTAATATACCCTAGCACAGGATCTGGCACATTAAAGGCACTTGGTAAATGATTTGTTGTATGCTATAATGAAGGTCATACAGATACTATATATACATAATTTTAAAGAATCATAACCATTGTATTATGTCCATTGGAATTAACAATGTGCAATACAGTGTGTCCTCTATGTAGCAATGGCATCAAATATATGGACATTGGTCAGGCCTCGTGGCTCATGCTTATAATTCCAGCACTTTGGGAGGCCAAGGTAGAAGGATCGCTTTAGCCCAAGAGTTTGAGACCAGTGTGGGAAACATGGCAAAACCCCATCTCTGGACAACTCCCCGCAAATACAAAAATTAGCTGGGTGTGGTGACATGTGCCTGTATTCCTAGCTACTCGAGAGGCTGAAGTAGAAAGATCACCTGAGCCTGGAGGGGTTTAGGCTGCAATGAGCTGTGATCACACTGCTGCACTCCAGCCTGGGTGACAGAGTGAGACCCTTCCTCTCATATATATATATATATATATATATATGGAAGTTAATTCAGTTCATCTTAATATTTATTCTACATTTTTGAACTGATTGAATGGATATTCTAAATAATTTGTCTTTGCTAGCATTTGTGTACAGATGCCTGCAAGTACTGAAATGTGTTGAAGTGGTCTGGAACTTCAAATAATGTTTCACGAATTCTAAGGAATGAGGCCATTACCCTACCTAACATATTTGGTACAGAAGAGTTAATCTCCAAAGTATCAAGCTTATTGTTAAAATTAAGTTTTTGCTTTAGTATATGTTTATATTAGAAACTTCACTTTCTCAGTTCTTTGAGTTTAATATAATAAAAAGCTTTAAAATAACCCAAATATTAAAAAACACAAATTTTATGTTGATGTTCTAATTTTAATTAACCACTTAAATTATAAATTAAGCCATTTTTCTTCAAACTTTATCAGAATTATACAATTGCTATTTTAATTTTTTAAATTTAATTTAAAATTTATCTTTTTGAGACAGAGTCTCACTGTGTCACCCAGGTGGGAATGCAGTGGTATAATCAAAGTTCCCAGTCTCAGGTGATCCTCTCATTTCAGTCCCCCAAATAACGGACTATAGGCAGGCACTACCACACCTGGCTAATGCTTTAAATTTTTTGTAGAGATGGGGCCTCCTTATATTGTATAGGCTGGTCTCGAGCTCCTGGCCTCAAATTGTCCTCCAACCTTGGCCTTTCAAAATGCTGGGATTATAGGCCTGAGCCACCATGCCTGGCCTCAATTGCAACTTTTAGAAAATATAAATTTAGTGCTTGCTGTTCAAAAATATCTTTCATTGTAATACTCCTGATGTGTTGACCATCTACTCAGCAGTATTGCCCTATGTGCTGGTAATATATAGATAGTGGGAAAATGAGCTTTATAATTCTGTAATTTAAATTTTTTATTTTTCCTTCATCCATTTTTCAATAACTATCAAATTTGGGGTTATGATGATTGTTTGTTTTTCCATTACACTTTTTTTCTAGGAAATTATATAAAAATAGTAAGTTGTTTCTTTGACTATGAATTTTCAAATATTTCAGAATAACAGATTATAGGTATATATTCATTCTAAAGTGGACAATTTAGCAACATGGTACCAAGTGTTTGCAAATGCATGTACATATGTGTGAATATTTTTGTGTAATGCTTAAAAGTCATACTTTTTATTGCCTCTGGCCCTCACCTCCTCTCCTGCAAAAGTGAGGGATCCAACTGAATTGTTTTGCGTAACTGCTTCTGGGCTTTAATTGTCTTATTCTGAGTATAAATCCATCTAAAACTCATGACCACTTTTCAGTCTGACTTTTGATACTCTTCCATTACTACTACTTTCACTGACTATCCCCAATATTCATATTAGCTCTTCAGTCAGAAAAAGAGTATTTCTTGAAACCTTCCTCTCTTTCTCATCTTTAATATGTTATTGACTCTTGTTTGAGTTTATTCCTCAATGTCTTACATATGGTGTATATCCATTTCTCTATAACAGTCCAATCCCTAATCATATTTTGCTTGAAAAATTACAGTAGCCTCCTAAGGGGGTCTCCTAAATCACTTACTCTATTCTAATCTCCTCTTAAATGGTACTCAGATATATCCTCTAAAATTCCAATTGCTCATGTCATTTCCTGCTTGAAACAATACATTGGGAATAAGAAAAACAGCCATGTTAACTGGTCTTGCTAGACCCTAATTAAGCTATTCCTACTCCTATCTGTTTCTCCACTGCCATTTTGCTATGTTTACTCATCTTTTTCTCTTCAATTTTCCATATTGGATGTCTTTCAGTTCTTCAAACATACAATATTTTCATATGTCTCAAGTCTTTTGGTATTCTCTTCTCTGTTGACACCACATTAGTTCATGTCATTCTACTTTTGCTAGTCAACTTCTATTCATTTTCTGGTGTTCACCCCAGAGACACTTAGCTAGGGTAGACTATTGAGACTTTGTATTAGACCAAGATGCTATTATACACTCTGCTTGTTTTATATGATATCTTAATCACCAGAACTCATCAAAATGCTAAATATTTTATAATTTATAAATATGTTGCTTCCACTGGATGGGAAGCTCTCTAAGAAGATATTGTGTCCATTTCATTCACCATCAGGCATTAAGTACATTGTAGAAGTAGAGAAGAACCACCTATTGGTAAGCTCGTAATGTGTACCGCATTATAGATGACAAGTCTCAACATAGGATACAATCATCCATCCCTGTAAAAGAGAACTTTATATAAATAGGATGATACAGTACATACCTGTTGTAAATACCTGTCGTATTCATCTACAAATTCAATAGATTGCCAATATGTACATGTTATTACAAAAATCTACTGCATTGATTTTTGTAAACTGTATAGAAGTTAATCATAGGAATTGAATACTCCATCTTTTTTTACCTGTTTTGTTTGCTTTGTACTTTTTTATTAAAAGAATTACATAATCCTTCAGAAAATTATATGTTTACGTACTTGACCATTTCCAAGGGCAATGTTCTACAAGTTGTTTATTTGGTGTATACCTAAGGGAGGGGAGAACAGAAGAATGCCAGTCACACCTGAAGTGGCACTTAAAACAATAGAGGATTTGATACACACACATGTATTTACATTGTATGTTATATGTACATACATATGTAATATTTTCTTTAAATAAAAGCAGGTAAATTTAAAATACAATTTTTTAATCTACGTGTTCTGATAATACATTAGAAACTGTTTACAAAAAAATACTAATAATTGTCTTGCTGTTTCACTGTGCGATTAATAAGATATTATTGCATTGAGTCTTTAAATTTTTGAAAATGGAACCAAATTACATGGCCTATAAGATTAAACATCCTGCTAACTTTTGTATCCTTTTTTGTATTATGATATTTCAAGAAAGTAAACTCACATATATATGTATGTACAAATGACAATATTTTCATTACTTTATTCTTCTTTTATAATAATTCCTGAAGAGAAATGGCAGATTGCTGCCCAAGGACAAAGTATGGACTTTCAGTTTACTCTGTGGGAATATTGATGGGTCTCATCTTGTTTAGATGTGCAGGCACTTGGGTATTGTGGTGGATTAAAAGAATATTTGATCTACCTGTCAGTCTATTTCAAAATCCAAAGCCCTCTCTCTTTCTTTTTTCCTATGCAAATGAACCAAGATTCACCAATAATTCATGATATCCATCAGCAACACTTATCACTCAGGAATCAAACTTGCTTTCATTGTGTTTTGTCATGTATAGCAAAAACAGCCACCCATTTGTCACTTTTAACATGCACCATTTTAACAAAAAACTTTAAAATAAAATGCATGAAATAAGTTAATTCAATACTTATAAATTATTATTAAGGTTAGCAAAATGTTTGTCTTAACTAGATATTTTCTTTCTTTTTAAAAATGTTCTTTTCTTTCTTTCATAACAAAAAATATGAATACAACAGATAATTTACAATTTTTGTCAGAACGTTCTTCCACATTAAGTCAGCATATATCTTCCTAGGATAAATAATTCTTAAGTTTTCTTCATTTAACTAAATATTTCTTTAAAATAAACATTCAAGACTTTTTACCCCAAAGGAAAAGCATATTTTTTTCATTGTGTCTAACTCTATTGAGTACAATGAAAAAAACCAAGAAAAACAAAACCTTTGATGCAACATATATTTAATGAAAAATTATTAGGTGGATTCTGATACATAAAGGTTTGGATGAGAACTATCACTCTCACAGTTCTTTAGGGTCAAGTTCATTATCTAGAAGCCTCAGATCAAGACAATGACAAACAAGATTTATGATTTTATGTACTGCATTCTCCTACGTATCTTTTCTGTCAGAGTTTTAAGTTACATATCCAATTTTTGCTTTTAACCACAAATCTACGTGCTCAACTAAATTATACTTTTAAAGCGGATATGAAAATTGATATTAAAATTACTAATCCCACATGTTTTAATCTTTGCTGTTAATAAGTAACTCAAAGATAAAGTGTAACTAGGCTGGTTGCAGTGGCTCAGGCCTGTAATACCAGCACTTTAGAAGGCCAAGGTGGGATGAGACAAGGAGATAAAGAACAGCCAAGGCTACATGGTAAAACTCTATCTAAAAAAAAAAAAAAAAAAAAAAGCCAGGTGTGGTGGAACACATCTAAAGTCTCTACTCTGGAGCTGAGGCCTGAGGATGACTTGAGCCTATGAGTTCTAGGCTGCAGTGAGATACCACACTACTGCACTTCAGTATGGACAACAGAGCAAGACCCTGTCTCTAAGAAAATAAAATTAAAAAAATAAAAAGTATAATTAATTGCAACATTCACAAGGGGTTGAATTGGTTTACTTGAATATGTGATTCTTTGGCAGGGGTGTGAATCAAAACAGAGAGATTATAAATGACAGGGACATTTAAAATATGAATTTTAGTAAACTCTTAGGACTAACTAAGAAATCACACAATCTAGCCTAATTGCACAAAGGAGTGGAGAGTAGTCATTAGCCCAATTCACACTGACTGCATTTTGCAGTTTCACTAATACGAAAGTTCCACATTTGTCAGTCTATGCTTATAGAAATGCTACCTTTTGGATATCAAGAAAAAAAAAATTATCCTGTGTCAAATCAAGATGCTGATGATTTGAATATATTTTGGTATGCCAAATATATATACACTATATACAGGAAAATCAAATTTGAGAAGACAATCTTAGGATAAATTTTTAAAAGTGGTTGTCATTACTGGGTCAAAGGATACTTCTAATTAAGCATTTTATTTATTTTCTGAAATTGCCCAACTGAAAGGTAGTACACATTTTTACTTTCACCACTAATTAATATGTGTTTGTTTTCCTTCCTGTAACAGCATCAGTGGGTTCTTCTAATTACATTTTTTTTTTTTTTTTTCTGAGACAGAGTTTTGCTCTTGTTGCCCAGGCTGGAGTGCAATGGCACGATCTCAGCTCACCGAAACCCTATGCGGGGAAAGCTAAGGCTAAAAACAGAAACAATATTGCAATTGACAATGTGAATACCATAGAAAGAGTAAGGGCCTTTAACTTGGATATGATACTTAGGTGGACAGAATGTACATATGTAATCTCCTAGGCCTTTTCATCAATTCCCACCCACCTGTCATGGTCAAATTGTCAAAAAGGCTATTAAAATCAGCAGCAGAGTCCTGTTGTCAGTATATGAATTTATTCTGGAAAGACAAAGGGGTTATTCCTTCTACACAAAGACAATTAGTGAGTGTCACACATTCAGCATGCCCTAGTGAGATGATACCACAACTGATCTCAGCTCCACCAGTATACCCCAAAACTAGCAGAATACATGGCATAAAGCATACCCTTAATATTAGAGTGTATGGATGGATAAATGAAGGGATTCGTATATGGATTGAAGGGCAGATGTACTGAAGAATGTTATATTGATTTAAAAACTTGAGTATCTTGGGCATACAATGAAGGAAAGAGCAAAGTTCGAAGACATATATGTATACTTTGATTCTTTTATTTGCTTATGACTTTTCAAAATTTGGAATATATGAAAAATTTTAATAGATATTTTTTTCTAAATGGAATCACCTGTGTAGTCCTGAAAAATAATAAAGATAAACTACAACATTTCACTTTTCTCTTCCAAGTCAGGGAATTCTATTTTGAGGGAAAATATCCAAAGAGACATTCTAAAATTACCAGTAACAATACCAGAAAAGCAAAAACACATATTTAAATGTCCATTTTTTAAAAGCACGTAATACTAGATATTTTACCTAAGTAACAATATAACAAGATCTTAAAAGTCTTGACAAATAGGTCTTCAGATTTTCTCAGTCTGGACAGATCTAATGTCATTTATTTCTACATTGTGAATATCTCTAATTTTATATTTTATACTTCAAAATGTCTTCATTCATTAAAAAGGCATTTCTTTTTATTTCAGTTTATAATTAGCCTTAATCTGCACTTTCATCCTTATTAAGTAGTTGGACAGATGACAATTTCTGAAGGGATTTCATAGTACACTGCATAAAAGAAGACAAAGTTTCAGAAGGGAAATTTCTGGCAAAAGTGAAAGCCTGGGTAAGGATGAAAATGAGTCATTGCTTTTCTTGGAGCAAGTATGGTTTAAAATTATTACTGAAATGTCTGGAGATTAATCCTCAAATGTTGTCTACATCCCCTCCCATCAACATTTAAGTCTGAGTTTCATATAACTCTATCTAGAGTGAAATCTCTTGATTAAATTAGTAATAATAATAATAATAAAGGAGTCAGGTATAAATATTCCATCATCAAACATAAAAGGATAAGTTAAACATCATGAAATATTCAGCTTCAAAAAATCAGATGCACTAGCTATTTTGGTTTTGTGAGAATAATGATTGAGGACATTAATCATACTAATTTTGAAAGCTGTTTTCAGAATGTTCAAATGTGGGAATGTCTGTCATTGATTGAAAAACATTCAAATTAAAATTAAAAACACATTTTTCTCAGGAAAAAACATAATTCTTAATTACAAATAATATGTTGTAATTTTTTGCATTTCTAAGCTTTTTTCTCCATATGTGATATTATATCCATGTAAATATATATTTAAAGTACTATTGGCATTTTTTTCTATTTTGAAACTAATTTTACTAATTAACGTTGGGAAATTTGGAAAAGCATGCAACAGAGCAATTTTAATTCTTTGTGTGTATGTGTTTCTTGCTGTCTCCTTCTCTCTTCAGTCTTCACTGTACTGTATTTATAACTTAATATCCTACTTATTTTCACCTAATTGAGTAATAAGATTAGCAATTCCTCATCTCATAATTGTTTACAACTTGAAGAAATGGCAGCATAATATTCCATCAACTGGAAATTCTAGTTAGATTGCTTCCAATTTTGCTTTTACAAACAATTTCAATGCATATTTTCATAAACACATTTATGCACAAATTTCTGATTATTTTCTAGTTATATTTGTAGAATAAGATGTATGATCTTTTTTTAAAAGTGTGTGTTATTTGGCAAATTGCTTTCCAAAAATATTCTGATTTATGATTATACCAACATTTGAGAAAATATTCATCTTATAATGTGTGCATATTATTGATTACAAACTAAAAACTATATCTCATTTTGTTTTAGTTATAATTTAAGCTAGATTTATTTTGTATATTTATAAATATGAATTATATGCATCGAATTTGTATGTTTTTAATCCTCATAGTGTTATATCGAATGGTATATTTACTTTTTAAATTTATTTTCTTATTCTACAAAAGGGTTATTCTGTTTTTAAATTAAATCTTTTTTTTTTTTTTTACTTTTTAAAATTATTATTATACTTTAAGTTCTGAGGCACACGTGCAGATCTTGCAGGATTGTTACATAGGTATACACATGCCATGGTAGTTTGCTACCTCCATTCCCCATCACCTAAATTAGGTATTTCTCCTAATCTTATCCCTCCCCAATCTCCCAATCCCCTGCTATCCCCTCCCCTAGACCTCCACCCCCCAACATCCCCAGTGTGTGATGTTCTGCTTCCTGTGTCCATGTGTTCTCATTGTTCAGGCACCCACTTATGAGTGAGAACATGTGGTGTTTGGTTTTCTGTTCTTATGTCAAGTTGCTGAGACTGATGGTTTCCAGATTCATCCATGTCCCTGCAAAGGACATGAACACATCCTTTTTTATCGCTGCATAGTACTCCATGGTGTTTATGTGCCACATTTTCTTATCCAATCTATCCTCGATGGGCATTTGGGTTGGTTCCAAGTCTTTGCTATTGTAAACAGTGCTGCAATGAACATACGGGTGCAGGTGTCTTTATAATAGAACACTTTATAATCCTTTGTGTATATGTCCAGTAATGGAATTGCTGGTTCAAATGGAATTTCTATTTCTAGATCCTTGAGGAATCGCCACACTGTCTGCCACAATGGTTGAACCAACTTACACTCCCACCAACAGTGTAAAAGCCTTTCTATTTCTCCACATCCTCTCTAGCATCTGTTGACTCCAGATTTTTTGATGATAGCCATTCTAACTGGCATGAGATGGTATCTCAATGTGGCTTTGCTTTGCATTTCTCTAATGACCAGTGATGATGAGCATTTTTCATATGTTTGTTGGCTGCATAAATATCTTCTTTTGAAAACTGCCTGTTCATTTCCTTCAGCCACGTTTTGATGGGCTTGTTTGTTTCTTTCTTGTAAATTTGCTTTAGTTCTTTGTAGATTTTGGATATTAGCCCTTTGTCAGATGGGTAGCTTGCAAAAATTTTTTCCCATTCTGTTGGTTGCCGGTTTACTCTAATGATTGTTTCTTTTGCTGTGCAGAAGCTCTGGAGTTTAATTAGACCTCATTTGTCTATTTTGGCTTTTGTTGTCATTGCTTTTGGTGTTTTAGTCATGAAGTCCTTGCCTATGCCTATGTCCTGAGTGGTTTTGCCTAGGTTTTCTTCTAGGGTTTTTATGGTGTTAGGTCTTATGTTTAAGTCTTTAATCCATCTGGAGTTAATTTTATTGTAAGGTGTCAGGAAGGGGTCCAGTTTCAGCTTTCTGCACATGGCTAGCTAGTTTTCCCAACACCATTTATTAAACAGGGAATCCTTTTCCCATTGCTTGTTTTTGTCCGGTTTGTCGAAGATCAGATGGTTGTAGATGTGTGGCATTGCTTCTGAGGCCTCTGCTCTGTTCCATTGATCTAAGTCTGTTTTGGTACCAGTACCATGCTGTTTTGATTACTGTAGCCATGTAGTATAGTTTGAAATCAGGTAGCATGATGCCTCCAGCTTTGTTCTTTTTGCTTAGGATTGTCTTGGCTATGAGGACTCTTTTTTGGTTCCATATGAAGTTTAAGGTGGTTTTTCCCAGTTCTGTGAAGAAGATTAATGGTAGCTTGATGGGAACAGCATTGAATGTATAAATTACTTTGGGCAGTGTGGCCGTTTTCATGATACTGATTCTTCCTAACCATAAGCATGAAATGTTTTTCCATTTGTTTGTGTCCTCTCTTATTTCATTGAGCAGTGATTTGTAGTTCTCCTTGAAGAGGTCCTTCACGTCGTTTATTAATTGTATTCGTAGGTATTTTATTCTCTTTGTAGCAATTGTGAATGGAAGTTCACTCATGATTTGGCTCTCTGTTTGTTCTTATTGGTGTATAGAAATGCTTGTGATTTTTGCACATTGATTTTTTATCCTGTGACTTTGCTGAAGTTGCTTATCATCTTAAGGACGGTTTGGACTGAGACGATGTGCTCTTCTAAATATACAATCATGTTATCTGCAAATAGAGACAATTTGACTTCCTCTTTTCCTACTTGAATACCCTTTATTTCTTTTTCTTGCCTGATTGCTCTGGCTAGAACTTCCTTATTTTGAGATATGTTCCATCAATACCTAGTTTATTGAGAGTTTTTAGCTTAAAGGGCTGTCGAATTTTGTCAAAGACCTTCTCTGCATCTATTGAGATAATCACGTGGTTTTTGTCTTTGGTTCTGTGTATGTGATGGATTATGTTTATAGATTTGCGTTTGTTGAACCAACCTTGTATCCCCAGGATGAAGCCTACTTGATCGGGATGGATAAGCTTTTTGATGTGCTGTTGCATCTGGTTTGCCAGTATTGTGTTGAAGATTTTTGCATTGATGTTCGTCATGGATATTGGCCTGAAATTTTTTTTTCCCTTGTGCCTCTGCCAGGTTTTGGTATCAGGATGATGCTGGTCTCATAAAATGAGACAGGGAGGGCTTTTTTTGTTTGGTAGGCTATTAATTGCTGCCTCAAATTCAGATCTTGTTATTGGTCTATTCAGGGATTCAGCTTCTTCCTGGTTTAGTCTTGGGAGGGTGTAAGTGTCCAGGAATTTATCCATTTCTTCTAGATTTACTGGTTCATGTGAATAGAGTTGTTTGTAGTAATCTCTGATGGTAGTTTGCATTTCTGTGGAATTGGTGGTGATATCCGTTTTATCATTTTTTTATTGCATCTATTTGTTTCTTCTCTCTTTTTCTTTTTTATTATTCTGGCTAGCAGTCTATTTCATTGATCTTTTCATAAAACCAGATCCTGGATTTATTCATTGTTTTGAAGGGTTTTTTTCGTGTCTCTATCTCCTTCACTTCTGCTGTGATCTTAGTTATTTCTTCTCTTCTGCTAGCCTTTGAATTTGTTTGATCTTACTCCTCTAGCTCTTTTACTTTTGATGATATTAGATCTTTCCTCACTTCTCATATGGGCATTTATTGCTATAAATTTCCCTCTAGATGCTGCTTTAAATGTGTCCCAGAGATTCTGGTACATTGTGTCTTTGTTCTCATTGGTTATGAAGAACACCTTTATTTCTGCCTTCATTTCATTATTTATCCAGTAGCCATTCAGGAGCAGGTTGTTCAGTTTCTATGTAGTTGTGCAGTTTTGAGTGAGTTTCTTAATCCTGAGTTCTAATTTGTTTGCACTGTGGTCTGAGAGACTGGTTGTTATGATTTCTGTTCTTTTGCATTTGCTGAGGAGTGATTTACTTCCAATTATGTGGTCAATTTTAGAGTAAGTGTGATGCAGTGCTGAGATAAATGTATATTCTGTGGATTTGGGGTGGAGAGTTCTGTAGATGTCTATTAGGTCCACTTGGTCCAGATCTGCATTCAAGCCCTGGATATCCTTGTTGATTTTCTGTCTCATTGATCTGTCTAATATTGACAGTGGAGTGTTAAAATCTCCCATTATTATTGTGTGGAAGTCTAAGTCTCTTTGTAGGTTGTTAAGAACTTGCTCTATGTATCTGGGTGCTCCTGTATTGGGTGCATATATATTTAGGATAGCTCTTCTTGTTGCATTGATTCTTCTGTCATTATGTAATATCCTTCTTTGTCTCTTTTGATCTTTGTTGGTTTAAAGTCTGTTTTATCTGAGACTATGATTGCAACCCCTGCTTTTTTTTTTGCTCTCCATTTTCTTGGTAAATCTTCCTCTATCCATTTATTTCAAGTCTATGTGTGTCTTTGCATGTGAGACGAATCTCCTGAATACAACACACTGATGGGTCTTGACATTTTATCCAATTTTCCAGTCTGTGTTTTTTGATTGGGGCATTTAGCCCATTTACATTTAAGGTTAATATTGTTATGTGTGAATTTGACCCTGCCATTTTGATACTAGCTGGTTATTTTGCCCATTACTTGATTCAGTTTCTTCATTGTGTCAATGGTCTTTACCATTTGGTGTGTTTTTGCAGTGGCTGGTACTGGTCGTTCCTTTGCATGTTTAGTGCTTCCTTCAGGAACTCTTTCTTGTAAGGCAGGCCTGGTGGTGACAAATGTCTCAGCAATTGCTTGTCCATAAAGAATTTTATTTCTCTTTCTCTTATGAAGCTTAGTTTGGCTGGATATGAAATTCTGGGTTGAAAGTTCTTTTCTTTAAGGATGTTGAATATTGGCCCCCTCTCTTCTGGCTTGTAGGGTTTCTGCCGAGAGATCCGCTGTGAATCTGATGGGCTTCCCTTTGTGAGTAACCGAACCTTTCTCTCTGGCTGACCTTAGCATTTTTTCTTTCATTTCAACCCTGGTGAATCTGACAATTATGTGCCTTGGGGTTGCTCTTCTTGAGGAATATCTTTGTGGTGTTCTTTGTATTTCCTGGACTTGAATGTTGGCCTGCCTTGCTAGGTTGGGGAAGTTCTCCTGGCTAATACCCTGAAGAGTGTTTTCCAACTTGGATTCATTCTCCCCCGTCACATTCAGGTACACTGATCAAATGTAGATTAGGTCTTGTCACATAAGCCCATATTTCTTGGAGGCTTTGTTCATTTCTTTTCACTCTTTTTTCTCTAATCTTGCCTTCTTGTTTTATTTCATTGTGTTGATCTTCAATCTCTGATATCCTTTCTTCTGCTTGATTGATTTGGCTATTGAAACCTGTGTATGCCGCGCAAAGTTCTTGTGCTGTGTTTTTCAGCTCCATCAAGTCATTTATATTCTTCTCCAAGCTGGTTATTCTAGTTAGCATTTTATCTAACCTTTTTTCCAGGTTCTTAGTTTCTTTGCATTGGGTTAGAACTTGTTCATTTATCTCAGAGAAGTTTGTTATTACCCACCTTCTGAAGCCTGCTTCTGTCAATTCATCAAACTCATTCTCCATCCAGTTTTGTTTCCTTCTGGTGAGGAGTTGTGATCCCTTGGAGGAGGGGGAGGCGTTCTGGTTTTTGGTGATTTCATGCTTTCTGCACTGGTTTCTTACCATCTTCGTGGATTTATCTACCTTTGGTCTTTGAAGTTGGTGACTTTCGGATGGGGGTCTCTGAGTGAATGTCCTTTCTGTTGATGTTGAAGCTATTTCTTTTTGTTTTTTAGTTTTCCTTCTAACAGTCAGGCCCCTCTGCTACAGGACTGCTGGAGGTCCATTCCAGACCCTGCTTGCCTGGGAATCACCTGTGGGGGGCTGCAGAACGGCAAGGATTGCTGTCTGTTCCTTCCTCTGGGGGCTTTATCCCAAGGGTACCTGTCAGATGTCAGCCAGACCTCTCCTGTATGAGGTGTCTCTTTGGATATACGAGGGTCAGGGAGCCACCTGAGGAGGCAGTCTGTCCCTTATCAGAGCTCAAGTGCTGTGCTGGGAGCTCTGTTGCTCCCTTCAGAGCTGCTGGGCAGGTACATTTAAGTCTGTTGCAGCAGAACCCACAACTGCCCTTTTTCTCAGGTGCTCTGCCCCGGGAAGGTGGGGCTTTATTTATAAGTCCCCCGATGGCCTGCTGCCTTTTTACAAAGACGTCCTACCCAGCAAGGAGGGAGTCTAGTCACAGTCTGGCTGCAGAGGCATTGCTGAGCTGCCATAGGCTCTGCCCAGCTGCTATGAAAACTTCCTTGCAATTTTGTTTACACCAGTAAAGTTAGAACTGCCTCAGTAATGGCGAACTGCCTCAGTAATGGTGGACTGCTTTGGTAATGGGGGGGGTGCCTCAGTCATGGTGGACTGCCTTGGTAATGGCAGACAACCTTCTCCCACTGAGTTTGACCATCCCAGGTTGAGCTCAAACTGCTATGCTGGCTGCGAAAATCCCAAGCCAGTAGGATTCAGTTTGCTGGTCAACGTTGGGGTGGGATCCACTAAGTCTGATCACCTGACTCTTCACCTTCAGCCTCCTTTCTCTCAGGGGTATGGGTGGCTCTGTCTTGCAGGCTCTCCTGGTACCAGCCAAAATGGCTGCTCATATTTGTGCTGGAAACCTGTGGCACTGGCTGAATTGGCCACCCAGATTTGTGCTAGAAACCCGCAGTGGGTGGGGATCTGGGTGGGTGATACCCTGTTCTGTGGGTGGCAAAGACCATGGGAGAAGCACAGCATTTGAACCGGAGCACTGGAATGGCTGGAAAAGTCCCCAATGGCTTCTGTTGGGTTGGGGGTTCCTCTGGCCTGTTTCATTTCCCTGGGTGAGGCAGCACCCCATCCTGCCTCAGTTTGCCCTCCTTGGGCTATACCCACTGTCCAACCAGTCCCATTGAGAGGAACCTGGTACCTCGGTTGGAAATGTGGGAGATCACTTGCCTTCTGTGTCACTCACTGGGAACTGCTCTCCGGAGCTGTTCCTACTCAGCCATCTTGATGGGAGTTCCTCTCTGTATACTTTAACATAACAAGGCATATATGTTTTAATATATCAAAACTATGTATACATTTTAATAGATGTGAATATATTATAAAATGTGAATATATGCTTTATGAAAAGACATTGATTTTAATCATCAAAAGATTATATTTATACATACATCTATCTTTACAAATCTGTACACAGATTGAAGCTATATAATATATTTGTGTCTTACTTATTTTCATCTAACAGTGTAACATTAACAATTTCTTATGGTCGTTAACATTGTTCAGAACAATGAAAAGAGGCAGCATTATTTTCTATCAATTGGAAATTTATAGTGAGATGGAGTGAAATATAAAACTTAAAATAATAAAAAGACAAACTGAAAAGATGTGCAAATATAAAAAACAAAAACCTTTGTTTATTCTCATTTCCCTGACTGCCTTTGCTTTGAGTCCCTGGAAAAGGCTGACTCTCTTGATACAGGATGCTTTGAATAAATAGGTTCTATTCCCATTTTTATGATCTTCATTTCTTTTCATTGTAACATGTGTCTTGAGCCTGACTACTTCATGGATTTTTGAAATTAGAATCATATAAAATTATCATTATATGTCTGGCTACAGATTTTTCTTTTGTTATTAGTTTTGTGTGGAATTCTGTGATTCCTCTTGATATGTATACATTTTTCTTCCATATTATATCATATATTGCTGCTTTTCTTTCTGTTTTTAGATTTCTTACTTGTAAGCAAGTGTCATTCTTGTTTAAGTCTCAGATCTCATAATTCTATATCTTTTATCTTCTCTGTCATAGTTTCAAAATATCCTTTACTTTCATATTCTTTTCTGTTTTCTCTCCAAATCAGTTTGTGTACTTTCGTTCTGCCCTTATTAAGGTAAATTTAATTCTGTCACTGTCTTTTGGGATTTCCTATGCTCTTATTTTGTCACCCATTCTTTTAGTCTCCCTGATCCCATTTAATTTTGTTTTCATCTTACCATTATCTAGACTATGTTCTTTACAATGATTTTGAGAGAATCATGCAGAAATCTTCTATTTTTTTTCTATTTACTTTGTGTAAATACTTTTAACTTGTTATAGCATTAAGAAAACATTATAAAACCATGGTTAGGAAAGAGATGGTCTTCAAGGTCAAATAATTAAAACATGAGCTTTGATTCTTCCTAATTGTGGTGGGTTGGGTCAAATTTCTTAATTTTCTCCCTTGAAAGTGGGAATAATACTTATCTGTTTGGGACCACTGCAAATTTTTCTTTTGAAGTTTGTTCATAAGGTGAGCACTTATCAAAATATTTTTCCTATCCTCTGTTAGTTTTTCTGTGACAGTGGTTCTCAATATTTTCAGACTAAGGATCACCTGGAGCACTTTGTTAACCACCACCCACCCCAAGTGGCTGGGCCCCACTAACAGTCTCTAATTCAGACGGTGAATTTGCATTTCTAACAAGTTCCCAGGACATGCTGCTGCTGGTGGTCTTGTAATTCTAGGTGCATACTCTGAGAATTTCTGGGGTATGATTTTTGTTATTCTTGTTTTTTTGTTCTCCAAAGATGGTATACATGATGTATAACCCAAGCCTCTGCTTCTCAATACATTATCACCAATAATAAAGTTAGTGAACTTCCTTCTCCCTGTTGTTATAAGATTTTAATTTTATCTCTCATTCCAGTGCTACTATTTGCTTTTGGCTTTTTGGATATATTCACAGGCATTTTACAGCAAGAGTAGAGGACAAGTATTAAAGCTAGAAAATCTCGCTACCATATTAACAAGGCAGTCCTATATTTCTATACAAAATTACACCATATGTATAATTTGTTTTTTTGATTATAAGTTCATTGTTACAAAAGCCATGTTTGAGATCCAGCTAGTGATATATTATAACTTACAACTGACAAATGGTAACCAAAAAGTAGTTTTATTCTTTTTTTTTTTGCATAGCATTTTATAGTTTACAAGTTGGTTTCACGCATGTAATCTCACTTAGCTATTACCGCAAACAAGTTATTTTTGTTCTATTTTCCTTATTTAAAAGTAAAAGTACCCTGTTGGTGGATGATAGAATGTGCCAAAGCAGAGTTTATACTCATGTTTTCCAATTCCAAATCTCTCTTAAACACAGAGCAGATAGTGTGTTACAAAGTTCATATACAGACTGTAGGTGATCAATACTCTTGAAAAAATAATTAACAAAATATGCAAATCTGTAAAATATTGAGGCACAGAACTGTTTGCCACATCACATTTGGCTTCTGTCCTCATGAGCTATCACAGCATGCAAAGCCAATTTAAACTTGAATCTCATATTTATGATGATGAGTACTACAAAACCTGAAAACCATAGTGAACAATTTGGCATTCTTTATATGACTTTTAAAACAACAGTTAAAACTTTGTGGACTATTTGCATGCATATGTAAAATTTGTACACATTACTTATATAGTATAAGTATAGGTATATAGTACTATATACTGTATTTTATACAATTACTATGTAAGTAATATGTATAAAAAGGAAAAGAAATGCACATATATAATATACATGGCATATATATATAAGTATATACATATTATATAGTATATATAAGTATATAGTACTATATACTATGCAAGTAATATGTATAAAAAGATTACTATATAAGTAATATGTATAAAAAGGAAAAGTAAAACATAATATATATATGCCTGTTGTATATATGCCATATATATAGTGTGTGTATGTATGTGTGTATGTGTGTGTGTGTGTGTGTGTGTGTGTGTGTGTGTGTGTACGTATTTCTTCTCCTTTTATTTCCTTCTGAAAAAGTCCAGACTGCCTCCTTTGCTCCTTTGCTGGTGTAGCCAAATCAAAGGCAAAAGATTGTAGCATATTAAACAGTTCTAAAATCTGTTTCTATTTTGCATAATCTTGGATCTACTTAAGTTTCTGTGGTACAGTGACTTTTCCTCTTCCTTGCAGTGTTGGTGAGGAGATTCCATTTCTAGCCTCTCTTCTTTTGTATTGAGCTTTCTATTGTGGGAATGTTTCATTCTCTTCCTCAGCATGACTCACATAAAAAGCTTTTCCCTACCTAATATGTTAACTGAAGGTGGAAGTTGGACTTGATAAATTATGAAAAGATAACATTAAGCACTGGATTTCTGAACTTGTTTTTGCTGATAAATGGGATTTTCAAACTTTAATGGAATGTTTTCTATCTTAAGCTCCTCAGAGTTTTACAATTTAGCTTTTGAGATTGGATGAGGATATGTGAATTTTTATTTGCCAATGAAAGATTAATTTTGTTGCTAAGAGGTTGATTTCATTCTGCCTTCTGAACATATTTTACTTCTCAGCTCCTGTAGGAAGTTGAAAACTAGATAGCATTCCCTCTCATGGTGAGTTGGCAAGGATCCCCTTCACTTGATATGGAGATATTCTAGCAGTGAAAGCATAGTGTTTTAATTCATACCCCCTAAGCTGAAGTTTTCTGCTTACTCCTCAGAGTAACCTCTTCATTGCTCATATAAATAGGGGCAAGCTGGTCATTAAAATGCATTAATTATACTTTTAATTAGTTGATTCAATCACATATAAAGGTATTCCAGGCTCCCTTTTGGGGTGACTGTATAACCTACTCTTGTCTTTTCTGGGAACTGCTCCTTGCAGTTTCATTTGTATCATGAAAAATTGTCAACCTGACCATGACTTACTGATTAAGCTGGATTTCTGTTGGACTTCAAAATAACCTTGAATAACTTGCTCATGTATTTTTTTAGGAAGTGCAAGTTTTCGCTGTTTTAAACATTTAGGTCTTTGCTCTTATGCATTCTTTGAATTCATTTCAAATATACAATTCGATGATCAGATCATGTTAAATTAATAAAAATTAGGTAAAGATAATTTACATGTATATAGCTTCTGAATATTTAAGATGGTTATACGTAAGTGCAAATGGCATGATTAAAGCCTAAAACAACATTTTATGATTGGAGACTAGGTAAAATGGACTCAGCAATGTGCAGTGGATTTTTTCACCTTTTTCTGAAAGTCAACAGTTCTCCTTGGTCAATAGTAAAGAAGAGGCGATTTGCATAGTGGTCAAATCTGTAGGCTGTGAAGCCAGACTGAATTCTATTACTAGTTCTGTCACACCCTATCTGTGTGCCCTTGGACAAGTTGTTTACATATTCCATAGTTCACTTTCTCTACAATGTCTATAGTAGCAGTGTTTTCCTTCTGAAGATTCTTATAAAATTTAACTTTCAAACATTAAACATTCAAAGTGCTTAAAATAGTACAATACCAGACACATAGGAAGCATTTCAGAAGTTATTACTATTATTATTAATGTAGAAAAAAGTCTAGGCTAGATTTTCTCAATTTTTTTTACTAAAAGTATTTAGAATTTGGCTACAATACATAAATATGTCTCATATAGGATATAGAGTTTACAGCTGTATTCTAACATAGATTCACGAGGGAACATGTGTTTTATTCAGAACTGTCTCATGATAACAATTTGGGTTTCATTTCCATCAGGCTAATTTCATCATTTCATAAATGTGCCAGGCCTACATGGAACTCACAAATTATATTCTCATAAACCATAAAAAGGCTCCTGATCCATGTGCCAAGACCTTCATGCAGGAAAGGGCAAAGCAACACTTTAAAAGAATTTAGCACCATTACAGAGCTACTTAGAAGTACAGCAAGTAATGTTTGGCTGCAAACCATCATCTCTGTTAGAAAGCTTGGAAGCAGAATATCACTGTGTCCCACAAAGTGTTATAGCACATATGGTAACTGTTCTTTATGAAGGCTCCTGAGAGGTGATCTGTGTTTGGGTCAAGATAAGTTTGGCTCTGCCTTCTGTACTCTGCTCTGGCAAAACAGCCCCTATTATTGTAAAATAATTTTGTTCTGGGAAAAAGATATCCCAATACAGCTGTAGCAGAGAGACATAAAAGGCATTTTTTAAAAATCAATTTATGTTTTTATTGATTTTATTTCAACCCTCATTGCATTTCATAGATATGCATATAATATATTTTCACCTCCAGCAGCCTTAGGATGTGATAGTTTATTTTTTAGAAATGAGTTCCTGATTATCTTTATTTTTTCCTTTTAGATCTAGGAGATAGGTATGCACTTTTTGAGCTTTTGGCTGGAGGAGGAGTTTCCAAGTTGTTTGTCCTTGAGGATAACCTGGAGGGCAAAGTAGGATTCCCAGGTGATACAGAGTGATGATAAAGTACCAGTGTAGTCCACAAACTAAAATCAATACAGAATCTAAGTCTTTCTTGAGAAAGTGTGGGTCTCCCTCTGGATGGTGTCCTGAGAGATTCTGCAACTCTTTTCTTTCACAAACTTTTATTAAAACACAATTATGTTAACTGGTGTGAGAGATTCATGGGTGAACAATGTATTCTGTCTCTTTCAGAGCGTTCATGATTTAAGAAAAGATCTAGAATCACAAACCTAAATAATAGTATGAGGCAGAACATGTGATTTGAATGCAAGACAAGGAGAGATGAATTCTGCCTGGGAACTGAAGTTGCTGCTGAAGAGAGGTTTTCAGAGAAGCTACTGAGCTAGGTGTTGAACATAAAGTAATTGTTTGCTAGACACAAGAATAGAACTGTTTTCCAGAACAACTAAAGCAGAGGAAGAAACATATAACTGCATGGAGTCAAGAGGAAACATGACATGCTTGTGAAAACAGTGAGAAGTGAGATATTCAAAGTGGTCAGAATCTAGAAATAGTAGAAGAAAATCAGCTCAGAGAGGTGGAATGGGTTCTGGTCATGAAGAGCTGTGGAAGACATCCTGTAGGCAAAAAGAGTGAATAATGTTTTGATTTAGAAATATTACTATGGTAATTCTGTCTCAAGGATAGATTGAAGGAAAAAAAAATCACAACAAGGATAGATCAAAGGGAAAAAAAATCACAACTGTGTGTTCAAACAACAGGTAATTGCAACACTCCATGTGATTGATGACAAAGATCTTGACATACAGAATTACACAATACAGGGTGGAGAGGAAATAAATTCAGAAATATTTTAGGAAGTAGAGAAGACAAATATGCATCACTGATTGGATAACAGCTGGAAATAAAAGTGGAGAATTAAACTTTCAAGTTGCAAGCTAGATGAATGACAAGAAATGAGAATATAGATGGATGAAGAGGTAATACTAACATAGATGAAAATTTCAATATTGGACTGCTAATTTTTGAGAAGCTGTTGATTCAGGAGGACATGACATTTGGAAATAAGAATTTGGTGCTCAATAGTGACATCTGACATGGATATGTCAACACAAAGAGGGTTATTAGAGAGGGGGGAATGTATGACATCAACCAATGAGGTACTTAGATCAAGAATAAAATAATGACTGTGATCAGAATAATCTGATCTAATCATATGATTAGAAGGAAATGTAGAGAATAGTTTTCTTAGTTGAGGTGCTTTTATATGCAGTGAACAAAAATCCTGATTTTATCTGGCTTAATCAGGAGAGGAATTATCTATAATGAGAGAAAGCCCATACCTAAGTGCTCCAATTGTTGTCACAATGATTTTTCAACTTTAAATTATTTCCCAGCCTGGCTTCCCTTATCAGTATAAAATGGCTGCTAGAAACGATTGGGATTGTATGCATGAGAAGAGAGAGACACAGAAACACTCCCATAACTGTGAAAATAGAAGTGTCCCTTCAGAAGGATAGGACCAATTAAAGCATCCAATCATCCTTGGTCAAATAACAATCACTAGGGAAAGGACATTTCAGTTCTTTGACAGGTGGTATAGGATTAACATAATTGACTGGGGGATAGGACCTACTGAAAATAATGTACAGTTGAGCTGAAAATGATGTGAACTTTTCTTGAGTCATATAGGATGAAATGGGAGGGGTAGATTCCTGGTTAAAAAGTTGATTGTATTAGAAAGGAGTAATAAAGGCAATGGC
Organism: Ateles fusciceps; assembly: GCA_036589455.1. NCBI lineage: Eukaryota > Metazoa > Chordata > Mammalia > Primates > Atelidae > Ateles > Ateles fusciceps. The sequence continues at coordinate 8,016,723 of JAZHEH010001266.1, read as the reverse complement.
TTTTAGATAAGCAATCAACAGTCTCTACCATACTGCTAATCTAAAGGATAGAAAGTACACTTTATGCTCACCAACAATTACTAAAATGCAGTCATGTTGGTGTGGACTCTATATATAACATTAGGACTTTTTTAAGTGTTTAAAAATATTTTTAGGGCAGAAAGGAAATTGTATGTGGGACAATAACGTCATGACACTACATTAGTTTTCTGAGAGCAAGACCTCAAGCAGTATGTGTAGATAATATCTCACATTTGTTAAGTGCTGTCTCAATTCTAAGTATTGTGCAAAGTTCCTTACATGGGTTATCACAGTTAACCCTTTTAACACTATGATGCAACAGATACTCAACTTTACATAGGACCATATCACCAGCATATGATAAAATCAAGATTTGAACTCGATCTAGTTCAAAGAATTAGGGTCTATTCTTATCTCTGACACTCCTGTCATCATGTACCACCACCATCCACCACGTAAAAATGAAACAGGGGTTCAAAAACTTTTATTGGGTACCCCAACAAATGGGTTGAAGTTTAAAATGGTTTGGACAGAACTCCAGATGACAAAAGGAGCAGCAGCCAACATGGCTGAGGTTAAGAGGATACTGTGTGACCCTCAGAGAGACTTCCAGGGTTTAGCCCCGTATTTGAGGCAAGTAGTTGCTAAGACTAATGTCAAATCTGCTTGCTGAGGAATGGAAGTTCTAGTCTGAACTTGGATTGGCTCAAGGACTTGGAGATAACTTTTGTATAAAGAACATAAATATGTTATGATTGTGAAGATCTAGGGAAGGTGAGTTTTGATAATGAACTTAGTTACCAGTTGCTAAGCCTCTCCAACACTAATCGCCAGCCACCAGCCTCCAGCCTCCCCTGTAGAGGAGTTTGCTGATAACCTCACCAACAGGTTCAAAACCATGCCAGTTCCTAAATCAAATCTTTTAACACAATAACTTTTTCTCAGCCTCTTAACTTCCTTCCTTCAAATAAGATGAGCCCTTTTTGATCCCATAGTAAGAAATGTTTTGGAGTATAATTCTGACATGTAAATTAATATACTAATGCTATCCACTGAGTCCACCATTGTTACCTAAGTTGCAAATTCAGGCTGGGAATATGAAGGAGGGGGCCACGATAGGCTCATCTGGCATCCTAGCTCCTTCTGCATGTCCCCAGCCTGAATTTTTCTATATCCTCTAGTCCATAGTTCAGACCTTATTTTGAGATTCTGTTTAAAAAACTTGCAGTATTCCTCAAACTCCTTTAAGAACTAGACTTCTGGCCCTCACTAATTATTCTCCTTAGGAACTTGAATCCTGATTCCTACCACAGTCATGTGTTGCTTAGCAACAGAGATGCATTCTGAGAAACATGTCTTTAGGCGATTTTGTTGTTGTGTGAACATCATAAAGTGTACTTACACAAACCTGGATGGTGTAGCCTACTAGATACCTAGGCTATACGGTAAAGTCTCTTGCTCCTAAGCTATAGATCTGTACAGCATGTTACTGTACTATGTAGGTAAATGTAACATAATGATAAGTATTTTTGTATCTAAACAAAGAAAATGTACAGTAAAAAAATACAATATTATAGTCTTATAGTACCACTGCATATGCGACCCATCATTGATAGAAAGGTAGTTATGGGTGCATAAGTATGTTTCAATTTGTCCTGGGTCTGAATAGTGAATGGAGGCTACCAAACGACTCACCTGCTATGTTGAATATTCATTACCCCTCAAGCCCCTTCTAAATACCCATCTTATCTAAGTGGTCAGTTCTAACGCTAAGCCTCAGCTCTTCTCTGTACATGAGGTATCTGGCAATAAATAAACTGCTCTGCGTCACAGATGAACGCTAAGAGAAAGCACATGTCATTGTCAACCCCACTGCCTTTGTAGCCTTAAACTGATTTTCATATAGTTCTATGATCCAAAAATGTGTCTATATCACTGATTTTAAAGAATACCTATTATTTGACATATACTAGTGGTTTAATATTTTATTTATTTTTGCATAGAATTGAATTGATTTTTAAATCAAAGGCAGGAAATATATAAAAATAACTTCAAGAAGAAATTCATATATTACTTGGACTCAATCTATTAGTTAATTTTACTTAATGTAGTTGAAAATGGAGTAACTATGCAATTTGTAGAGCTAACACAAAATTCAGCCTAGCTAGTACTATCGAAGAATCATGACTATTCATATCTAGCAGCTAGCAAATGTTAAAAAACAAAGCAAGTTAAAAACTCTAGACACCATCTATAAAGTAAAAGATACATTTTCCAAAACACTTTAGTATTTCCAATCTGCAAGTCTGAATTTATGTCACTAACTTGGTTACAGGTGAATCTATTTTGCCTCTGGCTTGACAGGAACTCAGATTGCAATAGCTTTAGCTCTTCTGGGATTCTGAGGCTGTCAGGAGGCCAATTTTTGTGAAACATTTTAGAGAAATTATGTTTATATCAAATAGAGAGATCGTTCATACTATAGATTGTACTTGACTTATGTTTTTTCTTTTAAGCCAGGTAAATGTCTGAAACTACTCTTTTTAATAATTTTCTTTTCCCTGGTTTACCTTATATACAAGATGGTTCAAAATAATTAAATGCTTTAAAATATATATTACTCAATAAGCTGGTCATATATGAGCATGGGGCAAAAAACAATTTGAAAAGAACTAACACAGGTATTGTTATACATGTTCAATATGTGGTCTTTATTTCACAGGGCACACATCAATTTCTGTGGCCTAATTCTTCCCATATCCCTTTTTAATCACACATTGCCTTTTGTATTGAAGTAGAATCAACCCTGTGTGTTTTTTTCTTTCTTTCAAGCTTTGAGTAAGAAGTGGTAGAACATTAAGGTTATTAATTTATCTCTCTCATAAAGTCTTGTGATTTGCTATCTGGGGATCTTGGTGGCAACTCTTTAAGTATTGAATGCGATTGTATATATGCATTTTTATATTCAGATATATTAATGATAATTAGAGGGGATTATGTCTTATTACAGTAGAATAAAAGTGAAAATTGTTATATTTCTTGACCACTGTGAGAAGATATTGAATAAATGTTTATCTTTCTGTTTTGGCAGACAAGGTGAATAATTTCTTGAATGTTGAGGATAAGTAATAAATTATTTTGTTCTAATTGTAAATATGTTACATATAGCAAGAATAAATGAAATTGGGAAACTCTAAAAAGTAATGATTTTTGAGATGCTATGAGAAATTAGCACTTTTTAAATCATATGTTGATGTACCTAGGAAGTCTCGAATATGACCTTTCTTAATAAGCACTCCTAATCCAAAAATGCATTGCAAAAGTGAATTTTAAAAGTAGCAGGTAAAAAAAGTGCATCATTTTATATAACACAGATCTTTAGTTTGTTACTCATAGACATAATGTAGATGAAAAATAGCTAGCAGTTAGCAATGCAATGACTAGGAGAATCAAATTTGTCACTAAAATGCAAAAAAAGTATGTACACTTTATTTATAAGGAAGATTTGATTAATGGTAACCCTCAAAATTGCTGTTTTCATGTTATTAAGTAATATATTTTTACATCGGTGTTTTTATATAGTAGATACACACATGGATTGTTGTATCAAAGCCATAAGAGAAGATGTCTTTGGCTCAACTTCAAATTTACAATGTAATCTCTAATTTTTACGTATACTTTATTCTTATTTTATGTTTTTGTTAAAACCATCCAGATTTAGTCTTAGAATGGTCCAATATCTCACCATTGTAACTCTTAAAATTATTTAGCAAATGTTTACATTCATGTGATAACATACATGTAGTTATGTTATTGATTTCTGTTCAATATTATAATACAGAAACACTTATAAGAAAACAACTATAAAGTCAGAATAGTCTCTAAAAGTCAAATGAATGCATTTAGCTTTCCTTCATGCTCTGTGAAAGATGCAAAGTTTTAAAGGTTTATTTTCCAGGTTATCAAATTCACTGTAGTTATTAGAGAACAGAAGGGAAGAGACACATTAATATTTAGAGACTGATTTTAAACACACATGAGATAATTATTATAAGCCAAAGCCACCAACCTTGGAAAACTTGGAAAATCTAAAATGTTTTCTGGAAGATTAGAATAAATGAATAGTTATTGAAGTGTTATGGTAGAAAATGAAAATATCATTTTAGTATGGTAGAAAGATAGTAATGAGAACAATTACAGTTACTGAAATAAAAGCCAATGCTACATACTTGCAGAATTACATTTTCTGTCATTTCTTCTCTCCTAAAAATAGATTTTATGTATATACTGTATATAGGGTTACCTAAAATTATCATGTAAACCAGGACACATCTGATCATGAATGGAAGTGCTATTAACAATTGCTACAGACAAACTGGCATGTATGTTCATCCTAGGTGGCAAAGGTATTTTCAAAGACTGCCTAGGCTAAAATTCCATTCCAACTGTTACCAGTGGTATAACCTCTCTGGATATGTTGCTTAGTCTCTATTTGTCTCAGTTTTCTCCCCCAGTGTAATGAAAATAATAATAACACCTTGGGTTGCTGTGTGGAAGTCTCCTAAAATTAGTATATTGTTTCCTAATGTTCTTTGTTTTATTGCTGTTTTTGTACCATTAATAAATGCACATAAGTTATTTACTCAATTTAGATGGTTTCTGGTATTTTATAATCATAAACAATGCACCAATGTTATTGCACTTATGTCACTTTATACATGTGAATACATAGATATTTGTAATTTCCTAGGCATGGTATTGCTGTGTCAAAGGGCATATACATTAAAGGTGTTTTATGAACAAACGCTAAAGTTTGTTCTTTGTTTTGGAACACATTAAGATATACATTTAGTTGTGTCAGAATTAATCTGTCCAAGGAATCATGTCGTGTACATATCCAGTTCTGAACATTTCCTGTTATAATGATTATTGAATTTCTTACATGCAGAGAATTTCACCATGGCTTTAATACTACATTGCCAACTGATGATGTCTCATTACATACTTTTCCCAGTTTTTTTTTTTTTTACTTGTTCAACTTTCATTTTAAGCTTTTACTTTAAAGAAGTGTCTCATAGAATTTTGTGTTTGAGTTGGAGAACAAGGAATAGAAAGGAAGGTACAAGAACATAGAAAATTGGTTGTAGTAGAGGAAAGAACTTGATGATAACAGTAAGTGCCTTTTTAATTCACATCTTTGAGGTGGAGCTAAGAAACAATTCGTTTTCTTCATGCTTGGCAGAATCATTTACATTTGTTAAGTGGGTTGTTGAGCATTGCTCATATCACTCCTAAGGTGGCACACTCATACCAATGGAGTGCTTTTCATATTAAGTACAAATTTCCAGCAGCTCACAATAATTAATGCTTTGTTAACTATTTAAAATGAAGTAAATGCATTGAGGCAAAAATCAATATATCACTATTATTGCTCAAGTAAACTTTAAAAATCTGAGCATGCAGAGGCCCTGGAAAGATCTGAGTCCAGTCACACATACATAGCCTTTGTGGTCAGATTCTTTGTTATGGATGTCATGCTTTCAAACCTTGTTTTTAAGCTTTTTAGTCAGGTCTAGAGTAGCCTTTACTCTAAGGCTGGTTTAAGTCCCAAGGTATGACCCTAATCAAATCTTTACTAGATGTCCCATGTGGTTCAACAAGATCTTTTCACTCTGACTCGTGGAAATTTGAATGACTCTTGACCTTATGTAAGCTCTTGAAATTATTTGACTTATAGTGGTTATTTTATTTTTCTTGAAGTTCATCTCTACTCAGGCTACTTCACTTTATATGTGTGAAGATTAATATTCATTCATGAACTATAGAACACTCTGTGTCTTGATGATATCTGCTTCTTGCTGTTAAGCCTTTATTATCCCCTGTCCTTGAGTCTGGGCAGGACTTGTGACTGGATTCTAGCCAATAAAATATGGCAAAGGTGATGGGATGTCAAACCCAAAAATATTTATGCTACGTAAGACTTCTTAGCAGGCTGGAGAAGAAACTCATTCTCCTACTAGTCTTAAAGAAGGCAACAACCATTTTTGGGAACTGCTTATCCAGAGGGCCATCAGGCAGGGAACTGTGGGTGGCTTCTAGGGCCTGAGAGTAACTTCTAGCCAACATCCTGTAAGAAGCCAGGTTTCTCAGCTCTATGGCCACAAAGAAATAAATTCTGCCGACAACCTGAGACACATTTGAAGCATATCTTTCCCCAGTTGAGCTTTGGATGTGACCATAGCCCCAGTAGTCCCTGATTGCAGCCTGGTGACACCATGAAGCAGGGCCTGTATTTCTTACAAAAGCTGTGAGATAATAACTATGTATAGTTGTGAGATACTATATTTGTGGTAATTCATTATGTAGAATAGAAAACAAATATAAACCCAAATGTAGATTTCTGGAGCTCTGTGTCTGAGTAGCTACCTCCTTTCTGGTACACTGCCCTGTAAATTCTAGCCACCTCCAGTGCTCCAACCTCTGTCTCTGCAAATTGTCAAGAGTGCCTAGTTCTGTTTTGGTTCCCCTTGACTGTTCTGCATCCCAGAAACTGCCACCAGATAGAAAACTAAAGCAAATATAGGGTTCATTCTATTTGTGTCTCTTCCTGCAAGGATCACAGTTCCATGCTGTGTGTTGCTCAAGTTTTTAAAATAGTTGTTTATATATTTTGCCCATTTTTTTTGTTTATGTCTAGCTCTGTTATTCCTTCATGTCAATAAGCAGAACCTATCTTCATTTTTGAAAACTACATTCTCTGAGTACCAGTTTCTAGGTTGCAAGTTCTTTCCTTTCAGTACTTTGAAGAAAGTTTATAATATTCTAGCTTCCATTTTATCTGCTGACAATTTGGCTGTCACATTTGTGGTTGCCCTTTTGAAGACAGTGTCTCTTTTTTTTTTTTTTTTTGAGACGGAGTTTCACTCTGTCACTAGGCTGGAGTGCAGTGGCGCAATCTCAGCTCACTGCAACCTCCGCCTCCTAGGTTCAAGTGATTCTTCTGCCTCAGCCTCCCTAGTAGCTGGGACCACAGGTGCGTGCCACCATGCCCAGCTAATTTTTTTGTATTTTTAGTAGAGACGGGGTTTCACTGTGTTGGCCAGGATGGTCTTGATCTCTTGACCTCGTGATCCACCCACCTTGGCCTCAAAAGTGCTGGGATTACAGGCGTGAGCCACTGCGCCCAGCCAGTGTCTCTCTTTTTACATATAATTCTTTTTAAGATTATTCCTTTGGCATTTATGTTCAATTATTTTGCTATGCTATTAATGTAATTTTCTTTTTAATTATTGTGCTTGTGGTTTCTATTGCTTCCTAAGTATGTGGCTTCATGTCTTTCACCAGTTTGAGAAAATTATTAGGCATTATCACTTCATCTATTTCGCCAGCAGGGTGCTTTATACCCTTTCTGGGACTTCAGTTGCACTTACGTTGGACATTTCCACTTATTCTCATACTTTATTGGTATTATTTCAGTATTCCTCATCCTTTTCTCACATTGGGCATCATTATGGATATTTTCGTCTGATTTGTATTTTCATTCAATAAATCCCTTTACAGTTGTATGGAGCTCACTGTTAAACCAGTATTTTTGAGATCTTAATTTCAGTTACTGTGGTTTTTTTGGTTATGGAGTTTGCATTTGATTATGTTTTATGGTCCAGCTTCTTCCGACAGTTAAATCTTATATTGTATTTCCTTAAGCATATTAAGTAAAGTTATAGTAACTCCATTATATGTCTTCCTTGTGTAACAAGTGCTATTAATATCCCGCCCATTCCCCTAGGCATTTATCTCTAAATATCCAAACACTCTTCAAACATCTCTTCCTCCTTGCCTTTTCACCTTTGTTTTACCAGTTGGAGTATTCTTGGTTTATGCACAGTGCAAGCTGCAAATATTGAAGAGGGAATGCCTGTAGAAGTAACCCTCATCCAGTGATCATTGGGAAGTTGATGGACAAATACATAGCTTTCTCATTCCTTGGTTGGGGTAATTCTGAGACATGATTTAAAATATCTCCTTAAGTTTCCCGGAGAGATTGAACTTCAGTTCTCTTTAGAGGGAATTGGTTCAGTAATGCATCTGGCATGTATTTTCTTTTATTGCTCTTTCTTACTTTTTCACTACTCTTAAAAAGTTTTCGAGGAACAGGTAGGTGCTCTCAAAAATACTTGTATTTGATGCCCTTTCTCAGGATCTGATTCTGAGAGAAACCCGTATCACTTTGCTTCCCCTTCCTTTGTACTTTGCTAATTTTGATTGAGAGTTAGATATTGTATTTTAAAAAATACTAGGAAAAAAACCTGATGTTGTGAATAATACTATCTTCCTTTAAAGATGATTTAAGTTATTTGCTGGCAAGGAAAATTGTCAAAAGCAGAGACTGGCAGTTTTTCAGTACAAGCCCAGGTAGTAGGTATTTTAGGCTTTGACGGCCATGTGGTCAATTCTACAGCAGTACCAAGAACATAGCCATAGACAATGCAAAAAAGAAAAAGAAAAGAATATGGCTGTTTGCCAATGAATCATTCATATGTGTGTGTGTGTGTGTGTATATATATATATATATATATATATATATATATATATATTTGAGTTGGAGTTTGCTCTTGTAGCCCTGATTGGAGTGCAATGGTGTGATCTTGGCTCACTGTAACCTCTGACACCTGGGTTCAAGCAATTCTCCTGTCTCAGCCTCATGAGTAACTGGGAATACAGGCACCCGCCACTACACCCAGCTAATTTTTGTGTTTTTTGGTGGAGACAGAGTTTCATCATGTTGGTCAGGCTGGTCTTGAACTCCTGACCTCAGATAATCTACCTGCCTCAACCTCCAAAGTGCTGGGGTTACAGGTGTGAGCCACTGCACCCGGCCTGAAACATAATTTACGTGGTGTCCTGACATCTGGTCCACAGGAACTTGCAATCCAAATAATTTTAATCAAATCAGGGATTGAGATAATTTAAAGCTGAGCATTTGTCTCTGTGAGAGCTGATATAGTTCTGATTGATGCTTGTTCTTTCCTGATAGACTTGGAAACCTCCTATCCAAAGTCTGGGAAATTTTTCAGTACCTACTCCAATCCTTGGTAGAATTTAAATTTTAAATTTGCAACTTTAGTCTCAGGAGTATTACAAGTTTTTACCCACCTTCTTAGAAGTTTTTTTTTTTTTCAAACATTGGTGGGTATCTCTTTGAGAAAAGAAATCCCAAATTCTGGGTTACCTGTTTGGTTTTCTTCCTGTCTCTGGTGGTCTTGGCTCATAATTCTTCACTGCCCTTGTAGCTCTCTAATGCTTCTAAAGAAGTTTTGTTGTTGTTGTTGTTTTTAAATATTTTGAGCAGTTCTAGCTCTTCTCAGTGAGAGAGTTATTCCATATTCCCCAGTCTTTCTTTGTTGAAATGGGAATGCCTCTACTCCCCCTGTAGTCAACTGTGATTAGTATCTCTGATTCCTTGAAGGTTTCTTGGCTTACTGTCAATAATTCTTATACTGCAAAATTAATATATATTATTTTACCAATATACTGGCCTCTCAGACACTTGCCCTTGTTTTTGCCAGTGTTTGTATCCTCCACCATGAATCCACTGATCACTTTCATGATTGTATCTCACCTAGATCTTGTCATTATTAAGAAATGCATTTCAACCTCGGACAAATATCTCTTCTCTTTCTAGTTTATTACCTCTGGAATCCCTTCTTGACCTTTAATGGTCTGTTTTGCTAGTTCTTTCTTATTTCCCAAATCTATGGTCTCAGAGCTCAGTGACCTGGTTTTTATGTACACTCACTAACTTCATGACCATTCCCAGTCTCACAAGTTCCCTTCAAAAAAAGGCAGGAATCCACAGGAGGGGGTGTTCAGAGCAAGTCAAGAGACCTGTCCACAACCCAGGAACTTGGAATTAAATTTAGAGTTGTGGATTTAAGTCTAGGTCAAAAATGCTCAGAAACAAAGACAGCAAATAAAAGAAAAGCCTTGAAACTGGAGGAAACCTTGCCTCAGAGAGGAAGCTTTCTAGACAATTTTTGTTTCTGTGGGAGCAAACTAATGAAATCTTAGGGTGTTATTCTAGGGTATGGATGGTGTAAATGCATTGGAAAAATAATAAATACACTTAAGTAAAATAAAAGTACTTCTAATGGCTTGCAAACAAATTTTCTTTGTCCTCCCTTACTCTGTAAACAAAGCAACAAATTAGGAACAATCCTCTTTTGTAGTTTTCAGTTCGTGGGATTACCAGTTATCATATTAAAGACAAAGAAAAACTGCAGACATTACCTCCATGAAGCCACCTAGCTGCATTGGATTAGGTGCAGAGTTTTCTGTAAGTTCTAAACAATTCTTTCATGGTAACATTTGAAAACCTTTGTCCTACTTTAGTCCCTTTCCGCTACCATAATAAGAAAACAATACCAACCTGTAATTGTCACTGTCTGGAGGCAAATAGAGAGCCCTTCATTTCACCTTGTGCCATCAGGTGCCATCAGAACTACTCTTGTAGTTCTCAGTAAAGAATTTTGCCTTATTCCTGTGAAAGCTTGAAATGTTATGACACACAGTACCATTCCTTCTACCCTGGAAAAATTTCTAGGTCCATCTAGGCTCTCTGACACCTTGGCTCTAGGAATACCAGGGCTATTCCTAGGGTATAATACTAAATGAATAATTCCTACACATCAAGGTGAAGATTCTTAAAACAAAATATAGATTATCATCTTTTAATTCTGTTTATTAGAAAGTATACAAAAATGCCTACATTCTTATTTCTATGAAGATAGGGAAAAGTACTATTTAAATAACATTTGACATCAGAAATCTCCCTCTCTTCCCCCCATATTCTAATGGTTAGTTGCCTCTGCAAGGTCTCCATAGCAAGTTTTCATTATTTAGGAAATTATGGTATAACAGCCTGGAAAATCTACCTGGTATAAAGGCCTGGTCACATCATATAATAGCACTATACTGGAACAAATATTTAATATTTCTGCCTAGATAAGCCCATCTGCAAATGGGTTGTAAGGATTAAATAAGATAAACACTGCAATATGTTTCCCACAGTACCTGGCATATAAGGAACACTCAATTGATGTAATTGATTATCATCACCATCTTCATGTTTGTAATTTTTAAAATCATTATATTAGCATGCACTTTTGTAAAGAGCAGATATAGATTCACAAAATGTTTATAATACATTAACTAGGAAAAATTACAATGTAGGATACTTAATGCAGCTATATAAAACATGTTAGCAGGTAAAGAACCATATAGCTATTTGCAATCATGAACACAGTTTTATTACCATGAGCTTATTTTCCTAATTATAATATTTTTATACATTATTGTCTTAATTGTAAAAAATCATAGTCTCTACTTGTTTTTAAACTATTCTTCCTCACCTACCAATAAATTAAGCCCAACTTCATTTTCAGTTTGTTCAGTGAGAATGTTCAGTGAAATTCCCCTTAGGAGAACTCTAGATTAGTGTTACTGCACTAATCCTCTATCGACCATCCTTGAAAGATAGTTCAGTCTCCTGGTGAATGCTTCCAAGTTACTCATCCTAGGGCGGAGAGTTCTGATGGTTAGAAAATGTCTCCTTCTGCCGAGCTTAAATCTCTCTCCCAGTTACGGGCATTGATTGATTCCAATTCTGGCTTCTGAAGCTGTATCAGTAATTCTAACATGTTCTGAGAAAAATATCCGTTCACTCTTACAACAGGGATTTAAAACAAGCCTAATCAAACAACCTGTCTATGGATGTGCATGTCTATTTTATTCTGAGCTTCAACCATGAAGAAATAATCGAGTATTTACACACAATGTTGTGACTTCCTTTTATACATCTTAGGATTCTAATTTCAACGTGATTCATAATGTTAATTGTGTAAAGAAATTATTTCAATGAATGTTACTGATAAGTACTTTTTTCTGTTTTAAAATTTAAATGTAAGTTGAAAACTAAACTTAGGTTTGCAGTTGAAATAACTTGAAAGCATTTCCTGTCATTAATTACATATGATGTACATATTAGGGAGAGTGTTACAAGCTTCCAAATTATAGAAAATGAGGTTTTTATCTTCCCCTTTGGATCTGTAAAACTTATATTTAATTTTTTTGAGCTTCTGAAAGGAGAAATGCTTTTTGGTACACTAACCTTGAAAATGTCAGCCCAGCAGGAAAATTTTTGGAAAGCGCTGAATAATAGAAAACACAGCTTACTAATCATAATTATCTTGGTGGTAGGTTTTCTTTTGCAAACACTGTTATACAGAGTGGTTCCAAAGATTACTAAATTGCCAAAAATGGTCAGAAATTGGATCTGAAATATTTCTCCTAAATTTTTGGTAGTTAACCTGATTTTTATTTTGAAATGTACTAAAAGTGTAACACTACCTGAACTGAAACTGCCTATTTTATAAATTATAAATATAGTGTTAAGCTGGAGTTTAGTGTATTTGTTCTTTTGGAAAGAGGGCATTTTATTTAGTTACCCATTTTTACAGTTTTTAAAATTTACAGTTAAATAAATGGAGTAAAAATGGTACTTCTACAGCATGGTAATTTTACTTCTTGCCAAGATTCTATGATCCTTAAATCATATTTAGAGATTTAGGATTGTTTTTCCTTCCTTGAATATATGAAGACAAAACAGATTGCAGAAAAGATGCAGTTCTAAAACTACATTCTGTAACAGCTAATTTATTTCACCCTTGATGTGACAAAAGGAAAGGTCAATACTGTCAGTCTTATGCAAGAATCATCAGGTGGGTACTTTTTGTTTTTTTAAGCTTTTTTTCCTCCTAATATGCTCCTTTATAGGTTAAAATAAGAGTGATTAAATTAGCCAAGAAAGATACCTTTATGTGTTTTTATAAAGCAAGTAGTGTTTTGTTCAATAGACCATTGGACATAAGCAATATTTTTAAAGCATGTGCTTTGTGGTAAACTATGTATTTTTTTTTTTTTTTTGGATGGAGGGAGTCTTGCTCTGTCACCAGGCTGGAGTACAATGGTACAATTTCAGCTCACTGCAACCTCCGACTTCCAGGTTCAAGTTATTCTCCTGCCTCAGCCTCCTGAGTAGCTGGGATTACAGGCATGCACCACCACGCCCAGCTAAGTTTTGTATTTTTAGTTGGGACAGGGTTTCACCATGTTGGACAGGATGGTCTTGGTCTCCTGACCTCATGATCCACCTGCCTCGGCCTCCCAAAGTACTGGGATTACAGGCATAAGCCACTGTGCCCGGCCTAAACTAGGTATTTTTATAAACACATTTAATCATATGAATGATAATTATTATATCCATTATGAAACAAAGGAACTTAGGCTAAAGGAATATGCAAGTTGTCTAAAACTGTATAATGAATTTGGAGCCTCATTGTTAATACACGTAAGTCCTAACTCTGGAGTTGTGACATTTCCCTCTCTACTATGCTCCTGCTACAGTAAGATACCAGAAAATCAAATCAAATCAAATCGCTATGTACAACCAGAGTTCCTATTAAGACATTCTGTCTAAAGCCCTTGGAACGTACACATCCTGAACCTGACATTCTTCTAAACAATTATAATATTATTATAATTATAAAACAATTATAATATGATGACATATATTTAATATGTTATATGGATACAAAATACATTTGTACATAGAATAAAACATTCATTACTGCAGTAAGTCTGTGAATTAAATGGGATGGTTATATACTGGCCACATAATTAATAGATGAGAAAATGGATGCAAAGAAAGCTTAGGGTTGTAAGTATAGAATGAAAAGGGTAAGAATGTTAAGAGATTCTTAGAACATACCCTGTCCTCCATCCCTGTTTGGAAGAATCTAGACATTTCTGTGTAACTGTCACTTACCCTTACAAATATAGACCCCCCTCTCTCTCTCTCTCTCTCTCTCTCTCTCTCTCACACACACACACACACACACACACACACACACACACACACAGAGTTTTCTTGACTTCATAACTTGGATTGGACATGGTACCAGATAGTACTGAGCTCTGTTAGTTTTGGTAAGGATCTGTAGAGAATATGTAAAATTTCTTCAGAAGTTGTTTAAAGTATTTGTAGGAAGTATTATAAGCAAATTTGTGTTTATTGTGACTGAGATTTCAACTTTCAATTTGTATGATCATACACACTTCTAAAAGTCCATCGTAATTTTCTTAAAATAATATAAATTTGAAGTAGTTCACCATTGATTAATTATTACAATACATGCAAAAAGATAAGTGCTCAGAGATATTGTGGATTGATTGGTGATAATTCTGTTCAGCTGTTCTCTTTTTTTTTATATGGTTCTGAATTTTATTGCCTCTGCCATAATATGACATGGACGTAATGTTTGACAATGAAGGACATTTAGGCCAACAGATCCAAGCGCCCTGAAACAAAACTGGATAACACTTAAAAAGGATTCTTTCTTTTACCTTCATTAGCAAACTGTGAAATGCAAAATGACAAATGTGCCTTAAGGATAGTTTTGATATTTATCTTTCTTCCTTTAAGAACTATTTTTTTTTCCGAATATGCTTTCTCAGCAAATATTTTGGTCTTGTAGACATGGCTGAGCAATTCAGTTTTTTACTTGGTTGGGTAATTTCCTAAAATGCCTCTAATCCAAATTTAAGTTTTATCATAGCTTATTTCAGAGGTATTGAGCCTCAGGATCTCATCCAGCAATGAACAGAATTTAGTATATTCTGATACACAGAGCTCACCATATTATAGTTACGATAGACATAAAGAATTTCATATCACTTCAGACTTGTAAAATTACACTCAAGCAAGCACTGGTAGCCCACTATTGTTCCCTCACCCTTTCTTAATATTCAGGGAGCAGAACATTACTTTGAGATTTAAAAGTGGAATGATCCCTATTTTTTTGAATGTCAAGAAATGCAGCTAAAGTACTGATTGAAGACAATGCTCAAACAACGGTGACACACATTTTTCTTGGTACCTGGTTCTCTTTGTCTGCTGGAGTAAAAATAAAACAATCATATTTTATTTGTGGAGTTTAAATCACATTTTATGTTATATCATTTTATGTTTTGAGATAGAGTTTCACTTTGTTGCCCAGGCTGGAGTGCAGTGGCATGACCTCAGCTCACTGCAACCTCTCCCTCCTGGGTTCAAGCAATTCTCATGCCTCAGCCTCCTGAGTACCTGGGACTGCAGGCACATGCCACCCTGCCCAGCTGATCTTTTGTATTTTAGTAGAGCTGGGGTTTTGCCATGTTGCCCAGGCTGGTCTCAAACCTCTGAGCTCAGGAAATCCACCTGCGTTGGCCTCCCAAAGTGGTAGGATTACAGGTGTGCGCCACTGTGCCAGGCCTTAAGTCACATTTTAAATATTAAATTTTTAATAGAGAAATCCTATCTATATATCTATCATTTATCTATAGAGAATTGAAGCACCATAGGTAGAGGCATTTTTTTAAATTTTACAGGTAAGTAAAATAAAATCAATTACTGGAACTAAAGTTAACATTAAAAGAATACTAGCTGAAAACTATCACAAAAGGAAAAAGACAACTTGGTAAATGCTTGCCACATAATCTTAATAGATAACACATGCTTTGTGCCAGAATAGTTTGAGATGATATATACTTTACATGTATCTTCTTATTTAATAGAAGAATCATATGATAGGTACTACTACTGTCAAGATTTTCAGCAAAGACAATGAAAACTTAGAAAGATTAACTGTATCGCTCAAGTTTACATGTTAGTAGTTAACAGATCTAAGTCTCCACACTTCTGTCATGTGCCCAAGACTATGAACTTAACCATTCAATTATAAACTTGGGTAAATAGTGTTTTATCTTCCTTTCACTCTGGCTAACACTATTTTGCTACAGTTCCTATGATAGAGAAAAGATGAGGAGGGATGAATGAGAGCAGCTGTTCATTAGTTCACTTTGTTTCTGGGTCATTCCAGAAGACCCCAAGTGTTTGGTACTTTTGTACTTTATTCTGAGATTTTGCAGGTCGTAAGATTTTGCCTCTCGGCCTTTCCAATTAAGGTTTTACCAGACCACTAGTTTTCCAAATAAAATTATTTTTAGGACTGTATAGGATCCCTCATTAGAAATGCTAAATATTAAATTTAAAATGAGATTAACAAGGTGGCCTTGGTCAACAATATAGCTGTATCATTTATTAGAGGATAAAACACAGATATTAAATCAGTTACAATTATATGTCATTGCAGTTAGAGTCACACTGGGTGAATTAACCAGTTAATTTAGGATGTCGGTAAATGTATATTCTTGTTTTTGGATCCAATTTGTATATGCATTCGTTTGTTACTCTTTAGATTAAAAGTATTTAATGGGTTCCTACTATAGTCAATATATTGTGTCCATCATGAGAATGCAAATATGAATACTAATGAATTTAAGAGAAAAAATAAATATTAATATCATGAGTTTTACAAATAAGTGATCTTTTGGAGATCTTTGGTAAAATGGGACAAAAACTATAAAAATGGTAATATAACTTATGAAAAATTTGATGTCTTCACTTTAGTTGTAAAAATCCTCCTTTTCACATAAGTGCTTACTAGCTCTGCTATAATGCTACACATATATTTGATCTCAATTTCAAATTTTGTGTACCTTCTCATGAATATTAATGTGAATATTGCTAAAAAATTTCCAAAATGGGTAACTGTAGAAAAAAAGGAAAGAAAAGAAGTTACTGGCTTGACTAAATCTTAGATTTACTCATAGACTGAAACAAATCAAAGAGCAGAAGTCAGGCTCTGATTTGTGGGGTAAACTTTCAAGGAGCTCACCAACCAATGAAAGAGGATATGAGATGGTCTAAAATTCTCTTTATACTGTAATGATACATCAGAAATTTTACTGGTGCCTTGAGTCTCAAAGCTCTAATTGGCTAACTGTGGGGAACCAAAGTTTTTCTTTTTTTCTTTTTTGTTTTTTGAGATGGAGTCTCATTCTGTCACCCAGGCTGGAGTGCAGTGTCACAATCTAGGCTCACTGCAACCTCCACCTCCCGGATTCAAGTAATTCTCCTGCCTTAGCCTCCTGAGTAGCTGGGATTACAGGTACCCATCACCACTCTTTTCTTTATCTTATATTTTAAATTGACGGATAAAATTGTTTGTATTTATCATGTACAGCATGATGTTGAAGTCTATATACATTGTGGAATGGTTAAATCTAGCTAATTAACAAACGTGTTAACTTTCAGTTATTCTTGTGGTAAGAAGGTTTAACATCTACTCCCTTTGTATGTCTAAGGAATAAAATAATTCATCATTAGCTATAGCCACCATGCTGTACAATAAATCTCTTTTCTTCTCATCTAACTGTAATTATATATCCTTTCACCACTATTTCCTCACCCCTCCTTACCTGTAAATGTCAGCCTCTAATAACCAGCATCCTAATCTCCACTTCTATCAGATCAACATTTTTTAAGATTCCACATATAAGTGAAATTATATATTTGTCTTCCTGTGCTTGGCTTGTTTCACTTAACATAATGTCTTCCAGGTTCATCCATGTTGTTACACATAAGATTTTGTTTTTTTTCATGGCTGAATGGTATTCAATCGTGTATATGTGCCATATTTTCTTTATCCAATCATCTGTTGATCATTTGTTGACGATTCCATATTTTGGCTGTTATGAATAGAGGGAAAGCTATTTCAAGCAAACATTAGAGATATGTCATTAGCAATTGTGGGGGGTGGATTAGATATTTGATCTTGTTAATCAGATACTCATGGGCACTTGGCCTTATTGTCTCTAAGTGTTTCTGTAATGAGGACAAACCAGGAGAGGGAGAGTTTTACTGCTGTACACGCATCTTCACTACATTAACAATGCACTCTAATCCCACATATGAAAATCACAATTACACAACATGGTGCCACTCCCCACTAAAAACAAGCTCTGGGGATGGCAGATCTGTTTATTACTGTAGTCTCATTGCTTTACTTCTGTTTCTTATCATCCATTGCTCTATTCCTGTGTCTAACTGAATGCTGAATACTTTGAGTCTCATTCTTTGTGCATACTCACCCTGGGAACATCTTCTGCTCTTGATCTCTTAAACTCTTATCTATGATAGAGTTTCTGACACCACTGCATTTGCTCCTGGCAACTCCGTGTAGCCACCACTGGGGAATGAAAACCCACTATTTCCTCAAATTTCACTGTCTGATATTCACAGCAATCTTCTCCCCCTCCCCCAACCTCAGCAACTCACCACCTTTCGCTTCTATTTCACATAAAGCACCTAAAAATGATCATATGTGCAACCCAGCAATATCTCTTAATTCCAGCTTCCCCAAAGAGGATAAACTGGAAAACTCTATTTGCTAGTAGGATCCAGTAGGATGCAGACCAATAATTCAGGGTAGGTAGCTGGAAAATGATGGGGTTTCAAAATGGCAGGCAGAATTGGATTTGATTTGAGAGATGACTGGGGAAATTCCGCAGAGTGGAGTGTGTATTCACAGAATTAAAGAAAATTTGGAAGGACTACATTCACACAGGAGGCCAGGCCATTACATTAGATGATGTTTGAAGTGATAAGGAATTAGACTAAATGATTTGAATTCTGAAAGAGTTTTTATGTTTTATTCTAGCTACCTATTCATTTTCTCTATTTACTATTAAAGCATGGATTATTAACTGGCAGAAAAGAGTCATTGACATAGAATCCCAGAGTGTTTTTGCAAAATATATACTAGGTGGATTTTGATTATCAACCTCTTCCACATTTGACACATGAGGCTTTATTTTCATTGCAGTTTTAGTTTCCATTGCTAGAAGTTCACAATCAAATAACTTTGTGTTGACCGGTCGGGTCAATTTTGATTTTCACGAATCAATTTAGAAAAGATACTGCATAGAGAAATATACATTTCTGAGCTGCCAATTATTTTATTTTTGCTTATCAAATTTTATGCTTTTTGAGTTTCCTCCCCCTCCCTAAATTATCCTTATAACTATGAATAAGTGGTTTTACTTTTATAGATGAGTGAAGGGAAGTGGCAAACTTGTCAGGATCTCATAGGCAGTAAACCTTGCTAATATAGAAAAAGTAGGTTTTAGTGTTATATTTTGAAAATATCCAAAATATTGTAGGTGAAACAATGAATTATTTGCTCGTTGGGTAACTTGTTTCAGGGCATTTGTGGGAAAGTTCTTCTTGTAACAGGTATGATTTGTGGCTCTCTCAGATGACCTTCCAACTAAGAATAATCACCAATAATATTTCATGTAAAACTTAAATAAAAATGTGAAGGTAAAAATTTGTACATACACTAATTAAAATACATTATAAAAATGTGTTTTAGACTCAGTGTATAAAATGAAAGTAAAATATTAATCTCAGAATATCATCTATTTCAGAAGTTTGTTATGATATAAATAAATTCTACTGATTTAAAAGTGTTAAATAAGTCCTCATGTTGCAACAATACATACTACGTGTTTATAAAAAATAGAACTTTTTTAAAAAGTAGATCTCATGGTACCTAAAAAAACAGATTCAAAAGATGGTTATAAGAATTCAATATATTTCTAAGTATTTACTTGATTTCCAAAGTGTTTGGCAATATGTTAACAAAGCTTGCACCTTTAAAGAATTATGTAGGTGAATTAAAACATCTTCCTCAGAATCAACCTAATTTAAGATAAATATACACCTAAGTTATTTCTTACTACAGTATTATCACATCAGTTATCTCTTATCACATCAGCTTTCATACTTCAGTGACTTTGTTTACACTATTAAATGTAGCTTCCAATAACCCTTAAATTTTTTCAGGGTTTGTAAAACCTACATATTTTTCAAAGGGTAGCTCAGAGGTCATTTCTTCTTGCATACTCTTTGTGAGCCATCCTAAGACAGAATTTTGTATTTACTTCTAATTGTAAAAAAATAAGCATTTAATAATATCCTTTGTAAACTTAAAATATCACACATAGGATCTCCGTTTTCTAGTAGGATGTAGTGTGTTGTATCAAAGCAATGCCAGCTCTACATCATATATAAAAAAAAACAGAATCATACAAAAAACCCCACATTCAAAAAAACACTGGAGAGCTATGAAATCCATGCAGACTATAGCAACAAAAATGCTGGATAGAAGGTAAACTTTTCTGAGGTGAGTTGATGATTGCCAGGCAGTTTGTCTTTGAGAATACTAGAGATTACATACTTAGGTCAAGGGCCTCTACTGAGAACAAGAGAAAACAGAAAAGTGAGTAGTGTTGGACAAGATGGAAGTGAACAATTTGATTTTGATGGACCACGAATGCCCGAAATGCATGGTTGATTTTAAGTACTGAATGCTTGCTTTTTTTCAGGAGGCTACAGGAGAAGTTGGGAAGTTAGCCTGAATGCTTCTGAATGACAAAGATTATCTTGTAGTTGCATGATATTTAGGAAAAATTCTTCTGGGGAAGATAAGTTGGTCATGATGAGACTCTCACTCAAAATGTTTGTCATATCAGTTCTATGGGGATGGAGGTAGAAGGGCTGGACTTGGAAATTCAGATACCTGGGAAGGGCATCTGAAGTGCACAGACAGACTTCCAGTGGTCTTTCAGGACTGGAGAAAGCTCAGAAGGCTGCACCCTAGGAACTGAAGGAAATTAGAGGTAGACAGAACCTTACTGTAATGTAGTGCAGCCCCTTCCCAGCTCAACTACTAATATGATTTAGCTGATCAATCTTATCTGCTTAACTGAGCAAAGAAATATCTTCTTTTCTGGACTAATATTATAATAAGACTTTTTAATTTTATTTTACAAAGTATCTAGTATAAAAATTTTACTAGACATATAAAAATACAAAAATAATCAACATAAAAAAAACTAAAAGAAATAAAATCATGAATGACCCTGATACTGATGAAAATGGAAATGAATATTAAAATCATCGTGTTTAGTATATAAAAATGAAGGAGAAAAAGATGCACAAAATGAATAAAAGAATGAATGATTTTACTAGATATGTTAAATTTATAATAACCAAATATGCATTCTAGAAAAATAATATAATGTTGGAAATTAGTAACTTGATGCATGTGTTTAAGTGCAGATTGGACACAGCAATAGACAGAATTAATAGACTAGAAGACAATTAAGTAAATATTGTCCAACTGAAGCAAAGAGAGAAAAAAATGAAAAGAAAAATCACACTATAGGAGACATTTGGGATCTGTTCAAAGACTTTATATGTAAAACTGGATTCTTGGAAGAAGAGCAGAGAAGAAATGAGGCAGAAGCAATATTGGAAATGTAAATGACTAAGAATTTTCCTCAAATGTTAAATTATGTATACCCCACAGATTGAATAATCTTAATGAACCCCAAGTAGAATAAACACAAAGAAAACCACACCTCATTATATCATAGTAAAATTGCTAAAAATCAAAGACAAAGAGAAAATCTCAGAACCAGCCAGAGAAGACACATGATCTTAAAGAGCAATAATAAAACAGACAGCTGGCTTCTCAAGAAAAACACTGGAAGCCTGAAGAAAATGAAATGGTATCTTTAAAAGGCGTAAAAAATCAACTTAGATTTCAATACTTGGTAAAAAATACGCTTCAAAAATAAATATAAAATAAAGATTTTGTAAAAAAGAGAAAAATGCCAGATTCCTGAATAAAAAGGAATTTTAAGAGGAATTTTTTAGAGGAAAAAAAAAATCCCATTCAGAAATTTAAAATGAAACTAAGAACAACAGAAAGGGTAAATGTGTGGATAAATATAAATGAATATTGAGGGCATAAAGTTATTTTTAATATTGTATAAAATTTAAAATATGTCCAGAAATAAACTGAATAGTAATAATAATACAAACAGCAGAATAATATAAAGTTAAAAGTCTAACTTTCCAATGATAACAGGGAGATCTGAAAGCAGTGTTTTGTATGAGACAGTAAGTGATTATTAACTTTATGAGTCAGTTTGATTGGGTTATGAGGTAACCAGATAACTGGTAAGGCACTATTTCTGCTCATGTCTGTGAGGATGTTTCCGGAAGAGATTGCCATTTGAAACAATGCACTAAGTAAGGAAGATCTGCCCTCACCTAGTGTGGGTGTGCATCATCCAATAGGTTGGATTTAGGTAGAAAAAATATGAAAGGTGAATTTTCTCTTTCTCTTCTGGCGCTAGGAACACCTAGAATTCCAGTTTCTCAGACCTTTGGGCTTGGACTGAGGGTTTCACCTGGTTCTCAGGCCTTCAGACTTGAGAGCTGAGTGATGCTACTGGCTTCCTGGTTTCTTCAGTTTGTGGATGGCATATTGTGAGACTTCTCAGTCTGCATCATTGTGTGAGCAGTTTCATAACAAATTCCCATTTATGTATTTATATCTATATCTATTTCTACGATAGGTTCTGTTTCTCTGGAGAACTCTGACTAATACAAGGTAGTGCAATAAGGTTGCATTCTGTAATGTCTAGAGTAGTGGTAATCACAGTTCCCAGACCAGCAGCATCAGCATAATCTGAAAATATAATAGAAATGCATTTTTTTTCTTTTGAGACGGAGTCTCACTCTGTCTCCCAGGTTGGAGGGCAGTGGCGTGATCTCGGCTTACTGCAACCTCCGCCTCCTGGGTTCAAGCAATTCTCCTGCCTCAGCCTCTCGAGTAGCTGGGACGACAGGCATGTGCCACCACACCTGGTTAATTTTTGTATTTTTTTAGTAGAAACGGGGTTTCACCATATTGGACAGGCTGGTCTATGAACTCCACCTCACCCTCCCAAAGTACTGGGATTACAAGCGTGACACTGCGCCTGGCCAGGAATGTATATTCTTGATCTCACCCCAGAACTCCTGAGTATAAAACTCTGGGGATAGGGCTTAGTAAAGCTCTGTTTAAGAAGCTCTCCGGATGATTCTGATTAATATTAACATTTCAATTTTGAAATGAAATTAAAATATTCAAATTAAAGTATATGTTGTACATAAATAATATATACATAAAAGCTAGTATATAATGATATGTAACTAAAAAGTAAATAGAAATTAAAAATGGAGTAGTAAAAAATGATTGATCCAAATACAACAACTAAGGAGAGGAAAATGACACAACCCAGGTGGACCAAATTAAAATTAGATGCTAAGATGGTAGGTACAATCTAACATATATTAGATAGCATATTACTTGTAAGTAGCCTGAGAACTCTAAGTCAAGGGTTAAGATTGTCAAACTGGGTGGAAAAATAAAACTCAAATATATGTTGTTTCAAAAGTCATACTTTAAAAGTAGAACAAAAATTGAAAACAAATGGTTGAAATTAATATATAACCTAGACATTAACCAAAAGAACATTGGCATTTCTATTCTAATATCAGATAAAGTGGCCTTTTAGTCAAGAGGCATTACTAGGTATACACAGAAGTACTGCAGAATCATAAGGGTCCAATCCAAATTACATATATCACACTCCTAATGCACCAAGTAACAGATTTTGAATATATATAGACAAAAAAAAAAATAGACAAAGCTATTATCATAGTAGGAAACTTTAATATACATGTCTCAGTAGTTGTTGGGATAGGCAGTTAATATATAGAAGATATGAAAAAAATAACATACTTGACCTAAATGACATATGAAACAATATATTTAAATATATTAAACATCTTCACATTATATATATACACACATACATATGCATACCATATATATAATATATATATGTAATATATATTTTACCAAAATCAATCATATGCCATATGCTAAGCTACAAGGAAGATTAAAAATATTCTAAGTATGTTCTCTTACCACATTGAACTTAATCTAGAAATAAATAACAAAAAGAGAAGTTAGAAAAACAAAACTACCAGGAAATTAAACAGTATACTTCTAAATAATCCATTGATTGAACACAAAATGAAAACAAAATTTAGAAAATATTTTGAATTGAAAGTTAGTGAAGGTACAAGACAGCACCTATGCAAGGTCCGGCTAAAGCAGGCACTACACAGAAATATATTGGCTTATGCATTAGAAAGGAAAAAATGACACTTCTCTTACGAAGGCTGCAAAACAATTATACATCCAATTTTGGCAAAGTAAAAAAAGAAATAATGCAAGTAAGTTCAGAAATCAACAAAAAAGAAAATATATGTCTTTTAGAGAAAATTAACAGAGTTGATTATTGGAAAAAATAATTAAGTAGATAAACCCTAGCAAGTCTGAATTTTTTTAAAAAAGATAAAAGTACACAAATAACCAATATCTGGAATTTAAAAAGATTTACTACAAATTTTGGAGACTTCAAAAAGTAAGAAAGCATTAATAACATCTTTATATTGATGAATTTGAAAATATGTATAAAAAGACAAGTTTCTAAAAATTATGCAAACTTAAAAAGTAAACATAAGTCTGAGGAATTTTGTATTTATTAATAAAATAGAATCAATTCTTTAAGAAAATTTTAACAAAAGAAGACGGAGTCTGGCTTCACCAATGATTATTCCAAAATTTCAAGGAAGAAATAACAAGTTTGTTCTTAACATTCCAGAGAAAAGGAGAACTTGCAACACTATGTTTTTTAATTAGTTCAGCATAACTTTTATCCAAAACTTAGCAACAATGTTTAAAAAATGAAAATTATAGATTAACTTCTTAACTAAATAGATTTAATTGATTTAAACATTTTATTTAATCAAATCAAGGAATACTTATAAAAGGAAAGTATGTCATGACCAGGTAGCTTATATTCTGGGAATTCAAGTTGGTTTAACATTCAAGAATCAGTCAATGAATTTCACCCTATTAAGAGAAAAATCTGAAAAACCATATGATCATCTTGATAGATTAGAAAATAGGTTTTGATAGAATTCAGCATAAACTTATTATAATACTAAATAAACCATTTTTAGCAAATAGATACACAATGTCTACCAAATAAATCTATAAAAATATGATATGTAATAATGAGGAATTGAATTATTTCCCTTCAGAGACAACAAGGTGAGTAAGCCCACTATGACTCCTATAGTCAATATTGCCCTGAAAGTCCTAGCCAGTGCAAAAAGTCAAAAGAAATAAATAATACATGAATTAGAAGTAAGAAATTATCTGCCATTATTCTAAAATGGCATGATTTTATCTCTAATTGTTTACAAACTATGAGAATTATTAAGTGAGTTAGCAGGGTTTCTGGATACAAGGTCAATGTTCAAAAATCTATTAAGCTGGGTGTGGTGGTATGCACCTGTAGTGCCAGCCACTTAGGAGGCTGAGGCAAAAGGATCACTTGAGCTGGGAGGTTGAGGCTGCAATGAGCTGTGATTGTGCCACTACACTCCAGCCTAAGTGACAGAGTGAGACCCTGTCTCCAAAAAAAAAAAAAAAAAAAAAAAAATCAATTTAATTTGTATATGCCAGCCTCAAACAAACAATAATATAGCTTACAAGAGCAGCTAAACCCATAAATACCAAGGAATATATATACCAAAACATATGAAATATCTTTATATTAACATCTATAAAACATATTGAGATGAATTATAGAAGCCCTAAGTAGGAAAGGGATATACTTTATTTATGAATTGAAAGACTCAATATTGTGAAGAAGTCAAATCTTTCAAAATCATCAATATATTTAACACTGTACCAATATAAATAACAGCAGGTATTTTCATGGAAATCCTAAAATTCACATGGAAATGCAAAGGTCAAGAATACCCCAGCCATCATGCAGAAGTGCAATAAACCTGGAAGTGTTATACAACCAAGATGCAAGACATATTGTAAAGCTATAGTAATTAAGGCCATTTGGTTTTGGTACAAGTTTGGGAGGGGGCAAATTACCAACAGAACAAAATAGAATCTAGAGATAGTTGCTATTGTCTGAAAGTTTCTGTCCCCTCAAATTTATATGTTAAAACCTAATCGCCAATGCAACATTATTAAGAGGTGGGGCCTTTAGAATATTCATGAAGGCAGAACCCTCATGAATAAGGTACCCTCATGCAAGAGACTTTAAGGAGCTTGTTTGCTCCCCCTCATGTGAGGCTACAGTAAAAAGATGTCAATGTATGGGGAAGAGGGCCCTTACCAGACACCAAATCTTCTGGTGTCTTTATCTTGGATTTCCTAGCCTCCAGAATTGTTAGCAATAACTTTGTTTTATTTATAAGCCATCTACTTATAATATTTTTGTTATTGCAACTTGAATGGACTAAGAAAACATCCTTATGTGCAATTGTTTGATTTATAACAGTGAAGTGTTCTTGATGTTCTAAATCAATTGGATATTTACATGGGAAAATAATGAGCCTTGACTCCTTCTTTGCACCACATACAAAATTTAATTTAAATGGATTACAGATCTAAACATAAAATATTAAACAATAACAATGATTCAAAGTAAAACATAGTAAATCATCTTTCTGACCTTAAAATAGGCAAAGACTTATTAAATAGAGCCTACAAATCACTAACTATAAAAGAAAAATATTGATTAATTGGACTATATTAAAATTAAGAACGTCTGTCATCAAAAGTCACAAGAGTGAATTTATAACCCACAGAGTAGCAGATGTTTGTTATTTCTAATAAAGGACACAAAACCAGAATATATAGATAGTTCTCAAAAAACAATAACAAAAAGAAGGGACACACAAGAGAAAAATGAACAAAAGATCCTAAGAGACAGTTCATGAAAGAATATTTTAAAATGCTAATAAACTATTAAAAATGATCAATTATTTCTTACTAGGGAAATGCAAATAGAAATAGGATGCCACTGCACACCCACCAGAATAAATAGAATGAAAAGTCTGAAAATACCAAATGTTGGTGAGGATGTGGAGCAATCAGAACTCTTATACACTGTTGATAGAAATACTAATTAGTTGGAAAAATATTTGAGAATATGTGCTAAAGCTAAACATGTATACACTGTGACCCAGCTATTGCACTACTTGGTATATGCTCTTTCCTTAAATGCATGCATTGTGGTAACCAAAAGACGAGTCCTAAAGTGTTCATAGAAGTGCTGTATATGATCATCTCAAGCTGAGACCTATGCAAGTGCTAATTGAATGAAAAATAAATTGTGGCACATTCACACATGGAATAAATATCTATTTAGCAAAGAGAATGGAAAATATGAAACTACATGTGTCTTTGTGGATAAATGTTACAAGCATAATGTTGAGCAAAAGAAACCAGACACGAAAAAGAACTTTTTGTGTGATTCTAGTTAGTTGAAATAAAAATCAGACAAATTCATGCTGTTAGAAAACCACATAGAGGTTACTGTTGAGCTACATTTAGTGACGGGAATGGGACAGGAGACAGACTTCTCTGGTATCAGTATTTCACAAGGTATCATTATTTCATATGTGTATTCAGCTTATAAAAAGCCATCAAGCAGTACACTATGGCATGCCCTTTTATATGTGTGTATTACACTTCTATAATGTGTTCATTATCAGAGATTAGTTAAATCCGATTTTACCATTATCTCTAATGATATCTTCCTTTATCTGTGTAAACTGTTTCACATAGCAATTTATTTGTGTTTACATGAGATCTACCTCATTATTGGACAAGATAGTTTTTCACATGCTGATTGGTATTCAGTGAGTAAATCTGATTCTATTATGCACTCTTTCAAAAGTCGAGCTAAGCACTTTTATACATTGTTTTCTGTGTACATATATGTCTGTTTAGCCAAGGTAAATATGTAGAAGCTGAATTTCTATAAAATAGGATATGATTATTCAATTATGATACATATTGCAGATTTTACCACCTCAAATTTATACTCTCACCAGCAGTATTAAGAGTACCAGTTTCTTTACACCTTCATCAAACTTATCAACCTTTTATTTATTTCTTTGCCATAACATTCTTGTTTTAATCTTAGTTTCCATGGGCCTGGTGAGCAGCTTTTCATCTGTTTGGACTTATAATTTTATGACAGATCCTATACTGGAGTCTTCTACTTCCTACATTGAGTCCATAAAAATGATAGAAAAGAACATATAAATACATAAAGACCTGAGCCAGAAAATGAGAAGAGAGCCTCTTAGCAGAACAGAGGCTGAAAAATACCAACTAGAGTTCATTTTCTCCATTCTTCTTTCTTCTTTTAGGATGTTGCGTGAACCTATATTTCAGTACCAATTTAATTCTGCTTACAACAATAGTTGGTTAGTTTTATGTCTGTCTGCTCCTACTAGTTAGTAAGCAGAACATTTAAAATATTGTATTACTTTATTTAGGAACTAGAAAATATACAATAGAGCTCTCCCTATTTTAGACATTTAGGAAATATGTGTTAAGTAATGTACGTTAAGAATGGGAGGAAATCTTTCAAACTGGATATGCTAGTTTAAAAAATATCTGAATTTACTTGCCAAACCTATTAATCTTTTTATAATTTAAAACCAAAACTATTGTTCTCAGAGAGACCATACAAAGCTGTTTTATTTTGTTTCATAATATTAAAATAATAGTTCGCTGAGTGTGTGTAATCCACAAGAAAAAGGAGAAAAAGACAAAAATATCCCCATTTCAAACAATCTCTGTGAATCAACTTTGCATGAGAAAAATTTGCTGATAGAATTTGAATGTTCCATTTGCAATGTTAGTCTATGGCAGAAATACCTGGAGAAATTCCAGAGGACTTCTCCACTGCAGACATTCTCAATAAATATTTTCATAAAATACAAATCAAATAAAAGCACACCATAGTTGAGATAGGATGAGTCTTTGCACTAAAAAGGAAGAAGTATGGTGAGATGACTAATGAATGAAAATATATCTTCGAAAATTATTGTCAAATATTTAAGTTACAGTTTTTGGAGCCCAAATTGTCTCCTAAAAATAAAGTGTTCCTTTATCAATAATAGTCCAATTACAACCTCACAAAAATTATTGACCTAAAGGACTTATTAACATATCATACAAGAAGTTGTTTATTTTAGAAGTTATTTTAAAAGCATGAAAGGACAGAAAAGGAAGTTTCCAGTCCAAAAAAACATTATATTTTCAGCATCATAATTATTGTCATTTACAGTGCTGTAAAGCTTTAATCCAGGGGAAACTCATCAGTGGAATATGACTCAGTTTGATCTAAAAGTCCTTGAGAGGAGAACCGTCTGCAGATGGCTGCTCATCTGCATCTTGTAATTACAGTATATGTTCGTTCACACTCTAATAAACCTAAAAATATATGAAGACCAATATAGCCAACCTTCTGAATAAGCAATAACTAATGAACAAACATCTGGAAATGGTTACATGACTTATAATTGAGTAGATAATTTCCAGATCAATCAATAACGTGTTGGCTGTTAATTTCTTAGTATAAGTACTACAGCACTCCCTAGGCATTTAAAATCACTAGGCATATTTGAAACATTTATTTGTGCAAATATAATATTCTATAATCCTAAATAAGTCTGTACAGAAGTGAACTTTTTGAAGATGAACAACCATATGGTTTGGTGAGTGACTGGAAACACCAGTAAAATGTTTCTAGGAAAAACAGACCAGTTAGTGGGAAAGTTAGTAAGTTCTGTGCGTATGTCCTACAACTATAGCTGAACTACAGCCAGAATCATCCCCCAGAAAAAAAGACTCAGACAGGCCATTGAGGAGTAGCCTCAATTTCAAAAACACCTCACTTTCTGTTGTCTTTCAAATTTGGTTATACTCAACATTATTATGGGATTTGTTTAAAATGAATTACTAAACTTATGCACTGGGAATCTTGACAATCTGTAAGCTAATGGTTTTCTAAATTGCTATTTCACTTTTGTGCTCTAAGCTCTTGGTTTCCAGACTCTGCTTCAACCAGGTAGCTCAGTTTTTACTTGTTTTGTATTTTCAAATGCCATCAGTGCTTTGTTTTTGAGGGGGCATTGTGCTACCACTGAAAAGGGCTTAAAATCTGCTCTTGCAAGTATATTTTTACTTTAAAGAAAACATCAATTTTTGAAATCAACTTCAGTACATGTTACTTTAGATATGCAAACATGATGAAAAAATGAATGAATTATGGAATGGGAAAATTCAGGAAAATAATACAGTACACCTGAAAAGTAGATGATATTTTTTGAAAGATGATGTTTCTGGTTCTCTGGTGGATTTTGCACCAGAGACAAACTTTGTAACCTACAGGAAACATTGAGACTGAGACAGCTCTTAGAGAAAGAAAAGGCTATATGTAGGTTTTATAAAAAAATTAAAAATAAAACTACTATATGATCTAGCAATTCCTCTTCTGAGTATGTACTTAAAGGAAATATCTGAGCTATCTGAGCTTCCATGTTTATTACAGCATTATTCACAATAGCAAAGATATAGAAACAAATGTCTATCAATTAATGAATGAGTAAAGTATTATACATATGTGTGTAATAGAATATTATTCAGCTTTAACAAAAATTATATTGCCACTTGCTACAATATGGATGAACTTGGAGGATATTATGCTATGTGAAATAAGTCACAGAAAGAAAAATATTGCATGATCTCACTTATGTGTGGACTCCTAAAAAAGAAGTTGAGTACATGGAAACAGAGAGTAGAATAGTGGTTGTAAGAGATGAAGAGGGGGAAGGAAATGGGGAGATGTCAGTCCAATGGTACAAACTTGCAGTTATGTAGAATAAGTAAGTCTAGAGATCTAATGTACAGCAGGAAAACTATAGTTAATAAAGTTGTATTTTGTATTTAAAATGTAACGAGTAGATTTGAGGTGCACTTACCTATCCCCCGAATCCCCCCCCCCCACATAATGGTAGCAATGTAAGGTAATTAATATGTTAAATTGTTTACTTGTAGTAATTTTACTATGAAAATGCATATAAAAACATCATGTTATACAACATAAATTTATATATTACAATAAAATAGAAAAGCACACAATGAAAAATTCAAAATGGCAATAGTAATTTTGAACTTAGATATGATTTCTACATTTTTGGTTTTCAAAACTTGAAATATTACCTCTCCTCTAGTTTTTAGATAAAAATGAAAATGAGAAGGAACTGAAGGAGCCAAATCCCTTTTAAAAAGTCTTGTTGTAGTCATTAAGTCCTTAAAAGGCATTATCTTATTTAGTCTTCATAGTAACTTATTTAATCTTCATAAAAATAGTAAATACTATTTCTAGCCAATTTAACAAATAGAGAAACTTGACCTGAACAAGTACATCTTTCAAAAGTTGTGACCACAACATTTGGGTTCTAAAATCAGTTGTTTTCATAGTCTTATTTTTACAAGAAGATGATTCTTTAAAACGATTAAGGGTGTAGCCTTATATTAATAGACTAGACTTGTCTGGTCTTATGTTCATATTTTCCTTAGGAATATGCACAACAGCAAAAATAAATTCGGTATATTGCAACAAATTCAAAACTTCAGTACCTGTTACTTTAGATATACAAATGTAATGAAGAAAAATCTCTTCAAACTAACATAGTGGTCAATGTTTATGCTTGTCCTCATGTAGACAGCTCTCATTGCATCATTTATTTTGGAGTAGTAATAATGCAGAAGACAAAACATGCCTTTACTTTCATGAGTTAGTGAAAGCTCTCAGTTCTATACTGTAGGTTTTTAGTTTATTATAAATTTAAGTTTGCATATAATATTCACCTATTTTTAATTACCAACTAGTTGCTACGAAATAAAAATATTTAGTTTTATTTAAAACTAGATAATTTTGTTTCCTTCACTAGATATGGTCGTCATCTGGTATTTTACAACAGAGTTTTCCCTACTCCTAATGCAGATAAATTTATTCGGATGTTATTTTAAGTAATTTTTACTGGTTAAAAATATTTTAACAGCCTTTATCTAATATTTTGGACTTGATATTCAAAAATAATATTCTATAGTACACATAGTATCCTGGCTATGTGGTGCTTCTTTATACGTTATTTGCTTTGATTTCATGAAACTAAAATAAATAAAGTTGTAGTTTATGTAGTGCATTAGAATAGCTATTATTATAAACTGAATTATATCACCTTAAAATTCATATGGTGAAGGCCTGACCCTCAATATCTTAGAATGTGACTGTATTTGTACCTTTAAAGAAGTAATTTAGATTGAATGAGGTGAATGCAAGGGGGCACCCCTAATCCAATATGACTGGCGTCCTTATAAGAAGATGAAGTGATACCAGGGACATGTGCGCATGCACAGAGAAAAGGTGAGGTGAGGACACGGTGAGAAGGCAGTAATCTGAGGGAGGGGCCTCACATTGTTTCCAGGTACTTTTAAAAAGTACATAAATGTTAAACAATTTCTTTATCAGTATAACATTGACATGCCATAACATCCTATGGTATCATAAATGCCTTTTCTTTTGAATTAAAAAAAATTAAGACTCTACAGGTGAGAGCATTTTTTCTTTTGCCTCTTTGTAAATACAGCTTTTTTCTTTAGAACTCTTTTGTACCAGTATCAACTGTTGATTTGCTAGTGAGGGACTTACCTTGATGTCTCTCAGATTCTGTTGAAGACAACTTCAGTTGCTAACTCAGTCGTAGATGTTTGTAACTGAAGTCACCCAAACCACCTCTTCCATCACTAAACTTATTCTTTCTACCTTTCTCTCAGGCTGCTTTAGGTGGAATACATTTATCTTTCCATTGTGTCGTAATTCCTGTCTCCCAGTTGTTGCGAATAACGTGCCTGTTGGTCTGTCCCACACATCCCTGCATAAGGAAGCAGATTGCTGACACGAGCCATTGCCCTGGCAGTATGTGCCAGTGACCACTTTTAAGAACAGCCTCACTGAAGTTGTTCTGACTACAGGGAAAGGCTAATGATGCATCGCCAATAATTTTTCTTAGTTAAAGCAATTATCTAGCTTTAAGGGCTTGAACAACAGCAACACGACCTTTGATTATGACACTCTCTTTATTAATTTTTAATTCTATGCAGATACCCAATAATAGTGACAAGATTTTATCTGATAAATTTGTTTTTGTCCAACCCCTGGATCATAGATCAAAAAAACTGTGGTAGCAAAATTTTATAGGAGACACTCATTATACATTTATACTTATCACCATATTCTAAAGGTGACAAAGCATTATTTTTACATTAATTTTGCTGACTATTGACTCCTTTAGTTTTGCTTGGTTCTAGCATACATAAGAAAATTATTATTATGTAATAAGGACATAAGACTCTTCTGAATATTTCAAGATATTGAAAATGATGTCATGTCAATTCAAGGACTGGATAAAAAGTCTAATTCATAGCATTTGATTTCTTATTTTCATTTATTGCTAGTACCTTTTCTGGTTATCCTTCTTCTAGTCAAAATTTGTTTAATTCTTTGTACAAAAAGATACAATTTACTTCTGATTAAAGCACAGAAGCTTAAGCTATTGGAACTTTTGGAGCTGAACATTCTGATATTTGATATATATTGGCTTTCTCGCAGGCTACCCCAAGATCAAGTGGACTTTAGCTTTTAACATAGAAACTACATTTTTTTGTCATTTATTTTTTGATAATATATAGCTTAGCTGAATTAAAACAAAGCAGGCAACATAGATTGCTGGTATATGTGTGTGTGCCTCCATGTACATACCGAGAGAGAGAGACAAAGACACAACACAGAGAGGCAAATATGTCTATCAAATTGTCATGATCCATGGTGAAATTTTCTTTCATATTAATTGGCAGAATTTATATTTTTTACATAATTGACAGTTTCTAATTAGTTTAATTACCTGTTTGTTGACTTACTGTTTCAATTAGGAGGCGATAAATTGCAAATAACAGAAAACTCAACCTTAATTGACTTAAAAAATAAAGGAAATGTTAGGTTAAATGCATATGTTAATGGACGGGGAAGACCCAGGCATGATTTCATAAAGAGGTTAACAATATCACGAGAGATCCAGCTCTTTATCTCTCACCTCTGTGCACCTTCTTACATTGGTTTATCTTCACGATAACTATATTAAAATGATTGCAGCAGTCCTTAAGCTTCATATCTATATATGACATCATCCAAAGAAAGAGAACTTAGTTGCAATACTTCAATAATTCTGGGATTAACTGTTATTAAGCCAGCTTAGGATGAATATTCAGGTCTGAACCCAATGACTGTGATGAAGGAAATGGGATGTACTGTGTCAAGGTCACATTTCCCACACTTGAAGTTTGGAGGATGCCCAGGTACATTTTCCACACCTGAAGCTGAGATGGAACCCAATTTTCCTGACAGCACTAGGATCTCAAAATAAAACCAGAGCTTCTTTCAAAAGGATGAAAGAAAAGTGCATAATAAAGATATGATCAACAAAGATAGATTATAGATGCATTTTTAAAATCTGCATTGTTTGCTGTAAAAAAAAAGTCCGTAGTATTCAAACTGCCATCTTCTATTCCATAAGGAAGGATTGGCATTATTCTAAAAGAGATTTTAGCTGTTCTTTGCTGGTATCAGAGAGTGGGTGTCAAAGAGGAATTCGGCAGGGAAACAGAATGAAGAAAACTCTGGACAATTTCCCAGCTTTCCTGAGTCAGGTCTTCACTGTATGGCTTCATTAATCTCTTTGAAGTAATTTCTCAGAACATCAGACACACATTCAAATGTTAGTACAAAAAAAAAACACTTCAAAGCCAAATGTGAACACTTTTTATACCATGTATCACTTTGGATTAACAGTATCTTTTGATAAGGTATACCTATTTCTCCAGGATTTAGGTAGGCTTAGGAGAGATATTCAAAATATGTAACAACTGCTATTTCATGAACTGCTGGCAATTGTAATGTCCCCAGCCAAGCTGAAAGATGGATTGCCAGCTGATGTCACTAACCTGTGAGTCGTGGCTGAATGACAGTCCTGGTTAGGTCTTTTCACAGGAAATCCTTGAGTTGTTATAGAGGTCTAAAAAAAGTTATTTAAAAAATGCAAATCCAGTGTTGAAAGTGGCTGTCAAATTGTTTGATATTTGTGAGTAGGAGATCCTCCTTTTGGCATTTTCTAATTATTCTGGGGTACCTGCTTTCACTGTTGGTCTTTATTATTGGTCCAAATTTGCTGTTCTTTAAATAGATGGTTCTCAAACATATTAGCTTTTTGACCTGTAGGAACAGATAAAGTTTCCCATTATAAGTTATTTCTCTTACAGTCATAACCAATTTTTTGTTTGGTTTTTCATCTGTTGTACCTATATCAATACCTTTATTTTACCTTTTGGGAGAATGCATTTGCTGAAAGAAAGTCACCATGCTTTTGGTTGCCATCCACCAATTGCTTATCTGTATTCACAGCCCTGTCAAATTCATAGATGAGTGGTTACAGAATCCATATCTGAGATCTGCCAAGCCATAAGAGAATGTTGATTGTGTTGGGAAACTCAGCAATTCTCAGAGAGGCACTGTTGATAATTTCTAGAAAACTATTGGTAACCACTGTTTTCCAGGCACCATAGTTTCCTGATGCCGTATTCACTGTTCTCAGATTCACCACAGAAGTAAAATCCTAGAGTCAGGAAAACCAGACCTTTTGATAAGTCACACAACATTTAGACATAGTTCTGTGATGCATCAAGAGTAAATCATAACAGCCTGTGGAGATTTATTAATATCTTAAATAAACTTTTATCAAAATGATTAGAGCTAGATTATTATTGGCCTTAAGTATTACTAGCAAGTGCTTATTAAGTGTGACCTCCCTTAAATTCTGAACAAAATGGAAAATTAAAAAAAAACTGTTTGAAAGATTGTTTCTAAATGTTATTCATCTCTTTTTTATTTCTCCTTCTTAGACCAGGCAATGCACTATTGCTATGCTTTGAATGTGTCCTCCAAATTTCATGTGTTAGAAACTTAACACCCCCAATTCACATGTTGATGGGATTTGGAAGTGGGACTTTTGGAAGGCAATTAGAATTGGATAAGGTCATCAGGGCGGTGCCCCCATGATGGGACTGGTGTCTTTTCAAAAGAGAAAAAGAAATCTGGGCTGGCATGTACTTGCCCTCTCACCATGTGATGCCCTCTGCCTTGTTAGGACCCAGCAAGAAGGTCCTCATCAGATGCTGGCATCATGGTCTTGGACTTCTCAGCGTCCAGAGGTGTAAGCTAAATAAACTTATTTTCTTTACAAATTACCTAGGTTGTGGTATTCTATTATAGAAACACAAAAGGGACTAGAATGATTATTTTAAGTATAGTTAAAATAGGCACATCTTAACTGTACTTTGAGTAAGTAAACACACACACAACCTTTTCCCACTGCAATATCTTATATTTACTTCCAAATTCAGTCCTTATCTCATCTCTATAATAATTCATAGTCCTTGCAATGAGCATAAGCGTTATCAAAGAAGAGATTACTGAGTTTATCACTTTAATGTTTACTACCAAATTTATATTTGTATTCTAGACATACATATACAATTTCTTGCAAATCAAGCTCAAATGCCTAAAATGGAGTCAAAATTTGTTCCTCTTCACTGTTTCGTATTTAGTAAATGCCAGCATCTTCTTGTCATCATCTGTCGCTTTAGACACCTAGGCGTGAACTCTGACCCTTCACTCTTTCTAATGCCCATACCCGGACAATTGATAATTTCCTGTCAGTTCCAGCTCCTAGAGTACCCCAAATCTATCACCTTTTCATTTCTTACTGCTACTTTCCTCATCTAAGTCACTAAATCTTGTTATATCCACATCTGTCCCCTTCAATAATTTCATTCTCTCCCAGCTGCCATGATATGCATTAAAAAAAACTCAACCCTGATAAGAACACTCTTTTACTTAGGAGTTCTTTGTGATTTCCTGTAGCTATTAGGGTTAAAAACAAAACAAAACAAAACAAACAAAAAACCATTGATCTTGAAATAAGGTCAAGATCAATGGTCCTGTATCATGGGTCTTCAGCACAGAAGGTCCTGTATCTCGAGTTCTCAACCCTGCCTTCATATTATAAACATCTAGAATTCTTTTGGGATATTCCATATGCTCCAAGGAAGACTGACTT
This sequence comes from Ateles fusciceps, assembly GCA_036589455.1. NCBI lineage: Eukaryota > Metazoa > Chordata > Mammalia > Primates > Atelidae > Ateles > Ateles fusciceps. The sequence continues at coordinate 7,979,666 of JAZHEH010001266.1, read as the reverse complement.
CACTTCCTCAGTTTTATTTCTGGAGAAAGAGTCTAGTTGTGTTAACCAAACATACAGGCTAGAGTGGACAGGCAAAAGAATAAATGGGATGGGAGTTCCCAGAATATTATAGAGTTCTGGCATACAAATCAATAGAAATTCCATAACCCAGTTTGGGAAATGTTGCGACTAGAGTGATTATACAATTAGTGCCATGGTTTATATATGTATATGTAGACAGAGAGAGAGAGAGAGAGAGACAGAGACAGAGACAGAGAGAGAGAGAGTCAGAAAGGCAGGAACTGGAGATGGGAGGGAGGGGTGTTGAATAAAGAGAGAGAGATTTACTTTAAGAAATTAACTCACATGATTGTGGAGGCGTGTGAGTCCAAAATCTGAGGGAGGAGCCCAACATGTTTGAGACTCGGGAAAGAGTTTCAGTTTAGCTCCGAAGTCAGTACACTGGCAAGCCAAGAAGAGCCAATGTTGCAAATAAAGTCTAAAGGCAGCCTGCTAAAGAATTTCCTCTTGCTCATGAGAGGTCAGCTTTTTGTTCTATTTGGGCCTTCAGCTGATTGGAGAAAGCTCATTCACGTTATGAAAGGTCAACGTTCTTTGCTCAAAGTTCAGCAATTTAAGTGTAAATTTAGTTCAAAAACATTCTCATAGAAACATCCAAAAAATATCTGACCAAATATCTGAATACCGTGGCCCAAACAAGTTGACACATAAAATTTAGCAATCATACGCGTTTGTCCTCTTTCCTCCATGTAGCCTTTAAATAGACTGTTAACTGTGAGTACATTTCAAGGTATTTGTAAAACCAACAAAGATTGATGGAATCAGGACTTGCATCTTTCAATAAGGGCAACAAATCATTTTCCACCTAGGAAAAGTTTAGAATAGTTTGTATTTATTTTGAAAGAAACAAATCATATAACAGATATAACTATTTCCTTGGAATGTTTGCTTTACTATATACATAGTCATAATCCATTTGCTTGCTTTCTGTTGTCAGCATTGCCCTGGGTTCTCAAAGACTTAACTGTTTTCATTAAAGGTAAGAATATAATCAAAAAGCAATATTACATGAGCTATTTATTTATTTATTTATTTATTATTGTTGTTGTGTGGAATAGAGCATCATCCATAAGGTTTGCTTGGAACACCATTGGAAAAATAACCTTGCCTAAGTTGCTTTCACTTCCCTTGCATAGTATCTGAAATTTTATTAGAATAAAATTGTATATTTTGGTCATATATTATCCTGAATAATAAAGATATACATGAGAGGAAGCTGTCTTTATTACCTTCACACAGTGAATTGGTATATTTGTTTATAAAAGCATTTCCAAAATCATTTTGTTAGAGCACTATTCCTTTCAAAAACTCATTCAGTAGTCAAAAAGTTCATTTCATATTTTATGCTACGTTGCTTTTTTGAAGAGTCATAATATGCGTTGAAGAATATTAATGATTTTGGGAAGTACTCCAGTTTTAAAAAAAATGTTTTATTTATTTTCCAAAAATGCCTCAGACTTGTTTGTCTATACAGCCACAATTTTATATTACATTATTTAACATGCTTGTTGAACACATTTTGGAAAATGCTAATTTAGCAGATCCTGTCTTTAATGATTAAACCATTCAACAATAGCCTTTTTTGGGCTCCTACACAGCTCTAGGCAATGTATTCCACTCTGAGACATAAAACTATGAATAACATAGAGTTTCTGTTGTGAGAGAACCCACAGTTTGGTATTTTCAGACATATATATGATAAATTAAAAAACTATGATCTAGATGTTTAGGAGAAGCCCAAATAGTATAGTATAAGGTTTGAGATTACATATTTGTCTTTTAGGTAAACTTGAGGATTAAAAAAAAAAGTACTGTTTTAAAAACTGTAGTATTGCTGTGAGGAATGGGAACAAGAAGATGTTTTAAAGCAGGATAGAAGGATAGGGACATGATCAATTAAAAATGCTTTCAGGAAGTTCATTTGGCAGGAATCTGGTGGTGAGACTGTAGTGAGGAGGGCCTGGTGTGAGAAGGAACAGATGGAAAGCTATTGCAATGTTTCAGATAAGTGATCCTAAGTTTCTGAACTAAGGCAGTTGTAGTGGAATTAAAGACAGGCCAGATTTCTGACAAGAAAAGTTGACTTGTTGATTATGGGAAAGGAAGGGAGAAAGAAAGTGGTGTCAAAGATATTACTCTAAAATTTCTACCTTATATTTTGACATGGATGATAATTTCAGTAACAGTTCAGGACAAGGAGGAAGGGACAATGATACAACTAGAAAAGGGGGTATTGATTTCAGTTTTGAATCCACAGAGTTTGATATTCCTGTAATGAAAAAAGATGGGCATATCCAGTTAAAGATAGAAGTATTGATATGGAACTCTAAAAAGATCAGGATTGATAGAATTGATTTGGAGCTCATTAGCCTATATAGATAATTAATTCTGGAGTGTGGAAAAGCCCATTGAGAGAGCATACAGAGTGAGAGAGAAACAGAAACAAGGCAGGGATCTGGCTAAGACTAATATGTGTCCCCTTGAAGGATACCAAGATAAAGCAATTCAAAAACAAACAAGAGGAAGAAGGGAAGAAATAGTATTCTGAATGACAGTGAAAAAAGACTTTCAAGAAGTACATGTATGCATCCCTTAGTGAAGCACAGAGATTGTACTTTCCTTCTCATTTTCTTTTGGAGCCTCTTCTGTTGCTGGTGTCCTTAGAAACTCTTCTTTAGAGATGTTCAATATGCATCAAGTTACCAATTGCAAATTGCAAGGGTGCAATTAAGCAATGTACCTTCTTTTAAATACTTTCATTTTTCTAAATGTAAATATTTAACTATTGTCACTTATTCTGAGTAAAATGTTACATATACTTTTAAATTAATGCCCTACTCTAATCCAAATTCAATTTATCTGTCTCAGATAGGCATCACTTCACAATGGTTCTGCATCAGCTCTTCTGTCCCACATGTTTTACTTGTTCTGGCCCCAGTGACTACTGTCAGGACCCACTGGGAGTAGACTGTGACCAACTTCCTAATATAGGACTTCTGCCTCCTACTCTAAGTCTTCCCTATTGATGTAGAGAAGTGAGAGGTCACCATTTCTGTTTGTGTAACAATATGTATTTGGCAGAGGTGGGAGTTTGGATTGATTAATATTTTGGGGGCACATTGTTGACTAATCAATGACAGACAGGGGACCTAAAGATTAATTCTTTTGCTTACCCCAGGTGGAGTGTGGTGAGAAGCACTTGCTTTCATGGCCTCTTAGAAAGTGGAGCTCCCAGGGGGGAGCAGTCAGTCAACTCAGTCATTCATTCTTGCTTCCTCTATTGGTTTTTCTCTTTCTTGACCTTATTCCCCTTCTCTTCACTCTTGCTGTTTGGGATTATGCTCTCTAATAAAGAGGTATTGCATAAGTCTTTGCCTTGGGACCTGCATCTCATGGATCCAAACTTGACATTACTCATCAATAACAACAGCATCAGCATTTATTAAGAACTCATTCTTGTCTCACTAGTTTGTAATTTGTTTATACTACAATAGGTTATTAGGTGGGTTTCTTGGTGTGTAATCCGTTCAGCTGACATTTCTTTAGCTTGCTTATTGTTATATAACACATTTTAATATCACATAGATCATTTCTGTTTACACTACCCCTTCGTTTTGTTGGGGGGGAAAGGTTTCCTCAATCCCCTTAGTGTCGCTGGGTAGGTCTGAAAGTAAAACTGAAAAAGTCAGATTAAAAGAGAGAAACTTATACATTGATTTAATAAAAGTTTCATGTGAGACAGGAACGTTTGGAAATGAAGACAAAGACTCAGGGAAAACGTGTATTTGTCTCCTAAGTTTGATGAAAGAAGTGGATACTTATGAAGAAAAACGATTAGACAAAAAGGGGTACGATTTAATGATAATAAATTGGGGGAATTCAGCAGAGTCTGTTCAGACTTTTCTGCATCTCTATGTGACATTCCTTCCCCTTAGGTATGGAGCAGGACATCTGTCTTATGAGGGTCTTCAGGGGAAAGGAGAGGGAGGAAGTCAGACAGTGACTTTCTTAGGTTTTATGGCTTGCTTCAGGGTAGGAGAGTTCTAGTTTCTGTGATCCACTTCAGGGGGCCTGGAGAGACACTTTCCTGCTTCTGTGGTTTTCTTATTTTTGTTAGATTAAAACAGTATTCTAAAAAGCCATAATTTAGGGTTTTGTGTTCTGAGCCATGACTACTTTCCAAATGTTCTTACTCCATCGTATAGTGTTATCATTGTATTAACGTCATCATATTGATCATATATTAACATGATCAATATATGTACAATGGTTTGAATGTGTCATCCAAAGTTCTTGTGTTGGAAACTTAATCCCTGATGCAACAGTGTTGGGAGGTGGATCTTATAGGAGGTGATTGAGCCATTAATCCATTAATATGCTTTGCCCTCACTAATGGATTAATGTTATCTTAGGTATTGGTTAGTTATCAGAAGAGTGGGTTTGTTGACCCCCTCTTACCCATTTACCATCTCCCATGGGAGATGAAGCACGTAGACCCTCACCAAATGCTGATGCCATGGTCTTGGACTTTTCAGCCAAATAGACATCTATTGTTTATGCATTACCCAATCAGTGGTATTCTGTTACAGCAATCAAAGTGGGCTAAGACAATATGTGACAAATATAATGAATATATGAATATGATGTGATAAATATATAAAGTGATCAATGGTTAATATTACCATTATATCTGTATTTCATTCAACATGGACCTCAAAAGCAATGAGCAATGTGACAGTTACAAAGTCCCTACACTTCTAAAAGAGGTGCTAGAAGTCTTTAAGAAATACTCAGAGATTGTGAAATTGGCTCAGTCAACATTTAGCCATTTCCAGCTGAATATAAGAAAAAAAATAATTATCTGAGATTAAAAATTCTGTAGTGAGAATTGCTTTGTAAAAGTTGATAGAATATATGACTTCCTCTCAGCTGCCCATGGGGGAAAGAAGAGAAATCCAAATGAAAAAAAAAATTCAAGATAATACTCAGGAGCTCTTATTTTGGGTCCACTGGAGCTTCAAGACCACTGAAACAAGGACTGGCATCACACCTGAAAAGTGTAAGAGGAAGGGCTATGCCTGAGAAGAGTACTGAGGAAGCCAGGGAAAAGGGCTTTCATGTGGAACAGGCTATGCTTGTTTGGGCAAAGTATTTTAGGGGATGGAGCTGGCTCTGTACCTTTTCATAAAGGACTCCAAGGGTTCTCTTGCATAGAGAGCAGGAGTTGGTACTGGCAAAGGAAAAAAGACAAGGAGAAGTCACAGGCAGCCAGCATGTCCCATCTGCAATCAGAGGGTAACATCAGGGAACTCTAAAGTACTCAAAAAAAAATACTCAATATATTTTCAAAATGAAAAAGCTTCCTTCAAAGAGGTAATGCCTGTAAGGTTCAAGTCCTTTTAATTCTCTGCCACTTTATGAATATGAGGTACTTAGATGATGCAGGCTCTGGTGCATGCTAGCAACAGGGCACATTGGAGCCACTCAGGGAGAATGAGGTGGAGGCACTGCCTGAACCAGCACCTCATGGTTGCATCTGGAACACATCTGGGACATAGTTTTTTCTGCCCAAAATTCTGGCTCTGGTGACTAAGATTGTCTTCTTACATATGTGGCTCTCTCTCCAGGAAGACAAATCTAGTCCCATGAGCACTAGGTCAGGGCAGAAGCCAGCTCTCTGCCACCTCATGAACCCAGAATGCCTAGCTCCTGTTGCCCCATCTGTCATCCATGTGAGGTCACAACCTTTAACAAACCAAGGCTATGGCCTCTTAGCCATTACTAGAGCAGCAACTCCCAGTGATTTAAAGATGGATTATCCATCTAACCAGTGTTCTCCTCAGTGATCTACAGTAATTTCCCATCTTTATTTGTCCATAACATTGTACCAGTTTTTTCCCTACAGAAGAAAAGAGAAATCCACACATTCCCTCTCTTGTTAGGCAGCTGGGAGAAAAGGGTACCAACTACGTGTGAACTGCAGACAAACATGGCTCTCTATTTAGTAAAATGTAAAATGACAGAAAAATTTCAAGAGGGGCAATGATAGGATGTATCAGTGAGTAGAGGAGGAATGTGAACAATTCTTTTCTTGAAACTTAAAAGAGTAAAGATTATGCAATCATGTTCTATATTGCTAAGCTCCTTTTCATTGCCACTTGATCCCAACTTTTTTTTTTCCAATTAATGTAACTTCTGCTGTCCATCACATTTTTTAAATCTTCTGGTGGTCACTCATTATTTTTGGTGTATATAACTTGAGGTCTGGTCCATTAACATAGGCTTTTTTCTCTTTTTTCCTGCTCTGCTACCTAAAGGAAGGGAATATACCACACAGAGGAGAAACCTCTGTATGCTTCCAGCTCTGTCTGTCACTTCTCTTGGGTCCTGCCTGAGGAATTAAGTGTGTAGCTACCTTTACTGGGCACCACAAGCTCCAGATGTGGTATATTGCCCCACCCCCCACTGATCAGCCTCCCATCACATAGCAGCTGAAACTGAAATCAAGTGCCTCCCATCACATAGCAGCTGGTCTAGGCATATTTTTGGTATCCCAAATGGTCAGACACCCCATTTTTTAAAAAACCCTTTCCTCTGTACTGTTATAATTTTCTACAGGGGGAACCAAAGCATGCTGCTTATACTCAACCTTTATCTTGTTTTGTTTTTACAGAATTCTTAACAAAACCTTTCCATTTTTATTTAGAATCCCACCTATCCTTTCCCACATTTGCACATTTGCAAGGTTCATGTATCATATTAGACCCTTAGTGCCTGGATGAGAGAAATTTCACGCTACAAGTAACAAAAGGTTAAAACAAGTAACATAAGGTGCTTCCTTCTGTAATTAGGCTTTCTTACTAGCTTTTCTGCCTTATTCCCTTTTCCTTCAAGGGGATGAGTTAGGTCTTTCATGAGAATTTCAATTCCCTCAAGGAATTCACTTTTGCAGTCTGCGTCATCATTCATCCAAATATGAGAGAATCCCATAAGTGAGCCGAGTTTGGGATGAAGTTGGTATCTCTCCCTCAACCCAACCCCACTTCCATTTCATCTATTGAATTCCAGTAAGTGACAGAGGATGAACTTTGTCCCTCAGAGGAACAAAGTTCCTTTAGGTTCCTCAGCTTTCCCTTGGGCACCACCATGAGAAAGAATAAATGGTCCAAGTTGGTGGCAATTTGTGCCCAGCTTCAAGAGTAGCTCTGCTTTTATCCGCTTTAATTTTTTTTGCCCTTATAAGCTTCCTTTATAAAGAAGAGTTCCAAGAATTTTATTTCCCAATCCCGAATCACAGTGCTAAAATGTGGTAAGAGTGATAAGTTATTTAACATTGGTAGCTGTTATATATAACTAGTATTAGTGTAGTCAATCCTAACTATCAGGCAATTCTGGAGAACATACTTTCAGGATAAAAATTCTCTTCCATTATTAACAGTTGCATAAAACTAACTTATTACTTTTAAGTGTCCTCGCTTTTTGATATGGTTTGGCTCAGTGTCCCCAACCAAATCTCATCACAAATTGTAATCCTCACACATAGAGGGATGGAACTGGTGGAATGTGATTGGATCATGGGTACAATCACCATGCTGGTCTCATGATAATGAGGGAGTTCTCATGATGTCTGATGGTTTAAATGTGGCAGTTTCCCCTACACAATTTCTCTCTCTGCCCCATTGTAAAGAAAGTGCTTGCTGCTTCTCCTGCTTTCCCAATAATTGTAAGTTTCCTGAGGCCTCCCCAGCCATATAGAACTATGAATCAATTAAACCTTGCTTTTTAAGTAAAGTCTCCAGTCTCTGGTAGTTCTTTATAGCAGTGTGAAATGGGCTAATACACTTTTGAAAATTAAATTCTCTTGCCTTAAAATATGGGCAGAAAGATTTTTCTCAGAAGATTGTATAAATTTATCACTGCTGCAGTCTTTGCTTTTTTTTGTTTTTAATTAAACTTTATGTTCTGGGATACAAGTGCAGAACTTGCAGGTTTGTTACATAGGTATATATGAGCCACGGTGGTTTGCTGCATCCATCAACCCGTCATCTATATTAGGTATTTATCTTAAGATTATCCCTCCCCCTGGCCCCCGACCCTGCAACAGGTCCCAGTGTGTGATGTTCCCCACCCTGCGTCCATGTGTTCTCATTGTTCAACTCCCACTTATGAGTGAGAACATGCGGTGTTTGGTTTTCTGTTCCTGTGTTAGTTTGCTGAGAATGATGATTTCCAGATTCATCCATGTCCCTGCAAAGGACATGAACTCATCCTTTCTTATGGCTGCATAGTGTTCCATGTTGTATACGTGCCACATTTTCTTTATCCAGTTTATCATTGATGGGCATTTGGGTTGGTTCCAAGTCTTTGCTATTGTGAGCAGTGCCACAATAAACATACGTGTGCATATGTCTTTATAGTAGAATGATTTACAATCCTTTGGGTATATACCCAGTAATGGAATTGCTGGGTCAAATGGTATTTTTGGTTCTAGATCCTTGAGGAATTGCCACACTCTCTTCCACAATGGTTGAACTAATTTACACTCCCACCAACAGTGTAAAAGCATCCTATTTTTCCACATCCTCTCTAGCATCTGTTGTTTTCTGACTTTTTAATGATTGCCATTCTAACTGGCATGAGATGGTATCTCAATGTGGTTTTGATTTGCATTTCTCTAATGACCAATGATGATGAGCTTTTTTCATATGTTTTTTGGCCACATAAATGTGTTCTTTTGAAAAGTGTCTGTTCATATACTTTGCCCACTTTTTCATGGGTTTTCTTTTTCTTGTAAATTTGTTTAAGTTCTTTGTAGATTTTGGATATCAGCCCTTTGTCAGAAGAATAGATTACAAAAATGTTCTCCCATTCTGTAGGTTGCCTGTTCACTCTGATGATAGTTTATTTTGCTGTGCAGAAGCTCTTTAGTTTAATTAGATCCCATTTATGAATTTTGGCTTTTGTTGCCATTGCTTTTGGTATTGTAGTCATGAATTCTCTGCCCATGCCTATGATCTGAATCATATTGCCTAGGTTTTCTTCTAGGGTTTTTATAGCTTTATGTCTTATGTTTAAGTCTATAATCCATCTTGAGTTAATTTTTGTATAAGGTGTAAAGAAGGGGTCCAGTTTTAGTTTTCTGTATATGGCTAGCCAGTTTCCCAACACCATTTATTAAATAGGGAATCCCTTCCCCATTGCTTGTTTTTGTCAGGTTTGTCAAAGATCAGATGATTGTAGATGTGTGGTGTTATTACTGAGGCCTCTGTTGTGTTTCATTGGTCTATATATCTGTTTTGGTACCAGTACCATGCTATTTTCATTACTGTAGCCTTGTAGTATAGTTTGAAGTCAGGCAGTGTGATGCCTCCAGTTTTGTTCTTTTTGCTAAGGGTTGTCTTTGCTATATCGCCTCTTTTATGTTTCATATGACATTTAAAGTAGTTTTTTCTAATTGTATGAAGAAAGCCAGTGGTAGCTTGATGGGGATAGTGTTGAATCTATAAATTACTTTGGGCAATATGGCCATTTTCACAATATTGATTCTTCCTATCCATGAGCATATGTTTTTCCATTTGTTTGTGTCCTCTCTTATTTCCTTGGGCAGTGGTTTGAAGTTCTCCTTGAAGAGGTCCTTTACATCCCTTGTAAGTTGTATTCCTAGGTATTTTATTCTCTTTATAGAAATTGTGAATGGGAAGCCACTCATGATTTGGCTCTCTGTTTATCTATTATTGGTATATAGGAATGCTTGTGATATTTGCACCTTGATTTTGTATCCAGAGATTTTGCTGAAGTTTCTTATCAGCTTAAGGAGATTTTGGGCTGAGATGATGGGGTTTTTTAAATGTACAATCATGTCATCTTCAAACAGAGACAATTTGACTTCCTCTCTTCCTATTTGAATACTCTTTATTTCTTCCTCTTGCCTGATTACCCTTTTTGTTATGATTCCGTTCTTTAGCAATTACTGAGGAGTGTTGTACTTCCAATTATGTGGTCAATCTTAGAATAAGTGTGATGTGGTGCTGAGAAGAATGTATATTCTGTCGATTTGGGGTGAAGAGTTTTGTAGATGTCTATTAGGTCCACTTGGTCCAGAGCTCAGTTCGATTCCTGAATATCTTTGTTAATTTTCTGTCTTGTTAATCTGTCTAATATTGAGAGTGGGGTGTTAAAGTCTCCCACTATTATTGTGTGGGAGTCCAAACCTCTTTATAGATCTCTAAGAACTTGCTTTATGAATCTGGGTGCTCCTGTATTGGGTGCATATATATTTAGGATACTTAGCTCTTCTTGTTGCATTGATCCCTCTACCATTATGGAATGCCCTTCTTTGTCTTTTTTGATCTTTGTTGGTTTAAAGTCTATTTTATCAGAGACTAGGATTGCAACCCCTGTTTTTTTTGCTTTCCATTTGCTTGTGAAATCTTCTTCCATTCCTTTATTTTGAGCCTATGTGTGTCATTGCATGTGAGATTGGTCTCCTGAATACAGCACACCGATGGGTCTTGAGTCTTTATCCAATTTGTCAGTCTGTGTCTTTTAAATGGGGCATTTAGCTCATTTACTTTTAAGGTTAATGTTGTTATGTGTGAATTTAAGGTTAACTTTTAAGGTTAATGTTGTTATGCGTTAATGTTGTTATGTGTTAATGTTGTTATGTGTTATGCCAGTATGATGCTAGCTGATTATTTTGCCCATTAGTTGATGCAGTTTCTTCATAGTGTTGCTGTTTTTACAATTTGATATGCTTTTGCAGTGGCTGGTACCAGTTTTTCTTTTCCATGATTAGTGTTTCCTTCAGGAGCTCTTGTAAGTCAGGCCTGGTGGTGACAAAATCTCTCAGCATTTGCTTGTCTGTGAAGGATTTTATTTCTCCTTTGCTTATGAAGTTTAGTTTGGCTAGATATGAAATTCTGGGGTGAAAATTCTTTTCTCTAAGAATGTTAAGTATTGGCCCCCACTCTCTTCTGGCTTGTAGGATTTCTGCAGAGATATCCGCTGTGAGTCTAATGGGCTTCCCTTTGTGGGTAACCCGATCTTTCTCTCTGGCTGCCCTTAACATTTTTTCTTTCATTTCAACCTTGATGAATCTGATGATAATGTGTCTTGGGGTTGTTCTTCTCAAGGAGTACCTTTGTGGTGCTGTCTGTATTTCCTGAATTTGAATGTTGGACTTCTTGCTAGGTTGGGGAAGTTCTCCTGGATAATATCCTGAAGAGTATTTTCCAATATGGTTCCATTCTCCCGGTCACTTTCAGGTACACCAATCAAACATAGGTTTGGTCTTTCACATAGTTCCATATTTCTTAGAGGCTTCGTTAGTTTCTTTTCATTCTTTTTCTCTAATCTTGTCTTCACACTTTATTTCATTAAGGTGATCTTCAATCTCTGATATCTTTCTTCCACTTGATCAATTTGGCTATTGATACTTGTGTATGCTGTATATACTTCATGAAGTTATTGTGCTGTGTTTTTCAGCTCCATCAGGTCATTTATCTTCTTCTCTAAACTGGTTATTCTAGTTAGCAATTCCTTTAACCATTTTTCAAGGTTCTTAGCTTCCTTGCATTGGGTTAGAACAATGCAAGGAACAATGCAATCCTTTAGCTCAGAGGAGTTTGTTATTATCCACCTTCTGAAACCTACTTCTGTCAATTCATCAAACTCATTCTCTGTTCAGTTTTGTTCCCTCGTTGGTGAGGAGTTGTGATTTTTTTGGAGAAGAGGCATTCTGGTATTTTGAATTTTCAGCCTTTTTGTGCTGGTTTATCCTCATCTTCACGGATTTATCTACCTTTGGTCTTGATGTTGGTGACCTTCAGATGGGGTTTTTGTGTGGAGGTCCTTTTTGTTGATGTTGATGCTATTTCTTTCTGTTTGTTAGTTTTCCTTCTAGCAGTCAGGCCCCTCTGTTGCAGGTCTGTTGGAGTTTCCTGGAGGTCTACTCTGGACCTGTTTGCCTGAGTATCACCAGCAGAGGCTGCAGAACAGCAAAAATTGCTGCCTTTCTGGCAGCTTTGTCCCAGAGAAGCACCTGCCAGATGCCAGCCAGAGCTGTCCTGTATGAGGTGTCTGTCAACCCCTGCTGGGAGGTGTCTCCAAATCAGGAGGCATGGGGGTCAGGCCCACTTGAGGAGGTAGTTTGTCCCTTAGCAGAGCTCAAGCACTGTGCTGGGAGATCTGCTTCTGTCTTCAGAGCTGGCAGGCGGAACATTTAAATCTGCTGATTATGCCCATAGCCGCCTCTTCCACCAGACGCTCTGTCCCAGGGACATGGGAGTTTTTATCTATAAGCCCCTGACTGGGGCTGCTGCCTTTCTTTCAGAGATGCCCTGCCCAGAGAGGAGGAATCTAGAGAGGCAGTCTGTCTATAGCAGCTTTGCCAAGGTGCAGTGGGCTCCACCCAGTTCGAACTTCCTGACGGCTTTGTTTACACTGTGAAGGGAAAATGGCCTACTCAAGCCTCAGTAATGGCAGATACCCCTTCCCCTACCAAGCTTGAGTATCCCAGGTCGACTTCAGACTGCTGTGCTGGCAGCGTTCAAGCCAGTAGATCTTAGCTTGCTGGGCTTCATGGGGGTGGGAACTGCTGAGGTAGACCACTTGGCTCCCTGGCTTCAGCCCCTTTCCAGGGGGAGTGAATGGTTTGTCTTGCTGGTGCTCCAGGCACCACTGGGGTATGAATAAACTCCTGCAGCTAGCTTGGTGTTTGCCAAACAGCCTCCCAGTTTTCTGCTTGAAACCCAGGGCCTTGGTGGCATAGGCACTTGAGGGGAACCTCCTGGTCTGTAGGTTGTGAAGACCATGGGAAAATCACAGTATCTGGGCTTGAGTGCACTGTTCATCACAGTATAGTCCTTCACGGTTTCCCTTGGCTAGTGGAGGGAGTTCTTTGACCCCTGTGCTTCCAGGGTGAGGCGATGCCTCACCCTCCTTAGCTCACCCTCCATGGACTGCACCCACTGTCTAACCAGTCCCAGTGAGATGAGCTGTGTACCTCAGTTGGAAATGGAGAAATCACCCACCTTCTGCACTGATCTCCCTGGGAGCTGCAGACCAGAGCTCTTCCTATTCAGCCATCTTGCCAGCCACCTGTTTTCAGTCATCTCAGTCTTTGCTTTTTAGGCATACACTAAAGTTTCAGTTTTTCATCCTGTTTGACAGACCAGTAGAATTGAAATATCAGTGACACTTTTTATAGTACCGTTATTTTGCCTTTAAATAGTACCAATTTAAATGTGCATTATTATCTTAGGTGGGCTTAGTTTCTAAAGTCATTATTTGAAATACTCAGTGAGTGTTGCTGGATTGTTATCTGCACAGTTACTTTAATAGCCTGGCCCACCCTTATTTCTTAATTTCAAATGCTGTTTTTTCCTATTGTGTTATTTTGTAAACTACATAGAGCTCAGTGAAAGGTTAATGGTGGAAAAGCTGATTTGGTGCAGTGCCTGGTCTCTGACTTGATGAGAAAAATATTTCTAAATGAATCAACCAAACAATGAACAACAAACAAACAAAACCCTGAAAACAATTTATAAAGCAAGAATCATCTGGGAGTCCCCTTGTCTGTTAGAGAACTATTCTAACTTGACTCGAACCTATGGCCTAATCCAATCTAAATCCCTTGACAAGAGTTCTTTGAGTTTTGAGGGTTTATTGCCTCCTGTGTCCCCTTACCTTTAAGCTGTTGTACCTATAAGTACTCCCTTGGCTTTGCCTCATATCAAGGTGAATGTGAAGTCTAGGTAACTCATTGGCTTCAAAAAAAATCATGAGATAGTTTAGCTTTGTGACTATTGAAGACTATCATGGGGAAGAGTCACCGACCAGAGTGACAGGCCCCCTCTCCTCATGCTGACACCTCTTCTAACTCTTCCTCTCTTCCTCTTACCCTTCTTCCTTTCAGAAGTACAGTCAGTTCTTCAGACCTACCCCTGTGATAGTTCTAACCACTATCAAATGTCCCAGAGTCTGATTGGTTCATTTTACTTTTTTTTGAGATGGAGTTTCGCTCTTTCACCCAGGCTGGAGTGCAATGGCATGATCTCAGCTCACTGCAATCTCTACCTCCTGGGTTAAAGTGATTCTCCTGCCTCAGCCTCCTGAGTTGCTGGGATTATAGGTGCCTACCACCATGCCCGGCTAACTTTTGTACTTTTTAGTAGAGACAGGGTTTCTCCATGTCGGCCAGGCTCATCTCGATCTCCTGACCTCTGGTAATCCACCTGCCTTGGCCTCCCAGAGTGTTTGGATTACAGTCATGAGTCACTGTGCCTGGCCAGGCTTACTTGTTAAGTGTTCTGGTACACAAGTCATTCACCATTTCATTACAGGAAAAACTTAAGGAAGGTTTTGTTTTATTTTGCTTCTTGTAGTTTTGTGGTTGTTGAGAGTGGGAGAGGGGGACAGGTTTGTTGGGCTGCTAAGAAGCCACTTCTTTTTTAGATAAAGGCAAGGATTTCCTAGGTTGTGTAATATGATTATAAGTGGATTTTCCCTCTCATCAATATACAAATATATCACGAATAAAAATGAATGAATGTATCTATTAAACCAGAGATAGTACAGTCAGAGTAGGGAAATTTCAGATGCAGCCAACATTAAAAGAGTAACAGGAAAATGGGAACTCATAGGGAGTAAAAGCAAGCACATTCTTATTTTAGTTCAGTTGAGAAAACATAGTTTGCAATTTATAATCATACAGTGTAATAAAGAAGGGAGGAAATAGAACTCTTTTGAACTTAGTTATTGCTTTAATTTTACTTTATTTCTAAAATATCTGTAGGCTACAAAAATATCTGTAGGCTTATTAGCAAATTAGAAGTTCTCCATGTAGATTTTATTTTCAAGTAATGATCATTTTTTAATTTGCTTTCACATATCAATATCAAAATATTATGTGACAGATCTTAGGCACTATGCTTTATGTAGATCTTTTCATTTAATGTTTTTATCAAATCACCTCACAGAGGTTGGTGCTATTTCTATTTCATTTTAACAGTGAGAAAATCCAAGAACAGAAAAGTTAGTAATTTGCCTAAGTTCACACAGCCAGAAAGTACAAAGCAAGGATTTACATTCCAATAATCCTAGGGTAGTAGCAGGTCTTTTTCAACAGGATCTTGAAAGTCACACTGATTACAATAACTTTGAATTGTGTTTTAAGCATCAAGTGTTTTAGTATGATTTATAAAGTGGAAGTTTATCCCAAGTAAAACAATATATTTTAATTATACTTTAACAATTTAAAATGTCTGATAAATTTATAATTACCTTACAAATTTTACTGATTGAGTTGATAGAGCATTTTCATGATGCATGTTTTTGTCCCATTGATTAGTGTTAATCTCTTATTACTCATTAGTAGATTTGGAACAGGAAGCAATATGGAATTGGAACAACTAAGGCGTTAACTATCTTAGCCACTTTGTGTACATTTTGTTGAGACTTATCATCCCAGACTTCCTTAATAATTGCACTATCCTTAAAAAATATGAACTCCGAATTGAATTCCAAAAGCTAGAACACTGGGAAACAATGACAAATTAAGAAG
This sequence comes from Ateles fusciceps, assembly GCA_036589455.1. Taxonomy (NCBI): domain Eukaryota; kingdom Metazoa; phylum Chordata; class Mammalia; order Primates; family Atelidae; genus Ateles; species Ateles fusciceps. The sequence continues at coordinate 7,964,044 of JAZHEH010001266.1, read as the reverse complement.
AAAAAGAAATGACACTTCTCTTTCAGTATGAATAGCTACATGGTAGCAGAGATTCAGAAATGCATGTTAATTATGAAATGTTCTGCCTTAAATTGTTTAGGCAACATTCTTTCAGGAGAATCACAGTAGTATTTACTGTGATGGCTACTGAGAACGTATCTAATTTAATAGCACAGGTTAAATGAATTCCGATAACTACTTTGTCCTTCATCTATGTTACCTCTAACAATTGGTATGCAACCTTTCACAGCCATAGAGGCAGCCTTGTCATTCATTGGTGTTGTCAAGAAGCATAAATAATCACTATGTGACATTTTGACATGAGGGTTTATTTAGTGATGTTTGCATCCTGACATTGACAGAATATGTGAGGACATTTTATCAGCAGCACCTCCAGCCTCACAGAATGCAAAAATGAATGTGCGCTTTACTGATAGCTGGAAGTGAGATTTGACCACCCTCTCCCAACTTTCTTATGTTTTCCTCCACATTTCTCTAATTGTTACATCCCCATTCTTTGATTTTATTAAAAAGAACTTGCTAAAATAACTTTCCTTGTATCCAGGAAGTTAATTCATTATTTGGTAATTTGACGACATGTTTTTATTCACTTTTTGATGTCTGTTTGATGCAAAACAAAAACTACACAGAATGTTAATGTTAAACAGCAGGTATCTCCTTAATATTATGTGTCTGATACAGTGCTAACATCCATTCACCCTCTTTAATAGGGAAATTTGCTTATTTTTAAAATTCTGTCAATCATGTTAGCTATGTTTGGAGAGTAGACTTTCCAATTAGTAGATAGAGATGAGAGAAGGAAAAAGAGTAGCTTTAGAAAATCATTACATTTTATGTTTTAACTGGCTATTTGAATATCAAGATGTTTCTAGAGCCACATCACCTATGGGGTAATAATAAAAAGATAGATGCTCCCTATGAATGAAATGAATACAATTTTTATTTTCAGGTTTTAAATAATAACTGCTAATTACTCAAATGGAAATTTGAGTTACAAGCACACACCTTGTAGGGTGGAGCAAGGACCATGCAACAAGGAAGCAGAGAATTTTAATGTATTCCCACTCCACCAATGTAATAATCCCCAGGGCCTCTTCTGTTATTTCCTGGAAAATCGTGAAGATGATGTGAGGATGGCTGGACAATCATGGAAGTGGATGAGTTTTAGTGGCCATTTAACGGGGTTAACTCAAAACAGTTCTTTCCCCAAATGAAAATCATATTAAAGTTCCCTTGAGTAAAAACTGGGAGGAATTCTACAAATGAGTGTGTAAAAATGACATTCTAGTTTCTAGCAGTGGTTTTTATTTCTGTAGTTGTTCTCTACCCACCATCTCTAAATAATTGTATTATATAGAGCAGATGACTAACATGGCTGAACCTGGCTTGGCTTTCTGTCTTTGTGGCCACACGGTGATGTGGTCTTCCTCCAGCTTAACAGTAGTCTTTGTGAGAATTTTAATTTTTGTGTTCTTCCTTCCCAAAGAAAGTATGATCCATAGTGGTAAGAATTGTAAACACAAAACTTCTACACACACATACACAGAAAACAGAAACATTAATAGAAGAAGTTTAAACATTTATGAGCTTTACAATTCAGTGGCTCCAGAATCCCCCATCCATGTTGATTATTTATGCCTGCATGGGTGGTGGGATTGAATGAAACTGCAGTCACTGTCCAGTGTCTCCTGCTTTTCCCAGTTGCTTTTCCACTGAGGGGAAGATCCTCCCGTGAACAAAGGTTTATATCCATATGTTGGACTCTTGCTATTTGTAAGAGAGCAGGGAATGAGGGTTTACTAATTGCAACTGTTCCTGGTGCCAAAGAATGAGAGCTCTCAGGAGTGAGGAAGGAAGATTGATGGTGCTTCTGTGTGTGACATTTCCCAGGGAAGGTCCTCTGCTAACAGGCATGCTGTTCCCATTGATCAGAGTTTCGTAATTCTATCTGTGCTGTCGGACTCACCAGTGGAGCTTCTTAAAAATATCAATGCCTGGGTCCTCCACCAGATATATAATTGATTGGGGAGTGGAGTCCTAAGGGGTGATTCCAGTGCATGGCTAAATACTGTAAATACAGCAATTTTATTTCAGAAAATTCTATTCACTATTCTCCTTTTATATTCACGATTCTATTTACTATGCTAACCTGGGTTACCTGCCATGAAATGTTTGAGTTCTGTTCCCTACCCTGTTGTCACTGAGGGTCTTTTCTGCTTTATTGGCTTCTCCCTTATTTCCTATCACTGCCCTATTGTCCAACTGTTCTGTTCCTCCCTTCTATCCCTTTCCTTCATGCAGTCTTAATGCAGCCTCTGTACTGGAGGATGCTAAAGGAAGTTACATAGATATATGTATGTCTTCTAGACAACTATAATCAAAGATGAACATGGATAGCTATGTGTTATACCCTATATCCCTGTCACCCCTCACCCCACAAAATGTGATTTATATGATCACACCAAAACTAAAGACTTATGCATACATTCGTAATCAGCTAATTAGATTATAAAAACATTTCTGGATATTTGTAACAAAACTTCTGAAGAGACACCAATTAGTTCCATTTCTCTACTCTGGAAGCCATGCAGATATGCCACTGGATCTTCCTTCAAGAAGAGCTTGCCCTTCAGCTGGAGGCCATGCAGTTAGCTCACAGCCTCCAGCTGCAGCAACTTTTCAGATCTGATGCAGCATTCAGCTGAAGACAAGCACGGGCAACCACAGCTCCTAGTCACTGACAATTCGGCGGGCCACTAGGACCAGGCCATCTTTGCCCAATGTGGTACTCTTTTAATGGGCAAGCTGGGCTTGGGAGCTCCCCATTGGGTTAGCCAAGACTTTATCTGACTTACATGTGATTTACATCATTGTCTGAGTCTCTATGTACTCAATTCTTCTTCCTGCACCTCTCCATCTTTCCTTTCACGGGTGTCAGCTCTGCTTCAGAGTTGAAGGCTCTCTCTGCTTCATTTTCTTCTTTCCCCTTTATCTGTCTTAGGCATTGCACCCTAAGAAACTTCCTCTCTCAACCTTCTCTCAGCATCTGCTTCCCAGATAAGCTGTGTTGACATTATTATCTGCCTTAATATTTTTAAACATTGTTTAGAAGTTGTATTACTGTTTTCCAACTATTGAAAAATAATTTCAATCTTTTACTGTATATACATACACAGAAAATTGCAGTGAAAATTTTACCACCTCTAAAATCTACTGTTTGTATTTTTCTCCCAGAATTTTAAATACTTGTTTGAAGGATTCTATAATGTGGTTACAAGTTATTTCTTATTTTATTCAAATTGTGTAAAAATCTTACCTCTTAAAAATCTTGTCATTAAAAATCTATTTTCAGAGTGCTAAAATAAAGTAGTATGAGCAGAGATAATTTAATGCTGAACGAAATGTAAGTGATTCCAGTTTAATAGGTTTGGAAAACTCCCATTAGCCAGAGCAATATTTCCTGAAGGCACTTGTTCCTCTGGCTGCAAATAAAGCAGTCCTCTTTCTTCAGGTACTTACCACATTGTATTAATTATTATTATTGTCATTATTATTTTGAAAAAATATATCATCATAACATATTTTGTTGACATAATGTCTTCATCATTTCTGATCTGCACAAACTTTGGCATAGTGCTAGATACATGGTTTGCACACATTAAATGTTTATTCTACTAAATCAAGCAAAATTCTTATACATATTTTGACATCTGGGACTTCATTGGTGTTCTCAGGAAAGAAATTCTAGTATAATTTCCATGTACATAGAAGAGAATAGGAAATTGTTATTTTTCCCTGAAGCCCTGTCAAAAAATCTTTAGGTCTGATGAAACAAGTATTTCTTTTTAAACAGATGTTGAGCTCTTGAAGACTTTAAAAGTCCTTTTCTTTCATAAATCAGAATACTCCAATATACAGCTTTGCAGTAAAGAGAGGGTTTAAGTCAGGAGAACCTTGCTAAATAAATGGTCTACAAGTTAGAATGGCATATTGCCTTCTCCGAATCCTCAGGCAGAGGCCAGGGTTTGGAGCCAAGATTAAAGGCTGGATGAGTCATCCGCCATGGTATGGCAATGCCTCTGTTCTCACGTCTGCGCAATCAAATCTCAAACTGATTTCTCCTTCTCATTTTTTTTCTTCTCTTTTTGGCAAGAGAGAAAATAACTTCAGTATTCTTTTTTAGGAGGATTAAAAAAAGGAACACCATTCTATTTCCCAAAATTGCATATAGAATTTCAAAGAGTGACCTCTTGCCAGATATAGCAAAACTTATGGTGGCAATGGGAATGTGTCACCTTTTGAAGCATGAAAGCATTAGATCCCCAGGCCTGCCCATTTCTTCACTGTACTTTTGGAGAATGTTAGGATTAGGAGTAAAGGAGTATTAAATATAATACCATCTTCCCCAGAGAGTAATTAATATTTCTGGCCATGCAGACTGTCACGTGGTGTGTCACAGTGGCAATAAGTGAATGACGAGAAGACAGACTCCAGGGATACTGAGATGTTCAAAGCCTTGCTTTTGTCACAGTTGGCCGATTAAGTCATTTTTAGAATGTGGACTTCTCAGGGGCAGAGGTTTTTCTTTCATATTAGATATACTCTTCTCCCCACACTGTTCAGTTACATAATAGGATAAGTGCATGTACAAAGTCATGCCTTTTTAGTATAAAACACAGAATCATATCCTTCATTTCTGAAGTTATAGTTATTCATGATATTACTAATTTTGGACACAGCAAATAAGACATTGCCAGAAGTACTTTCCAGGCAGAATAAATATGTAGCTTTCTCTTAGCCGAGTTTGTTAAACATGGCTTTGATCCCCCCACCCTTATGAACTGTATGGTAGTTTTCTTTATAATTTACCACCCTATCTTTAAATGTTAGACTCCAGATGATTTTGTATTGTGCAGTTATATTTTCCAGATTTTTCCTGGCTTTGTGGCCTGGCCTGAAATTGTGTGCCTTTCTCTCCTTTGACCCATTCTGCTTGCAGTGTTTCACTTCAGTTCATCAGACAGCACCTGATTAGGAGGCCTTCTATCATCCATTCCCCACACATCCGCCTGGCCTCTGGCACCGCAGAGCTGGCTGCCCTCCAGAACCTCATCCTGGAAGCAGCTGCCCTCACAGGAAAAGATGAGTTTGGTTCATCTGTGAACATTTTCAAAGAGTTGGATTCAATGTCACAAATAGGTCAAAGCCTCAGTCACATTTAAAGTATGACACAATGGCATCCTTAAAAATATTTAATTTCCCTGGCAGCACTGTGTCATTAAAAGAATAGAAACCTTGACAATAGGCGGATGTGTTTTGGAATCTCTGCTTCACTGTCTTTCTGTCTATATAATATAAATACTAACCTTTAACATTGTAAGCACATTACCTGTCACATTAAAGTAGGCTCTTAATAAATTTTGGTTCTCTAAAACTCTATCAAATGTTTACCATGAGCAAGGCCAGTTTGGTTCATGGAATACCAGGTGGTACCAAATTATAAAGAAGTCAATGCTCAGGGTGCTCAGAGGTGATTTTGGTGAATTCTAAGCTGAAATGCAAGTTAGAATATGAAAAATGCCACATTGGAAATTTAGGGAAATGAGAGTTCAGAGGAGGGATGTATTACTCTTAGTGGGAGTAAAATGAAAAACTTCATGACAGCAATAGCAATTGAAATAAAATGTGAAGAAATTCTTCCCTTTCCTTACATACTAGTGCCTATGATTTGGACTTTGCAGGTATAGAAAAAAGATATTTTAAGTGACGAGAAATAAGTGAACAAATGAAGTTAATATAGGGCATGTTTGAGAAGTATCTAACAGTCAAAGCTGGCTAGAGCACAGTGCCCATTAAAAGGAAGGTAGGAGATAATTTGGATAGCTAGATTATGCCGTATGTTGGAGGATCTTAGATTTCACCTGCATGATGAGAAGCTAGGCCTATAAAGGAAGAAAACCCTCACCATCGATCAGGAATCCAAGGCTCTTTTCTTACTCTGCCACTACCTGTAAGGAATGGCAGAGCATCTAGGTTCTATATCTAGGTTCTGGGGTCAAGTCTCAGTTTCCAGTTATCAACTCTGTGACATTGAACAAGTTATTTTGCTTTTCTATCTTCAATTTGCTGACTTGTAAAATGAGAGGATTAGACTAGACCATGTCTTCTGAAGTATAAACTTACTTGTTTATAAATTTGGTTGCTAGAAAATGGCAAAGGTTTTTCTGAAAACTTGTTTTTCAAAAAGTGGGAATGTTTAAAAGCTTCCAGATGAAATAACTGGAGAATTTTTATTTTCTATACCAATGCTAAGCACATGGTTTAAAGTGAGAGTTCTAGTACTACCGTCCAGTGCAGTCTGAAGGAGAGAAAAATCCAATAAAGACAAAGTTATTTGAGTTTGGGGCTACTTAAAATGAGAATTTGAAGGTAGTGACTTTTTTTAAAGAGAGGAGTAATTATGAGAGATATTGCAGCAATAACAATAAAAACACTCGGAACCTGAGTCAATATCAGTTCTAAAGCTAACAAGCATAGAAAGTATTGCTCTTTTTTAACAAAAACTTACATGTTTTTTATATTGTCATACAAGTGATCTGATTTAGTCATTACTTTTATTTAGTTCTGTATTACTCAGAGTTTAAATGCATGTAGAGTTTCCAGTGATATAGATTGGCACATGTTATTGATCTAATAAATATTTACTGTGGACCTATTATGTGATAGATACTTTTCTAGATATTGGATACATAGCAGAGAACTAGGCAGACAAGGTCCTTGTCCTTGTACAGCTTACATTCTACAACTGAAAATGGAAGAGAAAGACAAACAAATGAAGAAAACAGTAGCTATAAAAATGTGTGATGAGGAAGATGAACAAGGTTGATGTGATGGGAATATCTCAGATGCTAGGGAAGACTTCCCTGAGAAGGGTGCATTTAGGTTGAGAGTTGAATGAAGGAGCCAGCAGCATGGAGCAGCAGAGCAAGAACTTTCCAGGCAGAAGGAACACATACAGTGCAAAGGTCCAAGGATGGAGCTATGCTTTGGTGTGTATCAGGAATTGAAGGAAGCCAGGCTGCCAAGGGCATAATGAGCGTGGGGGGAGAGTAGTCAGAGATGAGATGAGAATATAGGTGCTAGTTCACAGCATGGTGCCAACTCCAAAAGCTCATTTGTAATCTCTTCTCAGCCTTGTTGCAACTTTATAGCCCATTAAATAACATCCTTCATAGCAGAAATAATAAAACCACATTTACTCTCTTTTTCATACCAACACTAGGAAAATGTTTAAACTCCCAGTTTTTTAGGGGAATAAATTAGGTCTCAAAGTTGTTCAGCTACTTGCTCAAGGTCACACAGCTTGTAAATGGCACAGATGCAACTCAAATCAGGTCTTATGATTCCAGGACCAGAGAAGTTTCCACTTCCCACGGTGTCACTTTCCCTTCTTATGTAATCTTAAGAGAACAGGGGAGTTACTGACCTTTTATCAGAAAACTGGCAGGAGAAGCATCTGCACCTGAGGATAGACATTTTAACCAAATAGCAGCGAAAGAGTCCCCTGCTTATGGCTGACAACCTGACACGCACTTTCCTGCAGTTGGTTTAGAAGTAGAGAGGTACAAAGGAGTACCTATTGGCAGAGAATGCATAGAGTGATTACGTACTTATTTTCCTTTCTGTGGGAGTCTGGTAGCAGCCTTTTGCTTTTATAATGCCATGATTTGATGATTTTCTAACAAAATCAACTTCATGTATCCGGGCTGACTGAAATACGCCATAAGATATCGTGGCATTTTAAAGCAAACATGAAATGTGGTAAACAAACTGGTATTTACTCATGGGCACTCTATTAGCTATTTCTGCACTTTGCCCCTCCATTAAGTTAACTGCCAGGCTGGGGCCATTAAAATCCAGCCTTCCTCCCTCAATTACAGGCATACATTAACTCTAGATATTCTGAGCCTTTCTAATAGAGCCATTTCCAGAAAGGATTTCTATTAGTGTCTCCCTCGTTTCTGTTCTCATCCTAAGGCCCCTTAAGCTTCCTGCAACTTTGAGTTCTGAAAATGCCTATCTCAAAGCCAGTTGGGATCTCTGTTTATGATGCAACCCCAAATCCAGGCATCCATTTAAACGACTGCCCAGTTACAGAGACACATTGTACTTCTCTTCTTTGAGAGCGCAGCATTTGCTTTTTGCTGGGGGCTTTCTGACTGATGCAGGGGCGAGAAAGGAGAGTTGGCGGGCGTTTGGGAGCAGATTTAGAGCCGCTTCTCATTGGAGGGGCTCGCTTTTCCTGAGCTGCCAGACACTGCAGGCTCAACTGAGGCTCGGAGGTGCAATTCAGGCTGGTGGAGCAGCGGGGGAAGGCAGGGACAGGCGGGGCTAGCGCGGCTCTGCAGCTGATCACACGCACAACCACACACACCACATTCCTGCTGCCCCTGGCTTTCGCCTCGCATCTTCCACCCGGGGCCACCGAGGCGCTGACAAGGAGTGGGGGGACCGCAGAAGGAAGAGGCAGAAGAAAAGCTGGAGCGGCGCTACTGTTTAACCTGAAAGTCTGACCGGCAGCCCAAGGCTCGAACCCCGTCCAGCAGCACCGCTGTCGCCTGGAAGGAGGCACAGCGCCAGGGAACCCACGAGTCCCCCGCTCGAGTCAGTCAGTGCTCTGTGCGCCAAGGATCTTTCTGGCAGGGACAGCGCGGTGCCCTCACGGAGGTGCGGAGCTTGGGGGACCTGCATTGGCGCCCATCGTGGTACACCAGGAAAAGTGGGAACGAGAAAAACAGCCCTGAGCGCAGAGTGCGAGGCCAGGCTGCCGCTACCGCCCGCCGCGCCGCCTCCTGCCCTCTCCCGCTGGGTGAGTGCCCAGGCTTCGTGCACTGCCGTGTCCCCGCTGAGTGCGGGGGCGGCCTGCGGGCCCTTGAGGGTCCGCCGGAGGTCCCCGGTGGCGCCCGCGGAAACTCGGCGGTCGGGGGACGCCAGGCGGACAGGTCTCTGGAGTCCGGAACCCGGGAATCTGAGCCCGGAGGGCGTGGGTAGGGGGCGTTGCACCAGTGCCCGGCAGACATGCCTTTGGGCGGGATTTTGGCTAAAAGATAGGAGGCAGGTGCGCAGGGGTGCGGGAGCGGTCCAGGGGGGCGGGAGATTGGGGGAGCGGCGGGGAGGGGGGAGGGTCTGGTCCAGACAGGTAGAGGCAGCTTCTTAGGCAGCCAGCGAGTTGGCAGGTGGGTTGGGACTCGCTTGTCAACTCATTAATTTTAAGCAGTCAGTTTGGGGGCACTGCAGGATAATCAGGAGGGCCGTGGGGGAGGCAGGAGGTGACCCGGGATGCCGGTGGTGGGGGAAGGAAAAGAGGAGCCTCAGAAAGCTTGGAGGCAAAATTGCGCTTGGGTTCCGGATCCTTGCATCCCCCCTGCGTTGAGTGCCTGAGAACACTTTTTCAAGACTCACCTTGGAAGGAAAGCCTCCATCCCAGGGGAGGAGAGCCGTCTGCAGGGGGCAGAGACCGCAGCTACCTGCCGGGTGCGCCCCCACCCCAGGAGCGCTCGCTTCGCCCCCTTTCCTCCCCCGCCCCCACCTCCTTATTGGTGCTAGTTTGCAGCGCCCAGCTCCTGCGCCTTCGCTTCGCGTTTGAATCTGGCTCGCCCCTTCGTATTATGTCTGCACTCCGAAGGAAATTTGGGGACGATTACCAGGTAGTGACCACATCGTCCAGCGGCTCGGGCTTGCAGCCCCAGGGGCCAGGCCAGGACCCGCAGCAGCAGCTTGTGCCCAAGAAGAAGCGGCAGCGGTTCGTGGACAAGAACGGCCGGTGCAATGTACAGCACGGCAACCTGGGCAGCGAGACGAGCCGCTACCTCTCGGACCTCTTCACCACGCTGGTGGACCTCAAGTGGCGCTGGAACCTCTTCATCTTCATTCTCACCTACACCGTGGCCTGGCTCTTCATGGCGTCCATGTGGTGGGTGATCGCCTACACTCGGGGCGACCTGAACAAAGCCCACGTCGGTAACTACACGCCTTGCGTGGCCAATGTCTATAACTTCCCTTCTGCCTTCCTCTTCTTCATCGAGACCGAGGCCACCATCGGCTATGGCTACCGATACATCACCGACAAGTGCCCCGAGGGCATCATCCTCTTCCTCTTCCAGTCCATCCTGGGCTCCATCGTGGACGCCTTCCTCATCGGCTGCATGTTCATCAAGATGTCCCAGCCCAAGAAGCGCGCCGAGACCCTCATGTTCAGCGAGCACGCGGTGATCTCCATGAGGGACGGAAAACTTCACGCTTATGTTCCGGGTGGGCAACCTGCGCAACAGCCACATGGTCTCCGCGCAGATCCGCTGCAAGCTGCTCAAAGTAAGTGCTCCCCGCCCCTTCCCCACCCCGAGACCTGCGTCCCCCAAATCCCGGGAGGAACTCGCCTGAGAACCAGCCCGGGCCCCCTCCCCTGCCTCTACCTATCGCCACAGGTAAACTTCCTTTGGGGGCTCGGGGGTTGGAGGACTGGGCAAAGAACGCGGTTAACAGTTCTGTTCTTTTCCCCACGCACTGTCGTGCTCTTGTTTATATTCGTCATTTCGGATATGCTTGATCACTTTCTGGACTAGTAACACTTGAGAACTGGTGTTGGCTCCTGGAGCCTTGAGGGCAATTAGTGCCCTGTTTGCCTTCCTGTCCTTGTTGCTTTGCTCTTCAGAGCGATTTTATTTGTTGTCGACACACTGTCCCATTCAATGCGAGGTACTAGAACTCACCTGAACAGCTGTTATTTTGAAGAAATAGGTGCTGAACTTGCCTCAACTTTCACGAGGGGCTTTTCTTATTTTTTTCTTTTCTTTTTTTCGCCCTAATAATATTAGGAGGCGGATTACTCCTCTAGACCCAATGTCTTGAACTTTATCTTTTTAACAAACACACAGACCCAGGAAGCAGATAATGAAGTGGAAGAAACCACACTTGGTTCTTTTAAATTTTTATTTTTACTAAATATTTTCCTAGAGACCTGTTCTATGAAAGCTTGAGTGCTTTTCCTGTAGAGCCTCTTGTTAATTTTATTCTTAATTGCCTGTTTCTATGAAGCCTTTGTCAATTACAGATTTCACTTGAAGCTTTCAGCATCCATTAAAGAAGATTGCTTCCTACCATCAACGGTGTAAATGCTAAAACAAATTGCACATGGAGTGGTTATTAAAGCAAGGTCCGTCTAGTCGTTAGAGGGCACCACCACAAACAAGAGAAGTCCTTCTTAATCACTCATCCAATTAGAATATGGGAAGGAAGGCTTAAAGCCCAGTTGTTTGTCTCTGTGTGTGATTTACAATTCATATTCCTCCCCAGAGGTATTTTTCTCAGTAGTTTTCAGATGTTCATAAATTGAAAAAGATGACCTTAAAGAAATAGTTCATACAATGAAAAAGGTTTATCTGAGATTGCATAGAGAACTGAAGCCAGATTCTGAATTTCGTATTAATAAAATGAAAATCTGATCTCAATATTTGAGATTTTGCCTTTTAAATTTTAATTTCCACTCCACAAGTATATATTGTTTTACACAGCCCCAACTTAATGTTGTAGTTAAAAGGGATTCCATGTGCTTTTAAAAGTTTTGCTCTTATTACATTTTCATTATTCACTTACAAGATCTTACCATAATTATCCTTGACCAAGTTGCTCAGTGAAGTGTTTAAATTAAAGCAGTTCACTTGTCCTGTCACTTCATATTCTATGTATATTTACTGTGTTACATACAGTAAATAAAACAAATTTTGTATACCATAGTGGATAATTATCAGCCTGGTTCTGATGTAAATGTTCATTAAGGTAACTATGAATAAATAATTTGGGTAGATCATATTCATTTATAATTAATTTCAATGAACTGCATACAACTTTTAAAATTTTTAACTTAGTGTATTGTTATTGACCACTGTTTGAACCAAGCAGTTTGTCAGATCAAGCTGAGCAGTTGTGTTGTAGGTATGTTTATTACAATGGTAATTGTATGTGTCTGTATCTATGCTTAGACCACAATATAGCATTTCTTCCTTTAGGTTAGGCCTACTAGGCAGATAGGAACACTTTGTTATTATAGTGGCAAGGTTTCTGTTCAAGGAATCTATGTTTATGTATCACTCTGAGACTTACTGAAGAGGAGTTTACCATATTAATTTATGTAATGGAAATTGAAAATTAGACATTAAAAGTTATTTATAGGCACTCTGTAGTTTTTTAAACATATAAGGTTATTTATTACAGATGTTTTTTCCAGACAACATATTTTTGATGTTTATAGCTGTTTTTACATTTTATTTCAACAAAACCAGTCATAATTAGGATTAACCTATATATTAGTTTTTGTTTCTTTTTTTTAAGGCAAAGGTTTTTTTAATGCAATGATTCTGAAGCACCCAGTCTCTACACTGGTGCAGGGTACTGATAATAATTTTTCTGTCTAAAGAAATATACAATATATACCATAAAGAGTGTCCTAATTAAAAAGATGAAAGATTTATAGTGTTGACAAATTTGGAGCAAGGTGCTATATTAACACAAGGTGATAAAAACATCTGATTAAAATAATATATGTAATATTCTTATAAAGTCTTTTACTTTTGATTTGTTAGGAAGATGTAAGTGCTAGAAGTAAACATGATTTACCTGTGGCATCGATTTATATTTAAACAAAATTATAGTGAATTTCTCCCCTGCTTTTTGTGAGGGGAAAGGGTTGATCCGTGGGTAACTCTTCAGCTAGCCAGGCAGTGTAGTTTGTTCAAAGTTCATCTTTCCTGTAGCCATGGTAATTTAAGTGAATTATTGTAGTTCTCATTATTCCTTAGACTTCGTTAAAAAGGAGTCATGTCTTATTGGGGAAATAATAACATTCAGCAAAATCAGAGGGGAGATTTGGCTTTAACAAGTTGCTCTCATTTTCTCTTAGGGACTGAGATGGAAGTGACCTAAAACAGTCAACTGTATTTTTAAAGAGAAGCTATACCAAAATCTTGAAGTAATAATATGTCCCTATCAGTTTTATACATTCTTCTTCTTATATATTATACACAATTTCCCCCTTTTAACCTCCATTTGGCAGTTTAAATGCAAAGTTTATGTGTCTTTAATGCCGAATGTGTAGAATTTTTAAGGCAACAAAATCCAATATAATATTTAGTACTAGTAACTATAGGGCATGTATGCTTTTCCTGTCACCTAATTTAATTTTAATAATTTTTTTCTATTGTTGTTTTCTTATTTGATAAATAAAAACTTTCTTTACATAAATATAAAAGTTCTATTTACAATTATCAAGCACTTTTTGATTCTTGGGAAGACAATAAGAACATGGGTATAGCTTTCTAATGCTTGTTGTTATGAAATTTTTCATGTATGATAGTTTTAAAATGCCTAACTTTTGTTGGAAGTTTTTTGTAAAACTTCTCTGCCTAATTTTTAATTATGCTTTTCATTTATATGAAAGCACTTTTTATTTCATCTCTATTCCTGTCTTCCAGCCTTACAAATACTAAAATTTCTTTCAGTAGTCAAATGTAGATCTTTAAACTTTATGCCTGGAGGGGTCAGACCTTATTCTACTCAGAAAAAAAGAAAGTATATTAAATAAAAATCAAAGACTATAGTTTGAAGTTCCTGATTAAAATCTGTGATTGAATTATAAATATAGATGTAGGCAGCTGTTTTAAGATGAATATTCTTTCTTTCTTCCTCTCCTCACCATATTTAATTTTTACTTCAATTTTCCATTTGTTTTAGTTGTCTTCTTTTCATTTTATGCTTTACTCAGGAAGTAGGGACTAACTAGTATCATGGCTATGCTAAGTTAATGTGTCATCCAGTTGAAAGTTTTATAAAAATGCCTGGATTAAGACGTTGAGACCAGTAGCTGTAACGTTGAACCCTATAGTTTAGTCCTGGGTTTAAAGGATTTGGAAGTCTTACTTACTCCTTTCCATCAACCTAATAAGAATGGTTGATTGACCTAAACATACAACTTGTTAGGGCAAGAATTAATTACTATTCTTTGATACACTGTTCAAGAAATGACAAATTTATTGTCTCAATGACATCATATATATGGTTATATTCATCCAGCCAGTACACAATTTTTTACATAAAGTAAACATAAAATAAACTATGGTTGTGTTCATATTTTGAAACCAAAAGATAAGGAATAATTTTCTGGAAGCATAATCTTACTTCTTTATAGTTCTACTTATTGCCAATAGTCATCCTCTTTCTTTCCTAGAGGTCAGCTGCACAATCCTTACCTTTCACTTGTCAAAAGTAATAGAGTACATTCCTTTCCTCTTCTGACATCAGATATGTTATTTTTGTGCTCACTTTTTAAATCCTCCACATGTATATATATGTAAAATACTCCAAATTGGATGTTGTCTTGTTTCTCCATATGACTATTATCAAGTGCAGACACAATTTAAAAAATGGTTGTCTGAAAGACCATTAAGCTCTTTATCCTCCAACATTTTGCTAATCTAACCACAATGATTCCAGAATCACAGGATTCCTGCAGTTTTCTCATGTATTTATTGGTTTGTTTTAATTTCATTTCTTGCACTTAAATGTGATTATGTTTTTGACTTAGTATGATCTTAATTTTATAATTAAGACTCTTCACCAATTGACTGTGGCCAATTTGAACTTTACTTTTAATATTGATACAATTATTTACCTTCCTTTACAAAAATAAAATCCACAAATGAATATCTATATTTTTAAAAAGCCCTGTTCTTCTGACCATCACCTAGGCCATTAGTAAAAATACTCAAGGGGTCTAAGGCTGAGTACCTCAGAATGCTCAGGAGCTAGGTCTTATATTGGTTTGTGAGTTCTTTATGTAGATTCATTATATCCTTAAAATTAGCACAGTTCCTATTTATTCTACCTTTTCCCTCTCTGACACAAGTATCCTAATTCTCTAATAAGTATAGAACTTGGGTTCTTTTAAAAATATATAATTATTATTCTTTTTAAAATAGTAGTAATATATTTTGTTTGATTTGGTTTTTTTTTTTTTTTTTTTTTTTTTAAATTTTTAATGTGATTCCTGAAAAGTAAAGGTTGGCTTGTGCTCAGGGAAGAAAAAGTGAACAGAAATCAGGGGCATAAAGACCCACAAATAAACAGCAGTAGGTAAGAACAAATGACAAAGAGAAGAGGAAAAAGCATTTGATAGATTGGAGAGTATTTGGTGAGTAGGAGGAAATGTGCAAGTAGGGTTACAAAGCCTGTCCTCAGTTACTATAAATGCCACAAAAGGCCCTCAAGGAATTAATAAAGCTGCTCTTTCATTTGAATTGTATGAAAGCCTCACATAATCTATTATAAGATAAATTACATTGCATTCTATAAGAAATGTTCTTTTCATAAAATTGAATATTTTTTGTGTTAATTGTATCAGCAATAAAAATCCTTATTTTGGACTTGACTTTGGATCATAGGTTTTCCACCTGAGTATTCATGGAATTTCAAGCTTAAGGAGTCCAAATAAATATACAATGTAATTGTAGACAATCCCAATAAACTTCTAGGTTTATATTCTCCTCTACCTGACTACTTAAATTTTGGTTTGGGCACCAAAGCCATTGCCATAACTACTTTGCGTTACAAGGTACTTTTGTTCCTGATCCTGGTACCTGTGTTTGGCTCACTTCCCAATGTTAGCTGCCAGATATTACTCTGACCTCATTCCATGTAATTTTCTTTATGACTGCAGCATATATTCAGCATGCACACACACACACACACATATGCATATTACACATATAAAGAGAATAAGTGAAATTACAGTTAAAATGGGGAGGTGGTAGGCAAGAATGGCTTACTCTCTCTGTCTTAGCTTCCTTTCCTTTCCTTCCCAGACCACTGACCCTGTGGGCCCTTTTCCAGCAAGAACCTGTGAAAGGTGATGAGGCATGGATCAAGCTTTAGAATATGATAGAGGTAAATGTCTAGTATCAGACAGTAGTGATTAAACATGTTATTCAAAATTCCCTAAGCCTCACTCCAAGCTAGGAAAGAACACAGTTATAGATTAGAGATGGGAGAGAGAGAGGGGAACAAAGATATGGATTACATTGGCGAAATGTGGCCTTGACAAATGAATGTGGACACTTGGCCACATATCTGCCAGAAGGAAGGGAGACAAATATGGATCAGCTTGTGCCAGGGCAGTACTAAATTTGTATCCTAGGGTCACGTATGTATATGTATGTGTGTGCTTGTGTGTGTGTGTGTGTGTGTGTGTGTCTGTCTGTCTTCTTCTGTCTTTGAATAAGCCCTTAACAGTCACCCTCTGTCATATGAAGGTTGTTTGTCTGCAAAGTACATGACAATGATGGTCCCTTTAGACACCTGTGACTTTTGATTCTGTTTCCATCTGTAGTCAGAATTGTAGTTGATTATCTTCTAGGCCTCTTTTGGGGCTCTCAGGAAGTTCTAAGTCCTTTGACATGAATTGCTTCTTTGAAATTAGTACAAACAATGATAAAATGAGGCACAAGTCTTGAATGCTACACATAGGCCATTTACATATAATGAAAATGTGAATAATTGAAATATTGGTATTAAATTATATATATATATATAGATAAATAACTTCAAAATTATTGCCACAACCAAAATTGTACAGAATTATCAAAAGATGCCTGATGTTCACATTATAATTTTTTGGACAGTTAGTTTAAACAATTAATTTATTTAAACAAATTTTGAACTCTAGATTTTTTCAATTTTTATAACTCCTAGAATTTGTTGTAATGCAATCAACAAGAATTACTAAAATGGTGGAAAGACCTTTATTTCCTTCCCAAGATTCTATAAAACTGAAAATAGAAGTTGTATGGAAGTCATTTTCAAGCCATAGTTTTTTCAAATTGTTGTCTAAATTTTTAGAATTAATAATTTTTATTCACTGTCTTTCTTTAAACATCTTTCTTATTTATTCCACAGTTCTTGTGATTCTAAATAATTCTCATGAAATAAAAGTCAAACAGTAATCAACTTTTTAGAAATTTAATTTACTGCATTAATCTTAACTTTTAGCAATCACTTTGAATTTGAAAATAATTTAAATGATTGTTGATCTAGACCATATGAATTTACACATTTGTATCTAGAAAACAATCCTGGTTCTATGTTTCCTTGGGAATTAGAAAGTTTATAAAGCTGAAGGAGATAACTACATCATTAACAAATTGCTCTATCAATGGAAGGTTTCTTATAATACCATGACAAAATGAAGAAAGGTTACATTGTTTTTAATCTAAAAATATTCTGCATATTATCAAATATTTCTGGGTGAAATATGGTAGTTAATTGCTCAATAATATGAAGCTGATGGAATATCAGTGGTGCCAATTATTACATACTCAAGTTACAGAAGAAAATTGATTTTATAAAGACACATACATAACTCCTCTTTATTTTTTCTTTCACTTTCATATACATGTATGTATCACAGTTCCTGAACAAACATTCAAACATTCTCTCCCTCCACTTACACAAGTTGAGATTTAAAACTAACACATCGGCTTTTTAATTTTTTTCCCCCTCCTGTAAATCCCCAGAATTGCACCAGAATTAGGACAGCCTAGATTAGAATTATTTAGAAGTCTAGAGTAGAATGTATGTGCTTCTGAAAATGTCTTTGGTAAGCATGTATAGCTTTTGAGAGCTTCAAAAGCATGTGACTAAACACTGCTAAGATAACTTGGCTGTAGTTGGAAGCTCAGACTTCAAACAATTCTAGCATTCCATGCACCTGCCTTATTAAAATTGCACCCTTCGCTTTTGACCTGAGCCAAAGTCTATGGAGTTTCAGTGATTAAGAGGCTCCCCAGTATACTACAAAGTCAAAGAAGAAGAAAAAAAATCAGGGAGGTGAACATATTAATAGTTGAAATATTTGGTGGCCTAATATAAAGGAAGAAAGACTTGGAAAATAAAATTGTAAATATGTGTAGCACCTCTATCATTAAGGTTAAATTATATAGTATCCACTGGAAAATAATTTTCAATGCATATGTAAAGAATTTCACTTATCTGAAAAATATATAACCATTGAAAGCATGCTTCCCAAAGTGTCATATAATAGGAAGACCTGGATAGGATAAAAAGCATTTGGGTGGGAGGGTAGAGATAGGGTAATTTTGAGTACAGGTATAATTTTGAGTGTATAAAGCAAATATTTAAAATCAGAAGGTATATTGAGGCTAAATGGAACAGATCTATGCATATTTAAGCCAAAATTACTTATGTCTGAATAAACTACTTTGGTAAAAATAAAACATTTCTTATTCCAAGTTGTCAACTTCCTGGTAGCCTGACTGTTTCTGGGCCACTTATTTCCATAGGTTGTTAAATGATTAGGGAATGCAAAATGTAATAGCTTACTCTAAAGCCTTTTAGAATGAAGCACAGGTATAAATAACAAATGTATGAAAAAGGAAGACAAATTTTAGTATTTGTGCACATATATAATACTTAGGAAAATATATCTTCTTTGGGGAAAATTATTTTAGAACAAATGAGAAATTGAGTTTTTAAAACAGTTATTATTGTTAATAATGCTATGTAGTTCAGGAAAAGCAGAACTTAGAATGGTCAGCAAAAAGACCCATATTAATTATACACATCAGAATACCACCTTGTGTTCATATAGCACCTGTTTCTTAGTAGGTGAGAGAACAATGTCACAAGGTTTTTGTTTTTGTTGTTTTAATTTTGTTTTGTGTTTGGCATTTATTTTGTTGTATTAATCAATACTTGTTATACAACCATGTAGTTTCAAAGACGTTGGTCTCATTTATGTTTTACTAATTTGAGAATAGATTTAGAAATACAGGTGACTCAAAAAAGCTCTTTTGGGAGCTTTTTCATGCTGTCTTGGAAACGCCTAGTTTTCTCAAACATTGGTTGCTAGAGCTGCTGTTTTAATTTTTGCACCATCAGATTTTTCCATGGCTCTTTTATTTGTTTGTTTGTCAGCAATCATTTTTTTTCCTGGTCTTCTTTTTTCAGCTACACACAAGTTAGAGAGAAAAATAGTCTCCCTTTCATTAGACTATTTCTACACAAATAGTATTCCTGAATATTTCTAACTGCAAAGTAGCCTCTCTAGTTGACTAATTCTCCTGTTGAAACTCTTTGCAACAATTGTTGCCATAATAAAGCACCACCAATTTGGAACCCTTCATTCTGTTTTGCCACAAAGGACATGTTGCTAAGCCACATTTCTCAGTGTTTTCAGATTCACTTACTGCATGTAAAAAGCCAATGTATTTTTTTTTTTTTTTTGGAACTCTTAGAGTAAGAATTTTTCTTCAAACAATCATTTCATTGGACAGACCAGTCTTACAGATTGTTTTGTTATTAAATTAGTTTTACATGGAATATGTTAAAATAGATTCATCAAAGTCCCATTTGACCAGCAGCATGCTCCCCCTTGCCCCCATTTTTTCTGTGCTTAATCCTAACTACCCAGCCCTTATTTTACCACCATAATTACATAAACATGTATGTTTGCTTGTACATGATTATTATATATGATAGATATGGAAAATAAAATGAAAATGAAGAGAAAAGAAAGATGAGTAAGTTCACTCTCACGGTTTGCTAATTTTTAATAGTCATATTTAATTTTCTTATAGAGTCCTAGCATGCAAGCAGTTTATTGAATTAAGCTTCAGATTGATTTATACCAAAACTGAATGCCACTACCTTAGAAAGATTTTATTAAACTGTTTCTCAGGTATAGTTTTTTTGAAATTGCATTTTGATTAAGGAAAGTTCAATTTAGTACAATTTTTCACTGTGTTTTAAAAGTCATGAAATGACAGAGAAGCAAATATTTATAATGAGGTTTATTAGTAGGAGTTTGAAAACCATTAGCTAACAACATCTGCCTTTTATTTTTATTATGTAAGCTCTTGTGTACATAACATAGCTTAATATGAGAACAGCTTCACTCTTCTATTTCATTTTATATGTTACTTTTTGAAAGTCTGGAAAATAAATTGTTGTGTTTTCCTTTTTAATAATCAGTAAATCTCTTTCTAAATGATGGTCAATCTTTGTCAGCTTTAAGAAACTCTGTAAGAATTGGCTACTTATTGATTTGCTTTGTTGAGAGAAAAAATATCTGGCATGCAATGAGTTATTCTGCAGTGATCGCTGTCAAGCAGCAGCACACGCACACTCAGTTCCACAGTTTGTGCTAACAACCATTGTTGGACCAGGCATTTCTCCAAAGCTCATGAGTTAGGGAATGGTAATTATAGCAAGTTGTGTATTATAAATAATGCATGTATGTTCCGCATGAGCTATGTGGGATTTCGGCCCATTTGCTAGAACATAGTTGCATAATGATTTGTTTGGATTTTGTTGCAGATGATTGATAGTGCAGAATGTTGGCAATGATGTAAATTACTGTTGGGCTGCCTTGAAAATTTCAGTACAAGTGGTGATTTCTTCTCTTTTTCTGTGTGCTTGTCTAGTCTCGGCAGACACCTGAGGGTGAGTTCCTTCCCCTTGACCAACTTGAACTGGATGTAGGTTTTAGTACAGGGGCAGATCAACTTTTTCTTGTGTCCCCCCCTCACAATTTGCCACGTGATCGATGCCAAAAGCCCCTTTTATGACCTATCCCAGCGAAGCATGCAAACTGAACAGTTCGAGATTGTCGTCATCCTAGAAGGCATTGTGGAAACAACTGGTGAGTAAAAACAGATATGACATAAAAACTTTCTTTATACCATAATGACATTATATGATATGCACAATACCTGTCATGAGTCGGGTGAAATGACTCAGAGTTTACAGTAATGAAAGTAATGATTTGACTTTTATTTCTTTGTAATATTAAATCGACACCATTTTGAAAATTAAAATGTACTGTTTTGATGGTTACACACATAATATTAACTCAGGAATATTCACTGTAAAAAAAAGTGAGATGACTTCTTGTAAATGATTATAACGTTCTATTATAATTACAAACTTGACTTTCTTATAATCATGATTTTTCTTTAAAGATTTAAGGCTCAAAAAATGTATGGTAATTAGTGAGCAGCCTGAATTCAGCATGCATATTCCAGCCTTGGGGATGGTGATTTGGGGTGTCATTGATAGAGCTTTGATATCCACTATGTGCAACCTCGGTGGAAAATTCCGTGTGTGTATGTCTGTATGTGCTGTGTGTGCTAAAGCAGCATTTTAATTTTGAAGTGGGTCAGTGGATTTCCCCAGCTGAACCTTGACCAAAATTTCATTTCGAAAGGAGATTTTTACTCTTTTTCTGCTCTCGTATAGCTATGTGCTGAATGTTCTTCCTTAAGATGCAGTATAACATTGGTATGCCCCAAATACCATTTGCTATTGTCTGAGGACAGTTAAGTTGACAAAGGAAATTAGCAATAGTTATGGGCATATTATTTGGGGCTTAAACATTGCCCAGTTAGTTTGGAACCTACTGGATGTCTGAGATTAATAATGTAGTATCCATATAATTGAATGTATACGTACGTGTGTGTGTGTGTGTGTGTGTGTGTGTGTGTGTGTGTATTTTGAGTTCTACACTTTCTACAAGTACTGAGAAGACAAGAAATATTTTAGCTTTTAATTGTTTTCTACCAATATCATCTGAATTATATCATGCTAATGATTATGTATAAACTATAGCAATATTGAAATTCGCACTGGCAATACTATAGATAAATTCAAGCTTTATACCAAGGTGGAAAGTCTTTGATCATGTAACAGTCAGTACTATCCAAGGAACAGGGGGGAGGCAAGCCTTTGTAATTTTAGCATGTCTGTCACATAACACCTATCTGAAATTTAGGCAAGATATTTACTCTCTTAAAGCTTCCTTTACTTCTCTTCAAAGTGAGGACATTATGAAAACCACCTCAAAGCTTCTTGTAGTATTTTAAACTGAAGCACTATTATTAGTTAGTTGATGTAACTTTCTATCATATTTAGCATTAGATAATAATAGTGCTTCAGTTTAAAAATTATGATTTTAAGGACAGTGAAAAAAGATTTAATGCATTCATCTGTGTATGAAATTTTATTTCTGCATACTATTTTATGATTTAAAGCTCCCGTTCATTTTTTTAAACTTATAATTGAAATAGTATAATATTTTAAAAAATACCATACATTGGTAAAAAGTATAACCAATTTATAAAGGCTCTTAGTCCAAGAAATCTTTAAATTTCCATTTTTATTGATCTAATTAAAGTAGTAATGTATTAGGGTTTAAAAACAGATGTTGCCATTTATATTGGTTTATTTCTTATAGCATATGGTTCTTTCTTTCATACAACTGCTTATAGTTTACCAATTGCTTATGATTCTTCTCGTCACTGACAGGAATGCATTTTTGTTTCACTTGATGGCCTTAAAAATGTTTTATTAGATCGATCTACTTATCTATCTAGCTATACATTCATTCTTTCCTGTTTTCCCTAAATACTGTATATATTTGTTAAGAGTGAAAGTGTTTTTCTATAAAGTCACAGTCAAAGATGGAATAGTTCTTCAATCTTATTTTGTGTTTCTTAACCTTGATATACTTGAAAAATTAGGCCAGGTATTTTGTAGAATGTCTCTCAATTTGGATATGTCTGCGGTTTCCTTATTCGTTCTTTTGAATTTTAGCTCCTATATAGCATCTTAAGGGAATATCGAAGCAGGTTATTTGTATATTTTACCTATTTTTCAGAGGATCATGGTTGGTACACAATATTCTACATGATATTATAGTTTTGTAACACAAATTATTTATTAGAGTTATAGATGTTTTTTACTACTTCCTCCCTCCTGCCTTAAAAAAAGAAATAAGCTGGAAGACAATACTTTCCACAGAAAATGTGAAAACTTGGCTGGAGATTGAATTTCTTATTTAGAGATTACCTTTTATGGAGAAGAGATTAAAGTCCACTTCCTCTTAACCTCTTAATTAAGCCTGTTTTCTAGCTCTAATATAGCAAGATAAATAAGAAAAACATTACTTATAATTTATAGAATTTACTTTGTGGAAAATTTATCTGACATTTTGTTTGTGTGCATTCCCTAATTAAATCCCACACTGTTCAAACTCTATTAAATCTATGTATATTTCCAGACCTCCCTGAGCCCGAACAAAGACATTTTTATGTCCATTTGATCATTTAAAATTTTACTGAGACTTAAAATTTAGTTTCATCTTTAATGATGTTTCCTTCTCTATCCTTTCATTCATAATAAACTTTACTTTCTCATAATATGTATTGCCTAGAACAAGACAAATATGATCTTTTGGGATTGTTTCAGGGAACTAGAATGCTGTGTTTACATCTTACTAAAGAATAAACTTTTCACTACTTTGTGAATAAGGTTAGTTGATGTAGCTTTCTATTGTATTTAGCATTAAAAACAGCTTGTCATCATTCAGCAACTAATTTATTAGATAAGTATGTATTGAACGTATGTTGTGTGCTTGAAAGTATGTAAGCTGCTAGAGATATAGTAGTGACCTGGACAGACAGAATTTCTTTCCTCAGGGGGGTTGTATTCTAATTGGAGGTGGCAGACCACAATACCCAAATAAATAAGGGAAGTATCAGATAACATTGTTGGGGACAAAAAAAAAAAAAAAAAAACTCAGGAGGCTGAAGTGGAAGGATTGCTTGAGCCTGGCTGACACAGTGAGACCCTGTGTCTAAAAATAAATAAATAAACAAACAAAAAACCAAGGTGATGGTATAGGGATAAAGGGTCCCTGTAGGCGGCTTTAGGCTAATAATCAGGGAAGGTCTGAAGAGTGAAGAGGGAACACTTAAGCTGAGACCTGACTATCCAGAAGGCCCTTCTGGGCCGGTCTGGGGGAAGAGCGTGGCAGACGCTGTGGAACAGCTGGTGTAAGGGCCCTGAGTTGGGAATGAGCTTAATTTATTCTGGGAACTAAAAAAAGGTGGAGGTGGTTGTAGCAGAATGAGCCATGTGGAGAGTGGGGTGAGAAGTCAGAGAGGAGGAAGGGCCCTATCTGCATTCTAGATGGTTTTATTGCACCAGTAGTAAGTGTTAGGATTCCATTAAAACGTGGAGCCTGTATTTATATAAAGAGTAATAATTTAGTAATCTCAAAGTGTATACAACAAAAGAATCCGCTTTTTACCTATAGTGGGTTGCATGTAGTTAATTTAAAAATTAGTCATTCTGAATGTCTTGGAAATGCATTCTGAGACACTCTGATGTCTCAGAAATGCATACAATTTTAGACAGTTCCCACTTTTGTATTAATTGTATCCCTCCTTTACCCTCCTACCCTCACACCCCTACCTAATATCTTCGTTCACAGCAGTGTTCCAGTGGTAAAAATCTTCTAATTTCATTTAGTTTTTGTTCATTCCCATTGCTGTGGTCTCAGCAGGAGTGGTGTGGCAGGAGGGAATTGAGAAATTAGCTTTCTAATTTCCTTGAAAGTTTCAGCTTTTCAGCTCAGGACTCAAATGTTACTTTCCCCCACTTTTTGGGAAGTACTCCTCATTGATCAGACACAGGTTTGTTGCCTGCCTTGCTTCAGATGAGTTGGATTTTCACTCTCAAGGTTTGTCTCTTCATTAATAAGCTTTGCACCTTTGCTCATGTGCAAATTTCAAAACTTTGAGTGAGTAGGTTACCTCTCACTCTTGCTCTCTTTGCAGCTTCTCCCAGGAGAGAGAGCACTGCTAGAGGCAAACAAAGCATTGCAGATTTGGCTCATTAGAACTCCATGCTTTCAAACTTCAATCTGGTTTCTGCTGCTATTTGGCAGTCTTTTTAATTGTCTTTTCTGTACTCTCAGGCCTGCTCCCCCATGGGATCTATTTTAGACCTTTTCTCTCTCCGTTCCCAGTCCCAGCTGTCCCATCCCTGCCTTGGCATGTCATCTCTCCACCTAGTCTATTAAAAAGAATGTGACACTTCAATTTTTATACATTTCTTTATCTCTATTCTTTTCTCATAGTTAGCTTCTCGTTCTCTTTCCTGGTGTCTGTGAGGAAAAGTACCTATTCTTTTCCAAA
Source organism: Ateles fusciceps (assembly GCA_036589455.1). Lineage (NCBI taxonomy): Eukaryota > Metazoa > Chordata > Mammalia > Primates > Atelidae > Ateles > Ateles fusciceps. The sequence continues at coordinate 7,938,923 of JAZHEH010001266.1, read as the reverse complement.
ACCTTGCCTTTTATAGCTACAAATGTTTCTTATGCATTGCTTTCTACCACCTATGACTCAAGCTCCAATTCTTAGCATCCCTGACATCTAAAATACCATTGACTCTTTGTATTTGCTCTGAAATATTTTCAGTTCTTTCCTACTGGACAAAAATAAAACTCTATTATTTGTTTGTCCCTTTATACACTTAAGGGTCTTCCTGAAATTCAGACACACTACATTCTCCCCCACTCTCTCTCTCTTTTTCTTTCTCTTTATATTTTTCAATTGTTCCATATATCCTACATCCCTGCCTCTTCCTGCTCCTCCTCTCTCCTGTAAATATTTTCTAGTTTTTCCTTTCTAGTCTAGATATTTGCTTTTTTAGTGAATTCACAAAGTGCTCACAAATCCACCATTTCTTTTATCTCCAGCTATGAAACTCCCCTCCAGCTATGGTCCTGTATTTGTTATTTAATTTCGAAACCATTTTTTTCCACTTGAATGCCACTATTTTAATTCAAAGGTACCTTGTCCAAATACCAAATCATCAACTTACCCTCAAATTATATCCTCATTCAGAAAGTTTTCATCTATTAATGGTAGCTTTTTTGTCCTGGTCCCCTGCTTTTAAATTTAGTGAATTTGTTCATCCAACAAATGCTTATTGAGCAGATACTATAGGCTAAACAATTCTAGACTTTAGGGAGCAGAGTTTGCAAAACAAAATTCCTGCGCTATGTGGATACTTATGTGGGATACAGACAAAGACAGAATGAAGTGCATCATCTAGAATGTTAGAAACTGATAAGTGGTATGGAAAAAAAAATGCATCAATTGAAGAGGGATTGGGAATGTAGGGAGGTCAGGGAGGCTGAGTTAAATAGGTGGTAATTGAGCTGAAACTCAGTATTTTGAGCAAAGCAAATATTAATAACTCGGAGGAGAACTTTCCAGGTAGAGGTACCAGCAATTACAAATGCTCCAAGGGGCAGGGTACCTGGCTACAACTCCCTGTTAGTAATACCTCTTAATTCAACTCTTCCTTTTTGAACCCACATCATGGTACTTCTAAATCACACAAGTTGTCTCAGAAATGGATTTAGTACCTGGAGGATCTCTGTTTGCATGCAGATAGCATACTACTGGCTGGTAAATTTGTGTACAACATTACTTCCATAATATACTTGTGTTCAAAGCCCCTTATGATGGCTCCATCAAAATACACACATTTCTTATTGAGAAAATTAGGCTGCCTTTCTTATGGTATTGCTCATACACTGATACTCACTCTTGCCTCCAATATCTGTGATTCTGTCATTTTCCATTGCCTAGGATAGGATTTCTGTCTTCTCTCACATAGCACAAGAGTGGCATATTTGTTGAATCTTCCATGAGCACTTTAATCCATAGTTTTTCTTCATACCTCATTAAAACAAAACTTTTACTATGCAAGTGATATTAAATGCCTGCTTATTATAGGAAAAAAGTAAAAATATGCAAAATATAAAGACTTTACTCTTAATTTCATCTATTGCACTGTTAACACATTTGTGAGTAACCTTCCAGGTGTTTGTATTCAGATATATCATTTTTATGCTACCTGTGCCATGTTGTAACTGGCTTTATTGTATAATCTATTGTTAATGTCTTTCATGTCAAATGACTAATTTACACCATTAGTTTTAATGACTTTACTATATTCTAGTTTATATGTTTATCTTAATTTTTTTATTATCTCCTAGTTTTGGATCTTGAGGCATTTCCTTTTAAATAAGGTTAAATACATTTATAGACTCTAGTTTCAATTTACTTCTCTCCAACTTTACTATTTTAGATAAATGCTCTGCAGATAGAATTTCTGGGTAAAGGCCCATATATCTCTGCTGGTTTGTAAAACGTATTTCAGGGTTTGCTACCAAGTGCCCATTTCTTCATGCCCTTGCCAGTAATGGACATAATTTTCTTTTCATTATTTTTTTCTCTTTGATTATTAACACTAGTGAGATTGAAATTATTGTATCTCTCTATTAGCTATGAATTTTATTTTGCAAGTTGTCGGTTAATATTGGTCATTTGCTTTCAATTCTTTTTATGCATATATTTTTCGTATCATTAGCACATTATTAGACAAAATCATATTTCTAGTAGTCTAAATACTTTTATCAAAATGTTTTTTAAATGTATATGTTTATTATATTTGTCTCACATGTTTTATGACATCTCTGAATAAACTATAAACTTCTGATATTGATTAAGGACTTTGTTTGTGGCTACTTACTTCATATGCCATAGATCCTGGAAAGTGGTAGACCCAGTAAGCACATTCGATCTGTTTGTTTATATTTTTAGCTGATTTTAATAGAGTTGCCTTCTTTTTATAAGCTTACTCTTGTGAATTTTTTCTTACAGGAAATTGATCAATAAATGTTTTTTGATTACCCATGTTATTTTAGATTCAAGATAGTGTAAGATTGATTAAGGAGAAAGTCCACAGTCCAGAGGGAGAAAGGAGCTGAACTAAATCAAGTATTAACACTGTGAACTCAAATGAATGTAAAGTTAGGCTACAGCAGGAGCCTAGATGAGTGGTCCCTAATGGATTTCCTCCAAAGGAGATCTGAGAAGTCTCTCTTGAGGACAGGGTGTGAACTGAAACCTGAAAGTGAAGCAGAAGCTCAACAGGAGGGTACAGGGGAGCTAAGCCTCTGGCCAGAGGCACTTAGTATTCATTTTATTAGGGTTGTCATAAATAATTTGGTATGATGAGAGTGTAGAACAAGTCTAGGGAAACTGACTGGAGATGAGCCTAGAAATAGTCCTGGATAATAGTTTGGACCAAATTCTCCAAGCTATAAAGCAGTTGAAGGATTTTAAGCAAGAGAACACCATGATCATATCAGCATGCTAGAAAGATGCCTCTGGCTCCAGATGGAGGATGGATTGAGTGTGGCTGAGATTGGAGATAGCCCAGGTATTAAGCTGTTACAATAGGCTTGACCAGAGGTTATTGGGTCTTTCATGAAATTGTCTGGCTCAGGCAACCTGTGACTCTTTAGAATAATTTTTAAAAAGCCCTTGGTTTCCAAGATTTTACCTGTGATTAGGGAAAAATGACCTGAGGATTCTTCCTCCCGAAGTTCTGTAGGTTACTTAAAAAGCCAAGACACCCAGATAAATAAAAATGATAAATTAAACAGCAATAACAAGCCATTGACTCTTTTCCTTACTAGTGAAAAACAGAAATTTTCTAATGAATATATCTTAGAGTAGAAGCTCCACTTGTGAATAATTGAGGTATACCTGTAATTTTCCTCTCTTAATGATTTGATAATATTTAGCTTTATTAATTGTAATTAATCATTACTTCTTAGTGATCTATCAAAAGACAGTGATCAGCAAACTACCTAGTGTGATGGTAAGTCAGGTAGTATTGTTCTGACCATTGGAAATGTTATTTATCCTTCCTAATTGCAGATTCTGGGTCTTTAGCCTATGAACTCTTCACTCTTATGGTAGCCATAATCTAAGTCAGGGGTGTCACGTTTACCTCTCTAGTTTCCCTGTTTCCACCCAGATCTCTGATTCCTCTTAAGGTAATTGCTGGTGTTTTACAAGACCTATTATCTTATCAGGTAAAAGCATTGACACATGGATGTGTATAGATTGGACATCTCAAAGTAGACTCTTCCTGGTAATTTCCATTTTTATATATTTGTAATTTATCGCTTCTTAATTGTGATTTTTTTCTCTGTAAGATATATCTTTATCAGTAATTCATAGGTCGAAACTCAAACTTTTTGGGGACACATATTCCTTTTTAATCTAAAGCAACTTTTTATGAGCAGTTCCTAAATAATATCCTACTTCATTATTTTCTTTTGATAATTGTAGATATTTTCTGCAGACTTAAAAAAATTAATACTTAAATATTGAAGCATGAAATAGGATGACTAGCTGTCTTAGTTTGCCTGAGGCTGAAAGGTTTTCCAGAACATGTGAAATTCAATGTTAAAACCAAGAAAGTCCTGTGCAAATTAGGATGGTCACTTTACTCAGCAGTCTGAGAATGTTAATTCAGCCTTCCTAACTGTCTGCCTCAATTTAATTGAGAATTTTACTCTATTGATAGTGAAATGTCTTTTTTTGCATTCAGGATTGGTGTATGCCACCATTTACTGACTTTACTTTTGTCAAGGCTGAAATTACAAAAATACATAAAAAGGATATTTGCACATATGTTATTTTCTCTAAGGTTTTCAGTGTTTTATAGAAAATTTAATTAATACAGTTCTTAGCATCTTAGGGTGGACATTTTTTATTTGCTGTGCAGGAGATTGGTATGGGTGAATTACCATACTAATGTGAAGTGGGTTGAAATAAAGTTGACACATTTGTCATGATCTGGGCTGATATGGATAAAGGAAGTCAGCAAACCTTATGGATAATCTAGTTAATTGTTAAATGTAAGCACAGGAAAATTTTAATTGGGGGACAAGCAGTTTTGGTTAAGATATGTCATAGTGCAGTGACAAGAAACTGCATAATTTACAGTAATTCATTTCCAGAGTGTTTTAAGATGAGGTCTTTGGACTACCTGTATTGTAATCTCATGGGATTCTTAATAAAATGCTGACTTGTGGGCCCTCACCTAGATTTACAGTGTTAAAATATCTGAGGTTCGTGGTCCAGGAAATGTGCATTTTTTAAAAGCACACAGGTGATTCTTAGAGCACTAAAGTATACGACTCTTCCATCTAGCAACTAGGAAAGCCTCTAGTGTTTATTGAATTAACTACTCAACTGCAATAGCATGATTTAACCTAAACCATAGGCATGTGGTAAAACTGGAAAAGAACATAGTCCTTTAAATTTCTGAAGTCTTCAGAGGTGAAGACTTGTTGTTAATTCAGACTGTGCCAATTAATGTAGCCAAATGAAAATTAATGTGGGTAGAAAACAGTAAAAATCAAGAGTATGAATTAAAATGCATTGCTATTCATTATCATAACCGAGAACAAGATGTGATATTTATTGTGGAACATTGTGTGAGGATGTGATGTAAATGCCATACAAGGATGTTAGTGCCACTTTCTGATGGATAGAATTCTGATCCTTGGAACTGCTACACACTCATGAAACCAGAACACCATGTGCAATTATTTACTGTTTCATGGCAGAGAATATCATTATGCTTACAGCAAAGTTCAAAGTGACAATTTTCATAATTTTACACAGAGACCACCATTGGTTGTTAGTCATTAAAACTAAACTATTTGAGAGCTTCCTTTTCTGGGGAAATTTTTCCAGAGTAAATAGAGATTAAATATGAATATGCTTTTAATAGGTAATGATAATGAGTATCGGATAAGCTGTCAGGTTCAGATAGAGTGAATCTCTCTTGAGAAATAAAGATTCTAGACCCAGTTTGGCACTGCCTCAATCTGATTAGTTTTAACTTTGTTATTTCTATGCCCCAGGCTCTGTCAGAAAAAGAGCTAAGATGATTTGACCCACTTGGTTCATAGCAGTGACCTTAGCACTCAAATTCCAATGGAAAATCATAGCTGCTGCTGTTATTGTTGCTGTTGAAAATAAATGTTGAATGAGACAAAATAACATGAAGTTATTTTATAAACTGGGACATCTTACTATTTATTAATGGTGGCAGCAGAGTGCCATCAGAATATTGAGAATACATCCTCTTGGGACAGGGTAGGGAGGGAAGGAAGGAAGACTCTCAATTCTTTGTTGTCCTAGGGTGGCTTACCCTAGGAGCATATTATTAATTGTGGTGATTATGTATGGAATGTATTTGCTTAGCCTTTATGTTGAAAATATACTCATAAGCCTAAGAATAACTGTAGTTCTGATCCATTCCTGCTATCCACTTCAGAGAAGAGCTATGTCTAGACCATTTTAGAGGGATGATTAGATCTTAAAGACTTTTGAAGAAAGAACATCTTAGTCTCCCTTAAATTACTGTCAAGCAATTTTTCTATATGACTCTAAATTAATTTTTAATATAATTTAAGCCCTTAATTTTATTTTACTTTACTTTCATTTCAGATTCCTTGTTATTTAAGTTGGAAAATGTCCTGTTCATATTTCAGAGCCATCTTATTCACATGTAGAACCAACTCTGTGCTATACCTTACCATTTAGATACAGGCAAAATCTGGTTCCTTGGAAACAAAATTTTCTCCCAAACACCCATGACTATAAGAGGATAAGTGTGGGAAGGGATGAGTGCATAGTTCTTTGATGACTAGAGAAGGTTTGGACCTTATGAACTAACGTACATGTATGTGTATGAGCTTTCAGCACTATTTTAGTACTTTTTCTTCACTAAGGGTTTACTTTCTGACTCATGCTCCTGATTCAGCAGTTCCCCAGAAATGGCTTCAATCCTTCAGTATTTGGCAGCACTACTTAGAGAATGTAGAGGGAAAATGATGTAGCCTCTTTGTGTGTGTGTGTATTTATTCAGATTAGCATTATCGGCTCCAAAAATGTTTTAGCATGTGTTATCTAGTTTTTTTTTTATCTATTTTTGCTTTGCTATACATTTTTCCCAGTGGCCTTTAAAAAAATGTTTCATTACCCTCCATTTTAATTTTTATACATTTTGTGCAAAGCTTCATTAAACTTATATGACTTATTTTATTCATTCAGTTAAGATTTTTAATATTTTATAGACTGTAAATTATAGAACAGTAGTGCTTTACAATAATCTTTTACACAAAAGGTCAGGTCTTTTAAGTGTTTAAAGCCAGTTTTCTAAAATTGAGGGTAGACCTTGGTCTTGAACTTTCTATGTCCCATGCTGTGCAGCACACTGATCAATTGGTTTTAATTCAGTTATTGCATATTGTTGCAATTCAGTCTAACAAGCTGAATTTATCTTATCTTCTAAATATATCTAAAATGTTACTAAATGAAGAGATGTAACAGAGCTCTCCTAGGTTTCAGGTTCTACTAGACCAGTAGTACAAATGACAATTAAAATCTTGTTTCTTGGCTGGGCATACTGGCTCACACCTGTAATCCCAGCATTTTGGGAGGCCAAGGTGGGTGGATCACCTGAGGTCAAGAGTTCGAGACCAGCCTGGCCAACATGGTGAAACCCCGTCTCTACTAAAAATGTAAAAATCAGCTGGGCATGGTAACACTTGCCTGTAATCCCAACTACTCAGGAGTCTGAGGCAGGAGAATCTACTTGAACCTGGGAGGCAGAGGTTTCAGTGAGCTGAGATGGCGCCACTGCCCTCCAGCCTAAAAAGTACACACACACACACACACACACACACACACACACACACACACACACAGAGTTTCTTATTTGAACTGATCATTCAATCTTATCTGCTTGATATGTCTTCACTGGCTTGGATATGCTTGGTAAAATCTAACATGACACCTTCAGCTTTGAAAAGCATATTTCTTACTTTATTTTTTTATAGTGAAAGCCAGAGTATTATTGGAACCAGAAAAAGTTGAGAGTTGGAAAAAAAAATCACATTTATGATGTTTTAAATCTTAGCTGTCCTCAAGTTGAATAGTATAATTGGAATGATCAAATTATAAAGATAAAATGCACCTCAAGGATAATCTAGTTAAAACCCTCCATTTTACAGAAATGGAAACTATGATTCATTTAGGGGAAACAACTTGTCTGTCTTATCAGAGTTCATTGGGGAATGACCTGGAATATGTTTGTGTGCTTTGATTCTTATTCCAGCATTTCTCTCATTACTGATGATGTTTCAGTTACTTAAAAGCATATCTTGCTTGCTCACTTTAAAATAATTTATAATGACATAAAGACTATATTTTGTTAACATTTGTCAATAATCTTTCCTATTTCTAGGGTCTAAGTTTCAGATCAGATCAGACAGTTACCTAGCTAACTAGAGAGGAAGGAAAGTCAATAGATTTTTATCTTATAGGTAGGCCTGCTCTTGAACAAAATTACAAAGTTTTTTTTTTTTTTTGCAGAAAATACACTAAAAGTTGTAGCTATTAAGACAGCCATATTATCAGTAACTGTGCATAAACAAACTATGTATCAAGCACCGTGCCAGACACTGAGTACACAACGGTGAATGAGAAAGTCCAGGGTTCTCAGCCAGTATAATTCATAATCTGGTGAGAGATAAAAATATGTACACAGGCAGTGATGAGTAGTGTAAATTGGGAAATGTACCGTGCTACTAGGGGATGGATGAGATCACAACTTAGGCTTGGGAAGAATGAGTGAGACTTGGCAAAGAAGGGGGAAAAGAATATTATCAGAAAAGTAAAGAAAGTTGGGGAGACCTCAAGTGTAAGAGAAGAGAAAAACTTGCTGTTTAAATTACTGAATGACATTCATATGGTTAAGGTAGAGTGTGTGTGAGATACGGATGTTTCAGAAGATGTTAGTAGAAGAGTAAAGGCTAGAAAACCTAGCACTTTTAGTTCACCTATGTGCACTTACTTGTAAACAGTAATGGGGGAGCCATAGATGTTTTTTTTTTTTTTTTAAATGACATAATCACAATTGCACTTTAGAAAAAAGACCACACACTGGCTGACCTTGGAGACAGTGTAAAATAGGGCAAAACTGGAGGTAGGTAGAACATTTAGGATACTGCAGCAGTAATTGAGATCAGAGATGATCCTTTATTCACTTATTGCTAGAGGAAGTTTGAAGAAGCATCCACTTTTGGCTGTGGTATAAGGGAAGAGTTGAAAACTCGAAGTATGTAACATTTAATTTTTCCCTTGACAAAGTTTCATACTTGAAGATGGAGGAGAAGACATTTAAGATGGTACAACAGTGCAGGTCTGAGGGTATGAAAATACAGAAATAGGCTGAGCATAGTGGTTCATACCTGTCATCCCAGCACATTGGGAGGCTGAGGCAGTTGGATTATTTGAGCCCAAAAGTTCAAGACCAACCTGGGCAATATGAGAAGACCGTTTATCTGCAAAAAATACAAAAATAATAGCTGGATGTGGTGCCACCTGTCTGTGGTCCTAGTTATAGGGGTGACATATATAATGGAAGAGTTTCTAAATTCAGGTTTGGACTGCAGGGTAAGGTATATGAAGAGGAGTAAGATTTAACAGTAAGGCGTAAGGCTAGAAATGTATTGGGAGTAGGCTGTGGATAGCTGAGAGAGCCAGACCTTCACTTTATGAGGCAAAACCAAAAAAGCTATCACAGATTTTTGAGCAGGAGCAGGAGATCACTGGAATCACATGTGTACTTAAGATCTCTGAGTAATAATGTGTAAAATAAGTAACAATAGTATATGTAAGATTGTCTTTCCCATTTTATTATGTTCTGTGTTCATTTTATCTCTTCTATGAGAGGATAAATGAATGATAAATATATTTAATTTTGTAAAAATTGCTTTACATTAATGGGATAAGTACATTTAAAAAACTGGATTAAATATGCTTAGTACTTCAGTAAAAATAAAGTGTCAAAATTATTATTTTTACAACTAAAGAAATACAAACATTTATATTTAGGAGAGTATTTAGATACCTAGAATGAATTTGTGTTCAAAACATAGTATTTTAAATATCCTTCAGAGTGATATGAAAACTAAATTACAATTTATAGCTTAAATTTTAATTCCAAATTATAATTAGATTTTGAAAGAAGTTTTTTTTTTTTTTTTTTAGACCAAATCTAGCTCTGTCGCCAGGCTGGAGTGCAGTGGCGGGATCCCGGCTCACTGCAACTTCCGTTTTCCGGTTTCAAGCAATTCTCCTGCCTCAGCCTCCCAAGTAGCTGGGACTACAGGCACGCATCACCGTGCCGGGCTGATTTTTTGTACTTTTAGTAGAGACGGGATTTCACCATGTTGGCCAGGATGGTCTCGATCTCTTGAACTCGTGATCCACCCGCCTCGCCTCCCAAAGTGCTGGGATTACAGGCGTGAGCCACCGCGCCCGGCCTGAAAAAACTTTTTAACAGGAAATCTGTGAAAACATTTGAATCACCCAATTATACATTTATATTTCATAATTTAAAATTAAATTCTAGAGAACACGGTTGAATCATGCACCATTTGTCTTTCAGAATTCTTTAGTAATGACTGTGAAGAAAAAATAAAATATCAGAAACTTGACACTTGTTAAATTAATTTTTTGTGTGAAGATAAAATGATGAATATTATAGTTACAGAAATTAGTCTTATAGTGACAATGTCCAATTAATAAAATACCAGGAATATCTGAGATTACACAGTGTTGTTGTGTGTGTGTGTCTGTGTGTGCCTTCTGGCTTCTGATGCACACACTTAAGGTTAATCAAGGACCATTAAAATAATAATCATGTTTTTTTTTAATCTATGCTGTTATTAGAATAGCTTAGTTCAGTAAGTGCTGACTATAGATAAATTCTGCCCTATTTTGTGAGCAAAATGCATTTAAACTGATTTAGGGAGGGAAAGGTATAGATAAATCAACTTTTCCTACAGCTCCAAAATTTTCTTTTGATGTGTCACCAAGGTCAGCCTAAGCTATTATACATTTCCTGCTCATGCAGTGGTTTTTACTCTGCAAGCAAAAGTGAGAATAGAGCATAACCTGTTGAAGAATGCTTTCCCTACACATTTCAGTTTGTGGAACTCTGCCAGCAATTATGTACCATAGGAATGAATGGTTTATTGCCTTTTAGCTTTAGCTTTGCCATTCTCCAATATAATGCGGTGTCAAATTGGAAAATGAGGATTTTTAACTGCCTGAGAGAATAAAAGCTGCTGTAAGGGTGTAAGTAAACTCTATACTACTATTATGCATGTAATGTTTAATTATAAATATAAGAAAAATGTTATGTTTTATTATATATGTATGTATATATACAAGATATATGTGTGTGTATATGTGTGTGTGTGTGTGTGTGTGTGTGTGTGTGTTATGTGTACCTATATATACCTTTGATGGAGACCTGAGACATGAAATATTTTACTCTAAGAGATTTTAATGACTCACCTGGGTTTTTAGTGTTTCCCTTGGGAGATTCTTCTCCTTCTTAATGGTGCATGTTTCAAAATAATTTCCTTAGGCATTCAAATATCTCCTTCAAGAAATGTAACTTAATTGGTATAATATCAGCTACAGCCCATTGTTTGTTTGAAAATAATCTTTCAAATTGTTACTGGTTTTGATTATATTCCCACCTTGTCATTCTCTAGTCAAAAGATAGATGGTTATTTTCTGATTTTTTTTTTTCTCCAAACTTCTATAGACTTGTCCTCTACTACTTTCTATTTTTTATATCTTGCCATTCTCCACTAACTACCCAGATGTTTTCAGAAGATATCTTTTTTTTTGAATGTTTGCTTTTTTTGGAAAATAGTAGTAATAATAGCTTCTCCACTTAACTGTCAGATTTATCCTGAGAAATGTTTTCCAGCTCAATGTGTCATTTTGTCTTCCACTTTTCATTCCTCCATCGTCCACAATTATTTAAAACCATAAACTTTCATGGTTCCACTCACAGTGTTTTTTTCTTAGAAATATTTGATAATTTTCCTGTATCAAATTTTATTTTATTAGTTCTTCAAGAAAAAAAAAAATTCTAAAATTCATATAGTACCAGAAAAGAGCCCACATAGTCAAAGCAAGACTAAGTAAAAAGCACAAATCTGGAGGTGTCACATTACTCAACTTCAAACTATACTATAAGGTTACAGCTGCCAAAACAGCCTGGTACTGGTATAAAAATAGGCACACAGATCAATGGAACAGAATAGCAAACAGAGAAATAAAGCCAAATACTTACAGCCAATTGATCTTTGACAAAGAAAACAAAAACATAAAGCGGGGAAAGGACTTTCTGTTTAACAAATGGTGCTGGGATAATTGGCAAGTCACATGTAGAAGAATGAAACATCTCTCACCTTATACAAAAATCAACTCAACATGGATCAAGGACTTAAATCTAAGACCTGAAATCATAAAAATTCTAGAAGATAACATTGGAAAAACCCTTCTAGACATTAGCTTAAAAAAAGACTTCATGACAACCATCCCCAAAACAAATGAAACCAAAAGAAATATGGGACTGAATTAAACTAAAAAGTTTCTGCACAGCAAAAGAAATAACCAGTGGAGCAAACAGACAAACCATAGAATAGGAGAAAATTTTTGCAAACTATGCATCTGACAAAGAATATCCAGAATCTACAAGAAACTCAAACAAATTAGCAAGAAAAAAAGAAACAATCCCATTGAAAAGTGAGCTGAAGACATGAATAGACAATTCTCAAAAGAAGATATACAAATGGTCCACAAACACATTTAAAAATGCTCAACTTAAATAATGATTAGGGAAATGCAAATCAAAACCACAATGCAATATATCTTACTCCTACAAGAATGACCATAATCAAAAAATCAAAAACTAGTAGATGTTGGTGTGGATGAGATGAAAAAGGAACACTTTTACACTGCTGCTTGGAATGTAAACTAGTACAACCACTATGAAAAACAGTATGGAGATTCCTAAAGAGCTGAAAGTAGATCTACCATTTGATCCAGCAATCCCACTACTAGGTATCTACTCAGAGGAAATGAAGTCATTTTATTGAAAAGATATTTGCACATGATATTTATAGCAGCGCAATTCACAGTCGCAAAAATAGGGAACCAGCCTAAATGACCATCAAAGAGCGGATAAAGAAAATGTATATATATACCATGGAATACTACTCAGCCAATAAAAAGAACAAAATAATGGCGGCATTTGCAGCAACTAGAATGGAATTGGACACCATTATTCTAAGTGATTCAAACTCAGGAATAGAAAACCTAATATCTTGTGTTCTTAAATGAGAGCTAAGCTATGAGGATGTGAAGGCATACGAATCATACAGTGGACTGTGGGGACTGGAGGAAAGGGTGGGCAGGGGCTGAGGGATAAAAGGGTTACAGTGTACAGTGCTCAGTTGATGGGTGCACCAAAATCCCAGAAATCATCATTAAAGCACTTATTTGTGTAACCAAACAGCACTGTTCTCCAAAAAGTATGAAAATATAAAAAGTTAAAATTAAAAAACCTTTATTTTACTAGTTCTTAAGAATACTCTTAACTTTCCATTTTTATTAACTTCTTTGGTGTACTCTAGACAGATCTACCAGTGACCTGAAAATTACATTAATTTATGAAAAGAGCATGAATGGCCAGGTGCGGTGGCTCATGGGTGTAATCCCAGCACTTTGGGAGGCCCAGGCGGATTGATCACCTGACATCAGGCTTGGAGACCAGCCTGACCAACATGGAGAAATGCCATCTCTACTTAAAAAAAAAAAAAAAAAAAAAAAAAAAATTAGCAGGTTGTGGTAGTGCATGCCTGTTATCCCAGCTCCTTGGGAGGCTGAAGCAGGAAATCACTTGAACCTGGGAGGCAGAGGTTGCAGTGAGCAGAGATTGTGCCATTGCACTCCAGCCTGGGCAACAAGAGTGAAAGTACATCTCAAAAAAAAAAAAAAAAAAAAGAAAGAAAGAAAAAAAAAAGAGCATGAATTACATTTATTTTAAACTGGTGTTTTTTTTTAGTGTTTACAGAATATCATAGGTTCAATATGATTTCACATTGAAAATTTGCTTAGATTGAAAATTTCTAGGATGCAGAGTTTATGCATGAGGTTAACTTTTTATTTTATATATATATATATATATATATATATATATAAATTGTACTTAAGGTTCTGGGGTACTTGTGCAGAACATGCAGGATTGTTGCATAGGTACATACATGGCAATGTGGTTTGCTGCCTCCATCCCCCCGTCACCTATATCTGGCATTTCTCCCCATGTTATCCCCTCCCCCAACCTCCCTATCCACCAGTGTCCCTCACCTGTTGCCCCCCAACAGACCCCAATGTATGATACTCCCCTTCCTGTGTCCATATGATGTTAACTTTTTAAAAATGGCATTTAGAATAGTCTTAATACCTGTGTGGTCAGTTGTAGTAGAAAAAAACTGCTGGGTTAGAATCCAGTTCTGCCCTTTACTGGTCATGCTATCTGTGCCAAAGTCATAATATTATTGAGTAAAATTTTCTTTATAACATATAATTTATAATATGTAATATATTTATTTCTTTTTTTAGAGTATATGGATAATATATTATCATGGAATTTGCTAAATAAAAGTGAAATATTTTCTAAAATTACGGAGTTTCCTAATGTGAAAAACAATGATTTTGATTAATGAAAATAGCTTAAATATTATTTTCCCCATTATTCTTATTAGTATTTCATTCAATTCTATTTCATTAGCTCTTCTGATTATAGCAAAATTTCGTTAGTATCCTATGTCATATTGCATATATGTTTAGTAAAGATATATTCTTGATTATTCATTGTGACCTCATTACTCTTAACGATAGTGTGGTTATAGCTGGTAAAATTACTGATACACTTGCCATTGTCTATTATTTACAGAAATCACCTTGTGGCTTAATTTTATCCATTTGCTTGTTGGATGCTTGTCTTTACGTATTTTTGCAGTACTTTGCTCTAGTGCTGTGATGCTGGGCAGCCATACAAATGTCAGATCTACTTTCTATTGATGCCAGTTTGGAAAGGGGATGTCTAAAATAGCATATATTTTCAAAGCTTTTGTGAGGTTACAATAATCCTCCTCCCTATTAATATACTACATGCTCGGTCTCACTTTTTGGGAATTTATGTGGTTGATTCTCGGAAATACTGGAACAAATCTGTCACTTTTAGTTAAAAAATAATTCATTATTCACAGAGTTGTCTGAATTTCCTATAGAAGAATGTAGCACATGATATTTCAACTTGCTGGTTACAAAATATGTCAGGTGATTGGGCTGTAGTATTTGGAGGAATTAGCACATGTGGTGAATTTTGGTTTAGACTGGAGTCAGATTCCCTGGTTATAATTTCTTTATGCCAAGTGGTATTTGTGGGATTCTGGGCCAGTTGAATAACTTCCCTTGGCCTTGGTATCTTCATATGTAAAATGAAGGTAGAAATGATACCTATCTTATATTTTTAGTGGGAAAGGGAAGGATTAAATCAACAATATTAAAATAAGATATTAACAATATTAAAACATGTTAGTGGGCTTAGCACATTATCTAGTACTCCAGGCCATTCAGTAAATATTAGAAATATTTACTAATATTGTTGTCATCAAAATCATTAATATCAGTTTTGAAGACTAATAGTGTTTTAACATCTGTAATATATACCAATTTCTTAAACAAATTCTCTACAATTATTAATCAAGAATGGAAATTGTTTGAAATTACAACATATTTACAAGAAAACCTTTTTAGTAAGTACCAGAAATGAAGTCTTCTCAATTTCAGCATGATTTTTAATTGACAAGTGCAGATTTCACGTGACTAGAACAAATTGCAAATAGGGTTTCTGTGTGCCATTTTGGGAGGATTACTTCGAAAATTTATATGTTTTACAATTAACTTTGCCAGCCAGATTATCATAGAAGAATTTCACTGATCCTTTAATTTTAAATGCAATGAAATGTTGTAAAGTGATAAGAGGAGAAACTTTAACTGATTAAGCCACAGTCATTTAATTAAGTTCCTTTGAACTAGACCATGAATCTGAATATAGTAGTCAGTGTTTTCATAGTACCCCTTGTAGATCTTATTTTTCAGCTGTAAGTTTAACTCCTAGTTGATTTAGGTCTTTCTTATATTGTTGTTGTTGTTCTTGTTACATAGTATTTTTAAAAGTGTTTTTCAGTACCTTACTCATTATATGAATCATCCACAGTAAAGCAGCATATTGGCTTTTAATATTTGATAACAAAAGTTAATTATCATGACTTCTCATAATCAATGAGAAGCAGAGACTGTGGACTAAGATGCTATATCTAAAGTAATACAGACTACATAAATCAAGATTTAAAAACTGAATGAATAAGAATAATGTTTCATTACAAAGCAAACTGTAATGAAATAATTTTAAAGCAGAATAACTTTCTATCAGAATACTGGATTTATACTTGCAGTAAGTTTTCTTCTAAATAACATTTATTGCATGAGTTAGAAATGCATTTGATTGAAAATAGTAGAAAATCCATCCAACCATGGCTTAAATAGTTGAGTGTTTATTTTTCATCTGTAAGGAGATGTTCAGAAGCAGGCAATCAGGCTGGTCCATCTGCTCCAGGACGTCTTATAAAGACCCAGACTCCTCCTACCCTTTTATACCATCTTAAACACTTGCTTTTCCTAGGTGGGTTCATTAAGATGGCTGCTGCACCTTTAGGTGTCATTTCAGAGTTATAAGCAGAAAGCAAGGATAACTGCTTTCTGCTTATAAGTCTGAAATGATGTAACTAAGGACCAACAGGGCTTTCTCCCGGAGAGACTTTGCCATTTTATTCAGAAAAGGACATTGCCTAGGAAATTACCCCTCCATTGCATTGGTCAGAACCACCTCCTCCTACCCCCCCGACCCTAAGTGGAAGAGGTAAAAAATTGAGTATTTTTAGTTGTACATATTTTTGATTAAATTAAATGAGTCATATAGTAAGAAATAACGAGATGGAGGAATGGACAATCTGAGGAAAAAAAAGGGAGTCCTTACTTAACCAAGTTTTACAAGTTATGCTAATAAAGCAATATAATGAAAAAGCATTATTTATATATAAAATTCCTCAAGCTTAATAATTTAAAGGTCCAAATAATACAATGAGGATGTTTAATATTTTTTTCCATAAGGGCTAACTTAAGTAGAAAAAAATAGTGGTACGGGAGTATTAAAATTATTAGGTTTAGTTATTTGGTGTTAACCTGTATTGCTTTTTAAATATGAAATAAGGCTAAGGTATAAGTAAAGAAAAGCTACATCAACTTTTTTTTTTTAGCTACCAATGAATTTTGCAAATATAAACATTAAAGTCCATATAAATATTATAGAAACATCAAATTTTATTGTACCCTTAATTGTGCTCATATGATAAGCTCTTTTCCCTTCATTTTTAAAAATATATTCTAGTTTGAATTTCATAGTTTAAAAATGCCCTTCCAGTAGATGGTTCTTCATTTATAATATATTGTCAAATCACACATTGCACTAACCTATAATTATTCCCTATTTGAAGTATGGTGAAATAAGCCTACCAAACTTTGAAATCACATTTAAAAAGTAATTTAGCTCATTTTTTTCCAAAAAAGTGATAAGAATATAATTCATTTAGACTCCGTGTTATGATTCTTATAATAATAGAAGGATGTGGAGTAAAAAAGGTTCATTTAGAGAAGACTATGATTATTATGCCTCTGAGAGTTTGAGGACAAGGTAGCCTATTCAGATAAAGAGTCATCTTACTAGAATTTTAAAAAGATGGATAGAATTTTAGCCAGCACCAAGAGCAAAGGCTTGAAGGAATGATACAGTGTGGTTTGATTTGGGTTACGTTATTGGCCCTTCTATGTGAGACAGAAAATAAGAGGTGGAGTTGCCAACTCATGAAGCCATTCAAATAGAATCTTTTGGATTAGCAAAATCCTGAACAATTTTAAAAACTCAAATTTATATGGTGAAATTTTTATGTTAGAATTAGTAGCTTTAGTTTCCTACCGTTTTTATACATTGTACCTAAGTACCTATGCCCATTTATCTGTTTTGTGAATAAGAGAATTTATCTAGTTAATTCAAAGAAAACTTTTCTTCTAAAATGTATGTATTATGTACATATTTGAGTTACTTTGAGTAAGGCAAATAACTTCTTTGGGTATCTTTTAAATATACATAACTAGTGCTTTTTGTTTATAAATGTAAGAATGGTATTTATCTATTGCCATTTTATATATTTGTTGTCATATGAAATTCTCTTTTCAAATAGGTGATAGGTGAACAGATCTTGCTCTGGAAAAGAAAAAGTGAGTTTTTGTATTCTGTACTTTTTCAAAGAAAAAATTTGATTCATTTTTTTTTAAGTGGAGGGGGATTCCAGGGTAAGCCCATGCATTCTTACATAAAAAAAAAAAAATTCCTACCAAATGAAAATGTTAGTTTATTTCAGTGGGTCTTTGTATGGTAAAAAATTATCATCATGTTCTACTGATATGTAATGCTAGCGTAGCAAATTCATTACAATGTGCCAGGGAAGAGACTAACTATGTTAAAATACATCTTTTGTTTAATCACATCATCTCCATGAGTTGACATCCCAAGTAGTCCATTAGCTGCACAATTCTGTCTTCTTTGCATTGTTTTGCTAACTGTCTATCAAAATCCAGTGTGTAGCTTTGGGCCTGCTATAAACAATCTGGCAAGATATCATTCAAAAGCATGCATTATTTACAGATCACTTGGAAGTATCAGGGATTAATCAAGGATGGAAAGTACAAAAGCATATTTAGCTTTTATCAGTGATTTATTTTAAAAGTGGGAAATAAATCAGTTGTTTACTGCATTTCTAGGAAACAGAAGCCAAGTCTGCCCAGCACAACATTAAAAAAAGCGAACTAATAAAAACTTTAGTGTTGATTTTCGGTTAACCTATTTGTATGTATACATTTTGTTTTATAAAATCTACTTTCCTTTTTACAAACTTAGAGATAAAAAGTCACTACTTATGGTAAGAACCCATTTTGAGCGTTGAAACAGATTCTATCACTGGCAGATTCTGTTTCACTTCTTTTATTACAAAATTATTTTTAGTGTCTGTAGTTGAACTATCTAACCTTAAACCTAATTCTCAAGTCAATGCTTTTTTATTAACCTTACTCTATATTAATTACAAATTTAAATTTAAAAATCATAGAGTCCTACCTCCTGCAAAATTAACCTGCAGTGTTTTCCTTTTCATTGAGATATAATAAACATTTATAATAAATAGTGCATGTTTCACTTTGTTTCCATTTTGCCTTGAAGGACAAAAATGAGTTTTCCTAGGAAAATAAAACGTAAAATAAATGTATCCTCTTGAATATTTTCATTAGTTTTAAGTTGAGGCCCTCTTTGGATGTAAGGGGAAGCCTGAGTCAGTGATATTCACTTGCATTGTCTCAGATGAATGGATGTTTATATAATAGCAATTTCTGTGAAACATTCCTCCTTGTCTTAGATTTAAACATTGAAGGCCCAAAGCTGAAATCACTGGGTAAAACCTGCCTCATATTTTAAGGAGTTGCTGGATATATTCATGTAGGATTGTCAAAATGATTGAAAACTGCTTTGGCAACCATTCACCACCATTGTCTGTCTCGATTTCCCGAAGAATATTGATAAGAATTATTAATGTAGATTGTGTCAGCCTATTGGGGAGTTTGTTGTCCTGGGACATTTCATCATTTTTATTCTATGGAAGATTGAAGAGAAGAAATCCATGTGAGAGTTCCTAGGAGACCTGACACGTGTTTGTTGCTGTTGGGTTTGGTGTGCCTAAGTGAATATAGACTGTCAGGAGCATCCAAGATTTGTGAGTCCTGAAACTTACACAATATTAAGAAGTCTACATTACTTTTGCAAATTTTAAAGCCTTTCACAATGTGAACATATTGCTAAGGCCTTTTTCAGGGATTTGGAAGAGTCTTATGCAAGGGACCCTGAAGTTTAAATTTCCTTAATTTCAAAATAAATCTATGTCTAACATAAATGAATATTTGCATCCCACTTACATGAAAATTTCCTGGTGATACCTGCAAAGACAGAATTCTGCAAAACTGACAGCAGATAATGCATCTAGCATTTTAATGGCAAGGATGTCTTAGTTTGCCATAAGCTAACTGCATTCTGGAGGAAATAGCTGGAAATACCTGCCCTAAGAGGAATTCTGCCCAAAAGGGCTACTTGCTGGAAGGGAGTACCTCCTAACCTTAAGAAAATCTAGGATAATTCTCCATGGTTAGAATCTGAGACAGAAGTCTTTAGAATTACAGCTCACCCTCTCCTTCATCCTCTGAAAAGGGTGAATTAGTGAAATATCAACCATAAGTGAGTCTGAGGCATCTCAAAAGAAAACAAAAGAAACGACAATTACCCTATATGTGTCCTATAAAGAAACCAGCATCTGCTGATTGCTGGAATGGACAGCAAGAAAACCAGCCTGTTTCTTGGTAGAATGGAGAGGTGCCTGTGTTTCACCCCTTTACTAGTAATTATCATGCCTACCATCTTGTCCAATTTTGTAAGAAAGAGAAGATGGAATGAGGGTGAGGGAGGAGATAGAGAGAAGTGAAAGGTCAGACTACACATCCCTATTGAAATAGAGTGAAAAAAATTGAAATTGAGGTTTGATTTTAGAGAGTATTGACCCACTTAGTAATAAAAGTGAGTTGTAATTATCAGTAAAGGTACTGTTCTATACCTGGAAGTTACCTGAAAGACTGAGATGTTACCAGACTATTGAAGAATGAGGACTCAACAGAATGAAATAAAAGCTGGATTTTTCACTACCCTTGTGGGCCTGTTTCCAGGTCACTGGAGTGAATGTCTTATTCTATATTCCTGTTAACATAAACTGCCTGAGATTGCAAGAGAATCAACCTTATAGGGTAAAAATTGTTTTAATTATGTGGCAGCGTTTCTCCAAACATGAAGAGAAACGTTGGAAATACACTTAATAAAATTCTATATTATTTTTTTCTTCTGGGAAGTAGTAATTTTCTTATTGATGTTAGTACAAAATGTTTTTGATTATTAAGAAGTCCAGATGTTCAATTTAAAAATGGAACTAGGCATACATAGAGGCATTAACAATTGTTCTGAAATGTAGTTTTTCCTTTATATGTTATCATAGATGACTTCATTTAATTACTATTTTAATATTTATTTTCTGCAGAATATTCCAAGTTTTTGAAGAAATATATTGGAAATCTTTCACTTCCCCTGCCATATAGTTTTCAAAGCAAAAGCAAACTGAGTAATCTTGATTTTAAGTGAGTGACATGCCTTGCACTGTTTCACAGAAAATTGTTATGGCTCGAATTAAAAAAAATTAGCTCTATCCTTATTTGATACATTAAAATCTGTAATTAGTTCCATTTTGAGTTTTGAGTTATAATTTCTACTGCTAAGGAGAGACTACTCTGTCTCTATTAAAGTCCTAGGGAAGCACGTAAAATTTTTTTGTGGCTTTGCTTTTTGGAACCTTGCAATGTGTTCTGAATTATTCTTGGAGTTTCAGTTTCCTGTGCTTCTCTTTCCTCTCTTGTCATTGCAAAATATGTTTTCTAAGTTTGTCATATGTTGGTTGGTATAACAAGTCATAAACTTAATTATTGCGGCTCTTATTGTGGGTCATTTTAATATTTAGAACCTGAGCCTATTTTAAATCTAAGAGACACTCAAGGCAAAAAGAAGTATGTACTCTTTTACCATTGCATCTTGGCCTTGTAGAACAGAAGAGAATGACAGGAGTCACTAGTTCTTAAACACAAGCAACAACAACAAAAACAACTAAACAAAAACAAACCTAACACTGGATTATGCTTGTGGACCCCCTGAACTGACTTATTCTAAAACAACAACAAAAACAAAACCAGACCTGACATTGGATTCTGTCTGTGGCCAAACTGAATTAACTTATTCTTATCAACTCAGAGGGTTTTACAATGCATATAGCCAGTGAAACAACAGAACTTGTAAAGAGCAATGAATGTGTGGAGAAAAGAACAGACTCTTACCCTTAAAAGCATATATATGAATGAAAAACAAATCGAAAATTCCATGCCTTCAAAGGTGGAGTAACAAGGACAAAGTGTACTCTTCCACCTGAAACAACTGAGCAAAATATATTAAACACCAGTTTTTCAGGACAGCTGGATGTTAGACAAGGAAGTTCAATGATTCCTGAGAGACAAGAAATAAATGAGACCTAAAACTGCCCCAGCTTACTGCTTATATTTTTTCCAAACTGTGGTGCAAGGTGGGGGACCCAGGTGAAGCATAGAGATATCCTTGAGTTGAGGAGAGGTCATCATTGTGACTAGAGTTTACAGGTCAAAACATCAGAAAGGGGAAAGCTGCAAGGGAGAAATGACTCTGGACATTTACAAAGATCTATAGTCTTCAGCTGGGGACTCTCAGCTCATGTCCATGAATGAGGATTACCTGAGGCTGAGAAGGAACCAATCAAAAGGAGTAGAGGTCATGTGCTGGAAATTAGGCAAGGCCAGGGAGAGTTCTTGCTCACACCAGCGGAGGAGAAAACCTCATAATTTTGGGACTTTGTGTAAAATATTCAGGCAGGTTTTATTCAGTATTGGGGCAAAATTAGCTCTAGATTGAAGTTTGTTCTAGATCTGCTTAAAAAGGTTTAAAAGCAATATTTGAAAAGATGAAACTATTTACAAATAACTTCATCATGCTCAGAACAAAACTCAAAAATATTTATGGAAATACAAAAATATTTATTACCCAACAATGTAAAGTTCAGAGTTTCCATTATCCAAGAAAATAAATTTCACAATTTCTGGCACCAAATTAAAAGTAACCAGACATTCAAAGAAGCAGGAAAATATGCTCCACAAAGAGGAGAAAAATCAATCAAGGACCTTAAGACAGTTATTAAGACTGTATTCTTTATGTACATGAAGCTAGAGGAAGGACTGAATCAGTAGAAATACACAGAAATATTAAAAATACTCCAACAAAACTTCTAGACGTGAACACTGTAATGTTGGAGATGAAAAATAAATGGAAACTATTCAAAATGAACTCCCCCATTTTTTTTTTAAAGGAGCATCAGTCAGGTGGGGGTTATCTTAAAGGTGAAGAGTGGGGGAGACAAAAATAGTTGAAGAAACAGTAGCCACAAATTTTCCAAATTTAATGAAAACTCAAACTCCATGTACACATGTATTCAAAAAACTCAATAAATCTCAAGGAGGCAAAAACAAAGAAAACTACCAGAAGACATATCACAATTAAATTCATTAAAATTAGTGATAGTACTCCATTTTATATATGTACCACATTTTTTTAATACATTCATCTGTTGATGGACACTTAGGTTGCTTCCAGTTCTTAGCTATTATAAACAGTGCTGCAACAAATATAGAATGAGATCCAGTCATTTGGAACAACATGGATGGAAATGAAGATCATTGTGTTAAGTAAAACAAGCCAGGCACGGAAAGACAAGCATTGCATATTCTCACTTATTTGTGGGATCTAATAATCAAAACAATTGAACTCACGGAGATAGAGAGTAGAAGGATGGTTACCAGGGGCTGGGAAGGGAGGTGGGAGTGTGGAAGTGGGGAGACCGGGATTGTTAATGGGTACAAAAAAATAATTAAAGACTGAATAATACTTACTATTTGGTAGCACAATAGGATGACTATAGTCAATACTTAATTGTCCATTTTAAAATTATTTAACACCTGTAATTGAATTGTTTGTAATTCAAAGAATAAATGCTTGGGGGGGATGGATACCCCATTCTCTATGATGTGCTTATTTCACATTAAATCAAAATATCTCATGTACCCCATAAATATATACACCTACTATATAGCCACAAAAATTAACACTATATACTACAAAAATAAAAATTAAATTAGTGATAGACGATCTTAAATGTACCTAGAGGAAAAAAAGACACATATGTACAGAATAAAGAAAAAGATGACTGCAGATTATCTTCAAAATGAGTGCAAGCCAGAAGACAGTGGAAAAACATCTTTAAAATACTGAAAGGGGGGAAACAAGTCAAGCTAGACTGCTGTAACCAGCAAGGACTATCTTTCAAAATAAGAAGGTGAAATCAAGCATGTCTTTCAGACATACAAAATTGAAATAATCACCAGAAGCTCCACATTGCAAGAAATTGTTAAAGGAAGTCCTTCAGGAGGAGGAGAAAAATAATACCAGAGGGAGTGAATAACATGGAAATGGTGACTACATTAGTAAATATTTTAGAAACACACCCAAAGTTCTTCCTTTGAATTACTTTATTATCGTTAATGCTGTACTTATTTTAAAAAACTAGAAAGCAGAAATCATAAATTATATAGTTAAGGAAAAAATAACTTTCAGACTTCTTCTAAAGTTACTTCTGTGGGGGGTGGGTAGAAACTCAGGTGCTATTTTTGTACTTTTTAGTAGAAGGGAGTTTATAAAATCTGTAGCATGTGGGAGTATTAACCTATTATACTATTTCCTATGCAAAGGAGGTCTTAAATTACTATAGAGAACTAAGTGTTATTTTTGTATGATAACCACTGTACCAGCTCCTGAGAAAATTTTCAACCGTGTCCAAAATTCCACATTGGACAGAGTGCAAGATATTTTTTCTTTCATGTCCTCATTCCCACATAAAGAGTTCAAGTTCCCAGTCTCTATTTAAGATTCTCAGAATAAGCATCCAATTGAACTTTCCATGAGTGAAGAGTTGGTGCTCTCACACAATAGTTTTTTTTCTGTACTGTCTCCTGCCATTTGCCTTCCTTATTACCACTTGGGGAAGGACCTTCCTTCTCCACCTTCCTTTTCATGTAACTATAATTTCCTACTCTCCAGAGACTCCCAACCTTCATCCTATCTTGGCTTTTGGAACAGAACAACTCATACATACATCTGAGTCTTTCAAATACTTATTCTATGTCTAAAGGCTTGAGGCTTCCTCGAGTCATTGTTTTAATATGGGCAGAGGAAAAGAAAATTAGCTCACAAACTGGGGTTCCCTTCAGATTACAGAATGAGAAGTGTGCACAAAATGTATACAGAAGCATACTGAGGCTAATGCTTCAAGATACAGACCACCAAATATGTTTTGACAAATGTGTCTTTTCTGCCTTTATTTTGCTCTCTGGCAAATAATACAATATTTTCATATGTATTCAGCAACTAATATGGCATTGGGTCCTATAGGGACATATATAGTTTTCTTCTCTGTAAATAGAAACGAGAAGCAGTGAGGTATAAAATGGAAAGGACTGACTGAGGAGAAGAAAAATCTCTTTATCTACCAGCCTTAAAGTAAAATGAAATGAAGTAAACATAAACTCCCCAGGTAATAGTAGTGATTATAGATTATTTTTCATTTTTAATGCTGCTTGTTACCTTGAGTTAACAATTTTTATTATCACATGCTTGTCAGTGTATTGTTAAAACACATGGAGAGATTTCCTTATTGTTTTTCTTCAACTCTGCACTGGGATTGGAAACTATTTTTAGTAATGGCTTCTGTTATTATTTCTCTGATTGATCATATGTTCCCTGTTGTTGCCAGTGATTAAAAAGGTATCTGCTGGTCTCTTAGAAACTTGTTCAATAGAGTGCAGATTTTACCTCCCATCCCACAGACCAGGATGTTCATTTTTGTTAGTAGAATTTTAGTAGTGTAACTATTTAATGGAAGCCATTCTTCATTAAGGAGGGTGTTTTGTTTTTTTTTTAATAATACCTCTTTGCCATTGTGGTGACTGTTGCCTTTTTAGAGAGAAATTATAGGACTCTGATGTCACGCCCTAGATGAGACTTTCCAGTTTTAGCATCTGTCCCTTTGGCATGTTTCCTGGTGTTGACAGTTGGGTAAGAAGACACCCCCTGGGTTTTATAAAGTCCTCCTGCTACAGATGGTAGGCTTTTGCTTTTAAAGAGTCTGTTTTAGCACTGACTCTTTTTAATCTCCTTTCTATATTTTTTTGGTGAAAGTTTTATATAATCAAAAATGACAATTCTTGCATAGAAAATCAGTACAAAATCATTTTAATGTGGTACATGAGATGAAATCAAAACCACAAGTTTTGGATTGTCAGAATCTCTGCACCTGACTTGCCAGATAGGAAACCATGCAAATTGCAAATAAGACCAGTACAAAGCTCTTTAGTCACCTTTCTTGAGTTTATACTGGGTACCAAATAGCTGATATTTCACTCAGCACAATATAGGTTTCTAGAGAATCGTGTAACTGGAATTAATGTTGAGAGAATACTCAGTCTGAGTTTCTGGGAACTATTCCCTGTAGAGTTTCTGAGAAACACAGCTTTTAATAATCTTAGGAAGTATTTATTGAGAAATTGTCAGATGCTGGTCTTTAAGTATTTTTATAGATGATTAAGCCTCACACACCTTATGAGGTATAAAGTGTTGTTACATTTGACATTAGATGAATCTGATAGTAAGAAAGATTAAGTAACTTTTTCAAACAGCTAATTAATGGTGTGTCTGAGAATATGAACCCTTGCATTCTGACCACAAACCACATTCTGATAACTGCTTATCTCCAGCATAAACGATAAGCCTCTTTTTGACCCACATTTGCCTGATGAGTTTAATTCAAAGTACCTTATAAACAAAATTATGTTTTTGTTAACTTTGATATGTAATTTTTCTAGTGTTATAGTGTTGTAATTTAATGATTTATTTATTTTTTCCATTTAGACTTTTTGTTTTGGTCTTCCTTAAAATGATTGACAGAGAATCAATTGCCTTAAAAATTTTCAAAATCAAATTGTTTTATTGTTATTGGGAAGTGGTCATTTCTTCATTCAAATCTTCTGCTTATGGAAGTAGGTAGAATCAGATGAAAATCTAAGTAAAATGAATTTACAATAATTATGTGGGAAATCATAGCTGAAAACAGAATTTAGAAGATTGACTTGCAGTTTATGATGGCAGATTAAACATATGAGTTTAGCTCCCCTCATTCTCCATATTTCTTTGAAATGACAGAGAAATACATGTGCAAATAAACGAGTCCATAACAATCCCGAGAAGCAAGAAAGAGTACATACAATCAGCAGCTAAGACATTTTTATGAATTTTGTAGTTTTCAGCATACAAATCCTGTATTTTTTTGTGGTAAAATACACATAAAATTTATATCTTAACTATTTAAAATATACAATTTTGTGGTGTTAAATATATTCACAATGTTGTGCAATTGTCACTACCATCCGTCTCCATAATTATTTTCATCTTAATACTGAAGCTCTGTACCTGTTAAATAATAACTCCTCATCCTCCCAGACACACTCAGTCCCTGGAAACCACCATTTGATTTTCTGTCCCTATTATTTAACCTACTTGAAGTACATCATCTAAGTGGAATCATATAATATTTGTCTTTTTATAATAGACTTATTTTGCTTACCATAATGTCCTTAAGATTTATTCATGTTGTATAGCATGTGTCAGAATTGTCTTCCATTTTAAGGCTGAGTAATATTTCATTGTATATATATACCACATTTTGCTTATCCCTTCATCTGTTGATAGGTACTTGCATTACTTCCATGCTTTAGCTAATGTGAATACTGCTATAGTGAACATGGGTGTACAAATATCTCTTTGAGACCCTGCTTTCAGGCATTTTGGGTATATACTCAGAAGAAAATTGCCAGGTCATATGGTAATTTTATTTTAAATGTTTGGAGGAACCACCATAGTCCTCTACAGCAGCTGTGCCCTTTTATATTCCCATCAACAGTGCACAAGGGTTAAAATTCCTGTACATGTTCACCAACACTCATTATTTTCTGTTTTGATACTAGTCATCCTAATTGATCTGAGGTAGTATGTCATTATAGTTTTGATTTGGAGTTCGCTAGTGATGACTGATATTGAGCATCTTTTCATGTTTATTGGCCATTTATTTATTTTCTTTGGAAAATTGTCTTTCAAGTTCTCTCATTTTTGAATTGGGTTGTTTGTTTTTTGATAGTTGAGTTTTAGGAATTCTCTCCATACATGAGATGTCAATTCTTTATCAGATATATGATTTACAAATATTTTCTTTCATTCTGTGGGTTGCCATTTTTACTTTATTGATAGTGTCTTTTGAAGCAAAAAAAAAAAAGTTTTCATTAAGTCCAATTTGTCTTATTTTGTTTTGTTATCTTTACCTTTTGTATCATAGTCAAAAAGTCACTGACTAATCAATGTTGTAAGCTTTTGCCATGTGTTTTCTTCTAAGAGTTTCATAGTTTTAATTCTTACATTTAGGTCTTTGATTCATTTTGATTAATTTTTGTGTATGGTGTTCTATAAAATTCCAACTTCATTCTTTTACATGTGGATATTAGATTTTCTTAGCACTATTTGTAGCAAAGACTGTCCTTTCCCTCATTAAATGGTCTTGAAATCTTTGTCAAAAATTATTTGACTATATACATGAGGGTTTATTTTTGGTCTCTCTATTCTATTTCATTGTTCTATTTTTCTATATATACCAGTACCACACTGTTTTTATTACTGTAGACTTAAGTAGATTTTAAAATCAGGAAGTGTGAGTCTTCAATCATTTTTCATGATTATTTTTCATGGTTGTTTTGGCTATTTGAGGTCTCCTGAAATTCCAAATGAATTTTAAGACTGGTTTTTCTAGTTTTTCAAAAAATGTTATTGAGGTCTTGATAGGAATTGCATAGAATCTGTCAATAGTTTTGAGTAGTTTTGAAGCTTAACAATATTGTCCTCCAATCTATGAACATGGGATGTATTTCTGTTTAGATCTTCATTTTTTCAGCCATGTTTTGTAATTGTATATATTTTGTCAGATTTACTCTTAAGTATTCTTTTGAGTGATTATACATGATGTCTTTTCTTTGTTTTAGTGTCTATATGCTCATTCATTGCTAGTGTATAGGAATAAAACTGATTTTTTTAAATGTTTAGCTTATATATGTAAACTTGTTGATCTCACATATTGTTCCAAGAGGTTTTGTATTTAAAGGTTTGCCAGTTTTTTTTACATAGAAAATAATATAATCTCTTAAAAAGCATTTTATTTTTCTCTTTTCAATGTGAACATATTTTCTGTGTTATTTTTTTCACCCATAATGTGGAGTCTTGAACTTCTAGCACTGTGTTGAATAAGGGTAATAGGTGTGGACATTCTTGCCTTATTTACCATCTTAAAAAGCAGTTTTCAATCTTTTAATATTAAATATAATACTATATATAGTTCTGTAGATATGCTTTATAAAGTTGAGAAAGTGACTGACTATTCCTATTTTCTAAGTGTTTTTATTGTGAATAGGTATTGAATTTTGTTAAATATTAGTACTATTTCTACATCAGCTGATATGATTCTGAGATGTTTCTCTTCAGTTAGTTAATATTGCATTTTAAATTGAATATTGCACTTTCAATTTTGAATATTGAACTAGCTTTGCAAACCTGGAATAATAAACCCTAGTTGGTTATGGTGTATAATTCTTTTTCTATCTTGCTGAATTCTATTTGCTTATATTTGTTGGAAATTTTTATAGCTAAATTCATGAGGGATATTGATGTGTAGTTTTTTTTTTATACTGATTGTGTCTGGCTTTGGTATCAGGATAATACTTCAAAAAATGAACTGGGTAGACTTTTGGGTTTTTTTTGGAAGATATTGTTTTTAATTAATGTTAATTCTTCTTTAAATGTTTTGTAAAATTCTACAGTGAAATCAGCCTGAAGGTTTTTCATTTGGGCATTTTAAAATTAGGAATCCAATGTCTTTATGACTATTTAAATGTTCTATTTCATACAGTGTTTTGGTAGTTCATGTTTCTTAAGGAATTAGTTCATTTCCTCGAGGTTGTCAAACTTATATATGTAGAGTTGTGTATTATATTCCTTTGTTTACTTTCCGACGTCTGCATTATCTATAGTGATATTCTCTGTTTCATTACTGATATTGGTAATTTGCATCTTCTCCCTTTCTTTGCTAAAGGTTTATTAATTTTATGGATCATTTCCAACAACTAGGTACTTGTCACATTGATTTTTTTAGTTGTTACTGTTTTTAATTTTATTGATTTTGCTCTTGTCTTTATTATTTCTTTCCATCTGTTTGCTTTGGATTTGTCTAGTGCTATAAGTTTCCATCTCAGCACTGCTTTAACTGTATTGCTCTAATTTAGTTATGTTGTATTATCATTTTAGTGCAGTTTAATGTATTTCTTATTTTCCTTGAGACTTCTTCTTTGATCCATAGACTTTTTAGAAGTATGTTGTTTGGTTTCTGTTTGGGAATTTTTCTGTTATCTTTCTGTCACTGGTTTCTTATTTAATTTTGTTGTGTTCAGGGAACACCCTCTGCCTCATTTAAAACCTCTTACATTTGCTGAGGCTTGTCCTACGGCCCAGTATGGGCCCTATCGTGATACATGTTCTGTTGGTAATTGAAAGAATTATGTATTTGATGTTGATTGGTGGAAAGTTTTTTTTTTTTTTTCAATTAGATCCTATTGGTTTGTGGTGTCTGGAGTTCTTCTATAACCTTACTATGTTTTTGGGTAATTGTTCTATTAATTGTGGAAAGATGGGTGCAGAAGTCTTTATTGCTGCCAGTTAGTGTATTTCTTCTTTCATTTCGATTATATTTTATTTCACACATTTTTATCTCTGCTGTTACTGTATACACATTTAGGATTGCTGTATCTTCTTGGTGGGTTGACTGTTTTATCATTATTTAATGTACTTCTCTGTCTTTGGTAATTTTTATTTCAGTTATTGTGTTTTTGAGTTCTAAAATTTTCATTTGGTTCATTTTTATATTTTGCATTTCTTTGCTGCCACTATTTTGTCATTGTTCAAGTGTGATTACAATTGCTCATTAATGCATTTTTAAAATATCTGCTTTAAAACTTTTCTCCAAAGAAATCTCACACCTTTGTCATCTTCATTTGGCCATCTGTTGGCTTTAACATTTATCTTTATGGTTCTTGGGATGACTAGAGATTTTCAGTTGAAACCTGGACATTATTTGAAACTTGATCTTATCTAAATTTTCTGATTTAGCTGGCTTCCTTTCATACTGTTTGAGTAGAGAAAGGTGAAGTACCACATCCTAATTGCCAGGTGTGGATAGAAATTCAGATTCCCACTCAGCCATCATTGATATCCTAGCTTTCTTACTGCTAGGCAGGGGTGGAGTAATAGCCTCCTCCCAGGTCTCCCTTCCCTGTCTGGAAGGTGTAGAAATGCCATACCACTGTTCCCTAGGTAGCCAATCCTGAAGCATCAAGACCAACTCTTCCTCTTTTTCTCAGCTTATTCAACTTGAACATGACAAGAATGAACACCTTTATGATGACCCACTTCTACTTAATGAATAGTAAATAGATTTTCTCTTCTTTGTGATGGTTTTTAATAAATAACATTTTTTATTCTCCAGATTACTTTATTGTAATAATTCAATATATAAACATATAACATTAAAATATTTGTCAATTGGCTGTTCAAGTTATTGATAAGGTTTCCAGTCAAAGATAGAGTGGTTAAGTTCTGGAGAGTCAAATGTTGTATGTAAAGTTTTGCTGCATGGTAAGTTGGAAACCCCAGCCCCCACAATTGTTTAAGGGTGAGCTGTATAATCTATGTACATCCTCCAATATACTTTAAATCATCTCTAGATAACTTATAACACTTAGTATAAAATAAGTGCTATGTACATAGGTGTTATATTGATTTTTATTTATATTATTTTTATTATTGTATTGTTATTTTTACAAATATTTTCTATCTGAGCTTGGTTGAATTCATGTATGAAGAACCTGTGTGTATGGAGGGCCAACTGTATGTGTGTGTTTGTATGTGTGTGTGTACACACAGATACATATATGTGTGTATGTTTTCAAATATTTTAAGATATTTGAATTTCAAATTATTTGGGAAAGGTATCACAGGGAGCACAAGAAAATTCATAAAGTTTTTAAAAAACTACATAGGAAATTAATAGGCACCAAACTCTTCCACTTGGAGGTTTTCTTTCTATAACTTCCTGGAAAATGATTTGTGAAATATAATCCCTAAGTCATTACATCATAATAATATGGACAATGTTATCTAAATCAGCAATAATAGCAAGTTGCTTGGATCTTAGCCATAAAATCTAGTCTGCCTCTTGTAAAATAAGAATAAGACAGTAAGAACTTCAAACAGGAAAGCTACTTCCTGCTGTTGCTGTTGAAAGAACAGGGAAGTCCCATTACTTTTGTGTAACAGGTAGCACACACCAAACTTACAGCATAGTTTTGTTGTATAAAGCACTTGAGAGCTATATTTTGTAGTTAATATGAATAATTATTTCAGTTCATTTCTTAGTAACTATAGATAATAGTTTATAATTTGCCTCTCTAAGGAAGTCAATATTATACATGTCATAAAATATACACCCTTTGAGTTATTAACAATTACTCCTTTTACTAATATGCCAGTACGATTAGGACTATGGTCCCTAGTTCTTACAGAGTAATTTTCAAAGTAGAAGAGTTGTAAGAGATGAGATTAAAGGAATTTTTTGTAGATGATGGGGGGATAGATGAAGCAAACCACCATGGAATGTGTATACCTATGTAACAATCCTGCATGATCTGCACATATAACCAAGAAATTAAAGTAAAATTTTAAAAATGTTAAAAAAGGATTTTTTGAGGGGGGAAATTGAGAAGGTTTAATTAATATTCTACTTCATTTTAAATATTTTCTTATGTGTGTATTTACAAAACTTATATAAGAAGGTATATTTTTAAGAAAAAAACTAGTGCCCAGTATTTTTTTGTTACTGTGGACCCATTGGGGAAGAGTGATACTAATCTGTATTCTCCTCTTTTCTTTAATGTTTTTACAAGTCTGAGCTCTCTTTATCTTACCCCCATCCCCATTACAAGTAAACAGCTTTGTGGTTTTATGCCTATTCCAGATTAGAGAAAGGAAAGTTTATTACTTTAATTAAAGAAGATGAATAGCCCAGCATGGAGTTAATTTCCTAAGAGAAATGAAATTAGAGTTGTAGGTCTTGGGAGTGGAAAAACCTTCAACTAAAACTTATAGGACCACCAGATAAAGGCTTGATGTTTGATGGGTGATGTCTGGCCACTGGGAGCCGAATACCAGGGACCGTGATTTGGGGAAATAAGGTGAAATATTACAGTGGCCAAAACAGAAAAATAGTCAAGTTTTGGTCAATGACATGGGCTTGGTCAGGAAGAATCCTGACCAGTTCTCACCAAACCCAATGTTTTTCAAGTTTTCTGGGTAAAGTATGCTTCTTTGGGACTCTAATAAAACCCTAGAGATTTTTGAGGGCCCCTGCTTCCATCTCCCATTACAAAATATAACACATGACTAATTTAAAATTTTCTGTCAACCCTGTGTAGCAAGAACAAATAAACCATACTAGATTATTTTTGTTTTTTTGAAAAGTTATGAAGTAACTTTTTTTTCACTTGAATGCCATTCATGGACCAAATTAATACCTAAATAAACTGACTAAATAACACTCTTTAAAAAAAAACTATAATGTGACTTTTATTTTAAAATTAACTTTAAATCACTTGATTTATTTTCTTTTTTCTTTCATGTGCCAGGGATACAGAGGCCTTTCAAATATAACTTGCAAAAAATAAAAATACGTTGACATATTGAAGGTATGATAGTGCTCCTTCCTTTTTTTCATTTAAGAAATGAAAAGTAGAAAATTTTATATGGGGTTTCTGTTAAAAGCTGGGTTTTCCTTTCAAATTGCTATGGAGTGTGATGTCATCTAGTGAGAGCAAGTGAGGAAGCAATTCTACCATGACATTTCTGGGATGCCCAGTGCCCTTTGTCCTATGCCTTGGAACCAAACTCATCCAATTGTAAGATATCTAGTTTCAAATAAATATGAGTGAATTGAACACTATCAGTCATATATCAATTGACAGATTACTTAGAAACCTATGCTTTTCTTCATTGAGTTGTATTAGGAAAATAGAATAAATGACTTACATCCTCAAGAAACAGTGATAAAATTCAAATGTTTCTTTTATTTTAACTATAGTTGTCAGTGAGAAGACAGATCAACATACTAGAAAACACAAATAACACCACTGATATGGACATATTAACAGCTATCTGTCAGCTACGTGACTTTTCCCCTCACTTTACAGTGAAAAATGAAGTGGCTTGCAAGGCACTTTGCAAGTTTCAGCTGACCTGACTTATTGCAATAGAGAACTACCAATATTTTTATTCTCCAATATCAGCAGATACTATTCCCTTTTAGTTTTTAAGTTACCAGATGTGCTGTGTGCTGAGAATCACCACTTTTGTTTTCATTTGGAATGGGCAGTGGTGGAGTTAACTGAGCCCATGCAGAAGTCAAGCTGTTCTTACAGAAGCCATTAATTTGTTATAAATTATCATTTAGGAATTTAGCCACTCAACACTAAATAATAGATTCACTGTCAAAAACAGACCTTTCAAATGCATTTAGATGAAACCAAGATACATCCCCCCTCAAAATTAATTAAAGCTTTCTGAGATATGTGCATTTATAGCAGGATCATCTACATGCCTGTGGAAAAGTAGGATGCGCGCAAAAGTTTTAGCAGCTCTGCTTCATTATGGTTCATGCAGGTAGTCTGTTTGCCAGACCTTAGAATGGTAATCTAGTTCTCTGTCAAACTCAACATTCAGCAGGCATGTTGTGGGCAAATAAGAAAAATAATTTTTTTGTTGCATCTGATTGTGATAATTTTGCATAGACATAACTTGAAATGTTGAACTCTGTGAATATGTATCCCATGTCAGAGGGTTGTACTGCAAGATTATGTGTTTTGTGCTTTCCTTTATTTTAAAATGTGTTTGGCTGCTGGTTAGATTGCATAGTTTTATAACCTTGCCAAAGTAACATAAATTTCCTCATACCCATTTTCCCTTATCTGTAAAGTGGGAACAGATTATTTTTGAGGGAGTGGTAGTGAGTGCAAATATAAAATGTTTTTCTTTTTTTTCTTTGCCCCTTTCCTTCATCTTTGAAGACAGCAATAGAAGTCAAGTTTTTCTCATGTCATGGCTCTCAGACATTCTGTCTCTTCCTTGGTGTGTAAACCCAAGTGATGAGATTGGACCCACCTGAATAACTCATAACAATCTCCTTATCTCCAAACCAGCTGATTAGTGACCATAACCACTGAAATAAATGCTTATTAATTTACCTTTGTATGGACTCAAAACTGAAAATCATGCTTAAAATATTAGTTTATTGTAAATGTCTTGTGGAAGATAGCCTAGTGAATAGGAATAAAGCAACTATGTCCTCTGATTAAGATGTTGCATTTCCAGAAGTTATATTTTTTCTCATATTTCTCTGTTGAACAATATTAAAGAATAGAATATATAAACATTATGTGCAACATATAAAGGAAATAAGAGCTTCCTTATGTTTTATTTGTACACAATTATACTGCTATAATTAATTAAGTGATTAACAAAGGCTTCATTTTAATTTCAGTATATATAGAGTTAGGTCATGAAAGGTTAGTCTCTCATAATACGTAACACAATTAAAGAATTATATACTTTAGGAAAAAAATGTTTTGTTTATTTCTATTACAGTAGTTTGTTAGGGCTGTCTTAGTAAAGTACCAAACAAGGTGGCTTAAGCAATAGATTTTTTTTTTCACCATTCTGGAGGCTGGAAGCCCAAGATTAAGTTGTCAGTGGGGCTGGTTTCTTCTGAGCCCTCTGCTTGGCTTATAGATGGAATCTTCTCCATGTGTCTTCACATACTTTTCCCTCTGTGTTCGTGTGTGACCTAATCTTATCTTCTGATAAAGACAACAGTCATATTAGATTAGGGCACCCTAATTACTTCATTTTAACTGAAGTGCCACCTCTTTAAAGACTCTTTTGTCAATACAGTCACATTCTGAGAAACTGGGGTTACGATTTAAACACATCAATTTTAGAAGGACACAATTCACACCCTAACATCAATTAAAATTAGTTTTTACTCATAAAGGACATATAACTTGCTTTATTTTCATTATAAAGTAAATTCTTCTTATACATTTCCATACAAATAAAATAGCTTGATGTTATCTTAAGTGCTGAAAAAAAGTTCTTGAATAGAGAAACATTTTGGTGTACTCAAATTGAGATTGTTTTTCTTTAGAAAGTGCTATTGTCATTATAAAAGTAATACAACAAAAAATAATTTTTCTGTGCAATAGCTGTAGTCAACTAGGAAATGTGATGAAAAAAATCAAATCAATTCATAATAACAACATAAACTACCACATAAACCACAAAATACAGATGAATATATCTAAGAAAGAATGTGAAAGACAGACAAAATGAAAAGTATGGAGCTTTGAAGGATTTTAAAAACTTGAAGAAATTGAGAGATATATGGTTTCAGTTAAAACAAAATTCTATAAACTCTTTATTTACTAAAAATTATTTATATGATATATCCTCAATTTTAAAAATAGGAAATATTATGAAACTTTCTATGATGATCCCAGTAATGGCTAATCACTAAGTTTTCCTGAATATTTACTATTTGTGAATTTTCAAGTACTTGTTAGGTCCAAAAATTTTTCAAATATTTGCTATTTGTAAGATTCTATGTAAGTCTTCATACCTCTCTATGCAAATTTTTCAAATATTTACTATTTGTAAGATTCTATGTAAGTCTTCATACCTCTCTATGCTTGATCTCTCCAGCTGTAAATTGAGGACAATAATTGTACAAGTATGACAAAGTGTTAGTTAGCTTGAGATTCTGTTAAGCTACATAAACATAGAACACTAGAAGTAAAGGAAGCTGCTACTGTGACTTGATGCACATTAAAACTTCTATATCATTAAAAAAATGAAGAGAAACAATAACAAAATAATTATATGAAACAAAACAATTATGTCTAAAACATTAAAAATATATAACCAATCAGTATGTGACACTGTTAATAAAAATAATATTGAGCAATCTTTATGTATCAGTTATTGTTCTAAGATGGCAATCCTATTTGGTTAGCATTGTTGACCTCAGGTGAAGACCCTAATTTTCTCATATTGGATAAGAATTTTTTTCTAATGATGTATAATGCAATGACCATTGTTTTGTAGCAAGACTTTTATAGCAATTAAAATATTTCATTGTAATGAATTGCTAAAACTATAATTACAAAGTCAAAGGCCAGTGATATGACAGTCCCCCATTGCTTTCCAACTAGGTTATACCAATTACACTACCACAGAAATGGATGACAGTAATGTTTATTATAGAAGCATTCTGATTGACTCAGAGCCATTTAGAAACAGCATGGCATGTTGGCTTGTTAAAATCGTGTTGATAATAATATTAGGAAAAACGTTTGTTATTTGTTATTTATTTATTGTTGCCTTTATGCACATTCAAGATTGTAAGAAATCATATATGATTAATTGTGGAGTTTGTTCTATATTTTAGCACTGCACTGAAGTATATATATCAGTCCTTCACTCGTTTTAATTTTCAGTGGAATTATTTTTTCTCATACTTAACTGTGTTTTATGTTACAATTTCAGATCCTGAATGTTTTGTTTTGTTGTAACTATGTGAACAGTTTTTATCACAGTTTTAAAATTGCATTTAAAATATTGTGTATTTGACAACTCTGAAAGAATGGAGATGGAAAAGCCTTTTCAAAGGTACTGCAGGTGTCAGGAAGGGCTGACTCTGTGGCATTTATAAATGACAGATTTTAAATATCATTCAGAAGACATTTCAAAAAAATTATGCATTTACTTTAGTTGTATAATACATAGATTATTCATTTATTCGTGAAATTTGCTTTATCCTTCTTTTCTAGATAACATATTATTTTGAAATAATTCTACAGAAAAGTTACATAGTTAGTAGTTCCCACTTACACTTAACCTAGCTTTTAATGTTACTGTCTTCCAGAATCATACTACAATGATCAGAAACAGAAAATTAGTATTGACACCATAATTTTTCACTATGAATCTTACTTGATTTTTGCCAATTTTCCCACCACTATTTTTTAAATAACTTTTTTACTTTAGAATAGTTTGTGATTTATAGAACAATTGCAAAGACTTATAAAGTTCTCATCTAGTCCCATTTTTTATTATAAATAAATAATAATTATCAAATAATATTTCTCAATCTATTGATATTCTTATGCCATTAATGTGGTAAATTACATTGATGTTTGAATATTTAATTAACCTAGCACTCCTTCAATAAATCTTGAGTAAACATTTCTTTAATGATACTTCAATACATGGTATAATATCCTTTTTATATCTTGGTAAATTTGAATTGGAACTATTTTACTTAGGACTTACATGCCTATTTTTATGAGATATTAGCTTACAGGGTTTTTTCTTCAGTGAAAATTATATATAATGTCCTTGTGAAGTTTGTCACGAGGCAAGTCTCATAAAACTAGTTGGTAAACGTTTCCCTATTTTTAAGAATTTGCATAAAATTGATATTATTTCTTTTTTAAATATTTGATACAATTTGCTTGTGAAGTTATCTGAGGCTGGAATTTTAAATGTAGCAAGTTTTTATTGCAAATTTAGTTTTTAAATCAGATATAACTATTAAGATTTTCTACTTTTTCTTGTATTGGCTTGGGTCAGTTATATTTCCAAGGAATTTGTTTATTTATTCTAAGTTGTCAAATTTATTGATGTAAAGTTGTTTGTGATAACTTCGTATTATTTTTATAATATTTGCAAGATCTGTAGGGATATATCTCTTTTCATTACTATAATTGGAAATGTATATTTTCTCCTTTTTTCTTCCTATCAGTATTGCTAGTGGTTTTTCCACATTTTTATGGGTTTTCAGAGAATAGACGTTTGAATTTATTGAGTTTCTCCATTGTGTATCTGCCATATTTGACATTAATTTATTCTATTAACGTTCTTTTTTTCTTTCTTGTACTGCTTGAGATTGATTTACCATTTTTGTTTAGCTTCTTGAGATATAAGCTTACATTGATGAGTCTTGATTTTTTTTTATTAAATTCAAAATATGAGTATACTCCAGTTTTCATTTGAATAAGTTCTGTGATTTGTGTTTCTTTTTTTTTTAAGAGTTTTGTTGCTAAATTTTCAAATATTTTACTATTTTACAAAATCTATTATGCATTTACAAACATTATTCTTCCTAAGGAATTCATGCCACAAAAAAGGTTAAGTATACCTGTAAATATATGTAGTTATAGGAGGTACTCAAATTTAAGTAATTTTTATTTTTATTCCAGCATACTAGACTATTTCTGACCATGGTCAGCATTTTATGTTCATAAAATCTATGAAGGTATACATATTTTGTCCCAGGGTTCTTATTCACATTGTTTTCACAAATCTGTTTTTCTTCTTTGCTTGAAATTAAATGCAAACTAATACATTCTTTATTGCTTTTTAAGTTTGCTTAGAAATGCATTTATAAAAAAGGAAAGTAGAAAATGTAACAAATAATTCCACCTAAAGCCTAGTGTGATCAGGTGGGGAATTTAGATTTGGTTCTGTCCTGTATTAGCTTTCTGATATTAATTAGTAAAAGTTTCCTTGAGTTTTTTTCATATGTGAATTAGGAATAATTGATAGAGATACAAATATATTGAAGATGTTAAAACAATTTCTGTTACATTTTAAATATGCCATTTTTCTTGCACATCATCTACCTCTAAAGATTTTACTTTGGGGCAGAACTTTTTTCCTTTCAGTCTTCAGAGTCTTTATATTGTGGTTCATAGATATCCAGATGGGTTTATATCTTTATGTAAGCAGCATACCTATTAAGTACTTTCTTATTATTGATATTTGGTCAATTCTTACAATCTTCCTTTTGCATAAACTACAGAACTTAGTATCAACTAGAGTGAACCATTACCTAACCAGATAAATAATAATGATGATAGTAGCAATTGTCATACATATTTCTTATAGGCAAGGTTCTAGCTAAAATACTTTATGCTTGGTATTTTATTTTTCAAAATAACACTGTATTATGTACTTATGCTCTGATATACTCCAGCCCAATTGTGACTCATGTTTGGTAATTTAGTGAATATCAAATAGATATATAATATTAGATTTTATAAAACTGGTACTATGAGCAATATTTTCATAGTGTCATTTTCATTAAAAGTATTATGTAATATAATAAAGCAAAGTCCTTTGTTTTCAGTTTACTATTTAGGACAAAAGCAAATTTACAAATTTGACACCTAAGACATTTGTACTGTAGAAAGAGAATAAGATATATGTGAGAGGATTTTGACTTAAATACACCCTTGGAAAGTGTATAATCTTGGAAAAATTGAATTCATCTCTAAGTTCCTGTATTCTTCCAAGAAAATGTGTAAAAAATAACTTCACAATTTATTATAAATAAATTAAAAATAAAATTTAAAGGTATTTTTAAATGTCAAAGTGTTAGGTATATATTTTCACAGCCAAAAATATTATAAATCAGGACTGTAAGTCAAGACTTTTGAATTCAACAGAATGCCTTTTCTGTCTTTGTTTTGTGTTTTGGGAAGGCTGAGTGGCTTTTTTCAATATGAGCAACTAAGGAAAGCTGCTGGTTTTCTATTTGTAAGAGCAGTAAAATAAGTGAGGTAAATATTTTTGGGAAGAAAGTTTAGTATTGCAAAGGCTGGTTCAAGCTGTTCCCTTATCAGTAATAGTGCTTCTAGAGTATCAAAAGGAGGAATAGGAGCATAAAATACATTTTTTACTCAACTAAATTAACTCTGTGCCCTTTTCCCCCTCTGTAAATTTCTCTCTATACCTCCACATTCTGTATTTGTGCATATTTTGTTTTTGTTTTTTCTTTTCTCTACATAAGATCTTATGTAGTAAGAATTAGAAAAAAGGATTTTTTTTCTAAAAAATCCTTTGAAATATGTACTATCAGCATATTTGGTAGCTGGTGAGGGCTCCCTCTCCACTTCAACAATGGTGAATTGTTGCTATGTCCTCATATGATGGAGCAAGGGAGCTCCCTGAAACCTCTTTTATAAGGGCACTCATCCCATTCATGAGGATGGAACCCTCATGACTGAATCACTTCTCAAAGACCCTGCCTCTTAATATTATCAAACTGGAAATTACGTTTTAACAGTGAATTTGGGTAGGACATGAATATTCACATCATAGCAGATGGTATTTAAAAAATTATATGCTTAGTATTTGGGAAGTATTCAACATTTCAAATTTATTGAACATAATTTCTACTAGATAAGGTTCCTCTATTTCAGGCATTTTAAAATTTCTTAACAATAGAGAATCTCTTGACCCTTGCTTCCTGTGTTTAAGCTGAGTTTATTTGCAGAGCTTTTGGTGGGGAAATCTCAGAATTTCAGAGTAAGGATTGCTTTTATTATGGCAGTATGGCACTTAATCAGTAATATTGTTTAGAATTTATACTTGGTGTTGACTTCTAGATACATTAAATGCAACTGAATAAAAAGTAAAGACAAACATACAACATAGTACAGTTGTTTCTTGGTATCTGGAAGGGGTTAGTATGAGGATCTCCCTCAGGTACCAAAATATGTGGGTGCTCAAGTTTCTGATTTAAAATTATTTTAAATAATTTGCATATAACCTGTCCACATCCTCCTGTATACTTTAAATTCCTCTCTAGATCACTTACAATACCTAACACAATGTAAATGCTATATAAATAGCTGTTACACTATATTGTTTAGAAAATAATGACTAGAAAAAATGTCTG
The DNA here is from genome assembly GCA_036589455.1 of Ateles fusciceps. NCBI lineage: Eukaryota > Metazoa > Chordata > Mammalia > Primates > Atelidae > Ateles > Ateles fusciceps. The sequence continues at coordinate 7,897,509 of JAZHEH010001266.1, read as the reverse complement.
TTCATGTTCAGTACAGACACGACTATCCATTTTCTTTCTGAGTATTTTCAATCCCTAGTTGGTTTGTGACTCCACAAATGGGAAACCCCATGGATCCCCAGTAATACTCTGGTGTACTAATACAGGATGTCTCTGGAGAAACTGCAGTCTTGCAAATCAGGTGACATGTGTTAAGGGAGAAAGCTTCTTTGTTGACTGGAAAAAATTGCTGACTTGTATCAAATGCCAATCTCCATATTGGATTAAACATTAAACTCATTATGAAAGAAGGCAGTTGAACCAATCGAGAACCCAGTTTTAAGGATATTTTAAAGTATCTGTCTTGACAGCTCTTTTTTAAGCTTTTTCTTCAGGGCATTGTGTTTAGTTATTTCAAGTTTGCTTCTCATGCTGTTGATTGGACTCTGAGATTTGCCCTAGAGGCCTCTAACAACAGAAAAACAAATTTCATAAGCAAGAAATAAAATGGTTGCTGGAATTTCTCTGTTTTTGCCGACTCAGGAACAGATGGTACTCCTAACCTTCTAATAGATGTCCATTTATAATGTTCATATCTGTAGCCAACACAGAGCAAGTCTCTCATGGCTGTGAAAGCACAGGATTGTGTAGAATTGAAGTGAACGCTGCAACAACTGCTATTGCTGGGACACTGAATTTCATTCTTATTTCTTTGCATTGTTGAACTTTTAGTTCAATCTTGTGTTTGGACTGAGAATGACTCTCTAATGCACCAGAAGGATTTTTAGATATTGATAATGGTTTTAGAAGTCTTCTTTTTACCATTTGAGCTGTTTTTGTTTTGTTTTCTTTTGTTTTGCGATTTTACCTAAAGGGCCTTCAAATGGTTTTAAATTCAACTTAATTTTATTTGTAAAATATATGTCAAACATATAGGTAAGAAGAATTCTTTGTGTATATAGCACTCAGATGTAATAGTTGTTTATATTTTGAAATATTTGTTTTGTATTGTTTGAAATATTTGTTAATGTTTTCTTTTAAAAAAAATATCCATCTATAGATATATTATAGATAGATATAGATACATATCTATATATGTAATCAATAAGACCTAAGCACCTTTTTTGCCACTTCCTAATTCTCCCAAGGAAATTCAATTCCATGTATTGATTTTTATTTTCATCATATTTATAAAATCCCATAAAAATGAATATTGATTGTTCTACTTTTAAAATGTGGATAAATTGTATCATTTGCAATTTGTTTCTTTAACTTTATTGTATTTTTCAAAAAATAAAATTTTGTTCATGTATTTGAACTACTGGAACAGTCTTACATGTTATGAAAGAGTGTTCAATAATCAGTATTTTATTAATGGATCATTTGTTTCTAATTTTACAGAGACAACCGGTGTCTAATTTGTTTCTAATTTTACAGAGACAACCAGTGTCTCTGAAATGCATATTATTTTAGATGTTTCGTTAGAGAAGACAGGGTTTTATAAGTCTACAAAGCTATTTAAAGAAGTGCCGAGTGGTAGGGAATATACATCAACAGATTTTCTAAATACTGTAACACATTGCCAAATTGCACTGCAAAGTGATTACTCCAATTATACTCTTACCGGTTATTCATGAACTCTAGAAGTAACACATCCTAACCAGCACTGGTGTTATTAAATCTGTAAAATTTTGGGCCAGTTGGGTTACTATAAAATGTTACACTGTCATTGTTTTAATTTATATTTTTCTGATCCTAGTATAGTTTAACCTTTATTCATGTAATTATTAGTCGTTTGATTATCTTCTGAATTATCTATTATTTACTAACTTGTAGGAGATATTTATTATTTTCTGACATAACCTTCTATGAGATATGTGTGTTATGACTGTTTTCTCTAAGTTTTGGGCTTTAAATATTTATGTAGGATTTTTTGTTGTATAGTAGCTTTCAGTTTATTATCAAATTTATTGGTCTCTTCCTTTAAAATTAATTGTTTTTTTTTTTTAAGGAATCTTAATTTCTTTAAGGGAATTCTATTTTTCTAAATGTGAAGTTTTGCTTTTCACTTTTCTCTCTCTCTTTCTTTCTCTCAATTTCTTGACAGAATCTCATTTTGCCACACAGTCTGGATTGTAGTAATATATAGTGGTATAATCTTCAATGGTGTAGTCTCAACCTCCTGGGCTGAACTGATACTCCCACCTCAGCTTCCCAAGTAGTTAGGAATACAGGCTTATGCCAACACCCTGGCTATTAAAAAAAAATTATTATTATTATTTTTATAGAGACAGGATCTCACTATCTTGCCCAGGATAACTTTTTACTTTTTGGTTTGTAATCCTTTTAGAATTCATTTATCAGTATTATATGAGGTAATGATCTAACTTAATTTTTGTTTTTAGTATGGAGAGTTGACTTTAACAGAAGAAATAGAGCATATTTTCTCCATCAAACTGCAATGTCACATCTACCTTCACAAGTTTCTGTTCATATTGGCATCTGTTTTTAGGTTTTGTCTTCCTCAGAGATATGTATGTCTATCCCTATGTCAATCCCTACTAATGTAATTATTGCAATTGTAAAATAAGCCATGGTATCTTGTGAGCATATGTCCCCATCATTATTTTTGTCATTTGATCTCTTGTATAATTTTAGAATCAGCTTATCATCAAGCCCTAGAAAAAGACTTACTGTGATGCAGATTAGAATTTCATTGTACTTTTAGAATGATTTAGGGGAACTGTCAACATCATAATATTGGTTCTCTGCATCCTAATGTGTCTTTTAATTACATCTTATTTTATTATGTTTTCTAGGACATACAAATATGTTGAATAAAATAGATAGCATGTTTTGACTTTATTCTATTTTGTAGTTTAAAAGGAGTAATGATAAATTAAATTTAAATTAAATTTAAATTTAAATCACTTTTTTTAACTTCTGGAAATGGGTATATCAGAGCATATGAGCATTATGTTAAATGTAATTAGTTAGGGTACTTCCTTTTTAAAATTTACCTTTTGTAGTAAGCAAGAAAATGATTCCTTAAAGATGTCCAGGTCAAAATTCCCAGAACCTGTGAATATGTTACCTTACATGGCAAAAGAGACTCTGCAGATGTGGTTATGTTAAGTGCCATGAGGTGGGGATATTATCCTAGATTATCCAGGTGTACCCAATGACATCAGAGAGTCTTTATAAAAAAAAAAAACAGTCTGAGAAGCAGGTATAATGATGAAAATAGAGGACAGATTGATGTGGCCACTAGTCAAGGAATGTGGGTAACCTCTAGAGGCTAGAATAGGCAAAGAATGAACTCTCCCTTGGAGCCTCCAGCAGGAACATAGCCCTCTCAATGCCTTGGTGTTACACTTCTGATCTCCAGATAGTAAGGTAATGAACGTGTGTTGATTTAAACCATTAAGTTTGTGGCAATTTGTTACAATAACAATTGGAAACAAATAAACCTTGTAATGAAATTGTTTTGCAAGGCTCTGATCTGATTCAATGTAATGAAAAAAGTGCCTTTAATATTATGTGTCAAATAACAAATGTCATAGTTTGAGGAGTTTGTTGGATAGTGACATTAATCTAGAAGTAGAGGCATTTAGAAGAGGTTCAGTCTTACCAGTTACACACTCATGATTTATACACAGGGCCCTGGAGACTGGGCCAGGAATTAAGTCTTGCTGAAGATAAAGGAGGTAGCCAGCTGTAATAAGGAAGTTCTAGACTAGATTTATTAAGGCCTGATAGTCACTTATTTACAAAAGTGTTCCTAGCAAAGCCAATTCCGCTCAGTTTCCTTTTTTAAAATAGGATTTATAATATCTTCTATCTTAAGGAGTTGATGGGAGAAATAAATAAAATCTAATGACTAATTCTCAAAATAATATGGTAAGGGGAACTCCGCTTCCTGGGGCCCACATAAAGAAAGCAGTATTGGAAAGAGGAAAACAAATTGGTAATGACAATGGATGTGAGACTGTTAATTGTTGCCATTACATTACATTGGCTATTGACTTAAAAATGTTGTAAATAGCCTCAGTTGGTTACTGAGAGGGATGGAAAACTTTAAGCTATTTGGCCTAGAGAAATAAAAAGGTGGGCGGGAAGGGGGGAATAAAATGCTTTGTAAGTGGTCTCAGGGAAAGGGCAGAGAAATTTTCATTTTACCATGAATTATCTTCTCAGATTAGAAATTTAATTTCTCCAAGCCTTAGTTTCTTCATCTGTAACATGACAATTCCAAAGCTTTGCAGAACTATTGTGATAATAAAGTGAAATAATATAATGACAATACCTATTCCATTATATCTGTCACTTTGGGATTCACATTTCTGACAGTCAATTTTGTGAGAACTTTATTAAAATCATAAATATCTTAGAATGTGCCTTTTAAAATTGTTTTATATGCTGCTATCAGAATGATTCTAGTCACTTGTCTGTGTCTACCTGATAAGGCTTAGAAGCTAATGTGGTGTCAAGATGAAATAAATGGAATCTTTTTCTTCCCCATTGGATTTTCTCTATGTGGGCCTATGGTTTTCATCCTTTTAAGAACATTATTTCTCAAGGTGGGCACTATTGACGTTTAGGGTCAGGTAATTCGTCAGGGGGGAAGAGGCTTGAGGGCTATGCTATGCATTTTAGGTGTTTAGCAGCATCCCTAGCCTCTACCCACCATAGTGCCTGTAACATTCTCCACAGCCCTAGTTACGGCAACCAAAAGAAATTTGTCAAATGCCCTATGGGGAGCAAACTCACCTTCAATTGAGAACCACTGCTTTAGAGGTTACTGCAAATGTTATTTGCTTATTTAGGAAGGCTTCTTTTACCCCTGAAATAACTTGACTCCTTTCAGCCTTTATTCATTCTCAAGTCATTCTATCTTATTAGTCTATCAAAGTCTCCTTTGTGGCACTTATTACCGGGGTATCAACTATAAAATGAATATTTATATACATGTTTTGCATTAATTTCTCTTGCTAGAATGTAAAGTCCAAAAAGAAGTGACTTACTCTGCCTGGTTGCCTACTGTATTTCTACTGCCTAGCATACTGCCTTGCATATAGTTGACACTCTATATGCATTTGTGAACTTAATAATCTTTGATTTTGGTTCTATTTATTCTTACTACATAAAACTAGTATTTGAAAAAATATTTATTCCTACTACATAAAACTACTACATGAAACTAGCGAATATTTGCAGTTATCAGAGTCCTAACAGTGAATTTCATTATTGTGATTATATTAATATTTAGCCTAATGGTTCCCTAACTGGGTGCCATGGCACTCCAGTGAGCTCTTGAGAGGCTGTGGAATATTTTAATCTTCAAGGAAACTACAGTAACATTTACATACATCCTGGAAACTACTAGCTCTAGTTAGTTCACAGTTTCAACATTATAGCACATTACATTACTTTTTATGATGTCCTATCTTTGCAAAGCTGCATTTTTGACAGTTGCTGTGATGAAAAAGCAAATAGTAGAAGAAAAATCAATGTGGAACAGAAAATGAGGGTGATGTTGTTTAGTCTGATTCTAAGATTCCAGAAATGGCGTGATGCCAAATGGGCACACACACGCCATTAGTAAGTAACTGTGGTTACTAAAGAATGAAATAAAATGATATTTTTCTATTTATGTATACTAGTTTTAAAAATGACTATCAAGTTGTTAAGTACATAAATAATTAGTAGGTGTTTGAATTTAACTACTTAAGAGGTAGAACAACTAGATATTTCTTTTGGCAAGGGGCATAATGAGCAAAATTACTGAAACAGTAAGGGGTGATGAAGTGAGAAAGTGTGGAAACCCTGCATTAACCAGATTAACCATTTTCATTCTGACCACTTTTTATAGACACTGTTTTTCAGTTTCTTATGTAAGCAATAATATATTTTAACAGGTCTGACTGTAATGTACTTATGCCATGGTATATCACTGTGATCTGAAGAATATATAGTAAGAAACTTAGAATAGATATAGGTTGCAGGTTTTCTTCTGCTGTGATGCTAAAGCTCAATATTCAAAGAAACTGGTATTGATTTTAGAGGTTTCTCCCAGGTTACCCAAAGTAGATAAAAGGAAATTTTAATAGAAATGATCCGTAATTCTTTATTTATTTTATTTTATTTTGAGACAGAATCTCACTCTGTTGCCCAGGCTGGAGTATACTGGCATGATCTTGGCTCACTGAAGCCTCTACCTCTCGGGTTCAAGCAGTTCTTCTGCCTCAGCCTCCCAAGTAGCTGGGACTACAAGCGTACACCACCACAACCAGCTAGTTTTTGTATTTTTAGAGGGATGAAGTTTCACCATATTGGCCAGGCTGGTCTCGAACTCCTGACCTCGTGATCCTCCCCCCTCAGCCTCCCAAAGTGCTGGGATTACACGTTTCAGCCACTGCACCCAGCCTATTTTTATTTGTATAGGATTCATCTATCTGCTAATACGAAAACTAAACTATTATGTTGAGTAGATGTTAGACTTTATTATTGTATCTACCAGAGGGTTACTAAGCTAATCATAGGTTATTAATATCTTGGCTGTACTAGATAAGGCTTTTATAAGAATTTGTTTGAAATAAGTCTTAACTATCACTTTTCATTAAACTATAAATCTCTTTACTTTTTGTTTATTCAGCAATTTTCACTCATTTGTGCCACAAGTTTCATAAATAGAATTGTAATTCAATCAAATTTATTTTAGCTCAGAATGCAAATCCTGTTTAACTGCTAGTACATTCTTTACCTTTTTTATGGATTCTATATACTATCCCAATATTCTGTGGTTATATGAATTACTGCAGAAATTGGTGGAAGGAAAGCTATATGAATCCCAAAACTAATAATAAATTTTGCCTATTGGTATCATTCCTCCATTGATAGTTTTAATGAAGAAATTTTCTGTAATAAATTCAAGCCTTTTTAAAGATGTTTTAAATATGATGATTATATCTTCAGTTCTATATTATTACTGGTTCTGAAAAAGTATTTCTAATGATAGATTAAGTTTCAGAATGAGTTGCGCACCTTAACTGAGGAGACCAATATGTCATAGGGAGGCAATTTAACAATCAACAATTTTCAGTTATACATATTTACAAAACATTTATAATCATGAGCTTTATTTTGCTTCCTTACACCCTCTCCTTAGTACATATCTTTGCCTTTAATTGCTCTCTGAACAATCTTCTTTGAAATTCCAGTTATTATACATTAAAGTAGTTTGTGAAGAATTTGTATCACTGAGACTTCTTAGAAAGATGAGTAGAATTCATGTTGGTGGAAATCTTCCTGGTTCTTAATTCTATTTCATCACAGCTCTTGTAAACTGGGAGGAGCATTTTTGGCAGCTTGAAGAAATTTGAGAAATGGGATTTTTGCCTCAATTTTTTCTTTTTTCTCTTCTTTCTTGCCTGTAGTGTTTTAAATGTATATTATTGTGCATTATCTTGATTATTTCCTTCCACTGTTAAATAGATGATTTTGTGATTTAAATGAGTTATCCTCAGTCTATTTCATTTATTCCACTGCTGATTCTTTTTAAATCTTAATTTTTATTGTTGTTGCTTTGGAATTTTGGGAAGTAGTTAGGAGTAAGTTAAGAATCATAAGGATCCATAAAGATCCTCTAATTTTCATTCACTAGAAAAGTAGCTTTGTTATTCCCTATTGTAGTCTCTGGATGACAGTTCTTCTGCAACAAAATACTCAACACATCATTTTGAAGGTGCAAAAAGAATTTGATTTATGATAAATTTGTGCTTGTAAAAATATTAAATTTATTTTCATAGACAGGAAGTCTCAAGAGGAATTTTTTTTTTTTTGAGACGAAGTCTTGCTCTCTTGCCCAGGCTGGAGTGCAGCAGCACAGTCTTGGCTGACTGCAACCTCAGCCTCCCAGGTTCAAGTGATTCTCCTGCCTCAGCCTCCCCAGTAGCGAGATTATAGGCACGTGACACCACGCCTGGCTAATTTTTGTTATTTGTAGTAAAGATAATAGTTTCGCCATGTTGGCCAGGCTGGTCTCAAACTCCTGACCTCAAGTGATCCGCCCTCCTCAGCCTCCCAGAGATTACAGGCGTGAGCCGTCATGCCTGCCCAAGAAGATAATTTTTAATGGTTATTTGTTAAAGGCAATTTATCTGGAAGAGGGGAGGGGAAAAAAGCTATTGACTCTTTCCGTGATGTGAAACAGAACTTTTCAATAAATGATGTTGGGACAAGTGAACAATCATCTGGAAGGAAAAATAAATCTGGATGCTTAAGTCACTTACATAAACTAAATTGCAAATAAATCAAATATTTAAATATAAAATCTGAAAGCATGAAAGTAACAGGTGAAAATACTAGAGAATTACTTTATAAACATGGAGTGGTCCTATGAAAAGCTAACTTGATTTCATTGAGCAGAAATCTAGAGGAAAGTTTGGAGCTACTGAAATAGGGCAGCAAAAAGGATAAAGGTGAGAATGCAGAATAGGGCAGACTCAACCACGGGAATAGAGAGGTTGTCTATTCCAAAAGATAGAGCCCCTTATACTGTGGACCAGTTATCAAGCAAATGTGCTCCATTACAGTTGGTATCAGCTGTGTGTAACACAGCTAGAATGTTTTAAGAATCCTGTAGAAAAGGGACAGTTCAATACTGTTCAAGAGGCAAATACTCTCTGGGAACTAGACAATATTGTTGAGAGATAGGCAGGGCGTGGTGGCTCACGCCTGTAATCCAAGCACTTTGAAGGCCAAGGCGCGCAGATCACCTGAGGTCCGGAGTTCAAGACCAGCCTGATCAACATGGTGAAACCCCGTCTTTAAAAAAAAAAAAAAAAAAAGAGAGATGCCAGGACCATACCTTAGTTTGGGGTCATGGGTTGTACTCCTCTAAGCCTTAAGGAAGGAATTGATACTCGCAAGGTAGCGGCACTGTGCAAATTACTAAATAGAAACCCTGGGTACACTAGTGGTAGCTTCACACCAACGGTCATTTGTTACTAGTTTTAGAGTAATATCCTAGCTTGAATTCCTATTGCTTATGTGTAATTGGAGAAACTACCAAAGGTTGAGGACATTTAACTTCATGTGTGCTAGAAACAGATGCAAACACAGAAATGAAAGATCTGTTGTCAAGATGCTAAAAATACATAAATTGATACCGAGAAAGATGACTGACTGGCCTGGAGTAAACCTGCAAACCAACATTGACATCAACTAATCATTTGTAATGACAATTTGAATTTAAGCAAAAATTTAAATAGTGATAAATGGTTTGCTGTTTTGCAAAAAGACAGAATAGTTTTGTATTCTATATACCAAATATTGTTCTGAGTGGATCAGTCTCATTTTCCTGTTCCCACTCCTTACATATAGGCTTGTACATCATAAAAAGAGAGAGAATAAGAGACAAAGGCTGAGAATCACTATGGTGAAGGGTTTGTTTTTTTAATCTCAGTTCCTTTTTTAGTTTGTTACATACATTGAAATATTTGAAAATCCTAATGTGTTTTCATGGGTATTAAAATACTTCATGGAATTTGTAATGGTTGAAACACAAGTGTTATGAAATCTACTTGAAATGTTGGTTTTGTTCTTGAAATAGGATTTTTGAAAGTACAATGCTGCGTGATTGTTTTAACCTTTTACTTTAGCTCAAATTGTTAAAAAAAAAGAAAATGTACTGTAGCTAACGAATGAATGTTTAAAATATTTAATCTAATTTGAACATTAACTGAGAAAATAAGAGTGATCTGAAAGCTGGCAGTCATTCTGCATTATTATCCCTACACTTTTGTTTTCAGAGACCATTTCTTGTAAACCTAATTAGAGATGACTGCAGCAAACTTCAAGCCTTAGTTAGTGTCTTCACTCATCTCAGTGTCTAAAAGTCACAGAAAACTTCAATCATACAAAGTGTGGAGTTAATCAAGTGTGATGAATTTTTTCACAAAATATTTTTATTAACACAATTTTGTTTTAAAATAGTATTTCCAAGTTTAAATATACCTTATTCTAGAAAAATCATTGGAATATTTAGTGTTACATGCTCTGCAGTCCATGAATCCATAAAAAGCAAAATTGCATAATGCCCTGAATAGATTAATACAAAGCAGTGAAATAAATTAAGCAAGAGATAAAAAGAAACCTTTGGTGAAAAGTTATCACATGTAATTGGGGAAAAACAGCACATTTTGACTATTGAAATTAACATTTGTTAATATCAGTTATTTTAATGCATTTAGTCTTTGCTTTTAATATGTAAGCATCTGCTTGCATAACTTACTGTATTCTCCTACACATTGTATCATAGAATTGCTTTATTTTTGATTACCTGCTGAGATTAGCACTGAAATATGAATTTTAAGATCATGTGTATGTGTGTGGTGGTTAAGTATGATGTGTATTTTTGGAGCATGGGCTGTTTTGCTAGATAGTTGGCTTAAGTGTGATTCTGAAAATCGGTATTTGGGGGGTGGATTAAAGGCAACGTTAAGATATTAGTATGTAGGGTTTAGGGAGAGATTTCATGATCCAGAGATTGACTTTGTTTTCAGAATAATTTCCAGTTAGATCCATGGTGCTGTGAAATTCACTTGCTCTTCTACAAGGATGGTTAAGCCAGAGTCATGTGATGTAGTGTTTCAATTAATGTCTTGTTATTCTGACTTTGATATCACTAGTATTTTGTATTTTAATGCTCTTTTAATAATTCAGACCTATCTTTTTTTAGGTTGCACATCTTTCATTTATGCACTTTCAGAAGTTTTGAAGGGTTATTAAATTGACTGAATGTCTGATATTCACACTTGAAGCATGTCTTAATATGTAAATTATATCTACTAAAAGCATTGTGTAGTCATTATGAGATGTTAACTTTCTTCAATACTTTGTCAGAGAATGACTGTTTAGTTACGAATGTATTAGTCTTCACTAATTTTATACTTACTATCCAACTATTAATATCAGCAATTCATAATTGCCCGATGTTGTTCTTTAATTCTGTCATTTCCTTGGAGTTCGGATTTCCATATGTATCATCCCAGTGATCTGCAAAGAAGGTTTTCAAATGTACTTTTGACATGTTAAGCTACCAAAGATGCATATTGTTCTCTTAGTTTATTATGTTTAAAAATTTTATTCAGTAATACTTTAATATCACTTCCAAGTAGACTGACTCTCATTTGGCACTCATAATTAGTTTCTAGCATATTATTTTAGAAGTGACATATATTCTCAAAATGAAACAACTGACTGGTCCAGGACAAATTCTTTAAAGGGTATTTTATAGAATAGAACTAGTTTCTTCAAATACAAACCAATTTCCAAGCAATTTCTGCTTCATTTCATGTCATCTCCAAGACCACTTTTATGGCAATTGGATTAAGAAGGCTATGCCCATTTATGTTTTGATCATTTGCATTGCTTCAGTGTTTTAAGGTAGCAATTTATGATCGGAAGGGTAGCTGTAACATACTCCATAAAATATTTCTAAATATTAACATCTTTATTTAGAAACAACTGATATAATTTTTGACCAAATTTTAACTTATTTTAAGATTTAATTATTTAAATTAATATTTACAAAAAAACTATTCATAGCCTTTAGAGGGGTAATGATTTTCACTGGTTTAAAGGCTTGCTGCAATAGCAAAAGGACAAATATTTTGATGAATATTAAATCAAGTGGGAATACTCTTCTGTAATACATGGAAAAAAACTTACAATTATAAAGGTATTAGAAACAGGAAAAAGGCAAATGCAAAGTTACTATTATGAAATCATGATAAGCCCTTTAGGATGTCACATTTTTAAAATATTTTATAGTAACAATAGGCACTTTTATGTTTAAAATTAAGATAAACAAATGTTGAGGTTATCCTTCTATTTTTGTTAACATCTTCCAATGAATTTTATTTTTCTTAACTTTTCTTCTTTTTTTTTTTTGTTTTAGAGACAGGGTCTCACTCTGTTGCCCGAGTGATCCTCCTGTGTTAGCCTCCGGAATAGCTGGGACCAAAGGCATAAGCTACCATGCCTGACTAAGTTGTGTATTTTTTGTACAGACCAGGTTTTGCCATGTTTCCCAGGCTTGTCTCAAACTCCTAGGCTCAAGCAATCAATCAGTCTGCCTCAGCCTTCCAAAGTGATGAGATTACAGGCATGAGCCACTGCACCCAGCCTATTTTTGCTAACTTTTCTTTGTTGTAGGACAAAAGAATTGCCTTCTTCATAATATTTAGTGAATATCACAAAAAATTACAATTGACAAGTTTTCAGTTGGGTGAAATCTTTAAAAAATCATTTCAAACATGCTTGGTTAATTTATTTTACTATTTGGGAATCAGTATTTTGAAGAAGAGATTTTGCTAAACCACTCGTCTATGTTATTTGTACCTGATTCCTCTATCACAGTGCTATTTGCTTCCCAGAATTGGGCATCATTCGTTTTTAGATGTTTCCTTAATATGTACATTTCTTACTTTATTTTACTTTCCTAAATATCACAGACTGCTAAAAAATAAAAGGTTGAGCTTACAAAGCATTTTATGAGATAAGTAAACCTAAACAATGATCAAATAATATCATTTAATTAAATATACTAAATGAATTTAGAACACATTATGTTTATAAATGTCACTATATACCGCAGTATTCATTTTAGGATTAAGGAAATTCAGTCCTTTTGAGAGACCTTTTGGGAGTTTGCAGAAGTTCTCCACTAAACCATTTGGGTACAATTAATTGTGTGAAACACGAAAGGACAAAACCTTAGACCAGGACAACCTTGGGTAGACAGAAAAAGTACCAGGAGAAGGTGGTGATGTAACGAAAGTTTAGGTAAACTTACCTATGAGGCAGACAAAAATTCTTTTCAAAATACTGAGCTTGTTTTCTTCATATTGTATTTTGTAATATATAGGAGCATTTTTATTTTTCAGACCGATAACCTTTTTAAAAAGGAACTCAGGAGAAGAGATTCTTAGTACTTGTGCTCTTCCACTGTCTCACAGTTCCCTTTCCCACCCCCCCCTCCCCATCTGCCAAGAGGTTTAAAAAATAGCTGGAGAAGGAACTTGAGCAAAAGCATTTGTTCTTTATTGGCCATCACAAAAACACATACACATAATATATTGACATACATATTAATTAATTAATTAGTGGATTTGAAGCTGAAGATTTCAGCTATTTCATGGTAATTTTCAAACCTCATTGTTTAGTAAAACAGGTTCTAACCATTTCTGAAATTGTCACATATCTAATTTAGGAAGTATTCTTTCAATTATATGGCTGTACCTCTAGAATATAATTCAGTAAGGACAGATAAGTACTTTGAAATATTCATATGATTATATTGAATTAATATCCTAGTCCCTGTGAAGAAAAGATATATAACTACAATCTCAGTTGAAAAAAATACCGCAGTTAAATAATTATGACAGTACTAGACATTTAGCAGTGTTCCCAAGAAGACTGAAATTTTATTATCTTTGGTGTTTATTTTTATATTTCTTAGCAATCCATTGGCAATAAATAGAAAAAAAAATCCCTCCACATTAACAAAAAGGAATTTAGGAAGAGTGGAATTATGTTCTAGTGTTCTATTTTAAAATGACATCGTACATACCAGGCACACTCCATTTCTTAATGTTCCAAGGAAATCTTGTGCTAATTTTTCCAGAAGTCTCTCCAACCAGTTTTCACACATACACACACTCACACTCACTCACACACACACACGCACACTCATTAAATTGGAACGATGCAGTTGGGACATGAGCTAAATTTGTCCAGTGGATCAAAAATAGCAAATCCAGTCTGCAAATATCCCCATACATAATGCACATATATGAAAGCATTTTGTGTAGCTAGGGTCTTTTCAATCCGTTTTCATTGAGAATGTTTGAATTGCATTGCAATAGGCCTCATTATTTTCCTCTGACTACAGTTTTTCTGTGACTTATTTGTGAATATATGTGTGTGTGGTGATTGGTGTGTTTGTGTGTGTCTCAAACTTAAGCAAATATTTTTTTAAATTTCCCATCTTTAGTGAAAACCATGTGCATTTATTGGGTTAGCCAGGTTGGTGTTGTCTGCTGTCAAAAATTACTGACCCAGAGCAAACTGAAAACCAACAGTCCTATGAAATTTACAACTTATCTTCCTTTTCTGTCACAAATCTTATTTATCTTTTGTTTCTATTTTTCTTTTTTCTCCCTCTTCATTTCCTGCCTGCCAACTGATACCTTTTTATAGCTCTGCATGATAAGGGATATTGGAAGTGGTATTATTATTCGTCGAATCAGTAACTACTTTTTCTCCCACCACCACTGTGTGGTATATCCTGTTTAAATACATTGGACGTTGGGAGTATTTTAATTTTTTTTTTCTGTTGAAATGTATTTCTTCAGTAATGCTTTTGCAAAGGCTTAAAATATTTTTCGCATAAACCTACTGAATTTTTCAACTCTAGCTTCTCTGAGTCAGTTGTCCTAATTTAATTTAGACGTGGTTGGCAAAACATACTGAGGAGAAAAAGAAGACTGGCTTTATGGTAGCCGTTATAAAATAAAATATGAACATATATGTGGGGCTTTAATGTGGGCCTTTCATAAACGACCTCAATAAACCACTTCATCCATAGTCTCTGTTTCCTGCCATGCCAAGTAGTGGATATTCCCTAGTTTGCTTATTAATTTATTCTTCCTTAATTCTTCTTCACAAATGAGAGGAATAATTAGAAATCATAAAGAAAAGATGCTAGGTATAATACTTATAACATTGTGTTGCATTCTAAATCTTTACTAAAGAGTCCTTATGTCTATCTACACAATTTGATTATTTGAATGATAAAGATTTCTTCAGTTTGTATGACCAATTTCTTATTTGTAGTTTCACTGCTGAAACTCATATTTTGAAAAAAATTCTGAAAAAAGTATTATGTAATAATTCATTTTGTTTCTTTATTGAAATATAGAATTAGCAGTCATAACTTCTAATTAGTATGTGGTTACCAAGATTACTGTAGGTAATTGAGATATTTAAAGGCCAGAGCAAAACAACAGATCAAATTGTCCCTTGAAACTCTTTCAAGAATAAATGACAAATTTCCATGTGGTAATTTTTGTCTAGTAGACCAAAATCCCTAGGACAGGAAGTATGTTCTGCAATATCAGTCAGAGAGTGTTGTTTATAATGATTGAAAACATTAAGCTCCTTTCAAACTCTTAGCTTATTACATTATAATGAGATTTGTCATAGAATTAGAATGGGATAGATTTCCCTTAAGATAATTAAGCACCATGTAAATGATGCAATAGGTTTAGGAACTGAGATAATTTTTATTTAATTATTATTGTTGTATTTAATCATCATAATACATATGCATATGCTCCTTTTGGAAAACAATAATATTCTTATAAAATTACAGTTGAAATTAAAAATAATTCTTTTTTCTTTTCCTTCTCTGTGATCAGAACAGTGGCTAATTGCTTAAATATTTTTTCTCTCAGGTATATTGGGATGTAGAGAAACTTACAGTTTAGGGCATCAGCTTAGTTGTTGGAGGGGGCTAAGACTTTGCTACCTCAGCACCAAAGGGTTAATGCAATACTCTAAATTTTAGTTTTCCTTGTGTGAAATGAGATAATAATATACTTCTGATGTGTCATAGGATTAAATATGTGTACGTTTCATAGGAGAGTGCTTGGCAAATGGTTGGTACCTGATAAAACCTTAGCAGTACTTATTCTGAAATGAAATAAAAATTATTGCTAATTTTTAAATGATTTATTATATTCTTGTGTGGTACAGGGAAAAACCACACAATACATTGACCATTCATTGTATAGTTTAGAGCTAGATTGCATGCAGAATCATTTGAGAAGTTTGACAGTGTTGGTTTTGAGTCACTTACCTCTAGCCCAGAAGTGATTTCTGCAGACCTTGTGCAAAGAAATCATTGGTAAAAAGGGACCACATTAGATGGTGCTTAGGAACGTAGAAGTTGTTAAAAATACTGGCCTCTCTAACAGGAGAGCTCTTCCTAACATCCTAAGAGACTTATGAAGCCAGTTTACTAGACTTGAGATGTGTGTGTATGTGTGTGTGTGTGTGTGTGTGTGTGTGT
The DNA here is from genome assembly GCA_036589455.1 of Ateles fusciceps. NCBI lineage: Eukaryota > Metazoa > Chordata > Mammalia > Primates > Atelidae > Ateles > Ateles fusciceps. Next base: position 7,881,413 of record JAZHEH010001266.1, on the reverse strand, counting down.
GTGTGTGTGTGTGTGTTTTGAGACAGAGTCTTGCTTTATATACCCTAGGCTGGAGTGCAGTGGCGCTATCTTGGCTCACTGCAGCCTCCACCTCCCACACCTGGCTAACTTTTATATTTTTAATAGAGATCAGGTTTTACCATGTTGGCCAGGCTGGTCTGAAACTCATGACCTCAGATGATCCACCTCCCTCAGCCTCCCAAAGTGCTGAGATTACATGTGTATGCCACCGAACATGACTAGGCTTGATATTATGAGTGTAATATTTGAATAATGCAATGGTTAGGACCTCTCCCAAAGTCAAACTTTTATATGACCTAGTTTCCAAAGAGTTGGAATCTTTTATGTGCACTACTAGTTTAGGATTATGATGAGGTATTAGAATTTTATTTTCTATGGCTTCAAAACATGCCTCTGTTTGTACTATTGTCTTGTTAAAAGGAAAAGGAAAGGAAGAGGAAAAGACAGGTGTGTGTGTGTGCATGCTCATGAGAGAGGGGCAAGGACATATATTCAAGAGTAATGTGATAAACACTGTAATAGAGCAGTATATCATGTACTGTGGGAATACAAAGAATGAAATGTACTACCTTGGAAAGGTCAGGAAATAGTTTACTTATGAAGAAATATTTGAAGTGGATTATGAAGAGGAGGTTTTGAGACACACCACGCAGGGATTGCAACAAGAGAAAAAGGCATAAATAAAGGAGGCAGCTTGATACATTCTGGTTATAATAAGTGTTTCAACATGGATTAAGGTGTGCGTGTGTACATGTGCACTCTCGCACAGTGTATGTGCCTATGTTGTGAGAGAGAATTGTGTTTTAGGTAATATGACTGCTGGATACAGAGACAGTTGCTTTCTTAAATGACTTACGTTTATCCTGTAGGTGATGGAGAATGATGCAACAATTTTAAGCAAAGAGGACATGATAGGATTTACATGATGGAAAATGACTGCATCATCAGTATGAAGGATGTTAGGAAAGGAAACCTCTGGTAACAGTCAATAGGAATAGTCCAGGCAAAAAGTGGATGGGATTCAGAGCAAGGCAGTATTAGTGGAGACAGAGAAGAGGAACTAGTTATTGGTGCAGTGGGTTAACAGGAGTGAGGGGGATTGGGGACCGGGGAGTGGGGCACCTGAGTTCCAGCTTGCAAGGTCTCTCAGATATGGGGTACAGGATATTTATGTTTGTGCCTTTCTTGTTTCATATGTATGTATTATACATAAATGTTATACATGTATATTATTCATATGTAATTAAAAACAGATATTCCTCTGGCTTTCCTCTCTTTTTAACAAAGGAAATGACATAAATAATTTCTGAATAGCAAAGAAACAATGGTCTTTTGTAATAGGAAGAATAATGGCTGCCCAAGGTCTTTGCATGCTATCCCCAGAACAGCCAAATATGCTGCATTACATGACAAAGGGACATTAAGGCAGCAGAAGGAATTACATTTGCTAATTAGCTGACTATAGAATGGGAAGATTACTCTGAATTACGCTGGAGAAGGCTTTCACTGTAATTGCAGGTGGTCCTTAAATGAGGACAAGAAAGGCAAAACAGTCAACTTCAGAGTGATGAGATGTTAGAAAGACAACTGGTCCTTTGAAGATGGAAGCAGGCCATGAGTGACGGACTAAAGGCAACCTTTGGGAGGTGGAGAGGCAAGGAAATGGATTCTAGCCTAGAATCCCCAGGAAGGAATTCAGCCTGGCAAGCACCTGCATTTTAGCCCAGTGAGATATGTTTCAGGATTTTTATTTACAGAACTGTAAAATGATCTATTTTTTAGTAACAAATAAATTTGTGGTAATTTGTTATAGCCATAACAAGAAATTAATTCACCCTGGAACATGAATGAGCCTTATGACTGTATCTTTTTTCTGCCATCTTGTGCTCAATTATTTACATGAAGTTTGCAACTAAATAGATGAATACAAAATTATCATCCATAACTTTTCCAAGGAAGCGTTACCTTTGAATTTTAGTATTTTCTGATAGAAAAAATAAATAGTCTTAGAAAGAAAAACGAGGCAGCATACAATGAAACAAAGTACAGATGCAAGAATTAGCTATAAAGATTCTGTTTTGAAATGTGTACCACTTAATATGCATTCTAATTGCTGAAATGATAGCAGAATTTAATAGCATGCAAGATCTTGGCTTCTGATTGGTTTGTTTCTTGACGACTGATGATATTGCAGGTTAAAAATAGATCTTAAATTGACAAAAAAAATCAGTATTGAGATACTTTTTATTTGCCTGAACCATTAAAAAATTTATTTGCAATAGCTACATCTAATGAACATAGACATTATGATGTAAATGTGGAGTGTATCTGTGACTTTTAATTTCTCCAACAATGCTTACCTTATACTTAGTATTGGCTCAATAATAGAGCCTTATGGGGTATAATTACATTTATTCAGTGTTTTAATTAGATTCGTTTAACAAATGGTGAACTGGTTTCTAAGATCAGTGGTTTTGAGTGCTTAGAACATTCTTATTTAAGTGGATAAATAATTCTTTGCACTTTTAAATCTCCTTTGTGTGATGATTTTTGCCCATGATATTGAAGTTTATACAATTATCATTTAGTTTTGGGGTATCTTAGGAGCTTCATCATGTTCATCATGTTTGTATGCCCAGTGATTATTAGGAAGTCTTATTGAATGACATAGTTTAAAGAAACATTGGAATGTTTGAGAAGAAGAACCAAGGAGCCAGAATACCTGGTTAAATTTGGTTCTGCTACTTGCTAACCAAGCAATTCTGGGGCAAGTTCCTCATCTATCTATGCATCAGGATTTTTTCTTGTGTATTAAGTGGAGATAATAATAATGCCTATTTCACAGGGATGTTGAAAGGATTAAATGAGTTAATACATGTAAAGTAGTTAGAACAGTGATTGACCCTTAATAGATGCTAACTGTTAGCTTTAATTATTTACTTAAGCAACATATGATATTGAAAATAAGCCAGGCTTACATTTAAAGTTGTCATGATATGTAGCATAATAATGCCATACATATTCATATTCCCATAACATACAGGCACACATACACACATAACTCACCTGCGCACTTTCACGTCCAATATGCATTTTATAGGTCAGAAATGAAGGCAAAATAACATGATAAAATATCTGCTTTTTATTTATGTGTCCCCAGCTGCCTGTCTAGTGCCATGCATGACAATGATAAAGTGTTCCTTGTGTGAAAAGATTTGGAAGATAGATATGGTTGTCTCATAGTGTTCTACAACTCAGATCAAGGCACAGAGAAGCCTATGCTTCCTTTGTTTAATTTTTCAGTTGGCCAGGGTGTATACAAATATGAAAGAAGATTCAGAGTAAAATTAAATTAAAACTTCATGTTTCCTTTTGAGCCAAGAGCTCTGAATTCAAATCATAAAATTGTACTTTTAGTATATTTTGGTTAAGAAATACACAGAGGAGACACTGAAACAACAAGTGGCTTGCATTTTAATAGAATTGAAATAAAGAAGGTTGTTAAAAAAATTTGTATTTGCCTCTTCAGTGCATTTTACATAATTCAGGTTTTTTTCTTTTTTTTTTTTTTTTTTTTTTTTTGAGATGGAGTTTTGCTCTTGTTGCCCAAGCTGTTGTGCAATGGCGTGCTCTTGGCTCACTGCAACCTCTACCTCCCAGGTTCAAGCGATTCTCCTGCCTCAGCCTCCAAAATAGCTGGGATTACAGGCACCTGCCACCATGCCCCACTAAGTTTTTGTATTTTTAGTAGAAATGAGGTTTCACCATGTTAGCCAGGCTGGTCTCAAACTCCTGACCTCAGGTGATCCGCCCGCCTTGGCCTCCCAAAGTGCTGGGATTACAGGGGTGAGCCACCATGCGCTGCCATAACTCAGGTTTTTAAAAGTGGTTTTAGTGAAGTTAACATATCTGTTCTGTGTTTGTTGGATTCTTTGTTTTGCTTAGAAAAAGAAACAAGGAGACATGGGAATATGCTTTCACATGATGCAGCAAGAGAAAGACTCCTTATTGTATTTCCCTGGATCTGTCTCAAAATTATAATACTTACATGGCTTTTGAAAAAACACATGTAAAAGACAGTATGTTCAAATCACATCTTAAGTGCCTTATGAATATCAACTTATTAAATAATTTTCATAAAATCTTCATGAAGTAGGCATTTCAAGCATTCCCATTTTAGAGAAGATAAACTAAGGCACCAAGAGGTGAAATGATTTTCCTAAGTTGGCACAGCTGCTAAGTACTAGAGTCGGATTTCAATCCAGGTGACCTTATACCCTACCTCCTTAACTACAAGAGATGGTGTTCTTCTCTATACAAGAAACTCAATCGCAACTGTTCCCGTTATTCTATTGTTTTTAATTTGCTTAGTTTAAATTATATGTGTGCTGCAACCTTAGAATGAATTTGGATTACCACTATTATTGATTAAATTAGATGCAAAAATAACTTCTTGAACATATATAATGATGAAATAATACAGCATTGATTCATAAAGGAATGACAAAAGAGTATGGCACTCTTTTATTTCACAAACCTTACATAAAAATTCAATACTTAAAATTTTCTTGCTAGGTGATAAAATTTGAGGTTTATAAAATGACTTACTTAGATTAGAAGGTATTGCTTTAATGATATGTCAATAATTGTAACAAGCATAAATTTGTTTTGTGAATTAATAATGTTAAAGATTTTCAAACAATGTTTAATATTTAAAATTTCTTATTTATCACAGAAATATTATTTGTTACAGTTGCAGAGTTGGACAAAATTTAGATTTAGCTAGCTATCTGAGCCAAAAACATCTTTGCATTTTATAAAGGAGAAAAATTCTTGAGTGAAAAGCGGACATGACTTTGGCATAAAGATGGGTTATTTGAACAGAAGGATTGAGATAGAATGAAAGACAGTCAAATTTTTTGAAAGTCACAGTAGCGTTTTGGAAACCCTTTAACATATTGGTTAAAGAATGCATGCAAAGTTGTGCTATCCACATTGTGTTTTAAGCTAGCTCTGCAACTTTGGCCAAGTTACTTAATTTCTTTGTGTCTGTTAACAGATTGTTAAAGTGAGCCCCAGTAATATTACCTACGTTACAGAATCGTTGAAAGAATTAAATGATGGCAGAGCCTGTAACATACTATATGCTCAATAAAAGTTAGATTATATTGTGATGGTGATGGCAATGTGAGCAAAGAAGAGGGCTTTACTCAATTATGGTCTAAATGTGCCAAATAGCAGATAAGACAAAGCAGCATTATATGAGTGAAATATCACTCCAAATGCTGCTGCTATGCACTGTTCTCTCATAGAGAATATATGATGACTAAATAAAATCGGCCAGGCATGGTGGCTCACACCTGTAATCCCAGCACTTTGGTAGATTGAAGTGGGCGGACCACGAGGTAAGGAGTTTGAGACCATCCTGGCCAATGTGGTGAAACCCTGTCTCTATTAGGAATACAAAAAAATTAGCTGGCCATGGTGGCATGCACCTGTAGTCCCAGCTACTCAGGGAGACGGAGGCAGGAGAATCACTTGAACCTGGGAGGTGGAGGTTGTAGTGAGCCAAGATCGCGCCACTGCACTCTAGCCTGGGTGACAGAGCGAGACTCTGTCTCAAACAAAGAAAGTGTCATTTCATGTAAATAGCAAGATGTGTGGTAAAGTCATTGTGTTAGTTTGGTAGGGCTGCAGTAACAAAATTCCACAGATTGGATATCTTAATAGAAATTGATTTCTCACAGTTCAGGAGGATCCTAGTCCAAGATCAAGGTGTTGGCAGGTTTGGGTTTCTTCTGAGGACCCCCTTCCTGCCTTACGAATGGCCAACTTCTTGCCTTGTACTCACATGATCTTTTCTCTGTGTACAAGTCCTGTGGTTTGCGTGTTTGTCCCTTCCAAAACTCATGCTGAAACTTACTTGTCATTGTAACAGTATTAAGAGATGGGGTCTTTAAGAGATGGCTAGGTCATGAGGGATTCACTCTCACAGGTGAATTAATGCTGTTACCAGGAGAGTGTGTTAGTTACTAGGGGAGTGGGCTCCCGGTAAAAGGCTCACTGGCTCCCACACCATGTGATGCCTTTTGCTAATGGGCTTACCCTCCCCAGATGCCAGTACAGTGCCCTTATACTTCTCCACCTTCAGAACTTTGAGAAATAAACCGCTTTCTTTATAAATTACCCAGCAAGTGATATTCTATTGTAGCAGCAGAAATATGAACTTGGCGCACATCCCTGATGTGTCTCTGTGTATTCAAATTTCTCCTTCTAATGAGGACACCAGTCAGGTTGGATTAGAGCCCATCTTAATGGCCTCATTTAAACTTAATTACCTGTTTAATGTCCCTATCTCCAAATAGAGTGACATTCTGACATACTGGGGGTTAGGGCTTCAACATACGAATTTGGAGAGAAAACACAATTCAACCCATAACAGTCACATTTGAGGTAAATGAATTTTAAGACCTGTGACTAAATGTCGGGGCTAATGTTAAGATGTCAATGTTTTAATCATGAAATTGATGGTTATCTGTCTTTTAGGACTACAGTGGTAATATGAACTTCATCTCTTGAGGAAATGGATTGCTCGTAGTGGAAGCATAACTCACTCAGACTGAGACTATTGTAAAGTGTTTCAGATCTGGTACTTTTAGATTAGGGTTTTCACTACATTTATTTAGGGATAAAATACCCACCAGTTAGAAACATTTAGTCTTTTATACCTCAGTATAGTTCTAATGAACATTTTATCATGTTACTTTGAGAACTGTGGGAGGAAAATTATAAAAATTTCTTTCTATAGACCCTTGGAAACCAAGGGGACAAGAAAGTTCAGCAATTTACTGGAAAAATAAGTACTCAAATTTATAAATATTTCATTCATTTCTGAAGTATTAGATGAGACATAAGAAATGTTTTTTAAGGATCAATGATGCTATCTACCAAAGCTGCATAAATTAATCATTTGTTATTGGACACCATTTTATGTGGGGAATGAAATGTCATTCACCATGTTGTTTTCAGTCTGTCAAATTGCTTCTGAGTACTTGACTATCTTCTATTTTGTACCAGTGAGATGCAGATATATATGTATGTATATATTTAAGACTTCTCTATTATTTATTGCCCCTGGCCCAAACAAACCAAATGAAAATATATTCTGCTTACATCACAAACTGCTGTACACCATAAATAAAGCAGTCACAAAATGAATTTTATTTTAGTTAACTGCAAATAATCTAGAAAAAATAGATTCCCCTTTGTTTAATATAATAGTTGCCAAAATTGAATTATAAAATGTATTGTTTTTCATTGAAGAGCAAACCTAAAATGAATTAGACATGGAATCTCTGGGGATAATACCTACTGGTGCAGGGAAAGCAGATTTAGTAGCTATGTTTGCAAATATGAGCCAGAGAATGTTAATTTGCTATTCTAAAATTTAGCTTTCTACATAACTTAGAGTAGTTTTGAGGTATGAAGTGGGAACATGCTGTTAATAATAATGGTTGGCTTATTTGTTGAACTCTTCCAATAAGTGTTTTTATGACCACTAGGAGAAATGTGTGTAAATTTAAAAGTATTTATAAAATATATTGAAAAGATAATTGTAAAATTGAGAAAGGAAAGGAAACAACTTTTAATATTCCATTGTGGAATTAGACTCTCTTTCATACTCCTTGCATTTTCAATAACAGTATGATTGATATAACTTTGTTGTCTTTGAATTGGTTGTTGAGCTCTACCATTCACTACTGGCTTTTGCTCCTAACATTGTCTTGAAAAAATTAATTTTCAGTCTATTTTTTCTTTTTTGTGCCTTCTTAATACTCTATTTAAACAAAACCTGTAGTAGAATTTCAACATATCATGGAGCTGTTCTGAACCAGGAATTGACTCAACCCTGTGCAGAGACTGAACCCTCTTTTTCTCCTCCTCCTCCACCACTACAACAACCACCGAGTGCCTCTTTGAAACCTTAGGACACCAGGAGTAAAGGGTGAATGTGACTATTCCAAGCAATGCAGATCTATGTATTTCTTTCTTCTTATTCTTTCTGTTTTCTCAAACTTTTCCAAGTCCAATTCTCACAACAAGTAGCAATTAATACATGGCAAAGCCATATCTAGGTGGATTTAGATGTAGATAAGTTGCCATCTCTTACCCACTCTTCAAGCTGTACTGCTCAGGTTCCTTGAAACTAGTCTGTGTCATATTGTACTCAAACATTTTCTTCATGACTTTCCCATTAAGTGGAATGCAGCTTTTTTCATGTCTGCCTTTTGAAAATCTGTACATCATTTCCAGTATTCCAAACATAATTTACTGGTGCTGTCCAACTAAATGAGATCTAGTACTTTTTATGACAATTATTTTACTCTTGCTTATAATATAATCCAACATATATTTGTGTTAATTGGTCAAAAACTCTTTGATGGGGAGAAGAATGTTCAGAAAGACACGTAGGCATCTATCTACACCCATTTATTCAGTTTAGAAAATTAAGAAATGGAACAGCTGATATTTCTATAAAATGCATGAAAACTGAGCTGAGAAGATGTGCTTGGCCAGAGAGTTGTAGGTAAACAATATTTAAGGTACAGAAAAAGGAGGCCATCAGAGAGAGTGAGAAGCAGCAGACACATCTACATCTAAATTCTTTATTACTATATAAGGTAAATAAAATCTACATAAGTATAGTCTAGCCAAAATATGCAGCTGGCAAAATGGAGATATTGAGAAGGAATAATAAAGAAACTAGAAAAAATTATTGTAAATTATTGTATTCAGCTACTTTCTCATAGACAGGAATTGCTGGAATATAAGTTCATGAGCTGAATCAGTGGTCCCAGTGTATATCTGACTGCTGACATTCTAGAATTTAATCAAGGTGCTATATTGCTATAATTGTGAAAAACAGCAGTCTTTTTGCATTTTGCAGAAAAAGCAGTTTACTGGTTAGAGTTTTCCTGTGTCTAAACAGATGTTTTATCATTTTCTCATACTCCTTTGATGCTTACTACTGTTTGTCTGCTAGTGAAAGTAGTCTTTTAAATAAATATTGATGGGAAAATTTGAGATGGCCAGTAACATTTATTATAGACATATGTTTTGCATGGTCATGAATTTTTCCCTCTTTTTAAAATACTGATTTTAAATATGTTTATGTTTTCTACTGTTATAATTTCCATAGATTTTAAGATGGATGCAAAAGTATCAGTATGTGAGTGTGAGGTGTTTTTCTTAAAACTCAGGTGTAAGAATTACTAGCAAATATATTTGAAAGGATAATTTTAAAGAAGTGAGGCAGCATGCTGGATGAAAAAAAAATGAGGATATGCTGGAGAAAAAGGTCACTCAAAATTTGCCTCTGTGTGACTATGGCAGTTCTTTCAAAAACTGTACTATCTGTTCTTGATTCAGAGTGGTTTATGACTTTTGCTCTGAAGTTTGGTTTTAAGCTTTGAGAAACCTTTACCAAGTGGTTGAGAATTTGTTGGTGTGAATGTCACCTTTTGCTATTATAGATTGTCCTGTGTTATATTGACTCCAAAACCTTTAATTTGTTGAAGGTACAGACATTTGGTGGCTATTTTCCAAGCTGCATACTATTGCAAAAAGAAAAAGCACAAGGATCTTTGAATATTAGATTTTTGTAACCAACAAACCCGGAAGTTACCATGTACCTAGGGCCTAATAGTAATCAGTAAACTAAAGAAGACAGTGGCCGCAGGGGAAATTAAACTGACTATCTCCTCGTTTGTTGGAATACCATGGGGCTTTTATATGAGGAAAATGCTAAGAATATTTGTTTTATTTAGTAATCTAAATTGTGTAAATTTGCTTTATGCAAGACTTTATTAGGAATTAGAAGAGCAAACGAACCTAGGGAACTAGAGTTACCTTCTTTAGAAAACATATTGTACTCTTCATATAATTAACAGATTGGTGTAGAAGTCAAACCTGATTACTGGGATAATACATTCAAAAGTGCCTTGAGATATGCAAAACACCATTCAAATGTTAGATATTGTTAGTTTATTAAAACATAAGCTTCTGGAAAAGTAAAAAAGTAGCCAGAAAATACATAAAGCAAAATTAAACTAATTCCCTTTATCCTCTGTCCTCGCATTATATACAAACGTATGTAGGTATTTGCACAAGTAATCCAAATGGTCATATGATTTTTAAGTCTTTATTGATGTTCAGTGTAAAAATGTGTCATTTTGTTATTGAAATACTTGCTTAGGAAAGGCTTTAGCTATTCAAACATAAATAGGTCTAGTAATAAAGAGAGTTCAAAGATGGTGCAATGGGGAAAATAAGAATTTGCAGCAGAGAATTTGGGGCAAAATAAAGGAATACAAAATGAACACTAATTTTATCAGAATTCTTTAATAGGAATATAATGTATAATAGTGTATAATGTTTGAGGATCTCACAGAAATCAAGTTCCATCAAGTCTTACGAATAATATGTTAGAAGCAGTTTTATTCCCTGTAAGAAAAAAGGAAGGCAAATGATCCGACATGTTTCATAAATACCACTGTCATTGGGAGGCATGATCTTACTTCTCTCTCATGACAGATAAACAGACAGATAGAAAATGTTTTAACAGAAAAAGTCCAAAAATAGCACAGTGTTCAAGACACCTTGACCAGATTATCCAACATAAAGCAGAGAACTAGAAGGATACCCAAGGAATATTTGTTTTTACATCACAGATGATGCAGTGATCTATAGAACAAACGATAACTTTAGTAATTCTACAATAGAAACTGAATTACTAGGGAAACAGAGAAGCAGACACCAGAGATAATTTGTACCCTCTGACACTTCTGATGTTTTCCTAATGGTATTGTTGCATAAACTTCAATCATCTCCTCCACTTGCTTTTGTTATTTCTCTTACATACTTACCCTGAATCTGATGCCCTCAGATTCATCTGCGGCCTCCCAAAAGAATGACTGGGAGGGTATGTGGATAGGATGATAGATACACTAATGCTTAGCTATGTTGCATGTCTCATTTCTCACTGTAGTTCCATGGTGGGGTTAAATGCTTTGAAGAAGGTTTTCGCCCCACAAAAAATCAAACAACAGGTTATAAGGTATCAGTTTTCACAAGATACAAGAGATTTTTCTTCCTGATGTCTAAAATTTCGAGTTTTTGGGGGATGTAGAAAACATAGGCCACTTAGAATGCCTACATTTTCAAGTCCATGTATTTTTAATGCATGTGATGATCCTAGCAGAGAAAGGATGTATGGAATATACAGTGGAAATCAGATGGGAGTCTTGAGAGGTCTGCCAGGGAGGATCTTCCTGTTTCGACAAAGAATGGGGTAGTGGAGAGACCCCAGAAAGGGGAGAGAGTGATCTCTGAGTAAGTCAGAAAATAATAAGAAGAGATTACCAATATTTGTATTTCAACAATCTGAACAAAGTAAGACTTTCATTTTATCATCACATTCTTTCCACTTCCCTCCAATATGAGGCCCCAGAATCTGTTCAGTGAGAAGAGGGTGGGGCTTGGAGGAAGTAAGGAAGAACACAAGAAAGAATACTGGAGAAAGGCAGAAGCCTCACCCTACTGTTGGCTGGTGGGATTTGCTGGTCATTCCTGGTCTAGGGAAGTGTTGAAATTTTAACTGGTTAAGATTAGAGTCTTAGTAAAGTACATCATCTAAGAATTGCTTATTAATTAATTTCTGAAAGTTGTTAAAGTGCTAAAGTGTATGCCCAAAATTTGATCCAGGGAAGAGGAAGATAAGGGCTCCAAAGCTGATTCTGGAGGTGTTAAAAATAAGTGATCAAAACAATTAAAATTTGTTACTCTTTTGTTAAGCCTTCTGAGTCCAGCCATTCTATAAACTCAATACATGTGCTTTACATCATTGTATCCTTGTGAGATGTATTCTATTATCATTGTTATTTGAAGAACGTGCATTTAAGAGAGGTTGAAAATTTTGTCTGAGTTCACACAGGTAGTGGATGGCAAGGCCAGATTTTGAAACCAGACACTGACCCAAAAATCTGCCCCTTTATCCAGGATGGATAGATGTGAGAATTGGGTAAAATGAGAAGTAAGATCCCATGGCTGTGGAGAGCAGAAGTAGGCTGGTGGCATAAAAGCTCTGAAATAGATGAAAGATAGGAGAGTTAAAGCAAGGGTTTGGGAACCAGAGCATACAATCAGAGACTAGGAAGCCTTCAGTATTAGTCTATGGGGACAAACAAATTTTGATACAGCCAAGGTTAGTGATTCAAGCAGAAAATATGCAAAATCTAAGTGGTTAATCAGCAAAATGCTCAATAGAATGTGACAAGTACACTGGCAAACAGAATTCATCTACTCATTCAAGAAAAATATATGAAAAACTCCAGTACAGGCGAGATTTTGTATAAGGCCCAGAGATTGCATTAGTCAGCGAAGCAAATGAGGGATTCTGTCCTCATGTGGCTTCTTCAGGAGGCAAAGTAAAAGTGGGTGTTTTGTCTTTTAACTGCTTTTATATTTCTAGTCCTGTACACGTGGCTTCCCAAAAACAAAACAGTTTTCGGTTCTGCAGGAAGATGGTCCACTGCTGTCATCTTGTGCTCCTACTTGTCTTCCTGGGTGTATCAAAATGACAAAGCCCTGACTATTCCTTCACCTATGCCTTTTCTCAGGATTGTTTAGGCAGCAGGCATTTTGGACAGTGAGGCCATGCATCCCAGGAAAGCATCATGTTTGCCTGAGCTATGCTTGGTCTCCCCATGGGTAGAACAGAAGCTTGCTTAATGTTTATTATTAAAGTTGTATGCTCCGTAAACTCAGGGCTCCTCTCAAGTGACACTCCCACTGAATATACAATCTCTACACAGCCCTTTTGGTTGCCCTGGGGATTTAGGGGCTTGGGAAATCAGCACTAACTGATCAACAAATGTGCTGATATTTCTGCTTCTCTCACTCAGGAGTCCTGTGTCTGCTGTCAAAGTCCATGGAGCTTGACAAGCTAATCTGTTAGCTCATACAGTTGTTGCAGTCTGAATTGTCCTGATACTAGGTCCTCTCCCCCATATCACACATATTGAAGTTGTGCAAAATTTCAACGGAGTCTGTTAGGATCCACGCAGATTATTCAATCAATCAATCACTAATAAATCAGTCAATCACTAGTACATGACTGTGTTCACCAGGAGAATCATTCTCTATTTTGATCATCACCAAGCCCAAAGGCAGAGCGATCTGTGGCCTCACAAAATGGTTGTCCTTGTTTATTGTTTTCTGTTTTCGTTATTTGGGTGTTTTTAAATAAATGACTATTCTACCTAAAAATATTTGCTTAGTTTATCATGCTGTCAACCATACTTCAACGCACTTGGCAAACTGTTTTCTGAACAAAGTTGCCCCATAATTATAAATGGAGACCATGGAGGTAGGAAAAAAGATAAATGCTTACCAGAAATCCCTAGGATGAGTCTTAAAAAGATGTCTACAACAGTTTTATTTGAAATGAAAGGCCAGAGTTGTACTAATTAGCACATTGGAAAGTGCTTCTTTACATGGTTTGTTTTATGGGAATGGAATAAATTTAGGCCACAGGCTGGTTTAAGATGTTTTTCTCTCAGAATATAGTATAGTTTCTAAGTATTCATATCATGACATTCAAAAGTGAAAGACTTCAAGATTTGAGGAAAATAAGTGAGTTCATGAAAAATGCAAGCCTAGGTCATAAGGATTGTATTATATTGGTGAGTTTTTATTGTATTTTCTTTTCTCTCTCTTTGAGGCAATCCAATACCTGCAATCTTCTTTTCACTGCTTCTCTTTACTCACCAGAAAATATTCACTGATGACACTAAATCATTTTGAATAATCAAAGGTTACTACATAAACCCTAGCAGGTTTGTGCCTTCTAGGAATATGCTTATCAATTTATGGTGAAAGTTAGAAACTGCAGGTCTATATACAAACAGAGGAAAACAAGGAACACCACACTGTATGAGTGATCTTCCTTTTAATATCTTTATTTAAAAAAAATATAATTTCCAGGACAATGGTATATCAGAAAAGTGTGATTGCTTGGACTTACCATGACTACATGGCCTCCAATCCTTTAAAAAATATTCCTTATCAAATTAAATCTTCCAAAGTGTTATCTAAAGCTGTATCTGCAGTTTAAAACACATACACCTCTAAAATATTAGTTTTGCCAAGTATTAGCCACTAGAAGTTTCTGATAAACACACATACACACAGAAACTGGACTGAGGATTAAGTTTTCCTGAGATCGGGGAATAACTGTTAATATGTTTCTCTGTAAGCTCTTCAAGAAGTACAGGGAGCCTGGCATTTAAATATTTGCTGGTTAAATGAATAAATGAGTGAGTAGTATCAGAGGGAATGGCTATGGATTAAATACATGTAATTGGATTTAATGCCTCTAGGCACTTGTACTGTAGATTCTAAGCCCAAACATTATGGTATTTTTTTTTTTCCCTGAAGCAAACGCCTTGCTATTTTCAGGGGCTGTTATGTGTTCACTTTCAGCAATGTAATGTGGAGGTGTCTGGAATCTCCTCAAAGCTAATCTATGAGAAAAGTTTGATTTTGCTGAATTGGGAGATGACATTTCAAATCTAACTAAAAGAATCAGATTAATATATTCTGTAATTTTATGCCTTGGGTTATTGAGTAAGAATTTCCATTGCTTTCTTATCTGACCAGGAAGCTGGTCAGATAAAGTTGTTTTTGCCAGATAAAAAAATGACATGTATTTTGTTGTCATTTCTCTTTGATGTTTTTATTTCCTTTAAGAGAACTGATTTTACGTTAAAACTTTTGTTCTTGTTCAGCATTTCCTTTCAATGTTCTTTAAAAATATCTACCAATGAAAATAATTCACCTTCTTGCAAAATGTTAACATTTTCAATTTTAAGTAGAAACCACCTTGCCAACAGTGTTATTTCAAAACGTTTGATTTGTCATGATATGTTCAGTCTATTTTTAAGATTCTCCAAATTGAATTTTGAGGTTGGTGCTTGTTCCAAGTTAGAGCAGCATGCAATATGTTGCAGTATGACTGAGTGGAGGAGAGAAAGAGATCCAGGAATAAATATATCTAGAAGAGTGCTCACAGAAAAATTCTCTTTTCATTTCCCAGCAAAGGAGATTAACTTGCCAAATGGCATCTTGCCCTCAAAGTCATGATGAATCTCATTGATGAACAAGTGTGATAGTTACTTTTGATGAATATTTCCGTTTATGTGAAACACAAAATATTGATGAAGAACAAATGAATTATCTGGCTTCTCGTTATTTTCAAAGATAGTTTAGTGCTTAGTCATACTGAGATATTTGTGCACAATGCTGAGCACATAGTAGGTATTCAATAAATACCAGTGAATGATGAAGCATTGAATATCCTTAAAAGAAGGTCTATTACTCTTCCTATCAAAGAAGAATTTTCTTTTTTAATACCCAACACTATATGCCAAGCACTGTGTAATTAGACATAAAAATGAGGATAAGACAACATTCTAGCCATCAGGAAACTCACAGTGAAGTGAGGGATACAGACCTGTAATACTAAGGGGGGAATGTTACACAGGACATTAAGGAACCTTCGTCAAGGAAGTCTGTCCCCTTAGAAACATTTACAAGTATCCTGGAATAATTATATTGAAACTCCACCTTTTGAATAGTCTACTTTTTGAACAGCCATAGTTTCCTTTTATTTTCTATATGAACGCTGTGTTTTAATTTAGCAAACAAGTATACATTGTTGAACAGCAATATACATATCCCTTGGCACAAATCAATGCTCCTTAGTAAACAATTTTGATTGGAAGAGTGACTCTTTACTAGATTACATTTAGATTTTTAATATTAAAAATGTTGATTTCTCTATCCCGAATCTGTTTTGATTTTAGTTTCTTTCTTCTTACATTTATACCTTAAGGAAATCTATGATGTTTACTGACCCTCGTGTTACTCCTTAATTGGGCTTTGTTCATAATTATGATGTATTTTCCACAATTTTAGAGGAAAAATCTGTGTTCTATAAAATTGGACATTTTAAATCAATAATCTGTTGCAATTAACATTGTTTCCACATTTAGTGGAATTTTTAAGTCTTTAGCTTATGAAGGACATTTTTATTCAATATTCCAGAGTTCATCAAATAGGCTAAATGTCTTTAATGGTTCATAGTGATTTGGTAGCTTTGTAGATGAAATAAAGTATGAGTTTTTTTTTTTTTTTATGATATACAGTTGAAAAGCAGGACTCTTTTTGAATCACATAAGAATACCTGCTGCTTTATTTTTTGATTTCTTCGTGAAGTGTTTTCCCTTTTATCCCCTTTCCTGAATCAGTGTGGAGCCCAAAGCATCATTACAGCGTAAGGAAAGAATTGAATTTCTGCTTGGGAAATTGGATTTTGACGAGTTGGAATTCCCCAGTAGAATATGAATGACAATAACTCAAACTCTAAGAAAAACCTTGTAGAATAGTTCACAAAATCCTGGGCCATAGTTCTATTGTTCTTTTCTTTTCCTATTAGATTGCAAGTTTTATCGTGCCTTTTCTCCAGCTATCATGTATATAACCCGGGTGATGGATTAAAGTGCAAACTGTGATGAGTGTCTTAACAAGGGTTGGGATGCAGTGCTAAATTCCATAATCGTGCGGGGTTATCTGAGGAATTAAAGGAATTGAAGTCTATAGCTGAGGTACAGTGTCTATTTGTACAATAGGGGGATTTATTCTAGGAATGGCACTGACATGATGGCAGTCAGAAAAAAGAAATGCAACAATGGGTAGACATTCAAGAGCTTCTGTGGATTTCTGTGGACATAAAATACCCCTTCATAGAAAAATTAAAAATGCATTTCCAATTAGGTTGTCCAGACACTATTGAAGTATTCCAATTTCCTTTATTATTTTATCTTAATGATTTCACTCTTTGATTGACATAATTATTTGCTTTGTATCTTTTAAACACCTGACCGCTAAATGAAGCAATACCTTTTGGCCATTACTCAGTTGAGGATCCTGGGTCATGTTTTTGTATCAAATGCAGGATGCAGGCAAAGAATTTAGCATTTGAGAAGGCAGTTAGACGTCTGTATTGCTCATTAATGTTTGAGTCACTGAATTCAAATCATGTTTTAAAGGTTTTTTTGCGATAATTATGAAAAAGTATGCCATATGATAGTGTTGAATGACCTGATGTGGACAACATTTAAAGTAGGTTACCTAGATGACTAGCTGATTAGCTTGTTAGCAGTATTGCAATTTATTAATTTAAATTTGAAAGAGTGCTTACGAGTCACAGAATATACTTATTAGAAAAAGTTATATAATTCAATTTTTTAAAATATTCTCTTATGAATAAAAAATCTTTTTCAAAATATTTGCATCAAAATCAGTGGCTATAGCTGGCCAAGCCAGCCTATTTTTATTCTAGATTCATTGTAGCCCATTCTATTCTAGCATTGCTGACCTAGAAACTTTAGAATATACGTGTTGAGTAATGTCTACCAAAGGGCACATCTGTACAAGGTGTAGGAAGAGAAAGAGCCTCAAACTAGATGTTAGATTACTGGCCTCTAGAAACACTCTGTCACTTTTTCATGCTATTGAGCATTTACTGATAGACACAATGCACCATGTAATGTGGGTGGTGCTTGGCAAATGTGGACAGCTGTCACTTGTCTGGTGCTTAAGCATTTTAGTTACATTCTGTGGAGCATCTTCTGACTTTTCTCAATTGTAAAACTGAGGTATTAATGTGTGGTTGTGTTTCACAAAACTTGATATGAATCTTAAATTAGAAAATAGATTTTTTGGAAAAAGCCTTTTATTTGATACTATGATACATGAGCAAATATACATTTAATTATAAAAGTAAAATACGAAATCTGTTTTCTGTTTAAAATATTCAATAAACCAGAACTCTACAAAATAAAAAGTGAAATTCTTTCACCACAGACCCCACTGTCTGTAATTTAGTGTTATCTGATTATTTTAGCTGTCGTTATGCATAGACGCAAACACATTTAGCTTTGATATTATTGCTGTTTTTAGTGTTATTTTATAAAAATGTGATATTTTATGTGTATGAATGTATATTGGTGTAATTATATATACATATAAATATATTTATATAAAATTACTTGTGTACATATGTCCTACTATAACTTGCTTTCTCCCTAGAAGTTAAAGTTACATTGGGCACACTCTTCTTATATAAAATATTTTATGGAATATATGATGATTTATATAACCATTCCCCTTGGACTGAACATTCAGATTGTTTCACTTATTATTATCATAAAAGTACTTAACATGAGATGTGCTCTTAACAGATTGTTAAGGGTGGAATACAGTATTGTTAGCTATGGGCATAATGTTGTACAGCAGATCTCTAAAGCATATTCATTTTGCATAATTGAAAATTTATACTTATTGGACAATTCTTCATTTCCTGGTCCTCCCAGCCCCTGGCAATCACCATCAGCACTATTCATAAAAACCAAAACATGGAAACAATGTTATATATTATACACACTACACATACACAGAGCATTCACAGACACCTCACATACCATGCGCATAAACACACTACACACACTCTACATGTACATACACCACAAACCCCCATCATTCGAACACAACACACAAACACACAACACACACACACACACACACACACACACACACACACACACACAGTCTGTTCTCTAGCCACAGCACTCCTTCCCACTGCAACACTGAATGAAAGACATATGGTTACACTTAAAAGATTCCTAGACAAAAGGTCCTATACTTCAAATATGTCAAATCTTCCCAAATACATATAACATTCAGTGCAATCTTAATCAAAATCTCAACAGGTTGCTTTTTTTTTCCTGAGAACTTGTGAAGTTTATTATAAATTCCATCTGGAAGACAAACTGTGCAAGAACAGCCAGGATATTTCTGAAAACAAAGTAGAATATTAAGGGAAGACCAGCCTTCCTTGCCATCAGAACATACAGAAGGTCGCATTGATTAACATACAATGGTTTTGGGTGCTGGGATATATCAGTGACAGAAAAAATAAAGTCTGTGAATATTGGGACCTGAGTATTAAGATAAGTGAACCATGATAGTCCCTGCAACTTCATTTAATATTTTTAAAAGGTAGTCTGCCCTTCTGTAATGGGCTTATTCCCTTAGCATAATGTTCTCAAGGTTCATCCATCTTGTTGCATATTGCAAAATTAACTTCTTTAAAAAGGCAGAATATGTTGTTGTATGTATACAGCATATCGTTTTTATCCATTTATCCATTGATAGACAACATTGTTCCACATTGTGGCTGTTCTGAATAGTACTGATGGTGTGTGTATAGTGTGTGTGATGTGTATGCACATGCTGTGTGTGTGTATGCTGTGTAATGTGTGTATGTGGTGTGTAGCGTGTGTGGTGTGTCAGGGGTGTGTATATGGTATGTGTGTTGAAGTGGGAGAGAAACGGGGATGAGCACATTAGATGATAAATCTGTAAGAATTATGTATGTAATTCCATGAATTTATCAATTACACAGTCAAAAGAAATAAATGGTAAGATCTTTTTTTTGTTTGTTTGAGAGGGAGTCTTGCTCTGTGGCCTAGGCTGGAGTTCAGTGGCATGATCTCTGCTCACTGCAACCTCTTCCTCCCAGGTTCAAATGATTTTCCCACCTCAGCCTCCCAAGTAGCTGGGATTACAGGCGTGTGCCACCATGCCTGTATAAGTTTTGTGTTTTTATTAGAGATGGTGTTTCATCACGTTAGCCAGGCTGGTCTTGAACTCCTGACCACCTCAACCTCCCAAAGTGCTGAGATTACAGGCATGATACACTGTGCCCAGACAAAATAATACAATTTTTAAGGAATTCATGGTAAAATGCTGAGGAGGAAGGAGGGGTGGCTGGGTCTGGGGAGAAGACGATGGAGAAGATAATGGTCTAATTAAGTTCAAGATGTTTCCAAGGCTCTGCATGCTAGAGAGAACCATCCCTTTTCTTTTACCTTGGACAGCCCAAAGCCTAAATATAGAGCCACTAGAACTATCTCCAGACTTAGCATACAAGTCTCTGTTCCAATCTACCACTCCAGCCATGTTTCAGGTTCTTCTTTAAGTGTAAGTGCTTGAGGCTTGCTATTTCCTCCTGTGTATGTGCAGCCTGCTCTCCACCCGCTTCCTAGGTACTTCACTCCGTAATTAATCAAAGACTTGTTGATAGCCTGATAGGCATCAGTGTTCTCTGTTCTTGGAATGTATACCTGAAGAGCATTAAAAAATGTCCTATCCCTCAAGAAGCTGCCATTCTAGTCATAATACATAAGAAATTGCGTAGTTCGTTAGCAGATTGTAAGTGCAAAGGATAAATAAAAGCAGAGCAGAGTGGGATCTGGTTGGAGTGAGTTGAAATTTCAAATAGGATAGTGAGGACAGAGCAAAAGACAACATTTGTACCAAGTCTTGAAGGAGGTTGGTGGAGTTATCAGTGCAAATATTTGGACTCTAACTAGTGTTTTCATCACCCTTGATGCTCAAAACAAGATGTATATATTGGTCCATTTGCATGAGGTATGGTCTTCATTGATTTATTTTGATTTATAGGTTTGTGCTGTCTTTGCCCCAGCTCCAGAAAGCTTACTATTAATAACTTTGAATATAGTTTAGGCTGTTCTTGTTTCCTCCACAGATATTAAAATCCAAGCAAAATGAAGTCAAGTGTTCTGCTTCTTTCAGTTTATAAATTCTGTAAAAATGTGGACCTGATTTTAAAGGCAAGAGACTTTCAATTTTGGGCAGTCCTAGGTAAATACTTGTTAAGTGTTTGTGAAATGGAGGAAGGAATGGTGAGATTTGCACTCCATACTGTTTCACCCACACCTATCGTATTTCTTGTAGCTTTTCTTTCGGTGGCTTTCTTCTTTATTTTCAGAGCACTATGGTTTTCCTTCACATCATCAATTTTATGTTTTTATTGCCTTCAATGTTAATTTTAATTGAGCCTTGGTATTTAGAATGTTTTGCATTTTTTTCTTATTTCTGCCAACCTTTTTATGGCCCATTTTCCTGTTTCACTGATCTTGACACTTTTTGATGACACCAAACAATTATTTTCAGAAATGCATTTTAAATTCCATTTAAACAATATTTTTCACTGCTGTTCTGTTCTATAGTGCCTTTAGAGGAAGACTCTGCTTGTTGTATAGATTATATTTTAAGTATAGTATATAAAAGTATAATAGGAAGATGGCTATGCAATGCAGAATTCTTGGTTACCACCGTTTCCCTATCCCTATGAGCTTCCTGCACAGTCTGACTCCCATGTGACCTGGGGGAGACAAATATTAGTTGTTGTAGCATCTGTCTTCCACAGTCTCACTTTTTTTTAAAGCCTTGGATATAGCAAGTACAGTATAGTATTAACCCTGTGTACCCTGGAGCAAGATGCCTGAGTTTAAAATGTACTTTTGGCTGGGCGCGGTGGCTCATGTCTAGAATCCCAGCACTGTGGGAGGCTGAGGCCAGTGGATCATGAGGTCAAGAGATCGAGACCATCCTGGCCAACATGGTGAAACCCTGTCTCTACTTAAAATACAAAAATTAGCTGGGTGTGGTGGCGTGTGCCTGTAGTCCCAGCTACTCAGGAAGCTGAGGCAGAAGAATCGCTTGAACCCTGAAGGCAGAGGTTGCAGTGAGCCAAGATCGCGCCCCTGCACTCCAGCCTGGCAACAGAGTGAGACTCCATCTCAATAACAACCCCCCCCCACAAAAAAAAAAACAAAAACAAAAACACTTTTACAGACCTTTGTCAGCTCCATGACTCAGGGAAAGCTACTTCCCTTAATTTCTCTGGCTTTCTTTTTCTGAATCTATAAAATAGAAATACCCACTGACTTTAGGAGGATTAAATGAGTGAATGCAGTTTAAATATCTAAAAACATGATTAAGCACTCTATGAATGCTAGCATATTTATTCTTAGTTTATTTACTATTATTTATCAATCTCATAGTTTTTAGTGAATTGATTCTGTTTCCCAATCTTTGAAAGAGAACACATATATCAGTTGTTAGCGTCTGGTACCAGGAAGGAATTGTGTCTAACTACCTCAATTTTTCCAGGCACCTGGTAGTCCCCCTTTCTTTCTTTTTTTTTTCTTTTTTTTCGTGTTCTCCTGTAGCTGAGACTACAGGTGTGTGCCACCACACCCAGCTAACTTTTGTATCTTTAGTAGAGGCTGGGTTTTGACATGTTGCGCAGGCTGGTCTTGAACTCCTGGGCTCAAGTGATTCATCCGGGTTGGCCTCCCAAAGTGTTGGGGTTACAGGCATGAGCCACTGCAACTGGTCTTCCTGCTTTCTTATTACACCCAGAATTAAAACAAAACAGAACAACATCAAAAGTAACTAGCCTAACCCCCCATCTCATTTTCTTGGTATTAATGTTGTTCGCATCTGTGGAACTACTGCTTTGGGATTTTCTCTTGCTCTGGCTCTGTGGTTCTAATTGTAGTTCTGTGTCAGGAGTACTGTCTATGTGTTTATATATGTTTGATAAAGACCCTCCTGCCTGTAATGTAATTTTTTTTTAGAATTTTAAGGATTTGGGGGAATTAGTTTAGTTTTGTTTTTCTTTAGACAACTTTCCTCTTATGGACTACCTGTAGTTGCTTGTCTCCTAATTGTTTACAGTGACATAGAATGAGCTGTAACGTTCCATAGATGGGAACATAGGTGTGGTCATATGTGGAAGCATGGTTCCCTGTGGCTTGGATTTGGGATCTTAATCAGGATTTATGATTGCCTGATATTATGGTCCTTGCCATGACTTGGTTGTATTATCTCACAAGTAGTTCGTTTCACTTTGCCAGTTTTTATAGCTGTGTATCTTCATAGTGGTTTTAAATAGTGAGCTACAGAGAAGGACTAAAGGAAACCTGGGTTTTGTGCTTTTAATCATGATTTTATCTTTTAAGTATATTGAAATTTTGACTAAAAGATTAACTGTGCCCTTGCATGATACATATGCATGACTACATTTTCCTATAATAAAATAATTTACATTCCCAGTTTCTTCCACATACACGGTAACTCATGGCTATGAGAAATTAATTCTATCTCATTCAGTCTCATAGTTTCATAGATATGTGAAATATATTTATACTACATTGATTAATAGTTTTATAATAAGATCCAAAGCAGTATAGCCATTTTATAAAGTAACTAACTGAAGGCGATACTGATAATTTATTGACTTTCAATTGGCTATTAAAATGAACTACAGATTTATCTGACAGGATGGAGGAATTGCCTGTCTGGATTGAGTAAAATAGTTTATAGAGTCTAGATTTTGCAATTAACTTGCCAACTTTCTAACAGTAAATTCAATAGTATCTTAAAGTCACTGAAACAAACAATGTAATATAATTCCACTATTGGAACTAATGATGAACAGAAAAGAGATTAAGGAAATAGATGAGAAAAATGTTAAATTGTAACTTACTGTTGCTTAAGGTTATTTAATCTCCATGACACAGTGGGAAAAAATTTGGGGATTTCTTAAATTTTGCAGATTTTATCAATAAAAAGTGATTGAAAATTTATTTTAAATGGATTTTTTCATATTCAGAGAATGTATTATTCAAGAAGCCAAAAAAGCTACTTTTTAGTAGTTTTCATTTACTGTATTTTCTCATAAATCTATGAATGTAAATTGGTATATCATGAAATTAGAATTGAATTAAATGAGCATCTGTCTTAAAAAATAAGAAAATAATTTAAAAATCATTCTCAAATCTTGGTCTTTTACAAGGTGATACTTAAATTAAGATAGTTCACACATATAAACACACAGAAAATAATTGATAAGGATTCAGTACATTAATTCATCAAATATTTAGTGGCAATTCCAACTATGTTGGCAAAAGAATAAAGATTGATAAATCACACTCTTTCTCAAATAGCCTTAAGGATCTAGTATAATTAAGCTTAAACTAAATTATTGTATCTCTTTAATTATTACTTCAAATACCTAAGATTTAAATTCTGAGTTCTAAAATACATACTTTTACATGATGGTATGTTAACATTTGTTTTTTTCTCTGATAAGGTTGAAATAAGAATAAAAATTGTTTATTGGAACATCTCATTGACAAGATGCATACGGAAATAAAAATACATTGTGGCATGGAAACGAAATGCAGTCAAGATTAATGCTGAATTTGAATTGAAGTTTAATAGAAAATGAGCAAGTAATGTTGATTAGGCTGTATGTGAATAAAAATATTCTGGATACAAGAATTATGATATTTTAAGTACCATTTTTGAACTGGAAAAAAAATTTAAAAGAGCATAGGAACATTATACAATTTAATGGTTGTGTTAGTCTTAGAGTATTTTAATGCATTCTAACAAGTTTTGCAAGCTTATTTTTTAAAAAGCTTTTATATTTCTAAGAATAATTTCAGTATTTTGAAGGCCATTTCAATATTTGGAGTCCTGAAATGTTATTGGCTATTATAAAGACATAGCTAATAAAATGATTACAAAAAAGCTTAAATAGATAAAAATAATAATTGTTTCAAAGAGTAGTCTTCAGACAGGAGACATATAATACATGTAAAATAGCACAACTCGTGTTACATAGGACATCCCCAATGAATGGTAGCAAATGTTGACGCCAAGGGTGCAGGCGTATGAAACGTCCCTAAAGAAATAATGATAAATGTTTCAACTTCACAGAAAAGCGCTAGTTTAAGTGAAAAATTAGTTAAATGTATTTATGACTGAGCTGTTTCTGGTACTGGGTCACTTGATTTTCTTGTCAGTCTCAAACTTTTCTGTTTTCCTCCCACTGTCCACATTTGCAAAATTTCTTTATTTCCCAATTGTCTAGAAGATATTTCACATTGTTGTAATAGGAAGCAATATTCAAGTGAGTAAGAGTGAAGCAGAAGCCATCTACTGTATTCCTGTTGAATTTTCTGCTAAATTTCTCATCAGGTAATAAGAGCTCTGGCTTATTCTGTGACGAGTGTCAAGCACTAGGCAAGGTGCTGTTTATATAGCATCCAACTCTGTAAAGTAGGTATTATCTACATTGTATTGACAGATACTCCAAGACAGAAAGAGTTAAGGAGCTTATCCGTGTTCATACACTAAAAAATAATGGTGCCGATGTTGAAATCTGGGTCAGTATGACCAGAAGCTGTGTTCCTAACTGCAGAAAGTATTTTCCTATGTTTGACATGCTCTTAAATTTTGTAAACATTAAACAAAAATAGTCTGTAATAAGAATTACACATTATCAGTTTTTTATTATTACATCATTTGAGTTGTTCTATATTTCAATACAAAATACATAGACCCTTCATGTTACAAATGGATTATGTTCCAGAAGTTTATTTCCACATCACATCTTAGAATGTTAGGATAAGAAACACAATTTAAAATTGTCTTTAAACTCTAAGTTGACAAAAAGGCAAGTGTAATCAGAAGAGAATAAGGAGGTAGGTAAAGAGAGCCTTCTGAGTACATTGAAGGACTGACAAATGAAATCCTTAGAAGAATGAACAGTTTTTCTAAGAAGTAAACTTAGCAATCGGAATATGGTGTGGAAGTGAAAAGTCACAATCTGTAGATTTGTGTTTAGAAGAGGTGAATTTAGTAACTTGTAAAAAACAGGTTTTTTTTGTTTTTGTTTGTTTTTGTTTTTGTTTTTGTTTTTGGTACAAACTGTGACCTAACAGACTAAAGGCAGGACTAAAAGGATATGATAGGAATTTGAGGCAAAATAATTTCTTCTTGTGCTGATGAAGTATTGCCATCAGCCTGGGGTAGGCAGATTGCTGAAATTGTATAAGTGCCTTGATAGGAACAAAAACTTCAGAGGGAGTAGAATAATGCTGGGCTAAAATGAAGGAGAAATCTTGTGAAATCTGCTTTTTTCCTGTTTCAGAAAACATTTCAATAACATTTTGAAATGATCTTAAATTTGCCTTTCTCTCCTTATGGTTAATTATTGAATGGTAGTACAGGGATAATTTTAAAGTCAACACATCATATGAATTATAGTTTGGAGCAAAGGAGCTAAAAGATTGTATTTTTACTTAGCAAATTCTTGGCATCTAAATTTGTGGAACATTTTAGTTAAAGGGCTATGATAGAAGTATATTTAAATTATTTTAAATACTGAATCAAATGCCTTTAACTGTTATATGCAAATAATAGATTGTGTGTTTAACATGGGCATATTACAATTAAATAACTACTTTAAGAATATGTATATATCACACAAAGATTAAAATGGATAATGATGAGACTCATCAAATTTACATGAAGTGATTTCCAATTTAGAAAATAGAATTTAAAAAAATATATTTGATGAGTTATAAGCAGAGTTACATAAGACAGATATGGAAATTTAATAAACAAAATGTAAAATATTCTAATGTTCTAATGTTTTACATGAACATGTAGAGAAAATAGATAATAGTCCAAAGCATGTTCTGCATTCATATACTACTTCAAATCCTAGTCTGGCTACTTTGTAGGTAGTGTGCCTTTTGTCAAGTTATAAGAATATATTTCATTTGTATTTTGAAAATGAGTGAGATGCTTAAATAGAATACAGTTATCTCATTCAAAATGTATGTTGTTTCCTCTAGAGAATTGTGAAGGTTCTGAGATTTTATTTTACTCTACTTGCAAGTAAAAAGGCAGCTTTCCTCCGTTGCATGAGTGCTGACAGAAGACACAAGATTCTTGGGTCAGAAATAAAGGACATTATGACTCATGACACAGTGAGCAGTATGAGCATCAGCACATTTGTGTCTGTCCCCTTTGCT
Organism: Ateles fusciceps; assembly: GCA_036589455.1. NCBI lineage: Eukaryota > Metazoa > Chordata > Mammalia > Primates > Atelidae > Ateles > Ateles fusciceps. Next base: position 7,854,507 of record JAZHEH010001266.1, on the reverse strand, counting down.
TCTCAGGTACCAATGAAGCAATGCAATTGAAGCAGACAGATGTTACACAAGCAGTGGGTTTGCTTCACAGCTGAGGGAGTCAGGACCAAGGGCCCAGAACTTTTTAAGCAAGGATCAAACATTGTGGCAAATGGCAAATGAGCAGATTCCCTGTCCACCAGGGAGCAAGCAGTTACCCGGTTGTCATACTCTGGGAGACATGACTTATTTAGTTGCTTATGTGACTAGCTAGAAAAAACTGCTAACTATCAAGAGAAAAATAAGCCTTGAAGTCTGGCATACTCAGCAATAACATACTGGATGCTCAGAGACCTGGAAGACTGCCTCTCCTGAAAAAAACACCCATTGGCCCTAAATATTCTTAGCTGAACTCAGATTTTTACATTAGTATGTCACTGTGTAAGGATACTATCAACATGACTCCATGTTGGTGCAAGATGGCACCAACCTACATTATTTACTTCAATCATGTCTGCCTTCTTCAGGTCTCCAGATTCAGCTAGCTAAGCAAATCCTATAAATTTTAAAATATACCTTAAAAGGACATGTAACTTTCTATTTAAGTCTCTGCATTGACATTTCCTCTTGTCCAGAGGAACTAATGGAAGTACATTAGGGTATATTAGATTGCAAAGGTTTCACCTTGGTCTCAAAGAGGGATGCATAGGACAATATTGTTCTCCATAACCATCTTGCCTGTGAATTGAGGTGACATAAATGCCTCTGTTTCCATAATGGTGTCATTGATAACTTCAGCTAAGGTCAGGGACATATTTGCTATGATTATTTCTGATTGGGTAGTTTCAATTATAAAGATAACCACCCACAACGTGCAGAGAAACATTGAGTCATTTCTTCCTCCAGGAAGCTCCTTGAATAGTGGTCTGTTCCAGACAGATTTCCACATTTATCTGAGGATGACATGATTCGATTAGTAGTGTTTCATTAAACATTTGAAGGGGTCTTATGACCATTCCTTGGGTACAGATTGCAGCAGGCTTAGGGGGAAGAAAGTTAATGCCTAGTGTGCATAATAGTAGAAGAAATAATATAGTCTTGGTGACACACATAGCACCGTTGGAGGGAAAATGTTCAATTGTTCTTCACTCAATGTGTGACCTACATCAGTCAATGACACAGGTTGACAATGCCTCTGTTGTGGCTTCCTAGCTAGCTTGTAAACCTTAAGGTCTCCAATTCAGTTAAGCCATTGTCTTTGGAGGGATAATCTGAACAGGAGTCTGACCTATAATATTTGTCTATACCACTTACCAGGTGACATTCATCTATCCCATGGGATGATCCACTGATACAAGTGGGTGTGGAGAGAAGACGTCTAGAGGTTATGACAGGTGCTTTGCATTGGAGCTACAGAAGCTGGGATTGCCTCTTACTGTTTCTGAATTGACTTATTGGTAAACTTAGAGACTGGTGATCATCTCATGGCCACCACCATGTGGTGAAAAGTGGCAGATGTAGCAGCCGTTTAAATTCAAGCAGGACACTATCTTTTGGGAGGGATGCACTGGGACACTGGGATGTGTTTCTTTGTGAGGAAGGCACCAGGGTGGCTCTGAAAGACAAAAAGATCATTGGTGTCTCTCCCTGCTCTATCTCTCTTGGGTTCTAAGGCGTTTCCTCCCCATGTGTTGGAATTGGCGCTCTTCCTGTACTCCCCCCAGCATTAGTGTGTCTCATTCTAGTACCCATAAACTCAACTTTTCTTCAATCATAATCTACCTGCACCCAGACCTTGCATCTGGAGTGTCAAATGTAAGAGGGATAAGGGAATTTTTTTTTTGAGACAGAGTCTCTCTCTGTCACCCAGGCTGGAGTGCAGTGGTGTGATCTCAGTTCACTGCAACCTCTGCCTCCCAGGTTCAAGCAATTCTCCCTGCCTCAGCCTCCCGAATAGTTCGGACTACAGGCATGCGCCACCACGCCCAGCTAGTTTTTGTATTTATAGTAGAGATGAAGTTTCACCATGTTGGCCAGGCTGGTCTTGAACTCCTGACCTCAGTTGATCCACCTGCCTCTGCCTCTCAAAGTGCTGGGATTACAGAGGTGAGCCACCATGCCAGCAGGATAAGGGCATTTTAATAAAACGTGTTGAGGTGAATTATACTCCCTACCTTGCCTCTTGCAAGCCTTTATCAGACTCAGGATCAGTGCACTCAGTTGGTGATCATTATCTTTATGACCTGAGAACCATAACAACCCAACAAAACAATTCAGGTGGCTGAACAAGAATTAAGTGTTAATTCCTTAGACCACCTTTAGTTCAGGTTGCCACCTAGCCTGAGTACCTAGAAGGCTGGCTTGAAGTTGTTTTTAAGGGCAAAAAAGTAGCATCATGACCAAAAATGCATGGTGGCATCCCCAGTTTAAAAAATAGACTTATATAGCTCTTCATCCATTTTATTTTGATTGTTACTCATGAGATGATCAAGAAAAAATTTGGAAAAACTGCCATATTCTGTGACTAAATTGCCTTTACTAAAGTGCATGGAGCAGGAAAAGGTGAGGGAAATGGAGTCATGAATCTTTTTCTTTATATTTCTAAAAGACCATGCCGATTATTAATGACATCAGCAGTTAAGGGGAATGAAATGTCCATTGGATACCTTGATTATTGGCCCACCGTTAGGTGACCTTTCTGACAAAAGTTGTATCATTGTGAGATGGAAAATGGTCTGGGATGTGAAAAGAGTGACACAGTTTAGTTTCATGGGCCACAATAATGTAGTTGGGATTGGCTAATCAGCTTGGAGTAGTAACAGTTTTCCTGTCCCCCTCCCCACCCCACAAGCTTATTCCCTCATGTATAATCAGTCCTAGAGAGCTTTGAGTAACCCCGTGCAGCAATGAGCACTTTACTGCATAGCAGAGGAAAGGCATGAGAAGAAACCTGCAAACTCCTGGAAAATCAACCAGGTTTTTTCTCCAGATCTCACCAGTCAGATAAGTAAAACCCAATGTGGGGAGGCTTTCCATTAATTCTGGGAGATTAGAATTTTTATTTCATTACACAGAAAACTGAGAAAAGGAGTGAATGATCTTACCTACAATACGGCTGTGAAAATAAGTAGGCTGGATAGTTAGCTAATTAAATGAGATAATCAGGTTAATTACCAAATTGAGAGGTAAAGTGAATTGTCTATAAAAGCAATTATCAGAAGCACTCATACAAGGCAGAGAGTAAGTAACGTTGGATTCACAGAGTGGTCAGGTTTTTCATTTTAGCACCTTCTACTACAGAAAGCCTTCACTTGAGGTTTTCCTTTATTTGCTAGTTTTCTATCATTGGCAGAAAGGTCATTTGTCTGTTTTTGAACTTGAAACCAAAACTTAAAGCAGTCTTGGTCACATACTCATATAGAGCAATAACATACTTTGCAAAGTGGTATCTTATTCACAATAATTTTTTTGCCTAATACGCAAACAGCTAATATTACATAGCTAGCTTATGCAAGTTATTATACCTGTGTGTGAATATTATAAAGAAATAACATTGTCCATTTCACATATTGCATATGAAATTCTACATAATGGAAAATTATATATATATATGTATACACACATATATATTATCTAGAAATACACACATGCATGCACAGATTTATTTACATTTTTCAAAGTTCAGTTCAGTATCACATATATGGAACATTTATATGTACAAATACAGTTTTGCATATATAAATACAGTTTTAACAATAATTAATATTGTTCTCTCTATTCCTCCCTTTTGAGGGACAGGGTCTCTCTCTGTTTCCCAGTCTGGAGTGCAGTGGCACAATTTTGGCTCACTGCAGCCTTGACCTCCTGGGCTCAAGCAATCCTCCCAGCTCAGCCTCCACAGTAGCTGGGACTATAGCTGTGTGCCACCACTCCTGATTAATTTTTTGTATTTTTTGAAGAAATGAGGTTTCACCATGTTGCCCAGGCTGGTCTTGAACTCTTGGACTCAAGGGATTTTCCCACCTTGACCTCCCAAAGTGCTGGGATTACCAGTGTGAGTCACCACACTCAGCCAATACTTTTCTCTACATTAAATTCAAGGAATAAGGAAAACAGACAAGACAAGAACCTGTTTAGAAAACATTTCTTACCAGATAAGTATTATTGAATCAATTATTGAAAACTGAAAGATACAATACTTAAAATAATGCTGTTATAGAGCTAGGTAGAGCAGTTAATCAAAGTAGAAGACACAAAAATAAATTTGGCATTTAACTGACATTTCAAATCGATTTTTTATTTTAAAAAATTAAGTGATGCATACAGTTGGCTTACTGTTTGAAAAACTAGTCAAAAAATACCAAAATCAAACTATAGATGAATTAAAAAATAAAAATTAATCCAAGATTAACTGGCTAGAAATATAATTGAAGTATTTATTTGAGCTTAATATAGCTAAGCTATTTCTCAGGCTAGTAAAAAGAAACTACAATGGCTGAAGACTGATACCTAAATACATATAACTTTCTTTGCTGGCAAATGATCTGAGACTCATAAAACTGTCAGAATAAAGATATTTTATTTGCTAGTGCTCATGGATGATCCTTTTACTATTCCAAGTTAAATGTTGTTTTAGAGCACATTGTTGTAATGTCTCTTGAATTATCTTGTCCAAATGAAAATAGGATGACTAGGTTTGTTCCTGTGTGGGATAAAGCCTGAGCAACTTTCTTCACTTTCATATATTTGTTACATTTATTGTGTGCTTAATAGGTACCAAGCACCACTCTGGGAAAATCAGGATGTACGCATTCAGAAATTTATGTAGTAGGAGTGTGGCTTGGGGGTATCTCCTCCCCCACACCTTCTAAATCTTCTGGAATGCATGGTGAGAAGAGGGCTAGAAGACTTGGTATATGTCAAATGACAGGTTATATTAAAATGTGATGGGAGGGTGGTGGCTCAAAACTGGTTCCATATGCTCTCGGTGTCTCTGCGAATGGAATACTTCCTCAGGAAAGATAAGTGTTCTGGGGGCAGTTTTCAACTTTATTCCAAGTCCCCACTCTGTCACTTTCTTAGAGGAGCTAAGCTTTGTCCCCTTTTGTCCCCTATCAGTTCAGGAGCCCTCACACCGCTATACCATTGTTACTTCTTGTCCTACTCCCATGAGTGGCTCTGGCCAAGACTTTGGTTTCCAGAAACATCTAGTTAAGAAGCAAATTTCACTGTGTTTTTCAGCCATCTTAGTGAAATGGGATAGAGGAAGAGAATCGTAGGTGTGTAGCAGAGATGGGTGGTATTTTATCTAATTATGCCACGTTTAATATACTAGCCTGGAATGAAGGATCTGCTCCCCTGTTCTTTCAGATTCTCTCTAGAATAAAAAATACTTAAAGCCTTCTGTGTTTCCGGGTCGTTCACCAGTTTTCAATTGATGGGTGAAGAAAATAGTCCTATTCAGCATCCTTTTCTGCTAGTGACAAATAAACAAAATTCTGTAAGAGGAAAATGATCTCATTTACTAGAAGCACGAAATAACTTGGAATCACCTTGAAAAGAAATGTTACGACCTATTTTAAGAGCACTACAAAAAATAACTGGGTGACATTCCTTTGATAAATGCTTACTAAGTGACTATTATGCAAAAAACTTTGAATACCATTGTCCTGGATGAGAAGAGTCAATATTATAAAGGTAAAACTTGGCTCAAATTGATCTCTAAAATTAATACAATTTTAATCCAAAGCCCAGTAGAACCAAGCAGACGCTTATATAATCAAGAAAATTTTGACAGACTGCCTTGTCATGGTGTGTGGGACACAGAACATATCCAACTTTTAGGTGAAAAGGAAGAGTTAGGACAAAAATTATAATATATGCACACTTTTAATTTTAAACGAGTCTTAAAAAAAATCTCTAAGCTTTCCTAATCTACCATTGCTAATTCATGACTCTTCTATTGTGAAATCTGTGGAATCTTCTGAATTCTGTTGAGAAGACAAATTAGAAACTTTCTAAAGTTGCTGGGTATTTCTTGTGGGACATTGATTTCATTGTGAAGCAGTGGTTCTGATCTACAGAGTAACCCCCTTCTTTTAGAGTAAAGAATTATTTTAAAATCTGGGGGAACTTTCTGTTTTCTCATTCATACAGGTGCAGTAAAATATTGGGAGTTGATATAGGCTTTTCAAATAATTTGATTTATTTTGGCTCTCCTATAACAAGGTTAAAAAATATAAAAACAGTTTATAACTTGCTTTGCTAGGTCATATATCAAATTGCCTGTGAATAAAACTGGAAAAAGGGCAGTAAAATCTTCATTCTGGATATCATATAATCTTAAGTAATATTTATTGAGCATTTCCTGTGTATCTTATATATGTTAGTGCATTACATTTAATGTGTTCACTAATCCAGGCAATATCCACAGGTAAGTATTGCTATCATTCCTGTTTTTCAAATGCAGAAACTGATGTTAGTAAGGGTAACTCATTAACCCAGGTTACACAGCTAGTAAGTAGATAGAACTGACACTCCTAATCACTATGTTGGATTGCTGAAGAGTTTCATTCATAACTTAGTCGTTAGCAGGGCCAATCACATCTTTTTTGTGTGTGTCTATTTGCCCTCATTAGTAACTAGCTTGCAGTTGTGTCCCACTTTCTGCCTGGAACAGAGGTTTTTTCCACGTGCAAATCATGGGAAGCTTTGTGAAGCTTCTGCTTTGATGCATTGCTGATAAGAACCCTCATCCATAATCTCTCCAAGATCATGTTGTTCGTGGTACACTGAGTTCTGCTCCACTTGTTTCCTGAACAAACTTTTTCATCATGCATGGAGCCCTGGATCATAGTGGTCTCTCCATCTTCTGGTTCTTTCTATAGTCTATTTAGCAGAAATTACTTCTATTAGAATCCAAAGTTTAACTTTTTTTTTCTTTTTCTTATGCTCTTGACTGCTTCAGTGAATTCTGGTAGAACATAGGTTTAGATATATATGCTAATTTGCCACTTTTCTGGACAAATTTGTTATTATTTGGGATGTTTTATCATTAGCTTAGCAAAATACATATTATATAAATATGTGCTGTGTAAAATATGTAATATAAATTTTCTTGATACTATCCCGTCAGTTGAATCAAATTTCCTATCTAGAGACGGAATGTATAACCCTTATTGAGCTTATACATGCAACCTTTGTGCCCTAAGGAAACAATGTTAACACTGTGTGAGAGAGAGCGCTTTAGATTATAGGGCCCTGATGATGTCAACTGGCATCTTCCTCACATGGAACCATGCTTTACACTCATACCGAGTCAGAGATAAATGCATTATCCTTTTAAGGCTATGTTTCAATATTGGGTTTACACACCCAGATAGTCACAATTTGTAGCCTTAAAAAACTGTGTATTTTAATCAACTGGTTGTGTCATCCACATATTTGCCACCGACTGGTCAATTGCTACATTTCTCCTGCAATGTCTTCAATTCTAGTCTCATTACATTCTCTCCTACCCTGTCATTATTTCCTCAATGGTTCTGTTAAGATTATTGTTTAAAATACATTTTCAAAAGGTTTAATTTCCTTTTTAAAATTAAATTTAGTAATTTCTTTTGTTGTTCACCTAATTGTGTGACTTTTGACATAAGGTAACAACTTAATTCCAAGGGCACATGCAATAGTATAAATTACTATCAAATCTTTCAAATATATAGTATTTCAAATATATAGTATTTTATATAAATATAAAAACATTATAATCCTCAAAGTATGTATCAGGTATGAAATGAAGTATGTTCACTGGGTGTGGTGACTCACGCCTGTAATCTCAGCACTTTGGGAGGCCAAGGCAGATGGATCACCTGAGGTCAGGAGTTCGATACCAGCCTGGCCAACATGGTGAAACCTCGTCTCTACTAAAAATACAAAAGGTGTGGTGGCGGGAGCCTGTAATCCCAGCTACTTAGGAGGCTGAGGCAGGAGAATCTCTTGAACCCAGGAAGTGGAGGTTGCGGTGAGCTGAGATTGCGCTTTTGCACTCCAGCCTGTGCAACAAGAGCAAGACTCTGTCTCCAAAGATAGATAGATAAATAAATAAATAATAAAATGAAGTATGTTAAGGGAGGACATCTCTCAATACATAAAATTTACAAAAATAATTTTTGCTCACCTTTCAATCTTTTTATTTTATAATTATCTCAGCAGAAATGCCTTCAGAAGGCCTTCAGGTAAATATTTGTAGTCAATCACTTTATATGCATTATTATGAAAGGTGACACCTAGAAACATTTTGTGATCTTTGTTAAGTTCTAAGAATAAAGTGGTGAAAAAAAAAGCATTTACTTTAAGATAGGAAATTTAACAACTAATACTTTTAGAGCCAGAAAGCAATTCTGGAAAAGATTACAACCGTAAGTAGGTAAGACGGTTAAAGCAGGCACCATCACTTGCACAAAAACAAGGCTTGTATGTATGTGGCATGTTATATGTGCAGGAATAGCTGCGGCTGTCTCCAGGAGTCCAGCAGATATGAAAGTTGAGTTGCCTAATTTGTTTAACTTCTTTTCAATGCAAACATTTCCTTTAAAGTCATCTCTCTATATAAATCATTTTTCTGTATCTTTTTTTTCTCCTTAAGGAAGAGGGCCTTCTCAGCTTCTTCAATATATGTTTCAATTTTAACTAAATCCTAAAAAGGTAAACATATATGGTTATTAATTCAGCTATAGACAATACCCAGGAATTTTTTAAATCTCAATGGCTGATTCTATTCCAAAGATATATATCAATAATTGGTAATAGCAAGCAGGAACTGCATCTTTTTTTGTTCGGTTCTTTTTTATCTACTCTTTTTTCCTTTTGAATCTGCATTAGACAAATATTGATTGTGTAGTCAGCTTTCAATGTTGTCCTTTGTAATTTATTTATAGGTTTATCACACATGCTCATGTTCACCAGAAAGAATCAATGACTACATAGATGGAAAACGTATTAGTTAACCCAGTATTGAACTTGTGTTTACTTAGGCATAGGTGTAGATGAAGTGCTCATGTATTTTGAATCGAGAGAGAAATGCCCTTCCTGTCTTTCCTGTATGTTATATTTTTTCTGTCAATCTATAAGGCCTGTATAAGCAGACTCCTTACTTGTTCCCCTGATTCAATTCTTAATATTCATTGCCTCACTGCAGGCCCTTCAGCCATTCTAGACAGAATACTGCTGTTCTTACTTGCCAAGCCTGTACCCATTTCAGGATCTTTGCATTTACTGTCCTTTTGCTGAAACCCAGATCTTTCACATATTTCCATGGTTTTCTTTGCTCACTTTATTTACACACCTACTCATCAGGGGAAGTGTTTCTTGGCAGCTAGTATATAAATGTGTGCCCCACCATAGTGCTTTATTATTTTTTAGAGAGCTGATCACTGCCTACAAGCCAGCTATTTGTTGGCTTGCTTATTTTTTGCCTCTCTTCTCATTAGAATGCAAACTTCATGAGGGTGTTACTTTGCCTTGCAGGTAGTAGATTTGCAAAACTGTGAAGGATATAATGAAGAAAATCTTTATTTGAAATTTGGAATATTCTTAAATACAAGGGCGTAAATGACTTAACATGATCAAACAGTTAAAAAATTTTGTAACAGAGCTGTGGTGAGTAAAAAATGCCTTATATAATATTATACAAAAAGAATATTGGTTGAGGGGATTTGATCAAAGTCTTTAAAAAGTTGTTCATTTAAAAATAACTTCTAAATTACTCTTTGGATGTCACTGATTAAAAAAGAAAAAAGCATCATCATTTGATTTTTGTTTTTGACTTGTTTTTAACTTTTTCTTTCATGCAACATACATTTTAGAATGCGTGCTATATCATGCAATATGGTATATGAGTAAATGAAATCCCAAAGCTGAAGGAGGTCATTTCTATTTGGAAATAAAAGCACATTACAAATACTTTTAAAGGTATGTGAACTGGTGAAAACAGAAAAGCACTGAAAATTAGCCATAATAAAAGTTATATATATGATGTTTAATAAATGCAAATAATTATATATTTGTAGGCTCTATCTCTATAAATCTGGACCATAAAATAATGGCTAGAAAATTTTTGAATACATCAGCAGATGTCATAGCAAATAACTTTCACCATTAAACTGTCAGTTTATGTAAGCCTTAGGAAAAACAGATTTTCCTGAGGTGATGTTTTCATGCAAGTAATAATAATTATTCTGTACAAATATTCTAAAATATGGATATAAAGTGTAGTCCTTCTATCCTTATTGCAATTTCTCATTGGCCTTTATATTAATCATGGATATTATTTTCATATCTGAAAGATAAAGCCCTTTGAATGATTTTAAACAGTTTATTTTTGTTCTCCTGGCAAGTCATTTTGCCCCCGAGGCATTAGGTCATATCTATGCCGGTCCTCAGTTATAAAAGTGATTAATGTGAGGAAACAAGAATACCACAGTCATTTGAGTGCATTAATTGCATTCAAGATACAATCTTTTTCTTCCCCTGATAATAAGAACCTATGTTTGGTTTTCTTCCCATTAATTTCATACTTCTTTTTCATTCTAATAATAACCTGTAGTCTGCAGCCTTAATCAAGATAAGCAGTCTCAAATCACTTTATCTCATCACAGTGTTGGATAAACACTTCTGATTTAAATTTCAATAATTCTGCATTAGCAGTGCTGATAGGAGCTTTAGATATCTGATGGAAATTCTGCACAGGGATTACTTAGTAATTATTGGTTTCATTGAGGTTTATGTTAGAGCTGCAGTTAGCTTTTTTTGCCAGAAATCCAAGCCCCAGAGAGCAAGCCAGGCCAAGTTTGCATGATCACTGCTGTTCACCTATTAGATGTGTCATAAAAATTAAATTAAAGTCTCTCTAGTGAGTGATCAAACTGTCTAAAAAACTCATAGAATTTTAGGATCATGGAAATTTAAAGATGAGACAGCTCTATTAGGTTATCTAATCAACCTACCTCCCCCTCTCTTTCTCTTGAGGGACTGTTCTTTTAATGCTATTTTTGATTATTTTGTCTAGTCAACTGAAATGACTTGGTCCATAAGGCTTCTATAATTCCCCCAGGATAACTTTCCCTGCTCTAATAAATTTCATTGTTAGGAAGTGCTTCCTAATTACTAAATCTTCCCCACTCACCTCCTTTAATTCATGCCATTCTCATATTTTAACCTTTGTTTTATTGTCCATTAGTTCCTGTACCTTGTATAAAACCCCACGTTCCGAATAAGTTTTGCATTTATCCCATTGAAATGCAAAACATGGGCAATAAAAACATGTCCAACGAAGTCCTATTTATTAATCAACTAAGAAATTTTCTTATTTCATGTCCTGTAGAATCATTTTTATACTATTGTCTCTCTGTCCATGTTCTAATATGAAAATCATGAGCCACACTTGATCATGCAAAGTTATTTGCACCCCATTTATGGTGGAAGAAAAGTTAGAATAAATATTCCCTTTATCATATATTAACTTATATGTGATATATGGTTATATATGGTATGATAAAAGTATACTTCATTTCCTGACACTTTTATCATACAATATATAACCTTGGGCTCCTCCAGGTTGTGGGGAACAACATAGCCTTCCTCAATTTCTAAAATTCTTTGAATCATGGGTCTTGGATTGGAGTTAACATTGAAAATATTTTCTCACTGAAATGGCTAGCGGGGGAAACTAGATACATGTTTTGTAATTTGACACGAACTAGTTGTTTGCATCCTATAATATGACCAGTGCTGTTCAAAAGAAACATCTACTTCTCCCTCTGGAGAACAGAAGAATTGAAATGTTATCATTATTACTTCCTTTTATTTACTAGTCATTTTGCATCAAACATTTTCCTAAGTGTTTTACATGTGATATCTCAGTTATTTCTCAGAATTCTAACTCCTGTTATTATTCTCTTTTTATCAGATGAAGAAACTGAAGCTTAGAGAGAGACTAGAAAAGTCACACACCTAGTAAAAATGTCTGATTCTAAATCCTGGTTTTTACCTCGCTGCTATGCTGCCATTTTATACTTACTTTGAAACCTTTTTTAAAAATATATAATGACAAGAATATACAGATATTTAAGAAACTACTCTTCTCTTTAATTGGTCTGTGATTACATGCATGGAAGTTTCAAAACTTCTGAAAAGCTTAATTGTGGATAAAACACAACTGATGCTTTTGACATTTTGTCTGATTTGTTAGAATTCAGCAGCCGGCTAAACATAATAGAAATCTAATAGTGCTTGAGCTGTAGTTGCAAAAGCCTTTCTTTCTCATCTTGTGAAATTCTGCTGCAGGCCATCGGGGGATTGCCAGGCAGCTCTTGCAATAGCAAGATCATGAGGCAAGGCCAGAGTGTGTCTATAATCCCAGGTACTCTGAAGGATTGCTAGAGCCTAAGAGTTTGAGACTTGCCTGAATGACATAGTGAGACCATGTCTTTGAAAAAGAAAGAAAGAAAAAAGGCCATGAGGTAATTATTGCACCTCAGCATACAGTGAGTGAAAGGTATGGGTAGAGGCAGAAATGGGCCCAGAACTTTCTTCTAGTTGCATGGCTAAGCAAAAGTTATAGAACGTAAACTTTTAAATAACTTTTTATTGTTAGGGTTTGCAAACGAACACAAATGTGGAGATAACGGTATAGTAAACTCTCATATACCTATCCCCCAGATTCAATCAGTATTCGTGACAAATAATCAATGCTTAATTTTATTTTTCTGTCGAATTTTTAAGTTGAATCCTTAGAATCATGACATTTTATCACTAAATACTTCTTTTTTTTTTTTTTCAAATTAATGATATCTGCTCTCAACACAATACTATTTTTTTTGTTGTTGTTGAAATGGAGTTCTCACTCTGTCACCAGGCTAGAGTGCCATGGCATAATCTCCGCTCACTGCAACCTCTGCCTCCCAGGTTCAGGTGATTCTCCTGTCTCAGCCTCTTGAGTAGCTGGGACTACAGGCCCATGCTACCACGCCCAGCTAACTTTTGTATTTTTAGTAGAGATGGGGTTTCACCGTGTTGGCCAGGATGGTCTTGATCTCTTGACCTCGTGATCCGCCCACCTCAGCCTCCTAAAGTGCTGGGATTACAGGCATGAACCACTGCGCCCGGCCATAATACCATTATTATACCTAACAAACTTAAGTTTAACATGTAATACTGAATTTATATTTAAGTTTTCCAGATTGCCAGAACAAATCCCTTTATAGTGGGTATGTTCAAATTCAGAACAAAACAAGCTCTGTGCTTTGCATTTGTTGTACTTTTGTCTATTAAGATTTTAAAATTTGAAATAATTTTAGAATTATGGAAACATTGCAAAATACCACAGAGTTGGAGAATATTCTTCCTTCAGCTTCTCCTAGTATTAACATCTTACACAGCCATAGTGCAATAATCAAAACCAAGAAATTAACATTGATCACAATGTTATTAATTAACCTACTGGTGAATCCAGATTCCTCCAGTTATTTTCATTAATTATTTTTCCCTTCTTCTTCCAGGATCCAACCCAGGATCCCTTGTTGCATATATAGCCCACTTTATCTCCCAACATTACCAAGTTATTGAAGAAACCAAAACAATTGATAGGATTTCTACCTTCTGATTTTTTCAGTTTTCTCATGATATTAGTCAATATATATCTTTATCCAGTGTGTTTCCTGAGAATAGGAAGATAGACCAAATGGCTTGATTTGATTCAGTGTCATCATTTTTGACTAAAATATTTCAAAGGGGATGCTGTATACTTAATATTTTATCACATCAGGAGACATATTTGCTTGTCCCATTTTAGCGGTGGTTGGAGGTTGAAGGCTGCAGACGCTTGTAGCCAGGTTGTTCTATTGTACACTTTCCCATCAACTTTTCTCCTGATGGTTTTAGTATTGTGAACAAAAGTTCTCTGAAAAGGGATTTGGAAAAAAGAAACTTTAGTCTAGTGAACAGTTTGCAAACCTGGGAGATGCAGCTTTCAGTGTCTAAATTCCTTTTCAGGGAACTTTTCACAGTATCCAGTGATAATCATTGCATGAATCACTTATTTCATTTGAGGTTGCAAAAGGATGGTAATTTTCTAATTTTATAGTTTCTCTTAAAATTTATTGTTTAGAATTACTCTGTAAAAGAAAATTTGCCCTGAGCAACTAGAGTGATTTAGTTACCTTGAATTTTAATTTTCTCCCTTTAATTACCAACTTTTAGAGTAAAGGGTTGGTACTCTCGCTACCTTCAGTGGAGACAAGAGATTTGATTTTCTCTTTCATTTTGACTGAGTAATTTGTATCTCTGTTATCACATCTATGTTTTTAAATATCATTATGAGCTCCCGGATATTATACATTCAATGTTTCTCTTAATTATACTCATTTTCTTTTTCATGCTCAAATTCCTTGTCTCTTATCATACTAGCCCAGTCAAGCTGGCTCTCATACCCTTTGCACACAATTTCATTAAACATTGACAGTTTTCTTGTTTGTCAGCACAAGTTGTCAGAGTCTCATCTTGTGCATTTTTTGCCTCAGATCTGGAATGAGCCAATTCTTCAAAAAGCCCAGATTTCTCTCTTTGTGAAAGAAAGTGAAAATGGTATTAGGAGATCATAGCCTGGATGTGAGAGTCAAGACGTGGACACTATTTCTTGAAAGTTCATTATTTTCATAAGCAGATATAAGACAACTATTAGAAAATAATCCACTGCAAAGTTTAAAGGTAGGAAACTTTGTTTTGAAATATTTTCCCTGTATCCCTTCAAAGCCAAGCTATCTACAAATCAATTTCTGCACAGTAAATGAAACACAATTCCATTAGTGTATTTTGTACCTTCCTTGGGATGGCTTTCTAATTTGAAGAACCGCCTGCCTTAAAATCTTACAGTGACTGGGCAGATATGCTAGCACCAACTTTTCCAAAAAAAAAAAAAAAAGAAAAGAAAACGGGAATATGCAATTTTTTTTTTTTTTTTTTTTGAGACAAAATCTTGCTGTGTCACCCAGGCTGGAGTGCAGTGGTGCGATCTCAGCTCACTGCAACCTCCACCTCCCTGGTTCAAGCAATTTTCCTGTGTCAGCCTCCCGAGTAGCTGGGACTACAGGCGCGTGCCACCACAGCTGGCATTTTGTATTTCTAGTGGAGACGAGGTTTCACTATGTTGTCCAGGCTGGCCTTTAACTCCTGACCTCAGATGATCTACCCACCTCGGCCTCCCAGAATGCTGGGATTACAGGCGTGAGACACTGTTCCCAGCCTGCATATGTGAATTTTTTAAAAAAACAATGTGCAGCTATCTGACAGGAGAACTGTACCAAAGAGTGCAGTCATTCTACTTTCTTATTTTGGGACTTAAAGCATGTCGTTGTTACTGTTGACTACCTATACGGTATTACACTTGCCAAATTTAATGATTATGTTCTCCATGAAATCATCAGAAACAAGGCAGCAGTGTGTGTAACATTTTTCTGACTCCAGTAAATAGTTTTGTAATATATTTGCAGATTTTTACAAATGAATCTGAGCAGGTTTTCATATATCAGAGGTGGAATAAGTGAAATGTATGTGATCATGTAAATGTTTTTAGTATGTGAGATTAAAACTATAGGACTAAATCTACAGTATTAAAATTCATTATACTTTATATTTTTGATCTGCATGCCTCATAATTATCTTGAACCATTCAGGCATTTCAGCAGCTCTAGCTGACTTAGGATAACATTTAC
Source organism: Ateles fusciceps (assembly GCA_036589455.1). Taxonomy (NCBI): domain Eukaryota; kingdom Metazoa; phylum Chordata; class Mammalia; order Primates; family Atelidae; genus Ateles; species Ateles fusciceps. Next base: position 7,838,785 of record JAZHEH010001266.1, on the reverse strand, counting down.
AAATGGTCTGTTCAGCTTCTCTAATTGACCAAATTAAATAGTACTGTGGCAAATACTAGAATTGGATCCATGAAAATCTAGCCATTCATTTTTACAAATAAAATAGTTTTCTTCCCACTTGTCTTTCCTTCATTGACAAGATAAGCTGTAACCAGTTTAGTTAATGTAGTTGATACTTATGTAGCAGTCTCTGAACATTTTGTTGTGCTAATGAATACTATGTTTGAATGGCAATAGAACATACCTATTTGATTACAGGAGTAAAGTTCTGATTTCTCCAAGGAAATGAAACATTAGTTAATATGCTAATAAGATACTTTTAAACATAAACTTTTAAACTGCTCAAATTTTTAAACTAAAATATATTTTCTAAAAGTATGAGCAGTTGAATTCACAGCATGCCAAAAATAGTTGAATAAAATAATCTGACATAGTAGGCAGAAACAATTTGTGGTACTATAATTAAAATGCTTTTAGCTTGACTAAGTAATAATGCAATATTTGTTAAATTTGGCATTGGATATTATGAAACATTAATATAAGTATATAATTACTACGTATTAATCATATGTATTTAATATATAACATTAATATGTTTCTTGTGCATATTATATTAAAATTTGATATTTTTATAACATGAAGGATATTATTTTTATGAAGTACATTTGATGTACATTGCTTGGCTGCTGAGAACGTGAACAGATGTTTCTAATAATTTACATTGCAAACTAGTATTGATATGGTATTAACAAAAAGTGAGGTACATACAGTCATGCAGATGCAACATTGAGTTGACTTTTAATCATTTGTTGCTGCACAGTTAAGGGATTTATATGAATAATAATCAAAAGGGAAAAGCCAATGATAAAATAAGGAACAGTTAATATTTTGATAGAGAATTAGAAGGGCAGAAGGAGATGGAAAGAGAGAGAGAGAAGGAAAAGGAGGCTAGGATAAAGTAAAGAAGGTTGCGGTACCATAGAAACTTTCCACATTCTTTTCTTACATCGAGTCAATGACTAAAGTCCAGCAATAGTCACAGTTTTATTTATTCAGTCCTTTATCTCTTCAACCAGCAAATATTTAGAGTATCTATCGTATGATAAGCACATAGATCCTAATGCCTACATCTCTCAAATGTAAGCTCCTTCTCTGATCTCACTGCCTTCATTGACTCTTGAATATATCAATTTCTTGTATTTTATTGCCCTTTTCTATATAACATATATCTGCATTACAAACTCAGTTAATATACTCTCTCCTCTTAAGTGGTGTCCCCAGTCTTGCTCAGTCCAACATAAATTAGTTTCCTGTTACCACAATATTTATACAAATACATCTTAGTTTATCTATATGGCTTTTTGTAAGATGTTCATATTTTTGTTGTCTACAGAAGACTGTGATGTCCATGGAGTCAGGGGATTTGTGTCATTTATTCATCTTTGGTCTTAGTGACCTTTTAGTGTTTAGCATAAAGGAAGTACATATCATATAATTGTTGAGTAAATAAGTTAATGAATAAAGAACTACAACATCCTTGAAGTAGTATAAAACTAAACATGAAGGATACTAAGAGTTTTTTTTTTGGTTTCCTTTGGAATGACAAATTGAGAAAATCATATATGGCTTTAAATTACCCTATACTTATGCCTGGTGTGGTGTGGCTGACACCTGTAGTCCTAGCTCTTTGGAAGGCTGAGGTAGACAGATTGCTTGAGCTCAGGAGTTGGAGGCCAGTCTGAGCAACATGGTGAAACCTGTACAAAAAATACAAAAATCAGCCAGGCATGGTGGCATGCACCTGTAGTCCCAGCTACTTGGTGGGTTTAATGGGGAGGATCGCTTGAAATTGGGAGGTCAAATGTGCAGTGAGCTCTGATCACTCCACTGCACCACAGTCTGGATGACAGAGTGAGATCTCACCTCAAAAAAATAATTTAAAGAATTACCTTATACTTGAGAATATATTCGTCATATTATTTTTATTAATATTTCTTCTTGACATATTCACACCAGTCTCCTTAAATATTAAATATCAGCTTTTCACTTTAACAATGGTTTGAGTGCCTGAAATATGTCAAACATATGTAAATCCCACTACACCAAATTTGTGTTTTAAAAGTGATTTTAAATTCAAGCATTTATTGAGGTTCTACCACTGAAATAAAACTAGTGAGTAACCTATAAGAAGCTTAAGATATACCTCTTATTTGCAATGGTATTTCTTGTATTGAGAAAAATATAAATGTATTATAAAAATAGGAAAGCAAACAGTGTTTATTTTTAAATAATGTAATACAAACCGTTGTCATATACGAAAATCAGGAAGCAGAATCCAGCCACAAGAAAAAAATGTTGCAGAAACCGGATGAATAGTTGTGTAACTAGAAGATGGCTTATATAAAAAACACATTAATAACTTACCTTGTAGGGGTGCAGGCCAAAGCAACTACTGTGCACTAATGACTGCAGTGGGTCTTCTAAAAAGTCAAGCAGTGAAGCACATGTGAATCCTCTTTATGGGAAAATATTATGTGGATGATTTGGTGTTAGCAGTCCCATGCAATCTGTTTTGCATATTTCTCTTAAGATAAAGTTCAATCTGCTTACTATAGTTTCATGGTTCTCTGTGACCTGGTCACTGCTTACTTGATGTATCTCCATTCCTTCTTTTTAGTGGTCTATGCCTTGTTTATAACTTATTTTCTTAAATACATTCAATGTGCTTTCTGGCTTCCCTTCTGGGCATTCTGATAGGCAGATCTCTTGGCCTGGAACAGTCTTCCTCCCAACTTACCCTTTCTGTCATCCTTCTGTGTTTTTCCTACCTTGGGAAGCCTTCTCACTTTTCTTGACATCTACGCTCAGGGTGAGTGCCACAGCTTTGTGTTCCAAAAGTGCCTGGGATGGAATTTATCAAACTTTGCCAAAATGTTGTATTTAAAAATATACTCATTGCTAGTCTCTTAGGTCCATAAGAGTAGGAATCTAACCTGTTTTGCTTACCAATTTTCTTCAGTGCTTAGTACAATGTTCAGTACCTAATACATGACTGAATGCTAATGTTGTAACTAAAATATTAGGAGAAATGTTGAGTAGCAAGTAGCAGTTTCAAAGATCTAGTCACAGTAATGAAGGTTCAGGGCACCAAGAACTCATGAAATTATTATTGTTATTATTATTTTATTTTTTGAGACAGGGTCTTGCTCTGTTGCCCCGACTGGAGTGCAATGGCATGATTACAGCTCACTGCAGCCTTGACCTCCCAGACTTAAAGTGATCTTTCCACCTCAGCCTCCCAAGTATCTGGGACCACAGGCATGCGCCACCATACCCAGCTATTTTTTTTATTTTTTATTTTTTTGTAGAGAATGAGGTCTCACTGTGTTGCCCAGGCTGGTCTCAGATTACTGGGCTTAAGTGATCTTCCCATCTCGGCTTCCCAAAATACTGGGATTACAGCCATGAGTCATGAGCCACTGCCCATTTAGTGGGCTTATAGAGTAAATATGTCCCATATTTAACTTAAAGGGAAGAATAATAGAAAGAAATTGATTGAGGCTCTAACTTAGCAATGGCATCCTTTGTCATTTGGTTTCAAGATTCATGAATTGTTTATTGAGAACCAGGTATTGAGGTCTGGACTAATCATTAGAAGGTGCACAGATAAATAAGAAATAGTCTGCCCAATAGGATGTGTGAAAATGTTCATGAAGAATGGTTCAGAAAACATAGCAGTTTGGCTAACAACAGCTTTTCATTCTGAAATGTTAACCTTGGCACCTGAAAATTTTCAAATACTTATAAATTGTTTAAAGAATTTCAGACCCTTATGTTGTTTTCCTTTTACTTGTATAAAATGGCATTTCTTGAAGACACTAGTCATTTGCAGTGTTGGTTAATGAAGTTTTGGCAATTTAACTTAATGTTGGAAAAGCTGTTACTATTTCCACATATATAATTTGCCAAAAATTGTCATTAAAATAAGCTTTGCAGACATAAAGCTAAAACTCATTTTATATGGAACTAGAAACAACGGTGCAAAAGTATTTTTGCACTGTTGTTTTGCACTGTTGTTTCTCTTTGACATGAACACCCTGATGAACAAGATTGTCTTGTGATGAGATATGAGGAATGTTAGCAAGACTCCTTGTTACAAAATGCTGCACAATGAATTCAGACAGCACTAATTTTGTTATGCATGTTTAGATGAGACATTTTATTTTTATGAATGAACCTACCTGTTTGTGCACATGTGTGGATGTGTGTAGATGTCAGGGACGGGAGATATTTTCTGAAATTTCATTTTTATTTAAAGCTAGTACACTTCATTTGTCAGAATTTTGGACTTAATAAATTTGTATATTTTGTATTTACTGTTCAAAACAGCATATATGATTTGGGGACCTCTAGGCATCTTGGACAGTTTCATTTTTCAGAGCGGGTCAGAGTGTGTGTTTCTCTATTTGCTTTATGTGTCTGTTTAGCTGAGCCTCCAAGATCCTTGTTTCCTTTTCTGATTGATACACTCTGTTCTCGAAGATGACAACCTTTTGCCAAATCACATCCTTCTCCCAGCTTAATAAGTCTGTGTTTATTTTGCCTAATTTTTTTCCATTCTGAGAGTTTAAAATAAGCATATCTTTTAATTGACTTATATCTTCTTTGATTTGCCGAGAAAATCTGACTTCTAGGAACAAAGCATTCTAGGCATTGGCTTTTCTTTAGCTTTTTACTCTCTTGGCTTCATTAATTTTGGGGATATTGTTCTATTTTATTCAAAAATATTTTCAAAAGACTCTCTCATTCCTTTTTACTTGTATGTTGATAAAATCTATCATTGTCCTGTGACTTAGTGTTGTAACTCAGAAATTTCCCTTAAGGCCTTTCAAAGGTGATATTTTTCTGAAATCAGTTTAACAGATGTTCTGCTTAATACCCTGCCTTATGTAAATGAGACTGTTTCTACTTGGCAAGTATGAAGAGACAGTGACCCTTTCCAGTAATGACTCCTGCCTGAAATGCAATTTACAACAGGCTCTAAACCTCTAGAAGCCTCTCAGTCTAGTGACATTTGGAGGACTCAGGAGGAGAGGAAGCTGTAAACAAATTGAATACAGGCTTGTATAGGTGCTTTCTATAAATGTTCAAAGAATATATATATTTTTGGCTTGTGCATTTAAAGTTTTATTCTTAACCAGGCTTTTACTATGTTAGCCATATCCAGTATAATATATTCTAATATAGCACATCTAAGTAGACATTAATAAATATAAACATGTCTTACTCATAGAGTTTCTTATAAGCATAATAAGCAATTTTGTTCTTCAGTGTAACTTAACAATTCTAATGATCAAATTCTGGAAAGAACAATATATTTTCTGTAACTAACTTAGATTTTAGAAAATATAAACAGATACTGTCAGATGTTTATTCTTGTATTAGATGAAAGAACACATAATTTTTGACCTCTATACTTGACTGTCTTCATACAAATGCTTTTCTCATTAAATGGGTGGCAAGGTTGATATTTGCATTGTAGTTATGCTAAAAGTTAAGTTTTAGAAGACAAACCTATTACTGTAATAACTCAATTCTGAAGAATTGCTACTACTTACCTATTATTGTAAATATTTAAAAATTATAAAGCATGGTTTTCATAAGATTATGGCATGGGTAGGTTTCACTCATGAGAGCCATCATATAACTACATGAACCTAAACTTTGTAAAAGCTATCCAAATATTTTCAACACATCTTAAAGGCTTTAGATATCCTATTGGGGTGCCCAGTGATCCCAGTCCTGCCCACTTCCCACATGCAAGGGCTACCAGAGCAGGGGAAGCATGAAGTTCCCAAGTTCTGGGAGTGGGGAAGGTTGAGTTAGAAGCATCAGTATGATCAGGATCATCAGTTTATTTAATGGGGCACAAGTGTTGACATTTTTGGGTGGTGCTTTGTCAAGACTGGTCAAGGGATTTGAAATAATCAGTGTATTTCATGTCTTTGGGGGTTGAGAGATGTCAACATGACCTGGCAATGAAAACAATAACTAGACTCTTAGCTCAGACCAAACAGGGCTATTCTAGTCCAATGTGAAGCCCAAGTTTGGGCATCTCCTCAGTTCCCAAACTGCTACCTTGAATGCTGTTCCCTCTGGCAGAGGTGGGTAGTCTCATCTTAACTAATTATCTCTTTTCTGCATGCCTTTTGGTATGTAAAGTCTTATATCCTTTCAAAATAAAGAACTTGTGCTCTATATTGCTAAATAGGTAGACTAGGGGCAAAATACTTAGTTTGAGTTTTTAAAACAAAATACAGTAGAAAAACAGAACTTATTTAACCAATTCACTGTATCAAAAAAATGTATTATGCCAGGTATGTGCTCTTCTGGTATGTAACTGATTTTATATAATGTTTTGGTCTGACGTTAAAAACATAATACACTGTTAATAATGACTATATATGCTGTACCATCTTGATTGTGCTACTTTCCTCTGTGTCCTGGTAAAGTAGAAGTTGAAAATATCTGATGGGACCTCAGAATAGGTATGCTAAGAGACTGAAACTCAAATATTATTTATTTATAACTGATATTGCAGATTTAAGGGTACAAGTACAGGTTTGATTTATAGACAAATAGCACGTCATAGGGGTTTGGTGTACAGATTATTTTGTCACCCAAGTAACGAGCACAGTGTCCAATAGGTAGTTTTTCAATTCTCACCCTCTCCCAGCCTCTACCCTCAGGTAGATCCTGGTGTCTATTGTTTCCTTCTTTATTTCCATGTGTACTCAATGTTTTGCTCCCACATATAAGTGAGAACATGCAATATTTGTTTTTTGTTCCCGTGTTAGTTTACTTATGATAATGCCCTCTAGCTCCATCCGTATTGCTACAAAGAACATGATCTTGTTCTTTTTTTATAGCTTCATAGTATTCCATGATGTATATGTATCACATTTTTAAAATCCAGTCTACTAGTGATTAGCATTTAGACTTGTTCCATGTCTTTGTATAGTGAATAGTGCTGCAATGAACATATCGGTGCACGTGTCCTTATGGTTGGATGGTTTATATTCTTTTGGTTATATGCCCAGTAAAGGGATGGCTAGGTCAAATGGTAATTTTGTTTTAAGTCTTTTGAGGAATTGTCACACTGCTTTCTGGCTTATGAGTGTTCCTTTTGTTCTACAACCTCACTAGCCTCTATTTTTGACTGTTTATTAATCAATAGAAAATAATAATAATAATATTCTTATTATTAATTGATAATGGCCATTCTGATTTGTATGAGATGGTATCTTATTGTGGTTTTGATTTCTATTTTTCTAATTAGTGATTTTGAGCATTTTTTAGATGCTTGTTGGCCACACATACATCTTCTTTGGAAAGTCCCAAATATTATTTATAAATGATAGTAGAAAAGGAGACAGATGACTGTTTCCTTCACATATTTTAGTAGCAACCTCTGATTAAAATAAGAGGTAACTCAAAATATAAGTAAAACCTTACAGAGAGTTAATCTGAAAAATTTAGACAGGATCATGATTCTCTTCATTTTAAAGCAAGAATTTAGATTGTGTTCAAATTATCTGGTCATTAGCCCATGTTTCCACTTCATCTTGAATTATGTTATAAAAAGTGAAAATAGATAAGGCCAGCATATGTACAGGAAATTCCTCCTCTGTAACTCAGTTTCCCTCTTTGATATAAGCTAGTGTTTTAGATTATGTTACCTCAGGCTTCTCCAACTCAAATTAGTCTGGATTTTTAAAATCGCACTATTCAGACAATAAGATTATTCACTTACAAAAGACATAATTTTTATTTTATCAGATCTTAATAAAGTACATTTTCTTTGCCTATTTTGTTCTCATATTACTGAAAAAGCTGCATTGAATTATGGCTATATTCCAGCAGATTCCTATTGATTGTAGGCAAGTTAATGGTTTTTATTAAAACTGTAAAGCATCACCAAATCACTATAAGATTATTATACCTGTTTGTCCAGAAAAGAGCCTTGGAAAAAACAATTGCATTAAGATGCGCATCATGTATTTCAAACTTAATGTATTTAATCTGATTAGTTGGCTGAAACCCAGCCAGTGCTCTGTCAGCAGATCAGGAGTAAAAGAAAGAGGCTATAATTAATGAAATTAATGCCAGATATAGAAACTTGAGACTTGAGGTGACACTTTGGTCATAACATTTCCTTTGAACTTGGCACAATGGAGAGACAGCTTAGTTGGAAGTAATTGTTGTTAGTTTAATGGCACATGATTAAATGAGAATGATTATTTTTCTCATTCTACTGGCTGCTAAGACTGTTGGCAGGCATGACTCTACAAAACTGTCAGACAAATTTGATCAGAAAGTTCAGAAAATGAAAGGGCATGATTTAATTTACTATTTTTATCTTCCATTTCTTACAAGAAGTACAAGTAAAATTTTAGGATATGTCCATCTTCATCATTGCAACAATAAGATATTGTTGGTAGCCAGTCTTCCTCATCTTCCAAATCCAATCAGTTGTCAAGTCCTGTTAAATTTGCCTCCTAAATATCTTTTTAATCTATCTGTGCAGTCATTTGTTTGGCCATTGTCTTTTACTACAGCTTCCCAATTGGTTTAGTCGCTTCAGTCTTGACCTCATCAGATATTTTTTCTACAAAGGGCAGTCAAAGTGATCTCTGCAAAACACAGTCTCAGACTGTGTCACAGCCTTTGATAAAGCACACCAGTTACCCCTCACTGAGTGGAGTAACTTTTTTTTCAGTTGATAAGTACAATTTCCCTTCAATATACAATACCAAATACTCCTTATCTGATGGAGGTTTGTCATCATTCAAAGGAAATGGAAAAGTCTGTTTTACTCTAAAAATAGCTTTGTATAAGACATCATTTCCTAAGATAAATCTTGAAATATTAATAATTATGGTAGTAATAATATTCCATAATTATTGAGTACCCCTTGGAAGAGAAGAAGGACAATTGTGAGGAACAGTTTTAAGGTCAGGATAATTGCCAGGTCTGTCAAAGGCTATTGTCAGGACTAGCTTTGGCATGGGGTGGGGAGATGGTACCAGGTTAAGAGTGTCCAATGGGCCATGTATATGGATGAGATGTGTAATTGAGGGAAAATAGGCAATGTCTATAACAGATGTGCGGAATGTGTATCCCATTGTCAGTGTTCATAAATATTAAGAACAGAAAATTTATGCAAGAATACCACCAAAGTACTGCCAAATCTTTTTAACTGTACATGCAGTCTACGTCAGGGAACATTGCTTTGATTACATGTTATAACATTTTGCAAGAGCACTTCCAGATGGGGATGTATCTTAGTCCATTTGTGTTACTATAAAGGAATACCCAAGAGTAGGTACATTATAAAGAAAATAAGTTTATTTGGCTCATCGTTCTGCAGGTTGTACAAGAAGTGTTTGTTTCTGGTGAGGACTCAGGTTGCTTCCAGTCATGGTGGATGGTGAAAGGGAACCAGTATGTGCAAAGACCACAGAAATCATGTGGTGACAAAAGAAGCAAGAGAAAGAGAGGGAGGTACCAGGCTCTTTTTAGTAGCTGTCTTGGAATTAATAGAGTGAGAACTTACCACCTGGAGAATAGCACCAAGACATTCATGAGAGATCTGCCCCCCATGCTTCAGACACCTCCCCACCAGGCCCCATCTCAACATTATGGGTCAAGTTTCAGGAAGGTATTTGAAGGGTTCAAATATCCAAACCATAGGAGGGGGTTCAATTTGAGAAAAAAAATAAAAGTATGAAATCGAACATATGAAAATGAAAATGACTGGTGCTAGTGAGAGTCCCTGAAGTTCAATCTTCACAAGTATCATGTTAAAGCCACCTGGGACCAATGGAAGTTTTGAATGTTTAGTTAATGTTCCTCTTGAAAAATAGTCTATACGTGTTTCTCTTTGTTTGATGGTGATGGGAACATTTCTCTTTAAGATTATAGCACATTCTCATAACAGTCCTGAACTTGGATCTTATGTGATAATGCTTTATAGTAAGCTCTGCTTCTTGCACCATTTATTAAATATTTTATGTTCTTAACTAACTGATGTCTGAAGAAAGATGAAGAAAATAATATGTATTGCTTGAGGGAAGAAGCAGATATAAAAGAGTATGACAGCAGCCAATAAATAACTTGGAGTTATTAACATCAGAGGAAATGGAGCTTATAGAGAGTATAAGCAATAGCGATAGCTTTAAATGAAGATGCTTTACATTTTGAAGAATGAGGAAATAATTTTATCTTTGTTCATGGAAACTGTAACATTAGACTGAGGTTTTTGAAATTGGTTTATAAGGCATGGAAAGTCTACGTGTTTCTTGTCTTCATTCATTTTATGGAGATGTGTGGAGATATGCAATAGACACAACAAAGCAGATTTGCCTATTTACTTAGGTGACTAGGCAAAATGTTGCCAAATGTGATGGGCAGGGTATTTAGAATATATGCATTTCAGAACAACAAAAATAGGGTTTGACTAAGTGACTTCTCATTCCACCCTTAAAGGTATTGTTTTTTAAATTTTTAAAATTCCTTTAAATATGGTTTTAGGAATTATTATAATGAAAATTTAGAAATTGTTAAGCAGATTTGGTGATAAATCTTTGTCAATAATTGTTATTTCATTTAATGCATCATGGTACATAGGTCCTTTATGGCATAGTGAGATGGTTGAAAGGTAGCATGTACTCATACAACCTTTGTGGCATAGTTAAAGAACGAAAAGACTGGTTTCACCACTTTCAGGCTGTGAGGCCTTCAGCAAGTTATGTAACCTCTCTTAAGTACAAGGTTTTTCTGTTTCTGTTATTTAAATTTTTTAAACTTAAAAATTTTCAAGTTAATAGACTTTATTTTTAGAACAGTTTTGGACTCTAAGCAAAATTAAGCAGATAGTACAGAGAGTTTCCATGCATTTTGCCCCCACCCCAATCTCTACTCCAGCTTCTCACACCATCAGTATGCAGCACATTGTGGTACATCTGTTACAATCAATGAACCACATGACACATCATTATCCAGCCAAGTTCATAGTTTACATCAAGGTTCATGCTTTGTGTTGTATATTCTGAGTTTTGACAAATGTATAATGATGTATAACTACCATTGTGTATCAAACAGAATAATTTCGCTGCCTTAAAAATCTCTTGTGTTCTATCTATTCATCCCTCCCTCTCCCTAAACTAGCAATCACTAATCTTTTTACTCTCTCCATAGTTACATTTTCTAGAATGTCATATAGTTGAAATAATACAGGATGTAGCATTTTTAGATGATTTATTTTAAATCATAATATGGATTTAAGGTTCCTCCATGTCTTTTTGCGGCTTAATAGTGCATTTCATTTTATCACTAAATAATATTCTGTTGTATGGATGTACCACAGTCTTTTTCCTACTGAAGACATCTTGATGGCTTCCAAGTTTGGGCAATTATAAATAAGGCTGCTATAAACATTCCTGTTCAGATTTTTGCATGGACATAACTGTCCAGTTCAACTGGGTAAATATCAAGGAGTGTGACTCTTGGGTTGTTTGGTAAAAATATGTTTAGTTTTGTAAGAAACTGGCACACTGTCTTCCAGAGTGGCTGTGCCATTTTGCATTCCCGCTAGCAATGAATGAGAGTTCCTGTGATTCCTTAAACTTACAAGCATTCAGTATTGTCAATGTTTTGGATTTTAGTCATTCTGATAGCCATGTAACAGTATCTCCTTGTTTTAATTTACAATCTTCTGATGACATATGATGTTGAGCATCTTTTCATACACTCACTTGCCATCTGTATGTCTTCTTTGGTGAAGTCTCTGTTAAGGTCGTTCACCCGTATTTTGTTCAGTATAAATTTTTTATCTGGAAAAGAAAATACTAATTATATTACAAGGATTTGAAAATAAGTCATTTAAAATTTTTAGGATAGAACCTAGCATATAATATATAGACAGTAAATTTTAAATGGTGCTGTTTTTATGAGTTATCTACATCATAATAGCATACTTAATAATAACAACTTCTCATTCCACCCTTAATAGTAAATTTTAAAAGTTTCAAAATATGTTTAATTATGGTTTTATGAATTATTTTAATCAATTATAATAATTATAAACAAATTGCTCACTCCACCTCACCCCACCAACCAGCTTCTCTTCCTTTTTTTTTTTTTTTGGAGATGGAGTCTCACTCTCTCACCAGGCTGAAGGGCAGTGGCTCAATCTCAGCTCACTGCAATCTCTGCCTCCCGAATTCAAGCAATTCTCCTGCCTCAGCCTCCCGAGTAACTGGAACTACAGGCACATGCCACCACGCCCAACTAATTTTTGTATTTTTAGTAGAGACTGGATTTCACCATGTTGTCCAGGATGGTCTCGATCTCCTGATCTTCTGATCCACCCACCTTGGCCTCCCAAAGTCCTGGGATTACAGGCATGAGCCACCTCACCTAGCCCTTTTTTTTTTTTTTTTTAACATCAGTACCTCTGATACTCTTCTTTTTGATTTGGCTTAAAATATTTCTATTATTTTTGATTCATCTCATAAATACAGACAGATTTCCGTCATTTTATTTCTCTGAAAGTTTTGTTAAATAAGACATCAATTAGTCAATGAAGTAGGCTCAGAAAAAATTTGAATGCTTTTGTCAATATGTGTATAAGAAAATATTTAATCATATACAGTTCAAATATTTTTCAGGTTAAGTGAAACATTACCTTGTTAATTTTTAAAATGCTTATTAGACAAAATAAAATGTTACTTTAAATAACTTCATGACAATAAATTATTTTCTACTTTTTGTTTTTTTCTTTGTTGTTCAAAAAGTAATATATTTAAGGATAAATATCACTAGCTAAACGGATGTTAAAACTGGCAGATTATATGTGCATGTTGTTATTTTCTGAATGACAAAATAATTTATACCTGTGGATAAGTTTGGCCACAACATAAACCTTTTTTTCACCAATTATTATTTCTATCTATTGATTCCTAAGTGAGGATATGGCCAGAGAGCTTGATTTGCAATATCCCAAGTGGATTAATTTACTCAACCTTTCTCCTTCTCTCTCCCTTCCTTGTTTAGACCTTAGCTATGTCATTTTGTAATATTAACAAGCTTTTTAATATTAGGCAGTTTAATATATTTTGTGTCTTAACATCATTTATAGAATATGGATAATTATGTTCATATATGACAAAACATTCTTCACTGATAAAATTTTTCTAAAAGGTCACCAGACTATTTGAGAATTTTACCTCTAGACCTTGGCTCTTTATTTTAACAGAATGCTTATAGACAGACCATCTTTTAGTTTAAAATCTAGCCCAGCACTTTGGGAGGCCGAGGTGGGTGGATCACCTGAGGTCAGGAGTTTGAGACCAACCTGGCCAACATGTTGAAACCCTGTCTTTACTTAAAATACAAAAACTAGCCAGGCATGGTGGCATGCACCTATAGTCCCAGCTGCTTGGGGAGACTGAGGGGGAGAATTGCTTGAACCCAGTAGGTGGAGGTTGCAGTAAACTGAGGTCGCGCCACTGCACTCTAGCCTAGCCGACAGAGCAAGACTCCATCACAAACAAACAAACAAAAAATCTAGGAGAAAATCTAGCTTGCCTTTGCCTTGGAGTTGAGCTACATTTTAGCATTAAACTTACAGAGCTAAATTATCATTGCATTTCTGAAAATGTCAATTTTAAGGAAGTCACTGTTTGCATCTTATATGTTATTTTTCTCAGCATTTTTATGTCTTTGACTTTTTTAAAGTGATTTTGTTTTTTTTTTAAATTGAAATAAATTATATCTAAGGAAATGAGAAAGCACGTAGTTTAGGAAACTTTTAACAATTTGACTTTAAATGCATATTTATGTGATGGTAGAAAATTAAATTCCTTTATAAGACTTGTATGTACATGGTCAAAGCAATCATTTATTTTTTTCTTTTAAAAGATAAGTACTAAAATATCACATATTTGTGATTATTAGTGTGATGCATTTTCTCAACCAAAATAAAAAGCATTCCAAAATGTTTTCATAAAATTATAGGGAATTTATTTTTCACTTAGATTCTATAAATAGCATAACAGTAAAATTAGAAGCAAATTCTCTGACCTTTTACTGCAAAGCATAGAACCAGAACAACTGCTGAATTGCAAATATTTGTTTATTCAGGCCCTGTTTTAAGCCTGCAAGCAAACAAAATGTATTTGAATTTCTGCCAAAGGAGATGTTAAAAAATAGCCACAGTTAGTGATTCAAAAAGATGTGGCAGCCTATGTAAAGAGTAAGACTCATGAGTTGCAGTAAAACAATTTTCAAATCATCAGGTAAAAATAAATACAACATATTTTTAAGGTGATCTATTATAATTACAGGAGGGATAGAAATTTCACCAAAACTTTAGATTCCATAGAGCTTAGATATTTAAGTGTATCAAAATGTCCAATTAATGTAATTATCCTATGCTTTAATGATTGAATGATGATCAAGCCAACTTATCTAGTAAAAGTATACATCTATCTGTGTATATTTTCATAGAGGTATAAGAAAAACCCAACTGGGCTGGGCACGGTGGCTCACACCTGTAATCCCAGCACTTTGGGAGGCCAAGCAGGCGGATCATGAGGTCAGGAGTTCGAGACTGTCCTGGCTAATGAAATGAAACCCCATCTCTATTAAAAAGTTAGCCGGGTGCGGTCGCGGGCACCTGTAGTCACAGCTACTCTGGAGGCTGAGACAGGAGAATCACTTGAACCTGGGAGGTGGAGGTTGCAGTGAGCCAAGATTGCACCACTGCACTGCAGCCTGGTGACAGAGCAAGACTCCGTCTCAAAAACAAAACAAAACAAAGCAAAACAAAATCCTGGTTATTATTGAATTTGATTTGCCAGCAAATGTATCTTACTTTTTTGTGCAAAAGGCATTCATGATTTAAACAATGGTTATTTATAATTTGACATTCCTTCCTCTTCACTAATCAATTTAAAAAGCTCTTTGTATAGATGTTTCAAAGTCAATTTTTGCGTTCATGAGTTTTTGAGTAAGATATCATTGTCTTAAAAGCACAGGAAATAATCCAGATTGAAATTATATATATATATATATATACACACACACACACACATATATATACATATATATACACACACATATATATATGTATATATTAATATATATGTATATATACATATTAATATATACATATATACATATATGTGTGTGTATATATATACATATATATATTAATAATTCTATTCCTTTTATTTTTATTAGTGACCCTCTGGAGTTGTGGTGAAGTAGATTAGTATAGTAATGGGAATGGAAGATCTGTATTATTCAGAAAGTTGACTTCGCCTCTGCTGACATTTCTCACCTTCCTATTCTTTCTCTTTCTCTATTCTTTCTGCTGTCTCTCCTGTGGAATGCATTAATCATCTCATACCTAGCACAATGCTGGGTTAGGAGATGGATAAGGTGTATAAGAGTTCGCTTAAGAAGCTTACTGTAATCTGAAATGTGTCTGTAACTGCAGTGAATTATAAATAGGAATTGTATGTTGACTGGTGATGCCTTTGCATGTGCTCTTTTCCCATCCACCCCAGAATGTAGTTTTCTCACACTGTAGATGTAGACTATATTTGAAACTACTACTTGTCTTTCAAGAATTGGTTTGAAAATGGAATTTGAGAGTTTATTCTTCACTTTTCTGCCATAGCATCTTGTAATTTAGCATCTAGAATGCCTGGTAGAAAAGAAATTTTAATAAATGAATAAATGTTAAATATTATTACTGATTGATCTCAAGTATGTATGTCATAGAGACATTTACAGTACATAGCAGGTGTGGGATGAGTGTGTGTATGTGAATGTATGTTTATGTGTCTGACAATATGACACATTCAAAAGACACTAAATTAAAATGGAGAAATAAGGAACGACTTCATAAAATGCAGAGCATTTGGTCAGCCTTGAATGTGAGGAGTTATGTCAACAGGTGACAAGATGGAAGAGAACGTGCCAGCATCCATCACATAATATGAGTGGGAAATAGTAGTTTCTAGCTAATGAAAAGTCAATAATTCAGGAAAACAAAATAGCAGAATAGCATGGAGGTGAAAAAATCTGGTGTAGAATTGAGGGTTTGAGTGTGTATTTTGACTACAACCATCTCTTGTCCTGTGACTCTGGACAAGCAACTTTATCTTCTGGTACCTCAGCATCTTTATCAATCATGTGAGAAAAAGAACAGTATTTACTTCCTAGGGTAGTGAGGAGAATTATACGATAATACACATAGAAACACTTAGGATCTGGCACATATTTTTTACTATGTGTGTTGTTAAAGATTTTAAGAGTGAAAACTGTAACGGTAATTTAGAACTAGTTTTGAAGGAACTAGAAAGACATGCTAGAAAATTTGGGGTTTATTTTTATTTCTTATTTAAATTTTATTTATTTATTTCATATATGTGTAACATTGTAAAGCAAAGCTTTAGTAATACTTAAACAGAAATTAATCTAAGCATTTGATTATTGTACTTTGTATCATTTAGAAAAAGTTGACACATGTCATTGATTTATACAAAATTTCAAAAAATTTTCTTCCCTATGCTATGGATGTTTTCCAAAATAGTTAAATTACAGCATCGTCTGTATGTTCCATTTGTGGTTTTTTTTTATGCTAGAAATTTATTCTATTTTTCTTTTGAAAAAAATATTTTTGAGACAGAATTTGCTCTGTCGCCCAGGCTGGATTGCAGTGGCATGATCTCAGCTTACTAACCTCTGCCTCCTGGGTTCAAGCGATTCTCATGCCTCAGTCTCCCAAGTACCTGGGATTAGAGTCATGTGCCACCATGCCTGGCTGTCTTTTTGTATTTTTAGTAGAGATGGTTTTCACCATATTGTCCAGGCTGGTCTCAAACTCCTGACTTCAATTGATCCACCCACCTTGGCCTCCCAAAATGCTGGGATTACAGGTGTGAGCCACCACACCCAGCGTGAAAAATACCTTTTCCGATGTCAGTCTTATGGAGTATATTTCAACAATAGTTATAGTATACTTATATAGTTAAGATATTTTGAAAGCTAAAAATTGTATCTTACTGGGAGAAAACAATAGCATAAATATATTTAGGTAGCTATTGCTTTTATTCTATGATTAACAATGCAAAGAAACCTGCTTTAGTAAATACCATAAGGAGAAAGCAGAAAAGGGTGTGATGAGAGTGGTTCATTTCCACTGTTAGGTTAAAGGAATAATAAACAGTTGAAAGTGAATGTGGGCCAGGTGCAGTGGCTCATGCCTGTAATCCCCCAACTTTGGCAGGCCAAGATGGGTGGATCACTTGAGGTCTGGAGTTCGAGACCAGCCTAGCCAATATGGTGAAGCCCCTTCTCTACTGAAAATACAAAAATTAGCTGGGTGTGGTGGTATGTGCCTGTAGTCCCAGCTACTCAGGAGGCTGAGGCAGGAGAATCATTTGAACCTGGGAGGTGGAGGTTGAGATCACACCATTGCATTCCAGCCTGGGCATCATAGTGAGACTCTGTCTAAAAAAAAAAAAAAAGAAGATGAATTTGGCAAATTCTACAATACTTTTATATAATGTAAGAGTAGAGAGTTAAAGGTAGTGCTTTCTCAATACAGCAGATAAATCAATTATATTTTGGAGAAAGTAATTGTTACTACAAAGTTAAGTCAAATTTGTTCAGAGCAGGCAACATTGACAGTGATAGTAGATTGTACTCAGTTCCTCATGTTTGTTTTACTCAGTTCATTATAAATCCTTCCTCGTATTTCAGATCAATATAGACAATGTAGTCTGTATCAAATTGCCAGAAATTAACAAGGTGAAAATTATTCTATGCATTGATCCGTTTCTGAGAAATTAGGTAATCACTAAAAATTTATCTAAAATATATCTAAACTGATTTTTTAATTAATTGGAAGCTTAATAATCATGACTAATAATAATGATTAATTATTGAACCTTTATTATGTACCAGCTAATATAGTAGGCTCATAAATAGGTTATATATTTATAGTCACAATAACCATGTACATTATTTATTTTATCCAGTACCACTACCCATAGTTTATAGCAATTCAGGTACTTATAACATGCCCAAGGTCTTACTAACAGTGAGAGATCCAAACAGGAACAATCTCAAGTTTATGTTCAAATACCATGTTCTTTTGCTTAACATTTTCCTGTCTTTCCTAAATATATTTTCAGTAATATGATCATGGATTTCCTGTCATGTTTTCTACCTGACCTTGAGCCTTTAGCATCTGCACTTATCTTCCTTTTTGAACATCTAACATTGTGTTCTGTTGGTCATTGTTAAAAATCTTTTTTTCTTTTGTTCCAAGAACTTAGAAGCCTTAAGTATTGTATTTGACGTATTTGTTTATAAAGTTCTTATTGAAGTTTTATTTTCTAACAAATACAATTGGGCTTTTCTTCTTTATCTTTAGTTTTTTAAAATCCTTTGACCTAGCTTGAGCAGTAGTGGTGAACTGATGTCTGAGAACACATTGTAAGACCAAGTGGTTGTAAATAATAGAGGATAATATTGAGTTGAATGCATGCCAGAAACTTCTACTTCTCGCTAAAAGTCTGTTTGGGCAGAATATGTGGAGATTTAAAGAGACTCCATCTATTTGAAAACTGCAATTTCTGGAAAGAATTTATGTATTCTTAATGGCTTTGCAACCTACATCTCAAAAGAGCCTGTTACAAGTAACCTTAGGATTATTGAACTGTAATGTATGCAGTGTCTGTGTTTTATAAACAAGATTTAAAAAAAATCATAAGCTTCTTCAGAAAGTTTATACTTTACATTTGGGTTCAGCTCAGTGCAACACAATAGAGAGCATGCAGAGAATGCCAACTTAGTGTTACAGTTATTATATCTTGGAAGATGGGTGAAATTTTTGAAGTACCTTAGAGAAGAAACAGCTGTAGTCCTCATTTAAAAACCCTCAGAACAATATGTAGAGTGGACTAGGAAATTACTTGGTGATATGCAACATGCTCTGCATGCTAAGCTATTAGCTGATTCAGTTATTAAAACAACTGCCAATTTGAAGAAAAAATAGAATACATTTAGGGGGAAAACCTAATACGTTATTTGGTTAAATTTGCAAGTTTTTCTCTTCTGTGTACATGCCTGTGTAAATGAAAGTTGTAGTCATATCACCTGTATTTAAGGATTCTTCTGGGAGAAAATTATCAATATTTATTGTGCATGCAGTTTACATATGTCACTTAATTTCATTTAATTCTCACAGTCTCCATGTGAAATCAGCAGGGTGGGCCTCAATTTACAGATAATGAAACTAAAGCTTAAAGAGATGTATTAGTTTTTTTAAGGTCACATAGTAATTACTGGTGGAGCTGGGATTCAGTGTTTGATGTTAGGTGCATCTGGCATTAAAACCGATGCTTTATCCTCTCTGCAATTGGCCTCTAAGGCTGATATGAACTGCTTGCTGTGGACACCGGAGTATCAGCTAGCATTGTCCTATAGAATCTCTTTGTTTCAGATCCTTATAGTGATAACAAAAGGCTTTGTTTATTCAGGAAAGTAGGTAAGAAATCTGGATCCTACACTAGAAATGAACAATGTACAATTTACTTAATAACTAATAACTCAAATATATATATATGTATACACATATACCGCCTATATATATTTGTACAAATAATATTAATTTTTAATTCTGTGTTTGGGTTTTAATATGTTATCACTAAGGAAGTCATGCTTGTAAAGTTATTTGTTGAGAGCTTAGGTTTGGAAATGAGCATGAGTTCTGGATTTAGCTCTCCTGTTTACTCTCTGTTATTTGAATTTTCAAGTTCTAACATTCTTCTGGATATATATGAAAACAATAAAATCTTATTTACAGTTTTGCTGTGATGATAAAATGACATAAAATATATAAAACCCGTATAGCACACTATGTGGCACATCATTCATTACTCGATATGTAATTAATATCACCACTATTATTTTTATGTTTGTAATTAGCCATTTTAACCAACAGTTGCATTAGCAAATATTTCTTTTCCTGTCCAGTAGGAAGATGATTCATTCATTTTAATTCTTCCAAGTTTACTCATCAATTGGTTTCACATACTTTTTCCACCTGTAATAGCAGTTACAATAAATATCACTAATATTTATTAAGACGTTGCTAAACATATTGCATACAATAGCTTATAAAATTATTCCAATTATCATATAATACAAGTACTATTATTATTATAATTTTCAAGATAAGAAAAACAGAGGTTCAGAGTTAAACAGCATAGGTGGTAGAGCTGGGATGCAGCCCCAGGGTTGTCTGGCACTAGAGTACTTACTCCAGAGACTTGTGCAGAGTGCCTCTGGTGTTCATCTGTGCAGAAAGGTTCCTCTCTTTCATTCCTTGCTTTTATTTTTATTGTGGCAAATATGGTCCCCTTGATCACAAAATCACAGACTTGATGCTCTTGTACCCAAAAGTTGACACTTTAAGTTGAATACTCATTAACTCTGTTACTAATTCTAACTCTCTTTGTACCTTCTTTTGCTTACACAGTACTACCTGATAGAGAGATGGGATTAAGAACATGAATCTGGCTGGGAGCACTGGCTCACGCCTGTAATCCCAGCACTTTGGGAGGCAGAGGCGGGCGAATCACGGTCAGGAGTTTGAGACCAGCCTGGCCAACATGGTGAAACCCCGTCTCTCCGTCTCTCCTAAAAATACAAAAAATTAGCCAGGCATGGTGGTACGCGCCTGTAGTCCCAGTTAGTAGGGAGGCTGAGGCAGGAGAATTGTTTGAACCCAGGAGGCAGAGGTTGCAATGAGCTGTGATCGCACCACTGCGCTCCAGCCTGGGTGACAGAGCGCGACTCTGTCTTAAAAAAAAAAAAAAAGCATGAATCCTCAAGTTTTATTTCTTATGTTAATTTCCAGCTGCTTCACCTATAGGTGATCCTACTATCTCGTATCATCCTGTGGCTCAGTTTCCACCTCTAGATAGGAATGGGGATAAAGAGTTGTGAGGATTAAAGACAACTTGTAAATAGTGCTTAGAGAGATATTTGACACATAATCCTATACAGATATTATTACTACATGGTTTAACTGAAGGAGATATCCTTTTCTTTTTGTTTTTGTTTAATGCATGCATGATAAAATGCAGCCACAGCCACCATTACAGGAGAATGCTCTTTTGCTCTCTCTCCTCTCTCTTTCTTTGTCTCTCTGGCACTGATTCTCTCTATCCTTCTACCCATCTTTCCTCCTTCCCTTTCTTTTCTTCCCCAACCTTCCCCAAACACATTTATATTGGGTAAGGTTTAGATAAAGCCTCCATGTGCAGAAGTTATTGATTGCGTGATATTTTCTGTGTCACAGCTTTCAGACATTCCCGTTGGCCTGTGGTTATATTGTTTTTAACCATATTGCGCCCCCTTTGTGTGACACTTCCAACATCTCCGGCTAGGAGAAACAATGGAAAATAACTGAGTTGGAGATATCCTGAAAGTTGAATTAAGGACTTGTCGAATACCAGCTCACTTTGTCATTTTCACTTTAAAACCTTCCATGGATCTGTTCTTTGAATGAATGTTTAATTCAGTTAAAAGGATGAACTTAGTGCAATTTTAAAGGCAGAATCAAGAAAGGAAAATGTCAAAAATAAAGAGGTTAGACTATGTTGCCTCTACCATTTTCAACGGACATACTGATACTGGAATAAATTACATTAAACAATAATATATACCCTTTTAAATCTGTGAATATTGCAATGCAATGCACAGAATAAATTTTTTAAAAATGTTTTTTATCTAAGGATTCAAAAGTCCCAGCTATTTCCAGTAGCAGCATCTGTTGCTTTGCCAGTTTCCACAGAGATGAGCTCGTGTTGATTTTCACCACATTTGTTCAGAGTCTGGAATCTGGTTAAAACATGCAAACAGTTGTCTTGCTGGCTAAGAGGTGCAATCACATAGTACCCTTTGAATAACAGTATTCACTTGCATTTATTTCAAATCAAATGGCATTTGCAATTATGAATCTAAGCATGGATTATTTTAAAATAACTTTAATTAGAATAAGAAATATAAAGCATTCTAATTCTAGAAGGAAGAATGATATGATACATGCATGTTCTTAGAAAACATAATGATACCTACTTTAAATCTTTTCAGTTGAAATTTGCATTTTATTTTTTCATCACCATTTTGGGATAACTTTTGCAAAAAGAAGTAGTCTCTCAATTACATCTTATCTTAGTTCATTGTCTAAGATGCAGATTGGCAAACACAGACGTTTTTCTGTTATCCAATTTATAAGTCTTCCATATCCTTATCCATATATTGATTGCAAATTCATAATATCCTGAGATCAAACCAGATTTTAAAACTATGATTGTGAATTGAAAATGTCTGCTATTTACATACTTACATCTAATTAAATCAGGACAGAAACAGTAGAAAAACAAAGGTTAAAGTGCTGGCAAATGTTGTTGGTATGATTAACATACTATTATTATTGATTTTAGCCATTCTGCTTGCTGCAAGCCTTTTAATACACCCCACATGTTCATATTTAGTCTCCTCTGCTATGAGGGATAGTTAGGTGGAAAATGCTGAGAAACCCTAAAAGTTGGAAATGTCAGTAATGTAACTTTTTTCTATATTTTTAAATATTTTGAATGTTTAATTGTCTGACAATTTTAAAATCAAATTACTGGCCAGGCATACTGGCTCGTGCCTGTAATGCCAGTACTTTGGGAGGCTGAGGTGGGAGGATCACTTCAGGCCAGAAATTTGAGAGCAGCCTGGGCAACATAATGAGACCCCATCTCTACAAAAAATTAAAAATTAGCCAGACTTGTTGGCTTGTACGTGTAGTCCCAGCTACTTGGGAACAAGATGCGAGAAGATTGCTTGAGCCCAGGAGTTTGAGGCTGCAGTGAGCTCTGATCCCACCACTGTACTCCAGCCTGGGTGGCAGAACAAGAGGCCTTCTGAAAAAAAAAATTGTTACATTATAGTCAGTGAGTTTTAAACTTAATTCCTAATTTTTCATATTGCTAATATGGGTAAATTACAAATATGTAAAGATTCCTCACACATGTTAAGGCACCTTACTAATTTTCAGGAAGAACAGGAAATGCAAGTGACTATTATAGAACAATAAAAACACTAGTCATTAATAACCATTGCCTAAACACCAAGCAAGGTTCTGTGTCTTTTACTTTCAAACTCTCAGTAGGTTTATAAGAGAATATATTGTTATCTCTGGTTTATAAAGGAGAAAACAGGGTAAGAGAGCTTTAGGTAATTTTTCACAAGCTATTTAATAGTGGCATTGACAGCCAAATTCATAAACTTTTTAATTATGTTTCAGATTGCCTCATTTATGTGACTTTGCTGTGAAAATAAGTAGAGTTTATTTTATATAGTAAAATAGATTCTCCACCTTCCTTTTCAGTCAAAATCATGCATTGGAATTTCAGTAACAATGATTACAAGTATTTTAATGCCAACAAACATTTTCACTGTAGATGTCATAGCACTTTAAGTACCTTAATAATTTATGGTCTGTTTTCCCAATGTTAAAATTTTATCAGATTTTATTTTCCCAACTTTTCCTCCGTGTAAATGTCTGTAGTTCCTTTCCATGGCTTCTGATAATCGTATAGGAAACAACTCAAGGACATCTGAAATGTGGTATGTTGTAATGGTAAAAGTGGGGGACAAAATTTTGATTTTTAATTTAATGTTATTTTCTCAATGTAAAAAAAGACCACCAAAATGAAATGGGCTAGGATGGTGATATTGTCAAATTTTATTTCAAAATTTACTTGTGATTGTTAGAAATAATTGAACAGACTTCATAATCTGAATTTACTTTAACTCGATATATATGTGTTTATATTAATCAAAGGACAAATCTACAAACTTTTCTTACATTTTAAAACACTGTATTATATTGAATATGTTACCTCACTTAGGGTAATTCTACCCGACATCAATTTTCAATGGTTGAAGTTTTTAAAATTAAAAAAGTGGCCACGTGCGGTGGCTCACGTGTGTGATCCTAGCACTTTGGGAGGCTGAGGCAGACAGATCATGTAAACTCAGGAGTTTAAGACCAGCCTTAGCAACATGGCAAAGCCCTGTCACAAAAGTTACAGCTACTCGGGAGGCTGAGGTGTGAGGATCACCTGATCCCGGGGAGGTTAAGGCTGCAATGAACCAAGATCGTGCCACAGCACTCCAGCCTGCAAGGCTGGAGTGAGACCTCATCTCAAAAAACATGAAAATAAAAAAGGTTATGAGGAGGTATTATCATTTAGTAAAAGTATACTTATAGTCTTTTTTTCTTAAATTTAAATTGATGTCTTGGACTGGAAAGACACTTAGAATGACAGTGGTTGCTTTTAGGGAGAAAATATAAGTTACTTCCACATTGTTTGTTTTATTATTTCATATCTTAATGAATAATAGCATCAGATATTTATTCCTTATTCTAGATTTTTTTTATCTTTAAATTTCTCCCCCAAAAGAAAACCAAGTAAATATATCAGGAAATACATCTTTTATTTTTCCTGATTAAGTGATAATCTATGATTTTTCTTATGAAGTACTTAGAGGCTAGAAAGTTATTAGAAAAATACAGAATGCTTCTATGTGTGTGTTTACACTTAATATTTTTAAACGAATTTTATTATCTTGCATATGTTTCTGGGGGCTATTCTTCACATAAAATTGCTTATAAACACAGATGTTTGATCATGGTCAGATCTGCACCATTACAGAGTTTAAGTGATAATTGGGTTTCTAACTAAAATATTAGGGGCATCATGGTATAGTAAAATACCAACAAAAATTTTTAAAAAACCCACACAGAGATAGGATGATACATTTTTTCTCTGAAGCTTATTAAATCTGTGCTCAAGAAAGGTCAAGAGACTTAACCTTTCTGAGCACTAAATTCCTCATCTTTAAAATAGATATAATAATATCTTCTTAACAGAACCATATTGAGGATTAGAAGGAAAAAATAAGAGAAGATGAGAGAGCACTTAACACAGTGCTAGCAACATGATAAATACTAATTTACTACATGAGTTTACTTTGAAACTGTCTTTAAAAATAGTATGTAGTGATAACCACTAATTATCTGGTAATATATAACAGAATACTCACAAGGCAAGATTTTGGAAGGATTCAAATGTGGCTTCTTAATTATACATTGTATCCTAATTATCTATATGTATTGTATATGTGATTACTAGTCAGTTAGAAAAAAGATAGAATATTCCCTTCCTTCAAACTATGCCAGGCTTAAAAACAATAGAAATTGCTTATAACAGATCAGAGAGAATGGAAATGAATGAGGAAAAATTATCATCACTTGTTTAAATTATACTTAATTATTGAAGGGGTGATTTTTTAAAATTCATCATCATCTTACATTTTAGTAGCCTTTAATAGAAGTCTGACAGATTTCTATTAAAGTAGAGAAATTGCTGAATTTCACTACTTACAGAAAATTGTAATATATAAGACAGAAAGGTGATATATGGTTTTAATTTATTCTAGTAATTCCAGTCTTCACAAAATGAATATTCACAAGTTGACTGATTTGATTGTAACTAAATCTAAATAAATGATTTATGAAGAGAACAAAATGGAATAAATTAGAATACCATGAGGCAAATGATATCCAAGGGACATAATTGATAAACGGAAAAAATTTATATTGGCAGCCAGCATCCATTTCCAGATACTCCTAGAGCAGGCATGGAACTTGCTATGTCATATGGCCTAGATCACTGATTTTAGCATACAGATTTCTGAAATGAGCAAAAGTTTATGCTGGGCTTACAGGTCCAAACTAATAGAATCATCACAATGACTTTATTTTTCTAGCATATAAATATTATCACTTTCTATTTGTTTAGCAAATACTTGGAAGAGTTACCCTTTGTACTCCTAATCCCCATAGCAAGCCTTTCCTAAGTGAAGAGAAAAAAAGGAGGCTCTCATTAACAGAGTCACCTATTTATAGACATTATATGACACATTTTACATTTCTGTGTATGTTATTTCATGCTCACAGCAAGGTTGTAAGACAGGTGTTGACAGTGCTTTACTCTGCAGAAGAAAAAAGTGATACTCAGTTACATGAATTTTTCTTTTTATCTGTTTAAATATACTTTAAGTTTGGGGATATATGTGCAGAATGTGCAGGTTTGTTGTGTAGGTATACATGTGCCATGGTGGTTTGCTGCATCCATCACCCAGTCATCTACATTAGATATTTCTCCTAATGCTATACCTTCCTAAGCCCCACCCCCCTGTTATCCCCTCCCCTAGCCCCCCACCCCCCCCCAACAGGCCCTGGTGTGTGATGTTCCCCTCCCCTGTGTCCATACATTCTCATTGTTCAACAGCCATTTATGAGTGAGAACATGTGGTGTTTGTGTTCTTGGGTCAGTTTGCTGAGAATGATGGTTTCCAGCTTTATCTATGTCCCTGCAAAGGACATAAACTGGCTGCATAGTATTCTATGGTGTATATGTGCCACATTTTCCCTGTCCAGTTTATCCTTGATGGGCATTTGGGTTGGTTCCAAGTCTTTGCTATTGCGAACAGTGTCATAATAAACATACGTGTGCATGTTTCTTTATAATAAAATGATTTATAATCCTTTGAATATATACTCGGTAATGGGATTGCTGGGTCAAATGGTATTCCTGGTTCTAGATCCTTGAGGAATCGCCACACTGTCTTCCACAATGGTTGACTAATTTACACTCCCACCAACAGTGTAAAAGTGTTCCTATTTCTCCACATCCTCTCCAGCATCTGTTGTCTCCTAGTTTTTAATGATCACCATTCTTACTGGCATGAGATGTTATCTCAATATGGTTTTGATTTGCATTTCTCTGATGACCAGTGACGATGAGCATTTCTTCATATGTTTGTTGGCTGCATAAATGTCTTCTTTTGAAAAGTGTCTGTTCATATCCTTTGTCCACTTTTTGATGGGGTTGTTTTGTTTTGTTTTTCTTGTAAATTTGTTTTACTTCTTTGTAGATTCTAGATATTAGCCCTTTTTCAGATGGGTAGATTGCAAAATTTTTTTCTCATTCTGTCAATTGCTGATTTACTCTAATGATAGTTTCTTTTGCTGTGCAGAAGCTCTTTAGTTTAATTAGATTCCATTTGTCTATTTTGGCTTATGTTGCCATTGCTTTTGGTGTTTTAGTCATGAAGTCCTTGCCCATGCCTATGGTCCTGAATGGTATTGCCTAGGTTTTTTTCTAGAGTTTTTATGGTGTTTGGTCTTATGTTTAAATCCTCAATCCATCTGGAGTTAATTTTTGTGTTTACACAGTATTAAAGTTTAGATTCAAAATCAGATTTGTTTCATTTATGACACTGCTTCTTAAATGATGAAAAATTGTTATATAATTTTTCCGTTTATTTCCTTATAGGGACACATATGTTCTGAAATTATTCTATGCAATTTTTGCTTTTGGTTTATGGTTAATATTTACATAATGATGCATTATCATTCAAACATGAATAGTATCAGCACCCCCGTGTTTTTTGTCAAAAGAAAGTATATGTATCAAAACTATTAACTTATAGTACAACTTTTAATCTACTCAGTTTATTATTCAGTCTTCAGATAAACAGTACAAACCCTAGATAAGAAAGTGAAATGAATTATTTAGGTAAAACTGGCTTCATATGTGCTTCCACTATGCATAATTTATCAAGAATTTTCTCTTTTTCTTGTAGGGATGACTTGTCAAGCTCGAACATCATATACTGAAGATGAAGTTCTTTGGGGTCATCGTTTTTTTCCTGTAATTTCCTTAGAAGAGGGATTCTTTAAAGTTGATTACTCTCAGTTCCATGCAACATTTGAAGTCCCCACCCCCACCTTACAGTGTGAAAGAGCAGGAAGAAATGCTTCTCATGTCGTCCCCTTTAATAGCACCAGCCATAACTAATAGCAAAGAAAGACATAATTCTGTGGAATGCTTAGATGGACTAGATGACATTACTACAAAACTACCATCTAAGCTGCAGAAAATTACTGGAAGAGAAGACTTTCCCAAAAAACTCTTGAGGATGAGTTCTACAACTTCAGAAAAAGCCTACAGCTTGGGAGACTTGCCCATGAAACTTCAACGAATAAGTTCAGTTCCGGGCAACTCAGAAGAAAAACTGGTATCTAAAACTACCAAGATGTTATCAGATCCCATGAGCCAGTCTGTGGCTCATTTGCCACCAAAGCTTCAAAAGATGGCTGGAGGAGCAGCTAGGATGGAAGGGAACCTTCCAGCCAAATTAAGAAAAATGAACTCTGATCGCTTCACATAACAAAGCACTCCCTTAGGAATTATTTAATGTTTGATTTAGTAATAGTCCAATATTTGGCGATGAGGTAATTCTCCCTAAGGAATCTGAAAGTATATTTTCCTCCCAGTTCTACAAGCATATTTGAGAACCCTTCCTTTCCCAAGTATTGCTAATGTGCAGAAAGCCACAGTTATGAAGGGAGGACATAATAAGGAAGTTATTTACGGGCATGTATTATCACATCAAGCATGCAATAATGTGCAAATTTTGCATTTAGTTTTATGGCATGATTTATATATGGCATATTTATATTGTATATTCTGAAAAAAAATATATATATATATATTTAAAGGGGGAGATACTCTCCCCCAACATTTCTAACATATGTATTAAGCCAAACACGAGTGAATAGCTTTCAGGGCGATAAAAATAAATATATGTCTGTGTGTGTGTGTATGTATACACACATATACATATATATATATATATACATACACATACATACATACATATATCTGATAAAATTGTGATGTTTTGTTCAAAGTTGTAGTTCTTGTGCATGTTTACTTTATTAGAGTAGGAAGGCTACTGGCATTAATTATTAATACCAAATATTTTAGCCTTAAATTTTTGTCATTTTAAAATCTGATTTAACGTTTTCTGCTGTTTAAGGTCCTGGGAGGCTTTCAATTGTATTTTATATGAGAGAATCACACAAGTTTGTGCTATTTATGGCCCTGCAAAAATATAACCATTACATGTTTAAATTGTAAATTTTAGAGCATACCAGTACTAGTATAGCATTGAACATTTCTTACAATTTTTAAAAGTTGCTAGTACTGGGGAGAAATAATTGTTGATTAATTTGAGAATTATTCCTTTCCTAGACTAATTAAAATCTGGAAATCTGTTTTGTATAGGATCTAATACAAAGATGAGCTCTGAACAAATGCTGAATCATTGTTAATAGACGGTAGCCAAGTTACATTAAATATATCAGAATCTGTGTGAAGTTACACAATTAATGGTCCCTGTTTCAAACTAAGCCAATTGAAAACATTTTCATTCTTTTTTCCGGAAATTACCTTCATTTTAAAAACCAATCATTTTAAGAAGACATGACAATGCAATGAAACAGATGATAAATATTTATGCTTAAAATATGTATGTCTAATTGAGTCTCCCTTTTTATTCTGTTTTCTTGTTTATGGCATTTGTTGTAACAGGGTAGACTTTTTCCTCACCTAGGGGACCTATCCCATGCCTGTCACTTATAGTTCCAGAGGGAGTTTTTGCACAGACCTAAAAGAAATTAAAATTAGATAAATTCAAGATATCTTAGACACAGTTTTTTTGGTGAACACACTGATTTTATTGGTGTCTTGGATCCCTGCTCTACCCAAATAATTTTAACAGTACTGTTTGTCTAATCCCAAAGTCTGATATTTATGACTCATTAGCAGGAATCAAAACTAGTGATCAGTAGAACACTTTCAAAATAAAAATTTGGAATGCAGAGACTTTTATGAAAATTGTAAAGTGCTCCTTAACAGAATATCATGGGTTTTCCTATGAAACTTCTTTAAGTATTGTAATTTAAATCTGCCCCAAATTAAAAAAAAAATCTCATTAATATGTAAGTCATTAATTGCTACTTTGGGCTCTTATTATTTCCTATTTTTTAACAATCTTGTGATAATTTTAGTATTGGCAAATTAATTCATCAACACTTCATTGACTATAATAATACCTTCTGGCTACCTCTGTATCAACCAAATTCTTTAGGTGCAAATATATACCAGGGAATTGTTACTGGCAAAATGATCAATCTTGAGTGTGCATCCACTGTGAATGGAGCAAATTGCCCTATACCCATTGATAACCAAGCTTTCTGATTTGGTGGATGTAGGAAACAAAATAGTGACAGAGAAAGAAAGGGGTCCACAGGGCATGGTATATTTATCAGCAGTGGAAAAAAGTGCACGGATCATTTAGTCCAAGAACTTAAAACTAAATAGAGCCATAATTTACTTTGGAGAGTCATTTTAATTTGTTTTTGGTCCCAAGGAGAAGATGGAACCAAAAACAAACTCTCCAAGTATATTCACACATTGGAAAACATTTTTTTGTATGCCTTCTATATCATAGGCATTTTTAGTTCCTGGGGATTTGGACATAACTAAGTCAGAGGAGGTCATTGCTCACCATGAACCCTGTATACCAGAAGGAGAGTCGTGAGGAGACAAAAACAAGACCACTTCAGATAGTCAAAATATCAGTTAAGAGAATGAAAACAGGCCGGGCACCGTGGCTCATGCCTGTAATCCCAGTATTTTGGGAGACCGAGGTGGGTGGATCCCCTGAGGTCAAGAATTCGAGACCAGCCTGAACAACATGGTGAATCCCTGTCTTTACTAAAAATACAAAAATTAGCTGGGTGTGGTGGCAGGTGCTTATAACCCCAGCTACTGGGAGAAGCTGAGGCAGGAGAATCGCTTGAACCTGGGAAGCGGAGGTTGCAGTGAGCTGAGATTGCTCCACTGCACTCAGCCTGGGTGACAGAGCGAGACTCCATCACAACATCTAAAAAAAAAAAAAAGAATGAAAACAAGGTAATGTAATGCGAAGTGACTGTGTGGAGTAAGAACTGCTTAATTTAGAAAATGTGACTGGCTCAGGATGGGGATAATATGTGAACAGAACTCTATCTGATAGGTGAGAAAGAACTACTGTTGTTGAAATTACCTTATCTGAGTGAATGGTGTTCTTTTATCTTTTCCACACGTGTGTGGGAAAGGTATGATTTCTGCATGTAATTGCAGTTTAATTTTTATTTCTAGGTTGATGATAGGTCCCAGTTTACCCAGGAAAATTCCAGTTTATACCTGTTGTACCTGTGTAATTATTGGTAGCACTCCCTTTCACTCTTATAATGTCTTGGTTTGGATGATACATGGTGAAGTTTTTGTTGAAACTAAATTATGAAGTCTGATATATTTGGATAAAAATAAAGAATTGCTTTTCTTCTCCTTTTGGTGACTTTTTGACACATCATTCTATAAGCAAAATCATCTCAGCTTCATATATTTCAGCCTGAAGTACTTCTTACCAAAGTTATTTCATGTAACATTTGTTCAATATGTTCGTGATATGTCTTTCAGCAATGAAAAGTTATGCATTTTACTGAATGAATAAAAACTTAGCCTCTGTTATTTCCATTTCTGAAAGTTGTAAGAGCTCACATCAAAGAAAGTAAAAGTCAATTTAAGCCTAGATAATTTTCAGCTCACCAATGTGATGGCTATTGGAAAGGAAAATCTAACATGATCATTGAACTGAATAACTCTACGTGTAAACAGGTGGAAACTAGACCTTATTTAATAGCATTTTCATGGTATAGGTCCTGTTATAGTAAGATATTTCATTCTATTTATCAAAATGGTGTAAATAAAAGAAATACAATTATTTTGATAATGCTTATCTTCAATTTAAATATTTATTCTTTTCAGAAATATGTGAATATACTTGTAAATATATACAAAATGAAAAATAAGGATATTTTATCATTAATTATTTCTGAAAGATTCTTCTTATGCTGTTTTAAATTTATCTATATATGGCTTAAAGAATTATGAAAAGAGCCTTTTTGTCTGGACAAAATGGGCTCATAATACAGTATTTCTATTGGAAGAAGACTGGGGTCATGGGAAAACTGGCTTACATTCTATTAGTTCTTACATTCTTCAGAATTTATGTTTGAATTACATTGTACATAAAATCAGCATCAACCTAATTGCAATTTCTGGCATGCGATTTATAATTATTTAAGTGTACAAGGTCATTTAGGTTCAAAGATACAAACCCATGTATTCAATACTGCAAGTTCAATTTTATAAAAAATGATATTAAACTTTTGAAACATGATTGGGTTTAATTTTTACAGTGTGCTCATCTTTTTGCACTCTTCACCACTTAATTATTCATAGTTCTTGACTCAGTTTATCAAAAGACTCTTAACTCCTGAAAGAAAATCATTAAATCCATCACAAGTCATTCCTTGATAATTCCTTTTATTTGGACTGCTTATTGGTAAGATGCTTCAGCAATATCGAATGTCAGCTTAGTAATGCAGATACTCAGGACCTATGTTGCTTGGAGGAAGCTTCATGGTTATCCTACCCCTTGCTGAACCAGTGTTTTAAACATTACAGTAAGTAAAGCAGACAAATGCATAGTTTTTTGATTTTGTTTAAATATCCAATCATCTTTTAATAAAACATTCAGTTGCTTCACTTGTGTTTCATACAAAAATGTGTTCTTAACCTTGGATCAGATGAGTTTTGTGATGTGTAATGTGCCCAACTCCCAGGCATCTCATAGAATTAATCTAGAAAAGCTAAGTTGCCGCAGCTTCTGACCTAGTGGAGTTCCATAGGGATGGTCTTTTATCATTTAGTAGAATTGTTAGGGTTGTCCTCAATATATCTTTTGTCGTTGTTGTTTACAATTTTTTTCTGGACTTTCTTGTTGCTTAAAAGTCTATTATATGTCTGATTGCTGTGTTTCAGAGAGGAGGAGATTTGCATATTCTCTTTGACTTAAATATTCTTCAGTTTAACTATGATTTCTTTGGATTTTTAAAATCTACATGTAAAGTTTTCTTGAAATCATAGCTGTTTCAGAATATCCAGGACTGTTTCTGACCAATGGATGCTATAGAGAACAAATACAGTATGCCTACTATATCCTTAGTACCCTATTGTTTACTAAGGATAAAATCCATACTTCTATTTATCCTCTCCCATCTCTGAATGTGTCAATCACATTCATGGTGACTTGCACACATTATTTGAATATTCAAAACAACTCTGCATGGTAAAGATCATCACTATTTTACAGTTGAAGAAATTTATTCTCAGAGAGGCTGTTTAGTGGGCTTTTTAATTAGATCCACAAACATGAGGTGTAGTTTCTGCTCCCTGGGAGTATGAAGACTAAAGAGAATCCCTTTTTTAAACAATTGTATATTCCAGAAAATTTGGATGCATGAGTATAAATATTCAATGACCGTGTGCAATGGCTTCTAACCCAATAGAATGTCTTGTCCAATGGAGTTTGCATTTTTCCTTGCTGTGATTTGAAGTGGTGGATGGAAAATGACAACAGTGTTAGGAGTAGCTGTGGTCAGAATTGTGTGTTGGCTAAAGGAAAAAAAAAGTACATAGAAAGCAAGGACAGATAAAAATGAAGAAAATGTGGAGAAAAGTAAATACTTGAAGTGTTGCACAAAGAAATACATAAGTGGCAAAGAGGTAAAAATGAAAAAGACAAGCTAAAAAATCGAGTCCACTGGATACTGAAAAAAATATTTCAGATAAGCAGAAAGTTGCTTCTAACCCAGGTACCTCAGATTCAGAGTTTTTTTTTTTAAAGGATACAGTAATATTTTGCTATATTTCCCTCATATATTTATTAAACAAATAAAGTGTCATAGAAATCTAAAATAGGCCAGGCATAGTGGCTCACCTATAATCTCAGCATTTTGGGAGGCCAAGGCAGGAGGATTGCTTGAGCCCAGGGGTTTGAGACCAGCCTGGGCAACAGTCAGACCTCATCTCTACTAACAATAAGTTTTAAAAAATTAGCTGGTCACAGTGGCATGTGCCTATAGCCCCAGCTACTAGGGAAGCTGAGGTGGGAGGATCGCTTGAGCCCAGGAGTTTAAGGTTATAGTGAGTTATGATCTATGCCAGTGCACTCCAGCCTAGGTGACAGAGTAAGACCTTGTCTCAAAAGAAAAGAGAGAATAAAAAGAAAAGAAAAAAACCTAAAACAGCCACTTTGTCTCTTCCAAACCCTATGCTATTCCATTTCTCTCCCTCATCAGAAGTCATCACTACCTAGAAATGTGTGTGTATATTTCCCATGCTAGTCTGTATATGTATACAGTATATACATAAATTTATATGTAATACATACTATAATGATCTGATGTTTTATTTAAATATATTTCTATAAAAATTTTCTATAAATATGTGGTATTTATATATACAATATATTTGTTATATAAATGTTTCTACAAAATATATGTTATATATAACATGCTCTCTATATATTTAATATAAATATAAATATTCATACATACCCACCTACTGATAACTTTGTTTTTGTTTTTTCTGCCTTGTCTTGGATTTTAAAATTTTTTCTTTATTTGCTTTTTTTTAAAAAAAGTTTCATGTCTATTATTTTAGTAACCCTCAAAATTTAAGCTTGCATACAACACCTAATGAAACCAAAGCTAATTACCATCTCCACCTTCCTTTCAAACAACACAAGCATCTTACGCCATGTTAAATTCAGCCACATATTCCCGTTTTCTCTGATATTTTTGCATAGTATTACACTTGTTTTTAATGTTTTAACAAAAAACTTATTTTTAAGTCAATGCATTTTCATAATTGACTATATATTTACTGATTTCTTCATTCACCATAGCTTCTTGCATCTTACTCCTTCATTCTTCTTTCTCTTTTCTTTCTTAAGTATACATTTTAACAGTTATTTAGGCAAACATACGTGGTAAGAAAGTTTCAGTTCTTGATTATCTGAAATGTCTTTTTTCTTTTTTTTTTGTGGATGTTCTTGTTGATTAAAAGTATATTGTATGTCTAACTGATGTGTTTTCAGGAAGGAAGGTATTTTCGTATTCTTCAGTTTCACTATGATTTCATTATTCAGGAGCCAGGTAACAATTTTTTCCCCCCCCACAGGATAACCTGGAGAAGATATCTGTAATTGCATGATGCTTAGGTTTGAGGGTTCAGCTTCTTCCAGAATACCTTCTGCTCTCTCCATAGCCTTGTGCACAGATAAGCTTCCTTGTCACTGGGACTTAGGTGGAAAGTTTGGTTTCTGATAAGGATTTACAGAGTACTAGACTTATTCAGGGGCTTCAGTTCTAGTTTCCTGTTTAACAAGTATCTAAGGTGCATCTTTGCCATTAAAGGTGTTAAAATCTCAGTCCCAAATTAGAATCTAAGTCTAATTCTCTTGAATTTACACACATACACACACACACACACACACCCTCTCTCTCTCTCTCACACACATACATGGAAGAATCCCCTGAATTTTAAAAACATTGTTTCATATATGTGTGTGTATATATATATATATACACACACACGCACGCACATGAATTCATACAAATATACATGTGCATGTGTGTGTACATATATATATATATATATATATATTAGAAAGCATACATACAAATAAAGACTCATGAAGTTTTTACAAGGCTTGTTACAATAAAAAACAGCCCCCACTCTCTACCTACTCTCTCCTCACTCTCTCCTCAGAGACAAAGACTTTCAACCCTTTCAAATGACTCTATTGTTATTTACATGCAAATTTCTCATCATTCTTTTATGGCTTCCCTTGATTTTCTATTTTGGGGCATTATTTGTTTGCCTTCCACTTGGTAAATGATTTAGCTCTATTTTAACCCTTACTACCCAGTATACGTCTACAATATCCACTCTAGTATAGTTAAATTTCCAACAGTTATATTTTAATGGTTTAATTATCAATATTCTTATTAATTGAGCCCCATGTATTTTGGGCATTTTTCTAACCCTTTGCAGCTTCCTCCTCCTAGAGTTGATAACTGTCTTCTTTGTTCATTTATGTACATATCACTAATATAGCCATAAAGTCTTTCCCAAATATAATGCTTTCCTGTTAATTTTTCAGACTCATTAGATAGTCTAACAGTTTTATCTTCTTGAAGAACCGTCCACCAAGACGTTTGGACCTGCTCTATGAAGGAAAGTTCTTTATGACTTCTGTACAGGTGTTGTCTTGGGATCTTCTTTTGTCATTGTACTGGAGAGTCCATTCGCCTTGTTCTCGGTGTAGAAACCCTGTTTCATAGAGCATGCTTTCTTCTTCCTGTTTTTACCCTTTGTTCTGTTTTGATAAAATTTATTTTGATAAAACACATTTTCCAAGAGTTTCTGAGAAAGAAAGAGCGATAAACTTTTAGAGACCTTGCATATATTTAAATAAATCTTTACCTTATAATTAATTGTTTGGCCTTTTGTAGGAATAATTTTTTCTTCTGAGTTTCAGTGACATTGTTCTCTTTCTAGTTTCTGGTGGTGTTATTGAGATGTCTGATACCGTTCTGAATTTTAATCTTTTATATGAAATGAATTTTTCTCCTTAAAGCTCTTGAGACATTTTACTCTGCTCCAGTGTTCTAAAATTTTCAAATGATCTATGTAGGTATGGGTTCACATATTCCCTTTTGCTGGGCCTTTGCAATATGCATGCTCATGATCGTCTCCATTTTCCTCTATTCGTTCTTTCTGGAATTTTTATTATTTGGATGTTGGACCTCTTGGACTGTTACTCTAACACTTTCATGTTTCCTATTTTATCTTTTTGCATTTTTTTCTGTACTTTATTGGGAACTTTCTTGACTTTTCCTTTATGGTTTTTATTTCTGTCCATTTATTTCACTTTAGATCATTGATCTTCCAGATTTTCATTTCTGCTACACTGGTTTTAATTTTCCAGTACTTTCCCCTGTTCTATAAATGTTTTCTTTTTCAAGAGTCCTTTTGTTGTTTCATGAATGCATAATTTTAGCTCTAAAATTATTAAAGATACTGTGTTTTAAATGTTTTTTCTCTGTGCATTGTACCTATTTCTAATTTCTTTTTATATATGTGATTTGGGGTCTATATTTAATGTTAGATTGTTTTCTCATATATCTGGTGATTCTTAGGTCTTTTCTCATACTAAAAAAAATGGAGCAATTACAATGATCAATGAAGTTCTGGGCAAATGTATGGGGTAAATGAAACTGATCTTCACTGGTGTGTGATGTGGTTGAGCTATTTACCTGAATTTAGTATATCCTTCAGCCTGTTAAGGTCAGTAACTGTGCCCAGGTAAGACTCTTTTAATCTTCTCTTGCAGTCCGTGAAGTGTCGGTACCTGGCCACCAATGTTCAGAGGGAACAGTGGGTTCAAGAATGACTGTCTCTATCCTGTTTTCAGAATAGTATCCTCATTCTCAAGAGTGTTTAGGCTTCTTATTCTAGACACTGTTATGCCCCCATCCAGATATAAACCTTCAGTTTTCTGCCAGAATATAAGAGAAGCAATCAACAGATTGAGTTGATTAGAAGGGGACCTCGGCTCACTGCAACTTCCATCTCCTGGGTTCAAGCGATTCTCCTGCCTCAGCCTCCGGAGTAGCTGGGACTACAGGTGCCTGTTACCGTGCCTACATGATTTTTGTATTTTTAGTAGAAACAGGGTTTCACCATATTGGCTAGGCTGGTCTCAAACTCTTGACCTTGTGATCCACTTGCCTCAGGCTCCCAAAGTGCTGGGATTACAGGCATGAGTCACTGCACCCAGACAAGGGATCTGCTTCTTAAATAGGCTTCCAATGATTTTTTGCTATCATCTCCTTTTCTGACCTCTTCACTCCACTATGCTTCAAAATCCCCCCAACTACATTTTAGTAATTTCAGAAAGTAATAAATAAATAAATGCTTGTATTTAAGTCACTTTTAGTCTTAATGAACAAACTTAATGTATGTAATTAGACTATAGTATCACTGTTGTGATAAATTATCACAAATTTAGTAGCTTAAATAACACAAATGCTCTATCTTATGGTTCTGAAGCTCTAAGTCTGATATTGTTTTCACTGGGATAAAATTAACTTCTCACCAGGGCTGAGTTTTCTTCTGGAGGCTCTAGAAGAGAATTCATTTCCATGTCTTTTTCAATGTCTAGAGCCCGCCCACGTTCTTTGGCTTCTTGACCTCTCTCCCCATCATCAAAGCCAGCAAAATGGCCTCCCTTTGTGTCTTTATTCTATAGTCCTGTCGAGCTCTGACTCTCTTCTACATTATTCTCACAAACCTGGGAAACATTGCAATTACATTGGGGTAGGTAATCCAAGATAATCTCACCATCTCATAGTCTCAAGGTCCTTGGCCTAATCACATCTTCCAGTCCCCCTTTGCAAAGTAAAGTCATATATTTATGTTCCAGATATCAAAATATAGACATCTTTGGGGATCATTATTCTGCCTACCCCACTAACCTTTCTTCTTTCCTTTTATACAAAGAGAATATAGAATTTTTCTAAGTGTGTTCTTTCCCAAATCTAAGTATATTTATAAAAATTTTAAAATAAGAGAAGACACTTATTTCTATTGATGACATCTTTCCTTGTGAGGAAATATATGTACCTGTATATTGTTTTAATTTTTCTCTTCAAAATCTATTTCTGTCACAGTCTGTGAACAAATGCTTGGCCAGGTTTTATTTTATACTTCTTCCTGGAATATAAAACAAAATAAAACAAAATAGATTAAAATTAACATCTATAACTTCAATATTCTGAATCTAAGAATGTATCCAAGTCCACTTTCTTTTGGCTAGCTACCCTACCCTATAGTCTTAAAACAGTATTAAGGGTAGATTTAACTTTTAGTAGATCAACTTGAGAGCTGGTGTCAGTGTTTATTGGAAGAAAAGTATAACTGTGTCACACAAACACATAACATGTATAAAAATTTGTGGCCTAGAAATTAATTTTAGAAATAAATTCCAATGTATTTACCAGATGATCAATGAAATGTATACAGTGACTTTGGATGGGCCCATGAGAGTGGGCACTTTGATCAATATTTAAGTTTCAGTGGCTGACTCAATGAGAAGAATTAATTAGAAAATATCATTTAGATGCAGGTTTAATTTTGTAAATGAAAGCTGCTAGCATATCCTCTACTAGTATCCTGGTGTCAAACAGAAGGCTGTGAAGAGATTTATGGCTTGCTTTCTTAGTAAAAATTCCCAAATAATTATTGTTTTTTTGTTACCAACTTTTATCTCCCATCCATCTCACAGCTTAAGTGATTTCTTAGTTTCATAAAGCAAGCTATATTAAAGGGAAAAGTGGGCAAAGAATAAAACAATTATACTATAGTCTCATATTTTTGTAATACAATACATGTTTTACTTCACTGGCTCTCTCTTTCCATATATATAATATTTTTAGTGTGAAAATATATTTCATTATTTTAAAGTGAGATTGTTTCACATTATCTACATCTTTCTTAAAATATCTAGATTTGTACATGTGAATAAACTCTCTCATCTAACTATAGCATTTTAATTAAATATAAGAATCATGCATATAATGCCAGCCATTACAGAGTTGATGTTCAACTGTAAAGAAGACATTAAGTGGAAGATATTTGGAAAAGTGAGATCTATATTATGCCAGAAGTGTATAATGATTTAAAAAAAGTTTAATCAGAAAGCTTAGGCTTGTGAATTGATAAAATTATTATTGATGTCTAAGGTGTAGGAAAAAAATTGCTTTGGAAATTGTGCATCATACTTAAAGAGCATAATTTCCCCTCCAGATGAGAATTAAAATGTTGGAATAGAACAAAAGCTGTGAATGAGCACTATTCAAATCAATATTCTATTGTCCTGAACCAAAAAGAGATTATTTAGTCACTTTTTATGTGCTTATTTGTTATCTTTTCCCAATACTTTATGATTACTTTTGAAATTGTTAAGCATGGCTTTTTTTTTTTAAATAGAGAAATAAGGTTTATTTTGGTTCATGGTTCTGCAGGATGTATAAGAAATGTGGCACCAGCATCAGTACCTGCTCTTGGTCAATTCTTCAGGAAGTTCACAATGATGGTGGAAGGTGAAGGAAGAGCAGGCAGTGTTACATTGCAAGAGAGGGAGTAAGGGGTGGAGTGAAGGCACCACACTCTTTTAAACAAGCAGATCTCATGTGAACTCAGAGCGAGAATTCACTCATTACCATAAGGAAGGCACCAAGCCATTTATAAGGAATCTGCCCCCCATGACCAAAACACCTCCCACCATGTTCCA
Organism: Ateles fusciceps; assembly: GCA_036589455.1. Classification (NCBI taxonomy): domain Eukaryota; kingdom Metazoa; phylum Chordata; class Mammalia; order Primates; family Atelidae; genus Ateles; species Ateles fusciceps. The sequence continues at coordinate 7,798,411 of JAZHEH010001266.1, read as the reverse complement.
ACATTGGAGGTCATATTTCAACAGGAGACTTGGAGGTGACAAATATCCAATCCATAGCACTGCCATTTTGTGACCATGAGAGAGAGGGCCAAAAGACCCACAGAGAAGTGGGCCCTGACATTATTGAAGCACTGAACAAATGCTAGTGGACACCTAACTTCAGATTTCTCTTATATGAGGAAACATAAATCCTCTTTGTTTAAGGCATTGAAATGAAGGATTCTGTTACTTGCAGCCCAAGTATTTCTTACTAATAGCTCTTCTTTTCAAAATTTTCCATTTCCCACTTAAAAATAAATTCACCAGCTATGTGTAGTAAATAGGAAAAAATTCTCACAAATATTAAAATAAGATTTTAAAGGACAGAATTGCAGAGTAGGGAACATAATTTTGAAAAAGAAGAATGTTGGAGAATTCACACTGCCTGATTTTAAGACTTATTCTAAAACTAAGCATTTATAAAGTATTTACAAATGAAAATATTGCTATTGGTAAAAGGACAGATACATGGATGAATGGAACATAATACAAAGCCCCAACAATATGGAATTGCAAAGTAGACATCACTCTGGAGCATTTCTGCAGAGGAAATATTCAACCACCCAAATTACCACTTCTACTTACAGTGTCAAGCCAACTAAATTCCCAGGGAGTTTTTCTTAACCTGAGATAAATCCTAATCATAATGAATATGTTTAAAGGTAAATTCTTCATTAGCCTTTCCTTGAATAGCCTACATTTCTCCACTTTTAGGTCTTCTTTCTATTCACCCCTATCTCCTTGGGGCTTTAGGAAAATTCCTCTGCCTCTATGTGAGCCAGTCCTGGTGCTGTCAATTCTCAGTATACCTCTAGTCTGGAGCAGGTACAAGGATTGCTCTTTCCAGCACTGCCAAATTCCCTTCTCCTGCCTTTACTAATTTTGTTTTCTTCTGGACACCTCATCCACCCACCTCCCTCAGTTGTCTTTGGCTCCATAGACTATAAATCCAATCACTCCATCCCCCTTGCTTAAAACTGCCAATGGATGCTCCTTTCCATGGGTTTGTTCCTTCAACCCAGCAAGGGTCTCATGGCTTTTTATAGGGAAGCCCTTACTTGAGAATTATGGAAACAGTTTGTACCACTTATAGAATTTGTACCACCTCTTGCTGATTGACATGAACTTTGTTAGTATTCATGTACAGAAGTTTCAAATCTAAACAGAGACTCATTAACTTAAAAGCTTTAGGTTGACAATCACTTGTTTGGCCAATTTTGTGTCATGTTGCAGGTGTTACGGTATTCACTAGGATTAGAGAAAATAATAAGGGGGAAAAGTTATAAACTTATTAGAAATGACTGACAATTAAAATACAGTAAATGTTTTGAAACATAATTGCACAGCATGCTATGGGAAAACTGAAGAAGGTGATTTAACTCATGCATGATGTGGAGTTGGGTGGGGCTAAAAAATGTGGGAAGATCTTGAAGAGTGTTTTATAGTAAAGAATACTGGAATTGTGTTTTAGAAGACTTGAATAAATTACATAGACAATGCAAAGGAGAAAAAGTAAAGAAAGAAGCCTCTATAGATGCATAGAATTTGGAAAGAATATTATGTTTTGCAAAGACAAGTTTAAGAAGAGTAGAACTTGGGTGTGAGAAGTGCATTAATATGGGGCATGCATAGAGAAACAAGTAGGCACATTCACAGTGTGTATTATAACCTACAGAAAATAGTTGGATTTTCATGTTAAAAGCAACTTTTAAATATTTTAAAGGGATGGTAGGCAGAAATGCATTTTAGAAAATTTACTTCGTCAACATGTACTAAAGATAAATAAACTCCTCAATTTTTACTTCATTGGAACTAATGTATTTTTTCATTAAACTTTATAGTTTACATTTTTCAGAAAAATAATTTATGAAGCTTAAAAAAGTTACATTAAAAGATGAGTAATATCAAATACCCAATAAGATAAGAGAAGAAGCAAAAATCATTCTAAATGCAAAAGATAATATAGATGCTATTACCAAATGTAATATTTCACTGTTGTCAGATGAGATTTAGGAAAGTGAAGGGACTATGTTTGTGGTTCCCCTTATCTGAAAAGGAGAAAGCAAACAGTTGCCCAAAGGCCAACCAAAAATTTTAGCACTTTTTAGTTCTCATTAGACTTTCACAACAATGTCTCTTTCCTCAAGCATTGCAATCAAGCACTCCGTCTGAACCATTTCCAAAAGGAAGTTGTCTTGAAAGTTTATGTTCTATCTTTTTTTCCTCTTGTTGCATTTAAGAGCATGAAGTTTGTTTAAATAAAGGCAGTAAAATCCAGACTGTGAACAAGCAACTATGAGAAATATGACAATATTGATATTGAGGTGCTTGCTAACCAAGAGGTGATTTTGTATTAGTTATCTGTTTCAGATGAATAATTCCTAGATGAAATTTTTAAGAATAAAAAAAATGCCCAGTGGTGGTACATCTACAGCCATTTCAAGTAATATTACAGATATTCCATAATTTGAAATTTAATGAGTCATTTGTTAAATCACTAGAATTTAAAATATATCCAATGGAGGGCATTTTTTAAATAATTATTTGCATTAAAATACATAATTGGTTATTAGAATATGTCACTCTAGGCAATAAATGTTCATACATTAATCCTCTCCTTCAACTGAAGGGTTCAGAATAGTGACTGATCAATATAGACAACATGTAGACTGATATTCGTACATAAGCCATCTACATTTACATTCCTGGAACTTGTATAAACTTTGATGAACTACAAATTAGAGTTGCTGCTTTACAATTTTAACTTACAGCTAATTCCAACATCTAGAAAAATAGAAATGAAAGCATAGCCAACCACTGGAATTTATGTTGGTGTCCATAAAATCATAGATCATTTTGAAATGTCAGCAGAAATTGACTACCCTAATCAATATCTGGCTTGAGGGACACAAATGCAGTATGTTCTCTGAAGAGGTTGGTTGAGTTAAACATATGCCAGCCTCCATTTAGTCTTACAATATAACAAATGGAAAATTACAGAAATATGGCAGATGTTTTTGAGCTTACTAACACAGGTTTATTTTCAAATATCTCTCAGAACAACTTCTCAAGAGAGTGCTCACTTGGAAGAAATTCATTCCTGGACTTATGTGAGTATCCAGAATGATTACTAGCAGCTGACTGGGCAAAAATCAAAAGGGGTACAATACTGAGAGGTCTGACAAGAAGAAAAAACAAGTCAGCCAAACTCCACCTCAAATCAGTTTTGTGAAAAATCAGTTTTGTGAAAAAATATATAAATTGCCAGATCACTAAACTAAGTACTTGCTTTAATTAGTGTTAGAATCCAAATGATCTATTTTGGTATACATATAATTGTACACATTCTTAGAGAATTTGAAATGTGAAAATTAAGTGATTTTTGTTAAGGAAAGAGACTACATTTATTATTTTAAATGCTTATATGCACATATATAAATGATTTCAAAATAAATGTGTAATTAGTAAGAGAATAATATGGAAAACAGATAAAATACTCAGATAATTTTTCGCACATCAAGAGAACTGTTTTCGTATTTATTAATGAATGAGGCACTTAGGTCATGGAAAATTTCAGCTGGGTTGTGAGGAGGGAACTAATTATAATGGAGAAAACTCAGTGCCACTAGTCAGCACCAGGCCTCCATGTAAAACAATCTGGATGGTTCAGTTTCCTTCATGCTGTAGCTTGATAGTTTGTCAATAACTATTTTCCATAAACAGATGACACCTTAAATGCCAAACCATAGAAAGCTTTTTGTTTTTCTTAGCCATCTTCCAATAAGAAGTCCCATGCTCGTAAGAATATGTTAATATTTCCTGCTGAACTACATCAGGTTCTCTTCTTTACAGCACAAGGAAACAAATTTCTCAGCTGAAAATGAGTGTGCAGTTACCGTTACAACCATCCCCCCAGAAAGTTTTAGATAGGGACCCAGTAAACTCTTACTTAATCTGCATTCCTTTCACATCCAACACAATGGTAGGTTCTAACATAAAATATGCAATATAGTTGCCAAGTGCTATTTTCCTGATAAAGTCTAATTAAAGCGATGCCTTTCATCTCCCATCTTTGTATGAGAAATATATGAGCCTTTTTATCCCTGAATAATAATTAAGTGATGCACTATAATAATCCTACTACTCAGAAATAATATAATCAGGATAAGTAAGAAAAATTTCTTTTCTTATAGCTGTAAGATTCACGGCAATGTGCTTCTTCAAAGCTAGCAAATGAGAGAGACCCCAGTAGGACTGTTGCTATACTTTTACGTATCACATAAAAGCAATCTAAATCCCATTGCCTTTGGCACAGTCATTTCATTTAAGCAAGCCATAGCTCTTACACTGAAGAGGAGAGGATTACATAAAGTCATTAATTCCAGGAAGTGGGAATCATATGAAGGATTTTTTCTTTCTGGCCTGGAGACTGATAATTTTGAATAGTTTAACAATCTGAATATATGGATAATTTCCCAAGATTCTAGGTGAACAGGCAATTGCCAGAATATGTCCTCTGCCACTTTCTCCATCTTAAAAAATATAAAATATGGAGGACTCCACACACTTACCAATTACATTTTTATTTAGTCCTACGTAAGTTTCAAAAATTTCTAAAACTGCTCAAAGCAAAGATACAAACCTATGAGTCACATCTTACCTATGATGTGAAATGAGACCTTTATGAAAAATCTATGTAGCAGTACGTAGGAGACAGAATTTTCTATTTATTGTATTTTTCTTTTCCAATATCGATTGCGAATATATACCTACTCTATTTACTTGTTTATTTATCATTATTTATTTTATTTCTTTCTCTGCTTTTTAGATCTTCATCCACAAATGATTCTGAGATAGCTTTTAAATTACAATAAAAGTGTAAAATTTAAACAAAGTTTTTAAAATATAATCTAAAAATGCTCTTAATAAGAGTATGCCCAAATCTAAATTAAACAGAACTTTGTGACATATAAGGTCTTATATTTTGTTTTAATTTGGCTGAGAAATTTGGGCTCACTTTACAGAAAAAGTGAAATAAGGAACACTAATTTTTTTAAATCTGAAAAACTAACAGGAACACAAAAAGTAACAGTATAAAAGTAATAAAACCATTATATCAATTATTAACATTCTTTTAGGTAGTATAAGTAAGCTAGAGATAATTTAAAGTATGTAATTTAAAGTATGTAAAGTATTTTCAGGGCACCTGCAAATACCAAAATCTGCAGATGCTCAGGTCCCTTATATAAAATGAAATGGTTACATGCAAATACCATTTCATTTTATATAAGGGACCTGAGCATCTGCAGATTTTGGTATTTGCAGGGGCCCTGAAACCAATGCCCCATGGATATTGAGACTGTACACTAGAGAAGCTCAGTCACATTTACACCAGGATACATGTAAAAGAGTATTCATGGCTGGGCATGGTACCTGTAATCCCAGCACATTGGGAGACCGAGGTGGGAGGATCGTGAGGTCAGAAGATAGAGACCATCCTAGCCAACATGGTGAAACCCAGTCTCTACTAAAATACAAAAAAAAATAGTGGGTTGTGATGGCACGCACCTGTAGTCCCAGCTACTCGGGAGGCTGAGGCAAAAGAATCACTCGAACCCAGGTGGCAGAGGTTGCAGCGAGCCAACATCCACGTGTCTTTCAACAGTAGAAAGAAAAAAGAAATCATGATAAATTCATAAAATTAAATGTTGTAATAAATGAAAATAAAGGATCTAGACTGTAGATAATATGCATTTATCTTACATGCATAATATGTAAAAAGAGAAAAAGTTTTTTTCAGATTTATTTTTCACATGGATTTTCCCTAAGGACAGCTTAACAGATACCACAGATGTCATCAGATTCTGTCAGAAACTGGTTACTGGAATAACCAGGCTTATGTAACCTATCCTGCAGTAGGTAAATAAAACATAACAATCACTTACCCTATCACCACAACAAACCTCATAAACTGTATTTTGAAAATTTCAACATATTTTGGTAACAACTTATAAAATTCAACAGAAAAAGTTGTGGTATTGCATTTCCCATGAACATAACAAGTAACAAGATGGCAATTTCTGAAAATATTCATAGACTAAATATTAACCTGTTTCCAAAAGTGCAATGTGATTTACAGCCAATGTTTTTGGTATTTTCTATGTATTTAGACCATATAATGTCTTTTTAAAGGAAAATGATTTATCAACAATTTTTTCCTTTGATAATGTAGGCTTTTTATTTCTGCTTAAAATCTTTTCTTACAGAAATAACTCCAGTGTGAATATAAGCCTATGCATACAAATTCATTCAATTATTGGATTCAAAAATTGTTTTCAATCTGTAAGCATGTTTAAAAGTAAATTATTCTACAAATATATGTCCTTGTATTAAGGTCAAAGTACACTTAAATCTACAAATAAGAGAAGTGTTTATTTCACTAGATTTTGTTAAAAAAGCAGAACAAACTTTGATGGTGGCCTTCATTTAGGGAGGGTAAAAATAGATAAGTTATTTCGTGTGTGCATTTCAATACATGTTGGGTGTGCAGATATTGTTTAAAAAATATTTCATCTTCTGAGATCAGTTTTTAAATTGGATGTTGAAATTTTAATTAGCAATATTCAGTTGAAAAATTCTTATGTAAGACAATGCTTTTCATAGAATATCTCAAAATCAGTATGATCTTCAGATAAAGCTGACTGCAGAATAAACTCTTAGACATTTTGACATTAGCATTCTTAAAGCTTTTTGATGAAGCAGAAATAGTATTACTAATTTCCTCGTACAATTGTATCCATTTCTCTAGGAATTATGTTTTAGGCAATGCAGCAAACAGAGTAAAAGCATAAAATCAAAAATGACAACAAGAATGAGTGGAGAGATATAAACAAAATTCCAATAATGCTGAAGGGAAAGCGGTTTGTTACTCAACTGAAATGGAAAACATTTAAATCGAAGTTATATTAAGAAAGGAATGATTTAGTAATAGAGGCTAGACGCTGCAATTGCTTCTGAGCATTAAAACCTTGGGAAGATCCAATGTTTGCCTGCATGTTTTGGACTTCACAGCTTGAGTCATGAAACAGATGAAAGATGAATCCTTTGCTTCAAAAGATGATGTTTTGATTTGACAGTATACGTAAGAGGATATTTGTGATAAAGTGAAGTAGCAAGATAGAGGAGATGAAATTATAGCATTGAAATGTACTGCCATGGTATTTGTAGGGTGGCAAGCAAATACTAATAAACTTCTGAAAATAGGAGCATTCTCTAATCAGCTTTTAGTTGCCCAAACTCTTTGAGATTTGAATAAACAGAAGGTTTTTTGTTTTTATTTTTGTGTTTCTAAGAAACCCACACATAAGCAAGCATTATGTGATATTTGTCTTCCTGTGCTTGGCTTGTATCACTTAATGACTCCCAGTTTTATCCATACTGCTACAAATGACAGGATTTCCTTCTTTTTATGGCTGCATAATATTCTTTTGGGTATATACATTACATTATCTATATCCATTTATCCACTGAGGGGCACTTAGGTTGATTCCATGTTTTGGCTATTGTCATTAGTGCTGCATAAATGTAGGAGTGTAGATATCTCCTTGATATGCTGATTTTCTTTCTTTTGACTATTTATTCAGTAGTGAAATTACTGAATCATAAGGTGGTTCTATTTTAGTTTTAGGTTTTTTTTTTTAGAATCCCCTATACTATTCTCCATAGCGGTTTTACTAATTTACATTCGCATCAATAGTTTACTAGGGTTTTCCTTTCTGTGCATCCTCACTAGAATTCACAAATATCTTTTTAGTAAAAGCCATTTTAACTTTCACAAGATAATATATCATTGTGCATTTGATTTGCATTACTCTAATGATCAGTAATGATGAGCATTTTTAATATACTCATTGGCTATTTGTATGTTTTCTTTTGTGAAATGTCTGTTCTGAATTACTGCCCATTTTAAAGCAGGTTATTTATTTTTCTGCTATTGAGTTGTTTGAGCTCCTTATATATTCCAGTTATTAATGCCTTGTCAGATGAAGAGTTTTGCAACTATATTCTCCCATTCTGTGGGTTGTCTCTGCACTTAATTGTTTCCTTTGCTGTGCAGAAGCTTCTTAGTCTAGAAATGTAATCTCATTTCTCCATTTTTGCTTTGATTGCCTATACTTTTGACGTTTTATCTAAGAAATATCCTTACTCAGACCAATGTTGCAGAGTTTTTCCCCAGTGTTTCCTTCTGGTAGTCTCATAGTTTTAAGTATTAGATTTAAGTGTTTAATAAATTAATTTTGATTTGATTTTTGTATATGGTGAGAGATAGGGTCTAGTTTCATTCCTCTGCATACACTTATCCAGTTTTCCCAGCACCATCTATTGAAGAGATTGTGCATTTCCCTATGAGTGTTCTTGGTACTTGTGTGGAAAATTAGTTGGCTGTGAAAGCAACGATTTATATTTGGATTCTTATTGCTATTCCATTGGTCTATGTGTCTGATTTTTATGCCAATACCATGCTGACTTGGTTACTATAGTGTTGTAGTATATTTTGAAGTCAAACAGAATGAAAATTCTAGCTTTGTTCATTTTGTTCAGGATTGCCTTGGCTAATTGAGATACTTTGTATTTCCATATAAATTGTAGGATTCTTTTTATATATATTTTTGTGAAGAATGTCATTGGCATTTTGATAGAGTTAGCATTGAATTTGCAAGTTGCTTTGGGGAGTATTGTCATTTTAAGTATTTTATTTCTTTTAATTTATGAGAATGGAGTATCCTTCCATTTTCTTGTGTCCTCTCTAATTTCTTTCATCAGTGTTTTATAGTTTTTCTTGTATAGATCTTTCACTTATTTGATTGAATTGATTCTTAGGTATTTCATAGTTTTTGTAATATTTGTTAATGGGATTATCTTTTTAAATTTGTTTTTTAGGTTTTTCTCTGTTGACACGTAGAAATGTTGCTGATTTTTATTAACTTTTATTTTAGGTTCAAGGGTACATATGCAGATTTGTTATGTAGGTAAATTGTGTGTCAAGAGGGAGTGGTGCACATATGATTTCATCATCCAGGTAATAAGCATAATGCCCTATAGGTAGTTACTTACCCTCATCCTACCCTTCACTCTCAAGTAGTCCACAGCATCTGTTTTTCCCTTCTTTGTGTTCATGTGTACTTCTTGTTTAGCTCCCACTTGTAAGTGAGAACAAGCAGTATTTGGTTTTCTGTTACTGCATTACTTTGCTTCGGATAATGACCTCCAGCTTCATCCAGGATGTTGCAAAGGGCATGATCTTATTCTTCCTTATGGCTGTATAGTATACCATGTCACAGCTTTCTCTTACTTCAGTCAGAAAAGGCTATCACCAAATCCTTCTGAGATTTTCAGCATTCTGTATTCTTTATGCCATAAATATATTTCCTTTCCTCCAAATTCTTACCTGGTTTTTTCTTCCAGCTCTCTCTCTCTCTCTTTGTCTCTGTCTCTGTCTCTCTCTGTCTTCTTTTCCCCTTCCTTCTCTTTATACTCTTTCTTCTCCCCCTTTTAAAAAAATTTATTTTAGGTTCAGGAGTACATATGCAGGTTATATAGGTAAATTGTCTGTTATGGAGGCTTGGTGTACAGATTATTTCATCACCAAAGTAAAAGCATAGGACCTGATAGGTAGTTTTTTGATCCTCACCCTCTTCTCACCCTTCCACTTTCAAGTAGTGTCTGGTGTCTGTCGTCCTTTCTTTATGTCCATGTGTACTCAATGTTTAACTCCCACTTACAAGTGAGAACATGTAGTATTTGGTTTTTCTGTCCCTCTGTTAGTTTGCTTAGGACAATGGCCTCCAACTCCATCAATGTAGCTGCAAAGTACATGATCTTGTTCTTTATTATGGTTTTGTAGTATACTATGGTGTATATGTGCCTCATTTTCTTTGTCAAGTCCCCCATTGATGGGCTCTAGGTTGATTCCATGTCTTTGCTAATCTGAATAGGGTTGTGATGAACATAGATGTCCATGTATCTTTATAGTAGAATTATTTATATTCTGTTGGGTATAAACCTAATAACGGGATTGCTATCTCAAATGGTAGTTCTAAGTTATTTGAGAAATCACCAAACTGCTTTCCACGATGACTGAATTAATTTAAATATCCACCAACAGTGTATAAGCATTCCTTTTCCTCCACAACCTCACCAACATCTGTTACTTTTTGACATTTTAATAATAGCCATTCTGACTGGTGTGAGATGTTATCTCATTGTAGTTTTGATTTGCATTTCTCTAATAATTATTGCTGTTGAGCATCATTTCATATGCTTGTTGGCCACATCTCTGTCTTCTTTAGACAACTGTCTGTTCATGTCCTTTGCCCCACTTTTTAATGGGGTTGTTTTTTGCTTGTAAGTTTAAGTTTCTTATACATTCTAGATATTAGACCTCTGTCAGATGCATAGTTTGCAAGTATTTTCTCCCATTCTGCAGATTGTCTTTTTACTCTGTTGGTAGCTTCTTTTGCTGAGCAGATACTCTTTAGTTTAATTAGGTGCCGTTTATCAATATTTATTTTTGTTGCAATGGCTTTTGGAGTCTTCAGCATAAAATCATTGCCAGGGCCTATGTCCAGAATGGTATTTCCTAGGTAGGTTACCTTCCGGGCTTTATATTTCTAGCTTATACATTTAAGTTTTTAATCTCTCTAGAGTTGGATCTTCTCTCTTTTTTCGTTATTAGTCTAGCTAGTTGTCTACCAATCTTATTTGCTACTTCAAAAAATTAATTTCTGAATTCATTGATCTTTTGTATGGTTTTTCATGTGTCAATTTCCTTCAGTTCAATTCCGCTTTCGGCTTTTCTTATTTCTTGTCATGTGCTAGCTTTGGGGTTATTTTATTTTTGTTTTTCTAGTTCCTTTCAGTTTGATGTTAGGCTGTTAATTTGACTCTTTCTAACTTTTTGATATGTGCATTTGGCACTATAAACTTTCCTCCTAACACTGCTTTAGCCATGTCTCAGAGATTCTAGTACGTTTTCTGTTTCTTATCATTATTTATATTTCAAAGAGTTTCTTGATTTTTGCCTTAATTTCAATGATTACTGAAAAGTCATTCAGGAGAAAGTTTTTAATTTCTATGTAATTGCATGGTTTTGAGAGATCTTTTTTAGTATTGATTTATGTTTTTATCACGTCGTGATCAAAAACCTCACTAAGAGTGAGGTTGGTACAATTTCAGTTTTTTTCTGAATTTGCTGAGAATTGCTTTTTGGCCCATTATATGGTCAGTTATAGAATAAATGCCATATACAGATGAAAGGAATGTATATTCCGTTATTTTTGGGTTTTGGTTGGAGAGTTCTGTAGTTACCTATTAAGTTTATTTGGCTAAGTGTCATATTCCGGGCCCAAATATCTTTGTTAGTTTTCTGCCTTAATAATACATTTCATACTTTCAGTGGGATATTGAAGTCTTTCACTATTATTGTGTGGTTATCCAAGAACTTGTTTAATGGTGCTCCTGTGGTGAGTGCATATATATTTAGGATAATTAAGTCTTCTTATTAAATTGAAATTTCACCATTATGCAATCCCTTCTTTGTCTTTTAGATCATTGTTGGTTTAAAGTCTGTTTTGTCTGAAATCAGAACAACAACCCTGCTTTTCTCTCTTTTCATTTTCTTGGTATATTTTTCTCCATCCCTTTACTTTGAGCCTATGGATGCCACTGCAAGTGAGATGGGCCTCTTGAAGACCGCACACAGTTTGTTCTTGCTTCTTTATCCAACTTGCTGCCCTGTGTCTTTTAATTGGGACATTTATCTCATGTACATTCATGTTTAATATTCATATGTGCAGATTTTTATCCTATCATTATTTTGTTAGCTGATTATTGTGCAGACTTTATTTTGCAGTTGCTTTCTAGTATCAATGTTCTATACATTCAACTATGTTTTTGTGATCATTGGTAACAGTCTTGCAATTCCATATTCAGCACTACCTTAAGGACCTTTTGTAAGGCAGGTCTGGTGATAATGAATTTCCTTAGCATTTGTTTGATTGATATGGATCTTATTTCTCCTTCACTTATGAAGCTTAGTTTGGCTAAATATAAAATTCTTGGTGGTAATTTATTTAAAAATACTCAATATAGGCCCCCAATCTCTTCTTCCTTGTGTAGCATTTCTCCTGAGAGGTTCACAGCCTCATGGTGTGCCCTTTGTAGGTGACTGGCTTTTTTTCTCTAGCAACTTTTTTTTTTTTTTTTACAAGAAAAAGAAAGAAAAGAAAGAGAGAAAGAGAGAAAGAAGGAAAAAAAGCAAATGAAAGAAAGGGAAAGAGAAAGAAAAAAGGGAGAGAGAACAGGAATCTTGCTCTATTGCCCAGGCTAGAATGCAGTCTAAAAATGGGTATTGAAAAGCTCTTTTATACTAATAATTGTGTTGCACAATGGAGACAGGAAGGAATAAGGGAGGAAAAAACAAACAGCCAACCAATATTTCATTTAAACCTATAAAATGCTATGCAATTGCTGGGGAGTAATTTACTCCCAACCATGTGGTCACTTTTAGAATAGATGTGATGTGTTACTGAAGAAAATGTATTTTTCGTGGATTTGGAGTAGAGAGTTCTGTAAATGTTTATTAAGTTTACTTGTTCGAGGTCTAAGTTCAAGTCCCGGGTATCCTTGTTAATCTTCTGTCTCATTGATCTGTCCAATATTGACAATGTAGTGTTAAAGTCTCCCACTATTATTGTGTGGGAGTCCAAGTCTCTTTGTAAGTCACCAAGAAGTTGCCCTATGTATCTGGGTGCTCCTATATTGGGTGCGCATAGACTTAGGATTGTTAGCTCTTCCCATTACATTGATCCCTCTACCATTATACAATGTCCTTCTTATCTCTTTTGGTTTCTATTACTTTAAAGTCTATTTTTCAGAGATAAGAATTACAACTCCTGCCTTTTTTTCTTTTCTCTCCATTTGGTTGGCAAATCTTCCTCCATCCCTTTGTTTTGAGTCTCTGTATATCCTTGCATATGAGATGGGTCTGGATGCAGCTTACCAATGGGTTTTTTGGAATGCCTGATACTGATTGTTCCTTTCTGTATATAGTGCTTCTTTCAGAAGCTCTTGTAAAGCAGGCCTGGTGGTAATGAAGTCTCTGAGTACTTGCTTGTTCGTAAAAAATTTTATTTTTCCTTCACTTATGAAACTTAGTTTGGCTGGATATGAAATTCTGGGTTGAAAGTTCTTTTCTTTAAGGATGTTGAATGTTGGCCCCCACTCTTTTCTGGCTTGTAGGGTTTCTGCTGAGAGATCTGCTGTGAGCCTGACAGGCTTCCCCTTGTGGGTAACCTGACCTTTCTCTCTGGCTGCCCTTAATATTTTCTCCTTCATTTCAACCCTGGTGAATCTAATGATTATGTGCCTTGGGGTTGCTCTTCTTGAGGAATATCTTTGTGGTGTTCTCTGTATTACCTGGGGTTGAGTATTGTCCTGCCTTGCTAGGTTGGGAAAGTTTTCCTGGATAATATCCTGAAGAATATTTTCCAGCTTGGATTCATTCTCTTCGTCACATTCAGGTACACCTATCAAACGTAGATTAGGTCTTTTCACATAGTCCCATATTTCTTGGAGACTTTGTTCATTCCTTTTTACCCTTTTTTCTCTAATCTTGTCTTCTCGTTTTATTTCGTTAAGTTGGTCTTCAACCTCTGAAATCCTTTCTTCTGCTTGATCAATTCGACTGTTAAAACTCGTGCATACCTCGCGAAGTTCTCGTATTGTGTTTTTAAGCTCCATCAATTCACTTATATTCTTCTCAAATGTGTCCATTCTCGTTAACATTTCATCAAACCTTTTTCAAGGTTCTTAGTTTCCTTGCATTGGGCTAGAACATGTTCTTTTAGCTCACAGAAGTTTCTCATTATCCACCTCCTGAAGCCTGATTCTGTTGATTTCCTCACATTCATTCTCAATCAGGCCTTGTTCCATTGGTGATGAGGAACTGCATTCCTCTGTAGGAGGTAAGGCATTCTGATTTTGGATGTTTTCAACCTTTTTGCGCTGGTTTCTTCCCATCTTTGTGGATTTATCCACCTGTTGTCTGTGTAATTGCTGACTTTCAGATTAGGCCTCTAAGTGGACGTCCAGCTTGTTGGTGGTAAAGTTTTTTCTGTTTCTTAGTTTTCCTTCGGCGGATGCCCCTCCCCCCACAGAGCTGGACCTTCCCAGGTTCAGCTGTACTTACTGTGAAACTCTCAATCCTCAGCAGTTCCAATTGCTGTTTTTTGTTGTTGTTGGTGGGGGGAGGAACCAGCCTTCCCCTGGTGCGACCCACTACGCCGGCTGAAACAGCTGCGTTAAGATTTGTGGCGCTTTTCTGCCCGGGAATCTCCCGATCTGGTTCCCCACTTCAGTCCGCTTTTCAATCAGCTGAATGGGAGACTCTGTCTTCCTGGAGCTCCAACGCCAACTCAAAGTGCACTCAGTCTCGTATACTCTGGAGTGAGAACTGCCGCGCCGGGGGTGTCTGCAAAACGGCCGCGCAGGCCAAAGAGTCGCGCTGGCGACCCGTGGGCCTCCTCCGCCGGGAATCTCTTGGTCCGTGGGCAATAAAAATTCATCTGAAAATGTGGCGTCCACTCACTCTGCGCTTTCAGTGGGAGCTACAATCCTGAGCTGCTGCTAATCGGCCATCTTGGATCTCTCTCTTCTCTAGCAACTTTAAACATTTTTCTTTCATTTGGACCTTGCAGAATCTGGTGAGTCTATGTCTTGAGGATGGTTATCTTTATAGTATATCACAGGGATTCTCCGCATTGCTAGCATTTGAATATCGGCCTCTTAGCATGGTTGGGGAAATTTTCATGGGCAGTATCCTCAAATATGTTTTCCATGATTTTGTTCATTCTTCTTTATTTATTTCTTAATTTTCATCTGCCTAAATTATTTTAGAGAACTGGTCTTTGAGCTGTGAATTTTTTTTACTCAGTTTGGTCAATTCTTCTATTAATACTTGCAATTATATTAGAAATTTGTTGAAGTGAGTTTTTTAGCTCTTATCAGATCAGTTTGCTTTTATCTTATAATGGTCATTTCATCTTTTAGCTCCTGTATTGTGTTATTGTATTCCTTTGATTGCTTGAATTGGATTTTGAATTTCTCCTGATTCTTCATTCCCATCCATATTCGGAGTACTGTTTCTGTCATTTGAGACATTTCAGTTTTGTTAAGAACCATTGCTGGGGAAGTAGTGGGGTCTTTTGGAGGTAAATCAACACTCTGGCTTTCTGAGTTGTCAGAGTTCTTGCATTCATTCTTCCTCATACATGAGGGCTGATGTTCCTTAAGTCTTTGAAGTTGCTGTCCTTTAGATTTTTTTTTTTTTTTTTTGCTTTTACCTTATTTTGTACCCTGATAGGCTGCATGTTTGATTGTGGCATAAGGTGGGTTCAGTCAACTGACTTCATTTCTGGAAGGCTTTAGGGGCCAACACTCAGCTCAGAACTCCTGACCTATGGACTCTAACTCTGGGTGTGTGTACAGGGAGGGCCCCCATATTCGTTCTATGACTCCTGCAGCTTAGAAACCTGCTATGATGGAGGGGCTTAGGTGTTCCTGGTCTGCCATCCACAATATTTGGATGGATAGTGCTGTCCAAATCACTTTATCTGGATGGTGGCAGTGGGATTCGTGCTTGTTCACTCATTCCAGCAGCTGCAGTAGCACAGTGGGGTGTGTATGTGCTGGCTGGGATGCAGTACCAGCAAGAGTAAGGCTGCTGCATTCCTGTGTGTGCTTGCACCAGCAGTAATGGAGACAGGGCATTGGTGAGGGTGGGGCCACTGTGTTCATGCATGCATTCACACACCAGCAGCAGTGTTGGCATGCAGTTGCCCACTTCTGTGCACAGGTTTGCAGCAGCTGGGTGGTGGTAGCATGGGAGGGATGGGGTTTTTAGCATCCATGCATGTATTCACACTGGCAATGGCAGTACAGCTAGGTGCCTGTGTGTCAGCAATGAGGCGGGATGGTGGGGTGCACTCACACTGGCAGAAGTTGCACAGGGGCTGTGTGTGCACATGTGGGCCAGTGGGTAAGCGGTTGTGAGGTCCACCTGCACACCTATGTCAACAAAGTGGTAGGAGGGTGGTGATTGGCAAGTTGTGCTGAGAAAGCATTGTGGGGAGGCATTGGGGTGAGGGTGTAGATTGTCTGTTGCCTGTTTATGGGAGTCAATCTACTGGGGTTCTTTTGTGGTTTGGTATGGTTTACTAGTGAAGGAGCTATAATGAGGCCTCTGAAAAGACACCGTGTTTGGGCATATAAGGGTGTATTGCAGGCAGACATGGTTAGGCTGGAGCTCAGGAGAGGCAAGCTGACAGAAGGCCCTCACAACTGAGTAGCCCTGGCTAACAGGTAAAACCACACTGCTCTGTCCAGGTCTGACAGTCACCTGAAGGTTAAAGTCTCCTAGAGGAACATGGTCAGCCTTGAGAAAAGGGCACCCCTGGTTGTGCTTCACTGCTTCACTGCAGTCATTCCGACACAAAAGTATGTGGGCTCTGCAAAGGCCAAATTCTACCTCTACTACCTTTCTAAGCTGTTCTTCCTACTAGCTCAAGTGTCCTTGGAAGTACCAGGCTCTTCTGCTGTCTGGATTCTGGAGGTCCATTGCAACAGTGGGCCATTCCTCAACTTTACAATTTACCCTTTCCCTAAGAGTTGCTAGGACCAGGAACATGTCCCCATGCCTGGTAGTGCTGTGCAGCATTCCAAGTTTCCTCCTCCATCAGCCCAGTATCAGCATCCTCCCTCCATACACTGTAAATGCCTTTCCTCTGAAGATCTGCTTGGAATATGCCAATCTTTTCAGTGTCCCAGTCTTGGTGGGAGATGTTCCTCCTGGCTGGATCTAGTTGCCCATCTTGGTCCCTCCCTCTAACCTTTGTTTGCCATTGGTTTCTTGATTCTGAGTTCTCTTCCTGCTTTCAGATCTGAGGAATGCTACTACTTATTTTTGTATATTCATACTGTATCTTGCAGTTCTACAGAATTTATCAATTTTAACATATTTTAGGTAGAGTCTTTAGGTTTTCCTATGTCTAAGACCATGTCATATGCAAACAATGTTAATTTGATTCCTCCCTTTCTGATTTGGATGTCATTTATTCATTTTTGTTACCTAACTGCTCTGGCCATGACATTCAGTATTATGTTGAATAAAAGTGTTGAAGGTGGTCACTCTTGTCTAGTTCCCAATCTTAGAGGAAAAGCTATCAGTTTTTCCCTATGCCCTATGGTGTTGACTGTGATTATTTTGAGTTATACTCCTTTTATACTCAGTGTTTTCAGAGTTATTATCATAAAGTATTGTTGAATTTTATCAAATGCTTTTCAGAGTATCTATTGAAATGATCATATGATTCTTGGTGTTAGTTCTGATACTGTGATGTGTTGTGTTCATTATTTTGCATATGTTGAACTATCCTTGTGTTCTGGGGATAAATTCTACTTGATCATGGTGAATAACCATTTTAATGTGTTGTTGAGTTATTTGCTAGTATCTTGTTGAACATATTTTCATCTATGTTCATCAGTGATATTGGCCTGTAGTTTTCACTTCCTTCCTTCCTTCCTTCCTCTTTCTTTCTCTCTTTCTTTCTTTCTGCTTTCTTTCCTTCTTTCTTCTTTCTTTCTTTCCTTTTTTTCTGTCTCTCTCTTTCTTTTTTTCTTTCTTTCATGTGTTCCTGTCTGGTTTTGATAGCAGTGGAATGCTGGCCTTGTAAAGTTAGTTTGGAAATATTTTATTCTTTCCTTTTTTTTTTTTTTTTTTTTTTGAGGAGTTTGAGCAGAATGGACATTAATTCTTCTTTAAAATACTTGGTAGGATTCAGCAGTGAAGCCACCAGGTCCAGGGTTTTTCTTTAATGGGAGACTTTTTAGTATACCTTAGAACTTCTTATCTGTTATTTGTTTGTCAAAGTTTTCTATTTTCTCATGTTTCAATTTTGTAGACTGTGTACAGGAATTTATCCATTTCTTCTAATTTTTTCAATTTTTTAGAGTATAGTTCATACTTTTTTCTTAGTCTAGATAAAAGTTTCTTGATTTTTATCTTTTTTATAAAACTAAGTTTTTGTTTTATTAATCTGTGTTGTTATTTTAATCTTAATTTCAGGTATTATTGCTCTAATCTTTATAATTTCTCCTTTCTACTAATTTGGGCTTAGTTTGTTTTTGCTTCTCTAGTCTTTTGAGGTATATTGACTAGTTGTTTATTTGAAGTCTTTCAATTTTTTTATATACATGTTTATTGCTATCCAACTCTCTCTTAAGCTTTTGCTCTATCCCACAGATTTCGATATGTTCTATTTCAATTTTCATTTGTTTTACAAAAAATTTTATACTTTTTTCTTAATTTGTTTATTGATTCATTGATTATTTAGGGTCATGTTGTTTAATTTCCATGTATTTGTGTATTTTCTGAGATTCCTCTTACAATTAGTTTTTAGTTTTATGCCATTGCGGTCAGAAAAAGGTATTTGATATATTTTCTATCTTTTTGAATTTATTAAGACTTGTTCTGAGGCCTAAGATATGGTACCTTCTGCAGAATGTTATATGTACTTATGAAAATCATGTGTATTCTGTAGTAGTTGGATGAAACGCTCTGTTAATATCAGTTAGGCCCATTTGGTCAATTGCGTAGTTTAACTGTAATGTTTCTTTGTCAATTTTCTGTCTAGATGATCTATCCACTATTGAGAGCTAGTGTCCATTATTGAGAATTAAAGCCCCTAATACTGTGATATTTAAGTCTATCTTTCCCTTTAGACCTATAAACTTGGGAACTCTGGTGTTTGGTTCTTAGAGATTTATTATTGTTATATCCTCTTACTGAATTCATCACTTTGTCATTATATAGTGACCATCTTTATTTCTTTTTATAGACTTTGATCTGTATCTTAGTATAGCTACTCCTGCTCCTTTTTTTTTTTTTTTCCAGTTTCATGGAATATTTTTTCCACCCCATTCACTTTTAGTGTACATTTGTCTTTATAGATGCAGTGGTTTTCCTGTATTCAACATATAGTTGGGTCACATTTCTTTCTTTTTTTTTTTTTTTTTTTTTGAGATGGAGTCTCACTTTGTTGCCAGGCTGGAGTGCATTGGCATGATCTTGGCTCACTGCAACCTCCACCTCCTGGGTTCAAGCAATTCTCCTGCCTTAGCCTCCTGAGTAGTTGGGATTACAGGCACGTGCCACCACACCCGGCTAATTTTTGTATTTTTAGAGGAGACAGTGTTTCACCATGTTGGCTAAGATGCTCTCGATTTCTTGACCCTGTGATCCACCCACCTTGGATTCCCAAAGTGCTGGGATTACAGGTGTGAGCCACCGTGCCTGGCCAAGTCACATTTCCTTATCCATTCAGATGTTCTATGCCTTTTAGTTGGAGAACTGAGTCCATTCGCATTCAGTTTTTCTATTGATACATAAGGACATACTACTGCCATTTTCTTGCATGTTTTCTGTTGTTTTGTAAATCCTCTACTCATTTCTTCCTTTCTTACTGTCTTCTTTTGTGGGTAAGTGATTTTCTCTGTTAGTATGTTTTAATTTGTTGCTCATTTTTGGTGAATCTATTATAGGTTTTTGCATTGCGGTTACCACGAGGCTTACAAAAAAAGTCTTATAGATATAAAATGTTATTAAAGAGATGGCAACTTATAATAGATCCTAACAAATAAAGAACAGAAACAATCGAAAGAGAATTAAAAAAAAAAAACTTACACACTTTAACTGCATTTAACCCACATTTTGACTTTATGTTTTGTCTATGCATTTTTATAATGCCTATTTCTTAACTGTTACTGTAGTTATTTTTATTTTTGATAGATGTGTCCTTTGGTGTTCATCCTACAGATATGAGTGGATTGCACAATTGTACTAATAGAGTATTCTGGGTTGTTCCATGTACTTAATTTTACCAGTGGATTTTACTAGGCAATATATGTTCAAATGTTTTCTTTTTGTATGTTAGCGGTTTTTTTTTTTTTTTTTTTTCACATTGAAGGACTCACTTTAGGACTTCTTATAAGGTGTGTCTGGTGGTGGTGAATTCTCTCAGTTTTGTTTGGGAAGGATTTTATTGCTTCTTTAAATTTGCAGAATTGCTTTTCTGGGTACTTTATTCTTGAATGACAGGTTTTTTTTTTTTTTCAACACTTTGAAAATTATACTCTATTTTGGCCTTTATGATTTCTCTTGAGAAGTCTGTTGCGAGCCAAATTGGAGCTCCATTATATTGTTATTTGTTTGCTTCTTTTCTCATGCTACTTTTAGTACAGTTTGATTATATATGCCTTAGATTATTTGGGTTGATATTATATGCCTTAGATTATTTAGGGTGAATCTGTTGGTGTTCTATAACCTTCCTGTGCATGGATACTTATCTCTTTTCCAAGTTTTGGAAAATTTTCTATTATTATTTTTTGAATAAACTTTTAATTTATTGTTCTCGCTCAACTCCATTTCGAACACAAATACCCCTTAGGCTTGGTCTTTTGAGGTAATTTTCTGCATCTTATAGGTGATCTTCATCTCTTTTTATTATTTTTTTTCTTTTCTCTACTCTGTATATGTTTAAATAGCCTGTTTGCAGGCTCACTTATTTTTTTCCCCCTCTGCATAAGCATTTCTGCTATTGTGTGCCTCCAACGAAATTTTCACTTCAGCAAATATAGTTCTCAATTCCAAGATCCCTAAGTTTTTTTTTTAAATCATTAAAATTTCTTTGTTAAATTTCTTTGACAAATTTCTGAATTACTTTTCTGTGTTAACTTGGAGGTCATTGAGTTTCCTTAAAATTGCTATTGTGAATTATTAGTCAGAAAGCTTACATGTTGCTCTCTCTTTAGGATCAGTTACTGGTTCCTTGTTTTGTCTATTTAAGGAGGTAATGATTCCCTGTTTGTTGTCATACATACTGTAGATGTACGTCTATGTCTTTGCATTGAATAATTATTTATTTCAGTCTTCTTTGCATGGCTTGTATTTATTTATATTGGATATGTTTACTTAGAGATTACTTTGTTGATTTTTTTTTTTTAATCTGCTACATCACTACCTCTTTTCAGCACTAGATGATATCTTAAGTCCAGGTTTGCCTTAGTTCTAGTAAACAATCATGGCGTTTCCTTTCCCAAATTAAAAAGGTCCCGAAGATAATCTCAGTAGTGTGGGAAGGCTAGCTAAGGGGTTCATGCTCAGGGACTCTGTGAAACAAACCTCCTATGGTGTGGTGTTGCCAAACAGCCACTATAATTTAGAGTGACTAAAGTTATAGACCTTTTTGCCAAGTTACAGAACACAGTTTCCAGGACTAGTTATATTGGTCCTGCTTGCCCATCGTTATCACTGACTGTCCTCAGGAAATTTCTTTCTTCAGGCACTCTCAACACTTCCTGTGGATTGAGGCAAAGACTGGTCTCTGGCCAGAGATTCCAAAATGGTGAGGAAGCTTGTTGTCCATCTCAATCTTACGTTTTCCAGAATAGAAATTGTGAGTTAGCAGAAATTTTCACATACTTAGGGCTACACAGATTGGAGGAGAGGCATCACAGATACAGAAGTCAGATTTGTTTTCTATCTACTTGGAGTTTTTTCACTTCTCTGTGGTCTCAGAAACTGGCTCTTCCTCATACTTGAGTTCTGGAATATTGCTGGTAATAATCTGTTCTATATATTTGTTTTAGGCTTTTTTTCTTATGGAGGAGAGTGAAGCCAGCTTGCTTCTATGCTGCCATTTTGGAACTGGAAGTCTAGTGCCAATGATTTTATGTGCATTTTTTCTTTTTTAATATTCATAAGCATTTACTGGGATAAATGCAATGTTGAAAATGAAGATATTCATGCAGACATGTTCTGTAGCTAGACCAATGCTCTTCGAATGCAGGGAAGTGCATGCTCAATGACTGGAATGAATGTATAAATATATAAGAGAAGATAAAAACACCCAAAATAAACATAAACATTTTCTCTTAGAGAAAATGTTGGAAAGATAAGCAATATGCAAAAAAAAAAAAAATAGGTAGGATATATGATATGTGATAAACACTATGCAGAAAAATGTAGGAAGAGAGACAAGTGATGCTAGAGTAGGGAAATAGGAAGTTTTTACTGAGATAGTGACATTTGAATGAAGATCAGTAGAAGGTTCCAGAGCTCTCTAGGGAGGTAAAATTCCAGAAAGTGGGAACCCTCTCAAGGAAGAAACATGCTTAGTAATTTGATTTCAAAGTAACAAGGACAATTTATCTTGGGATAATTGAGAAGGGTCAGATTAAGTAAGTGAGGTAGTTTGAGGAGGTGGTAAATGGAAGGTGTATGAAGTTGTATGAACCATTTTAATAACTGCCATGGAGTGAGAAGTTGTTGAGAGAATTTTTGAGCAAAGGAGTTGTATTAATTTGATATATAATAGAATCACACTGGCTTGTATTTAACACAATACACTGGCTGCTGTATTGCAAGCAGATGATAAGGGGCGTGAACAACTCAGGGAGACCATTTAGGAGGCTTTTGGCAATAAACCACAGAAGGGATGCTGACAAAGGAACTAGGAAGATAGTTGTTCATTTTGTAAGAAGTAGTTGTATTCTGAATATTTTTGAAGATAGCTGGTGGGATTTCCTGCCAAAAAAAATGCAATTGCCTTTATAATCTTGACATAGCACATGACAAATCAGAGTTTCCATGTTCATTTCATAAACTTAGCACACCCACCAAAAACATACTCTAAATGAAAACTGTCAAATAAGACTCTGATGTAAAAGCATTTAGAAAGAAAAAAATTCTACTGGCAAAGAAATCTTGCAAGGGAAACCAGGAGTACTGGCTTATATAAAAAAAAGTCTCAAATATTTAAAGAAAAATAATCACCCACAAGAATAGCAAGGTTATTGATGGAAACCTTTTGTTGATGGAAAACTATAATTTCCTCACGTAATTTTCATATTTTCCAGGCTGCTTATAGATTTTCAAAAGGCAGAAGTTCAAAGCCCAGGAAAAAGAAAATGTTCTTCTTGGAGGAGGTGTCATGAAAACCTCAAGGTTTCATTTATTTGTGAGATTAAAACTAAAAAGAGCTGATGTAACCCAGATGAGAAGGTTACTTATTTATTTATATTAAATCAAATTTAAAATTAAATAATTAAAATTTGTTTCTAATCTAATGGAACAAATACTTCTTCTTTTCCTTTTCTCTTAAATGGTTTCTGATAAACTGGTCACTCTGAGTGGAGGCAGAGCAAGGAGTTAGTTTCCTTTAAGGTAACTTACTTTAGCTGTTATCAAGTGGACTGTTGGTCCTAAAATGTAACTGGAATTTATCTCCTCCTTAGGCTGGCAAAAGCAGCCTTTCCGTACATTGTTGGGTGGTTTTGTGCTTTGGCCGAAGGGCTGATATCCAACCTCTGCACACTGGCAAAACTAAACATTGTGGTACTCACCAGTTAGGAAAATTTTTGTCTAATTGCTCACTCAGAGAGGGGATTTCTCTATTTATTTCCAGAGAGAGTTTCTTTTTCTGATTTTCACGAATGTGCTGTATTCTGAACCCAGGTTTTTGAAGGTGATGTTACATACTTCATTATTCCTGATCCTAGGTAACAGAATCATATCCTTGCCTTGAAATTTGTTTCTACAGTTAATGAAACAAAATAAAATGTCCTATACCCATGGTACCCTAAGAAACTAATTGAATGAATCAGAAATATTTGCCTTTCTAATATGTAGTTAACATTAACACAGTAATATATGGATAATGAGTATAATCAAAAACAAGAGTAAGTAGTGAATAATCAGAAACTCCCTGGTGGCAATTCAGATAATCAAATCAGTAACACACTTTTTGAAAGAGTACTGTTATGTCAGTCACAGGTAGGTTGAGATCTATAGTTGGGGAAGAAATTTTAGAAAATGACAATGAAAGTTTTCTTCTGCTGTAGAGAAGAAATATGATTTTTCAATAATAAAAATGCACATTTTAACAACTGAGATGGTGGAAGAGAGAGTGATGGATAATATAAATAAAATGAAAAAAGATTCTTAGCTGTTAGTAGAGACCATTGATACTAATTTATAATTATTGTCAGAGTACCTAAAATTGTTAAAAGAAATTACTGAAAATATGAGCGCTTAAAATTTCATACTGGATTTAAAGGCAAATCATTTTTCCATCTCCAGCTGACTACATAAATGTAATTACCATGACATATTGGACAAGAACTTTGAGTCTTAATAGTTTCAGCTCTTAATGTTACTTTTCAAATAGTTAATACATGCTCACAGTATAAAATTCAGAATTTGCAATAGTCTGTATGGGGACAAGTATATCTCCTATACTGTTCCCACTAAGCCACTTCATTCCCATCCCCCGGAGGCAAACACTATTGCCTGTACCTTATGTATATACCTAGAAATATTCTATGTTGGTACAAATACATATCACAGAATATTGCGGAGAGATTTTATGCAGTTCTAAACATAGAATTCATAGCAAATTATCAATTTTACATGCACACACATATAGCACACACATGTACTCATATTTGTGTTTGCAGAGTTGTATACAACTATATGTGTGTGCATATATACATAGTTTTAAAAACTTTATTTCCTCTCACACATTGTAGCACCCCACAAATATATGTTTAATGGTCTCATCTTTTATTCACTTAATGTGTCTTGGAATATGTCTACAATATAAAAAACTGACAGTGGAATTGCTGGATGAAGAACAATCCATGAATTTTCAGTTTTGATAGAAAATGCTTATTTTACCACCTAGAATTGGCACTCATTTGCATTCTTACATTCGATGTTATCAACCAGCCTATTGCCGCAAAATCTTCTTCACAAAGTTGATTATCAATTTTATCTTACATTGATCAAACTTGCAGATGAAATATAAGTGCAATGTATTTTACATTGCATTTATTTCATTATGACAGGGATTAGGCACATTTTCATATTTAAGGTCCCTTTATCCTTTTTCTGTGGATATTTAGTTTATAATCTTTACCCATTTTTCTGTTGACTTTCTCTTACATCTTCATATTTACATCTTCTTGTGGAAATATGTCTGTGTAGATGGTAGATTCTCCTACTTTTCTTAGAGTTTTTCTATATAACTTCAACTTGCCCTTGCCCTGTTTTGTACAAAACACACTTCCACTTTTTTTTTCCCCCATGGCTAATGTAAACATAAATGGTGTCACAGGTTGGATTTTTGGGAAAGTGTTCAATGTGAGATATTTATTACAAAGTGACATGGACATCCAAGTCTATGGAAGGGAGTGGGAGGAAGCAACACTGAACAGAATTCCAGCTGTACTACAGGTCCCACAACAGCTCTGCTGACTGTACAGGAAACTCTGGAACTAAAATGCCCCTGAGATGCCAGGCCTCATTGTGCCTTCATTGATCAGTCATTGGATGCAGCTCTCTGCAAAGAGAAAGAGAAACTTGAGACACTCTGGAACTGAGGCAACCCTTGAATAGGCTGATAGCTGAATGTATCTGTTCACAGTACTTCCAACAGACAGGGCAACAGGTCCATCACTGAAGGGATATTGGATGGGCACACATCACAGTATGTACAAAAGATGGGGAAAAAGGCCTGATGACAACTTAAAAATGTGATTCCCTCTATCATTAATTCTCTTTTAAAGTGCTTATATTGGTACTTGGCATTGTTTAAATTTGAATCACATGGACAGTTTTTAGCCATTTCACTGGCTTTAATTTGATTCTTAAGGGGAGTTCTGCAATCTTTATTCTAAATATAACAACAATATTTTTAAGAAGTTAGAATTCTGCATAATTACCATAAAATTAAGAAGTTGATATATTTAGTTTGTAAATAATGAAACTGTAAATTTCATTGAAAATAACTCCATTTAGAATATTTTGATCATTTTTGTTAGTTATACCCTTGGAGAAGAGAGTATTTTATCAATATTTTAATGGGTCAAATATTAGAGTTATTTCACAACTTTGAATAAGAGTACACAAAGTTTTTTTAAAAAATAGGGTCAAATTAGAAACATTTCAGAAGAAAAACAGTGGCATGGTATTAGAAGCAGTTATTCTATGAAACTAATGAAAATATGTTTTATACACCAATAATAATTTTGTTAACATTATTTTAAATTACGAAGTGTCAAAATAAAGACTTTTTATCTTACATTAATGTTTACACTAATATGTAATTTTGGTTTTTAAAAAATAATTATGGTTTAATATATATTGGAATGTGATTTAGAAACCAAATCAAAATTGTTTATAAATTGAAGAAGATTATAAACCAACTAAATGAAAGACAACATAACTTCTAGAATTAGCACAGTTGGTAGTCAGTGTAAGAGGTATTGATTAAACTGCAGAACTAGAATATGATAAATTTTTGAAACAGATGTGATTTGTTAGATGATAAAACACTGTTTACAATAGCAAAGACTTGGAACCAACCCAAATGCCCGTTAATGATAGAGTGGATAAAGAAAATGTGGCACATACACACCATGGAATACTATGCAGCCTTAAAAAGAATGAGTTCATGTCCCTTGCAGGAACATAGAGGAAGCTGGAAACCATCATTATCAGCAAACTAACACTGTAACAGAAAACCAAACACTGCATGTTCTCGCTCATAAGTGGGAGTTGAACAATGAGAACACATGGACACAGGGAGGGGAACATCATATACCAGGGCCTGCTAGGAAGTGGGTGGTAAGGAGAGGGAGAGAATTAGGACAAATACCTAATGCACACGGGACTTGAAACCTAGATGATGGGTTGATAGGTGCAGCAAACCACCATGGCACATGTATGCCTATGTAACAAACCTGCACGTTCTACACATGTATCCCAGAACTTAAAGTAAATAAATAAAATAGAAAAGAAGATAAAGCAATGTAAACTTGGTTTCAAAAGTATTTCAACACTCATTATTTTTTGACTGCCATTTTTCTTTCTTAGGTTAACTAAATTAACTCTATTTTTCTTGAAAATCCATATTTCATACAGTGCAAATAAAAGTGCTGTGGAATTTAATGACAAAGAGATAACAAGAATTATAAAACTGATGAACTAGATTCTACAAATAGGCATTATAAATAGGTTTGGTGAACAGTGTATTATATTTTAATACAAAGAGCAATTTAAACATTTTGTCATAACTCATATACTTCCATAATTCAGAAATGGCATGGCAGGTATCCAGATACCATTGTGGGTAAAACTGCACACTGTAAAAATGTGATAGAATTTGCTAACCAATTATATTGAATGATTGGACAGTAATAAGAATTTAACTCTATTTTTTAAGAGACAAAAGTAGAGGATTCAAATAGATATACAATAAGAATGCAATCTCAAATAAGCTTGGGATAGCTACATTAATAATAGGCAAAACAGGCTTTAAGTCAAAAACTTTACCAAACTTTATGAAAGGGATTAATCACAAGAAGATACAACAATTTTCAATTAAAATGACCTAAAAACATAAACATAAGAGTTGTAAAAGAATCAGTAAACTATATTGATAAATCCACAATGATAACAGAATATTTTAACAATTCTTTGTCAGTAATTGAAAAATTGAATAAAAATTATTAAGGGTATGGAAAAACAAGATTCATTACAAATTTACTGATATTTAAATAGAACATCACGCTGCGCACAAAAGCATGACATTCATGCCTTTAGGTATACCTGAAACATTCACAAACATTGATCACACACTGGATCATGAAGCAAGTGTCAATTAATTTCAGATTTAAAGTCATAGAATCTGTTATCTGGCCATAGCACAATTTAGCTCTTAACCAATAGAACAAATCTAACTGGAAAACAAAATCCACATACTTAAAAATTAACAAAGCACTTTAAGTAGTACCTGGTTCAAAGAATAAATAAAAATGGGAATTAGTCAATATTTGAACCAATTTTAACAAAAAACTAGTGGTCAAAATTTGTAGAATCCAACTAAAGCAAAGAGAATTTTATACCTTAAATGCATGAAAATATTAGAATAGAAAATTAAAAGTAATGAACCAAAAAATCTCTCTCAAGAAGTTAGAGAGCAAAATAAAACCAAAGAATAAATGATGAATAAAATAATAGAGATAATAAGAAGAATTCATGAATCAGAAAACAAATTTAAAAATAGAGATAACATACTTAAAAGTTTGATAAACCTCTGGCAAGACTAATCAAGAAGAAAAACGTCAATTATAAAAAAGTAGCTATCATTACAGACCCTGCAGTTAATAAAAATATAATAATTGGATATCACAATGATGCCTTTGAGAATTTAGATGAAATGGAAATTTTTCCTAGAAAGTGTTGATTACCAAAACAGATCTAGAAATATAGAGAAATTATCAAGGGTTCTACAATTATTACAGAAATTGAGTCAGTAAGTAAAATCCTATGACAAAGAAAACTACATGGAGAGTTTCTTTAGTAAATTCAATCAACAGTTATGAAATAAATTATTCAAATGTTAAACACTTTCAGAGAATAAAGAAGCGTTTTCTCAAAATTAATTTATGAGACCAGCATAATCTTCACATCAAAACCAGAATAGGACTTTCTGTGAATAAAATCTACAGTCCAATTTTATCCATGAAAAGAGAGAAAAAGACCTTGAAAAATTAGTATTATTGAACCTTATTCAAAAACATTTAAAAAGAATAATAATGCATAACATAAAAGGTGGATTTATCACACACATGCATCGTTAGTTTAGGAATATAAAAGTACTCAAATCACCACATCAACAGATTAAATTAGCAAAATGATAGGTGTAAAAAAAGTTTTTGATAAAATCACCAGCAGTTTATTAAAAGAAAAACTATGAACTTTTACTGTCACAAGGATTGAATAAAAATCATTTAAGTGATTTAATATTACCACAAAATTTTACAGCAATATACATTACTTAAGAATGAAACACCAAAAGCTTTCTCTTCCTATTCCCACTACTATTGAGTATTCTACAGTATGTCCCAGTGAATAAGCAAAAAAGAAAATTTGGGAAAACATGCAAATTTGTGATTATTCATAGACAAAGTGCTTGTATATGTAGAAAATTTAAAACATCCAAATTTGTGATTATTCAGAGACAGAGTGCTCGTACATGTAGAAAATTCAAACAATTTAACACATCAACTTTAAGATTTAATGATTACTGTGCAGAATTACTGGATTCACGGATGTCACACAATAATCAAATGAAAAGGTCTGCATCACCAAGAAACACTTTCCAAAAGAAGTGCCATTTATAATGCCATCAAGAATATCAAGTGCATGAAAAAAATAAACTAATAAAATAAGGGCAAGACTTGTGTAAGGAGAACTACAAAACATTATTAACATTCCAGAAGACTCAGATAAATGGAGCTATATGCTATGTTTATGTATTTGAAAACTCAATATTGTAGAGCTGTCAACTTTCAAATTTATATAACCAATACAGCCCACTCAGAATCCCATCATTTATTTTTAAGTTGGCAAACTGTTGCTAACATTTCTTAGGCAATACACAGTGCCAATAATAGTTGAGACACTCGTAATAGGGACAAGTTTACTGTTAAAGCTGAAACTTTAGCAAATATTAAGCCTTATTATAAGACTATCACAAACAAAACAGTACGAGATAACAATGAAACAAAACAGAAATCACAGAAGCAGACATGCACATTTATGGGATTAGAAATTAAGGAAAATATTAGAGAAAAATGGAAGTTTTAAATGTATAAAACCAAAGTGCCTGATAAGGGAAGATTCTGCACCTGATTTTTTTCAAAATTTTATTTGTATTTTAAGCCCTTTAATTTTCAATTTCTATAATCAGATTTTTTAATTCCATGAAAAGCTCTCACAAAATTTTGACTAAAATTGCATTACCTTTTGGTATAACTGAGAACAATTTACAATACTGACTATATTAATAGAGAGTAATATTTAACTTTTAATATATTCAAGTATTATTTGATGTATTTTAATAAATATAATTTCCCTTA
Source organism: Ateles fusciceps (assembly GCA_036589455.1). Lineage (NCBI taxonomy): Eukaryota > Metazoa > Chordata > Mammalia > Primates > Atelidae > Ateles > Ateles fusciceps. Next base: position 7,768,273 of record JAZHEH010001266.1, on the reverse strand, counting down.
AATGTTTACGCATAACTTATTAAATAAATATCTTGATACTTTTAGATGTCACTGCTTTTGTGAGTAATATTTTAAAAAATACACTTTCTTCATAAATATTACTCATCAATGAGAATGGTCTTATGTGCATCTAAAATTCTATCTTGGATTTTGTATATAGATAGTCATATTCTTTTGGATAGTAATTTATTTATTTCCAATCCTTAGGAAATGTATATTTTCTAAGTATAAAATCAAATTACTTGATGAAAGTTTTAATGGTTATTTTCCATTCCTTATATAGCTTATTTATTTTAATAATTTTCTTAAACCTAGGATGCTTAAGAGATTAGGAATAGAAGTACTGATATCATATATTATTGTCTCATCTCTGATTTTAAATTCTTGATTCTATCTTTAACGATCAATGAATAATCAAAAAAATTCTTGTCACTCACAAGATTCACCAGATATTTGTGAATAAAAATCCAAATATTATGAAATTATTCAACAATGTAGAAAAGGAAGTAAACACCTTAACTTAGATAAATTTAACACATTTTTGAAAGAAAAAAATACTTGATAAGGGTGAGATAGAACATGCAAAATTATGAGCTAATATCACTAATACTTTTTAAAATTATTGCAAACCAAATTATTTATAGATTTTTATGGTGATCCAAGTAATTTAAAATGCATTTGGTAAGATTCACATTCATTACTGATGAAAACCCATACCAAACAGTATGAAAAAGGACATCAATAACCCAGTAAAGGGTACCTACCAAAACTTCAAAATCTATTATAGGTCATGAAATGATTAAAATTTTTTTCCTCTGAGTTAGGAAACAAATAAAGATTGCCTCATATGATCACTTCTAGTCAACATAGTTCTCCAGGGCCTAGTGAGTACAGTTTTAGTTGCAAAAAAAGAATGCAATGTATAAAAATTGGAAAACCCTTATCTGAACCCTCTCCCAGATTACCTAACACAAAGCTAAATCTTGTTATCAGCTCTTTCAATACTCTGAGCTATCTCATCATTTTCCGTGATGTACATTCTCACTTGCTGCAGTGAATAATAAACCAAACTTCAACTACAGATATATCCCTGGTGATGTTTGAATAGAGGGCCATCTACAGAACTGATCAAAATGTTGAGTGAGATTTGCACAGTGGTGTGAAGGGATAAAATCACTCTTGGTTACATGAACAGTATAAGAAGATATATGGGCATGGTAAAGGGCAAGATATGTGAAGAGGAAACAGAAAGTTGTCTAATGTAACTAAACTATCAAGTGTGGAAAGTTCATGCACTAGAGAATGAGCATAATAACAACTTGTGCAATACATTTTAGATGAAACATGACAAAGGTATCTCAATTATATAAGTAAATAGGAAAAATGTATTTTTATCAGTTGCCTAAAGCAGATATATATGGTTGGAAGATTGGAGGATATAATAAGGAATAGATGAATAAGACTAACACTATCAACATTAGCGAGATATATATGTATATGTTTGTATATATGCACACACACATACATAAATATAATTTAATTTTAAAATCTATGTGACTTTTCTGCATCCAGTATAAAACAATAATGAGACATGGTCAGCTTTAATATTATACTTCTTATTCCAGAAATATAGTACATCTTTTAGAACCAATTTGAAAGTTAGAACAAGATTATAAATTGGGAATAAATTCGTTGTTCTCTGCTTATTTTTTAAAATTCTCCCTCATAGTCCACATTTTAATTCTGCATTAAGGCTAATAATGATATTTCAACTTAATAAAATAAACTTTCCCTGCTTTCCTTAGAAGTTGATGCCTTTATGATTGGGGGTGGCAGCAGGCAAAAGACTTGTGTTTAGTTTTTAACTGTCCCTTATCTTGGCTTAAGATATAATCTTCACAATCTTTGTTGCAACTTAGAAACAGATTGTGTTTATGAGCATATATCAATTCCAGACACCATAAAAGGAATGTCACTTTGAATTCATGCTTTACTAAGCTGATGTTCCTCTGTAACTTGGTTGTTTCTTTTGGAAACTTTGACCCCTGCTAAATAAATATACTACCTAGTGGTAAAGAGACTGGTTGCCAAATACCAAATAAATATGTACTTTACTTAATAAATTTCATTTGTAGTGGTAGAATTTGGCAACTGCAAGATCTTCACCCAAAGTAATGGAAATAAAAGAAACACATGGGCACATGGGTAGACTTTTTGGCATTTCTAAAAACACTATATATGAGTGTGTGTGTGTGAGAATATATGACAAACCTAATTTTTTCAAAAAGCCTGATATAACGCCCAAATATCTATGCATAAGAGCACCATGTGCAAGAGCTCAAATTCTTTCTCAGCCTCCTAAAGGGGAAAGTTTCCTAGTGGCTAAATCAGCTAAGAGATGTATTTACACTATTGCTAGAGTATGCACTAGAGGGTAAAACCTCCCATCATGAGAAACGACTTCACCAATGCTCAAATATTTTAGATCTTTGTTGTTTCAGAAATGAGTAAATATTTCTTCTATCACCAAGAGGTTTACCAGATAATTACCATGTCTATCTTATAGGAATTATAGGATATCTACAGGATAAGTAAGATAACCAGACTCTGTGTGATCCCAAAAAAAGAAAGAAAAAAAAAAGAGAACTATAGCTAATGCTGTCAACGATGGAGAATTATCTATAATTTTGATAACCCTATTTAGTATATGCATAGATCTAGATCTATCTATCATCTATCTATCTATCCATCCATCCATCTATCTGCTTCCTTTTTTCCTAGTATATTTGAATAGGACTTTGTCTGATTTTTCTAGGCAAAAATCTATGCCATCAAATATATAATAATAAATCTATTGAGAGGATACATCTCTCTAAATGCACCAAAGGGTATTGTAAGAAACTCGTTCAAATACTTTATAGTAATGTGAATATATTTTATGTGGTATTTCCCAGATATAGAAGCAGACCTTTTAAAATAATTTCCAGGAATTACAATTTCCCTTTCTGTGTCATTTTAAATGATCATTGTAATGATATATTAACAGATACATAAAGGATTAAAGGACATATAAAACTAATGTCCAATAGAAGAGTAACTCTGTCAATTAAAATTCTTTATAGACAAATTAATATATTTATTTAAATTCCTACCTGCAGCAGCACAGTCCTCAGCTAAATGACTAGTGACTATCTTGCAATTCTCAGCTTATTAGAATAGCATGAGGGAAACTGCCACCAATATTCAGTTCCCTTCTCTAACATGTGGGGATTATGGAATCTACAATTCAAGAAAAGATTTGAGTGGAGACAGAGATAAACCATACCATTCCACCCCTGGCCCCTCCCACATCTCAAGTCCTCACATTTAAAAACAAAATTGATGTGGTTTGGCTGTGTCCCCATCCAAATCTCATCTTGAATTGTAGCTCCCATAATTCCCACGTGTTGTGAGACCTAGTGGGAAATAATTGTATCATAGGGGCAGTTTTCCCCTGCTGTTCTTGTGGTAGTGAAGAAGTTTCATGAGATCCGAAGATTTTATAAGGGGGTTTCCCCTTTCCTCTTGGTTCTCACTTCTCTCTTGCCTGCCACCATGTAAGACATCCCTTTGCTCTTTCTTTGTCTTTCATCATGATTGTGAGGCCTTCACAGCCAGTGGAATGTGAGTTCATTAAACCTTTTTCCTTTATTATTTTACCCAGTCTTGGGTATGTCTTTATTAGCAGCATGAGAACTGACTAATGAAACATTCATGCCCTTCCAACAGTCCTCCATAGTCTTAACTCATTCCAGCATTAATTCAAAGTCCACAGTCCAAAGTCTCATCTGAGATAACTCCATTCCATCCATAAGCCTGTAAAATCAAAAGTAAGTTGGTTACTTCCTAGATACAATGAGGGTACCAGCATTGGGTAAATACACCCATTCCAAATGGGAGAAATTGGCCAAAACAAAAGGTCTACAGGCCCCATGCAAGTCCAAAATCTAACAGGGCAGTCATTAAACCTTAAAGTTCCAAAATGGTCTCCTTTGACTCCATGTCTCAAATCTAGGGCATGCTGATGCAAGAGGTAGGCTCCCATGGCCTTGGGTAACTCCATGCCTATGGTTTTGCCTGGTATAGCACCCTTCCTGGCTGTTTTCATGGAGTGGTGTTGACTGTCTGCCACTTTTTAGGTGCATAGTGCAAACTGTCAGTGGATCTACCCTTCTGTATCGGGAGGATGCTGGCTGTCTCCTCAGAGCTTCACCAGGCAATGTTTCAGTAGGGACTCTTTGTGGGGACTCTGATCCCACATTTCCCTTCTGCACTGCCTAACAGAAGTTCTTTATAAGGGCTCCGCACCTGCAGCAAAGATGAACCTGAACATCCAGGCGTTTTCATATATCCTCTGTAATCTAGGCAGAGGTTCTGAAACCTCAATTCTTGACTTCTGTGTACCCACAGGCCCAAAACCATGTGCAAGCCACCAAGGATTAGGGATTGCATCATCTGAAGCAATGACCTGAGCTCTATGTTGGCTCCTTTTAGCCATGGCTGGAGCTGAAGCAGCTGGGATGCGAGTCACCATGTCCTGAGGTTGCATAGAGCAGGGGGTCACTGGCCCAGTCCATAAAGCCACTTTTTCCTCCTAGGCTTCCAGACCTGTGATGGGAGAGGCTGCTGTGAAGGTCTCTAACATGCCATCGGACATTTTTTCCATTGTTTTGGTGATTAACATTTGGCTCTTCATTACTTATGCAATTTCTGCAGTTGGCTTTAATTTCTACGCAGAAACTGGAGTTTCTTTTCTATCGCATCATCTGGATGCAAATTTTCCAAAGTCTTATGCTTTGCTTCCAATTGAACACTTTGCCACTTGCAAATTTCTTCCGCCAGATACCTTAAATTATCTATCTCAAGTAAAACTTCCACAGATCTTCAGGGCAGAGGCAAAATGCTGCCAGTATCTTTGCATAGCAAAAGTGACCTTTACTCCAGTTCCCATCAAGTTTCTCATCTCCATCTGAGACCACCTCAGCCTAGAGTTCATTGTCTATATCACTATTAACATTTTGGTAAAAGCCATTCAACAAGTCTCTAGGAAGATCGAAAGTTTCTCACATTTTTTTCTGTCTTCTTCAGAGCTCTACAGACTATTCCAATCTCTGCCTCTTACCCAGTTTCAAAGTTGCTTCAACATTTTCGGATATCCTTATACCAGCACCCACTCCTAGTATCAATTTACTCTACTAGTTCAGTCTCATGCTACTCTAAGGACATACCTGAGACTGGGTAACTTATAAAGAAAAGAGGTTTAATTGACTCACTTTTCAGCATTGCTAGGGAGGCCTTAGGAATCTTACAATCATGGTGGAAGTGGAAGCATACATGTCCTTCTTCACATGGTGGCAGGAAGGAGAAGTGCTGAGCAAAAGTGGGGAAAGTCCTATATAAAACTAGAAGATCTCTTGAAAAGTCACTCACTATCACAAGAACAACAGAATGGGAGTATCTAGCCCCCCATGACACATGGGGATTATAGGAACTACAATTCAAGATGAACTTTGAGTGGGAACACAGCCAAACCATATCAAGTATTATTGTTTTATAACTTTGGGTTCTCCAGTATTTAATGCATGTATATTTCTTATCATTACATTTTCTTGTTGAATTGATTCCTTTATCATTATATAATGACATTCTTGATCTTTTTTTTTTTATTGTATTTGCTATAAAGTCTGTTTTCTTTGATGTAAATATAATTACTCCTGCTCATTTTTGTTTTCAGTTTGCATGGTATATCTTTTTCCACTGATTTACTTTCAGTATATAAATGTGTTTACCACTTAAGTAGCTGTCCTGAAGCAGCAGAAGCAGCAACAACCATCCCTAACATGCATGAAGGTCCTCAGTCTCCATGCTCTCTCCCTGACTTGCCAGCAGGGCAAGAATGATGACAGCCCCAGGGCAGAATGCAGGCCTCTGGGCTGTCAGAATGGTACCAGGCTGCTGCTGGAAGGTTCAGGCAAGAGTGGGGTAGTTATACCATGGAGATGTAGGGAGAGAAGGCAGGACTCTGTCAGCAGGAGCAGTGGAGGCAGGCACCTGTCAGGCATGTGGCCCCCTCATGCTTCCGTCCTGCAGTGGCAGCAATGATATTCATTGTTGGGGAACATGAAAGTGCCCAGTTGACATACTCCCTCTATGGTCTGGCTGTGGTGGCAGCTGCTGAGGCAGCAGTGCCAACTCCAGGGCAGAACACAAACTTCTAGGATTTGGGCTCTCAGAATGATGCTGAGCTTCAGTTGACATGCTCAGGAAGGGGCAGGGTGGCTGCACTGAGGGCCCACCACTGAATATGGCAAGACCCACCAGAGGGAACAGTGGAAACAGGCAACCATGGGGTGAATAGTTCACACTGTCCTCAATCTTGTAGCAGCTGTGGTGGTATCCATTGCTTGGGCATACATAGCTGCCCAATCTCCATGCTCCATCCCTTACCTGCTGGAAGCCATGGCAGAAGTGGTGTTGGTAGTCCCAGAGCAAAGCCCAGATCTCTAGGGTCTGGGCTTTCAGAGTGGCACTGGGCAGCAGCTGCTCAGGGCTCAAATGTCTGTGTGACTTTATGTGATTTTGAGCAATGCCTCTGTGCAATCTGTAGGCAGCTCTCTGTGTTAGTCTGGAGGCCTGGGGAAGAGAGGTTGAGAGGCTCTTCCATAGCTAGGACTGTAAAAGTCTTCAGAGAATGTGTGGAGCCTCAGTAGTTCCCCACTCACCCCTTCTTGAGGTCAGGGAGCCTCGCCCAGCTCCATGTTGATTCCAGCCCAGGAGTCTGCCTGGCTTAACTCTCAGCTGCTTTCCATAATTTCTGTCACTTCTCTGTTGAAACCCTTTGTTCTTAGATAATATGTTTGAAGTGTGACTATTTACTTGTTATTTCTATTTCTCTCCATGGGAGAGGTACCCACTAGCTACATCTAGTCAGCCATCTTGAACCAGAGCTACATTTTCTCATTTTTATTGGGCTAAGGGAATTTTTAAAATATATATTTAAGACACAGATTTTTAAAATATCTGAATGGCAAATGTTTTTCCCTAGTATGTGACTCTTGCTTTTCATTTTCCTTCCTTCCTTCCTTCCTTCCTTCCTTCCTTCCTTCCTTCCTTCCTTCCTCTTTTTGGAGATGGAGTCTTGCTCTGTCACCCAGGCTGCAGTGCAATGGCAGATCTCGGCTCACTGCAACCTCGGCCTCGCAAGTTCAAGTAATTCTCCTGCCTCAGCCTCACAAGTAGCTGAGACTACAGGCGCCCACCACTATGTCCAGCTAATTTTTTGTATTTTTAGTAGAGATGGGGTTTCACCATGTGGCCAGGATGGTTTTGATCTCTTGAACTCATGATCCACCAGTCTTGGACTCCCAAAGTGCTGAGATTACAGGCGTGAGCCACTGCACCTGGCCACTTTTCATTTCCTTAATGATATAATTGAAAACAAAAGGTTTTAATTTTGATAAAGTACAATTTAGTATTGATTTCTTCTATGGATCATGGTTTAGTGTCATATCTTAGAAATTCACAACTTAAACTCATGACAATTTTCCTGTATGTTTTCTTATAGAAGTTTTACAGGTTTAACTCTCAGATTGAGAACTATAATCCAGTTAAGCTAATTTTTTGTGTATTGTGTGAGTCAAAGATAAAGCTCTACATATGGATATTTTATTGTCATAGTACTATTTGTTGATATCCATTTCCCCCCCATTGAATTGCCCTGGCACCTTTGTGAAAAATCAATGTAACAAATATAAAAGTTTATTTTAGGTCAATTAAATCTATTCTATTAATCTATATGTCTATTCTTATGCCACTACCAGACTGTCTAGATTATTATAGATTTAACATTAGCAAGACTTCAAAGTGGGGAAATGATTTTACGCAAAGCATACAGGTAGTACCATCTCCTGTATATGTATATGTATATGCATATGTATATGTATATGTGTATGTATATATCACATTGAACTTATACAATCTTACTAACATTGGAAGAAATGCAAATTAAAAGAATGCTAAGAATCAAGCAAATTACTATTAAACAGGAATAATGAATTAATAAGGATAAAATCAAGTATAAATGTAGGCTTTGGAATTTCATGTTTGAGACATAAATACCCTGTAAAAAAAAGTCATTTATTTTTAGCAATGAGCACAATGCAGTGTACTGTGTGAATGAAAATTCTCTCTCAAGTAACCAACAAAATGAGGACAAATCATACAGCATACCACAATTCAAATAAAATGAATGCACTCTTAGAACATAAGAAAGTATGTTAAGTTGTATAAGCAAAACTGAGAATAAAACAGCAAAACTATTGGAGCATTTTACTATGTTGCTTGGGATAAATGACAAAGAGGACATGTAAATTTTGTGTGATTAAACACCATTATTAGCTTCATGTTCTTCTGTTTTGCAAATTTGTCTTTCATTAGATGTATTTTTTCTGTGAAATTATCTAAATTCACAATTATCACACACAAATATATATTTTAAAATAACATAATTTTATTAAAAAATCATTTTCTTCTGTGTGTATATGTGTCTGTGTAATGTGTGAGCAATGAAAACAACAATTAGGATACTTCCTAATTTTATTGTGTAACAAACCTATAGATCTTAGCATTTATGGAACAAGAATTTTGGGTCAGAATAGATTTCAAGTGATAGCTCAGTTTTATTGAGTCAGGAAGACAAATCAATAGCCACAAAGTTCTGGAAAATATTTCCTCAACAGCAGCCCTCACTTTTTTAGTGGTTTTAATGTTTTTATTATTTTTTAAATCTTTCCATTTCTTGCACTTTATGTCACTCTATTTATAACATTTCAGTTCCCCTCACCTCATTTCCACCACATGCATTCTTCTAAATTTCTCCTTTCATCTCTCTTATTATCTCAAACCTATAATTGTTTTGAGTCTAGTTGTTTTTAAACGGTAAGATGTTGCCACAATTAGGGTGTCAGCACAACATAGCAGCTATTGGCAAGACATTCAAGGAATAAATAACAAGTGAATGAAATGAATGACATATCCTATCTGTTCTCAGAGGCAAAGATAACACTGTTAGCATTTTTTTCCTCCTGTGAGACGAAAGACCAAAGGCCAAGCTGGGATCTGGAACAAGTGATTCCAGATAAAAAGCATCTGCACAACACAGTTTACTCCCCCAGTATCCTAACACGTAATACATTCTGACATGCCCTGTGCAAAAATCCAGCAGTTTGATATCAGGAGTTTTAAGAGATATGCATAAGGATATGGAAACCTGACGGTCTTTTGTTCCTAATGTGAATATCTCTATTGTTGTCTTAATGATATGTTTCTGCTATGAGAGACAGAGCAAAAATATTCATTCAGTACTCATAAGATGACCATATTTTAAACAGTCTTGTACAAACCCATGTGTTAATTGTGATTTGACTCTGACAATTATGATGGGTTTTATTGTTTTCTATATCTTTTTTGTTTTGTCCTGGCATTATCCTAATGCCTGATATTTGGCATGATATTGTTCTAGCAGTTTAATGTAATCTGTACTCCTTTTCCATTTAGGTCACAGAGGTTAATTGATGTTGTGCCTGCTGAGCTATTAATAATAGAGAGTGGAGAGGAATCTCTGCATTACACCATACTGCATTCTACTGACAGTGCCTCTGGTCTGTGATGATGTTGTAGTTGCAATTGCAGAAAGAATATTTACCATCTTTGTTTAGCAAGAGAAAAAATTATTGCCTCACCTCATTATGTCAATTAAACAGAAATAGAAAAGCAAAATGAGTCTTCCAAATGTCTTTCTTCACAATATAGTTGCAAGAAATTTGATCTCTAAATCAATGCATTTGTGCAAGATAAATCATAATTGCCTTCTACAAGTAAACTAAATAATAACCAATATATTAAAATATTTTAAAATTTTCTTTACATTATGGTGTTTTGACATCTTAAAAAACTTTTCTAGCCAGAAAGTGACTGCTCCTTCTTAGGCTAGTTAATTCTTAAAGATAATAAAGGGCTCATGTCTTTGATGTGGAAACCAACCAGTATGGAGCTTTACCTACTCAATCTGGTTCATAAACTCAGAAGGCAATATGCCTCTGCCTTAATCATCCCAGGGCCAGGTGCCAGGCAACTAGAGCTCACTCTGGTAGCCCAATGCCTTTTGTAATTATGCAAACTAGACAATCATCAATGGTTCACCCCATCTGCCCTACCTTTCCTTTGGAAACCTCAATAAAGGCAGTGTCCCATCTCTTCCCCTGGCTCCTGTCTTCTGCCTCCTAACCACCCCTTGTCTTTCCCCTGTGAACTCAGGTGGAATTTTGTGCCTCTTGGACCATGAATATTAAAAAGTTTTTTTCTCCTGAGCCTCTCCTGTATGTCCTCCTGTGGCTACACCTAACTGAACCAACTCATGAAAGAATACAAAACGATGAACAACTTTAACTTTTGGTTGCTACACCAAAAAGTATGGTGAGATCTCTTAAGACAAAAATCTGTAGTCATTTTAGGTATTTGGATGTTTAGTTTTATAAAAATTTTAGGTTTATAAAAGGTAGGATTTTATTGATTTATTGATTGCTCTTACTGATTACTTGGGGGATAAATTCACTGTTTTGAAAGAGCTTTTGGTAGACCTATTTTCCATTTATTTATAAATTTTAATAAATCAAAAATAGTTATTAAAAAGAATTAACTACATCTACATAAGATTATATATTTTCCTTATTTATTCTTGAATGAGAAAAGCAAGTCACAAAAATTTATTAGCCTAGTTTATTCTGCATATGTGTATGTGCACATGTGTGGTGCATGCATGCATGTGTGTGTGTGTGTGTGTGATAGTTATATGGTTCTATTTATCTTTCCATTAGTACAGAGAATAATAGAAGAAGAAATTTAGTTATTTCTTAACAATTAGATTGGGAATAGGGGCTCAACTATAGGCTGAAAAGGAGAAGAGGAATAAGGAATCACTAACCAAAGAAGAAAAGAAACAACACCACCAAACTGTCCTTAAATAAAAACATTTGCTATTTAGTCACATTTGTCTATCCACATACAATTAAATATATATAAACATATATGTTAAAAATGTATATTTTAAATTTAGCATGTTGGCTAAGATGAATAAAAGCACACACATACAAACTATTAAAACTGTGCCAGCCTGACCAACATTGTGAAACCTTGCCTGTACTAAAAATACAAAAATTAGCTTGGCATAGTGGCACATGCCTGTAATCCCAGCTGTTCAGGAGGCTGAGGCAGGAGAATTGCCTGAACCTGGGGGGACGGAGCTTGCAGTGAGCCAAGATTGTGCCACTGCACTCCAGCCTGGGCGACAGAGTAAGATTTCGTCTCAAAAACAAAAAACAAAAAACTGTGATTTTAAAGACTTGGTGAGACACAAGTTCAATGTAAATAATTAGTAATGATGTTTAGAATTATTTTCACAAGCCTTAATGACATGGATAACATTGTGCTGTGCATATAGTTGACAATCAATAAACAATACACATTCATAGGTGGTTAGGTAAAACATTTTAACTGCTGCCATCAGGAATTCTGTAACAAATAATTTTTTTTCTCTTTTTTAAATTGCATTTTAGGTTTTGGGGTACATATGAAGAACATGCAAGGTTGTTGCATAAGTACACACATGGCAGTGTGATTTGCTGCCTTCCTTCCCATCACCTATATCTGGCATTTCTCCCCCATGCTGTCTCTCCCCCAACTCCCCCACACCCCGTTGTCCCTCCTCTGTTCCCCCCCCAACAGACCCCAGTGTGTGATACTCCCCTCCCTGTGTCCATGTGTTCTCATTGTTCAACACCCGCCTATGAGTGAGAACATGCGGTGTTTGGTTTTCTGTTCTTGTGTCAGTTTGCTGAGAATGATGGTTTCCAGGTTCATCCATGTCCCTACAAAGGACATGAACTCAGCGTTTTTGATGGCTGCATAATATTCCATGGTGTATATGTGCCACATATTTCCTGTCCAGTCTATCATCGATGGGCATTTGGGTTGGTTCCAGCTCTTTGTTATTGTAAACTGTGCTGCAATGAACATTCATGCACATGTGTCCCTATAGTAGAACGATTTATAATCCTTTGGATATATACCCAGTAATGGGATTGCTGGGTCAAATGGAATTTCTATTTCTAGGTCCTTGAGGAATCGCCACACTGTCTTCCACAATGGTTGAACTAATTCACACTCCCACCAACAGTGTAAAAGTGTTCCTATTTCTCCACATCCTCTCCAGCATCTGTTGTCTCCAGATTTTTTAATGATCGCCATTCTAACTGGCATGAGATGGTATCTCAATGTAGTTTTGATTTGCATTTCTCTAATGACCAGTGAAGATGAGCATTTTTTCATATGTTTGTTGGCCTTATGTATGTCTTCTTTTGTAAAGTGTCTGTTCATATCCTTCGCCCACTTTTGAATGGGCTTGTTTGTTTTTTTCTTGTAAATCTGCTTTAGTTCTTTGTAGATTCTGGATATGAGCCCTTTGTCAGATGGGTAGACTGCAAAAATTTTTTCCCATTCTGTTGGTTGCCAATTCACTCTAATGACTGTTTCTTTTGCTGTGCAGAAGCTGTGGAGTTTGACTAGGTCCCATTTGTCTACTTTGGCTTTTGTTGCCAATGCTTTTGGTGTTTTAGTCATGAAGTCTTTGCCTACGCCTATGTCCTGAATGGTTTTGCCTAGATTTTCTTCTAGGGTTTTTATGGTGTTAGGTCTTATGTTTAAGTCTTTAATCCATCTGGAGTTAATTTTAGTGTAAGGTGTCAGGAAGGGGTCCAGTTTCTGCTTTCTGCACATGGCTAGCCAGTTTTCCCAACACCATTTATTAAACAGGGAATCCTTTCCCCATTGCTTGTTTTTGTCAGGTTTGTCAAAGATTAGATGGTTGTAGATGTGTTGTGTTGCCTCCGAGGCCTCTGTTCTGTTCCATTGGTCTATATATCTGTTTTGGTACCAGTACCATGCTGTTTTGATTACTGTAGCCTTGTAGTATAGTTTGAAGTCCAGTAGTATGATGCCTCCCACTTTGTTCTTTTTGCTTAGAATTGACTTGGCTATGTGGGCTCTCTTTTGGTTCCATATGAAGTTTAAGGTGGTTTTTTCCAGTTCTGTGAAGAAGGTCATTGGTAGCTTGATGGGGATAGCATTGAATCTGTAAATTACTTTGGGCAGTATGGCCATTTTCACGATATTGATTCCTCCTAACCATGAACATGGAATGTTTCTCCATCTGTTTGTGTCCTCTCTTATTTCGTTGAGCAGTGGTTTGTAGCTCTCCTTGAAGAGGTCCTTTATGTTCCTTGTTAGTTGTATTCCTAGGTATTTTATTCTCTTTGTAGCAATTGTGAATGGCAGTTCGTTCTTGATTTGTCTCTCTTTAAGTCTGTTATTGGTGTATAGGAATGCTTGTGATTTTTGCACATTGATTTTGTATCCTGAGACTTTGCTGAAGTCAACAGCCCTTTATGCTAAAAACCCTCAATAAACTAGGTATTGACAGAACGTATCTCAAATTAATAAAAGCTATTTATGACAAACCAACAGCCAATATCATCCTGAATGGGCAAAAACTGGAAGCATTCCCTTTGAAATCTGGCATCAGACAAGGATGCCCTCTCTAACCACTCTTATTCAATACAGTACTGGAAGTTCTAGCCAGAGCAATCAGGCAAAAAAAAGAAATAAAGGGTATTCAAATAGGAAAGGAGGAAGTCAAATTGTCTCTGTTTGCAGACGGCATGATTGTGTATCTAGAAGACCCCATCGTCTCAGCCCAAGAAATAATTTTTTTAAACACTTACTAGTTATTTTGATTTTGGGGGAGGGTATTTTTATATGCTGTCATAGGTGTGGAAATCTTGGCCTTTGATGCCTTGGTCTATAGAACACAAAGTAAAAGAGCCATATTGCTGTTCATAAAACATTATTAAGGAATTTTGGATTTGGTGCAAGCAGGGAGAAATGGGATATAAGAAGGGAGGTAGCAATGAAACAAAACAGATGAGAATGAGTTCTGTTGGGAACAGTGACCAGAGAAATGATCAGTGGTGAGGAAGCTAAAGAGTTTTCAAAAATAGTGGTAGATATTTGTGTTTCTGATGTATAGAAATGCTTCACCACTTAAAGCATCACTAAACTTTGCTATACATTAAAGACTTTAGATGCAATTGTTTTTGGTAAATAGTTTGGGGGGGGAAATGTGGAAAAGTGACTTGGTTTTCCTTCTGGATGAGTGTGCTAACACAGAGAGCAGTTATCCATGAGAGGAAGAATTCAAGTCAGAATGGGTGGAGCAACAGCCACTGGTGTTGTTCATTGCTCTGATATAATCATTTGACTTATTTACCAGAGGAATCTTATTCTTTCTTTCAAGTCTTAGATTAATGTTGCATCTTCTGTGACATTCTGTGCGGCTCGTATAAATCAACCTAATATCTTCCTCCAGTGCTTTTTCCACTTTACCTTGTATGTCATGCATATTATTTTTAATGCCTTTATAATTTTAAATTTTCATGCCTAGTTTCCGACTAAACTTTATAGTTCTTAAGAGTGGGAACTAATTATTGCCATCGCTGTGTTCCCAGGCTCTTTTATAGTTATAGCTGAATAATTATTTGTTGAATACATGAGTGCATGAGGACCCTGGTCTACCATTCCTATCCTAATCAGATTCACTAATGGGTAGCTTATTCCTAACCAACCCATTTCAAGTGTTTTCAACTTGCAGGGTTTTCATACACCACCTAGTGTTCTTATAAGCAGATACTACCCTGCTCCTACCTCATTAGTATGAAGTACTCACAGATAGTTCAAGTGAAAATGGAACCATGGTCACAGTTATTGACTAAATCATATTATTGTTCAAGAGAAACATCAATATTATCTAATGTTTATCATTTAATATTATCTAATATATGTAATTTTAAATACTTAATATTATCTACCACCTTGTAGAAACTTTGCAGAGGTTAACTCATTTAATCTATAGATGCTATGATTATCTTCATTTTTTAGATGAAGAAATTGAGACAGAGAGGTTAAAGAGCTTGCCCAAGGTTATACAGAAAGCAAGCAAAGAATCAGGGACTCATCCCAGAGTCTGTACCTTTAGAGATCTGTGTCTCAACCACTACATTATATCACTTTATAGTTGACTGTAGTGTCACAAGATTTTGAGTCAGTCTGTTCTAGGCTCATCTGTGAAAAGCGAGTCCACCAGGATTTGTTTGCAAGAGAGATTTTTTTTAAGCTAAAAAAAACAGTAGTAGAAAGATTTCTGTATGGCTGCCTAGGAGAGTTAGAAAAGACTGCAGAAGATAGCATTCTGCCTATCTCGGGTAATAGTTTCCCAGCAGGGGCAATGAACTTTTGCCTGAGGCTTATAGAAAGAGGAACTCTAGGCTGAAAATAAAAAGTTGTTTGCACAAGAGAATCTCAGAGACACAAGGCATAAGTGGTTCTCAAGAATCCAAATGATAAATCAGTAAAAAGTTAACATTTGTCTCGCTTTTGCATAAAGCATAGTAGGAATGAACTTGTCTTGCAAGTGTGAATTGTGCTTTGGAAACTGCAAATAATTAAATATTTTATAGCCTAGATGAGGGATGAGGGTGGTAGGAAAGGGAGCCAGATGATAAAGGCTCTGCATCTTATGTAGTAAACATGAAAATGTGTCTTTCAGGTAAAAGGAACCACTGAATAATTTTTAACAAGGACATGTTATAATGCAACTTGCCTGATGAATCTCCAGGACAGAAGTGATGAATAGAAGGACTAAGAGTCAGTGAGGCAGCTGGTGAGTGTTCAGCTAAGGGATGACCAATTCCTTAGTGAGAGGGAAGCTAGTGGGATAAGAGGTGAGGGATTTAAGAAATATGGAAGTAGGAGAATTGTTTCAACCTTGTGATTGCCTGGATGCTGAAACTATGTTCACTTGAAGAAGAACACTTTTACATTTCTAGCTAGATGATGAATAGATGGTGGAACTTACATATAATGCCAGCTTCCCTTCCCTTCTAGCCTAAAATATTCAGCATTGTAGATTTCCTTTTCTCTAAAAGATTCTTCAAATTACTTAGAAATAACCTGCACATGGAGAATTATCATTTGCTGTGTTAGTGAAATGATCTGTAGGGTGCCAACTTTGTGATAGATTCACCACAAATAATACAGTTACTATCATGTGTCAGATACCATATATGACATTATTGCTAACTATTGCAAAAATCCTGCAACAGTTTTTTTTTTTTTTTTTGCTTTTACAGATATGGAAAAGGAAGATACAACAGGTAATAGCTTGTTAATGTCATATGCTGAGAAAGGGTGGGTGGAGTCAGTATTTAATTCCTATGCTTGATGACCTTGCTTACAACTTCATAAGCCATGTGCCATTCTCTAGTACCTGAAATTGTTTTTTAAAACATGATGAAATAAAGGCAACTTACATATTAATTTGTTTTCTAAGATTATCTAAATAAATTCTATAGAATCCATTCACTAAGGTATCTATAAACATCCAAAATAAAGAATAATATAAATTATAGATTATTTATCAAAAAATTATCTGCTACATGTCAGAAATCAAAGGCTTCATCTTGATGACTTTTGTTTGTTTGCTTTTGAATCTGTGAAGTTCAATATAGTTATATAGTTATTGGTTATTTTCTAAAAGTTTCCTGTCTTGTTTGGCCACTCCTTTTCCTTTTCTGGAAAGAGAAGGGTTTTGTGGACTTTTTTTTTCACTGTACTAATTGACATTTCTGTATTGCCACCTTTGTCATTTCCATGCCTGATACATGAAAAACAAAATCAAAACCAAGTAAGGGTGCAGTGGCTCACTCCTTTAATCCCAGCACTTTGGGAGGCAGAGGCGGGTAAATCCCTAAGGTCAGGAGTTCAAGACCAGCCTAGCCAACATGGTGAAACCCTGTCTCTATTAAAAATACAAAAATTAGCTGGGTATGGTGGTATGTGCCTGTAATCCCAGTTACTCGGGAGGCTGAGGCAGGAGAATTTCTGAAACCTGGGAGGAGGTGGTTGCAGTGAGCCAAAATCGCAGACACTACACTCCAGCCTGGGTAACAAGAGTGAAACTCCGTCTCCCAAAATCAACAACAACAAAAAAAACAAAACAAACAAACAAATAAAATAAGTAAATCAAGGAAGGTTACCACTGTGTCATTCTTTAGATCCCAAGTTACCGCCAATATATACCTTCTCTTATCTTTCACAGCCTTCTTATTTCTTTTTAATATATTATGTCCATGCTTTTTAGTTGTACTTAGTAGAAAAAATAGGGAGAAGTATTTCCAGTCCATCTTCCTGGAAACTAAAGTCTTATAAAGTTATTATATAAATATGTTTCAGACAGTGAGTTAAAAAAATATCATTTCCCTTCGTGACTAAGTATTGCTCATTAGCTTGTGTCAAGGTCTCTTACGAAGTTTTAAAGCTGTCTGTCTAAGAAACAGTCATCTGAGGGCTTGAAAGAAATTGAGGATCCACTTCTGAGTTGTTTCACTCACATGGTTGGTAAGCTTGTGTTTCATGTTAGCAGGAGGCCTCACTTCCTCACACATGGGCCCCTCCAGAGGCTGTTTCAGTGTTCTGTTGTCATCACAGATGGCTTTCCCCCAGAGCAAGCCATTTCAGTATGAGCAAAGCACAAGCAGCAAGGACTCAAATGACTTAGTCACAGGACACACACATAGTTATTTCCAAATATTTTATTGGTTACATAGGTCTCCACACTTTATCATAGAGGCAACTACACACCCCATAAATACCAGAAGATGAGAGTTACAGTGGCGATTTTTGGATGTAGGCTACCACATGTGTTTTTAGTAGTCTTTGAAGCATGCTTACTTCTTAGTATACCAAGGAAAATGATTTTTCAGAATTGCTTTGTTTCGTTCCCCAGCCAGGGAATCTTTGATTTTGGTTTCTTTTAATATAAAACATACATATTTCCTATTAGTTTGGATATGTAGTTTGAATCTATAAGTTTAGACCTAGGGATCTGCATTCCATAAGATTGGTTTTATGGATTCTATTATTCTTATGGTCTTAAGGATTCTATAGTCTTATGTTCCTATTGGACTTATGGTTTCTAAGTCATCTCAGTTGGATAAAGCTGGAAATCTGTGTACATATTTGCATGTACATACAGCTGGAAATCTGTGTATATGTTTGCATGTACACACACAAATGCATATGGATACCTATTAAGATAAAATCATTCATAATTTACACTATTTGGATTCATGATGAGGACACGGGACTTTTACTTAATATCACATATATTACTCAGTTTATCTTTTCTTCCATGTCAAAAATAATCTACCAACAATGTAATTACTAAAACAAATTTAAATTTTTTACAATTTTTTTCCTTGAGATATATCCTACTAGAGATACGGGAAAATTATTGCATTTTAGATTCAATTCAAATAGTTTCTGTGTGGTGCTAATTATGCATCTATCAGAGGATGTAGTTTTTTTTTTTTTTTTTTTTTTTTTTTGTTTTTTACTTTAGACTCTTTAAAGGTTGCTTTTAGGTATTTTATTGTTATGTTAAATATTACTACATAGTTAGAAAGTAAATCTTCAAGATAAACTATATTTAGGGAAATTTACCTTCTGTCACTGTCTGCTTAACCTTAATTCTTTTCTTCCCCAACAGAGGATCATTGAATAGATATTTGGTTTTTGTTTTCATTTTTTAAAAATAAGCAAATATGAAGGCTTATGCTCATTCTCCACTGTTAAGGAGAAAATCACAGGACAGAATGCAAAACTTTTCCCTTCTTTGTTATTTAATTTAATAACATACACACAAGATCATTTCACAGCAGTATATTGAGATATTTCTTATTCTTTTTTAGAAATGCATAATATGTGTAGATGTATAGAAAACATAGGTGAATAATGCCCTTTAGGATAAAGGGCTTTTTTAAAAAAAAGTAAACTAAAATGACATTCTAATTAACATAAAAACATATTTCTTGAAACAGGAAAGTAGATGTTTCTTTCTCATTAAATATCATATTTTTCAGAAAGAAAATTAAACCTAAGATTATGTTAATAAAATATTAAAAATTTAACAGTAACAGTATTTTAATAATAAAATAGATGTTAATGCTTCTAGAAAATATTAACAAGAATTGTTAAGGCTAAACACTTTAATTTCTTGTAGTATTCTGGTAACACTTTCTTTCAAAATTTGGTCTCCTGTTTCTTTTAAGATATTCAGATTTATAACTTTTAGCATCTCATTGCCTTAACCCAAAGTATAATTACAAGTAAAATCATAGCTGAATTTTCAGAATAACCTATTTCGTTTCCTAGTAAATTGAAATCTTAGAAACAGCAGATGGATTATATGGGCTAGAATAGAAAATCATGATACCCTCAGATGTAAGAAATACAAAATTATCTGAACATTTGTATTTAGATAGACAAACAAATAACATGTTGCAGGGTCAAAAATGTAATCATTGATACTAATATATGGTACAACATGTCTACTGAACTCAATCCTATTTTGTGAGGCATTATTTTTGTAACTATTAAATGATGTTTATTCAACTCAACCTTATTTTCCCCCTAAATTAATGAGAATTTTATATTAAAGTACTGATAGATGATTATATAATTTGTACTTCCATTTTTTGTTCTAGGATGTTTCCTTTTTTATTTCTAAACATAAAAACCTTTTCTTCAAAAACACATTGTTAACCGTTAAAATGCCACTATACAAATGTGATATTGTTCAGAAGTTAAATTTATTTGAATTATTTAGTGGTAGACTGATATTTCAATGAGAGATAATGCAAGCTTTTTTTTTTCTCTTGCTTCATAACTCCTCACCGCTGACAATTTTTGTCATCTTGTTGCAGAAGTATAAGACCAACATGTAAACTGTAATATTTTCCATCTTGAGTTTATTGTTAAAGTGAATTTATAAGAGATTATATCCAGTGATAATAGGCTTCATATATTCTTCTTAATTCTATTTTTATAAATAAATTTTTATGACCTTCCTCAGCTAAAGCCCCTCCTTTTGTGCATGGACTTCCAACTCTCACCTGCCAACTATGTGGGGGACATTATACTTGGAAAGGAAGAAATTAGACTATTGGAAGTATAGAATGAGAAATTAAAAATTGAAATTAAATTGTATCTCTTATAATAGCATAAAAATATGAAAGATTTAGGAATTTCTACATTAAAAATTACAAACATTGTGAAGAAATATTATTTAAAAACCTAAGTAAATGGAGACATATACCACATTTGGGGATTGAAAGAAAAATATATGTTAAAATATCAAATTCTCTTCACAATAATCTATAGAATCAACACAAGCCCAACCAAAATCCCAGTCTTTTTTTTGTTTTGGTAGAGATTGACCACTTAATTATATAATTTCTATGAAAAACAAAACAAAACAAAAAACAAACACAGAAGAGCCAAAACAATTCTGAAAAAAAAAAAGAAAAAGAAATAAACTGTAGGACATGAACTATTAGATTTTAAGATTTCCTATAAATGAAGATATTTTCAGGAAAATAAAAGCTGAGAAAATTCAAGGCAGGATTGTTTTGGAGGAAAAAGGACAAACACATCAATTAAAGAATACAGAGTACAGAATTAAACCCACATATGAATTTATTAATTTTTAAACATGTGCCAAAGTATTTCAAAATGGAAAGGATTGTCTTTTGAACAAAAATGGCTGTAATAATTAAATTCATATGAAAAAAGGAAACTTTACCCTTAATTCACATTACATACAAAATTTCTTTGAATGAAATAGACGTCAAGAAAAGCCAAAAGTGAAATAATTTTAATAAGAACATAAAAGAAAAATGATTGCACCTGGAGTTAGGCAAATGTTTATTAGAACAACAAAAAGCCCAAAAAATAAAGGGAAAAATTAAGAAATTAAACTTCATCAAAGGCACTAGGAAAAACATAAGCCATATATTTACAGAAAATACTTGCGAGACATGTATCTGATAAAGGACTTGTAAACCAGACTATAGGAAGAACTCTTACAACTCAGTAAGAAGAAAAACACCTCATTAAATTATAGGGCTAAAGATGTGAACAAAAGAGCATATGTAGACAGCAAATAAACTCATGAAAAGATGCTAAGCATCATTAGAAAGGAAATGCAAATTAGACACATTGAGATACCTCTACACACCTGCTAAGATGCTTAAATTTAGAAATACTGGCAATTCCTAATCCTGGAGATAGTGCAGAGCAACTGGATCTCTCATACCTTGTTTTGGGAATGCTGTATGGTACAGCACTTTGGAAAACAGTTTGACTTTTTTTTATGAAGACAATTATACACTGAACATAGGAACCAACAATTTCACTTCTAGGTATTTACCCCCGAAAAATGAAAAGATACATCTATATAAAGACCTATACACAAATAATTATGGTAATTTTATTCATAATTATCCCAAACTAGAAACAACTCAAATGTCCATTAACATGTAAATGGCTAAACAAACTATAGTACTTCCACACAATGAAATAATTCTCAGTTTCAAAGGACATGAACTACTGATGTATACAGCAATATATATGAATCACTAAAGCCTTTTGCTAAGAGACAGAAGCCAGATTTATAAGGCTATATGTTTTATGATGGCATTTATATGACATTCTGTAAAAGATAAATCTATAGAGACAGAAAGCAGTTTAGTGATTTCCAGTGGCTTTGGATAAGAGAAAGATATAACTTTGGAGAGTTGGAAATATATTTTGTTTATGATATGGTTTCACTATCACATTCAGTTCATTGAACTGCACACTTTTAAAAAGGTACATTAAATTAAAATAACCATAATTCTTTTAAATTGGGGAAGGTGTTTCTGATCACCTGTGATATATATTTTGTATAGCCTTCCTTGTTTATTTATGATTATGGACAATTACCATTTTTACTTCAGACTGCAGAAGAATTCTAAAGGTAGATATTATATTTCCTATCATTTGGGAACTCATAAAATATGTCATTGTAATAATGCATTTCACTATTGTCAAGGACTCATGTTATATTATGAAAATCAGCAGTGTAATGAATGCTTTTGGGGTGATGACACTACATATTTTTGTTATTTAAAATCGTTATTTTGTGGGGGCAAGGGGAAGGAGAGCATTAGGATAAATATGTAATGCATGTGGGGCTTACAACCTAAAATTAAAAATAAAGTCAAAATATTTCTCTTTGAAAGGACATCTGAAAAATGCTGAGGTGATGATAAAGCAAAAAAAGTAATAATTTTTAATTCTTTTTTTGAAAAACTGAAGTGCATTTCATGAAAAATAATCTTTTAAGTGCTATTAGAAGTTTTTTTTTTTTCCCCAAGTGTTTCTAACCTTTAAGCATTAAGGAAGCTAATGTGTTCACCAAAAAGTAGCCCGATGCATATTTAAGATCACCTCCAGTGTTAAATCTCTCTTCTGCAAGTATTGACTTGTTAAATCAGATATTGCAGAATATATTGATTCTCAATATTTGGATAGATATGCCACAGACATTTCTTTGCTTCCTGGTACTAAAAATATTTCCCTTTCCCTTATTTTCTAACATGAAACTTTAAATAGTATCTCAGTGCTTTGTTATTCATGCCTATGGTATGAAATACCTCATAGAAAAGTATCATGGTTAGTCTTATTAACAAGATATAAAATCTTGTTCACAGTTTAAACAAGAATGATGCATAATATATCAATCACTGGTGAGAAAATGACACACTTCTTGTTTAGGGTTGGATTTATTCTTTGATGTAGCTAGAATACTCTTTAGTAAAAAGCCCTACTTGTTATCACTAACAAAGTTTGAGCAAGAGCATGTAAATTTCCAACAGTATTACTTATGACGAATAAGATACCCTATGAGGGGTTAAGACCTAGACATTTACTCAGTTTCTTCCCTGAACATTTCCTTTAAATGTGAAGGAGAAAAGATTTTGTGATTTAACTAAGTATAGGACTGCAACTGTCTTCTTAGCCTGTTAGGCAAGATAAATAATTTAGAATATGTGTTGCAAGTGACAAAAAATAAAACTAGAAAAATATGTAACATGTAATCAAATGTGGCCTAAACTTTAACCCTATTATCATAAAATATCAGTAGCTTTCAATTTGTATTGTCACAAACTCATAATAGTAAAAACTAAGCACCTGCCTTGCTTCTAGCACTGCTGCCCACCCGCCCAAAAGTGATGTTTTCTTTCATTGCCCCTAATTGTACCATATGACAATTCCTAAACCAATTATAAGGCCAGAAAACTTAGTTAATTGCAATATTCACTTCCAGAGAAGGGTGAAATCTACCATTGTGGCAGCACATAGACTGAATATATTCCCTATAACAGCAGTCTCCAAACCTTTTGGCACCATGGACCGGTTTCATGGAAGACCATTTTGCCACAGACTGGGGTGGGTTTCGGGGGGGATGGTTTTGGAATGATTTAAGTGGTTACGTTTATTGTGCACTTTATTTCTATTATTATTACATTGCAATATATAATGAAATAATTATACAACTCACTATAATGTAGAATCAGTGGGAGCCCTGAGCCTGTTTTCCTGTAACTAGATGGTTCCATCTAGAGGTGATGGGAGATAGTAACAGATCATCAGGCATTAGCTTCTCATAAGGAAGGCCTGCAGCCTAGATCCCTTTCATGAGCAGTTCTCAATAGGGTTGACCCTCCTATGAGAATATAATGCCGCTGCTGATCTGACAGGAGATGATGCCCAGGCAGTAATGCCACTGCATTGGGAACCCCTGCTCTGGAGGATATTCCCCAGAGGTTATCAGTCAGAAGTTGCAAGAAATGATGTGAAAACAGCAGTTAACTACTCTGGGCACTTACTATGTGCTAGGCCATTTTATAATTGGATTACAGGTGGTTTTAGTTTACTTAATGTTCAGAAAAACCCTATGAGAGAGATCTTTTATTACCATGAGCAAACTGACAATTGAAGAATATAATAAGTTGCCTGAGGTTGTATAGATAGCAACAGAACTTCTATTTTAACCCAGGCAATCTGGCTCCAGAGGCAAAATATCTAGATTTTTTCTGGAAGGTATAGTGTAAAAGTTATGTATAAAAAGAACATATTCATTTCTAATACAATACAGAAAGAAGGGAAAAGAGTGAGGGAATTAGTAAGGCCTTACATCAGATATAAATTCATAAAAGCCCAGGAATAAAGGAAAGACCAGAATAATGAAGTGTACTCTGTAATCTCACTTCCCCAACTAATTCACATTCTACTGTTGGGAATAATCTCCATTCCTTTACTCAGGAAATTTATTAAACTTTCATTGTGATACAGACCAAATTGCTCTTGGAGAGGTTTGCGGAATAAAAAGTTAAGCAGGATTTACACCATTTAAGGGTAGAGTCATCACCCACATTCTGGATCAGTCAACATCTGGAGATGAAGCAGCTGAAGAATAAGTTAGTACCAGAATTCAACCTCCCTAGGAGATAGCATGGCATACCTATTGTGGGACCAACAAAATTAAATCTAATTACAAAGGTTAAATTTGTTTCATGTAGGAAACATTTATATCTCTCAATTACTAATGTCTCTGACAAGTTTTCAAGGTATGTTATAATCTAATACTGTCTTTGAAATTCTTTGTTACCTCTAGCCCCAGAATATAGAATCTGTTCCACTTAGGTCAAGCTCCTCATTCACCCTTCAATAGATCCTAGCAATATCCACTTTGATGACTTATCTTGTTTTTAATTTTTTTTTCTTGGACTGCATTTGCTTGGTCTATTCAAATTCTATGATTTTTGAGGCCCATTGGACATCTCTAATTCTGTTAGATTTAAATTGCTTTTAAATATGTCTGTTCCTACTGTCTTACAGTATCTATACTTCATGCCATGCTGTGTATTACTTATAATAATGCAGGGGTAGCTTGAGAATAGAAATAATGTTTTATATGTAATTTTTATTCCTTCCAAATAAATTTCTGGGAAAACTGTTAAATTTAATAGGTAAAAGACCTTAATTATAAAATGCAACATGCATCTCAAAGTGTTTTTATCTTGATACTTTGGAAATTAATCATCATGATAATCATAAAATATATATAAAATATAACTATGTATGTCTCACTAAGTCATCAAATATTAATACATAATTTTGTTTAAGATTTTTCATGAAAAATATGAAGCAAATTTTTCTACTTTCTTGAAAGTAGAATGCTATACATACATTTGAAATCTACTTTTTTGTCTCCTCAGTTCCTTTACAATTTTATTATGTATTTACTATTATTTCAGAACATGACTATTGTAAAAATGAGATTATTTAATTCATATAGCATTTATTTTATGGTTTTACCACAAATATAGTTAGCTAGCTAGCAAGATAGATAGATTTGTGGTAATATATCTATATATTTATTGTATAGATATCTATTCACACACATATATCACATATATCTATTCATATGATATAATATATACACATGTATCTATTCATAGATTATATATAATATATATTATATATGTTATGTACTTTTACAGTACTTATGATCTGAAATGAAATGAGATCTACGCACACACAGATACATATATGCATATACCTATTTATATATATATGTTATGTATATCTATATGAATAAATAAATGTCTTTATATCACTTAGATACTTGAATAATATATGTATACATAATATATGTGTACATATATGTATACATATACATATCAGGTGTGTTTTTCTAAATTTCTCTTCTCTTTTTACTATTTCAAACAATTCTACACCTAACATTTGTTACAACTCTCGTTGTGTCGATGTTGCAAGTGTTTCTAGAAGGACAATGACTAACAGAGTTGTATAGTTACAAGCATTGCAAATATATCTTTCTCAAACTATGTATTTACTTTTAACTCTATGGGGTAATTTTATTTGTCTTCTTTAAAAAACTCTTTGCATTGATGTCATAACGTTGCTTTCACATATTTTCTTATAAATGTCTCAATATTTTCATTTCCCGTATAGGTGTTTCACCCATCTGGAATTTATTTCAGGCATGGTAAAAGGTAGGCATCTAATTTATCACTCTCCATATTGAGATCCAGTTGTCCTAGCATCATTTATAGGAAGAGACACCTTTTCTTTGCTGATGCATTAACACTTCTTCTGCCAAGACCACCTTTCAATATATTCGGAGATCTGTTTGTATCATATTCCCATTATTTTTATTTTTTGGTCTTTTACTGTCTCTCTGTTTTGTAGCAAAATAGATATACATTTGACTAACACTACTTTGAAACTATATTGTTTTAATTAGTCAATACATTTTGAACTCTGATGGACAAGTTTCTGTTGCTTATTACTTTTCAGTATTGTCTTGGATACTCTTGTATTCCTTTATAAGCCTTTTAGATAGCTTGGTAAGAATTGTTAAAAACCCTGCTGAGATTATTTTTGGAACTTCATTAAATATATCACTTCATTTAGGGAGAATTGTTATCTCCAAATAGGCAACACTTGACAGTGTTATTTCTAGATATGTTATCTAAACTTAGATCTATATAATAGGATTTTAAAAATTATATTATCTAAGTTGTTGTTCCTTATGTTATCTAAGTCAATGAATTTTTATTGACTTTTGTACATAGATTCTATAGCTAAAAATACTGCTGAAACATCTCATGAATCTCCATGATTTTTGCTGATTCTTTTGGATTTTCTGTTATAAGAATGAATGATCACTGTTTTGTTTTTTCAGCTTTGGATCCTTAAACCTCATTTTCTTTCACTAATTGATTGCATTAATAAGAATATTCTCTTAATATAGTTTTGAAAAGGTATGCCTTCCTAGGAAGCAACTCTTTTTTCCAAATGTATTTTTGAAATGTAGTTCATAGTAATTTCATATGACTACTGTCTTTTATTATGTTGCTTTTTATTTCTAACATTACTTTTTACTTTTTATTGAAGAATGATTTACATCAATGATGTATATCAATATATCAATCATATGTGTATGCTTTGATGAATTTTTACATCTGGATACAGTCTTTTAAATATCACACAGAACAAGGTATAAGATATTTCAGCTCCCCAGGAAAAATCCCTTATTCCTCTCACAGCCAATACTATCCCTCTACACACTAAGGTAACTGTTATTTGGACTTCTAATACCATAGATTTGTTTTGTTTATTCTTGAACTTCATATAAAGAGAAATACAAAAATAAATAATTTTGTCAAATTTCTTTCATTCAACATTTTATCTGTGAGATTATTTATAAATGTTTCATGCAAAACTAATCCCTTTAAAAAAAATCTGGCGAGGCATGGTGGCTCATGCCTGTAATCCCAGCACTTTGGGTGGCTGAAGTGGGCGGATCACCTGAGATCAGAAGTTTGAGGCCAGCCTGGCCAACATGGCTAAACCCTCTCTCTACCAAAAATGCAAAATTAGCCAGGCGTGGTGGTGGGCACCTGTAATCCCAGCTACTCAGGGGGCTGAGGCAGGAGAATCATTTGAACCCAGGAGGCAGAGTTTGCAGTGAGCTGAGATCTCACCACTGCACTCTAACCTGGGCGGCAGAGCAAGACTCTGTCTCAAAAAAAAAAAAAAAAAAATCTTTGTAATTGCTATGTAATATTGCATCTCATTCCTTCCAATCAATTTTGATGAATACTTGTTTGATTTTCAGTTTTTCATTATTATGAATAAGGCTGCTACAATCTTTTAATGGACACATTAACTAATTTATCTTGAGTATATCCTCAAGAGCGCAATTGATGAATTATAAAAATAATAAGTTATATGAAGGTTTCACTTTTTAGGTACTGCTAAATTTTTAAGTGGCTGAACCTATTTAAAATCCTGCCAGAAATATGACAGTTCTATATGTCTACATTCTTGGCATTCACTGGAAACTACTAGTCTTTTAAGACTAGTCTAAGCATTTCCTGAGGCCTAATGAGGTTGCACATATTTTCACATACATATTGGATACTTTTATAAATATATTTTATTCAAGTGCATTTACTGCAAGTCTGTGACTTTCCTTTTCGCTTTCTTATTATCATTTCATGAGTAGAGATCAATTTTTGTTTTTCTTTTATGGTTGTTATAACCCTTATTTTTTAAATATTGCTATTTCAAGGCCATGAGTGTGTGTTGTTGCACTAGGCTTTCTTCTAGCTGCTAAATACAAAGGTATTTATAACTAAATATACTAAATATAAAGGTATTTATAACCAAATATAAATATAAATACCTTTATATTTAGTTCAAATATTCATCTGAAATTAATTTTTAGGCATGATTTGAGGTAATGAACACAGGGGTTTTTTTGATGGATATTTAATTGACTGAACACACACCATTCTTTTGTAAAGAATGTTCTTTCCTCACTGAATTACAGAGTTTTTGGTTTTTGTCATAAATCAAGTTACTTGATATGTGTGGGTCTATTTACAGTCTCTCTTCTGTTCCTGATAATTTACTTTTCTAAACTTATGCCAAAATCATTCTACCTTAAATAAATAATATTAAAAAAATCTGGATATCAAGTATAGAAATTCTTCCCCATTGTTATCTCTCTAAAATAATTTAGGTTTCTTGTTTTCTTAATTAGTTTTACCATAAACGTTTCTCTTTCATGAGTGTTTTTAAGGAGGATTGTTCCTGATTTACCCATCCTTTTTACGCTTTTCAAATTTTTCTATTTTTTTCCAACTTTTATTTTAGGTTCAGGGAGTACGTGTGGAGATTTGTTACATGGTAAATTTTGTGTCACGGGGGTTTGGTGTACAGATTATTTTGTCACCTTGGTAATGAGCATAGTACCCAATTGCTAGTTTTTAGATCCTCACCCTCCTACCATCCTCCACCTTCAAGTAGGCCCTGATGTCTACTGTTCCCTTCTTTATGCCCATGTGTACTCAATGTTTACAAGTGAGAATATGTGGTATTTGCTTTTCGGTTCTTGCATTAATTTGTTTAGGCTAATGGCCTCCAGTTCCATCCATGATGTTGCGAAAGAGATGATTTTGTTCTTTTTTATGCTGTATATATACCACATTTTCTTTATCCAGTTCACAACTGATGGGCGCCTAGGTTGATTCTATGTCTTGGCTATTGTGAGTAGTGCTGTGATGAACATACACATGCATGTGTCTTAGGAGGCCATTATCCTAAGCAAATTAAGGGTAAAATAATTTATATTTTGGGAGATATATGCTCAATAATAGAATTGCTTGATTGGATGCTAGTTCTGCTTTAAGTTCTCTGAGAAATTGCCCCACTGCTTTCCACAGAGGCTGAACTAACTTACATTTTGACTAGCAGCACAGATGTGTCCCTTTTTCTCTGTAACTTTGCCAGCATCTGTTATTTTATTTTTATTTTTAGTTATAATCATTCTGACTGGTGTGGTGTCGTTTTTATTTACATTCCTTTAATGATGAGTGATGTTGAGCATTTTTCATATGATTGTTGGCCACATGTATGTCTTTGCCTATTTTTTTTTTTTTTTGAGACAGAGTCTCGCTTTGTCACCAGGCTGTAATGCAGTGGTGCGTTCTCAGTTCTCTGCAACTTTCAACTCCCTGGTTCAAGTGATTCTCCTGCCTCAGCCTCCTGAGTAGCTGGAATTACAGGCATGTGCCACCACACCCAGCTAATTTTTGTATTTTTAGTAGAGACCAGATTTCACCATGTTATCCAGGATGGTCTCCATCTCCTGACCTCATGATCTGCCCGCCTCGGTCTCCCAAAGTGCTGGGATTATAGACCTGAGCCACTGTGCCTGGCCCCTTTACCCTTTTCTAAATGGGATTTTTTTAGTTTTTGCTTGCTATTTTGTTTAAGTTTCTTATAAATTCTGAATATTTGACCTTTGTTGGATGCATAGGTTACAAATATTTTCTCTCATTCTGTAGGTGAGTTGTAACCAACTTTTTTGGCACCAGGGACTGCTTTCATGGAAGACCATTTTTCCATGGATTGTGGTGGGGATGGTTTCAGAATAAAACTGTTACACCTGAGATTATCAGGAATTAGATTCTCATAAGGAGCACACAGCTTAGATACCACACATGTGCAGTTCACAATAGGGTCTGAGCTCCTATGAGAATCTAATGCCGCCACTGATCTTGAGGCAAAGCTCAGGCAGTAATGCTCACTCGCTGTCAAAGATCAGTTGGATGCAGGTGTGCAGCTTTTGTTCTGGGCTCTCTAACCTGTTCCATTGGTCTATGTGCCTGTTTTGTAGCAGTATCATTCTGTCCTGGTTACTGTAGCCTTGTAGTATAGTTTGATTTTGGGTACTGTGATGCCTCCAGCTTTGTTCTTTTTACTTAGGAATTCTTTAGCTATTTGGGTACTTTGGGTTCCGTATAAATTTTAGGACAGTTTTTTCTAGTTTTCTGAAAAACGTATTTGGTAGATTGATAGGATCACTTTGGGGGACTGTCGCAAGTTTAACAACATTGATTCTTCTTATTCATAAGCATGGAATATTTTTCTATTTGATGGGGTTGTCTCTGATTGCTTTCCACACTGTTTTGTAATTATTCTTGTAGAGATCTTTCACTTCCCTGTTAGCTGTATTCTTAGCTATTTTGTTATTTTTGTGGTTTTTATGAATGGGTTGCATTCTTGACTTGGCTCTTAACTTGGATGTTATTGGTATATAGAAGTGCTACTAATTTTTGTGCATTGATTTTGTACCTTGAAACTTCACTAAAGTTATGTATCATATCTATGCTTTGGGCAGAGAGTATGGAGTTTTCTAGGTATTAAATCATGTCATCTTCAAAGAGAGATAGTTTGACTTCCTCTCTTTTTATTTGGATGCCTTTTATTTCTTTCTTTTGCCTGATTACTCTGGCTGGGATTTCCAATACTGTGTTAAATAGGAGTGAGTAGAATAGGCTACTTTGTCTTGTTCTGGTTCTCAAGGTTAATGCTTCCAGCTTTTGCCTGTTCCATATGATGTTTACTGTGAATTTTAATATAGATGGCTCCTATTACTTTGAGGTATACTCCTTCAATGCCTAGTTTGTTGAGGGTTTTTAACATGAACGAATATTGACTTTTATCAAAGCCTTTTCTGCTTCTATTGAGATATCGTGTGGTTTTTGCTTTTAGTTTTGTTTATGTAATGAATCACATTTATTGAATTACACATGTTGAACCCAAATGATGCTTCCAACCCAGGAATAAAGCCTATCTACTCATGGTGGGTTAGCCTTTTGGTGTGCAACTGGATTCAGCTTGCTAGTATTTTGTTGAAGATTTTTGCATACATCAGGAATATTGCTTGAGGTATTCTTTTTTAGTTGTGTGTCTGCCAGGTTTTGGTATTGTGATGAAGCTGGCCTCATAAAATTAGTTAAGAAAGAGTCCCACCTCTTCAATTTTTTGGAATATTTTCAATAAGATTGGTCTCATCTCTCTTTTGTATATCTGGTAGAACTTGAACCAGCTACAAATCTATCTGGTCTAGTGTTTTCTTGGTTGGTAAGTTTTTTTTCTTTCTTTTTTTTTAAATTGTTGATGGAATTTGGAAACCCATTATTTTTTTTTTCATGTTTTCAGTTTTTTTCTACTTCAAACTTGGGAGGTTGTATGTTTTTAGGAGTTTATCCACTTCTTTCATGCTTATCATTTGTGTGCATAGAAATACTTGTAATAGTGTCTGAAGGATTTTTGTATTTCTGTGGGGGGTAGTGATAATGTCCTCTTCATCATTTCTGATTGTATTTATTTGGATCTTCTCTCTCTTTTTGCTTTATTAGTCTAGCCAGTGGTCTGTCAATCTTAAAAAAAAAAAAGCCTTTGGTTTTGTTGATCTTTTGTGTAATTATTTGCATCTCAGTTTTCTTCATTTCAGCTCTGATTTTGGTTATTTCTTTTCTTCTGCCACCTGTGGGGTTGATTTGCTCTTGTTTTTCTGGTTCCTCTAGGCATGGTGCTAGGTTGTAGAGAGCATTCTAACTTTCTGATACGGGCTATTAACACTAAACCCTTTACTCAGCACTACTTTAGTTGTGTTCCAGAGATCGGGGTAGGTTCTGTCTTTCTTCTCATTAGTTTCAAATAATTTTTTTATTTCAGCCTTAACTTTATTGTTTACTCAAAAGTAATGCGGGAACAGCTTGTTTAATTTCCATGTAATTTTATGTTTTTGAGAGATCTTCTAGTACTGATTTATATTTTTATTGCACTGTGGTCCAAGCATATGTTTGGCAAAATTTCTGTTATTAATTTTGACAGAGTTTTTTCTGTCACCCAGGCTAGAGTGCAGTGGCATGATCTCAACTCATTGCAACCTCTGCCTCCTGGGTTCAAATGATTCTCCTGCTTCAGCGTCCCGAGTAGCTGAGATTACAGATGTGCATCACCATACCCAGCTAATTTTTGTATTTTTAGTAGAGACAGGGTTTCACCATGTTGGCCAGGCTGGTCTCGAACTCCCAACTTCAGGTGATCTACCCGCCTTGGCCTCCCAAAGTGCTGGGATTACAGGCGTGAACCACCGTGCCTGGCCAATTTCTGTTTTCTTTTTTTTTCTTTCTTTCTTTTTCTTTTTTATTTTTTTAACAATTGCTTTATGGTTGCATGTGTGTTTGATTTATAATATGTGCCATCTGCAGGTCAGAAGAATGCATATTCTGTCTTTCTTGGGTAGAGTGTTCTGTAGCTGTCTGGTAGGTCCATTTGATCAACTGTTAAGTTTACATCCTGAATGTCTTTGTTAATATTCTTCCTTAATGATCTAACACTGTCAGCGGGATGTTGAAGTGTCCAACAATTATCGTGTAATTATCTAAACTTTTTCTTAAGTCTCTAAGAACTTTTAAAATGAATCTTGTTGCTGCAATGTTGAGCACATATATATTTAGTATAGTTAAGTCTTCTCATCATTATATAAATGTTCTTTTTGTATTTTTGGATCATTGTTGGTTTAAAGTCTGTTTCTCTTTAATAACAATGGCATCACCTTCTGTTGTGTTGTTGTTATTGTTTTCTGTGTGCTTGGTAGAGTTTTCTTCATCTCTTTACTTTGAGTCTATGGGTGTCATTGCATGTGAAATAGGCCTCTAGAAGACCTCACACAGTTGGATTTGGTTCTTTATTCAGCTTGCTACCTTGTGCCTTTTAATTGGGGGCATTTAGCACTTTACGTTCTAGGTTAATATTGACATGTGCAAATTTGATCCTGTCATTGTGTTTTTAGCTGATTATTATGTAGCCCTGATTGTCTAGCTGCTACTTAAGTGAGTTTTTGTGGTAGCCAATAATGGCCTTTCATTTCCATGTTTAGCACTTCCTGAAGCAATCTTTTATAAGGTAGGTCTCTTGGTAACAAATTCCCTTAGCATTTGATTCACTGAAAAGGATTTTATTTACCTTTTGCTTCTGAAGCTTAGCTTGGCTGGATATGACATCCGTAGTTGGAATTTATTTTCTTTAAGAATGCTGTATGTGGATCCTCAATCTCTTCTGACTTGTAGGGTTTATGCTGAAAGGTCTTCTGTTAGCCTGATAAGGTTTATAGGTAATCTGCCCCTTCTATCATCCTTTAATATTTTCTCTTTTGTGTTGACCTTGGAGAATCTGATGACTATATGTCTTGGATGAAGTTTATGCCAGTGTGGGCCTATCTGCAGAACCTTTCCAACAGTTAGGTGGGATCAGTCAGTGAAAGAGCTGTGACAGTAGCTACTGGAAAGCACCCTAACTGGGCATCTGAGGCTGAGCTGCAAGTGAGCACACCCAGCCAGGAACTAGGGAGAGGCCTACAGACCGGGGTCACTCAAACAGACTGGCACAACTTCACAGGCAAGACAACTCTGCTCTGTCCAAATATGCACAGGCTGGGTTCTGTCTCTGCCACCTCTCTAAGCATCTCTCCCTGCCAGCTCAAATGCCCATGAGGGTTAAGGAGTCTCTTTCAGCTAGAATTCTGGAGGTCTGTGGTAAGAGTGGGCCATTATTTGACTATTCAACCCAACCCTTTCCTAGGAGACACAGGGGGCCAGGAATGAGTCCTGGTGCTTGGCAACCCTGTGCAGGGTTCCCATCTTTTCTTCCCCTTCAGCCTAGGGTCTGCATCCTCCCTCTGTCTGCTCTCAATGCCTTCCTTCCAACGATGTGCTCAGAGTGTGCCAGTTTCTTGAGGGTCTTTTCTGTTAGTGGGAGATGCTTTTCATGATTGGGTCTAGTTGGTCATCTTGGGCAACTTTTCTATTTTAATTATTTATACAGGTATCATTATTTCCTTTCTTCGGGTTTATATGTTACACTGGTTTTCTATCAGTGCTGTAACAAAATACTATAAATGTAGTGGCTTAAAGCCATTCACATTCACATTAAGTTCTGTAGGACAGAAATCTGAGTAAGTTTGACTGGTTCCCCTACTTACAAGGCCAAAATTAAAGTATTGGCTCACCTAGGTTATTATTTGGGGAAGAAATTTCATCTAAGCTGTTTCATGTTGTTTGCAGGAATCAGTCTCTTGTGGCTGTGGGACTGAGGTCTTCATTTCCTTGCTGTCTGTCAGCAGGGAGCCTCTCTCAGTACTTAATGCTAGCTGCATTGCTGTGATATTGCCCTCTTCATCCTCAGACCAGCAACAGCATGTCAAGTCCTTCTGGTTTTCAGATCTCTCTGACTTCTTCTGCTACATTTCTTATTCTGGAAAGTTTTTTACTTTTAGGGTCTCAGAAGAAAAAGAACACATGTTGTGCAATTTCATATGCATAAAACATTAGAAAAATAAAATGTGTGGTTATAGAAAGCAGGTCAGGAGTTGCCTGGGCCACAGGTGGTGTTAAGACTGATTGAACAGGGATATAAGAGAACATTCTGAGGTGATAGAAATCTTCTCTATCTTGATCATGTTAGAGAGTAAATGATGTGTGCATTTGACAAAATTATCAAACTGTGCACAAAAAATGGGTTTAATTTATAAAAATCTTGTATTTCAATAAAGTTGGTTTCAAAAAATATAGTTCTCCATTGTTTAGATGAGCAATGTCAAGTTTAGTCATTTGTTTCAGGAGATTTCTATGAATATAACAGAGAAGAAAGGTAGTTGATTACTATGCTCTAACTTTGTCTCATCTCTCTGCTGAGTCCCAGCAGAGAGAAAAGACACATGAAAATCATTATGAAAATCTGGAGTTCTGAGCATAACAAATACCTGTACTAGATTATGCATTTCCTAATCTAGCAATTTCTGTCTAAAATTTATCTTTTGAATTGTGCATTTGGAATAACTTTTGCTTAGTCGTAGTGGCTTTTATGGCAAGAAATGAATAGCATTTTAAGATAAGAATAGCTTCTGAAAGGGTGAATTTCAACTCTTCATATATGTTCTGCAAAATGTTTTACATTTTGTACTAGCTGTAATATTCATGAGTATCATGATCAGTGACAAATTTTGCCCCAGTAATTACCTTGTTATATTTTATGAATTAATTCTTTAAGAAGAGTTCCTTTGATTTGATGTATATAATCTGTAGACACTGCTCTAAATAGATTTGTTTAAATTTCTGAAATGGTAGTAAAACATATATAACATAAAATGTAACATTTTAACAGTTTTTAAGTGTCAGTTTCAGTGACATTAAGTAAATTCACACTGTAGTGCAACCATCACCACATCCATCTCCAGAACTTTTTCATCTTCCCAAACTGAAATTTCATGCCTATTAAACAATAACTCGCCAAGCCAGCTTCCCCCAGCTTCTGGCCACCACCATTCTACTTTATGTCTTCATGAATCTGTCTATCCTAGACAACTCATATAAATGGAATCCTGCAATATTTTTTGTTACTGGTTTATTTTACTTCATGTGATATTTTCAAATTTCATCCATATTGTAGCATATGTCAGAATTTTCTTCCTTTTCAGGCTGAATATTTCATTGTGTGTATATACCACATTTCATTTATTTGTTCATCCACTGATGGACTCTAGGATTGCTTCTCCCTTTTGGTTATTGTGAATAATGCTTCTGTGATCACTGATGTACAAATCTCTGGTCCACCCCCTGCTTTCAATTCTTTTGGGTCCATATTCAGATGTGGCATTGAATCATTGATCTACATGTGGCATGTAGATCATGTGGTAATTTTACGTTTAATTTTTTGATGAACAACCATTCCATTTTCCACAGTGGCTGCCCCATTTTGGATTGCCACCACACACAAGGATTCCAACTTCCTTCTTTGCCAACACTTATTTTATCTTGTTTTTGTGTGTTTGTGTGTGATTTTAAAAATATATGTTAGCCATTCTCATGGACATGAAGTGATATCTCATTGTGGTTTTGATTTGCATTTCCCTAATGCAAATCCCTAGTGATGTTAAGCACATTTTTATGTACTGATTAGTCATTTGCATATCTTCTTCTTGGAGAAATGTCTATTCAATCCTTTAGGCCAGTTTTAAATCAATTTTGTTTTTGTTGCTACTGAGTTGTAAGAGTTTTAAAATATATTCTGGATATTAATCTGTTATCACACAAATATGATTTGCAAATATTTTATTATACTATGTGGGTTGCCTTTTTACTCTGTTGCTTATGAGCTAACACACAAAAGTTTTAAAATTTGATATGTTAGATTTGAATGGTCTAATTTTTTTATTTTTAACGTGTTGCTACATATGATTTTAGTGTCATATCCAAGAAATTTTAAACAATTTATATATTCAGTTATATATATTTTATATATATTCAGTTCAATTAAAAATTTTATGTTTATTATATATAAATATGTTATAAAATTATACTATATAAATTAATATATAAAATATATAATGCATTATATATTTATATATAAAGGAATGTGAAGCTATTTATTGACTACTGTATACCAGTATTTACATTAAAGAATATACAGCTAGATAACATTTTGATCATTACGAAGTTATTGTTATTCTAGGCTTCTGCTAAACCAGTAATCCAAATACTGAAAAACAAATCAGTCTACATGTAAGGAATGAGTTGGGATAAAGGTAAAACATGCAGGGCAATTCTTTACATTTTAGAAATGTGTTCACCCATTTATGCCAGATGGTCCTAAACTGCCTTTTCTAACCTCATCTGATCAGGTTTCCATGAGCCAAGTCTGAGACATTCCACAAATCATGATGCTTTGGTAAATATAGTACAGGGATTTCAGCTTTTTCAAAAGGAAAGAGTTGTTAGAGGAATCTTTAAATATGTCTATTTGATTAAGTCTTGCTCAACCAATTGAAATGGGAAGATCTGTCTAGTTTCTTCTGAGTGGGGGAGGTTGTTGGTAGTAACCGGTCTTTTTTAAAGAAATTTTGAAAACAAACAATTGCATTTGTATGCCTATAGGTATAAATGTGGTTTCTAATGTGGATGCTTTTAAATTATCCAGTCAATTATAGAATCATCTGTTTAATTTGAAAGGTGACAGCTTCAGGAAAAATTTCAATTTAACTTGAAGTGATTTATTTCTTAGGTTGCACAGAATTATGGCATCCTAGGACCATGGACCTACCCATGGTTTTTGTTTTGGTGAAAGTTTAAAAATAAACCAAAAAAGAAAACCATTAAATTTGTATTTTTAGCATAAACACACAAAACAAAAAACTCAGAATGGTTCTTAGGCGTATGTGTTAAACACAAGTACTGATTGTATAATGACTATGGAAGTTTCCCTCAACATTAATAAAGCTGTTCTCTAGTGCAATGGACAAAATATGCCATGGTATCAAATGTTCTTTTCTGATAAAGGAAGCAACTACAGAAAGTTTCATTTATTTGTTCAAAGTAACGAATGTTATTGATGAAAAAAAAATCTCCTGACAAACCTCCCAATACTACTTTGAAAACAAACATATCAAACTTGATTTTCATTAGAATGTAGAGATTTCTTTACATTAGTAAATAAAAAACCAAGATCCTATATACACACACACACACACACACACACACACACATATATATACACATACATACATATATATATATATATATATATATACACACACACACATAACATACATATATGAAAAGCAATGCAAACACTTATTGAGCTTCATCTTCTAGACAAGAATGTCAAGGCAATCACTCTTCATAAGAAGCAATTACCATTTGATGACTTGTCACCTTTGCCTCTTTTGCCTGCAGCAAGTCTGCCTCATCTGAACACTCACATTCCAGGAGAAACATCCGTTCCCCATTGCTGTCTTTGGCAATTTTTCATTCAGGATCACGACCTCTGGCAAAGCCTCTTGGTTTGCCAGCTGCATCTCTTTTCTTTGATTTGCTGTCATCAGATTCACTGTCAGATAAAATTTCCTTTTTGTATCACCTGTTTTTTTTTTTTTTTTTGCCAGCTTTTTGAGAATTAAGAAATGTTTCAATTAACTCTAGACAGTCTAAATATTCTTCAGGTTCCCCAGTACCGTCAGCATCTGTAAATCCCTTCCACTTCAGGAAATACTCCAGCTTCCCATTTGCTATTTCCACCACAAATTCTTCAGTCTCTGCCTCTTTGACTTTTTTACACTTCCCATTCTGTACTTTCCCATTTTTTGCAATGTAGTTTTATTGGAGGTCATTTTTTATTGCAGGCTTGAAGAGCTATAACTGCCTCTGAGCTGCTCCAGTTTGTGGGTCTGCTGTGTTTCTGGCCCTGCATGCCTCACATACATATGTTCTTATAGAGCACTGTGGAAAACATTTGAATTTCACTTGGCATGAATGTAAAACTTAGGAGTTAAGTCTCTCTGAATTATTTTCTGGACAGTCCAGGGAAAATAAACAGTGTTGTCTGCTTTTAAATCAATCCTAAACTGAAAACAGGCATTAAAATTGGTAATGCCTGACTAGGACCTAATTATCAATATATATCATCCAGAATGCAGGATTTATATGTGTGTGTCTAAGTCATTATCAAAATGTTGAGATAACATTAAATATATTCACAAAGAATTGAAAACCCTTAGGCATATGTTCATTCATGTCATTCATGTTTAAAAGTCTTATTCCAGTTGACTAGTGATAAGTAAAGAAATTCCTTACAGCAAAATATGTTGACATACCTGAACACTGATGGAGTCATCAATGTCTATTAAATGAAAGGCTTTGAATGTACTCACTGTGGTCCCTTCTAGAGGAGACTCTTCTGTGTGTAGAGTATGAAAGCTGTGCTATCAACATGTCCCTTACCTTTCGAACATGCTACAGAACAGTAATGATGGCTTAGCATATTCAAAAGTATTTATCAGTGTAAATGTAGAGTCACATATTCCTACTAAATGACTCTTTATCTCTCTCCTCATAATGTCTTTAATTTCCTTTAAACTCTATTAAATATTATTGCATCAGAATTTATAATTATTTTAGGCATATAATTTATTATGTGATATGCTACATATTTATATAACATTTAAAGAAATACGTGCAACCATTTTAGATTTTACAGAAACATGATTTTATAGTGCTGAGTTTAAATGTAAATACATAACTTAATGGAGGATGCTTTAAAAATAGAATTGTAGCCTCTACTTTTAGTCCATTTATAAGCAATGTCCTTTTATAGGTATATTATTTTGGCATCACTGAAATTATGTATTTTGTATAAGCAAAACTCATATTTATGATACATATGTACTACCCAATAAAGGTAATAGAGTTCTAAATATGATCATTTAAGATATTGAATACATAGCCTACAAATGACCAGTGAATAGTGATTGTCATTCCTTTCTAAGTGTGTATTTTTTTTCCCCTGTTGATGATTCAAGTATCTCATTATCACCCATCTGTTAAATTAACTTTACTTATAATTAATGTCATCTCCAGTGAAAACCTCCTACACTTAAATAGAACAATGTATTAAAAACCAGAAGTTTTTTTTTAATAAATGAAAAATACTTCAAGTTAAAATTTGAAGCAATATGCAGCACATCATTTCCTGTTAGTAGATTGTATAAAAATTTTAAGAAATGAATCAGGATGGCTTGAGTCCTCACTAAGCTAAACAGGACATTAATGAAGGTGTGGTAACTCTATAACCACTGTGTTAATGCTGACTTCCAGCTCAATTTTTTTTTGTCTGGAGAAACCCAAAACTCTATCATGATGTTAATGTTAGGGATACAAGTCCCAAAACAGGCTGCTTAGATTATTTCAAAGTTTTACACAAGACAGTGGGAATGTGACTTTCCAACTCTTGGGTTTCCTGTTTGTTGGATTTACTTTCTAGTAATGAGTTCCAGTTTAGTAGTCAAGAAAATGTAGATATATAACTACATTCTTTATAATTGAATATTGACTTTCCCTCTGTGTTAACTACTCTGCCCCCCAAGGAA
This sequence comes from Ateles fusciceps, assembly GCA_036589455.1. Taxonomy (NCBI): domain Eukaryota; kingdom Metazoa; phylum Chordata; class Mammalia; order Primates; family Atelidae; genus Ateles; species Ateles fusciceps. The sequence goes on along the minus strand of JAZHEH010001266.1, from coordinate 7,727,811 downwards.
AGTGATATTAATGAGCAGAATAACAATAATAATGATGAATGTTTCATCAAGCTCTTACTATGTGCAGCCATGATCCCACCTCATTTCAACCGGAGAAAACGGTGTTAGAATAAAGAAAGAACAACTGCTAGAACCACATTTGCATTTAGAATTTAAATAAATTTGTTTTTGTTAGCCTGATCATAAAACATAATAAATATCAGCCAAATAGTATAGAAGGATTTATGGTTAAAATCTTGCCTTTACCTTCTATCCTGAGGCAACATTCTAACAGTCTTTCTGTTTCAGTTTGTCCTAGTGATTTCCTCAATAATTATAGATATTATTTTACCATATTTTCTTTATTTATCAACTTCAGGCAGTACTTACTGGCTGTATCTTAAAAAGCTAAAAGTTTAGCTCATTTTATCTACTACCTTCTTGTCCACTAATTTTCCCAATGTTTGATTATTATATCATTGTTTTATTGATATTGATTTTTATGTAACTTTAAATATTATAATCCAATTTTTTACCATTTTCAGCCACTTTAAAAAATATTTATTGATTCTTTGTTTGTAAACATAAGAATAATAGTGCCTCTAAAATTATTTTTCTTTTCTTCCCCCTTTCCCTATGCTATTTCTATTCATTTTAATTTTATATTATCAAGGTAATTAATATTATATTATATACTCAATCATAGCTAAGTCTTTCTTACTTTGAACCTTGGCTGTGAAATTCAGAGGATATTTTTATTATCATTTTGTTAGATAAATATTATTTATCACTGGCATGCTAGGGTTCAATTTCATTCTGTCTAATGTCACTGTCCCTCAGTAGACACAGTTCAATTTACTATATCCCTCATTCCTCATTTCAAAGTCCATAGACCTGATGATTACAACCTAGTTTTCTCTCCTGAGTTCTCATAAAGTTATACTCTCTAATTTCTTTTTTTTAATATATACATATATTTCTTATTGCATTTTAGGTTTTGGGGTACATGTGAAGAACCTGCAAGATTGTTGCCTAGGTACACACATGGCAGTGTGATTTGCTGCCTTCCTCCCCATCACCTGTATCTGGCATTTCTCCCCATGCTATCCCTCCCCAACTCCCCACCCTCCGCTGTCCCTCCCCTTATTTCTTTAGTATCTGTGCAGCAGCCTCCTGTGTGTTTCTTCTATAAGTTAAAAAAAACCTTGTCCTGTAATAACCACTCCCTTCAATTTTCTTTCCTGTTACACTTTTATTCCTTTTGTGTAACTTTACTTTCATTTCAGGAGGGTGTTTGATCCAAAGGAAGGCATTATGTTTGTGCAGGCTGTCATCTTCAAAAGGAATTCTTGATAATTGGTAACTGTGCTTAGCTGTCTCCATGGTTCAGACTTCCTCTCTCTAAATGAATCTGGCAGTGATAGATTTGATATCTTGACTCTTTTCAATCACGTCTACTTGACAAGGGATCTTTTCCAAGGCTATTCTTCCAGGAAAGGTCAGTGGGATCAGGTTTCAAGGAATCATGGAAACAGGTAAGGTATTGACTACAGTGAGTCCACCAGTGATAGTGAATCAATAATCATACAGTAATCCTTCCACCTACTACTTTTACCTGCTCACCACTGGTCCATTTATCCCAAAGTAAGGGGCTAATTCTCAGTATAATCTTCACACTAAGAACAGTGTAAGGACAAGGGGGTAATTCTTAGTAAAATGTTCACATGTAAGAACAGTGTAAAACTGTTGGATTTTCTATTATGATTAGTTAACATAATACTTATCCAGCCCTTTAGGGAGACTAAGATTAAAAAATCCATACTATTTTAATTTTCAGGCATAACAGACTCATAGAGAATATTAATTATTACATTTATATTGATAAAAAGACATAAAATAAGATCATTTACTAACTTCCCAGAAGAAAAAATCCTAATTAGTATTCATGATTGCTGCTTCTCCCATAGGCAAGTATGGTATCACCCATACAGAGTACTGGAATCTGTGGGACAGTGGTGGCTTGGGAGAAGAGGCAAAAGGAAGAGTAGAAACACCAGAGCAGAACAGGTGACCTCTTTTGTTTTGGGAGGTCATAAAAGGTAAAGGAAACTAAAATTAAACAAAACAACATTCTAAACAGGCCCTTCAGGAATTTCAAGGATCCACTTTGAAAGGTGAGAATTCTAGGCTGGGCAAAGGGGAAAAGATCATGCATCAGTATCTGGGTAGCATTACTTAGAGCCAAATTCCAGTATTTGTTGATTATGGGGGTGTCCTAATAAAGATTTTGAAAAACCAGAAAATCGTCTAGCACTAATAAGTTTAACTACTACAGGAAAAAAATTTGGAAGAGTTCTTGTTCTTTGACCAGTATACAGGTTAAGATATTTGAACCATGAAAGTTGGGAAACTGAAAAAAATGTAGTAACCTGAGTCAGTGTTTCTTCTGCCACCTAGGTTCTGTTAAAGTGTGGGTCCTCAGCTTCAGTGCTTAAGACAGCAGACCGCTTTCAAATCCTACTTGTTTGTGGCAATGTATTTCCTAATATTCTGCAGTCTCATCTTCTTTCTGTTTATGGGGTGAAGCTGGGAGAGATGTAGATCTATAATTTGCTTTGAAGCTCTTACAATGTCTTGAAATTTAAATTTAGTGATAAAATTTTTCTTTTAATTTTATCAAAATGCATCATGCTATTATTTTATTCCAATTTTTCCTTTTAAATTCACTACCATAAATTCAAAAATAAATCCTTGACCATGAAATGGTTTTCAGTAGGGATATGCAGAACAAATCAGATCCTCTATTCTTATGCTCCCTGTACACTGAACAAAGGTAAATATGATTTTGCCACAAACACTCCTCTCTCTCTGGTTGTCTATTTTCTTATTTTTTTTTCCCACATACCACATTTGGCAACGTCCAAAAGCATCACCAGTAAATTTACAACACTAAGGAACAGCTTGCTTGCTTAATGCTGTGAGAATCGACAAGATCTAAAAAGCTAAAGCCAGAAATCTGTGATAAACTTCAGTCTGATGAACATATGAGTCAACCAAACAGCCTTCAAGAACCAGATCAATCTAGAAGTTAATAGAGAATCACTTGGGTCTAAGCCATAATTTTGCAAGATATATTATCTGGTGCTATAATCCAACTTTTAAACATCTCCTAAAAGCAGACTTTATGTCAGAGCAGGATTATCTAATGTAAGGTGGCTGGTGTTATTTAAAATAAAAAAACAATGTTGAATGGAAAACACGCTACAGGAGAAAAGCACACAATGTACACATTTCTTAAATATTATTATTTAATTGTTTTCATTTAAATGTAGCAACATGGTTATGAAAAATGAGAAAATGTAGACAGAAAGAATATCACACTGTTTAAAGCCAATAAGAGGTTTTACTTATTTATTTTTTTAACCCATTGACATGCCCAGAGCAACAACTTGCATTACGAAATTTTGCAAGGAATTTCACTTCCAGAGGGCAACCTACTTAAGGACTAATGTTTAAGAACAGCTTGAATTTTATAGGCAAAGGATGGCAAAACACTTTAATAAAGCTTACCCCTGCGGTTCTTGCTAAGGTTACCTCCTGCAATTTATTACAACTTCTCTGTGTGCCAAATGGCTGTAGTTTTAACCCACAATCACTACAATACCGAGCTTTTGAAATCCTGGAGACACAGAATTTATAACCAAGGAATAAAACATAGGAATATAGTGTTCCAGTTGGAAATCCATTTATCTCTAATACCTCCATAGAATTATGTGTAATGGGTCAGCTTGTGAACAGAATCTTTGTTTCTATTAGCATATTTTAAAACAGAATTTTTTTTTTTCTGAAATGAGAGTTAACTTTTGTTTTTTATAAATATTTATGGTATATATTTAAGTTAGCATGAAATTCTCAAATTTATCTTGTTAGTGAACTAAGAAATTAAAACTAACAAGTAGAAACTATAATTTTCCCAGTTAGGGTAAAAATTATACCTAGGAATAATGTGATTTGACCAAAGTGGATAGAGGGTTTACATTTCATAGTCAGGTTAACATTTTGAATGTAATCATTCACACCAGCACAGGATTTTTTCATATATTTTAACTAATATGAATTTATTATCCATCTCAAGTGACATGTTTCCTATTTGCACAGTCTAATTATGGACCAATTAACACTATGAAGTTTAAACACATATCATGTATTTTAATGCCCTGTCTAGAATTATAGATGTTATATTTCAATATGAGAAAAATATTAATTATCTAACACTTAAAATGGTTTTAAATGATGATGAATGACATGTAATTTCGTGCTCTTTGATGCCTACAAATATACAGAAGCAAGGCATCTTTACTTGGCTCAATATTTACAGTTATTTAGCATGTAAGGCTCTTGAGTATAAAATGTAATTGTCTGGTAATTTTAACTAAGAAATCATAGGTTCACAATCTATTGGCATTTTGGAATTGTTTCTAGCTTTTATATTGTGTTTTCTGAGGCATAGACAGGTTGCAATGTTGTGGTATACTGCATGCTTTTATTTACCTAGAATATAAATTCTTTTAGTCTAACACTAATTTATTTTAATTCCTCATCCTGGGATATTATACTAATCAGAGACCAAAAAACAGCTTGAGCTATTCTGCCACCAGCTGCTCGAGGTGCTCTCAGCTCTCACTATAACTCAGTTTTAAGGGGTTGGGGAAGCAAATATGGACAAATTAAAAAAAAAATACAAAAAAAAAGTTAAATATGAAATAAAGATATAAACTCAGACATTTTCCATAAATCATTAGTGATTATATTCTGACATATGTGAGAAAGTACTTCATTCCCATAGTCAATTTTCACTGTTCAAATATCTAATCATATACATCATAAAGGGCACATATTTAAGAAGTAGAAGAGATATATTTAAATAACTTGTTTTGCTGAAAGATCTCTTACCATTATCTTGTATTTTTAACTTTCCTTAAAATTGTAATTTAAACTTAAGCTATTATTTTCCTATAGCTACCTTTATAAAATTGAAAGTATTTTCATATTTAATAGAAAGATATATGACAATTAAAAAAACATATTTTATCAAGGTGAAATGTATCCATCTTGTGAACAGGGGTAGCCATCTATATTCTAGTGGATTTCATTTGTGACACCAAGTTATGCTGTGGAACATGGGTCTCAGCTATAACATTTTGCTCTGAGACTCTCAGAAAAAAATTTAAGTCTCTGACATAGATAAAATTGTGTTAAAATTAAACAATTAAAAAAAATCAAATGTCATTAATTCTTTGAAGGAAAAAGTATTTAAAGAAAGAATTAATAAGCATAGGTTAATGTAAATGCTGGGATCCTTAAACTGTAGGGATTCAAATTCTAGATATACTGCTTAATAGCTATGTGACCTTGGAACAAGTATTTATGTTCTGTGTGATTCATCCACAAAATGAGCATAGAACAGTAACTACCTTGTGGGGTTATATGAATTAAATTAATTGATATATAAAAATATTTTAAAATACTGCTTAGTGTGTTAGCATTTACATCCTTCTTGCTGTTATTTAACTATTTTCTCATATTGCTATATAAGATGAATGCCCAATTCATATCAGTATGCTGACTATGAATCTAACTGCAGACAACAAATGGGAAGAATCATTATTCAGAGTATTACCACTGTCTATGATTTAATACCTAGCGGATGCAAATATTTTTGACATCACTGTGGCCTTTGTAGTCAGTCATTTAGGTTTATAACATGATGCTATGGAGAGAACTTCTACCAAAATGCTTTACAGAAATGAAAAGTTTCAAATCATATTCCTCTTTTCCTGCATGCCCTCTGATTTACCTATGCCTCTCCTTGTCAGTAAGCAATGACACTTTATTATATCTGATAGTAGACTTCATATTGTACCTTTCTTTTCTTTCCCTGAGCCGTATGTGTTTTCTGTACAATAGTAACCTAAAAAATGCAAGAGCTAATTAATTGTTAGCTCAGTTTTCTGTACAAGACTCATCTCACACAAGGTCCCTTCTACTATAGATCCTACATTATACTGTATTGACTATAATCTATTTTATTTATGATTTTATATTTAAAATGTGACATTTATTGTATATTTAAACATATACAATTTATTTCAAGAAATATTTCATTGTATAAGAGTTAATATTAATAATATTTCTGCTTTTTTCAGTAACTATCAAAACTATTAAAAAGATTACCTTATGTAAAGAACCCAGTGTTACCCCAGAGGGAAGTCTAAAAGAAAATAATAATACATTTTCTTGCAGGAGTAAACTTTACTCCTGCAAGAGAGCAATAATCAAAGATCAAAAAATAATAGATGTTGGCATGGATGCAATGAAAAGGGAACACTTCTACACTGCTGGTAGGAGTGTAAACTAGTACAATTACTATGGGAAATAGTGTAGAGATGTCTTAAAGAACTAAAAGTAGAACTACCATTTGATCCAGCAATCTCACTATTGAGTATCTACTCAGAGGAAAAGAAGTTATTATACAAAAAAGATTCTTGCATACACATTTATAGCTTTACAATCTGCGATAGCAAAAATATGGAACCAGCCCAAATGCCCATCAATCAATGATTGCATAAAGAAATTATGGTATATATGCATACAATGGAATACTATTCAGCCATAAAAAGGAATGAATTAATGGCATTCACAGCAACCTAGCTGGAACTGTAGACTATTATTCTAAGTGAAGCAACTCAGAAATGGCAAAGCAAACATCATATATTCTCACTTATAGGTGGGAGCTAAGCTATTAGGATGCAAAGGCATAAGAATGATACAATGAACTCTGGGGTCTAGGGCAAAAGGGTGGGAGAGGGGTGGAGGATGAAAGAATACAAATTAGGTTCCACATATATTGCTTGGATGTTGTGTGCACCAAAATCTCACAAATCACCACTAAAGAACTTATACATGTAGCTAGATACCACCTGTTCCCCAAAAACCTATGGAAATAAAAAAAAACTAAAAATAAAAAAATAAATTGTTTTGCAACTTTAGCAATAATCATCATAATAATTTTAATAAATAATTTAATTGTATGTATATTATTGATAAAAGAGTCTGTAGTCTAAAAAGTATAATTTAGTAAATGGATTGAAATGAGCTTTGTTTGGTTCAAAACAACATTAGATATGATCACATGAAAATTACAAGCTTTAAAGAAATTTACCCTCTCTTTGTGGCCAGTATTTCTTCCTTTGCTTTGCCTTGCTTCTCTGTTTCTATTTAATGAGGAAGCAAGTGGTCACAATGTGCTCTTGAGATCTGGGGCCCAAATTTGGAGAACTATTGACTTAGAGATGAGAATTTCATCAGAAGACAAGCACATATGGATTAAAGCAAATTGGGCCTCTGTTGAAACACAGCCTTATTTGTTGTATGAGTGACAAACTCCAGTGGCATCAGAATCCCTCTCCTCTCCCACTTTTGTTGCCTGTTTCTGTAATGCCTTTATAGAGGATAAAATGCAAACTTTGCTTCTATGAAATTCAAGGTTCATGTAGATATAAAGGTCACAAACGTCTCTATGACACCAGACTTAATATTGCTTCAAAAATTAGTCAAAACTATTTTCTTATGTAATCATAATGAGGTAAAAGTAAAAAAATGAAGAATTTTAATTGTGGGAACATTAAAGAAAATATTCTGAGATCACAGTTTAGATTAGTGGAAGCCCACATTTCATAAGCAAAAATACTGCTAATCAGACTTCATACGGAGTCTCCTGTGTGTTCAGTTCTTAATTCTTGGTATTTATTTAACACCTTCCTGTATAATAGAGGCCCTAAAATCCTGAATAAATTTATAAGTATGTAAGCAAGCCAGTCTACAGCAACAATATGAGAATACCTCAGGTCTTCTAGCGTTTCAAAACTCTATAGGCAACAGTGAGAGAGGCATGAAAATTAATGACATGAATAGAACACATTTTACCTAGGGCTTATTACAACCAGAAGGCAACAGTCCAAATGTTTTATAACCCATGGTGCTTAAGATTGAAAATAGAAATAGAGGGAGAGAGAAGATATTAATTTAGCTGGTTATTTTATGAAAATTCAAATCAAGGAGGGTAGTCAGTGTCAAAGCAGTCATTAAAAAATTGTGTTGAAACAGTGGGTTGGGGGAGAATAACAAAATAATTCATAGATTAGTAACTGAGCAGGTCCTGCTGTGTATGTGGGTTTTAATCCTTGTTCTGCCACTTACTAGTTGGATGCCCCAGGGAAGTGTATTTCACACCTCTGTGGTCACTTTTCTCATCTATACAATGGGGATGATAATAATAATAGTACCTTCTTTAAGGTCATTTGAAGATCAAATTAATTAAGATCTGTGAAGTGCCAATGTATTTGGACCTTGTGGGCACCCAAGAGGTTCACTGTTATTAAAGGGTGAGGAAACAAATAAGACTAGCTAATGAGAAAAAGAATTAACATGGAAAGCCTAGGCAAAACTTAAGTAACAATCAACATGATCAAAGCATAGCCATTGTTTCTTTTCCTTTAGTAACCATCTTTAAAAGACACTGAGAATAATTTTTCTAAAAAATTTACTGTGGCAGATAATAGTGAGGATTTTGTCAATGAAGAAGTTTGTTTGGTTCAATTTTATGGTATGTACACATCAGAGTTTCTGAAATCTTTATCACATATTTTAAGGTTTCTCAAATTTTAGAATTTATAAACATACCTTTTATCTCCTGTATCCCTGGTCCTTCTGTATTTTCTCTTCTTTATTTCTAAGTTTACTTTTTGATTTTTAACACGTTAATCTCCAGATTATCTCAACATCTAACAGTAAAAAAAAAGTTATTTTTTTTTCTGAAAATTGCCATCAAGTTGTTTTTTGTATCTTTTAATTATTGCCTAGGTGCTAGGTTTTATTTTGGACAGACATAATTAATATACAAGGTTAACTTTAGGTTATGATAAAGCCCACTCAAAAAGTCTCAGGTAGGTGGGACCTGTTGGATTATGATTTTGGGTTTTTTTGGTAGAAGTTCTATTTGCGTCAACATTCATTAGTTTTCATACAGTATTCCAAATTCCCTGGAACAATTTTTGATATAATTTTTTCCTATTTTGTTTTATAATTTCACATTATGATCTGCATCATTAAAACCAAGTATAAATAAAGCAACTGTTCTGAACAAAGCAGACAAAGGAAGTGGTTGCCTAGCAACAGAAATCACAGAACAGATCCTGAACTCCTACTCAGATGGAGGCTTTATGCCCCAGCTTGATGGTGAAAGCATTTCTAAGTATCTATTCTCTAACTGTGTGTGTCCCTTGCAATGGAAAAAGAGGCAGCTTTTGATTCTGCTATTAAATGGAATTGGAAATTAATAGGCTTCAGTAGAGTTTGTACCATTTCATAGTAAGTCATGAATTACTATGTTGAAGATGATGAATGCTATACGCCTGACATGCTCATGCTTTTGTTTTAGAGCTGAGTGACTATGTACCTGAGAATTATTCTGAATGCTCATGGGGTGACCATATGGGCTGAGATGGAGATTAAAATGCATCTGAATCTGTGTGTGAACAAATCCAAAGCAAGCACTGGGACATCCTAGAAACCAAGTCAGCTTGATTCTCTCATATTGGGAATGCTGTTGTATACAGCTCTGGGAATTGCATATGAGGGTTTGTGAACCAATGCAAATTACAATTAATTTATATTTTAATTCATATCATAATTCCCTGTGTTTGAGCATAAGAATATTCAAAAATTAAAAAATTACAGATAGATTTTATTCTCTTGCCGTGTGTGTTTTTTAAAAATTCTCTCTGAAGTTGGTAGAAAGACGAGTATTTTTCTTTATTTTCTTTATTTATTTATTATTTTAAAAATTTATTTTATATTTATTTTAGGTGCATACTATGTCTGGCATTTCTCCCCCTGTTATCCCCTCCCTCCCCTCCCCTCCCTCCCCACCCTCCCCTCCTTCCCCACCCTCCCCTCCTTCCCCCACTCCCAGCTTTCTCTCCCCTGCACCCCACAACTGCCCCTAGTGTGTGATGCTTTTCACAGTTACTTTTATTTTTTTTTATTTTTTATTTTTTTATTTTTAGAAAGAAAAAGAAAAGAATAAAGAGAGAAAGAAAGAAAAAAAGAGAATAAAAGAAAGGGAAAAGAAGAAGAAAAGAGGGAGAGAGAACAGGAATCTTGCTCTATTGCCCAGGCTAGAATGCAGTCTAAAAATGGGTATTAAAAAGCTCTTTTATACTAATAATTGTGTTATACGATGGAGACAGGAAGGAATAAGGGAGGAAAATAACAAACAAACAGCCAACCAATATTTCATTTGAACCTATGAAATACTATGTAATTGCTGGGGGAGTGATTTACTCCCAACCATGTGGTCTCTTTTAGAATAAATGTGATGTGTTACTGAAAAAAAAATGGATGTTTTGTGGATTTGAAGTAGAGAGTTCTGTAAATGTTTATTAAGTTTACTTGTTCGAGGTATAAGTTCAAGTCCCGGATATCCTTGTTAACCTTCTGTCTCATTAATTTGTCCAATATTGACAATGTAGTGTTAAAGTCTCCCACTATTATTGTGTGGGAGTCCAAGTCTCTTTGTAAGTCACCAAGAACTTGCCCTATGTATCTGGGTGCTCCTATATTGTGTGTGCATAGACTTAGGATCTATGCATAGACTCAGGATCTTACCACCAACTTGTTGGTGGTAAAGTTTTTTCTGTTTCTTAACTTTTCCCATTACATTGATCCCTGTACCATTATACAATGTCCTTCTTGTCTCTTTTGTTTTCTATTACTTTAAAGTCTATTTTATCAGAGATGAGAATTGTAACTCCTTTTTTTTTTTTTTCTCTCCATTCGGTTGGCAAATCTTCCTCCATCCCTTTGTTTTGAGTCTCTGTATATCCTTGCATGTGAGATGGGTCTGGATGCAGCTTACTGATGGGTTTTTTAGAATGGCTGATACTGGTTGTTCCTTTCTGTACATAGTGCTTCTTTCAGAAGCTCTTGTAAAGCAGGCCTGGTGGTAATGAAATCTCTGAGTACTTGCTTGTTTGTAAAAAATTTTATTTTTCCTTCACTTATGAAACTTAATTTGGCTGGATATGAAATTCTGGGTTGAAAGTTCTTTTCTTTAAGGATGTTGAATATTGGCCCCCACTCTCTTCTGGCTTGTAGGGTTTCTGCTGAGAGATCTGCTGTGAGTCTGATAGGCTTCCCCTTGTGGGTAACCTGTCCTTTCTCTCTGGCTGCCCTTAGTATTTTCTCCTTTGTTTCAACCCTGGTGAATCTAATGATTATGTGCCTTGGGGTTGCTCTTTTTGAGGAATATCTCTGTGGTGTTCTCTGTATTACCTGGAGTTGAGTATTGTCCTGGCTTGCTAGGTTAGGAAAGTTTTCCTGGATAATATCCTGAAAAATATTTTCCAGCTTGGATTCATTCTCTTCGTCACATTCAGGTACACCTATCAAACGTAGATTAGGTCTTTTCACATAGTTCCATATTTCTTGGAGACTTTGCTCATTCCTTTTTACCCTTTTTTCTCTAATCTTGTCTTCTCGTTTTATTTCATTAAGTTGGTCTTCGACCTCTGAAATCCTTTCTTCTACTTGATCAATTCGACTGTTTAGACTTGTGCATACTTCTCGAAGTTCTTGTATTGTGTTTTTTAGCTCCATTAATTCACTTATATTCCTTTCTAAATTGTCCATTCTCATCAACATTTCGTCAAACCTTTTTTCAAGGTTCTTAGTTTCCTTGCATTGGGCTAGAACATGTTCTTTTAGCTCACAGAAGTTTCTCATTAACCACCTTCTGAAGCCTGATTCCGTTGATTCCTCACATTCATTCTCGATCAGGCCTTGTTCAATTGGTGATGAGGCACTGCAATCCTCTGCAGGAGGAAAGGCATTCTGATTTCCGGTGTTTTCAGCCTTTTTGCGCTGGTTTCTTCCCATCTTTGTTGATTTATCCACCTGTCGTCTGTGTAATTGCTGACGTTCAGATTAGGTCTCTGAGCGGACGTCCAACTTGTTGGTGGTAAAGTTTTTTCTGTTTCTTAATTTTCCTTCGGCGGACGCCCCTCCCCCCACAGAGCTGGACCTTCCCGGGTTCAGCTGTACTTGCTGTGAAACTCTCAATCCTCAGCAATGCCAATTGCTGTTTTTTTTTGTGTGTGTAGGGGGGGAGCCAGCCTTCCCCTGCGGCGACCCACCACGCCGACTGAAGCAGCGGCGTTGAGATTCGTGGCGCTTTTCTGCCCGGGAATCTCCCGGTCTGGTTCCCCACTTCAGTCCGCTTTTCAATCAGCTGAATGGGAGACTGCCTTCCCGGAGCTCCAAACGCCAACCAAAGGGCACTCAGTCCCGTATACTCCGGACTCAGAACCGCCGCGCCGGGGCGCCTGCAAAACGGCCGCGCCGGCCAAAAGAGTCGCGCTGGCGACCCGTGGGGCTCCTCCGCCAGGAATCTCTTGGTCCGTGGGCAATGAAAATTCGTCTGAAAATGTGGCGTCCACTCACTCTCTGCGCTTTCAGTGGGAGCTACAATCCTGAGCTGCTGCTAATCGGCCATCTTGGATCTCTCCTCCTCTCTTTAATTATTTTAATACTATAAGTTAAGCTTTCTATTTCTTTATGGATGTCAGATGCACAGAATTGGATCATTATTTATTTTTCTTGATTAATATCATCATTTATCCTTGCAAGGCCTCCCACATTTTATATATTTACTTAGCAGTATATTTTGAGTGCCTGCTATGTATCTGGTTATCTTTGATGGATAAGTTAAACCTTGTCGTTGATGCCAAATCTATGAGCCAACTCATAGATATATTCTGAGAAGTCAGGTTCAAAAGCCCTCCTGAGTGAGGAGCTAAACTTGATTCCAATCATAAGCACCAACCTGAGTGGAATATAATGGAAAGATGTTATAAAAGCAGCATAAAGTGTCATTTGTAAGGGAAGAGCATGTAACACAACAGACAAAAGAGGGAGGCAATAGAACAGGAACCAGCTTGACTGAAGATGTGAAGAAAGTACGAAGAACCATGAACCAATCATCTACCAGGAGACAATGGATAATTGTTAGTGGGGATGTCTTTGTGGGTATAGGGGGCAAGTTGGTGACTGAGAGTATTATGTTCTGAACCTCCTAAGGCACTGTTTCAGGTTTTGAGGAGCAAGTGAATAAATAGGAAATAAATAAATAATAAATAAACTTCTTGCTCTCAAGAGTTCACACTAAAATCGAGGAAGATGAGCACATAAATAAATGATTCTGAATTACGGCAAGTACAAGAACAGAGATTCACATGGCATGTTTCAAAGCAAAAGGGAATGGGGACACACAACTATACAGAAGGAAGGTATTGTCAGCCTAGGCTTTCCTTCACTAGATAGCATGTCCTATCTGTTTCAAAAGAGTTAAATTCAGCATGTAGAAGAGATTTTCAGGCACATCTCCATGGAGATTCAATATCCGCTACACTGTGGAGTCTATAGTCATAACTTGGAGATACTGCAGGTTTGGTTGCAGATCACTGCAATAAAGTGAATATTGCAATAAAATGAGTTGCACATATTTTTGGCTTCCCAGTACGTATATGAGTTATGTTTACACTACACTATAGTTCATTGTGCAATACAATTATGTCTAAAAAACACAACATGCATATCTTCATTAAAAATACTATATTGCTAAAAATAATACTATCATCTGTGCCTTTAGCACATTTTTATCTTTTTGCTGGTGGAGTCTTGCCTTGACTTTGTTGGCTGCTGACCAATCAGAGTGGTGGTTGCTGAAGGTTGGGGTGGCTGTGGAAATGTGGCTGTGGACGTTTCTTAAAATAAGACCACAATGAAGCTTGCTGCATAGATAAACTCTTCCTTTCATGAAAGATTTCCCTGTAGTCTGTGATGCTGTTTCATAGCATTTCTTTTGAAAGTGGATTAAATCCTCTCAAACCTTGCTGCTGCTTTAGCAACTAAGTTTATATAATATTTTAAATATTTTGCTGTCATCTCAACAATGTTCACAGCATCTTCACCAGGACTACTTTCAAGAAACCACTTTATTTGTTCATCCATAAGAAGTAACTCCTCATCTGTCCAAATTTGAGATAGCAGCAATTCAGAGACATCTTCAGGCTCCACTTCTATTTCTGTTGCTGTTTCAATCACATCTGCAGTTACCCTGTCTATTGAAGTCTAAAACTCCTCAAAGTCTTTCATGAGTGTTAGAATTTGATGTTGATATTTTGATCTCCCATGAATTACATTTGTAATGACATCTAGAATGGTGAACATTTTCTAGGAGGTTTTCAATTTATTTGCCTGGAAGTATCAAATTACAATATATGGCAGCTATAGCCTTATAAAATATATATATTTTTTTGAGACAGAGTTTTGCTCTTGTTGCCCAGGCTGGAGTGCAATGGTGCAGTCTCAGCTCATGGCAACCTCTGCTTTCTGGGTTCAAGTGATTCTTCTGCCTCAGCCTCCCAAGTACCTGGGATTACAGGTGCCTGCCACCACACTCAGCTAATTTTTGTAGTTTTAGTAGAGACAGGGTTTCACCATATTGGCCAGGCTGGTCTCAAACTCCTGACCTCAGATGATATGCCAGGCTTGGCCTCCTAAAATGCTGGGATTACAGGCCTGCGCCACCATGCCTGGCTAAAATGTATTTCTTAAATAATAATAATATTCAAAAGTAGAAATTATTCATTGATCCATGGACTGCAGAATGGTTATGTTTGCAGGCATGAAATCAATATTAATCTCTTTGTACATTTCCATCAGAGCTCTTTAGTTATCAGATGCATTAGCAATGATCAGTAATATGTTGAGAGGAATTTTTTTCTTTAGCAGTACGTCTTAACTTTGGGCTTAAAATATTTAGTAAACTGTGCTGTAAGCAGATGTGCTGTGATCCACGCTTTGTTGTTTCATTCATAGAGCACAAGCAGAGTACATTTAGCACAGTTCTTAAGGACCCTAGGATTTTCAGAATGGTAATGAGCTCCACATAGTAAATGAACTTGAAGTCCAAATGGTAAATGAGATCCAAATGGTAAATGAGCTTAAAGTCACCAGTAGCCTCTAACAAGAGTCAGTCTCTTTTAAGCTGTGAAGCCAGGCATAGATTTCTCTTTTCTAGCTATGAAAGTTCTAGATTGCATCTTTCTCCAATATAACGTTGTTTGGCCTATATTGAAAATATGCTCTTTAGCCACTTTCATCAATTATTTTAGCTAGATCTTCCAGATAACCTGTGGCTTCATCTAGAATTTTTGTGTTATAGGTGAAAGCTTCTTTCCTTAAACCTAATGAACCTAATGAACCAAACTTTGTTAGCGTCAATATTTTCTTCCACAGCTTCCTCAGCACTCTCAGCCTTCACAGAATTGATGAGAATTAGGTTCTTGTTTTAAATAGGTTTTAACTTTAGGGAATGTTTTGGCTGATCTGATCTATTCAGTCCACTAATACTTTTTCATATCAACAATAAGCCTGTTTTGCTTTTTTATAATTTTAGTGTTCACTGGAGTAGCACTTTTAATTTCCTTCAATAACTTTTCCTTTACATTCACAACTTGGCTAACTGTGCACTGCAATAGACCTAGCTTTCGTCCTATCTTGGCTTTTGACATGCCTTCCTCACTAAGCCTAATTTTTTTCTATCTTTTGATTTAAAGTGAGAGATGAGAGATTCTTTCTTTTATTTGAACATTTAGATGTTATTGTAGGGTTATTAATTGGCTTAATTTCAATATTATTATGTCTCAGAAAGTAGAGGCTGGAGGAGAGGGAGAGAGATAAGGGAACAGCCAGATGGTGGAGCAATCAGAACACACACAACATTTATCAATCAAGTTAGCTGTCTTATGTGGGCAGGGTTCTTGGTGCCTCAAAAAATTACAACAGGAACATTAAAGATGACTAATCACAGATGACCATAACAGGTATAACAAAAAAGGCCAGGTGCATTGGCTCACACCTGCAATCCCAGCACTTTGTGGGAGGGGGCGAGGCATATGGATCACTTGAGGTAAAGAGTTCAAGACCAGCCTGGCCAACATAGTGAAACCCCATTGCTACTAAAAATACAAAAATTACCCCGGATGTGGTGGCATGTGCCTGTAGTTCCTACTACTACTCTGGAGGCTGAGGTGGGAGAATTGCTTGAACCCGGGAAGCAGAGGTTGCGGTGAGCTGAGATAGCACCACTGGACTCCAGTCTGGGTGATAGAATGAGGCTCTGTCCCAGTAATAATAATAATAATAAAAGTTTGAAATATTGTGAGAGTTACCAAATGTAACACAGAGACACAAAATGAGCACATGCGATTGGAAAAATGGTGTCAATAGATTTGCTTGAAGCAGGGCTGCCACTCAATGTCGATCTGTAGAAAAACACCGTATCAGCAAAACTCAACAAAGCAAAGCTTAATGAAACAAAGTCTACCTGTACTTCCCAAAGATATGGCTTCCCGGGGTTACTGAAATTCTATCAGCAACTATCAGTTTTGCACCTTTTCTCACCTGTCTACATCAGATCTAGCTTAGAGCTTGCCCTTTCAGAGCAGTTGCCCCTCTCCCTCTCTAACATAAATGCATATATTCTTTTCCAAAGCTGTCTCTCTTTTAGTAATGTTGGTTCCTTTTCCAAAGACCAGGAGTAACTGCCTAAAAGTAATACAGAATGTCAACAGTTTAGAGGCACTCAAATAAGTATTCTTTTTAGTTCAATTATTTAGTTTTTAGTGTTTTCAGTTTCAAACTTGCTGTGAAATGAAAACAGATATAGCTAGACAGAAAAACCTATTGGAATTGGCCGCAGTGCTAATTTTTTAT
This sequence comes from Ateles fusciceps, assembly GCA_036589455.1. Taxonomy (NCBI): domain Eukaryota; kingdom Metazoa; phylum Chordata; class Mammalia; order Primates; family Atelidae; genus Ateles; species Ateles fusciceps. The sequence continues at coordinate 7,710,933 of JAZHEH010001266.1, read as the reverse complement.
TCCCCTCTCACTTTTTTAATTTGTTATGATGAAATGAATGTGATCAGCAGGGGTATTCCTGATTGGTAGGTGGCTCTGCAGATAGACTGTTTTAAGCTATGTCTCTATAAGTCAAAGTCTTTACAGATTTCATTCATCCTACTTCTACTTCATCCTACATCCTACTTCTATGTTGCTTAGTAATTCAGAGTTTCTTTGGATTGAACATTAGGACATTTTCATGTATGTAATTGTCTCTTCTTTCTGTATCGTATATAACCTTAGAAGGGCGAAAGGCTGCATGCATAGGATGGAAGTTAAAACTCACTTCACTCACCCCAGAAATAATTCAGATGGCTGTGAAGCAATATTCTTCCTTCCTTCACCCTGCTACCTTCCTAGCAGGGTGAGAAGAAAGAGTGCAGGAAATTGAAGACTTAGAATTGACATTTTGGCTCCACCGTTTACTTACCATATGGCTTTGTTTGGTAGTTGAAGGGATAGGAACTTAATTTTATTTGCTGTAAAATTAGAATAATGCCTAGCTCTCAGTATTGGTATCAGGATTAATTAAGATAAAGAGAAGGGCCCAGCATATAGATAGCCCTTAACAAATGCTGGAATCTCCGATTTCCTTCGTTTTCCTATTTGTTATTTCCCAATATTATTAGCCTTATGTCTTGATGGTACTGGGACTTTGATGGTTTGGGTATATCTATTAGTTAATGCTAATTTGTGAATTTAAGCACTAAGTGTTGTCACACCTCTGATCTAGTGAAAAACTACCTGCTGAAAGATTTGAATTCCATCATTTTACATTTGGTGTGGTCCACAGCCCTTTCCTATTGTGGACTTAAAACTTCTAGGGTATTCTCCGAGTTTCTTATCCTTACTCACCTAGCTACCAAGTAAAGTTAATTTGGGAATTTACAAAAATCTCCAGTTTGTGCTATGACATTTACATGTTGCTATATCTATGATATTTAACCTCATATTCAGAATTGTTATTTTTGTTCCATTATTATTCATATATAATATTTGTTCATATTTATGGGGAACATGTGACATTTTGATTTGTGCACACAGTGTACAATGATCAGAATTCTTCCTCCTGCAATGCAGAGAGAGGCTACTGACACCTGAGAAGGAATATTTCACATACATTGACAAGAGTGCATAGGTAGCTAGGGGTTGTGTCTGCTTCTAAATTTTGACAGATGCATTTGCTATATTTGTTCATTTGCTTATTTATTAACTTATTTATTCCTTATTCAACAATTGTTTAATGTATGCTGACTCTTTTCATGGCCTTGTATTTGCCAGGCCTTATGCTGCAAGGCATACACCATAATTTTTGCTTTCTCATAATAATGTACTTACTATGGTGCCTTACGCATTATGGTTACTCAATTCTATTGAAATGAATTTTGGGGCGAGAATTGCGTAGTACATTTACTTTAGTGTTCTCTGGTGTTCTATGGTAGGATAGATAAAATGGAGGAAAGTAGAATTGGTAGATTTTATTAACATACAGGCAATATTTCTTTTTCTCTTATATGTACTGATCTTTTACTATTAAAAATCAGCCACACATATCATATCATATTCATACTATGTCTTTACCAATGTAGTAATTTTTTGTATTCTTTGATAAATAACAAAGTTCAATGATTTACAATGCAAAAGTTAGTTTCAGAACTCCGGCTCTATTTTATTTTTCAAGTTGCAGGGAAGGCTAAATTCTGCATCTTACCAGTTATTCATCTAATTAAAGTACTGTTGGTAGATAAACTTTAAATCATTAATAACAATATTTATAGCACTTTAAACTATATCATGTGCCATTGTAGTGAATCATGCAATTCTATTTCATTTTATAAATGATGAAATTGAAATTTTAGGATTTTAGAAAGACTTGTCCTTTTTAAACCCAGTGCTTTAAAACTTATGTATCTATCTATAGTAATTCGTCTCTGATTAGTTTCAATTTCATGACATAATACTGATTCATGTTGAGGCTATATAAAATATAGATAATATAAACAAATTCATAAAAATAAGACCTGGATTCTGATGACTGACATCTACATGATTTGCTCAGACATTTATTTCCTCTGCTTCCAAATGCACACACAGTCCTTCCTTTATAGAAATATATTTCCCAAAGGTTCTTCTATAGGCTACATACCTCAGATTCGCTCAGGAAATCTAATAAAATGAATATTCAGGAACTTCCAAACTTCCTGAATCAAATTTCATGAAAGTGGGATCTTGGAAATGTATAGTTTTACAAGCTCTCCTCCTCATTGTTAGGTAGATAAAAGTGTGAGAACAGCTGCTAAATGATTGTGCCCTTCCTGCAGTATAAGAATGTAATTCCACATACTGTTGATTATCCTGAGAGCTGGCCAGTCATGCAGAGCATCCAGGTGTTGAGAGTTTTGCAGCACAAATAATCCTCACAAGAACAGATGATACTTGATAACGTAGCACAGTACAGTCATTTTGGAGAAAAAAGAAATATACAGAGCACAGAATGTGATGTCTCTTCACATTGACATTAGGAAGCTCATGCTGGAGAGAAATGATTTTCCTTCTTGTGTGATCAGCATTATTGATACATGTAAATAAGCTGTGTATATGTAAGTTTAAGGTGGAAAATTCAAGTTTAAAAAACGGTTTTTCTGCTTCTTCAAAGCCAGTAGGTCATCAACTGAAACTTTCCTGTAAAGATTTAGACAGTATGGTATAATATATACCAATACAAATAATAAGAGCCAAAATGCAAGCCACATATAAAATTTCAAATTTTCTAGTAGCCACATTATTAAAATAAAAACAGAAGCAGGAGATATAAATTTTAATAATATATTTTATTTAACTGAATATATCCAAAATATTGTCATTTCAATACATAAACAATATATGAATTATTGAGATAGCTTACATTCTTTAATTCATCTCAAGTTTTCAAAACCTCATCTCTATTTTTCACTTAAAACACAGCTTGTTTCAAACTAGTCATATATCAAGTATGTGTAGCCACTTGTGCGTAGTGTCTGTCATATTGTTCTGTGCGGGTCTAATAGGTTTAGTAAAGAAGAGTTGTGTTCATGTTTTATGCTTACCACTTAGATGTCTGGTGATGTCTGACAAGCAACATAACTTTTGAGCCATAGTTTTCTCATCTGTAAAAAATGTAAATTGGGAATAATATATAACATATAACTTACAAGACTATTGTATCAATTATACTGTAATCTGCAAGGTACTGGTATATGTGTACATATATGTGATGGTATGCTGGCTGTTAGAAATGAATATAAAAGAAAATTTTTTACATATTTAAGTTAATAAAAGGATATGTTAAGATTGTCCAAGTAGTTATGAGCACAGAAATACTATAGGCTGGGTGCAGAGACAATGGTTGTATGACCAATAATAGAGTCACGGTTTTATTTTTTGGTTCATAAAATCTCTGATTCTCTCAAAGAATGGGGCATAAATGACAGAAAAAAAAAGTGTCTGGTGCACACATACTTGCATGTCCAACCTGTGCTTTTGTTCAAGAGGGAAGATAAGGATAACTAAGAAAAATCTAATTTTTAGTGATCTATTGGGAAGCTTAGTTATCCACCAATATCCCAGATCTATAAATTGCAATACTTATATCCTAACTGATCCCTTCACCTGGAGAAAGCTTTACCTAAAATGTCTTACATTTTGGCTGCATAACATTAAAGAAGATCACCAATTTACTTAGGATTTGGCATTCTGGAAAACATATCTGAGAAAACATCTCTGCTTTGAAAGATGAGATTGTTCTAAAAACAAAGGAATTAGCTATGCATTAATGTGTTCTGTGATTGTGCCATGCACAGCATACAGTTGCATTCCAAAATGAAAAGACAAAGGGACACTTATCCTTTCTTTAGTTATTTCACATCAGGAGAAAAGAATGGAGTCTAACAGCTTTTTGTTTATTTACAGAAAATATGTGCAGTAAAGCAAAAATTATACCAAATAAAATATTAAAGCAGATTTAATAGCAACTTTTTGATTTAATTATCTGTGAACTGTAAAAGGAGGGAGAAATGGGAAGACACTGAGAGGCTTGTGTTTTCTTACATTCAGTCAACTCAAATTCATAGCATTTTGACTGCAAAAACTTTCCCCCTATTATTTTATGAATTAATCCAGGTAACACACTTCTTTCTAGAGCACATCGTGTTTCTGACTTTTGCAGAGACAGTCTGGGGGTTCTCATTCTCTGAATTTTTCTTTCTAGGATCTAAAAACATGTAGCTAATTGAAATAATGTGCTTATGGCTTACCATATTTTTGCTTATTTATTCAGTCTGCAATGTTTATTTTGGAGCTGTGTCCAAAATAGTATAACAAATTAATGTAACTTTTGTTTTTCCCAGACCCATCTCCAGAGATAATTGCCATTAAATTAATGATGTAGGTCACTCCTCCCATTGATGCCCTGTGCCATGGCTTGGCATGGTTTCTTTTCCACTTTTCAGATTATGAGACTCAGACAGAATGTACAATATTCACAGCAAGGTTTAGAGACACCTTGTTGAAAGCAAAACAAAGAGCTGAAAATAGCAAAGCCTGCATCCCACTTTTACTTCACTTGTTTTTTTCCTCATTAGCACAGATTATCTTCTAGAAATGGCTTCTTACCAGATGATTCTCTGGCAAACATCTTTCTAAAGTTCACTTTCTCTCTTTTGAGCTAGTTCTAATTTAGGATAATTGGAAATGTTAATTATTATCATTGCTCCATTAGGTACCTCTGCAAGTACCTTCTGAGAGCCAAAAGGAATCTGTAAAATGGGGTTTGTGTAAAAAACAGTTCACCTTAAGGTACTACTATCCCTATTAAAACTTGCAACACTAAGTAATTAAAATTTAGAACTTCATAAAGAATATATAAAGAGTAATTCCAACAACATGTGTAATTAAGAGAATGTCAACCTAGCTTAAAAAGCCACAGTATCTGAAAAACCACTGTATGTTTGTATAGAGCTCATATATTACTTTCAGCAAATAGTTATGTCATCCTCACTATGCATGAATCACTGTATTAAAATCCAAGGATTTCGAGAGGGGTATGTGGTCCTTAAGTTTATATAGCCAGAGTTTGATGGAGAGATATTTACACATGAGTAATTTAAGTAATACATAAGAACTAGTGGTAACAGAATCAGGCCCATGATTCTTGGGAGGTGAAGAGGTGGACTTCCTTTTCTCTGACTGGGAAAAGGGTTTAGGAGACAGCATGGATAAAGAAGTGATACTTGGAATGAATCTTAAAGAATGATTAGGTGCTTGCTAAATGGGCAAGAGGAAGAAAAGTATTCCAGGCAGAAGGACCAGAAAGAGAGAACATGGCTCATTCAGTGGATCGTGGGACACTAAGATGTCCATAATAGTATGCAAGGATGTTTACAGGAGATAGGTACAGGTCAGATCCTGAAGGGACTAGATTTTTTCCCCCCTATATTGTAGAATTTTGTCTTTGTGGCTCATTTAAAATAGAAGATTAAAAAATTAATTTTTGCCAGAGTCTGAATGTTTATGTTTTCCCCAAGTTTATATGTTGAAATTCTCACTCCTAGTGTTATCGTAGTAGGAGGTGGAGCCTTACGGAGGTAATTAAGTAATGAGAGAAAAACCCTCATGAATGGAATTAGAACCTTAAAAAAGAGGACAAAGAAGCTCTTTATATCTTCTGCCCTGTGAGGACTCAGTGGGAAAACTCTGTGTATGAGGAAACCAGCCCTCACCAGATACCAAATCTATCAGCACCTTGATCTTGAACTTTCCAGCCTCTAGAACTGTGAGAAATAAACTTCACTGTTTATAAGCTATCTGCTTATGGTATTTTATTATAGCAGCCCACAGGCACTAAGACAACTTCTTTTTTATGATGAATAGTAAGCACTGTGGAGGTTATACAAGGATAAAATGAAACTTGGAGGAAGTCCAATTAGAAAGATATTATAATAATCCAGGTAAGAGATGAAGTGGGCATGAACCAGAAATGAAAATAGAAAAGGGGCTGAATTCTAGAGATATGTAGGAGTCAGAACTGATAAAACTTGATGTCTGAATGGATATGAGAATTAAAGAAAAGGAATTAAAAATGCTTGTCATATTCGAAGGTTGGGAAACTGGATGCATGTTTGTTCCCAACACCAAAATAGCGTATAAGAAGAAAGTATGTTTAAGATGTGAAATGGTTGCCAGAGTTTATATTTTACTTTGTGTATAATTCTTATTGTAGGAGGAAACTGAGGCTCACACCTGAGAATTCAGAATGGATCCCAGGACTGTAAACTTATGGTTTATGTTCCAGTCTGTTTCCTTAGATTCTCCTATACTATTCTCTGGTATTGCTGAGCATAGTTCTCAATCCATCTTTGTTCAAAGCTGTAGGTCCTTTCTTGCCCTGGTAACCTCCAGTGATTTACTGCATGTTCCAATGTCTTTTGTTGGAATTGCAAAAATGTTGGACTATAGTCATGTATCTCACTGAAGAAATAGAAAATTAGAATCCAGAAGGTGATTTGACAGAATTATGGGAAAACTGGTGAAACAATGAATGTAGCAGTAATTCACTGTAGAGATTCTCTACATTCTGCTAGTGTGTACTAGAGCATACTGGACAAAGTACTAACTAGATTTTAAACTATAGACTAGAAGATTCAATCAGGGACTGATGAAACTAGTGAGACAATAGATAGCCTAGTCACTGTGTTCTATTGATTTGGATATTTTTCATAGTCCTTCCTTTCTTCCGGAATGGGAAATGAATTATGTTGCCTTATGTCCCTCTGACTAGGTGCAGTACATTTTACAAATTTGCAATTGTGTTGTCATCTCCAAATTGCTACTGATAGCCAGGGTCAGATTATTTTTGTGATACAACTGTGATCTTGCAAGCATACCATGTAATAATACACAGTTTATAACAGGGCTCAGATAGAGATGGCTGCATTAAGTATCCCATGGTTTCCTAGGTTAGAGAGACTAAGCAACTGTAGAACAATAAAAATATTTTTTTCCAACTTTGCTTACTGCATGAATTCATCTGTATTTCTCAGGCAATTTCTTATCTTAAGGTGATCAGATGTTGCATGTGCTTGGGGACATAGTTATATTATGTCAGTTTAGACAAAATTAGAAATAAGCCAAGCTTATCTTGGCATCCAATTTCCATCTTTCCCTGCCTTTTTTCTAAGCTGCTCTGCCTGGTCTCCTACTCCACCCTCACCAGACACTCATTATTGTACTTTATTCTTATTTTCTTCATCCTCAGTCTATTAAAAGCTTTATTTGGTCAGGCACGGTGGTTCACACCTGTAATCTCAGCACGTTGGGAGGCCAAGGAGGGTGGATCACCTCAGGAGTTTGAGACCAGCTTGGCCAATATGGTGACACCCCATCTCTACTAAAAACACAAAAATTAGTTGGATATGGTGGGGGCACCTGTAATCCCAGCTACTTGGAAGCCTAAGGCAGGAGAATTGCTTGAATCTGTAAGGGGTTGCAGTGAGCCAAGATCGTGCCACTGCACTCCAGCCTGGGCGACAGAGTGAGACTCCATCTCAAAAAAATAAATAAATAAAATAAAAAGGGTTTTTGCTTTTTTTTTTTCTTAATAAATGTGCAATAAGTGATAGCTATTTTTAAAAATTATACTTTAAGTTCTGGGGTATATGTGCAGAACGTGAAGGTTTGTTACATAGATATACACATGCCATGGTGGTTTGCTGCACCCATAAACCCGACATCTACATGAGGTATTTCTCCTAATGCTATGCCCCCCTAGCCCCCCACCCCACAACAGGCCCTGGTGTGTGATATTCCCCTCCCTGTGTCCATGCATTCTCATTGTTCAACTCCCACTTATGAGTGAGAACATGTGGTGTTTGGTTCTCTGTTATTGTGTTAGTTTGCTGAGAATGATGGTTTCCAACTTCATTTATGTCCCCGCAAAGGACGTGAACTCATTGTTTTTTATGGCTGCATAGTATTCCATGATGTATATGTGCCACATTTTCTTTATCCAATCTATCATTGATGGACATTTGGATTGGTTACAAGTCTTTGTTATTGTGAACAGTGTCACAATAAACATACATGTCCATGTATCTTTATAGTGGAATGATTTATAATCCTTTAGGTATATACCCAGTAATGAGATTGCTGGATCAAATGGTATTTCTAGTTCTAGAACCTTGAGGAATTTCCGCACTGTCTTCCACAATAATTGAACTGATTTACACTCCCACCAACAGTGTAAAAGCATTCCTATTTCTCCACATCCTCTCCAGCATCTGGTGTTTCCTGACTTTTTAATGATCACCATTCCTAATTTTTTGTATTTTTAGTAGAGACAGCGTTTCACCATGTTGACCAGGATGGTCTCGATCTCCTGACCTCCTGATCCACCCGCCTTGGACTCCCAAAGTGCTGGGATTATAGGCGTGAGCCACCACGCCTGGCAAGAAGGTTAAGTTCTAAAGAATAGCCCCTCTGAAGCCTCAGAAAGGGCGCTTTCAATTATCCACTTATAAAATCACAGAGCTGACTTTTCCCTGGTTCAGAAAAAACAAGACTGAAATTGAAAGTTGTACGTGGAAGCAAAATGTTTTTTGTTATTTCATTAAAACTAAAATTAGAAAACTGAAAAAAGACAAACATTGTAAATAGCATTTTTAAAGGAAGTAATAAAAACCTTCATAAATAAAATTACTCATATATTTTCCTTTTACCTACATTTAAGAAATAGATTAATCTAGTTTTACTGATTGATTAAATTTAGAACTTATACCCAAACTGATCTAAAATTTTTATGAAGATATCATTAGAGGAACTTGAATATTCTTAAATACATAGTATTTAACCAAAAATAATATAAGCAATCATTAAACAGATGAACACTTTTATTTGTTTCTTAGTTCCTAAATTTTTTTTTCTACAAAATCATGCAACATGGATATCATGAAATACAGAAATATGTATTTACTTAGAATATATTCACTGTTGAGCTGAGATTATACCACTGTATTCCAACTTGGGAGACAGAGAGAGATTGTGTCTCAGGAAAAAAAAAAAAAGAATATATTCACCATCACAGACAAAGGTTTTATTCTTCTCTAGGTATGCCTTCTTAGAGCCACTTTTTTCCTTAAAAATTCAAGTACTCAGGAAAGACAATGCCTATGGTAACTAGGAGGAACAGGACTAGTTTAAACCAAACACAAAGTGTCCTCATTTGCCCTCTTAGCCGAAGTTAGTTCAGTTTTAGTAATTTTCATCTTAGAAATGCATACCCAGGAGACCTAACATAATAAATCTGTATAGAAAATTTTCAAACATATTTATGCCAAATTATTTTCCCCTATGATTTTCAATCCCAAATTGTCCTGTAAATTCCAAATATATGACTCCTGAGAAATTAGCAAAACCTAATTTCTCTTCAGGAATCACTAGCAGAACATTGTGTGGACTTAATCAAGGAAAGACTTCATTCGTCAAATGGCTCATTTGTGAATGGCTGTCATTCCCCAACTTCTATACCTCCTGTAATATCTGAGTATGAAAATCTTTAGGAGCTGAAAGAGGAAGAAATGCAAAACAAGTAGATACCCACAGATGACAAAACAGAAACAGAATCACCTTCTTCAAAGGGTAATTACCTTTGTGCCATGAGGGCTGATGGTGAATACAGCATAACTTTTGAATTTGTCACATGCTATAGACATCTAATGAAACATAATTTTCTGACTGTCGGTCAAGAAATCAATGGAGTATTTAAAAGACTTTGCCTGGAAATATTTTACTTACTAAATGAAGGGACTATTTATGGAAGTGGTGGCAGATTTACAATCACCAACTAGGGATGATGAGTTACTCAGGGGTTAGCAATATCAGGGAACCATTTACCTTCCCTAGGCCTAAAGGAGCAAGGGAAGAAAAATTTGGATCTATGGGAGAGTGGCAGACCTACAGTAGCTCTGGCCAGAAAGGAATGTAGCTGCTGGCACTGTTGGTACTGGACATAGAGCTGGAGAAGATAGAGGCCAACTAGTGCATCACCATGCTTTCTGTTCTCCTTTTCTCTGATCTCTTACCAGTGTTTTTTACTGGTTGACTCCAAAGTGAAGCTTGGAAGTGAAAAAGCAAAGGAGATGCAGTCCACAGGGATCAGCCTCCCAAATTATAAGCAGGGCACCGAAGGACAAACCTTGGATTATAGGGTTTTGGAGTTAAAAGAGAATAACAGGATAACTAGTCTGTTTGCACTGCTGTCATTCTTATTGGGAATAACTTGACATGAACTTCAAGGTTGAGGATAATATGTTTGGTGCAGAGAGAACTGAAAAGTGGGAAAAAAATTGTAAGTCATGTGCCTTCTTTCCTATCAGAAAAAAAATACAGATTTTAAAATTTCTATTAATGTTAAAATTGTCTTCTAAGCATCAAAATGGTTAAAAAGAAAAATACGTTTGTTGTAAAAAAAATTAAGCAAGATAATATATAAAGTCCCATTTCACTCATACTTTTTGTTCCTTTATTTTCATAAATTCATTCATGGTGTTATTCCTTCAAAAGATTTTAGCTAATAATAATAGCTGATGTCCAAAAATATGTCCCAAACGGACCTCAAAGTGCTTTATTTGTGCTGAATCATCACAAAATTTTTTTAAAAACTGCTACGATTATCCCAGTTTGGCTAAAATAAAGTTAAGTAAATTGTTGAAGGCCATAGAGTTTCTAAATAGAAGTGGAAATGGAACACAGGCAGGTTGATTCTAAAGTTTTTGTTCTCGATTACTATGGTGTTTTGTACTGAACAGATATTTACTGAGCATCTACTATGTGTCAGGAATTTTCGTATGCATTGAACATACAGGAATAAAAACAATAAACAATGTTCCTGCTTCGTGGAATATATATTCTGGTGGTAGATAGAACAATAACCAAAGGCATTAATGGACTTAAAATTTCAGGTTGAAATGTATTTCTCTATTTGTATTTCTACAAATAGAAATAAGGTAAGGTAAAGTGTTAGAGGGGGATGCAGGCTATAGTTTAGGACTAATAGGGCAGTCTCTGCAGAGATGATATTTGAGTGATCTCACATCACTCATCAGAATGTAAGAAAGGTACCTCTGAAAAATGTGAATGAAAAATTTTCCGGACAAAAAGAAGAGTAAATGCAGCAAGCCATAAGCTGTTTAAGGATAAGTAAAGCCCGTAAAGGTGTGAAGGGACACTAAATTGTTAATAAACACTGATATAGTATTTATATGAGGTTCTGTTCTGGTGGGTTCACTAATATTAACATTTAACTTATTACGATAATATGAAGAATATCCTGTCATTTCCTCTATTTTATTTATTTTTTATATGTATATATATTTTATTGCACTTTAAGTTCTGGGGTACATATGCAGATCATGCAGGATTGTTGCATAAGTACCTACATGGCAATGTGGTTTGCTGCCTCCATCCCCCCATCACCTACATCTGGCATTTCTCCCCATGTTATCCCTCTGCAACCTCCCTACCCCCCGCTGTCCCTCCCCTATTTCCCCTCAATAGACCCCAGTGTGTGATGCTCCCCTCCCTGTGTCTATGTGTTCTCATTGTTCAATACCCGCCTATGAGTGAGAACATGCAGTGCTTCATTTTCTATTCTTGTGTCAGTTTGCTGAGAATGATGGTTTCCAGATTCATACATGTCCCTACAAAGGACACGAACTCATCATTTTTTATGGCTGCATAGTATTCCATGATACATATATGTGCCACATTTTCCTTGTCTAGTCTATCATTGTTGGGCATTTGGGTTGGTTCCAGGTCTTTGTTATTGTAAACAGTGCCGCAATGAATGTACGTGTGCATGTGTCTTTATAAGAGAACAATTTATAATCCTTTGGATATATACCCAGTAATGGGATTGCTGGGTCAAATGGAATTTCTATTTCTAGGTCCTTGAGGAATCGCCACACTGTCTTTCACAATGGTTGAACTAATTTACACTCCCATCAACAGTGTAAAAGAGTTCATGAAGTAACTGACACTCACTGGGCATAGAGCTGGAGAAGATAAGAAACTAGTAGCTAGTAAGATAAGGATCTAGGTTTTAAACCAAGAAGATATGGCTGGTTCATAGCACCTCTACTATTCTGACAGTGTTCTTCCTGGGTTGATTCACTAATTCATCCCTGTTTCCCCCCCAACCATCCATCTCTTTTCCAAATTAAAATTTTTATAAATGTGTTCTCAGAGTTGTTTTATTATTCCTCATTTTAAAAATTATCTACATTTTACATTTCTTTTTGTTCTTTGTTTTTTATAGCATCTTTTGTTTTATTTTGTGGATAGAGTTGGATATATTGTAGATTTTGAAGATTTGTTTTTGCTGTCCACATTGTCTTTGCCTATTTTTATTTTGTTTTCTAGTAATCTTTGGAATTTCTCACCTGGATTATTTTCCTAAAAGTCAAGTGAACCTTGGCTGTCTATTTGAAGAGGAAAACATCGAAAGTTTGATTGGAGGCTCCAGGATGAGTACCAGACTTTACATCAGATTTTGAGGTTGTGAGCCAGTTTCTTCCTTGTGAGACAGGAAAATGACAATATCTTTTTATTCTGGGTACATTTAATTTTTGTAGAGATTAATAGTTCAATCTCCTTTTTGATGGTAGTGGTGAGGATGGGTTTGCTATTTGGCTACTGGCATTCCTAAAACAGAATAAGATGCCATGGTCTTACAGTTCAGTGTGTAAACTTTCACAGCTTTTGCAAGTTTTCAGCCCAGTGTTAGCCCCCAGTCACTATGAATGTCCCCAAGCAGAGCTTCTTTGGTTTTACTTTTCTGGTTTTATAGTGAGACAAAGGCATTCTGGGAAGTATAGCCAATTTGAAATTGAGTCTTTAACAAATATGTATTGAGCACCTACTCTGTCATATACTTTTCTAGATGCTAGAAATACAGCAAGAAAAAAAATAATCACACCATTACCTGAAGTTCTCTATTGCGTGTATAGTTCACTTTTTTAAACAGCTTGATTGATATTCTGTTAACCATGCTGGCAATTGTGTGTGGTGTGAGGTATTGATCTAACATCTTTTTATAAGAACTAAATATTTAAATTCTATGTATTAAAGGTATTTGTTTTGTTTTGCTCTTTTTGATTTTGAGGCATGCATTTAATTTTAGAATATGATTTCTTTTTCTTTAATCACTAGAGACATATCCATTTTACTCATTTTAGCATGATCTCTTTCTTAATTCTGTTTCTTTGGAGTTTTTCAATTTGTTGATATTGATTTGTCTCTTTATTGATTTGGCAACATTTTCTAAAAATACAGAGGATTGCTTTTATCTGTACATGTTATGGAGAAGGATGTAAATTACTTTTTGAAAGATGGAGTAGATTTCTTAAGCAGTAACAAATCACACTCTTTATCTGACATCATTTTTTATTACAGTAAAGTTTTCAGGTGATATTTGAGAGAGAGTCTGGATGTGAGGTTGCATATAGTGGATTTAATTATCACAAATAGTGCTTTGATTCTCAGGCCCTAGCAACCATACTTACTCTAAGAGTGCCTGTCAGAACTATGACTTTAGAGAGCAGTGTCGAGTGATTTAGCCTTGGTTCCTGTTCTTGAGTTGGCTGCTCTGAGTATAGGGAGCTACATTTAATTAATTTTATTTTGTTGACCACCTCTTAGGTTTTTCATCCTTCATTTCTTCTGTTTCTGGTTCTCTTTGCAGTTCTTTTAAAATATAAATGTGTTTTGTTGTTTTGTTATCCTTAATGTTTCCTTTCTTTCTTTTGTCTTTCTCTGTATTTAAATGCTTTCTGCCTTCTGGTTTCTATTTGTAGTAGTATGTTCTTCTGCTTTTTTAGTAGATTTTTCTCTCAGTCTACAGTCATCTGCTTTATGCTATCTAGAATATCTTCACTCTCTTAGTTTGCTGGTGATTATTGTGTATTTCTCATGACTTTGAATTGAAAATATATTTATTGTGTAATTTCCTATGGATTTAAAGAGGGGAATATATTTTTCCGGAACTTTTCTTTCTTTCTGATATCCTTTCTCCTCTTTTTTACCATCAATGACTTACTCCACCTGCCATTTACTTCACCCATGATTTAGAAGGTATGTAAGATGTATTGTCTTTTTACCTGTGTTTGTTATATACTTTGAGATATGATATCCAGATTCTTGTGATCAAATCATAAGTATAATTTATTTCTCCTCTTGACATATAATGTTTTATTTTTGCTTTTTATTTTTAACCATATTTGCAAGTTTACTTTAAAAAGAAATCTGAGAAATCGTGCTCTGATAATGTAAAAGTTATAATTCATAGCATAAAAGGATAGCTCTCCATCTCTATATCGAGTGATTTGTTTTTCTTAACTGGGTCTATCTTTGCAGTTAGTAGAAATACCTTGTGTTAATCGGTTCTAAATTTCAATAGATATCCTTTCTTTTTGTATACCTTCTGGGTTTTTTAGGGAAAGTTATTAGAGGTTTCATCATAGATGCTTACCAAACAGAACTTCCCTATTCATCCCAATACCGAGTGCCTTTGTAATGTAGATTTTTAATGGCTATGCACTAGATTAATATTATTCCTCACCGTGTACACTTTTATTGTCTCAATACCTCATTAAAGTCTCCTCTAGTCTAGCCTGAGAGGTAAAGCTGAAAGACTTTATGCTAGTATTATTTCTTCAATTTTGTTGATCACATCTGTTGTTTTAAAAATATGTTTAAGGGAAATATTTATTTCCCTGGAAGGCCAAAGTGGATCTCGCAATGCAGCTAAATGATCTTAAATGCCTCAAATGTATGTAGTGGCCAGTTGCTGGCAGAAGCACAATGTTTAAAAAATGATGCATTGTATTCTTATTGATAAATTTTCAAATTCTATTCATACTGAGTCAGCTTGATGAAAACAATAAAATCTCTAAGGACAAATTTGTTTACCTCTTTCCCAGAACATTATAGCTTCCACTATGTTATGTTAGACAAATAGATTAAATGATCTAAATGATAAAACTCAAGCTTTTTAAAGTGAAAGCACAAGAAGATAGGTTGTAGATGAAATATAATCAAGTTGAAAATAAGTATACCTTATATGAACATTTATATTAATTAAAGGTTCTTATAAGAATTTGTTTAAAAAGAACAAATGTTAAAATAGTAATATTAATGTACATTACCTTGCTATTATCACTTCACAGAAACTTAATTTTCTCAAAAGCATGTAGTTTAATACAGGTTTCTTTCTCTAATTCATAGTCTTTCTCTGAGCTTTCCGTGGAAAGTAGTCATATCTAAGGGTGACCACACAATAACATGATCAACAGACAACTCACTATTTAGAAAAACTTCACTTCTCAGTAAAGTATCTGAAATGTTTGATAACTAATTCTGCCAAACACTGCACATTTCCCCTCATCAAATAAAACTATTTCCAAAGTACACAGGTAATCTTTTTTAGGATAGCAATTTGAATGGAAGTTAGCTTTTTTATATTTTTATTTTTACAATGTGGTTTTCTCTAAGAGGCACAGAGGCAGATTTCCTCAAGCAAAATCATGCTAGTTAGTTACTGATGCATGGCTACTATGAAGGCAGAGTAGTTCTGGGTGGTATGAAGTGAACCTCTGGACAATTACATTCTTTGAAGCCTCTTTAGTATCCAGTAACATTATTTCTAAATACAAAAAAGGAAATTTAATCCACATAAAGACTCTGGCATGCAGAAATATGCAACTGATCAAAGAAAAGTATGAAGTTTCTTAATGCTGTAGAATCGAATACAGAAAAGCTTAAGTGGGCTTTACAAATTATAACATTGACATAAAATGTGATAATAATATCTGTCAACCAAATTCAGTGTTCTCTTTGTGTCACTAAAATCATATGTGCAAAGTAAAACCTCAACCAAACAGGAATGTTTGGGATACCATAGAATGGTTTGTAAAATATTTATAAATGTCCTAAGGAAGTCAGTTTAGTTAGTAGCTGGAATGCAATATTATTCAAAGCCCACAGTAGATGCACTGATCTTTATCTTACAAAACCAAATGTCACCCAGAATCTAACATAGAGAAGAGTGTTTTTCGAATTCAATCATGTTTTAAGATATAGTGTAATGTTTAATAACTTCAGGCAGGACTTGAGTCAATGTTTATGGACTCAAATTTATGTTCTCCACTGATTCTATTTGGGAATATGATCTTCAAAGTGGACATTGCTACAGTAAATGCATTTACCGTGAACTCATTTTATTATATTTAACATACAAATTCTTCATCACTAGGCATGCTACTGACTTGTCATGTTGTTTACATATAGAAAAAGGACAAACATATTAGAGTAAAATGACTGATTTTCATAACAATTATATTTCTCCTTGTAAGTTCATAAATGAGTATTTTGACATGTCAGTGTCAATGTCTCTAACAGAGCCTCACATACATATAGTAGGTGAAATATATATATTTCATATGTGTGTGTATATATATACATACACACACATATAAATACATAATTGTGTATATATATGTGTGTATATATGAAATATATATATTTCACATACATATATATGAGAAAATATATACACACATGTATACATGCACACACGTATGTACATAAATATATGTACTACATGTACATAGATGTGAAATATGTATTTTATATTTACTGTAAAATATGCTATATATACTATATATGCATACACATATATACACACATATGGATTCTTTTGTTTATATGTTTTTGCTTTCACTTGCTTATTTCTACATAGAATGCTATAATTCTATATAATGCATGAAGTAAAAATCCCAATTGCCGTATGTTGAGGCACGTTGACCTGAGTCATTTTCTGATTTATCAAAGTTAAGAGACTGACCAAGGCAGTACTGAGTTCACCAAGTTAAAGTCCATCTTGGAAAGATGTCTCTTGGTTGCCAGTTATCTTTTTCTGGGTGACACTACTGATTTTTTATGATGATAAGTATACCTTGAGGTAACACATAGAGTGGGTATGGTTTAAATGGTTTTATATAGATATTCTGTAATAAGTAGTTTGTTATTTTGAGGCAAATCGTAATTTATAGCAATATATTAACCACATAACTGAGACTTTTTTAAAAAAATTGAATATCCTTCCTACTTCCTAAAAATCTTGAGATTGAGAGACCCTTAAAATAAAAAAGCGAATAAAGCTTTTGTCCAACATAGATAAAACATGGACATAATTTACCATCCCCCTTACCTGCTTCTATTCTGAACTGACACAAAAATGTACAAACACAATGGTTTCCCAAAAGTGACCATCAGACAATGAAGAAAGATAATTTCTAAGTGGTGGGAAACACATGAGATGAGCTCAGTTACATAGCTTACTCTCCTGAGCTTTCAGAGTAGGGCACACAGTGAAGATGTGCAGGCAAAGCCCTGTAAACTCTGAGTCGAGCAGATAGAGTTTATGACGAGTGTACAGGAGAGCAGAGAACTGTGATTAGAAAGAATTTCAGAGAACTATAGAAAGTCCCTTCCACCATTCAGCTAATCATTGAGTGAGTGCTTATGAAGAAACTAAGCAAAGCGGGGAGATGAATTTCTCAAAAGGATTTGAGGGAACTATGGCAGGGCAACACACGGGGTTTAGAAAATTGCCTGTACCCACCAGCCAGGTTGGAAAACCTCATGATTCACAGTACATAGGGTAGAGTACTCATAAAAATTTTGTCTCAATACTTGTAATTTCCTCTAGACTGGGCATGACTGCTTATGACTAATAAACCATAAAAACCCAAATGTTTAAAGTCTTTCCAACAAACAACTTTTTCCTAGAAAAAAACCAGAAATATAAACATATTCAAAATATAACAAGGTAAGATTAACAATTTCTGACATTGAACCAAAAATCACCAAATGTGAAAAGAAGCCAGGAAATGCTAACCAAAATGAGGAGAAAAGCTGACCCACAACTGTCAGAAATGTTAGAATTAGCAAACGATGGCATTAAAACATTATAACTGCATTTCGTTTTTCACTCCAAAATTTAAGGAAAGATATGAAGTTTACATATTTAAAAATCCCAACTCAAACTTCTAGAAATGAAAACTACAACATATGGGGTGGAAAATAACTGCAGTAATAACGGAATTGATATGGCAGAGGAAAAGGGAATTGAAATTTAAAGCATAGCGATAGAAATGATCCAAAATTAAACCATGAGCAAAGACAATTAGAATAAACAAACACAAATGAGCACTGTCAATGAACTAACGGACAACTTTTAGCAGCTTAAATATATGTATTCTTGGAGTCCTTCAAGGGGCAGAAGCAAAGAAAAGAGAGAAAAGAGGATTAGGAAACAAAATATTTGAGGAAGCAATACCAAAATTTTTCTAAATTTGATCGTAACTATAAACCCATAGATCTAAAAATCTCAATGAACCCCAAGCACAAGAGATGGGAAGAAAACTGCACAAAGGTAAATTATAATAAAATTGCTCACCCCCGGCAATAAAGAGAGACTCTTGAAAGTAGTTATAGATACATTATGTGCGATGAACAAACATAAGAATGACAAATTTCTTGTTCAAAGCACTGAAACCATATATGTATACGATTTCTTATACATAAATGTTCCTAGAAGCTTTATTTGTAATATTCCCAAACTGGAAACAAATCAAATGTTCATCAGAAGGTGAATATATAACAAACTGTGGTATATTCCTGGTATATCCATGCAATAAAATACTATATAGTAATGAAAAGGAATGAACTATTGATACATCTTATAGCAAGGATGAATTGTAAAATAATTATGCTGAGTGAAGAGGCCTGACGAAAAACAGGTAGAGATGACCCTTGAATAACACAGGGGTCAAGGGCACCAAACCCCTGTGCAGTAAAAATTTCTATGTATAATTTTTGATTTCCCCAAAACTTAACTACTAATAGCATACTGTTTACTGGAAGCTTTACTAATAACATAGACAGTCAATTAACTGTTATATGTAATGTTCCCCCTGTTATATGTAAATATCATCCTAAAAAATGACATCTTCATTGTCTTCATGTAGGGTAGGCCAAGGAGGAACAGAAAGAGGTGAAGTTTGTTTTGCTGTCCCAGGGGTGGTAGAGGCAGAAAATGTGGAGGAGGTGGAAGGGGAGGCAGGAGAGGCAGACAGGAATACTCAGTGTAAGTTCTGCTTTAAAAAAAATTTTTACAAGTGGACCTGTGCAGTTCAAGCTCATATTAAAGGGTCATCTGTATATACTTTGTGTTTTTATTTACATAATTTCTAGAAAATAAAAAACTTACGAATAGTGACAGAATGTTTATTACTGGTTGTCTGGGCATAGAGTAAATGGTGACTGGAGGGACATCTTTAAAATATCCAAAGGAAACTTTTTAAGGTGTTGAATGTTTCATTATCTACAGTGTACTAATGGTTTCACAGGCATATGCATTTGTAAAAATGTATCAGACTGTATAGTTAAATATGTGTTGTTCAACACATATCAATTATAATACAATAAAGCTATAGGGTTAGTGATTAAACTTAATGGTAGGAACAAAGTTACCTCAATACACTTTGCAATACACACACACACACACACACACACACACACACACCACCAAAACATCAATATAATTTAATCCAATTATTAGTAAATCTAATTGTTGTATTAAGAAAACTGTAGATGAAAAAAATTAAACATGTAAAAATCTAGATGTATAGAATAATGTAATTTTATAGCTGGAAGCAACCTTAGAAATGACCTAATTTGAACTCCTCAATTCTTGAGTCATAATCTTAGAATTTAAGAAAGATGGAAGAAGCTGTGTGGAATAGCCTTCCCATGTTTATTATGTTGCAAATAAGGAACCTAAGTCCATAGAAGCATACTGACTTGTGAGAAAATATCTCCTGACTTAGTCTAGAGCTGTTTTCATTTTTATCATATTATGTCAATTAATTTATATATCCTATTCTCATATATTTTTCAATTAAGTTTTTCTTAGAATACAAAGTATACATTGCCATTGACTTTACCTCAATTAATAGTCATTGTTAAATTGCTATCATTGGTCAACTGATGAAAATTATAAATGCTTCATTTAGGAGCACATCATAATTTCAGCAAATTTATGAAATTTTATACCTATTTTCATACAGTTTTTGAGTTTCAAATTCCTAATAAAAAGTCTTGTTGGAGTTCTTCTGTCTTAGATGGTTTGAACAGCCACAATTCTTTTTTTAGCTGTTATTATCTGGTCCTAATGCTTATCTCTTGACTGTTCAAAAATCTGAATTCTATGTTTCTGTTTGTATTTTAATTTATACCTGTGAGGCTGATTTTGATAAAGTCTTAATCATTCTAATCTGTTGCTCAAAACCTGGCCAAGATCCACTGTTTCTTTTTTTAAATGTTATGTTTTCACATACTAATAAAGAACTTCCATATCCAAACTCAAATTACCTTTATGGCCTTCTTTATTCCTATGCTTCTGCATGTATTAATTTGCACTGCTTGTATTTTCTTAAAGAAAACCACATATATTTATTTCATGTGCCTAAAATATTCCTCATTTTGATATATAGTTGTTGAGATCACACTAGTCTTGACATTCCGGATTAAATACCACCATCCACCATCTCTAATAAGCATCGCCCGTTCATACAAACCACAAGTAATATCTCCATTCCTTGTATTTAATTATGCTTCCTTGCCTTAAAATATGCATTTAATTTTGACTAAAATATCTACATCTGCCAACATATAAATAGGAATAAAAATTTAAATACAACTTCCTGTATGCTCAGATAGGGATAACGAATGATGAATGTGATTGTAACACAGGAAGTAAACCTAAAAGGATATAGCCTTCATTAGTCTTGTAGTACTGATGCATAAATTGTTCTCTGCCCTCCAAAAAGCAGAATATTTTATGTAATTCCTCTTATTTCTCTCCTTTCCGCTACAGCATAGAAAATAAAGAAAAATCCATGTCTGGTGCTAGCAGAGAGCAACAGTAGTCCCAAATTGGTGTAAAAAGTATATGATAACTAACAGAAAAACAACTATATATATTTCTTTGATGAAGACTCAGTGATAAAGCCAAACCTTTGGGCAATTGTAGACAAATGTTGAAAATTTACAATTTGTGCTGTCTTTGTACAAATATGAAACATACAAAGCTATCAGAAGTAGTCCACCAAAAAGGATTCACATATGAAAAGAATGAAAACATATATGGTATTCATATCTGAAGGAGGTTGGGATAAGGGGAGAGGGGGGGAAAAAATAACTATTGGGTACAAGGCTTAGTACCTGAGCGATGAAATAATCTGTATGACAAACCCCTATGACTGGAGTTTACCTAAATAACTAACCTGCACATGCACCCCTGAACATAAAACAGTAAGTCATTTGCTAACAGAAGAGATTATAGAGTACCAGGTTGCATTTTAGTTTTTCATGAAATAGCTACTACACTCACATTAATGGTTATTTGTGCTTTGGTGACACTTTTTTTTTCCACTCTGAGTCATGCAACATCAAAGGCAAAATGAGCAGTAGTGGCCAGTGGTGTAGCTTTGGTTGTAGGTCTCCTCTGCCTTTCATCTACCACCTCTAATCTTAAGAAAGACATTGTCCACATGATCTTAGTATTCTCCCATCATTCCACACTGGGATTTTAAGACAAATACCAGAATGACAAAACATTTATTTGCTAATAAAACATATTTATTTTGTGGTATATGACTTCTGTACTCTTTGTGCCTCACATTGAAGGTGTGGTAGAGGATAGAGTGGAGAATAACATCTTAGACTTTAATTCCTCATGATAATCATAGCACCTTAAATTTGCCTACTTCAGTAAGAGTGGGAGTCATTTTCATGTAAATAATCTCTTGATCATTATACAATATTTTGATGTAATTAATGAATTATTATTGTCCTCACTTTGCAAATGTTCTGAGCCAGGCTTTATAATTAGTGTTGAGGATACATTACCGAATAAACTTGGCATATGTTTTTCCTCATGAAAATTAAAGTTCTGCAAGCAAAGCAACAAATTACAAAGATACTTTGGATAAATCTTTCTCCAGGTGAAGGGATGAGTAAGAAGTCTTACAAACTATGCTAAGTCTTGTGAAGAAAGAAATAGGGTTCTGGAAAGAGAATAATAAGAGGAAACTTGTTTGGGGGAGTTATGGAAACCCTCCTTCGGGTGGTGACAAGGAGGATAAGATATGAAGAACAAGAAGGGCCCAGCCATATCAAGAGTTAAAGGGAAAAGGTCTCTTGATCCTGGGAGTCACTGTAGGAATGTCCCAAAGTTATGCATCTAGTTAGGGAGCAGAGCTAAAATTGAGCAGAAATTTCTGAAAATGATAATTCACATTTGTCT
Organism: Ateles fusciceps; assembly: GCA_036589455.1. Classification (NCBI taxonomy): domain Eukaryota; kingdom Metazoa; phylum Chordata; class Mammalia; order Primates; family Atelidae; genus Ateles; species Ateles fusciceps. The sequence continues at coordinate 7,688,453 of JAZHEH010001266.1, read as the reverse complement.
AGCTCTTTTCAAAGTGCTTTCATGTCTATAATCTCAAATTAATAATTATGCTATGAGGTGGAAAACTTGGAGAATGATTGATAGGTAGAACATTTTCCATCCTCCTTTTGACTTAGATTCTATTATTAACTGTAAAGGGAAAAAATCTAAGATTAGGTAAAAGACATTCTGAGTGGCATATGAATTGTTTGTAGGTAAAATATTCAATAGATATTTCCCATTTGTCAATGTTGAGAGTCAAAGCATCCTCCAAATATTCAGAACATGTGATTAGATGCTAATCATTTGCCTTCATTGAGCCCACACTGTGTTTAGAGCTTTAGGTGAAGTATTTTAAGGAGAGAAAAATGTCTTCAAAGAAATACAAGTTAAATTTTTAAATATGCTAAAAATCTTTAAATGAACACTTAGGATACATACAGACATATGTATAAATATTTCTATGTGATGTATGTGTGTGTGCATATATACATGCGTATATATACATTTTTAAATTGCTGTAAGCAATACGTACTGCCTATACCGAAATGTATAGAAATGCATATGCAATGCTTACAGTTATTTTAAAATGTACATATAACTGAATGATGATAAATATGTTTTAAGTCACATAGCCTGTACCACATTTTTCTCTATCTATTAAAAATGACAATCATATTAACTTGCCTATAATTACTATATCTTAGTAAAGATATGACTGAAAAAAATTAAAAGACAATACATACATGACTATAAATGTTTTAAGTCACATAGCCTGTACCACATTATTCTCTATCTGTTAAAAATGACAATCATTCACTTGCCTACAATTAATATATCTTAGTAAGACTATGACTGAAAAAATATTAAAAGACAATACATACATTATTATTATTATTATTATTGAGACAGAGTCTTGCTCTGTTGCCAGGCTGGAGTAAGGTCGTGTGATCTCGGCTCACTGCAACCTCCGCCTCCTGGGTTCAAGCGATTCTCCTGCCTCAGCCTCCCAAGTAGCTGGCATTTCAGGCATGCACTGTGACACCAGCTAATTTTTGTATTTTTAGTAGAGACAGGGTTTCACCATGTTGGCCAGGATGGTCTCGATCTCTTAACCTCATGATCCGCCTGCCTCAGCCTTCCAAAGTGCTGGGATTACAGGCATGAGCCACCACGCCCAGCCACAATACATACATTATTAAATTTCAAAAACATCAGGCTGTGTACATTTCTGAAATAATTTATTCATGTAGATAATTTATTCAAGTAATCACTCATGTAGAATTTCAAAATATTAGTTTTGTAAACATTCTTTGTTTTCTATGTTCAAATGCAGAAGTATACATTAAACTGTTCATTTGATTATCTGTGTTTCTCATAAGTCATTTAAAATAATCTCCTTTTCAATATACAGGAGTTGTTATAGTCTTTACTCAGCAACTAGAATGGTCCTTTCAAAACATAATGAACACATGAATAAAATGAGTTTAAAGAATGCCTATACATAGATGTGTAGAAATGCTAAGTATGATTGATTGATTTCAATTATCACTGTACTGTGTAGTTTCAAAACTCAAAACAATGCACTGGCAGACCCTCTCACCCAGTCAAAGCCTCAGTGTTTCAGAGGCCCACAGCACCACATAATTTGCTCCTGTGGCAAATCTTACTTTATCTTCTAATACTTCCTGCTTGTATACTCTACAACAGCCACAGTGGCATTCTGACATTCTCGGAACATACCAAAAATGTTCCTGTCTCAGAGTCTTTACACTTGTCCCCTCTGCCTGGATGATTTTTTCCTCAAATATACATTTGGGTAGCTTCCTCATTTTCTTCAGAACTCCAGTCAAACGTCACCTTATCAGATATGTCCTTCTGCACTACTGTTTATAAATTGGGTAGACATTCTCCTAGTGTTTCCTAGTTCTCTTATTCTGTTTTATTATTCTTCATGGTGCTTATAACCATTCAACAAATAATTTTATTATTATTTTTTTTTAACTTCTGTTGTAATATAAACTCATGAAGGGAGGGACTGTGTCCTTTTGCTTTGTGTTAAACCTTTTGGCTGGGAGAAAGTGGGCACTCAATAAATGTTTGTTGCATAGTGGAAAGAGAGTGTTGTACAGAGAAGTACTGATAAGTTTTTACCATCACACTTAACTCTTCATAGTAATGGGTTGCCTATGTAGAAGTAAGACTATGTAGCAATTTTTCTAATATTTTCCTCTTTAAGAAACATGATGTAATCATTTGACCAAGACGGAGATCTTTATTTAGATAACATTCATCTTCTATAACAAGGAGAACAAACACTAATGAAGGTAATGAGGAAAGCAGCCTATTTTTAGAGATGTACACACATTTATTTACTTTTTAACTCTCTAGTAGGGAAAAAAATCATAGACTATTTGATAAGCAAAGGACCTTAGATGTTACTTGAAACACCTTCATTAGCAGAAGGAAAAACAGACACCCTGGAGAGGCAAGAAAGACACAAAGCCGATGAGTGGAGAAGCCCATGTTACCTTCCAGTCGGTACCTGATGGTCAAACCTAGCCATACCACTGTGCCCTCATTCTCATTACAATGCCGAACAAAGTTACAAAGCAATCAAACTAAATTTTACAAGTGATAGATAAGTAAGGACAGGGACAAAGCAGTCTGTAGCTGGCAACCAACAGATAAACAAAAAATCACAATACCCAGAATAATTGGAGCCCCCAGAAGAAATGGTGAAAAATTCACATTCAGAAGAGCAAAAATTATTCTTATTAGGGTAGATATTTGTTGGTCATAATCTTTGACATCAAGAGGTACCATGTTTTGTTTTCAAATGGCCCCAAAACTTTCTTCATATATGGAAAGACCGGTTTACTAAAAAGCTTAGTGGTGAGTTTCATATGGATTTTGGACTTTTATGCTTTGCAAGTCACTGGCACCATCTTGGCTATCACAGTCCTGTTTTTATAATTGATAAAAAATTCGTCAGTGATAACTGACAGAAAAATTTTCCTAGAATTCACACTTATGAAAATACTTCAAATTTAACTAGAGATGAAACAAAAATTACAGATATAAAATACATCAACAAGATCAACAGAAAAAAACATAAGGTATGCAGATTTTTATTTCGATGTATATTATAAGGTGATGTGTATCAAGGATGGCTGTAAGTCCACTTTAACAATGGGGCAGATCATTGTCTTCTTGGAAGATTTATGTTGACTATACTGAATTTTAGCAGAAAGTTTGAAGAAAGATGATCCTTTAGGGCTGATCATTTCTTATTTATAAATATGGAGAAAAGAACCAAGTCCCTGTTTCTGCATGTGTCAGATGCTTGATCTCAGACAAGTTAGTTAACCTCTTTGTAAATGATTTCTCATATATAAAAAGGAGGTAATGATAACATCTACCTGATAGGATGGCCATGAGGATTAACTGACATATTATATGCAAAGCACTTAGCACAATGCCTGGCATGTGGTAGGTACAATTAAAGGGCTTACTACTACTATTATTGCTACTACTTATCTATTACTCTTACTGTTGTGCAGTTGCTGTTTTAGCGATTCACAGAAATTCAAAAATGTGAAACTTTTACTTACTTTGGTTTTTCTTATTCCACTTTGGTTTTCTTCTAAACCTAGATTCTCTTAGATCAAAAAAGTGAGCCAGAAGAGAGAGAGCGAGACAGACAGAGACAGAGAGAGAGAGTGAGAGGAGATAATCGTGCTGGACATAGGACCTGGCAAAGATTTTATAACAAATACTTCAAAAGCAATTGCAATTAAAAATAAATAAAAATTGACAAATGGGACCTAATTAAACTAAAGAACTTACATATAGCAAAGCAAACTATCAACAAAGTACACAGACAACCTTCAGAATGGGAGAAAATAAATGCAATCTACGCATCAACAAAAGTCTAATGTCCACAATCTGTAAAGAGCTTAAACAAATTAACAAGTAAAAACTAAACAACCCCATTAAAAGGGCAAAGAACATGAGCAGACACTTCTCAAAAGATCTACACATGACCAACCAGCATATGGAAAAATGCGCAATATCACTGATTGTTAGAGAAATGCAAATCAAAACCACAATGAGATACCATCTCACAACAGTGAGAATAGCTACTATTAAAAAGTCAAAAAATAACAGATGCTGGTGAGATTGCAAAGAAAAGGGAACACTTCTACACTGCTGGTGAGAATGTAAATTAGCTCAGTCATTGTGGAAAGCAGTGTGGCAATTCCTCAAATAACTTAAGACAGAGTTACCATTCATCCTAGCAATCCCATTATTGGATATATTCTCAAAGGAATATAAATCATTCTACCATAAAGACACATGCATGTGTATGTTCAACACAGCACTATTCACAATAGCAAAGACATGGAATCAAGCTAAATGCCTATCAACAACAGATTGGGTAAAGAAAATGTGATATATATACACCATGGAATACTACATAGCCATTACAAAGAATGAGATCATGTCATTTGCAGCAACATGGATGAAGCTGGAGGTTATTATCCAAAATGAGCGAACAACAGACAACAGGGTCTACTTGAGGGTAGAGGGTAGTAGGAGGGTGAGGACTGAAAAACTCCCTATAGGGTACTGTGTTTATTATCTGGGTGATGAAATAATTGGTACACAAAACTTTATGACGTGCACTTTACCTATATAGCAAATCTACACATGTACCCCTGAACCTAAAATAAAAGTTAAAAAAGAAGAAAGAGTATAAAAAGAAGAGGAAAAGAAAACAACACACACACACACACACCACACACACAGAGAAGAGAGAGAGAGAGAGAAAAAAAAAACTTGAAGAAGAGAAACTTGAAGAATCCCGTTAAGAATTTGGAAGAAAGGAAATGCAATTATGGCATAATGGAGGCAGAATGATGAAAAACCCAGAAGAAGGAAGACTTGGTGGTAGGCTTTTCTGACTAAAGTAAGAGAAAGGTTTGACTCTTTGGCATTTCAGTTGATGGAAACTCAAAAGCAGATTCTCTGTTTGTGCATGCATATGATCCATATGGGCTCAAATTGGTTTATGTAAATAACTGCCTGAAAAGTCCTCCAAGATTCCATCCCTGGAAAAAGGGACGCTAAGCTCTCCTTTCCAAGAACTGCAACTGAGGCAGTTTTCCCCCTCTGAGTTCTTGTATGAGTGTCACTCTAGACCATGAGTGATGTATAAGCAGTACCAAAGAATGTTAACTGTGTGGTTAGGATTGTCACTGCATGGTTAAGTATTCCAAACTGCCTTGCCAAATGAGTGTTGTTTATTTGGAAGTTGCATGAGATTTTTAAAATCATGTAATACATGTAGGGAAGAGTGCATCATAGACTGAATTAATGCTTTAAACCCAGAACCATAATTCTGGGAGCCAACTGCAAAATGAATCAAGATATTAATTGAAGAAATGTTTGAAGCACCATATAACTTTAAAATAATTGCATTTTTCTGAAATATAAATGTATAACATTGGTAAATAAAGAGAAACATTCAAGCACCTTAGAAAGACAAAGCAGGAAATCAAGTAGTTTATTTGTAGGCACATTGATTCATGCAGATATACTATTCAAAATGATTGCATATGAATAGAGAAAAATACACGGGCATTACTAGAAGCTGGTACTTTGAAATAGACATACGTTTTTAAAGACTGACATCTACCAAAAATTAGAACTATCGACATGAATTAAATTTTATTTCTACACAACATTGGGGGCTACTATGCTGAAGACCTAACGAAATAAATACTATGTTAAATTTCAGGCAAGTTTTATTTTTCTAAGATTTTTTATTTATTTTATTTTTTTACAGCTGAGAGTAGGCAGGAAAATTGTAGTTCACTCTTAATTATAGAGTTGCAAAAGCAATGCTGTAATTAGAGCTGTGAAAATTGTCTGGCGACAAATTTTCTTTGTAGTTTGAAGGAGTGAAAAGTCCTATTGATAGTATTTGATATGAGTTCCATCAAAGTACACCAAAGGGATACACTAACTTCTTAATATTTCTCTAACTCTTTGACTGTGACAACTGCTAATTGCTATTATTGTAGTATTTGGTAGCCATTTTTGAATATTCAGGCTTGCATTTATAAAAGCTTTGCCACTTTTATAACAGAAATTTTACATTTACAGGATTAGAGACATGGGCAGGATATAAATACCAACTGAACACTAGAGTCAAAGCTTTTGCCCTCAATTTTCATATTACATCAAAAGTATTATCTGTATGTAAATAGCAGACATTCAGTGATTTGTAAATAGTTATCACCTGATCAAATCTCCCAATTTCAACAAAGTTTATCTAAACTCTACAAAACAGTTGGATACTTTGTGTCTAAAGTGTTAGGAACTTTTATGTTAGCTTGTTCCAATGTTAATTATTTTTACTGAGCAGAACAGTTATTTATTTTTATTAAGCAAAACTCTAAAAATAAGATGTATTTAATGTCGATTTTGAAATTAAATATCTTAACTTGATCCTCCTGGTTTTATTAATTTAAACCTAAATATATAGAAATGAAGTTTTTGCAATATTTCTTGTAAAAACCAGCACAGCTCATAGAAATATTAAATAGTAAGAAATTGAATAGATTGTTAGAATGGTAGTAACATTGTTTTTTTATTGTTGTTGTTACTTTAATACATAATCCGAAATAAATTAAACATTTTAAAGCACAATTTAGAAAAAAATATGTTGTATACACAGAATGGAATCTAGATACATTTTTGGAATTTAAGAGGCCATTTTGTTCAATTCCCAGTTCAAGCTTGAAATTTGTTCCAGGCTCAATGTGCTGCAGTTTTGAGGAATAATGTCCTTCTATGCAGAAGAAATACGAGAAACTATTGACCAGAACTTATGATGAAATTAGGGAGGTGTTAATTCTGCTCTGGCCACACTTTAAGGTTTCAGAAAGTGGGTTTGCTTTTGTTCCTTGCTTTCAGTGTTTTTTTAAGAAACAGCAAAGAAATGATTAAGACATATTTGCTTTATGTTACATAAAAATTAACTCATGCACTTTTGGAAAGGATTCATACTAACAAACTGTCCGATTGGTCTGACTATCCTACTCAAAGAAATATATGTATTTTTAAATAAAACACTATTGTGTTTATACACAAAATGCCAAATCAGAGAAAACATTCAAAGTTTTCCCTTCAAATTTATCTATTATAAAATGGTTATTAAAAAGAGGGATAATGGTAACTCCACATTTTAACTATTTTACTAAAATGTGTATTGAAGATATATTCTATAATGTTATTTATTTCATATATATATATATATATATTATGTGAGCAAAAGGAATTTGTGGCTCAGGTAACAGGTCTCATTTGACTGTCTCTTAGGAGTGTTTGCTGTTCAAAGTTTTTTTAGTCTCATTTTCTGCTATTTGGGTCCATAGGAACAATTGGTTTTCCAGCCTTTGACAGAGTTTGAGCTCTGGATTCTCTATTGTCCATTCTCAGTCTGTTGCAGATTAGCTAGCTTATACTGCATCGTATTGCTTTCTGAAACCACCTTGTTAAAATCAGCAAGGAGAAGCCAATAGACTCTGACATACTGACTCCTTTCCAACCACTTCTCCTAGAGCTACACACTCAGCAGGGACTTTGTAAGCCTGCCAAATTATCATAAGCTACTGCTTTCCCAAATGTTTACTGTGATGTAAAAAGGATTTCCAGCTTTCCTGTTGGCTAAAACTGTTTCCTTGTTGCCCAGTTACTGATAGCTGAGCCAAAGTCATGACTTTTATTTATTCATGTTTACCCCTACGACTTTAGCATGGCCTTTACACTTAAATTTCTCATGCAAAAGAGCAAGTGTTTTTCCTTTTAATTTTTTTTTTTTTTTTAGTATTTGCCAATAAAACTTAAGTATATATTCTAATTTTTTCATGTAATTGTCTGAGGTATGATATACAGTACCTTTTCAGAGATTTTAAAAAAAAATTTTTAAAAATCAAGTCTTAATGCTAAATATTCTACCTATTGTAGTTTATAAATGTGCATGATGTGTAAAGACAAGTCATTCTATTTTTAGACAGTGGTGATTACAGAGCATTTTGACATTTGTTCTTTAAAACTTTTAATTGTACAAAAACTTTTTTTATCTCTTACATTTAATGAAGTAAAACTAGCTACACATATTCATTTATGTAAAATAAGTTTGTGACTTTTCAGATTTACTCTCTTGGGAGACTAAATGCATTCATGGTACATTAGCAAGAAAATCTATGTGACATTTTAAGAGAAAAACAAGTGAAATCAATGAAGATGATTTTGTAAAACTCATCTCATATAGAAACATATCAGGCCTTTAAAAGTAAATGCCAAGATTAGTTGACAGAACAAAATATTTCACAAAGGTGATTTTTTCTCTTCTGTTATTAAATTAAGCCACTTATAATTACTGAGTAAATTATGTTTGTAAATAAAGCAATTTTATAATTGAGAAACCAAGATTATTACTATGTAGTATGACTTCAGAAATGTTTCAAAATAAAATTCAAATGCTTTTCTCATGAAAAGAAATTGAATTAAAATTGTAAGAAAGTTTTAGTAAACCTTTTAATGATGAGTTACTGTGATTCAATGAATCTAGGGGCTATTTGATATTAACGACATGCCTATTGCACAGGTCAGAAGCAAAGCTCATGCTAAGAAAGAAGAAAAGAGAAATAAGCTTAAAGAGGAGTAAAAACAAGAAAGAGAAGATAACTAAAAGATATTTAATGTTACCCACAAAAAATTCAGACCTTCTCAGCAATATTTTCCTTTAAAGATACTTTTCCAAACAGCTTGCTTCCCCTTTCTGGCTCCTGTTGGTCCATGGGAAGCACCTTCCCTTTCAGTAGCCAGAGCATTGCCTTTCAGCTATGTACCCATTTCTAAATCTCTGCTCTCAAGAAAGCATTTCATAAAAGTCAAGTATACTTTATATGGACAAGGGCAAATGTGAACATTCCAAGAGGATCTGAATTTCATCTTCTGCCATTAATTTTTTAATAAAATCTTTCTTTTACTTAAATAACCTTAAGTACAATAACTTTAGAAAAAAAGATTTAAAGAAGCAGAAGAGGTTTTCTTGTTAACAAATTATGCCATTAAAGACATTCTGGCCAGGGGTGGTGGCTCACACCTGTAATCACAGCTACTTGGGAGGCTGAGACAGGAGGATTGCTGAGGCCAGGAGTTCAAGACTAGCCTGGGCAACATAGGGATACCCTGTCTCTAAAAATAAATAAGTAAATAAAATTAAATCCACTCTGACTACAAAGTATATGAGATTTAACAGGCTAAATATCACATGGGAATCCCATTCCTGTTAAGTGCACATAATCTTCAGTTGGAACTAATTTATAACAAGTTATAAAATAAAGACCATTATGAAATATGCATATACGTTAAGAGCAAAAGGGAATATTTCTAAAAATAACAATCAGTAAAATTAAAAAAAAATCCAAAATTATCCGAGTTTAAAATAGGCAAGATAAAAGTATAATATCTCAAACCTAATAACCATATGTAAAAACCAAAATATATTTTTAAATTTATTAATTTTTATTTTTTAGTTATTTAAAAAATGTGCAGCATTTAGATATCAAGCAAATGCCACCCTCCTACAAATGCAAGGCTAAAAGCAAAGATTATCCAGTTGAGAACAATAGTATTTATTTTATTAAGAATCTTAAATATGAACAGGCTTAAGTTAAATGAGACTATTCCAAACATCTGCCTTTTCCCCCTGTAATGCTCAAAGAGGAAATCACAGCTAGTGAGCAGTCATACTACATGACTCAGAAGAGCACTCCCGGACTGTGCCTTTGCTGTTACCTAACTATAAAATTCTGGCCATTAAATTCCCAATCTTCAGTTTGTCTCATAAAGATTAAAATGATTCAATTGCTGGGTATTTCTGAGATCAAAATAAATGACACTATCCCTAGCACATACTTAGTATAAACAGAGTTATAAAAATGTGAAATTCATGAGGTGAACAGAAAATAACTTCATTCTCTGTCCATATCAATCCAATCTACCTTGATGGTTAAATATGCGGCAGGCCTGTGCCTTTTTTGGTCATTCTCAGGAGAAAAAAAAAAACAAAAAACATTCCCTCCAAATTTAAAGAAGCAAGAGTACTCTTATTCCATAATTAAACGTATGTTTCACAAAATAGTCAAAATATTGTTTTATTTGAAGTTATAATTTCCTTTTCTATTTCAGACTTGCTTAAGGCAGGAACTTGAAATAGAAACAATGAAACAAGGGTAGGGGAAGCTGGAGGGGAGAGTACAATAGATTTCTTTTCTCCTTAATCTGACAGCCCCTTTCTCACCTTCCATTACTATTATTACTTACTCCTCCATGGCCAGAATGAAGAAAAAGCGCTATAATTAGAAAGTAAAAAAGGTCGTATTTGCTGTGATTAGCTGAGACATACTCTGGGTTTGGCAGGCATTTGTGGGACATATGATATCAAAGATGCAATCTATGAAAGAAATCATTGATAACTCGGACTTCATTAAAATAAAGCACTTATGCTGTGTGAAAGACACTGTCAAGAGAATAAGTGGGTAAGCTATAGACAGGGAGAAAACATTTGTAAAAGACACATTTGATAAAGACTGTTGTCAAAAATACATGAAGAATTCTTAAAACTCAACCCTAAGCAAACAAACAGCCCAATTGTAAATGCCTGAATAGATACTTTATCAAATATATACAGATAGGAAATGAACATATGTAAAGATGCACTCATCATATGTCATTAGGGAATTGCAAATTGAAGCAACAATGAAACACTACTACACATCTATTAGAATGGCGAAAATCCAGAACACTGACAACACTAAATGCTGGAGAGGATGTGTAGCAACAAGAGCTCTCATTCACTACTGTTGGGAATGCAAAATGGTACAGGCACTTTGGAAGACAGTGGGAGTTTCCTACAAAACTAAAAATATGTGAGCCACACAATCCAGTGATTGGGGACTTTTATATTTACCCAAATGAGTTCAAAACTTATGCCCACACAAAGCCCTACACACACATTTATAGCAGCTTTATTCATACTTGCCAGATTTGGAAGCAACCAAAATGTCCTTCAGTAGGTAAATGGGTGAATAACTGTCATGCATCTAAACTAAGAATATTATTTAGCGCTAAAAAGAAATGAGCTATCAAGCTATGAAAAGGCATAAAATATTAAAATGCTATAAACTGAATCATTCCAACTATATGGCATTCTAGAAAAGGCAAAATGATGGAGACAGTAAAAAGATCAGTGGTCAGGAGTTAGAGGAAGAAAGGGATGAAAAGGCAGAGCACAGATAATTTTTTGGACAATAAAGCTACTCTGTGTGATACTTTAACAGTATCATGATACATGTAATTATACATTTATTGAAATACAAAGAATACAAACAATGTACAATACCAATAGTGGCCCCTAATGTAAACTTTGGATGATTACATTATGTCAGTGTAGCTTCATCAACTGTAACAAATGTACCATTCTTGTGCGGGATGTTGACATTAGAGAAGGCTGAGTATGTGAGTGTGTGTGTGTGTGTGTGTGTGTGTGTGTGTGTGTGTGTGTTAGTATATGGAAATGCTCTGTACTTTCTGCTCAATTTAGCTGTGAACCTAAAACTGCTCTAAAATATCAAGTCTATATTTTAAAAGTAAATAAAATTGGAAAAAATTTCTTTAAAAGCAAGATATCTGTTAGGTGTTTATAGCAAGTTTTAAGTACTCTAATAAGAATACTTCTATCTGTGGACTAAGTTAGAGCTAAATTTTCACTAGAAAATTGGACAATTTGATGAATGCCTATTATATATTAGCAAATATCAGACAAAAGAAGCTTTGATATCCCAAGATGCTTATTTTTGGTTTGTTTGATTTTACATTGCTCAACAGAAATATAATATAAAAAATCAATTATTTAAGTTGTCCAAGCTTTTCAGGATGCTTCAAAGTTCATCTTTTAAGTGCATATGATTTAAACTGAGTTGTTTTTAAGATAACCTTTAATGATTATCACTGTGGTTTGGGAATTCCTCAAATAATTTCAGAATCCAAACAATTAATGTATGTGTCAGATGAAAGGCAGATTTTATTTTAAAAAGAATGTGCTGGAGACCCTAGAAAATAGGATATTATCTAGGTGAGCTGCTACTCAGATCCAGAAGATGAGCATAATTTAGAAATTATTGCTAGATATTTCCGAATCTTCAAAAATCTTAAGAGAACCACCAAGCCGAGGTTTTTAAAGATAAAGTTGTTCTTACTTTTTAAAAGTTGGAAACCAACTTAATTAAAACATTTGTACCACCATGTCAAAACACCCATATGCGCTCTGGGCTTCTTCTGGATCTTTGGAAGCAAATTTACAATCCTTGATATAGATTCTTATTGATTAACAAGACCCCCCAAAAATTATGTGTAAAATAAAAGCTTACGTCATCTACTTCTTTCAGCTTAATTGATTGACATTTGGAAAAGTAAAAGTAGGGGATTGGTTACTGAGAACAGCTTGGTAATAATTTTACAGGAGTAAGATTAAGAGATTGTACTTTTTACTTTGATGCCTTTTAATGAACTTCTTTAAGGAATATTTCTAAATAAATATGTATCACAAGTTGTCTTCTCTTGATAAAGAGTCTATAACAAGCTGTATCAACAACGAGAGGGGGACCTTTCTAAGACTTTCTGGTGATATTTTTACTTTGAATTTCAAACCTGTAATTTAAATTTTTTTAAAAAATAAATACTAAACAGTAACTTTCAAACAAAATCTTTAGTGACAGAATTCTAATTTTTTTTTTATGCTCTCAGATTATTTCCACTTCCAATTGATAACAACCTATTCATTTAAGATTTGTCCCTTTTGGCATGACCAAGGATTTTACTTTATTTCAGTTGTACCTATGCAAAACAATACTATTTTTCTAAAATAAAGACAAAGTGAATTACAACTTTTCTAAAAAGGAAGCAGAATTCTTGAAAATTAAAAGCATGGATGCTGACATTTTAAGAAAAAGAAAACACTCAATAGATAATGTGAGTAATTAAAAGACAGTTTTGATAAAGAGGAGAGTAGCTTCAGAAGGCACAACATATTTATTTTAGGCATTTTTTAATGGACAGACAATTAAGGCCAAGAAGAAGAGATATTAAAACAAAACAAACACATGAACAAAACAAGAAACACTTTCACGGGATGAAAAAGTACAGTATCCACAGTGAAAAGTTTGAACAATGCAATGCTATATTAATAAAACAGAAAGAACCACATTTAAACACACTTGTTAAGATTTTCAAAAATTGAGGCTAAGGGACTACTGGATATCTTTCAAAGTAAAGGAGTACTAGAGAAAAGTAGGGTATATATGAAAGTAAATGTGGTGAATGTTATAGACTTATTTTTATAAGAATGGAAAATAGAGAATGGGGGAAATTGAGTCATTTCTGAAAATTTAATGACTAAGATATTTCCTAAGATGAACTTTTAGTGACAGAATTTCCTTGAGTGAAGCTTCCAGCTAAATAAAGCATAGACCTATGAATGCAAAATATAAAGAATATAACTAACTGTTAAAAACTTTTAGCTTGGTTTAAATAACTGCTGAATTTGTGGTTTTTATTTATATGTATACACAAAAGCTCACAAGGTCAGGAATGAGAACAAGGGAAAGAATATCTAATACCTAATATCTCATATTACAGAATATTACATATTATCTCATACAATGGAAATAGAAGCTAATCATAATAATTTTCAATATTTATTGAAATAAGCTCTTTTAGATACTCTCTGGAAATAAGGAGTTAGAATGTTTAAGATCTGTGCTATTACGACAGAATGTCAAGCCAGTGAAGGAACATGCATTTTGACCAGGGATGTGTGACTTGTGTATATCCACTTATGTTCTGTCTATATTTATATCTATTTGCATGTATCTCTATTCTATCTATATCTATACCTATATTTATGTGAGGTTTATTTTTTCAGCCTTGCTTATAAAAGTGAAAAATTTTAAAAAGGTTATTTAGTAACGTAATAGTTATAAAAATGATCTTTTCCCATCATAAAAATACTCTTTAGAAATTTAGAAAATATTGTAAATTATAAATCTTTATGTGCTTATATTTTGAATAGAAAGAACAAGTGGAAAACATGTATATAATACATCATTTATATCAATAGAGAATTATGTCTAATTTATCAATTCAGTTATAAAATGATATTAAATTTATGTGGGGACAATTATGTACAAAAGCAGAGACATATACTTGTATATGTGTTTGTGTATATGTGTAATTATATAGTATGTCTTTCTATATGTATATAGGTTACTTAAAGAGAGAGGTAAAGCTTGGTTTTACATGCATGTGAGAAGACAGGAAAATGAAGTTTCACATTTTTGCTCCGTACATTTCTGTATTGTTAGAATGTTTCACTATTAGCATGCATTCAAAGTATAAAAACTAAATTTTATTTTAAGTTAGAATCTCTTTCCTTGCTTTAAAGCCCTTCACCCAGCATAGAGAAAGCAGTGATAATATTCACAACGATAACGTATTTCTGATAGACATATGTACTAACACAACCTAGCCATATTTCATTTGCTACCAGGTGCCCTTGACACACTAAAAACTTTCAGTTTATATACAAGTACTATGCGTTTATGCATATCAAAAGTTTGCAGTACAAAAATTTAAGAAAAATTGAAAACAATAGCTTAATTTAAGGAGTTAGCAAGCAATTGTGACTTTTGTTTGCTTGGTTTAAACTTAAAATAAATTGATACCTGACATGTTGTGTTATTTTTAGGATTCTCCTTTCAAGGAGGATTATATGAGTCTTGTGTTTACTCATCACAATTATCAAAGTAGATTCCTGTGAAATTCTTTTTAGAATTAATCAGCTGTCATCTTGTCATATCTTTATGATCAATATGAACCTTTGGCCTCTGCAAGCACTGTATCACTAATCACTGTAACCAGTAGAGTAGAGGCAGGCTTAACTATCTTCATTTTAATTTTACTACTGAACTTTTATTATTGTCTTTCATGGTGTCAAGCAGATGGAATGAATAACAGTCCTCAGTTGTGACATTCAGTGGTTTGCGAAATTCTAAGGCTTATTTAAAGTGATGCTATTGGCCTACATCCCATATGCTATTATGTGGTTCACAATAATAACACTGGTTTATCATTTTTCATTCCCATACAAGATTTAATCTTCTGAAGTCATATTGCTGCTGTACCATACAGATAATATAATTATTCACATTTCCACTTTTAATTCCAATTTGCAACTGTGAATGGTTTAAGTTGTCTACGTTTCTAATCTGTATGTATACTTCAAATATCAGTAAAGCTATGTTTAAGGTGAATTTAATATTGACAGCAGACTGAAATATTTAGTGATAACTCATGAAGGATTATTTGAATAAAGCTGGCATGTTTTTGCTTCAGAGAAACTAACAATTAGTAAATGAATTGATCAGTTTGTGATTCCTGACATATTGATCCATGAAGTGAGCACAGGATTCTTATCATGTGACTCTCTTGGGGACTAAAAACAGTACTCATCAATACATCATTCTGGTCAGAAGAGAAAGTGAAGCAGTAGAGGAAATACGGAAAGTCAGTTACTTGTAGGCCCATTGAGAGTATTAAACTATTACTGCTTGGTAAGTAATTAATAAAGAGGAGAACAACTATGTATCTGTGTCCCTGAATAACCATATTCTGTTCATCTTCATTTCAAATAACAATTATTATGGCTTCCTTCTTCCCCCGACTTCCTTACTGACATGTGTGCACACATATTCCAACAGATGCACCTGAAGATTGAATTCATGTGGGCTGTTGGTGTACTTGATAATGCCCAATAACATATTGATTTAAGTGGTGGATATTACAAGGTTCAATGTTTCTTCTTTTAGCATTTTAAAAATTAACCATATCTTTGATTTTTACAGGTCAGAAAGCATGTAAAAAACACTTTGGGTCTCACAGAGCCATGGAAAACTGGTCTCTTGTATTTTTCCACTAGAGTTTTCTTTGACAGTTTTCATGTCTGTGTTCACAAAATGTTTCTGTCCAATCTTCTGCCTTAAATAAGCATTTTCAGATTTATCATGTAACTGTATTGGTACTATCCTTCACAGAGATTTAAAAAATTCACAGTGAGAAAAATTGTGACTTTAAAAAGTTATTTTTATTCTTATAATTAATTTATATAGTTTAAACTTCCTGTCATCCTTTTTCTCTTATAAATTTATCCATATTTGTCTTATTTTTTATTTAACTTTATTTTCATGTTACTATCCTAATTAGTACACTAAAATTAATTTCCATATTATCCAATGATTAACTTGGTCATGTCTTCTATGTATTTAGGAATACATATCAAATGTAATTTTTAGCAAATGCTACAATTTTATGTATGAAAGGGACACAACTTCTGCTTTTTCTAATTCAAGGTAAATATGCATTAATTTCAATGAATGTTTCTATTATCTTATAGCCTGAATGACTTCACGTCTGTCTGTGGGTATGTGTGTGGCTCTATGTTGTTTACAAACTATCATTTCTAAGGAGACTTTGAATAATCCACACATTAAAACACATTGCAAAAAAAGCAAATTGAGGAGTTAACCAAAAAATGGAATACATTTATAGCAAACAGAAGGAGTAAATATTTTTGAACACTTGAGATAAATTGATAGCTACAACATGGCACTAAAATGTATTCTTAGTTTTCTTGAAATAAAAGAAAAAACATATTGGATTCTAACCTTCCATTTGAAAGCATATGTGAACATACACAGAGAAAAAATATATCTGGATCAAAGTACAAGGGAAAACAATATCCATTCAATAAACATACATTGAAAGTCTACGTTTAAGAGGTATGTGTGACAAAAGTACAAGTCTGCCGTCAAAATTAAGACACATCAGAAAAGTCCAACATTTAAAATAAAACCCCCACTTATTTAAAGGTCCACATTTCCTCTGTAGGAAATAAAGGATTTTAGTAATCTTGATTAGACATAAAGTATACCAATATTAGGATAAAAAATAAAGAGAAAAACAAAACAATTACAAAAAAATGATTACAAAATTAGGGAAAAAAGCTCTTCCAATTCTGAGAACTCATCCCAGTATAATAGTAGTTTACCCAGCTAATGTAGTCAGAGTACAGGTTTTAAGGGTTTGAAAAGTACTAAGAGAACTAAACACAATGGTGCCTCTTAAGCAGATTTTTTGGAAGAGTCCCAGTGACATGTTTTAAATTCTTCAAAGAAAATAGATATACGTTTTCAATAAGTTTGGTTGTAAAAGAAGATAAATTAGAAAGTAACTATTCTACTACGCTCTGGGACCATGTAGAAATTGCCCAACGTGAGTAAGGGCAGAGTTAGGGGAGAAATTGGCTGCAGAGGTGGGTGCAAGTCATTGAATAGAAAGCCAGAGTGTCTCCAGAGCAAAGCCTCCTGTGGTGATCAATTAAAAAAAAAATTGAGAAAAGAAAAATAAACTAGAAACAAGATGGGATAATCAACATGGTGGATAATACCATATCAGAAACAGACAGTGGAAAGGAGGAAACAAGCAAACAAAAAAACCTAAAAATAAAAATCAGAATGATTAAGACGTTACTATAAAATGTCTTGATGTCTGACAGTTTAATTCCTCTTTGTGTTCTTCATAAGGACCAGGAGTATTTTTGGTGCTATTTTCCAGCAAGTTTTAGAAACTTGTATTATTTCTACAAATAAACTAATGTTATATTGACTGAATTTGCATTAAATCAATAGATCAATCTATTGATAAATATGTGGAGAAATGACATCTTTGCACTATTCACTACAAGGGTATCAATTAGGTCTCCATTAGTTTTCTTCAAAAAGATTTTATAATTTTCAGGTGGATATAGTGTACATTTTTCCCGTTTACTTAAAATTTATAAATATAAATATACATGGTAGGAATTTAAAAATAGCATTTTCTATTCATTTTCTATACATAGCAGATATGCTATATATAAAGATGATTTCAAAATTGATACTATAGAAAAATAGCATTTTCTTTTCCCTTTCTATTTTATTTATATTCATTTTTGTTGGAGAGCTCTTTATTTTATTTCTTAAATTTTAATTGGTCTGTTTTTACTATTATTAACTTTCTCTAGTTTTATTTTTCTGAAACGTATTTCATCTAGTACTTTGAATTTATTTGCATAGTTTTGTTCAAATGATATTTAAATTGTCTCTTTTGAGGGTTATTTCTTTTATGCAATTAACAGTTTTCACCAACTAGATCTTTCATGATAGAAAGTGAATATAAAATGTTATTTTAAAATTCATACCAAATATATTAATATATGCATACCATACATGTATATACATATATGCTGTGTATAAAGATGATTTCAAAATTGTTACAAATGTATGGGCACACATACGGATCACACTGATGAATTCAGGTAGGATTATCTCACTGATTAAACAAAATTTTTTAGGTTAACCAGCAAATTCCAACACTATGTTATTTATAAGAAATATCAAAACCCAAAAAGCAAAACGATATATAACAGTTAAAAAGAAGAATGTTCAAGTATATACTACATAAATGCAGAAACAAACAAATAAAAAGGTTTTGCTAAAACCGAGAAATAATAGACAAGATAGGAATTAAGACTAAAGATTTCAAGATAGGGTAACAGTGATGCTTCTTAAATGCTAAGGGCTGTCATTTACAATACAGATAAATTTTTGTCTCCAATGACTCAACAATTACCATGAAGCAAAAACTACAAGAGATGAAACAGTAGCACATTAAAAGCAGCAGACATTAGCACACTTCTCACAATCCATGAAAGATCTAGTTGATGAAAATTAGTAAAATGCATGGGAGAAATAACCCTCAAAAGAGAAAAATTAAATATTGTTTGAATAAAACTATGCAAATAAATTTGAACTATTATATGAGATACTTTTTAGAAAAAATAAAACTAGAGAAAGTTGATTATAGTAAAATCAGGCTGATTAAAATTGAAGCAATAAAATAAAGAGCCCCCCAACAAAAATATCACAAGGGCCAGATGCTTTTTCAGAGAAATTCTACCAGTCTTTTAAGGATCAGGTAGTGCCAATACTGCTTAAAGCATTTCAGAACATACAAAAAGAAGGAAAACTTTTGAATTTACTTAAAGGAGTGAGTATGATGTTAATAGTCCAACATGAAAAAGATATTTAGTCACTTAGTAGCATAATTATACAGTTAGGATCCAGTACAACTAATTTGATTATATGTTTTGAGTGAGAAATATCCTAAAACAAAATAAAAAATAATGATAACTCTCAATGGATAAACAAAACTGGATTTTGCATTTTTACAATCCAAAATATACAACATCTGAAGAACAAATAGAAAAAACACAGTATTATGGAGAAAAAATAAATCAAATTTGTTCCTGTGATGAACCAGATATTGTATACAAAGATAAAAATTTAAAGTACTTAATACACATACACTCACATACTTAATGGAATAAAACAAAACATGTTTTTAATGATTGTAATCTCAATATTGAGACTGAATGCATAAATAAAATTCTCAGTAGAGAAATAAATCCCTAGTAAGAAAAGAGTATAAAAGAACCAAAGGAAATTTTAGAACTGAAAATATAATTGACAAAATACAAATTTAAAAAATACTAAATGGACTTAATACTCAAAAAAAAAAAAAAACCAAAATGACAGAGCAAAGAGTAAATTTGAAGATAATGCAACATTAAGTATCTAAGGCAAAGAACAAAGAAAAAAAGGCCTGAAGCGAAAAAGAAAATGAAGAAATTATTATGGAATTGTTAGATATCAAACGGTCATACATATGCATTTAGTATTCCAAAGACAGAATAGATGGAAAAATAGGGAAGAAAATATATGATTGAAGAAATAATGGCCCCAAATTCCTGAATTTTATAAAAACACAAATTTACAGATGTAACATGCTAAACAAAATCTAAATAAAATAAACACCAAGAAGCCCACACCCAGGTATATCGTTAAGCTTTTGAAAACCAAGTATAAATCACAAATTTTTAATGCACTGTGAGATAACAGAAAATACATACAAGAAATCAAAATTCAATTAAGGCTAACTTTTCACTAGAAATCCTGGAGAGTGTGATAAGGTAGACTTGAGTAGAAGAACATTTGTAAGTGTTGAAAAAAAACAACTACCCCAGACCTACATATCTAGAGAAGGTATCATTCAAGAATAAAAGTGATTTCTAACTAAGTTAATAGTATTTCAGAACTAAGTTAAAGATTATTTATGACTATAAAATTCTCCAGAAATGCATACATTAAAATTCACAATAGTTCAATAAAAAGTTATCAGGTTTACAAGGGAGCAGGAAAATACAATCTAGACAGAAGGGAAATAATAAATAGATATTAAGATTGACCCCAATAAGTTAGGAGAGAAAGAACTTAAAATGGAAATTATTACTATATCCCATGTGTTAAAATATTAGTAAAGTCATGGACTATATAAGTATAGCCTAATTAAAATGTGTAGATGTAAAAACTACAATGCCTAAGGTGAAAAATACAGTAGATGGGATTAAAAGCTGCTAAAGCTAACTTTAGTGAATTTGAAGACATATTTAAAAAAAATAGTCAAAATAAAACATATAGAGTAAAATGACTGAAAAAAAACAAACCCACCATCACACCATAGAACCTGTGGGCCAATTCAAGCAGGCTAATATAGGTAAAATTAGAGTCCCCCCAAAGAGAAAAAGCAAAAAACATATACTTAGATAAATAATACCCAGACATTTTCAGAATTTGAACTCAATGAAACCCAAGCTCATGACACATGAAGAAAACTAGCTTGAGACACATAATAAAGAGCTTAAAACCATTGATAAAGAGAAAACTTTAATAGTAGCCAGGGGAAAAGCACATTTCACATGGAGAAAGATGATGATAGCAGATTTCTTGCTGGAAAAAAATGCAAGTGAGAAAACAGTGGATGGTGTTTTTACAGAAAGAAAAGTAGTTCATCCTAGAATTCTATACACAGCAAAAGTTGGTAGCTTTCTATGTCATCTGATATATGGGCTGGAGCATTATTTCTAGTTATAAAATGTATTGTCTATAGAACCCAAAGACACCTTTCAGGTACTTGCTTTATTCTTTGTATGAGGATATGGAAGATCTAGAATATTTGTAACTTAATTGGATGTAAATTAACTTATACATGCTTGTGTCCCTTTCACTCCTAAAAATACCACTAAAGTGGCAGTTCCCTGAATGCCAGATATGTTATCCTGTACCCCCTGGAGCTCTTGTGTCTGATCCAGTGCTTTGGTGTATACTACCTTTTGTTGTCTAATCAATACATCCTTGACACAATGGATTCATTTGATGTTTAGTGAGATCACCAGTCTGTCCAGAACTCTAGTCTATATAGTGACAAGAGTAGGATAATTATTATAACTCTAAGGCAAAAGTCTAAATGAATATTTTTACTCGTCCCACTAGAATGGGAACAATTTCTTCTCTTAATTGGAATGTAAGAGAATACACTATGTAAATCAATGGCATGTACTTTACTTGAGTCCTTATTAATCTGCTCTAGCAATAATATCACAGCAGCTGCTTTCAAGGGTACTACCTGATGAACGCTGTGTAGTCTACAATATGTAGAATTCTCTAAGTTCCTTCAGAGGCCATACTGGTTAGTTAAATGGAGATATGACAGGGACAACTGACCCTACATTCTTTAGATCCCTAATGGTGACACCAATATTTACCATCCCCCAACCCAAATGTATAATACTGTTTTCTACATACTTTCTAGTCAGGGGGAGGGCTGATAACAGTTTCAGAGATTTCCACATAGGCCTGGGAACTACTGTGGTGGTTTCTCCAACTGTCAAGCACATGGATTCCAATTATGCACTCAGGAAGTGAAGAAATGATCCCTAGGAGGGTCCACAGACTCGGTGGGCCCCTTGTAAAACAGATTTAGAAAGGACATTTGTCATCAGCTGTTCCCATACACACTTTAACAATGAAGCCATGATGGTGATTTGGGTTTCCAGATATGAGTATCAACTCAGACACAGTGTTTAATTATCTTGGAAATACATTATTCTCCTTTCTCTAACATTCAGTCACCACAGCAAATGACCACAGGTCCCACAGGGGAAGGCATGTGAAAATCACTGTGGTATATACTTGCCATAGTAGTACAGTGTTTTTTCTCTTATGATCATAGCCACCTTTTCAGACAATTGGTTCTAATTCTGAACATTGACTCATGTTTAGGAACTGACCAGCAAAGGAGCAAGACTTTAAAATGGAGTGGACATAATCAGTGGGAAGTTTCTCCATTATTTCTTCCATTTGATTTTAGATGCTAGGTAGTAACCCATCGAACTTGCTCCTAGAGACAGCATGCTTTATTCATCATCTCCCATAATTCTCTGAGGATCAGATCTCCTTGGCAGCCCCCCTGATGTTGCCAGTCATGAAGATAATTGCAGTTTATGTCTTCTGCCTAAGTGAAGCCACTTGCCCTCTATTACTTTGGGGCTCTACCTTGAGTTTTAGCAAAAACAAATCTGTGACTGCCTTTCCTATCATCAATCCTGGCTGACAGAAGAGAGCAAGCCCCAAATTCCCAGTGACGATGGTGCTTTTCACATCATCATATTCTTGATTGTATCAATAAATGGAGGGTTATTTGTGTTCCCCCAAGGAACACTGTCCTTTGGTGGACCTTCTGGCTTTGACATAATATATCCATTCTAGCCTGTCCATTTTCCTTAGCCTCTATTTCTTCCTCTTCTATCTGACAAGAAAACTAAGGCCTTTCCATTTTGCTGAGAGCTGGCCATCACAATCTCGAAGATTATAGATGCCACCCCAACAGCAAGTTTTTCTAGCCCCCTAAGCCCAGGGTGATTGTTATGGCGGTAAAACCCATATCTTGTTAGAAACAAGAAACAGACAAAAAAATAAAAGCCTCTTATTTATCAAGCAATATGTCTAGCTTCCTTAATGAAGCCACCTTCAAAATCAAATTCCAGGAGTGCTCCACTGGCTCATGTTGGTGCCTGCTCACTAATTCTTGCGACACTTATGGTGGATAGGCTTTTTCTTCTCTAATCTGGCCTAGCACATGACCAGAGATCAATGACAAACACTACACTACTGATAAAACATTTTAGTAGATTCCTACCCTGCAATCAAACAATTATCCCAGCACATCCAATATTACTCTAGCTCCAAGATAAACATTTTTCTGATTTCCTGCTACTTCTGAATGAGATTTAAATAAAGAACTAGATATGACATATCTGATTTCTTGGACAACCTTGAATTTTACTTGTGCTGATTGAAATATGAAGATACAGCAACACCACACTTCAAACCATTTGACCTTGTTTTGATGTCTATGTCTGCCACTTACAGGTTTTTGAACTTTGGCAACACATTAGAAACCTTTAAACCTTAGTTTCTTATTTTATACAATGGTTTCTTTTCTGATTTAGAGAATATTAAGGCATATCTAAAGGGAAAGGAACAGAAATAAAGAGAAATTGGTTTATGGGTACAAAAATACAGTTAGAAGGAATAAGTTATGCTATTTGATAGTACGGTAGGAAAATTATAGTTAACAATAGTTTATTGTGTATCTCAAAAGAACTAGAAGAGAAAATTATAGTATTCAAATACAAAGAAAAATGTTTGAGGTCATGGATAAATATCCCAACCATCTGGACTTGATCATTATATATCATACACAAGTATCAAAATATCTCATGTATTCATAAAAAATATGTACAGCTATGATACATCAATAAAAATATAAAAATAAAAGATACTAATTTTAAGCTTTTAAACTATATAATGTACCACCCAAACAGTATTGCATTGGGTGCCATGTAAAAAAGAATCATACTGATACAGGGACTCTCATACAGAATAGATCCATATTAGATTAAACATTGTTAATATGAAGTGAAATTAAATTTAAGATATAAACAAGCAGAGCCATTTTTTTAGGTGTTTGGGGTGTCTAATAATTAGTGGACATTGATTTACATTTAATGAATTAAGTCCTGTCAATTTACTAGTTAAAACAGATGTTTCTTAAAATCTGTGTTGAAGAATGTAACAAAATTTGGAGTATTTCCCCAATATCCAATCATGTCTACTCATTTAGATCACTGCCTAAAAATACAAACAAATTACAGATTAGCCATTAGCACCCCTTAAGAGGCCTTATTAACTGTGTTAATTACCTCCTGCCAAAATTGATAATTCTTTGGAAATAAGAAAATTACTAAACTAATTTTTACTCAATATAATATTGATTAATGACTCCGAAAAGGCTATTTTGTGTCCTGTTACTTTATATATTACATTTCAATGATTTATTTTAGCTTTCCAATGCTTACTTTCACTTTTACCCCACTACCCCATTGCTTTATTCATACTTCCTAAAATAGTCTTTTCTCCACTTTTATAAAAGATGTAGCTCAATTTCCATGTTCTTTATTATGGCTTTACTGGCTGTTTTTTTTTTTTTTTTTTTTTTTGAATAACCATTGTTTTCCCAACTAGACTGTAAGTTTTTAGGAAATATTGAACACATATGATATAATTTTTATGTATACCCTGTGTACTTAACTTGGTTATATATCCATATGTAGATGATTTTATTTTGAAAAATTGAAGGAGGATAATGACATTGGAAAATGTCTGAGACAAAGAGTGCTATATTGTTCTTGGCCAAGACAATGGCAGCTCAGTATACAAGGTATTTTGAAAGAGAGATTAAATGAGATTAAAAACCATCAAAGCATTATTGTCCTGGTTTTAATTTTTCAAAGTTACACAAAAGAAACAAATCCATTACTGCTAAAAATACTGATAAACATATTCTAAAATTAATGTAGTGATTTTATCCACTTGTACTTCATTAGAAATAAATAGAATAGATGTGTTCTCATGTCTCTCTTTTCATCAATTTCCCCACTGTAATAGAGAATAAAAGCAGCAGGGCTTTTAATAATTCTTTTCATCTATTTTCTTGCATTTTTTATGGCTCAGCTCCTTAAAGTACTCAGGAGAGATGTATCAGGGATAATTCATAAATAACAGTGTAATTCATAAATAACTGATGGTTATACCAAAACATACAGTATTAACATTATTAACATTATTGGTTCAAGAATGAAAGTTCATTTATTTATTGTTATAAATTTCATGTTTTTAATCAGGAAGTAAGCACCTGCTATGATTAAAAGTATTATTTACATTAATCACAATGGAGAAATGTGGCAAATATCCCACTAACAACGTGATTCAGATTAACATCACCAATAATAATTCACGTTAATAGCTTGTATCTCCTGATGTGATGAAAAGGGACTTCATTTCTATGGTACTCTCCCTCTAAATGTATAACCCCAGCCCAGTTACAAGAAACCATCACGCAAATCAGAATTGAGAGGTGATTTACAAAATGCATACCTGACCAACACTCTTCAAAAATGTTAAAGTCATGAAAGACAAGGAATGACTGAGAAGCCATCACAGGTTAGAGGAGACTAGGAGACATGATTACAAAAAATCAGTGTGGTATCCTGCATTGGATCCAGGACAGGAAAAAGACACAAGTGTAAACATTAATTAGTGATATCTGCATGAAGTCCAATTATTATTAGTCATAATGCACCAATGTTAAATTATTAGTTTTAATAAATGTAGCATGGTTATGTAAGATGCTGATATCGGAGGAAGCTGTAAAAATGGTAGGCAGGAACTCTATACTACCTTTGCAACTCTTCTGTAAATTTAAAATCATTTAAATATAAAAAGTTTAAAAAATAATAAAGGCTTTAAATAGGCAAGAAAATTATTATTTATAACCTTTGTCTAGCCAGCAACAAAAATCCCATAGTTTATCATAAATGCCATTTATATTGAACTAGTAAATATTTGCATAGAATGAAAACTATTTGAAATCCCAAGAACTCTTTTATTAGAGAAAATTCATGCAAGCTAATAAAGACACCCAGATTATTATAGAACTGATTTGTCCAAATTTCTTCCATATTGTGTTTTGATTTTCTTTTGAATGTCATATATTAACAAAAAGAATAAATAACTACCCCAGTGAAAAATTATCCAAGAAATTTAAATAGTTTTTCTTTTTTTTATTGCATTTTAGGTTTTGGGGTACATGTGAAGAACATGTAAGATTGTTGCATAGGTCTATTGTTGACAAAACTGGAGAGACTTCTTTAAGGCACAAATAGAATTTCCTGTTCCTTCCATCACTTTCAATTGATTTCCAGGCTAAGATAGAAAATGGAAATTGCATCTATTTAAGTGATGGATGATCCTCTTTAAGTGATGAACTCAGAGCTCAAAGCATCAAAAGAAAAATTCAATTCACAAAGTATGGCTTCACGTGACACAGAACAAGCTGTTAGCCCAACTGGTATTTTTTAATACAGCTGCCTTTTGTGACTCCGTTAATGCTTCTCAGGGGCCATTGCCTGAAAATTCTACAGTTATTTGTTTGGGAAGACGGAAAAAATATGCTTTTGTGAAACTAAGCTTTTCCTAAGAAAGAAATGGCTTTATTGTCCTTGCTCTCCAATTACTATAATTTAGGAGCCTTGACCTTACTTTAGTGTCCTACAGTCAGCATGGGGAAAGACTGCTAATACCCACAATATTGATTTATTTCTGATAAGCGTATGTTTTTCTACAACCTGGCCTTATTTTATCTGCTAGCAGGTGCTCTTGACACATTGAAAACTTTCAACTTATGTACAAGTATTAGGTGTTATACACTTATATGTATAGCCATTAGAGTACTTAAGTGACATTTTTACTACTAAAAAGAAGCTTAGTAAGCATAAACACTGATGATTTCCTAAGGAAATAACTATTTGAATTCAATTTTGAGAAGTTGTAATATGTAGCCATAATTTGCCCAGCAACACAATGCACTCAGGGCTATGCATTTGTATTGATGCCAATTACTTGAAATTGTACAAGGACAAATGAAAAATCATCCAAGATTCTAGGGTTTTTCAACCATTTCTGAGTGCTATTTTGGTTAAATTAGAAGGTAAATATTTTTTTCAATAGATTGAATTTAAAAACTGGTGAAAGGAGCTAAAAATCAGTGTTAGGTAAAAATCTTTAGTGAAAATTTATCTCTCCTTGCTAAGATTAGGAACACTTTTTACTCTAAACTATAAAAATAAGGTGATTTTAGTGCTTAGCACATCAGTCTTCAAATAATAACTCAACAAATAATTGTTGAACAAATATATTGATAAAAAAGATACATAAAAAATATGTGAGTCCTTAGTTATAAATACTCACATCACTAATATGCAATTTCTTACCTAGAGTTCAGGGATAATTGACTGTCCTACACTGGTAAGGACCATATTTCTTTAGTAGTATCAAGTTATTGCTGAGAGCAATGTTCCTGATTTTTCTCAAGGCAATGTTCCTGATTTTTTGTGTAACCACTGTGCAACCTAACTTTCTTAAACACTTAATTTCAGGAAAATGCCTTTTATCAAAACCGAGGCACTACTTTTTCTTAGAGAATAGAAATTGTATAACTTGCTGTGTTTTCTCCCTTTTTGCCTTGACTCATAGCAATCATATTAGCTTAAATAGTTTATATATTTTTTCATATATCTTTATTTTTATTTTTGTTTTGTAATTAAATGGTTACTTAAGTGTTTCTTTATTGTAAGCTGATTTTAGCCAGTACTCACTATGTTATATTATTTTGGATCGAAATTATTCTGTTTTACTCAAATTATCCTGTGAGGCCATAGATGGGAACTTGATTTACAGGAGATTCTATGTTATGCAAGCAATTAGTTTCAGTCATTTTAGGAATTATTTTTCCTACTTTATTTGAATCAGACTTAAAATCTACAGAAAAACAAGTTCATAATTATAATAATTCTAGGAAGTATTATGATCATATTTATAAGTCAGGCTTATTTGTGGTCATAAAATTGTTTCAATTATAATTGAATTAAATTTAATAACTTCTTCATGAGAACCTGAATTATGCTAAATACTGTGAGTAAGCCCTTCTGATTCAAAGATGAATATGACATGGTTGCTACAATGATAAGTAAACAATTACACCCAATCCAATCCTGTAGAACTAGATGCAATCTTTCTGAGTCACTTTACATGTATTAAATACTCACCTTTTGATATGCATGCTGACAATACTTCTCCTTGTGCTAGAAAAACTAAGCACACAAAAAAAGTTTTATGCCATAAAAATATGTCTTTGCTTACCTCTCTCAGTCTTTCTAAATTCTATATGAATGTTTCTATGTCTTGGCCTTCAATTCTTTAAGAAATTTCATTTTGAGAGATGAAGTGATTAGTAGGTTTCATTAGTGGGTTTTCCTTATACGTAAATAAATGTTTGAAAGGTCTTAAAATTTGACAATTCATAATAAATAGTATAATACTAGAATGAATTAATTAAGCAGAGACCTGTATGGCATACTGCTTTGCTTTTCAACATTCTGCATTTAGTGTATGGAATGATATACCATGCAAATGATTCAGCTGGATAATTTCCAGTTTTCCTTCTAGAGTAACTCTGCTGTGTGTGATTACAATTTAAATGGGGTTTGAAAAGAATAACTAGAAGAGAACCAGAAATGATAAGAGTACCATTAAATCAATAGAAGATGCTGAAATTTTTTTTCTTTACCAACTGATAAATAAGTGCATTAAAGGAATACAATCAATAATTATATTTACCCCATTTTTATAAGGAAGAAAATTATCAGAAATTCAAGTTTCTTTCACAAATACCATTATGTTTATGTGCTTACTCTATCGATGATAATAATAAATTAACATTTTGCTTTTCTGGCATGATTCTTCATTTCACACATAACAAGTATGTAATCTTATAAAGTTATTTGCAGGAATGCTTTTTTATTAAAATGAATATTTTAGTGACTAGTATGTCATTGAATTCAAGTTTGATTCTTAAAGGCACATATAACATATTATGTTTGGGAAACTTTGACTTTCATTCATCAAAGTTAAAATTCTACTTCTCAATTTACATATATTTTGATTATGACATAATTAATTCTTTTATTTTTTTTCAACTTTTATTTTAGGTCCGAAAAATCCATGTGCAGGTTTGTTACATGGGTAAATTGTGTATTGCTGAGGTTTGGTGTAATCATCAATCATCGGCAGGCACAGTGGGTTCATGCCTATAATCCCAGCACTTTGGGAGGCCGAGGTGGGCAGATCACGAGGTCAGGAGTTTGAGACCAGACTGGCCAACATAGTGAAATCCCATTTCTACTAAAAATACAAAAAAATTAGCTGGACTTGGTGGCGGGCGCCTGTAGTCCCAGCTTCTTGGGAGGCTAAGGCAGGAGAATCACTTGAACCGGAGAGGTGGAGGTTGCAGTGAGCCGAGAAAGTGCCACTGCACTCCAGCCTGCGCTACGGTGCAAGACTCCATCTCAAAACAAACAAACAAACAAACAAAAAAACAAAAAAAAACAAAATAAATGATCCCATCACTCAGGTAATGAGCATAGTATACAATAATGAATTTTTCAAACCTAGCTCCCCTTCTTCCTTTTCCCATCAAGTAGTCCCCATTGTCTGTCTTTCTCATCCTTATGTCCATGTGTTTTCAGTGTTTAGCTCCCACTTGCAAGTGAGATCATGCAGCTATGTTTCTCTGGCAACATGTGACATCAACTACAATACAGCTTAAAATTTTTTTCAAGATTCATCAGTGACACAAGGATGTGTCAGCCACACAATGCCATACTTTCATTCTCCTGCCAGTCCCCCCTTCTCTTTGCCACTGCTGCTTCTTAAACTCCAAGAGGACTGTTCGCCACAGTAGTTAGAGAATAAACCCCACCTCCACCTGCTTATAGTTTCTGATTTACCAGGAGACTTGCCAAAACTCTTAATTTTTTATATGCACCATTACCATACAGAATATCTAATCACATATATTTTCAGTACTTGATCAATTATAATAGATACTGCAAAATTCCTCAAGCTACAGGAGGAAAAGAGATGCTAAGAGATGACTTAGATTATACAAAATTTGCGTTTACCTGAATCGCAATAGAAAATTTACTTCAGATCTGCCACAGAAATGGATAGAGGGCAGATAGTCACTATCTTCATTCCAGATTTACATTATTGGGAACAAATTAGCAATGAAAATACATAGAATAGACTTAAAAATGAACGTTAAAAGGAAGCCAGTTACACGGTTAAGATTGCACCGTTTATTTCAAATTTGGGTTAGGCACAAAAATATTTGGAAAAAACTGCATTTTCGATATACATAAAATCTTTAAAATTGTTTTTAGTAATTGTCGTGTTAGGACATAAAATAATTTTCTGTTAATAAAGGGAATATGTATAATATTTAATATTCCCTTTATTAATATACCCCCTTAATATATATTACCTTTATATTTTCCTTTATATATTATATATGATATATAATTTCTATGTTAATTAATTATACATAATTATGATATTAATATATATTTCCTTTATATAATATATAGGAAGGCAAAAATAGAGGGGTTCACTTCCTTAAACTGTTATATCTATACATTTGTATATATTGATCACAATATGCAATATCTTATATGTAATATGTAATATACTAATATGTTATATATTAGTAGATTAGTACTAATATATATATTAGCATATTATACAATACTGACTTAAGAAATAAATATTTCATAAGTACATTTAAAAGACTTGAAACCTCTACTCTTTTAATTTCTGACCGTTCCAGAATCCTAAGCCAAGTAAAGGGGAGCTATGGCCTCATTCTAACTTCTAACTTTCAATCGTCTATTTTTGTTAGACTTATTGCCCTACAGATAGGTAAAAATGAAGAAAGAGAGATAGAGTAAATCCCCTTAAATACATTGAAAAAACTCCTTAAGTGTCTTCCTTAAATACTTCCCTCCAAAAAAATTTTCTTCCTCTGATTCCACTATATGAAAGTGTTACATAATTTTTTAAGGACTCACACAAATATTTTAAATCCCCATAGAATTATTTTACCTCATGTCTCCTGCCAGTATCACATGCACACAAACACAGAGTTTTTTGGTATTTGGGAGAAAACTGATGCCTCAGAGCCTCTTGTTGCTATTTTGGATATTGCCTGCTGTCCCAGTACTAGTGCCAGCTTGAATCCACTAGTAAATAATGCGGTGTTTTGAGGCAAAATCTCTATTTGTGTTTTGAGTTTTCTCATTTCACTAATAATTGTGAAATATCTACAGCAGTATTTTGGACCAAGTTACCGGAGGGAAAAACATTTCTCAGGCACATTTCCATATAGGCAGCATCACTTTTCACCAAAAACAAACAAACAAACAAACAAAACCTTCCTGGAAACTAAGTCATTATGTGAATTGCCATGAAAAGCATAGTGTTTTTCTTGAAGATCAATGTGGTTGTATTTCTGACCAAACAGTTTATGTTCAATAAATAAACTTTTATATTGATTTTAGAAGAATAAATATATACCAATTCTATTAAATGAACCATAAAGTTTAACATAAACTTCAATGTGCTATAGACTATGTATTGGTCACAAAAATAAACTTCTATAGTATCATATATATAACTAGCCTAATGTTATTCTATTACTGTGGGTATAATAAACACTCAATACATTATTATTATTATCATATTAAGAGCTTTAAAAAATATTTTTGCCATCTCATGAATTATATCAAACCCTTGAGATCATTTTGATGATAAATTCTCATTAAAATACTTTTCAATCAAGTCACAACTAACAACCTTATTTTCTATAAGTACATTCATTAACGCACACTTTGAATTTACATATTTCAAAAGGCTTATCTACTCATAGTTTACAAGGCCTGCACTCAAAAAATGTGAGTGCTTGGGTACAATGTCATTTTATTATCCATTCTAAATGTGTTTTAAATTTTAGGTTTAAAAAATTTATATTTAACATAATCAGTGATGTGATTTGTTTGGTTTATAATTTTTCTATTTATTTATGTTTGTTTTCTTAATTTCATTATTTATTTGTGTTTATTTTCTTTTATTCTTATTCATCTTTCTCCTCCTTCCTTCCTTTTTTTTTTTTTTTTTTTTAATTAATTTGAGGCAGGGTCTTATTCTGTTGACCAAGCTAGAGTGCACAGGTGCAATCATGGCTCACTCACTCACTGCAGTGTTGAGCTCCCCAGATCCATCGATCCTCCCACCTCAGCCTCCTGAGTAGCTGGGACCACAGTTGTATATCACCTTGCCTGGCTAAATTTTTAAAAATGTTTTCTAGAGGTGAGTTTTCACCATGTCTCCCAGGCTGGCCTCCAATTCCTGGGCTCAAGCAATCCTCCTCCCTCTGCTTCCCAAAGTGCTTGGATTGAGCCACCATGCCTGGACTTCCTTCTTTTTGTGTTATTTGAATAATGTTTAGTATTATATTTTAATTTTCTATTTTGGTTTTCACTGTATCTTTTTATATAGGTTTTTAAATTTTGTATCATTATGGATTAAACTGCAAATAATTAGTTTTTCACATTCCAATTAGAGCCAGTATTTTCCCCATCATGTATAGTTTATGTAGAATTCTGAACCACCATCTAGTTCCCCTTACCTTGTATCCTTTATGTTACTTTCTGTATTATTTCTATTAACAATAAAAACCCCATTAAAATAGATATTTGTTTGCTTTCAACACTCAAACACATTTTAAATATCTTAAGAGAAGAACAATCCATTATATTGACTCAGGTATATATTGTTTTGGTTGTTCTTTCTTGGTTCCTAATTTCCAAGTTTCCTTCTGGAGTCATTTCCACTATATATACAAAATTTTCTTTAGCAATTAAAGCACATCTGATGACAAAAAAAAAAAAACCTTTCCTTTTATTAGTCTTCATTTCATTCATGAAATTTATTTTCATTAGACATAAAATTCTGGATTGAAAGGTTTTTAAGCACTTTACAAATATCATACCACTTCCTCCTGGCTTTCAGTTTCTGACGGAAAATCCAGTCATTCAAATTGTTCTTGTGTTTCCCAGTTTTACACTTTTGACATTTTGAACCAGATAATTACTTATTGTATACATGTGGTGGCGGGGTGGGGGGAGGGATTTGAGGGTGTTCTGTGCATTGTAGGATGTTAAATGATGCTTTTGCCCTCTGTCCATTAACCCCTTCAAGTCATAACAAACAAGTATGTGTCCAAACATTGCCCTTGAGGGAGTAAGTGCCCCCTGTTGAAAACCATTGCTCTACGATATGTATAAACCCCTCTAGATGTTTTCACGACTCTTCCTTCTTAGTATTTAGCAGTTTCATAATAATTCATTTTGATAAGAATTTCTGTTTGTTCCTCGTTTGGGTATAGATGAGTGTTTATAGATTTATGTCTTTCACCATGTTTTCAGCCATTATATCTTCAAATATTTCTCAGCACTAACATCATTCTCCTTTTCTAGCACTGTGAGGATACAAATATTAGATTTTATGTTGTTTTCCCATATGTCCCTGAGACCCTAATAATTTTGTTCTCAATCATGTTTTGCTCTGCAGTTTGTTCAATTTATTTGATTTTCAAGTTCAATTGCCAGTTCACTGATCCTTTGCTATCTTAATTCTGCTATTGTGCCCATCTTGTAACGTTGTTTTTTCTCATTAACGCATTTTTCAGTTCTCAAATTTTCCTTTGGTTCTCCTTTGTTTTATTTTTTGCTAAGTGTTTTTACTCTTTCCATTCATTTCAAGAATGCATCTTCTTTTTATAATTGCTACTTTAAATTTTCTTTCACATAATTCTAACATCTGTTTCATCTCCCTTTTAGTTATTTTTTCTCATGAGAATTTATATTCTCCTGACTCTATGCAGAGAAGTTTTTTATTCTATCCTGGAGATTTTCAATATTATTTTAGAGGAATCTGAGTCTTAATTAAATCTTATAGAGGATATTTATATTTTTGTTAGGTGAAGGCCAAAAGTTCTAACCCACTTCCTGTGGGTTGTGGTGCTAATTCTTGTTCCATTTTCAAAGTCTTTTCTCTGCTCCTAGGATCTGTCTCTCCTAATTGCATAACTCAGTGACTTTGCCAGGCTGAATAATGAATCTCATAGATATCCATGTTTAACTCCTAGAACCTGTGATATTACTCCATAGGCAAAAGGGATCTTGCAAATGTGATAAAGTTAAATACTACAAGAAAGGGAGATCTTGATTATTCAAGTGGACACTATATGCAACCACAACTCTCCTAAGTGGGAGACAGAGGGAATTTGGACTACAGCAACAAGAGATGTGAAGAGGAAAGCAAGTGACTGGAGTGATATGGCCAAGGAATGACAAGAAAAGGTGACAGGAAGTTGGAATAGGCAAAAGATGAATTTCTCCTGGTCCTCTAGAGGGAACCAACTATGCCAGCCCATTTATTTTCGCTTCATAAGACTTCTCACTTCCAGAAATAAAAGACAATAACTTTGTGTCACTTTAAACTACTTTGTTATACTTTACAAAGTACAATAGGAAATTAATAAAATGACCATTTTGGCATCTAAAGTTTATCTCTTTTAGTACAGATTTCAAATCGTTTGGCATGTTGATCAGGATAAGATCTATACATCCTCATCAGAAGTGATCCGCCCACCTAGGCCTCCCAGAGTGCTTGGATTACAGGCATAAGCCACCACGCCCAGCCTAAAACATTTGATTCTAATTAGATCATGTGTAAGAGAAAATAATAATTTTATTCAAAGACAATGGGCCCTTTTTTGTTATGTTTATTTCTGTAAGTGGACAAACTAGACAGTGACCTTATATCAATGTAAGTATATTTTACAATATGAATGGAAATTTCATAGTAAATAAACATATTAAGGCTGATATAATCCATCAAGCTTACTGATATTTATGTTTTCAGCTATAAGATGACATTTATCATAAAAATATTTTAAAATGTTTTGTTTGTTGTTGTTAATACATAATGAGATTTTAATTCTTAATGTGTCCTCTAGAAATCACCAGATAGGGATCAAGAGCACATAGCAAGTGCCTAGCATATAATAGGGACTAAGTAAATGTCAAAAACAAAAAACAAGAAAACCAACAACTCCACGAATCTGGACCAATGAAATGCAAGCATACATGAGTATCATCAAAGACAAGTTTAGAATAGCTCACCTACATCTATGAAAACATTATCTCTTGGCCATTGCTATGTCAGATGTTAGTCTTGATGGACACTTAGAGAAAAATTTGAAGATATGTTAGCTACAGCTGAGTTATTACATAAATTACTGTGAAACTTTTCTACTCCTGATTTTAACACTCTGATAAGATCAAATCTGTTTTCAAATAAGAATAGAATAACTGGTACCCTATTTCGTTGATAAATTTTATGAATTATTGCAAAAGGAAATATGCTCTAGTGGGTAAGTCAAAAGACCTATTAGACTGATAGATTACTTAATTCATTCATTTATTCAGCAAATATTTTAAAAATGTGCTTATATTATGGATAAATAAGATATAACTTGTCTTAAAAGAGCATGACATCAGCTGAGTATTAAACAAAAATAACTGCAGTGAATGCAATAAATACCTAAACAGAGGAAGGAAGAATAGAGTGAATCATTCTTACTTCAGGGCCATGGGAAATCTTATACATATAAACTTCCTAGCAGGATCTTAAAGGGGGAGAAATTTTCTAGGAATTATGGTGGCAAAGAGAAGATGGGGGACATTCCAGAAAATATCTTGAAGAAATATGGCATTCTTGGGATACTACAACTTTTTCACTCTTTTCAAATGATCAAATGGAGGGGGAGGAGCAGAGTGAGAAATATGCATGGGTCAAATCACACAGACCCTTGATTATATGCCGTGTGTGGGTGTGTGTGTGTGTGTGTACGCACTTAAACCTTCTTAGGCTTCAAAAAGCTACCTCTCAAATATTTATTCCTAGGTCTGGACACTTTCTTGATGTTCAGACATATTTCCAACTACTTTCTGAGCATTTCATATTGGTACTCCACCAGTGTTTTAAAAACAATGTGTTCCAACTGGAACTCATTCTCTGTCACTCTCTCTTCCTCTCCCCAGACTCTTTCAAACCAAAACCATTACCCACAACTGTAGTGACAAACTCGAATGAATAAGACCCCTATCCCAAACATTTTCATAAATGTTTATGTTTGTATTAGAAACACATTTTTAAAATAAGTTGAAACTTCTGCAACTGCACTTTCCAACATTTTTTTTGACACAAAGCTGGGTTGAAAATTTGTGGGATTAAATAGTAGGGAGACTGTGGTGATCAAAGACTGGATGAGGTAGGCATTTTCCACAAAAAAAAAAAAAAAAGATACATTCTAGGTAAAAAGTTTAATTTCAGGTAAGAAAAACTGGTTATGAAACTAATAAAGAACGCTGAATAGACTGTCACCAATCTACATTTCCGTATGTTTGAATGTTTCTCCTTCCTCTACCACATGAACAAGTTATTTGAGCAAAAACAAAAATGGGCAAGAGATAGAGGGTAGAGAAAGTCAGAAATGCTTGGGAAAGAAGTTCAAAATAGTTTGATTTACAATGTACTTTGGGCAATTTCAGTTATCTTTGGAACATAAATTATGAACAAGAGAATGTTGGAATTCTGTTTGTATTGGATGTCATCACTGTGATACTAACACTGATTCTCCACAATAAAAATTTATTTCTGAGCTCAATAAATATTTGTCATAGGTATATTATAGAGAAAAAGTATCAGACTCATTTCTGATAATTCATGCTGAGAGGAACATAAATGAACTCACTAAGTCTTGTGTGATCGTCATGCATTTTCATTTTCACTTTCAGGGTGTAGTAGCACAGTAAATGTTTGTCGGAAATAACACTATCAGGAAATCTGATTATTCTGGAATATATATGAAGACAGTTGAGCCAAAATATATCCAAAACAGTTTAAGGTGAAAAAATTACAGCAATATATTTCAAAAAGTGATTTTTAGTTGTATAGGCTCTATTTTCTTACAGTTAAATGTGTCTGTAGAAAAGAAATAATCTAAATGTCTTCAAATTTTTGAATATTTGCTTCACTCATAAAATGCTTAATACTAGTTGGTATACTTGTTTATATACTAAGCTTTCATTAAAATGTTATTTATGTAACAGATAAACAATGTCACAAAACAATAATTTTATAAAGCAAGCAAGAAAGCTTTCAATTTTCAGTCTACCTGTAGGTTTTATCGTGAAGTCAAAATATTATTTCTTTGGTATAAATTGTAAGTATAGATTTTCCTAATGATTAGTGTACTCTCTAACAAGAGATAAGTTAGCATCAGTGTTACTATTCTGATAAGTGTTTCTCATTCATATCAAATTTAATTTGGCTTGAGTAATAAACCTTTATTTTGATTGTGCTTAGTCTTGGTTCCCAGACTTTATTAAATAAATGATGCGTATAATTTACTTTTTTTCCCATTAAATCATTACTCTCTAGGTCATGAAGATTATAGTTATGAAATTCTACAATAATATTATCTTTTTAAGATTTGTTTCCATCATTTCACATAAATTATATCTGTTTAAACTGTCTACTACTAGGTGAAGAAATCCTTTTGTTCAATTCTGATTTTACTTTTTGTATCTAATGATTAATGTGTCTTAAATGATATATATATATTTATTTGGTGGTTTATGATTTTTATTATTTTTTAGTTATGTTCTTTCAAGATAATTAGATTTTACAATTTTTACTTTGATACTATTGATCTTGGATTGCTATCTTAATAAATATATAAGTACATTTAAATATTTTGCTAAAAGCGGCAGTTTTAGTCTTAATTTATTTGAAAAAGTCATAATTATTTTTTAAATATACATATCAAAATATACATATTAAAATTAATGTTATGTATATATTTCACACATATTAATGTTTGATCTTCAAAAATGAGCTTATGAAATACAAAATGATGCTGCCATAAGCCAGATTTTTACCTAGAAGTAAAAGAATATCTATAGATTGAAAGGTGTGCTTCAAATAGAGTAAGAGTAATATGCTATGAGAATATACATGCCAGAGTTCTACCCAGGCAGCAGGCAGGTGATAGGGGTGGCTTCCCAGAAGAGACAGCACACAGCTGAATTTCAGGGATTAATAGTAGCTAACTAGGAGCAAATAAAATGAAACATCATTCCCTATTGAGTGAACTGTATATGTAAACTCACAAAAATAAACCCACAAAATAAAAGACAGATTATGATATTCAAGAATTGCTAAGGCAGTTCTTATAGACGTAAAGCATAGAGAGTGTAGTTAGCAACAGCAAGAGGTTAGAATGAACAAGGCATTTTGGTGCTTATATCACAACAGCTGTATCTCAGCATATTCCTGTGATGAGGGAGTTGCTCAAAAAGTTCCCTGTTTTCTACATAGCCATATTCTATGTCCCACATCCCTGCACCCTATCCAAAGTTGAAAAAGAGTAGGCAAAGCATCTGAAAAAAGCCAGGCAGGCAATTTATAGAATTGATAACCTTTTGGGTTTTATAATCTAGCCATTCTAGATATCTAGGAAATTAA
The DNA here is from genome assembly GCA_036589455.1 of Ateles fusciceps. Lineage (NCBI taxonomy): Eukaryota > Metazoa > Chordata > Mammalia > Primates > Atelidae > Ateles > Ateles fusciceps. The sequence goes on along the minus strand of JAZHEH010001266.1, from coordinate 7,649,673 downwards.
TATGCCTTACCTCCCTTTATCAAAATTTTAGTCCGCACTTATGACTCTGTAGATTTGCAGAATCTTGAATGTATTGGCCATGGACAGAAATTCCGGATCTGAAAATAAAAAGCACAGAAAAAAAATAATGTGAATATGCATATAATGGAGATACTACTTTGTCAAGGTCAAAAAAATTGAATTGCATTTAATAAGCCAAAAGAAATGTTGCCCATCATTAAATAGTTCTGAACAACTGGAAATACAATTTATCTTACATGACTGAGATATTTATGAACTATTGACAGCTAATTAGAATTTTTTAAATGTTATGGATAGATGGACTGATAGGTAATATTTATAAGTGTGTCCATTTATAAAACTCTTTTAAATTTCAATAGTCAATCCATATTTTATCGGTTTAATTAGTTTGGACTAATTAGTTAATTATTGTAGAATTACTAGGTAGATTTCAAAAAACACTGATACATATTTTATTCAAGAATTAATCTGCCTGACTTTTAGTTGTATAATTACTTTTCTAAAGCACACACAAATAATGAAAATACTTTAGGGGAAACTGGCATTTATTATGTAACTACTAAATGATTAATTACCATTAATTAATTTTCAAAATGACTGTAAAAGCTTTTTATAATCTATAGAGAAAGAAATCAAGATCTGGAAAAATTAACAATTAATCCAATAGCAAACATGAGAGCCTGTGTTTCTATACTGGTCTAATTTAAAACCAATATTTTTTCATATATCACTCTATAGAGTATTTCATTTATAAAATGGACATTTGTGCCATTAAAAAGAATTACTTTTTAAACATCATACATTCTCAGCTTTCTTTGAAATTAACACCTACTTATTTGTGACACAGAGCTGAACACTCTTGTCTTCTACCAAAACCGTAGTGCTACACTGATTTTATAACAGGTCATAGTTAGTAATACGTGTTGGACTCTGAGGATAGTAATTTATAATTATACTCATTTCAATTTAAATATGTTAAAAGTAATTATATAGCTGATCTTAAGTCAATTGTGCTCAACTCTGACTATGCATTATACTAGTAGTGGTAACTTTAAAGAAATATATCCTTGCCCAGGGCCCATCATACAGCATTTTTATCAGAAATGATGAAGAAGGAAAAAGGCATTAGGATTTCATATATTGTCTAAGTGATTTGATTGATCAACTAGAATTGAGAAGCAGTGCTTTTAAATTTGAGCCTTTTATTCAGTATAATACTGGAAGTCTTGGCCAAAGCAGTTAGGTAAAAAGAAGAAATAAAGGATATTCAATTGGAAAGGAAGAAGTCAAATTAGTCTTGTATACAAGGTCTTATATGCGGAAAAACCTAAAGACACCACCAAAAAAAACTGTTAGAACTGATAAATGAATTCAGTAAAGCTGCAGGATATAAAAATCAACATACAAAATCAGCAACATTTCTGTACAGCAACAGTAAACATCCTGAAAACAAAATCAAGAAAGCAATCTCATTTACAATAGCTATAGAGAATATAAAATACTCAGGAATTTATTTAGTCAAAGATGTGGAATATCTACACAAGGAAAACTACAAAAAAACTGATGAAAGGAATTGAAGAAGATACAATAAATGGAAAAATATTCCATGATCATACATTGGAAGAATTAATGCTGTTAACATGACAATACTACCCAAAGCATTTTATGGATTCAATGCATTCCCTATCAAAATACCAATAACATTCTTCTCAGAAATCAAGAAAAAATATCCCCTCACTTTGGGAGGCTGAGGCAGGCTGATCACAGGGTCAGGAGTTCGAGAATAGACTTGCTGACATAGTGAAACCCCAACTCTACTAAAAATACAAAAATTAGCTGGTGTTGTGGCATGTACCTGTAGTCCCAGCTACTCGGGAGGCTGAGGCAGGAGAATTTCTTGAACTGGGGAGGTGAACGTTGCAGTGAGCCAATATTGTGCCACTGCACTCCAGCCTGGGTGACAGAACAAGACTCCATCAAAAAAAAAAAAAAATCCTAAAATTTACATGGAACTCAAAATTTCCCAGATAGCCAAAGCTATCCTGAGCAAAAAGAACAAAGCTAGAGGCAGCATACTTCAAATATAAAACTGTAGTAATCAAATTAGCATGGAAATGACAAAAAAGTGGACACATAAACCAATGGAACAAAGTAGAGAACCCAAACATAAGTCTGTACATTTACAGCCAACTAATTTTAAACAAAGGCACCAAAAACATACAATAAGGAAAGAACAGCTTCTTCCATAACTGGTGCTGGGAAGGCTGTGTATGCAGAAGAATAAAACTAGATCTTTATCTCTCACCATTTACAAAACTCCAATCAAAATAGATTAAAGTTTTTAATCCAAGACCCGAAACTATGAAACTACTAGAAGGAAATATTGAAAGAACATCCCAGGACATTGGGTCTGGGCAAAGAATTTTTGTGTAAGATCTGAAAAGGACAGAGAACAAAACCAAAAATAGAAAAATAGGCTTACACCAAGGAAAAAGCTCTGCACAGCAAAGGGAACAACAGAATGAAGAAACAGCCCACAGAATTAAAGAAAATATTTGCCAACTATCCATTTGACAAAGGATTTATAACAATATATAAGGTTCTCAAATAACTCAATAACAAAATCCCAGTTACTCAATTTAAAAAATTGATCCGAATAGACATTTCTCAAAAGAAGAAGTGCAAATGGCAAACAGGTATATGAAAAAGACTCAACATCAATAATCCTCAGGGAATTGCAATTAAAACCACAATGTGCTATCATCTTAACCCAGTTACAATGACCATCATCAAAAGGATAAAAAAAAAAATAGCAAATGCTGATGAGGATGTGAAGAAAGGGGAACTCTTTTATACACTTTAGTTGGGAATGTAAATTAGTATAACCATTTTGGGAAATGGTATGATGTTTCCTCAAAAAACTAAAAATAGAATTACCACGTTTTTCAGCAATTCCACTATTAGGTATAAATCCAAAAGAAAGGAAGTCAATATTATCAAAGAGGTATCTTCACTCCCATGTTTATTAGAGCACTAATCACAATAGTCAAAATATGGAATAAACGTAAGTGCCCATCCATGGATAAATGGATGAAGAAAACATGGTATATATACACAAGGAAGCACTATTCTGCCATGAATAAAAAATAATGAAACTCTGTCATTAACAGCAATATGACAGAATTGGAGGTCATTATGATAAGTGAATTAAGTGCAGAAGTACAAATATCACTTTTTTGTTCACATGTGAGAGCTAAAAAAGTAGATCTCATGAAGATAAAGATTAGATTGGTCAAGAGTAGATTAGTTCCCAGAGGTGGGGAAGGGTAGGGAGGAGTGGGAAATAAAATGAAGTTGATTAATTTGCACAAATACACACTTAGGTAGAATAAAAAAGACCTGGTGTTTGATAATACCATAGGGTGACTATAGTTAACATTAATCTTTATTGTACATTTCAAAATAGCTAGAAGAGAACAATTTGAATATTCCTAGCATAGAGAAAAATGTTTAAAGTTATGGGCAGCTCAATTACCCTAATTTGATTATATAAATGTGTCAAAATATAGAGCCCACAATGTATGTACATCTATTATATATTAATAAAAATAAAAACTTCAAAATCTGAATATAAAAAAAATTGAGTCTGAGTGATATTGTCCAAAATCTAACATGAGAGAATAACATAACAAACTGATACGTTTTGGGGCTTTTCTTAGCTTACTGTGCTGTGCAACAGAAACTTGATGCAGTTGTCACTTGTTATAATCTATTGAGTGAATAGATTCCCCTGCAGGGGATAATGTTTCAAACTGTGTTGCTAATCTATCCAGTGTTTGACTTTCAAAATGACATATGGCATTTTGCCATTTTAAAGCCACTTAAATAACAGACAATTCTTTCCATTAATATACGGACAAAAATGTCAATTAAATTATAGGTACACATAGTTAAATTACGTCTTTCTAGCTTTTACTTTAATAAATGTATAATATGTACTTGATATAATTCAAAAACATTTATATTATTTTTTATTTCAAAAACATTGATTTTAATGGATAAGTGATTGATTTTCCAATATTCATATGTACTTCTAAACACAGATTTAAATTAATGATACATAAGGAGCATCTAATTTTCTCCCTGAATAAAAATAACATTATTTAAGTGCAAATACATAAATAATATAGTATAAACAAACAAAAGTGAAGTAGAAAACATATGACGAGATCAGGCATAGTAAATATAGCTATGTGATGTTTAAAATAGGATTGTTAGGGAGGGAAGCAGAAATGAAGTCTTATTATTTTGCACACTTTCCACTAATGTAGGTGAAACATACATAAAATTCACATAATAAACCATTTTTTCCTTATTTGTGCACTTTTTGAAATGTTTAAATATAATTCAACCAAAATCTTATGATATGTTGCATAATTTCTATGTACTATACTGTTAATAATATCTCCAGATTCATTAGGAAAAAGAATTTATAACTCATATGTTTCATAACTTCTCCTCTTATAATAGAACAGATTACATATTCAATATCTATTATTATTTCAATAGGTATAAAATCTAATATTCACATTAGTACTTCTAAATGAGTTAGTTTTTAAAAAATAATATAAGGATTAAATACTGTATATTACTTTAGTATTACACATATTATTAACATATATAAGTATGTTACTTTTTGGGTGCATTTCCTACATATTAATTGCTGTTCATTGTAATTGCTCTGTTCTCATGTTCATGAATCTTAGAAATTAGAGCTTGGGAAAAAGTAATATTTTCTACAAAAAACCATACTATTTTCTTTATAAAAATGATGATACCTTAGAGGCATCAATTACATAGTCTATAAGAAATTCACATTAAATATATGACAAAGGAAACATACTATAAGAAATTTATAGGAATAATTACCAGTTACAAATTAATAACATAGAAAACTAACCAAACACTAACTTTTCATATTCATTTATCAATATACATATAGAATAAAGACATTTATGTCCTGTAAACATAAAGCAACATTATGAAATAATGCATTATTTAGGACATACTTTGTAAGAAGACTGACTGGTCTTAGGAAATTTAACATTTGAAGTTGCCTGAACAGTGTTATTACATGTTCTTTTTCATTTCATATTTACTTGGCAATTGCTTCAAAATATTTTGATATGTTCAATCTATTAACACATTTCAACTTGAATAGTTTCTAATTATAAAATTTCTCTTTGACTATTACTTTTTTCTTTATTATACAATGTTCTTTTATATCTTACAAAATACTCCAAATATATTTTTTAAAATTTATGAAATCAAGTCAGAATCTACATTTAAAGTCTCTTTTTTTCTTTATAAGCATACATATATATTCACACAAACAAACGAAATTAAATGCATATGACAAAATTAAAGATATTTGTTAAGGGTATACTCTGCATTTGACAACAAAGTATTTTTATTGTATCTGAGTAAGCTTATATTGAAGAAAAATGAGAATTTGAAAGAAGGCATCAAGACAAACTGAATGTGTATTTATTGTTCTTTTGTATTTTAGATTTAAATTTAATGTAATTTAAGAATTAAACCAATCACATTTAACATCATTTTTGAGTTAAAAAAGCATTTTTGGTGAATGGACCTCTAGGGAGTGACATTCATTTTAAATGTACTCGTAAGTTGGACAGCAAGCACACTGTTTTGTCCTTCCCAAACAGATTCCTGCCTTTGTAACTTTATTTATCTTTACTTTCAAAATTGGCTCTTATTAAAGTGTATTTTGCTAAGCCTTCATACTTTGAAGGCATTTATGCCCTGTAAACATAAAGCAACATTATGCGCTTTCGTTCTACTGAGTGAAATTGAATTTTAAATATGAAACTATGTTGTGTATGTTTTTTTAAGGAAAAAAATCTCCCTCAAACTGACCTCCTACTTGAGTTCATTTTGTTTGATCTACTCAATCTCAAGGAGATTTTGCCATTTATTATAAGCTAGAATGAGTATTTTCAAGGTTGGGATATGTGTAGTTTATGACAACGTAACTAACTATGGAAATTATTAATCATACCCACTGTCCTTTATTAGAATTCCTAGGACAGAGTGCCTGTCTGTTTTTGCAGTACCACTTTATCTCCCTATCTAAAAACTAAGTTGTCTCTAAGTTGTCCAGCTATCTTTCACAGCATTTCTGCAAAGATTGTTCATCAAATACTTTAACATATAACTGTTACTATTTTAATTTGATTAGGTTTTTCCTAAATGACTAAGGATGATTTCAATGTTCATGAGTGTAAAACTGGTTGTAATGCCCCTTGATTCTTTCTGTCTTGGAAGACAAAATGTCCGGCCTGTTACTTGTACAAAATAAGCTTTCTGTTGTTATATTCTGAGGTTACCAAGTCACATGAATATGACTTTCTTTAATCATTGGATTTAAAGTAACATGAGAACAACCAGAAGTTTTGAATCACAACTACAAGTGAATTTTGTAATGTTTTACGTTTAATTATCATTAACTCAAGGTCAAGTTTAAGAAATTCTTCCACATATGCAGTTGAGTCATGTAAACAAGGAGAGCTTAACATCATGAAAAATTATCTTCCTACTGTTCACACTTTATAGGCAACGTTAATTTTATAGGTTATTTCTCCTACTCAGGATGCCAGACATAGAAAGGAAATTGACTGAAAATCTCACCAAAACTGCATATAATAAAGTTAGTCAATAAACTATGAAGAAAATAGCACCTTCAGCAAAAATTCATCAGGAACACACCTTGATGTTTACAAGTATTACTTGTTGCAGTGAGGGACAATATACAGCATGGGAAAAATGTGTTTCTCAGTAAAAGATATTAGAGTAAAACTTGTATAGTATTTGGACTTCAGTTAGGTAATTTGGGGGAGTGTCTGAGGAAGCAGAAATTTGCTCTAAATTGAATGCTGACATTAATTAGGGACAATTCTACCATTCAGTATCTCAACAAATCTTACCTATAAGGAAGGGAGCATGGAATGAAGATAAAACTGTATTAGTTGCAGAATTCACAATCATCACTCCTGTTAGCCAAGAGATGACACTTTGTGAAATATCTTTGTTTTCTTTCTCTATCAAATTTTCAGAATATCCTTAACCAAACTTAGTATTCTGCAAGATGGTTTATGCCCAACTGAAGAACAAAATGGTCAGCTTGTAATGAATAACACTGACATTTAGGTGGAAGCATCAGATCAGTTTCAGATATCAGAGGCTACCGTTATCTTTCTTATTAAGAATAAGTCTTCAATTTCTTAAGACTATGCTGTGAGAACAACTAAGAAGGGTTATGTCACCTGCCTCCACAAGTTGCCATTGTGATTGCTGTCAGTTGCACTCAAGTCACAGCAACAGGTGATGTTATCACTCTGATTTCCATTACTTTATTTATTACAGTGGGTTGTTGTTTGTTTTCTCTTCATTGGCAATTATTTTTTCTTTTGTAGAGTAATTTTTCACCTTCCCACTTTACATGGAATACATTTGCATATTAAATACTAGAAAATATAAGCAATGAGTAATAAAAACAACTTCTAATTCCATTATGTAGATAATCGTTAATATTTTGACTTGCATGTTCCCAGTGCCCATGCATACATACACACACACCCCTCCATGCATTTATATATCTCTATAGGTAAAAAATTTGACCAAATTGATGCTCTTATATACCTCAAAATGGTCTAACAACTGAAGTCATGGAATATTCAACTAGTGACTCAAAACTTAGTCATGCCCAACTATAGAAATTTTAAGCTTGGTTTGAAAAGGGATGCTCTAGAAAAAATAATTCCTACTCAGTATGGGCTTGTAGACTGATTTCACTCTTCCATGTATGTAAGTATGACTGTATACAAATTTTCATTAATGTATAACCTATAAAGGTGAAAGCATGATAACTAAGTGAACACATCCATGTAATCACCATTAAAAAAAAGACACAATGCAGTATGAGCCCAGGAATCTTCCTTTTCTTAAATTTTTAAATTTTAAATTTTTGTGGACATACAGTAGGTGTATATATTAATGGGATATATGAGATACTTTGATACAGGCATGCAATGCACAATAATCACATCATGGTAAATGGAGTATCCATCCCCTCAAACATTTTTTCTTTGTATTAGAATCAATTCAATTATGCTCTGATTTTTGGTTCTTATGATGGTGCTTTATTGTATGTTGTATTAGAGTGTTTTCACACTGCTGATAAAGACATACCCACTACTGGGCAATTTACAAAAGAAAGAGGTTTAATTGGAATTACAGTTCAACATGGCTGGGAAGGCCTCACACTCATGGTGGAAGGCAAAGAGGAACAATTCACACCTTAAGCGGATGATGGCAGGAAAAAATAGAGAGCTTGTGCAGAGAAACTCCCATTTTTAAAACCATCAGATCTCGTGAGAAGAACAGCATGGGAAAAACCCAACCTCATGATTCAGTCATCTCCCACTGGGTCCCTCCAATAACACATGGAAATTATGTTAGCTACAAGATGAGATTTGTGTGGGGACACAGTACCAAAATATCATTCTGCCCCTGTCAGGTCTCATATCTTCACATTTCAAATCCAATCATGTCTTCCCAACATTCCCCAAAGACTCAACTTATTTCAGCATTAACTCAAAAGTCCACAGTCCAAAGTCTCATCCAAGACAAGGCAAGTCCCTTCTGCCTATAAGCCTACAAAATCAAAAGCAAGTTAATTACTTCCTAGATACAATGTGGGTACAGGCATTGGGTAAATATAGGCATTCCAAATGGGAGAAACTGGCCCAAACAAAGGGGCTACAGGCCCCATGCAAGTTCGAAATCCAGCAGGGCAGTCAAGTCTTAAAGCTCTAAAAATGATCTTGTTTGACTCCATGCCTCATGTCAAGGTCATGCTGATGCAAGATGTAGGTTCCCATAATCTTGGGCAACTCTGCCCCTGTGGTTTTGCAGGATACAGCCTCCTTCCTGGCTGCCTTCATGGGCTGGCACTGAGTGCCTGTGGATTTTCCAATCACATGGTATAAGCTGGCAGTGGATCGACCATTCTGGGGTCTCAGGGACTGTAGTCCTCTTCTCACAGCTCCACTAGGCAGTATCCCAGTAGGGACTCTGTGTGGGGGATCCCACCTCTTATTTCCCTTCTGCACTGCCCTGGCAGAGGTTCTCCATGATAATTCTGCTCCTACAGCAAAATTCTGCCTGGACATCCAGGCGTTTCCATTCATCTGAAATCTAGGCGGAGGTTCCCAAACCTCAGTTCTTGACTTCTGCACCCTCCCAGGCTCAACACCAGGTGGAAACTGCCAAGGCTTTGGGCTTGCACCTTCTGAAGCCACAGCCCAAGTTCTACCCTGGCCTGTTTCAGCCACAGCTTGAGTGGCTGGAACACAGGGCACCAAGTCCCTAGGTGACACACAGCACTGGGACCCTGAGCCTGGCCAATGAAACCAGTTTTTCCTCCTAGGCCTCCAGGCCTGTGATGGGTGAGACTGTCAGGAAGACCTCTGACATGCCCTGAAGGTAATTTCCCCATTTTCCCCATTTTCTTGGGGATTAACATTCAGCTCCTCATTACTTATGAATATTTCTGCAGCTGGCTTGAATTTCTCCTCAGAAAATGAAAGAATCACCTTTGTTCTATTTCACAGCAAGTTCTTCATTTCCATCTGAGACCACTGCAGTTTGGACTTTATTGTCCATATTGCTATCAGCATTTTGGGCAAAGTCATTCAACAAGTCTCTAGGAAGTTCCAAACTTTACCACATTTTCCTGTGTTCTGAGCCCTCCAGACTGTTTCAGCCACTGCCTCTTACCCAGTCCCAAAGTTGCTTTGACATTTTGGGGTATCTTTTCACCAGCACCCCACTCTGCTGGTACAAATTTACTGTATTAGTCCATTTTCACACTGCTAATTAAGATATACCCAAGACTGGGCAATTTACAAAAAAAAAAAAGAGGTTTAATTGGACTTACAGTTCCATGTGGTTGGAGAGGCCTCACAATCATGGTGGAAGGCAAGGAGGAGCAAGTCACATCTTATATGGATGGTGGCAGTCAATAAAAAGAGAGCTCATGCAGAGAAACTCCCATTGTTATAACCATCAGATCTCTGAAATCCATTCACTATCACAATTACAGAATGAGAAAGACCCACCCCCATGATTCAGTCATCTTCCACCGGGTCCCCCCTACAACACATGGGAATTATGGGAGCTACAAGATGAGATTTGGGTGGAGACACAGAGCCACAACATATCATATATAATATAAAATATCATATGTAGTTAGTTGTTTAAATTTGGTATTTCTTCACGGTGGACGATCAGTGGAAATTTCTATTTAGCCCTCTTGCTCCCAGCTTCTCCAGGAGTCCTCTTTGTGCTTCTTCCTAATCTCTGTATTACAGCCTTCTCACTGTTCCACAAAGATAACTCTAATCTAATTTCTAATGCAGTATAGTTATCTTTCATGCCTTTAACTTCATATAAATGTGGTTACGCATCATGATTTACTTTGTGTTTGGCTGCTTTCACTCAATATCATGTTCCTAAAATTCATTTATTTTCTTTTGTGTAATAGTGTTTCATTCATTTTCAAGGAAACTGCTAGCCCACTGTATAAATATTTTACAGGATTTGTATTCATTCTACTCTTGATTAACATTTGAGCAGTTTCTGATTTTAGACTACTACAAATAAAGATGCTATGAAGATTTCAGTACAAGTTATTTGGTGCACATATGCATGTAATCTATTCATATATTCCTTTGCATGAGTTTGCTTGGTTGAAGAATATATGTATACCATATTTATCTATAGTCAATATTCATTGACAGTAGAGCTTACAAATTAGCAAATCATCTTTCCAAAATGATTGCACCAATTTACATTTACAGCAGTTAGTAAGAGTTTTAGCTTCTCCATATCATTGCCAATATTTAGCTTTCTTAGTCTTCTTATCTATTTCCTCACTTGATGATGCATTTTCACTCAATGGTATTCTCAGAGCAACAAAAGTTATTAGTTTAAAAAGGGTTGAATTGATTTTTTATTTGTTGGAAAGTGTTTTTGATCTATTAAAGACATATTTGCCTAATCTGAGGAAAGGAAGCTAATCTGTGATGCTATTTTTAGAAGGTATGATATTGCCCATCATATGTTAATGTAAAAGCCACTGGCACTTATCTGGGATTATTTTCATTTTAGATAGATCTCAAGACTCATAATTTTACCTAGTCATCCAATTAAGATAGAAGTATTTATTGATCATTACTCATTGTATGCAGGCATTAAAATTGCACATGTGCACCATAAATATTTACAAATATTATGAAGCAATGAACAAACCTGTTCCTAGTCCCCATTTTGGACTACAGAATTTCAGAATTCTGAGACATATGGCCTATGGAATGTGATTTTTCAACTCCCCCATGGTATTCCAATATCCAGCCAGGGCTGAAAACCAGCCTGCATGTAAGCTTGATGAAAGAAGATACTTTTGTCTATTTCTGTGTTGTTCAGAAATCTATATCCAAATGCCTAAAACAGTCCCTGACACCCAGTAAATGCTTAATAAACATTTGTTGAGTGAAATTAAAAAGTATTTATTGAAGATTATCTATTACTACTCTTTACAATGCTATGTTCAATATATATAAATTGTCCATAGATGTGTGGGTAAGTTCTATAACTCTGTTATATAAAAAATTATTTTTTAATGGTACCTCAATATGTTAATTAAAATAGCTTCTAATAATTCTGTTAGTATTAGTTCTCCATTTTTTTCTTAAGATCATCTTTATTATTTTTCCTTTTCAGGTATGTAGAGGTAATTAATTCCCTTGCTAAAATACTTTTTAATTATAAAAGATGATTTGAGATTAATTTGGATATTTTATTGTGAATATATTAAATTTGAATAATTGAGGTTTTTTTGTATTGGTCAATCATTAAACTTTTATTTTCTTGCTATCTTTTGTGCCAAACCAGACCTTTAGTACTTTGATAAATAAAACTTATGATTGCAGGAAGCTTTGTCTTGTTCTTAATTTCAGAAAAGGGAGGATGTTTTTAATTCTTCACTATTAACTATGATGTTAATTGTTTCCATCTGTGGTTGTTTCCTTTCTGACTTGATGACTTCCTTCAACAATTGATTGCATTTATGTCAATCTTCTGGTAAAAAATTCACCCAGTCTTTGTAGTTTTCCTTCACTTTTGAAAGACACTTTTCATGGATATAGAATTCTAGTTTGTCAGTTATTTTCTTTCATCACTTTGAAGATGTCATTATTCTGTTTTTTTTTTCTTTATTTTTCTTTGGCTACTTTAAAAAAAATTATTTTTTGGTTGCAGGCTTGATTTTATTTGTTTTTCTTGCCTAAGGTTTATAGCAAATCTTGAAACTGTGGCTTTATGTCTCTTGTTAGTTTTAGAAAATGCTCAGCTATTATTGCATATATATTTTTCTGCCTCATTCCATTTTGCTCACTTTTTTGGAGTCTAAGTACATATATTTTAGACTTTTTTATGCCTTGTTCTATACATCTTTTTCTTTTCCCTACATTTAGCTTAATTTCTGTTAATTTATTCTTTAATGTATATAGTTTTCTATTATCTAACTTTTAATTTGTTAATAAACACTTTCATACAGCTAAGTCTCCAATTAAATTTATTGTGCCCCTAATTTCAATTTCTATATTTGTAAGTTCCAGATTTTCTATTTCATTTTTTTTATCATTATCAATGTTCTGTATGTTCTGTCTTTATATTCAACCTTTTGAATAATAATCACAATTATTTTAATCCTCATGTATATTAACTTTAATAACAGTCTCCTTTAAATCTGTTTCTATTATCTGCTTATTCTTCAAGATTTTGGTAAAATTTTGCATTTTTGCATTCTTTTTCCATGGAAAATATGTACTTAAAAACATAAAAATTAAAGCTTTGACAATTTTTTTTTAAGACAAGATCTCACTCTGCCACCCAGGCTGGAGTGCAGTGGCATGATCTCAGCTCACTGCAACTTCCCCCTCCCAAGATCAAATTATTTCGTGCCTCAGCCTCCTGAGCAGCTGGGATTACAGGCACGTGATATCATGTCGGCTAATTTTTGTATTTTTAGCAGAGGTGGGGTTTCACCACATTGGCCAGGCTGGTCTTGAACTCCTGGCCTCAAGTGATCCACCCACCTTAGTTTCCCAAGGTTCTGGAATTGCAAGCATGAGCCACCACTCCCAGCCAATTTTTATCTTCTTCCAGAGTCTACTTACTTTTACTTTGTCAGACATTAGAGTAGGGGCTGATTGCCCTATTTCAACCAGAAAATGAGCTGTCTGGTAACCCCATGACACTCTTCCTTAGTGGGATTTTAATTTCAAATTTTGCCCTTCAGCCCCATTGACTGCCACTTCAGCTTCTCAGATGTTGCTTTTCCTTTGGCTTCATAGACACATTTTGAATCAGCACATGTCTAAAGACATCAGAACCAAATGTGGGGTCAATTCTCTGCATTTCCTTTATCTTTTTAAATATGCCATCTTTGATGTCTGTTTCATGCTTTTGAAACTCTCCAGTGTCTTGAATTCTTTTCTTTTTTCAAATTTTCCACCTTCCATAGTCATTTTCAGTGAGAATTTAGCCTGAAAAAAAAACTATTCTATAATTGCTACAAGGAGAAATCTCTTTAATTTCTTTTTATTTTCTTCCTCCATAATTTTCAGTTTCAACAGATTCTATAATTGGTAAAATTTTATATGTTCTTCCATTATACTAACAAGAGCAGAAACCAGTCCCTTCTCATAAATTTCCACAAAAAATGTCGACACCTAAAACTGATTTTGCATGCACTGCTTACTGGGGTCCAGAGCTATACAGGTGATGAGGTGATGGGTGCAAAAGCACCACTTGCTTCCACTTAAAATTTCCTATACGTCCAAGTGCCTGTACTACATGCCCAAAGATCTGTATAAAACAATTGTATCGAGAACAAATATTTTCTAGAAAGAAGAATTATTTGTGAAAATTCTAATAAAAATAGCCCATGACACCAAGAACCAGAAAAAGCACAAACTGAATGAGCAAAGGCAATCAACTGATGCCAATACAAGGATATTTTATATGTCAGGATATACTGAGAAGTACTTTAAAGCAGTCATCATAAAAATGCTTCAAAAAGCAATTTTGTATTATTTTGAAATAATTAGAAATCTTGGCAAATAAATGTTTTAAGAATAAACCAAATGGAAATTATAACACTGAAAAATAAAATGACCCAAGTAAAAACTTGACAGCCCCAATAGTAGACTGCAGACGACAGGGTATAGACTCAGTGGCATCAAGGACACATTAAATCAGGAACGTGTGCTACTTTTAAGTTTGGTAAAACCTTTTATGGAGCAAGAGATAAATGACACATTTCCAACAGGGGAATGCCGATTTGAATTACCACCAATTTCTAATTTGAAATCACAGAAAACAAAAGAAAGTGGAACATCTTTCAAGTGTTGAAAGAAAACACCTGTTTATTTATCTATAAAATACACATGCACATTTACATGTGTATTGGAGAGAGATATACACACAGTATTCATTCTATCAGAATCCTGGAATATGAAGAGAAAAACAGTAGGGTAAATAGAGTATCTAAATAAATAATAGTTGAATCCTTGCCAAAACTGGTGAGACAAATGCAAACTATTCAAGAAGCTAAAGAATCCCCAAGTAAGGTAAACCCAAAGAAATCTATGTCAGTACACATAATAATTAATCTTCTCAAAACTAAAGACAAAGCAAACCAACTTAAAAGTAGCAAGAGATAAAGGACACATTGCCAACAGGGGGAATGCCAATTTGAATTACAGCATATTTCAAATCTGAAATTAGAGGAAACAGAAGAAAGTGGCACCTCACTTTCAAATGCTGAAAGAAAATATCTATGTACATTCTATGTACATATCTGTCAAGATAAAGATACTGTATTAGTCTGTTTTCATACTGCTATAAACAACTGCCTGAGACTGTGTGATTTATAAAGAAAAGAAGTTTAATTGACTCATAGTTCAGCATGGCTGGGGAGGCCTCAGGAAACTTACAATCATGGTGGAAGGTGAAGGGGAAGCAAGGCACCTTCTTCACAAGGTGATAGGAAGGAGAAGTACCAAGGGAAGGGAAAGAGCCCCTTTTAAAACAATCAGATCTCGTGAGAACTCACCATCATGAGAACAGCATGGGGGAATCACTCCCCTGATTAAATTACCTCCACCTGCTCTCCCTTGACACATGAGAATTCTGGGGATTATGATGACTACAATTCCAAATGAGATGGGTGGGGACACAAAACCTAATCATATCAGATATATCTGGCAAGATAAATATATCTATGAATATGTTTCATCTTATATATGTATGTGTGTATATTTAAGATGAAACATTTATTCATATATATATATTCTATGAATAAATTACATATTTATTCACACACACACATATTTTATATATATATATATGTGTGTGTACATATATACTGAGATGGAGTCTCGCTCTGTGGCCCAGGCTGAAGTGGAGTGGTGCCATCTTGGCTCAATGCAAACCTCCACCTCCCAGGTTCAAGCGATTCTCCTGCCTCAGCCTCCCGAGTAGATGGGATTGCAGGTGCCTGCCACTGCACCTGGCTAATTTTTGTAGTTTAGCAGAGATGGGGTTTCACCATCTTGGCCAGGCTGTTCTTGAACTCCTGACCTCATGATCCACCTACATCGGCCTCCCAAATTGCTGGGATACAGGTGTGAGCCACCGCGCCAGGTAAAATAAAAATTTTTTTATCTGGTGTAACTATCTTTTATGAATGAAGGGAAATAAAGACATTTTCAGAATTGAGGAAATGAAAATAATTTGCCTCTAGTATATCTACCATTAAAGAGTGGTTAAACAAATTTCATCAAACATAAATAAAATTATTCATAAAAAGAATAATGGAGCATCAAAATGAAGAACAATGATAAGAGCAAAAGATGAGCACATACAAGAGATTGTCTTTATCCTCGTGAATTGTATACATTATGTTTGATGATTTAAACAAAAATGATAATATTATCTGATACTCAAGGCAATTATATTTAAAAGAGGGTAGGGTAGAGTGAGCTTAAGTAAAATCAAATTTCCAAACTTCACTTGATACCAGTAGATAAGTCACAAGGTATTTTGTGACTAGTGACTACCAATGAAAGTACACTGAAAAACCCTACAAATCACTGAAGATAAAATTCTAAAAAATGTTCACACAATCCACAGAAAAGAAATGAGGAATAGAGGAATAAAAACAGAAGAGGCCAGGTGTGGTGGCTCACACCTGTAATCCCAGCACTTTGGGAGGATGAGTCTCCCATTGTTCTTCATTTTGGGGTGAATCATGAGGTCAGGAGATTGAGAAAATCCTGGCTAACACGGTGAAAACCCTTCTCTACTAAAAATACAAAAAATTAGCCAGTGTGGTGGCATGGACCTGTAGTCCCAGCTACTCAGGAGGCTGAGGCAGGAGAATATCTTAAAACTGGGAGGCGGAGGTTGCAATGAGCCAAGATCATGCCACTGCACACCAGCCTGGTGACAGAGTGAGACACTGTCTCAAAAAAATAAATATAAATAATAAAATGACAGAATTTGTAATAACAAAAAGCTGAAAATAACCCAGTTGCCCTTAAATGAATGGTATAATCTATAACATATCTATACCATTAAGAACTTTCCAGCAACCAAAAATAACCAACGATTAATACATAGAAGAACTTCAGCTGATCTGACAAGTACTGAGTAAAAACACATCAATCCCAAAAGATTAAACATTGTATATGAATTCATTTACATAGAATTATTGAAATGACAAAATTATAGAGTAGAAAATGGTTCAGTTTTGCCATAGATTAGAACTTGGGAGGGTGGGCAGGGAGGTATGGTAATAAAAGTCCAGCACAACAGATCCTGTGGTTATGGAACTATTCTGTATGTTGACTCAGTGATAAATACATAAATCTACACACGATATACAATTTCATAGA
Organism: Ateles fusciceps; assembly: GCA_036589455.1. Taxonomy (NCBI): domain Eukaryota; kingdom Metazoa; phylum Chordata; class Mammalia; order Primates; family Atelidae; genus Ateles; species Ateles fusciceps. The sequence continues at coordinate 7,632,547 of JAZHEH010001266.1, read as the reverse complement.
CGTAAATACACACACAAGTGAATAAAAGCAGACCTCAGGAAATCTAAGAGTTGCAGATTGTATCAATATTAACACCTGGTTGTAACATAGTTCTATAGTTCTGTAAAATGTTACCATTAGAGGAAACTGAGTAAATGGTACACAGCATTTCTCTGTGTTACCTGGTACAACTCCACATGAATGTACAATTATCTCAAATCAAAAGTTTTCTAAATAATGAAAAAATTATCTATTTTAAAAGAATGTTAGCTACCTAAGTGATCAATTCATTTTATACCTAGATGAGTACTTTCGCCTTAATTATTTTTGCCTTTGTCCAGCAAAGAATTGTACTATTTTTGCAAGCTCTAAATCAATCATTTAAAGTAGTTATCCAATCAAACAAAAAATAAACAATAGATTTTTCTAAATAATAGATCAATGTCACCTTGATCCTCTTATTTGTTGTCACCAAAATGCAGAAAAGTTGAGTGAACTGTAAACTTAAGGATTACAATGTCCTGCATTTGAAGATTCTTGGACAATAACTCTAGAAAAGTGAGGAAAAAAATAAGGAAAAAATAAAATCTAAACTTCTTTTGGTAGATCATATTATTGTTCAAAATGTCCAGTCTCCCTTTATACATCTTGCTACAGAAGAAGTATATATTTTAGATCACAGAATTGAGACTGGGTTATCTGAATTGCTTTGCGAAATAAAATGTGAGTAAAAAAGAACCTGTAACATATGCCACTTAGAAACATTAATAGCCAACTCATCATCTGCTATGTCTCTCATTTCCCCTGCCATCACCCTTAGTTTCAGAGTAGAGAAAATACACAGTTGATCCAAGACAGATCTGCCATAGCAGAGAGAAATAAATATTTTATTGCTAACTATTGGAATTTGAGGACATTACTTTGTTTTAGACCAATGTTAAGCCTAAGCTGACTGATAATCTTTATTTTGAGTGCTATGTCCAAGCACTTATAAGGAAGCTAAGGATTAGTTCAGGCTCATGAATTCATGTGTGTAGCTGGAGGATGCCTGCTCCACATAAATACATTTTCCAGGGAAGTTGATTTCAGTTTCTATAAACAAAATAATTAATTCAAATTACATTTATTATGGAAATAATTATAATGTGTTTATTAATAACCACCTTTTTAAACATTGAATATTTCTTACAGTTTTTGATGAGGCATTGCCAAAAGAAACTTTATTCATTAATATTAACTGAGTAAAAATACTTGTGAGTCTACCTTGGAATTTTTTTTTTTTTTTTTACTTTCCCCTCTACTGTTTGTCATTTCTTTCACTGTCACCATATTCCATCTCTGACAGCATCTTTATTTCTTCTCTTTGCACTCTCTGGTTTTTTTGTTGTTGCTGTTGTGTCTAACCAGCTATGATCTGGGGGACCAGTAAAACATAAAGGCGATGATTGAAGTCAATAATTATTTCATTTCTGAAAACTCTAATAGTTCATTTCTCTTATGCCTGGGTTCTTGGTTATGGTCCAGATTTTGAAATTTCTCCAGTTTCTTAAAACATTAACATATTTGATAGGCATTTGCATGTAAAATATTAACATTTTATAAAAACATAATTAGAATAATTTTTATTTGTATGATTTATTTGCATTTATGCAAAAGGAAATAAAAACAGCTGAATCTACGTGTACAATCAAGGGACATATTAAGAAATCTTGGAATTTGAGATCAATTTCTTGAGGAGTAGGACCATTTTTTTTTTCTATTTCCATAGAAAATGATCATATTTCAATATAAATGATCAATATTCACCTTACAAATATAATTCAATAGCAGATGTGGACATACAAAGTGTAAGGTTAAAAGTGGAAGTTTAATAGGGGAAAGAAAGAGAAAAGCTTTCTCTCCTGCAGAGAATGAGGTGCTCCCATATGGGTCTTCTGGCTCCATGGTGAAATGCATGAGGTTTTATAGATGAGCATGAGGAGGTGGTGTCTGATTTACATAGGAGACAAGATATTGATCAGATCAGGTGTGCCATTTGCATAGTGTGTAAAGAAGATGGCCACTCCACTGTAATCTTTTATTATGTGATTGGGTTATCTACCTGGCTGGCACCATGTTGTTTACTTCTTTACAAATGGTGGACAAAGAATAGGGAAGATGGAGCCTCCATCTTGAACAAGCCTGTCCCACAGGTAGCCTTTTCCTATTGGCACAGGTGCTGGCTTTTCGATGTCTGCAGCTTGATTTTTCAGGCTGCTCTTTGTTAGAAAAAAATGATTTGGGGGCTGCTTTTTATTAAAAGGGAAACCTTGGCAAGGAATCTCTTATACTCATTAACTGCCTAAATAATTTTTTTCTAGCTCCAATATCATATTTTCTTTAACTGAAAATAAATAATTTTAAGTTATTTTGATTCTAATTCATATTTTTCTCTCTCACTCTGACACACTTACCACAATCCCATGTGTTTACTGTAGCATGTCTTCAATTCATTAATAATACCTTTCTTCAAACTCTGGGGTCCAATCATTTCTTAGTAACAATATTTACTTTGATACATATTTATGTTGATGCTATCTAACAAAACTAAACAATAAATTTGATAATTAACACTTTCATGAGGACATCAAAAGAGAAGGTGGAAGACTCAAAATTAGTTTCCCTTGTGCAAGCTTTGAAAGAAAAGCGATACTTTCAACTATTTGACAAGGTTTAATTCAATAGCATGTTCATGATTTTTAAATCTAAGTTGAAAGATAAGACCAAAGCATTTGTGTGAATTTTTAGGAGAAAAAAAAATGGCAAGGACATTGAGTCATGTGTGCAGCAGTGTTCTACAAAGTGTAAATGTTGCACAAGGTATTATTAGAACCCATAAATATCTTTTGACAAAAACTATAATTTAGTGATGGAAAGGTGAAGGCATAAAGTAGCTAATGTTGTAAACATTGCTGTATTTTTGAATTGTCTTTGTGTATTATCATAAATTCTGATTCACACATGCAGTTTCTCATCCTTCCTCCATAATTCTCCTGTTCTGGAGTCACTTTGCAATAATCAAACTACCTAGGATTTTTCCCAATATCTCATCAACATTTACTCAGTTCTAAGGCTCTTTCCAGGAACAGACTATTTAAGGGGCTTTCAATTGTTAGAAATGGACTCAATGTTTTAGATTGTAAATAATAGAAAAAAACTACCCTACCTACATTAGGGTAGTTCAATGGAAGAAAGATTTTTGAGATCTGTGAAAGCGTATCTTCCCTTTCAACTCACTGAATTTTTTTGATATAAAAAATATGTATTTACAACTTTAAAAATCACAACAAATTGCACATTAACAAACTTACAATACTAGACATCACCAAATCTAGAAAAATATAATTATTTTTAAAATTAGTGAATTGCTCGATATACCTCTGTGATATGGTTTTCGTATATATTTTGGCTTTATATCCTGATTTCCTCTTCATACAAAAATGATTTTGTCACATTATGCCTTACACAGTTAATAGCTATTTCAGTCTTTCACTAGCAAAGTTGATCAAAATTTGTTTTGTTATTGATAGTTTGCTATTGATAGAAGAATTGCTGTCTGGTCTACAATGCATTATTCAGAAAGTCACTTTTTTGAGTTTGTTGTCAAATTTGAAGAAATCTCTATCAAATTTCCCTCACATTTAAAAGCTACGATGTGGGAGGATTTCCCACACTCTTATTCTGTATCCATACATTTCAAACCCCATTACCCATTTACATCCATGCTGGGCTCTGAAGTATACATTTATTTGGTGATATAATTTCTTTCCCTCTACCTTTGTGTCACACTACTGAATGGACCAGCAGACTGTAAGTCTTCAAGCAGTAAAAATAGACGTCACTGTTACAATGAGCTTTAATGCTCAGGAACCACATAACTTTATTCCACTTAACTAACTCAATTTCCCTTTGCTTAGATCCCTAAAATACCCCCAAATCCTCCAATTCTTCCAGACAAGAAGTGAATTATGACAAAGGGGAAGTTGGAATGTAAAGTGGCAGCAGTTTTGTCTCAGTTTGGGCTGCAATAACAAAGGATCACAGACTGGGTTGCTATAAAAAAAAGAGAGATTTTTTTGTTTCACAGTTCTGGAGATCAGAAGTCCAAGATAAAGGTGTCCATGTTGTCTGGTGTTGGTGAGAACTCTCATCCAGTTTCAGACTACCATCCTTTCTTTGTATCCTTACCTGGCAGAAAAAGGGTGAGAGAGTTCCTTTGGGTTCCCTTATATAAGAATACTCCTATGCAACCATGAAAATGAATGAGATCATGTCCTTTGCAGGGACATAGATGAAGCTGGAAGCCATCATCCTCAGCAAACTAACATAGCAACAGAAAACCAAATGCTGCGTGTTCTCACTCATAAGTGAGAGCTGAATGATGAGAACACATGGAGACAGGAAGGGGAACATCACACACTGGGCCTGTTAGGGTGGCAGACAAGGGGAGGGAGAGTATTAGGACAAACACCTAATGCATGCAGGCTTAAAACCTAAGTGATGGGTTGATAGGTGCAGCAAATCACCATGATACACGTATACCTATGTAACAAAACTGCACGTTCTGCACATGTATCTCAGAACTTAAAGTAGAATAAATTTAAAAAAGAGTAAATGCATCTGAAGAAGGCAAAAAACGATAAATAATTCTATATTTTATACTGTATTTTCATAGCTATCATGTTTTCATTATTATCCCCACATGACAGACAAAAAACTAGACCCATCGAGTAGTATGGTTAGGACTGCAACTGAGGTCAACACACTCTTAAATATTGTTATTCCATTGGAATAGATTCTGCTGCATATGAAGTTTAATATTCATTAATCATTACTTATAATAATTCATTAAAAAATTTAATAAAAAGAACTCGTACCACAAAAAAAAAAAAGAAAAAAGAATACTCATCTCATTCATGAAGGCTTCACACTCATGACTTAATTACCTCCCAAAGGTCTCACCTCAGAATACCATCATTTTGGGGGTTAGGATTTTAACATAAGAATGACGCAAAACCCAAACATTCAATACTTTGCAATCTTTTGAGATTAAAATATCTTACATTTGAAACTTTTATGAAACCATAAGAACATGTGAACATGTTCTAGGGCTCCTGTTATGATGTTGGAAAGGGCCAAAGTTTAAGTTTTTGGAATTTGCCTTTGGGTGTATATTTGGACACTGCTTCAAGAGGAGTATTCGCAAATCTGAGCACATCTGTAGAAAACATGTAACATAGGATGATGAAGGGTCAGGACACTTTATTATATGATAAGCAGTAAAGAGACATACAAAATTATTGGAAAAGAGATAATTCAAGTGAGTCACAAGTTTGTCTTTACTGTTTTGAGTGCTGTAAGGCAGAATTATTTTGTCTTAATATAAGGAATCACTCTAATTTAGATCAGTTTCAACATGATAATATAATTGACTAGCTTGTGACGTACTCAGCACACTGAAATTTTATAAGACAAGCTAACTAGTTTTATCTTTTTTCTTTGACAATTAAAGTAAATAATTTCTACTTTTTTCAATTTTTAAATTGATCTTTAAAAATATATGTCTTACCATTACGAAAACTATAATTAACATCTATGTTGCTAGCACCAAAAGGTACATTCTTCTGCAATAGGAGTAATGAAACCTCATTTTATTTTGTTTATGAATTATTTTGCTGTCTTTCCCTTTTCTTCCCTTACCTAGTTTTGCTTGGAATTAGGAATGGACATTCTCTGCCTTGGGTTTCTATGATTATCAAAGATTTGGCCTTTCATATTTACTACATTCATCCATCACATTAGTGCCAATGGAACAAAAAAATAGCCTCTCATGGTGAGATCATGGAGAATAGAAATATGTAGGGAAATATGACGCTATACAGTACAATTTTTTCAGGCATAGCATAAAGAAAATTGCTACCTAAGCACAGTCTAACAGCCTTATTAATGGTTTAGATATTTCAAAATGTATCACATCCAGGTAGAAAAGATGAGTTCCTATTAAACTGTCCCCAGAGTTTGAAAAAAAAAATCCATCTTCTTGAGCAAAGGTACAAATTCTTTATCCACTTCAATATGAACTCTGAATTATATTCTTTGTGTGACAAATTTCTAGAGTATGCAAAACTTTGATAAATATTAATAAAATTTAGAGAAGCAAAAGACTAGGTTAATCATTAAAATTTTTGTTGAAGGAAAAATTACTTATAAATTAAACAGAGTTTAATTACTTATAAATTAAACAGAAAGTTTAATTTATAAACTCTTTATAACTTTAATTTATAAATTAATATAAATTTTTAAACTTTTATAAATTATAAATTAAAATCCCAGGAGTTGGGATAGACTCTTGAAATTTGTTTTGAGGAACTATAACATTCAGCAAAAGTGCAAATTGTAAACGTACATATCAGAAAATTTTCATGGGTGATTTGATAGATAAATAGATAGATAGTTTAGATAGATAAAATCAGCATATCAATCAAGAAGCAGAGTATTATCCACTTTAACTTCCTGGTGTCCATGGATTAGTTCTGACTTTTTCTACCAGTCTCAAAAGAGTCAGGCTTTATGAATTCTTTTGTGTCTGATTTCTTTTACTGAATCTTGTTTATCAGAGTCATCCGTGTCATGTGTGGTATTAGGTTTTCAAATTGTTGTACAGAGACCATCCTGTGACTCATAAGTTATCACATTTTGTCTTGAAAAATAATGCTCTTTTTATATATTTAAATAAAAATAATGCTCTTTTTATATACTTAAATAAAAATAATATATTTTTCCAATCAGAGAGCTGATTTGTACAATTTTGATAATTCTGTAATGGCTCTGGCAGAAACATAACTTTGTAGATATGAACATGAGTTTTAGGTAAGTATGTTTATTTTGGGTTTGAGGGGACAGAGAATGTGGCACACAGCAGCCTTTATGCATTTATCTCCCCAACTCAAGGCATTAAAAAGGATAATATATCCTGAGTGATAAGCAAAAGTATATATTTTACAATATATCAACAAGACAGCTTTAACTACACCCATTTCTTTTTACTAAATAAAGCTTAATAAAATGCAAAGGGGAGAATAAAACAATTATTTATTTAAACTAGCATCAACACAATTCACTATTTTATATTTAGTAGCAAATTATTTTTGGAACACTTCAAAGGTGATCATCATGTTATTAAATTATGTATTAAGACAGCTCAATTCTATTTTAGCATATCCAAAATAAGTTAAAAGCTAGCAAAATAAAATGCTCAAGCGTCATGAATATCTAGAACAAGTATCTATACATTAATGAAAAGATGTTTCATATTATCTTCAGATAAAGTGAGACAACATCCTGGATAAAGTTATACAACAAATAATACAAGGATAATTTATTGTGTGTGTAATTATGTGCTTGGTTTTGATGTAGTCCCATTTGTTTATTTTTGCTTTTGTTGTCTGTGCTTTTGGTGTCATATCAAAAAGATCATCACCATGGCCAATTGTCAAAGGGTTTTTCCCCAGTATGTTTTCTTCTAGGAATTTTACAGTTTCAGTTCTAACCTTTAATCCTATTTTAGTTAATAATGTAAGTGGCACAAGATAGAGATCCAATTTCATATTTTTGCATATAGATATCCAGTATTTCCAACACCATTTACTAAAGACACCATTCTTTCCCCATTGGGTATTCTCGGCAGCATTGTCAAATATTAGTTGACTATGTATGTTTTAATTTCTGGGCTCTCTCTTCTGTTCCATTGGTCTATGTAGCTGTTTTCATGCCAATACGATACCATTTTGATTACTATACTTTTGCTATGTAGTTTGAGATCAAGAATTGTGATACATTTAGCTTTGTTCTTTCTCATGACTGCCTTGGCAACTTGAGTTTTAGGGGGTTCTATATGAATTTTAGAAATGATCCTTTTATTTCTTTGAGAAATGCCATTGGAATTTTGACAGGGATTCCATTGAATCTATAGATTGCTTTGTATAGTATGAACTTTTTTTTTTTTTTTTTTTTTGAGACAGAGTCTTGCTATGTCTCCAGGCTAGAGTGCAGTGGCCAGATCTCCGCTCACTGCAACCTATGCCTCCTGGGTTCAAGCAATTCTCCTGCCTCAGCCTCCTGAGTAGCTAGGATTACAGGCACATGCCACCACTTCCAGCTAACTTTTGTATTTTTAGTACAGACAGGGTTTCACCATGTTGGCCAGGATGGTCTCGATATACTTGACCTCTTGATCTGCCCGCCTGGGTCTCCCAAAGTGCTGGGATTAAAGGCATGAGCTACCGTGCCCAGCCAGTATGGACATTTTAACAGTATTAATCTTTCTAACCCATAAATACAGGATGCCTTTCCATTTACTGCTATCTACTTTAGTTTCTTTCAAGTATGTTTTATAGTTTTCAGTATAAAAATCTTTCACCTCATTGGTTAAATTTTTGATGCTATTGTAAATAAGATTTATTTTTAATTTCATTTTTGGAGAGTTAGCCATTAGTTTATAGAATTGCAACTGATTTTTGAATGTTGATTTTTTATTCTGCACCTTTACTGAATTTATTTATTAGATCTAACAGATTTATTTTTTGTGAAGTCTCTCAAGTTTTCTGTACCTGATTATGTCACCTGCAAACAGTCAATTTTATTTCTTCCTTTCTGAACTGGTTGTTTTTTGTTTCTTTCCTTGCCTATTTTTCTAGCCACAACTTCCTATATTATCTTCAATAGAAGTAGAAAGAAAATCTTGAAGGCAGTTGGAAAAAAAATGGCACATTTCATACGTGATTATAAATATATGAATTGTAGTAAACTACTTGTGTTAGTAAGAGTTCTCCAGATAAAAAGACCAATAGGATACATATGGAGATTTATTATGAAGAATTGGCTCACTATGAAGGCTGAGATACCTTGCCATCTGCTGTCTATGAGCTGATGACCCAGGAAAACCAATGTTGTAATTCCAGTCTGAGTCTAGAGGTCTGAGAACTAAGGGAGTTGATGGTGTGAATTCCAGTCCAAAGGCCAGCTCAAACAGGCAGGCAGGAGGAAAAGGATAAAATCCTCTTTCCACTGCATCTTCCTTCTATTGGCACTCTTAATAAATTGGATGATGTCCACAAACATGGGGAGGGCTATCTAATTTATTTACTTCACTGATATTAAATGGTAATATTATCCATAAACATCCTCACAGACACACCAAAAATAATGTTTAGATGGGCACCCCCACAGTACATTCAAGTTGATTTATAAAATTTAGCAATCATAAATCTACCCGTTGTCAACTTGGTACCTATAAACTCCTTAAATTATGCCTAACCTCTAAATAAAAACAGTACTTAGGTCATTCCAACTAAAGTAATACAGCTATCCTGCAAATAACCAAAAGTGAACTAATCCCTTCCTCAGAAGCAGGAAGTAAAGTTCTTGAACAATGTTTACTCTTCTACTTTATATCCTTTGACTTAAATACTAGGATATGAAATTAACAATACTTAAGTATTACGATATAAAGTCAATATATCTTATGCCACACAAGGGAATAAAAGACAGAGAAAACAAAGATACTTGCTTTATATATGTATGCACACACACACAGACACAGAAATGTATTCTTAACAAAATGATGAGGAAATACTCATGACAATTATAGTCCTCATTTCCATAACTGGTCAAATGTCTGGCATTTATAACTGCCTTATTCTGTTGCCCACTCTGTACTTCCTTTTTCCTCGGTATGCAACTCAGCTGGTCACTGATCTTTACCTGGTGTGATAACCCAAACCTTCATTCCTAAAGGGTCTGAGCCATTACCAGCCCTTCCTGGATTGGTTGTTGGAGTTTTCCATTGACATTAATCACAGCACATCATAATACTAAGAGACAACTTAAGGGATCTCCTATACTCCAGACATACATACTTTCCTCATCTCCAATGTAGAGTAGAAGTCTAATTTCCTCTTGGGAGTCAGGATCAATCACCACAGCCAGCACCATCACTCCCTAATTTGCCTGCTGTTTCGGAGGCACAAGGAGCCCAAAGTGGCTGGGTGGAAGACTTAACTTCCAGTTCAATGGAAACAACGTTGCATCTTCTGGTGGAAGCATTTCTCCTTCTATAATCAACACATTTGAGCCAGCAGAGCATAAACTTGTGGAAACAGGAGGCAAAAATTTTGCTAGGTTGTCACTAGTGGGGTAATAGTGTGGGTTACTAATATCATTTCCATCTTTTGATTGTTGGGCCTGTGAAACCTGACTACGGTAAAAACAGGAGCATATACAGCTCTTTGGAGAATCATTCCCCAGCCTGGCAAGGTATTGCCAACTAGCTGGCATTAACTAATTCTTCACAAGACCATTCCACTATCTATCAAACCAGCTGCTTCAGAATGGTGTAATTCTGAGTCCAAAGGTCTGAGAACAGGGGGAGCAGATTGTGTGAATTCCAGTCCAAGGACAGGAGAAGACTGATGATATCCCAGCTGAAGCAGACAGAAAGCAGACACAAACGAGCCTGTTCTATTCAGGATCTCAAAGGACTGGATGATGCCCAGTCACATTGGGGAACATGATAAAACCAGTGAATTCAATCTATTCAAGATCTTAAAGTATTGGATGATGCCCAGTCACACTGGGGAACGTGATAAAACCAGTGAATTCAGTAAGTATGGGTCCACTGCTGCACTACAAACAATGATGCATGGAATACCAAGACAGTGGATAAGGCAGACCTTCTGTAAGTCCACAGATGGTAGTTTTGGCAGAAATGTTGGGTGTAGGGAAGACAAATACATATCCAGAGTAACTGTCTATTTGAACAAAACAAAATGCTTCTCCTTCCATGATGGAAGTGGTTCAATGTAATCAACCTGCCACCAGGTAGCTGGCTGATGATCTCAAAGAATGGTGCTATTTTGGGGACTCAGTATTGCTCTCTGCTGCTGGCAGATTGTGCACTCCTCGATGGCCATAGCCAGATCTGCCTTGATGAGTGGAAGTTCATGTTGCTATGCCTATGCATAGCCTGTATCTCTGTCACTATGACATTGTTCATAAGCCTCTTGAATGATAACAGGGGCTGGGGAAACAGACTAACTGTTATCCATAGGATGAGTCATTTTATCTATTTCATTATTAAATTTTCCTCTTTTGAAGCCACTCTTTGGTAAACATTCACATGCACACAAATATCTTTGTTTTTTGCTTATTTAGGGAGGTCTATCATATACTTCTTTTCCAAATTTCTTTGTCACCACTTTTCCAATCCTGTTCTTTGTAAGTCCTTGTTATCCAGCCAAACATTAGTCATGGCCCATGAATCAAAATATATTTGTGTGTCTGGCCATTTATCTTTCCAAAAAAAGGAACAACCAAGTGTACTGCTCAAAGTTCTGCTCACTGAGAGGATTATCATTCACCACCACCCTCCATCCACTCAGGTAAGTCTATGTATATACCACTTCCCCAAATTTCTTTGTCATTAATTTTTTAAAGTTTTTAATTTCACTAGCTTTAAATGTTTAAGAGGTTATTGGTTACATGGATACATTTTCTAGTGGTGAAGTCTGGGATTTCAGTGCACTCAAGTAGCATACATTGTACACAATAGGTAGTTTTTCATTCCTACTGCCCTTCCCACTTCCCCTTTTCTGAGTCTCCAATGTCCATTATACCATTCTGTATGCTTTTGTAAATCCATAGCTTAGCTCCCACTTATAGCTAAGAACATGCAGTACTTGGTTTTCAACTTCACTTAGAATAATGCCCCCAGTTACATTGAAGTTCCTGCAAAAGACATGATTCATTCTTTTTTTATGGCTAAGTAGTATTCCATGTTTTTTATATATATCACATTTTCTTTACCTAGTCATGGGTTGATGGGCACTTAGGTTAATTCTGTATGTTTGCAATTGTGAATTGTGCTGCAATAAACATGAGCATGCAGGTGTCTTTTTCACATAATGATTTCTTTTCCTTTGATATAGTGATTTCTTTTTTAGTAGTGGGATTGCTCAATCAAATGGTGCATCAACTTTTAGTTCTTGGAGAAATCTCCATACTGTTTTCCATGGAGGTTGTACTAGTTCACACTCCTACCAGCAATGTATAAGTGTTTCTTTTTCACCATATCCACACCAAAATCTATTGTTCATTTACTTTTTACTTATGGTCTATGGCCATTCTGGCTGGAATAAATAGAATCTCACTGTGGTTTTAATTTGCATTTCTCTGATGATTAGTGATTCTGAGCATTTTTTCATGTTTGTTGGTCATTTACATATGAGAAATATCTATTTTGAGAAATATCTATTCATTTCATTTGCACACTATTTAATGGTTTTATTAGGGATTTTTTTCTTGCTGGTTTATTTGGGTTCCTTGTAGATTTTGGACATAAGACCTTTGCTGGATACATAACTTGCAAGTATTTTCTCCCATGCTGTAGGTTGTGTGTTTACTCTGATAATTATTTCTTTTGCTGTGCAGAAGCTTTTTAGTTTCACTAGGTCTAATTTATTTTTATTTTTGTTTTTGTTACTTCTTTGGGGGGGGGATCATAAATTATTTGCCTCAGCCAAGCCCCAGAGAGTATTTTCTAGGTTTTCTTCTAGAATTTTTATGGTTTCAGGTCTTTAATTTTTAAGTCTTTAATCTATCTTCTGTTAATTTTTATATATAATGAGAGACAGAGATCCAGTTTAATCCTTTTACATCTAGCTAAGCATTTTTCCCAGGACCATTTATCAAATTGGTTGTTTTTCCCCAATTTATATCTTTGTATGCTTTGTGGAAGATCAGTTGGTCATATTTTGCCTTATTTGGGGGTTCTCTATTTTACTCCATTGGTCTAGGTATCTATATTTTTATTAGTAACATTATGTTTTGGTTACTATAGCCTTGTAGTATAAATTGAAGTCAGGTAATATGATGTCTCCAGATTTGTTATTTTTGCTTAGTATTGCTTTGGCTACCTGGGCTTCTTTTTAGCTCCATACAAATTTTAGAGTTGTTTTTTTCTAATTCTGTGAAAAATGATGTTGATGTTTTTATAAGAATTGCATTGAATCTGTGGATTGCTTTGGACACTATGGGTATTTTCATGATAGTGATTCCTCCACTCCATGAGCATAGGATGTATTTCTATTTGTTTGAATCACCCATAATTTATTTCAGCAATGTTTTGTAGTTCTCGTAAACATCTTTCACCTCCTTGGTTAAGTATATTCCTAGGTATTATTTTATTATCTTTTTTTTTTTGCAGCTACTATAGAGGGGGAATGATTTCTTGATTTGATTCATAACTTGGTCATTGTCGGTGTATAGCAGTACTATTGATTTGTGTGCATTAATTTTGTAACCTGAGACTTGAATCTATTTGTCATATCTAGGAGTCTTTTGGAATAGTTGTTAGAGTTTTCTAGGTATAAGAGCATATCATTGGCAAACAGAAATAGTTTGACTTCCTATTTTTCAATTTAGATATCTTTATTTCTTTCTATTACCTGCTTGCTCTGGCTAGGACTTCCAGTACCATGGTGAATAGAGAGTGGTGAAAGTGGGCATCTTTGTCTTGTTCCAGTTCTTAGGGGAAATGCTTTTAATTTCAGCATGATGTTGCTTGTCTGTTTTTATATATGGCTTTTATTATTTTTAGGTATGTTCCTTTGAGCCTAGTTTGTTGAGAATTTTTTTTTATTATACTTTAAGTTCTGGGGTACATGTGCAGATCGTGCAGGATTGTTACATAGGTATACATGTGCCATGGCGGTTTGCTACATCCTTTCTCCCATCAACTACATGAAGTATTTCTCCTAATGTTATCCCCTCCCCAATCCCCCACCCACTGCTATCCCTCCCCTAGCCCCCACCCCCAAACAGGCCCCAGTGTGTGATGTTCCCCTCCCTGTGTCCATGTGTTCTCACTGTTCAACACCCACTTATGAGTGAGAACATTCAGTGTTTGGTTTTCTGTTCTTGTGTCAGTTTGCTGAGAATGATGGTTTCCAGATTCATCCATGTCCCTGCAAAGGACATGAGACTCATCCTTTTTTATGGCTACATAGAATTCCATGGTGCATATGTGCCACATTTTCTTTATCCAATCTGTCATTGATGGGCATTTGAGTTGGTTCCAAGTCTTTGCTTTTGTAAACAGTGCTGCAGTTAACATAGGTGTGCAGATGTCTTTATAATAGAATGAGTTATAATCCTTTGGGTATATACTCGGTAATGGGATTTCTGGGTCAAATGGTATTTCTAGTTCTAGATCCTTGAGGAATCGCCACATTGTCTTCCACAATGGTTGAACTGATGTACACTCCCACCAACAGTGTCAAAGCATTCCTATTTCTCCACATCTGTTGTCTCCAGATTTTTTAATAATCCCCATTTTACCTGGCATGAGATGGTGTCTCAACATGGAAGTTGTGGCCATAGCAATCAGGCAAAAAAAAAAAGAGAAATAAAGGATATTCAATCATGAAAGAGGAGAATTTTTTTCATAAAGAGATGATTGATCTTATCAAATGCTTTTGCATTTAATTTGACAATCACATGGTTTTTGTTTTTAATTCTGCTTATGTGACGTATCACATTTAATGACTTGTATATGTTGAACTATGCCTTCATCCCTAGGCTGAAATTCAATTGATTATAGTAAAATTTTTTTACGAGTTGTTAGATATGGTTTGCCTGCATTTTGTGATGGTTTTTGCATCTATGTTCATGAGGTTTTTTTTTTTTTGTTTGTTTGTTTTTGTTTTCCTGTTGTGTCTTTTCCTGGATTTGGTATCAGGGTGATACTAACTTTGTAGAATGAGTTAAGAAGGATTTCTCCTTCTCATTTTTCTGAAATAGTTTCAGTAGATTGGTACCAATTATTGTTGAATCTCTGGTAGAATTTGACTGTGACTCCATCTGACCCTGGGCTTTTTGTGTTGGAAGTTTTAAAATTCATGATTCAATTTCACCACTTGTTATTGGTCTGTTTAGGATTTATGTTGCTTCCTGATTCAAGTTAAGGTTGTGTGTTTCAGAAAGTCATCCATTTTCCCTATATTTTCTAGTTTGTGTGCACAGAAGTGTATATAGTACTCTGCAATAATCTGTATTTTTGTGGTGTCAGTTGTAATGCCTCCATTTTTATTTCTAATTAAGATTATTTAAGCTTTCTTCTTTCCTTGGTTAATCTAGCTAGTGATTTATCAATTTTGTTTATCTTTTCAAAGACCCAACTTCTTGTTTCATTGATCTTTTGTAGTTTTTGTTGTTTTAGTTTTATTTAGTTCTGCTCTGATCTTTGTTATTGCTTTTCTTCTTCTAGCTTTGTGTTTGATTCGCTCTTGTTTCTCTAGTTCCTCTATTTGTGGTCTCAGTTTGTTAATTTGTGATCTTTCAGACTCTTTGGTGTCTAGTGCTATAAACTTTTCTCTTAGCACTGCTTTTGCTGTATCCCAAAGGTTTCAGTAACTTCTGTCATTGTTGCTCATTTCAAAAAATTTTTAAATTTTCATTTTGATTTTATTGTTAATCCAAAAATCATTCAGGAGCAGACTGCTTTATTTCCATTTATTTGTTTAGTTTTCAGGGTTCTTTTTGTAGTTGATTTCTGTTTTACATCCATAAAAGTCTAAGGAGATGATACTTGATATGATTTTGAATTTTAAAAATCTATTGAGACTTGGTTTCTGGCCTGTTATATAGTCTATCTTGGAGAATGTTCCATGTGCTGATGATAACAATATATATTCTAATTTCCTTGGTTAAAATGTTCTATAAAGATCTGTTAGGTCCATTTGTTTCAGAGTGCAGTTTAAATCTAGTGTTTCTTTGTTGATTTTCTGCCTCAATAACCTGTTTAGTTCTGTCAGTGGAGTGTTGAAGTCCCACATTATTATTGTGTTGTTGTCTATTTCTGTTCTTAAGTCTAGTAGTAATTGCTTTATACATCTGGGAGCTTCAGAGATAGGTGCATATATATTTAAGATTGTTATATTTTATTGTTGAATTGGTCCTTTTATCATTATATAATAATGTTCTTTGTCCTTTTTTAAAGGTTTTTCCTTTAAAGTAGGTTTTATCTAATGTAAGAATAGTTACTCTTGCTCACATTTGCTTTCCATTTGAACGAAATATCTTTTTTTATCCCTTTACCTTGAATCTATAAGACTATGTTAGACATATCTACTGAAGACAACAAATAATTGGTTTGTAATTTTTAATCCATTCTGTCAACCTATATCTTTTAGGTGGAGCTTTTGATCAGTTACATTCAATGGTAATATTGAGATGTGAGGTACTGTTTCAGTAACTATGTTGTTATCTAGTTACCTTATTTTTTTTTCATTGTGTCACTGTTTTATAAGCCCTGTGAATTTTATGCTTTCAGGTGTATCTGTTCTGTGCGTATCAACCTTTGGTTTCAGTTTTAATTTTTTTTTCAGCATTTCTTGTAGGGCTGGCCTAATATTGACAAATACTCAATATTTGCTTGCCTGAGATAGAATTTACTTCTCTTTCATTTATGAAATTTAGTTTTGCTAGAAACAAAATTCTTGGTTTACAGTTGTTCTTTTTAAAGGGACTAAAAATAGGATTCCAATCTCTTCTCACCTGTAAGATTTCTGTTGAGAAGTCTGGTATTGGTTGGACAGGTTTTCCTTTATAGGTTACCTGATGCTTTTGTCTCACTGTTAGAATTTTTTCCTTCACATTGATGTTAGACAGCCTGATGACTACGGGTTTTAGTAATGCCTTTTGGCAATAAATCTCCCAGGAGGCATTTAGGTTCTTGAATTTGGATATCAAGTTTTCCTCAATTATTCCCTTATAGGTTTGCAAACATTTTGCTTTTTCTTCCATAGAAACACCTATGATTCTTAAATTTGGCCATTTTATATGATCCCATATTTCTTGGAAACTATGTTTATTTCTTTTATTATTATTCTTATTATTCGTATCTTATTGATTGGGTTAATGTGAAAGCCTTGTCTTAGAGCTCTGAAATTCTTTCTTGTACTCAGTCTTATCTACTGCTAAAACTTTTCAATTTGCAGTTCTGATAGATTTTTCTTTAAAATATCTATCTCTTTAGAAAAATTTTCATACAAATACTTGGTTTTTAAAAAATATTTCCTTGTGTTGTTATGTTGTTTATTATCTTTCTCTTGGATCTCCTAGAGTAACTTAGTAATTGACCTTTTGAATTATTTATCTGGTATTTCAAATGTTTTATCTTGGTTTGGATCCACTTCTGGAGAGTTAGTGTGATCTTTCAGGGGGTGTTGTAGGATCTTATTTTATTCATATTGCCCAGAATTACTTTTTCTGGTTCCTTTTCATTTGGGTAGACTGTTTCTTCGAATTATTTTTGAAGTTATTGTTTATTTGACTGGATTTTACTTTTTAATTATTTTTCTCTTTGAGGATGTGGCCTTAATGTTTATAGTTTATTGTAACCTAGATTTGGCTTTGAGTACTTTCAGTGGTGCAGGCTATGTATGCATTCCTTGGTTATAAAGAACCTCTTTGTGTGATGGTTTTCTCAGATGCTTGTTGTCATAGTAATATTCTGGGTGTGTGAATAAGTTCACTGTGTCTTCTGGAAAGTTTTCTACCTAGTTCATGGGTTTTTTACAGGCTTCTCCCTGCTGCTTCTTTCAAAAGACTTTGTGAATAATTTTTAAATCATATTCCTTTTAAGCCCCTGAACATCTTTCCAAACCATTGACTACAGCGCATAAATTGATACATAATCACACATATGGCCATTTCTCCTTCCAAGGAAAGTGCACAACTAGCTCTGCAGTGCCCAAAGTTCTGCCTACTGAGAAAATTTATTTTTACAACTGTACTTCAGGAATGTTCCAGAAAGGTACTGCAGTACTCCAGGTGTCCACTTTTGAGTGGTGACTGTATGTTATGCAGAACTGATTATAAACCAGACCTGATATTCTCTTCCTATGTTAATTGATTGCTGGGAACTCATCATGAAGCTAAAGTTGCAGGCTGGGAGAGAAAAGGCTGTGTAGCAGGAGTGGGGATTACAACTTTTGGGCCACCAATTCATTTAACTTACACGCACCATTTTAGGGCCTGTTCAAGCCTTATCATATCTATACTACTCCCCTTTTGTGATGAGTATTGCTGTGCATGCCCTTTTCTGTGGCTTGGTGGGTCACTTAACACCCAGTTCATGATAAATAACTCAGGTCACACAGTAAATTGGTGGCCCATATGTATGAGTCTCTACTAAGGTTCATTAGAAAGCCAAGAGATGTTCCTCAAAAGGAGAATAGTTACCTGTTAACAGGGCTTTGCTCCAAAATCATAAAACCTGTACTTTTACTCACCTATCCAATTCCTGTCTGCAACTGACACTTCATGCACCATTGTATCTGCTAAATCATATGGCCAAAGTGGCAGAGCAGGTTGCATAGAAACTCAGACCTATTGAAGAATTTTTTTCTTGTTCTAGATCTTACTCAAATTTAGGAGCTTCTTGGGTGACTAAATGGGCTGGAGTAACACTCTCAAATTAAAATTATGTTCCTCTTCAAATCTAAAAAGGCCCACTAGGCCTTGTATCTTTTTCTTGGTTGTCGATGGGGCTAGATGTAACAACTTATCCTCCACCTTAGATCGAATATTTCAATGTGCCACACACCACTGTAGTCCTGAAA
The DNA here is from genome assembly GCA_036589455.1 of Ateles fusciceps. NCBI lineage: Eukaryota > Metazoa > Chordata > Mammalia > Primates > Atelidae > Ateles > Ateles fusciceps. The sequence continues at coordinate 7,613,849 of JAZHEH010001266.1, read as the reverse complement.
ATGTCACTGAATTAGTCTTCTGAATTTTAGTTAGTTTTATTTCCTACCCTGTGACATGCTAATGTTTTACGAATAAGTCTAGAGTAGTTATTACTTCTTACTCACTAGGTCCAGTCAGCACAATATAATCAATGCAATGAACTAGGGGGACATGTTACAAAAGGGGAAGGTGATCAAGAATCCCATAAGCAAAATGATGGCAAAGGGCTAGAGGGTTGATAAAATTGTGACGTAGGACACTGAAGGTGTACTGTGGCCTTGCCAGCTAAAAGCGAACAGTTTCTGGTGGCCTTATGAATAGGTATAGAGAAAAGTCATTTGCCACATCAATGACTGCACACCAGGTACCAAGGGATGTGTTTATTTGCTCAAGCAATGAAACCCCATCTGGTAGAGCAACTGCAATTGGAGTCACTATGCAATTAAGCTTATGTTAATTCACCATCATTCTCCAAGAGCCATCTGTCTTCTGCACAGGCCAAATAGAAGAGTTGAATGGGGAATGGGATAGGAGTCATCACCTTGCATTTTTCAAGTCTTTGATAGTGGCACTAATTTCTGAAATTCCTCTAGAAATGAAATATCGCATTTTGATTTACCATTTTTCTAAGTAGAAGTGGTTCTAATGGCTTTCACTTGGCCTTTCCTAGTATAATAATTATCATTCCACAGGTCAGGAATGTGACACAGATTTATTGCACACTGGTTATAAACTTTTCTGAGTGTGGTGAAACAGAACACACTCATATATAACAAGTTACGTAATGTGAATTTATTACTTTCAGATAGGCAGCAAGGAACAAAAGAAACCTAAGATTTATTGTGAGCTATTCCCCCAAGGCTCAAGAAAGCTGTGACAGGGGGTGGGGCGGGGGAAGATGGAATCTCAACTGCATGTACCACACTTGCACCCAAAGGGCAGTCCATCCTGGGTTATATACTGCAGTGGCCACATGACACACTGGGTTAAAGATTTGAAGGATATCCTGCTTCCAGGATAGAAAAGAACAAAATCTGGGTTTTTCTAAGTAGTTCCTCCCTAGCTCTACTATATTTTCTAGAAACGACAGAAATAAGGCCTGGGCTTGTTTAAGCATTGCCTTTCTATCTCTGAATATTTCATTCTCAGAACATTCTATGGTCATTCTTGATAACTATAAACAAGAAAGGCAGAGAGAATTGAGTAGATCCAATGCCATCCAGAGAACTGTTCTGCAAGGTAACCAGTGTGGGGATTATGCCAGCTGTATGTATGCTTATTCTAATTATGCATTCCCAAATTGAAGAAATAACCACAGATGAGTTTGAGGACCTACTGGACCTGCTGTGAGAAGTACCTGAGCTAAAATTCTGTTAATCAAGTGACTTCCACAAGACCTATGCTGATTGATGGGCCACAGTATTGTTTTGGTTGTCCTGGAATTACTGACCATTAAGAGCCAATGTCCAGAATATCCTCAAAAGTTCTAATTATTTCTTTTTTTCCCCAATATACAGTTACCTGGGAAAAGGCAATATGTTCTTTCAGGGAAGGTTGAGAGAAATAGTAGTATACATTTTTGATAATGTATTGGGGAACTTCCTAAGGGGTGCTGAACCCCCCCTTTATTCTAGAGATTTGGGTTACATAAACTGGCTCAAGTCTTGGAATACATTGAGGAGCCATAACCCTATGCTGTGGTCTGAATGTGCTTCCCAATATTAATGGGTTCAAACTTAATTCCCATTGTGGTGATACTAAGAGATAGGGCCTTTGGGAAGTGATTAAGTTATGAGGGCTCCTCCCTCATTGAATGAATTAGTGCCTTATTAAAAAGGCTCAAGATTGAAGGGAGCACTCTCTTGCTCTTTCACTCTCCATCCTGTAAGGACACAGCATTTGTCCCCTCCAGAGGATGTAACAATAAGGTGCAATCTTGGAAATCGAGACCAGGCCCTCAACAGACACCAATTTCTTTGGTGCCTTTATCTTAGGCTTCTCTGCCTCCAGAACTGTGATAAATAAATTTCTGTTGTTTATAAATTACCCCATTTGTGGTATTCTGTCATAGCAGCACAAAGGGACCAAGACATTCTGTTTAATGATTTAGGTCAGATTTTTGTTTACTTGACCTAGAGCTTTTCTGCTCATACAGATAAAGCAAGAATTTAGCATATTTCCTATCTATTTCATTTCTAGGAACAATCATGACCAAATAGCCAACACCATAGGCCTGGGTAAGTCAGACTATTCAGATTGTTGCTTTGACTCTACAAATCTGATATTTCCAATTTACTCCCTGTAGGCCACATTTCAGTCCATGTTTCATCTAATCAACTAAACAAATGGTTAGAACCCTTTCTCACTCCCTTAACTGCAACACTGAACACAGACTCCCCCACTTAGTGAGCCCATGAAAATAAATTCATCCTTATCCAACTTCATGTTTCTTCCACCACTATTCCTTACCTTTAGTATCCATTTCTATATACGTCCTCTAGTTTTTGTGAGCATAAATTAAAAACATGAAGTAGTTTTTTGTAGCGTAATTCACTTCTTAATGGGTCACATATTGTACACTATCTTTATGGGTCTGCTGGGAGTTGAGTAAAGTTATAGGTCTAGAAGCAAAGGGGGTGGTAGGTGGGTGTGCATCCTAGAAGAATCAGCAGTCTTGCATGGTAAGTGCCTCTAGGAAGCCATGATAGTTTCCTCAGTCAATATAGTGTTAATCCCTTCATGCTGAGATGGAAAGGCTGATACTGCAGAGGGTAAAAAGGAACTATCACTCACTGGGGATATGGAAGCCACTTCTATTGGGATTGGAGAGGCAATACCTCTGGTAAGTGAGATGGTCACTTTCTCTTGGGGTAGGGATACCTCTTCTATCGGTAAAGAAGGCTCATTAGTATTTAGGTGTTCAATGCCAATAGTTTCATTGGGGTCTTCTCTTGTGTCTTTACCCCAGTTTATAGGATCCCATTCTCTCCCAATCAATGATCTCACTTTAACAAGAGACACTTTATAAGACTGGAAGTTCGACTTGTGTCGTAATTCAGATCATCTTAGTCATTTGATTTTTAACAATTTCAGCCCTGTGACTGAAAAGATTTATATTCATAAATCAATATAAGATAAAAAAGGTTTTCATATTAAAAGAAAAAACAGAGTAAATTTATCAGTAGCAGACCTGTGTTGGCCAAAGGCCAAAGGGATTTGTTTAATCTGAGGGGAAGTGAAACCAAATTTTAATGCATATCCACAAGAAGGAATGAAAGAACAAAACTGATAAGTATATGCATAAATACAAAAGACTATATAATCTTTCTGGTGTTAATTTCTCTAAAAACACATGCATATATGAACTAATTGTTCATACAAATATGGTAGTAGTTTTTAATGTAAGTAGAAGGAATATATACAAAAAAATGGTGCGAAGGATGAAGAAAAAATGAAACTACAGTGTTGCAAGATTCTTATAGTTCATTTAAAAATACAATGTTAATTAGATTGCTATGAGTTAAATTAATTCACAGTAATCCCTGAAGCAATCACTGGAATGATAAGGCAAAGAAGCATAGCTAAATGACAATTGGGAAATCTAACTCAGCATTGCCAGAATGTCTCTCCTCATCGTGTATAAGCAGAAAAAGGAATCCAGGCAAATTAGGGGGATTTTTCAAATCCTGGAGGTAACTTCACACTTCCAAGTATGGGTAAATGGTTTTTAAAGTGTTATAAATTCAGGCACAATGATAACTAGAAATTTTTCTAGTTTCTGGGATTTAGGATGTACAGCCTCTAAATTAGAATCAGAAACATGTATATCCCTTCAAACAGCTTTAAGCTACATAATAATGAAAAGGTTAAACTGGCCTAGTTTAATACTGTTGGTAACTTATTACAAAAAACAAATTTGATTCTATTTTAATGTGTTTCACAGATAATGAAAATTAGCGAAAAGCACCACATGAGAATCAGGGCAAAATAATTAGATTCTACAATGATTATATATGAATATAGGCCTCTTGGATGTGTACAGAGCCTGGGTGGAGACAACTGAACAAGGTTAATGCTGATCCAATAACAGGAATCCAATGAAGGCGAATATGATACTTTAACATTTCACTGACATTCCACGGTTTTGATATATGAGGTATTATTTTACAGTTGGTTTAATTTTCAAATCATGGTAAAAAAATTTTAATGAGATAGTGACTAGTGTTTAATTTTATGATATACAATTACAAAAAGAAAAGTGGGATATTGATCTGTTGACAATTAATTAACTTTAAGTGGACATTTTATATGCATATTTCAAAATATGTTTAATATTCTGTACTATAATATTCTCATTTTATCCCTTTGATGTAAACTTTATAATAATACATGAAATAACTGAGGGATATAGAGTCATTATTTCTATTTTATTTTAGTCGTGCATACTTATTCATCCTTTTTAAGAAATAAATTTCAGTACAAACAGAAAAGGCAATTATTATGTAATTCCCTAAGAAGGATAAAATTATATATCTAATTATTGTCTATATTCCTTGCATAATATAATAACAAATAACTAAAGCAATTATTCTTCGAAATTCTCTGTAAAAGTGTAATCTATTGAGTCACTTTAAAAACCGATAGAATATTTCAAAAATTTTCTTGAATTTCTTCTCATAAACTGGTAAAAATGTATATCTCTAGGGAGGAAAATTAGATATCTGGAAGACAGTAGTGATAGGAAAATGTTCTTTCAGTTGTATAGTTTTTGGTGCCTTTCTAATTTTATAACATAAGCATGTATATTACAATTTAAACAATTAAAAATTAACTGACCAATTCTGAAAAAATTATAGTTTATCTGCATAATAAACTAGGTCCAATGTGTAGTTGTACCAGTCAGTTACAGAGGAAGACAGAGGGATTCCTGGAGCCAGGGTAGAACATGATAAAATGTACTAGAATAAAGAGAAGCCAGAAATATGGTAAGAAGCCAGGAAGAAGGTAGAAGGTAAGTTCTGAGATTTTCACAGTTGTGATGATGTTTTATAAGTAGGGCTATCTATTTATTCCATGTGAGTCAGTTCCCTGCATTCCTTTCCCCTTTGCCTACATTGTATCTGACAGTAAATTTTCTTTTTTCTTTTCTTTTTTTTTTTTTTTTCAGATAGAATCTTGCTCTGTCACACTGAGGCTGGAGTCCAGTGGCATAGTGGCACAATCTCGGCTCATTGCAACCTTCACCTCCTGGATTCAAACAATTATCTTGCATCAGCCTCCTAAGTAGCTGGGACTATAGGCATGTGCCATGATGCCCAGGTGATTTTTGTATTTTTAGTAGAAATGGGGTTTCACCATGTTGGCCAGTCTGGTCTTGAACTCCCAACCTCAGGTGATCCACCCTTGGCCTCTCTAAATGCTGGAATTAGATGCATTAGCCACCATGCCCAGCCCCAATAGTAATTTTGTAATTGCAAATGTTACAACTTCCATCTAAAGTGGCTTCAGCCAAAAAAAATTATTGAGCTTATTTCCCAGATATGGCTTAGTCTACCTTTCACCACTGTTACCTCTCACTTGATTAGTCTGTCATGGATCAGGCAATCAGAGGTGGAACGTTAACCTTGGTGTAGATGAGCCCACATGACTGTCCTGGGATCTTGTACTGGAGTGAGTTTCACTGAAGGATATTGCCTGAAAATTGAAGATGCAACATCTGGATATTATTTCTCCCAAAAGAGAAAGGGATGTGTGAAAGGCTGGGAGAGAAAAAAAAAATCAAAAATCTACTATGGATAGCTGACTTGTATAAGATGTGTTTGAGTTACCCATAGGGAGCATGGGTTTGCTCCACACTGGGTTAATGTACAAAAAAGGGAAGGGATATATGTAAGCTTCAAAAAAGAGAGGTGGATAATTTAACAATAGCAGAAAACTGTAATGAGAAAAATCCAGAGGAAGTACAACTCCCCCAAGGAAAAAGTCCCAAGGATTTGGGACACAACCTTACACTGTGTACACATTTTCTTACATTACTAAACATCACGGGACTGCATACTCTTAGCAATCCAGAAGACATAATTAAAAGATTCATGAGATCCACAGCTATAATAAAAATCAACTCAGGGATTCTACATTGGTTTAATATTCTTTGGGGAATATTTGCATTTAACTTTTGAAGATATTGTTTGGCTTTACTGGAATGAAAGTGGATATGTGCAATTTGCCTCAGGCAAATACATCACAGAATCTGAGCAAAGAGAGAGATACAAGTTTACACAGTCTTCTCCCAAGAGTCAGTCTATATAGGAGAGCATTCTGATGAGTAAAACTCATTTTATATACAGAAAACATATATATTAAGTTTAGAGACTAAGAAATTCACTTTATATTTAGAGTAATCTTTATATTTTTCCTATTCTTCTCAAAATGCTCTCGTATAGTTTCATTCCTATAGGTTTTATAGAAAATGAATTAATAGTAATTGGATTACTTCAATAGAGAAGGTTTCTTTCTTGATCAAGAAAGCAAATGTTTGAAGAAAGTCTTGGCAATTTTATTAAACACTGAAAACTAGGAGTAAGGAAGGATTATTAGATCCTGTTCATAAGTGGAATCCTAGCATTTTATACTTGCTGTCTGCGGCAGTTCATCATTGATTGTCATTTCCTGGATTTAGTTTCTACAAATTTGCAGAATCGAGCTGCATGGTTAAAAGCACTCAGGCCACACATTGTCAGCTTATCATCAGCTCCAATACTTATTTGCTAGCTGTGTGTCCTTTGACAGGTCCCTCTATTGTATTTTGAGCCTCAATCTCCTGTCTTTCCAAATGGTAATTGCACTGATTTTAACCATTGTATAGGTTGTGCAGTGGTATTACACAGTGCTTAAAAAATTAGAATAATTTCAGATTTACAGAGAACGTGTGAAAATAGTGCAGAGTGCCCATGTATTGCACAACCAGTTCATCCTATTTTTAGAAATTTACATTCATTAGTAGGACACAATTGTCACAATTAATGAGCAAATTTTGATACATGATTTTTAATTAAAAATTCTACAGTTTATTCAGATTTTCTTAGTTTGTTTCTAACCTTTTTCCACTCCAGGATCCCCAGCTAGGATACAGCACTATATTAGTGGTCATGTCTTTCTTGGCTACTCTTTGAAACTCAACTTCACAGCTATATTCCCATGCAGATGTTGTCAGGATTTGGTTTTAGACTTTGTTTCAATAGGTCTTGAATGAAACTTAGTCTAGGTAGGTGTTTACTTCTATGGCTTTTGTGGTACCTCAGCTGGATGTTCAAATGTTAATAAGGTATTAATAACATTTCTCCACTTTATTTAGGCCAGATTTCCAAAGTGCATCAGTACTGTTTAATTTCATGCATCTGTGCTCTGTTCTGAACCTTGTCAAAACAGTTCTGTGATAAATCTCAGGTAGTCACACACTGATAACAGGAAGCTCAGCTCTTAGCCATGGACTGCCAGCTAGTCCCAGATGGACTCCACTATGAAATTCCATCCCAGGCCTTTCTTTGTTATCGGTTCAGGTTTTAGTTCTTTGATTTTGGTTGCTGTTGTTGTTTAGCATCTTAGAAGGGATTCCATGATCTATTGGATTTCAACTCAATGAGTCATAATTGGGAAATTATCCCCAGGTAGAGAATTACTGAAATCAGTAAGAAAATCTTGAGCTTTTCTTCTTTCAGGACTTGCAGTGTTGAACATACTTTTTTGAAGGTCTAAAAATATATGTCATATACTTTACTAAATTTTATAGGGTTTTTTGATTGGAGGCTTATGTCAGCACAATATAAATATTATTGCTAAAGTTTCGGTTCTCCAAGATTTTTAAAGATATTTTTATTTTCACCTGAAATATATATTAATATATACTCTAGAAAATTATATATGTATATGCACATATATAGACACATACATATATACAAACATACCCATATATACACAAAATTTGCTTTTGTTTAAGATGAACAGAAAAAAAATATCATTTGCTACACTTATCTAGGTAACAATTACTTATACTACTTTATAGAGAAGGTTATATCCTCTGTTCAGGAAAAAATTTTAATAGGAATTTATATAATGTAGTCACATATGTGCTTTTTAAAGCAGTTAGCATGGGCTGACTGCAGAGTGGCTGGGACTCCCAACAATCTATGGAATTTGTGGGAGGGACTAGAGTGACTTCAAATCTAGACTTATGGTTGTGGTTTGCTTCCCCTGTGAACCCAGGATGAACATGGTACAAGCGCCTTACTGTGTAAATGAACTTTTTATTATACCAAGTGTGTAATAAAACCTGAAAAAGTAATTAGGACTATCTGGGGATCCTTAGCAAATAATTCAGCCAAAATGCCATGCTCAGGTACAAATGAAATAAATCGTATTACTCTTTAAAACAGTGTGTCACCGCTGTTCTCACTTATAAATGGGAGCTGAATGATGAGAACACATGGACACATGGCGGGGGGGGCACAACACACACTGGAGCCTGTCTGAGGAGGGGGTAGCAGGAGGGAGAGCATCAGGAAGAATAGCTAATGGATGCTGGGCTTAATCCCAAGGTGATGGGATGATCTGTGCAGCAAATCGTCATGGCACACATTTACCTATGTAACAAACCTTCACATCCTGCACCTGGACCTCAGAACTTAGAGTAAAAGTCGACAAAAAAAATAAAACAAAATAGCGTCTCAGATGTACACAGTCTTAAGTGGCAAACCAAGGCATGTGATATAAGACATTTTCAGTGAAAGGATTTTATTTATTTGTTTGTTTATTTATTTATGAGATGGAATCTCACTCTGTCACCAGACTGGAGTACAGTGGTGCGATCTCCACTCACTGCAAACCGTGCATCCCTGGTTCAAGCGATTCTCCTGCCTCAGTCTCCCAAGTACCTGGGACTTACAGGCGCAGGCACCATGCCTAGCTAATTTTTGTATTTTTAGTAGAGAGTATTTTCTCTCAGTTCTCTAATTGCTTATTCATTTACACTTTTCTTTAATAAATATAAAGCAAGGTATATTTTTGTTGTCAGTCGCAGATTTACATATAACATGAAGAGCACATTTTCCTTTAATAGGAAAACCTCTGGGCTTGAGCAAATTTAACAAGTCTCTTTGGTTAGGTCCACATTTCCATGGTAGATCACTTTAAAATGAATGTTTTTATGGACCCAATTTACTGTGACTTATGCATGTTGTGCCCTCAGCAGCTGGGACTGTGACATCTAGCTTCTTTGTCACTTAAAGACTCTTGCAGACTCTTTGTAGCAAATTGGCCCCATTGAAAGTTATAGATCATTTTGATTCTGCTGCAAACATGTAGTCTCAGCCTCAATCTAAAAGGCTTTTTTTTTTTTATTGGCCATAAATCCCTTTCTTGTAACTTTTGAACCAGGAGAAATGCAGTGAAAAATTTAGGAGTTCAGTGAGAATATCACTCTCTAATTAAAAATAATTTGAGAACAAAGCAAATTTATTGATTAAATTGCCAATAATCAAATGCAATTGAATATCTGGAAAGGATTTTTATATTTTTCATCTTATTTGAGCTTTAGAATGAACTGTATTCCTAAAATATTTTAATGAGAGAATGTTTTCTTAACACCTAAACATTATTCTATTTTTGAATGTAAGTGTATGAATATTTATAGCATAGAATAACTTTATTTATGTTATTTATTTCTAGTGACTAAAATTTCTGAACATACCAATTAGAATGAACGATTCATCTATACCAAATCCACATAATTTTAAAAATAAAAATAGAAACACATACACCAGAAGTAAAGTGTAGAACAGCATAAATGCTACATAAAGAAAAAGTATGGGTTTAAATGAGTAAGAGTGCTTCATGAATGGAAGCGTTAAGATAAGGTATCTTGACAGAGACAAATTCTGAGTTGTGTTTGGAGCAAGATGATGGAGGATATTGGAATTTGCAGTTTATCTTATGTGTATTAAGCATAGTAGTGACATGATCAATATGGTGCTTCAGGCAACACACAGGATAGATTAAGGGGCCATGATCCAAGGTCATGACTCCATTGGGGCAGTGCAATTTTTAAAGAACATTATCTAAATTGGGGAGCCTTTTTGTTTCAATGATAAGTTGGTGATGCTGGCATTTAATGTGTTAGTACTACAGAAACAAGGCATTCTGCTATGTGTAGCACAACTTATAATAAGAAACAATGATTTCACATTTCACCTATCTTTCAAATGCCTTGATAAATAAATATGTACGTGAAAAAATTAGTTAAAAGTTATATTTTAAAATGTAAATTCACACAAAATACTTTTCTTCTGGTTTTAATGACATCGAATGTTCTAGAAATAAATCTAAAAAGTAAAATGAGAAGGTATTGTACTCCAGTTGGTTCCAAATTTACCAAGAGTAGTGGAATATATTAGAAATCATGCCACTCATGACAAAATTATTTGAGAACTTTTAGATGCCAATATAGTATACTTGTGTCAATCTGTATTTGTAAATGACTTTATATTAATATTCTAAATAATTATTTCTTACTTGCTACTGAGTTTTTATTTTAACTACAAACAATATGTATCAACATTATTCAGTTACATATTTCAAACTGGATTTTAAGTATTTTTCACAAATAACAGTTATCAATGTGTCCTAATCTGCCAACATTATTTCTGTTCTAATGAAGAAAGAAAATCTTACATTTAAGGAACTATTTTTACAATGAAGCATGCTGATAAAATTGACAAAATATAACATACTTCCGAGATATTAGGAAAAATTTTAAAAACTCTACACTGTACTGTCATTTTAATGCTAAAAAACACTTATGAAAGAAGGAAAAGAGACCATTGTTTTCTAACAGTAGTGCAAATGATCATAGACTGTATGAAGCCACATACTATTAGAAAAGTAATATTAAACTTGTCAGCTTTGGGTGGTTGCTAGAATTAAGGAAGAAAATCCAAATAATATATTTTCTCTTATTTCATTAATAAATGATCTGTTTCAAGATGAATTAATTCAGTGGCAAAAGATGTCAATAAATTGGTTATTTGGTAAGCTGTTGTCGAGTACATTTTCATTACAACTGCAGGACTGTATCTTGTGTCAATATGATTAGTTAGTGCTTGCAGATGATGTTTCCCATGGAATAAAAGTTGTATTAAAATGTTATTTTTTAAAAAATTTCTGAGAATAATCACCAAATGTCTGTGAATATTTACAAGTTATTTTATAGGCAAAATATTCTACTTTCCAGTGTCACTACTTAAACAAACTGGTGAAGCACCAGCTGTGTCTGGTAAGTAGAATGTTGCTAGGCATAAAAAGTCACAAGTTGGTGGGGAAGGATCCCAGATGGCGGATTAGACACAACTCCAGCACACAACACCCAGTGAGAGAGACACAGAAACCTGGAGATCTCCTAGCTCCAACCGAGGTACCAGGTGCATTTCAATGGGTCTGGTCTGAGGGTGAGCAAAGCCCACTCAGGGCAGACCGAGGTGGGAGGGGTGCTGCTTCTCCTAGAAAGTGCACCTGACCAGCGAGTCGGAGGCTCCACCTCTGGTGCTCCAGTCCAGATACAGCGCTTTCCCCAAAGCCTCAGCAATACACAAAACAGGGGAACTTTACCAGTCAAGCACCGGGAATTACAAGTGGGGAGTTGAATAAAAGTCTACAGACTGAGCTATCACTCCTCTCCCCCACCCAGAGAGAGAGGGAGTTGTAAGTGGGAGCAGCTGGGCAGCCCCTACCCCATGACCAGATAGACAGAAAGCTGAAAGGGGGAGACTGCAAAGTGCGGCTGGGCCGGTCCCTACCCTCCCCCCACAAACCAATGAGGGCTGAAGCTTTGACTCTAGCAGATTTCCTAGCCAGTGCCACAGTCTGAGATGAACCCTGAATGATCCAGCCCAGTGGAGGAAAGGCACAACCCCCAACTAGAGGGGTGGGACTGGGCTACATGTTTTAACAAAAACACAGGAAGCCTACTTAGCAACAGGATAGCATTCTTGACAACCCAGCAGCGCCTACAGGTGGGCCTAATCTCCCAGAATAAACAAATAAGACACAGGAAGCTTCCCTAGTAACCTGAAGGAGTCCCTAGAAACCCAGTAGCACCCCCACAGGCAGGCAGACAAGTGACCTCATCAAGCAGCTATCTGACACCAGAGCCAGGTAAATCCACAAAGATGGGAAAAAAACAGGTGCAAAAAAGGTGAAACCATCAAAGACCAGAACATCTCTTCTCCTTCAAGGGATCACAACTCCTCAGCAACACAGGATCACAACTTGACTGAGAAGGAGTGCGAAGAATTGATGGAAACAGGATTCAGAAGGTGGATAACAACAAACATTTCAGAGCTAAAGGAACACGTTCTAATTCAATGCAAAGAAACCAAAAACCTTGAAAAAGGTTAGACGAAATACTAACTAGAATAACCAGCTTAGAGAAGAACATAAATGACTTGATAGAATTGAAAAACACAGCACAAGAACTACGTGAAGCAAACACAAGTTTTAATAGCCAAATTGATCAAGCAGAAGAAAGGATATCAGAGATTGAAGATCAACTCAATGAAGTAAAAAGAGAAGGCAATACAAGAGAAAAAAGAGTGAAAAGAAATGAACAAAGCATCCAAGAAATATGGGATTATGTGAAAAAACCTAATCTACGCTTGATCAGTGTACCTGAATATGACAGGGAGAATGAATCCAAGCTGGAAAACACACTCCAGGATATTATCCAGGAGAATGTCCCAAGCCTAGCAAGGCAGTCCAAATTTCAAATTCAAGAAATAGAGAGAACTCCACAAAGATATTCCTCAAGAAGAGCAACCCCAAGGCACATAATCGTCAGATTTACCAGGGTCAAAATGAAGGAAAAAATGCTAAGGGCAGCCATAAAGAAAGGTCAGGCCACCCACAGAGGGAAGCCAATCAGACTCACAGCAGATCTCTCATCAGAAACCCTACAAGCCAGAAGAGAGTGGGGGCCAATATTCAACATCCTTAAAGAAAAGAACTTTCAACCCAGAATCTCATATCCAGCCAAACTAAGCTTCATAAGTGAAGGAGAAATAAAATCATTTACAGACAAGCAATTATTGAGAGATTTTGTCACCACCAGACCTGCCGTACAAGAGCTCCTGAAAGAAAAACTAAGCATGGAAAGGAACAAGTACCAGTCACTGCAAAAACAAACCAGTTGGCAAAGACCAAAAATGCAATGAAGAAAATGAGTCAACTAATGAGAAAGAAAACCAGCCAGTAACAAAATGGCAGGATCAAATTCACACATAACAATATTAACATTGAAAGTAAATGGCCTAAACGCCCCAATCAAAAGACACAGACTGGCAAACTGGATAAAAAGTCAGAACCCATTGGTGTGCTGTATGCAAGAAACCCATCTCACATATAAAGACACACATAGACTCAAAATAAAGGGATGGAAGAAGATTTACCAAGCAAATGGAGAACAAAAAAAAAGCAAGGAATGCAATCCTAGTCTCTGATAAAATGGACTTCAAACCAACAAAGATCAAAAGAGACAAAGAAGGATATTACATAATGGTGAAAGAATCAATCCAACAGGAAGAGCTAACTATCCTAAATATATACGCCTCCAACACAGGAGCACCCAGATACATAAAGCAAGTTCTTAACTACCTAAAATGAGGTTTAGACTCCCACACAATAATACTGGGAGACTTCAATACTCCACTGTCAATATTAGATCAACGAGACAAAAAATTAACAAGGATATCCAGGACTTGAATGCAGAGCTGGACCAAGCGGATCTAATAGGCATATACAGAACACTCCATCCCAAATCCACAGACTATACATTTTTCTCAGCACCACATTGCACTTACTCTAAAATTGACCACATCATTAGAAACAAATCACTCTTCAGCAAATGCAAAAGAACAGAAATCATAACAAACAGTATATCAGACCACAGTATAATCAGACTAGAACTCAGGATCAAGAAACACACTCAAACCTGCACAACCACTTGGAAACTGAACAACTTGCTTCTGAATGTTGACTGGATAAACAATGAAATGTAGGCAGAAATAAAGATGTTCTTCAAAACCAACCAGAATGAAGACACAACTTACCAGAATCTCTGGGACACATTTAAAGCAGTATTGCAGCAATTACAGCAATAAATGCCCACCAGAGAAGAGAGGGAAATTTACAGCAATAAATGCCCACCAGAGAAGAGAGGAAAGAACTAAAATCGACACCCTCTCATCAAAATTGAAAGAACTAGAGGAGCAAGATCAAAAATCTCAAAAGCTAGCAGAAGACAAGAGATAACTAAGATCAGAGCAGAACTGAAGGAGATAGAGACACAAAAAACCCTTCAAAAAATCAATACATCCAGGAGATGGTTTTTTGAAAAGATCAGCAAAATAGACAGACTGCTAGCCAGATTAATAAAAAAGAAAAGGGAGAAGAATCAAATAGATGCAATAAAAAACGATAAAGGGGGATATCGCCACTGATCCCCACAGAAATACAAACTCCCATCAGAGATTACTATGAACAGCTCTACTCACATAAACCAGTAAACCAAGAAGAAATGGATAAATTCCTAGACACTTGTACTCTACCAAAACTAAACCAGGAGGAAGCTGAAACCCTAAATAGACCAATAACAAGGGCTGAAGTAGAAGCAGCAATCAATAGCCTACCAACCAAAAAAAGTCCAGGTCCAGACAGGTTCACAGCCAAATTCTACCAGATGTACAAAGAGGAGCTGGTTCCATTCCTTCTGAAACTGTATCAAAAAATACAAAAGGAGGGAATCCTCCCTAACTCATTTTATGAGACCAACATCATCCTGATACCAAAACCAGGCAGAGACTCAAATAAAAAAGAAAACTTCAGGCCAATATCCATGATGAACATTAATGCAAAAATCTTCAATCAAATACTGGCAAACAGATTGCAACAGCACATCAAGAAGCTTATCCATCACGACCAAGTAGGCTTCATCCCGGGGATGCAAGGCTGGTTCAACATATGCAAATCCATAAATGTAATCCATCACATAAACGGAACCAAAGACAAAAATCACATGATTATCTCAATAGAGGCAGAGAAGGCCTTCGATAAAATTCAACAGCCCTTCATGCTAAAAACTCTCAATAAACTAGATATTGATGGAACATATCTCAAAATGATAAAAGCTATATATGACAAACCTACAGCCAATATCATATTGAACGGGCAAAAGCTGGAAGAATTCCCTTTGAAATCAGGCACTAGACAAGGATGCCCTCTCTCACCACTCCTATTCAAGATAGTATTGGAAGTTCTAGCCAGAGCAATCAGGCAAGAAAAAGAAATAAAGGTATTTGATTAGGAAAGGAGGAAGTCAAACTGTCTCTCTTTGCAGATGACATGATTATATACCTAGAAGACCCCATCGTCTCAGTCCAAACTCTTCTCAAACTGATGAGCAACTTCAGCAAAGTCTCAGGATATAAAATCAATGTGCAAAAATCACAAGCATTCCTATACACCAATAACAAAACAGAGAGCCAAATCAACAGCAAACTCCCATTGACAATTGCTACAAAGAGAATAAAATACCTAGGAATACAACTAACAAAGGATGTAAAGAACCTCTTCAAGGAGAACTACAAACCACTGTTCAATGAAATAAGAGAGGACACAAACAAATGGAGAAATATTCCATGCTCATGGTTAGGAAGAATCAATATTGTGAAAATGGCCATACTGCCCAAAGTTATCTATAGATTCAATGCTATCACCATCAAGCTACCAATGACCTTCTTCACAGAACTGGAAAAAACCACTTTAAACTTCATATGAAATCACAGAAGACCCCACAGAGCCAAGACAATTCTAAGCGAAAAGAACAAAGCTAGAGGCATCACACTGCCAGACTTCAAACTATACTACAAGTCTACAGTAATCAAAACAACATGGTACTGGTACCAAAACAGAGACATAGACAAATGGAACAGAACAGAGACCCCAGAAGAAACACCACACAACTACAACCAACTGATCTTTGACAAACCCAGCAAAAACAAGCAATGGGGAAAGGACCCCATGTTTAATAAATGGTGTTGGGAAAACTGGCTAGCAATGTGCAGAAAGCAGAAACTGGACCCCTACCTGTCACTTTACACTAAAATTATCTCCAGATGGATCAAAGATTAAACCTAACACCATAAAAACACCAGAAGAAAATGTAGGCAAAACCATCCAGGACACAGGCATAGGCAAGGACTTCATGACTAAAACACCAAAAGCAATGGCAACAAAAGCCAGGATAGACAAAGTGGGATCTAATTAAACTCCAGAGCTTCTGTACAGCAAAAGAAACCATCATTAGAGTGAATTGGCAACCAACAGAATGGGAAAAACTCTTTGCAATGTATCCATCTGACAAAGGGCTAATATCCAGACTCTACAAAGAACTAAAACAGATATACAAGAAAAAAACAATCCCATTCAAAAGTGGGTGAAGGATATGAACAGACACTTTTTAAAAGAGGACATGTATGAGGCCAACAAACATATGAAAAAATGCTCATCATCACTGGTCATTAAAGAAATGCAAATCAAAACCACACTGAGATATCATCTCACGCCTGTTAGAATGGCAATCATTAAAAAATCAGGAGACAACAGATGCTGGAGAGGATGTGGAGAAATAGGAACACTCTTACACAGTTGGTGGGAGTGTAAATTAGTTCAACCATTGTGGAAGACACTGTGGCGACTTCTCAAGGATCTAGAAATAGAAATTCCATTTGACCCAGCAATCCCACTATTGGGTATATACCCAAAGAACTATAAATCGTTCTACTATAAAGACGCATGCACATGAATGTTCATTGCAGCCCTGTGTGCAATAACAAAGACCTGGAGCCAACCCAAATGCCCATCAATGATAGACTGGACAAAGAAAATGTGGTACATATACACCATGGAATACTACACAGCCATAAAAAATGATGAGTTCGTGTCCTTTGTAGGGACGTGGATTAATCTGGAAACCATCATTCTCAGCAAACTGACCCAAGAACAGAAAGCCAAGCACCGTATTTTCTCACTGATAGGTGGGTGTTGAACAACGAGAACATGTGGACTCAGGGAGAGGAACATCACACACAGGGGACAGTAGGGAGGGGGGTAGGGGAGAGACAACGGGGGGAGGGGAGGGGATAACATGGGGAGAAATGCCAGAGATAGTATGCACCAAAAGTAAAACAAAAAAAAAAAGTCACAAACTGTATTTGAATCATTCATTTACATATCTTAGAAACCAGGATTCTTAGATCAAGGTCACAAGTTTATGAATGTTATTATTGCTATTAATAAATTAAAGAGTACTATGTTAACAACAAATTATTAGTTCATAAGTTGTAAAATCACATGAAGACTATGTATGAACATGCTTCTTATATGAAAGAACAGAATATATTTCTAGGAAGGAGCATTGTAGACCATAATCCTTAACTTGGTACTACAACCCTATCCCTCTCATGCTGTAAATACAGTAACTTATCTATCATACCTAGATTTCCTTTTCAGGCATTTTCTACTCTACCCATCAATTTTTTAATTGCTATCAATGATACAGTTCACGTTTCTATCTAATAAAGCCTATATTAATTAGTAATGACTACACAATTAAGAAAGAAATTTCCTCTATACATATATGCTTTTCTGTTCTTACTTTAATGAATTGACATTTATTTGGACCCAGATTTGCTTGTGCTTTTTTCTTAACTAAATTATATTGATTATTAACCATTGGTAGGAATTACAATTCTTTACTACGGAAATGATGAAATATTTCTGCTAAATTATTACGTATTGATGAGTAGGAGTCAATTGGCCTTGTCCTAGTGGTATGATAAAGAAGGTATTTCTTTTTACTAATGGACCTTACATTAAGAATTTTGAGTGATTACAATATCATTTTTATCATTTTAACTTGTTGATTACATTTCTTTAAAAGATTGCAAGCTTCATTTGATGCTCTGAAAACTAATAGTGGAAATTTGGTTTCTCCTTAAACATTAGGCTTGAAAAATGTAGGTTTTCATTATCTTATTTTTTTATTTTCAGAAGAGGAAGGGATTGTTTAGCTGAAATGGAAGATTCAACATCTGAATAAGCAGTTCTAAATAATTCCCTGCACCTTAGCCTGCCAACACTCATTCTAAAACTACACAAAGAAGATATTTAACAAAATAAAAAGAGGATGATAAATTGCAAAACCGCTTGAGATACTCTTTGTTTTTTCATGTATATATGGTAAGAATTAAGCAAGTTAATTCAGTAAGAATTGTTTAAGATCTAATAGCTTTCAATCATTTTCTTTATATTATCATTCCTAATCCTGGGATGTATCTTCCTTAGCATTTATTTGCTTAGAAAGTATGGTACATATGTACAGCAGAATACATATGTATTATATATATATTTATATATATATATAATATATACACCAATTAAGAAATTTAAAATATTGCTGTGATAATCTTCAAATTTAATTTGATTAAAATAAGAATGTATTGTATATATCGCAGTCCTGTTCTGATTATCTTTCTAAAAACACTCAGGTGTTTCAAACATCATTGAAACCACTGATGGCTGCAAACTAGCTTGGTAGATATGAGTGATTGTGCAAGTTGCCGAAGAAGATCTTGTTGTCCACATTAACCTTGATATTGGATATAGGAACCCAAACACAGAAGGATTGATGATACTCTAGATACTAAGGTATGAAACACTAAGAAAAGAAAACTTAAAAAAATATAGAATTCATAGCTCTACTTCTTGAAATTATTGTTCAAGTTTAATATTAAGGTGTTTGGATTTGATTCTGTTATTGTGTTGTTAGCTGATTGTTATGTAGACTTGATTGTGGAGTTTCTTAATGGTGTCAATGTTCTATGAACTTAAATGTGTTTTTATGGTGGTTGGTAGTGACTTTTCATATCCGTGTTTAGCAATCCCTTAGTAACCTCTTGTAAGGCAGGTATGGTGGCAACAAATATCAACATTTGCTTGTCTGATAGAGATGTTATTTCTCCTTCACTTACGAAGCTTAGTTTGGCTAAATATAAAATTCTTGGTTGGAATTGCTTTTTTAAGGATACTGAATGTAGGTCCCCAATCTCTTCTGGATTGTAGAGTTTATGCTGAAAGTTCTGCTGTTAGCTTGGTGGAGTTCCCTTTGTAGATGACCTTCCCCTTCACTCTAACACTTTTGATGGTTTTTCTTTTCATGATTTTAGATAATCTGATGATTCTGTGCCTTGAGGATGGTCATCTTGTATAGTATCTTGCAGAGGTTCTCTGAATTACCTAAATTCAAATGTTAACCTCGCTAGCAAGGTTGGGGAAATTTTCATAAACAATATCCTCAAATATGTTTTTCAAGTTGCTTACTCTCTTTCCCCTCTCCATTGGCGATGCCAATGAGTCATAAGTTTTGCCTCTTTACATAATCCTGTATTTATTAGAGGTTTTGTTTATTCTTTTATTTTTCATTATTTTTGCCTGACTAGATTAATTAAAGAAAACTGGCCTTTGAGCTATAAGATTCTTTCCTCAGCTTGGACTATTCTGCTATTAGTACTTCTGATTGTGTTTTGAAATTCTTGTAGTGAGTTTTTCATCTTGGTCGTGTCAGTTGGATTCTTTCTTAATATGGCCATTTATCTTGAATCATTTTACTGGATTAAAAATATGGAATGCATCACAAATGTGTGTGTGTCACCTATGCACAGGGGCCATGCTAATTTTCTCTGTATCACATCAATTTCAGTATACACATTGCCAAAGTGTGCATAATATCGGAGTTTTGAAATAGCAACAAATTATTTAAAATATCACTTTCTGCAACATTAATGGAATGATTTTTTAACAATTTGAGCTATAGAAGGCAATCTGTTTGATTTTGACTACTCAAAGGGAGGAAATAATAATGAGGATGTTCAGTTCATAATGCTTTATTTTATAATGTGAAGAAATTTTGGAACTGTAAATCTATCAAGTGATGTTATATAACTCCTTATATGAGCAACCTCTTGAACTACTCTACTTTATATAAATTTTTCAGAATGCTGGGAAATAAATTTGAAAAATTCTTAGCTGGTATGTAAAACCCTACGATTTTCTTGTTTGGGACTATTGCTTTCAGATCACTTGATTTTTCAAGCGGTCTTGTGTTAAGGTTTCATTTTTTTTTAAAAAAATGAGTGACATACTCTCAAAATCCTTTCATCAATAACATCTCTCAGTGTTCTGTTATAAATAAGATACTTGGTATATGTGTATTAAAGGTTATGATTACAAAATCACAGCATGAGTTAGGATAAGCTTTTAGAGTCTATTAAAAAGTAAAGTATTAATTATTGTTATAATGATCAAATAATGATCATTCATAAAAAAGTATGCTAAGAATTTAGAACATACTATAAGCCCTTTTGATTATTTTTCTATACCCATGAAAAATAAAGGTGGATTTTTCAGTATCTTTTTACTTACATATTTTTTCTCATGATTTTCTAATTTAGACATGTGAGCTTGGTAGCAAAATAAATTGAAACTAACAGGAGGCTCATGTGGTAGTATTTGTTCTGATACTAATTCCCTATGGGATTTATGTTTGTGACTTCTCTCAGCTACAAATTTCTCATTGCAAAGAATGGGATGTTGGAGCAGGCTATAACTACTGTTTTTCTATCTGTAGCACTCCATGATTCTGTAGCTGTATACTGGTTTGCTAAGCAATTTTGCAAATCATATAATATTCAGTAAGTGTAATATGGTAGCATATTAATAGCTTTTTTGTGTTGTAAATATTGTACTATTATGGTGAATTTCATACTTCTAGATCATAACACTCATCTCAGGACCACTTTTCAAACCAGAAACCTTAATAAAATACAATCTTCAGGACAGTGGTCTGGAAAACTGCATTTTTAATTAACACCAGCTGATTTTAATGATCATGCAAGTTTGAAAAACACTAAATTGGGCACCATAGGAACTGTGCACCAGAAGGAATTTTGTAATGTATTTGGAAATTTTTGACTGCAAGTGACAGAAAATCCAACTTTAATTGGTTTAAGTTCCTCCTAAAGGAGGTAGTCAGTAGATCATAAAACTGAAAAGCTATATGAGTAAACTATTCTTTATGAGTAAACTATCCTTCAATCTCTAGAAAATTAGGACTCAACTTATGTCATCAGTGTCTAATTTCTCTTTCTTCCACTCTATGTGTATATATTGGTTTATTACTTATGATTCCACTTTCCCTGCATTTTAAAGTTAGATATACACTTACCATAGGAACTAACAGTCCTGCTCTAAGTATTTCATCAGAGAAAAAAATTTCTCTCAAAAACTTACAAATATACATACAAACATTACTCATTAATAACTGAAATTTGAAAATATCCCAGTATCTTTTAATGGGTGAGTAAATAACCATTCTAGCACACCCAGACAATATAATAGCTCTCAGAATTAAAGTCAAATGAACAACAGATGAATGTCAAAAACATGTCTGCGTCTAGAAAGGTGTATGTTAAGTGAAAGAAGCCAGAAAAAAAGAGTTACATCTTGAAGAATTTCATATACATGACTTCTGGGAAAACGCAAATGTATAGGGACTAAGAATAGATCATTATTTCCCATGGATTAGGGAAAGCAGAGGATCTGACTACAATGGGACAGGATAAGAAAATTTAATTGTGGTGAGGGGATTGTTCTGTGTCCTGATTGTAAGGGTAGTTACATTGACACAATGTATTTTTCAATATTTACCGAACTGCACACATTGAACTATGTGCTAGAAAAGTCTAAGTTGCTGTGTATAAATTAAAAATAAAATCAACTCATTTCTTGACACATTTCCTCTTTGCTGTTACATCATAAACTCAGTAGATATATAGCACAGCAAACAATATTATTATAATATGATGGAGATTATTTATTTGGGTAATATTACGAGTCTTCAATTATGGCCAAATTCTTATTCAAGAAACTAATCATCCATTCCACTCCACATTCAGAAAGGCTCATTTTACTGACCTTTTACAAAACATCTATCAGTAAACCCACAATTTGACTGCTTAATACTACTCAGTGACAGTGTAGCAATTAAAAAAGTTAAACTTTGTTCGATAGCAATTGATTACACTTTTAAATCTTATTAATAAGCAAAAATATTTCAGCTAGTTGCTCTTAAAATTTTATATGTTACTGTGTTTTTGACTCATACTGGAAACAGGTTGATTTTTTTTCACACTTAGTCCCATTAGCAAGGATTCTGAGTCAGCAAGGAAAAGGCATGCAGTTTTTTTTAATAAAATCTACAAATGATGTACTTGTACATCATAGTTTGGAAATGTTGTTTTAGTTAAAGCCTCACACTTAATTATGCAGCCCATGTTGCCTAATATCAATTCATTACAATATAATTTACATATAATCTTTTGGTGATGAGATTAAGGCAAGGCACTAAGCTTTAATTATAAAGCAGACAACTTCCATGAGGAAAGATGAGAATCTATTAAACCCATTCTACCATACTCTTGTCTCAACCACCTTTTCCCAAGATCTCATTTATCTTTATTCAAGAACATGATGCTACAATGAGCAGAGAACTTGCCTCTGAATTATAATCACTGGTCATTTATTATATAAACTTACTTTTAGAAAAATCTCCAATGTAATTTTGAGTCATAATATTTTACATGTTCGTGAACAAAGAATTCAGTTCTTTCTGTCTTTTACTTTACTTTTTAATTTTATTTATCAGCCTGACCTAAGTAGTCATAAGATAAATGCTAAGGGGAACACTGATTTCATCACGGGACACTTAGTCAATGAAGCAGCCGAAATCAGTGGTATACTTACATAGTCTCAAAAGAGAAATTCCTGAGAACATTGAACTGTGTGCTTTAAAATTACATTTTAAATTGTAAATAAAAATGTTACATATAATAAACACAGATTATTTTAGAGCAATTGTGTAAGAAATAGATTAACAAGGAAAAATGAAGTTGCTTTTCAAAAGCAATCTGAGACTTCAAAAATAACGTCAACACTATCATCCACATCAAATAGTAGAAAGCACGCTGCATCTAGTGGAATGAGTACCAACTCATTTTTTTCTTCTTTTTTTTTTTTGAGACGGAGTCCCTCTCAATGTTGCCCAGGCTGGAGTGCAGTGGCGCAATCTCGGCTCACTGCAACCTCTGCCTCCCGGGTTCAAGCGATTCTCCTGCCTCAGCCTCCGCAGTAGCTGGTATTACAGGCACGCACCATCACACCTTGCTAAATTTTGTATTTTTCGTAGAGGTGGGTTTCACCATAGTGCTCAGGCTGGTCTCAAACTGCTGACCTCGTGATCTGCTCGCCTTGGCCTCCCAAAGTGCTAGGATTAGAAGTGTGAGACACCACACCTGGCCTTAAAATTTTAAAGAAACATTGAAATAGCTCAACAGGTAGTAAGAGTCTGATTACTTTGTATTGTATGCACTGCTTCCATGTATGCTACTTCACTCGAATGTGTTTCTCTTCAGCCGACATGGACAGAATGCAATTGCAATTTCTCAAACTTGAGAAACATCAGCAAAGCACCAGGTTCAACATTCCTCTATAGAATTAGAATTAACTTACTTGAAAGGTATAAAATGTGTTGGAAGATTTTCAGTTTGTAGTATTTTGGTTCATTGTCTTTCTCTTTCCCTCCTCTCTCTCTCTCTCTCTCTCTCCATACACACACACACACACACACACGCACAAATATAAAAGAATATACATAATTTCAACTGCCAAATGTTAGGTAAATATTTGTGGTACGACATTTAACTGTAATAAGACTATATTTTCTTCTTATAGTAAAAATTATTTTACTTAAAACCTTCAAATCTAGGAAATCCAGATTACACGATACACTCACTTTCATAATCATTTTTAATGTACTCCAAAATTAGCCTAGAACACTGCCTAGAATTGCATTAATCTTTCAAGAACATATGCTCTGAAATATTTTTTCCTTTTGTTTTTCAATCTTATTTATATTTTAGAAAAGTAAAAAGTAGATATATCATTTGTCAAAGGGAAAATTTTCCACCTCTATCATCCTACTCTTTCCTCAGCCCTTCACATTCATCGATTGGGTATTTATTGCCATCTGCCAGACATACCCAACCATGTTCTTCATGTGCCTTGATATTTGGAATTGAGAGAGGACCTATAATGTATTACACTAGTTAGTTAAATTAGCTAAATTCTAGGTTACTTTCATTTCTTTCAATGTTCCTTTTATCATTACTGTAAGTTATTGATTGTGTATCACTTTTTCAAAAAAGAAATATGAATATTTAAGTTAATCACAGGAGTTATCTATCTCCAGAATATTATAAACAACATAATTTTTGAGTATGAAAAATATGACATAAATAATTAATATCATGTTGAAATCCTTAATATTTTAATAGTCATTGGGTATTTGGGGAATGTCTTTAAAAATATTGTGAGAATCAGCAGCCAAATTAATTAATTTGATATTAAGAAAAGTAAAATGTTTAAAGGTAATTAATGCTCTGCTAAAGACTATAACTGCTGATATTTATCTTCAAAGTGTTAATATTTCTAATATCTAAATAAAATAGAATTTACTATTTACTATAAATATAATACACATGCTATATATACTATTTACTATAAATATATATATTTATATGTAGCATCTATATATAAATAGAATTTACTATCTACTATAAATATGCTATATACACTATATATACTATTTACTATATATACTAAAAATAGTATATATACTATGTATATACTATTTACTATAAATATATATTATAAATATATTTATATGCATTTACTATATAAATGTATTATATATATTTATAACTATTTACTATAAATATATTATATTTATAAATATATATTTACTGTAGTAAATAGTTTATACATATTTATAGTTATATAGTTATATTATACTTATTTATAGTAAATAGTATATACAGTATACATATTTATAGTAAATAGTAAATTCTATTTATATATAGATGCTATACTATAAATAATGTAGTATTTATAGTATATAGACAGTATATATAGATGCCATACTATAAAAATATATATTTATAGTAAATATGTGTTTATTACTATATATAATAATATAGTAAAAATATATTTACTTATATATTAGTAAATAGTAAATATATATAGTAAATGTATTTTTAAATACATATTTATTTTTTACTATTTACTAATTTCTCCAGAACTTCTTTTTTCTGCTTCTATTATTTATGGTAAACAGTCCTGATGAATTCTCAACCTCCAGAGAATATAAATACTCTTAACAGCATGTAAAAAATTAATAGGAGATATCTACGTTAGACAACAGAAACAATTTTATTTGAATGGGGCTAAAAACATATATCTTTTAAAATTAGTATTACTAAATTATTATTACTTTGGCAAATATTAACTGGGGGTTTTGATCTTTTTATTGTATCAAGGAAGATGAGCTTCAAATTATTGACATGGTTTATGCACCACATGGCTAGACAGTCATTTTATTAGCATTGCTTCATGTTTTTAATATGCATACTCTGGTTAGAGCTATATGATGCCAGACATCTGAATGTGACATGGACAAACTGTACTCAATGCTTTTATGTCACTGACAAGTCATTCAAACACATCTACACAGTTAGCAAGATAATAATCCACAAATTCTCTTTCTGAATATTATTATAAGTGATCTGTCCATATTCCTATCTCAAGTCAAAACTTCTATACGTGTACCAGATTTCAACCCCTTTTGCCTACTTCAGGAGATCACACTAGCAATTCTGCCTTGTCTGTCCTTCATCATTAATTGCATGTTTCAATAAGACTGTGCCCATTTAATTACAAAAGTTTTGTTATTTTTTCTAGGCAAAAAAAGTGAATATTCTTTCAATCCACTTTCTCAGCAATTTCTTTGTTCCCCTTTCCCTCTAGCAGCAAAACTCCTGGGAAGGTATCTATGGATACTGTCTCCAGTTTCTTTCCTGCCATTCACTCATAACTGACTCCATTTAGAATTTGTCATTTCTATTCCACCAAGTAGTAGAAAGATGTCTCCAGTCAAATATGCTTAAACTCAACTCTTCAGCTTTCCACACAAACTGCTCTGCAATTAGCCTTCTGAATTCTGTGACTGGCAATTGTACTTGCTCAAGCCAAATCTTTGGAGTCACTCTATTTTTATTTTGTTGACTTTGTTGTTCTTGTATGCGACATACATTCTTTCAAAAAATTTTATTGACTTGCCTACAAAATGTCTCAATTTTAGTCACTTGAGTCACTTGTCATCATGTATACTGCTACCTCTTGCCCTAAACCACCATTAAAGTTTGCCGAGATAATTGCCATAGCCACTTAACTAGATCTCTTATTCAATCTTGCCCCTCTACAGTCATTCTCAACATGGGTGAGAGTGATCCTTCAAACAGGAATCAAATCATTTTGCTTATTGCTGAAAACTTATGATGCTTTCTATTTCATGCACAGGAAAGTTAAAGTCCCTGTGAATGCTACCAAGGTCCTATATTTTTGTTTTTCCCCTTTCTATTACTTCTCTGATCTCATCTGCTATTGCTCTCCTGCTGTCCCTAGCCATGCTTCTCTCACTGCAGTCTGACCATGCCACTCCTTTTGTTCTTTCTCACCACATCAGGGCTGCCACTAATCTATCTTAGGGCAATCACACCAGATATTCTGTATACCTGAGATGGTTTTTATTCTCTAGATATCTGCATAAAATTGACCACATTACCTTCTCAGCATCTTGACCACCACATAAAAATCACCAGTTCTGTCCACCCCAATCCTGTTTCACTTTACTCTGTTGTTTTTACCAGTAGCACTTATCTTCTTTTAAAACAATATAAAGATATTTATTACATTTACTGTTTATCATCTGTCTCCTTTTGCTAGAATGTAAGCTGTACAAAGGCAGAAGTGTGTAAGTGTGTATCTCTCTCTTTTTTTTTGTTTGTTTTTTTTGAGATGGCATCTTGATCTGTCACCAGGCTGGAGTGCAGCAGCGCGATCTCAGCTCACTGCAACCTCCACCTCCTGGGTTCAAGCAATTCTGCGGCCTCAGCCTCCTGAGTAGCTGGGATTATAGGCGCGCACCACCACACCCAGCTAATTTTTATATTTTTAGTAGAGATGGAGTTTCACCATGTTGGCCAGGATGGTCTCAATCCATTGACCTCGTAATCCACGCACCTTGGCCTCCAAAAGTGTTGGGATTACAGGTGTGAGCCACTGTGCCCTGCCAAAGTGTGCATCTTGTTCAGAGTGTCACTGACGATCCCTTTGCAAGAGGGAAGGTGCCTGAACAGTGTCTGGCATTAGTAAATACTAAATCACTATTAGTTAATGCAGTAGTCAGAAAATCACCCCACCAAAGATATTCAGTCCTAATGCTTAGGAACTGGGAATATGTTACCTTACCTGGTAAAGGATAATTTACTGATGTAAATAAATTAAGGATTTTGAGATGAAGAGATTATCTTGGGATATGCAAATTACCAATATAATCAAAAGGGTCTTTATTTTTTTTCTTTCCATTTTTTATTTTAGGTTTGAGGGGCACACTTGCACATTTGTTACATGGGTAAATTGCATATTGTGAGGGTTTGGTGTGCAGATAATTTTGTGACCCAGGTAATCAGCATAATACCCGATAGGTAGTTTTTTAATTCTCACCTTTCTCCTACCCTCAAATAGGCCCCAGTCTCTGACGTTCAAAGGGGTCCTTCTAAAAGAACAAAAGAGTATCATAGAGAGAAAAAATTTATGATTTTACACAGCAGGCTTTTAAGATGCTGAGAAGCTGGAAAGAAACAAGAAAATGAATACTTCCCTAGAACTCACAGAAAGGAATGCAGCTCTTCCAGCATTAAGATTTTAGCCCAGTAAGAACTAGTGCAGACATCCAGAAAGATAATAAAGTTGTATTGTTTTAAACCACTAAGTTTTGGTTTATTTGCTACAGTAACAATAGAAAACAGATACTATTAAACTAATATATTACCTTATAAATCTCCCCATATTTCTAATCATTCATAGACATAACATCTGTGTTTGATATAAAAATATGCATTCCTTGTGTTATTTGATATAGTTCACATATGTAAAGACAATAAATAAATTGGTAGGGCTCCTAGAATTATAATAATTATAAATTTTGAAACCATTATGGCATTTGGTATGTAATAGTATAGTGAGTTTCTTGAAGTATTAAATTTGAAACTTAAAATGTAAGTAGAAATACTTCCTTAAAGAAATAAAAACTGATAATTAATGTTTACCTGGAAATAATATATGATTACCCCAATATTTTTTAAATATATGCAAGCAAATATCTTTATTTTAGGAGTTCTTAGATGCCTTGATGTGTTAATATTTATAAGCATCACTATAAGCATTATTTCATCATGAAATCCTGTTTTTATTAATCATATCATGGAACTAATCTTTCCTAAGATATCATTTTGGAAAAGTTTGTTTGGGCTCAACTTACTGAACAAGAACATTTAGCTCAGATATATAATAATTTAGCCAAGATTGCTAGTGAATGTAACGAGCAAGAAGTCATTTCTTTGGACGTGCAGTTTTAATTCACTAAATAAGCCTACTTTACTATGATTAATAAGAGTATGGTCCAGTGTGTTTAACTTCATCAAACTTCTGACATAAACACCATCATGTCCAGAGACATCATTTAATTGCTTCATTGTTGTTATTTTGCATTTATTTTTGAAAAATATTTTTGCTGAATATAGATTCTAGATTAAAGTTGTTTTCCAGGATACAAAATCAATGTGCAAAAATCACAAGCATTCCTTTACACCAATTTGGCTTTCTCACCAATAAGAGAGCCAAATCATGAGTGAACTCCCTTTCACAATGCTAAAAAGAGAATTAA
This sequence comes from Ateles fusciceps, assembly GCA_036589455.1. Lineage (NCBI taxonomy): Eukaryota > Metazoa > Chordata > Mammalia > Primates > Atelidae > Ateles > Ateles fusciceps. Next base: position 7,584,810 of record JAZHEH010001266.1, on the reverse strand, counting down.
GTGCCTAAGAATACAACTTACAGGGGATGTGAAGGACGTTTTCAAAAAGAACTACAAACCACTGCTAAAGGAAATAAGAGAAGACACAAAAAAAATTGAAAAACTTTCCATGCTCATGGTTAGGAAGAATCAATATCATGAAAATGGCCATAATGCCAAAAGTAATCTATAGATTCAGTGCTATCCCCATCAAGCTACAATTGACTTTCTTCACAGAATTGGAAAAAACCACCTTAAATTTTATATGGAACCAAAAAAGAGCCCACATAGCCAAGACAATTCTAAGGAAATAAACAAACAACAACAACAACAAAAAAGCAAAGCTGGAGGCATCATGCTACCTGACTTCAAACTATACTAGAAGGCTACACTAACCAAAACAGCATGATACTGGTACCAAAACAGACATATAGACCAAAGGAACAGAACAAAGTCCTCAGAAATAATGCCACATGCCTAAAACCATCTGATCTTTGTCAAACCTGACAAAAACAAGCAATGGGGAAAGGATTCCCTATTTAATAATTGGTGTTGGGAAAATTGGCTAGCCATATGCAGAAAGCTGAAACTGGATCCCTTCCTTACACCTTATACAAAAATTATCTCAAGGTGGATTAAAGATTTAAACCTAAAACCTAAAACCATAAAAACCCTAGAAGAAAACCTAGGCAATATCATTCAGGACATAAGCATGGGCAAAGACTTCATGACTAAAACACCAAAAGTAATGGCAGCAAAAGCCAAAAGACAAATGGAATCTAATTAAGTTAAAGAGCTTCTGCACAGTAAAAGATACTATCATCAGAGGGAAAAGGTGACTTACAGAATGGGAGAAAATTTTTCCAGTCTACTCATCTGACAAAGGATCTAATGTCCAGATCTACAAAGAACTTAAACAAATTTACAGGAAAACAAACAAACAAACAAAAAACACCCCCATCAAAAAGTGGCCAAGGATATGAACAGACACTTGTCAAAAGGAGACATTTATGTAGCCAACAAACATATGAAAGAAAGCTCACCATCACTGGTCATTAGAGAAATACAAATTAAAACCACATTGAGATAGCATCTCATGCCAGTTAGAATGGTGATCATTAAAAAGTCAGGAGACAACAGATGCTGGAGAAAATGTGGAGAAGTAGGAATGCTTTACACTGTTGGTGGAAGTGTAAATTAGTTCAATCATTATGGAAGACAATGTGGCAATTCCTCAAGGATCTAGAACTAGAAATACCATTTGACCCAGAAATCCCATTACTGGGTGTATACCCAAAGAATTATAAATCATACTATTATAAAGACACATGCACACATATGCTTATTGCAGCACTATTCACAATAGCAAAGACTTGGAACCAACACAAATGCCCATCAATTATAGATTGGATAAAGAAAATGTGACACATATACACCATGGAATACTATGTAGCCATAAAAAAGGATGAGTTCATGTCCTTTGCAGGGACATGGAGGAAGCTGGAAATCATCATTCTCAGCAAACTAATGCAAGAACAGAAAATGAAACACTGCATGTTCTCACTCATAATTGGGAGTTGAACAATGAGAACAAATGGACACAGGGAGGGGAACATCACACACTTGGGACTGTCAGGGGTTGGGGGCTAGTGGAGGAATAGCATTAGGAGAAATATCTAATGTACATGACTGGACAATGGATGCAGCAAACTACCATGGCACGTGTAAACCTATGTAACAAAGCTGCACATTCTGCACATGTACCCCAGAACTAAAAGTACAATAAATTACTTTTTAAATTGTTTTCACCATTTTCAAGATGTCATTCTATTTTATATTGGCTTCTGTTGTTTCTGATGAGAATTTCATTGGGCATTCTTATCATAGTTTTCTGTACATATTTTTTCCTCTGTCTGTTTTGAAGGTTTTCTCTTCATCACTGGTTTTCATAGATTTGATTTTGTTACGTTGATATTGATTTGTTTGTGCTGATGGATCTCATGCAGTCTAAGATTAAACTTCCATTCAAATTTTGGAAATTTGGAGTCATTATTTCTTGTACTTCTGTTGCTTCTCCTCTTTTTGAGATTACAATTAGATACATATCAGACTCCTTGATTTCAATAGCTAGGCCATTAAAGCTGTAGTTTTCTTTTTAATTCTTTTTTTTAACTGTACTTCAATTTTGATGAATTCTATTTTCCTGTCTTCAAGTTTACCGATCTATTATTCTGTATCTAATCTTTAAAAATATTCAGTGAAATTTCATTTCAGGTATGCATTCTCAAATCCTGAAATCCTATTCATTTTTAATAATTTCTTTCACTGATCTTTATATTCATGTTCTCATTAATTATCTGACATATCTATAATAGCTGTTGCCACACCCTTGCTTTGTTACTTAACAATCTCTATTATTACAGGGCATTTGTTTATTTGATTGATTATGACTTCTGAGTCACACTTTCCTGTTGTTTTTTTTCACATGGCTAGTAATTTTTCAATACATACAGAATATGGAGAACTTCAATACATACAGAATTTGGAGATTTACATTGTGGGCATCAGAATTTTGTTGTATTATTTAAAGAATGTTAAATTTTGTTTTGGCAGGGCAGTTATGTTACTCATGAATGAACTTGATCCTTTAGAGGCTTGTTTTTAAATGATGACGTGGCCTGTGGAGATTAACGATGCTCAAGTTCTCCCTAGCTCTACTCTTCATATTTAGACTTTTGGGGTTAAATAAATTTCTCTATTCTGGTTCTACAGAACTTTAATTTTGCCCAGTGTTGTGTGAGCTCCAAAAGATAGTATCTTTTCCCATTATATTTTTGTTGTTTCTTTTATTAGTTTGTTTTGTTCTTGTTCAGGAGAGAAATGCAGACCTCATTAAGACTTGTACAAGAATTTCATAGCAGCTGTATTTATCATAGCAGCTACAAACTTTAAATAAAACCAATGCACATTAGTAGGTAAATAGATAAGCAAATTGTGGAATATTCATACAATAAAAAAATTGCAAAAATGTGAAATAACAATCAATGGATAGTTATTAAAGGAAATTATTCTGAGTAAATATCAGCAAAATAGGAATAAGGGATGTTTTTTACACTCATGTATACAATTCTAGAAAAGGGCAATCTACACTACAGTGACTGAAAGTAGCTCATTGTTTGCCTGTACAGGTGTTTGGTGTTAAAATTCAAAGGCATATGAGTAAACGCTGAAAGGTAGTCCATCTGTTCTATATTAATACATCTTGATTGTGATGATGATCTCATGGATATTACATACACATTTGTGAAAATCATTGAAATGTACCCTCTAAATGGGCTTGTTTTATTGTATGCAGTTTATGCTTTTTAAGTGATTAAAAATCACTGCAATAAATTGCCTGGTTTAACAATTCACTTGTACTCACACAAATAAGCATGTATTTTGTGTTTCAGACTTTAGGAATTATTGACAAAAGGAGTGAGAAAGTGGGGAGAATTATATAGCTGGAAGGAATATTTGTCATAACTGCGCTGGGAGTAAGAAGACATTGAGGGACATTAAATAGAAAGTAGGAACATTTTACATGAAAAGGAAAGAAATTCATATTACACTTTTAACAATTTTATCAACCTGATTATTGATTGGATTAGTTTGCTAAGACTTCCATGATAAAATACAGTAGTCTAGGTGGCTTCAAGAACAGAAATTAATTTTCTTACATTTGTGCAAGCTCTAAGTCCCAAATCAAGGTGCCGTCAGTGTTGGCTTTTGGTGAGACTTTTCTTCTTGGCTTATGTACAGATGCCTCACTGTGTCCTCACATGGCCTTTCCTCTGTGTACTTGTGGAGAGAAACAGGACTACCCCTGTGTATCTTCTTCTTGTAAGAATACTAATATTGCTGTAGGACTACATTGTTATAACCTCATTTTACCTTAATTACCTCCTTAAAAAACTTATCTCAAAGTATTCACATTGAAGGATAAGGCTTTAACATACTATTTTGAGAAAAGGGGACACAATTCAGTACATATCTTTCTGCCTTCCAGCTCCTCAAAATTAATGTCATTTTTGCACACAACATACATTCATCACAACTCAGTAGCCTCCACAATCTTTTTTTTTTTTTTTTCTTTTTTTGGGAGGGGCTCTCCCTCTTAACTCACTGTTAGCATCATCTCTAAAGTCTAAAGTTCAAAGTCTCATCTAAATAACATCTAGAGAATAGAGCAAGGTTGTGAAATGGAAGCCTACACTATTCATCTGCCCTGCAGGGTCACCAAATTTTAACAGATATCTGCACACAGATAAGCACCATCCCCACCCCCTCCCCCAAAAAAACAAAATCACAGTATCTGGTTTTAACTTCATATCACTGAAAGAGGCATTCAAGAGGGCAGGATAGACAGTATAAAATAACCAATCCCATCCCTTCATTGTCCTTTGGCAGTGGCTGTGAGCCATCGAGAGAGAGTCTATGGACTTGGGGGAGAAACTGCATAGCAACTGTGGGATGTTACAATGAATTCGTCCTGTCCCAGTGGAGAGCAAAGTTGTGCAAGGGTCAGCCAGCATGCATGCAGGGAGGGAGCACTTGGACCAGACCTAGTCAGAGGGGAATATCCCATCCCAGTGGTCAGAATTTGAGTTATTCAGCAAGATTTAATCACCATAGGCTAAAGTGCTCTGGGGTCCCAGGTAAAGTTGAAAGACAGTCTAAGACATGAGGTCTGAATTTCTTAGGCAACTCCTATTGCTGGGTTTGGCTCAGAGCCAGAGGACTGGAGCAGTATGTGCCTTTGGGAGACACAAGCTGGGGCAGCAAAGGGAGTGCTTAGACTACCCCAGTGCAATCCCAGGCAGCACAGCTCACAGCAACAAAATGGACTCCTCTCTTTCCTCTTAGGCAGAGGAGGATAAAGAATAAAATAAACTTTGTCTTGCATCTTGGATACCAGCTTAGCCACATGAGGATAGGGCACTGGGCAGAGTCGTGAGGTCCATTTCAGGTCCTACCTCACAGACTGCATTCCTAGACACAATTGGACCAAAAGGGAATCTGCTTCTTTGAAGGAAAGGATCCAGTCCTGGAAGGATTCATTAACTGCTGACTAAAGAGCCCTTGGACACCAAATGACCAGTGGTAATACCCAGGTAGTGTGCTGGGGGCCTTGGGCTCTGAGACATACTGGCTTCAGGTGTGATTCAGCACATTTCCAGCTGTGGTGGCTATGGAAAGAGACACGTTCTGTATGAAAAGAAAAAAAAGAAGGAAAAGTAAAGAGGACTTTGTCTTGCACTGTAGGTAACAGGTTGGTCACAGTGAAATAGAGCAACAAACAGGCCCTTGGGGTCCCAAGCCCAGGCTTAGGCTCTTGGAAAGCAGTTCTGGACCTTCCCTGGGCCAGAGGAAAGGGAGCCCACTGCCATAAAGGGTGAGTCTGAGGCAAGGCCGCATTCACAGAAGCTGACTGAAGAGATTTTGGGCTTTAAGTGAACATTGTCAATGGCCTGCTAGAACCCCTGTTGGCTGGTGGTAGTGGCGGCCACAGGGGAGAGGCTGCTCTGCCTGAAAAAGAGGAGGAAAGAGTGAGAAGGATTTTGTATTGCAGTTTTAGTGTCAGCTTAGCCATGGTAGAATAGAACATCAATAAATTTCTAAGGATTTTACTCTGGTCCCTGGCTCCTAGACAGGATCTCTGTACCTACATAGGGCCTAGGTAACTTCTTGTCTTGAAGAGAACACAAACCTGGATGGTTTCACAACCTACTTATTATATAGCCCTAGGGCCTTAAGGGAAAATAGATGTTAGCCAGGTAGCAGTTACATATCTTTCTGCCTTCCAGAAAGATATGATGTGATTCTCTTGATGTGATTCTTCTAATGTAATTTACCAAATGTTTCATCTCACAAAATGTTAATATGATCACAGAAGTAAATTGGGCATAATTATTGAATGTATTTTCAGTTTTTAAGACAGGTATTATTTTAATATTCTATGAAGATGATTCTGGCATGAATAAAACATAAAAGTCATTTCAGTTATAAATATATATTTAAATAACGTTACCTATTTTTAATATTTTAATATAGGATGGATGTTGACATTAATTCTTCTCTCTTTGTTTCTCATATACACACATACATTCACACACTTACTATGGCTCTGAAAACTCACTGCCCACACAACACCTGCCTTCTCAATATATATTCTTGCAGTGCACAGAATTACTTAGTTATAGTTTCTTGAAAATGCTAAGCATTTCAACCATTTATTAGAAATTGGAATTTGTCTTTGCTGCTCCATAGGCATGCAACAAATTGAGTAAATTAAACCTAAATATAGCCTCTTTCATTTTTCATCTTGTCAAATAGTTCATTTTTCTAAAGTGTGTCTCATCTTTAACCTGATTATTAAATGGCTTCTTCTAGTTACTAGACATGCTGACTTATTTCAGAAGATTTTGAGGAATTGAAAATGTTAAAACAAATACTGTGATAGTCTTTATAATTGTCTTCCCTAATTATGTAGTTCCATGAACAGTTACAGTGATTTTCGGAAAAAAAAAAAAAGAGGAAGATGAAAATAGTACCAAAAGAAGAATGTTGATAGAAACTTTGGCAAGAAAATATTTCTGGTATATTTATTAAATATTTGGAATATTTTCACTCAGGACATAAAATTGGGTTATGAAATATGATATATATCTTATAACACATTTATGTAACAATAAAACTTGCATTTAAAATCTACACTACAATAAATACTTTATGCATTGTCAAAATCTAGAATTATTTTCTATAGAAAGATCCATTGAAATAAAACATAGATAAACTGCAGAAAAATCTCTCATTTTTAAAATTATGTGATTATATTTCTCCTCTGTATTTTACCCCACTGTGTGAAATATATATATATATATATACTTTTTATTTTTTTGGGGTGGGGAGGTAAGGAAGATTTTTGTATATAGTAATTCCTATGCCATTATTTCCCAATCTTCTTTTCTATGGTTGTCTACTTAATTCTCTGTTTAGGAATTAAGTGGCACACAGTGGCACAGTGGCTCACACCTGTGATCTCAGCACTTTGGGAGGCCAAGGGAGGTGGATTGCTTTAGGTCAGGAGTTTGAGAACAGCCTGGGCAGCATAACAAGATCTCATCTCTGAAAAAAAAGAAAATAAAAAATAAGTAAAGAAATTAAAACAGAAAACAGGTACTAGAGCTGACTCTCCAGATGTTTCTTTTCCTGCTTGTCTGTGACTTAACAGTTTCTCTGTTCTCTGTTGCCTAGTTATTCTAAGGTGATGTCTAGAAGTGGTTTTGTTTGTTCTCATCATTGATTTATTTGTGTTTGTTTTATTTTGGGGTTTTCTTGTTTGGTTGATTGATTAATATGGTCAGCCATTCAAATTTAGGAGGTTACCACATGCTATGGGAAATTAAAACATTTCACATTTTTTCTAGAGGTTTTAATGTATCTTTCAGTGGCTATAACTTAAGGGCAGATGAACTCTTCATTGGTCTTCTAAGACAAAAATTACAAAATCTTATTCTTCATGAAAATATACAGGTAAGCTTAAAAAAAAAAGAACAAAAAACAAACAACAAAAAACCCTACATATTTTGCTATTATCCCGGGCCTATCGGAACTACACTGAAATAAAAGTTATCTTAAGAAGAATCTTAGTTATACACATGCCTTTCTATTTTTTTTCGATCTCTTAAATTACTTTGACTAGACATACCAAGTGACTTTACTGGTTTTACATACAGAATTAGTTAAATACTGACATTCTATTTCTGAACTCTCTTCTGACCCCAAACCTTTATCATTTACTCTCAACTTTCTCAGAGACTATTAATCTACAATTTGAAGAGAAATCTGATTTAAGATAATTAATAATTCAAATTTATTTCTGTAGTGGTGATGATAAACTCCACAGATTTATTCCCCAGTGAAACAATATTAATGGGTGAAATTTATTTTTTAAAAGATACAATCATTTAAAGTATCTGGAAATTATCCTAAGGACATATAACAAAAGAGAAAACACTGATTAAAAAAAAATGTACTAAATCTCAGCAAAAACAGCAAGAGGTTGTAGTACTTGAGCCACAATTTACTCCTTTTATGCTCCCCAACCTCCAGCTCAGGATGATAGAAGGTCCATTTTGGCAGATGTGTCCAAGAGATGTGTACCCCTTCTCCTAGCGTCAAGTCAAAATGGGCACATTCTTTCCTTAGCATCTCCCTAGGAGTATCATACCATTGGAATTTCTCATCCCTCACGACTCCATGTTGCAGATACTAAATTCTAGGCCAGGAAAGCTCAGAGGTTGAACACTCCTTTTCTCCACCTGGCATGGACCTTGCACAATCCCTGTCTCAAGGATACTGGTCTGTTTCTTATGCTAACTTCAGTTTGCTCATAGAACATGTTTTCCATATTGGGTGTAGCAAGCAAGTAAGAGTGGAAGCTCCTACTCCAAGTTCACGTCCTGCTCAAAAATGTGAGGTGCCGCACAGGTAAAAGCAGAACCTTGATATGTCTTCCACCTCTGAATCTGGGGCCAGAAAGTTTGCTCAAATTGAGAGGCAGAGAATAAAAATAGGCAGTTTTGAACCAATTTTATTTGGAATAGTGTGGATAATTTCAAGTCTGAAATATACTCAAAAACAATGGATATTTGGGGTAATAAGCAATTAAGAGGAAGCTGGTAGCTCCAGGAGAGCAACAAGCTAAACCAAAGCCAGCTAGTTTAGCAGAGAGAATCAAGGAGAGAAAGAGATGGAAAGAGCTCTCCTGGGGTTAGAACACATCTCAAAGACTCATCTCAAAGCTCACCCCTCAAAGTGGCCCAACTTTAATTGAATCAGACTGTGGAGAAATTTGTGCCTGAGGGCACTAACAAAAATAATAGAGCAATTATCCAACAATTACTGGAGGCAAACAACTGAGTCATGATGCTAATGAAGGCAGACAGTTAAACAGAAAGATTATGGAAAGAGACAGTAAAAAAAAGTCCTGATAAATACACTGTTGTTTCAGGTTTGGGCTGAAGGCAGCATCTGAGAAGTAACATCAGAGGCTTCATGCTGCAATAAGAAGACCTCACTAAAATAATAGAGCCAAGCCACTAAACAAATAAATAGGCAAGCAACAACGAGCTCAAGAAAAGTAGAGAGGATAAGTATCCACAATTGCTCCAATATATTATCCAAAATGCCTAGTATTCAACAAAAATAAATAAAGGCTTACCCATGCACGGGAAAGAAAAAAAAAAAACAGAAACGCTCAACAGAAGCCCAAATGTGAGAAGCCCAAATGCCAGACTTTGCAGACAAAGGCTTCAAAGCAGCCATTATAGTCAAAGAATTTGAGCAAATATGATCAAAAAATTAAAGGAAATTATACTTAAAGTATAGTTATAATGGCTCATCAAACGAGAATATCAATAAGGAGATAGAAATTATTAAAAAGTAACAGATGGTAGGCACAATGGCATTCACCTAACCTGTAGTCTTAGCTACTCAGAAGGCTGAGGTGGGAGGGTTGCTTGCCCCAGATCTGAGTCTATCCTGGGCAAAAAAGCTGAGACCATATCTCTTTAAAAACAGGAAAGAAAAGCTACTGCCAAAAAAAAAGCCAACTAGATATTCAAGAGTCAAAAAGTCTAAAAACTAAAATGCATTATTTACTAGATGTGCTAAACAACAGATATGGACTGACAGGCAGAAAATCAGCTAACTTAAGATAGATCCAATGAAGAATAGAAAGAACAAAGAATGAGGAAAAATGAACAGAGCTTCAGAGAAATGTGGGATACCATTAAGCACACCAGCTATGGGAAATGGGAACACAAGAAGGAGAGAATAGAGAAATAAACAAACTATTAAAAGAAAATGTTTGAAATAAAAATGTTTTACACCAGCAGTAGAAAAATGATTCAGAGTCCATTGTCCATGACAAGTCATTTTACTTTTGCTGCTTTCAGGGTTCTCACCGGGACTTGTTTTCAGCATTTTTATTATAATGTATCTGGGTATGATCCTGCTTGGAGTTTGTTGAGGTTATTGGATATGTAGATTAATGTTTTTCACCAAGCTTGAGAAGTTTTCATTTTTTTTATTATTATACTTTAAGTTTTGGGGTACCTGTGCAGATCTAGCAGGATTGTTACATAGGTATACATATGCCATGGTGGCTTGCTGCCTCCATCCCCCCGTCACCTACATTAGGTATTTCTACTAATGTTATCCCTCCCCAATATCCCTACCCTGTGCTATCACTCCCCTAACCCCCCCACTGCGCAACAGACCCTAGTGTGTGATGTTCCCCTCCCTGTGTCCATGTGTTCTCATTGTTCAACATACACTTATGAGTGAGAACATGCAGTGTTTGTTTTTTGTTCTTGTGTTAGTTTGCTGAGAATGATAGTTTCCAGCTTCATCCATGTTCCTGCAAAGGACGTGAACTCATCCTTTTATATGGATGTATAGTATTCCATGGGGTATATGTGCCACATTTTCTTTATCTGGTCTATCACTGATGGGTATTTGGGCTGGTTCCAAGTCTTTGCTATTGTGAAAAGTGCCACAATAAACATACCTGTGCATGTGTCTTTATAATAGAATGATTTATAATCCTTTGGGTATACCCAGTAATGGGATTGCTGGGTCAAGTTATTTCTATTTCTAGATTCTTGAGGAATCACCACACTGTCTTCCACAATGGTTGAACTAATTTACACTTCCACCAACAGTGTAAAAGTGTTCCTATTTCTCCACATCCTCTCCAGCATCTGTTGTCTCCAGATTTTTTAATGATTGCCATTCTAAGTGGCATGAGGTGGTATCTCAATGTGGTTTTGATTTGCATTTCTCTAATGACTAGTGATTATGAGCATTTTTTCATGTTTATTGACTGCATAAATGTCTTCTTTTGAAAAGTGCCTGTTCACATCCTTCGCCCACTAGAAATTGCCACAAACTTAATGGCTTAAAACAACAAAAATTTACAGATATGGTTTGTCTCTGTGTCCCCACACAACTCTCACCTTGAATTGTGATAATCCCCACGTGTCAAGGGTGGGACCAAGTGAAGATAATTGAATCATGGGGGCAGTTTCACCTGCTGTTCTCCTGATTGTGAGTGAGTTCTCCTGAGAGCTGATGGTTTTATAAGGGGCTTCCCCCTTCACTCATCACTCATTCTCTCTCCTGCCACCAAGTGAAGAGGTGCCTTTGCCATGATTGTAAGTTTTCTGAGGCTTTCTACCCCATACAGAACTGTGAGTCAATTAAACCTCTTTTCTCTCTTTGTTTTTTAAATAAAAAAAAAAATTAATTGACATGTAGTAATTGTACATATTTATGGTGGACATAGTGATGTTTTGATAAATATACTGTATAGTATTAAGATCAGGGTAGCTAGCATTTACACTATCTCAAATATTTTATCATTTCTTTTTTTGTTGGAAATATTCAATATCCTCCTTCTAGATTTTGAAACCATATATTATTTTGACTATTGCCATCCTATAGTGGTATATAGAAAACAAGAATGTATTCCTCCTATATGGCTATATGTTGTATCCTTTAACAAATCTCTCCTTATCCCCTTCCTTCCTCCTGTCCTTCTTCTCAGTCTCTAGTTCTACTTCTTACTTCTGTGTAATCAATAACTTTTTGTAGTTTTAACATAAGAGTGAAAACATGTAGTGTTTTGCTTTCTATTCCTGGTATATTTCACTTAACACAATGTTCCCCTGGTTCCATTCATGTTGCCATTAATGAGAGGATTTTCTTTCTTACGGCTGAATAGTATTTCTATTTATTTCAAACATTATTTTTTTCTTTTTCTTAATTTTAATTTTTTAAGTTACAAGTTATATATGCAGGATGTGTAGGTTTGTTACATAGGTAAATGTATGCCATGACAGTCTGCTGCACCTACCAACCCATCACCTAGATATTAAGCCCAGCATGCATTAGCTCTTTTCCTGATGCTGTTCCTCCCCCAACAGGCACCAGTGTGTGTTGTTCCCTGCGTTGTGTCCATGTCTTCTCATTGTTCAGCTCCCACTTATAAGTGAGAAAATGTGGTGTTTGGTTTTCTGTTCCTGTGTTAGTTTGCTGAGGATAATGGCTTCTAGTTCCATTAGTGTGCCTGCAAAAGACATAATCTCATTCCATTTTATGGCTGTGTAGTATTTCATAGTGTATATGTACCATGTTTTCTTTATTCAGTCTATCATTGATGGGCATTTGGGTTGGTTCCTTGTCTTTGCTATTGTGAATGGTGATTCAGTGAATATACACATGTATGTGTCTTTAACAGAATGATTTATATGCCTCTGGGTATATACACAGCAATAGGATTACTGGGTCAAATGATATTTCTGGTTCTACACCATTGAGAAATCACCATGCTGTCTTCCACAATGGTTGAGCTAATTTACATTCTCATCAACAGTGTAAACACATTCCTTTTTTTCGGCAACCTCACCAGCATCTGTTGTTTCTCGAATTTTAATAATCACCATTCTGACAAAACTTTTAGGAAACGTTGACTTAGGGTAAGCATTACAACATCATGCTATACATAAGGCTAGAAGAGAACCAGAAATACATTTACATAGGGAGCTACTTGGAAGTTAGGGCAATGACTTGAGTCATTAAATGCCCATGTGGACAAGGGTAACAGACTTTTTCCAGCTCTAGGCAAGACACAGAGATCTAAATACAGGAATGAAATTCATAGTAAGAGTTAGAATTCTTACTTTAATTAATGAAGAAAAAACTAAGTCAAGCAGAACCAAAATCAATCTAGGAATTCTGTTTAACAAAAGATAGCAGACAATGAATTAGGATGATGTTCTCAAGATAAAAGACTGGCAAGATCAAACTAAGTTAATTCACCTTCTCATAACCTTATCAAAAACTAAACAGTGCACGAGGTTACTAAAGCAGTACTACTCAAAGCGAGATCTGCAAACCATTGCCTTAGCCATAGTCTTATGTGTATTGAGTGTAATAATGGAAAATTTTGGCCTCTGTGTGACGTTGAAAAAGCTTCTCTAGTTACTTATTTTATAAAAGTCTCGATGTATAAAACCCATACATTATAATTAAATAATAAAAAGAAAAATCATACGTTTTACCACAGATAGATTGAACAGCAATCATCTCAAAGAAACAGAGTAACCTTTGGTATCTAAGTGCTCAAAGGAGAAAGGCATTGTTAAAATTTAACTAGGTGATTATTGGAAAGGTGAAAAGTGCATGTCAACTTCTACTTGAAGTGTAGAACAACAGAGTAAATATATTTTAAGTCTTCTGTAACTCAGACCAGGTGACTTGTTTACATCCTCCCCACCCCAATTGATTCAGGCACAGGAGCAGGTTGCCTACCTGTAATACATGGTTATTAAAAACAACTTAGAGAAAAACTATTGTGAAACAGAAATTGACAGATAAAATAATCTTCTTAACTTTTTTGCTTGACATTTTACCCTAAGTAAAAGATGCTTCAATTTCTTCTTTCTGGTTTGCAAACATTTCCCAAACAAGATAATTTCCCCTGGCAAAATACAGATATGCATTTTCCAGTTTCTAGTCCTGCAAATTTACAAAACAAAATGGAAACAGTGACCAATTCAGAGAAACTGGGTATCATTTCAATATGTCCAGTTTTGCTTCACCCATTTTTAAACATTACTAAATTTGAATTTTTAAGAAATTTTTATTAATAAGTGAAATAATCAGACTGTTTTGTTTTTTGTTTTATGGGGATTTTTGACAAATTAACACATGCTTTTATTCAGGAGCTTGATAGTCAGAATTATTTTAGGTGGCACATATTTTATAAGAATATGATAAAAATTTACTTAGAAGTTCTTGAAAAGCTGAGATCATTTACAATAGAGTAATTGGGTTAAATTATAATCATCTCTCAGTTTTGAGTTTCAGATGGCATTGTTAACTTTCTCTTAATTATAGCCTTTCAAGCACATCATTATGGTATTATAATAATTTTGACAAGAAGTGATGATTGAGTAACTTTTTCAGCTAAAAATATATGAGTGAATCTAATGCACTTATGAATAATAAACTCACAAATTTGGCTGAGCCACATATATTGAAGACAGCTTCTATAAATGATCACTGCTAATGCAATCCTTAAAAATCACACACACACGCTTTTAAAATAACAACATAGGATATCAAACTTCAAAACATTTTAATTAGGTATTAAAATTATTCCAGGCTCTTAACACCCTCCAATAATCATGAATGAATGAAATCGAGAATAATGAGTGAGACCAAATAGAAGCCAAAATAAAATTTAGAGACTGAATGTCTAATCAAAAGGTAAAGTTTCTCTCTTCCAATTTCTTGCCCCTAATTCTACATAATCTTGACAAGTCTGATTCTTTATCCTTCCATCCTTTCACTGAGGGCTAATAAGTCTGGTAAGTGTTAATTTCTATTTCAGCCTAAAGTGAAAATGAGGCAATGGAAATACAATATTTGTGACTTAAAGGTTTATAAATAGTATCACAATTTAAATACTTTATTAATACCTGATTAAGGTTAGCATTTTTTTTATTGCATACATACTTTATTCAAAAGTTGTTTTTCTTTCTTTTTTTTTTAGTTGTACTTTAATTTCTGGGTACATGTGCAGATCATGCAGGGTTGTTGCACAAGTGCATACATAGTGTTTTTGTGAAAAGCGTGTATGGATTTCACAATTTCTCTAGTAATGATCATTAACAAAATAGAAAGACAAGTAAAAGGCAAAATATTTTACTCTGAAATGTCATTTCTGTTTGGTATTCAAAATAAATTGAGTAATCAGTGGTTATATTTAACACATTGTATTATTATTTCATCCAATGTTCTTCACTATTTTAATTGTAAATTAGCTTAGTTATATGTTGTCATGCAATTGTAAAAATTTAATATTGGGAAAGATATGCAAATTTCACTTATCTATATTTTTTAAATCTCTATTTGATATTTAGAACAGCTCTATGAGAATTTTTTTGCTTTGTGATTGACGAATATCTTTTCAAAATGTAGGTAATTTTTTCCACTTATTTCTGCATATTATTCTTTATCTGAAGTATTTTTGAGTCTTTCAATTGCACGAATCCTAAAATTATCTAAAAATTATTCTGTTTAATTTTTGAGGAGATTTACTACTGAAAGCAATTGTATAGAAATCCATGTAGGCTTCAAGATCATTCAATAAGCTTTTAACAGGGTATTCTGTGAATTACATGTTTTCTCAGTTGACCTTCAACATAATCTCACTATTTGCGCTACCCTGCTACCGTAACAAGAAGCCTGTGACATCTCTTTTTGAAATATGAGAATATATGAAATGATAAAAAAGACTAGAAATAAAATTAATTTGTTAATTTATTATATATTTATGAATATATAATTAACATTCATATATATCATATAACTGTTATAATTTACTAACTTAGTTTATATATATACATGTTATATATACACACATGTATTTACATGTATTATCATATCAGAATTTAAACTTTTCTTAACTCATTGGAGATTAACTATTTGTCTTTATATTTGAAGATTCTATAAAGTGGGAAGAACATTTTTGTTGTTTGGCTAAAAGTAAGGAACCATTTTTGTGACTAGTATCTTGTGTTGCCTCAGGAAATTCAAGTTAGAACAATAAATTGGAATAAAATTTATAGGTTTAAAAATACCTAAGTAAATCATTATCTCATACCTTCTAAAATAAAGCTTTAAAATTTAACTCAAAGAGTACATAATGCTTAATTTTTCAGAAACTAGATAGTAACTACACATAACACCTAATACGACTCTCATTTTTCTCTGTTCTCTACAAATGTGTATAGAAACCTATGTTCCACAGAAGGCCAGATTCAATCAATCTGGTATATAGTTTTGCCACTCTTTGAGAAGAAACTCAATATGCTATTCCATATGGAAGTTTTTAGCCAAGGAAACTATTTTATTCAATATTCACCACTATTATGTTTCTTTCTTCAACTCCTCCTACTTGATTTTAGTATTTTAAAGATTTTTCTCAACCTTTATACCTCTGCATTTCCAAAAATTTATATCCAGTATAGTGTAACATGTGAATTTAAAAATGAGAAAGTTGATAGTTATACCTGTATAGTGGCTAATTTTATACATCAGCTTGATAGAGTGACATTTTACAGAGTGCCCAGTTATTTAGTTAAGCATTATTTCTGGGTGTGTCCGAGAGGGCATTTCTGTATGAGATTAGCATTTGAATCAATAGATTCTAGATTTATATTGGGAGAACTTTGCCCTCCTCAGAGTGGGCATGCATTATTCAATTTATTGAGCTTCTAAATAGAACAAAAAGGCAGAGGAAGGAAGAATTTGCTCCCTCTGCCTGACTGCATTAGCTGAGACACTGGTCTCCTGTTCTCAAACTGGGACTTACAAGGTTGGTTTTCTGATTCTCAGGACTTTGGTTTCAAAGTACAAGTATGCCACTAACTTTCCGATTTGCATAATCATGTGAACCATTTTTTTTTACACCATATATTATGTGTAATATATTGTATGAGAAATGTACACACATGTGAACACACACAGCCCCAACATACATACTACATAGTTGGTTCTGTTTCTCTGGAGAAACATGGCTATTACATCACCTGAGCATGATTCTGTTTTAATTAAATCTCTATCTTTCAGAAGGTATTAACTTTTTCTAAAATATTTTCCCTAAAGTAACTTTACAATTGCATTTAAATATACCATGTCAAGCAGAAGTTTTCTTTTTGAATGTACTATCTCCTCTTTGCCATTACTCTTACGTTCTATCTATTTTTTGACTGTCATTATTTTGAATCGCTTAGGAATAATCAGTAACCACAAGAGAATTTTTATTGTCATAATAGGAGACAGAAACAAACATAATGTTTCTGCAATATGAAGACTTTAAATCCAACTCAATCCATTATCTAAGTCACTGTACTTCAGCAGCTATTTTCAGAGATCTCCAGAGACTTGTGGGGGTGAAAGGGCTATGTAAAAGCTGGAGACCTGAGCTATAAATAATTAGAATACGAAAGAAATCTGAGCAAAAATCCTCAATGTAATTATTAACCGTTAACCCAGAAAACAGCACCTGATGTCTGCCTTGGTCACAGCCTAATCCTCCTGGATCTCTGAATTATTCCCCCATCCCTGAAAAAATGCCAGATGTTGTTTTTGCTCAAGTGCCCTCATGATCTCTCTCATCCAATTACCTAAACAAAGTGCAATGAAAAATTCTCTAAATTAATATCTCAAATTAGCTTGAATTGGGCTTAGATAAAGACGTTCCAAAAAGCTTTCTCAGAAATTCAAAAGTTATAGTCTTCCTTTCTTTTTATATTTACCAAATTTTTCTTGAAATGATACTAAAAGTTACAGTCTCTAGCAGAATTTATACTATGTAATAGAACACAGTAGCACCATAAATGAGAAAGGTGCCAGAGTACGATTATTAAATGTATAAATGATTCTTTATATGTATAACTTAAAAAGTCCTATAGCTTCATTTTTAAAAGTTTGGTAAAATCAGGTAAAATAATGGTAAATATTAATGGCCATAAAACTTTACAGTGTTTTCATATATTTTGCATATTATTTAATTTATTCTTTATACTATTTCTGTGGTATGTTTTACCCACTATAATTCTTTCAAAAATAAACTAATACTCAGGGAACTTAGGTAAGTTGTTCATGGCAACAAAGTATAATATGATGGTTTACTTTGTGTGTCAACTGGATGGGGCCACAGGTGTCCATATCTTTGGTCAGACACATCAGACTCTCCAATACTTTCCACCTAGGCCAGGCAGTGAAAGGCAACTCCTGTCATTCACTGTAATGTGTAACCATTAGTGCAACAGCTACCTGGGCATCTCACCATCTCCATCTGTAAAATGGATAAGCATAGTCATTGGTGGGATGCCAAGGGAAAGAGGTGGAACACAAGTACACAGGAAACTACATTTTATAGCTTTTGTACAAGACTACTTTGGGAGCAAGAATATTTCTTCCAGCCAGTTTAAATGAATAATAGTACTACAGCACATGCAACACCAATTCAGGGTAATAAGTTTCTAATAAATCTTTCTGCTACTAAAACAATAAAATAAATATATATGTGTGTGTGTTTGCATGTTTGTGTGTCCTTATATGCATAATCTTTTAGTTCTGTTTTGCTGGAGAACTCTTACTAATACACATAGCTATTAAAAATTAGTACTAGAACATAAGCCTAGTTTCAAGTCTTTTGGTACCAAAACTGTGATTTCCCACCATGCCACAGTTCCTTCTGAACCATTGCTTCTCCTCCCATTAGGTTATATAAAACAATGGATAGCTCTACCTGTCTCAGGTTCTTCTCATGCAAAGGGAGAAAGTAATGGGGGAGAGAAAAGAAGCCAGCAAGGAAGGCAACAAAACTTACCTTTGTTAGTTCCTGTTATGAGTCATATGCTTTTCTCTGCTTTTTACTCAGACAACATAATTTCAGGAGTTCCCACATGGTGAGTCTACATTTACATGGTATGATTAACAACACAGAAACTGCTCAAGATTGGAGCAATGCCAAGATAATTAAATAATCAGACTGGGTGTAGTTATAAGACATTTATAGAAGCAGATCAGATAAACTGAAAATTCAACAAGCAGAATTAAATGAATTGCTATATCATAAATTACATTCCAAGCATTTCATAGCAATATCAAATCCAAACAGATAACAAGAGAATCAAATCTAAGTTGAGAATGGTTTTATTCACAAAACATCTAAGTATTTTTAATGATAATCAGATATGACAGAAATGAGAGGTCCATTTTAGTAATAATAATAAATAATGTTTTATAGATAGGCAAAATTTAGACACAGAATGAGAATTAGATTTTTACACAATGCCTAGGGCTGTATACAGTCTGATTAGATGATTTGATTGAGAGATATGACCAAAGAACTAAATATAATTGCCATTTTCCTTATCTACATGGCACAGCCACACTGACTCTCTGTTCCTTTAATAACAAAGCTCATTCTTGATATCATTCTCAATAGTCCTATTTGCTGCCTGGATTTCCCTATTCCTTGAAATTCTGTTTAACCCTTTCTTGTCATTTAGATTTCCTTTGAAATGTCACCTGGCAAGAGTTCATTCCAGATCTCTAACCAACCACTAGTAATTCTCTATGCATCAACCTATTATAATCTATTGCTTAGCTCTTACTATCTTTTTTCTTGCCTGTGGATTTTTTTTTTATACATTTTACCTACGAATAGCCCAACCTTTTCCTTTTTATGTATTGCTTCATTTCCTGCTTTTAGAAGATTTATACTCTGTAGTTGGGTAGTCAACAAACATATTTCCAATAGTATTGCTCAGCTTAATAAGTTGAACTGACTCTCCTATTATTATAAAACATGTGTGCTATAAAAAATTAAACAATCACATAAAACCTATTATGATTTCTGCTTTTATGAAACTCAACATTTTTTGAATGTTTGATACTAAGGACATAATTCAGTTTTGTGTTTCCTAATTTAAAAAACAACAGATTTTAGGATTTTATTCTCAGAAGCACCTTCATATATTTTACTGCTATTCTTTCATATTACCATGGAAACAGTACCTATTTTTATACAGTCAACAAATATTTGGTTCATGAATAAGTGTTTTGAAATGGCAACATGAAGAGCTCCATGGAAATCTTCCATGAAACTGGTGCAATTATATATGTTAAGAAAAGGACAATGTTAAATCTACGGATATATTTCTAAGAGTGTACAGCAGATGAGGAAACATTTATTCAAGAAAATCTACTAAAAACCAGTAAAAGCAGTGGAGTCTGTGATATTAGAACTATGATCTACTATGTCACTCCCAGCAGAGTGTGCCTTCCATTCCAGGTGAATATAATTAGCAACACAGGGCACAGGTTATTCTATCTCAACTACTAGCTGTGAGCTCTGGCAACTTTGTGTGAGAGGTAGGACATCAATATTTTTTATTTTGTCCTTCATCCTTTATATTCCTGTTTTGGAGACTAAATTTTGTTCGACTTTTCCTTAGATATTGGTTTCTGTCTTCTTCCACCCCTCCCAAACCTGTGGGACAGAGGGTCTACCTTGAGAACACTTTTTGAGGATACTGAGATCCTGATTGCTTTCACATTGGCTCATTTATAGGATGATGGTTCAATGCTGGAAGAAGCAACAAAAGAGCAGAAATTTCAATCAAAAAGAAGCAAGACACTGTCCTTGCTTCTAGATCCAGAGATGTGACCTGAATTTTTTTCCCCCCCCAGTGGGACAGTCAGTCCATACAAAATGAGCTCAGAAGCTTTTCCTGAAAGAATTGACTTTATGTAAAATAGAGTGTAGGGAACTTCAAACCTAAGAACATGCTAAAAAATTATGAAGTTTTCAGTGGGAAGCAATTTAGAGGATACTAATAATTTCATTAGAGATATAAGTTAAATTGCAGACCAATGGGCTTATCAGAGTAACAAAATAAATAAACAGTAAGAGCACTCCAAAGATCAGAGCAAACCAAAATGTTGAACTCAAAAACTATTCATACAAAGGATTCCAAATTTAACTGCACTAACCTGTGGAGAATTTATGCCCAGGACACATTAAAAACAGTAGAATAATGAGCTGGCAATTAGAGGATATTAACATTTGGTTGTGGAATCAAAGAAAACCCTACTAAAACAACTGTCATCTCAGGCTAGTTGTGTACATATCCAAGGCAGTGAGATTTAAGGAGCAACATCAGAGGCTTTAAATGGGTGGAGGGAGAAAAGGAATAGACTATACTAAAATAATCTGTCTAGTCATTAAACAAATAATCAAATGAATAGCAAAAACAAGCTTCAGAGGGAGGAGAACAAACAGTGAATAGGGTTATTACAATATATCATCTAAAATTTTCAACTTTCTGGAAAAAATTATGGGACATTCAAAGACACAAAATTTTGGCCCACATAAGGAAATAAGTTTGAACAAAAGCAACAGCATGTGAGAATGGTTAGATATTGTATTTAACAGAGAAAAACTTCAAAGTAGCCATTATACATATATTCAAAGAAGCCAAATAAATGATGCTTTAAAAAGTAAAGGAATGTATGATGATAAGATCTCATCCAATAGAGAATATCAGTAACAATAGTTATAAAAGGAACCAAATTGTAATTCTGGGGTTTAAAAGCTCAGAGACTGAAATGAAAAATATCACCAGAATTGATCAACAGTGGACTTAAACTTGAAGAAGAAAGAATCAGTAAGCTTGAAAAGTAGGTTGATAGAGATTATACAATCAAACTGATAGAAAGAAAAGAGAATGAATAAAAGTAAATGGAGCCTCATATAGATATGGGGCACCATTAGGCACAGTAATATACCTTTAATGGAATTACTACAGATTAGAAGAAAGAGAAGAATTAGAAAACAATTTTTAAAAGTTGAAAAACTTTTCAAATTTGATGAAAGTCATGAATACACAAATTTAAGGAGCTCACTGAACACCAAGTAATATAAAAACAGAGACACACACAGACAAATCATAGAAAAGTACAGAAAGTCAAAGGGCAAAATTTTGACAAGAGCAAGAGAAAAATGTTTCTCATTTACTAAGAAACTCCAATAAGATTAAACAACTGACTCCTTATCATAAAAATGGAGGCCAAAGGAATTAGGATAGAGTAATATGTTTAAAGTCCTGAAAGAAAATACTGTAAACCAAAAATTTTACCCAGCAAAATTCTCTTTCAAAAATAAAAGAAAAAATTGTAACATTCACAGGTAAACAAAAACTGAGGAAATTTATTACTAGCAGATACAATTACAAGAAATACCAAAGGATGTTCTTTAGGTCAAAAGCAAGCGACTCCAGAAAACAGTTCAAATCTACATAAAGAGGAAAACAAAAACCAAAGTCCTCCAGCAAAAAGTAATTATGGAATTATGAAACATTGCATATATGCATATGTCTTCTTATTTTTTCTTCTAATGATCTTTAAAAGGAAGTATATAAAACTACACACACACACACACACGAATATATAAAAATAAAATTGTATTGTTTCAGATCTGTGTCCCCTCCTCAAAGCTTATGTTGAATCATAATTCTCAGTACTGGAGGTGGGGCGTGGTGGGAGGTGACTGAATCATGGGGGTAGTTTCTAATGATTTAGCCTCCATCCTCCTAATTCTATCTTGTAATAGAATCCTCACTAGATCTGATTGTTTAGAAATGTGTGGCACTTGCCCCCATTTCTCTCCCTCTTGCTCCAGCCATATCAGACGTGCCTATTTCCCCCTTTGCCTTCTGCCATGATTGAAAGTTTCCTGAGGCTTCCCCAGAAGCAGATGCCAGCAATAGGCTTCCTGCACTGCCTGTGGAATCATGAGCCAATTAAACCTTTTTTCTCTATCAATTACCCAGTCTCAGGTATTTATAGCAGTGCAAGAACTGATTAATACACCTACAAATAAATTGTGTGGGATGTAAATTATTTTGAAGTAGGGAATGACACTGGGTCATAACACGTATCCACAAAAATAAATAAAGAAAACCAGAAATAGAATATAAGAAAGTTAATATTATCATCTATATAATTATACACTTGCTCTCCTCTCTTCTCCCACTTGTTTAAAAGACATAGAATTATATAAAGTAATAATAACACAAAGGTGGGGAAAAGAGAATAGAGTTATATTAGTATATTTTTTCAGGACCTCAGTAGAATTAGGTTAGTCTAAATGTGAAGTATCAAAGATAAGATATATACTGTAAGCCCTAGGACAACTACTAAGAAAACAGCTAAAAAAACATAGCAAACAAATTGAGTTAATTAATATGTTTAATTAGGAAATATTACTTAATGTAATTAAAAGGAGTAAATAAAGGAATAAAAAAGACATATAGAAAACAAAAAGAAATTCACAGACATAACTCTTACTATATCATAAAACATTAAGTGAGAATAGGCTAATAACTACAAATGACATAGATTGTCAGAGAGATTTAAAAGGTATACGATCCAACTATATACTTATTACAGGAGACAAACTTTGGATTCGAAGAGAGATTATGAAAATATCAATTATAAATAATGTGGAATAGCTGTACAAAATTTGGACTCTAAATCAAGTAAATGTTACTAAGAAAAAGAGACATATTACATAGGGATAAAAGTGTAATCTATAAGTTGGATGTAACAATCAGACCCCTACAGAATAGGGCTCCCTCCCTAAAAAAATAAAAATTAAAACTGACAAGAAGAAATAAATGACAATTTAAAAAATAGACACTTGAACACTTCCAATAATGGCTAGAACAACTAAGCAGAAGATTATCAAAGAAGTAGAGACATCAACAATACTCTAAACCAACAAACATTTATAGAATACTGCACCAAACAATGGCAGAATACAGTTTTCTCAAGTGTACCTGAAACTTTCTCCAAGAGAGACAGTATATGAGCCATTAAACAAGTCAAAATAAATGTTAAAAAATTTAAATGACACAAAGTATGTTGTCTGGTCATAATAGATTGCACATAGAAATCAGTAACAGAAATTTGGTAATCCCATAAATATATGAATACAAGATAACGTATTCTTAAATAACTAAGAGGCCAAATAAGAAATCACAAGGGAAATTAGAAAATACTTTGAGATAAATAAATTTGAAGGTACATCAAACCAAAAATTATTAGATAGAGATAAAGCAGTGCTTGAAGGAAAATTTATAGTTGTAAATATCCACATAAAAAGCAAAGAAGATTCCTAATTAGCCTAAATTACACTATGAGAGACTGAAAAAATAAGAGCAAACTAAACCCAGATCAAAAAGAAGACGAAAAAATACATATTAGATTGAAAATTAATGGAATAGAGAATAGAAAAGCAACAGGGAAAATCAATAAAGCCAAAAATTGGTTCCTTGAAAAAAATTAACAAAATAAGCAAATATTTAGCTATATTGACATACACACAAAGTGAGAGAGAATATTGAAATTACTAGAAATGGAAAGGAAATAGCACTATCTTATAAAAATGTATATATTATTTATAATTATACATCTTAAGTATACATTAATAAATATATGTATATTATGAGCAATTTCATGGCAATGAAATAGATAACTTAGATGCAATGGATAAATTTCTAGAAAGACACAAACTACCAAAACTGATGCAAAAAGAAATAGACAACTGAATAGACCTGAGCAAGTAAGAAAGATAAATTATTCGGTTCACCTTGTGAGTGTTGAGAGTCTGGGTCTGAGTGAAAAAAGAAAAAAGAAAGTTAAATTATTAATAAACAATAGCTACCTTCACAAATAAAACATGTTAGATGGCTCATTGGTTCATTCAATCAAACATTTAAATAATTAATAGGCCAGGCATGGTGGCTCACTCCTATAATCTCAGCACTCCGGAAGGATGAGGCTGGCAGTTCTCCTGAGCTTAGGAGTTTGAGACCAGCCTGGGTAACAGAGGGAGACCCTGTCTCTCCAAAAAGTTAGCCAGGTATGGTGGTGCATGCCTGTGGTACCAGCTAGTTAGGGGGGAGGAACACCTGAGACTGGGAAGTCGAAGATGCAGTGAGCCATGATTGTGCCACCTTACTCCAGCCTAGGTGACATAATGAAACCTGTCTCAAATATATATAAAGATATATACAAATTCCTCACAAACTTCTAAAAAAAATAGAAGATGAAATGCTTCCAAAGTTATTCCACATTGCCAGCATTAATCCTAATACCAAAGCCAAACAAAAACATGAAAAGAAAAGGAAACAACAGACCAACATCTTTTATGAATATAAATGAAAAAAAAAAACCTTAAAAATATATCAGCAAACTGAATCCAGTACCATAGAAAAAGAATTACTCACTATGATCAAGTGACATTTATCCAGGAAAGCAAAAAATGTTTCAGCATGTAAAAATCAATCAATACCACATTAATGGAATGAAGATAAAAAAACAGATGATTTGCCTCAATTTATGCAGAGAAAGCATTTGGCAAAATCCAATACTGCTTCATAATAAAAACACTCAACAAACTAAGAACAGAAGAGAAATTTCTCAACCTGGAAAAAGGCATCTACAAAAAACCTCCACCTAGCAATATACTTATTAGTGAAAAACCAGTAAACTTTGCCTCTAAGATCAGGAATAAAAACAGTATGTCCACTCTCACTATTTCTCTTTGACTTAGGATGGGAAGGTTTAACAAGGGCAATGAGACAAGAAAAAAAGAAGCATCTATATTAAAAATGAAGAATAAAACTACTTCTATTCACAAATGCCATGATCTTGTGCATAGAAAATCCTTAAGAATCTACTTTGTGGGTTTTTAACTTTTAAAAGTAATAAATGAGTTCAGCAGAGTTGCAGAAAACAAGATTTAAAAATCAACTGTATTATGTAAACTAGATCGAAAATCCAGAAAAAAATTAAGAAAACAATTACATATGCAATAGCACCAAAAGGTAAAATTCTTAGGAAAAAATTTAGTAAAATAAGTGAAAATGTCATAATGTACTCTGAAAACTGCAAACACTGCTGAAAGGTATTACAGATGTTCTAGATAAATAGGAAGCTATCCATGATCAAGAATCAGAAGACCTGATACTGTTAAGATAGTGGTACTTCCCAAAATGATCTAGAAGTTTTATAGAATCCCTATCAGAATCCTAGCTGATTTTTTGTAGAAATTGGCAAGAGGATCCTAAATTTATATAGAAATTTAGGGGACCCAGTATAGTTGAAACGATCTAGAAAAGAACACAGTTGGAGTACTCATACTTCTAACATACTTCCAAAATAGTGAGGTACTGGCATCAGGACAGACATATAGATCAATAGAATAAAATGAATAGTCAAGAAATATTCCAATACATCCATGGTCAATGATTTTTTTTTTTTACAAGGGTGAGTAGACCATTTCATGGAGAAAAGATGGTCTCTTTAATAAATGGCTTTGGGACTACTGAATATATAGATGCAAATTAATGGACTTGGATCCTTATCTCACACCATGTACAAAATTAACTTAAAATGAATCACAGACCAAAATGTAAGAGCAAAAATACTGGAAGTAAATTTTTAGGATCTTGGATTTTGCAATTTTTTTTTTTTTTTAGATTTGACACTGAAATCACGAGCATCAACAACAAAATATCAAATAAACTGGGAGTCATCAAAATGTACACTATGACCACTATTAACAAACTTTCCCAAAGATGATGTACCACTGGCCAGTGAGCACATGAAAATATGCTCAAACTCATTAGTCAGGAGATGAATGCAAGTTGAAACCACAAGAAATAACATTTCACACCCCTGAGGTTGTCTATAATCAAAATGACAGAAAATAAAAAGTATAAACAAAGACATGGAGAAATTGGAACTCTCATAAAATACTGGTAGAAATATAAAAATAGTACAGCCACTTTGGAAAACAGACAGTTTTTCAAAAAATTGAACATAGAATTATCAATGGACCCAACAATTCCACTTCTAGCTATATCTCCTACCCCCAAGTGAAAACATATATGCATGTAAAAACTTGTACATGAATGTTTAAAGAAGGATTATTCAGAATAATAAAAAAGTGGAAACAAATATCAAGCAACTAATTAATGGATAAATAAAATAAGTTTATACAATGGAATACTGTTAAGCTATGAAAAAGTGAAATATTCATACATGTTTCAATATGATGAACCTTGAAAACATTATACAGAGTTGCCAATCACAAAAGATCACAAATAATGTGATTTCATCTCTATGAAAATTCTGAATAGGCAAAGTTACAGAGAAAGCAGCTTAGTGGTGGTCTGACTCAGAAATAATGGAGTGATAAACAAAGGCTATAGGCTTTCATTTTAAGGTGATAAAAATTCTCTAAAATTATGATAATGGTTATATAACTCCGGGAATTTTTCATTGCACACTTTAAATGGTTACATTGTATGTTTTGTGAACTAGCACAACAAAACATTCAGTATATCAAAAAATATGTGTGTGTATACTCTATCCGTATATACATGTGAGACTTTCTATACGTTTATATCGACTTTGAGAATGAATGCAGTGGTCTAACAGGTCCATGCATTTGATACCCACATCTTCAGTTTTCTAACTGAAATAGGCAAAATTCTTTATCACTAATGAGAATTGGAGAGTTATACTACCCACTGGATACCCACTAATGTAGGTATTGATAAATTAGCATTCTTTTACTAATTAGAGAATAGTAAGAACCCACACTTGTCCACATCCCAGTTCTGTGTTGACTGGTTGGAGTATTTACAGAGTACAGAGAAGAGATTGATAGAATTCATGGAAGTAGCAAAGCACAAAAAAGAAGATGGGCTACTAAATATGCATATATAATATGTAATGTAGTTGACAGCAAGGTTTATTCTGAATTGCTTCTCCTGTCTGTAATTTATGTTATTGTTATAGAGTCAAGTCTGTAAGGTTCAGCTCTTTATCACCTTAGGATAAATGTTCCTTCAAAAAAGACATCTATCCCTCTGCCTATTTGTAAATAGACTCTTGTCTGCCTATCTAAGCCCACAGAAATTTGGCTACCTCCAAATAAGTTTCTGGTGATCCCTAGGTTAAAAATATCCTCAAGCAAATCTGAATCTTACTTATGCTCAGAGAACACATACATGTGTGTTTTTGTCCACGTATATATGGACAATGTGTGAGTATATATACATAAATACACACACATATATCAGGGATGGGGGAAGAGAGAGAAAGTAGATGACAAGTCTTCCCCTTGAGTAGTATGTTATGTTGTTTGATTTTAGCTACACACTTGAATATAATAACATATTCCTAAAAGTAAAAATACGACTTCTGAATTTGGTTTCCTATTCATGAGACATTTTTGTATCATCCATCAAAATACCATATTATCATCATGTACAACAAAATAGTTTCAGAAGTAAAGATTTTGGTTCTCAAAGAATAATGATGAAGGCAGAAAAAAATTAAATAATTTGTTATTGGCCTGAATCATAAACAATTTCAGATAATAAATATTCATCTTATCAAATGGTATAGAGTATTAATATACATTCTTCATTGTCTTCAAAAAGCCACTGAAATAATTTATAAACTTTAAGAAATTTATAACAAAGAGTATACTTAGAGATTACACTTGCAATTATTTTGCCTTAGTTAATTAATAATTTTTCAGTTTGAAATTTTTTTGTTTTGTTTTTAGGAATAGCATTGTGAAATATTTTCTGCCTAATTGCATGGATCTTTGTGGTATCTAATTGTATTTTCAGGCAGGACTTTTAAAAACGACATTGTCTACTATGAAAACTCATTGTTCTGGCATTTTTTCAAAACTTTTAATGTCATACTTCAAATAATTTTTGGAAAAACAGTTTTAGTTTCATTTCTAAAAAAATAGTAAGGTATAAAATGTCTTCTCATAGTACTTATATTTCATAATTAACAATTTGCGAATATTTTCAAGAAATGCCACTGACACAATTTTCAATAAGAATAGCACATGTTTATAATGAATAGATTGGAGCTGACAATTTTATTGAAGCCTTATGACAAAAAAAGCACAAAATAAAAGAGTGAAAAATATTCTGTTGACTATTACAGAGGAGGGAAAAGTGGCATCCTTCATGCTTCGTGGTTCTTAGGCTTGCCTATACATTAAATAGACATGAACAGATTAACAGGAAAAAAATTATATTTAATTATGTACATATGCATCTGAGTCCCACAAGAATATGTAACATAAAGAAGGACCACAGATGATTAACATTTATAAAGCATCCTGAGCTACAAAAAGCAATAGAGGCTTGGGTCTTCTGTGAGGTGGTAAAGACAAGTTATGGGAAAGTTAGAAGAGAAAATACATGGTGAATAAGGATTGCCTTGTTATGCAGATAAAAAGTCTCCCACGTGACAAAAGCTGTCTGGGAGCAGCCCATTATGTTCCTGATGGAGAAGACACTTTTACAAATGCAAGTTTCCTGACAGAGATAGTTTACAAATGCAGGTTGAGTTCACTGGTTGAGTGAAAAATTTTATGAGTAATTTTATGAAATTTTATGAAAAATATATGAGTAAAATTTTTCACTCATATTTTTTCACTATATGTAATATATAATCATTTTTCACTATATTATATATAATATATAGTGAATATATTAATATATAATATAATATATTATATATAATATATAGTGAATATATTAATATATAATATAATATATTATATATATGTTAAATATATGTATAATATATATAATATATATATATATATATTCAAAAGGACAGTTTTTCAGAGATACTTCCGTGTCTGCAGGTTCTAAAAATAATATGAATAATGTGCTTAAAATATGCCAAAAATGTTTATATTAGGTTGAAATATTCTGGTCTCCAGTTACATTTTGGGGTGGTGTGTTCTGAGCTGTAACAATATGATAGACTAAAAATACTGAATTTACATTGAGTTTTGGGAAATGAACACACATTTAAGCATTATTGATAACATCAGGTTAGAACCTTTCATTTGCTGTTTATAGAACAGTGGTTTAATCTTTTTTTATTTCCTCTGAGGAGAAAGGCAGGGTTTGGAAGTCAGTAAAGATGGACTCCATTGATAAAATCTTCTCTTCTACCAGTAAAAAAGAAAAGAAAAATGAGAAAAATGTCCGTGATATTATTATATATACATATTGGTTTTTATCACAGATCCTGGCTTATAACTCCTGTAACCTTTGTTATTTTCTAAGTAACTAAAACAATAAGAGTGTCTTTTGTTAAAGTATTTGGCCTTTTGTCCTTGTTTCCTGAGGCAGCTTTGGAACAACTTCAGAGAGATAAAAGTGAAAGACTATCTTTTGTTATAACATTGGGATGCTCTAGACCTCAGAATCAGGCTTCAGAAACAGAATTTCTTTCTCTTTGACCTTCTTCTGCCCTTCTTTCACCTGCTCCTTTTTGCTGTAAGTCAGACCACAGAAATTACAAATATTCCCTAATTTCCCCCCTGCCTTTCTGTTTTGGAGCTGGCCATAAAGAAATTCTCTGATCTACCCTGTCTGATTACAAGTCATGAAATCCTCATTTCAGAAGGGGTTCTTCCCCATACCCTGGAGGAAAAGATGTTGCACAGAGAGGCCAAAAAAGAATCTGAACAGATAGAACTTGCTGGGTTTCCCCATTCTGCTTATTTGTATTAGATCATACCCTTTTTGTCCAATCACATTTCTACCCTGTTATCTACCCATACTTTGATTAGGTCTATGCAATGAAGGTTCCATAAAAGGCCCAAGAGAATGGTACAGGGAGCTTCCAGATAACTGAACACATTAAGGTTCCTGGAGAATGGTGTACCCAAAGAGGGTATGGAAGCCCTGTGACCCTTCTCCCGTATTTTTCTCTCTGCATCTTATCAGGTGTAGCCCTTGTAATATCCTTTATAATAAACTGGTGAACGTAAGTGTTTCCCTGAACTCAGTGAGAGATTCTAGCAAATTAATCAAATCCAAGGAAGAGGTTGTGAGAACCCTGACTTATAGCTGGTTGGCCAGAAACACAAAATAACCCAAGGCTGGTAATTGGTATCAGAAATGGACTGAGTTCTCAACCTATGGGGTTGAATGCTATCTCCTGGTAGATAATGTTGAACTGGAGAACACCCAGCTGGTGTTCACTGCAGAATCAATTACTTGCTTGCTGGTGGGGAGAAATTCCCACATATTTGGTCCCAGAGGTGTTCTGTGTTGATTGTTGTAGTGTGAGAGCAGAGGAGAAACAGTTTGTTTTTTAACTCAGCATTATACTTCACTTCAGGGTAATTCTTCCTTTTCATCACTTGTCTTTCTGAAAAATTTTATGTAATACATATTTAGATTTCTTCAGGTTTGAATAAAATCTCAACATTTTATAATTCTCCACTGCAAGTCTTGTGAAGATCAGTAATACTCTTCTCACAATCAAAACTCAAAGGTCAGTTTTCAGTCTTGCTTTTTTCGTGTTCCACAGTTAGAACACTATTGAGTGGTTATTGTAATCATTCCTTTCCTGGTCTCCATGGTGATTTTCTGTTTTCTGTCTATCTGTCCACTTACCTATTTAGCTAGCTAGCTAGCTGTTATTTTACCAACATCTTTTCTTGCTCTTTATCTTTTTCACAGATTTTGTACTCCAGATATATGAAACCACTCACATCTATCAAGCCTTGCTTACACTTATTTTTTGGCAATGTACTTATCTATAAGCCTTAAAGCAAATGGCAATAAAGGTTTTACTGCTTCTGTAACTTTGTTTCCTAAAATTCCACACATTTGGAAATGTTTCTGTAGTAGTAATTCAATGCAATTATTATTGTAATGCTGTATTGATTTTTTTAAATCTCCAGGACCTAATATATGGCCAATCACATTTAAAAAAGATCCTTTGAAAGGATGAGTGGGTAGGCTGATGAATGACTCAACTAGTCAACTAGTTTACAAACTGGGATATACATATTTATGTATGTGTTTGTAGATATGCATGTATATTTATACATATATATATACACACACATACACATACACACACACATATATAATCTTTTATTAGGTTCTTTATTTATACTATCTACCCTTCTTCACCTTGCTCTGTGGCCATGTGACTGCATCAGGCTCTCTGAACCTCTGACTTTCAGATGTGTATTGATAGGAGATTAGAGAAAGAGAGATGAGTATGATTAGGGTGGTTAAACCCACCTTAGTTTCCTTCTAACAGAGCTACTGTGGTCTGAAGGTTTCCCTTCTGAAGACAAACCCTCTCTCAGAGGCCATTTCCTATAGGAGGATCACAGGCCACCGGTATTTGGTTATTGGCCTTACCCCCCTCCAAAAAAAGATAAGCTTTCTTGGGTCTTTATGACAGCAGATAGTTTTACAGCTTTGAGGAAGGCTCCTACCAATAGCAGGCCCCTACTTCTACAGAGACTGAGAGATAAGGGGTATTTTTTATTTTTATTTTTGATAATTACATTTCAAAGGGATTGCCTTCAGGTAATTGAGAAAGATAATCCTGGGCTGTACACCTGGCAAGGAGGCTTTTTAAAGGATTTGCATCTCAAATGGGCAGAGGAAAAATACTGCAGTTACAAATGTTCTAAAGTAAATGTTCTGAGAAAGAGAGGTAAGGTCTCTGTGGTTAGGCCATCTGAATTCAACAGGTGACTATGTGGGAGGGGAGGATGCCTGCCTAAAGTTTAGTCAAGATGAGAGAAATGTTAACTCTGTCTTGGCCAGCAGAATTTAACTGGAAAAAAATACAAAAGATGCCTTAGAGAGAGAGGATGGCCCATAACAAAGTCACGCACAAGCAACTAAAAAGAAGCACTGTAAGTCTGAAGCATATGGTGTGAGAACAAGTGTTTTGAGAGGTGAGGTTGTATCAGTTTTTATAAGCATATTGGTAATAGTCTGATTTAGCTAATGAAAAAGAAATTAAAAAAAAAAACTAATGAAGACACACATTTATAACAACATAGAATCAAAACCAGAAAAAAATTATTCCACTGAGGCTAAGAGTTTATAGCTAAAAATTTTATTAATAAAAGGGTGAGCAAGCAGTGCCAAGGTTGAGGGCATAGAAGCAATTATGTCCTCAATTAAAAGTCTATTTTTGGCCCTCAAGAAAGAAATCTTTATAGGGCAGTGGAGATAGAATCTGTAAGAGATGATGAAGTGAGTAAATGACATTTGAAAATATAAATGTAGACTATTTTATAGAACTTTCAAGAAGTCTGGCAATGAAGAGAAAGAAAGGTTACTATGTGATTCTTTATATTAAATGACATTTTAGAAATATTTGCTTAATGTGTATTAGGATAGCTTCGATGGCTTGACTTTGGGGGGATTTTCCCCCCTCTTTGTTTATTCAGTCTGCTTGATTGATCTTCACTTCACATGGGTTTATTCCATTTTGATCCTCAATTGTCTGAACTAAACTCTTGCTAGACCCATCTGCTCTACGCCTTGATCTTTGGCCTGTCTCATACTGCTGGCTTACCTGTTTGTAGTTTCAATACGTGTTAGGATGTCTCTGAACCAATTGGGAACTTCTCATCAACACCATAGTTTGAATTTACATAGAAGCAAAGCTTATGAAGATCCTTGATATATTTCTCAAAGCTGAAGCATTGAAAAGGATCACATTTAAAGCTTTGAGTTTGCCACAGGTAATTTGAAAATATCATTTCCAAAAAACTATGCTCACTGTGGGACTAAGATATTAGATTTCAGCGCGGTAGTGATTTACAGGTAAAAGACCAAGTTGGACGCAAAAAGAATGTACTGAGCAGTAAGATGTTAGAAACTTAGATGGACAGAGATTAGCAGAAGAGAGAAGGAAAACAAAGCAATTAGATGGGAGGGAGATGAAATGTGTGGCAATGCAGAAGTATGCCTTGGAAATCTCAGGGTCTTGTAGTTGCCGTTGCTGTTTTGAGAGCTTCAAGGAAAATGTGCAAATGAGAAGTGTGTTAGTCAGACAGAGAGTCACTAAAATAAATCATTATCTTTTATCTTCTGGATATATTGTCTAGTCACATAGATCTATGTTAGAAAAAAAGTTACATCATACTGTTTAAGAAGTATTATTTTAAAAGTTTTATCTAAGAAAGCTGTTTCTACTTTTGCGTATTGCTTTGTAGTTCATTTTCCAAGAAAATACTTTAAATATGTATGTATTGCTTTATTTCAAATGCTTGTATAAAATGATAATTATGCTTAGCTATATTAATCCATTATAACATATTACAACTTTATTATAATATCATAATAAAACTACAAGCAATGAAATTGAGTTTTAGTCTGATAGATACCATATACTCAAGAATGATAAACTAGAGTTAACATACTATTTATTGATAACTAAATACATATTAGTAGTATACTTACTTGTAAGCCATTTTTGTTTTTATTTTTTACAAAGGAAAGATTTATGTGTTTCTTTGTAGCTAACACTAACAGCTGCAGGGGGAAAGAAGAAAGTTCTGCTTGGCCCTCTGCAGGTTTGCTGAAAAATCAACCCACACCAAACAGATAAATTAGAGAAAAGGCATACTAATTTATTTAACATGTATACGTGAGAGCTTTCAGAATGAGGACACAGAGATACAGGGGAAATAGCCTATTTATTTGCTTAGGTTCAACAAATTGTGGACAGCTGTGAAGATATATGATTGGATATAAAGTGTATGATCTAATGTTAATAGGCAGAGGAGAAGCCCAGTGTGGGCCTGTCTGTTTAGATTCTTTTTGGCCTGTCTATGCCTTTCTCCTTTCTGAGTGTCAGGCAGGACCCTCTCTGGAACTGGGGTCTTACGACCCACAGTCAAAGAAAGTAGGTCAGATAATTTCTTCATGGCCACTTTTTACACAGAAAGATGGAAGGAAATTAGAGTAATATTTTTAGGTTTTATGGTTATCTTTGGGGAAAAGGAGTTCTGGTTTCAACGGCCTGCCCTAGGGAAGAGGGTGTCTAGTTTCTACAGCTCCTCAGGGGAGAATGGGACTGAGAAACAGAAGAACAGGAGAAGGTCAGAGAAAAATGTTGACTTCTGAGATTGCTTCTGAGTCCTTCATTTTAGGGTATTGTTTTCTGAGCCCCAACTCAGCATAGCATGGATTCTCAACAAACTTGCAAATAGCATAAAATTATCTCCTTAAAATAATCTGCTTATTTAATGTTATGTAATAGGATAAGATTTAAAAGTCTTAAAATAATTTTGCATTTCTTTGGTTGTTAAAGTACTATTTTTTAGTACTTGTTTTAGAAGTTTCTCATCTAGAATATCAATTACATGAGCTTTAAATTTTCTGGCTTTACTACAAAAAAACAAAACAAAACAAAACAAAATACCTGATGAGTCAAGGAAGTTAATATAGAGTGAATATTTTCTTAGAAATAGATGCATATTCTGTTTAAATATCTACATAATAATGTCAGTTAGCATAGGGTAACTAAAAAAACGTAGTCCTCAAAATCTCCTGGGCTGAGAAAACACAATTTTATTTCTCATTTGTGGGAAACCCAATACATTTGGTCCTTGTGTGGCTTTTGTACACAACTGTTTGCCAAGCTCTGACTCAGGGAGACCCCACCTTGTATAGTGTCTGCTATTTCTAGGGCCATGAAGAGAAGAGAGTGTGATGAAGATTACTTTTGGTCAGCTCTGGGAGTGGCACACAATTCTGCCACACATATTCCATTAGCCAGAATTATGTCTTATGGTCCCACTCAGAAGCAAAGAGTCTGCAGAATGTGTTTGTGTATGTCTAACAAGCAGAGGAAAACCAAATATTGATAAATACAATCAATTCCTATCCCAGTAGTAAATCATTACTTTCTTATTAACTTTTTATAAATATAAATTATTTTATTTTGATATCTGTGTTCAGTGTACAATTATTTGAAGGTATTATATTACCTAACAAAAAATTTAAAGTAAAATAATTTAAGTACAGTAATGCACACAGTAAATTTAGACTTAGTATTTAAATTCAGCAAGGCTTATGCTCAATTCTAGATCACTATGTTTAAGGTCTAAGAGTAAAATAGAGCAGCAATTACAACACAAACTTAAGTATTTTGGCTGGCAAGAAAACATATACCCTATATTTACATGTAAGTTATTATAGTTTAAAAGTGTTTGGGAAAATAGGTTCAAAATAGGTAAAGATTTTATAATGTATAAGAATGGAGAATTGAAATAATTATTAAGTTTTCTTAAAGACAAAATTGATGATTGAAATTTAATTCTCGTCTACATTACGACCTAAATTTACCTTTCTTTTCATTTTGATTTATGTTAAACAGCCTACCTAATAAAATGTTATATCACACATTTCTTTTTTCTAAAAATTTCTTAAAATAATGTACTCTCATTTATGTAATCAGTAAACAGTCTTAATATTGCTGTTCTCATAATTTTTCTGATTGCTGCTTATTATTTAATGAAACTTTCAATATTAGTAAAACATTGCTCCAAATCTTTCATGTAGAGCTATTATTATACCTGTTTATTCTTCTGCCCATGAAGCCTGTCAAAATGCAAATTGCTTTCTCTGACCAAAAGTACAGCAGGAGCACAGCCTGGCTCCTTTTTACACAAAACCACCAACAGATTTGTTAACAGCTGTTCTTGGGGTCTGTGCACATAATGGAAACTTTAGAACCCTGGAGGGCCCATGGTTTCTTCTGTCTGCAGCACAGGAGTCATTTAACAGTAGGTGACACTTTTGGCAATGTATAATTAAAGGGCTTGTTTTAGCAAAATTACACCCTGTGTAACACATAATAAAAGAGAAGGGGGAAGGAAAGGTAATAGGCCTGGGTATACAATTTAGTTTGTAGCAGAGAATGAGCACAGTTGGGGAGCTTGACTATTTTTGCTTTGATTCCTGAGGTTATATTAAGAAAAACAAATCACTATGTTTCTACTTTATTCAGGTGACAAGTGGATCAGTAAGATAATTAAAAATATCTTTACTTCCTTATTTGGCTAATTGAGACTAGCAAAGATTATAAACTGGAAACCAGAAGTCATTTAATTTGAATGCCAGCATGACCTTTTCTAGGTTACCGATAGTTGATTTAAAGGGGAATAAAAGATAGACAATGTAAGTTAATCTGACTGGCCTTGTTCTGAATCCATATGCATTGATACAGATTTGTGAGATGTCTTTTGAACAAAGTAGCTTTGGAAAAATGGGGCTTTCATATTTGATCATATTTCTTTCAGAACCTTTCTCAAATACTCTTCTTCCTTTGTTACCACCGGGCAAAGGCAATTCTCTAGTTTAGAAAACTTGATTTAAAAATAAATTATAAAGTAAAGATAGGAAAGACATGTTTCATTCCTGACATTTGCATATGCTATTACTCATTAAAAACATAACATGATAAGTTTGTTTCATAGTCATTGCCTCTACCATTATCTGTTATCCCCCTCTGACGTTACTGTATAGATATTTAAGCAGAATATGCATCTATTTCTGAGAAAATATTTGCTCTATATTAACTTCCTTAACCCATCAGGGTTTTTTTTTTTTTTTTGGTTTTGTTTTTTGTGGTAAAGTACACCATTAATTATCTTTGCCTACTTCTGAAATGTATATACATAAAACCTTAAGGTAATAACATTTGATTATAGTGTTTTTATCATTATGCTAGTGAGATTTATCAACGTTGTCACATATAATTGTAGTTTATTTTTATTGATATGACATATCCTATAATATGCATATACTATACTATATTTAATATTGATGGACATTTTAGTTATTATAAATCATGATGATATGGTTTTACATGTAATTTGATGAACACATGCAAGCATCTTATTACATAATACAATATATTATAGAAATGCTGCCTTATAAAATATATATATGTTTAGCTTCAGTAAATACTGCCAAATAATTGTCTAAAGAGATTGTTTCAAGTCACACTCCTGCCATCAATATATGAGAGTTCCATATTCTCACCAACAGATAGAAATATTAATATTTTGTTATATTTTAGTTATTCCAGTAAGTACACAGTGGAATTTCATTGTTATTGTAACTTTTGTTTGCCCTACAATGAATGAGTTTGAGCATCTTTTCATATGTCTATGCATTATTTGAATGGTTTTTATTTGAAGCAGCTGCCCAAGTCTGTAGCCTATCTTCTTAACAGGTTGTTTATCTTGATATTGTTGATCTGAAACACCTTTTTTAAATTTTTAATATTTGTTATATATACATATATGTGTCTGTGTATATATACAGAAACATTTATATACAATCTTTTCTTGATCTTTTACCTTTTCAAATCCTTAATAATGTCTTTTAAGATATATAATTGTAATTAATTTGTCAAATTTTCCTTTTCTTTGATTAGTTTTTTTTGTATCATGTTATAAACAACTGACTATATTTGTGTGGGTGTGCCTCTTTACATTCTGTTCTGTTGATCAGTTTATCTATCTGTACCCACACCTCACTGCTTATTCACACTGTAATTACATGAAGATGAAAGCCTTAGTGTTCTAAGTCCTCTTGCATCGTAATTGTCTTTGTTATTCTTTGAGGGTTTTGTTTTTGCATTTTCATGTAAGTTAGAGAATCCATGTATTCATTTTCATAAAATGAACTACTAGAAATTTGTTTTGAATTACATTAAAAATATATATGTTTTAAACTTTTTTCATATTAACTCTCATATAGTTTATTCCTAATTAGTTTTTAATTTCTCCCAAAAGAGATTTATGTGTCTTTTGGTTTTTGTTTTGTTTTTGGAGCTCTTATACCACTTTAGTTACTTTTATTTCTAGGTATTTTATGTTTTTATATTTTTGTAAATAGTATTATTCAATTTTTTTCTCAATTTGTTGCTAGTATTTCTAATACTTTCAATTTGTGTGTATTAGGATTCTTTAGAGGGACAGAACTATATATATATGTGTGTATATCTATATATGTGTGTGTGTATATATATATCCTATTATATATTCTATTAGTTCTGTCCCTCTGATAGGATATATATATATATATGGGAGTTTATTAAGTAGTTTTCACACACATGATCACAAGGTCCCACAATAGACCATCTGCAAGCTGAGGAGCAAGGAAGCCAGACTGAGTCCCAAAGCTGAAGAATTTAGAGTTTGATGTGTGAGGGCAGGAAGCATCCAGCACAGAAGAAAGATGTAGGCTGGGAGGCTAAGCCAGTCTGGCCTTTTCATGTTTTTCTGCCTGCTTTATATTCACTGGCAGCTGATTAGATGGTGCCCAACCGGATTAAGGGTGGCTGCCTTCCTCAGCCCACTGACTCAAATGTTAATATCCTTTGGCACCAACCTCTCAGACACACCCAGGATCAATACTTTGCATCCTTCAGTACAATCAAGTTGACACTCGGTATTAACCATCACATTGTGTTTTGTCCTCTTTCTCTTTGATCAATTTTTGTAAGATATTACTTGATTTTATTAAGATTTTCAAAATCTGAACTTTAAAATTTATGGGAATTTCTTCATTTTATGTTTTCTATTTCTTTGATTTTTATTGTTCTTTAATAGTTTCTAACTTCCACATTAATTATGTTTGTTTACTTTGTTGAATTGATATTTTTAGCTTCCTTTCTTTTATATTTACTTAATTCTGTAAATTTTCCTAAAAGTACTGCTTTAGTTTTATATCACATTTTTATCTATAACATTTTTATAACTATTTAGAATATTTTCTAATATCCATTATGATTTATTGTATAACTAAAGTATTAAGAATTTAATTTCTAAGCATTTGGGAAGCTTTATTTATTATTTTTTGTTTTGTTTTGTCTTCTTTTGTATTTTCTTTTAGTTTTTCTTTATACAGCTTTCTTGAGTTTTCATGGACATACAATAAATTGTACAAATTTAAATTATATCATTTGAAAGTTTTGACATATTTATACAACTTTGACCCAACAGCACAATTAAGAAAATGAACGTATCAGTAATCCAAAAGTATATTTCATTAATTTATATCTTAAGGATTTGACTGTTTTTTTCTGGTCTAATTTTTAAAACAGTCATCTCCATCTGGATTGTTTTCCTTCTTCTTGACTTCCTTTCATGCTCAGTGTTTTCAAGTATATTTTTAGCTGAGCAAAGTTCATCTATGAGGCATTGCATTCAAACTCATTTTTCCTTGACAGTGGGTGGGTCAGATTCCTAAATTACTTATTTTACTCTAAAGCTTCTGAACTTTTGAACATTGATCTGAGATAACTGGTAGATTGTAGCATTTTGATTTATTTTCTAAAGAGAGAGTGCAAAGTTAACCACCTATGCAATATTTATGTTTTAAATGAACACTTGTTTAAAAACATATATTTTTAATGTTACAGGAGAGAAATTTTCAGCTCTAAAATGACATAGGATTTTATTAAGTTTTTCAGAGATTAATAGGATAGTTTATAGGCACATTGTGAAGAATGCATTATATGTTAATATATTTTAAAACTGCTTTTAACTTCTGCCAGTGTTTAACATGAGGCTGGGTAATAGATGAGTATGTATGGGAGACTAATAAGAGAAGGCTGCAAGAGGTGAGATGTGCAGCGTAGCAGGCTTTGTGGCTACACAGACATAGTTCACAACTCACCCAAGTGGTGTCTCAGCATGTTTCTAGATGTGTTCTATAACTGTAATTGTTTTAAAAATCAGTCCAAGTAAAAACAAATATACAAACAAAAAGCAGACTTTAAAATGACTTTAAAAAAGATACTCTTTAAGATGATTTTAAGAGATCCCAACACTTTGGGATGCCAAGGTGGGCAGATCACGAGGTTTAGAGATCAATACCATCCTGGCCAACATGGCAAAACCCTGTTTCTACTAAAAATACAAAAAAAAAAAAAAAACTAGCTGAATGTGGTGGTGTATGCCTGTAGTCTCAGCTACTCAGGAGGCTGAGGCAGGGGAATCGCTTGAGTCTGGGAGGCAGAGGTTGCAGTAAGCTGAGATCATGCCACTGGACTCCAGGCTGGCAACAGAGCGAGACTCTGCTAAAAAAAAAAAAAAAAAAAGAAAGAAAAGAAGGAAAGAAAGGAAAGAAGGAAAAACAAAGAAAGAAAGAAAGAGAAAGAAAGAAAGAAGGGAGGGAGGGAGGAGGGAGGGAGGAAGGGAGGGAGGAAGGAAGGAAGACCCTCATTACATAAATCCCCAAGAGGCTTTCAAGGATTTATTGATCTCCATTTCTTATTTATCATGCTTTGAAATAAAAAGCACAGTATATACAGCGTGTGTGTGTGCGTGCGCACG
Organism: Ateles fusciceps; assembly: GCA_036589455.1. Taxonomy (NCBI): domain Eukaryota; kingdom Metazoa; phylum Chordata; class Mammalia; order Primates; family Atelidae; genus Ateles; species Ateles fusciceps. Next base: position 7,543,886 of record JAZHEH010001266.1, on the reverse strand, counting down.
TGCTGTAGATGAGTTTGTAGACTTGTGATTCAATCACAACATATTTTAATTTAAAAGGCTCCAAACAGATTTTAAGAAGCCAAAATACTAATGTGGTCATTTCAAATGAGTTCTAGAGAATATCAGAATAGTTAAATTCTACCTACTGCTATAGAATGGTCAAATTAGGATTATTGGAAAAGCGTTTGACTTAAGTGTTAGGGTAAAATTGCTAATAAATTATTATAATTATTGGACTACTTGGTGCACCGTTTTATCTTTCAAAATATGTGCTAAATATATTGTATATGAAATCTCACTTAATTCTTCCAAGTATTCTATGACACAGGTATTTTGTCATGTCTATTTTTCGTATGAGAAAGTTGTGTTTCTGATCTGCTAATGGACTCTTTCGTGATCACAAGCACATAGATAGAGCAGTTGGGAATTTAATTCACTTCTACATGTCCTACAGGATCTTTTAACTCAGGTAAACTTTTCTTAACAAAGACAGTTTATTTTTCTCACAGTATAAATGCTTATTTTATGATTATATAGTTTATAACTATAATTTCCATCCTGTTCTTTTGAGAATCCTTATAGACCATAGTAATATAGGTTTCCAAATATAGAAGTTGAAGTTGTGTTCAAATCACAGGGGAGTCTGTGCCTAAGACGCTGCAAATTATTAGATCAAATCCTCTGGTATACATTTTTTTGTTAGAATTTATGGGGTTACCCATGTGTTAAGTGTTGATCTTGTATCTAGGTTTCATGTTAAAGGCTTAGTACTAAGTTTTATTGCAAAATAGCTGCTTTTCTCTCTGTTTAAATTGTAGGCTTTTATTTTTTGCTTAAGGTGAATATGCAGGCTGACACCTCTTTCAGAAATACAATGCATCTAAGTGATATGTCATGGAACATCTCTTTATTTATTATTCTTGTCATTCTTTCTATTTTCCTCTTCCATTTGGCTGCCCATGATCCAAATGCAATTCTTTTTCTGCTACTAAAGCATATTCATACTTTAAATTATCTAATGTATTGCTTTCAATCTAATCAATATTTGCAAGTCCTCAGTATTGGTACTTGGATTGTTAATTCAAATCACCCCTGCCAAGAAACTAATGAAAACATTTTGGCCACTCTGTCTGCTCTGCCAGAGAGCAAATTACAAAGACTGACTTTGTGTGGTGATTTCTAGAAACTATGACAGGGTAACAGGGAATTGGAGGCCTTCAGATATTATGTTTTACTCAAATAAATATGGAACGGTCTAATTGAATTAATTGACCGTACTTACTAGCATTTAAAAATTATTGGATATACTAGATCTTTAAGATACAGTTTTTCCATAGGAAATTAATTGCTTTACATGGTTACTCTCAATTATTTCCATGATGCATCTTTTATCTGCCATAGGTATAATTTTTCCTAGCTCACAATTCTGTCCCTCCCCCTTCAAATAGGAATTTTGGAATACAGTGGATTGGAGAAAGATATAAGTGCTTGTGAGTTATAACTGAATTACTGGTCATAACTTCCTTTTGGATTTGGGTTGGTCAGTTCCTTTAGGAAAGCAGATTCTGAAACTGAGATTGGAAATCAGAAAGTATATTAGAGTGTGTTTTGGGGTGAGGGTAGTGAGGCGGAAATGCCCATGTGAGAAACGGGAGAGGGAGGAACTAGGCAGTAGCAGCAGAGGCTTCCCTCACTCACTGAGAGTTCCTGAGCTGCAGCACCCATCAGATTTGTCATTTTTGACAGAGGAGCCTGGATCTTTTGAAATTTTCATATAAGCAGTCTTAGGATGCAGGTTGTCCTGGGATGGGGTAGAGTTGTCACCTTGAATAAGACAGCTTTCTTTGGCAGCAGAAATTTTCTGAATAAAGGAGAATCTGAACAACCTAGTATCTACCACAATTTTTAAAGGGCATATTTGAAAGCAATAAACCTAAATATATTGATATATTTTTTATTCTAAAAGGAACTTTTCTTACTTTTGGAAGTCAAACTTCTCTCACAGTTTTCTCTAAGTTTTAGTATTCATTACTCACTCTCAAAACACATGAAAGGGGTCTTGTATTAGTTTGTTTTCAGGCTGCTAATAAAGACATACCAGAGATTGGGCAATTTACCAAAGAAGAGGTTAATTGGACTTACAGTTCCATGTGGTGGGGGAGGCCTCACAATCATGGCAGAAGGTAAAAGGCAAAGAGGAGTAAGTCACAACTTACATGGCAAAGAGAGAGCTTGTGCAGAAAAACTCGTTTTTAAAACCATCAGATCTCATGTGACTCATTCACTATCATGACAACAGCCTAGGAAAGACCTGCCATCATAATTCAATCACCTCCCACTGGGTTCCTCCCCATGACACACAGAACTTGTGGGAGTTACAATTCAAGATGAGATTTGGGTGGGGACACAGCCAAACCATATCAGGTTTCTTATTTCTAATATACGTCTATTATGTTTTTAATCAAATAGGGAGCTAGACAAATGCAAAGGAAATGGAGTGCTGTATAAACACAAAATCTAGTAATGTAAAACTAAGCTAAAAAGAACTCCAGTGCCGGACTTAACAAACTTAAATAGTGCTAGAACTTAATAAACATTCAAATGTAACCAGAAATAATAAAATAATAAGCATAAATAATCTGAACATTTTGGGGAGCTTTCTCCCAAGTGCTTCTTGATCTTTTTACTTACATCTAGATGAAAAGGAATATAATTGATGTACTTTTATCAACAGGAATTACATTCAATTAAATTATTTAAAATAGGCATTCACTTTTGTGTGTGCGTGTGTTGATAATTAGAGAGTATTGGTTGGTTGGTTTGTTTTTAATTGCATTTGGCATTCACTTTTTTAACTGTTAAACTCAACTGAAATTTTTACTAAAAATTTAGGCAAAAATGTATTACCAAGCCACATATGAATTTTTTAAAAGCATATGTTCATTTCTCCCCACCTGGAACAAATCTAGATCCATGATTTTGAATGTTCAGAAAGAGCTTGAAATGAATACTATTCAGAGCAGTGATTACTTTCAGAAAATATTCAGAAGTAGCTTTCAGTAACTGCTAGCATTTTTCGAATGCTATGTTTCAGCAGACTGTGCTATGTACTTAGTATGTCTTATCTCATTTAGTTTGCACTGTAGGACACAAAAGTAATGCTATTAAACCTGTTTTGCAGAACTCATTTCTTCAGATGGTTCTGTGATATTATGTTAGATGTAAATATCCACTTCAGAGAACAAATACACTACAGATATATCTCCAAGATGACTTATCATCAGTATTTAGCATTGTGTAAACTAAATGCACAAAGGCAAACAAAAGCTAAACAACAAAGTTAGGAAATCTGACTGCATGTAACTTAGGAAACACAGTATATAGGTTATCCAGTATAAATTTAATTATTCTTCTTGAGTAAATCTAAACATCCCCAATTATTCTTCATTGTACCTATATCAGTTTGCCAGGGATGCCATATAAACTTTCACAGATGGAATGGATTGAACAACAGAAATTTATTTCTTCACAGTTCTGGAGGCTGGAGTTTCCAGATCAAGGTGTTGGCAGGTTTGTTTTCTCGAGGATTCTCTCTTTGACTTACAGATGGCTGCCTTCTTACTGTGTCCCCCACATGACCTTTTCTTTGTGCTTGTGCATCTGTGATGTCTCTTCCTTTTCTTTTAAGTACACCCCTCAGTGCTATTGAATTACGGCTTCATCCTTATAACCTCATTTAACCTTAATTACCTCTTTAAAGGTCATATCTTCAAGGACCATCACATTGGGGGTTAGAGCTTCCACATAAGAATTTGGAGGAAGATACAATTCAGTCCCAAACACCAGCTCACCCAAGCAACCTAAGAGCTAGCCACTAAAACAACCTACAGATTTTTGTCAAGCTGAGACTTGGGAGGCATGAGGACAAGGCTGATAGGTATTTGCAGGGCACAAGAGGAAACCAAATCACAAAACCTGTTTCCAGATGAGAAATATGAGACTCAGAGAGTTTAATGAAGCTGCCCAAAACTAGAAGGATGTTATATACCAGGGTACTCAGAGAAAATTATCTGGTTAAAAAAAAAAAAAAGTCAGTAAAGAACCTAGGTGAGGGACTCCATGTTTGGGTCCCCTTCCGTGAACACTCCCTTCATGGAAGCTGTCTTTCTCTCTCCTGGATTTCTCTCTGGAGTCCCCTTCCACACTCTCATGGAAGCCTGTCTTCTCCTCCTAAACTCCATCCCTCTCTATTCCCTAACACTCTCATGGAAGCTGCTTTCCTCTCCTGGATTCCATCTTTCTGTATTCTCTCACTCAGTGTAAGAGTTAGCTGTTTCTTTCTCTCTCCTTCTCCTGTTTCTCTCTCTCTTTAAATAAATCACTTCTACAAACAAACAGAACCTAGGTGAAAGTGTAAGTTAAAGGCATCTGTACCACTGACCACTATTTTGGCTACATCTCACTCCCTCAGCTACACGAGCTTAATCTTCTCCATTTCTCTGAGTACCACAGTACTCAGAGAAAAAGATCTGGTTAAAAAAAAAGGTCAGTAAAGAACCTAGGTGAAAGTGTAAGTTAAGTCAGTATGCAGGAATATAGCACTGGAAATAACTTCATACTAATTCCATGACTTTCCTGAGTTTTTCCTATCCAAAATCAGCTTTTCTGAAGTGCTACCCAAATGGAGAAGATTAAGCTCATCTAGCCGAGGGAGTGAGATGGGAGAATAAAAAGCAAATGGTTACAATAACTGCCTCTGTACCTTGAGAGTTATCTTAGGCAATGGGGTAAGGGTGGAGAGAAGGACTTCTAAAATGAGGTACAAAGAGGAAGAAATGAACTTCATGATATTATTCAAAACAATAGACAGGGTTAAATGTTGGTACCTGCACAGAGTCAGATTCCTTTATGCTTTTCTGATAATTTATTAAAACCATTCCTGAATTATTTCCTATTTTCCCAGTTCTGAGAAGAACATTTGTCAAATTCACATTTAAAAAAAATGCACTGAAAGCATGTACTAGCACTTCTCAATGATACATGGTCATAAATTGGAAAAGTGCATATGTTTGATATTTCTCTCACTATTTTAATCACTTTTCACATAAGATCATTGCAAAAGGTATGTTAGATAATATAAATAAACACACTAAAAAAGAGAAGTTCTTATGAGCAAGTACCTTATTATTTCAGAAGCATAGATGTTATCAGTTTAAGTAACTTAAGAATCTTTTTCGTTGGCACAACTATGTTTCAGGATATGGCTGATGTTATGTTATATTTTTCTCAAGATGAAAATATATGCAAGACTTATTTAACAAGAAAATATTTGGGTTAAATCTCTGTAAACCCTATGACTACTGGGCGTGCACAGAGATTAAGGAAAATATCATTCATTAAATATCCTCAGGGAACAAAGCTATCCCAGTTAATTTTGTATTTCTTAGCTATTTTTAGCCAGCATTTTGTTTATTGAATTATTTTTCAGCATTTGAAAAGTAGAAAAGTTTAATCTTTATATTAAAATAGACTAATCACAAACAATTGATAAATCACAACATCTTTCAACCAATCAACAATACAATACAGTGTGAGACAAAAAAATTTAATATAATGCTGAAATACATTATGGTGATACTTTATTACTTTTGTAGTCTTATTAAAATTTCTTTTTTAAAGGTTTCTTAGGCTTCTGTATATTACCTTTTTATTTTCAGAAAATATGTAACCCTGATTATTTCAATTGATTAAATGTACACCCAATTTGGAGGGTTTAAAAAATTATAAACAGATCATAATACCTTATTTTTACTATATTCTTATTTAATTCCAGTGTATTGACTCCCCAGACATTTTAGGTTTATTTCTTAGTCAGCTGAGGACTTTCATGCGTTAAGTGGTAATACATATTTTTTTAAATTTCATATTGAAAAGGTTTATAACACTGCTTCACATTTATCCAACATTTAGAATTATTTTCAAATGCTTTGATCCTTTTTATTTTTTTCTGATGTGGGTTAATTTATAAATTTGATTGAAACAAAAAAAAGGAATGGCTAAAATTTAATTATAAGCCACAATCTTCTTGTGCTATTCCAGCCCTAACCTTTAATTTTGCCACATTTTTCTGGTTCTTAAATGATAGCCATCAGCCATCTTTATGAAATCTGATTTTATTGGATGTTTTGTCTACTGCTTTCTTTTCATTTACTCTTATTATATAGGAAATATTCAATTTTAGAACAATTGAATTTATAACAATGGAATTCCATATATGCCTTCTATTTTTAATGAGAAAGAATTCACAGTAGAAATGCTTTTTATAGTGTTAAAAGGAAAACTTTTGTTAAATTTATGATATGAGAGACCACAATAAATGTCCCTTTTATTAATTAAGTTGGATCATAAGTTTAAGGAAACAAAGTTTCCTCCAGGTTAGTGGTTCATGGCCCAGCTAGTATGGCAAATATTTAAATTCCAGAAAAAAACACACTTTTGTTAGACTCTCTAACAGTAGAAATTATCAGGTAAATTATCAGAACTCTGATTTATAACCCAAGAATTACAACTCTGATTGGACAGAGAATTGGCCTTACATTCTTTTCTAATGAGCTACTGCAGACTTTAAGTCAGTTTCAGCCAGCTTACAGAGGCCAAGCACAAACTTTGTGTTTGTTAACCTTTTGACTAAAAGAGCTAAATTCCACCTCATTTTAATGCTAAAACCCCTCCCTAAATTGAACATGGGATGTATGTTACATATATTACCGGTTGCACAAGTGCTCAGCTCCTCTTATAAATGCATATGTTTTTTTTCCCCAAACCTGCTGAATATGTAAGACTTTATTGTATAATACAGACCCTGTGAGGCATAAAATACAACCTGTCTTTCCCTCTTTGAAGAGAATATCTTTGGTACACATTTGACCGGAGACTAAGCCTCCCAGCTTGCAAAGATAACACTAATGAAGCTCTCCTTTCTACTGTCTAGCCATTCTGGTTGTCTTTTGGGTGACAAAGTTAAAAGAATTTAATTGAGCAAAGAACAATTCACCAATGGGACAGCCCCCTCCTCAACCAGCATAGGTTCAGAGCAACTCTGGCACTGCTGCATGGTCAGAGAGGATTTATGGACAGAAAAAGGAAAGTGAGGTTCAGAAAACTGAAGTGACATACAGTTGGATTGGTTACAGCTCAGTGTCTGACTTATACGAACATAGTTTGAACAGCTGGTTGCCTGTGACAGCCTGAGGCTTAGTGATTGGTAAAAGAGTAAGATACAGTCTGTTTACAGTTCACTATGCACAGAGAAACCTTTAGGCTGAACTTAAAATATGTAAGGAAGCAAGGGTAGGCTAAAATCAATTTAATAATAGATATAGGAATTCTACTTATAGAATATCATTGAAAGTCACAATTCAGTTAAATGTTACTCATGAAGTTACACTAAAACCTTTGAATTTTACTAACTCAGGAATATTATTTTACTAAATGATCTTCAGAATTAACTTCCAAAAGAGTTTTGTTTTTAAATATCCCCAAAAAATGTTGAACAAAAAACCTTAAAGAAGATAAATTAATCTTGTTTTATAAAAACTCATTACCCTCTTTGCATTTCTTCTCCAAAACCTAAATCATTCAAATTCTTTCCTATACACTCCTAATCTATTATAGCCCTGGCTAGGTAAACACACGCGCGCACGCACACACACACACACACACACAAACACACGTATGCCTGTATGCATATGCATATCTTTCAAAGCATTTTATGTTGGCTACAAATTGAATAATCATTTCTACTAACTGCTATGTATGAATCACAAACTAATGTTTAGTTTTAATGTATCCCTTAATTCCTTCCATAAATATATATATGTTATAGCAAATGCATAAAAACCAAAATATGTGCAACGTCTTTGCACTAAAAACAAAATACTATTAATAGAAAGTTCAAAATACTTGAAAGAACACACCATGATTATGAATTACAAGAGTAAGTTTATAAATATGTCAATTCTCCAGAAAATTATAAACATATATATATATATATATATATATGTATATATATAAATAATTGTGTATTTGGCTAGGCACAGTGGCTCACACCTGTAACCTGGCACTTTGGGGGGCTGAGACCAGTGGATCACTTGAGGTCAGGAGTTTGAGAACAGCCTGACTAACATGGTGAAACCCCATCTCTTGCAAAAATGCAAAAGTTATCCAGGCATGATGGCACAGACCTGTAATTGCAGCTACTTAGAAGGCTTGAGGTGGGAGAATCGCTTGAACCCAGGAGGCGGAGGTTGCAGTGAACTGAGATGGCACCACAGCACTCTAGCCTGTGTGACAGAATGAGACTCCATCTCAAAATAATAATAGTAATAATAATAATAAATTGTGTATAGTTATTCAAATAATAGGTTTTTTTCTGAACTTGACAAGGTGATTCTAAAATTTGTACGGAAATGCATAAAACAAAGAATAGCCAAAGCAATATTGAAAAAGGGAAAAACAAACCTACCGGATAATTAAAATGGTATAGTATTAGTCCTATGGTAGACAGAATAACTCAAAGAACAGAATAGGAAGCCCAGAAAAACACCCACACATATAGCAACCTGATTTAAAATAAAATGACAGTATGTATTTGACACAGTAAAGGTACTTCTTTCAATAAAATGTGCTGGATTATTTGGATTAACTGTATCTGTGAATCTGTGAAGGCATGAGAAGGACAGGGCACCCCACATGCTATGCACTGTTTTCTGTGACAGCGAAAGAGCTCATTTCAGTGATGCTGGAGATGAAGGGGAAGAGGTAGTTGGGGGTGGAACAACGACGAGTCTTGCATATTGCTTTAAGGTTAACAAAGCATTTTGTTTTCCTCAAGTTTTCTAAAATATGTTAGAGTTCATAACAATTTCGTTTCTGATGTAAAATAATTTATTGTAAGTAAGATGCCTAGCTTTATTCATTCTTGTCAAGGTGATCATATATCAGTGATGGAAAATCTGAAATGGTCTCTTTTAGTTAATTTTCTTTATTTTGGAAAGGAAGATATACAAAAAATCATAGCTGCTCTCTATGGAAATATCATGGGAGTGTCATAAGGCCTCATGTTCTCTTCTTCTCCAAGGATCTGACATCAATGACACCAATACTGAGTGTTGTTCTCAGTTTCCGTATACCCAGGAAACATTTTATATGATCCACATGTAACATCTAGAACTTTGAGACTTTCTCTCTTCAATTTCAACATATTATTATACAATTTAAATCTCCTTGTCAAATTGAAATTAGGACATTAAGGAACAAATATCATCTAAAAAACATTATTAATGGATCAGATTAATAGGTTTGACAGGCTTCTACTTTCAATATGAACGGGGATTAAAAAAACAAACTTACTTGACTTAGAATGCCAAGTAGTGGATAATCTGTACTAAATAGAGATTTTGTAATGACTAGTAAGAAACAAAATCACTGGAAATGCTAAAATTTTAAAATGCCTCATAATATCAAGTATTAATAAGGATGTGAAGTAACTTGAATTCTCGGATGGAGAATGTTCCTGGTGGGAGCAAAATATGATAAAGTTATTTAGAAAAAATCACATGAACATTGTCTATGAAAACTGAGTATATGCATCCCCTATATCCCAACACTCCTTGGTATATACACAATGGAATGTGTACTTTTATTGCCCAAAGTGTTACCAAAATGACCACTTCAGCATTATTTGTAATGGCCAAACACGAGAACCACCTAAACATTTATCAGTAGGTGAATGAATAAAGAAACTTTTACAGGTTTAAATGATGAAATAATTGTAGGATTTAATTTAAGTAGGGGAGAAAATATGCAAAACTAATATATGATTTTAGAGGTAAGATAATTGTTCTACTTGTATTATGTGCAGTGACTAAACAACAAGAGAGCATGAAGGAGCCTTCTGGATTTCTAGTAATAGTGTCTTTTGAGTAGGGTGTTAATTATACAGGTATATTCTGTTTATGAAAATTCACCAGACTGCACAGTTAAACTATGTACATCTTTGTATGTATTTATGCAAACCTTAATAAAAATAAAAATCAAAAATATTGTATTATATATATCTCAGTTTATTTTCTATAAAATGTCTGAGACCAAAGTTTGGTTTTAGAAGAGCATGATTCACACCTATATTTTTTTAAATCTCATTTTCTCTTATTTGTTTCAAATGACAAAAAAATTATATATATTTATGATATACAACGTTTGGAGAGATATATATGTATATACATTGTAGAATGGTTAATTCAAACAAATTAACATATGCATTACTTTCAATACTTACTTTCTATGTAGTGAAAATACTCAAAATCTATTTTCTTAGCAATTTTCAAGTATACAATAAATTGTTATTAACTATAGACTCCATGTTGCAAATGGATCACACCCAATATTTTTTTCAAAGTAAATGCAGTACATAATTAATTGAGACGTTTTGGTTTAGTCTGCGTTTTTATTTATCTTTCATTAGTCTCATAAAAATTAAATTACATATGTCTTCTATATATAATGTAGCAAGGGACCAGACTTCTCACAAATTTTTATGTTGAAAGTCAAAGCTGCGGTATCAACAGGCATTTCAAAATTCACTAACAGTTTTACACTAATAAAGAAAGCAATTTCAAGTGCATCAAGCTATCAAGATAAACCTTGAAGTATGAAGAAGAATGCCTACAAGCTTCTACCATCTTGCTTTTATATTTAAGTTTCTGCTTTTCCTCCTGCTTTTTAAGATGAGAAAAGTAAAGCAGGTATGACTTACTAAGTTTAATTTGTTAGTAAATGGTTAAACTAGGACTTGAACATAGTTTCCTCTTATATCACATGGACAGCATAGCTCTTCTCCCTCATAAAAACATAACACCTAGATACATTTTCCCCTAACTAAATAATTTGAGCACATCAAAATAGAGGATAATTAATATTTGATAATATCATATATTACATACTTCAAGCTCTGGTTCTTTGTAATAACAGCAACAAATCTAAGCTCTCTAGATTACTCAAAGCCATACAAATACTATTACGTATTAATTCAATTAGGTAAAGATGGTACAAAACATCTAGAATCTAAAAGAAATCAAAATGTGCCTTAAAATACATCTGCTTGTAGGTGCATTGACTATAAAAAAGGTAGAATGAAAACTAAGTATAAACTATTGCAATGATTCTTTCAACTCTAAGGGCAGAGATAGGAAAAAACACATTGCATGTTTACAGATAGTGATTTCTTACAAATAAATTTTATTTAGTATATTTGTTGTTTAAAACATAATGTTACAGAATACAGGAAGATGTGCATCAAAAGATACACATGCTAATTTAAGTGTTAACATTGTGCAATATTTTAGATATCTAAGCCAAAAAAGATTGCTGTATTAAAATGGAGGAGACTGTGTATGAATGTATACATTTTTATATTTGCTAGTAGATTACCTGAAGTATCAATGTATTTTCCTTGATGATTATAATTTCAGCGTATCTGTTAAAGAGACTAAACCTAGAGACAACAGAAGCAATAATAATTTTGATGACATTTAGAAATTTGTTTATGATAGATTTTATGAGGTAAATACAAGTTTTATGGAGTACTTATTTTGAAAACACTTTTCAGGGATTTCCTGGCCTGTAATACACAATTAATTTAGAATTCAAGCAATGTACTGCCCTTGTCTATACAGCATATGTTGTTGATGGTTCTTGGTTGGTTTTGCTGAATAAGTTTATAAAGCTATTGCAGTATATTTTCGTCACCAAAAAAAGAAAAATAATAATGCTTGTCGTGTTATTTTAAGGACATCATTTTAAAGTTAGTCTCACTCCTAATAGAAGTCTTCAATGCAATAGCGGTAGCATTGAACTAAGGTTAAAAATAAGGTAAAAAATATCAAGATGATTCTGTGAAGCTTTTAAAAACATGAAAAGTATATTATTGGAAATAGCTTTATAAAAGTTTACTCTGTGGGGGAAATGACCATATGGGAAGATGAAGAGATATAGTTAATAAATATCATAACTTATTATGTGATACAAAAGTTAGATGCTATTTGCATAAATTAGGGATAGATCACCTTTTAACTGAAGCCAAACATCAAAATTTGAAGTCATTAGATTCAAATGTAGATTATCATTACACTTGTAATGTAGATTATCATTACACTTGCACTGAAAAGGGTAAAGATACAAAGGATTTTCTTTCCTATTGACTATCACAAAAAGAAGTTTTTGAAGTCTGTTCGCTATTAGTAAATGAGTTATATTTTGCATTGATTGGTAAAACGGTTTTAGCCTAAGAAGGGAAGACAAGTCTAGGCAAGTTAATCAGCCCTTCAAAATAAGTCAAGGCATGCACAATGGAGTACTAATATTTGTTCTATTTAACTTATAAGAGTTGGATGTAAAGGAATAGTCATAAAATCAATTGGGAATCTGCATATGAAAGTGCTTGCAGTAATGTGCTATAAAAGATAGGAGTCATAGCATAAAAACTGAATGACTCAGGCCTTGAAAATGTATATTATCCTAGGTCTTTAAAAAAATCAACTTTATTCAAGAATAATTTTTCAGCAATAAACCTCACAAATTTAAGTGACACTACTCAAATTAAAATATAGAATATTTTTATCTTTATACTTGTCATCCTCACCCTCACCTTCACCCCGAGGTTATCAGTGATCCAATTATATCACCCTAAGTTTGTTTGCCTGCTCAAAAACCTTATATAAATGAAACCATACAGTGCAAATTCATTTATATCTAGCTTATTTCACTCAACATGATGGTGAGATTCACCCATGTTGTTGCACTATTAGAAATTTGTTTTTACCTCCGAGTTGATTTCCAGTGTCTGAATGTATCCATTTTTTAAATTCATTTCCTTGTTGAAGGATATTTGTGTTGTTTCTAGGTTTTTTGATTATTATAAATAAAACTTCTGTAAACATTCATATAGAAATCTGTCTGTAGACATATGTTTTCATTTCTCTTGGGTAAATACCTAGGAATAAAATTGCTATGTCACCTACCTGGTATTTACTCATGAGAAATGAAAACGTATGTCCACACAAAACATTTCCATGCTAATGTTCAGAGCAGCTACATTTTTTATTTCATTTCATTTTATTCTTAAATAGTCTACTTTGAACCAGAGGATAAGACTGAATATGAATGGATGGGGCAGGTATTCTCTATATTTGTTAGGGAATCAACAGTTCCATAGTCAAACATCCTGTAAACTAGCTAGTCCTAGGTAGAGTAATGAGACTGGTATGACAGAGAGGATACATACTGGTCTCTGGGGTTGTCAAGGCTCTGAGGAAAAGCTGGAGTGTCTAGAGTGGAGGTAGAAGAATAAATGATGTGTTGATGTGATTGTATTGATGTGGAGGTAGACTAGGTAGAGTCAGCCACAAGATCAGTCTCTACTTTTCCTAGAGGGGCAGCAGCAATGGCAGCAGCAGCTCAGTTATCAACTTTGACTCCTAAGGCACAAGTGGTGGCACAGTGTTGATGAGCAGAGGACAGATCTGCCCAGTCAGTAGTCATGCCTCAAGGGGGTGGCAAACAGCAAATAGTGCTGGCAAAAAGGAATCTATTTAGATTTCTGTATCTCAAGAAAGCCCAGAAATAACTGGAGAAATGACTCTTTGTGTAGGGAATTAATATCTGGTGAGTAGGCCTTGGAGGTTATAATCTAATTATGTGGATATAAAAACTACATCTGTTTTCATTTGTTGTCACTGATGGAAGATACAGTGGAAATGGGATTCATTTTGTTGATTCAAGTAATTCATATGTTTAGGATTTATAATACACGGCCTTACAAACATTAGCATAAAACATGGCAGCTCAGGATATATTCTTGCTGAATAATTCTACTAGGTTCTTTAAGTTTTGGAAACTCTCAGAAACTAGTGGTAAAAGTCTGTTGAAATATTTCCACAATGCAGGCTTATATAGTTATATGAGGCTGTGCCCACTAGTTTCAAAGATTATTTCCTTTTCTCTATGTACTCTATTATACTAATAAAAATGTTGAGATTGCCCACTAGTTTCTGGGATTAATGTTTTTTTCTGAAACGGTCCACAATTTTTCTCTTGTTTTTCTCGGTCCTAAGGCATTTTTCAGCATTTCTCAGTTCCGAATTCCAGTTATAATGAGTACTTATTATTTTAGTAGAATTGAAGTCAAAGCATTGTAAGACAGGCATTACAGTTATACATTTTGAGTAGGTCTTAACTATGATATTACACCCACAAGGTAACTGAGAATAAGAAATCCATTCCTGGGCATATTGGAACTGGCATGCTAAATTACAGTTGTAGAATGTAAAAAGAACATGGTTCTGTCCTTTTTCTTTAAGCAGGTATAATTTAATTTTAATTTTGGCTTTTCCTCTGTCATATAAAGATCACCATGCTTTAGAATGGTAGTATCTTCTCTGTAATTATAACTAGTACATTTGAACTCACAAAACTATGACAAAGAGCATCTCTCTAAATGCCTCTGTAGAGCATAGGTTATATTACTGGCCATGCAGGCTTATCTTCCACTCTTAACATTGTGCCATAAGTAGCTAAAAATGGTCCTCTAATATATGGCTGCTGTAATAACATGTACACAAAGGTTTATGCTCAGGTTTGAGAACTGACCAGAAATCTTTGCTCAAAGCAAAATATCTTCTTTCTAATTTCTGTTTGCCAGGTGCATTTGCCGGCAGCTCTTACCAAGGTCCACCTCTGTGCTACATTTGAAATAAGCTTAAAATTTCCTCTTCCACTCATGCTATATGAAGTCCATGAATATCAGTCAAGTACTGATATTTTCTTATTATCACAAGATAATAAGACAGTTTTTATGCTATGATCTTCTTTAACTCCTTACTAAGCATCATAAAATCATTATTTTGTAGAAATTGTTAACTACTGGCATTCTAAGTAAGAAAAGCTTGGTTTTACATCCCTGTTCTATTGAAAGTAGATCCATGTCAAACATATAAATCTGATTCATAGTTCTTGGATAATATTTGTACTTCTGTCCTAATTTCAGTTTTTCCCCTTGATCTCCAACATTTTTGAAATGAGCTCTTTTGTCATCACAGCCCACAGTACACAACATGTGAGTGCCCTGTCCCTCTCGTGCCTCCACAGATTCATAGATGCAGTTACATTGCCCTGGAAGGTTCTTTCTAGCCCCATCCTTCTCACATATCCTCAGTTCTAGCATGGCTTCTCTGAAGCTCTCTTTACACAGAGTAAGTGTGCTCTTTCCCTCCGGTTTTCTTCTTCCCCCACAACCCTGTTATAACTAGGTAAAGATTTACCATAGCACTTCTCACCTTGTATGGTAGCTATTCATTGGGCTGTCCCTCATAGCAAGCTGAAAGAAACTTCGATGCAAAGTGAATCTGATTTGGATATGAATCTGCAATACATCTCATATTCCTGACACCTAGCAGATAATCAGTAAGCACCTATCGAATAAATGGGAATTATACCACCAAAGCTGCATAGGCTATGGATATAGACAGAGAAAAACATTTTCAAAAACTGAGACTGTCTTCAGGCATAGCAGTTCAAATCTATGCTATTATATCGACATTGGATCAATCTAAAGAACTCTCTGGTGTATGATTCAAAATGTTACTAAGCTGTGCATTATTAATTTAACACTAGACATGAAATCATATCACATGAAGGGAGTGATATGATTTGATCTGTGAATATGAAACATTACTTACCAATATTCTGAAGGAAAGAGAAATGAAGAGATTATACACTTTACAATGGCATTACACTATCTCAAATCCACATATCACAGAATTTGTCTCACTTGATTCTTTTCCTTTTCCACATAACACACGAGAGGAGCTTAGTAATACTTTGAGGATATTTGTTCTTTTAGGGACCAAATGAAATGCTCCGATTTTAACTTATTTTAATGGATCTTCAAATGTGAATCATAATATCTGACAACTTATATTATAAGGCAATGAATTCCACATATAAGTTTTAAAATAAGACTAGAATATTTTACAAGTACTAGAGAAGAAATAATATCAAATGAAAGCAACATCTTTAAACTTACTTTTTCCCGGAAAGCAGTAGACTTTTATAGATGCTAAGATTTCATTTGAAAGTATTTTAGTACAATTTGATTAACTGTTATGAAACAAAAAAGCATGATTTTCAAAAGTAAATGTGAGAACATTGTTGTGATGTTTTATTCATTCATAAAATATTTACAGATAAATAAAGATATACCTTTAAGTGTGGCTGAGAAATTAATACTCAGGTCAGAATATAGATGGGAAAATATAAACCAAAAATATTATTAAGGATAATATAAAGTATTTGAAGTATTTGAAAATAAAAAAATAAATCTTCCTCTATATATTTAAAACAAAGATCTATAAAAGGAAGTTTCAATAGAAAATTGAAAAATTCTTCAATTTTGTTCAAAATCAATGGATTTACATTTGCTTTTCAATAAGTTCAATTTTCCTTTGCTTGTATGAGGGGCACTGGCACAAGGCACAGGGATTTCTTAGCCAAGTGGTGGCCATCTCCATGCCTCTGACCTCTGCTGACCTCTGCCCACCATGGTTTGGAACTAAATTGTCATTCTATCTTTGCTCCACAGAAGGAGATAGACAGCTGCAGGGGTCCCTATGCTGGCCAAGCAGGAAGTGGGCCAGATCCCATGACTTCACCCTACTCCTCCAACATGGGACAATTCATATAGACATGTAGAGTACATGTATTTTATACAGTGACTCTCTCTCCTTTTGCAGACCCCACATGCCCAAAGCTGTTGGGACTTCCCACGACTTTGCTCCACAGATCCAGCTAGACCCGACCTGTGCCTCATCTCCTGACATTCAGTCTCTGGCGATCTCCAGGTTTTGTCTTCCTCTAGTCAGTTCTTTTGGTTGTGGTTTTCATTGTTGTTTTGTTTGTTTTTATTTTTTTCACTCAAAAAATAATAGACGGAGGAAAAAAATATATGTATGTATATATAATGATAGAAAATAGTGATATGCAGCCAACAAACATATGAAAAAATGTTCATCATCACCAGTCACTAGAGAAATGCAAATCAAAACCACATTAAGATACCATCTCACTCCAGTCAGAATAGCGATCATTAAGAAGTCAGAAAAAAACAGATGCAAGGGGGGATGTGGGGAAATGGGAATGTTTTTACACTGTTGGTGGGAGTGTAAATTAGTTCAACCATTGTGGAAGACAGTGTGGCGATTCCTCAAGGATCTAGAACCAGAAATATCATTTGACCCAGTAATCCCATTACTGGGTATATACCCAAAGGATTATAAATCATTCTACTATAAAGACACATGTGCATGTATGTTTATTGTGGCACTGACCACAATAGCAAAGGCTTGGAACCAACCCAAATGACCATCAAAGATAGACTGGATAAAGAAAATATGTCACATATAGACCATGGAATACTATGCAGCCATAAAAAAGGATGAGTTCGTGTTCTTTGCAGGGACATGGATGAAGCTGGAAATTGTCATTCTCAGCAAAGTAACACAAGAACAGAAAACCAAACACCACATGTTCTCATTTATAAGTGCGAGCTGAACAATGAGAACACATGGACACAGGGAGGGGAACAACACACACTGGGCCTGTTCAGGGGTGGGGCGCTATGGGAGGGACAGCATTAGGAGAAATACCTAATGTAGATAACGGGTTAATGGGAGTGCAGAAAACCACCATGGCACATGGATACGTATGTAACAAGCCTGCATGTTCTATGCATGTACCCAAGAACTTAAAGTTTAATACATTAAAAAAAAAAAAAGAAAATAGTGATAGTATAGTGACAGTATATAGTGATAGAAAAATTAAAATAAATAAGATATTTAATTAAACCAACATTTTGTTGTTGAAAAACTTGGAGAAACACTTGGAATTCTTATATACAACTAATTAAAACCAATCACTGAATAACTAAATGAAATTAACCAAAGATGATTATCCCCTCTCAAATAGAAGGATGAGCTGCCTTAAAAATGAAGGAGACAGTGATAATAAAGGAATGGCTTTTTGTCAAACTTAGAAAAGTCAACTGAATGAGATGATTCAGAGCACTCTGTTTTGCCTGAGTGATGTCCAATCTGAAATCTGAGATAAAGAGAAATCCAATAGTAGTAAAAACACATTCAGAATATAGGCATATATTATAGGGAAAATCTTAGACCTAAGATCAAAGACAAAATATTTTCTAAAATGCAAAGCACAAGGGAAATGAGCATTACCAAAACAGGCACATCACTGTGTCATGACTAAGCCCTGAGACATGAAGGAGAGAAGATAAAAGCAGTTACAGAAGTCCTGGTGACTGGAAAACTTACATCCCACTGGGACTTCCCTTTTCAACTCTGCACACAGCAGAAGAAGAAATCTTGTCTGCGGCAGACTCTGCAGAGACACTAAGAATGCTGAAAAAGTTTGGACTTTTCCTCAGGTGTTACTAAGGCAAGAAGGCATGAAAAACATATATATGTGTATATATACATGATAGGGATAAATCAATCTCTCTCTCTCTCTCTCGCTCTCTCTCTCACTCTCTCTCTCTCTCTCTCTCTCCTCCCCTCCTGGAAATTGGGAACTAAATAGATCCTACTATTCAAACAAACTTTAAAGACAAAAATTCCCCCCCCCCCCCCCCCCCCAAATCAAGAATAAAATCATTTTACCCATGGAGAAACAAAATGTTAGCATTTGAAATAAGTACACTATAAATATTTTTCACATGAATAGCTACAGTACTAGGAATTGTGTCTAACATGAAATATACAGAACTTTCCCTCGTCCATGACTAAAACCTCTCTACAGTATAATAGAAACAAACAGTTGTTTCTTTGATTTTTGTGGTTTTACATCTCTCTTTTTTGTTTATTTGTGGACAATTAACTTCAGTGCCAGTCCAGCCCTTATTTTGTTTATATATTTTGTATGAACAAAATTTATATATAAATTTATATAAATTTTGTTCATACAAAATATCAGATTCCCAGTTGCTAAATACCTGTGTTCTGTGGTATTACAAAAGCAGCATTTTGAGTCTTGGGCTTTTGGTTCATAACTCTTCTGAAACTGTTCTAGCCAAAGTTACTTAAAACATCTTTGTCATTAAAGAAAATGATGCAATTTTTACCAAATTTGGACTTTTTAACGCATATTGCCTTGTGTCTATTTACTGTCCAGAATGCGCATGATTATTGGCTTATAGGGAGTTGCTACTCTACATTTTCTTCTTTCACCTGCTCTTGAATCTCTTAAATACCCTCATTCACTGGTATTCCATGACTGCACTTCTCTCTTTATATATTCCCCCTGGTTGGCTTCATCTGGACCAGATTTTCTGATTTGCTAAATGCTTACGACTCCATCTGGTATTTAATGCAGAATGGAATTGACAATCAATATCAATATCCAAGCTTCTGAAATGCATTATTTTCAATACTTTTGTTGCATTTTTAAGTCATTAGAGTGGTAATTTAAATGTGTAAATAATGGATTTTCAATATATAAGACAATTAGCAATCCGTTAAAAACAATAAATGTAGATTTCTATATCAGGCCATGCATGAAAATAAGTTCCATATGGATTAAATATTTAAAATATTATAAGTTGTGAATGAGTCATATCAAAAAGATAAAGATAAGGTCAGCTTTTTTTATGGATAATAGAAAATTTAGTTTTTGAGATCCCAGTAACAACACTATTTTAAATTGGCTTAATGTAGTAATTTTAAAGCTCTGACACAAATATAAAAGAATCCTTTACACTAGTGAAATATATTTATAATTTTGAAAATACTAACAGGATTAATTCATTTAGCGCTGTTTAGCACAATCATAAATACGTTTAATTTTGACAAAACAGGCTTGAAAGGCTAATCATGTTACTTTGAGTTTGAAGAAATATGAGATCACAACACTTATAGGAAATATATGTAATAAATGCTTTAATATGACATATCAACCATAATAAAAACTTTTTGAAATATAGATCTCCTATAAATGAGATTATGTAATATATAGTCAGGATTAATTAAAATTAGGTTCAATGCATATCTTCCCATTAAACACATTAGTTGAAAGATAATGTGTATATTATGTAGCAGATTTTTAATATTATGTATCAGTAAATTGTTTAATACATTTTTGACTTTGAAATTCTTCCTACCAAGAAAATCTTAAACTAGAGGTTGAATAAAGAGAACAGATTTGCTCTATAATTTGCACTGTAGGATTTCTTTGGTTAAAGTGAGTTTAAGGTTTAGAGATCTCTAAACACAAAGGACATGCAAAGCACGTCTAAAGAACATCCAAGCTCTGTGGAATGAAGTTCTGCTTTGCAGATGATCATTTAATATAATAATTTCCAACATTATTCTAACAGACCATTAGTTATTTTTACACATTCCATTAATAGCTTTAAGTCCCAATCTCTTCTCTGTATTTATATTTTCATTCATAAACATTAATTAGCTTTTACTTTTCACTGAATAGAACATACCATTTTAAGTTAAGTGAACACTTATTACTTTAATATTGTGTAATATTTTATGGTATAAAATTGTATCCAGGAATAAAATATTCAAAATGTACCATGAGGACACATTTTAATGGTATTCTTAGGATAACTAAGTAGCATTCCTCAAGTGCAAATATTCAATTTATATATATATATTATTGTGAATGAAGCCAAATGGCCATTCTTGGGGCCCAACAGAAACCAAATCATCTTTTCACAGCTTTTTATGCTGCTGGCATCAAGATTTTTAATAAACAAATGTCAATTATCTTTCTATCTAAATTCTATATGCATTTTTGTCTCACCATATACTTTGCCTTGAAATTGTTTTCCTCTGAATGTACTCTTCATTCAGAATTGCAATATAAAAATAAGTCTCCAATATCAGAGAAAATTAGGTGAAGCTGGACACTCAGAGGTAAAAGAGAACTTTTTTTAGAATGTTGTTAGCCTTTTTATTTCCCCATAGGTTTTGGGGGAACACGTGGTATTTAGTTGTATGAGTTAGTTCTTTAGTGGTAATTTGTGAGATTTTGGTGCACCTATCACCTGAGCAGTATACAGTGAACCTTATTTGTAGTATTTTATCCCTCACCCCTTTCCCACACTTTCCCACCAAGTCCTCAAAGTCCATTGTCTTATTCACATGCCTCTGCATTCTCATAGCTTAGCTCCCAATTATGAGTGAGAACATACAATGTTTGCTTTTCTATTCCTGAGTTACTTCACTTAGAATAATAGTATCCAATCCCATCCAGGTTGCTGCAAATGCCATTAACTCATTTCTTTTTATGACTGAGTTTTATAGCTGAAATTTATTCACAGATCTCAACAGTGTTAAATATTAGCTTGTTGGAGATGGGTATTCTCAACATTGCCATTGTTTCAAGACCCTTATGAGAAGTATTCCAAAATAAAACACTTGCAAGATATTTCTATTTCAGACTTATAATGATGTCTAAGTTGCTATGCTCATCTTCATCAGCATTGTAAGAAATTTTAAGTGATATAATGAAAAATTATTAATTATAAGTACATTGCAAATATCAATCATAATAAAAATGACAAATGGCATAACCCTGTGGTTTGTTTATATTTTTCTAGAGTTTTTTTCTGAATTGGCATAAGTTCATTTCTTATTCTCACAAAGAAATATTACATTCTCAAGCTCTGTATTATATCTTGGTTTTTCCACTAATTTTTTTTTATAAATTATTTTCTATACTATCAAGTTTTTTGTACAATATTATTTTTAATGTCAAAATACTTTAGAGTATAGGTGCAATATTTAGCCCACCAACCCTTATTGAATATATGTTTTTCTGGTACATAATGCTACAATTAACATCTTTACCAGTACTGTGCAGAATTCCTTAGTTATTTTCTGAGGATAATTCTCTGCATATGGCACTTCAGAAATGAAGAGAGTGCATACTTTACAACTTTTGGTGCATTCTTCCCTGCTGAAATCTTGTGAACTTTTTCACAGCCATGATTCATGGACAAGAATATACCAACACTCATATCCCCCAAAACTATTATGGTCCAATTTTTAAATGACATTTGCTGACCTACTTGGTTTTTTTCTTAATATGTAAGAAATCATTGAATTTTTTTTATGTCTTTATTGGTATTTGTATTCTTTCGTGAATCAACCACTTTTCCTTATATTAATTGGTTTTATAACAGAATTATCTAGTATTCCAGAAATATGTCTTACTTTTTACTGTACATTATTTTCATAAGGCCTGTATTTTATTTGCTATTAATTTATTTAGAAAAATTTATATCTATCATCATTCTTAAGATTAATCTATAGGTTTTGTAAGTTGATATATTTCTTGACCATAATTTTGGGTTATGTTTGTATTATCAGATTAAATCATACTAGCTGTTTAAAAAAAAAAAAACTTCAAGAATCTCGAGGACATACTCTTGCCAAAACAAAATCAATATGCAGGTGGTCCTGTTTCAAAGACTCTACTGAGCAGCTCCTTCCAAACTCATGAGATCAAGCTCCTTCTACTTTGCAGTGTTTTTCTCTTCAAAATTTGGCCTTCAAAATTTGCAGTGTTTTTCTCTGCAAAATTTGACCCATGAAAGAATAGCACAGCATAGGCAATTGTGCAAGGGAGTTTTGGCAAGCATGAAAAAATTGACAGCAATTCTGTTCAAATCTCCTTGGCCAAATCAGGAACATGACCCCAGTGTAACTTGGCAGGAGTGGCAGAATATCAGTTTTCTCTGAATAAGAAAGCATTTGACTAACTTTGAGATTTTTTATTTACTTGTTTAATATATTGAGTTAGGAAATTACTTACAGTGGAAGAGTTTAAGAATGATAATTATCTGTTCCTTGAGGGGTATCAAATATTTCAGATTTGTTTAAATATTAACCTATATCACGTCTAAGACATTATTGACAAATAATTTTTTTCTATATATTCAGTTTTTCTCCTGCAACATGAGGCAATGATAAAAGCGCCTGTCTTTCTTTAAATTGTTATTTCTAGCAGAACTAAACATTTTTCACATAGAGATATACTTAATAAATTTTAAAGATTAACTTTTAAATTGTCTCTTCACCTTTTTATCCTAATTTTTTAGATTAGATTGTTGATTTTTCCACTTATTTCTTAATATTTTATATTTTGTTAAAATAAGATTTAAATATAATTATTCTATCTTTCAGTTTTAAAATTCTTTAATTTTTCTATTTTCTGTTAGTTTTTTTGATGTAAATAATTTGAATGAATTAATTCATTAATATTAAAAATAGACTATAAAAGCTTAGAAGTCATGAAGATTAGCATTACAATTTTGTAGATGAATATACTGAGACTCAGATAACTTCAACATCTGTTCAAATTGTAGTGTAATAACTAAGGAAAACTATTAATAACCAGCTCCCTCTTTTGTTCTTAGGACACTTAAAATGTCCACATTTGGCTAAACGTCTAAAATATTGCTTAATAAGGCATAGTGAAGTTTGCCTGTGGTCCCAGCTACTAGGGGAGGCTGAGGCAAGAGGATTATTTAGGCCCAGAAGTTCAAGGCTACAGTGAGCTATGATCATGACACAGCCTGGTGTCAAAGCAAGATCCCGTTTTTAAAATAAATAAAAGTAAAATAAATGGCATAAAATAAAATGTTGCTCTCACTATTTTTAAATACATTACCTTCAGATTTTAAAAAATCACTATAATACCTTACAGAACTTGTAACATCCTATCACCTAATATCCACTGGAACAATTTAAATTTAAATATAATAGTGTAAACTGGTCTTTGAATCATAAGTTTAGACTATGCAGTAATAACAGCAACTTGTTTTTATTTTAGTAATTTTATTTTCTACTTTTAAAATGACTCTCCTTTTGTTAGGACTGAGAGTAGAAACTCACCATCCTGTTTGCTACTGTGGTCAGTTTAAACAGTTTCTGGCTAGTGGCTTAAATCTGCCATGGATATGAAATGAATGTCTAAGCGATTGTATGGTGCTTTTCTTTCCATATAGTCTTATCGTATGATGACACTGATGCTTTTAGTAAAACTATAGAAGAGGCTTATTCTATTTTACTGCTTGTTGGTAATCAGGCAGTTTGATCAGTGACATCTTCCACTATATTAACAAATTAGTTGCCAGAAATTTGACAAATATGTAACCAGGAATCTGTTAAGTAGGGAATAATCCATGGTATACTATGGCTGCAGTTTTTACAGAAGCTAGAAATAGACTTACATAATTTATAAATGTCCTAAGAAAATTTTCCAAATATAATATATTCACATGGTGTTTCAAAACTGATTATAATTTTTATTACTTTGTGAATCATTAAGATCAAGTACTTTATTTTATTTTTAAATTCTATTTTCAAATTTTTATAATAGAAATACCTCTATCACCTCAATAGAAA
Organism: Ateles fusciceps; assembly: GCA_036589455.1. NCBI lineage: Eukaryota > Metazoa > Chordata > Mammalia > Primates > Atelidae > Ateles > Ateles fusciceps. Next base: position 7,519,338 of record JAZHEH010001266.1, on the reverse strand, counting down.
TTCTTTAATGCATTGCTGCCTGGGTAATGATCGTGTTTATTTATAAATTATATAGAACTAATTAAACATTTATTAAAGAGCAAAAACCAGTGTCTCCTAATGTAATTAAGTAGTATTAGAGAATGAAATACAGTCACATTTTCTTACATAGAAGAAAGATGTTATTGGATTGCTACATAAATTATTTGAGCTCTGTGAATCAAATTAATACTCCTAATGAGTATCTATATACACAACCAAGTATAAACTCTTCCTGCAAATAGTTTTCATGAAATTACAAAAGTGTATCAAATTTTATATAAAAGCAAACAATTAAGAGTAAAATTCAAATTTACACATTAAGGCATATGGCAAGTGTCATTTTAATAAAATGAAATTGTTATGTTTGATAACTATGATACTGACTCCTCTGACAGAAGTGCTTTGGAATCTACCCTCATATCACTATGTGCTTGAAAAATTCAATTTTCCTATTTTTCATTAATTTGAATTACATAGGGGTTATGGCCCCCAATTAGAGAAATAAGGTAGAAAGATTCACAATTTCAACATATATAAGGAGGGACTTTTTCTATTATAAGTTGATAATATTTGGCTGTGTGCCCACCCAAATCTCATCTTGAATTGTAGTTTCCATAATCCCCATGTGTCATGGGAGGGACCCAGTGCAATGTAATTGAATCCTGGGGACAGTTACTTTCATGCTGTTCTCATGAGATTTTATGATCTTTTTAAGGGACTTTACCTTTTTGCTCAGCACTTCTTTCTGCCACCATGTGAAGAAGGACACGTCTGCTTCGCCTTCTGCCATGATTGTACGTTTCCTGAGACTTCCCCAGCCCTGCGGAATTGTGAGTCAATTAAACCCCTTTCCTTTCGAAGTTACCCAATCTCAGGTAGTTCTTCATAGCAGCCTAAGAACAGACTAATACATAAGGAAAGTAGAAGGAGGAGCAGTAATACCACAATAACATTTAGTTTTACTTTTCAGTGATTGAATAGATTTTCCTTTGCTAACATGTCTTAAGTTTAATGACTAATTTAGTAAATGCTTACCACTTATATTGAGGACAAATAGAAAATATTAAGGGAATTAGCAAACTGAAAAAGTGTAACTGTGTACTATTTAATTCTTAACGCTAATCTTCAAATAAACTATTTTGTGATAAAGTGTTTAAATCAGTGCACTAAAATAATTTAAAATATAAATTAAAAATGAAAATACTTGCTGGCAAATTAATAGGCAATTAAATTGATATTTATTAGATCATATGGACATAAGTAAATGAATTTAGAAATTTATTTCAACCCTTAATCTGAATGACATGTAAATATGCTACCTGAGTTTTAATTATGTAAGTAGTGATTTGTGAAGAAAATATTGTAAAAGCCCAAAATAAAGCATAAATCAACCATAATTCAATCTATTTTATATATTTTATATAGAGAAGCCTCCCAATTAGAAAAGGATTACATTCTAAAAGATTGTTTATAAGATTTCTTCATAAACCCAAGGTGAAACTATATAGCAACAGCTGACATAGTCTTGATATCCAAATTGACTACATTTTTTCTCTTAGTTTTTCTGACTAATCGAAAGGTGGAAAAAAAAAGAATAGAAAGTTGATAGAGAAACTTGAGTATGTAAGGAAAGAAATTTGTTCTTTGCACATTCAATCCCACTATTTTAAGATAGCCTAAGATAGTTGCAAGGTAGTCACTAAAAGCTTAATATATATATAATATGTATTTATATATTTACATATTAAAATATATGTTTATATGTATATGTCAATATATACATATATTTACCTACAAATATATTTATACTTGTTATTCTAAATTTTACAACAGAAATATTCAAATAATAATCTGATAATCTGATAAAAGCTCTGCAAGTAACACAAATTAGCTTTGCTACTCTTCAATAATAATAATTACTTTAATTTGAACCCTACTGTAATATCTGAAAGTCTTATCTGAAATGAGAAAGCACTCTTGTTTTGCTTCTAAAGCAGTATTTTTCAGTGGTATAAATAGCTACCATTTTGTTTAAAAGCTTAGACATGAAGGAATTCATGAAAATTAATGTCAGCTAAACATACACATTAATTATTGTAAAGAAAATCTGATGAGATCGTCAGAGATTCTAGAATCAGCATCTCGATTGTCCTATGCTACTCCAGGTTCTCGAAGATCCATTCCTCTAAGTCCTCTATTTTGCAGACTATATTCTTTTTGTATCTTTAAAAACAGTGCCTCAGACAGTCTTTCTCCTTTTCCTTGAATCCTTGTATTTAAAAGACATTAGAATTTATTCTTTTTTAGTGCATTTTCTACATTCTGAGATTATTTTCAGTGATTACTAATTGCTGCTAGATGATTATCTGGCCAACATATTATCAAATTAAGAACTAAACACAATCAGGTGTGGCTCAAGCCTGTTATCTTAGCAATTTGGGAAACCAAGGTGTGAGGATTTGTTTGAGGCCAGGACTTCAAGACCAGCCTAGGTAAAATAGCAAGTCACCTGTCTCTCCAAAAAATTAAGCAAAAAAATTAGCCAGGTGTGGTGATGTGTGCCTGTAGTTCCAGCTACTGGGAGTCTGAGGTAGGAGAATCGTTTGAGCTCAAATGACAGAGGCTGCAGTGAGCTAGAATGGTGCCACTGTCCTTGAGCCTGAGGGGTAGAGTGACAATGTATCTAAGAGAAAAAAAAATCAATTATTAGAAACCTATAGTTACTAATTTGTTCATAGGAAAATCAAAAATCACATTTTACTTCATAGATACTAAAAGCACATGTAGATCAATCTTAGGACAACACTGGTCCTTACATTTGGAGAGATGAACCACAGGCCAGTGATTTACATCTTTAAAATGATGTGAGAGCTAGTAATACCTACCTCCCAGAATTATTGTGAAGCTTAAAGATATATATGGGATACTTCTTTGTCAGAGCTAGTAATAACTACCTCCCAGAATTATTGCAAAGTTTAAGGATATATATGGGATACTTCTTTGTCAATGTCTGCGTGCTATAGCAAAATAAATATTCCTAAAATTTAAATAAGATTAAATCAAATCTCTGTGACCTAATTTAAAGAAATTTAATGCACGAAAATTCAAACATATATTACGTATGCCAGCAACCAAAATGTTATATGCATATCACTTTTAGTTTTTAAAAATAATTCATATTGGGAGTAAGAAAAAACAAGTATTTTTCTTTTTTTTAGAAAAATCTAAATTTTACTGCTACAGAGATGACAAATCAATGATTGTAAGTTACTTATCAAAGATCACAAGGATAGTAAGTACAGGGGCTGTGAATATGACCTAGGTGTTAAATCAAAATTTGTTTCTACTTCACAAGGAGAATTTACATAAATGTTTACATATAGTGACACACTGAAATGAATTAAAATAAGAATGAAGTCTGTAATAAAATGTATTGTTACACTAATTTCTCTTTTTAAACACTGCTTAAAGAGTAACACAAGGTCCATGTCCAAAGAAATAAGAAAATAAACTGTAACTTCAAACCACAAGTAATGAAGAGTATCTGCAACACACTAAAATCTACACATACAAGGAAAAAAAAGTTGAGGCAATCATGGTTCCCTAAACTCTGAAAGTGGCTCAGAATCCAGTCACTTTTCTGATACCATCCTTAAAATAATGCAATTTAGTGACATGGGGTAAAACCATGGGAAGAGGAGAACATCTCCAAAGCCCCAAGTTTCATAAAGTCGAACAGAAGACTGAACTGAAAAAGGAAGTATGTGTCACCCAAAGCACAGAAATGTTAAAATGACTTTCCAAGACCACAAAGCTGATAACTGGAGGTGGCAGGATTTGAAATCAGACAGCTGGGTTCTCGAATCAGGGCACTTCAGCATTGTGCCCCTCTCATGTCTCAGGAAAATACTTCTATGTACTCAGTGGCCTAGCACAGTATTTAACAATTGCATGCTACTTCCCGTGCACAATATTACACATTTTCCATTTTGTCTAGGCCTAACCAATCCCCTATGAAAGCAAAGCAATTTACCTGCCCTCACATTGCCACCTCAGTTACCCCATCACTGTGCTGACTTCTTTTTCCCTAAAGACACCATACTCAAACCTCCCCAGTAAAAACAGCAAAAATCCAGAAACAAAGACCAGCAAACAAAATCCTCTTTATCCTTTCGCTTTTTAATCCACACACACCACAAACAATTATATTGTAGTTTCTTCCCTCACTTTCTAAGTTACCAATTCCTGCCAACTCTTCTCTGAAGAATTCCCATGTCCAATACTTGGCGATTTGTCATGCTTTTACTGCCTACAACATTCTTTGCTTTAATTAGTGCAACGTATAGCGACATAACATCTTAAAACATATTCACATACTTGCTTTTTGACACTTCCTTTTTCTGTTCTTTCACCTATTCAGCTGAAAACATCCATTAGCTTCAGAAGAACTAGGATTTTATAGCAGAGATGCAAAGATAATAAAACTTCAGCATTTGAATTACAAATTAGGCTCCCGAAACCACAGTTATGAATTCAAATATTGGGGAAGAAATTTTTAAAAGGCTTTAATGTACCCAAAAACAATACCTTGAAAAACCAGTTAAAAGATTATTCAATAAACTGAATTGAGTTAGTTATATTAAAAAGAGATAGACAAAGTTCTTGGTGATATTTCCTTGAGGAAAAAAATTGAAGTTCCACTGGATAAGAGTAAGTTCCAGAGGGCAGGAGGGAGAAGACCGGCAGGGTTTTGATGGTCTTGTGCAAGGCCACAGAGATGATAGAGTCAGCATCAAAAGCCTGCCCAGTTTCTGGTCAATGAGCACCCAGGAGGCTCCGTGAAAAGTGATGCTTGTGTATAGGTGTCTGAGGGAGGCCAGCATGTGGAAGGAGTTGAGGAGCTGAGGTTACAGTCTTTCTCATCACTATCTTTGTGGGCTTCCCCTTTACAATTGCCTGAAAGTTTCCCATTGGTTCTCTACAAAGAGTGAAACCTACATGGCTTCAGGGCTTTGCTTTCCCACCTAATATGCTCTGTGTACACAATTTCCTCAGCAATGGGAAGCCCTTCTCCTTAACTGTAGCCCTGAAATAGAGGGTATGGTCTAGATCACCAGGACGGTTAGCATTGAAGTTTGGAAAGAAAATCACTCTGATTCCCAGGACCCATATTTGGGTGAATTTCTCCTCCAATAGGACAAGGATGGAATTTGTCTCTAGCTTGTGGAGATCTAAATTCTACTTTTTATTACAGTTTTTTAAACTGCTCTACATACCCATAATTTTTTCTTGTTTTGTTTCAAACTTCCATAAATCACAAGGTTCTTTTTAGTTTTGAATTTTTAAAGTATAGGTGTATTACCAATGTATTCCGATAAGTTTGTACACATTTATTACAATATACAAATTAATTAAATTTTTAATCAAAATTTCAGCCTTTGTTGCCTGCTGATTTCAAATTTCTTAGTTTCCAAATAAAATCCTACCTACTTTTCAACATCATCTGTACAACTTCCCATTCTCTACCCAATGCTCATGCCTCACTGATCTATTATTTATTCTTCAGACACTAAAGTTTGTTTATAACACTTTGCATGTGTCAGAAACAACTAAAATAAAAACTCACAATACCTCTTTCCTCTTGTTCGCTTGAGCAAAATTCTGCTCCACTTACAGGAAGAAACATTGGAGGAAGGTAATTTCAGCTCTTTTTCCTGTTCTCCTTCATTTGTTCTTCCACCAGGTGGGGGACCTACTTATTTGAGTGGGGATTTAAGCAAAATGACCTAAATATGTGTAACCTGAAGTCTTCTTATCTTCTCTAAGGCTTAATCTCCCTTTATCAGGCACAAGTGTGTCTCTTCACGCAGCAGTAAACCAGTGGGCAAACTCCACTTCTCATTAGAAAAGACCTGATGTTTTGGGTAGGTGATTTTAATTAAGAGTGTGAATCAGTAGGAAACCTACTCTGGCAATATCAGAAATAAAGCTGATATGTGATCACCATCTGTTTGACTATTGCACCTATTTTTGGTTTCAGAGAGAAAATACAAGAAGAAACTGCTATCCTCAAATACTATCACTTAATCTGGAAAACTTTGAGAAGGCTCCTGAGGATCAAAGAAACATTTGGAAAGCTCAAGCCCTTTTCTGGTATGGCAAAATGGTAAGCTTTAGTGACTTAGTATTTAATAAATTTAACCCATGAAAAACCTTAAACATGATAGCTTATAGCAGCCCATGTGGGTGGCACCACAGGCAAGTGTTACTTTTATTGGGCATTGAGTTATTTTCTAAAAGGCAAAGAAGACAGGAAGGACTTAAGTGCAGAATGTGAACTAAGCAGGCAAGGAGACATTGTTCACACTTCATGCAACCCAGGAAGTTCAGAGCAACACAAGCCTTAAAAGGAAAACATGTATATTTAATATGTCACGTGAGGATGAAAGTCTGCTTCAAGCAATGCTAGGCCCTCATTTCACACCAAATTAAAAAAAAATTCAAAATATATTAAAGATTTAAATGTAAAACCTGAAACTATAAAATTGCTAAAAGAAAACATAGGGGAAAATCTTCACATCAGTGTGAGTAATGATTTTTGGCATATAAACCCAAAAGTACAGTCAGCAAGAGAAAAAATAGACACATAGGATGGTATCAAACTAAAAAGACTCCTGTACAGCAAAAGAAACAACCAATTAGAGTGAAGAAATACTACAATGAGATAGCCTCTGATACCCTGTTTGAGTGGCTACTATTAAAAAGACAATAACTAAGTCTTGGTGAGGATGCGAAGATAAGGGAATCCTTGCACATTGTTGGTGGGAAAATGTAAATTACTACAGCCACTATGGAAAACAATACAGAGGACTCTCAAAAAAAATAAATAAATAAAGCTATTATGTGATTCAACAATCCCACTACTGGCTATATAACTACAGGAGTGGATGTCAGCAAGTTAAACAGATGGCTGCACTCCCATGCTCATTGCAGTATGATTTATGATAGTCAAGGTATGAAAAGAACCTAAGCATCCATTAATGAATGAATAGATAAGGAAAATGTGGTGTGTATACACAATGGAGTACTATTTAGCCTTAGAAAGGAAGGAAATCTTGTCATTAAATATAACATGGATGAACCTGGAAGACAGTATGGTAAGTGAAATAAACCGGGCACAGAAAGACAAATACAGCATGATCTCACTTTTATATGTAATCTAACTCATAGAGAGTAAAACTGTGGTTACCAGAGATCGGAAGGTAGGAGACTGGGGAGATATTGGTCAATCAACACAAAATTTCAATTAGATAGGAGGAATAATCTTAAGATATTTGTTATATATCATGGTGATTATAGTTAATAACAATATGTCATACATTTAAAAACTACTAATGAGGTAGATTTTAATTTTTCTCACCACACACACACAAATGATAAGCATGTGAGGCAAAGTTTATGTTAAATAGCTTGATTTAGCCACTCTACCATGTATCCATACGTTGAAATAATCATATTGCACATTGAAAATATAAGCAAGTTTTACTTCTCAATTAAAACTTTAAAAATAAGAGAAGAAAAAGATGGAAAACATTAGGGTGCACATTTGTCACTTATATTCATGTGTCCATGAAGAAGCTGTCACCCCAATAAGAAGGGAATGGTAGTTGGAAAGTCACTTCTTTCCTTTCACTTTTCCTTTCCTTTCCTTCCTCACTCCAATATCCACTGAAGAGGAATGGCTTCCAAGTGGTGAACTTGAGAAAAGAATCTGAGCATGGGTGATCCAACAGTCTCATCTCTGATTCTTTGGATCCTGATATCCTACAGTAGGCATGCACCTGCTTCTGTTTCAGTAATAATGCTTCTGCCTCTGCTGGGGTGGCACTGTCGGTTCAGGCTGCGAAAGTGTAGTAAAGCTGGTATGTTATTCTATATCTGTCTGGCTACCTTAGTTTTTAATTGTTCAGAATCTCATAAATAAATTGCCATAATGAATTAGTATCCTCCAAACTCTCACAAAAATCATTTCATTCATTTTTAATGTTCAATATCTTTTCTTCACCTTGCACAGTTGACTTACCCACCAAGACCAACTCATGTGCTACCAGTTCCATGGAAACTTTCTTTGACCCCCTAGTAGAGCTGGTTGCTCCATTTTTAACTTCAATGATATAGCCCTGTTGTACCCTCTCCAAGTTCCTTTCATTAGGTTTATTTCCATGTTTACCTCCCAAGAGTATATGATAAACAACTCAAAGATAGTACTTAATTATTATTATGTCACATTTATATACCTTTTAACAAATATTTATTAAATAGATTCACCATGTTTCCCTTGCACTGTTGATGACATGCATAGCCTTCTCAAATGCTTAGATTTACAGGATAATTTTTAAATCAATCTTAAAAACAAAGGTTTAAAACCACAATATATATTCTCACTGCTTTCTTTTCTATGTAGAGAAATATTCTTAAATTTTTGAGCCTCCATTTCTTTTTCTCTTCATAGGGCTTAATAATGTTCATTCAATTAAATGTATTTATAAACAAAAAGGACAATGTATATAAGGTGCTTGCAAAGTGCCTGGCACTCGATAGACACTCAATAAAAGTCAGCTTTTATAAACCAGAATAAAAAAGAGACTGTTGTGTTTAAAGAAGAAGATATTTCCGCCTCTTAGAAGCAAGCTGTGGATTCTTTATTTAAAGATATTTTTCTCATTTATTCCTAATAAATGAACAATTTAGCTAAACCATCCCACTTGAAGAATACCTTCTCACTTCTTTCCATCCAAGTGATTTCAAGAATTAGAATATGATGCTTAGAGGTTGTAGGCTCTACTTGGAGTAAAAATGCGTTCTTGTTTGGTTATGCAAAATTCACAGGAAACTTCAAAGAACTATGGATTTGATCAATAACAAAACCTAGAAAAGGGAAACATTATAGAAATTGCAGATTATGTAATGGTCAGGTGATTCATTGTATTTAGGTTTTTTCTTGTAGCAAACTCAGTCCTCCATCACTGTGTTCTAACTTTTTAAAGAGTGAAAATACATTAAATATTCTATCCAGCTAATTTCTATTTATGAAATTACACTCAATATTAGCAGTTAAGAAAGGACAGTAGAATATATATTTCACCTTTTTAAAAACACAAAAAATATTAGAATTTTAAACATCAGGCATATAGACTGTAAATTAATTAAGAACTTTCTGTATGTGATGACAATTACATATTTAAATCATACACTAGAGGATGCTTTTTCCTGTGTAGAATAGAAACTTTTTTGATACCAAATTAAGCTTCTGTGAAATAGCAAGGCTATTTCACATCAAATAAAAATCAAGAACACCCCCACTCACATAAAAAATACGGAAAAAATATAAATTCAAGTAGAGGTTCAACAAAAATAACGTTAAATCTGAATAAGCGGCCAACATTTTAAATTATCAATAGGAAAGTCAATATAATGGATCTCTTTGTAAATTTCAGTTTGAAACAACAACAAAACAGTACTGTTTACTAAATGGTACTGTTTACTAAACATAAAGCATAAAACAAATTTTCAGAAAATTCTTCAATTCGAAAAATGGAAAATGGTACCCATGGCAAATAAGAAAAATACATACCATACACTGAATAGAAGGAACAAAAAAGGCAATTAACCTTCACATGAATCAAGAGAACACCATCAGCTTATTAAATCTTTGCATAACAACTTCAGGAAAACTAGAAACTATGATATATAAATTATAAAAACATAGTAGCACATCCTATATTATCATGTGTAGAAAATTGTAATTAAAGGGAGCAGCTAACTGAGCTTGGCACAATACTGCTCCCAGGAAGTCTTGTTGGCTGTTGGTGAGGAAGGTGAAGCATGCAGTTGCCTTCTTGGGCCCTCGGTGCCCCTTATGTATGCCTCCCTGGGCTCAGTCCGGTCATCACTTTGCCCGCTTCTGTACCACCCTCAACTCTTGGGTCCTAGGGCACCAGTGGCAGTGGGAGCTGTGTCCTACAGGAGAGGAAGATGGCAAGAGGCGCTCAAACTTCTGGCCACTGGGTGAGCGTCTGGCAGGTATATGACATCTCCAATAATTCACCTGATCTTGGAGTACTTGGCAGAGAAAGTTTAAAAAGACTTATAGAATCTTCCTGAGTAAACAAAAGACACAGGAAATGTAGCAGCTTCACTGAATCCATGGCAGCTAGTCAGCACCTCTGCAGGCAGACAAAGGAAATGCTGCCTTCCCAAGCAGCTCCCTGAGATCAAAGCTAGATAAATCCAAGAAGACGGGAAGAAACCAGAGAAAAAAGGATAAAATCATCAAAGACCAGAATGCTTCTCCCCCACCAAGGGGGATGACTGTACAAAGAAAATGTGGCACATATACACCATGGAATACCACACAGCCATAAAAAACGATGAGTTTATGTCCTTTGCAGGGACATGGATGAATCTGGAAACCAACATTCTCAGCAAACTGACACAAGAACAGATAATCAAATACTGCATGTTCTCACTCATAGGCAGGTGTTGAACAGTGAGAACACATGGACACAGGGAGGGGGAGCATCACACACTGGGGTCTGTTGTGGGGGCTAGGGGGAGAGATTGCAGGGGGTGGGGAGGGATAGATATGGGAGAAATGTCAGATATAGGTGATGGGAGGATGGAGGCAGCAAACCACCTTGCCATGTATGTACCTATGCAACAGTCCTGCATGATCTGCACATGTACCCCAGAACCTAAAGTTCAATTTAAAAAAAGACTTATAAGGTAAATATGAAAAAAAAAGAAAACTGTAATTAAAGAGGTTGTTTTTATTAATTGCATAATCTAAAATTATGAGGAAATTTTAGACTATAACTCTATAAAAGACCACAGCAGTGTCATGGAAATTCACATTTCTTGAATTAATGGTCAAAGTTCCCACTTCTGTGAAATATCTTCATCTTTTCACACAGTTAAACCAAGAAAAATTATATCAAATGAGAAATCTTTTTCTCTAAAGTACTCTTACATACTCCAATAATGCATGCTTGGAAAATGTAATTTTTAAACCCAGACTCAAAATAGGTAATCATTAAATAATACAGAAATCTTGTGTCTTGACACCAGATTTTTCAAAAATTAAATAATTGTTTAAACTACAAATAAAATAAATATTGCTACTATCTACCTCAAGCTACACATTTAGAACTGCGTGGCAACTTCTTGAAAAATAAAATGTGAAGTGTATTTTTACAGTCTCTGACAAACTTTCAGGAATGTGTCTGGCACAGAAAAGCATATCCAACGCTTTAGGAAAAATAATACAGAAAAAAATAGATTTATGCTCTAGGCAATTTAAGTAGAATCCAAATATTTATTTTTAGCTGTGTCATGATATTTTTGGTTATTAAGTAGTTTCATACTTCATAAATGTGTTTCTGTCTATATCACTCTGTCTGTGAATGATTCTTTCTTTTTAGCGAAAAGTTAAACCAAAATTAAGCAACCATAATTTCTCTTGTATATTAGTAAACTTGTTATATACCTCTTCATTCTTTCAGGCTTTTTAATTGCATAACGATTTTCAATTTAAAACTTTGTGGTATATTTGTAAGTGAATATCTATTGTGAATTTTGAATATATATTCAACTTTTAGCACCATTAAAATATATGTTTTATGAATGACCCATGTCAAAGAACAGGCTGTTCTTAATACAAATGGCAATCTCAGGCAAATATTTACATATAATTCTTCACACTATATAAGCTGTGTGAACTGAAACCTGAGCTCTCATATGAAAACTGTAGATTAGGAAGGATATTGAAAGCAACAACAGCCTCCAACCTCATTTTAAATGTGTAGATAGTGGATTTAATGGCCCACTGTATTAGAGGGTAGACCTGCTGTCTTCTTTCACTTACTCACTTGTTTTATTTATTTATTTATTTATTTATTTATTTTTATTTATTTGAGACAGGGTCTCATTCTGTTACTTAGGCTGGAGTGCAGTGGTGCAATCATGGCTCACTGCAGCCTCAACCACCGGGGCTCAGGTGATCCTCTCCCCAAACCTCCAGTGTAGCTGGAACTACAGGCACAGCTCACCATGTCCAGCTAATTATTTTTTGTATTTTTCTTTAGAGATGGGGTTTTGCCATGTTGCCCAGGCTGATCTCAAACTCCTCAGCTCAAGCCATCCACCTTCCTTGGCATCCCAAAGTGCTGGGACTATAGGCATGAGCCACCCCACTGGGCCTTTTCATTTATTATTTATCAATTCAACAAGTATTTCCTTAGTGTCTACTATATGAAAGTACTGTGCTAGAAACTGGAAATGCACTATTAAGGAAACATAGGTCTTTCTGGCTGTCCTAGGATTTGAAGTCTCAGAGAAATTGGGTAAATATGACAGATGTGTCTTTTATGATCAAAGATTGTATAGTCTTATGTTTTATAGAGATACAGACAAGGCATTAAGAATCTTGTAAGCAGCAGTTGTGAAATTGTCAATGAAGAAAGTATTTCTTCTTATATAAACACATTATAGTGGGTCATCTTTAGAAACGGATTCTTTGAGAAGGTGGCATTTGAATTGAGATCAATCATTAATAACTAGCAATTGTTAATTGGAATCAAAAGATAATCAGCCTTGAAAACCAAGAAACAGCTTGGGTAACAGCACAAGACAGAAAGAAAAGCATAATGTTCACTTTAAATGTAATAGAAAGGTATTTATGAAAATAAGTTTCTGTAATGCCTTTTGGGACATGGAAAAAAATCTGATTTTTATTGCAATCTGATTACGAAGGAGCTAAGTGTTTTAAGGGACAAAGTATATGATGTATTTTTAAAATTATATTTTTATTTATGAAAGATTGTGCTGTGGGAAATAAATTGGACTGTCAAAAGTATGGTCGTATAGTCATTGGGAAAATCTGAGTGAGGGATTTATGTCATAGACGGATGAGAGACAATGGTGTCTTAGAATCAAACGTTTGTAATGGGGCAACATTGTCTATTTGAAGATATTTAGGGAAAAAATGACTAGATTGTGTTGTTGATTAATACAGCATGATGACGCCTGGAGTCTAAAATCATTTGTACCTTTTATCTATTTTGAAATAGAATATTAACCAATTCTCAACTTTCTCTAAGCTTTTAGTTCTCACCTGCTGCACAGCTTGGCATTGTCTAGGAAACTAAAACAGTTTCACAAAATATAGAATATGTTTGGCTTGTTCAAATCATAAATTTGAGTCACTACTGAATTCAGTCTTCTGAAAATTAACTTACCTCAAATTTCTATTTTCTGGCTAAGAATAATCTCATGCTACATAAGTTTAGTCTTTCTCTATTTCTAGCCACATAAATAGACTATGACTTTCTCTGCAGGCTAATTTAACAAAAGCATAGGAATTATCACTTCAGGCGAGTCTTTTGCTATACAGAAGTAGAGAACATTAGACATCACACTGGGTTGTTAGTCTCCCTCACAAGCCCAGTGGCTCATTCCTGCAGATAAAGGTTACAGCAGCAAGCAGAGTTCAGAATTGCACCCCAGAAAAATGATAGATTACACATGTCATGAGCATGGAAAGTTACTAATGAATGCTTGTCTTTACCATGGCCTCCAAAGATCGCTCTTTTTCTGCTTTCTACCTACCTGAGTGACCTGTTCTCCTTCCATTGCCCTTGCTCAATCTGCTCTTCCTGCTGATTCTTGAACATGCCAAACTTGTTTCTGAATTAGAACCCCTGCACCAGCTGTTTCCTTTGCTGAAATGCACTTCTGCCAAATCCTCTACTGTTTTTTTCCCTTGCTTTATGCAAGTTTTTGTTCAATATTCCTTCTTCATGTTTCTGATTATACTATATTTTCTGGCCACTATTCTATAGTTTTTCATCATATTTATTTTTTTATCAATAACACTTGATATTATTGTTTACCTGATATTATTTTGTATCTTAAAATTTTATTTGCTTACTTCAACAGGCTAAATAAGGCTCTCTCCCAATATATCCATGTCCTAATTGTTGAAACCTGTTACCTTACATTGTGAAAAGGACTTTGCAAATGTGATTAAGGATTTTGAGATAAGCAGAATATCCTGGATTATACAGGTGGGTACCAGGTCATAACAAGGGTCTTTATAAGACAGAGGCAGGAGGATTACAGTGAATAATAGTAGGTGAAATGATGGAAGGAGAAAACTGGAGTAATTTGAGAATAAAGTCATAAGTTACATTTTTCAGCTTCTAAAAGGAATTTCTACCTTGACTTTAGGCTTCTGACCTCTATAACTACAAGAACATATTTGTATATCGTTTTAAGTGAATAAATTTGTAGTATCTTTTTATAATAGCGGTAAGAAATATAGGAAAGTTTAAACTTTCCCTCTGAATTTTCAATAATCGAGTCACCCTGCAAAAGTAAACTAACAAAATACAAATTAGCAGGAGAAGAGGCATACAAATATGTTAATGTGCACATGTACATGAGAGTCCCACAAATCTGAGACTCAAAGAAGGGCTGGATGATTGAGGCTTAAATTCCCTTTTCAGAGGGAAAAGGAAAATCAGGGTTGTGGGCAACTGTGAGGGGTAGTAAATTATTTTCAGAGAAAATAAATGGGCTCAAAGAGCAAACAGTAGTTAGTAATGGATTCTCTTTGGAACTGAATGGGACTGACAGGAAAGTGAGGGGCAAAACTGCACTGTGAACAAAGATTGTCTTGTTATGCAGACAAATTGTCTTAACTAATCTCTCAGAGTCATGAATAGATGAAAAGTCTGTCTGGGTATGTTAACGACTTTTAGTATTTTCATTTCTCTGGTGGTTAATCTTTTCTGATTATTTAATGAAATTCCTGAGGAGGGGGTTTTAAGACAATTATTTCTTTTGGAAGTAGTTTTTCTCAGTCAGATAATGAAACTTTCAGAGAGAGGTTCTCCCTGCACTGGGAAAGTGGGAGAAGAGGTGGATGGGGTGGGGGTTGGGGAGGATACAAGAGGAGGTTAGAAAGTCCTTGGTTCTAAGACAGCTTTTAAGGTCTTTAAATTTCCTTTAATTTGAAAGTGCTCAGCATGTCAAATTACCATACATTTGAGAATATCTTTCTCTGTGACCCACCAAAAATTAATACTGTTAATTTCTACCTATTCCACCAGAATATAAACTTGAAGAGTCTAGGGACTTTATCTTACTTATCAATACATGTTGCCCAAATTAGGTAATTAATAACCATTTCCAAAACATGTGATTTATATTGGGCATTAAAATAATAAATACAGAGTCTAGGATATACCAAACACACACAAAGAAATGCACAGACATACATATACATCACAAACATGTACACACATATACAACTGACACATAGAATATATTTTTCATATGTGTGAAAGATACTACTCACAGTTAAATATACATATATTTCAAAAAGAGTTTATTATATCCCTTTTTGTTCTCACAAATATACAAAAATGCCGGCAAGATAAGAAAGGTTAATTTAGTATAATAACCATACCTTAGTGCATTGGATGAACCATGTTAATCAAGTAGATAAACTTCTGCACTAACATCTCATCCCTCATGTTGCAACACAGTTGAAATAAGGGTAACATGGCTATCATATCATTTAGAGTGTATGTTCTTTTCTTGAAACATAAAAGAAAGAAAGAAGCTCTTTTGTAACTCAGCTAGTTTTTTATCACTAAGTGGTTCAGCAACAAACAGTGTTTGACTTTTAAGAAGAAACAGTGAATAATCATAATTCAGAGCTGAGCAGAAAAACATACTGACTCAATATTACTGAATTTAAAAGCTGAATTTTCAGCCTTTGAGGAGAGCATGATTACCACTGAGGCCAGTCAGGAGCTCAACTAACTGCCCTGGCTAGCCACCTACGATGGTATCCTGGCAACCTTGGATGTTTCATTCAAGCCAGAAGCCTTATAATAGTCCTACTTTGGATTTAAGAGTCAGATTGTGATGCACAATTTATTTGAAATTAAAATAAAAAGGCCATTATCAAATTAATTCAGGTGCTCATATTAATAATTGGTTTTATTTTGCTAGTTGCACACTGCAGTTACATTTGTGCACTTGTCATATAGACAGTATAATCTTCAGCTTCCCTTTTGCCAAATAAATTCCTTACCTACACTGATGATGTGATTTCCTAGTCTTCCAATGTATTCAGCTATTAAAATAGAATAGCAAATGTTAGAAATTTACATAGAAGCCTATCAGCAGTGTTCATTTTTAGAATTGCTAAGATTCCAAATAGAGATGCTGGGGAGTTGCAATCTGCCATCTTTGTGTTTGAAAGAAAGGGCTACTCATTCAACCAATAGAAACGAGAAACCATAGAGCAATCATTTTCTTTAAATTTCCTGGTCAATATAAAAATGTTATACATACTTTATGGTAAAAACACTTAAGGACAGTTAAAATCCCTTTGTTTATTTAGTTATAGCATTGTATAGCAGGTGCAGATAGAATTTAGCACATTTAGCTTAAAGACCTAAAAGATATCAAACTAGAATTTATCTACACAACATCGCCAAGAAACCTGAATCATAGTATAGTTAATACGCATTTTAGGAAACAGAACATAACAATTAGATCTTGAGCCTGATTTAGCACTTGGCTTGAATTAGGATATTTCCAACTTTATTCAAGGTTACTTCTAAAAATGAAACCTGTCTCAACTCAGAAACTATCACATACCAACCAAATTACTTATAATTGTAGTAACCAGTTTTATATTTAGTTCTATTTCTTTCTTTAGAATTAAATATTGGATTTAAATTTCCATGTAGTAACTGCTTTTCCAAATTCAATTCAAAACATGCATTTAACATTAGAACTCTTTCTGATTTTGTGTTTTTCTACTTGATTTTTCAGAAAGCACTAGTTGTTTATAAATTGATAAACATGTAGCTTTAAATAAACATATTTAAAGACATTTAACATAATTTCCATGTTGTAATTTAAAAAACTGTGAATGATATTGGCAGAAATGGTTAAGTAAGGACCTTTGAAAACCTTCTCTTTTGAAAAAACAATGGAGACACTGCCAAACATTCTTAAAATCAACTTATTTTTAGAACTATACAAATGAACCAGAGACTTGTGACAATCTGGGGAGCATTTAATTAAGAAATCCATAACTGGTCACTCTTGGTAAGAGCAGTAAGGTTTGTCATGTCTTAACGTGTCCTATTTCTGTCCTCCTCTCCCCAGTGCCATGGTAGCCTTGAAAGCTAACAGCTCCAAAATTATAGTGAAAAACAGAAGTCTATCAACCACTTGAGGTGGCAGAATAGAGTGAGCGCTCCCACAAAGCCTCATTTCCAGATAACAGTCCTAAGGTTACCTATATAATAGTTCCCTGAGAAATTCCACTTGTAAGCCTTATCTTAATTTAATCTGATTCAAAATTTGTCCAATACAAATAGTCTTTTCTGGGAGATGTTTGTTGAAAACAGTCAGCAATTATAGGTTAACACAACTGAATTGGGGCAATTTACAAGCTGATGAAAACAGTTTACAGGAAAATCTGGAAAATGAGGTGACCATATGGGGCTTTGAAAAACTCTGTCCCATTCTTTGGAATCTATGGGGTCACTTACACACATGGGGTCGCATGTACACATGCCTGTGCAGATGTTTCCAAATTTGGAGAAGTCTTTAAGCTCTCACTTCTGGCTGACCTTGAGAGCCTACATAAATGAAAAGGGAGGCTCAGACATGGTAGTAAACCTGCCTGCTTGAATACTGCAAGCATGCCCCCAAAATGCAAATAGAACCCTTGAGCAAGGATTATTTGACAAACTGCAATAAGTCAGCAAAGACTTACTGATTCCTAGAATTTAAGATAATATTGTCCAATTATTAGCTGACCACTAAGCAAACAAACCAGAGACTATAGTAGCCATACATAACCAAGAATATAGAAGTTACAGAACTTGTTCATAAAAGGTATTATATAAAGAGCAGCAACAGCAACACCAACAAAAACAACAACATAAAAGCACTAGTGAAGGGGGAAATCTGGTTTCCAAAGTTGCCACTATATTATAATATTAAAAATGCCAAATTTTTAGCCAAATATTCTAATACAGGCAAAGAGAAATAAGAATGTAAGGTCCATAAAGAGGAAAAAAAAAATGCTGTCAACTAAAATTGTCTCAGAGGAAACAGATTACTAGAAAAACATTTAAAATATACTATTTTAACTATATTCAAAGAACTAAAGGAAACTATAGTTAAAAAAAAATCTAAAGTATGAGAACAATATCTTGATAGAGAATACCAATAAAAAGAAAATGTTAATAAAAATAATATAGATAATTCTGGAGGTAATAACAACTGAAACAAAAAATTCACCAGAGGGGTTGAAAAGCGTAATACATAAGGTATGACTTATGTATTAGGTTGTACAGAGGGACAGAACTAATAGTATATATATATATATATATATACACACACACACACACATACACACACATATATATATATATAAAGTATGTATATACTAAGGTATATCTATAAGTTTATTAAATATTAACTTACACAATCAAAATTTCCCACAATAGGCTGTCTGCAATCTGAGGAGCAAGAAGAGCCAGTGCAAGTCCCAAAACTGAAGAACTTAGAATCCAATGTTTGAGGGCAGAAATCATACAGCACAGGAGAAAGACGTAGCTGGGAGGTAAGGCTAGTTTCTCCTTTTTACGTTTTTTTGTTTTGTTTTGTTTTTTTGTTTTTCTGTTTTTTGCTTGCTCTGTATTTGCTGGCAGCTGATTAGATTGTGCCCACTAGATTAAGTGGGATCTGCCTTCCCCAGCTCACTGACTCAAATGTTAATCTGTTTTGGCAACAGCCTCACAGACACACCCAGGATCAATTCTTTGTATCCTTCAATCCAATCAAGTTGACACTCTGTATTAACCATCGCAAATCTACCCCTTGTCAACTTGAACCCACACACATCTCCTGAGATCATACATAACTTTCAGATAAAGACAATAATAAAGTCATAAACACCTAACATAATACAACTATCCTCTGTACAACTGGAAATGCACCAATCCCCAACTCAAATACTATCACATAAAGTTAACAATATTTAAATGCTTATATAAAGTCAATAAATCTTATGTCACATGATAAAGGAAAAGGAAATAAGATATATTTTCTTAGTATAAGTGCCTACATGCACAAACATGTTTTTAGCAAAAGAATGAGGAAATACTCATGACAATTACAATTCCCGTTTCTGCAGCTGGTCACGTAGTCATAGCTGGTATTTATGACTACCTTCTGCTACTAACCATTCTGTATTCCCTGTTGTCTTCAGAAAGCACCTCAGCAGATCATGGTTTTTTCCTGCTGGGATGACCCAATCTTCATCCCTGAGGGCCTAGGCCATTTGTGGTCCTGCCTGGATTGGTCTGTGGTAGTTTCCCATTGACCTTAATCATAGGGTATGGTAATAGTAAGAGATGCCCTAATGGATTTCCTGTATTCCATGCATGCTCTTCCTTTTCTCCATTGTGGAGTAGTAGACTGATTTCATCTTTATAGTCCGGGTCAATTACCTCAGCCAACACTGTAACTCCCTTCTTAGCCTGTTGACTTAAAGGTAGGAGGAGCCCAAAGTTTTCAGGTGGCAATCTTAACTTCCAGTTTAATGGAATCATTGTTGTGTCTCCTGGTGGAAGGGATTCTCCCTCTGGAACTAAGACCTCTATCTAGGCCAGCAGAATGTAATGTCGTGGGAAAAGGAAGCAAAACTTTTGCTAGTGGCTCACTAGGGGTAATGGTGAATGGTGCCATTCTGCTTTCACTCCTTGATTCCTGGACCCATGAATCTTGGCTATTGGAAACAGTACCATATATTGGACACTGATTAAGGGCATACACCGCCTTCTTGAGAACTTTGCCCCCAGTCCTGAAAAGTATTGTCACCTATTTGGCATTGTAATTGTGACTGAGCCCACTGCTACTTTTATTTAGCCATAAAGTGAGTGCCTTCATCAGAGGCAACGCTGTGTGGAATACCATGATGTAAGACATTCTGTGAGTCCTCTGAGGGTAGTCTTGGCAGAGGCATTGCATGCAGGATAGGCAACTTGAATCCAGAGTAAGTGTCTATTCCAGTGAGGACAAACCTTTGCCCTTTCCATGACTTTTTCTGTGATGGAAGAAGTTCAATACAATCAACTGTCACCAGGTTGCTGGCTGATCACCACAAGGATTGCTGCCATATTGAGGGCTCAGTATTTGTCTCTGCTCCTGGCAAATTGGGTGCTCAGCAGTGGCCATAGCCAGGTCAGCCTTGGTGAGTGGAAGTCCATGTTGCTGAGCCTATGTGTAGCATCCATCCCTGCCACCATGGCCACTTTGTTCATGGGCCTATTGGGCAATGACAGGGGTGGCTGGGGAAAGAGGCTGAGTGGTGTTCATGGAATGGATCATCCTATCAACTTGATTATTAAAATCCTGCTCTGCTTAGGTCACCCGTTGGTGATCATTTACATGCGATACAAATATCTTCATGATTTCTGACCACTCAGAGAGTACCATCCACATACCTCTTCCCCATATTTCTTTGTTACCAATTTTCCAATCATGCTTCTTCCAAGTTCCTGACCATCCAGCTAAACCACTGTCTACTACCCATCAATCAGTATATAATTAAACATCTTGGCATTTCTCTTTCCATGCAAAGTACACAACCAGGCTCAGTGCTCAAAGTTCTGCCCACTGGGAAGATTTCCCTTACTGCTGTCCTTCAAGGATGTCCTAGAAAGGGGCTGTAGTGCTGCAGCTGTCCACTTTTGGGCAGTGCCTGCATATTGTGCAGAACCATTATGAACAAGGCCCTAGTCTTCTCTTCCTCTGTCAACTGATCATAGGGAACTCCTCTTAAGGCCACCAGTGCAGGCTGATGGAGAGAAGGCAGAGTGGCAGGACTGGAGACCATGGGCATTTGAGTCATTTCCTCAGGTAACTTACCTGTTCCTTCAGGACCTGCTGGAGCCTGATCACATATATACCACTTCCATTTGATGATGGAATGCTGCTGTGCATGATCCACTTTATGGATAGGTGGGTCAGAAAGCACCCTGTTCATGATAGGCAGTTCAGGTCACATGGCGACTTGATTACCCATAGTCAAACATTCAGTTTCCACCAAAGTCCACTAACAGGACAAGAGCTGTCTCAAAAGGAAAGTAGTTTTCTGCAGAAGATGGCAGGGCCTTGCTCCAAAATCCTAGAGGTCTCTACTGTGATTCATCTATGGGGGCCTGCCAGAGGCTCCAAACAGCATCCCTATCTGCCACTGACACCTCAAACACCATTGGATCTTCTGCGTCATATGGCCCAAGTGGCAGAGAAGCTTGCACAGAAGGCTGGACCTGTTGCAGAGCCTTCTCCTGTTTTGGACCCCACTCAAAACTGGCAGCCTATCAGGTCACTCGATAAATAGGCTGAAGTAACACACTCAAATGAAGAATGTGTTGCCTCTAAAATCCAAATAGGCCTGCTAAGCATTGCGCCTCTTCTTGGTTATAGGAGGGGCCAAATGCAGCAACTTGTCCTTCACCTTAGAAGGAATATCTTGACAGGCCCCACACCACTGGACTTTAGAAGTTTTACTGAGGTAGAAGGTACCTAAATTTTAGTCAGATTTATTTACCATCATCTGGCACGCAAATGTCTCTCCAACAAATCCAGCGTGCTTGCTACTCTCTTGCTCACTGGATCCAATCAGCATAATGTCATCAATGTAATGGACCAGTGTGATATCTTGCAGAAGTGAAAAAAAGTCAAGGTCTCTCTGAATAAGATTATGACACAAAGCTGGAGAGTCGATATACCCCTGAGGTAGGTAGGGCAGTAAAGGTATATTTCTGGCCTTTCCAGCTAAAGGCAAATTGCTTCTGGTGGACCTTATGGACCGGAATGGAAAAAAAGTAGAATCAGTGGCTGCATACAAGGTACCATGAGATGTGTTAATTTGCTCAAGCAAAGAAACCACATCTGGTACAGTAGCTGCAATTGGAGATACCACTTGGTTAAGCTTATGACAATCCACTGTCATTTGCCAGGATCCATCTGTCTTTTGCACAGGCCAAATGGGAGAGTTGAATGGGGGATGTGGTGGGAATCACCACTCCTGCATCATTCAAGTCTTTGATGGTAGCATTAATCTCCACAATCCCCCAGGGATGTGATATTGTTTTGATTTACAGTTTTCTAGGTAGAAGCAACTGTAATGGCTTCCATTTGGCCTTTCCCACCATAATAGCCCTCACCCCACTAGTCAGAGAGCCAATGTGGGGGTTCTGCCAACTGCTAAGTATGTCTATGCCAATTATGCATTCTGTCACTGGGGAAATGACTGCAGGATGAGTCTGGGGACCCACTGTAAGTTAGACCTGAGTTAAAACTTCATTAATTACCTGATTTGTATATACCCCTATTTAAACTGGAGGACCACAATGATGTTTGGGTCCTCAGGAATCAATGTTAGCTCAGAGCAAGTGTCCAGTAGTCCCCAAAATGTCTGATCATTTCTCTTTCCCCAGTGCACAGTTACCCCTTTAAAAGGCTGGAGGGCTCCACGGGGAACAATGGGAGAAACATTCACTGTATGAATTGTTGGTACTGTAGTGGGGTCCTTCCACAAGAGGACCCAGCCTCCCTTTCATTCAAGGGCTTCTGGGTCTGTAAACTGGCTAAGTCTGGAAATTGATTGAGGGGCTGTGATTCTCTGCTGCTATAATTCAAATTAGTCTTTTGTCCATTGGACCTAGAATTTTTCTGCTTGTATAAATTAAGTAGGAATGCAGAAGGGTGCCTATCAATTTCACTTCTAGAAATACTGTAATTAATTAGCCAATGCCTGAGCTCTACACTAGTCAGACTATTCTGATTGCCGCTTTGCCTCTGTCATCCATTGTGGTACTATGCCCACCTTGCCTTTGACTGTTGAGTGCTGCTGCTTGGCCCCTGACACCTCGGGATCCAATTATTCACATTGTATTTAAATTTTGTATCTGAGTGACTGTGGTTCCCACCATTAGATCTGACGTACAAGAAAGAGCAATTACAGTGCTCTTGAAAGATGCAGGTGCTTCCCTCACAAATGTATTTCACAAGGCATTGGTTAAGGATATATCTTCTGGACCCTCCCAGCTGGAATGAGTAGGTCTAAAGTGACTAATCCACTCCAGCATCCCAATCTCCCTAAGCCTTTGGATCCCTTCCTCTACATTAAACCAAGGGAGATCAGGTATTTTCAGATCCCTAGCAGTGGGCCATCTTTTAATCCATATTTCAGCTAACCCAACAAATAAACTATTAGAACATTTTTTAACTCTCTGAGCTGCAACATTAAAAGTAGCATCACTACTTAGTGGGCCGAAATCAATAAATTCAGATCCAACTCTATGTTCCTTCCAACATTATCCCATATCATTAATATCAATTTCCATGCCTGTTCTCCTGATTTCTGTTTATATAAATTAAAGAACTCAAACCAGCTCTTTTCAAGTGTAGCACACTTCCTCATGCGTCACATCCTCAACCTCAACTCCAGGGAACCCCTAGGACTCTACTCTAGTTATAGGTGAAGAAGCATACAGGGTTGTTGGGGTGGCTCCTGGGGAGGATCAACATTATTATGCCTACCAAGTACCTCATGGGAGGGCATCACCATTGCCTCAGGCAGTGCAGAGTTTATCTCCTCAGACAAAGGTGGAAAGGCTGATGGCAGCATCGGTTGGGGAGGGGATATTGCCACTATTGGGGTTGAGGAAGCTGTTCCTTCTGCCAAAAAAGGTTCATCAGAGTTTACAAACCCAGTGTCCCCAGCTTCAGCTTCATCAGGGTCCGTCCACATGTCCCTATTCCACGTTTTAGGGTCTCATTTTTTTTCCAATCAATGCCCTCACTTTAACAGTAGACACCTGACAAGGCTGTGCACGTATCTTTCTTTGCAAGTCAGCCACTTGCGTGGTAAGACCTCATGTCTGTTTATCCACAATTTCAGCTTTTTCTCCACAGGAGATAAAACTTTCACTCAGGGCAATTTTAGCATATTTGAGGCTCAGTGTCTGCTTCTGAAGCTATAAGGCAGAATCTCTGAGAAAATAATGATTTTCTCTCATTATTTTGTCCACTGAACTTAGGAGCAACAAATCAACTTTATTATATTTCTTGGTTCTCCATATATGGGCAAAGGTGTTATGTACAGAGTCACTAAACTCCTTGTCTGTCATGAGTGGTGAATTGGGAGTGCCAAATGCATTTATTTTGCATTTCACACCAAGGAATATCAGAGTTCTCCATACTATTAGAAGTAGAATCCTCAGCATTTTTGGATCTAATTATATTAAGCAGCCAACTCCAGAAACCCCAAAACCAATGAAAGAACTCCATCCTTAATATTCTGTTCCTCTAGAACCACTCCTAGTACCAAAAATCTGTATTAGTTAGAATTCTCTAGGGGGACAGAACTAATAGGATATATATCTATATATATATATGTATCTATATATATGGAGTTTATTAAGTATTAACTTACACAATCACAAGGTCCCACAATTGACTGTCTGCAAGCTGAGGAGCAAGGAGAACCATACCAAGTCCCCAAACTGAAGAACTTGGAATCCAATATTTGATGGCAGAAAGCATCCAGCAAAGGAGAAAGATGAAGCTGGGAGGCTAGGCCAGTCTTTCCTTTTCATGTTTTTCTGCCTGCTTTATATTTGTTGGCAGCTGATTAGATTGTGCCCACCAGATTAAGGGCGGATTTGCCTTCCCCAGCTTGTGGACTCAAATGTTAATCTGTTTTGGCAACAGCCTCACAGACACACCCAGGATCAACTATTTTGTATCTTTCAAGCCAATTAAGTTGACACTCAGTATTAACCATCACAATTTGTTATTAGGGGAAAAAATAGAAAATACAAATATGCACCAATTGAGAACAAAGTGCTTGAAGAATAAAAAGACAATAAGGAAGAAAAATGAACAGAACCTCAGATATCTTAGAATACCACAAAATACAGATACTGCTTAATGAGATTACATCTCAATAAATCCATCAAAAATTGAAAATATTGTAAGTCAAAAGTGAGTTTTTGACTTATAATATTTTCAACATAGAATGGTTTTACCCATATGTAACCCCATTATAAGTCAAGAAACATAATGAACATGTATTGCTTTTGCACCATCCTAAAATTCAAAAATCATGAGTTGAACCATTGGAAGTTGGGGACTATCTATATATCAGCATATGTATAATATGAGTTCTACAAGAAGATGAAGTGGAAAGAAAGGGGCAGAAAAATGGCTCCAGTGGCGCAATCGGTTAGTGCGTGGTACTTATAAGAAAGGGACAGAAAGAATAGTTACAGAAATAGTGGCTAAAAAAAAAATCCCCAAAATTGATTAAAAAATTAATCTCCACATCTAAAAAAGTCAGCCAACTTCAAATAGAATAAACTCAAAGAGATTCACACCTACACACATCAGAATCAAACAGTTGAAAGTTAAAAGCAAAGAGAAAATTTCAAAAGCAACAAGAGAGAAATGATTCATTATGTACACGGAATCCTCAATAATATTGTCAGCTAACTTACTGTCAGAAACTATAACATTCAGAAGACATGAGGATGACACTCTGAGGTGTGTGCATGCAACATTGTTCAGAACAGACCATATATTAGGCCATTAATAAAAGTTTTAATAAAACTTTAAAAGAAGGAAATTATACAAAGTATCTTCTCAATGACAATGGAATATAATTAGAAATCAATTACAGAAGGAAATCTGGAGAATGTATAAATATGTAACAATTAAGCAACAGACTTCTAAATAACCAATCGTTCAAAGATGAAATCACAAGAGAAATTAGAACATACTTTGAGATGAATAAAATACAGGCATGGTATACCTAAACTTACAGCTATTGGCTAAAATTGTGTTTAGTGGGAAATGGATAGCTGTAAATGTTTATATTAAAATAGAAGAAAGTTTGGAAATCAATAATCTAAGCTTCTATCTTAAGACATTAGGATAAGAAGAAAAAACTTACCCAAACCAGGTTGAAATAATGGAATAATGAATATTAGAGTGAAAATTAATGAGATAGAGTATTAGAAAAAAGGAGAAAATTAACAAAAATTAATGAAACAGAATTGAGGGTCCAGAAATAAACTGACACATTTATCGTCCATTGATTTTTTCTTTATCTCTGTTTTTTTTTTTTTTTTTTTTTTTTTGAGACAGAGTCTTACTCTCTCACCTAGGCTGGAATGCAGTGGCCTGATTTCAGCTCACTGCAACCTCCACCTCCTGGGTTCAAGAGATTCTTGTGCCTCAGCCTCCCGAGTAGCAGGGATTACAGGAGTGTGCCAACACACCCAGCTAGTTTTAGTATTTTTAGTAGAGATGGGCTATCACCATGTTGGTCAGGCTGGTTTCCAACTCCTGGCCTCAAGCAGTCCACTTGTCTCAGCTTCCCAATATTCTGGGACTCCAGGCATAAGCCACCGTACCCAGTATGTGGTCAACTGATTTTTTGAAAAGGATGTTAAGTCCATTCACTGAAAATGCATATTCTCTTTAATAAATGGTACTGGGATGACAAAATAGCCACAATGCAAAAAACTGAAGATAAGCCCCTACCTCATATCATATACTAAAATTAACTCAAAATGAATTTAAAACCTACATAGAAGAGCTAAAACTTTAAAACTCTTCAAAGGAAACATAGATATAAATTTTCATAACCTTGACTTTGAGGCAACAATTTCTTAAATATAATACCTGATGCATAAACTAAATTAATTAATCAATTAGTGATTAATAAATGACTTCAAAATTAAACATTTGTATATCAACAGATACTATTAAGAGTGTAAAGGCAACCTATCGAATGAAAGAACATATTTATGAGTTGTATCTAATTAGAAAATATTTATTAGTTGTATCTAATAAGATATTTTAATACGTTACAGATATGTATGTATTATATAAACTATATATGATTCTGTTAATGAAATGCCTAGAACAGGCACACATATGGAGACATAAATTAGATGAATGGTTGCCAGAAGATAAGGAATGGGAATATTGCTACTGGGTGCTAAGAGGTTCGTAATTCCTTTTTAAATGATGAGAATATTCTGGAATTATATATAGTTTGGGCTGCACAAATTTGAGAATATACCGAAACCACTGAATTTTATACTTTGAAGGGTGAAATTTATGGTATGCAAATTTTATTTAATTTTTTAAAAGAGACAAACTGCTATGATTGTAATCTTTAAAAAAACTCTATTATTTTATAATAGTAACATTTATTATCAAAATTGTGTAGATAGAAAAAAAAGAATTTAACCTCAAAATTACATTCATTAACACAAAGAAGACAGATTCAATACAATTCCTAATCAAGTATTTATTCACCTTTAGAGAGGTCGCTACACATAAGAGAAAGATAAAACTTTTGGAGCCAGATAAAATTTGTTTGTGATTATGGTTTGACACCAGAGCAAGTCATCTGACATTTCTATTTATCAATTTCCTCACCTGTGAAATGGAATCCACTTTATTTGAAAAGTTATTTTTAGATATGGGTCAATACACTTAATATACTAACACAATAAGCAATATAGAGTTGACTCAAAAAATAAGTTTTTTAAATTATTTTGCATTTATTATCAAAATATTATAATAAATGTGCCTTACTAAATCTTTCCTTGATGGATTAGAAACTTTATATTAATTGGTTTTGGCCACTTACAGTGAATTAGTTCTATAAGACAATTGTTTGATGCTTACAGTCAAAGGGAAATAGGGCATGTTTTCAATTTTATTCTCACAAAATGAAAAGTAATAAAATGAGAGGCAATAAAATGTGGTCTATTTCATATTTTTATAGAGATACTTCATACTAATAAACATAAGTGGTTTGGGGCTCAGGGTACACTTCTGAAGCACCCAATTAAAATTTAATAACACTGTGCTGCTTTTCTATCCATGAGTTTACAGAGTGAAAAATTATGTCAGACATGTGATTTTCCACATCACAAGTAGGCATTTGATAATCTAAAATAGCTAATGTAATATTTATTTTAAGTGACCAAATCTGCATTGTACCTTCTCTTTTTTTATAAAGGAGGGATATATTTTTCTCAATCACCTGTGATGATTTCTCCAAAATAAATTACTCAATAAGTACAGAGCTCAAAGATGACAATAATGCCTATCTTCTGATTAAATACCCTTATGAATATGCAATATCTTCACTGGGAGATCATGGGACCTCAAAAGGTCCTCAAGAGGTAAAGACAGTTGACAACTGATGGATATATAAAACTGTATGCAAATGTGGGGTTGGCATTTATTAGGGAGGGGTTCATACCTTTAATAAGACCATTAAAAAACTTGAATAACCACTCTATTTCTCACATTAATGGCATATACTTCCTGAGTCTACAAGATGTTTTCATGACCATGTTTACTCATATACGAGAAACTGACAACAGACATTTTTCGAACATTTCAGAATAAGTGGAAATATTTTTCTTTCTACCTATGTAATATACATTTCAATTCTTTGAGAAAATTCAGCAATATTTAGATATAATCAAAATGTATAAAGAGTATTAATGTTAATCCTTAAATTGCCCACTTGGTAATTCACACATTTTTATTCATAAGTAATGTTATTTTATTTGTGATATGTTTTAAGCTATTATTTTCATAATAAAAAGACTCATAATACAAAGCAAAATATTTATAACTTTTTATATATAGAGTTACAGATTTTCAAATTTGCAGTCTGTCAAAGGCAGTCTAATGTACATTCCCAGAGGGATTGCTTTAAAGAAAGCTGGATTGCTAGAAAGTTAAGCTTATTAAAGGCAATCATTTTTATTCCAAATTAAGCTACACTGACTGTATTGAAGGATTAACTCATTGCAACTCAGGCATTACCCTCTGTTGGATGGGAAAACACTGTGTAAAGACGTAAATGATCAAAAGACCTTAGGACCTTAAGCATCCCATTCTAATTGAGACACCTCAGTCAAACTTCCCTCAAAGTTGCTGCAATGTTAATGAGGATATGGAAGAAAAATGGAACTCAGACTGCTACAGAAAGCCACAGACACCCCCACTTGGGTGCTAAATGCAAATACAGGCTGATCTGCATTGCAGAAAATATGTCTCCAATAGACATCAAAGGAAAGTCAGATAAAAGATAAAAATTTCAATCTAAAGCACTTTGACACAAGAAGCTGTATGAATGTTTCCAATTTTTAAAATAGAAGAATTGCTAGTAGCTGAAATGCTAAGAAATTAATATCAGATGAGGTTGTTTAGATTAAGTTAAACTATCATACTTTGAGGTTGTCTTATGCTACTTTTTATTTTTATGTTTCTGTATGTTTACAAAAATAAATCATGCAAAATAGACATAGAAAAAAATGTTCCTTGCTTTATTTTGCTCCTCCCGAAATACTGAAAACCTGCTTTAAATAAGTGGCCCACAAAGAACTGCTAAAATGACTGGGTTTGGAGACATGAAAATTCAGCATTAGGACTTAGGAAATAGGATTCTAGGCCTAAAGAAGACTCTATGCACAGCCTGCTCTGAATGTACTTTCAGCAGTAGCCTTCAAAAAAGTCCCAGATATCTGAATGAAAAATAAACTATTCAATCAATCCTATTATATTTTAAAATATTTTGGCTCTCCTTTCTTTTGATAATGCATGCTTCCATTTTAACCAAATTGTCATAAGTCAGGATAGTCTTATTTTTTAACTTTAACAAGGAAATTCATATTACTGGAATAAAGACAAAGATAATAGAGGAAACATTTTTATGTCTATTAAATCATAGTTAAACACAGCAGAAGTAAATCATTAGTCTTTGAGTAATGTTGATTCTTCACAGCAGGGAAGGGTGAACAATTTCATTGACTGGTGAATAAAAAACAGCAAATATTACTTATTTGAAATTTAGGCCCACTTAATTACAAAGCAGATGATCAAATGTTCTCTCTTTCTCTCTCTCTCACCCACATTTACTGTCTTCATAGATAACTGACATTTAAAATAACATCCTAAGTAGCAATCTCTGGTCACAGTGAAGTGCCACACTATTCAGAATATTTTAATAGTATGCCAGTAAGCCCCTAGGGAGATGAAAGTTTATTTAAGCCCAGCTAACTGAGAGAAACATAGAGCTTACAATTTCAGGAATTTCAAATTTTGTGTTGTAAAATTTAATCCTAGTAGTTTTAATCCAAATGTTATAAAATATAAATTTAGATATTCTGGAGAATATGTGTGGAGAAAGATATAAAGTATTAACATTGAAATTGTTGTCAATCACTACTATTAAATTTGACCAATTTTAACTTTTAAATATAGTCTGCATCATTTTAATACTGAAAATTCCATAGCTTTTCACATGGTTCCTTTGAAATTAAAGTTATTAACATTTGAAAAAAAAAAGAAAAAGAAATCATTGTAACATTATTTCATCATTTAACTTTGATAAGTTTTAGTTTTTACTGTATCAGTTTTAATATTTTGGTAGGCTTTTGGTATTCTTATTTTGGAGCCTGCAACTACATCTTAGCGAAATACTAAAAATTAAATATCTTTTAACCATACATTTTCTACATACATTTCAAAGATCTTGGTGATTTGGCTTTTGAAATTCATTATATATAATAAATTCATGGCTGGGCACGGTGGCTCACGCCTGTAATCCCAGCACTTTGGGAGGCCGAGGTGGGTGGATCACGAGGTCAGGAGTTCAAGACCAGCCTGGCCAATATGATGAAACCCTGTCTCTACTAAAAAAAATACAAAAATTAGCTGGGCATGGCAGCACATGCCTGTAGTCCCAGCTACTCGGGAGGCTGAGACAGAAGAATTGCTTGAACCTGGGAGGCAGAAGTTTCAGTGAGCGGAGATCTCGCCACTGCACTGCAGCCTGGTGACAGAGCAAGACTCCATCTCAAAAAAAAAATAAATAAATAAATAAAAGAGAAATTCATTTAGTTTTTAGTTGATGCGGTTTCTTGGCAATTGTGCATATTTGGAATAATCAAATCCTAAGACTGAAGAAGAATACCTAAGAAAGACCAAATCAGAAAGGGGGAGACCTTTCTTCAAAGTTGGAATTCAGCACTTCTCATTGGAAAAGAGTGGTTGTCCACTGTGTAGCTGCCAGGGTTAGAGCTACTGCACTGTCACTGGGAAGGCAGAAAACAGACCTTCCAGAGGACAGGGTCCTACACAAAGGGAAGACCACAGGACAGTGATAAACAGGCTCACTGGGGCTGCAAGTTTGCCACTGAGGGGACTTGTCTTCCAGGTGTGTTACTGGAACAAAGCACAACTCAATGTCCTCACACCTGCATTGCTGAGCAGCAATGCTGCAATTAGAACCCAAAAGAGAAGTCCCCTCCCCCTGCAGTGTTGAAAGGTTAACCTCATGCATGCTCACTGTAAAGGGGAAATACTTGACAGAATTCCATACATCCTTACAGAGAAAGTATTAAAATGTGAATGTGGTGCTGAGATGCAATACATTGATTACTGGGACATCTTTTCTTTTTAATTATTTTGGGATAGATCCTACTGATCAATTGGTCAAGTCTCAAATATTTTTGTAGAAAATGTAAAGGTGTTGAATTCAGGATTAATAATAACTATTGTTCAAAGTGGCCTTGGCTCTATACCGCTGCCATACTCTGCCAAAAGAAAGTCTGAATCTCTAGTAGAGACTTCACAACTGCCATTCCCTCCTGGTACAGTGCTTATTAATTTTTTGTTCTCAAGTGTCCTGATGTGAAAGAAAAATAAGCAGCAAAAAGCAAATGATGAGGTTCTTCCTGTATAAATCTGGTCTCTTGAATTTCAATTTATTTCCTTTTTTCCTTATTCATAAATAGTAAGTTGACATTTATAACTCTGTTGGACCTGCCACCATGGGTAATGGGGACAAAATGATAGGAATATCACCCTAACCTGACAGCTGTACATTTGTGTATTAGTCCGTTTTCATGCTGCTAATAAAGACAAACACAAGACTGGGCAATTTATAAAAACAAACAAACAAACAAAAAAGAGGATTAATTTGACTTACAATTCCTCATGGCTAGGGAGGCCTCACAATCATGGCAGAAGGCAAGGAGGGGCAAGTCACATCTTATGTGGATGGCAGAAGGGAAAGAGAGCTTGAGCAGAGAAACTCCCATTTTTATAACCATCAGGTCTCCTAAGACCTATTCACTATCATTAGAGCAACATAGAAAAGACCCGCCCCCATGATTAAATCATCTCCCACCAAGTCCCTCCCACAACAGGTGGGAATTATAGGAGCTACAGGATGATATTTGGGTGTGGATACAGAGCCAAATCATATCATTCCTCCCATGGCCCCTCCCAAATTTCATGTCTTCTTATTTCAAAACCAATTATTTCTTCCCAACAGTCCTCCAAAGTCTTAACTCATCTCAGCATTAACTCAAAAGTCCACAGTCCAGAGTCTCATCTGAGACAAGGCAAGTCCCTTTCACCTAAGAGCCTGTAAAATTAAAATCAAGTTAGTTACTTCCTAGATACAATGGGAGTACAGGCATTGGGTAAATTCAGCCACTACAAATGAAAGAATTGGCCAAAACAAAGGAGTTACAGGCCCCATGCAAGTCCAAAATCCAGCAAGGCAGTCAAATCTTAAAATTCTAAAACAATCTCTTTTGACTCCATGTCTCACATCCTAGTCATGCCGATGCAAGAGGTGAGTTCCCATGGTCTTGGGCAGTTCTATCCCTGTGGCTTTGCAGGGCACAGCCTCACTCCCGGCTGCCTTCATGGGCTGGCATTGAGTGTCTGTGGCTTTTCCAGATGCATGGTGCAAGCTGTCAGTGGATCTACCATTCTGGGTTCTGGAGGACTGTGGCTCTCTTCTCACAGCTCCATAGGTGTAGCCCTAGTAGGGACTCTGTGTGTGGCCTTTAATCACACATTTCCCTTCTGGACTGCCCTAACAGAGGTTCTCCATGAGGGCCTGACCCCTACAGCAAACTGCTGGCTGGGCATCCAGGAATTTCCATACATCTTCTAAAATCTAGGCAGAGGTTCCAAAATCTCAATTCCTGACTTCTGTGTACTTGCAGGCTCAACATCACATGGAAATTGCCAAGGCTTGGGCCTTGCACCCTCTGAAGCCATGACCTGAACTGTATGTTGCCCCCTTTCAGCCATGGCTGTAGCAGCTGGGATGCAGGGCACCAAGTCCCTAGGTTGCACACAGCACCCAGACCTTAGACCAGCTCATGAAACCATTATTTCCTCTTAGGCCTTCAGACCTATGATGGGAGGGCTGCTGTGAAGATTTCTGACATGCCCTGGTGACATTTTCCCCATTATCTTGGTGATTAATATTCTGGCTCCTGGTTACTTATGCAAATTTCTGCAGCAGACTTGAATTTCTCCTCTGAAAATGGGACTTTCAATTCTGTTGCATTGTCAGGCTGCAAATTTTATAAACTTTTATGCCCTATTTGTCTTTTGAAACTGAACACATTTAACAGCACCCAAATGACCCCTTGAATGCTTTGCTGATTACATATTTCTTCCACCAGATACCCTGAATTATCTCTCTCATGTTCAAAGTTTCAAAAATCTCTTGGGCAGGGGAAAAATGCCACCAGTTTGTTTGCTAAAACATAACAAGAGTCACCTTTGCTCCAGTTCCAACAAGTTTCTCATCTCCATCTGAGACCACCTCAGCCTGGATTTCACTGTCCATGTCATTATCAGTATTTTGGTCCAAACCATTTAACAAGTCTCTAGGAAGTTACAAATATTCCCACATTTTCCTTTCTTCTTCTGAACACTCCAAACTGTTCCAACCTCTGCCTATTACCCCATGCCAAAGTTGCTTTCAGACCTTTGGGTATCTTTTCAACAGCATCCCACTCCTGGGACCAATTTACTGTATTAGTAAATTTTCATGCTGCTAATAAAGACATACCCAAGACTGGGAAATTTACAAAAGAATGAGGTTTAATTGGACTTACAGTTTCATGTGGCTGGGGATGCCTCACAATCATGGTGGAAGGCAAGGAGGAGCAAGTCACATCTTATGGGGATGGCAGCAGGCAAAGAGAGCTTGTGCAGGGAAACTCCTGTTTTTAAAACCACCATATCTCATGAGACCCATTTACTCTCATGAGAACAGCATGGGAAAGATCCACCCCCATATTCAATCATCTCCTACCAAGGCCCTCCCACAACACATGGGAATTATGGGAGCTACAAGATAAGACTTGGGTGGGGACACAGAGTCAAACCATATCACTTTGCTGTCAGGTTAGGGTAATATTTGGATCTGAGTATTTCAAAAGGCTAAATTTTTCTATTTGTGAAGAAAGGAGGGAAATAAACATAGAGAAAAGTAGAAGAGGAATAGTGATTATGAAAAAGAATAGCAATCTAACCAAGAATCTGTTTCAGAAATGGACAAAGAACTTGAATAAACATTTTTTTATAAAAGTTATACAAATGCCAATAAGCACATGAAAAGATGCTCACAAAACTAATCATTAGAGAAATGTAAATTGGAACTATAATGAGATACTATCTCATACACATTAGGATGGCTATGACTGATAAAACAGAATTTAACAAGTGTTGATGAGGATATAAAGAAATTAGAACATTTGTGCACTGCTGGTGGAAATGTAAAATCATGCATCTGCTGTAGAAAACAGTGTGATGGTTCTTCAAAAAAATAAAAATAGGATTATCATATGATCCAGCAATTCCAATTATGGGTATATACCCAAAAGAATTGAAATCAAGATTTCAAAATGATATTTATACCCATGTTCATAGCAGCACTATTTGCAATTGCTAAAACATGGGAACCAACCAAGGGTTCATCAGTAGATGAATGAATAAGCAAAATATGATATACACATGAATGGAAACATTATTAAGCCTTAATGAAAGAAAGAAATTTTGACATATGTTTCATGAATGAACCTTGAAGACACTATGCTAAGTGAAATGAGCCAGTTACAAAAGACTATGATTCCACTTATATGAGGTACTTATAGTAGTCATAATCACAGAGACAGACAGTAGAATGATCGTTACCAGTGGCTGGGGAAATGGGGAATTTGGAAGTTTTTGTTAATAAGTATACAGTTTCAGTTTTACAAGACAAAAAGAGTTATAGAACTGGATGGTGGTAATGTGACTGTACAACATTTTCATTGTACTTTATACAACTAAATTGTATAATTAAACATGACTAAAATGGTATAAGATGGTAAAGCTTATGTTATGTGTGTTTTCCCCTCAATTAAAAAAAAAAGGAAAAATAAGTAACTTTCCCTAAGTCACACTGTAGGAAGTGATGGAGTCAGGATTTAAACAAGGAGACTGTCTTCCACTATCTGTGTAAACCTGCACTTGAACTAGAGACTTAGATTTTCAGGTTCAAAATGGAATTATTTTGAGGCATATTCACTTCTACTGGCAATAAAGGAGAAATAATATGTTGAAGATCAGGTGTGTTAAGAAGGTTTAGTTTCAAAGGAAAAGCCCTTATTTAAGGAGAAATCCTCAGTTATCAAAATATTTAGATATTGGCCACAGTTGCAAACAATGGACAAGAATCAGTATGCATTTTCAGACTCTCTTGCTTTTGGAATTACCCCCATAACCCTTAGCATAAATATGGGACATTTAAGCATTTGTAGAATAAAAATGCCATTAATTTAGAAAAGGTTAGACTGCCTACTGCTAGTACAGGGCATTTAGGGGCTCAGATAGAGTGGTGAGCCAGATTCCTGCCCTTACAAGGCTTATAGTTTAGGCAATGTTATATTAGAGACAAAGTTGGCCCTGCGGTTATATAGACCTTGGTCACAGAGGGAGGAGTTTGTGAGTGTGGAATGTTCTATGCAGCTGCCAATAATTTGAACAACATCCGTAATATTGCAAAGCCATTACACACTTCTTTGCAAATAAATCCAGATTTTTTGAAGTATCCATATAACTTTGAATAAGGTGAATTCATCCCCCAACTCAAGTATAAATCCTGATTATTCTAAATTTCTCAAACTTTATTTTGTATAGGAATCATCTAGAAGATGTGTTAAATAAAAAAAAGAAAAGAAAAAAAATAGACTTCACAATTCCACCACCAGATTGAGTCAGACTTGAGAATCTGCACTTTTAACAAGTTCCAGATCATGCTGTTGCTGACAAGGTCATGTGAACCACTGACCTAAACTAGTAATGGTAATCTCATTGCTCTTGCGAGTGACTGGTTAGGTCACCAGCATGTAGTGTGATTCTGGGCAAGGTTTTATTGCTGTAAAATGGGACACTCAAGAAGAGAAAAGCATTGTCTTGCTTGTCTGTGTAGCCGGTTTCTTATAACTATAGGCATCAAAGCCCAAGGAAAATGCCAATAAGGTGAGGATGGTGAAACACAAAGACAGCACCAACTTGGAAGATACTCTACATTTGGACTTCTTATTAATTAATGTTGTTATTGTTTCAAAAAAGAAAAGAGTGGGGGGGGGGATGAGGAAATCTCAATGAGATATTTTAAAATCAACTAAGATAAAGAGACAGATTTGGCAATTGCCAGGGAGGAGAAATTGAATCTATTAGAGATGATTTTTGAAGAAATTGAATGATTCTAGAACACTTTACTGTATGAGAATGTTTTCATTATGAAAGTTTAAAAAACTTTTATGTTTCTTAAATGTTGAAATTAGTTTGAAGAGAAATACGGCTAGCTCAAGGTCACTCAGGTAGACTTCAACTTCTCAGTGTTGAGCAGGGAGTAGACAGAGTCATGCGACTAAAGATACAAACTGAAGCACATAATACTATGAGAGGAGAATGGAGCCCTGACCTATTAGTAGTTTGGATAATCAGAAAAAAAATTTCTCTGGGAGTTTTCTTTAAGCCATGAGGAGTTTGGGGAGTAAATTGGGAAAATATATGGTTGAGTCAGGTGGTGATTGAGTGGGGGAGAGAATTCTAGGATAGGAAATAGATGCAAGTAAAAAATATTTTGAGGATGGAAATTTTATGTTGTAGAAAATTTCCTCAATTAATTTTTACTCTCCCCTCATAAAATCACAATCTCTACAAGGATGATCATACAATCAACATATAGTTAGTGCAATGTGGCAGCATCTGTTAGCTCTATAGCTTTACAGTTTTTCATCTTAATCTGCCTTTACATGGGCAATTTATTTTTCTTAGTCATGTGCTTTAAATGTGAAATATTTAAAACTATATTTTTCACCTAGCAAACTAGATTTAAAATGTACTGACAGTCTATGTTCCTCATACTTTGTGTCTAATATTTTTAATTTCTTAGTTGTGCTTTGTTTTTCTATATCTCTAGTCCATTTACTTTTTTGTTAGATAATTTTATTTTTTGTTTTTGTAAATAAGATAATGTTTCTCCCCATGTCTCCCCACATTCACTTTCCAGTCTATTTGCCTGTTTTATTTTCTTCAGGCAATTACAATTAAAATTACTTAGGATACTAATTTTTGTCAGCTGCCTATTTACACTAAAATGTTAGCTCCATTAAAACAAGAATTATCTGGTCTTGTTCACAAGTGTGCCCCTTCACTGAAGTAGAGTTCCAAGTCAATGAACATTTGAAGAAAGAAAAATGAAAAGAGAGAAAGAGAAAGAGAGAAAGACAGAAAGAGAAAGAAAGAGAGGAAGGGAGGAAGAGTCAGAGGGAGGGAGGGGAGGAGAAAAAGGAAGAGAAAAGAAGAAAGAAAGGAAGAAAGAAGGAAAGAAAAGAAAGAAAGAATGAAAAAAAGAAAGAGAAAGAGGGGAAACAAAAAGGAAGGAAGGGAGGGAGGGAGGGAGGAAGGTTAGAAATATGAATATTGCATAAACGATCTAGATGTTATTATCACCTTGGCTATAAGGAGAGATAACAATGATGCATGTACACAAATAGTTTATTTTTCTTTTAGCTCTTCTGCAAATATACTAACATAAAATTATATATTAAGGTTTTTCCTTTGCATTTAAATAAATGTTCAGTTCTTTAAAGGATTATTTGCAGACATTTAGAAGGACAGAACAAAATGACTAAAAGTTGTAAATCAGCCGCTATACGATAAAGTTCACATGATTTTAAGAGAAAAGAGAGAAAATATCTCTTTCCGTTAAAGGTAGACAATAAAACTTGTGAAATGAGGTTACTGGTAGATAGATTTATTGATTCCAGTCTATTATTTCAGAGAAGCAGAGCATACTTTAGTATTTAATCAGATGTCAGAGGAAAATTATTATACTAAAAGATTCATACAAAATAAAATGAATAATTTTAGCTTTTGATAGGAAATGATTTTTATTGCATTGGCATGTTCCATTTACTTTTATGGTCTAAAAATGGCTTGAACTCAAATTTAAAGCAAATTCCATGAAATAATTATGAAACAACATTTCTAAAAGTAATGGGAAACAAAATTCTGTGAGGCTTTTAAAACGAACACCAATTATAACACATTCTTGTGTTACATTTTAATTGAATTGCAAACTTTTACACTCACTTGAATCAAAAACTTCTACACACATTCTTCTGTATGTGTTTGTATAACTATTTGAGCAATACATTTTTCCTAATTATGAATGTAAATATGTAGGTATTACCTTAGTAAAGATAAATGGAAAATGTGCTAAATTTAGAGGGTTTGTAGGCCCTTTTTGTTTATATTTCTAAAATTATTTTTATCTTACACATTTATTTTCTCGTATTTTCTTATTTTGAGAATTTCCTACTAAATTGCTAATATCAACTTGTGTTTTAGAAAATGCAATCTAAATAGTTTTATTCTTTCCCATACTATTTTTATAAGTGGATAAATTCATAATATTCTACAAAAATTTTCACTCTTGACAAAAATCATGCATCAAGAAGTCTTCCCACTTAATTCCATAATTAAACCTAAACAAATTGTCATTATATTTACCAAAATGGCATATCATTTTATTATATTTAATAAACAATCATTTCAGCTTTCTAATTTTTATAATTTTTAAGAAAAAATAATGCAATTTCTAAAAATAATTTATATGATAAAGAATGATTTATAGAAAATAAATTCTTTAATTTTGGAATTTTTATAATTCTCAATGCTAATAAGTTAGAGTCCTTTGCATTTTACCATTGACAAATTAGGCTAAATTTTATAATAAAATATAATCAAAACAAATAAAAACTATTACATTTAATAATAGTTTGAAATATGCCTAGAATATATAGGATTTGGAATTCCATCTCTATTTCCAAGGCACTCAATTTCAATTTAATGAGTGAATATATGAACATTTTAGACATAACATGTCTTCTCCTATAAATGCATCTCTGATCCTTATTTCATAGTGTAGTTCATTTCTCTTTGTATCATCTTTTAAAGGATGTTGAATTTGTAAAAACAATGTTACCTAAGCAAATTTTTATTCATGAAGATGGCTATCTGTACATTAACTCTTTGGCCAGGAACATGGTGAATAAAAATATGATTGCCTTCATACAGCACAACTGGCAGTCATATATTCTATATCAAAATAAAGTCAGCATGCATGTACCATGTATTTTGTTAAGTAGTGAGGCTTCTTTAAACACTCATTTTATTTTCTCAAATCAGGATCAGGATTAACATTCATTAAGCAAAAGGGAAGAGGAATCAAGTGCTTCCAAACATATGTAAGCAGTTTTACTCTATCAACCCCTTTGGATTGTAATATCTTCCCAAACAGAAAGTTGACCCACAGGTTCTATAATTTGGGTTTTGTTTTGTTTTGTTTTGTTTTTGGCAGAGTCTTACTCTGTCACCCAGGCTGAAGGCTGGAGGCTGAAGGCTGGAGGCTGGAGGCTGGAGGGCCGTGCTGCAATCTTGGCTCACTGCAACTTGTGTCTCTCAGGTTCAAGTGGTTCTCATGCGTCAGCCTCTCAAGTAGCTAGCATTATAGACATGCACCATCACTCCTGGCTAATTTTTGTATTTTTAGTGGAGATGGAATTTTGCCATGTTGGCCAGCTAGTCTTGAACTCCTGACCTCAAGAGATCCGCCTGCTTCAGCTTCCCAAAGTGCTGGGATTACAGGTGTGAGCCACCATACTCAACCATGATTGTTTTAGTCTGAATATTTATTATATTACACATTACATACATATTACGGTTAACTCTGTAACACTTCAGAAATAACCACTTTGTAAATGTGCTATTTAGTTGCCTCATGGTAACACTAAAAGTAACGTCTAAGGTGGTAATTCTTATCAAAGGCAATTATGGCTCCCAGGGAACATTTGGATATGTCTGGAGACATTTTGGTCCCAATTGTGGGTAGTACTTG
This sequence comes from Ateles fusciceps, assembly GCA_036589455.1. Lineage (NCBI taxonomy): Eukaryota > Metazoa > Chordata > Mammalia > Primates > Atelidae > Ateles > Ateles fusciceps. Next base: position 7,478,834 of record JAZHEH010001266.1, on the reverse strand, counting down.
TATCTACTGGGTAAAAGCAAGGGATGCTGCTACATTGCACAGGGTACTCCTCACAGCAAAGAATTTTCCACTTCAAGATGTCAATGATGCTGAGGCTAAGAAATCTTAATCTAAAAGGCTCAGTTTAGAGGCCATTTAAATGTAGACTTATTTTTGGTTCTGATTTACACATTTCTCTACAAGTTCCTAATTTAGAAGCTGAACATTTGTTTTTATAGTTGGCAAAACTCATATTCAGACACAGAAAAAAAAAATTAGTGTCACCAAATTGATAAATTAAATTGGTGATTTCTGGTAAAAGTATCTGAGTAACTACTTTCCTAAAATAGATTGTAAGGAATAGTACATAATTTATCTGGAAAAAACAGTCTTTCTGTGCCCTGGAGAAATAAATGTAACAGGTGAAGATAAACAAATTACCATTATTTCATCATTGTGTGAGGAAACAGCCTCAATGGCATGCTCAAAACCTGGAATGACTGACACATATCGTACAGTTTCAGCCAAATTAAAGGAAAATATCAGATGCTGACAGGAATTGCCTTTCTAGAGACCAGAGACACTTACCGGAAGTATGTTGTGGAAATTTTGGTAAACCATAGCAATATCTTTACTGTAGACTTAAGGCTGAAAAGTCAGAGCCAGAGGGTGTGGAATATTCAGCATTATAGATTATCCGTCATCCATCTCAACCTCCTTTTTGTGTACCTTCCTGTACTGCAGAGATAGAAAGCAAAGAAACATGTTATTTGAGGTCACTGCAGCTAGGCACCTATGTGTGATTTAGATTTCTTTCAACAGATGTGTTCACATAGATCTGAATTGGAAACTGAATTAAAATAAGAGAGAGAAGAAAGATGAAAGGCATGGGAGGGGAAGGAGGAAGTAACAAAGAAGAGAAAGAGAAATAAGGTGAAGAGAGGAGAAAAAAAAGAAGGGGGAGGAAAGAGGAGAGAAGAGAAGAAAGAGAAGAAGAGAAAAGATACAAGAGGCAAGGTAGCCACTTGTCAAGCAAGTGTGTGGTGACTCCAGAGCCAGCAATGCTGGTGTTTAGTACTTGATCTTTAGATTTCAGACTGCATTTAATGTGATGGAACCCTGTGGCTGTCCGTTGGTGTATCAGCTTTCGGAATCTCAATTTCTGGTGTGGGCCAAGTGAAGTGTAAGTAGATTAAGGTACTGTGTTGTCATGTTACTCAAAGTAAAAAAATGTGGAAACAACTTAAATGCTCCTCAACAGTAGGTCAGTTAGATAAATCAATGTGAATCCATATCATTTATTTAAATTTTTCATTAAAATAATGTATATTTTTGTTAATTGTCAAGGAAGGATGTGATGGCTCAAATATTCAGGCATTCATTCACTTAACACATATTTATTGAACAGTTTCTATAGACTTGGTAATGTACTAGATCTTGATGATGAGAAAATAGAAATATTTCCACTCATCATATAAATTATTATTTAGAAATTCATGACATATATTTAAATAAAAATGTATGAAACTGTGAGTAACAATACTCTTGCATTAAAGACGAGTACTTGCATATTTATAGACAAACATCTAGCCTAGGGGTCATTCAATAAATGGAGACAATGGAAATATCTGAACTATATGAATAAAAGTTACTACTTTATATCTTTATGTACTGCCTAATTAATAATATTTTGCATCATAATTTTATTGTTTTTATAATCAGAGAGAAAAAAATTTCCATTTCTAAGATGAAATAATTTAGGCATATGTAACATACTTATAAATCTTTATTCAGAATATACTCTTTCTTTTTAAGTGAAATTTTCTAATATTTTAATGAATAGTCATTTGATATATGATATATGTATCTCATTTCACATATGTGTCATATTATATAGATCTGTTTCTGATAGAATCAATCTGGTATGTCTTCTTAAGTTTCAATGGAAAAACAAGGAATCACCAATTGCAACACTAAGTATGTTGTAAAATGTAAAATGCCATTTCTCCCAAATAGTAATGATTTATTGAGTATTTACAATATGCAGGACATGGTACTAATTAATTAACCCTCACCACAAACAAACATATTAGATCCACAAACCTAGAATCCCTTTACACAATAGGAAACTATCGCCCAAGGAGGATAAATACCTTGTCCGGTCTAAATGATTAGTTCATGATAGAACTAGATTTAAAAAGAGTCTTATAAAGGCAGTGAATATCTACTATTTTTATTTAACTTGGTACTTTTATCTTCATAATGATTGTACTATCTTTCCTGTTACAAAAAAAAGATAATAATTTCCATAGAACATTATAAATGTTATTTATCTTAACATTTCAATTTAGAATTTTGTCTTCTCACAGAGTGAAGAGGCATAAATTCACAGTTTATATCTTTGAATATGTTGAGTTTGTAGCCTAAACTTAGTGGATTCCATTTATGATAACATAATTGGTAGTGAAATTCACAGCTGGGCATGGAGGCATACATGTACAGAGCTGGCCTCTGAAGTCTCACCTACTGAGAAGGCTGAGGCAGGAGAATAGCTTGACCCCAGGAGTTTGATGCTGTAATTAGTTATGATCACAGGCACTGCACTACATCGTGGGTGATAAGAAAGAAAGGAAAGGAAAGAAAGAAAAGAAATTAAGACCTTCTGCTGCTTGTGTTTCAAAAAGCCAGGCAAACATATCTGTTTTGCTTCATTTCATTTTTCATCATTTCCTTCTGCCAAAAAAAACATGTTTTGAAACCTCTATTTAGCCACTTAGGTGCAAAAACAAACAACCAACAACAACAACCACAACCAACTAGTATACAAATAAAGAGGTGCATTGCAATAACCTCCAAAAGTTATTGTATAACTTTACCAGTATCCTGATATCCTTCAAAAGAATTCTTGTTAAGAACAAAGAAGAAGCTATGTGAATCTAAATGAGAATTTAACAAACATTCTAAAATTCTTCAAATTTGTCCTTTCTCTAATATCTAAGTAGAATTCTTGCTTCTAATGATCTGTGTAGTTCTTATGAATTCAGTTCCTTTCAAGGAAAGTTAATGATTGAAAGTTACCATCCTATTAGCCAAGTGATCGATGTTAGATAATTGCATTGTGAAAGATACCGGCTACAAACAAGAGCCTTCCTCTTCTCACCAGCTTAGCATTCTTTCCTAATAAAGAACCAGAATGTGACTTCCCAAATGTTATTATTCACACTTTGTTTTATAACCGAAACACCATACAAGAAAGAACAAAGGTGTCACCTGAGATATGAAGAATGCTAGTGTTAAACATGAATGTGGTCATATTTTCCAGTCAATTTGGAATAACTCTAATATATATTGTTCAGTTCTAAGGCAAATGCAACCAGGTAAACTTCAAGCACAATATACAGAGAAGGGAAATTATTATGAATTTGACAGTTAACAAGAAAATGTTTTTCAGTGCAATTCAAAAAGAAAGAGTTCTCTGATTTCTGGAACTATATAATTCAAATCATGCAAAACCCCATATGTTAAACTAAGTATTGTATTAAGCACTTGAAATACAAAACTGAAGTGATACAATGTCTCCCCTGAAAGTGTAAATGTGCACTGCAACAAACAAGAGAGAGCCAATGGAATGGGCTGTAGCCCTGTGTGCAAATACTTTCCACAAACTGAGAATAAAGGAATATCAGAATAGCCATAAGGATAAATAGAATTCTGTCAACTAAGAAGGAAAAATAGATAATTCCAAGAAAACAGATTGCATAAAACAAGCATACATGGTGAAACTACCTGGAGCATTCACATAATGCTTTAAAATCCAGGGTAGCTCATGTGGACAGTGCATGGCAGCAAGTGGTGGGAGATAAAACTAAAAGGAAGATTCGGGATACACTATACTATTTAAATTACCAGCTCCATATTAGAAAGATAATTCTGGCAGCAATTTGAGGGAGGAATAAGAATAAAGATCGAGGATCATCATTGAGTCTGCACAGGAGTCTAAGTTGGGGGTGAGAGACCCTGAGAAAATACAGTGGAGGCTGAATGGGGAGCAGAGGAATAACCAGGAAGGTAACATTGGCATCAAAGATAAACAGCTTTGTGGAGACTTTTAAGAAGACAGCAAACTTCAGCTTTAAAAAGTGTGTGATGCTTTGAGAACTTGCATTTAATTCACTTAACAACATCTCTGTGAGATAGTCAGGACCATTCCTGACTTGTAGAAAAGATGGTTGAAACCCAGAAATCAAAGAATTTATTCTAGTACACAAAGAAGTTTCAAATCTAAAACCAATAGCTACCCTATTATTCTGATACTCTTTTATAAAAACAGATTAAGTATTTGTTATATAGCCACACAAAATTCTAGGAGATGCTAGCTTTATAATTGATTATCTATCTATATCTATATATCTGTAACTATCTTCTATCTTCAGTACAATCCTGTAGAATTTCAGAAATTATCTCTTCTTCTTCACAAAATTTCTTCAAAATAATAGTTTTATTATTTTCTATATCACATACTGACAGTAGGACTTCTGATCTCTTCCCTTTTCCAACTAATTCCTGTTGGCTCTATATGACACCTTGCCTAATCTATACACCCATGTTCAGAAACTTCTGGAATGTCCTGACAAACACTCCTTGCATCCTGGTTCTAGCATAAACTACTGCCACTCTAAACTAACATTACCAAAACTATACTGCTTCTTCCACTTCTCATGGTGCAGAGAGTTATTCATAAGCAATAAAATACAATTTAGACCAAGCCCACTAAAAACTTATGATATATCATTTCAATTATATCTTTGTTATGGCTTGGAAATGCGTATACTCATTAACGTATCTAAAACATTTTAGAAATTAGAATCCAAAAAGCAGTATTTTAAATTTATAATATTTATTACACTATTAATAATGTTAATAATGATAAGCTTGCATTTTTTGACTATTTGCAAGTTGTCAGTGTTTGACATGCTTCGCATACATTATCCTATTTAATCCTCAGAACTAATGCCATACTGCTCTAAGGACTAAAGCAGAAACATAAAGAAAGGAAACACATCTGACTCAAGCTCCCATACTGATGCCATGACTATAAGTAAGACTTCAGACAACACACCCTAATAACCCAATAGATTTATTATCATTATTCTTAGTCTGCATCTGGAGCCACGGAGGTTTAGGGGCATTAAACAAATATTTCAAGGTCACAGAGCTGATAGCTGTCAAAACCAGAACTTAAAATAGTTCTTATCGAACCTAAGGTTAATTGTTATTTATATTATACTATTGTTATCTTACATTCATGGTCCCCAAATTCTTACCATAGTATATAATAAAAAGTAGGAACTAAAATTGGCTTTAAATTACTGTCATAGTTGCTTAAAAAAGATAAATTTATCAAGATAAGCACAAAGATATAGAAGATAACAATATAAGAGGTTTAAGAAAAGTATATTATTAATTAGATGATGCACATATAATAACCAATATTTATTTTTTTAATTTAAAAGCCAATGGTCAGAATTGTCTACCTCTTCTTTCCTTTATCCAAGAAGTCCTTGAAACAATACAATGGATTTTGCATGTTTTTAAAGAGTAAACTCAAAATCCTGAGGAAAACCAGAGTTTTCCAGGAGCATATCTTATATTTTAAGAAATTCTTGGAAAACTAGGAGGTAGGTGCGGTATGTTTACTTGACAAGAAAGACCAGAGGAAACTACAAATAAAGCCATATCATAGAAGATTATAGAAATACTCTCAAATGAGAGTGAATGATCAAGAGCAAGAGAGTATCTGCAAGAACTGAGGGCCAACTTTACCATTGTTAAGATCTTTTTCTGAGAAGCTAGGCAGCATAGGCAGCCTTGACTCTCAACCTCCCTCAAACATTTTCTAAACAGGGTAAAGTTTCTACTTAGACAGAGATCCTGTTGCAATAACTAAGGATGAAGATTTACAGGAGCTAAGCTAACTCCAGACCACTACAGAGACTACAGAGGCAGAAACACAAAGGAAAGAAATGCATCTGACTCAGGCTCCCATACTGAAGCAGTGACTATAAGACTTCAGAGAAGTTGTCCCAATAACTCTAGCCAGAGGGACAGAGAATTCCTGTAGTGGGAATATAAACACTTCCCCTTATTTATAATCACTCAGAGTTTTTAGCTATAACAAGAACAGAGGTTCAATAACAAGAAAATATCAATAATCAAATATATTCGGGAAGAAGAAAACATTGAATGAACATATGTTTCAGAAAAGTAAAGGTTTCATGTAAAGAGGAAGCCCTACAAATGGACCATGTGAAAATAATTGAGTTTAAAGAAACTGCATGTTCAATAGCCTCAGCAGAAATGAACATCTGACAGAAAGAAAAGATTTCTTTCTTTAAAGAAATTAAAACAATATATGTTTAAGGGAAACAAAATCAACATGCTGAATATTGGCTTAAACCAGAATGTCTGACTGAGAGTTTCTATCTGAATGCTAAGCCAATGGCAAGGTGATAGAATGAAAGAGAAAGATTTAAGAAAAATGGTGAGATGTATCTACAGGCTTCAAGATCCACATAAAAGAAATTTCTAAAATGAGAGTACAGAATAAATGGACAGAGAAAGACATGGTTGAATAAATTTCCCTGAGTTATGGGAAGACAGTCTTCTGATTGAAAGGGCTCACAGGTCTCTCATCAGAAAAAAAAAAAAAGAAACAGAAAAACAAAACCATAAGTACTCAGTGTATTTTAACGAGACAAATTTAGATGTATTCTTGTCAAGTGTCAGACTCCAAAAATAAGCTGAAAGAACAAAATCAACAGAAAATCCTTGTAATAAAGATTTTAATAGCTGCTAAAAGACAATGACAGTCTGCAAGTGAATTATTTAATTATTTTAAACCTAACAACCTGCACCAGGAAAAAAATAGTTTTACAATATAAAGTTTGAACTATACTCCAAAAAATGCTGGTGAAATTCGTAGATGCTAAATTGAAGGAAACAGAAAAAAAATTCAAAAAGGTACTGTGAGATGTAAGACACATTTTGGGGACAAATAAAGAAAAACAAAATTATATATAAATATTTCTAAAAATGTACATTTAATTAATCAAAAATAGAAAATAGTATTATAGACAAAACAATCTTGGGAGTAATTTATGGGAAGAAAAAGAATAAAAAAGAGGAATGTTAATGTTATTTAATATATTAATGAAAATAGAATTTAAGACATAATGCTTTGAATGAAAAAAGAGAAGCATTTTAGGTTAACAAAATTTAAATCCACCAACAAAATAGAAAATAATAAGCATATTTTACATTTAACAATTTAACAATGAAATGTATAAAACACAAAAATATTAGAAGCATAAGATAAAATTTTAAATGTTATTTAAATCCTGATAGTCTTCAAAAAGCCTCTCACAAAGAATAACAAACCAACTATTAAATACGTAAGTATAGAAAAATAGCATACGATTAACTAATATATTAGGCAACACAAGAAATCCCAGTGAGTTTCAAATACTTAACAATCCTACATACCACATTACTTAACCAAATGCAATAAATCCACAATAAAATAACAAAAGAAGAGCCCTAAAAGTGTGTTCACTTATAATTAATTTTTAAACATTATGCTAGCATTTAATATAATTTAGAAATCAAAGACAGATAAAATTTTACCTAGTTTATGAAATATAGTCTAAGCAGTTCTCAGGAAAAATAAATAATAAGACAAAATTAATAAAATTTAAATAAAAATATAGATTTGATCAGTGAAATAATTTAAAAACAACTTTAGGCTATCAAAGATAATTTAGAAAATTTAGTTAAGATATAATATCAAATATTACCAGGAATGTGAATAAATAAATGAATTTAGTGAACATAAAGCAATTACATATAAATACATTTTTAAAATCTAGATATAATACATTGATTCCTAGCAATATGCAAAGCATAAAAATTTATCTAGAAGTAGAAAATCTGACTGGATTAATATGTATAAAAGAAATTGAATAAGCAAAGATAAAGCCAAGACTTTTTATGAATATGATCTAGAAAAGAATACAGAATGTGCCTAAGATTAAAAATTGTAAATGAGATTTGAGTCCTGATATGTCACACTAAAAATGCATTGTCTTAAACATTTTACGAAATAATAATATTATGTAATAACATCAAACACTTTAAAAGTACACTTAAACTAATATGATTTAAGATAAGAAATTAACAATTTTCTTTCTTTCTTTTTTTTTTGAGACAGTCTCACGCTGTCACCAGGCACCAGGCTAGAGTGCAGTGGTGCAACCTCGGCTCACTGCAACCTCTGCCTCCTGGGTTCAAGCAATTCTACTGCCTCAGATTCCCAAGTAGCTGGGATTACAGGTGTGTGCCAACACGCCCAGCTAATTTTTTTTGTATTTTTAGTAGAGACAGGGTTTCGCCATGTTGACCAGGATGGTCTCGATCTCTTGACCTTGTGATTCGCCTGCCTCAGCCTCCCAAAGTGCTGAGATTACAGGCGTGAGCCACCAAGCCCGGCCAACAATTTTCTCATACATTGGCCACATTTCAAATAAAAAATATAATTAGGAGATTCCTCAGAAAACTAAAAATAGAACTACCATATGATCCAGCAATCCTACTCCTAGGTATATACACAAATGGAAGGAAATCAGTATATCAAAGAGGTATCTGTACTCCAATGTTTGTTGCAGCACTGTTCACAATAGCTGAGATCTGGAGGCAATCTCAGTGTCCATCAACAAATGAATGGATAAAGTAAATTTGGTGCTTATAAACAACAGAGTACTATTCAGCCCTAAAAAAGAATGAGATTCTGTTATTTGCAGCAACATAAATGGAACTGGAGGTCTTTCTGCCAAGTGAAATAAGTCAGGCACAGAAAGACAAACATCATATGTCCTCACATATTTATGTGATCTCAAAGTCGAAAAAAATTAACTTATAGAAAGCGGAAGGAGGTTTACTAGAGGCTGGGAAAGGTAGTTGAGTGGGTGGGGAGGAAGTGGAGATGGTTAATGGGTACAAAATAATAGGAAAAATGAACAAGACCTGGTGTTTGATAGCACAACAGGGGGAATACAGCCAATAATAACTTAATTGTACATTTACAAGTAACTGAAAGATTATAACTGGGTTGTTTGTAACACAAAGAATAAATGCTTGAGGCAATGGACACCTCATTGCTCACAGTGTGATTATTACACCTTGTATGCCTGTATCAAAACATCTCATGTATCCCATAAATATATATACCTAATATGTATTCACAAAAATAAAAAATATATGTAATTAAAAGAGAGCATTCAACTGAACATAGTTTAAATGCTATAATATATAAGAATCAACATAAAGAAGAATATGTGGCATATATCATTTTTGAATCATTATAGAAGTAGAAAAGGAAAACTGTTGATAATATCTACTGTTGATAGTGTATGAAAAAATGAATATCATCACACAGTTTTGGTGAGAGTGTAAAATTGTCTATCTTAAGGAGATTTTTGGCTGAGATGATGGGGTCTTCTAAATATACAATCATGTTGTCTGCAAATAGAGACAATTTGACTTCCTCTTTTCCTGATTGAATACCCTTTATTTGTTTTTCTTGCCTGATTGCTCTGGCTAGAACTTCCAATACTATGTTGAAAGGAATGGTGAGGGAGGGCACTCTTGTCTGGTGCCAGTTTTCAAAGGGAATGCTTCCAGTTTTTGCACATTCACTAAGATATTGGCTGTGGGTTTGTGGTAAATAGCTTTTGTTATTTTGAGGTACAGTCCATCCATACCTAGTTTATTGAGAGTCTCTAGCATAAAGGGCTGTTAAATTTTGTCGAAGGCCTTCTCTGCATCTATTAAGATGATCATGCGATTTTTATCTTTGATTCTGTTTATGTGATGGATTACATTTATAGATTTGCGTATGTTGAACCAGCCTTGAATCTCCGGGATGAAGCCTACTTGATTGTGATGGATAAGCTTTCATCTACAAAGAACTAAAGCATATTTACAAGAGGAAAACAACCCCATAAAAAAGTGGGTGAAGGGTATGAACGGACACTTTTCAAAAGAAGACATATATGAGGACAACAAACAAATGAAAAAATGCTCATCGTCACTGGTCATTAAAGAAATGCAAATCAAAACCACACTGAGATATCATCTCATGCCAGTTAGAATGGCAATCATTAAAAAATATGGAGACAACAGATGCTGGAAAGGATGTCGAGAAATAGGAACACTTTTACACTATTGGTGGGAGTGTAAATTAGTGCGATCATTGTGAAAGACAGTGTGGCGATTCCTCAAGGATCCACAAATAGAAATATCATTTGACCCAGCAATCCCATTACTGGGTATAAACCCAAAGGTTTATAAATTGTTCTATTATAAAGACATATGCACACTTATGTTCATCACGGCACTGTTTACAATAGTAAAGATCTGGAACCAACCCAAATGCCCATCAATGATGGACTGGATAAAGAAAATGTGTCACATATACACCATGGAATACTATGCAGCCATAAAAAAGGATGAGTTCATTTCCTTTGCAGGGACCTGAATGAGTCTGGAAATCATCATTCTCAGCAAACTGACACATGATCAGAAAACCAAACACCACATGTTCTCACTCATAGGTGGGTGTTGAACGATGAGAACACATGGACACAGGGTGGGGAACATCACACACTGGGGTCTGTTGGTGGGTAGGGAGCTAGGGGGAAGCATGAGGGGGTGGGGATGCTGGGGAGGGATAACATTGGGAGAAATGCCTGATGTAGGTGAAGGCGGAAAGGAGGCAGCAAACTACCATGGCCTGTGTGTACTTATGCAACAATCCTGCAAGTTCTGCACATGTACCCCAGAACTTAAACTGTAATTTTAAAAAATGTTAAAAAATTGTCTATCTTTTTTGAAAGGAACTTAGGATTGTCCTATGGAAATGAAAAATGCATACATTTTTCTTTGGCAGTTTAACTTCTGACTGTGTGTGTGTATATGTGTATAGAAAGAGATTCACAACAGCACGGTTACAATGAAATATATGGAAACACAAACAGTCTGTTCAATAAACTGTGATACATTATGATAAACTATGACACAGCTACAGCCACTATATTAAATGAAGAGAGTAAGTTTCTTAATACTAGATATAGTATGATCCATTTATGTAAGCTCACATTGAGGTGTCCTGAGCCCTCGGTTTATGCCTTAGAATAAACATGTTTGTAGAAAGATTATCATTCTTGCTAGTTTAATAAATATACCTGAAATACATACTTTACTGTTATTTCCAATGGTCACATATAAAACTGAAGGATTTCAGATAATCTAAGTGCTTTTTGTTCGATTTACGGGCAAAGGCTACTACAAATTACATTCACCTGAAATTAATTTCTAAGACATTCTTCTGCTTTGGCTCTAACAGTAAAAGTATATCACTAGACTTATTTTATTACTCAGTATTTACTGGATAACTATTATGAACATACTAACATGATAAGCTCTAGATTTTGTGCCAAACCTATGATGGACTTTCATTTGGTTGAATCACAAAATGAAACAAACACTTCACTGATTTTAATATATGCTAATAAATTTATAGATTGTTTTGCTCTCTGATCTTGTAATAAGGTGTTAATGCAGCAAGCAAATATTTAGACGTTCTTCTGAGACAAAGATAAAACAAATAAATGATAAAAAATTTCTGCTTAACAGTGTTTTTATTGCTCTTCATTCAGTGTGCCATAAGATACATTTTCTGGAGAATGAAATTTTACAGAAATCATTTCCCTTTAGATCATATAAGTTAGATAATTCCAAAAATAAATTAACAAGTTACAAAAATTGTAAGCCTGTTTGATACTATCATAGTTTATAAATATACACTATATGCAGTAGTGTATTTATTCAAGTTATTATTTTATTAGGGATTTGGGATAGAGTTTGATGGCTCGGAAGGGAGTCTGGGAAATTTGTAGGCACTGGAATTTAGAGAAACCTAGTGAAAGTTATTGTTAACAGGATAGCAATTCAGTAGCTCTCCCTCTTCTGGATATCCCTGGAAGATAAACTGACATCAGGAAACTTTGAAAACAATTGCATGTAGAATGTAGCTGTCTGGTACCCCATTGTGTCATTATAGTCTACAATATTTTACAACATATAGAATTGTTCAAATGTGTTTAAATGAGTGAATAAATAAATGTTTTCATAAATAAGTGAACTGATGACCAGGAACACAGGAGAAGAAATACCTTATATTTGAGTACTTGTAAATACAATACAAGAATTATTTAGAAAACTTCATTGCCTCTAATATACTAAATAGGGTATTGAACACCAGGACTTTCTTGAGTCATATCAGTATCCTTAGATACACAGGATAGATTTCCAAACTTCTGTTTTCCTACTATTTCAACTAAAATGTCAGCCACGAAATCTGTAATTTGCATCTCCATGATATGAATTATATCTAACACAATGTTTTAAAAATATCTCGTGATATTGCCCAAATTCTAACCCTTTTCATTCTGTCTTCATTATTACAATAGTTTCTGATCTCATCTTACCACTCTTTAAGTAATTTCCAAGTGTATCCTTTTCTTTACTGAGTGGTATATTCGTAGAAGACAATGCCTGTCATGTCACACCTGTCTTAAAGATCATGTCCTACCTCCACACAGTAACATTTTTATCATGGCAAACACAACTGCCATTATGTTGACATTAACTGACCTTTTGATGGTCTTTTTCTAACCAAGCTCCTCATGAAAACTGCATTAAAGTTACAGTGGAAAAAGAATCTATCATGTCATTTTATTACTAACATTTTTCTAACCTTACATCCTTTTTCAATATTGTTCATCATTTACTCATTAATTCAACATAAATGTGGTAACTGCAGTAGGCCAGGCACTATACTTGGTATAAAAGACATTAAATATTAGGTTAGGACTCTACCGTAAAAGAAACATGATCAAATAAGAGAGAAAAACATATAAACCAAAAGCTATAATTCAATACAATGCTTCTACTACATTTTTTCCTTCCAAACTTAGTAAAATTTCTTATGCAATAAAAACTTTCTTAAATTTTTATGTTGAAATGAAACTCTCTTTTCCTTTTTCTGCTATATCATGTTATTTATATTTCTATTAAGGTAACTATTTAATTCTTCTTTGCAATATCCTTAGTTCATTCATTTATTCAGTGAGTATTTCACAGTTTAGTGTTTGCTAGTGTTTCCTGTGTGCCCCCTACTGGCTCAAAAATTCTTTTAGGATAAATCATATTTCTTGTTTTCATTTCATTATGTCTAGAAAAAGTATAATATTCTATTTTCAGATTAAAAAGTAACACTGAAAGATGACTTGATTATAAGAAGACTGTTAGTCATAAGGGTACATGTCTCTAATGAGATCTAATTTGAAGTTAAGTTACCTGTGACAAATGCATGTCTAGAAAAACCCAAAGCTGCCTACACACTGCTCTAAGTAAGAATGCATCTGATGCATTATGTTTAATTTGAACTTCACAATTTAAGAGCCAAATTGAAACAAAAAAACTGTTTGCACAAATATATGTAAATAGAATTATAAAGCTTTGAAATATTAGGATATGGGAGAAGAGTTGGAAAGTTAGAAAAATAAAAAGTGTTTATCTGTGGAAAATAAAGAATGATGGAAAGGGAATAAATTGCCACCTTCAAATTTCATATATCTATCCACACAGCAAAGCTACAATGAATGCGAAATACATAATGTAAAGGTAGCCTGATTTTGATTTTAATCTGCTGATTGTCATGTATCGGCTAAACACTGAATTGGAATTCCTTAATCATAATATTGAAGTAGAAGTAGGATGTTGAACTAGATTATTTCTAAGATACTTTTCAAGTCATAAGCCCAGGATAACTTAAATATTTAACTGTGACTCAATTTTCCATTGCCCTTTTATTTTAGGACTTCATTGTTTTTATTTTAGCTAGAAAGAATGGTTTATAAGTAAATATATTTTTACATTAAATGTTTGTACTAAGTAGTGTTTTCAAATGTACATTTCTGGAGCACAGATTTTAAGAGGTAAAAAAGTTTTCTAATAAATTAATGAATCATTAAAATGTATAAATGCCTATAAGGTGTTCATCAATTATATAATTCATCATAATCAAAGTGTACATTGGTTTCACATATAATTTTCCTTCCTAATGTAACTATTCATCTAATTGTAAAGATGGGATATATTTAACATAACTAAATAATAAACCTCTACACAATAGCAAATATTTTATATGTTTGATTTTTTTGCCATTTTCCTACTTTTAGCAATAAAATTTATCATATTTTATGTAATCTCAAGACAAGTACTATTTTAAAAACAGGATTACAAAACTCTATAAAATTTTTTTTTGTGTATGATGTGACATTAATGTGTTTGAGAGAATGAATAGGAAGACTTAAAAAGTAAAGAAAAAACACAAGTAATGAAAGAAGCAACATGATAAAGACATCTGTAGAAGAGTCAATGACACATGTTCCAAAAATCAATGAAAGAAGCAATACATTGAGTGACTCTACTCATTACCTTGAGCAACATAACCATCTTGTGTCTGAATTTTCTTATCTTTGTTGGAAAGACATTGGCACAGATTATCTGAAATGTCCCTTTGAACTCTAAACATATAATTTTATAAAATTATCTCTGCTTTTATCATCAAATAAATTACATCTCAAATGCTTTGCAAAGAAGGCAGGTTTTCTTCTTATGAAAGGAAAAATATATGGCTGTTACAGCTTTGGGGATATCTTGTCAACTGTTTTCCAGTTTTGAGATTTTTATTCGTAATAACTTCTTCTTTATTTTAACATTTATAAATATTTCTGTCCTAAAAATCCCTGTGTTTGCAGAACGCTAATCATTATCAGAACTTTTTTTTTAACTTTTTAATTTTTCTTTAAGTTTCAGTATACATGTGCAGAACGTGCAGTTTTCTTACATAGGTGTACATGTGCCTTGGTGGTTTGCTGCACCTATCAAACCCGTCATCTAGGTTTTAAGCTCCACCTGACTTAGGTATTAGTCCTAATGCTCTCCCTTCCCTTACCCCCCATCTTTTGGACAGGCCCTGGTATGTGATGTTCCCTTCCCCGTGTCCATATGTTTTCACTGTTCAACTCCCACTTAGGAGTGAGAATATGTGGTGTTTGGTTTTCTATTGCTGTGTTAGTTTACTGATAATGATGGCATCCAACTTAATCCATGTTCCCACAAAGGACATGATCTCATTTTTTATAGCTGCATAGTATTCCATAGTGTAAAATAAACTATCATCAGAGTGAACAGGCAATCTACAGAATGGGAGAAAAATTTTTCCATCTACCCATCTGACAACGGTGTAATATCCGGAATCTATAAGGAACTTAAAAAAATTACAAGAAAAAAATACAGAAAACCCCAACAAAAGGTGAGAGAAGGATATGAATGGATGCTTCTCAAAACAAGACATTTATGTGGCCAACAAACATGAAAAAAGCTCATCATCCTTGGTCATCAGAGAAATTTAAATCAAAACCACAGTGAGATATCATCTCATAGCATTGAGAATGGCAATTATTAAAAAGTCAGGAAACAATAGATGCTGGCAAGGCTGTGGAGAAATAGGAACACTTTTACACTGTTGGTGGGACTGTAATTAGTTCAGCCATTGTGGAAGACAGTGTGGCTAATCCTCAAGGATCCAGAACCATAAATACTATTTGACCAGGCAATTCCACTAGTGGGTATATACCCCCAAAATTACAAATAATTCTGCTATAAAAACACACGCACATGTATGTTTACTGCAGCACTGTTTACAATAGCAAAGACTTGGAACCAACCCAAATGCCCATCAATGATAGAGCATTATATGTTATATGTTACCTTTATTTCTGGCCTTTCCTTTGTTTAGTTTTCAGTCATTTCATTATTAACAACAGAAGCCTTGTAGGAAATAGACCTTCTGGTAAAGCAAAATCAGCAAATACTGCCCTTTGGTCCTTCTGAAAACATAAGAGCATGAAACAGATGAAAATGAGATCTTTGAAATAATCATGGACTAAGCATTCGTCTTGTCTTTGCTGTGGATAAATAAGACTTTGCTATGAAGATTGTAGAGCATCTTGGCAAAAATTTCTTTCTCAATACCTAACATTAATGTCAACAAAAAACTTTAAAATACAAAAATAATTATATAATTATCGAAGTATTTAGTCATTAGAATCTTGCCTAATAGGAAAGTAGTATTGGTTACTAAGGAAAACCATGCGTATAAAAACTGATTGTAATTGAATCCCTAAAGTTGAAACAAGGTAAGTAAATGATAAAAGAATTCATTCTAACTATCACTTTATCTGATTGTTACATAATATAATATAATATAATATAATATATATAATACAGAGACATATTACCTGAATATGCAGACATTTGATGTGTGTATTCATAAGTCCTATTAGTATGGATAATACAATTATATTTGAGTGCTGTAGTAACCAACACAGACAGGAATAAAATATGGCAAACTAATTTATAGGCTTTTATGTAAAGGAAGTCATAATATAATTTTTGAACAGATCTTTGCTTTGTATGAGGTAGGATTTGGATTGGTAAAACATTTTTTGTTCATGTAATTTGAATGCTCAAAAATGACAGTCCAAGAATTATAAAAATATTAATGATTTTCTAAATGAAACATCATAAAAATTGTCTAATGATGTTTGTATGGCACCTTATCATCTAAAATATGTATATATATATATATATATATACACATATATACACATATATAACACTTTTTTTAATTATACTTTAAGTTCTGGGATACATGTGCAGAACCTGCAGGTTTGTTACATAGTATACACGTGCAATGGTGTTTTGCTGCACTCATCAACCCATCATCTACATTAGGTATTTCTCCTAATGCTGTCCTTTCCCTAGCTCCCTACCACCTGACAGGCCCCGGTGTGTGATGTTCTCCTCCCTGTGTCCATGTGTTCTCATTGTCCAACTCCAAAATATGAGTAAGAAGATGCAATGCTTGGTTTTCTGTTCCTGTGTTAATTTGCTGAGAATGATGGTTTCCAGCTTCATCCATGTCCCTGTAAAAGACATGAACTCATCCTTTTTTATGGCTGCATAGTGTTCCATGGTGTATATGTGTTACATTTTCTTTATCTAGTCTATAATTGATGGGCATATGGGTTGGTTCCAACTCTTTGCAATTGTAAACAGTGTTGCAATAAATATATGTGTGTATGTGTCTTTATAGTAAAATGATTTATAATCCTTTGAGTATATACCCAGTAATGAGATTACTGGGTCAAATGGGTTTCTAGATCTAGATCCTTGAGGAATCCTACACGATCTTCCACAATGGTTGAACTAATGTACACTCCCACCAACAGTGTAAAAGTGTTCCTATTTCTCCACATCCTCTCCAGCATCTGTTGTTTCCTGACTTTTTAATGATCTCCATTCTAACTGGTGTGAGATGGTATCTCATTGTGGTTTTGATTTGCTTTTCTCTACTGACCAGAGATAATGAGCTTTTTAAAATATGTTTGTTGGCCACATAATTGTCTTCTTTTGAGAAGTGTTTGTTCATATTCTTCACCCACTTTTTGATGGGGTTGTTTTCTTATTTCTTGTAAATTTCTTTAAGTTCTTTGTAGATTGTGGATATTAGCCCTTTGTCAGATGAATAGATTGCAAAATTTTTCTCCCATTCTGTAGGTTGCCTGTTCACTCTGATGATAGTTTCTTTTTTCTTTTATATATATATATATATATATATATATATATATATATTTATTTATTGCATTTTAGGTTTGGGGGTACATGTGAAGATCATGCAAGATTGTTGCATAGGTACACACATGGCAGTGTGATTTGCTGCCTTCCTCCCCATCACCTATATCTGGCATTTCTCCCCCATGCTATCCCCTCCCCCAACTCCCCACCCCCCCACTGTCCCTCCCCTTTCTCACTCATAGGGGGGTGTTGAACAACGCAAACACATGGACACAGGGAGGGGAGCATCACACACTGGGGTCTGTCTGATGATAGTTTCTTTTGCTGTGAAGAAGCTCTTTAGTTTAATTAGATTCCATTTGTCAATTTTGGTTTCTGTTGCCTTTGCTTTTGGTGTTTTAGTCATGAAGACTTTGCCCATGCTTATGTCCTGAATGGTATTGCCTAGGATTTATTCTAGAGTTTTTATGGTTTTAGGTCTTATATTGAAGTCTTTAATCCATCTTGAGTTAATTTTTTTATAACGTGTAAGGAAAGGATCCAGATTCAGTTTTCTGCATATGGCAAGCCAGTTTTCCCAACACCATTTATTAAATATTAAATCCTTTCCCCATTGCTTGTTTTTGTCAGGTTTGCCAAAGACCAGATTATTGTAGATGTGTGGAACTAATTCTGAGGCCTCTGTTTTGTTCCATTTGTCTATATATCTGTTTTGGTACCACTATCATGCTGTTCTGGTTACTTCAGCCTTGTAGTATAGTTTGAAGTCAGGTAGCGTGATACCTCCAGCTTTGTTCTTTTTGCTTAGGATTGTGTTGGCTATATGGGCTCTTTTTTGGTTTCATATGAAATTTAAAGTAGATTTTTCATAATTCTGTGAAGAAAGTCAAGGATAGATTGATGGGGATAGCACTGAATCTACAAATTACTTTTGTCAGTATGGCCATTTTCACAATATTGATTCTTTCCATCCATGAGCATGGAATGTTTTTCCATTTGTTTGTGTCCTTTCTTATTTTCATTGAGCAGTAGTTTGTAGCTCTTCTTGAAGAGGACCTTCAAATCCCTTGTAAGTTGTATTCCTAGGTATCTTATTATCTTTGTAGGAATTGTGAATGGGAGTTCACTCATGATTTGGCTCTCTGTTTGTCTATTATTAATGTACAGGAATGCTTGTGATTTTTGCACATTTATTTTGCATGCTGAGACTTTACTGAAGTTGCTTATCAGCTTAAGGAGATTTTGGGCTGAGATGATGGGGTTTTCTAAATAGAAAATCACGTCATCTGCAAACAGAGGAAATTTGACTACCTCTCTTTCTATATGAATAGGCTTTATTTCTTTCTATTGTTTGATTGCCCTGGCCATAACAACAATACTATGTTAAATAGGAGCAGTGACAGAGGCTTCCTTGTCTTATGCCTATTGAACAAAGCAATCTTTAATATAAATTCAAGATCACATTTTTTTTCTATCAAGTGAGTATGGTAAACACAGTAAATAGTTAAGAATACTGTCTTTAGAGCCATAGAGACCATGTTTTCAATTCTTCATCTGATTGATGAGTGCCTCTTAAAGAATATAAATACCATCTTGGAAAAATTTCCCAACCATTTTAAGTATCAAATGTAAT
The DNA here is from genome assembly GCA_036589455.1 of Ateles fusciceps. Lineage (NCBI taxonomy): Eukaryota > Metazoa > Chordata > Mammalia > Primates > Atelidae > Ateles > Ateles fusciceps. Next base: position 7,459,399 of record JAZHEH010001266.1, on the reverse strand, counting down.
ATAAAGGTAATAATATATTAATTATAGGATTGTGGTTAAAAATGAACATAATACTTTGAAAAAAATATAGTATTTATTTGATACTAAAACCTCAATATATGTTTAATTATTAAGATAAAGCTGTGATGGCATTATTTGACCATGAATAAACATGTGCTTTAAACATTTAAAGGATCATTGTAGTATAGATGTTTACCAATACTTCATGTTTGCATCTATCAAAAAAATAGATAAGATCATCTGAATGCAGAAATAGTAGAATTCATCAAGAGTGATTAAACATTGAAAGATACGCTTCTCATCAACTCTTCCTCCAGAAACTATTTACATCAAAATACAGCTCTCTGTCCAGAATGTTCATGCATTTTTCGATAATTGTGTGAACCAGTACTTTTGATTTTCTTTCTAAAAAGCGTGCAATATATATGGGCCCTCATGAGGTTGTAATGAATGGGAGTGAGAACCCTGTATCACCAGAATCTGGTCTATATGCTATACCGTAGAGGCCAAGTTGGCTATGAAATAAAGAGGCATCCAAAAAAAAGTCAATCCAAAGGAGCAAAGGCAAGTTCAGCAACCAGCAACTAAAAATAACTTCTAAAGAAGGTGAGGACTGGGAAAATCCCCTGAGACAAAGTTACAAAGTCTAGATTTGAAGTAGTGAGCCTTTTATAAAATGCCAGTGGAAGGACTCTTGATTAGATAGAGGGCTGCTATGGGCTCTGAGCTAGTCAGACAAGTTAAACATGTGTTTGTCCTAAGAAACTGGTATAATAATTATAACTACAAGATATTGAAAAATGTTTCACTCATCACTTAACAAGAAATACCTTAAAGAACAGGACACAGCTATAATGTTAAACTTTGTTCTTTCTCTAGGAAGAAAATAAATTGAAATGCATTAAGGGGATGCATGTGTGACTTTAGCAAACAATTTCAGTAAAAACTTGCCTGATAATAGCCAACAAGACTGGAAATTAAGAAGGCATTGAGGCCGGGCACAGTGTCTCACGCCTGTAATCTCAGCACTTTAGGAGACCGAGGCAGGCAGATCACCTGAGGTCAGGAGTTCAAGACCAGCCTGACTAATATGGCAAAACCAAAACCTCGTCTCTACTAAAAATACAAAAACTAGCCAGGTAGGTTGGCACCCGCCTGTAGCCTCAGCTTCTCAGGGGGCTGAGACAGGAGAATTGCTTAAACCCAGGAGGTAGAGCTTGCAGTGAGCTGAGATCACACCACTGTGCACTCCAGCCTGGGTGACAAGAGTGAGACTCTGTCTCACAGACACACACACACACACAAAGGCATTGAATTTATTTAAGTAAATTTATAATTTATAATAATTTATGGTATGCTTTTGGCTTAAAAGAAGAGAGGTTAGTTTGGTTTTGGTTTTAAAATTTCAACAGTGTGTCAAGTTATCTGCATGCCAGTACTTTTTCTTTGTTTACAAGTTAGATTCCTAATGCATGGGCTTCTCACTTTAACTTTACCCCTGTGGCTCATGTCAATACAGATTCCTAATCTGCCACTTCCTTTAATTTTAGTAGCTACATATATCATAACACTGTTCCCACTACCTCTCGATTTATTCCACTTCCCAATCCACCTTTCATAAGCACTTGTCTCTCTTCCCTTCTTCTATAGGGTCCTTAAACATAATTTTCTTAGTCAAGCATGCTCTTAACAAACAAGATACATTTTTATTTGTTTGGTATACTTTGCTTATTTTGTTTTGGTTTTCCCCAGATAATTCTGCTTCAGGCATGACTACACAGACCAGCTTGAGGCAAAGATAGATAAACAAATTAATGTCAAAAAGGAGAATAAAAAATACATGGAAACAGAATACAAATCTGCATTCCAGTACATTGTCATGGCCTTCTTATTTGCTTTGGTATCTGAAAGCAAAATTCTTATTTCTTCTCTGCTCAACTACTACTCTCACTACTTCATTTCTGACAGCAAATGTGTGAGCTTTCTCCAAAAAATTCAACTTAATCTTCTGGCAAACACCAAGTGGGTGTCTTACAATTTAATTAAATTCTAACACAAACCAGAGTTAGCACAGACCCCACAGGCAGGTTAAGAACTCAGTCTCAGATGACTAACTTCTATTTCCAATGTGCCATCATGTCCTGCTAAGTTTTGCATTTTTAGTAGAGATGGGGTTTCACCATGTTGCTCAGTCTGGTCTTGAATGCCTGACCTCAGGTGATCCTCCTGTCTCGGCCTCCCAAAGTGCTAGGAGTACAGGCATGAGACTCAACAAGTGATTTTTTTTTTAAATTGACTATTTTAATCTTTAATAGTTATTATTTCCTATCAGAATTTTTAATGGATTTATTCACACTTTCGACCTCATTGAGATTACAAAAAAGGATATTTATGGAAACTTTCTCCTGTTTATGTGTTCCTTTTTTAGTTTGTTTATTTTTTGATAGGTTTAGGGGATGCAAGTGCAGCTTTGTTACATGGATGTGTTGCAAATTTATGAAATCTGGATTTTTAGTTTCTTTAAGAGGTTAATATTTGGTTAAATGAATTTATAAATTCATGCAAATTGCCTTCTTTAAAATATATATATACACAGTTTAAAAAATTAGTCTTACATGGAGAGGGAAGAGGAAGGATTATGTTTTCTGCATTCTCATATTGATTATCAGGAACTGCCTTTTTCTGGGAAGAACAGAGATATGGAGAAAAAATTCCTCAAAGAACAGTGTGCTGATGAAATGCACAGTCATTGCTGTGGGGATTAATTTTGATAGTTGGGAGTTAGTCTGGGAGCCAAACTCTCCTCTCTAATGGGCATATCTGATCTTGTGGAGAGCCTGCTTCAGTAGTAACCCCTTACACAGTGTTCTCTGTGCCTCTAACGAGAGACTACATTGCATCAGCGTTTCTGGTACTGAAATTCACTCCACATACGTACTTCCATCTTGGAGTTGACACATACCTCACCCCCCTCCTCTCTCTTTTGCAGTGGTCATTCTTCAGTTGTAGTGTCTGGCACTCCAACTTGAGGTATCTTTGACGATTCTATTAAACTTATTTTCAGGTGGACTTTTCCATTGAATTTATAATCCCACAGACTTGGCGATATTTTCTGTATTCAATCCCTTCTGCATTGTATTTTGAAGAATGACCTCAAAGCATTTGTCATTTACCCTGAAAATTTTCATGAAAGTAAATTAAAATGTGCTAGTCCAAATCATCCACTTGAAATGAAGTCTTTCCTTCTAGTCCAACACAGCATACCCTGTGAATAGTAGGACAGCACTTTTACATATTTTGAGTATGTTCTGTGAAATAATAAAATATCTGCACAGAACTGAGGTGTTTGTTTTGTAAGAAAATACTGCATAAATGCAAAACCATACTATTCCTCAAATTGAAATGTTTTTTTGCATAACCTGTATAATAATTTGGAGTTTTCAATAGACACCAACATGACCCCCACCTAAGAAAAGAAAAAGAAAAGAAAAGAAAAAACTTTTTCTTAGAATTCTTCTTCTCATTTGCCTCTTTCCATATTCAAGTGTAAAAAAGGACATATTTATTTATTAAATAGCATATTTACATTAATTAAATACAGTTCCATATGGTAGACTACTCAAATTTAATGTATTGATTAATGTTTTTCTGCATAGAATAATTACTAACTACAGTTAATTAAAAACTCCACATTTTAGAATAATAATTGAAGGGGAAACAAACTATATGCAGTGTCTCACATTTTCTCTCTCCTACAGTAAAACGAACAAGAGGTATTTGTTCATATATTAAAGATCATTTGGATTTTAGATGACATTTACGCCTAGCTTATACAAATCATCTGTTGTTCATGCTTTAATAAGTTTATGCTGACTTACCATCTTATTATCCCTGATCTATTTTTTAAAATAAGCATAAATGCCAATCTGTGACCAGAAAATTGCAAGATTGATTGTATATATATTTGCTTATTAATTTGAGTAAAATTTATTTTTCTCAATGTCATCTAATTATAGAAATAAGGCAAAATTCAGCTTATCTGGTAAGGATTTGTCTGTAAGAATATGTATAAATTATCTGCTCTATACTTAGTACTTTTACAGTTTAACTCTCGGAGGCAGTGATAGAGGGCATTCATTATACGGCCCCTCATTTCAAAAAGCTCAACCTGTTTTGTTTGAAAAGATTATAGTATATTGCTCATAATAGTCATTAGTATGAAGCAACATACCATAAAAAACTAAGGGCACAAAATCACTTCTAGGGTGTCCTTCCCCAAAATGCATAACCTGAATCTAATGAGACAATACTAGACAAATAAAAACTGATTGACTCTTTGTTTCCAATTGCTGCTGCAACCGATTGCCAAATCCTTTGTGGTTAAAACAATACAAATTTATCTTATGGCTTTGGAGATCACAAGTCTGAAGTAGGCCTGAAGGAGCTAAAATTAAAGCACCCGCAGAGCTATGTTGCTTCTGAAGGCTATCCGGGGCAATCTGTGTTTTCTGCCTTTTTCACCTTCTAGGTGCTGCTTGCATTTCTTGACTCATGGCCCCTTTCTCCATCTTCAAAGCCAGTAGTGTAGCATCTTGAAATCCTTCCCTCTTCCCCTCTCCCTCTTCCTTTCCCCTCTCCCATCTTTATCTCCAACTGAAAACTATGAATCTCTACTCCACTGTTTTTGCCTCCTCTTTTAATTACCTTCGGGAACACATTGGACCCACCTGGGTAATACAAAATAATCTTCTCATTTCAGGATCCTAAATGTAATCACATCTGCAAAGTCACTTATGCCTTGTAATATAACATAGTCATAGAGATTAGTAGGTGGTCATCTTTGTGAGTCAATTATTCTGTATATCACAGAGATATTTATAATATACCTGTACCTTAAATAATTGTTAATATGAGAAAACAAAAAGACACTTTGACGATTCAGTTCAATCAGAGAAGGCTAAAAGATAAGCAAAAACTAAGGGCAGTACATAATCTTGAATTAGATTTTGGACCAGAAAAAAATTTGCTATAAAATATTATTAGAATAATTGAGATAATTTAAATAATTGAACTATGACTATGTTAGTGAATGTCCTTGTTCTGAAGATAAAAATGCACGGAAGTATTTAGGAATGAAAATGCATACTGGAGCAACATACTCTCAAATGGATTAAAAAAATAGTAATAACAAATGAACATAAAGAAACAATGGCAGAGTAAATGTAAAATATCTATTATTGGTTAATCTATTAAAGACATGCAGGAATTCCCTGTGATATTTATGCTAATTTTTCTGTATCTGAAATTATTTCCAAATAAAACCATATAAAATGTACTTTCCAAAAGATCTCTTACATTATGATATTATTAGGTAAGCTCTTTATTTTTAGCACATCTATAAACGGGGTTACACATGTCAATTGAGGATGACAGGAAAAAATAGATAAACAAAGTTCAGGTGAGAAGGTACTAGAATCAAACGTGTTAAGGGTTGATCCCTATAGTGCGGTTGCATTCCTGTACAATGAGATGGTATTATATTGGACCGTGAGGTCAGTGATAAATTAGAACTTCTTTCTGAGTGTAAGAGTATTTCAGAAGACTTTTTCAGTAGTGGAGTAACATGATACAAGCAATCATTAAGGCATAAGTGTTGACAATGGATTGGAGGAAAATAACTTTAGAATTTGGCAGCTACGGGAACTTACAACATGCAATATGGCTATTTTAGCATTCTAATTTTCCTGTGGTAAGAATCGAAGCTTGTATATCAGCAGGTGGCCTGGAGAGGAAGAGATATGGAGTTATCACAAAAAAGGGAATCTGTAGTACTTGAAAACAAACAAGATACAGCAAGACAAAGAAAGATGAAACTAAGAAGAATAAGACTTTTCGTTTTTAGTTTGGAAAACTAAGCAAATAATGCAACCTATGATAGGAAAAATTGGTATGTGAAGATTATTAATTAGTATTTGGTATTATAAGGCTTACTGAATGGTAAGATAAATAATAAAAGATAATCAGTAAGATATTGCATGTTTAGGAACTTAGTAGACACAAAAGGAAGTTCAGTTATAAAACTTAGCAGAAGATGTGTACTGATTCTGACAACCCACATTAACATTAGGCCTAGAGTTATTTGATGTTATGGAAACACGGAAAATCTAATATGGTAAGAAAAGAAATCTATTTTAACTTAATCTATTTCCATGCTTACACTGCAATAAGCTGTCAGTTTATGCTATTTAAAATTTCCATTTCCTTTCAAGAGAAAATGGATTTTGTATGTATAATTTGTCTCTAATTTTATCATGTACTGTTATTTTAAGGCAATGTGTCAGATCTATTTTAGTCAAGATTTCATAATTTTAGAACCTGTGTAAAAATTAACTTCAAAATCTATAAAATTACACTCGAGTTGTCATCAGTAATTCCTCCTGGTACTTTTAAGAAAGAAATCATTAATTCCCTTTCAAATACGCAATATAAATTCTGCTCTCTTAATGGGTTCTGCAAAACTGATGACTATCACTTAGCAGTTAAATACTCTGTAGGGATTTTTTTTTCACTTGGTATATATTCTATTTTTTGAAATAATATTTTAAGTTCTGGGGTACATGTGCCGATTGTGCAGGTTTGTAACATAGGTATACATGTGCCGTGGTGGCTTGCTGCATCCATCCCTCTGTCATCTACTTAAAGTATTTCTCCTAATGTTATCCCTCCCCAGTCCCCCTACCCCCCTCTGCAGGGATTTTCTTTTTCGCACTTCCAGGTTCTATAGCCCCCTGAAGAACTTCCAATTGAAGGAAAAGTTATATTCTTAATTTTCTCTACCTACACTTCTACCTAAATCCAGTGCACTGCTCTCCATTGAATCCCATAATTGTGCAGCATCCTTTAAAAACAACAGCCTCCATCATCATAGACAACATTTATTGAGCACTTGCAATGCATTACATGTTGTATTAGTGGATAATAATTTAACAGATGAGAAAGTACGGTGTATTCACTTCCTTTTGCTTCTGTAACAAATCACCACAAACATAGTGCCTTATAATACTACAGAATTATATTCTTACTGTTCTGGAGATCAAAAGTCTAAAAACAAAGTGCTAGTAAGGCTGTGTTTCTTTTGGAAGTTTCATGGAAGACTCTTTTTCTTTACCTTTCCCAGCTTCTAGAAGCCATCTTCATTCTGAGGCTCCTGGCCCTTCCTCCATCTCCAAAGCATAGCACTCCAACCTCTGCTTCTGTCCCCCACTCCTTTTGTCTTTGGCCTTTTTACCCCTCTCCTATAAGGACCTTGTTATTAGATTGCGCTTACCTAGATCCAGGATAATATCTTTAATTTAATCACATATTAATATCCCTTTTACCATTAAAGATAACACATTAACAGGTTTTGGAAATTAAGTAGTAGATGTCTTTGGTCTTGAACTCCTGACCCCAAGTGATCCACGAAACTCTGTCTCTCAAAGTGCTGGGATTACCGGTGTAAGCCCGCCACACCTGGCCTAGAAGTAGATATCTTTGGGAAGCCATTATTCTGTCTACCACACATCAGTCAGAGAGATAAACATCTTGCCAATATCACTCAATTTCTTACATAGCAGAGGTCAGAAGGAACTCAAAATTGTATAATACAAACCATGTGCCCCCAGTCACTACACCCTGCTGCTCTCCTAGATAGGTCTTACAGTCTCCATCCTTCTTTAAATTCCTACCTACATTGACTCCCAATAATAGTGTCCCAAAACACACATACTTGACATACCAAGGACTGTAGAAATGGAATCACCATAGGAACACTTGTTTTATTCCTTCAGGATAATCTTGGCATATACTACTTGTCTATAAGCCTTACTATGCTTTTTATATTTTGAATTTTTCAGTGTCAGACACAAAAGAGGTGATAGAGCTGTTTGATCTTGACTCTAAAATAGAAAATTAAACAAAACACAAAATCTCCTTTTCTCTTCATGTTCTTGCTACCCATATTTTCACTTAAAGCCAATGTGCTATGCCCTTCTGTATTTCATATTCACATAATGGCCTTAAAAATATATCCAAAATATATTATTTATTTCAGAGTAATGAATATCCACTTTTAAGTAATTGAATGCAAAGCTGTAAAGAATTGATGTAAATACCAAAGTAAACACAACAGTCAACTATAGAACTCTTGTCCGGATAGGGTATATTATTTTGTCACTGACTTCTTAATATTTTTGTTATATATGTTCTTTCGGTGTCATAAACATCTCCATGTGCTGAGCAGAATTTTATACCTAAGAAACAAGAGTATCAGTATAATATCAGATTAAAAAAAATAATTGCCAAGTTGATACTGGGAATGAGAGAGGCATCTCCAAACACTTTTAAGAATATATTCCTAGCTACACAATATCTTGAAATAATATTTATTAGATATTTAATCAGAAATTAATCTATATATTTGTAATATCTAACTATTCAGAAGTTTATGAAATTCAGCTTCCTAACTCTCAGATTCTGACAGTTTAATTTTTGTTATATTTTGGACATTCCCAATCTTTAACATATCCTTCTGTTGTTTAAAAGAGTGTGTCCATAGGCTGGGCGCAGTGGCTCACACCTGCAGTCCCAGCATTTTGGGAGGCTGAAGTGGGTGGATCACCTGAGGTCAGGAAATCAAGACCAGCCTGACTAACATGGTGAAACCCTGTCTCTACTAAAAATACCAAATTAGCCAGACGTAGTGGTGCATGCCTATAATCCCAGCTACTAGGCTGAGATGGGAGAATCGCTTGAACCCAGGAGGTGGAGGCTGAAGTGAGTGGAGATCATGCCATTGAACTCCAGCCTGGGCAACAAGAATGAAACTCCATCTCAAAAAAAAAAAAAAAAAGTGGGTCCCTAAAATTAGCCTATACAATCATATTGCACGTAAGTATACAATTTCTGTAAATTACATTATTACCTAAAACCTCTGGATTATTTTAGTATATTCTCCCCCATAACCTTTCATTTTCAACATTGTCAAAATATTAGTTAATGTGGCAATGGTAACTTATTCCATAAACGTCTAAATTCTTGTGTAATCTGATAGTCTATGTCCTAATAGCATCATTGCTCAACAATGTTTTGTAAACCCAGACATTTTTTTTGCATAGCACTACTTTAAAATTATTTTTCTTCCTTTTCCTTTTTATTGCTTTTTCATATTTTCTTAGAACAACAAATTATTAGTTCTCCTTTTGTATTTTCTAATTATACTTGCTAATACATAACATTGTAAGCTAACACAGTATAAAATGTAAGGTTCTTCACAATTTCTTTTTTTAAAATATTAGAAAGGAACGCAATCCTATAATTTCTTTTGAATAAAATAATAATTTCTTTTCTCATTTTATCTGAAAGAATAAGAAATAAGTTTAAAATACTATGTCAAAAGGTTGACACAAATAGTCTCAAATGAACTTCATGTCATAGTAGCTTTGATTTTTATTGTATTAGGAATATTATAATTCAGTTTGGCAAATTTTCTAATTTAGGTTTATTACATCAAAACTGTCAGCTATAACATGCAGCTTTCCTGCATAAAACCAGAAAATAGATAAGCTGTATGATACTCAATTTGCTCACATTTTTCACGATTGTTGAGTTCTTAGACCTTATGTGCCAGATATAGGTAAGCATGGTTATCATTATGCTAGAGTCTAAAACAGGAAAAATAAGAAAATTGTCATGCCTCAATTGAGGAAACACTTCCAGACTATTTTAAAAGATTTTTTACTTATTATATTTTTACTTTCTGGAAGTAGTGTGGAATAAAATAACTACCAAGGAGCATATGTTCAAATACAGTGTAATTACTAATTAATCTGTTCCATACTATGCTTTTAAAGGAAAATATACTATTTCTTGGAAGTTCTTACATTAACTTTAATTGCATTAGTAGGATTAAGAAATTTATATAATACGCTGATGCATTGCCAAAATAGAGGCCCAATTAATATTTCGAGCAAAAAATTTTTCCATATGTAGTATTTATTTATAATTCTCCCTTTTACTGTAATTTGTTATTTTGTATTTAAATAATTTAAGCATGATCCAGCTTCTGTATAGTAGCTTGTACCATAGGATCAGTTGATAATTACTTGAGGGGAATATATTATAACTGCATTTTATAAAAATCGTGTGCTTAATAATAACATAGATAGTTACCTTTTTTTTTGTTGTTTTTATTATTTTGAGACAGAGTCTAGCTCTGTTGCCCAAGCTGGAGTGCAGTGATCGCTGCATGATCTTGGCTCACTGCAGCCTCTGCCTCTCAGGTTCAAGCGAGTCTCCTGTCTCAGGCTCCTGAGTAGCTGGGATTACAGGCTTGCACCACAGTTCCTGGCTAATTTTTATATTTTGGTAGAGACATGTTTCACCGTGTTGGCTAGGAAGATCTCTAACTCCTGACCTCAGGTGATCTGCCAACCTCAGCCTCCCAAACTGCTGAGATTACAGGCGTGAGCCACCACACCTGGCCAGTAGTTACCATTTTTGAGCAGTTTCTATGTGTCTGATATTGTAATACATGCTGATTTCACAATAATCCTTCAAAGTAATGGTCTCTCCAATTCAGATTCACAAGGTGAAGATCAAGGAATTTAACCTGACTAGTAGACTACATAAGTTATTTTAATGTGCATAGCCTTTTGAGGAGCATGAAAAAAATCTAGTATTTCCAAAGAGTGGTGATCATGGTGAAAAAATGCACTTAAACTTTCATCATATAACGAGTAGCTAAAAGTTTTATAATACTTAGGGTGCATTTTGTCAGTCTCACAATAATTTTAAAGGCAGACATATTGTATAACATTTATATTTGTTCTGGCCAACTTGCTTGAACCTGGGAGGCAGAGGTTATGGTAAGCTGAGATCGCACCATTGCACTCCAGCCTGAGCAACAAGAGCAAAACTCCATCTCAATAAATAAATAAATAAATAAATGTTAACTTCTCAGAGGAAAATAATAGCAAACGTAAACTTAATAAGCAGCATCACAGAAAAGCAGGATAACATTAAGAGAATGACATAAAGAAATAAGTAAAAATGGAAAGAGAGAACATACTGGAAATATGAAACAAGAAAAATTATTCATATTTTATAGTCTCTGAGAAAAAAAATGAAGAGCAATAATATTTAAAACAATACTATAAGCAAATACTCTAAAAATTTTAAAAAGACTTCAATCTACTCTTTGAAAATGCTCACTGGATACCTGGGAAGATTAACATAGAAAAGTGTATCCTGAGACACATCTTACTAAAAGCATTCGATTTCAAAAGATAAAGACCTCAATCTCACAGGCATAAAGAGTAAATGACTTACAAAGGTAAAACAAATAGAAAAATATCATTTTTAATATGCTAATGTACAAAGCAAGGCAATAACATTAATAACAGATTAAATAAGAAAATGCATTTTGTAACAAACATTTTATTTCCAGCCAAGTTTCCCTTCAAGTGTCAAAGGTATAGTCAAACAACATTTTTAAAAAAACACACAAGACTTAGGGAATTGTGCACCCATTAGGTTTCTAGATGACAAACCTCTTCCAACCCAGTGATGATGGAAAATTTAAGCAAAAGGATGGGTAGTGGCAATATATAGACATTATATAAATGTACATCTAAGACAAAAAGAATGGTAGACGTAAGGGTGGGAGACTAATAAGCAAATGTAAGTACTTTGACAAAATAAAAATAAAGCAAATAAAAAATGGAAGGAGGAAGGAGAAGGAAAGAGGAAAATACAATAATCTGCTGTAATAAAAGAGCATAAAGTGTATCATATTAAAAAAGAAACTAAAAGATTAAATTAGCAAGCAGGAGCCTAAGGGCATTAGAGAGGTTTTAAGTATAAAGGTGACCACTATAACACACACACACACACACACACACACACACGTGTGTGTGTATGCCACATCTCCCAGAGGAAAAATATAGTTATGATTGCAACAGACATATAATTGTAATATTTTATGACAGAGTTGAGATCAAATGTATGAGTCCTGCCAATAAATCTGAATTAGCTTAGCTTGCCTACTGAGAGAAAAAATTTCAATTTAAGTCTTAAATCAAGATTCAAGTACACACTTTTTATAGGAGACAACAAACCTGAAACAAACTAAAATGATCTAAAAGGCTAAAAATAAAGGTGCAAACAAATACATGTTGGAAATGAACTATAAAGAGAACTACACTAGCAATTCTGCTACCAAAGTACAAATCAATTCCAAAAGCATTAAACATGAAAAACAAGGACATTCATGAATGTTAAAAAGCCAGTATTAGAAATACAGATATAGCACTTAGTAATACACGTACTATGGAGACCAGCCAGGTGTCAAGGTGGTCAAAGAGAATAATAAATAGCCAAACTGAGCAACATGGAAGGTTCTGGTGGATGAGTGCACATGGTTGGGGAGGTGGGGGGCTAGCATACAGCTAAGAACTTAATGACAGCCCTCTCCAAAGACTGCAGCACTGCACAGAGTACTGTGTAAAACGGTGGCTTTCCCCCATGAAATGTGCCAGGTAAATCCTTTGTTACTGTTCATGGCTAGACCTTAAAGATCCCACATAAGATTTTGGCCTGGAGCCAGACTCGTATGTAACAATCATGTTTATGAAGTTAAAATTCTACAGGAGGTAGTAAGGAGACATAGAAATAAACACTATCATAAAGGAGACATTAAAGCATCATTTTGGAAAGAAGGTTCAAAACCCAGTAGAAAACAAAATGGCAAAAAAGTCATGAAAAGACAAATACACACACACAAACTCACACAACACACACACTCACACAACACACACAAAATATAGGTTATACAAAACATATTTTATATATGAAAATATTCAAACTCTCTCATAATTAGAGAAATGTAAATTTAAACAACACGTAAATACCATTTCTCGTCTATCAGCTGGCAGAAATTAAAAAGTAAAACCAGAAATTCTGTTGGTAAAGCTGTGGGGGAAACAGCAATACTTCTATATTTTCAGTGGAAAAGCAAACTGCTACAACTTTTCAAGAGAGGAAAGCTAATGAAATTACAAATGCACTTAACCCCTTTGATCTAATAACCCCACTATTAAGAAACTTCTTTAAAGATAGGCCTAAACCTATATATACCAACAGGTCATGGCAGCATTGTCTGTGAAAACTATTAGACACATTCTAAATTCCTATACCTAGAAGAATGGTTGACTAAATTATGATACATCTATACAATCAAGTACTATTATCTGTAGAAAAGCATAAGTTAATCTCTATAAACTGATTTAGTGACTGAAGTCACTTTCAGGGTATACAGTTAGGTAGAAAAAAGCAAAATGCAAACAAGTATATACAGTATGCTATCCTTTGTGTAAAAGAAAGAGATGTAAGGAAACAATGTGTGTGTGTGTGTGTGTGTGTGTGCATGCACATACATACGCTCATTTGCACAAAAGAAATGCATAAAGGTTAAACTAGTAACTAAAGAGAATTGTTAGTTACAGGGCCTGGATGGGAAGAGCAAAAACAAGAAAAATTAGGAATTGAGTAAAAGAGATGAAAAGAAGGGGACATTACTATGTGTATAATTTGTGTAGCATTGACTCTAAACCATATTAATGTTCACATACCCCCTAACAAATAAATAAAACCAATCAGTATGTGGTGGGAACCTATAAAGGAATATAACCAGTAAAAAATAAACCCAATTGTATTAAGAATGAATTCTATCAACACACTGAAGAAGATAAGAAATGTTTAATGTTAAAAAGTTTAGATAAGTCTTTGACCCAGAAGGATTTGTAGGTTCATAAAAATAGCCTTATCAGGCCCCAACTTCAACAAAAGCTGTGATTACCTCGTTATTCAAATATGCATTGGACGATGTTTGTTACAGAATGTACTTCCAACAAATGAATGAATGAACAAATGAATGATACATTTGAAAATGTAAGGGTTAAAATTTCGATTTAGCATTTGTTCTCATGGCTATAAGTTTGACTCTTAGGAGACATTGGGCATTGTTTAGAACAAAGGCTTTGATTGTCAATACTTGGGTGAGGGGAGTTGCTATTGACATCTAGGGGATAGCTCCTGGCATCTAGCAGGTAGAGGCCAGGACTACTGCTAAACATTCCACAATATGGAGGGCAGCCTCAATCAACAAACTACCCAACCCCAAATACCAAACTGCCAAGGTTGAGAAACTCTGATTTAGACCAAGCACGGTTGTTATAACTAATAATAGTGAGAATCTGTATGTTTCTAGTATGTATATGCAACATGAGTATTCAAGATAGTCCATGATATTACAAAAATGATTTATATAAATCTAAGAGAACAATAATAATTGCACTGATCTTGAATACTGCCGTAAAACAATTGCCTTTCTGTTGTTTTACTATTCTGGAGAAAATCACATATATTAAGTCAGGTTTTCCCAACATTTGATCAGAGAACTATATGTTCTCTTTGTGGAAGTGAAAATATCTTTTTAAAAAAACCATCAAACATTCTAATTACTCTATTCTTTGTTATGCACAAAAATTAATCACAGCTTCCAGCAGAGGACAAGGCTGCAGATGTTGCTTTTACATTGAGCCAGATGATTTCATTAAAACCAAATTGTAAACTGAAATATATGTTTCAATCCCTTCTCTTCCTTATGGCAACAGCATTTTAAATCCTGGATTATCAACTTGGTATAAAATACAGGCTAAGAAATGAGGTTAGAACTATCACATTAAAATCAATGCAAGAAACGCATTGTAATTTTATGAAGCGTAGTCATGTATTTTGAAATCAATTTTTCAAATTTTATGCTATTAAATATATTTCTTAAGTGGAATATTTTGGTTTCAAATACATTTTTAATTCAGGGAGTTCAGCGTGCCAACACATTTAAAATCACTTCAGATAGCAAGAAGTTTCCATTATTTTTCTAGCAGAATATTTATTCCTCATCTTCTACTTGATCCTGTTGGCCATATATATTGAGTGAATCACTGAATACTTCACACTTTATAGTTCACATGTATTCTCTATGATCACATACCACCAGTATATTATATACTGCTTTTTTCTAAGTAATATAAAAGTAATTTATTGTCACAATTTGTTTTTTTTTTTTTTTTAATTTTATTTTATTTTTTATTGCATTTTAGGTTTGGGGGTACATGTGAAGAACATGGAAGATTGTTGCATAGGTACACACATGGCAGTGTGATTTGCTGCCTTCCTCCCCCATCACCTATATCTGGCATTTCTCCCCATGCTATCCCTCCCCCAACTCCCCACCCCCCCACTATCCCTCCCCTTTTTCCCCCGACAGACCCCAGTGTGTGATACTCCCCTCCCTGTGTCCATGTGTTCCCATTGTTCAACACCCGCCTATGAGTGAGAATATGCGGTGTTTGATTTTCTGTTCCTGTGTCAGTTTGCTGAGAATGATGGTTTCCAGGTTCATCCATGTCCCTACAAAGGACACGAACTCATCGTTTTTGATGGCTGCATAATATTCCATGGTGTATATGTGCCACATTTTCCCTGTCCAGTCTATCATCGATGGGCATTTGGGTTGGTTCCAGGTCTTTGCTATTGTAAACTGTGCTGCAATGAACATTCGTGTGCATGTGTCCTTATAGTAGAACGATTTATAGTCTTTTGGATATATACCCAGTAATGGGATTGCTGGATCAAATGGAATTTCTATTTCTAGGTCCTTGAGGAATCGCCACACCGTCTTCCACAATGGTTGAACTAATTTACACTCCCACCAACAGTGTAAAAGCGTTCCTATTTCTCCACATCCTCTCCAGCATCTGTTGTCTCCAGATTTTTTAATGATCGCCATTCTAACTGGCGTGAGATGGTATCTCAATGTAGTTTTGATTTGCATTTCTCTAATGACAAGTGATGATGAGCATTTTTTCATATGTTTGTTGGCTTCATGTATGTCTTCTTTTGTAAAGTGTCTGTTCATATCCTTTGCCCACTTTTGAATGGGCTTGTTTGTTTTTTTCTTGTAAATGTGTTTCAGTTCTTTGTAGATTCTGGTTATCAGCCCTTTGTCAGATGGGTAGACTGCAAAAATTTTTTCCCATTCTGTTGGTTGCCGATTCACTCTAATGACTGTTTCTTTTGCTGTGCAGAAGCTATGGAGTTTGATTAGGTCCCATTTGTCTATTTTGGCTTTTGTTGCCACTGCTTTTGGTGTTTTGGTCATGAAGTCCTTGCCTACACCTATGTCCTGAATGGTTTTGCCTAGATTTTCTTCTAGGGTTTTTATGGTGTTAGGTCTTATGTTTAAGTCTTTAATCCATCTGGAGTTAATTTTAGTGTAAGGTGTCAGGAAGGGGTCCAGCTTCTGCTTTCTGCACATGACTAGCCAGTTTTCCCAACACCATTTATTAAACAGGGACTCGCTTCCACATTGTTTGTTTTGTCAGGTTTGTCAAAGATCAGGTGGTTGTAGATGTGTTGTGTTGCGTCGGAGGTCTCTGTCCTGTTCCATTGGTCTATATCTCTGTTTTGGTACCAGTACCATGCTGTTTTGATTACTGTAGCTTTGTAGTATAATTTGAAGTCCGGGAGTGCGATGCCTCCAGCTTTGTTCTTTTTGCTTAGAATTGACTTGGCTATGCGGGCTCTCTTTTGGTTCCATATGAAGTTTAAGGTGGTTTTTTCCAGTTCTTCAAAGAAGGTCATTGGTAGCTTGATAGGGATAGCATTGAATCTGTAAATTACTTTGGGCAGTATGGCCATTTTGACAATATTGATTCTTCCTAGCCATGAACATGGAATATTTCTCCATCTGTTTGTGTCCTCTCTTATTTCATTGAGCAGTGGTTTGTAGTTCTCCTTGAAGAGGTCCTTTACATTCCTTGTTAGTTGTATTCCTAGGTATTTTATTCTCTTTGTGGTGATTGTGAATGGCAGTTGGTTCTTGATTTGGCTGTCTTTAAGTCTGTTATTGGTGTATAGGAATGCTTGTGATTTTTGCACATTGATTTTATATCCTGAGACTTTGCTGAAGTTGCTTATCAGTTTCAGGAGATTTTGGGCTGAGACGATGGGGTTTTCTAGATATACAATCATATCGTCTGCAAATAGAGACAATTTGACTTCCTCCTTTCCTATTTGAATACCCTTTATTTCTTTTTCTTGCCTGATTGCTCTGGCTAGAACTTCCAGTACTATATTGAATAGGAGTGGTGAGAGAGGACATCCTTGTCTAGTGCCAGATTTCAAAGGGAATGCTTCTAGTTTTTGCCCATTCAGTATGATATTGGCTGTTGGTTTGTCGTAAATAGCTTTTATCATTTTGAGATACGTTCCATCAATACCTAGTTTATTGAGAGTTTTTAGCATAAAGGGCTGTTGAATTTTGTCAAAGGCCTTCACAATTTGTTTTTAAGTATACAATGATTTGTGAGTTTCCTGGAATTCTCAAGTAGTTTACTCATAAGTGGAATAGTTGGAGAAACATTCAGCTAAGCAATGCATATGGTTTGGACTCAAATGGCTTATTTATTTACTAGCATATTCTTGTGAGAGGAGATGAGTGGCTTTCCAAAAGAAAATATTCAAAGAAAGTGGGTTTTTTTTTTTACGTAAACTTTAAAAATATGTTCCAAGATCAATATATTTAAACTAAGATTATAGTTTATAGCATTTGAACTCTAAATAGGATTTAAAAGGTGCAAAAAAATGATCACTGTGTTTGGGGCTAATACTCATAAAAACAACAATAGAAGCTATTATTTACTGACCATCTGCTGTAGTGCTGTGTTCAGAACTTTACAGATACTCTTATACTTCAATAATATTGACAGTAATTATGTGACATAGGTTTGAGTTGTTCCATTTCATCTATAAGGAAATTGAGGTTCAAAAATGGTATAAAATTTGTTTGAAGTTATACATATATAAAAGCACATAAAAGGTGGTTGGAGATATAAACAGAAGTCTGTCAAATTTTAAATCCATATTATTGCCACCAGGCTAACCTGCCAATTTGTATTCTCTGTCTTTAATACATCCAATAAGACTTAAAGAAAAGAGGATACTCTAGGGGGTTTATATTTGTCAACAATTCAAATTAGGAAAAATAAAGGGGCCATATTATTGTGTTTTAAAATTCATTCTTGAACAAAATATAGTCACTTTCCTAAAAGCAGTATATAAAATAGTGACTCAAATCATATTCTTAGGTTCAAATCCCTGTTCTGCCACTTACTCTGTGTCAATTAGAACATTGTTTAATTCCTTAGTTTCTCAGATTTCTCATTCCCACACTCATAGAGTTACTACTACTATTAAATGTGACAGTGCATGTAAAATATCTGACATATAAGATGTATGCAATTAATGACTATTGTTGCTATTATTATTATTATTGCTCCAGGATAACATAGAACAACATGTAATTCTATGTAACATCCTTTGTACACATCAGTAAATATGAGGCTAAAGTTATCTTGTTAATGACATTTGTATCTTTAGTTCTCACATCTTGTGGTTCTCAGAAAAACTTTTCATTTCTAGTTACTTTCATTTTCTTGATATTTCATAGGTTATGAGTTCTAAAGTTATTAAAAGAATCATACTTTTTAAAGAACTTTGTCTGTACCTTGTGTAACCAGGTGGGCAAGAAAAATATCAGAGAGTATCAACCAGGATCAATTTTAGGGGTAAACATTTGATTTCCCTTTAAAAACAATCACAAAATAATAAAGTTGTCAAAGTTATTTAAAAATGTCAGAATTACATGCACATGAACTTAGTTGCCTTCATGTACCATTTGCTTCCTTTCTCTTTTGGAGAGCAAGGTATATTTTTTTCATCAGCAGTTAACATTTGTCTTACATCTTAGACATAATTTTTAGGTTTTAAATTCAATTTTAGTTTATTGTTATTCTATCACCTTCTAATATTGGGTGTAAAATTATGTAAATTCTAATGCAACTCCAAAAATCAGGACAGAAGCCTTTTTAAGAAGTAAAATTATTAAAATCTGTAGATAGCACATATGCTTTGATAAGTCATGTTATTACTTAGAATTAATGCATAAAAGATTGTCTATCAAAATGTATTCTTAATTGGAATTATTTACTGCAACAATTAATTTGTTATAACAGAAATTCTTCATGTTATTTGCCTTACTTCTCTGACAAGTTTGTGTAATTGCTATACAAATAATTTTACATATAATATTGACATGTTATAATTTTATTATATATATTTAATTTATATATTATAATTTTATTATTGTTAAATAATAATACAAATTTAATATCATAGAGTATATAGAAAATATCTGAAATGTACACACCATAATTTTTAAATTTAAGCCTGAATTTCTAACATTCCTTTAAAAAGTAGATACTGTTTATTCAGTATTTTCAAAATTCATAATCTGTCTCAGCAAACAATAGCACAGTTGAGTCCTAACTATATTAGCCTATAACTCTTCAGTGTAAATCTGTCACCATGAGGTATGCTGTTTTCCATGTATCTCTGTCATCTTGAATGAGAAATATGCTTAGATGGAATTTCTCATATTTTGGTACTGGTTTTTCTCTCTGTGTCATAACCTAGCTGTAGAACATTTTTCCATAAATTCATGGTAATTTAGAGTAGTCTAAGAAAACAATATCATGCATAAGAAATATAATGTAGGTCTTAGACCAGGAAGGAAGCTCAAGAAATCCTTGCTTCATGCCCAGTGACTTTAAGAAAATAAAATGTTAATAATATAAAATCAGCATCCATAGAGTGCCTACTGCCTCCCAGACATTGCATTAACACCATACATATATTAGCTCTCTTAATCATCATAAGCACTATATGAAGTTCCACTTTGTAATTATTCTCATTTTCCAGAAGTAATTTAGTAACCAAAAAGTGAAGTAACTTGGCCAAATTCACATAGCTAATAGATGTGTTAAGCCCAGCCTAAAACCCAGAATACCTATATCAGATTCTGCATAGTAAGGCTGTTATACTTCTTCATAAAACCGTGGGTTTTAGAATTTACTTCACTTTACCAATCCTCTTCATGTGCTTCATCTTATTTTAAATATTTAAGAGATAAATATTGTTCTCCACATACATTTGAGGTAACAGTGGAAAAAAAGTTTAAATATTTTGACTAAGGGCAAAGACAAGTAAGTGGAAGAGTTTAGGGACTAGTAGAGATTTGCCCAGTTTCCAGGTTACAAAGGGACAAAAACTATAGTGCAACAATCTTTAGTGATCAGGTGTTTAAAATACGTATTAAAATATAGTCTCGGGCTATATTTGAAGATAAATTCTATTCTAATTTATTGTGCTTAGAAACTTTTGCCATATTTTTGAAAGCTTAGATGCCTTTAACATGGTTTTTTAAGTGCTACTATAATGTTAACAAGAAAAGAAAGAAAAATTGTAAGAATAATGAATAGTTAGTAAAAACTCAACACTTGGATTACTGCTAATCTACTAAAAACATTTTGCTTTTTTTAAGATTAGTTTCCCTTTTATTGGTATATCAATTTACATATTTATAGAGCATATGTTTGTGTTTGTTAAGTCCAAAATGTAGAATGATAAAGTCGGAGTAAATCACTTTGATTGTTTGATTTTTATGTGTTGGTATCATTCTAAGTCATCTCTTCTAGTGACTTCAAATATATATAATATTGTTGCTAAATATAGTCACCCCAGTTGGCTATTGAACATTAGAACTTATCTTATCTATCTAACTGTATGTTTGTACCTCTAACTAACCTCTCTTTATCCCCCCCATTGCCATCAAAGTGTCTCAGTCTCCAGTACCTATTATTCTATTCTCTTTGACTATGAGACCAAATTTTTAGCTCCCACATATGAATGAGAACACATGGTATTTGTCTTTCTGTGGCTGACTTATTTTAATCGACCTAATGACCTCCAATTCCATCCATGTTGCTGCAAATAACATTATTTCATTCTTTTTGTGGCTACATAGTATTTCAATGAGTATCTATATCACATTTTCTTTATCAGTTTATCCATTGATGGGCACTTAGATTGATTCTGTATCTTTGCTATTGGGAATAGTACTTCAATAAATGTGCAAGTTCTGGTATTGTTTTGATGTTCATATTTCTTTTCTTTTGTATAGATAACCAGTAGTGTGATACTTGATCTTACTGTAATTCTATTCTTAGTTTTTTTTTGGAGAACTCTCCATACTATTTTTTATGGAAAATGTACTAATTTACATTCCTACCAACAGTTTATGAGTTCCTTTTTCTCCACATCCTCACCAAACATCTGATATTTTTATCTTTTTATTAATAGCCATTCTGAGATGACTGAGATAATATCTCATTGTGGCTTTTCTATATTGGATGACTTTCTATTTCTTATTTAATCTTGCTACTCATTATTGGTCTGTTCAGATTTTCTATTTCTTCCTGATTCAACTTGGGTAGGCTTTATGTTTCCAGATTTTCAATCAATTTTCTCTAGGTTTTCCAGTTTGTTAGCATATAGTTGTTTATAACAGTCTCTGATAAACTTTTGTATTTCTGTGAGATATTTGTAATATCTTCTTTTTCATTCTTGATTTTGTTTATTTTTGTCTTCCCATTACCTTTCTCGGTTAGTCTACCTAGCAGTTTATTAATTTTGTTTATCTTTTTAAATAACCGATTTTTGTTTCTTTAATTCATTGCAATATTTTTAGTAATCGTTTTGTTTAGTTCTGCTTTGATCTTGATTATTTATTTTCTTCTGCTAATTTTAGATTTGGTTGCTTCTTGATTTTCTAGTTCCTTGAAGTGCATTATTGCAATGCTTATTTAAAATCTTTTTTTTTAATATAGTCGTTTATTGCTATAAACTTCTCTTTTGTGTTGTTTTTGCTGTTTCCCATGGGTTTTTGGTATGTTGTGTCTGTATTATCATTTGTTTCAAGAAATTTTCTTATTTGTAGCTGAATTTCAAAATTAGTCCAATGGTTATTCAGAAGTATGCTGTTTAATTTTCATGTATTTTTATAGTGTCTAAATTCCTCTTGGTATTGATTCCTAGTTTTATTCCATTGCAGTCTAAAAAAATACTTGAGATGATTTTGTTACTAAAAAAAAATTGTTGAGACTGTTTCATGGTTTAACATATGTTCAATGATGAAGAATGTTGCATGTGCTGATGAGAAGAATGTAGATTTTGCAATTGTTGAATAAAATGTTCTCTAAATGCTTGTGAGATCAAATTAATCTGAAGTTTGGTTTAAGTTCAATATTACTTTGTTGGCTATCTGTCTAGATAACCTCTCTGATGCTGGGAATGGCGTGTTGAAGTCCCTTATTATTGTACTCGAACCCATATTTTTTAAGATTTAGTAATATTTGCTTTAGGAATCTGGTCCTCCAGTGTTCTGTGCATTACTTTATAATGGTTATATTATTTTACTGAATTGATCCTTTATCATTATCTAATGAATTTATGTATTTATTTATTACCTATTGTCTATGTTATCAGATACTAACATAGCTACTCCTGCTCATGTTTGTTTTCTGTTGGCATAGAATACCTTTTCCAATCCCCTACTTTCAGACTCTATGTTTCTTTACAGGTAAAGCTCATTACTAGTAGGTAGTATATAATTGGATTTTTCTTAATCCATTCAGCCATACTATATCTTTTCAGTGAACTTAATTCATTTACCTCCATAGTTATTATTGCTATGTGAGGTTTTTTTTCATCATATTGTTAATTGTTTTCTCCTTGATTTGTATATCCTTTGTTCTTTTCTTTTCTCTTATTGATTATCCTTGTGGTTTCTTAGTTTTCTGCAGTAATATTATTTATGTCTTTCTCTTCCTCATTTGAGTGTTTCCAGTGAGTTTTATATTTTCATGTGTTTTCATAATAACTGTCACTCTTTCATTTGCAGGTTTAGAACTCCTTTGAGCATTTCCTTTAAGGCAGGTCTAGTAGTGATGAATTCCCTCAACATCTGGGTGTCTGAGAAAGACTATTTCTCCTTTATATATGAAGGATAATTTTGCTGCATCTAGTCCATTTACATAGCAGTTTATTTTTTTCTTTTAGCACGTTGAATATATCCATTCTTCCCTGGCATGTGAGGTTTCTGCTGAGAAGTTCATTGTTAGTCTTATGGGGGTTTATTTATTTATTTATTTATTTATTTATTGAGATGCAGTCTCACTCTGTCACCCAGGTTGGAGTGCAGTGGCATGATCTCAGCTCACTGCAACCTCCACCTCCCAGGTTCAAGCAATTCTCCTGCCTCACCCTCCTGAGTAGTTGGGATTACAGGCCCATGTCACCACACCTGGTTAATTTTTGTATATTTTTAGTAGAGATGGGGTTTTACCATATTGGCCAGGCTGGTCTCAAACTCCTGACCTTGTGATCTGCCCACCTGTGCCTCCCACAATGCTGGGATTATAGCTGTAGCCACCACCCCCTGCCTTCTTTTTGTAATTTTTTAATTTTTGTGGGTACATAGTAGGTGTGTATATTTATAAGGTACATGAGATATTTTGATACAAGAATACAATGCATAATAATTACATCATGGAAGATGGGGGTATTCATTCCCTCAAACATTTAGCCTTTGGGTTACAAACGATCCATTTATATACTTTTAGTTACTTCTAAATGTATAATGAAATTATTATTGGCTATGGTCACTCTTTTTTACCAGCAAATATTAGGTTTTATTCATTCATTCTATTTTTTTGTACCCATTAACCATCTCCACCTCCCTTTCTCTGCCTTTTCCAAGCCTCTGGTAATCATCCTATACTCTATCTCTTATAGGTTCAATTATTTTGATTTTTAGATCCCACAAATAAGTGAGAACATGAAATGTTTGTCTTTCTCTGCCTGGCTTACTTCACTTAACATAATCACCTGCATTTCAATCCCTGTTGTAGCAATTAATAGACTCTCATTTTTTGTGGCTAAATAGTAATTCATTGTGTATAAGTACCACATTTTTGTTATCCATTCATCTGTTGATAAACACTTAGGTTGCTTCCAAATCTTAGCTATTGTGAACAGAACTGCAAAAAACATGAGAGTGCAGATGTCTCTTTGATTCATTGGTGTCCTTTTTGTGGGGTATAGACCCAGCATTGGAATTGCTGGATCATATGACAGCTCTACTTTTCAATTTTTTAGAAATTTCCCATCTGTTCTCTGTAGTGGTTATTCTAGTTTACATTCCCTTCTTCAAGTGTGTAAGGGTTCTCTTTTCTTTACATCCTCACCAGCATGCATTATTACCTGTATTTTGGAAGTAAGCCAGTTCAAATTGGGTGAGATGGAGGATTCCTTAAAAGTAAATAGATGCTTTTATTTTGCTATTTTTAGATTTTCTCTTTGTTACTGACTTTAGACTTTGACTATAATGTGCCCTGGAGAAGACTTTTTGGATTACATCTCATTGGTGATTGCTGGGCCTCCTACATATGGATGTCTTAATCCCTTGCCAGTCTTGGGAAGTTTTCATCCATTATTTCATAAAATAAGTTTTCAAACCCTTTCTTCCTTTTGTCACCTTCTTGGATACCAATAATTCATATATTTGTTTGCTTTATGGAATTCCATATATCATGCAGATTTTATTCATTCTTTTTGTTTTTGTTTTTGTTTTTGTTTACAGAGTTATTTCAAAATTCCTGTCCTCAAGTTCTAAAATTCTCTTTCCTGTTTGGTCCAGTCTATTGTTAAGGCTTTGAAGTGTGTTCTGTATTTTATTCAAGGAATTCTTTAGTTTTGGAGTTTCTGCTATATATATACATAAACACACACATATATAACATTTATCTCTTTGGTAAATCTTTCATTCATATCCTGAATTTAAAACAAAAAAAAATATTGTATTGTTTTTCAGAACTCTATTGAACCTTACTAAGCTTATTTAGTATCATAATTTTGAACTCTTTTTTCAGGATTTCGTGCATTTATTTTTAATTGGCTATCTGTTGCAGGGGAATTATTGTGTTCCTTTGGATGTGTCTTTTCTTTTTCTTTTTTTTTTTTCTTATCCCTACATTATTATCTGCACATCTGGTGTAGTAGTTACTTATTCCAGTCCTTCGAATTTAGTTTCACAGAGGATACATTCCTAACGATGTATTAATGTTGTTGATTGTGTATGGCCCTTTGGCTTAGTATAGTCTCTGTATGAGTTCTTCAGTTGTAAACAGTATCAGTGGCATCTGTGATTTCTTATTGGTTTAGGGTGTGATTATTAGTGTAGGCTATGGTGAAGGTTTGCTGGGGGCAGGGATGCTAGAAGGCTCTGTCTTGGAATCCAGCGGTGGCAGCAGTGGGCTGATCATACCTGATCCTGGACTCCAGGTATGTGTATATGGGCATTGTTGTTAGCAGGAACAAGTGAGTTGGTTTTTGAGCCTCCCGATGGCTTGCTCAAATGCCTGTAATAGCAGCAGTCAGCCAGGCAAGTTAGTAGATTCTCAGGCCCCTGGGCAACCAATGTAGTGTAGCAATGGCTGCCTCCATGGCAGGACAACCTTCTGGGTCCCAAGTGGTGTGAGCTGCTGTTGGCTGTGGCTGCAGTGTGGGGTAACCACACCAGACTCAGCCACGCAGTTCTCAGGCTCTCCTGCTCTCTGTGGCAATGGCCTTAGATTTTGAATATTCTATTAAGTAAAACCCAGAAACGAATTAAACAGAAGTGCTTTTTTTCCTTCAAAGGTTTTATCTATAAAAGATGTAATATACTCTATTGCAACATTACTGACATAAATACTTTCACAAACAGCAAGGTTTATAAAACTCTAGACAAAAGTAAGGAATTCATATGCAGCTGTTAAGTGCAAATATATTAGTTTAATAGAATTGGTATGCTATCTTCTATCTAATTCACTATCCTTATTGTTAGTTTTCTTTGGAAAAGAAGCATGATTCATATCTGGCCTCATGTCTCCTTTTGTTCCAACAGTTTTCTGATTCTTCAAGAATTATTTCCTTTAGAACATTTTCTAAATGTTTTTATTCAAAGTGATTAATATAATTATATTCACAAATTCTAAATTGTTAAGTGGTATCATGAATATTTATTTTTAAAATCAATTCATTTGTTTAATAATATTTCCCCTTTCAAGTCTTTCTAGCAAATAACTGTTTTTTACTTTATTTTCATTTTTAACCTATGTGCACAGTCCAAATAGCATCTAAACTGCCTTATATTATTCTGCTATGCTTATAACCACAGCGTTTCCAGAAACATTTCAATTTAACAAAATTTGTGGCTAGAAAATTTAGTAAATAACAGAAGTTGAACTGACTAGCATGGCTCTATGAGATACTTTAAGGCAACTCCTTTCTTTTACACATACACAGATAACAAATCAAAAGAACGTTAGAAATCTATGACTTTCAAAAAGAAAGGTAAATATTTCCATGCACCTGACACTAAACAAACTATTTTACATGAACGATGTGTGGGGATTTTGGGAAACTAAAATTAAACTTCTGGCCACATCTCTTGAGGGATAATGTGGACAAAAATTGCTCCATTTGAACTGGAAAGCAAAAGTCACTGAGAATTGAAAGCTTATGTCCTCCAAGGAGAGGCTGCTGATGGGGTCTCCAGTTCATGAAAATATATAGAAAGAGCAGTTACCAACCAGTTCTTGAGGTTCTGGCCCATAATAAAGCATGGCAACATATTCATAGAAAAAAGGATATATAACCATGCAACCTTAAAGCTATAATGTATCTGGTTGCTATTTTAAAATTACCAAATCCATGGAGATGCAGAAGGCCTAAATCACCAATGCTTCAGTCCCAAAAATAATAATAATGACCACAAAACCACCTGAAATTTTAAGGGGAAATATGGTTGAGATGGACAGCAAGGGAAAACATTCTTCAAAATATTTTGTAAATCAAATTTCCAAATGACACAAGGAAATCCATTGCTAAGAAACACAGCAAAGAAAAAAATTTAGTGTAAATGAATGTAAATGTTAAACTGTCTGAAAAAAATAATTTAAAAAGGATTTAGAATAATTACAGAACAAATATGTATCATGCATATAATACCAAAAAGATAAGAGAATATTATGAAGAAATTTATGCCTATGAATTTGATAACCTGGACAAAGGGACTAACTTTAAAGACATAAATTACCAATGTTCACTTAAGAAGAAAAGGATGAAATCACGCATATGTTAACACAAACTATATTAGTTTTCCTTTATCCTCAGTTTCACTTTCCATGGTTTTATTTACCTGTACTCAGAAAATCAATAGTAGCCTAGTGCTATAACACAGCACCTACATTATTCAACTAACTTTATCTCATTACATAAGAATTTTATGATCTCATATCATCACAAGATGAGTGAGTCCAGCACAATAAGATATTTTGAGAGACAGAGAGAGATATGTCCACATAACTTTTATTATAGTATATTATTGTAATTGTTCTATTTTATTATTAGTTATTTTTAATCCCCTAATATGCCTATTTTATACATTAAATGTTATCTTAAGTATATACACAGAAAAACATACTGTTTTGATTGCTGTAGACTTGTAGTACAGTTTGAAGTCAGGTAGCATGATACTTCCAGCTTTGTTCTTTTTTCTTAGGATTGTCTTGGCTATGAGGGCTTTTGCTGGTTTCATATGAAGTTTAAGGTGGTTTCTTCCAGTTCTGTGAAGAAGGTCAATGGTAGCTTGATAGGGATAGCTTTGAATCTATAAATTACTTTGGGCAGTATGGCCATTTTCACGATATTTATTCTTCCTAATCATGAGCATGGAATGCTTTCCCATCTGTTTCTGTCCTCTCTTATTTCCTTGAGCAGTGGTTTGTAGTTCTCCTTGAAGAGGTCCTTCACATCCTTTGTTAGTTGTATTCCTAGGTATTTCATTCTCTTTGTAGCAATTGTGAATGGGCGTTCGCTCATGATTTAGCTCTCTGTTTGTCTGTTATTGGTGTATAGAAATGCTTGTGATTTTTGCACATTGATCTTGTATCCTGAGACTGCTGAAGTTGCTTATCAGCTTAAGGAGATTTTGGGCTGAGATGAGGGGTCTGATAAATATGCAATCATGTCATCTGCAAATAGAGACAATTGGACTTCCTCTTTTCCTAATTGAATACCCTTTATTTCTTTTCCTTGCCTGATTGTTCCAGATAGAACTTCCAATACTATATTGAATAGGAATGGTGAGAGAGGGCACCCTTGTCTGGTACCAGTTTTCTAAGGGAATGCTTCCAGTTTTTGACCGTTCAGTACGATATTGGCTCTGGGTTTGTTGTAAATAGCTTTTATTATTTTGAGATACGTTCCATTGATACCTAGTTTATTGAGTTTTTAGCATAAAGTGCTATTAAATTTTGTCGAAGGTCTTCTCTGCATCTATTGAGATGATCATGTGGCTTTTTGGTTTTGGTTCTCTTTATGTAATAGATTACGTTTATAGGTTTGCATATGTTTAACCAGCCTTGCTGGTACCAAAACAAAGATATACACCAATGGGAGAGAACAGAGGCCCTGGACCTAATGCCACAAGTCTACAATCATCTGATCTTTGATAAACCTGACAAAAGCAAGCGATGGGGAAAGGATTCCCTGTTTAACAAATGGTGTTGGGGAAAACTGCTAGCCATGTGCAGAAAAATGAAACTGGACCCCTTCTTTACACCTTACACTAAAATTAACTCCAGATGGATTAAAGATTTAAACATAAGACTTAACACCATAAAAACCCTAGAAGAAAACCTAGGCAACACCATTCAGGACATAGGCATAGGCAAGGACTTCATGACTGAAACACCAAAAGCAATGGCAACAAAAGCCAAAATAGACAAATGGGATCTATAAACTAAAAACTTCTGCAGATCAAAAGAAACAATCATTAGAGTGAACTGGATATCAATAGAATGGGAAAAATTTTTTTGCAGTTTACCCATCTGATAAAGGGCTAATATCCAGAATCTACAAGTAATTTAAACAAATTTACAAGAAAAAACAACCCCATCAAAAAGTGGGCAAAAGATATGAATAGACACTTTTCGAAAGAAGACATTTATGTGGCCAAAAAACATATGGAAAAATGCTCATCATCACTCATCATTAGAGAAATGCAAATCAAAACCACATTGAGATACCATCTCACATCAGTTAGAATGGCAATCAGTAAGAAATCTGGAGACAGCAGATTCTGGAGAGGATGTGGACAAATAGGAATATTTTTACACTGCTAGTGGGAGTGTAAACTAGTTCAACCATTGTGGAAGACAGTGTGGTGATTCCTCAAGGATCTAGAAATAGAAATTCCATTTGACCCAGCAATCCCATTACTGAGTATATACCCAAAGGATTATAAATCATTCTATTATAAACACACATGCACATGTATGTTCATTGTAGCACTGTTTACAATAGCAAAGACCTGGAATCAACCCAAATGTACATCAATGATTGACTGGATAAAGAAAATGTGGCCGATATACACCATGGAATACTATGCAACCATAAAAAAGGTTGAGTTCATGTCCTTTGCAGGGTCATGGATGAATGTGGAAATCCTCATTCTCAGCAAACTGACATAAGAACAGAAAACCAAACACCACATGTTCTCTCTCATAGGTGGGTGTTAAACGATGAAAACACATGGGCATAGAGAGGGGAACATCACACACTGGGATCTGTTGCGGGGTGGAGGGCTAGAGGAG
This sequence comes from Ateles fusciceps, assembly GCA_036589455.1. Classification (NCBI taxonomy): domain Eukaryota; kingdom Metazoa; phylum Chordata; class Mammalia; order Primates; family Atelidae; genus Ateles; species Ateles fusciceps. Next base: position 7,429,640 of record JAZHEH010001266.1, on the reverse strand, counting down.
GGATAGCAGGGGGTGGGGGAGATTGGGAAGGGAAAACACTGGGAGAAATGTCTGATGTAGGTGACAGGGGGATGGAGGCAGCAAACCACCAGTCAAGTGTGTACCTATGCAACAATCCTGCAAGTTCTGCACATGTACCCCAGAATTTAAGTACAATTGAAAAAAAATCCATAATATATATAGGCTTTGGTACTAGTCATGGTTTCAGGCATTCACTGGGGTTATTAGAATGTAGCCCCCTCATAAGGAGGAAACCACTGTATCTGTAGCCTAATGTTTAAAATGGCTGTATTTGCAATCACCAGAACTTAGAACATGTGTCCTTCAATTGTTTAATGGACAAATTAACTATGGTATATTTACACAATGGAATACCACTGTACAATAAAAAGAAACAAATCACTGATATGGATGACAATATGGATGAATCTCAAATACATTTTGTCAAGTCATCATGCCAAACTCTAGGCCACATACTGTGTGACTCAAGTTTTATGACACTCTGAAAATGGCAAAATTAAAGGAAAGAAAATACATCAGTGTTGTCAGGACATGGCTTTTGTGGTAACGGATTTACCATAAAAGAGTACAAGGGAATTTGAAAGGTGATGGAGATATTCTCTATCTTAATTGCAATGGTGTTCATACAATTGCCTTATTGTTTTATCTAGGACTTCCAGTGTAATGTTGTAGTGGGGATAATGGGCATTTAATCTTGTTTCTGATCTTAGGGGAAGGCTTTCAGTCTTTTATCAGTGAGTGTAATAGGATTTTTGGTAAACGCCTTTCAAGATGTTTAGTTTCTTTCTATTTTTAGTTTGACAGTGTTTTTATTACAAAGGAGTGTTGAATTCTGTAGATGCCTTTCTGCATTTATTGAGATGATTCTGTGTCTGTATGTATATGTTTGTGTGTGTGTTCCTTCATTCTATTGATGTGGTACAAAACACTGATTGATATCACATGTTGAACAACCTTGCATGCCTGGGATAAATCCCACTTGGTCATAGTTTATAATCATTACAATGTGCTTTTGAATTAGGATTGCGGGTTTTATGGTGAGTGTTTTTTACATCTGTATTCATAATGTATATTAACCTGTAGTTTTCTTTTCTTGTGGTAACTATGCCTGGCTTTGATATCAGGATAATTTTAGCCTCATAGAATATGTCAGGAATGTGCTCTCCACTTCTATTCTTTTGGAAGAGTTTGAGTAGGACTGATGTTAATTCCTTAAATGTTTCATAGAGTTTGCTAGGGAATGTTTTCCGGTGGTGGGCTTCCTTTGTTTTTGATTTTGAACAAATTGATTATAATATTTATTTATATAAATATCTTTGAATTTATCCTTCTTAAACTTCATTGCAAGCCTTGGATATATATAGCGGCCTTCCTAAAATTTATTAAGTTTTCAGTCATTATGCTTTATATATTTATGTGTATGTGCATTCATATAGATATGTTACTATAATGATGATTATATCATGAATATAGATGTGTGTGTGTGTGTGTGTGTATGATTATTATTATATTCTGCTCATTCTCAATCTCTTCTCCTTCTGGGACTTACACAGGGTGTATTTTGGTAGTGCTGGTAGTGTCTCTTGATTCCCTTTGGCCCTATTCATTTTTTCTCATTCTTTTTTTCTACAAGTCTTGAAATTGATAATCTCAGTTGTCCCAATTTTAAATTCACTGAGTCTTCTGTCTGTACAGGTCTGCTGTTTGAATCCCTATAGTGAATTACTGTTCATTTCAACATTTGCGAAAAAAAAGACAGGCATAAAAGTATATATACTTCATTATTTCTTTTAACTAAAGCTTAAAAATGGGCAAAACTTTTAATATGGGTTTCTCTTACAAAACCAAACCAAACAAGAGCAAAGCAATTTTTTAAAAAAACATAAAATTCAGGAGAATGGAAACCTTTACAGAATGAGTAGAATGTGATGAGGAAGGTATACATGGTAGGGGAAGAGAGTTCTGAGGTGCCAGTGGTATCTTTCACTTCTTGCTCTGGGTGGTAATTATATGGATATGTACTTAATGTTAAATAATTAAGTTAAATATTTCTATTTTATTCACCTTTTATTAGTAAGATAAGTGTTGTACTCAAAACGCAAAAACGTATAAGAAATTTTATCAGTATGAAATTTGAATGATTCCCCCTCAAAAAATAATAAAGGGATAAATTTACTAGCCCAAATGTGAAAGTTGGTAAATCCTAATCAACACCAATAAGGAAAATTAAATTAAATGAGGCACCCTGACTTTTCTCTGACTTTTCCTTTTTTCTGACTTTTCTAAACATTTGTTAAATAAATGTACATATTTAGTTGAAGAAATCACTGTCCTTTCAATCTCCCTGAGTTAGTTTAAATGACAGAGGAACTATGAACACCTGGCCCATTTTCCTTTCTAGAGATGTGTTTCAATAGAAAGCTTTTCATTTGCATTATATCAGTTAATAAACTATCAAATCAAACACTGATGCTTACTTCCCTCTCTTGGTAACATTTCTGTGATTTACATTTACTTTTATTGAAGGTTATTATTCATGAACTGTGGATTATTCCAAAGCTGATTTTCATCAAACGTGACTTTTCATGTTTTTCTGTTGTAATGTAAGGCAATTTACTTGGTGTAAGATTAGCATTCATGTCAATCACAAATCTACTCATCGTATCTGTTTTATTCCGTCATCAACCAGGAGACTCACAAATTTCATTCTAAATATAAAATGATCTGTCTTGTGTATGTGAGAAAAGAAATCTATCTCTTTTTGCACTGTCTTTCATTTTTCAGTTTCTTTAAGTTAAGATTACAGATGATGATTTTTTACAGTTTTAGGTCCATGGTGGTTTCTGAACCAATTATGCCACAAAGTATTAGAAACCGTAAGCACAGTACACCTGGTGAAGTTTTCTCGATGTCAAATCTTGGTAACAATTATGATTGTCTTCCTTCAACTTCAGAACTAATATCTAATCCACCAGAGGTGAGCCATGAGTTTCAGCACTTGCTAAGATTTGATCATTCAAGTTACAATTTATGTTCCCATCAGTCTTAACTCTTGTTTACCATGTGACAAGTCACACTGCCTAGTCACACTTAGGAATTGGTCCATCTCTGGCTCATGTCTTCCAACTAGGACTAAGGCATCTGACTAGTTCCTTTGCCAACACCTTTCTCTATGAAAGCTGAATCATATCTTCTATACATCCTACCTTCCCCTCAATCCTGACTCCTGAAAGCACTGCTGTTTATGAAGACTTTCTCAAGAATGACTTTCTCTCACTTAGCTCCCAATCTACTTTTAACTAACTAACTTGAAATTTGTTTATATCCCTAATGAATCAGTGTTCTCTAGTGGGTCACAAACAAACCTGCAGAATACAATTTAATGGTTTATTCTAAACCTTTATTTCTTCAGTCTCTTCAGTGCCTCTGATCCAAATTCTCTTCTCTGGCTTTTCCAGCACTGAAATAATCTACCTTTGGAAATTTTGTTATCCATTTTTTGCCTAGATTTTCCCAGCCTCAAGATGTGAGAATTCCATTCTTAGTTCTCTTTTCTGCTCTATCTCCATACCTTGATGAACTCTTAAAACACCACAACTTTAAGTCTATATATATAGCTTGAGCAAAGTATCAGATGGCAATAAAGACAAGATTCAGTGGTAGATTTCACCTAAAGTTGATCTTAACTGAAAAAGCAAGAAAATGCATGTAGAACATGCAGTTAAAATATTTCGAGTGACATATGTTTGAATAATAACAGTAATAGCAACAAACAAAACTAATATGTAACAGCACTAGCTGCTTTACTAGACCAATTTACTAGATGTGTCATTATTATCCAAATCCACAGAATAAAGGACTGAAGAACAGAGCATTTATCTAAATTTTCCAAAGTTACTCCTTTATAAGCTTTGGTACTAGAATTTAACACCTGGAATTATGGATCTAAAGTGTATGTTCTTAATCACATTTCTAAGTAAATACTTTTCCCTTTGGAAGCTAAATATGACCAGAGAGATAATAAATGTTTGCTTTGTAACAACCAATACCCCACCTCCCATCACTCGTCCACATGTTAGGAGGCAATTTATAATCAGGAAATATAAAAATATAAGAGCACAATTTTCTGGGAGTCAAAAGTTTTCCATCATGATACGTTTGTGTCTGTGTGTGTGAGAGAAACAGAGATAAAGAGGAGGTAGGAGAGGAGAGGGCTTATGAGAGGAGAGGAAAAGAAAAAAAAAAATAGAGAAAAGAAGAGAGAAGAAAGGAGAGGAGAAGCAAAGGGAGGTCCCTAACTTCTTTCACTCTGATTTTGTACCCGACTGTGTACAATTGTACCCATTACGGTGATGCTCTATGGCCACAAGGAGAGATGATAGTGACACACTGAGGGTGGTAGAGTAGAAACGTATAAAAGACTTGGGCCCACCCATGGGACCAATTATCTCTAGAATTTCTGAAACATGAGGAAAATGGGCCACTATAGTGTATAGCACCATTAGTCACGTTTCCTTTTACTTGCAGCTGGAGAGATTCTAACATAGTGAGGTCTGAACCCAGCTACGTTGTGCCATCAGATGCTATGTTACAGAGACAGTGAAGAATTTAAGATGTAGAACCTGATTGACTTTAAAAATTTATGTGAGTTTCTCAACCCACTCCTTACACTCCAGCTTCCTCAATTACAAAATGGAAATAATTATAGTAAATAATTTGTTTTTATTATTATTATCAGCATCATATTTCTACCTTTATTTTTATTGTAATTATTCCTTTGTGGCTAAATTTTAACTATTCTGTTCTTGCTCTGATGTTTCATCTACATATTTCTAATTATCTTCACATTATGCATAAAGATTACTGTTACATTGCCTTTAAATATTTTATATGCAAGTTAAATATGGAGATAGCTTTAAATAGCAGATTATGGATGTCTGTTTGAAGGCAAACAAGTAAAAAATTTTCAAGAAAAGTCTTGATTAGAGAAACTAGGCAGTGGTTAGTAAGTGATGGGATCCTGCAAACTAGCTATAAAGCTCAAAGAAAAATGACTGCTGAATAAGGATGTAGTTTCCCCAAATAGTAAGAATTAAACATCAAAGGCCATAACATTACTATGAATAATTATATTGACTATGCAGAATTACACTGAACTAATTCAAGTACCTTGAGCCTTGACATTTTCATTTTTTGTGACAAGAAATGCTAGACCCCTTATATTTGTTCACTAATTAGTAGTAAAATTTGCTGGTAAGAAATACATCATGCAATCAGTTTGGTCAGCGAGGTATTTTTCTTTGATATGGTTTTCTTCTGAACATTTCTACATAATATGTTGTTTTTATCATAAAATTTAAATGGTTAAAATAAAATTGTTTTTCCAGCCTAAAATAACAACAAAAAAATCTGATTTCTTGTCATCTTCTCATTCAGTCTCGATTCCTTAGAGTCATCATTTACTTTTTTCTCTTCTTCATGCACCCTATCAGAATAGTCATCAGAATCTTTCTCTTTGCTTTCAATCTCTCTGAATAACTTTCTTCTTTAATTTATACCACTACCACACTCAGATCTATATGACTTAATTCCTAAATTTACCACAAAAAAGCTCTGTACTCTCCAATTAAGATTACCCTTCCTAGTGTGACTTCCTCTCCTTGAAAGTCACTTTCGACTTTCAGTCCCAAAGTTAATCTATCACAATTATAGCATACTTTAAATAGCAAGTGTACACCACCATATCTACCCTAACAGATGACCTCAACCTAACATGATTTTTCCACTGGAATTATATAACGTAAAAGAGTTGTCAGCCCCTGCACCACAGCTGATCCTCAGGGGACCCAGTCTCAGTTTTGCCCCTTTTCACTGCAGTTGGAGAATCTTTTCCACCTGTGAAGTGACGTGCTGAGAAACAAGCACCCATTTGAATCAATGAGATGTGCTAGGGCTGAACAGCCTCTATGTAACAGCAGATCCTGAGGGGGGACAGTCTCAGCTCTAGCCCCACTTTCTGTAGTCGGGAAACCTCTCTGCCTCTGCAAGGAACTACTAAAAGGCACATCCATATAGGCCATCTGGGCACATTCTCTAGCTTTTATCCCATAGCAGATCTTGGAGGTCCAGTCTTGGCTAAAGGTGCTCTCTCTGCAGTCCCAACTGTACAGAGTTGTTCTGGGAGACACACCTGTTTGGGCCTCTGGGACAGGCTTCCAGGCAAGGGTCCTGGCCAGCCTAGGTACCCTCCCTGGTGTTTCCCTGGGTGATAAAACCCAGATGGAATAACCAGAACCATGCCAATCTCAGAGCCCTAGCAAGACTCACAAGAAACATGGGCTTAGAGCACCCTCCAGTGCTGAGACAGCTGCAGTGTCCATGGGCTCATGGAACATAACAGTCTGCTTAGAATCTCTGAAAGACCCACAGAAGAAGGTCAGACACAAACAAAGCCAGAATATGAAGACTAAAATATCAAATTCCTCCATGTGAAGAACATATTGCATGTCTACAAATATAAAGAACATTCAGAGAAATGTGACCTCACCAATACAGAATAAGGAGTCAGAGACTGACCATAAAGTTATGGAGATTTGTGATCTTACAAACAAAGAATCCAAAATAACTGTTTTAAGGAAGTTCAGTGAATATCAAGGAAACACAGAGAAATGATTCAAGAACTTATCAGATATGTTGAAATAATTTTTAAAAATTTAACAGAAATCCTGGAGTGAAAAATACAATGACTAAAATAAATAATGCAATAAACAGCATCAATAGCAGAATTGTTCAAAGAAAAGAAAGAATCTGTGAGCTCAAAGATAAAATATTTGAAAATGCACAGTCAGAGAAGAAATAAAAAAGGGTAAAAAAAATAACAAAAAAAGCTTATGAAATCTATGGTGCTCTATCAAAAAGCAAATATCTGTTATTGCATTTCAAGGGGGAGTTAAGAAAGACAAAAAGTAGAATTCTAATTTAAGAAATATTAAAAAGCTTTCTAAACCTAGATAAATATATAAATATCTAGGTCAGGAAAATCAAAGGTCATTAATCAGATTTAACCCAAATAAGACTACCTCAAGACATATAAAATTCTTAAAGATCAAAGACAAAGTGAGGGTCCAAAAATCAGTGAGAGAAGAGAAGAGAAGCAAAAAATACGTAGTGTAGCTCCAATACATCTGGCAGCTGATTTCTCAGCAGAAACCTTTCCAGTCAGGAGGAAATGAGATAATATATTCAGAATGATGAAGAGGGGTAAAGAACCTTCAACCAGGAATTCTGTACCCAACAGAGCTATCCTTCAGAAATGAAGAAAAGATAAATATTTTCCCAGACAACCAAAAGATGAAGGAATTCATTACCACTAGACTTGTCATAAAAGAAATGATGAAGGGAATTCTTCAAACTGAAAGAAATGCATGCTAACCTGTTGCAGAAAAACATCTGAAGGTAAAAAATTCACTGGTAAAAGTAACTATATGGACAAAATTATACTTACTTTAATACTTATTCTAATACTATTTTAGTGTTGTATAAACAATTATATTTTTAGTTTGGTAACTAAAAGACAAAATTATTAAAAATGATAAAAACTACATTAACTTGTTAAGAGATAAGCATTATAAAGAAATGTAAAATGTGATATCCAAAATTCACATTTTACATTTGGAGGGTAAATGCAATTCAAGTGTACAGGGGTGTGTGTGTGTGTGTGTGTGTGTGTGTGTGGTTGGTTGGTTTTTATTTCTTACAATTAAAGTTTAATTGTTATCAATTTATAGCAACTTGTTATAAGACGTTTTTGTAATTGTCATGGTAAGCACAAAGCAAAAATAATAATAATAAATACACTAAAATTAAAAAGCAAGCAATTAAAACACAGTATTAGGAAAAAAAACTAATCAGAAAGGATGACAGAGAGGAAAAAAAAAATCTACAAAACAACCAGAAAATTTTTAAAAATGTGGCAGGATTAAGTCCTTACCCACAATAATTACTTGAATGTAAAAGGATTAAATTCTATAATTAAGAGACATAGAGTGGCTGAATGGATAAAAATAAGACCCAGTTTGATGCTTCCTACAAGCAACTCACTTCACCTAGATACACATAAATTGCAGGGATGGGAAAAGATATGTGCAAACTGAAACCAAAAAAGGGCAAGAGTAGCTATATTTATATCTTATAAAACAGACTTTATGTCAAAAATAGTAAAAAAACAGAGGTCATTATGTAATTATAAGCATATGTAACAATTTTTATATGCACAAAACATTGAAGCATCTAAACATGTAAAGTAAATATTAATAACCAAGAGAGATAGACCTCAGTACAGTAATAGCAGCAAACTTTAACACCCCACTTTCAGCAATGGATATATCATTCTGACAGAAAATCAACAAAGAATCCTCAGAGTTAAACTGCACTCTAGACCAAATGAACCTAACGGCCATGTACAAAACATTCCATCTAACATCTGCAGAATATCTATCCATTCTTCTAATAGAAGACAAAACAGTCTCCAGCATAGACTATCTATTAGGTCACAGAACAAGTTTCAATGAATTTTTTAAATGCAAAATTAAATCAAGAATCTTTTCTGACTACAATGGAATAAAACTACAAATCTGAAAACTGTAGGAATATATTGAAATTAAACAACATGCTCCCAAACAACCAATGTCTCAAAATTTTTACATTTCTTGAGACAAATTGAACTAGAAACATAGCATACCAAAATCTATAGGATTACAGCAACAGCATCTCTAAAAGGAAAGTTCCTAACAGTAAATTCTTACATCAACCAATAAAAAGAGGCCTGGCGTGGTGACTTATACCTGTAATCCCAGCATTTTGAGATGCCAAGATGGGTGGATCACCTTAGGTCAGGAGTTTGAAACCAGGTTGGCCAACTTTGTTGAAACCTCATTTCTACTAAAAATACAAAAATTAGCTGGGCATGGTGGCGGGTGTCTGTAATCCAGCTACCTGAGAAGGTGAGACAGGAGAATCGCTTAATCCTGGGAGGCAGAGGTTGCAGTGAGCCAGGATCAGGCCACTGCACTCCAACCTGGGCAACAGAGCGAGATGACAGCAAAAACAAATAAATAAATAAATAGCTCAAATAAACAAACTAACATTGTACCTCAAGAACTGAAAAATAAGAATAAACCAAACCCAAAATTAGTAGACAAAAATTATAATACATATCAGAGCAGAAATAAACAAACAAAAAAAAAAAACACAGAAATACAAAAATACAAAAGATCAATGAAATGAAGAATTTGTTTTCTAAAAGAACAAACAAACCTTTAGCTGGAAGCTAGACTAAGAAAAAAGAGAGGAGACGAGTATTAAAATCAGAGATGAAAAAGAATAAATTTCAACTGATACCACAGAAATATAAAGGATTGTAAGAGACTATTATGAACAGATATACCTCAACAAATTAGAAAATTCAGAAGTGAACAAATTAGTAAACACCTCCAACCTACCATAACTGAATTATCAAGAAATAGAAAACCTTAATAGACCAATGATGACTAATTGTATTGAATCAGTAATAGAAAATCTCCTGTCAGATAAAAAACCAGGACATCATGATGTCACTGCTAAATTCTACCAAACATGTATATAATAACTAATGTCAATTATACTCAACTTCTTCAAAAAAATTGAAGAATAGGGAATACTTCTAAACTCGTTCTATATGGTCAGTATTACCCTAATATCAAAACCAGAAAAAGAAGCAGAAAAAAAAAAAAGAAAAAAAAAACTACAAGTCAATATTCTTGATAAACACAGATGCAAAAATTCTCAACCAAGCAGTAGCAAACAGGATCCAACAGCACTCCAAAAAAGATTATTCATTATGTACAAGTGGGATTCACCCCAGGGATGCGAGAATAGTTCAAAATATACAAACCAATAAATGTGACATTAACAGAATGAAGTACAAAAACCACATGATTATATCAATAAATGCAAGAAAAAAGCATGTGATAAGTCCAACTTTCCTTCATCTTAAAACTTTCAACAAATTAAGTATAAAAGGAATGTCCCTCAACACAATAAAGCCTTATACAAAAAAACACCGCTAGTGTCATACTGAACACAGATGAAAGCTTTTACTCTAAAATATGGAATAAGACAAGAATGCCTGCTTTGATTACTTTTATCGAACATAGCACTAAGAATTCTAGCCACAGAATTAGGCAAGAGAAAGAAATAAGGGGCATCCAAATGAGAAAGAAGGAAATTAAATTGTTCCTGTTTGCAGGTGACATGATGTTACGTATGTATATGTGTGTGTATATGTATATATATAAAATCCTATAGACTCCATGAAAAAAACAATCTGTTAGACTAATAAATTCAATAAAATTGCAGGATACAAAATTAACATACAAAAATAACATACAAAAATCAATACCATTTGTACCTGCTGAAAGTGAAAAAGAAATTAAGAAAGCAACCCTATTTACAGTAGTGAGCAGGCTGGGCACGGTGGCTCACGCCTGTAATCCCAGCACTTTGGGAGGCCAAGGCAGGCAGATTATGAGCTCAGGAGTTCAAGACCAGCCTGACCAACATGGTGAGACCCCGTTTCTACTAAAACTACAAAAAAACTAGCTGGGTGGTGGTGCGTGCCTGTAATCCCAGCTACTTAGGAAGCTGAAGCAGGAGAATCACTTGAACCTGGAGGTTGCAGTGAACCGAGATTGCATGATAGCACTCCAGCCTGAGTGACAGAACGAAACAAACAAACAAAGACAATAGTGACCAAAAATATAAAATACCTGGGAATTAATTTAACTGAGAAGGTGAAAGATGTCTACAGTGAAAACTACAAAAAATCTACAAAATAAATAAGTAGAAAAATATCTATGTCATGGATTGAAAAAATAAATATTGTTAAAATGTCCTTGCTACCCAAAATTATCTATAAATTCAATGAAATATCCATCAAAATATCAATGAAACTCTCAACAAAAACAGGAAACGTTATCCTAAAATTCATATAGAACCATGAAAGACTCCATATAGCCAAATAATTTTGAGCAAAAAGAACAAAGCAGGAGGCACGACTCTACCTGACTTCAAAATATACTAGAACACTATAGTAACTATAACAGCATGGTATTTGTGTAAAAACAGACTAAAAATAGAACAAAATGGAACGAAATAAAGAGCCTAGAAATAAATTCATGCATGCACACCCAACTGGTCTTTGACACAAATGCCAAGAGCACACATTGGGGAAGAACAGTTTCTTCAATAATTGGTTCTGTGAAAACTGGATATCCGTATACAGAAGAATGAAACTATCTCTCACCACTTAAAAAATCATCTAAAAAGGGACTAAAGACATAAATGTAAAACCCAAAACCATAAAACTACTAGAAGTTTTTAAGGTCTTTTTCAAAAAGTCACTGCCCAGACCAAGGTCCTAAACCATTTCACCTAGTAGGGCAGGTGGTCTGGGCAGTGACTTTTTGGAAAAGACCACAAAAGCACAGTCAACAAAAACAAAAAGTAGAGAAATGTGGCTATATTAAACTAAAAAGCTTCTGCCAGCAAAGGAACCAATCAACAGAGTGAAGAGACAACCTAGAAAATAAGAGAAAATATTTCCAAACTATGCATCACACAATGGGTTAAAATCCTGAATATAAAAGTAACTCAAGCAACTCAATAGCAAACAAACAAATAATATGATTTAAAAATGTGCAAATAATCTGAATAGGCATTTGTCAAGAGGAGACTTTCAAATTTACAAGTACATTTTAAAAATCCCAACATAACCAATCTTCAAAGTCATACAAATTGAAAGAATGCGATATCATCTCATCCCAGTTAGAATGGCTATTACCAAAAAGTCTAAAAATAGGAAATACTGGCAGAGATGTGAAGAAAGGAACATTTTATATACTATTTGTTGGAATGTAAATTAGCATAACCACCATGAACAACAGTATAGAAATTCCTTAAAAAATTAAAAATAGAATTGCCTTATGATCCAACAATCCTACTAGTGAATATATATCCAAAGGGAATTAAATCAGTTTGTTGAAGAGATGTCTGCACACACATGTTTAATGCATCATTTTTCACAACAGTCAAGATATGGAATCAACCTAAGAGTCCATCGACAAATGAATGGAACAAGAAAATACGCTGCATTTACAAAATGGAATGCTATTCAGTCATAAAACAGAATGAAATCCTACCATTTGCAGCAACGTGTATGAACCTGGAGAACATTATATTAAATGAAATAAGCCAAGCACACTAAAACAAATACTGTATGATATTACTACATGATATGTGGAGTTTAAATAATTTGATCTGGTATAGGAGTAGAGTAGAGTAGTAGTGACTGAAGAGGATGGGAAGGGTCCTGGGGATGGGGAAATGGAGAGAATTTGGTCAATTAGCACAAAGTTACAGTTAGAAGGAATAAATTCTAGTGTTCCATTGCATAGTAGGGTAACTATAGTTAGCAATAATGTATTGTATATTTCAAAAGAGCTAGATGAGAAGATTTTTTAATATTCTCATCACAAAGGAGCAATGGAAGTCTGAGGTAATAGATATGCTAATTACTCTAATTTGACCATTATCCAATATATGTATATATCAGTATATTACACTGTACCCACTAAACATATACAATTATAATGTGTCAACTAAAAATAAAAATACATAAAAACCAAACAAAAAAGCTAAAATAAAAATAAAGTAATGTAGCATTTACCAGTGGAACTCTTCACACACTTTTATGGTTAATTATGAATATGTTTCAACATTCTAAGATTCAGGGTGGCTGAGACTATTGTATATGTTTTCATATACAATCTCAAATTTTAACATAATACCTAGTATAATCAAATACTCATTTAAGTGCTTTTTGAGTGAAACAACCACAGAAAATTAGTTGGAAAAATGTAACAGTTACCTCAGTGTTATGAGGAAGACAGTACTATTAATTTTATACAAAGGGATCATATACTTAGCTACTGAACTGTACAAATAGACGCAAAATAATACTAAAACTTTAAGTAAAACTTTCAGAGTTTCATTTTCCCTGCTTTTCTTCACTCTGATAAATGTGATTCTTCTCTGTGGCACCCCTCTGCGATGAACCTGTCATAAGAACCTAGTCTTTCAGCTAGGAGTAGAAATACTATTCTATTTTTTGGCTAATTGGCAAACTAACCTCAAACATATTTTTTTTAATTGCTTCACTTTTTTTTCTATGGTGTTAGTGATGCATAGAATTTTATCTAGATACTAGTTTTCAGTGCAAAGAAAATTACAATTAAAATGAAAATATACAGGGAGTAGTGTACCAGTTCTTTTTTTTTGTCTTAATGCCCTCTAAGCATCAGTATTTTCTGATAGTCTTACCATCACTGTTCTGATTTCTACTTTTTCTTCTACTAGTTTCTACAACCACTGAAATTTGATTTCTATTATAATTTTATTGAAATCCCTCTTGCTACAATCATTCATAATCTTCTAATTATTAATGACCATTTTTAATTCCTCTATAATGTGTGGCCTAATTTGATGCTGATGATTTAATATCAACTTTTTCTGTATATTTTCCTACTATTCTGGCCACTTGATTTTATTCCCCCTCTGTAAGGTATTTCTTCTTTGCTCCATTTTACAATACAATAATTCCTTGTCTTCTTATACCCTTTAGCTTTTAATATATCCTAGAAACTGATGACCCACAAACATGTCAATGTACAAGAGCATTTTGTATTTCCATTCCTGTGTTTCTGATTTTCTATTAAATATGTCCAAGTACAATGCATCCAAAAGCTATAACACTTGATAGTTCCAAAATGATTCCATCAATTTTTGCTAGCAGGCATGAAAAAGCAAACAATATTTACAGAAAGATAAGATAGTCTATGTGGCCCACGATCCATGACTATGTGAATGTTATTTCCACCTCCTCAAATGTCAATGCCTGAAGACTGAGCATGCTTCTAAATGTTTGATTTCCTGTTCCTGTGTTAGTTTGCTGAGGATGATGGCTTCCAGCTTCACCCATGCCCCTGAAAAGGACATGACCTCATTATTTTTTATGGCTGCATAGTATTCCATAGGATATATACACTGCATTTTCTTTATCCAGTCTATTGTTGATGGGCGTTTGGGTTGATTCCATGTCTTGGTTATTGTGAATAGTGCTGCAATGAACATACACATGCATGTACCTTTATAATAGAATGACTTACAGTTCTTTGGGCCTAGTAATGGGATTGCTGGGTCAAATGGTATTTCTTCTTCTGAATCTTTGAGGAGTCACCACACTGTCTTCCACAATGACTGAACTAATTTACATTCCCACCAACAGTGTAAAAGCATTCCGTTTTCTTGGCACCCTCACCAGCATCTGTTGTTTCTTGATTTTTTTAATAATCACCACTCTGACTAGGGTAAGATGGTATCTCATTGTAGTTTGATTTGCATTTTTCTAATGATTAGTGATGCACTTTTTTTTCGTATGTTTGTTGACTGCATGAATGTCTTCTTTTGGGAAGTGCCTTTATATATCCCTTGCTTCGTTTTTCATGGGGTTGCTTTTTTTTGCTTGTAAATTTGTTTAAGTTCCCTGTATACTCTGCATATTAGACTTTGCCAGATGGATAGATTGGAAAACTTTTTCCCCATTCTGTAGGTTGTATGTTCACTCTGATGATAGTTTATTTGCTATTCAGAAGTTATTTAAAAATGAATCAATACAACCCACTTTACGCTATATTGTTGTACCTCTGCATTCCTCTGAACAGCTAATTCTTTATAGTTTCTAGTATTTTCATCTTCAGGACACACTCCCTGACCTTGCTTACCCTAGCACATTGGTTTTTTTTACTTGCATGCTATTCAAAGAGCAATTCTTCAGTTGTCCTTACTTGTGTGAGCTGTCCCATAACTCCAATTCTCTAGCTCAGATTTTTGAAAATTAAAATTCTAATTACACACAAGAAATGTCTATATCCTTCAGAGGTAGCCAAAATATACACATCTATTTTTTTCTTCCTTTTTCTTTACATGGTATTTCCTCCTATCTTTTCACTATAACAGATCTTGAACGATGCTCAGGGTAAGAAAAAGCAATTATGAGTAGGGTGAAAATATTACATATTTTCACATACAGTCAAAATAGGCTGATATTGTAGAGTTGCCTTTTTAAATTCTTATATTTTTTGTGGGTACATGATAGGTGTATATACTTATGAAACACATGAGATATTTTGATATAGCCATGCAATGCATAACAATCATTACATTAAGGTAAATTGAATATATATCACCTCAACCCTTTATCTTTTGTGTTACAAACAATACAATTATACTCTTTAAGTCATTTAAAAATGTATAAATAAATTATTATTGACTATAGTCACCCTGTTGTGCTATCAGAAATACTAGATCTTATTCATTCTTTCTATTTTTGGTATGCATTAACAATCCCCACATCCTCCACTATGCAACCCCTCCCAGCTGTTGGTAATCCTTCCACTCTCTATCTCCATGAGTTCAATTATTTTAATTTTTAGCTTTCCCAAACAATTCAGAACATGCAAAGTTTGTCTGTCTGTGCCTGGCTTATCCCACTTAACACAATGACCTCCCGTTTCATCCATGTTGTTGCAAATACAATAAACGCATTTTTCATGATACTCCATTGTGTATATGTACATATTTCCTTTATCCATTCATCTGTTGATGGACATAGGTTGCTTCTAAATATTGTCTATTGTGAATAGTGCTGCAATTAGCATGGGACTGCAGATATCACTTCAATATCTTAATTTCCTTTCTTTGGAGTATATACCTAGAAGTGGGATTGCTGGATCATATAGTAGTTATACTTTTTAGTTTTTGAAGGAACTTCCTTATTGGTCTGCACAGTGGTTGTACTAATTTACATTCCTCTCAATAGTGTATGAGGGTTCCCCTTTTTCCATATGCTCGACAACATCAGTTATTGCTTTTGAATAAAAGCCATTTTAATTGAGGTGAGACTATATTCTACTGTAGTTTTGATTTTCATTTCTCTGATGATCAATAGTGTTGAGCACCTTTTTATATACCTGTTTACTATTTGTTTGTCCTCCTTTGAGAAATGTCTATTCAGAATTTTTGTCCATTTTAAAATCAGATTATTAGATTGTTTTTCTGTACAATTGTTTGGACTCCTTATATATTCCAGCTGCTAATCCCTTTATAGATGAATATTGCAAATATTATCTCCCATTCTGTGGGTTGTATCTTCACTTTGTTGATTGTTTTCTTTGCTGTGTAGAGTTTTTTAACTTGATGTGACTCCATTTGTCCATTTTTTTTTTGTTTTGATTGTCTGTATTTGTGAGGAATTGCTCAAGATATTTTTGTGCAGTCCAATGACATGACGACTTTCCTCAGTGTTTTCTTTTAGTGACTGCATAGTTTGAGGTCTTAGATTTAAGTTTTTAATCCATTTGGATTTGACTGTTGTATATGGCAAGAGATAGGGGCCTAGTTTTATTCTTCTACATATGGATATCCAGTTTCATCCACACTATTCATTAAAGAAACTGTTTTTCCCCCCTAATGTATGTTTTTGGCATTTTGTTAAAAATGAGTGCACCATAGATGCATGGATTTGTTTCTGGGTTCTCTATTCTGCTCCAGCAGCCTATGTGTCTGTTTTTATGCCACTAGTGTGCAGCTTTAGTTAATATAGTTCCATAGTACAATTTGAAATCAGGTAATGTGATTCCCCCAGTTTTGTTATTTTTGCTCAAGATATGTTTGGCTGTTCTGGGTCTTTTGTGGTTCCATATAAATTTTACAGTTTTTTTTTTCTTTCTATTTTTGTGAAGAATATCACTGGTATTTTGATAGGGATTTCACCTAATCAGCAGATTCAATGCTGTATGGACATTTTAACAATATTTATCTTCCAATCTATGAACATCGAGTATTTTTTCATTTTCTACTGTCCATGTCAATTTATTTATCACTGTTTTATGGTTTTCATTGTAGAGATCTTTCACTTCTTTGAATAATTTTATTCCTGGGATTTAATTTTATCTGTAGCTATTTTAAATGGGATTACTTTATTGATTTCTTTTTCAGATTGTTCACTGTTGGCATATAGAAATGCTAATTTTTGTATGTTGATTTTGTATACTACAATGTTACTGAGTTTATCAGTGCTAATAGTTTTTGTGAGTGATCTTTAGGTTTTTTTTTAAATGTAAGATCATATCATCTTACTTATTGATAATTAAAGACTTACTCCTGCCATTTTGGTTATTTGTGTTCTGATTGTTTTCTGGTCTTGTCTTCCTTTTTCTTTTTTTTTTTTCCTGTCTTCCTTTTAGTAAGGGTGATTTTTTCTGTTTATATTATTTAGTTTCTTGCTCTTTAGTCTCTGGTTAGGTGATTTAGTTTCTTGATTTTTATTTTTCTGTGTATCCTCTGTATTTTTTTTTTGATTTGAAGTTGCCATGATGCTTGCAAATAATATTTACTATTTTAATCTGATGATGATTTTACATTAGTTTCATACACAAACAATCAAATAAGAAAAAAAATGAATAACAACTCTACAATTTTTCTCTTCACTTTTAACCTGTTGTTCTTTGTATTTGTATCTCCTTGTACTGTTTATGTAAAGTTGTTGTAGTTTTTATTTTCAATTGGTTTATCTTTTAGTCTTTCTACTGAGGATATGAGTAGTTTACACATCACAATTATAGTGTTATAATATTCTGTGTTTTTCTGTGTGCCTACTATTACCTATAAGTTTTGTACCTTCAGATGATGTATTATTGCTCATTAATATTCTGTTCTCTCTCATGGAAGAATTCCCTTTAGCATTTCTAGTAGGTCTGGTCTGGTGTTGATGAAGTTTCTCAGCTTTTGTTTGTCTGAGACTTTTTTATTTCTTCTTCTTTTTTGAAGAATATTTTCATTGGATGTTCTATTCTATGATAAATCTTTTCTTTTCTTCTTCAGCATTTTAAATATGTCATGCCACTCTCTCCTGGCCTGTAAGGTTTCTACTGAAAAGTTTGCTGTCAGATGGATTGGAGTTCCTTTGTATATTATTTGTTTCTTTTAACTTGCTGCTTTAGGAACCTTTTTTTATCCTCGACCTTTGGGAGTTTGATTATTAAATGCCTTGAGATAATCTTCGGGTCAAATTTTCTTTGTGTTCTATAACCTCCTTATACTTGAATATTGATATCTTGCTCTAGGTTTTGGAAATTCTGTTTATTAACTCTTTGAATAAACTTTCTGCTCCTATGTCTCTGTCTACTTCCTCTTTAAGGTTAATAAACCTTAGATTTTCTCTTTTGAGGTTATTTTCTAGAACTTGTAGACATACTTCATTCTGTTTTATTCTCTCTTCTGTGTATTTTCAAAGAGCCTAACTTCAAAGTCACTAATTCTTTCTTCTGCTGGATCAATTCTTCAATTGAGATGCTGATGCATTCTTCAGTATGTCAATTGCATTTTCAGCTCCAGAATCTCTGCTTGATTCTTTTTAACTATTTCAATTACTTTGTTAAATTTGTATGATTGGATTCTGAATTCCTTCTGTGTGTTATCTTGAATTTCATTGAATTTCCTCAAAACAGCTATTTTCAATTCTCTGTCTGAAACATCTATCTTTCCAGGATTAGTCTCTGGTGCCGTATTTAGTTTATTTGGTGAGATCACGTTTTCCTAGATGGCCTTGATTCTTTGAGATATTTGTCAGTGTCTGTGCATTGAAGAGTCGGGAATTTTTGTAGTCTTCATTGTCTGGGCTTCATTGTCTGGGCTTATTTGTAGTAGCCGAACTTCTTGGGAAGGCTTTCCAGGTATTCAGAGAGACCTGGGTGAAGTGACAACTTCAGTCACTGCAACTGTATCTGCACTATGGAGCACCTCGAGCCCAGTAATGCTTGGCTCTTTCAGACTCAGAGGTACCGCCTTAATACTCTTTTAGAAGATCCAGAATAATTCTCTAGATTATCAGATAATTCTTGTTCTCTTCTCTTACATTCCCCCAAACAAATGATGTATTTTTCTCTGTGCTGAGCCTGGAGCTGTGGGAGGGGTAATCCAAGTTGCTGTGGCCACCACCACTGGGACTGCACTGTGTCAGATCTGAAGAAAGCACAGCACAGCACTGGGTCTCATCCAGGGCCCATTATAACTACTACCTGACTAACATCGATGTTTGTTTAAAACGTTAGGGCACTCCAATTAGCAGAGGACAAAGCCAGCAAGGCTTGTCTCTTTTCTTTGGGATGGAAAGTCCCCCATTACCCAAGCCCAGGTAGGTGCAGAGATGCCATCCAGGAGCCCGTGCCTGGAGTCCAGAACCCTAGGAATTTACCTCGTGCTCTATTCTACTGTGGTTGAGCTGACACGCCAAAAGACAAAGTTATTGTGTCTTTTTTCCCTTTCCACAAGCAGAGGATCCTCTTTTTTCCCTTTTCCACAAGCAGAGAATCCTTGCTTCGTGGCCACTGCCACCACAGTTACACAGGGAATACTGCCAGGCTACCACCAATGTTCAACCAAGGCCCAAGGTCTCTTCAGTCAGGTTTTGATTGCCAGGCCAAATGTTGCCAGGCCTAGATTTATCCTTCAGGGCAGTGAGCTCTCCCTCTGGTCCAGGAATTGTCCAGAAATGCCATCCAAGAGCCAATACATGGCACTGGTGACCCCAAGAGCCCACTTGGTAGTCTGCCCCACTGCAGCTGCAAGACAAAGTCACATTACTCTTTTCTCTGCTTTTCTCAAGCAGAGCAATGTCTCCCCCACAGCCACCACAGTTGTGAATATGCTGAGTGACACCTGAAGCCAGCACATCTCAGAGTGTCATCTAAGGCCCATGGCATGTACTAATTAACTAATGCTGCTGATTCAGGGCCCAAGGGCTCTTTAGTACGTAGGTGATAAATTCTGTCAGAATGTGATCTTTCTTTTCAAAGTAGTGAGTTTCTTTCTTTTCACTGTATATCTGTAAAAGACAAGGAGCAAGGGGCTGAAATGGGTGTTTTAAGACTCTGTCCAGTGCCCTATTCTACTGTGACTGAACTGTTATCCAAGCTGCAAGACAAAATTCCATTTACTCTTCCTTCTCCTTTTCTCAAGCAGTGGAAAGAATCTCTTTTGGAGCTGTGAGTTGTGCTGCCAGGAGTTGGGACAGGGGTTGCACAAGTATCCTTCGGCCTACCCCCACCTGGTGTCTCACTAGGTCACTTGTCTCCCACGTCCACAGGTTCTGAACCCCACACAACACTAAGACTTGTCTAGGAGTTACAGATCTTGTGGCCTAGACTGCCTTTCTTTCTTTTCTTTTCTTGATTTTTTTTCTTTTTTTCTTTTTTTTTTTTTTTTTTTGAGACGGAGTCTTGCGTCTTGTTCTGCCTCCCAGGCTGGACTGCAGTGGCGCGATCTCAGCTCACTGCAACCTCTGCCTCATGGGTTCAAGCAATTCTCCTGTCTCAACCTCCCTAGTAGCTGGGACTACAGGTGCACGGCACCATGTCAAGCTAATTTTTTTTGTATTTTTTAGTAGAGATGGGTTTTTGCTATGTTGGCCAAGCTGGTCTCAAACTCCTGACTTTAAATGATCCACTCGCCTTGGCCTCCCAAAGTTCTGTAATTACAGGCCTGAGCTGCTGCCCCCAGTCAGCCACTCCACCCAGCCTGCCTTTCAAGTTTAATTGGAACACCAGAGCACCTTGGCCTGCAGTGGTGAGGCTTGCTGAAACTCAAGTTCCAAGCAAGAAGATGGACAATTTCTCCCCAGCTAGAGCTGTTCTAAATGCTCCCTCTGTGGGCATCAGCTGAGTTCTACAAAGTGTTGCTTTCCACTGTGATGGGGCAGCACCAAATTCCAATGCAAAGTCCTATGATCACTGCATTTCTCCTCCCCCAAGCATACAGATTATCCACATCATGCAGCCTCTGCTGAGGAATGGAAGAGGTGTGGTATCAGCAATTCAAGACTATCTTTCCTATTCTTTTCAGTGTCTCTTTCAGCGATATCAAATTAAAACCAGGTGATTGCTCACTTGATTTTTGGTTCTCAGAAAGGTGCTTTCTTGTGTAGGCAGTTGTTAAATTTCATTTTCCAGTGGAGAGGACAATTGGTGGAAGCTTCTATTTGGCTGTCTTGGTAATATAATTTTTGTAGCAATGGAAGTATGTACGTTTAGCAGAAATAACACATAATTTAAACTGATGACCTCAGTAATTTATAATCATTGGGAAAGCAGCAAGAAAGAAGTGACTTTAAGCAAAATTGCAAGAGACCAGTAGGAGTGTCAAGATTTACGTAAATTGGGAATTTTAGAAACTAGAAATAGCAAGTATCAACACCAGTATGTGGATGGCTCTCTTATATCTTTGTCTCATTTAGCATGTGATGAGTAAAACAGACAAATAATATATATGTTTGTGTATAAGAGAGAAACGGTAGTAACAGGAGAAAGATATGACCAATATAGGTTTTATAGTTATGAAAGATGACATTCTTCCTAATCCTCATATTATATCACTGAATCTATTTTGCACTGGGACACTGGATTGTTCCATTTCCTTTCTTTTTTGTGATTTTTTTTTTTTTTTTTTTTTTTTTGGAGATGGAGTCTCGCTTTGTTGCCCAGGCTGGAGGGCAATGCCATGATCTCGGCTCACTGTAACCTCCACCTCCTGGGTTGAAGCAATTCTCTTGCCTGAGCCTCCCAAGTAGCTGGGATTAAAGGCATGCACCACCATGCCTGGCAAATTTTTGTATTTTTGGTAGAGATGGGGTTTCACCATGTTGGCCACGTTGGTCTCAAAGTCTTGACATCAAGTGATCTGCCTGCCTTCACCTCCCAAAGTACCGGGATTGCAGGTGTGAGCCACCGCACCTGGCCAGATTGTTCTGTTTCTTAATAATCAGTATTGTCTCCTTCATTCAAGTTCAGAAGGTACATCTCTCTATAAGACTACATCTTAATACCACTGCTTTACTCATATATGTAAGCAGAAAGGATTGGAAATCCCTTTTCTGTTTTGGTGGGCTGGTTCTAGAATACTATATAATATATTAGAGCCATGAGAGGTGTTAAAATCCTTAAAATGCAGAGCAGTAATCCCTCTATGATGGGTTTGGAAAATCTCTACTTAAGAGGAGATAACAAAGTAAGCAGATTCCTGAGTATCACACTTGTTTCTCATTTTTTCCTGAAGACTGTGGCTGAAGTAAATATCACCAGTGACCTTTATAGGTTCCATTTTATTAGCCAACCAAATATTCGACAATTACTTAGTCAATCAAGAATAGGTACCACATAGGAGAGAAACAATTTTTCTAGTTAAAGCAGAAGACTAGAAAAAGTATAACTCTTTTCAAGAATCTCCAATTTAACAGTGCATAAGAAATTTCCCTATCCTTCCATATGCTATTCTATGTCCAGGGAAAGATTCATCAAGAATATTGTACCAATATCAAAAATTGGGAGAAAGATGCAAAAGGTAATGGTTCCTCTAATGCCTCAAATAAAAAACAATGAGCAGGAAAATCTCTATAAAAGTTACACATTATAAATCACACTTCCCAGAGCAAAACACCACTTACCTTGGAAACTGCCTCTCCAAAATATATTGTCTCTCTTACCTACAAAGAGCAAAATAATAATTACCTGACAAAGAACTACAAATTTTGATTTTCTTTTTGAGAAGCTCCGTCTTTGGCAGAAGCTTTGAACAGGATTTATATAGACCTTCATTTTATTTGAGAATCACTTAATGTTCAAAAATGAAGAAAAATTAAATTATGTAATTGTTTTCATCTAGATATAAGCCATATCACCAGACTGTACCCTTAAAAGTCATACTTGTTAAAAAATATAAAATATGAGGAGAATAGGCATAGATATAAGACAGTTAGACAGATAAAATAGATTCTCAAAGCCATAATTCAATATTAGTTTAGAGCAAGAGAATTCTAAATTAACTATTGGTGAGGTCACACATGAATCTCCAAAGCTGTCTCAGTTCAAAGCATATTTTCATGAAGTTGAAAATAGTCTTACATAAAATAGGTTCTTGAAATGAATGTGACAGGTACATTCATGAATGAAAGAAAAAATAGGAGAGAAAAAATGTTTGAAAAGAAGCTTATTAAATGTATTGATTTTAGACTCATAACATTGAACAGTTACTGTATATTTATAATCACAATATAAATAATTGAAATCATGCAGTACAACAAAAATCAATTTGATGTAATAAGACATCTATGGAATTAAAGTCTTGAAGCAAAACCATATTTTATGATAAAAAGATAAAAGTCAAGGCAGAGAATACAGAATAAATGTATACAAATGATCATTTGGATTATTTTTCAGAAAATTTTACTTTCTTTTCTCTCTTAGTGGGAGTGAAATAGAATTCCTCCTGTGCTAATGCTGAGGTTGGCCATGTGACTTACTTTGGCTAATAGAAGGTAATGAGGTTGCTGCAAGCAGAGACAGGGCTTGGATTCTATTATAATGTTATGATTTGCCAGGAGAGGAATACATCCTACATTGTCTGGGTCTCATAATGGAACATGAAGAGACCATTCACCTTGTCCAAGCGATTTTCAGGCAACCCTTGCACACATAAAAATGAGAATAAATAAGTTTTCTTTCAACTCAAAATAATTTGTCTCTAAGAACTTAATTTGTCTTTAAGAACTAAAAAGAAAAAAAAACAGAAAGAAAATGTAGTACTAGGATTTTTATGGACAAAATTATTTTTGTCCCAGTTTTTTATATTGATGACTTTGTTTACTGTGATTATTCTGCAGTTGATTGGTGAAAAAGCATATCTATGTATGACTGTTCATCAATGTGTTATTTTAAGCAATTTTAATTTTATGTTACATTGAAGAGAATAGCTATAGGGTGCAAAAAGTTGTGTATAATGACCTACTATTATTTAACAATAAGCTTAACATTTGTAAAGAGAAACACATTCTGATACTTTAAAGGTCTTCAAACCTGGTACTAATATGTCTAAGTAACTCAGCTAAGAAAATACAACAATTTAGGAAAGAGTGAAAAGGAGAATTAAGGCATATGATAAATGAAAGTGCCAGTAGTTGATTTAGACATGTAACTGACTATAAAATCAACCATTGGTTTGTAGTTTTATTGCAATTCCGTTTCTTCAGGAACAGTCCTGACATATAAAACTAATGAATATTACAATCAGGGAGGTACCATGTAATATGTACTTTGTCAAAAAAAAAGTGTAGTTTCTAAATTAATGAACATTTTCAGGTGAAATACAAAGAGGAGAAATGTGACACAGCTAACGTCTACTCAAATCCAAAGAGATTTGTTTCTCTTCCACAGAAATTGCCTTGTATTTTGAGTTATATTCTATAATTAAATCCGGAGGGAATGAGTTGTAATTCTCTCTGATAACTCATCTTTCAATGTTTTCACATAAATTTCAGGAATGTCCTGCTATAATAAAACTAATTGGTCTCTGTGGGAAATACAAAAGAGCATTTTGAAGAGGTTTGCTTTCATTTTACTATAAGTTTTGTTTGGTATATAATTAATAGGTAAAATAAAGAAATGGATATCTATACATATGCAAAATCAGACTGTAATCCAAATATTATAATAGATGCGTTATATGAGGCGTTTTTCAGCTCAGTTCTATGGAACACAAATTGCACTTTTCAGAAAAATAATGATATCCCCAAGATTATTATTCTGGACAAGACTGAAAAATAACTATCTAAACTCCTAAAGTAATTTAAATCCTCCTTGGAATAAGGCAGAGGACATTAAATAAATAAGATAAAACAAATAAAGCCTAGTGTAAATGACTAATAGACTATGTATTAAAAATATCAGCATGAAAAAGTAATTTAGAATTTCACTTTTATTTTCAGAAAATTAATGATCTGTACTCTAATCCAGGCATAAACTAGAAGATAATAGTTTGAAAAGAGGTAAACAAAGTAAACATACTATTTGATTGTAAAAATTTAAAGTATGTTAGAAGACACAAATTTACACAGAAGTAGGGTTAATGGCAAAAGTACATTATTTGAGACATTCTCTACAGTGGCAGGACAAGCTGCTGACAGCAAAACTGATCTAGTTGCAAAGTGGAGCTCAAGAGAAAATTTAAGCGAAGAAGAAAACCACTGGGAACTAGAGAGTAGGCAATATCTTGGGAGTCTGTGAGTCAGAAAAGATGACAAATTCCCGGCAGCAATAAATGGAGGGGGAAAAGATCAACTAAGAATTTCCTGCCTATATGCCTGCTGAGATAGAAAATTAATCTGAAGTGTTTTTTAAAAATATATGAGTTAATGGCTTACTCTTTGTAGCTGAATATAAGCAGTACAATTTTTGATAAAAAA
This sequence comes from Ateles fusciceps, assembly GCA_036589455.1. NCBI lineage: Eukaryota > Metazoa > Chordata > Mammalia > Primates > Atelidae > Ateles > Ateles fusciceps. The sequence goes on along the minus strand of JAZHEH010001266.1, from coordinate 7,404,175 downwards.
TGGTAATAAAATACATAAAAATAGTAAAATTAAATAATAAAAAGTGGTATTTTTTGATAAAAATAAAACAGCACATTTTTAACCACAAGAATACATTTCAAAAAACATAGTTCAATTAAGTTGACTAGAACAGTCTCCAATGCTTAGCACAGTGTTCAAATCTAGTATGATGAGAAGATTATAATGGATCATCAATAAATATTGGAAAAATAATTTAATTAATATTTTGGGATTAAAAGCTAACTTTAAAGTTAAGTTATTTGGCCAGAATACTATGTTGACAGCAGTGGTGAAAGAAGGCATTCCTGTCTTGTGCCAGTTTTTAAAGAGAATGCTTCCAGTTTATGCCCATTCAGTATGACATTAGCTGTGGGTTTGTCATAAATAGCTCTTATTAACTTAAGATACATTCTATTAATATCTGGTTTATTGAGAGTTTTTAGCATAAAGGAGTGTTGAATTTTATCAATGGCCTTTTCTACATCTATTGAGGTAATAACGTGGTTTTTGTCATTGGTTCTGTTTATGGGATGGATTATGTTTGATTTGCATGTGTTGAACCAGCCTTGCATCCCAAGGATGAAACCAACTTGATCGTGGTAGATAAGCTTTTTGATGTGCTGCTGGATTTGGTATGCCAGTATTTTATTGAGGATTTTTGTGTTGATGTTGATCAGGGATGTTGGCCTGAATTTTTTGTTGTTGTTGTGTCTCTGCTGGCTTTTGGTATCAGGATGATGCTGGCCTCATAAAACGGGTTAGGGAGGAGTCCCTCTTTTTCTATTGCTTAAAATATTTTCAGAAGGAATGATACCAGCTCCTCTTTGTACTCATAAGTGTGAGCTGAACAATGAGAACACATGGCACAGGGAGGGGAACATCACACACCAGGACCTGTCAGGGGGTAGGGGACTAGAGGAGGGGGTAACATTAGGAGAAATACCTAATGTAGATGATGGGTTGATGGGTGCTGAAAACCACCATGGCATGCATATACCTATGTAACAAACCTGCATGTTCTTCACATGTATCCAAGAACTTAAAGTAAATTAAAAATAAATTAATTAAATTAAAAAACTGAAAACATAGCTATAAAAATTAAAAATAATTTAACAAGATTACTCGATTTTTAAAAATCAACACGTAAAATTCAATTGTTAAAATCATTGAACTCCACACTTATTTGTACTCTCTCATGTATGAGTATTATATATCAATAAAAAGTTTAATTTTTAAAGAAGTGTATTTCCAAGTACCAGAAACAAATAATTTTTAAGGATTTAAGTTATTTAGTAGCATTGAAAACATAAAATATCTAGGAATAAATGCAACAAATAATATCCAAGATAGTTTTTAAAACGTTGTAAAACTTTATAGAATTACATTCAAGAAAATTCAAATAAGGAAAACATCAGTTAATAAACTAAGCTCATTGATTTAAAACTAAATATTTGAACAAAATATTTATTCTTAATTCAATATAGATTCAAATGCAATTTGAAAACAACAATTTTTTATAGAAATTTATAAATTGAATCTATAAATATACATAGAATAAAATGAACTGAGAATAAGAAAGAAAAGGAACAATATAAATTACTTCACCTTACCATGTATTAGATGTCATTATAAAGCCAAAAATTAAATTGTAGTATTGGCCAAGGCCAGACAGATAGATGCATGGACACAGAGTAAAGATCAGTAATAGATATTTGGAAATATAAACTTGAGAACTTGATTAAAGCAGAGCTGATTTTCTGAATTACTGTGTATTAGATAGAATCTTTACTAACTGTTGCTAGAACAAAGAATTGTCCATATAGAAAAAAAAAAAAACTAAACCACTACCTGGTGTCAGAGACAAAAATAAATATTATCTTAACTACAAAATTACATGTGAACAACTAAACTCTAAAGCTTTGAGAAGTCAGTATAGGAATACGTACTTATTGCTTCAGGGTTAAAAAGAATTTCTTTAAAAATATATTAAACCAAAAACATACAGGTCATTGTTTGGGAATTAAGGAATTCTGCTCATACAAAGACAGCAAAACAAACCAAAAAACAACCAATAAATCAGGAAAACATATTTTAAATTATAATGGATATAAATGCTTATGTGTATATCATATTATATATATTATAAATAAATAATGTCTGTAACTCAACAAAGGACATGTGATTCAATCAAGAAACAGAAAACAATCTTGTTGAGACTCTACATAGGAAGCAACAACTAGTAACTATTAGGCTGGTACATTAAAAGTAATGACAAAAACTGCAATAACTTTTGCACCAATATAATATTTCAAGTTTTACTTTAATCAAATTGGAAATTAGAAATCAAAAATTAAACCACATAAGATGTCATTTCACATGTATACTAGATAGGCAAGAATATTAAAGCCCGAAAATGTCAATTATTAGAAAAGACATGGAACACTCAGAAGAACAAATAACTTATGATAATGTAATATGTAATAACAAGCCTGGAAAAAAATTGTCACAAATTTGAAGATATACAAAACACTTAGAAATTCCACTCCTGAGAATACACCCTAGAGGAGTTCTTGCTATTTTATGCTCCAAGAGATCTGCTTAAGAATATCAATAGCCATACATTAGAAGACACCTGGAAAGAACATTATTATCCACTAAAAGAGGAATGACCTAAAAGTTTCACCTGTATTTATGGGCTAGAATGTGATACAACACTGAAAATGAATGCATTACAGCTACACACAACAACAAAAACATATTTAAAATCTTAGATATGATTGAGAAACACAAGTTATAGGAGAATACAGGAAGCCTAATTTCATCACGTACATATAAAAATGAACTATATAAAGTATAGGAAAAGAGCACATGGAATTATGATGGAAGGCAAGGGAATCATAAACACACAATTCAGAACAGTGGTGTGGCTTTTCACGTTATTGGGAAGAGAAAGGAATGGACGAGGCAAGGAAGAGAGTGAATTTCAAAAATAAGTAATATTTTATTTCTAAACATGTGTTATAGTAATTGAATCACTATTATTTGTACTGCTTATATTTTAGAGTCTTTTGTACCTACAGATAATTTAAGCAAAATAAAAGATTTTTCATTTCACTTTCATCTCACGTCTCAAAGCATTTTCTGGTGCTCCAACTTGGCAGACGTCTAGTACACAGTAAAGGAGGAAGATGCTTACCCATCTTCACCAGACTTCCTGATGGCTCCCTGAATGCATATGTTTAAGCAGATCATAGAGTTTTATGGCACTATGTTCTTTCTTTCTCTACTTTTTTGTATAATTAATTAATCCTGATTAGTCCCCTTTCAAAGGTATTTCTTTCTTTCCCTCCTCTTTAGCTCTCGTAAAGAACACAAACTGGCATGAGACACACAAATGTACTCTCAGCCCTAATCCATTTCTTTTTGTCCCTTTCTAATAACTTCCTAAAATTTTATTGTTCAGTTTCATATACCCTCCTTATTATCACCCAAATTTAACTATTGTTTATTTTTTAAAAAATGTTCAAAACCAATTCAATTAGGGGTTAGCCTTTTCAACACATGGTGCTGGAGTAATTTACATGAATATGTGTGAATTATATTACATTTATATGTGTAAATTATATTACATTATATTACATATAAATTACAGTTATATTATTTCAAAAAATCTTTGACATAAATCTCATGTCTTACACAAAAATTAATTCAAAATGTATAATAGACTTAAATGTAAAACTATGAACCCTTCAGTTGAAGATCTTGAAGGTCTGGGGCTAGACAAAAAGTTATTATACTTTACAACAAAGACACAATTCATAAAAGGAAAAATTGCTAAGTTGGGCTTTATCAAAATTAAAAACTTTTGCCTTGGATAAGACCCTGTTAATAGAATGAAAAGAAAAATTACAGAGTGGAAGAAAATATTCACATACTAGGTATTATACAAAGGACTATTACGTAGAATATGTGTACAGTTTTTTAAAGCAACAATAAAAAAGTAAACAATCCACTTAGAACATTGAAAGGACAAGAAGGAAGTGGGTGTAGCTATCTTTACTGTATCCATATCAATATCCTAGCTGTAATCTTTTGCTGTACTTCTGTGAGATGCTATCCTCAGAGGAACTGGGATAAAGTGTTCATGGAATCTCCATATCTTTTCTTACAACTGTAGGTGAATCTATCATAACCTAAAAAATATAAGTAAATAAAGTTTAAGCTTGGTGCACTTGGTGCATGCCTATAGTCCCAGCTACTCAGGAGACAGAGGACCATTTACACTGGGGAATTTGAGAGCAGTGTGGGCTTATAGGAAGACCCTGTCTCTCAAAAAAAGAAAAATTCAATTAAGGAAGAAGAGCATGTGCTTACAGAAGGTAACTAAATTAGTCCTAAAAATTAAAATATGTACATCTGCTATTAGAACACCTTCTTATTAAAAGAATAGTTTTATCTTATTATGCCTCTGATATATTAAAATGTAACTCTATCAGTTAGATAATAAAATCACATTAATTTTATTACAGTTATTCATCATCATTCATCATCATTATCCCCTTCCTTATACACTTATAATTAACAAGACATTTAATTTAACTGCTGGAAGTGACTTCAGTCAGAAATATAGTCTAATCCCTCATTTCAAGTGGAAAATCTAAGGCAGAACTTCTTAAACTTTAGTGGCATAAGAATCATCTGGAGAGCATGTTAACATACAGATTGCTAGGTCTCATTCACAGAATGTATAGTTCAGCAGTTCTGGACATCCCCTGAGAATCTGCATTTCTAATAAGTTTCCAGGTGTTGCTGGTGCTGCTAATGCAGGTGATCAAGGCATTGGTCCACAGATCTCATTTTGAGCGGTACACTTTCTGAGGCCAGAGGACTTAGGTATTTGTCTAAAGGTCACACAATTCACAGTAGCCAAGCACTATTACATTATGTACCACTGCTTTATTTTGAAATTTTGCTGTTTTTTATTATTGAGAAAATAATTATAAGGAAAGACTTTTTTATTTCCACTGAATGGAATAATATGTCATCATCGAGAATTCCCACTTCCACAGCGCATCTATATCTCACTATGTGTTGACCAAATTTTATTAAAAAATCACCAGGTTGAAGTCATCATTTGAACTATAGTTTAAACGGACAGAAGTATTTGAGGTCTTGTGTAAGATGTACAAATTTATAAAATGGCTTTCAAACAGAGCATGTCTACCCCACACAGCAACATTGTCTTACACACAATCACCCTGAAACTATAAGGTAGCATCCATCAAAAATCTTATTTTAGAACTATGAAAATAAAAAAGCAGTACTATTTTTCTCAGTATTGCATAGAAGTAGATTCAAAATTCCAAATCTATATGATAATATTGCCATCTATTGGATAATCCACAAATAAAATATAAAGTTCATAATTACATGTGCTGCTGCTGTTGAAATTCTGCTATAATCCAGGATAAAAGTTTAGGTTACTAGATCTGAGAATTGCTAAAAAAAAATTAGGATATTTATTTTTCTCTGATATGAAAAACAGTGATATAAGTCACGAACTAATGCATTTGACAAAACATTTTCTTCTTTTTTCAATAAACATAATTTTTCCCATTTTCCAGGAAACAAACAGGGATAAAATTTTCTTTTTATTTGTATTATTTCTAAAACTAAAGATTCATTGTTGGTTAAAATATTTTATCACTAATTGTATTTATAATAAGATAGCTTGTAGAATTTTTTTTGTAAATTAAAGAAAACATCATAAATAAGGGAAGGAAATTTACAAAGACTGCCTTGGTATTTGTAAAAACAAACAAGGAGTGAGAATCACAGTGAGGAGCACAGAATCAGCAGATAGTTGTTATCTGACTTAATCAAATAAATTATAATTTATCATTAACAAAATAAAAATATGAGATCAAATAATCTTTTAGGTACCTTCCTGATTTAACATTCATGATTAAGTACTTTTCTTTGCATTTCAGTCCCCTTTCTTATGGAAGGTAAAAGTTGATCACAGTTGAAAAATTACTTTCAAGCAAAGTTGAACCCACAATTACATTTGCTTTCTCGGGAATTTCCTAACCAGTTTTCAAGGCTCTGGGTTTAATTTTTTTTTTTTTTCATTTTTCACATACCAGAGTTACATGTATGTTCATTAAAGTATCATGAAAATGTATTTTCGTACCCCAGAAAGAGTCACCAATGCTTTAGGAAATAAAGTCTTCCAAGTATTAATTTCTTTTAGTATAAATTTTCAGCAGCATATACCAAAGATAAAATCAGAAAATTCTGTTGCATCTAGGCTTTCCTAGGGTTACTTACCAACCCTCATATGCTTTAAAATTTTTTGTTTTTTCTTTATCAATAAAAATCAAAATGCAGAACAATAGAAGTAAGACTGAAGGAGAGGGAAAAAGAAGGAAGGGAAAAACACATCTTACAAAACCAAACTGTAAATGCAATGGAATAATTTGGGACAATATTATTTGTTTGTACTGTATGTCAAATCATACATGTTATAAAATTTTTGCCTAAATAGATAAATATTTTCATAGTATATGTTCCTAGAAGTGAAACTGATGATTTTGAGAATTGGCAATATTTACACTTTGATTGATACTGCCAAAATGATCTAGCTAAATGATGCAGTTTTTGTTTTGTTTTGTTTTGGCTGGAATGCAATGTCACAATCTTGGATCACTGCAACTTCCACCTCCCTGGTTCAAGGGATTCTCATGCCTCAGCCTCCCGAGTAGCTGTTACACGTGTGTGCCACCATGCCTGGCTAATTTTTGTATTTTTAGTAGAGATTGTGTTTCACCATGTTGGCCAGGCTGGTCTTGAACTTCTGACCTCAGGTGATCCACCTGCGGCCTCCCAAAGTGCTAGGATTACAGGTGCTAGCACCGCGCCTGGCCAATAATGCAGTTTTGATTGCTGTGGCTAAAAAATACAGAGGCCACGGAGGCTAAATTGCCCTTATTAAGATAAAGTTCATACTTTTGGACCTAGATGTAGTCCCCAACCCCACTACCATGATCATTACATACAGTTGCCCATTATAACAGATTGGCATGGCCAGTGATGAAGCCTGGCTAACTTCATCTGGCTGAATCATTTTGTCAGCTTGGCTGTTCGGTGATTCTTCCATGGTAGATACTTTCTGACAAGTGATACTTCACAATTCACATATACTATCATGTGTTCATAGACATGCTTCTACCTTAGCTCTCTGTCTCATATCTACTAATCCTTTTGCTGTCATGTCCCTGAGAAATGGCAGACCACTGTCCACTGCTCAGGTGATTTTGTACATTCTTGATTCGGGGCCTCAAGTCTCCTCCCACCCTAAGTTCCTAACCAGGTCGCCACTCACATCTGTACTCATCTGTTATTGGTTTTCATCCACATAGTAGCTGACACATCTGTAAAACAATCTTAGGCTTTCCTCTCTCTAGTTGGTGATACATGACCCTCACATGACCATGCTTGCAAGCTGAGGAAAGTGAGCCTATACACATGTAGAGTAATACATGAATTTTATTTACCTGATCATGCAGCTTACTTGTGCTATCAAGTCCTATCTAGATTCAGTCTTAGATGTTCCATTTAAAACCTACAAGCATGTTTAAATTTATGAGCTGACAGAACCCGGCTCATTTTTATCAGTTTAAATGCATAGTTACTAGGATCTTTTATCAAGGGTTTAGTCTCTACCGATAACATGCCAAGAGAGATTTCTCAAAGTCCCTACAATCACTCTTGAGGCTGACCTAGCTGTGCTGTAGAATCCCAAATTTCTGCATTTTCACTACAGCATTGGGCCTTGTCATAACTCCATATATCACCACTACTTCTAATACCATAGACTCTTTTGGAATGTATGGCTTTATTGGCATTGCTTCTTGCACTATGACCTGGATCTGCTACAAAACACTTTCTTGCTTCAGGTTCAACTCTAAATTTGCAGCTCATTTCTTCCAGGTGTGAGATGGTTTACCCCCAGGACCTGAAGATGCTTATCTTGTTCAGTGGTTTTTCATTGTGGTAATGGAGGCAAAATGCAACTATTTGTCTCTGACTTTGGAGTGGATATACTAGAATGTTTTTGATCACAAGATCCCTAAATTCTACCAATGTGGCAAGTGCTTGTATCTTCATAGTGATTATCTTTCACCCTGCAAAATACATGTGTCTTCCTAAGCACCGCCCCTGCAGTGAACTAGCCACCTATTTCTCATCCTATCTAATCAGCATAACGTCACCAATATAATGGAATCTATGAAATGGCAAGGTGTTCCAGATAGCCTTAATTATTACATGCTGGGTGCAGTAGCTCACTCCTGTAATTCCAGCACTTTGGGAGGCTGAGGTGAAAGAACCTCTTGAAAAAAGAAGTTCAAGATCAGTCTGGGCAATATAGTGAGAACTGGCCATTACAATTTTTTTAATTAGTGGGGCACTATGGTGTGCACCTGCAGTTGCAGCTATTCCAGCTACTCAGGAGGTTGAGACAGGATAATTGCTTAAGCCCAGGAGTTTCAAGGTTACAGTGAGCTATGATAGTACCACTGCACTCCAGTCTAGGCCACAGAATAAGACCTTGTCTGTAAAAGATACATAGATATATAGAAAGATAGATATATAGATAGATACATACATACATACATATGCATATATATGTATGATTACAGTGGATAGGAAGGTTAACGTAACTCTGAGGAAAACCTGAATAATTGTGTCTATGTGTGTAAATGTGAAAAATTTCTGAGCCCCTTTTAAATTTGAAATAAGAAGGAACAAAATCACCAAATCAATAGCCACATATCCTGTAGGTAAGGCCTTATTTTTCTTCTCTAGCAGTGATACCACATTTGTCTCAGTGACTGGGATTGGGTTTACCACTTACTTAAGCCTGCAGTAGGCTACTATAATTATCCAAGAATTATTTACCATATTTTTTCTGGGGCCAGACTAGAGAATTAATCAGAGATATGGCAGTGACCCTATAAGTCTACAATAGTCTCCCTAAACTTCACCACCCTATCCCCTACCATCATTCTCCAGGATATGATACTGCTTTTTATTTTAACCGTGGCTGGCAGAGGAAAGTTTCAGAGGTTGCGCTTAACCTTACTTACCATGTATTATGACTTTTACCCAACAAGACAGGAAACCTGAAAATCTCTGTAGGTTTATTGACATTAACACACCATGGATCTCTGAACCATTGAATGCAAGATTTTTCTCACTCTCCATGGTGCTTATTAAATAAAATATGAAGAGAACTAAGGATAGATAAAGCTATTCCAGAATTCCCCATTGAGTAGTTAGATTTCCAAATATCATATTGAGGCTCATTTTTTCTTCTTTTTTTAATCAAGTTATCTCTTGGGGGAAATAGGAACCCAAAACTGTAGCACCTAATAGGTTTTTGTTTTGCTTTGTTTTGTTTTGTTTTGAGCCATAAATATAATACTAGTCACTGGAGTCTTTCCAGTGATCTGTTCTTGGTCATGTCATCCTGGTCCCCACTACAACATATTATATAGGTCCTGAATATCTTTTGGTAAATTTTTGTTTATATCAAGAATATTCTGAGACCTTCCTAGGTCATAGTTATTTAAGAGGCTCAATCATTACATTTTGAAGCATCTTCCCAAAACAAGGTCTTTGCTGAGTCTCCAAGAAATAGGAGGCCTTATCTCTAACTTGGGAATCTGCTAGCTTATTAGATACCAGAAGGAAGAGGCAATCAACAAATTCAAAATTTCTTATGTATCTCCCCAAATGTCCCCGCACAGATCTTAGACTTGCTCTTCTTTCCCACCAGGTCCTGACTAAAGTTAGGCCTACATTAAAGGATAGGACCGGAATCACTAAATATTTTTTGGAAAGGGCTACATAATATTTATAGCTTTGCAGGCCATATGGTGTCTGTTGTCATTATTCAACTCTGTAGAGTGTTGAGTGAAAGCAGTCATAAAAACGGGATAATGAATAGTAATGGTTGTACTTCCATAAAATTTTATTTAAAAACTTTTATTTAAAAAACCCAGGTGGTAGGCTGGATTTTACTTATGAGCCATAATTTTCTGATCCTTGCATTAGATCCTTGCCAGGACTGTAAGTATAAATGCCTTTGTTACTATGACACTTTATAATTAAATCTTCGTTTTTATTACCAGTACAAATCTGCCTTCTAGCTACAGGAAATTAGAGTTCCTTTATATACTGTCTTTTCCAGCATACCGTGAGTTGGTAGTTGACTAATCAAATCCTCTGTTTCTTTCTCTTCAAGGTATACTTGGTGGGTAACAAAAGTCAATCCTGTCCCTAATTGTATAACTAGTTGTTATAATTATTAATGTGCTCCTGTATTTCAAGTTTTAGAACTATTTCTTAAGTTATATATCTCATTCAAATATGCTGCAAATGATGAAAGTTTAGTAATTATACCAAGCTAGAGATCTCAGTAGCAACTCGTTCCTTGTTGCCACCTGTTTTGTTTGTTTTTAATTTTTTTTAGTGAAAGTAATATCATTAATAAAAAAACGAAAAGTAACAGTTTAAAGATTTTTTAAACAGGAGCATGAAAAATTATTCTCATCCATTCTTTGACCTTAATTTTGATTTTATACAAATGGTCTAAAATATCAAAATAAGCCTTAGTTGATTTTAACTGAGTAGAATAAGACAATTGGTTTCTTTACATAAATCACAACATAATCAGTGAATCTCTATTTGACTGAACCATGCAGATGTAATTTCGGGACTTAGCCTATCTATATTCCATGAAATCACAGATAAGAACTTATCAAGCTAATTCTGAGATCCCCAAACATAGACTTTATATTTTCCTATAAAAAGAAGTTTAGTGATCCTAGAAAAAGAAAGGTCACATTGTTATAATAATTAACAAGGAACCAATTTCTTTTACTATCCGAACAAGTAATTGTTTAGCCTTTAAGATTTTTTTTCCTGTATTATCTCATTACAGTAAAAATGCATGTGGTTTAGAAATTAGAAAAATAAGATGTTATCTTTCTTAAGAATACGTATCTGCTTGATTCCTTGTTGCCATCTGAATGAACAGTGATCCAATTAGAGGTTTTCAACTATTACGTCTGCTCACTGAGTCTCTTTCCAAAGCATTTAGATGAATGTAATTTACTTAGTGAGTGAACCTATAGAGTATATGAGGTGAGGAAGTGAGGAAGTAAGACAAAAAAAGATAAGCAGGTCAATAAAAGAAGCATTGATGATGAACAGGTGGGAACTACAGCTAAATTCTGATAGGAGCCCTCTGAATGACTAAAGAGAGCATTTCAAGAATTATCTCAATGAAGGAAAAAAAGTTGTGATCACCTACCAGCTCCCATCCTTTGTTGGTGGTAGGTTGCATCTTGCGTTAATAGCTCCACCTCTATCCAGTTCCTCCAGACAGCTCTGGGACTTCCTGGACATCAACTAGTGGAAGAACACCCTCAGGAGGAAGATGCAGAAAGCTATTGGTTCGTGTAGGAATTGTCTACTGAAAATCTCCAGGTGAACTGGGCTGAGGTGTTCAGAGACCAATAAGATCTCTTACAAACTTATTTCAATGGAGTTATTTGGAGAAACCACAATGGGGAAGTAACATCTGAGTTGTGAATGATCCACAGAAACACATGGAAAGAACAATAAAATAATTTCAAAATGTTATTATCCCTTATTTTTTAGTTAACAAAAATAAATAGTGAATGAATTAAAATGGGTTTGGGTAGGTAGCTTTACTATCATCTGCCTGTATTCAGGTATCTGGGTGATCTAGTCAGGGTGTCAATGCCCTCCATCCAAAGACCAGATAGGAACACACTTGTATTTGAACAAGTTGTGATTATCCTCCTTGAAACAAAAGAGAAGACACACTCAAAAATCGTGGGCCATCGGGGCAACAGGGTGTTAGAAAGGACTAGTTATAAAATTTGGGCATGTGTTAGGTAATTTTGTGAAAGATTTCAAGAAGCATATGTTTCTCTGTATGAAATCCTATCAAGAAGCAGGAGTAATATTATGACTGAATATCTGAATAAATCTTATCTAGGAGGGTAGAAGACTAGAACAATTTAAAAACTGTAATTAGTAAAGCAACAGTCACTCACATTAGTTGTGAGAGGGGGAATAGTTGGCCTTTTGTGGCAAAGGCAATGTTTATGTGTTGTCTGTGTTTAGATATGATATGGAATGTTTTTGTATTGACCCATCAGGTCACAGAATGGCCTTATCTGATGTTGAGATTATGTGAAATTATTTATGTTTATCAGAACACCAAGTCACATCTCTGAATAGAAGGCCAGCTCATATCAGCACCAAGTCTCAGCTGATAGAAAGAGGCCAGATCCTAGATATCAGGGCATGCTTTCTCTTTCTCAAAGGCACAAACATAGTGGTACAGATGGAAAAACAGCTAATTCAAATCCATTTCATTTTATGAAATTACATGTGTTTTTTGAAGCAAAAGTCATTTACTGATATGGTTTGGCTGTGTGCCCACCCCAAATCTTACCTTGAATTGCAGGTCACTTAATCCCCATATGTTGTGGGAGGTAACCAGTGGGTGGTAATTGAATCATGGGGGGAGGTGACCCTCATGCTGCTGCTCTTGTGATAGTGAGTGAGTTCTCACAAGATCTGATGGTTTCATAAGGGGCTTTTCCCCGTTTTGCTTGGCACTTCTCCTTCCTGCCACTATGTGAAGAAGGACATGTTTGCTTTCCCTTCCACCATGATGGTAAGTTTTCTGAGGTCTCTCAAACCATGCTGAACTGTGAGTCAACTGAAATTCTTTCCTTTATAAATTACCCAGTCTCAGATATGTCCGTATTAGCAACATGAGAATGGATTAATGTATTTAAAAATGAGTGTGGATGGTAAATTTTAATGATTTGGTTGAGAATTGATAAGCAAGAATTGTTGTTTGTGTTTGCATTCCTAAATCTTTTCAGTTTATGATATGATTATTTTTCCATATTTAGAAACATTCACACATTTAAAATTGTTATATTAATTTAATATAGTCTTTAATCATTTGGCATGTTTAAATTAATACAAAAGTTCTCTAAGATTTTCAAAAGTCCTTATATACTACCATCTTTATAACCACTTATTTGTTTACAATAAAAGTTGTTAAATTTCAGAAAAAAATACTTATTTAGAATTTTTTATGATTTGACCATTCTGGGCATATATTTGTTTTCCACTGAAGATGAAAAAAGACTTCCATGTGTATTCTGGAAAGCATCTTTACTTTTGTATTCAGTGTTATTGTGAGAATGAAAATACTGCTAAATAAAGATGAGTTTTTCATCACATGAAATACTTATCTTTACTTGCAAAATAATAAAATAGTGTAGGCAAATTAGCATTTGACCTTATTCTACGCCATCAAAATGTAAAGGAAAAGGAAACATAACAAAAAATTATATACAAATAAATTATATTACTTAGAAATTTAGGCTCTTAAAAACATAAAATCATTTTTTTCTACATTTCAGTTAGATTAGATAATTAACCATGCAAGTTATAATTTTTATTTTCAAAAATTTAAATTTCTAAACAAGAAGTTGATTAGAAATGCAACAAATTGTAATTACCGAATCAAATGAAATCATTTAATTTCTCTATTTTGTTCACTAACCCTATATAATAAATTAAAACATTATGAAAAAAATTAATTTGAAATATGTTAAGAATACAAATTCTGGAGAATATGATGTTTGAAATGTATTCAATTAATCAGATTGATTTATTCCCCCAATTATCCCAGTTACTTGAGATTTGGCTCTAGCATGGAAGAACCGAATAAGAGGTACAGGTTAAAAATACAGAAAGGTGAGCAGAAATCATTTGTTGGTTTTATATGACATGTCATGCTGGAGTGCCACTCAGAGGGGGAAATACTGATATTTGTTATAACTCAGTTGATACCCTTGTTTTACCTAAACACATTTTGTTATCTCTATTAATATTCCCGACAGATTAAAAAGGTGTACAGCTGTCTGTTTCTTATGGCTCTGGCTGCTACACCTTGACAGCCTTGGTAATTAGGTAGGGAATGCCTCTTTTCCATCTTCCACTGCCTTAATAACCAAATTTAGTTCTCAGTAGAAATTTGTTGTAAAACAGAAATAATGATAATTAACATAAAATGTACATCTTATAAAACAACATTTTACTATTCCACTTAAAAATAATCAATAAGAACATACTGTTAAAAATAATTCTGCAAATCACATATTTAAGTAACTGAACAAGAAAACCTTGGTGTACATGTAAACACACAATCTATGTATCATAGAAAAAGTTAAAGGCCTTTGTTTTACATGAAGACCTGGGATTACCATATCCTTAAAATCATCTAGGTCTACTATTCCAAATTCTAATATAGAATATTCTAACAAGGATAATATCTAGTACAGTCATATAGACAAAGAGGGGACTCACATGTCTCAGAGAAATAGCCTGTTATTTGTATACACAAACCATCACCTATCTCATGGTGGGAAATCCTGGGGTAGTAGAAAAAATGCAAGAGTACAAGCTTAATCCTAAATATTCCTGGAAGAAGTTAGCAGTAAGCTCCCCCTCTTTATGCCCCTGAAAAATGGAGACACATGTATCACAACATTTAAGAAACTTACAGCAAAGAGAAAATATTTTAGCAATTTTATTCTGGAAGTTGCAGTAATTATAATTTTCAGACTTTTTGCTGAGTTTTATGTCTAGATTAGAACTACATCATTATCATCTTTAATAGTGATTAGCAAAATTACTTATAGTGAAATTTCATTTCTTAGAATTCTACGATCCAACTTGAGTCATTTCACTTGAGTTTCATTTCATGGTTCATGGGATTTTTTGTTGTTGTGAGCATTTTTCTATAATTCCAAATCTAAGAAACTCATTAAATAGGGCCAAATATTCCCAGACACCAATAATATTAATTCCAAAATGACATATTCATTTTACTTCAAGATTTTTTTCCAATTTAAACATTCTCAAATAAACGTTCATATTGACAGAAATTAAGGACAGAATAACTTCTCTCAGGAGATCTTTATCTACTTCTGAGAAAAGAGTTTTCTTTAAGTCAGTAAAAAGGATTCACAGTCTTTTTATTTAAAGAAAACTTTTATTAATATAAAAAGTATAAGATTATTATATTTAACCTTAATATTAATTTTATAATGCTTAATATAGTTAATTATTCACTCATTAATCTATAGTAAATATCTATTTTAATTTTCACATCTTCCCCATTTTCCTTAAATTTTTACATCAGCAAAATATTCTCCAACATGATTTCATCCATTTGCACACACAAGCATTTTTTATATTGTATATATTCTATACATAATTATTTCTAAATACAAGTATTTTATATCTATTTCTTTTACTAATATACATTTTCTGATAGAAAGTATACCATCTGTATCAGTTAGTTTTTGGAGTGTAAGAAAACCATTTCAAACTCACATCTAAAGTTGATTGGGCAGTTTTTCCTGTCTTGCCTAGGGCTCAAACACGTGTCTTTGGTTAGATAGAGGTCTGGTACAGAGTTCTGCTAATATTTGCTCTGCTCTGTAATACGTTTGAGAATGGACTGATTTATATCTGCTCAAGTATGGCTTCATCAGAAGGTTGGGATGACTTGCTGCTTTACCAAATGATCTCTTATCATGAAGCAGACTAACCTAGGTTTCTCTTAATGAAGGTGCCAGGATTCTGAGAAAGGGCAGAAGCACCCAGGGAATCTTGAGGCCTAAGTGTGAAACTCACACATTACTTTCATTGTATCTATTTGTCAAAGCAGTTCACAGGACAGCCAAGAGTCAAGAAATGAGAAATAGATTCCACTTCCCGAAAAGAGAAGCTTTATAGTCACACTATTTTTGAAGAATTGGGTGAAAGACTAGAGCCATTTTGTAATTAATCTATCCTATTGTGTAATATTATGTGCAATATAATTTCTATTTTGTTCATCACTGTATGTTACCACCTAGAAGACTACCTGGAAAATATAATAAGTATTTGTAAGACAAATCACACCCCACTTGGAGGACTACTACTTACATGGAAAATAATATTGATTGTCTTGCCCAGCATTTATTCCAACAAGCGACAAGCATGCTTTTCCAGAATATCGATGTTTGAAAGCTCAACCCTTTATTTCACAGGCAGTTTAGTAGCCAGTTTCCTGATGGAGGCTTGGATTTGCAAAACAAACATCTCAGAGAGAGAGGTTGAGAGAAAAAAATAACGTGCGGTGGTGTCCACTCTAGGAAATGATTCTTCTTGTACAGCACTGTTGAATACTTTTTGTTTCCTTCTTCTTCTGAGACATACCTAAAAGTTTCTAGTGTCTGGTTCTTAGGATCATATTGAAGCAGCAGCAGTTAGGTTTCTACATTTTAATCACTGATTTTTTTCTGCTTTTTTCCCTTTCAAACAAAAATTTAAAAAAAATAAATAAATTATAAATGCCTGTGCAAATAAGCAATTCACTTTCATCTTTTACATTTTTAAAGCCATTAAAAATACCTTTTAGATTTGTTCTGATTATTTGTTCCAAAATGAATCACCAGGAGTGGGTAGCAATTAATGAGCACTGAAAGGCTCTACATCACATCTGAAATATAAGCTTCAGGAAGGCAGAATGTCACCTAATTAGTCATGTCAGTTCTAACTAAGGCCTTCTCTCAGCATTTCAAGAGACACTCAGTCACCAAACAACCACTATGCATTCACAACTCATGAAGGTACTAACAGCTATGAAGCCTCTTAAATTTGAATTGCTAATGAAGAATCTTAATTTCCATCACAATATGTTGTTCATATGACTACATTAGTTGAGATTCTCCAACCCAAATTCACCAAGTTCTAGAGTCTACACATTAGGCTCAAGGACGTCTATACAGAATTGGATCCATTGCATAAGATATTTTTTCAAGGAAGAAGTTTCGGTCCTAATCTCTCTGATAAAAAAGTAGAATAGATATTTACCTATGACAATGAATAGTAACTCATGAGAGGGTTGGTTTCTTAGAAACATGCAGTGTGTGCGTCTGAGGAAATTTGCTTCAAAAGTAAAAGTTTGATTTTCCAAATTACTGTATTGCTCAACTAATATTCCTTTAACCGCCAAATTGCAAAAGTCCATTTGAATTTCCATCATTAGAAATTAAAAATAAAAACTAATTTTTTAAATAGAAAAGTTACTTGCTGTAATATTTCTCTATGTCTTCACAATTTTCATAATCTAACATATGTTATACATCAACATAGATTAATGTATACAAGTATACATTAACATCAAATTCATTTTAATTTCAGCATACTCAAAACTACAGAAAATGTATGGCAAAGCAAAGTAGTATTGTTGTAAATTTAATGCAGATTGTATTCTTCAGCTCTCTCATGAATAAAACTTAAAACTAAAGTTTTTAAACAAATTCTTGTTAACTTCTTCCCCAACCTAAAAGGAGAGAATGAACAGAGCTTACAAAATCCGTAATCTAGGTTAGAGCTCCTCTCAGTGGCTTTATTTAGAATTTCATATGACATATAAAAGAATACTGCTAAATTTATGGTCCCACAAAAATTTAACTACAGAAATAAAGTAGGAAAAATATTTACTTCAATACTCTGAGAGATAGGTGGAACTGTTTAGGCTTTTTTTTGTATATCTATAAAATGTTAAAACAAAGTTACTTAGAATAATGTAAAGTACTCCAGATTCTTCAAGTTACCCTATCATGATCATAGTCTTTTCACATCAGAGATATAAAAACAAAATTTTGTTTGTTTTATAAAGAGAACTACCATGAGAGACTAGAATTAGATATAAAAGGTAATGGAAAAATATAGTAGTACATTATAATTTATTTTTCTTTCCTGTGTTTTCATAGAAAATAATGTTTGGGGAACTTGGAGGTAAGTGCAATTAATAACATTTTTTTATTTCAGTAATTGAAAGTCAATTTATTATGTGTTAGGCACTTTAAATTACAAAAGATGATAATACCAATACAAATGTATGGAAAAATGTTGATTTTATATTTTGAATATGCAAATACAGTGTTTTGAGTTAGAAAGTTTTAATTATTTGATCTGTGGGACAGAAAGGAATGTGAAACAGAAAAATTAATTGAAAATTACACAGAATAAGTAAGATTTTGAAAGTCTTTATTTGATAGCAGACATTGTACATTTATGTGGGGGGATGAGCAGGGAGTGTCTACCCAGCCTCCCTCCTTTCCCTGGGAACTGTTCTCTACTTATTAGCAATAATTATTTGAACATCCAGCTTCCAAGTGTATTTCAAGGGGGAGACAGCATTGTCCTGCATTCCTGACTGCAGTAATTGGTGGCCATTTGTCCCAGACTGATAGCCAGCTTCCAAGTTGTCCCCATTTATTCCCACCTTATGGTTTCCACAGCCTAACACACAATACCAGATACAGTTGGTCTATATCACCAATAGAGTATTTTGAAGTGACCATATGCCACAACCAAGATTAGATTGTAAAAATCACTTGCCCCAACTTGGTTCCTCTCCTCTGAGCTTCTCCCATTTTCTCTTAGCCTGTCTTTATCTCTCTCTTCCTCTGTCATCACTTGCCCAAGGAGGAAGTCAACTGCCACATTGTGAGCAGCCTTATGACAAGGCCAAATGGTGAGAAACAGAGGATTCATATTGCATCACTGTTCAGAATACTAGCTAAGTATGATCAGTCTGAGACATATTCTCACTTTTCCTGCCTACTGAAATTACACCAGTAGAAATCTGATCATTTTTTCCATGCTTAGATCAAACGTTACCTTCATAACAAAGTCAACTTGACTCTGTAGACATACATGGCCTAAGAATATTTCTAATTCTTTGATATTCTAATTGTTATGGTGGATTCCTTGACTTGTGGCAGGACTGGAATAGTATTTGATCATTCTCTGACCCTTCACACCACCTTCAGATAATAAACAGAGCCTAAGAGCGGATGAGAGGTATTAAGAGGAAATATTGTTAAACTGTTTTCACACTCTGTCTTTTTATTCCATTTTTTTCTATCTATTCTCCTAACAAACATATTTAAATATATTTTAATAAATGTACTTATTAATATAGTTACTTTGATAAAATTTACAAACTAGTTATTGGGTTAAACTAAGTAAAATGAACTCTTTTTTACACTGCCATTTCTTTGCACTGGGTCTATGCTAACCGTCTAGATTAAAATCCCTTTCCATCTTCACCTGCAGAAAGCACACTTGTTAAAATGTACTTTTTTTCCAGTTTCAGATTAAGTGCCAGCCATGTTGTGAAATCCTTCTGCATCCATAAAAATGGGATACATTGCTTTCTTTCTGAACCTTTGTCCTGTGTAATAAGGAGTTGTATATCCGTCTTTTGTAGAGGATATTATGCTCCTTGAAGTCAGATACAATCATTGTATCCTCTGCAGCTGAGCTACTCTAAATGGACTGTGCAAACTGATGCTGGTATGTGAAGAGTTATTTCTAGTCTATGATGAGATAAGTATAAAAATTGAATGTAAACATGTAAAACCTCTATGACAATTGGATTTTTTTAAGATACCCAAACGTGTTATCAACAGACTGTCTGTTTGAACAGGGCATAGACTAGTTTGAGTGTTTTTGAACTTGTGTGATGAATGTCCCAGTGATGGATAGTGTGGCAACATTATAACTTATGGTTAGTTTCTCAACTGTAATCCAAAATTGAAAAGGAAAATAATCTAAATGTAAGTAAGCATTATTCATATTTGTAATATGTTATTTTTATAATCACTTTAATCTTATTCAAACTATTTTAAATTTTTAGTTTAACAATTACCATCTAAACTAAGAGAAAGAAAATTGTAGTTTTACAATTACCAACTAATCTAAGAGAGTAAAATTTACATTATTTATGTTCAGCCATAGTTTACCATTGTGGCAAAAGAAGCTTAAATTAGATTTTTTAAAAAATTAAGAAAAAATATTCTTTTATTGAAATCAACAGTAATGGTACCAGTATACTAAAGTGATGACAATGGAGGTGATTTATGAAACATGGAGATGAAAAGAAGCTCACAACTATTTTAACGATTCTTTATATGCTAAGTTTCATAACTATATTTAATAATACAGTGATAAACAACTGGGTGTCATTTACAGTAATATGCTGCCTAATGAAGCAAGTAAGCCATCAAGATTTAAATCAGATGTACATATAAAGCATAGAGAAATAAGGTAAAAATCAAAAGAACTCACTATGAAAGAAACAGTAGTTCTTATAGGACTTACCGCAAAGTAGCATTTTTGGTTTTCAAGACTTAAAATACTATATAAAATGTAGAGACATTAATTGAAGATGAACAAAAGCAAGTGTTGATGAAGATGCAGAAAAACTCAGATTGTCATACACTGTGAATTTGAACATAAAGTATTGCAACCATTTTAGAATATATTTCTGCCATTTCTTAAAGAGTTAAACATATAACTGCCATATAACCAGTCATTTGACTTTTAGGGAAATAAAAGTATATACCCATACAAAGGTTTATACATATGTGGTTATGTCAGCTTTGTTTATAATAAGAAAAACTGAACTCAAATGCCCATCACTAGATGAATGAACAAACCTTAAACTATAGCATACCTATAAAGTAAAATCCTAACCCTCAATAAAAAAGAAATTGACTAATACATACAACAACATGGAAAATCTCAAAACCAGTATTCCAAAGGAAAAACAGCTAGACACAAAAGAATAAATACTGTATGAATCCATTAAAAAAGTCAAACTAAATTGACAATATAAAATTGTTAATTGTGATGGCTAGCTAGCTACATAGATAATTTTTAACATCTCTGTCATCTCAAAAAGTCTAGATACTGCCCTTTAATGATAAAAGGCTACCATCTAAGAACATAAAAAAATCATTTTTCACTTAAATATACAGAACTCTTGAAAAAATACCTAATTACAGGTCTAGGGCAGGAAATGTAAAAAAAAGAAGATTCACACATAGAGTCACAAATACAGAATCTGTCTCTTTCATCAAAAATTGATTTTAAATTAAACCATAATAGTAAAATTAAATTACTGAACTGGCTACTAATGAAAGATTGAAAATGAATTCAATGATTTAGAAATGAAGTCACTTTGCTTTATTTTGTAGAAAAACAAAACCTGTTATGAGTTTCATGGAATTGCATTGAAATCTCTTCAAGTCCTTACAACATAATTCTGTGTGATGGGTTTACTTTTCATTAACAAGAAATTAAAAACCTGTTTATTTATGTATATTTGCAACACATGTAGCACTGTTATTTATGTAATTTAGATTAGATAAATAGAGCAACAAAAAAATCTCATTTGATACCAAACAAACTTTAAATATTGATATAAGCAGTATTTATTTAAAGCATCTTACATAAGCATTTAATTGAAGCAATTGCTATTTCACTCATTTATTTATATGCATGGAACAAAAAAATGACAATATAAAATTAGCCATGTTAATCATCTATACTCAGGCTTTCAGTACACAGTAGCCACAGTTTTGTAACTCTTGTACTTGCCTATATGTCTAGTTGTTTTTACTGAATTAAATTATTGTATCTGTTGTATCTACTAATAAAATTTAGACTTGCATTTCACATAATCAGGTTTTTGCATTTTATTTTGTTGTAATCCATTTTACTGTATTTTGAAAAAATTGCTCTACAATAAATTGGAATTTAAATAGCCTAGTCCTTTAATTGGAGAAGTACTGCCTTTCAACATTTAGCAGAACATCTTTTACTCGTTTAGAAATGAATATATATTAAGTTGAATTTTTAAAATGCAACTCACCAGATTTTACTGCTTGATATTGCTTCTAAGATCTTAAAACCTTCTTATCTCACATTTTAATTTGTACTATGTAACAATATTTCAGTACAGAGTATACTTAGCTAGTTTAATTCAGCAAAATTCAGTTTAGTTCTACTAAATTCCTGCCCTGTGAAACATGCTGAGTTAGGTAATAAAGGGATAAAGAAATCATTAATAAATTGTTCTAGGCCTTAAGCAGTTTAGAGTCCAGCATGAAGTATAAGAAAAATATACAATCACTTTTTTTTAACTTGTATTTTAAGTTCAGAGGTGGAGTGCAGGTTTGTTACATAAGTAAACCCGTGCCATGGGAGTTTGTTTTACAGATTATTTCATCACCCAGGGATTAAGCTTAGTGCCCCTTAGTAATTTTTCCTGATCCCTTCCCCTCCTTCTACCCTCTACCCTCCAAATGGCCCCAGTGTGTGCTGTTCCCTTCTATGTGTCCATTTGTTCTTATTTAGCTCCCAAATATAAGTGAGAACATGTGGTGTTTGGCTTTCTTGTTACTGTACTAATTTGCTAAAGATAATAGCTTCCATCTCCATCCATGTCCTTGAAAAAACATGATCTTGTTCTTTGTTATGGCTACATAGTATTCCATGCTGAATATGTACCATGTTTTCTTTATCCAGTTTACCACTGATGGGCATTTAGGATGATTCCATGTCTTTGCAATTGTGAATAGTGCTTCCATTAACATTACTTTTATATAAATGCAAATAGAATGTGTGACAAGCATTTTATCATGTAGGGAGAAATCTTATTTTATTTAAGAGAACAAGGGATCTCTTAACTAATTAACTAAGATAAGTTTGAAAGGTATTAGTAGGGAGAAAGAGAAAAAAGCATGAATAAAACAATTAAATGAAAATACATTGTTCTATATTTTCATATATAAAACACTTGAATAAGTGGTAACATAAATGTAATCGAAGATAGCATTTGAAAGATATTATCATTGAGGACACCAAATACTCAGGCTAAATAACATCTATTATTTCAAAAACCAATCACATTGTTACACAAGTTCGTGTCACAGGCTACATGCTAGAAAACAGGGGGTTGGGAGAGGACAAGATGAAAAATACTAACATAAATTAACAAAAAGATATTGTCAAAAGATACTTATAACATGATGATAAATTCTATGACATAAGGAATTATAAGGTCTAAGAGCATAAAGATTAAAAAAGTCTTGTCTTTAAGCTATGATTTGGGGCTTGAAGTACCTGTAAGGGAGGGTTAGACAAAGCAAACAAGAAAATTATAGGCTTAGGGGAGAGCACTCATTTATTTAGCTATATATTTAACATTCATTGAATTTCCACTAACTTAGATTTTCAGTACTTACAACTTTATATGTAAATAGAAATACACAGCACATAATCCTTTGCATCTGATTTCCATTACTCGGTATCATGTGTGTAAGACTCATCTATGCTATGGCATCTATACTATGTAAGACTCATCTGTGCTATGGAGTTTATTTGCTTCCACTATGGATAGTATTCTTTTGCATGAATATACCACAATATATTTATCCATCCTCCTAAAGCTATGACTTATGATGCAATAAACATTCTTGTAATAATTTCTGTCAAACATATTATCATGAGTTTCTGTTGGGTATAAGAATGGGAGTGTAATTTCTGGGTCAAAAATTGTGAATGGTACCAAGAGTAACTACCTTATAATATCAAACTATTTTTTTCAAATCCGTTATCAATTTATACTCCTACCAGCTCATATGAGAGTTGTCATTAATTTTTGTTCAATTAGACTTTGCTGATATTTAATTTAAGCTTAATTTAAGCTATCTTAACATGTCAATACTAGGGTATTGTTGTGGTTTTGTTAACATTTCATTGATTATTAATAAAATGTATTGGCACTGTTTATATGATTATTAGCTATTTGCATTCCTTCTTTGGAAAATGGCTGTTAAAGTAAGGCCAGTTTCTCAGTAAGAGAAAAGTCTAGTGAAAAATCGATTTGAGGCTGTGAAGAAGATAATGAGCTTTATCTGAACTTCCCAATTTGAGTTACTAGTGAAACTTACATGTGAAGATCTCTAACAGAGTGTTGTAAAGTGGTTTAGAGCTTGCAAGGAAAGACAGAAATGACTCCTAAATCTCCATCTTTGCAAAGACAGGAAGAAAAAAATTAACAACACAAGTGAAGAGAAGTTAGAACAGAAATATTATTTTTGATAAATACAAGAACAAAGGAAGATGCCACAGGCAGATTTTGTGATAGAAAAGTTATTGATGGAGTTAATGTCAAATAACCTCTGTCTTATCAGACAGGAAATTGGTGTGGACTCAGCTAGTGCTGAACCATTTCCAGTGTTCTAAAATCCTGTGCAAACAAAATCCTTTCTCTGTTGCTATATCTGTCAGAGGGAACTTAATTTCTTCCAGGTTTCCTACTCTGAAATCTCGTAGTTTTAAGTCTCTTTTAGTTGCTGTAAATCTAATCCCTCCTGAGACAGAATCTCTCTCTACTCAGCTGCTTATATTTGTCCCTTCCTAGATCTCTGTCAAGGGCTCCATGACCCCCAAGGTCCCTGAGTGCCAAACTTCTACAAACTATTAAATAATTTCCTTCAGTGAAATACTTCTTTCCAACAGACTTTGTGGACTCATTCTGCCTTCCAATCATTTTTTTCATAGATTCTATGTGTTAAAACTTTTGCAAAGTTTCTCATGCTTTAACCAATGCATCCTGAAAAAGACTTTTGGAAAAATGAAGCGTTGAACTCAAATTTATGAATCTCTCTTTTATTGTTATACCGTTAGTCTGTTGCTCAATAATTGTAGCATAGTAGATTTGGAACAGACAACTTCTCAATGAAAAAATATGTAACATGGAATGAAGGTTTCTTTAAATTCTAAATGATTTCTCAAATTTAGACTATAGCAATAATTTCTATATCTCTGAAACATCTGGAGGAACTTCTCTTTCTTCTTTTATCCCTTCCAACAATGTTATAAAATAAAATTTGTTTTAAAAAATGAATGAAATAAAAAAGTGTGTAAAACATTAAAAAGTATGTAGCCTTACAGAAAGACAAAAGGACCACATAAAACAAAGTTTGCTTTGTTGCAAGGGTAAAGTTATAAGTGAATACTTATTTTGTATATTAGACACCATTTTAATGTAGCAAAAATGCTGGTTGTATAATAAATACATGTTACCTGATTTTAAACCCAATCAAGGATTTAGCTTCAACCTGTCAGGATTAGAAATATGAGATCAGAGCCAATTTTTAAAATTGAGACATCAGGATAAAAATAATTTATTTATAGGACCATGTTCAATCATCATCATCATCCCATACTCTTATATGATACTCTAGTTTTAAAAGTCTAACATTATTATCTGATTTGATGACATCTTGTTTCATTGCTGCCACCTAATTCTTCCTGTTCTGATAATTCTACCATGCTGGATTTAATTTGTCAATATAAGAAGAATAAGAAAGCACACGTTAATCTTAAACGCCTCATTTGTGTAACAAAATGAGCATATTTCACTAATAAAGTTTCCCGTGTCAATATAGATATTGTTAGTAGAGCTTAATTCTTTTCTATTTTCAGATTACAAAAATAACACAAATTGAAGCTCTAGTTTTTTTTTTCCATGTTCCCAAAGGATCATTTTTTTTTTCTCATATGAAGGTTCATCAAACACTTTGGAGTTTGTTTTTAATAAACACTATCACTGGGAAAAATATTATGTCTGTTGAATAAGGCTTACATTTGCTTCCCCTGCTAGTAATAGGCATTTTATTAGACTCTTTTTAAGGAACTAAATGAAGAGAGAAGGAGAAGCAATTATTAGAGTATGGTAAGGAGAATGATTACTCCTAAGGATAAACCAAGAAATGATGCAAAGTGCTTAATGAAAATACCAAAATAATTATTCTTAGAATTAGTTAGTAGATAAGGTGAACACCATAGCTATTGCTCTAGAGAAAACATATTTTTGTTTAATATCCCAGTGTCTAACACCATTTTATAAAGGCTTAGGCTGGGAACTCTGTGGTTCAAAATCTAAACTGACACAAACACCACTTCCCATATTTTGTAACTTTCCTTTTATTCTTTTTGTTTCTCTTTATATGCCATTTATTTTACTATTTGAAAGAAGGAGTAATATTCACTTGTGAAACAGTTTTCAATACCATTTCAAGTCATTTTAAAAAGTTTGAAAAATAGAACTATAACCAATCTCTCATTTCACTGCAGTAGATTATGCACAATTGGTAATTATTTATGTTCTGTCTAATTGTTAAACACTGTTAAGAATCTTGACAAAATGATATCAAACATCTTACCAACCTTTTATAATGGGTATTTTCACCTGTTGTTTAATAATTCCATGATTAATTTAATCTATATTTTTATGAAAGATTCTCAAATATTTCCTATGTTTTTCTGGAATATAGGAAGCAAAGAAAGTCAAAGAGAACAGAAGATTAGATAATCACCTCTCAAAGGATGAAGTCAGACTTCATTTTTTTCATGTCATATCTGATTCTTCAATGATTCTGTCATGACGGATCTTAGTACAGTATCCCTGAATGACGAGTTCACTTATTTCTGCTAAAAACACTGAGTATATTTTGTATGTATCCACTGATGACTTTTCTCAGTGCCATCATTAAACTTCATGCACATATTTTTGGAAGACAAAAAAGCAAAATTATTAAAAGATATTTTAGCTGGCTGATTATAGCAGAATGAGGGAACTTCTGAAATTCATATCACAACACAGGCAAGGAGTGAATGTGTTGTGATATGAGAATAGAAAATACAAAAAGAAAGAGCTCAACTTCAGATCTGAAAACAAAAATTGATGAAAGCACATCATACTTTAAAGTTGACTCCATAGTCCAAAAACCTACCAAAAAAATAGAATAGCATATTAGAATTAATTATACTGTCAGAAGGTACAAGAGAAAGAGTAAACGTATGGTTAAACAAGTTTATAAAGAATACAATGGTAAAACCCAAGAACCAAGTAGAAATTTTCCACAATAACATTGGTTCTCACAGTACATATTTATTTTTCTCAAACATTCTTTTTTTCTGTAAATAGTGTCACAATCAAAACAATTGTTTTGGACAAAACCCTCAACATCTTCTGTGATTTTCTCTTTCTCTGTGTTTCAACATATAACCCAGTAGCCTATTTTATCTGTCTTACTTCCAAAATACACATCAAATCTTGCCTCTTTTTTCAATTTTACCTGCTACTAGCTTTTCCTAAACTCCATCCTCTCTCACCTCACCTACTGCAAGGGTATCTGTGACGAAGCCTTTTTTTGAGACAGAGTCTTGCTCTGTCACCAGGCTGGAGTGCAGTGGCGCAATCTCGGCTCACTGCAACCTCTGCCTCCTGGGTTCAAGCGATTCTTCCACCTCAGCCTCCCAAGTACCTGGGTCTACAGGCGCGTGCCACTACGCCCTGCTAATTTTTGTATTTTTAGTAGAGCCCAGATTTCACTATATTGGCCAGGATGTTCTCAATCTCTTGACCTCATGATCCACCCACCTCAGCCTCCCAAAGTGCTGGGATCACAGGCGTGAGCCACCGCGCGAAGCCTTTTAAATACCAACGTCACCAATATCTATTCACAGTTTAGAGGTGTGGTGTTGTCTTCCCCCAAATCTGTTGTTTACGACACCCATAAGGTAAGTATCATTAACTTGAAGTTTAGGTAAATGGACCATGCACAAAGACCAGTAAATTGAAAAGTGTAATCCTTGGAGTTAAGAACTATGTGAAAATAAGTTTTTTTGATGTGGTTACTATTACATGAAAAGGAGGGAAATGAATGGAAGCATATAGAGTGAAAGTCCAATAAGATTTTGGAAAAATTCTATTGCCGAAAAAATCATCAGTTTGATCTGTCAAAGCCCATGTCTATTTCATCCTTAAAGCCAGCTGTGGATCTCCAAGCCCACAGTAGCAGAAAGAGTCATCAAGGTTGTGTAGACACTAAGAGCATATTGCACGATGCCACTACAGATATGGTCACAGAGGATTATACACAAGAGAATTTCTCCCTGAGAGCAAACTTTCTTGTGAGAGCATGGGGGCCATGAGGCATAATAAAAAAAAAAAAGGTTTTTGTTTTGTTCTGTTTTGTTTTCTATCTATAAACTGTATCCTGCTCTCAAGGCTGAAAGTGTCTGGAGTTTCTGCACAGCAGGTTTTTAACACTGACATGTAACCGTGACAGCTATATGTATTCTATTTTTACCTTTTTGAAACAGAATATAAAATACAGTTTGTCATGTTTCTTACTCCATCATTATATATTGAGTTGGCTCGAGACTACACATAATTTTCTTTCTACATATAATTTCCCCTCCAATTAATTTTCCTGATCTACACTTGCCTCACTAAAATCAATTCTCTACACTGCAGCTAAAAGGAATATTTTCAAATAAAAATTAGAGTTCTCCTTCTGTATTAAATATTGGAAGCTGAAAACAAAGTTATAACAATAAGAAAAAAACCATTTAATTATCAAAATCATAACTCTTTTTGGAAACAGCAGAGATCTGAGGCTACAAGAACCTAAGTGAACTGGATTCCAAAGCATGAAAAGCCCCTCCAAACAGAGATGGGACACAGAAACCATTTCACTTTTGAAAAAGCACACAAGGAAGTTACCAGTTAAGAATAAATAAAAGCAGAGTTGAGCTCACATCCACTCTAAAGTTATTTTCTACAGGCCACTTGCAGGTGCTCAAAACAAGGCAGGAAAGTTACTTCCCTGGGTGGTGCAGACATGCCAGTAGTGAATATGTCTGACTCTAGAACAAACATTAAATACTGCCCTTTCCCTCAATACTTCTTGTTCATGTAAAGCCAAAACTTATGCCACTAAGGGAATGGACAACAAGAAACATTGTCCCCAGAGCCCAGAAAAGGCTTTACTACTTCTGAGAGAATCCCTAGGCCTCACACTAAGCACAAAGTAAGAGCAGTTCACCACTGTAGGAAACTGAAGCCTGGAATGCACTGAAGGTAATGATAACAACAGAAAAATATCAATGCAACTCAATTGCTAATTAGATTCACTCATCCCTCCCACAACACATACACATAGACTAAGAGCCTGACACAATATGAGGAGCATCTATTTCTGGACAAAAATCAAAAATGCTGTTTTTTACAAAATATCAGGCATTCAGTTTTAAAATAATCAAAAGAGACACAAAAAAGGCAAGAGAGAAAGCAATCAACACAACTAAACTCAACAATGACTCAGATGTAAGAACTGTCAAAAAAGGAATTTGAAATACCCATAAGAAATATATATTTTTAAATCTAGGAAGGTGGGCAAAAGGTATGAACTATTAAAGAATTTCAGCAGAAAAATTAAAACTATAAAGAAAATTTAGTTTCTAGTGTTAGACAAGATGGAGTAAGTACAATTTCCATCTTCCAGTGATTACAACTAAAATTGTAGACAAAATGTTTTAAAATTATATAAATACTCTAAAACATATAAAACAATAAAATCATAACAGGTAAATTGGGAAATAAAGTGAAACATTTAGTACTAACCTCTAGTAGGTATGAGTTTTCTCAGGAGGCAGAGGCCATTTAACTTTGCCCCCTCTGCCTTGACCCAAGGATGGGCTGAATCTAGTAACTGTACAGCAAAACCTGACAGCGAAACTCTAAGATATACCGTATATTTCTAGTGATAATATTGGTGGGGGAAAGGGATTGGCACTTGCAGAGGTTTGGAATGAGGATCTACATGCTTTGTTTCTTTTGTGTTGTTGTTGCTTTCCCTTTTCTATCTTGGTTCTTACCCAAGGCTGGCTATATTTTCTTCTAACCCATTATAGAATTACAGTACCACAGCAATAACGATCAGGTGCTCAAAATACTGAGAAAATAATTATCTGAGGCCAGAAAAAACAGGAAACAAGACCTCTATTGTCCAGAGTATGAAGTGAATACTCATTATTTTTTCTTTCATTTTCTCTTGTCATTTTATCCCAAAGTTGGCCCAGGTACATGGAACCCCACAATATCACAGAAGACTGAAACAACAAGCCAACTCCAACTTCTGTCCAGAACTGGACAAAGGGATCTCTGGGAGCTAGAAAGTGGGAGCTAAATCCTGGATTATGGTATTAAATCAAGTAAAGTTCCAAAAAGTAAGTGAATCAAATTTCAGGGAAGCTCTGAAGACTACAATTTGTAGCTCAATATTTTACCCATCAGTGGGGTGGAATAGACAAATAATTTACTTTCCTGCCCCTTTAAGCTGTAGAAAATGGCTTCACTCAAAGAGATATAAATTTCCAAGGACTTCTACCTCTTTCAGTGTGTAGAAAAAGTGGTTTCCAGAAACCTGAAGACATTCCTCCAAAAAAAAAAAAATGCAGATGCTAGCAGTAGGGATAGAAAACATACTGAGTACCAGACTCTAAGAAAATGATAAAGGAATCAAGAGATGTCAGTGGAATACTAATGTCTGCTACACTCCCATAGCTTTGTCTGTTGAGCTTGAACTACTTCTGGCCAAAATGTTTTCCTAAATAAACAAGAAAGCACTACACTTATCTAGAGAATTCAATTGTACCAGACATCATAAAGTTGAAGAAACTATAGCCATATATGTGTGTGTGTATACACACACATACACACACCTGCACGCACAGACATACACATCTATATCTATATCTATATATTACAACCATATATGTAGACACACATTTAATTGCCTTGATGAAAGTTTAATATGTGGGGCTGGGCACAGTGACACCTGTAATCCTAGCCCTTTGGGAAGCCAAGGCAGGTGAGTTTCTTAAGCCCAGGAGTTTGGGGCCAGCCTGGGCAACATGGTGAAACCCTGTCTCTACAAACAGTTAAAAAAATAAAATAAAATTAGCTGGGTGTGGTAATGCTTACCTGCAGTCGCAGCTACCCTAGGGGTTGAGGTTGGAGGATCACTTGAGGCAGCAAGGTTGAGGCTGCAGTGAGCCATGATTGCGTAACTACACTCTAGCCTGGGTGACAGAATGAAATCCTGTCTCA
Organism: Ateles fusciceps; assembly: GCA_036589455.1. Taxonomy (NCBI): domain Eukaryota; kingdom Metazoa; phylum Chordata; class Mammalia; order Primates; family Atelidae; genus Ateles; species Ateles fusciceps. The sequence goes on along the minus strand of JAZHEH010001266.1, from coordinate 7,373,166 downwards.
CAAAAAAAGAAAATGGAAATGGAAGAAAATATATAAATTTGAAGTACATATTTATAGATTATTGAAAAATTGATAACATATTTGAGCTGAATTGGTGACTTTGGAGAATGAAATGGAATCTTCCAATCTAGATCAGAGCCAGGACACAAGTAATCAATTCAAAATCATCAATAAATTGATAAAAGGCTATGGCTCTACAGAAAAAAAAAAAAAAAAAGCAAATTCCATTTCAATTAACATTTCATTGGTATGTCCTCCTGCCTGCTAATAGGAATTGGTTAGAGAGAACTTCACACATAATTAAAAAGTGTCACTGGCAATACATGCTGTTTATAGTTTCACGCTACTTACTCTATTTTATGCTTCAGCTTCTGGCATGATTGTTATCAACCATGCCATTTTTACTAGCCAATACAGCTGCTTCTGCTCACAACATACCATTCACCAGGCACTATCATACCATGGCATCCTTATATCAGTTCTGATGTGGTCACTGAACACCACTTCTAATTTACATTGTTATTTCTACTGGACCACCGCTTCTTAAACTGGCTGTACTATCACTGGGCTTTACCACCATGTGGTAAGGGCAGTACTGTCATTTCTTCCAGGGATCACCAGGTCCATGGTTGCAATTCTTCTCTTACAAGCCTATTGTTAATCTTTTTGAACAACTCTACTAATCTTGGGCATCTCTGACATAAATTTACAATGTTTATTGCACTAGCCTTCCAAGGTACCAAACCTGTACAATATTCTGTGGCCAAATGCAGGAAAATGTCTCTCTGTCTCTCTGTCTCTGTCTCTGTCTCTCTCTCTCCCTCTGTCTCTCTCTCTCTCCCCCCCTCTCTCTCTCTTTCTCTTTAATGTCATTCTCTATTGGAAACTTGGTTTTTGTTTTACTCATATTTTGATATCTATTTTATATCTTTACTATTTAATGACTGTTATGATTACTGTTATCCTAAAACCATATAAAGTATGTTTAAAAGTTCAAGAAAAATGCTGTTAGAAATACCTTTAAGAATTTCTGTACAATAGAAATACAAATTTTAAGAAAAAAACACACTATTACAAAAACTGTAACCCACAACTTAGGCAGGAGAAAATGAATGCATTTAAAACTAATTATACTATACTTAAACTTCAGAACACAGTAAAAACAGACCTATTAAGACTGTCATGGACATGATATAATTTTATATAAAATCTAAAGACTTTGCCAAAAGGCTCCTAGAGCTGATAAACAACTTCAGTAAAGTTTCAGGATATAAAACCAATGTACAAAAATCAGTAGCATTGCTATGTACCAGTAGTTTTCATGCTGTGGGGGAGCTAAATCAAGAATGCTATCTCATTTATAATAGAAGCCAGAAAAATACAGCTAGTAATACATTTAACTGAGGAGGTGAAAGATCCCTACAAGGAGAACTACAAAATACTACTGAAAGAAATCATAATAAATGACACAACAAATGGAAAAACATGCCATGCTCATAAACTGAAAGAACCAATATCATGAAAATGGCCATACTACCCAAAGCAATCTACGGATTAAATGTTATCTCTATCAAATTACCATTATGTTTCACAGAATTAGAAGAAACTATTCTAAAATTCATAAGGAAACAAAAAGAAGAGCCCAAATAGCTAAAAGTAAATTTCAGCAAAAAGAACGAAGTCAGAGTCATCATATTACTTGACTTCAAACTATATCATAAGGCTACAGTAACCCAAACAGGTTTTTTCAGTACTGATATAAAAATAGACACATAAACCAATGGAACAAGCTATAGAACCCAGAAATAAAGCCATTCACCTACAACCATCTGGTCTTCAACAAAGTTGACAAATGAGCAATCGAGAAAGGATTTCCTATTCATTATATAGTGCTGGGGTAGCTGGCTATTCAAATGCAGAAGTATGAAAGTGGATCTCTACTTTTCAATTTACACAAAAATTAACTCAAAATTGATTTGAGATTCAAATAGAAAACTTCAATCTACAAGAATCCTAGAAGAAAACCTAGGAATTTAGGACTAAGGAATTGATGACTAAGTTCTCAAAAGCAATTTCAACAGAAACCAAAATTGACAAATGAGACCTAATTAAACTAAAGAGCTTATACAAAGCAAAAGAAAATATATATAGATTAAACAGACAACCTACAGAATGGGAAAAAACAATACATCCAACAAAGGTCTAACATCCAGAATCTGTAAGGAACTTAAACAATTCAACAAGCAAAAAAACAAATAAACCCATTAAAAAGTGGACAAAAGGCATGAAAAGACACTTCTCAGGAGAAAATACATAAGTGGCCAACAGACATGTGAAAAAATGTTCAACATCACTAATCATCAGAGAAATGCAATTAAAACCACAGTGAGACACTATCTCACACCAATCAGAATGGCTATTATTAAAAATTTAAATAATAACAGATGCTGGTGAGGCTGCATTGCAAAGGGAATACTTATACAGTGTGGTGGAAATGTAAATTACTCCAGGCACTGTGGAAAGCAATTGGAAGACTTCTCAAAGAGTTAAAAATAGAGTTATCATTCAACCTAGCAAAATCATTGCTGAGTATATACCCAACGGAAAATAAATCATTCCACCTGTATGTTCATCACAAATATTCACAATAGCAAGGATGTGGAATCAATTTAGATTCCCATCAACAGTGTATTGGATAAAGAAAATCTTTACATATACACCACATAATACTATGCAGCCATATAAAAGAATAACATAATGTCTTTTGCAGTAACAAGGGATGCAGCTAGAGGACATTATTCTAAGCAAATTAATGCAGGAATGGAAAACCAAATACCAAATGTTCCCACTTATAAGTGGGACCTAAGTGTTGGGTACACATGGACATAAAAATGGGAATGACATAAGGCTACCTAAATGGAGAAGGAGGGAAGGGGAAAAAGTCTGAAAAACTACCTACTGGGTACTATGCTTACTACCTGAGTAATGGAGTTATTTGTACCCCAAACTTCAGTATCACACAATATACCCATCTAACAAACCTGAACCTATATCATCAGAATCAAAAGTAAGAGTTGAAATGATTAAAGTATTAACTGTTATGGTCTTTATAACACTGCATTTATTCTAATTGCTAAGCATCTCTGCTCTACCTCTCCAACTTATACTGAGCAGTCAGCAGTCAGAGTTTTGTTCCAGGGTAAACTAGTGATAGACTACCTAAATAAACTGTTGTCTCTTATGAAGATGGTGCCCAACATAAGTGGAGTAAGAAAGAATTGCAGAGAAAAGTCAGAAGTAACTTTAGATTTTCACAGGCTATTGAAGATTTAAAAAAAAAAAAAAAGCAACTCACTATGACATTTGGCTTCAGGATATTACCCATTGTTACATTTAACAGAATGAATATCTATGCTCCAAAATAAACTAGCAAATTCAGGAACCTGAGAATCCTGAATAAAATTTACCCACACCATTTTTCTGGTACCTGTCACACTACTTTAACTATCTCAAGGGGATGACATCTTCAAAGTTCTGAAATAAAAAGCAACAACAAAAATAACAATAACAGACTTAAAGAGACCCAAGTCAAGAACGAACTGCCATTCACAATTGCTACAAAGAGAATAAAATACCTAGAAATACAACTAACAAAGGATGTAAAGATCCTCTTCAAGGAGAACTACAAACCACTACTCAAGGAAATGAGAGAGGACACACAAACAGATGGAAAAATATTCCATGTTGATGGTTAGGAAGAATAAATATTGTAGAAATAGTCATATTGCCCAAAGTGATTTATAGATTCAATGCTATCCCCATCAAGCTACCTATGACCCTCTTCACAGAACTGTAAAAAACCACCTTAAAATTCATATGGAACCAAAGAGAGCCCACATAGCCAAGAAAATTCTAAGCAAAAAGAACAAAGCTGGAGACATCATGCTACCTGACTTCAAACTATACTACAAGGCTACAGTAATCAAAACAGCACGATACTGGAACCAAAACAGATATATAAACCAATGGAACATAACAGAGGCCTCAGAGGCAAGACCACACTTCTATAACCATCTGATCTTTGACAAACCTCACAAAAACAAGCAATGAGGAAAGGATTCCCTGTTTAATAAATGATGTTGGGAAAACTGGCTAGCCATGTGCAGAAAGCAGAAACTGGACCCCTTCCTGACACCTTACACTAAAATTAACTCCAGATGGATTAAAGACTTAAACATAACACCTAACACCATAAAAACCCTAGAAGAAAACCTAGGCAAAACCATTTAGGACATAGGCATAGGCAAGGACTTCATGACTAAAACACCAAAAGCATTGGCAACAAAAGCCAAAATAAACAAATGGAATCTAATTAAACTCCAGAGCTTCTGCGCAGCAAAAGAAACAATCATTAGAGTGAACCAGCAACCAACATAACGGGAAAAATATCTTTGCAATCTACCCATCTGACAAAGGGCTAATATTCAGAATCTACAAAGAACTACAACAAATTAACAATAAAAAACAAACAAATCTACTCACAAGTGAATGAAGGATATGAACCGACACTTTTCAAAAGAAGACATATATGAGACCAACAAACACATGAAAAAATGCTTATCATCATTGGTCATTAGAAAAATGCAAATCAAAATGACATTGAGATATCATCTCATGCCAGTTAGACTGATGATCATTAAAAAATCTGGAGACAACAGATGCTGGAGAGGATGTGGAGAAATAGGAACACTTTTACACTGTTGGTGGGAGTGTAAATTAGTTCAACCATTGTGGAAGGCAGTGTGGCGATTCCTCAAAGACCTAGAAATAGAATTTTCATTTGACCCAGCAATCCCATTACTGGGTATATATCCAAATAATTATAAATTATTCTACTATAATATTTAATATTATTTACTCAATTGCCAAGAGTTTTGGCTTCTCACAACTCATAGTTTAGTACTTCTACAGAAACTGCTTTTGGACAAAACTGTTGCCTTTTCCAAAGTCACATTTCTTCCCTGGGACAAAACTCATGCAATTACAGGTTTACAGGTGAGTACAAATGCCTGAATAAAACCATTGCCTTGAATAAGACAAATTTTAAAGGCAACCTGAGCTTCAGAACTCACCATTGAGTCAGCTGAGGCTGCTGCATCTTTTCCATAATTCAATTTCTTTTTCTGGCCAACGTTACTTCTCTCACACCTTTATAGGTAATTTTTCACAAAAGCAGTCCCTACTAAGGTCCATCAATGCAAATTTCTGTCTCAAAGTCTGTTTCCCAAGGAATCTAACCTATAGAGTTGATAACAATATTAATCCTAGAAGAAGAATTTAAAATGAGATTTTAGAAATGCATTATTCACTGGGCTCCTGGCAATGAGGACCCTAATTAAAAGTAACAGATGGAATACTAATAGCTGTGGCATGCCATAAAATTGCAATTGTTAAAACTTACACTGGTGATTAACTGGGCTGGAATAGTAGTCAAAATGAATACATTTAGTGGACACACTATCAGAAGTATTTGAGACATATGGAAAAATACCAAGTACTATGGAATTGGATGGGGCTAACCATGCATCGAAGAAAAACTTTGAAAGGCTTGCAGTGATTAATCATCAATTTAAAGTGACATGTTAAATCCTGGGGGCCTCTTTGGCAGTACATAAAGAGACTCATTTGCTGCAGTAAGAAGGCAGAAAAAGATGATTAGGTTCAGGACTTAATTATAGTGGTAGCAGAGATCCAGAAAAGGATAATATTCAGTCACAGCATGTCTGGTCAGCTAACTAACATGAGCACTTTGTTGGAAAGGAATGGGACTCTAGACTCAAGATAGTGACACCCAAGTCAAGGTACTTGAAAATTTCAGTTCCCAATTTCCCCTGGACTCTTGGGCCTGAAGAATTGATCCGCTCCTTGGTAGATGCTAATGGTCACTTTTGCTTGAATATGATGCAGAATATCTCCCTTAAAAGACATCACTTGAATGACCTCAGGGTTTGCTGCCTTCTCTCACCTTGAGCACCCAAACAATGAGTACAGTCAACCTGGCTCAAAAAATACTGGCATTGTGAGAGGTTAAAAGGAAATTTGCAGAAGTTGCTGCAGAACCTAGACACATACATACACCAACAAGAGGCACAGGAGTATGTACAATTAAATCCTGATGTTACCAGATAGGTGTATGGAAATGGATTTGAGGCAGAAATTTGGATAAGGAAATGCTTGTTCATATGGAAAGTTGGTTCTGTGATAAAAGACTTACAACATTGACAAGGATCCCAGGAAATATTACTAACAAGTTGCTAAATTCTTAGAAGTTCAGAAAAAAAATGACCTATAATATGAGATAAAGAAATTCCAAAATTGTCATGGAAGACACTAGAGAAAGAAACAAAAAGTTCAAATAAGTGGCTAAGTGACCATGCGAGAAATCCACCTATTCTAGAAGATACTCTTTTAACAAAGCAATAGACATTTCACTTTTGAGAAGGCAGCAGAATTGTTGAAAAAGTTGATGTTGTCTGTTCTTGGGCCTAGGGCTGATGGTAAGAGATACTCTTAAATGTTAATTTCTTTGATGGCAATGGAGATGAAAGTAATTCGAGGTAAATTCCAATTGACAGCAAGAAGAGCCTGACTCACCAAGATCTCTATAAATAGTGACTTGAACATTATGTTTCTAGAGGCAAAACAGAGGGACACCAACAATGGTATTGCTTAGTTTATGCAAACAAAATAAATCAAGGATGAATATTGAGAATCCTGAGGACACAATTGTAATAAAAATTAATGGCAGCTGAGCTAGTTTTCAGCTGTAGAATGCCTGAGTCTCCATGAGAAAGAATCCTACAATATTAAAAATATTTACAGGATTGATTTCCCCAGACTTTTCTCCAAATTAACCTCAGGCTATATCTCAGGTTATTGAAAGGGGATACCTGAACTTTTCAAGGACTCTTTTATACAAGGCCCCAGATGATATTAAAACTGGAAGTATCATCATATCTTGTCATTAGATTGAGAATATATGAGAGCCTTGGCTTAGTCCGGTTCACAGTGTGTTCCTGTGGTCCATGGATCCACATGATGGCAACTTTTCTGGTTGATAAATATAAAATTTACTTATGTGTTTATTATTATTATTTTCTTTCAAAAAGAGTCTTGCTTTGTCACCCAGGCTGGAGTGCAGTGGCATAATCATGGCTCACTGTAACCTCAACCTCCTGGGTCCAAGTGATTCTCCTACCTCAAGCTCTTAAGTAACTGTGACTATAGGTGCAGGCAACTGTAATTGGCCAATTTTTTCTTTCTTATTGTTTTTTTAGAGATGGAGTTTATTATGCTGTTCAGACTTCTTGCAAACTCCTGGACTCAAACACCTTTCCTGCCTTGACTTCTTAAAGGGCTGGGATTATAGATGTGAGAGATGAAGACTGGTTTATAAATATAAAATTAGAATAGAGATAAATATTTAATAGTTATCAGAATGCACACATTCATTTTCTTTGCCAGTGGGTTAAGAGCTATTACAATCAGAAAAAAGCAAATGGTAGATTCTGAAACTGCTCCCTACTGGCAAGATAGTAAATGTAAAAATAATATTCTCCAAGTAATGACAATGGCCAAGATACTGCCTCTTCAGAAAATACTGTAGGGATGGTCTCCATAACACACTATTTAATTCACCAGTTTGTCCCTTACAAAAACCAGAAGTATGCTAGCAAATGCCAATGGATTACCAAGAATTGAACCATGTAGTATTTGTATTTGCAACTGCTAGAGTAGATCAACATAGCCTTAGCTATATGGCATATGGCCATTGATCTGGTAAGTGTGATGAGAACAAAACTTGATATGTGTGATGGAATATATACTGTTTACTGAAAAGCAATGACAAGGAACACTGAGCCATCCCCAGGCAGAAAACAACTCAGGGCATTATAGAATAGTAAATAATATGCAACAGTCATGCACTAGTTAAACCAGTTCTTAAAACACAGGATCCATGACCCTGCCCCCCATTTCTCCCTCGTAAAGAATGCTTTCTAGTTTATTTTTAATTAGTAGTGAACAGGCACTAGCTGCCGGCCTAGCTTATCTTAATTCTATCAAAAAACATAGAACACCTCCTCATTAAAAATAAATCACTTGTTCACAAAGAATAAATACTTGGGTCAGAGTCTGCTCTGGGCTTTCAGCTGGGAATGCTGTCAGTCCCCTGATACCCTATTCTGATTCCCACTTTTGCTCTCTATCTTTGTGTCTGTTTCTTCATTCCTTCAGTGCCACCTGGGTGGGCGACTCCACAACTGAGCTGGTCTTGGCACAAATGTGTTTATTTCTATCCTGGTCATAACAAAATTAGTTCTTATTCATGTTAGACAGACAACAATATTCATCTACTGTCCTATCCCAAGAATTTGTTAATCTCTTGCCCTCTGTCATAATATAATCCAAAGGTATTGGACTGTCTGGATTTTTTGCAAAACACTTTTGTTCACTTTATCACTGACATTATATGATTTGAAACAGATGAACAAGAATTGGCAGCCATGTTAGTAACCTTTGTAAGAAACATACACTAAAGAAGGTAGGAAATAAATCCCATAAAAAGTTTAGCAATGTGAAATGTAAGTAAAATGTTTAGGAGTTTAGTCGTCTGAGGCATGCCAAAAAAGCTATTTTAAATTGAATAATGGATTTTTTTTTTTGCCCCTTTCTCTACTAAGATGGAACCACAGTGCCTCGTAGATTCTTTAGATTCTAAAAGCAGCATATCACATGTGTGAACTTGTTTCTGTGGTGGACATTTCTGGTGGCATGAAAGGCTGCTAGTTTTTTAGTGGGGCTTTGTATAGGAAAGAGCTCCTTAGGACATCCAGTTTGCAGTGAAGCTGCCATAATGCTTGGACCATGAGACTTACCAGTTTTTATTCTGTCTTTGGTAGGATGAGATGCTATGAGAAGTTCATGGCTAACCACAAAGAGAATCATCTAGGGTTATGTTTTTTGGTCATGTCTTCTATTCGGCATTAAAAATAGCCCCTAGAAAGCCCTGGTGGAAGCAGAGTATCTAATCTTGGGACCTCAAGTGATTGTGAAGCTGTAACTGTTCTTCATGGGCTAGAATCTCCCAGATCCACTAAGTCATAAAGCCTGATGGGCTCTACAGCAACTGAGTGCAAAACTGAAGCAATATATCTGGGATTAGGCACAAGCCAGACCAAAGGCACAAATAATTTACGAGATCAGAAATTCCAGACCCCATGTTACCCACTACTGTCATGTTCGTTCTCCTTGGCTCTTACCTATTGCTGCATGGGTAGGGGATGCCCCCTCATTTTTAGCAGAAGGAAGAGAAAAACTTCTAATTTAGTCTATAGACAAGATGGCTTAATATATAGGTTCAAGACAAAAATAAACTTTTGCTTTGTGTCAGACTCATTCAAGGTTTCCTGGAAACCTAGCTGTAACAGAATTTTAGCACTGCACCTTGTCATTCACTTTGTGTAAAAAGAAAAATCATCTGGAGTAAGAACATGCGTAAAATTGAGGGAAGAGAGAAACAAAGGATGGATCTGCCAGGGCCCTGCAAGTAGAAATAGTGAAAGGTCAAGAACCAGAAAAATGTAAGAAAGAGGTATATTGATGGATTCATAGGGTTGAAATAAACTGTCAATAGCTTTATACTAAAAGGAAAGGTAAAAAAAAGAAGTATCTACCACGGAAGAAGTTATTTGATTTGACTTTCTGACCATCAGGTTTCTGTAAGCACCCCTTTCTGGAACATACTGAGGGATCTAGCAGTAAGGGGTTGGGTATAACAATACTTCAGGAAAAAGGCACCTTCTTTTTCTGTAAATAATGCACTTTACAGTAAAAGAATTGTAGCAATAGACAGAAAACCTTGGAATACACTGGCTTTATCACATATTGGATCACCCAGAAGGTGCTAGCCAGTTAGAATATTGGAACAGTCTTTTGACAGTGTAGCTAAGAAAGTTGCTTGGAATTGATCCTGGTAGAATAAGGTGCCATAATCTAGAAAAAGAATATATCCAAAATTAATAATCATTTTATGATGCAATGTTCCAGTAGTTTGAATAAATTGGGTATGGAAACCAAAAGATGGAAATAGAAATAAACCCACTTGTCATTTGCAGTGAGTGCCTTGGAGAATGCGTACTTCCCATTTCTACAATTCTGTGGACTTTGGGTCTATAAATCCTGCTTCCCAGAGGGAGAGCATTTCCACCAGAGGACACTATCAAATGTTCATTAAGAAGTTCTGAGGGCTGCTTTACCTCCTTGGGCTTCTTGTGCTGAAAAAACCTAGTTAAAGAAATAAGTCAATATAATGACAGGTTAATTGGCCCCAATTATTAAGATGAAATAGGACTACTGTCAAAAATAAGAAAGGGGAAGAATATGTTTGACAATTATATAGTTCAATATGGTACTTCTTGCTACTTCCTGACCAGCTTTGATAATAAATGGAAGATGTGCAACAGCAATCTGAGGGGGAATGGTGACCAATGATGCATATCCCTGACCAAATAAGCCTTACAGACCAGAAGAGATGCTATCTTGGGGAAATGGGTATCTAAAATAGGCATAGAGAGTGAAAATATTGACACCAGTTGTGTCCTCTAGATTAGCTGCTGCCATGGGCCTGTGGATCCTCTCATTAACTTTCTTCCTTTAAATTTTTTCAGGAAAAAAGACCAACTAGAGTCCCAGAGAAACTGTTTGCAAATGGGGTAAACTTTATACATGAAGTAGATTAAAACAGAGCAAAAACTTGGCAGGAATAAATTCTGTGGGGTTTCACCTAGATTCCCCTTTCACAATTGTTTGCTAGAGATGTCATAACAAAATACCACAAACTAGGAGACCTAAACAACATAAATGTATATTCTCATACTTCTGGAGCCTACAAATTCAAGATCAAGGTGTCAGCAGATTTGGTATCTTCTGAGGTTTCTCTCCTTCACTTGCAGTTGGCTGCCTTCTTGCTGTGTCCTCATGCAGTCTTTCCACCGTGCGCCTGGTGTCTCTTTGTAGGTCCAAATTTTCTCTTCATATAAGAACACCAGTCACATTGTATTAGAACCTTCCCTTAAAGCCTAATTTTAATTTTAATTTTTAAAGGCCTATCTCAAAGTATAATCACATTTGAGATACTGGGTAGTTAGGGTTTCAATGCATAAATTTGGGGAAAACACAATTCAGGCCAAAACAATGACTATTATGGCTCTCAATGAGGCTCTCATTCCCCCAAACTTATAGGAGTTTTGTCTGTTGAGGTCTTCTACAGGAAATGCTCTTACCTGAAGAGACACCTGACCCAAGTCATGTCTGTTGTTGTGGACATTTTGCAATCAATGACTTGTCACTGCAAGAATACAAGGGCATAGAACTCTTATCTTAATTTGGGTAAATTTTAAAGAGTTAGCTTCTAAATGTTCCAAAGTTGTTAGGCTAAGGCCTTTGTTTTTTTCTTTGCAAATATATTACAATTCAATCACTATATTGTCAGTTGGGCTTCTGTCACTCCCTTAATGATTATATCCTTAAGACCACTCCCCTAAAACTCATATATATGTAATGTGGCTTGGTACACTCAGTCAATTAAAAAAAAAAAGAGAACCATTGCCAGAACCTCAGATTCTCCCAAAATATGGTTTGCAGTCAATTGCCATCTTCATAGATGCTTTTTACTTGTTTGTGAACTTTATTAAAGCAGTTTTCATTAATATATTATTTTTGCCTGGATATTTAATCTCGGCATTATGATTTTAAATGTATTGATGTTGTCGAATGTGGGAATAGTTTAAACTAACATGTAATAGTCAATTGTATGACTATACCATGGCACATTTTTTACTGTTTATGAATATTTGTATTATTTTAAGTTTGGGTCTACTATGAATGATTATACCATTAACATTTTTTGTGTGTCTTTTGCATGTCATAATACAAATGTATACACATTTACATTTGTATGTATTTCTATTATGTGCACACATTTATATTATGTATACATAGATATAAAAAGCATATGTATTAAGTATATAACTCAGAATGTATTTTCTGGTTCCGAGGATATGTATTTATTTATCTTTAGTAAACACCATCAAAAAATTGTAGACATTACATAAATATTTATCAACCTCCCCCAGCAATATAAGAGAGTATATCTTTCTTCATACTTGCCAGAACTTGCTATAATGAGTCTTCTTAATTTTACCCAGTCTGGTATGTGTACTGATATTCATTAAAAGATTAACAATTTTTCTATTGCAGAATGCCTATTCTAGTGTCACCATTTTTCTTCAGTTTTTCTGTATTATTGCTTTTAGGAGTACTTTATATAATCTGAACACAAGATGTTTGTTGATTATATGCAGTATATGTATTTATTTATCTTTTCTCAGTCTATGGTCTGCCTTGTACTCTGTTGGTTGTATCTTTTGATGAACAAAATCTCCTTAAAAAGTTTATTATTTCATTTACAATCAGTGTTTTTTACATCCTCATTGATTCTTCTATTTTATTGAGATGTTTTATTTTGTTATTTTTTGTGGAGGTTTTCCTGATACACATTAGAAATTTAGATTTTCAATCTGTCTGTAATTGATTTTTTGTTTGGTATGAAGATATTCATTTTTTTTCTGTATGTATGTTTAATTGATCCTAGACCATTTATAGAAAAGACTGGTGATTCCTCACCGCTCTGCAGTTTCAACTTTGTCTCACATCACGTGTTCATATACTGTGAATCTGTTTCTTGTCTATATTCTGCTCAAATGACCTATTTGTCTCTACTTATACCTTTATCAAGCTGTATAAATTACTGTAGTTTTTAAGTTTTAATATCTGATAGTGTAAATTATTCAACTTAATTATGTATTATCTAAAGCAAAATGTTAAACAGATGGAACAGAATTAAAAATATATACTTCATTTAATTTTGAACTTTCATATTAGCAGAGGAGTTGCAATCTATTTGAAAATCAAAATGATATTTCTTGGCAATAGGGCAGACGAGTCAGTCAGTGAAATTCTTTCCCAGTACTGTCACTTCAAAATGCTGAGTAAAATGATTACAAACTTTTTATGAATATTTGAGTTAGTCAGAAAGTTTATGAACTATTCAAAAGCCTGAAATGACAAGAAAGAAATGACAATGACAAACCCATCGTGATAATATCCAGCTTTGAGAATAATATCTGTCGTGGGTGTTTTCTAAGAATTTCTGATTGTAGACACACTTACATAACGTTGTATTTTCAAGATAATATCTTAATAGGTAATCTAGGTGGAGGAAGCAAACCCAAACTGTGGGGCAGTGTAGATACTGGTCTTTGCTCTAGCTTTGGGATGAAAAAATAAATTTAAAAAAATCTTTAGAATCTTTTGCCAAAAGTATGTACTTAAATTGGTTAAATACTGAATTTCACATTATCAGAACAATACCCAAACTTCTGTGATAAAAATTTAATTTATAGAAATTTTTTGATTTTTTTTAAAATATATACTCTTATTTTAACTTAGTTTTTTCATGGTGATTATTGACATTAAGCATCTTTTCACACTTATTGGTGCTTACTATACAGTAAGGACTAAAGTCTGACCTTTTTTATTTTTTCTCTTGCCCAAATTCTTGCATGTGGGGTCTGGGGGAGTCATGTCCTACAAATCCATAAAGTTTCATCAGAAGGGTTTTATTTAATCCTATACAATATGGCCTGCTTTCCAACCTGACTCTGGCATAACATCACATAACAAATAAGGAAATAAATTAAAATATTTTAGCCCTATATATATTTCCTTGTCATATCTTGAAATTGCCCTGCAAAGCTGTCTCTAGTGGGAAAAACATACATTCTGTTGAGAGTCTCCTTTTCCTTTTTTTTTCTTTTTTATCTTTCCAGATCCAGGAGATACTCAACTAAGAGTCAGTCACCTTTTCAAATCAAATAAGAAACATTTCACAACCTATTCCCTCTGAAGCCTGGTATCTGAAGGCTTCCTCTGCACAATAAAACTGCTCTCCACAATCTTTTATCCTAACCCAAATGTTTCCATTTTACTGATCCTGGGTCTTTAGATAAACTCAAGCAATTGTCAACCAGAAAATTTTTAAATTCACCTATAGCCTGGAAGTCCCTACTATGAGTTGTCCCACCTTCCTGAACCAAGCCAATATATATCTCAAATATATTTGACTGATGTGTCATGTCTCCCCAAAATGTATAAAACCAGGCTGCGCCCTGACCACCTTGGGCACATTTTCTCAGGATCTCCTGAGGGCTGTGTCACAGACCATGCTCACTTATATTTGGCTCAGAATAAATATCTTCAAATATTTTACAGAGTATGACTCTTTTCGTCAACAAAAGACATAGATATGGATATATAATACATAGATATAAATTCGACAAATATACAAAAATACTTCTTCACTTATGATGTAGTTATGTTCTGATAAATCGATTATATTTTGAAAATATTATAAATTGAATGAATTTAATACACCTAACCTACACAACACCATAGCTTAGCCTAGCCTACGTTAAACATGCTTAGAACACATGCTTTAGGCTGGAAACAGTGGCTCATGCCTGTAATCCCAGCATTTTGGGAGGCCAAGGCGATTGGATAACCTGAAGTCAGCAGTTCAAGACCAGGCTGGCCGACATGATGAAACCCCATCTCTACTAAAAATACAAAAATTAGCAGGGTATGGTTATGGGCACCTGTAATCCCAGCTACTTGGGAAGCTGAAGCAGGAGAATCCCTTGAACCTGGGAGGCAGGTTTGCAGTGACCCAAGATTGTACCACTACACTGCAGCCTGAGTGGCAGAGCAAGATTCTGTCTCAAAAACAAACAAACAAACAAACAAAAACAAGAACACATACTGTAGCCTATAGTTGGGTGAAATATCTAACATAAAGCCAATTTTAGAATCAAATGTTGAATTTTTGTATAGTTTATTAAAAAGTACACTGTAGACATTAGATATTGACTCTAGTGATCCCCTGGGTGACTGGGAGCTGAGGTTCACTGCCTCTGTTCAGTATACCAATATTGTAATCCATTTCATTATCTCAAGAAAAAATCAAGATTCAAAATGTAAATTACGGTTTCTACTGAATATCTATTACTTTTGCACTATCATAAAGTTAAAAAAAAAACATAAATTGAACCATTGTAGGTTGGGCACCATCTGTACATGGCTAGATATATGGACAGAGAGAGAAGGAGATAGAATAGGAGAGAGAGAGATTTAAATGCCTTGTCAAAACATTTGCCCATTTTCATTTAGCGGTCGTTTTCTGGTATTAAGCTGTAATTATTCTACATACTTTATATTCTGAATACAACATTGCACATATTTTACACCAATCAGTTGCTTCTATTTCAAAAACGTTTTATTTCCTTAATAATATCATTTTAATATCAAAATATATTAATTTGGATGAACTCTAGTGTATTAATTTTTTATGGTTAATTGCTTTTGTACATTTAAAAAATCCTGGCCTACCTGAAAGTTGCAAAGACTTTTCTTGTAGAAATTTTGCCATTTACGTCTTAAGTTAAATTTGTACTTTTCAAAAATTTTACCATTGCATGTAAGTTGTTTAATTTATTGGAATAATTTGCTTATATTATCTGATTTTTATTTTAGTGTTCATTATTTTATTTGTGACATTGACAAAGTGTGATTTCTGTCTTTTTTCTGAATCAATCTAGCTGTTGTAACAATTTACACGCCTGTAATCCCAGCACTTTGGGAGGCCAAGGCAGGTGGATAACCTGAGGTCAGGAGGTCGAGACTAGCCTGACTAACATAGTGAAACCCCATCTCTACTAAAAATAAAAAAAATAGCTGGGCGTGGTGGCAGGCGCCTGTAATCCCAGCTACTCGGGAGGCTGAGGCAGGAGAATCACTTGAACCCAGGAGGCGGAGTTTGAAATGAGCCGAAATCGCGCCATTGCACTCCAGCCTGGGCAACAAGAGTGAGACTCTGTCCCTCCCCGCAAAAAATAAATAAATAAATAAATAAATAAACAATTTTATTTTCAAAACACTCAATTTAGATTATATTGATTTGTCTCTATTATTTTTGCTATATTCTATTTAATTGATTTATGCTTCTATATTATTTTTTGCTTCCAGTTATTTTGAGTTTAATTTGTTTTTCTTTTTCTCTAGAATAAAGTGAAATCAGAGTTTTTGATATTAGGTCTTCATTTTGTCAATAGAAATGTTAAAATTATTAATTTTCCTCTAAGCACTGCTTTAGTTGCATCAAAAAGAAAAACTTGATATGTTACAACAATACCATTAAGTGAAAATATGTCTAAGTCCCTTTATTTTTTCACCAATGGATTATTTATAAATGTGGGGTTTAGTTTTCAATTATTTGGGATTTTTAAAAATAACCTATCTTTTTTTACTGATTTATAAATAGAATCAGTTTTTATAACAGAGCCTATTATGTTTATTTTAATCATTTACAATTATTCAATTTGTTTTTACTTTAAGTTTTGGGATACATGTGCAGAATGTGCAGGTTTGTTACATAGTTATGCATGTGCTATAGTGGTTTGCTGCACCTATCAACCCATCATCTAGGTTATAATCCCCACATGCATATGTATTTGTCCTAATGCTCTCCCTCCCCTTTTCCCACACATCTCAACAGGCCCCAGTGTGTGATGTTCCCCTCTCTGTGTCCATGTGTTCACACTGTTCAGCTCTCACTTATGAGTGAGAACATGTGGTATTTGGTTTTCTTTTGTTGTGTGAGTTTGCTGGGAAGGATGGTTTTCAGCTTCATCCATGTCCCTGCAAAGGACATGAATTCATCCTTTTTTATGGATTCATATTATTCCATGGTGTATATGTGCCACATTTTCTTTATTCATTCTATCATTAATGGGCATTTGGGTTGGTTCCATGTCTTTGCTATTGTAAATAATGCTGCAAAAAACATATGTGTGCATATGTCTTTAGAGAAGAATGATTTCTAATCTTTGGAATATATAGCCCCAGTAGTGAGATTGCTGGGTCAAATGGTATTTCTGGTTCGAGAACCTTGAGGAATTGCCACACTGTCTTCCACAATGCTTAAACAAATTTACACCCCCCATCAACTATATAAAAGTGTTCCTATTTTTCCACATCCTTTCCAGTATCTGTTGTTTCTTGACTTTTTAACGATAACCATTCTATCTAGTGTGAGATGGTATCTCACTGTGGTTTTGATTTGCATTTCTCTAATGACCAATGATTATGAGCATTTTTTCATGTATGTTGGCCACATAAATGTCTTCTTTTGAGATTCATCTGTTCATATCTTTCACCCACTTTTTGATGGGGTTGTTTTTTTTTTTTTCTTATAAATTTGTTTCAGTTCCTTGTAGATTTGGGATATTAGGCCTTTGTCAGATGGAGAGATTTCAAAAATTCTCTTTCATTCTGTAAGTTGCCTGTTCACTCTGATGATAGTTTCTTTTGCTGTGCAAAAGCTCTTTAGTTTAATTAGATCCCACTTGTCCATGTTGGCTTTTGTTGGAATTGCTTTTGGTGTTTTAGTAACGAAGTCTTGTCCATGCTTATGTCCTGAATGGTATTGCCTGGGTTTTCTTCTAGGGTTTTTATGGTTTTAGGTCTTACATTTAAGTCTTTAATCCATCTTCAGTTAATTTTTGTATAAGGTGTAAGGAAGGGCTCCAGTTTCTGTTTTCTGTATATGATTAGCCAGTTTTCCCAGCACTATTTATTAAATAGGGAATCCTTTCCCCATTGCTTGTTTTTGTCATGTTTGTCGAAGATCAGATGGTTGTAGACGTGTGGTGTTTTTTTTTTTCTGAGGCCTCTGTTCTATTTCATTGGTCTAAATATCTGTTTTGGTACCAGATATGCTTTTGGTCAAGAGGCATCTCAAAGTGGAGACTATGTGTTTGCCTATTATGAATTTAATCATTATTACATTTAATGCTTGATGATTAGAGTGTTTAGATATTGTATTTAATGTTATTGCAAATATGATAGGTTTTGCTAGTACTATATGACTATTATTTTCTATATTTGTTTGATTATTTAATTGGACCTATATAAGTTCCATTCTTTTTCTTTTCCCATTAACTTAGAAGTTATAGATCTTTGTTTTATTTGTTTTGTTGTGGCTACTAAAATATCATTTCATGTGTATAAGAACTTGCAATGAATCTGTTTCCCTTCCTGTTCTTTGTGCTAGTGTTTTCATGCATCTGTTGCATATTTTACAAATCATCCAATTTATTGTTATTATTTTTGTTTTGAAACAGTAAAAATAAAAAACAAAAATAAAATCTTTCATATATATCCAGAGTTCCTCATGTAAGGAACTTGGAAGTCATCACTCATAGCAACAAGTGCAAAGATGAATAGGCTGTAAAACCAACAATTATTCCTAAATCCATAAGCGAAGTCGGAACATGGAATGAAAATATGTCCAAGATTGGAGAGACAGGCAGATGAATACAGGGAGTCACAGTTTACCAGAGCAAAGACTCATTAGCAGGACCTGCCTCAGGATCCAGTACTAGAATTAGGGAAACCTAAACTGTAATTAATAAATTGGTGGAGCCTTAGTATGGGCAACTCTTAGAGTTTAAAACTTCAGGGGAACCCATTCATAAGCCACCTTTCCTCTACACGTACTTTTGTGAATTTTTACCACCCGAAGCTCAACCAGTATCTCTCAGTAAATATAGGAGAAAAATCTTCTTCTGTTTCTGGAATGGAGAGGAAATATGAACCCTTTTGAAATATACTAGAGTACCTCTAGAGTACTTTGTTCTTTTTAGCAATGCCTGACCTCAGGAGAAGTTAGTTAACCTGAGCATATCCTGTGACAGTATTATCACGGTGTAACTAACCTGGGAAAAGTGAAATACACAACTCCAGCCAGCTCTAAACAATCATTAGAGTGAACCAGCAACCAACAGAATGGGAAAAAAATCTTTTCAATCTATCCATCCGACAAAGGGCTAATATCCAGAATCTACAAAGAACTAAAACAGATTTCCAAGAAAAAAAACAAACAAACCCACTCAAAAGTGGGTGAAGGATATGAACAGACACTTTTCAAAAGAAAACACACATGAGGACAACAAACATATGAAAAAATGCTCATCATCACTGATCATTAGAGAAATTCGAATCAAAACTACATTGAGATACCATCTTATGCCAGCTAGAATGGCAATCATTAAAAAATCTGGAGACAACAGATGCTGGAGAGGATGTGGAGAAATAGGAACACTTTTACACTGGTGGTAGGAGTGTAAACTAATTCAAACATTGTGGAAGACAGTGTGGTGCTTCCTCAAGGACCTAGAAATTTGACCCAGCAATCCCATTACTTGGTATATACCCAAAGGATTATAAATCATTCTATTATAAAGACACATGCACAAGTATGTTCATTGTGGCACTGTTTACAATAGCAAAGACCTGGAACCAACCCAAATGCCTATTGATGGTAGACTGGACAAGGAAAATGTGGCACATATACACCACTGAATACTATGCAGCCATAAAAAATGATGAGTTCATATCCTTTATAGGGACATGGATGAATCTGGAAACCATAATTCTCAGCAAACTGACACAAGAACAGAAAATCAAACACCACATGTTCTCACTCATAGGTGGGTGTTGAACAATGAAAACACATGGACACAGGGAGGGGGAGCATCACACACTGGGGTTTGTTGGGGGGGACTAGGGGAGGGACAGCGAGGGGTAGGGAGTTGAGGAGGGATAACATGCAGAGAAATATCAAATATAGGTGACAGAGATGGAGGCAGCAAACCACCTTGCCATGTGTGTAGCTATGCAACAATCCTGCATGTTCTGCACATGTACTCCAGAACCTAAAGTGCAATAAAACATTTTAAAAAATAATAATTTTAGTTTTAGGATATAAAATTCTCTACTGTCATATTTTTTTTCTTTAAGAAGGCTAAAAGTAAGCCTCGAATCTATTCTGTATTATAAAGTTTCTGTGGAGAATTCTGCTTAGTTTAACGGGTTTGCCTTTATAGGTGATTTGACTCCTCTCTCTGGCTGTCTTTGAATTTTGTTCTTTCACATTGACCTTGTATAGTCTGATTGCTATATGTGTTGAGGATATTCATCCTGTATAGTATCAAATAGATGGTCTCTGAGTTTCTTGTATCTGATTGTCTGAGTTTCTAGTAAGATCAAGAAAATTTTCCTGAATTATTCCCTCAAATATGTTTTCCAAACTTCTAATTTTTTCTTCTTCCTTAGGATCCCTGTAAGTCATGGGTGTGATCACTTTTCATAATCCCATATTTCTCAAAGGTTTTGTTCATTTTAGAAATTTTTTTTTATTTGTTTTTGTCTGACTGGTTAATTAAGAAGATTATTCTTCAAGCTCTGAATTTCTTTCTTCTGCTTTCTAGACTGTTGTTAAAACTTAATAT
This sequence comes from Ateles fusciceps, assembly GCA_036589455.1. Taxonomy (NCBI): domain Eukaryota; kingdom Metazoa; phylum Chordata; class Mammalia; order Primates; family Atelidae; genus Ateles; species Ateles fusciceps. The sequence continues at coordinate 7,352,641 of JAZHEH010001266.1, read as the reverse complement.
TGCATTTTGAAATTTCTTCAGTTATTATTTTATTTCCAGAAGTTATTTTAAATGTATCTCTCTTATTTCATCATCTTATTTTTGTGTAGTTTCTTTGTGTTTTCTTTCAACGTTTTCTTGCATCTCACTGAGCTTCCTTACAACCCATATCCTGAATTCTTTATCTGTCATTTCACAGTTTTCATTTTGGTTACTATTCATTACTATACTGTTGTCCTTTGGGGGATGTTACAATATTCTGATTCTTCATAGTTCTGGGGTTCTTGTGTTTCTGCCTTCTCATCTGTAGAAGAGATAACTTCTTATTTGTGGGTTTACTTTTATTTTGGTAGGGTTTCCCCAGCCCCTTCAGGATGTGACTGTTGTGTATGTTGAGTAGGGTTCTTTAGATTGGACCCTATATGCTTTTAAAGGACAAAGGCTCTGTATGAATTTCTTGGTTATAGATAGTCTTAGTGTAGTGGTTTCCTTTAATGCTTGTTGTTTGTAGGTTGTAGTAGTGATGTGCTGCATGTGTGTTCAGACTCACTCTCACTTGCAGAGATGGGGGAAGTAGAGGTCTCAGGAGTTTTGTCTCATCCCATATAGTGCTATGCACTTCTGTCAGGAGGAATTATGTTGGTTTGTGCAGTTTATCCTACACCCCACTAGGTTATGCTTGCAGATAAGAGCCAGCTTAGTGTGGTATAATGATGTCAGCAGTTGTGGCAGGCCCTGCAGTTTGATCTCCTGGCCAGTAGGTGAAGCTTGCAAGTGAGAGGCAGTTGCAGTGATGGCAGTGGAATTTTGAGGGCTTTCTGAGGCCCTGTTCTGTGCTCTGCCTGCAAGGTGTCAGAAGGGGCAAAGCTGAGCAGGGTTGGGTCCAGTGTAACCAGGCTCTCTAAGGTGAATTAGATCTTGGTATTAATCTAAGGCAAGTTCTCAGGCTGCTGAGACAACACTTTAGGAAGAAGCAGAGGCACCTCTCCTACACCACAGAGCCCACTCAGGGGAAAGTGTCATCTGCTGTTTTCAGACCAGCAGGTGTTTATATGGCCCACACAGCTCTCCTATCTGTAAATCTAGCTCCCTCCAGCATCTAGCTCAGACAACAGGCCCAACTTGTTAAGCTAGTCTCAAGCCACCTGCTCCTAGATCACCATGCTATCCCAAATGTTCTGCACCATAAGGCATCCTGCAGCAGAAACTGCAGCTATCAGGCCATACCCTCCTCAATCCTATCTCACAAAGAAAGGGGCACCTAGATCCCACACCATCACACAAACCCATTCCGCACTCTTCTCTGTGTTCCGCCAGTGGAGGCACTTCCCCCCGCTTGAGATCAGGCCATAGATCTCATCACCTTAGCCCCGGGTGGTGTGTTCATCCAGGATAAAGGGATGAATCCTGGGAAATTGAGACCATGCCACCTGATTTGTCCTTTACCATTCTTGGTCAAGCACTATCTGTGATAGAGGGGTGAACTACTCCATGGCTGCCAATAAATAAACCACACAGGTGGAGCAATGGAGGCTATGCTATGGGCCTCACCCTGTGGAAACAATTTGGCCGACAGTCTTGAGAAGCACCAATAGGTATGGGAGTGTCTGGTTCAGATGTACCTCTGTCGTGTGACAGTGGTGGTAGGGACTGTCTCGATCATGCTCACATGCGCAGGCCTTGCTCTTCTTTGCCCAGCAGACAGCAGGAGCTGCAGCCACTATGGCAGGATGCAGAGCCTTGGCAGGTGGGCACCCAGAGTTACATTTTGCTGCAGCTGCTTAGAGTACTGAGGCAAGTCCTGGTCTCCAGCAATGTCAAGCAGGCAACATTGCTTCCTCCTTCCTCAAGCACAGTGTCTTCCATTACCTAGCTGCTAAATTTCAGTGTTTTCTCTAAAAAGTGCTTTTCCAAGTATTTGGATTTACTTGATATTTTGGTTCCTCTCCATGAAAGAGGCATCACAGCTGCCTGCCTCTAGTCAGCCATCTTTCATCCTCCTCCAAATCCTAGTTTTTCTGATATTAGTATAGTTCGTGTAACGGTGTGGGCGGTTCTTTTTCTCTTTTATGGTTACTATTTATGGAAAGATATTTTTTAAATTATTTTACTTTCAATCTACTTATTTCTTTGAATTTAAAGTTAGTTTCTTGCGACAGCATATGGTTTGGTTATGTTGGTTTTATAAGAAATCAATTCTGCCAATCTCTGTCTTTTGATTGGAGAGTTTACCATCATAACTTCAATAGCAAAGGAAAACTCTGCTCTTTTAGCACCTCAATCCCCATCCCTTTTTGTTGGTGATGTTACAAAATTATATCTTTATACGTTATGTGCTAAAAAATGTATACTAATGCTTTTAATGCTTTAATTGCTTAGGTTGTGTAGAAAACAAAACATAGAATTACAAAAAAAGTTATAATAATACTAAATTTTAGACTATATCTTTAAAAAAAAGTATTTTAGCCTTTTAAATCACATAGAAAACAAAAAGTGAAGTTATGAGCCATTGTTACAATAATACTAGGTTTTATAATTTTTTTAACTTAAGTTAAATCTTCATTTCTTAATATGGTTTTAAGTTACTGCCTATTAATCTTTTGTTTCACTATACAAGACCTACTTGATTATTTATTGCAGGTTACATCTAGTGGACACAAACTTCCTGGTATTTTGTTTATCTTGGGATTTCTTAATTTCTCCCTCTCGTTTGAAAGACAATTTTTCAGAGATAGGATTTTTGATTGGCAGTATTTTTTTATTTCTTTACCAGTTTGAATATATTGCCTTATTGCCTCTGGCCTCCAATATTTCTGATGAGAAATCTGCTGAAGAGTCTACTAAGAATCTCTTGTATATAACAAGTCACTGCTTTCATGCTTCTGTTAGGATTCTCTCTTCATCTTCTGAAACTTTGATTATGTTATATCTCAAATTGGATCTCTTTGAGTTCATTTTACTTGGAATTTGTTGAGCTTCTTGGATGGTTATATTCATGCCTTTTATCAAATTTAAGATGGTTTTAGCCATTTTTCTTCTCATATCCTCTCTTCTTTCTCCTTCTCTTCTCCTTCTGATAGTCCCACAATGTATATGTTGGTCTGCTTGATGATATCCCAGAGGTTCCTTAGACTCTATTCATTTTACTTCAATCTTTATGCTTTCTGCTTCTCAGATCCAATAATTCTCATTGTCCAATATTCAAGTTTGCAGATTTTTTTGCCTGCTTACATCTGCCTTTGAATCTTCTGGCAAATTTTTCAATTCAGTTACTGTAGTTTTCAGCTCTAGAACTTTGTTTTATTTCTTGTTTAGGTTTTCTATTTATTGATATTATATTTTGTTCATACTTTCTTTTTAATTTTCTCAACATCCTCTTGTAGTTCCTTGGGTAATTTAAGGACAGTAATTTTAAAGTTTTTATCTAGTAAATCTGTCATCACATTTTTTTTTTTTCCAGGACAGGTTCAGTTGATGCTTTTTTTCCTTTGAATGGGTCATATTTTTCTGTTTCTTCATATGCCTTGTGATTTGCTATTGTCATTGGTTTTGTTGAAAACAGGACATTTGAATCTATGGTATTTTAACTCTTAAAATTAGATTCTCCCTTTTCCCTAAGATCTGCTGTTTTCGTTTTTGTTGTTGTTGTTACTGCTTTCATTTATTGTTTTTATTCGTCTTAAAAATTGTTTTAGACTTTGTACCAAGGATTATACTGAGGTTTAACTTGAGTGTCCTCATCTCTTTTTCTGAACCCGTACTTTTCTCTAGACATGCACAGTCACTTTCTAATTTTTCCTGTATGTGCACTTGCTTTTGAATCTCCTAGTCTTTCCTGTCTGGCTCCCAAACAAGGAGAAGAAAAAAAGTGAAAGGCAGGAGGTAGGTATCAGCACCTTAAATTTCCTAAAAGGGATTTGGCATGCAACAATGTGGAGGGGTGCAACAATGGCCATCTGCTTCTCTGTTTGCATGTATGTGATCAGAAGCAGCAATCAACAAAAGACAGATTTTTGAGGTTTGGAGGAGAGAGTACTTTTTGGCCACTATAACCAGGTTGGGCGTAGGTTTCTCTAGGAACACATTTGCAGGCCTGTGGTAAGAAATGGATAGCTGCCAATATGCTAGCAGGTGAAACTGAGTGAAATGTATTACAACTTACCTTAAAGGCCTTCCCCTAAAAGTTGCAAGCCTTGAGCATACTCCAGAGTTTCACAAATAGTTACACAAATAGATTTTGCTTGTTCAGTTGTCTAGATGGGGAGACAGATTCTTGGTCCTTACTAGTCTATCATCCTCTAAGAATGTTTTCCTTTCATGCCCTCATTTTTGAGGTATATAAGATTACATTTGACTTTTAAAATTTAAACCTTTGGAAACAACGCTTTATTTTCTTCTGGCTTGCATTTTTTTCTGGTATAAAAAATGTCCATGGTTATTTTTTATTTTCTCATTGTATGAAATATGACGTTTTTTTCTGTCTGCTATTATGATTTTAAACAAGTTGATTATAGTGAGTCTTGATGTTTTTAATTTTTTTCTATATGTTTATCTTCCTTGAAGTTTGTCATATTCCTTGAACCTCTAAGTTTTCAATGAATTGAAAACAAATTTGGCTATGATTCTGTCAATAATTTTTTGCCTCCCCCTTATGGGGCTCAATATTTTGAGTCATTTTTTCACCCTGTCAGTTTTTACAGGTTTTTCAGGGTTGGTGTTTTTTTTGTTTTGTTTTTGTTTTTTTGCTGTTTTTGCTATCTTTGAACTTAGTTACCTTTACGCAATATCTGAATTGCTCTTAATCATATCCATTTGAGTTTTTTCACTCAATATTAATTTCTTAGTTCAACTTTTTACATTTCTTTCCTTTCTATAGTTTTCATATTTCTCCTCATGTGTTCATATTTTTCTTTAAACTTCTGAAAACAATTGTTATACATGTTATAAAGTATTTTTCTGATAATACTCTTAATAATTATCATTTAAGAATCTCCTATTGATTTGTTTCTCTCCTACTGATTGGTTACATATTTGTACTATATTCCAGTTCTGGTAATTTTTATTGGATGGTAGGGTGATTTTGATTATTATATTGTCATGTTTCTGGATTTTATTGTCTTCTTTTAAAGAATATTGAAAAGTAACTTTAAAAGAAATCTCTTTTAAACATGTTTTGGCAGAGAGTTGATTCATTTTCAAATCAGCCTGAAACTTTTGAAGGTTACTTTTGCTTGTCTAGGGCTAGTCTAGTGAAATCTTTATTTATGTAATTGTTTAGCCCGACTGCTCATGCCAAAGCTTTGCCCTGAGGTCTCTCCATTCTGGTTGATAGGAATTCTTACATCTGCTATTTCTGTATAAGCTTTGAAAATTGTTTAGCTTGTATCTCGGAGTACATGTTCTTTGCCTGGCCTATGGGAACTTCACTCCATGAAGATATCCTTATCATTCAGCAAAGACTCAGAGTGACCTAAATGCACATATCAGAAGCCCTTTTTTTGGTAATTGCCTCTTTCTGGTATTCTGACCCATAAATTCCAGCTGTCTCAGTTACTCTCACATCTGGTCTCCGTCTCCTCAACTCAGTAGGATTTTTTTGTCATTGAATAGGTTTATTCTACAGTACTGTCCTTCAAAATAGTCTTTAGGTAGAAAATTCAGGTGAACATAAATGTTGTCTAGCTTTTTTTTTCTAAGAGATTAGAGTCCTATACTATCTGCTATCTAATGTCTGAAAGCAATTTTTTTATATAGCTAGTCAAGTTTTATAGTTGAATATTGTAGGTAGGTATGTCTTCATTCAGTTAATTTGTCAATGCCATAAATTATGAGGAACATATATGCAGAGTAAAAATAAATTCAAATACAACACAGTAAGCTGGAGTTAGCAAATATGTATGGGATGATATACATTATAAATACATGCGTGTGTGTGTGTGTGTGTGTGTATGTTTGCGTCAGTCCCATAAATACCAGATAAAAATATATTTGCAAGAATTTAAGAAACTAACAAACATAAACTATTGAAGTTATAAAAAAGGCAAGCCTATGAAAACAAACAGGAATACTTCAAAAAATAGAACTTCTAGAAATTAAACTAAAACACAAAATAAGGAAAGTATATAAGTTAAACAGGATAAGACAGAGATGGAAAATAACTGATAAGCTGCTAGTTAGATTTGACTAAATTGTATCAACAATAACTACATCTGAATAAATTACCATCAAACTGATTGAAAATATCAAAGATTTTGGAAGTGTGTCTTTAACGTATTTCTGATAAGTCTAGAAATAGATAATAGGAGAAATAGAAATATTTATGAAGCAAAATAAAATATAAAATTATAGATACATAAAATCAATACATAAAAGCAATAGTAGACACCTTTTGTGAAATGGTAGAGCAAAAAACAAAAATATCTTCAAAACAGAGAAGAGAAAGATGGTTTATCTACAATTTCTTTACCTATCTTCTGTTGAGTACATAGATTTTCCCTATTTCAATGGTATAAATCTGTAGTATAAATGGTATACATGCACATATGTGCACATGCGTCCACACGCACACATACACACACTTCCCATTGGTAATTTGTCTTCTGACTTTCCTAGGAATTTTTTTAATGGTTGTGTTTTCCTATTTTTATGTAATGTAATCTACCCATCATTTCATTTGTGGCTTTTGTTGTCTGTGACACAATAGCAAGTCCTGATCAATGATAAGGGCATATAAAAAAAATTAACTCAGGTTTCTTTCTGGTTGTTCTTTTATTTCCTTTCCACATTTAAAACTTAAGTTGACTCATAATTTATGGTATATTACATGAGATTTTTATGATTATTATCTTTTTCTGGTAGCCAACTTTTAGCTCAAATATTATTTATTATAAAGTTGACCTTTCTCCCATAGATTGGTTATGGTATTTTGCCGTGTATTAAATATCCATGCTTATTTGGCTCTATTTCTATAGTTCAGAAAACTTTGGTTCCTTCGATTCAATCAATTTAATAGCGAAAGAGTGCTGTGCTGTTTTGCTTATGGAGGCTTCGTACTATGTTTACCTTTGCTGGCTAAATTATTAATCTGCTATTATTGAATTTTCTTCAAGGTGCTACTGCTTGTACTTGTTTTCTGTTTTTAAATGCAAATTTTAGAATCAGTTGTTTGACTAGTTCTAGAAAATGTGAAGCTTTTGGTACCATTTTGATACTAAAATAATTTTACAAATTAAATGTATAAAATTCATAATATGTTTAAATATATATTAAAAAATAAAATTACAAATTAAAATTGACAAACCCACCTGACTTAGGACTTTTCTTTAAATATATACCTCTCAGTGATTGATAAATAACACAAAACAAAAACAAAACTATAAATGTAATGATATAGAACGTATGACAGTAAGAAATTATATTTGACCTAAGGAACATCTATACAATATTGCTTCCAACAAGTGTAAAAATGTATTTTTTTCAAATTCATTTGGAATATTTAGATTAATTACTTATTAGGTGTTTTAAGTGTTTCAATTTTCTAAAATGTCAATATTTTGTAACATACCTTATCTGACTAAATCAAAAGTAAACAACATTCTGAGAGATATTGGCCAGGCGTGGTGACTCGCGCCTGTAATCCCAGCACTTTGGGAGGCCAAGGCAGGCGGATCAAGAGGTCAAGAGATCGAGACCAACCTGGCCAACATGGTGAAACCCTGTCTCAAAAAAAAAAAAAAAAAAAAAAAGATCATTCTGAGAGATATTATACTCCGAGGAAAGAAGATACGTGCTATATATAAAAACTATAAAAGGGTACTATCAAGTATAAAAAGGGATCCTAAAATTAGTAAATTTTAAAAAAACTACACAGTACTTAAATGGAAAAACACCTAAACAAGAATTTCCAAGAAAAGAAAATGAATAGTGGGTTTTAAAAGACAGGAAATTATTCAGCTTTATTTCATTAAAATAAAAATGAAAAACCACAATGAACTATACTTTTGCTCTCAAAAAATTAAAGAAAGGAATAGAATCTAATATTACCAGATATGATGGCAATATAAAATTAGAAAAATTCAAATTCATATAAACCTGTGGCAGAACAACCACTCTGGAAAAAAAAATTACAAACAGTAGTTTGAAAAACTACTGAAGTTAAACATAGTATATTCTGTTGTTAAACTAGGCAGCTAAGCTAACATGAGCAGGGCTAAAAAGGCCTCCCCACCCAGGGAATGTCAGGGGACCATCAGGTGATGATCAGATGGTTGTTAGTCTGTCTCTCTGAAATAATAGCTGCTTGCAGCAGGTGCCAAAGAAAGGCAGTCTCCCAATAGATAGAAACACCAGAAGCTGGTGATCAACAGCTTCCTGATAAGATCTCAGGAGTTGGGCAGGTGAGTTCAAGCTTGCACATTAAGAGGCAAAATGGCAGAGTTTAACTGATACATGACCTTCTTCTGGGAACACTTGAATGATAAGAGGAAAAACTCCTTAAATGAGCATGTGCACAACTTCAGTAAACACACTGAACATGTGGCCCCTCCTAAGTGCTAGCAGGCCACTGCGCAAGCAGACAGCCCACCCCAAGGGAAGAATCAGGGGAGGACCAAATGCAAACCCTGGAATCATGCCAACATATAAAACCCCAAGTCAAGGGTCTCTCAAGTTGCCTGCTTGGCCCTCTTTCAATTGTACTTTACTTTCTTTCATTCCTGCTCTAAAGCTATTTAATAAACTCTTACTCCTGCTCTAAAATTTGCCTCAGTTTCTCACTCTGCCTTATGTCCCTCAGCTGAATTATTTCTCCTGAGGAGGGAAGAATTGAGTTTGCTGCAGACCCATCTGATTTACCACTGCTAACATATTTTGGAGGTTGAATGCCTCAGGCAGAAGAAGTCAGTACACCAAGATATGTTAGCAGTGGTAAATCCGGTGGGTCTACAGCACACTCAATTCTTGAATGGATGGGGCAGGTATTCTCTTGTTAGAAAATCAGCGATTCCATATTAAAACATCCCGTGAACTAGCTAATTCTGGAGAGAGTAATGAGAGTGATATGACAGAGAGGAGGATATATGCTGGTCTCAGGGGTTTTCAAGGCTCTGAGACAGGAAAAGCTGAGTGTGTGTGGAGCAGAGGTGGAAGAAAAAACTGCAGTGTTATGATCATATTGATGTTGAGGCAGGCCAGGTAGAGTCAGCAGCACAATCGGTCTCTACGTTTCCTAGAGTGATAGTAGCCATGACAGTGGCAGCTCAGTTATCAACTTTGAGTCCTAAGGTACAAGTGAGTGTGTTACTGGCAGAACATATTCATATCCATATGGGGTCTGCAGCAACCTCAGCCTCACTTGGAAAGGGCCACATGCGCAGTGTGCTTACTGAAGTTATGTGCATGTTCACTAAGGCTATTTCCCTTAGCAGCGGAGTATTACCAGAGGAAGGTGGAATACTTGTCAAACTCTGCCATTTTGCCTCTCAGTGTGCATGCTTGAGCCCACTTTCTCAGCTCCTGAGATCTTATTGGAAAGCTGCTGACCACCAGCTTCAGGTGTTTTCTATCTATTAGGAGACTGCCTTTCCCTGGCACCAGTTATGAGCAATTATTATTTTAGAGAGACAAAATAATAACTGCTTGACCATCACCTGATGGTTGCCTGACCTCCCTTGGTGGGGACTTTCCTGTCCTGCTCATGTCTGCCTAGCTGCCTACTCTAACACTATAATAGCCTCTTACACATGTGAGACAGAAAATGTGTCCAAGAATGCTGGCCAGGTACGATGGCTCATACCTGTAATCCCAGCACTTTGGGAAGCCAAGGTGGGTGGATCACTTGAGGCGAGGAGTTTGAAACCAGCCTGGCCAACTCTGTCTAATAAAAGTACAAGAAAAATTAGCTGGGTGTGGTGTGGCATGCCTGTACTACCAGCTACTTGGGAGACTGAGGCATGAGAATTGTTTGAACCTAGAAGGTGGAGATTGCAGTGAGCCAAGATCACGCCAGTGCACTCCAGCGTGGGCAACAAAGTGAGACTCTGTCTCAAAAAAAAAAAAAAAAAAAAAAAAAAAAAAAAAAGCTATTAATAGCTTTGTTCATAATGGCAGAAAAAAAGAGTTAACAAAATTTCTTAACTGAAGAAGCAGAACATTTATTGTAATATCCTAAAAATAAATTAATTCCTGCTTCAAGCATTTAAATATACCAAAAACAAAAAAATAGAAAATAAGCTAGATTTATCACAGAAGAATAAAGTTCAATTTTGTATATGTGTGTACACTACATACACACACACACAAGGTTAAACCAACTAATACAATATTAAATGTGTGTAGTGTGTGAGTATGTATGTTGTAAAACTATAGAGCAAAACATGGGAATGAGTAAAACAAAATTGGGAGCAGTGGTTACTTCTTTAAAGAAGGGTGGGCAATGTGATCAGTTAATGCACAGCAGGGAATTCAACTTTATTTGTAGTGCTGAGTCATGAGTATCTGGATTTTTGTTTTGTTCCATCTTATTATGTAACACATACCTATACATAAGCTATACCTTTTTTGCTTATATGATATTCAAATAAGAAAGTTGATAATATTAATAAAAATAAAATAAGGACTCCCTTAAATGTTACATTGTTTCCATTAATTTTGACCTTATTTTATACAAAATTCTAGCCATAAATATGCCAATTTTGTATCTGGAAAATGTTACAAATACACTTTAAAATATCTACTTTTCCTTTGTTGAAAGTAAAATGCTTGCTAGATCAAATAAATTTGAATTTTTTAGCTACATTGGTATTAAACATTTCCCTTTCATACCAATATGTAAAGTTGTTCTAAATCTGCTTTCATGAACATGCCATTTGAGCTAATTACTTTAGAGTAAATGCAGCTCTTAAATAATTGCTAAACCTTAGGAAATGCTTTCAATAATTGACTTAGTTTTCATAAGCAAAACTTGTGTTATTAAATCTAGATTAAATGCACATTTGAGACACTTAAAATGTTAACATATCAAACATTTTAGTAGTGTAATGAAAGTAACTTGTAGAATTAATGCCAAAAATAATTCAAACATTGCATTCACATTTTTTTTTACAAATTTTCTTTCATTCGAATGTGTTGCATAGTATTTCCATGTGAATTGTGTCATCTGCAATGAGTATGTTTTCCTATTAATTGATATAACCTAAATTGAAAATACTGTATTTTCTAAAGTACAAATTTCCAATTTCTGTGACTTACATGAGATAGAAAGGCTAATTTTAGAAGTGGTATAAATAGAAATAAGTGAAAAATTGAAAACCCAATGCAGAAAACTTGATATCTCTATATTCATTTATTCACAATTATCATTATTTGGTAACTTTTTTATAGTATTTTCACTGTTATTTTTATGCATAATATCCAGTTGGGAGGAAGAATGCACAGTTCTAGTCTCCCTAAAAAGTTATCTAGTGTTTACCTCTTACTGACTGTATATATATACAAATATAAAACATTTCTTTATCTTCTACCTTATTCCAAAAATAATTTAAGAAATGGATAGCTAGTTTGATGGCTTACTGGCTATAATATCTCAAGCATAATATTATCTCCTTGGCCAATCTTGGTTGCTGCTAAAGATGGAAAACTCTTGACTGTGTCTCATACTCAAACAGATTAAACTCTCTAATGTAATATCAAGAAAAAATAGATTTTTACTGAAGAAATGGAGTAGTGTTTATATTACCTTTCATATATCTACATTAAACAAGTTTCAAATGTTGCATTTCTTTCACTGAAGTTCTCTCTTGCCAGCCACCTGACTTCTTTATCTCCACTAACCTCTAAGAAACTCTTTTTATTCTTCTTAACTTAAAATTAACTTAAAATTTACAATTTTCTATTCTTCTTCACTTAAAATTAACTTAAAATTTACAATTAACTAAATAGTTGCATGATAAAATCACATGGTATTTTTCAATCATGCCCACCCCCTACTATTCTACTTCAACAGTAGTTTCTTAGAGTATTCAGAAAATACAATAGTCATGAGAGAGAGATAATTAAGGCTTAGGAAATAAAATTTCTCTCTAAATAGTGAGATTAAAAATATATATATATATATATATTTATACACACACACACAATGAATACATATATAATGAACATATATAATGTATTTACATGTTCCTGTGGATGTAAACATGCTAAGTGACATAATAGAGACATTCTAGAGATTTCTGTCGGTGAAGATAGACAACATGATTTTGATATTGAAGGACTTTGACTTTTGAAATCAAGGCACCTAGATTCCATTTCATGTCAATAACTAGTTAATAGATCTCCATTAACTATAACTTGTCCTCCCTTATGCATGGGAAATATTAACCTCATAGCTGTATTAAGTCAATTTCAGTACATTATAGTTGGCAGTATATGGAGTTTTGGAATGTATAAAATACAAGAAAACAGCCATGAGCCTCTATCTGTCATTCCTTTTCAGTGGTGTAACAAAGGAAATGTAAATGATGTCTGACTCACATATATGGCTAACAATACTAGAATAAATCAAAATCTTTTCCAGGTATGGAATTGGGCAAAATTGAATAAGTGGTTTCTTGTTTCAACTGTACCAATCCATGACATTCTTATACTCCCCCTCAATTCAATTCTTTCTCTTTCTCCCTACTGTGAGCAATAATCACACCATTTATCGCCCATCTTTCTTTTCTTGTCAAATTTTCTCTATTTCTATAGGGCTCCATCTTTGACTTTGTTTTAACTTGAAAAAGGATTCACAATTTAGAACTGTACAATAGATGAATTTCTTACTTCCTTTAATAGAGAGATGGCAATTGTGCCTAAATGGTTATATTCTAGGGTAATGTAAATTTAATGGTAGTATATGGATGAGGTAGTAAATATATTAATGTGCTATATTATCAATGGGATGGTAATATGCAGGATTATTTCTCCTTACATATTAAAATATAATTTTGAAGGTAGTTTTGAATCTTTGAATCCTGTTTCTCTAGTCTCTGATGTCTGTGCATTCAAGTAAAATTAAAATCATTGTTTCATAGATTTCTGTTCTAGAAAAAGATATATTTTTCTATGAAAATCTGTACACATTTTGGAGAATCTTTTATAATATTTTTTCCATAGGAAATATAAGCTGTAAATACATTGGATGAGTGAAAATAATCCAAGGAGGAAAGAGGTTTGTAATAGATCCTGATCTGTTTTGGAGTCGATAGAAATCCTCGGGACTGTCAGGGTTTCCACAGGGGGGTGGAAAATGGACAACAGAGTGAACAGACAAGGCTTCTGTTCTACCTCTTCGTCACCCAGAGACTTATTCTTCTGTCTAAATTGAGACCTTATATAAAATTTTATTTAAGTTTCCGAACATTTTACATGTTTGAAAACATTGAGCTCGTGGATATAAAATAGTTTTACAAATCTTCAGATTACAGCCTTCATCTTCCTGGGTGGCCTCTGCTCCTGCCTGATGCCTAGTACAGGCATCAGGCATTTATAGAATGCAGGCTCAGCAACAGGACTTTGCTCTTGGTCATTTGATCTGGTAGAGACTTTGTTCCTGAGATCCTGTTTTTATTTTCATTGCTTTTTTTTTTCTTCTTTTTAAAATTTAACAGCCTTCTTTCAAACAGGATTGGGTCCCTAAAATCATATTTTCATGATGTGACGGTTTCTTGGCCATAATGGGATGTACTATGTTAAATCTGTAAATGGAATTGCATGGCACTGACTGTGGGAAGTGTAGAAATACATGTACTAGAAAGCTGTCCCTCATGTATACATGCATCCCTATCAGAACTGAAGTTTACAGTTGCTTTGAGCAGCTCCAGGATGCAACATTCACCTTCACAGTTTAGATTTCTAGAGTTATTATGACCTTATGCCAGCAGATGGCAGTAAAATATTTTATTTCTAAGAAGGCAAACTTCTAATTAGCACAAGTTGCACAGGGTGGATTCCTACCACCAAGCACAATATGGATTGATTTTAAAAAGTTAATAATTGTTCATTAAGTGAATGGATGCCCTGCGTGCCAATTAAAAACAGCTGTGCAAAATTGTCATAAATGAAATGAAGCGAATTATTCTGATTTAATATTAGAATAAGATTGTGACGGCCTAAATTTTTTCAAGTCTTGTTTCAGTCCACGTTCCCTTGCCTGTGAAAGTCTGAAATCATTCTGTATCTATACCTTGGCAAAATATTCTGAGAAGTGAGAAACTGGCACATGTTGGCATGGATACCTAACATCCACACCGTTTCCCTCTGACAAGTTATTAACAGAAATGCTTCACTGAAACTGATGGGCTTTGCTTACTGAGGAAGCATTTGCTGCCAAAATATTTCTTTTCTGTAACAGGGCCAACTGAAATGGTCGATTTTGGTTCTTGCTTTAATCTCCTTTACTTCTTTATTCAATGAGATGTAAATTTCACAGACTTGGCTTATAGAGATCACCAAACATTTACTAAGTACTTACATTATTCTTTCCATCACCTTTCCCCCTATTTCTAACCTAATCCAGCTCTCATTCTTTTATGTATCTCTCTCAAAGGATTTTAAACTGACCTCTATGTCTCTAGCTCTTCTTTTTCCCTCCAGTGTGTCAAATGCTGATAAATTATTATTATTTTTTTTATATATGGCCCTGTGATTTTTGGTGATTTCCCTCACCTGTTAATTTGGTATGTGGAATGGTTCTAGAATCACCTTGAAATCTAGTATGTCTTAAATGTCTGTAGTTTTGGTTTACTTTCTATATGCTTTTTTTTTTTCTTTCTTGTGTGTGTGTGTGTGTGTGAATTCAGAAAGATTTCAGAGTGATTCTGCCACTGGCACCATCTCCCCCAAACTCCTCTCAATTATAGTATTTTTAATTAAATTCAAGTATGTAATATATGTCTACTTACAAATACAGCATACATAGTGTAGCCATTTTATATCTATTGACATTTTATATCTATCAATTGATATTTCTACATCAGTAGCTACCCTGCATTCTTGATGCATGCAATCAGAATATTGGGAAATATATATAAAAATAGTAAAGTTAGTTATGACTGTTAGTAATTTATGATTGATAGAATTGTAGGTGGTTTTTTAAACCTCTCAACTGAGTCTTTTTAATGAATAGAAATACATAGATATACATATTTTAAAAATGCAAATTAGAATCAATATTTAGATAGTCTTATCCTGGAAAACTCTGGCAATTGGTTGGCACATCTATGGCTAAGAAAATAAAAGTTGGGTTTTTTTTGTTTGTTTTTGTTTTTGAGACTGGAGTGCAATGGTGCAATCTCGGCTTACTGCAACCTCCGCCTCCCAGGTTCAAGCAATTCTCCTGCCTCAGCCTCTCAAGTAGCAGGTGCAGGCCGCCACGCCTGGCTAATTTTTTTTTTAATTTTTATTTTTTGTATAATAGCTGATCGCAAACTCCTGAGGTCAGGCAATCTGCCTGACTCGACCTCCCAAAGTGATAGGATTACAGGTGCGAGCCATCACTCCCGGCCATGGCAGACTTTCTTATGCCTAGTCAGTCACACACGAAGGGGGGAAAAATAAAGAGAGAAGAAATGAGGAACAAAGTAAAATGAAAAACTTTACAATAAAAGCATAATACCATTACAAAACAAGTTAAAACATAAAGTAATTTTATTCAATGAACACATCTTAAGAATTCACTTGAACTTGATGCTTGGCAGTTTCTCTTTTGAATGATACACACTTAATGACAAAGATGATGTTTCTTTTTTTATATATCAAACAGTGGTATGGCTATCAATAATGATCAAAGTGTCTTTATAGTATAAATCTGCTTTATCAATTTTTAATTACTATAATCAACTTATAAACACAGGTTATTGAAGGTTTGTCTATATTTCAGGCAATAAATAGATTCTATAATCTTGAATCCTAAAGTAATTGTAGAGCTGAAAACCCACAAGAAGTGAAAGCGAATCAACCACATGTGGAGAAGTATATATGGGCCAATTTCTTGGCTGACATAGTGGTCATTACACAGGCTAAAGTGAATCATTATAGAAATACATACGTATCTTCCTCACAGAGAAAGAGTAACAAATAGGGAAACTAAATGTTTACATGAGCAAATGAAATGAGGTAGTATAAATATGCTTAATTCTTTAATCTGTGCCTCAATAAATCCTGCCTTCATTAGATATATACAGAAGTGGAGCTAAAACATTATATTTAGAGTTTGATGAAAATCTAAATAACTAAACACAAAAATAAAATAAAATGTTAACTTTAGAAAATGGGGCTAAGAGTGGAGGAACTTTTATATTTTATTTTGTTTTATAGAATTTTGCATTGTTAGTAGTTTTTTCATACACGTGTGTTATTTTTATAGTGACAAAATAATTATTCACTGATCATTATCAGATGTTACCTCTACAACAGTATATCAGGATGTTTTATTATGAAGTATATCTTTTAAAATATCTTTCCTCTTCCATTCTGATACAGTTCAATGGTATTTTTTACTTAGTTTTCCTCAAACATTTAAAGGCAGAATACTGTAAATTTAAATAACTTGAATGTTTGCATATGTTATATTGCCAAGAATTTGCTTTTTAAATAACAACTTACAAAAAGTTGTGTGGCATCAAAACTAAAAAAATGCATAAAAGCTGAAAAAATATATAGATTAACACTAACAAAGGGGGGAAAGAACCCTTTTTTAGTAAAACAAAATTTTATGTTTCCAATTGATGAAAACATTTAATAACAATTGAGCGTATTAGAGATAATATTATGAATCTATGTATTATATACTAATGTAATAGAGAAAATTTGAGGTGCAGTATGAGGGAACTTGAACTTCGCAATTTTTATGTAACCCTAATACTGTTCTAAAAGTAAGTTCATTTTTTTAAAGCCATTCAAAATCAAATTGAGAGTGGCATAACTTTTTACAGCCACTGTATTTTTCAAAAAGTTTTCCTTTCAAAAGAAATGATCTACTCTCTACTCAGAAGACTGCATTGCAATTTTAAATAGTCAAACAAATTCACTAGTCACATCTCTGAAATTTACTATGCTTCCCACCAATAAACAAAGTATGGACATATGTACAGGCATTAACCAGTTGAATCATTTCGTGGTGATCCAATCAGTTTATCCATCTTGAAATCAATGGCTGCTCATGACACAACTGATTGAGCAACAGTGATCAGTGTTGATGGTGAAAGTGTCAGAAATGATTGACTTGGCTGTATTGCAGGTTATATTAGCTGCCTATGTGGGAATTATTTCAGGCAGTAAAACTACAGACACAGTCTTATAGTCAATTAGATTTGGGGCAGTACAACTAATATTGTCATTCCCATTAGCTACTTTAAATTATCCATTCCTTTACAACCTTAAGGATGTTGTTTTAAACACTACATGTTCTCCTGGAAAAAAAGGAAGGTGGTTTTCTGTTTAGATTGAATGGTCATTTTGATTAGAGCACTGGTGTTTACCTGTTTAAAGCAATTATAGAAAACACACATTCTATTGCAGATATTGTAGTCTTAGCAGTCAAGGAACTACTGTGACCTTCAAGAATCAAAAAAACAAAAAGAGCAATAAAAAGAGAAAATACATTTTATATCAAAATCCAAGAACTATCAAGGTACTGATAATATTTTTTTAAATATGAAAAGCTCTATAACCTTCCTATGATTACTCATCATTAAAATTTAGCTGATATCTGCTCCCCATCCAAGACGAACTTTTATACAGGCTTCTATATCTGTTGTATACACATCTCATCTAGTTCACATGGACATTGAAAATGTAGTAAAAGTAATTTTTACCTTCTGTCTTGAAAGGAAGTTGACTCTATGCTGTTATACAGCCAGAACCTGGGAGGAGAAAGTGATGAAACAAGAATTAAAACTGTTTTTATTCACCCACGACTTAAGATGGCAAAATCCTGAATTTTGTCAAAATAGTGAACAATTGACTTACTCTAGGAAAAAGCATATGTCACAATATAGAATAGTAGTTTACATTTTCAAATAATAACATGCCACATTATAATAAATACATTTTATTTGTCATCTTTTATTTTATTTTCCATTACCATGAAATGCAGCTCTAAGTCCTATGAAAAGAGAAGTCACATCCTCAAGCAATTCCTTCAGTTTTTACTAGATGGAGCCAAAGTATAAAAAATATGTCCATGTTGAGATACACATTCTAAGGAATCTTAAGTAAAGCTGTTTCATTAGGGTAATAAAGCAATGGAAAATTATAAGAAGCTAAGAGTTTATTTCTAAGGCCATTTAGTAGAATCATTTGAATTTGAATCATAATTCATTCACATACTTTTTTGTGAAAAATTCTATATATTTAAAACAACGTATTCTCATGGAATGTTTCTATGCTCATTTACAAATTATTGGTATTTTTCTCATATGTATATATTTTAAAGTCAGTAATAACCATTTGGAACATATACAACAAAATGCAGTTTACTCAATAATTTTTTTAGGTATTATTTTTACTTTTGTTCAGAAAAAGAAAGAGGGGATAAGAAAATGACCAGTGAAAGAAATGATGAAGTGTGCTACCAAATCAAAGAATAGTTTCTAATAACTTAAAAAGTTAAAGATAAGGAAAAAATGTTAACATAATTTGCTTGAAATATTCAGTTACATGTTATTTCTTTTTAATTGCTTCCTGTATCAGATTGCTAAATTTTCTATGTCATGGCTAGCTAACAGTGTAGACTCCCTTTATTGTTCAGATAATTTCTAACTAGCTGAATGGTGAACCAAACAAATCCAAAAAACAAAACAAAGCAAAAGAAAAGGAACAAACATTTTCTGTTTTAATTTTGCTATTTTAGGTATAATCTTATTTCAAAATCTTAGAAAGTCACAAGAATTTTTGAATACATAAATAAAACTGAAAGTAAATTCTTTTTCTTGAGATTTTTTAAAACTTCTTTCTAAGGATACAAGCATACAAAATCAATCACAAAGAAAATGAATGTACTGATAAATTAATTCATTTAAATAATAGAATTTGTGCTTTCAAAAATGATATTCGTCAGTATATAAGTTATTTGCAACTTCATAACACTGTTGAATTTATTTCATATACATGAAGGAGGCACTGTTGAGATCTTTGACAAACAATTGAATCCTAAGGTGATGATGGCAGGAGCCTTCTTTGACTAAGTTGTTCATATTTATACAATTTACTTTGTTAGTTACTTTAGCTATTCTTCTTCTTCTCTGGCTAGATATTACCAATATTCTCAGATAACATAAAAAAAAAAAAACAGCAGTTGGAGTAAGGAAACATTTTCCCATAAACCAATTTCTTTGCCAATCTTAAAGCCAAATGTGTTAGATGAATAATTCTATTATCTGTAATTCTACTAAATCAACCATTTGAGTACTTTAGTAATGTATAAGCATGCCTTTTACAGACAAGTTAGGCCTATTGCTTTAGTCCCAAGAGTCTATAACATATGAGATCTGTTTACTGCACAAAACTGCAACTTACCAATATGATCAGGTTAGTCAAATAACAGCTGAGGTCAGGTTTAAAAAAGAACACAAATTTAAATATCTTTTTGGCAATGTGATGAAAAACATCTAGTTGCTTTATTGATTTTTCTACTTCTTAATTGGTTAAATCAAGATTGTGTTGTTATAACCATAGAGACATTCAGGTGAAATAAATAGTAAATATAGCAGTAATTAGGCACCACGTGGATAGAGCAGCAAGAGAGAACCTGTGGTTTATCAAAATGATTCAATATATATTAAAATTTATATTGTGATTTTAGAGAGTGAATTTGACTGCAGTAAATATTTGTAAAATATGTTAGTGAACTAATTATCAGCCAGTTTTTCATTCTTGTGAGCAACTTGTGGAAATAAACTGGCATGTATTAAAGCAAAAAAAAACCCTTGATTAAGCCAAAAAAAAAAAGTTCAGATTTATAAATCTGGCAGGTTATCAGGATGATAAAGTCTAATAACTTCAAATAAATAAGTTTCTTCCAAAGAAATTAAAATTCTTCACATGTATTATTTTATTATTCAAAGTCTTATGGATCTACAGCTATTATTGTAGCTCAGGCCAAAAAAAAAGTAAGAAAATTCATAAAACCAGATAGTTTATCAATAAAATTATATATTTTGCTTGAAATAAGAATAACAAGTATAGAAAGAAAGCAAAGGAAGAAAAAGAAGAGAGAGAGCACACAAAAGAGAGTATGTGCAAGCAGAAGAAAAGGAAAAAAGTGTAAAAAGTTGGAGGAAGAATTTAAAACGTATTATAAGGTGTCTTGATTTTAATTAATTATTGAATGCATATTTTCTTTACCAATATACAATTTAGTTTATAAATGTTTTCAAAGAAAATATTTATTATAAAATGCAACAGGTATGCTCCTAACACTGCTATTGAACCACTAGCATATCTCTTTTTATTGTATTGGTCTATGTTTTTTATCTGGGATTAGAAGCTGTAATTACCAAGTATTGCTCTCAAGTCACATTATTAGGTAGAGATTATACCTGCCTTGTTTATGTTTTTGTGTTGTTTGGTTTGTTATTAAAAACAAATTCCTACAGCCAAGTACAGATTTATATATATGATAAATAATTTGGATTTGCAGTCACCTATTCTTCACTAATAATCCTGAATTATAATTATTATGCAACTACTGAAAATAAGTAGGTAAATAATCACAATGTACTAAAAGTAATTTCATTTGATAATACTTAACAGGAGAAAAATATGCTACTTATTTTAATATTGTATAGTTACTATGATGGAGAAGATGAAAGATATATAATAAAACTTACAGAACAAAAAAAATAAAGTGAATGCCAAATGATCCTTAGTTATTTGAAGAAGATATAATGCTGACTTTTTAATTTATTTATCAGAAAGAAAGTCTTAGTATCAGTTTATCACTATTAAAATAGGGGATGTTTTAATTTTTCTGCATATAAACTAAAAATATATGTCAGTTTTCGTGGTATCAGGAAGCACCTTTTCCTGTTCTAAAAAGCTTATATATTGGACAACTGAGAAAATCTTGTAATATTATCTGAAATTTTAGGGATTGGAATATAAACTTTGTTTTCTCCATGAAAGGTTAACAAAAAAAAAGGCAAAACTTAAGTACACATTATTGGGTGGGGAGAAAGTGGGCGATGCAACATTTTTATACCATAACATTTTTTTTATCATTTTGGAGGTCATATGTCTACTGAAAACACTTTAAAATATAGGTGATATAAAATGGATATGAAGCAATATTTTGAATGTTACACATTTTTATCCTGCACTGAGATATTTTCCCTTACTCTGTTCCCTGTCTATAGATGATATTCTTAAAGTATTAAGGATAATCTATCAAAACACACATTTTGTTAAGTATCTACTGAAGAGTTCAAAGTCTTGGAATGCAGCCACAAAGACCAGTAAGTAGAACAAAGTAAACTCTTCCTGTTGCTGAACTCTTTAACAGTTTTATTTATCAGCTACTTAGCAGTCCCAGAAGTTGTAGCTGGAAAATATATTAGTGATTACTTTGTCTGATTCACACATTTTTTTTCAGAGGACACTGAAGCCCAAGAACTTGTCTCTTAAATTTATCTTTAGGATTATCTTTACTAATCCTAAAATCTATTTCCACTGATTTCAGTTCTTATTCTTAAATCACTTTTGCCCAAATTTCAGGCAAGCACTTACAATTGAAATGTACATTATGGCACATGTATATTTCTCTCAATAAAGGTATAAGATGTTTTCAAGTTTTTACAGGACTATGTGGTAAGTAATCATTGCCGTGGAGAAACATGAACTACGATCTTAAAAAACTTTGACCTCCATTTTTTAGAAGAGCTGGTTTTATGCTGGAAGCAAAAAGTGGAGACGGGTAAAAGCTGAACCAAAGACTGTTTTTGAAAAGCAAAGATTAAATAAAAGATATGCTTTCAGTAGAATTGATTGTAAATATCTATTGAATGAGCAAATACCAGAGATGCTATAAACTCAGGTCACAGACTGATGGAGAATCATAGGATGCTTTACTATCGAACATGAACTTCCCACATAAAAAGAAGGCTGCATAAAAAAAGCAAAAAAGGGGAGTTCATTTTGTTATCTGTGTTATCTTGTATAGATAATTTATCTAACACTAAAACAGATATTGGGAGTGCTCTATTATTTCATAGAATATTAAGTTAAAGTGCTATATAATAACCAAACACTTGCCTTCTAACCTTAACCAGGATTTCAGTTAAAAGATCAGTTTAGAATCTCATCACTAGATGGCATTGTTACACTTGAATACAGTTTAAATAATACAATGACCAAATGAGCTAGTTAAATTAGTAGACAATTATCCCAGTTCTCCTCTCCCTTTTATGTGTTGAAACTGGTTACTTAGCCTGCAGTATAAATTCTATAGGATGCCCCATTCAGTCAGGGCTGCTTTTTCACAAGCTCTCTCTTCCCAGCTTTCACCTCAATCTGTCATACAGATTTGACACCACATCGTTCCAACAGTACTCAGAAATGACATGTATATAATGTGGAATATTGTGCACATTTACAGCCGGGGCTCTTTCTCTTAAACATCGCTGGCTATATCTTGGCTTCTGGATTCTGCCTAGCTCAGTGTTCTTCACTTTTCACATGTAAATGGATGCCTAACCCAAACTTTTATTATTATTATCTTGAAGCAAAACCAGAGGACAGCATACCTGATTTCTGTCATTTTTCTGTTAGTATTTCCAAGTTTCCACTGAGCTTCCTGTAAGCTAATGAAGGCCTTGGGATAGACAGGGCAATGCTAACACATGATATTTTTATGATTTAGTTCCATTAATGCTGCACATTAAAATCAAATTAAGTGGCATTCTATTGAAAGAGATTCTTGTTTATTTCTTTATTTATTTCCTTAAGATCAACAAGACCAGTTCAATAAGCCTAGCAACCCATTTTCCACCCCCAGAATAGGCCTTAGCTTTGTTTTCTCATGTTATCATAATCTAGCACTTTTCCTGTTCTAAGTGAAAACCCACTGAAGAAGCAAAAGCATTCCATTATAAGTGTTATCAAAAAGCCATACCATGCTATTTTTAAATGAATACAAATCCAAAATGCATTGTAAAGTGTACCCAGCCCACACTTAGGTGATATCATCCACGCACTCTGTGTGTGATTACTGTACATCATATCTGCATATTTCAGAAGAAGTACAATGCATTGTGGGTGGTGGTTTCTATTTACAAGAAGGGATGCTGGAAATACCCACACCACAAAGTGATATTTTTGTTTTATTAAAATAATAGGGCACAGTTGTTTTGGCAGACTGCAATACAGCTGAAGTATATACTTTCTGACTAGGTTTGTTACTTTATTCCTTTTCAAATGCCCTCCTCCATCCCCAAATCAGTATTTTCCCATGAATCTGGAAAACAAGCTCTTTACATTCTTCTAACAGAAACATTCTGAACACATACTTTCAATTTCTATGAAGAGAACATTAAAACCACAGGACAGAGTGAGCAATAATATAAACCACCTAATTAATTAATAGTTCACTATAAGCTTAAGTAATGAACTACATGTAAACATTACAGAACTTTTAAATCCACAAAACTAAGATTACACATAAAAATTTGATTTAGCTATGAATATGCACTAAGCAGAAGAATTTCTGCAAGAATTTATAATGCAAACTTCTGTTAGACTGCTGTCTAACAGGCAAGAGGAAACTGGAAAAAAAGGACTGGCTGAGTTAGTCTACAATGATCAGTTACCTGAAGGAAAAGGCAGATCCTAGTAGCTACAATTCTCAACACTGATAGTACTATAATGTTCAATAATATATTTAATTACATACATTTAACAGATTTTAGATAACTTTCTTGACAAAGTACCTAGGGTCAAGATTTTTAAGCTCAAATTTGAATGTCTTTTTACCTTGTAAATAATGTGTTATTAATTTATTCAGAAATTTGTTCACATATTAGTAAGTTCACAGGCTTACTAAGACGTTAAAAGCAAAACAATTTTCTCCAGGACAACATTTTCAAATAATTCCTCTTGTTTACATTCTCATATTCCTTTTAATGCATTTGAAGATCACAAAGTAAAATGCTTCCTGATTCAGAATTTGTCTGTATTCAAATTTATATTTCCTGAGAGAGCACATGTAACTACTGAAACTGAATGAGAGAACTATTTTGATATTGTTTATTTGTATGGTTTCATAATTTATAATGTAGCTTAATGAATACTGATGTTGAAAATGAAACCCAGTTTCATTCCACTAGCCAGTGTTCTGATCAATTCTTTTACATGAAGCAAATTGAAGTTTTTTAGTACAGTATTCCAAAGTCAATTTATATACATGTCATTTCTTGATATAATTTATAAGTATTCATTTTCTGTGTAGAAAAAAAGGAAGTTTTCTCTTTGAAGAAATGAAAGATTATCTACATAAAAACATTGGTCTGCTGAAGGATATTTCCACTGTTATTGTTCTGCCCTGAACATCTTAAAGAATTGCTATGGATGTGATTTAAGTTCTTACAGTATAGATACTCTACAGTGTATTTCTCAAATGGGCATCTCCTGAGCTTCCTCATTAGTGCTCTCCCTCTCTCTCACAGGCACACACACACACTTACATACAGACACTTAGACTCACATACACTGGCTTTAGCTCTTTACTTCTTTATCAATTTTAAATTTACCCCTGAAGCTCGAAAGAGATATACATTCCATGAAATCTTGTAAATAGAGCTATTTATATCAGCACCCTTAGGGAAAATAGAGTGCCTTCACATGGCATAGAACTTTGTCTGAAAAAGTTTACATGTAATATAACTTTCTTTATTTTTTAATATAATGTTTAGTATTAATGTCAACTTAACTTGGTTAAACTAATTTTGTCCATTACAGTGACACATTTTTAATCTTTTAAACATATTTTAAATGAGAAGCTGAAATAAACAACCCAGACCACCATTTACATTGTTTGATTATTAATTCTGTATTCACTTCTCACAGAGTTTTTAAAAATAAATTCCTGATGCCAAATAATTCTGTACAATCATCATAATAACCAATGGTCAGTTTATTTGCAGTATACCTGTTTACAATTGTGTTTTAATATTGTCTTAAAGTAAGACAGTGTGCTTTAAGACAAATTCAAAAGTGAGTAGATGGCTTTAGAAATGTAGATTCTTTCAGCACGATTGTAAATTTTTTTAAAAAATATGTTGTCTTGTAAATTACAGGGGTTCATATGTAAGCATTGTTCAATTTTATTTGTCTGAATTGCCTTGATGATGTTTTCTCTCAAAAAAGGATTGGGTTAAGATAGACATAATCTTTAATTATTAGGCTTATAAATTTATTTCACTAAAAAACTTACAATGCATTAATAGTGTTATTGATTTTATAAAACGAGTTCATTTTGCATTAACACAAGGTTCTCTTGAGTGATAACTGGTGGGAAGTAAGTAGTTGCTTTATAGGAACAAATGTCTGAGGGTGGGAAAGCACAGTGAAAGAATATTGGGACAAAAATCTGAAAGCCTAGCTCCTATCTCTGCCATTTTTATTATCTATGTCACCTTTGGAAAGCTTCTAGCATCACAGATCTCTATTTTGCTCATCTGTAGAATGATGCTACCAAAACTTGCCTGGAGTTTACTACTATGTAAGGGAATAATTATTTTTATAGTCAATTCTTATAAATTCAAGGTGATATTACCCTACACATCTTTCTGATGGGATAAATGCTTCTCATGAATATAAGAAGTTCAGTTTTATCTGCTTTAAAAATTTGGCAGTATTTAACAATCAGGTATACAATCTGGCAGTTTTCAAGGATTGCCTTCTCTTTTACACAAAAAATAATTTGACATTTTAGTAAAAATGGAAAGCATTTAGAATCTGAAGATCAAGGTGACAATAATTAGAGGTATTTTATTCTCAGGATACCTCACACACACAGGTCTTTACAGAAATGTTTGTTAATATCAATATATTTCTTTATAAAGAAATCTACATTTTTAAGGAAAATATATATCTATGTATCTACAAAATATATGTACAGATATATTTATAGATAGATATAATACAGACACATACATACACACATGCAAAATCATCCTATTTCGATGAGATGGAGAAAACTGAAAATGACTGCTCTGGGATCAGATACTTAGTCTTCATTTTATTTCATTTTAAATATCAGATTTGAAATTAATCCAAGGACCACCATGGAACAGAAAAAACGTGTGTGTCAACATCATCTTTGAAAACTAAACTTTGCCAGGCACAAGCCCTATTTTAGTCCTCAATTCAATTTTATGCAGATAATGAGATTAATTTGCAGGCTTCATTTCAATATTGTCTTTATTTTTAAAAAGCCCATTGACGGTGTCAAAGATTTTGATTAGATAATTTGATCACATTTCTCAAGCCAGATACAAATTAAAGTTGGAGCTAAAACAGAAAATCTTACTGTTTACTATTCAGAACAATCTTCCTATTTCAGGAAATGGCAGAGCTCCAAAAGCCACATGTGTACAAATGAAAATTCATAACATGTTATTCAAACTCCTGTTGTATTTGTGCAATTTACTAATTAGATATGGTAAGTATCAGCACTGAAATATCATAGTAATAGCATTAAAAAGGCCAAAAAACTACTTTTCTCAGTTCACTTCTTTTTATGAATGACATAAAATTCTGTTTTGTAGCATAACATCTCTGTATAGCAAATATAAAACAAAACCTTAAAAGTGCAGTGAATGTTCTAACAGCAGAGCTTGTTTCTGTATGAGAAATGAATGAAAATACTCTGATAAAAGAATATTTTAATTAAGATTGGTGATATCTGGAATAAATCAACTTAGTACCCATGTATACAAACTAATTTCTTCTTCAAATCATGTGCATTACATGATTAAAATACCAAGTCATTTGACTTCATTGATCCCAACATGTAACCTTAAAAGAGAACTATTTATTCTCAGTTTGTCTCTACTTGTTGAAAATGTCTTTTCTTATCTCATTTATAGGATTGTTTGGAATTGAATTCATTACATAAATATATCAGCTATATATAGTTATGTATTGACAAGGAATTAAATTACAGGTTAATGACATTAAAAATTAGAGAGTGTATGTGTGTGTATAATTTTTGATAGGTACGAAAACACTGACTCTTCGATTTCCACAATTACCTTCAGTAGGACAGAGTATTTTGCTATTAAAAATACCAAACATGTATTGAAGATTTAGTGTACCAGACATTGTAATAAGTGTTTTACATAAACTTTCTAATTTAACCATTTTCTATTATCTAATGAGACCATTCTGTTCTGACAATCCATTTTACAGATTTATGAAACCAAGGTTTACAAAAGTAAAATAACTTCCTCAGCTCACATAATATGGTGGTGCTAGAATTTGAACTCACATACATATGATTATAGAGCCTATCATTTTAGTCATCATGATACATATACTGCCTACTATTTTTAGTCTCAGCTATTTCTCATTAACAGAAGAAATTGACTGCTGACAGGGATCATACTTGTGTAAATATTTGTTAATGACCAAGATTTGCGAGTATGGTTTTCAAGGCTGACATTGTTAGCAGTCCCATGTTTTATGCTTTTCAATGCTAAATTAAGTATCTTGAATGTGCAAATTTTAGGACTCTGGAGTCAGAACACATTTTTATGCTAGCTTAAACAGAAAACGCTTAATTCATTTTCAAAAAGGGATGAAAGGGAATAAATGTAATGGGCACCTACTGTCTCCTGCAGGTTCCCATGGCAGCATAGCAGGCTCAAGAGCCATCAGACAGTGAGAAAAAAAGAGACACAGGATGGGAGGTGCTGGATCTCTTACATGGAATCACATCAGAGAGAAAGCAGGAGCTGAGGCAGTGTGAAGTCTGGGAATCGAAGCAGAGGGACAGATCAGGAGACAGTTGGGTAGGCTTCCACAATACATTCCAGCCTCTTCACTTCTCATCTCCCTGACCCTACTTTAATGATCTAGGGACACACTTGCCCTCTGTGTTACACTTGCTACCCTCATTTATTATTTCATTGTCTTTTTTCTGACTTTCTTCCCTACTAATTTCATCCATATGAAGACACTCTTGAAAGAGCCTATGCACACAAGTACACTGTCTTCTTTTTAATCCCAACATAGCTTCTCATTGTATTCTGTTACACAAACTGAGAAAATCCATAGCACAGTGTTAACATATCATTATTTAAAAAAGAACAGATTCTTTCAGATATTTTAGGGACCATAGATTTATAGTGATGATATGTAGACAAAGCTAAAGAAATCTCATGCAAATTATTTGCATTGATAAACAATAGATATGTTTCTATAGATGAGTGAGCAAATATACACACACATACACACGTGGTTCTAAACAGGTCCTATAATTGTTAAACTGATCTTTTAAATGCTGATCAAATATATAATCTACAAACAGTTTTCAGCTTTGCTCAATCTTTCTCTGACTACTCTGCTAGTTTACAAAGGCCAAAGCTGACTGATAGCAGAAGATTCTGCATCTCTCAGTTCCGAAGTCAGCTCAGAGGGCTCACCTCCAGCTAAATTCCTTATTAATCACATGCATATTTTGCTTTGCTTTGTTCGATGTCTTAAATATTGCTCAAGAAATCAAGGGCTAAATTAGCTAACTACATTAACAGAAATCTATTTATTTAATACTTGTGGAATTGTGTGTCCATCATTTCTTCTTTCATTCATAGAGTCTTTCATTCACTCTTAATTCTCTCATTTAAAAAACATTAAACAAATAGTAGCGTAATATTGAACAGGTTGTCATTTCCACCCTTGAGGAACTTATATTCTTGTTTATTATTTTCCTGAATAGTCTGGGTATAATAACCACATGGGGCATTGGCTAAAGATAAAGATTTTCTTCCCTCTCCCTCAGAGAGTCTGAGATGGGACTAGATAATCCTTATGCTTAGACATATTTGTGACACAATGTGGTATAGTGATAAATGTTTTGTTGCCCAAGATAATGGAGGCTGTGGTGTTTTAAAAATGGATGTGTAAACTGTGCTGCAATGAACATTCGTGGGGTCTGTTGGGGGGGGAAAAAGGGGAGGGATAGTGGGGGATGGGGGAGTTGGGGAAGGATAGCATGGGGAGAAATGCCAGATATAGGTGATGGGGAGGAAGGCAGCAAATCACACTGCCATGTGTGTACCTATGCAACAATCTTCCATGTTCTTCACATGTACCCCCAAATCTAAAATGCAATAAAAAAAATGGATGTGTAAAAAAACTCCTCTATCAAAACTCATTTGAATTACTACTTTTCTGGTTTTAATAGAATCAATCTAAAAACTATACTACAATACTAATTTAAGCATACATGGGAAATCATAATTTGCAGGTTGTGATATATGCACAATGATGATGGGAAAATAAACACTTCAGTGCAGCAACAAGGGCTTAAGTATTAACTATTTAATTCACTGGACAGAGTGTTTGGGATAACATCTTGAATGACCGTAGAAAAAGGATACTAGACATACCTTGAGTATCTTTTTAAGCATTGGTGAACTCACATTATCAATATTGTTCTAAAATACCCTAACAGTATTAAATTTGGCATCGATAAATATCAATTTTTTTTCAGAAATACACAATTCAAGATGCTTTCCCAAGCTTACTAAATCACATTCTCTAGTGATAAAGAGTAAAAATAAGTATTTTTAAACAGGGATTTTTGATGCCCTTGCCAGTCCCCTACTCCCACTCTTAGTTAAAAATCAATGTTCTCCTTGGGTAGTAAGGCACAGCAGTCCAGGGTAGAGAAGTGAAGTCTTCACTGACTGAAAAAAACAATATTGAATTATAAGAAAATGAGAATAGCTATTACTTTCTATACCTGTCATAATTCATATTCATTTTCATAGTATTGATGGAAAGGGATAACCGATGGCCTCATCACCATGAGTAAACGTTGTATGATCCACCCTCTGGGAGGAAAGCTCTGGTCATGTAAAACAATGACTAATTAATACATTTTATAGCACATTTTTGAATATGTTAAGATGTGTAGTCTTTAAACAGATAACTTTTCTTAGCTGAGTCAAACACTAATACTAGCTATGTTTAATATTATAGTTAATTTTGCCTCCCCCTTACACCCAGGATCTACCGTTTGAAAACGCAAAAGGTAATTTTGGAGACAGCCAACTATAACATTTTTAAATGCTATAAACCTTTTGCCAAAATATAGAATAACATTTTACCTTTTTAAGAAAAATGTAAATATAACTCTAATCACATATCACTATATGACCCATAGAGGAAAGCTTCAACATATAGTTCAAGATATTTTCTTTTTAGTGGAATGTACATAAAATAACATTTATTTAGATAAATTTATAATAACCAACTGTGAAATATTTTTCTTCCACATAATTTACCACGTGGATATTTCAAAGTTGACATAACCATTTTGTCTTAATATTTTTGAGACAGTTAAATACAGTATTCTATATGTTTTGTCAGTATGTGACACACAGTCTGTATGTTAGCACTCCAGAAAATGAGGAAATCAGAAAAGATCATATCAGGAACTCTTCTAGTTTGAGAAAAGAAAATTTTAAACAACTGCTATAGCTATATTATGGAAGGTTGAGAAATGATAAACAGATAGATAGGTATATGGATCTCTCATCTATGAACATGGCTGAGGTGGCTTGGCCTAGCACCATTAGATAGAGAAGTTAAACAAATAAAATTTACTTTCCATATTCTTCTTGAGTGCCAGTGAGTTGGATGTTTTTAATCATATGTGAATTCTCAGAGTCCTTCTAAAACCATTACTAGAATGTGAGAGGTTAATTCCACCTCCTGACCTCATAGAGCTGTGGGCCAGACCTTTGGAATTCTAAAAGGCAGTGAAGCTTCCTTCTTTCTGATTTAGTTTCACAGACTCCTGGGACATCAATTTTTAAAGGCCCAGTCAACAGATTAGAGAAATCATTCAAGTTAAATTTTCATTAGAAAAAAAAATACTTTGTAAATACCCTTTCCTATAAAAACATAAACTTAAAATATATTTAGCTGGAAGAAGTAGCAGAAGGTGTGGAGTAAAGAATTAAAAAGATTTTTGCAATGTGAATGTGGAGCCCTATGATCAAATAGTTTTTCTAGTGATTCTGTCAAACAATTAGTATCAATTACTATTTCCAAAGGCACCAAAATACATTAGAGATAATTGGCCAGAGCTCTTACAGAAAGAGTATTGGGGAGATAACTATTGACAATAAACATAAGCAAACTAAACAATGAGAAAACGTTCCATTAACTTCAATTTATAAAAAATAAGTTATGATATGTGTTGTACTTCAACCTATTTCTGAAGTGTTTACTACATTTTATGTCTAATATTCTGAGAATTTGTATCTTAAAGTTAAACATATAAGGTTTATTTTGGACCTCAAAATTGCACTGTAGAAGTTATACCTTGATGTGAGGAAAAACGAGTTCTTGTTGAATGGAATTTTTTGTCTTCTACACAGAAAATATTTCAGCCTAGCCATTTGGACCACATCCCTTCATTTACCATCCATGCCTCGATCCCCTGGAGTCACAATGTCTAAAATCACACTCAGATCACAATATCTGAAGGGGTTAGTTCACTGAATGGGAGCTGCTCTTACAGTCTTACCAGGATCAGAGTCTCAGGGTGGTGGAACAGACCACTTATGTGTGCTATTCTTGGTAAGTAAAGACATATGTTAAACTAGAATGTATATGTGTGTTTGGGTTTTTCTCTGATTGTGGTGAAGGATGTGCAGTGTTCTCTTTGCATTTGTAAGGCAGTTGGTTGGAGTCAAGGTTTTCGTTTGTGCTTCTTGATCAAAATAAAGCAAAATATCCGCAATAAGGATCAAACACACAACCCTAGCATGTGATTGAACATGAAAGTAACTGAGCTGACCTAGGCTCAGACAAAACCAGGAGACAGCTGAACCTAAAACTCCCAACAGTTTAGAAAATTAACACAATCCTTACTTACGCATTACACTGGTTTGGAAATCTTGCAGTATTTATGACAATAGACATTTTGTGTCAAAAATTGAAGCTCAGAAGAGAGGTGAACTTCCTAAAGTTTTACAAAAGTTCTTTTATCTGTTACTGTATAACATATCCCAATACTAGAGCACCTCAAAAGGACCCAATCAGCCAGTTCAGGAGGATTTGTTAAATTGATAGCAGTGGGCAGCTGCTAATCACTGAGGTAGCCTTATCAATCCAGCAAAAATAATTATAAATGAGGCACATAAAATATAGGAAAATGCACATAGCAATACAGTGCAGTGACAGCAGGATTTTAAAAATATATGGGCTTTCCAAGAGTGAGCACTAAATTTGTCTGACCATGCCCTGCTACCTGTTCCTTCCCCAGTCTTCTCCACCAAATTAAGTAGCAGTGACATGCTTCCACAGAGCAAGCAGGATTGAACCATTATTGACTCTTCTCTTTATCACACACCACATCCAACTCTATTAGCAATTCTTTAAAATATCTCTGAAATTCAACCAATTCTAACTTTCTCTTTACCACCAATCATCCCTCTCCTAGATTATTCCACCCTTAGCACCTGGTAGCCTACACTTAACACAGGAACTAGAATAACACTATTAACATATATCCCGGGTCAATTCACACATTTATTCAAAATTCTCCAGAAGTTTTTCATTTTTTAAAGAATAATACCAAATATTTCTCATGAATTAAAGGAACCTATGTTATCTTTCCTCCCACTGTCTACCACTGATGTCTGATCTCATCCCTAGCCACCCTTTCCATCCATCACTGCCTCCCCCATCTCACTGACTTCCTTGCTGTTTCTAAAGCATGAGAAGCATCCTTCCACTTCAGGGCATTTCACTTACTGTCCTTTCTGCCCAGAACTTCTCTAATATATGCTATGCCTTGATATCTTACTTCCTTTATGCCTCTGATTCAATGTTACCTTGTTTTGAGAGCCCTTTGCTAATCACACTAACTAAAGCGGCAAGCACCCAGCTCCCTATCCTGTTATCCTGCTGTATTTTACTTTATAACACTTAGTATTATCTGGTATACTACATATTACTTGCTTATTTGCTAATTTTCTGTCTCTCACCTTTAGAATTTTATCTTGTTTACTGCTATATTGCCAATGTTTGAAAAGTGCAAGGAACATAGAAAATTAAACAGCATTCGTTGAATAAATGATCAAGTGAACAAATGAATAAAAGACATGTATGTGAAAATGATGGGATGAGTTGGCGGAATGCAATTCTTATTAGTATCCTAGAGTTTTTCATATTATATTATTTACCTCTCATAACAACCCATCAAAGTAGAGAGTTTTAAGCACATTTTATAGGTGAAGAAAAACTGTAGCTCAAAGAGATTAAATAAAATTTCCAGTACCAGTTAGTTGGCGTTTGTCATACATTTTGTTCGTTCCATTCTTGACGTATAATATAGTAGTCATTTACTGTCTCCCAGTCCCTGAGATGAGTACTAGCTATGTAGTTTTTGCACTTAAGGAGTTTAAAGTCTAGTAGGGTACGCAAATAATAAATTAAGTAGACAGGCACATACCTATATAATTACATATGGCGATAAGTACCATAAAATAAATAAGTTGGATGCTGAATGCTGAAATAACATTCTCAATGGGATTTCAGGGAAGCAAAAGTTAAGCAAAAAAACTAAAAGATGACAATAAAACAGCAAACAAAAGGAGGAGAAGGACTGATGGGGCTGGTAAAAGCATTCCAATGGAAATAATAGACCTAAGGCTTTAGAATAAGAAATGGTTTTATTTGTCAGAGGAACAGAACAGAAAAAGACTAATTTTGCCAGAGTACAATTATTTAGGAAAACCAGGACATGGGACAGGGCTGGGGACACAACATGCAAGCCTATGTTAAAGAACTTGATTTTATTCCAAGAACAATGAATGGTTGTAGTCGTGGGCTTGAGGCAGGAGGGCAGGAGAGTATGTGCGACCTGATACTATTGCTGATTGCTTTGTGGAGAATGAATTAAACAGGGATTAGGAGAAGTAGTGGGGAAACTGTTTTAAAGAGGCATTTTTTTAAAGCATGCGCATACTTCTGAAAGTTCTACTAATTTTACTAAATTATACAGTACAATATTTGCTATCTTAAAAGAATAATCTAGGAATATTCTGGGCCTATTAGATGGTATATATTTACTTTAAATTTTTAAATAAATTTTCAGAAATGCTTTAAAAATCTCCACATATATGCAATAAGATGCTAACATCGAAGTTTCTGCCCACATACCAAGTTGGAACAAATGCGATATCACAAAGGAATTGTACGAATTACTGCTATGCTGCAGGTACCCCCTGTTCTCCTCAATCATATAAGGGAGAGAGGTGGTGGTACCCACCTCTTATCTCAAGCTTAGCAAGAGAGCCTCCACAGAGACCACAATGGGGGCTGGCTATGCCTCCTCTGCAGCTGTGTGCATTTGGGAAAGGACGGAGAGGGGGAACGATGTTCTCATTATTCCCGATGGTATCTCAGGATAACAGATTGGGTGCAGAGCTGCTTGGACGGCAGCATGAAAGAGAGATGTGCTGCCTTGGGGCTGACTTGTAAAGCTGTATTTTGTTCAGATAAAGCATATGCAAGAGTTTCCCATGGAAGCCTCTCACTTTACCTGATAACATCCATATAAGATGTTATATATATTGTCTCCAAAACCAAAGAGGAAGCATACCACCTATGTCTCAGAACTTAGAGGTATAAAATGAAGCCAATTCTAATTTTGTTGCCTTTTATTATCCCAAATTATGAGCAGAACCCTGTATTTTTATTGTCTTTTATCCTGTCTGTTGGCCTATATATGTCTAAACAAGGCATCTAAGAGTACTTATTAATTCTTTCTTTCTAGGTTCTGTAAACATGATCCTAAAAATATTGTGGAGCAGTGTCATATTCTGTGGCATATAAAGATGATCATGGTCCTTAAGAACTAAAGGAGGTACACAAAAATAGAAAAATTGATGTTACCTGAGGAAAGTAACATTGCTATTGATTATAATTCTATATTTTTTTAATTTACTGTATTGGTAGAGAAACAAATATCTGGTGATTTTAAATTATTACTCCTAACAATAAGAGACTTCACTTCACTGATTAGGGAACCAATGTAGAAATTCTTTCAGTTGCAAAGACTATATATTTGAAGTATACGTAAGTTTCTAAAAGAAATAAACATGAATGTGTTTGTAGACCCAACAAGCCTACCATAAGTAATCTTGAGCAAAACTCCATTAACAGCCAACCACTGAAGTTTGATATCTGGCTTTCACAGTCAGTGTCTGGCTCCCCCAGAAATCAGAAGTAACTCAAAGCCAAAAGTCTGAGTGTTTTCCTTCATCAATTCTAAACTACATAATAAAGAGCAACAGATAGATGCCTTTTAGGAAGACTAATAGAAAGTTTATGGAACACAACTGTGATGCTATTTTGATGTCCATTACCCAGCCTCTTCATTTAAGGTATTCTTGTCATTTAAACTGATTCAGGTCTTTTAATTGAGAACACTGTATTGGGTAGACATACCAAAATCAGGAAGCCCTTTCTAGCCTACAGAGAGTATCCAGTAAAGTGTTCAAAAATAAAACTAAAAATGAATCTCACGTATTTTCTCTGATTAGTGTGTTTTTCAAGGACAATACATAAAAAATGTGTCTTTTGGGCCTCTTGTCATTAGGAGGGGATGGTTATATGGTTAAAATTGAGACATTGATTCAATTATTTCAATTTCCCTAAAACGTTTATTTCTTCTACATCTTATTAAGGAATATCTATGATATCAATCTCATTCATTATTGATCACTATTGAGTCCAGCTTTCAATAAATTGACCCAATATTTAGAACCATTCTCAGCTACTCAAGTTAGATTATTGAATACAGAATGCCTGGAGACTGTAATTTAATATTTATTTTATCATGTTATAAAATTATTTTCTTAGCTTTTTGGCCTAGCATTCATTCATACACATGGTCTTCAATGTTTTTCCTAGTTAAATAAGCAAATAAATCTTTGAAATTATTTTGGTGTGTAATCTTTCTCTTCTGAGTTTGACATTATAATTTGTCCTCTATAGGTTGCTGGGATTTGGATCTGGTTATGTCTCTTAAAAATGAAGAAATGTAGCCTTTGTGATGGCATTCACTTATAGTCCCAGCTACTTGAGAAGATGAGGCAGAAGGACCACTTGAGTCCAAGAGATGAAGTCCAGCTGAGGGAATATAGTGAAACCCTGTCTCTTAAAAAAAAGAAAATACTGAAAAAAATTTAAAAAGGAAAAGGAAAATGATACAGGCATGAAACAGTATCACCTTGAACTTACCTCTCACAAGTGAAATCATTACCAGAAATCAAGTTTCAAATGCTGCCTCAGTCAGTAGAAGAGTGTCCAATTTGGCAGGAGTTGGAAATTAAGAGTATTACAAAAATGACTAATCTCCTCATACATCCCATTTCAAGTCCCAATCAAAACCCTATAACAAAAGAGAACTGGCAAGGAGTTAAATTCAATTAGCATTGCAATTTAGTAACACATAGACTCAAACTTTCCATTTTATTATTGTCTATCTCATTCCTGCTATTGAGATATATGAGTTTTTAGTTGTTTAAGTAGTCATAGAAATTATGTATGTTTCAATCCTGTACCATATTCTGAACATTTAGATATTTCTTTTTTTTTTTTTTTTTGAGACGGAGTCTCACTCTGTCGTGCATGCTGGAGTGCAATGGCACAATCTCGGCTCACTGCAACTCCGCCTCCCAGGTTTAAGCGATTCTCCTGCCTAAGCCTCCCCCAGTAGCTGAAACTACAGGCATGTGCCACCAGGCCCGGCTTTTTTTTTTTTTTTTTTTTTTTTTCATTTTTAGTAGAGACAGGGTTTCACCATGTTAGCCAGGATGGTCTTGATCTTCTGACCTCGTGATCCACCTGCCTCGGCCTCCCAGATGCTGGGATTACAGGCATGAGCCACTGCCCCCAGCCACCTTTAACTTCTTTAAACTACAACTATGTGCAGCTTTTAATATTTACAAGACTTTCACAAGGTTCTACGGCAACAGAAACTTAAATCATTATCAGTCTAATAAAAACTTTCCTGTCTCACATATCTCTACTTTCCAGCCCTGTAGTGGTCATAAAACACATTAACCAAATGTTTAGGAGACTGCTCTTTTCTCATGTGGCCAACTTCTAGTCCATGGGAAGCACATACAAAACTTTGTGTTTAAAATTCTGAGAACGTAGGCCACCCAAATTCAGCTACCTGTTTTTGGTTTGCCCACCAGAATCAAATTAGAAAACTTACTTTTTTGGCTTTGACATTTATTGCCACTTCATTCTGTCACTTTTAATAACACAAGAGATTCTATTTAGGTTATCAGGAGTCTCATTGAATTGTTTCCTGAGGATTGAGGTGATAACTAGGCTTATTCTTACACTCCCCTTTGAAAAAGGAGAACTCAAACACATATGAAGTTCTTAAAAATCTTCTTACAAACTCTGATCCTTTAATATATTCATGAATTTGCATAGCTTAGGATCATCTAACCGGTTCTCACACATAATCTTGGAAACTCTCCCTTATGTTTAGTATGTCACTTTGATGTCTTATCATTTAGGTCAAAATTTCTACTTTAACATCTAGTTATGTTAGGAAGATAATCCAGATGCTGGGCAGTTGACAATGACAAATTTTGACTATGGTAACTTTTCTTTAAATGTGCTCAGTTGTCAACTTTCCTTTAAAGACTGACACAATGTGTCAGTTGTGTTTTGAGTGGAACAGAAGATGAAAAGAAGGCAACTGGCATTTACTGAGAATATGTCATATAAAAGGTATTCTGCTAGGTGCTTTCACATAAGAGAGGTAATGGATTTAGAAAAAAAAGAATGTGGGGAACTGGGAAGAGGAGATAATGTATTATTACCAGGAAAATATTTACATCGATTTCATTCAGTGAAAAGATTATTAGCAGAGTGAAGAAGTTGCCCATCCTCATAAAATGTTGACTTTTGTCACTATGCTCTTTTTTCCTTTTATTTTTAGTTGACTTGTAATAATTGTACTTATTTATAGGATATAGTGTGATATTTTCCTGCGTATATACAATGTGTAATGATCAAATCAGGGTAATTAGCATATCCATTACCTCAAACATTTATCATTTCTTTTTGTTGTCAGTTTTCTGTTCTGTCTCCAGTTGAATTAACATTTTCTTCATCCAGTTGGGCAGTCTGTAATATAGCGCCTTATGATTCAACTTTCAGTTCTCTCTTTAGCTGTCTTTTCTTAGCTATACTTCCTCACTATACTTCCAATCTTTAATGTCTTAATTAATCTGAGAAAATTAAATCAACAAACATGTAAAATTATTAGGATAATTTTATAAAATATGGACTCTTTCAAACTCTAAGAATATGCCTATCTTCGTGTGTTAAAAAATACCAAATATTAGGTAAATTCCATTTTCGCTGATGGAAAAAATAAATTCTGATATACATGCTCCTGTTTGAGGACACACATACTCCTGTTAATCAATGGATCTTTCATTTTATGTATGAAATGTTGTTCTCCACAAATATACCTCAGATGATGTCTTCAAAAAGCATGGGAACAGACTATTTTTAAGGCACTGTAATTTTCACATATTTATATCATGGATGAATTTTCCTCAATAATTTAAATACTTTTACTTATGCATCACTGTCTTTGGTTAGCTCTAATTTGACGGGATTGGTTCTTTATCTACATTTGCTTTGGACACAGTTTTCAATCAGAAAATGAGTTATGATTGGCTTCCAAGAAAGGTGTTGTCCTGTATTCTACTAATTTTAGAAAGTACACGGGACCAGTCTCAGAATGGAGTATGTGCAAACACCATATTATTTACAGCAAACTAAATATAATGCCTTGATTTGGCACTGCCTGCTTGATATTTCTCTTGAAAACTGTTACATATGTTTGTTTTGAGTTTCTGCCAAAATAGCAAGATTGTTAAATATCTTACATGTACTTCTTGTTAAAGGCAAGGAAAGAATTATAGATTACCTTAGCTTAACTTTTGTATAACAGTCCAATGGGCACTAAATCTTTTGGAAGAAAAAATAAACATTCAAATTATAATGAAAAAATTACTATTGTAATCGCAAACGTATTACAATTGTTAACATGCCAATATTCAGTTTAATACCTAAACCCTCTCTACCGATAATATGTGACTTGTTTCTAAATTACATGTAGAATACAGTAAGATTGTAATTATGTGGGGGCTGATTATCTAGGTTGTCAATTATTCAAGGCTTTTGCCTCCCCTTCTCTTCTTCCTGCTGTCCACCTTTCGGACAGTTATCACCTTGTTAGTATTTCTACTCCCTGCTTGTTAGTGAGATTGGCAGGGGAAGGGAAAAGGTGTGAAAACTTAGATCAGTAGATATTATTACTTGCAAAAATTTTCCATAAAAATTGGTAGCAGAAGAGTTTGAAGCTAATTGCTAAAATCACACTAGGGATATGTGTATTTCATTTATTCTTGTTTATGCAGCCTTCCATGTATTGGAGAGAGTTATAAGTAAGATGTAAGCTTTACGAGGGGCAGAAAATCATTTCTGATGGAACTTTCTAAGAAAAATATTTTAAATAGAAACTATCTGAAGAAGCTTATATAAAATAACCAATCTTAATAATTCAAATTTTTTATGCTTCAGGCAATTATATTAGAAAATGTTGTATTTGCTCCCCCAAAGGAACTGTTCAAACACATAATTAATTAAACACGTACAAATATACTTCATGCAGCATTTTCATTGGGAAAAACATACATCTGAAAGTGAATGTTTCATATATTTATATTTTGATAATAAGAAAATCTTTTTAAAAATATTGACTATTATGATGGGTAGTAAGTGATCCAGATGGTGTCATTCAAGATGGTGGAGACTTTGTCATATTGGATACCTGATGACAAAATCTCTGCACTGACCTTCTTTGAACATGTAGGCCGAATGAGAAATAACGTTTTATGTCTTAACTGAGAATCTGCTTTGTTTATTAATGCAGCCTAGCCTGGCCTATCCCACTATTATATTTTTTTAAAATACGACTTGTCTCTATGTCTACTTACTTCTAAAGTAGAATTAAAAAAAAAAACTAAATCCTAATTATAATAATTATCAACCAGCAGTCAGCTATAAGATACTAAATAGGAGGGAAGTAGCATTTTCTTTTGTTTGTTATTCCCATCTAAGTTGTTTATAGGAGGAAAACAAAATGGTATTAATAATAATTTTAATTAAAAACTATATGTAGTCAGAAGAACTTCTATGCTATGTGTGTATATGTATATTTAGGAAAAAATTTTGAAGATTTTATTGAAGTCTTTTCTTATAGACTGCAGTAATTGAGCCCACCCATTACATTACTATGGAGGGATAAAAGTATTTTGGTGGATACAATAGTCAGATGCTCTTTCACATAGAGTTTAATCAAAATTAGGGTCATCATTAAGCCATTGGAGTTATTAATGGAAATAATTTTCTAAAGCATTAAATTTTTTAAAATATATTTCGAGTGCAATAGAATGAGAATGTTAGTGTCCACTTGAGGTGATAACTCAGGCATAAAATGGCACACAAGATGAACACTTGCCATCTTGTTCGTCAAAAGAAGTTCTGTTGTGCTTCTAAGATGAGGGACTTGCCCATTTGAATGATGTTTATGACACATCTTTTCCTTATCTGGACATACCTATGCCAGAATATGTTCAATCTACACTTCTGGAACTTGATCAATGTCTTCCTTACATTTGTCAGGAACTCTCTAATTGCTGATTAGAGACATGCAAAAATGTCTTTTATGTACACTGACAATATTCTGTTTAATTAGCGAGGTCCTCTGGGAAACTATTTCCTCTAGTTAAGGCACTGAGTATGCTGACACCCTAAGCCCAAATCGCAAAAAGCAGCTTCTAGCTTGTCTTATGCCAAGGCAAGTAGTCACTGCACCTGGCAAGTTGACATATCTATGGTTCTTAATATCCATGACTGTTTTATGGATTCATGCTATAGCAAGGACCACTTTTTCATCAGAGATTAATTCCATTGATGTTAAATTACACGATTATGCTTTTAAAAATAACACTTTGGCTGGGCATGGCGGCTCATGCCTCTAATCCCAGCACGTTAGGAGCCCGAGGTGGGCAGATCAGGAGGTCAGGAGTTTGAGACCAGCCTGGCCAACATAGTGAAACCCCGTCTCTACTAA
Organism: Ateles fusciceps; assembly: GCA_036589455.1. Lineage (NCBI taxonomy): Eukaryota > Metazoa > Chordata > Mammalia > Primates > Atelidae > Ateles > Ateles fusciceps. The sequence continues at coordinate 7,311,207 of JAZHEH010001266.1, read as the reverse complement.
AAATACAAAAAGAACTAGCCAGGTGTGGGGGTGGGCACCTGTAATCCTAGCTACTCAGGAGACTGAGGCAGGTGAATTGCTGAACCTGGGAGGTGGAGGTTGCAGTGAGTAGAGATCACGCCATGTCACTCAAGCCCTGGCAATAGAGCAAGACTCCATCTCCCACCTGCTCCCCCCCCCCAAAAAATGACACATCACATTTCAAAAGATTGATACATACTGTGAACACTTTTGCCAACTACAAAGTTAAAGGGAACAGTGTTAACAGACTATGCACTCACTTCTGACATTAACTATGAGAGTGCTGGCTACTGTACAGTTAGAGAAAAAATCCACACAAGATCCTCTCTATTCCAATATTAACTGCAAGATTGGAAATTTCTCAAAGCACCGTAAGTTTTGGTCAGTCACTAGGACTCTCACTGAAAGCTATTTCACTCATAGCTGTGATTTATTATATGGAAAAGATACCGATTAAATCAGCCAAGAGAAGAGGTGCATAGAGTCGAATACAGAAAATACTAAATGCTTCCATTGTCCTCTCCCCATCAGGTCAAAATACATTACTTTCTGAGCATCGGTATATGACAATGCACACAGTGTTCTCAACAAGGAAGCTCACTCGAATGTCAGTGCATGGAGTTTTTATTGGAAGTCCATTATACAAGCATGATTAATTAACTGATTGCTCATATGGTTGCTCTCAGTCCTCCGGTCAACGGATTCTATGTGGCACAAAGCTTCTATTTCAAGTCATACTGTGATTTTTTGGTCAGCCTGAGTCCCCCAGGCAAACCAAGGTTACTGATCAGGCCAGATCTCATTTGGAGCAACATAAAATTCTTTTCTACACATATGCAGTTTATGATTTTGCAGCTAATCTTTAAAGGATGATTCTGTGTCTTTTTATTTATTTTTACCTATAATCTTTATACATTTTCGTCTTAAAAAGAAAGACGTTTCTAAGATATTTCTAAAAATTCTTAATCCATCTTTAAAATCTGTATTATAAAGATATTAACACTTTTTCCTGTATAATTTCCATTACAACTATTTCTACAACTAGATACTGACCAACTATTGCTGTCACCAGCAAATTGGCAGCCATGTGGGTTGGCAGCCAGTTGACTTAAACTGTCATGTGGGTTGTGTGTGTGTACACGCGTATGTGTATGTGTTTGTCTTTACCTTGTCAGTGTAAGATATCTGCTGGTAATTCTAACAGGTTGTGGAAGTCATTTGATGATCAAATAATAGGAACTATAAGCAAATTACTGAGTCAGGTCTCATGAATTCAACTTTAGGCATACTAATTGATATGAAGGATCTTAATTTTATTTTATTAAACATAATGAAATTATATTTAAATAGATAAGTATAGGTCACCTATTTAGCAAACAAGTCTATTTATTGTTAGCATGTTTACCTTTTAACCCATAACTTTTTAAAACTAAATTTCTCATGAGATCTAGTATGCACTTAATAAACAGGTGTGTTTTGAACATATATTTAAAGGACATAATTACACTGTTAAAAATATTGACTATTGTTCACATTATTATGTACATCATACTGTCTATTTTCTGAAATAATCTAAATCTTTATGTAAAGAAGACCATATGAGAAATTTTGCAAAATGACTATATGTGCATACTGTTAAGATTCAGAAGATGGAAGACAAGTAAGGGAATCATATCTCCATATCCTTAAACAGTGAGCTTCTTAATCTAAGCTAAAGAATTGGACACACAAGTAAGAAAAATCAAGAAAGTCATTTTAACATAATTAACAAAAAATTCCCAGAATAGCTATGCTATTTACAAGCTCCATTCCTGTAGTATTTGGGCATAATTCAAAGAAATAGATATATTAGTAGTAGTCTTACCAGACAGGTAAGAAGTAACCTTTGAATTTCTAATTGAATGTTAAGAAAAGAAATGATTTTTCATCTTCATTATTTAGCAGGATAAATAAGGATACTTCATTATTATGCTAAGATGCTGACACAGACAGCAGACCAAAACGAAACTCTTTTTAATTTGAAGCAAGTGAGAAATGGTAGTGTTACTTTCCTTTCTCTCTCTCTTTCTCCTTTCTTTCTGTATCTATCTTGTTTTTTCTTTGTAATATAACAATGTGTGACTCATACGTCCTGAAGACCTTCAATGTAAAACATGCATGTCCTTCCTTCTACTCCTCATCACTATCCCCATTCCATTCCATTTCATTCATTTAAATTTTATTTAGCTCCTCTGTTTTTGAGGACATTACTATGTTTTCCTTTCCATTTTATAATTGGAAAACTACATGATTGCTGATATATATCTATGGCTATATTGATATATATATATAAATAGATAGATAAATATAGAAGTTTTTTGAGACAAGATCTCACTCTGTCACCCAGGCTGGAGTGCAGTGATAGGATCAAGGCTCACTATAGCCCCCACTGACTAAGCTCAAGCAAAATTCCCACAGCAGCCTCCCTAGTACCTGGGACCACACACATGTGCCACCATAGCCAGATAACTTTTTTATTATTTGTAGAGATCAGGTTGCAATATGATGACCAAAGTCTTGAACTCTTGGGCAAAAATAGTACTAGTGTCGTGGCCTCTCAAAGTGCAGGGATTACAGGCTTCAGCCCCTGGACCTGGCTGGTGAAATATTTTTTGTTGTTGTTGAAAGGAAAGTGGAAAATAATTTTATGGTTTAGTAGCACTCAGTTTGTTAGTGAATGTAGTCACTAACTTTATATCAGCAAAGATAGAAATTTGTGCTTAAATGCAATTCAACTATATATGTTTAATGGAATTGGTATACTACATTGTAATGGATTGCCAAGCACCAAAATATAAGATATCATTAGAACATTGCTGTAAAAATTAAAACTATTATAGCATATTAATTTGCGTTGGGCATTTGTAAAACATTAGAAATATCCAGAGAAGCTGTGCTATATTTTTGCATTCTATACTTTGCCAATATTGAGTCAAAGAGGTAGTTACAAAAGAGGGAAAAATTAGGTTGAAAAGTACTACTACATTTTCAGAGTTTTTGATTATGCTAACTTACTTTGAAATGGAGAGGATGCTTCTGGAATTTAGGATATGGTGGTTTCTTTAGTTTAGTTGACTATGAAACCTATGTTCCTGGGAAACCTAAAAGTTACTTTGTGGACCTACCAAGTAATTTACCATTTTAAATTCTAATGTCCTGGAAAGCATTTTATAATTTTAACTGTTAAACAGATTTAGGGCCTCTCTTCTGGATCTAAATGACTTAACTCATACAAAAACAATTCCCTAGTAGTGAAGTAATTGTAAATACCATGCGAATCAATTATCACTGTGCTTATACGTCAATGGTGATGTATCTATGTTCTATGAGTAACATTAATTGAAGATATGGGTATAATTGAAATCATGAAAGAAAAAGGATCTCTTCAGAAGGCAGTAGAATAAAAAGAAACTTAAGTACTAAGATCTACAGAATTGTTGGAATTAGTGGTGATGAAAAGAGACCACAAGATATACAAAACTGAACTAATTTTCAGAAGAGCAACAAATATCCTTATATCTTACCTGAATTCTACTCGAAGTCTAAGAAAATATACTGCAACCAGCTCTTCTTAGGTCAGTCAACATTATGAAGGTAAGGCAGGAATTATAAAGAACACAGTAAGTATAAACAATAAACTATGGTGTCACGATTTAAAAGCAAATGTATAGCATTTAACTTATTACCTTATTGAAGTTATATATACTTTTACATATTCAGTTTAAATTTAAAAAGCTGCTTCATGCTAAACTGATATATAATTTATAGCTGATAATATATGTTTTGAAGTGTTAAAATTTGGACCTCAGCTCCTAATGTTATTTATTTGTAATATAAATTAACATGATTTTTTATCACTTTAGCTTATATTATTTTTTCTAGCATTATAACCCACCATTAGGTATGAGAGCTGTAGTCAACCTGTGAAAAACTAACACTGATAAAATTAAAAGAAAAAATAGAGAAAAGAATGGTTTTTAATTGAGCAGGACCTTTTTCCAATGTTTATTCAGTAAAACATTAGGGAAAAAAAAATGTTTGAAATGTCTTAAACACAAGAAGATTAGGTTTTCAGTGGCAATTCTTATCTGCATGTGGGCTGCAACAATTAGGCATTGATTTTTGCTGTTTCTGAAATTGCACTGCAGCTATCTCCTTTTTTTTTTTATTTCAAAATGCAGATGTTAACTTAGCTTTAAAGAAATCACCCTATCTCCAATTGCTGTACACTGCCTTTGTTACTAAGCATTCCCAAATGATCATGAATAATTTTAAGTTATGTTTTAGTGTATTGAGGCTCTGGGACTAAAATGTCAAATTAGAAAGAGAAATGTGGGCCAAGCATCTTCCCTTGTGTCTTCTCCAACAAATTACCCTAAAATTGAGGATTCTCAAATGTTTGAGTCAGAATTCATAAAACTTGAGCAAAGACACTGAAATTTTGTCAAGGTTGATTGACATGTTATACATATGGAAGACAGTATCAAGATATCCCATAAAAAAAATAAGTATATAATCTTCTACATGCAAAATACCAACATAAGCATTCAAGTGACTTTATTATTGCAATAGGTGATTGACACAGTTAGCATAAATAGTGAGTGAGTATGTAGGCAAAGGAAGAGTTGATTTGATTGACAACTTCCAGGGTTGAAGCACAGTTTTACAATGGTGCATCTGGTGTCGCAATAACTTTGTAAAAGAAAAGACATGCATGAAATCACTTCTCTTGGATTAAGTTTACAGCCTTAACATTTAGAGTTGTATTAAATACTTTGTGCTGTGGTTTAATATCTGTCCCCTCCAAAACTCGTGTGAAATTTAACCCCCAATGTGGTAGTATTGAGAAGAGAGGCCTTTAAGATGTGATTGAGTCATGAAGGTTCTGCCCTCATGAATGAATTCATTCATAGATTAATAGATTGATGGATTAATTGGTTAATGGATTAGTGGGTTATCATGGGATTGGGACTGGCAGCTTTATAAGAAGAGGAAGAGAGACCTGAACTTCCATGCCCAAGCCTCTCATCATGTTATATTCTGTGCTACCTGGATATTCTGCAGAGTCCCGACCAGCAAGAAGGCTTTCACCATATGTGACCTCCTGACGTTGAACTTCTCAGTCTCCATAACTGAAGGAATTAAATGGCTTTTATGCATAAATCAATCTTTTCCAGGTATTCTGTTATAAACAACAGAAAATGACTAAGACATTTTAAAAATACAATTTCAAAAAATATATACAAATCCATTTTTTGGTAGTTTCAACTTATGGAAGTTTGGCCATTGAGATATGATATATAGGCATTAAATATGTAAATATTATATGCGTGTGTATATATGTCTATATCCACATGTATGTACATATGCATTTATTCATCACCATCTATCATCTATCTACATTTCCTTGCTTTTCTTGTAGTTTGTTCTAATCATCTTCACTGTGTTTAGTCAATACAAGTGTAGTACAAATGTTTGTTGTACTTCTGTTTCTTCAAAAGAAAGATGTTACAATCTTCTGCCCCCTTTCTCCACGGTTGTACTTGGAACACAGCATGAATTTAGGACTTCTTTATATAAGCTGATGACTTAGAGGGAAGGTCCTGACAATGCCTTCAGGCTGGGAGGCATATAAGAAGCAGTTAGTTTTTACAGGAATTGTTTGAATCTCCAGAGTGGGCTGAAAGGACAGGCCAGGACACTGACACGGTCCTAAACCTCCAATGTTTTGTGAGTTACTAAATGTGTCCTGGACTGTCTACCTGCAGATTTAATTTACATTAAAGAAAAACAAATTCTGATCTTATTTAAGGGAATTATCTGAATGTTTCAAACACTAAATTGTTGGATCTTTAGGCTTCTTTTTCCATCTTCTTTACAGAAAAAAAAGGAAGAAAGAAAGAGTCCTTTTATTTTAGAGATGCATAGTAATCCACAAAATGATATAAAGGTGAGGATTTACTCAACAATAATTTAGTATGAATGGTGAGTATGTAGCAGTGAAGGAGATATGGAAGGATGAAGTGAGATGGGTGTGTATTGATTCTTGGAGCTGGGGGGATAGGTATGTAAGGGATATGAAAGTCCTTCATACTGTTCTTTCCATATGTTTGAAAGTTTCAATAATAAAAACTGAGAGGATGCCCTGAAAATATCCAGAAATAGGGTATGTAGAGGGGAAGAAAGGAAGAAGAAGATAAAAGAGAAGGCAACAAACACACACACACACACACACACACACACACACACACACACACAAAGAGAGAGAGAGGAGAGAGTATCCCAGAAGTCACAGGCAGAGAGAAGTGGAAATAAAAACAGAATGCAAATGGCATCAAACTTCTCAAAAGTAACCTTATTGATAGTTTACTATGAAGAAATACCTTTGAAATGATGAAGCTAATTTAACTCAGAATTTTATATTTGTTATTAAACAAGTATAAGGGAAGAATTGAGACTTACTTTTTAAAAAAACACAAGTTGATCTCTTTTTCATGGAAAGTATTACAGCATCTTCTTTTGAAAATGAGAAGTAAATCAAGGGAAAACACCAGATTCAAGAAACAGGGGGAGCCAACATAGAGCAAAGAAAAGGTCAGGTGAAGATGACAGCCATGTTCTGTGGCTAAAATTCAACTAGGCAAGATTAGATGACAAAGCAAGTGACAGACTACAAAGTGGGAAAAACATAATAGATTAGTTAATATCAATATCTAGGTATTGATATTAGATTAGCTAATATCAATATCATTATCGATATCAACTTGAGCTTTCAAAAAGTATTGGTGGTCATTGAAAATATCTGCTGGAGCATTTTTTTTAAATTAGAAAAATACATAGAACACTAAGTAAAATCAAGGCAGGAGAATAGGATCTGGAGACAGGAAACATAAGGCCAATTCATACTTCAGCTAAAACAGGAAATGTCCTCTCCATAGGGTCTTCACCATAAATGACTTTGTAACTTAACTTTATCCTATCCATTTACATAGGGCATACCCAAGTAACAAATGAAATCTTGTAGGGGGTATTTAAACGCCCCAAAAATCTGCAACAGGGCCTTTGAGCCCCTATGCTCAGGCCCACTCCCAAGTTGTGGAGTGCACTTTCATTTCTGATAAAACCCTTTCTTCCTTCCTTGCTTTGTTTGTGCATTTTGTTCAGTTCTTTGTTCAAGGTGTCAAGAACCTGGACACCTTCTACCAGTGATATATTTTGGCAAGCCAACCTGGAGGAAGAGGTAAGCCAAAAATTTGGGTTTCATTTTCTCCCTTTCTGCCCCATACAGTGGTACTCTCTCTTTCCCTTTCCTTTCCAATTTGGGACCCTTTGTGGGCAGCACCTAAATATGGAAGCAACTGTAGGTTTCTGGCCGTGGCCAGTGAAACTAAAGGGTTTCCATGTGGAGAAGCCTGACCACCACCACTCTGTTTGCTTAAGGGACCAGGGTCTTTTTCATTTTTTTCCCACTCTCTTTCAGGCTTTTAGCAGCTATTTCCTAGTAGCTCCTTGGAAACTGAGAGCAATTGGCCAGGGTCACTCCCTGGTACTGCCTGAAAGCCTAGGAATGAATGGGAATAATTGCCCTGCCCCAAAGAGGGAAGGGCCTTTTTAAAAAATCTTTTCCACTTTCACGTGGTCCCTGATCTCTATGTGGGGTGCAGCTCAGACAAACTGACACATATTTTAGGCAACTTAAATCTTCTTTCATATGCTAAGTTTTTCCCTTATTGTACTCAACTGGCTAAGCAATAAAAGGCCAACTGGGCATCCAGTTCACATTACAGTTCATGTCTATTCTTATAAAACTCATAGTATATTGGAGGGGAAGCCCGGCATGTGGTGCCCACCTAAAACCAGAGACCAGAGATGTCTGGAACTCTTAACATTGGACCCCACAGGAGGACTCTCTGTGGGTTCTGTGGACCCCAACCACTCCAAAGAGGATGGTCTTGGCAGAGGTTCTCAGGTCTAGTATTAAGCCTTCCTTAGAATTTTCTGTCTCAGTTGTAATGCTGCTTGGCCACAACATCATTTGAAATATGGAGTTTACTATTGAATGGGAAAGTAGACAGGCTTTGCATGTATCCAGACTTTCATGCTGCAGTTCTAAGCAGGGGACCTGGTTACCATGTGATGTCCTCCTTTGGTACTGTTTGGCTAGCCCCAGGGCTCTTTAGAATCTGAGGAGGTTTGGCCTTTAAAAATCAAACTGCCATGGAGACTGCTTTACGAGAAATTTTGGCTCTCAGCTTTCATTGGATTGTCTATTGGGGCATAGTAGAGCCGGCAAGCTTGTATTGCTAAGTCATGGCTAAGGTTCCAAGTTATTGGATCTTCATTTATGTGTGTGTATACATGTCTAGATGTGTTTATTTGCATGTACACTTATTGTTACATGTTGTGTCTACCAAATTGGCTTGTAAGTAAAAGAGAACTCATAAATTAAGTAAATAAGTCTAAGCAATTTTCAAGTTCACACAACTTAAAGTATAACTTTACTAAACAAGTTAGTTTTAAAATTATTGGTAGAATGAAAATGGAAATGCCTTCAGAATTGTAAGCATATATTTTGTCTAAACTTTATGTGTGCTTTGCTAGATATTTTTAAATGTCAGTGTTAATTCAAGCTAGGAGCTGGTTGGGGCTATCCTGCCCCCATTGCATTCAATGTCTCACTGAGATAAATGCGTATCTGATTAGTTCCTTTAGAAAGGCTAATCAGAAACTCAAAAGAAGGCAACCATTTGTCTCCCACCTGTGATCTGAAGCCCCCAAGCCTCCTTGCCTGGAGTTGTCCTGCCTTTCGGGACAAATGTTCATTTTACATATGTTGATTGATGTCTCATGTTTTCCTAGTTAAAAGTTAAAAATTGGCCAAGCATGATGGTTCACACCTTAATCATAGCACTTTGGGAGGCTGAGGCGAGTGGATCACTTGAGGTCAGGAGTTTGTGACCAGCCTATCCAAAATGGTGAAACCCCCGCTTGTATGAAAAATACAAAAAAAATTAGCTGGACATAGTGGCAGGCACCTGTAATCCCAGCTACTTGGGAGGCTGAGGTAGGAGAATCGCTTGAACCCAAAAGGCGGGTGTTGCAGTGAACTGAGATCTTGCCACTGCATTCCATCCTGGGCAACAAAGTGAGACTCTGTCTCAAAAATAAATGAATGAATAAATAAAAGGAAAAAAAAGAAAAGGAAAAAATTAAGTACAGCGAATAGGATAATTGTTTTAGGTAAACTTTTTCTGTAAATTATCATTTCCAAGTAAGAAAGGATTGTAATACAGGGAAAGGTGTTTCTAAAATTCTGGAATTGTTCTTATCTATAAATGCCCATATCTAATAGTTCAGGATTTCTTGCTTTTTAGGGTTTCACTAAAATTTTAGGATTCCAGTTAACACGTAAGTCTGTATACAAAATATGCCAAAAAGGGTTCTGCTATTAGTGGAAAAAAAAAAGAAAAATTTTGTCTGATTCAGAAGTTGTCTAAAAGTTAGTTCAAATTACAGATTTGAAAAGGTTATTTATGAAACAATGTAGTAAGGAACCATTAAGTAGGGGAGAAAGATGTGGAAAAGTTTAAATAATACAATATTCTTTAAAACCTGATAAAGAATTGAAAACATCTGACTAATTAACATTTCATAGTTAAAGTGAAGTAGGAAAGACGGCAAGCAAACCTCTCTAACAACAAACTGGGAAAGAATTGGTGATTTATTCGGTTGGGAGCTGTGGCGGACCTGAATGCCCCAATAGCAGAGCTCCCCAACAAAGAAAATCCTTGCCCATTTAAAGCCTTACAACTCTAGAAATTACACATGAAAGGATCTTGATCCATGAAGTAGGGGGTGGGGTATATGACTTAGGTGGGGGTTTGATCATATTTAAGCAAAAACAATGTCTTCCAAAAAGATTCCTTCATACCATGCCTGCAATCTACAGGAGTGCAATTAAGGATGGCACCCAGGTCTGCCAGCCTTTACTTCTCCTATTGAAATGCAATTTAGAAGTCTAGGGGGAATGGATCTTAGAAGCTTAAGAGGATTAAGGGTCTCCTTCCTCAAAAGCTCTTAGTTGTGATTAAAGCAAGAAGTATTGTAAAAATGTTTCAGCAGTTTGGCAAATCTTTTTTAAATATAGTTAAGCATGAAGCTGAATTTACTGTGGAGCCAAATTTCACATACATGCTTACATTGCTTCACACTGTTCACTGTTTTGCATGGATAGTGCTGGAGTACTTATTGGTCATGTGCCTAAAGTGGATTTCTTGATTGCCCAGAATGTATAATGATATTGGTGAACTTAAGGATATTGAATTGTGTATCAGGAATAAAATATTCAGTATGTGGGTTTTCTAGGGCCCTAGGTAACATTGTAGTCTCCAGGGTAAATTGAAAAGGAAAATTTAGAGGTTTTTTGTTTGTCTGTTTTTTTGTTCTTGCTTCTAGCTTTCAATTGTTTGCTATTTATTCTCTTCTGGCTTTGCTTGTGTATTCATATATACAAAAATCATGATGCTTTTTAGTTTCTAGTAGAAGGCTTTTATTTGGTTCTGTGATTAATTATTTTGTTTCCCATGCATTTCTAACAAGTCATCATTCATTCCATTTATCTGGAATTCCTAAGCTACTTTTTTCAGGCTGTAGGAATTAATGGAATACACCAATTTTTTATCCTTAAACTAACTTTTCAGATTTTAAGCCTTCAGATACTTTAAGTGTGTTGAGTATACTCTTACAAACAGAATTTGAGTCGAATTTGTCTCTCTGCCTAGTTTCTCCAAAATTTGTAAACTATCTATGAATATTCTTAATTCATGGCAATGTGTCTGTTTGTATACAGTCAAGCAGAATCACCAGGGCTGCTCAGGGAGAAAGAACCCAGAAACCTGACATGCCGGGAAAAGGTAAGAATTTCTTACCAGTCACTCTCTGACCTCTTTCTCTGTACAAACTAGTTAATCTCCTCTGTAATGTTTTAAATTAATTGCTTTAATAATAATAAGAGTTTAAATCAAACATTTTGTGAGAAAAGTGGAAAACTTAATGCCTTTTATTTAGTTCATGTGACTTGAGTAAACTTTGGGAAATAAAGATGGTTTTAAAGATTATTGGTAAAATACAATTATCTTCAAAATGTAAACATGTGATCTAAGTTATGTTCAAATATTAGGTTTGCTAAATGCTTTAATGTCATAAACTGCTTCTTTGGTTTTTGAAAACTGTTTAACTTGCCTGCTTTTCAGCTTGGAAAGACCTGGGGACATGTGGAGTTGGCCACATTCCTAGCTATGCTGGAAATAGTCAGACCATATCAGAACATAACTTACCAGGTTTTACATTAAAGTTAAAATGCTAAGAGTCATCATTGTTGCATGCAAGTAAGACTACTAGAAACAGTTTTACATGCAAGGTGTGTAAAAACAGTATAATATATGTTTTTTTGTTTTTTTTTTTATAAAATGTTATAAAAAGTTTTTACTTCTTTAAAATTTCTCAGTACCATTTTTGGCAAAGTAATTAATATGGTAATCTGGAATTCCAAAATCAAACTGCAGTTTCAAAATTGTTTTTCCTAATGTCTGGCTTTCTGGATGGATCAGAGGATCCCTGAAAACATCCAGAAAAGAGGTAAACAGAATTATTTCAAATATTTAGTTACATGGGATTTCCAAATGATGTTCAGTCTTCTTTAGGTTATATTTTTGTAAATAACACTAATATATATTTTAAATCATATGGGATTTCTAAACTTCTAATGTCTAAGTAATGGGCTATCAATTAGTTTTAACATTTCACCTTGTTATGTTATCATGTTAACCATTTCAACCATTTAACATGGTTATATTAAATTATTGTAAATCATAGAAATAACCAATTTCCTTGTATAAAACTACTAACTCAAGTAGAGCAAAAGTTAATTAAATATCAAGAAAATACTTTCATGTTAAACCAGCTAATACTCTAATTATTTAAAATAGTTTATAAGCAATGCTTTATCGCATATTCCTGGGAAAACAATTAAAGCATCAGGTACATTTGGTCACTTGGTTGGCCATTTAAACATTTTATGAAGGGATTCATTCAATTGTTACTTTCAATGCATGTTTTCTGGTTGTGTAAAAGCTTCCCCATGCAAGAGGGCTGATGTTATAACAGCAGATTATTATGCTACAGTATATTTTCACCACATTAAAAATTTTTTTAAAAAAAGCTTTTTATGGTTTGAATCTTCAGTAAACACCAGAGAAAGACTCTCCTTTCCATTCACACTACAACAAAACCTCAGGACCCTGAAATTTTTGAATTTATAATCTCACAACTGAGAAGGGTCCCTCTACACTCTTGGAGCTGTGCACCCACTGGAAACCTTAAGGTAAAACTAACCCAGGAAATTTCTCCCAAGAAGAGGATGGCATCCTTGAAATAAACAGCTTTTCCCAAGCTTACAAATTAAGACTCCTATTGTCATGGAATTTACATCTTTGAATATTGTTTCTTGCTTATGACTCTATGAACATTTAAAGTGAAAAGGGGGTCTGTCATGTTCATTAATGGGGTGCACTTTTATTTGTTAAGGCATTTGTAGCCAGCCATTTCCTTATACTTTGATAGATAAAAGATGAAGGCCCGATCTAGGTAAGAAACTTTAATGGTACACGTTACCTCATAATCAGTCAAAAACAAAGCACTGGTTCACTCCTCTTAATCCACATCATTCATTAAAGAGGACATTGCCAGAAGGCCTTCTTTATTCTGAAAGGGCATCATTTGTTAGGTTCTTTTTCTACGGTTTAAAGAAGCAATAATTATAAATGAATCCCTTGTGATAGGCTCTATAGCATATTATACTGTAAAGACTACAGTTACACAACAGATTTTAAATTCTCTTGTGAAGGTTATGCTAAATAATAGAACTGGCTGAACAGAGAAGTATCTGTGCAGCTGCTGGCACTTGTGGCGTATGGAGAAATACATCAAATGATTATAGAAATTCAGTGGTGGGGGATTAACAAAGAGACTGTTAATCTCCTTGTTAGAGATTAACAAGTTAATCTCAGTTAAGTGAGTAAACTCTTTATCTAGCTCATTCTTTGTTCTATTTTATTCTAAGAAGTCTGGCTTGTGGGGACCATGGGTAAGGTGCTCCAAACTCTTAGTTTATTCACCAAATATTCATAATAATAATCTTCCTGGTATACTGTATACTCCCAAAGGTTTGAGGTGATTGCCTGCAGCCATCTGTAGAATGTAATATGATCTCTCTTCAGCTGGAATAACAGGAGCTGAAGGAAATATGCAACCATGAGGACACCATAAACTATAAATGACCTGCTAAGACGAGAAACCCAAAATGATGGAAACTGCGAGTGGTGCTAAGTCCCTAAGTTTTGGTCACACTCTCACCTAAGTGACAACCTGATCAAAAAGCGGATTTTTTTAAACAAAATTCTGGGAGGCCATTGTTTTGGACTAAGCTCATGCACTAGGCCCCACTAAACCAAACCAAACCAAAATGGAGTCACTTGTGCTAAGACTTTAAGGAAACACGTAGATTCTAGAACAAATCAAGTTTTGTTTTTTCTCCTGCAAATCTCTGTAACAAACATTTCTGATAGCATAGATATCCACCCACTGAAGTTGTGACATGGAAAAAAGCCCCATAAACCTGCATACCTCAACCATACCTCAACTTTCTGTTAAAACTGCTCTCTATAACCCAAATGTGAATAAATAATTAAGGACTGCAATTGCCACCCTACCCAGACAATGTGTAAACAAATGCTAATCTTGATTTTTGTGAACCACTTAAGTAACAATCAGAATGACAAAAAGTCCCCTGGCCCTCTGAATGTCTGGAGTCCCTCACCCTCATCTCCGCCCAGAAGGTGATTTACAGAATCCACTGGCCCTCGGAATGTCTGAAGCCCCTCACCCCCACCCCCTGCCCCTCACCCTCACTCCCAAGGTGATTTTTACGGGTATAAAACTTCTTGACACCCTCCTTTCGGGGCCACAGGTTGGAAGGACGCGAGTCCTTCGTGGCCGCCGGCAATAAAGACCCTGCAATTTGGCATACTTTTGTCTTGGTGTTGACTTTCTATGCTCGGGCCAGTACAACAAAGTCCCCATTAAATCTTTTAACCAAATTCATTTCCTTTTGCCTAGAGACCATCAAGCTTCAGATGATCATGCAACAAAGGTTCCAGCCGGTTCCAGCCAGTTCCAGGCAAAAACGCCACCCCTGGCGATAAGAAGCTACCCTGCCTCCACTAGACAGAGCAGGGTGAGTTCCGTGATCAACAGTAGGTAGGAACTATGCCCTAAGCCAGCATGAAGCAGTTACAGAAAAAAGACCATGGCCCTTCTGCCTCCCAGAAAGATTAATGGGGATCACATCTTTCAGGGGGAAGATGAGGCAGGAAAATAGGGTCTGGAGACAAGAGAACATAAGGCCAATTCACACTTTAGCTACAACAGGAAATATCCTCTCAATAGGGTATAGGCCGTAAATGATTTTGTAACTTTACTTCATCCTCCCCATTTACATAGGATATACCTAAAGTAATGAATGGAATCCTGCAGGGGGTAAACTCCCCCAAAATTCTGTAATGGGGTCTTTGAGCCCCTATGCTTGGGATCACTCCCACACTGTAGAATATACTTTGATTTTCAATAAAAGCCTTCATTCCTTCTTTGCTTGTTTGTGCATTTTGTTCAATTCTTTGTTCAAGATGCTAAGTACCTGGTCACCTTCTACCAGTAACAAAATGAAAAACAATGCCATCGTTAATCCAACAAAAATAAGTAATTCTGAAAGAACATCATTCTCCCCTTAGGAATGTATAACCTACGCTGCCATAAAATGGAAGCATTGACTTGCTTTTACCCAAGATGCATTAATTCAGTTGAAAAAATAATAAAAGAAAATAGTGCAACTATCAAAAGAGAAATTTGATTAGTCATTTTTAATTTGATAAGTTATGCATTTATTATTTAATAATATAGAAGTGAAGTTTATAATTAAAAGCCAAATGAGCAGAGTTGAGAATTAGAGAGATGTGGGGCAAAGTAATGTTCTTTTTTTTTAACATAAACTTTTAAGTACTATTTGAGTTACTTTGATAAAATTGGTTATATGTATGTATATATATTTATTTCAAGTGATTAATATCAAATATGTATCTATCCAAATATATCTATATGTAATTTTGTACATATATATGGACACATGTGCATAGGTTCATACATACATATAAACACATATACACACACAAATGTTTACAAACATACACCAGTGCTGAAAGGTATACTTTTCACTGTTGTAACTGTTTTGATGGTTTTATTTCTATGCTGCCCAGCCAGGCTGGCAGCTGCTCTTTGAATCTGCAGAAGTGAAAGGTCATAATGGTGTGGATCTCTTTGTTCTGCCCTGAGTGATTTGTGTGACCCTTTTAGTTATGCAAACATGGGGCAAGTAAAAACTCATTGTCATGAGCTTAGGATATAACAAAACTTTTTTTTTTCCTCATATTATTTAGCAAGAACACAACTATGCAGAGCTCAGAGTTAGAGACTGAACCTATCTGCACAGTAACTCTGGAGACATTCTTGTCCAGGGACCAAGCAAGGCACTGTGAATCTCAAATATAAATTTTGTTGATGAGAAGAAAAATCTAGACAAACAATTTACCCTTAATATACTAAGAGTTTATTGGTTGGAACTGATTTTGGCCTAGTTTATGGCTAATGTTAGAAACTCTTCCAGACAATTGGCCCAAGGGTAACAATGTTAGAACTTAAAAAAAAAAGTTAGTTAATATTAACTGTTAATATAACCTTGATGCTCAGCTTGAAATCACAACTGGGAGTTTCAAACTGTAAAACAGTGTTATGCCAGCAGTGATAACAAATGCCACCTATTGATGTGTGTAGAATGAATCTCCAAAAGCTCCCTTGTATGGCTGCCAGAAATAACACCAATAGTGAACCATTTAAGATTCTACTTCTTGGGTGGGGAATGGTGGCTCACACCTGTAATCCCAGCACTTTAGGAGGTCAAGGCAGGCAGATCACTTGAGGCCAGGAATTCAAGACCAGCCTAGCAAACATGGTGAAAACCTGTCTCTACTAAAAATACAAAAAAATTAGCTGAATGTGGTGACAGACACCTGTAATCCCAGCTGTTCAGGAGGCTAAGGCACAAGATTTGCTTGAACCTGGGAAGTAAATGTTGTGGTGAGCTGAGATAGCACCACTGCACTCCAGCCTGGGCAACAGAGTGAGACTCTGTCTCACAAAAAAAAAAGAAAAAAAGAAAAAAAAAAGAAAAGAAAAGAAGAAGAACATTCTACTTCTCTCAGCCTGGCAATCAGAAAAAAGAAAAAATTTCTTTCCCTCTACCATGAATAACCTGATAGGGTCTTTGCTCAGTTTGAGGAGGCAGAGAAGCCTTAAGAAAAAGATTGTGAAATTTCTGCTAATAGGCATTGTGGACTATAGAAGTTAACAAAAAGAAAAAGAAAATTAATTGGAAAAATTAAAAAGATATGAGTGCTTGTGTAATTTGATAGGATGAGTTCCATTATTTATACATATGAGAACATACAGACATACATTCCTTTGTTCTTTATGTCAGTTTACCCAAACAGCTACCACTTTAGCAACTCAAATGTGTAGACATTCCATGGATATGGTTTTCATTCCAAGTCATAAATTTCTGAAATGTCTTCCTTACTCTCCTTTCTTCTAATCACAATAGTCAATCTTGGAGCCTCTTCCTAACTCAGAGTCAGCATGCTTTTTCCTTTAATGGGTCAAATAGTAAACATTTTATGCTTTTTATCTATAAGGTGTCTGTTGCAACCACTCAACCTGCCATTTTAGCAGAAAAGCAGTCATAGATAATTGTAAATAACTAGGCATAGCTGTGTTCCAAGGAAATTTTAATTAAAAAACAGATGTCTGGTCACATCAGATTTGGCCTGTGAACCACTGTTTGTAAGACATAATAATACTCATAGGAAATTTCTTCCAAGCCTAGAAGGAGAATATCTTACTTTCACCCATATACCAATGGCCAGAAATCCCAATTGCAGGAAAAACTGAGAAATGTGCTACCTTTTTGTGTGTCCAAAAGTAGGAAACAGGATTAGAGGTATCCAGCCAGTCTCTGCCACTAAATTTAGTTAAAACTGCTTATCTTTTCTACAATGTCATTATTTCTAAAGATAATTTGGGGGAACTTATAACTATTTGAAATTTTCAATAATCTCGATGTTTGAGGACATAATTGTTTTGTTTAATTTAACAGAAATTAAAATTAATATCTTCCTAAGATACAAGTATGATGTAAAGCACTTTTTTTTTTGAAACGGGGTCTCACTTTGTCACCCAGGTTGGAGTGCAGTGGCATGATCTCAGCTCACTGCAGCCTCTGCCTCCTGGGTTCAAGCAATCTGAGTCAACATCAAATAATTTAAACTCAAGACCTCAAAAATATTACAAAAATGAAACAAATGTATGAGAAAGTTGGAAGTTTCAAAATTAGATTAGCAAAAAAAAGGCAGTTTTTTTTTTACTAAGATTTTTTGGGTTGAAGATGGGCAGCGAGGTTGCTGATTAATACTTCTATTACCAACACCATAAAATTCCAAGGTCAGACAAAGAATAAAGAAAAGATAAAAAACAACAACAGAAAAGAAAATTAAATCTCTTACTTCATATGACCATTATTTTAATAATTACTAGCGTATTAATTAAGCTCTTCTATCTGGGGACCACATTACATAGATTGATAGAAAAGTTTGCATAAGATGGGAAAAATGTTTTCTTAGTTCACCTTAAACTCTCCTGTACACATCTGGATCCTGTATGTGCTCATTTGGATCAAAAGATGTCGCATCTTAAAAGAGTGTGTGTTACATCCTGAATAGCAGCCGTAGACATCTGAGATCTAGTTAGGCAGCTTTCCTCAAAAATAAAACATGGGATGAGAGCTTCTCACCAAGCACTCATTAAAAGGTAAACTTTATTGGGCTGAGAGTCATGTCAATCATCGTTTTCCTGCAAATGCAAAGCTACCTTTTTCTCTGTTAGAAGCTGTTATCACCTTCAAAGCCATATCAAAACAGTGTTTGTTCTGTGCTTTGATTTCCCCCACATGGTGAATTCAAAGAAGACTTGAGAGTGTAGAGAGACAATTTCAGATGTTTGAGCATTTGTCTTTCCATGTTTGTAAATGTGACTTAAGTGCCTGATGTCTAATAAAAACCCTTTAAATGTTGTGGAATTTTTTTCATCTAAACATTCCACTTTCTGTGTTTCAGATATGTGTATTCCTGGATCTCTAATCTTAAATATAAAACCCCTCAAGGTTTGTATAATGGTAATAATGGTAATTCACCTCAGAGTTCATTTTCCTTTTTACTCTGATGCAATCCAATAAAAACAAACAAAAAAAAATCTCTTTTTGAATGACAATTTGTAAATATCTGGCACAAATAACCAATTTTTCTTTGGGAAAAGAAAAGTCATTAGGAAGATAATGTTACTTAAGGTGCATTTTGCAATGAGGATATTTGACACCATTCACCGGAGATAAACAGATGCATGTGATTTACATATGAAAACCTATCAGATAATGCAAAAATTTGTATGTGAAATGCTTCATTCACTGAATTAGCCTATGGTAATCTCTCATTATATGAAAAAGAAAATGATTACTAAAAATGTCTAAATAAATATTAATGTGGTTATATTGTTTTTAAATAAATAAAATATTTAAAGAGAACAATATGCAGGGAGAATCATTTAAAGGTACAGTTGCTGTTTTTACTTTATCTGAAGAGCAAATACAGAAGACACAAAATTAAATTTGGTGATGAGCTGAAAAACATGATTTCAAAACCATGTCTCTTGTCATATTATTTTAAATGATGGGAAAGAAGAAAAAACTGATAAACAAATAAATATGCTAAACATGAGAAACATTTCATATCTTGACTGAGTTAAAGCAATAGTGAATATGGACAAATTTTGATAACAATGTTCCTTCTCTGCTGAGGTCAGGATAGTACCATGATTTTGGTAGATAGTGATTCTGTCTTTTAAACACATTTTTCCCTTTTCCAGTAGCTAGCAACTTTTTAAAGTGTTTAAAAAATCAGATAGTACAAAAACTGAAATAATTTTGAACACAGCACCTAGTTCACGACCAATTCCTCAAAAGAAAAGTAAAATTTGTCAATATGATATCATTTACTATGTCCTAAATGAAAAGAAGTCACTGCCTTCTAGCTATTTACTATCCACTTAAGTGATAAAGCAAAGATGACACAGGATTTTTCTCTGTCACTTTGGCAGCTGAAGACCTCCAGCTGGTGATGACCCTGCCCAGGCAGATGGTGGTACATTAACAACTCTGTTAGCCCTATTGCCCAGCTCAAGCCCATGACTCCGGAACTGGCTCAGCCCCGCTGCTGTTTCCCATAATGCAGGGGCAGCTTCCCTCTGCTGATGGAGGGCAGAGGGCCACAGTGCTTTCTTTGTACCCACATTTGGTGGGTCCCGAGCTCTTGTCCAACATCCAAGAAGAATGAGGATATGCTGACAGTTGAAGGGTGAGGAGGATGAAGAAGAATTTTGTTGAGCAACAAAACAGCTCTCAGTGGAGAATGGATGTGAGTGTGATCCCCCACCTGAAGTTGGGTGGTTTCTCTCCAAGTGTGGCTGGATCTAGGATTTTTATGGGCTCAGAATGGAGGGGGTGCATGCTGACTGGTTTGTGATTATGCAAAAAAAAAAAAGGCTAAAACAAAAGCACCACTCAAAGGTGTACAACAGTGTAACAAACCAATTAGGGAAGGGTAGGAATATGTAAAATAGGTGAAGGGTCAGGATCAATCAGAGGAAAGCATGCCAAACAGGAAGAGAGAGTCTCAATGGTCCATGAACTTACAGAAAACTTGTAGCTTGGTTTTCAACTGTCTTCAACTTGAAGGTGAGGTTTCACTGGGGACCCTCTCATGCTGCCTACACATTTTCTGCCTCCTATTGCTATTAAAGATACATAGGAAGCAAATTAGAATGGTAAATAGAGTCTAAAAAAACCCAGTTATTATTGATAAATTGTCCATATGTTTTTTATGCACAGCAAAAGATGTCAGGTGAGAGATAATCTCTGGTATTTGTTTTATGTAACTCACCGAAAATGAACAAGGCAGAAATTAAGAGAGAGAAAGTAATAGTAAGAGTGCCACGTCTGGAGGAGTTAGAGAATAATGGCAGCAACATTTTGATTAAAGGCTGAATCTGGTACCAGGTAAAGAGATAGTCATTTATGCTCTTCTCTACTTTGGTGCTCTTTGAAACTTTCACATAACAAAATATTTTTTAAATGTTGTACTATTGTCTTGTCAAATGTACTAAAGCATATAGTTAGTATATCCCTTCAATTATTTGAAAGAGAAGTGTTGTTTAGCCTGGTTCATAAACATCTCTTTAGAAGTAAAGTCTATAACCTTTAGTGTGCCATTTTTTTTTTTATGATGGACAATAAACTTGAAATGCTGATGAAAAGCACTGTGGAGATTCTTAATTTTGCTCTACACTGTCCTGTCCCTCTCCCATTTCCTTCCTCCTTCAATAAAAATAGGCTCTAATGATGTGTAAACTAGCCACATCTCTACCTTGTCCTTGTTTTAATGCTGCTTTATGAATGTGTGCAAGTAAGAGAGGTGGAAGGGAGCAGAGACTCATATTTCCTTAGATAATCTCTTTAATATACAAAAAGTTGCCTTCTCTCAACATTGGCTAGCAAAGATATTCTTTCTCCTTTACTTGCTAGGCATATATATGTATTTAAAAATCATTAATGATTTTATTTTGGATTATATCCAAATTTGTCATATCTGTTACTTTATTGTGTTCGTAAGTGCTATTTCAGTTGTAAAATAGTAATCAGTATCAATTCTAGGATTGCTTTTCCCAAACTTAAAGCCCTTTTATGACCATGAATAGGTTATAGAAGAGTCAGTAATACTTCTTGGTTCTTAAATATTGACTCCTGTAAAATGTCATTAATCTGTACTAATTGGAGGAAGCTTAATCTCAATTAAGAAAAAAAGTGTGAAAGTATATTATTTTAAAAAGGAACAGAGTTCTATTATTTCAAGTAGGTACATTAACTCACATTGAACTAACAAAGTATTATCCAATACACATTCTTGACTTGATTTAATGGTTTTTAATTAGCATATCAATTGTGTGGAAATGGATCCTTCTAAAGTGCTTGAGGGTGCTTAGAAAGTTTGTTCTACTAAGTATTTTCAAGGATCCTCTTGCAATCTTATTTACATTATTAATTTACACTCTCTAAAAAGAAAGAAATTTATCAAGAAAAAATAACATTTCTGGCAGCTTATGGTCAAATAATGAATTCTGAATTAGTGAAATACAAATTGTTAGAGTTTTGTCTATTATTTATACCCTAATTAAAATCTCAAAGTTTTACTCAAGTTTGATGTATTTTTTCTGCTTCTGTAAAGGTGATTCTACTAACGGTAGAGAAGATGTCTCATACTGATTCTGTTATTTTCCTAGAAGAGAATGGCTTTATGTGGTTTCTTTGCAACTAGAGCACATTATTTGAGAGATGGTTAGTCATTAGATGAAATATCATTCTGTAAAATACTGAAAATCAGAAAACCGTGTTTGAATTCTACTCTTTCAAAGAGTTTATATTAATGCCTAGTACATAGTACAGTGTCTGATATATTAAATTAATACATATATATTGGAAAACTAATTCATTTTTAGTTTCTGGACCAGAAAAGAACTCACAAATCATTTTTCATCATGCTTGCATACGCTAATCTGTCATGCAATCTAGTGTAGGTGCTTTTAAATTTTATTTTGTACTTCATTCTATTTTAAAATAAAAAATTCGGTGGGGCATAGTGGCTCACGCCTGTAATCCCAGCACTTTGGGAGATCAAGGTAGGCAGATGACGAGGTAAGGAGTTTGAGACCAGCCTGACTAACATGTAGTAAAACCATCTCTACTAAAAACACACACAAAAAAATTAGCTGTGCATGGTGGCACGCATCTGTAATCCCAGCTTCTCAGGAGGCTGAGGCAGGAGAATCGCTTGAACCCGGGAGGCAGAGGTTGCAGTGAGCCAAGCTCACACCACTGCACTCCAGCCTGGGTGACAGAGCAAGACTCCGTCTTAAAATAAATAAATAATTCAAGTATTTTTCAAATATAAGCTAGAAGGTTAAAATCAACCACTTCTCCATAAGTCAGAGAAAGAAGTAAAATTGGATTTCAACACTGGAAGGAAATTTTTGTTTACATCTATTAACTCCTTTGTAGTAAGACAGGGTTAACTTAATTATTTATGAGCCTTTCTTAACAGGCATCTAACATCAATCTTGGCTTCTCAATGACAACAGATACTATAGCCATAGGATTGCTTGTTCTTTGGATTTACAGCCTTTGTTCAGAGTGTTACTTAAGTTTTGCATGCGTTCCCCTCTTTCAAGCTGTCTATTCTTGTTCTCTCCTTGTCAGCTAATGAGAATAACTGATGGTTGTCTTCTATCACTTCTTTTTGTATTTGTAGGTAAATAGCATATTCTCTCTTTAGTATACTCATCTGACAGAACATGCCCTGTTCTTTTATGCTTTCCTCATAGTTCTTATTTTCCAAACCTTTCCTCAATCCTTTCTTCTGAACTCTTCAGTTTGTCTATGTTTTTTCCCAAATGTGTCACTACTGTATGTATATATTTATGTGCATGTGTGTGATAATGAATAATGCCCTAAGGTAAGTACTGTTTTATCTGCACTTTCTTTCCAGTGAATATGATTATGTGTATTCACGTATTTGTTTTTCCTTTTAGTTTATTTTATTCTGATTTGTTTTCCTGTTTGAAACATTTACACTCAGGTTAACAAATTTAGTTGTAGAAACATTGAGCAATAAATAAGTATGAAGTGTGGTAGATCCAAACTTTATGTATTTTTTACTCTTATAACCTAATAATAAGTAGAAAACATTAATTTTTGACAAAATACTTATATGTACACTTTTTCCTGTTTTGAATTTACATGTTAACAACTGATGGAATTAGATGGTCCTTATTTAGCTCTTCACTGCCATAGAGCAATTTTCAGCACTGTTACATAATTTATTGAATGCTTTGTTGCAGAGCTTCTGTGTTCTCAAAATATATAAATCATATAACTGAGAAAACAGATGAATAAATTTAGTTTTTCTAAAGAAATTTTATATGGCTATTGTATAACATGAAGGTGTCATGGCAGTATGATACTAACAAAAATTTTACTGAGTATGTAGTTAATCAAAGAAAAAAATCAAATGTCTTCTCACTTAGCACTTCTTACATTCATTTTGACTGCACACATTTGAGAATGAAATTTGAGACCAAAAATGTTTCTTTATCAAAACAATATGTTCTGATTAAATTTACTAGGGAGAAATATAATTATAATTGATGCTCAGTTTCATTTTAATACTCATGACCTTTCCCTGCAAAAAAGAAAGTATTGACAGTTTAGAATATGTTGCTTCCTTCCTGAAATAACTTGGAAACCCAAAATGAAATTTCTTTAAGAAATATTGACCCTCAGACAATTGAGGCAATTTTTAATGATCCCTCCAAGTGTTTATGGACAGAATTTTGGAATCAATACCATAATGAAAATGGAACCATGTAAGTCAGCTTATATTTTGGAATACCTATACAGACAGTGGTTGGAGAACATGGTTTGTAAAGTTATAGATTCAGACTCTTTTTGGCCTACTTTGTTTAAATTCATGTATTAAAAACTAAATCTCCTAAAATGATCATTTTATCCATCTGTATTATACCTACTGGGTTATGTTAAAATATAAATATTCAAAAAGGTAAAAGTGTGTCAACTGGGCTGCTATAACAAAATACAGATGGACTTATGATGGCATTACATTTCAGTCAACTTGTAAGTTGAAAAAATCATGGTAAAAATGCATTTAATACACTAACTTACCAAACATTGTATCTTAGCCTGCCACCATTAAAGATACTCAGAACACTTTTCCTAGCTTATACTTGAGCAAAATTATCTAATGTAAAGCTTTTAAAAAAATAATACAGTATTAAATGTCTCATGTAATTTTCAACATTTTACTAAAAGTAAAAATCAGAACGGTTGTATTAGTACTCATATTTAGTAGGTTTTCTACAGAATGCATATCTTTTTGAACCATTGTAAATTCAAAAATTTAAATCAAACTATTTTAAATCAGAGCCCATTTCACCATAAACTGGGTATTTTATAAACAACAGAAATTTATTTCTCTGAGTTCTCGAAACTGGGAAGTTCAAGATAAAGATTCAATGACTGGGAAGAGTGCGCCTTCTCATAAATGGCACATTTTTGCTGTGTTCTCACTTGTGGAAAGGGCACGGCAATTTGGGGAAGCCTGTTTCATTAA
This sequence comes from Ateles fusciceps, assembly GCA_036589455.1. Taxonomy (NCBI): domain Eukaryota; kingdom Metazoa; phylum Chordata; class Mammalia; order Primates; family Atelidae; genus Ateles; species Ateles fusciceps. The sequence continues at coordinate 7,286,635 of JAZHEH010001266.1, read as the reverse complement.
GATGCTAATTCCATTCTTAAGGGCTCCCTTAAGTCCTAATCACCTCCACTAAAGTCCTACCTCCTGATATCATCACCTTGAAAGTTAGATTTCAATGTACAATTTTGTGGGAGGGACACACATAGTTAGACTGTATTTAGTCCTATATCCTAATACCATCTCTCTGGAAGTCAGATTTCAATGTACAATAACGGAGGCACACATAATTAGACCATGGTAACAAATATAAATTTAACACGCACAGAAAAAACAGGCTTTAGTCAACTCCTTAATTAACGAAGGAACTAGCGAGCTGCTGTTGAAAGAAGTTCAGAGATTTTGAGGATTATATGTGTGTGCATGGATGTGTGTAAGATCAGAAACACTAACACGCAAAACTGATTAATATTTTAAGAATCTATTAAATGTAGTGTTTGGGATCATAATTTTTAATGTGTCATTTCTTCTGTATTTTAATATTGTTTTATTTAATTGACAAATAATAATTGTACATATCCAGGGGGCAGAAAGTGATGTTTTGATACACGAATGTAGAGTGATCAGATCAGGATAATTGGCCATATCCACAATTTCAAACATTAGTCATTTCTTTGTTTTTGGACCATTCAATATCTTCTTTTTAACTATTTGAAACTTTGTATTTATTGTTAACTATACTCATGCTACAGTGACATAGGACACTTGAACTTATTCCTCCTATCTAGTTGTAATTTCATTTCCTTTAACAAATCTTTTCTTATTCCTTGTTTTCTCTGAGCAGGACACTTCTAGTTTCATCTGTTCTGCTTTTTCCTTCTATGAGATCAACATTTTTTAGCTTTCAGGTATGAGCAAGAACATGCGTTGTATGAACTTTTGTTTATGGCTTATTTCACTAAATATAATGTTCTCCAGTTCCATCCATGTTGCCATAAATGACAGAATGTCATTCTTTCTTTTAATGACTGAGTTGAATTTCATAATGTATATCTACCAATTTCTTTATCCATTCATTTGCTGTTGAACACCTAGGTTGATTCCATATCTTGGCTCTTGTGAATAGTGTTGCAATAAACATGGATATGCAAATGTCCCTTCAATATAATGATTTCCTTTCCTTTGGATAGATTTCCAGTAGTGGAATTGCTGGGTGATATGGTATTTCTATTTGTATTTTTTGGAGAAATCTTCATATTGTTCTTCATAGTGGCTATACTAATTTACATTCGAACCAACAGTGTCTAAGAGTTCCCTTTTCTCTCTATCCTTGCCAACACTTGCTATTTTTTGTCTTTTTGATAATAACCATTCTAGCTGAGGTGAGATGATACCTCATTGTGGTTTTTATTTGCATTTCCTTGATTATTAGCGATGTTGAGCATTTTTTCATATATTTATTGGCCATTTATTTATCTTTTTTTTAAGAAATGTGTGTTCAGATCATTTGCCCATTTTTTAATTGGAGATTTTTTGCTATTGAAATGTTTGGATTATTTGTACATTCTGGACATTAATGCCCTGTTAAATTACTACCTTAAAAATACTTTTCCCATTCAAGATGTTGTCTTTTTACTCTGTTGTTTCCTTTGCTGTGCAGAAGCTTTTTAGTTTGCTATAATCCCATTTGTTTATTTTTGCTTTTGTTGCCTGTGTTTTCAAGGTCTTATTCATAAAATCTTTTCCCAGACCAACGTCCTGATGTGTTTCCAATATGTTTTTATCTGTTAATTTGAGCATTTCAGGTGTTATATTTAGATATTTGATCTATTTTGAGTTGATTTTTGTAAGTAAGAAGTGGGAGTCTAATTTAATTGTTTTACATATAGACATCCAATTTTCCCAGAAGCATTTGTTGAACAGACTGTCTGTGTCCCAGTGAATACTGTTGGCATATTTGTCAAAAGTCAATTAGGTGTAGATATTTGGATTAATTTCTGGGTTTGCTAGCCTGTTCCACTGGTATACGTGTCTGTTTTTATGTCAGTGTGATACTGTTTTGGTTACTACAGCTTTGCAGTATAGTTTTGAGGTCTGGTAGCCTGATACTTTCAGCTTTGTTCTTTTTGCTGAGAATTGCTTTGGCTATTTGGGGTCTTTTTTGATTATGTTTATTTTATTTCTGTGAAGAATGTTATTGGTATTTTGATAAGGCTTATCTTGAATCTGTAGATTGCTTTGGGTAGTATTGCCATTTTAATGGTATTAATTCTTCAGATTCATAAAAAGAGCATGGGATGTCTTCTCATTTGTTTGTACCCTCTTAAATTTATTTCATTGGTGTTTTGTAGTTTTTCCTATAGAGATTTTTGCGTTTTTGGTTAAATATATTCCTAGTTATTTTATTCTTTGTATAGCTATTATAAATAGAATTCCTTCTTGATTTCTTTTTTTAGCTAGTTCATTTTTCATATGTAGAAACACTACTCACTTTTGTATATTAATTTTGTATTCTGCAACTTGACTGAACTTGTTTGTCAGTTCCAAGAGTATTTTGGTAGGGTCTTCAGGATTTTTATATGTAAGATCATGTTCTCTGTATAGAGGGAAAATTTGACTTTCTCTTTTCTAATCGGATGCAATTTATTTTTTTCTTTTGTCTAATTGTTCTGGTTAAGACTTCCAGGACTATGTTAAATAAGAGTGGTTAAAGTGGCATCCTTGCCCTGTTCAGGTTCTGAAAGCTTTTTCCCCATTCAAAGATACTAGGTGTAGATCTGTCATGGCCTTTTTACATTGAGGTATTTTCTTCTATACTTAATTCATTAACAGTGCTTATCATGAAAGATGTTGTATTTTATTAAAAGCTTTTTCTACACTATTGAGATGATCAATATGAAGGTTTTGTCCTTCATCTTATTGATGTTACATATGCCTTTATTGATTTGCATATGTTGAACCATCCTTTCATTGATCATGTTTTCAGTATGTTGTTGGATTTTGTTTGCTAGTATTTTATTGAGGCTTTCTGTATCATTTTTATCATGTTGTGACCTTATCTAGCTTGAGTAGCAAGATTGTTCTGGCCTTGTAGAATGAGTTAGGAAGAATTTCTTCCACTTCAATCTTTTGGAATAGTTTAAGAAGAATTGGTATTAATTCTCTTTTAAAGGTTTGGTACAATTCAGCCTGTGAAACCATCCAGTCTAGAACTTTTCTTTGTTGAAAGACTTTTTATTACCGCTTCAATTTCATTACATGTTACTGGTCTGTTCAGGTTTTCTGTTGCTTCGTGGTTCAATCTTGGTAGCTTGCATGTATCCAGGAATGTATCCATTTCCTTTAGGTTTTAAAATTTATTGGCATATAGTTGTTAATAATAGTCTCTGATGATCCATTATATTACTGTGATAGCCATTGTAATGTTTCTTTTTTTGTTTGGCTTTGATTTTATTTATTTGGGTCTTCTCTCTTAGTCAGGTTAATTTTTACAGGACAGAAATCACTTGTATCTCTCCTGGACAAAATTCATTTGCATTTCTACAGATAAAAATTATTTGCATCACTATCAATTTCTTACAACTTAACGTGTGGAGCTATCCCCACAGAGATATAAACTAACCTAGTCAATAGATGATCAAAAGTGCACATATAAAAAGCCATATGATTTCCAGGGAATTCAATAGCAAATACCAAGCTCTCCACTGAAAGGATACCCAGTACTTTTCTTCTTCTTTTTTTTTTTTCTTCTTTTGTCTATTCCTTTACCCTGGACAATATTTCATGGCAGTTGTCATATACATAATGGGACTATGCAAAATAATAATCCCCATCCACCTCCCTTCAGAAAACTTTTCTTCATTTGAAGTAGAAGTACTTTGGCATAAAATTTCCAAGCCAGAGACATTTTGTATGATTCTATCTTGGCTTTTCTCTCTCTCTGTGTCATTTTTCCTCTTTGCTATTCTCACAATAAAATTATGTTGAGCAAATTACTCTTTGCGACTTTCCATTGAGTTTCATCCTATGTGTTTCAATATGTTCACCCACCTCTCTACCTGATGAATGATATTCCTGAATTATGTTTTGCTTCTTGCTGTGCCAGTTGGCAGCATCAATTTGGAAATCCTATAAAACTAAAATATCATGTACTCCAAACCTTATTTATGCTATAAGTTAAATGTTCTCTGGGCTCAGACATATAACCAGTGTCTAAAAATTTATCCCACACATTTTTATATCATTATTTGATATTTTCTTTCTATACCTCTTACAACTTTTCCCCCTCTAACCGTCATAGCCACCTTTAACTCCCCCAAATGTGCTATTTGCTTATCTAACCTCACAATTGGGAAACTGATTCAGAGTGATAGCTTAAATTCAGCTAAATCGAACCTATAATCCTGCTCTGGCTTATGTTCCTGTCTCATTTCCCTACTTTCTTCACATTGCAGAAAGTCTCTTATAGATCATAGAACCTTAACACTAAATAAAACTAGATGAAATTTAGCCTACACTCTTAACAAATAACAATCACTAACATTGATTGTGTGGCAGGCAGAATAATGACTACCCACCACAAAGATTTCCACATCCAAATCCCTAGAACCTATGACTATGCTAACTTAGAGGACAAAAGAGACATTGCAGATATGATTGAACTAAAAATTTTGAGATGGAGAGATTGTCCTAGATTAACCAGGGACATCCAATGTAATAACAAGACTCTTGATAAGAAAAGAAGGTAGGAGAGTCAGAGTTAAAAAAGATAACAAAAGTAAAGGGGGTTGTGTGTGTGTGTGTGTGAAAGAGAGAGAGAGATTTCAAGATGGAACTTTTGGAGAGGAAACAATTCTCTACCCATTCACTGTCTCCAGCTGGGCTAGAATTAACCTGACATAAAATAGATGAGCAGCAGAAAAGCATGTAAGTTTTAATAAATTTTTACATGTACTTGGGGGCCTTCACAAGAGAATGAATACCTGAAGAAGTGATGACAGCAGATAGTTTTTATAATTTTTAGATAAATGGTAAATTTATGAAAAATAACAAGACAAAGGAGTTGGGGTAAAGGGTAGTGAAGTATGAGAACTGGCTAGGAGATATATGGGGGGATGGGCCTAGGGTAAGATCAGGGTTAGTTTTAGTAAGTGTGTTTGCATACATCCATTTTCAGCCTCAACTCTCAGTCTTCGGTAATAGCATGGTCTCTTCTCCCTAAACATTTCTCATGGGAAATTTTATGGCCTATTCTTAGGCATAAAGAAGCAGATCAAAGAGCCTGTCCTGCATCTACCGTTTCTCAAGTGATTTCAGCTGAAAATTAATAAAAATGTCAGAAGCAGCACATTTTGGGATGGCATGTCCTTAACTCTTCTCTACCCTACACTGCCAGCCTTTAAGTTTGAGGACAAAGTCATGAGTCAGCGAATGCAGGGAGGCTCTAGAAGCTGGAAAATGTAAGGAAACAAATTTTCTCCCAGTATCTCCAAAAGGGACACAACACTGCCATTACCGGATGCTCTTTTAAGTCACCAGGTTTGCGGTAATTTGTTAGAGCAGTAATAAGAAACTAATACAGTGGTCAAAAATTTAAACAAATATGGTAACAGGAAATCACCATTTTCTAAAATAGTGTGTTGCATTATGTGTACCCATACAGGAAACTCTTTAAATTGAGCTGAATTCTGATGTAGATGTTAAGCTTTTTCTAAATTGGCAACTACCCAGTTTGATCTCAGTAACTTCCCACCAATGCCTGCACCTTTCCATAATGCTATTTTGTATGTGTTGCCTTTGTTTTCTTATTCTTCCAATTCAAAACAAAACAAAAAACGTCTACGTTTGTAATTTTTCCTTTGTAAGGATCATGGTGTTCTATATATCCATTTTTCTTTTTTTCCTCTGCACCATCCTTGTGCAAGCATCTTCCTTAGGCTAGGTCACTGTAATAATCTCTGAACCCTTCACCTTGTCTTTAATCTGAGGCTTCCCCCACAATTCAGTTTATGTGATGCTGCCAGGAAAATCTTAAGTCAGTAATCACAAGTCATTTCCTTTCTTAAAGCGTATTTTCCCTGTTGCAAGATTCCTATTGCTTGAAAGATATTAAGCTTTTGTACCTAACTCTAGGGGGCCTGTCTAATGTCCCCCCTCACCTCAGGGGCTGGATTCATGGGTCAGAACCCCACACTTAGAAGGGGCATTTGCTTGCTTAATACTCTGCTGTCACTGTCTTGACATTCTTAATTTTGGAAGAAACATCAAGCATTTTCATTTTGCACTGGATCCCACAAATGATGTAGCCTGTTCTGCCCCCAGTTTTATCCATATTCTATTTTGTAATCACATGTTAACATCACGTTATTTCAGGAAAGCAAGCATGCTTCTTGTCCATAGAATCTACTGTCTTTAGTTCAATTCTTGTATCTTAATTGTTGCTCTTTTTCTTTCCTGGAATGCTCTTGCTCCTTCAATTCATAAGCCCAGCTCAGGGACTATGATTGTGCCAAGAATAAAGCATTGTACATATTGTTCATACTCTGTGCTTTATTTTATTTTATTTTTTGAGATGGAATCTCACTCTGTTGCCCAGCCTGGAGCTCAATGGTACGAGCTTGGCTCACTGCAACCTCTGCCTCCTGGGTTCAAAGGAGTCTCCTGCCTTGGCCTCCTGGGTAGCTGGGATTACAGCTGCACACCACCACTCCCAGCTAAACTTTTTATTTTTAGTAGAGATGGAGTTTCATCATGTTGGCCAGGCTGGTTTTGAACTCCTGACCTCAGGTGATCCTGCCTGTGCCTCCCAAAGTGCTGGGATTACAAGTGTGAGCCACTGTACCTCGCCTAGTCTGTGCCTCTTAAATATCATTTCTTTTTCTTTTTCCTTGCCTTCTTCCTCTCCTTCTAGTTAACCTTGTCAAAGAAACTCTATCTGCCTTCTTACGCTTTCACTAATTTTTCTTCCTTGAATTTATTTTGCACTTGACTGTTCTGTAATTACTTCATATACTTCATCAGTTTCTCCCAATCTGTGTCATAACTGTGTCAGGACAATAACCTTGTCTTGCTCTATTGTACATGTACCCACTTCAGAGTGAGGATAGAACTCCTGTGTACAAGTAATGCTTATTTGCCAATGCATTAACCATCTACCAATTTTTTTCTTGCCACTAAATAACCTAACAATAAGGGAAGCTGCTTTATAAAAAAGGTGAGTCAGTAAGTCCTGGAAAGTCATTTACTTGGTTAACTCCCACAAAATTACATTAATTTCCTGATTTCTTCTGCATTAGAAAGAGTACATAGAGTTTTTTAGTGCCTATCCTTGAAACAATAATGGCACTTTTTTTTTTTTTTTGCTTGAAGCCATAAGGTAGCCAAATCCACTTACAGGTGAATTTGTATATTCTTTTGAATATGAAGAATTACATTTATTTCGTTGCCAAACATAATGATATGATATGATAGGTTTATATAAAAGTTTAAACATTGTGTATGTACATACATGTTCACACATACTGCATAATTGTGGCTATGGCAACAAAATGTAGTGTTGGATGGTTCTGCTCCTCCATTTCCTTGTAAAGTCAAATAATACTTCCCCTTTTGGATATCACTGCATGTGTGAAGTGGAAGATTTTTATCTGTAATTTGACGTCTATTGTAGCTTATAATAGTGGATGGCCACTGGTTAAAGGGAGAATCAAACTTGAGAAGCTATGCTTTGGATAGAACTTACTTTCCAAAATAATGGATTTGGAGAAGAAAGCTGAAGGGTAACAAGATGGAGAAGTACCTAGAAATTTTCAATTATCATTGGTGAATAGATTTTTCCTCTGATGCTAACCATTTCTATTGTAAAAGACCTGTTCATGTAAGTGAGATTGAGTAAAAGGCTAGGCTAAGACATTTGGAAGGTAAGAAAATGAAAATAAAGGATCGTAAAAGCTCAGGATGGCAAAACTACACAGAGGAAGAAAAATTTTAAAGTAGGTGTCATATTTAAAATACCTCTATGGTTTAGAGAATGTTTTAATCTTATTATTTGAAAGAAGCATCACTAGCTTATCCAAATATACTCTTATAGGTTCAGTGTTTCTTATGTTGAAAGAACATATTTGAAATGGAGCTAGAGTCAACTTGGTTGATTTATTTGTGGTGAATTTATGCATTTTCTGTGTGATTCAGCCATCTTTTAATTTTTAACCTCACTGTTTAAAATATTCTTTATTTATTGTAGTACTGATTTACACAATAATCAACTATTAAGAGATTTCCTGGAGAAGAGACAAGTTTTATATTATTAAAATTTCAGGGGACTACAAAACTTTAAATATCAATGTTATCATTAAAAATAATGGTAAACAGAGACTGAAAGATAAATATAGTCAAAACATTGAATATAAACCCTAACATTTGGTGTTAGTAAGAATAAATTTAAATTTCTTTATAGTCAATGACTTTTTTAATTAATGGAAAAATCACTGTACTTGGAATCAGAAAACCTATATTTGATTCTTAGATCTGATATCCAAATTGATGACCTTAAGTAAGTTACCTTATAAATTATCTCTATAAAGCTATTAGGAACACTTGAGTACAGTATTTTTGTGGTTTATGTTTTCATTTTTCCTGGGTCAACATCTGAAAGTTGGTTGCCGTATAATAAGTTCATTATATTTTACCTATATAACAAACTGCCATACTAATTATCAAAGATATATCATTTTGCACTCCAATGAGAAATATGTGAATGTTCCATTTGTTTGACACTTGGTGTTGTTGGTCTTCTTTAATGTTAGTGATTCAAGTGTATGCTAGTGGTATTTTATTGTAGTTTTAGTTTGTATTTCTCTAATGCTGAATAATGTTAAGCATCATTCATGTGCTTATTAGTCATCTTTATATTTTCACTGGTGAAGTATCCAATCTTTGTTCTATATTTTCAATGGTTAGTCTAAATATCAAATTGTGAACATTTTTTACGTATTCTAGTTAAAGGTCTTTTGACAGATTGATGTTTTCCAAATATTTTCTTTCAAAATGTGGCTTGTCTTTTTATTTTTGTGTCTTTTAATATGGATTCCAACTTACCAATCTTTTATTTTATTATCATGCTTTTTGAGTTCTCTTTGAAGATAATTTTGCCAACCTAAAGCCACTTAGCCTCTTCTTTATGTTTCTTCCAGGAGGATTGGGGTTTTTAGTCTTGAGTTCTTTAGTCACTTGATTTAATTAGATATATACACTGAGAGTAAGGGTCACAGTTTATTTTTTAACAGAAATATATAATTATTTTAGCAACATATGTTGAAAATATTCATTACTTATTGAGTTGCTTTTGCAGCTTTATTGAAAATTGATTAATCTAATATACAGAGTTGATTTCTAGATTCTCTATTTTGTCCCATTAAACTTTGTTGGAAGATGGTTCTTTGTGGGTTTTTATGAGTTTCTTGAATTTTAGCACTTTCTTAAAAAGAGGGACTGACAACTTTCATTCCAGACTATTAAAAAATTTTTGTACAATGAGTAGTCTTGAGAGATAGAGATAGTGTTTTATTCCAGAGCAAAGGGCTGGTTTTTGTTTTGTTTGGTTTGTTTTGCTGTCCAGTATAACAATGTAATTTTCTCCCATCAAGGCAAACATTTCATTGGTTTGCTTTCAGCCTAGTATGAAAAATTAAGGTTCCTAAGTGTGAGGTTCCTGTGTTGTGGTACAAAGGCAGAACATTATCAGCATTCAATAACACTCACCGGCCTCATCACCGTGGGACTTGGAGTGCATGTTAAACCTCTGTAAATGTGAAGCTCAAGATGCTTTCTGTGCTGTGAAGGATAAGGCCCTTTTACTTTTTGGTAAAGGCTCATGTCTTCTCCCAGCATCATTGAAACTGGTAGGTTAACTTGTTAACTTGTAAACACAGGAAAAATTCAGAATTTTTGTAGTTCTAGACTATCTTTATATCTTATATTTATACTTATGTTAATTACTATAGCATTATAAAAGTAATAGCATATAAGGTGAATCTTTGAACTTTATTTTTCTCTTAAAAAATTATGTAGGTTATTCTAGATTCTTCACATTTCCACGTTTGTCTTAGAATCAGCTTGTTAAGCTTTACCAAAAAGCCTTATTTGGGTTTTGATTTGGATTTTGTAGAGGGAACTGAAATTTTAGCAATATTGAATCCTTAATTCTTGAATATAATATATCTTTCATATATTTAAGTCTTTTGAAATTTATCAAGAGCATTTTGTAGATTTCATTGTATAAAATTTGAATATTTTGTTAACTTTACTCCAGTACATTTGATGCTCTTGTAAATAATGTATTTTTAAATTTAAATTTATTTGTTTACTGTTAGTACATATATAGATAATTTAGTTTTGTATATTTTCCTTTTGTCCTGTTATCTTGCTTAACTTACGAATTTTAGTAACTTTTCTATAGATTCCTTAGGGTTTTCTAAGTGCATAAGCATGTCAAATGTGAATTAAAATAGTTTTACTTCTTCCATTTAAAATTACATGCCTATTATTTCTTTCTCTTATCTTCTTCTGTTGTCTAGAACTTGTAGAAACAACATTTAACAGAAGAGGAGTGAGCAGAAATCTGAACCCTGTTCCCAATAATAAGAGGGAAATGATTTGACGTTTTACCATTAATTACAAAGTTAGCTTTAGATTTTTAACAGATAGCTCTTATGGCTTTGAGGGATTTGCTTTTTTAAGTTTGCCTTAGTGCTCTTTATTATGTTGAATTTTATCAAGTAGCTTTTTGCATCTATTGAAATTATTATATTAATTTCCTTTGTAATATGTTAATATAACGAATTAACTGATTGTTAAGTGTTACATTAACGTTGCATTCCTGTGATGCACTTTACTTGTTCTTGTTGCATTCTATTTTATTATATGTCTGGATTTTTTCCTAAAATATGCGAATGGATTTTTGTATCTATGTTAATGAAGAATTTTGATCAGTAGTCTTTTGAACAATGTCTTTGGTTTTAATAACCGGATGATGCTGGCTTTATAAAATGGTTAGGAATTGCCCCATTTTCTTCTATTTTCTGGAAATGTCTGTAAGGATACCTTTTTATTATTATTATTAACTTTTATTTTAAAATCAGGTGTATGTGTGCGTGTTTGTTAAATAGGTAAACTCATGTCATGGGCATTTGTTGTACACATTATTTCATCACCTGTGTATTAAGCCTAGTACTTATTAGTTATTTTCACTGATTTTCTTCCTCCTACCACCCTCTACCTTCTTGTAGGCACCTGTGTCTCTTGTTCCTCTCTGCATGTTCAAGTGTTCTGATCATTTAGCTCCCACTTGTAAGTTTGAACATGCAGTATTTGGTTTTCTGTTTCTGTATTAGTTTGCTAATGATAATGGCCTCCAGCCCCATCCATGTTCTTGCAAAGGACGTAATCATCTTCGTTTTTATGCGTAGGATTTCATGTTACATATATACCACATCTCTTTATCCTGTCTACCACTGATGGACATTTAGGTTGGTTCCATGTCTTTACTGTTGTGAATAGTGCTGCAATGAATATACGTATTCGTGTATCTTTATGATAGAATGATTTACAATCCTTTGGGTATATGGAATGTCTTATTATTTCTTTCTTTAAAGTTTTGTAGAATTCACCAGTGAAACTCTCTTGGTCTGGAATTATTATTATTTTTTGGAGCAAAGATTTTAACTATCAATTTAATTTCTTAAGTAAATAAGAAATTATTTAGGTTATTTTAAATGAGTTTTAGTAATGAGTAGTTTAATAAATTTGACAGTTTCTTTCTAATTTTTATAATTTATTGACATAAACTTTTAGAAAATATGGCTTTTGTTTTCAATTAGGTTTATGTGTTAAATTATATTTATTTATTTGCGTATGTTGAATCAACTTTGCATCCTAGGAATGAAACCTACTTAATCATGGTGATTTAATTCTTTGATGTACTGCTTGATTTGGTTTCCTAGTATTTTGTTGAGGAGTTTCATATCTATGTCCATCAGAGATATTGGCCTGCGGTTTTCTTTTTCACTGTGTCTATGCTATGTCTTGGTATCAGGGTGATGCTAGTTTCATACTGTGAATAAGGGAGGAGTCCTTTATCCTTGGGTTTTTGGAATAGTTTCAGTAGAATTGTTTTTTGGAATAGTTTCAGTAGAATTGGTACCAGCACTTCTTTGCACATCTCGTATAATTAAACTATAAATCCATCTGGTCTGGGGCCTCCTCCTCCTCCCCTTCCTCTGCTTCTTCCTCCTCCTCATCTTCCTTCTTCTTTCTTCTTTTCTTCTTCTTTTGCAGGTAGGTGTTTTATTACTGCTTTAATTTTGGAACTAGATATTGGTCTGTTCAATATTTCAACTTCTTCCTGATTCATTTTTGGGAGCCTTTGTGTTTTCAGGATTATTTTCATTTTCTCTATATTTTCTGGTTTATGTACATAGATATATTCATAATAGTCTCTGATGATCTTTTGCATTTCTGTGGGATCAGTCATAATGTCACCTTTGTCATTGCTTATACTGGTTATTTGGGTATTCTTCCTTTTCTCTTTGTTAATGTAGCTAGCAGTATAGTGATATTGTTTACCCTTTCAAATAACCAACTTTTGGTTTTGTTGATTCTTTGCATGGATTTCTGAGTCTCAATTTTGTTCAGTTTTACTCTGATTTTAGTTATTTATTTTTTTCTGCTAGCTTTGTAGTTACTTTTTTATTGTATTTCTAGGTTCTCTATGTGTAATGTTGAATAATGAATTTGAAAACTATGTAACTTTTTAATATAAGCATTTTGTGTTATAAATTTTCCTCAACACTGTTTTTGTAGTATCACAGATATTTTGGTATGTTGTGTTTCTGTTTTCATTTATTTGAAACATTTTTTTAAAATTTCTGCCTTAATTTTGTTGCTTATGCATAAATCATTTAAGAGCAAGTTGTTTACTTTTCATGTCATTTTGCAGTTTTGAGAGATCTTCTTGCTATTGATTTCTATTCTTATTCTACCATAGTCTGATGGTATGGTTGTATGATTTCAAGTTTTTTTGAATTTTTTGAGACTTGCTTTATGGATGATCATGTGGTCAATCTTGGAGTATGTTCCATATTTAATTGAAAATAATGTTTATTATGTGGTTGATGGGTGGAATATTCTGTAGCTGTCTATTAGGTCTAATTGATTATGCACCAAATTTACGTCTAGAATTTGTTTACTAGTTTTCCGCCTCAGTGATCTGTTTAACGCTGTCAGTGGGATACTGAAGTCATTCACTATTATTGTGTGGCTAAGATTTTTGGTAGGTGTAGACATACTTGTATTATGAATCTGGGATCTTCAATGTTAGGTCCATATAAATTTAGGATAATAAATCTTCTTGTTGAGTTGAAACCCTTATCATTATGTAATGGCCATCTTTGTCATTTTTTAATCATTACTGGTTTAAAGTCTGTTTTATCTGATATAAAAATAGTGAACCCCTGCCCTTTTTTTGTTTGTTTGTTTTTCCTTTGCATGATAGATCTTTCTGTAACTCTTTATTTTGCACCTATTTGTTTGGATACATGTGAAATGAGTCTTTTGAAAACAGAAGATGGATAGGTATTATTTTTTAAATCCAACTTGCTACTCTGTGCCTTTTACATGGGGCATTTAGACAATTTATATTCAAAGTTAATATTGACATGTGAAGTTTTGATCCTATTGTGAGCATACCCATAGCTTAGCTCCCACTTATAAGTGAGAGGATATGGTATTTGGTTCTTCATTACTGAGTTACTTCTGATAGAAGAATATAAACTCTTTTTCTTTATTTTTGTTTGACTGGATTAGTTTGAAAGACTGGTCTTCAGTCTCTGAAATTCTTTCTTGTACTTGGTCTACTACATTTTTAATATGTGATAATTTGATACAAAAATACCTGAGATGGTAAAAAAAAAAGATTTAAAAGTTTTGCCCTTTAAATATATATGACATCAAGTTTGAAGTCAGAGGCTTTAATAAGTGATGAATCTCTCTCTTCCTATTTGTATTACCTAAACAAGGTGATTAAATTGTGATTGTGTTTACAAGTACTATTTGGTCTCTATTTAATCATAGGCAAAACCATAACTTGCTGTTTCTCAGTCCTTAAAAATCTAGATTCCAATAAAGACTACAGGTCTTAGTGAATTATTCTCTTCAGTAAATAAACATGCTTTTCTGTATTCTGTCAAAAACAAACAACACTTCTGACCCCATTTTTGTTTCTGTTAAGATAACAGAATTTTGAGAAAGTCCTGCAGGCAGCCTCTGAAGGAGGGTGACAGGCCATCCCTCCTTTACAAAGTGATAATTTTCTTGTGGCCTAGATAAACATATGTGTTTTTCATCAATTGAGAATATTAAATAGATTACAGAGTACCGAACTCTGCAAAGCACTCGATTTCCTTCCACTAAAATATTATAACATTGAAAATTGTGCCTTTATTAATTTTAGTGAAATATATTTTGAATGAAACAAAATTTTCCCCTTTTTGAGTTTAATTCAATGTGAGACAGTTCTATTTTTCAGGGATATTTTTACAATACAGATCAACTAAATCTGACAGCTTATTGACAATGGGTTCCTGTGTGATAGCAGTTCAGGCATATATTACATTAAAAAGACAATACAATATAGAGTATAGTAACAAGGACAGTTTTAATTTTAGAATGTTTTCTGATTGTCTAGATATTCTTTTTTATTATTATGCTTTATTTTGACAGATCTTAAAATAGACAAAGATGAAAAATGCTGCTTTTACATCAGGAAACATTTTAATAGCTTGCTAATATTATAAATTACAAGTAAATGGTTGAGTAAAAGTATGAATTCTTACTCCCAATTTTTGAGGAATCTTGGTTAAGAGAAAGAAAGGAAAATATAGTCCTCAGATATTGTTAACAGGTAAGTACCTGTTAACATAATACTTGTTTATTTCAGCCACTGTCCTAATAGTTTTATGAATAACCCATGTAATCTCTTTAATAATCATTTGAGGTAGAGACTATTATTATACTTATTTTACAGGTAAGAAATATGAGATGCAGGGCAGTTATGTAACTTGTCCAAACTAGAAGGAAAGTAGGTGGTATAGCAAGGTTTGAATTGACCCAACTTGGGTCCAGAGTTCATGCTCTTAGTATTATACTTTCTTATCTTCATTCTAATTACCATGCTTAGCCTTGTCTAAAAATTATCTCTTCATTTATTCCTTTATCAGAGACAATGTAACTACCCACAGTTCTTTTCAGAGAGTTTTGAGAACTGATGGTATACTTTACTATGTTGGTACAGTTGAGATCTTCCATTACAGAAGTGTGGGAGTACATTACCACTTTATGATACCTGTTCTGGTTTGTAAACTCATGGGGGGGGGGGAGGAAATTTGGGTCATCATTATTGTATTTATATCATCTATTATAGGTACCTGATACAGTGAAAAAGCTCAATAAATTGATGCTTGGTGTCAAATGACATTTACACAAGATCTTACTCTACATAATAATTCCTGTAGTAATCATGTATGTTAGGTTATTCTATGGTAACAAATACATCTTGAACTTAGAGGGCTTAAGACAATAAATGTTTATATTTCACACAAAATGCAATGTGGATCAGTGAGTCCTATGCAACTCGAAGACAGAAAATTTTGGAAAATTTGCTTCCAAAATTACTGCATCAAAAGAGAGAGAGAAGAATTGTTTGATATAGTTTTTCAGTCCCAGGCCTGAAGTTCCCACATCACTACTATTCATATTCCAATGGCTAATTCTGAGTCATTTATACCTAATCTAACTTCAGGTGGCTCTGGGAAATGTAATCATCCTCTGTGCTCAGAAAAAGAAAACTATATGATGAATATGTAATACTGTCTATGTCAAAATTCAAATCATCTTAAGTGGTAAAATGTGAAAAGCCAATCATGCCTGACTAAAATCCAGTTGTGGGTCTGACATGACTCATCGATTGCTGGTCAACCAATTTGGCAGAGACTTGCAGGATTTTCTTGAATATCCAAGGTGCAACTTGATATGGCCCTGGAACTAAGTTCTGGCCAACAGGCTGTAAATGGAAATGCTCAGTACATCAGCTAGGAAGTGTTTTTAATGAGAGATCATGTGTCTTCCTGTTTTCTACTTCTATTTGGCTATGATATAAATAAAACTAGATGAGGCTCTAGCAGCCATCTTGGACCATTAGGTAACTTTGGGAATTGAAGCTGAATAAGGTAGAAGAAAAAGATATAATAAGTGTGAGTTCTTGACAGCATGAAGCATCTTTACATTTCTGGTATTACTCTTTTGAATTTCTAAATGCTGAAAAAAATAAGCTCTATTTTATTATGCCAATGTTGTTTTTTATTCTTTAGCTACTTTTAATACAACCTAATCATGACTGATTCAGCAAGCAATCAACTAAAAAAAAAATATGCTTCATGCATAGACATATAATTTTTTAAACCCACTCATTCATTAACAAGATTGTCATTAAATTTTGCTACAGACTAGAGTGTGATATATGGCGTCAAATTGCCTGAGTTAGATGCCAGTTATACTACTTTGTAGGTGACCAAAAATGGGCATGTTTTGTTGATTTTTAAATTTCTATTGCCTTTCTTTAAACAGCAATAATTGAAATTCACATAATAGAGTTTTATAAAGATTAAATAAGGTGATGCCTTTAAAGTACTAGCCAAACTTATGAGCATAGACAAAATAGTCCAAAAATGTTACTCTGTTTTCATAACAAATGGAGGAATGGCATTGGTTGTCAAGATCCCTTTATTGATTTAAATCATGTCTATTCATATAATAATGTTGAAATTGGAAAATTAACAGAGGTTTTTTTCATAGATAAATTTACTAATTATATGTGGTCGTTTTATGCTACTCAGTGTTATCTATACTACTATCTTTTGAAATTTGAGTAATGAATGATACATCTTTTTATGTTTCAAAATAAGAAAAGTACATCCAACATATATTATGTCAAGTCAAAAGCAACTAAGTTTAAATATAAATTCTCTAATAGAAAAATTTGACTCTTGGAAAATGGTGTGTATTTGCATGTGATCTTAGGCATTAGCGCTTCTTAAAAAGTGTGGTTTCAAGATCAGCAACAATAACATTATTTGAGATGTCATTGGACATTGCACCAGACTTACTGAAAGAGTAATCTGAATCTGTGTCTTAAAAAGTCTAGTTATTCCAGTAGTGCAGACTAAAGTTTGAGAACCATCAATGTAAATCTTCCGCTGTAAATACTAAGGTTAAGAAAGTTTTTTTTAGGCCAGGAGTGGTGGCTCACTCCTGTAATCCCAGCACTTTGGGAGGCCAAGGTGGGAGGATTATGAAGTCAGGAGATCAAGATCATCTTGGCCAACATGGCAAAACCCCGTCTCTACTAAGATACAAAAAATTAGCTGGGCATGGTGGCACACACCAATAGTCCCAGCCGAGGCAGGGGAATCACTTGAACTCGGGAGGGGGGAGGTTGCAGTGAGCCAAGAACGCGCCACTGCACTCCAGCCTGGTGACAAGGCGAGACTCTGTCAAAAAAAAAAAAAAAAAAAGGAAAGAAAAGGAAAGAGTTTTTAGCTTATGCAGAATCATCAAGTAAGTTGATGACCTAAATGAGAGCTCAGCTGGAGCCCCAACAAGATTGCCTTTCATTGGATGAATTTAACCTAACTACAAAGTTTATCTTGTGTTTATTTTATAATGCTTTCCTTCATTATTTCCTAACAATATTCAAAATGTTACGTGATAAATGATTGTGAGTATTTTGGCCAAAAGATGTTATAAATAATCAAATGTTTTAGGTTACATTCCAGCAAATATTTTTAAAAATGATTATTACTATTGCCTTAATTAAAGTGCTTTGTTTTGTTGCTGGCTTTATAAGATACATATTGTATGCAACAATTTATCAAGGACATCTAAGAACAACTTTTTCATGGCTTGATAATAATTACAAAGAAAAGAGAAGTAGGGCCGGGCACGGTGGCTCAAGCCTGTAATCCCAGCACTTTGGGAGGCCGAGGCGGGCAGATCACGAGGTCAAGAGATCGAGACCATCCTGGTCAACATGGTGAAACCCCGTCTCTACTAAAAAATACAAAAAACAATTAGCTGGGCATGGTGGCGTGTGCCTGTAGTCCCAGCTACCCGGGAGGCTGAGGCAGGGGGATTGCTCGAACCCGGGAGGCGGAGACTACAGTGAGCCGGGATTGCGCCACTGCACTCCAGCCTGGTGCCTGGCAACAGGGCAAGACTCTGTCTCAAAAAACAAAACAAAAAAAAAAAAAAAAAGAAAAGAGAAGTAACACAGCAGTGCACAGAAATGCATCTAAAACAATTATTGTTACTGCTGGGGTATTCTAGAATTTAGGTCTCAGAAAATTCTCTGATCATTATCCACTTGCCAAGATATAGCTCAAATGACCCCTTTTAATACACCCCTTTCCGTATATGCTAGAATAAAATTTCATAGTTTTAGGATATTTAATTTACTTCTCATTTGGAATATTAGTTTCAGAAAATAATTTTCTCATGACCTTTTCCATCCTTCTTCAAGGGCTCCATAGATCTATGGATTTACCATCAAATTGTTTGGAAGATTTGATAGAAGTCCCTAAAACTTCAATTTAATGAAACAAAATGGGGCAAGCAATAACAATATGTGATAAAATATTAGCAGTATTTTTTAGTTTTTCTAAGATCTTCAAATATTACATATTTTGGTACTCTCCAAAAACTGCTTTTATTTTATTTAAATCTCTACAGCAAATTTATTGGAATTTTTCTCTATTACTATTACATTTAACCTGTAAGTCTTTGAATACTTTACTCTGTCATTAACCTGGAGGTTACAGAGTAGAAAATGGTGAAGAAAAATTATTCTCTACCAACCACTCTACTGCTGGCAATTTGTGCCAGCCTTTATCTGTGACGTGCTGCTTCCTGAATGTAATTCCAATAAACTCATCCTATATCTACAAAGACAAACTATTTCACATCATTTTTAAAATTTAGGCTAAAAGAAATGTTAAATATTTTTCAAATTACAGGTTTTATTATGGGGCAAATATTTTAATATTCTCTTTTAAACCATGTGGGCATAGTTTTATAATAGAGCAAATTAAAAATTTATTTGTTGAAAATTGAAAATACATTTACTAAAATGCAGCAAAAGAAAAATACACGTATAATGTGATTATATAAATACATAAATATGTATAATCTAATATATAATCAGATTATATAGTAAAAAATATAATCACATTATGCATGTATACATATGATTATATGGTATATAATCACATTATATATGTCTATATACACACATATATATCACACATATATGCATTCTAGATCTAATTCTTGATATGGCTGAAGATGTTAAGACTTTGTATACAAATAGTTGATTTCACTATAATACTTCAGTAAATATATATTTTTAAATATTCCAAATGGATTAGATATGTATAATCTCAGGTACAGTGAAATAATGTCTCCTGTGTCTTTGGCAGTCACTTTTCTAGCTGCTTAATTTCTTGTTTTCTTATTGTGTCTAATACAGGAGAAATGAAAATGTGCCAAAGAAATGTACAAAAAAGAAACCTTCATATTACTATTGATCATTGACAGTGTTATACCAAAATTATAACCAATTAGTTAATTTTGCATACCAATATCCAATGTTTGCCATGAAATAAATATAGAATATTATGTACAACCAGGTTACCTCAAAAAAATCACATTTTTTCTTTTTTTGTTTTATTGCATATGAGTGAAAGAGATTTGAATTAGGTGAAAGTCTAACAAACTCATTTCCTGGGAGAAAAACACCAGTATCCTTAGAACTAAGGATATGATGGTGAACAATTTAGAAAATGTCTTTTCTTTCACATCCCTTACATTCTTACATCAAGTGGTGATGAGGGCTGTGGCTCATAAATATAACTGATTATGTTAATGAAATAATTCAAATAATGAAAAAGTGCTTTGAAGAAAATAAAATGATAATATTACAGAGAATCAGTGGTTAGTGATGGGAGTATTATAAAACTTGAGATGTTGTGGTCAAGAAGGTTTTATTGAGGAGGTGAAGTATGACATAAAACAACTAATGAGAGGCTAACTGTGCTAATATTTTTTGGAAGAGCATTATAGACAGAGAAATACGGTAAAAATTCCTGGAACAGAAACAAAGAATAGAAAGAAGATTTAAATGGCTGGAAAATAATTATTCAGAGAAAGAGGAGGAGTATTGAGCCCAATAGAAATCAAAGCTTTTGTACAGACTGAAGCTAACCTGAACTCACCTCTAGCTGCACATCAGACCCTGACAATTATTAGCACACAGAGAGTTCGAAGGGAAGAATAAGTCCCCTGTCCAAGAGAAAGCTAAATGGAACATGTTTTACAATGCTTTTACAGCTGTAGCATACTCTAATTCTGTAACACACCCATTTGAATCCAGAAGCCTGAAGAAGCAAAGCTAAACACAAATAATAAATATTGTCACAGGAAGAAAAATGATAAATAAAAATATAAAAGAAAGAATTAAATTATGAAACAAACATATAAAGGTGTTCCATATTTGGGTCATTTTTGAATTAGATATAGAAACAAACAAATAAGCAAACAGTAAGTGGGCCATAAAAAGAAGAGAAAATTTCTCAAAAGTTGAAAATTAATTCCAAAGTTGACTAGGAGTAACACTAGTCCCTGAGACTTCATAGAACGTTAGGAAATCCACTGAACCTCCTAGATAATGTGAAATGAAGATTTATGACTATTTATTTACAGTAAAGAGACAGTTAACCTCTATCACATTTAGGTCACAATAGGACAACTATTACTATAATTCATAATAAAGTAGAAAGAATAATATCATCTCAATAGTGGCTAAAAAATCACTAATCCAGTGCTCATTTCTAACAAAATTTTAGGGTAAAACATTAATTAATAAGGCAAAGCATTATTTATGTCAAGCTAATAGCTAATCTCATGCTTGACAGTGAAATTATGCATGCATTTTCATAGTTAGAAAAAAAGAGGCTCCATAAGGACACTATTTTTTAACATCATTTAAAACTGGTGCCAACTCAATTTGTGAAAAAATTCAAAGAAGAGATATAGAAGAAAACATAAAGCAAATTACCATTATTTGTAGCGGATATCACTATATACCTAAAAGTCTCCCCAAAATAATCTGGTAATGAATGAAAACAAAATCAGAGTTTGGCATAATAGCTAGTTTCTAAATAACACATGTCATCAATGACTTTATTATGTATCAAATAATAAGCAGCTTAATACATCTGTAGAAATGGATATTCTTAATTATAACACAAAAAAACACTTATGAACAAAATTTACAATAAATGCATGGAAACCATATAACAATAGGGGTAAGAATTCTACTAAGAAAATAAAAGGATATTTGACTACATGAGGAGTCAGATCTTCTCTGAACTAGGAGGACTCATTACTGTAAAGATACCATTTCACTATACATTAGCCAATAAATATAAGTTGATTCCAATGAAAACATCAAGCATGGTTTTTTTTTGTAATTTTGCAAATTTATTCTAAAACTTGTCAATTTGTGGATATAACTAGGATATTTTTAAAGAGTAATATGAATTCATAATTAGAGGTGAGGTAATTTTGTAGGATATTCTATTAGAGAAAAACATGAACTATAAAGCCACAGTTATCAAAACAAAGTGATTCTAGTACACATTAGGTGCAAAACAAGACAATGAATATAAAAAATACTGTAGCATATTCAGCTATTTACCAGAATTTATTATAGGATAAAAGTAAAATTTCAAATTAGTTCACAAGTATTGATTATTTGATAGAAGTAGAGACAATGGACATCAGATAAAATTAGTCAAGTGACAAATTACATTGTAATAAGTATAGCCGTGGCAGGTTAAAAAGCAGTAAAGCAATAATATATATTTGGGCATGGAGAAACTGTGAAAACATAAATTGTAAAATTCAGTAAGTTTGAAGAAAAGCATTTTCTATTTTAATTTAAGCTTTTTGGCCCTTTTTATTGTACATTTTAATATTTCTGCATTGTATAACTATAAACTCCAAACATATCATTACATGTACCGCTGGTCACTTATAATCATGATTATAACTTGTAAGTTTTCCTATGTTACATTAGTCTCTGTATTCCTAAAGACATGAAAATCATGCAAACTCTTTCAAAATGACCTGATCCTGAGAGCTCTCCAATCCTCTTATCTTCACTGTTAGTGACTATTACAAATTCAAAAAAAAAAAAGAGGAAGTTCATAATTCTAACTTCCTGGCAACCTTCTTATATCTGGGAAATGTATATATCAGGGTTATGATCAATTCTTTGTGTCATCCATCCTGTCTTTCACTAGCAATGACATTCTTTTAAGGAAATTTGATTATACAATTTCTCTTCCATGTTGATCTCCATCAATAATCTCTCAGATAGTGAATGAAAAAAATGGAAAATACTGTGTAAATTATAAAGTGGGCTTTGCACATTACACCCCAACTTTATCTTTACTTAAAGATGCATGTACATTCATTTCAAGGAAAGTCAAATTGTTTCAAAGAAAGTCATATTTGTCTCAATGATTATGAAAGAAATAACACATAATTTAACTAAATTCAGTAAAATTCCCCATGAGTGTTTAATAAAAGCTACGTGCCAAAGTAGACGAAATGCAGTTGCAATAGTTGTTTTCAAAAACAACAAAAAGTCACATTGAAGACTTTCTTATTACAGATGACAAATTATGCTATAAAAAAAATCACATTTCCTTATATGAAAAATTCACACACCTGGGCCTGTTGGGGGTGGGGTTGTAGGGGAGGGATAGTGTTAGGTTAAATACCTAATGTAGATAACAAGATGATGGGTGCAACAAATCACCATGGCACATATATACCTATGTAAAAAACCTGCATATTCTGCACATATATCCCAGAACTTAAAGTATAATAAAAGAAAAAAGAAAAACTCTGGGGTTATGATTGCATAATATCAGATTAATATCTAAAAATTTGTGTCATATAAGTGTGAACTTATAAAATACAAAGATTCTTTTGATATCTGGGTTTTACTAACATTTATTTGTATCTTCTTTTATATTGAGTCATATTCCTTTGTCTACTACAAGAAATACTTTGTCTACCTAAAGTATTTATATATATTCATATACATGTAATATGAATAAATGAAATATTTTATCCATATATGAAATATTTGAATAATAAATATGCATAAATATGCTTTGCCTCTGTGATCCCAGTAATCATTTAGTTGATTTTTCTTTTCATACCACATTGTTTTGTCATTACATGAACACAGCACCAAATTATATTTTTAGAAATACATACACGTATACACATACAGGTAAAGATAACCATATACAAATCTTAAAATTAATGATGATTCTTAAGTTTTAACCTACAGCAAAATATTTTACTACAGAGAAGACAGGATCAGTTCTTAAATCCACTTGTAAAATGATACTTTCTTCATACTTGAGAAATATGAATAAATTAGAGTCAAATTTGCTGGCTTGAAATTAATCATTATAGTCCAATGACCATGAAGGAGTTAACTTACATGACTAAACTGGACTTCAGTCTATAAGCAGGCCCTCAGGGCCAAGAATTCACACTGATTTGAAGGATTATTTCAGGTGGCAAAATTTCTCGGTTATTGTTAGATGCCTCTGAATAGAGAGCCCTAACTCCATCTAAAACTCCTGCTGCAATGATTACAGTTCTTCTTAGGTTATTTCTAATCCTGCTCTGTGTGTGTATGTGATCATGTTCTACATTTACCTTTACATTTAAGTAAATATGAAATGCAACCCTGTGGAAGTTGTCATAGTTGAATTTCATCATCATCACACAATTATTTGGACTTTAAAATGTTAAAACTGTGAAGGATTTTGAAAGCAGATGGTTGAAGAAGACAGACTAGAAGGACTTTTCAGGTTTCTCATCCTTAAAATGTCACACCATAACATTGTATCAAAATAATTCCCCTAAAGTTGCAGATAAGGAAATTTAGGCTGAGAAAAGAACATCTACTTCTTTAAGATAACTGCGGTAGTGGCAGAGTTGAGAGTAGGACCCAATTTTTTGTGGCTCCAAATTTTACTATTCCTTGGTGCATGAATGCCTTCTTGCAGATCACAATCTGTTCTTAAAGCGCATCTTTTTATGGGTTTGTAACTCCTGTTGACAGCTTGTGAGTATTTCAGTTCCTAAGGCACTTGCCTTTTTACTGCTCCTCCAAATGCAGACTAAGAGAGGTCAAACTGGCATGTCATACAGCTAATCATTCAACATGAGAAGTCGACAGAGGCATAAGAATGTTCCCCTCCCTTCTCAGGTATTTGGAATAATAGTCTCAGAATCCATGAAGAAGATGATCAGGGTATTAGTATTGCTCTGCCAGTTTTACAACTCCACAAGACTCCAGAGGTGCAGAGAACTTTCAAGACAAAGTCATAATTATTAAAAAAAAGGGGGGGGGGGGGGGAAATAAATTTGGTTTGTAAAATCATTTAGAGGTACAACTTAATAACTTCTATCTTGACATGAAACTGC
Source organism: Ateles fusciceps (assembly GCA_036589455.1). NCBI lineage: Eukaryota > Metazoa > Chordata > Mammalia > Primates > Atelidae > Ateles > Ateles fusciceps. The sequence continues at coordinate 7,262,035 of JAZHEH010001266.1, read as the reverse complement.
CAAAAAGTAATCATAAAACACAATAACTGTTTAGGATTTGTACTCAAAACTTAAATCCCAGCCATTTGATTCAAGCTGAAATACTTACTAAGTATACATACATAATATTAGCAAGATAGGCTTCACAGAAAGTGTCAATAGAGTAATGTTTCTGAGTGATGTGAAAGTATGTGTTTTAGAGAGAGTAATTTGAAAATGCTTGTTTCACCCTCAAACAGCATTTTTTAAAAGTTAAAGTTGATTAATGACAACAGCTTGGGAAGAACTGAAAAAGTCATTCTCAATAACCAGGTAGCTCCACCAGCCATATCTGCAGAGCAATACAAGAAATTACTGCTCCTTCATTAAAAATGAATATTCTTGACACCTGTTAAAGAATGGTAAGGCAGAATTTATTCAAGGGGAGCTAATACAATGTGGTTTGGTGGTAGAAGAGAGAGGTTGGGCTCAACTCCAAATAAAACAAAGTCAAGTGGAGGTTTATATCCTAGTGGAGGTCAGTGGATGGAAAATTACTAAGAAGCAGTATTATGGGTAAGGAGGATTCTGGTTAAATGAACTTGACAGCATAATTGCTGAGGGCGATATTAAGGCTGGGTGATAAGATATTGAGGGTGGGGGCATTAGGAATTTGATTATGTATCAAAGGCTGGGGAGTTTTGGTACACTGATGATTGAGCAAGATTATTGCCAAAACTGGGCCAAGCAGAGATGAACATGGAAGCCCAAGGGTCATGGCCTAATTGAAAAGAGTTCAGAAAAGCCTGACTAGGATATGATCAAGAGAGTTTTAGCCCCTCAAGGTTCCTGTATAGCCAGGATTTAGTAGTAGTAAATTGGAACACATATTTGTAGTTTCCTTGATACACTTGATTAATAATTTGCTTTGCACCATTACACAGAGAACTGGAGTACACTGTAGTTATAATAATTGGTGACATACCATTAAGTGGTCCATGAAGTGCGAATCAGTGATAACCAAAAAAGGATAAACAAATTACATAGCATTGTTGATGAAAGCCAAACCTAGGCCAGAATCTGGAAGGGGACATTTCATTTAGGTGGTTGAGACAAAGGTCTTTATCAATATGAAAAAGAGGAGGAACTGGAAACAAATCCCTCAATCTCATTGTGTCTACAGCTATCCATTATTTAAGACAATTGTATAAATAAGTACACTACGTATCACTATATATAAAATGCACATACTTTGATAAATAATTCTCATAAGTAACATGTCCAAAGGGCATGCTAAATCATTCTTAATTGCTATTGTATTTTAGCAAGCAAGTACTAACCAGAATGAGTTTCATCAGACGTTTTGCAAAAGTCCTTGAACAATTGTACATATAATTGTATTTACACTTAAAAATGTGGTTTCTAAAGCAGGTATACCAGGTAAACTAGATTTGTTACTAAACACTGCTTTTCAAAAAGGAAGTTTGCACACCAGCTTCCATTGTAACTTGAAAGAAATCTTGATTGTTGTATTGAAAGTAATCCAGACAAGAAAAAAACACTCTAGCTATTTGAAACACAGAATTTGATGCAAGAAATTGATTATATGTGCGATATAAGAGATAAAGAACTACTGAATCAACCTAAAGAGTAGTAAACAGCAGGAAGCAGATTTCACCCCCAGGGCTGAGAGAAATTGATAAAAATGATGTTACTATAACCTGAAAGCCAGGATCATTCTACAGGATCTAGAATCAAGGCGGAGGTTGCCATGTGGCTGCCATGAGCATGGAGAGAGAAACAGTCTGGCAGGAGCTGGAGCCACTGAAGAGACCTAGACACTTATGACATCAGTAGCAGAGCAAGAAAGATATATTTTGGTTTCTCTCCATTTCCTCTCTGTGCCTGCAACTTGCTAAACCTAACTCTGAGTCAGTTGGCAAAGGAGTCTGCATAAATGTAGTTCTTTGAGATACAAAGCAAAGTGAAAGACTGAGAATAGATGTGAGAGCAATAGGCAAATGACTGGCTCAGTGGTTGCAAACTTAAAAGGGATATGTCAAAAATATCTCCAATGTTGCATTTATTGATCATTGGTCTGTTTCATCAATAATGGATTGAATTCTATCTTGCACTCACACCTATTAATAAACAATTATATCCTTCCTATCCTAGCACTGTGAATTTAAAATTCCCAGAAACTGCCTGACGACTGATAGCTTTTGAGCATCATACATTTTCAAGGAGATTTTTTTCCCTTGTAGTAGTTATTTATAGGCAGATTACATGTGTAGTTACAAGTTGACCAGTTTGTCTCATATGGATTGGTTTACAGGTATTTTAAAACTTTTCTTTCTTATATTTTTGGATTTAAGTTAAACCACACTGAAAAAATGATAATTGTCAGATTGTTCATAGGCAATGGAAATAGAGTCCCAGCTTTCGAGGAATTTGATGGAGAACTAGACTCTTTCTAAATGCTGATGCACATTTTGACAGGTATTATTAAAAAATAAGGACATACAAATTGGATTCAAAGCAGTATGATAAAGTGAAACTGCAAAATACTTTACCACAGCCTCCCAGAGGAGGTGATGCTTGAGTTGAGACTTGGAGTGAAGAAAGTAAAAATCATATTTAGTTTCAAAGATGTGGTAAAGCAATTTCCATTTAGCATTTTATAGTTAATTTATTTTTATCATATTTCTACTACCCAAATAGTAAATGCTTATTGTTAAATAACAAGGTAATACATATATTAAAAAAGAAAAAATTTAATTCTACTGATTAGAAACAGGCATTAAGAAATAAGATAAATACATACTTTTTCAGTTTTTATGCATATATCATTTGCTTGTAGCGAAAAATAGAATAATTTGTAAAAAAATAAATCATGCATTTTTTATTGTGTTTTCTTCAAGTCAAAATGTATTATGAATTTATCTGACAACACATATAGCTTTATGTTTATTAAATTATAATGACTGCAGAATTTTTCCAAGTGTACATTCTAAAACCAATCTTATTTGTTAGATATTTTGGTCATTTCTAAATAGTCAATATTCTGAGCAACAATGTGATAAATTTCCCTATGCTTTTGAGAATATATAATTGACGATATCATTTAGGATTCATTTCTGGATCAAAAATATATACTTATATTAATGTATTTTATATGCCTTGCTTGAAGAAAATCTTCTCAATTTATAGAGAGATATAAAGTAATTTAAAAGTTAGGCAAGCGTTTTTTTTATAATAAACATCAAAATTAGGGATTAAAGTATATTAATATTTTTTCTCACAAAAGTAATTTGCAGATTTTTAAAGCAAATGTTATCATAAAATTTCATTTTAAAAAGGGATGTCTATTTGGAAAACTAAACAGTGATTTTACAAGCATAACGGTGTTTAAAATACTTCACTATTCAAGATTCTTTATGCCCAGTTAACCGATGCTGAACACTTACTTACAAAAGCTTTGCTGCTGTATATTTAAATAAAAGGTTTGTAAGACTTCTTGCAGTAGCTTATGTAAAAGAAATCGTCAGATATTTCACATTTTGGTGAGAAGTCATTAAAAGATTAAACAAGTTGACATGAGATTGTGGATAGAAATCAATAATATTTAACTCAATAACTCTGTTCTAATGACAGGCCTGGGGTCTCAGTGGTCTAGAGAATTTTTGAAGCCTGCATTTGCCTCTACGATCCTGTCTGTTCCTTTCCCTCTTTCTTGTATCTTTCTCTTTCATTCTTTTTCCTTCTTCCCTTTCTGCTTGCCTCTTGCCTTATTTGTACTTTTACTTAAAACTTAAATTCATGTTATTTTTAAGTACAGAGAATCAAAATAGCCCATAATCTCATCGTCTGGCTAATCTAAATGACAATTTTAAATAATCATTTACCTAGAATGTCAAACAGTACAAAATGAAACAAAATGACAAGAAAATATGTTTCCCTTCCATTTTGCAGACCCTAATTTTAATTCTCAAACTTATTCACCATCAACTTTTTCTTTTTTATCTTTACTACTGTAATAGGCATTTACCTTTTTCATCTTTCTAGAACAGCACATAAGTAAAAAGTATATCTTTTTTTCCTATATTTATCTATAGGTAAATATACAAGCCCATTTTTTTAAACCCAGTAGAAGTCATACAATGTGCATTCTTCTAAACTTTAAAGAACATGTGTAACACAAACAGATAGATCTACGTAGTCTTTTAAAAATGCCAAGCAATTATCTTGTTTGGATATATTCCACAATTTATTGAACTGTGTCAAGGGATATTTAAGGATCAATTCTGATATACTCAACATTTTATTGAGAGCAGCTTTAATCTACTTGAGAAAATAATGACAAAGTATAGAGCAGTAAATGACGGGTGGAAAACAAAAATTATGAGTGCTTTGAGTGTAAGGTTGTTTTGTTCAAGATGAGATCTGAAAAGATTCTCATTGCTATACTTTTGATTCAGAATCTGATGAATAATTTTGTTTGTAAAATTTATATCTCTATTTAATCCTACTAAAAATTAAATCTTTAGTGAGTCTACAAACTTGTCAAATGTCTCACTGAGACAAAACATAGCAATTGTTATTTTGTAAAACACTGAATCTCATAAGGCATAACAGGACTCCCTCTGTGGTCTTAATCATTGTTTGTCTCCAAATCAAGAAAGTGAACTCCTCTCAGTGGGACATCTTAGCAAGTAGGCAGATAGACTTGAAAGTATACTCTGAAGCACATAGATATATTAACTATTTCAATCTGGTATGTTAGATTCTGTTTTAGTAGCTGCCTAGGCAAAGTTCTTACCTTACCCTCCTGTGTTACAATATTGAAATTTAAAAGCAATCCAGGTTAGCGATAGAGCAGCTTTATCTTTTCTAGCACTCCAAGTACCCTATGGTATATGTTCTTAAAGACCAATTTGCTATTTCTTGGCATTAAAAAATACAGTAAAACAGCATCCCCAATCATATTACTTGTTCTGTTATGAATTCTGTTTGCTATTCCACTATTGCATTCAATATGTGCATTTACATTTAAGTTAACATCTAGAGTTGGATAAGATGATTTGGAACATTTTACATTTAGTGCTAAAGAGGAGACATTTGATATTTATTCGCACTCCACTCACCACCAGCAATTTCCAGATCTAAAATCACATTACATTCTGTTTCACATATAGTGGCATTTCTTAAGTGTCCTGCCATCATACATTACTATTATTAAACCAATAACATTGGGTTATAATCTGAAATCCAGAAGGGGGAATCTAAAGAAAAAAATGGCTAAAGAGTTTAAAATATAGATGTAAATTAAATTGTAGCAAACATTTTAAAATAATTTTTCTATAGTATTTTAAAATTTAGAAATAACAATATGACCTTCAATATATTCTCAGCCAAGGTCAATGTCTTAACAAAAGTGTCACCAGCACATTAAATAAAATTTCATTTATTTTCATGACTACTAGGTATATGTCCAAGGTTCCTGTAGCAGATCAGACAAAATTAACTAAACACCTTTAGCTCATGAGTATAGAACTAACAGAAGGATTTTAAGTGTTCAAGCCTCCCAAAAAAGGTTATATGTACTAAGAAATAAATTTACTGTCTTAAGACTGACTCCAAAAAAAATGCTATGTGAAGAAGAACACTGCTCTTAGGAATTCTTTGTACACAAAATTAAGTCAGGGAAAGAAAAAAATGAGAAATAAACAAAAGCAACTATTCTGTCTTAATAGCAAAAGCAAACTAGAGAGACTGAAAAATAGCCACAGTAGTTACCAGCTAATCATCAGAATTTTCCGAACATTAAGTCTGCTTATCAGATGTAGTTATTTACTTTAGAATACTATATTGCTTAATAATCTTCTGTTTTAATTAGTTCTATTTATTTTGAATGGTGCTCAAGTAAATTCCTATGCTCTCACTTCCAATGTGTTTATTTTACATGTATTTCTCTTTAATACCCATTCTCTGCATCCTATAACTGTCCAATCTAATCTTCTGACCAGTCTTTAGAAATGTACCTATCCATGTGTAATATGTTGTGTTTTTTTGTGTGTCTTTGTGTTTTACATTTACATAAAGTTCACTCTAACTTTATACATGCAGTACTCTGTTTGGGGGATCTACTCATATTGCTTTGTGTTTATCTGTTCCACTGCTCTAATTGTTGCAGATTATTTCTTAATATACTTACTGTATGCATCTCTCTGGTGATGAACATTTGGATTGCCTACAACTACGTCTCACATAAACAATTCTTTGATTAATGTCCTCGCATACATTCCCTATGGAACCATGTTGGAATTTTTCTGGGCTATATACCCAAAGGTGGTGACTAGAAATTAAATATGTAGATATATACTTACAAATAACTACATATGATATGCAGACTTCATGCTCGTTAAATTCTAATGATTAGCTGGTAACTACTGTGGCTATTTTTTATAGTCTCTCTAGTTTGCTTTTGCTTTTAAGACAAAATAGCTGCATTTTGCTTCTCATTATTTTCTTCCTCTATATATTAAATATATATATGTAGTATATATATGTTACTTAATTTCATTAATTAGCACCAAATTTCATTCCTTTTAGAATAGCTTTACGTATTTGTACCAATGTTACATACTCAAACTTCATTTATTTACTTTTGTATTGCCCATTTTTTAATTTGATCACTCTTAAAGCTTACAGATGCCTCTTCATTGCTTTTTATTTTTTTTTGACAATTTTCTGATTACCAATGAGTTTGAGCGTTGTGTCATATTTATGTTGTTGTTTTGTTATTGATTTATTTATATCCATGCAGGCTTTTCATTCTAGGTATCCTTTGTTCCATTTTTAAGAATTGTTTTTCCTCTCTTTTTTATTGATGTCCAGGAATTGTTTGTAGATTCTATGCTTTTTCTTCAGCTTTGTTCTTTTTGCTTTGATCTTTTTGCTCAGTTAAATATTGTGTTGCCTCCAGCTTTGTTCTTTTTGAGTCTTTTTTGTTTCATACAAATTTTAGGATTGTTTTTCTATATCTGTGAAAAATAATGTTGGTATTTTGATAAGAATTGTGTAGACTCTGTAGGTTGCCTTGGAAGTATGGTCATTTTAACGTTATTAATTCTTCTGATCTATGATTATGAGATGTCTTTCCATTTGTTTTTGTTTTGTCTTCTTCAGTTTCTTTCATTAGTGTTTTGTAGTTTGTCCTGTAGAGGTATTTCAACTCCCTACTTAAATATATTGTTGGATACATTTCTGTAGTCATTGTCAATAGAGTTGCCTTCTTGGTTTCTTTTTCAAATATTTCATCGTTGGTGTTTAGAAATATTAGAAATTCTTTGCAAGTTAATTTTGTATCCTGCAACTTTACTGAATTTATGTATTAGGTGTAAGAATTTCTTTGGTGGTGTCTTTAGGTTTTCCCAGATATAAGATCATATTATCAGCAGAGTGACAATTTAACTTCTTTTCCAATTTGGATGTTCCTTATTGCTTTATCTTGCCTAGTGCTCTGATTAGGCTTCCGGTACAATATTGAAAAGGAGTGGTGAAAGTGGGAATCCTTGTCTTTTTCTAGTTCTTAGAGGAAAAGATTTCAGGTTTTCCTCGTTCAGTATGATCTTGACTATGGCTTTGTTGTATAATACATGGCTTTTATTATTTTGAGGTATTTTTCTCTATGCCTTATTTGTTGAGACTTTTTGGCATAAGTGTGGCATTTTATCAAATGCTTTTTTTTTTGCTTCTATTAAGATGATCACATGGTTTTTGTCTTTCATTTTTTGATGTAATGTATTATGTTTATTGATTTGCACATTTGCATCTTTGTATCCATGGAATAAATCCCATTTGATTAGCATGTGTTACCTTTTTGATTTGTTCTTGGATTTAGTTCACTTTGTGTATTGTGTTCTTATTTGATTTTGGTATCAGAGAAATGGTGGCCTCATATAATTAGTTAAGGAGAAATCCCTTCTCTTCAATTTTTTTTTCAAATAATTTGGGGAGAATTGGTGTTAGTTTTTCTTTGAAGGTTTGACTGAAATCAACAATGAAGCCATCTGTTTTCAAACTTTTCTTTGTTAAGAGACTTTTTAATTACTGATTTAACCTCATTGTGTCTTATGATTTTCTCTTCTTCCTGATTCAATCTTGGTAGGTTATATTTTTTCAATAGCTTATCCATTTCATCTAGGTTTTCTAGTTTGTGAAAGTACAGTTGTTTATAGTACTAGTCTCTGATAACTTTTATATTTCTGTGATATCAGTTGCAATGTCTCCTTTTTTATTTCTGATTTCATTTACTTGAGTCTATGTAGTTTATTAGTCTAGCAAGCAGTTTATCAATTTTGTTAACTTTTTAAAAAAACTTTTCATTTTGTTATCTTTCATATTATTTTCTAGTCTTTATTTTATTTAGTTCTACTCTGATAGTTATTATTTGTTTTCTTCTACTAATTTCGGGTTTAGTTTGTTCTTGCTTTTTTATTTTCTTGAGGCATATAATTAGATTATTTATTTGAAACTTTTCTTATGTATGCATATATTCCTATAAACTCTCCTGTTGACATTGTTTTTGCTATATCCATAAGTTTTGGTATGTTGTGCTTTAATTTTTATTTGTTTCAAGAATTTTTTTTTTTCAATTTCCTTTCTTAACTTCTTCCTTGACTGAATGGTCAAGAGCATGTTGTTTAATTTTTACATATTTTTATAACTTCCAAAGTTCCTCTTTTATTGCTTTTTAGTTTTATTTCACTTTGGTCAGGGATGATTTGATATCTGTGCTTATGTGATTTTATTTCTAAAAAGTTGTTGAGACTTGTTTTGTGTTTTAACATGTATTCTAAGCTGAAGAATGTTCCATGTGCTGATGAGAAGAAGGTGCATTCTGTAATTGTTAGATGAAATGTTCTGTAAATGTCTATTAGGTTCACTTGGTTTATGTGCAATTTAAAACCCAATGCTTCTGTGTTAATTATCTGTCTAGATAATATCTAATGATAAAAGTCAGGTTTTAAAGTCTCCAACTATTATTGTATTAAAGTCTTCCTCTCCCTTTAAATCTACTATTTGCTTTATATATCTCAGTGCTCCAGTATTGGGTGCATATATCTTTTGAACTATTATATCCTCTTGGTGAATTAATCCTTTAATCAACATGTAATGTCCTTCTTTGCTTCTTTTTACTGTTTTTGCCTTACAGTCTACTTTATATGAGTATAGCTATTCCTGCTCACTTTCAGTTGCACGGAATACCTTTTTCCATCCCTTTATTTTTAGTCTGTGTGTGTCTTTACAGGTGACATGGATTTCCTGTGGAAATCGTATAGTTGAGTCATGATTTTTAAAATCCATTAGTCAGTCTATATCTTTTGAGTGCAAAGCTTAATCTGTTTACATTCAAGGTTATTCTTTTTGGGTGAGGGCTTATTCCTATCATTTTGTTGATTGACTTCTGGTTGTTTTGTATATCTTTTGTTCCTTTATTTCTTAGTTATCATTGTGGTTGGGTGGTTTTCTGTAATGGCACCACTTGAGTCTTTTCCTGGTTTGTATGTTTGCTCTACTAATGGGTTTTATTTTTTAGTGCATTTTCATAATAGCAAGTATCATTCTTTCACTTCTGCATTAGGATTTCCTTAAGTATTTATTGTAGGGCTACTCAAGTAGTGATGAATTCTGTCAACTTTTAATTTTCTAGGAAAGTCATTATTTCTTTTTTATTTATGAAGGATACTTTTACTGGATATAGTATTTTTGATTGACAGTTGCTTTTTATTTTAGTACTTTGAAGGTATCATTTCTTTGAATTTTCCGTTCTTCCCTGGCCTGTGAGGTATTTGCTGAGAAATCTGTTGTCAATCTGACAGGGATTACTTTATTGGTGACTAGACACTTTTCTATTACTGTTTTTAGAATCTATTTGTCTTTGACTTTTGACATTTTAACTGCAGGGTGCTTTGGAGAATACTTTTTTGAAGGGTATTTATTTGAGGATCTCTGGGCTTCTTCAATTTGGGCGCTTAAATCTCTTGCTAGGCTTGGGAAGCTTTCCTGTATTATTTTGTTAAATAGGTTTCCTAACATTTGTTTCTTCTTGGCCTTCTGGGACCTCAAAATTAAAATATTTGGTTACTTGATGATGTCTCATATATCCCCTAGGTTTTGTTTATTATTTATTTATTTATTTTTCTTTATATTTGTCTTACCTGGTTGTTTCTTAAAACCCGTCTTCAGACTGTGACATGCTTTCCTCTGCTTGATCTAGTCTATTGTTGAACTTCTTGAATATATTTTGTATTTCGTTTTTTGGTTCCATGTTTTCTATTTATTTCTTTATTATGATATCTATCTGTTTGGTGAATATCTCATTCATATCCAGAATTGTTTTTCTTATATTTTTCTATTGTCTTTTAGTACTTTCTTGTATCTTATTTATCTTATACATTTTCTTATGTCTCTCTGAGATTCTTTTTTTTTTTTTTGGCAGAGCCTCACTTTGTCACTATCACAGCTCACTGCAATCTCTGCCTTTTGGATATAAGCAATTCTCCTGCCTCAGTCTCCTGAGGGATTACTGGCATGTGCAATGCACCCAGCTAATTTTTGTATTTTTAGTAGAGATGGGGTATCATCATGTTGGCCAGGCTGGTCTCCAACTCCTGACCTCAAGTGATTCGTCCACTTCAGCCTCCCAAAGTGTTGGGATTACAGATGTGAGCCATTGCTGCTGACCTCTCTGAGATTCTTCAATCAATATTTTGAATTATGCTTTCTGGGATTTTATAAATTTCTAAATAATTAAAATCTATTGCTGGAGAATTATTGGGATTCCGAGGAGTGTCATCTTTTCTTTTTCATATTTCTGTTAGCCTTACATTGATATCTGCGGATCTGGTTTAATAGTCACTTCTTCCAATTTTTGGATTGACTCATATAGAAAGACTTTTATTTGAAGATATATCTATGGTGATGGTTGGAAGGCATACTTTAGCTTTGGTTCTGGGTATATAATAGGTTACACTGCATAGTAGCTTAGTCTTCATATAATTTATTTGGCTGTTTACAGTATCCATGGCATCTGTAAATTCTCCAGTTGCTTGGTTGTGGTTGTTAGTATAATAGAAGCTATGATAAGTCTTTGCTGGGGTTGCCAGGTGGGCCAATCTTCAGGCTTTAGTGGTGGTAGAGAGCAGGCTGAGAATGCATAGCCTTGGGCCACTAGGTGGTGCATGTGGGCACCAGTCTTAGGTTTAGGTGGACAAATACTTGGGCTTCCAAGTAACTTACTTGGGTACCTGCAGTGACAGTAGTACCAGGACGAGGACCAGATGGGTTACTTTGTTCTCAGGCCCCTGAGTATCATTTGCGGCATGGATGATGGTAGTAGCAGTGGCAGGATAACCCAGGCAGTTATTACTAATGTTAGCAGTTATAGTGATGGGCTCAGCATGCTAGACCTCCAGCTCCATAGGTAGTGCATGTGGGTGAGTAAATCTAGTGGTGTTGGTGACAGGCTGGATGAACCCAACTTCAGGTCCACAGGGGCAAGTGTACAAATACTATAGTTGGTGTATAGAATAAGGAAATATCCAGGTTCCAGGTGAGGGTGTTTGATCTTTGTGTGGGTGATGCCACACTGGGTGAGCTGACATGTGGTCCTGGTGGTGTGCAGGTGCATAGGTTGTAGTAGGCAAAACAGAGTGATCTGTGGCAATGGGCATGGGAAGGCTGACCTCAAGGCTTGTGCTGGAGCACAGAGGTCCTGCTATTTGTGTGAGTAGGGTCATTATATACAGTAACCTGCAGGGAGCACTCAGGCTCTGGGGGAGTCCACACTGTCTCTGACAGTAGCATTAGTTGCAGTGACATGCATGGAGATTCTGTACTCAGAATGCACAGTAGAGCACAGAGGCCATGCTTCTGGTGGGAGTGGGATCGCTATTCACAGCCCTATCAAGACAGCTCTGAGACTCACTTATTCCATCTCCATGTGGCTGCCATGTTGTGTCATGGTGGGGATTAATCCCACCCTTGCATGGAAGCCATGTAGATAGTGGGGGTAGGTTTGTTATTCATAGCTTCATTCAGGAAGCTCTCAGGCACTGGAAGGTCTGCTCTTTGTTCCAGGGGGCAGCTTTCTTGGTGTGCCGCACTGTCCTTTCCCTGGAAAGTAGTACTGTATGTGAGTTAGAGTGCTCAGGGTCCCGCAGCAACATTGGGACCAGCCAGTGGCACTGCACCACTGCAGCCTTTTGGGTGGATGCCAGAAGATGTCAGTGGGGGCTCCTGAGTTGTGAAGGTGTGGGGGATGTTGGTTCCCAGGATATGATGCAATTCAATGGAGACTGTGCTCTCACAGTGGTACAATGCTGCTGTTGCTTAGGCTTTGGGAGATGGGGGTGTGCGATCCATTGCAATTTTCCTGTCTGGAGCACTGCATTTGTGGAATCTCCAGATCACAGCTAACATTTATGTCAGAGCCTGTATAGGTAAAGAAACTCTCACATGGCTAAAAATAGAGTAGTCTGAAGTGGGACTGTGGACTCCTGACAGTGCGGACTCTGAGTGTAGACTCATTTACCCTCTTCCTGCAATGAGGAGCCACTCTTGGCTCCCAACTGATCCCAATTGAGCTGTAAAATCAATTTCTTCTCTTTCCATGCATTGAATGTTTGAACTCCAGTGGTCTATCTTAGATGTTCTATTATAAGTCTGATTATCCACTTGCAATTTTAACTCTTCATGCTGGAGAGGGCGAGTGTCCAATATCTCTCATCAGTCCACTTGAAATATAGCACTCATTTTCTCCATGTCCTTTGTAAAATATACTTTCACTGAATTTCGCACTCTGAATTGATAGGTATTATTGTTTCTGCCAGCACTTTAGCTCACACTTCATCATCATCTATATTATGTAATTTCTGATAAGAAATCTGTCTCAGCTTTGTCTTTGTTCCTGTATCTGAAATGTGTCATCATCTTCTGATTGGACTTCAAGATTTTTGTTATATTTGTTTTTAAGTAGCTTGTATGTGATATGTGGGTGTTATGGTGGTATTCATCCTGCTTAGAGTTCTTTGATCCTCTTTGATATGTGGTTTAATGTATTTCACTATTTTGGGGAACTCCTCAGCCATTGTCCCTTCGAACATTTTTTTTTCTGCTACATTCTCTTTCTTTTATTTTTCTCAGATTCAAAATACATATATGGTATGCAATGTCATATTGTCCTACAACTCTTAGATGCTTTATTTTAGTTTTTGCTTCCTTGTTTTTTCTTCTTGATTGCTTACTGTGCTTTCCTTTTTATATTCTAGTTTAGGTAATGTCTTTCAACCTATCTTCAAGTTCACTGATTCTTTCTTCAGTTATTTGTGACTGCACAGATCAGTTTGTCTAACACATTCTTAATCTCTGCCACAGTGTCCTTTATTTCTAATATTTCTACAAAACTTTTTTCATATGTCCACTCAACATTTTCTTCTGTCCATTTGTCTTACAAAATTCTTCATGAAACATTAAAATACTATTCATAGTCTTTAAAATTATCTGTCTCATATTTCCAATATTTGTGTCTTTCACGAATCTTTTTCTGTTAACTGTTTTTTTCTCTTGTCAATATGTTGTTTCTTGCCTTTTTGTGTTTCATAATTTTAATTTTTTGTTGCAAACAGTGTACAGAATTTTAGAGCCTGAGATAAGTGGTAGCTAAGTCTAGAAATATGCCCTCTTCTTCTCCTAAGCCATTAGTTTGTAGAATGGAGCTGATGTAATCAGGAGACAGCTGACTACCAGCTTCTAATTCCCCTGGGTGTTCTTTAGTCTTTACTTAATGTAAGGACTAATTTGTGGATAATTTCCAACACATGGAATTTGAGGGACACATTCAGATCAAGGACCTATCCTGTCTGTCTAGGTTGATCTCTGCTTTTTGTGAGTCTGGTTTGATAAATCAATTTTTTTTTGTGTTTCTCAGACTGTTGCTGTAAGCAGAATTATCTTTATTTTATACAAATAATAATGGCTAAGGCACATTTTAGCAAGAAAAAGCTGGACTGGAAAAGCAGTATAAGAAATTGATACTTTGATGTTTCCCTACCTATGACTGGTAGGAAATGGTGAAAGACATGTTGATTATGGAAGAAATTCTTATATATAGAATTTGAAAGATACAGGATTAGACCCAAGGAAACTGGTTGAGTAGACAGTTCCAGGCAGAAAGAGAAATAGAAAAAAAAAAATTCTATTCTTTGACTGTTGTTAGCAACTCTAGGTAAAATCCAGACCTTTAAATCCAGACCAGCTGAAAAGAAAGAGGATACATATATAGATAACATAACTGTTTAACAAATACATATTATATATTAAAGATATATACATATATACTATTAAGAGATGTAAGATATGTATGTTAACAATATAGCTTTCTAGACCTGTGAATAGTGAGTAGAAAAAATGTTTATCATAATCTAGGGTGGCACACTGAATTTAATGCTACTGTGGTACATGATGTACTAAGAGAAACTCTCCATTTTGAGCACTTTAAGTACTTTGCTTTGAAGATACCAAGAGAATATCCAGAAAGGAGTATATGATTTGTAACATGGAGTGCATGATGGAAAAAAAATAATTCATGTTCAATTGAGCCATGGCACGAAGGGAAGAAATGAAAAGACTAATGGACAATAACTAATTGTCCATTAGAAAAGACTAATTAACAATAACCCTCTTGAATGGGTGGAATTGTTTGGTGGTTGTTGAAGAATGTGTAGAAACAAAGAACACTGGCAAGATTTTTACTGAGAAGTTGACGGCATATTTTTTATGCTTGGAATATAAGAGATCCACTCTGACCAGCATCACTAAAGCATCATGCCAAATGGGTCCTATTTATTCTAACAAGGAGAGATTAAAATCTAATCACAAGAATCATAACTTAGACTGAAAAATATTTGAACATGGGCCTAACTTTACTCCCTTAGTTAAATCTATAGAATCTAAAAAAGATTGATAGATGGGATGAGATTTACTTTCCCAGCCCAGGGGTAGCATGGCAAGAAATATGGGGCAAGTGAGCATCCAAAGCCTTACAAAAAATTTGAATGAAGTATCTTGGAGATGTCATGCAAACTCTTTTAGAATTGGTGGTTATGAGGCTCAATGTACAGTAATCCTTAAGAAGGACAGAAAAGACATTCATAAAGGTGAAAATTTGAAAGCAGGGAGGTGTAAAAATTACATGGAAGAGGGGAAACAAAGGTACCAATTGGAGAGATTGTTCTGTGGTTCAGTCTACCTTTACCAAAATGTATAACTGTATTGGACATTTTAGTGTATGAGATATTTTTGCCATTATCATTTTCATGGGACTTATCAAGGAAGTAGATTTTGCCTAGTTTTTTTTTTTTTTTTTAGTCAATAAACGTTTATTATATACTTAATTACATTCAGTTATTTCTAGGCAGTAGAGACCCAAGTAAGGAATGAAAAACTTAGCAGATCTCACACATGGAATCTAGTGCCTATTCTGGAAATCAGTGTAGAAGTTTTGAGTTGTCTGAAATGAAAATATACCCATTTCAATCATGTCAGACTAAATCAGACCATATGTCAAGGATTCCTAACTTACATACCACAGTTTTATAGATTCTTAACAGATGTGTGACAAAATTCTAATTATTAATTGTGTATAATTCTTTGATAAAGCAAGTGTGAATGCATTATTTATAGTAGTATGTGTTAGGTAAAATATTTTGCTAAGATGGTGGTGTGACCAGTTTAAGGGGGTGTTACAATTTACTATGGGTTAGAAGATATGAGGGGTAAGCAAAACAAGTATATGTTAATTGTGGAAATTTACATAGGCAATGTGAGACACCTATAAGCTACAATTACTTACTGTTGATGTATTTCCATATTTAATTCATTTTAAGTGTCCCATTAAGACTTGTGCCATGGATTTTATTTAAACATGACAAAACACATAAAACCTTATCAAAATGAGAATAAGAAAATCAAAAATGCATAAATCAAGAAGACTATGGGAAACAGGAAAGCACATAAACTATCAGCAGAATTCTGGACGTTGACGAGTGATTGGCAAGAGGTGTTTTTTTTTTTTTTTTTTTGAGACAGAGTCTCACTCTGTCACTCAGGCTGGAGTGCAGTGTTGCGGTCTGGGCTCACTGCAACTTCTGCCTCTTGGATTCAGGCAATTCTCCTGACTTAGCCTCCTAAGTAGCTAGGATTACAGGCACCGCCACCACACCTGGCTAATTTTTGCCTTTTTAGTAGAGACTGGGTTTCACCATGTTGGCCAGGCTCCTGAGCTTAACTCCTGAGCTCAAGTGATCCACCCATCTTGGCCTCCCAAAGTGCTGGGATTACAGGCATGAGCTACCACGCTGGGAAGGCAAGTGGCGGTTTACTTAGCACAGTTTATTTAGCCTGTAGTGAAGGCAGTGACCCAGAGGCAATATTGTTTAGAGTACAGAATCTCAGTCATGTTCAGGAGTAAAAGTTGTTCTAAAAGGGAAACTCTAGAATGATGCCAAAACAGGAGGCTTGGTTGAAAGTTTTCACAAAGCGTAATTAGGGCTTACATCACTTTTTCCATTCTTTGAAAGCATGCATAACCCCTCTTGATTCTATCAGAAATGTGAGGTTTACTCTTTTTTTTAATTTTACCAGATTTTAAGTATATGATACAGTATTATTAGCTATAGGTACAATGTTGTTTAGTGAATCTTTAGAACTTACTCATCCTTCATAACTAAAACTTTATATCTTTTGATCCGTAACTGCCAATCTCTCCCAACCCCTCATCTTTGACGACCACCATTCTATACTCTGTGTCTATGAGTTGGACTACTTTAGGTATCTGATGTAAGTAGAATCATGTGATATTAATCTTTCTGTGACGTGTTTATTTCTCTTAGCTTAACATCCTTTGAGATTCATCCATGTTATAATTTATTACAAATTTTTCTTTTTAAAAACAATATTTCACTGTATATATTCATCACATTTTCTTTTTTCATCTGATGTGTGTTTTTGGTATTTTCATGTCTTGGTTATTGTGAATAATGCTGTAATGAACAGGGGAGTGCTAATATTTCTTTAAGATTCTGATTTTAATTTTTTGGATAAATACCTGGAAGTGGAATTGCCAGATCATATGATAGTTCTATTTCTATTTCTTTTTCTTTCTTTTAATTCTTTTTTTTTGGTACAGACAGTATCTTGCAATGTTGCCCAGGTTAGTCTCAAATTCCTGCTTCAGGTGATTCTCTCACCTTGGACTCCCAAAGTGCTGTGATAAGCCACCATGCCTGGCCTCTATTTTAAGATTATTTTAGGAATCTTCCTGCTGTTTTCTATAGCAGATACACTATTTTACATTTCTGCCAATAGTGTACAAGGGTTTTCTTTTCTCCACATCCTCACCAACACTTCTTGTCTTTTATTTTTTGATTATAGTCATCCTCACAGCTATAAAGATCTCATTGTGATTCAGATTTGCATGTTAGAGTCACTGATGATAAGTAACCTTGAGCATCTTGTCATAAACATATTTCACCTTTTGTATGTCTTCTTTGGAAAAATGTCTATTCAAGTTCTTATCCTATTTTTAATCAAGTTCTTAGTGTTTTTGTTTGTTTGTTTTCTGTTGAGTTGTTGGAGTTCCTTATATATTTTGAGAAGTATATTTTGTTACATATATGGTTTGCTAATATCTTCCCCTAGTCTGTAGTTTGCAAAAATAACCTCAGAATGTACTAAAGACTTAAATGTGTTAAGGCCTGAAACTGTGAAACCTGTAGAAGAAACACTGATGGAAAAGTTTCGTGGCAATGATCTTGGCAATGATTTCATGAATATGAAACTAAAAGCACAGACAAAAGCAAAAATAGACAAATGGGTACTATATCAAACTAAAAACCTTCTGCACAGCAAAGGAAACAATCAACAGAGTGAGAGGGTGCCCTTTGCCCAGTTTTAATTGCCATTCTAAATAAGAACTTTTGTAATTATCCATGCCTTCTAGGTAGTAAAAGTTAGGCAATACAGAATTTGAGGTGACAGCATGAGATCTATGTTCTGATTAAGAAAATGGGTGAAGTGGGAGTTTAATTCTCACTACTACATTTTCACCTTTTAAGATACCCCATCTGGCTGATATCTAAGGCAGTTCCTAGAAATCAAGAGTAGATTGACAAGGATTAAAGAGGTGGTTTTTCTGAAAATCTTAATAGTACCTAATGTGTACTTACATACCTATGTAACATTTCGAATACTATGTAGGAAGTGCAATAGACCAGGCAGGATTGGTGAGCCAATAGAGATGTTTATAGTACTAGTTCTGAAGCTCTTCCAAGCACAGTTTGCATTCTTGTGCAATGGAATTCACTATAAAGTGACTGTTTCGCCAAAAGAATATTTAAATTTGCCAGCATATTTTCATAATCTTATTAGGGTACTTGGACTTGATAAACACAAAGAGGAGGTTAGTTTTCTATATTGATAATATGATAATTTCCCTCTTCAAAAGAGAAAATTTAGGAGCGTTAAGGACTACAGTCATCCATATAACAAATAGTCTTGGTCCAATAGACCCAGGTAAAATTCAAGGCCAATTTGTTTTGTGAGATTTCTGAGAATTACGTGGCAATAGTAACCATGGATATTCCTTACAATGTGAGTAATAAATTATGTCTCACTGAATATGTCTAAAACAAGCTCAGGAACTAGCAGTGTCATTCAGGCTTTTATGAAATCACACTCCTCATCCATGAGTTCTTTTGGCTATTCTTCATGAAGTCATAAGAATACTGTCACAATTTGAATAAGATGCTGAGCAAAAACAAATATTAAATGGTATATTAAGAGTGGTGATACTGGCTATTCCAACCATTTTATGGCCCAACTGAGCAGGTGGTGTTAGAAGTGTTTAAAACTAGAAAGTATGAGGACTGGAGCGCTTGGCAGAAACCAAGTAAGGCCACCTTACAATAGAGGGACAGGTTGCTATCTAGAAATCAGTCACACTGTACCCTACAGAAGGTAAAATCTTAGTGGAAGAAGCCATGGACAAATCTGCACCATGAACGGAACTGAGATACACCTAGCAGAAGAAAATTTAGGCTGATGCCCTAAGTGGAATGCTTGTATATTTGTAGGCTCTTGAGCTATAATCAATGGCCTTGGTACAGTATGTTCAGGTAAATGAGTCTTTTAAAAATCACAACTTCATAGGGAACACTCATTGATGCAATATCCAGAGGACTTACAATACTAATTTAGATGTTTTATGGAGATGCCAATAAAAATGTCAGCTGCCAGGTCAGAAATCAAATGGAATGCTAAGGCAGAATTGGTCAAATCCCTAGAGCAGGGATGCAGGTGCTCAGGCTGTGCACCAGTACGCTGATAGATGCCACATTCACCTTGCATCTAATGAATTCACTACTATAAAAAACTGTACCCATTGCCAACAAGAAAGGAACTGCTGGAAAATGTGAGGAAAATTTCTCTCAAATAAAGTCCATAGATAGCTGACAAACATATTTCATTGAACATCTACCCAAGGGCTATAAATTGTGGTCACTATGGTTGATATTTTAACTACCAAGCTTTGGTTATCCAGAAAAGGATCAACCTTGGAAAATATGACATTATTTAGAACAACAAATTTTCTATTAGTCTAGTCTACATGAATATGTTTCTCATAGTCAAAGTTCATAATACTATGAACTATTCTAAGAATTTACATATATAATAGCAATCGAGTGTTACATATTTATACATTTATATATATTAACTCTTTTAATGCTACAGCAGTGACATGAGCAACATACTATTAATATCTAACTTTGGAGATGAAGAAACTGAGTCACAGTGAGAGGTTAAATGGTTTTCTTAATGTCATGCAGGAAGTTAGTAGCAGAGCTGTTGAAGCCTGGCTTTGGATTCCCTGCTCCTAAGCACATGTTATGATGCCTCTCCAGAGTCAGATGTTAATCAGAATTTTGAAAAAGTGGTTTAGCAATATATACTAAGAATCTTAAAAGCAAGCATTTTCTGGAACATTTATATTGTTCCAGTTTTTATAACAGAGAAAACATCAATACAAAAAATTGAGTAGCCATATGAAAATGACTATGTAAATTATTATACATCCCCAGATATATGAATATGCCAATATGAAAACATAATTTTTTGAATTTATAATTTTAAACAATTAATGGATGAGTAGAAACACAATTGATGTTCAGTATGATTGTCACCATGTAAAAATCACCTCATTAAATTTAAAATTTGAATGAAATGGTACAAAATATTTGTTAGTGAATGTATCTGGGCTATGGAATTGGATCATTTATTTCTTCTCTTGATTTTTGTGCATTTGCCAAGATTAAAATAACAAGCATTTTCTTTCAAATGGAAAATAATTTCTTTAAAATATCTGCTTTTATTCTTTAGTTCACTTAATATTAACAGCTTTATATATATATAAATATAGGGAAAGTGAATTATTTTCTACTTACGTTTGTCTCTTCCCAAGTGACCAACTGATTCATCTATATTATTTTGTAGATTAAGGGTATATTTCAATATCCATGCACATGTATTATTTAAGTAAAATTCTTCTAACTCAAAGAAAGTTGCGTCCACACTGGTTGATTTTGTTTTGAAATGTCTTATGCTATAGTCAGCTATAATTTCCTTTTTTTCTAACATGGAAAGTAAAAGAATAATGGGTATAAAAGTAGTTTCCAATTAAACTGCCAAGATCTCTTACCAATAAATACATTATCTCTTTTTGTTTGTTTCAAGGCCTATATTTTACATTGTTGCAATGAATAGCTGAAAAATTAATTATATTTTCTGTTATCTCTATAAATTCATCTTTTAATAATATTGTTACTTCGTAGGAGGAATTGTGGCTGGAAATGGCCCAAATAGGCAATTTTCATATAGAATGTTAGAAACTATAAAACTCTTCTTGATGGAATATATACTAAGGGTATTAATCTAAGTGAAATAAATATAAGTATCCAATATTTAAATATCAGGGAATTAATGAAGCTGAATTAATATCGTTGGATTAACACACTTAGTAAATAACACAATCAGTAACAAGGAGAGAAAAGGTGTCTGAATTTTCAGGGAATTGTCTGCTTCTTTGAATTGCATTTTTATACAGTTTAAAAATGTTAAAAGCTGAAAAGTGGTGGAAGCAGTTGATAAAAATAATGAATAACATGGTTTAATGTGTTAACAGTACATATGTGTAAGGAATGTTGCTTGCTATCTGACTCAAAAAATTTAACATAT
The DNA here is from genome assembly GCA_036589455.1 of Ateles fusciceps. Taxonomy (NCBI): domain Eukaryota; kingdom Metazoa; phylum Chordata; class Mammalia; order Primates; family Atelidae; genus Ateles; species Ateles fusciceps. The sequence continues at coordinate 7,240,723 of JAZHEH010001266.1, read as the reverse complement.
ACTTTCACTGGTAAAAATATCTATTCTGCAGAAGATGTTTCACAAAGCAGCCCTATTTCTTAAAATTAAATTCTTTCTTTTTCAAGTAAAGTGTAGTGCTGCAGCTCTCTTTTCTGCAATAAATTCTGAATATTTCCTATCTGCAATAAATTCTGAATATTTCCTTTCTGCAATAAATTCTGAGTGTGGTTTAAAAAATTAAGAAAAATAATTTTTTGTGTATACGCTGTTTGCATTTTATAATCAAAATAAACAAAAATATCTACCTGTTGAGGAGTGGGGGGTTTAGGGAAGGGATAGCAGGGGGTGGGGGAATGAGGGCTAACATTAGGAGAAATACCTAATGTAGATGACGGGGGATGGGTGCAGCAAACCACCATGGCACATGTATGCCTATGTAACAAACCTGTATGTTCCGCACATGTACCCCAGAACTTAAAGTATAATAATAAAAAAAAATCGACCACATTTCCTGTGTTTTTCATCATACAAACAAGAATTTTGAAATACTGTTTGTTTATATTATTTACTATCTAAACAATACTATTTTAATTTTAATAAAGTCCTTTGGTGTGTGACTTCATTGTTTCATAAAAATTAAAAAGGAAAACAATTTTATTTTATTAAATAAATATACATGCTGTCTTATCAAAAGAGCAAATACTGAGCATTCAACGTTTTTACTAAATTGAATTGAATTTCTTCTGTTTTTTTCATACGCAAGTTTAAATAATACAAAAATTAAGATTAGGAAGACATTTGCTATGTCAGTTCTTGCCATGAGGAAACATCCTGTGAGATTTTATATTTGTTTTTCTTATCTCAACATGACAAGTGTTAACACTATTGATGACCCTAAATAATTATTCTATCATCTACATATTTTTATATTCAAAGAAGACATTTACAAAATTGCTACTGGCTTGCTGTGTGACCTGGAGCCGTTCACTTAACCTCTCTGTTTCTTTATTTTTTTGTACACACTTAGTTTTACTGTAACAAAGTAATTTGCACACTTTTCATCATCTTTCCTTTCCAGTGAAACAAAAGGAGAATTTAAAAGTAAACATGAACAAAATTGCAATAGAGAATGTCAATTCCAAATAAGATCCTACAGGTTCAGCTGATTCTCCCATTGAGTGGCAGGGCTCAAGTCATCATTAGGAGAGTATTTATTTTAAAAACGTCATGTTAAACTGAGAATATCTGTCAAATATCACAATTAAACATGCCAAAAGAAAAGCCATGTTGTCAAAATGCCCATTTAACACACCCAAGCGTCTCAAACCCACCCTTTGCTGACCTTCTGTAACCCCATTTTTTTATATATGTATTTTTTTAAACAAGAGAAAGTAGACAGATCGATGTTGGTAAATTCTAACTGTCCATATTCACATAGAAACACAGTGTACTCTCCGAACCCAATATACAGAGAAAGGAGAATACACAGAGGCCTAGTGCCTTCCAGCTTCCAGCAGAGCGAAGGGAGCAGGTTTTTCTTTTTCCCACAGAGCTCAATGATATTTGGCCAAATCCATTACAGTACTACTTGGTTCCCAATATGGATGATGAAGATGGAGGAGAAGAAGAAGAAGACGGTTGTGATGAAGAGAAGGAAGGATTAGAAGATACTGATGAAGAAGGGGGGATGAGGATGAAGGTGAAGATGAAGATGATGATGAAGGGGAGGAAGCTGAGGAGGATGAAGAAGATGACTAATAGAACACTGATGGATTCCAACTTTCCTTTTTAAAATTTTTTCTCCAGTCCCTGGGAGCAAGTTGCAGTCTTTTTTTTTTTTTTTTTTTTTTTCCTCTTCTGCTCAATTGCCCTGTTCTTGAGGTCTCTTTTCTCTATACCATGGTTCTCAACTTATCTGGGAGGGAATACCTTAAGCAGAATATAATGGGAAAAGAGTCTCTACCCTTTTCTATTTTAAATTCATTTTATTCCTTCCAGTCTGAAGAAAAACTGTATGGAATCAACACATCTCTGTTTCTTGATAGTAATCAGATTAAGATTAGTTATCCATGTATGCTTTGCTAGCATAAAGAGAAAATAAGAGAACCTGCAAATCAAATTAGGTATTAAAATATACCATACAAATTCGAACTGTTATTTAAATATGAAATCCTATGTGGTAAAGTCTGTCAACATTTGAATTAAATGATAAGCTTAGATATTTAAAAGTAATTTTTTAAGAAGTTTAGAAGTTAAAGTAGACCAGGAATTTTCCCAATTCATAATCCATAGTAAATGGTTAGAGAGGAGAATAAGCTTTTATTTAAAATTGAGTGCAATTTTCTTACATTTAACTATCTTTGCTTTTTTTTTTTCAGAATGACATCATACTTCTTAAAAAAAAAGGAAAACAACCACACTTTTCCTTAAATAGCTATTATGATTAGTCAAGCCATTATTTCTAATACTTTGACTCCACTGGGAATCAGGATTCTTGATTTCTAATCTTAGCTAAGGCATGAAATAATTAGTTGTCACTTGATGAATTCAGCTACACAGTTTGGATCTCACTTTCTCTACATGAAAAATGAAAGAGGAGCTTAGAACAAATGCCTTCCAGGAGTAATTTCAGAATTAGCATTTTATAATTTATAATCATTCAAACTATTATTATTGCCTTGTCAATGCTACCTGAATTAAAAAAAAAAAAGACATGGACACATGCATTGATTTAAAAATAAGGAATAGATTAGGAGCCAATTTTCTGCATTAACTTCAAGATGGTACAAGATTCTATACACATAGTCCCTTCAAGAGACAGAATAAACTAACTTGTGAAACATCTCTTAGAGACATGACCAGGTCATTTTTAAGAGAAAAATTTGGGGTGAATCTCTAATGTTTGGTTTGATTTCATTGTGAATGACAGCCATGTTCTCTGTGGAGAGTGCTTGGTTCTACTATGAAAGGTCAAGGCCACAGGAAGTTATTTGTCTGATAGCACTTTTACATTATGTTGTCCTTGAATTTTACAAACTGAATTTAGAAATGAAACTTAGTCTTTGGATCAACCAAAGTTTAACCCTAACATGGTCATATCATATTCCAAACATGTTTTTGTTGCTTTTGTTGCAAGTGCTAGCTTAATTTGTATTTTATCTATCTTTAGGTCTTCAAGTTTATTGCTTTCAAGTATTCCTTTCGACTTAACATAGGATTTTTATGACTAGCTGCATTATCCGTTAGAGCACTACTGCCTTTCTTCACCATATGTGCATTCTTAATAACTTACTTGTGGCCAGTCAATCATGAACCATTTATAATTTAAGCCATTTATAATTTAAGCCTTACCCACATACCAAAGATTTGACTGTTATTCATGTGCTCCTTTATCTGCTTTTACTTGCAAACTAACCACTTTCGCTCCATCAGAAGCAATCATCCACCATCTGTCAATCTAAGACTCACTTGTCTCTGAAACTGAAGCTGGTGTTTATTCTGCAGGTATTATGAGCACCCCTCATCTGACACCTTTCTATCCCCTCTCCATTCATTTTTTCTATTGTTAACAAGCATCCTTTATGATATTTTCTATGTGTTGTGACTTGTCTTCTACGTAGATATTTTCAGCATGACTACATTTTTGAAAGAAAAAGTGGTGTCATCTTATTCACCTTGTCATTAAGTATATCTGAAAGCAATGGGAACTTTGCCAGAATGAGAAATACAGCAGTAATTCATTGTAAAGAATTTTTCCCTATTTTGTTATAGAAAGAGAATGAGTTTGTTAATTAAATGCAATCATTTAGATTACATGAATTAATTGACAAAGAAAGTTATTTTTACCTTGAAAAGTAGTGCTATTTTTCTATCTGTAATCCTCTTGTGTTTTCACATGAATCTTAGATGAAAACCATAAATAAGTAAATCTGAACATGAAATATACTCCTGTTTTTTGTATGTTCATATTTGAGTGTGTGTATGTAGAAACAAATATCAAATTAAATGGGATGATATGGATAGTCTAATCTGCTTCTATTAGCTCAGAAATGGTATCGTATGAGAAAAGCCATCTCATAAAATGGAGGTAGAATGCATCTAATATAGACTACAAGCTGTTGACAATGTAACCAAATGTGAAATGCAACAGATATTCTATTTACTCTGGCCTTAAAGCTTGCTATATAGAATACATCTTTGTCTTAAAAGCAATTGATAAAATGATAACTCTACCACCATGCCTTACCACACACAGTGAGTTAATAAAAACATTTACTGAAATATATTTTATACCATAATTTTCATATAAAATATTTCTCTATTTTTCATTTTCAAGACCACTACCAACTTCCCAGAAAGGACTGTGAAAGATTTAATGAGACATTTATCTGCTCTATGTATTTTATATTTAGCTGATAATATAATGAGGCCAAGGTACTGGAATGAAACGTCTCTAACATTTCAAATAATTTTCCACTTCCTCTCCACTATTTTTGGTATTTCAGCAGAGTATTTTAACTTTTTGCTGTTTTGAATGTTACCATTGCTGTCAATAATCTCTGTGTCAGATGCAGCATCTTGCTAAATCTTATCTTGAAAAATACATTTCTCTTTCTTTTTAAATATGTGATTAAAATTATTGCAGTCTAATGAGCAAAGCAATATGTTTTGAATTTGATTTTTCTAAAATGCTGCATGAGTTGTTTTAACTGACCCTAATGCTATTTCCTCATGCACATTTTAAAATTCTATTACAGAAAGCACTCTTTTTAATGGTTCTCCAATTCTTTTATAAATGTATAAGCATATTTCTCTATAATTACCTACTGATAATATAAAAATATAAAATATTTTCATTTGATATTTCATACTCTCAAAATACAGGAAAATATTTATTAGATGTGGTAGCAATTGAAAATCAACATATTAAAATAAGAAGCACACAAAATTGTATCATACTTAAAAATTTTTATCTTCAAGTATTTTCACATGACTTTAAGAAGAAAAATTAAAATATCATAGAAAAAATTGTCTTTCATTCTCTTAAACATTTTTCTCCTCCTTATTCCATTTTTCTCATTTCGTATTACATCAGTCTGTAACCAAAGATTGAATCATGAGTCTTGCTGTAATAGAAAGAAAATGTTTCTCTTTCTACACTCTGCCAAAATAAGAAAGGGAATACATATAAAATTCTTATATAAATTTTCAAACACTGTGCAAATAAAGTTATTAGTTCATTTATTTTCACAGGTGGCTTACATTAGTGAAACATATAAGAACTACGTTCAAAATTGGGGCCTAAATTGCGCTTCCAGAACAAGTTACTCCTTTTTTGCTTCAGTTTCCCGATCAAATAAAATGAGAGATAATAATAATAACCATACCATGTTCTTCACAGGAATACTGGGATTTGAGAGGTGATATAGTATGTTTGGCAGTATATTGTAAGCTGTGAACCACTTTGTAGATATAACAAATCATTTGACTTTTATTTCTAGAAGAGTGATTTGTATGCTCAATTCAAGTCTGCAGAATGAAGAATTAAGAAAACCACATGTAGAAAGAATGGCATCAAAGTACAGCTTTCATTTGATCTTTGCCTATTTTACTTTTTAAGAATTCCATACATCAACAGTAAAAATTTAAAAATACGGATTGATGACAACATTTCCTAAAAGTAAAGGAAATAGGTGAGAGTATTGCATGAATACTATTTTGAATAGGATACATAAAAGAGGTTAAGTAAAATTTTACCAAATTCATAAAATATGCAGAAAAATGCAATGATATCTACTACAAGAATTTCATGGCTCCAAGACTGAAACACTCACTTGTTTCCTGATTCAGCATGGAAGTCCAATGTTTTCCTTTCCTTGAATGATTTTAAGACACAATTGAGTGCACAGAATACATTAGAATACATGTGCAATTTAATTCAGGGATTTCCTTTTTGTATTTGGGCACAAATGTTAGAGACACTAGACAAAAAAATGCTAAGAAATTAAAAATGGGAAAGTTAAAGTTTTTATTAAACAGTCTGGGATAAAACAATAGTTTCAATAACCATTTACTCATGGTTTTGGATTATTTATTGCAAATAAGTTATGTAATAAAAAAGTTTAAGAAGAAACTATTAGACATTAGGTCTGTAGGCAAGTACAGAGGAAAATCATTGTATGTCAGAAATAGAATTTTATTCTTAGAAGAAAAAGGAATAGTCTCAGGACAGCTGAGAGGGGAAATTCTGCATTGTGTTTGTGAAACCCTGAGTGCAGACCTCCAGGGAAAAGAGAAAACTCCACAGAGATTGCCAACATTGAGTTGGCCCAAAATGACAGAGGACATGAAATGTGGACAAAAAGTGTTTAACATGTGCTCAAGTAAATTCCCTTCTGCCAAAATGAAATTCAAGTATGAAGAATCAACTCCCCAATGGACAATGATACAAATTGATTTTTAGGACCCTTTCCAACTGCACATAAATAGAAAAGTGCATGTTAGTAGTTGAAGATGGATTTTTCCAACTGTATTGGGAACTTCTCTATGAATAGGAGCAAATCAGTGGAAACCGTCAGTGAATAAACTGCACAGAAATATTCTAGACTAACATTTAGAAATATTTAGAGTGACTAAATGGTCATAGAACCCTATTAATGTTCTTCTGATAAGCTTTAGCAAATTGTGAATATGCAGGACAGAATAAAGTAAGGAAATATTCAATAATTCCCCAGCTTGATTTTAATAATTATTTCTTTATCAGCTTACTCAACAAGCTTTGAGCTTTCAAAAAGAAATGAGTAAGATAATAAATTTGACAAATTTTTATAATAAATTAATTACCCTTTGGCTCAAATGTCTGGCATTTTATTTAAAAAATTCAGTCAACTATTAATAACATAATTTTGTTTTGTATATAATAATTTACAGTCTTAATTTCACTTTTTCTGGTTTTCTACTCTTTAGCACTTCTTTAGTTTCTTCTTCTGACTAACAACTGTGAAGTGGTCAAAAGGCAGAGATGAGGAGGAAAGCAAAGAGGAAAAAGCCACAGGGTGTAGATAATCCACAAACAAGCTAATTGGTCCCTGGGTAATTGCTGTCTCTCTTCAGCAGCCATGCAACGGAGATTTCCAGGAGAACATAAATACTGTATTTATATCTGTTTGAATTTTGTTTTCAAGAATAAAAGTACTAATCAGATGGGGTTAAGTATTTGATAAGAATCTCTAATCTATGGATGTTTTCTAAATATTTATGCATTGTCATTGCTTTACCATGCAGTTTTATTTCTACTCAGCTGTAACTGAACAAAATTCTAACTATAGCACTGGAAACTGGATTAGAAACCATCTATTTTCTATTTTCTGCTGTGCCTTGTTTTTCTTCTCTCTTCTTATTGTGGTTATTAGTTCTGTCAGTGACAAGCTATACAACCTTGTTTAATTATTTTATTATCATTAGACAAAAGAGTCTAAATACTAATATATTACAACATAAAGGTGTTTATGCATTCTTAAAAATAATTAAAGGGTACCTATTTCATGAAAGTTACTTTCCTTCATCATGTAGGAAACCCAAGTGATGGCTAAATTACATTATCTGTTTTAAAGAACTTTAAAACAGTTCTTTAGTAGGGGAAAAGGGGATGACAAATGACCGTAATGAGAAATCCTACAATCTCTACTTGAAATTGTGAAAACGAAATACAAAGAGAGAATTTCATAAGCAGGGAGTGGATAAAAGATTGCTTTGTTGAGAATATTGTATTTGATCTGGGTTTCCAAAGATTGTGAAAATTTTGACAGGTTGTCACAAGCAATGGGAAATTACGAAGAGTGGAAAGGAAGATACAAGCTGTAGAATTGGGAAGCACAGGGAATTTTTAGAGAAACATACATAGAATTGTTTGGTTGAAGCACTTAGTACATGTAAATGAGTTGTTGGACACAGGTTGCAAATGCAAACTGGGGCTTTGAAGTTTAGGGCCAACACGATTTGACAGTGAAGTTTTTTAAGTAAAGCGGTTTTTCTTCAGAATTCTTTAACTTAATATCACATTTGGCATTAGTAAGGAAAAGAGACTGGACAGGTAAGATCAGTGAGGAAGCTACTTCAATGGCCTTTTAGAAAACCTACTGGAAACTGAACTAGGATGTTAGTAATAGAAACATAAAAAGGGAAAAGATACCGAAACTATAAAAAGACAAACTACTTAAAGTGTAAACAGACATGTTTTCTAGGTAGAAGGAGAATAAAAAATATTAATAGTTCAAGTTGGTTGAGTAGAGAATGATGGTTCCATTAAATGAAATAAGAAGATCCAAAGACAAATGCTTGTGTAATAAAGTTATTTGTAATTGTGGATGCTAAGTACAAAGTACTAATAATTAGCCGATTGATCACTGAATGATGTACCCTTGGGTTTTTGGAAAGACTTTGATATCGGAAATAGTACCTCTGTTCAAACAATAAAAAAGGATGAACTGACCAAAAATATATATACGAGAGTGAGGATATAGCATTAGAATAATGCCACAATTTGGGAGTTCGAGAAGAAAATATGACCCGCAAATTACACAGAGAAAGCATCAAAAGAGAACAGAAGTAGAAATAAGCAAAAGAAAGAAAAAAATATATGTGGCAAGCACATGAAAAGAGCTAAAGGGATGATGGCGATAAAATTTACAGTCATTTAAAGATTTCTAATGCAGTTTGAGTAACGAATGCTAAAATTATCCTCTAAATTCCAACCTAGATGTTTATGGTGAATAATGTTTATTATCGCAGCAAAGTTTATTTAAAAAAATTATTATGGGTGCCAGAATAGTATTGAGGCTATGAATGGAAACATGGATGTGAAAAATTGCTAATTATATATAGGAACCAACATGGTCTTTAATAAATACAAAACCTCAACAGTCTAGGATGGATAAAATTTGCTACTGCTCATTGTCTTATCACTAGAAAGATAAGTTACATAGCCATATTGCATAAAATGTTTCTTTTATAGTGATATAAGAAATGATTACATCACTTCACATCCCATTTGAATTCCTAGAACAGTGAGGCAATATTTAATGCCTTTCAGTTAAAGAAGTTGTTACAAGCCTATTTCTTGTAAACATATTTTTGGTGAATCTACACAAATTAAGGTGGAAGCTGGAAGTTAAGACTGGGAAGTGGCATACAAGGCTTATCATACAGGTTCTAAGTGCAGAAAGTCTAAAGGTATGTTTTGGAAACTTTAGTTTAATACTGACTTGATTCTACAGTTTCTCTAGTCCGGAGGATTCCAAGAAATAGATTCCAGTGACTAGTAAATGTTTAGAAATGATAAAGATATTTGGGATCTTTTAGAATGAAACTATCTTGGGATTATATTTTCCTAGATAGGCAATGTAAGTACCTGCTTTAATGGTTTAGAAATACCAGAAATGCCTCTGTATTCAGATCTGCTAAACAGAAATTGGTATACGGGATAGTACAAAGACAAAAAATACAATTTAAGTACATTGTTTCTATATTTCTTTTTTAATGAAAAATTTGTTGAGAACAAGTCTCTCTCCATCACCCCGGCCTGAGTACAATTGTATGATCACGGCTTACTGCAACCTCAACCTGTGGGGCTCAAGAGAATTCCCCACCTCAGCCTCTGAAGTACCTGAGACTACAGGCACATACCATAATGCTTACCTAATGTTTTACTTTATGTAGAGATGAGGTCTCTCTGTGTTGTCCAGGCTGCTCTCGAACTCCAGGACTCAAGTGATTCTCTTACCTCAGCCTCCCAAAGTACTGGCATTACAGGCATGAGCTACCACGCATGGACTATTTTTGTGTATTTTAAAGAAAAATACATGTGTAGCCATTTTTGGTTTAGAATTTTTCACTACTCATTGCCTACTTAACAACAACAACAACAACAATTTTCACCACTGAGTGCTCTCTCTTTGAAGTCCTGTCCCAATTCTATACTTGAAAGAACATAATTCAAGTAAGAGGTTATTTGTTACCTGTGAACGCATTAACTTGACTGCAACACAGAGGAATATAAATAATATAATTAGTTAGAATTAATTTCCAAGAAGCTATGGAATAAAGCTGTGAAATATAAGGAATAAAGGTGTCCATATGATAGGCATACAACTGAATGCCTCTCAATTCTATCCTTCAGTATTTTGTTCTCATACTCATCAATCTCCTCAAACATAATTAACCTTGGAGCTCATGACTATATCTAATTTTTCCCTCACTGCCATACACATTAGACAAACTGCAATTCAACATGTTTGATAAGATATGCTAGGTAAGATTTATTGAGCATTTTCTGAGTGTTAGGCATTAAAAAACAAACAGAACCCTCATTTAATTCTTAAAATTACTCAGAATAATGAAGAGTCTGACTTCATTTTTGATGTTTGACTGCTCATAGCTTTCAGGCCCCACTTCTCTTCTCTTCTGCATCACATCTGAGAAAGCTGGTATGAAAGCCAGTTCAAATTCTTGGACCACTTAAGTAAACTCAAAAGAGGGAAATTTACTTAAGTGATCCAAGAATTTGTACCTAAGAGGGGGCAGAGTCTGCATTTAAACTTGATTTGATTTCAGAGTCCAGGCCTTGACTGCTACATTAATGTACTTCTCTTATTTCTTCCAATGAAAAGGTTCTCAGATGAACATCAATAATCATGGTATTACAACTGAACAAAGTAAAATATGTTAAGATAATAAAATGAATAATGTGAGCTTAGAGATTTGGTAGTGATATTACCTAAGCAAAATGTTCATCATGCTCTTAATACCTATATTTTATAATTAACATTCTTTATAAGTAAGAGATATTTGTAGATAATTTAGCTCCCAATAACTAAAAAAAAGAAAATACTACAGATGCTTAAATGACTTTCATATATTACTATTAGCTGTTGATTGAAATTAATTGCATTAATTTATTAATCTTGATTCTTTTTGAGAGTACAACTACATGTGCTTAAATTTATTTTTATAACCTAATAAGTTGTTACCTGAGTAAAAAACATTCAACGACTTAGGAGTCCAGCTTAGAAGATTTTTTTCTTGCTTTCTGCTTTAGCTGCTCATCTTCAACTGTCAACACAATCCAATCTTTACCAGCACCGTTAGAATTGACATTGGAATCTGCAGCAGTATTTGTCTTAATCCAATATTTGTCTCATTGCCAGTTCTTACTCTCAGTATTTACCTTATTCCCGAGTGTTTTAATTTTTGTATTTGTTATGCCTTTTCTTCTCCCAAAGACTCATCTTATCAGGTTTTCTCTCATTGCATCTGTAAACGGCGGTGCAGTGTATGCATGTGTAATGCAGGACATTGCGAAGTTCCAAACAGAGACTAGATGAGCCCAGCAGGTGAATTCCGAATTGCTAAGTCATTGCTCTCAACTTTCATAAATTTAAGCAGCGGTGACAAATAGTCATTGCTGTGGGCTTGGCTAGACTTCAGACTTGGAGAAAAAAAATGTAATTATTAATAGACAGTCAATTATTGCAGCTTCAACCTTTGTCTCCTTCCTTCCTCCCACCTTCCTTCCATTCTTTCTTTCTCTTTTTTCTTTTCTTTTCTTTCTTCCTTTCTATCTCCCTCTTCCCTCCCTCCCTTCTTCCTTCCTTCCTTCTTTCCTTCCCTCTTTCCTTCCCTCCTTCCTTCCTCATTTCTTCTCTTCCCTTTTCTCTTCCCAAATGTAAGGAATATTTACATGAGAAATTTTATATTGCATTACTTAAACTATGTTAATATAGACCAAGAGAAAAGAAAACATATCAAAACTCACACACTTGTCCAGTTAGATACAACTCATGGAATGGCAAGGTAAAAAAATCTTTATATTATTTTATTTAATATAATACAATGAGAGCAAGGACATTGAATTTATCATAAAAATAAAATCGAGGAGTAGTTTTCATGGCATAGAACTTTTGATCATGATGTATGTTAAATAATTGATTAATTTTAGTAAATATACTTTAATGAATACTGAAACAAAGTAATTTAGTAAATTTGTTCTTACTTTACAAATTGGATTTAATTTCCCTCTCAAAAAATAATTGAAAACCACTTTTCATTTGCATAAATAAATGTACCTGGTGTGTGTGTGTGCATGTGTAAACAAATTTTTTTAACTTGATGGGAATGATACAAATGAATAGAAAAAAACGTAATGATGTAGGAGTGAAAGGGTTGCATTGTGGCAGGAGTTGATTTTCTGATAGCCTTAGAAAATGTACACAGGAAAGAAGGAAGATAAAATATGTGAATATCTAACGAAGATTATGAGTCTTTCACTGAAAGTAAGTGTGACTCATGACGTATATGCATAGTTAAGATCCACTTGCTGGAAAGGAATAAAATGATTTTTTAAAATATTGTATACTTTATTCAAATAAATAGAGTTGATATAGGGAAGCTAAGTCTAAGCACTGCTGATATACTTTTTCTTAAAAAGAAGAAAGAAGTATTTTTACCTTGCACCAGTGGTAAAATGATGATGAGAACAGGATCTATAGGATAAAATCTTCCCTGGATGGTCCTGCTGAAGCCCCATTGTGAATGACTCAGATTTTAAAAAGGTGCCCTGGGGGATTTCTATATCCTTCAGAAGGGAATCCTCTTTACTTAAACCTCCAACACCTTCTCTCCCATCCTCATTTTCAGATGATGTATTTCAGTGATAAAATTGAGCCAAATAAAAGAGAACCTTCAGCAACTTCTCCATCTAATCCATTTAGGGCAAGGAGGTCTGCTCTTCCCAGATTTCTTAAACATTTGCACATGTTAGGGCTGTGCTTTCTTCCACTCAACCTGGGACTGGAGAAGGGATAAGGGAGAAGCACAGTGCCTATCTCTGCAAAACAGTGTTGATAGGAAGAGACATATTGAAACACTTCTGTGGTTGAAGAATGAAGAAAAACACTGAATGATGTACTGCAACGTTGAATACTAGATACAGAGAATCTGCAATGTACAAGTAGACACAAGATGATATATCACACTTGCAAGTTATCTGGAAATTGAGAAAGCAGTAGTTGTTGGTCATTATTATTAACTTTGGGCCAGTTGCCCCTGTCTCCACTAAAAATACAAAAATTAGTTGGGTGTAGTGGCACATGCCTGTAATCCCAGTTACTCAGGAGGCTAAGGCATGAGAATTGTTTGAACCCGGGAGTGGGAGGTTCCAGTGAACTGAGATAGTGTCACTGCACTACAGTCTGGGAGACAGACTGGAACTCCATCTCAAGAAAAAACAAATAAACAAAAAACAAAAACTTCCTATTTCATTGAGCATACTTCTGGGTCCTACATGTGTTACTTATACCGATAGTTGAGAAGCTATATTAGGAAATTAGTCACCAGAGGTTTGGATTGCCATCTCCATCAACTAAAATAAAATTTGGAGTATGCTTTATAAACTTATTTATCATCTATTACAGGATTAAATATATCTATATTATGCAACATACACAAATAAAACATGAAAGAGAGTAGAACACAATGCTTGACTGTTTGCACTCCAGGGATTGCCTTCTTGTCATGTATTTCTACTTTAAGAAGCTGCAAACCTGACTTTGGAGAGCAGTAATGTAAAGCAAATGTCAGCAAAGTCCGGATTGAATGCCAAATCTCGCCTGCCACTTAATTTTTGGACTGTTCACTAGCTCAGAATGCTTTTTGCATTTCAGAAAGTTTTGGCTATGCAGCATGGTGCAGGTCTGTTGTCTCAGCTATTTGGGAAGCTGAGGTGGGAGGTTCTTTGAAGCTCCAGTTCTGGAGGACAGCATGGAGAGACCCCATCCCTAAAATAAATTTTTTAATGGTTGGAAGCAAAATGAAACTATGATTTTATGACATATGAAAATTAGATGTCATTCTTTAATAAATTAAGTTACATTGACACAAAGTCATGCTCACTTGGTTGTTTATTTCCTATGGTTGCTTTTTGGCAACAATGGCCCAAATGCGTAGCTGTGACAGAGACGGTGTGGCTCACAGAGCCTGAAATATTTACTAGATGACTCTTTGCAACAAAATTTGCTGTCCCCTGATTTAGAGGATAATGCTTTGCTCCATATAAACTCCTCCTCAGATTATACAGACTACCTTTACACTCAATATCTTTGTTTTCTCTCTGTCCTTCACCGTATTCTGAGTTGACAGCCAAGTCAAAGATCCTGATATGATTACACTCTGTGCCCCTACACAAACCTCATGTTGAATTGTAATCCTCCATGTTGGGAAGGGATCTGGTGGGAAGTGATTGAAAAAAAGTGATTGAATCATCGGGGTGATTTCCCCCTTGCTATTCTTGTCACAGTGAGTGAGTTCCCATGAGATCTGGTTGTTTAAAAGTGTGTAGCACTTGCCCATTTGCTCTCTCCTGCTCTACCCTTGTGAAAATGTGCCTGCTTCCCCTTTGCCTTCTGCCATGATTGTAAATTGTCTGAGGCCTCCCCCACCATGTTTCCTGTACAGCCTGCAGAACTGTGAGTCAATTAAACCTCTTTTCCTCATAAATTACCCAGTCTCACGTAGTTCTTTATAGCAATGTGGGAACGGACTAATACAATCCTAAAGGTTGATAAAGTGCTGACTGGTTCTCACATGAACTTGGTGTTTACTTTGAATAAATATACAAAATGAACCTACAACAACTAAACAATTTTATTGATTTTCATTCCACCCCTGAAAAGTTACTCACATTGTTCATTTTGTTTCTCTGTGCCTCTTCTCTACCTTTATCAATGGATCTTCACATAACTTGACCTCCATTGATGGAGTTTCTTGTTCTCTTGCTCCCTTTCCTTTGAGCAATGGGTAAAAACAGAAGACTGAACAATTGAATGAGATATGTATTTCCTAGCTTCCTCCACAGGTTGGCTGAATCCATGCATTGGGTCTGAGATTATGGAGACATAAGGAAAACTGGTAGATTAACATTTCTTTAGATATTTTTGTTTAAAACCCAAAATTGTACACTTTAATTTTGTAGTAGATTATTTTTAATGTTGCATCAACCTTATTTTTTTAGAATCTATTCTTTAATAAATATTTACTAATTTTCCATGTGTTTGAGACTGGCAAAGACATTTCTTAAGCTACATCTTTATATAATGAAAAGTGCTAAGTATTAATATGTAAAATTTGTATTTTTTTAATATTTGCTTTAAATTGTTGCTCTCCAAAGTCAGGTATGCACCTTCTTAGGGTAGAAATACATGATGACAGGAAGGCAATCACTGGACAACAAACAGTCATGCATAGTGTTTTACTCCCTTTCATATTTTATTTGTGTGTTTTATAACATAAATGATAACTTTTCTTCTTTTAGAATCTCCTTCTGGACTTCCTTCCCATTTAAAAATGACTCTTTTCTCTGTATCAAAAATCAATACACAAAAGACTAGAACTTAATTTATACGAACATATCTAAATTGTATTTGCATATAGTAATCCATATATGTTTCTTGTTGTTTCATATATTCAGAAAGATACTAAAATGATGAAAAAAATATAATAGATAACATGGTGTTGTGTACCTGTAATCTCATCACCTCGGGAGGCCATGACAGGAGGATTGCTTGGACCCAGGAGTTGAAGGCTGCAGTGAACTATGATTGTACCACTGCATTCCAGCCTGGGTGACAGAGCAAGACTCTATCTCAAAAAAAAAAATTATTTGGTTTACAAATACACTATATGTTCCATATATGTAACATTGCTGATGAATGTAAGGAGCTTATTCTGCCTTTCTTTCCTTGAGAAAGTATATACCCTTGATTAATTGTTCAGTAGGTAATGAACACGTCTGCTAAGTATGAACTGCTATATGTGTTCAACTACCAGGTGAGAAAGTGCTCAACCTAAGATGTCTATATTACATGTCACTACTTAGAATAGAGATTTTCTTCTTGGAATAGAATTTTTCTTGAATTGGCTAAAAAAGTCATCCACTCCATGTAGCCTTCTGCAGTACCATCTGGAAAGGGAATTAACAATCTGGAAATAGAGTCTGTGGTGGAATCCTTTGCACTTCACTGCTGGTGGACACCATAGATCAGTTGCATTTTAACAGATGTGCAAAATCTTTTGCAGGTTAATATTATGCTTCCATGGATTCAAATGAAGTAAGGTATCAAATCTGCTGTATAAAACCAAGACATGAATCTAAATTCTTTATTTCTAATTTTTGTTTAAGTCTTTCATAGTATATTACATATCCATAATAGATTGCCAATACATTCATATTAATTAAAATATTGACATGTTTTTATGCTAATGATTATTTATTGCATTTGTGAAAATACCTCCAAGAAATCCAGCAAAGTGACAGCTAAAATATGGAATTAATATTAAAAAGTATAAATAGTGAACAAGCTAAAAATATTTTTAAACCAGATACATTAGATGAAATTTAATCTTTTTAACACAGTCATTGCAAAATTTATTTTCAATTAGAGTACTGATATTAAATATATTTGCAAAACCTGTGGTCTTTGCTTCTTTTCTCAAAAATTTTCCAGCTGCTTTCTTAACTTTTTTTCCTTTTCCAATATTCCATTCCTTCTTATAGAATGGCTTCTTTCAAAAATTAAATGTACAGAGTATCTTTAGCTAATAAAATGTAAAAACAAAATGCTGAAAGAAAACACCAAAATAAGCATCTCAGGATCCAGCCTTTGCAGCTTTGATATAGCCTACTAGTTTTCCTTTATTGGAAATATTTCTCCAATAAGTAGTATTTAAAGTAGATGTTTTGTCTTTATTTCTGTCTTAGAGTTGGATCATTCTATTCTTGTGCAGTTAAGATATCCAAACTCTAGAAATATACTTAATTTAGCATAACCCTAAAAACTTGAAATAAGCAAATTTGACTGAATATGCAAGTTATCCTCTAAGAATGACTTTATGACTTTAATGAAGTAATCCTATTTCTATAAATTAATCCCATATTAATATGGTTTGGTGTGCCTTCACCCAAATCTCATCTTGAATTACAGCTACCATAATACCCATGTGTCAAGGGAGGGAAGTGGTGAAACGTAACTGAATCATGGGGTGGGTTTTTCCCATGCTGTTCTCATGATAGTGAGTAAGTCTCATAAGATCTGATGGTGTTATAGAGGGTAGTTCCTCTGCACATGCTGTCTTTCCTGCTGCCATGTAAGACATGCCTTTGCTCCTCGTTCATTTTCTGCCATGAGTGAAAGGCCTCCCCAGCCTTTTAGAAACTGGAGTCCATTAAACCTCTTTTTCTTTATAAATTACTTTATAAATTATAAATTTCTTTTTAAATTACTTTTCTATAAATTACTCAGTGTTAGTATTTCATGAGCAGCATGAAAATGGAATAATACACACAGTAAAATTAGAACACAAATATCTTCATGCAAAAAAATAAGGATTATTCAGAATTCAACTTAAAAAATTTATCAAATAATCTCATATTAATTGTAGAGTATCAGAATAAATATAACAATGAAAAAATCACTCATGCCAAGTAACCACAGTTATTTTAAAAATATGTTTACTTTGGGATTTTTCTTTACACATTTATTTCAAACTGTGTGCATTACTTTATAATGTGTTTCTTTTTCATGTTACAAAAATTATTCACAAGCATAATTTTAACTGATTATAATCAGTTAAATCCATATATAATATCCCATTATAAGGATTTCCAGAACTTAAACATATTTGTTTACTAGGCTATCATGAGTTGCTTTTATAGTAAAAGATTGGACAATACTTAATTGTCTTCTATTTAGGTATAGAACAAGTTTTATTTTGATAATGGAATATCATACAGCCAGTATAAATGATAATGTGAGTGAATGTTTCAAGAAAATGGATTTACCAGTTACAGTGTATTTGTACTACTCTTACATGTAATTCACATAATTTCAAATAAAACATTATATGAAAACAAAATTGTAGTTTTGTTAACCCAGCTTCTAAATCTAAGCCATAAACTTTATCTAATGTTAAATTAAGAAAATTAATTTCATAGTAAAATAAATGCTGTTAAATATATTTATATGTGGAATAGTAAATAGAAAACAATTTTGCATCTGCTAGGATTCTTAAAATAGGTATAGGAAAAAAATTGACTGGGAAACTTAAGCAGAAGCAGGCAGCAAAAGATTGGGTTGAAAAATGTTCAAGTAGACAGCACTGACACTGCTTCTGCAGAGACACATATTAATTTTACCACTCTCTTTCCCTTCCACTTCTGAGATTGGAACCTGATCTACAACTGGAATAACTGTCACTGATGTGTCTGGAGACTGAATGTCTGCTACTACCACCAAAGTAGACTCCTGTGAGCTCTGCTTCTTCATATCAATAGTGTACGATTTGGTTCTGAACTGGGAACAGTCTGGTAGTAATGATACTTCTACCAGACTGTTCAGTTATACCCCAGAATGCATTGAACTTCCACTAGAAAAAGAAAACAGTTTTTACTGAAAATAAATTCATACTCAAAATATAAACCACATGAAATGGCAATCCACCATCAATACATAAAAACTGGGAAATTAGTACATACCAAAACTCTAGGCAGAAGAATATAAAAGAGCATATAATTTGTTTCATTTTAATTGCTATAAAATAAAAAGCACAGTAAAAAGCAAGATACTGTGAAAAAAGAAGATACTTAAAAAATTAAGTCCATATGTGAAAAAGTCTTATAATAAAAATTAAAAAGTCAATGGGCATAAATGTCTACACTGACTAGACAAACATAGAATTAACAAATTGGAAAGTAACATGAAGAAAATCTTAGTTAAACATCCAAAAAAAAAAAAAAAAGACATGAGGAAACATGAATGTAAAAAGACAGGGAATAAACATGCCAACATAGACCTAAGAGCATTTGTGATAAAGTAAAGAATATTAAAAAGTGGAGTGAGATAATAGCCAAAGATAATAAATTGCCATTGACAAAGCTGCGAGTCTTCAGATCTGGAAATATGAGACTTGTGATAAATTTAGACATTCAAAGTCTTTGCTGTAAAACTGCAGAACATTAAACATAAAGAAAGAGATCTTTAAAAATACCAGGAAAAAGTCCAAAGTACCTCTATGGAGTAACAATCATAGTAGCAAGTGTCTTTATACAACAATAGAACACTTAAGATTATTTTGAAATATAAGTAGTGAATTTTTTATTTCTAGTTCAGCTTGATCCTCTCTTAAAGGACCAAGATGGGTATGTCATCTTTTAACCCTTGGATTGTTTTCCTGTTTTCCTTGGATTGGGTTTCCAATTTCTCTTGTATTGTGGTGAGTTTCCTTGCATCCAGATTCTTAATTCTATGTCTGACATTTCAGTCATTTAAATATGGGTACAATTAATTGCAGGGGAACTAGCATGATCAGTTGGAGGTAAGAAGATGCTCTGGATTTTTGAGTTGTCAGAGTTCTTCTGTTGATTCTTTTTCATCTGGGAGAGTAAATGCTTCTTTATCCGTTGATTTTTTGAACAGGGCTTTTTGTTTCTTTCATTTTTATTGCCTATGAGGGTTTGACTGTGGCACAAGTTGGGTATAGTTGAATGGCTTCATTCCTGGGTGCCTTTAGGGGATAAGGATCAGCCCCCACACTCCTGGGCTGTATGCTCTAACCACAGGGAACTGAGTCCAAGACTCTGGCTCCTCTAAGTCAAGCCCTAGTTGTGCTGGAGGGGCTGAGGTGTTCCCAGATCACTGGCAATTGCACTCTGTAGGGGAAGGTAGTAGGCGCATGATTGCAAGTGTTCTGGTGGGGAGAATGGGTACCCCACAGGGAGGAGACCCTCTAGTGGAGGGTATCACAAACAGGAGTTGCTTCAATGGGGGCACTAAGGGCAAGAGTTGATATAGCAGGGGCAGCAGTGCCATGGCAGATAGGAGGCACTCCAGCAGTGTTGCTGCAGGCGAGTGCTCTGGTATAGAGGCACTGTGGGCAGGGGACACTTCTGCATGGGAGCACATGGACTAAGCTAAGGAAAGAATCTCAGTTTCAAGACTGCTTTGGAGACTCCTTTGAAGCAACATAGGGAAACAAAAATAAACATAATAGAATTTTAAATAATGAACAAAACCTCTGAGAAATATGGGATTATGTAGAGACCAAACCTTATTGGCATTTCAGACAGAGAAGGAGACAGAGAAAGCCACTTGGAAAACATACTTGAGAATATATGCCACAAAATTTTCCCGGTTTCTAAAAGTCAACATGCAAATTCAAGAAATTCAGAGAATCTCTGTGAGATACTATGTATTAAATAAAATGTCCATCCCTAAGGCACAGATTCATCAGATTTCCCAAGGTCAACATGAAAGAAAAAATCTTAAAGGCAGCTAGAGAGAGAGAAGCAGGTCATCTACAAAGGGAACCACATCAGGTGAATATTTGAACTTTCAGCAGAAACCTTACAGGTCAGAAGAGATTTAAGGCCTGTTTTTAATATCCTTATAGAAAAGAAATTCCAACCAAGAATTTTATATCCCACCAAACTAAACCTCATAAAAGAAAGAAAAATTAAATTATTTTCAGACAAGCAAATGCTAAGGGAATTTATTACCACTAAACCTGCCTTACAAAAGCACTAAAAAAAGTGCCAATTATGGAAATGAAAGAACAATAACTGCCACCACAAAATCCTACTTAGGCCTATATCCCACTGACACTATAAAGCAACTATACAATTAAGTCTACATAACAACCAGCTAATAGTAAAATGATAGGATCAATTCCTCACATATCAGTATTGACTCTGAATGTAAATGGGCTACATGTGCCATTTAAAAGGCATAGAGTGGCTAGTTAAATAAAGAAGCAAGACCCTACTGTCTGGAATCTGCAGGAGACCCATTTCACAACCAATAATACTCATAGGCTCAAAGGACAGGTATAGAGAAATATCTTTCAGTTAAAGGAAAAACAAAGAGAGCAAGGGCATATCTTATATCAGATAACACAGACTATAAGCCAACAATGATCAAAAAGGACAAAAAAGAACATTACATAATAGTAAATGATTCAATCCAATAAGACTTAACTATCCCAAATATATATACACCCAGCATTGGAGCACCCAGATTCACAAAACTACTCTTTAGAGATCTATTAAGAGATTTAGACAACAATACAATAATACTGGGGGGACTTAAACATCCTACTGACAGTGCAAGACAGATCACTGAGGCAGAAAACTAACAAAGATATTCTGGCTATAAATTTGGTACATAATCAATTAGACCTAAGAGACAACTACGGAATATTCCACCCATCAATCACGTAATATACCTTCTTCTCATCTGCACACAGCATATGCTCTAAGATCAGACACATGCTTGGTCATAAAGCAAGTCTTGACAAATTAAAAACAAAAAGAAATCATTTACACTCTGAGAATACAGCACACACACAAAATATTATAGAAATAAATACTAAGAACATCTATCTAAACCACACAATTACATGGAAGTTAAACAATCTGCTCCTAATGATTTTTGAGGAAATAATGAAATTAAGGCAGACATTTTAAAAATTCTTTGAAAATAATGATTACAGAGACACAACATAGCAGAATCTTTGGGACAAAGCTAAAGCAATATTAAGAGGAAGGTTCACAGCACTAAATGCCTACAATAAGAAATTAGGAAGATTGCAAATTAACAACCAACTTTTGCAATTGGAGGAACTAGAAAAACAAGAGTAAACTAACTTCAAACATAGCAGAAGAAAAGAAATAACCAAGCTCAGACTGGAACTAAAAAAAATTGAGATGTGAAAATTTCATACAAAAGATCAATGAAACAAAAGGTTAGTTCTTCAAAAGGTTAAACAAGACTAATAAACCACTAGCTAGATTAATAAAGAGAAAAATAGACGATCCAAATAAATCCAATCAGAAAACACAAAGATGACATTACAACCAACCCCACAGCAACACAAAAAGTCCTCAGAAACTATTATGAACACCTCTAAGCACATAACCTAGAAATCCTAGAAGATATTAATAAATTCATGGAAACACACAGCCTTTCAAGATTGAACTAAGGAAAAACTAAAATTCTGAAAAACCAATAATGAGTTCCAAAATGGAATCGGTAATACATATCCTACCAAACAAACAAACAAAAAAAAAAAAACAAAAATAACCCCAGGACCAGATGGATTAACACCAGAATTCTACCAGATGTACAAAGTGCTGATACTATGCCTTCTGAAACTATTCCAAAAAAGTGAGGAGGGACTCCTTTGTAATTTGTTCTGTGAAGCCAGGATCCTTCTGATACCAAAGCCTGCCAGAGAAACAGCAAAAATTAAACTTCAGTCCAATAACCCTGATAAACATAGACACAAAATTCTTCAATAAAATACTAGGAAACTGAATCCAGCAGTTAATGCACCATGATCAAGTAGATTTTTATATCTGGGATGCAAGATTGGCCTACCATATTCAAATCAATAAATGTAATTTGCCATATAACCAGAATTAACAACAAAAGCCATATGAACATCTCAAAAGACACAGAAATGATCTTCAATAAAATTCAACACCCCTTCATGTTAAAAGCCCTAAAAAATTAGGAGTGAAGGAACATACCTCAAAATAATAAGAGTCATCTGTGATAAATCTACAGCCAACATCTTACTGAGTGAGCAAAATCTGGAAGCATTTCCTTTGAGAGCTGGAACAAAACAAGGATATCTACTCTCACTACTGCTATTCAGCATAGTTCTGGAAGTCCTTGCCAGAACAATCAGGCAAGAGAAAAAAATAAAGAGCATCCAAATAGGAATGGAGATAATCTAACTATCTCTATCCAACTTTCATATCATCAGATGATATGACCCTATACCTAGAAAACCTCATCGACTCTGTCAGGTAGCTTCTAGAATTGATAAATGACTTCAGTAAAGATTCGATACAAAATCAATGTACAAAAATTAGCATTCCTATACAGCAATAATGTACAAGCTCAAAGTCAAATAAAAAATACAATATCATTTAGGATGGCCACAAAAAGAATGAAATACCTAGAAATACAGTTTGCCAAGAAGGTTAAAGATCTTTACAAGAATTAACACAACATTGCTGAAAGAAATCAGAGATGGCACAAATGGAAAAACATTCCATGCTCAAGGATAGGAAGAATCAATATTGGTAAAATGGCCATACTGACCAAAGTAATCTGCAGACTTAATGCTATTTCTATCACAATACCAAAGACATTCTTCAGAGAATTAGAAAAAAACTATTCCAAAATTTCTATGTAAACAAAAAGGAGCCTGAATAGCCAACACAATCCAAAGTGAAAAGAACAAAGTCAGAGGCATCACACTACCCAACTTCCAACTACACTAAATCTTTATAGTTTCCAAAATGGCATGGCAGGGGTACAAAAACAGAGAAACCAGAAATAATGCCACCCACCTACAGCCACCTGATCATTGACAAAGTTGACAATAACAAGAAATGGAGAAATAATTTTCCATTTAATAAATGATGCTGGGACAATTGGCTAGCCATGTGCAGAAGACTGAAACTGGACTCCTTTTGTTCACCATAGACAAAAATTAACTCAAGATTGGTTAGAGACTTAAATGTAAGGCCAAACCAATACAAACCCTAGAAGAAAACCCAGGAAATACCATTGTGAACCTTGGCTTTGGAAAGAATTTATGACTCAGTCCCCCAAAAGCAATTGCAACAAAAACACAAATTGATAAGGAGGTACTAATTAATTTAAGAGCTTCTGCACAACCAAAGAAACTATTAATAAACAAGCAACCTACAGAATGGGAGGAATTATTTACAAATGATGCATCCAACAAATGTTTAATATCCAGAATCTATAAGGAATTTTTAAAAAATCAGTAAGAAAAAATCCTATCAAAAAATGAACATAAAAACTTCTCAAAGAAGACATGCATGCAGCCAAAAAATATGAGTAAGTGCTCATCATCACCCATCGTTAGACAAAGACATATCAAAGACACAGTGAGATACCATCTCACACTAGTCAGAATGCTTATTGCTAAAAAGTCAAATAACAATTGCTGGTGATGTTGCAGAGAAAAGAGAACATTTATACACTGCTGTTGGGAATGTACATTAATTCAGCCACTGTGGAAAGTGGCCCAGAGATTTCTCAAAGTACTTAAAATAGAGCTACCATTTGAACCAGCTATCTCATTATTGAGTATATAGCCAAAGCAAAATAAATAGTCCTACCAAAAAGACACACACACCCGTATGTTCATCACAGCACTATTCACAATAGCAAATATATGGAATCAACAAAGATGCCCATTAATGGTGGACTGGACAAAGAAAATGTGGTACGTATACATCATGGAATACTATGTAGCCATAAAAAGAATGCAGTGATGTTCTTTGCAACAACATTGATGGAACTGGAGGCCATTATCCTAAGTGAACTAGTACAGGAACAGAAAACCAAATGAAACCAAATACTGCATGTTCTCACTTAGAAGTGGGAGCTAAGCATTGAATACACATGGACGCATAGATAGGAACAAGAGACACTGTTGTCCGCCTGAAGGGGGAGTCTGCAAGGGGGCATGCACTGGAAGCTACCTATTGGTACTATGATCACCACCTTGGTGACAGGATCATTTATACACCAAGCCTTAGTGACATGCAATTTACTCATATAACAAACCTGCACATATACCCACAAACCTAAAATAAAAGTAGAAGAAAAAAGAAATTGTTGTGTAATAACAATGTGCTGAGAAAAAAATGTGTCAGTCTAGAATTCTATACACTGATAAATTGCTGTTCGAAAGTGAGGGAAAAATGAATATTTCAGAAAAAAATGCTGAGAGTATTCTTCACCAAACCACATTAAATATACATACAAATAATATTTTTAGGAAGAAAAAGGGAATTAAGAGGACAAAGTGAGAGACAAGAAGCAACAGTAGATGGGAGGAGTTGACAAATACTGTGAAGAGATGGGTATTTTAATAATTTGTTTCAGTGTTGAAAGACATACACTGTATTCTTCACTTCTTTCCCCATCCCCCTCAATCCTCCATCCCTTGGTGAAAGAATAAGCTACATGATTGATGAGTTTCGCGGATGCTGACAATCATGTTTGGTTTAGTATCCTTTCCCTGAGATTCTGCCTACCTGTAAAGTACTGGCAGACTACAGGTTTTTCATGATTTAGGGAGTAAAAATGTTTATCAGAAAGTTTGTTGTTTTCCAGTACTGTCTCTAACTAGTGAGATAATTCTGTTTGGGAGAAAGCTACAAAGGCTATTTGGCTTTCACAATAAGCTATGTTTTTCATATTCACATCATTAGCACTACATAAAATATTTTTCCTCCATTTGCCTAATTTCATTTATTTAATTGGTTATTTACAAAGGGCATATTATGGTGCAAAGATTAGGAATTTGGATAAATTGACCCAGAGACTCCTTTGGGAAGCAAAATACTTGCAGTTGAAACATAGTAAGGAAGATTTATTTGTTAAGATACTGTTGCATGGGATTTTTTTTTTTTTTACCATGTTGGATTAGTTGCAGCTTATGATGGTTCTGTACACAGATTTTTTTTTTTAAGTTAAAGCTGCAGACATAGGCCTTAGTGCTTGAGTGCTTGAATTACAGTCCTTGTAAATAGATGGTAGACCTTGACAACCTTTGCAAATATGGAACTGGCTTTGCAAGTCTCTAGCAATAAGAAACTTACTGTTTCTGATTACATAGGCAATAGTTCAATTATGTAAAATGAAACTTGATATGAATTATTTTTAGACATCAGAATATATTTTACTACTTTTGCTGGCTTTCTTGTTCGTATTAGCTGTCAAAGAGGCTGGAGACCTTAAACTAAAAAGACAGTTTTGTTCTATGTTCATCAAAAATACCCCATCAAATGTTGAGCTTTAAACTGTAGTTGTCAGGTTGTTTCAGATGAACTGTTCCAATTTCTTATTCTTTTAAATGTTTTCAACCACATTTGGGACCAAGAAAAAATTCTGAAAGAGACTAACCTTAGATTTTTTATAATCAGTCTATGTATAGATGAAAGGAGAGAGAGGCTACTAGAAACTGGAATAAATTTAAAGACTTGTAAAATAATGAAGATAGCAAATGACTGTTATAAGTAAAAACATATTTACAAAAACAAAGGAAAATACCAAGGATGATAATACGGTTAACAAAAATTGACTGTGGAGGAAAGAAGTTACGAGCTAATTTCATTGTTATTCACAACATGTACCCAATATATATTGTCTAACAAAAGGGACAAACAGTTTATATTACATATATATATATAGGTAATCACCAAAACAGATTTTAAAATAAAAATAGTAACAAAGAAGCTAAAATAGTGAAAACGAAATCATATACATTGATGTGTGTGTTTATATGTATGTGTGTGCAAGTGTCTATGTGTAAACACACATAAACACACATATATATATGTATCAGAATTAAGACTAAACATATTTATCATAACAATACATGAAAATAAGCTTAGGTCACATATTAAAGGAGTGTTATTCAAACTTGATTATAATTTTAACTGCATACTGTTCAGAAACATAGCAGAAAAGTGATTTAGAAATATTAAAATAAAATTGTGGACAATACATTCTATGCAAATACAAAAAGAAAATATATATATATATCGTGATTTTGTTATTCATTAAGGTAGAATTAAGAAAAGAAATGCATGTTATTAAATTAATGTCTACAATTAAATTAGAACGCATAAGACATAAATATCTCTACATATATAACAAACATGGAAGCTACTTTGATAAGGTAGAAATTAGAGGGCATATAAAAACAGACTAGAAATAACAGACTTTATTTCTATCAGTCTGTGTTGGGTAATAATACCTATTAAAAATACCTTAAAATAATGTGATTAAGTATAAAATTAACTAAATGATGGTACACCTTAATGATAGAAGCACATCTTCGTTTCCTGAACCAATGGAAAAATATGCAAACATTGAAGATGTGTTTTTCTATAAAGAAAATACTGTGTTTGGAAATGCTCAAATACTGGCACTATTCTTTGCTAACACTGCAAATGAATAAGAAATTAATAGCAAATCCCTAAAAAGTTGCTTTCACCTTATCATTAGAAGTTGTTGATAAAATAGTTCTTTGTCAAAGGAAAGATACAAACCAAATATTAATGGTTTTTAGAAAAAGTTAAGAAAGTAAATATTAAATATATGGACTATCACTGTAAAGTAGTTAAAATTCTTAGCCATAAATATTAAATTTTATAATATGAAATATTTCAAATACATAAATTCAACATGCTGCTCATAAATGTCAGAGAAAGAACAAAAAATAACCAAGATAATACCAGAATAAATAAATTAATAAAGATAAAACCAGAAAATAATGTGCTCAGAGAAAATCTAATAGAAATAATAGATAAAGTTGTTCTTTACAATACTTACTAAATTATATATATTATTTCAGAGAAAATGAAAATGACAAGATGAAAATATTCTAAGGATTATGACATTTTAATTTTATTCTTTTCTAATACTTATGGCTATTTTTTGTCCTTGCCTTATTACACCAGCAAGGACCTCCAGTGTGATGTAGATTCAAAGATATGACAGCAACATAATCGTCTCGTATCTCATTTCCATTCTAATAAGAAACATTTTCAATATCATTACTAAATGAGATATGAGACATTCTTTTTTTTTTTTTTTCTTTTTTTGACAGTCTCACTCTGTCGCCCAGGCTGGAGTGCAGTGGTGTGATCTTTTTGCTCACTGCAAACTCCACCTCCTGGGTTCAAGCAATTCTTATACCTCAGACTCTCCAGTATCTGGGATGAGAGGTGTGCACCACCACACCTGACTGATATTTGTATTTTTAGTAGAGACAGGGCTTTGCCATGTTGGCCAGGCTGGTCTTGAACTCCTTGCCTCAAGTGATCTGCCCACTTTGACCTCCCAAAGTGTTGGGAATGCAGGCTTGAGCCACCTTACCTGGCCTAAATGAGATAGTCTTCATCAGATTGAGGAAATTTCCTTCTATTCAAAATTTGCTAAGAGATTTTCTAATGAATGGATATCGACTTTGTCAAATATTTTATTCTATTTAAAAGATTATTTGTGTTCTCCCTTTCGGATATTATATTTATATTATATGAATATTCTATTTACTGATTTTCTTTTTTTAAAATTTATTTATTATACTTTAAGTTCTAGGGTACATGTGCAGATCATGCAGGTTTGCTACATAGGTATACATGCGCCATGGTGGTGGTTTGCTGCATCCATCACCCCGTCATCTACATTAGATATTTCTCCTAATGCTGATTTTCAAATGTTAGGGCATTTTAACTTCCTGGTATTAATCCAATTCAGTGATAAAATTTTCTCTATATTATGTAATAATAACAAAATCAAAACTTTATATTTTCATGAAAAGTATTGGCTTATAGAATTCTTTTATATTGAATGTCCATATCATGTTTTCAAATAGAGGTTATGCTGACCTAAAAGGAGATGAAAAGTGCTACTCCGTAATTTGCTTTTTTTCATTTACAATAAAATTTTGAACAAGAAAAAAAAACTTTTAATTCTTAAATGTTTGGAAAAATTTAATTATTAAGCTATATGAATATGATTTACTTCCTTTATGTAAAGGTTTTAAATAAGTAATTCAGTTTCCTTAATAGATGCCAGATGTTCCAATATTCTATTTCTTTTTCCTTTAGGTGGCAAGTTCCTTTCAAGGAATATGTCCATTTTCTGAAAAAGTCCAGTTTATTGGTATAAAATGTTTAGAATATATTATAATCTTTTAAAATTGTCATGAAATCTATAATGACGTCCCATGTTTTCTTCTTGATGTTGGTGACTTGCATTTGCTCTCATTTTTTTATTGGTATTATGTTCACTAATTATATATCATATTTTTCATATTTTAATATATATTTACATAGTTTTTTCTCGATATACATTGAACATATTTATGAATATCTATTTTTAACATTTAATTTTATTTTTCTTTAAGTGTGATTTACTTCTTTTTGAGTTTAGTTTTTGGTCTTTTTTGTAGCTTTTCTGAATTGCATGTTTCAATTGTCTGTTCATTTTTAGTATTCTCATGTAAGTATTACCTGCTGTGAATTTTTCTTGAACCAATGCTTTCACTGTGTTTCATAAATGCTGTAATATTGTTTTCACTATTTTTATTTTTAAAAATATGCAATTTCATTTGCTATTTTTCCTTACTATGAACTATTTAATGGTATCATTTTAAATTTACAAATGGGAGGAAATTTGTGTTTTATTTCTTAATGTGGCTTGTTTATTTACATTTTTATTATAGAGGATCTTCTGTGTTATTTATATTTTTACCAATATAAAATTGTATAGAAAAAATAATGATTCTTTATTAAATACTATTATGCAAACACATACACCTCTTTATGTAAATGAAATCCATATTATGGATTATGTACAACTATAATCTTCTAATTTTTCTTCTCCTGAATCTCTGTTGGAATGAAGACGTGTCTTGTCACAGACTGCTCTGCTAGAATGCAGCAAACTACTGTTGTCATTGGTTTTCTTTTTATTTATCTTAGTTCTTTATGATCTTGCTGTAAAAGCTGTTACTTTCATATTAGGTATATAAATATTACTAGTAGACTGTGTATTTAGTTTAGCATTTTATGTTTATGTTTAGCATTTTGTCTTTTCTCTCGTTCCTCCCTCCCTCCTTTCCTTCCTTCCCTTTCTTTTCCCTTCCTTCCCTCCCTTCCTTCCTTCCCTTTCTTTCTCCTTCCCTCCCTCCCTCTTTCTTTCTCTTTCTCTCTTTCTTTCATTTCTTTCTTTCTCTTTCTTTCCTTCTCTTTCTTTCTTTCTCTCTTTTCTTTTCTTTTATTTCCTTCTTTCCCCTCTCTTCCCTCCTTCCTTTCCTCCCTCCCTTTCTCCTTCCCTCCCTTCCTTCCTTCCTGCCTGCCTGCCTGCCTGTCTTCCTTTTCCATCTGCACTCTACTTTTCTATGACAACATAGTGATTCTAGTATTATTTCATTTCTTTTCTTAGTATATCTTTGCTGATCCTTTTCTTTTTATCATTCTGAATCTCCTTTGCTTTGAGTGCACCTTTCATATTCAGCAGAGTTGAGAGCTATTTTTAAGCCAATTTAACATTAGATTTTTTAATTGTGAAGATTGACCACTTACATTACTAAAATGAGTCATATAGCAGTCTTCATTTAGTCATAGTTCTAGGTAGAAAATATAAAAGAAAATATTTAATATATAAATTACATAATTAAGATAATATAAAATAACTTTGTCATATGTTTATTTTCTAGTATATTTTTTATATTTCAGAACATTTTTATTTTTTTCTAGTGGTATCATTATATAATAACCTTAGAGTTTCAACTTAGAAAAATATATTTTCTTTAATTCAATTCTGTCCTCCAAGCAAACCCTGAGGGAATAATAAAAAGTTATTTTTACAAGGATTATAATATAGTAAACATTATGTATTTCTATTATTATATTTAATCTTAACAAAAAGAAAAAGCAATATATTATTATATTATTATAGTCCTATATAAATAATTTATATTTATTTTCTACTAGGATTAATACTTAGAGTTACCAATAGCCTCTCCTTCTCCTTCCTTCCTTCTCCCCAGCATCAAATTTACTTTAAATTTAATATATATGAGTAACTGTCAAAACGGTTATTCTACTTTTTACATACCCTTATCTTCTATTTTCAATGTTTTGCTAGTTGTATTCTATATATTTTTTCATTACAGTGATATTTGCATAGTATTGTATCATGTTTATTTCATTTAGTGATATTAAATATATTCTATACTTACCACAAAACTTACACCAAAACTACTTTTATAATTTTTTGTTTGAAATATTTTGTCTGAAGATTCTCCAGGAAAAAATTGTCAGAATTTGCTGTTACCTGAATTCCCAAATGTACATAACTCTGGCTTGAACTTATAGGTGACTTGATCTTTTTGCCCGATTGCTTATAAAGTATTTCTTTATCTTTAAAATCCAATAAAAATAGGTCTTGATGTTGACTGATCTGAGTAAATTCTTTGTAGAACACGTACATAAATTCTTAAAAATGTTTAGAATGACTGTTTCGACAGCTGTTGAATTATTATTTACAGAATTTGCTTTATTCCATAGCTTGAGCTTTCTTTTTCAAGGACCTCAATTATACACACAGTGAATTTTTTGCATTTTTCTTTTATCGTTTTTCTTTTAATCTATATTTTTCTCAAATATTTATCTCTTTATTAACTATTATTTTACTTATTTATATTTTCTATATCCAACACAGTATTTTCCTTGCTCTTGTTTTCATTGTAGTCTGGATTTCTGAATTTTTTCCAAATTTTTTTCCTGGCAGTCATCTGTCTTTTCCTATCCTATTGCTGTTTGGTCACCTAATGTCTAAATTCTTCATGTACTTTGTGGCCATATTTTTTTCTACTTGTTTTTCATTATCTATCACTACATTATTCAGTTTATTGTCTTCTTTTCTTCAGTGATTTTAAAGGGATTGTCTATAATCATTTTATGTTGCTCATGTTTATATGTGATGAGTTTACCAAAATTTTTAAGACAAGCTTTCTGAATGATGAAAGAAGATAGTAGATTTTCTAGTTTCACTGATGAAGAACTACATCTTTTTTTTTTTTTTTTTAATTGTACTTTAGGTTCTGGAGTACATGCGCAGATCATGCAAGATTGTTGCATAGGTACATTCATGGCAAGGTGGTTTGCTGCCTCCATCCCCCCATCACCTATACCTGACATTTCTCCCCCACATTATCCCTCCTCATCCTCTCTCCCACTATCCCTCCCCTAGCCCTCACCAACGGACCCCAGTGTGTGACGCTCCCCTCTGTGTTCGCATGTTCTCATTGTTCAACACCCACCTATGAGTGAGAACATGGGGTGTTTGATTTCTGTTCTTGTGTCAGTTCGCTGAGAATGATACATCTTCTTTTATTAATATGAAGCATTTTTTAAAATTCCTTTCTTGTAACCACTTTTATGCTTCTGATATCTGATTCTTATGAAATCTTCTATCCAAGCCTCATGTCTGAATCTTTTATTTACACTCAGTGTTTCTATTATGCTTTTTTTTTTATTGCAGAATTTTTTCGTGCATAGTCTTAGTTCTTTGTCCTTTTGAATAAAACTTTTTGGAATACTTCTAACATCCTTTATGTAGTGTAACCAACTGTCCTAGTATGTCTGGAACTGTTTTAGTACTGAAAGTCTTGCATTCAGGCAAACCCCTCAGCTCGGGGCTATCTGGAAGGTTGGTCCCTCTACTTCTCTGTCTATTGTCTGATACTAGGGTACTACCCTAGTCAACTCTACGTCTGTTTCACTGTGATAGTGTCACAGCTACTTAGTGGATCTGTTCAGTCTTTTCTGCACTCCCAGGCAAATTAGAGTTTGTAGAGCTTCTTCTCACTTACTGTACTTTTTCTCATATCTCTTTGCTGAGGATTCTATTCTGACTGTGGTATTCTTTTGTCTGTAGCTGTTTATGGGCTATAACTGTGTTAAGAGGATTCTCAAACTCCTCAATTCCCACTTATTTTACTCAACTAACTATTCTGTGGTTCGGTATTTGTTGTGATTGGGTCATATCCATTCATATTTTACACTTTCTAGATACACCTTATCATTTTGTTACATTTTTCTTGTTCTGTTTTCTTCTATTTTATCTGCAGATTTTTGAAGATTTTAAAATATCATTAAAATATTTTTTTCTTACTCAAATTCCTAAGAGTTACAAATATATGCTTCTAATGAGTATCTTCTTTGATGACTCTCCTACTTTTGTATAGCATAGACATTGCACCGTTATTGTGACAATCAGTGATAAAATGAGTTGAAAAAACTTTAGCACTGAAAGTTTACATCAATTGGTTATTTTATTTTATTTTATTTTTATACTTTATCTTTAAAGTAGTTATTTACCATTGGGATTGTGGGAGAAAAATAAAAGGCTAACTTACTAGATATATTTCCAGTGGATTCTGGAATATTTCCATAAACCTACTTTGGATTCATTACAGATTCTCTGCTCCTGAATAATATGATGGTCTTGAGATGCACAAAACTGGTCTTTGTATTCTACATTTTTGGCAAGCTGACTTACTTTTGCAGCACAAAATTATTCAAAATAAAGGGTTTATCTGAAATTGTAGATCTATGAAATAGAGTGTTAATGAAGTAGAACATTTAGAGTAAGAGTAACATTTTAAGAAAGTATAACCCCAGGGATAGTTTCCTTTGCTATTATAAATGTTTCTAATATGAAGACATTCTTGAGCAATTAAGCCTTTGGAACAGAAAATCCCCTTTCCCATTCCTGTTTTCTCCAATTCTAGTGTTGGACAATTAATTGTTTCCTCTGGATATATCAAAAGCTTGTGATTTTGCAACAGAGTTTTCCTTCTATAGAATACTAAACAATACTTTAGATATATTGTTAGTGGTAAAAATAAATTTACAAGATTTTAGATAACCAAATAAAGAATATAGAAAATACGCAAACCTAGAAAACTGGCCCTTCATTTAATAAAAAGAATAAAAATTATTTATTTGCATGAAGATAATGTTCAAATCTAGAAAAATATTGAATATCTTCTTTCTTGACAGTAAAAAAGGATTAGACGGCGTGAGGTCTAGAACATCATGTCATTCAAGGTCAGAAAGATCAACAGTTGGATATTTCCCTGGAAAATTTAAATGTAACAGCTAGATTAAGAAAGACACTTGACATTTTTTTTCTGAGCAAAGAAAATAAAGTCAATGAAAAAAAAGAAAATAGTCCATTTAAGACAGTAGTGGACACCAGGAATATTTTTAGAGGCAGACAAGCCATTTACACAGAAGTTGGAAGTGTAGGAATGCATTGTTTAATTCAGTGAGCTTTATGTGAAAACAAAGTATTAGTATGAAAGCAGTATGCATATAGTAAGCTCGTTTTGAATAAACAAGACATTGGGAGTAAAATTCAAATTACTAGTAATTACTTGTTCTTTGGATACTTTCTGGTAACAGATTTTTCTTGGCCATGAATTACCTTCAATGTCATATTTTCATTGGCCACCAATATATCATTTTAATTTAGTTTTAGTAGCTACTGTCAAGAGTATATGTGCCAAGGACAGTGTCATAGTGAGAGAGTAAAGGGCAGCGGGTTCATCATAACGAGTGAAAAGAAGCCACTTTTTTTTAAGTAGTTTAATTGGGGATTAAGTAGATTTTCAAATCTTAAAATGGTGTTTCTTTTTAGAAACTACAATTTTAACAGTTAAAGCAGCTGCTATTATTTCAGTCCTCATGACTATTTAAAAAGAACAGAACAGAAAAGAAAAAGGTGACATCCAATTCTTAATGAAAACTCATATTTAATTTAATCC
The DNA here is from genome assembly GCA_036589455.1 of Ateles fusciceps. Lineage (NCBI taxonomy): Eukaryota > Metazoa > Chordata > Mammalia > Primates > Atelidae > Ateles > Ateles fusciceps. The sequence continues at coordinate 7,206,256 of JAZHEH010001266.1, read as the reverse complement.
ATTTAGATGCATTGGTTTTAAGAAGTGAAATGAAATAATTACACAATCAATATACAACTCTCTGAAATATTACACAAACAAAAGTGGAAAAATATTTTATTTTATCATGTCCTATATAAGCATCTCATACCTTCCCATAACATAAGCTTTTGGTTTTCCTCAAAGATGGTCAATGATTAGAATACAAAGCTATTTGCTATTTGAATTGGGATTTAAAAATAAACTTCAGCTAATATCACTAACGTTGTTATATCTGGACAAAATAATCACCATAGAAAGTCATCACGGTGGCTCTAATATCTTTCTCAGGCAGTACACACAATTTTGTACATTCAGACCATCACTCTCACCATAAATAACACAGGATGATAATCCAGGCAGAAGAAAATGGAAGATGAAGTTAAAATAAATACTCCTCATCTACTATTCTTCCACTGTGGTACCATTTAACTTCTGCACAGACAGTAATGCCTATCATTGACATTTCAGAAGGGAACTGAAAACATTGTAAACCATTTTCTGAGGTAAGAAATTATGGTATTCAAACAATGCTTCAGTCTGAGAGGGGAAAGGCTGGTGACTTCAGTGAAAAATAAAGCTCATCATAAAACATGCTGTTGCCTTCCTGTTACAGGACACATGGGAAAGTTTGCTAACAAGAAATTCAGCTTCTTTTTCTAAGATCTTTAGATTTCTTTAGGCTATTATTGTGGCCACAAAGTGGAATGCAATTGAACAGGAAGGCAAATCAAGTGATAGTGTAATGGGCAAACTAAACCTGCAGTAACTTTTAGAAAAATTTCCAGTTATATCTTTCAAGTCACGTGCAATACTGCAATACTAACATTTTTAAATTTGATTTTAATTAAATACATTGTAAAGTAAATAATAGAACTATAAGAATCTTATGCTTAGTAGTTACATCCTTAGCAAAATTAAAAATATGGCTAATTCTTGCTCTAGTAATTGAGGAATATTTTGAGAGTACTGGGGATGATTCAAGATTACAAATAGTAACATAGGAATTTTACCCAGCTATTGATAATGCTAGTGAACACGTTAAAAACTCTTCAGGAATTGGATTTATATTCAAAGTGTGAGTGGCTGTGAGTGTTTTCAGCTATTTTTGAAGATGGCAAATCTACACTTCGAGGGCTGTCAAATTTTCTATCCAATAGAGCTGTTAAAAAGTACATTTTCATAGTTGGATTTGCTACCCCTGGCCAAAATCATGTGACACTTAAAGAGTGCTATGATAAATTAATTGATTTCTCCACATCACCAGGCACAAAGATGTTTCTTTATGTTTATGAAAGCAACATAAGGGTCCTGGCGACTAATAGGATTGCAAAAGTATTCATCAGACTTTTCTTTAGCAATACATTTCTACAGAAAACAAATATTTCTGAGTCTTTTACACATTACAAAATTATACAATTTATCCTGTTTTTGACAGAGAATGCCTGAGGTATTTAGATATGAAAAACTATAGAATTTATCATGGATGGGAAATGATAGGGCAGTCTTATCATAGTCAAATTTTTTAAAATACAGATTAAAATTTTCAGCTTATTTATTTGAATAGAAATTTTATTTAGTTTTAAAAATTATTCTGCCTGAATTTTTTTATTGAAAATAACACCTGGGTTCTGTTTATAAATAATCTCTAATTATTCATAGGCAGAAGAGTAATCTCTGATAAACTTTAGGAAATACTGTGCATTGGTGAGTAGCTCACATTATTTGCAATTTATCAAGAGAAAGGTAATATTTAGTATTTATTTATAATAAGATAAAAAATTTTTAAAGTAGTCAAAATCCCCTTTCGCTGACAGGCTGCTGAGCTCTAACTGGCAGAGTGAGTACAGAAAGATTCAATGTGAAAAGTGGAAGATAATGTGCTCACACACTAATGGGCATTGAACTAGACATAGGCTCATTTTTCACATCATGTCATCTGTAAGGTTTGAATAAAAAGTAATGGCCAGAATGAGCCTGCCTCTATCTGAGACATTATCATTTGCCTCCTCAGTTTTATTTGTGTTGACTTGTACAGTCTAAAAAGATGACAGTCTCTGGGCCTCTGGATCACTCAGAGTGATAATACATAGCACATTACACTGTTGGTGACAGGTTCTGTTCTCCTGGATGGCATATGAAAGGAACGCATCCCTTTCCGTCATTTCAAATGCTATAAACTGACAGAATAAAGAATCTTGCGGAGGGGGACATCACAAACCTTGTCTGTTATGATTTTATAAGATAAACTGGAGTTTCTGGAGTATCTTGTTCAGGAAATTAGTGTCAGTCAAACTTTAGTGTTTTTTTTTTTTTTTAAAGAGATAAATAGCAGACTCTAGAAAAGTAGCCTAGCCTGATTTCATACAGCAAAACTGCCAATACCAAATTTCCAAGCCTGAGAAAAACTATGGTTGTCCTCTCTTCAAAAAGACAGCTACCAAGTTACTTAGTTAAAGTGTAACAACTATCCGTGGCTTCAACAGGAAATAAATGCCCAAGTATTGACTAGATCTTTAAATAAATCACTAGCCAAATTGTATGAAAGAATACAACACTACTTTTAAATAATTTGGAAGGCTCAGTTTTTGCTGAATTGCTAAGTTAATGTCCTACTGAACTATAAACATGCCAAGACTATAATGTTTTTTTCTTGGTACATTTATTCAAGGTTTTATCTTCTTTTTCTTTATTTCAGTAACTATTAATGAATTGATTTACAGTAGTTTGAATTTAACTAAAGACACCACAAAGACATCACTAAGGTAGATAGTAATATGCAGAATTTTATTAATTTATCCTAAACTGAGTAGCATATGGATTCCCTACTCCTGCGTTTTTTAAAACATTATAGTGTCATAAAAATTTACAGGTACTTGAATCATAATCTGCCAATTGTCATAGCTTTTTTCCATGTAATTTCAAGTTCTTCTATTATAATAAATGCTCCTTGCATGACTTAAGTTTAAGTGATTATTTAAGTTAGACTTGCTCATTGTAGTTTTCTGTCCATTTCCATGTTGGAAACTTTTTTACTGTCACAATGAATAGAAATGAATGTCAAAGAATGTTCAAGACATACATTTATAAAAGTTCCTTTATTCAAATTTTTTTATTATGAATCCATTAAAAATTGATTTTGCTCTATAATTTGACCACATTGTTGTATTTTTAACTGTAAGATAGGGCTGATAATTCAGTCTGGCTTGAGAGTAAGCCATAGGAAATATTTCAAAAATCAAAGATTGTTAAGTATAACAACACAAAATACTGGTTAAATAAAGAAAGGAAATGATGATAAAGAAGTGATGAGAATTTATTTTAAATTTGGTTTTCCAGCTCTGTGGATGTCTTAACAATCATTAGTATTTATGCTTCATGCTGTTTCAAAATGTAAGTCTAAGTTCCTCTTTTAAAATAAAAAAATTGGTATAAAGCCTTCAGTTACCAAAAAAAATAAAAAACAAAAAATGTTTCTTTTCATGTAAAACATGCAAAAAGTATAGTTCATTATCCCAAAGGTGGACTTTTAAAATTTTCAGGGGCTTGGAAATTAATCTGAAATTCCCTCAATTACAGATGTGCTGAATTAAAGGCACCCAGGAAGTTACATGTTCAGATCCTCCCTCACCTTCCACTAGGACATTTTCATTCACATAATCTCCTATTGAGATCCAGACACCTGCCATGTACTTGCTGTCTAATTCTAACTATATAGTTAAGTTGCTTTATGGTGGACATGAAAAAATTTAAATGGAGGGATTAAAAAGGGCTTAATAGCATTAATTTGTAGTGGGATTAGCTCAGATTTTTTAAAGGGTTGCTTAATTTTTGCACAATCAAGCATTTGCTATGAGATCTAGTATAAATTTGCAAATTATTCTCCAACCTGGATATGTTGACCTGTTTTCTTCCTCAAGGTAACTTTAAGACTTGAGCATTGTTCATATTCACCTCCTTATGTTGTATCACGTAGCTTGATGCCCGTTTTATAAACCATTCCCTCCCTTATGTTCTTACCTGATTTGCCTGAGTATTTTATTTCGAAGGTGAGCAAGTCCCCTGATTTGTTCTCTCTCTCTCTCCCACTGTCCTTCTCCTTCTCCTTCTCCCTCTCCCTCTCTCTCTCATTTCCTTAGAGCAATGCTTCATAAATAGTGAACATACACTGAGAATTAATGACTTGAGTATGGTTAAATACTACTTCCTTTAATGGAGCTAGACTAGTCCTTTTGGGGTGAGTTTCGTTAGACTTTGGCTCCTGTAGATGCACCTCAGCTTTGGAGTTATGCAGTCAACAAATAGTATTTAGAATCGAAAGTGTTACTTTCATGTAATCAATGCCATTAATCTGGTAAACAGCAATAGTTTAAAATTTCATAATAATCCGCAATACCACACTTAATTTCTTGAAAACCTACATGTCTGATAAACCTTACTGATCAGTGGCAAATAGAAATGACTGAGATTGTAAAGAACTAAATATCACCACTATTAACATATAGAATGTAGGACCACTTCAAGGGAATTGTTTTCTATTATACATAGAAAAATAGAAAAATTGAAGCTCTTGAAAATCGTTTATCTAGCCTGTATGACAAAAGGTATATATAATAGAATTATGAAAAAAAATTTTCAAAGTAAATATATGTTCCTACAGAAAAAAGGAGGGGGGGGGGAAAAGAATGAACTGTAGCCCCTAATAGAAGTCTGTAAATCCACAGCATTCAAAATCAGGTAGCATCGTGGCTAACCACATGGTAGCATAGGAACCAGGAAAACACAGTCACTTGCTGAGGTTTAGTGTAAAAGCCATTTTCGCTCTTGGAAACGGGAATTGCTGCCCAATCCCATTAGGCTTCCACCTCATGTCCTTAGACTTACTCCTGCCTTTCTTTGTTGAGGTCTTATCCCTTAGTGTCGACGTTGAACTCACCTCCCAGAACAAGTAAGCCTCTTCCTTATAGTCTGCCATGGAGTCGTCAGGTTAAGGGTGTATCTGCTCCATTTCTGATAAATGCCAGTTTTATCAGGCCCATTTCTTTTGTGTGCCTCTGAGTTAGATAGCAGGGTTAGGACATAGAAAATCTTGTATTCTCCATGTCCTTTTTATTTTGGAAAGCTTTTGAGAGCTTAACATTTCCCTGTTTCTTGTTGTTCAGACCAAACCATTCCCTTCTGAATCCGTTTACTAGTGGCCTCTTGCCTCCTACAGCAAATCCAGGCTTCCTCTTGTCATCTTCAAGGAACCCACCTCTATCTGGCCTCTCTGTCCTTGTACACACAGCCCTAGCTGTCACTTTTATCTCTGGTCAATTTTAAACACGTAAACAGGGTAGATTCATTACAACAGTTAGGCAGGAAGTCAACTGATACTATGCTGGGATTAAAAAGAATGGAGTCCAAAATTTTCCATTCTAAAGCGCTAATCAATATTTACCAAGACTTTATTAATTTATCACAATGTTAAAAAGTCTCAACTTACCAGATATGCTTGCATGCAACCATTAATGCAAATATAATATATGTACACACACCCTCATTAATATTATATATGTGTGTATAGATATGTGAGTATGTATACTTACACACACACATATATATATAGGTTGACTCTGTGTGTGTGTGTGTATATATATGTGTGTATATATATATATATGTGAGTATGTATATAGTGTGTGCATGCACACACACACACACACACATATATACACACACGCACAGGCTTTAACTTCTAGAGAATATTATATTTAAAATTATGTATGAATTTAAAAGGACTGCTAAGGTAGTATGTTCTAAATCCCTTTCTTTTCTTTCCATTCCTTAATAAATGATTTAACCTCTTTCAAAGACTCTTCAAGCATTTTTCTCTTAAAAAACTCATTCTGTTTTTGAGTAGTTAAGAAAAAATGTTTTCCCTTAACTTGAATTAAAACCTGGCCCCAGTAACCTTCAATTTTTGGATTTTCTTTCCTCTTCAATTATATAAATCATGGCAAAATACATTTTCATGTACTGTCTTTCAAATATTTTAAAATACATATTGTATCTTGCCTGAGTTCTCTACATTAAGTAATCTCAGTTACTTTAAAGTAAACATTATATATTATATAATATGTAATAAAACCTTTATATAATAAAGTATTAAATATTATATAGTAGAATGTTATATATTATAATATATAGTATTTTACTATATATTATAATATATAGTATTTTACTATATATTATTTTGTATCATTATATAGTATAATATGTAATACTATATTATTATTATTATATTATATAATACATTTTCATGTTCCTGTTTTGTGTCCTCTACCCCTGCTTATCAAAATTCATCTCAAAATGTGGTTCTCACGATTGAGTGGGATGATTGGTCTGGCCACATGAAGCTAAACTAATACTCCAATGTGACTTTTACATGGGTCAATCCTAGTTATGTTTTTCTTTATTCCTTCCTTATAAACTTGGATTTTTCAGACCTAAGAACATGATAACTTTATATTAACCGCCATAACATTTTAACTTTACAAGCTTATGATTCTACTTTTTACCTATAGAGATTTTTTTCAGATATTGATAATAGATGAACATTTTCTATATTCCTTTTAACTTCACACCATTCACAAATGTGATTAAAATGCTTTGCTGAATGTTCATCAAAGTTCTTAATAAAAGAGTCTAGCAAAATTTAAAATTTTATTATTTTGCAAACCTAGAAATTCAATCAAGATGAAAAACTTCAATTAATCGGAAGAACTATGAAATATCAAAACTCTTGCTTTTAACTATGATGATAATGAAACTTTGCTATAATACATATTTAGATCTTTTGAAACAGTAATCTTGTGCAAAGTAGTAATTATTTAATTTTTTTGTATCTCTTTTTATATTTACAAAGATTGTAAAAGATGACAAAGTTTTAAACATTACCTGACTTCTCTATCCAAATAAATTATGTCCAAAAGTTTCCAGAGAATTCTGTTGAAATGGGTAATATCCCTAAAGCTTCTTCTAAATAGCCTTTATGGTACAGAGAATACCAGTCCATTAAGCCAAAGTGACCACAAAAGTAGCCTCTTGAAAGGAATTAGTTCAATTATTGGTTCAATATTAAGAATTTCCAAACAAAAACATCAGAAATTATAGTAGCAATGTATGCAGTTTCAAGTGTTTCCTTCTCACCACTAACTGCTCTTTCAGAAAATATCTATCAATACCTTATTGAACTGTATCACATTTTCCCCCAGTACAAATATCAAAACCTCAGGTGAGAAGATGTAGCTCCAGGTAAGCAAACACAGACATTCCATTAAATATTCACCTGTGCCTCTGGTTAAGTCATTTTATCTCTATCAAGATTGCTTAACAATAAAGTAAACTAATAGTATGCCATCTCTTTCAAGGGATTTTTTTTTTTTTTGAGTTAATGAGCATGCAGTGAGCAATTTAAGGATCAAACATACTGGGCAAAAGACTAAATTTTTATTATAGTGGATACTCGCAGCCTTATGTAATCTGCCAGTCTAAACCATGTGCTGCTTTGGCACATGCTTTACTGAAAATAGCAGACCAGTTTGTGAGCTGGCACAATTTCAACATAGCAGATGGACATGCAACGAAATAACTAGCAAAGAGACCTTGTTTCAACATCAAATATGTTTCCATAGGGCCAGATTCTTGGGCAAAGTTGTTTTAGCGATCTGGTTGCAACTAAGGTAAGATGGTATATTTCCTTTGCATTTAGCCTTCACTGTTTCTATATGTTTTGGGGAGTTATTTCAGTTATTTCAGATACTGAAATATTCATTTTTGAAATCACAATAGCTTGGACTCTTTTAGTTTGAAATTTTAAAACACCAGCAAAAAATGAGGGTTAAAGATTTCTTAGATTGTCGCTTTATGAGAAACTACAATTATCTAGCTGACCACTCAGGAAAATGGTAGATTTATTGAACACTCTATCATGATACTCTTCAGTCAATGTTCTTTAATCTTGTGTCTAAAAAGAATGATGTTAACTGAGCTCTTTATTATATTAGAATATTCCAGATATTATTGACTAGCTCCTTTGAATGGTAATACATTCACATGGCAAGTTAACAGTAAAAACTCTAAAAAGTAATGGAAACATCCAATAATTTTCAGCTATTGTCAAATATTATAACAATTAAGACAAGAGAAATTTATGCTAAATGTATGCTTCAGGGATAAATGAATACTTTAATACTAATAGTATGGTACATACATTAAAGAAATAAATTATTTAAATGATTTGAATGTATTTTGTTTAGTAACGTTTAAATATATGATTTGTTATGGGTATAAATGACATTTCAATTCCTGGATACATCATAACCCATCAGCACTGAGAAGCTTTTTGAGAATTAAATTAAGAACAACAACTAAAGTAATACATGCATATGATAAAAAAGCAATCAGACAATAAAAAGTACAAGTTTTCTTCCTACTGGAAAACCCCTAGTGCCTGTGACTATGTAACCACTTAATAGTTTTATGTATATTCTTTCCAAACATCTGATATGTATGTTTTAAAATTTATATTCTTATTTAATTTTTATATATTTTAAATAATATGTCCAAAAAGTCTGCATATGACACATTTATATCTTTGTTTTTAATAACTTTATATTAATGATTATATCAAGGAACCATAATTTATCTAAGCAGTCCCTCATTAGTGGCCATGTTAATAACTGGTAAGGATCACATTACTGATCTTTTTCTGAAATGTCCTGGATATTGTCACATATTTTTCCCCTAGATGAACCCCAGTATTATTTTTTCAAGTGTCCCCCCCAAGTAAAAAGTAAAAAGTTTTCATTAGTATTTAATAGAATTTACAAATTAATTTACAGATAATTATAAAAATACAGTTTTTAATCAAAGAACATAGTTTTTTAAAATTTTACTATTTATACAAGATTATTGGTATCTCCCAGTTGTATGTATGTCATGTAATATAGATTTGCAAGTTTGTTTTTTATAAAGTCAGTACATTTCTAGTTAGGTATACTCTTGATTATTATTATCATTGTTGCTAACACAGTTAACAGTAGAACTTTTTCTTTCTCTATATCTTAACCTGCCACTGTTTGTATACAGAAAGCTGCTGCTTATGTTAATTGGGTAACCATCCACTTTACTGCATTCGTCTATTTTTTTGTGTATTGTGGCATATTCTCTTGAGTTTTCTTGCATATGAAGTAGTAACATCTGCAAAAAATGTCAAATTTTTATTCTCCTTTCAATTTTGTATACCATGCGTTTTCTTCTTTCTCTAATTGCACTGGCTAGAACTTCCAGAATATTGTTCGATAATACTGGTAAAGTAAGGATCTGTTTTATTTCTACCACTTTAATGAAATATGTTTAAACTGATAGGCTTTATGCTGGCATTGGTTTATGATAGCTCAATCTATGTTATATTATTCTATGAAGATATAGATATTAATTTTCTTCTATGAAGATATCTTCATATAATATTAAGGGTTTTTATTTATTTATTTTTGTTTGTTCATTTTAAGAGGTAGATTTTATGGTTTCTTTTCGATTGCATTTTTCTCCTCACCTTTTCCATGAATTTTACACTCCATTGACTTTGGGCTGGGCCATGTGACTTGATTGTACCAATGATATATGGGTACAAACATTTTAATGAGTTTATGTTGTTTTACTAACCCTGATCCTTTGACCACAGGAGCTGCATGCTCCAGATAGGTTACTCCTTTGGCTTGGGTCCAGTTAGAAAACCCAGTCAGCTTAACCCAGCTCAGCATTGCCTAGTAGACCTCACAGAGTCCAGCCATACAGCAACCCACATACCTCACAGAATGTGAGTGAGGAATGGAGTAACTAAATATTTATTTGCTCTTATCAATAACTAATTTCAATCTTGATAAGCGTCTTTGCTTATATTTTAGTTACTATCTAATTTTAATATGTTTTCTGAAAAGAAATAATCTTTATATGTCTAAAATGAAATTCATCTGCACTCAGAATGTATTTTTTGCATACATCTTAAATAATTTGCTTTTTAAAAAAATTTTTTTTAACAATTCAAATTATTTTTTAGACCTGGTCAACAGAAAGTACTTTTTTGCAATTTGATATTATTTTAATAAGTAGTATTTGTGTATTGTTTTTTTGGTTTGCTGGTTTGACTTTTGTGTCTTTATCCAGTTTTTTTTTTTTATCAGTGCTATGATATAGTCAAAAAAACAATTTAAAAGTTTTGTTCTTAAAGTTGGATACATTTAAATAGCATTTGAATTTGTTTATTCACTTATAAGCCAGACCTGGTTTATTTTTATAGGGAGTGGTTTGATAATGTTTTCTTATTATCTTAGTTTATTGGTCTGTTAGAAATTTGTGTATATTTTGCTAAAGACTCATTTATTTCACTTAAGTTTTCAAGTTTATTTCTAAGTGTTTTACAAATCACTGTTTTGTAATTCTTTTCTTCTGTTCTTAATTTAGTTATTTCTTCATCCTCATTTTATATATTCTTTATTTGCTTAGACTACTTAAATTGATCCCTGCTTTTATTCTTATGTATGTATTGTCTAATGTCTGCAGTGGCTAAAAAAATTTAAAATAGAAATTATACTAATTATCCTTCTGCTAATCATGGCTAGATGATTTTCACTGAAACTGCCATTACCATACCATCTTACAACACACTTGTGACTCCTGTACATAGTACACAATTGGCTACAGTTCCAATTAGTCTTGAAATTGAGAGAATGTTTTAGTTGTTTGTTTTTGTCTTTTGATATGTAGATGATTCTTTTTGTTAATACTTATATCTGGTAATTTTCAAAAATTACAGATTAGCATTAGTTATGAATTAAGTGGCTGCAAGTAAAATGCCACCCAGTTGTTATGTTTAAGGAACTTCAGCGAAAATTTAAGCATTGTAGAGAAAAATTGCAAACAAGCCAAGAACGATTTTCAAGTATTAGTGTTCATAGAAATGTATTACTTTGTCAAAGATCAGATGGTGTGTAGTCTTATTTCTGGGGTCTGTATTCTGTTCCATTGATCTATGTGTCTGTTCTTGCGCTAGTACAATGGTGTTTTGGTTACTGTGGCCTGGTAGTAGAGTTTGAAGTTGGTAGTGTAATACCTCCAGCTTTGTTCTTTTTGCTTAGGATTTTCTTGGTTATTCAGGCTTTATTTTGGTACCATATAAATTTTAAAATAGTTTTTCTAATGCTGTGAAGAATGTCAATGGCAGTTAAATGGGAATAGCATTAAATCTATAAATTGCTTTGGGCTGTATGGCCATTTTCACAATATTGATTCTTCCTATCCATGAGCATGGAATGTTTTTCCACTTGTTTGTGTGTCCCCTCTGATTTCTTGAGGAGTGATTTGTAGTTCTCCTTGAAAAGGTCCTTCACTTCCCTTATTAGTGGCATTCTGAGATATTTTATTCTGAAAGGATTCCCTACTTAATCAACGGAGCTGAAAGAACTGGCTAACCATATGTAGAAAATTGAAACTTGACCCTATTTTTTGCACCACACACAAAAATTAACTCAAGATGCACTAAAGACTTAAATGTAAATCCCAAAACTATAAGGATTCTTGGAGAAAACCTAGGCAATACCATTAAGGACATAATCACGGAAAAAGATTCGTGACAAAGATGCCAGAAGCAATTGCAACAAAAGTAAAACTCAACAAATGGGATCTAATTAAACTAAAGAGCTTCTGCACAGCAAAATAAACTATCATCAAAGCATACAGACAACCTACAGAGTGGGAGAAAATATTTGCAGACTGTGCATCTGACGTCTAGAATCTACAAGGAACTTAAACAAATTTACAAGTAAAAAATCAACTTTCTTTAAAAGTGAGTAAAGGACATGAAGAGACACTTCTCAAAAGAAGACATACATGCAGCCAACAAACATGAAAAAATCTCATCATCACTGATCATTAGAGAAATGCAAATAAAAAACACAAGATGGTAATCTCACACCAATCAGAATGGCTATTATTAAAAAGTCAAAAAACAGCACATGCTGGTGCTGTTGTAGAGAAAAATAAATGCTTTTATACTCTTGGTAGGAATGTAAATTAGTTCAACCATTGTGGAAGACAGTGTAGCAATTCCTCAAAGACCTAGAGGCAGAAATACCATTTGACTCAACAATCCCATTACTAGGTATATATCCAAAGGAACATAAATCATTCTATTATAAAGAGGCATACACACATATGTTCATTTTAGCACTATTCATAATAGGAAAGGCATGGAATCAACCTAAATTCCCATCAATGCTAGACTGGGTAAAGAAAATATGGTACATATACACCATGGAATACTATGCAGTCATAAAAATAAATGATATCACATCCTTTGCAGGGGTATGGATGGATCTGGAAGCCCTTATTATCCTCAGCAAACTGATGAAGGAACAGAAAACCACTATCATATATTCTCACTTATAAGTGGGAGCTGAATGATGGGAACATCTGGACACACGGACAGGGAGAGAATACACATTGAGGCTTGGACACACGGGCAGGGGAAAAATACACAAAGGGTCAGGGGTGGAGGAAGGCAGAGCATCAGAAAGAATAGGTAATGGATTTTAGGCTTAAAACCCAGGTGATGGGATGATATGTGCAGCAAGCCACCATGGCATATATTTATCTATGTAATAAACCTGCACATCCTGCATATGTACCACTGAACTTAATATAAAAGTTGGAAATAAAAAGGAAAAAAAGAAATATACAACTTTCTAGGAACAGTTTTGACAGAATAATAGAAAAAACTGATTGGATAAATATTTAGAATAGGTAGATAAAAATATATCTAACATTCTTTTAAATTCACAGTTGAGAGATGAAGACATAAGTTAAAATTAAAGAAAGTAGCTTGTTCCCTGATCCTATAGTTGCAGGAGGAGGGATAAGATTAGGGCATAGAATGGACCACACAAGTGAACTGTTACCACTTGAACCCCCACAAGAAAGCAATGAGCTTCAAAAAGCTATAAGTAAAAGAATGGACAAGAAACATATTCATCCACCAATATGACATACAGAAAAGAATCTTGTCTTTTCCTACGTATTCTATTGTTGACATATAATATCTCGTAGAAACCTTGGCTCATACTTCAATAAGTTTCAGGTGCAAGTTTACCTTATCCACATAATCTGAGAATCCTACAATTGATAACTAAAGATAACATTTTTACTCATACTAATGACAAATTTGCTGTGCAAGACGAAAGCAAATACAAAAGCACTGTAGAACAGTGCTACTTGAAGTGCGATCTGTGGCGTGGAGCTGGTTCATGGACTGTTTTCTCCTTATCACTTACAAGACAAGTACAGAAATTGAAGGTATTGGAAATGGTTATGGCAATTTGACAGAGTAATAATATAAATTTGACACAATATATTTTAAAAACCTGGAACTTTTCTAAGTTTATTTCCTATTTTATTAGTACATTTTATTTTATGTAGAAAAGTATAAATGCATAATGGATTTTAAAGAACAAAAATGGCCTTTTACTAATGATTGTTAGAGAAGCGGGCATGTCTCCTGCAAAATGGCAGATAATTCATCAGATAAATTCTAGGAATCTATACAAATAAAAATAGAAGGATAAGATCTCAGAAAATATAATTAATAAGTTTAAAATGATTAGGCTTATGAAAAGCAGATTTGAAAACACTAAAATAGAAAATGATTCTACAAGATAAAGCATACGTTGATTGAACAAGAACTAAATGACACTTCAAAAATAAATAATAAATAATTTTAAAAAGCCAGCAGATCACATATAGTTGAACAGAGAGAAAATAAAAATTAGAGTTAAAAATTATTTTGAATATGGCCTAGAGAGTAAAAGAGATAAATATGAAATATGAAGACGTTAACAAAAATGCTAGCAAGAATGAATAGCCTCACATAGCTTGCATTATTCCAAAACACAGAAAGAATAGGGGAAATAACAATATTCAAAGAGATAATGATGAAGAATTTTTAAACATTATTCACTTATGAATTCTCAGAAGTGAACTGCACTTTAAGTCTTAAACAAAATATTTAAAATATTATAAGGAAGTTTACTAAAAAGAGGGAAGACAATCTCAATTGCAACCAAAGATAATAAATGGGAGTACATGTAACAGAAGATTTAGATTTATAGATAACTTTTTAAGAGCAACATAAGAAGCCAAAAATTGTAGAAAATATTTTTTAAGGTGCTGAGAAAAAATATTTATCATGTCTCAATTCTATTGATAATTTATTATTAAAGAAAAATATAAAGATCATCTAAATCAGAATGGAGAAAATTAAATTGTCTTTGTTTGCAGACATCGTCTCATATATAGAAAATTCTAAAGATTCCACGAAATGTATATCAACTATAGATAAATTTTGTAAATTTACAGGAGATGAAATCAACATACAAAAATAAGTAGTATTTCTATACACAAAACAAAGTATCTGATAAAAGAAATTAAGAAAACAATTCCATATACAATAGCATCAAAAATCACTTAGAAATAATTTTAACAAAAGAGTGAAAGATTTGTACACTGATGGGAGAAAATACAAGTAAATGAAAAGCTAACTTGTGTTTATGGATCAGAATAATTAATATTATTAAAATGTCCATACTTTGAGTATATACCCAGTAATGGGATTGCTGGGTCAATGGAATTTCTATTTCCAGGTCCTTCAGGAAGAGCCACACTGTCTTCCACAATGGTTGAACTAGTTTACACTCCCACCAACAGTGTAAAAGTGTTCCTATTTCTCCACTTCTCCAGCATCTGTCGTCTCCAGATTTTTTAATGATCACCAATCTAACTGGTGTGAGATGGTATCTCAATGTGGTTTTGATTTGCATTTCTCTAATGACCAGTGATGATGAGCATTTTTTCATATGTTTGTTGGCCTCATCGATGTCTTCTTTTGAAAAGTGTCCATTCATATCCTTTGCCCACTTTTGAAGGATTTTTTTTTTTATTGTACTTTAGGTTCTGGGGTACATGTGCAGATCATGCAGGATTGTTGCATAGGTACACACATGGCAATGTGGTTTGCTACCTTAATCCCCCCCATCACCTATATCTGGTATTTCTCCCCCTCATTATCCCCTCCCCCACCCTCCCCCACCCCCGCTGTCCCTCCCCTAGCCGCCCCCCCTACTGACCGCAGTGTGTGATGCTCCCCCTCCCTGTGTCCACCTGTTCTAATTGTTCAACACCCCCCTGCGAGTGACAACATACGGTGTTTTATTTTCTGCTCTTGTGTCAGTTTGCTGAGATTAATGGTTTCCAGATTCATCCATGTCCCTATGAAGGACACGAACTCATCGTCTTTTTATGGCTGCATAGTATTCCATGGTGTATATGTGCCACATTTTCTTTATCCAGTCTATCAATGATGGACATTTGGGTTGGTTCCAGGTCTTTGCTATTGTAAACAGTGCTGCAGTGAACATACGTGTGCATTATGTCTTTATAATAGAACAATCTATAATTCTTTGGGTATATACCCAGTAATGGAATTGCTGGGTCAAATGGTATTTCTATTTCTAGGTCCCCGAGGAAGCACCACACTGTCTTCCACAATGGTTGAAGTAATTTACTCTCCCACCAACAGTGTAAAAGTGCTCCTATTTCTCCACATCCTCTCCAGCATCTGTCTCCCAGATTTTTTAATGATCACCATTCTAACTGCTTGTTTTTGTCCAGTTGTCAAAGATCAGATGGTTATAGATGTGTGGCACTGCTTCTGAGGCCTCTTATAAAGACATTTGTACAGGTATGTTCGTTGCACTACTGTTTGCAATAGTAAAGACCTGGAATCAACCCAAATGCCCATCAATGGTAGACTGGACAAGAAAACATGGCACATATACACCATGGAATACCATGCAGCCATAAAAAAGATGATTTTGTGTCCTTTGTAGAGACATGGATGAATCTAGAATCCATCATTCTCAGCAAACTGACACAAGAACAGAAAACCCAAACACTGCGTATTTTCACTCATAGGCGGGTGATGAACAATGAGAACACTTGGGCACAGGGGAAGGGGACAACGCTCACTGGGCTGGGTCAGGGGGGTGGAGGGGGAGGGGAGGGACAACAGGGGGGAGGGGGAGGGGAGGGACAGTGAGGGGTGGGGTGGATGGGGAGGGGTAACACTGGGAGAAATTTCTGATATAGGTGAGAGAGGTTTGTGGGGGTGGGGGGTTGAGGGGCAGGGATGTGGCATGTATGTACTTATGCAAAAATCCTGCAGGAGGCAGGATGTGCACATGTACCCCAGAGCCCAAAGTACAATTTTAAAAAAATGTCCACACTGCACAAAATAGTCTACAGATTCAGTTCAGTACCTATCAAGATTCCAATGACATTGTTCACAAAATAGAAAGCACTATCCTAAATTTTACTTAGGACCACAGAAAACCCTAAAAAGCCAAAGCAATCTTGAGTTAAAAGAACAAATTTGAAGTCAGATATAGTAAATGAAACATCATAGTACTGGCAAATATTAATGGAACAGAATAGAGAATGCAAAAATAGATGCAGTCATTTATTGTCAAATTATCTTCAACACAATTGCCAAGGACACACAGTGGGAAAACTGTGCTGGGAGAACTGGATATTCACATGTTGGCCACATATTTTGGCTATTGTGAATACTGTTGCAATAAACATGGGAGTGCAGATATCTCTTTGATATACTT
This sequence comes from Ateles fusciceps, assembly GCA_036589455.1. NCBI lineage: Eukaryota > Metazoa > Chordata > Mammalia > Primates > Atelidae > Ateles > Ateles fusciceps. The sequence continues at coordinate 7,189,478 of JAZHEH010001266.1, read as the reverse complement.
ATTTCATTTTAAAAAAATATGTCCAGTAGTGGGATTGCTGGATAATATGGCAGCTCTATTTTTTAATCTTTGAATGGTTAAGGGAAATGTGATATATACACACAATGGAATACTATTCAGCCATAAAAAATAAAAAAATTCTGTCATTTGTGACAATATGAGTTAATTTGGAGGATACTATGCCAAGTAAAATAAAGCCAAGCACAGAAAGACAAATACCTCACAATTTCATTATATGTGTAATCTAAAAATGTTTAACTCAGAAGTGGAGTAAAATGGTGGTTACTGAGTAAGGTGGTGGGTGACTGGGGGAGATGGTCAAGGATAACTATAAAGGAGGAATAAGCTCAAGAGATATATTGTGAAATGTGATAATTATAGTTAATAACAATGCATTATATAACTGAAAATTGTTAAGACAGTAGATTTTGCATGTTCTCATCACAAAAAAAGATAAGTATGTGAGATAATAAATATGTTAATAAACTTGATTTATACATTCCATAATATATACCTTTATTGGCACATTATGCTTTTACCCTACGTATATACAAATTTTTGCAAGTAATAAAACCAAATATTTGTTTTTAAAGAATGAAAATGAGATAGGAACAGAATAATACTTACATGCCAGTCCCAAAAGAATGGCAATATGATATAAATCAGAAAGAAAGAAATTACAGGAAGGAAAAAGAAATGAAATATATAAAGCAAAGACAAACGTGTTATATATAATATGATATATATAGCTATCTATAAAAGCAGTGGGTAAAACTAATTTCTGACACTATGAAATAATTTTTATAACAGTAATGAATATTATACTGATCAAAAATAACAAATATAAAATGTAAAAGTTTTTGAATTTTAAAAATGTGGATATTTTTGTGAGAATGGCGGAAACAATTACTAACATTAGACTTTATTAAGTATATAAGTTAAGAGTTTAATGCTTAACTTTCTTGGTACTAGAGGTAAAATGTGGAATAGATAAAATTTGACAAGTTGAAGATTAGTTAAAAAATGGTGGAAAAAGAAAAAAAATAAAAGTAAATAGCCAAATAATATGATATAAATGATAAAAATCAGTAAATATAACAAATGTGATTTGACTGAACTTGCTATTTAAAAGGTAGTTTTAATAATAATCCTAGTTAACATAAGTAAAACTGTTATAGTTCTAATAGTTTAAAAATAAACATACTTAAACATTAATAAGAAGAAAATAAATACAACAATTCAAATTTTTGTTTCATTTAACATAGTTCTAAATTCATACAGAGAATTACTTGGTATAATTATCAGGAGAAATTGACAAATACACTTTTACAGATTTTAGTATACACCTATTTTAGTTATTATTAAATCAAGCAGAAAAAATCAGTAAAAATACAGATTATTTTATCAATATAATGAACAAATATTAAGTTCTTACAAACATATATAATACCTATAGTCATTATGTAGAGAATTTGATTTTTCTAGCACACAGTGGTAGACTTATGAAACCTGATCACATACTAAGCCACAACATAAATATTTTCACAAAAACAGGTGTGTGGGAGTAATTGTTGAATAGAATAGATTTTCTAAGCTGGAAATAACTAAGGTAGAGATAAGTAACAAAAGAGCCTAAATTTTATTTAATAACCTACTATAAGTAAACAGTGGATTGCCTGAGAAATTGTAATGAAACCTAGCAGACATTTAGAATTGTACAATAATGAAAATGTTGCATGTCAAATGTGTGCAACGTAGCCAGTTTTAAAAAATAGCTAAAATCCTATATATTTCTATAAAAAGATATAAAATCTAGATAGTTTCTAAAAAGTGTAACTTACCCACCCTACTCATGATAAAATAGTATCTCTGTATATTTATATCTGCAAAATTTATGCCTTGTCCCTCACCCAAAAAATAGGCATCCCCATATATGTTCTGTAAATATATTGTATCTTGCATTTAAGCAACATAAAGCCCAACATTATAAAAATTTTTTTAGAAAAAAAAAAATCAACGCTCACCAAATCATTTTATAAGGATAGTATAAGTTTTTATAGCAGACAATGCAAGAAGTATATGAAGAAACTCATTAAAACTGATTTTACATGTAAACATAGTAAAATAATCTTAAAAAAAATACCAAATCATAATGTTCAAAGTTGATTGAATATTAAAAAATCTATTTTAACCAACACATTAAATATCAAAGTAGAAGTAAAAATAATTAGATAATTTCAATAAAGAGTAAACCATTAAATAACAATTACATTTTATAACACTAGAAATAGAAAAATGTTTTTCCTCATAAATGTTATTTACTCGTAAACTTACACAAACATTGTTTTTCAAAGCAAATGTAATAGTTTTCTTTAAATCCATATACAAGGCAATGATGTCTTCTGTCATACTTCTATTCAGTATTACATTAGATATTCTAAACTATGAAATAAGCTTAAAAATTTATAAATTAAAGAAGAAACAGAAAGGAATGTTTATAAACAAGGAATGGTCTACCTAAAAATCCAGACACATCTATAGATATATTAGTAGATATTGTAAGTTATTTCAATTTGAGAGTATATTTTTATATCAGTAAAAGATTATTAGAAACTTTATAATTTAATAAATAGATCATCTTAGAAAAGTAACAAAACCTATAAGATTCTAACATCAGTGAATATTATAAAATTTGGACACACAAGGTAAGATATAAGTAGATATAGAGATGTACCATGTTTATGAATGGGAAAATTCAATACCATATGGTGAAAATTCTCCAACTGTTAATTGCAGTTTCAAATAAAATCACAAAAGGTTATTTTACAAAAGTTCTCAAACTGATCATATATTCAAGAATTGGCATAGTGAATTTGAAAAACAGGCACAAGACTGGGGAACTGTTCTACAATTTAGAAGTCTAATGCTAATGAAATTTTGGTATTTCACCATTGATAAAAGGATGAACAAACCAGTGATTCAGACCCATACATATATAGAAATTTGATATATGCAAATGAAGACACTTTAAATCAGTGGGACAGATGAATTATTCAATAAATTTGACAGAACAATTGTTTGATTCTACCAGCCAAATGGAATGAAGAATATTTTCAGCTTAAAATATTCTCAAAAGTAAATTCTAGGTGAACTAGTCATCTAAGATGGAAAATTTTAAAAGCAAACCTAAAGAAAGAAGACAAAGAGAGAAATATACAAGCCACAAGAAGAGATCTGTGTATCACATGAAACTTTCAAAGGATTAGTATTATGAAGCTCACATACATGGAATAAGAGAAAGAAACAGCCAAGTAAAATAAGTGACAAAGATTTGACTAGGAAGTCACATAAGTTGAAACCCAAATGGTCAGTTAATACAAAATAAGGTATTTAACTTCACTATTAATCAAGACCATATAACTTAAACCACAATTATATATCATTCCATACCAATCAGTTTACAAAAATTTAAAAGGATTACGAAGGAGGACATATGAGTTCTCTCATACAATTTGTAAGAAAAGAGAAAAAATAATAATTCTAGTAATGGTGGTGCCTTTTCCTTGCTACCAAACATCGTCATGGACCATGCTCTCTAGAGACCCTAATCCCGTCAGAGGGCTTGGACTCCACTCAGTTTTGTTTTTTGTCAAATGAATAATGATTCTCATTCTAGTTGCTCACAGATACCTTGCTCATACTCTGAAAAATGTTATTCACTTTTCTTATGCTGAAAAGTAACAGATAATAATTACATCATGGCTTTACATTTATAATTATGTATAATTTCTAAAGCTAATATCTGTTGTTTACATTCAAGATTCAGTTTGTCAACCAGGCTTTTAAAAATTGGAAGCAGCTTATTGGTAGGGTGCATGAAACTGAAAGAAAATAAAATGACATCAATTTATTCAAACCATTTTCTCATTCCCCATTTTCCTATTTCCAAATTCTCTAAACCATTTTCCCATTCCCCTTCGAATAGCCCTATTTTTTAAAAATTACCATGTTAAATAAGATATATTCTTAAAAAAAAATTCAACCTAGAGGTATAATTTGCATACAATGAAATGCACTAAGTGGTAAATTTTAACAAATATATTCACTTATTTAACCACTGACACAATTAAGATATAGAACATCTTTATCACCCCAAAAGTTTCATCAAGCCCCTACATGGTCATCTCCTCCCCTAGACGTTATAACCCCCTTCATTCCAGATAATCTGTAATCTGTTTTTTTTTTTCCCCCACTAGATATTTGCCTCCTCTACAATTTGATATACATAGAATTATGTAGTATGTACTCTTTGGTGACTGAGTCCATTTGTGTAGCACAATGCCTTTGAGATTCATCTGTATTACTTTTTAAGCCAAGTAATATCTTATATGGCAATGTCACAATTTGTATATTCACTCCTCTTTGCAAGTACGTTTGATTTGCTTCTAGGTTTTGGCTGTTACAAAGAATATGCTATGACTATTCCTGTAAAAATCGTTGGGTATACATTTTTGAATTTTTTTTCTTTACATTTACTTTTAAAATAAATAATCAACTCAAAATATTTAAAGGAAAACAATAAAAAGTCTTTTTTCAGCTTGCCCCAAATAACTATGTTTAGTGGGTTCTTTACTCTTCCAGATGATTGCTGTGTACATAGAAGCCCACAGAACTCTGTTGTGTACTTGTTTTCTTGCCCTTCTTCTTCCTCAAAGAAGTATACCATATGCACATGTCTGTAACTTGCTTCATTTTTTAAATTTATTTATCTTTAATCAACATAAAATTATCTTTTTTGATATAAATCATTTGAATTTTAACACGTCTAGATTTGAGTAACCATTACATCAAAGAAAGAAATGGAATAATTTTCTTACTCCATAAAATTTCCTGTTGCCGTCACAGTAATCATATTGTGTGGTATTTGTAGAGAGATAGATGTATAAATCAGTGGAACAGAATAGAGAACCGAGATAATAATCCCATACAAATACAGACAACTGATATTTGACAAAAGTGTGAAAGGGTTCAACGGAAGAAAGTCTTTTCAACAAATTGTGCTGGAACAATTTGATATCTATAGACAAAAATAAAAAAAACCTTGAACTGAATCTCATGCCTTATGTAAAAAAACTAACTCAAATGGATTTCAACTATAAAAATATTGTATAAATAATGAAAGAGTTGGGCAAGGCCATCAGATACAAGGCCAACAGGCAAAACACAGTTGTTTTTCTATATAGTACTGATAATTAGTTGGACATATTTTTTAAATAACATTTACATTAGCTCCAAAATCATGAAATGTATAGCTACAAATCTCACAAAACTTGTACAGAATCTATATACTGAAAACCACAAAATGCTCATAAAAGAAATCAAAGACATAAATAATTGGAGAGACATACAGTGTTCATGAATTGGAAAACTACTAAAAATGTCAACTATCTATAAATTCACAAAAAGATTCAACACAATTTCTATAAAAATTCCAGCAAAATATTTTGTAGCTATACAAAAGTTACTTTAACACTTACATGGCAAGGTAAAGGAACTAGAATAGCTAAAAATTTAAAAAAGGGTAAAGATGAACAGGTTATTACTCACTCTGATTCCAAATTTTTTACATATTCCAGTTAGTTCTTTGACACACTTTTGCGGGGTAGTTTCTATTAACTGCCTTTCTTTTTTCACAACACCGTCTTTTAAAGAACACCTGTATTTAATGTTAACAAAGTGAATTTATCATATTTCCATGATGCCTATGGTTTTAGTGTTCTAAGAAATCTTTGCCTTTCCCTTTGCCTGTGAAAATAGTCTCCACCCCTGCACACACTCCACTGAAGACAAAAATCTTTGTACATTTGTATTTTGCTTGGCTTTTAACCCTAATCACTCTCTGGTCAGTATCCATGTTGCTATAATCTGGAATAATATTCCAAATTGCTGTTTAAGTAATTATTTAATAGTATCAGTATTTATTTATATCTAACATTATGTTTAATTGGTATGTGTATTGTCTACTGCCATACCACCCTGAATGTGCCAGATCTCGTCTGATAGATATATGTGCTTTTTAGTGCTTCTTGAAACACCCACTTAATTTTGAATCCCCTTTTCTTTATTTTACTGAAGTACATTCTCTACTAATGAGTTTAACAGGTGAACTTTCTGAGTTCTTGCATGACTAGAGAACCCTGGTCCTTACATGGTGATAAAGACAGGAAAAACACTCTAGATTGAAAATAACTTTCTATGTTTTTCATAACTTTGAGGCTAGCCTTATTCTTAGTTTGTTGAATGTAAACAACAAGTATTAAAAAATGATCTGTTCAATTCTTAGTGAAATAATTTAAAATAACAATTCTATTAAGTTTTGGAGAAAGTGTTAGGGACTCTTTTTTTCTTTTCCCTTTTATTCTTTTAACTCACTGATTTTGGATCTACTTTTAGATATATATTGGAAAGTCTTAATATATTCTCCATGTGTCTTCATTTGTGTATCATATTTTACATCTCTTTACTTTTTTATGTTGTACAGAAAGATTTTCTTAGTTCCTTATCAATATCCATTCTACTATTTAGACATTATCGGAAGTCAAATGTGTTATTTGAATAGGTATATTTTATTTCTAAAATAGTGAATTTTTAAAAATAATTGCTTTTTATTTCATGTATGTGTCATTTTACTATTAAATCATTTTTTTCAGTTGACTCTATTATTTGTGTTTCGTTGGCTGCTACTTTCACTTACTATCAAGCCTTATTTGACATTAGTTATTTGGTGATATGTGCTTATTCTCTACCACATGACAATACTATGCTTCATGTGGGCTGTGCAAACTCTGCAGAAGATGGTGTGTTGGAGCCTTCTGTAGAGGTGGGAAACTGGTTGTCTTCTCTTAGCAGCTGAGACAGCTTTGTTTTTTCATCATGAATTGGCTAGAGAGACTTGATAATATTGTCTGCATTATAGCCCCAAGAAGGTTCAGCCACTGAGGCTGTCAGGCACCACATTTCCCCATCTTCCTAGTGAAGTAGCCAAGAGTGCTCTGAGAAAAGCCTCAAATATTCATCATTCCCTTGGCTTTCTACCTTGGTTTTGATTTTGCTATTTTCTCTCAAACAGTACATCAGGGTATCAGTCCACAGATAATGCCCATTCTTCATTTCCAAAATTTATTAACTTTTTTTTCTTGTTTGTTTTCTTTTCTACAGTAGTGGAGTTGTTCCTTGAAGCTAAAACTGACTTGAATTTCTACATAGGAAAATGTAATCTATCTTACAGGTAAATATTTATCATGTAAAGATTGCTCTCTCTCCCTGGCAATACTTTGTTGGTAGAAGTAGAATTGAAAGGCTGGGCACTGTGGCTCACGCCTGTAATCCCAGCATTTTGGAAGGCTGAGGTGGGTTCATTATGTCAGGAGTTCAAGACCAGCTGGGCCAAGATGGTGAAACCCCATTTCTACTAAAAACACAAAAAATTAGTAGGGTGTGGTGGTGGGTGTCTATAATCCCAGCTACTAGGGAGGCTGAAGCAGAGAATTGCTTGAACCGGGGGAGGCAGAGGTTGCAGTGAGCCGAGATTGTGCCACTGCACTCCAGCCTGGGTGACAGAGTGAGATTGTCTAAAAAAAAAAAAAAAAACAGAGAAAGAAAGAAATAGAATTTGAAACATATTGAAGTAGTTTTATATGTATGTTTCCATGATAGACTATGAACACTTTGAGGTCAAGGACTGTATGTTAGAAATGGTTAGTAGGCTACCTAATATCAGTTCTCACCTTTTTATTTACTAATGAAGCTGCACTTTATTTGGAGGAGCCATGTTCTAGGTGAAAATATTTTCTCTGCTTCTTTTGCAGCTAAAATTAGGCATTTGACACAATGTTGGCCACTAAGATATAAACAATTCACTGGGTATGGTTTCTGGGAAAGTTCTTTATTGGTGTGTGCTATGTATCGCACAGCTGGCATGTGTATCATTCTGCTTTGTTCTATTCCTTCTTCCTTCCTGGAATGTGGACACGTCTACAGCTATAGCATCTTTGCTACCTTCATATGTGGTACAAGACAGTTTATTATTCCTATAGATATGAAAGAAAATCACTATCCTGTAGTATAATCATGTCAACCAAAGTCATATGCCCATACTTGAACCAAGATAAGATGTCTGTGTATCATTATAAGATGACTTATATATACATAAGTTTTTGGAACAATAATTCTCTAGGGAAATAACACTATCCTATTGGCTTAGCCTAAGCAACACGTGCTCCTGGACCTGAAACCATTGTCTTCCAAACTACATGGCAGTTATATGATGAGGAAGCAGTAAATGAATATTATTAATAAGAAGTTATCCACAATCTGGACTCTATATTTCATATTGTCAGTTATTTGGCATACATGTATCCCTTCTTTTACTTACACATTATAAAATAAAATAAATTTACTCCATAGGAAGATAATCTAAAGCTTCCCTTTATCTAACATAGTTCACATAATCTTTTAAGAATACTCTGAAGCATCACTTTTCCCATAATGTTTCCCCCTGGGTTCCTCTTCCCCACACCAGGTTATCTGTCTTCCTCTGTGCTTTTAACTCACCTTTTGTAACCATTTTCATTTCACTTGTCTCACTGATGGCAACTCTTATATTATTTGTCTTATTGTTGCTACACCATGTCCTATTTATCTTTATATACTTAGTTATTAATTCACTGTTTGGATATTCAATAATTATTTGCTGAATCATGAATGACTCTATCAAGTATATATTAGTTCATGTTTTCTAGAAGCCTATGCATTATTGGAATATCAGGAAAGGGAATAGGGACAAGATATAGCAATTTAAAGTTTTTAAAAATTTTCTATGTATCTAACATTAATAATTAAAGCATCATTGTAAATAATGCTAATTGCTCTAAGCTTAGAGTGGCCATACAATGACAAAGACATTTAAAATACAACTCTCTTCTGTAAAACACTAATCGGCTACTTTTAGGTTAAAACAAAATCCAAGTATTAAAATAACTCATTGCTTAACTCTTCATGTGCACCTCTCTCTCTTTTTCACACACAACATGCACGTGCACATTGAAATGTCAGCCTTTATGTCCTTAGGATGATCAGTTAAGTTGTGATGATGCTACAAAAAACATAATTATAAGATATAATAGGTACATAGGATGCCTAATTGTGTTTATTTTCAGTGCTTAAATTCTACCATTTCTCTTCTTAAAGAGTAGTTTCTATAATTATTTTATTAAAAAAAGAACAATAGTAATTATGCCATGGGAATATAGTATTCCTAGAATTTTCAAATAAAAAAGGACAAACACTCAAATATCCAAATCCTATTTTTCTGGAAAGAAAAGCATTTTCTAATTAGAAGTCATTAATTTAAATGGATATGTAAACCATAAGTTTATAAATATAACATAAACTAACTTCTGTTTAGGAGAAAAAAGCAAACATAGATATAGACATGGCACATACACAGCTGATTTTTAAATAGCAACAATAGCCATAAATATATATTTTTAAGTTCTGTCTACACATCTGTCTGTATGGCTCTAAATAATGTCCAGGTTAAATGAAAATGTTCCCAATTGAAGTGTACCATTATCCATTCTATCCTTTATCAGCTTCACATGTACAGTTCTAAGGTAAACATGCATCGTACACTTGGAAATCTTGATTTCAAACCTTGACAGCATATTTCCAAAGGTATAACATCTTAATCAAATTTAAAAATAAAACATCCCAGTGCTGAGCTTGGTTGTAAACCTAAAATTATATAACATACATGTTTTTATGCTTTGTCAATTACATTTGAAATAGGGGACTGTTTGTTTCAGCCCTTCTAAAAATGAGACGAGGATGAGAAAACAACCTATTTCCTTATTAGGTTCAGGAGTCAAAGGACTCAGCCAGGAGCCGCAGGCTTCAAGAGCATAGAAGATTAAGACATATATTGGATTCATGATGGAGGGCAGAAAGTTCATTTTCAAAATAAAACAGAATTTTATTCATATTCCTTTTAAAATTCAGATTGCCATTTGCCAGCTGACCTGTGACACGGCAGCAGTGTATTACATTTTCAATGAGCAGTCTGTCTGGAGCTGCTAGTGGGAGAAACTGCTTCCTGGTTTCTAGGTTTGTATTTGTTTTTTAGTAAGATATTGTTGTCAGAATTTTAGAGGGTGCAAACAGGGGGCAAGGTAACATATTTATTTTTAATAAGGAGGAGATGTAGAATAGTATAGTCATCAGCATTATGCATGGAATAATCCTGTAAAAAAAATTACAACTCAGGTAAAATGCATATATGGGACTGTCAAAGATGAGGATGCTGGCATCTCAATGAGAAATAAGGGCAGGCCAAAAAATGAATCTTTATTTAAAAAATAAATACATGTGAATACTTTTTTAAACAAGTTTTGGTAGAGTGCAAGTCAAGCCAAGGTTTTCTATAGTCAGGAACTAGATTTATCCAGCTCACCATCTGTCAAAATTATATTATAGACGACACATATGCATAGATACAAGACCACTGATTTTCATATATATTAAAACCTGAAACTACTGCAGGATATGAAAACCTACAAACTGTTAAGCCAAAAGGCTTACATCTAGAACTTTTTTTTCTCCACATTGTTTTACTTCTATTCTCTTCCTGACCTGCATTTAGGAAAAATGGACACATAGTCCATGAAAATATATAAAAATTAAAGTTCATTTAGCAAAAGTCAAAATAGAGACTTCAGATAACATAAAAATAAGAGAAGAGATGTACCCTTCACTTATTTTGGGGCCTGATCTTATGAATGAATATATCTAGTACATATCTCATGATGTAGGAAAGTGAGTTCTCTGTAAAGATCAGGACAATTTTTAATATAAAATAAACAGATGTTATACTTGTGAAAATAGAGAGCAAGCAATAATGATGACACATGTGACTAGTTGAGTTGACTTGAACCAAGACAATGCTGTTTATATTTCACCTCTGAGAATAGCTTTGTGATAGAGTTACTTGGGTGCTGTTTTGCCAGCTTCTCAAATGAGAAACAAAGGGAGACAAGAATGGTAGTTTTGTCCATTTGATTTGGCACCATATCTTTAAAGTGGAATCAAATTAAAAAAAGAGAAAACCCTTAACCTCATATTTCCTTTGAATAAATAGTATTTTTATCACATATTATAAGAATAACAAACTTATCAGTTAGAAAATATTGACTTTAATCTATTTGCTTCATTTAAATAAATGATCAGTTTATAAGGACAGCTCCTAAAGCTTTCTTCTGTCACTATAGATGAAATTATGAAATTGTATTCTGCCCTGACATTTTTAAAAAATTGTGATTGAATGACATGTCTTCTTATCAATAATAACACAACATTCTCATATTATAAAATTATTTTAACACTTACTTTTTATTAAATAAATGTTTTCAGGTAAGACCTTGAAAATTTATTGTTTTAAATGACTGCAAAAGTAAACTGAATGATAATTGACTTCACTTTAAGAACAGCTGTTTTAAATGCCAAATATTTCTATGATAATTTATAATTTATGATAGAAAAGGAAGAGAAAACTGAATACCTTCTTAAACTCTTCCCAAATATGTTTGCATGTTTATCATTGCAGTTTAGTTTCTGAAACATCTCTGAATTGTGATGCATAAAGTATCAAAGGCCATGCAACTTCTTAATGGATAATTTGCAATTAAAATTTCATTTTTGTATTTTTTCACATTTAAATTAGATAAACATATTTTCTTTTCATGAAATTCTAAAGTATTATTGATTTTAAACATTTAAGTTTTTGGTATGGTTTTGTAGCCAATGGAGAAACAGAAGACATTATTTTATCATAAGCTTTGTTACATTTTAATTACTCAAATACAGTTTTTATATTATTTGAAACAGAAGAATAATATTTTGACTCCCTATAAAGAAAAAGACAAAAAAGAAAGAAAGAAGGGAGTGAGGGAAGCAGAGATGTAGCGAGAGAGAGAACAAGGGAGGGAAGGAGAAAAAAAGAAAAAAATAGAATCCTTAAACAAATAAACTAATTTTAAATGCAATAGAAGTACTTTGGGATAAATTCGATTTGCATGTGCCATATGTCAAATCATACACTCCCCTTCCCCCAAACACACATCCTAAACATTACCCAAAGCCTGCAAATTCTGATATTCTGGCTTTGTCTATGCCAAAATATTAGTCCAATCTACCTAAACCTAGGGCTATAGAAGACGTTTTATTACATAGCATGAAAATGTCAAAATTGATGAAATTAGTGTCTTTTGAGCTATAATGTGTTTGGCATATGTCACTAGAAATGTTTTCCAGTAGCTCACACAAGCACCAAACACAATTTTGAGTTTCCTTCTATTGATTTTGCAATAAATTAATTTATTTAAAAATTTTTAAAAAAGTTCCAAACCAGAGACTTAACCAATTGAACCTCAAACAAACAACAAAAAAACAGGCACCAAATTTAGCAATACAATAAGATTGAGATTGCTTCTTCACAGAGCTAATTCTCCCAGAATCCACTGTTCATCTCATCACTCCTTATAAAATACAGAATCCTTAATTGGTCTGTGCTTCTCCAACATGTTTTTAATGAAAACGCAGCACATAACTCTTAGTTTGTTGGCTGCCAGAGCCCAATTTACAAAAGTGGGAGTGTGAGATAAGAAAAGAGTACATCTGCAGAGCAGGCTGCGCAATGAATCACACGGTGCCACAGCTGAGTAGAATATAATTGAGTCCAACATCTCTGAGCACTTTCACCATAATTAATGATAATCTGTAACAGAGGAATCTGAGATTCCAGTTCAGAGAACTGTTTAATTAGGCCAAGTAATGAAAGCAGAAGCAGTACAAGAATATGGCCTGTCTCATGATTAATGATTCATGCTACTGAACACAAAAGTGCCGCACCGTTAACTCTAACGGATGCTGCATCTCTCTGGCATTTACAAAATAGTGAAATGCATGCATTTTTGTATTTTAAAGATGTAACTGGCAGTATCCTTTTCTGAGCTATTTACATGATAAATATGGTTCCGAAGGTAACTGTCTTCTTCCCAGCTTCTTTGCTCTGGGGTAGTTTAAGATAAATATGGTATCTGCCTCTACATCAGTATTAAGGTAAGTGCCATTCCAGCCTAGGATTAACACTTTCACTTTCACTTTCCAAGTTAGTAAAACATTATTTTCAGTCTTACTCTGGTTTTCAAAAGATGGATCTTTTATGGACAAAGTCATGCATTTTAATATTTATATAATATTCACTTAATAAAACAATAAACAAAAACTAGGTTAAGAATCATTTGTAAGGTATAGAAGATACAAAGCATGTTTGATAGTTATTATTTGCGGAGGTCAGTGTATAAAATGTCCTCTCAGTGTAGAGCAAGTTCACACTGAGATTACCCTGCAAGTATGGGGGACAAGACGGAACAAAGAATGATTTGCCTGAGGCCTTAAATTACAAGCCTGAGAATTATATAGGTTTTATGCCACTATTTGTTCTGCTTTTCAATAAAATAAAAAATAGTGCTTCTCAGAGGGGTTGCAGAATTGTACCTTACATATGCAAGGTCTGTAAGAAAACAGTCATCATAACAAAACATGCAGACTCTATATACGACAAAATTGGGACTACTGAGATGCCTGCTACAGAAACTTCTATGATTTGGCACCCATTGACGTTCATAGTGATTCAGGAGGCAACTTTACCTGTTACATATATTAGAAGTAAAGATGTCTAAATGCTTCACTATCCTTACCCTGCCTTCCAATACATGTGGACACATAGTCAATCACAAAAATGCAACTCATATTTGACATACAGATTACCTCTTTTGGCCAGATAGAATATATGATCTCATAGAAAATGTAATACCAGGGTGGGGTTGTCAATAAGCTTGAATTCATGTAACCTCACAACAATGGTCAGAGACAAAAAAACTTCAAGTAGGCCAAAGGAACATTCCCCCCACTTTTGTACATCTTTCACTCAACCTAAAGAGAGGCTTGATTTTCCAGAGATATTTTGTAGAAAATTTGTGGTTATAACATAATGAAAATGTAACAGTTTTATAAGAAAGCATTAAAGGATCATACTTTATTTTAAAACTTCAAATATGTAGAGAGATATATTTGCCTAAATCTTAATATACACACTTCAAAAATCAAATTTTGTTTTGTATAAATATTCTTTTGCAAGAATAAGGTAAATTTCTTTTCTTATCCCCATAAATATTTAGGAAGACAGTATTTATACACAGAATGATTGATTTGTATTATAACCATTGATTATGCAGCATATACAAGAAATACTTTTCTTTTGAAAAATGAATATATTTAATCACATGGATTCAAAGAAATTCCTACATATTTTTTAGCTTGTTTGAATTTTGATATATTTTTACATAATTTTATATATTCAGATTATTTGCAAATCACATTGTTATTGACTACGTGTCATGTTGTGGAAGATAGAAAGGGGAAAAGTGAGCTTTATGATATGTGAGGTTTTCAAAGGAAGAAATCTCATTAACAACGTTTTTATAATGTACAAAATTAGCTAACATATTTATAAAACAATTTCTGTGTGCCAGGCACGTGGCTACACAAGTCATACATTCCTAATTTATTCTTTATAATAAAAAATCTAATGAAATAGTCACTGTATTAGGCTGTTCTCACACTGCTGTGAAGAACTATCTGAGACTGGGTAATTTACAAAAGAAAAAGATTTTATTGACTCACAGTTCTATAGGGCTGAGGAGGCCTCAGGAAACTTACAATTATGGTGGAAGGGGAAGCAAGCACATCTTTCTTCATATGGTGGCAGCAAGGAGAAGGGTAGAGTGAAGTGGAGGGAAGTCCTTATAAAACCATCAGATCTTGTGAGAACTCAGTCACTATCATGAGAACAGCATGGAGGTAAGCAACGTCATGATTCAATTACCTCCCACAATAGGTGGGGATTATGGTAACTACAATTCAAGATGAGATTTAGGTGAGGACAAAGCCAAACAATATTATTCCACCCTGCCGCTACCCAAATCTCATGTCCTCACATTTCAAAACACAATTATGTCCTTCAAACAGTCCCCCAAAGTCTTAACTCATTCCAGCATTAACTCAAAAGTCCAAGTCCAATGTCTCACCTGAGACAAGGTTATTCCTTTCCACCTATGAGCCTGTAAAATCAAAAGCAAGATAGTTAATTCTTAGATACAATGGAGTATAGGCCTTGGGTAAATACAGCTGTTCCAAATGGAAGAAATTGGGCAAAACAAAGGGGCTACAGGCCCCGTGCAAGTATGATATCCAATAAGGCAGTCATTAAACCTTAAAGCTCCAAAATGATCTCCTTTGACTCTATGTCTCACATCCAGATCACACTGATGTAACAGGTAGGTTCCCATGGTCTTGGGCAGCTCTGCCCCTGTGGTTTTACAGGGTACAACCTCCCTCCTGGCTGCCTTCACAGGCTAGCATTGAGTGCCTGTGGCTTTTCTAGGTGCATGGTACAAGCTGTCAGTGTATCTACCATACTGGAGTCTGGAGAATGGTGGCCCCCTTCTCACAACTCCATTAAGAAGTACCCCAGTGGGGACTCTGTGTGGGGCCTCAACTCCCACATTTCCCTTCTGCACTGCCCTAGCAGAGGTTCTCTATGAGGACTCTGCCCCTGCAGCAAACTCCTGCCTGAGATGGAAAGAGTAGAGACTTGATAGTGAGCTAACATTAGGTGCCATAGAGTGATCTAGTGACATTTTTCTTATTATGCAGGCATTAATAGGAAAGCCTAATTTTGTAAACATGTCTATTTGAATCAAAAGCTATATTTTCAGTTATTGTTATATACATAGTGGTCTCTGAAATACTGAATTGTATTAGTTTTTAAATGATAATTGGTGGAAAATTATGTCATTATATTTTGCTAGCCTTTGTTAGAAAAATGAGCATTTTAACAAAAGCATAATATTATTTGTTTGGTCTTTCAAATTAACAGGCAGGTAGATGAGATGACCAGTGGATTTGGTCTAGCAACACATTTTCCTTTTTAAAATCAATTACATGAGATTTTTAAAAAATAAGTGAATTAACATATATCTGCAAGTTTTGCGAATGTTGTTTTTAGTTCTACATGTGGTGACAATCACTAGTTAATAATAACATACACTGGTGATAATTTTAGCATGTCATCAGGTAGTAAATATATCACAAGTTCAGAGATAATAAAATATTAAAATATACATCTGAGAATAGATGAAATACAACATACTCATTGAAATGAAAAACTCAATGTATGGTTTCAACAACAAAATAGATAGCAATTGAGAGGAAATGAGTAAATTGTGTAATAAATTTGAGGAAATAGAACTCAGATGAAATAAGAGAAAATATAAAAAAGAGATTGAGTATCTAAAAAAGAGATTAAGATTAATCTAATTTGACCAGTATATTAACTGGCCATTGTCTCCGCATGTTTAACTAAAAACAACATTTTCAAAACTTGCAGAATATATGTTAGTTCGGTTATTTAAACACCAGAATGAGAAATTTTACTGTATACTCTGAAGAGTGACAGAAAAACACTATTAACATTTAGGAAGAAAATCTATTGAAACAAATAATAGAGATTTTCCAAAATGTAAAAAAAACAAAACAAAACAGAAGCCAATGAGTCTTCAGGTTCAGAAAGCTCACTATGTTCTGAGATGAATAACAAATACAAAATAAAAACTTTAGATTCATTGACATAGGATTTCAAATTTTTAGATAAAAACAATATTTAAAAACAGCCAGGATTAAAAGACGAATTATCTAAAAGTAAATAATACTTTGAATGACAGCGAATATCTCCTTGCAGAAACAAATGCCAATGTTTAGTGTAAATGTATCATTAAAATGATATTTTACTTGGAAAAATAATTATATTCAAATACAAAATAATATATTCAAATTATTTGTTCTCAGTAAAATGTTTCAATTTAGTTATTTACACCTAGTTAAATTTTCAACATACACTGTCATGCAAATGATTAATGAAAGACTTTAACAGTTATATAACATATAACTAGTATGACACAGGCTGAGTCAGGCAAGCAGAGAACCCCTGCCTCCACTTCCCAGCACTAGGTTAGGTAGCATTTCCTGAGGAAAGAGGGGGAAAGAACACAGAGAGGAACCCTCCCTGAGGTCTCAGAGTTCCAACGGAGAATGAAGTAGAAACATGGAGAAAATTCCTACTGCACATAATCTTTACTCTACATAGGTGATTATAACAGAATAAAATGAAGCCAGTGGTACACAAAAGTCACTGCAGGCACAGTAAAAATCAAAAGTAACTCAATTCCTAAATTGGTTGACTCAATCCACCACAAATGAAGAGAGGTTTCTGTTTCTTGACATACATTCCTCAGTTTCTATACATTATATTTCTACACACAATGTACAGCGATGAATAAAATGTTAAGAAATATGAAAAAATGCAAAAACAAAAGCCTCATTTGATACCTGACAATAGAAACCAACTGTGAAATGGCCTAGAGGCTTAGATTATTAGAGAGAAATTTTAAAATAAGTATAATCAATATGATGAAGACTATAGTGGAAATAATAGCTAATATACACAAATAAATAAAGAATTTTAGTAGAGAGATAAAATTTTAAGAAAGTGCCAAATGAAAACAACAGAAATTTTGAAAACTACAATCACAGAGAGCAAGAATTTCTTCAAGAGACTCACCAGTTATTCAAAACTATCAAGAAAAACGTCATATGGAACTGAAAAGGAGCCTGTATAGCCAAGAGAATCCTAATTGAGAAAACAAACAAACAAACAAAACAAAGCAGGAGGCATCACACTATCTGACTTCAAACCATATTACAAGTCTACTGTAATCAAAACAGCTTGGCACTGGTACCAAAACAGAGATATAGACCAATGGAACATAACAGAGGCCTCAGAAAGAATGCCACACAACTACAATCATCTGATCTTTGACACTAAAACAAGCAATAGGGAAAGGATTCCCTATTCAATAAATTGTGTTGGGAAAACTGCCTATCCATATGCAGAAAGCTGAAACTGGATCCCTTCCTTACACCTTATACAGAAATTAATTCTAGATAGATTAAAGATTTAAACATGAGGCCTAACACCATAAAAACTCTAGAAGGAAACCTAGGCAATATCAGCAATGTATAACATAATCAGCATCTAAGAGTAATAGCAATTTTCAAGTCAAGCTGACACAAAGTTTATTCATGTCCATTTCAAAATATGATATGTTTTATTATGCTTATATTTTTAAAGGGGAGACAGATGACAAATAAATGAACAAATAATATAATATGTATTTATAAGTGCTATGAAGAGAAGAAATCCAAGCAAGAAGAGAGTGAAATTATGTAGGCAGATTTAGAATAAATCTTCTGTAGTGATCAGCATTGATCTTTTATTCATTGTTTGGTGTCTCATTTCTCAATCAAACTGAGTTTTATTCAAATAACATTTTTATTTCATTAAACGTTGCATGATGATAATTGCATTTTATTTTGGAATAGGCTGGATGTTTTGGTATGTTACCTCTTCAAAATGGTGGTGGGCTTATCCCATAAAGTATTGCAAAGACCTAATGCTACTGTTGTTATTTGGTATCTTATGCCTAATATCAATAGATAAAAACATTATAAAACAAAAAATCATGTGTGCTGTGGTAATCACTTTTTATATAATTGTTATAATATTTAACTATAGCTTTAATTCTGAGGAAGAATTTACATTAAAATGGCTTAGTTAAATGTCTAATCATTCAACCATATTGTATCTGAATACTTTCATTCTACTCTATCAAATATTATTCTATATAGAGATCTAACTATAAGCTGTGTTATTACAGATTATATTTTTAATATTCATGAAATCATGCATATTCAATTTCAATAGTTTATATTTTTTAAAATGACTTGATGTTATGTCTAATAAAGACTGACTCATTCAGACAATCATTTCTTGAATTCCTTGTCCATTCAATCAACACATTAAGAGGTAATTGCTTTACAAACTACAGAACTATAATGAAATACATATTAGTGATACCCAGGTATTTCAAATTCAAACACTTTTTCTAATGACTAGAAATGTTATCAATGGTGCTTAGAGCACACGTGTGATCTACACAGTTCCTTTGGCCCAGAGTACTCTAAGGTAGGACTGAGAAGGCTTACATGGCGAATAAAGCATAAGGCTCAAGAAACAGTCACAGAAGCAGATAAGCACTAATTTCACAAGAGAGCTTAGTGATATTTCACCATTAGAAGCATTTATCTACAGTAAGAAGGAAGAGTCTGCAATAAACACTTATATATAGGTCACTCACATATTTGTTTCTTAATTTCTGGGGTGGCCTTATTTATTATCTATTTAACTTTTATTTCTTCATCATATTTCTATTTTTTCAATTATTTAGATAATACATTCTCATTATGGAAAATTTCAAAGATACATGGAAACATAAAGACACAGCTAATATACGTTAAAATTCCCATCAACAAGAAATAACAATGATTTACTTTTTCTTTCTTCTACATTCACAGTGGTGTTTTTGCTATTCCTGGAAGGTGCCGCATATGTTCTTTCCTTGGGGTCTTTGAACTGAAACATGTTGTACTTTTAAATAGCATGGGCAGGGCAGGGCTTGATGGAGGACAACTTGTTCTCACAAGTTCTCATTTCTGGATGAGAAAGTGATATATGTAGCTGTTTAGCAGAACAAAGAGAGGGAATAAGGAAGAGCATTTCAGGCAGAAAAAAGGAGAAATGTAAAGAATAGTACTTGGCATGTCTGAGGTAAAGCAAGAAGGTCATACGGCACAGCAGGGTGAGAAAAGGGTGTAGTAAAACAATATGAGGTTGAAGAGATGAGTTGAAGAACAAATTAAGTAGGATCTTGAAGGCAGCATAAGGAGGCTTGCTGTTACTTTTAGTAAAATGATGAGTCATGAGAGTTACAAGCAAAGGAGTCACAGATATTACATACTTAATTTTTAATAGTATTTTTTTGGAACAGTTTTGGTTAACAATAAAATTGACAAGAAGGTAGAGAAGTTTTCTATTTACTTTCTCTTCCACACATGCATAGCCTCCCTCATTATCAACGCTCCCTAGCACCGTGGTGCTAGTCTACATTGGCACATCATTGTCACCCCAGACTCCACATTTTACATCAAGTTTACTCTTGGTGTTGTGCATTTGATGGGTCAGGAAAAATGTATAATGTCATGTATCTACATTATAGTATCACACAAAGTACCTTCACTGACCTCAAATTTCTCTGTGCTTTACCTATTTGTTCCTCCCTCTCTCCCTCTCTCCCTCCTAATTCCTGGTAACCACAGATGTTTTTACTGTCTCCATAATTTTTGCCTTAACTAAAATGTTATGTAGTTGGAATCATATGCTATGTAGCCTCTTCAGATTGGCTTCTTTCACCATTAATCCAACTTCTATTTCCAATAGTATTTTTCAAAGATTGTTTATAATCACTTCAAAAGAAGCCCTCATAATTGTTTCAATACTTACTATTTTGGTTCTTGGTAAATTTCTTTCATGTTTCCTCTAAATCACCACTCCTGTTATCACCATTACTCATTTTGTTATGCAAAGATAACCCTGAGTTATATTTTTTAACCTAAAAAAAGTATTGTATGCAAATATGTGTTTGTATATACACATTAATAAATATGGTTATACTATGAAGTATGAACTGTTCTTTCTCAAGCCCACAAGCTGAAGCCCCAACACTATCCCTGTTCTCTAATCTATTGTGCAATTGAGTAGCTGTAATTCTTTTACTAAAAGAATTATATTTGTTAACCTAAAAAGACATACTGTATGCAAATATATGTTTGGATATAGACATTGATAAAGATGAGTATGAAGTATGAACTGTTCTTTCTCAAGCCTGCAAGCTGAAGCCCCAGAACTATTCCTGTTCTCTAATCTATTGTGCAATTGAGTAGCTAGGTCTAAGTTTACTAAAAGAATTACATGTGTTAACCTAAAAGATATATTGTATGCAAATATGTGTTTGCATATATACATTAATAAGGATGAATATACTGTGAAGTATGAACTGTTCTTTCTCATGCCCACAAGCTGAAGCCCTAAACTATCCCCTGTTCTCTAATCTATTGTGCAATTGAGTAGCTACTTCCAAGTTTTCCAAAAGTAGCATTGCTGGGTAAAGATACATTTTTTATTAGTTAAAAATTTGGTAAATAATTTTAGGGTATTCTGCAAAAAAAACTATACCAGTTTATACTTCCATGTTTAGTGTGTAAGAGTGTGTAACTCTGCAAATGTTTTCCAATGCTTTTAAATCTTTGCTAGTCTTAAAGATTGTTAAAAAGTTGAATGAAGCTCATAAAACATTTTTGAGGAAAGATACCATCTCTGTAATAGTCTTTTTACTAAGAATATAATCTATCCTCTCATTAAGAAATAAAATAATATAAATGAATGAGTTTAAATAATATACAAATATAAAAATAAATATATGAATATATAAAATCTAAAATTAAATACATAGTTCAGCAAGAGGTTAGGCAATACATAGCCATATGTATATGTATGTGTATTTGTCAGTGAATATTTGTATGTATGTATGTGCACGTATATATGAGTACATTTGACTATATGAATGTATAAATTCATAAATAAATGTATATATATTTTTCATTAAAATTTTATGGTTTTCTTTCTCTAGAACCTACACAGTTATTAAATAACTTGAATTGTCATATTTTCTGTTTACTATGAATTTTTTCATTATATTTCTCTATGGTATTGCTTTCATTGAGGAAGCCTTAATTTTTGAACATTTATTTTATTACCAGTCATTTTACTGAACTCTCTTGATTATCCTCATAATCGTTCAGTTGACGTTCATTGGCTTACCAGGATAAGAATTATCATCTGTGAGTGGTGATATTGCTGTTCTCCTTTCCTATAGCTCTTGTTTTTTCTTTTCATGTATTGATTAGATATAAAATGACAAATATGAGAATATAATGACTATGAATTTTAATAGGAATTGTACTTGCATTGTTTCATTGTAGGTAATATTGACTGATACAAGCAAATAATAATCAGCTATTGTGCCAAGTGCTAGAAAACTCATGATTAAAAACATACTTGTTCACCAGAATGTAAACTTGACTATTCATACCTTTAAACAATAGTAGCATTTTTTAACAAATTAGAAATAAATTTCAAATATATCCAATTACCTTCTTAGCATATTTTGAAAGGAGTTAATATTTTTCTCTCCTTTGAACTATTGTTGTGAAGAATTATATGAATACATTTCTGAATATTGGAGTATCCTTTCATCTGTAGAAACTAGCACATTTGGTGACTTCATCATTTTTAAATACTGTAACTGGATATTTTCTAATATTATATTTATAATTTTTGAGTGAGTGGGTTGTAGAACTTCATAGTTTGAATGTAGAGTGAGAAAAATCTGAATACCCCATTTCATTCCTAGTCTAGCCTTGTATTCATAGGCTACTTGTAAAAACCTGCTAAGCCTTAGTATCTTTATGGGTAATATGATAATTATAAAATACCCTACTCTTTCAGATGGTTGAGAGTGTGAAATGCATATAAATTACTTAGCACGGATGCTAGCATGCTAAATAAATTTATATTGATAAATGTGACTTGTCAGTTTTCTAATTTTCATCTCTTGTCAGCAAAAGATAAAGATTTTTTAAATTAAGACCATGAAAACATTTTAAAATTAATTAATTAATTAACTCCTTTTAACTATGCTATGGAGTAAATGGTATGTAGATTAATATTCCTTAAAATTTTGTAATGAATCACTCCCATAAAATATCTGAAATTGGTATAATTTCTGGATATAATTATTTACAAATTCAAATAATACTCAATTTCATCATAAGTAATTTGTGTAACATTCTCTCAAATTAATTTTAGTAAATTATATTTTCTCCACTCCATTAGTTCCTAGAGATTTCCACCATTAGCAAGTGGTTGTAAGTTGGTTATTAGTTTAAGTTCACTTCATATGCATAGTTATAATCTTTTTTTACACGTCTGTCACATGCTTGTTAATATATATTTTTTCCTAACGACATTTGTTCATGTACCATATCTACATTTTGGGCATTAAGTTTATAATTATTTTTATTTTTAAAAATTTAGTAGCTTAATTTTTTCCATGGTTTATTCATTCTTTCCATTTTTTGCCTAACTTTAGGGATTAGATGCTTAATTTGTTAATTTCTATTTGCATTCTTTAAAAAAAAGCAATTTTGTCCATGAATCTGCAATGATGCACACCTTTAAAAGAAGTGACATAACTTTTTGTAGACAACATACACTTTATAGTTACTTTCATTGAAATTTTGATTTGTTTTTGTTCAAAGTGTCACATGAGATTGGTCATTGTGATTATTAAGTGGTTGCATTTTTCTTAAAGTGATTGCATTTCTGCTTAAAGTTTTTTAAATTTTCTAAGTTTTTAATAACTTCCAATTTTTGTATATTAATAAATGAATGCTGCTTATGTAATTCTTCATAAGATTACATGTAAAAAGGAAAAACAAAAAATGCTTATTGTAAAATGTGTAAAACCAATCAAAAGTGTAAACAAAAAGTGAAAGTGCTTCTATCTCCAAATAACCATAGCCGATCATTTTTTGTATGCTGTATTCTCTGAAATTGAATGTTGGTAGAGACTTTAGCATGCAGGATATTTCTTGGGGGATCAACACTTGTGGAAGGTATGATGGGAAGCAGGACTGGGTAGGTGGAGAAGTTGAACTGTGATGCAGACTTGACATATCATCTTAGGCAACCCATGTGCACCTCTGAAAGATATATGATAAATTTATAATCATCCCATGTTGAGCCAAAATGACTGTCCTCATACCATCTTGTATATCTGTTATAAGATTAGAGTATTCAATCGTGGGAAGTGCCAGCCTTTCACTCCAAAGGGACATGGGAGGTACAGCTTAGTGTGCTCTGTGCGTTTTATCTTAAATAAATTTGGAATATTTTATTTAAAAATTTCATATACATTTAAATTTTCATCTTAGTTTTTACCTAAACAATATTATATTTTGTATGAATTTCTAAGAAGTTTCTAATCTTTAATAATCTTATTCAAATTTGTTTTTAAATATCAAGATTTTTCTAACCTTAATATTAACTTATCTATTAATTGGTTGTATTAAATTATTTACATGTTTTTTTTTGAAAATACATGAGGCATATTTTGTGGGCTATTGCTCAAATAAATATTTCTATAATATTCATACATGAATAACAACTACTCTCAAAACAAACTTTTCTGTCTTCTGACATTTAATTTTGCATATACGTATTCATTTCTGCTTAAACATGTTAAGTAGTTACTTATCTTTAAATTTTAAAAACCCTCAAGACTTGTCTAAATATGATCTTCAATTTTTGCTTGGACTATGATGATGAGAGAAACCATGGAAGAATTATGATCAGATTTTCATTTTTATAATCATCATCCTGTCTTTGATTTGGAGATTATATTATGAAGAGAATTTACAGATGCAAGGAAAAACAATACAAAATGACTCAGTTTTTTGAAGGGACATGATGCCTTAAGGCAACACAAAAAAGTAGTAATATGAAGAAGATAATGAATCAATTTAATCTTACTGAATTTGGGGCACTATGAACCATCCAAATTAAGATACAGAAGAGGCTATTGGGTCTAGAACTAAAGAAGTTGTGTTATACATGATGATATCGATATTCATTCATAATTCAAGTTGTATATAATCTCCTAGAAACTGAATAGTATAAAAATAAGTGACAATTAGAATACAGGCTTAAAATATTCCAACATATAAGAATGTAAAGAAGAAGGAGGTGCCAGCAAAGGACAACGAGAAGTTGTCAAAGATTTTGGAAGATTGGGAGAATGTTCTGACATAGAATGAAATAGAAGAATAGTTCCAAAAGAATGTTTTCAAGAGGGTCAAATGCTTTTCAGAAAATAAGGAAGTCTGAAATGTGCCCTTGAAACTACTAATATGAAGATTAATGACAAAATTGGCAACAGGAATAGACAGCAGACTACAGAGAATGAGAAATGTAAGCAAATGGATTTAGTGAATAGAGAATTTATTCCAGAAGTTTTAATGTATCAAGAAGATAGATCAAATCTTACACTAAACGAATATAGGGTAGAGTGAAAGTTTTTTCACTTTCTTTGTTTATGCTGGAGAAACCAAATCTGTTTAAAAACTTATCAGAAGGAACCAACAGAGTAAGACAAGTATACAAGAAATAGAAAGATGAAAAAAAACAAGGTCTAGAATAGAGTCATAAAGACTGATTTTACATGAGATATTGAGTTCCTTGTTGTTGTACCAGGAAACAAAAGATAATTTGGATCACTTAAAGATACATGTATAAAAATGATGATAAGATGATGGTCAGTCCAATGACTTCACTTGTCTCTGTGAAATAGAAAGGAAGTCTTTTCTTAATAGCTTATCTAAGAAGAATAGGAGTTTCAAGAAAAAGGAAGAAATTTTGAAATCCTCATTGTGAAGGATGAGTGAATGGGACTAAAACTATAACATAATAGGATTGGGGGATAGACTCAAGGTCTCTGTTGTCTAGGACTGTGGGTTAATAAATTCTAGTGTCATCAAACTACTCAGTTATGTAATTTATCCAACTTTTAAAGGAATACAAAGACTAATTGCCAACTTTACACATCCTTGTGGAAGGTTAATGGTACAATGAGATAACAAAGGTTAGGAAATTTGCAAAGGACATTGCTGTGATGTGAATGTTTATGTCTTCTCAAAATTCGTATGTTGAAATCTCAACCCTAATGGTATTAGGTGATTAGGTCATAAGAGCAGAGCCGTTATGAACAAGATTAATGGTCTTAGAAAGAAGATTTGGTTGCCTTACCTTTTCTACCATGTGAGAATGCAGCAAAAAGGAGCCATCTGTAAACCAGGAACCAGGCCTTCGCCAGACATCAAGTCTGCCGGCACCTTGATCTTAGGCTTCCAAGTCACCAGAATTGTGAGAAATAAATTTCTGTTGTTCATATGTTACCCAATTTATGCAGTTTTGTTATAGCAGCCCAAGCTGACCAAGACAGACATGTTGAAGAGTTGCACACTGAGATTTAAGTGAGAAAAGTGTATGGTCTCTGCTGGTGTGTGTAAAGAAAGGAAAAAGGGTTAGTGTTCTTTATTTTCCTTTTCTTTCTTGCTTTCTTGCTTTTCTTTCTTTCTTTTTCTTTTCTTTTCTTTTTTATTTCTTTTATTTTTTTTTTGAGACAGGGTCATGCTGTGTTGCCCAAGAACTAGAATGCAGTGACACAATCATGGTTGTCTGCAGACTCAGCCTTTCAACTCAAGTGATCCTCCCACATCAGTCTCCCTTGTTGCTGGGACTACAGGCATATGCCACTATGCCAGACTAATCCAGGTAATTTTTTTTTTTTTTTTTTTTTTTTGGTAGAGACAGGTTCTTATCATGTTGCTCAGACTGGTCTCTAACTCCTGGGCTCAAGCTGTCTGCCTGCCTTGACTTCCAACAGTGCTGGGATTACAGGTGTGAGCCACCACTCCTTGCCCAGGTTTAGTGCTCTTAATTGAAATAATGAAATATTAGAGGTTGTGATTTGAGGTTGCTTGCATCTTAGAAAATATATGAAATTTTGATATTGGGTAAAATCTCTAATTTGTGTAAGTTTGATTTGAAAATTTGATTCTGTGTATGCCTTACTTTTTTCAAAAAAAGATATGCTGTTTAAATTTTACATCTGGGTTGCTTTAGCTACTCCCCATAACTTTTGGTGGGTTAGGTTATTGGGGTTATTGTATATTTTAATGTTCCTTGTGATTTTCTCTTTGATGCCTGGGTTACTTAGTATATAGTATGCTTTTAAAATTTCAAATATCTTCCTATTGATTTCTAAGTAAATGCCATATAGCCAATAAACATGTTTTAAATGACTTTGATCTCTTAAAATCTATTGGATATTGTTTTATGGCCCAGCATATGATCAATATTGGTCAGTGTTCTATGCACTCATGAGGACTTTCTCTGCTGCTCTTTGGTTCACTATACTCTAGACATCCATAAAATCAACTTATTGATAGTATCGTTCAATTATGTATTCCTACTGATATTTTATCTACCTGTTAGTTTCCAACAATAGTCTTAAATTTTTCTATTTTTAACTTTATTTCTGCCAATTTTTGCTTTAAGTAGTTAGAAACTTTGTTTTTGGTGTTATCGATTTAAAGCTATCAATATAATTGTTAATGTTGTATTATTATTATCAATATTGATATTATTGTTATTCAGGGCTATTATATGCTTATACCTAATAACAATGTAACACAACTGTATTAGAAAATTTTGAAGATACTAATGACTTATTTAAAAAATAGCAATAGAATACCTGAAATAACCAAAATACTTTTATAAAGAGGATAAAAATTCACAACAAAAGCGGGCAGTTTACTTAAAGTTCCTTTTAGTGCACTTCAAAGTTTGTTTTGACAAGCTTTATTTTTTTAATTCTCAAACTTGCAGTTTAAGCTTAGAGTTAGAAAATTAGGCTAAGAAGTTTAGAATAGTTATAAATTCAAGAACAAACACAAATAAAAAACATTGAGGGGTAAAGAAAAGAAGAATTCAGAGTTCTGCTAGTGTTACCCTGTAAGCAGACATATGAGTATACTCAATTTAAAAATAATGCGGGTGTTGAACAATGGGAACACATGGACACAGGGAGGGGAGTATCACACACTGGGGTCTGTCAGGGGAAAAAGGGGAGGGATAGTGGGGGGGTGGGGGAGTTGGGGAGGGATAGCATGGGGAGAAATGCCAGATATAGGTGATGGGGAGGAAGGCAGCAAATCACACTGCCATGTGTGTACCTATGCAACAATCTTCCATGTTCTTCACATGTACCCCCAAACCTAAAATGCAATTAAAAAAAAAATAATAATAATGTAATAATCTAATCAAGAGCTCAACAACTAGAATTTGACAGATAGATTCGGTCTCCAAAGCTAGTATTCATTACTCAGAACCATGCCACACAAATAAAGATAGACTGCCAACATTTCAGAGGAGATTACACTGCCTTTTCTAGTTTTGTTTTTACATGAGGCAACAGACAAAGAACACTGAATAATCACTATTATTAAATAATAACCAATGACCCACGTTACATATATTGAGTAGCTAACCCTTTCTAGATGTTGGCGTTCTTAAACTTGTCAATAGCTCTTCACAATTAAAAGTAACATTGAGTGGGAAAGCACCGTTCATCGTCTGTCTGGTTAAAGACAACCAACTTAACTTAGTGGATTATAGGATTTGGAATAGATCATTTAGGTAAAGATCTGAAGGTATTAATGGGTACTAATTAGGGGAAAAGTTACCATTATACTATTTCACAATACCGAAATGTGTACAAATCATAAATGTGCAGCTGTATTAATTTTCCCCAAATAAGACACCTGTGAAACCACTGCCCCAATAAATAAATATTACATTGCCAGCATCAAGATGGCTTTCTTGCTTCTTCCTAGTCATTAACCTTCAAGGTAACCACTGTTCTGATTTCTAACATCTTGGTAGAAATAAAAATACCACATTGATTTAAAGATGCTCTGATTAAAAAAAAAGATGCTCTGATAATTTCTTTAACAAATCTATTACTTAAATTTGCAAATGTTATGAGTGAATTGCAAATTATAGTGTTGCCTTATAGGTTCAAAGTAAATTATAGATGTTCTTCATATTTTTCATAGAGGAGCTGATTTAATTGAATAAAATTTTTAAAAATTAATATTTCCCTGTACTTGCGGCTTTCAAGTCTACTAGATACTAAGATGTCAGTCTTTATAGATTTGATCATTATGTGTGTATGTATATATATTTAATTGACACCTAATAATTGTACATACTTATGAAACACAGTGTGACATTTCATTACATATATATAATGCATGTAAGTATCAATTCAAGGCAAAAAGAGATCTCTTATACACTGCTGGTGGAAATCAAAATTAGTACAGTCACTATGAAAACAGTATGAGGGTCCCCTAAATATCTAAAAATAAAACTACCATATGATCCAGCAGTTGCACTACTGTGTATTTATCCAAAGTAAAGGAAATTGGTATTTCAAAGAGTTATGGACCCCCATGTTTAATGTAGTTCCATTCAAAATAGCTGAGATCTGAAATCAACATAAATTTCCATCAAAGGATAAATGGATAAAGAAAAATATATATATATATATATATATGCATAAAGCAAACACTATTCAGCCCTGAAAAAGAATAAAATCCTGTAATTCATAGCAACATGGATAGAACTGGAGGACATTTTGTCAAGTGACGTATGTCAGGCACAGAAAGACAAATATCACATATTCTCACTCTTGTGAGAAGTACATAAGTTGTGCTCATAGAAGTAGACTACTGGTTACTAGAAGCAGGGAAGGAGAAGGGAGAGGCTGGTTATTTTATACAAAATTACAGCTAGACAGAAAAGGTGAGTTCTAGTGTTCTGTAGCACTGTAGGATAACGATCATCAATAAAAATTGATTATATGTTTTTATATGGCTACAAGAGAGGATTTTGAATGTTCCCAAAACAAAGAAATAATAATTGCTATCATTATTTTTACTACAAATTAGTGCAATTATCATTAGTAGTAATATTAGATAAAGAGTAACAAGGAGAAGAAACAGAAGGAGAAGAAAGAGGATGACAGATTTGTTTATTTAAAATATTTTTCATTTTGAAAAAGTAATTTATTATCTTTGTAATCTAAGAGTTTATTTGAGAAAGGGTTCTAAACAGTATCAAAGGTATTTGACATTCATAATTATTTTACTTTCATATAACTTTTATAATTTATTTTAAATTTTGCTCACCTTTGTATAACTTCCCCCTTATAAGTTTCTGATATATTGAAGTATTTGGAGAAGTAGGAAAGAGGTGTAAAACCAAATAAAAGGTTAAAATAGATATTAGGTACTGCTCTGAAACACACACACATGCAATTTGATTGTCTTAATTAGACATCCTCTTTATCCTTCACATTCTTCTTGCTATTTAATATTGAAATTATCAGGGAAGTCTCTACACTTACAAGATCTTGATTTTTAAAGACAGGATTCAATAAATAAGAATATGAGAGTGGGAAGATAATATTTCGGGGGCTTCTATCTCTACATTTATATTCCTTCTGAGTAATCAGGTAATTGCCTCATATCAAAGTTTATGCCCTTATAGATATGATTTTTGAATATTATTTTTGTTAATTGTTATAATTAACTAAGCTCTTTCTCATATGCTAATGCACTTGATTCTCATTAAAAAAAAAAAATCTTGGATTGGCATAGTTTCCAAATTTTGCAGATTAAAAAAGTAACCCTCAAAAACTTAAGTAAATTTCCTGAAATTACATGTCTAATAACTATGGTTGGAGCTGGGTCTCAAAGCCAGATCTGGCCTCATTTTGCACACATATTCTACACAGAATAAAAATTATAGATGACCATTATATTTAGTACTCACAAAGTCAGCAATTCCTGGTTTCTGCCTATCAAAGTTTGAAGAAATGACAGTTTTTATAGAGTCTTTCCCAATCCTGAAATGTCCACAAATCTCAAACTATAATTTTGTTGAGAATATTTTCCATGAAAATTGCATAAATAATACACTGATTAAAAATTAATTTACCAAATGTTTTCCATTAATAAATTCAGTTCATTGGCAAATGCAAACACAAATGACACAAGCAATTTTTCTATTATCTTTTTATTGTATTATTGATTCACCATGGCCATTTTTTTCATGATATTTAGAATTCTTACTTTGAGTTGACAGATAGTGCTGAGAGATTCATATAACTTAACGCTTGCCTTCTTATAAACTATAGACACTAAGATCAAACAAAATATAAATAGAGAGGCATATAAGTGACAAACCAAGGATTATATGATTATTTACACTATGCAATGTAACTATCTCACATATATAGTGCATATACATAAAATATACACAGTTATATGTCTAATATACATAGTTCCCACTTAATGTTTGGAAAACTTAGAGCTAGCCCTTTGGAAAATTAATTAAAGAAAAATAAATTTAAAAACTCACTTAAGTTGTCTCTAATATATTTAGTTGAATTCAGAAAATAAGATCTTGAAAATCACCATTCATTTACTGTATATTTTCTCTTATGAAATTAAAAGTAATATATATTTATGTTTAGTTTATCTCTTTTATACATAAATTATACATCAAATATTACTAAACAATTTTATTTATTGTTTAAATTTTAATTTTGTTTTAACTTTTATGGGTACATAGTATATATATATTTATGGAGTATATGACATATTATGATACAGGCATACAACACATAATTACATCAGGGTAAATGGGGTATCCATCGCTTCAAGCATTTGTATTTCTTGGTGTTGCAAACATTCTAATTATACTCTTATGCTTTTAAAATATATAATAAATTATTGTTGACTGTAATCACTCTGTTGTGCTATCAAATAGGAAATCTTATTTATTCTACCTGTTTATACTCATTAACCATCCCCTTGCTACCCACCATACTACCCCTCCCAGTTTCTAGTAATCATTACTCTACTCTCTATCTCCATGAGTTTAATTTTTTAATTGTTAGCTATCACAAATGAGTGAGAACATACAAAGTTTGTCTTTATGTGCTTGGCTTATTTCACTTAACATAATAACCTCCAGTTCCACCAGTGTTGCAAATGATAGGATCTCATTCTTTTTATTGGCTGAATAGTACACCATTGTGCATATGTATCATATTTATTTTTCCAAATTCATCTGTTAATGGACACTTAGGTTGTTTCCAAATCTTGGATATTGTGAATAGCACTGCAATTAACATGGAAGTGCAGATGTCTCTTTAAATACTGATTTTCTGTCTTTCGAGTATATACTTAGCAGTGGAATTGCTAGATTGTGTGATTGCTCTATTTTTAATTTTCTGAGGACTCTCTATACTCTTCTCCATAATGACTGTACTAATTGACATTTCCACCAACTATGTAAGGGGATTTCCTTTTCTCCACATCCTTGCTAGCATTTGTTATTGACTATCTTGGGATATAAGCTATTTTAACTGGGTTAACATGATATCTCATTGTAGTTTTGATTTGCATTTATCTGATGGCCAGTCATGTTGAACATATTTTCATATACCTGTTTGCCATTTGTATGTCTTCTTTTGAGAAATGTCTATTCAGGTCTTTTGCCCATTTTTAAATCAAATTATTAGATTGCTCCCTATTAAATTGTTTGAATTCCTTATATATTCTGGTGTTTAATCCCTTGTCAGACGGATATACTGTAAATATTTTCTCCCATTCTGTGGTTTGTCTCTTACTTTGTTGATTGTTTCCCTTGCTATACAGAAGCTTTTTAACTTGTTATGATTCCATTTGTCCTTTTTTTCCTTTGGTTGTCTGTGCTTGAGGCATATTACTCAAGAAACTTTGCCCAGAACAATGTCTTGAAAGGTGTCCCCAATGTTTTATTGTAGTATTTTCATAGTTTGAGGTATTCTCTTATATTTAAGCCTTTCATCCAATTTGATTTCATTTTTGAATATGATGAGACATAGGGGTCTAGTTTTATTCTTCTGCATATGGATAATCCAGTTTTTCCACTACCATTTACTAAAGAGGCTGTCCTTTTCCCAATGTACTTTATAGGTACCTTTGTCAGAAATGAGTTCAATGTAGTTGTATGGGGTTATATCTGGGCTCTCTTTTCTGTTCTATTGGTCTTTGTGTCAGTTATTTTGCCACTACTACGCTGCATTGGTTACAAAAGCTCTTTGCAAAAAGAATCTCAGTTTCTTCTTTTGGCTCAGCATTGCTTTAGCTATTTGGGTTCTTTTGTGGTTATATATAAATTATAAGATTTTTTCTTTTTCTGTGAAGAATGTCATTGGTATTTTGATAGGGATTACATTGAATATTTAGATTGCTCTTGGTATTATGAACAATTTATCAATTATTGCTTCTTCTACTCTATGAAATTTGAATATCTTTCCATTTTGCAATTTTTTTCATCTGTGTTTTATAGTTTTTTTGTAGAGAACACTCAGTTTGGTTAAGTTTATTCCTAGGTCTTTTATTTTACTTGTAGCTATTATAAATGGGATTACTTTCTTGTTTTCATTTTTAGATTGTTCACTGTCATAAATGAACATATATTTAATGCTATTAATTTTTGTATATTGCTGTATAAATGCTATTGATTTTTGTATATTGATTTTTTATCCTGCAACTTTAGTGAATTTGTTTATCCGTTCTAATGGTTTTTTGGTGGAATCTTTCAGTTTTTCTAAATAGAAGATCATATCATATTCAAGGAAGGATAATTTAACTTCTTTCCCAATTTGGATGCACTTTATTTATTTCTCATGTCTGATTGCTCTAGCTAGGGCTTCCAGTATTATGTTGAAGAACAGTGGTGAAAGTGGGTATCCTTGTTTGGTTTCAGATTTTAGAGGAAAGACTTTCCATTTTCCCCATTCAGTATGATTCTAGCTATGGGTCTGCTGTTTATGGCTTTTATTGTGTTGAAGTATGTTCCTTCTATTCTCAAGGGTTTTTTGGGGGGGGGAGTTTATTATAAAAGGATGTTAAATTTCATCAAATAATTTTTAAGGATCAATTGAAATGATCATGTGGGTTTTTACAGTAGATAAATTTATTCCAGCCATTTTTCATTATTTGAAAAACAGGTTGTTTTGGGTTATATGAATAAATTCTTTAATGGTGATTTCTGAGATCTTGGTGTGCCCATTACCTGAGAAGTATACACTGTCTCCAATGTGTAGCATTTTATTCCTTACCTGCTTCCCACCCTTCCCCTTGAGTCCCCCAAGGTCCATTATATTATTCTGATGCCTTTGTGTTCTCATAGTTTAGCTCCCACTTAAAAGTGAGAACCTTCAATATTTGATTTTTCATTTCTGAATCACTTCTCTTAGAATAATAGTCTTCAACTCCATCCAGATTGCTGTGAAAACCATTATTTCATTTCCTTTTATGATTGGGTAGTACCCCATGGTGTGTGTATGTGTGTGTGTACTGCATGGTGTGCACTGAGAGAAGATAAAGTGGCCAGTAAACATGAGCTCCTTAATTGGATTGTCTAGGAAGACAAATTGGGATTCATCAGAGAAGCAGTGCAATCCATGGACAGCAGAGACAAGTGAGGTAGTTTTGGAACTTGGACTGGCTCTCCTTGCTCCTCAGCTTTCAGACAGCCTATTGTGTGTGCACATATTCTATCAGTTCTGTCCTTCTAAGAGGACCCTGACAAATACAGATTTTGGAACCAGGAGTGATTCTAGGGGAGCAGAATATTAAGGATGGAGTTCTTTCATTGGTTTGGAGGCTTCTAAAGTTGGCTGCTTAATATGATTAGGCCCAAAAGATGTCCCACTGTAAGCAAGCTGGAAATGCCTGCTTTTCCATGGTTTAATGCAGAGGAAGGAATCCAAAGGGTTAGGGAGATTGAAGTGGTGAAGTGGATTAGGCACTTTAGATCTACTCATCACAGCTGAGAGGGTTCAGTAAATATACCCTTGACCAATACCTTGCAAAATAAATTTGTGAGGGAAGCACCTGCTTCCTTGAAGAACCCTGTAATCACTCTTGTCTGTCAGATCTAACAGTGGGAACTGCAGTCACTCAACTACAAAATTATTAAATACAATGGGAATAATTGGCTCCTGAGGTGTCAGGGGCCAAGTGGCAGCACTCAACCATCAAAGACAAGGTAGGCATAGCTACCATAATGGACACTAGAGGCAAAGTGTCAATCAGAATAGTCTAACTCATGTAGAGCTCTGGCATTGGCTAATTAATCATGGTGTTTCTAGAAGTGAAATTGATAGGAAGCCTATTGCATCTCTACGTAAATTATACAAACACAAAACTTCTAGGTCAAATGGAGAAAAGACTAATTTGAATTATAAAAACAGAAAATCACTGTCAGTCAATTAATTTCCAGATTTGAGCCAGTTTACAGACCCAGAAACCCTTGAATGAAGGAGATACCACGTCCCCTTGAGGAAAGACGCCACTACATTACTGACAATTTATGCAGTGAATCATTCTCTCATCCTTCCCCAAGGAGACCTCCGGCCTTTTAACAGGGTAACTGTGCACTGGGGAAAAGGAAATGATCAGACATTTTGAGGACTACTGGACACTGCCTCTGAGCTGACGTTGATTCCAGGAGACCCAAAACATCACTGTGGTCCTCCAGTTAAAGTAGGGGCTTGTGAAGGTCAAGTAATTAATGAAGTTTTAGCTCAGGTCTGACTTACAGTGGGCCTAGTGGGTCCCTGGACTCATTCTGTGGTCATTTCCCCAGTGCCTGAATGCATAATTGGCATAGACATATTTGGCAGCTGACAGAACCCCCACATTGGCTCCCTGACAGGGTGAGGGCTATTATTGTGGGAAAGGCCAAATGGAAGCCATTAGACCTGCCTCTACCTAGAAAAATAATAAACTAAAAACAATGTTGCATCCTTAGAAGGATTAGGGAGATTAGTGAAAAGACTTTGAAGACACAGGAGTGGTGATTCCAATCACATCCTTATTCAAATCTCCCATTTGACCTGTGCAGAAGACAGATGGAACTTGGAGAACTGACAGTGGCTTATCGTAAGTGGTGACTTCAATTGCAGCTGCTATACCAGATGTGGTTTTATTGCTTGAGCAAAGTAACACATCTCCTGGTACCTAGTAAGCAGCCATTGACTTGGCAAGTGCATTTTTCTCCATTTCTGTACATAAGGTCCACCACAAGCAATTTGCCTTCAGCTGACAAGGCCAGCAATGTACCTTTGCTGTACTACCTCCGGGGTATATAAACTCTCTGGCTTTGTGTCATTATCTTATTTGGAGAGACCTCGATTGCTTTTTGCTTCTGCAAAATACCACACTGATCCATTACATTGATGACATTATGCTGATTGGATCCAGTGAGCAAGAAGTAGCAAACTCATTTTTGCAAATGTGCCACATTGGTGAGACATTTGTGTGCCAAAGGATGATAAATAAATCCGACTTAAATTGAGGAACCTACTACCTCAGTAAAATTTCTAGAGGTCCAGTGGTGTGGGGCCTGTCAAGATATTCCTTCTAAGGTGAAGGTTGAATTTGCTGCATTTGGCCCCTCTTACAATCAAGAAAGAGGCACAATGCCTCCAAAATTTGGATTTTGGAGTCAATGCATTTCTTATTTGGGCATATTTCTCTGATCCATTTATCAAGTGACCCGAATGTCTGCCAGTTTTTGAGTCGGGTCCAGAACAGGAGAAGGCTCTGCAACAGGCTGCTGTGCAAGCTGCTCTGCCACTTGGGCCAAGACCCAGTGGTGCTTGAGGTTTCAGTGGCAGATAGGATGCTGTTTGGAGCCTTTGGTAGGCTCCCATAGGTGAATCACAGAAGAGGCTTTTAGGATATTGGAGCAAGTTACCTGTGTCTTCTGCTGATAATTACTCTCCTTTTGAGAAACATCTCTTGGCCTGTTACTGGGCTTTTGTGGAAACTGAGTCAGCATGTGATCTGAATGGCCTATCGTGAACTGGGTGCTTTCTGACCCATCTAGCCATAAAGTGGGTCATGCACAACAGCATTTCATCATCAAATGGAAGTGGTATATATGTGAT
Organism: Ateles fusciceps; assembly: GCA_036589455.1. Classification (NCBI taxonomy): domain Eukaryota; kingdom Metazoa; phylum Chordata; class Mammalia; order Primates; family Atelidae; genus Ateles; species Ateles fusciceps. The sequence continues at coordinate 7,152,591 of JAZHEH010001266.1, read as the reverse complement.
CAGGCTTGAGCATGTCCTGAGGGCACAAGTAAGTTACATGAGGAAGTGACTCAAATGCCAATGGTCTCCAGTTCTGCCACCCTGCATTTTCTCCACCAGCTTGCACTGATGGCCTCATGGGGAGCTCCCTATGATCAGGTGATAGAGGAAGTGAAGACTAGGGCCTGATTCACAGATGGTTCTGCATGATATGCAGGCCCCACTCGAAAGTGAACAGCTGCAGCACTACAGCCCCTTTGCAGGACATGCCTAAAGGACAGCGGTGAAGGGAAATTCTTCCCAGTGGGCAGAACCTCAAGCAGTGAGTCTGGTTGTGCACTTTGCTTGGAAGGAGAAATGGCCAGATGTGTGATTATATACTGATTCATGGCCTATAGCCAATGGTTTGGCTAGATGGTCAGGGACTTGGAAGAAGCATAATTGGAAAATTGGTATCAACAAAATTTGGGGAAGACTTACATGGATGGACCTCTCTGAGTGGTGAAAAGCCATGAAGATACTTGTATCCTGTGTGAGTCATCACCAGTGAGTGACCTTAGCAGAGGAGGATTTTAATAATCAAGTGAATAGGATGACTTCTTCTCTGGACACCGCTCAGTTTCTTTCCCCAGTTGCTCCTATTTTTGCCCTTGGGCTTATGAAAAAGGTGGCCATTGTCGCACACATAGAGGTTACACATGGGCTTAGCAACATGGACTTCCACTCACCAAGGCTGACCTGGCTACAGTCACTGTTGAGTGCCCAATATGCCAGCAGCAGAAGCCAATACTGAGCCCTTGATATGGCACCACTCCTCAGGGTGATCAGCCAGATCAGCCAGCTACCTGGTGGCAGGGTGATTGTATTGGACTTCTTCCATCATGGAAAAGGCAGAGGTTTGTCCTCACTGGAATAGACACTTACTCTGGATATGGATATGGTTTTGCCTATCCTGCACCAAGTGCTTCTCCCAAGACCATCATCAAGAGACTCACAGAATGCCTTATCCTCCATCATGGTAGGCCACACAGCATTGCCTCTGAACAAGGCACTCACTTTATGGCTAAAGAAATGCAGCAGTGGGCTCATGCTCATGGAATTCACTAGTCTTACCACATTCCCCTGAAGCAGTTGGATTGCTAGGATGGTGGAATGTCTTTTTGAAATCACAACTACAATGCCAACTAGGTGACAATACTTTGCAGGCTTGGCCAAAGTTCTCCAGAAGGCTGTATATGCTCTGAAGCAGCATCCAATATATGGTACTGTTTTTTCCATAGCCAGGATTCATGGGTCCAGGAATCAAGGGGTGGAAATGGAATGTATCCAAAATCCCAGTACTTTGCACTATTTTGGGGGGGTATTTGATTTAAGGATTAGGGGAGCAGGATGGAGGACTGAAGCATGGAAGAGGGGGAGGGTCAATACAAAAATGTTTTACTGAATTGATTATTGTTATAGACAATGTATGGTTTGATATTAAGTACTGTCTGAAAAACCATACAAAATGCATTTCAGAATGTCCCTCAAATAATTCTACCACTGCGAATACCTTTCTACTTAATAGTTGCACATGTGTGAACAACAAGTGAGTTCTCACAATATCCCCTACAACAGAGTCAACAGAGAGGTCTAAGATGGGAAGTGAAAGTAGATAGTGTAATTCTGAGGCAAGATGCTGATAGTAAGAACTGTATGAGAGTGGCTGAAGCCCTGTAAAAATCAAACTGGATTTTACAACCATGGCCGGAATAAGAGAACAATGACATTGAGATAATCTGAAGTTTTACATAGGAGGGCTCTGGTACAGTGCACTCATGCACTCCATGAAATCTAATCTATCATGAGTTCTATTCAAAGTGGTGAACAATTACAATTTTGTAAAATAATTTAAGGTAAGATTGTTTACAAAACGAGCTACAGTTCCCATTTTTGTAGCTTGTGGTAAGGTTATAATTCACATTTAGGATCTTTTTCCTCTGACTTTTCTCACCTTTGGCCAGCCTATTGGGAGCTTTATTCAGCTTTTATCCACCAAGATTTCAATCTCAAGTGTTCTTGCCTTTTTCAGGACAAGATTGCCTGCATTGCCCTTTCACTATAATCACTGGGCACAAAATTACCAAGTGATGCCCCTGTGCACCCACAAGTTCTAGACATAATTCTATAGTCTTATTTTTTAGAAGGAACAGTAAGTTTTTTTTTATGGTATTCAGGGTCAAGCATCCCCATGAATTTGGTAATTTATTGATTTGTCTCCTGGAACAGTGGCAGGGGGAGTTTGAAGTGACCAAGTGGTATGGTTGCTTCTTGGTGGAAGTCCTTCTCAACTAAAAAGCAGGATCTCTGATCCAGCAAAGCCTAAGATTTCACTGGTGAAAAACACAAGTTCTTCAATTGTCTCACTGGGAGTGATGGTGAGAGAGACAAACTCTACTCCAATACTTTGTATTCTTGGCTTCCCTGTTGTAACTATTATGGATACAGCAAAATATGCAAGCGATTGGTTCAATGTATACACTACATCCTGGAACAAAGCTCCTTCATCTCACACAGTACTGTCATCAAGCTGACCCTTTAACTGAGCTGTTAATACATAATGTTACTGTTTTATTAGGTTTGCTGTTTCTGGATAATGAGGTAAGATATAGGATGTCCTTGGATAATGAATCTGTCGGGGCACTGTGATAAGAGATGAAGAACTTTCTAAGTTTCTTTTTTTTTTTTTTTTTTGCAGGTATCAATCCTGTCAGAACAAGTTGTTGCCTCCTCCAGGTGGAAAGGGATCAAATATAATCAATGTGCCACACAGTAGCTTGACAGTTTCGTTGAATAATATTGGCATATTGGGAGCTCAGCATCACTTTCTGTTGTCAACAGTGACAGTAAACAGCTAACTCTTCAGAGAGAGCCTGTTGGGCCCACACATAGTCTCTGTCCTTGCCACCATAGTCACTTTACGCTCATGACTATAAGAGTCTCAGCCACCACATTCCCGAATGCCTCACCCAACACCTGTACTAACACTCTGTATGTCCCAACCAACCATGAGTTATTGTATTACCAGCACAAGGAGAGTTATTAGCATTACACTTGTATATATTTGGGAGTAGGCAGTCAGGGTAGAAATGCAGAAGAAACAAGAGGAAAGTGAGAAGTGAAAGAAAAAGAAAAATATATCCTTCAAAGATAATGAGTTATGATATATATCTTTTATGTTCATTTAAATATACATCTATGTGTGCACCCATGCATAGATATGTACTTATTTACATGCCATAATGCAAAGCAATTATAATGAAATAGAGTTAGAATTATGTGTCCTGACTTATAGAATTATATGTGTTACACTAAGTGAAAATAGAAAATTCAAAACGATGTGTACAGTATGATTTCGCATCTGTAAAAACAAATACAATATATATTTGTATAAAAGGGAGTTTTAAAATAATATACAAAAATCTTTTTATATTGATTAACATAGTGGGAGGACAAGATAAATACAGGGGAGGTAGAAAAGAGATGTTTAGCTTTGTCTTTATATCCTTTATCCTCTCTTCTTTCGTTTATTATACCATAAGAAGGTATTATTCTGTATTGTCAATAATTCAATTTAAAAAGTAAAATATAAATACATATGTTTGGAATAAGATATACAAAAATATCTAGACTGATTTTCTTAGGTTGAGTAAATATTTCAGGTTGTTGTCTTCAAAATTTGAAGGATATTTAAAATAAAAATATTATACAGTTTTAAAATACTAAATAGTGTACCAAATAAGGCAGTTACGAATGTTGATCCTAACACATGATGCGTTTGAAGCCTTCATGTTGTCTAAATGTAATTACAATTTTTTAAATTTCTCACTGAAAGATTAGCAGCATCTTCTGTTCTAAAGCTTGAAGTAAAAGAGGCTCAAATACATGGTTCACTTTGAGATTTAGATGGACCTTTGCAGTAAGTTCTAAAGCTGTGTTTTTATTCTGTAATCTGTTTTGTGAGCTGTCCTTGTAGCCATTCAAGAGAAGCAAAGTTGAGCTAATCTCATCCTTTGCTCTGCCTCAAAATTGTTAACCCTCTCTCCTTTCTGTGCACACATTCCAGTCAGCACAAAGATACTTTTCATTACCTCCTAAAAACTACATTAGAATCTTTTGGATTTGTAGATAACCCTAAGATCATCATAAAGGGACTTTGAGGCATCTGGTAAAGCTCTCTCACAGAAATGCTAATTGGAACGAGGTGCTGCACTTTTACACTTAAGCTCTGTGTGTATTTAAGGTTGACCAAGGTATGAAGTGAAAGAAGAGAAAGTAATCTGCTCCCGTTCACTCATTTCTAATGTGAGCTCCAAGACAGAAATTCTCTAAAGAGCAGCTTAAGAAATTTTAGAGGCATTCTCTGACTTGCTCCCTACTGTAACATGTTTATGATAATAATTTAGGGGATGAAGATATGTCTCAGCTTGCTGGATTGTCTGAAAAAACAAGAAGGTGAAAATGGGAGAGAGTATTAGCATGCACATAGATGTGTGTTAACATACACACTTGCACACACACATACACACACACTGAACATGGAAAGAAGAAAGGTAGGAAGAGAGGGGCGGACAGGACAAAGGAAAAGGAGAGGGAGAGAGAGACACAGAGAATGAGAGAGAGTCTCACAAAGGAAGAGTAGAAAAGGAGGAGAAAATAAAATTAACAGAAGTAGGTTTTATACTTGTCTCAAATGAATATGTTCTTCACGGTCTGTATTTATTAGCTCAAGCAATATACCAGAATGACAGTACTGGATAAAGAAGTTAAAAGGCATTTATCTTTGAATGATATTGACAGAGATGAAGTGAAATGAGTGAAAAGAGGAGGATTCTGATCTGAAAATACATAGATGAGTACATAATGAAGATCCTTGATGACTTTAATATTGGAAAACAGAAAAGGTGCAGTGCTCTCATGTAGTAGGCACTAAAAACATGCTGGTTAGCTACCTCTGTATTAGGCAGTAAGTTTGTGTCACACATCTTCTGTGAAGAGATGTTTGTGGGATTATTTGCTTCCTAAAATCTCAGAAGAGCCAGCTGACTCTATGAGAGACATTTTCTTACATTGCCTCAACAAAAAGTTTGCTTGGGAGGCAAATATTGAGTACTGTAATATCAGAAGTCAGCAGGATATATTTTCTCAAGTACCTGGCCCTTATATAATTACTAAATTTAATTTTATTGAAAGTGTACAATAACTGTAATGCTTTTAGAGAGAAAGAACATATACACTAAAAATTATTTCAAGGAATTCAGATAATCCCTCCAAAATATTTTTAAAAAATATTATTGTTTTATTACATTAAATGTTTGATTTACATACAGCTCTGAAAATGTAAAAACTTCCTTTACTTCACAGATTTTTTACTTTAATGAATTATATTACTATGGATATGTATCTTCTTTGCCACAGGGAATTAAAACTCTCAATATTCTTACCAATATTATAAGTTGACAATTGCTTTATTCACAAATATTCAATGATCTAAATATTTTTAGTTTAAACTTACATATTCATATGAAAATTTTTTCTAGGCATGATTAAACTGGTAACTTTACTTTAAAGTTTACCCATATCCAGTCATCCATATCTCAGTTTTCTACATAGATTACAAAGGCATACACCTTAGTTTCCAATTACTTTTAACCTTTCCCAACCACTTTTTTAATAGAACGGAGAACACGGCATTCTACATATCATAGCATGAAATGTAGCTCTAAAGCTACTGCTATGTGATATATCACACCAGAGAAAGGAACAATTAACCATTAATTCAATTCATGCAATACAGTACTATAAAACTAGTTAAACTTTAACTTACCCAACTCCACTATAATTAGTGCTCTCAGAAAGTTACTGCTTTCACACATTATGCTTTGCTACTTCCCCACTGTGATTGAAATTTTCATTTTCTTTCTCTGCCTCCAGTTCCCCATTTCTTTATGAATTTAGCAATTCATCTCTATAAACAAATATTAAATTTCCTAGTGTTAGAAATGTAGGCCTCAGGCATCAGAGGGTGTGCCAGGATGAGGACCTCTGAAAATTTTCTTTTCCATAAAAGCAACGAGACATTGGGTAAAATCAGCTTTTGCAGAACCCTGGAAATTAACCAAAGGCTTGCAGCAATCCCAGGTGCATTATTCAAGAAAATGGCAGAATCACAGTAAGAGCAGTGAGCTTTGCCATTTGACTGGCTTATGCCCATTCCTACACCATCTTTACAGTAGCTTTGAAAATCAACAGCCTGGTTCATCAAAGATCAAATGGTTGTAGATGTATGGTGTTATTTCTGAGGCCTCTGTTCTGTTCCATTGGTCTATATATCTGTTTTGGTACCAGTACCAGGCTGTTTGGTTACTCCAGCCTTGTAGTATAGTTTGAAGTCAGGTAGCGTGATGCCTCCAGCTTTGTTCTTTTTGCTTAGGATTGTCTTGGCTATGTAGGTTCCTTTTTGGTTTCATATGGAATTTAAAGAATTTTTTTTTTCTATTTCTGTAAACAAAGTCAGTGGTGGCTTGATGGGGATAGCAGTGAATCTATAAATTACTTTGGGCAGTATGGCCATTTTCACAATATTGATTCTTCCTATCCATGAGCATGGAAAGTTTTTCCATCTGTTTGTATCATCTCTTATTTCCTTGAGCAGTGGTGTGTAGTTCTCCTTGAAGAGATCCTTCATATCCCTTGTAAGTTGTATTCCTAGGTATTTTATTCTCTTTGTAGCAATTGTAAATGGGAGTTCACTCATGATTTGGCTCTCTGTTTGTCTGTTGTTGGTGTATAGGAATGCTTGTGAGTTCTGCGCATTGCTTTTGTATCCTGAGACTTTGCTGAAGTTGCTTATCAGCTTAAAGAGATTTTGGGTAGAGATGATGGGGTTTTTTAAATATGCAATAATGTCATCTGCAAACAGAGACAATTTGACTTCCTCTTTTCCTATTTGAATACCTTTTATTTCTTTCTCTTGCCTGATTGCCCTGGCCAGAACTTCCGATACTATGTTGAATAGGGGGTGGTGAGAGAGGGTGTCCTTGTCTTGTGCCAATTTTCAAAGCGTTTACCCAATTAGTATGATATTGGCTGTGGGTTTGTCATAAATAGCTATTATTAGTTTGAGATATGTCCCATCAATACCTAGCTGATTGAGTGTTTTTAGCATAAACAGGTGTTGAATTTTATCAAAAGCCTTTTCTGCATATATTGAGATAATCATGTGGTTTTTGTCATTGGTTCTGTTTATGTGATGGATTACGTTTATTAATTTGCATATGTGTGTTGGACCAGCCTTGCATCCCGGGGGATGAAGCCAACTTGATCGTGGTGAATAAGCTTTTTGATGTGCTACTGGATTTGATTTGTCAGTATTTTATTGAGGATTTTAGCATCAATGTACATCAGAGATATTAGCCTAAAATTTTCTTTTTTTGTTGTGTCTTTGCCAGGTTTTGGTATCAGGATGATGCTGGCCTCGTAAAATGATTTAGGGAGGCATCTCTCTTTTCCTATTGTTTGGAATAGTTTCAGAAGAAAGTACTGCCTCCTCTTTTTACCTCTGGAAGAATTCAGCTGTGACTTCATCTGGTCCTGGAGTTTTTTTGGCTGGTAAGCTATTAACTGCTGCCTCAATTTCAGAATTTGTTATTGGTCTAAAAAGGGATTCAGCTTCTTCCTGGTCTATTAACTGCTGCCTCAATTTCAAAACTTGTTATTAATCTATTCAGGAATTCAACTTCTTCCTAGTTTAGAATTGGGAGGGTGTATGTGTCCAGAAATTTATCCATTTCTTATAGATTTTCGAGTTTATTTGTGTAGAGGTTTTATAGTATTCTCTGATGGTAGTTTGTATTTCTCTGGGATTGGTGATGATACCCTTTTATCATTTTTTATCACATCTATTTGATTCTTCTGTCTTTTCTTCTTTATTAGTCTGCCTAGCAGTCTATTTTGTTGATCTTTACAAAAAACAGCTCATGGATTCATTGATCTTTTGAAGAGTTTTTCATGTCTCTTTCTCCTTCAGTTCTATTCTGATCTTAGTTATTTCTTGTCTTCTGCTAGCTTTTGAGTTTGTTTGCTCTTGCTTCTCTAGTTCTTTTAATTGTGATGTTAGGGTATTGATTTTAGCTCTTTCCTGCTTTCTTTTGTAGGCATTGAGTGCTATAAATTTCCCTCTAAACACTGCTTTAGCTGTGTCCCAGATATTCTGGTATGTTGTGTCTTTCTTCTCATTGGTTTGAAAGAAGTTATTTATTTATGCCTTAATTTGTTATTTACCCAGTAGTCATTCAGGAGCAGGTTGGTCAGTATCCAAGTAATTGTGTGGTTTTGAGTGAGTTTCTTAATCCTGAGTTTTAATTTGATTACACTGTGGTCTGCGAGACTGTTTGTTATAATTTCCATTCTTTAAGCTGACAGAAACAAACAATGGGGAAAGGATTCCCTATTTAATTAATGGTGTTGGGAAAATGGGCTAGCCATATGCAGAAAGCTGAAACTGGATTCCTTCCTTACACCTTATACAAAAATAGACTCAAGATGGATTAAAGACTTAAACATAAGACCTAAAACCATAAAAACCCTAGAATAAAACCAAGGCAATACCATTCAAGACATAGTCATGGGCAGACTTCACAACTAAAACACCAAAAGCAATGGCAACAAAAGCTAAAATTGACAAATAGAACTTAATTAAATAAAGAGCTTCTTCACAGCAAAAGGAACTATAATCAGAGTAAACAGGCAATCTGCAGAATGGGAGAATATTTTTGCAATCTCTCTATCTGACAAAGGGCTAATATCCAGATTCTACAAAAAAACTAAACAAATTTACAAGAAAAAACAGCCCTATCAAAAAGTGGACTGAGTATAAACAGACATTTCTCAAAAGAAGACATTTATGCTACCAACAAACACATGAAAAGAAGCTCATCATCACTGGTCATTAGAGAAATGCAAATCAAAACCACAATGAGATGCCATTTCACACCAGTTAGAATGGCGAGCATTAAAAAGTCAGGAAACAACAGATGCTGGAGAGGATATGGAGAAATAGGAATGCTTTTATACTGTTGGTGGGAGTGTAAATTAGTTAAACCATTATGGAAGACAGTGTGGTGATTCCTCAAGGATCTAGAACCAGAAATACCATTTGACCCAGCAATCCCATTATTGACTATATACTCAAAGGATTATAAATAATTCTACTATAAAGACACATGCACATGTATGTTTATTGCAGCGCTGCTCACATTAGCAAAGATTTGGAACCAACTCAAATGCCCATCAATGATAGACTAACTGGATAAAGAAAATGTGGCACATATATACCATGGAATACTATGCAGCCATAAAAAAGGATGATTTCATGTCCTTTGAAACGACATGGATGAAGCTGGAAACCATCATTCTCAGCAAACTCACACAAGAACAGAAAACCAAACACTGCATGTTCTCACTCATAAGTGGGTGTTGAATGATGAGAATACATGGACGAAGGGAAGGGAGCAAAATACACTGGGGCCAGTGGGGGGGTGGGGGAGCTTGGGAGGGATAGTATTAGGAGAAATACCTAATGTAAATGATGGGTTGATGGGTGAAGCAAACCACCATGGCACGTGTATACCTACATAACAAACCCGCTCATTCTGAACATGTACCCAAGAACTTAAAGTACAATAAAAAAAAAAAGAAAAAAGAAAAGAAAAAAAAAAAAGAAAACCAACAGCCTGGCAGCCACTGGAGAGGGCAGGAGTGGATTGAAACTTTTTGAAACCCCATATCCAGACAATTGTCCTTCCTTGATATATTTGGTGATTCTACAGAAGATCCTATCCAGAAAGCTTATTTATTTTACCTGACTCAGAGCTTGAGAGAAAAACATTTTCTCTAGGAGCATGTCTCAACAACAAATAGCAGCAATTGTTTACTATCATGACTGAGTGAGCAGTGAGTAACAGGGCAAACAAAAAAAAAATCTTAGAAACGTGGTGAGCAAGTTGTCTGTATTTCGAAAGCTTTGACACATTTCTGGAGTACAGAAGACCACATATATAGGTAGGATTGTGCATATATTCAGGCCTTTGCATATGATCTGGGCTTTCATTTCTCACCGACCTTGAAATTCAGTCTAAGCAGCTAGAGAAGGCTAAGTAAGAATTGCCAACTGCCTTTCTGAGTTTCAGAGGGATTATCCAAAATGCAGGCACAGCCTCTTAGGAATGACTGGAAAAAGTATTGCTTCCAAGCATTAAAAAAAATCTCTGTTTAACTATTAGCTGACAAGTAAGCTAAGTAATAATTCCCATGTCCACACATGATAAAGAATAAAGACATTACAGAATTAGCTCAGAAAAAGTAACTAAACCAACAGTTATAATAACAAAACCCAAGGAGTAGAGGTTTATATGATTTCCAGAACTCTGGAAATGTATAGTTTTCACCAAAATTGCCCGTATCCAGAAATAAAGAGTAGTCACTTGAAAATACCCCTAAGAAAGCCCACATGCTGGGTTTACTAGAAAAAGACTTTTAAAATTAGCCATCTTTTTTCCTTTTATTGTACTTTAGCTTCTGGGGTACATGTGCAGATCATGCAGGGTTGTTGCATAGGTACTTACATGGCAGGGTGGTTTGCTGTCTCTATCCTCCCGTCACCTATATCTGGCATTTCTCCCCCATGTTATGCCTCCCCAAACTCCCCACCCCATACTGAACCTTCCCTAACCCCTCCCCCAACAGACCCCAGTGTGTGATGCTCCCCTCTCTGTGTCCATGTGTTCTCACTGTTCAACACCCGCCTATGAGGGAGAACCTATGGTGTTTGATTTTCTGTTCTTGTGTCAGTTTGTTGAGAATGATGGCTTCCAGATTCATCCATGTCCCTACAAAGGACAGGAACTCATTGTTTTTTATGGCTGCATAGTATTCCATGGTGTATATGCGCCATATTTTCCTTGTCCAGTCTATCATTAATGGGCATTTGGGTTGGTTCCAGGTCTTTGCTATTGTAAACAGTGCTGCAGTGAACATACACGTGCATGTGTCTTTATAACAGAACGACTTATAATCCTTTGGGTATATACCCAGTAATGGGATTGCTGGGTCAAATGGAATTTTTACTTCTAGGTCCTTGAGGAATTGCCACACTGTCTTCCACAATGGTTGAACTAATTTACACTCCCCCCAACAGTGTAAAAGTGTTCCTGTTTCTCCAAATCCTCTTCAGCATCTGTTGTCTCTAGATTTTTTGATGATCACCATTCTAAATGGCATGAGATGGTATCTCATTGTGGTTTTGATTTGCATTTCTCTAATGACCAGTGATGAGCATTTTTTCGTATGTTTGTTGGCCTCATTTATGCCATTTTTAAGAGGGTAAAATAACAAAAGAAAGCCACCTCTAAAGATTTAAAGAAAAATTATGAGAATGATGTCCCATAAAGCACAGAATACAAATAGAGCTAGAAATTGTTTAAAAAAACTATATAAAAATTTTGATGTTGTATATTACAATAACTAAGGTGAAAAATTCACTAGAGGCAGCTTCAGCAGATTTGATCAGGTAGAAGTAAGAACCAGCAAATTTAAAGACAGATCAATTAAAATGACCCAGTGTGAGAAAAAGAAAACATATAATTTTAAATATAACAATGACATAAATAGGGAAAAATAAATCAGGCTTCAGACACCTGTGGGATTCCATCAAGCTTGTTATATGAAAAATGAAAATTATAGAAGCACACAAAAATGATATTTGAAAAAATAAGTGAAAAATTTCTAAATCTGAAGAAAAATATTAAATTAAACATGTAATGATTCTCACAAATATCAAAAAAGAAAATTTAAGGATGTTTACACCTAGACACACTATAATCAACTTGTTGAAAGACTAAGATAAAGAAAGAATCTCAGAAATAGTGAGAGAGAAGCAATTCATCATCTGCAGGGTAGCTATAATAACGGTTGATTTTCAGTAGAAATAATGAAGCTGTGAAGACAATGTTATGGCAAATTAAAGTACTAAAAGAAAAATCTATCAACCGAGAATACTATTATTCAAAAGTTAAGAATAAATTAAGACATTTTTAGATAAACAAAACCTGATAGTAGGCTGGGTGCAGTGGCTCACACCTGTAATCTCAGCACTTTGGGAGGCCAAAGTGGGTGGATCATGAGGTTGGGAGTTCCATACCAACCTGACAAACATGGTGAAACCCTCTCTCGATTAAAACACAAAATTAGCTGCATGTGGTGGTGTGCTCCTGTAATCCAGCTACTGAGGAGGCTGAGGCAGGAGAGTCACTTGAAGGTGGAGGTTGCAGTGAGCCAAGATCATGCCACAGCATTCCAGCCTGGGCGACAGAATGAGACTCTGTCTCAAAAACAAAACAAAACAAAATAAAACAACAAAAACCTGAGATTATTCACTTCAAGGACATCTGTCTGAAAAGAAATAGTAAAGGTAGTCTTTCAGGATGTAATGAAAGAATACTAGACTTAACTTGAGTCAAGATAAGGAAATAAAAACTACCAATAATGGTAACTACATAGATAAATATTTAATATAATTATAAATATATTTTTAATACTTCAAAGAGTAATAATTATAAACTTATACATATAAAATGCAATGTATAAATATACAGCTTGTATGTCAACAAAATTACAAGTTTGGGGGAGAATTATATAGAAGCAAATATTTTATGTACAATTTAAATAAAGTTAGTATTGACAGGAAATAGCCTGTAATAAATTAAGATGTCAGTTGCAACCCCACCAAAGCCCCTGAGAACATAACTCCAAAATAATATGGTAAATAGGTTACAAGAGAATTAAAGTGGTATCTTAGAAAATATCTAATTAGCACAAAAGAAGGAAATGATATTGGAATAAAGAAATTAAGAAGACGTAAGACGTGATAGAAAAATATAAGATATAAATTTTACCTTATCATTAATTACATTAACTATAAATAAATTAAACCTTCAATCAAAAGGCAGAGGTTGGCAAAATGGGTTTAAAAACATTTTTACACAACTACATGCTGTCTACAAAGAGACACACATTAGATTCAAAAAATAGTTTGAAACTAGAAGATTGGAAAGGAATACCAGAAAATTTTTGCCAAAAGAAAGCAGAAGTGGTAATGGTAATACCAGACAAAATAGACTTTATAACAAAAATTGTTACTAGAGAAAAATGAAGACATTTTATAAGGATAAAAGTATCAACACATCAAGGAGACATACAATTATAAACATATTTGTGGCTATAACAGAGCCGCCAAATTTATGAAGCATAAACAAATAGAATTAAAGAGAAAAATATATATCTCATTAATAGTTGGAAACTTTAATACTCCATTTTCATTAGTGACTAGAACAACCAGGAAGGACAACAGGAAATGTAAGGCTTGAATTATAATATAATCTGAGTTTAGCTAATGGACATCTATAGAACGCTATATTCAAGAATAACAGGATACATATGTTTCTTCTCAATTACACATAAAATATTTTGCAGGATAGACCGTATTGAATATGCCATAAAACAAGTTAAATGAATGTAAGAGGGCCCCATTCACACAAAAGTATGTGATTATTCGATCATAATAAAATGAAATTAGATATAAATAACAAAAGGAAATTACAGAAATTAATAAATGTGTGGAAATTAAACAACATACACCTAAACAACAAATGAGCAAAAAAGGAAATCACAAAGGAAATTAAGAAATATATTGATATAAATTAAAGAATGTATAACATACCCAAATACATGAGATGCTGTAACAGCATTACTTAAAAAGAAAGTCCTCGGTGCAAACACATACTAAAAAGATTTTAAACAATTAATCTAATTTTCCACCTTAAGACATTAGAAAAAGTGTGAAGTAAAACTAAAACAATAAAAATGATGAGAATTATGCAGATCAAGTGAGACATAAATAAAATATAGAAAAAAAAAGGTTTACCTGGACCAACCAAAAAAAAAAAATTACTCTTTTCCAAAATCAGGAATGAAAACTTGAAGATCACTAAAAAGATTAGAGACATGAAAAAGATAGAAATGCTGTAAAATATGTAACAAAAAGTTATATGACCTAAATGAAATGGAAATTGTTTTGAAAGATCCGCCACACTAATTAAAGAAGAAAGAGAAATCTAAATAAATCTATAGCAAAGATATGGAATTGATCATCAACATCTTTCCCCAAATAAAAGCCTAGGACTCAATTACCAAACATTTAAATAATAACTAGCAAAACTTATTTTGAAACTCTCTCCAAAATAAAAGAAACACTTTCTAAAAAAGTTTAACATCAGGTAATGGATAACCGTGATGTTGTGGATTGTTGAACCTCCCTGACAATACATATTTGGTAAAATGAGCACTTCTGACTAACTGCTAGAATTTTAGGACATACTTTTTGAAGTTTCCTATGTGTGGCTTCCTTTATATTAATGAAAACGTATTTGATAACATTGTACAGTTTAACTACATTGTTTTCTTTTTCATTACCTAATACAAATTGACTGCAGTAGGATCAAATCAATGCAAAATTTTAATGTATGGTTTCTTTTGGTATTACTGGAGTCAACATACTGCTTTTCTAATTCATTCTTTATAAACTCTAGGCAAACAGCAAGGTCTGAAATTGTCACAGGACCCTCTGGGTGTCACTTAACCAGCTGGAAACCTCTGTGGCCAGCAGGCCTCTGCTTGAGTTTTGCTCACAACCACTAGGCCCATTCCACCCATCTGGCTCAGCAGGCTGCTTTTGGCTTAAGCTAACAGCCTGGATCCCGTGCCTGCCAAGGGCAAGCCAGGTGTGGAGTGGCGAAGGATATGTAAACAAGCAAGTGTGGGGTATGGCCACTGTGCATAGCCGGGCACACTGGCTGCTATGGTGGGGTAGGCAGCTCCAAGCACCAGCATGGGCACTAACCCCTTGCGAGGCTGAGGCTGAGGCTGAACCAGACATATAGCAAGTGGTTTCTGCTGTGTGCACCAGCGTCTAAATGAGGGGAAACTTGGTGAAAGCTCAGAGATGCCTGGAGCCACAAAGCCCCAAAGAGGGTGTTACAGCATGTCACAGTCCTGGCTCAGGGAGTCCCAAGGTCTGTGCTGCCAGAGGGTTGCAGCTCTTCTCTCCTCATCACTCACAGTGTGGTGAACAGGGGGAGCATGTTTTAGTGGGGTGTGTTTCAGTCCATTTGTGTTACAGCTCTTTCAGTCTCACCACACAGCTCTGGGCTATGACTCTTGGGCCAGGCCATCCCCCACTGATGCTTCCCCCCTCTGATGCTTCCCCCCACTGATGCTTCCTGTTGGATGGGGTGGCCCTGGGGCACCAGCTGGAGGCAAGAGGGCTATAATGTTACAGAACCTTTAACTCCTGCCCACAAATTGGTGAGATGGCCAGGGAAATGTTACAGGTCCTTTCGTTTCCACCATTTTGCAGGTCCTGAGTTCTTGTTCTGCATCCAAAAAGAATGAGGTTTTGCTGATATCTCGAGTAAGGTGGAGAGGAGCTTTACTGAGAACCAAAGCAGCCCTCAGCAGAGAGACCTAAAGTGGGTATCTCCTATTTGTAGGCAGGTCTTCCTTTCCAGTGCCTCAGTGTGGCTGAGTCTGGTATTTTTATAGGCTCATAATGGAGGAAGTACATGCTGATTGGTATATGGGCAGGAGGAAGTGAATGTTGATTGGTCCATGGGTGGGGTTGGAAAAAGCACCACTTTGTTGGCTGAAAGGCATCAAGGAAGTTCTCACTCAGGGTCATGGACTTTACCAGGAGCTGGCAACCCGGTCCAGGCTTAAAGCCATGTCTGAGTTTAAGGTGGGTTTCACCAGGGACCACCCCTCTTCCCAACTAGGAACCTGTCTGCCTCCCTCCTCCATCAACGTGCCCTCCACAGAGCCCAGGCTGTCAGCACCAAGGGGCACCTGCAGGCACACATTAAGCCACCCTCAGCCCCTGGCCTGTCCCCATGCTCATGGTACCCAAAGTTTTAGCCTCAGAAGCAGTTTCCAGATGGGCCCAAGGGAGGCCGTCTTGGTCTGGGACATCAGCACCCCAAGCAAACACATAGCCAGTCAGGTCACAACAGTACCTGGGCTTAGCTATCAGGACATGTCCACAACTTTACTCTACACAGAGCTGGTGCTGGGAACAGGAAGAGGCTAGGAAGTGGAAGCTGGTACTTCCAAGCCTGTGGGTACATGGGACATCCCGGGGCCCTGAGAGGATAAGAATGCCCAGGTCCAAAACTGCGGCTGGGCAGCTGCAGCTGCACAGCTGCACCCAGGAGTGCAGGGATCCTGCCCTGCCAACTCAGTAGGGTTCAGGGTTCCCACTGGGATCACCTGTTCCTGGCCCCTGCTGGCTCTACAGATGGCAGCCCAGCCATGCCTTTCCCACTGCACCTGGCGCCCTCACAGCAGCCACTCCAGATGAGCTGCTGATGCCATCAAAATGAGTATTTTGTGTTTGGTGAATTGTTCTTATTTTTAAGATATGCTAACATATCTCACTTTTGGAACCAATATTTGAGAATAAAAATTCTCTACCAGATAAAAATTTTACTTAAAAAATGTTCAGATAATTTAGTCATGTTGATTTTTACGCTGCTTGTGCTCATCTCTATTGACATTTTCACGTGCATTAGCAGAAGCACAATGGAGGTCAGTCACACCTCAAGTGTAAGATCTACTTTGTTTCTTTTTATTGTGTCTATTCACCCCAGTGGTGAAGATAGGATTTCTACTTCAAGGTTATGAGGATGGCCGAACATCTGACACCTGAAACTGGACAGATACGGACTCTAAAATCCCAGAAGTTTATTAATCACATATAATTACAGTGTAGTCTGGGACCACACTTTGAAGACCACTAGAAAAATTATCTTTAAAATCTGGAGTAAGGTTAAAATGATCACTGTGTTAGCCAGTGTTGCTGCAGAAAAATCTTCCAAATGTCAATATCTTTCAATAGCAATGTTGTTTCTGGCTTATGTTTTATAAGAATTGGTGATTGGCTTGGGCTTGCCCTTACTGCTTCTCTCATCTACCTGCCTTCTTTGTTATGAGGTAAAAGCTCAATCTGGAACATACTATTTTCACAGAAAAAAAAAAGAACACATGAACTATTGAAACTACATGAAGGTTCTTAAGTAATCTACAATGAATTGGAATGCTGTCATTTTCACACTGCCTCTATCAGCAAAAGTGAGTCACATGATTTAATCTGATGATGACAGAACCAGGAGGTTCACCCATCTCACACAAATAAATCCATATTATGAGGCAAGGGTCAATATTTTTCTTGTAAGGTTATAACTGGAGAAACTTGTTTAGTTTTTTTAAAAATTTCAATATATTTAGGGGTAGAAGTGGTTTTTGGTTACATGAATGAATTGTATACTGGTGAAATCTAGGAATTTAGTGCGCCCATCACCTAAGTAATATACATTGCACCCAATGGAGAGTTTTTCATCCCTTGTCTCCCTCTTATCTATACCCCTAGGATTCTCCATTGTACATTATGGCATTCTTTTTTTTTTTTTTTTTTTTTTTTTTTTTGAGACAGCCTCACTCTGTTTCCCAGGCTGGAGTGCAGTGGCACTATCTCAGCTCACTGCAATCTTTACCTTCCGGGTTCAAGCGATTCTCCTGCCTCAGCCTCCCGAGCAGCTGGGATACAGATGTATACCACCACCCGCTAGCTAATTTTTGTATCATCATTATTATTTTTTTTAGTAGAGATGTGTTTTCGCCATGTTGGCCAGGCTGGTCTCGAATTCCTGACCTCAGGCGATCCATCCACCTCAATTTCCCAAAGTGCTGGGATTACAGGAGTGAGCCACTGTGCCCAGCCATTATACCATTCTATATGTTTTTGTGTATACATAGCTTTGCTCCCACTTATAAGTGAAAACAGATGGTGTTGGTTTTCCATTCCTGAGTTACTTCACTTAGAAAAATGGTCTGCAGTTCCATCCAAGTTGGTGCAAAACACATTATTTTATTCTTCTTTATGGCTGAGTAGTATTCCATGGAATATTAGTTATACTACATACATATATACATATATTTGTGTATACACACACACACATATACATACATATATATATAAACTTACATGTACAGGTGTCTTTTTGATAAAGTGACTTCTTTTTCTTTGGGTAGAAACACAGTGGTGAGATTGCTAGATTGAATGGTAGAGCTAATACTTCTAGTTCTTTGAGAAATCTCCATACGGTTTTCCATAGAGGTTGTACTAATTTACATTCTCACCAGCAGTGTATAACTGTTTCTTTTTTTAAAATCACACTCATGCCAACATCTATTACGTTTTGTTTCTGTTTTTGTTTTACTTTCTAATTATGGCCATTCTGGGTGGTGTAAAGTGACATCTCATTGTGGTTTTAATTCGCATTTCTCTGACGATTAGTGGTATTCAGAGTTTTTCGTATGTTTCTTGGTCATTTGTATATCTTCTTTTTAGAAATGCCTATTTATGTCCTTTGCCTCCTTTCCAATGAGATCATTTGGATTTTTCCTTGCTGATTTCAGCTTCTTGTGGATTCTGGATACTAGTTTTCTGTCACATGCATAATTTGCAAATATATTCTCCCATTGTGTAGGTTGTCTATTTACTCTGATGCCTATTTATTTGCTGTGCAGGAGCTTTTTAGTTTAATTAAGTCCCATTTATTTATTTTTATTTCCATTGAATTTGCTTCTGGGGTCTTAGTCAAAATTTTTTTGACTCAGCCAACATCCAGAAGAGTATTACCTAGGTTTTCTTCCAGAATTTTTATGGTTTCAGGTCTAAGATTTAAATCTGTAATCTATCTTGAGTTAATTTTTGTATATATTGAGAGATAGAGATCCAATTTTATTCTTCTACATGTGGCTATTCAATTTTCCCAGTATCATTTATTAAATTTCTTCAATTTATGATTTGTATGCTTTGTCAAAGATATGTTGGTTTTAAGTATTTGCCTTTATTTCTGGGTTGTCTATTCTGTTCCATTGTTCTATGCATATTTTTATCCAGTACCATGCTGTTTTGGTTAATATAGCTTTGTAGTATAATTTGAAATTGGGTAATGTGATGCCTCCAAATTATTTTCTTTTTGCTTAAGATTGCTTTGGCTATCTGTGGTCTTTTTTTGGGTTCTATATGAATTTTACAATAGTTTTTTTATAATCTGTGAATAGGTATGTTGGTATTCTGATAGGAATTGCATTGAATCTATAGATTGCTTTAGGCAGTACAATAACTTTTATATTGAGTCTTCTAAATCATGAGCATGAGTTATATTTCCAGTTTTGTGTGTCATCTATGATTTATTTCAGCAACGTTTTCTAGTTTTCCTTGTAGAGATCTTCCATCTCTTTTGTTAAGTATCTTTTTTAGGTATTTTTGTAGCTTTTATAAATGGGATTGAGTTTTTGATTTGATTCTCAGCTTGGTCACTGATGATGTATAGCAGTGCTACTGATTCATGTACATTGGTTTTATAACCTGAGACATTACTGAATTCACTTTTTAGACCTAGAAGCCTTTTGGAGGAGACTTTAGAGTTTTCTAGGTATAAGATCATATTATCAGAAAAAAGAGATAATTTGACCTCTTTTCCAAATTTAGATGTCCTTTATTTTTTAGTCTTCCCTGATTGCTCTTGCTAGGGGGAAACTAATTTAATTTACAATGCTCCATGCAATTGATTACAAATTTTCATTTCTCTTTCTGTGTACATAGTGTATTTATTTCCTAACCAAAGAAAACACCAACAAATTTTCATCAAGTCACAGCACCAGACTCAAAGTGTCCTGATAGTCCCTACTTCAGGTATTAATATGTTTTTTCTTTATCAAGAAACCTATAGAATAACAATAGGCTATTTACCCCTTGTACACAACAAATATTACTAAAGTGTCACAGGATAACTTTTTTAAAATCCCATTTTGAAAGGGAAGAATGGGAAAAAGCATGTATGGATTCCAGATATTCTAAAATCCCACGGGACAGATATTGGCTTCCATCCTGAAGAGTTGGAAATATTCCTTGGTTAGATATCCTAATCTAACTCCCTTCCAAGGATTTGTCCCACAGTCCATTATTTTTCATCACTTTTCAATCCAGACTTTTGAAGGTTTTATTTTTTTATTACTTAGCTGCATCTGCGGTAGCTTTTGGTTAATATTTTCTTCTGGAGACTTAACAAATTATTTCTCCTGTTTTCTACCTATAGAAGCTAGGGGGACCAGACTTACTTTAGATCTGAAAAGTCACAGTCTCAATTAGTAAAAATGAAATTAGTTTTTCTGTCAGTAAAACTTACTAAAACATTTAGTCAACTTTTCTCTGTTGCCAGTCAGCTTTATAAGTCAATAACTATACCAACAGTAATTGTTAGGGCTTGCTTCTCTCTGGTTTTAATTGTCAGCATTTTGAATTCATCAGGCTATTTTCTTCTTTCTGTTTATAAAGGCAATACACTGCTAGTTGCCTCAGTAAACATGTATTAGATAAATGAATAATGAACAATCAAACCTGACAAAAACAAGCAATGGGGAAAGGAATCCCTGTTTAATAAATGGTGTTGGGAAAACTGGCTAGCCATGTGCAGAGAGCAGAAACTGGACCCCTTCCTGACACCTTACACTAAAATTAACTCTAGATAGATTAGAGACTTAAACATAAGACCTAACACCATACAAACCCTAGAAGAAAACCTAGGCAAAACCATTCAGGACATAGGCATAGACAAGGACTTCATGACTAAAACACCAAAAGCATTGGCAACAAAAGCCAAAATAGACAAATGGGATCTAATTAAACTCCAGAGCTTCTGCACAGCCAAGGAAAGAATCATTAGAGTGAACCAGCAACCAACAAAATAGGAAAAAATTTTTGCAATCTACACATCTGACAAAGGACTTATATCCAAAATCTACAAAGAACTAAAAGAGATTTACAAGAAACAAACAAACAAACCCCTTCAAAAGTGGGCAAAGGATATGAACAGACACTTTTCAAAATAAGACATATATGAGGCCAACAAACATACGAAAAAATGCTCATCATCACTGGTCATTAGAGAAATGCAAATCAAAACTACATTGAGATGCCATCTCATGCCAGTTAGAAAGGCGATCATTAAAAAATCTGGAGTCAACAGATGCTGTAGAGGATGTGGAGAAATAGGAACACTTTTACACTGTTGGTAAGAGTGTAAATTAGTGCAACCATTGTGGAAGACAGTGTGTCAATTCCTCAAGGACTTAGAAATAGAAATTTTATTTAACCCAGCAATCCCATTACTGGGAATATATACAAAGGATTATAAATCATTCTACTATAAGGACACTTGCACACGAATGATCTTTGCAGCACAGTTTACAACAGCAAAAACCTGGAACCAACCCAAATGCCCATCAATGATAGACTGTATGGGGAAAATGTGGTACATATATACCATGGAATACTATGCAGCCAAAACAAAACAAAACAAAACAAAACGATGAGTTCATGTCCTTTGTAGGACATGGATGATCCTGGAAACCATCATTCTCAGCAAAATGACACAAGAACAGAAAATCAAACACTGCATGTTCTCACTCATAGGCCGGTGTTGAGCAATGAGAACACATGGACACAGGGAGGGGGAGCATCACACACTGAGGTCTGTGGAAGGGGGGGTCTAGGGGAGGGACAGTGGGGGGTAGGGAGTTGGGGAGGGAGTAACATGGGGAGAAATGCCAGATATAGGTGATGGGGATGGAGGCAGCAAACCACATCACCATGTATGTACCTATGCAACAATCCTGCATGTTCTTTGCATGTACCCCAGAACCTAAAATGCAATAAAATATATATATATATATAAAACTTAAAAAATTGTGAATAATTAATACTTATAAACTTGATTTAATAATACTAATAATCAAAAAATTGCAAGTTATTAAAACAATCAGATGTTCTTTTAAAAAATATATTATACCCAGTGGGGCGTGGTGTCTCACAACTGTAATCCCAGCACTTTGGAAGGCCGAGGTGGGCAGATCAAGTCAGGAGTTTGAGACCAGCTTGGTCAATATGGTGAAACCCCATCTCCATGAAAAATAAAAAAATCAGCCAGACTGGTGGCTTGCACCTGTAGTCCCAATTACTAGGGAGGCTGAAGCAGAAGAATCACTTGAACCCAAGAGGCGGAGGTTGCAATGAGCCAAAATCATGCCACTGCATTCCAGCCTGGGCATCTCAAAAAATATATATATTTATGTATATATATGTATGTGTGTATACATATATATGTATATATATGTAGGTATATATGTATGTATGTGTGTGTGTATATATATGAAATTCCCACTGTGGGCTAAAATACAGGGAAATGGGTAATCACTGTATATAAATTTATACAGACTTCCTAAAGGACAATTTAGCAATGAATATTAAAATTCCCCAAACTGTTACAGGTCCTTATATCTTGCCAACACAAGTTCAGAACATGTGGGAAAAATATGTAAACAGGGATATAAGTTACAACACTGGCTACATCTACAATAAGGAATTTGTTATATAAATAATGAAAAAATTATTTTAAATTATTATGCAGTCATTAAAACTGTCTTTCCCAAGATATATAACTTTAAATGTATAGTTATTTATATGCACATTTTATATGCATATGTATGTGTGTATGTCTGTATATGTACGTACATGTGTGTGTTATATATTTGCCATTTAAATCAGCATGTGCTGCAATGGAACCTCTGTTCCTTCAGACTTATGTGACACATTAGTGAATCTGAATCAGCGTCAGGCAAGGTAGAGTAATGCGAGAAAACAATTGGGAACATCCATGCAATTTTTTTATGGGAAGAATTTCAGTGAGGAAATGTCTCCTTGCATCTCCTTTCTTACTCATTTTCCTCAAATAAATTATATTTATTTCTGCTTTCAGGCCTTTGTTTACTACTTCTCTCTCAGGCAAATTTCATGTATTAGTCAGGGTTGTCCAGAGAAACAACAGGAGACACATGATAGATATATGAAACTATTTATTATAAGAAACTGGATCACACAATTATAGAGACTCAAAAGTCTCAAGATCCATTAACTGGTAAGCTGGAGACCCATTAGGGCAGATGTAGTTCTAGATCAAGCCTGAACCCTGAAAGCCTAGACAGCTAATGGCATAAGAGCCAGTCTGAAAGCCAGCAGACCCAAGAAGAGTCAATGTTTTAAGTCAAGTCTAAAGGCAGGAAAATACAGATATCCCAGCTCATGCACAAATGCAGAAGTAGTTTCCTCTTACTTGTGTGAGGATCAGTTTTTTAATCCTATGTGAACCTTAAGTTGGTTGGATAGAGGCCACCCACATTAAGGATGGCAAATTGCTTTACTCAGCCTAATCATTCAAGTGTTAATCACATCAAGAAGTACCCTCAGCAAACTGACACATAAGAACAGAAAACCAAACACCACGTTTTCACTCATAGGTGGGTGATAAACAATGAGAACACTTGGGCACAGAGAAGAGAAACAACACTCACTGGACTAGGTGGGGGGGTGGAGGGGGAGGGGAGGAGAGGAACAGTGTGTGTGGGTGGGGAGGATGGGGAGGGGATAACACCGGGAGAAATGCCTGATGTAGGTGACGCGGGGGATGGGGAGATGGAGACAGCAAACCATCATGACATGTATATACCTATGCAACAATCCTGCAAGATGCAGGATGTGCACATGTACCCCAGAGCCCAAACTACAATTAAAAAAAAAAGAAGCACCCTCAAAGACAGTATAATGTTTGACCAAATATCTGGGCACCCAATGGCCCAGTCAAGATTGCATATAAAATAAACCATCATATCTATTGATTTTCATCCTTGCCTTAAAATGTTTATATTTTTCAAAGATATAGATTCATTTCTACATAAATTTATTCCACCAGCATGTACTCATCATTTACTCTGAGAAATCACTGTCTAAACCCTGGGGGATGCCATGCTGAGGAGGATAGAGTCTGTCTTCAGGAAATTCTGACAAAAATAATTTTACTGAACAATAATGGTAAAAGGAGATAAAAACAGAATCAATGTATGCAAAGTGACAGAAGTAAGCACCAAATATGTTTATAAGAAGTAGAAGTTAGACCAAGTATGCTGAAGCATAAGATACCAAAAAGAAGAAGAGAGCTCATGGCAGAGAAGAGAGATTTGGGTTATATTGTAGAATATCTTAGTCATTAAGTCAAATTATTTGCTTGTATTATTATTAACAATGGAGAGTTATTGACAGCTTTAGTCATCATGGGCTAGATTAAACAATGGGAGCTACTAATGGATTATTGTGTATAGAAATACTTGATAGAGAAAATAATGGAGAGAAAAAAACTAACTAGAAGGTAAATGTCATAGACCAAATGAGAGATAATAAGTGCATTATAAACCTCCAGTGTTTGGTAAGAATGGATATTATTTAGGTAAACTTAGCAAGTCATAACAATATATTTTTAAATGGTAGGTGTGAGAGCAAAGGTTCAACTGTAATGTTTAAGTTACTGGGAGAAGAGGACTATTATCCTGAAACAAAGAAGTCATTATGGGTACCTACTGAATTGAGGACATAATATTTATTCTGAGCCACATTAAGTTCATTGTGCAAGTAATATATACAGGTAGACACGAAGTCTGTCTTTCAGATGGTAATCTTGACTATTCTATGACTTTAGTAGTCCATCCATGTGCACTTGTAAATTAGCTTTATACACGAATCCCTTTTCTCATTTCCCTGATCACAAACTGCCTGTTTTTCCTCACCTTTCTTCTCCCTTCTTTCAAAAGGCTTAGAAGACATTGACAACTAGCCCATGTCACTAAGTGATAATACACTTGACCTACTCCACCAACACCAATGTGGTTGCTTTTTAATGAGGGATTTTTGCATACACAATTGTTGTGTTTCAAGAGGCTGATGTCTCAGAATTTAACTTAGATAATCAGAAATTGTTAACAAGGACAGTATTTGGGGCATAGAATATTAGAGGGGTCTCTCAATGCCTATTGTACAACGTAGGATTCACCACTGTTTGATTTAATTAGGTATGATCTTTGTCATTATAAAGTTGACTCTAAGCTCCACAAAAAGATACATATTTTATGACTGTTTTGTTAAAACTCCAATTAATGTTTTTGTAATAAATCAACTTATTCTTTATCTAAGAAGCTTGAAATAATTTTATTGGCTTCTGTTTATCTTATAAATCAGCTCATTAATTAAATCCTAATCCTAAGTGTGGAAAGACAGATTTATTTTGTTTAAAAAAACTATGTACAGCATTAATTCAATTTTGTAAAAGCTGTGCATGCATATATATTTGGAAGGATGGCCAAAGAAATATTAAAATTGGTAACCTCTGAGCAGTAAGATTAAATGTGATTTCAAATTTATTCTTTTTCCTTTGTTGTATTGTTCAAATTATCCATAATGAACATGTATTACTTTTATAATCTGAAAAAAAAATTCATAGAAAGTAAAAGGGTTATTCATCACATAATACATTTATGGAGTAGAATTCACTTGGCCTTAAAGGTATACAAAATTCCCACCCCAAAGACAGCCGGGGAAGGAACATATCAGTGCCAACACAGCAACCTCAGACTTCTGTGTAGATTGGGGCCATTGTACAGTAGCATTACCCTCACAACGACCTGCTCAGTCTCTCGTGGCAACTATTGAATTCTGACTGAGGCTGCTCCTGTTCATTCTCTTGCCTACTAGCATAAGTCACTTGGTTGGGCACAGCTTAATTCTTGACTATGGATTTTGTGAACTCCTCTTATAAAATGGTACAATTACTGCAGGTCATGAACATCAAATGCCACTAACACTTCCAGCTGTGACCACGGAATAGCCTCCCAACAGAAGTATTGCAACATGGTAATAATAACATCCCAGCTGTAGCCACAATCACCGAAATCACTGACAGTGTCAATAATGTATAAAACCCCATGGAAACTCAACTGTACTTGCCAAAAGGCATTCATCAATTTCACTGCCTTTTATCTACCATTTAAAATGGCCTGGTTTTAGTGTTAGGGTTTTTAAAATAAATGACTAGGGTAAATAGGCCCTGGCTGAATTGCTCACTATCTGCTATGAATTGCTTCTCTAAATGTTGAGGACGTGAAGTTCAGCCTTAACCACTCAAGTACATTCTGTAACCACTACATGTTAGGTGATGGGATGTGAGCAAAGACAGTTGAGTATCCAGAGAGGTGAAATGTACTAAGCCCCTTTACAGCTTAATTTCATTTAAAACATTGTCAAGGACATGTGAAAATACAGGAGAAGGAATTGCTTTGATTTCTCGGAAGCCACTCAGCTTTTAGGAAGATGTAAGAGAGTGAAAATGTGGAAAGACTGAAGAGAAAGGTCTATTTAACTGGTGCTAGGAATAATAAACTGTAACAATCACTATACTTTACCATAGTGTTTTCCCTTATTTGCTCAAATACTCTGCAGAGGAGATAAAACAATTGCTTGTACCATTTGAGAAAACTTAAATTACTGTAAGTGAAGATAGGAAAACCTAAAACAGAAATAAAAGAAAGAATTATTGGTTGTATAAAGGAATTATCAAATATCATATTCTTTTAATATATTGGTCATTATAATTATTGTAACTTGAATTTGTATGATTATTTAGCTTGTCATAGCTCTTTCGAATATGTTGCTCCATTGATAATTCACCAGAATTCTGTTAAGTTTTATTATCCCCATGTATTACATATAGTAATACAGATCTCAGAGAGGCTAGAATATATCTGGTATCACATGGCTTGTTAGAAGCAAAATGAGCACAAAAACATTGATATTCTGTCACATCGACTGCTCTCATCTACAAAATTCTACCTCTCCTTGACTCTGTGCTCTTTGTTGTAGATAAATACCTATCAAACTTCAGAAAACCTGTATTTTGTAAACTCATGTTTTAGGATGTGAATGCCTTCAAATAATTTTCTCTCCTCTGAGCAGAAGAGTATAACTTTGGGCTAACCAGGACAAATCTCCCAAGAGCCAGGTAAAGGCCCTTCCAAAGTGGCAGAAAATAAGAAATAATATATAGATACATTCTCTCTGAAAATAAAAGCATATGTAAACGAAACTATAGTGAATATATAGGTGGACTGACCATGTTTTTATTTTTTTTAAATTTTTTGTAAAAATTTACTGATCAATTTGAATAATAATTTAATAATTACTTTGTCACTGTTGAGGATTTAATGGGGAGCAAGGTAGATTTGGTCATGCTCTAGCTTTACAATTATAAGAAGAGATAGAAACGTAAATATACAAATAAATATATCAAATTTGACAAGTTATATGAAGAAAACTGGATTTAATGATGAAGGTAAAAAGCATAACTTATAAGAGAAGTCAAATAATATATCTGTGAAAAGGTGGCATTAAAGACACGATAAAAAGCATTTATTTACCTGAGTAATAAATGGAGTATTTACAATGAAGAACATAAATTTCCAATGCAAATATAAGTGATTTTCAAATATTGAAAGTCACCTAGATACAGTACAAAGTTTTAAAAAGTCTGTTACAGGAACTAAAATTACTTGATCAAAATGCTCCACTGGGACATTATGAATGAAGGGGTAAATTCTGCTGAATGTAAGATTGTCAGAATATGAAGAGGTGAAAAACAGAAACAGTATCGTTACACCGCTTTTAACAGCCTCCACTGCCAATGAATGGGACTAAAATTGTATTTCAGTTGAAAGCTTTATATGTTATTTTCATCCTGGAGATATTATTTCACAGCCTTTCAAGTGTGTTACTTTTTGTTATATTGTGTCTTAAAAAGGTGTCAGGAGGAATACACAATGTATTCTAAAAGGAAAGAGAATTACGACATATCACTCATGAGTGTGTTACTCATCCCTGAATTATTAATAACCAAAGAGATAAAATTGTTCATTAATTTAAAACTCACCAATTTTTACAATGTTCAAATGTTCATGTAAGTGAATAACCTAATACTTGATATGATTTAGTTAGAAAAACTTCTGTTATAAAGTTTTAAATATGCCATTTTCTAGAACTACCGTAAATCCAAAGCTGATATGAGCTAGGCTAATTATATTACCCATTTTCCTTAATATTTTTATGTTATTTGTTTTCTTACAGCAAATTTCGTTATACTATCTAACATTAAGCCCTGATCACTGTCTAACCAACACGGCAGATTCCAATAGCTGAAATAAGCCAGAAAGTTTTTTCTTACTGGAGTTGTGCAAAGATGAAAAGACTGTCTTGCAAAGTTGAGATTTTCCACCCTGGATGTTTTTATGTAAAGAATGAATACTCATAGGTCAGGGAATGAAGGTTATATTCTTCATGCTTTAAATTTTTTTCTATAATCCTATGACCTAAGATGAGTCTGTCTGAAATTATGACACCGGTTAGAAAAAGAAACAATGAGTTCAAATACTTTGAACCACTTTTGAACACCATGCTGATATAATTGTTTATTCACAAAATTCAATTAAGTAAAATCTTGATGGTTTTAATATGATATCATGGTTTTAATATGATATTTTAATTAATAAAGAGTAAGATAGACTAAATAAATCTCATCTTTAATTATTTGCAATAACCAGTACATGCATTTGCTTCTGAGATAAGTTATGCCAGGCAATCAAGAGTCAAGAAAAGCAGAAAGACTGACAGTAGGAAGCTTAGTTTACTTTTACCTCTATAATTTATTAGCTCTGCAATTTTGTACATTTCTTTAACCTCTCTGGGCCTCACTTTCTGTACTTAGATATGAGTTGGAGTTAAATGATTTCTAAATTCATTATAACAATGTGATTCTCCAAGGGAGAGTATAGTCCTTTAATAAAAAGCAAAAGGGCCGGCCGCTGTGGCTCATGCCTGAAATCCTAGCACTTCGGGAGGCCGAGACAGGCAGATTATCTGAGGTAAGGGGTTCAGGACCAGCCTCGCCAACATGGTGAAACCCAGTCTCCACTAAAAATACAAAAATTAGCCAAGCGTGATGGCGCTGCCTGTAATCCCAGCTACTCCAGAGGCTGAGAAGGGGGGAATCACTTGAATCCAGGAGGCGGAGGTTACCTTGAGCCAAGATCGCGCCACTACACACCAGCCTGGGCGACAGAGTGAGACTCCATCTCATAATAATAATAATAATAAGCAACAAGAAAAAAAAAACAACTTTTTATATGTTATTTTCACCTTGATTGATTTGATTTCTCTGCTTATAGCTTGAAATGCTTTGTCAGTTTGATGTACTGGTTAGGGATGTGGATTCTGCAGACTACCTGGGGTTGAATCCTTGCTCTGTCATGAACTAGATGTGTAATCTAGTACGTTTTTTAATTTCTCTACACCTCAGTTTTCTGACTGTAGGGAATAATGATGAAATGCATAAATTGTCATGGAGACTGAATTTGCACATGTAAAAATGCTTGAATGGCTTCTTACACATAGCATTCAATAAATACTCAGTATTTTTATCTTGTTCAATATTTTATTCACTTTACATTTGACCTCATTTTGGGATAAGAACAATATAATAATGGAGTTACAAGTCTATGTCTTCTTAAAAGCACTACCTTATATTAATGTGCCTGTACAGAAGAGATGATAGTTGTATATAAAAGGAGGTTTAGGATACTTTTCAAAATAAAAGCATGTCAACTGGTAGAATTGTAAAAGTTGATTGTCTATGCTTCACTTTGTGATTTTTTAATATAAAAATTTGGCGTTTTTTCTTTGATTGATATAATAGATTTCCTTAATTTTGAATATATACCCAGAAATGAACCTAAACATACAGTATAAAGTATATTTAAAATATAGCAGGAAATATTGCCTAGAATAATAGCTCTACCTATTGATTGATCTATATTTGAATCAAACATCATTTCAGGTTTTATAATTGCTAATGAAAAGAGGATTTTTCCAAAAGTCACAACTTAGAAACATACTTCAAATTGCTTTCCCTGGTCACATGCCATAGTTTCCACAAACACCACACCATTAAATCATTTAAATAATTCAGCACTTTTGGGTATCTAAAAGAGATGCATCAAAGTGGCAACTTTCTCCAAACATCTTAAATATGTCTTCTTTTATTCTTGCTTTCTTTTCTGATCTGGATCTGGCTGCCAATGCACATGAAAGAAATTACAAAAGCTTCTCAGTCACTGCGACTCACGTTCCTTTTGCACTACAGCATTTGTCATTGCCAAAACAGCAGAGTTTAATTAAGTGTTGTGAGCAGCCTAGTGAGAAACACACTTTAAATTAAACCTCTGTACATGCAGCTATTGGTTCTTTACCTCCTGAACAATCAGCGGGGTGTTAGGCATAAATTCCGTCTCTCAAGGGAAACGTAGCACCATGCACCTCTAGCAATTCATAAATGATCCTGCTTTCTCAGAACCATATCTTATTAAAGCACATTTAATTATTTCTAAGTTTTAAACACCGATAGATGAAGGCGATAATTAATGTGCCTACCACTAAACATTTTATTTACTCTTGATATATTAATGGTATTATCAAGAAAATATGCTACAGTTTCAGGTTTAACAAAATTACATGGCAAATTATCTTTTGATGCATCAAGCAGTCGTTAATATAATGGAATAAATTAACACCTCAGTAGTAATGGATGGGCAAAGAAAGTAAGCATTTTAATTTTCAGAATGTTTTTGCAATTATACATTTCAGAAGACAGTTAAACCAATGATCCAAGTGTTTGGAATTTTAGAAACAAAAGAACAAAAACAGAAACAAAGAACAATTTAGAAGAGTTACTTGTGGGCTTTGGGTTTCTTATACACAAGAGATGTATCAGTGTAACTGATTTCATAACAGCAAAGTTCTGGTATAAGGTTTGTATGAAAAAATATTGTTTCTGAAAATTATATTTTGATGTGCTCAGTCACCCAAACCTTCAAATTTATATTTTTGCCTAAAATAAAAAAAATTAGCATGTATATTTTATATACATTTTATTAAATACAGTCTTATAAAATAATGGTGATTTTTTTTTCCAAACTGGACAGGCTATCAGAGCAAGTAAACAGTCAGGATAGATGACTACATTCATAAAATATTCTTGACTTGTTCAACAATACCATGGGGCAATTTCACACTCTGAAAGACATTCTCAGTGCAGGCCTTCTATACAAGGATGCAAAAAAGATGAAAAGATGATCTATTATTCACTAGAATTAGGCACACATATTTATCTGTTCTCCATTAATCTGCCTCCTGTATCTTCCATGTTTGTAAATTTTGATAAAGTTGATGCTGCTACATGCTGTCCATTGATTTGAAAGTTCTTGCATAGGAACTTTTGAAACAAAGGAAAAAATGAAAAGATAACAGCAATATTACCTTTCATACACTTATTTATCTATAGTTTTACCTAGAAGATTCATCTCTAAAATCGCTGTTAACTCTGTGATTTTAGTCTTCATCCGTGCTGCTTACAAGTAGGTAAAGTAGATTTCAGTGATTATCCTTAAATATGCAAGGGATACACACACACACTAGTACTCACTTGAAACCAGCTTGAAATTTAAAATATTTCTGGATTAAAGTACCTTGCAGGATATTAATTGACTTAATTTTATGTAATTTATCTTAGCAACCTGTAGTCTTTAATTAAAATTAATAGATTTGTATATGTTATTTTACCTTTTTGATGAGGGCTTCAAAGAAAATATATATGTTTAATTATTTTAGGAATATATCCTAATATACATGCTAATAATTAATGCAGTTCTTGTAAAATAGTTAATGATTATTGACATCAATAGATCTGAATGAATTGATAACTTCACATATTTCTATTATATATCATTTCTCCAGTCTTCTCAAAGCTGTACATGTAGTTTCCCCCCCACATGGCTATTTATCCTTTCTTCCACTTTCTTTACATTCTCCATTTCCTCCACTTTGTTTATTCTCCAGTATTCTCACTTTTATTGCAATTTGGAATAACAGTAAGAAACAAAGCCATAGCACAACAATCTGATTTGAAACATACAAAATTAAAGAACAAGGGTAATTTAGGGAAGTTGTAGGTCAATTTGTTTAACGAATGACAAACTCTGCTCAAAAATATTTTCCTTTCACATTCCTAAATTATTTCACTTGCTGGTTTTACACAAGTGAACATTTCACCAATGAGAGATTAATTTGTTTTAATAAGCACTCTCTTTAAAAATGAAAATACCTCTGGGAATATTTAGTGACTAATACTTCTTACCCTTATATGAATTGGTTCAATTAGGCTGTGTCCCCTAACCTTCTAGTGGGTATCTGCTGCCCTGAGAGAATGGGGGTTTGGATGGTAAAAAATACATAGTCATTAATCCTAAAGCTTATCATGGTTTGAAGAATAAGTTATAAAAGAGGGGAGAGAAAGTGTTTCCTGTCATTGTGCCCAAGAACTAAGATTCCAAACTAGATTTTCTTGGTTTAAATTCCATATATACTGCATGTTAATGGTGTAAGACTGGACAATTTAATTAGCTGAAAGTGTCCTAGGTAAAATAGGGATGATAATAATATTTCCCATTACATAAGGTTGTTTTGAACATTAAATGAATAAACAATGGGTATACAATTTGCAGCACACGGAAAATTTTTAAAAGTGGTAGCTAATTCTATTTTACCTTTTTGGTGAGAAAATTATCAGGCAATCAAACATTAACATTCTTAAGTCAGATGAATTAAAGAGTTTTTCTAAATCCTTATCATCTGGGTCCTTTTCCAGCCTAGCTTCTAATGCAAAATTGTAATCGTTCCATGGCAAAACCTCTGCCTAGCATTATTCTGCAATTGCTTCTGCATGCAGCCTCAAGTAATTTGGTGTTTCTCCCTTCCTATTACTGCATTAGCTCCAACTCTTGCCTCAAGCCTGGTTTTTGCCTTTTTTATAATATGTACCTTAAGGAATCTCTCAGCTTCAGTGTTAGATACTGACAATAGAGTTG
This sequence comes from Ateles fusciceps, assembly GCA_036589455.1. Taxonomy (NCBI): domain Eukaryota; kingdom Metazoa; phylum Chordata; class Mammalia; order Primates; family Atelidae; genus Ateles; species Ateles fusciceps. Next base: position 7,119,492 of record JAZHEH010001266.1, on the reverse strand, counting down.
GCAAAAGCTGCAGCAGGGACATAGAGATCAGATGAGTTTAGAATTGATAGGAGTTAGAAGGTTGGAGAAATTCAGGGTTCAAAACAGAAAATTTCAAGACCCAGAACCTGAAATCAGTAACCTGAAGTATTTCTGTCTCAAAGATAGCACTAAAATATTTAGGGTACCTGGATACATGGATAAATGTGAGCTAAGCTTAAGCCCTAATCCAAGTTTTGAAAAATATACAATCGTTCAAAACAAATAGTGTGCTAATAAAATTTTAGTATAAAATTTACATCTGAGAAGTGCTATAATTTAAAGGACAAAGTCCCAAACACTAATGTTGGAAGAATTGGTTTAACAAACATAGAACAGAAAGTTCAATAAAGTAGAGCAATGGAGATATGAGCAAATTAATGAGTAAACTATTGTAAGTTGTCGTTTTCAACCAAGAGTCAGTCTAACAAATCAGAAACTATTGTTCAATATTCTGCATCATAATTTTCCATAATTTCAACTTTCTAGTCAATCATATGAAATCCTCTAACAAAAAATATTCTGACACAAATTTGCTTTATTTTCTTTTCAATATTCCTTTATTATTATGATTTTGTTATTTGAAGCCAGTGAAATCAGTTACTTGATATAAGAAAAAAAAAAAGTAAAAAAAATAATGGCCACCACTTGATTTTGCTACATGGTACCCACTCCCTGGAGTAGCAAATGATAAGAGATGGATGAGTTCTATTCACACATATTACTATATTTATAAAACCTATATAAATAGAAATTTATGTTCAAAATGTTTTAACAAAAATTAAACTTTAATACTTTTCCTTTTTCTCTGCAATTTGCTTTAAGAAATTACTACATATTTCATGGACATTGTGCTAGATTATTGCATAGACTCTCATTCACAGGGCTGTAACAAAATTTATTCAAATATTTTTTCCTTTTTAAAAAGCATTCCAAATAATTTCAGTTTGGGGCATTTCAAAAACAAAACAAAAAAATGTTGTCTTTCTATAGGAGAGATTTTCTAAAGGTTATTAAGAAAAACTATTGCCATTTTCAGTTGAGATAAATACTATCACTTCAGTTTTCTAAAAGTTTATAATAATTCATATTCTCTCTGGTAGAATAGAGAGTTTCCAATTCCCCCACACCATTCCCAAGACTGGCTTTGAAACAGTAGTTAAGGCAGCTTCTATTTACTGATCTAAATATATCAAAGGATATGTTAAACAATTCTGCTGAACTCATTGCCATGCAATATCTGACCTTGCTTGAAATTATAAACAAATTTCTGAAGTATTTTAATTTATCTCACTCTAAAGAGAAAACAAAAACACTCATCTGCTGAATCTCCCTGGAATGAGGTAGCCAGTGAGACAGGAGGGAATCAGGACAAAAAGTGGTTTTAGGGATTCTAATATTCTTTCATAATGTGCACTCTTCGTGTCTTATTTTTTCTAAGTAAAGTCACCTCCAAATTGTAAATCAATACTAAAATTTATGTATCTTATTCATATCATCAAAATGGCCATCTCGATCAGTATACAACACTGAGAGACTTTATATCTAACCATTCATTATTTTTGTTTCTCATCACAGAGATAAAAAACATGCTAAGAATGGTTTATGTTATATTTACACTAATTATCAAGAAGAAAATTTTACTTCTGCAAAATGGGGATGTTAATGTTAACCTGCACTTTTAATACTTGAACTAATCAATGATCACTAAAAATACAGTGTCATGTGTAAACTAGTTAATTTTGGGAAAAGATTATAACTAATATAAATGCAATGAAAATATCAGAGCAAATTGTATTTTTCCATAATATTGCCCTTATACAGTACAAATGTATAATTATAAATTGTTATCAAACAAAAATTTACAAACATCTCTTTGAGCCATATGAATTTTGACCATATAAGTTACTTAGTGGCTATTATGCTGTAAATTTAATATTTATATTTAGGATTGTTCTATAAAAAACAAATGCTATAACTTATCAGATGTTAACAATTTTTAGTATTTTGAAAAATTATATTTAAAAAACTATAAAATATTGGTTTTTCAAAAAGTTATATGTGTACATGTTTTTATTAAATGTATAATATATAATATGTATCATATATACATATATAATACTACATTATGATAACCTATTAAATAAATACCTATTAAGTACCTTTAGGTGTTTGTCCCTGGATCAGAGAGCTGAATAAAGCATGCTCTTTTGTTCAGAAACATACAGTAAGAAAACATGTAAAAAATAATTTTAATAAAATATGAAAAATGTTCTGATAGATATGATAGAATGATTTCATTAAGGGCTTCATTCTTTACTTTTCTCTGAATGCACATGACTTTGGAGTTTTCTTCATGAAAATGTAGTATATCCTCAACTCACATGACTTGTTTCGCCAATTGGATGATGTAGAGGTGACAATGTGTCATTTCTGAACCTAGGTCTTAAGAAGTTGTGGATATTTTCACTTATCCACATTTGTACCTCTACTGTTGTCATGAAGACTTATTCAGGCTAGTTTACTGTTAGATGGTGTGGCAAGAAATAGCAAAAATGAATCTCACTAGTCTTTCCAGTTGATGCTTGCCCACATTCCCTAACTACCATCTGACATTCAGAGACACAAACAAGTCTAGCCAAGACCAGCAGAGCTGTCTAGATGCCCTAATTTATTATCGTTGCCATTGAGGTTTAGTGTTTGTTATACAACATTATAATGGCAATGAGTAGCTTACGTAATGCCTAGAGAATAATTAAATATTCCTGTTAGTTGGGGTAAGAGGATAAAAAAAATTCATGAGGTAGATTAGGGAAAAGACAAGAGATTTCAAGTACTATGTACAATATTTCCAAAGCCATGACAATACCATATGGCTTATTGAGGAATAGGTAAATGGTTTCTTCAGGCATTGGGTATTTTGAGTCAAGGCTAGATTTATAGAAATTTTAAAAAGCATAGACATTTAGATTATGAGTCAAATATGACACAACAAATTAAAAAATTAGGAATAGGAGAAGCAACCAGATTTTCATTTTAGAAAGATCAGATTATCATTATCATTACATGAAATGCAATTGAACGTAAGCAAGGAGTACATTATAAGCCTCTATATTATTCCTCTATATGTAGACTAGATTTGGAAGTAAAGTAGCAACAGTAGAGCTAGAGAAATAGATGCAAGATAAAATGAGATAAAATGAACTGGAATTTTTATCTATTAAATAAAAAGTGAAAACCTGATTAAGTGATGCTTAGCTATTTATCTTCAGTAGCTGAGACAAAAAAAAATAAAAGGATGAGTTCTAGGGAAGGAAGAATCTTATATGTTCATGAAGTCTAAGAGAAGAAATTAGTGCATTCAGTTCTTGTACATGATGAAGGGTCCTGATACATTCAAGTTTACATGCCCATTGACTCTATAGATCTGGAGAAGACAAGGAGACCTGTGATCTGGATATAGATTAAAAAGTAGTCTACACATATAATAGTAGAAACCATGCACTTCTATAAGATTACTCAATAAATTGGAGAATAATGAAAATAAGTATATGATGGAAAATATAATGAAAAGATCTAAGTACTCAATAAGACCTTTCAAATGCCTTTATAAATTGACCCCCTGCAAGATATTGGGAGACAAAAAAAGACTGATTATTAATAGTTGTTTTACCTACCAAGTTGTAAAATGGTACTCTAATAACTGCACTATCCTATCCTTATGTATCACCATATACTCTGCAATGTTGAGAGTATAATTCAAATTTGGTGCTAAGTTATTTGTCTTCAGCATTCGCTGCTATCAGTTTTTGTTAGGGCAGGGTCTGCAGCTGTGAAGTAGAATAAAGTTACCTGAAAACCACACAAAGATTCAAGTGCACAGACTTCCTTCCATATAAGTTCACCTTAACTATTTAGTTAAAGCACCTCTTCTTGACTGGGCCCCCAAATTCACCTTCATTGTCTTTTCTTAGTTTGGTGTATTTATCGTGCAAGATCGAAAAATGTTTGATAATACATTTTAAACGTTTTAAATATTTTACATAAACTTTCCATGTTTCATCAGATTTCCTTTCCTATGCATTGGAGATTCAACCACTAGGCTCTGTTTTTTTTTAAAGACTAAATAGCCCCGCTGTTGTCAAGACCACTAGAGGGTATGTCAAGGAAGAGAGTATGAAATATTACAGTAATATGAATTTTGTTCATACACATTTATAGAAAAACAGAGGAAGCAACCAAATTATATAGAATTTGCCTATGACTTCTTAAAGGGATTTTTATTTATTGTATAAATATTGGCTTTCTAGTAGGCCAGTGGTTCTAAATAGGGTGAGGCTGTTTAGGAAATTTGTAAGGTTGTTTGTCATATTGATGGAGCAACATCACTGTCATTTGTGGATGAGAACCAGGGATGCTGAATACTCTATAATGCTCTCTGTTGCTCAGGGATTTTGCAAATACCACAGCCATTGTGCGGGCAAAAAGTACTTATAATGGGGAAAGGGGGTGGAATAGGTGAGGCACAGGGTATAATATGAGGTATTTAGGATGGCATCACTATTCTCTATGATACCATAATTTAAGACATTACATATTTGACTAACTACAAAGCTTTACAGTACAAAGATCGTATCTTAATAGATACAAATTAAAATAAAATTATTAGGAGGCCTAGGAATCCCAAGGAAGAAGATAAAGAAATCTAACTGTATTATAAATGTATGCAACAACCTTAAGGCAGAGGGTGGGGAGAACATGTGCTGACCTAGGTAACTTAGGAAATAAATGGAGTCTGTAAAGCAAAAGCCCAAAGAAAATTGCACAATTGCACTGAACTATAGTTGATATTTTTTCCTTTACAGGGGTACATGTTAACAATTCTAATACTGCTACACAAGTAGACTAAAATTAAATGATTATGTTAATGGATGATAGATGATCAGCTCCAGGTTTCTCATCGTTAGAGTGGAGGCCAGAATAATCTACATGATATGTGCTAACGAATTAGAGTTGAAGATATCACTCTGAACTCATCTTTAGCTTAATCTAGATGCAGATGATAATGTGTGTACACAGGATTGTTTTCTAAAGGCTCATATGATGTGAGGAAGCAGCTCAGAAGAGGAAAAATGAGCCAGGCATGGCTCTTCCTCAGGGATGCTTGACTTTCAGGGATGTGTCTATAGAATTCTCTTTGGTGGAGTGGAAATGCCTGACCCCTGTGCAGAGGGCTCTATACAGGGAAGTGACATGGAGAACTACAGGAACCTGGAGTCTGTGGCCAAAGGCAACCTCAATTGTAGCTCATTCTTAAGGAAACAGACAAACCACTTAGGAAAGAAACAATATGAATGTGATGTGTGTGGCAACATCTTTAATGAGAAGCAATATCTTGAAAGCCATCATAGATGTCACACTGGTAAGAAACCTTACAAGTGTAATGAGTGTGCCAAGACCTTCAGTCAGAAGTCATCCCTTACATGCCATTGTAGACTTTATACTAGAGAGACACTTTACAAATGTGAAAAATGTGAAAAAATGTTTCACTCACAAATCACACCTTGAAATGCATAAGATAATCCGTACTGGAGAGAAACCATACAAATGTATGGTTTGTGACAAGGCTTTTGCATGTAATTCATACCTGGAAAAACATACTAGAAATCACACGAGAGAGAAACCTTACAAGTGTAATGAGTGTGGCAAGACCTTCCATCAGATATCATATCTTGTATGCCATCGTAGACTTCATACTGAGTGTGTGTGAGTGTGTGTGTGTGTGTGTGTGTGTGTAGACAGAGGATTAGTATATACATTATAACTTCTGTTTTGTCATTTGAGAGTGCCTAGAAACAATGGCATCCCAATAGCAATGAATGTGCCTAGTATCCTCATAGTCGTTTCTAAAACCTTTCTTCACCTGAAAGGAACCAGGGTTCCTAGGAGAAGCGGCTGATTCTGGGACTAAGCAAAAACTATATACAATGAGCCTGGAGCATATTGTAGTACCAGAAATTAAGAAAAGGCTCAGAAAACAAAATAGAACAAAATCCTGCACTGATGGGAGTATGACAAAGGAACATAGGTACCAAATAAAGGAGCTCCCAATGACCAAAGCTGGAGCAATTTGAGCAGCAAAATAAAGTAGTATGAAATTACAACCCAAAATATAAAATTAGTATCATTGTGCTCATATTGATATACATAAGTAATTGAATAGTTAAATCAGTGGGGGAGAAAAGGCAAATAAACCATGAAGGAGAATTTCTTTCTTTCTTTCTTTCCCTTTTTTTTTTTTTGAGATGGATTCTTGTTTTATCACCCAGGCAGGAGTACAGTGGTGTGATCTCAACTCACTGCAACCTCCTCCTCCCGGGTTCAAGCAATTCTTCTGCCTCAGCCTCCCGAGTAGCTAGCACTACAGGTGCACGCCACCACACCCCAGCTAATTTTTGTATTTTCAGTGGAGACAGGGTTTTGCCACATTGGCCAGGCTGGTCCTGAACTCCTGACCTTTTGATCTGCCTGCCTTGGTCTCCCAACGTGCTGGGATTACAGATATGAGCCACCGGCACCCGGCCCAAAATTTCAAATAATTGACGTAAATACTTCACCCTTGAAAATGAGGAGCATAAGTCTGTGCTCTTTAAGTGTAGATTGTACATAGTGACTTCCTTCTAAAGAAGACACTATGGAAAGGGGGTTAAGTGGATGAGTAACTTTACAGTGGAGAAAGCTAATTGTCTCTTAGTCAGATGATTACAGTCAATATCAAGAATGATAAATCCTGTTGATAGCATGTACTTACGACATATTGTTCCCACCCCGAATATCTATAACCTTAATTAAATCATAAGGTGAACATAAGAAAAATTTCAGTAGAATGGCATCCTTCAATACTGACAAAATACAAAACTGTCAACATTGTCAAAAACAAAGTCTGAGAAATTGCCACAGTGAAGAGGAGTCTAAAAAGACAATTTAAATGTAATATGTTATCCTGGATGGGATCCTCGAATAGTAAAAGACACTAGAGAAAAACTAAGGAAATTTGAATAAACTACAGACTTCAGTTAACTACAATGTCTCAAAGTTGGTTTATTAATTGAAACAAATGTACCATACTAATGTAAGCATTAATGATATGGAAAATGGGTGAAGGGTCATATAAAAAAACTCCCTGTACTACCTTTTCAACTTTTCTGTAAATCTAAAAGTTTTCTTAAAAATAAAGCCTATTGAAGATACTTTTAATTATCAGAACCTAAAACATAATTCTGAGTTAAATTTAAACAAAAATTAGTTTTTCGAAGTTTGAATATGTTCTGGTTTCTTAAAGATAGCAAGTCTATGAATATTAAGGGAAGATTATGTTGTTTTGTTCAAAACATTATCTGAGTTGCACATCACTTTGTTAAATCACCAATAGTGATGTTGCTTGTGGCATTTGATTAGTTAATCTGAAGCACCTTCATCTATCTGCATTTTCAGTTGTCACATTCACAGTGATTCTATCATTATGATGATTTCCTTATGTTGACAAATGCCCAAGCATTTACATATTGAAATGAAAATATTTTCATAATGAATTATTTTTTTTAAATATTAGTGTGTTATGTTGATATTTTAATATGAGTCTAGGTAGAGGAGCAAAAATTTGGATTTTCTCTCAGACTATTAAATGCAGTACTACATTTCAGGGTACTCCTAACAAAATGTCCATTAAAATGAGGAGGTATGTCTAGAACTGAGCTCTGTGCTTAATGACAAACATATACAGTGGGAAAAGATGGCAGTAGAGATAATTAGATGATGAACTTATTTCTTTCCAAGAGACCATCAGTATATTAAGACCAGTATGCTATACAGGGTTTAGAAACTGTATCTAATAATGAATAATGTACAATTATTTTAAGTAACATAAAAGTCAACTAAGCATTAGGTAGGTTAAGTACTGCCCATTTGGAAAAACAAGTATCAGATTATAAAAGTTTAAATGTACAACAGAAATAATCAAATTTGGAGGTAATTATAATACAGTGTAATATGTTGGCTTGTATCATGTTTTTCCCCCTTCTGAGGAGAATCACTTACACCCTGACAACTTAGAGACAATTTTGAAAGACCTGTATAATTAGGAAGAAGTCTGCTGTGAGGTCATCTGGTACAGAGCTTCTTAAAAAGAAATGTGCATATGAATTTTCTAGAGCTCATGTAAAAATGCAGAATTGGGTTCAATAAGACTTGGGTGAGGCCCAAATTTCTTCATTCAGGTGATTCTGATGCTGCTGATAACAGGTTTGTTAATCACACTTAGAGGTACAATATGTCTATTGTGAGCAAAATGGATAGAAGTCTAATGTCAAAGAAGAGGTTTCACTGGATCACAATCTGCTCTGGGGAGGAGACAGGCACCACTCTAGGATATGGTGGTCAACATTATTTTTGTCAACAATTTATATGACAAAAGAACAAGGTGACAACGATAGCAATTTGCAGAGCAAGGACCTAGAACCTTTAAGAAAAGAAATTCAAACTGTCATTTACCAAGAGGAGCAATAAATAAGAAGTGACCAAAGATCAACAAGGGAATTTCTACAATGTCTTTAAAGATAGAAAAGTTCAGATTGGCAGAATGAGATCTTAGGGCCATGGTGGGTCACTATGTTGAAAGCACATTATGAGAAGCAGTGAAGCCAATAGGGTGCATGCGTAGCTGTCTAGATAAAACTGTGGAACTGCTCGTATCCCCAGAGCACAGACCATTGGCAGTGCAGCGTTCAGTTTTGAAGTTCACAACTGAAAACGCATGTGGAGGATGTAGGAGTGACTGAAAAGTGAATACTTAATAGGATAGCACTGGTAGCAGTGAGGCTGAAACAGAAAGTTATGACATAGTTAATTAAAATACAAGTGGAAATTTGTTTTAAAGCAACTGGACAAATCTAACACCCATGTAATTATTGTGGTTTTAATTATTGGCCCTCTTCCTTGTTCCTGGGAGCTTATACCAAGTTATTCATTCAAAGTCTGTGTCTGGAATGTCACTTCCCTCAATATTTGGTTGTCTCATTTCTCTGTTTCATTGAGGTCTATGATAAACTATCATACCCTCAGAGAGACTTTCTCTGACTATGCTACCTAAAATAATGCTCCCTTTTACTCACTCTTTTTTTTTATCATACTTTATCATTCATGGGTCCCCCTGATTTTACGTGTGTGGGTGTGTGTATACATCTCTACTTACTTATTTCTTTATTTTTTATTGGCTGTTTTCCCCACTTTAATACAAGTTATGACAGCTAGACATTGTGTTTTGCTCAGTCCAATCTCTTTTTCATCTAAGGGAGACTAACACGTAGCAGTTGTTCAATAAATTCTTGTTGACTAGTGAATAAGTGAATGCATCTGTGCTTTACTATTGACCAAATGATATTACAAGTTAATCGCAATATGAATTGTTGAAAGAATATGTCAAATAGTCATGGGATCTATCATCAGTGTACTTGTAGTAGAAGGACAAGTTTTAGTTAGGTCATAATTATTTAGCTGTCTAAAAGTAATTATGTCATTGACATTATTATTTTTTTTATTATGTAAAGAAAAAGTTTGACACCAGCAAAGCTGGGAGTGGCGAGAACTCTCAGGGTTATATATGATAATATTCCATGACAGGCCAAATTACAAACATGCACATATATTAGAAAGCTCTTTTCAGAGCAAGTGTTTCATATTTGAAGAATCCCTTGCTGTTCCTAGGCATAAGAGCTATATCCTAACTGCACTGCTGAATTTGGGCTTCCTGCTGGGAGCACAGCAAGTGCCCTCTTTGAGAGTGAGGAGGCTGAGAATCTCACACTAACAGGAATGAGTGCTTTGAAATTAACCGGTGTTTTGAAATTGATCTGGTAGGTAATAATCTTCTATATCTAACTTGTGATTTATTCTAATTTTAAATTTTTAACACATACCTTCTGAAACATAGATGACTTCTGTGGTTATGCAATCCTAGACCTAGCAACCACTTTGTAGATTACTCCCTTAGAAACTGACATACTTTTTGTGTTAGCCAAACAAATACAAACCTCCTATTGTATGTTTTGTATTTCAAATTTTATTAATATTTAAAGCTATATAATTAATAAATTCTCATAAATTGAGTACATCCATAAATACAGAGAGCAAATGTATGTATTAATTGTAATCTTATACAAATTTGCAGTCTTGTAAATATGATATTTTTTAAAATAAAAGATAAAAACTAAAAAATCCAAACAAATAAAACTAACTACTGAGAAACAGTCAAGCCTATTGCTGCTTTTCCAGAAATCTGTTTTATTTACTTATTGCTATCAATCTGTAAATGGTCATAGGTTTTCAGAATGATTTGTTGTTGTGTTTACTATTGCTTGCTTGTTTTGTAAATTTGCCTTACGTTGCTTCTTTTGTGAGAAGTGGGTTTACATCAAGTAATCTCCATCAGTCGATGGGTTCCAAAACATGAACTTGGCCTTTCATACAGGAACGTATGGATCTTTAGTAGCATGTTGTTAGCATTTCCCATTGAAGTAAAATCCTGACAACGACTCTAGCTAAGTTTCTCAAAGAGAGACCTCTCTGTTAATATGTTCAATCTTCAAAGGAAGTGATGGGTGAAGGAAAGAAACAAGTAAATCAAACTCATAAATGTCCAGTATATCAGTCTCAAAAGAAAGACTGAAGTATATTATATTTTTAGAACATAACCTATGTCTACTGCTCAGAAACGCAGCCAGGCTTGAATAGATGAAATGTATTTGAAAAGTCACTGTAAAAATCTGTATATTTACCACCAAGTGGAATGTTTTAACAAAGAATATGTTGACTAGATTCAGGGTCAGCTGTCATTTTACTAAGAGGAGCGATAAATAGAAAGTGACCCAAGAAGATCAAGAAGGAACTTTCCACAATAATGTGTCTTTAGAGATATAAAATGTTAAGATTGGCAGAATGAGACCTTAGGGCCGTGGTGACTGACTATGGCTAAAGCACATTGTGAAAAGCAGTGAAGTCAATGGGGTATATGCTTTGAAACCCATAGCTTAATAGAAATTACTTGATGTAAACCCACTTCTCACAAAAGAAGCAACAAGAAGGCAAACAATATCATGTAAGTAGATCTTTAAAAATGATAATAGATTATTTAAAAGTTCATTTCTTCATCACTGAGTGGTTCAGATGAGTTCCAATACATCCCAGAAATACGTCTTCTCTAAGGATCATCATCAAGTTGAAGCAACTAATGATTCTATTATATCAGAAAAAGGTGGGCGAAGGATATGAACAGACACTTTACAAAAGAAGACATACATGAAGCCAACAAACATATGAAAAAATGCTCATCATCACTGGTCATTAGAGAAATGCAAATCAAAACTACATTGAGATACCATCTCACGCCAGTTAGAATGGCGATCATTAAAAAATCTGGAGACAACAGATGCTGGAGAGGATGTGGAGAAATAGGAACGCTTTTACACTGTTGGTGGGAGTGTAAATTAGTTCAACCATTGTGGAAGACGGTGTGGCGATTCCTCAAGGACCTAGAAATAGAAATTCCATTTGATCCAGCAATCCCATTACTGGGTATATATCCAAAAGACTATAAATCGTTCTACTATAAGGACACATGCACACGAATGTTCATTGCAGCACAGTTTACAATAGCAAAGACCTGGAACCAACCCAAATGCCCATCGATGATAGACTGGACAGGGAAAATGTGGCACATATACACCATGGAATATTATGCAGCCATCAAAAACGATGAGTTCGTGTCCTTTGTAGGGACATGGATGAACCTGGAAACCATCATTCTCAGCAAACTGACACAAGAACAGAAAATCAAACACCGCATGTTCTCACTCATAGGCGGGTGTTGAACAATGGGAACACATGGACACAGGGAGGGGGAGTATCACACACTGGGGTCTGTCGGGGGAAAAAGGGGAGGGATAGTGGGGGGGTGGGGAGTTGGGGAGGGATAGCATGGGGAGAAGTGCCAGATATAGGTGATGGGGAGGAAGGCAGCAAATCACACTGCCATGTGTGTACCTATGCAACAATCTTCCATGTTCTTCACATGTACCCCCAAACCTAAAATGCAATAAAAAAAAAAGGAATGTAAAAATAAAAAAAATAATAAAAAAAAGAATAACCACAATAAAAAAAAAAAGAAAGAAAAAGGATGAGTTTTCTTCACCTAAATAACCAAACACAGCCAATCTATTAAAAGAATCATTTCATACAGTAAAAAAGGTAAATTTGTTTTCATTTAGACAAAGTAAAGAAAAAACACAGTCAATGGAATAACATTTTCATTATTAAGATGGCTTATTTGGTAACACAGATAAAAATATTTGGGATCCAGTTTCTTCAACCACAAATGTATATAGTCTATGCTTTTGATTCTTGTATTTAGAATGAGAGTTGTTGAAATATAAGTTAATATCTTGAGATAGAAACTATTATTATTATCATGGTGTTACTTTTACAAACATATTTATCAAAGAAATCATCAGAATAATCACCGTTTGTTTCAGTTATCTATTGTTGTGTAACAAACCACAACAAACTCCTAGTGACTTAAAGTAATAACTATTTATGTCCTGTTGACTTTGTATTTAGGGCTGGCTCAGCTGGGTAACTTTTTCTGCTTTTATCTTGTGTTACTCATGTGGGAGGAGTCACTGGAGGTTCAATTGGGGCTGGGGGGTTCAAGATGGCATCACTCATGAGTTTGGTGGTTAATGTGGGCCATTAGGTATGAGGTCTGCAATATCCTTCACATAACTCCTTTGACAGGATGGCACGGGTTTCATACAACATGGCAGTAGTGTTACAAGAACTTTTAAAGCCTTTTTAGACTTAGGCTCATAGTCACTTCCTCTCAATCCACTGGACAAAGCTGTTTAGTAGGCCAGCCCTGATTTAAGAGATTGAAAAATAGAATCACTCCTGATGAGAAGAACGGAAATGGATTTGTGGTTATGTTGAATCTTTTCAATTTCTATTTGCTTTAATAAAAAATGTTTAAATATTTTATTTTGGAAAATTTAAACTCAGGCCATAAAAAATGGGACACAGTATAATATTATTTATTTATTGTGTAGCACCTTGTGTGCTTCAAGCACTAAAAAGTGCTTGAAGAGTTTATTTGTTGGGAGGAAAATATATGGGAAAGGGTTGTTATTTAAAAACAGTACCTGGCTTGCAATTAATTAGGTGTGAGTTGATAATTTTTCAATAGCCTTAATGACAAATATTAATTTTACAATAGTATTTATCATAGAAAACTGAATTTTAATGACTCTACAACTATTTCTCACAAGTTTATGATAGGCTTTAATATTATATAAGGAAAACCTTCTGATTTTAATGTGCATATGAAGGATCTTGATATATAATACAACTTATTACACCCAAATCTTTGAAATTTACTATTGGACAACTGATGCAGTTGGTATCTGGACTGCATTTTGAGAATCACTGATTTAAGAAATATGCTAATCAGAAGACAATCCCCAGAAATGTAAGTAATAGGAACAGGAATTAAACGTGTTTTGACTGGTAGATGGTATATTGTTTAAGATATATCTCAGATAGTTAAATCTATTGCTATTATTATAAAAATCAGTCATATATATTTAAAAGCAATTCATGCTTTTGGTAAGAGATTAAGCTAAAATATACACACAATTCTCTCTAACTTTGTAAATATGATATTTGAGGGAATAATAATAAGAAACTGAAATTAGCTCAAGTTGTAAAAACTCAGTTTCCTATCACATGAATCACTTAAAACCAGGACTTTGTTTTATTTTCTGAGTTTCATTATTTGCTGATGAATAAATTATTATTTATGAAAGTTAGGGAGATAAAGTGGTAATTTTCGAAGACATAAATTATCAAATATAAAGAAGTCTCCAAGTTTAAGCAGATGCTATATCCACAAATACTCCCAATGAGTATAGGAATCAAAGTAGTCCGAGTTCAAGCCATGCTTATGACATGCCATATGGACTGCAACAAGCAAGTCCAGAAGCACAAATTAGAGAATGAAAAAATAAATAAAAGCTTTAAGTTGGAAATCCTCTAACTTTGATGGTTTTCATCTCCTCTGGGCTTCATGAACATTATTATAACATGTTAATTATCCCAGTGTTTGTGTTTACATTTAAATAGCAAATAGTGGTATTTCTTCCCACTTTTTAAATTTCATTTCATTATAATTAATAATCACCCAAAATATTTGCATTGCTATTCTTAATGTTCTTGGAAATTAACATAAATATCATCACGACTCAAAAGTTGTCAATCATTATCTTTTCTAGTTGTATTCCATTTATACATTGTATATGTAAGTTGATTTTCAGAAAGGCTTTATTTTCTGTGAAACAGAAATGCTGAGTCTGTAACCAAAACAGATATGCAGCGCTTTCATGCACATGAATATATTTAAATACAGCCTTAAATAGGTCATCCTCTCCAGATTTTGCATATTAGCGTTAGACGTTTCGCATGGCAGTCGAGTTCTTGGGAGACTTGAGGTTAAAAAATACACATAGCCGTTTACATGAACCTTAAACAAACTTGCAGCAGCATTTTTCTTTCAGTCGACTGACATTTTTCTTCATGTTTCGTCAGTTATATCTGAGTGATCAGACAGCCACTACACGTGGTACACCCACCAGGATTATTATCTAGACCAAAGGCCCAAAGCTCATTGTAGCAAGCATGTAATTCTTTACAATGTATGCCACGTTAACTGTGTTGGGTTATCTATTCAACAGCTGACTGAGCTGGGCTCTCAAGCTCTTCTCAACAACCATGTAAGAGCGATGACAATTGTACTACTTCATAACAGCTGCATGGAACTCTGACACACACTTCACAGCAACCAGTCATCTATATAAACCAATTTCAGGAGCAAAATTGCATGGTGCCTCCACTCTGTTATAAACACAATGATATCCATTCAAAGCTGATAAATGCACTACATTTCTCTGCAGCTTAAAAGAATAAGTTTCTTGCATCTGAGATTTCCTTTCTACAAATTGTTTTTTTTGTGTGTGTGTCCTAGCCATTAATTTAAAACTTTAGAAAGAACAAGACCATTTAGATTTTGAATACCTGTAAAATAAAGACATTTCAGTATTAACATTTTGGTTCTCCAACTAAATGCACTTGCACTATTTTTTGGAATATCTTTGCCAGACTTCTTAACTGATGACCTGAAGTGGAAAGCAAAAGGAAGAAGTAATTAAGGTTTAAAATACTTACCAATGCCATAGCAATTCACCAATTAATTATAGTATCTTTCCACAGGATTATACACAACACAATTCTTATTATTGAATAAAACATCTACAAGCAACCTGGAAATCGTTGTTAAAACTTAAATGTTAACTACTCTATGTTTGGTAAATAATAAATCTTTGGTAAATCTGTTAATAATTCCAATAGAGTCAAGTAAGATAAAGAGGTCACTCATATTTTTAAATACACTTTTGTATTACCAACACACATTTTTAAATAAAGCTTAAAAAGACATGGGTAAAAATTATGTATAGTTTCAGATAAAAAAGACAGACACCGAATTTTTTATGTTGGTATCAGTGGCGGATATATATTGCATATGTATGTATATATTATGAGGAAATGTGAGTACATATATACATACATATTATGAGTATATATATGTACATATATGCCATATAAATGTATATCTCATATATATCTATATATTATACACATATTCCATCATAATATATGTCTGTATATACTCACATATACTCGTAATATAAACATATATACATCATGAGTACATAGTCACAATCATTTCGGATATTAGAAAGTTTGTATATATATATATTTTTTTCATTCTCTTTATTCTAACAATTTTACAGGAAGTCAGAGGGAATAGAATATTTGAACAGAGAGAACAGCAAACACACTTCATAGGACACATATTTTAATAAATTATAATCTGTTAATATGTTAAAACTTAATTACAAAGGCAAATTCTGCTGTGTCTAGTGGAGTTTACTGCTGAACAAATGAAGGACCATATTATTGTACTACTTAAATTATATGATCTTATGGCATAATATTCAATAAGCGTCCGTTGTCAGTATGTTAACATACACTACCAGTGGACTTATAATTTCTGTCATTAGCTAATAACTTTACAACAATATTTTTAAATGATAAATGTTTGTTTTAGAAATGGGGTTTCATGTGAGCTTCACTGCTTTAACAAAGGTGTGAAAGCAAGTGATCTAATACATACGCTCTAACAAGGCTAAATGATTTTTTACAATAACATGTCAGGTTCTGCTTGTGTATCAATTATTTTTTTGTTATTCAATATCTCTGACTACTATGATCATCTTCAATAGGAAGAACTTAAGGCATTTGATGTTAAATGACTTTCTTAAGATGACATAGATAATTAAGTAACAGAACAAGGAGAAGGAACCTGGTTCCTCACCATTAATTCAGGGTTCTATCCACTGCACCATGCTTTCTTTAAGGGACTATTAATAATGAAAAATGGAGACCTAAAGAAACAAAGACACTTAATATTCAAGTAGAAAAATTAAGACAGACAATTATTTTCACTCCCAAGCAGCCAGTGTGTTTTCTACCATGGCAAGCATCTTTTCCCCAAAAAGTGATTAAGTAATTAATTTGAAGAAATATATTATTTTCCCATGGAATCCAATGGCTGGCAGATGGCTGGACCCCTCAAAAAACTGAACTCAAGAACTATGAAATCAAAACCGGCAAGTAGTCTTTCAGCCTTCTCTTTGTCTCTGGAGGTGGTTGTTGCATTAGCATATAATGGGTCTCCACATTAATGTTCAGGTTATATAGGACATTGGGAAAATAATACAAGTGGGGGAAGAAAATAGTAAAGCTAGATGACTTGAAACTCAAAAGAGGAGGGGAGTTTTCCGCAGGTGAAAAAGCAATCATCTAAATGTCCCCATCCCCCAGGAGTAATTATAAGAATGAGATTTACTTTGTTCCCAACAGGTAGATGGCTAGCTATTGCACAATGACAGGTTGGACATAGTTGCAATATCTGTTGCACACAGTTATTCACCTCTATGTGTTACACAGGCAAGACAAGGAGCAACTACACAGGTAAGACACGGGGAGTACAGTAATTCAAAAAGAGTAGGGCTCGTATTAAAGTTAAGGAGGTAGAAGAAATATTTCTTGAAAAAAATAAGACTGAAAGGGAGTTTTACAGTTAGAGGGAGAAAAGAGTTTGAGGAATTTAGAAAAAATGGTTGGGAAAAATGTGGGCAGTAGGTAGAAGAGTTAGAAAGAGCAACACAAAGAAGTATTGCAAAGATAATTACTGATGGGAGGGCTAACATTTTGGCCAATGGCCACAGATGGCAAGGATATACTTGAATTTATTGCCTTTGAGATTGTGAGCTTGTGTAAACTGGAAATTTTTAAAGGCTTGATGAAGCAAGCAGACTGTTCAGCATTCAAACAGATGGTTGTTCAGATAATGTTCTGCTTATTATTGAATAGAGCATCCTTTCATCTTCCCCCACCATGATTTTGCACAGACTAGAGAAACGTAGATGAGCTTGGGGGGAAATGGCCTTTTGCAGATGATTATTGCTGTGACTCTGTGGTGTACAGTAATCTCTTAAGTAACCCCGTGCCCCATTGCATTTTGTTTTGTGGTTGCTGTTCTCCATTGTTTATTTATTTGACTAGGTATTGTGTTTAAAAGTACATTGTGATACTAATACAAAATAGAAAAGGTTCAGAAGTATTTATAGTAAAAAAAAATTTCCCTCTTCCTATGATCTGCCAGTGCAGTGCATGTTGTGGAGGTGTTACATTCCACCGCCCATACTCTTCCCCTTGCAGGGATGAGACATTCATCCCCCACAGTTGCTGTAGAAATTGAGAGCTGAAAGCTCTCAGCTGAGTTTGTCTCATGGACTTCCCCTGAGTTGATGAGAGCCAACTTATTCAAAGTCCCAAGTCCCCCTGGGAGCAGCCTGCATTAATGTGAGAGCTATACAGACCCAGCTCAGTCCCCTTATATTAAATTAGAACAATCTAAAGCAGGACTTCTCAGTGCCTTTGTTTTTTGTGGGATCTGGTGAAACCTGTTATTTTTGTGAGTTGTCTATAATTTCTGCCTTTGAATAAACTTGTTTTTCTCACTCCCTTTTAGATATTGCCCTAAAGAACACTTTTTACTTTCTCTGTCTCAGTGTCTGTTTCTAGGACAACTCAATCAAAGAAATCTAATACCATACTCACCTTTCAGGAACAACCATTACTAGCCATTGTTTGAGAAACATATGGAAAAAAAAGATTTCGAATGAAAGGATCTTTCCTCAGCAAATACAAACAATGGTGCATTAATCTCAAAAGAGGATAGTTACTTTTTAAATGTGTGACTATAATTTTAGGATAAATTTTTTTCCAGTAGAACTACTTGGTCAAAGAGTATATTCATTTTAAATTTTAAATACAGTGCTCTTTAAATTTAGAGACTGTAACTTTCCATAGCCGATCTTTTGAGTTTGGCCAAGCTCTAGATGAAAAATTGTTCTTATCGTAATTTTATTTTGGATTTCTCTCACTGTAAGTAATTTTTACACAACTTTTTATATTATCATTTATGTTTTATAGTTATTAACTGAATATAAATTACTTTATTGTGTTGATCTTTTTCTAACTAATATTCTGAATCTTCTTTTTATGTCAAGGAAATCTAAACTCTTGTGTGTCATTTAAGTTACAATATTTACCTCTGATTTTATTTATTACATTATCTTGTTATGCCCAATGTTTTGTTTATGAATTTATAGTTACCAAATTTTTTCTTTTGTGTCTTCTGATTTTTGTTTCATAAATAAAAGGGATTTTACTACTGTGAAATTATTTTTATTTCTAGTATATCTTCTTTTAGTTCTTTTATAGATTTTTGTTTGTTTGATAAAATGTGATACAGTTTAAGGTTTATCTTGAGATAGTGATCTAACTCTGCTACTGAATTTTATTTGCTAATATTTGGGGGAATTTGAATACAAATATTCATATATCAGAATATTTGATACAATATTTTGTGTGTTCTTTTTTGTCAGTTTTATCAATGTTATATCACTTATCAGAATATTAATTTATTTCTCTGTTTCTCTATATCTGATTCATATGAGTTTTGACTTTTAAAGGTTTGGTATAATTTCTCTGTGAATCTAAATTGATTGGCCTGTTACTCATTTGAGGACAGCTCTTTGACCACAATCTGTATTTCTGATATTCATACTTACCTTCTTAAGTTTTTTTTCTTCTTTCTTTCTTCTCAGTTCTCATTTGAATACTGCTTATTTACATTAACTTTCTCTATCATTATTCCCTGAGTAGCATTTCTTATTTCATATATGTGTGTCTGTTCATTTTTAATTAGGTTGGCTAAATGTTTATATTTTGTTGGTTCTTATTAAAAGAAAAATCTATTAGATTAAATATATGAATTATATTTCTATATTATAATGTTAATCTTTGCTTTTTTCTTTACTGATTCCTCTATTATAATTCTAAGGTTTACTTCAGTTTTATTCTTCTAGCTTCTTCAATTGAGCCTTACTTTATTTTTTATTCTTGTGTATTAAAAAATTTTAACTTTTTTTGAGCATTGTTTTAATTGACCTCAAAATTATAATGTGTATGTTTATATTGCTATTATTTTCTAGATATTTTAATGCTATTGTTTTAATTAAGTTATTGGCCCAAGAGATATTCAGAGATGGTTGTTGTTTTTCATTTCTAATTGGTGTGCTAGGGCTTAATATTGTTGCTGTTTTACTAATTAATTTTACCAGGCAGTGGAAGGGTATTGATTGCTTCTCATCTTTTTTTCTTTCAGAATAAGATATGCAATTTTAATTTACATATTCAGGTTTTCTTATTTTCTGACATTTTGCAACATATTACTTCTCTGTTTCTGTTTTTGTTTCTTGTTTTCAGAAACATTAAATATGAGTTAACTGCTTTTTCCATTCTCTCTATATTATTTTCTCTAATCTTTTAAAATCCTTGTTAATTTGCATTTTATTTCAAATCTCTTATCTTCTAACATATCATTATAAATTTTTAAATTTTGCTTTTTTTTTTTTTGAGAAATGAAAATCTCTTCTGAACTGCTTTCACTATGGGGTTCATTACATCATACTTTCTTTTTCTCTTTTTTGCCTTTCTAAGTAATACCAGTTGCCTTTAGTTTAAAATCACACCTTTTGTATCTCCACTTAGAACTTTTATTTTATAAAGTCAGATATTTCATTGTTTTTATGTACTTATTTAACTCGTAGCAATATTTGTGGTTGTACTTCTTTGTCTCCTTTGTGGCAATGTTTTCCTAGTACGTGTCTCTCTTTTACTATTGTTCCTTAATCTGGCTCTGATTTTCCCTCTCAGTGTTTTTTTATATTGTGCCAGCTCCTTTCTGATTGTTGCTCTGCATATCCTGTGTTCATTTTTTAAAATAATTCATCTTTTAATAAATTATTCCTGGACAGGCTGTTTACAGGAGGTTCATGTAGAGAAGGGGCCAAGGACATGTTCCAGAGTAGTAGGAATTTTCTTAGGACACACTTTTTACTTTTACTTTTTCAGAGCCATATTCAGTGTCAGATGTACCTTCTTCCCAGTGCAGGGTTTCTCTCTCTTCCCCTGCTGTACTCCCATGATGCTTCTGAGAATATCTTTCTCTGTGAAATTCATTCCTGATATCCCTGCTTCCATTTTATGGTGAAGGAGGTGCCAACACGCACATCCATTCCATGCTTTCAGACTGCAGTTTCGTTTGCCTTTTACTGTGAACCACTTTTTTAGGATAACTCTGCTCTGCCACTTTGAGATTTGCTTCTGTCAGTAACATCACCCTATCTCGCACTTTCCTTCTATTTAATTTCTTTATAAATTATAGTTTGCAGAGATGATGATCTAGTTCGTTCAGGAAAAAATAAGGTTCTGTTGCTTGTTCTGGTTATTTGGTGAGTATTTCTAAGATTTTTTTTTCCTTCTATCTTAAGAAAAGAGCTCTCTATTTGATTTTGAAATGCACTGTTGGATTTTGCTCTGTTTATTCACATATCACAATTAGAATTTATTTCTAAGATTTCATGTCCTACAATTAATAAATAATGGCCAATAGATTGCCCTGGAACACAAGGCTAACCTGGGATCAATATGACTACCGATACTTTACCAGATAGGCAATTGTTGTCAAGATAAGAGAAATGTTCTTTTCAGCCCTAGAATCTTCACATTGAAATATATAATATTCAGACATTCCTATATACTGTAAGATATTCATTGTTATTATCTACATTAAATCGTTTTTAAGAAGACCACTATACTTGATTAGATACTGAAAGTTTAAAAACACGAAGAATGCAAGTTCTGAAATGACAGATACCAAATATGTCAAAACATAAGCATTTGAAAGTATTCTTTAACTATTTTAAATCCAGCTTATTTCAAAGTGAATATTTAGGTGCTTAAGGGAAAAGTAACCTGAGTTGTCTGTCAGGATGATATACTGAAGAAAATCTGCAAAAGATTTCTAGGCCATAATAAGAAATGGTCAATGTTCATTTGTTCTGGGTTTGTTTGCAGGTGGAAATAGCTCATCTTTGATGCATAGCTTTTGTTCTCCCCTAATTATTGATTCTGTGCATGACCTCTGGAACTGAGACATGTATTACACATAATTTTTGGAGGGTGGGGGTAGTGGTTTCCTTTTCATTTTGTAATAAACTATTTGATAACTATGTCTTTCATTAACTATTTGACATAGGCAAATGATTTAATCTATTTTCTCATCTAGATTATGATATTTTCTAAGTTCCCTGAAAACTCTAAATTGGTATGTCTCAATGATTCTAAGTAAATTCAATTATTTCCACTAAAAAGAATACTCCAGTTTGGATTATTAGAACCATATGGTTCGGATATTAGAGTTTTGGCCCATATATAACTCAAAATCCATTTGTCTCCTACCATTATGTGCTAATTTACATTTCAAAACAGAGTGATATTTTAAAATCCTAAGATATTGCAAAAATAGGACATAACTGAACCAAACTCTTTCTAAATTGAAAAAAGATAGATAATTCAAAACAAGAAACACTTTAAAGTTTGGATTCAACCAAAGTAATATACTTTTCCTTTCATAGAGCAATATATTATTTCACACCAAAATCATTACCATGTATCAAAATGCTAGAAACTATAATTTTGATGTGCTCTGGGATTCCTATACTGGATAATATTTTACCTGGTTATAGCATTAATGGGACTTTGTGTCAATGTGTATTTTAGTGAAGGCATTGTCTTTCTACTTGGAAAAATGAAGAGTTTGAGATGGCAAGTTTTTTTTTTTAATAAATAGAAAATCTTTTTATAAAGTAAAGTTTTGAAGGAAAAGACTTTAAGAACTGTACATTTATAATTAATGTCTCAGCACAGTCCCTGATGCGTTGGCTCTGCAGCTCATATTATTTCTAAGTATCAGCCAGAATAAACACTGGCTTTATTATAGGGCAGGCTGATATAAAGAGCCATATGTGCTCCAATGACACAGCACAAGGAGGCAGACAAAAGCTTTGTCTATGAATTCCTTTTTTAAAAAATTTAGATTGCTCCCTGAACTTACTTTTATCCCTTCTAGTTTATTTAAATTAGTTCTTCCTGCCAGCCTATACCTGCCAAATAAAACATCCCAATCAAATGTCTAGTGTGCAAAGCAGAAATGTTTGGTCTGATCCTGGAAGACTTTTGTTCTATTCCATTTCTATAACCATACTACCTAATTAAATTATGTAAAATGTTTACTGAGACAAGGCAGGTCAGGTACCTGAAAGAAGGAAGAGAAGAAAGTCAGTCATATCATAACCAAATTGGCTTTTCAGTGGCATAAAACCCCATCAACCTGTTATCTCTGCAACTGTCAGGTTCTCCCAGGCCTTTGGCACTTAGTACCATCAGATCATCTGCTGGTTACTTGAATCTGAACACACTTCTTTCCAAGATCTTGAAGTTCAGTTGTACAGTGAATGTACTGTGCCTTCCAAAGTCTTTCCACGCCAACATATTTAGGTAAAGAACACAAACTCTTAGGAAAAGAAAGTGATAGGAAAATAAAGTGTGTGTAATATATTAGTAAATGGTCCTCTAGGCATATCTTGCATAGAAATAATGAAGTTATGATTAATAGGTTATCTAATGCACTAACAAAGGTACAAGCAAGCATAGTCCAATACTATCAGATTTGCAAAATTCATTGACTTTGAAAGAGTTGTTATAGTCTGTTCAGCCTTGAACAACTCTGGCTATGAAGCTTATGGCTGGGTGAAAAGTGGGCACCTTCTTCTATGTGCTTAAATATTCTTAAAAAGATGAATTAGGTATGGCCATTTCTAAATATACAGAAAATCGGTATGTCCTACACTCTCCAATAACATAACAATTAGAACAGGTACTAAGGAAATTCCTGAAACAAAATATGAACACAATCTTTATCTTACCCCACGTTGAGTCTATTGTTCTCTAAATGCTTATGAGCTATAGCTTCTTAGTATTGCAATGAATAAAAAGAACAGAAAATTTATTCTTACAAGGTCTATGAGACGCTATAGTTACTAACATGCTAATGTGTAACCAGGAAATTTTACAGTTCATCTGATCAACCACAAAAATATTTATTTTGGAAGGTGATTAAAAGTAGCATTGCCCAGCAATTAATTTATGGTTATTCCACAGTTTTGGTTTTCTATTGCAAAGATTTCTTCTGCTTCTACTCTCATATTTAACCACAGGTTTAGTAAAGCTATACTGGGTATTGCAGTTTCACATATACAACATTTCAGGACATTTAAAATATTATTATAAGCAGACAGAGGCAAAGCAAAGAGACATACAACTGAGCAGATGTTTCATTTTCAGACCTAAGAATGAAGAGTCTCTACCAGTGTTTTTCTATTTTAATATGATTAGTAGGTCAAAAACTGGGCACTGATATCCAAAACACTAGAAAAACTCACTTATTAATAATTAATGAATAAAATTCATACTTTTACTGTAAATAAATCTTTATCCTAGATTTACAAAACATAGTGGATGTCATTGATAGTTAATTTTGGTTCATCAAAACAGTCAGAGTGCTTAAGACAAAACTTGCTTACTATGCCTGTAATACATATTTATTCCATAATCTTGAAATAAAGATTATATTATTCATGGAGAAGCACTAGGGCTTTCACTGATAATGCATCAGAGAAGATAGTAGCACAGAAAAATGTTATAGAACCTTAAAAAGAAATAACACATGATCATAAACAAGGTAATTTTTTTCCCGAATATATCCAAGCTTTCCTGTGTAACCAAGGCTTAACTTTAGAAAGATTTTATTGGGCATTTTGAAGAGACATATTCAAATAAATATGATTTATCTCCACAGTGGCTCTACTACCTTCTCTTACCTAAGCACTTGTAATTGCCTTCTAAAATCCAAGAAATAAATGATCTTGAACTTCTCCCTCCCCGAATTTGCCCTACATAAATGAGTATCATTTTGATTTCTTCTTTCCGTAAATATTTCCAAACTCATATTCTCCTTTCTCTTAATGTAGCATCAAATTTGATGACTCTGTGGCTTTAATGAAACTGTTTCCCCAACTTAAACACCATTCATTCTCTAGGCCAATAGGCAAAATCTATTTTTCTTCAAGAACTCAACTCAAATGTCACCACCTGTAATGAGAATGCCCTCCAATCAGAACACTTCAATATTACTTCATTTAGATTCCAATTATGCGACTTCATCTCACTTTCTCACATTTTATTTTAATTGTGTATATTCTCTCTCCCCTTCTGTGAGAGGTGGAATAATGTATTAACGTTAGTCAATCAAACTTGTATCTGAATTCCAGCATCCCCAACTCTTAATTTTGTGGATTTAGACAAATAAAGCAACTTTGCAGAACCTCAGTTTCTTCATATTTAAAATAGGATTAACAATATTGGCCCATCATATTTTCAGAGAGATCAGATAGAATCAAAAATAGAAAAAGTTCAGCATGCTGTCTGAGATATTATGCAATTTGTATTACGACTATCATAGTCAGGTCTATGATTTTCTTATCTTCATGTTTCAAATGCCGAGACTACTATCTTGCATATATGTCTGAATCATTCAACTTCTTAGAAGCCTAAAAATTCTCCCAGAGAATTTAAGAATTCATATCCATGATCATGAAATATGCTATAACCCGGAAAAGAAAGAAGAAACGTAATGTTAAGCCATTGGATGGATTTTCTGGAGGAAAGAGAAAAGCTCAACTACATACATCTACATCTTCAAATGCCTCACTCTACTACAGGGTAATCTGTAAACAAATTAAGCAGTCAATGGAAATAATACTAAACTATGACAGAAAGAATTATGCCTTATTCCTGGTTCTGTTGTTTCAGAACTCTGTGATGTGCTATAATTCCAGACCCTCTCAAAGGAGTTGTTGTTTTCATCTATAAGATGGATATTACCACACATGCCTTAACATAGAGTATTGTTAATAGGGTAGATGATAGTCATAAATTGAAAAAGAAAAAGAAAATGGGTTTTGAGGAGAAACTCACACAGTGTTGTATTCAAGTTTTCAATGCTTAGTAGCAAGTAATGGAGAATGTTTCCACAATTGCAAGTATAGGTAATACCTACCTTGCAAAGGAATTTGGAGCATTAATGTTTATATAAAAATACTTCATATTTCATAGTAATTGCTAAAATGTGCTAATATGTATCATTGTAAGGTATTACTTTATTACAAAAAACATGCTAGCAATACCAAAATAAATATAACAACCTTGATATTTTAAGTATGTTTCTCTCAATGTATCTTGAACATGGATTTAGTTATTAGGAGAACTAAAGTTGATTGAGCATGTTAACTTTGGTTTTCTTTTCCCATTTTTTCTACATATAGCAATGGATGTAAATTTCCTAAATTGATTATCAGTGATTCAACCAAAACATTTCACTCTGTCCTTTTAAAAAAGACAGTGTTTACAATATCTTTATTTTAGCACCTATAAATGTACAGACTTGTCCAAAGAAATAGGCTCCTGGTAGGAACTAAATGTAAGAGGGGGGTCACTGCATGCAAAGCCTTAGCACCATAATGGAAGTGAGCATTTCATATTTTAATTTGATCAGGTGGGCTGTACCCTGCCAAGAGTACTTTATAATACTTAATATTTCCTAGTCATTTGAATGTAAATAAGCTTGTCAAGAGAATTTGGGTAAATTTTTTATTTTTATTTTTTTTTAAGCAAGCATGTTTGGCAGGCAGGTTTTCCCAAGATCACCCAGCTTTAATTTTAAATTTCAAAAGCCTCACATTTAATCCCTTGAGCTGGCC
Source organism: Ateles fusciceps (assembly GCA_036589455.1). NCBI lineage: Eukaryota > Metazoa > Chordata > Mammalia > Primates > Atelidae > Ateles > Ateles fusciceps. The sequence continues at coordinate 7,092,961 of JAZHEH010001266.1, read as the reverse complement.
TGGTACCTTGCACCATCTGTTCCCATGGTTTTGTTATAACAGTGAGCACCTGCAGAGTTTTGCAACATTTCAAGCTGATTGTGGACAAAAATCAAAATAATTATAATTTTCATAAAGTAAAGACTTTCATTCAGACACTACAATCCCATCTAATGTGGATTTTGAAAAACCAATCTTGCTTATAATTTGTTTCATATGGATAAGGGTAATTTATTTCTATTTTGTTTTTGTGGAAGATCAATCCTTTAAAACATATGCACGATCAATGTGGAATTCTCACACTCTAGCCCCATCAAGAAAATTCTTGGATAATGCTTGGATGATGCTAGTTAGACCAGGGCTTCTTGATGTCTCTTGATCAGACAAGGCCATTAGTCAATAGCCATAATGAAGTTAGTCTTATTTTTGATTGTTCACAGTTTTTGTTGTTTGTTGTCTGTTTCTTTGTAGGAACAGAAGTGAGATTTTCCACACATTTTATTTTCAAATGTTTTTCCACTGTCAATAAAAGTAAAACATGTATGCATTATCCATTAAAGACAGAAAAGGGAAAGATAATGTGAGTGCTCACCTTCTCCCTTTATCTTTGGGATAGGGAAGTCGTTCATGTAAATATAGTATTCTGTATTAGAAAATCTGGATGTTGGCAGATCAATGTCTTCTGGTAGTTTAATATCTTCCCAGTAGGCTGGTCATCCATAGGCCACTAGAGAATTACTTACATAGGATGAAGAAAGATCTTTTAACATGTATACTCAAGTATTGACCCTTTGCTCTTTGCCTTGGTATTTAGAAAGAAATCTTAAAGACTTGTCAATGATACCCACTATTTAATTTTTTTGCTTAAAGTGTTATCCTTTTATTCAAATTTCATTATTTAAAATATCAACTTGAGTTTAGAGTCCATTGACCAGTAGCTAAGTATGATATACTTGGCTTAGGTTTTCTAAAACTCAAAAGAGAGTAATAATTTTGTAGTATATTTACCTCACTAAGATATGACCAGAAGCATGGTAGAGTGTTGTAAGAGTTTTTTCTCCATAACATTGGAGTTCAATCAATATCAGTTAAGGAGGCCCTAAAATAATATAACAAATAAAAGAGTAAATCTATTGGCCAGAGAGAAAAATCACCTTTGGTGGTATACCCACCAAAGGTGAACTGCCATGCCAAAAGGAATAGAAGGAATAAATGTGGTGCCCAGTTGAGAAAGTTGAATAAATTGGGGTCTGGTATAGATTGGTACCCTGGTGACACATTGGTGATAACTGCAATTCCTGACAGAATAGAGGCAACTACTAGAAGGAACTGACATGCTTGGGAAGAGGCATCTGAAGACAAGATCCTCCTCAACAGATTAAGCAAGAATTAGTGGTAGTAAACTTGTAGTAGAGTGTGGGAGAGACAAACATTACAGCGTAGAAAGATCTTGAAGAGAAAGGTCTACTCTTAGAGGCTAGATATCAAGTAATTTCAGCACCACCATATTTTCTTGCAAAGCTTTTAAGGTTTGGGGAAATTGGTATTACAATAACAAGATAAATAATTTTGTTTTAAATTTGAGTCAAAACTTTCATTTGGAAAGGTTTCATAGACAGTCTAATTTAATTATTTTGCACATAACCTAACAATGTGAGTAACACCTTTGTTATTTGTATTGTGGGGCATCATTAGACCATAAAGTACTCTTTTAAATTCATGTTTCTTGCCTTCTTCATCTGAAAAATGAAAAGCTGTTGTTAATATACAACAATAGCACTCATTAAAGGAAAAAAGGTGTATATATACACACACACACACATTTGTGTGTGTGTGTATATATACACTATTTGTTTGAACAATTGTATTTTTTAGATATAAGCTAATGAAAATATTATATACAAATATCATTTCCAAAACATTTGTCAATGAATAGCAAATTGGAACTGAAATACAGACCTTCTGACTCTCATGGCCACAGTATCAGAAACATTAATAAATCAAGATTCAGAAGACTTGAGTTCTTGGCCCAATTTTCTATTTAGTAGCAAAGAGACCTTGAGAAATAACGATTATGAGTCACTTAAACTCTGGGTTTCCTAATCTTTTGAAACTACATTATGAGTTTCATGTGGGCAGGGATTTTATTTGTTTTATCATGCTTCTAAAAAACTGATAAATGAGGATTTGGACAGATAATCTCTTCAATCTTTGCTGGCTCCAACATTCACAAAATAATAAATGTGATAGTATGTGATAATATGCTATACAAAAAAAAATGCTTGATTTATCTAAGAGAAGGAGAGTGTTACCAGTGACAGAGTAATACTTGTAGTCTTTCATTTGGAAAAATCGTGCATAGGACACTGAGTCCAAATGTTCAACACATTGATATTTTGTTGCTAGCCTGATTCAACCCGAAAATTATTTTCACTTTGATTAGACCCTCATAGTTTATATCCATATATGTTGTGAGGTAAATGCCAGCATGTTATCTAAATTGCAAATATTTCAGTCATCATATAGCAAATTATTATTTGATATTTTTATATGAAAATATTTAGTATTTCATTGTATTCCTCGATATTATTCTTAGAGTTCAGATCTCTAGTTGTGGCTTGATTTGACAGCTGGCTGGAATTATGAACATTCTCAGAAGTGACACATTTTCATGTATCAAGACTGTTGACATTCACCTCTGAAAATTTCACTCAAATTTTCCCCAATTTTTTAAGTCTCAAATAATTCTATGTTATGTAGGGAATGACTAACACAATGAGTTCATATACACACACATGCACAGCATATTTGAAAATGTCAGGTAAAAAATGTAAATGGATGGTTTCACTGAATTATTATTTATAGAAATTTAAAATATTTTTAACAATCAAAATACCTTTTTTTTAATTTTGTCATCACTGTCATAGAATATACTTGTCAAACTTTTAAGAAACTCTAACTTTATATTTTATCCCCTCCTATAACCAGACCTTTCTACATTCCCCTCCTTCACAAAAAAAAAAACTATACTGAAGTTGCTGTTGTCATTTTGGGCCAACGTAAATTCTTTAATTTTTTCAAAGTACCATAAGAAAAAAATATATATATATATTTTTATATATATATATTTATATATATATATATTTTTTTTTTTTTTTTTTTGAGACGGAGCTTCACTTTGTTGCCCAGGCTGGAGTACAATAGTGTGATCTCAGCTCACTGCAACCTCCGACTCCAGGTTTCAAGCAATTCTCCTGCCTCAGCCTCCCAAGTAGTTGGGATTATGGGTGCCTGCCACCAACGCCTGACTAATTTTTGTATTTTTAGTAAACCTGGGCTTTTACCATATTGGCCAGGCTGGTCTCGAACTCCTGACCTCAGGAGTCTCAACCTTCTAAAGTGCTGGAATTACAGGCTTCAGCCACCACGCCAGGCCAAAGATTTTTTTTTCTTTTTCTTTTATGACACTGGTTTCCTACTATTCCTTATCCCTATCCCTGTTTTTCAAGTCTTCATTTTACTTCCCATTCCACAGGCTCTCTTTAATACTTTATCTTTCACCTTCTTAACATGTTTCTTTGAAGAACTTTCTATTGTTATTATGGACACTACTATCTTCAGGCCCTCACATTTATGCTGGCCATTCATCACATTGATAATGCTCTGTATATTTACTGTACATTTCCCAATTTTAATTTATTTGGGATATACTGGATTTCCTTCTAGTTCATCTTTTTGGATTAATTGTATGTATGTATGGCTGGATGTTTGCTTATTTTGTTTTTCTTTGTCTTTCTTTTACCGCTTGTCAAGTTTGACCCTAAGGGAAATAAGTGCTTGCTTCACAGGTTATAAAGCATTGTTATTATTTACCTCCTGCTGAGGCAAGTACTAGCGATGCTTCAACAACTGAGATTCAACCAGTCATCTTGGAAATGTGAAGTCTTTTCAGATTTACACTGTAATATTCACTCGTGAAAAAAGTTACACAGAGATAATTTTTGTATTAATAAAAAGCCATACTTGAATTGTCCCTGAAAAAAAAAATGACAACCACAACTTTAAACTCACAACAGTGAAATGATGATCGCATCACCATAGGAACTGACAAGCTCAGCACGTCAAGCCCAGTCTATATTGGATTGTCTTACATACAGTTGTCTTACTTCTCCTGCCTTGAGGCTGAACATTGATTACAATTGACTTTTATATCCCAAACTGTCTAACGTATTACCTGAAATATGGTGGGCATACAGCAATAATACTATTATCATTTTAATGAATTGCTATTATTTTAAAGTTAGTCAAAGTCTCAAAATATTGGATTCTAAAGGATGGCCATTTATATAGGAAGCCACGGAAATTTTAGGGTAGCTAAAGATTATTTAATCACATTTTAAAGAGCTATCTTATAAAAGGTATTTTATTGGTTCCAGGTAAATCATGCTTCCACTATTCCAGGTCTTCCCCCTGTACTTTTTTCTTTCATTTTAAGTAAAAACAAATAGTGATTTTTAAGCTTCCACAGGTCTCAAAGCATATTCCCTCTGCATTACATCTTTGATTTCTTAGCTTCCTCTTGAATTGCCCCCATGTCTTTGTACAAGCACTTCTTTAAAGCTTCATTAAAAAAATTGAATCTTAATTTTTAAAACTTTGCACTACCTCTCTTGGCTAGAATTTCTTGTGATAATAGACTCTAAAATATATTTAAAATGCTGAGTTTTATTTTTTAACAGTCAAATTGAATTTTTATCACAGGGAAAAGAAAAAAACTTATTTCAATTAAGAAAATATTTCTCTAGTTAAATACTTTTCAGGTTTTTTTCATTTGTTTTATTTTCTACTTTTCACATGTTCCATGTGGTTATATTTAGGTAAAGGTTAAGAAACAACAACACATAAAGAAAAAAAATTGAATTACTTATAAAACTACTTCAAAAGAATCATTTTTAAAATAAAATTGCTTTTTAAAAGGGAAACCCTGAGTCTGAAAAAAGATTGTTTTCAACTCAGAAGTCTTTTCATTTTATATTCTTTCCTATATTTTTTTAAAGGCCAAGCCACTTATTTTCTAAGATGATACTATAACAAGTTGGATTTTCATTTTATGTATGTATCAATTTACCTCTAAATCGAGAAATACATATTAACTATATTAAACTTCAAATTTTTAAGTTCACTAATTCCCTGAGCCCTGAATATTGTTAAGATACTAGCTTTGGAGAAAGAACCCTTATTTTAATATCTTATTTCTGCCACTATGACCTAGGAAAGTTATATAACCCCTGTGGCCCTCTCTCCATCTGTAAAATAGAATAATCATAGCATAAATTCATGTCTGTGTTGTAGGGTAAATAAGCAAATGTATGCAAAAAGCTTAGAATATATTTAGTTCATGCTACGATCTCCATACGTGTAATTATTTTATTAATACCTAGTCTTGCTTAATAGATATCTTCTGTGAAACAAGTAACTATCTTTGATCATCTTTTTACTTCATTTTGTCATAAAGATAAATTAATATTAAAATGAGAACTAATTAGCCTTCATAGTGATAAGGTCTCCAAATCCTGTGCTTAGACATTTTGAAACTTTGCAACCAAAAGTAAGAATGCTAAAGAAATTTCATATTTCTTGAGCCTGTACAAGTTGCCAAGCACTGTGTTAGGTACTTTCTTTCTTATTGATCCTTACCCCCCTCCCATACTGGAGTCAATGTAATGGAGGCACCCAGTAGTTAAGTAGCACACAGGTGTAGGTGACATCAAGGCTTCAGATGTCTGCCTAACACTACAGGTAGGAATTTTTTTGTAAAACGGAAACCAAAGAATGTCACTGTCCTGTTTAACAGCTTTCAATGGCTTTTCATTGCATATAGAATACAGTAATATCCAAATGTCTTACCACCTCAGTGAGGCATTTTCCCTGGTCTGTGCCTACTTTCCTAACCTCATCTTTCTCCTCATCTTTCTCTTCATCATTCCAGTCATTCTGAAATGCCATGTTTGTTTCTGCCATATTAGGAATCTAGGAATTACTGATCTAGAATCATCTGGCCTCAGATCTTTGCATTATTGGTGCCTGTGCATTATTTTTCTCAGCTCCATCTTACCCATACAGGATTTCCCTGGCCACCCAGTCTAAATAAGGCTTTCAAGATCTATTTTTCCCAATGTCTTTCTAGCAAATCACCTTGCTTTATTTTCTTCAAGGCATATATTGCTACCTTATTTTAAAAAATTTTCTGATGTGTGTCTTCCCTAATAGACCATAAGCTATCTCTCCATTTTCCAGCAGCCAATATTTATTGGGTAAATGAATGAATCGAACTCTATACTTGCAATTATAGCATTTCTGATCACATGACAGTTGTTTCCTAGTAATTCAACCTCCTTTATTTATTTACTCATTTATTTTTCAACCTCTTTTATTTATGATAGTATTTTGAAACTTTAAGCACAAACTTTAAAGTATAGACTTATTTTATATATTTTGATTCCACCTGACATTGTTACTTTGAGAAATAGAATTTGACTATAAAATCAACAAATAATAAACATCCAGAATTAGGACTCTAAAAATAAAAACACCAAGGCTAATAATTTTTATAAAGACACAATTCCATTAAGCCCATAATTTATCTCTGAAAGTCGTATAACCTATTACAGTTTGAATATGCAGAGCATATCTAAGTTTTAAGAAAATTAATATTCTTAATCTAAGATTTGAAGCATTTGTACTCTGTGAAGAGACTTGCACAAATAAATTCCATTGAATTACTATTGATCACTATGTTAAAATTAAGATCTAAAGAAAGTTTGTTTAAGCCAACATAAGTTAATATCTCTGATTGATATTTTGAATTTGTATAATTGAGCTCTCAAGAATTTATGTGTAACACAACAAAATTCATATCACAAAAGAAACATAGTTATTTATTTTAGCAACTAGTGCTGGTCAAAACTGCTAGATAATCATTTGTATTTTATAAAATAAAGAACTTTTGAGGATCAGCATCCACTATGCAAAAATAACAAATTCTGACTTCTAATCAACTTGGAAAATAATTGAAATATTATATTATTTCTTATGTAGTATACTCCCAATATCAAGCATTACATTTTTAAATAAATGCTTTTTTTCTCTTTAGTACAGATGCTGGTTTAAGAATTCATGCAGTAGATATTTGGAAGTAAATTATATATTTTATTACTATGGAGATCATTAAATAAATATGATAGGTTATTTTTAAATAAGTATAGAATATGTCAAATTTCATGAATCTCAGTGCAGTGTGACTGCTTTTTGTATTGAAAATCTTATGATGACTTAATACCAAAATGTGGTTTCAGGTTAAAGTGTGCTACAAGTGCTTCTGCTTTTCTTTTAGGCATTATTGGGGGAAGAGAGAGAGAGAGAGAAACATTCAATTCAGAGTACCAGTAAAAAATAAAATCGATGCTTTGTTGTTGTTGGGCTATAAACACTCTACTTCGGTTGGTTATAATGCTACCAAAATCCACAGTACTTAATTTATCTAACCTTCTGATAGTGAATGAACAAAGGTAAAAATAACAGGCTAGTTATAAACTAGTACTATGGTGATGACATTGTGAATTATTTAAAAAGGGCATATTCAGTGTGACCATAGAGCCATCAATCATAATAGACATTGATGAGAAAAAGAGGTTTCAGTCACTTCCTATCTGCAAGGAGAACAATTCTATCTCACAGGTAGCTATGAAGTGCTGGGTGACCTGATGTCACCTGCATTGTTGCTCTACCCTTTGAACGGAGCGAGTAGATTCTCTCAATATTAGAATCGAATGAGTAAATAAATTCGCAGTTCACTGCCACTCTCCTTCCGAGTGCACACTTCAATTTGTCTAACAATAGAGAGGACAGAAAAGCAGAAATCTCTTAAAGCATGGATGAATTTTTTATGGTATGTTCAAATCCAGCTGCAAAGGATGGGGTTTTAAATGGTAGCAGACACTCTTTTAGAGGGATCCCCCAAGAGACAAAATCTTTTGGAAATGTTGAATTCATTCCTTTCCACGTACATCCGTGGCTTTTTTCTGAAACCCTGCTTTTACTAAATTGTTCCACCTTCAAGTTCACATTGATCTTTAAGATGACAAATAAAAACACTTCCTTTATCTTTAATATACACACACTACAGTAGAATGTCTATTTCAAATGCATAAGAACAGTTTTTAAAGTGCATGCACATAATACTATTTTATTCGTCTGCTTTATTCAAGAGGAAAATTAGGATTTCAGGAGAAGAAAGAGGTGGCTAGTTAAAAAATTTTAAGAAAACACTAGAAGAACAAATTTAACCTATTTATTCTGTTCAAATATTCAGGATAGTTTTATTTACCACAATTCCTCATCTCAGAGTTTCCTATTTGAAAGTTATCATGGCATGCATTAATTTATATCACCTAAATTTTTTAGTATCACATTTCCCTCATCACAGAATCCTACAAAACTCTCTGGCATTTACGAACTACAAAGCTACAAAAGTGTGCACATTTTTCTTATATGCTAAAATCCACTACTTCACTCCAGTACATTTATGACATAAACTCAAGAATGGTATGGATTTTTTACAAAGGTGTTTTATTTTTTAATTAGTGAATGTAGATAAATAGGCTTTTCTTCTCTACCTCTATTCCTCCTTCCCTTCTGCCACCCACAAGTTACTAACCCACTCTGTTAGAGTAGAAGTATGAAACATGTTTGCGTTGCATTCTGCATCTGTGGCAGTTACTTGAATCATGGACACGATTCATTTTTATTCACACTTCCTCTCTAATATATTCTGGAAGTATATTCAGCTCAATGTAACCTCTGAAACCACTTTAAAAATGTGTACTACCACTTAATTGTTAATAACAGGTAAATCAAAGGTAAAAGGATAACTAATTAATTTTCTAGCTCAGTTTTATTTTACTGTTACTGTTTTGAGAAAATATAACAAAACCCCATTAGTGTTAAGGTAAGCCCATGAAACAACATAATATAATGCAAAAAAGACATTTAATAGTGTAGAGGAATGTTAAATTACTAATTAACTCCAAGTTACTGTATAAGAAAGCATAGTAATTTACAGGATTATTGCAATATGCAGCTTGGATTGCCACTAGGGTCAGCTAGGGAGCATTTCTTTCTATCACCCCCCCCGCCTCTTAGTGTGGTGGTTACTGTAAAAATCTTCTCACATTAAAATGCACTGTCCTACCCACAGTTCATTGCTGCTAATTAGCAGCAGTTGAGATTTTGCTAGCAGTCATTTTTTTCTATGTTAAGCTGCCAAATGTTACCAACTGCTCAAGATTCTCCATGCACAAAGTGTCCAGCTGCCCGGCTTGCACCACTATGTGTGTCTTTCAGCTGTTTCCTGTCAACTTTAACACCTGTGCAAAGAAAACACTAATCAAATTATCTGTACTGGCTTTTGTTATCAGAGGGAAGGTTCTCAAAAGTGTTCTGGATACTGTGGCACATGCTCATCATCTACTGCTAGAAAATTATTACACACACACACACACACACACACACACACACCCTTTTCATCTAAGCCTCCAATTGAGACCATGGCTCTCTAAAACTTAAATCACTCCAATATCTGCCATGTCAAAGTCAAGTGTTTGCACAGTCTATTTAAACTTTTATTTAAGCAATAAGGCTTGGGAAAGTCATCTTTTAGTTTTACCTAAATATATAAGAAGAATGCCATAACTTTGATTAATAATTGATTAAATAAACCATTCCTACATCAAAGACAGGAAGAAGAGCTGTTCACTGAAAGGCTAGACTATCAAATAGGACTTTGTTGTCTTCAACATTGCTTTAGAACTACAGCATTACAGAGTTAGAAGAACATTAATTTTTGAGGTCTTAAATAATCACATAAAATAAAATTGGCTCCTTTTCTCCTTAATTAAACGCTAGTAGTGTTAAAACACTATAAATCTAGAAATAATCACACAGCCTAATCATTTCCTGTCTATTCCATTGGCTTTATGACTAATTTATATTTAACCTTCTTGGGAACGTACGATCAGAATGTACTCTTTTTAAAAATTGAAAGCAACTGACATTGGTGTCTAATACTGGGCAACAGGGATTAGGGTCTTAAAAATGTTTTAAAACTAAAAGATTATATAGAGTGTATCACACTGCTTGTAAGATTTAGTAACACATAGCCACTGCTTTCTTGCAGTTACAGAGCAATTGATAAATACATAACTCTTTTGTCCTGATTTTCTATTTATCATGATATATTAAAATAATTGTGTTAAGTATATAAATGTATGCTAATATTTACATCAATAATAGCATTATAGTAAATTTAATCAAACAACCAGGCTTGAAAGGGGACAGATTTGGGCCTGTATGTTATATCTGTTTCATGTAATTATTTTCTTTAGATCTTGGTTGAAATTTTATAGTATAACTGAAGTTATTCTTACTATGATTTGTACTTGAAAAAGGGAAAAGATTGTAAAATATACCTGTGATATGAGTATAAAATTCATTGTGCTGACAGGAATGAGTCCACTCAGACTATGATCAAAACTATAGCAAAACTGTAGCCCTAGGGTAACACAGAATGAATGTCAACTACATTTTGCTGTTAAGTTTCACAAAAATTCCTCTAGGAACTTCAGTCACAATATTTGGAATCTATATTTATGTAACAGTTACAAAATGATAGGGAAGACTCATAAAAATTATAACAGCATCTATTTCAGAGCCATAATTTTGTGATTTAAGAAAAAATATTCCTTTAATTTTACTTTCTTACAAAAAAGGGACTTTTGTTTAATATTCATGGCTAGCTTACTAGAGATTTATATAAAGTTTCTGCTTGTATAGCCTACCTCTCTTTTTAAGATACTATTTATTCACCCAAAATTATTAAATAAGATAGTATCATTATGATTCCTGATCAAATACTTTTGCTTTCTCCTCTTTCTTTTATGCTGTATGTATCTACACTTGAAAACTGACAGCTAGTAGAGAAACTTAAAAGGTTGCTTTACAAATCATAGGAAAACAAATGATTTTACAGATACTGTTAAAGAAATTGTACAAAAAGCATTAGTTAAAGCAAATAATTGATTCTACTTGTCCAAGTACCTGATTCTTCATATGCAAATAAAGGCTTTCTGAGTATGAAGCAGGAGTTTGTACAAGTTGGTTAATCTCACTGAAACTCAATAACTCAGTCTGTAAATTGGGATTAATACTTAGGTTTTAGTTCTGTGTGGATGAATAGTCTGTGTGAACCAGAACGGGAAGTTCTTAAACTTTTCTGGCTGGTTGTATATCTTCTTGATGCAGGAGTGGTCAGACTCCATGAGCCACTGCTGATCATGCTTGACCTGATTTCTTCTTTATCAAATTTTGCATAGGAAGGAGTTGAATAAAATAAACTCAAGCTGCAGTGTAGCTCACTAAAAATGATAAAGACCTCTTCCCCCTCCAAAAGATACATTTTTGTGTGAAATAAGACTAATTGATCCATGGATGGCTGAAAAATTATCCTCTAGGTGGGGATGGGTTGGGAGTAAGGTTAGCTGTTTGAAATTGATATTCCTATAGCATCATTAATATTTTGTGGAAGAATCTTACTGATAACATCATCTCTTCTCACATACATGCCTTGTAAATTTGACTTTTTAAACACTCATGTGTTAGTCAGAAATAATTTTCTCTAAAGCACTATTAAAATGTGACATGTTATTATTTTGTGGGCTTTGAAGAGGAATAGAACATAATTAAAAATGGCTGCTAAAAAAGTAAATATGTGTGGCATGAAGAGCCTAGAGGCAGCTGATAATCTCTACTTGGATTACTAGCAATAAGATATGAATATGTGGTCTTTAGGGAGAAAATGCCACTAAATAAGCTTTGATTTGTTTCCTCAAATAATGAACTTCATGTAATCCTGTATAGGATAAGCTTTGGTACAGTTTGGGACAGGACAATCATCAAGTAGTTACTAAAGACTTATAAAGTAGAAATAATCTTGATTTCACTTGAAAAATAATAGCTATGCTAGGCAGCTTTAAAAAGGTGATGTGTAATGAATGATGATGATGGTGATGATGGCCACCATTTGTGAAGCCCTTACCATGTGCTAATTATTTGTCATTCAACAAATAGTATGGGTTTCCTACTCAGTGCAAGACATCAGTCTAGGTATTGAGGAAAATAGCAATTAACAAAACAGGCAACATTTTTGCCTTCTTAAGCTTATACTGCATTGGAGAGAGAGAGAGGCAATAAATAATAATAAACAACTGAGATAGACAGTTTAACTGAAGTAAATATTTAATCCCTATTTCATGGATGAGGAAACAGAAAGTTTAAGTCATTTGCCTGTACTCCAAAGCTGGCATATGGCAGAGCCAGAATTCAACTTATAGCTATATGATTCTTTCTAGTGTATTTTGCTATGTGTCAGTAAATACCCACCACAGGAAGAGAGACAGATGTGGATTTTGTTGTTTTCTGTTGGAATTAAACCATTTTTTTCTTGGACAAAGAGCTATCTGGCTCCATTTTCTAAAGGAGGCAAAGTGTTTATATAGAATTTACACTGGGCACATTCAAAAGTAAAGTGCAAATACACACCGAATTGTGTTTGGAAAACAGGATAAAATTTATTTGGCTTTAATAGAAAGTAGAAAGATATAAGAAGGAGGTAAGGTCCTTATTGGAAGAATGTGGAGTAACAGATGAAAGGGTGTTGACTATCCTGCCTATAATCCATAGGCATATTAAAAAATTTTTAAGACAAGTAAAACCTGATAGTTGTATTATAGAGAGATTAATCAGGTCATGGTGAATGCACAAAAAGTTGGAGAAATGAGAGATTAGATATCAGAGTGTCTAGTTAAAGGCCCATACAATAAGTGTAAAATCAGATTAAGGTGATCACAGTAAAACAAACCAATGCAGAAAAAATTACAAATAACGTAACTGGAAAAAATGATTAACAGAGAGGATTTAGATTTAAAGGAGCAACTGAGGAAGAGTAAAAAATGACATGTGTCCAGAGCTGAAGAAGAGTGGATTTAATTCATGGAAATTAGAAGGTCAGGGATGGGGCAAATTTTAGAAGACATTAGGTTTTAGACATGATGAATCTGAAATGCTCATGCGGAGCCCGAAATGCTCAGGCTGTAAATCACTGGCCTATACGCTTTGCTTTTGTACATGACATCAGTTGCACAGTGTCTTTCCTAGCCATCTCAAAGTTCTTTCCAATAAAGGAAGACCCTTTCATGGTTCTAACTCCCTGAAAAACCAAGTAAAGTCCTCTGATTCTTGACAGTTTTTGTCTTCATCTGGAAAGTCAGTATTAGAAATAAAGCTCGAAGTTGTAAGGAAAAATGAACACTTAGACAAAGGACTTTTCAGCAAAGGACTTTTCAGCAAAAAATTTACTTCTGCAGAAGGGTGCATCTTGCGTATGGAGCAATGGTGAGAGCATGTAGAACAAAGGAAAGCAGGATTTTTTATTATCTTTAATGCATCTTCTGCTTCTGTGTCTTTCCCTTATTGGCTATGGTTGGACTGCACAATCTAAACTAGACTGCACAATCTAAACATTTAAACACTTTTAGATAAGGTGGACAGGTGATGGGAGAGAGGGGGAGAGGAGGAAGGGGTTGTCTGCAGCAGGCTGGAAAGCTAGTCCTTTTTTAAATAAGAAAAGGAATGTGAGCTGGTGCTGTGGCATGCCTGGGCATGTAGCAAAATCAGAAAGAAGAAAAGGAGAAGAGAGAGAATGAGGGTACTTGGAATTAAAGAATAAAACGTTGAGCAGGCTGTTTGAAGAGAAATCTTACTATATCTGACAGTTAAATTTAATCAAACCTACTTCACTCGAATTATTTTTTATTAGTATATGAAAATATCAACAGAGTTGTCAATAGTCATCATCTTTTATTTGTTACCTTATTTGAAAAAAAATCTAAAACGCAAAAGGTAATAAAAAGGTAAGAACAATGCATGTCAAAATATCAATACAAAAACACATAAAACATATTTGGAGAAATAATCTTGACTTGACCCTGACTATAAAATATAGTTTCTTTTCAAATTCTGCTAACATGGCAATATTTTTACTTAGTTTTATCCAGTGTAGGTAGAATATTGTACTTTGCTTTTGAAAAGAAAGGCTCATTTTGGATGAAATAGAGTAGGAAAGGTGAGAGCTAAGAATAACCAGCTTTTATCTTCTTCATTCCAGGCCACCAAAGGAAGCCAGTGGCTGGGATTCTGAGATGCAGCCACATCATAAGTTTCACTAATTGCAGTAGAGAAAGCCTCAAAGGAACCACTTCTAATGGAAACTGCCTTGTTTCCTGGGCAAGTCTCACAGTCTAAGGTGGAGGTGCTCTGAGGTAGGCGGAGACAGTTTTTCAAAGTTCACTTCATAGAAGTTAAAAACTAATTGTAAAGTATCTCAAGAAATGATCAAGAGACCCCTTTTCTCTTATGGTATACGACTAATAACTTGATATATTTTTTAAGGCTCTATAGCATAAATATTATTTTAAAAAATCATTTAGTACTACCCTACTTTTTAAAGTAAAATGCTACTGAATAGAAGACAAATCTTCTAATAGTTTATAATGTCAACTCATCTTTCATTATTTCTGAATTGTTATTTAGTTCTTCATTTGAATTTTCAGGGTCAATTTATTTTTCATTTCCTTTCTGGACATACTATTTTCAGTTTTAATTTTCTACTGCCATGACTTCAAAAGGTTACTGAATTGCTTCATGTCTAATCTGTTTAGATATGGTGAAACTGTCACCACTGCTCTAAGTTAGGCCTAAGTTAGGTTTAAATGGAAAGGTGGATAGTATATCTGGGGATGGAAAGGGAGAGGGGAGGAGAGGGAAAAGGAGGCAGAGAGAGAGACAGAGAGAGAAGAGAGAGAGAGAAGACAAAAAGTAGGACTCAGGGAGGAGTTAATGTTGCAGTCTTGAGGCAGAATTCCTTCTCTGAGAAATTCTGAGTTTTGCTCTCAAGGTCTTCTACCTGACTGGATAAGCTTTACCCACATTAAAGAGGGCAATTTCTTTATTTAGGTCAGCTGATTATAGATGTTAACTACATCTACAAAATAAACTCACAGCAACCCCTAGATTAGTATTTGATTAAATAACTGGGTACTA
The DNA here is from genome assembly GCA_036589455.1 of Ateles fusciceps. Lineage (NCBI taxonomy): Eukaryota > Metazoa > Chordata > Mammalia > Primates > Atelidae > Ateles > Ateles fusciceps. The sequence continues at coordinate 7,077,769 of JAZHEH010001266.1, read as the reverse complement.
TAGGGTAGCCATCCTGACACATAAAACCATTGTAGGTAGATTTAACAAACTGTTTTTATGATAGTTTCATGGTTTTCAAAGAGTAATTCATTTTAAAGATATTCATTGAGTGGCTTTAATTTGCCAGGCACTAGTGTGAATATAAACTTATGGATATGAAGCAGGCTAAGATAAAAATCTTGTCTTCCAGGAACTTACAGTATACTCAGAAGATAGATATACAAATAAACTAATATGATGCAACTTGATGAATGTTAGTTTTAAGCACAAGCAGAAGAAGATGGGAGCATAGAGAAGGGGGAAATTTCTCCTGAGTAGTTAGTTCAAGAATCTGTCCTTGAGAAAGTGACCTCTGAACTAAATCTTTAGGGATTCTTTAATTTACTAAGCAAAACTTATAAAAATCTTTTATACCAGATGCATTTCTATGGGCTGGGATTCTATAGAAACGATTTTAACTTTTATAAAGATGTCTTCTGGGGAGGGAGGTGGAGACACTAACACAAGCAAACAAATAATTAAAATCTTCAGTAGTGATTAGAGCTACTTAAAATATATCAAGGTTGTATGATTCAGCCTCCTTTTTGCTGTTGTAACATTTAAGCTGAGACATGAAAGACAAGAAGGAAAGAATGAGTAGGTGAAAGGAAAGGCATCTCCAAGCTTTGGAAACAGCAAGAGTAGAAGCACATTAACAACTGCAGCTAGAGCAGCATTAAACAATTTTATTTATTTAAAATTTGGTTTTGAAAAATGCTTGATCTGCTCTAATTGTCAGATTTTATTTACTTTAAATTTACATATTAAATAATACCTTAGTGTAACTTAAATTTACCACCTTGGTCTTAAATAGTAACTGTGGTTTATTTCTTGCCTCCCATCTTCTTTATACTCTTCTTTCTTTTTGTTTTTTTGGTTTTTTTTGAGATGGAGTCTCACTCTGTCACCCAGGCTGGAGTGTGGTGATGCGATCTTGACTCACTGCAACCTCTGCTGTTCGGGTTCAAGTCATTCTCCTGCCTCAGCCTCCTAAGTAGCTCGGATTACAGGTGTGTGGCACCACACCTGGTTAATTTTTGTATTTGTAGTACAGACAGGGTTTCACCATGTTGGTCAGGCTGGTCTTGAACTCCTGACCCTATAATCCACCGCCTCAGCCTCCCAAAGTGATGGGATTATAGGTGTGAGCCACTACACCTGGCCTTTTATACTCTTCTTAAGATGTCACATGTATATGTGAAGTTGCTATAACTGAATTACAAATTTTTAAGTAACAGAAAGTCTTTACCTGGTGCATTTTAAGAACCCGTTAAACACAAAGTACTGAATAATGGAAGAATGGATGTACTAGGCTGGTAACAGCTCTCAAAGTTATGTCTAAAGATATGTTCCATCTCCCAGGAACTTATGTATGTTACCTGATATGCTACATTTTTTTCAGATGTGAGTGAAATAAGGATTTTGAGATGAAGAGACTATCCTAAATTATCTGAGTGGGTCCTGAATGTCATCACGGGAGTCTTTAGAATAGAAAAGCATAAACATCAGAAGAAGAGGAGGAGGCAGTGAGACCATGAAGACAGAGATTAGAGTGATGTGGCCATAAGTCAAGAAGCATTGGCCTACTACAAAAACTGGAAGTGAGCAGCAGAATCTCTCCTAGAGCCTGTGGAGGGAATGCGGCCCCGCCAGTACCTTGATTTTGGCCCAGTGAAACTGACTTCACACTGCTGGCCTCCAGGATGGTGAGAGAATTAAATTGCTGTTGTTTTTAGCCAAGTATGTGGTGATTTTGTTACAACAGCCACAGGAAACTAGTAGAGTGGAATTTTAGCATATTAAAGAGCAGTAGAATTGTGATATTGTGATTTTATTGATACCTACTGGATGGCAGTTTCCACTGAAGCAGAAGAGAATAAAATGTTGCCTGGGTAATGCTGACCACAAAATTTCTGCCATGGACTCAGCAGTGTGAACAGACCCTGGGAATCTGTGTACACATAAAATGACATGAACATTTTGCATTTTCTGATTTGAACTGAATAGGTATTCTACTCTGGAAATATTTACAAAAACTGAAATACATCTTTATGTTAACCCTTTGCTAGAGATTTTTAAACAAACAGAAAAATACCAGATCTTATTCACCACTTTTGATGTCAGTAAGGTGTGTTACACACATTGGGTTCAAAAACAAAACCTGTAACACACTTTGAGTCTTGAAATGTATGCTATGTATGATGATAAAACATGTAGGCAGGTTTATTAGTTCTTGGAGGTTCATAGTATTACATATGTATTTCAGACTATATGTATGGAATTGCTGACAAATCTTGATGTCACTAAATCCATTATTATGTTCTGAAATGTCACCAAAAATGAGTCCACATATTGTGAAGAATGAATATAGTGTATGGCTTCAAGATTGGGTCTTATCATTTAAGTTTCAATGTCCACATCTCATCCAAATCAGCCTACCATTTGAACTAACATGTTTAACTAAATAAATTTACCACTGAGTAATTACATTAAGAACAAATTTATCTTAAATATGTGCAAATTGTTTTCATTGAAGAAGGTAGTTACTTTGGTAGCATGTTAACAAAGCCCAGGAAGTATATGACTGTATTTTCACAGAAGTATATGTGTGCAGTAATTGTAAAATGGTTCTGTTTTCATATTTGAATCTTTCATATGTGTGCCTGCATTAAGAAATACCCATAATAAAATAAAATCTTAATTTAACACAATTAGTATATAGAAATAAACTTTGTAAATCATAGACTTTTAAGATGATAAAATAATCTTGCTGATCACCTAGTCTCACACCTTCTTTTTTATAGAAGTTTAGACTGAGATTCATAAATGTAAATGATCTCACTAATGGCATATGGCAAGTTATTGGACAAACCAGGAATAAAACCCAAGTCTTTTGACTCCTAGTCCAGGACTCATCACAAACACCATAACTCATCATTTTCATTGTAAAAGATTCTGGCACAAATTGTTAACTCTTTAAATGGCTAAAGGAGGAAACGTAAAATAGTAAAACAGAGTGAAAGTGATACCACCCTATTGAAGATCATTCTAAATTAAAGATAGACGTCTTTGAGGTTGTAAATAAAAATATACTTTGAAAATACTTGACTACAAAGTCAATTTAAAAATATTCAAAGTTAGTTCTTCAAAAAAGTAATAATAGAACTACAGTATCATCTAGCAATCTCACTATTGGGTATATATCCAAGGGAAAGGAAGTCAATATGTCTAAGAGATAACTGTACTTCCCTGTTCATTGAAACATTACTCACAGTAGCCACGACATAAGATCAACCTAAGTGTTCATCAGTGGATGAACAAATAAAGTAAATATAGTATATGTGCACAATAGAATACTATTCAGCTTTGAAAATGAGGGAAATTCTGTCATTTAAGACAACATAATTCAACCTAGGAATCATTATCTCCAGGTTGTGAAATAAGAATGACAAATATTGCATGTTATCAATTAAATGTGGAAGCTAAAACAGTCGAACTCACAGAAACAGAAAGTAAAATAGTGGTTACCAAAGTCCTGGGGGTTAGTAGCAGGGGTGGAAGGTTTGAGGAGATGTTGGTCAAAGAGCACAAAATTTCAGTTGGACTGAAAGAATAAGTTTAAGAGTTCTATTACACATCAGAGTGTCTGCAGTTAACAACAATATATTGCATAGTTGAAAATTGCTAAGAAATACATTTTAAGTGTCTTCACCACAAAAAGATAGGTATATGAGGTAATGGATATGTTAAATAGTCTGATTTAGCCATTCCACAATGTATATGTACATCAAAACATTGTATGTTATACCATATGTATATACAATTTTTACAATTTTTACTTGTTGATTAAAAATTATTAAAATTTGAAAGGAAAATATATTTTACCTTTCAAAGCAGATTCAGAATTTAAAATATTAAAATCTAAAACATAAAAATGTTAGTCTAAGTTTGGATTTTCTAATACAATTTTTTTTTTGAGACAGAGTCTCTCTCTGTTGCCCAGTCTGGAGTGCAGTGACGCAATCTCGGTTCACTGCAACCTCTGCCTCCCAGGTTCAAGTGATTCTTCTGTCTCAGTCTCTAATACAAAATATCACTCTTTAACACTGAAGAGTAAGTAAAACTATTATTTTAATTTCTTTTAATATCACTTCCAAATGATTTTAGTATTCTTTAAAATAATCTCATTTGTATTAGTTGTTCATTAAAGATCTATAATCCATTATGTTTACGTGTATTGAAAGGAAAATTTTTGAGCCTTTATTTTGGAAAAAATTATGACTCTATGACTCTGTTTACCCATCTATAAAGTGGACTTCCAAGAACATTTAACTAACTTGCAATGATGGTGAGAAATAATATGTGAAAGTGCTCAGCCTCTGTTGAATGCTTCATGTGTTTTTGTGTGTGTGTGTGTCTGTGTGTGTGTGTGCATGTGTGTGTAAGTACACATGCCTGGACATTTGCATGTATTTGTGTGCCTGTGTTTGTGATAACAATTTTTATTTACTTGACTGTCATGATCTAGTGGTGCAAAGACAAAGGGTATGTCTATTTAAAAAGCAAGAATGCAAGAAATAAAGACCAAAAAATACTTCCTTCAACAAAAAGTAGATTTAAAGTGAGAGATGGGCTTTATTCAAAAGTACGATTACTGCTTCTCATGGTCAGGGAAAGTAATATCACTAGGAGTTACACGGAATAAATGCTTAAACAAATGATTGGGGATAGATAGCTACGTACTCTGACTAATAAGAAGTGAGTGACCTTTAAAATGACTCAGATTCCAAAAAAATCTGACTCCATTCTATAATCTGTGTTTTGTTCTGTATAAAATTAAACAATGAATCTAATTAGGAGCAAAATTATAAATCTAAAAGAGATGAGAACTGGAAACCAGGGGTGCCAAAGTTCTACTCTTCAGTTCTCACTCACACAGTTTGTGACCTTGAACAAATCACTAAATCCTCCCGGGCTTCAGCCCCATCACTTTCAACATGAAGGGGATCTAAAGTCCCTCCAGCTTTAACACTTGGTGACACTATGATTCTAGTTCTTAGCTTCTTGCTCACAATATTTTACACTTTGTTGACATATTGTCAGAAACTTCACACATTTTCCAAAAGCTATCACAGAGTATTACCAGGTCATTAATGCAGAGTTTTAACAGAAACTATAAAATATCTTTCAGTGGGTATTTGCTATAGCAACTAAGTTTATACTATTGGACTCCTCCATCATGATGATGATGATGAAGATAGAGATAGATAGATAAAGATATACTATTAAAAGAAAGTTAGCTATGTTAGGTTCATACACTATGAGTAATAAAGTTGTAAAATACAAGTATGTGTGACAAAAATATCTTCATGTAGAGCTTCTGCTTATTCTTACTCAGCTAATGATACAGAGGTAAAATGTATCTAAGCCCATTTGTGCTTACAAATGTAAAAAGTAAAAATTCTTTATGTGCATATATATATATACATCAGTGTATGTATATGCATATATGTAAATAGAAAAATTCTAGAAAAATAGCTAAGAGATGTATACATTATAATGTTTTACTATATATACTTCTGTACCATTTTACATTTCCACAATAAGCATATAACTACTTAATTACAGACTAAAAAAGAAAGCGGAAAATATAAATATTTCTAGCCTTATGCAAAGTTATGTACATTTCTTTTGTAGATTTCTGTGATTTATTTATTTTCCCTTCATAAATGGCATATACATGTAATATATATTTCTATCTTTCACTAGCTATTTCTGTATGTGTATGTAAATTACATCCAATGAATGTTGAGCACTGACTGTGTCCCAGGTATTGCTCTAAGCACTTTAATTATGATACATAACTCAGTACCCATGACACCCCTGAGTGAATTATTTTTACTACCAGATACTGATTGAGCCGTGCCACTCAACAACTATTTTCTTTTTTTAAAATTGAACTTTAAGTTCTGGGATACATGTGCAGAACATGCAGGTTTGTTACATAAGTATACATGTGCCATGGTGGTTTGCTGCACCCATCAATCTCTCATCTAGGTTTTAAGCCCCACATGCATTATAGATATTTGTCCTGATGCTTTCCCTCTCCTTGCCCCCCACTCCCTCCACACCTATTTCTAGTGTTTTAACTTCTTTTTTGTAAAGAGGAGAACAAGCTATACCTATGTTGGAAATTATTACAATCAGAAGTTTACCTACCTCAGATGGGTCTGAAGACTTCTTCCCTACAGCGTTTAGCAATCCCTTTCATTCTTCTCCTGGGCATCATTAACATATTCATTTTCTCTCACCAGCATTAATCCATACCCTATCCATTCTTCCCATCAGACAGGCACTTTTTCATTCTAACATACTTGACGATATTTCAGATTGTGTGTCTTTCCCTGTGTGTATGCTATTGTCAATCAGAATGCTTTCCAAATTGGTGCTGAGAGTGGTTTTGCCATTCCTTATACAAGATATAGTTTTAGTTTAAAACTCAAACACATCATAGGAATCATCATAAAAAACAGATTTATACACATGTAAAACAGAATCCGAATACTGATTATGTATGCTTTTCATATAAGTAATAAAGCCAGCGATTAAGAATTTCATTGATAGAATGTGATAGAGTCCTTGTACAGGCTGTTTAACACATATCCTGGCTCTGAGCAGAACTGAACTTAAGCCTTCAGAAGATAGCAGTGTGCCATTTTGCCTTATTCTCACAGATAAATTACTTTATAGCACTTTAGCGAAGAGAGGAAGATGTATTATTTAACAGCTCTTCAAATCATAGCAAAGGGGTCTAAATTTATTAATTGATTTTATCCATTTTGCTTTGAAAAAGTAAATAAGTGAAGTAGAATAAATAAGCCATATAGTTCCAGCTTGCTGAATATTTTAAGCCAAACTAGAAATTAATGAGGTGATTAAGGAAAAAAATGGTAAAGAAGATAAAAATAAGAGGACTTAAATAGTTAATCTAGAAAAACACAATTGTAAATACTTTTTATTCTATTGAATGAAAATAAGAGTATTTTGTTCCAATCTACACTCCTCCCCCTGAGCACTGCCACCTAGTAGGGGCTCCTTGAGTGACAGTCTTGGTCCCCGAGTGGACCTTTCTGTGACACCTTTCTCAGCAGGCCTCTGCCCACCAGTAGGCCTGCAGGACTTGCTCCTGCTGAGGAAGCCTCACACAGTGTTTCGCTCCCTTAACTGTGGCCATGCTGCGCTGGTGTGAAGGAAAATAAGCTAGAATTGCAAAGATACATCTCACATGAAGTACTAGGCCACAACTGAAGTGGCAGAGACGTCATTGCCAATCAACAAAAGTTTCCTTTCTTTGTAGCCAGTCTAACATAGTTAACTCAGACTATCATCCCCTCAGCTGTACAAGACAATTAGGTTTAGAGATTCAAATCTATGCAATTTGTAGATAATCCCAAGAACAGACAGAAGGCTAGCAGCGTTACCTGTCCCTTCACATTCAAAAGGATTTTGACATTCAAAAGCTCTCATATGGACACATGATAATGCATGTTAAAAGATTATGGCAGCTGCATTTTAAAGAGTCGTATTGTTACTATTAACTGTTAATTCTGTCTTAAAAAAATAAAAAATAAATGCAATTTTTTTTGCCAAAAGGTAGTACCAAGAGTTTGTCTTACTGAAAATTATTCTAACCTTCCCTTGTGCTGCAAGTCTCTCCGCAAAATGAAACATTTGCCAGTTAACGTGGACCTGATGTAACTGTTCTAGTCAGAAGGTCAAACACACTGAATCTACTGCCAGAGCCAAGTTCAGAGGAAATGTATGAAAAACACAGAGAGTAAAACCTTACAGTGAGCTATAAATACTCATAAACACACTAAAATTTATAGTTCATTATGCTCCTGTTTTGTCCTTTCTGCCAAAGTCAAAAAGCACACAGACCTCCATTTTAAAACAAATTTACTGTACATTAGGAAGTGAGCCACATGGTGGTCCAAAACATTGCCAGTTCTCAGCAGGTCAAATAGCTGCTGATTAAGGATTTGAACTAGGTGCATCCTACGTAGTGCTACATACGAACATTGAATTTTGAGTGCAGGGCATGTGTATGTGTGTACTTTTAAATTACTCTCTAAAGTCACTATTGTTTGAAGCTATCTAACTATTCAAATAAATGACAGAGAAATTGCCAGGAAGTTTTTCCAGTTGTTTAATATCCTCAACTATGTAAAAATATCCATTAAAAAGGAACTAGCCTGTCTATAGCAATAAAACATAGATGTTTTATGTGGCTCTGGAGCCATCAGGTAAAATCATGTTTTAAAAAGTAGAAACCTAAAACATTTTTACTTTTATCATATTTAAAACTTCAGATATGAACTGTTTTCTTTCAATATAGACCTGTTTATGAATTTATTTTTATTCAACTTTTTTAATGAATGCATTCTCAATCAAAAAATGTGTCAATATGAAAGTGAAAATGTTTCAATTACATAGTATATTTGAAGAAATATGACAACCATATCATATAAGGCTTTTCTACTCAATTGTGTGGTCTGGACACTAGCAATATTGGCCCAGCTTGGGAGCTTATAAAAGTCTCAGAATTTCAAGCCCTTTTCCAGAACTACTGAATAAGAATTGCAATTTAACATGATTCTCCTGTGATTCTTGTGCACACTAAAATTTGTGTAACATGGATATAAAACAATGGGTTAAGTGGAAAGGATATGGTAAAACAAACGTTTTGTTAGCAGAAAAACAAAATTCTGCTTAAAATCCGGCTAATTACATTGGAGCAATTTAATTTCTGACCACGAAGGAATGATATTCATGTTATTCAGAATTATTTTGCAGGACACTGATCAAAACATTTTCTATATGGTGACCCACAGGATTTAATCCCCTCTCACGCCCCTGCCAAAATACAACCTGACATTTTTTCAAGAAAGTTGAGTTTTATCTTAATTACATAAATTAAATTCAGACATAAGTCATCAGTACTTCATAAGTTCCACTGACTAGAAAATTTGTAAATTTCCTCTCTAGCGGTATTTAATCCCATTCATTTATCTAATTTTGTTTTATTTCAATCTTTTTCTTTATAAATGCAATATAGTAATATTAAAAAAAAACTGTAAAATAAAGCATGTAACCTCATTTTTTAAAGAACTGTAGTCCATGGATTTGAAGGATCTATCTTTCCCCAACAGGTATTGACCTTCCAGGTCAGTTAGAAATCCTTTGCCATAGCAATGTGCAGGACTGCCTAGGAGGCCACCTGAGCTTATACCTGCCCTTGTACAACAAAGATCATTAATCTCCAGGTCTCTCAATATAAGTCTTTTGAAGAGCTATAAACACACCTTCTGTGTTAGCCTTTCCAGAGATATTTTGAAAGAACTAATATCCACAGTGTTTTAGCCAGATCAAATGAAGCACAATCTGAAGTCAATCTGCCATCAGAGTTTGCTCTCCTGCCACTCATGAATATCCCACTTGAAAGCTGCAACATCTCTTTCAAGAACCCTAATTTTAAAAGTAAAGACTATCAATTTATAAATATGTCACACATCACATTTACCTATCAAAGCTATTAATCTTTTGTGGGATCTATTTTATGGGCCATTGTGAAAATCTAACAAGTCTGATTTTTTTTTTCAGATAAATGCACAGGTACATTTATCTCAAAAACTATGTATATAATGTTAAGGATTTCACTGTCCTCCAAATGTCTATTCCAAAGAATGCAATGGAAGAAACTTTGCAACATGTGGTTCAGCAAATGCTATGCAAAATTATCAAGCCCTAATATACACTAAAATAGATATTAAACTTATAAAATATCACTAGCAGACATATACACCTTGTTTCTCATTTGCGAAGTATGCTTATTTCAAAATTGTTCTTTTTCAGAGAATGTAAATTCTTAATGATAGGAATAGTTTGGGCTTAAAAATTATACATACTTGAAAGGATTAGGTATTATTTTATTAAAGCTCTCTTTTTAAATATGAACTGGGAACTCATGAGTTACTTTCCTTTGATTCTTCAAATTTCAGGATGGGGAAATGAGCTGCAAAATATGTTAATATTTACACAAATAATAATGAAATAAAACAGTCTAATTAACAGCAACATCAGAGGAGAAATCCAACAACACAGAATATGCTAGACTTATAGCTACTAGGAGATATAATAAAAGCATCTCATTTATGGATTCATTGCCATCAAGGTGGTAGAGAATGACAGTGGACTGGAATTAAGGCAATCTCTCTCATAAACACGTTGATTCTAGACTTATTTTAAAATTCAACGTTGATTTTATTTTTGTCAGCATATATGTGTCCTTTGAAAACGCAGAGATTTAAAGATCATGGAAATTGAGCATGTCATATGAAACCCAGAAATCATTAGTGGATAAGATATATCATGTATGGTACAAACTCCATTCTGGCCTAGCTTTTCACCGTGTGTCTTCAGGCTGTATCTTAGCTTAAAATGAAACATGAACATAAGCCAATTTTACACCACTAAAGCCATCAAATCCAAGACAAAATGTCTGAAACCCATTTCAAACCAGAATTTCTGATGTGTTTTAACTAGCAGATGAACAATTTGGGTTAGAGGAGGGTACTCCGTAAAGGATTTGCCATAAACATACATTATTAAACAGCATCTGTTTATTCCATCTTTTCTAGAATCTTTAATAACATTTTATTAAATTCAACATTGCAACAAGTCTGACAATGAAGCTATTTTAATCTTAGAGTATGTTAATTGAAGGACTATAACCTGAGTATGGCAGAGAGAATTCTCACCAACTCTTGGAGGTCCAACTCACACAGGTGAAGCATTTCAAACATCATCATGCAGCAACCAGAATAGTGAAAGAATTTTAAACTTCGAGGATAGAAAGAAACTCAAAATTTGTCTTCAGATATTTAAGGAATTTCCCACAAAAATAGATACTAAATTATTTCTATGTGGATCTGGAAGAAAAGCAAAAACCAATAGGTGGAAATTATAAAAACCTACTAAAAGTGAAATAGACTGCTTCACAGAGATTAATTTCCCATTAGTGAATTTATGCAAGACAAACTTAGGATAGAGAACTAGATAAGAGGCCGTAAATCCCCACATGTCAATGTATATTAGGTTTTTATCTACCAGACCCACAATGTTTTTCTTTATATATGTCAGGCAATATCTTAGTAAGGTACTCACTTATTTTATCCCTAATGGTATATTAATTAGGCAATGTCATAGATCTCTGGTTACTATTTCAGCTCTGTGGTTTCTATGGTCATTGTACACACCTCTTTTCTTTTTATTTATTTATTTATTTATTTATTTTTTATTGCATTTTAGGTTTGGGGGTACATGTGAAGAACATGGAAGATTGTTGCATAGGTACACACATGGCAGTGTGATTTGCTGCCTTCCTCCCCATCACCTATATCTGGCATTTCTCCCCCATGCTATCCCTCCCCAACTCCCCCACACCTCTTTTCTAATGGTTAAAGGCCATTATCTGGTCTCTTCCACTCAGTAATCCCATTATTTCAAGGATGTCAGGTGTGTTCTCTTGGCCTCCTCTGAGAAATGCTTGGGGATGGTTGTATGAGTCACACATAATAGATCCACTCGAACATTGCCTACTTCCTAAGCCTACAATCTGTCAGGAATATGTCAAACTTATATCCTCATTGATTTTAGGATACTGTTAAGCCCAGGCTTTGTTTTTTAATTGGCAGCTATAAACTGTATATACTTACAATGTACAACATAATGTTGAGACTGCTGGATCCCATGGTAGTTCTATTTTAAATTTTTGAAGAACCTCCATACCATTTTTATACTGGTTGCTCAAATTTACATTCCTACCGAGAGTGCACAGGGTTTCCCTTTTCTCCACAACCTCACCAGCAGTTGTCATCTTTTATCTTTTTGATGATAGCCATCCTAACATATATAAGGTAATATGTCATTGTGTTTTTCATTTGTATTTCCCTGATGGTTAGTAATGATGAGCATTTTTTTCATATACTTATTGGCCGTTTTTATGTCTTATTTTAAGAACAATGTCACACACCTATAATCCCAGCACTTTGGAAGGCCAAGTCGGGTGGATCACCTGAGGCCAGGAATTCGAGACCAGCTTGACTAACATGGTAAAACCCAGTTTCTACTAAACACAGAAAGTTAGCTGGGAGTCATGGTGGGTGCCTTTAATTCCAGCTACTTGAGAGGCTGAGGCAGGAGAATCACTTGAATCCGGGAGGTAGAGGTTGCAGTAGTGAGCCGAGATTGCGCCATTGCACTCCATCCTGGGCAACAAGAGTGAAACTCCGTCTCAAAAAAGAAAAAAAACGTCTATTCCAGTCTTTACCTATTTTTTAATTGGGTTTTTGGTTTTCTTGCTATTGAGTTGTTTGAGTTCCTTATATATTTTGAGTATTAACCCATTATCAGATGTATGCTTTGCAAATATATTTTCCCATTCCGAGGTTGTGTCTTCACTTTGGTAATTACTTCCATTGCTGTCCAGAAACTTTGTAGTTTGATGTAATCCTATTTGTTCTTGCTTTTGTTGTCTGTGCTTTGGGGTCATATCCAAAAACAATCACTGCCCAGACCATTGTCATAAATATTTTCCCCTATTTTATTCTAGTAGTTTTACCATTTCTGATTTTACATTTGTCTTTAATCCATTTTGATTTGATTTTTGCAAATGGTATGAGGTAAGTATCTAATTTCATTTTTCTACATGTGGATATGGTTTTCCCAACAGCATTTACTGAGGAGAATATCTTTGTCCTATTGTGCGTCCTTCGCATCTTCCTCTAAAAACAATTGATTGTAACTTCCTGGATTTACTGCTAGGATTTTTTATACTAATCCATTGGTCTGTGTGTCTGTTTTTATGCCAGTATCATGTTGTTTCTACTACTATAAAATTCTAGTAGTATAATGTCTTTAGTCTTGTTCTTTTTCTCAAGATTGCTTGTCTGTTTGGTAACTTTTGTTCCATATAAATTTAGAATTTTTTTCCTAGGGATTGAGCGTAATCTACAGATCTCTTTAGTTAATATGGATGCTTTGGGTAGTATGGACTTTTGGTAGTATGGATATAACAATATTAATTTTTCCAGTTAATGAACACGTCATTTATTTGTGTCTTCTTCCACCAACATTTTATAGTTTTTCAAGGCACAGATCTTTCAACTGGGTTAAATTTACTCCTAAGTATTTTTGATAGCTATTGTAAATAGAATTTTGTTTTAAAAAAATTCTTTTTTGTATAGTTCACTGTTAGTGTACAGGAACAATATTTATTGTTGTATGTTAATTTTGTATCCTGCAACTTTATTAAATTCATTTATTAATTCTAACAATAAACTCCACAATTTTTGTGGAGCCTTTAAGGTTTTCTATATATAAAAATATTTCATCTGCAATCAAGGAGAATTTAACTTCCTCCTTTACAATTTGGATGCTTTCTTTTGCTTGAATAATTACTCTGTGTAACTCCAGTGCTATGTCAAATAGAAGTGGCATAGCAGGAGAGGGCATCTTTGTCTTATTCTTCATCTGAGAGAAAAAAGCTTTCAACTTTTCACCATAGCACATAATGCTAGCTTGAGCTTGTAATATATGGCCCTTATTGTGTTAAAATACATTCCTTTTAGGCTTAATTTGTTGAGAGTTTTTTATGAAGAATAAATGCTTAATTTTGTCAAATGCTTTTTCTGTACATATTGAGATGATCTTATGATGTTTGTCCTTTATTCTGTTAGCATGTGTCATTTATTGATTTGCATATGTTGAACTATGTTTTTTCTTTTTTCATCCTTGAAACAAATCTCACTTAATCGTGGTGAATGATCCTTTTAATGTGCTGGTGATTTTAGTTAACAATATTTTGTTAAGGATTTTTGCATCTATGTTAATCAGGGTTATTGTCATGTAATTTTTTTTCTTGTAGTGTCTTGTCTGACTTTGGTATTGGATAAATGCTGGACTCGTAAAATGCATTCAGAAGTATTCCTTTCTCTTCAATTTCTTGAAAAAGTTTGCGTAAGACATACCCCACAAAAATAAACTTAAAATGGATTATAGACCTAAATGTAAAACACAAAATTATAAAATTCCTGGAAGATAACATAGGAGGAAATCTAAATGACCCCGGGTATTGCAATGACATTTTAGGTACAACCTCAATGGCATGATCCACGAAAGAAAATAAAATGATAAACTGGATTTAATTAAAATGCAAAACTTTTGCTCTGTTGAAAACCTGGTCAAGAGAATAAGAAGACAAGACATAGACTGAGAGAAAATATTTGTAAGAGACACATCTACTAAAGAATTGTTGTCTAAAATATAATAAGAACTCTTAAAACTCAACAGTGAGAAAGTGGACAACCCAACTTAAAAATGTTTGGGAGTCCAGGGCTGGTGGATCACCAGGTCAGGAGTTTGAGACCAGCCTGCTCAACATGGTGAAACTCTGTCTCTACTAAAAATACAAAAATAAGCTGGGCATGGTGGCGCTTGCCTGTAATCTAAGCTACTGAGGAGGCTGAGGCAGGAGAATCGCTTGAACCCGAGAGGTGGAGATTGCGGTGAGCCGAGATCATGCCATTGCACTTCAACCCAAGTGACAGAACTCCATTTCAAAAAAAAGACCTAAATTGATACCTCATCACAGAAGATATACAGATGGCAAATAAAAAGATCACAACATCATATATTGCTTGGTAATGATATAAAACATTAAACAATAATGAGATTATTATATATTCTACCTATTAGAATAGTCAAAATTCAAGACACTGACAACAGTAAATGCTGGTGAAAATAAAGAGCAATATGTACTCTCATTACTGGTGGGAATGTAAAATGGTACAGCCACTTTGAAAGACAGTTTTGGCAGTTTCTTACAAAACTAAACATATTCTAACCATACAATCTAGCAACTGTGCTCCAAAAGAGTTGAAAAGTTATATCCACTCAAAAAGCTGCACATGGATATTTATGGCAGCTTTATTTATAATTGCCAAAACTTGGAAGCACTTGGGATATCCTTTAGTAGGTGTGTATAGAGATAAACTTTGGTACAGCCAGAAAATGGGATATAATTCATTGCTAAAGAGAAATTAGTTATGACAAACCCATAGCCAAAATCATACTGAGTGAGAAAAAGTTGGAAGCATTTCCCCCTAGGAACTGGAACAAGACAAGGATATTCACTCTCACCACTCTTATTCAGCATAGTACTAGAAGTATTAGCCCAAGCAATCAGGCCAGAGAAAGAAATAAAAGAAATACAAAATTGAAAAGAAAAAGTCACATTATCTCTGTTTACTGATGACATGATCATATTCCTCCCAAAATTCTAAAGATTTATCCAAAAAACTCTTAGACTTGATAAACAACTTCACTAAGATTTCAGAATGCAAAGTCAATGTACAAAAATCAGTAGTATTTTATAACTAAAATAGCACTGATATAAAAATAGACATATAGATCAATGGAACAGAATAGAGAACCCATAAATAAAGCCACTTATCTACAACTAACTTATTTTCAACAAAGTTTACAAAAGATATAAAATAATTGGGAAAGGACATCTTTTTATTATTATTATTATTATACTTTAAGTTCTGGGATACGTGTGCAGAACATGCAGGTTTGTTACATAGGTATATACATGCCACGGTGGCTTGCTGCACCCATCAACCTGTCATCTACATTAGATATGTCTCCTAATGCTATCCCTCCCCTTGCCCACCACTCCACAACAGGCACCAGTATGTGATGTTCCCCTCCCTGTGTCCATGTGTTCTCATTGTTCCACTCCCACTTTTGAGTGAGAACGTGCAGTGTTTGGTTTTCTGTTCCCATGTTAGCTTGCTAAGAATGATGGTTTCCAGCTTCTTCTATGTCCCTGCAAAGGAAATGAACTCATCCTGTTTATGGCTGCATAGTATTCCATGATGTATATGTGCCACATTTTCTTTATCTAGTCTATCATTGATGGGCATTTGGGTTAGTTCCAAGTCTCTGTATTGTGAACAGTGCTTCAATAAACATACGTGTGCATGTGTCTTTATAGTAGAATGATTTATAATCCTTTGATTATACACCCGGTAATGGTATTGCTGGGTCAAATGGTATTTTCTGATTCTAGATCCTTGAGGAATCACCACACTGTCTGGGAAAGGACATCTTATTCAATAAGCGGTTCTGGGAAAATTGACTAGCCATATGCAGAATGAAACTGGACCCCTATCTCTCAACGTATATGAAGATTAACTCAAGATCAATTAAAGAGCTTAACTGGAAAACCTGAAACAATATTAACCCTAGAAGAAAACACAGGTAATACGCATGGATGTTGGTCTAGGCAAAGATTTTATGACAAAGACCCCAAAAGCAAATGCAACAAAAACCAAAATAGGAAAATAGGACTTAATTAAACTAAAAGCTTCTGCACAGAAAAATAATTAACAGCATAAACAGACAACCTGGAGAGTGGGAGAAAATATTTGCAAATTATGCATCCAACAAAGGACTCATATCCAAAATCTACAAGGAACTCAAACAAATCACGAGAAAAAACAAATAACGCCATTAAAAGCTAGGCAAAAGATATGAACAGCCATTTCTCAAAAGAAGACACAAAAGCAGCCAACGAACAAATGAAAAAATGCTCAACCTCACTAATGATCAGGGAAATGCAAATTAAAACTGCAATGAGATATCTTATACCAGTCAGAATGGCTATTTGTAAAAAGTCAAAAACAGCAGATACTGGCAGGGATGCAGAGAAAAGGAGACACTTGTATACTGTTGGTGGAAATGTAAACTCGTTCAACCTCTATGGAAAGCAGTATTGAGATGTCTCAAGGAACTGAAAACAGAACTACCACTCTACCCAAGCAATCCCGCTACTTGGCATCTACTCAAAGGAAAATAAATTATTATATAAAAAAGACACCTGTTCACATATATTTATTGCAGAACTTTTCACAATACAAAAGTCATGGAACCAACCTGAGTGCCAACTGGTGGTTGACTTTATGAAGGAAATGTGATATATAACACCATGGAATATTATGTAATCATAAAAATAAATATAATCATATTCTTTGCAGCAATATGGGTGTAATTGGAAACATTATCCTAAGTGAACTAGCTCAGAAACAGAAAATCAAATAACGTGTGTTCTCACTTATAAGTGGAAGGTAAACAATGATTACACATGGACACAAAAGTAGAAATAATAGACACTGGGGACTCTAAAAGGAGAGAGGGTGGAAGCAGGATGACAGTAAAAAAGTTACTTACTGGAATACAATGCTCAATATTTGGATGATCTCTACACTAGAAGCCCAACTCCCACCATTAAGCAATATACCCACATAACAAATATGCACATGTACTCCCTTAATGCAAAACAAAATCTTTTTTAAATAAAATAAGATATCAAGACATAGAAGAACCTTAGATGCATATTACTAAGTGAAAGAAGTAAATCTGAAAAGGTTACATAATGTATGATTTCAACTATATGACACTCAAGAAAAGGCAAAACTATGGAGTTAGTGAAAATATCAGGGGTTGCCAGGAGTTACTGGGGTAGAAGGGATGAATAGGCAGAGCACAGAGGATCTTAAAGGCTGCTTAGAATGCTTACTGATACAAGATTGGTCATTTTTCTAGTCTTCTGAGTGGAGAGACAGAATGTGTGTTTGTGTGTGTTTATGTGTGTGTCAGTGTTTCTTAGGACATAGGGTCTAGTTTTATTAATGACTTTAATTCAAACATGGAATTTTAACTTTTCTCATTGGATTTCTTAAATATGTTTCCCTTTTAACTGCAATGAAAATCCTGGCTCTCAACGATATAATTATTCTTTTGATATATTCCACAATATATACACAAGTATTTCAGGATAACTTTAACATTACAACCAATTACATGGTCATGGAAGATAATTTAGAATTTTTGCAGGCCTTTTTGCTGTTAAATATATACCATGCCAGAGATATATAGACAAATCAGTTTATTTTGTTTTATAATTTATAAAATATTTACATTATTCCAGGGTTGTATCTATAAATCTATGATCTACTCACAAAAAAGTCCAGTCCCTACCACTGTCAGAGTCACTCTATTCCTTCCCCTACACACAAATTTTATCTTTTATATGCCCATTTTAATATAACTAAATATATATGTGTGTAAATATACATTTACTCATTTTTAAATGCACACGGTATACATAATACATACACTTTATATTATACACATATTTGCTATACACATACCATCTTGTGTAGTTCTTCCTAATGTTTTTTTCATATAACATATACTGGAAATTATATTCCATTTCTTTATTCAGCTGCATAGTATCCTCTTGTTTATTTGGTCAGTTCACATTGATAGACATATACAGTTTTTTAAATCTTTTGCTGTTAAAATTAGTAAAGTAACTGCATAAATAATACACCTACTGTGTACCCACAATTAAAAATTGAAACAAAGTAAAGTAAATGTTTTATATTTCTTTCAGTTTATTACTGATATAATTTAATATCTCTAAAAGTGCTGTAACTACATATATGTGCCTTCTGATGAGATAAAATACAAAGCACAGAGTGGCAGTTAAATCTGAATGTAATCAAACTTCTAAATATAAGTATAGGTTTACAATAAATACAAGGTAAATTAACCAAGTCAGAATGTAGACAATTCTTCAGGGTAAATATCTATGCTTAAAATCAATGGTAAGAAAAAAAGGAGAATAAACAGCTATATATTTTTGAATATTGAAGAGGCTTAATTGACTAAGTACAACATATAAACTCTATTTAGATCCTTATTCAAAAACTGTTTGAAAAATAGAGCTCATGTCAAAAACGGAAATATTTGAACAGGCACCAGGTTATTAGATGACATTAAGGAAGTATATTTTTAGTATCATTTTGTTTCAAAAATGTTTTAACTGTCAGAGATACATAAAATATTTAGGGCAAAGAAACATTTTTGAAATTTGTTTTAAAATATTACAAGAAAAATTGGCATATTAAAAATATCTCTTAGTAACACTTCCCTTGATATTTGTGAGTTAATTATTTGGGATATGCTTTTGAAGTATTCAAAAAAAATGAAGAAATACAAAACACAAATTTGTGAAGTATTTATAATGGTTAGATTTGGGCTATAAAGATTCATTATAACAACTCCTTTCCATAAAAATTCTATGCCATTATGATTTGGGGTAATATAAAATGTTCATAATCTCATAGGTCTCATGAGTCTTCAGTCTACTAAATGTTTGACATTGCATTGGATTTGTGATAATTTTCATTACTAGTTTTGTAAAAGACTGGACATTTTTCTTTCAGTTACCTATTCTTTGTTGGTCACAGTTTGATCTCTGATAGAAATGCATAACAAACTTGTACTTGATTTTTGAAAACTAGCAGATTATTTGAAAATTCACACATTCCAAGGAATAAGTCATGATTCATTTGTCTGTCACTCAAGTAGCTACACAGGGGAGGGAAAAGAAAGATGAGATTGACTTCAGAACCTCAATGATACTCAGTTTTACAGCACAACACTATTAGTACCATACTGGCCAAGTTAGTTTCCCCCAAGTACTCCCCAGTCATTCACTGTTCATACTTTCCTCTGAAATGTTTATTTCCTTTTTGTTATTATTAATTTATAGGTAATTCTTAGCTACCCAAAGTGTTTTTAACAGTGTGTAGCACTGTTGTTTTAGATACCTATCAGGTCAGATAAATTTATATTTCCTCTCTGTTAACTTGTGTAATGAAAATTAGGTAACATATAGTTAACTGATAATTTAAACTGGTTAACAACTCACCCTCACTTGTTTTTGCCTAATAATGGTATGAATTGATAAGCATTTTGTTTTTATCACACAGAGCTACACCTATTATTCTGATACACAATATACAGATGCTTTCAAGATAAAGTCCATGTGGTAAGTGTCAGTTCAGTTTAAATATTAAGCAAACTTTAAAAAACTGAACATGTTTCTTCTACCAAATGTGTTAATAAATCAAAATATCAATTTTAGTAGACATGTTTCCTATTTCCACAAATAATTGTGAGAGAATTCAGAATTAATATACTTCCTATTTAAATACTAGCAGTTTATTAAAAATTCAATGGAGAAATGAGAAAGGAAGTTTCGTGATGGATCAAGAGTACTAGTATTTTGTTATTACTGTTAATTATTTTTAAAAATAATATAGTCTCAAGTTAACACACCTTTCTATTTCATCCCTTTGCCTTGAAAATGACATAGCAGAGATATGTTAAGCATTTTAAAAATAGTTGAAAATTATAATATTTTTGTTTTGGTCTCTTAGTGTCCGGAGTTCAAATTGAACTTCAGTATAAATAATATACTCTAGAAACAATTCTTAGACAGCTAGATGCACAAATGCTACTGTTAATCATATGCTTCAACTCATTGAAACTGTGTATATAATCATGTAAGTAATCAGGCATACATTTATTTATTAGTAATAATGAACACTTTCTGAAAACAGACAATAGTATATTTTGAACATGCTAGAACTTTAGCTTTTCTTGGGTTTTCTATTTTTAACTAAAACTGAAAAATTATATACAAGAGGTCAATCACATTTGGCAAGATCTCTTAAGATAACCCTCTTAGAATAACAATAATATAAAGACAGTGATAATTCAAAATTTTAAAAATTAACTAAGGACATTGAGATACATTATTGTTCTTACTTCATGCCTTATTTAACGTTATAAATACTATTTCTATTATAAATAGGTGTCTCAGCTGCACGTTGCAACTTGGAGTAGACCATTGAGCTGTCCTCCTAAATATTATGACATGGAGAAAATCACGTTGTACTTTAACCTATCAACAAAGGAGCAAAGCAATTACAGAGCTAAACAGAGTCCAGGAAGACCCAATAAAGAAAAATCCAAGAAAATTTGGTGAAAATTCTTAAGGGGCCTTCCAATGTTTAATTTAGGCCTGAGGCATGATTAATATTCTGATTCTAATTCAAAAGACTGAACCACAAAGGTACATCTTTTGGGTATTTTTAATAAGCGTAGTACAACATTCTGTGAATTAACAGCTGGTCTGACTGGTATTTTACTTCCTCTTTGCTTACTCAAGTGAAGCAGTTAATATTAGTATAATCATCAAACTAACACTAGTCCGGCAGAGGGACAGATTTTTTTTTTCC
Source organism: Ateles fusciceps (assembly GCA_036589455.1). NCBI lineage: Eukaryota > Metazoa > Chordata > Mammalia > Primates > Atelidae > Ateles > Ateles fusciceps. Next base: position 7,056,449 of record JAZHEH010001266.1, on the reverse strand, counting down.
TAGTGTTGTGATGTAGAATACAAATTTTGAAATACAAAAAAAAAATATCCATGGCTGAAATAATATTAATCATACCATTGTTTTAGATCTAATACACATTAGAAATACATTTTAAAAAAATGAAAAATTAAAATTTTAAAACCATATTCCATCTTACAAATCTTACAAAAACATTTTAAAAGGAAAAGTAAAATATCAAATACTTAAATAATTTAACAAAATCAAATAGATATTTATGAGAAATATAGAGAAGTATAATGAAAAGTGATAAGAATAACTGGTCAATATTATTGCTAAAATGTGTAATAATTTCACAGTAAAAGTCTATCTTCATAAAACTGTAAAACGGTTACGATGTATTTTATGTATACCCAAACAAAAATTACTTTTCTTTTTTGGTCAACGAAGAATAATATTTAGACCACAAAGCATTAACTTTTATAATTTTGTTGTTTGCAAACAGTATTTCAATCCTTTTTTATCATCCAATGTTTTGACATGCTCATTGAGATTCAGGATAAATTAGATGTTAATATTTGTTGAAAAGTTTTTATTTCTTTTACTTTTATTTTTATTTTTAATGCATTTTCAAAGGGAGTATATTTGAAGCAAAACTTGCAGCATAATATTCTTTACAGTTTTTAGGCAGGTCATCTTTAATTTTCATAAAATATTCTTTTAAGAAAACTCATTTTAAGCATTCTTTGTAAATGTAGGCCTTCTAACCATTGTGCTTAATATGATTCTTCAATTTTACTAAACGAATCCACAATTTACACATACTTTAAACCTCTCATTTATGACATTAAACTCACGTGTAAAATATTTAGCCTTTGCTGTTTGCCATTACATTTACGGTAAAAGACAATGCACAATTTTTATAGAATGCTACTAAGCATAAACTAAAATATGATTACTGTGCTCCTAGTTAAAATCATCATGACCAAAATTAACATTATAATACTGAATTATATATACTAAAATATAAATTAACTGTCTTAATGCTTAGACTTTTATTCTACAATCAACCATTTTAAAAGAAGTTCAAAAGATAGAAGATTTAGGTAAGATTATATTTTTTAAGCAACCCACTTAATGACATTACTAGACATGCAACTGTCTATTTAGTGAATTAGGGATTATGTCAGAATATTATGCACGATAGAAAACGTTTGAAATGTTTTTAAAGTTTTCGTAACTGTTAAGTGCAAAGACTTTGTGTATGAAGCATCAGTGGCATGACTAGTCTAATGACTATTTCCATTTTCTCCCAAGAATATCTCCATTGGAAGAAAACATGCATACACCCTCCTCTCCAAAAACAACAATAAACAAACACAAAGCAATACTTGATATTGGTTTCAGTTTTATAATCATAATAGAAACCGATCATCATGTGTCATATACACAAGTAGTAGGATATATACCAAATGACACACTGATGATTCTGTCCTTGATAAATGGATTTGCATTCAATTTTTTAAAACTCTATGCAACCAAAGAAAAATGCACCTGCAACCAAATTTGTCCAAAAGTCATTGATTTGCAATTCTGGTTAGTAAATTGTCTATGTCAAAACTACCCAGGTTTACGACCCCTGCATGTCAGATATTAGCTTCAGGACTTGACGGATAAAGGAGTAAATTAAATTACCAACTACTACAAAAGACATTTTTGACAAAGTGTTGAGGAGTTTTGACATCAAATGTGGCTTTACTGAAAATAGATAATTTGTTTATTGGAGACATATAGAAGAAAGATTGAACATGAAGTTTAGAAAAACAGAAGGATAGAGAAGAGAAAATAATAAAAGCTGAATCATATTTCTTTTCCCCCCCAAAATACTCAAACCAGAACTATAACACAGGTGGTTAAACTCCTGCAATTATGAGAAGACTCTATATACTAAGCAAGAAAATCCACTTTCTAGTAGTACTGCTTTACTGGGTGCCTTTGAAGTGTCTCATAATTTCAGAACTCAGTATCCCTAGCTATAAAATGCCAAGGTGTATTAGAGCTACATATTTTCTATTACCTATTCCAGCTCTAAATCCTATAAGTGCTATTTTCCTGCCATAATGTTAATGGTAGAAATAGAAGTTAGATTCTCCTTGCTACAAAAATATGTTTAAGAAGTTTTCCAGAATTAGAAGGAAAAGGAAGGGGATTGGGCACAAGGAAACAAAATGCTGTATTTTCTTATATGTTTCTGGTCTCAAAAGATTTTCAGACTTGAAAATTTATTTATATTTTGTGACTTCTGAAGAGCATTTATATTTTATAAGTTGTTTTACTATTAAGTATCCAGGCAGGGGAGTTTATTGCACATTAAGATAAAAATTTATCTAATCTTTTCAATGAATTTTTATTACAAAAGTATAATCTTCTATTTTACTAGTAAGAACAGAATATTCTGTTAAAGGAAATTTACAGGGCTGTTCATAAGGTCACATCTCTTCTATCCCACAGATCACATTTCTACTGGCAGAAACATAGTTGAGAATGACTAATAGAATTTTTGATATGAAAGAGTTTTCAAAGACCACATTCAGGAATTAATGTGTTTTTCTTATAAAACTGCCTTATTTTAATATAGGACTTTCTATAGTTTACAATCATCTATAACTACTGAATCAAAACCAGTAGTGTTTCTGAATTATGCTAAGAGAATCAGTAAACAAATAAGAATTAACTATCACTGAATTGTATAACATTGGTTTCCTCTTTATATCATCATCGGCTTTGTTTCTATTCTGACTGTTCTAAGTACTGTTTGAAACTTGCAAGAACATTTGTGTATAAATTAATTTAAATTCAGTAAACTTCTGTATTCTAGAATAATTGTAAACTCTTATGTAATACCTTAAAAAATACAAAGTTGCTAAAGTAAAACAAATTCTTTTGCCTTCCCTAATTGTATTTGTTAACAAAAATATTATTTGTGTGAAAACTCAATTTCATTTACTGCAATTAATTAAAGAGCAGGCCTTGGCATACAAGAGATATTTCTCATGCTAAAAGTCAAAGGCTATTTGCCAACGTTTAGTATTATGGAAAGACGTAGTCCAACAGTTGATTTGAATAGTAACTGAGTTGGGCATTAAGAATATCAAGATAAGGGATTGGCAATTCTAATCAGGGGAATAAAAATCACTGGAGAATGATGTTGAGGAAGGCATAATATTTTCTTAATTTTTTTTACTGCTTCATAATTCTGATTTCAAATATAACGGGAAAGAATAGGTGAGGTATCTGCATAACTTGGAGGCAATAGCTGGAGCCACTGAAGAATGTGCACAAAAATAAGACAGCAGTAGCAGATGCTAGAGGAGGGAAGATAATGAAGGGGGATGACAGGCAGAATCACCAACAGAGCAAACTGAGTTTAGAATAGTAGGTCCATAGACTTCTAATCCTGGGGAATAAAAAGGTTTAGAAATGCAATAATCCAAATAAATGTGCATTAAGGTGTTTATATTTGCTCTTTAGTTCATTGAAGAATACAATTATATTGAATAAATGATTGATCAATAAGCAATTATAAGGCAACCAAGTTAGAAGCTGTGGAAATAGAAATTAGTAAAACACAATCCCTGCCCTCCAAGACTGAAAAAGACATTGCCTCTGCCCTTTAGAAGCTCACGATTTAATTGGGAAGATAGAAATAGGAGTGTTATGTTGGAGATAAGGGCAAAATGCTATGGTCACACGGGCAGGAGAGTAATAAACTCTAAGTGGGTTGCCATTTGAGCAGAGTCTTACAAAATAGAATAACTATTTTTCCAGGAAAAGGAATCAGAGGAACAGCAGAATACGTATGACAGTGCATGGCATATTTGGGAAACATGAGTGGAGCAGTTGCAAAGTTTGTTGATGAAATGACGAACTGATAATAGTCACCAAAACCTGCAAATTACATATTATATGGTTTTTATTTCACAGGGCAGTGATCTCAACTCAGAAAAAATCATCCTTGATCACGACTTTGCTATGCACTACACTTAAAATCCCTCTCTACTCCCTTCCCACCCACTAAATTCTGAGAACTCCCAGTCATTGCAAAAAATGCCCACACTGTTGTCAAACCCTGGCCTCCAGTTATGAGTGATTCCTTAAGGACTTCAATCCTCAAAATTTGTATCACATTTGCCATATGTTAAAGATAACTTTTGGGCACACATATCCCATATGTGTATACTGTATTTATAAATTATATGCATATAGTATTGTACTAATTATATAATGGAGATATTGTGAGATATATATAAACATATTTTTAAAGAATCAGATAAAATTAAACTTAGCGTTATTTCCAATACTTTTTAGACACTCAAATGAGTCACATTTTGTGACTCCTTTTGGGGTAATTTTCAGTTTGTAAACCACAGCTATGTGATAACAGAGAGCCAATGAGGGCAGGTGAGTCCTGGCATAACATGCATGAGAAGATGAATGCTTTGATGGAACGCACATCTATGTCTTAACACTGTACGAGGTAGAAGGGAGGGAGGGGTAGATCAACTGTTTTAAGTTTGTTACATGTAATCTGGATAACATTTCAGGAGCAACTTTATGCAATGTGAAAGAATTTATAAGAGTGGCAATTGAGAGAAAATGTTAATAGTATCTGGAGTTATTCTCTACTAAATGAAAAGCATATTGATCATTGATTTATTTTTATATTAATTCCTCTTTTTCTAAAAATAAGATTTGTTAAATATTCTTTAGTCATGTCTGATGGAAAAATATATACAAGCTTTCTAAGTTCTCCATCAGTCATGATAATCTGTCCCTTTCCCACCGTTAACAATATACAAGTTATTATTATGAGTTTTAAAAGGTAAATATGATTTTTAAAAACAGCTAGGACTTTAAGCTTAAACTCTACCAACTGAGGCTCTTTTCTTCTTTAGATTAAGGGCTAATCTACAGATAGGAGTCTGAGTGACTTGCTTTAAAGTCTCTCTGAAATGGACCACCATATTTCCTTTTTGCTTTCATTAGAATTGCTTTTTATTATCAGTACCATGATTTAGGATTTATTTTCAAACCATGTATGTGTGTGTGTGTGTGTGTATATACACACACACACACACACACACATATATATACACATACACACACACACATAAAATGTTTTGGCAACTTTGTCTTTCCCTTTAAAATCTCAATTCTGTATTATGATGTTGAATTTCTATTTAAAGATATAATTCACATATGACTCACTCATTAAAAGTGTGCATTTCAGTGGTTTTTTAGTATATTCAGAATTATACAACTATCAGCACAATGAATTTTATATCATATTAATCACTCAGGAGAGAAACCCCACATTCATCAATAATTACCTCCTTCACTTCACACCCAATTCCCCCCAAAGGCCAAGGCAACCACTAACCTACTTTCTCTCTCTATAACCTTGCTTAGTTTGAACATTTCATTTAAATATTATTGTACAATGTGACTTATGTGACTTGCTTTCTTTCATGTTTTCAAGGTTTATCCTACATATTCATTGTAACATGCATCAGTTGTTTATTCTTTTAATTGTCAAGTAAAATTTCATTGTATGGATATACCACATTTATTTATCAGTTGTTGGATTGGGTTGTTTACATTTTTTATCTACTGTGAATAATGCTGCTACAAACATTCCTGTATACATTTTTGTTTGGCTCTTTCAATGATGGCTCTTTTTCTTTGTCTCTTTCCTTATTTCTCTCTTTTTTAATTATACTTTTAAGTTCTGGGGTACATGTGCAGATCATGCAGGATTGGTACATAGGTATACACATGTCATGCTGGTTTGCTGCATCCATCCCCCCGTCACCTAAATTAGGTATTTCTCCTAATGTTATCCCTCCCCAATCCCCCCCACATCCTGCTATCCATCCCCTAACCCCCCACACCCATCAACAGGCCCCAGTTTGTGATGTTCCACTCCCTATGTCCATGTGTTCTCATTCTTCAACACCCACTTATGAGTGAAAATATGCGGTGTCTGATTTTCTGTTCTTGTGTCAGTTGCTGAAAATGATGGTTTCCAGATTCCAGCTTCATCTATGTTCCTGCAAAGGACATGAACTTATCCTTTTTCATGGCTGCATAGTATTCCATGATATTTATGTGCCACATTTTCTTTATCCAGCCTATCATTAATGGGCATTTGGGTTGGTTCCAAGTCTTTGCTATTATAAACAGTGCTGCAACTTATTTCTCTCTGTTAAATTTCTAACTGGTGACTCACGCCTGTAATCCCAGCACTTTGAGAGGCCAAGGTGGGCAGATCACTTAAGGTCAGTAGTTCAAGACCAGCCTGGCCAACATGGTAAAACCCCGTCTCTACTAAAAATATAAAAATTAGCCAGGTGTGGTGGTGGGTGTCTGTAATCCCAGCTACTTGGGAGGCTGAGGCAGGAGAATCGTTTGGACTCAGGAGATGGAGGTTGCAGTAAGCTGAGATCATGCCACTGCACTCCAGCCTGGGCAACAGAGCGAGATCCAGTCTCAAAAAAAATAAAAATAAAAATAAAAAGTAAATACATTTCTAACTGGTCTACTGTTTTTCTAACAGTAGACCAGTTAGAAATTTTTTTACATTTTTTAAAATTGCTCCTCTTTATTGCTTTCCACCAAAAAAAAATCTCCATTGCTTGAGACAGTGTCCTTAGACTTGAGCTTTCCCACACTCTGTTCCAAAGAAAGTCAATTGCCTTAGAAAGAGTTATGGAACATTTTGTTCTTGGGTCCTGCCACCTCTTAGATGGTATCTCTGTATCCTTGCTCCTCTGATGGTATCTCTGTATCCTTGCTCTGGATCTGGGGTGGGGATGTCAGTCTGCTTCTTTCACAGTGCAACCCAGTCTACTAGTGGAACACTGGCTGGGGGTAGTAGCCTCTGGTCTTCCCATTTTGCTTTCACAGCATGGAACTCATTGCCCTATAAGCAAGCTGCAGCAATGACAATGAGAGCCCAGTATTCTTGGCCCACCACTCTTGTAGTAGAGTTCCTGCCCTACACGTGGGAGTTGGGTGGACAAAAGAGTCCCTAGACCTCTTTGTTGTTCTTGCCAAGAAAGGGCTTTTGCAATATCAAACTTGGGAGATATTGCAAGTTTGATATTGCAATCTAATCATAAATGCTGGTGGCCTGGCATGCCTGGGAGAAACCCTAGCCCTTGACTAGGTACTAGAGGCAAAGGAAGCTTTATCTTGGCTATACCCTCTCAGAGTAAAGTTCCATCTTGCTGAACTGGTAGGGTGAAGCAAGATGTTGAAGTTTATAGCACAGTTTTGTAATTTTTAAGACTCTAATTTCTCCCTCCACAACATAGACTTCATTTTCTTTTGCAGCTTAGGTAGACTGCTTTGAGATCCTCCAAGTTTAGAGATAGGGATAAACAAATATTGAAATAAACTAAAAATAACTCTAATTGAATGAAGAGTCTGAAGAAAAAATCCACTTTTATTTGTCTCTTAAACATTTTCAGGTTGAGAGAAATTAAAGAATTAAATAAATGAAAAAGTGTATCAGGTTCGTGAACTGGGTGACTCAATATTAAAGCATCAATTTTTTTCAAATTGATCTCTAGATCTAATGTAATCCAAACTAAAATGCAGAAGACTTTTTTATGGTATTTGTTAAGCTGATTCTAAAATTAAATAGAAATGCAAATAACCTAGAAAAGCCAAAAACAATTTTGAAATATAACAATGTTGAAGGACTTATACTATAAAGCTACAGTAATCAAAATAGTGTGTTTTTTGTTAGGACAGATATGTGTCAATAGAATAAATTAAAGTCTAGAAAAAGACCCACAATTATGATTCTTTTGACACAAACACAGGCAATTCAATGGAGAAAAGTAGTTTTTTCAACAAATAGCCTTGGAAAACTGGATATGCATATGAACTTCAATTCTTACCTCACACAACAAAGAAAATTTAGCATGAAATAGGACATAGGCCTAAAAAGTAAAGTTATACATGTAAAATTTCTAGAAGAGAACAACATTAGGAAATCTTTGCACACTTGGACTAAGCAATGATTTATTAGACAAGCCACAAAAAGCTGAGTCCATAAAAGAAAATTATTGATACATTTTACTTTATCAAAATGTGTCTAACAATCTTTCAGCACTTAAATAAAATAAAATCAATAAAAAAGGAAGCCAAAAAATGGGAAAAAAAATTCACAATGCATAAACTGACAAAAAGCTTATATTCAGAATATAAAATGCATGTTTACATATCAGTTATAAGAAGACAACTCAAAATTGGAAAAATGATTTGATGCTTCACAAAGGATGGTATGCAAATGAATGATGAATACAAGAAACAGTGTTCAACAACATTAGCAATCAGGAAAATTCACATTAAAACTGCAGTGAGATTCTACTACAAACTCACCAGAAGAGCTAAAATTAGGACTGAAAATATCAATTGCTGATGGAAATATATAGTAACTGGAACTCTCATACATTTCTGGTAGAAATGTAAATTTCCGCACTTTGCAATAGACTGGCAGTCTCTCATAAAGACACATATACACTTACCAAAAAGTTTCTTTTTAAATTAAAATAATATTTAAACAAAATAAAAGCAATAATCCAAACCACTACATATCAAATATTAAAACAGATTTGATAGATTCATATTAAGAGGATTTGATATAGTCATATTTGACAAAAACAAATTCAAAATAAAGAATTTGAACAAGACTTGCTCTTGCTTAGTGAGCCAACATCACATAGCTCTAACACTCTAATGTCTGAGGAGTAATTTTTAAAATCACTGTTTCCTGGTGCCATTAATTCAAAGCCTTTGTACATTTGTGACACGGTCATTATTCCTATTAAAATCCCAGAAAAATATTTATTTTTACTTTTTTTTTTTTGTAAAAGTGTTACTTTTAGATTTCATTTGTTTTCAAAAAAATCTGACTAAATTTTCTTAAACTTTTTTTTTTGGATCATAGGCAGCTATAAAATATTCTCAGTTTCCAGAAAAATACAACCAATTGCAAGTACACTAAGTTTAATATATGATTTTAGAATGCCACTGATCCCCTAAAGCACATCTATATATCTCTTAGAGAACCATGAACTGTGGTAAAATAATGATCAATGATTCAAATACAATTCTGAAATGTTGAAAATGTGAAAGACAGGCAAACACAGTTTCAAGTGGAACACTGGCTGGGGATAGTAGCCTCTGGTCTTCCCATTTTGCTTTTACAGCATGGAACTCAATACATATATTAGTACCATAGATGTAATTTAATCAATTACTAAACAAAATGTCTTATTGCATAGCATTAAGCAGTTTCTAAGGAGCCACAATTAACATTACTTTTAGAAGAAGTCTTGGATGGTGACTGGAAGGACCACATCTAAAATCAATGGACTTTAGTTGAAATTCTGATCTACAACTGTAGGCTCAGTTCCCCTATCTAGGATTTCTGAATAGTTAATTATACCAATGTCTTCATTTGGTGTGAGAAGTATGTGAAACAATACATAAAATTACTTAGTATAATAATGGCATATATATAGTACATATTAACAATTAGCAAATATTATTAATGCTCTCATTGGTGAGGTGAATATATACTTTAAAGCACCAAATTCTTGTTGAAATCCTACAAAGAATCTTCCAGAGACATGCAGTTTTCATAATTTCAGTGTTCTTTCTAAGTTGTTGCTTTTCACTAACACTTTTACATTTATGTAACAAAGGAATACTATTTTTATTCTGTTCTATAGTGTTTGATATTGCACACATTCTTTTACTTACATTATTGTCGAACAAGGGAACTCTGATTATGCACTGTCCATATAAAGGTTCGTTGTGTAATATTAAGATAGATCATTTGCCAAAAGAATAACCTCACTAAGAGGCCAAAAGCATGGGACAACAAAAACGTCTTTATGTAATGATTGGTTCACAGGCATCTTGTGCCTTGAGGCATGATTCAAATTTCCTCACTAGATTATATCTGTACATCTCTCACGCATATCCACATCCCTCACAAATCAACTTCCCTGGCTTCAAGAATTCATTAGAGATCTTATCCTCTCTCTAAAACAACTACAACTCTAATTTGTTCCCTGTTTGTTTTCAACATAGAGCAAAGAGGAGCTGAATATTTAAGACCTAAGTTGTTGGACATGTTGGTGATAAAAGATTTTAAAAAAATAGAACAGAAAATTTGGATATGCAATAAATCAGGCTTTTTTGATTGAACTAAAGTCACTGAAGTTGTAAATTTAAGCGTCTGACGTTCTAAATAGAAGAATAATTAAGATTTTTCAAAATGCAGAACTAGAAAAGAGAAACCTGGAAATTATTCCATCAAAGCTTTAACCTATAAAGCTTTAATTATATTCAAGATTTGAGCTTAGAATGATGAAGAATGCCTCCTTCTTAAATTAGGTTGAAGGTTTAAATCAAGCTCAACAATTTTAGCAGTGCCCCAATAGATCTTAATGTCACATAGCTTTATTCTCCTCGTGTTCTTTTCTTTTATTGCATTCAACTCTCTTCTGTCCAAAAATAATAGACCTGAGTAGAGGGCTAGTGATTGTTGAAAACCTGAGGGTGTTCACTATCAATACACACAACTTAGTATACAGCTTCTTAACTTCAAAGGAATATCATACTCATATACAGAAAAATTAAGAACTTCCATATATTTTATAACTCTGTGTACCTCCAACCAAAAATGTGTATAGTTTATACCACTTTATTTGTCAGCCAATTGCTGTAATAATTATCTTATTATAACCTAGCCACTATAAATAAGTCTGATCCATCCAAACAAACATGTAATATGAATACATAAGTTGATGGTTGGTATTGGTTCCTCATTTCTAAAACAGTTGTGTTTTGCATCAGAGCAATGAACTCTGCTTTCATTTTCCTAGTTTTGCTAGTCATGTCTGTGTGTTCCCATTCACTTAACTTCCTTATTCAAATACTCATCAAGTATTATCAATTGTGCATCTTAAATATCCCTAAATATGCACACTTTCATTCATTTTGCCAGGGTCTTACTATTTCTTGTTTGGATTATAGCAGCATCTTCCAGATACAGGGTCTTTCTGCATAACTTGGTTCCCTTCTATCTATTCTCAAGATCAGAAGAATCTTTTTAAATGCAGAGATGATCAAGTCACCTCTGTTCATCATACTTTAAAGGTGGCATTAAAATGGAATTGTTAATTTCTACTTTCTGTATACTTGTATTTTTTGTATTAATGCGCTCTAGCCTCAAAAAAGCAAAAATATACCAATTTTCACTGTACGAATAACAACGTTCAATCACTTTACAATGACAGTTAAGGACTGTGTGATTGGATCTCTTCTTATCTTGTCAATACTGACACACAACCCCCGTGACTATCCAGCTTAAATTTTCTGTAGTTATTAGAATTTAATAATATCTTGTGAGTCTTTGTACCTTTGGCACTCTCCTTACGATTAAAAACCCTTTCTTCTTTTTTTTCTTGAATAACGCCTAAGTGTCTTTTAAGATTCTGCTCAGGCACCACCTCCTACTCTAGTCAAAAGCAGATGTGCAAGTTCAAACACCAGTTTAAATGTTTCTCATAGACATCCAAAAACAATTCAAGGGCAAAGACTATGCCTTACCTGTCTTCACACAGCACCTAGTATCTACTAACAGCTCACTAAATGTATGATAATAAATGAAGACATGCATGGATCTCTTTCTGAGTTTTCACTCTACTTCTTAGAACACCATCGCCCATACCTTACTTTGGATAGACCCATCTGGCCCTGTCTTGACAATCTCTATCAAACATATTTCTTAGAATTTGCTAAAGCTGAAAGTTGAATTTTGTATAGGAGAGCAGCAAAAAATGAATTTAGATCTTTGCTCTATGTTGAAAACAAACAGGGAAAAATAAATAATTTAGGGATTAGGAAACAATTGAAATTTTAATTTTAATTTTGAAAGATCAGATTTGCATATTGGCATCATCACTCTGACAACAGTGTGAAAAACTGATTAGATAAGGAAGACAGTGGTGTCAAGGTAATTAATTTAGAGGCTATTTCAATAGCCAGGAAAGAGATAATAAGTACATGGATGACACTGGATCAGGGAGGAAAGAAGCAGATTTAAGATACTTAGGGGGGTAAAATCACCAACTGTTTACTGGAGACACAGGGGTGATTTAGAGTCACAGAAGTTCCTAGGTTTCAGGCTTTCCCAATCACTGACAAATGAGAAAAAGAGGAATAAATTTTGGTGTCAGCATATGTGGCAGCAAGTGAGCAGAGGAGATAATCAGTTCTGTTCTGAACTTGTTAAGTTTGAGGTGTATATGGGCCATTCAACAGGAGGATTAGAGTATGTATTTAAATGTATGAATCTGAAAATCTGGGAATGGCCAGGCCTATAGATAAATATTTAATAATACAAAGCCTACAACTATTATTTGAAATTATCAGAGTAGATGACATTTTCAAATGAAAATGTAGATTTTTCTCCAAGAAGTCCAGACCGTATTTTTTCGGGACTGTATAACTAATGAAATTGAAAATTGATTTACACAGTAGTTCAAATAAAAGTTAGTATAGATACCATTAAAAATAATATTAAGCAGATTCATTGCATTGCCATAACCAACAGATTTTCATTTTCTGATTTAAGTCTTTCAGTTCAGTTCAATGTGATACATCATTTCGCTTTGATTATTGTAAAGCATATTTATACCACAATCAAAATAATTTCTTCATCCTTGTCTTTAATCCAGAAATGACTTTGTGTGTGTTTGGAACTTCTTTATTTTATCCAAATTCCCTCCTTTGGGATTAGTGTGTAAAAGTTGATAAGGGTCAAATGACGTGTGGGTTGAAAGTAGTTTCATGATTCATGGGAACTATTAAACTATGCAAAATTATCCCTCTGGCACAATGAGTTTCTTATAAAAGCCTTCTTAATGCAAAAAGGAAAATGGAGCATTCCATGGATTTTCCATCTCAAAATATGCTAAGAAGTACATGGAAAATAGTCACACAACAGTTTTGAAATAACAGCCATATGTCTTTGGTATCATGCAAGCCTGTTTTTTCCACTGTGGCCTGGTTCTCTTGTAATTCTGATAACGCACTGCTTGACTCCAGCCTTATTCAAATTTGATTTGTTTCCAAAGTTTGTGGTCAATTTTGAACAACTAGAATAATAATATCATGTACATTTGTTCAGGACTTTGATGTGTATAAAGTTCTTTTTTACAGAATATCTCATTAAACATACAAGCCATATAGATCTATAACTATATGTTTATAACTATAGGTTATTCCCTGGCAAAAGTTGTTTTAAATTATATTTGTTAGACTTTCATTGAATTAACTCTTCTAACCACAACCACACAAATATATAGCCACTTTTAATTTATTTCTTTTTATTCAAATATTTAGAAATTTTACAAATTAAATGGGTTAATATTTATAAGGCATTTGAAACAGTTTCTAATAGATGATTGGGTGTTAAACAAACAAAAATAAATAAGTTAACCATCTTCAAGAACATTTTATGAATCATATTATTTCACTTGATCCCCATTTTTACCACTGTATCCCAGGGTCTCAACTTATCTAACTTGGCTTATTTTAGCCTCTTCTTCAGATTTCCCTCTCCAGAAGCCAACTAAAATGTTGCTACTAAATTAATGCTATTACATTCCAACCATGTAAATCTCCTTCTATAAAACGACTTCTATATACATTTCCAAATTGTTATTGACTTCAAACTTAATCAGCCAGCCCCCGCCTGATTACCTATGGACTTTTTTGAGCAATATCTTCTGCTGTCTTGACATGAAACATTGAAGACAAGTGGGGAAGTACAGTATTCTATCCCTCTTCCTGACAAGCTGGTCAGGTCTATCTCAAGTGCCATCTTTTCCATTGAAGACCTAAGCTGATTATTATAGTCAGAAAGTAGGTTTTCTTCCTTTTTACTCTGAAGAAAATTAGTGTTTAAGATTCAAAAGACATTCACCACTCGTTGCAGAGTATAATGGATGTGTTGGTATGATCTGTCCTGCTTAGCAGAGTAGAAGCTGACTAAGGAATTGCTAAGAGTTGGCAAGTTATGTATTCATACTTAGTTTCCTGAATGTCAAATTAGTTCAAGAATAACCTATGCTGGATTGGTGGATTTGCTGTGTCTTCTCTTTAGAGTTCTAACTACGACTGACCTCTCCCATATTTCTGGAAGGCCTTCAACTTTCTCTTTACTCATTTAACAGTAATTAGATTTTCTCCAAAGCTCTGGATGTGAAAAATGAATGTCTCTTTTTCTTTTCTGTTCCCTCCTTTCTCGTCCTCCTCCTCCTCCTCCTCCTATTTCTTCTTCTTATGCTCTCTTTCTCCCCCTCTACTTTGGATAATGAATTATAAAATATTTGCTGGAAAAAAGTGAGTAATCTAAAAAGTACAGGAAAAACAAGCCTATGTAGTAGTTTCTTAAAGGCTCAAAAATAAGCATTGCATTGATGAAAAAGGTTAATAAAAAACTAAAATTAGCCAACAAAAATAAAAATTATTAAAATACTGAAACTACTTGAACATTTCTTCTTAATAAATAATATGCTAAAGGCATATGTACCTAATCTCTAACAAACAAAAGAATATAGGAAAAATAGAAAAAATTAAGAAATGATTTTAATTTTTTAAAATGATTTTCTTTATACATCTTGAATCTTCTGTTTTATTAACTGTTCGATAAGCAAGTGGAAGGGTCAGAGGGGAGTGAGCCAAGATGAAACACGTGAAAAAAATGAGACTATTTTTACGCTAACTTTTTGGTACTATAATTATTAAACTGAATAATGCAAGAAAGCAGCCTAATATCAAATTAGTGCCATTACTTTCCACAATTATGTTATTATATTGAGATTACTATCATGCATCACTAACCATTAAATAATGTTGAAATATGATTATAAATATAAGGTGATATGAAGCTCATCAGTTTTAATGTCCGTTCTCTCATTAAGTGCAAATACCTCCCCAAAATATTCCAATTTAAAAAATACATACTGCTATAACTTTAAAAAACAAGATATTGTGTAATTGGGTCTATTTTGTAGCTTTCCCATAGGTCAAGAAAAATAGATAAGTAAAGCAACCAAACTAGTTTTAAAAATCCAAAAGTTTCTTATAGAAATTTTTATTTTGAACCTACAATTAATGAAAATCCAGACAATCAGGCAAGGAAAATATTTAGAAATCAATAAGTACATGTCAAATGAGTGATTAGATGATTAAAATTAAATAGAAAAAGGAGTCTCCTGTTTCATAGCACTAATATAGTCATTAATTGATCAAAAATAAACAATAAAGTTATATAAGACATGCAAAACTGACACTCCAAGTATTTATCCCTTTTGCAAGTTATTCATAGCTAAAAATGCTCACTCAGTTCTAAAGTGCACACTCAAGTATTTTTTAGTTTTGTGAGCTTAGTCTCAAACATCATGTTTCTTCAGATTTCAGGCCACTAGGCTAACCTATCTCCATAGCCACGAGATAGACATCAACAGAGTAACAATTACTAAACATTCTAACTCCATGCATTGTGCAGCATCAGCATAAAACTACCATTTCTATCTCTGCCTGTGCAGTTTCAAATATTACCTGGTTCTGCTTTTTGCTTTCCTGCTTAATTATTTAACTAGACATATACACATGCTTAAGACTTTGCCAAATATACATATGCATATATAAATTTTTAGATGTATATATTTGTGTGTATATACAAATATAATATACATATATGTATTTGTGTGTATGTACAAATATAATATGTGTATACATATAATATACATATAAATATACAAATATAATATAATATACATCTACATAATACATATATAATACATAATACATATATACATAAATATACATATACATATATGCATATGTAAATATAAAAATATGTATATAGATATATGTATATAAGTATACATATATTTTTATATGTATATGTATATTTAGTTTTGTTTTATATAAAATATTTTATATACTTTATAATATGTAAATTTATAAATAAATTATATACTTTACTCATATAATTAATTTGTAGCTTATAATTTAATATATTAATTTATTGATATAATGTTTTATACTATTAATTATAAATTTATTTATAAATTTAAATATTTTCATAAATATATATTTATATAGTTTTTATTGGCAAAGTTTTCAATCCTTAAAAGTGTTTACTAACCTTCTTACAAATTTCAGAAACACAGGAGACTTTACCCCCCACAACTTATCCCTAAATTTAGGGAAAGAATAACAGATACTTTTAAAAACTCATCTCAATAAGTAAAAATAAAAATTAGCAAAACACGGTGCAAATAACAGCAATTATATGAAATATTTTGTAATTCAAGATATTAAAAACTGTTGATAGCAATTTTTTAATTTGCTTAACATTATATACTTAGTAAAAATTATTGAGCATTCATGACATGTCAGGCACAAAAATGAAGATTTCTGCTCATTTATCCTTAAGGAATTCACAGACTTGAAGAATAAGCATATTAGGGGTTAATTAAAATGCAGTTTGATAAGTACCTACATAAAGTTTTGAGGCAGTTATACTAAAAATTAAAGGGAGGAGAGATTAACCCTTTCAACAGAGTTACAAAAACCTTCAGAAAGGAAGTGAAACTTCATTTAAAACTGACAAAAATATTCCAAGACAAAGAACAGGACAAGAATCATTTCATGTTCATATACAGTTATAAAATACCATAGGACATGTTTAATATCTGTAACTTATTGAGTTGGTAAATATGTTTATAGAGTAAAAAAGGAAACCCCATCATTAATAGCCTCTGTTACACATTTTTGTTAGTAGTTAATAGACAATTATAGAATTCTCTAAATGGAGGTATAGAATATTTTGTGTTTTTTAATTTTTGTTTTATAATCTTTTATTTTAAGTTCAGGGGTACAAGTGCAAGTTTGTTGTGTAGGTACACATGAGTCATGAAAGTTTGCTGTACCGATTATTTCATCACCCAGTTATGAATCCTTAGTACCCACTAGTTAATTTTCTTTACCTTCCACCATTCACCCTCTAAAAGGCTCCCGTGTGTGTTATTCCCCTCTATGTGTTCATATATTTTCATCATTTAGCTCCCATTTATAAGTGAGGATATGCAGTATTTGGTTTTCTGTTCTTGAGTTATTTTGTTAAGGATAATGGCCCCCAGCTCCATCCACGTCCCTGCAAAGGACATGATCTCATCCTTTTATATGGCTGGGTAGTATTCCATCGTGTATACGTATCACATTTTTTTAATCTAGTCTATCATTGATAAGCATTTAGGTTGATTTCATGAGCAATCCCATTACCGGGTACATACTCAAGGGAATATAAATAATTCTGTTATGAAGGCATACACACGTTTTCTCATTGCAGCACTATTCACAATAGCAAAGAAGTATAGAATTATACCATAAAATTATTAGTATTTTCATTAATTCACTTTCATCAGTATCATTGGTTTAATATCCTCTAAATGGCAGACACTGACATAGATCCAATTATACAAGGACAAATTAAACATAGCCTCATTTTTCATCAGTGGGAATAACAGTGGGAGAAACAGTCAAAAGATTATTTCACATTATCTATTATTTATGTTGCCGTAATCTTAGATTTTTTCAGATAATATGATAATACCTAAGATAATGTATGACATTATACAACAACATCACATTTTAAAGTTCAGAAAAGCACACAAAAGAAACAAGTAAGGAAAAAGCAGACTGTCAGTGAGGCTAAAATTCACGGTATAAAGACATAAATCCCTAGTACTTGGCCATAGTTGGTGGCTCTAAGGGTTTTTGCAGCCAAAATGAATTGGTAAGACTTGGCAACTACATAGTTCACCATGCTCACCAATTTTTTTTTTAGGCTGAAAACCACCATTCTTTTTTAGCACAAGTTCAGACTGGAATTTCTCACCAGAGACCTCATAAAGATTACATTATATAATATAATGTGCAATATCCTAAGCAATAGGAAATATGCAATGAGATTAATAAGAATATTTTGTATAAAATCACTCATTTAAACATGTAGATCACAACAAAACATGATTAAATGAAAACTCATGAACCAATAGTTTAACATGCTACTGGATTAATATTACTCTTCTGCATACCTCAAGTGAAAATTTCTTTTGTTGACACTGTCATAATCAGTTGAAAAGCAGTCTAAAATGCAAGGCCATCTGTTGAAAAATACAATGAAATTGTTCTTACTCTATATCTGGGTAGATTTTCTTAAAATGGTGCAACACAAAATAGAGAAATCATCTGAATGCTAAGCTTGCTTTGTATTGTCATTCATAATATCAAATTTTACAGTTTTTGACTAAATACCTGCATTATTTTCATTGACTTTTAAGATTTCAGTTTTATCTGTTTTACATGCTGAGGTTCTATAAATGATCTAAACTGAAGAAAATTTTCTACTGTTGGTTTTTTAAAGTATCAAAACCATTTTTGTAACCCTTTACTGCTCAAAGTTCTCCAGCAAAACTGACAGTGTGGACATTTCCTTTCCTTGGCTGTCCCCACGTCAGTCAGCCTTCTCTTGCTGGAGCCAGTTTTTAATCTCTGTCCTTACCAAGTGCTTATTCAGCAGAGTCAAATTTGAATTCGTATCACATCAATGCTGCCTTACATCAAATTTGAGAGCCTGAACATTGGGGAGATATGGGCTTAAATTGTTGGTGATGATGGCTTGGAAGAATACATTAAATGATGAATGTAATGTCCGGATAGAATGTAGTTTTGATTTGAACATTGTGGAAGGATGTCATAGAACAAATCCCTAATATAGAAATTATTCCTGTGTGACTTTAGAGATAGATAATCCTTAGCATTTTCACCTACTTTTTAACTATTGTGGAATCTTATAACGTCAAGGTTCAAGACTGATTTATATCTAATGCACTAGTCTTGTCACATCAGGATTTTTTCTTTTCCGTGATGAGTTTTCCTACTATGTTGCCCAGGCTGGCCTCAAACACCTGGGTTCAAGCAGTCCTCCTGCCTCAGTCTCCCTGGTACCTGGAACTACAGACTTTTTCCACTGTGCTCAGCACATTAGAATTTTATTTGGCAAAATCACGTTTTCAGTGATTCTCTTGAACCACATTGTGAAAACAGGTGCTGCAGTTTGATTGTAAGCTTTCCCCAGTTGCATTCAGTAAGAAATTTTTAAGCCTGAGCTGGGAACACTAGTAAATCTTTGAGAGCAAGTAATAGGATTTCTGATGTGTAGTTTATCATCTTATTCTTCATAAACTCCAGTTAGAAGAAATGAACAGTTATCTGATTCCACACTGGTCCCATTTAATAGAAGAACCTCCATTTTGAAGTGTTGCTTTAAAATCAAACTATTTCGGGGGGGCGGGTAAAAAGAAAAAATAAAAATAAAAAAACATTAATAAAATCAAACTCTTTCTTTCTTTTTTTTTTCCTGTAGGTTGCCGGTTCACTCTAATGATTGTTTATTTTGCTGTAAAAGCAAACTATTTCTTTTATATTCCTATAGAACGTTTCAGAATTTAAAACCGATGTTAGATACTAAATGACAATAGCAGATTTACCAAGGTTAGGAAAAAGAATTAAAACCAAACGATTTTGGTTATGGCATCAAAATTAAATTACTAACTTTTAAATTGACCTCAGTAGAAGATTAAAAAACAAACAAACATGGCAATACTAAATACAAATACTGAATACAAATACAAACTGAACAGTGCTCAACAACTCATGGGACAATACCCAGAATAAATTAAACCAAAGAATATTTTGTAAACCTGAAAGGCAGAGGTACTGCTGTTATAAAGATGATTACGTCCATGAAAAAACTGTTCTTTAAAAGCAATATCCTCATTTTGTTTAGGGCACAGCATTTATTGGGTTAAAGTAAACACACCTTTTCAACAAGGACAGCCAGATATATTTTGACAGCACCAAGCAATTGGTTAGCCCTCCCGAATAAAACACATTGCTTGTGTAGACTTTCTTCCCAATAAATTATTTTTAAAATGATCAAACTGTGTCATATTATTTGTAATGCTATTAAGAATAATATCTAAAGTACTTAAACTAATTATGCCTATTTTGTAAGATTAATTATCATTAATAATTTAACATATTTTATCATTTAAGTCAGTATCCGTTCTGATCTTTAACTTTAGAGAGCACACTGTATATGTACCACATAATTAGGGCTTATGTATCACATAATTAAGGCTAAATACTAGGAAATCAGACTAATGAGACCAAATCAAACTGAATTATTTAAGCTTTTTTTCCTTTAATTTTAGAGGTAGAATATTTAGTAATTAAACACTGATTTCATTTTCGTAAACTTGCATATGTCTCCTTTGTTTCTGAGGTCCTTGCTGCAGAAGAAGCTGTCCAACGTGTTTCCCTGAAAAGTGAAGGAAAGAAATCTCTCACTTGCCACAAATGGGGGCAAAATAATTAACGCAGGCAGGTGGCTGCAGTTTTTCTCTCTCTCTCATTTTTTCTGCCACTCTACTATCTTTGGGGTCTTCATTGTTTGATTGTTTGTTTTTTCCAGTTTCCCAAGGACCTGTCCTCAAACTGGAATGCATGCAGCTTCCTATCCTTTTATATGCCATTCTCCCCAGGGCCTTGCTGTAATGGGGGAAATAAGAGTTATTAAATGAACCATACTATTCAGGAATTCAGTTCTATGAAGAAATGTTTTAGGCAAAGGTACTTTTGTGTTCTTTTTACCACATTAGTCATGTCATTCCTTTAATCATTCTTTGAAGAGAAATTCGCGAATGTCTGTCTACTATGTGCTAGGCTCAGTTGTTATACAATAGAACTGGTGAGATTTTTATATACCCCTATGATAAATAACAAATCACATTTGTAGGTGTCATTTTACAGGTATTCACTGAGTGCCTCCTATATTTCCTGGGACCTGGCTAGGTGCTAAAGATATAGTGGAAAGCAAGAGCAACAAGAGCGTTGTTCTCATAGAGCTGACGGTCTTGCTGGGAAGACAATTACAAAATTTAATAAAATGCATTATGATGGGAGAACAATAGGGTCATGTGGGAAGACTAACCTTCCATTGAGTTAAATAAGACCTCCTGTAGGAGGTTTCATTTAAGGTAAGGCCTGAAGGATGTTGAGAAATTTGGTATTCATACGTGCATGCGTGTAAGGGTGAGAAACAAGCTGGCAAAAATTGGATTATGTGAGAATGTTGCAGACAGAGGAAACATTTGTGAAGGCTGAATCAAGAGAGCAGCATGACTTGATCCAAAAACAGCAACAAATTTGGTGTAACCAGAATGTAACATTAAATGAGCCTGGAGATGTAAATAAAATAATTGTCTAGACAGACACATCAGACCAGCAATTGAGGCCTTATAG
This sequence comes from Ateles fusciceps, assembly GCA_036589455.1. Taxonomy (NCBI): domain Eukaryota; kingdom Metazoa; phylum Chordata; class Mammalia; order Primates; family Atelidae; genus Ateles; species Ateles fusciceps. The sequence goes on along the minus strand of JAZHEH010001266.1, from coordinate 7,034,960 downwards.
CCAGTTAAGTACTAGGAATAGATAAACTTTAAACTCAATTTCTGTTTACAAAGTTGCCATTAAATATGCTGACCCTCTGCACCAACAGAAAGTACGTATTTGAAAAAAAAAATCTTTCTTTTATAAAAATAATAGTTTTTTGAAAACAAACCTCTCAATGCTTAAAAAAGTGCATTTTTATAAAAGCAATTGATGTACATGCACATTTTCTAAGCTATAATTGCAAGAGGTGTTGTGGTTCAAAAAGCCTGCAAAGGAAGCATGGTAGGTACTGCTCTGAGGAGTTGTATCAAATTTACCAGAAGGATCTTTGTCAGTATTTCTGTTTCTCTTCTTCCTTTGCACTGTAAGTCGGGACCTATGTGTGGAAAGTCCTGTGTGTTAGCCACACACAATCAGTGGGGTTATTTTTGCACATTTTTAGTATAGAAAGTAAAAGGCAATATAAACTCTTTCTTAACAGATAGCTTACTGGGAACTTTAATTTTTTACCTTTCTGTTTTGTCTTCAGTTTCACTCCTCCATGACAACCTATTTTTTTCTGGGCCTCACTTTCCTTCTCCTCCCCCAAATCTGGCCCCACAAGAGCTGCGCTCAAGATAGCAGGGCTTTTTACACTGGAAACCAGAAGCAACGTGAAGGATGCCTTTCAGAAGGAAATGAAAGAGGTATGAGACTTTATGAGGCTATTCATGGGGAAGGTTGCTAAGATTCTGAACTAAGACAGTAGGAGTGGGAGCAGAAGGCAGCAGCCAGGTCTGAGAGAGAACTTTGAAGTAGAAGTGCTAGTTTGGGTGACTCAGCTAGGGAATGGTTTCTACCAGAGGGAGGAATCAATGAAGATTCAGATTTTATCATCTGACAACAATGAATAAGGAATGAAGTACAGATTTTGGAGGCTTAGTAAATTCAACACTTTCATATTTTAACTGGATTTCTTTATTTTATTTCTTGTGCTTTCCCTTAGGAGAGAACTATTCACCTTTATAGTGCTTTTAAAGTATGCTAAAATATCAGTTTGATTTAAATGATCATTCATATTTTCACACAATTAAATACAGCAAATAGGTCACTTCTCATATAGACAAATTACCTGCAAAGTTTTTTCTATCAGTCTTACCGAACTATCAGTCAAAGTTGTTTCTATCAACCAACAGGTAGACTTATTAGCTGATCGCTGACATATGCACAATGGTTGTCAGGCATTATTCCTGGCTGCGAGCCAGTGTGATTGGCAGCACAGCCCTTATTTCAGTACTGAGGTAGTTCCCTGACATCAGTAAAAGTCCCTCTGAGATCTGCCTACCTCACTTTTGCTGTTATCTGCCTAGTGAGTGATAGCAAGGCATTGAGGAAATTAGAAAGTAATGTATCTTCCCAGAAGAGTTAGTGTCACTTACAGGGTTCAGTACACACACAAGTCTTGATAAGCCCTTACTCAGAAATTGAAGATACTGGAAAGAGTAAAGAATCATTTCTCCTCAATGTTAAGAATGACCTAAATCTAAATTGACATATTTATTTTACCCTATCCATTTATCAGTGAAGAGATTGTTAAGTAAATTTTCAAATATATTTTTGACATGTTCTGGCTTTTTCTGGTGGTCTCAAAACTGACCATTACCTGGAACTGTTTTTCTTGCAAACCAGGGAAAGAAAATAAGACCATCATTACCACAATATTCATCTTGGGTTGCACAAAATGACATATACAATTTGGACCAGGAGACAAATATAATAATACTTTACAGATGAATCTCTTTTTTTTTCCAAAGTAGATTTAGAAGAAATTATGAATAGAAAAAATATCTTAAACCAGAGTCAAGGAAATAGAGTTCTTCATTCATCACAGAAACAAATAGTACAGTAATGACATAATTTCCCATAATAGCACTTGATCGAGTCAACCTATTTCATTCATTTTATTATTCAGGCCTTCAGTGTTTTAGATCTATCCCATCACCTGTCAATTCATGCTTCATTATGTTGCTCTTCAGTGTCATTCAAGGTTGGCTTCCTCCCCAACAATCACTCCTATCCAAACAGGAATCATGCATGCCATTTCCGTCTGCAGTGTCAATCCAAAACATGATTTCCCTTAATTGTGTATTGCAGAAATCATAGTGAGCAGAATTCTCTCTGCAAAAGACAGGAAAGAACTCAAGACTACCCAGAAGAAGTGAACCTTCTACCATTTTACATTTGCTAAGAGGTTATAAATAAAGATATAGAGTTTGCCCCACTTTACAGTTCCAGAGTGCTACAACAAGAGCCCTTTACACAATCAGTAACCTTATCATGCAGTTCTTTTTGAGTGTATAGTGTGGACAGAACAAGCAGAACAGAATCTATGAATTTCCCAAAGTAGAGCTACTCTGTTAGTCTCCTGCAATGTCTTTATGGACTCACAAGACTATTCAATACATAGAGGACAAGCTTCCAAATGGAGCACTGAAGTTTCAGAACTGCATAGTCAATTTACTCTGCTACCTATGAGACAAAAGCTGCTGTGATGGTTCTGCCACGCATAGCTCCCATGAGCCTATACATAGTTTTCTAAACACACTATCACTGGTTACTTACATGGTTTCTGTTTCTTTGCCATATTCATAGTCATGTAAAGGAGTAGTCGTAATGAAACAAACCAACATTTATGCACCTACAATGCACCAAGGACTATTACCCATTAATCTTGACTTCCATCTTAACAGTTTAATTATCTGAAATGTACTCAAAAAAATGAAGGTAGAAGTGCTTGTTCTGGACCAAAGTCCCATAGATAATAAGTGGTAGAGTCCAGGTTCTTGTGGACTTCAAAATTCCTGTTTTGTCCCCTTCACAATATTGCATTCAATACAGAAATTGTATGTTTAAGGATCGTTAGGTATAACCTCCACATTTGATAGATGCTGAAACTATGGCATGTGCTGGTTCAATGACTAAATCAAGGTCACACAAACATTTGTTAGAGCTAACACTTAAACTCATGATTCCCTCAACTCTCTTCTGTATCCTGTTCAACTAAAAAGATGATAATAGATATTACAACAATCATAAGTATTATTATTGCCATTGTTAATTGAAACCATACTTCTAGTTAGCGATGGAACTTCTGTGGGACTACCATATTATTCCCTATGGTGGCATTATCTCACGCTTCCTTGAATAATAGCATATTGAGCATGGACTGTGCGTCGGCTCAGTGAAAAAGTGGTATCATTAGAATCAGAGCTTCAGAAGCCTTCCCTTCCAGTGTCTTAAGACTTATCGTTTTCAAATACAATTGTGTATCTAAGAATGAACAGCAGCACTTATTTGATCTTTTCACTACAATAAGCTTTGGCTAGGACTAGATTATTTCTAAACAAAAGAAAATAGAATACTTTGATTTGACGGTCTTGGTAAAATGCTGATACCTTCTTTGTGCTTTTTTTTTTTCTTTTGGGGAAAGGAGGAGAGGATCTATATCATTTATCAAATTTTCAAAAGGTTAGACTTCTTACTGCTTGTGTGATAAATTAAATTTCATTATGGTATTATCAGCCCAAAATACATGGGCCATATAGAAACTATATGAACATAAGGGCATTTTGCATATGTTTGCCCACTTGGAACAGTAGATATAGTGCATATTCACCTAACCTTCCTCACATAGTGCTATGCAAACATTTCACTGAATTGATTATTTTTTAACCAGGCATTATTCCAACACTGAAGTTCCATAGGAAAATGGAAATGCCAGTGCAAATTTCTATTTTTGATTTAACTATCTATGAAACCATGTTTGAACTGAGAAAAAAAATCACAACAGGATAACACCAGATAATGGCAAGTCTCACAATGCTTGTTGCCTTATATCATCATTTTTAGATCAGGCACAAAGATTAGGACCTATTAATAGAAGAATTTTTAGAGGAACTTGAGCTCAAATTATACCAGTCTGTTACTGTTCCAAAATAAACGCATCAGGTGGCATTTAAATGCAGGTGGTTAACCATTTTATTAGTGCAGATATTTAAGCTATTAGAAATATAATTAGAAAAATTAAATTAAACACACTTAATGTCAATACTAATTCTAGCAGTACTGTCCTTGGCATTATGCTATCTCTATTGTAAGTTATAAAATGTGCCTAAATTGCACAGATTTGTTTCTGAATGATAGCTGAACTTAGATAATTAAGTTGTTAACCATGAACTTCAGTGGTCAACATGGTTGTATATCTTTGTCTTATGCCTGCTCCTCCTCCTTGTTTCCACAAATCTCAGGGGAGGCAGATGAATGGCACTTGACTCTACCCAGCTACACAGTCGACTGATTAGACATAGTCCTGTACCACAGGTACACTCAATTATATGCCTTTTGGAGAGTCAAGCATTTTCTGAAGCTAAAAGTGTTGAATCTGTTGATTTCACACATTTTATAATAGGAGAAAACTGTGATCAAACATATTTAAACCTTCAATTTTATTTCATAACATATTTCCTTCTTCTGTTTAACACAGGAGGTAAGGAGTTTAATGAAATTTAAGGAAGTCAATTCTCTTCCAAATAATTAAGTCATTAAGAACTGGACAATGGCTTCATTTTTAGTAATCAAGTCATCTGTGCTGAGGAAAATGTGACATTATATTTAAGGCACAATTTAGTGTCCATTATGATATAACCTATATTTAATTTTTAAGATGTCAAATAGAACAAATTCAAAAAAAGCGTACTGCCAAAGCAATCATATTTTCCTTTATTATCCTCACAATAGAAAAGCACTTAGTAAGCACTGTTGTTAATGTTGCTTGTATGGTAAAAAAGCTGCTCAATGCTGAAGATAAGCTTGGATGCATTGAACGCTAATAGTAAATACATGCTATATATAAAATAGCCCTTCTATGGATCAAGACTCAACATATGCTTATTTCTAAAATCTTTCTTTCATAATGTGTATAATGAGCTGAATATCTCTTAGATTCCTTTATCCACTATATTTCTAAGTGATCAAGAGCAAAGGAATATTCAACTACCTGATTGTATGCCCAGCATAAGGTAGGCATACATAGTTAATCAAATGCATTGTTATTTAATGCACCAAGACCTGAATTGCTTCCCTCTTAAAATTTAAAACTAAATTACATCTTTACAGTTACATTTTTACAAATAAAATTCCAATAGATTTTTTTCCCACAAATTGTAATGTACCTTGATTTTAGCCAAAACTTCAAGAAGCTCTTGAATATGCTGGAATTTCCAATGTGAAATAGTTCCAGAAATGGCAAAGTCATGTCTTTTAACAAGAGATAAGAAGAAGCCTAGCAAGTATCAATAAATCTTATCAGTCAAGGGATCATTTCCATGAGCCATTTCAGGAACAACACTATTGGCAAGTCCATTGATTCCTGAACTTTATCAAAAGCTAACCACAAAACATTTTATGTCTGTTTTGGCTTTAATGAAGGTAAATGTGATCTCTGAACAAGTTCAGGAAAGTACGTCGTTCAAGCAGGGAAACAGCTTAAATTAATTAAGCTAATTAGGTTAATGAATAATTAAAGTAATTCTTTGACTCTTCCCTCACAATTCAGTCTCTCATTTCTTAGTCATAAGTCTCAAATGGTGGTATTAGGATCCTAATACAATCACAAATTATGTTCTGTTTAATATTTTACATCACAATCAAGTCTAATTTTTTTTATTTTTTTTCTTAGAGATAGCTTAAATAAGAATGGGTCATTTCTCAAATATTGAGTATCTCTCTAATTAGGAAATGCCAATATCATAAACCGGTTTAAAATAGAGAAGATATTTAAATATAAATAATACATACTTTTAAAAATCACTCATTTGAAATATAATAGGTTTATGAGTACCTGCCTTTCAAATCCTAGGCTCTGCAAAATAGTATTTCATGTGATCCTCTAACTACCCAAGAAGGTATATACTGTTATCATATTTTTGTGGTTAAGTAACTCAAGACTCAAAGATGTTAAGAGACTTGTCCAAGGTCATACAGCTGAACATAGTAGAGCTTGGATTTATCTGTTTTAAAGCAGGTATTAAAGCTCTTTAAAACGTGGCTTATTTTTGAAAGATAAGTGTACTATTGCTTCTCTAAATGTATGTAGTATATTTCCATGATCTTCATATTTCCAATGAGTTAGTCAACTAAAAAATAGAAAAATTTTGAAAATACTATAGCAAAGAAAGATTAAAGTGACTCAGTCAATTAGTAATTTATATCTTTTGTCTCCAGACTCCTATCTTCCTGAACACATTGTCAGTAGTCATCCAAGATTGCATTTTAATTTAGATGTAAAGTCATAAAAATTGGATTTCAGAGAATAGAGATATTTTGCTATTTACTTCTATGGTGACAGACATAATTCCTGTCAGTCAGTCATCTAACTTCAACTAACCTCTGTCATCCCCCCTCACCACTAAGGGGCAATACAGCAGCACACATGTCACTATAATTAGCGTGCAGCAGCAATTTTCATTAGACCAATGATCTCCAATAAGATTTTCCCAAGGGCTGCATTCAGTTATGTGTAATCGTTAGGCGGGCCACACATGTATTAGCATATAATTTGCACATGATTTGCATATGTATTTAAGATTGCATCATATTTCTCTGGATATTTCTAGTAAAAATGTAATTACTACAACATTGAAGGTTGTGATTTCTCTGTCTCTGCACTATCCCCACCACATCTGACTCAGATGTCTCATGACAGAATAGTTCAGCAGAAAACTAGGAAAAGCCAGCGGGGGAGGAGATAGTCAGTAGAGATGGTTAGGGTCAATAGAAATCTTTTGGGGGGGGCACTAATGATGAGTACTGAGAGTATATTGCATTAGACAGTTTGTCTCTTTTATAAGGATAAAGGAATAAATGCCCACTGGGTAGACCTTCCAAGAAATGCCTTTCTAGTTACTGCTGATATCTTGTTGAGCATTTTTTTTCAAACCTCATTACAGGCTAAATGGCAAATTATCTGTTATCACTTGGGAAATCTCAGTTACTTCTTAATTCTAATAATGCAGTCACATAACAACTTTAACTGAGTTTTCTACTAAACCTAATTACTCTCTGTTTTGAGCACTAATTTTAAGTGGAGAGCTCTCTATTTCCTTTAGTATTTTATTCTGATGGACCAATCCCACACAATTGGAGATCATACCCACTCCCACTTAAAGAGCTTTCTGGTACATTTGTATTTGGTTAGGTGGAGAAAAAGTTATAAGAAAGTGCACATGACTTGTATAGTACAAAATTTGGAAAAATTAGGAATAAGTACACATGCATAGCTACATATAGACATTCTCACACATCTTTTAATACATATTTGCTCTTATGTTTGTGAAAAAAATTATTTTCTTCCTCTCTGACTTCTGCAATCAATTAAAAATCTACATTTGTTTATCTGGGAAAATGTTCTTATTGCTAATTAGATAGAATAGATGATACATAGATAATAGCTAGATGACAGAGAGGATTATAAAAATTCTAGCAGGTGTAGACTGAAGACATATAACTACTAGAAAAAAGGTAGTATAGTCCTCTTTGTAAGTTTCACCAGTGCTCTATTTATGCTTTGTTATTTCAGATGGTCAGAACCATGTAAGAAAAAAAAAAAGCATTTCCCTTACTGACTCTGATGTTCTTTAAACTTCTAGGGCCAGGCCAGGAATCAGTAACATGCTTTCAAACACAGTCACACGATTTTTGGATGATAGAGCCAGGACTTGAACCCATACTTTTATGATCTGTATTCTACCTTTAAAGTCTTTATTTTATGATCTCATTTATGTCTATAGTGAACAGACACCATCTTCCGTTTTGTGAGTAGAACAAAATTAAGCAATTCTCAGTACCTTGTTCTTGCAGTTCAGTGATAACACAGGACTCATAGAAGAGAACCTATCTGTTGGCCAAACACTTAGTTAACAGCCTCAGCAATGACTTAATAGAGAGAAGATAAAAAGACATATTTTTCCTTCATCTTATTCTATTCAACCAGTTCTTTTGTCCCAACTTCTAGTATGATTTGGCAGTATCAGCAACACATATCTTTGGTTTACCCATCATATCCTTGGAGAGTGAGTGTACCTGTAAAATAGTAAATTATCTGTAAGCCATATTTTTATTGGATAAACAAATATGAATATATAACTGTTATAAAAGATTTTAACATAGAAAGCAGTTCATGATGTACTAAGTAAAAAAGTAGGCTATAAAGTTTTTTTTTGATAGTATGATCCAATTTTGGGGTAAGGAAGACAGAGGGACAAGCATCAATGAATTTATAGTTCATTGAATGTGTGGAATTAGGGTTCCTTTTTTTAAGTTTGTTTTATTTCTTAAATGTGTATTTTTATAATAAAAACAAAAGGTTTTATGTTTGTTTTTGCTTCATTTTAAATATCGTAGCCCCTTTTACAACATCTTGGTAGGACTTTCTGGAACACAGTTGGAAAACCCACGTTATAATTAATGATCCAGGGTTCCAATATGAAATGTGAGATTAACGTTCTTACTTAACAGACCCATCTCGTTATTCAATTTACTTTTTAGTGTTATTTATGTTATTTATGTATCTTTCTTTAAACTGAAACTGTCTTAAAGACCAGAAGCACGTATTTTTTATTTCCGTGGGCATCTTATCCCAATTCCAACCCTAGTAATAAACTCATATGTAGCTTGCACACAAAAGATATTTATAAAAATTTGTTCAATCACTTAATTAAAACAGTAAGTGCCACAAAATTATGTTGCTTACTAGTGAGTATATAAGCATCCTTTTTGAAAATTAATCTAAAATTTAAAGAAACTTGGTAGCCTAATTTCTTAATGAACTCTATTGCTATTGGTTATGTCACTTCATAAATATAAGTCATTGATCACAAGGAAAACCAGACTAGAACACCATCAATCATGTCTATTGGGGAAAAACAAAATACTTTAAGTAATATGTTTATGGCTCATTCTGTTCCTGATCACAAATAAATCATTAATTCCAGACTCCTGAAAGTAGACATTTACCTAACTACAAAAGCTAAAGAGTAAAAAAAAAAATTATAATGAGAGAAAAATATATAAGTAAGCTTGAAATCATGAAAGACGTGAAAGTATGGGAAAATCTCACCAAGTCCGAAGAACTTCTATAGTTTTAACCTTAGGTTGAGGAATATCTCCATTCATTTCTTTTTCATAAGGAATAAATACTTGGGCTTAATGGTTAGAAAATTAGAATTATAGTAACTTTTTTTTTTAATCAGAGCTAAACCGTACATAGTTTTATCCCACCCAAAATGATCCTTTTCAGGATAATCCATTAACTGAGGTTTCTCATTTCAATTTACTATTTGTTTTTCTTTTAGAGTATTACCTAAGCCGCATAATTTGATAAAACTGTGTGTAGTCCTAGGCCAATGTGGAGTAACAGTTTAAACTTCCAGGTAACAATTATGATAACTCCTGAACCCAAAGGAATATCTCTGATTATAGACATTTCAGCCACCACAGCAGAGTGGAAAAAAATATTCCGAGCCAGTTAGATCTATAAGTACTTTGGCTATACTTACCAAATAGATGCTTTTTTTTGTAGCAAAGCCTCAATTAATAGTCTTCATGTTTCTTTCTATGTTTGCTTTAGCCCTTGGAGTTTAGCACCTTTGGTGCTAAACAAATGTGTAATCATGGCAGTAAGTCCAAAACTTTCCTTTAGCTGCAGAACCAGCTTAATATTCCAAATTATTGAAATTATGTAGTAGTATAAAAGTGAGTAGAAAGCTACTTAAACTGGAACCAGAACGGCTCTTTAAATAAGGTCAAAGCACGTCACCGTTATTCTTTTCCAGTCATTATTCATGAAGTATTTGTTATTGTACTTACTGCACTAAGGATATATAATGACCTACACATTTCAGTACAGTAAAGAATAAACATTAGTTGTCTTAGAAATTTTTTAGAAATAGTTTTTATCAATAAATCCATTTGAAAAAAATATATATGTATCTTAAAATACAAACTTCAGAGTTCCATTTCTACTTTTGGCAGACTCTGTTTCAATTACCTATATGCCTAAGTAATTCATATAAATTTATTCTCCTTCATTAATAATGAGCACCTGAGAAAAATCATATAAGGCTTTCAGAATCCAGATTTTCACTAGATAAATAGCAAAATGAAATGATTATTATTCGTGATATCATTTGGCCTCTTCAGATACATACCTATGACTGTAGGTATGTAAATCCACCATGTTTAACTGAGTACGTCAGCACTGCAGATTGAATTACCCACAACCCAGGGACAGAAATAATTATATTAAAGCTCATTTCAGGCCATGTAGTTCTCTATTAGTAATTGTATTGGGCTATTGAGACACAATCATTAGAGACATAAAATGATCATTTTGTATATTAGTAGTAAAAGAAAAAATCATAAACCTTTAAGGGGAATTCATAAAATATGTACTTTTGACTCATAGTTAAAACATTGATTAAATTGCGCACTACAAAAAAGGGCACTAAAAAATAGGAAACATAGCCAAGGAGGGTGACTACCAACAACCACCTAAACTTTTTTACAAGCATCCAGTCAGCAATAAGGTAGCGTGTACAAGGCCTCAAACACCTATTTTATCAAATGTACCTAGAAAACTGAGATTCTCCTATCAAACTGCTAAATGCTTTATCTGGGAAAAAACTGACAGCCAAGGAGCAACCCTGAACTGAAAGAGATGGAGAGTGTTGACCATATTCTGTAACTGAATTTTTTCCTGAGAAATGTCAAAAATTCCTAATTAACAGGTTGCTCTATTTACATAATAAATACCCTTATAATTATTCTAAGAACAACATACGTAGCTGGACAACTATTTTTAAAACATACATATTGTTTTGTTTTACTACAACTGTCACTAAACTTTGGTTTATCGGTGCATTATACTGCTTTTGGGTAAACTTACAAATACAAGTAGATGCTTCATGTATATTAAACTATTTAATCCTCAAAACAAAGTGTTGTGAGTACTGTAACTAATCTCATTTAAAGGAGAGAGAACTTTATGCACAAAAAGGCATAGGAATTTGCCCAAAGTTACACAGCTTGGAAGAAACAGATCTTGGATTCAAACCCGGATATTGTGGCTACTACAGAGCCCATGTTGTAAACGCTACATATTTACTTTCATCAGTTCCAAAGTTTACTCTGAACGTTGTTAAGACAAATTCACCATTTCTTACTTCTATTTATGAAAGTTTAAGTCTTTAAATGTTTAATCATTTCTCTTTTCCTCAAAAGAAAATGGAGACAATATGAGAAGGCAGTGAATAATGACCTTATTATTCAATGGCCTCAACCTTTCCCCACCAACCCCTAAGTGGTGACTATGTTGAAGTGAGTTAATGAAATTGGCTACTTCTTTTTTAAGCTAAGAAGATCTATCAGGTAATCATTTCTTTTTTACAAATCCTTCCTTCATACTACTCATTGAAAGGGTTAAATGTGATTTCTACAAAAATTCTTGATGGAAATGCTGTTAATAGAAAAAGGCAAAATTAATTGCACTGCGTATCTTTTAGGCATATTGTTTTTTAATGCTGAGGACTTAGGTAAAAGCAATACCTCCACAAACTATGTATTGTATATATAAAATTACAAATATTTTAATTATATATAATATAAATATATTATAAAAAATAATAATGAGTAATATATAATATATTCATATTATATATAATATATTTATTATAAAATATGTAATATATTTATATATACATATATTATTATATTAAATATTATATATATTATTATATTAATGCATGTCTATTATAATATATATTATATTATATTATAAAATATATAATATATTTATGTATGATATATTAATATATAAACATTAATGTATAATATAAAATACAAGTATATTATGTATAATATGAATATATTATTATATATTATTCATTATATTATGTATATATGCGTATCACTCTCTCTAGGTATACTATCTATCTAGAGAGAAAGGGAAAGAGAGAGAAAAGGGAAAGAGAGAGGAAGAGAGAAAGACAGAAACAGAGAGACATATTATCCTGGAGCTACATTAAACTTAGGCAGAAACTACACTTCAGAAATAGTGTCTCTGAAAAATCAGAATATAAACCAATATAAGCATGAACATGATACGTGATAACTGACACAGAAAGTGTGATACAAGAGCTAAGGAGTCCCTCACCACATGTTAACTACAATGAGTTCCAGAGTTCTATAAGATGAAAATATGTAGGAGAGGCAGTAACATACCTCATAGAATTTTAGAAATTCAGAAAAACTTCACGACCTCTTCTGGTCCTTCCTAAATTAAGTCATTGATATCATGCAGAGGTTACTTGTCTGATTTCTATACAGATTTAGAATCAATTAACTTTTATTCAATCTATATTACTATTTTTAATAACAAGTCAGGAGTCTCACAAATATTATCTAGCTGTTAGCCACAATTTTACAAATGAAGAAACTGAGGTTCAGAGAAATTGAGAATCATGGCTATGGTACGGCCACGTAGGCTGTAAATGGCAGAGCTGGCATTCAGACTCACATCTGCTGAGACTTTGTAATAAGATTTTGTTAAAGTACTAATTTCAGGTTGCATCTGAAATTAACTGTGCTTCCAAAAAGCTGCCACGTGTCTTCTGTCTGACCCTGAACCGTGCAAACATGGATTTATTTTGGCAGCGGAGCTTTGGTCTTAGCTTTTCTGTAAAGAATCCTTTGACTTGAGGCTCAACCCACTTAGCTAAAGCCCTAAGCCCTGTCCAGTTTCTGCCAAGCCTTCTTTTCAAGAGGAGACATTTCTGATGTCTCTCTCCCTAAATTCTACCCAGGTCCTATTAACTTCTTCCGGAGTTCATGAACTGCTGGTCACTAAGACTAATCCTCTTTAGCTTCATTTCCAGAAGCCAAGGCAGTAAAAGAAATGTTAGAAGAGTGGAAAAGAATAGATTTTAACTATTTCATAGTTAAATCAGACTAAATCTACATAAGGATATAAAAATACTTGCTATTTGGATAAGACTTTATAATTTACAAAGTACTTTCCCTTTAAGAGTTTAGCTTTACAACCAGAATTCCCATTTAATAGATAAGAACACTTTGCTTCAGAAAGAATTAATGCGTTATTTAGGATTGCCTTACAAAGGGAGAAATTCTGAGCCATTCTTAGTTATTGTCATTCAATCTGAAATCTTAAGTCATAAACCTACTTTTTTAATAGGTCATTTTAATTTTAGTTTATTTCTAAATTTTCTTGGTGGTACTTTCTGTCAGGCTAAATTAATTATATTGCAGTTTTAAAAAAACGATACTCAAAATGCAGTTTGGTTATGGTCTCAATGACTACTACCTATGGAAGGACACTTCACATGCAGAAATATCCCTATTGACTTTTTGTTTTCAGTTAATATGTGAATCTCAAATCGGCTGCATTTGTCATTCTGGAAGAAATTTTGATAGTCAAGTTCTATTGCGTTGAACAAAGCTGATCTTGTGCTCTCTTCTTTATCACTACAGAGGGCAGCAACAGACAGCAGAGCTCAGCCTTACACAGGAAATATTAAAAGTTTCTAGTAAACAAGAGGGTTAAAGACAAAGTCATGCTTTAATCACACCAAATTTTCTTTTGCGTTTATGCAGTTTAAAACTAATCACATGTATAAATTTTCATATAAATTAGCAGAAAAATGGAAAAGTACTAGGAAAGACTCAATTTTTTCCAAAGTTAAGTCTATGACATTTTGTACTTATGCCAAAATCAGCATTAAACAATAAACATAGACTATGTATCATACAATATTGAGACAAGTAAAATTTAGTCTGTTTTTTCCTTACCATTTTTCTTACTCATGCTTGTTTTGTTTTTAAATCTCTGTCTTAACAAGTAAAAGTACTTTATATAAACATTATTCTTATAGAATAAATATTATTGTTAAAAATGTATCCAAACTTACTTTCAATAGGTAAGAACTTTAAAAGCCACGGTGTTAAGAGAAGATTTACCTGCAAAGTGCCCCGAGGACAGAAATGACTGTGAATTGCAGTTTGCAAGAATGAAGACTGCATTTGCTTCACAGGTTGGTTGCACAGGCCTAAGACTGATTGTACATGCAAAGGAGGGCAGCAAAGATCTTATGATCAAAAGGGAAGAAATGACTGACAACACAGAGCTAGTTCAAAGGAACTAATGGAATAATTAGTCCCAAAAAGACCAAAAAGACTGAAGAATTCATGATGTCATAAAAAAGCAGAGCTACTTAAATTGGATTAGAAAATAAAAATGACATGAACATTGTAAATATTCACAGATCACATCATTGACGTGTAATGTGCCGTTAAATGATGTCAAATTAAAGGGGAAATTACATGTGTTAGAACTAGGATGAATAAAAAGAAGACATTTAAAGATACATGGTCCTTCAAGTGAAAATTCCTAACATATATTACATAGATGATCATCACCCAGACAGAGAAACTGGATGAATGAAATGTAAAATAAAATATGGGGGAAAGGATACTGACTAAAAACAACTCATTTTCAAATATCATAAATGGTAGTTAACTTTAGATTTTAGAGGAGTTATTTGGAGAATTTATTTTATGTAAAGCAAACTCAAATATGGTTATAGTAAATAACTGATAACTGCCATTTATTTTTTAAAATCTGTCCTAGGGTTAGCCCTAAGTATTGAATTAGTATGTATATTTTTTCAGAAAAGGAAAGAAGGTTTAGGTCTATTTTCATTTGTATACACTCAGTTTTCTCTTGCTAATTGTGTATGTTGTTTGAATCAGCTCAATGATTTTGGGGCTTGTTTGGAATTTATATAAGAAATAAAAAGAAAAACGGAAGAACACTATTTAAAGCAGGTGTAATGTCCTTTTCTGAGTCTCAGGAATATCTCTTGTAGATAATCACATTCATTATTAACACATAACCAATCTGAATTAACACACAACTCAAATACTTCCAAAATACATATAAATACATGGATAGCTTCGGGGTAATCTATAAATGTTTACCAAAGCCACATTTTCATTCCTGATGCATTTTTTAATAAATACCTTAGAAACTGTTATATAAAAATCATGCACTTTTTAACTGACTCTTATCTTTCTGTTTATCTATTTTTACTGGCAGTAAGTTCAGCTTTATCTGAATCTTATGTTATATTAACTAGATAGCAAGTATCTTTCTTATATTGAGGCCTATTGTTAATTACATTTAGCATTCTGTACCCTTAGTATCTCAAATCGACACAAGAAGCAAAGTCCAGATAAACAATAGATACTATACTCCTCCAAGCTGATTAATATTCAAAAGGTACTATAAGTGCCCAATATAACTTTTCTCCATTCTCAAAAGTTCCCTAGGTCTCTTTCTGGTCTATGAAAAGGCCAGTGTGTTAAGGGAAAAAAATGTAATCCAGGTTGCAATGAAATATTTTTTAAAGTGCCTTATGAGTAGACATAATCGCCAGTCTTAAAGCATTTCGCAAAGCACATAGAACTTGCTCCAGCTCCTTATATTCTCCACTAGAGAACAAATATCAGGGAATGTGGTTTGTCGAGCAGTGTTTGTTTGGGAAATGATGAAGCCTGCTTCTCCCTCCCACGCCTGTGGTCCTAGGGAACTCTGTAAGAGTTCATTCTTCAGAAGAGAGAATGAAACATGTGGAGCAGTGGTAGAGTGCTTCTACTGTGGTCCAAGCTAATTAATTCATAGACAGAAAAATGGCATGCTTACATATTGCAAACCAGTGTATAAAATTCCTGGTCCTTTTAAGTCTAACCAAAGGGCATTACTTGTTTACTTCCTCAGATTTCACCTGTAAGGAATAGCAGAGAAAAAAAAAAATAGATATGTTGTTGCTGTAGGAAGAAAGGGAGGAAATCTACTATAAACCAAGTTCTGTACTAGTCACTTAATATATGCAAATATATATAATATATAAATTTTATTCCTCATAATAAAGAAATGATATCAGAGAAATTAGCAAAAATATTCAGCATCAGCCATACAAGAAGCTGATTGTAAATGTAAGAATTCAAGCCCATTTTGTCTGACTTCAAAGCTGATGATCTTTCTCTAATAGCTATAACAAAGTATCACTTTATGTAACCACTACATTTAACAACAAACTTTACAGAGAATAATTGACCTAATTTGGGAATAAAGGTTTGGTCTTTACCCTAGAATAGTATCTTACAGAAAGCCAATTAGTGTCTATAGTGTGGAAACTAGATGATATGAGACTTAAAATTTGTATCTTTATCATCAGCAAGCTGTTTGATTTTGAGCAAGTCACTTAGCCTCTCTGTGCCATAATTTCCCATCTGTAAAAATGAAATAAAGATAATAACAATATTGCACAGGATTGCTCTGAGAATTTAAGTAATTATATATACAATGAATTTGGAGCAATACTTAGCACATACTATGTGCTATATTAATTCAATGCAAGCAATGTCAATCCACAATTCAAAAATATTAATAACACTTTTATTAACACATCTCAGACATATAAGAAATTTACAAACTAAACTTACAACTGTTGTGTGGAATTTTGAAATCTTAATTTTGGGTGGAATGTAACCAGAAAAATAAATCATTGATAAAAAAAAGTGATGAAGAATTACAGAGAAGAAGATGAATATGTGAGAGAATGTAAATGAAGTAAATGAAATAGCTGCAACAGATTATTTAGAATTAATCAGAGACTTAAATATGTATTAAATTTCTAGTTCTATTAAGAAGAAAAGATAAGATTAGCTTTCTATTTCTAAAACTTAAATCACATCCCTAATATAATTTTTCTAAATCCAGCTTAAAGTTTCTGGGCATACTAATTTGATTTTATTTTGAAGGGTATATGGTAAAGGATTGGATTTTCCTTTTGCCCCATATCCTGCAGGTGAAGAGAAAAAGAAGTAAGGGACATCCACTCTAGCAATGGTTAATTTTTACAAAGCATTTGGAACACTTCGGAAAATCAGTATAGACTATACTAGTATGGAAGCTTTTGAAGGATTAATAAATCTGTTCTGAATATTCCTACTGCAGATGTGGCAGGTAGGAAGGGTATATATGGCCTAAGGTAAAACTCTTGACAAGACAGAGGGTATCTGGATTCTGCATTGGGCTAGGATATGACAAGTGATTGTAAATTTCCTTTTGCAGTCTATAATCTTGTCAGAAACTAATGCAATCCTCTCTGTTGCAATTTTCATTAATATTTAGACTAACTTTAATGTGGAAAATGAACTGAATACTGGGTACAAACTGTTTTATTGACTCAACCACTAGACAGCCTTGTAGTTTTACCAATATTTCTAATTCAGTTGCAATGATTTGATTATTAACATCATATGATGGATTTTTGTACACATAAGTGTACTTATATTTTCTGAGGGTTTTCTGAATTATATTAAATCTCAAAGAAAAGTAATTCTATAATGGAGTGTTCCCACATTTTATCAATTATATCAGTAACTGATAGTTCTAATTGATGACTAACAGAGAAAGCAATATATGAAAAATAGTGTTATCATAATGTTTAAGTAAATTAAAGTTGTTTAGACATAGCATAAGCAGTATAATTTGATAAACACTATTTTTAATTAATATAGGCACTCATCATAGGGGAAATGATCACAAATAATGTGGATTCACTCTACAACATTAAGAAAATGCAAATAAAGTCATAAAAAGTACTTTTCTAATCTCTTTCTTGTTTTCTGGAAAAATGCAATGAAGACAAGAATGCCCAATTGTGTTCTAAAGCGTTCCAGCCCCATTTCAGGGGAAGAGTTAGTAATAGGATTTAATATCTCATCAGTTAAGTAGTATCAAGAATAAAAATTCAAAAAAAATATTTAAATATTTTTCTCAAGAGACAATGGGGGGTGGGGAGGGAGGGGAGGGTGGGGAGGGATAACATGGGGAGAAATGCCAGATATAGTATGCACCTAAAGTAAAATAAATAAGTTATTTTAAAAAAAAGAAATCTTGTTTCTATTTTCTTGCCTCAATGTTATCCTTATGACATTCTATCTGAAGAAATACTGGTATGGGTTCATCTAAATTGATGGAATAAGAATTCCATCAAAACAAAATAATTTTCATTTAAATATGCATAAAGAAGAAAATAAGTCAATCAATGGGTCTTTATTCATTAAAATTGTATTATTTTTTGAGCAAAGCATTATTTCTAAATATACGTACGTATAGTTCTCTGAGATGGAACAATAAGTAATCTTTTTCTCTTGTTGATAATGAAAGAAATTCAATGATTCTAGAAATTATTCATCCAAAGAAGGTGGCTAGTCTAGCATCTTGAAAGCACCAAAACATGTGATAGCTTTGACAAGGACTCATAAAGAGGGATTACATTTATTCTGATTGATTGCACCAGAGCTACAGAGACAAAAGTTTTAGTTTATCACAAGGAAAATTTTTAGAAGGATGGCACAGGTTGGCTTCAAAAATATTAATCTAGACACAGTGTGTAAATTATTTTGTAAACTTTACTGTTCTCTGGATATCTTCTATGAACATCCAGAAATGGAGGAACCAGTAAGAAATTGTAACTCCATTCTAACAATTTATGTATGTTTGAAGTATTAGAAAAGCTGATTTGTGAAGACGTTGAAGGTTTTTTTATTTTTTTGAGATGGAGTCTTGCTCTGCTCCCAGGCTGGAGTCCAATGGTAAGATCTTGGCTCACTGAAACCTCGGCTTCCTGGGTTCAAGTTATTCTCCTGCCTCAGCCTCCCGAGTAGCTGGGATTATGGGTCCCTGCCACCACACTCAGCTACTTTTTGTATTTTTAGTAGAGACAGGGTTTCAACACATTGTTCAAGCTGGTCTCGAACTCCTGACCTCAGGTGATCCACCCACCTCAGCCTCCAAAATTGCTGGAATTACAGGTGTGAGGCACCAAGTCCAAGCCTTTTTTTTTTAAAGTCTTGTTTTTATTTTTAGAAAAATAATCATTAAACTCAAGTTAAGTTCACCTTAGTTATATATAATATATAAAAAAAACGTTTCTTCTAAACATCTAAATAGTTTGAGTATGGTTTATCACGTCATTAGGTGGAACATCTCCTTTATGTTATTGCTGATATAAGTATTTCTACAATTTCAGCCTTCATTAGAATTTAGTCTTAGATTTAAAGTTGACTCAATATTTAGTATTTAGAAATAAGTTCACATCTTTAGTAATGTATATATTTTGTTTTGTTTCTCATTTTTAAAATGTTAGTTCCTGGAGATATAAGTTCCTAGTAATGTACTCTTGCAGATCATTCAAAAAATGAATATAAACCTTTTCCTACACAAAATTGAGAAATGCAAAATAATAAGTAGCTAAAATACAGTATCTTCCAATGCGATTGTTCTAGAGTCACTACTTACTCTAATTTCATGATCAAGTTATGTCTCACAAATTTTTAAAGTAATAAAAAGGCCTTACTGTAAATTAAGAATATTTGCCTCTGGTATAGGCATGAAGTGTATTTGAAGTAGATGTCATTCTTCCAAAAATATTTTAAAATTTTGGCAAATCTTTATTGATTTTAGAATCTAAATATAGAAAAGCTAATTTGCAAAAGAAACAAACAACAAAAAATCAAACCAAAAGACTAGACAGCCAGGCATGGTGGCTCAGACCTGTAATCCTAGCATTTTGGGTGGCCGAAGTAGGAGGATCACTTGAGCTTGGGAGTTTGAGACCAGCCTGGACAAACAGTGAGACTCCATCTCTACCAAAAATATGAAAATAGGCTGAGTTTGGTGTTGCATGCCTGTAATCCCAGCTACTCAGGAGGCTGAGATGGGAGGATCACTGTAGCCTGGGAGGTCAAGACTGCAGTTAACAATTTTCATGCCACTGCACTCCAGCCTGGGTGACAGAGCAAGACCCTGTCTCAACAAAAGAAAGGAAAAAGACATAGTTTTTCTCTAAGAACATAAACTTGGATAAAATTGTTTTTATCTACTATGGTTTCTGTTTATTGCCATATAGAAAATTGATAGCCTTTGATATCCATCTTCTGGATTCTTTAATATTACATAGATACTATGTGCTAAAGAATATGTAAGAGTCAAGATAGCTCCCAAAAAAGGAATCTGTTTATTCCCTACTCTAATAAAAGCTTGTTTATAGACTAACATAGTATAAGCTATAATTTGAAATTTTAATTTAACCTACAATTAATGTACATAATTTCTGAAAGGTAAGTTGTTGATTTTCCTAGCTACAATGATTGCTGTCTAAAATTTCTCACATGCTATCTCTACTTCATACTATAGTTTTATAAAATGGAAGCCTCGTAAGGAATTCACTGGAAATTCCTAAATACGAACACTATCAAGGACATAATATTCTTTCAGAAGTTAAGGTTGCCCTCAGCTTGTCGGCACTAATTGACTTTGCTTCAATCTAAAGTAAATTTTCCCAACTTCTCTCCCGCTTTCCACTGTAACTGATTCTCCATGAAACTGCTGTGATTGTCTTCCTAAAAATAATAATAAGAATAATAAATGAAGAAGGAAAGAAAAAAGAGGAAAAAATAGTAGATGAAAGGGAAATTAGGACAGATGATGTCATCCAGCTGCAGAGACCCGCAAGGTGCTTCTCACTGTGTTCCATTCTTGTCTCATCGGTTATCGTAGTGCTCCACCTTCCCATGATTCAGCCACAGTGACACATCTTTCACACCCTAATACTTCTTTCTTCTTATATTTTTCATTCATCCCAGAATGCTTCCCCCAACCACTTTTCTTATCTCTTATTTAATTAAGAACTTGGTAAAGTGTGACTTCTTTCATGAGGCTTTTCCTAGTATTTCAGGTAGAATTTGTTGTACCTTCCAATATGCTCTCATTGCAACTAGATTATAAGCTCCTTCAGAGCAGAGTTCATATCTTGGCTGATGATAATAAATACTTCCTGGATTTAAATGAATTGAACTTCAGCCTCATCTCAAATAAAACTTTCTCCATTGAAGCATTTTTTGATCTTTGATTAAATATGTCTCTTCTTCCCTTAAGTGCTGTGGTTTTAATTCTTTTATGCTTCTCTCTTAATTTTGTATTATAATTCACATACAAAAACATCACTCTCAATACACATTGCAAAATACTTGATGGCAAGAAGATTGTGGTTTCTGACATATTCTCTAGAGTCAGTTGCATATCACATGTACTCAAATATTAAACAGATTTTATATTTTGTAACAATCTTAGAATATATATGTATTAATATTTGAAATTCTTACCCTCAAATTCATATGGTCAAATTCAGCACCAAATTCACAAATTATGTGATTTCTTTATAGGATCTTCAGCTTCAAAAATACAACAAAACTTTGAGAGTGCTTATATTTAGATGTCACTATAAAATCTATTTTAGTTTTATTTTTAAATGTGAAATTTTGAGTTGTGTATGTCTCATAATTCAAAAACAAACATTTTGAATATAGGACGTATAGTATTTACAACATGATTGCTATAAATTCATTTGAGTCTCATAAAACCTCTGCCCTAAAACTTAGGATATTAGTAATATCATTAGATCCAAGAAAACCATGGCTGACTTATGACCAACAAAGGCAAATTTTAACTACCTATGAACAATCTAAATGATCTTTCCCTCTCAATAAATACTATTCTTATTATTAATAAATTAAATTGTTCTTGTATACTTTTGAAGTAAAAAAATAATGAAACAATTCTGTTTTATTCAACAGAGAAGTAGTGCAATGTGTTATTGTAACTTGACTTGTATCTCGCTTGTAAAGTACTGGAAATTGGTATTTCAAATTATGATGTTAGATTAGATTTTCTGCAGCTTACTATATTGTAATGTAATATAATTGCTAAATGCAAATGAGATGTTGTACAGCTTTTCCATAGAGTTAGTTGTTCATGAAAGCCAAGCATTTTACGTATTACAGTGAAGTGCATGTTATTAAGAAACAAATTATAATGAAGCTTAATTTAGTATGAAGACCAGATACTGGAGCTTTATAATGGGTAACAGTTTAGTAGGGTATGTATATATAGCAAGTCAACTACCCAGTGAAAAATTCAGTTATCAAGAACATTAATTATGGCAGAAGTGTTAGCACTGTACTTAAAGATTTTCACTTGATCCCATTATTGGATGTTGGAGTTACTCATGAGAGTTATTTTAGCTTCCAAACACTAATATTTTGTCCCTAATAAAGCCTGGGAGTCATCATACCCCATAGAGATGTGAAGGAAGTAAATTCTGCCTGGCAACTTTCAGGATAAAAAGTACTTATTTCATTCATCTGTAAGTAGTATTAATTGCTAATTACTTTTTCACATGTGAATATCTTGTGTTTTCAACTCTGTTCTAAGTGCATGAAGACCAGAGCTATACCTTACACTCTTTCTTCCTCACTCTGAGTTTTACAGGCAAGTGGATTTGAAATCAGCCCACCAAATCCATCTGTTAACTAGCTGCACAAGATGGGGAATTAATTTAATCTCCTTGCAAATAATTTTTCTTCTCTAAAAAATAGGTTGTACAAGGTTATCTCTAAAGTCTCTTAAAATCAAAGGTTCTATGAAATACGATCTTAAAATTGTCCAAAAAAGTAACTGCAAACTGCTTAAATACAGTTAAAAAAAAATTGTTAGAAACCAAGGCTCTATGGGGGAAAAGTGTATAAATACACAAACAATGAAATCATGAACAATGGCACTATTTAAATTATAGTATTCTGGGAACTTTCAAAACCATCCTTGGATTTGTTGAGGATAATCATGTAATTGTCATCCAATCACATCGAAGCATTTGGTCCTGCCTAAGACATCCCATCTTCATATATTAATGAAGAAAGCATTTTTGAGAGAAGAGGAAGGTAAAATGACAGCAATTAGTACTACAAATATTAAAATGGCCTACAAATTATAAAACAAAACTCCTCAAAGATATGTTTCTTACTCTTTCTAATCATAGTGTTCATTAAATAAAGCACAATAATATTAAAAAAACAAAAGAGCAGAGACACCAAATGGGTTTGTTGCAGTGCAGAAGAAACCAGCTCAAAAGCAATTCATTATTAATGCCTGAATATTCTTGCTAAACAGTTCTGATTATTTCACAAGAAAGAGGTCAAGGTAGTGGAGAAAGGGATTTAATCAAATAAACTCTCAATCTCTCTCCAAATAGCATTTTCATCCAGCTGCATGTAAATTCATCAGATGACTAGCCTCCAAAAGCACAGGCAAGGTTAATCTGCCATGACTGTTAAAACTTCTATGATATGCCTATTGAATAAAGATTTAAAATAGGATGAACCATGCAATTCACCCCAAATTAGATTTTCTTTTTTGCTCATCAAATACATGATATGTCCACTGTTAAAAACAAACAAACAAATAAGCCAAATTCTTTTCATCTAAGTTAGAGTTTATTACGCTTTCTTAAAAGGGTATCTTGATGATGTGTAGCATTCATTTTTATCATGATTTTTAGGAGTACCCAGCCTCAGGTTCCAGGAGTCCTAAATAAATCTATCTTGTCTGGAATTAGATTAAAAACCTTAACATCTCAAAAATAAAAAAAAAGAGAGGGTAACAATAAATTTTGAAATTTTTTTTTTAAGCCATGTTGATTTACTTTTACTTATATGCAAGATTACAAAATGAATTGTACTGTTTTCCAAAGGTAATATTGCTGGCAAATGTGATCAAGTACATAAATTTGATGATTTATTACTTAAAAAGCAAATGTAATTTTCATTTCTATTTTTCCAGAGGAAAAAAATAGATGAACATAACATTAATAAAAAGGTATATTTGTGTGCATTTTCATAGATAAGAAAAGTCCACTGTATGGATAAGATTTTACTGATTTTTTTTTGCCTGCTTCATGCTCCATGAAACTTTATAATTGTGTATAACTATATTGCAAAAGCTAAAATTATGTTTTCAAATATGGCAAGGTATTCCAACATGTTTTACTTGGAGGATGAAGAATTCTGAATTCATTTTCTTTTAAAAAATGAATTATACTATATAGATTTGTTTCTAGAATTAAAAAAAAAAGTAAAAGCAGAAATGACCTTTAACAAAAAATATATAATTTACCCTCAGTAATAAGTAATATAAGTGATATTTCCAAATAAAGCAAATATCACAATAATGAACATATATATGAAGCTGTTAAAGCATCCATGATATCTTTACCATCTGAATGTTCAATTTGTCAATTTGTTTATATTTATAATTTTAAAATCCATATGAAAATATACTACGACATGTTAATGTTTAGTTCAGTCTACTGCTACATCAATAATCCTTAAAACATCTTTCTGTCCTGCCAAATTCATAAGATTTGCTTTATATCTCATATTTTATTTCTATACTTAAGAAATAATGCAGCAGTTAATAAATCTTCTTCAGAAAAATTAAAGTATTTTTTTCTGCTGTCCCTCTTTGCCCTCTAAGCTCTCAGCACCTTTCTTGAATCTCAGACACCATTTTACATGAGGACAATTTCTAAAAAGCAAAATATAACTGTCTAATTAAGGGCTGTGTGATTGGCTAGTTCGCGGTCTCTGTGACAGTTGTGACAAATACACATATTGGCACAGCCCTAACCTCACTTCACAGTTTGCAACACAAAGATGGTATTTTCAGAAATGTGGAGAACACTCTGATACAAAGCTTCACCTTGTCTAGTGCTATTCCATTTAATTTTTTATTAACTGCCTGAACATATGCCATTCTAGAAGAGGGTAATAGTTACAAAATGTCAGCAGAAACATTTAAACTGCTAAAATGTAAATGATTTTATAAATTTGTAATGAAAGGTAATTGTCATGTGGGAAAAGTAACAGAAAAACAGTTATGTGTAAATGTAAAACTAGTAAAGAAAAATACATCTTATTGGTTGTAGGTAGGAAAACCTAAGTATATTTTAATGAATACTGTACATAGTATTTAAATAAAATTAGATTCATAAGAAGAAAATGTGAATTCTATAATATTTTATTTTCTAACATTAGGAAAGTTCATAACAATGACAAGAACTCATAGAACTTTAATGCGTTAAATTCAAAAAACAGTAGGATATTAAGATGTTTCACCTCATTTAAAAAAACAAATAAATCAAAAAAAGGATAATATACATAAAAAGTGTCTTTGGTATCAGGACAATAGCTTTAAAGCACAATATTCAAATATGATTAGTGTGTTTCTTTAGTTTCCACCACGATGAAAAACAATTTAGTGATTAGTCCCTTTAGCAACATAGTGCTGGGTCAGTGCTTTCAGATATGTCAAGAATGAGAAGACTCCGGCAAGGAACTGAGTATTTCCTCAGCCACCACACACAGCAACCACCTTCCAGTTAGGTTTGCGGGCAACCATCTTTAAATGCTTGAGCTGTTCTGCGTGGCCATGACAAGATTTGCAATTCTCTACGTTTATTTACACACCATCACCCCAACTAGACATCACATGGAAGTGGCATGGTCACAGTTGACCCCAGGGTAGTCCCTGTCTCTGCCGATCCAATTTCATCGTGCTCTGCAATTGAACTGAAGTCATACTGTAGAGGATGTATGCACAGGACTCCGTGCCACAATAAAATTAGCAGAAGCTTGTCAAGGGGCATTTTTCTGTTTTACAGTGACAGACCCTGGACAAATAGGTCTGCTTTCCAGAAATCCATGGAGGTCTGCCTCTCTTGAAATGTATATGAGCGCAGCATGTTTATGTCACTGTTACTATATAGTAAGCCTGTTACATGATAGTTTGAGAACAATGTTAAGCCTTTGCGCTGTATTTTCCATTTCCCCTTCACAGTTTTCAGATGCTTTAAATTACATATGAATAGACTACTTATTTTTGGTTTGTAGAAAAACAGCTTCTGTTTAGTAGCCGTAACTTGAGAAAAAATCCATTTTTCTTCAGGAAAAAAGGCAGCACAGATCTATTGTATTTTAAAAGCAAAAGTTCAGACAGAATTTTTTTTTTTTTGCAGTTAGATATTAGTAGATAAATCAAACATCATCTCTTTCCTGAACCTTCATTGTACTTGCCAAATTAGGAATATCACAAGGAAAATCTGTTTAAGAATATACATTTAAAGCATACTTGAAAATAAATTTGAAAGATTCTTTAAGATAAAATGTTAAAAGAATAATATGGTAAGTAGATAAATTTTAGTTGTGGGTAGAACATTTTAAAACATAATATGCTTTGTAATCTACACTAAAGTAATTTTATTAGATATTCTGTGCAGTTCTTACATCAAACATTCTCAAAAGCCCTGGGATCATTTTATATTCACTGGAAGACAGAAAGAAATCCAAAACCTAGTTAAATAAATTGTTCATTTATTCCTTCCCTTTTATGCACCAAGATCTACATGTGGTCATTAATTATAAAGAGACTATTATAGCACCATATTTTCATTCAATACGATGTCCTGGTATATATCAAAGAAGTCCCATAATTAAAACAGAAGGGCCACAATGACAATTAAAATTACAATCTATATGGGGAAAGAAAGTACAGTTCTGCAATTTTTCACCCTGTCACTGTCAGCTGCGTGGAATATTCTGGTCACGTCTCTTGCAAAGCAGCCTAAATTCTTCTTCACCAATGCAACCTCAAAAGCATTATCAGCACCTAAGCAAAAGCCTATGCAAGTATAATTTAATACGAAGCCACAGTTTGCAAGTAATAGCGTATAAAGTGATATTTAAGTGGTGTTTTAAGCACACTTCTGATGGCTACAGCCACTTTTCCCCTGGTAAATGCGTTTTCCTTTGAGTAGTGATTATGAGTCCTAGGTGAAGAGGTCCTGTGTGCAGGTCTGTCTGTAAGCCTTACTTCCAGCTGCCAATCTTTACTTCACAGTGAAGAAAAAGCCACATAGCACCTTGTTCTTACTCTTGTATGCTGTCATCTCCTGAGTCTGATAACACAAAATCATTTCCACATAACACTTTCCTGCTTCTGCCTCTTAAACCCTGAGACCTACACATTGTGCATGCACTTGCACCCTTGGCAACCGGCTCCCAGAACGCCCATTCCTTTGAACCATCAGAGTCTCCTAGCGAACTATTTTTAACACTTATCTTGGTAAATATCTGCATTAATGGAGTACAAAGCTTTTTGGTAGCAATATGTATTTGCTACAATTTATTGTCTATAAAAGTCATGAACAGTGAATTATTACTCTCAAAATTGTGTTTTTCTTTATAATAACTTTAAACTGAGCACTCATATATGAAGCATGCAATGGAGATTGAGAAGGTTTTGTATAATAAAACTGTGACATGGTCATTTTTTCCAGTTTTGCATTACGGAGACACACTCATGCATGGTGCTTTTTAAATTCTTATTATGTGTGAGGTCAGAGGGTCGAATGTCAGAAAGTACTGTTAATTTCACGGGGTTAGGGGAAAGTAAATTCAGAGGGGAATACAGATCACTTAGCACAGAAAACTAGCTCCTCTGAAGTTTGGTTTTACATTTGTTAACCATATCCTTCAGCTGACGAACCATTGAGACCACGGTGACATTCTGGTCCCAGATATAATGGCTTGACATGCTGCAGTGAGAGTGTGATTCCGTCGCCCTGCTCCCGTGCCAGCCTCAGCCTTCCTCTGAATCAATGAAGCACTAAAACTCCACACAACTGGAACTGAACAAAGCATGTTGCCATTTTGGCTGTGATGTTTAAATTATAGAGAAAGCAGTCAGGATGTCTTAAAGTTCAATCTGACAAGAAATGTAAAATATATTTCTGTCTTCATTCGCTGGGAAGGTAGCATCTCATACTGCACAGTATCACTACCAAGAATCCTTTTAAAGTGGTTCCTAATAGAACATCAAAGACCAAATTTTTGCATTTCAGGGTTTCTCCCCTAATCAAAAACATATCTTCACCTTGGGCAAAGTTTCTGGGGGAAAATAGTAATAGATAATAATGCCTTATTCAGTTGGTGGTGTAAAGATATAGTTTCTTTATTTTACCTGTTTGTCTTATAAGACAAAATTAACATGCTGCTACAGATATAGGAGACACAGGTTATACAACTAACTACCAATAATGACAACATAAAACAGCAGCCCATTTTATGGCGATGATAGCTGATTAATAATCAAAATATGTTGTAGTGTGAGGACTCTCAACATGTTGAACTCCAATAATACGTGCAATTTTATTTGTATATAGTTCACCAAAGCCGTAGAAACAGATGCTGATAGGTTTGGTTGGGTGGTTTTGTTTTTATTCGTTTTTTTAAACAAGATTTTTCAAATTCAAAACTCAAAAGGGGCTCAGCTGCCCCTTATAATTAAATTTTAATGACTTAGGCTGAGTATTTGTGTTTTGGCAGCATGCTTAATAGTGTTAGCATTTAAATGGTTACAACTCGACTTTGAGGGGCAGACCCATTGCAAGTGGTCAGTGAAGTTCTTGGAAAGATAGTCTGGTTTACTGGGATGCTTCTGGGATTTAATGGGACAGCTATCCACAGACTATCCAGTTATAATAACTTAAAAAATTAAAATTAAATACCACATACTCTAAATTCCACAGTAACCTGAAGACCAATGCTTTTCAGTCTCAACTCTTTTTCATTAGAAGTACTATTCTATGTGTTTTCCTATGCCAAAGGGTGTACTGGTAAATAAAAGCAATATGTGGTACTGCTCATAAAATCACTCATTCTCACAAAATGGCAAGAATAATTCAGGGTACACATTTTAATCAGTTCATTTTTTAAAAAAAGAATCATTATTAACTTTGCAGTGGTATATTTCACTGGTTCCTTTTATAATTAAAAACTTTTTCCCCCTCAAATTCCCTTTCTAGCAAGCAGCCTGTTGCCTGAAGTTTTAATCCTTCATTACCAGTTAAAACAAAATCACCAATTAGGCACATGAACACGTCTGTATTAATCTCATTAAGGTGATGGCACCAAATAAATTGGAACTATTTTTGTGCTTTTACTGTGTTCCTATGGCTTTATCAGGCCCTGTGGTCATATACAAAGACCTCACAGCTTAGTCATTTAGAGTCATTCGGTTGTGGACTGAATGTGGCATTACTATCTATGGCTGAAAATTGCTTTCAGCTTTTAAACTGCACTGACTAGTCTGTAGTTAATCTTAGATCAGTCACTCGCAAAATTAAATGAGCCAGAACGATGGTCTTTTTTTATATATAAAATAATACATCACAAAACACTTATTTGCCCTGCCTAAAAGAGAGATCAAATTCATTTAAAATCCCATAAACCAGAGTTGTGAATTTTTAATTTTACTTAGAAGCAGAGAAATAGAGGGTAAGCTATCTTTCTACAACACATCATTGCTATAAATTTACATATAGAACATGGTTTAAAGCTTAACCAACCTTTAATCTATCTTTGATGTATACTTCTACTTCAACATGGTCATGTGACATCCTTATTAATGCAAATGTAAAAAAGACTGTTTTGGATCTCTGATGTAATTAGCCATAAACTACCTTTAAAAAAGTGCATACTTGAGTCACTGGAGTTGCATATAAAGTTCACAGTTATCATCACAGAAGAATAACCTCAAGAAAATAAGTTTAAAATTTTTACTTCGTTCATTCCTATTTTTTCTGCCCAAGTAACTATTGAAGACCATTTTATTATACCAGAGAGATCATTAACTAGGATTTGCCTTCTATAATTAGTTTTATTGGAGTAAAGCATTTTAATTTTCCCGGGATTTTTATCCTACTTCTTGTAAAAATAAAATCTCATTGATAGAAAAATGCTAAATGAGGCAAGGGGAAACACAGCATTTCTCACCCTGATTATCATATATCATAATGATTTTAAACACATCATCTTTGCAATGAAGCCACTGAGTGTGTGCTTGCTGTTTGTTCCTCCCTCCCCCTCACCAACCTAGCCCCACAATGCAAGCCAAATGTCTATGTTTTGATTTTGACAGTCACTAATTTTAGGCTCCAAAAATCTTGAGCCACCACAAATGAGGTGAGGTCACCTCATAATGCCAGATGGAGGCAAAAAGTTTGGATATTTAAGGGCCTGACCCAGTGAGTCCCACAGTGGCTGGCAGGACGCTAAGGTCAGATACTGGAAAATAAGGTTCATGCTACTCTGTCAGTAGGGCCTGTGCAAGCTGCCTGTTTGACAGAGAAGGCTGTGTATGGTCTGCATCTTAGGAAAAGGAAGTCAGCCACCCAGATCAAAAATTATCCTGTCGGCCATTGAAAAGCAATTCTGACATCAGCTTAGGGAGACAGAAATAAAATGGTATCAAACACCAATTAAAATTGTACTTTATTCTGAGGTAGTCAAGGGAAATTCATGGATCTGTCTCAATGTTGTGAAAGTTCTTTTATTAAGAATACAATTGCCAAAGTCACATTGGTGACATCTATTCTTACCATATGTTGCAAGTATACATGACTCAAATTGTGCAATTCTGTACAATTAATTTTTAAAAATATAGTTTTAAGCATAAGTGCAAAATATAGTTTTGTATGGGAGTTATATGTTTTATAAGCTTAAAAACAATAGAAAAATGTATTTCTATTTGAATATATCTTTTTAATTTAGACAAAAGCAAACTGATTGCAATTAACCAAAGCCACTCGTTGGTTATATAATCATTATGCTAATTATAAGCACGTCTTTCTTTTTTATTTGTAATACTTTAGAAAAAAAGAGGATTTTGTGACCAAAACATTATGCCCATTTTCACTGAGGCTGTTCTACCTATCTCGAAAACTTTCTTGAGAGTCCTTGACTTCATTCTAATTAAAGCAGTGATTTTTAAATCTCATAGTATTGCTACTTTAAAACAGATATTAGGCTTATATTTTTCAATAACTTTTAATGTCTTAAAGGGACCTAAATCTATCCAATATTTGTCTCTTTTCTAAGAATGTGGGTAAAGGAAAAGATAGATATATATTTTTAAATATATAACCCAAATATAAGATTACTTACTATTTGAAATACTGCACAGTATTATATAGTTTTTGTATCTCAAGAAAAAATATCTGCATATCGTTGTTTATTCTGTAAAATATTCCTTTTTTAATAGCCTGAACCAAATAATTTCTCATTTTTACAGGCTTCACTTCACTTCTCTCACAGTGAATAAATTGCAACTTATTTCCATGAAATTCACAGATGACACAGATCTTTATTTTGCATAAAGGCATAAAGAAGTGTCTAATATCTTCAATATTCATCTGCTAAGTGGACATTTGCATTGGGTTAGAACGGAAAAAGAGCCCCAACCCTCCCGCAGTGACAGCTGTACAAAGGGATGACATCTGACAGCTGTGACAGTGCTGAAGGGAAACTCAGATGACTCGCAGCATCCATGATCCAATTACAGCACACATCCCTCTGACAGACCCAGCAGCTTGACTCCAGCGTTTGGAAGGACAGTATTGATCTCTTGTCAGAAACCAGTTGCCTGCCTGCAATTGTGTGCTGCTGAACTTTGAAAAGCTATAGTACCCTCTTAAATGATAGGGGCAGTCAGGTTATAGTATTCAGGTACAAAGAGAGGTGCAAAGGGTATCTGCTAAATGCTCTAAACTTGAACAAATCATAACAATATGACAGTCCAATCATACTCAAGAAGCCCAGCTGATCTAGCTGGCTACTGTCTGTGCTAATGGAAAGACAGCTCTTTGTGTTTAGTGGGATGATCTTACTTGATGAAAAGGCCACTGCAATTAGTGCATGCTGGTTGGCTGTGCTGGGTGACAGCAGCATGGATGGTACAATGGCAGCTGCCAATAACCCTAACTTCAAGAAAGCAGACAATTAGGCCTTTGATCCTAACACTGTTAGTCCCTCTACTTCAGACCTCTGCTTGGCTTTTACTGTAAACCTCACAAGGGCAATGTGGTACAACCTCCCCAAACAGAACAACTTGGCCAAGAGGTCAATTACCTTCTCCTCTTGCCTTGTGGTCCTGCCTTCTGTAAGGGAAAAAGAGAGAGGAAGAAACAGAGAGACAGAGAAATGAAGAAAGAGATAGAGACATGTAAAATGTAACAAACAAATAAATATTTATTTCAACTACCATTTAAAGGAGGCTAATATTGAGCATACATGATTTAAGGTGCAAAACTTTAAAATGAATTTTTAAAAACAGGGTTGTATAAACCAGATATTAAACTTTAAAATAGAGCTCTCTAATGACAAATGATCTAAAAGTGCATATTTAAAAATTATTAAAATCTTAGGATAAAGATTATCTCTAGTTTATTTTAGGATTCCATAAAAATAGATAAAATTTTCTGAAGACTTAGAGCTTACACAAGATGTACAAAGTACATTTTTTTAACACTCTTCATCAAGTGCAGTCCCCAAACAGGTAAAACAGGTAGGTGTAAAACAAGTTAATTACTGAAGGACCTGCACAAACACAGACACACACACACACACACACACACACACACACACACACACACTACACCAATATTGACAATGTCTGAATAGAAAAATAAAGTCTATATCAGCTTCAGGTAGTTTTTAATGGAATGACGTAATGGTAAAACTGGGAAAATGACATGGTATAAAACATAGAATATGTTTCAAAGAAAAAGTGTTAAATAACAGTGTAGTATTATTAAAAGATAAAATTGGGAATGGAAATTAAGATTTCAGAAATGAACAGAGAACTAGAGATTTTTAAAAAGTATAAAAATATAAACTTTGGAAGAGCTTTACAGCTGAGAAAAACAGATACAAAAGTATCTAAGATAGCAGCGAACACAGAACCCATGTGTTTCAGAAATATAAATCCTAATACACATAGAAAGATGCTTGTGCTCACTCACATGTAAATCAATGCTAATCAAAGCAGCATATGGAATCACCCATAAATTGGACAATACAAAATTAGGATGTGGATAGACAGGCATTCTCTGCTTCTGGAAGTATAAATTGTAGCAGACTTTCTTGAGGTTAATTCAGAAATATCTACCCAAAATCCATGTTATTTTAAACATACAAAATTCATCACTGCACAAAGATTTATGTGCAAGAATATTCATTGGAACATTGTTTTTAATGAGAAAAAAATGAAAGCGATGTATCCAATCAGAGGAGATTAGTCAACTACATCATGATACACATAAAATAGAATAATACATAGCCAATAAAAGAGAAAGAGGTGGATCTATATAAGCAGATATAAAAATATCATTTTAACACTTTAATTTAATTAATTAATTTATTTATTTTTGAGACAGAGTCTCACTCTTTTGCCCAGCTTGGAATGCAGTGGCGCGATCTCAGCTCACCATATCATCCGCCTCCCAGGTTCAAGTGATTCTCCAACCTGAGCCTCCCAAGTCGCTGGGATTACAGGTGCGTACCACTGCACCAGTTAATTTTTGTAATTTTTAGTAGAGATGGGCTTTCACCATGTTGGCCAGGCTGATCTCAAACTCCTGACCTCATTGATCTGCCCACCTCACCCTCCCATAGTGCTGGGATTACAGGTGTGAGCCACCATGCCCGGCCAAAAATGTCTTTAAATATAATATTATAAAGTATAAGTGTACTTTAAAATATACTTTGGGCTGGGCATGGTGGCTCACATCTATAATCCCAGCACTTTGAGAGGCCAAGGCAGGTGGATCACTTGAGATCAGGAGGTGGAGACCAGCCTGGCCAACATGGTGCAAAACCCATCTCTACTAAAAATATAACTGGGTTTGGTGGCATTCACCTGTAGCAGGAGAATCACTTAAACCCTGGAGGAGGAGGTTGCAGTGACCTGAGATTGCATTACTGCACTCCAGCCTGGGCAACAGAGAGACTTCATCTCAAACAAAATAAAAATATAAAAAGTATACTTTAAAGAAACACATTGGATTTGTGTCTGCTGCTCTCTTAGATACTTTTATATCTGTTTTTCTCTGCTGTAAAGTTCTTCCAAAGTTTATGTTTTTATGCTTTTAAAAAACCTCTAGTTTTCTGATCTTTTCTGAAATCCTGGTTCCCATGCCCAATTTTACCTTTTAATAATACTACAGTGTTATTTAACACTTTTTCTTTAAAACATATTATAATGTTTTATATCATGTCAGTTTTCCAGTTTTGCCATCATATTCATTCCCTTAAAAACTATCTTACGCTGATATATACTTTATTTTTGTAGTCACAGATTTGTCTATACTGGTACAAAGTATAGTTATACCCAATAACCATTCATATATGTGTATTTTTCTACATACTTATACTTTAAAGTATACTTTATATATGTTTATACTTGTACTTTAAAGTATACTTATAAACTATACTTTATACTATGTTTATACAGAAAACATACATATGTGAATGGTTGTTTATGCATTTATATATGAATACTTATAAGAGAGAGATATATATGTGCTTTATGTATATTAGCATTTCTAGATATGCAAACAAGAAACTGGTAAGAGTGGTTATCTATCATGGATTGGAGATGGTAAGGAAAGTTTACTTTTAATTTATATTACCTTGCACTATTTGCATGTATGTGTATTATTTTGATAAAAACTTTTTAAACCAGTGAATTTTAAAGTGTTTGTGTTAATCACCACCTCTGGCTGCTAAATATTACTATCCACGACAGTTCATGTAGATGGAGGACACACTCAGCAGAAAAAAAGGTATGTTCCCTAAAAGTATTGTAGATTTAGAGATTTAAAATTGTTGAGATAGAGCTCCAAGAATTTATACTCTTCATTCCTTTAGTAAACACTTAGATATATATTAATAAGTCATATTTTATGGTAGGTTGATACCATGAAGTGTAATTAGTAGTGTCGCTTACCACGAGAATCTTTACTCTAAAAGTACAGAACTGTGAAGAATGCCGAGTACCATTACCATGAGAGACAGAAGGCACAGGTGGTTTAGGGTACAATAGATAGAGACTTATCCCAGGTGAAGGAAGTTAAGGAACTGGTCCCAGAAGAGGTGATGCTAGATTGAAGTATTTGATGGCAAATATGATCAATCAAGTGAAAGAAATTAGTAGGCCTTGGATTTGAAGTATAGGAAACAGCACGGGCAAAGGAATAAGGGAACGTTTAGGCAGTACAGCATGAATATCTGTTAGAGAGTAAACAGATTAGTGGTGAGAGATGGGTCTGAAGAGGAAAGCAGACTTTCAAAAGGTAAGAATAAGGGTGATAAATGACCGGCATATTTTCTGAATGTTCGCATTTATTAAGACAGTATAAAGATGCAGTCGTTAAGTATGCTGAAAAATAATAATTAACTGGACTCCATGTAAAAAGAAATAAATTCTTGATGCCTGACCCAAACCTGTCAAGTTAAACTGATGATTTGTTTGTGTAACAAGTATCCTGGATGATTGTTAATATCCAACAAGTTTAGAAAACATTAGATAAACATTATAAGTTAATATTCTCGATGTTATTATCTTCAGTCAAACTTTAATCCAGCTGAAAAAAACAAGCAACCTAAATTTTAAAACTCTACCTTTGAATTTATGTTAGTGACAAATATTAGTGAAATAGAGGGCACAGAATCTTAATCCAACAAGAGCATATTATGACATAACTTTTAATTTATTTGATAAATAAGTTTTAAAACTATATTCTTTGAAAGCATCTAGTAAACCTCTATTCATCAGAATTCTCAGTATAATTTATTACTAATCAAAATTATAAGATAATACAAATGGACAAACATTTTAGACTAAATTATTCTGCTATAAAAATGAAAAAGAATATATATTAAAAAATTCTTTTGAAATAGTTATATTTTATAGATTACATTTTATATACATTTTATGCATATTATATTTTTTATTTTCAATCTTAATTTTCTTAAGCCTTTGAATTTTGTTCTCTGACTTCAAAATACATTAAATTTTATTAATATTAGCTTGACTGTAGTCACTAAACAGTTGGATAACTTTACCAATAATAATTGACTTTATTTGAATAGCATCTGTTTCCTCTAAGTCTGGAAATACAGATCTCTTACAGGTAAACCACAGCAAAGAAACAGAAAATATATCTCTAGTTTCATTACAGTCCTCAAAAAGGTGAGTTTGTTGGTTTGAGCATTATGCTTCTATGGTCTAATTCTAGGCATTGATCTCCTTGTGGATCATTTAACTTTGTTCTGCTCCATTTCAAAAACTGTGCCCTTAAACATGTTCATCTCTCAAATACCTGTCATTGGTCAGAAGGAAAATGAAGAAAGAGTGTGGATGGTTTCATAAAAAAACATACACTATTCAATTTAATTAAATTCAACTCAATTCATTTCAACAAAAGTTTGAGGAATAGGTATTCTATGCCAGGAATGCAAAACCATGAACCATGAACTAGAGATCAAAGGCATGACAGTTTATTATTAGGGATATATACATATATAAAGAAAAAGAATAACATTTAGAAGGGTAAATATAATAACAGAACTATATCCAAGGCATAAAAAGGTGAGGATTATCTGATGGGAAAATAGGAGGGAAGAACTCGTTTATAGACCAATGGTAATACTAAACAAATAAGAGTTCATCAGATTTATTGGATATTGGGGGAGGTTAATTCTCTGCAGAGAGAGTAGCATGCCCAAAAGTGCATAGAAATGTGGATTTCAGAAAATTGTAGCATGTTAGTATTGGTGGAATATATGTTTTGAGGAGAAGGAGAGGCACTCAACTCTATTGAGCCTTTTCTCAATTTTTGAAGTACCGCACATTGCCATGTTCGTGTTCTCAGTATGGATCTTCCCAGAGTCCCCCATATAACCATGTCATTTTAGGTTCCTAGAGGGAAATAGGCAGAGGGATTTTGCTCAGCAAAATTGTATTATCTACAGTCATAAGTTTTTCCAACAAACTATATTGGAACAAAAATATCTTCATTTAAGACCTATTATAAAAGCAAGTCCCAGTGCAATCCTAATCTTGAACTATAAACTTTCTCCAATAAAAAATAAAGATTTAAAGAATCCCCTACTTCCAGAGAAAATTACACCATGAGTTTTTTTCTAAGTCTTGAAACAGCTTGTTTAAATCAACCACTCCTTACGACTTTCCCCAAAAGCCCCATCTTAGTTCTTGCCTCACCACTAGCCCACCTGGAGAGGAAAGAGTATGACGTTTTATAAATGAACAAAGACCATGTAAAAACTGTCATGGATTACTCTTGACACTTTGAAAACAACATCTGTTAGCACTGTCATCATAATACTGTGTTTTGTAACAGTGGCCATCTAACTTGGAAAGCCGTTAAGGAGGTTGGAACAGGTCAGTAGCATCACAGCTTTTTGGTTCCTTTGTTCATCTAATTGACTTTGTAAGAAAATAGCTCTGCCATGATAACTGGGAGGCCCTGCCTGTCATCACATAGACCATGTAGGCAATGTTTGACCAAGGTCTGACCCAAGCTTTGGTGAAATGCCTGAAATTCCTCCTGGGGCAAGTGTAGACATACTGGTCAATGACTCTTGCTTGCAGTTTCTCATCCGTATCTTATAGGAGATTCCCACAAGACCATTTGTCATCCCTATTTCTAGTTTCAGTAGAGTGTACATCTATCTTGCTCCTCTTTGAGGGTGCAACTTCAGGCTTCTGTGTGAGTCTATAATACTGCTGTCTAAATAATAAACTTTGTGGATTTATTTGGGTTTGTTGCCTCCTCACTGGCTCAATCTGTGGGCATGTGACAAACAAACCTAGCGGCTGCCACCACAGTGCAGTTTATGGGTTGCCTGATCACTTGACAGACTTAATAGTCCTAAATTTCATCAAAAATATTGCTCCCTTGGTGAGGGAAATTATTTTTGGAGACACAACTAACACTAATTTTCAACTAATATTTATAAAATATCTCCTATACAGCAAGCTTATTAACATTTTAAATCTCATTTAACATGAATAACTAACACATATTGGACATATGTGCCAGCTACTGGCCAAGAGCTTTATGTGCACAATCTATCGTGACAATCCTTTATTAGTCCAGGTTGACACAGATGGAATCTGGGGTTTGGAGAAGTTAAGTAACCTTCTCACAGTTAGTGCCCAGTTAGAATGAGCTAGAACCCAAGTTTGAGTAGACACAATTCAATGTCAATGCTCTCATTTTTAACTGCCAGCTTATTTGGCCTCTCCACTATTTAAACATTTTACTAGGAATCTTTTTACAGTGCATTTTTAAATGCATCTAGTCATATCATCATATCTCATTTCTTTAAGACACATATATAACTATCCTTAACAAAACTTAAGGAACATGACAAAAAGTGATCCTCAGTAACAGATGTCCTGTCTGACCCAAGATTCAATATCAAATATTGATCTATGTATCGTATACAGAGTATACATAGTATACTCTGTATACTTGTATACTCTGAAGATTCTATATTATTTGCTGTGTGCTGTTACTTTCAGCTTTTCAACAACAAAATTCTAAGGAAAACTTTCCTTTTGAAGTGTATTGATTTCTTAATATGTTATGCAGTTAATTTGGCTGAACTCAAACTCAACTTTCACCTACTTGAAAGAAGCTGGAACCTCTGCTCAGTTGTTTCAGCCTTCCTGCTAGGGCAGTTCACCTTAAAATCTTCATGCATATGCAGATTAGACATTAGACAAGGATGTATGTGGTGTTTATATGCAGCTTTTATGGCTTCTGTGACTATCACCTTCTGTGACTATCTCCTTCCAGAGATTTTCCCCTTAAATTTCCATCCATATAGTGAGCCCTAAATTTTTCCTCTTTTTTCCTTTCTTAGGACTGAAGAATGTGACATCCACTTGAGTTTTCATGGTCATGTACTTCAGGGACTAACGAATAACCTCAGCTAAGAAAAAACTGTGTAAATGTGAGTTCTGTCAAATATAGTGCCCTTTTCTCAAGGGCCAGGCTCCTTTCTTATTTTTCTGGCTACATTTGGTTACTCTTCAGTGTCTTACATAGTTATTTATATTTTATGTTGAGCTTATAATTGTTATCTGTAAAAGGCTCACTCTGATAACAGAAATTCATCCACTCCTAGAATTAATACTATGTGAATATATGAAAAGTTTCTTATATACTGCTAGTGAGCTGAATAATTTGATATATGTGTATGATTATATATATATAATTAATTATTACTTAATTATGCTAATTAAATTCTTATTTTTATTTTTGTTACTTGTTATTTTAGATGGAGAACTATAAAATCAATTTTGAATTTTTTTACAGTTCTCTTTCTATTTTATTTTTTCTGTCTCTTCTTTTCTTGCTGTATATAATTTATTTCTATGTTACTGAGTGCATATTATTCTCATGTAATATAACAACCTTCTTTCTGCTAGCTATATTCTTTTTGAATTTAACATTAACATTAATGTATTGTCCCTTTTAATTTGTTATTCTATGATTTGCATGGCTTTACACTTATTTACTTAACTTTTTTGAGAAATAATTATTTCTTGAGAACAAAATCCTTCTTATGAGGATTACATGATGGTGCCCATATATTGCTTAGCCATTGATTATGCACTAACACTAACAGAAGTAATGTTATATAACATCAGGCAATGAAAATTATTTGCTTGAAAATTTTCACTGGGTCAAAGTATTAGATGTCTTTAATTCAAATATGCTGGTAAAAAATCAAATTATAATATTTTCTTTATACTTCTACTAACAAGTTTATTGTATAGGGATTCAGTTACATATTTCACAGTACAATAAAACTCTTTCTTTGATTTACGTATTAATGTAAGTCTAATTCCTCATGAGTCATTTTGTTTAATGTAATATTTTATAAAGTGAATATGAATAGAAACACTGTGTAGCAATTTATAATTTTATAATTTTGTAATTCAGGAGAGTGGCATCACCAAGATGGTGGAGTAGAAGATTCCAGGTCTTTACTTCTCTCAACAAAAAGATCAACTAGCAACTGTACACAGGCAAAAACACCTTGGTAAAAACTCCAAAATGAGAGAATGAGCCTCAGTATCTATATGCTCTACATAGCTGAGTAGAAGTCCACATTGAAAGGGTAGGATAAATAATCTCACTTTGACTATGTTGCTCTTTCCCCTGCCCCAAGTTGGAACAGCACCACATGGAGAGAAGTTTCCAGGATCCATGATTTCTGCAGTGAAAAAAGGGAACAGGAGAGGTGGACATCCAGCTACCCTACCATTCTGAGACACTTCTCAGAAAGCCCACTCCATTCTCACCTCATCAGAAATGCAGAAGGTAGTAGAAACTACATGGCTAGACACGGAGGGCAAGGTAGAAACAAAATGTAGTGGCAAAGCTCACCAAGACCAACGTGTAGATTTTTATGAAAGTTTGGTGTACTACTAGCAATAGCACTCAACCAGAGGTACCAGCTAGCAGCATAGCTCATCAAAGCTCAGCTGGTCACTCTCAGAAGAGGTGAAAAGTGCTACTTGTCTTGAATTCTTAGACAGCCACCCTCTAGGCTTAGCCTTAGATCCTATACCAGGGCCCCACCCAGGGAGGAAACATTTATCCACAGCAAATTTTTACAAGCAGACACTGTATCTTCCAGGCCTCGGAATTTAATCATCACTCCTCATGGTCTCAAAGCTCATACCCAGAGCCCTTCCAGGGAGAAAGGTAAATCTCAGCTGTGCATTTCAACTAAGTATAGCAGTTCGTCCATTTATTCTGATCTACTTAACCTCAAGGTCCCTCTTGCAACTCTATCCAACTGCTGAACTCAAATATTGATACCTCTGGCCAGGGAATATACCCTATGGCCTGGCTGTTTCAGAGGTGATTGCAGTGCTATAAGCAGCTCAGCCTGATAGCAGAGTTCAGCCAGTGGTCTCGCCAAAGAGCAGAGCGTAGCTAGCTGCTTCACTTGAATTCAGAGCAAAGGAAGCAAGCCAGCTCTCTAGAGAATCAGAAAGCAAGTTCTACTTGCCCATGGTCTTTAGCAGATGGTCTGTCCAGGATCACAGGCTAAACTAACTAATGAAGGTCTGTCCCTGCCAAAGAACTCATGGAAAAGCCATAAATGATGGCGATTTTCACAAAAAATGTCAATTCTGATGCAAGGAAAAAAGAATTAAAGACTCAGGAAATTATGGTATCTCCAAAATAAACTAATGAAGTTCAAACAATGGACCCTCAAGTAAAAAAGCTCTATGAAATAATGGGAAAAAAATGATAAAACTCTCCTTTAAAAGTCCAATGAAGTTGAAGAATACATGGCTTAAAAAAATTAAATTTCATTTGGAAAACAATACATGGACAAAATGAGAGATTTAACAAAGAAATGGAAACAATAAATATAATCATATAGAAATCCTACAGATGAAGAATACCATGACTGAGCTGAAAAATTCAATAGCTGGATTTGATCAAGCTGAGGAACAAACCAGTAACTTTGAAGACAGGTATTTGAAATTACTTAATCAGACGAGCATAAAGAAACAAAAAAGAATAAAGAAAGTGTATGGAAATTATGGGACACCATTAAGAGACCTAACCTATCAAATAGGCATTCCAGAAAAAAGTAAGAGATAAATGATGAGAAAGCATCTTTAAAGAAATATGGTGGTGTGTAAAACAAATGTTTCTAATCTTAGAAAAGAAAACAATATGCCGGGCACAGTGGCTCATGCCTGTAATCCCAGCACTTTGGGAGGCCAAGGTGGGCGAATCACGAGGTCAAGAGATTGAGACCATCCTGGCCAACATAGTGAAACCCCGTCTCTACTAAAAATACAAAAATTAGCTGGGTGTGGTAGTGTGCACCTGTAGTCCCAGCTATTCGGGAGGCTGAGACAGGAGAATTGCTTGAACCCGGGAGGCGGAGGTTGCAGTGAGCTGAGATCGCACCACAGCACTCCAGCCTGGCGCCTGGCAATGGAGCAAGACTCTGTCTCAAAGAAAAAAAAAAAGAAA
This sequence comes from Ateles fusciceps, assembly GCA_036589455.1. Lineage (NCBI taxonomy): Eukaryota > Metazoa > Chordata > Mammalia > Primates > Atelidae > Ateles > Ateles fusciceps. The sequence goes on along the minus strand of JAZHEH010001266.1, from coordinate 6,992,964 downwards.
AAGAAAACAATATCCATATACAGGAAGTACAGTGGTTGCCGATTAAATTAAATTCAAAGAGGAGTTCACTAAAACATATAATAAACAAGTATCAAAAATCAAAGACAAAGAAAACAATTCTGAGAGTAACAAGAGAGAAGAAATACCTCACAAGGAAAGGAGTCCCATTATGACTATCAGCAGACTTCTCAGCAGAAACCCTGCAGACCTGGAGAGAGTGGGATGATATATTCAGCATATTGAAGGAAAAAACAAACAAAATCTGTCAATCAAGAATACTTCATTTTGAAAAACTCTATTTCAGAGGAGAAAAGAAGGCTTTTTCCAGATGAACAAAAGTTAAGGAAGTTAATCACGGCCAGGCCTTAAACAGTGATTGTTAAAATAAGTTCTTTAAACAGAAACAAACAAAAAAAACTACAATTAATAACATAAAATATAGTAAAGCAGCAAATATAATGGTTTATATAACATAGAACAATATTCAGAGAACCCTAGAACTGTAATGGTGGAGAGTAAAATAATTGTATCCCTAGTATAAGAGTTAAAGAAAAAATTATAAATAACTAGAGCTAATATCAACTGTCAAGTGTTATATATTACAAAATTATATAAATTCAAACACCAAAAATATAAAAGGAGGTGGTAGTAAAAGCACAGAGTTATTTTATGCAATCAAAATTAGACTATTATCTGCTTGAAATTGACTGTTATAAGATATTTATTAATTTGAACAGGCTTTTCTCAAAAGAAGACACACAAATGGCCAACACATATATGCAAAAAGGCCTATCACTAATCATCAGGAAAATGAAAATGAAATGTAAATATAAATCATCAGGAAAATAAAAATCAAAGCAATATTGAGATACATTACTACAAAAAGACAGAAAATAATAAATACGGGTGTGTATGTGGAGAAAAGGGAACTCAACCACTAATGAGGTTGGCTGTGTCCTCACTTAATTCTCATCTTGAATTGTAGCTCCCACAATTCCCATGTGTTGTGGGAGGGACCTGGTAAGTTATTGGATTACCTAGAGAAGTCAGGGAGAATGGAACCAAGTTGGAAAACACACTTCAGGATTTTATCCAGAACTTCCCCAACAAGACAGGCTGACATTCAAATTCAAGAAATACAGAGAACCACAGTAAGATACTCCATGAGAATATCAACCTCAAGACACATAATCATCAAATTCTCTAAGTTCGAAATGAAGAAAAAATGTTAAGAGCAGCCAGAGAGAAAGGCCAGGTCACCTGCAAAGGGAAGCCCATCAAACTAACAATGAACCTCTCAGCAGAAACCCTACAAGCCAGAAAAGAGTGGGGGCCCATGTGCAGATCATGCAGGTTTGTTACATAGGTATACATGTGCCGTGGTGGTGGTTTGCCGCATCCATCACCCCATCATCTACATTAGGTATTTTTCCTAATGCTATCCCCTCCCCAATCCCCACGCACCCTGCTATTCCTTCCCTAGTCCCCCAACCCCCAAGTCCTGGTGTGTGATGTTCCCCTCCCTGTGTCCATGTGTTCTCATTGTTCAACATCCATTTATGAATGAGAACATGCAGTGTTTGGTTTTCTGTTCTTGTGTCAGTTTGCTGAGAATTACCGTTTCCAGAATCATCCATGTCTCTGCAAAGGACATGAACTCATCCTTTTTTATGGCTGCATAGTATTCTATGGTGTATATATGCCACATTTCTTTATCCAGTCTGTCATTGATGAGCATTTGGGTTGGTTCCAAGTCTTTGCTATTGTGAACAGTGCCACAATAGACATACTTGTGTATGTGCCTTTATAATAGAATAATTTATAATCCTTTGGGTATATACCCAGTAATGGGATTGCTGGGTCAAATGGTATTTCTATTTCTAGATCCTTGAGGAATCACCACACCATCTTCCACAATGGTTGAATTAATTTACACCCCAAGCAACAATGTAATAGCATTCCTATTTCTCCACATCCTCTCCAGCATCTGTTGTCTCCAGATTTTTTAATGATTGCCATTCTAACTGGCATGAGGTGGTATCTCAATGTGGTTTTGATTTGCATTTCTCTAATAACCAGTGATAATAAGCTTGTTTTCATATGTTTGCTGGCTGCATAAATGTCTTCTTTTGAAAAGAAAAGAATTTTCTACCCAGAATTTCATATTTGGCCAAGCTAAACTTCATAAATAAAGGAGAAGTAAAATCTTTTTTAGGCAAGCAAATGCTGAGGGAATTTGTCACCACCAAGCCTGCCTTGTAAAAACTCCTGAAGAAATCACTAAATATGGAAAGGAAAAACCAGTACCAGCCACTGCAAAAACACACTGAAATATAAAGACCAATGACACTATGAAGAAACTACATCAACTAGTGTGCAGAATGATCAGCTAACGTCATCATGACAGGATCAAATTCATACATAACAATATGTAAATGGGCTAAATGCACCAATTAAAAGACATGTACTGACAAATTGTATAAAGAATGACACCCATCAGTGTGCTGTCTTCAAGAGAACCATCTCACATGCAAAGACATACATAGACTCACAATAAAGGGGTGGAGGAAAATTTATCAAGCAAATGGAAAGCAGAAAAAAAGCAGGGGTCTCAATCCTAGTCCCAGACAAAACAGACTTTAAACCAACAAAGATCAAAAAAGACAAAGAAGGGAACTACATAATGGTCAAGAGATAATTCAACAAGAAGAGCTAACTATCCTAAATATATATACATGCAATATAGGAGTACTAAGATTCATAAAACAAGTTCTTAAAGATCTACTAAGAGACTTAGACTCCTACACGATAATAGTAAGAGATTTTAACACCCAACTGTCAATATTAGACAGATTGTTGAGACATAAAATTAACAAGAGTATCCAGAACTTGAATTCAACTCTGGATCAAGTGGACCTGATAAATATTTACAGAACTTCCCACCCCCAAACAACAGAATGCACAGTCTTCTCAGTGCCACATGGCACTTAAAGTCAACTGCATAATTGGAAGTAAAACACTCCTCAGCAAATACAAAAGAATGGAAATCATAACAGTCTCTCAGGCCACAGTGCAATTGAATTAGAATTCGAGATTAAGAAACTCACTCAGAACCACACAACTAAATGGAAATTGAAAAACCAGCTACTGAATGACTCCTGGGTAAATAATGAAATTAAGGAATAAATCAAGAAGTTTTTGAAACCAATGAGAAGAAAGAGACAACATACCAGAATGTCTGGGATGCAGATAAAGCAGTGTTAAGAAGAAAATTTATAGCACTAAATGTCCACATCAGAAAGCTAGAAGGATCTCAAATCAACACCCTAACATCACAACTAAAAGAACTGGAGAAGCGAGAGCAAATACATCTAATAGCTAGCAAAAGACAAGAAATAACTAAGATTAGAGCGGAAGTGAAGGAGATACAGATACTAAAAATCCTTCAAAATATTAATGAATCCTGCAGCTGTTTTTTTGAAAAAATTAACAGAATAGATAGACTACTAGCTAGACTAATAAAGAAGAAAAGAGAATAGAATCGAATAGACACAATAAACAATGATAAAGGGGATATCACTACTGACCCCACAGAAATACAGACTACCGTAAGAAAATACTATAAACACCTCTATACAATGAACTTGAAAATCTAAAATAAATGGATAAATTCCTGTACACATACATCCTCCCAAGACTAAACCAGGAAGAGGTCACATCCTTGAATAGACCAATAACAAGTTCTGAAATGGGGGCAGTAATAAATAGCATATGAACCAAAAACTGCCCAGGAGTAGATGGATTCACAGCTGAATTCTACCAGAGGTAAAAGAGGAGCTGGTACCATTCCTTTTAAAACTATTCCAAACACTTGAAAAGGAAGAACTTCTCCCTAACTCATTTAGGGATATGAGGCCAGTATCATCTGATACCAAAACCTGCCCAAACATAACAAAAAGAGAAAATTTCAGGTCAATAGCCCTGATGAACACTGATGCAAAAATTCTCAATACTGGTGAATCAAATCCAGCAGCACATCAAAAAGCTTATCCACCACAATCAAATCACTGAGATGCAAGGCTGGTTCAACATACACAAATCAATAAATGTAATTCATCACATAAATAGAACCGATGACAGAAACCACATGATTATCTCAATAGATACAGAAAAAAACCTTTGATAAAATTCAGTGTCCCTTCATGCTGAAAACTCTCAATAAACTAGGTATTTATGGAACATATTTTAAAATAATAAGAAATATATATGACAGACTCACAGTCAATATTATACTGAATTGACAAAAGCTTGGAGTATTCCCTTTGAAAACTGGCCCAAGACAAGGATGCCCTTTCTTTCAACTCCTATTCAACATAGTATTGGAAGTTCTGGCCAGGGCAATCAGGCAAGAAAAATAAAGATATTCAAATAGGAAGGGAGGAAGTCAAATTTTCTCTGTTTGCAGATGACATAATCCTATATCTAGAAAACCCCATTATCTGAGCCCAAAAGCTCCTCAAGCTGATAAGCAACTTTGGCAAATCTCAGGATACAAAATCAATGTACCAAAATTACAAGCATTCCTATACATCAACAATAGACACACAGATAGCCAAATTATGAATAGAATTCCATTCACAATGGCTACAAAGAGAATTAAATACCTAGAAATACAACTAATAAGGATGTGGATGACCTTTTCGAAGAGAACTAGAAACCCCTGCTCAGGGCACTAAGAGAGGACACAAACAAATTGAAAACATTCTATCCTTATGGATAGGAAGAACCATTATCATGAAAATGGCCAAAGTAATGTATAGATTCAATGTTATTCTTATCAAACTACCATTGAAATTCTTTAGAGAATTAGAAAAAAACTACTTTAAAATTCATATTGAACATAAAAAGAACCCGTATAGCCCATACAATCCTAAGAAAAAAGAACAAAGCTGGAGGCATCACGCTACCTTACTTCATGCTATACTACGAGGCTACAGTAACCAAAACAGCGTGGTACTGGTACCAAAACAGACATGTAAACCAATGGAAGAGAATAGAGATCTCAAAAATAAGACCACACATTCTACAACCATCTGATCTTCAACAGACCTGACATAAACAAGCAATGGGGAAAGGGTTCCCTGTTTGATAAATGATCCTCAGGAACTTGGCTAACCATATGCAGAAAACTTAAACTGGACTCCTTCTTATACCTTACACAAAAATTAATTCATGGTGGATTAAAGACTTAAATGTATAACCAAAAACCATAAAAACCCCAGAAGAAAATCTAGGCAATGCCATCAGGACATAGGCATAGGCAAAGATTTCATAATGAAATTGCCAAAAGCAATGGCAACAAAAGCCAAAATTGACAAATGAGATCTAATTGAGCTAAAGAGCTTCTGCACACCAAAAGAAACCATCATCAGAGTGAACAGGCAACCTACAGAATGGGAGAAAATTTTTGCAATCTGCCTTGTCTGATGAAGGTCTAATATCCAGTCTTTACAAGAAACTTAAACAAATTTACAAGAATAAAACAAACAACCTTATTTTAAAAAGTAGGCAAAGGACATGAACAGACACTTCTCAAAAGAAGACATTCATGTGACCAACAAACGTGAAAAAAAGTTCAACATCACTGATCATTAGAGAAATGCAAATCAAAACCACATTAAGATACCATCTCAATGTCAGATGGGAGATTATTTGAAAGTCAAGAAACAAAAGATGCTGTTGAGACTGTGGAGAAATAGGAACACTTTTACGCTGTTGGTGGGAATATAAATTAGTTCAACCACTGCAGAAGACAGTGTGTTGATTCCTCTAGGATCTATAACCAGAAATACCATTTGACCCAGCAGTCCCATTACTGGGTATATACCTGAAGGAATATAAATCATTCTTTTATAAAGACACATGCACACATATGTTTATTGCAGCACTATTCACAATAGCAAAGACATGGAATCAACCAAAAAGCCCATTGATGATAGACTGGATAAAGAAAATGTGGTACATACCTACCATGGAATACCTTGCAGCCATAACAAAGAACAAGATCATGTCCTTTGCGGGGACATGGATGAAGCTGGAAGCCATCATCCTCAGCAAACCAATGCAGGAACAGAAAGTCAAACACCACAAACACCACATGTTCTTACGAATGCGTGGGAGTTTAACAATGAGAACACATGGACACAGGGGAGGGGAACAACACACACTGGAGCATGTCAGTGTGTCAGGAGGTGATGGAGAACTTCAGGACACATAGCTAATGCATGCGAGGCTTGATACCTAGGTGATGGGTTGATAGGTGTAGCAAACCACCGTGGCACACGTTTACCTGTGTAACAAATCTACAAAAGTTCTGCACACGTATCCCAGAACTTAAAGTAAAATAAAAGTAAATAAAAAGTTGGACTCTGACAGTAAAGCTGAAACACAATAAAATATTTACCTATAAAATAATAAAATAAATAAAAAGAAAGGTCATTGTAAGTGAATAGATTTTGGTTCCAAATGAAGGAGTTTTGCTCTGTGTTCCCTTTTTATGTGGCGTTCTGGTCTCAATCCTCTTAGAGGATGTATTCTACCTTTGCTTTACTAGACTTTTCATTGCAACCAAAGCATTTCTTAGTGTCTAATTATTATGCTGGTTTTATGTCATTAGAGATGTTTGGGGGTGGAAGAAGTCTAAATTTGATAATCAGTACTTTAAATTATGGAGATTCAAAAATCTAAATTCGTAGACTTATTGGTATTACAGTGTTGTATTCAGATTCAATATTATTAGTATAATTGCTATTATCTTTTAATATATAGATGACAGGAAATATTTGTCTGTGTAGTTTTTTGTGAAGATAAGTTAGAAATTCATTATAGGTTTTAGGTCAATTGCTTTTATGTTAATTTTGTCAACATGAAGGCTTTTTAATAAATGAAACTATATTTCTTGAAATAAACTTATTTTCAAGGTAGAAATTCTAAATCATTCATATTTATTGGCATAACTGGATCTAGAAAAAATGAATTTAATGCATAGCTAGTTTCTACATATACCAACTACACCATATAATTGTGTGTGTTTTTTGTGAGGAGAATATCTTTGAATGGTATCCCTAGGTATAATTCCCAAGAAACAGCCCTCTGCTCAGTTTTGAAACTAGTCTCCAATAAGAAGTAAATAGTGTAAGTAAATGAATTTGGAATCGTTTTCTCTGAATAGGCAGGTCTATCCCCTGCTAGCTAAACATTTATTTCTTACGAATTAAGTTGAATACATGAGTATCCTATCCTAAGGTCCCAAAGTTTTCTATTTGCCAAAATTGGAAAGGTTAAATTCATTACCTTTCTAATAACACTCGGGGCTGAATATTGATTCTTGGTAGAGGTTATTATGCCACTATAGAAATTATTCCTACATTTACAGTAGAAAACTATATACTGGAATAAGAATGCTACCCTTTGCTTACCTCAGCTTTTCTTCTTTCACTTTAATGTTGACAATTAGAATTTACCATTAAGGGTATTGCTACCAAATGATGTCTGTAGTTTAATTCAAATGTATGAGGTATAGTATGCAAAAAATCCTAGCTTCCTATCTTTGGAATTTAATAAAGTCTTCATGTTCAGTTTAATTTTTTTTTATTTATTATTTTTGCAATAACAGGAATATATCTTTCTTCATTCTTTTAAATAGTTACATTCAGACATATTGACATGTTTGATAATTTATTAATGTTTGCTTCATTATTGTCTTACTAATAAACAATATGACCAAACTTAAAGTAGCTTCAAAGTGCCTCAACTTGAATTCTGTATTATCCATGCTCCAATTTTCAAACAATAAACCGAAGGAATAAAGTCTTCATTTTGGGAAAAGAGAAACTATATTATACACATAAAAAATTAAACACATAGAAATTGTCAACCTTCCATGCAGATATGATACATTCCAGAAGAAACAATCCACTTGACTAAAGTAATTAGTAGCAACTGAACTGACTTACAATTGAGTGGATAATGAAACCAGATGGAAAGAGAGTGTTATGTGGCACTTCCAGATGGGTTAATTGCAATAAAATTTTAGTGAAGTATCTTAAACTCTAATAGAAATTGGAACTGGATGCTAACATTTTTCCCTGCCTTTGATGTCAATTCAAAGCAAAGTTTTTCTGAACACTTCACTATGGTATTACTAAATATACTGCTGATAGTTCTTTCTACATTGTTTACTTTTCATGGTTGTCTTAGGATAGATTATCTTTCATCGCCTAGTCCAAAAAAATTTGACGTTGATAGAAGCCAAAATTTCTTCTTGCATATAGTGCACATTCCAAATACTTATAGTTCTTTTCTTAAATCATGAGTTTTTGTTGAATTTTTCCTATTTTTTGGTTTGCTTTGATTGAATTCAGGAGATTCTGCTTTGTACTTGAATAGTTTTCAGAACATTTTTTTGAGTCTTTCTCTCTTGCTGGCCTTTCTTTCTCCTCACTACCACCCTTGCCACTTCATTTCGTATAACATTTTTTTTTCTCAATATTTGTTGAGAGTGAGGACTTAGATGAGCAAGTCCTTTACTTTTTAAATTACATTAAAGTTTTATAAAGATCTTAGTCATATGGAGGAAAGCAGAAAGAAAAATAGCTGCAATTATCAAACATTACAGGTAAAAGTAAGTATTTCCTTTCATTTCAAAATTTTAAGTAACCTCTGTTTTCAGAATTCTAGTCACTATATTGAATTGTGGAACATGTTAAAAATAAGAAATTAAAGTTTTATTATAGGTTTCAGGCCAATTGCTATTAGGCTAATTTTGTCAACATGAGGACCTTTATAAAAATGAAATCATATTTCTTGAAATAAATTTATTTTCAGGATAGACATTCTAAATTATTCACTTCTATTTATTGGCATAAATGGATTTAGAAAAAAATGAATTCAATGCAGGAACTATTAATAGTTCATGTAAGACCACTATGGTAAATTTTGCTTCTATATTTCACAGTTAAAATTTGCTATCTGGCTACTACAGACAGCAGCCAGTGAAGCTCACTCAGCTTTATCAAACTATTTATTGGCAGTTCCTCATGTAGGGGATTGCATTTAAAATTTCCTTTACCTGATGAACTGACAAGTTGATTGGCCTTCAGGCCTGGGATCTTGGGTCAGGACATCAGTAAAGTTCAGCGGCTAAGAAAAGAGGGCACTGATTACTATTTATAATTTGTTTTCTGATAATTTTATCATGCACATGTACCCAGAGGCCATGGGTTGCAGTTTATAAATTGAAACAGATGAATAAAAATATGTAAAACTAATTCTGGCCATTTTAAAGCACTAAGGTATTTGTTACATTCATTTAAATTAGTATGACATTATGCATTAACTCTAAGGCAGAGGTGGACAATAACAAAATATCATCTTGTCTGTTTCTTTCTGAATTTTCGGATGAGTATTTATAAAAATGACAGTGATGAAAAATTACAAAAGTCATAACAAAATATTAAAGAGAGACTATATTTATGCAAACCCACTTCACTATTCTTCATTGATGTTTCCTTTATTTCTTAATATTAAAGAGTTTGAAAAATTACTTTATCTGTTTTATGTGTACCATATAATGTTCATATAAAAATATCTTCTAGGCTTCTTGTCATTGGTAAAAGTTTTCATTCTTGTTATTTACTATTTATTGGTAAATTCTGATAATACTTTTTTGGGGTCAAATGTTTTACTCTGCTTGACAAACAAACATTTGATATGAAATTTCTTATAGATTTTTTTAGCAAATTTTGTTTTTATACTTAGTTAAGAAAATTCTTAATACCTTAAGAGAAGACATAACTATGCTTTAAGAGAGGGTCATACTAAAAACAAACAAAAGTAAAATAAATTTTTGCACACTAAGCATTAGTTAAATCAAAATTTTTATAAATGTCATAAAATAAATTAATTCTGAAAATGCTTTCTTTCCATTTGTATTTTCTTTTTGCTTTATTTTGATGGGACTCTATGTCAGTGAGGAATACAAAGTCATTTCAAAAGAAGATGATCATGTAACCTAAATCTAATCAAATTGGGAACAGCAAAAACAAGATTGAGTTCAGAAATTTAGCTGTTTTTTACATGATCCTTATATGCAGAGAACATAGGAAAAAGAGATTCAATATCATAAAAATGCTCAGTAATTACTCAAAAATTACTTGACATGAAAATAATATCCATGAGAAATTTAAAAAGAGACTAATAGAAACCAACCTAGAGATTACCCAGATGTAAAATTTAACAATGGATTTGAAGCAATTATTATGAGTCTGTTCTGTGACAACATGGATGAAACTGGAGCACATTCTGTTGAGTGACATAATCTAGACATGGAAAGACAAACAATGCATGCTCTCACATACATGTAGATTAAGTTCTATAAAAGTTAAACTCGAGCCAGGCACAGTCGCTGACTCTTATAATGCCAACACTTTGGGAAGCTGAAGTGAGTAGATTGCTTGACCCCAGGAGTTCAAGACCAGCCTGGGCAACATGGCAAAACCTCATCTCTACAGAAAAAAAAATATGTGTATCATGTGTATATATATATATGTATGTATGTAAGTATATATATATGATGGGACATGGTGGTGCATGTCTGTAGTTCCTGCCATTCAGGAGGCAGAGGTGAGAAAATCGCTCCATCCCAGAGATCAAGCTTGCAGTAAGCCATGACCACACCACTAAACTCCAGCAAGGGTGACAGAGTAAGACACTGTTAAAAATAATAATAATAATTAAAAGTTATACTTGTAGAAGTATATAATAGAATGGTAGTTGTCTGGGCCTGGAGTGTGAGGGAAATGTGAAGATGTTGGTTAAAAGATACAAACTTTCAGTTATAAGATGAAAAATTTCTGGGGATCTAACGTTCAGCTTGGGTAGTGATAGATGTGTTAGTTCATTTTATTGTGATAATCATTACATAATGTATACATGTATCAAATAGTCACATGTACACCTTGAATAGATACAGTTCTTATTTTAAAACCAAATATTTTTAAAGAACATTAGGAAATATGTAAACATAAAATGCAAAGATAACAATATTGCCATGGGATTTAAAAAGTATTTTTTAAAAGGCAATATTATATTGAGATGCACTCCAAATAAGAAAGTTAAACAATATACACTTGAATAAGCATGTAAATTTTAAAAATATTTTGAAATGAATTATAATGAAATATACCACACCAAGATTTTAGCGATGCAAAATGAATGTTAATGCAAAAAAGAAAAAGAAATACATTTAAGAAAATTAACAAAGACACAAGTCTGTTTTATGAAAATATACAATGTGTAAAAATCTTAGTAAGAGTGATCAAACAAAAATAAACCAAGGATTCTGAGAGAACTCCCGTTTTCCCCATTTTTTTTTGTGTTGAGGGGAGCCTTGGATAGGGACTTGTACAATAAATGTTGTTGAAGGAACACCTTGGGAGGACTTTGGTTTCTGGTCAGAGAGAATAGGAAAAGAAGAATTTGTGGTTAAAATACTGAAGGAAGTCTTTGCTAACATTTTATGTTTTTTTATCTTGTTGCTTTGTCATGAGGTTGATTCCCAAGAGGGTGAAGCTCAGTAATAGTGAGAAACAAACTTTCTAAAGAAAAACAAACAAACAAACAAACAATTTTTCTAGCCAGAGAACCAAGAGCTGGAAAGTGTAGCATAGAGAAAATACCCATTAAGTGATCTGGAGAAAAGGATGCCCTAAATCTATGCATTAACTGATAAAACTCTCGGATTATCCCCAAATGGAACTTGTGCAAGAAATACCAAAACAACACAGAACATTCTAAGAACTAACTATAAAGTTAACTGCAGCCCCAAATTCAAAACTAACCACTAAGAGGAACATGGGCAATATAGAGTTCAGTCATTTAGAAAAAGCTGTGAAAATTGAACTCATATTAGAACCACTTACCACAGAAGTTGACACACAAGTCTGATCAAACCTAAACAAGTTTATTGTCTGCAAAAACAAACAAAAATTGACTCTGAAGTGAATATTTATAGCAACAATAACCTCACAATATAATTTTCAAAATTTCTTAGATAAATCCAAAATTACTTGACATACTAAGAACTAGGACAATGTGACAAATTCCAAATGGTAAAAATACCATCAATTTCAAGATGGTTAAAAGGTTGAAATTATTAGTTAACACCTTTAAAGTGCCTATTATAACCATGCTCCTTGAGGTAAAGGAAAACACTCTTAAGATGAATGGAAAAATGTAAGTATTCTTCTGAGAAACAAAAAACTGTATTCAAAATATAAATTTTAGTACAAAAACTATATTAATAATATCTGAATTTAAAATACATTCACTTAATTGGATCAAGATGAAAGAATAAAGAATCTATGTATAGAAATTACACAAGCTTAATAATAAAAAGAAAAACTTGTAAAATAGCACAGTCTCAGAAACTTACAAAACATCAAAAGATAATAGCATTTATCTCAGAAAAAAGAGGAAAGAGATTAGTGTGGAAAACGTGTTTGATAAAAATGGTGGCCAAAATCTTTCCAAATTTGATGAAAGGCATAAATTTATATATTTAACAAGCTCAGTCATCTGAAACAGAATAAACTCAAAGAAAGCTATTACTAGACACAATGGATGCAAAATATTAAAACCCACAGAGGAAGAAAAGTTATTGAAAGCATCCAGAGAAATATGGCATGTTAATGGTCTACATTGTTTTAAAACAGATAGATGGAGAAATGATATGATATATGTCATATTCTGTTTCTCTGCTCACTAAGAAAGAGAGTCTAGGAGCAATGACAGAGGTAGAAAAGGAGCACACATAGTATACTGATCTTGGTTTATAAATACCATTTTCCATTAAAGCTTTCCAGGGCTTTTTGCAGAAAAAGCTGACTCCAAGCTTGAGATATGAAAATTAACAAATGAGCCTGAAATGTCTTCTACTGTCTTCAATAACAAAGTACTCAAAGAATGATGAAGACAAATCAAAAAGACATAAGTTCCAGATTAAAGAGGTCCGGCTGAACAAATGTAATATACGAGCATGAAAAATAAACAATAATATTTATGGAATACATTGCACAAAATAAAAATCCACGAGCAATCCTAATGTAAATAAATAAATAAACAGATAAATAGACAACTCTGTAGAGTTTATCAAAAACTCATAGCTATTTTTAGGAGGATGTATCTATTTCTTCATACTGGTGAAAATGGAATTTCTTACAATCAAATTATATTGCTAAATATATACTTTAGTTACAACAAGAGCATATCTCGATATGAAACATAAGTATAAATGTTTGTCTAATAAGCTAACTTCAAAATGAAAAAATAAAAAAAGTAAACAACTTACCAGTGGTTTAATACATCAAAAAGCAGAAGTGATGCATTTTTAGAATCATATCTTCAGATTGATCAAGGCCATCAAATTTCTTAAGACTGGTGACTATTCTGGGATGAATTTTAAAATGCACCATACATAGGTCTGCAAACTAGACATAAAATGATAAGAAATTATTGCTAACACTCCTAGTGCTGAGTTTCATGGGAACCAGACCTCTGGGTAAATACAGTCCTTTTGTATGAACGCTTAAATACAGAGTTATGTAAGTTGTGCCAGCAATATGAAATACGATGAGGTTTACTTTTAGCTAGAACTTAACTGAGCCTTAGAACGATTCTGGAATGAGGCTTCCAATGGTGAAAGATAAATGTCAACATTTACTGTCCCATTTAATCCTAAACTTTTTCCATAAATCCCACATTCCTCTTGATTAAGGTAGTAAAATAATAAAAGACAAATTAGTGAAACCATGATCTAAGAATTTGTTTGCACTGCCACTGATTATGCCATTTTTTAATTCAAATGACTTTAGTAGCTAAGGTTTAGACCCTCCCCCAAAAAAATTTTGTATTTTTTAGGACTTTTAAAAATTATTTCCATAATTACAAATAACCTAAAATTATTCTTACAGACATACAAAAAGTAAAGATTTTATGAGTATTTACCAAGGGTGGTGGTATTTTCTCCATTATAAAGAATTTCTGTAATTTAAAAAAGTCTCCTTTTTCCTAATCTAAATTTTATTATTGCCTTCTCCTTCAGTGCTCAAAATAGAAAGAAGCTTTCAAAAAGAAAGCTAAATCAAAATCTCTCATCATTTTCTTAAAGACTAATAAAAGGCATTTCAAATAGGAATAATCCAATTAGCAATGATGCTCCAATCCAAGAAAAAAAAAATTCTCAATAGGTACCCATGAAAAACTGTTCATAGGCGGGCCTACAAAACTACATAAAATTTAACTTATACATAACCTTATAATAAATACAGAAGTATATGTGAGGACTAGATTATTTATAAAATGTTGTATGCTTACAGAGGTCAGAATTTTTCTTTCTTGTGTATCTGATAGCATATGGTATAGGCTAAAATTAGGATACTCTTCAAACTAATACATCATTACATGTTTATGTACCCATTGTCTCTACCATACTAGGAGCTCATCAAAGGTGGTAATCATTGCCTGTCATATACTGGATCCAAAATACACTGGTGTCAAATGAAACTGCCCAAATTGAAATGTATGTGCTATGATTTCTTTCCCCAAAATATGTTGTGAGATCTTTAAAGATAGGTATGTTACTCTGATTCTTTTTTCTTCTTCACCTTTTGGTGCCTAGAACACAGTTAATTGATCAGCATACCCTAAGGATAGTGTAAACATTGTTAGAAACTACAGGTTCTGGCCCGGATCATAGACTTACTTTCTTGGAATCATGCAATGACTTTTAGAAACTAGAATTAGGTGCCAATACTTTTAACATTGGGAGATTTTATATTTCTTAAATGAATTTAGATGTTTCACTTTAATCCAAAAACTTGGTAGGTGCAGCCACAAAAGACCCGCATTCAGACATACCACCCTCCACTGAAGATGCTCCAGTTGAGGTGGGGCAAGCACACTCCGTTTAGCATAGTCTGCTACCAGTTTATTTTGCTTATTTACGTTACATCCCTGGATCCTCTGAGATTTGAATTTTCTACCATTTCTCCTCTTTAAATTTTATTTTTCATAAAGTGTTACAGATATACTAGTCTCAGTGGATACTCTAAGGAAGAAAAAATAAAAATATATTTAAGGCTATTAAGTAAAAAAAAAAATCACAGCAACAACAAATTTGACTAAACTTTCTTACTCAACGTTTTCAAACACTGTTGGCTGCAGAGCCCTTTAATAATATGCAACAGATATGTAATCATATATAACAGAACTGGCAATTCATGGTACATTTTTAATATTTATGTCAGTAAGTTAAATGTTCTCACCCACTGAAAAAAAAATATGACTTGTCTTATCCAGGCTTCTTTAGTTTGAAGCAAAGTTTATAGACTAACATATTTTTGTGGAGCAAGAGGATGAGAAAGATTTGCAATCCCAGGGCAACAAGAGTAAGGTGAAAGGAGATTAAAACAGAGAAAGAAGAAAAGCTAATCTAAGATGGATCTCCACCAAGCCAGTCAGGCCTTACAATGACATATAGCTGAATGTTCAACAACACCATGTACCACTGGACTGGTCATATGGAGCCATCATGCCTTAGAACAACCATTGCTGGTTCCTTGTTGCCTTCTGTCTCTCACTGACTAAAATTCCCTGCCTTTTTTAAGTTAGTTACCTATTCCCTCAGGTAGACACTAGGGAAGCCATATTCAGCCACAAGCATTAGGAGATGAGGTTGCCAGTGTTGCCTAAGAATCTTCACTAGGCAAATGGTCCAGAAGGCAAGTAGTAACAATCAACTCTGAAAGGTAGATAGAGTTTGATATAGTCCCTATAAGGTGATATTTCACTCTGAAAATTTAATGCGGCAAGAACAAAGCAGGACTTTTCCAGTTTGTATCTTTGTTTCCACTAAGACAGTGGCATTTCTGCCTTCCAAGACCAGCTATCTTCCATTGTTACATGAAATCAAAAATATTGCAAATGCATTCACAAAAACTACTTTTAAATGTACTTTATGTCAATAATATTGTGCAAGTAAAGATTAATTGTAACTAAAACCTGCTTTCTTCCTTGGAAGACAATAATTCTTTTAAAAAAATGAAGAAAAAGTATAAGATCCCATTTATACTCTCTGGGATCTAAGTTTGAAGAATGATCACAAATATGCCACAATATTTTCCACCACTTATGTAAAGAGCTTAAAATTATCTTTTTTAAAAAGAGAAGTTTCTATGTGGTGTACCTACACCACAGAATACTATGCAGCCATAAAAAGAATGAAATCATGCCTTTTACAGCAACATAGATGGAGCTGGAGGACATTGTCCTAAGGTAAGTAACTCAGAAATAGAAAGTCAAATATAGCATGTTTGCACTTATAAGTGGAGGCTAAACAATGGTTACACATAGACATAAAGATGGAATAATAAATTCTGGAGACTTCAAAGCAGGGAGACAAAAGATGAAAATTTACTTATTAGGTACAATGTTTACTCTTCAGGTAATGGTACATTAGAAGCCCAAATCCCAACAGTATACAACATACCCATGTAACAAACATGCACGTGTGCCCACTGAATCTAAAATAAAATAAAATCTTAAAAAATAGAGAATTCTCTTGCAGGATACTGGATGTGAGGAGAGTATAAAGAAAAATTCAATTATTTCCTTCTCGGATAGACACATTTATTTTCTATTGCTTCATTTTTGTTTCTCCACTCTATATTCCAACATTCCTTTATTTTCCCTTGAATATTACCTTTTTAAAAAAAGTTCAGAACATTTTAGTTAACGTCAAAATAGAACAGAAAGTACATAGAGTTCCCATATGACCCCTGTGCCCGCACATGCACAGCCTTGTCCACTATCAGTATCTTATACAGAGTGGTAAATTTGTTACAATCAATAGGCATACATGGGCACATAAGTATCACTCAAGCTTATAGATATGACCTTTGACCTTGCATCTAAAATGTCATTTATATACCAAAAATTTTATCCTATGTTATCATCTAAGAGTTTTATAGTTTTGCACTTTACATTTATGTGTAAAATCCCTTTAGAGTTAACTTTAACTTTTGTAAAGGGTGTAAGGTCTGTATCTAGATTCATTTTTTATCATGCAGATACTGTATCCAGTTGTTCCAAGCATCATTTGTTGAAAAAAAAACTACGTTTTCCTTGTTGCTTTGCCTTTGTTTCTTATCAAAGATCAGTTTCTCTTATTTGCATATGTCTGTTTCTTAGCTATCTTTCTGTTCCATGGATCTATTTGTGTATTCTTCTGTCACTACCACAGTGTCTGGATTACTGTAACTTTACAGCAAGTTTAAGGTTTGGTAATATCAGTCCTTTGGCTGCTTTTCTCATTCAATATTGTGTTGAATATTCTGGGCTTTTCTCCTCTTCATATAAAACTTAGAATTAATTTGTCAATATCTACAAAATGTTTTGCTGGGATTTTGATTGTGATTGCATTAAATCCATGGACATCTTGATAATATTGAGTCTTCCTATCCATGAACATGAAACATCTCTTAATTTATTTTGTTCTTCTTTAATACTTTTCATCAGAATTTTACAATTTTCTTCACATAGATCTTGTACTTACTCTTTATATATATTTGTGGAATGCCTAAATATTTCATTTTGGAGGGTGTCATGTAAATGATACTGTGTTTAACATTTCTAATTTTAGCTGCTCAAATTTGGTGTGAATGCTGGTTTGAAATTCACAACACTGTAAGGCAAACTTTATTATATTTTTTATACACATGAGACCACTGAATCTTACAGAAGCTAAGTAATTTGGTCTTGGTCACATCAACAGTTAAGTAGCAAATGAATTTGATCTCAAAACTTTCTGACTTCAACATCCTCCTTCATCTCTACAACTCACAGCCTTCAGTAATCATAGTAATCTACACACAGCTATCACGTATTTGATGGAAAATTATAAATACAGCACATCTATAGTATGTGGATACCTTCAGTTCCTGTCTTTTCAGGGACAAGATTTAATATAAAATGGTTGTTGATAACATACTTACAGTCTCTTCATCTGTTCTTCTGCTCTGAGGTGAGTTTGCCCAAGCAAAGATCAAGTTTGAAGTCCCTAAGCATTTTTCATGCTTTGAAAAGGGAGATATTGAAGTTATATTTTTCTTGTCCTCTTTGAATAGGACCTCCAAATATAACCATGCCACAAAATATTCCAGAAAGTAACTAATTTGGAGAATTAAAAATGGCCTTGCTTCCCCAAACTGTGCTAAAATTAAGACGATTTTAATGAATTTTCAAAGACTGAGCAAATTATTTTTGGCAACATTATTTCTTACCTCAAACATTCAGAAAATACGTAAACTCTCAATGTTCTGTTGAAAACATGCAATAATTATTCTGTAAATGTTCCCAACACTATATATATAGAAGTCTGGTACTAAGCCTTGGTCAGAAAAATAAAGTGTAGATGCACTAGATAGTGATTATAATATCCATTTTGAAATATACTATTTAAATAGTAAAGAATTTAAGAGAAATTCTATACTATTAATAGCTTGATTACATTCTTTGGGATGTATAAATGAATGTTTTGTATTTGGTTTAAATGGTGTTCCAACCTGTCTTTAGCTGTGTGATACGTAGCAAAAAAATGACTCCTCTGTAGTTCTGTGCTTGGGCTTCCTAGAAACTAATCTACCTCACACTGATCTGAGCATTTCATAATCTGAATGTGAAGCAAGTCCTATGTGGCCGAAAAGGATCCTGAAGGGCTGAAGCTGTAAGTTTGAGACTACTTTGTGATTTTCTGCTCCTTGTTTCTCCTGTTGGGTGTATACTTTACCTTCCTTAAAGGCTTTATTCGGTCTTATCCTGTGGAATCCTGTGAGTTCTTTCAATTAACTGATCTAGAGTAACTGATGCAGGTACGAATAAAATATGTAAAGTATCATTCTATTTATTAAGACACTTTAAAAAGAAATGTCTAAATCTCTACCTCATTTTACAGATAGAGAAAATAAAGTAAAGAAGTAACACAATTTGTACCATATTGTAGAGTAAATTCTAAATTACTGTGGTTTTTTAAATTATATAGGGGAATGGTTATTGAGTTAATAATAATAAGAATTGGATTTTCAACAAAGATCAAAAAAGACAAAGAGAATTACATCATGGTAAAGGGTTCAATTCAACAAGAAGATCTAACTATCCTAAATATATATGCACCAAACGCAAGAGCACCCAGATGCATAAAGCAATTTCTCTGACACCTTCAAAGAGACCACAATAATAGTGGGAGATGATATTCAGGACCTGAACTCAGCACTGGATCAAATAGACCTATAGATATCTACAGAACTCTGCACCCAAATGCAACAGAATGCACACTCTTACTGCCACATGGTAAATACTCTAAAATTTATCCTATAATTGGAAGTAAAACACTCCTTAGCAAACGCAAAAGAACTGAAATCATAACAGTCTCTTTGTCACAGAGCACAATCAAATCAGAAATCAAGGCAAAGAAATTTACTCAAAACAATACAATAACATGGAAATTGAATAATCTGTTCATCAATGACTTTTGGGTAAATAATGGAATTAAAGCAAAAATCAAGAATTTATTTGAAACTAATGAGAACAAAGATACAACATACTGGAATCTCTGGGACACAGCTAAGGCAGGGTTAAGAGGAAAATTTATGGCACTAAATGTCTACATCAGAAAGTTAGAAAAATCTCAAGTTAACAACCTAGCATCACAACTGAAAGAACTAGAGAACCAAGAGCAAACCAATCCCAAAGCTAGCAGAAGACAAGAAATAACCAAAATCAGAGCAGAACCGAAGGCTCTAGAGACAGGAAAAACTATTTAAAAGATCAATTAATTCAGGAGCTGGTTTTTTGAAAAAATTAACAAAATAGATAGACCAGTAGCTAGACTAATACAGAAAGAAAGATAGACAATTCAAATAAACACAATCAGAAATAATAAAGGGGATATTACCGCTGACCCCATAGACATACAAACAACCATCAGAGAATATTACAAACACCCCTATGCATATAAACTAGAAAGTCTAGAAGAAACAAATAAATTCTGGGACACATACACCCTCCCAAGACTGAAGTAGGAAGAAATTGAATCCCTGAAAAGACCAATAACAAGCTCTGAAATTGAGGCAGTAATAAATAGCCTACCAAACAAAAAGAACCAAGGACTAGACAGATTCACAGCTTGAGAAGAAGAAACTCTTCCCTAGCTAATTATATGAGGCCAGCATCATCCTGATACCAAAACCTGGCAGGGATACAACAGAAAAGAAGACTGCAGGTCATTATCCATGATGAAACTCAATGCAAAAATCTTCAACAAAATACTGGTAAACCTTATCCACCACGACCAAGTAGGTTTTATCTCCAGTATGCAAGGTTGGTTCAACATATGCAAATCAATAAATGTGATTCATGATGTAAAGACAGCTAAAGACTAAAACCACATGATTATCTCAATAGATACAGAAAAATCTTTAAATAAAATTCAACACCTCTTCATGTTAAAAACTCTCAGTAAACTAAGAATTGAAAATAATAAAAGCCATATATGATCAACATACAGCCAATATCATACTGAATAGACAAAAACTGAAAGCATTTCCCTTGAAAACTGGGACAAAACAAGGATGCCATCTCTTACAACTCCTATTCAACATAGTATTGGAAGTCCTGGTGAGGGCACTCAAGCAAGAGAAAGAAATAAAGGACATCCAGATAGGAAGAGGGGGAATTCAAATTATCCCTATTTGCAGATGATATGATCCTATATCTAGAAACCCTATAGTCTCCACCCAAAAACTTCTAAAGTTGATAAACAATTTCAGCAGTTTAAGGATACAAAATTAATGTGCAAAAATCACTAGCATTTCTATACACCAGTAACAGTCAAGCCAAGAGCCAAATCAGGAATGAACTCCCCATTCACAATTGCCAAAAAAAGAATAAAATACCTAGGATATAGCTAACAAGGGAGGTGAAATATCTCTACAAGGGAAACTATAAAACACTGCTCAAAGAAATTAGAGATGATCCAAACAAATGGAAAAACAGTCCATGCTCATGGACAGGAAGAATCAGTATCATATAAATAGATATACTACCCAAAGCAATTTATAGATTCAATGCTATTCCTATTAGATTACCACTGACATTTTTCACAGAACTAGAGAAAACTATTTTTGTATTCCTAGGGAAACAAAAAGAGCCTAAACAGCCAATGTAATCCTCAGCAAAAAGAACACAGCTGGAGGCAACACACTACCTGACTTCAAACTATACCAAAGGGCTCCAGTAATCAAAACAGCATGGTATTGGCACAAGAACAGACACATGAACCAATGGAACAAAATAGAGAACCCAAAAATAACACTGCACACCAACAACTATCTGATGTTGATAAATCTGGCAAAAACAAGCAATGGAAAAAGAATTTCCTATTTAATAAATGGTGCTGGGATAACTGGCAAGCCATATGCAGAAGATTGAAACTGGAGCCCTCCCTTACACCATATACAAAAATTAACTCAAGATGAATTAAGACTTAAATGTATAATCCAAAATTATAAAAATCTCAGAATACAACCTAGGCAATACCATTCAGGATACACAGGCAAAGATTTCATGACAAAGATGCTGAAAGCAATTACAACAAAAACAAAAATTGACAAACGGTATCTAATCAAACGGAAGAACTCTGCATAGCAAAAGAAACTGTCAACAGAGTGCACAGACAACCTACTGAATGGGAGAAAATTTTTGCAAACTATGCATCTGACAAAGGTCTAATAACCAACATTTATAAGGAACTTAAACAGATTTCTGCATTAGCTTGCTAAGGATAATGGCCTCCAGCTCCAGCTATGTCCCTGTGTTTTCCTTACAAGAAAACGAACAAACAACTCTATTAAAAAGTGGTTGAAGTACGTAAACAGACACTTTTCCAAAGAAAAACACATGTGGCCAACAAACATGAAAAAAAGCTCAATATCACTGATCATTAGAGAAATGCAAATCAAAACCACAATGAGATACTATCTAACACCAGTCAGAATGGTTATTACTGAAACATCAAAAAATAACAGATGCTGGTGATGTTGTAGAGAAAAATGAACACTTATGCAGTGTTGATGGGAGTGTAAATTAGTTCAACTATTGTGGATGACAGTGTGGCAATTCCTTAAAGACCTAAATAAATAAATACCATTTGACCCAGAAATCCCATTACATGTGTTTGTTTGTTGCAGTACTATTCACAATAACACAGACATGCAATCAATGTAACTGCCCATCCATGGTAAGCTGGATTTAAAAAAAAAAATGTGGTACATATACACCATGCAATACTACACAGCCATAAAAAAGAACTAGATCATGTCTCTTTCAGGGACATAGATGGAGCTAGAGGCCATTATCATTAGCAAGCTAATGCACAAATAGAGAACCAAATACCCAATGTCCTCACTTATAAGTGGGAGCTAAATGATGAGAACACATGGACACATAAAAAGGAACAACACACATTGGGGCCTATTGAAGGGTGAAGGTGAGGGAGGGGAAAGAATCAGGAAAAAATAACTAATAGGTGCTGGGCTGAATACCTGGGTGATGAAATAGTCTATACAACAAATCCTCATGACACAAGTTTACTTACGTAGCAAATCTGCACATGTACCCTTGAACTTAAAAAGAAAAAAAAAAATGAAAGAGCGCAATTAAGAATTTACAAATAAACTGAAGAGTTTTCTCTTTTAAGAAAGTTAGCAAAAAATGTATTAAAAATAGCAAGTATGTCAGAACAAGACATCAAATCTGTGGAGGAAATAACATTTCAAAGCAGATATAATCACAAAAATGAGTACCATTAAACCACTGAAAGTAACTTACTGATTTTGAACTAAATGGTACTGTTTTCAGTAGTGTGAGAGACAGATGAGAATTAAACACAAAGGAAAAAGAGAAATGAGTGATACAAAGTTAATTTTATATGTATACAAATATATAAAATGTATATATGCTTATCTCTTTCTATAGATAGAGAAAGAAAATAGAATAGAGAGAGAGAAACAGAAGACAATGAAGGGCATTCTCATCATTCTCATGAGTATACTCCAAAGAAAATATATTTATTTCAGAGTTCTTGCTATGAAAACCAGTGTGTAAGAAGCAGGATCATTGTGTGCTGATAACTGATGAAAAAAGTCAACTATTGCTACAAATAAAGACTTAAGAAGGAAATTTTTCAAGTTTAAGTCATAAGGAAGTTTTTGATCAAACAATCCATGATTCTCCTTTTAAAACTATATAAACATCATCTAATGTTTAAAAAGTACAAGGAACAGATATTGCCTTTATTCCTATATTAATAGTAAAAGAGAGGGTAACAAGCAGGAAGTTACTAAGTAAAAAAATCAACAAAACCTAGAAGTGAAGTCATCACAGTTTTAAATAATTGCCTACTATTTGGGGGAAACCAATAAATATGTGCACAGAATTACTTTATAGTACATTAAATTAAAAATTAAATACAAGTGGGGTTTACAGTCAACTATTAGAAATGGTGAGCTATTCTATATTTATAATATTTCTGTTTTTATTATAACCAGTGTTTAAAGAACATTTGTAAAGTCATATTTGTCTACTTGCCTATTGCCTTAGGAGAAAACATAAGGAATTGTACTGCTTGGTTAAAGGAATTACATTGCTTGGTTGAAGTTAATTATTTAATATAAACTGGCATAAAGATTGATAAAAAAAGATAATTGAAATCATGATTTTGTCTTTTTTTGGTGCAGAAACATGATATAGAAATTTAAATTAAACACAAACCACTTTACATTTTCTTCAGAGAAGGATTAAGCTCATTTAACAGGTTGTCGACAAATCCTAAGACACTCAGCTTTTTGAACTTACTTTGCTTTTATGTGTAAAGTCCAAATTTGAGAATTTCCACTAGATTTTATGACATTCTGTTACACTCTTTCTAATTTAGTCATTTTGCCTTACAATCAGCCATTACATCCCTTGGGGAAATGTAAAATTTAAAGAGGCATTAAACTCAGATAACTTCCCTGCCTATCAGAGAAATGACAAGGAAATACTGTTACACATCATGTCACTTTATGACACTTGTGATTAAGAGCATACATAAGTTAAATGCTAAAGAACTGGATGTACACATATTCCTGAATTTCAGAAGGAAAAAAAATCATAGTAAAATAAATTACAGGGTAAAAATAAAGTAGTAGTTGGTATCAACTTTAAAAAGCCATGATTCAAGTGTTGGTAGAACTCTTCAAACTTGAGAATATACTTACACAGAATACTTTAATGATTGTAGATAAGATACCAAGAAATCCCACAGTAAATTATTTGAACTAAAATGGGATCAGTTTATGAGTCTTGCAGTACTGGTTTGAAATCTGGACATTACAGACAACAGAGGACAAAGGGGGAATAATATGAGCAAAAATAAAATGAAATGAAGTATGTGAAACATTGTTGGTATATATTAACCTATTCTGTATAATTTTTCACTTCACAGTATCATTTTCTTTATGACTGTAAGTACCCAATGTGCTAACTTTGCCTTAAGTCATTTCCTGAGTCAAAGCCTCTGTCCCCTGTGATTTAAAATTGCTCACCTCACCCCCTCTTCCAAATTTGAAAACTAAATCTCTCAGAACAGCTAATCTCATTTACGTATTAGAGACAAGTTAACTTTTCTAAACTAATTTAATGTTTGTCTAACTTGGCTGATGATAATCATTATCTGGGTTCCACATTAAATACTAAAAACTTTAGAAACTCCCAGGTACCATTCCAGACCAGTTGATTTGCCTGTTTGAATTACCCATCCCACCCGGTGTATGTGTGAATGGTGTGTTTATGTGTATATGTGTGTGTGTATCTATATATGTCATGTTATGTGTACCACTAATAGTGTGCTTTCACTTATATCACACTAGTATATATTATAATATATATTTATATGCAACCTAATATACGTTGTGACAGTATAGCATGTAAATATACACTTTATAATAAGCCATAACATGTACTTACTAAGTGAAGGACATTTAAATTATTTTATATAATGAAAATGTATTATGAACAACACTGATAAACATGTTTTTTTGAAACAAAGTCTCACTCTGTTACCCAGGCTGAAGTGCAGTAGTGCAATCAGTGCTCCTCGACCTCCTGGGCCCAAGAAATCATCCCGCCTCAGACTCCCAAGTAGCTGGGACTACAGGTGTGCATCACTGAAGATCTTTATCAATAAATATCCCTTTGCATTTGTGACTTTTGCTTTACATAGTCTTTTATCTAAAAGCAATCGAAAAAAAGTTTTTAAATGTTTTATGAAATCCTGACACTGTGTCTGCCTTTTATATTTAGAAAGGTTCATAAATGTCTTTAGTCTTTGTATACTTAGTAGACATAGCATAGAAAGTAATATATTGATATTTGGAATTTGCTTTTTATACTGTTAGCTCTTCAATATTCTTATTTACCCTAAGTTTCCTTTTAGAATCTAAAATTGTACAGGCAGTTAATTATATTTTCATCTTTTTTAAAAATCACTATGCTTTAGAGCAATAAGAAAACATTCCATAAGAAAGCTAATTAGGCCAAGTGTGGTTTCTCATGCCTGTAATCCCAGCACTTTTGGAGACTAAGGTCGGTAGATCATGAGGTCAGGAGTTCAAGACCTGCCTGGACAAGATGGTGAAACCCCGTCTCTACTAAAAATACAAAACTTAGCCAGGCATGGTGGCAGGCATCTGTAATCCCAGCTACTCAGGAGATTGAGGTAAAAGAATCGCTTGAACCCAGGAAGAAGAGGTTGCAGTGAGTGAGATCATGCCACTGCATTCTAGACAGTAACACTCCATCTCAAAAAAAAAAGAAAGCTAATTAATATGGGGTAGTTCTTTGTATTTGGCTTATGCTTTTAATAGGAATGGCTCTATTCTCTTATTATTAACATAATATTACATACTTAAATATTATTTACAGATGAATTAATAATATATAGTAATGCACTGGATATTCTTAATTGATCAAGGGCTATACTATTTTACCTATAGTTCATCAAGGATATTTAAAATCCTTGAACCGCATCAGCATCTATTGATTTTTCAATTTCTCTAGAATACATTTTAAAAGGAGCATCTCTGGAGTCAAAGTACCTGGGTTTAAATCCTAGCTGCACCACTTTGCCACCTATGTGACTTTGTGTAGTTTGCTTAACTTCTTTTTGTCATTATTTGCATGTCTGAAAATAGAATGATCATAGAACTATCTACCTCACAGGATTGTTGTGAGAATTAAGGCTATACATATATATATATATATATGCACACACACACATACAGTATATACAATATATATACGTGCAGTATATATATACACATATATATGTATGTATATATATATACTGCACGCATATATATTGTGTTTATTTTATTTTACTTTACATTCTGGGATACACATAAAAAAGAATATATACTGTATGAATATATATATTCTTTTTATTTTATTTTACTTTAAGTTCTGGGATACATGTGCTGAATGTGCTGGTTTGTTACAGAAGTATACAAGTGCCGTGGTGGTTTGCTGCACCTATCAACCCATCATCTAAGCACATAAAACCATATCTGTCCCATAGAAAGTGCTAAATGTGTTTATTATTTTACTATGAGATGTATTAAAATGATTGATTTTATTTTCTAATATTAAATTCTTATACAAATATATCTGTATATGTATATGTAAATCAATAGATATTTTACCTGTCTTAGTGTTTACATTTTTTTTTTCAATAGAGATGGGGTTTCACCATGTTGGCCAGGTTGGTCTCAAACTCTAGACCTCAGTGATCTGCCCTCCTCAACCTCCCAAAGCTTTGAGACTACAGGTGTGAGACACTGAGCCTGGCCTCACCTTTTTTGTATTGTATTTCTTAGTGTGGTTGGACTAATATTTTATTTACATGCTATGGTAAGTTTTGATAGTGTATACTACTTTCATGTGTCCATATGCTACGTCCTGTGGTCCAGATTTGTATAATCTATTTTGTATAGTTTTTTATTGCTGCTATGACAAATGACTGCAAAGTTACTGACTTAAACAAATTCATTATCTTACAGTTTTGTACTTCATTATTCTGACAAGAGTCTCACTGAACCAAAATCAAGGTGTCAACAGGGGAGCCTTCTTTTCTAGAGGCTCAAGGGGAGATCTGTTTTCCTGACTTTTTCAGTTTCTAGAAGCTGGCTCTCTTTCTTGGTTTGTGGTCTCTGTCATTCCTCCTTAATAACATTCTGTCATCACATCTCTTTCACTGACTACAGCCAAGAAAGTTTCTTCATTTTAAGGATTCATGTAATTAGTTTGAACCCACTTGGATAATCTAAGTTATTTCCCCTAGTTCAAGGTCCATAATCCCTATTACATCTGCAAAGTTCCTTTTTTTTGTTGTTTTTGGTTTTTTTTACATATAAGGTTACAGATTCTTAAGATTAAAAGATGGACAAGGAAGATTATTAGTTCTGCCTTTAATTGTATATGGTATTTTATGCATCTCCTTACCTAACAAAACTGGACCCTCATTTAAAATCTCTTGATACCACATTTAGTAATGCTTAGCTGTTTCTCTCACTCACACGCTCCAAAATTCTTCCAGAGATTTGTAACTATCTTGTGTAGTTGTTGCAGTTACTATGTACAAACTTCTCAGATGACTTTACTATGGCTCCTCTATTTCAGAGACATTTCAGGGGCACCTTTCGATTATTTCCTAGATGCAGACTGTAAATAGGAAAAATCATTTCAGTGTACTTTCTGATATTTTCTCTCTCCCCCTACCATGAAATTATTTCATATCTAAATCATTCTTCTTCATCCAATAACAACTAAAATACCTCCCTCTTTCCTCCTGTATTGATTTGCTTGGGTTGCCATGAGAAAATTCCATAGACTGGATGACTTAAACAATGTAAATTTATTTCTCACAGTTCTGGAGGCTGAGAAGTTCAAGATCAAGTTGCCAGCAAAATAGGTTTCATTATGAAGGCTTTTCTCTTAGTTAGCAGATGGTCACAATTTTTCTATATGCTCATATGATATTTTTTATTGCATTTTAGGTTTTGGGGTACATGTGAAGAACATGCAAGATTGTTGCATAGGTACACACATGGCAGTGTGATTTGCTGCCTTCCTCTCCATCACCTATATCTGGCATTTCTCCCTATGCTATCTCTCTCCAACTCCCCACCCCCCACTGTCCCTCCCCTATTTCCCCCCAACAGACCCCAGTGTGTGATGCTCCTTTCCCTGTGTCCATATGTTCTCATTGTTCAACATCCATCTATGAGTGAGAACATGCAGTGTTTGATTTTCTGTTCTTGCGTTAGTTTGCTGAGAATGATGGTTTCCAGAATCATCCATGTCCCTACAAAGGACACGAACTCATAGTTTTTGATGGCTGCATAATATTCCATGGTGTATATGTGCCACATTTTCCCTGTCCAGTCTATCATCGATGGTCATTTGGGTTGGTTCCAGGTCTTTGCTACTGCTTGCCTGGGGATCACCTGCAGCAGCTGCAGAACAGTAAGGGTTGCTGCCAGTTTCTTCTTCTGCTATCTTTGCCCCAGAAGGATGCCCTCCAGATGTCAGTCTGTGCTCTCCTTTATGAGGTGACTCTTTGGATATGCGGGGTTCAGGGAGCTGCTTGAGGAGACAATCTGTCCTTTATAGGAGCTCAAGTGCTGAGCTGTGAGCTCTGTTGTTCATTCAGAGCTGCTGAGCATGTACGTTTAAGTCTGCTGCAGCAGAACTCATAAACCCCCTTTTTTTCCCCAGGTGCTCTGTCCCGGGGGAGTTAGGGCTTTATTTATGAGTTTCCATTGTGCTGCTGCCTTTTTTTCAGGACTGCCCTGCCCAGCGAGGAGGCAGCCTAGTCACTGTCTGCCTGCAGAGGCTTTGCTGAGCTGCTGTGGGCTCCGCCCAGCTGCCGTGTGAACTTCCCTGCAGTCTTGTTTATAAGGGTTTAGTTAGAACTGCTTCGGTAATGGCAAACTACCTCCTTAGTGGTGGACTGCCTCGGTAATGGCGGACACCCCTCCTGCACAGAGCTGGACCATACCGGGTTCAGCTGTGCTTGCTGTGAAACTCTCAATCCAGTGTTTCTGATTGCTGTTTTTCTGTGGGGGGTGGGACCAGCAGAGCCTGATCACTTGGCTCCCTGCCTCAGAGCCTGTTTCTTAGTTGAACGGTCAACTGTCCCCCAGGTGTCCAGTCACCTGTTGAAAAGACACCGGGATCTATGTGATCTATGTGATTTCCTGTGCGGTGACCCACTGTGCTGGCTGAAACAGCTGGCTGAGATTTGTGGCGCTTTTTTGCCCCAGAATCTCCTGGCCTGGCTCCCTGTTTCAGTCCTCTTTTTAATCAGATGAATGGGTATCTCTGCCTTCCTGGAGCTCCAATTGCCAGCTACAATGGTGTCCGGACCCATGTATTTTGTATGGAGAACCACTGCACTGGGGTGCTGGTAAAACAGCCGCACTGGCCAAACAGCCGCGCCAGCCAAAACAGCCACGCTGGCAACCCATGGGGCTCCTCTGCCTGGGAATCTCCTGGTCTGTGGGCAATAAAAATCCTTCTGGAAATGCAGCATCCACTCACCCTCTGAGCTTTCACTGGGAGCTTCAATCCTGAGCTGCTCCTAATCAGCCATCTTGGATCCCTCCTCCACCCATATGATGTTTTCTACATGCATTCAGAGAGATCTTTGGTGTAATATAGAAA
Organism: Ateles fusciceps; assembly: GCA_036589455.1. Lineage (NCBI taxonomy): Eukaryota > Metazoa > Chordata > Mammalia > Primates > Atelidae > Ateles > Ateles fusciceps. The sequence continues at coordinate 6,963,030 of JAZHEH010001266.1, read as the reverse complement.
ATAAAATTTTGCAGCATAAATAAGAGTCAACAAATACAAAAAGCAATAGGTTTACATCAACACATCTCTAATTTTAGCATATAGAAAAACAATGGCTGATGAAAACAAAATAAATTTTACACTATCATGATAGCTTCACTAGGGCAAGACTCTAGCTCCCTCTTGTATCCTTCTAATTGGTGCAGATGATAGCATTAATAAAGCATGTTAAAAATGATTACAAAGATAACTGTATATAATACATGCAGAAATAGTATGCCACTAAATAAGAACAATAAGTATTTTTATAAAGAAGCTTATAGAATTTGTAGAAATAAAAATATGAGAATAGAAATTAAAAACTCATTTCATGTGCTAGAAATCAGAATAGACACAGCTGAAGAGAGAATTTGTTAACTGGAAGAAAAATTTGAAGAGATTACTCAGTATAAAGAAAAAAATAAAGAATTTAAAATATAGAAGAGTCATAGATGGTAAAATAAGAAAATCTAATACACATCCAACAGAAATTCAATATATGTCTAAAAATATGAAGGGAAAATACACAGAATGTTGGGAGGTAATGCTTGAGGCTAACAGTTGAGAATTTACCAAAATATTTGAAAGAGTTGAGTACTTGGTTTCAAGAATTACAAGTGACCTTTATACAACATGAGTTTGAACCATGTGGGTTCACTTACACAAGAATTTTCTTTTCCCTTTGCCACACCTGAGACAACAAGACCAAATCTTCATCTTTCTTTAATTCCTCAGCCTACTCAACATGACGATAATCAGGATAAAGACCTTTAAGATGATTCACTTTCACTTAATGTATAGTAAGTACATTTTACTAATGATTTTTAAATAACATTTTCTTTTCTCTAGCATACTTTATTACAGGAATACAGTATATAGTACATATAACATCCAAAATATGTGTTAATTTGCTGTTCATGCTATCTATAAGGCTTCCAGGTCAACAGCAAGCTACTAGTAGTTAAGTTCTAGAAAAGTCAAAGTTATGCAGATTTTCAACTGTGTAGAGAGTTGACACTCCTAACCCTAATGTTGTTCAAGGATCAGCTGTGTAATATGTCTTGACTAGCTTGCTTTCTTTTTCATTGCTTTCCACTGCTTTTAGAGTTCAGACTGAATAACAATATTTAATTTATTTAAAATCTCCATCAGTCAGACTGGTAAGTGTACTATTCTAGTGGCAAATTAGTAAATATTGAGACTTTTATTCCAGCACCATTTCATTCTTGTTTTCATATTGGTCCTATGCAAAGCTATGGGATTTTTGGGGGGGGTAGGGGGTAGGTGTGAAAAGGCCATTCTGTTGATTAATGAAGTTTTATTCCAGAATTTGTTTTTTCACATTGGAAACCATGGTTAATCTGTATTTAATAAGCAAGCAGAGTACAGTTGAAAACACAGGGTGTGCCCTAAGAGACGCCAAAAACAAACCAAAGAAAATTGCTGAAGGAAAACTTCAACTCTAGATGGAGTTCAAAGCAAGATAAAGTGAAACAGAATTTATGTTACTAATATAGTATCAACTATCAGAGCCTAAATCCAGTTATCAGGCCAATATTGCACATTTAAATTGCTGATTTCATACTGATAATTTAAGGTGTGTCTCAATCCCATAGAAAAGACTATAGTTTCTAACACTAGTTTATGTCTTTTCATTGTGTTTACATATGACAATAACATCATAAGACACAGAATTCCTAAACATTTTTCCACAAGTAGCATTTGTATTTTTGTCTAAATAAATTTAATTACAAAAGAAAGGCCAATGGCATCATATATTTGTTTTTTTATGTTATCTTTATTTTTATTTTCAGTAGGTAGGTATAATTTTTCAGTCCTTAAATATAAGAAGTGAAAGTAATAAATATATGTATATAGAGAATATTTACATTAATTTTACATAAAATAATATCTAATTTTTTAACTTTTAGATTAAGTATTCAAATGAAAATATGTATTCTTTATTTTTTAGAAATAATTTTATTATGCATAATTCATGCATATCAAAATACATAATGTTCATATGAAATACAGTGAATGATATTTAGCTGAATATTAATACAACAAACACATTGTTTGAGAAGTATAACAGTAATAGTACACTGGGAGACATTATAATAAAATTGCATTCCCTGAGAAAATCACTATTTTAAACATAGTATTTACAATTAATTTGCCTTTAAACATTTTAACAACATATGGATGCATTCATAAATAAATATGGTTTATTATTGCACAGTTTTTAACTTTATATGAATGAAATAATTACAAGTTCAATATACTGACATTTGCTGTTTTCACTAAATCTTATCTTTGTAGTAGTTGTATTAGTTTGTTTTCACATTGCTATGAAGAAACACCTTAGATTGGGTAATTTATAAGGAAAAAGGTTTAATTGACTCACAGTTCCACATGGCTAGGGAGGCCTCAGGAAATGTGCAATCATGGCAGAAGGCACCTATTCACAGAGAAACAGGAGAGAGAATGAGTGCCAGGGAAAGCAGGAAGCCCCTTATAAAACCATAAGATCTCTTGAGAACTCACTCACATGAAAACAGCATGGGTGAAACCACGTCCATGATTCAATTATCTCAACCTGGTCCCACTCTTAACACAAAGTGATTCTTACAATTCAAGGTCGGATTTGGGTGGGGACATGCAGCCAAACCACATTATTGCCCCACTGGCCCTCCCCAAATCTCATGTCCTTACATTTCAAAATGCAGTCATGCCCTTCCAACAGTCCCCCAAAGTCTTCACTCATTCCAGCATTAACCCAAAAATCCAGTCCAGAATATCATCTGAGACAAGGCAAGTCTCTTCCACCTATGAGTCTATAAAATAACAAACAAGTTAGTTTCTTCCTAGATACAATGGGGATACAGGCATTTCAGTAAATACACCTATTCTAAATGGGAGAAATTGGCCAAAACAAAGGTGGTACAGGTCCCATGCAAGCCTGAAATCTAATAGGGCAGTAATTAAACTTTAAAGTTCCAAAATGATCTCCTTTGAGTCCATGTCTCACAACCAGGTCATACTGATGCAAGAGGTAGGCTACCATGGAGGTGAGCAACTCCACCTCTGTGGCTTTGCAGGGTACAGCCCCCTTCCCAGCTGCTTTCACTGGCTTGTGTTGAGTGCATGTGGCTTTACCAGGCACACGGTTCAAGCTGTTAATGGATATAACATTATGGGATCTGGAGGATGATGGCCCTTTTCTCATGGTTCCAGTAGATGTAGCCCATGGGGGCATCTGTATGGGGTCTCCAACCCCACATTTCCTTTCTGCATTGCTCTAGCAGAAGTTCTCCATGAGGACTCCACCCTAAAGCAGACTTCTGCATGGACATCAAGGCCTTTCCCTACATCCTCTGAATTCAAGACAGATTCCCAAACCTAGATTCTTGACTTCTTTGCACCCACAGCCCCAACACCATGTGTAAGTCATCAAGACTTGGGGCTTGCACCCTCTGAAAAGCAATGGCCTGAGATGTCCCTTGGCCCCTTTTAGCATGGCTGGAGCTAAAGCAGCTGTTCTAAAGGGCACCATGTTCCAAGGCTTTACAGCACATAGGGGCCTGGACTGGGCCTCCCCAAAATTTTTCCCTTCTAGGCCTAAGGGTCTGTAATGGGTAGGGCTGCTCTGACATGATCTGGAGACATAACCTGCATTGTCTTGGTGATTTAACATTGAATTCCTTGTTACTTATGTAAATTTCTGCAGTATGCTTCAATTTCTTCTCAGAAAATGGGTTTTTCTTGTTTATTGCATCATCAGGCTGAGAATTTTCTGAATTTTTATGCTGTGCTTCCCTTTAAAAAAAATAGTTACAATTTCAAACGGTATCTTTGAAGAGAATCCAAATCACATCTTTAATGCTTTACTGCTTAGATATTTCTTCTACTAGATACCCTAAATCATCTCTCTTAAGTTCAAAGTTCTACAGATCACTAGGACAGGGATAAAAAGACAGCAATTTCTTTGCTAAAGCACAGCAAGAGTCACCTTTACTCTGGTTTCCAACAAGTTTCTCATTTCCATCTGAGATCACCTAAGCCTGGACTTAATGGTGCATATTACTATCAGCATTTTGGTCAAAGCCATTTATCTCATCTCTAGGAAGTTTCAATCTTTCTCACAAATTTCTGTCTTCTAAGCCCTCCAATTCTCTAGTAAGTTCCAAACTTTCCTACATTCTTCTGTCTTCTTCTTAGCCTTCCAAACTATTCTAACCTCTGCCTCTTACCCAGTTCCTAAGTCACTTCCACATTTTTGGGTGTCTTTAAAGCAGCACCCCACTCTCTGTAGTACCAATTTACTGTATTAGGTCATTTTCACACTACTGTGGAGAAACACTGAGATTGTAATTTAGAAAGAAAAGAGGTTTAATTGACTCACATTTCCACATGGCTGAGGAGGCTTCAGGAAACTTACATTTACAGTGGAAAACATCTCTTCACTGGGAGCAGGAGAGAGAATGAGGGCTGACCAAAGTAGGAAGCCACTCATAAAACCATCATATATCAGAGAACTCATTATCACAACAACAATATAGGGGAGACTGCCCATGTTTTGATTATCTCCACCTGGTCTCACCCTTGACAAGTGGCATTATTAAAATTCAGGGTAAGATTTGGGTGGGGACACAGAGTCAAACCATATCAATAGTCTTCCATGAAGAGTTGCATGATGTGTTTTCACTATATACATATATTTCCATTTACTTTTGCAATCAAATGTTGACCAAATTTTTGTCTTCTGTTGTTATAAACAATATTTCTTATAACATTCTTTCATATATCTCCCTATGTAAAATGGAAGGATTCACTAGGGTATGTATCTATAATTTTGAGCATCTTTTCATGTTTTTTAACTGTTCATATTTCCTTTTGTGTAAAATGCCTATTAATGTCTTTTCTTTTTTTTATGTTGGGATTTTGTCTAATTGATTCTTTAAAAAAATTGCATAATGCTTTTTGCTTAAGTCTATTCTGATTGATATTTATATGGCTATACAAATTTCTTTCATGTATTCATGTAGTGTGTGTGTATATATATATATATATATATCCTTATATCCATATATACTATTTATATTATGCTGTGTGTATATATATACACATACGTATATACTTACAAAACTTTATTATTTTGGTAACTGTTTTCAGTAGTCTACCTACACAATATTTATAAGTAATGACATTTTTATATTTTCCAGACATTTATACAATTTATTACTTTTTTGGGGGGGGTTACTATGTTGATTTCAAAATGCAATAAAATGCAGAACAAAAAATGGATAAATATGAGTATTCTTCTCTTATTCCTATCTTAATAGAAAGAAATTTAACATTTAAATATTGCTATACTATTTGAAACAAGATTTTAATAGATATCTTTTCCATATCAAATAATTTCTCTTCTTTCCCTGGTTTTCTAATAGGTGGTTTCTGTTTTGCTCATTTACCATAAGTTGGTATTTACTTTGTCCAAATGTTTTCATCTGCATCTTTTATTAATTAAGTTCTTCTTTTCTTTTTAAAATTGTTCACATGGAGAATTAAGTCGGTAACTTTTCTAATGCTAAATCCATTTTCATTTCTGGGACAAATCCTACATCGTTTACACATTTGATACCTTGATGGATTTCATTTGCTCATCTTTATTGATTTCTGTATCTCAGATTATGATTGATATTGGCCTATGATTTTTCTTTCTGATATGATTCTTGTTTGATTTTGGTTTCAGTATTATATCAGCCACACATATATTTGTGTATGTGTTTGTTTTAGGAAGTGCTCTTTATTTTATTGTCTTCATAATTATTTATTTTTGCTATTAATTACATTTGGCATTGTTTAATTACCTGTAAAACTTTCTAGCTTTGTTTATGTGTTGATTTCAATTACTGTTTTAATATCTTTAGCAGTTACAGGACCCTATAGGTATTCTATGTCTTCTTGAAGCTCAATTAGAAAGCTAAATTTTGCTGGGAATATGACAAATTGGCCTGCATTTTCAAATTTCTAATTTACTGGCATAAATGTTATTCATAGTATTTTTTAATATTATCTTAAATCTTTACTGTATTTACTCCTGCTTTCTTAATTGGAAATTCACTTATTTGAGCCTACATTCTTTTTATTTTAAAAAGTCTTGCTGGAGATTTAACAATTTTTTTAGCCTCTTCAAATAACATATTCTGGCTTTTTTGATCATGCTAAATGTTTTGTTTCTTACATCAATTCTATTTTATTATTTTCTGATCTTTATTTTTTAATTCTTCTATTTAGGCTTGTTTGTTCCACTCTCATTATCTGAATTTGATTGCTTAACTTATTTATGTTTGCCCTTTCCTCTATCATAATTTAAGTGTCTTAAGGCTATCAATTTTCCACTGTTAACAACTTTAGCTATATCCACTAAGTATTGATATGTGAATTTTTCATTGATTTTAAGTATTGTCTAATTTTATTTTAGACAATAGATTCTTGAGTTGTTCGTTTTAAGATCTGTTTTATTTCCTTTAAAATATAGCTTTTAAGTGAACTTGGGTTTGAAAATTATTCAGTTTTTTTCTAGACATGGAGAAAAGGAAATACACTCTCCTAAGAAAGATGAAGAGTCCTGGAAGAACAGAATATTGGAAGAGTACAAGCTCAAAGTCAGATATGTGACTTGAAATATCAGAATCCTAGGCAACCGGAAATGTAAAGAAGACAGATAGAACTCAGAGGGAAATACAGACCCAAAATGTAAGTTCAAAAGTTGTTGACATAGAGATTTATTTACAACGCCCAGGAATGATATGATTCTCTGGGGAGCGAGTGAATGATTAGAACATAACAGGGCCAAGAGCATAGTCTAAGAAATCCCAGCATGTAGACATCAGGACATTTCAAGTGATAAAGTGGAGGTAGCTTAATTGATGAGGTGAAGAAACACACTTGTTAAGCAGAATAGAGAAATGATTTGGTAAATGAAGGGGGATATTTGTTTGAAAATTTTGTTTTGCTGGTTGGGCGAGGTGGCTGATGCCTATAATTCCAGCACTTTGGGAGGAGGCCAAGGCAGGCAGATCACAAGGTCAGGAGATCAAGACGATCCTGGCTAACAAGGTGAAACCCCTCTCTACTAAAAATACAAAAAAAATTAGCTGGATGTGATGGTGGGGGCCTATAATCCCAGATCATCAGGAGGCTGAGGAAGGAGAATTGCTTGAACCCAAGAAGCAGAGATTGCAGTGAGCTGAGATTGCACCACCGCACTCCAGCCTGGGTGACAGACTGAGACTCTGTCCCCCCACAAAAAATTGTTTTACTTTGTTTTTCAAGGAGGAAAATAGCAGAGCACGTTTGAAGGTTGATAAAAAGAATTCTGGAGAAAGAGAATCATTGAAGACAAAAGAAATTTGAAAAAATCTAGAGAAGTAAAAATGCAAGGAAACCTAAAATAAAAAGCCTGACAATAACACATGTTGTCAAGGAGGTGAGACAGCCAGAATTTTAATTTAATGTTAGTGGGAATATAAAAAGGAGCATGGATTTTGTAAAAAGGCCAGTCAGTTTCACATAAAAGCAGCCATATACCTACTTTATTATCAGTAATTCCACTCAGATATTTATCCAAAGGAAATACAGTCATATGTCCATAAAAAGAATGTTCAAGGGAGTGAGGAATAAAGACTACATATTGGGTAGAGTGTACATTGCTTAGGTAAAGGATGCACCACCATCTCAGAAATCACCACTAAAGAACTTATCTGTGTAACCAAAAGCCACCTGTACTCCCAAAACTATTGAAATTGAAACAATAAATAAAAAGAACATTCATAGAAGTTTTTTCATAATACCTAAAAACTAATAAAAGCCCAACTGTCCATCAATATGAGAACAGATAAACAAACTTCAGTGTATTCAGAGAATGTAATACTATTCAGCCATGAAAAGAAACAAACTACTGATACATTTAACATGGATGCATCTCAAAAAATGTCTGCAAAGTGAAGGAAGCCACCCACAAAGGAGATATTAATTCATTTAATACTGTATCATACATATAATTCATACTGTATTAATCCATTTTATATGAAGTTGTAAAACAAGCAAAACTAATCTGTGTGGAAAAACAGAACAGCAGTTTCCTCTGTTGGGGTGGAAGTAGAATATTGATTAGAAACAAGATGAGGGAATTTTCTGGGATACAGCTGAAGTAACCTATATCTTGATAGGGGTTTGAGCTACACAAATGTATGCATTCATCAGAATTCAACAAGTATATATTTCTTGTATATGTAAAATGTACTTCAAAAGAAAAAATATGGTAAACATGTATTAGCCTCTAGCTAGTGATAGACATGCTGATGTATTTAAGGAATGTGTAATGTTGTCTGCAATTTCTTAGAAATGCATTAAAATTGTAAGTTGGATTGATGGCTAGATGACTGGATATTTGATAAAATGTTTATAGTAAAATATCAACAGTGGAATTTAGGTAGTGGCCACATAGATGTTCACCTTGAATCCGTCTGAAATTTTGTATCACAAAATATTGGTAAAATAGGCAGTAAGGAGATGTTGTCTGGAGATTTTTGGTAGGACTGTTTTTTGTTTTGTTATGTTATGTTTTGTTATGTTTGTTTTGTTTTGTTTTGTTTTATGCCACTCAAGGGTTTGGATGGGATGAAAAGAATTCAGAGAAGTGTTCTTCCTGAAATGAACCAACTCATTCAACTCTATTCAAGAAATAGATATAATTAAGTACGTGTGGGATAAAACTTTTCAGAAATCTCAAAATTATAAGAAATTTCTGCATATTCTTTTGTTACCCAACTTTTCACCAGTTTGTAAGATTCTTAAGGGCGTAGCTAACATATATTTTTCTCTGTGCACTACATGTGGTGACCATGCAATGACATTTCAATTAATCAAGTGCTCCCCTTCTTTTTCTATCATATTCCTGAACCATACAAATGGCCAAAAATCATGATCTTGTAACTGCATAAAGGGTCTTCTTTTCCGTGTCTTTTAGTGAATTTAAAATCTATTCTTCACTTCAGGAATATTTTCTCTTGCTCTCTAAATGCTTTGGAATCAGACACATCTTCATTTCCTTTTTGCATGTCCTTCTGACAGCTGATGCAAGCTGGCAGAAGATGAAAAGTATTTAAAGTGTGGCAGCCAGGCTCAATTCACATAAAGCAGTCATCCTCTCCGCCAATACAGTCTTGATCACTCTGAACTATGCTGGTTAACCAAGTCTGATCTCACTAGAGTACTTCATAAAGGATTTGAATTTTCCTTAGAGGGGCATGCCCTCATCCATTTGTTTGCATGTTTGCATTTTCTGTGGCAAGCAAGGATAAAAAACAAATGAAAGGTGAGAGTCATCTCTAATGGAGAAATGCAGATGTAGACTAACCTGAAATGTATTGTTCTGGGCATCAGGGCAAACCTAAGCATCCTTTATGGAAAAGGAAAACACCACACAGAAGAAGCACTACCATCCCTCAAATGTTCCCTAAACTCAGTGTGCCCTTTATGAGCACACTATATAAACTGGACCAAGAAATCAAAAGCACAATGAATCTTCTTGTTTTCTTTTTTAAATGGCAGAAAGTTCAGTAATGTTCTACCACCCAAGTTGAGGAAAAAGTAAAAGCAAATGAGTTGAAAAGTGGTGTGTACATTCAAAATTTAAATTTTTGCCAGTTCAGCAATGTTACATGTCATAGGTAATGCAGGGAATACTTATTTAAATTGTTCATATACTCTCAGAAGGAATCAAGATTAAAATGAGGAGGTTCACATAATAGCATAAAAAGGAGCAAAATCTCAAGCTTTTTTCTAGGTGAAAGATTAGTCATTTAAGGCCTTTGAATCCAGAAAGCAAAACAGCAACTGCTATATTTGCTTGCTTTAGAAATATGCTTGTTAAAAATAGTTCTCTAGACATTTCTACTCTGTTAAACATCTAACATACACTTTTTAAAAACCATCCTTTTTTCTACTCATCAAAAAAAGGAACTTTGTAACTGCAAGTACATTTGATCTGGTCAAATATGAGTAGACATATAAACTCTGATTTAAGTAGCATGACACATCCAGGTATTTTAAAATATGTTTAGAAATTTTGCTACACCTTATATTGAAGAGTTTTGTTTTTACTTTTGGCAGTTCCAAAGTAGGTTAGTGTATGCTTTAATTATCAAACATTAAAAAACGAGAAAACAAACATTTTTATTTCAAATTCTGATTTATTTCATCCACATTCTTGGCCTTACTGGTATTAGACACAGTGACATGTAGAAAGATAAGGAACAAGACACAGATAAAGCAAACAAAAATTGAACAAAACACAGGAAGACGACATTTACAATGCAGCTGACAAAGCCAGTCACTTCACTTTAAATAATGTGGCAGGCTGCAAAACTATAGTAATTACTAGAATTTCATTTTCATTAACTAATAAACCAAGGAAAACAATTTAAGTATCTGAATGTCATTTTTCAAATGAAAATAAACTGTAAACATTTGAATAACATCACAGCAGGGATAATATACCTAAGGAAATCTATTGAAATATGCTAGTGGATTCATCCTCTTCTATCACATTAAAACTGCAATTGACTGTAAACCTCCTACCACTCTCCACTGAGACTTTAATTGTAAAGATTCCTGTTACATATCATATTAGAATTTAGTTAAAATTGTAGAACACATTATTTCCAATCAGACAGCCAACCATCACTCACAAAGATTTTTAAAAAGGTGATTAATAATTCATCTCAGATAAGGAAAAGATCTATATTTATACCATCTTCTCAGCCACCATAAACTACCTGACAATTGTTCAGTAATGATGCCCAGTAAATTCTTTAAAATGGTAATTTGTCATTCTGTCACTTCATTTGTGACCTAAAATTCCTCACTTGAGGCATCATCAAATAAATTAATCACTTTCCAGGATCCATTTCTCTGTTCCTCACGTTATTATGCCCGGGCTCTCTTGTGTTTCTCTTCATTTACATATATTTAATGGCTGAGCCGTGGTTCACGATGGCACATAACGCACACATCTCATTACAGGTGAAATATTCTAACTGCCACCATCACTGGGAAAGAAAATAACTCTCCCAATTTAATTTTCCTGATGTAACAAAACCATGATTCTTCACTATGAAATGTTGATGCCATCCATCAGTCATAATCAATAAAATCATCATAGAAGTACGCCTTCTTCAGCATCTTTCCTTCATACTGGTATTATTTGAGGAAGGTAATTAAACTCATAATATGTAATGAATGTAAATGAAGTAAAAATCCTCATGTTAGCTCTCTAACTATGCTTATATTACAGCTTTGAGTTAAAATATTTCCCTCCAACTTATAAATACGTAAGACCCAAAAAAAAGAGCTATCAGCTGCAAAGACAATATTCACCAATAAATAGAACTAATTTTTAAAGGAACATTTTAAATGTAAAAGCACCAAGTATTGCTATTTATAGATTTTTTACTTAAAATGATACGTTTTATTTGGGTTTATATATTTTCAAGCTTCCTGAAATGTAGCTAGTAGTTTGAATGTACATGTATCATGTCACAAAATTAGTGATTTTTTTTTTTAGTAACCTGGTCTACTTGATTCCTGCCATTTAAGGGTTGCAGGTACCATCTGTTCTCAAGAAAGAAATTTTCTTGTTGAACTGGCAATCTCTCCAATCTCTGCCTTAAAAAGCCTATGAAAATGTAGATCAAAGAAGCAGGACATTTTGCAAACAGTGGTTTGGGAATTAGCACTTCAGAACTATTTCCACATACTGTAAATATTCATCTCAAATTGCTATGGTATTATTTTTGTAAAGGTCAGTAGGGAGTGTTTTAAAGTAAACTAGTGTCACATAAACATCGCCTTGTCTCTAAGTATGTTACAACTTAATTTAACATTCATTAACTGGTTTTCCCCACATACCTAGGAACATTAATTTCAGGGGAATGGTGCCTTACAGAAGTCCATTTGGAATGAGGATTCCCTTCATTATGAATTCATCATCAAAAGAATGGTGACTTTCTTTATCTTGGAAATGGTCCCTGTTTGCCTGTTTAAAATAATGCTTGCAAGAGTGTCTAAAATAAGAAGTGAAATATTAATTGTAAATCTCTGCAACAAAGGAGAAAGTAGGTGAATACCACTGCTCCACAGATGAATGACCTAACTACAATATTGACAAACCATCTATACAGTATTGTTTTCCTTCCTCATTAATTATCATATAGTTATTTTTAATGGGCACTTATTTAAGAAAAAAGAGACTGCAAGTGCAGTTTGTATGTGTTTTCAATAACGCAGCAGCAGTCTGTTAACCTAAAGCAACAACACTCCAACACTCACAGACATAGCTGGAAAATAGTGGTTGACCACTTTCTGGAGTTTTCTGGGGACAGCCTAAGGTACATCTGCATTTTGAAAATTGCAGACAGTTCAGACTAAAGCAAGAACTGACAGCTTTTGTGGGTGTTCCTATATGAGACTGGACTGTGGTCCCAGATGATCTTCTGGTAAGGAATACAGCTCATTGAATCTTCAAGTACACATCAAAGTGACATGGAATGGCTCATTGTGGTGATGGTGATAAGAGACAGAAAATGAACTTCTACCATAATCTGACAAAACAGATACTACTCATGTCCTGTAGATAATATCACTGGGATGCAGTGGTGTGGATTAGTAGAGCTAAGCCTGAAAAGTTTTGGGAAAATCTTATGAAAACTATAGCCAGATAATGCTAAATGTTTGTATTAGAAAAGAGACACAAGGCAGAATAGATTAAACTATTTTAAACAATAGGAAAAAATAGAGAAAAATGTTATTTATGAATCATGAATAAACTCTATGCATTTTAGCAAATTTGGTGCTTTGAATATTTAATGCACTAAAGTATATTTTAAGAATAGAGAGAAAGTGAGTAAGGTTCATGGCATGAACAAAAGAAAGAGGATAGATCCTTGCAAATACAAATGCCTGTATTAATTATGTTAAATGTACCACAGAAACTAGTGATTGCCCACATTGTGGAAGAATGCACTTAACAAGACCAAATCTTCAACAGGAATGAAAGACATGTCTTTATTATTTAAATAATTAACTCGTTTTGCAGAAGCATTCACTCCCCAGTCATATTTATACTGTATTTCTAATAACAAAATGTGCCCAAGTTGAAATCCTTTGATATTTTACTCATAGAAACCTGGCCATTAAGATGTGTACTGTAATAACAGCCTAGAAAATATTGTTACTACAATTGGTTGTCTCAAATATTATTTTCTAATATTACAGAAAATTTGAGTTAACAGTAAACAGTTGCAAAATAATGCTGCTTGGGGACTTCCAAGTAAACTGAGTTTCTACAAGGCTAATCTTAGTAAACCCATGGTGGAAAGCTTAGTTTAGCCATCCATCTATGTGTTTATAGACTTAGATAATCAGTTTTGCTTGGGACAAATCATTAGTGAAAATCTGGATTACCCTAGAATGCAAAGCAAACACTGTACTGGGGCTCAACCAGGATGTTTGATTCGCTTATTAACTATGTGAGTTTGCATAAGATACTTTTCCTCTTGAAAGTCTTTTGGTCCTGATCTGTAAAATGGGAATTAAAACAAAAACATAATTCACAGGGTGGCTATCAAAATCAATAAGCAAATGGAGAAAGTGAGTTACAGACCTTTTTTTTTTGAGACGGAGTCTCTCTTGTCACCTAGGCTGGAGTCCAGTGGCATGATCTCGGCTCACTGCAACCTCTGCCTCCAGGTTCAAGAGATTCTCCTGCCTCAGCTTCCAGAGTAGCTGGGACTACAGGTACATGCCACTATGTCTGCCTAATTTTTTGTATTATTAGTAGAGACAGGGTTTCACCGTGTTAGCCAGGATGGTCTCCATCTTCTGACCTCGTGATCCACCCACCTTGGCCTCCCAAAGTGCTGGGTTACAGGCATGAGCCACCACGCCCAACCTAGAGCTTTAAATATTAGGCAAAATTACATTTCTTTTTTAGGTGTTGTTTAAGTTTGCTAGGGCTGTCATAACAAATTACCTGGACTGGGTGTCTTAAACAACAGAAATATATTTTCTTACAGTTCTGGAGGCTGAAAGTCCAAGATCGAGGTGTTGGCAGGTTTGGTTTCTCCTGAGACCCCTCCCCCTCTACTCCTTGACTAGCAGACAATCACCTTTATGCTCCATCCTCATATGGCCTTTTCTCTGCAAGTTCACATCCTGTGTCACTTTATTTTCTCATAAGGCCACCAGTTATTGGATTAGGACCCTACCTTAAGACTTTATTTAAACCCAGTTTTCTCTTTAAAGGCCCTATCTCTAAATAGTCATATTGGGGTTAGACCTTTAACATAACTCAGGCATTTGAGGCAGATTACACATCCTATCCTTTTGCAGTTAGGTAGAAACTTGTGGGTAGTTCTGGCCAATTGATCATGATTCTGTGTGACCATTTAAACTCTTTGTGTGAGGCTGTATTTTGCTGCCATAGTGATCTGATCTTGAGTTGAGTTGAAGTTTCACAAGACTTCATGAGGCAGCCCAGTCAGCTGGGTCTCCACATGGAGGAAGACCACCCTGTGGTGATTCAGAACTGCAGCAGACTTCACATGCACGAGAAATAAACCTCCATTTTGATAAACCGCTGTAGAAGGCATATCCTAAAGTGAACTCCGATGAGTCATGCGCTTGTATAATCTTCCTCTTGAGTGTAGGCAACACCAGTAACTTGCTCTTACCAAGAGAACATAGCAAAGATAAGCGGATGGTCAACTCCTTAATAGGTTATGTCACATGGCAAAGATAATTGGGATGTCACACCCATGGCTGTGTTATGTTTTAACACAGACTCTGTTTTAACAGACTACAGGAGAAAGACTCTCTTGATGGCCTTAGAAGATACTATGAAATGAATTGCCCAAGGAAAAGAGCATGCAGCAAGAAACTGTGGAAGGTCTTGAGGTCCTTAGGACATCTTCTAGCCAAGAGACGGCAAAAGAGCTGTGCCCTTAGTCTTACCATTTTAAAGAACAGAATTCTACCCACAACTATGTGAACATGGAAGAGAACCTCAATCTCTAGGAAGGAGCACAGCATGGTCAACTTCTTGTATATAGCTTTGTGGCATTCCAAGTAGAACACTCTAGCAAATTGTGCCAAGACTTCTGAATTATTAACATTGAAAGATAATATAAATGTATTTCAGTTTGAGCTAATAACTTGGTAATAATTTGCGGGCTGTAGTAGAAATGTAATACAACTGCTGAGATGTGGGGGCTTTTTGCCTTTATAGCATAATTGCCTGTTTTGACTGACACTGGAACAACAGGATAAGGTGAAAGCAGTAGGGGCTGATGGCCAAATAAATTGGATAGAAGATGGGTTGAACAGTCATAACCAATAGGAGTACAAAAGACTGGACTTATATCACTCAGAAGGGTGTTATACACATCTGCTACCATTACTAGTCTGTCACTTGCGTTTGTGTCTATCATAAAATGAGAAGAGACATAATTCTTGAATTTCAAGATATCACAAAGTTTAGAGGGTTATCAAAAAGACTGGATTATAGAAATAAAATGTGACAATACCTATAAGGTATAAATCTAACAAATATCAATTACAATGAGACAAAATAGGCTCTTTGTCACCGAAAAACATGTATTAATGACCACGCTGGCTTATATACAGAATACATAACAGAGACAATCCCTGCATATGGGAAGCTTCACATCTAAGATACTACTTTGCACTCATTAAAAAGAAAAGATGGCTATAGTTAAAATACACTAATGATGCTTGGGTCAACCATGGACCACATATACAACAGTGGTCCCATAAGATTATGGTATGGTAGTTTTACTGTAGGTCTTCTATGTTTAGATACATACGTACTTGTTACTGTGCTACTATTGCGTAGAGTACTTTCTTCAGTAACATGATGTACACATCTAGGAGCAACAGGTTATACCATATAGCCTAGGAGTGCAGTTGGTTTTACCATCTAGGTTTGTGTAAGTACACTCTAGGATGTTTGCACAATGACAAAATCACCTAATGATGTATTTCTCAGAATGTATCCCTGTTAATAAGGAACACGTGACTGTAGTGAAATACACAGTTTTTAGGCATGCAAAGAACTAAATTCTCTAAAGCTTAGAAAAGGGCTGGCTAATGAATCACACAATGGGATCTTAAAGCATGACAAATTCAGGGTCTTTGTTTGCATGTCTTTGTTTTAGAATTGAAAAACCAAACAAAACATCAGAGACAGCCCTGGTTACTTCAAAAAGGCAACATCACAATAGAAATAATAAAGTGCAATATTTTATCTACAGTATGTAGAACGTCAACAAGTACATTAAGTAAATAATGTCTCTTGTACATGTTGCCACTGCAATCCATGAAAAGAGAGTTCATGGTATCTCTTTGTGTATAAGCTTAATAATATTCTCCACTGTCCAATAGAATATAAACACAGACCTCATTGAAAGGATGGTACTGCCTCTTTTAGACTTTAATTTTTTGTTTTTGATGGATTTTATAATATCTCATTCAAAAATGCAAAGCGGCTTCCTTTTTTTTCTCTCTCTGACAATGGATTGCAATAGGTACACTGAGTTCTATATCAAGGACTCTAGGCTGCCTATATTGAAACATTTAAAAGGGAGAAGTTGTTCATTGTGAATAATGCTGCTGCAATTCAGATGATGGGCAGTGGGTATGTGGACTTGGGCATTTTCAGTGAAACTATGTCCAGTAAATATATGAGCATTTTGCACCTCTGTATATTTTGCAAAATTAGATGAAATGGAACTGACAAGTATAACTAACTAACTCCAAAGTTTCACCTAATTAAGTCATTTTAGTTCTAGAGAGGAAAACCTAAACCCTGAAATGTGGTCTCCCTATTTTTCTTGTTACACAATAAAGTGAAGTTTTTTTTTTTTTAAATTGTTAACATCACCATTTGCTGTTTTGGTGTTCTGTGGTACTCAATTTCAATGACGACAATTAGTAGTAGATGTGCATGTGTTCCTCAAGGCTGGGAATTGGATTTTTTATAAGCACGTCCTGTTTTCAGTAATTGGATATACCACCAAGAAGTAAAACAAAAGATGAAACATCCTTCAAAGGAAGACAAGTGGAATTCATATTCCAATTGGGTAATTAAAATCCATGAGCCTAAAAAAACTCTTGTCCTTTCCTGTTCAGTCTCAGATTATTGTGCAATATGGCTCTGTTGCACTTAAAGCCTACAGTCTTATACCACACACAAGAATGCTTTTCAAGTTTGGGTTAGAATAATTTATTCTAATATTTAAAGTGATGGGTTCTTTGGCTTTGTTGGAATTTTCTGGCAAAATACAGCAAAAGAATTGATTTTTCTCAGTGTTCTTGATGCTCCTATCTTAATTTAAGGTTCAAATAATATGAATCATTTACATGACACAATGTAACATGTTAGATTTCTTTTGCTGAAAGTAAGTGTGGAATTAATGTTAAGAATATGGACTCAGAAGTCATACAGCCTTGGTTCAAATCTTAGTAATGTCATTTGTTAAACAGATGAAGAGACCCTGGGAAAGTTACTTGAATATTCTGTCTTAGCTTTCTCCTATGCACAATAGTAATAGTTCTTACCTCATTGTACCTAATAGCAGTTAACATTTGTGAGCATTTAATATGCATCAAGCACAGTCCTAAACGCTTTACACATATATTGAATTATCACATGAGCCACTTGGAATAGTTTCTGGTATATTCCAAGCACTAAATAAATGTTAGCAATAATAATGGTAATTGTTAGTATCTGTAGCAGTCCTAATAATAGAAACAGATGTAGTAGCGTTCTTACCTCATTGTACCACCATTTGTTTTTATAGATTACAAACCAGGCTCTTAACCTAAAGAGTGTTTCAAAAGTTCTATTTCACTTCTAGTAAAAAATTCAGACAATATGTTATGAATACCTGTCAAGGAGAATGAAAATTTCACATCAAACACTTGATATTTTTAAATTGACTTAAAAATATACTATGTATTGGCACAAAGTAAGTTTTATCTAGGTAAGCACAGAAAAGCAATATGGAGAAAACACAGATTGCAGTGTCAGTCCTGTAAATTAATAGAGCCTTAGTGAAATACTGAATGCTTGTCAACTCTCACCTTTTTTATTAAAAATACAGCTTTTGTGATGATGGGGAGATATTGGGTGTAGGAATAAAAATTGAAAATGTTAAGGTGCCCTTCTTCCCTATGGATATTATAAGTCCACTGTCTTTGGACCCAAGATGCCCCACACCTCTTAAGAGGGAATAGAGAAAGAAGCAACATGTCACATGCATACACCTTTATGCATGCTCACAGGTATATCCACTGCACTCATGAGCACATTTTCTCCCTAGTTCACTCACTCATTCACTGGAGAGAAAATTTACTGGAATAAATTTACAATCTCAAACATCAACTCTCTTTTGAAATTGCTAATTTTAATTATTAATAATTATAACTCTTGCCACCTATTTTAAAGATAAGTCAGCATTTTGTTGTTCTTTGTATTTTTTAAATGTCAAATAAACACATGCTTCTCATTAAAAAATAAATCAGTTCAGTGGGACATAAAGTAAAAGAGCTAAATTCTGCACTCTACTCCTTTGAAGGAACCACTGGTGATGATAGATTGGTTTACATTTTTGCAGGTATCTTCTAAACAAAAACAAATACATTTATTCACACAGATTTTCTACAAATTAAGAATATAAACACATCATTCTATGATTTACTTTTTTTCTTGACAACATATGACTATCCTTTCATGACAGTGCTCATAGGTTTCTTTTAACAAATATTTGAGTACTTTACACACATTGTGAAACAAAACAAAATCTGGAGCTTACATTGGATAGGGCAATCAAGAAAGTAGGAGGGGATATCTGAACAGAGGCTTGAATAAATATATGAGCATGCTGTCCCAGGAAATTGATTTATCATTAGGACATATAGATCGGTTCCATATTTCTGCTATTTCAAGGAACTGAATGACCAGTCTTATGTCAAATGAATGCTGTGTACTTCTGAGTTTTTCATCATAAATATTTCTAACAGTACGACAGATACACATCTAAAACATTGACAACTATTTCCAAATTGTCCTCCAGTCTAGTTTTACTGAAGTACCTCAATACCTCACACCAAGACTGCGTACGTTTTTCTATTTTTCCAGATCCTTGCCAACCCTGCAGACTTGTCACACTTTGTCATTGTTCTCTAAACTTAATGGTGAGAAATGGAATTCCTACTTCCATTTCCCTAATTACTAGTGAGTTTACAGATCTTATCCTATATGTTATAACAATTATTATTGCTTTTTATCTTTACTGACTATTTACATATGTATTATTGCTTTTTTCCTAAGGGATGTATAAGAGCTCTATTTATATTTATCTTTTCTGTCATTGGGGTTGAAAAAAATTACCCAGTTTAATATTGATCTTTTGACTTTTCTTATGCTGGTTTTCTTAAAAACTTTTATAATTTTTATATAGTCAAAAATTACTAGTTTTCCCAGATCTATTCATGAATAAATACCTACACTGTGCCAGCCTCTTTCCTAGAAGCCAAAGATATAGAATTAAAAACAATGTTTACAGGCCATGCGCAGTGGCTCACACCTGTAGTTCCAACGTTTGGGGGAAACTGAGGTGGGCAGATCATTTGAGCCCTTGAGTCTGAGACCAGCCTGTGTAACATGGCAAATCCCATCTCTACAAAAATTATTCCAGTGTGGTGGTGTGCACCTGTAGTCCCTGGTACTCAGGAAGCTGAAATGGGAGAATAACTTGAGGCTGAGAGGTCGAGGCTGTAGTGAGCCAAAATCATGCTACTGTACTCCAGCCTGGGTGACAGAATGAGACTACTCTGTCTCAATTAAAAATATGCATATACTTTTTATTTATATATATATATATATCTTTTTAATTGAGACAGAGTAGTATATATATGTATTTATATATATGTAATTGAGTGTGTATATATATTTAATTGAGACATATGTATATATATGAGATGATTTCTATGTCATGCAAAGGATAAGGAAAAGCAAGAGAGACAGTAAAAAATTGTTTGGGTGAGGGGGCTACTCCTTTATATAAAGCAGTCAAGAAAGGCCTCTCTGAGAGGATGGCATTTTATCAAGACTCTAAAACAAAGCAAGGAAGTGAACTACATAGGGGAACAACAGATGAAGCGGGATCCTACTAAGTGTGTGTGAGAAATGGCAAAAAGGCCAAAGGCTGAGGGGATCCGTGAGTGCTAGGTTGTGATGTGAGAAGCCGCTGGAAGATTTCAAGCCGAGGAATGACATTATCTGACTTACATTATAAGGATCATTCAGGATGCACCACAAGGAATAGATTACAGGGGATGAGAACAAAAGCTGAAGTTGAGAGAACATTTATCAGGAAACTGCAATAGCCCAGGTGAGAGATGTTGAGAGCTTCTAGGCATTTTGACACACTTATAAAAAATTTACTTTCATTAAAACTATAAAGACAGCCAAGCATGGTGACTCACACCTGTAATCCTAGCACTTTGGGACCCAGAGCTGGAATGATCACTTGAGCTTCAAGAGTTCAAGTCCAGCCTGGGCAGCACAGTGAGATCTTATCTCTACAAAAAGTTTAAAACATTTTGTTGGGAGTGGTGATACATGCCTATAGTCACAGCTACTTGGGAGGCTGAAATTGGAGGATCACTTGAATCTGGGAGGTCAAGGCTGCAGTGAGCTGTGTTTGTGCCACTGCACTCCAATCTAAGTGACAAAGCAAGACTCTGTCAAAAAAAAAAGAGTAAAAAGACAATATTCACATATGTTTGCAATTTAATTTAGGTAACTTATTTTAGAGTAAAAGGTAAAATAACATGTCAACATCTTTTTCCCACATTTACTTATGTTACACATTTGATCTTTTATCCACTGAGAACCTATTTTGTAAGGGACAAATTGAACATCAAGTTCTAAGGGTTTTTCTCACAAAATGCTTTTATTCAAACCATCATTAATTTAAAAATTTATCTCTTCCCCACTGGTGTGAGAAGTTTTATTTCTATATGTACAGTCATTCATCACTTAGCAATGGGGATATATTCTACAGAATACATTGTCAGACAATTTCGTTATTAAGCAAACATGCTAGAGTGTATTACACAAACCTAGATGATACAGCCTACTATACATCTATGCTACATGGCACAGCCTGTTGTTGTTAGGTTACAGACCTGAGCAGCATATTACTGCACCAAATTATGTAGGTAATTCTAACAAATAGTAAGTATTTGTGTATCTAAACATTTTTAAACATAGGAGAAGTACATAAAATACAGTACACAAGATTTTTAAAATGGTATACCTGTATAAAGCACTTACCATAAATGGAGCCTGCAGGAGTCTGGTTGAGTCAATGAATGAATGGAGATTGAATGTGAAGGCCTAGAATATTACTAAACACTACTATAGACTTCATAAACATTGTATACATAGGCTACACTAAATTTACTAAAAAATAGAGTAATTGAACTATTACATTATGACTACAGCATCACTAGGAGATGGAAAATTGTCAGTTCCTTTATCTTCTTACAGGATCACCATTGTATGTGCCATCTGTCACTGACCAAAACATCTTTATGCACTGCCTGACTGTATTTGAATATATTTCTGGACTGTGAAATTATGGATCTGTCTATTTATCATTGTACCAGGAAAATGCTATTCTAATTATTGTTGCTTTTAATATATTTTTAGATTCAGTAAAGTCAGTAAAATCATTATCTGATATAAACTAGCTACAGCTCTTCTATAAAGCTATTTATGATAACTGATGTTCTCTATCATTATAAACTGAAAAAAGCAGAAAATAAGAGCCAAAGAAAATTATGCTTTTTGAAATGTTACTTACATTTCATAATTGTTTCATGACCATCAGCACATGCCCCCAAAACTAAATCCTTCCTCTGTCTTCTGTGTTTCTTCATCCTCTGTTTATGAGTTTTGATGATCCTCTATGAAAACAAATACTTCATTATGCTGTGTCGTATGTCTAATTGTTTGTGCACCGAAATCTGCAGATTTCCAGATGCTGGAGGACAAAACAGTACATATTAAATTCAAAGAGCTTAGGCATTTAGCATAGTTTGAAGCACAGGCTTTTAAAAAATTTTTGATGAAGACCAATTTATCTTTTTCTTTTGTTGCTCATATTGTTTTTTTCATATTTTGATGTCATATGTAAGCAAACCATTGTCATATCTGTAATTGTGCAGATTTAGCCCTATCTTTCTTCAAAGAATTTTTGTCTTCTATTAAGTCTTTGAAAAACTTTTGAGTTACTTTTTATATATGATGTGATAAAATCTAATATCATTTTTTTGTATATGGATATCCAGTTTTTCGGTATCATTCATCTAAAACACAAGTTTTCCTCCATTGAATGGTTTTGGCATCTTTGTCAAAATTATATTAACTTTCTGTCTCTTTTCAAGATGGCTGACTAGGAACATCAGATATCAGTTTCCTTCAGAAAAAAGAAAAATTTATCAAGGGGAAAGTGCTGGAACCTAATGAAAATCTCACAGGAAGAAGCTGGGGCACAGACAAAGAAGGAAACAAGAGACTGGCAGAGATTGGCTGGGAGCCCAAAGGACTTACTTCATCAAAAGTGTAGGTGTGCATGGTATTGGCTCCCTTTGCCTTTGCAGTAGACTGCTCTGCCCTTGAAAACCCAAACACTGCTGTGAATGTCAATTTAGGGACTTCTTAAGAGCATTACACCAGAGTACCAGCTCATTCAACGTCACTTGCCCTACTTCAGGTCTGAGCTATGGTGGTGGGTGCCATACTTTGAGTACACAGACTGGGAAACTGTCCAGCTCAGGAAAATCAGTACTTGTGTCTCCATATCACCAGAGGCCCTGTAGACATTCCTGGAACCTGCTTGGATTGTAATAGCTGCACAGGGCTGGCTGGACACAGGGGAGTGGCAGGATTCCCAGTAGTCTTGCCCTCTGGGAGGGCTGCTCCAAAGAGAAGGGAAAAAGCAGCATACCAAGGGAGTATATGCACAGAGGAGACCAGTGCAAACACTTTCCTGGCCTGGGAGCTCCTGCCGGTGGGCTGGGAGAGATGGTGCCACTTCCAGCAGAGATGTGGGTGGTGTGCTTGGCTCCGCAACAAAGAGTGTGATTCCATCCCATTGGGCAGGAAACCTCAGTGCTCAGGCATGGACACGGAAAGGGAGAGAGGAAGTTCTCCTCTACCCACCCACAGCTGCAGAGACAGCCCTGCCTGCACCTGTGAGAGGTTGGTAAAGGCACATCAGAGGATGGCCATTCTAGGGTTACTAGGGATGGCCATGTCCCCCACTGGCAGTGTACCCACTGGACCCAGGCTTGCATGAAAGGTGAGGCCTATCATCATCTCTACATGAACAGCAAGATTTCTGCAGTGGTGAGCAAGAGAGCCAAAAACCTGAGTGTTCTGGCCTGAAAGAGGAGATTTTGCACTGAAGATATTTCAGCAGTGAGCCAGAAGGCAAGAGTCTTTCATGGTTCTTGGCTATACTGCTGCCTGGAGATAGACAGCAGTATCCACTCAATTTGAGTGTCCTAAGCACCGGGACAAGGGTGTGGCAGGGAGCAGATAACATTTTTGCCTGCCCAGGCCTTGGAGCTGGGGCAGCCTGCTCCTCCTCTGCAGAGATCTTAATAAATTTGACCCTGCCATCCTAATCAGGGCTGATGCTTGTGCCTGATGTTGCAATTTCCAAGGGCAGCCTTGGTGGTTCCACTCAGCCCAGCTTTGTCCTTAACTCAGGGACTGAAAAGGGAGTTCAAGCCACTGTGCATTCCACAAACCAGTCCATGTCCTGAGACAACTGAGAGCTTCACTAAGTAAAAAAAGATCAGGCATATTCCTGTCTGCTTTTGTTATAACCAGCTCTTACCCTTAGGCACCATCCACTGGCCTGGAGGTTGAACTGCGTGACCCACTACATAATCTGCTGACACAAGCGCACAGCACTGGGAAACAAAATAAGCTTCCTGAGACCTCCACCATCCCAGCCCCACAGGAGGCAGTGACTCAGCCCACACACCCAGTCTATCACTGTTATAGCCAGCATTTTAAAAAGCTGCCACACAAAAGTTATCTACAATCAAGTAATTTATACAGTCTTTGCCACTGAAAGCACCAAACCTAAATGTCCTTACACCACATACATTATAGTCACAGTATCAATCAGGAAAAAAAATAATATTTCCTAAATGAAAAAAGATGTACATTAAAAATAAGAGATAATTTACCCAGTTAAAAAGAAGCCATAGAAACAATTTGAGATGTATAGAAAACAGAATATTACAATACCCCAAAAGGATCATACTAACCCTCCAGCAATTCAATCTAAGCAAAATGACACTTTTGAAATATTAGATAAATAATTTTAAATATTGATTTTTAAAAAGCTTAAAGAAATCTAAGAGAATGTTAAAAACCAACACACACAAAAATAAGAAAAATAATTTAGGGTATGAATGATAAATTTGCTAGATGTATAGATGTTAAAAACAAAAAACAAGCTGAACTTCTGGAATTCAAAAATGTATTGAAGAAATTTCAAACTATTGTTGAAATCTTTAGCAATAAGCTAAACCAAGTGAAAGAGTTTTCCAGAGCTTGAAGACAGGTCATTCCAATTAACCTAGGGAGACAAAAATAAAGAAAAAATAATTTTTAAACGAATAAAGCCTTTGAGTAGTACAGGGTTATGCCTATAACCAAACTTACAAGTTGTAGGTATCACTGAGGGAGAAGAAAGAGTAAAAAGTCTGGAAAACTTCTTTGAAGAAATAATTGAAACTTTCCTTACTCTTACTAGAGTCTTAGACATCCAGATATCAAAGCTCAAAGAACTTTGACAAGATACACTGCAAGACAGACTTCACAAAGACATATAGTCATCAAATTACACAGAGTCAATATGAAGAAACAAGATCCAAAAGAACATGAGTGGAAAAAAAGCATCTAATAACATATGAAGGAAATTCCATAAGACTAACAGTGGATATCTTAGCAGAAACCTCACAAGCCAGAATAGATTGGGATTCAATTTTCAGATTCTTAAAGAAAAATATTATCAATCATGAATTTTGTATCTTATGAAGCTTTATAAATAAAGGAGAAATAAAGACTTTCTGGTCAAGAAAACACTAAGAGAGTTTGCCATCACCAGGCCAGTTCTGCAAGAAAGGCTCAAGGGAATCTAAACCTTAAAATGAAAGGTTGATAATCACCATCATAGAAACACTGAAATTATAAAACTCACGGGTGTTATAAAACAGTAATTGAGACTACAAAGCAACTAGACAGCAACTGATATTAATGACAAAAAAAAAACCTAGTATCAATATTATCTTTGAAGATACATGAATTAAATACTCAACTAAAAAGATATAGATTGGTGGAATGGATTAAAAAAAAAAGGATCCAACCATATGCTGTTCATAACAAACCAACCTAGTCGTTAAAGACAAATAGATTCAAAGTAAAGAATGGAAAAAGATATTTCAAACAATTGGAGACCCAAAGCAAACAGCATTAGCTACATTTATGTCAAATAAAACAGACTTTAAATCTGTAACAGTAAACAAAAGCAAAGTCATTATATAATGATAAAAAGATCAATTCAATGAGAAGATATAATAATCCCAAATATATGTGCACTCAACACTGGAACACCCCAGAACGATAAAGCAAATACTACTTAATATGGCTTGGCTTTATGTCCCCAACAAAATCTCATCAACCACATGTTGAGAAAGAGATTTGCTCAGAGGTAATTGGATCATAGTGGTGATCTCCCTCATGCTGTTCTTGTGATAGTGAGTGAGTTCTTATGAGAGCTGATGGCCTTAAAGTGTGGGCCTTCCATTTAATCTCTTTCTCCCGCCACCTTGTAAGATGTGCCTTGCTTTCCCTTCACCTTCCACCATGACCATAAGTTTCCTGAGGACTCCCCGACCATGCAGAACTGTGAGTCAATTAAACCTATTTACTTTGTAAATTACCCAGTCTCAGGTAGTATTTTTATAGCAGTGTGAAAACAGACTAACACAGAGAATTGGTACCAGCAGAGTTGGGTACTGCTATAAAGAAAGCCTGAAAATTTAGAATTGACTTTAGAACTGGGTAATGGGCAGAGGTTGGAACAGTTTAGAGGGCTCAGAAGAAGGCAGGAAGATGTGTATATTACAATTCTATATGCTATAAGTCCAACAATATTATATACACATATAGTGCATGTATGTGTGTGTGTATGTATTACATCTATATTTACTAAATAGGTATGTGTGTATACATGCACAGACTAGGCATTCTTAATTCAAAAAATTCAAATCTTGAATGCTTCAAAAATCCAAAATTTTTTGAGCACTCACATGATGCCCAAGTGGAAAATTTCACACCTAACTTCATGTGATGGGTCACAGTCGAAACACAACCCCACAACACACAGTTCACTCACCATCTCCAAGTATAGTTTGAAGTCAGGTAGTGTGATGCCTCCAGATGTGTTCTTTTTGCTTAAGATTGTCTTGGCTATGTGGGTTCTCTTTTGATTCCATATGAAGTTTAAAGTGTTTTGTTTTTGTTTTTTTTTTTCCAGTTCTGTAAAGATCAATGGTAGCTTGATGGGGATAGAGTTGAATCTATGAATTACTTTGGGCAGTATGGCTATTTTCACGATGTTGATTCTTCCTAACCATGAGTGTGGAATGTTTCTCCATCTGTTTGTGTCCTCTATTATTTCCTTGAGGAGTGATTTGTAGTTCTCCTTGAAGAGGTCTTTCACATCCTCTGTTAGTTGTATGCTTAGGTATTTTATTCTCTTTGCAGCAATTGTGAATGTGTGTGCACTCATGATTTGGCTCTCTGTTTAACTGTTATAGGTGTATAGGAATGCTTTTGATTTCTGCACATTGATTTTGTATCCTGAGACTTTGCTGAAATTCCTTATTGGCTTAAGGAGATTTTATGCTGGGACGATGGGGTCTTCTAAATATACAATGATGTTGTCTGCAAATAGAGACAATTTGACTTCCTCTTTTCCTAACTGAATACTCTTTATTTCTTTTTCTTGCCTGATTGCTCTGGCCAGAAATTTCAATACTGTATTGAAGAGGAATGGTGAGACAGGGCATCCTTGTCTAGTGCCAGTTTTCAAGGGGAATGCTTCCAGTTTTTGCCCATTCAGTATGATATAGGCTGTGGGCTTGTCATGAATAGCTTTTATTATTTTGAGATACGTCTCCATCAATACCTAGTTTATTGACAGTTTTTAGCACAAAGGGCTGTTTAATTTTGTTAAATGTCTCTCTGCATCTATTGAGATAATCATGTGGTTTTTGTCTTTGGTTCTGTTTATAATGCCACACATCTGCAACCATCTGATCTTTAACAAACCTGACAAAAACAAGCAATGGGGAATGGATTCCCCTGTTTAATAAATGGTGTTGGGAAAACTGGATAACTATGTGCAGAAAGCTAAAACTGGACCTCTTCCTTACACCTTACACTAAAATTAACTCCAGATGGATTAAAGATTTAAACATAAAACCTAACTCCATAAAAACCTTAGAAGAAAACCTAGGCAAAATCATTCAGGACATAGGCATAGGCAAGAACTTCATGATGAAAACACCAAAAGCAATGGTAACAAAAGCCAAAATAGACAAATGGGATCTAATTAAACTTAAGAATCTCTGCACATCAAAAGAAACAATCATTCACGTGAACAGGCAACCAAGAATATGGGAAAAAGTTTTTGCAATCTACCCAGCTGGCAAAGGGCTAATATTCAGAATCTGCATGTAACTAAAGCAGATTTACGAGAAACAAACAAACCAACCCATTCAAAAGTGGGCAAAAATATATGAACAAACTCTTGTCAAAAGAAGACATTTATGAGGCCAACAAAGATGAAAAAAAATGCTCATCATCACTGGGCATTACAGAAATGCAAATCAAAACCACATTGAGATACCATCTCATGCCAGTTAGAATGGTGAACATTAAAAAATCTGGAGACAGCTGCTAGAGAGGATGTGGAGAAATAGGAATACTTTTACACTGTTGGTGGGAGTGTAAATTAGTTCAGCCATTGTGGAAGACAGTGTGACAATTCCTTAAGGATCTAGAAATAGAAATTCCATTTGACCCAACAATCCCATTACTGGGTATATACCCAAAGGAATATAAATCATTTTATTATAAAGACAAATGCACACATATGTTTATCATGGCACTGTTTACAATAGCAAAGACCTAGAACCAACCCATATGCCCATCAATGATAGACTGGACAAGGAAAATGTGTCACATATACACCATGGAATACTACGCAGCCATAAAAAATGATGAGTTTGTGTCCTTTGTAGGGACATGGATGAATCTGAAAACCATCATTCTCGGCAAACTGACACAAGAACAGAAAATCAAACACCATATGTTCTCACTCATAGGCAAGTGTTGAACAGTGAGAACACATGGACACAGAGAGAGGCGCATCACACACTAATGTCTGTTGTGGGGGACTAGGGGAGTGAAAGCCAGGGTGGGAAAGTTGGGGAGGGATAACATGGGAAGAAATGCCAGATATAGGTGATGGGGGGATGGAGGCAGCAAACCATCTTGCCATGTATGTACCTGTGCAACAATCCTGAATGATCTGCACATGTACCCCATAACCTAGAGTACAAGAAAAAAAATTTGAGATTCAGGAATGATAGTGATGCCAACAAAAACAGATATTCTACATGAGTGGCTGAGACAGTGACACTTTTGCTTTCTGATGATTCAATGTATAGAAACTTTGTTTCTTACACAAAATTACCAAAAATATTGTACAAAATTACCTTCAGGCTACATGTATAAGGTATATATGAAACATAAACAAATTTTGTTTACCCTTGGGTCTCATCTCCAAGATATCTCATTATGTATATGTGAATATTCCAAAGTTAAAAAAGAACTGAATTCTGAAATACTTCTGTTTCCATGCATTTTGGATAATGGATACTCAATCTATACATATGTTTTCTCTGAATCTTTGTTTATTTATCACATTATTTTTGAAGACATTATTTTAAATTAATGTCTTCAAATTTTCTAATTTTTTACTCTGCCTGTTAAAATCTACTATTGAGCCCCTCTAGTAAATGTTTCATTTTAGTTATTGAGTTTTTAGTGTCAGCTTTTTCTATTTTTTTAAATAATTTCTGTGTTTTTATTGATGTTCTCTATCTAAAGCAACACTTTCATTACAGTTTCTTTAATAATGGTTTTCTTTAGCTCTTTGAACATATTTATAAAGGCTACTTTGAGGTATTTCTCTATTATTCACAATTTCTGTTGTTTCTCACTGGAAGTTTTTGTTCCTTGTTTTTATTCTAGTATTTGGCTCATCCTTTCACATTTCACATGTCTCATATTTTTTCTGGAAACTGAACACTTTAGATAATGTATTGTAGCAATTTTCCTCTCCATTCCAGAGCTTGTTACTAATATTTTCTTCTTTACTTGTTTAGCAACTGGCTGGGTTGTTTTAGTGAAGTCTGTGTGATGTTGCTTTTCAGGGAATACAGTTTTTGGTAAGCCCAGAGTCATTCTAGGTTGACAGTGTCTTTGACAGGACTCTCTTTATCTCTCGTTACCACACCAGATGTTAAGCTCCACCAATTGCTGGCTCATTGCTCTGCTGTTTACTGTAGGAGCCAGCCCTACATCACCTGTGGGTAACCCTGAGTTCAGTGGCAACAAAGGAATGAGAAAAAGACAGATTAAGAGAGAAAGTGGGACCATAGGGCATCACTTTATTACTCTGGAGGAAACAGTGAAGGCCCCGAGCTCTCATCATCCACACTACTTATTGATTACAATCACTTTGATCTATAGGGTAGTGGTGGAGTGATGGTGGAGTGAATCGGTGAGCTGGAAGTGAATCGGTGAGCTGGAACTGGTGTGTCATCCTAAGGACTGAGAACTGTGTTGGTTTGGGAGTTCCACAAAACAAGAATATGTGATTATCTTAGCCTATTATCTATGTGAAACTGATGGATCTTGGGCCTTACAAGGAGCCTACAAGTCTGGCTACGTCATAGTGCTGTGAGGGGTTTTATGTCCTTGAGCATAATGTTTATGGTAACAGAGCCAAGATCACCCTGCACTGGAACATGAGGCATGGAGAGACTTTCCTCCTCAGAGGCATCATGCAGACTTCCACAGTTTGTTGTTCCTTGTTTATATGTTACTCATAACCAATTTATGTAGGCACTCTGTAAGTCCTTTCTCCTTTTATGCTTTTCCCAACATTTACAATAATATCCCAGGACACAAATTGTTCCACAGACCAATCCAATCAAATTCGGCTCCTTGCAGGTGTAGTGTTTGAGATTTGTACTGACACCAGAAGGGCTCTTCCAAGCTATTTCTCCATTTCTTTCCAATAAGCCAGCTTCTCTAAGAATAGCTCATATTTCCCATTAATGTATTAATTTTGCTTTTTGCCTACCTTGTCAATTGCTTTTTATCTAGATTTCTACTGTTTTTGAGAGTGCTCCAATGCCTGACTTTTTTTCATTCTGCTGCAAATGAAGTCCCTTTCTTTGAAGAGGACTTTGAAGTTCTCTGTTCTATGGCTTGCTTGTTTTCTCAGACAAAATATTAACCAAGTGTTTGGTGTTGGGACAGGAAAAATGGTGAGTTTCTCTCTAAGTGACACCCCAGTTGAAGAGCTGAACAATCAGTGGATAAGAAGGGGGCATCATCTTTAGGTATCTTTGGCTTGCCTCCTTTGTTTTTACAAAATCCTCATCCCATGAGCCAGGGCAAGAGCAACTGGGGGGCTCATGTATGCCCGACACCACTCCCAAACTAAATCATCTGTCCCATAAGTGAGGACTAGGCAATAAAAGGGTTCTTTCATGCCTTAGCTATACTCATCTAGAACTTAGATTCAGAAACAGGTAGCTGGGATCAAGATGGAAAATGTTGATGTTCTGAATCTTTAGGGAAGAGAGCCCTCCAACTTGGTGCTGGAAGAAGAGAGAGGTCTGTGTTCTTGACTGTTCTACTATGGAGTAGAGTTTCTGTCAGCTGAATTGGAAAAGGGGGGAATGAAAGGTATGGGTCTTGGCTTAAGAATCCAGGCTCTTACAGTTTTTACTAAGTATAATAGATTTTTTTTCATTTACTATATACAATTTCCTGAAAACTTCAATGTTGTTTTTATTTATAATATGTACAAGTTTCACTAGGAAGTGAACCCATGGAGCTCCTCACAGTCATATCAGAAGTGGAACTCCCATTTTTCCTTCTTGTTGAAGTGCATATAAAGAGAATCACATAGAGGTGATATCTGCTTATTTTACTCAATATTATGTATCTGAGATACTATTATGCTATTGTGCATAGCAATAATTTCTTCTTTTTCATTCCTATTTAATACTTCATGGTACGAATATGCCATAACAAGTCATTGTTTTCTTCAGTGTCATTTGGATCATTTTCAGTTTGGGGATATTATAAATAAAGCTCTTATAACAATTATCATATACTTTTTAATCAACATAATCATTGGTTCTCAGCATACTCCTATGAATGAAATTTATGAATCATAGCATGTATGTATGTTTAACTTTAGTAATATTTGCCAATTTCTCAGGAATATAGTTCCAATATACACTACCACAAGCAATAAATAAGAGTTTTAGTTGTTCCATACTTAGCTAACTTTGGTTTTGTTGGGTTCTTTTAATTTTAGCCCTTCTGGTAGTATTTCAGTGGTATCTCATTCTGACTATATTTTCCATCTCTGTAATAACTAGTGATGTTAAGTACCTTTCCATATGTTGGCCAAGTGAATGGTGTTTCTTGGGTGCCATTTTGAGCCATTTGTCCATTTTTAAAAAAGCTGGTTTGGCCGTCTTTTTCTATTTTATTTTTAGGAGTTCTTTATATGTTATGTTAGATACATGCATTGCATATCTTCTCCTAATCTGTGGCCTGCCTCTTTACTCTTTTTATTATATCTTCTGATGAACAAAATTATTTATTTTAAAGTGAATTCCAGTGTAGCAATCTTTTCTTGTAGAGCTAATGCTTCTGTGCTCTTTTAAAGAAGTATTCGTCTCCACCAAAGTCATAAATATATTGTCTTATATTTTTTTCTGGAAACATAATAGTTTTACATATCACACTTGCAACTATAAACTATCTTAAATTACTCCATGTCTAGTATAGATTCTATTTTAAAGTCCATTTTAATTCATATAAATATAGAAATAGTCCAGCATTATTTATTAAACAATCTTATGCTCACAAGATGGTCATGGCATAAGGAGGCCTGCTTCTGAATTCTTAGCTGCTTTGGTGTTTTAAACTTTAACTACATCAAACCACATTGTCTTAACTACTAAAGCTTTACAATACATTGTGAAATCTGGTCATGTTTATCCTTCATTTTTTTTTCTTGTTTAAGATTGCTTATGGCTACTCCTGGTCATTTATATTTCCATATAAGTTTAGAATCAAATTTTTAAGTCTAATCAGTGTGTCAAAATGGTTAAATCAGATAGTCATTTCTATCCACAAGTAAAAAGAGACCCAAGAGATTTCTTTATAAGTGTTTTGGAGGACAATAGGTGGGAAAACACTAAAAGAAAAGAGAGATGTTTTAGTTTG
Organism: Ateles fusciceps; assembly: GCA_036589455.1. NCBI lineage: Eukaryota > Metazoa > Chordata > Mammalia > Primates > Atelidae > Ateles > Ateles fusciceps. The sequence continues at coordinate 6,930,161 of JAZHEH010001266.1, read as the reverse complement.
ATATTCTTATCTGTAGAATGATGTAGAAGATTTTGGCAAATTAGTTTTTAAAACATGGCTTACTACCTTTATATGTGTATTAGTTCATTTTCATACTGCTGTAAAGAACTTTCTGAGGCTAGATAATTTATACATAATAGAGGTTTAATTTGCTCACAGTTCCTCATGGCTGGGGGAGGCCTCAGGACACTTACAATCATGGCAAAAGGGGAAGCAGTCACATATTACATGACAGCAGCAAAGAGAAAGCATGTGAAGTAGGAACTGCCAAACACTTATAAATCCATCAGATCTCATAAGAACTCATTACTATCACACAAACAGAATGGGGGAAACTTCTCCTGTGATCCAATCATCTTTCTCCCTTGACATGTGGGGATTACAATTTGAGATAAAATTTGGGTAGGGACACAGAGCCAAACCATATCATTCCACCCCTGCCCCTCCCAAATCTCATATCTTTTCACATTTCAAAACCAATCATGCCTTCCCAACAAAAACAGAAATTTCTTCCACCAGATATTCTAAATCATCTCTCTCAACTTCAAAGCTCCCTAGCTATCTAGGGGAGGAGCAAAATGCTAATCAAAAAGTCTATTTGATAAAGCATAGCAAGAGTCACCTTTGCTCCAGTTCCTGATAAATTCCTCATCTTAATCTGATGCCACCTCAGTCTGGAGTTTATTGTGCATGTCACTAACAGGATTTTGGTCAAAACCATTCAACAAGTGTCTAGGAAGCTCCAAACTTTCTTACATCTTCCTGTCTTCTTCTGAGCTCTCCAAACTATTCCAACCTCTGCCCGTTACACTGTTGCAAAGTTTCTTCCACATTTTCAAGTATCTTTTTAACAGTACTCCACCCTCTGCAGTACCCTCTATTGTATTAGTTAATTTCATGCTGCTGTAAAGAACTTCCCAAGACTGGGTAATTTATAAAGAAAAGAGGTTTAATTGACTCACAGTTCCCCATGGCTGGGGAGGCCTCAGGAAATTTACAACTATGGCAGAAGGGAAAGCAAGTACATCTTACAGGGCACCAGACATGAGCACGTGAAGGAGGAACCATCAAACACTTATAAAACCATCAGATGTCATAAAAATTCACTACTATTATGATAACAGCATGGGAAAACCACCCTCATAACCCAATCACCTCCCTGTCTCAACATGTGGGGATTATAGCTCCCTCCCTCAAATTGTGTGGATTATAATTTGAGATAAGATTTGGGTAGGGAGACAGAGCCAAACCATACCAATATTCAAACCATAATTTTGGGTAAATGATTCCAGTTCTACTGTAGTTCAACTCTATCATAAAGCATTCCCTACATTCTGAGTGCATATATTACCAACTGCATGTTATCAACTAGAGCATATACACTGTAGTTTACAAAACAATTTATTTGTTTTGCACATATGAGTCTTATTTTTCATGTTAGTTATGAGTAAGATTATGAGTTTCCTAAAGGCAAAGGTCTTTGAGATTTCTTTTTACCCCTCTTGACAAGGTAACCCATAGTACTTAGTGAAATGCTCAAAATATTGAAATAATCAATAAATGCCTCTTGATTGATTGGCCATTGACTGAGAGCCTGTCGGCTGTCTGCTATTTAGCTGTTGGCATTTTCTATGTATTTCCCTTCTAGCTTTGATGACGATGTTCATTCAATAGAGACAGATTTCTTTGCAAGTAATGATATTGCCTTTTACATTCTCCTTGAAGGAAGAGTGGTCATCTGTGTTAAAGACCTGGTATTAACACAAGAAACATGGGCTGAAAAAAAGTTTCCTAAGGACAAAATAAAATCTTTGAAGAGATTGCAGCAAATAATAATGGAGAAAGCAGTCCACAGGCAATGACACCTTTGGATCGCCTCATACCTAGTCAATCTTCTAATCATACGCTGTAGAATGCTAACCACAAAACAGACATACTGTGATTATCTGTAAACATTAGAGGATATAGCATCGAGTTATATTGCCTCTACCAGGACTCTAAGCCGTAAACTTGTAAGTACATTAGAAGCCGACACTCTTAGCAGACTTTGCTGAATTGCTGGCAGCATCAACATCTGATCGATATGCATGTTCACCAGCCAAGCTGACTAGTACATCTGTTCTGTGAAGAAACATACATTCTGCCTCTAGTACAATCAGTGTAATTAAAAATTAACATGCATTAATTGTTAGAGCTGATGTAAACAGCTGATGTTCCACTTAGCACTGTCTTCTGTACATATCATTAGGCAAAGCCAAATATTGTTAAGTAAACAGGCAGCGCTTACAAAAAGGAGAGAAATAGAAAACTAATTCCAACTAAATAAACTGACACTGTATTAAAAGTCAAATTAAAATGATTAACCAGAGCCAGATTAGGCTCTGGATCTTCAGAGGAAAACAATTATAAAAGTCACATTTAATTATTTGAATCTTATTTTGGTAAATGTATTAGGATCAGTCTGAAATAGAGTCAGTAAGTACATGCATGATACACTAGGATTTCAAATGAGTAGAAAAGAACTCTAGGAAAAGTATTATTCAGGATGATTTATGGCTGAAATATTCTGTGAGAATGCATCATTCACAGCCACTTCAGTAACCAGTGTTCTCTGGGGAAACCCAAATCTGATGTTTAATGTTAAAAGGGGTCTATTTTCTTCTGCATACATCTGCATAACTACTGTCAGTGTTGATGGGAGTTTCAGGCACATACTGAGAAGAGAATATATACCTCACTACTTAAGTCTTGCCTAACTTCTTTTTTAAAATAATGTCATAGCCAAATGATTTCTCCATCTTGATTCGAAACCAAGAAAAGAAAAAATAACCTCCGACAAGCAAATCTGTCCAGTGAGATGCACTCCAGCATAAGTTCACAGAGCAGTTCTGTAGTTACAGATTGCCTGGGGCATTCAGCTGTTTAGGGCCCCAGGCTCTTCCTCCCCCTGCTGAGGTTTTCCCTGTAAGTGACTTGCCTGTCACTCTCAAGTCCAACTTAAAAATAGTGTGAATCTAAATTTGGAGAATGATTTCTTAGGTTATTTTCTCTTGAAGTTTGACCAAATTTCAAAGTACCGAAGTCCCAATATGTGTGATGTTTTTGAAAGAAAATAAAAATCACAGGGTGCCATAGTCCAAGGGAGAAATGGATTTATCTAGAAATCACTAGGGAAAACATTGTTATACAATGGTATTCACACAGGTTCAACCCTTTTTTGTTTTTTGTCATAATTACAGCCATTATGAAGAGAATAACTATAAAAATGTTCTTAGCATGTAGGCATGAAATAGTGAATCCTCCACTGTAAGTATATAGTAATCTAAGAAGGTACCTACTTTATTTATTCATAATTGTGTTAAATTTGAATATAAACTGAATTCATTCATGTATTAAAAGTTAAAAACATGTTAAAACTACTCATAACAAAAAGTATCAGATGTGTCAAGAATCACAGGACTCAAAATGAAGTCTATAAAAGGTAAATAAGTTATGTCAGTATAAGGTATGGATATAAAAGCTAGCTTATGCGCTTCTAAGTTTTCTGTTTGCTATTTGAAACCACCGTCAATCTCCAAGCTTTAAACATAAAAGTTAAAATTTGGTAGTTATAGAATAACTGTTTTTGAAAATTTAAACTGAATTCCTAAAGAGATGATGATGATGATGATGATGATGAAAATGTCTGATACTTACAAAACAGTATTAATATTGTCTATATTATCCCAGTTTGAAAAACTTCTGGCATGGTAGTAAACATATTTTTTCTTTTTTAAGAAGGAAAAATCTATTAAAAACATTGTTTATAAATGTCCATTTAACCAAAATAACTTGAAAATGGTGTTTTAGTTAATTACAAACTAACAAATACCCAATGCGTGGATTATTGATTAAGAAATAAGTATAATATGCATTCCATAGAACCTACATTAAATATTAAGTATTTCTTTGACTTTTTTCAATTACACAGAAAATGTTGATGGTCTCATGGTGGCTCATACTCATGAAAATCTCTGAGCAGTAACTTAGAAAGTATTGTAGGCATTGATGGTTTATATATTAGGATAAATTTGCTTTTCACGTTGAAGATTACTTTTTAAAATATTTCTCATATCAGTTGTCTTGACACTTAATATTTGTGTATATTTACATATATGCATATATATGTGTGTACATATGTATGTAAAATTATATATGTATATACCATTGTATGCATACTTAAATATGTAATTATATACAATGCATATATAAATTGTAAAAATACATAATATATACACATGTACACACACACACAATAATTCTGGGAAGTTCTGCCTAATTGCAGTTTCCTGTGAAACATCAGTGTATTCAGAAATTTCCTCAAAGAAGAAAGTGTGATTTTGTGGTATCTTAAATCTCCTCCATTTTGTAGGAGACTTTCGTAAATGTAGTAGCAACCAAATAAATGATTTTCACAGAAGGGGTTGGAGAGTAGAGTATAAATATACAAAGAATATTTGTAGCTATAAAATCTTCATTAATACTAGTGTTTCTTAGAACGTAGTTAATACTATTAGAATTGATTTATCTCTTAAATATTATTATTTTCTATGTTACTTTATTTTGGAACACTGCTTTCACTCTCTTTTTCTATGTGGGAACAGGTCAAAGTCTTTTTTCACATTCTATTGTGCTTTCAAGTGATGGAATTTTCAGCAAATGCTATGTATAATTAACAGTTAAAAATACATTTGTACTCTAAAATGTTTTATAGTACCTCAATCTACAAACAATTTTGCCAATGGAGTTTAAGAAAATAAAATTAAGAAACTGATATTCATATTTTTCTGTGTGCAATAAAGCACCATCCAATGTCAGTATCATAATCATATTGTCTTTGTATTTATTTCAGAAAAAAATAAAACTCATAGTTATATTTGAATCTTAGTATAATCAGTTTATTCCTAAGGATTATTTTTTTCTTGCTGTAGGATACATCAGACTTTCACTTTTCTTCTCCATTCCTTTATCTAAAACATAAATGTGATGTCTTATGAAACCATAATTCCAAACATAATAATGTATCTTCAGGCTACCAAGGTTGTAAAATATTATCCCTCATGGGTTTGCTTTGAGTTTTTATTATTTTTGAGTGGTGGGACTAAATGAATATAATACAGGAAGTAGGTTCACCCATTAGAAGAGTCCCAAGGCAGCACGGGATATTACATGATGAGGAGAATGAGTGCACTAGCTCAGGTCTCTCTTCCTTTTCTTCTCACCTCTCCATTGTATATATGTCTCAGGACACATATACAATGGAGAAGTGCGAGGAAATCAAAGATATATTTTTATTGTTTTAGCGTTTTGATTAGTCAACTAGAAATCAGGTAGCACTATTTATACGAAAGTGAGCGGGTCTCTCTACTACTGTTAAAGGGACTCTCAAGATTCTTAAAGAAGCCAGAAGTCTTGAAACAACTGTTAATCTAGTTTGAAATCTCAGAGAAATGCTTTCATTTATATTGCCCAAACAGCAAAGGATAGTGACATGGATGTAGTAAGAATAATGTTGAAAATAGGGAAATTGAAATTAAAATTCAACTTTCAGCCTTCTGTCACCCTGTAAGAAAATTACTGTGCTCATTTTGGAAAGATAAAAGCAACCAACCAAATGTAATTTGGCTCTTGAAGCTGCCCTCAAGTCCTGCTGTTTCTTTGTTGCTCCCTCTCAAATGCTCTACATTGTAGGGACCACAGGGTCTATTCCCTTCCTCCAATGCTCAATCTTCCCCTTCCCTCTCAAGAGATGCCGCACCTCCTAATTCATAGCATTTTTAAAAGCCAGGAAGTAAAAATTGCCTTAATATCCTGCCACTAAACCTGTAAAATCACCTGCATCTTTATCCTACTTTCCTCCCTGTTTTGTGAAAATGAGAGTGTTCTCCTTTTGCTAAGGCTATCATTTCTACTGGCTTCCAGATTCTATCTACCCTTTGTAACTTCTCAGAGAATCTTCCCTATTCATTTTACGTTCTTTCCTTCCGCAATAACCACACTTCTGTTGAATGTTCTTTGCACAATAATGTCTCCAGTTTTCACCTCTTACTGATTCCTAAATGTCTTAGTTTGTTTTCTGTTGTTTACAATAAAGTACCTGAAACTACATAATATATGAAGGAAAGGAAATTATTTCTTGTAGTTATGAAGGCTGAGAAATTCAAGATCAAGGGGGCCATATCTGATGATACCCTTATTGTTGGTAGGGAATCTCTGAAGAGTCCCAAGGCAGCACAGGATATTACATGGTGAGGAGACTGAGTGTACTAGCTCAGGTCTCTCTTCCTTTTCTTCTGTAGCCACCAGTCACACTCCCATCACAGCTCATTCATCTATTAACCCAATAATCCCTGAAAAGATTCATTCATTCCTCAGGGCAGAACCCGCATTACCCCATCAACTCTTCAAGGCCTCACCTTTCAATGTTTCCACATTGGGGATTAAGTTTTAATGCAGGTTTTGGAGGAGACAAATATTCATAGCATTCAGCATTAGTTTGCATTTTCAAAGGAACAGATACCAAGAAAAGATTTAATGTGCATTAAGACATGTCTGGGAAAATATCTGCAAAAGAGGAAGGAGAGGGAGCATAAGTAGGCAAGGAAAGCTTTCACACTGTGATGAGGATCCCTGTGAAGGACAGATTGAAGGAAGAAGGATTGGTTAGGAAGAGTCTCAGACAATACCACAATTTTAAGCTATTGTGTCCAGGAGATGGCACATGCAGTAAAAGATTATTTTGGAGCTGTGAGATTTAATGTCTGCCTTGCTGGGTTTCACAATTGCTTAGAGCCTGTTACTCCTTCCTTTCTGTTTATTTCTCCTTTTTGGAATAAGAATGTTTAATCTATACCTGTTCTGCCATTGTATTTTAGAAGCAGATAACTTGGCTTTTGGTTTTATAGGCTCATAGTCGGAAAGAGTTTGCCTCAAATCTTAGATGACACTTTGGGCCTTTGCATTGGTGCCAGACCACATTAAGACTTTGGAGACTATTGGGATGGAATGATTATGTCTTGCATGTAAAAAGGATATGAGTTGTGGGGGAATCATGGAATGTTGTGGTTTGGAGGTGCTTTGTCTCTGCCAAAATTCATATTGAAATTTAATTGCCAATATAACAGTGTTGGGAGGTAGAACATTTAAGAGGTGATTAGGTTGTTAAGATAGATTAATGTCTTTCTTGTGAGAATGGGTTACTTCCCACAAGATGAATTAATTCTCGTAGGAATAGATTAGTCCTTGTGAGAGCCGGTTGTTATAAAACAGGTCAGCCTTCTTGTCCTGTCTGTCTCACATGTGCTTTTTCTGTGTGATATCATCCACCATTTTATGATGCAATTAGGAGACCCTTGCCAGACACCAGCACCATGCTTCCTGAACTACCCAGTCTCCAGGACCATGAGCCAAAATAAAACTCTTTTCTTTACAGATTATGTGGTCTTGGGTATTCTGTTATAACAACAGAAAACAGACTGAGACACCCCCCACTGTGCTCAGTCATTGGCTATAGGCAGCCAATGCTAAATATGAACTCTGTTCCAACAGTGGTGAATCCAGAAGAGCAACACCTGGAGCTATCATTCAGTTGTCTTCCTGCAGCAGTATGTTTGAGTGGAATATCCTTTTGGCAACATACTGAGCCTCCTCCAGTTCATCAACAGTTATACCCCATCATTAAGATCACTCTCAGCAAGCTTCCAATTGATAAGAGTCATAAATTTTATTGCCCTATCCACTGCACTTGACACTGCTGACCACTCTCTCTTTAAAATTCTTTTCTCTTGACTTCTGTCACACTACATTTTCAACTTTTGTTTTGTTTAAAATTTCTGTTTCTTATCAGTTTCCTCCTCTGAGAATTATAGTTAAAAATCTACATTTCATTGTTTCCAAAATTGGCAAGTGTCACTATTATGTACCAGGATAGATAAAGGGACAAACTTAAAGTTTAACATTGTTTTGATTTTTACATCCTGCTCTGTCACCATTCATACTCTACTTAATTGGCACAATGCTTACCGTTCTACCCCTCAAATCTCTCAAACCCATTTATTCCCCTCCATCTGCATGTGCTTACCAAAACAGCAAAACACTTTTGCTAAATACATCTTCTACTGTTTTCTTTATCATGAATCTACTCACACTACAGACTGGGTGATCTTGCTAAAATTTAAATCTGATAAATACCAGTATCTTGTTAAAAACTCTTCAAGGTCCTGGAGATAAATTTCAAACTGCTTAATATTGTACTGAAGGCTCTTTAAGAACTGGCCCCTGCCTAACTTTTCATCCTCACCTTTGCCACTTCCCATTAGACTCTGTGTTGAAGTCAAACAACACTTTCTTAAAAGTTGCTCCTCTATGCAATGCCCTTTTTTTTTTAGGTCTGGCTGGATCTTTTTTTCTCTAATTTTTCTCCTGACCAACTTTTGTCCATTTTTTTAGTAAACATTTTGGAAACTTTTCCCAAAATTTGGCACCTGTTCTACATGATCTGAAAGTATCCTCTTCTATTACAACTGTACAGCAGTCCTCCCTTATTGACCAGGAATGCATTTCAAGACTCACAGTGGATGCTTGAAACTCCGGATGACAGAAAACCATATACATATTATGTGTGTGTGTGTGTGTGTGTGTGTGTTATACACACACACACACACACACACACATAGCTATGATAAAGTTTATTTTATAAATTAGGCACAGTAAGAGATTAACATCAATTAATAATTAAAGAGAATAATTATAAAAATATGTTGTAATAAAATTTATGTGAATATGGTCTCTCTCTCTCTCTCTCAAAATATCTATTATTGAATTCACCCTTCTTCATGTGATGAAGTGAGATGATAAAGTAGCTAATGACATGAAGTGAGGTGAATGACAGTGGCATTGTCACATAGCGTTAGACTACTCTTGACTTTCTGGTGATACATCAGAAGGAGGATAATCTGCTCTGGGTGATCCTGAATCATTGAACCCTGACAATGTTGGCTGGATGTCAGGAGCAGATGATATTAATTAACTGGGAGGTAGTATATATAGTGTGGATATACTGGACAAAGGGATAATTCATGTTCCAGGTGGGAGAAAGTGGGATAGCAAGAGATTTCATCATGCTACTCAAAATGGCTCAATTTAAAACTTATGAATTGTTTATTTACAATTCATTACAATACAATTATTAATTAAATTTTCCATTTAATGTATTCAGACCACAGTTAACTGCAGGTAATTGAAATCTCAGGTGAAACCGTGGATAAGGGGGCCTACTGTATTGTCACTGACCCATTTCCTTTGCTAGCCATAGGATCCATGAACATTGGAGTCACATCTGTTCTAGTGTTATAATGCTTGAGACACGGTAGATACTCTATCAATATCCCCAGAGTGCATTTTAGCAGTATGGCCTCGGAAATAACGTCTTTCTTACGTGTTTCTCAACAAGCGTATATTGAATAATTTGATCTGGAATTAGAACGGCTGATTTGGGGCCTTTATTATACTATTAATTATCTATGAACTCTTGAGTTAATCACTCCAGCCTTCAGTTTCTTCATATCAGGATGTCCCCTGCAAGTGATGTTGTCCTTCATTGAGTTTTTATCAGAAAAATGTTGCATTTCACTCACTGAATTAGACGATCTTCAAGATCCTTTCCAGTTCAAAACATATTGCCACTGGGGCTACAAACTATTAACTTGAGGTAGAAAGCAAGTGTACAGAGTAACATCACTCAATTCTATTAGTATTTAATTTTTACATAGTCTTCTTTTTTAATACAACACGTAGTAATTTCTCTCACTATTTCTAGTTGACCTCATACCAACAGGTTGTGTCTTTGTATCTTTAGCCACAGTTCCCAACTCTTCTCAGTCATCCAGCTTACACTTACTGGCTAATGTTCTAAAGGTCTGTCTACAGTGTCTTAGCTTCTCTCTTCCTCAGTTTCCTCTTTTGAAAAATGGGTATAGAAAAAATACCTATAATTTTTTTTATAAATAATTAAATGAGTTTCTTTTCTCAAAGTGCCTGGCACACAGTAAGCTTTATATAATGCTATCAATTGTTATTATGGTAGGGAATCAAATCCTTTTTCAATTACCATGCATTGATATTGGGATTAATCATCCATCCTTATGAGTATGAGGTCATGATATGACCTTTCAACTGGTTTGGTTTTTATTTTATTTTTTTGTCTCCAGGCCTTTAAGTATTTTTCTAGTTTACTAGATAACACAAACCTTCCAATTTTGTTTAATAATGTCAGGAGTTTTGTTTTGTACTTTGCATAAGCATTTTTTATTACCAAAACAAAACAAGACAAGAGGAAAAAAATACTAATTCCCTTTCCTTGTTGTTTCCAATTTTTGCCTCCTACAGATTTCTCCTTATACCTCACTATCCTTCTCACTCTTCAGCCTGACTGTGGAGCATCATGTAGCTTAAATAAATTATGAAGAGTATTTCAGAGAAACTGGCATTTATAATATATTCTTGTATCTCCACTGCAATGACCATGGGCTCTGATCAACTGAACCCTCCAAATCCATCACAACTTTAAGACAGAGAGAGTTTCATATCATAAATATTTACTAAAGATCACATGAGAATCGTAGTACTCTTGGGGAAAGATATAAACCATGCTTCTGAAAAACTGTCTCTTACCATCCGGCCCCACTTAGATGAAACCAGTTCTTCTAAGATGAGAACTACAGTACTTAACATTTCAAGAAAGAAAGAAAACAAAAAGGGAAGCTTTTTTTATACTATACCTACTTTGTAGAATTATAGAAATTTAGAAGAAAAGACCAGACATCCCCAGTACTCCCTCCGACTCTAACCTCAGTCTGTCCTTACTTCCATTGCCGCCCCAGGCAATATGGCATGAAAAGGCTCAGCAAGAAATATTCATTTGTAAAAGAAAAACAAATCATTATAGCAACACTCACTGGTCATTCTGTAGCAAATGTGCAATGCTCAGATTTTGTATTTTCCTGAAATATCATGCACATTTTAGGCATGAAATTATGATTGTTTGACTGTGAAATACTGCACCCAAACACCATGTGGCTTTTAGCAGCATATCATCATATCAAGAACTATTTTTACCCTTTGGCGATTTTTCCTGCTTTGGCTCTGAGAGCTAGTCCATACGGTATTTGTATGTGGCATCAGTGGCAAAGATTTTTTAGAAGAGTAGATTTCTTCATTTAAACAGCATCACTGTGTAGTACCATGTACCAATGATAGCACAGATTCTAAGCTAGAAATTAAAATAGTGTGATTTCAGGTTAACTGGCAAGAAATAAAGTCAATGAGTATGAACAAGGGAGGCACAAAGATGACAAAGGACTTGGAACATACATGTCTGTTCTTTTATTTTCCTTAAAAAGTGATGTAAGTACATACTAAATTTTATAATATCAAAAGAATGACAGATTTTTTAAAAATGCAGTGTATTCTACATTTTCCCCCCCAATAACTCTGAATCCTAATGACAATGAACTTTGTCCGGCATCTCATTTGATAAAAGCAGTCAGAAAGACTTACAACTTCCATGTATTTGCTGCCTTTCAGAAGCCTGGGCAGAAGAAAAGAGCAACTTCTTGAAAGATTTAAGCACATATTGGTCCCCTTCCAGGACACAGACATGAAGCCATATAAGAAATATTTTGAAAAGACAACCAAAATTAGCCAAACTCTTTAAACTTTCAAAATGCTTGGAGCAAAAGTCTGTTTTAGTTTAATCCAAATTAGTTTGCAGACTTAACTAGAAAGAGAAGCTATAGGAAAATATGAGCTGGCTTAACGTGTGTGTCTTGTCTATAACTACAAAGTTGGCTTTTGTTTCTTGAAGAGACAAATCTGGTTATGGGGTTTTCCAAACCTGTGATGACATAAAAGTATAGTGCCTGTGATGCTGAGCATGGATTCTTAGATTCAAAAATTCAATTTACATTGAAAGATAAAACAAAATTACACCAATACATTTAACATTTCTACCACCTGTTCTTTCTAAGGAAATAGCATCAGAAAGATTAATTACATCAGCATTATGTTATACTCACCCAATATCTACTGCTGCTTGAGTTCATGTGTAGGTGATTTCAAAGCTGCAGAAATCACTTTTTAAGTTCTACTAGGTTAATCATGCATCTCCTTCTCATAGTTACTCTTGCAGTTACCTCTTTAAGTGGCTTCCCAGCACTATTGCTTTATAATAAAATGTATCAGAGTTTCTGTATATAAACTGAAGCTCAACTTGTCCATGCAAACTAACTTGTTGCATATGTATTGCAAAGAAATTCCATTTTGTCAGTTGATTTATTGTTGTACCAAAAGAAATACTCTTGAACCCCAGGGGGAAAAATTAGGCTCTTTCATTCTACTTACGATATTTCAACATAGGCAAAAAAATAACCAGGCTTATTTTCTCAAGTGAGGAAACTGAAATAAAATCCAAAAAAAAAAAAAAAGTAAAAGTAAAATTTTGGTCAAAATCAACGTTTTTATATAATTTCAATTGTAAGAATTGCTCTTCTTTCTGACAATGCAGAAGCTTCATTTTATAAATTTATCTTTCTAAAAAAGTATTGCTAAATCATTTTTCTTTAAAATATACTGTATACATAAAGAAAGAGGGAGGTAGATTTAAAAAAAAAGGAATTCGATGAAGTAATGAATTTCTTTCTAGCTAATTCCTTTAGTGAAATACATGCTTGAGCATTGGATTTGGTTGAAGCAATGTAACTGTCCTTGCTATTTTTTATCCTTTGTGTTTAAAGCTCTATAAAATAATACTAACAGCAGTAGCATAAAAAAATAACCATTATATAATATTTATATTTTTCTTGCGAAGGCTAAAATAAAGTAACATTTAAATTTCTCAATCTAAAAGTAGTGACTACTATTATCCCATTTTAGAGAAGAGTCTGAGGGTTTGAGATGACAAATAGCTTGCTTCAGGTTACAAATCTAGCAGATGGCAGTCAGAACTTTGAAGCAATTAATCTGACATTAAAGCTCGTGGATGAATTGAATTACTCACATTCCTGTGTTCCCTTCCTCTTACACAGGAAATCAGCCAATTGGCTACTCAATGAGCTAGATGACTAAAACTGTCTTTATTATTATTTTATTTCAAGTTGTCATTCTTCCCTACCCCTCTCCCCTACCCTCTCACCATCATCTGGGTGGGGAGTACTGCCATTATAAATGCAAGGATGACTTTCAAAAAGGGTATTTGCATGATTAGCAAAGCTAATAGAAGATTGAGTTACTGTAGCTGATTAACTCTACTATGGTTGTCAAACAAAAGAAAGGAGTAAGGAATATCAAATGTAAAAAAAAAAAATGCCTTAATTAGATTCTCAGTTTCCCAGAATGTGACATATGAAGACTTCTCTAATGAAGAAAACACGTTAGTTCTCTGAGCGGTGGTACTTGAAGTTGTTTCAATACGTTATTCAGCTTTATGCTGTGAAGCAACTTACAGTACTCCAATTGTTTACTCACTCAGCTACATGTAAAATGTGTACTTAGGAATGCTTTATAATAAGATATTCAACAAAGTCTGTCTTATTTAACTGCACTGATTAGAAGGGGCAAGCATTTCATTTTGGCACAGTGTGGTGCACTACATCATTTCATCTCGTTTGAAATATTACTCAGAGTTCAGAATGCCAAGCTTTGAGCAGAGACGAACAATGTGTGTTTTTTTAAAAAAATAAAATAACAATAGTGATGATGAGAAGAGAATGAAATAATGCAATTCTTGATTCTGTCAGATGGCAACTAGTTCGGGGGTGGGGAGGGAAGTAGGTCCCATGATGTTGCCATAACAGAATCTAAAAAAACCTTTCAAGATTACAAAAGAAGCAAAGTTTAAATCTACCCTGTAGGAGTGTGGGTCACCAAAGCACTCGGTGACTAAATGAGAAAGACTCGAAGAAAATGTCTACGAGAAGTGCTACTGGTAAGGAGGAGAAAAAAAGTGCCAGGCAGCCTGGAAACAAACCTGACCTTAATGGTGACCATATTCAAATATAGCAGAAAATCTCCTTGAGCAAAGCTAGGGCAGTAAAGAAAACAAGAAAAAGCTATGTGGAGTCACTTATGCTTATTTTTTATTGGAAATAATGTATTTTGTTGGTGACCCTTGAGATATGTTGCTGTCCGCCTGTATGAGTTCCAGAATTTGCTCCAAATAAAAGGGCATCGACTCCCTCTTAAATATGAAATAAGTCCATTTATCTGAAGATAAAAGTCACCTTAGAAAATTGTGGTCTATTGCCTCATTCCATCTTATCTTTAGGTGAAGAAAATGAAGTCCAAACAAATTGAATGACTGCTCAATGCTATTACAATGCCGTTAGTGTAATCACTAATGTAATCACTAGTCCATACTGTACTTTGCAGGGTGTGTGTGTGTGTGTGCACGTGCACACCACAACAAGGTAAATTGTGTTTTGATCCCTTCATGCTAAACCATTTATTTATATTTTCACACTTTCGCAATTTTGAAATATAAGTGCATTTACAATTAATTTGTACATTTAAAAAAACCATGTTTTATTTTTCTTTTATTCTCCTTTTCCCTCCCTCCCTCCCTTCCTCTCCTTCCCTTCCTTCTTTCCTTCCTTCCTTCCTTCTTTACTTCCTTCCTTTATCTTCCTTTCTTTCTCACTTTCTGTTTTATTTCCCCCCCCCCCGCTAAGAAAGCTGCTGTTAAAGCTAAGATCCCTTTTACATTCTTGTCTCTGTCAGACAAGTAATTCTAGACTGAGATCTAAGCCAGTAACACAGAATATCTAATAAGCAAATCATGATTATGATGGAATTTTCAAAAGAATACCACTACCAGTACAGCTAAAAGTTTTTCATGTTTAATCATTTCAAATCCACTGAAGCATTAGCTATACAATGATTAGAACACATCTTTCCTAACTATAAAATGTTTTCTTCGCTCTATCGCATTTATCATTTTAATTATTGTTTTCACCCAACAACAATGATTTAAGTTACAGAAAAATATTATGATGTATCTCTCACCTTTAAGCTTCTGGTCAGTACAAAGTAAAATGGAAACTAAGCCAGTATTTTGTAAATTGCATCAGTGTAGGCAATTGATGTTTTATGAAGATAAGACTTTTGTAGAAAGTTGTTCTCAAATTATTACATTTAATTAGTTGCTACAACTATATTTTAATTAATATATTATAGAGCAAACCTGAAAGAGTTTTCACACATATTTGCGATAAATCCAGAAAGTGTGGGTAAAGTTTATTTCTGTGGGCTGAATTTAAAAGACAATAAAATGAAATCCAGTTAACAAAGTGAACATATGTATCTACTTAGCTATAAAAGTTTTGGATTATTTTATTAGTATGTTCATATGATACAAATTCTTTCTAGAAACCATCTCAATAAACTTCGTAAGGTGCCTCATTGCATTAGTGGATGAGTGAAGAGGGGAAGAAACCAATACTGACCATTTATTTCTTTTCTTCTGTATTAGTATTCATATTTTATGAGTGTACACTTCTTTTGAAAATTGCAACTTGTTTGTCTTTCAATCAGTTTAAAGATTAGAACCATATCTTATTTATCGAATTTTTAATTAGTATGAGACTGGTTTTTGAGTAGTTTTAGGGGAAATAATCTCTTTTTCCCAATTCCAACAGATAAGCATACTATTGAGTTATTAAAATGCCAGTGCTAATTGATAAATCCAAATACTCTTGATCCAAGAAAAGGTACAACACTGAAATACTTGCAAAAGTTTATATTCCTTCTAAAGAGAAATCTCTACCTAAGAATTTTTTAGATTAGGTATATGATGCAACTTTCATGACCGAAAGTTATCTTTTTGCTTGCTTTTTGCCGCAGATTCAAAGAAAGAATATAATTGCAACCACTCTGTACTTAACAGACACCTCTTTCTCCAAACAGTCTTCCAAATGAAACAATACAGATCTATTAGTGTAATTATCGCATAAGGTCATTTACCACTTTATAATTGCTGCAGGTTGTGAATGATGTATGAAATGAAAGCATCTGCAGTGCAAATAGAACATAGGCAAGAATGTGTCGTGTGCTAATTAGGTAACCATCTCATGATAAGACCCTAGGGAAACACA
This sequence comes from Ateles fusciceps, assembly GCA_036589455.1. NCBI lineage: Eukaryota > Metazoa > Chordata > Mammalia > Primates > Atelidae > Ateles > Ateles fusciceps. The sequence continues at coordinate 6,913,977 of JAZHEH010001266.1, read as the reverse complement.
GAATGGCAAAATCCCACAGTGCTCTGCAGTCACAAGACAACAAAACATTCCTAAGGAGTTCAAAAATATATCCATTATTAAGTATAATCCTTTCCTCTCCTCAGACTCTCTGAGGTCTGTCTCTGCGTGCATACAACCCTTCTGTCTCCTTCATCCTGTGCAATGCTAATCAAGCCCTGACAGTCAAGAACCATTTGACTGTTGTGAGAATTGCTCTTTATTCATATTAAAAATTGAGGAATCGATCTTTTATTTGAAGAGTCTTGATAAGTTTCAGTATTTTACTGTGTTTTCCTGGCCCTTTCTATTGGCCTTTTTGTTTCAAGAATGGCACATTATGGAGTATGGATGTGAAGGCTCAGTCATTATGATAGGGGACTGCTGGGAAGGGAAAAGCACGGTCCCTTTAAATGACACGGAAGAGGAGAAGGGAAGTGCTGGGTAGAGAAAGGCAGTCCCTGGCTAGGGCTCCACCCCCACAGCCCTGGGTGAGGACAGGAATTTTCTGCCTAAATGTTTGCATTTTCCAAGTCCACCCTGACCTGCCATGCCCCCATAATGGGCCTATAAAAACCTGAGACCCTAGCAAGCAGACACACAAATGTTGTGAGAGACACATTAGCAGAAGAAAACACAAGCAGCTGGTCTTGGAGAGTACTCCTGGTGGAAGAACATGCAGGCAGCCACTGGTCAGCCTGATGGCAGGCCATCCACCAACAGGGCAAGGCAGAATTTGGCCAAAGCAGTCCACTAGGTGGCCCCACTCTAGGGGAAAACTACCTTCTGGCTCCCCCATCTGCTGAGAGCTACTTCTATTCAATAAAACCTTGCACTCACTCTCCAAGCCCACGTGTGATCCGATTCTTCAGTTACACCAAGGCAAAAAACACTGGAATACAGAATTCCTTCTGTTCTTGTGATAAGGAAGGCAGTCTAGTTGAGGTAGTTAACACAAGATGCCCACAGATGGCAAACTAAGAGAGAACCCTGTAACACACGCCCACTGGGACTTCAGGAGCTGTAAACATTCACCCCTAGACACTGCTATGGGGTTGGAGCCCTACAGCCTGCCTGTCTGTATGCTCCCCTAGAGGTCTGAGTAGTGGGGTACCAAAGAAGCGAGACACAAGCCCATTGCACGCCCTGTGAGGGGGGACACAGAACCTTTCCTGTTTCGATTATAGCCTCAACTTAGCTTAAATGAAATTCATGTTACCTAAAGCAAAACCCTTCTTTCTTTATGCAGCAATCTAACAAATTTAGATAAAACAAAATACATAGGACCTCCCAAAAATGTGTAACCGGAGTTCTTAATTCTTAAATATCCAGCTGAGTATTTTATGTGGGTAAATGACAAATTTCAAGTGTCTAACTGAAACTGAGCACCTGACACTAAATACATTGAACAATTTGACCAAATTAACCAATTAGATGTTCTTTCTTCTCTGCTTTCACAATGCACTACTAAAAAATATTTGTTTCATTGCCAGCTGTCCCCCGTGTGGGTAGAGATTATTTAATTCTATAAATTTACCTACCAAAATGCATAATCTATACATTCTGGATACCAACAATTGCAATTACTTTCTTTTTTATGTGTCTGTTTGCTATTTATATAATATTTTCCCCATATCTTGTTTTCTTCTTGAGTGCAACATAATGTGCCTTTTATGATGTCACCCTGTCACTTCCCATTGCCACTCCAGTACAATGGGGTTACTATGAACTTGTCTTTAGTGACAGCATTTGACCTTGTGGTTAGCTTCTTGCCTTTCTATTTACTGCTATTTGTTACTCATAAGTGTTACTAATAAAATGTATCTACATGCTTCACACAACAGATTCAAGATTCTTTGGTAAACTACTCTAGTCTGGAACTTTTGTCTATGTTGATTTTTTTCTGCCAATCTTCGAATTGATGAGCTCTTTGTCTTGATAAATTTTCTCTAGGCTCTTGCTACTTCATAGTTACTTAAATAAGCAGAACTTAATGCTTATTGCATTTTATTCTGTGGCATCAGTTTTTAGATTATGAATGCAGTTTCCTAAATGCTGGTTGTTTATGCAGACAGGGTAAACAATTCTAAACTACATTTTCTAAGTGTCTGCTAAAAGGGTTAGTCAGTTTTTTAATTAAAAAATATGTATTGCATACCTACTGTGTGACAGAAATAGATATAAATTCTCGGACATAGGGAAGAAGGAGAGAATGTCATTATTATCACAGAGTTTGCACTACGGGTGGAGAAAACCAACACACAAACAAGAAGGTTCTCCAGGTAGTTGTAAGTATTTGGTAGAAAATTACTAGTGAATGTGATAGTGAATGCAAATTTAGACTGAGGATTTAAGAAGGTATCTCTGAGGATGTGATATTTATGCAAAGATCTGAATGACACAAAGGAGCTAGCCGTGATAAAATCTATGGGAAGAATTGCAAGTCAAAGGAAGAGTTAGTGAAAAGGTCAAAAGGCAGAAATAAGCTTAGTTCCCTTAGAAGTTTCTAGAAGGTCTTAAGCCTGGAAATACGTGTACAGTGTAGCATTTTAAAATATATTTCAGTCTACAGTGGGAAGAATTAAAGAATCAAGGAATAAACAACAGGATTGTTAGTTAATTTTTGCAGTAGTCCAAGAAAGATGTGATGGTGGCTTGAACCAGGGAAGATGGAAATAATTGAATGCATTTGTAATATATCTTGTAAGTAGAATTTACCAAACCAGCTTATCGAAGAGATGACAAGAGAACTAATACGAGTAATAAAGAATAATTCCAAGAATTTTGATGACAGGTAGATGTGAGTCCATTTACACAGACAGGAAAGAATAGGAGAGGAATCTGTTCTTTGAGGAGGGGGAATGAAAGTTCTCCACAAAACATATTTTGACTTATAAAGCCTTAGGGTTATGCCTGTAGGAATGCAAAATTAGCACTAGAGATAAATTTGAGTTTCAATGGAGTCCTGAGACTAAAAAAAATTGTCCCAGGAGTTTATGTAGACAGAAAAGATAAAAGAGAGCAGATCCATGCCCCAGTGGCCCTCCAGTGTTAGAGGTGAAGGACAGAAAGCAAACAAAAGAAAAATAAAGAGAAATAGAAAATATTATGATATCATGGTATCCCTGAGGCCAAATTTAAAAAAAGCATTTCAAGAAAGAAGGAAAAGTTTGTTATGTTGAATGCTTGGGAGAAGTTCAGAAAATGACAGTGAAGTGACAACTTGATTTGGAACACGGATTTATTTATGACCCTGATAAGGACAATCTGAGTAGAGTCATGGACACTAAAGTCCAGCGAGGTTGTGTTGAAAGAGAATATATGGAACAGAAGTGATTTTAATCAATCATTTTAATAAAGATTTTCTGCAAAGTTGAATGGGGAAATGGGCTAGAATTTGAACAGCTGTATAGGTAAGGGAGCCTTTTGCCATTCAAGGTATTGCGTGTATTTGTGTGCTAATAGAAGAGATCCATAGAGGGTGAAATTGATGATGCTGGCGAGAGACAGGACTGACCTTTATGACATCTTGTGAGTTGTATAACTTTTTGCCACTTTAACTAGCTAAACCTTAATTTATGCTAGTTTAAAACTTTAGTTTCTATTTGATTCAAGAGAAGGATTTGCCTTTTCCTTTTTTCTGGTTACTTGAAGGACATAAAGAACTTGTAGTAATGGGACAGGTATCTGAGTTTTCTTGTTAGGCTTGCTTCTTCTTTGGGGTCTGGCACCTCTGAGGTTGTAGGCAAGGAGGAGAGTAGGTAGAAAGGAGCTGCATGTTCGTTTGGAGCTATCCCTTGTTTTCTTATAGATCTTTAATTCATAGAAGGTTTTCTTAAAAATGGTATTTAGCTTTACCCCACGATTCTGCCACACAGGAGGACTTCAGAGAGCGGAAGCCCTGGATTCCTTCATACCTGGTGATTCTCCATATCTACACTGACTCTCTAGGAAAGCTTCACTTCACATGAGCGGCCCCAAGGTAAACTTCCCTCTCCTCTCACCTCTCTTCACTTCCTCACCTCCCACACAGAGAGCCATAGAAACTGACAAGTTTTTCCTCTTACACTCTAAGAGCTGAGGATGCGTAAGCTGACTTGGATTTGCTCCCATCTTCTTCATAGGCATAATACATAATATTTGCCTTCAGAAATAGCCAGATAAGAAGCAGGGACCAGGTCCAAGTTCAAGTTCTCCTTTGGTCATCAGGTAATGTGTCTCAACTCTCCCTCTTCCAAGAATATTTGTGCTTCAGTGGACATAAAAGAAAGAACTATAAATGTTATAGCTTAACAGGTATTCAGCCAGGTAGGTAGATTTTCAGATTTTCCTCTTCTTTTGGGCACCTGCAATCTCCATGAATGATTCTCCTAAAGTGTCCACTGTTCTTTTTCACTTGGTTTGTTTGGAGAGAACTACTTTACCATATAATGATGCGCTTTTAGAAAAATTCATCTTCATTCTCTCTCTAATCATCTCAGAAAGACTGCAGAAGAAGGTAGGATAGTTGCTCAGTGCCAATAGTACTAGAAGAATATAGCCAGAAAATGAACAAGTTTACTGACAAAATTGTTTGAAGCTTGCTTATGTGGATATTTGTGTGCAAAGATACCTGACTAAGAGAGCAAATGGGTACTAAAATCTAGTCTGTTTAGCGCTCATGAAACATCAGGTGATGGAGCAGAGCTACAGCTGTCCAAGGGATGGGTCCTCTAATTCACTGTAGGTAGGTGTGACTTAGTGCTCTCATGGTTACAATATTTCTTTTCATCCATGGGTCAATAGCATATTTCAAAGCAATAGGAAACATCCCAATCAAAATCCCCTTATACTATGTATATGCATACTCATATCAAGCCATTCTGAAAAGTCTACTTTAAATATCATTTAGCATTGGAGTTGAATTAACCTGTAAATAAATAAACCTTCCTCCATTCAACTGAAACTGATTCTTTCTAATATTTGAAAACTTATATTATAGAAAAACACTAACAACAACAACAAAAAATAGACATTTATAAGACTCAGGCAGACGTGGGTAGAAACTCCAGTTCTGATATTTACTTACTAGATTACCTTGGACTCTAAACTTTTTTAAATTTTAGTGTGTTCAAGTATAAAGTGAAGCTCTTAATGCTTATTTCATGAGATTAATTTGCGGCTTAGTGAAATAATTATGTAAAATATCTAGTATAATGTCTGGCAATATGATGCATGTATAATAAATGATGAATATTTTTTATTAACACTCCCTCTATTTAATGAAGCCTTGAAAATTATGCCCTGATCATCAATTTTGTTAACCTGTAAGCCATGTGATGGTAGGAACCATGTCTTATTTACTTCTGTGTATAATACCTGCCACATAGTAGGAAAACCATAAATACCTGATGAAATAAACCAAATGGAATTCTGTGATGGAACGGTACAAGCAGCAGAGCCAAAGCACAACCAGATAATCAGTTACTCATTTTTCCATACGAATTGCTGTGTAGCAAACCACCTCAAAACTTTGGCACTTAAAACAGCACACTATTTTGCTTACAAATCACAATTCGGGCAAAGCTTGGTTGGGACTACATACTCTAGTTAGTGTCAGCTGGGGTTAGAATCCTTTGAAGGCTCACAAATTGGTGCCTGGGCTCAAAAGACTTAAGTTTCTGGGAGGTAGAACAACTTAATAGCATTTCTCTTTATCGCTATGTGGTCTTTCCAGCCTGATGGCTTCTAGCTCCGAGCTCCCAAGGCATGAGTCCTGAAAAGAAAACACCAGGCAGAAGATGTATCATGACCTAGATGAGAAGTCACTTGCATTACATTCTCTTCATCAAGTTGTAGAACATATTATTGTGGACTGTTTTGAAAATACAATCTCTGACAATCTCATTGGCAATGTTGTTCTGTAATCAATCTAAGATAATCTAACCAGCATTTCGTGAATAAGAGCAATGAAATGTTTTGAGTATTATACCTTTCCTGTTTACAATGACAGTAATGCCTGCCAAATCCCAAGGCACATTTTCTTCAGCATACCATAAGTGAAGGTCATAACAAGTCATGATTTTTGATTGTTTCAGAAGTGTTCTCTCTGAACTCCTTGGTCAGTTTAGGTGCTTCCATTTGCCTCTCTCTGCACACATTCTGCTAGAATCAGCATCCATTGGTACAGATCAGATTAAATATTCTGAATTTAATTGTTTATTCAACAATAACAGCAATCACAAAATTGAAAATGGAAAATAGAAAATAAAGGCGGGAACCTTATGGCTTGAAAGAGTCTTAAGAGACATGAAAACTATTTATAAAAATACACCTATTAGGTCCTTGATTTAAATAAACAAATTAAAAGAAAAAGTGAGATAATCGGGAAATTTGAACTCTGACTCAGCATTTGACAATTCTAAGTATTTTTTTTAACTTTTACAAATTATATTAATAGTATTATATGCTTAAATTATAAGAGTGTATCTTTTGGTGATAAATACTAATTGAATGATTTGAATGAGATGATGTCTGAAATGTTCTTCAAAATAATCCAGGGGCAGAAAATGGAATAATTTTGATGAAATAGTGCACACTTTAATAATTATTGAATATGGGTGATAGATATATGAAAGATTCATAGATATCTTACTTTCGACTATGTTTGAAATTTTTTTTTTATTTTAAAAATTTTTGTTTGATTTGTTTAAGGATGAGTTCATGTCCTTTGCAGGGACATGGATGAAGCTGGAAACCATCATTCTTAGCAAACTGACACAAGAATAGAAAACCAAACACCACATGTTCTTACTCATAAGTCGGTGTTGAACAATGAGAACACATGGACACAGGGAAGGGAACATCACACACCACAACTTGTCCAGAGGTGGAGGGGGATAAGGGAGGGATAGCAGGAGGTAGGGGGATTGGCGGGGGCTAACATTAGGAGAAATACCTAATGTAGATGACGGGGAATGGATGCAGCAAAGCATCATGGCACGTGTATACCTATGTAACAAAACTGCATGTTCTGCACATGTACCCCAGAACGTAAAGTATAATTTTTTAAAAAGACGAGAAAAAGGTTTTGATTTATAACTGGAAATCTGTCACAGAATTTTGGGTCTTAATCCTATCAATGTTTAACTGGTGCCTTGTCTTTCTCATACCTCCTTATATGGCCTTCATACTTTTTTATTTTGGTATGGAATAGAGATTAGAATCAGATCCCCTGATTATATTCAGCATTGTTTCTCAATTGTCCAATTTGCTGTAAGCATTGCTTATGTTGACTTTGTGCTCTGGAAATGCCAAAAGGCTTATCTTTCTTATTCTGACCCTAGCCTCACAAGTTTAACTTTGGTCTACATTGGATAACTACTGTTCAAAATATTTGTTGCCCTTCCTTGTAGAAAAATAATCTATCCCTACCCATTGACATCAAATTTGGTCGTATAACTTGCTTTGCCCAGTAGAATGTGAGGAAAGATATGTGTGATACTTCAAAGATAGGTTACCGTGTGATGCTAATACTTTATTTTCTCCCTGACACAAAGCCAGCAATGTTCCAGATAGCAGCTATTACCTTCAGCCTGGATTCCCCAACAGATGTGACTTAGAACAGAGACACAGCCAACTCAGAATGGATATATAGTTAAAATGAGGAATTAATTTGTTGTAAGCCACTTGCTTTGAGGCTGTTTGATACTACAGCATAATTTAGTCTAATTGTCTGACCCAAACTCCGTCCAATCAGCATTTGCTATGATTTGTTCAGTCCTGGAAGCAGTTTCCCACCCACATCAGTCCACCATCTACAAACTAACCTGTTTACGTTTGATGTTAGATAGAAAATAAAACCCTAGTCTTACAATTAATGACAAGACCATCATAATCTAGATGACTTCATTTGTGATGTCAAAGAGATCAGAGATTAATGTTTATCTGTGTATATTCATAGCCGGCTAATCTCTGCAAGAAATTGTTTTGTGATTATTGGTATTATTGTGTTAAGTAGGTAAAATAATGAGCTCAGGTTATTATATGTTCTTAAATATATGAAAAAAGTATTAGAATACTGAATAATAGCAAGTGAACTTTAACAGCAATAAATATTATCACTCAAGTTTTCATCCTTTCGTACAAGCACAGTGATAGCCCGTTAAAATGAGTAATGTGCTATTTCTCTTTAAGTCAAGAATGCCAGCATTAGTTGTGCATAACCAAACCTAAAATGCAATAAAAAAAAAATAAAAAATAAAAAAAAATAAAAAAAAAAATAAAAAAAATAAAGTAGTGCTTTGTATTAGTCAAGACAGACTAGGTAACTAACAACCTCAAAATCTCAGTGGCTTAGCATCTCTAACTTATTTCTGGTTCATGCAACGAACGTGTGCTATCGGTTAAGTCAGTTGTTCTTTTGGGCAGTTGTTCTCTGTGTAGCAACATAGCAATCTACCCTGTTTGAATTTTACTGCTCCACCCTCTCAACAAATAATTTTCATGATTAGAACTGAAGAAATATAGACTAGAGAATGTTGCTCCGGGGGCTTTTCATTGCCTCCACCTGGAATGGATACATTTCACTGGCCAGTTGGTCACCTGGCCTTACCTAAAGCTATGCAAGCTAGCTCAGTGGGCTCAGAAAGAAAAGGGATATTGATGAGCAGCAGTAATGTCTACCACATGCTCCTTTCATGTTTTAAATCATATGAAACAGACAGCCTATTAAGGGATAGTTACATTGATGGAAATGGAAAAAGAGAAAGTTTGCACACAAAAAATTTAATTCTAGGGTCATTGAATCCCCATCTGTATGTAAAATAAAATAATAAAAGAAGTGTTTTATCATCAGTGGAGTAAGATTCCACCAAATTATTATAGTACCATCTCCCACTACTGTATTTCTCTCAATAGAAAAGTAGGATCTACATCATTGGAGGAATAGAATTGGTAATAATAACAATAACAATAACAGTAACAATAACATTGTTAGCTAGCATTTATTGAGGGCTTATGCTGTGTTAGGCATTATTTAAAGAGCTTTACAGAAACTATTTTATGTAAAATATCCTACTCAGACAAGATCTAGAAAACTTACTACTGACCTGGAAAGGTATATTTCAAATCTTTTAACAATAACTAATAAAGTCAAAATTGCTTAAAGAAAACATGAATGATAATGACTGAAACCAAAGAATGTCTGATCTTAATGACAATATTTTATTCTATATAGCAGTTTTCATATTTCTTTACATTTTCTTATGATTTGGCAGCAGTTCAAAGATAACATATGTGCATTCCAGTGCTCCAAGTATTTTTGAGTCTGTGCTAACATAAAATGTGCTTTCACCTCACCAACTTTGTGCTATAATACCAACTGGGGGAATATTCTCATGTATGTCAATCAGACATAGGGTAGACACTAGAAATCTTAATCTTGTTTTAGGTCGGCATGTGGGTGGGTTGGGGGGGGAGAAATTAAACAAAGAAATTAGAAGACTGTCTAAGTCCTTATGAAAAATAAGGGAAGAGCCATACAAAACTCAGTACAGTAATGTGGAGAAGAATGTGATAAGGAGGACACACAAGTACCTGTAAAAGATATTGATAAACTTTTACTTTGTAAGCTGGGTATGGGGCATATAGATATTTATTATTTTAAAATGCATACATGCTATACACATTTGCATAGTATAATTTCACACATAGAAGAAAAATTTATTGGGGCAAAAACCTATACAAACACTAAACCACAGCTATATTTGATTCCTCAAATCACCTTATACATTTATTTTTGCAATGGTGAACAAAAGACTTCAGGGGGAAGGTGATAATTCAAAAAATAATAATTTGAGGCAATAATGACAATTTTCATTGACAGGTAGTTACACACAGTGGTAATGTGTCAAAATTAATTGGGTTTGAATTAACAGTCATTCCCCAAAACTAAACTATCAGGTACAGATTTTATGAGTGAAAGCACTCTTAAGACTTCTAACTTGTCTCCCTGTGTTTTCTGGCGTCCGTTAGATATATCCCAAACACTTATGCCACAGCATCTAGGTATATGCAGATCTGATGTCCAATTCCTGCTTAACATCCTTCAAGGTCACTTGAATTTCCGAGGAATGGTATCAGGGCCCTTACTTACTTTCATTTTAAGGTTCACTTTCCTCTACTCTCATCATGTGATAAAAAGTATACTCAGCCACATGCAGTCCCTCTCCCTTGTTTTTCTCTTTTCACCTTCCTGCTATTCACATGCTGGACTCTTTCTCAGGTATGTCCTTCTCCACCTTATCTGCCTGGCAAACTGCTACTCATTGTTTAAAATTCAGCTCAAATCCTTACCTCTTCTTAGAATTCTCCTTACTTTTCTAAGTGGATATCAATACTTGCTCCTTAAGGTCGCCCAGCCCTTGCCTGTACCTCCGTAGCTGCACTTAATGCATTTTGTTTGAATCTGTCTCTCCCACTGGCATGGGAGCAAAAGGAGAGTTAAGCCCTATTTTATTCATGTTTGTAAACTTAGGGTTTAGAATAGTTACTGAAACATACTGGGCACTTAATAAACGTTTATTAAATGAATGACAACAAACAGATGTAGATAAGAACTTTTAGAGCTAAATGTGCAGAATCTCCAATATAACTGAATCTGGTGTCCCTCAAGTTTGATTGAATAATCAGCAAGTGAGTCTCATTATTTCTTCCTTAACATGATAATGATCTTCTACTTATATCTCACCTATAACTTATATAATGGTTTACATGGATTTCATGTGTCAAGAATCAGACACTAAATTGGTGCTTTACATGAACTCTCTCTAGTCTTCACATCAGTCCTTCTAAAATGAATAGTGTTATCCCCCATTTCATGGAGAAAACCTGAAGCTCAGAATAATTAAGTAACTTATCCAAAACAAGATAGCTAAAAATTGGTAGATTCAACCTCCAACTATGCTCCAGATGAGTATATTATAATTCTACTGGACAAGAAAAGTCATCAGGGATTATACAGGTATGATGATTTTTCAATCTGCAATAACATAAACCACTTGCAAGCCTGGGTGATTTATTCCCAGATAACATATTCTGGGACTACAGATTTCCCCAAGGGCATGCTCCTACATCCATGATGGAAGTATGTGAAGACCTTGAATCCAGAGGCAGGAAGATCCTCTCCCTTTAATATTAAAGCCTGCATTTCTGAACTATGGGAAAGGAAAAAAAGTTTTAGTAACTCATTTTGAGAATTTTCATTTATATAGTCTGGGCAAACACTTCCATTTTGGTCATGAATATTTGCTGTCATTTCCCTTAAGAATAACAAAAGTCTAAAGCTTCTGGCTTTCTAGTCACATGTCAGTAAGTAAAACAAAATAGCCTAATTTTGTCTAGTTTAATCCCTACCTTGGAAATTCAGATCCATAACTTTATCATTTTTTAAAGTAAAATTGTTTCACAATCATATCTAGATCATTCCATTTCTAATAAAATATTTGATTACTCCTGACAATTCAGAAAGGTCTGTGAGACTTTGCTTTTTACTTGTGTAAATCATTTATTTAAACTTTGGCCTTATTTTCCTTTGCTAAAGTAAAAAGGAACAACTTATCTTTGTGTTTTTAATGGGTAGTCTTTTGTTTGTTGACTGGAATTATCAAATCAATTGACTGGTTTACTGAATGTTGGTGACTTATAAAACATTGTGCTTTAAATGCATAATTAAAAGTTACACACAAGAAAGATGTCCAAGACAAATCTCCATAACTGAAATAGAAGACCTGTCTATAACTTTTGAGAGTATAAATCCAGTAAAAGGCAATGTGCACCAATGTGGCTATATTCATGCATGAAGTGCTTAATGAAGTAAGCTATTTCTAGTACAAATAATTTCCTTTGTTTTCATCATCTTGCCTAGTGCATTGTAGCAGGCTACAGAATAGCGTACGTTTTATCCTGAACTACAATCAGACAGTTCATAAAACTAATGGAAATGAAGCTTTTGTTGTTTGAAGTGGTCAAATTTCCATTTTCAAACACATCACAGCTTATAACCACTGATGGCATTTGGGTCTGCTTTTGAGTTTTAGGATAATAGCATATTATAGAGAAAATCTACTAATTTTTTGTCAGTTGAACAATAAGAGAAAAAGGCCCATTATCTGCCTGGAAGAAAAGCAAACCCACATGGTATTTTTAAATGAAAAATATATATTTGTTTGTAGCTATGTGCTATTTGTAAATTTAAGATCATTAGTCCTGCTTAGAGACCAGAGGGTTTGTACAAGCCGGTAAAAATCTGTCTTCTCCTACTTTTAAATCTATTTTAGAAGTAAAGGAATCTTTTAAACAGTAGTGTGAGAGAGCACTTTTTCTTCCTATTTCAGTGGTCTGTGATCCAAAAAATCTAAGTGGTTATTTAGAGCAATCCAACCTGAATGTATATGTGTTGTTACATATCTTTGTCTTTCTAATAATTTCCCTTCTGAATATTACTTGCACCTATCTTTCTCTGTATGTAATTGAAAACCCCAAAGACCCTACTTTAACTCAAATCCCACTTCTCCTTGGAGTACTTCACCTCCTGAGCCTCCTAACCCAGTAATCTCATTTATTCAACAAATATTTTGGAAGAGCCAGCTTAGAGATTGTCCTCCGTAACCTCCACACAAATTAGGAAAAATTTGCTACAAGATTCCTAACATATTTAACTATTGGTTAAATCCTTTCAACTATGGGGGACTCATTACTTTATGAAGCATCAGTTCCTAAAACATCTTCCCCATAGATAGGCTAAAATCTACCTGCCTGTAATCTTTACATATAAGTCTCCATTCTGCTTCTTAAGAACAGACTGAAGTAATTAAATCACTCTTTCAAGTAACGGTCCTTCAAAAAGTTGATGAAAGGTGTCATGTTACACTCCTGCATTAGCTCCAAGTCAAAATAGAAGACCTGTCTTCCATGCCCAGTTTCTTCCATCAATCTCCATTAGGTACACATTCTAATCACTTCAGAATTTTTATCTTCTTCCACATACACTACAGGTAAGTGATATTCCTTTTAAAAATATCACTCTAATAATTTTCTGTATTTTGATATTAGTGGTGTTAACGGGATTTGCACACTTACCAAAACATCAAACTACATTCAAAATGTGTGAATTTTTATGAAATATAAATGATACCTCAGTGAAAAAAATACTGCGGTAAAAATGTTCACCTGAATGGAACACAGTACCCCAGAAGTTGTCTAATTAGAAAATAATGCACCAAAGCTCCCACTTGTCTGTTTCTGGACACTATTTTTCTTTTTTAATATTTCAGCCACAATAATACTGGTTCATAGTAGATATACAGTCAAGGAAAATTGCAGGGATCTTCTACCATTTGTGGGAAATTATACACAATTAATTTTATAGGAGAAACATAAGTCTAAACATACATTCTAGATATATTTCTTTTTAACTTTTATGTATTTTCAATATTCATTCATTCACTCAGTATGCGTTTATTGAACCTATATTATAAGCCAAGGTAAACAAAAGACTTATATGGCCTGACCTCTTGCAGGGAATTAGTGTGAAACAAAAGCAAGAGAACAAACAAAATAATTACCATTTGTATTAATGTAATGGGGGATGGGTGCTGAGATAGAGAATAGCTTGAGAAGATGGGTAGACAAATCCAATTTAAAGAGAAAGTTTAAGGAAGACAACATAAAGGAATTGCACTTTATTTACAACTTTAAGGTTACATTACAAGCAGCAATGAGGAGGAGATGTGGAAAAATCATAATGTAGGCCAGGAAAACAGAACTTAGCTTGTTTGAGGAAAAAACTGAAGGCCAGAAGTGTAAGGGTAACATGGAAGACATGAGCAAGAAATACAGGAAAAGAGTTAGGCTGTACTAAATTATGTAGGCGATCATAAGGGAAAGGATATTTTTTCCCATATGCTTTAAGAAGCCGTTATCAGATTTTTCAATAGAATGATATCATCCAAATGTAAATTCTATAAAAAATCACATCATGTAATGTGTACATAATAGATTCGATGTTGATAAGAGGAGAAATGAAAACACATCAATACATATATAGAATATAGAACAGGGTTAGTCTTGGAACACAATACTTAAGACCTCCACTTAGATCAAGATGTGTTATCTCCTTTTAAATAGCATTGTTAAGCCTAAGATCTCAAAAGTGTAATGCACACACTTTTTGAGCGTGCAAAATGATCCTTTGAGATAAGAAAAGAATAATATGAAATTTCTATTTATATTAATTTATCCCTTAAAATAGTCTGAGATATTTTTTGCCTACTTCATAATATGCATGTTGTACTACCTTTCATCCTTATGTGTATTATATTTAAGCACGTGTATAATAAGGGGAGCGCTTTAAAAGTTATGCTGATATAAATTTAACCAGCTGATATTCCATTTAAACTATCATCCATCCTGTGTGTGTGTGTGTGTGTGTGTGTGTGTGTTTTATCTCTTGTCCATAAGTCTGTGTCACACATATTTGCTTGAGCTTCTCTCTCTCAAGCAATATGACTATATGGCTTTAGATGACTTTACACATTTCTGTTAGTAGTAATAATTCTAGATTCCACTCTGTTTTGTATTTAAACTCTTTAGGAAGGAAAGAAATGATTATTAAGTATTTCTGAAAAGTGAATGGTAATATAGTCATCTTTAAAATGAGAGAAACATTTAACAATTTTTAAAAATATTAGCCATAATTAAAAACATAATACGATTTATAATCACCCCAAAAAATCCACAATTAACAAAAAAACTTATGTGTAAACCTACAAAATAAACATCCATATGCTGCAAATTACATAATGCTGATGGAAGAAGATCTTAGTAAATGTAGAGATATGCCATGATCACAGGTTGGAATGCTCAACAAAGGAAAGGTGTCAGTTTTGCCTAAATTGATCTGTAGGTTTACTGCATGCAGGTCTTATCAAAATTCTAGCAAGATGCTAGCCAGTAGCATACCTCCTAGTAGAGTTAATATAAGTAGCACTCTTGCTTATCAAACAACTAGATATGAAGGCCTACTAGATAACTAATAATCAATATCATGTGGTATTGACAGAGGGGTAGACATACAGTTCAATGGAACAGAATAAAGAGCCCAGAAATAGACTAATATAAATACGCTAAACTGTTTTCAATCAAGGCGCTTAAGTAATCCAGTGGAGAAAAGTAAGACTTTTCAACAAATGGGGCTGGTACAACTGTGTATCAATAGTCAAGAAAATAAAACCCAACTTAAATCTCACATTTTATGTGAAAATTGACTCATAGTGGATTACAGATTTTAAACTTTAGAAAAAATTAAGAAAAAAATACTTCCAAAAAAAAGCAGGATAAAAATTTGTGGGACCTAGTCCAGGCAAAAGGTTTTTAGAATAACAATAAAAGCATAAATTATGAGATATAACAAATTGAATATTATCAAAATTAAAATCTTTGATATGTAAAAGCTCATGTGAAGATGAAAAGGCAGATTATAGACTGGGAGAAAATACATGTAAACCACATATCTGACCAAAAAAACCCAGTATCTGGAATATGCAAAAACTCTCAGAATTGAAATTTTTCTTTTTTTTTTGAGGGGAGAGAGGGAAAGAGAGAGAAGATGGAGAGAGATAAGGGGAGAGAGACCCTGAGAGAGGGAGAGAGAGAAAGAGGAGGGGAGAGAATGAGAGAGAAAGAGAGAGAAGAGAGAGGGGGAGAGAAAGGAGGGGGTGGAGAGAAAGTGAAGGGGCGATAGAGAGAGGGGAGAGAGAGAGAGAGAGAGAGGGAGGAAGAGAGAGAAGACAGAAGGGGGAGAGAGACCCTGAGAGAGGGAGAGAGAGAAAAAGAAAGAGGAGGAGGGAGAATGAGAGTGGGAGGGGAGAGAGAGCAGGGGGTAGAGAGAAGGGGGAGAGAGAGAGAAACTGAAAAAATTTTAAAAATTAATTATAAATTAGGAAAAAGGTATGAAAAGATATTTTCCTAAAAGGATAGACAAATGTAAAACAAGCACATGAAAGATGTTCAACATAATTAGTCATCAGAAAAATGAAAATCATAAACCACAGTAGATATTACTATACATCTATTAGAGTAATTTGGGAAAAAAATAGTAATAGGACCAAATGTTGAGAATTTAAAGAAACTGGACCACTTAAACATTGGTGGTGGGAATGCAAAATGGTACAGCTGTTCTTTTTTTGTTCTTTGTTTGTCGGTTTGTTTGTTTTAGACAGGGTTTCACTCTGTTGAGTGCAGGCTAGAGTGAAGTGGCACAATCACGGCTCACTGCAGGCTCAACTTCCTGGGTTCAAGAGATCCTCCTGCCTCAGCCTCTGGAGTAGCTGGGACTACAAGCATGTGCCACTGTGGCCAACCAAACACAGCCATTCTTAAAAACAGTTGGGCTGGGCATGGTGGCTCACACTAGAATTCCATAACCTGTGAAATTTTTCTTCAAAAGTGAAGAGGGGCCAGGTACAGTGGCTCATGCTTGTAATCCCAGCATTTTGGGAGGCCGAGTTGGGTGGAATACCTGAGGTCAGGAGTTCGAGAACAGCCCGGCCAACATGGAGAAACCCCATCTCTACTAAAAATACAAAAAAATAGCTGGGTGTGGTGGCGGGCACCTGTAATCCCAGCTACTTGGGAGGCTGAGGCAAGAGAATTGCTTGAACCCAGAAGGCAGAGGTTGCAGTGGGTAGAGATTGCACCACTTCATTCCAGCCTCGGTGACAAAGTGAGACTTCATCCCCCCGCCAAAAAAAATAATTAGGCAATTTCTTATAAAACTAAACACGTAACTACCATATGACTCAACAATTGAACATTTGTGTATTTGTCTCAAAAGAGATGAAAACGTATGTTCACACAAAAACCTATACACAAATGTTCACAGCAGTTTATTTGTAACAGCTAAAAAATGAAAAACCCCAGACATACTCTCTTGAGTGAATGGTTAAACAAACTGTGGGTGCATCTATACAATGGAAGACTACTCAGGAATAAAAACAAACCATTGATACACACAACTTAGATACATCTCCAGGAATTAGGCTGAGTGAAAAGTGCCAATCCCTAAACATTAAATATTTTTATGATTTTATTTAGGCAGTCATTCTTTAGTATCTGCAGATTGGTTCTAAGATTCCCAGGGATACCAAAATCCACACATGCTCAAGTCCCATATATAAAATGGAATAGTATTTGCATATAACCTACACAGTCCTCTTGTATATATTACATTATTTCTAGATTACTTATAATATGATATAAATGCAATGCAAATATTTCTTA
Organism: Ateles fusciceps; assembly: GCA_036589455.1. Lineage (NCBI taxonomy): Eukaryota > Metazoa > Chordata > Mammalia > Primates > Atelidae > Ateles > Ateles fusciceps. Next base: position 6,896,661 of record JAZHEH010001266.1, on the reverse strand, counting down.
ATTTGTATTTTAAAATTTGTAATTTTTATTATTATTTTTTTTTATTTTTCTGAGTCTTTTTGATTAGTGGTGGGTTGAATTTGTGAATGTGGAACTCATAGAGAGAGCCAAATGTATAACATGTTCAAAATGGCAAGATAGCAAAAGGATGGGGAAGGAAGTTGGTGTGGCAACACGAGAGATACTTTTCATGTTGGGAGCTGTTCTGTATCTTTATCAATGTCAACATTTTAGTTATTATCTAATACTATTACATTATAGTGTTGTAAGATGTAAGCATTGGGGGAAAACTAGTATAAGGTATGGGTGATCTCTATCATTTCTTCCAATTGCATGTGAATCTATGAATTTCTCAAATTAAAAAGTTGAAGAAAATATATTAATATGATTCAATTAATATATAATTAGTATTATCTTTTTAAAATAGTGCATTCACCCCAATCTTTAAAATATATTAGTTATGTGGGAATTTCTAAAGAAAGAGTTGGCAATCAAAATAAAATGTTTAAATATATAGGTGTGTGTGTGTCTGTGTGTGTGTGTGTGCATGTATATATGTAAAAAAACACATTTTGGGAGGGGGAGCAGGGCATCAATAAAGCCCACTTTCATGCCTTCCATAAGGCTCATTTAAGCTTATTTTCCCATATGAGAAGTATGACAGAATGGAAAATATTCTGCCCAGAACTTACCTAAATTTCTTCCAATAGTTAAAACATTAAGAAAGATGTAATACAAACTCTTAAATCCAGAATTTCAAATAAATTATTTTAAATTATTAAAATAATTATCTTGGCCAGGCATGGTGGCTCACACCTGTAATCCCAGCATTTTGGGTGGCTGTGGCAGTTGAATCACAATGTCAGGAGTTCGAGACCAGCCTGGCTAAGATGGTGAAACCCCGTCTCTACTGAAAATACAAAAATTAGCCTGGCTGAGTGGCGGGTGCCTGTAATCCCAGCTACTTGGGAGGCTGAGGCAAGAGAATTGCTTGAACTCAGGGAGGCGGAGGCTGCAGTGAGTCAAGATTGCATCACTGCACTCTAGCCTGGGCAACAGAGCAAGACTCCATCTCAAAAAATAATAATACAACTATTATTATTATCTTTAATATAATACATACTTCCTAGTAGAGTTAATATAAGTAGCACTCTTGCTTATATGTATTTTCTCCTACATGGAATTTTACAGGTGATTGAATCTCCTGCCCATCTTGTATTCTAATGACTAATTCATAAAAGTTTAATCATTTCAATAAATTCAGAAGCAGAAATGAGGCTCATGAGCCATGCACATATATGGACTTTAGAATTGCCATTTAGCACCATAATTATAACAACATAAATAACATACACAGAAAAAAGTAACTGGAAAGAAATTCTTGCCATGTGGTTAGTGGTAATATTAGGATGAGCATGGCATATATATGGCACTCCTTTGTGTATCACAGCAGACTTTATCAATCAATTATAAATACTGTAGCCAAATAACCTTTCTCAATCCTCTGTGCTAGAGTCATTACAAACATGTTAAATTTAGCAATCAAATTAAAATGTTTTCCATTCCTTTGTGAGAAACTGTGTTATGAATTGTTTTTCCAATTTTCTATATTCTGTGTGTGTGTGTGTGTGTGTGTATGTGTGTGTGTGTGTGTGTGAGAGAGTGACTGAGTCTTGCTCTGTTGTCCAGGCTAGAGTGTTAGTGGCATGATCTCGGCTCACTGGAAACCTCTGTCTCCCAGGTTAAAGTGATTCTCCTGCCTCAGCCTCCTGAGTAGCTGGGATCACAGGTGGGTACCACCATGCTCAGCTAATTATATAAAATTTTAAGCTAGTATCAAAACTATCCAAAAGAAATAAATTCTTTATTCCAAAAAGACTTGCCTAATGGGAATTTTTTGCTATCAAAATTAAGAGAATAAAATACTTGAACTTTTTATGAGAAAATAATTCCAAATATTAGGGAAGTGTCAGAATTGTTTCATAAACTAAAAATATGACAAAGATTTGTATGTTTGGAGATGAGAAGTCAAGTGATTTTTTTTTTAGGATTTTTATTTTTATTTTTTAATTTAAAAATAAAAATTGTATATATTTATGGTGTATAGCATGATGTTTTTATATATGTCTGTATTGTAGAATGATTAAATCAAGCTAATTAACATATTCACTACCTCACATATTATTTTTTTTTTCTGGTGAGAATATTTGAAATCTATTGCCTGTTAGTAATTTTCAAGTATACAGTACTTATTATTAATTGCATTGTATATATTATTATTAATAACAATAACTGTTATTAAGTATAACCACCATATTGTTCAATACATCTCCTGAGCTTGCTCTTCCTAACAGAGGCTAAGTGTCCTTTTACCAACATCTCTTCACTCTCCTATTTCCTCTTGCCCCTGGTAACCACCATTTCACTCTCTGCTTCTATGAGTTTGACTTTTTCAGATTGCACATATAATTGAGATCATGCAGTATTTGTCATTATGCAGTGAGAATTAGCTGTCCATTGATCGGTACTTTGTGTATTTTATTAATAAACATTCGCCAGGTGACACTGAATTAGTCAGTTCTTAAGGAACAAAATAAAGTTAAGTATACAAATGAGGCTATTTTGAAGAAGAATATGAATAAGAGAAAGTATCATGTGGTGAATTCTTTTATCCCTCTCCTCTTTCTTCCAGCCAGTACCTCTTGACCCTGACAGAACTTGAAACCTTGATTAGTACCTTGAGGATTGAGGGCACTATTTGGTGGCAAAAAAAATCAGACTGCCATGCCCTTCCCACCACAAGTGCCAGTGCTTGTCAGCCTGATAAAATACAGGTTGGAAAATGATGTAGTATTAAATGAAATTGAAAATTTTTATAACTTTTTGGGACTGGACCTTTTCAATTAGTGGATGGAGCTTAAAGAAGTGATAGAGAGCTTTTTTGTGTGCTTCAAGATAAGAGGAAATCATGAGGCCTGATGGTTGCTTCATCAAGAGGCAAGGTGAGAATTATCTTCTCAAAGGATTTAAAAAACCAGTGAGATAACTAAATAGAGTTGATTTTGTGGTTACTCTCATGGCATTCTGCTTATTCATTATGCTAATGACCCAACCATTTGCTAGTAAGACTACATAGAATGTATTTGCACATCATAAAATTTAGAAAGCTGGTTCCCCACTAAAACTGACCTTCGAAATAGTTCATAGCTGTTGAACTATTTCAACACCTATCCCAGTGCTGTGATTGTATATCTCACGGTGTCCCTGTTGAGCCCAAGGGCACACAGGTGGTATGGAAGCACAGGCGGTGCGTATTTTACCCAAACAATCTGAATCAAGCAACTATGCTTGAGACGTTAAACTGTCTTCTAAAACTCTAAAATCTCAAATTTTAAGGAAAGGATACATTTCAATTATGACATGCCTTATTTTAACGATATAATATTATAAGACTTCCTATCCAACCATTGTATTCACTATCCTAATTAAAAATAAATATTATTCTTTAGTACACATGCATGTAGAAAAAAGGAGTTCATTTCAGTGAGGTCACAGAACAGACACAAGCAATCAAGTAAACAACAACAATAACCACCCTTTTGGTTGTGGTTTTGTGGAAAATAATGTTAAGATCTCAGATTAATCAACTTTGAGACTTCTAGACATGAGAGTACCTTTTCTTAATGGATACAAGAAAAGGCTTCAGGTATAAATAACAGATTTAGAGGAGTTCAAATGAGGTTCACTAACACCACCTCTTGTAAGCTTTAATAATACACAGGCTAGAATTATTTAATGAAACCTAAAGCAGTATCATTAGAGTCCTGGAGACACCTAAGTCTTGAACTCAAAGTTGGAAGAACAGAAATCTGTTATTAATCTCCTTATTTATTTAGAATGTGTGAAAACTGATAGCTGAATAAAAAATATTTAACAGCTAAATTCCTTTAAAAAAAAAAAGACTCTTAATGTGAAATTACAAACAGGAAAAAAAAAATGTTCAAAAGGTTACAAAAATTGATGTATGTAAAAATGTCCATCTAAAAATGACACAACCTCAAGAAGTTGCTATTTTTTTTAACAAGTATGTTCCAAAAGAATATGGCCACATTTCAGAGAGACATTTCTTCTCCCAACACCATGACAAGTGTTGATATCACTAAAAGGATTCTGAAAATGAATTCAAAGCAACATAATTTTTTTTTAATGTTGGAGAAAGCAAAATGACTGGTATGGTATGTCTTGTAAAGACCTTAGTTTTTATAGACTCAACTCAGTTCTCTTAATACTCAGAAAAGAGCTATTTGGATTGTTACATGGATCTTTCTCACAAACTTTTTTTAAGCACTCAATTTCACACACAGATGCACTTAGACATACACACAAACTTTTATATTTTTAAAAGTGAGCAAGTGAATTTATTCACGGTTTCACGTCTTTTTATTCCTTACAGTATATTTTGATCTTTGCTAAATAATATGAAAACAATTATTTGTAGCTAATGCTCTTATAAAGAGAGTTAGTAAAAATTTCTGCAAGTACCATCTAAGCTCAGGGTGATTTTTCCAAATGGTCTGTAAATTCTCTGTAAATTAAGCACTGGCATTTCACTTCCCTTCTGCTAATCACGTCAAGCTACCTAATTCCTAACTGTAAAATCAAATGTCTTACTGACTTTCCCCTAGCTGAGTCTTCTGGAATAGGCGCTTATATTAAGGTTTCAATGGCTATGCTTTAAATGAACCCGTTTCACTGGCAGGTGCCTGCTGGTTTCTAGGTTTTAAACGGTACCATTACTATCATTTATAAGGATAACATCACATTAAGCATGTATGAATAATTTAAAATTGAGTAGCATTCAGTTTCACAGTCTGTCTGGCACGAAGGTTTGAAAGTGCAAGGTCTTTATTTTATTACAAAACACTGGCTGTCTGGGTAAAAGGAGATGAAAAGTTACTAATTTCAGGCTTTACTTCAAACCCTTTAATCTTGCAAATAAGTGCCTTCAGTGAGGACTTTGTTATCTCCTAAAGCCTACCCAGAATTGTTCATGCTCTTTGTCTTTTCCCAAGGTCTTTACCTTATCCTAGGTGAGCCAAATGAGACAAAAGGGAATCCACTGGAGGAAGTGATTATTTAATAGAGCTTTCCTTTCTAAACCCGAACTTGTGCTGTTGGCAAATATTATGAAACACGATCATTTCATTGCCATATATAATGTTATATAATTAAAATTCCATTCTGTGGTTGGGAACAGTGTGATAAACTGTTTGCGAATTGGTAATTCTATTTATTAAAAACAGAGGCATTAATTTTGACACATTGAATTATAACACAGACAAACAGATCTTGTGTTTTAATTAAATGCTCTATTTGATGAGCTTTTTTACTCTAAGATTTAATACCAGATCCTACAATTCATATGGTATAGAGCAGGGGACAATCGCAGCAGGGAATATAGAGAAAAGCTCTGCTGGGATTCAAGAGGCACGGAGCAGAGCTCCTTGGACCGCTCCCTAAAGCATCCCTTCTTTGTGTCAGGCCCAGTACCATTAGCTGGTTTGTTAAGGCCTCTTCGAGCTCCTTTTTTCTTCCAAAGCTCCAGCAAGGCTTCCAGTCCGGTAATGCATTCCTTATTTTCTAATCATGAAGCAGAACTGAATATTTTTAAAATAAATAAATAACAACCAAACTGCTTTGAGCTTTCTTTCACATTAAGCTACATTTAATATTCATTTCACATTTTTTTCTATTAATTAAAAGTAAACCGTGTATTGTATGGTACATTATCCCTCTAACAGCCCCATGCGGAGATCATGAAGTGGAAGACTAATGGTGTAGACTTTAGCATTTAGTTTTAACCAGAATAATTTACATATCTGTGAGAAGAGTCCAAGGCATGTGTAAATAAGCAGAACTCTCAGATATCAAGACCCTTGTTCAGTTTACTATGGACTGCCGAGCTATAGGCTGTGTATTTATTCCATCAGTCAGGTAATTTAATGAGACTTACACAGCATCTATTCCTGTGGAAGAGACAAAAGTTATTATTAAGGAGAGGCATGTGGCAGTAAGAAAAATGTGTTTGCTTGTTTTATTTTATTCTATTACCCCAAGTAGCAAAGGTGATCCTATTCAATGTTCATTAAAGTTTACCTTTACAATTTATCAAAGGGGACCCACATCAACAGTTTTTTGCTGAGATTTCAAAATTGGAAACATTAAAATTTGATATAAAATGCCAGATATTTAGGGAGACTTTTCATTAGAAAAATAACTCCATGGCTTTAATCTATGGATTTTTATTAATGTACAACTCTATGAAGTAAACAGAAGAAAGTACATTAAAGAAAAGTCATCAACTCTGAAAGGGCATATTAACTTCCAATTACCAGACTTTTGGACCAGTTTTCAGGGAGGAAAAATGTTGCTTAAAGAACTGGCAAATTTAAATAAAGGATTACAAAACCTTAATTTCCAGAGTTACACTGTTTCATAACAGTGTTAAGCAGTCACTAGAAGACAGATTATTTTAAGAAAGAGCTCTGTTTCTTTGATAAAATTTGAATGAATGATGTCAGGCTTTAGTAGTCAAACTGATTTAAGTAATAAGATCTTAAAATATGACTTGTATAAAATGGTTTTCTTTTTTCGAAAATCAATATAAAGGCTACAAAATTCAATGAGGTCTATGACTATATAATGCCAAGCATCCCTAAGAAAAGTGAAAAACACAATTGCCAAAGCTGTTTCCAAATACTCATAATTTTTGGCATCCATGTGGCCAAACAGAAATGAAGAACAGAAGTAAGTTACATCCTAATGATAATTCTTTTTTACTGAGATATTCAGATAATTGCAAAGGCTGCATATATAATTCAAATTAGTTGGATATCTGTCTTAAATCTTCATTCTGTTTTACCAAAATGGAAATCAGTATTAAAATATTTAGAGTTGGTTGAACTGATGCTGTTCCTTTAAGAACCATCACAATCTTTTGTAACCCAAACCAACAGTATGAAAGCACAAATGTTCAGACATAGACACTGCATTTTTACATGGCCTCTTAAGTGTTCACACTCCTACAAAGGCTGTCAGACCTGCTAAATGGCATAGCCAAATTTCTCCTGAATCTTTTTATAATACAATGATGCATAAGTGTAAATCAATGTAGCATTTGACTCTTCAAATACCACACCAAAAAATCCTTTAAATATGCAACTCAATCCATTGGATACATTGAAGCCAATTTCACAAAAATATCTGTAACTTTACATACCCTTTGCTTGTTATAACACACACATAACTCTTCCTGCACCAAACACTCATGTTAAAGTTCTCTACCTTTAGGGCAGGTCTACCTCACTCAATTCATAAACTTTGCTCTGATTAACTGAAAATAAGTCTATAGGGTCAATATTCTTGTAAATGCTAATAACAAAATTCTTCTGCTTTCATTATCAAATAATTTTTATTTCAAAGAATATGAAAAATAATTTATTTGTAAAACATTTATTATCTTATGAAAAATAAAACTGACAATGTAAGACAAGCTTAGAAAAAGTTTTTCATTTTTATGTATTTCTTGTTACACTATAATCTTTTGTTTTTGTCATTTTTTTCCTAAAGTTTGTGAGTTTCTTAAGCCAGAGTCTATAGTTTAGCTATCTCTCAGCACCATTTCAGTGCCTAGTGCATGGAACATCGTTTTTAAAAGCATCTGCATTGAATATTGAATGAGTAGAACTTTTCCAGGAGTCTCTGTAAGAATTTCAAGTAGTTTACCTGCTAGCTGGATTTTAGGTCTAAGAAGTAAAAGGCAAATTGCTTTGAATAAGAAAAGTTTTACATAAATAACTGAACACATATTTTTAATAACAGAGATGTTCATTCATTCTGAGAGATGATTAATTTCTTCTTCAAATATTGGTGGGCATGATAGATATGACACATATTTTTTGATTTTAACAAAAGAAGAATCAGTTCTTATTTTATTTCCACTTAGGTTTTATAAAGTATCTCAGTAGCTCACATTTAGACTGTCCATTTTATGTTTTTTAAGACACAATTTGGCATTTAAAAATATTGTACTTTCCTTACCTTCCAGTAAAGTGTGATAATATAGTCATATGTGTCAATTAAAAGATTGCTTGCTACATCATTTTCTGGCACAGGTTCAGTGGAGTTACCCAGCAAAGTGAATTTTGAAGCATTTGCCATTCTTTTATTACGTGTTTTTTTCTATATTTCTGCCTTTACATTTCTTTGGACATAAATTAAAGCAGTTATTTTCTATTAAATTGCTTGGCTAACCATTAGTGATTCTGGATTTTCAGTGTCTTTTTTCAGAATACACATGCACTTGACCATGTCCCTCCTTTACTGGTTTTGATTTTAAAATTCTGGCATGGGTTGGGTCCAGGGTGTCTCTAATATAGCATTTACTAAAATAATTCTAAATTTCCCTCATGCTTAAGAATGACCGTAGGCTTCCATGACATCAGGTTTCCAATGTCATATATGATATGAACATCCATTGTTGTTTTAATAGTATATGATAGACTTACATTATATGACTAGCCCACTAAAATGCAGGTACAAAGACTATTAATTTTCTGATATTTCAAAGCCAAACTGTTATAATAAAGCAACATATTTTAAGTACTGAATATTTGAAAATTCTTCAACTGAGATGCTTGGGTTTTTAATAATCTTTCACTTTACTTCCTGCTTCTTGATATTGACAGACATACATAAATATATTTTAAAATATATTTAATTCCTCTTTAAATCACAAGTTTAAAAATGGTTCCAAACATATAAATGCACTGATAATATTATTGAAACATAAAAAGGAAAAAAAAATTCTCTTTTGTGTCACATGAAGAATTTTTATGATGGAATCATATGATTATATAGATACTGCTAGCTTGAGACAATAGGAACTGGAATGCTGTGGTCTGGAATCTCATTCTTTATATATTATAACAGCTTTCTGAGCACACATATTCACTTTCAGATTTTTAAGCAATTAGTTTGCAGATGTCACTAAATAAATGGCATTCATTCCTTAAGCAGGAACCATACCTGTTAACCATCTCAGCCTATTCTAGCTTTAAAGCTGGGCTTGATGTGCACAGCATGCTCAAAACTGTACTCACAGTTCAAATGAGCTGGATTACAGACCATGACCACTGAGACCCTCACATGACAAAGCCTTTGTGTAATTAATATGCAGGGTAAAATGCTCCCTGGACTGCTGCTAAAGCGATTTAAATCATGCACATAAAAAATGTAATCACAAATTTAGCATGGTGGACAGAGTAGTCACACTGGGCTTGATTGCATAGAAGGTTCCAAGTGTGTTTTAAATGTCCTTTAAGATTGAGATTAGGACTTGTACTTACAAGATGCATATTAATCTAAAACTCAACATTTTTCAGTGTGGGATCACAGTAGGAGAACATTATGGGCAATAGAGGTTCATTCTAATCCCAGTAGGTAATTACACTTTGAAATAATATTCTTTAATTAAATCTTGTTTGCAGTTGATTGATTTAAACACTAAATCTAAAACCCTAAATTTGAGTTTTTATCAATTTTTGATGCTTATTGCACACAACTTGGGCTTTAATTGATGTTTCTGAAGTTTTAAAGCCCTTGTCCACCATGTCGTGGCTTAGAATTCAGTATAATTAACAACATTATTCTTTAATACTCTTCATGACTTCTTCTGGAAACTCAATAAGTTTGAGCACTTTTTCAATATTAATATATAACTAAAAGGTTTTTAATATGTCACAATTCCAGTATTTACATACATGATTCTTCCATCACACCTTTAATAGACACATAATCTAATCCCCTCTCTGAAATATAGACAGAGGGTTCTATTTCCAAAATATTTACCACTTGCAAGTTTACAGCATAAAATTTGGGCTATAACTAATAACAGACAAGGTACAAAGAGAAGAAAAGGTTTCAAATTCCAGGGTTATTTGCATCTTTTCAAATTTAAAGTCACGTCATTAAGTGACAAGAAAGTTACCACTTTCAGGTATTCACAAAGGAAGTTTGTCCAATTATACACACACACACATGTGTGTGTGTGCGTATGTGTGTGTGTATATATAATCTTTTATGTTTATATCTTCGTTCTTACCACTTGGCAAAGCTTACCAAAACTCAATTAAAAGATTCATTGTGGCCATTTTAAGATTAATTTCTTTTATATTCAATGATCCATGTGACACCAAGTCTGTATTACAATTGCTAAAAGCAATACGTTTCACTGTCACCATTGTGAAAGAAGATTATTCTGGCAGGTAACATTAATATCTAACTGAATTTTAGTCTTGTAGATTTTGGAACTCTTACAATTTCTCATTCTTCTGACATAAGTGCTTTTTCTGAAAGAATGTTGTAAAAAATTTCATGTCTTGTGACCCACAGAATGGAACTTTGACATATGTCCTAATTTGGCGCATGATATTATCTGTCAGAGATGATCAAAGATCTTCATAATTTGTTGGCAAATTTGCAGATTACAATGAGCCCTTCTTAATAGGTATCCATATAACCAACTGTTTGTATAGTTTACAGATTTATATCCAGAAACACAAAATTAGGTCTGGAGGCCTAGGCATTGTGATTTAAAGACTCTGTTCACCAGTGTTTATATTTAAATTTAAATAAACAAGGACTGGCTTGGTTTCAGCTTCAGCAGTGCCATATAGCAGCATCTTGCAGATGTAACTCAGTAAATTACATTCATGATGCCATATTTAATAACTGAAAATTCACATTTTACTACAATTGCATTTGTCACTGCTGAAAAACAAACTAGTATGTGAAATGTTTTATTACAATGACTACATTCTTGTGAGAAATGATTAAGTCACTATAAGAGAAAAGTAAGGCCAAAAGACCTCATTCACCATAACGCAAATATTAATCACACATAAATAATACGGGTGTCTTACAGTAAGCCATATTCCCCTAAAATATAGATTACACATCCTAGGGGCAAATAGTAGCACAACAGACTTGAAATAAATCCCTCAAGCCATGGTGGCCAAAAGGAAATCATTTATGTTTTGACAGTTTAATATACTTTTTGTTTATGCATAACAGATGAAAATATTTACACCAATACAAGAGAGTGAAAGAAAAATTAAATCTGACTAATAGACCTGTTCAAAGTATGATTTTTAATTTCAAGGATTTTGTTATAACTACTGGAAATAATAAATATGCTTCCTACAATTCAACCATATCCATTCATTTTTAATTATTTTGCAGCAGCTAAAAAATAAACCAGTTTCTCAACTCAGAGACAACTTTCTCTGGTATGCACACATGCCCCAACTGAAGGAAAAGAGGGCTGACTGCCAACCTAGAACACTGCAGACTGAGATGAATGAACTCTAAGAGCAATGCACAGGAAATAGAGCTGGGAATGCTTCTGGGGGAGAGGGTCAGAAGGTTGGGCATGGGGGAGATCTATTTGTTGCAAATGCATCTCTTTTTGTACTAATTAACCTTTCAAACATATGTGTACATGTTACTTTTGCAATAACAAATCCTTAAAAGGTATAAATCCACAAAATAGGAGCTGATAATTCTCAGACATATATTTCATTTCTGTTTAAGCACGTATTTATTAGGCAATTGTCTCACTTGCAGCACTGGGTTTGGCAATAAAGAAAGGGTAGGAAATTGGGAATCAGGCAGCTCCTTGACTTTAAGATATTTAAAATTCATTGAGAAATTTATCTGATAAAATGAGGATCAAGAAAGAACATGTACAAACATGACATTATATGGTTTACACTAAAGCATTTCAGGAAAAAAAATTAACATATTTAAAACACTCAGGGAAGTGGGGATATAAGGAGACAATGAGGATGAGTAATTAGCCTTTGATAGGAACACAGATACTCCAGAAGATAAGAAGCCTCCAAGTTAAATTCTAGAGTTCTGAGATTGCTAAATGCATGAAGAAATTATTTGTAAAGAATTGAGAAGTAATGGAGAAGTTTCAAGATGGCTCACTAGATGCATCTGGCACCTACCTCTTCCATGGAGAGGAACAAAATAGTGAGTAGATAATCACAATAATTAACAGATCATCCAAGAACACTAAAATTCTACAGAGAAGTGATGGGAAGCACTGAAAGCAAAGAAGGAGAGGAAATCGAGGGAGCCTGTTCAGCAAGGATGAATTGGAGTCTAGAGAGGCTTCCTAATGCAGGGAAAGCATAACTGCAGGACTCCCAGTTGTCCACTTTCCCACCTGGATGCCTACAATCTGAGCCACAGGAGAGTACCTCAATCTCCATGGGCCCCAGAGACTAACATAGGTAGTTTCCTGGAAGCCGCACAAAGGCATTGCTCCAGAGAGAGTCCTTGCTAGGTCCCACAAACTCCCAATTGAGAGGCTAGTCCCTACCAGAGTACATCCTACCCTGTCCTCAGGGCCAAGGTGGGAATCATGGGATGCAGCCCTGACTGAAAACAGATTCCAAAGCCCACAATTGTCACTGCTGTGAATAACTGTAGAACCAATGCAAAAGTAAGGCATACACCCTCCAGGTGCCTGCCAATGGTTCACTGAAGCTGCTAGTACCATCCCAACTGACACCCATCCACATGTACCACCTGCAAGTCTAGAGACCAGCCTGCCCAACCCATCATAGCCACTATCAACAATGGTATGAACCACTTGGATCCCAGAAGTTTATCTCACTACTTCTAATGACATAGGCCATGCCATGCTTGCTGCCCAGGGGCTTGAGGACCTACCCATCTGCCAGACCAATTGCTGCCATTCCCAGCACCCAAGCAAGCTACCTGGAGGCCTTAAAATTGGCCTGCCTAGATTCACTAACATTAGTGCAAACATACAGTGCCCTGAAGTCCAAGACAGGCATGCACAGCCTACGGCTGCAACCACACTAGGGCCTGAAGACTGGTCCACCTGGCATTTCAGTTTCCAGCAAAACTCCACCACCACCTCTACTAATAATGGCACCCTAACTCACAGAAGCAATCACAGATCCAACTGACAAGTTTTTATACCCAAATAAATCATACAGAGACTGCACTACAGAATGCACCCACAATCAAAGCCAACACCATAGATGTATCTTCAGAAAAACATCCTCCCTTAGGATAGCATATTCCAAAAATTGAAAGAAATAACTGTTATACCAGATACAGATATTAATGTAAGAACACAGGAAACATTTTTAAAAATGTGAAACCTCCAAAAGAACACAATCCTTGTTTAAGAACAAATTCCAGTCAAAAACACGTTTATGAAATCCCTGAAAAAGAATCAAAATATTGAACTAAAGAAGTTCAGTGAGGCTAGGCGTGGTGGCTCACGCCTGTAATCCCAACATTTAGGGAAGTCAAGGAGGGTGGATCACCTAAAATCAGGAGTTTGAGACCACCCTGACCAACAATGGAGAAACCCTGTCCCTGCTAAATATACAAAATGATCTGAGTGTGGTGGCACGTGCCTGTAATCTTAGCTACTTGGGAGGCTAAGGCAGGGGAATCATTTGAAAAAAAAAAATTCAATTAGGTACAAGAGAATTCTGAAAAATAATAAAGAAATTAATCAATGGAACAATTTAGGATAGAATGAGAAATTTACTAACAAGACAGACCTCATGAAAAAGAACCAAACAGAAATTCTGGAAGTGAAGAATTCCTTGAAAGAAATGCAAAGTATACCTGAAAGCTTCAACAATAGACAAGCTCAAGCAGGAGAAAAAAAAAGTCTCAAAAATGAAGGACAGGTCTTTTGAAATAAACCAGCCAGATAACATAAAGAAAATTAAAGTTTAAAAGAACGAGTAAAGACTTTGTGATATCTGGAATGCCATAAAGCAACCAAGTTTCTAAATTTTTGATGTCCTAGAAGGTGAAGAGAAAAAGAAAAGGTTAGAACACCTATTAATGAAACAGTAGAAATATTTCTCAAGCCTAAAAAAAGATTTAGATATCCAGATACAAGAGGCTCAAAGATGCATGAATAGATAAAATTCAAAAAAGTCTTCTCAACAGCACATTATAGTTAAAATGTTAGATGTCTAAGGCAAAGAGAGAATTCTAACAACAGCAACAGAAAAGCATCTAGTCACTTACAAAAAAAAAATAGTGGATTTCTCAGCAGTAATCTTACAGACCAGGAAAGAATGGAATAATACATTCAAAGTATTAACAGAACAAAAAAAGCTGTGAGTCAAGGAGACTATACAGAGCAAAATTATTATTCAGTAATGAAGGAGAAATGAAAGTCTTTCCCAGACAAGTAAAAGCTGAAGACATTCATCATCACTAGACTGAAACTTCAAGAAATGTTTAAGGGAGTCCTATACTCAGAAGCAAAACAACAATGACTACCATCATGAAAACACAAAAATTTTAAAAAGCCTGTAATAGAACAAACACAAAAAGGAAGAGAAAAAATATCAAATGCTACCATTACAGAATACTACAAAACTGCAAAAATAAAAAATTAAAAAGAAACAAACAAACAAACAAAGGATATACAAAACTATCAGAAATCAATTAGTAAAATGACAAGAACAAGCCCTCAACATATCAATAATAACCTTGAATGTAAACAAATTAATCTTTTCATTTAAAATATATAAACTAATTGAATGAATTTTTTAAAAAGCCTGACCCAACTATATGCTGTCTTCAAGAAATTCTTCTTCCCTCTAGACACATATAAACTGAAAATAAAAGGATGGAAAAGATATTCTATGCAAACAGAAAACAAAATTAGGAGGAATAGCTATACCTATATCCAATGAAACATACCTAAATACAAAATTTCCCAACAATACTAGCAAACCAAATCAAACAGCACATCAAATCATAATAATAATAATTCACTATGATCAAGTGAGATTTATCCCAGAAATGCAAATCTTATCCAACAGTCCCAACATCAAAGACCAAAGATAAATAAATCCACAAAGATGAGGACAAACCAGCACACCAAGGCTGAAAATTCCAAGATCCAGAATGTCTCTTGTCCTCCAAAGGATCACAACTCCTCAGCAGCAAGGAAACAAAATTGGACAGAGAATGAGTTTGATAAATGGACAGAAGTACGCTTCAGAATGTGGGTAATAACAAACTCCTATGAGCTAAGGAGCATGTTCTAACCAAATGCAAGGAAGAGAAGAACCTTGAAAAAAGTTAGAGGAATTCCTAAGTAGAATAACCAGTTTAGAAAAGAATGTAAATGACCTGATGGAGCTGAGAAACAGCACAAGGGCTTCATGAAACATATACAAACATCAATAGCTGAATCGATCAAGCAGAAGAAAGGATATCAGAGATTGAAGATCAACTTAATGAATAAAGCACGAAGACAAGATTAGAGAAAAAAGGATGAAAAGAAATGAATAAAGCCTCCAAGAAATATGGGACTATGTGAAAGGACTAAACCTACATTTGACTAGTGCAACTGAAAGTGATGGGGAGAATGGAATCAAGTTGGAAAACACTCTTCAGGATATTATCAAGGAGAGCTTCCTCAACCTAGCAAGTCAGGCCAACATTCAAATTCAGGAAATACCAAGGACACCACAAAGATATTCTTCAGAAGAGCAACATCAAGACACATAATCATCAGAATCACCAAAGTTAAATGAAGAAAAAAATGTTAAGGGTAGCCAGAGAGAAAGGTTGAGTTACCCACAAAGGAAGTCCATCAGACCAATAGTAGATCTCACAGCAGGAACCCTACAAGCCAGAAAAGAATGGGGGCCAATATTCAACATTGTTAAAGAAAAGAATTTTCAAACCAGGACCTCATATGCAGCAAAACTAAATTTTATAAATGAAGTGGAATTAAAATATTTTACAGACAAGCAAATGCTGAGGGATTTTGTCACCGCCAGGCCTGCCTTACAAGAGCTCCCAAGGGAAGCACTAAATATTGAAAGGAAAAACTGGTTCCAGCCACTGCAAAAACATACCAAATTCTAAAGACCATTGGCACTATGAATAAACCGCATCAACTAATGGACAAAATAACCAGTTATCATCAGAATGACAGGATCAAATTAACACATGACAATATTAACCTTAAATGTAAATAGGCTAAATGCCTCAATTAAAAGACATAGACTGGCAAAACTGAAAAGAGTCAAGACCCATCATAAGCATTTCTATTTACCAATAATAGACAAACAGAGAGCCAAATCATGAGTGAACTCTCGTTCACAATTGCTACAAAAAGAATTAAATACCTAAGAATACAACTTACGAGAGATGTGAGAACTCTTCAAGGAGAACTACAAACACTTCTCAAGGAAATAAAAGATGACACAAACAAATGGCAAAACATTTCATGCTCATGGACATGAAGAATCAATATCATGAAAATGGCCATACTGCACAAAGTAATTTATAGATTCAGTGCTATCCCCATCAAACTACCATTGACTTTCTTTTCAGAATTAGAAAAAAAAACATTTTAAATGTCACATGGAACCAAAAAAGAGCCCATATAACCAAGACAATCCTAAGCAAAAAGAACAAAGCTGGAGGCATCACACTACATGACTTCAAACTATACTACAAGGCTACAGTAACCAAAACAGCATGGTACTGGTACTAAAACAGACATATAGACCAATCGAACAGAACAGAGGCCTCAGAAAACATACCACACATCTAACACACCACACATCTACAACCATCTGATGGTCAACAAACCTGACAAAAACAAGCAATGGGGAAAGGATTCCCTATTTAAAAGTGGTGTTGGGAAAACTGGCAAGCCATATGCAGAGAACTGAAACTGGACCCCCTCTTACACCCTATACAAAAATTAACTTAAGATGGATTAAATATTCATCTAGTAAGGAATTAATATCTGGAATACATAAGGAATTTAAAAAATAGCCTAAAACCAAATGATCACATCAAAAGTGGGCAAAGACATGAATATTTCTCAAAATAAATTTTCAAAAGAAGACATAAAATGATCATCAGGCATATGAGATAATGCTCAACATCACTAATCATCAGGCAAGTCCAAATCAAAACAACAGTTAGATATCATCTTACCTCAGTTAGAATGGCTATTACTAAAAAGACAAAATATAAAAGATCTTGGCAAGAATGTGAAGAAAAGGCAACTCTTCTGCATTGTGGGTAGAAATGTAAATCAGTATAGCCTGTATAGAAAACAGTATGGGAATTTCGCAAAAAAGTAAAAATATAACCACCATGTTATCTAGCAATCTCTCTATGTTGTTCCCTTATCCATAAGAAAAATAAATTAGTCTGTCAAGGGATACTAGCATTCACATGTTTATTGCAGCCCTATTATACAGCAAAGATATCTAATCAATTTAAGTATTCATAAATAGACGAATGAAGAAAATGTGGCATATATACACAATGGAATGCTATTCAGCCATAAAAAAGAATGAAATCATATTGCTTGCAGCAACATGGATGAAAACAAGAGGTCATTATGTTAAGAGAAATAAGCCAGAGATAGAAAGACACATTTTGCATGATCTCACTCATATGAGGGAGGTAAAGAAAGAAAAAGTCTCATGGAAGTAGAAAATAGAATGATAGATACTAGAGGCTGGAAACAGTTTGTGGGTGGGAGGGGAATGAAGAGAAGTTAATAAATGGGTACAAACATGTATTTCAATATAAAGTATAAGGTATAATATTCACTAGCAGAGCAGAGCAGAATAATTATAGTTAGTAACAATGTACAATAAGCTAAAAGTAGCTAGAAGACAGACAAATAGAAATGACAAATACTCAAGGGGATGGATACCCCAAAGACACTGACTTGATTATTACACATTCTATACAAGCATAAAATATCACATGTACACTATAAATGTGTGAAATATGTATCAGTAAAACAGTAAACTAATAAAAATTGAGCAATTTCTACTTCATAGAAAAAGATTTACAAATGGCCAATAAAAATGAAAAAAAGGTGTACAATGTTATTAAAATTTAGGAAAACATAAATGAAAACAACAATAAGAATTCTGAACACATTAAGTAATCAAAGCAAAAAAAAAAAAAAATGACCATGTAAAATGTCGGCAAGGATATAGAGCAACCGGACTCTCATACTTTACTCATATGGATATAAATAGTACAACCACCTTAAGAAACACATTGTTATGATGGTAAACAAACATCCCACACTCTCATTCAAGAATTTCAGTCCTAGTTATTTACCCAAGAGAAATTAAAACATATGTGCAAAAAAATACTTGCACAGGAATATTAATAGCCAACAACTGGGAAATAATCTGAAGACTCATCAACTAAAGAAAGAATAAACAAATTATAATATATTGATACATTGGATTACTTTTCAGCAATACATATGAATGACTCCTGAACATAGAAAAATACATTGCTATGTATATGTATATGTATTGTATGTATCCATTTGTGTATGTATATATACATTTATACATACATATACAATGTATGTATATGTGACTGAATCTCAAAAATATGTTGGGCAAACAAAACAGGAAGCATAAGAAAATCTATTGTATGGGTCTTTTTATCTGAAGTCCAAGAATAGGCAAAAGTAATCTGTGGTGATAAGTACAGATAGTGATCATTTCTTCAGGACTGGGAAAGAATGACTACAAAAGGGGATAAGGGAACTTTTGCAAATGACAGAAATGTTTTATGTCTTGCTTGTAGTAATGCTTATGCATGTGAACAAGCTGAACCAGTACTTAACAAAGTAAATGCATAACACATTTGCATTTTATTGTATAAGAAATATGCCTTAGTATAGAAAAAGAGAAAACAATGATTATTTTCCATTTATTTATTAAAATATTTTTGGGATAAAGTTACTATAATTACATACTTGATTTAAAATTTTTGACTTGCAATAATGAATGCAATTTATTTCTTCCCATCTGGGATCTTAAACTTCATTATTGTTTCTTTCCATGACAAAAGGAAACGATATAATACCTGGAGTATATTCAGCTCTTTAGCTGGCAAGGGACAAAGCTTTATTCAAAACACCTCAAGTAATAAGAATATATTGTGAACGTGCACATTGACCTAATTTTGAGAAAACCCAGAAAGAGTCATAGGTTAGACCTCTGGAATTTGGAACAGGTCAAAAATTGATGAACTCAAAGCATGTTTGGGAGCTAGTTAGCCTATCCCTGCTTCAACAGAAGAACAATGCCAATCTCTGTTTGTTATTGATTATTCTGCTTCTTCTGATCTAGCCACTACCAAGCCAGCTACCTCACATTCTAATGCTATATATCTTTTGCCTTCCACTTACACATATTTGCTCTCTCATAGCCTCTTAGTTGTTACTTCAACTTATTGAACTTTATTATTGCTAATAAAATAACTCCCCCTTTCTCCATATCTATTCAGCAAAATGTCTCCAAACAGAATATGCGAGTTGGCCTAAGTATTCCTAATCTGTGTTTCAACTATATAGTAACAGAAATTCAGGCTAAATTACCTCCCAGGCCATTCTACCAGACAGCCTATAGACCAGCTGCATTGAGGCTACTGTCCTTCCTTGAGTGAACCAGTCATGAAGTAAAGACAGGGTAAGGCGATGCCATCAGAGCAAGATGTGGGTTAAAAAACTAAATTCAGCTTTTCTCTCAACATTGGCTACTCATAAGCGGAGAAATGTCCTTTAGATGGTGCAATAATTGGTAAGAAATGGGATTGGCCTGTCTTGTATGTTGTTACTCCCAAATAATATAAAAACAAGTGAATTCCATGATAGTTTTGGGGAGGGTAAAGTTTAGGGGGAACTAGCAGGAAGGTACTACTCCTTGAAGTTGATACCTAATTTGCATTAAATAACCTAAAACAAAAAAATTGACAAAATCTGTATCAACGTTTTAGATGTTTTAATAGAAAACATTTACATGTGACCTTTGTACCAAAAAAATGTGATTTACCCTTAATCACAGAAAAAAGATAAGGTGACCTACTGCTTAATTGTCATTATTCAAATAAATTATCATTTTAGAAACTTACAAGTTAAAAAACTCCAAAAATCCATATTAAAATGATCAAGTAAAAGCATATTCTATTTTTCTTACTTGATTTGTTTTTAGTACTTGTTTCTGTCTTTCCTAATTGATTAGTTAGGAATTCTCTTCAAAAGTTATTTTCTTTCACCAATGTCTGCATCACCAGGACTTCTTTATTGTTTTGCCACCAAAGTGACCAACCAGTCAACATCACAGGCTCCACTGTCCCACCTATCAGTAGGAATGAAGCACCCTACGGCCTTTCCACAAAAGAGTCTTCAACTTACTCCACGGATTTGTCCTTCTTTTCACCCACTGCATTAATAAGAACTTTATTTCTCAATTATAGGTCCCAAATCACAGATTCTCCCTCCTTTCAATTATATTTGAATCAGCACACAAATATGCTAAATCTTATCTTTTAAAAAGAGGGAGGGAAGGGAGGAAAGAAGAAAGGAAGAAAAGAAGAGGAGGGGAGGATAGAGATGGGAAGGAAGGAAAACAATTTTCTTCCTAGTTTACTTCCCTTTGCACTCTTTTGCCTCAAAATTTACTGAAATAATTATATATATTAATAATCTCCACATCCTCTCCTTTTACTGTAATCTCAATCTAATCCAACCATACTATCATTCTCACAGCATCACAAAACTGCTCTTGTTAATGTCACCAAATTTTTAAATCAAGTGGTCCAGTCTCTATTCTTATCTAATTTAAACTCTTATCAGTACTTGATAGGTAGTCTCTCTACTTTTCTGAAAATATTTTCTTTTCTGGCTTCAGTGTTTCCACATTCTTAGTTTTCTTTCTGTTTCACTGACAGCCGCTTTGGGATATCATTTGCTAAATTTTTCTACTTTGCTTAACTTCTAAATTTTGAAGACCTGAAAACTCAGTCCTATATCTCTTTCTCTTTTGTATTGACACCATCCACCTAGGTGACCTCATCCAGTCCCACAGCTCTAAATTCCAACTGCAAGGCTCAAAATTCTGCTTCTTGAATGGCAAACAAATTTCATATAGTAAGTAACTAAAGCACAGTTTCTATTTTTTCTTGTGTGAATTGCTCTTTCCTGAGCTTTCTTCACTCTGGCAAGATGACCACCATCTGCCCAGCTTTTCAAGACAAATATGTAAGCCCATGTTCTTCTCTTGCTCAATGTGAGAATTCTCTAGTGAATTCCCATTCCTCCAAGAATTGAGTTGGTTAATCAGATTCACTGTGCACTGGTTGCTTGTCTGAGTTTGCTGAGAAATATCACTTATCTACATAAGTTATATGAAGAGGGTTTTTCACTGACAGGCAGCAAGGGACAAGAGCACCACAGAATTATTGCTGGATGGTCCTCAAAGTCTCAAGAAAACTGCAGGGTGGACGGAGTCTCAACTGCTTGTGCCCCACTTGCATCACAGCTGTGAGACTCTAGAAAGCAGCGTGCCCTGGGTTTTATACTCTGCAGTCACAAGACTCACTGCACTAAAGCACCGCATGACATCCTGGAACAGAGCCTAGGGACTGGAACAGAGCCTAGGCTAGTGCAGTCAATCCCCTTTTATCTCAGAAATTTGCATTCCCATCAAATTCTAAAGTTTTTAGGTTTTATTTATTTATCTGACAAGTACAAGTAAGAAAGAAGGGAGAACAAGGTCACCCGCAGAACTGTTCTGCAAAATCATGGTCTTCACCTTTATTTATTTACAGTGTCCCAAGCAATCTGACCCCATGCACCTTTCTGATGTCCTATTTTATTGCCCCCTTCCATTTTTTTTATTACGCTATAGCCACATTGGACATTTTCTATTTTTTGAACATTATATTTTAAATTAAACACTAGACTAGCCAATCAAATATAGCCACCAATGTTCTTTCTCTCATTATACAATGAACCCAATTTTAATATGTAGTATTTTTGTATGCCAAACTGGTGTCTTGTCTCTTGTATATGTGGTAATGTTGATTTTATGACTACTGTTAAAACACAATTGCTGTGATTAAAATTCACAAGATGATTTCAAAGAGAAAATTAAAGAAATTATCACCATCTGATATTTATCTTGTTATTTTTTTAATTTACTATCACAGTATAATGTTAACATTCAGAAAAGTATATGTGAATAGTGTGTGACCCAATATACATTAACTATTACTGTTTTAAGTAATTTTTATGGATATCACTATTTGTATTATTAATGTTATAATTAGTTATAGGTTAAAATAGTATGTATAATATGTATACATGTTAGGAAGACTGTAGTTCTCATTAAAATGTTAATGTAACGTGGGCATGTGTTTAGTTTTATTCCACATGTGCAACACTAGCCTTCACTAACTACTAGCAAACACTTGGATGTGAGAAGGAAGGGCATCCATTTACTTCACACAGCCATGGGCAGCATAGTGTTTTGTAACAGCCACCTGGGACAGACCCTAAACTGAATACAAGTCAGCCATGTGAAGCTGGATCCCACCTACTTGATTTTCAGAACTTCTACCACCAAATGTCTTGCTCTCTCTCCCTGCTTCCAGCTTAGTGGTTTGCCTAATGCTTCCAGCCTCAGGAATCTTCTCAACCTTTCCCCAAGGAAAGTCCTCAATGATCCCCAGGAGGACCTTCATCACTATTGGTGAAAAGACTTAAGGAAATGAAAGAAGCCTCTTTCACAAAACACATAAGGTTGCTTCATAAAAGAGAATGATTATCTTTAGAGATTTTTTAGCTCAAAAAGAAAATGTTACCTTGTTTTAGATACTCAAACTAAAATGAAACCTAATGTAAGAAAAACAACAAAAAGCTTATTCCAGCACTATACTAACAAATATATTCTTTGTAGTTTATGTGGACTCAGTGACTTTTACAGGCCCTAAGCAGTTCTGTTTTTGTGGTCTCTTTTCTCCATCAAAATTATCAAAAATATATTTTCTGACCATATTAATTGACTTAAAATGAATATGTCATTACATGTTAAATTTTTTTTCTTTACCTAAAAGTTTCTTGCATTTTCTTCAGCTTTTAAAATAAATTAAAACCATTTCATAGGCCTCTAAAAGAAGGGGAGGCCCTACTGCTGTGTCTACAGTGCCTAATGGATAAGTTGGCCCTGCTCAAATGAGAGGAAAATACTTGGAATGCAGTTTGTCTCTCAAATGGCTAAATGATTCTTCAAACCAAGCACTATATTTGTATCTCACAGAGTTTTTATAGTTTTCCATATCACTAAATAATCATTTAACATGTACTTAGAACACAGACCACAAGGCGATAAACACAAGGACTGTGGTTGCCCAGATTACTAGAGGAGCTAAATTGAATATATTTCTCTAACCAAATTGAAGCAAAATTTTAAAATAATCAAACATGTTGCTATTTAATATCCCTGAACATATGGGTTCACAACAGCACTCACTGATTTTTTTTTTTTTTTTTGGTAGGATCTTTAAAAACTAGAAAGATCTACATCAAAATAAAAGTTACATCTTGATCCATTAAAGATGAATATGGAATTGGCAAACCAAAGATCTTATTATAATGATTAATTACTCTTCCCTTTCCCTTCTCTTCTGCAATTATTCAGACAGGGTTTTATATACTCTGTCCTACCTCCTTTCCCAACTTGCCCATAGGGAGGATAGCTATACCTTCCAGTGAGCCTTGGGAATTCCCTGTTTATCCTTTTGTCTTAGTACCTCCCTTTCATTCTTACAAGTTAGACAATGAATCATAGTCATCCTATCTACAGGGACTCGAGAGCTGATTGTTCATTCAGTTCCATTTACATTCTTGTCAAATTAAACTATTTTAAAAGCAGAGAAAGATAAGAAAGCTATCTGTACCAGATTAAATCCCTTGAAACATAGGTCTGTATATGTAAATTCCAAATGCAAACATAACCATTCACTTTCCATTGGCTATATAATAAGATTGAATATAAGAATCTTCTTAATCTGATTTCAATTTCTAAATACACCATGCTCTCTCCTATCTAATCTATTCACTGTTCTCCCTACTTACTTTTCATCATACTCTGACACTCCCCTCTCCTAGGTGTTTCAGATAAAATATTTTGCCCATTCCAGGCCCAGCTCCAGAGAGCCAAATCTTAAAAGCTAGCCTATCCTGCCAGCATCCCAAGTAGATCTCTCTCTTCCACCCTCTCTCTCTACTGTGGAGGGATATTAACTGATAATTCAATTTTTTTTCTCTACAATAACTTTTTGGATTTAATTTTTTTTATTTTTATTTTTTTTAATTGTACTTTGGGCTCTGCTGTACATGTGCACATCCTGCATCCTGGAGGGTTGTTGCATAGGTATATACATGCCATGGCGGTTTGCTGTCTCCATTCCCCTGCCCTCCGTCACCTATATCAGGCATTTCTCCCCATGTTATCCCTCCTCATCCTCCCTGTCCCCCCACTGTTCCTCCTCTACCCTCCCCTCCACCCTCTAACGTAGCCCAGTGAGTGTTGTTCTCTTCCCTGTGCTGAAGTGTTCTCATTGTTCATCATCTGCCTATGAGTGAAAACTTGTGGTGTTTGGTTTTCTGTTCTTGTGTCAGTGTGCTGAGAATGATGGTTTCTAGATTCATCCATGTCCCTACAAAGGACACGAACTCATTGTTTTTTTAATGGCTGTATAGTATTTCATGGTGTATATGTGCCACATTTTCTTTGTCTAGTCTATCATCGATAGGCATATGGGTTGGTTCCAGGTCTTTGCTATTGTAAACAGTGCTGCAACGAACATATGTGTGCATGCGTCTTTATAATAGAATGACTTATAATCCCAGTAATGAGATTGCTGGGTCAAATGGAATTTCTATTTCTATATCCTAGAGGAATTGCCACACTGTCTTCCACAATGGTTGAACTAATTTACTAATATCCAGTTTTCCAGTCTGTGTCTTTTGATTGAGGCATTTAGGCCATTTACATTCAATGTAAATATTGTTTTGTTTGAATTTGATCCTGCCATTTTGTTACTGGCTGGTTGTTTTGACTGTGAGTTGATGCAGTTGTTTCATTGCATCATTGTTCTTTACCATTTGATATGTTTTTGCAGTGGCTGGTACTGGTTGTTCCTTTCCTTGTTTAGTACTTTCTTCAGGAGCTCTTGTAAGGCAGTTATTATAATGGCAAAATCTCTCAGCAATTGCTTGTTCATAAAGAATTTTATTTCTGCTTCACTTGTGAAGCTTAGTTTGGCTGGATATGAAATTCTGGGTTGAAAGTTCTTTCCTTTAAGGATGTTGAATTTTGGCCCCCACTCCCTTCTAGCTTGTAGGGTTTCTGACAAGAGATCCACTGTGAGTCTGACGGTCTTTCCTTTGTGGGTAACTCAACCTTTCTCTCTGGCTGCCCTTAGCATTTATTCCTTCATTTCAACCCTGGTGAATCAATCTGATGATTATGTGCCTTGGGGGTTGCTCTTCTTGAGGAATATCTTTGCAGTATTCTCTGTATTTCCTGGATTTGAATGTTGGCCTTACTTGTTAGGTTGGAGAAGTTCTCTTGGATATTATCCTAAAGAGTGTTTTCCAACCTGGATTCATTCTCCTTGTCACATTCAGGTACACCTATCAAGTGTAGATTAGGTCTTTTCACATAATCCCATAGTTCTTGGAGGCTTTGTTCATTTCTTTTCACTCTTTTTTCTCTAATCTTGCCTTCTCATTTTATTTCATTGAGTTGATCTTCAATCTCTGATATCCTTTCTTCTGCTTGGTCGATTCAGCTTTTGAAACTTGTGTATGCCTCAGGAAGTTCTCATGCTGTTTTTCAGGTCCATGAAGTCATTTATGTTCTCTAAACCGGTTATTCTAGTTAGCATTTTGTCTATCCTTTTCACAAGGTTCTTAGTTTCTTTGCATTGGGTTAGAACATGGTCTTTTAGCTCAGAGAAGTTTGTTATTACCCACCTTCTGAAGCCTGTTTGTCAATTGATCAAACTCATTTTCTGTCTTATTTTGTTCCCTCGATGGTGAGGAATTGTGATCCCTGCTGGGGGGAAGAGGTGTTCCGGTCTTTGATGGTGTCATCCTTTTTGCGCTGGTTTCTTCCCATCTTTGTGGATTTATCTCCCTTTCAGCTTTGAAGGTGATTTTGGGAGGAATCTCTGAGTGGATGTCCTTTCTGTTGTGGTTGGAGCTGTATCTTTTTTGACCTGTAGAGGCGCTGCTGGGCTGCCTCGGATCCAATCAGGTTGCAGTTGGGTGTTCTTCCCCCTGGAATTTGTTTGCAGGTGAGATTAGCCCTGCCTTCCCAATGGTGTCTCTCCTTCCCCGAGCTTGATCTTCCCCACTGGAGTCAAACTAGTGTATTCGCTGCCAAGCTCTCTAGTGCATGGGCTTCAGGTTGAGTTTTGTTGGGGTGGGGACTGCCAGACCTTATGGCCTGTTTCCCTGCTTTCAGCTCTGCCTCTTTCTGTGGGACAGGTTGTTCTGTCCCATTTGCATTAGTCCAAACTTCCGCCCGGGTCCCTGTCAACAACTTTCGGCACCAGGCAGGAGCCATGGCTCAGATTTGCATCAACAACCCATGGCACCCCTCAGTCTGGCAAGGGTTATGTGGACCATGGGTTGCAGGACTGATGAGGTAAGTACTGAATTTGAATTGGAGAACCGAGGGGGTGAAGTCCCCAACCCTCCGGCTACATGTTCCAGGTGGGGACACACCCTGCCCTGTCTCAGTTCGGCTTCCCTGGTCGGCTCTTGCCCTGCTTCAGCTTCTTCCCTGGGCTGTTTTCAGAGTCCTACCAGTCCCACCAAAATGAACTGAGCACCTTGCTTGGAATAATTAAGTCCTCTAGCCCTCTGCATCTCATTAGCTAAGTCCTCTAGCCCTCTGTATTCTGGGCACACCTGCTGATAATTTAGTTTTTCCTCAACATTGATAACCTGCTTTATAGGTAGACAATAAATTGTCTATCTATATAGTTATTTTAGAAATTTTCTTCTGTCCAAAATATGTCTTCTAGCTCCTGAAATATTGTTGGAGCTTCATCAAACATCTACTTAAATTAACCTTCAAATACTCCTGAGAGGGGGAAGTTTTTAAAGTTTTTGTCAACAACTTATAACCTACTGTAAGTTAAAATTTTGAAAATAGGTTTTAATAAGGAGAATGGAGGCTTGGGGCTAAGTCAGGGAAAAACAGTATCTTGTGAAAAGAAAATTATTTTGATTTCTAGCCTAGCTAACTCAATAGCCCATCAAATCTTTACCTGCTAGAATCAGCATTCAACCAATTTAAAAATATTCCTGTGTTGTGTAGGCATCACAGTAGAGTGTTTTAAAAAAAATGTGTTCCAAAGTCTTTGGAACTTGGACACAGACACCGATTCTGCCATTGATTTGCTGTAAAACCTTGTGCAACTTAAGAAAGTTCTCTAAGCTTTAAATTATTTAATCTGTAAAGAGAATAATTTTTAACTAATATTATTGCTATAAAGATATGTGGAAATAACATTGCTATCGTGCCTAATTTACCCCTGATTTCAGTGAAAAAATAAAGACCCTTCCTTCCACCACTCTTCAAAAAAAAAAAAAAAAAAAAAAGTGAGACATCACAAATGTATCAACATTACAAGAAAAGAAAGATATTTAAAATTAAAGCAATTTACACAGCAAAGTGTCTGATTGGAAATAGGCAAGTTAAGTGAAAGATATCCGTCCCCACCTGTAAAGCAAGCACTGTATCTTCTCCATCCTTGCCATTCTGGGGATTTTAACCTCTGGAGGAAAAACAAAATAAAACAAACAAACAAACAAAAGAAACCCTGGAATTCAAGCCCAGAAGATGATGGGAGAATGCCACCACAATGTAAACAGCAGACAAAGTAAAAGTTTACAAAGCTAAGGGTAAGACCCCCAACCTTGTTCTCATCCTACTTTCGGTATATACAGCTAGGCTTATACTACCTTACATACCCTAAAAAAGCAAGTTGGCCAGGAGTCTATGCACCCTCTAGTAAAAGGGTCAATTGGCAGTTCTTCCTTTGCAAAGTAAGTTTTCAGTCAGCATAACCAACAACCATCAGATATTTACAAGAATATCTGAACAAAGATCTTGGAAAAAAGAAAACATCAAAATAAATAGGAAATAGAAATAAAGATAATAGAATTGTGGAAAATATAATGTCATTAGTACAGTAAGAAAACAGATACTATTTCATTCATACAATATACAGATAGCGTGCCATTGAAAAATTAGAGACTAAGACATGGGCCATACATGCCAAAATATTTAAAAATTAAAAATCAATATTGGAGTTAGAATATAAGCTCAAGGAAATATCTTAGAAAAAAACATGATAAGTTGGATGAGAAAAGATAAGATAATTAGAGGATCAAATCCAAGGCTCTTACATCTGACTAGTAGAAAACATAGATAATGAGAAGAAAATTATTTTTTAAAAAATACATAAGGAATGCTTTCTGAATTAAAAAATATATATTTTCAGATATGTACCCAGTATGAAGAATGACAAAGATTCATGCCAAAGTACAAAATCATAAAATTTCAAAATGTCACATATTAAAATTAGATTCTAACTGCTTCCCAAAAGAAAACCAAAACACTCTTCTTTTAAAAAGTTAATATACAAGGGACCAAGAATCAGAGGGATAACTGACTTCTCTGAAAAAACACTGGGAACTAGCAAGCAATGGAACAACTATGGTTAGGGGACAGATAATCAAACAACTTATTTTCTAAGAACTCTTTCTCGGACAGCTTATTAGAAAATTTACTCCACAAAACTAAAGAAGTAAAGCAAGAGAGAAATAAAGGTAATTCCAGAAGACAAGTATTAACTATTAGTAGGCCTAGATTGAAAACCATCAAACCAGATTTGAGATGGGGCCTTCTGAGAAAGAACTGAGAAATAAAGGTGACAAATGCAAAAATGTAAAGGCATAAAAGATTGTACTAAATATTTGAAGGTCATGGGGGAGCTTTAGCTCTGAGTACAAAGAAATTAAGCAAATTAAAAATAATTTGTTTTATGATATGTGGGGCCCAGGGTGCATACCTGTAATCCCAGCACTTTGGGAGGTCGAGGTGGGAAGATGGCTTGAGTCCAGGAGTTTGAGACCAGACTGGGAAACATAATGAGACCTCATCTCTAAAAAAAATACAGAAATAAATATGACAGAGGATTGCTTGAGCCTGGGAGTCAAGGTTGCATTCCTGCGTGGGTGACAGGGTAAGACCCTGTCTCAATAAAATAAAGAAAAATATTGTTTTAAGGAAAATTATCAAAAGTCATGCAAGAAAAGAACTACTCCCACTAAACTGGTCTGCCTCCATCACATCTTGGAATCAGAGCTTTATGCTCTGAGCTGGAGGATGATTAGAACTTTGGGCTACCCACCCAGCAGGAATTTCTAAGGTATAGTTGAGCCCGCTTCAAGCTGAAGGATTTTCCATTTATCTAGGCCTTCACTAGCCTTTGACTTCTGAGAATAAGTGAGCTCCTGTTTGGGAGCATATCATAATCTCATACAACCACTTGTGTCTTTGTTTTCAGCTGACTGGCTTTCCCCACCACTAGCAAACTGTTATATCTTCATTCCAGCTGATTAAAGTTGGTGGACTGTGTGCCTTTTAGCAGTGAGACACCAAGTCCTTTTTGTTTCAATTTTCATAATTTTTCTTTATCTTTATATAGATAATAAATGTGAAAAGAAATGAAAGAAAAATCCTGTGATCAGTTGGGTCTTCATTTGATACCTTGCCTTTGGTAGAATAAATTATTTCAAGAGTGCATACCTGGGTGTATGAGAACTAAGTATGTGGAGTGCACTTCCAGATAGTTGTCTTTATTTCATGTGTCCTTTTATTCTCATTTTTTGGTTGGTTCCACAGAACAAGTGCCAGGAAGTTACTAAAATCCTGACTTCCACTAACATTAAGTCATTGTGCAAATACAATGGGGGACAAATAGTTCAGTATTTCTAGGTTCAACTGGGATATGATTGGACCAAAATGAGAAGCAAGAATGCACCATGTGAAAAAAATTATGGGAAATTGAGAGCTTAAATCTTGACTGTCTTCTAGCAACATAAGAGAAACACATGAACATTGATAGCAATTGCAGTAAATTTTTAAAAAATTAGTGTGTCCCGTATCCAAATATCTTGCCATGGATCAATGTGATGTTCTAATGAGTTGGACAATTGAGTCCGGGTCCCTTTTCATTTGCTGGTTGCAACCCTTACCTTATTATGAGACCTCCCTCTCAATTAAATTACTTGTCTAACTAGTCAAGTTGCCATTTCCTTGTTAATTAGCTTCAAAACATTGAGGGTGGTGAACTTGCTAAATTGCACTGACTGTCTTAATGGAAGTTTCTGGAAGAATATTATGAAAGGCTGAAGCTAGATTTTACAGTCACTAAGTCCAAGGTGAATATAACAAGAATCCATAGTAGAAGTGGACACAGGCTCCCAGGCACCACATTACTAAGGCTATGCTATCGGCAAACGGCCATATGAATCCCTGGGTTACCCTGTAGTGGATGACTTGCTGAATGGGCACTACCATCTGCACATCCAGATAGATACTTGACACGTATTGCCCTCAAATTCCTGTGAAGTTGACTGTGGCACAGCAGGTGCCACGGAATAGCTTGTGCTCCTTAAATTCATAGCATGTTCAATGTTCAAGGAGTTAATTAAAAAATACTCTCCAGATTTACACATTTTCTCAGAGTAGATCAAAAGAGGGTTTGGAAATACAAGCCTAAAGTAAATAAGACCAACTGCTGATTTTTCAATTAGGTTATGTTTCAGGGATACAAAATTACATATTCCTTTCCTATGCACGTCCCCTGCACTTTTTAAACACAGAGCAACCCATTATTAAGCTATTAATCACCTCTTCCAATTAATTGCTACAAAATGACCCAGGTTTTAGTAGTAGTGTTGCAATTGAAAAGCTCTCTGATATTTGGCAAGGTAAAGTTACAGGCAGTAGTAATTTGAGACAGTGAGGCTATTAGCTGCTGTTTAGAATCTCAATTACTCTAAAGATAGATAATTACAAATAAAACAAACTCGTTCTTCTACATTAGTAAGTGCTTCTCTTTTGCTTTATGAAATTTATGAGTGATTTTTTTCAGCCACTAAATATAATTTCCATGTGAAAAATTGACCTTAACAGTTTGAAGTATAACTACAAGGAAAAGCCATGTTTTCATCGAAGAGAATAAATGCATTTCCTGAACTCTGGCTGTTAAAGCTAATTGATTTATTGGCTCTCTATACAGTGCACTATTGTCTTTAAGCTCTTGGGATATGAAAACTCTTCAGAAAAGAGCTAAATTCTGCCACATCAATATGACAGTTGAAGCACACCTCTTCTTTCTGTAAGTGCAGGGTTTCTTGGAGCTTAAAAATAAGAAAGAAAAAGAAAATCTCTTTGCTGGATTGGTTGGAGCTGACTGAATGCTGCTGCATCCCTTGGCTTATGGAATGTGTACTTTTACTGCTTTAATGTTCCTGAGAAGTTAATAGTGTGGGGTTCTCTTCTTTTTAATCATATTCCTTTCATAGTAAAATATTTATTCAAGCAAATGTAAAGTACTTGTCAAAATATGAGAATATGAAATTCCCATTTTTAGGTTTCTTAAACACAGCAGTGATACAAAATATAAAGTGACGCTTTTTACCCCAGGGCTAGTTTTTAAATTCATGAAATTACCAAATATGTTTTTGTTTTATTTCCCTTCTACCTTTTGGTTGCTATATAAATTAGTAAATATGAGAGAAATTTTCAGCTACAATTGATCTCAGCATTGTACAGTCATCTGCATAAAAAGTTACAAAGGAAAACAAATAAAGTGAAAATCACAAACACTGAAATGATTCTATGTAAATGTTCCCTTAACATGAGGTGTAGTCAACAGATTTGATGATGCCTTTAAGAAGAATCTCAGTTCAGAAAGCAAAACAAGAGTGAGCATTTTATAACGTGTGTACACCTATCAGGCTGACACCAAAGGGCATGGAATACTGATAAAATGATTCCAGGTTCAAGGTGTCCTACACAGCCTGCAGGCCCATTGGGCCTTCAGTGAGAAAATTACACCTTCCCCTATTCCAAACCTACCCTTTATATAGCTGTTGATTTGGGCTGGTTGGAAAGCTAGGATGATAAATTTGTTTTTTCTTAAAAGTTTCTTTACCTCCAACAATATATACGTAACAGTATTGTATATAAATATGTACTGCATAAAGTATATTTTCCCTTATAGTAAGAGCATTACTATATGACTTGCTAATGTCACCATCATGTTTGGCCCAAGTGCCTATTAAGTCTTTATGCTGACCACAATCAGAAACAGAAAAATAAAGAGAAGCATACATACGTTCAAAGGAAATTAATAAAACAAATTTTCCTTGCTTGTCAAAAGGTCTGAATAATAGCTGAAAAAGAAATTAATTTGTTTAAGAAAATAAAACTTATATTTTAGATACTCATATTTTGGGGGTTATTTCTCTATTCTCTGCCACCAGAATTTATTACCCAACAATTTTCCCTAGATACACTCTTCCACGATATGTAATTGTCTTTTTCACAGTAGCACATCTTTAGAGCAAACCAGTAGAGTGCTGCTTCCAAGTTTACAAGGGAGAAATATTATTAAGTAATTCACAAATTGAAATTGTCTTTCTGAATGCAGAAAGCTATGCAGTCTTCATTTGAAATCAGCGGTTTTAGAATAGAGAAAGTTTGGAACTTCAATTAATTTAAATTGAACAATGTAAGTTAGTCTGTGTTGAGACAATGACAAGACAAAGCTTTATTCTGAAATAGGAAGTTTTATCAATAGGCTGCAAATGTTTTCATTTAAGAATGGATATATTCCTGGCTGGCCGCAGTGGCTCATGACTGTAATCCCAGCACTTTGAGACCAAGTCGGGCAGATCACCTAAGGTGAAGAGTTCAAGACCAGCCTGGCCAGCATGGTGAAACCCCATCTCTACTAAAAATACAATTAGGCGGGCATGGTGGCACATGCCTGTAATCCCAGCTACTCAGGGGGCTGAGGCAGGAGAATCGCTTGAACAAAATCAGGAGGCAGAGGTAGCAGTGAGTCAAGATCATGCCATTGCACTCCAGCCTGGGTGACAAGAGCAAAACTTCATCTCAAAAAAAAAAAAAACAGAATGGGTACATTCCCTATATTCAAAGTTTTTATAATCTGATAGTGAAATATATATATGTTGTTTAATATTAACTATTAGATTATAAAAACTAACATATATTCACTATTAGATTATATGTATAATCATATCTATACAAACATATATATACACAAACATATATATAAAACATATATATAAAACATTATATATATATATATACACATGCTTTATATATATATACACATGCCATATATCTATATCTATATATCTATATATCTATATATATATATATATATATCATATACACATAAAATGTTTCTCATTGAAGGCCCAGGGACCTGCAGGCTTTGTGGGATACCTTGAACCTGGAATCATCTAATCAGTATTCCATACCCATTGGTGTCAGCCTGATAGGTGTACACACACTATACCATATAAAGTGATAAATTAGTTCACTAACATAAATCAATTCACTAACATATATCCTAACATATATGTTAACATATATTCACTATTAGATTATATATATATTTATATATACTAGCATATATTCATGCAATTATTTCCAAAAAGTATAGCAAGATGAGTCATCAGAATTTTGCAGAGTAGTTAAAAACAGAAAGCTTAAAATCAGATATTCTGCATTCACAGATACTCTGAATTCTATGGATATTCTGTGTCACAGTGGTAAGTAATCCATCTCTTCATATCCATCATAGTACTGGCTCAAAAAGTCAGAGATGGAATGAGATATCTGCCAGTGATGAGTGTTCCCCAAATCTGACTTTATAGTATTTCCACATTTATTGACTCTAGTGTTTTATCGTATTTTACACATCTTTGCATCTGTAGAAACTTTCACAGTATCCAACAAGTTGCAGTACCTAAGTAAACAGTCAATGGCTCAGTGAATAAATGAATAAGTAAATTTCAGCATTTCCTTGTGATAAAACACTGAGCACAAACTAGGATGGATTACAGGCTTTTCTGAGACCATGCCTTGGTACATATATGGCAACCCTTTGCTCCATCCACCATTGAAGAAGAGATATCTGCAAAGGCTCTGCAAATCTCTGGCCATGTGTATGTGTGTGTGTGTACGCGTATATATACACACAAACTGGTGAATACACCATAAAAACAACAAAGTTAAGAGAAAAAAAATCAGCCTCTATCCTAGGATTAGAATTTTTTACTGGACTTTTCTGGTCCCATAATGTTCACAGTAATTACTTGACACTGACTATCTATATACATTGTATCGCCTAGGTCCTTCCTGTTTAGCACTTGATTCAAACTCTAGGATAAAACTCTGTATTTCAATAACTGTCAGATTCTTCTTTTCCTAGTTGAACTCCTACTTATTTTTCCTTTGTTTGTTTTGAGATGATGTCCTGCTGTGTTGTGAAGGCTAGTCTTGAATTTCTGGGCTGAAGTGATCCTCTTGCCTTAGCCTCCCTAATAGCTGGGACTACAAGTGCACACCACCATGCCCAGCAAGAACTCTGACTTAGGATGTCTCCTAGTTGGCTATGGACTGTTTCCACATACTTTGTATGAGAATCCTAATTTAGTGAATGGAACAAGATGAATTGATCATAGTTTATCACATCTTTGAGGTGTGTATCAGTTAGACTCCCCATTCTCAAACAAATACTATTTTCTGCCTTAATAAGCATTAATAGTCTAGCAGATACAAAGGAGAAACTAATCTGATCAACAAAAGCTTAAACTTGGCTGTTTTCATATCTTCACAGATAATCAGAAAAATAAAAACAACATTTTTATTTATAAATTATAGTAAAGTACATAAACAGGTAGCTTAACTGACAAATGAGTGAAAAGGTGCAGGACAATGGTCTTGTGGTATGTCCATGGAACCTCAAACTAAAGCAATTCCATTTCTAATGTTACTTGTCTTTTTCAGTAACTGTCCATTCTTGTGAGAAAAATAGTTTGTTGTTCAAAGTGATGACAAGTGACAGGTACTTAGCAACACACAAAAGCCTGAAGATCCAGGAAAAAAAAAAAAGGCAGCGATATGGCAAAGCAGAACACTTCAATTCTCCTAAAACAATTTTTAAAGTTCTTCTCTGATCATACATGACCAAGATGTATGTCAACCTAGTAATGCATAATAGTCAAATTCCTACCTAATTGTACTTGAACAATGCCCCTCTAACACCAAAGATCACTTTTCAGAATATGCATAGGCAATAACTACAATTTTCAGGAAAAAGCCAACTCAGGAGAAAGAGTATCAATTATATTACTTTGGGTAGTTATGAGTCTTTGTCATCCATTTTTGTCAGAATTTTCAAACAAATCTGAATATTTTTACATAGATAAACGGAGCCTTTTGTTCATCTGCTTGTTCTATCCTTCCTCCATGAAATGGGTAATGAGGCCTATACCCAGTGGTAGAGTACATGGAGAATGAATTGTTTGACTAAGTGAACCAGAAAAAGATGTCCAAGAGCCTGAGAAAGTTTACAATCGTGTCTCAAAGAAATCATTATTCTCCAATCACTTAACTGAATTTCATGTTTTTGCTTTGTGAGACTGGAACAGGTGTTAATATCCACCTATTGTAGAAGAGGAAGAGGAAGAACAAGATGTAAAAAAAGAACACAGATCAACCCTGACTGTATATCATGTCTGCACATAATCTACTGCCCTACCCACTCTTCTACTCAGGCCATGTGGTTTTAAAACCCAGCCCCACCGCAAGTTTTTAAAAAATAAAAATTTAGAAAAATTAGAAATATCAGGAAAAAAACAGGGTGTTTTTTCTTCACCAGATTTTACATATTTTCTTAGAACGTTGAGAATAAATAAAAGAAAGTTTGTTCAAATCCTATTTCATTTACCTGTTCCCTCAGTGCAAAGGGAAATAGCAATCCTGTGCAAAAATGGCCACTCCTGCCTTCCTAGCATTCTTATGTTATAAAGCCCTTTATAAGATTTGATACCCAACTGAGTACTTCCTTTCACCATTAACTCCTTAGACCATAAATACTTAAAGCAAACAAAGTTTAAACCCCTTACTCTTTTCACAGTTAGTATCTATAATCCTTTTTTCCAGACTAGGTATTTCTAAATCGTGTTAAATCTTTCATCTTCCTTCTGGTCAATTTCAAGGTTTTTATTGAATCAAATGCAATTTTTTTATACCAGCCTTTCTTTTGCTTTTAGACACTTCTACTGGCTTAGCAAGAGCTGTTCAAATTAGGTGATTATTCTGTATGCAGTACATTGATTTAAGCAGTCCTAATTTTTAGACAATAATCTCTAGGTGAATTATTAACATTTTATCTATTTATTTTTAATGCATGGGACAGTTAAAATTTGTCCTGAAAAACTGAGAATATATTCCTTTTGTGGAATTTGAAAATAGTTTGATTGTTCTATTTTAGCAAACAACCCAAACTCTATTTTCAATAATCCTAAAAGATAAAAATGCAATAAACAGATCTGCAATTAAATATTACATTTCTTCTGATAAATTGTTAGAAGAATAAACTAAAATCAATATGTATTATATTGATTTATTAGTACAGTGATTCTATAACAGGGGTTTTTTTCCTTCACCTTAAATGATGTTAATTTCTATAAAGTTATAAAAGATTGTATATCATACCTTGTTATTTATTTTTCTTAAATCATAAAACCAAAGAAAAGGTAAAGAAGAAGAAGAGTTAACCTCTGGTGACCAAAGGTGCACTTGATCTATTATTTTGTATTCTATACTCTTCAAAAGAGCAATATAAACAGAATTATTTATGCCCAGCAAAATGTTGCTTAATTACTTATGCACCACTGTTTGCTTGTATTTTAAGCTCTCTCTACCACCCACAGGCAGACGTTAAACAGCTGCTAAAAGCTAGCTTTAGTCTTGCCTGTTTGAAATTAGCATACTTGAGCTTTGAAAAAACTTTGTTACCAATTTACATATGCATAGACTGATATTTAGACTCACCATATGATATGTCCCTCAAGAGCTTTTCTTATTGCCTCCATCCTCAGGTCTCAACCTAGAGACTGTAAATCTAGCAGGTGATTAATTCTATACCCTTGAGAAACTAGCAATTAGCACTTGCAACCAGTAAAAAATTGTCATTTCAAAACCCTGTTTACTATGCCCATGTATTTTCTATGAACTCACAGTTAACTCTAAATAGATGTGTATGGCAATATCTGCAGACATTTCTGTCTCTTTATGTAAAATATAATATTGCTACCAGCTAATCAACCTATTAAATATATATAATTGACATTCCTTTTTTAATATAAAATAGCAAGATGTAGCAAGCATGGAAACACTATACATGATGTTTTATGTTACTAAACCTTAATCAGTTCATTTCGACATGATGACTTTGTAGGATTTACCTGTTCTGTGTCAATTCTTATCTCTGATAGCTGAAATTACCGTACTTCCAGATGTTCTTATGCATTATTGAGGTCTTCTGCAGTAGATGCTGGAAAAGGTAAGATAAGGTTTTATTTCTTTGTAGTAGTCACAACACTGAGATCAAAGACGGCAAAGTGCAGTGCTTAGTATTGAAAACTATGATGAACCTAACATTTATTTTCAAGTTGCAAACCTATCATAAAAACTGCTCATCAATCTTTAGTTAACCATTTCATGTGTAATCTGTGAGTGGAATAAGAAAATATTCTGAAAGGTCTAAAAATACATATTTGACCACACAATAAACTAATGCTAAATATACATAGACATAACACCATAGTGGAAGCTCTATCTTGTGAGACAAGAGTGAAAATTCAAAAGAAAACAGGGACATAAAAATTATTTCATAAAATAATTTGCATAAAACAATTCACTTTGGTCAGGTTTAAGAATCTGTTAAAGAAGAATTTATATATACACACACACACATACATGCACACATATATATTTTTAAATGGTTTCTGATAAAATCTGCCAGTGCTCCAGAGAGTGCTAACTGAAGTGAAAACAGAGTAATTCCATTTTCTGAAATGTTTTCAGTTCAGTTCAAAGGAAAGAAGATAGGTGAAAATAGCTAGCATGCATGCTACCCGCAGTGTGTTAGCTTACTATAACCAAAACATTTCATTTTGAATTACATGTTACACATTTGTATGATTACAAGAGCAAAAAGGAAAAAAATGCCATTTAGAAAGTCTTGATTCCTAACTTAAGTCATCATCAGTTAACAGATAGCATTACTTTAAAAATAGGCAATAAAAATTCAGAAAACCCATGCAGGAACAATTTAGTTCCCAATATTAGAACACCAAGGGCAATGGATCTCCTTTATTTAGGAGAGCAAAGTTAGAAGCAAATGCAAAAAGGTCTCATAGGAAAGTGGACCTTATTTTCTCCAGTTGCATAGTCATTAGATGGTCCGCTAAGAAGGCCTGTTAGACTTTCGACTAATTACATCATCGGATCATCATACAGTTAAAATCAGTTGCAGGGCACTCATACACAACTAAATCCCTGCATCTAATTACTATTTTAGTCTCTTTTTCCTTGTGACATGTTGGTGATAGATCATTATTTTTTCAGCAATTTGTTCGCATTTATATGCAATATAATTGGATCTGATTAATTATTATGATTAATGGCTGCAGAATTTCCTTGCAAAGCTATTAATACTGGTAGTATCAAATGAAAGACATGGACAAATTAAAGCCAATGGATTCCTGTTGCTAGCACTTGCAGTGCCTGGGCTAAAGTAACCCTTTGCTGTTCCCTAGCAAACAGAAAGTGACTGCAAACCTGAGCTCTTTGAATGGTTCTCAGAAGCTCATAATGTGTGAAGTGTTTAGGATGCTTTGGGGCTTATTTAGGTGAATTGTATGTGAGTAATCTGGCAGGTCTATGTTCAAAAGGAGCACATAGTATTATTGATTTGAAGTAGTAAGAAAATGTGTAGCATTAAAAATATGTAGAAAGCTATTAAGAAATAATTGTCTTGAAGGATATTTATGATTTCTCCATTTTCCTTAACAAACATGATATAAGGCACTTAGTTAACTTCTATTAAATGTTAGATTACAAAATTACTAAAGGACATATTTATGTAGAGTGTGTTTTGTATTTTAAATTATATTCTGGCTTAGAAGTAGGATATTACATGTAAAAAAAGCAAACAACGACTGAGTAGCTTAGGGGATCGACTTTCCTGTTACCTCTGGGACCTGACTTTAAATCTGGCTTTGAGCAAACTGAAGAAAAATCATTTCAATCTAATGGCAGCAGCAAATAAAAAAATCAGATAGTTTGAGTTCCTTGAAGGTGGCAGCAGGCTTTTTGCTTTATGAAGGGTCCAGAATTCTGGGCTTTAAAGAAAAGAATTGGTTTTGGAGGATGCACGCCTGATTATAAATTGTAAAAGACAAAAGATGTTGAGTATAATTTGCATCTGTCATAAACAGTACCAGCCTTGCTCATAGCATGAGTCTTAACAGGGGGCATGAAGGCTTGAATCTTGCTGAGAAAATGGATTCATTCCATCTGACCCAGAATTGGTAGTGGTGCCTGCATTAAAATCAAGATTCTCAAAAGATGTAAAATATAGCTTTTTAGTTAGATCTGGATGCAGGTATCTGATAATATTCAATGTGACAATGCTGGAAAATTATTATCTTTTTAAAATTAAACAATGCTTGCTAGCCAACCCAATATTTAAGTGCAAGAGACGAATTTGTTTTATAAACAACTGTAATTTTCTTTGATGATTCATATTAAACTCTCCACAAGGAGAGAAAAGGTAACCTAAAGCTAATCATTGTGTGCAGGTGAACAGCAAAATATTTAAAACACACATGACTCTTTAGTCATTTTAGTTTTTCTCAAGGACAGTGAATTCCTAGGAAGCTTTCACACAATTATTGGTATTGAAATGTAAAATTATTTATTCAAATTCATGTACTTTAAAAGGTATGATTTGTCTAATCATTATAGAAATGATTAAAACAAATGCAAGAAACTTATTAAAAACCTTCTAGTTTCTACCAGAATAATTTGGCCTATCAGAGTTCTTAAATAAGCCACCACGACCACCACCACTCCATTCCCCCACGGAATGGTTTTGTATAAATTATCTATATAAGGATAATGCTAGTTTTTTTTTTCTGAGAGTAGAAAAATGGGATTAATGTGAAGATCACACTGAAGCTATTTTCATGAGCTCCTTGTATATACAAACCATGTTTATGGCAATTACTTTAGAAATTAGGGCTGGCCTTCACCCCAGGTGAGAGTGAGAGTTGTGGTGAAAGGCAAGAATCTTGTTAAAGGATTTCATTTCTTTTCCTAAGTAAGCATCACCACCCAGGAGAGAGGTCACTCGCATACCTGATAAATAATGTTTGGTATTCACAGTTGCTAATATAAGAAAGGTAATGAAACAATTAGTAACAGAGCGATTAATGACATTATTAAACACACTGTGTGTGAATTGCCATTAAGAAAATTGGTTTTGAAATATATTTTGTGGAAAAATGCAACATAAAGCAAATAAAACCACACACCATTCAGGACATCAATAAGAATGGTCCTGGGCACTGGGTGCTTACAATTAATGTAGATGACCTATCTGTCACTATAAGGGAACATCTTTTCACTCTACTCTTAGCTTGGTTTCAGGTAATAACTTTGGACTGCTTGAGAAAAAAAAACCAACAACATAACGTTCATAACTACAATACCTTGTAGCAACATGTATCCAAATGTTTTACACACTTTCACAGGAGAGATTTTATATTTGACATATTTATTGTTATTACAGAGAAAAAGAGACCCTAGAATTGTGTCTGGTATGTATGACCAAAAGACTCCTCAAAAGAAGTCCATTTAAATTTTAATCAAACAAAGGAACAAAATGATCAAAATCACTTATTCCTACATTACCATTTTAGAAAAGCATCTTGTCAATCCTTGAACTATTCAGAGCCAGTAACACATCATCTGGCAAACCAGGAGAACAATCAGGAGTAATACTAGGTCCTTGAATCTGACCTCAGCCATGGACAGACAGCAAAGCATTTTAAGTGTCAGCATCAACTCAGTGCATCCTCTAGGGGACAGAATCTCTAAAAGCTGCTCCCTGGTACACTACACTCTAGGTTGTCTGTCTTAATTCAATTCTAACACCAAGAATCTATCCAAACAAGGAAGGCTTTGAGGAAACGTGATCAAGACCGAACAAGGATTAGAAACTTCTCTACCCATTATTGAATTAAACAACTGTGTCAGAGTGTAACACAACCCTGCAGGAATGTTCAGTCTGGGTTTGCCCATGCTTATGTATAGAATAGAGTATAGAGCAAGGAGTACCTAAAATACAGGCACACAAAAAGGTATAAATCCTTTCAATTTATGAAAACCCAGTAGCATGATTTCCATCAGTTTTTTTCTACCACATAATGAGCAACCTAAAATAGCTGGTGACTACTACTTTTTCTCTGGAATATTCATCTTTCCTAGCCAGTAATGAGTGTATAGTTGTTTATAATTGCAGTATGGAGTCTTTTATTTAGTTTTTAGGCCCCTTAAAGATCATCTACTTCATATCATTTTGTAGATGGGAAAACAAGGCTCTGATCACTTAGATAGCTTGCTCAATGTCATATAGTATCAGGTTTCAAAAAGACCCATTTCTCTTGGCTATACCTATAACCCTTTCCAATATACCATATAGTTGCTGACTGATATTTTAAAATACAACATTCAGATCTCGACTT
The DNA here is from genome assembly GCA_036589455.1 of Ateles fusciceps. Classification (NCBI taxonomy): domain Eukaryota; kingdom Metazoa; phylum Chordata; class Mammalia; order Primates; family Atelidae; genus Ateles; species Ateles fusciceps. The sequence goes on along the minus strand of JAZHEH010001266.1, from coordinate 6,854,708 downwards.
TTAAAAATTCTGATCAGTCAGAATTCCCTAGGAGATTCGTGTTTTATCTAAACAACCAATATTCTGGCTTAAGTGAAGTGTATCTTTTACAAATATTCCTCAAGAAAATGAAATGAAATTGGAAAAAAATTAAACATCCACCTATTGGGAATTAGTTCAATAAATGAAATATACTCATATCATAAAATGTTGTTAGGTCATCTTAAATAATGAGATACCTCTTCTTTTCATGTAGTGGCATGAAAAAATACGCATTATGTGTGGTTAAATTTTCTAAATGCAAGCAGCAAAAAAGTATGCAAAGAATGATCCAGTTTTTAAAATTTTTTAGTTTGGTTATATAAGATGAGACTATCTAGCATAATACACACCAAATGTTTAATAGTGAGTATCTCCAGGGATACCAGTGGAGGGAATGAGAGGGATAATTTCATGACGTGCTACATGTGTTTCTGGGCTACCTGATTTTTTTTTAACAATAAGAAGATATTTGCTTTTACAGTTAAAAATTAAAAGGTAAAACTAAAGAAATTGCATAAAAGAAAATTCCAAATTTTACAGTCTTAAAATGACATTTACAAAGATCAACTTTGTGGGTTTTTCTCCAAATTCTTATAACATTTCTGAGGTGTAGACATTTTTTGGTAAGCAAAGTGTTTGGTATTTTTTAAATTTTTAAATACCCTCTAAATATTTACTATTTTTTATTCAATAGGAACATGATAACTAATGATGTATGGTTACAAAGTAGTCTTATATTTTTATCAAAAATAAAGAAAAGATTATTATATTTTATTGTAATTAATATAGTTCTAGTTTATACATGAAAATGATTAGTGAAAAAAGAAACAATTAAAGGCTTTGTTTTTGGCTTTTGTTTTGTTTTGTTTCTAATTCTTTAATATCACTTCCAAGAATGTTGGTGCACACTTTCTAGTCGAAAGATTCAAAAGACAAAGCAATTTAGTTATTTGGCAACTTTCTATGACTCTGCCATGCAATTTTAACATGTAATATTTCACCTTTACTATTTTCAACATATACAGTATGTTCTTGGGATAAAAAGATGTAACTTTATGTGGAAAATTGTACTGAGTATGAAAAAACAAATCTTTTAGGAATTTGAAGCTCCTTAAAAGAAGATATTCCACAAATATTACATTTGAAGAGCCCCAGAATTGTCTATTTATTGTAGAAAACAGAATTGGAATATCAGTTTTTAAATTCTGTTCTCATCTGAAGACTGTTACAGCTAAGATTTTTTGAAGACTTTTAATGTAATTTTTACTTTTGCTAAAATCTCTAACAACAAAACAAGGTTCTTAATGTTACAATTTAGAATTTACATTATATTTTTATAAAAAATAAAAACGTAAGCAAAATGTATGCCTGTAAGGAAAATTGCTGATGAGAAGAGAGATGCTGTTTCATAAGTGGTGAATATATCTCTTCTTTTCTTGATGCTAAGAAGTAAAAGAAAGTGTTTTTTATACATTTATTCTAGAAGATAGTACAATAATTTCAAATTTAACAATTCCATATTAGCAACACTGTTTCTACTTAAATATTCAGGCCTTGCCTAATAATTGATTAATGAAAAGGAAGCTTCATTTTATTTCTGATGAAACAATGTACAGAGAGATTTCATTACTCCCCTAAATCACAAAGCAAAAAATAGAAAACCAAATCAATAACCAAAGTACAGCTGATGTATTGCTGATCTCCAATAATATTTTACTTTGAAATACCATTTACAAACTTTGGTGTTTAAATTCTGGCTTAGACAAATATTGACCAGGAAGGGTACATGTTTTCCAATCAAATTTTTACAATTATTACATTATATAGAAAATACTGTGCTATATATATAGTTGTTCATCTAAAACATTGATGATAATACATTACAAAAAAAGTAAGATTAGCAGCAGTATTAGTAGCCAGAAATGTGTTCCTGATATTCTTGTTTCTCTGATTTTTTTTTAATCCCAGAAGAAACATATTCAGAATGATAAACATGCATTAGAAATTAAACTTTGTAAATCAAATGTTGAGAATTCAAGAATCTGAACATCAAAGAAGGTCAAATGGCATGCTGTTTCACAGAGCCCTACAACCACTAAATATGTGGAAAATCACATATTATACAAGTAAACACAATTTACTAATGATCATCTCTAGTGCCATATGGCTTTGCAAGTACACAAGCTTTGCTTGTATGCAAATTCAGGAAAATAACAGTGATTTGCCATTTTACGTGTTAGAAGTTGCCCTAACTTCCAGTTCTATTACTGTGAAAATACTCCTTCAAGCTTTTTTTTACAGTAAAATGAAGATGACGCATCTCCAACTATTGAGCTGAGACACTTGAGTGTGTTCTGTTAGAACAAAAAGAGCAGAAATGAGCTTATTCACTAGAAAACATAATTGTGGAGAAATTAGAAAACCAAGAAAGGTTAAGAGAAAATCATTGTAAAACACTTTGGTGGTGGAGGTAGAAAGTAAGAAGAATAGGTATATAACATCTAGGTGTAAATTTGAAGGTAAATATTTTGATAATAAAAGATCTAGGAATGAGAATTTTCTGATTGCAGAATGAAGAACAATACAATTTGCTCATGCCATTGGCAATACTTGTCAAATAAAACCATACGGTTTGTGAACAGGAAGTTATTAACTCACTTCACTTTTTGTTTTCAAAGATATACACATGAAATCCATAAAATCAGACTGAAAATTTATCAAACATGTGCATGCTTTTCTGGTGCTAAACCAAGAATCTAGTCACTCAATTCTGAATCATGGCAAAAATATATTTCCCAAGTTACTGCAGGATTAGCTGGGTGCAAATAAACTGCTGTTTTTTAAAGTATAGTAAAATAACTAAGAATCAACCCTGTCTTCTAAAGGGACAGAGACCAATTTTAGTAATCTCATCTGTTTCAATGTATGTATGTATAAAAATGAGTCTTCTACAACTTAAAGCCATTGAGTGCAACAATGACCAGAAACAAACTTGGTAAAGCCATTCTATGATATTTCATGATTGCTCTGCCTGTCCATTTTTGTGCCAAGCTGTTCTTGGAGCAAAGACTGTAAACATCTGTACTAGTTTGCTAGGGCTGCCAAGACAAAGTACCATAGGCAGAGTAGCTTAAACAACAGAAATGTATTTCTCATAGTTCTGGAGGCTGGGAAGTCCAAGATCAAGGTGTCATCAGGGTTGGTTTCTACTGAAGCCTCTGTTCTTGGCTTGCAGATGGCCACCTTCTCATTGTGTCCTCATATGATCTTTCTCAGTGCTGGTGTTTCTCTGGTGTCTCTTTTTAACTAATGTGCTCTTCTAAGGACATCAGTCAGATTGGATAACGGTCCACTCTAGTGGCCTCATATTAATTTAATTACCTCTTTAAAGGCCCTATTTCCTAATGCAGTCACATTCTCAAGTACAGGAGGTGAGGGTTTCACCATACAAATTTTGAGAGATACAATTCAGCCCACAACAGCATCCTTTGCACCCTATCCTAAAAATCCTATGTAGTCTTTCACAGTGCCCTACTCTGCAGAAAATGTTACTTCATTGTTCTGAGTTCCTCAGTGTACAATAGAGATATTGCACTGGACACATTTTTTTCAGTTGTGTTCCTCAGAGCTGGCACATCCCATAGTCAGTAATAAGTGATGAAGTGGTCAATGTTTAACAATGGCTTTCTGGAAAACAGATAAGAAATCCTGATTTGTAGCCCTTACCATTTTCCACAGTGTACAGAACAGATTACAATCCACTAATCACTGAATGGAAACTTGGTAAGAGGTGAACACAACTGAATCTCATGAGGCAGTATGAGCTGGCTCTAGCTCACCACTTTTAGGCACTTTCATGGCTTCAAGGAAGTTAAAGTACACTGCTCCTCTTCTTTATCAGAACAATGTTGCTTTTCATTTGATTCAAGATTAATTTTGTTTTTTAAATTAACAAATAATTATACGTTTTCATGGGGTACATTGTGATGTTTCAATATGTATAGTATATAGTGATCAGACTAAGATAGTTAGCATAGCCATCATCTCACACATTTATCATTTCTTTGTGTAGAAGACATTTAATTTCTTGATATCTATTTTTTAAGTGGTTGGACTGACCCCAAAAGAAAAGTTACAAAGTATCCAATTACCTAATCTCTAAGACCTAACACTGTACAAATTTTATTCTTGATTCTGGTATTGAGTTTCCATTTTATTTTTGACAGATTTTGAAATCCTTAAAAAAAAACACACACACAGAGTATTTTTTTCTATTGTTACCTTGATTTCATATATGGTTCTTTAAAATTCTCCTTGACAGTTTCTGCAAAATGTATGATACAGCCTTTAACTATATGATTCTAGAACAAGTGTTCAATCTCCGAAATGAGTCCATATTGTAACTATTTATTTTTAATCTTGGTAAAAATACAATAGTTACTTGTCACTAGTTGCCTAGGTATTTTTATAAACATAGTAACAAACATAAAATAATTTTGAGAAAAGTGATTTTCTAAAAAACTACAGAACTATAAAAAAACTACAACTAAAAAATACTAACTAAAAGAAACTATTTACAGAACTATACCAACTTGAATGAATTTCTCTATTCCAACTTAGTAATTTTATGCTCCTACTGCTTTCTGAAATGCCCTCATTAAACCAATAATCATTTTAATTAACAAATGTGCTTACATTTGTTTTGTCTTTTTTCATTTCTATCTTTTCATTAATGAAGAAAGTATTATATTTTTGTTTTTACATATATAATATCTATAATTTGTCATGTATATGATAAGTATTTGTGGATTCAGTAATTGTTAATTAGTAGAAAACTTTGTAACTAGTGCTTAATTGAAAAAACAATTATTAGTATATATATATTCCATGATTTGGTGGCTTCAGGAAAAACAAAAAGTTAAAATGATTATTTTTTAATATAAGAAAATTTTCTGACTGGAAGGTTTTCTATATTCATATTAACCTATGTTATTTTTCACTTTGGAAGAATTTTTTAGCAAATCTTTCTTAAAGAAGCTATTAGCAAAAGATAACCAATTTATGAATGTATTTAGTTTCATGAAAATGTATTTAATGAACAAAGACTGTAATACTTTCTAAAAAACCATGGGATAACTAAAAATATTCTTAATATATATGACTAATATTTGTAATTCTCTAATAATTGTATTAGATAATAATTTGGATTATTAGATATAATGAATATTGAATAATCACTAAAAAAGTGACTTTGATATTTGCAATAATTCCCTAGTTTTAATCTCATCAGTCATATTTGAAAATATTATAATTGCTGTCCATTATGGTATGGTTGGGCAATATTCTTATTTTAAAGTTTTAAAATGCATATAAAGTAAAATTAAAAGCTCCATATAACAATTGGTCTCAAAAACGAGCCCTGTGATTTAGCTCTCAAAGGTATGCAACGGACCACATACCTTAACAGCACTCTAGTGGTCTCTATGGTGTCTCAGTGACTTTACTGTACAAACACAGCACAAAGATCACAAATAACACACACATACTCATTCATATAAAAGACAACAGTAGCCACTATTCCCTATAAGTGGCCAGATCTAGCTGTTTTATCCTAAAACATAATCACTTATTACTTCTAGTTAATAATGAGTCTTTTTATTTTCTTTTTAAAATTCTAGGCCAAAAGAACATCTGCTAAAGAAAAAGCTACCTAAAAAACTGTAGCTAGATGAGCTTATTGTATTCTTTAGAATATAAAGAGCAGAGCTTTGAAATTTCTATGGTCAAACTACATATATCCATAACCACAGGATTCCAGGCAAAGCAAACAAACAAACTAAACAAACATTAACAAAACTATTTAAAATACTCCCTTTTTTTCTAATAAGAGGTATCAAGTTTCTATATTTTTAATTCATTACCCTCCTTTAGACATATCAAACATCAATCCACTTTTTTTGTGTGTGCAACTTTCTATTTCTTAATGAGCTCATCAAATGTACAATATAGTTTACGTAAAACTTCAGCTGAAATGGCCAAATAAGGTTGAGCAATTAAAACTGAAAACCAAACTGACATGTTATATGGCATAAAAAAGGTAGCATCAGCCCCCATCCTCAAAAACTTAAAGCAGTATTTATTTCCTCTCTTTTTGATTAGGTACACTGCGACACTAAATCTTTGTGTCAATGGAATAACGAATTTTTAGGGGAGAAAAAAGCACAGATTTATGTATTTAAAACTTTGAAATTAATTAGGATTCTGTTAATAGTTTAGAGATAAATAGAATCTATAGAATCTATAGTTGAGTTGACCCAAAGGAGGCAGTCATTAAACATCATGGCACTAGCATAATAAAGGAATTATGATGCATGATTTAATAAAAATTTGTCTACCCTGTCTAATTGTATTCCCTGTAAATATTCAGTCTGTTTGAGGTCATCCAACACTTAGTAGTAAGAAATTGTCTAGCAACCTGTTGGGAAACCTGAGAAAAGCCACATCACTCTTTTTAAGATGACAGTATACACAAATTTTAACTTTAAAGTTGTAAAATTTGTAATACTCTCCTAAAAAATTATGTCTTCCTTTGGTATGACTTATTATAGGACACCAGTGCATTATCTTGATATCAGTAAGAAAGTTTTCCTTCCTCAAATGACCCCAAATTTAGAAAGGAGGAAACTGATATTTAAGCATATGTATGTCAAATCTAATAAATGATTGTGTGTGTATGGTGGTGGTGGAGTGCTGGGGGAGTTTATCTTTAAACCAAAAAGTTTGAATTATAATACTGGAAGTATTGTTTATTTTTTTTTCCAATTTTTTCAGGAGAGCTTCTTCATAATGAAGGCATTTTCTATAAATGACAGATCAGTGAAGATATCAAATTGAAAATGTAATTTAGAAGGTACATACAAGTAGGAAAGGCAAGAATGAGGTTTATAATCCGTTAGTGCCTTTGCATTGTAATAGCAAAATACCATATCATCAATCTCCTTTCTTTTTCTGTGTCTGACTCTGCCACCTTCTTGGCGTGCACACCCAGAGGAGCATAATTATAGGCATGTAACATATGCATTGTGACTTTGAAAGTATGGAATTTAAATTACTTCAGTACATTAATCACCCTTACCCTATAAGTCCATTTTAGTGCACAAATGAGGAAAACCTACTGCTTGTTTTCCATACTTTGAAAAACTTAAAAAAAAACCTGTGCATTGCATAATTATTGAATTTGTAAAAACATGCTTTGATCAAATGAAATGGGCATTTAGTTTGTTCAAAGCTACTTTCCATAATCCATTACACAGCATAAATTTCACATAACTGCTCACATAGCAACTTATAAATATACCTGCATATTTCCTTCGTTTTAGCATCAAAGGAAAAAAGTGACTAAAGATGTAGCAAGTAAATCTCTTTTACTTACAGCTTTTCATTTGAGTTTAAAATCTCAAACTATTAGAATTAACTCAATAAGCCTTCGATAAATATATGTTTGACAGTATTTCTCTCCCCCTTTCTGCATCATTAATATTAACAAGCAAAAAGTTTGGGTAGCTGGTAAATACAACAAATTTAACAAGATGTAAATACGCTAGCATCCCTTCAAAACCTGAAGTAGATATTCATTACATTCAAAATCCTTACACGAGCAGAAGTGCAAATCTTAATCTGACCCTAAATAAAATAAGGGAAGCTTGCAGAACATAATTTTGGCTTTAATTGTTACCATCTGAAAAGCAGTATAGTGTTCTCTGGGGCATGAACAGCTAAGAAAGAGTAAAATTCAGTGAGAGGTTCCATTTATTTCCTTCTACTAATTTAAGGGAGAAAAATGTGTAAAAGTTCTGAGAGATAAAATAATCAAAACCAATTAATACATGCTCTTGTTGTTTATGTAGCTCAGATGGTGCTAGTCTCATTCCATCATCCATTAGATACCAGCTCCTAAAGTATTTTTATTTTCCATTTCAAATGGCTGTTAAATAGCTAATGCTAAAAATTTCTTTACTGAAAATCATACTACCTTGAGAAAAAACCACCCATTTTCATCACCCCAAACTTGTCAGTTCTGCTGGTTGAAATGTGAATCCTGATTCTACAAAATTCACCCAAAAATCTACACTTTTCATCTATTTTTTAGAATTTTATGTATTTCCCAAAAAGTATTGATATAAACTTAGTAATAGTAAAATAAAATCAAATGATCAAGACAATATGGAGAAGCACTGTCCAGTTGAAATGCAATGAAAGTCACATGTATAATTTTAAATTTTCTGGTAGCCACATTCACATTCAAAAAGAAAAAAAAAGTGAAATTAATCTCAAATATTTTTATTTAGCCCGGTATACTAAAAATATGATCACTTCACTATATAATGCACATAAAATGCCATCAATTAAATTTTTTACATTTTTATACCTAACCTTGGAAAACCAGTATATTTTACACTTAACCACATCCTGATTTGTACACTAAATTTTCATTAAAATGTATAATTTACATATAGATTTCATAGAATTTACAGAAGAGACAGTAGATTTACATACCCAAATTTCCCCAACACATTTTGGAGTTTTCAGTAAATAAAATATCAGATTTAAATTTAAATTAATTAAAATAAAATACAAGTAAAAAAGCTATTTCTGTAATTACATTAACTAAATTTTAATTGTTCAATATCTACATATGACTTGTGGCTGCCATAAAGGACAGAGCATAACAGAGAAATAATAAGAAAAATTAAAATCTTAATAAGAAACACTTGGCAGCCTGGCATGGTAGCTCACGCATGTAATCCCAGCACTTTGGGAGGGCAAGGCGGGCAGATCACCTGAGGTCAGGAGTTCGAGATCAGCCTGGCTAACATGGCGAAACCCTGTCTCTACTAAAAATACAAAACTTAGCCAGGTGCGATGGTGCATGCCTGTAGTCCTAGCTACTCAGGAGGCTAAGGCAGGAGAATCACTGAACCTGGGAGGAAGAGGCTGCAGTGAGCCAAAATCATGAGACTGCCCTCCAGCCTGGGTGACAGAGTGTGACTCTGCCTCAAAAAAAAAAGAAAGAAAGAAAGAAAGAAAAGAAGGAAAGAAAGAAAGAAGGAAGAGAAGGAAAGAAACGAAAGAAAAAGAAAGAAAGAGAAAGAGAAGGAAGGAAGGAAGGAAAGAAAAAGAAAGAAAAAGAAAGAGAAAGAAAGGAAGGAAGGAAGAAAGAAAGGAAGAAAAAAGAGAAAGAAAGAAAAGAGAAAGAAAGAAAGAAAAAGAAAAAAAGGAAGGAAGGAAGGGAGGGAAGGAAGACTAATGGCTTTACTATCTAACTAAAGACTGAATATAAGACCCTATCGATTTCTCTTATATTTGTACATTATTGGTTAATATTTAGCTAATTGCTATATATGTAAACAGTATATAAACATATTCACATTTAATGTCTCCAGATTATTGGTAATTTCTACCTCATATTTAGACAAATGTATTTTGAAGTTTGTAAAAATATTTAATACGATTACCACTGAGTAAGGATTTTGGAACACAACTAAAAGCAAATTAAAATTGAGACAACACCTTCATAGAAGCATAAATACATGGAAAGAAGAACTATTTGATTTATTAACATATTTATGATATCATTGACTAATTTAGGTATGAAAGCAATTTTTTCTGTCTTTTATGTTATCAAAGTCCAGGATAGAAAATTTAATAATTCCTGGTGATGTCCCACAACATTGTGTAAAGTCATAGTGACTGACAAAACTATGATGAGAGAAATAATTGTCTGTCACATTTTGAGAATATATTTGTCATGAATTGTACTAAGCTGCTTTATATTCACCATCTAACACTGGAAAACAAAACTACTATGCATTCAGCATTATTATCCTCATTTTTAAAATTTTTAAGTTCTGGCATACATGTGCAGATCTTGCAGGATTATTAGGTGAGTATACACATGCCATGGTGGTTTGCTACCTCCATCCCCCCTGTCACCTACATTAGGTATTTTTCCTAATGTTATCCCTCCCCAATCTCCCCACCCCCTGCTATCCCCTCCCCTAGCCCCTCACACCCCAACAGACCACAGTATGTGATGTGCCCCTCCCCTGTGTCTATGTGTTCTCATCGTTCAAAACCCACTTGTCAGTGAGAACATGCAGTGTTTGGTTCTCTGTTCATGTCACTTTGCTGAATGAAAATGATGGTTTCCAGATTCATCCATGTCCCTGCAAAGGACATGAACTCATCCATTTTATCCTTTTATGGCTGCATAGTATTACATGGTGTATATGTGCCACATTTTCTTTATCAATCTATCATTGATGGGTATTTGGGTTGGTTCCAAGTCTTTGCTATTGTAAACAGTGCTGCAAGGAATAGACGTGTGCATGTGTCTTTACAATAGAAAAATTTATAAAGCTTTGGGTATATACCCAGTAATGGGACTGCTGGGTCAAATGGTATTTCTAGTTCTAGATCCTTGAGGAATCACCACACTGTCTTCCACAATGGTTATACTAATTTACACTCTCACCAACAGCGTAAAAGCATTCCTATTTCTCCACATCCTCTCCAGCATCTGTTGTCTCCAGATTTTTCAGTGATCGCCATTCTAACTTGCATGAGATGGTATCTCAATGTGGTTTTGATTTGCATTTCTCTAATGACCAGTGATGATGAGCATTTTTTCATATGTTTCTTGGCCACATAAATGTCCTCTTTTGAAAAGTTTCTGTTCATATCTTTTTCCCACTTTTCGATGGAGTTTTTTTTTTTTCTTGTATATTTGTTTTAGTTCTTTGTAGATTCTGGATATTAGCCCTTTGTCAGATATGTAGACTGAAAAAATTTTTCCCATTCTGTTGGTTGCTGGTTCACTCTAGTGATTGTTTCTTTTGCAGCGCAGAAGCTCTTAAGTTTAATTAGATCCCATTTGTCTATTTTGGCTTTTGTTGCCATTACTTTTGGTGTTTTAATCATGAAGTCCTTGCCTACGCCTATGTCCTGAATGGTATTGCCTAGGTTTTCTTCTAGGGTTTTAATGGTCTTAGGTCTTATGTTTAAATGTTTAATCCATCAGGACTTAATTTTTGTAAAAGGTATAAGAAAGGGGTCCAGTTTCAGCCTTCTGCACATGGCTAGCCAGTTTTCCCAACACCATTTATTAAACAGGGGAATCCTTTCCCCATGGCTTTTGTCCAGTTTGTCAAAGATCAGATGGTTGTGGATGTGTGGCATTACCTCCAAGGCCTCTGTTCTGTTCCATTGGTCTATATCTCTGTTTTGGTACCAGTACCATGCTGTTTTGATTACTGTAGCCTTATAGTATAGTTTGAAGTCAGGTAGTGTGATGCCTCCAGCTTTGTTCTTTTTGCTTAGGATTGTCTTGGCTATGCAGGCTCTTTTTTGGTTCCATATGAAGTTTAAGGTGGTTTTTTCCAGTTCTGTGAAGGTCAAAACTGGCATTAGACAAGGTTGCCCTCTTTACCATTCCTATTCAACGTAGTATTCGAAGTTCTAGCCAGAGCAATCAGGCAAGAAAAATAAATAAAGAGTATTCAATTAGGGAAAGAGGAAGTCAAATTGTCTCTATTTGCAGACAACATGATTATATATTTAGAAGACCCCATTGTGTCAGCCCAAAATCTCCTTAAGATGATAAACAACTTCAGCAAAATCTCAGGATACAAAATCAATGTTCAAAAATCACAAGCATTCCTATACACCAATAACAGACAAACAGATAGCCAAATCATGAGTGAACTCCCATTCATTATTACTACAAAGAGAATAAAATACTTAGGAATACAACTAACAAAGGAAGTTAAGGACCTCTTCAAAGAGGACTACAAACCACTGCTCAAAGAAATACGAACAGGTACAAACAGATGGAAAAACATTCCATGCTCATGGTTAGGAATAATAAATATCATGAAAATGGCCATACTCCCAAAGTAATTTATAGATTCAATGCTATCCCCCACCAAACTACTATTATCCTTATTTTATAGGTAAGAACATCAGCATCCAGGCTTGGAGAGGTTCAGTAAAAGGCTGAAGTCAAATAGTTGTGTGTTCAAACTGGGCTTCAAATTTAAATCTGCTTGATTCCCCCAGATAGGTTTGTTACTACCTGACAATATTATCTCCCATAACTTTCTATTTTCACACAATATCTTATAATGCTTATTTTATTCTGTATTTTTTTCCTGATTATACACATAATCTGTCAACTGGATTACTAATTAGCCATGCCTATGTCACCTTCGAATTCTACTCTTCATGTAAAAGTCTTCAGTAAATTCTCATTTTGCTGAATTGAACTGAAGCCTGAGTTCAAGTTTCCTACTCTGTTGTCAATGGCTTTTCCTTGGTAATTACCAGTGATTACTGTTTTATTCTCTCTGAATTCCCATTTCCTATATATATGAAATAATTCAATATGTTCATGTTTTTCAAAATTATATTTAGCAACAGAATCTATTATTTCAGGTAAATGTTATATGAAATCATAATATGCAAAATAGATGAAAACTGATATGCATGATTATTTAACTTTCCTCTCCTCTTGGTGGCCTCAGAGGAAAAATATAGGGCTAGACAAAACTGTAAACTAAACCACAAGTAAGAATCCTTAATCTTAATCTTGTCTAGGCCATGGACACATTTACATCCTATGGACCTTTCTTAGAATAATATTTTTAAAGTACAAAATCAACTATGTATAAGTAAAAGGAGACCAGTCATATTGATATTTCATTCAATCATATTAGGAAGTCCAGAGTCCATGTAACTCAAGTTAATAACTCTATCAACTCATCTTCAAAGTTCTCGAGCAATTATATGCACAGATGCTGTATATATACATAATGTACGTATAGGATTGAAAAATTAATGAATACTCACTTTATCAACAAATATTTTTGTTTCTAGTAGGTGCCAAGCACTGTTATAGACACAAACAATGAACTAAATGATAGAGACTCTGTGACCATGAACTTACCTTCTGTTTAGAAGTAGATTTATAATAAAATGTCAAATATATAGAATTACTAGAAAAAGGAGTTTTAATATTACTGTAATAGTAACAGAAAGACAACTATTTTAATCAAAGAAATAATCATGTCTGATTTACTATTTTAAAAGATTACTTTGCAAAGAACAAACTGTAGGTAGGCAAAAGGTAGGTGAGAGATGGAAAGTGTTTCAAAATTATAACGGATAGGTTTTGCTCATGGTTGGAGTTAAGACAGAAAGTGAGAAATTAAGTTTTTGGGGTGATTAGTTGAATGGGTAGAGTGTTACTAACTGAAATGGAGACAGGGGAAAGGGTAAATATGAAGCATACATACTTACCTTTTAAACATGTTGAAATCAAATAACTTACTATTCCCGTAAGTGTAATGTTGAGTGGACAATTGGTTATACAGCCTGTAGTAACAGGGAATGGTTAAAGCTGAAGACATAAATTTGGAGGGCATAACTGAGAATTGGCAGCTTATAAATTACATTTAAAGCCATTGCCCTGGATGAGATCTACCTAAGAATGTCCAGATCATAATGCAATGTGGGCTCAGAAAAACTTTCAGGGGCCTTTTATTTGAAAGCTTGGATAGAGAACAAGAAACGATTAATAAAAGACTGAAAAGAGTGACCAGCAATGTAGGTTATTATTAGTTTTATCAAGATACTATTAATACATGTAAAATGCTTAGAAAAATGCCTTTCATTCCGAAAGCAATATATAAATGTGAGCTATTTAATAGGGAAATAATCTAAGCATGCATAAAAAAGAAAACAATTATACATATACTTAATATCAACACATGTACATTTTTAGTGTATAGTCAGCCCTCTGTACCCATGGGTTCGGCATCTGTGGACTCAAGCAACCATAGATCAAAAATATTTGAAATAAAACTGCGTCTGTGCTGGACATACTCAAACTTTTTTATTTTTATGATTCCCCAACAATAGAGTAAAACAACTATATAGCATTTACATTGTATTAGGTATTATAAGTCTAGAGATGATTTAAAGTATACCAGAGGATGTATATAGGTTACATGCAAATAAGACACCATTTTATATCAAAGACTTGAGCATCCTCAGATTCTGGTATTCATGAGAAATACTGGAACTCAGCTCCTACAGATACCAAGAAATGACTGTATTATTATTCAATTCTTATTACTTCCAAGTTTTTATTTCATATATAATTATTAGAAATGTTTCAAAATATTTTTACAAAAGTTTTGTTAATAAAATTGTAAAAGTTGTATTGCATACTCAATTCTAGGAACTGGGGTTTTATGAAATCATTCTTGGCTGGTATTTATTTACCCTTAATATCCTAGTATTGGGCACCTTTACAATTATATAATGGCTTGTATATGCCTATGTACAGAACAAGACTGCCCATTGAGCTTATTCATTTATCTTTGTCTTAGAATAAATTCTTTTTCTTTTCTCCAAGTTGATAAGTTGAATGTGTTTTCTGCCATTATCTCTAAAATATTGTAGTAATTCATGTTTCCCTTCAGCTCCAATCTCTATCAAAAATTTCTCAATGTCTTACATCATCTTCCAACTATTTAATTTCATTGTTTACATTTCTTCTTAATAAACTTTTGCTGAAGGTCAATAAATATGACAAAGTTCATGTTGGCTACCAAATTATGATCCCAAATAATGAAGCAGCTTTAATTGATTGTGAATATTACAATCTTCATATTTCCGCTGTCATGTCCTGACTTTATTTTGTTTATTTTTATTTATTTATTTTTTGAGATAGAGTCTTGCTCTTGTTGCCCATGCTGGAGTGCAATGGCATGATCTTCATCCACTGCAACTTCCACCTCCTAGGTTCAAGCAATTCTCTTGTCTCAGCCTCCCAAGTAGCTGGGATTATAGATACCTTCCACGACGCCTGGCTACTTTTTATATTTGTAGTAGAGATGGGTTTTCACCATGTTGCCCAGGCTGGCCTTGAACTCCTGACCTCATGATCTGCCCAACTTGGCCTCCCAGAGTGCTGGGATTACAGATGTGAGCCACTGAGCCAGGCCCATGTCCTGGCTTTCAAGGATTCCCTTCCCTTACGACTATAGAAATGACATTCATGATATACTACCATCTTTTCTATACTGATAAATTTAAACAAAAATAACATGCACCTGTGTGTTCACTGCAGCACTGTTCATAATAGCAGAGACATGGAGTCAGCCTAATCGCCCATCAATAATATACTGCATTAAAAACTGTGGTACATATACAACATAGAATACTATGCAGCCATAAGAAGAGATCATGTCCTTTACAGGAACATGGATGGAGCTTGAGGCCATTAACAAAGCAAACTAACACAAGAACAGAAAACCAAATATATGTTCTCACATATAAGTGGGAGTTAAATGATGAGAACACATAGACACATAGAGGAGAACAACACACACTGGGGCCTTTTAGAGGGTGGAACTGGAAAGTATTATCATCTAGTTGGCATTGTTATTATGACTTCAAAAGGCTATTCCACCATTCTGTCAATCCAGCTGCTTCAGGATGATGGGGAATATGGTAAGACCAGTGGATTCCATGAGCAAGAGCCCACTGACGCACTTCTTTACCCATAAAGTGGGTCTCTTGGTCGGAGGCAATGCTGTGTGGAATACCATGATGGCAGATAAGGGATTCTATGAGTCCAGGGATGGTAGCATTGACAGAAGCATTGCGTCCAGGATAGGCAAACCTATACCTGGAGTAGGTGTCTATTCCAGTGAAGACAAACCTCTACCCTCTCCATGATGGAAGAAGCCCAATAAAATCAACCTGCCACAAGGTAGCTGGCTCATCACCCCAAGGAATAGCGCAATATCGAAGTCTCAGTGTTGGTCTCTGCTGCTGACAAACTGGGCACTCAGTAGTGGCTGTAGCCAGGACAGCCTTGATGAGTGCAAGTCCATGTTTCTGAGCCCATCCATAACCTCCATCCTTGCCACCATGGCCACTTTGTTCACGCACCCACTGGGAGATAACAGAAGTGGCTGAGGAGAGAGGCTGGATGGTGTCCACAGAATGGGTCATCCTATCCATTTGATTATTAAAATCCTCCTCTGCTGAGGTCACCTGTTGGTGAGTACTCACATGGGATACAAATATCTTCATGGTTTTTGACCACTCAGAGAGGTCTATCCACATACCTCTTTCCCAGATTTCTTTGTCATCAATTTTCCAATCATGCTTCTTCCAAGTCCCTGATCAGCCAGGCAAACCATTGGCTACAGCCCATGAATCAGTATATAATGGCACATCTGGCCATTTCTCCTTCCATGCAACATGCACAACCAGGTGCAGTACTCGAAGTTCTACTCACTGGGAAGATTTCCCTTCACTGCTGTTTTTCAGGTACATCCTAGTAAGAGGCTGTAGTGCTGCAGCTGTCCACGTTCAGTGGTGCAGGCATATCGTGCAGAACCATCTGTGAACCATGCCCTAGTCTTCTTGTCTTCTGTCAACTAATCATAGAAAACTCCCCATGAGGCCATCAGTGCAGGCTGGACATTTGAGCCATTTCTTCATGTAACTTCCTTGTGCTCTCAGGACATGCTCAAGCCCCATCACATATATACTACTTCCATTTGATGATGGAGTGCTGTTGTGCATAGTCCACTTTATGCTAGTTGGGTCAAAAAACACCCAGTTCATGATAGGCAGTTCAGATCGCCTGTGACTTATACTCAACAAACGTTCAGTTTTCACAAAAGCCCAGTAGCAGGCCAAGAGACATTTCTCAAAAGAAGAGTAGTTATCTGCGGAAGATGACAGGTAGCCTGTTCCAAAATCCTAGAGGCCTCCTTTGTGATTCACCTATGGGAGCCTACCAAAGGCTCCAAACAGCATCCCTATCTGCCGCTGAGATATATTGGATCTGCTGGGTCATATGGTCCAACTGGCAGAGCAGCTTGCATAGCAGCCTAGACTTGTTGCAGAGCCTTTTCCTCTTGTGAACCCCATTCCAGTCACTAGCTGAATGGATCCGAGAAACACACCCAAATAAGGAATGTGTTATCTCAAAAATCCAGACAGGCCTCCTAGACATTGTTTCTTTTTCTTGGTTTTGGGAGGGACCAAATGCAGCAACTTATCCTTCACCTTAGAAGGAATATCTTGACAGGCCCCACACCACTGGACACCTAGAAATTTTACTTAGGTAGAAGGTCCCTAAAGTTTAGGTAGATTTATTTCCCATTTTCTGGCACGCAAATGTCTCATCAATAAGTCCAGTGTGTTTGCTACTTCTTGCCCACTGGATCCAATCAGCGTAATGTCATCAATGTAATGATCAAGTGTGATATCTTGCAGAAGCAAAAGAGATGAAAGTCTGTCTGAATAAGATTATGGCACAAAGCTGGAGAGTTGATATAACCCCGTGGTAGGACAATAAAGGTACCTTGCTGGCCTTGCCAGCTGAAGACAAATTGCTTCTGGTGGGCCTTATGGACAGGAATGAATGAAAAGGGATTTGCCTAGTCAATGGCTGCATACCAGGTACCAAGAGATGTGTTAATTTGCTCAAGAATAAAACCATATCTGGTATAGCAGCTGCAATTGGAGTTACCACTTGGTTAAGCATATGATAATCCATTGTAATTCTCCAAGTTCCATCTGTCTTCTGCACAGGCCCAATAGGAGAGTTGAATGGGGACATGGTGGGAATCATCACCCCTCCATCTTTCAAGTCCTTGCTGGTGGCACTAATCTCCACAATCCCTCCAGAGATGTGATATTGTTTTTGATTTACTATTTTTCTAGGTAGATGCAGCTCTAATGGCTTCCATTTGCCCTTTCCCACCATAATAACCCTCACCATACAAGTTAGGGAGCACATATGAGGTTTCTTCCAGCTGCTAAGTATGTCTATGCCAATTATGCATTCTGGCACTAAGGAAATGACCACAAGATGAGTCCAGGGTCCCACTGTAAGTCAGACCTGAGCTACAACTTCATTAATTACCTAACCTCCATAAGCACCTACTTTAACTGGAAGACCACAGTGATGTTTTGGGTCCCCTGCAATTAATGTCAGCTCAGAGCCAGTGTCTGGTAGTCCACAAAATGTCTGATCATTTCCTGTTCCCCAATGCAGTTACCCTGGTAAAAGGCTGGAGGTCTCCTTGGGGGAAGGATGGGCGAAAGATTCACTGCATGAATTTCATAAATTGTTGGCCGTGTAGTGGTGTCCTTCCTCAAGGGGACCTGACATCCCCTTGATTCAAGGGGTTCTGAGTCCGTAAACTAGCTCAATTACAAAAATTGATTGAGGGGACTTGACTCTCCGTTTTTATAAATCAAATTAGTCTTTTGTCCATTCAACCTAGAAGTTTTCCACTTGTATAAATTAAGTAGGAATGCAGTAGCCTTCCTATCAGTTTCACTTCTAGGATCACCATGATTAATTAGCCAATGTCAGAGCTCTACATGATTCAGAGTATTCTGATTGTCACTTTGCCTCTTAGCTATCCATTACAGTAGCTACGCCCACCTTGCCTTTGATGGTTGAGTGCCACCACTTGGCCCCTGCCACCTTGGGAACCAATTATTCTCATTGTATTTAAATTTTGTAGTTGAGTAACTGTGGTTCCCACTGTTAGATATGACATACAGAGAAGAGAAATTATAGGGCTCTTCAAAGATGCAGGTGCTGTCCTCACAAATCTATTTCACAAGGCATTCATCAAGGGTATATCTTCTGGATCCTCCCAGCTGGGATAAGTAGGTCTAAAGTTTCCCTAACCCTTTGGATCTCAGTCTCCCTAACCCTTTGGATCCTTTCCTCTACATTAAACCAAAGAAAATCAGGCATTTCCAGCTTATTCACAGTGGGCCATCTTTTAATGTATATTTCAGCTAACCAAGCAAATAAACTATTAGAGCCTTTTTTTAAACTCCTGAACTGCAACATTAAATAGAGTTTCTATTTAGTGGGCCTAAATCAATAAATTAGCCGGATCCAAGTCTATGTTTCTTCCACCATTATCACACACCCTTAATATACATTCCCATGCCTGTTCTCCAGATTTTTGTTTATATAAATTAGAAAACTCTAGCAGTTCTTTTCAAATGTAGCACATCTCCTCATGGGTCACACTGTCAACCTCATCTCTTCAGTATAGGGATTAAAATCTAGTTATAGGTCTAAAAGCAAACAGTGGTGTTGGGGGTGGCTCCTGAGGAGAATCAACATTGTCTTGTATGGCAACTGCCTCAGGGAAGGCCATCACTATTGCCTTAGGCAGCACAGGGTTTACCTCCTCAGACAAATGTGAAAAGGCTGATGGCAGCATGGGTCTAGGAAGGGATGTTGCCACTACTGGGGATGGGGAAGCTATTTCTTCTGGCACAAAATGTTCATCATAAAATCAGTGTCCCTGGCTTCATCAGGGTCCTCCCACACATCCCCATTCCAACTTTCAGGATCCCATTCTTGGGTCTAATATTAAGAAGCCAACTCCAGAAACCCCAAAACCAATGAAAGAGCTCCATTTTTAATATTCTGTTTCTCTAGAACCTCTCCTGGTACCAAAATCTGCATTAGTCAGATTTCTCTAGAGGGACAGAGCTAATAGGATATATACAGATAGATATAGACATAGATATAGATAAATAGATATATATGATATACATATATATATATAAAACTCCCATATATATATATATATATAGGGAGTTTATTAAGTATTAACTCCCATGATCACAATGCCCCACAATATGTTGTCTGCAAGCTGAGGAGCAAGGAAAGTCAGTCCGAGATCCAAAACTGAAGAACTTGGAGTCAGATAATTAAGGGAAGGAAGAGTCTAGCACAGGCAAAAGATGTATGCCAGGACCCTAGGCCTGTCAAGCCTTTTTACTTTTTTCTGCCTGCTTTATTTTGGCTGAGCTGGTGGCTGATTAGATGATGCCCACCCAGATTAAGAGTGGATCTGCCCTTCCCAGCCGACTGACTCAATTGTTAATCTCTTTTGGCAACACCCTCACAAATACACCCAGAAGCAATACTATACATCCATCAATCCAATCAAGTTGACACTCAGTATTAACCATCACAGCATTGTTATTCTTTTCAGTTTTAGTCATTTTGGTGGATTTACATTGATATGTCATTTTGGTTTTAATTAGCATTTCCCTGATGAATACTGATGTTGAGTTTACTTTCTTGTGCTTCTCTGTCATTTATGTTTCTTCTTTTGTGAAGTGTGGATTCAAATATTTTGATCAAATTTTTACTGTTTTATTATTCTTTGCATGTTCTGGATATAAGTCATTTAAGAGCTATATGTTTTAGAGATATTTTCTCCCACTACTGGCTTGTGTTTTCATTTTCTCAGTATCTTTTGAACAGGAGGTTTTAATATAAGTTCTTACAGATCACTTTTTCCCTTTATAGTTGGTGGTTTTGGAGTTCTTTTAAACAAATATTTCCCTAAGTGAAAGTCACAAACATTTTTTCTACTTTTTCTTTTAGGATGTTTGAAGTTTTATGTTCTACATTTCAACCTGTGATCCATTTTGCATTAGTTTTTACAAATGGTATAAGATAGAAGTATACATATTTTTGGCTCATAGGTATTCAATTGCTACTGTACAATTTGTTGAAAAGATATCCTTTGCCTCACTGAATTACCTTTACATTTTTTGTCAAAATCAATATACAGGTTGGTCTAATTTTGAACTCTATTCTGTTTCATCAACCTATTTGTGTACTCTATTCCCACACTTTCTTAAATTATTTCACTTTAATTCTGGAAATCAAGAGTCTACATCCTCCAGTTATTTTTCAAAATTTGTCTTCCTTGTTTAGGACGTTGATATTTCCATAGAAATTTTTAAATACGATTGGCAATTTCTATGAAAATCTCATAAGCATTTTGATTCTAATTGCAAAAGCAAAAAATCTACAGATCAATTTGTAGATCATTGATATCTTAAAAATTTTGAGTCTTTGAATCTATGAATATGATACTTTCCATTTGTTTATATATTCTTTAATTTTTTTGCCATAGCCTTTTTATTTTTATATACTTTAAGTTCTGGGGTACATGTGCAGGATTGTTACAAAGGTGTACACAGGCCATGGTGGTTTGCTTCATCCATCCCCCTATCATCTACATTAACTATTTCTCCTAATATTATCCTTCCCCAATCCCTCCATCCCTGCTACTCCTCCCCCAAGTCCCCCGTCACCCCACAACAGGCCTCAGTGTATGATGTTCCCCTCTCTGTGCCCATGTGTGCTCATTGTTCAGCACCCACTTATGAGTGAGAATGTGCGGAGGTTTGGTTTTCTTTCTTGTGTCAGTTTGCTGAGAATAGGTTCTTTAAACCTTTAGCTTTTTTATTTTCAAAACATAGATTGATTATGTATTTCTGCTATTTATCCATAAGTATTCCATATTTTTATGAGTTGATTTTTTAGATTTATTTTTCAGTTTTTTATTGTTAGTATTTAGAAAAATAATTGATTTTTGTATATGGAATTTAAATCCTGCAAACATGCTAAACCCACTTATGAATTCTAGTAGCTATTTTATTTATTTTTTTTAGATGGCTCAACTTAATAGCATCTACAAAAGGTTTTAAGTATGATTTCCATTTCTCTAATGAAATCAGCCTATTTTTAAGTGAAGTTTGATAGTTTGAATCTTTCAAAGAATATGTTTATTTTATCTAAGGCATTTACATATTGACTGAAGTTGGTCATCCGATTTCATTTTTCTTTTAATTTTATAAGTCCTAAACTACTATTCTTTCTTTCAACGCTGATACAGGTAATGTGTTCCTCTTCTTTTTTTTTTCTTATCACTATGGCTGCAATTACATAAAATTTATTATTTCTCAAAACATCAGTTTCTTGTTTCATTGATTGTCTCTATTGCTGCTGTTTACTAGTTTACTGATTTCTGCTATTATGTTCATTATGATATTTCTTTTGCTTACTTTGAAATTAGTCTACTTTTCCTTTTCTAATTTTTTAGGTGGAACTTTGGGTTATTAATTTGAGACTTCTTTGTTTTTCTTTCTGGAAATATATTTTGTCTGATATTAGTGTAGTCAGTTCAGCTTACTTGTGCTTATTGTTTATATTGAGTATCTATTTCTAGTCTTTTACCTTTGGTCTATTTGTGTCTTTGTATTAAAGTGTATCTCATGTAGACTACATATAATTGGTTTTTCTATGTATGTCAGTCCATATATATAGTGTGTATATATATATATATAATGTATATATATACACACATATGTATATATTGACTGACAATGTCTGCCTTTTAATTGGAGTATTTGGTGCATTTACATTTACTATAATAATTGATGTATTTATATGTATATTTTACTGTACATTTTTGTTCTTCTGTTCCTCATTTCTACATTTCTTTGTGTTAATCAAATATTTTATAGTATTCTAAGACCTCTATTAATTTTTAGCTATATATCCTTTTATTGTGATTTTTACAGTAGCAAGAAGAAGAACATTGTGATCCTTAAATCTACATGTAGAATTATAGTAAGTTATTTCAAGTAAAATACAAGAAGTTTGTAATCACTTATTTTTATTTGTTCTCCCAAGTTTAGTGCCCTAGTTGTCATATACGTTGTATCTATATACATTGTTAAAAAATGCTAAAATTTTTATATAGTCATATGGTTTTTTAAGACTACTAAGAGGAAAAAATATTGTTTCTGTACTTACTTGCCTGCTGTTCTTCATTCCTTCTTACAGATTCAATTTCCTAACAAGTGTCATTTCTCTTCAGACTGAAGATTTTATTTAGCATTTACTGTAGTTCAGTCTGCTGGCAACAAATTATTTAAGTTTGAGTTTACCTGAAAATGTCTTTATTTTGTCTTATTCTTCACAGTGTGATTTTTGAGGTAAAATAGACATATGATAAATTTTATATACTTAAAATGTACAAATTGTTTCCATGCACATATGTTTGTGTGAATTCATGAAATTGTCATGAAAATCAACATAACAAATATGTCCATCACCTCCAAAGGTTTGCTAGTGCCTCATTGCTGTCCAGCCCTTTCTCCACCCCAATCCTCAGACAAGCACTGATCTGCTTTCTGTCATTACAGATGAGTTTGCATTTTGAAATTTTATTGTAAGTGGAATCAAATAGTTGTCTTCACTTTTTAATAATAAACTTACATGATTTAGAAATCTTGGTTGGCTTTTTTCTTTCTTCAGAATTTTGAAAATATCAAGCCTATGTCTCCTGGCTTCCATGATTTTTATAAGAAACAAGTCATCAAAATTGCTGTGAGTCTCCTACATCGTTGCTTTCAAATTTTCCTTTTTGACTTTGACTATGTATAAATTGGCTATTGTTTGTCTAAAACAATATTTCTTTATTTACACTCTGCCTGAGGCTCAGTGAGCATTTGGTTCTTTAAATTAATGTGTTGTAACAAATTTGAAAAGTTTTTGACACTTTTAAAAATATTTTTTGTCACTTTATCTTGTTTCTTTCTTTCTGGGATTTCAGATGCAGCTATGTTGGACTACTTCATGAATCACTACTGGTCTCTGAGGTTCTGCTCATTTTTTTTTCAATATTTTTCCTTCTAGGTTTTGGACTGAGAAATTTTTATTGATCTATATTAAAGTAACTGCCACTTTTTCCTGCCATCTTTAACATGTAGTTGTGTCCATCTTATTTCAGAAATCATAATTACTTTTTTGAGATGGACTTTCAGTCCTGTTGCCCAGGATGGTGTGCAGTGGTACAATCTTGGCTCAATGCAACCTCCATCTCAGAGGTTCAAGCAATTCTCTTGGCTCAGCATCCCAAGTAGCTAGAACTACAGGCACCCACCACCATGCCTGGCTAATTTTTGCATTTTTAGTAGAGACAGGGTTTCACCATGTTGGCCAGGCTGGTCTGGAACTCCTGACCTCAGGTGATCCACTCACCTCAGCCTCCTGAAGTGCTGGAATTACAGGCAAGAGCTACCGAGCCCAGCCAAGACCTCCATTTTTAAAGAGTTTGCATTTCTATGTTGAGATTGCTCATCTGTTTGGGGTTTTTTAGTTTTAGTGTTAGTTTTGAGAGGGAGTCTCATTCTGTTGCACAGGCTAGAGAGTAGTGTCACGATCTTGGCTCACTGCAACCTCCACTTCTTGGTTTCAAGCAATTCTGCCTCCATCTCCTGAGTAGCTGGGACCACAGACATGCACCACCACACTTGGCTATCTTTCGTATTTTTAGAAAAGGCAGGGTTTCACCATGTTTGCCAGACTGGTCTCAAACTTTTGACCTCAAGTTATTTGCCTGCCTCAGCCTACCAAAGAGCTGGGATTACAGGTGTGAGCCACTGTGCACAGCTTTCATCTATTTAATTATTGATGCTCTATTAACTTTCAAATACTTAAATATATTTTTAAGTAATTCTTTGAACATATTTTAAATGGCTGTTTTTAACTCTTTCTCTGTTAATTTCAATATCTGGACCTACTCTGAATAAGATCGTGTTGATTGCCTCTTTTAATTTTTTTAGTTTTACCTGCATATGAGCTATATTTTTCCATTTCTTTGCATGGCTAGTAACTTTTGTGTTAGTATTTGAACATTTTGGATAATCCACTGTAGTGACAATATATTTTCCTGAAGATTATTAGATTTTTGTTCTGGAAGACAGTTATGTTTCCTAGAATCAACTTGCAAGCTTTTCTGCTCCAAGTTTTGCAGGTAGTTACATCTCTGCCCTGTTGTTATGATTTCCCATTGCTACATTTTTATTTGACCTGATTGCTGTGGGGGATCTTTTTACTTACACAATTTGACAGGTTTCTTTGTTTTCAAGAATACCCTTAATTTCTAGTTACTCTGTGGAGCTTGGGCTCTGTAACCTTACACTTCAATCTTTCTGCAGCCCAAGACATTTAAAATTGGAGAAAACACATTTATTTAAGGAAGGTATCAAGTTCACATCTCTGGCTCCTTATTGCTGTAAGTTTCAAGAGTACTTTTCCTTCTGGTCTTTGCCTTTGTTTTTGGTGTTCTCCTTGTTGTCTATTTGCACAAGCAAAGTTTAATCGTCAGCCCAAGTTTTAAATAAATTATGTTCTAAAGGGGTCTACTCTGTCTTAGTATTTCCACTTTTAGAGATTTCCCTTTAAGTTTCCATGTGATTTTCAAACCTGAATGCTAAATTCTGGCATATTTTATTAATAAATCTGTGTTTTCCCTACTACAATTTCTGATCCCTCAATGCTGTTTCCATCTGCTCTAAGTCAGGGATTAGGCAGCACATGAGCCAGGATGCTGCAAAATCTCTTACAGTTCTGTCATTGGACACTTTCTCTTCATTTATTTATCTATTTATTTATTTGAAGGAGTCTTGCTCTGTCGCCAGGCTGGAGTGCAATGGTGCAATCTCAATCTCGGCTCACTGCAACCTCCACCTCCCGGGTTTCAAGTGATTCTCCTGCCTCAGCCTCCCAAGTAGCTGGGATTATAGGTGCACACCACCAAGCCAAGCTAATTTTTGTATTTTTAGTAGAGAAGGGCTTTCACCATGTTGGCCAGGTTGGTCTCGATCTCTTGAAATTGTGATCCACCCACCTTGGCCTCCCAAAGTTCTGGGATTACAGGCATGAGCCACTGCACCTGGTGATACTTTCTTAGTGTGCTTAAACGTACATTTTTCTTCACTTTTTATACTTTTTTTTACATATTGAAAGTTCATGAGACCATTTTACACCATCGTTTTAACAGCCAAATCTCTGATGCAAGTATTGTTTATCATTGATGGACTAGATATAGAATTTCTAATGGTCTTCTCAGTGCTTTTTATTTGGAAACTAGTGGTGTTCCACAGGTAGTATTAATATTTTTTTCTGACATGAACTAAATAAGGGCATATTTATGATTTTTGAAAACTAGATACACATTTCTGATCATTTTTATAAAGCCTTTTAATTTTGATATGCTTGTTTGTTATTGTGCTAATCAGAGTCGTCAGGTGAATGAAACTCTGCAGGAGTCAAGAAACTTAAGTCATCTTTAGATTTAGCCACTAACCTATATGTTCATACACCAACATTTCAAAATAATTTATTTTCTGTTAGAATACCTGTAGAAACAGAAACAGCAGACAATGGAAAATTCCTAGAGAACTCAACATTTTGAGAAAAAGCTTCCCCACTTGATTTGTGGGATTTCGTATTACAACTCAACATAAAATTTGTTGAAGAAGAACAGTATAACATAATAAGGAACTATGCTATTTTTCTTACCAGGGAAATGAGACTTACCTCTGAGCACAGGTAAGTGGATTTGTTCCCATTTTCCTAATACTTAACCTAATTCCTGTACAATGTAACATGAGTTCCACTGGCAAGATAGAAGAGTCACATTTAAGGAGCGTGTGTAGTACTGTATTATGGAGTTCAGTGTAAGATTTAAAATATATAAATTAGATCTACATTTTAAGTTCAGATGAAAATAATATAAAATGATTTTTGATGCATAAAGAAAAAAATGAAAAGGATTTATTTTTTATCTTAGATAAGAATGAAAAAAATGTTTTAAAACCTTTAAAATATTTTTTCCTAGTTGTCATACTCAGCCAGATTTCTTAAATCTTGGTTATTTGCTTCTATAGTCATGAGCAGCAAGTGACCTATTTTTTTGACTGTCGATTTCTTCTCCAGAAGTTTGTTTACATTCAACACTTCTGATATTTTCACACCATTTTAGCTCCAACTTGGCATACATAGTGATGCTCTCACACCATTCTATCTTAGAACTAGAATTTCACAAAAGAAAAAATAAGTAGAAACTTCCTGTTTCTCTAAAGAAGTAAGAAAGAATTGGTGGTATGGTAGGCAGATGGTAAAATTATGGATAGGGAGAAAAAATATATTCATGTATTTAATAATCCATCAATTTAGGCAAGTTATTAACTTCTCCCTGGGTATGATAATCTCAATTTAGCTCTATAATGAAGTCCAATGTATCAAGAGGGCAGAGGACTTTGGCAGAATAGATTTGCAGAATAACAAAATGACATCACTGTTGGCAAACTAAACCATGCATCAGGGTATTTTTTCTGATCTAGGAAGAGTCCCAGAGTCAGGCAAGGAAAATCACTGTGATTGTAGGCAGGGTAATAACACAATTTATTATCAAAACCAGGACATTTTTAAGAGAGAAACACTGTTAAACATTACAATAGGCAATAAATATAGTCTGACTCTACTGTGCAGGGCAAGCTTTATATATAGTCTTCTTAGCAATACACAATCAGAGAGAGGAAAAGGTGAATGCCAATACAGAAGAATTGGATATGCAATTTGCCAAGTAAGAGTACTAAAGAAAAACTCCTAATAGAAATAAAGAGTGTTTCTTGAAAGATAATGATCTATGTTGATATCTGACTTAAATCTCAAATATTCTGCAACTCATTCTTGCCAGTCAACTAAGAGCCTGAACCAAATGTGGCATGGTCCTGGAAGAATTAGATATATCAAAATTATTTGTAAATAATCAAAATGATTTATGTTTCTGAGCTAAATAAAGAATCACATATTCTAAGTCAGTTTTTCTCAAAGTAACACTAGAACTGGGAGATATAAAATGTTACTCTAGATAAAAATGATTCCACTGTTAAATAAACTTGGAAAATATGATTTAAAAAAATTAATAATATTGATGACAACAGACCATCACAGTCTTTAATATGCAAAGTTCACTGACTCCAAGAGTCAGTGGTAATAAGTAATATATATCTATCTTAAGTCTGATTTCCCATTAGCAGAGCTGCAGAAAGGCATTCTAGCACAAATGATTTATTGAGACAACATTCCTGGAGCAAAATATTGTATCAATTGGAGACTACTTTCAGTTAGCTGCCCCCAGAGAACATAAACTGCATGACAAATTTAGTCCCACTTTGTGGCAAGGTGCCTAGCCTCTACATGACCTTTTGTCAGTCAATCATTGGTTAGGTGTTGCCTGGATTGGGAGCATAGGACATTCTACCTCCTATGTCGGACAGCTCCTGTTTAATAAAAGACGGTAATTCTCCATGGAAAAGAAAGGGAGGGGGGAGGGCATGGGGAGTGGCTGGGGATAGTGGTGAACTATTAGTAACCCACCTTCATTGTAGCTGAAAAATGACTCTACCTTACAGTAAAAGGGATCTGGCCAGGGCAATCTTCTTCTGAGCAGGTAGTTTGTTTTGCAGCATATTAATAGGAGAAGTATTATTTTAACACACTCGAAAGAACATTGCTCTGAGGACATCACGCATTATACAAAGTTTTTGTATCTACTTTGCACTATGTTATGCTAAATTGTGGCATTCTGTCAGGGAAATACCAAATTCTTCATTGTCAGATAGTTTCCAAGCAATACCACAAGCTCCTGGGGCAGAAATGTTGACATCTGGGATACTGACAGAAAATTAATATAAAACCAAACTTCAATTCATAAAGCTGAATTTTCAGATAATACAGAATCATCATGACTTGGATTTTTTTATTTCCTTATTGAAAGGAACTACGGAAATCTCAAAATTTCCAGTGTAATTTTTGGATTGAAAGCTCTAGGAAGACATAATGTCTCATCCATTAAATGTGAATATTTAGAACTACTATTTGCAATAACAAATAAATAAATAATTATCAAAGTGAATTGTATGTTGATGACCTATTAATGGATATTTTTCATTTTAACCTGACCAAAAACCTAACTGTTTTTATCAACTGAAATATTCAAAACAGTGATCCAATTTTTTCATTCATTGACAATACATAAAATTTAAAACCAATATTAAACAATCCAAAATTTCTAGAAAATACAAATGATTAATTGAACCAAAGGATTTTAAATTTTCAAATGCAATTTGGATTAACATTGTTATTGTCAGTTATATAAGCAATAAAAAAAAATTCACTATGGACATATAATTTTTAAAAATATTATATTTCCCTATATTAACAACCAAATAACGAGAATATCAAAACTTAAGGTTATCAAAGATACTTAATATTTTCTTTGTATACAAAACAGAGCACAATAATTGCAATGTCCTTTACCTTTTATAAAATAAGTGGTTAAAAATAGTGTGTTCCCAACTCATTTAAAAAAATCAATAAATTTGGCCTCATCAGAATTAAGTACTTCTGAGTTTCAAAATAGTGGTAAAATCAAAAAACAATAAGACAGAACTGAAAGAAAATAAATGGAGAAAAGATTTTAACAAACCCTTTACCAAAGAAGAAATACGTAGTGCAAATAAGCACATAAAAGAAGCTCTTATGATCAGACCTTAGGGAAATGCCATTCCAAACCTTTTATAATGGCTAACATTTAAACAAAAACAATAGTAGTGATAATAATAACAATACAAAAATGTCATCAGAATGTGGAGTTGGTGAGAATCTGGAGCAACTAGAATACTCACGCATTGCTGGTGGAAATGCAAAATGGTTCAGCACCTTTGGGAAATGGGTAATTTCTTAAATTAAACAAACTTATCATGTAACTTTCCCATCCCACTCCTAGCAATTAACCCAGGGAAATAAAAACATGTTCACACAAAAACATGAATGCAAATGTTTGAAATGCTTTCCTTAATAATTTTCAAGAACTGGAAAGAAAAACAACTCAAATGGGGACTGAATGAATAATACACAATGGAATATTAGTCAGCAGTGACAAGGTAAAAACTACCATTATAGCAACAACATGGATAAATTTCAGATGTATTATGCTAAGTGAGAAAAGCCAGAACTGAAAGGTCTAGCACTACGATTTAATCTACGTGATATTCTGGAAGTGTCCAAACTCCCAGGGACAGAAAAGAGATCAGTGGTTGCTAGGGGCAGAGTTGAGAAAAAAACGTTGACTAAAAAAAAGAGACATATAAGAAGTTCACAGAATGATAAAACTCTCTGTTTCTTGATGTTACAAAACCATATGTGTTTATCAAAACTCACACAACTGTACACTAAAATGTTACTATATGTAAATTTTACCTTTATTTTAAAATGGGAAAAAGTAAGTGTATTTACTTAATAAAGTGATTTCTCTTATCAGAATATTGTGGCAGACTGATTAATCTCATTCTGATGCTCTAGCTTGAAGAAAATCACATGCTACTTGCCATAGTATCCCATCTGTGAGAAAGCTCTTCACCTTCTTAAGACGAGTCAATGAGAAATTTCCCAAAACCAATCTTGATTTAGTTGACCAGTTAGTGAGACTTTAGAAGTTCAATCAATTATTATGAATGTACTACAATCTAAATTTTTCTAATTATATGTAATGTTTTAAAGTGTGATCCAATTGATTCTACTATCACAATATCATTGGCACATTTAAATAACTTTCCACTGAAATGGTACCTTTTAATTAAAAAGATAAGTATTGTTCTTTATGAGACAAATCTGTCTATGTTGGAGGACTTCAAAAATTAGTATGTATTCCAAGTATTCCTATACAAATTAGTGTTAAACTTTGATAAATAGAAATTATACCTAAGCCCTGAATGTAATTAATAATGACATTTTCACTGTTTCACAGGTTTCATGGAGCTCATCAAAATTAACTATTTGAAAAAAAAAAAAGATAAGTAAAGAATCCAAAAGGATTACTTATGTAATATTCAGCTTGAGAATTCTCCAATTCTTTTTCAATTGGACTCTATGTTAAGGGGAAAATCTGGAAGTGTCCCCCAGAGTGTGGTTTGTGGCCGTCTAATAATCTGTTCAGGTTTTATAAATGAGAAATCTTGTCATCTTATCATAGAGTTCCAAAAAATTGTAGCAAACTGTATCTGCTAAGTGAACCTAAATAACCACAACTTTAACTTCAAGAAAATTACCCTTGGAAACATTTCATAGTTCTGCAGGTTGCTGAGGATATAAAAATTTTTCCTTCTCCTAGAGTTATTAACCCTCACAACAGATTCCCTGAGACCTTAACAGCAGCAATTTGAAAACATTCAATTATAATAATCACATTTTTTTATTTCTCTTCTAAAACTAGTTCTTCTAGATTTTTCATAGAAAAGCAAACTCGGGTCAAAAAGCATTAACAATTTATTCAGTTTGCAGCTGCCTAGTTCTTTATGTGAAATTGCTACTTTATTGACATTGTGGAGTATACATCAACCCTCCGGAAAGGCTTCACAAGGCATACTTCAGGTTTAAAGAAGTGTGACTCTGAAAATGTTCTTGGAATATCATATAGAATTCATATAGAAATAATAGAAGAAATGCCTAACCAAAAGGTTGGCACTGCTCTTTAAAAACAGTTTCCCAAATTGTTTTCGTTGGAAGGTTATGTTTTTAAATTTTAAGTTTGAACTTTTGGGAGACTATTCTGGGAATCTATATACTAAGAAGAAGCAACAGTCAATCTCCATATATACTCCATATAACTGAAAAAGACTAAAGCAAATTATCTGGTTTTAGAAAATGCAAGGTGTCCTCATCTAAAACCCACAAGCATAATAAAATCTGGACTGTCACGCTGATATCAATTGCACCATTCTAATCTTTGTTTCAACGAATTATTTCTACCCTGTATTCTAGACAACTGAAAAACTTCCCTTTCACACATCTTTATTTATCATCTCTGTGCTCAAATAGTTTATTGACCTTGAATGTCCTTCTTTCATATCTCACTGTGCCCAAATCCCATTCCTTCTGAAAAGATCATGTGAAATTTACATTCCCCCATGAAGCCTTCCTTGACCACCCAACATTTGAGTAATTAATCAGATTCCTTCTTTGCTGGAATTCCTATAGAACTATATTATACCTGATAACATTTTTATGCTATAATAGAACTGCTGATATACATATGTTATATTCATTACTTGATTATAATATATTTAAGGAGACAAAATATTTTGATTTCGTTTTAATCCTCTCCCTTTATCAGGCGATACCATGCTTAGCACATGTTGAACTCTCAATAAATATTTCCCAAACAGAGAAGGGAAGATGACAGTTCTCAGTTCAAACAAAAGTGAGCTGGAACAGTATCTATGTTCTGCACAATCGTTAAAATAAAACAAGTCTGTTTGTTACCATTTCAAAGAAAAGTTTGAAGTCAGGTAGCATGCTGCCTCCAGCTTTGTTCTTTTTGCTTAGGATTGTCTTGGCTATGTGGGCTCTCTTTTGGTCCCATATGAAGTTTAAAGTGGTTTTTTCTAGTTCTGTGAAGAGGGTCAGTGGTAGCTTGATGGGGGTAGCGTTGAATCTATAAATTACTTTGGGCACTATGGCCATTTTCTCAATATTGATTCTTCCTAACCATGAGCATGGAATGTTTTTCCATCTCCTTGTGTCCTCTCTTATTTCCTTGAGCAGTGGTTTGTGGTTCTCCTTGAAGGGGTCCTTTACATCCTTTGTTAGTTGTATTCCTAGGCATTTTATTCTCTTTGTAGAAATTGTGAATGGCAGTTTATTCTTGATTTGGCTCTCTTTAAGTCTGCTATTGGTGTACAGGAATGCTTGTGGTTTCTGCACATTGATTTTGTATCCTGAGACTTTGCTGAAGTTGCTTATCAGTTTATGGAGATTTTGCAGCAGTGCTTACAATAGCAACGACCTGGAACCAACCCAAGTGTCCATCAATTATAGACTAGACAAAGAAAATGTGACACATATACACCGTGTGATACTATACAGCCATAAAAACGATGAGTTCATGTTCTTTGTATGTACATGGATGAATCTGGAAACCATCATTCTCAGCAAACTGACACAAGAACAGACAACCAAACACCGCATGTTCTCACTCATAGGCAGGTGTTGAACAATGAGAACATATGCACACAGGGAGGGGAACATCACACACTGGGGTATGTTGGGGGGTGGGGGGCTAAGGGAGGGACAGCGGGAGGCAGAGAGGGATAACACTGGGAGAAATGCCTGATGTAGGTGACAGGGAGATGGAGACAGCAAACCACCATGGCATGTGTGTACCTAACAATCCTGCAAGACCTGCACATGTACCCCAGAACTTAAAGTACAATAAAAAAGGAAAAGAAAAGTTACTCCTGCTCAAGAGAACAGAGACTTACCTAAAAAGGTAGAAAACAACTAGCATTTCTGGTAATACTGACTCTTTGTATTGATATAAATACTTTTATTTATTCTTAATCACTGTAACGCAAAAACTTCATCATACCACACAGTATAGATAAAATATTAAGAACATAGTTTCTGTTCTCAAGACATGAAAAAACTTATAGGCTTGTTTAAACATGGGTGTCAGAAGGGTAAAAATAAAACATAATTTAATAAGAACTATGCTAAACATAAGTATAAGGCGTTTTGAAAATGCACAGCAAGGCATTACAGCTTTGAGTGACAAGGAAACTTCCTAATGAAGAGGAATTAAGGTGTGTCCTCAAAAGCAAGAACAAATTTCCCAAGCAAAAAATAAGAGTGAAGTTGAGGCTGTGTAGGGTACAAACACCTGGAAGTAAGATGGAGTATGACTCCTTCAGAGTCTGCAATATTTCTGTCTGAAGAGGTGCTAAAGAGAATACAGGGTGAAACTATCTAAAACAGCCTTGCCCAATGTGAAATGTGAGGGATCCATGGAGATGATGGAGGCGGCTGGCCTGTGAGGCCTCCTCCAACTGTTCTTCTCCAGCATTTAAGGAGCATTTTCAGGTACTCAACAAATGATCTGACACTTGCTTTGTGGCCTAGCATGTGGCCTATTTTGGTGAAAACTCTATATGCCCATATATTCTGCCATGGTTGTGCGTAATTTTCCATAAAAATGTTAATTAGCTCAATTTTGTTAATATTATTCAGATGTTCTATAAACCTCTATAACTGATTCTCTGCTTATTCTAAAAATTATTGAGAGATGTGTTATAAGTCTTCAACTATTATTATGGATTTGTCTCCATCTTTCTTGTCTATTTTTCTGATTTGCTTGCATAGACTTTGAAGTTAGAATATGAATTGCATATACATTTAGAAGACTTGGAACTTCCTGCTAAATTGACTTAAAGTCCACTTGATCCAATTTTAGCATAGTGCAATTGGTTTTGCCATGCTTTTATTTTGGAATTACAATACATGTATATTATATTTGGGTTTTATTTTATACTGCCTGACAATTTTTTAAACTGAAACTTTTATTAAAACTCAATGTTGTAATTTATATAGTTAGATTTAAATATGTTTTGCTATTTGTTTTCATGTTTGCATATTTATCTGGCTTCTTTCTTCTCTCCTTTCCTTTTTTTTTTAATTTAATAAAGAACTTTTTAGAATTCCATTTTAAATTCTCTACTGGCTTTTTAGCTACAACTTTCTGCATTTTTAATTAGCTACTCTAGGGATTACAATATGTATTTTTAACTAATTAGCGTCTACATCAAATTAGTGTTTTATTCCTTTATAAATAATGTAAGAACCTAGCAATAGCATACTTCTATTTATTCTCTTCTTTTATAATCTGTGCTGTTGGATGCTATATTTTGCTTCTATGCATGTTACGTGTCCTACAATGCATCATCTTTTTTGTTGCACTAAAGAGTAAATTTCTTCAAAAAGTTTTTAAGTGTGTTTAATATTTACCTACATATTTACTGTCTATTCCTACATTCCCATGCTCTTATCTAGAACATTTTCTTTCAACCCAAAAATTTTCCTGTAGTATGTCGTATAATGTGGGTAAGTAACAAAATTAAGGGAGAAATCAAGAAGCTTTTTGAAAATAATGAGAACAAAGATCAAAAATACCAGAATCTCTGGGACACAGCTAAGTCAGTGTTAAGAGAAAAATTCATAGCACTAAATGCCCACATCAGAAGGTTAGAAGGATCTCAAATTAATGACCTAACTTCACAACTGAACAAATTGGAGAAGCAAGAACAAATCAACCCCAAAGCTAGCAGAAGATGAGAAAAAAAATCAAAAATCAGAGTGCACTGAAGGAAACCAAGATGTGAAAAAACATTTAAAAAATCAAAGAATCCAGGAGCTGTTTTTTCTAATTAATAAAATAGACTAATAAAGAAAAAAAGAGAGAAGGTTTGAATAAATTCAATCAGAAACAACAACGGGGATATTAGCTCATTCTCATACTGCTATAAAAAGCTACCTGAAACTGGGTAATTTATAGAGAAAACAGGTTTAATTCACTCACAGTTTTGTAGGCTGTACAGAAAGCATAGCTGGGAGGCCTTAGGAAACTTACAATCATTGTGGAAGGTGAAGGGGAAGCAAGCAGGAGAGTAAGAAGGCTAAGAGGAAAGTGCTACACACTTTCAAACAACATGATCTTGTGAGAACTCATGAGAACAACAAGGGGAAATCCATTCCCATGATCCAATTGCCTCACACCAGGCCCCTCCCCTAAGATTGGGAATTAAAATTAGACATAAGGTTTATGTGGGAACAGAGCCAAACCATATTAGAGGATGTTACCACTGACCACACAGAAATACAAACAACCATCAGAGAATACCATGAACACCTCTACACACACACAAACTAGAAAACTTAGAAGATATGGACAAACTCCTGGACACATACACCCTCCCAAAACTGAGCCAGGAAGAAACCAATTCCCTAACAGACCAATAATGAGCTGCTAAATTGAATCAGTAATAAATAGCCTACCAACCAAAGAAAGCCCAGAACCTGATGGATTCACAGCCAAATTCCATCAGATGTTCAAAGAAGAGGTGGTACCATTCCAACAGAAACTAACCAAAAAATTAAGGAAAAGGGAGTCCTCCTCAACTCATTCTATAAGGCCAAAATCATCTTGATTTCAAAATGTCGTGGAGGCACAACAACAATAACAAAACTTTAGGCCAATATCCTTGGTGAATACTGATGCAAAAATCCTCAACAAAATACTTGCAAACCTAATCCAGCTGCACATCAAAAAGCTAATCCACCTGATCAATAGACTTCTTTTCTGGTATGCAAGGTTGGTTCAACATATGCAAATCAATAAATGTGATTAATCACATAAAAAAACTAAAGACAAAAACTACATGATTATCACAATAGATGCAGAAAAGGCCTTTGATAAAATTAATCACCCTTGCAGGTTAAAAACTCCCAATAAACTAGGCATTAAAGAAACGTACCTCAAAATAATAAAAGCTTCTATGACAAACACACAGCCAACATTATTCTGAATGTGCAAAAGCTGGAAGCATTCCCTTGAAAACTGGCATAAGACAAGAATGTCCTCTCTCACTACTTCTATTCAACATAGTATTGGAAGTCCTAGCCAGAGCAATCAGGCAAGAGAAAGAAATAAAGGGCATCCAAAGAGGAAGAGAGGAAATAAAATGATCCCCTGTTTGTAAACAACATATTAAAAAAAAAAACATAGTTGTGGCCCAAAAGCTCCTCTAGCTGATAAACAACTTCAGCAATGTTGCAGGATACAAAATCAATGTACAAAAATCACTAACATTCCTACACAACAACAGCCAAATCAAGAGCCAAATTCGAAAGGCAGTGTCATTCACAACTGTCATGAAAAGAATACAATATCTAGGAATACAGCTAACCAGGAAAGTTAAATATCTCTACAATGAGAATTTCTAAACACTCTTCAAAGTACTCAGAGAAGACACAAACAAATAGAAAAGCATCCCCGTGCTCATGAATAGAAAGAATTAATATCATCAAAATGGCCATACTGCCCAAAGCAATTTACAGATTCAATGCCATTTTTATCAAGCTACTAGTGACATTCTTCACAAAACTAGAAAAAAAAAAAAACTATTTTAAAATTCACTTGGAACTGAAAAAAATCCCAAACAGCCATGGTAATTCTAAGCAAAAAGAACAAAGCTGGAAGTATCATGTTACCTGACTTCAAACTATACTACAAGGCTACACTAACCAAAACAGCATTGTACTGGTACAAAACAGGTACATAAGCAAATGAAACAGAATAGAGAGCCCAGAAATAAGGCTGCACATCTACAGCCACCTGATCTTCAACAAAGCTGTCAGGGTACTTGTTTTCTAGGCACTGGATCATAAAATTTCATTCTCCCTCTTCTATACCAAAGAAAAATATCTTTTCCCACATGGCTATGACAGAATTTATCCTTTTAATCTTATTTTTAAAGTAATCTTTTCTTTTGAATTGTCATTGTTAGATTCAATTTTCAGAAAAGTAGTGACACAGTCTCAGTCCCAGTCTTTTCAGAGGCGAAATATAGAGTAGACTATAAATTGCATTTTTCATTCAGATTTTAAATAACCATTTTTAGGAAAGGTTTAAGAAACTCCTCAGTTTATACAGAAAATCTGTATGAAATACAGTACAAAATAACTCATTTCTAAATATGCATGTGAAGATATGCCTAGGAAAAAAGATTATTTTATTAAGTTTAACATTCTGGGGAACTGAAAAATCAAATACTTGATTCGAAGCATAAATTTAGAAGAATAATCCTTCTAAAAGATATACTTTAAGCACTCCTTATCCTTCATGAATCATTTTGGGGAAAAAATATTAACTTAGTATTGGAAAGATGGTAAACAATAATGATCAAGAACTATTTAAGATAGATGTGATAAAAGGCAGTGAAGAGAAAGCTGAAAATTTGATTTTTCATCTTTAAACTATATTAAAAATAATATTAAATAATTGCATGCAGAATGTTCACTCTTTACATTTTATTTTTAAGATCAACTATTTAAATTGACTCTACGAGAATTAACAAAAATGTTGACTAATTTACTTAAACAAACAGTGCATTCCACTTTTGCTTCTTAATCCAAAGGCTTAAGATTACATTGCCAAAGAAATCTCAAGTTATTGCACATTTGTAAAGCCTAAAATATGACTCTGAAAATCTAACTGTAGTCATTT
The DNA here is from genome assembly GCA_036589455.1 of Ateles fusciceps. Taxonomy (NCBI): domain Eukaryota; kingdom Metazoa; phylum Chordata; class Mammalia; order Primates; family Atelidae; genus Ateles; species Ateles fusciceps. Next base: position 6,816,780 of record JAZHEH010001266.1, on the reverse strand, counting down.
AATGATGATAATATCCACTAAGTAGATACTTTAACTTGGAATTTTAAAGGTAATCTCAGTGATCAATTATTATGTTTCTTTTCCTCGTAACTCCTGAATAAACTTGTCTTTATTATTTAATCCTTCAAAATGTTAAATATGTGGTGTAGTAAATGAATGTTTTTGCATATAACATAATCAAAGTAGCATAAGAATCCAAGAATACCATACCACTGGTCAATGCATGCAAAGCATTTGTCTCTCGTAGAGAGATTCAAGGAAATTCTTGTCATAATATCTAACTACTTTCTATGATGTTATTCTTACTTGTTTAAATAAATCCTGAAACTGTGTTGCCCATTATGCATACATAATTTTATGCATGATTTTATCTCTGATCTTCTGGACTGTATAGTTTAATTCTGTACTACTTCTCAGCATTAACAGCCTATAACCACTCTATGCAAACATGGTAGAGTAGAAATTACACTAACTACAGTAACTAGTGCATAATTAGATGTGCACTTAATTTCTTAATGTGTTTTTCATTATCTGTAAATTAGAGGGCTTGTTGGACTGAAAAGTATCAATGGGAATGGGTTCTTCTAGCCCTATTTGTAGGAATTTCTGCAGCCTGCTGTGGCTGCAAGTTTCCCATCCATAAAACAATTTATTATTTTGGTTTCAACTCCAAGTTCCATAGATTCTCTCTATTTTAGCATTCCCATATCTGCATAAACTGTTATGCCTTTGCTGAAGATAAGCCTTTCACTGATTTCCACCACAAGATCCTCTCACACCATTCAGTGATATTAGTAGGTTTTACCGATCTTGGGAGGAAGGGCAATGGCTCAACCATCTGCACATCCTCTTTCTATCACATTTTTCTACTAGCTCCTTCTCCAAAGAAATAAACATATTTTTATCCCTCTCCACCTTTCATCAGTTCTCAAGTATGATACCACACTAACTGTTTTTCCCCTGACCTGGAGCCACTTCACGTTACCTTCCATTCCAAGAGTTTTAAACATGTTTCAAAGTATCAAAGTATTACTTCCTTAGAGAAATTATAATAATACCTGTTTTTCTATTTTACTATCATTTGACTTGACATAAAACATCCTTCCAAAACAGCCAAGTTTTACTTTGCAGAGATTGTGTAAAAACATAATAACCTCTTCCTTGTACTCATGATTTTGTTAAAAATTGATCATGTTCCCCTTAACTTTTACCTTTTCAACCTCTATTTATATATATCAGCCTCTATTTATATATGTATTTGATATATATATTAAGCATATACACACATATATATGCTTAAGGAAATTCTTTAATTTCTTTTTTTAGGATTGAAATTTCGTTAAATCATTCTGATCCGCTGCCTTAAAAATCTCTTGATCATTATGGTTCCTGTTGCTTTGAAAAAAATAAACTCCTATGCTCTTCTTTAATACAGTTAGTATCAATAAATTAAAGCAGGATTTTATCATCTGTCTTAATCAGGAGTTGGAAAAAATACGGCCTCACAACCAGTACTGTAAAACATGATTGTGAAGCCAATATACTAAAGTATTACAATCAGGTCACTAATAGTTCAAGATTTGCAAATTTAAACAATTGAAAGATTTTACAGCCTATTTAGCGTACTTTATTTTTGCAAAAGATTTTTGAACACCTGTACGCTTCTTAGGAAATTTTTTTTAATAAAATTAATATTTCAAAATAAAACATGCTATAAACTTTAATTCCAACAGAATATAATCCAGAATGGATGTATACTGAAATATAAGCCATTGGAAGGGGTTAAAACAACCAAAATTTATTGTCTTAGGAAAATGTGGATTAAGATTTGCAATGTACAGCTTCGATATCACCATATAAACACAAAGCCTTTTTTTTTTTTGCTCAGAAACAAACAGGTAGAAGTTCACAACATAAAGATTGCATAGGCATCTATAAAAGCTTTTAAACTATCCCTACAAAGCTACTCTACCAGATATAGATTGAAAGAATCCATTATTAAAAGAGGGATCAAAACAGGCCGCAATTATGCCCAGTTAATCCCCCTCAAAACAGTGTGGTATTTCTTCACCAGAGTAATTATTTGCACAGGAGAGAAATAACAACCATATAGAACAAATTAAAACTTTACCTTCAGATGCTACCTCAATTGTTATGCAGATTTCACTCTGTGCATTCAGTGACAAGCAAGGGAATCAAAAAATAAGATTTTTCTTCTCTAATAAAAATATTTTAATATCATTTATTCCCTAAATACTTGAAAATGTTGTAACATTTTACATATTTTCTCTTTTATATTACCGTATATATTTTAGCGCACTCAAAGGATGTCTTTAAATACCCATGTATTAAAATGGTGAGCAAATACATCAAGCATCCTCAGAATTTCTGTAGTCTGCACCTGAATGCATGTGCAAACACACATCAAATGACCACTGCCATGTACAAACTGCTTGTTTAGGCTTTTTTAAATACGACGATCACATGTTTAAATGTCATGCTGGGATTTAGTTAACTAAGGTGGCAGGTTCTTAAGATGGAGAATTTATTATGTTGAAATTTTCCAAATGTAAGACTGAAAAGGAAAAAAATATGTCAACTTTTATTTATTTCCCATATAAATACAGGCAATTTAGTTCTTCCCCAAAATACAGGCGGATTAGATGAGTTAGACAGTAGTCAATTCATTTTGCATAGGAATGGCTCATTAAAAAAGGGCCCTGCATTTGTATTAAGCTCTGATTGGACAGAGCACAAAATGAATTTACAGTGTCACTCAGAGATGTAGCAGGACTAATGAGGGAGGAATGGTGCAGCACAGAGTGGGTAAAGCTGTAGCGTGTTCATTCATTCCTTCAGCTGGTATCGCTCATGCAACTGAGGTGTCCCTCATTATGCATGTGTCCCAGGGGCATTCTTTAATATTTTAATAAATAACAACATCAGCCCAACAAGAAATTAATGAATAGTATCATTAATAATGAGTTGGAGTCTTGTAGTGATAGGACAGATATTAAATTGAACCACTGTGGTGCTATCTCTAGAGACTTGGGATATTTCCAGTGGCAAACAAGGCGTCTGAATGAAGCAACCAGCTCTCTGTGCCAACAGCTTTTACAACAGGTTGGGAGTAATAAAAGAGGATTTTCTGCACGATAAAGTTAAGCCCTAGAAAATCTGCTGGTGTAGATCGGTGTGAAAAGTACTGCCAAACGTGATCCTTAATTAAACTTTAATTAAGATAAAGCTTTTTTTTTTTCTCTTCCAAGAAAAGTAGCAGCCAAATGGGCCTTGGCTATTTTCTACCAAAAGCTAACCTAAAATCATTTTGTATTATACCATAAAAATTATGCTAGAATAATATTAAGGTGCTGATTTAAATCCACCAAATGAGAATATTATTAGGAATAGCTGAAACGGCATAATTTCTCGCAACAACAGTACGAAACGTTTGTGCATATCTGGAGTTGTATGAACAATGAAGGGGTTCTCTGTCTTAATTTTTCACTTTCTATTACCCTCATTTTGAAATCACTTTAAAAATTTCAATTTTGTTTTGCAATATCAAGAACATTTTTATCTTGAAAGCAAAGATACGGGTTATAAAACTTTTCAATCAATCTTGGGCCTCTGATTATATTCAGATTATATCAAATTCAGATTATATCAACTTGAATAACTGTTGTCATTTTTATAAAACTGCTTCAGATGCCAAAAAACTTTAACTTTAGATTTCTTCTTTTAATTACATGTTATTGTTAGTTTTATTTGTTAATAATTTTCTTTCTGTATTTTTGTAAATGGTGGTATAATTTAGTTGCTATTTTTCAGTTAAACTGTAAATTATGCAGAGATCTGTTATGCTGATTAATAGATATGAGACTCAAAGAATTATTAATAACTATTTTATTCACATAGTTTGCATAGATAATTACATACTATTGTGGAGTTTTCACTTTCTACATACCTAATATTTGCTATATTGAAAAACACTAAAAATGTTATTTCAAAATTAATTTGAAGAAAATTTGAACATTCCTCTTTTACACAGAAATCTACATTTAATTTTTTTTTAATAAAATCTCTCTTTCAAATTTCTCATTCTTATCCTGAACTGTTTTTCTAATTTCTTTGTTTCTATTGTTTTTCCATGTTCTCTTGTATTTCATGAGCTTTTTTAGTATCATTATCTTAAATTCTTTTGGGGGGGAGGATTTCATACTCTTTTTCATGGAAATCTGTTGCTGGAAAATTATTGTATTCCCTTGGAGATGTCATATTTCCCTGCTTCTTCATATTTCTTGTGTCCTTACACTGATATCTGTGCATCTGGTATAACAGTTGCTTCTTCCAATTTTTTGGATTTGCTTTCATAACGGAGAACTTTTTCCTAATGTTGTATCTGTGATGTTGGTTGGGGTAGGGTACACTGGCTTTGATTCCGGGTGTGTGCAGTACTGTAGTCTCTGCACAATTTCTTCAGCCTTTCCCTGCATTAGGGAGCTCCTCCAGGCTCCCATTTGATCCCAGAAGAGCAGGCTGCCTCCTTCCCTCTCCTTCCTTGCTGTAGGTGTTTGCTGGCATTCTTCTTTATATTCCAGTATTCTCCCTTAGATCATCTATTAAAAGTGTGATTAATATCTACACATTATTTTGATTCTTCTTTGGGGAGGAGTCAGTACCAGGTGCCTCTAGTCAGCCATCTTGAAGCCCTTCCCCTCCTTTTCATATTTTAATAGAATAAAAGGTGGTTGCAAAGTATACACATTGCTGCAATACTCTATGGTTTTTATTCATATTCAATGCTCTATGGTTTTTATTCATATTCAATTACATGCCTTATTACATAGTGACAGAGTTGAAACAGTTTCCTCTTCAGTGACAATTTTCAGATTTATAAGAATTTTGATAATAAATAATTTGAGTATAATCTGTGCCATTTTATTATGTCATTGCAGTTTATCACTTTTTTATATAATATAAAATTAATGGCTGTCACGTATTTTAGGAATGGTTTTTATATGCTTTCGAGCCTAATTCTGTTAACCAAGAATGAATATTATCAATAAAAAATATCCAGGTTTTTATCCACCATATGTCCTTTGACCAACAGAGGCATGGAGCCATACAGAACTGATGCAAACCTACCCCTAAGAAAACACCATCTTCATTTTCTCATTCTTCATATAGTTTCCACACCAACTCTAGGAAAGTTTAGGAAGTAAACGTCTCTTCAACCTCTAAATAGCAGCAATTGAATAGGGTGGACTCATTTATAGGGATATAGATAGAACTCATCAGTAAGGAAAGCTATTATAGATGTTCATTTTATGGTAAGTACTATGTCATTAAAAATAATCCAAAAAATGATAGAGTAGTTCTTGTCAACTTCTGGCTTAGGTAAACAATGTTGGCTAGAGGGCTCAAGGTGTGAAGAAGAAGGTAGAGAAGCTTGTTAATTTCCCCCCTATCAGTTTGTAAATACTGACAAGTTGCTGCTGAGAGGAAGCTGAATCACTGAGATGAGATCAAGAACAGGGCTCTCAAATTTAGTGAAAAGAAAGTTATTCACTGCCCTATGTATCTCATTTTATTTTATCTGAATCAAGTCAATTATGCCTCCTTTTTACAACATGCATACACAGATCTCAAGTCAAATAAACATTTAAATTAGTTCTACTCTAGAGAGTTTTGGGCCATTTCCAACTCACAGATTATATTCTTTCACATGAAGAAGCTTAGTTTTTCAAATTGAGTTTCATCAAATGCGTGTCAGTAAGACTTTTTGAACACAGAACTGAATTAATTTATTTTTTATTGAAAGAAAAAAATTACAGTGCATTATGTTACATGTCTTCATGATTGCATAAAGACATCTAAATAGTACCTGTAGAATAATATAGTTTCAATACAGTAACAGTTAATAAAGCATATTCTTATTGTGCAGCTGAGATAAAATAATTTATACCACATTCTCATAATCAGCATTTATGTATTATTTGTAATCTCCGTCTCAATGCTGGTAATTCATATGGATAATGACTGGATCCTCCCACACTTGAAAAACTAAGTACAAAGATGTTCACCACATAGTTATGTATAATAGGAAAAATTTAGAACTATTCACAAATTACAGCAGTGAGCTGATTAAGTAAAATATGCTGTTTTAAGTCAATTAATTACTAGGTAACAATTTAATCATAAAAATTACGATTTTAGGCCAGGTGCAGTGGCTCATGCCTGTAATCCCAGCACTTTGGGAGGCCAAGGTGAGCGGATCACTTGAGGTCAGAAGTTTAAGACCAGCCTGGCCAACATAGCAAAACCCCATCTCTCCTAAAAATACAAAATTAGCCAGGCATGGTGATGGCACCTGTGGTCCCAACTACTCAGGAGGCTGAAGCACAAGAATTGCTTGAACCTGGGAGGCACAGGTTGCAGTGAGCCAAAATTGCACCACTACACTCCAGCCTAGGTGACAAAATGAGACTCTGTCACATACACACACAAAACAAACAAACAAAAAATACTATTTTAAAATTTAGAAAGATTGTAAATACTTGTGCTATATTTCAATATTAAATTCAAATTTATGATAAAGAAAAGACATGTATAACAATGTTCACAGAATTGTTCACAGTAGTAAAATTTGAAAAGTTTCAAATGTTTATCAGAAAATAATAGATTATATATAAACTTGTATATACTCATATTGGGATATTATAGAATAGCCAAAATGATTTTATAGTGACATACAACAATGTGGTTGAATCTGAACATCTATTAAGTAAGAAAAAGAAAGTCTGAAATAATTAGTTCAACATGACACCTTTTGTACAACTTTCTTTGAGACATGGTCTGACTCTCATCCAGGCTGCAATGCAGGAGTACTATCATAGTTCACTGTCACCCCAAACTCCTTTGCTCAAGTGATCCTCCCAACTCAGCCTCTCAAGTAGCTGAGACTATAGGTGCATGCCAACATACCCAGTTAATTTTCTTATTTTTGGTAGATATGGAGTCTTATCATATTGCCCAGGCTTGTCTAGAACTCCTAGTCTAAAACTATCTTCCTGTCTTGGTCTCCCAAAATTCTGGGATTACAGACATGAGCCACCCTGCCCAGCCCCTTTGTACAATGTTATGAATCACAAACACAAACACACACACACACACATAGCACATCACATCCCATAAATGCAACAACAGTGTATAAAAAGGAAAGCAAAAGAATTATAAATATGGCTACAGGGTGATAGAATGCAAGAGAGCTTATAAGTAAGGGTTTCGGTTAAATTCCAAGCTATGTGGTACATTCATGGGCTTTTATTAAATAATGCAGATACACTGATGATGATGATGATAAAGACAGGCAGATGATAAAGACAGAGATGATAGATAGATATAGATAGATAATAGATAATAGACATATTAAAAATAGGAGGGCTAATGATCAGAGTAGCATCACTGAAGATTATGATTAATCCATTTCTATGTACCTAAATCCTGAGATAGAATGTGAAAGTGAAAAGGGCAGTGTGTTGTAGTGGTTAGGAGCATAAAATTTTCAACCAGGCTGACATAGGTTTGAGTCTCAATTTGAGTACTTAACAGTTTTTGAATAGAGAAGAATTATTTAAACTCTTCAAGCCTCCGACTCCTCGTATGTAAATGGATCAATTGTAAGTATCCGTCACACGGTTGTAAAGCATATTATATCTAAAACACTTACCAAATGCCTAGCATGTAGTATCCTCTCAAAATAAATGTTAGTATCATTAACCATATGCCAAAATAATATTTAAATAAAGCAAGCATAGAGAAAGACTAGAATAAAATATTTCAGAATCTCAGCAAAAGCTATTTTTAAACAGGAAAGTAGTTTTGTTTTCCTTTTCAATATATGCTAAAGTTTCTGTAATGAATATGCATTATGGAAGTCTAATAACAGAGGCGTTATCCCTGAGGGACTGAGCTTAAGACATGACAATCGAGTAGGACATTCCAAGCTAGGTATGCCAAGAACCAGATGAGTGAGGGGGAAACAGTCACACTACAGAATCCAGAAGGATGCTCAAACAACTCCCTGACAGAAGCAGCTTGGAATGTTCACAAAGAAGATGGATCTTGGGAGAAAGAGTATAATCTAACTAAAACAGACAAGCAGACAGAGATTCCAGGCAGACATGATGATGTGAAGAAATGGCATAAAGCCTACCTATTATACTTTTAAAACAATGGTAAACCATTTGGTTAAGAAAATAGTTTTGTAGTGGAAAATGGACCAAGAATATAGGAAGTGACAGATTGTAGTGAATCTTAATTCCTGAAGCAGAGCGTTTGCATTTGACTTATGACGTGGGAGCCATGGAAGATTGCTGAGCTAACTGATCAAGAAGTTTAGAAAGGTGAAACTGCTGTATGGTGTTTTCTTAGTTTGGGCTTCTCTAAAAGCAAATGCTGAGACTACAGCTTGAGGTTGTACTTGGAGGAAATCTCAGGACACAATTGATGGAGAGAGGAAGTGGGACAAAAAGGGAGAAAGGCATTAGTGAGTGAGATATCATTGCGAGCAACCTGGGCTCAGTATCACTGGGTAGCCTGTGAGAAGCCATGAACACATCTCATAATCATATTACAAATGCCCCAGCCTATCCATGCCCAGGATGGTCAGACTGCATCATTTACCCATCTACTTCTACCCCTTATTGATTGGAGGTTGGCCCTGTGAGTGTTAACTTCCCGGTATTTTTTCACGTTGCCCTGTCTGTAGTCAAACAAGCTCCTAGGATGCTACAGAAAGCCTTTAGGTAGAGATGAAGACAACCACAGGCACTTGAGCACACCTAAAACAGTCTACCACATGTAAAGGTGAATTCAGGAAGACCAAGAAGAAATGAAACAAAACACCACCAACAGATATTGGAAAAGAATGAAAATGGTGGAAGAGAACACATTTAACAGGACACTAGGAACTGGGAAATCTGTATTGAAACCCACTTTAAATAACTGTGTTATGTGCCTTAGAATTTCATTTTTAACATCTAATCTAAAGATTGTGCAAAGATATGCTTGTCCAAGAACTATTTATATTGTTGAATTCAGATGCAATTCTAACCAAAGAGGTTGATGAGGAGGAGGATGGTGATGATAGTGGTGGTAGATGATGAGGATGATGATGGTGGGGAGGGTAGTTGACAAAGGTGATAATATAAAATAATAATACAAATAGTTAACATTTGATAAGCACTAAGAGGACACCTGGCATGACTCGATGTGTTTCATAACTATTATCTCATTTGTTTTTCATAATAATCCTATGGTATTAGTTTCCCTATTTTATGACTGAAGAAACTGTCATACAAAGATTAAGTACCTTATCCAAAATATTACATCTTTTGTAAAATTTTGAAAGAGTCAGAGCCAAGAATCAAACTCAGACATTCCAGCTCTAAAATGCAGAATATTGTAAATCAATGGAAAACGAGATTTACAAAGAATTTGTGGTCATAGGAGAAGTACTTATAATACAACATTAAGTTCAACTACAGAGTATAAAATTGCATATACATAGATATGAATTCAGGCTGAATTTAGAATACTAGCAATATTTTGAGCTAAGCCTACATAGATTTCTCTCTAACTACAAGTACATAAGTACATAGAAATGCTAGCTAATAGGCAAACCTTGAAGTTTAGTAGAAAGAAAAATTCCTGAGTGCCAAAAGAGAAAATGAAGTTTAGAGCAGATTGCTACTATTACAAGTCAATGCCACAGGAGCCCAGGTGAAGTTGCTTCGAGATTTAGGACCTATAAACTAGAGAATGCAGCTTTAATACTCCATAAGGAATTTTTTAAAAATCTACTAGGTCAAGAAAGATTTGCATCTTATCTAGAAAGAAAGTCTAGGTAGAAAAATAAAAAGCTATCTGCGAGGAAGAATCAAAAGCACAAGCCTGTAATAAACATTGATGTGAATTCAACATTTTACCTACATTCATCCATTCAACAAACATTTGTAATGTAAAATAAAACTATTATAATCATGCTAACTTGAATTTTGTGTGATTAAAGTTAGGTGAGCCTAAAATATGAAACAATAGTATCACGGAAATGAAATTAAAGGAAGAAGTTCCAGTTAAACTATGCTGACAGTATGGCATGCAGAGGATAGTTATTCTGATGGACTTATTAGGTAAAGTATGCCTGGCTAAAAATTCAAGGGTAACTGCTAAAAGAAAGAAAGAGAGACAGAGAAAAATTGCTTGTGGCCGGGCAGGTTGGGGGGTGCAGTGGGGGGTAAAAAGTCAGTAAATTTAATAAAGGGCAACAGAGGGAAAATAAGAAAGATTATTATAATCAAAACTCATAAAATAATATGATAAAACCACCATGCAAATATATTAGTTATCCTAATAAATGTAAAACAGTAACATTTTTAATTTTCTCAGTTTAGATTAAAAAATCTGTCCATATGCTCTTCATAAGAGACACACCTAAAACCAGGCAAATAATAATCAAAAGGAACTGGTATGGCAATATTAGTATCAGACAAATTAGTCTTTAAGGCATATGCAATTTGGGGGGAAGAAAGTTATTAAATTGCATAAAAAGTACCATTCATCAGGAAGGTATAATATTGCTAAACCTACATGAACTTAGAAACATAGTCTCAACATACATAAGAAAAAAAAACTGTTATTAAGAATTTGAAACATACAATCATAGTGGGATATTCTAGCTTGCCACTTCCAGAAACCAAAGTGAACAGAAAAATTAATTTTTTAAAGTTTGCATGTTTGAATAACTACTTTATCATTAAAAAGGATACTGGTAAGATCAACAAAAATTTTGGAAATATCATACGTTTCTTGACAAGGAATCATATAGCTCAGTGATTTACTCTGTCAGAAAAAAGAATCAATTGCAGTACATTTTGTGTAATCACTACTTTCTTATGTTTTCTGCACATAATTGGTAATCCTTAGATTCAATAATGGTTTATGGTGTGGTGGTCAGATAACTATAGACTGGAAGTGCCTCAAGGGGATATTTCATTAATGTTGGTGTAATATATTAAAAATAAAGAATAAAATTACATTATTTGTTAATAAATATATCAAATATATTATTAAAATTCCTTTCTTTAAAGCAAGCAACAAAATAGCATTATAGAGCACTTATTTTTTTGAGTATGTGTGTACATGTACACATTTTTAGAACATACTTTCTTTTCTTTTTTTTTTTTTTTCCTGAGACAGAGTCTCGCTCTGTCACCCGGGCTGGAGTGCAGTGGCACAATCTTGGCTCACTACAACCTCTGCCTCCAGGGTTCAAATGATTTTCCTGCCTCAGCTTCCCAAGTAGCTGGGATTACAGGCACCCACCACCATGCCTGGCTAATTTTTGTATTTTTTAGTAGAGATGGGGTTTCACCATGTTGGCCAGGCTGGTCTTGAACTCCCGACCTGAAGTGATCCACCTGCCTTGGTCTCCCAAGGTGCTGAGATTACAGGAATGAGCCACCATGTCTGGTCAAAATATACGCTTTTAAAAAGTATGTTGATGCCTATATCAGTAAATCTAGTAGAATTTATACACATTTATATATGTATCAATTATCCCTAGAAGAATATACAAAATGCTGGCAGGAGTGATTGCTTCTGAAGAGGGATACTTAGTGGCTAGGAAACAGGCAAGAGGAAAGGTAATGTGCACAGCACACTTTATGTTCATTTGGAACCACATGCAGGTTTAACTTATTCAAATAATTAAAATTTGCAATCAGCATGCACTTAATAAATGAAATTTTAGTGACAGTAAATAATTTATATAGCTTAATATCCTTGTCTGAAAAATTAATAATAGCAATAATGCTATTGCATATACAATAGGATGCCAATGATGTAACAAATTTATAGAAAAACAAATTTATGCAAATATACTAATAGTAGACTGCTCCATGGGATAAAATATGGAATTTTGTTACTTTTCTATTTTTTCTGAATCTGTGTTTCACATTTAGTATGTAATTTATTAAAAATCAAGAAAAAATACTTTTTATTTTTTATTTTTATTTATTTATTTATTTTTTTGAGACTGAGTTTCGCTCTTGTTACCCAGGCTAGAGTACAATGGCGCGATCTCGGCTCACTGCAACCTCCGCCCTCTGGGTTCAAGCAATTCTCCTGCCTCAGCCTCCCGAGTAGCTGGGACTACAGGCGTGTGCCACCATGCCCAGCTAATTTTTGTATTTTTAGTAGAGACGGGGTTTCACCATGTTGACCAGCATGGTCTCAATCTCTTGACCTCGTGATCCACCCGCCTTGGCCTCCCAAAGTGCTGGGATTATAGGCGTGAGCCACCGCCTCCAGACAAAAATACTTTTTAAAGGGAACATTGTTATAACCATGAACTTAGATAATAATAGTATAATTGAAAAAGACATTATAAAAAGGTTTTTTCAACTGTTTGGATATTGACAAATTTTAAAAAGGATAATTTTGAAGTTTGTCTTGACCAACTAGCAGTTATTAACAGAAACAGGGGAAATTAAGAGGAAAGGAAGAAGAGATTTGAGTTTAAAGTGATGACAAGACACGAAGTAGAAATGTCCAGCAATTTTTTAGGAGTGTTGAGAATACATTTTTAAACAGAATCATCAAGAGAGTTAATGAGCTGTTGTTTGGATTTCAAGGGTTTTTATTAACAGGCCCTGCTTTACTTCTATAGGCTTAAATCCAGGACAGCAATAATAGATCAACAGTAAAAATTCTGAAATAGATTACCAACAAGTTACAAACTGATTTATTACCTATTATCTCATTCACATTATGAAGAACAAAAAACTGTTACATAATCTATTTTATCAATGAAGAAACTGAAGTTCAATGAAGTCACTGAATACTTTGACCTAGGGTCTGGAATTTAGGTCTCCAATTCTCTGTACAGAATTTTGGGTTAAGTTTGTATTTAATTCAGGCCAAGTCTATAAAAATAAAATAAGATACTTTCTAAATAATATCTAGATGTGAGTCTATTTTAAATCTAAACCTCTGTAAATAATTGTTTTTATCCTTAGTTTTCTATTTTAGCAGTTCCACCAGTGATTTCTCTCTTTCCTATATCAAAATATAAATTTAAATGTTACATAATTTTTTATTCTATTAGCTAATTTGGTTATACTGAAAATGCTTTACAAACTGTAGAACAACACTGTGGGGCATTTTGAAGGAAAAGCCTCATAATTTTTATGATTTATTGTCTCATATATTAGCATAGTGTCAACATTCTTGAAATAGAATCATTAACCTTCACTGGAGCGTATTTCACAATATCATAACTGAAACAATGTGGAGTGGTAAGTAAATAATTTTGTGCAACCTCTGCCTCCCAAATTCAAGAAAATTCTCCTGCCTCAGTCTCCTGAGTAGCTGGGATCACAGACACCCACCACCATGCCCAGCTAATTTTTTTTGTATTTTTACTAGAGAAGGGATTTTGCCATGTTGGCCAGGCTGGTCTCGAACTTCTGACCTCAGGTGATCAACATGCTGAGATAACAGGTGTGAGCCACCACCTGGCCCTTTTCATTCATTTCTGATCTTAATGTTGAAGAATTCTGATTCCTGTTTATAATACTGCAGACTGCAAACAAAAAAATGAATGCCAATCACCATTATTTCTAGAAAAATTAAAGATAACAGTTCATTTTATAAATGGCAACACAGTCTCTCAGCATGTCAATGAACAGAAAATCTTATCAGATCTTCTTATATAAACACATCAGTTAAGGTGGCAACATTTAAAATCATCTGATGATTTTGATCATAATATTGCCATAGTAGTCTGAAGATTCCTTGATAATAGATGATTAAAAGTCATCTAAATACATAAAATAAATGCTCATTTGTGGAACTCATTTTCTGCCATTGACTGATATGACTTCTTTTGATTTGGAATAATAATCCTCTACCTCTCTTTAGAAGGAAGTAGTATTTGGTCTGCCTTCTCAAATTAATTTTTGCTGCTAGAAATGAATATTTGTGATTCTTGAACTCACAGAGTAGCTAAGGAAGAATCTGCTGACACTGACAGCTAGATTTTGAAAAGAGGTTTCTACTAGGCCTTTAACCATGGATATAGAAACTGTGAGCACTTATATAGGCATAACTCATTTTATTGCATTTTATTGTTTTATTATGCTTTGCAGATAATGCATTTTTTACAACTTAAAGATGTGACAACCTTACAAGGATCAAGACTATTGAGGCCATTTTTTTCCAACAACATGTACACATTTTATGTCTCTGTGTCACATTCTGGTAATTCTCCCAGTATTTCAAACTTTTTCACTATCATATCTGTTATGGTGATCTATGATCAGTGATCTTTGATGCTGCTATTGTAATTGTTTTGGGGTGCCATGAACCACATCCATATAAAACAGCAAACTTAATAAAAGTTGTGTGTGTTCTGATGGCTTCACAAATGGCCAATCTCCAGTCTCTCTCCCCTCAGGCTTCTCTATTCCCTGAGCCACAACAATATTGAAATTAAGCCAATTAGTAACCCTACAATGACCTCTAAGTGTTCAAGTGAAAGGAAGAGTCCTATGTCTCTCACTTTAAATAAAAAGCTAGAAATGATTGAGCTTATAAAGAAGGCATGTCAAAGCCAAGATAGACTGAAAGCTAAGCCTCTTACACTGAACAGTTAGCCAAGTCATGAGTGCAAAGAAAAAGTTCTTGAAATAAATTAAAAGTGCTTCTCCAGTGAATACATGAATGTTAAGCATGCAGAACAGCCTATTGCTGATATGGAGAAAGTTTGAGTGGTCTGGATAGAAGATCAAACCAGCCACAGCATTTCCTTAAGCCAAAGTTTAATCCAGAGAAAAGGCCTTAAAGTTCTCCAACTCCATGAAGGCTTTGAGAAGTTAGGAAGCTGCAGAAGAAAAGTTTGAAGCTAGCAGAGATTGGTTCATAAAGTGAAAAAATAGAAGCCATCTTTATAACACGAAAGTACAAGGTGAAGCAGCAAGTGTTGTAGAAGCTGCGGCAAGTTATCCGGAAGATCTCATAAAATTTCAACGTAAACAAAACAGCTTTATATTGGAAGATGCCATTTAGGACCTTCATAGCCAGAGAGAAGAAGTCAAGTCCTTAGCCTCACAACTTCAAAGAACAGTCTGATTCATTTGTTACAGGCTAATGTAGATGGTGACTTTAAGTTGAAGCCAATGTCCATTTACTATTCTGAAAATCCGAGGCCCTTAAGAATTTGTACTAAATTTGTTCTAAATCTACTCTGCCTGTTCCCTGTAAATGAAATAACACAACCTAGATTTGGAATGACAACACATCTGTTTACAAGTTTTAGAGAACATTTGAAGCCCCCTGTTGTGACCTACTGCACAGAAAAAAAAAGATTCCTTTAATATTAATGCTCACTGACAATACACCTGGTCGCACAAGAGCTCTGTTGAAAACAAGGAGATTAATGTTGTTTTCATGACTGCTAACACAACGTCCATTCTGTGGCCCACAGATCAAATAATCAACTTTTAAGTCTTATTATGTAAGAAATACACTTTGTAAAGCTACAGTTACCATAGACAGTTATTCCCCTGATGAATCTGAACAAAGCGAGTTGAAAACCTTTTGGAAAGGATTTGCCATTCTAGATATCATTGAGAATATTCATGATTCATGGGAGGAGGTCAAAATATTAACATGAACAGGAGTTTGGAAGATGCTAACTCCAACCCTCATTTATGACTTTGAATGTAGTGAGGAAAGTAACTGGAGACGTGGTGGAACAAACATTAGAAGTAAAATCCGAAGATGTGACTGCATTGCTGCACTCTCATGATAAGACTTGAACAGATGAGGAGTTACTTCTTATGGATAAGCAAAGAAAGTGGTTTCTTTAGATGGAATCTACTGTTAGTGAAGAGGCTATGAACATTGTTGAAATGACAAGAGAGGAAATATATTACATAAACCTTTTTAATAAAGAAGCAGCAGGGTTTGAGAGGAACAACGCCAATTTTGAAAGAAGTTCTACTGTAAGTAAAATGCTATCATGCTGCATCACTTGCACAGAGAAATCTTCCTTGAAAGAAAGGATCAATCAATGCAGCAAACTTCATTGTCTCATTTCAACAAATTTTCATAGTCACTCTAACCTTCAGCAACCACCATCATGATCAGTCAGTTGCCATCAACATGGAGGCAAGACCCTCTGTCAGCAAAAAGATGACAACTCACTGAAGGTTCAGAAGATCATTAGCATTTTTAGCAATAAAGTACTTTTATAATTAAGGTCTGTACACTGTTTTTTTTTCATAAATTGCACACTTAATAGACTCCAGTATAGTGTGAACATAACTTTTACATGCATTGAAAAACAAGCAAAAATTGTGTGTGGCTTACTTGACTGCAATATTTGCATTATTAGGATGGTCTGGAACCAAATCCATAATGCCTTTACTTGGAAAATGGGGTCAGATGGCTAATGGGGCTGGCAAATGGTAATCTGCTGGCATAATTACCTAACTTCAACACAGTTATTTGTATTTGTGATTTGAGGTCCAAAATAATGAGGCCACAACAGGGAATGAGGAAGTGGGATACTCTTTCTAGACTTGACTCCATATCTCTTCTTCTCTCAATTAAACAGTCCCCCAGACAGGATGCTTATTTTATTCTGGCAATAAGTATTGGGCAAGATATTCAACATGCTGATAAATTATGTAGTAAATAAATCAATTTTATTGAAGTGTATTATTAATTAAGGCATAATGAAATAGTTAGGTGGCCTTTTCATTTGACAGCTAGGAGTTAAAAATCAAAATAGCTGTTTATTATGTAGTGCAAATAGCATCAAGATCCCAAAGTAGAGTACAGGAAAGGTACACATCTATATGCACTAAATGCTCATGTTTCTGGTGACTCTCACCAATTACAATGCACTAGTACCAAGTCATTTTTGATAGCAGTCTCTTAGCTTTTAATTGCTTGTGTGGGGAAAGATAATAGAAAGTCCTCCATTACTCTGACTACACTACAGTGTAGTCTGTACAGTCTATCTACACTAGACCGATATAATAAAACCATAGCAGTGATCTATGTAAAAGTCACACTTTGCTTAAATGATAATTGTTTCTTTTATGCTGCCATCCAAAGAAATTGTCTAAACATGGGGATTGATTCACATACTCTCACACTATTGTGTGAACATATTAAGAGAGTACATGCCATGATTGTGTCTACACCAATATCCATGTGCGTGTAACTTCTATATCTATTTTAAAATGTGTGTATCTGTCATTTTGTGTGTATATACACAATGGTGAATGCTATTTAGATGTCTAAATGATTTTTCCCTGCCCTTAATCTGTATTTAATCAGGAAACCATTCTGTAATGAGAAAACTGTTCATTTTAGTCTTTTATGTTTGCGATCCCAAGGTTCCTCCTTAGTGATTACATTTAGTAACTCCCTTTCGCTGTCTGAAAGCACAGGCAGTTTTTCCATAATAAAAACTGGATTAGCATGTATCAGGAAGAGACACTACCAGCTGTCACTTTGAAATCAGACCACACGGCCCTATTTGAGATGACAATGGATAAACTGATAAATGACAGGCAGTTTTCCTATATTATCTAGTAAGTGGTTAATATAGGCTAACACTTTCTGTAATAAAGCTATAAACAGGGTCAAAGAAGAAAAAAGCTTCATTTGAATAGGATATACATTATTGGAAGAGAAAAATCCACTATATAACACTCTATTATTTATTTCATTCAGTTGAGCTATTATAATTGTCACTAATATTTCCACTTCTCTTTCCTTATTTCTGTTGCTGTCTTCCCATTTGACAACATTTAGAGTTATGTTACTTCTGCTGTACAAATTCGGAATACATACATTTAAAGACAAAATCCAAAATGATTAAAATTTTTTTCTTCTAAGAATTTCTGCAAATCATAGCATTTCAGAGAATTCTCTGTAACTGAAATTAGTAAAATAATTTTATTTCTCACTATATTTAGCAAGTAGTATGCTTCTGGTAGACCTCAAATATTGCCACATTATTAAACTAATCCAAACTACAGGTGAATTACAATAAAGGATATATGAGCACTATGTACCAATAAAACTTTAGGGGACACTTATATTGACAGTGGGCTATCAGTAATCACTAGGAAATTAAGAGAGAGTGATACTCTGATATTTGTCACTCACAATAATAATGGCCTTGGGGGATTTAAATGATGACTGCTGGATTTAGGACATTTAGTTAAATAATTTCGTTTTCAATGCTTTTCTTCATTCATTACTTAAATTATAAAAATAATAATTATCTTTTCAAGCATTGAAAATATACACATAGAGAAAAAGTTAATAATCCTTGCCATTACCCCCTTTATTTTAACCCCTTGAGCTAATCAATATTATCAGATTGGTATCTGCCTTTATCTGACTTCCTTCATGTTATATTATACCCAGGTCAGAGATGATGAAACCAGCACAGATAGATTAAGTAACTTGCAAAAGATACAGACCTACCAAGTAATATAGCCAGGATTTAAACAAAGGCAGTCCACTTCCAACACCTACATGAAAACCATTATACTAAAAGGCTGCTTCTGTTAGATTTGATGACTGAATAAGTGAATGAATGATTTAGGTGACATAAAAGTTACGTTGACCCACATCTTTCATTTTGGGTGAGTATAATCATTAACAGATAGTGGGTATGAAGGAGACGGAGATTTGGAGTAGGACTTACATAAATTCATTTTAATTACTTAAGTTGTATTTTAAAAGACATTTGTGCCTTAAATGCTTATAAGATTTCCAAATTGCATATGTTTCCAGCTGCACAATAGCAAACCAGAAATGTCTGGACTGGATATACAGAATTGAGAGCAGTAACATACAAATAGTGCTTAAAGCCATGTGTGATAAATGAAGAGAGACCAAGTCACTTGATGATGCCATGTAAGATGCAAAGTACAGAAAACTAGAAAGAAAAAATCTGAAAAGATGTAGTCAGAATGCTAAGGCCAAACAAGAAAAAGGAAAGTCACAGAAGCCAAGGATGTTGAGAGTTCTCAAAAGAGTAGTCAAAAATGCTCATCACTTCAGAGAGGCAAATTAAAGGAAAACTAAAAGGAGAGTATTGGATGTGGCAATTAGGAAATCATTCTACATTTTTGCAGAACAATTAGTAAAGAAGTAAATAGAGATCATGAAGGTAGAAGGCATTTTCATGTTAGCTAATAAAGGACAGAGATTGATAGGCAAGGGATTTCAGGGTCACTGTCATTTTATTTGTACTATTTCGCATGGTTTTGTTTTACTTTAAGTAGAAAAAGTAGTTGAGTATATTTTAAAATCGCAGAAAAAGAATCAAGGTGAGGGTAGAGAGACTGCAGGGGAAAATATCTGGCCTGTTAATCACTGTATGTATCCATGGCATCTTCCACTGAATCTGATATACAGTGGATATTTGACCTCCTGAACTCTGATCTGAAGAACAATAATGGACAAATTATTCTTAGAAGCAGAAATTTATTTTCTGGAATTTTTATTTAAAAGTGGATATGTTTTCCTCTGGAGAAAGAAAAACTATATATGCCTGAGAATCTGAGAAAGGATCAGATAGTCAATAACCACACATGTTCTGGTTACTATCATCACCTCTTACCTTTCGTTTTCTGAGAATAGAGTGTCTGGTTCCTACAATCTCTGTCCAATCCTAAAGGCTCCCTTCAGGGCCCTGGGTCACATTCATGCCATCTGGACACAGAATCCCAGGCCTCAACACTCCCCTTTCTTCACCTTGGGAAATATGTGTGATGTTTCATCAGTTAAAAGATAAGTGATTCAAGGATCTGTCAGCACACATGTTTCATTAGACAAACATTGTCACCAAACTCACCCAGTCTCTGCCCTCTGCAGACACTGGGAAGGGCTAGTGAGGCTGCCATCCATCACTGTACCCTAGCTACCTGTGACCAAATGTTCCTAGAGACACCCTTAACCTCTAAATTATAAGAAACTAAAGTGTTTTTATATTCCAGTTTATTTTCCCTAGTACCAGAGTTTATACCTTGCATGATGCTTCCTGGGGTTGGAGTATGATATACCCACACACACACACACACACACACACACACACACACACTCATAATGTGTATCTATTTGTAATAAAATATTATATATATATATACAGAAAATATGATTTTCTAAAATTACTATTATGTAGAAATGTAAAGATTGGCCAGTTGAACATCAAATGACCTAATTTGTTAACAATGTTAACCTTTAAATCTCAAGAGTTGTATTAAAGGTTTTTGGACATAAGACATTTTTAGAAGGGAGGGGATTCAATGACGAAAATCACATATAACAAAATTACTGTGCTTTTTTAGTAAGAAAATAACTGAAAGAATTGTCTAAACTCTCACTTCTAAGCTTATTCTGAATTTATGTTTTTAATTAAGCACTTAATTAAATACTTAATTGTAGGTCTTTTTGGAGTTTCAATCACTTTCACATATGAATGGCTATTTTAAGCTATCAATGAACAACTTTCCAACATTATGTTTTGTTATTTCATATTCTTTTCATGTGTGTTAGTTGGCCAGTTTCTTTTGGTTACCTTAGTGTCTTTCTTTTTTTAAGATTACAGATATAATCTTAGTCATTTTTGCCATTATTTATAAAACCCAAAGGTAACATGAATAAGACCTTTTCCCTTTGCCATTGTTTTACGCAGATAAGATTAAACTTAAGTTTCTAGATGTGGGAAACCTTAACTAGAATAGCTTCTCAAAGAGAAGTAAGGGTTCTTTTTTTCTCCTTAAAATCTGTTTATAATTATCATAGTTCTGTACTTGATTTAGTATTTCATTAACTCATCTATTAAGATTTGATTTAGAACTTTTACGACTGATGTGGACAATATACTGGAACCTTGTCCCATAACACTAACATACATAAGTTTAAAATAACTGTGTTTTTATTATTCTGTTGCCAGGTAATTAAAAGCATATAAAAGCACCCGTAAAATTATCAGAGACCTCAAAAACTCTTTTATTATTACTATTATTATTATTATTACTCATTGGTCATTCACCCTATTGATCCTTGTGCAAAGAACCTGATTTCGTTTGGTTATGAGGCAGTCATATGCTCAGGATGAGATGGGGAACTCTCGTCTCTCATCTTACGAAGTTCACGAGGCCCAGGGGCTGAGTTTTGATTAGTGTGAATCAGTCATCAGGAATCTTATCTCCTTGACCATGGTTATTCAAGAACAGGCATGCAATGGAATTCAGATCGAAGGGCTGTAGGAAAAGACAGTACTTGACAAATCTCTTATAAAGAGACACCAGAAGAAACATTTTTCCACCTAGTTCTTGAAATTGTATGTGTGAGAGAACATGATACTTGGAATTTTATAGCCATGTCATGACTATGACAAAATAAATTCGAGGTCAAAGCCAACATAATGAGGATGTCAGAACTGAGCTATGAAAAAATACCTACATCCTTGATCATATCACATAATACTAAATTAACAAATCTTCAAATCTTCCTACATCTTTATTACAAAGTCAGTTTAGGAAGATCATATAATACAAGGTCAATACAAACAAACAACTAGACATAATCCTATTGGCAACATAAAACTGGATTTCTTTAATGACACTAGGTGAAATATTCAGGATAAAATTAATAAGATATGTATAATATTTATACCTTGAAAAACTACGAAACTGCTGAAAGGAAAGAAAGAAGACCTAGAAAAACTGATTTATAGATTCAATGTAGCCTCAATCAAAATCCAAGTAGGCTTTTTGTAGAAATTGCAAGATGATTCTAAAATGTGTGTAAGATGCAACAACCTGGAATAACCAAAAGAATATTTAAAGTGAAGAACAAATTTGGAGAACTTACACTGTCCTATTAAAATAATTACAATAAAGCTACAGTAGTCAAGACATTGTGATACTGATGAAGAAGAGACACTTAAATCAATGGAATGGAAGTAATTCAGAAATAAAAGTCGTACATGTGCCATAAACTGATTTTTGACAAAGGTGTCAAGGTAATTTAACAGAGGAAAATAGTCTTTTCAACAGTCGTTCTGGAACAGCTGGATATGTTTATACAAAAAAATAAAAAATTAACCTTGACCCTTACTACACATCATTTGCAAAAATTAATTCAAAATCAGCAATAGATCTAAATGTAACAGTTAAACCTATAAAACTTCTAGAAAAAAAAAACAGGAGAAAATCTTTGGTCTTTATGATATTTTAAGATTTCTTTGATATTATTCCAAAATCTAGACCCATATAAGAAAAAAAAAAGATACATCATACTTCTCCCAAATGAAAAAGTTTTACTCAGTTACCAAAAACAAAGAAAAACTTTCAGAATATGTGAAGCATCTTCTTTCAACTCAATAATTTGAAAATAATCCAATCTCATTTAAAAATTGAGCAAAAATGAGCAAAAGATTTGAGTAAATACTTTCCTGATGAATTGCAAACAGCATGTAAAAATGTCAACACCATTGTTTATTAGAAAAATGCAAATGCAGATAACAATGAAATACTACTACATGCTCATTTATTTTAGCCAACACAGGATGCAAAAACAAAATACCATAAACTGGGATTTTTAAACAATACATATTGATTCCTCACAGTTCTAGAGTCTGAGAAGTCCCAGATTAAGATGACAGCAGATTTGTTTCTTGGTAAGGGTCGCCTTCCTGGCTTACAAGTGGCCACCTCACTGTTCCCTCATAAGGTAGAGAAAAAAGCTCTGGAGTCTCTTCCTCTTTTTGTAAGACATCTTAATACATCATGACTACATCTACACCTAATTTACCCCACTAAAGCCCTGCCTGCCAATTTCATCATTTTGGGGATTAGGGCTTCAACAAATGAATTTTGGGGAGGAAGAAACATTCAGTTCATAATATCACTGGAATGACTAAAATTAAAAAGACTGACCATATCAAGTGTTATTGAGAATGTGATGCCATTGGAACTCTAAATATGTTGATTGTGAAAATGCAAAATTATAACAGCCACTTTAGGAAAGAATTTGGCAATGTATTATAAAGTTAAATATACATTTACTCTAAGGTTCAGCAATATCACTTCTAGGTATTTCCCTAACAGAAATGAAAGTATTTGTATTCACAGAAGCATGAACTCCAATATTTATAAAGCTTTATTAACAACAGACAAAAACTAAAGTATTTATCAATTGATGAATAAATAATTTGTTGAATATAATACAATATAGGTCAGCAAATAAATAACTGATACACATAACAACATAGGTAAATTTCAAAAGTATTATGTCAGAAACAAAAGACTACATAGTTTATGATTCTATTTATGTGAAATTCTGAGATTGGCAAAGATGGAAATCAGATCGATTGTGTCCTAGGGTTGATGGGAGAAATAGGGAGGAATTTACTACAAGAAGCACAAGGGACATTTTGGGGTGATGAAAATATTCTATATTATGATTGTGGTGTAAATTTGCAATTACATACATTTTTAAACTTATTGAATTATGATTTCATTTTATGTGAATTATACATCAATAAACCTGATAAAACTTAAATTTATTTTCCTTGTTCCTGCATCCCTCTACTCCTTTCTTTATGTTCTTCAACCTACACCATGATCCTTTGACGCTGTGACCATTTTGAGAAATGTAAACACTTTGCAAAATGTTTCAATTATTTTTTCACTAATTCCAACTCTGAAAATTAGTATATGCTTCAGGAATTTCATTTTAATAGGATAAAAGCACTGACATTGCAAGTAGTATTTTGTTTCTTGTGGTAACAAATGCCACATGTTGTTGGAATTCAGACCAAAGAATTAGACAAGAGAGAATAGAATATGGTCAGTATCTTCTTATGCCCCCTGTGATTAGCTAAACGAGTATAAAATATTGAGCTAGCAGTGGTCTTGATCCTTTACATCACTTTCAATCTTTGAATAGATTAGAAAAGGTTACTAATAGTTTTTGAGTTTGTGTTTTCTTTCTCTCTTTTCTCTCTAACAAACCACACAGTTTTTCATACATAAATTCCATTTTTACTTCTTACAATTAAGAAAGTTTGCAGTGTTTAAAAGTGAATTAACTACAATCTTATTCTAAAATTCAAATTAAAATGCTTTTGAAATGTGGATATATTTAGTTAACTCTTTATTGCCACTTTTTTGGCAGACTATGAAAAAAACAGTATTTGTACAGCATTTATAATTTTACTACAGCCAAGAAAAGTGAACAAATTTCTGACAAGAACTCCATCCTTATGCCTCAACAAAAGAGACTTAAATAAATCTCAGATCTTAATCTGAAATCTGAGATGATTAAACCAAGAAAGTCACATTTGGTATATTAACTCTTTCTAGCTTTCTTCTTTTTATACTGTCATTGTGTATGGTAATTATTTTCTTCATAAAATTTTCTTTTCATTTTTTAAATTATTCTTACCATGAGAAACTAAGTGTTCAGGAACAGAAAGGTTGAGAGACACAGGTTATATTCTCTTCATAGCTCAGGAACTAACTTAAATAATTCTCTATTTTACTCATTAATTTTCTAAAATATAAAAATATTAAAAATAGCCGTAACAGCTAATGTTCACGTGGTAAAGACAGGTCTTTTAAGCATGATAATCACCAAGAGTATATTTAAAAACACAACATTATCCTCTAAATTTGGGTGCATACAAGAAAATCTAGGCAGTTTTTTAAGCATGTTTTCAGTTTCTTTGTTTTCTTGGCATGCCTTATTTTTATAATAAACCAATCAATATTATCTGTTGTTTTAGAAGAGGACAAAATCCTCTCTTCTGACTTCTGACACTTTTATTTGTGTATACTAACTTTGTTTTTGTAAACTCTACAAGTATCTCCAAAGTATTTTAATTAATTTATTTAATTTAAAAGTAAAGTAAGTAAATTTTAGGAAAGTAATAAACAGGAACCAGAATATTGGGAATTACTATATCTTCTCTGATGCATATAATTCTGTGTTGTAATTTCCAATATGCTTTTGAAATGAAAATGTATCAAAAATTTAAATAAAAAGCAAAAATCTAGGAGAAAGTTTGTAGTTGATTTTCTTGAAAACTGGCAACTTGCAGCCTGTTTTTTTTTTTTTTTTTTTTTTCCTGTGCTCATGAGAAAAGGAATTTCATATTTTCTGGAACTGTTTTAAGATCATTTAGTAATAAGCTACAAACACTTTTAGCTCGTGGAAAAGTTGGTCTCACAGTACAAACAATACTTCTTGGTTTCAGAAGAGGGGGAGCTAAAGGCTAAAGGGTAAATTCCACTTGTAACAGGCTGCATATTTTTGTGGGCAGAATCAATGCCAGAATGGTCAACAGCCTTTACACTACCAAACTGGCTTGTTGCTAAAGGGATCTGCTTTCTTTAGATATGATAGAAAACTCATGTTGAAAAACTAAATGTATTGATAAGTTGTGGCAAATTGACCCCTGCCTTTATTTTCTTAAATTTATAATTTATGTATCTGCCTCATGAAGATCTGCTTTGTGAGGTTTCATCTTTGTTTTCTTCAGAGTGTAGGAAGAGAAGGAGGGTGTGATGAAGAAAAAGCCTGTGAAAGAATTTGTTTATAACATTTGTTCTTATTGTTTAGAAGAATTTTTAAGCCATTATGGAAAAGGCCAAAAATAAGGAGAAGGGATAATTATGAAGACAATATTTTTAAGAGTTTTTTTCAGAATAGGGGTAAAAAGAAAAAGCCAGTTATAAAGAATGTCTCCCCAAATCCAAGTTTCCTGTCTAATTAGGTTCTGGCAGAAGTTACATTTTAGAGCGCTCTTCAAAACATTTGGGAACTTTAAAAATTCTCTCTACAGGGGACTATATTGGCAAGCACAAGCCCAACAGTGAAGAAAATGAAGGAATGAATAAGATATCCCAAGTCAAAAGAGGATGCATTCTTGTACTGTACCTGCCCAAGGGAAACATATTATGCATATTATTTTAAATAAGTGAAACTTTAAGAGCAAGCTTATATTGTACCAAATATGGCAATAGATATCTTGTTTTGATTCATAGCAATTTTCGTAGCAATTTTTAATTATTCTGCTCAGTAGACATTGATGACATTACCTGTGGAGATACAGTATTTAGGGTGTAATTGAATGCATCTCTTTACTGTGAAACTGTGAACTGAAATGACATTGTTGGAGATTATTTATGTTCTTTTATTTCTTTATGGTTCGAGACAATAAATGTTCAAATGAAGAAAGGTTTTATAAAACTAGCCAATATTTAATAATATCTTGGAAACACATACCCACCACCCACAAATGTTCATCTAAACTATGATTTGGAAGTCATTAGTTACCCATCAAAAATATTGAGGATTCCTAGTGAAAAATTTTATGAGTGAAGATATTCAGATTAAAGTGCCATCCTTGTTACTATTTTGGGGTTCATGAATAAGAATTTTGTAACTCTGGAGTTTAGCTTTTCCATCAGTAAAATAAAGGCTTCCTGATTTGCAAGTTCTTCTAAAATTCTAGGAATGATCCTGCAGATGGTGATAATACCAGTATTCTATATTAATTCTTCTCAGTTCCATTTAATTACAGTTAATCAAAGTAGCAGATTTAACATTAAAGGGTTAAAGAACAATAAAAACTAATTTTTACTTTCTTCCATCATCTAGAAAACACTTTAAAAAATTCAGAAGCATTAAACTCACAGAATGTTGAGAAATTTCAGGCAACTTAGCTGGTCCAAGAGGGAAAGTCATTTTGGCAATTCATTATTTTGCTTCTTAAATCTGTCTACACTACTTCCCTTTTTCCCACCCAGGTTTTTGTATCTTATATGATAATGTCTTAGCTCAGGCTGGCATTTAAAAAATACTATAGACTGAGTAGTTTAAATAACAGAAATTTATTTTCTCACAGTTTTGGGGGCTAGACATGCAAGATCAAGGTTCCTGTCAGTTTGGTTTCTGGTGAGAACTCTCTTTCTAGCTTGCAAACTTCCACCTTCTCACTGTAACCTCACATGGCATGAGCGAGAGTTCCTGTATCTCTTCTTATAAACACAGGAATCCTATCAGATCAGGACCTCATTCTTATGACCTCATTAAAAATTAATTACCTCCATAAAGACCCTATCTCCAAATACAATTGGAAATTGAGGTTTCAACATATAAATGTTGGGGGAAACACATTCTGTCCATAACAGATAAATTAACATCTATAACATCTACTCTCTCAACCAGGTTAGAAACTGTCTGACTCCTTCCTTGCCTTATTAGTAGTTAAGTTCAAATGAATTCTTCCTCCCCGTGCATTTCCAGTTCTACTTTTCTTCCCTCCTTTAAATGCTTCTCTTTTCTTGTATTTTTCCAAACAGATACAGTGAACTTCATAAAACAATAATAAATTTCTAATGACCCAAGTAGTGGTACTCTGTGTGTTATGTGTGTGTGTGGTGTGTGTGTGTGTGTGTGTGTTGCATAAGGAGGTGTGGCTGGGGAGTCAGGGTGGAGATGAGTCAAATTACAATCACAAGAAAAGCTTTTCTAAAGTATATTTTTTCCAAGAAGTTCTCTTCTTCACCTATAAGGTTACATTAAAAAAAAAATAGTTCTGACAATCAGCTTGCATTCTCCTCTTTGCCCAACTGCAATGTCACCCCATGTTCTAAATTACTGAAGTTCAGAATAAGTTTCACAGTCTATAGTCTGATATTTATCTCAGAAAGTAACTATGATGTATCTTTTTAGACTAAGTATGCTTTACAACAGGGGTCCCCAACCAGTAGCAGTTCATGGCCTGTTAGGAATCAGACCACACAGCAGTCGGTGAGCATCAGGTTAGCAAGTGAAGCTTCATCTGTGTTTACAGTCACTCCCTATCACTCGCATTACCACCTGACCTCCACCTCCTGTCAGATCAGTAGTGGTGTTAGCTTATGAACTGCTCATGTGAGGCCGGTTGCATGCTCCTGATGAGAATCTAATGCTTAATAATCTGTTACTGTCTGCCATCACAGATGGGATCATCTAGTTGCAGGAAAACAAGCTCAGGGCTCCCCACCAATTCTACATTATGGTGAGTTGTATAATTATTTTATTATATATTACAATGTAATAACAATAGAAATAAAGAGCACAATAAATGTAATGCACTTGAGTCATCCTGAAATCATCCCCCTCCCTGGCCATGGAAAAACTGTCTTCCATAAAAATGGTCCCTGGTGCCAAAAAGGCTGGGGACAGCTGCATACAACAAACATGCACACACACTCTACTTAACTAATCTACACTAGTCACAAGTACTAAACATCATTCTAGACCAGTGATTCTCAAACTTTTTGGTATCAGGACTGCTTTATACATTTTTTTGTTTGTGTGGATTATGCCTATTGATGGATACCATATTGGAAAGTAAAACCACAAACTTCTTAAAACACAAGTGGATACAGCATACATTCTACTAGTGTTCAGAGTGATTATGTAATTATGAGTCAATAGCGTCTGGAAAACTGCATGGCACTCAAGAGAGAATAAAAGTAAGAAAGACAAAACACATCCTGGAATCATTATGAAAGTTTGAATTTTCATCTCAAAGAACTCCATGAGTCCCTTAAACTCTATTTTGTGAATCTGTACTGTAGATTCTTCATAATTACTAAGTATCAGTCTTGAAATTTTTGATCCTAAAATCATTTCCAATTTTACTTTTTTCTACAGGCCTAGTTCAAATGTCAAGTTCTCTATGAAGTAGTTGTTGACCTAGTTATTACATAATGATGGAGGCGATGACAAAAAATATCAATAAAATATTAGAGTGACTAGATTAAATAAAATATATTTATAATAAAATAAGTAATAACATTTATATTAAAAATATATTAAGATAATTTTTTTAGGCAGAGTGGAAACACTTGCTAATGGGGTATAAAAGAAATAGAGAAGAGATGTCAGCAAGGTGGTGGAATATGTGGCAAGCATCTCATACAATCTTCAACAATGAGAATTCTGTACCTATCCATAGACTAAGTCTCTTTGTGATATTCTAGAAATTTAGGCAGGAGATTATAAAATCCTTATGGAGTCCAAAGCGAGAAAGGCTGTTTTGAGAGTGCAGACCAGCATCCAGGTTTGCAGATGTGCTGATTGTGTTCCCAGATTCAAACCTGGCAGCAGTGTAATTCCCCAAAGGGCATGGCTACAGTGCCGTTCAAACTTGAACCTGCAACTAAAACCATTTACCAAGGGACCTGGAAGGAATCATCTACACTAGTGTCTCAGCATAAAGGCTCACCTGCCCACTAACATTGATCTTGGGAGTGGATCTGAACGTTACCCTGTAAATCAGCTCCAGCCACCCTCAGCTGCAGTCCCAGCTTGTTACAGCTCACACAACAACCCAGAAGGAAACTAACTTACATCTCAGAGCCTGGGAATTGCCCATTTGCCTGAACTTTTGTGATGGCCCCACTGTCCTACAGCAGTTCCTGAGGGGACTCAGCTCATTTCTGGCCTTCTTGCTACAGTTGGGGAACTCCTCTGTTAGTGCAGGAAACTGCTGGGAAATACGCATGACTGGGCAACTGGGATGGGCTCACCAGGATCTGTTCCACAGCAGATTCAGAAGGAGTCCAGAGTCAGCTCCAGCATCCTTGCAGCAATCATGGCATTGTCCCACCTATACAGGAATCTTCTGGGAGACACATATCCATCTTGGCCACCAGGAATGGCTTCTAAACTTAAATTTCTAGCCAGCTTTTCCATATAGCCTGGTAACCCCCTTAGGTTTTCCCCACATCCATATGGACAGAGATGCCAAGCCAATCTTGGAGCCTTCACTGTGAACCAGGGATTCGGGCAATCTCTAGTGCTGAAATTGTTGCAGTGATCACAGCCTCTGACAACCATCTGCTTAAAAGACTGAATAGGCCCTCTGAAGAAAGGCACAAACAAAGCCAGAATGCAAAGACTGGATTGAATAATTTATTAATGTGCAGACATTGACAAATGTCCACAAGCGTCAAGAACAATTAGGGAATTATGACCTCACCTTAAAGACAAAACAAGGCACCAGTGATGGATTCTAAAGAAATGAAAATGTGTGATCTGTTAGAAAAGAAATGGGAAATAACTTGGTTAAAAATGCTCAGAAAAAGGTAAACATTTTTGGATTTTAGGGAGTATCTATAAGAGTCACAGCTGGAGGTCAGTTGAAGGACAAAAACATTGGAAAAGAATCCACTACTTGATGTTTGCTGATAGAGGCAAGCCATTCTGTGAAGGGACTTTCTTACTCTGAACAAGAATCCATCAATGTATGTTGAATAAATGTACTCACCCAATAACCTGGTCCATCCACTTTCAGAGGTAGATCCTTAAATACGTCTTGATTTTTTTTCCTACAAATATTGGTCTGTACAATTTTAAAATCTTACTTCTTGAGTCAATTTTTAATTTTATGTTTTATTTATCTATCCATGTGCTACATTATCTAGTTCATCCAGGATATCAAATCTATTGCTGTAAACTTGGATATTTTTTTCCAGAAATATTTTAAATTCTACCTCATTTCTGTAATTTTACTCTTTTCTATTCTTAATGTTTACTTTTGCATTTTATTTATTTTTCTGTGCTATCAGACTTGCTATGGGTTTGGTTGCTTTAGTTGATCCTTTCAAAGAACAATGTTTAGAATGTAATGATGCGGTCCAGGCTTTTTTTTAATCTTTTATTTTTTTCCTACCTTGTCAATCCTGGGTTTTAATCAATACTAACTTCATCAACATGCTATCAGGGTAATCTTAGGCAACTTACTTAGGCTTCTCGTGCATCAGTTCCTTATCTATAAAGTATGGATAATATTTGCCTACCTCATAGAATTGTTTTGAAGTCTCAATGAATTTATAATTAGAGTTAGCAGTGTGGCCAGCTCATAGTATGTTGTCGAGAAATATTTTGTTTATGATCAGTATTTTTTGTTTTTTCATTTATAAAACACACAAGGCATTTTCTACTTTTCTTGTTTTCTAATAAACAAACGATGGCTATCTATTGCATTTTCTATGTTTCGCTTTGTCTTTAATTCACAAATGTTGATATATTTAAGTACTCTGTCATTCATTTCAAAATTGCTGTTATCACAGTTGTGTTTTCTCTTTATGTGCAAGAGTTAGAAAGGCTTTAAAATATTCCATTAGATAGAATATTAGGGTCATGGGACATTCTTTTGTGATTTCACTTCTAATTTTACCATCACTCCTGATTTTACCATCAAATAAATAATATTTCTTTTCTTATTTTGGTGTATTAGAATTTTCTAAAGATATTCTTGTGAATTGTTCATCATTTTTATCCAACAAGTTATATGAATGAACCATTGAAGTTAGAGGATAATTACTTTCTCTATTTAGTGCAAAACTATAATTGTGTATGCATATTTGTGTATGCACACATATTTATGTGAGTATGCATATTATAAATGATTCTACTAGATCTCCTTCATTGTTACTTACTTTTATCGTTGCCTATTTCTGAGAAAGGTAGGAATGATCTGCCAGTTTCTGAATGTTCACGTATTCTTTTTATTTACATCAAAAATTGCTTTATATCTTGATGCTGTCATATTGTTAATTGAAAAAAGGCACATAACTCGACATCCTCTTGGTAGAGGTATGCAATATGCCTCAATACCATTTAATGCTTTTTGGTTTATTTTTGTCAGAAATTAGTTATATTGTGTAAATAATAGCCTATGAACATGTTTCATTCTCCCATTTTTATTTTTCTGCATAGTTCTTTCTCCTGGGGGATTCTTACAGACACCATGATTTCCAAAAAGATTTTAAAAAGACAAATCAGCAGTCTCTATGTTTAAAAGGATTAATTCATGTTTAATATTGATCATGATTTACTGGTCTATGTGAGACTATTCCTGCTACATTTTTTTAGCTGTTCTGCTTGATACTCTTTTCTATTGTTGCATTTTCTTCTTTTTCCTGCCATTTTTAAAATTATTCAAGTTTTCTTCCTCTATTTTTCCTTTATTTATCAGGGGTTTGGAAGTTATACATCTATTTTTATCCTCCTGCTAAATTTTTAAACAATGTATTTAAACTTACAATAGTTTCAACAACTAATCCATATCATATTGTTCTCTTTGACGAGACAAATATAAATAAATAATCATGCTTTTCCATATACTTTCTCCCCCAGATTTTATATTTTTGGTCACACAAGAGCAAGTTTTTTAAAATTTCAGACTAATTCTTGACTTTCACCATCTTTGAGCTTTAACCTGGATAGGGCATTTAGTATTTGTGCTTCAATTCTCTGTGCAATAGTATTTATAATTAAATAGGGGCACACTGTATACCATCAGCATTTTATTATAATAACATAGAATAAAGCTATAAAAATTCTTAGCATGCATTTGTTGAAGAAATACACAGTGAAATAAGAAATATCAGTGGAATAGGATAGAGAATCCAGGAAGAGGCAAATGTCTATGTCAGCATTTAAAAATTGGAATCATTTAGAAAAAAATTGACTATTTTATACATGATCATGTATTAATTGACTATTTGGAAAATATGAAGTTTAATCGCATACATGCATGCAACATACCTAAAAGTATATTTCAGATAGATATAGAGACGAATGTAAAAAATTTAAAGATATGACACATTAGGGGGAAAATTGAAACATTGTAATAGTCTTGAAATTAAAAAATCTTTTTAAATAAATTACAATCTGAAATCCATAAAGAAAACGTTTGACAGTTTTGGCTAATTTTTATACTTTAGTATTTTCAAAGATCTTATAGACAAAGATAAAAAGCAAGGCACCAACTAGAAAAAATATTTTCAACATATGTAATAGTCAAAATTTTTATAACCAAAATATATATTTAGCTCCTACAAAGCAAAAAGAATAAACAATGTAATGGAAAATGAGAAAAGAATAAGAGAAAGCAATTCAGAGAAGAAATCTAATTAGCCAATAAATACCCAGAAATATCATCAACCTCACTAAGATCAGACAAAGATAATCTAAAAACAAGATTTCAATGTTTTGTTTTGTTTTGTTTTTTGAGACAAGTTCTGGGTCTGTCACCCAGGCTGGAGTGCAGTGGCAAGTTCTCGGCTCACTGCAGTCTCTGCTTCTCAGGTTCAAGCAATTCTTGTGCCTTAGCCTCCTGAGTAGCTGAGACTACAGCCATGGCCCAACTCCTGGCTATTTTTTGTATTTTTAGTAGAGGTGGGGTTTCACCATGTTGGCCAAGCTAGTCTTGAAATTATGACCTGAGCAATCTCCCCCTCCTCAGCCTCCCAAAGTACTGGGATTACAGGTGTGAGTCACCATGATCAGTCAGATTTCAATGTTTTGTCAAAATAAGGAGAAATAATTTTTAAAAAATACTAATATCCAATTTTGGTAAAGGTGGAAAAAATGAGCAAATTTCTATACTTTAGTTAAGTCTTTTAGAAGAGAAACTTTTTTAATGACAAAGCTATTCCACTTCCAGAATTGTATTTTAGAGAAATGCAAGCACATGTGAGCAAAAAAGTCTATGCAAAGGTATTCATTATAGCATTGATTATTTATTTAAGAAAAAATATTTGAGTCATCTTGAGGTCTCTCACTACAGAATGATTAAATAAATTATGATCCATTCACACAGTACTTTGCAAGTGGTTTAGAAGTATAAGAACTAAATGTACTGACATGTAATGATTTCAATAACATTGGGGGCACAAAGTCATCTAAATATGTACAAATATATATTTATATTCCTTTTGCATAAGATAGTGACAGAGAAAGAGAGACACAAATAGAAAAACAGAGAGGGAGAGAAAGAAAGGGAGGGGCAAAAGGAGGAAGAAAAGGTAAAGGAAACATATTCATGTATTCATGCAGGAAATGTTTGTTGAACATCTGCTACATGCCAGTCTTTGTTCCATGATCAAGACAGACAGAGTCCCTGCTCTTAAAGAGCTCTTCTTCTAGAAGCTGACAATAATGTGTAAATAAGAACATGAACAAATAAATAACTATGTAAGGAAGTAATCCACACAGTAATTACTCACACATTAAGAAGTATTAGACGGAAAATAATATAAAGAATGCCATGGAGAATAAAGAAAGGACTGTGGAAAATAATGGATCAGTCCTCAGAGAAGACTCATTTGAACTGAAACCTGAATGATGAGAAGCTAACCAGAGAAGCGAAAAGAGAGTTTCAGGAACAGAGCGTGGCATCTACAGTCTCTGAAGCAGAAATGAGTTTAGAATGCTTAATTTAGGAAAAAGGAGACAACTGATATGACTGGTGAATATCAGTACAGACAGAAATGTGAGAGCCAAGGTCAGAGAGGTAGGCAAGAACCATGTCACATGGGGTCCTGAGAGTCAGAGCAAAAGCACTGGATTTTACTCATAGTGAAATGATTATTGGATAGTTTCCATCAAGTAACAAAACTTGATTTGTGTTTATATGAGTTTACTTTCACCACTACATATAGAATGAATTGCAGGGGCAGCAGTTGAACTGAGAGGCCATTTAGAATGTTACAGTGGTATAAATGACAGAGTATGATGGTGTGCATTGTCAGTAAAAATGGAGAAAGTTAAATGAGTTTACCATATACTTAGGAGGGAAAGCAACAGAGCCTAGAGATGTGGAGAATATGAGAAAGAAATCAGAGAAGACTCCAAGATTCTGGAATTCAGGAATTAGGGTAGACGGTGTAATTATTTATTAAATGGAAAGACAAGGAGAGGAGCAGATATTGAACTTGCAGGAATGAAAAACTCAGTTTTGATCATCATTGGCTTGCGTTAGTATTAATAATAAAGCTAGCTGTTCTGTAATACCGTGTATGTTTTAAGCACTTATCATGTATTACCTCACTTAATCCTTATAAAATCCTATAGCATAATAATTCTGTAGAGTTTGAAACTTTCTAATGTTTTGTTTTTAAAAAGAAATTGGTACTCTGTAGATTATAAGGTACTCATAAAAATTCTACATTAACTTAAATACATTTGTTTCTTATTTTGTCACTCTAGCTGTGCACTCTTTAAAACACGAATGTCAACAGTTGCAGATAAAATTTAGAAAATTTTGTAAGAAAGTTGAACATTTTGGTTTATTAAGCCTAAGAGAAACAGATTTTGAACATTCTCATAAGTCTGATCCCTGACTCTGAGAGTTGAGGCTCATTGGAGGAGGGAAAGGAGAAGAGATTACATCACAGTTTTTCCTCAGGTTCCTTTATTAGCTAAGACAGAGTGACTATTTGTACATCTCATTCTCTGACATTCCATTTCTAACATGATGACTAGTGAAAAGTTAAACAAATTACTATTTTAACTGAGTTTGAAGAAGTTTATATCTGTAAACTTAACTGGATAAAATCTTGACATTCTATGGGTTTCCAGTTTTATTCAGCTCTTAAAGAGAAACTCTTGTCATCGTGTTTCTATATATATTTTAATTGCACTTTGTTCTAAAGAACTACATTCATCCTACAGCAAATTGGAATGGGATGCATATGTTTGCTCATAAAACCTATAACAACCCTTAAAATGTAATCAATTTTCTCTAAAAAGACTGAATATTCATTCACAGTCCATCAAGCCACTCCCAGGAAAAGCAGTCTAATTTATCTTCTCCTAAGACCTTCACAACAACTACTTTTTTTTTTTCCGAACAGAAAGGAGGAAAAACATTTTTTCATTTCTCTAGTGATGTCTGGGACAATGCATCATCCAAAGCACTTGACTACAACTTTCTCTTCCTCAATTCATTGACAGGTGATTTGTAAAAGTATTATTGTAATCTGTAAAATCACCAGACAATGGACAAATGATGCCCTTCCAAACCACACTTCTTGAAATTTCTAATCAAAATGTCCTATCTGAAGTAGCTTGGGGCTGACAGCAAGCCTCACCATGAAATGCCAATGTTTATTCATTCAGCACCCCTCTGCCTTTCGAAGACAACTCTGGCTTTGTCCTCCTGCAGGGAAGAGCATGCTCTTATGTTTGCAGACAGTATTTGACAAAGTTCCACATCAGAGATCAAGGTCTTGGTAGAGAGATTGAGGTCTAAAAAGGAGGAAAACAGAATGGACATAAATGTACATGAAATGGATTGAATGCTGGCTAAAGGGCAGAAGAGGGTATGGTCATAAATAAAAACTTTTCAGGATGACAAAAGGTAACTGGAGAGAGATTATTGTATCGCTGTGAAGATCCCACTTATTTATTAACTGTTAAGGTGAATTTGGAAATAGACTTGAAAGAAAAATATCTTGTCTTTTAAATATAGTCATGTCAGAGATGTGGAGAATAACACTGAAATTATATTTTTGGAGGGAAAAGCAACAGTAAATTATTTGATATATATTTTATAAATTGATTCAAGCTAATAGGGCTTCAGTTTGAAATGTTAATCTATAACTTTTTTGTATCATTTACCTCCATACTATTATTAAAAAGGGCAAGTAGATTCTGGATATTAGCCCTTTGTTAGATGGGTAGATTGCAAAAATTTTTTACCATTCTGTTGGTTGCTGGTTCACTCCAATGATTGTTTCTTTTGCTGTGCAGAAGCTCTGGAGTTTAATTACATCCCATTTGTCTATTTTGGCTTTTGTTGTCAATGCTTTTGGTGTTTTAGCCATGAAGTCCTTGCCTATGCCTATGTCCTGAATGGTTTTGCCTAGGTTTGCTTCTAGGGATTTTATGGTATTAGGTCTTATGTTTAAGTCTTCAGTGCATCTGGAGTTAATTTTAGTGTAAGGTGTCAGGAAGGGTCCAGTTTCTGCTTTCTGCACATGGCTAGCCAGTTTTCCCACCACCATTTATTAAACAGGGAATCCTTTCCCCATTGCTTGTTTTTGTCAGGTTTGTCAAAGATCAGATGGTTGTAGATGTGGGCGTTGCTTCCAAGGCCTCTGTTCTGTTTCATTGGTCTGTATCACTGATTTGGTACCAGTACCATGCTGTTTTGATTACTGCAGCCTTGTAGCATAGTTTGAAGTCAGGCAGCATGATGCCTCCAGCTTTGTTCTTTTTGCTTAGAATTGTCTTGGCTATGTGGGCTCTCTTTTTGTTCCATATGAAGTTTAAGGTGGATTTTTCCAATTCTGTGAAGAGGGTCATAGGTAGCTTGATGGGGATAGCATTGAATCTATAAATTACTTTGGGCACTATGGCCATTTTCACAATATTGATTCTTCCTAACTATGAGCATGGAATGTTTTCCCATCTGTTTGTGTCCTCTTTTATTTTGTTGAGCAGTGGTTTGTAGTTCTCCTTGAAGAGGTCCTTTACATCCTTTGTTAGTTGTATTCCTAGGTATTTTATTCTTTGTAGCAACTGTGAATGGCAGTTCATTCTTGATTTGGCTCTCTTTATGTCTGTTATTGGTGTATAGGAAGGCTTGTGATTTCTGCACATTAATTTTGTATGCTGAGACTTTGCTGAAGCAAACTGACACAAGAACAGAAAATCAAAAACTGCATGTTCTCACTCATAGGTGGGTGTTGAACAATGAAAACACATGGACACAGGGAGGGGAGCATCACCCACTGGGGTCTGTTGGGGGGACAATAGGGGAGGGACAGCGGTGGGTAGGGAGGTTGGGGAGGGATAACATGGGGGAGAAATGACAGATATAGGTGATGGGGGAATGGAGGCAGCAAACCACCTTGCCATGTAGGTACTTATGCAACAATCCTGCATGTTCTGCACATGTAGCCCAGAACCTAAAGTGTAATAATATATATATATATATTTTTTTAAAAAGGGCAAGTAAGCAAACTGTAAAGAGAAGGAAAATAATTGAAAGTAGATGGTCCATTAAAAGAAACTGAAAAGAAGAATCTTTTTTCAAGAGAACCAGGAAATTATGAACTCAGCACATAGCTATCATTGCGGGGGGAACCCTTTCCCCCTCTGACTCATCACCCACAGTGTGTCAGATGAAATACAGAATTTCTAGTTAAATTTGAATGTCAGATAAACAAATAATCAATATTTAGTATAAGTATGTTCCATGCAATATTTATGGGATAGACTGAGCATGGTGGCTCAAGCCTGTAATCCTGGCGCTTTGGAAGGCAGATGAGGGAAGGTTACGTGAGCCCAGAAGTTCCAGGCTGCAGTAAGCTATGATCGCGCTACTGCACTCCAGCCTGGGCGACCCTTCCTCAAAAAAATAAAAATAAAAATAATATTAATATTTCTTTTAAAAATCATGGGATATAGTTACACTAAAAATTATCAGAAATCCAACTTTATTGAATACCCTGTTTTGTTGCTGCCTCCTATTGTCATTTTTTTTAAGCTTACAACCCTAACGCAGGCATAAACTGCCAGCCAACAGTTCTGAACATTTATAAACTCTCAGCGAAAAGAATGGAATATTTCGAACCACGGTGTAGAAGAAGAACCTTGCCTATGATTAAAGTAGAATCAAACAGAACTAATTATCATTATTAAATTTAGATTTGAGGGAGAATGTCTTTGATTTTATTCTCTTTAACATAATCTTCCCTCCTGCTTTACCTTTTCCTGTTCTCTTCATTAGGAATTAGATAGTTTGTAATAAGTAACATTTTACTGTGGCTAATGCTATAATGCATTTTTGAATCTTAAGGATTTTTTTGTGTTTTGGCTTCTTTTAATAGAAAAAATTGTTTTAGATTACTTTAAACATATCAAAGTAACTTTAGACAGTTTGAACCCAAAATTAAATTTCTCAAAGCTCCTATCAATACAGGCTAATTTTTAAAAAGTGACACAAGAGTGTCAGGAGGGGACAGGATACGTAGTTTGCCTCTTCTACTAAGTCGTATTGTATCTTTGAATAACTCTGTGGGTTCTTTTGGTCTCTGTTTATTCATATATGAAAAAATAAAGTTTAAAAATATCATAATTTTATATTAAGGTCATCTCCTGTCTCAACACTTTAAAATTGCAAAAAATTGAATTAAAATTATATTAAATATTGAGACTTTTATAAAACTTAACCTATTTTTAATTGATGCAATTCTCCATTTTTTTCATCTGTACTTACAGGGCATATACAACTTGAAATTTCTAGTATAGTCCAGCTCTAAAATTCATTCCAGGGCATGCATTTCCAGCAATATGACTGACTATTATGAGAACTCCCTTGCTATGAAAATTGCCTAAAATATAATGGAAAGCCTTTTATGTGCTTAGCTGAGCTCATGAGACAGTGAAGAGCCATTTCCATGGAATGAAAATGAAGGAAAATTAAACACTAGAGAAAGAAGTGGACACTGACACTTTATTGTAGCCATCCTAATTCTGAGTGTGACTAGAGGGGGAGCCTGTAGTTGCTACTAGCCTTGCCAATCAAGAGTTTGGCCTTTCCTTTTCATTTCTTTTCTGAACTTTCATTTTAGGTTCAGGGGTGCATATGCAAGTATGTTACACTGGTGAATTGTGTGTTGCTGGGGTTTGGTGTACAAATGATTTGCCACCCAGGTAGAGTGCATAGTATCTGATAGGTAGCATTTCAACACTTGCTCCTCACCCTTGTTCCTCCTCTGTAGTCCCCAGTGTCTCTTGTTCTCATCTTTATGTCCATGTGTACCTAATGATTAATTCCCACTTAAAAGTGAGAACATAACAATATTTGGTCTTCTAAACCTGTGTTAATTTGCTTAGAATAATGGTGTATAGCTACATCCATGTTGCTGTGAAGAACATGATTTTGTTTTTCTTAATGGCTGCATAGTATTCCATGGTGTATATGTACTACATTTTCTGTATCCTGTCTATCATTGATGGACATTTAGATTGATTCCATGTCTTTGCTGCAATGAACATACATGTACATGTATCTCTTTGACAGAACAATTAATTTTCCTTTGGATATATATATAGTAAGGGGATTGTTGGGTTGAATGGTAGTTCTGTCTTTAGTTCTTTGAGAAATCTCCAAACTTCTTTCTACAGTGGCTGAACTAATTTGCATTCCCACCAACGTCTATAAGCGTTTCCTTTTTCCTGAAGCCTCGTCAACATTTGTTTGTTTTGGACTTTTAATAATAGCCATTCTGATTGTTGTGAGATGATATCTTACTGTGGTTTTTATTTGCCTTTTTGTGCTGATTAATAATGGTGAGCATTTTTTCGTATGTTTGTTGGCAACCTATATATGTTCTTTTGAGAAGTGTCCGTTCATGTCGTTTGTCTACTTTTTAATGGGGTCAATTGGTTTTTATTAATTTGTTAAATTCCTTATAGATTCTGAATAGTAGACTTTTGTTGGATGCATAGTTTGCAAATATTTTCTCCCATTCTGTAGGTTGTCTGCTTACCCTGTTGATAGTTTCTTTTGCTGGGCAGAAGCTGATTAGTTTAATAGGTCCCACTTGTCAATTTTTATTTTTGTTGCAATTGCTTTTGGAGACTCCATCATGAAATCTTTGCCAAGGCAGACATTCAGAAGAGTGTTTCCTAGGTTTTCTAGGATTTTTATAAGTTTAGGTCTTACATGTAAGTCTTTAATCCATTTTGAGTTGGTTTTTGTATGCGGTGAAATGAAGGGCTCCAGTTTCAATCTTCTATATACAGCAAGCCTGATATCCCAGCACCATTTATTGAATAGTGAGTCCTTTCCCCCATTTCTTGTTATTGTCAACTTTGTTGAAAATTAGATAGTTGTAGGTGTATAGCTTTATTTCTGAGTTCTCTAACTTGTTCCCTTGGTCTATGTGTCTATTTTTGTACCAGTACCATGCTGTTTTGGTTACTGTAACCTTGCAGTATGGTTTGAAGTCCAGTAGTGTATGCCTCTGGCTTTGTTCTTTCTACTTAGGAATACTTTGGCTATTCAAGCTCTTTTTTAGTTCTGTATAAATTTAAGAATATGTTTTTCTAATTCTTTAAAAAATGATGTTGGTAGTTTGATAGGAATAGCTTCAAATCTGTACATTGCTTCGGGTAGTATGACCAGTTTAACAATATTAATTATTCCTATCCACAAGCATGGAATGTTTCTCCATTTGTTTATGTCATCTCTGAATTTTTTCAGCAGAGTTTTGTAATTTTCATTGTGGAGATCTTTCACCTCCCTCTGTAGCTGTATTCCTAGGTATTTTATTTTTTATGTGTCTATTCTAAATTAAACTGTATTCTTGACTTGGCTCTTAGCTTGAAAGTCATTACTCTGTAGAAATGCTACTGATTTTTGTACATTCGTTTTGAATCCTAAAACTTTATTGAAGTTGTTTATCAGTACTAGGAGCCTTTGAGCAGAGAGTATGATGTTTTCTGTGTATGGAATCATAACATCTACAAAGAGAAATACTTTGACTTTCTCTCTTCCTATTTGGATGCCTTTTATTTCTTCTTATTGCTTGATTTCTCTGGCTATGACTTCCAGATCTCTGTTGCATAGGACTAGTGAGAGTGAGCATCCTTGCCTTTTTCTAATACTCAGTGGCAGTGCTTCCAGTTTTTCCCCATTCAGTATGATGTTGGCTGTGAGGGGTTGTCATAGATGGCTCTCATTATTTTGAGGTATTTTGAGTTCCTTTGATACTTAGTTTTTTGAGGGTTTTTCTCTAAATTTTTGTGGATATTTAGTAAGTGTATATATTTATTGGGCACCTGAGATGTTTCGATACAACATGTCATATATAATAATCATATCATTGAAAATGGGACATGTATTTTTCTAGTTCCTCAAGGTGCGATGTTGGGTTGTTAATCTGAGATCTTTCTAACTTCTTGATGTTTAATGCTATAAACTTTCCTCATAAGACTGCGTTAGCTGTATCCCAGAGATTCTGGCATGTTTTATCTCTGTTTTCATTAGTTACAAAAAATTTTATTTCTATATTAATGTTATTCTTTACCCAAAAGTCATTCAGGAGCAAGCTGTTTAATTTCCATGTGATTGTGTGGTTCTGGTATTAATTTTTATTTTTATTGCACTGTGGTCAAAGAGTGTGGTTGGTATGATTTTGTTGTTTTTTTTTTTAATTTGTTGAACATTGCTTTATGGCTGAACATGTATTCAATCTTAAGGTATGTGCCATATGCAGATGTGACTAATGTATATTCTGTTATTTGCTGGAGTATTCTGTAGAAGTCTGTTAGGTCCATTTGGTCAAGTATCAACTTTAGGTCTTATATATCTTTGTTAGGGCTGGGCACAGTGACTCGTGCCTATAATCCCACCATTCTGAGAGGCTGAGGCAGACAGAGCACTTGAAGTTTGAGTTTGAGACCATGAGTTTGAGACCAGCCTGGGCAACATAGCAAAACCCCATCTCTGTGAAAAAATACAAAAATTAGCCAGACATGGTGGCATGTGCCTGTAGTCCCAGCTACTCAGGAGGCTGAGGTGGGAGAGATGCTTGAGCCTGGGAGGTGGTGGTTGCAGCGTGTCAAGATTGTACCACTGCACTTCAGCTCGGGCGGCAGACAGAGATTATGTATCAGGGTATTTATATTATACACAATATATTACATATATAATATATAATGTATTGGTTTTCTGCCTCGATAATCTGCCCAATACTGTCAGTGGGATATTGAAATTTTCCACTTATTATTGAAGTGGGATGTGGTTATCTAAGTCTCTTCACAAGTCTCTAAGTAGGTGCTTTATGAATCAACTACATTTTTGAGGGAATTGAATCACCAAAAAAATTCACTATCCTGTACTTGAAAAGCCTTTTACTGATCATTAGAATAATGCTAGATTCTTCAATATATACAGGCAGCTTGTAAACACTGTACAGCTCCAAGAAGTGCATATTGCCCAACACCCACCTTGGATATAGTCAAATCAAATAATGAACAGGGGAGAATTTAGCAAAGAGTGGAGCCAAGGACCATAAACAACAACAGACAAGATACTTTCTCCAAGAAGTCAAAATAGGATAATCAAAGAACTTCCTCTACACCTAGGGAGGGATGCTTCATAATGACTGTCAGAGTGATTTCATAATTGCGATGGGCCAGCAACTATTGTGTGTCTCTTGTCCTTCTTTCCAAATGGGGTACTAATGATGATTTTTTAATCCCTGCTCCACAATTTTATATTGGGTTGGTAGGGGAGAGGAAAGGTAAATAATTTGTTCCCCATGACCAACAACATCTAGACTTGGTGAACAGAACTGTCCATTAGCTAGAGATCCTGCTTGGATTTAGAGTTGTGACTTGAGGAAGGGGTGTGCGATCCATATATGAAAGGAATTATTTAATGGATGTGGTAAGAAGATAGACTCTGGCAAGAGAAGGCTACATGTTCACCAAATAATTTTTCCTTTTCTCCTCATCACACAGTTTGACTGCATTCTCTAACATCACTTGCAGTTAGTTATGGACATACCACAGCTTTGGCTAACAAATTTGATAGAAATGGGTATAAATTTCCAGCATCTAATGTAGTTTTCAAGATAGTAGATGCTCAATAGGAAATAATGAACACCCTTCTCTCCTCTCACTCTTATTTTCAATTTAGTTATTGTATAAATACTAATTGAGTACTCTCATTCTTTGGCCTGCTAGGACTCTCATGTATAAGGCTGACCCAACACTTCACTTCCAGTAACTTACGATCCACAGTATTTAACATACCCTCACTACTATTAGAATTTACTTCTTTTTCCTCTATGCCTTCTAAATGTTCCAAAGTGATATCAATTAAACTGCTAAATCATTATTAAGGACATTCTCATTGGTTTCTTTTTTACTGCAATGCCCTAACTTTAAAGACACACTTTCATGAAGGATCTCTCAGGTTGTGAGTTAGGCTAGTGAGGATTTGCCCTTTCTGATGTAATTTTCCCCCCAGGAATTATCCTGTCTCCACAAATTGAGACAGGGAAAGTTTTATAAAAACATATCACTCTAATAATAGTTTCTGGGATTTGCATTACGAGGCTCTTGATATCATTGATAAAAAACAATTGCAATGGCATAAGTCTTAAACACCTCTTTGGAAAGCAAAAATATGCATGATATATCACAAGGCCAAATTTAAGTTTTTTATCTGAGATATCGTCACAACAGCAGTACTGTTTGTCTTTCCTTTGTGTGATCCAAAATTAACCGTGAGCAATCTAAACGAAATTCTAAAATGGTAAATATATGTGTTCTTTGAAAATAAACAAACACTTTTTAGACATGACCAGTTGCTTAAACACACTATTGATCATTATAATGAAGACCAGAGTCTTTTACTAACACGCAAAGCATAATCATTTTGGTTTATGAATTGTCTGTGACAGGGCCCTTTCCCCCTCTCCTTTTTTTATGGTCTTTGAACATCACCTTCCTACACATTTCTGTATATATACTAATTAAGAAAATAACATTACATTTGATTTTCCTATTTTTATCCAAAGTGATTATCTTTAACAAATTCTTTAAATTATTCTGCTTTTTGTATCAGTGATTAATGTATTATGCCTGGTTCCTCTTGCCTATTAATTGTTTTATACAAGTGGATGCTAATATAAGCAATAAGGTTTTATTAATGTCCCAATCAAATATATTGAAGCATATATGTGTTAAATACACGAGTGCTAAATAGGTGATCTTTCTTAAAAGAACATTAGGTTTTGAACATTGATCCATATGTATTAATTAATGTCTCTTTCAGAGCCTTTCTGTAAGATGATTAAAATTGTTTATATTTTATTATGTAAAACAGTACATTTATTAACATACCAATTTATTCACAAGTATAAG
The DNA here is from genome assembly GCA_036589455.1 of Ateles fusciceps. Lineage (NCBI taxonomy): Eukaryota > Metazoa > Chordata > Mammalia > Primates > Atelidae > Ateles > Ateles fusciceps. Next base: position 6,771,930 of record JAZHEH010001266.1, on the reverse strand, counting down.
TGAAACCACACTACCTGAAGACACAAGCTTAAATATAGACAGATTCATAATTCAAAATTATTTTATATTTATTTCAAAATAAATATTTTATTAATAAGTACCTTAAAGTCTTGCTCTGCCAATTTTTTGTTTAGGTTCTTGTTGTTAAATAAAATAGAAATTGGGCCAGGCATAGTGGCTCATTCCTATAATCCCAGCACTTTAAGAGGCTGAGGTGGGCAGATCACTTGAGGCCACAAATTCAAGACTAGTTTGGCCAATATAATGAAACCCCATCTCTACAAAAACAACAACAACAACAACAAAACAAAACAACCACAAAAAAAAACGTCGCCTGGTGTGGTGGCAGGTGCCTATAATCCCAGCTACTTGGGAGGCTGAGGCAGGAAGATCACTTGAATCCAGGAGTTGGAAGTTGAAGTGAGCCTAGATCATGCCACTGCACTACAGCCTCAGTGACAGAGTGAGACTCCATCTCAAAAGATAAATAAATTAATTAAATAATTAAATAAAACAGATTCTGCTCAAATCTAAAACAAAGAAAATGTTTGTTAAATATTATACTCTTATACTATCAAAAGCATACTTTCCATTATCAAGAAACATCTTGAAATTAGACTTGGCCAAAGCTTTAGTTACAAAAACCCATAGATACTTCAGAAAAAAAAAAAAAAGATTTAGCAGAAACAGAATAAAACATTGATGTCACTAGAAATGTGATCATATAAAACAAAATTTAACTCTTTTTTTTCTCAGTTTTCTAAGAGCTGTACCTTGGAACCTTACCATAATGTTTTACTTGCTTAACCTTCAAAACTGAGTTGCTACCCGTTAATGAATTAAATCTGGTCACAGGCAGTCTCTGAAATTCAATTACTTCATTATTTCTTACCTATTTTTTAAAATGTGAAATTTTCCATTTCAAAAGTAGGTCTTGAAGACAGATATCCTATCTATCTGAAGCCTGGTCAAAATAATTTGTAATAATCATAAGATGCAAATGATTAAGAGCCACAATAAGCATTGAGTTAGTAAAAATTAATAGGAAAAAGACAAACCATCTGTGATAGTTTTAAAACACTTGGTTTAAACTCTTTGTTTAAAATTACGTTTTACTTCTCCCAGTGAGAAATTAGGTCTATGAATCCTTCCTAGGATCTGGGTGAAGCCTTGTGACTGTTTCATCCAATAGAATATGGAAGAGTAATGCTACTCACTTCCAAAGATGCATGACAATGCAGCTTCCCCACAACACTCATACTTGGATCTCTCAATCTCTGAGTAAAAAGTCCACCTAGTAAGATGGAGTTGGTTAGGTCAGCTATCTTTCACTGTCTCAGTTATAGTTTTGCAATGGCAGTTTCACCCACACCCTAGTCTCTCTTTTTAACTTCAGAAAATTATTCTAAATTTCATCTTGAAGGTTAAAGGTTAATATATGTAAACATTCTTTAAAATATTGTCTTCTTCTTGAGAATGACTTGTTGACCATTAGGAGGTATTAGTTTTTCTGTGATACATATTTAGGAAATAAAGATGCTCGTAACTAATAAACTTACTTTCCTTTTGTCAATGAACACAGAATTCCTAAGTATGTTGTTGTTGAAGACAATCAAGAGAAACAAGGTAGGATTCTATCGGAGTTCCTGGCACCATTTGTCTACCTAACTTCTTCCCTACGAGCATTTTCTTTTTCCTCTCTCGCCTTCTTAACAATAAATATTAAGATCCTGAAGTTTTAAAAAGACGACGTGTCTTAGATTTGGCGTCCTTGTATGACTGAATATCTTGAGGCTGGAGAAACATATTCTATTCAAATCCCAGCCCTCTTTTATTTTGACATCAAAAGGCATTTGTGTTTTCTGAAGCAAAAATAAAACTGATAGGACCAGCTTTTTGCTGTTTTCTCCCACTTGACAGAGGGTTCACTCTTGAGGGCACACATATGCTTTTTTTTTTCTTCCAAGGATGCCATTTTATTTTTTAATAAACACAAAGTGAATGTTTTCTGAGAGGAGGAAGACATGGCCTCAGAGAAGTCTAATGCTGACCAGGTTGTTTATCTTCTAACTGAAAATGTATTTATTGTTTGCTGCATCTTCACTCAACTTCTGGTCTAAGTTTAAGAGACAGAGAGAGAAAATTGATTAAGGAAGAAGATGGGAAACCACAGGAAGGAAAGAGTCTTAGGTCATCTGTGCTTAACAGCCATCTTTTCTACCATATAGGAATCATAAAGGAAATAATTTAAAATCGGCAAACCCTGTCAATTTTATAAAAGCTTATTCTATTCAAAGTGTTACAAGGAAAATCAACCTATATATGAATAAATGGAGTTAAAGAAGAAAGTTCAGCCTTAATTCGTTTTCTTCCTATCTTTATCCTCTTTATCTAATCTCCTAACACTGGACTATTTTAACTAAACTTCCTTGAAAATTCCTTCTCTTTGATTCTCTGACCTAAGTAAAGTTACCTGGGGATGATCTCTTCTTATCCTGCCTTCTTGGAAATGTAGCCATTTCCTAAAATTTTGCCCTTAAGACTCTTCTCTTCCCTTTCTGCACTCTTCTGTTCAAAAAACACAATCATTCTCATTGGCTCAATTATCACACTTAAGGAAATTTACTCCCAGAGCTGTCTCTTCATTCCTGATTCCAGTTCCCTAGTTGTAACAATAAGCTCAACATTTGTGTGTCGTTTCATATCTAGACTATTTTTCAGTTTCTTAACTAAAGTCAAATTCACATTTTTTATCCTTTTTTACCCTAAATTTCATAACTAGTCTCTAAAGCTTAATGGTTTTTGCATTGCACATTCCCCTTCCCATTCTTATTGCTACCACCCAGTTTGAACATTTTTACTCCCTACGTTGACTGCCAGGATCACTGCTCATCATGTTTTGCTAGTATTTATCCTCACTAATATTTATCCATCCTACACACTGTGGTCAGATTAGTTTACTGAAAGCATTACTGAGATCCACTCCACCTAAAGAAATCACTATCTCCACTTTAAGATCCATTTGAAATTCCACTTCTTCCATGGCATTTTTCCTCTGCATACACACTATAATATCTTCCTTCTTTTACATCCCATAATATCAAAAGAGTGTGTGTGTGTGTGTGTGTGTGTGTGTGTGTGTGTTTTATGTCACTTGCATTACCCCATAGCTATTTATTTGACAAAGCACATAAGAAAAGAGAAATTCAGAACTTTTCAAAAAACCAAGATGACAAAAATGAATCTAGGTCTCTCAATATTACATTTTGCATTCTTTGTTTATGTGAACTCTCAGACTATTAACTTGATAACTCTGTTTTTCAGCATTCTTTGAATTCTTCATTCACTTAAATGTTACACATTAAGACTAAACTCTCTTAATTATTCAAAAATTATGATATAAAGATTGACATCCTTCTAGAAAATGATAATTTGGTACAGAACAAATATAAGTAGAAAGAATGAGAGAAGAGATGGAACGCAATGTGTATGTACTATTATAGCTTTGTGAACTTTGAATTGAATTTCTGAAATAAAGGAGCTCACTTTGCATTATCTGGAACCTGTCCAAAATGAAACCTCAGCGACCTGTGATTCCTCAAGGCCACACAAAAGCCCAGTTCTAATGATGAACAATAACTTCCATTCCTCCTCTTTCTTAGCCTACTGTCACCGATGGCTTTTTAAATGGTTGCAAAAGTCACAATTACCCAACTCGCAGAGAAAAAAAAATGTACTGCTAAAATCAAAGGTGTAGCTAGTTCATTTATACAGATTGGAAATATCAATATTCTTTAACACTATTTTTCATCTTGCCCTATAGATGTAGCGTCACCCAAAAGCTAGCAGCCCAAGAAAATTACATCATTTTTTAGCATTTTCATGGTACAAAATTGTTCTCATATGGCTGGCAATCTGAAAGATGGCTTATCTTCAAAAAGAATTTCAACCAGAAGTTAGCACATTTGGAGTACATGTGACTATGGCCATGGTGTTAAACAGCTTTCTTGACTTTATTCCCCACCTTTGGTTTTCCCTAAGAAGAAAGAAGTATGTTAATTTAATTAAATATTCAAATTAAATATCTGAAGTGAAAAATACTTAGGTCTAACTGGAAGAAAGAGGAGATTGAGTAGAAGGAAGAGATTACTTATAACTAAATTTTTTTTTCCACAGCATCAAAATCAAAATCAAATAATGTCAAACCCAATGACTGCATGCTTCATAAAAACAGTGCTATCTCTCTTCACTTTAGTGGAAAGAAGCTTCCTCAGTTACTTAAATTGCTGGAGGCAAACATTTTATGGAAAAGAGAAGCTTTCAGCTGGAGGTTTAAATCCTTTAGATTTTTAGAACATATGGAAGTCTAAAGTAATCTAGAATGAACCAAAGCAGCATCTCTTAAATTATTTCCTATAGTTTATTTTGTTAATAAGATCTCTTAAATTTTTGGAAATCCTAAATAACTCTTCAAAAATTTGAATATTTAATTTACCTCACAGATGAATATTTTTGAAAATATTTATAATTAATAGAATGATCAGACTTCTGCTAAATGATTCATAAGGTAACATCAGACTTAAGTCTCCTAGAACATTTACTTAAAGTAATAAAGTTGAACTGAACTTCACTCCCAATAGAATTCTTGCTTAAAAATAAGAAATACCTCTTCCTCCTTTTTGCCATCTTCTAAAACCCACCCTTAAAGCCACTTTGCTTTGTTAACTTTCATAGCATGTATTCTCACTACAGCCTTCAACACCTGAAAAATTAGTGGAAGAATTTGACTGATTATAGAGGCTGTTTTCCTTGTTCCACGGCTTGTTCTAAAAGGGATACTCAGCAGAACTTGCATTTTTTTCTTTCATTTTGTGCTGTCTGCATGAGTAATTACCTCCCTGATTTCTGAGATGCAATTGAGTAGCTTCCACATTAGAAAAATCCAAAGATTGATAGAGCCATCTCTCCTAAAGGATTAGTCTGCTGCTGTAATTCCACAGAGTAGGTCATTCAAATAGCAACATGCTACAAAGTTTAATTTATCTGGTTTTTAAAAGCTAGATATTGTTACTAATTCCAGGAGAACTGAGAAAGTCTCATAGGTCTTTTATATAGATGATGAGTTTTAATATTCCCATGCAGCATTGCTTCCTGCCCTCATGGAATGTGTCATCCCAGGAAATGACCAAGGTTCAGAGCTCACTATTTTTAAAATAAAGCTTATGACAATTAATTTATTCATCTGTTAATTATAATTACTGAATATCTGTGCTGATAACTTCAGAGCAAGGTGAAATCAACTACGCAAACTTCTTTTCAGTATTTGAATTCTGAAGAAGCTTTATAACCTGTTTCAGTAATGAAGAATTACTTCTTTTAAACAGGTGTCACTGAATGGGGTAGCTTATCATAGCAAAATAGCATAGATTGGTGGTTAATGAACAGAAATTTATTTCTCACAGTTTTGAGGGCTGGATATCTGAGATCAGGGTGCCAACATAGTTGGGTTCTGGTGAGGACGCCCTTCCTGGGTTGCAGATGGCTGCCTTCTCACTGTGTCTTCACAAGATAGGGGGAGAGAAGGCTACCTCTGGTGTGTCTTTCTCTTTATAAAGATACCACTTCTAGCAAAGCAGAGATCCCTGTTTTTATGACCTCATTTAATCTTAACTGCTTCCTTAAGGGTACCATCTCCAATACCGTTATACAGGGGGTTAGAGCTTCAATATATGAATTTTGGAGGGACACAATTCAGTCCATAACATGGCTTGAAGAAAAAATAAAGATCCAATGAGAATTCACACATTTATATGCATAAAATCTGTACACTTCCCAATTCATGTTATGTGTGAAATCTGGGCTTGGGCTCTGGTTTTCTTTCTTTCTGTTGTTTAACTAATCAGTCTGGTGGTCCCCTGTATCAGGCAGGTATCTGGCATGTATACTACAGAGATTGCAAAAAACATTACAAATAAAATTATTTGTAGCTAGCCATAGAAAACTGAATCAACTTTTGTTTATTCCCCTCATACTTTTCAAGTTAGCTTATTTATTATATTTACAAGCTTATTTAATTTGTTGCAGATGTTCAGTGGATGGTTGTAAGCATTCACTGTTAGAATGCTTTTTCATAAAATCCATTTTCCAAATGTCTCAATAATGACAAAAGACCCCTAACAGAATATTAAACCAGGAAATTCATCTAAACATCACAACTGTAATCATAAATGGTACAAGCTGTAGTTGCTGTCTGATTAATTTTGGCTCAGTGTAGTGTTGCTGGAATGATTATTTCTGACTCAATTTTTTTCTCTTTAAATAAAAGTAAACACCAGAGTGAAAAGGATATAGGAAGAAATGGTGGCCTTTTAAATTAAATTATCAATTAAAGCAGTGAGTTTAATCCTCAGGTAATCTTACAAGGATGTGCTATTTTCTTGCAGCATTATTAAAAATAGACTCATACTTTCTGGATAAAATGACCATTTTTTAATTTAAATATTTTTTTTACTCTATTTGCATAGTTGGGTACATTTGTCTTAAAAAAGTTTTGTTATATTATTTATTCTTGGCTTTTAAAATTAGTTCTGCTCCATAGTCAGTTTGACTGAGAAGCAAGATCTTTGTAAGTTAGCTGCACATTTAATTAATAGAAATCCAACCTCCCAAGACAAACCACAGATGCTGTACATATTTAGCAGGGTCTTCTAACCAGCTGTACTAATCTGGACAGTAACACTACCCTGTAGCTAAACATCTGGACAGAGCTAGAAAACAGAATAATAAATAGTTTCAGATTTCTTTCAGACAGATGCCTACAGGTGACATCACAAAACATAAACATGGAAATAGAAACAGAAATATTTGCTGCGTGATACAGCATTGCAACTTGAAAGACAGGTCATGCAAATTTCTCAATACTGCCCTCAACAAATTTGACTTATAACACCATTTTCCATTTTATAACTAGCTGTCAGATTGCATAGTATAAAATCTTACAGTTCAAACAGAGATGAGGTAGTACAGTTATAAAAATTGCACCACATTCTGAAAAAGCTAAAGCACTGGCTCTCTTATAATTTAGTACGTACGTTAGGAATAAATTTACCTTCCCCCAGAGAGCATCATGTCCAAAAAATGCTCTTATATCGTAACACCTCACACTTTATTAGGACACCACTGAATTCATAAGACTGGTGAGAACTGGTCGGTTGATTTTAAAGCTTCTATCAGAGGGGCAGCTTTTTCTGTCTGTACAGAATTTAATACAGTTGACATTATTTGTTTTCATTTTAGCACTGTTGGAAGTTGAAAGGGCTTCTTTATTAGTTGCTTTGAGTGTCGTGCTTCCAGAATGGCCAAACAACTTCTCCTTGTTTTTAGGATAGATTTAAACTTCTTTTGATGATACAGAGAAATAAGATAGAATGTCTTACACCTAATGGCAAATTTCCATTCAATAAATAGAAATTCGGACTGTACTTATATATATATAGACATATTCCTTCTGGAAAAGGGATTAATTGTAAATATCTGCCCCACCTTATATTAGAAATCAAGTTCTACCACACTCAAATAATTTAAGCCTAAAATAAACATAACCAATGAATACAGGATAGGTTATTTGAAAACTTTAGTTTGATTCTGCAGGAATGCTATAGATTTAGAAAATAGTTCTTACCCCCTCTGGGAACTCATAACTCATTAATTAAGGTCTCCATATAATCCTAGGTAAAATGTGATAAAATTTTATTTTTTTATTCAGATTTGTCATTCAGTAATTTGGTATAAACATTCACAGTTCAGAGTTCATTTTTATCCCTTCAATGTTATTTCAAATATATCTAGAAAGTAAACCTTAAAACCTTTCTTAGGAATGCAAACTTAGTATCAACATTTGTGGAGGACTGTATTGTTCTCTTAGGCTCTTAGACCAAGATTTTTTTTCCTATCATAACTTTTAGAAAATTTAATTGCCTCTATTTTCAGATTAAAAGGCTGTCTTCATATGAAAAAAATTTTTAGAGGTTTTTGAATGTTTATTATCCCCCTCTGTTGTAGGATAAAGTAGTCAAATATATGCTGTTAGGAATTCACAACATTGCTGTCGCTGAAAAGCAGAAATTTACCATTTGACAATGAGAGAGGAAAGAATACCCTAAACACTGGTAGTTTGCTGAGCATCATTTTCACTGTAATAAAAAGATAAGTAAGTTTTATAGGCTGTGTTTAGAATGGTATCAAATGAGGAAAAAGGATTTTCTCATTCTAATGTTCAGTGTCTTGATTGAAAGACAGCCCAGGGTTTGGGGAGTAGAAGAATCCTAGAGAAACTTTGTTAGAGGATAAGGTCATATCTAGGTAAGAACCAATAAATTAAAATATATTGGGATGTAATTGTAGGAAAATAGAAGGATAAATAAACTGAACGTAGAATAAGATATGGATTAAAAAATTTTCATTTACTTCATTTATAAACACATTTATGTGTATTTGTATATAACTGTATAGCTAGAAAGACAGGTAGATTAATAGTTATATAGAGATATCTTATCTATATCCACAAATCTATGCATATATTTTTTCCAGTAGTTGAAGTATAATCTCTGATAGAATGTTTCCTCCAGATAGCAAGAACAAATACTACTTACACAAGTGTAATACTTTGTTATTATTTTGCATTTATTTCAAAATACCTCATTGTAAGTATATTACGTAGCATACTCCCCAAACTTTTGCTAAGACAACAATATGTAGGGACAATTACCTTTTCCGTTTACTCTGTATAACATACTTGACTCAAATTATTATTTGGAAACTATTCAGCCCAGATAACGATGAATACACAGTACCCTCAACAACATATTTATATATTTTTAAAACAATTAATTGGAAAAGATTTATATCAAATTGTGGAGTAAGGGCTATACATAGTACAACCAAAACAAGTATATACTATATGTACATGTATATAATATACATATGTAATATATACACACAACACACATTTATGTGTTGTGCGTATATACTTATATTTTATGTATAGTTATGTAATATATATGCCCAAATAATATATTTTAAAATAATATATTGTCTATTTAAAATATAAGTAATATGTTGATACGTAACAGAATGTATTAGGTCAATCCAAGAGATCATCAAACATACAGAGAGAACAGAAGTGAAGGGTGAGTATCCCCACCTGAGCTACCTCTTTGATTGCTATGCTGCTTCTTGAACACATCAGGTATGTTGCCCACTTTGAGCCACTGGATTTAGCTTCTCTCTCCCTGTGGAATGTTCTTTCCTCATACAGATGCACGTCCTTCTCCATTAACTCTTTCAAATCACATTCAGGTTTCAACTTGTCAACTTGCCATAAAAGCTTCCCCCGATCCCCTATTCAAAATTGCTCTTTTATACCCCTACTCCCAGTACCTCTTGTCCCCTTTGTTGCTCTAGGTTTGATTGTTGTGGTGGTGTGGTTGTTTTGTGACTGTGATTGTAAACTACTTATTACTTTTGTTATAAGAAGTTTAAATTAAATGTAACAACAATCATTACAGTAGTATAATAAATATTCATTCTAACTAATAGTTGTAGTTACAACTAATAGTTACTGGAATTCCCCCATGAAAATAGGACGCCTTCCTGGCCTGAGGCTGTGGGGATTTAAGATATAAAGATAGCATATCCTACCTTATAAAATGTAAATTCACTGAATTTTTTGGATAAAAAAGTAACACCTTACATTTCAACAGCACTTTATTCCATTGCATCATCACAAAATGGAGTTAGGACAGATATCATCAGTCTTCATTTCTCAGATGAGGAAACGGGGTTTAAACAAATTAAGCTTTTCAAGGTCAAATCTCCAGTAAGCAAAAGAACTGGGACTATAATATGTCTCTGGCTTTTAATCTAATGCTGTTTTTTCTAAATCATTCTGCTACCCTTACATCAAAGCCCAGGTCACAGCAACTCTGATTTACTGAGGGTACTGATACCAAATTGAGGGCAACCTGAAGCACCACTCATTCCAATTCATTTCCAGTTTATACTATTGTTTTTCACCCACTAGCTTTAAATGTCATCATTCTCTCCAATAACAGTAATAACCAAGATTTACAGGGGACCTACTCTTGACCATCATTATACTAGTTTTACATTGCACTGTTTCTTTCATATCCTGTTGTATAGGAACCTAAGAAGAAGAACAGATAGAGAGAAAAAGAAAGAATGAAACTGTTTATTCAGTCTTCTTCCAGGAATTCTAATAAATCAATGGATTGAGTAGGTTTCAGTCATTCACTTTTCTATGCTTCCTAAATGTATCCAAAATGTGAAGTTATCTGCTATCTACCAGGAAAGACTGAAATCATTCCCTCCATTTGCACTCAGAACAGAATTTCTTAAGCCTAACAGAAAAGAAAGTACATCATTCACATCCCTCATTTCATAGGACCTCTTAAAGTCCCAGGAGAATGTTCTGTTCATTAAGCAGTAAGCCTGGGGTTATTGGCAAAATTTCACTAAATCCTTCCACATCACTTACTGCTGGCATGGATTTCTGTGCAAGAGAACATATATTCTCCATCCTGGTGTAATGCCCTGTACTGGCTAAAGTGCAGACCAAATTTCCGGCATCTTAACTCCTGAGGGGGAGTGCCTCTCCTCATCTTATCACCTATAACCCTAAACTCAATTTCCTGGTTCAACCCCCTGCTAGATCTGGTTCATAAGGGATTAAGGAGAGGATTGAATAGAGGCATGCTGATCTCCAAAGGAACCGAATTTACTTCCTGCATATTAAAATCTTACTGTCGTGCTTTATTTTCTGAAGGAATTTTTCCCTCCAATACTCTCAAATGAGATTGGGAACCCCTTCTCCAGAAACTGAAAACTTGGTTTTAGCCTGTTAATTCACAAGTCACTGGAAAACCTGGTTACATTGCCTGAAACAAGCCCAAGGGTATATCACTAGCTTCACCTTAACTAGGTGGAATGATTACCAAAGATACCTGATCCAGGAGTCATTCCAATCATCTCTCCCCAGAGTGTGACATGTGGGAGGGACAGTGCTTCTAAGAATCTTGCACCTATAAAAAGGAACTGGATAAAGAAAAGGAACTAATTAAACAAAACAAAACAAAACAAGGCAACAAGGACAAACACACTGTAACAAATAGGTTTTTTTTTTTTTTTTAATGTATGGGTTCAAGGATTTTTAATGCATATGTTTAAAAATTAAGGATAATTGATTCGAAGAGGCACATTTTTCAGTTTAACGGATCACAGTGGCACAAAAAGCAAGGTGCTATGCGTTCTGACCCAGGCATCTGTGATAAGGAACATGCTTATGGAGACAATCTCTTCTAGAGGCCAGCAAGACTATGTTAAGAGATTCCAAGTTACTCTGAGGATGTGGTATATTTGTCAGTAGACCTAGACTCAGGAATCTGCATAAGGAATAAGTATGTACGGTTTGTTAGCATATTCAATTTTTAATAAAAGTACAGTCAACTCATTTAACAGTAAAGGACTAAAAGTAGAATTGGATGATAGAGGAAATGTGGAGAAGGTATAGCTGGTTGAATAGTAGACTCCAAAAAAATACGCCCAAGTCCTAACACTGGCACTAAATGTGACCTTACTTGTAAATAGATCTCTTTGCTGATGTAATTAAATTAAGATCTCCAAATGAGATCATCCTGGAATTACGGTGGGCTTTCAACCTAGTGTCTGGTTTCCTTAAAAAGAAGAGAGAGATTTAAGACACAGACACACAAAGAAGTCCACGTGAAGGCAGAGGCAGACAGAGATTGGAATGGTGTAGCTATAAGTCAAAGAATGCCCAGGATTCCCGGCTGCCACCAGAAATTAGGGAAGAGGCATGGAATAAAGTCTTCTGCAGAGCCTTTAGAAAACAAAAAATCCCTAACACTTTGATTTCAAAAATCTCACTACCAAAACTGTGAAAAAAAAATAAGTTCTGTTGTGGTAAGACCCCAAGTTTGTGGTAATAGGTTACAAACGCACCAGGAAACAAACGCAGGAGTTGAGAGTAAAACTGCAGGCAGAGGACAAAATAGGGAGAGAAAACAAAGTATTGTGCAAATGAGATGAGCTGGTAGATTATGTCATTACTCAACCTAGAAATATAAGAAGTGCTAAAGGTAAATAGGTACCTTTACTTAGCACTGCCTGCATTTTGATGATTAAATAAGACTTTGTCAGGTGCTATCATATAATCTGCTCTTCAGTTTCCATTTCCAAAACAATGGGAAGTATAGCAGAAAGGTTAAGCATATGGATACTGAAGGCTAAACTGCCTAGTTTCGTGTCTTCCTCCATTGCTTAGCTTGTGTTATGTATTTGTGTGTTTCTTTCATCTGTAAAATGGTGATGATGATAAGACGTATCTCAGAGTTTTTGAAAGAATTAGATGCATTAAGATATATAAAGTGCTTAAAACAGTATAGGTTCTATATACTTGTTTACTTTTATTATTCAAGTTATCATTACCATCAAAGTTGTGAATTCTCTAATTTTAACTCAGCAATGTTACAGGTCTAATGCACAGATTCAATTTGGAAGTGAGCAAATTATATCACAGTACAAGGAAGATGAAAATGAGAGTAGGAACTCCAAAAAGGACTTCAGGGGATAATGGGAGAATACGAAATTGAATTGGGGCTCTGTTGAAGATGCTGACTTCCCTGCTCTGCTCTACAAAACAAGATACCAGCTAACATGACACTGAGAAGGGCTTCCAGAAAGAAGTGGGGGACAGTCTAGTGCCGTATAGCCTCTTCACCAGGTCCATGGATCCCCTTCTACAAAAAACATCCTCTCCTCCTAGACTTTGTCTCTCTGCATCTGTGGTTTGAGATTATATTCATTATTTTTTCATGTTTAGTTTTCTAATTCCTCCCTTTGTTGAACTCTCATTTTGATCCAGTTTCTTTATCTCCCTCATGACTTTTAATTTCTTATTTTTTATTTTCCTTTGTTCATCATCAATATTGTTTATTTTGTGTTCACTTAAAAACTGAATGTTGATTTTATCCCTTATGCTCTTAAATTGTTTAGAAGTAAATCTTTCTCATATATCTCACACACACACATCTTATGCCTTCACTTGCAACTTGTGATGAAAATCTCCTATTTTTCGAAGTATCTTCTTCAATCTTCCCTGATTTTCTAAGTATCTTCTTCCATCCCTGCATTATATAGAAGACCATTCTCACTCATTGAAACAAGAAATATTTTATCACATTTTAAAATATTTCTTGGCTTGTGCTTGCCTCAGCAGCACATATACTAAAATATTGCATGGCTTAATAAATATCCCAAAGGGAGTGCCATTTTTCTAGCAGTTTAATCCTTTTGAAAGTGTCAACTACAGTATACTGAAGTGTTAAAGTTAAAAGAGGCCTTTAAAAAAATCTTTTGAAAGCATTTTGAATAAGTGTAATGGAGTCCAAGTTAATTTTTTAATTAAACATTCATGAAAAGAAAATGTGGAAGAGCTCAACCTTTTTCACATGAAAGTAAGATTTAAATAATTCAAAGTGATGACTAAACATGGGGATTAGATTGTAATGTAGTAGAAAAATTTTAGGTAAATTCTAATCTTTTCTTGTACCAGATATCTCCCACAATTTCCACCCGTCATCTCTTACCATAAGATAATATATAGATAATACTACAATCATTTTCTTAAAAATATTGGGCCATGTTTACAGCTTTAACTAATGTTAGTCATATGAGCTAACAGGATCTCTAAGACTCTGATATCTTGTGATGATTTAAATTTTGCATTAAAGCTTTCTCCTTGGTTCTAGATATAACTATAGGACCAATGCAAGCATTTAGCAAATTGTCATCCAGCTTTTTATTATCCTCTAACTTTTCATAAATAACACAGAATATTTGGAATGTGGAAAGAAGGTAAGAAAAGAATGGCAAGGGGAAAAAACAAAAACCAAGTTGCATTCGTTTTTACTTTGTGGTCTAGCACAGTAATCCTTTTGCCTACCTGCTGGAGGTGGACAGAGCAAAAACAGTTTTGTTTCACTGGGTTCATATTTATGAAAGTATATAAAGTGAACCTTACAGGAACTTCTGTTTGAGGTCTGGAGGTATATGTCACATCTGAGTCCCACGGCAAGAGAGCAAGACTACACCACAGTTCTCTTGTCCCTGGGTTTGGAAGAATGACAGCTGCTCCTGTGGCCATTCAAACCTGCTGCCATTTTGAGTGTCTTCTTCCACACCTCCCTGAATTTCAGGCTCTTTAGAAAATGGTGCTTGCCATCTGTACCTATGTAAGAAAACTGCACGTTCTGCACACATATGCCGGAACTTAAATAAAAAAAGAAAGAGAAGAAAGAGAAAGAAAGAAAGAAAGAAAGAAGAAAGAAGAAAGAAAGAAAGAGAAAGAAAAAGAAAGAAAGAAAGAGAAAGAAAGAAAGAAAGAAAGAAAGAAAGAGAAGGAAGAGAGAAAAAAGGAAAGAAAAGGAAGGAGGAGAGGAAGAAGGAAGGAATCAAGGAGTGAAGGAACAAAGGAAGGAGGGAAAGAAAACTGAAAAAGAAAAACTGGTGCTTGCTTTATGAGGTATATCAGTTGTGTCTCCTATAATCAAAATTCTATTAAATCTCAAGGGGCAAAAAGCAGTGGGGCTCTGGCAAAGTTAATGTACCTCTTTCTCCTTGTAGAGTCTCCTCTTCTACATTACAAATAGGCAGTCAGTTTTGTGTGTTTGTGTGTCAGGAATTATGACTTGTGTAATGGAGTAAAAGATATGAAAGGTAATGACAAGTGTCCAGGAGTGTGAGCTTAGAGGGAGAAAAGTTTCTGAAGTCATTGAGAATCCCTAAGACAGGTAAGAGGACATGTTTGTTACCTCTGTAATAACAGTAATTATTCGGATATGTGTAAAACACATATCTGAGAAGATAAGGTCCTAGCCATTGAAGTTTCAAGGCTCATAGAAACCCTGTACCTCAAGAGTGGCAAAGTAGTTGAAGAGCCTCCAGATTTAAAGGGCAATCTCTAGTTACCAGTGCGAGACAATGACTGGCTCTTCCCTGTATCTCAGATCTATGAGTGACTGTCATACAACTTTTTAGGGAGGTTCTTATTATTCAGATTAAATTTCCAAACAGTCTTATAGGAGGAGAATCTCAGTATCAGCACTGGGTTGATTTTTAAGAAAACAGAGGAAAGCTTTAGCTCCTACACACTAAGTTTGTGAGCTAAAACCTGTTAAGCATTAGTGCCACCCTTATTGTGGGAGATCTGAAGGAAAACAGTGTCCTGTGGATCTTGGAAGTTTAAGCAGAGATGCATAAGCCATAGGAATAGAATGACAAAAAATGTCCTTGGGTAAGAAAAACCAAAAAGGCCAGAAATTGATGGAACTCTAACTTTTCTTGAGATAGCATTCAGAAAAAAAAAAAAGAAAAAAAAAATCATTGATTTGAGAATGATGTTCTACACCTCTATTTTATACACAGATCTACCTACAGCTTTACATGTGTGAAATATGGAAAGTCATAAGAAACATTACATGATTCTTTTCAACAAAGCTGCTCATGATAATTGTGATTACATACAGTGAGAAATATTCTGTATCGAATACAATGTTAAGTTAGGAAAAGAGAGAGGTTCCCTCTAAGATGAAATGTAAATATTTTTATACATAATTATGAAAACAAAGTATCCATTGACACTGTATGATCAGATGTCTATTGGGTCAGAATAGCAGGAATAAAAAAGAGGGAGTTATGGTTTTGTCCTTGGGGATCTAGACATTTCACACGAAATGTCTAGAAAAGCCAAATCTATGAATAAATAATTTGAAAACAATATATTTATCCTGCTGTAAATATCCAGAGAAAGAAGACTGACATGACAGCATAACAGGAAAGTCTTCCCAAAGGATAGGGAAAGAATAGAGAAGAAATTCAGTCCATAGAAAGATCCTTCTAAACATATATTTTCTGTCTGATTTATGTTTACAATGGACAAATACTGTCACTATATTCAAAATTAAAGTAAAAATAAAAATAATTGAAATAAGAACAATTGTTGAGATCTATGCATCAATATTTGAAAGTTTGTATGACAAAATATTTTATGTACCACATTCACTTTAGCACAGTAAACATGGAAGTCTAAATTTACCAATGCCCATGGGGGAGACAAAATAATCAACTCTCAGCATCCAAAATTTCTCCTCCATTTTACTCCAAATACATCCTATCATTCATTTACACATTGGAATTACTACACATAATAAAACACATCCAAATTTACCCCAACACCAGAGATTCTCCCACACTCAGTTTCAGCTGTGGAAAAGAGCAACTGGACAGACTTGATATCAGACCATCACAAGTCTCCTAGGTAAATTCTCAGGGGTTTGGTAAAATGATAAAAATCCACTCCCCAGTGGGGAAGTCTAGCTGACTACAATAGTTAGACATGGAGCTCTAATCATTATTCAGCATGTCTTATAAGAAGGTCTAAAATCATGGGAAAACTCTTTGTTTTTTTTCCTCACTTAAGTGGCACACAAGGAGGGGGAAACATACAAAAGCCATTCAACATAGTTCTTATTAACCAACATTAACTGCCTGCCCTGGGAATTGAGTCCTGGTTCTCAAAAGCAAATAATAAAAAGTAAATTTCATCACACAGGGATTTTTTTTTTTTTGGTTGAGTTTACAAGTGTAGGAAAGAGATTAAACAAAATGGCCTTAAAGGCCGCAAATGTCCAACAGAGAAAACTTGCTTCCTAAGATTCAAATCTATTGCAAAAACTACCTGTTTTTATCAGACAGTTTTCTTTTGATCTCTGTAAACTCGCTGAGCTCCCTTATACTTTCATTATATACCAACCTTTTAAGAAGTTCTAATTAATTTCACTGGTTTTGTAAGTGAATAAAAAATCTACTACTTCACTGCCATTGAATCAGATAAAGCATTCATGTTATTTTGATAATGCCACGTGTGATTTTTCAGTATTTATACGTATATGTTAAAGATATTTGGACAAGATTGTTAGTAGATGCATTCTAATGGATTCCCTGTGGTGCCAATTCACCAATAAATATCCATTTGGCACGTAGTATAACAAACATAAGATTTAGTTAGCATTATTAGACCTCAAAAATGGACCACCAGAGTAATTACTTATATTTCTTGCCCCATAATTAGCTACTTAATTATTGTGAGAGAGTTAATTATGTAAGTCAACTAAATAGTATGAAAGGATAATATATGTAGGCTAACCCATATATTATATATTCTTTTTTCTTTTTTTTTTTTTTTTTTTTTTTTTTTTTTTTTTGAGGCAGAGTCTTGCTCCATCAGCCAGGTTGGAGTGCAGTGGCATGATCTCAGCTCACTGAAACCTCTGCCTCTCGGATTCAAGCGATTCTCCTGCTTTAGACTCCCGAGTAGCTGGGATTACAGGCACCTGCCACCACGCCCAGCTAATTTCTTTTTTGTATTTTTAGTAGAGACGGGGTTTCACCATGTTGACCAGGCTGGTCTCGAACTCCTGACCTCAGGTAATCTGCCCACCTTGGGAAGCCAAAGAGCTGGATTCACAGACGTGAGCCACCATGCCCAACCTAGCCCATATATTCTTAACTTGGTTGTGTGTTATCATCATGCAGAGGGAGTAAACATTTCTAGCCAAACTTTAGCAATCTAGTTTAAGTATATAAATCAGGTTAATAAATGTATTCATTGATCTACAATTTGTTTCCATCTTCCCTCAATACATCCTGGTTCTATTTATCATCTAATTACAAAATCTGATCTTTAACAGAAATTAACTAATACTGTTTTAGAAATAAGTCATTAGAAATATATACATTAGGGCTGGGCATGGTGGCTCACACCTGTAATCCCAGCACTTTGGGAGGCGAGGCAGGTAGATCACGTGAGGTCAGGAGTTTGAGACCAGCCTGGCCAACATGACGAAAACCTGTCTCTACTAAAAATATCTTGAAAAATTAGCCGGGTGTGGTGGCAGGTGCCTGTAATCCCATCTACTTGTGAGGCTGAGGCAGGAGATTCGCTTGAACCTGGGAGGCGGAGGTTGCCCTGAGGAGATTGCACTATTGCACTCTAGCCCGGGTCACAAAGCAAGATTCCATCTTAAAAAAAAAAGAAAGAAAAGAAAAGAAAAGAAATTTATAAATTAGAAGACAGACTAACTCTATCCTTTGAGTCCCCATGTTTTCATCTTGTCCTTTCTAGAAAGGCCTCCCATAAGTTCTAGATGTTACTACAGGGAAATGCTTTATCTTTTCAGAGAATCATCCAATATTTGGGTTGATCTGAAATTAATTTTTTTAGTATGCTCATAAAAATTCAAAAAGAAGCCTTCCTAATTTTGTCAGGGATTTCAAACTGAAATATCTGCTCAGGCCAGAAAGTTGATTCAAATGAGTAAGACCGCTGAAGCATGGACCGTTACAAAATGGACAAATAAGACTTATCCGTCTGAGGGATGCGGCACCACTCAGCAACAGCTTATCATTTGCAGAAGAGCACAGAGCCTAGATCAGACAGATTTTCCAAGAAAACAAGAATTCTGAATTTTTATGAAAAACATCTTATGATATTTAAGTGCTAACATGAACTAAACATTTTTAAAACACAATGCAGGTCAAAATAAATATATCTGCTGTCTGTATTAGGACCCTTTGGACCTCAATTAAATAACAATGCACTGTAATCTGGATAAAATATTATATTTTATTCTTAAATGCCATTGTAGATTATGACAGTTCTTATCTCTTCTCCTTATAGAAAGTTATTTTAATATTATTTATTTATCCCTTTATATTTTATGTATGTTTTTATCATTCAACTCAAAGTTAACCATGAGTGAACTAGGGTTAAGGAGAAAGATAATAGTAGGGAATGATTCTACATCCAAAAACAAGAGTGGTAAAATGCCTTCTGCACATATTATTTTCTAATATTATATATTCCCTGAGCATTATGATAACACACAACCAAGTTAAGAACATATGGGCTAATATTTTCTATTACCTAAGTTTAGGGTTTCCATCCTGACCCACAAGGAAACAGTGCAAATTCATACTGGCCCTTGTTAACTGAGCGGAATTAAAAATAAGTGTTCTGTTCCTATTACTAGAAGGCAATTTAAAACACCCAGGAAATCAGCTGGGAAACTTCTGAATTCTTAGCTTTACTCTCATTCAAAACCTATATATGGAAATTCTAAGCGATGCATTCACTACAGAAGACACCCAGATATTATTCATCAAGCTTCTTGCGATCCCTTTCTGCTCTCTGACAGTAGGTGGTAAAAAGGAGGGTGCTTCAAAAAATGCTCAGAATTTTGATTACAAAGAATAAGGATATTTTCCTGGTTCTCTCAATAAAAGGAAAGTGAAACATCACAATGAAATAATTTATAATTAATTGCTTGGGTTGTATCGTGATTTCACCTTAACACATATGCCCAGACTGATTCACTGAAGAAAAAGCTTTGAATGATTACTTTTGGTGGAAGGAATCATGGCTATTATCAAGAGCTAAGAGACACAAGGACTGAAATTATCCACCAATCAAGAGACAGAGATCCCTGATCACTCCTTATAACTGAGAGAGAACATACAACATTCTCTGATCAGACCTGATAAAGTGTGAAAACCTAATAAAGAATTGTTGATTTACAAAAACAGAAAAGTACAGACTAATATCCCCTCATAAAGACACAAAAATTCTTGACAAATTTTTAACAAATTGAATTCAATAATCCATAAAAAGATTAATACATTATGACTAAATACAGTTTATATAAGGAATGCAAAGTTTGTTTAACATTTGAAAATCAGTGTCATTCATTCTATTAACTAAGAAAGGGATTAAGTAAATACTATCTCAGTAGATACAGAAAAAGCATTGGATGAAGTTCAATACCACCCATTAAGAATTCTCAGCATGCCAAGAAAGAGAAGAGACCTTATTTAATTTGATAAAAGGCATCTATTACAATTTAATATTTACAACTAATATTATAATTTAATACTATTGGGAAAAGTCTAAATGTTCATCCGTGGGGCACTTGTTAAACAAATTATGATATATCTAAACAAGCAACTACTCTAATAGGCATAAAAAAGTAAAGAGGAAAAAGAATATGATGTAGAGTGGTTTACAAGTTATACTGAAAAGTGGAAAAGCAAGGTGTTACCCCCCCTTCAGGAAGTGGAGCTTAACCCTTCACCCCCTTTTTAGCATGAACTGGACATAGTATGACTAGTGAAATTAACTCTGCTCAGTTGGTTAAGATAGTACTTGCTAGAGTTTCCCACTAAAAAATTACTGTTTTTCTTTTTCCATATTCCATTATTTGGGAATGAGTAAGTCACTATGTCCAGTTCATGCTAAAAGGGGGTGAAGGCTTAAGCTCCCTTTTTTAGTTAATATAATGAATGGCATTGATTTTCAAATGTTAAACAAACTTTACTTTCCTGATACAAACTGTATTTAGTCATAGTAATCTATACACATGTAAATTGATCATAACTGTGGTGGTCTTTTTTTCCTGTGGGAATTCGGGGAAATGTCATGTTACTTCCCCCTTCTTCACTGCATCACAATCATGTTGCCCTGTGTCAGTTGGATGTCATCCACTCCCAGATATTATCAATAAAAATATTAAATATTTTATTTAACAAATCAAAACTGTAGAATGTGATATAATTGGGGAAGTCTTGTCTCACACATAGCCCATCTACTCCAATGTTCCCATATGGTCTGATGAGAAGGGCACTTTATCTCTGTGATATTCTTCCCCAAAGTCCATAATCCCAATCTTATCATGAGAAAAACATCACCCAACATGGTGGGCATTCTACAAAATACCCAACCAATACATTTCATGGCAAGGTCATGAATAAATTAAAAACTGACAAACTTTCACAAACCAGGGAAGACTGAGACATGGTGACAAAATGCATTGTGAGATCCTTCATGGAATTCTGGAACAGAAAGAGAATATTAGTGGAAAAACTTGTAAAATCCAGTTAATAGTCATTTGTAAATGTTGATTTTTTTGTTTTGAAAAATATACCATAGGAAAACATAATTTTAACTGCAGGAGAAACCATGTGAGGGGGTATATGAGAACTCTAATATCTTTGCAACTCTTCTGAAAGTCTAACATTATTCTAAAAGAAAATTTATTTAAAAAATCATTATGGAAAAGAGTGTATGTAATGTCATATCCATTGTGAGAAACAAAATATAAAATAAATATGTTTTTCTTATTTTTACAAAAGAAAACACAGGAAAGATAAACTAAAAACTGATGACAGAAGTTTCTTATAAGAAGTAGTAAGGTTGGAGTAGATGGGATATATCTGAGAACAAGACTTCCCTGATTATATCATGTTCTATAGTTTTGATTTGTTAAATAAAATCTTCAATATTTTTGTTGATAATATCTGGAGGGGATGACATCCAACTGACACAAGGCAACATGATTGTGATACAGTGAAGAAAGGGGAAGTAACATGACATATCTCTGAATCCCCCACAGAAGTAAAAAGCCACCACAGTTATGACCAATTTACATGTGTGTAGATTACTGTCCCCCATGACAAAGCTTCAAGCACTAAAACAGTACATTGGAAATAAGCTCGAGTCATTGTAGTATACTCAAAAAGAAGATGCTAGACACACGCTTTATTATAGGGAGTGTTTACGTCTAGGTTAAACAGAAGTTTTCTTCCAGCAATGAAACTTCCTTTCCTTTTCTCATTTATTTTCTTTGGAGGACTCCTTTTTCTGAATCAATTTCACTTTATTATTTCTATTAAGCTATTTGGAAGGACTGGTGTAGCCTGCAGTGTAGTCCACCTATTCATTGAAAACTTTTCCTTCTTCCTTCAAAATCCTTGCTAATGTCGAAAGTTGTTCTTGATTATTTGGGGCACTAGAGAATGATTGAACAAAACACAGTCATATTGACTGTGTCTTCAATAAAGTCTGAAGGTCGGGGCAGATGGAATTGCTGTTCAGAGGAGATATACAGGGAAATGGACTTGGTAGACTCACTAAAAGACCTGAACCAACTTCTGTGTAGCCTGTGACTGAAGCTGTCATTATTTTCATCTCTTTCTTCTTTTGCCTTGAACGTAGCTGTTCAGTTTTGTAAAGCCTGACTGGATGACTGGACCCCTGTTCATAGACTCAACAAAAGTGCTGACCCACTTAGCTGGTCCATACTGTCGGATCCCATGACTTCAGGGTTGGGGGCTTGCATGCTCTGGGGCCTTCCAGTCCAGTGTCCACAGCTTGAGCCACCATGAAGGGCTGGCACCTGGGCCCACCAAGCTAATCGAGCTGCGCCACCGGTTTTGATTTTGGAAGCATGTAAATGTTCTACATGTTCAAAATATAAAATATGCTAAAGATAAAAACGTAGAATACAAACAGAAACAAATGAGCCTGAAAGTGTTCTTGCTGGATTCTTTTGTACTAAACCCTAAATAAACAGAAGAATCTAGTATCTGGGACATCCTTCAGGAAAGCTGACCTGGCTTATTTAAAGGATTCAAAGCCACAATGGACAGAGTGAGGCTGGTGAGGGAAAGAGGAGTGAACGAACAGTCTAAGGGCACTACAGAGACATAACAATTACAATGTGTGAACCTTTATTAGATCCTATGGTAAAAGGAGAAAAATCATCTATGTATATAAAACATTTAGGAAAAATGGAGAAATTTAGCATATAGTATGACTACATACTGTGTAGTATTACATAAGTAGTATTTATTTCTTAGATATGAAGATGGCTCTGTGTTTGTTAGAGGATGATCCTGGTTTTGCCAGATGAAATGCTGCAGTTTTTAAAGGTGAGGTGTCACCATGATTGAAACATACTTTGAGATGATTTGACCAAAAAAAAAAAGAAATATGTGTCTGTGTATACAGAGAGATAAAGCAAACTTGGCAAGTTTTTAACAGTAAATCTAGTTGTGGGAGATACTGATGTTCATTGTACTCCTCTTTTAACTTTTCTATAGGTTTGAAAAATGTTCAAAGAAGAAGAGATTTTAATGTCCATTTATTCACTTTTCTAATCTTCCTTCTGATGAACACTCTCCATCATGTTACGCACTTTGTAGGATTCATTTTTCTTATGTATTTTATCCATTTTGTCTATAGTTACTGGCCTATTTATGTTTTATATTTCTCTGATCAATTTTGCCAATTTTTATTCTTAGAAGATTGTCCATGTCATCCATATTTTCAAATTCTTTAGCACTCTACATATTAAAGAGTACATATATAGAGTGTTAAGTTATGGGCTTCCCACCCAAAGAAGTTTCCACTTTCTTCCATATTTAAGTCATTTGATTTTTAATTTCCTATATGGAAGCAAACAGCCACAAGCAATATAGGCCAATATATTCAGCCTTTGGAGCTGGTTAACTTGCTAACTGCCCACTAGATTTGAAGGCACCAGTAGCAGCTAGCTAGGAAAAAGTGCTGGTCATAGATATTTGGGATTGATACCAGAGAAAGTGTGATCCATTATCATTAACCATTAAATATGCTAATGTATACCTATGATTTTAACCTCTCT
This sequence comes from Ateles fusciceps, assembly GCA_036589455.1. Lineage (NCBI taxonomy): Eukaryota > Metazoa > Chordata > Mammalia > Primates > Atelidae > Ateles > Ateles fusciceps. Next base: position 6,748,276 of record JAZHEH010001266.1, on the reverse strand, counting down.
TTCTCCTACATTCCTTCCTCTCTCTTTATTTTTGAAAGGACAGGATTACAGTCACAGCCACATAAGTTGGTCCCAGGCCAGTGATACTGCTGGGATACCTGGCAGATGCAAAGGGCAGACTCGCAGTGGGGCAAGATTTCCTCAAATACAAGGTATTTTTGTATGTACAGGCTGGCATTTTGGAACATTGTTTTCTAATTGTGTTTCTTCTAAGTGCCTTCTCCATAATGTAAATATTGAAGCCTTGCTATCAGAGTTACAAAGAAATTAAAGAAAATATTTCATACTTCCTAGTCTTAAAATATTAAAATCTAAAACCTGGAAGTAACACAAGAGCAGAAAAACCAAGTACCACATGTTCTCACTTGTAAGTTGGAGCTAAATGATGATAATTTATGAACACAAAGAGGGAACAACAGACACTGGGGTCTACTTGAGGGAGGAGAGTGGGAGGAGGAAGAGGAGCAGAAAAGATGACTATTGGATACTGGGCTTAATTCCTGGGTGATGAAATATGTACAACCAACCCCCATGACATAAGTTTACCTCTGTAATAAACTTTCACATGTACCCGTAAACCTAAGATGAAAGTTTAAAAGTAAAGAAATAAATAAAACCTGGAAAAATACTCACTAATACATACTTTGAGGAGAGCTTATGCCTCTGAAAAAGAAATATAAAATATTTCACCCCCAATATATGCACTCAGAAGTTTAATAACCTCAATATGATTCTCTAAAAATCATATCAGTATTATTCAACAGTTTAGAAAGCAGAATTGTTATAAGAAGAAGACGTTGCTTCTATGTTTTCCTTCTTATTTAATTTTAATAGAAGAGGATGATAATTTAATGAGTTCTAAAAGAGAAATTGAGAAACTAAAATCTCATCCTGGAGTATGTGGGAAAATGCATGGGCTTTCTGAGTTCAAACCTAGCTCTGCAACTTCATAGGCATGGTACTAGGATAGTCACATTTCCTCACCTGTAGGTTAAGGTGAGCAAATACCTATCAAAACAAAAATAAATAATAAACTAAATTGAAAGCTGGAAACAATGTGGAATAAATACAAAACAAATTTGTGCTAGATGAAATATAACAAACTTATTTAAAATTTACCTCTTAGAAACAAAAAAGGCAAATCCCAGAAAATAGGAATAAATGGGAAAAATTAAGGCATAGCAATAATGCTAAATCTGATTCTGCAATAGTTCTCGAGTGGGAAAATGAGACTATCAAAGTCAGTTAAAACTAAGAGTTCAGATTATATTGTCCAGGCATAAAAAGACTTTGAAGACTTAGGACTAAAAAAATGCATAAAATAAGAAGTGGCATGCCTTAATTACTGAGATGGCTTGAAAGACTGCATTAGCAGTAAAGAAGATGTTGTGGGACAGAGACTGGGGGAGAATATGTCTTCCTACTGGAAAAATGAACAAGTTTGTTCCTGTATCAGCTGTAAATGAAAAAGAAAAGAAAGAAAAAAGTCTTTCTTGATAATTTGAAAACACAGACTGTGCCTTTCCTAGGTTAGAATCTAAATATATGCTATAAGTAAGCATAGTATGGTAAAATTCAAGTTGACTAGTTAAAATTCAAAGTTAGTGAGGCAAAATCTAGAAACATAAATTGATACAAAGTACTGACTGATGCTAGCCAGCCTTCAGTAGACAGATACAGGATCATAAAGTAAATGATTGTATTAATCCAATAAGGAACATGCAAAATGATGTGGAAGAGTAGATATGAGGGTATTTAAAAGAAAAAAAAAAATCAGGGCTTAAGTTGAAAATGGGAAGTGAAAGTATTTGATGTTGAGAAATAGGTAATGGTAAGACACAAAAGCACTGGATATCACAATGATGTCAAAACAGATGTAGTGAGAGAGATCTGAAAGATTAGGTCTTTGTATTAAGAAATTCATATGCAGTTTACAATAGCAAAGACCTGGAACCAACCCAAATGCCCATCGATGATAGACTGGACAGGGAAAATGTGGCACATATACACCATGGAATATTATGCAGCCATCAAAAACGATGAGTTCGTGTCCTTTGTAGGGACATGGATGAACCTGGAAACCATCATTCTCAGCAAACTGACACAGGAACAGAAAATCAAACACCGCATGTTCTCACTCATAGGCGGGTGTTGAACAATGCGAACACATGGACACAGGGAGGGGAGTATCACACACTGGGGTCTGTCGGGGGGGGAAAAGTGGAGGGATAGTGGGGGTGGGGAGTTGGGGAGGGATAGCATGGGGAGAAATGCCAGATATAGGTGATGGGGAGGAAGGCAGCAAATCACACTGCCATATGTGTACCTATGCAACAATCTTCCATGTTCTTCATATGTACCCCCAAACCTAAAATGCAATAAAAAAAAATAAAACAAAAAAAAAAGAAAGAAATTCATATGCTACATAAAGTATGTTAAAATTTAAGATTGCTTTCATGGAGTAAGTTCAGGGTAAGAATTTCTAAATAGGAGAGAATTTCTGAAGAGAAAAATTAACAAAAGTTTACAACTGTGAAAGAAGTTAATGTTAGAGTCAGGATGACAACCACCCTCCCCCAGAATTGTGACTGATAGAATGTACATAGGCTGATAGGGCTTATACACCATGGAATACTATGCAACCATAAAAAACAATGAGTTCGTGTCCTTTGTAGGGACATGGATGAACCTGGAAATCATCATTCTCAGCAAACTGACACAAGAACAGAAAATCAAACACCGCATGTTCTCACTCATAGGTGAGTGTTGAACAATGAGAACACATGTACACAGGGAGGGGGAGCACCCCACACTGGGGTCTGTTGAGGGGGGAAATAGGGAGGGACAGCAGGGGGTGGGGAATTGGGGATCGATAGCATGGGGAGAAATGCCAGATATAGGTGATAGGCATAGGTACACACAAGGCAGCAAATCACACTGCCATGTGTGTACCTATGCAACAATCTTGCATGTTCTTCACATGTACCCCAAAACCTAAAATGCAATTAAAAAATAAATAAATAAAAAATAAAGTCTGGCCAGGCATGATGGCTCACGCCAGGCAGGTGGATCACTTGAGATTAGGAATTTGAGACCAGCCTGGCCAACTTGGTGAAACCCTGCCTCTACTAAAAATATAAAAATTAGGTAGGCATGGTGGTGCATGCCTATAGTCCCAGCTACTCGGGAGTCTGGGGAAGGAGAATCGCTTGAACCTGGGAGGTGGAGGTTGCAGTGAGCCAAGATCACACCATTGCACTTCAGCTTGGGTGACAAAATCGAAATTCCATCTCAAAAAAAATTTAATTAAATTAAAAAAAATAAAGTTTAAGATTAAAAAATATATATATAGCTTATTAATAATAGTGCAATGCCCTTCAAATGCACAACTCTGTGACAAAGCTAAATATAATAATGTTGCTGTTATAAGAGGCCAAGCTGAGGGCCTTCAACTACCTGCTCTAATCTAGTCTTAGATTGGACTGTTGGGAGTGTTAAGTCCACAAAGTGGATTCTGACTTACCCACCTTGGTTCACCTGTCAAAGTGAGTCATGAGCAGAAAAGGAGGTAGAAGAGAGAGTGACAACCTTCTGACCTGGTTTGTACTTATCATATAGGAAGAAGAAGTAGAGAAGAGCCCAATTCATTTCATACCAGTTTTTGAGGCAGGTAAAAATGAGAAAAAAAGGAATGACATGAGGGAGGGGAAGGAGGGTAAGAAGGAATGAAAGAGAGAGAGGAAAACAGACAGAGAGAAAGAAACCCATGTCCCATCTTTGAGGCTGAATAAAAGCATTAAAACAAAAAGGAGAAGAGATTCCAGGCCAAGATGGCCAACTAGAAGCAGCTAGTGTGCATGGCTCTCACAGAGAGGAACAAAAAGGCAAGTAAATACCGCACCTTCAGTGGAAACATCCAACTTCTCGCACTGGGACAGATCAAGGAAACAGCTCAACCCAAGGAGAATGTAGAAAAGCAGGGCAGGGCAATGGCCCACCCAGAAGCGGGAGTAAGACACAAAGCCAAGGGAACCTCTCCCCCACTCAGGGAAGTGGTAAGGGAATGTGTGATTCTGGGAAACCACACTTCTTCCACACATCTTTGCAACCTTCAAGTCAGATGATTCCCCCTGTGAACCTACTCTACCAGAGCCTTTGGTGTGACATATAGAGCTGCATGAAGTCTCACAGAGCACCTGTTCAGGCACGAAGAAAGAAACAGGAGCTTTACATGCTACGGCTCTTTGCTCCCCCAGCAAAGGTGATTGCAACTCAGGCAAGGCAGGAGTTGAACCTCCATCCATACCCCCTGGAAGGGGCTGGATCCAGGATGCCAAGCAGTAACAGTCTGTGGGTCCTATTTCCATGGTTCCTCACAGAATTAGATCCACTGGTTTAGAATTCCAGCCAGCCACCAGCAACCATTGGAACTGACAGACTTCCCATGAGGAGAAACAGGCCACCATCTTTGCTATTGGGGTGACTCAGCTGTTCCAGCCTTTGGGCTTTGGAGAGTCCATACTGACTGGAAGTGAAAGGATCCTACAGCATAGCACAGCTGCTCTACGAAATATGACCAGCCTGCTTCTTTAAGTGGGTCCTAGATCTGTTCCTCTTCACTGGGTGGAACTTCCCAAACGGGGCCTCCAGCCACTCCTGCTGATGTTCTCTGGCCAAGAAAGATTTGCAAACGTCCTGGGACAGAGCTTCTAGAGAGAAGAATGAGCTGCCATCTTTGCTGTTTCCATGACTTAGCCAATCCAGCCTCCAGGCTTTGGAGCACCCAAGCCAACTGGGGGTGGAGAAGTACCCCATAGCAACAGACTTGCCCTACGAAAGCATGGCTATACTGCATCTTTAAATGAATCCCCAATCCTGTTACTCCAGACTGAGACCTCCCAACAGGGGTCCCCAGTCACCTCCCACAAGTGTATTCAGGCTGGCAACAGGTTCATACCCCACCGGGATAAAGCTCCCAGAGGAAGGGACAGGCTGCCATCTTCACTGTTTCACAGCCTTCACTGTTAATACCTCCAAGTACTGGAAAATTTGACGTGACTAGGGACTGGAGTGGGGGCCCCAGAAAACCACAGCAGCCCTACAGAAAAGTGTCCAGACTGTTAAAGAAAAAAAAAAAAACGAAAGGTAAACAACCTCAAAGATTGAAAGTATATAAGCCCACAAAGATGAGAAAGAATCAGCAGAAAGGCTGAAAACTCAAAAAGCCAGAGTGCCCTCTTCCCTCCAAATGACTGCATCACCTCTTCAGCAAGGGATCAGAACTGGGCTGAGTCTGAGATGGCTAAAATAACAGAAATAGAATTCAGAATATGGATAGAAATGAACTTCACTGAGCTAAAGTAGCACATTGTAACCCAGTACAAGGAAGCTAAATACCATGATAAAGCATTGCAGTCACTGAAAGACAAAATATCCTGTACAGACAAGAATGTAACCAATCTGATAAAGCTGGGAAACACACTATAGAAATTTCATAATGTAATCACAAGTATTGATAGCAGAATAGACCAAGTGGAAAAAATAATCTCAGACCTTAAAGATTGCCTTTCTGAAATAAGACAGGCAGATAAGAATGAAACAAAAAGAATGAAAAGGAATGAACAAAACCTTATTTGAAGGTCTCTAAGAACTTGCTTTATGAATCTGGGTGCTCCTGTGTTGGGTGCGTGTGTGTGTGTGTGTGTGTGTGTGTGTGTGTGTGTGTGTGTGTAAAGGACAGCTCTTCCTGTTGAAGCAAACCCTATACCATTAAGTAATGCCCTTCTTTGTCTTTTTTGATCTTTGTTAATCTAAAGTCTGTTTTGTCAGAAACTAGGATTGCAACCTCTGCTTTTTTCTGCTATCCATTTAAATAATAAATTTTCCTCCATCCCTTTATTTTGCACCTATGTGTGTCATTGTATGTGAAAGGGATCTCCTGAAGACAGCATACCAATGGATCTTGGTTTTTTTATCCAGCTTGCCACTCAGTGTCTTTTAATTGGGGTATTTATCCCGTTTACTTTAAAGGTTAGTATTGCTACATGTGGATTTGGTCATGTCATCATGATGCTAGCTGATTATTTTGCAGATTTGTTTAGGTATTGCTTCATAGTGTCACTGGTCTGTGTATTTCAGTGTGTTTTTGTAATGGTTGGTAATGGTTTTTCCTTTCCACATTTAGGGCTTCCTTCAGGAGCTCTTATAAGGCAGGCATTGTGGTAACAAATTCCCTCAGAATTTGCTTGTCTGAAAAGGATGTTATTTCTCCTTCACTCATAAAGCTTAGTTTGGCTGGATGTGAAATTCTGGGTTAGAAATTCTTTGCTTTAAGAATGTTGAATATTGGCACCCAATCTCTTCTGGCTTGTGGAGTTTCTGTGGAGAGATCTGCTGTTAGTCTGTTGGGCTTCTCTTTGTAGGTGATCTGATCTTCTCTCTGGCTGCCCTTAACATTTTTTCATTCATTTTGACTTTGATTATGTGTCTTACAGATGATCTTCTCATAGAGTGTCTTACTTGGGTTCTCTGGATTTCCTGAATTTGAATGTCGGCCTATCTACCTAGGTTGGGGAAGTTCTCATGGATGATATCCTGAAATATGTTTTCTAAATTGTTTCCATTCTTCCCATCTCTTTCAGGTGCACCAGTCAGTCATAGATTCAGTCTCCCATTCCATAGGTTGTCTGTTCACTCTGATGACAGTTTCCTTTGCTATGCAGAAGCTCTTTAGGTTAGTTAGATCCCATTTGTAAATTTTTGCTTTTGTTGCAGTTGCTTTTGATGTTTTTGTCATAAAATCTTTGCTTGACAAACTGCCATCAGAGAATGCTATAAAAACCTTTACACAAATAAACTAGAAAATCTAATAGAAATTGATAAATTCCTGGATACATACACTCTCCCAAGACTAAACCAGAATGAAGTTGAATCCCTGAATAGGCCAATGACAAGTTCTGAAATTGAGGCAGCAAAAAAAGCCTACCAACCAAAAAAAGCCCAGGACCAGATGGATTCATGGCTGAATTCTACCAGAGGTACAATGAGGAGTTGATACTATTTCTTCAGAAACTATTCCAAACAATTGAAAAGGATAGACTCCTTCCTAACTCATTTTATGAGGCCAGCATCATCCTGATACCAAAACCTGGCAGAGACACAACAAGAAAAGAAAACTTCACACCAATATTTCTGGTGAACATTAATGTGAAAATCCTCAATAAAATATTGGCAAAGCAAATCCAGCAGTACATCCAAAAGCTTATCCACCATGGTCAAGTCAGCCTAATCCCAGGGATGTAAGCCTGGTTGAACATACACAAATCAATAAATATAATACCTCACATAAACAGAACCACATGATTATCTCAATAGATGCAGAAAAGGACTTCAATAAAATTCAACATCCCTTCATTTTAAAAATTCTCAATAAGGGAACGTATCTCAAAATAATAAGAGCTATTTATGACAAACCCACACCTAAAGTCATACTGAATGGGCAAAAGCTGGAAACATTCCCTTTGAAAACTGGCACAAGACAAGGATGTCCCCCTCTCACCACTCCAAGTCAACATAGTATTGGAAGCTCTGGCCATGACAAATAGGCAAAAGGAAGAAATAAAGGGTATTCCAATAGGAAGAGAGGAAGTTGTGTTAGTTTGCTTTCATGCTGACAATAAAGACATGCCTGAAACAGGAAACAAAAGAGGTTTAATTACACTTACAGTTTCACATGGCTGGGGAGGCCTAAGAACCATGGTAGGAGGTGAAAAGCACTTCTTTCATGGCAGAGAAAAATGAGAAAGAAGCAAAAGTGGAAACCCCTAATAAATCCATCAGATCTTCTAAGACTTATTCACTATCACGAGAACAGTATAAGAAAGGCCGGCCTCCATGATTCAATTATCGCTCCCTGGGTTCCTTCCACAACATGTGGGAATTCTGGGAAATACAATTCAACTTGAGGTTTGAGTGGGGATACAGCCAAACCATATCAGAAGTCAATTTGTCTCTGTTTGCAGATGACATATCCTACATTTAGAAAACCTTATCGCCTCAGCCCAAAAACTCCGTAAGCTGATAAGCAACTTCAGTAAAGTCTCAGTATACAAAATCAATGTGCAAAAATCACAAGTATTCCTATACAGCAATAGTTGAAAAGCAGAAAGCCAAATCATGGATTTTATTCTCTTTGTAGCAATTCACAATTGCTATTGCTTTGTAGCAATTCACAATTGCTACAAAGAAAACAAAATACCCAGGAATACAGCTAACAAGGGATGTGAAGGACCTCTTCAAGGAGAACTAGAAACCTCTGCTCAAGGAAATCAGAGAGGACACAAACAAATAGAAGAACATTCCATGCTTACATATAGAAAGAATCAATGTGATGAAAATGGCCATACTGTCCAAAGTAATTTATAGATTCATTGCAATCCTAGTAAAATTCCAGAAGTTACTTTGTGGATATCAACAAATTGATTATAGTTTATATGGAGAGGCAAAAGACCCAGAATAGCCAATTCAATGTTGAAGGACAATAGCAAACTCAGAGGCTCGACGTCACCCAACTTCAAGACTTACTATAAAAATAGAGTAATTAAAATAGTATGATATGGGGGAAAGAATAGAGAAATCAATCAACAGAATAGAATACAAAAACCCAGAAATAGACGTATACATAAACAGAGTCAACTGATCTTTGACAAAGGGGCAAAGGCAACATAGTGGAACACATCTTTCAGCAATAGTGTGGAACAACCGACATCCACACGCAAAAAAATAAAACTAATGTAGACACAGACCTTGGACCTTTACAAATAATAATTATAAGTGAACTTAGATTCATAGACCTAAATATAAAATGCAAAAATATAAAACCATAGAAAACAACATTTTTTAAAGTCCTAAATTACCTTCTGTATTTTTTTACATTTTTAATGAACCTGACATTGCAAACATAGGCAAATTACTTTTTAGATACAACACAAAAGGCATGATCTATGAAAGAAAGAATTGATAAACTAGATTTCTTTAAATTAAAACTTTTACTCTGTGAAAGAAAATGTTAAGAGAGTGAGAAGACAAACCACAGAGTAGGAGAAAATATTTGCAAAAGACATGTCTAATAACAGAATATTATTCAAAACATACAAAGAACTCTTAAAACTCAACAATAAGAAAATGAACAACCCAAATATACGATGGGCCAAAGACCTTAATAGACACCTCACCAAAGAAGATATACAGATGCCAAGTAAGCTTACGAAAAGATGTTCAACATCGTGTGTCCTTAGGGATTTGCAAATTAAAACAATGAGATACCACTACACTACTACTAGAATGGTGAAACTCTGGAACACTGGCAACATTAAATGCTGGCTAGGATATGGAGAACAGGAATTTCCTTTCTTTACTAAAGTATATGCAAATTGGTACAGCCATGTTCAACAAAGACAGTTTTGGCAGTTTCCTACAAATCTAAACATATGCTTACCACACAATCCAGCAATCGCATTCCTTTTTATTACCCAAAAGAGTTGAAAACTTATGTCCACATGAAAACCCACCCAGAATGTTTATAGAAACTTTATTTGTACCTGCCAAAATCTGAATGCAACCAAGATGTCCTTCAGTAGGTGAATAGATAAATAAATTGTGATTTATCCGGATCGGAATATTATTCAGTACTAAAAAGAAATGAATTTTCAAGCCATGAAAAACATAGAGGAAAATTAAATGCATGTTACTAAGTGAAAGAAGCCAATCTGAAAAGGCTACATTTTATATGTTCCAACTATATCACATTCTGGGAAAGACAAAATTATAGAAACAGTATAAAAATATTAGTTATTAGTAACAGTAAAAAGATTAAGGAGAAAGAAATGAATAGGCTGAGCACAGATGATTTTTATGGTAGCAAAATTCTTCTGTATGATATTACGGTGGTGAGTACATGTCATTATACATTTGCCAAACTCGCTGAATGACCAACACCAAGAATAAACCCTAATGTAAACTGTAGACTTTGGGTAATAATGATGTGTCAGTGTAAGTTATTTAATTATGTATGCCACCCTGTTGAGGAATGCTGATAGTGGGGTAGGTTGTACACATACAGCAAGAGGGAGTATATGTGAACTTTGTATTTTCCACTCAACTTTGTTTTGAACCTAAAACTGCTCTAGAAATAGAGTTTATTAATTTTTTTTTTTGAGACAGTCTTTCTTCATCACACAGGCTGGAGTGCAGTGGTGCAATCTTGGCCCACTGCAACCTTTGCCTCCCATGTTCAAGCAGTTCTCCTGCCTCAGCCTCCCCAGTAGCTGAGATTACAGGTTTACGCCACCTTGCCCAGTCAAATTTTTTTGTATTTTTAGTAGGGTTTAGTAGGGATTTCACCATCTTGGCCCAGACTGATTTCAAACTCCTGACCTCAAGTGATAAGCCCACCTCGACCTCCCAAAGTGCTGGGATTACAGAAATGAGCCACTACGCCTGGCCAAGTTTACTAATTTTGAAAGAAAAATTGCCCATTCATTCTAAGTCTCCATCTCAGTCTGCTATCTGGCATTTCTCCCACTTACACAAATTTGTCTTTCAAATGTCTGCCCCATTTTTGTGATACCTATGCAGGCTATCACTTTTTCATGGGCAAATGCTTACCTCTTCCGTCTTTTACCATGCTCTACCCTTCTCTTCCAAACCTGGTACAGAGCTCAATGAACTACAATGTGTAGTGGTGGAGAGTTCGCACAGGCTTTGATTTAGATTCAGACAAAACACATTTCACATCCTGGTTCTCCTAGCCACTAGAAATATAATCATGTATAAACTACTTAGATATTCTGCACTTTAGTATCCTTTTCTATTCAGTATGCTTAATAGTACCTGCATCATAGGTTTGTTGTATAGAATAAATGAGATAATGTATGCAAGTATTAAAACATCAAACTGTCTGGCATATAGTAAGGACTCAATAAATGTTAATTCATGTTTTAACAAATTTGGCTATCGTTTTGGAAACATTGACAATTACTGTCACCATGTCTGAAAAATCTCTCAATGCTGGCCATGCCAATTACTTGCTTTGTGGACAAAAACGTATTTCTTACATTTCCACTGCAAGCTACATTTCGCAGGCCACAGTATCAGCTGGCTGACAGATAGGTCCAGTCATCAGAAGGCACAGACAATAGATAGAAAGGCAGAAGGAAAGGAGAGGCCAGGGTATAGCTCACCTTCTCTCTCTTCCTCAGGCAGCCTCTCTAAACAGCTTCTGCACTGGACAGGTATTCGCTCCATGGGCCTAGCTTCTATGGAGACCCTCTGCTGCGTATCTACCTGCAATCAAGCAAGCCTAACTCTAGGGCTCTGGTAATGCCACATCCTTCCTCGGTTCTCCAGCCTCAGGTATGGCGGTGTTTTTCCCTGTCACAAAGGTCTTCACTTCCTTACCAACTTGTTTTTTGCTTTTCAGCTCCCCCAACGCTTTCGTAACTTGCTCCCTGTACTAATTCCCTCTATTCCAGTACATGCCATGTGCTGTGTTTTCCTGAAGCAGCCAAGTTAGAGGTATCCAAATTAATAATGAACTTCTTCTTATATATTGGCCCAATGTGCATGTGATTATTTATAAGACACAGCCTTTTAATCAGGCTTTATTCTTATAAATCAAATGCCTATGCTTGCAAAGCTCATATTGTTAGCAGAGAGTAGAAAGAATTAAAGCAGTTTATAAGGCTTAGGGGCATTGCTGAGAAGCATGAGGTAATTCTTCTCTTTAACATAAACGAGTCTATTAGTCATGCATATCACTCTTCTATGGGCAGCCAAAGACAACTATATTTTCAGGCTGCCATAATGAAGTACCCTATACTGAGTCACTTAAACAGCAGATATTTATTGTCCCACAATTCTATAAACTAAAAATCTGGGATTAAGAGCTCAGCAAGGTTGGTTCCTTCTGAGCGCTGTGAAATCATCTGTTCCATGACTCTGGTGATTCACTGGGGGATTTTAGCATTTCTTGACTTATAGAAGCGTCATCTAATCTCTGCCTTTACCTTCACATGACATTATCCCTATGTTTCTGTGTCCAAACTTCCCTTTTTCACAGGTATACCAATGATATTGGATTAGGGGCCCACCTTACTCCAGTATGACCTCATCTTATCTATTTGTATCTACAATGACTCTATTTCTAAATAAGATCACATTCTGAGGTACTAGTGGTTAGGACTTCAGCACAATAACTGATGAAGATGCAATTCAATCCACAACACAGGCCAAGGTGCTCATTAGGAGAATTTAACCTTTCAAAGGTTGCTGCAAAATCTAGATGCCTCTTTGAACATAAACTTTATTTTACTAAAATAGAAAATCTCCACGTGTCTTTATTTTTTTCTAGAGCATTTGGAAGAGATATGGGAGAAAATTCAAATGTAATCATCTTTCCTTCGTTCATAACCCTAGGCACTAAGTGCTTTGTGAATATATCAGTTTATGTTTCAAACTTATGTACAGTATTGAATGATGTAACTGTATATAATTTATGATGGCTGTTCCAATTAGTCGGTTTCCTTAAAAAGTCACGTCAGCCAGAGACATTTGGGAAGCATATTAATTAGAATCAAATAAGACAGACTAGCCTTATATGCCATCACTATAAAAGGCATAGTAGAATCAGAAAGGAGTGATTTGCTCTAAGCGATTACAGGAAAAGGAGGCACTATATTGAAGGAAGGAAGGAGGAAAATAAGACAGAAAAAACTGAAATTGATGCACTACAATCCAAGAAAGAAGCAGCCAAGATATTATTGCTTAAGATAGCCTAGAAAGTAGAAAAGAGATCAAATGTTATCAACACAGATATATAGCTTAAAATCAAATAGGAATGAACTCAAATATACACTTCAAAAGCGAAGTTGTTATAACAAAATATTTTTAACTTGTGCTTCTATTGTGATGAAATCAAGGAGTGAATGGGTATCACAGATGGGAAAGGGAAAGCAGGTTGTAGACCACCCTCTCAAGGCTAAGCTCTTATTTATGGTATAGGTGCTTGGGAGAAATTATTTTATGAAGAAGACTGTTGGGGCAGAAAAGAAATACAAATTTCTTAAGCTTTAAGGAAATTTGCCCCCAAAATCTTTGAATTTTAAATAGAGATATGGAAAGCTAGCAATAACTTCACTTTTGAAGACTCACTGTTGCTTTAGCTTTACAAAAGTAAAAGACTTGAATTCACCTTTGGGGTACTAACTTTCTTTTGAGATTAAAATCCATCATAGGGACTTTTTCTAATCGTGAAAATGCAAAGCAAGTTCCTTTTCTAAAATTAAGAAGTTTGCTATACTCTGTATGGTCATATGAGATGGTGGATTTTTTTGTGGCAAATAGTGCATTTCTAGGTCCATGTATCCTTTCAAGAAATATTTGGAAATAATTATTTACATGACAATTCCTTTGGAGATTATTGTTTGTTGGGGTGTTTGTATGCGTGTATGTGTATGTCTGTGTGTGTGTGTCTGTGTGTGTGTCTGTGTCTGAGTGTGTCTGTGTGTTCTTCTAGAAGTAATTAACATCTGGAGATTGGAATTGAGACCTTGAAGATTACAAGATATATTCTCCTCAAGCAAGAGGACAGTCTATAAAAAAAAATAGGTCTGCACTTGATAATGCTTAACTTAACCTTACGTTTGTGTTTGTGGCCTAATGAATTTTTATGCCAAACAGCATAACTCAGATCTTGGGGAAGAAACTGCGTCAGTCTATGCACCCTAATGGGAGTGCACTGTTGGAGACTAAAGACAAATACAACTTACTATGAATAGGGGATGGGTAGTGAATGAATAATCCTAAAATGGAAATGATTTGGGGATAAAAACTGAAGACTGAATCTTAGACTGGGGTGAGAAACAGTTCTCTGACTTTAGATCTGTTCAGAAGGCTGACAATTCTCAATGCACAGATTTCCTGAAGTCTTCCTAGAATGGTGGGAAAGAATGCTAGTATTTGTAATAGACATAGAGTTTAAGGAAGCATATCTAGCAACAAAATCTAGTTTGAAGTTTCCCTGTATTGGGTACCCCTAAGGATAATATTCTGTTATCTTCAAATCTTAAAGAACAATTTGTTAAATGTTACAATCTCATCTCATCTGTCCTTTGAGGAATTAGGAGCACATCTATGTTTAGGACAGAGTAGTATGGAGGACAGTGCTTGTATTCTTCCACTTAAGATCGAATATTGACAACAGTATCTTCCCAAGGGAGGTCAACTTTTGAGTGGGCAACAAAGCAAGCTAGAGATCTGACTGTGTGGTTACCAGTGTAAAATCAGGCAGAGACAAAACATTGCTGGAGATCAGTGGGGGAAAAGTTAAAATAAGTAAATAAAACTAAGGGGAAAATGGAGGATCTAATGTAAAACAACCATAGTCTTCCAAATATTCTGGAAGGAAAGGACATCTATGGAGAGTGGGAGTTTTGGAATCAAGTTTCCGTTACTACTCATGTGGGAGTTACTATGCAAACAACAGATATTTTCAGTTATGTACACTTAGAAGTCTCTATGCTTTGTGTTCTGTCTTCTGTGTACTATTAAGTGATTCAGCTTTGGTAAATAAACTAATGCATGCTGTTCTTATACAAACATTGTTTTTAAAAGTAAAGGCAACAATACATTCATCTTTTTTTTGCACTTGAGATGATGAAGCTCCCTAAGTAATAAAAAAAAATATTTCAGCTAATAATTTCCTTTTCCTCTCTTCCCAATCTTCCTTACTTGCACACTTAAAACTCTTAACCATTTCTGGAAAAAGGTAGAAAATGTTAAGTTTTACCTCCTCTCCCTGCCCATCCTTTGATAAGCCTGTTAATGAGTAGTGAAATAACCAAGAGGTGAGGAGAAGAAGAAAAAAGAAGAGAGGTTAAGGGGCCTGAATAATCAACACACTAATTAATCTCATCTGACTAATCCTTGATTCATAAAGGAACATGGAAAATGTCCCCAAATATTAACACCGTTCTGACTAGATAGGCTATTGACATTCTCACAAGGCAAAGAGGGGAAAAAAAAAAAAACACCTTTGCTATAATTATCAAGTAGAAATGTTCAGGGAATGTGTTTCAGGCATGAAGGGGAGAAATGGTGTAAAGTTCTCTCAGCCATCTTCTGGTAGTAACATAAATAGAAATAAATTGGACTTTATAAAGTTGATGAAAATAACAAATAATGTATGTTTTTATCTATTCAAAAAAAGAAAGAAATATGGAAAGGGTAGATTGGGGGTCATGTAGCCCATCCTTCTGTCTCCTGACAGAACAAAACTTGCATTTTTAGCCTCACAATTGGCAACTTTACCAGAAAAAGTAGCTATTTTGCTTGGTAAATACAGGTGGGTCCCACATTTTTTCCCCAATAAATATGTTCTGCTAAATATTCACAAATCAACTATTTTTAAAATTATACTTTATGAGATTCCTATCTCAAGAAATCATGTAGTGGTTTTTGTTTGTAAATGTCATTTTAGGATTAAATAGTTACTTCACTATTTTATAAAAATTAAAGTATGTCTGTAGTCTAAAAAATAGTGTAATGTATTTGTTCTACACCCTGCCTCCCTAAAGAACAGAAATGCTAATCAGAAATTGTATGAACTGATAAGTTTGTGGTATTTACTAATAATACAGTTTACTCTCCTGGACAGAAAATTTCAGTCTTCCTCGAGCACTCTACATCCCATGCTTTACTGAAAGGAATGTTTTATTTGACTAAGTGCTCCTCCTTGTCTAAGGTCATAGTTAATTAGTGGCAAGGCCAGGTTGAGAACTTGCCCTTTGTTCTTTGTTTAATGTTCTTTCAAGTATACTACATTGTTCGTCTTCAACACTGCCCTGTTTCAAACCTGGGTTCTAAGTATTCCTTGGATCAAACATTGTCCTCAACATGTTCATGACTTCTTCTTCTACCTTCTACACTGGTTCTTTGCATTTTCCCAACTTGTATTGTCCACAATACAGCTTGATAATGCCTCTCTACTAAAGGTAACCTTCAAGAGAATTAGTTTAAGGTTGTTCTAAAAAGAATACCAGTATCCAACTATAATTTCTCTTTTCTTGAGGAAACAATTATAGTGCCCTTTAAGAACAACCAGTCCAGTTCTTTAGGGGGAGACAACACTGTCATTGGTCCCCAAGGTCAGCAACCACAGGAAGGAAAGTTTTTTTCCTTGAAAACTCAAAATTAACTCAAAAATGGAGAGAATCAGAAATGCCAAAAAGAATTGTCTTCATTCTTATACTTTTTTTGATTTGGTTTGCATTTTCCTACACCACTTGAAGAAATTCAGATTAAATTCTGTACATCAACTAAGATTTGACCTGATTAATTTGTGCACTATAAAAAGAAACTATGTTTAAATGAGTTGAACACCTTCTATGGCTAACTAACTCTGCTCTTCTCATAGGTGGGAGGGAGGATGAAGAAAGAAAGAGGGGGAGAAGGAAGCAGGGAGGAGGAAGGAATGAAGGGAAGGAAGGAAAGAAGGAAGGAAGGAGGGAGGGAGGGAAGGAAGGAAGGGAGAGAGAAAAGAGGGAGGGAGGGATGGAGGGAGGGAGGGAGGGAGGGAAGGTAGGCTAATAGATTATACCGAAGAGATCTCAGAATTCGTGGGGATTTTATTATTAAAAAGTAGGGGGTTATATATAGCCTTATGATCCACTTTATTAGGCTTTCACTTGATTTTTTATGTCTTTAAATGTGTGAAAGAATTAAAAATATTCAGATAGCAGGGTGTGTTATGAGTACCTGGTCCAGGATAAAACAGATTCTACTTGACTAAAGAAAACCAGATCCTCTGGTTCTTTTAGGGTAAATATATTCAATTCCCCCATATCAGGCAGGAAGCCACATTATTTCTTTGTAAGAGGAATGGAAGAGCAGAAAGGAATGAGAAAACATTTGTCATGCTAGCCTCACTCTGCTTTCTGGGACCTATTTATCTCTTGCTTATTATGTAGTCCATATAAAAGGTGCAGTCTCTAAAAGCTGTGCTACAGCTCTGGAGAATAGTGAAAAGCCATATTCCATGGGCCTCACAGAGAGAATGGTGTCCCCCTTGGAATCAGGTATGGCTCCCCATGGCTGCTCAACCTTAGAAACTTGTAGAGTGTCCACACTCGAGGAACTACCAAGGTAATTTTGCTCTGGATAGAGCTCAGAGAGGAGCTGTTCTTCACATGCTATTGATCACAGATGGAAATATATCTTCCTTAACTGGGTATGCTGCCCTTTAAAGTCTCCCACTTCAATGTAATGGGACAGATTGAATATTTTTCCATGTTAGTGGGTGGAAGTTTTTCCGATGCCACCCAGTTGCTCTTTTCTTCCAGAAAGCAAAATACAGATTTCCTTTGGGTGCAACAGACATCAAGAAATAAAAAATAGCTGTCTCACATGCAATGCAAAATGACATCCAAAGAAATCACACATCAGAAATCACACATGGCAGAAATAAGCTTCCTTTTGAAAGATTTTGGCACCTGACACAAGAGCAAAAGAATTGCACAGACCACCTGAAAAAAAAAGATTTATGTTATAAAAATATTAATTAAATAATATATTTCTTACAGGCTTATCCTGAAAATATAGATTGAGGGCTGCCTATTGAAAAACAATACTTTGTGAAATATATTTTAATATTTAACAAACTAAGAAATAGCAGTTGGACCAGAAAGAACAAATTGAAGCTAGCTTGAATGCCTACATAATAAAGAATCTGCTCTCGTTGCTATAGCCTAAGCAAATCAGGTGCAATAGACTTGGCCCATTATGAACACTTTATGGTAGAGATAGTCAAATAGTCCCCAAGATTTTTTTTAAATCTCCTAAACAGGAAAAGAGTCTCTTAAATTCTAATTCAAGTGAGTTCTAATTCATTTTATTAGATATAAATTCCATTATAGAATTTCAAAGGACTAATCATTTTTATTTTGAAAGTCATTGACTCCTTTTGAAAATTTCTTAATACTTCTTCTAGAGATAATGACATTCTCCCCCCCAAATAAGTTAAAAGGTGATGCCTGGAGGCAGATTAAGGAAAAGTGTATGCCTCACTCCTTGAAAAGGTGCATTTTTATATGTCTGCAAATACTAAATACCAGAGAGCTTAAGAACTGAACTTCATATAGTACACCTGTGTGAAATATTAATGAGACAAGTTCCCAACCTGCATGTAACTCAATGAAAGAGTTACCTAGGCAGGGAATTGGCTGAGGAACATCTAGTATATTGGTTGAAATGTTAGAGGTGATGTTCGAAGTTTGTAGCCTGTCAGAGCAAGTAAGAATATGAGCTAGTTCACTTGCTGCAATATCTTACATTTTTTGAGGGGGGGGGGGGGTGGGATTTTTCTTGATAGCTGGACAACTAAAATTATTTTAGCAGATAAAGTTCTCTAAATTATAGACCTGGTGTCATTACATGCTTCCTGGTCTTTCTCCTAAGGTGAGAAAATTCTTTGTTCTATGGATGATCTTACTGTAGGCAGAAAGCAAGTGATGAACAAAATGTTCAAAATGCTTTCCTCATTCTTTAATTTTATGCTGATTGTAATACAGCCAGAGCCCTAGGTTTTCCTGTAACTCTTTTCTATGGATATCAATGTGAACTTAAAAATTAAACCTAGGAAGATATGACCTAATTTTGCAGGTTGCTGAAAAGAAGTATTTTGTCATATTTTGGGAGGTCGGGTATTTTGCCAATTTTTTATGTGATTTCATTTGACTTTTCTGCACATTAAGTACAAATGGCTTAACCCTAGCAGGAACACTAGGCACATAATGTTCCTCCAGTGTTCTTACTTTTTTATTCCAAAAACATTTATTGAGCTCTTACTATATGCCAGGAATGGGGTTAGGCTCCAGGGATACATAAAAAGGGCTGTGACAAAAATATAAACTAAATACCATGGCACAGAGGAGACAGCATAATTCTGCCCAAGAGACTGAAAACTTCACTAAAAAGATGACATTTGAGCTCTGAAATATGCACAGGAATTTTCCTGGTGGAAAAAATAAAAACAGGAAAAGAGCTTCAAATTTAAGGAATAGTATATGCAAAAGCAGGGGGTCCTAAAAGGGTCTAATATAATCAAGAAATGACAAGCCCTTCTGACCAGGCATAGAATGGAATACATGATGGGAAATGATAACTTGGAGCCAGCATAATTACAAGTCAATGTGAATTTATTCTCCAAACAGCAGCATTATGAATTCCTAAATCCTCATTTTCTAAGGTGATTCTGTATATGGCTGGCTCTACCCTACCTTACAACCTTACTTGGAATTATAACAAATACATGCTATGGAAAACTGCCAGCTGATTTGACAAAGAAAATTAATAGAATATACTTTCTTGAGTAGAGGGATTGTGGGTACTTTAATTGGAATGGAATAGGAAGCAAAATCCTGAAAATGGTATGAGAAAATAAAACAAATCCTATGTCTACAAGAAGATAAAATTATAGAGAAAATTTAGATAAAGGAAGAAACATTATAACCTGGGATGCATTGGATAAACTAAATTGAGACAATTAAACTGTCCAAAAAACAGGATGGGCACATAGCAGATATTAGAGAAGGGAGAGATAAGAACATAAATAACCATTTTTCTTCTGTACTTGTGCCTAAACAAAAAAGCTATTGGCAATGTTTTCTTTCATTGTTTGCAGGTAATGTTATAAACTATATAATACATATAATAGACTCCAAAGATTTTATTCTAAGACTTCCTGATCTCTTCACTTAGTTTGGCCCAGTCACTGGGTCATTTCTCTACAGATGAGAAATTCCATAATAAATGTGAAAACATGGAAGGCTTTCAAACATAGACATAAAGGGAGTAGCATTACCAGATTTGTTTCTTAAAAGATAAACACTGGTGACAATATAAAGAAAAAAGGCCTAGAGTTTAGAGAACCACTAGATTCTGTGATGTTTAATGAGTAAATGAAAACTGTCATGGCTTATATGTACAAACAGTAAAATAATAAATGTAAAATTAATAGTTGGTCATTGCTGCTAGTTTTCCAGTGAGAAAGGCAAGGTGAGCTTGCAACACCCAGTGCAAGCTACTGTATCAGTATGAACCACTCCTTTCACCGTACCTGCTGGGATATGGCATGGCTTATATGATATGAGAGGACCTGGAGGAAGTCTAGTTAGTCTGATCAGAAGACAGAGATTTGATCATGCAATTTTACAGGAAGCATTTGGAGGGAAAGCAGAGCAAAGTATTACTTTTCATAGAAGGCAAGATGGCTTGAAGCTAACAAGATGGCCAAATAGCAACAGCTCTGGAGTGCAGTTCCCAGTGAGAATGCAGAGGGTGGGTGATCACTGCATTTCCAAAGGAGTTTTTGCTGCCCACAGACCAGGAGATTCCTGAGCTAAAAGCACCATGAGGCTCTAGCACAGCTGTTTCAGTCTGGCACAGCAGGTCTCCACACAAAAACTCACACAAATCTGGGTGGCCATTTCAACTGGCACCTGGAACACCTGGGAGACAGAGTCACCCATTCAACTGAAAAAAGGGAGCTGAAATAGGGTGCCAGGTAATCTGGCTTGGCAGGTCCCACCCCCCACAAAGACCAGCAATCTGAAATGCTCAGGATTGAGAGTTTCACAGCAAGCACAGCTGCACAACTGGACCTGGGATGGTCCAGCTCTGTGAGGGGGAGGGTGTCTGCCATTACTGAGGCAGTCCACCATTACCAAGGCAGTCCATCATTACCAAGGCAGTCTACCATTACTGAGACAGTCTGCCATTACTGAGGCAGACCGCCATGATCAAGGCAGTTCTAACTATACCTCTATAAACAAAACCACAAGGAAGTTCACACAGCAGCTGGGCAGAGCCCACAGAGGCTCAGCAATGCCTCTGCTGGCAGACTGTGACTAGGCTACCTCCTTGTTGGGCAGGGCAGCTCTGAAAAATGGCATCAGCACATCAGGAACTTATAAATAAAGCCCCACCTTCCCAGGACAGAGCACCAGGGGAAAAAAGGCGGTTATGAGTTCCACTGCAGCAGACTTAAACGTACCTGCCCAGCAGCTCTGAACAGAACAACAGAGCTCACAGCTCAGCACTTGAGCTCCTATAAGAGACAGACTGTCTCCTCAAGCAGCTCCCCAACCCCCTTATATCCAAAGAGACACCTCATAAAGGAGAGCTCAGGCTGACATCTGGTGGGTATCCTGCTGGGACAAAGATAACAGAAGAAGAAACTGATAGCAACCCTTACTGTTCTGCAGCTGTTGCAGGTGATTCCCAGGGAAGCAGGGTCTGGAGGGGACCTCCAGCAGTCCTGCAGCAGAGGGGCCTAACTATTAGAAGGAAAAAATAAAAATAAAAACAGAAATAACTTCATCATCAACAAAAAGGACATCCACTCAGAGACCCCATCCGAAAGTCACCAACCACAAAGACCACAGGTAGTTAAATCCACAAAGATGGGAAGAAACCAGTACAAAGAGGATGAAAATACCCAAAACCAGAATGCCTCTCCTCATCCAAGGGATCACAACTCCTGACCAGCAAGGGAACGAGGCTGGATGGAGAATGAGTCTGATGAATTGATGGAAACAGGCTTCAGAAAGTGTGTAATAACAAACTTCTCTGAGCTAAAAGTACATGTTCTAACCCAATGCAAAGAAACTAAGAATCTTGAAAAAAGATTTGACAAAATGCTAACAAGAATAAACAGCTTAGAGAAGAATATAAATGAATTGATGGAGCTGAAAAACACAACATGAGAACTTTGAGAAGAATACACAAGTTTCAATAGCCAAATTGACCAGGCAGAAGAAAGGATATGAGAGATTGAAGATCAACTTAATGAAATAAAATGAGAAGGCAAGATTAGAGAAAAAAGAGTAAAAAATGAACAAAGCCTCCAAGAAATATGGGATTGTGTGAAAAGACCTAATCTACATTTGATATGTGTACCTGATTGTGATAGAGAGAATGAATCCAAGTTGGAAAACACTCTTCAGGATATTATCCAGGAGAACTTCCCCAACCTAGCAAGGCAGGCCAATATTCAAGTCCAGGAAATACAGAGAACACCACAAAGATATTCCTCAAGAAGAGCAACCCCAAGGCACATAATCATCAGATGCACCAGGGTTGAAATGGAGGAAAAAAGGCTAAGGGCACTCAGAGAGAAAGGTCAGGTTACCCACAAAGGGAAGCCCATCAGACTCACAGCCAGTCTCTTGACAGAAACCCTACAAGCCAGAAGAGAGTGGGGGCCAATATTCAACATCCTTAAAGAAAAGAACTTTCAACCTAGAATTTCATATCCAGCCAAACTAAGCTTCATAAGAGAAGGAGAAATAAAACCCTTTATGGACAAGCAATTGCTCATGAGATTTCGTCATGACCACCAGGACTACCTTACAAGAGCTCCTGCAAGAAGCACTAAACATGGAAAGGGACAACCAGTACCAGCCACTCCAAAAATGTACCAAATGGTAAAGAGCTTCAACACAATGAAGAAACTGTGTCAACTAATGGGCAAAACAATCAGCTAGCATCAAAATGGCAGGATCAAATTCACACATAACAATATTAACCTTAAATGTAAATGGGCTAAATGCCCCAATCAAAAGACACAGACAGGCAAATTGGATAAAAAGTCAAGACCCATCAGTGTACTGTATCCAGGAAACCCATCTCACATGCAAGGATACCCATAGGCTCAAAATAAAGGGATGGAGGAAGATTTACCAAGCAAATGGAGAGCAAAAAAGGCAGGAGTTGCAATCCTAGTCTCTGATAAAATAGACTTTAAACCAACAAAGATCAAAAGAGACAAAGAAGGTCATACCATAATGGTAAAAGGATCAATGCAACAAGAAGAGCTAACGATCCTAAATATATACGCACCCAATATAGGAGCACCCAGATACATAAAGCAAGTTCTTAATGACCTACAAAGAGACTTAGACTCCCACACAATAATAGTGGGAGACTTTAACACTCCACTGTCAATATTAGACAGAGCAACAAGATAGCAAAATTAACAAGGATATCCAGGACTTGAACTCAGATCTGGACCAAACAATCCTAATAGACATTTACAGAACTCTCCACCCCAAATCCACAGAATATACATTCTTCTCAGCACCACATCACACCTACTCTAAAACTGACCACATAACTGGAAGTATATCACTCCTCAGCAAATGCAAAAGGACAGAAATCATAACAAACAGTCTCTCAGACCACAGGGCAATCAAATTAGAACTCAGGATTAAGAAACTAACTCAGAACCGCACAACTTCATGGAAACTGAACAACTGGCTCTTGAATGTTGACTGGATAAACAATGAAATGAAGGCAGAAATAAAGATGTTCTTTGAAACCAATGAGAAGGAAGACACAACGTACCAGAATCTCTGGGACACATTTAAAGCAGTGTCTAGAGGGAAATTTATAGCAATAAATGCCCACATGAGAAGCAAGGAAAGATCTAAAATCAACACCCTATCATCAAAATTTGAAAGAGCTACAGGAGCAAGATTAAGAAAACTCAAAAGCTAGCAGAAGACAAGAAATAACTAAGATCAGAGCAGAACTGAAGGAGACAGAGACACAAAAATAACCTTCAAAAAATCAGTAAATCCAGGAGCTGGTTTTTTGAAAAGATCAACAAAATAGACTGCTAGCCAGATTGACAAAAAAGAAAAGAGAGAAGAATCAAATAGATGCAATAAAAAAAGATAAAGGGGATATCACCACTGATTCAACAGAAATACAAACTACCATCAGAGATTACTACAAACAACTCTATACATGTAAACCAGTAAACCTGAAAGAAATGGATAAATTCCTGGACACTTCCCTCCTCCCAAGCCTAAACCAGGAAGAAGTTGAAACCCTGATCGGACAAATAACAAGGGCTAAAGTTGAGGCAGCAATTAACAGCCTACCAACCAAAAAAGCCCAGGTCCAGAATGGTTCACAGCTGAATTCTACCAGACATACAAAGAGGAGCTGGTATCACTCCTTCTGAAACTATTCCAAACAATACAAAAAGAGGGGAATCCTTCCAAAATCATTATGAGACCAACATCATCCTGATACCAAAATCCGGCAGAGACTCAACAAGAAAACAAAACTTCAGGCCAATATCCATGACGAACACAGATGCAAACGTTTTCAATAAAATACTGGCAAACTGATTGCAACAGCACATCAAAAAGCTTATCCATCATGAGCAAGTAGGATTCATCCCAGGGACACAAAGCTGGTTCAACATAAGCAAGTCTATAAATACATAATTCACCACATAAACAGAACAAAAGACAAAAACCACACGATTATCTCCATAGATGCAGAGAAGGCCTTTGACAAAATTCAACAGCCCTTTATGCTAAAAACTCTCAATAAACTAGGTATTGACAGGACGTATTTCAAAATAATAAAAGCTATTTATGACAAACTCACAGCCAATATCATACTGATTGGGCAAAAAATGGAAGCATTCCCTTTGAAATCTGGCACTAGACAAGGATGCCCCTCTCTCACCACTCCTATTCAATATAGTATTGGAAGTTCTAGCCAGAGCAATCTGGTAAGAAAAAGAAATAACGGGTATTCAATTAGGAAAGGAGGAATTCAAATTATCTCTATTTGCAGACTACATGATTGTATATTTAGAAGACCCCATCATCTCAGCCCAAAATCTCCTTAAGCTGATAAGCAACTTCAGCAAAGTCTCAGCATGCAAAATCAATGTGCAGAAATCACAAGCATTCCTATACACCAATAAGAGACTTAAAGAGAGCCAAATCAAGAACAAACTGTGATTCACAATTCCTACAAAGAGAATAAAATACCTAGGAATACAACTAAGAAAGGATGTAAAAGACCTCTTCAAGGAGAACTACAAACCACTGCTCAAGGAAATAAGAGAGGACAGAAACAGATGGAAAAACATTCCATGCTCATGGTTAGGAAGAATCAATATTGTGAAAATGGCCATAAAGCCCAAAGTAATTTATAGATTCAAGGCTATCCCCCATCAAACTACCTATGACCCTCTTCACAGAACTTGAAAAAAACCACCTTAAACTTCTATGGAATCAAAAAAGAGCCCACATAGTCAAGACAATTCTAAGCAAAAAGAACAAAGTTGGAGGCATCATACTGCCTGACTTCAAACTATACTATAAGGCCACAGTAATCAAAACAGCATGGTACTGGTACCAAAAACAGAGACATAGACCAATGGAACAGAACAGAGGCCTCAGAGGCAACATCACACATCTACAACCATCTGGTCTTTCACAAACCTGACAAAAACAAGCAATGGGGGAAAAGATTCCCTGTTTAATAAGTGGTGTTGGGAAAACTGGCTAGCAATGTGCAGAAAGCAGAAACTGGACCCCTTCCTGACACCTTACACTAAAATTAACTCCAGATGGATTAAAGACTTAAACATAAGACCTAATGCCATAAAAACCCTAGAAGCAAATCTAGGGAAAACCATTCATGACATAGGCATAGGCAAGGACTTCATGACTAAAACATCAAAAGCATTGACAACAAAAGCCAAAGTAGCACATGGCGTCTAATTAAACTCCAAAGCTTCTGAACAGCAAAAGAAACAATCATTAGAGTGAACTGGCAACCAAGAGAATGGGAAAAAAATTTTGCAATCTACCCATCTGACAAAGGGCTAATATCCAGAATCTACAAAGAACAAAAACAGAGTTACAAGAAAACAAACAAACCCATTCAAAAATGGACAAAGAGTATGAACAGACACTTTCAAAAGAAGACATATATGAGGCCAACAAACATACGAAAAAAATGCTCATCATCACTGGTCCTTAGAGAAATGCAAATCAAAACCATACTGAGATACTGTCTCATGCCAGTTAGAATGGTGATCATTAAAATGTCTAGAAACAACAGATGCGGGAGAAGTTGTGGAGAAATAGGAACACCTTTTCCCCTGTTGGTGGGAGTGTAAATTAGTTCAGCCATTGTGGAAGACAGTGTGGTGATTTCTCAAGGACCTAGAAATAGAAATTCCATTTGACCCAGCAATCCCGTGACTGGGTACATAACCAAAGGATTATAAATTGTTCTATTATAAAGACACATGTACAGGTATGTTCATTGCAGCACTGTTTACAATAGCAAAGACTTGGAACCAAACCAAATGCCCATTGATGATAGACTCTACAAGGAAAATATGGCACATATACACCATGGAATACTACGCAGCCATAAAAAAATGATGAGTTCCTGTCCTTTGTAGGGACATGGGTGAATCTGGAAACCATCATTCTCAGCAAACTGACGCAAGAACAGAAAATCAAACACTGCATGTTCTCACTCATAGGTGGGTGTTGAACAATGAGAACACATGGTTACATCAAGGGGAGCATCACACACTGGGGTCTGCTGTTGGGGTGACTAGGGAGGGATAGTGGGGGGGATAGGGAGTTGGGGAGGGATAACATGGGGAGTAATGCCAGATATAGATGACAGGGATGGAGGCAGCAAACCACATTGCCATGTATGTACTTATGCAACAATCCTGAATGTTCTGCACATGTACCCAGACCTAAAGTGCAATAAAATATATTAAAAATAAATTAATTAATTAATAAAATAAAATAAAATGAAGCTAAAAGGCAAGAACATCCAACTGTGTTCCTTTCCAAATTAAAACAAAGGATGAACATATCATGCAATTAACACTTGATCTCAGAAGACTGAGGCTTTCTTTCTCTTGACTCTCATTTTCCAGGAGAATCTGGCCAGGTTGTGTGTCAGTCACTTGCTCATAAAGGGCCATCAGTCACCAGTGCCACCTTGACTCCTGCAAGCAAGGTTGTGGAGATGCACGGTTCTCCGGGCTGCTCCAGGGCTGGAGTCTCACAGGCGTCACTCAGAGAGGGAAACAGCGTCTCTCCATGCAGGGTAACACGATTGTTTAAAAGGGCTTCTGCGGTCGGGTGTGGGATGGAAGGGAACATGGAGCTGGGAAGAGTTTAGCTTTTGCTTTTAACAGGGTGACTCGTGAGCTGCAGAATGAAAGAACCAGCAGGCTGGCATTTAAAAATGTTCATTTAAAAGTGAACTAAAAGGCATTTAAAAATGTTGCTTTGGAAAATTACCTACATCTTTAAAATTGTTCATACAATTTCAAGAAAGTTTATCCTCTCGTTCCCCACAGGAATATCCTATTCCTTTACTAGGCATGCTTGGAGCTTGGTAACGCCCAGCAAAGGGTCCAAGAACTGGCCTCTCCCTAGAGATGACCTGGACCTTCTGCTGCAAATGCTCCCGCAGGGTTGGAGGATCTCCGTAACGGCGTGGCCACATGGCCCCTTCTTTCACTCTGAACAGAGAAAGCTGTGTTGCCAGTTTCTGAATTGCCTTCTCCTGCCTTGGTCCTTGGTCTGAGCACCTCACTGCCTCCATGAAGGCTGAGCCCTGAAGCCCAAGGGGAGATACCGTGGAGGGAAGTTGCAGCAGCAAGTGTGTTAAGTGAAACCCAGCCTGCCACAGAGTCTGCCACGGAGCCTGCCACAGAAATGCTTTCCAGGTCACACTCTAGGAATGCGCATGTCCTTTGGCGGTGCAGCTATGCTGTGGGCATCTCCAAAGAGTGCTCCCAGCCAGCTCAACACAGCCAGCCAAAAGCTAAAAGGCTCCAGATTCCTAAGTGATTTTTAGGTTAAAAAATTTAAAAAATTAATAAAGCAATAATGAGAATAAATCCGACCTGCATTAAGAAAAAAAAAAAAAAAGAAAGAAAGAAAGATGGCTTTCAAATAGTCCCAGAAATTACGGAACAAATAATTGTACCCATAATAGAATATCATTTTAGAAAGTCATCATATGAGTTAAAAAAAATGGAACACTTATATATTCTTTCATGAGTAGAGAACATGTTTGTGGAAACATTACCTTGGCTTGCCCATTAGACTTTCAGTTTCTTCCATGGCTGGTAATAATTAATCATTTTACCATAAATCAAGATCATTAAGAAATTCTAAAGTCATCTATTAAAATTTATGACTTATATAATAGATGTGCTCCTTAGATATTTCTTTAACATCAACCATTTTAAATCCAGTATTTTTAAATGTCCTAAAAGGAAACTATTTATTTAAAGATTTCCTGTGATAAATGTTTGGTAAAGGAAGAATCCTTTGGTAACATGAATAATTCTTTCATAATTATACTTTAGTCACTTTGAATTCATATACTGAATTATGCTTTCTTAAAGGGAGTATATCCTGGCTGGCAATGGTTTTCTGTTACAAAGTGTATATCTTATACTTATTTCAATTTTCAGTGCAAAATGAATGCAAACATTATTCCAATCACCTTTTTGCCATAAATATGCCAAAATATCTTAGCCAATGAAAAACTCCCCCACTGCTAAATACATGTTTTCATGAAAAACAAATTAGATACATTTTCCTAAGGAAAAGAATTTAAATGCATTCTTTGAATCATGCTCTACAATCTTTTTCCAAAGCAGCTTATGCTGTATCTTACAAAGTCAATGTTTACCAGTGTATTTATATAATTTTCTTTCTTTTGTTTTCCCTCCATTTGGCAGAACACAGAGTACTATATAGGCATGTGTCTGAATATTTAGCCATGCTATGCCAGGAGTCCACACAATGCTTAGGACTGTTTAATTTAACAAAGAATGTGTGCCTTTTGCATGTTCTGGCACATATGAGTGTCTCCAAAAACTCTGCTAATGGCAGAACGTACTTGTCACTTGAAATTTACAAGAGTGCAATGAGTTTAAACAAACCGCCATCAACTTTATAAATACTTCTCTTTTAAAACTTGATGCAAAAAAGTGGTGAGTATTGGAAACATAAAAAAAAGTACATAAAGATTTAGAGAAACAAACTCTAGGGCCATCTCTTTGTAGCTGCCTTTTGAATTTGCCCATGTTCTGCTTCTAGCAAGGAAATAATATGAAGCTCAAAATATGATTTATAACCTTCATATAAATCATTTACAAATGCTGGAACAACCAAATATTTAATAGTCAGCCAATCTGCCTATAGTTTATATCTAATTTGTGATCTTCAGGTTGGAATATTGTGCAGTTAAATTAGGTAAACATTATTTTTAAATTAGGTGATTGCTAGCTTTACACATAATAAACTATTTTTCCTTACATAAAGGAGGGATAATGGGAAAATAATTTTTTTGTCTGTGGATTTTTATGGATAACAAGAATTTATAATATTGAAGCAACTGAAATGGACCATTCACTGGTGGAAGTAATGCTATAAATGTCAAACAGGCTATTTACCTATATTGAGAAGTTTGCTTTGTCATGTATCCCAGTACTTCTCAAATTTTAATGAAATGTCTGGGATCCTATCAGAAATACAAATTCTGACTCAGTAGATCTGATTTGGTGGCCTGAGAACAAGTTCCCATAGTAAGTACCTTGAAAGCAAGAATATAGATTTCTTTTTTTTTAATATATTTTATTGCACTTTAGGTTCTGGGGTACATGTGCAGAACATGCAGGATTGTTGCATAGGTACATACATGGCAATGTGGTTTGCTGCCTCCATCCCCATTACCTATATCTGGTATTTCTCCCCTTGTTATCCCTCCCAAACTCCCTACCCCCCCACTGTCCCTCCTCTAGTTCCCCCCCCAAAAGACCCCAGTGTGTGTTGCTGCCTTCCCTGTTTCCATGTGTTCTCATTGTTCAACACCCGCCTATGAGTGAGAACATGCAGTGTTTGATATTCTGTTCTTGTGTCAGTTTGCTGAGAATGATGGTTTCCAGATCCATCCATGTCCCTACAAATGACACGAACTCATCATTTTTTATGACTCCATAGCATTCCGTGGTATATATGTGCCACATTTTCCTTATCCAGTCTATCAGACTGGTAAATTTGATAAAAAGTCAAAATCCATCAGTGTGCTGTATCAGGAAACCCATCTCACGTGTAAGGACACACATAGGCTCAAAATAAAGGGACGGAGGAAGATTTACCAAGCAAATGGAGAGCAAAAAAGAGCAGGAGTTGCAATCCTAGTCTCTGATAAAATAGACTTTAAACCAACAAAGATTAAAAGAGACAAAGAAGGACATTACATAATGGTAAAATGATCAGTGCAACAAGAAGAGCTAATGATCCTAAATATATACGCACCCAATACAGGAGCACCCAGATACATAAAGCAAGTTCTTAACAACCTACAAAGAGACTTAGACTCCCACACAATAATAGTGGGAGACTTTAACACTCCACTGTCAATATTAGACAGATGAACAAGATAGAAAATTAACAAGGATATCCAGGACTTGAACTCAGATCTGGACCAAGCAATCCTAATAGACATTTACAGAACTCTCCACCCCAAATCCACAGAATATACATTCTTCTCAGCACCACATCACACTTACTCAAAAATTGACCACGTAATTGGAAGTAAATCACTCCTCAGCAAATGCAAAAGGATGGAAATCATAACAAACAGTTTCTCAGACCACAGGGAGATCAAATTAGAACTCAGGATTAAGAAACTAACTCAGAACCACACAACTTCATGGAAACTGAAAAACTGGCTCTTGAATGCTGACTGAATAGAAGGCAGAAATAAAGATGTTCTTTGAAACCAATGAGAATGAAGACACAATGTACCAGAATCTCTGGGACACATTTAAAGCAGTGTCTAGAGGGAAATTCATAGCAATAAATGTACACATGAGAAGCAAGGAAAGATATAGACGATTTTTAAATTTTAAGTATCTGTTCTATATCCTGTCTTTATGATTGATCAGTTAGCTTTTCCTAAGTTTATTTTTTACTACTTTACTGAGTATTCTTTGCAGACTTGCAGGATAGAGCATAAAGACTCGACAGTAGCATGGAAATACCACAAAATATATTTTAAAGGCTGGTTGAAATACAGTTCTTCTGTATCTAGATGTATAGTCTTCGTCTAGTTGCATCAACTCCCTGAGACATAATTTTCTTTTAAGTAATTTGAAATATGTCATTATATACTCAATGGAGATGTATGAAAATAAATGAGATTACACATGTGAAAACTTTAGATACTTTAGAGCACTATAAACATTTTAGTTGTTGAAGTTATTACTATTATATCACTGAGTTATTGGACAACATTAATTATTATTCTGTGTTTTACACAGTGTTGTGGTGTATCTTGTATTCTCCTGATCACCATTTGAATCTTCTATCTTTCTTTTCAGTATTATAACTTGCCAGTCTGGAGTTGCAAGGTCTCTAATGTATATTCAATGATTCCTCCCAGAACCACAGAGCGAGGTATTGTGCAGAGACAAAAAAAAAACAAAACCATGAATTCTGAAATCATACATGTGGAGGTTGAGAATCTGAAATTTTGTTTCTTTAATGGTATCCATGACTGAATACCTCCTGCAAACGCCTTATGTACCATCAGGGGTACCCACAGACTTCTGATCTGGATTATCTTTCTTCCTAAATTTATTTTTACAGGTGATACCTACCCCACTTTCAAGACCCAAGTCCAATATACACTTCCATGAAGTTTTCCTGATCTGTGTCCCACCCACCCTTTCCACTACACAAACACACACAGCAGGAAGTGACTTTCTCTCTTTTGACAACTTACAATAAGATTCTCTTTGTAAGATCCTTTTTTATACAACTGGTCTATAATACAGATGGGAATTTCATTTTTAAATTTCCTTTTAAATAGTTAACTACATATCTGCCTGCCTTAAAATTTGCGTCCCCTGAAATACTTAGCACATTGCTTTGCGCATGCTGGGTACTCATTTAATTATTAAATTGAACAATTTATAATTTCTTAGATTTGTTGTCTTTACATTTTTAGTCATATACTCTCATTTATTGAAAATTTCAAGCTTCTTACTCAACACATTTATTTATGTAGAAATTTTACTTACACATATGCTTACTATATTATATTAACATAACATCCACATATAAAATATGCAAAAATTAAAAGTTTAAAGGCTATTTTGCAAGTTCTATTTTGCAAAATGAAAAACAGAAATGCTAATTTTTTTTCCCAAATGCACTCCTCAAAGTTTAGAATTCTCTGGTCTTAAAGAATACAAACAAAATAAATACTGACTTCTTTGCTATCTGAATGCATATCTAGTATCAGAATAATTTATTGACACATTATTCTGTGTGCTTACTCTTCAATTTTACTACTGAGTTTAGAAAACAGAAAAGAGAAAAATAATTCTGAACCAGGAGCTCTTCCTGTTTTCTGTAAGCTCTAAGTCCATTGAGAAGATAAAATTAGGTGCCATTGAGGAAGACAGAAGATAGCAGGGGAGAGGAAAGGGTTGGAGAAAGGAGAAAACAAGGAGAGAAAGAGAGAGTGCATTGGTACACTCCCGATGTAGAAAGAGTGGGAAAGGCAGCTTATCTCAAGATTACTAAGGAACTTAGTCCCATTCTTACTCTGTCAGATAGACAAGTTAGCAGGCTTTGGAAGGGGTGGTTGAATAGTGGAACCAATGTTCCTAAACGTGACAAAGATCTTCCTAAAGCTCACGTGGCATCCAAGCAGAGAATTTTTGGATTTCGTGAGACCACTCAGGGTTGGACCTGTGTATATCAGCAGTCTGATAATAGTCTGCCAGTTCTGGACACTAAACCATGCCCCCTAGTTCCAAAGGCTTTGATAGAAAAAAAGGAGCCCTAATAATAACTGAGATGAAATTTGGTGCCACCCAGGCTGGAGGCAATTGCAAAATCAGAAGAAAAATGATTTAAAACAAGGATGTGATTATTCTTGCACACCTGAGTATATGTACTCAGGTATTTATACCTGCTTCATGTTCTACCTTGAATCTACTACTTCTTTGCATAACTGTTTTGGTATCTTTTTTGATGTCTCTTCTTGATTCTCCCATTTCTAATTAGTAACATCTAGAATACTTCCTTTTATGCATTATGTTCTCAGTAAATGTGTTTAAGGGATTAATTCATTTATTAGAGATTATTACTCATCTTATAAATTATAGGTATTTATATCTGATTTTGTTTTTGTAATTAAACACCTAATTCATTTTTTTTTATCACAACTGCCAAACACCCAAAATCAAAGGTGTTAAAATTAAGAAGTGGTAACATTTCTAGAAAAAGTTAGAGTAAATCAGATGAAAATTTTAACATCAAAAATTAAAAATGATGGTGAAGGCCAACTCATGGTAACCATAAGTAGCAGGTGCTACCATACAAAGACTAAATGCCTAGTGGTTAAAGCAATTACTAAATAATTAACAAGGAAATGGAATTCTTTTTCATTATTATAAGGTAAGCTTTTTTCTGGCTAGAGAGGTTTTGATACGCTATCCATGCTACCAAATGTCTTTGCTAATAATAAGACTAAATGTATCTTTCAGTTTATCATTAAGTAAAATTGTCTTTCTAGTTGACATTATCACTAAAACAAAAACCCTTGATATTTCAATAGGAAGTGAGGATAGTTACATTATACTTTGAAAATATTTAAAATAACTTGATTATTGAATAATTACCTTCTATTTGAAGTTTTGCTCATTCACACAGGTAACTCCAACCTAACTCAGTAATTAAATCTTTCAACGCAACTTGGATCTGAATATACCCATTGCATATAATCAATGTATTGTTTAATATGTCAGTTTGCTCCAGGGTGCTTCACACAATTGCATCTTCCCATCTAGAATCTGGTTCTTCTGCTTCAGTAAACAATAGGGTTCTACTGAGACATCTTTTTTTTTTTATAATTTTTTTTATTTTTTTTCCCAGATAGAAGTTTTATTTTGTGCAAATCATTTGGCCCAGGCTTGTTTTGCTCAGGCATTCCTTATCAAGATATTTTTTATTGCATTTTAGGTTTTGGGGTACATGTGAAGAACATGCAAAATTGTTGCGTAGGTACACACATGGCAGTGTGATTTGCTGCCTTCCTCCCCATCACCTATATCTGGCATTTCTCCCCATGCTATCTCTCCCCAGCTCCCCACCCCCTGCTGTCCCTCCCTATTTCCCCCCAACAGACCCCAGTGTGTGATGCTCCCCTCCCTGTGTCCATGTGTTCTCGTTGTTCAACACCCACCTATGAGTGAGAACATGCGATGTTTGACTGAGACATCTTAAGAAGTCTGAAATGTTATGTCTCTGATGAAACACAATTACTAACTCCTATCTGCTTCCACAAGCCCACAGTCATTTAATCCTACTTAGATATTTAGTAGAAGTGAAATGGTGCAAATCCACACCTTGTCTACATCTATCACATTCTACTTGAGTTCTTGAACATCCTATAAGGCAGACACATCTTTTAGAAGTGTCTTATAGGAAAAATATGTAAAAGGCATACATATAGAAAGGATAGATACTAGTTTTAAGAAAAATAAGTATTTAGAAAGGAACTGTTGGATTACAGAGAATAATAAAAATAATAGAAATGGCAATCATCTCTTCCCCTTTCCTATCCTTCTGAAGGCAAGTTGTACCAGATTGGTGCCCTCCCTCTAGCAGTGTCTCCCCCAGTCTTGTTTACCACATCTTATGTTATTAAGGGAAAATAGAGAAGCAAGGAAGCATTCTCTAAGAGATTTTTGTATAGTTATTGTTCTCATATAAGCTAAGAATATTAGAATTTGTAGAAAGTCTTTTTTTATAATTAAGGCATAAGAAATTAACTAAGCTAAGTCACTCTTAATCAAACACCGCATGTTCTCACTCATAGGTGGGTGTTGAACAATGGGAACACATGGACACAGGGAGGGGGAGTATCACACACTGGGGTCTGTCGGGGGGAAAAAGGGGAGGGATAGTGGGGGGGTGGGGAGTTGGGGAGGGATAGCATGGGGAGAAATGCCAGATATAGGTGATGGGGAGGAAGGCATCAAATCACACTGCCATGTGTGTACCTATGCAACAATCTTCCATGTTCTTCACATGTACCCCCAAACCTAAAATGCAATTAAAAAAAAAAAGATAAAAAAAAAAAAATAAAAAGCTTAATAACCCATAATCTTTTACTATGTCTCATAAGGAATAGGGTGACAATTTAATTTTGTATTCTAATTTAATCTAATAAATTAGATTATCACTGCATTTCAAGCCATGGGATCTGACTGAATAACAAAAACATTCATGTTTTGAGGCTTGATTAGAAACCCAGTATATGAAGGAACTATTTATTACAAATTTTTCTAAAGCCAGATATTGTTCAGTCAATTAAATGTTGTGGGAAAACACTTCTTAAGTTCTTAATAACCTTTTTTCTTCAGTGGAGCTCAGTGTATTTTATCTGGTAATATTTTAACACAACATGTCTATGAATTACAATGAAAAAAATTCTAAACAAATTTAGAAAAATTGGTCAGGTTAAGGTTAAATTGGGTCAAAAATAAACCCCCAGAAGGGCAATGAACTTAAGCTAATAAGAACATTTCATTCATGGACCACTTGAACATGTACTGCAGAGGTCTATAGCTTAAAGAAAAATTTTAATTTCTTTGCCTTGAAGGAGTATGTTCAAACTAGTTCCATCCTGGTTGGTATGGGTATTGGAATTATATTCCTGGCTAGATACATGGCTAGTGGAGTTAGCCAGCAGTAGTTGTCATTGAGAAAGGCAACATATAAATCTGTTTCAAGGAGTCTAGTTATTTCAGTTACACATTTGCAGTTTACTGTATTTGCAGGTTCCTGGAGGAGCAGAACCTAACAGTCTACAACTAAGCTTGAATCAAATAATATGACAATAATCATGTAAATGATATGAAGAATAAATTGTTTTAGAGGTTAATTTAAAAATTTGTATTACCTGAAGTCTACCCCAAGCATTAAGCTGAGACCCAACATTGTTAGCCATTTACAATGATTAAAACTACATTGCTCTCCTTATTTATTACCTGGAATTCTTGTAAACAGCAACTATATCTCTTTGAGGATAGTGTACACAATGACATATTTTAAAACATGATATTTTATTCTTATTAAATATTCTACAGGCATTTTGAGGAATATATAGAACACAACATCTAGAGACTGTGCAATCTTGAAAGAATGCTTGCAATTTTCTAAGACTTTATGTAGCAATAACACTTTTGATATAAAACAAACACAGTATTATTATAGGAAATGGTCAGCATAATGTCTCAGTACCTGCCTTCATGAGCTTACAAAATTAAATAATACTTTTAAAATATAACTATGTGAAAAACAGTAGATGGCAAAACCTACAAATGACTTTGGGATCCTGGTTAGGAAGGTAAAAGGGAAGTGACACAGATAAAGATTCAAGAAAGAGCAAAAATTTAACCTCAGTCTAGAATAACTGGATAGAATTGAAATGGGTTTAAAAAAAATGAAGAACACTCTTATTAAAGGGAAAGAAATCTTCACAATTCTTATTTACTGTCTAGAAAAAAGTAAGAGGCTGAACAAGAAGCCCTAAAGTGTTTAGGAGGGGATGAGGAAATTACATTCCCTCTGCTGAAAACTACAAATTATTTTCTTCCAGGGAGGATGTGTGTCTTTTTATACTCTGCTTAGCAAGAAGGGAAGAATAGATAAATTTCATTAAAAATAAATGTAAAAAGATGCATCTATATCAAAGACATAATCAAGCATGGATCCAAAACATATTTGCTCTCTTTGAAACAAATGTTAAACAATTTACCTGTATAAGAAGGTGAAAAATTCTAGTCAACAGGTATCATTATGTGTGGGAGACAGCAGAGAAAACAGCAATACAAAATAACTAATATTTTTAAATGCCAGCAATGATTAAAGATCTTTAAAAGTTATTTTTAATAGATCTTCTACTTTCCTCTACAAACAATTCATTTTTTATAAAATGAGTAAGACTTATGAAAGCCATCACTGAAAATTAGAATATAGATGTTTTTACATTTTTCTGGCAAGTCATATATAGTGAATCAGTATCAGTTCATTCTTTTAGTGTTTGGAGTAAATCCTTAAATAAAGCAAAAAACCTTTAATTTTTATCACTTAAATGCTTAATGCATAGTTTAATTTTTAATGTGGACTTTTAGATGATGCCAAGTTTTATTAAGGTTGACACACCTCTACTAGAATTAGCACAAATTAATATAGAATTAATGGATTCCTTCTCTCAAATTCCTAATGTGAATAACATGCAGCATCCTCTCACACCAAGAAAGGAATACAAACCATTCAATGAGAATGAGATGTAAATAAGCATTACAGGCTGTTAAAACAGACAGTGTGTATCTGAAGGTTATACTTTTTGTACATTTTTAGTATAATGTAATATCAAAGCTTGAATAATTCATTTCTTTTTTTCTTTTCCCTTATATTCTTTTAAACCAACAGCATTAATGATAAATGGTATATGTCAAACTCTAATAACTAAAAAATCCCATGCCTTTATGAAACAGTTTCCTATATCCAGTGTCATTTGGATATATGCAAAGTATGTTGTACTCTTTGGATGGACTTTTAAAAAATATATGCCACATTAAAAGAAAGAGACAAAATTGATGTGTATATGATAAAAATCTGACCAGAAAGACCCTCTCATTGCATTTCTAATAGCTTGGCTTTAACTTGTATTTCTTTTCATGGTACATTTAAAGAAGTCTAACATCTATTCTCTGTCCCTGAGCAATAAGCATTACCTATTTTACTTTTTGTAAGTGAATTACTTTGAGGATTTCAGTTGAGTACTTTACCTAAACCCTACAGATAGATGCCATATAATTGTTGCCACATTCTTGATTATCATCAAGATACATTGCCGTGATAACTTGAAATCCTTGGCAAATTTAATGGACATTTTATATAGTGCATCTTGGCTTGAAAATGTCAAGCAAAAAAAGTCAGAGCAACACAGACTATATAGGCTCTCCACTGAATGTGAAGGGCTGCCTAAGACATGCAGCTCTGACTACCGAGTTTCTAATCACAAAGCTAAATGACTCCAGTGTTATCAAACTTATTTCTTCCAGGTACTCAAGTACCAAAATGACAAATCACAGGGGTGGCTGTTAGCCTGAAGACACTTCTGTTCTATTATTTAAAGTCTGTTTTTTTTTAATGTCTGAGATTTCTATGTGGAAAAAATAATGAACTTTAAGAAATGTCACTTTTACTAACAGAAATTATGGCTTGAACACCTGAATATGAATATTAAATACAAAAAAGTACATTTAAATAATGTTAAGGTTGTGACACAAACTGACAAAAGCAGCAAAATTCAAAGTTAAGGATGACACTCCACCTTAACTCACCCTGCTAAGAGGGGGAAAAGGGCAGCAGAGTGTACAGCTGGGAATGCTATGTTGGCCTTCATTCTCTGTCGCCTGATTGTGTCACATAGTGTTTTACTCTCCATATTATTTAATTGGTTTTTGGCATTTGATTTCCTGTCTTTTGCTTAAGAGAATTTTTGGTTCCCATTTATAAAATGTCATTTGGAAACCCACACATACTGATACTATACTTTTGGGGGGTGACTCTTGAGAGGGATCAACTCATTAGAGCTGGGGTGTGTGTGTGTGTGTGTGTGTGTGTGTGTGTGTGTGTGTGTTTGTGAAGGGGAGAGGGGCATTTATCAAACAGTGTGGGCATCTGTTATAAGAAGAATAATGAAAGCTAACAATTTTCAAGTGTTTGCTTTGTGCCAAGCAT
Organism: Ateles fusciceps; assembly: GCA_036589455.1. Taxonomy (NCBI): domain Eukaryota; kingdom Metazoa; phylum Chordata; class Mammalia; order Primates; family Atelidae; genus Ateles; species Ateles fusciceps. The sequence continues at coordinate 6,709,517 of JAZHEH010001266.1, read as the reverse complement.
TATTTTTTTTGTTTACAGGTATTAATTTCTTCAAACTTTATTTTTAAAAAAAGTCTATGAGGAAGTTACCACTGTCATCATCATAATCATTATACTCATTTTACAGATAGGAAATTTGAGGCACAGTGACCTTGCCCAAGATCAAAAAGCAAATAATTGCCAAGGTCAAGATTCTAGTCTGGGCTCTCAGACAATCAAGTTCTTAACCATCATGGCCAACAAAAATAAAAGTGACCAGGAATGTCACCAAAATTGAGTCAGTACACTCTTTACAACAGTTGGTACATGAGTATAGCCAATTAATATATTCTAGTATCAATCAAGCAGAAATTACATATTAAGCAACTATTATATGCAAAGCATCAGAGTATGTGCTTTGGATAAACGGAAGGAAGCAAGAAGAACTAACATTTATAAGAAACCTGATACATGCCGGACACTTCACTGAGTGCCATGCATATATCGCACCTAATTGTTTCAAAATCACACCAATATTTGTATTATAATTGTGGTTTTGAAAATGAATAAACTAAAGCTGAAAAAAGATTAAATAACTTGGCCAAGACCACACACAATTCCTGGTGTTGCTGTATATTAGCTTTGCAAATTTTTTCAAGATACCTGACTTCTCCGACACTTATTTTTTTTTTAATTTAATATAGAGATAGGAAAACAAATCTTGTTGTTATTGTGGTTCAATCAATCTTGCATTTTCTAAGAGAATCCTATTGCCAATCTATAAATTAACAAATATTTTCTTGAAGCCAATGATGTACCAACTAACTTTTCTTGGGATTGAACCTCTTAAGAATAAATTAATGCTGGTCATAATATATCAGATAAACTTGGTGAAAAAAGGTGATTAGTGGAATTTAGGTCTGTATCACTCCCACTTCTATTAATGTCTATCAAACAAGACAGATGTGACATAAAAACATCATATTATATTACTAAAAAGAATCCTGGAGGTTATCACAACCAAACTTATTTTTATTGGTGCATAAACTGAGTTTTTCCCACCATTATGTAGCCTGCCTGAACTAAACCACCAATTAATGCTAAGGTCTCTGATGCCCTATTGAACACATTTCTACTTCACCATTCTTTACTTTGTCATCAATTGTAGAAATTATCTTTGCTTTAGAAATGCTACACTGTCTCTTGATCATTTGCATCCACATCTATTGCGGCAAAGTTCCCTGACGTTAGTGACAGTGGTACCAAAAGATAGTATGGTGATTAAGAAATAAACACTCATTAAATTCAAGATAATTAGAATTTTTTAGCTCAGAAGGATACAAGTCTTTTTATTAAAGAAAAAAAGTGGTCCACACCATTTTTTTTCTTTAATAAAAATACTTGTATCCTGCTGAGCTAAAAATATATATATATTTAAAAAAAAAGAAAAAAACTGGTATATATAACATAAAGACTTTCCATCCATGGTCAATTCTCACTCCTGCCAACTAATGAAGGGAAATGAGGATAGATGACTAGACAGGTAAATCAAAAGTCACTGATGATCATAATTTATTAACTGGTAATTCTGTTTGCCACCACCTCCGGATCCAGGCTCCAGCCTTTTCTGCCCTGTTTACGACAGTGGGCTGACCCATGCAGACACAGAATGGGTGTGGAGGTGTTTTTCTGTGCCTCTCCTTCAGCAGCACTTTCATCCCTTCGTGTTTTCTCTCCTACTGAATAGCAGTACAGCTCCTGGCTCTAGGTTGTCCTGGCCTCCAGGAGCTTTATTTTCTCCCGTGGCTTTTTCTGGCCTGAGAGTGATAGAGTAGATAGTATTATTTTTGACCCATATCCAGGGCACCTCATTATAAATGAAACTCATCTCCTGACACATTGAACGTAGACATGGCTATGTGACCAACTTGGCCAGTGAAGAGAAAAACAATTTGTGTCACTTCTCAGGAGAAATTTTAAAGCCAGCCTCCACCATGTTCTTATTTTCTACTGTCATAACTAGCAATGTTCTTAATAAAAGCTGCGTCATCTAGTCTGGGTCCTGGAAAGAAGACAACAGAGAGCAGAACCACAGCTGACCCACAATAACATGTTCAAAATAGAGCATTAGCTAGAAATAAATGTTCTTAATTCATTTATTTGGAGTTTTCATTAGCATTGCATAGCCTACCTCAGTGGTTTTTAATTTTTAGCATCAAGAATCAACTAGAATGCTCACTAGTCCCATATGCAGAGTTTATGATTCAGTGAGTCCAAAGTAAAAACTGAGAAACTTCATTCCTGACAGATGATACTGATGCTGCTGGTCCAGGGGCCAGACTCTGAAAATCACTGTCGTAGTTGCTTCAGACTGATACAAGTGGGAAGATTCCATGCTATTAGTCTCACGTAGCCTCCATTGCCTTCTTTTGCTTCTTTAACACTGCCCAGGCCTCTCTACAGAGAGATTTTTGTTAGATTCTCTTCAGTTGAAACCATCCAGGTGGAAATTCTCCTTCATGCTAGCAACCTGACACCTTATAATAAAGTTGCTATTGACATTGTCCAAAAACTATAAACATGTATTATTTCTTATGATCCACACAATCACCTTGAAAGTTGATAGGAAACATATAACTTAGTAAATGAGCAAAAAGTTTCAGATAGACTGTGACTGGCCCCTCTGGGTGGCTAATTCACTTCAAATCTTAGAGTGAATTTAGGTAGCTTCTACTTCATATTCTTCTTATAACAGGCTATAGACAGTGTTGTAATATACTGTATGAGTTTCCTTTTGTGCTTCCTCTTAATAGTGCATTTCTAATTTCATTTTACTTTTAAAAGGTTAGAGACTAGTTTCAATCCCCAGAGGGAGCAAATATCATACTCTAAGCTTCCTTAGAAATGTATAAAATAACTTATGTTCTTGGGACAAACTTAACTTGACCAACAGTAAACTCAGCAAAGAATGTGCAAGGCATGTAGCCATAGGATTTAACCATACCTAAATTAGTTTTGGTCCCTGATCACCACAAACTAAGCATCAGGAAAATTCAGGAGGGTACTTGATATTGAATTCACAGTTTTAATTACCAGAACAATAATCTTGAAGTTTTTCCATCAGGACCACTATTCACATATATGAATACAATAAATTATGTTCTTGAAAAAGAAATCTTAAACATTTCACTTTCATGAGGAAAAAATGTAAAGATGGATAAGCTTACTGGATGTGTTTTATACTTTATTTTTATTCAAGTTTTTTTTTAATTCAAGTTTCAGTATCAAACACTCAGGCTTATTGTTAGGCAAGTGTAAATGTATTTAAAAAGGTTTCCATTGAATGGAAGATAATCTAAATGTTAGTCGACAATAAATTATGATACTTCCATTTAATGGATTGCACACTATATATTTAACTGAAAGAGCATATTGCAAAACAGCATGTACTATGGGAGTTAAGTTTTTCAAATACGTATGTACATGTGTATAAAGAAGTGGATACATGCACAATTATACAGTAAATTTTTGGAAAAAATTCTAGTATATTTAGCAAAAGGTAAATGATGGTCATCTTAGGATGAGTAGTATAGATGGTATTCATTTTCTATATTATATTTACATATTTTTGGATTTTGCAAATTTCTGGAAAATGTAGGTAAATTTCTGAATTTACAAATTTTCTACATTTTTGGCAAGAAACAGACATTGCCTTTAGTACCTGTATGACAGATCAAGTATAATAATGGTATTTCAAAAAAATAATAATAATAATGAAAGAAAAAGAGGCACATGTTACAAGGAGCTCAAAGTAGACCTGCAAGAATATATGGTGGTTCACAAGTTTAGAGAGTAGTCTAAAATAATAAAAAATAAAAACAAATAGCATAAATAATTTAATATTAATTAGGTTATTTTATGATAAAAATTGTTAACAAACTAGATATAGATATAATGTACCTCATAATAGAGACCATGCATGACAAACTCACAGCTAGTAACATGGTGGAAAATTGAAAGCTTTTTATCTAAAATCAAGAGTAAGCAAGCATGCCCACTCTCACCACTCCTTTTCAACATTTATTACTTTTTGAATACTTAGAAATTCTTTTACAGTGTGGAGATTTTGTAAAATACAAAAAAGTAAAATTTAAATTACTATTAGAATTGTGTTTTGTGTTTAGGAATATACTTTTAATTAATGTTTGTAAATTAATCTACCAGACTAAAAGACATAATTACAAAATTTAGGCATTTACATTTGAACAAATGTTCTTTCTGAAAATATTTAAAAATATATGTTGGAAAAAAGATGCTACCTGCGTCATTGATAAACTAGAATTAGAGGAAAGGATTAGAAATATAGAGAATTACATCTGCAGAACACCAGAGGAAGAGGTAACTTGGGTATTTCTTGAACAGTCCTGTTGGTTATTGACAAACTCTCAGATTAAAAAAAAAAGTAAAGTCAAGAGAAAGGAGTCAATATGTAAAATCTGTCTTTTACTTAGAGTTTAGGTTTACTATTTTACCTAAGGAGGGCCAAAAGCTGCCATTGCTCAGTCAGTGAAAGAGGTAGGAAGTATCCATCAGGGAACAAAAGCAAAGCAAGGAGCAGAGAACTTCTAAATAAGACTCGGAGCTTTCTGTGTTTTGCTGTGTGATAAGTTCCCTTCTAGGGTGCTGAATGGAAGCAACTGGCTTGCTTCAGCAGAAGGATTATCAGTAGTAGACACAGCTGTGCAGGTCTGGCACACAGTGGTTTGGTTTGGTTTGGTATGGTTTGGTTTTCTCAATTTGCCAGCCCTCTAACCTCCCTCACCCAACAGCTGTTGCTCAGAGTCCTCTAATACTCCTCAGAGAACACAAGAACTAAGCCTGGAGCCTGCCTCTACCACCCTTACCCTCAAGGGTGACCTGCCATCACAGATAGTAAGATTATTTTCTCTTTGCTGTTTTGAAACAACGTTTGGAAAAAATTTGAGAAAGTGTACATAGTAAGAAAACTTTGATCTCCGCTTATATGAAACCCATGTCTACTGCTGCCTTTTGAAATCTTGGTGTTCATTGTGATTCATACAAGCTAGTACAATATTGGAGGAAGTATCTTCTCCACACGTTAAGAAGGAAGAATGTTGGTTTCAGAATCCTACAGCATTTATTTCGATGTCAGGTATGGCATGATATTAAAAAGCACAACTCAAAACAAGCAATGAATACCAAAATAATGTTTTAACAATACAAAGACTTAATTTGTGAATAATTTCATATCTCTAGGATTTGACTAAATAGAAAACAATAAAACAACTGAGTTAAAGCTAGATTTTTCTATCTGGTAAACCACTCAATTTGTTCATCGATAATAATAATAAAATATCAGGTTGGTGAATATTTGTCATCAAATGAGTTGGAAATATTTTTCTTTGATTATTTGATCTACTCATTCATTTGGTTTGCAAATATTTATTGACTACCTGCTATGTGTCAGCAAGGTTCTAGGTGCCCCAGACACAATAATAATCAGAAGGTACCAAAACCCAAACAAAAATACAAAAACCCTTGGCCTCACTGAATTCGAATTCCAGCATGGGAGGCTTATCATAAACAATGGACATAATAAATATCAGGATTTTAGAAAATGATAAATGCTATGAACAAAAATAAATTTAAATAATTGAGAAACTGATATTTGATTAATGACTTTAAAGAGGTGAGGAAGTTAGCCATATGCTATTTGTTTTTATAAATTATTGGGGTACAGGTGGTATTTGGTTACATGAGTAAGTTGTTTAGTGGTGATTTATGAGATCCTACTGCACCCACCTCCCAAGCAGAATACACTACACCATATTTGTTGCCTTTTATCCCTCACTGAGATTTAAGTCCTTAATCCATCTTGAGTTTATTTTTGTATAAGGTGAGGGATGAAGATCCAGTTTCATTCACATACATGTGGCTAGTCAACAGTACCATTTGTTGAAAAGCGTGTCCTTTCATTACTTTATGTTTTTGTTTGCTTTGTTGAAGATCAGTTGGTTGTAAGTATTTGGGTTTATTTCTGGGTTCTTTATTCTGTTCCATTGGTCTATGTGCCTATTTTTACACCAGTACCATGCTGTTTTGGCAACTATGGCCCTGTACTCTAGTTTGAAATCAGTCGTGGTGATGCCTTCAGATTTGCACTTTTTGCTTAATTTTGCTTTGGTTATGAGGTCTCCTTTTTGGTTCTATATGAATTTTAGAATTGTTTTTTCTAACTCCGTGCATTTTGATGGGAATTGTGTTGAATTCATAGATTGCTTTTGGCATTATGGTCATTTTCACAATATTGATTCTACCCATCCATAAGCATGGGATGTATTTCCATTTGTTTGTGTCATCTATGATTTCTTTCAGCAGCGTTTTGTAGTTTTTCCTTGTAGAGGTTTTTTTGATGCCTTTGTTAGGTATATTCCTAAATATTTTTTTTTCAGCTATTGTACAAGGCATAGAATTCTTGATTTGATTCTCTGCTTGGCCACTGTTGGTGTATAGAAGAGCTACTAATTTGTGTACATTAATCTGGAAACTTTGCTGAATTCTTTTATCAGTTCTAGAAGCTTTCTGTAGGAGTCCTTAGGATTTTCGAGGTAAACAAACATATCATCAGCAAGCTGGGACAGTTTGACTTCCTCTTTACTGATTTGGATGCTCTTTATTGCTTTCTCTTGTCTGATTGCTCTAGCTAGGATGTCCAGTACTATGTTGAACAGGAGTGGTGAGACTGGGCATCCTTGTCTTGTTTGTGTTCTCAGAGGGAATGCTTTCAACTTTTCCCCATTCAGTATAATGTTGGCCATGGGTTTGTCATAGATGGCTTTTATTACATTGAGGTATGCCCCTTATATGCTGATTTTGCTGAGAGTTTTAATCATAAATGGATGCTGGATTTTGTCTAATGCTTTTTCTGCATCTATTGAGATGATCATGTGATTTTTGTTGTTAATTCTGTTTATGTGGTGTATTACATTTATTGACTTGCATATGTTAAACCATCCCTGAATTCCTGGTATGAAACCCACTAGATCACGGTGGATTATCTTTTTGATAGTTTGTTGGATTCGGTTAGCTAGTATTTTGTTAAGGATTTTAGTATCTGTGTTCATCAAGGATATTGTTCTGTAGTTTTCTGTCTTGGTTGTTTCCTTTCCTGGTTTTAGTCTTAAGGTGATGCTGGCTTCATAGAATGAAGTAGGGAGGGGTTCCTTCCTTCTCTATCTTGGGAATAGTGTCAAAAAAAATTGATACCAATTCTTCTTTGAATGTCTGGTAGAATTCCACTGTGAATCCGTCTGGTCCTGGACTTTTTCTGGTTGTTGGAAATTTTTAAATTATTGTTTCAATCTCACTGCTTGATATTGGTCTGTTCAGGATATCTAATTCTTCTTGATTTAAGCTAAAAGAGTTGTATTTTCTCAGGAATTTATCCATCTCTTCTAGGTTTTCTAGTTTATGTGCGTAAAGGTGTTCATAGTAACCTTGAATAATCTTTTATATTTCAGTGGTGTCAGTTGTAACATCTCCTGTTTCATTTCTCAGTGGGTTTATTTGGATTTTCTCTCTTCCTTTCTTGGTTAATCTTGCTAATGATCTAACAATTTTATTTATCTTTTCAAAAAACCAGCTTTTGGTTTCATTTGTCTTTTGTATTTGTTTGTTTCAATTTCATTTAGTTCTGTCTGATCTTGGTTATTTCCTTTCTTCTACTGGGTTTGGATTTGGTTTGCTCTTGTTTCTCTACTTCCTTGCAGTGTGACTTTATGTTGTCTGTTTGTGCTCTTTCAGACTTTTTAATGTAGGTGTTTTAGGCTATGCGCATTCCTCTTAGCACTGCCTTAGCTGTATCCCAGAGGTTTTGATATGCTGTGTCATTATTGTTATTCAGTTTGAAGAATTTTTTAATTTCTATCTTGATTTCGTTTTTGACCCAATGCTCATTCAGGAACAGGTTATTTAATTTTTATGTATTTGTGTGGTTTTGAAAGTTCCTTTTGGAGTTGATTTCCAGTTTTATTCCACTGTGGTCTGAGAGAGTACTTTATATAATTTCAATTTTCCTAAATTTATTAAGCCACATTTTATGGCCTATCATATGGTCTATCTTGGAGAAAGTTCCATGCACTGTTGAATAAAATGTGTATTCTGTGGTTATTGGATAAAATGTTCTGTATATAGCTGTTAAGTCCATTTGTTCCAGGGTATAGTTTAAATCCACTGTTTCTTTGTTGACTTTCTGTCTTGATGACCTGCCTAGTATTGTCAGTGGAGTACTGAAGTCCCCCACTATTATTGTGTTGCTGTGTATCTCATTTCTTATGTCTATTAGTAATTGAATTACAAATTTGGGAGTTCCAGTGTTAGGTGCATATATGTTTAAGATTCTGATTTTTCCTGTTGGACAAGGACTATTACCATTATATAATGTCCCTCTTTATCTCTTTTAACTGCTGTTGCTTTAAAGTTTGTTTTGTCTGATATAAGAATAACTATCCCTGCTTGCTTTTGGTGCCCATTTGCATCAAATGCCTTTTTTCACCCCTTTTCTTAAGTTTATGTGAGTCCATATGTCTTACGTGAGTCTCCCAAAGGCAGCAGATAGTAGGTTGGTGAGTTCTTATCCATTCTATTGTCTGTATCTTTTAAGTGGAGCATTTAGTCCATTTATATCCAATGTCAATATTGAAATGTGAGATACCACATTCATTGTGCTCTTTGTTGCCTGTGTACTTTGTTTTGTGTTTTGTTTTTGCTTTTTAACACGTATTTTTGTTTCATAGGTCCTGTGTGATTTATACTTTAAACAGGTTCTGTTTTGATGTGTTTCCAGGATGTGTTTCAAGATGTAGAGCTCCTTTCAACAGTTCTTATAGTGGTGGCTTGGTAATGGCAAACTGTCTCAGCATTTGTCTGTCTGAAAACAACTGTATCTTTCCTTCATATATGATGCTTAGTTTCTATGGATACACAATTTTTAGCGATAATTGTTTTGTTTGAGGAGGCTGAAGATAAGGCCCCAATCCCTTCTAGCTTGTAGGGTTTCTACTGAGATATCTGCTGTTAATCTGATAGGTTTTCCTTTATAGGTTTCCTGGTGCTTCTGTCTCATAGCTCTTAAAATGATTTCCTTTTACTTAACTTTGGATAGCCTAATGATAAAAGCCTACACGAAGATCTTTTTTGTGATTGAATATTCCAGGTGTTCTTTGTGCTTCTTGTATTTGGATGTCTAGGTATCTAGCAAGGCCAGGGAAGTTTTCATCAATTATTCCTGAGTATGTTTTCCAAGCTTTTAGAATTTTCTTCTTCCTCAGGAACACAAATTACTCTTAGGTTTTGTCATTTAACATAATCCCAGACTTATTGGAGGTTTTGTTTATATTTTCTTATTCTTTTTTCTTTGTCTTTGTTGGATTGGATTAATTTGAAGACCTTATCTTTGAGCTCTGACATTCTTTATTCTACTTGTTCAGTTCTATTGCTAGAATTTCCAGAGCATTTAACATTTCTAAAAGTGTGTCCAAAGTTTCCTGAATTTTGGATTGTTTTTTCTTTAAGCTATTTATTTCCTTGAATATTTCTTCCTTCACTTCTTATATCATTTTTTGGATTTCCTTGCGTTGGGCTTCACCTTTCACTGGTCCCTCCCTGATTCACTTAATAACTAACCTCCAGAATTCTTTTCAGGTAAATCATGGATTTCTTCTTAGTTTGGATCCATTGGTGGTGAACTAGGATGATTTTGGGGGGGGTGTTGACAAGCTTTGTTTTGTCTCATTGTTAGGGTCAGTTTTCTGGTTTCTTCTCATTCTGTCAAAGGGAAGGTCTAAGGTTAAAGGCTGTTGTACAGATGTTTTTGTCCCATAGGGTGTTCCCTTGATGTAGTACTCTCCCCTTTTCCTATGGATGTGACTTCCTGTGAGCTGAACTGCTGTGATTGTTTTTCTTATGGGTCTAGCCACCCAGCAAGTTTATCTGGTTCTGGGCTGCTACTAGGTGTTGTCTACACAGAGTTCTGTGATGTGAACCATCTATGCATGGGTCTCTCACCTGTGGATACCAGTGCCTGTTCCAGTGGAGGTGGCAGAGGGTGCAATGGACTCTGTGAGAGTTCTTAGCTTTGGTGGTTTAATACTCTGTTTTTGTGCTGGTTGGCTTTCTGCCAGGAGGTGATGCTTTCCAGAAAGCATCAGCTGTAGTAAAGTAGAGAAGCCCTGGTGATGGGCGGGCCCTAGAGTTCTCATGATTATATGTCCTTTGTCTTCTGCTACCAGCATAGGTAGGGAAGGACCATCCGGTGGGGCAGGGCTAGGCGCGTCTGAGCTCAGACTCCCCTTGGGCGGATCTTGCTGCTGCTGAGAGGCATAGGGGTGAGATTCCCAGGTCATTGGAGTTGTATACCTAGGAGGATTATGGCTGCCTCTGCTGAGTCATGCAAGTTGTCAGGGAAGTGGGGGAAAGCTGGCAGTCACAGGTCTCACCCAGCTCCCATGCAAATTGAAGGAGAAGTCTCACTCCCACTGTGTCCCTCACAACAGCCCCAAGTCTGTTTCCAGGCGGAGGGCAAGTCAGCCTTGAAAACTTGCCCAGGACTTTCCACCTCCCAGCTGTGAAAGAAAAGGGCTTTCGTTCTTCCTCCGCCTGTGAAGTCTGCAAGCTGGATTCACGCCCTCCCCCCGAGTTCTGGCCAGGATGCTTCTCGCCCTGCTCAAATTGTTACAAAGTTCAACTAGGGAGGTCCTTCTCCCCATGGAGTTTTACCACCTGCTCCACTGGCCTCCCTCCTGATGGATCCCTGTGGTGTCAGGCAGGAATGGGCTGCTTAGGTATTCAGTGTGCTCCCAGGCCCTCCCTGCTGCTTCTTCTGCCCCTGTATTTCACTTGGTTGAGCTCTAACTTGACTCAGCTCCAGGTAAAGTCAGGAACTTCTCCAGCAAACAGACCTTCAGCTTCTCCAGTGGGGGGGGTGTGATTGGGAGAGGAGGGTTTCCCTTTCCACTTCCACAGTTGGGCACTCACAGTACTTGAGATGTCTCCCGGGTCCTGCAGAAGCAGTCTGTTTCCTTAAGAGGGTCTGTAGTCTTCTCAGGATTGCTGGTTTGTTCTTGCAGTGGATCTGGAGCTAAAATTCACAGTGCAAGTGTCTGCATGCTGCTCTGTCTGGAGCTGCAATCTAGTCCTGCCTCCCATCTGCCATGATCCCAAGGTCACCACCATCTGCTATTTTAGAAGACATTTTATTCAGAGAGAATAGGAGGCACAGAGGCCAGTGTAGATAAAGATGAGTAAGAGGAAGAGCGGTAGGAGAAAAGAAGGAATGAGGGTCAGGATATGTGAGCTCTTGTTGAACAGGTTGAGGACATGGGCCTTTTTTTTCTGAAATAGGAGCGATGTGAAGGTTGTTTTGTAAGGGTCCTTTAGCTGTAAAATCCCTAGGGGCATGGGAATATCAGCAGAAACATGGAGACCAGTTATGAGGGTCTTGCAATAATTTGTTTGAAATAATGGGTACCCTGCCACCAGGATTAAGGTAATTTAAAATATTTTTTGCTGAATGAAAATTTTTTGGTCAAATTTTTAAGCAGCATTATAACACGATTGTCAATTAAAATTCCTACCATGGAAGTCCTCAGAAAAGGGCAAGTTGGAGATGTAGGCCAGTACCTGAAATGGAAGCTAGAAGCTTACTAACAATTTAGATCCTATGAGTATACTGGTTAATGTTTCAAATTGTGTAGTCAGAGCCTTCTAAATAAGAAACCAAAGAAAAAGCTATTGCAAGCCTATTTTGGTTACAAGGAGACAATTATAATGAATGGAAATCTCTACCTGGATCATTTGCTATGGCTGTCCATGTACAACACAGAGAGTTTCTGCCATGTGGAACATCTGTAACTCGTACTAGACACAGGAAGTTAGGGTGTGAGAGAGGTCTGAATCAAGATAAAGAGGCTACTGCAGCCCTACCTTTCTCAGTTTGTTTCATAAAATAAAAATCGTGAGAGAAATGAACAGTCGTTTCCGAAAAAAAAAATTCCTCGAAAATGGTGCCTTCGACAAATTTAAATAAGTTTATTTCCATCAAAGCTTGTCAGAACCTTTAATATGTTAATTTTCAACACAAAAATTCAAGAGTGTAATATTAATATAATATGCTCAATTTCCCAATGTTATTTGACAGTGTTACAGTAAATTTTTTTCATTCTCCTTTATATCTTTCACCATCCTAGCACCTAGCATAGTGCTTTGAGTAGAAAATAAGAGAGTAAATAAATCCATCTTTCTAATTCTACAAATAACTTATTTTCTAATGAAGACTGCAAAGGTGCATGGCTCAACCCTAATATCTAAAACATCACAGAAAAGCAGCATCTTCAAATTTACAATAAGAGAAATAGTGACTGTAATTACAATGCTTTCTCTATCTGTAAAGATTCTGAATTGTGTAATTTACAAAATCATTTTCAGTAGTCTATACTAAATAATAGCTAGATATCCATATATGTATATGTCTGTATACATATCCACACAGTCTTACAATTGTAACACAACCTTTAGAAATGTGAGCTTAACTTCAAGTAATGGTTGCTTTAACATGTCATTCTTCTAAATAATAAGTACCTGAAACAATCAGTATACTTTCCTTTTGTCATTTCCTAAGCAAGGTAAATTGAGTAAGAATTTAACCCAATGTGATGCTAAGTCAAAATCAATGTTTTATTTATCTACTCCTAATAAGTATAAAGACAGAATGTGAGTTAACTAGGTATTAATCTATTTTATAACACATTTACAATAAGTAACCTGAAATTCTTACTTGTATACATTCTCAGACCATTAAGTAGTTTTGTTTCAAATATCTAAATAACTATAGGTATCATCAAAAATCTTTGAACCAGTCATTTAGAAGCTTTTGTATTGAGTGTTGTCTTTGTACATGCACATATGAATGCATGCACACACTATAAATGTAGGGTTTTCTTTCTGAATGTCCTGTCTCCGCTATGAATTGAAATGAATTGATAGTGAAATTTTATTTTTAAAATTGTATATTTTATACATAGGAAACATTTTCCTATGTATAAAATAACAGCAAACATTATTTCACCTACTCTGTCGGGTTCATTCTACAATGAATAGTAAAATAACTTTTACTACGTAATTAGAAATAGGTTATTTTCAAAAAGAATTTTTAATTAAAAACATCTAGGAAAAAACTAGCCTTCTAAAAAGAAGAAGAACTTTTAAAAGTTTTAGAAGCTCTAACCAGCTCATCTGGTCAATATAATGGTCACAGCTGATCATAGCTATCCCCCGGAAAGGCTCCTGGAAACTCCTCCTCTGAGACCCTGCCCCTTTCCCAGTGGGGCAGGGGCATCTTCCTGTAATACACAGGGGCTGTGCTATATTGCATCAATTGGTGTCTTAGTCTATTCATTCTTCTATGAAAAAAATTTCATAAATTGTGTGACTTATAAACAACAGATACTTATTTTTCACGGCTCTAGAGTCTAGGGGACCCAAAATCAAGGTGCCAGCAAATTCTGTATCTTCTGAGGGCCTGCTTTCTGGTTCATAGACAGCACTTTCTTGCTGTGTCCTCGTGTGGTATAAGAGGCTAGGGGTCTCTCTTGGGCATCCCTATCTCCTAATACCATCACTTTGTGGAGGTAGGATTTTGACATCTGAATTTTGGGAGGACACAAATGCTCAGACCACAGCAATGGGAGAGACAGTCAGATAGGTTTGAATGTGTGCACAAAGAAAAAGCAATGACTATTTTGATATTTATGATACTTATTAATATAGTAGACAGTATTTGGCATATTGTGGGTTTAGATATGAAATTTAATAACTTTTTAAGTCACCTATAATCATAATTCCCCAAACTCCTTAAGGTTAAAAAAAATTAATAGAGGAAAAAAGAAACGAAAGGCTTTATTTTCTTTTTCTCTGATTTTGAACAGATGCACTTCAGAAAAATGGTGGTGGTGTCCTTTTGGTAAATCAGAATGTCAGCTGAGTATTTTTAAAAGTAAAAAAAAAAAATAAAATAAAATCCTGGACTTTCTCTGAAAGGTTAAAATGGTTTAAGTAAATTTAGTCAAAGTAAATGACATCTAGTGAAGAATACAAGGAAACTATATTTATTTATAAATGCTTTTACTTAAATTCTAAACAAGCAATTTACTAAGCTATAATTTCAAGAGATTGTGATATGATTCTGACAAAGAATATCAAGAATTTTAAATGGTAAAGAAGTGATGGGTGGACAAAAGAATACAGGTTGATAAAAAGATTAATCTACAGTCCCAGGCATCTTAATGTTACAATCTATGGTTATGAGTAATCATTTGGAAACAAAAACTCCTCTAAGTGGCTCTTGTCCTTTTCCTGCCCTCACAGTACCTAACCAGCTGTAGCTGACATCAATGCAGGAAGTAGCCACATTTCTGCAAATCAGAGGCAGTTAAGAGAGATATACATTGTCAGCCATTAAACCAGCTTCTGATGTAGTATCAGGTACAAGCTTTATCACTCAACACATATATGAGGTTAGTTTAGTCATAGTGTTAAAGAATTCTTTCATTTAGCAGATACTGACGTTTAACCAAATAAAGTAAAATGAAAATGAAATGCAATAAGGTAAAATAACAATATAAGTACGTTATTAAGAATTAACACTGAAATCATCCAAACCAATTTGTCCCCAAACATGCCTGACATCAGGTTGACATGGTTATCAAGGCCACAAACAGCAGAGGTCTGGTCTGGTGTAGGTCAAATACTGATAACTATTGAGCATTTGTTTTAACATAAGTTTGATTCCTTGGTTATATTTCCATATTTATTTAATCCTTAGCAAAACATGCTTTGCCTTTGTATGTCATCTTAACAGTAGTCAAGTTCAGATATTCAGGATACTTGGAAATTTCTGTGTACTGTAAAAGATGAATTGTTCTATCTCTCTTGTGTGGTCATGTACTAGCACCAGAGTCACCCTCTTCATTCCTCAATCACTTAGACACTAGGCTCATTGCCATTCTCCCCGGCATTACTCTGCTTGGTCTGAGTAATGTCAGTGTCCACATCAACAACTCTGTCAACAATCAGGTCCGTCATTCCTTTACTTCCATTCCTAGGCCTGTCTTCCATCCTCCTCTAGTGACTCAGATTCATGGGCATACCCTAGGGGCTGGCAAACTATCCCCCACAGGCCAGCTACTTGTTTGTTTTGTTTGGTTTTGTTTTTTAACAGACATTATTTTTAGAGTAGTTTTAGATTCACAGCAAAATTGAGCAAAAGGTATAGAAATTTCTTCTATACTCCCCCACCCCCCATCTATACATTTGTTATAATGATGAGCCTACATTGATACATCATTATCACCCCAAACCATGGTTTACATTAAGGTTTATTCTTCCTGTTGTACATTTTATGGGATTGGAAAAATATATAATGACATGTATTCACCATTATAGTATCATACAGAGCAGTTTCATGTCCCTAAAATTGCTTTGTGCTCTACCCATTCTTCCCTCCCTCCCCCACTAACCCCGGGCAACCACTGATCTTTCTATTGTCTCCACAGTTTTGCCTTTCCCAGAATGTCATAGATTTGGAATTGTACTGTAGGCAGCCTTTCCAGGTTGGTTAATTTTTTTTTTTTACTTAGTAATATGCATTTAAGTTTGCTCCATGTCTTATTATGGCTTCATAAGTCATTTCTTTTTATTACTAAGTAAAAACTTTGTCTGGATGTATCACAGTTTATTTATCCACTCACCTACTGAAGGATATCTTGGTTACTTCTAACTTTTGACAATTATGAATAAAACTATGATGGACATAAGTTTTTTTACTCTTTTGGGTAAATACTAAGAAATGTGCTATGAACTGCATATTGGTGTTCTTCCAAAGCTTATATGATGAAACCGAAACCTCCAAAGTGATGGCTTAGAAGGTGGGACCTTTGGGAGGTGATTAGGTCATGAGAACAGAGCCCTCTTGAATGGGATTGATGCCCTTACAAAAGACTCTCCAGAGAACTCCTTTGGCCCTTCCGCCATGTGAGGACATATAAAGACAGCCACCAATGAACCAAAAAGCAGAACCTCACCAGACACAGAATCTGCCGGTGCCTTGATCTTGAGCTTCCCAGCCTCCCAAACTATAAGAAATTAATTTCTATTGTGTATAAGCCACATATTCATGATATTGTTGTTATAGTAACCTGAATAAACTAAGACAGAGTATGACTGATAGACTGGATAATAAGAGTATGTTTAGTTTTGTAGGAAACTGCCAGTCTGTCTTCCAAAATGACTGTACCATTTTACATTAACACTAGCAATAGAGTTCCTGATGCTCTACATTCTTGCCAGCATTTGGTGGTGTTGGTGTTCTGGACTTCAACCAATCTAATAGTTGTGTACTCATATTTCATTGTCATTTTAATTTCCATTTCCGTAATGACATATGATATTGAATATGTTCTCATATTTTTATTACCCATCTGTATATCTTCTTTGGTGACATATCTGTTAATATCTTTGGTCTATTTCTTAACTGAGGTGTTCATTTTCTTATTGCTGAGTTGTAAGGATTTTTATGTATATTTTGGATAACAGTCTTTTATCAGAAATGCACTCTGAGAATATTTCCTCCCAGTCTGTTGTTTATCTTTTCATTCTCTTGACAGTGACTTTTCCAGAGCAGACATTTTTATATATAATGAAGTCTAAATTATCAAGTATTTCTTTCATGTACCATGAATTTGATGTTGTATCTAAAAAGTCATTACCATACCCAAGGTCATTTAGATGTTTTTCTTTATTATCTTTTAAGAGTTTTGCATTTTACATGTAGGTCTATGAGACATCTAGATTTATTTGGAGGAAAAGTAAGGTGAGGGTCTAGATTTTTTTTTTCACATGTTACTGTCCAGTTGTTTCAGCACCATTTGCTGAAAAGACTATATTCTCTCCATTGTATTGCCTTTGCTGTTTTATCAAAAGTCAATTAACTATATTTATGTGAGTCTATTTCTGGGCTCTCTGTTCCATCGATCAGTCTGTTCTTTGACCAGTACCACACTGTCATACTTACTGCTGTTTTACAGTAAGTTTTAAGGTTTGGTAGTGTTCGTTCTCTGACTTTCCTGTTTTTCTTCAAAATTGTGTTGACTTCTCTGGGTCTTTTGCCTCTCCACATAAACTTTTGAGTCAGTTTATTGATACCTACATAATATGGTGCTTGGATTTTGATTGTGATTGCATTGAAACTACAGATCAAATTGGGAGGAATGGACCTCTTGGCAACATTGAGTCTTCCTATCCATGAACATAGCATTTCTCTCCATTTGTTTTGTTTTTCTTTGATTTCTTTCATCAGAATTTTGTAGTTGTTTTAGTACAGATCTTATACAAATTTCTTCGATTTCTACCTAGGTATTTTATTTGGGGGGTGGTGCTAATGTAAATGGCATTGTGTTTTTAATGTCAAATTCCACTCATTCATTGCTGGTATATGGAAAAGTGAGTGGACTTTGTATATTAACCTTGTAATCCTGAAATCTTGCTATAATTGCTTAGCTGCTCACTTTTATAAATAAAGTTTTAGAACGTGGTTATGCCTAGTAGTATTGTCTGTGGTTGCTTTCTAGCTACAACAGCAGAATTGAGTAAATGCAACAGAGCTTCTACGGCCTCCAAGCCCAAAATATTTATGTTACTAATAATAATTGTATTCTTTGTCCATAATCTTAATTGCATGCCTCTCACTCTCCTGACTCTACCTTCTATCTTTCCAACTTAGTCCCTCTAGACTCCTAATTCCAGCAATTTTATGACCCCTTAGGGCTTTCATTACATCAATACAACACCCAGCTTCATTTTTAGTGACTTCTTTCTTTCATTTCTTACCCCAGCTTCTATTCCATGATTCATCTTTGTAATCATTCCTTTTCATACATTCTCTTTCTTTTCATAATATTTACTTGGAAAAAATTTCAAGCATGGATAAATGTAATTCTCCATCTGCTTTGTGCCTAAAACTCTGTATTTGACGATAACTGGAGAAAACACAGAACTATGTTCACTGGTTTCTCTTTCACTTCATGATAACAGAACTTAAATAAACTGTAAGTTAAAAAAGAAACTATTTTATTTCCCTAACAAATTCATTCTCCTCAATGCCTACTTCATACTTTCTTCATCTTCTTCAAAGTATCATACCTCCCCACTACGTCTCAACAAGTGAGTGAAAATAGAAGTAATCAGAAAAGACATTCCACATCCTCCTACCATATCTACCCACTTACCCAAATCTGAGCTCTGATACTGTTTTGTTCTCAACGTAAGTTAAACTGTCTATGCTCCTCTCTGAAAACTTATCCACTCAATCCCTTTTCCTTCTAGACAACTCAAGTACGTCATTACAGAAATTGTCCCTTCCCCTTCCCCTACATTATTATTACTCCCTCTCTACTGGATCATCCCCATCAACAAACAAACATGCTGTGATGCTGTAATTCCTCTTATCTTCAAATAAACACATTCTCTTGACTACATATTACCCTCCAATTACCTTTCCATTTTTCTGTTTTCTTCTATAACACTCCCCCAGAGTAGTCTATAATCAATATCTCTACTTCATTATTTTATCTGCTTTCTTGAAAACAATCTAGTAAACTTTAACCCAAACATTCTATTGGAACCAGTCTTCTCAAGGCCATTGAGGCTAATTCCAATAGTCAAATGTAGCCCTCATCTTACTTAACTTTCAGGATCATTAGCTTGGGATTTTCCCTATGCAGATCCTAAGGCAAGAGTTCAAAGGTAGGTAGTTTACTTAGGAATCACAGGAAACACTAATAGGTGAGTGGTAAGTGGTACAGGAAAGAGAAGCCAGACAATGAGGAGTATATTATTAAAACTGCTATCACTGGAATTAAGTTCCACGAGGAAACACATGGGAACAGTATGAACACTCACCTCAGCATTATTTCCACCTAAGGATCTAGAGAGCTGGGGTACTTATACATTGGCTCCCTCAAGTCATTGGTTAAGGACTTCTGAATGGCAGAGTTATACTAATTAACCAGCATTTCTGACCTGGTTTACGCTTGGGCAGAGTGAATTTCCTTGGTTTTGGAAACAATCCTTAGGTACAAAGATGTGGAAAGTGGCAGCCAAAACTTGACAGAAACACTCCAAATAGCAAGGTTGAAAAGATCTGAGTGAAACACCTACAGGATGTGTTAAAACATGCTCACTCTCCCTCTTGAAATACTTTTTTCAGGTGGCTAGAAAGAACACAGACTCCTGGTTTCCTTTTTACCATTCTGGTCTTTTATTTTTTTGGTCTCCTTTGTTTCTTTCTCCTCATCTAGCCAACCTCTGAATGTTCTCTGTGTTATCTACACTCCCAAGGTAATCTTATCCAGTTTCTCTATGTTGATGTCTTCAAAATGTACATCTTTTCCTTACTTGTCAAACTGTCTTCCTGACATCTTCATTTAGTTATCCAAGAGGCATCTCAAAGATACCATGTCTGGGACTTGGTCTCCCTATCATCTTCCTAATCTCAATGGCATTCCCATTTTTCAAATTCCTCAAGTCAAAAAAAGTTGGAAGCTAGATTAACTCATTTCTTTCCCTCATACCACATCCAATGCATCAGTAAATTCTATTAGATAAACATTCCAAATATAACAGAATCTAACCACTTCTCACCATCCCCAACATTAATAATCCAGTCCCATATTCTGTCAACTAAATAATTCTATAGCCTTTTAATGTGTTTTTCTGTTTTCATCTTCACTTCTCTCTCCTGACACATACACACACACATGTATATGCACATACAAATACACAATGTATTTTCAATATAGCAGATAGAGTGATCTTATTAAAGCATTAGTTAGATCAAGCAATTCCTCTCTCCAAAACCCCTCAGTGGTTTTTTATCTCATTGAAAGTAAATGTTTGTCTTTATACGATCCGGCTCCTACTGCCTTCATGATCTCATCAGCTATCACATCCTTCCCACTTGCTTTGCCCTGGCAATTGTGTCCTTCACTGTTACTCAAACGCTAGTTTCACTCATAAGTCAAGACCTATAAATTTACTGGTCTCTTTGCCTGAAAAGTCCTTCCCCCGAATATTTTCATGGCTCATACCTCACAGCCTGCAGATTTCTGCACAAATGTTTCTGTAACAGTAACCATCCCCTATTAAAAAAACAACAGCAAACCCTACCTCCACCAGTAGTCACTCTCCTCTTTTCCTGCTTTAATCATTATCTGGAATATTATACTGTATATTATTATTTGTTTATCTGTCTCTCTTCACCTTAACATAAGCTCCATAAAGACAAAAATTTTTCTCTATTATTCACCACTGTATCTTCAGACCCTCAAATAGTGCATGTCACAAGGTTGGCACTCAAATAATACTTGGTAAATTTGTGAAGGAATGAATGAAGAATAACTGAAATTAACAATTAGTATTACACCGTGGAACATGCTCATATTATATAATTATGAACAAATTCAGATAAGACGAGCCCTGTCTATAACAGAAAACTTATTCCCAGGTTGAAGAATTGAGAAGGGTCTAAGATTTTACCCTGCTAGAAAGATAAAAGTTTTCCTGTTATTTTTCACAAAGCTTGGAGAAAGCACAAGACTCTGGATTCAGAGACAAAGGACTTTATAACTCAGCACAGCAGGCAGCATAATCTTAACGTTTGTATTGGTTCCGCTTGGCCTCTAAATTCCACAACGCTATAGAAGGGAGCCCAGGTAGATGCTGTGCGCACAGTGTGTTTGTGTCATAGCTGAAGAATCCTGAGCTTAGAAAATCCCCATCTTACAAGAGAACTGTTAGCAAACCTGCTTAAAGCTCTGCCTAGAGGGAGACATTTTCTTTTATTCTGGATAGAAAATCTATCTACCCTCTGCTATGGTCAGAAACACTCTCTATTTTCCAAGTTTGTTCATTATGCAAACATCTTTAACAAGATATCCTGGAACAAAAATTATCACAAAATGTGCAGAAATGTAAGGTAATTGTCTTCCAAGCAGATGTTTTCATTGTTGAATTCTGCCAAATATTTAAAAAAAGAAATTATACTATTTCTCCATAATTTCTCCAAAAAAAATAGAAAAGGTTGGATCAAAACCCAATACATTGTAAGTAGCCAGAATAACACATAAAACAGACCAGGTGAGAATAAGACATAAAACCACTGGCCAATATGCATTATGAAATTCACCAACAAAAGTTATCAACAAAACATTAACTAATCAAATCCAGCAATAAATTTTAAAAATAACACATTATGACAAAGTAGGATTGACTCAGGAATTCAAGGTTAGTTCAATATTGAAAATCAGTTTTGGTAATTCATCACATTAATTAACACAGTTATCAATTGTACCAATTGTTAAGATTGCCTAGTTTTTCTTCTTTAGTCTGTTAATGTGATGGACGTTGACAAAATTTAACATCCATTCATAACTAAAACTCTTAGCAAATGAGGAATAGAATGAAACTTCCCTAACAAGATAAAGGAAATGTAAAAACAAAAATTAAACACACACACACACACACACACACACACACACACACACACACAGCTAACATCATACTTAGTAGTAAGTGTTTTCACTTTAAGATCAGTCACAAGGCAGCAGTGCCCATTCTCACCACCCCTATTCAATGTTTTATTGGAAGGCCTAGCCAGTGAAATAAGAAAAAATTTAACAAAATGCATACAGTTTAAAAAGGAAGAGATAGAGCTATTCCTATACAAACCTATACTTGACTGTTTATAACAATTTTATTAACATCAGCCCCAAACTTAAAAACAAAGTGAATGTCCTTTAACAAGTAAATGACATACTGTGGTACCTCCATGCAATAAAATGGTATTCAGCAATAGAAAGGAACAAAGAATACTTTTACACAACATGGATGAATCTCAAAGGCAGTTTTCTGAATAAAAGAAGCCAATCTCAAAAGGTTATAAATGACATGATTCTGTTTATGTGACATCTTGACGTGTATGCACATGCAAACCCACAAGTCTATTTTCAATATAGCAGAGACAGAATTCTTTTTAATGTTCTAGTTAGATCAAGTAATTCCTCTCTTCAAAACTCTTCAATGGCTTTTTTAATCTCATCGTGACCCTGAGGATAAAGAATATATCAGTGGTTGCCAAAGGTTAGAAAAGGAGTAAGTGTTTGACTACAAATGGGCATCAAAAAGGAACATTTGAGAGTAGTAAAACCATTCTACAACCTGAATATTGTGGTGATTACACAAATCTATATGTGTTAAAATTCATAAAACTGTACACCAAAAAATACAAGTTAACTAACGCACACAAATTTTCAAATGATTTTTTAAAGATTAAGCATACATGACACCTATGATCCGTCAATTGCACTCTTAGCTATTTACCATAATAAGTGAAAACCATTATGTCCACAAAAGGCTTATACTTAATTGCCTTATTCATAGTAATGGGAAACTGAAAACAGAATGGATAAACAAATTGTGATTTTTTTATATAATGAAATACTACTAAGAAATAAAAAAGAACAACATGAATGCATCTTAACATTCACTTACAAATATTATTAAGTGAAAGAAGCCAAGCACAGAACATATGCATTTATAATTCATCTTATAAATCATTCCATTTATTAGAAGTCCAAAATCAAACAAAACTTTGTATACACATAAAACTAGAAATCAGAACATTGATTGACTTTGTGCATATGAAAAAGGGGAAGGAGTCTGGAATTAATTTCAAAAGGGACATGAAGAAAATTTCAAGGTGGTAGGTATGTTCTATATATTGCTTTAGGTAATGATAATGTGGGTGTATATCATCAAAATCCATCACATTGAACATGTATACTTTGATATAAAATAAAACAAAGCTAGAGGGGAAAAAACTACATACATTTTGAAATTAAACTGGGAGCTCTCTAATTGCTTTATCCCTGTATTGGCCACAAACATAAAATCAAGCACATGTGGAGGGCTGGGATCAAAAAGTCAGCATTAGGCATGAATGCCCTAACAAGTTATTTATTCTTTAAATGAAGTTTACTAAAATTACTCGCCTTAATTAATTTCAATGCCTTGTGTTAATAAGACCTGAATTCTGGTTTTGACATCTAATGGTGCCTTCTAATTTATAGGCACCATTGAGATAAAGCCACTATGTGCATGTGCAGGTGATTGCTTATAAAACTTGTGCTATTTGTTTTGGCTATAAGAGGACAATCCTGTATGGATTATTTGAAAAATATTTCCTTTTTATTCTCTCTCCTTGATTTAAGGGTATAAAAATCTTATACCCATAGGCATGAGATTTTAATTTCCTTTATGTTAACTACAGCTTTTCAAGGTGCCTCCAATTCCTTGGGTCAAAAAGAAAATGAAAAATATTTGGAAATAATTCATTCTTGCAGTGTCGGGGCCTCCAGTGAATGGGGCACTTGCCCCAGACTATCACCAGCGTAGGTTTCCTTCTCAGTGATGTTAAGTTGCCAACACCATTGTTATGCCAGTAGAGACAACACAGACACTGTCAATCCAAGAAGTCACACCCCCTCAATACCACCTCCCTTTCCCAGCAGAAATTTCCCTTAACGGTGGAAAGTTCTGCTGACACGAATGTGTGTGGAAGAGAAAAGTCAAGAGAAGAGCAAAGATAAGAATTACAGAATAAAAATTAAAACACATGAAGATGACTATATCCCTTTGAAAAAAACAAGTAGTTAAAAATAGCAGCTCACGGGCCGTGACTTTCCCATCCTGGACTTGAGGATGCTATCACTAAAATCTCATTTGTTCCTGCTGTCCCCGGATAGAAACTCAGACTCATCCTCCTTTCACATTGTCGGGAAAACGCTACCAGCTGGTCAAAATTAGTATGCAAGGAAAAATTTATTTACCATCCATGAGAGTTTATGCTAACTTTACACAAAGAATTTCTGACAGTTATTTGATACCAGTATTGTTTATTGAAATAAACTTTGGGAAGCATTTAAAGAATTGGCCTTCACATATTTGGGTTACATCAGAAATAACTCCTGCAAAGACCAGATCGGATTCATTTGAAACCTAAGAGTGCTGCCTTAAAAGGAATTCCCAAATTTCCATAAAATAATTAAACTACTCCATATCTTCCACCCTCTAACCATACAGTAAACCTCAAACCACACCACCCACCACAAACCTCACCACACTTTTCCAAGATTTCTGTATTCATGTCAATACACTAAGGTAATGTGAACTACAGTGTTGTCTCTAAAGCTCCAAAAGCGAGTGTTAATGAAACTATTAATTTATCATCAAACTTCTGCTCATACAAGTTGTTCCCAATTGCCTGTGGAGCTACTCCCATTGTCAATAATGGAAGCTTTATATGTAATCAAAGAGCAATGCACATCCTTAGAGTCTTCAATTGCTTTAAGTGAATATTTTCAATTATAAGACTTTTTTTCTAGTTCTGCAAACAAAATAGTCTACTGTGGCTTATGTATTTAGGTTTCTCAGGAAAATTCAAATTGACATTATTTGTAAATGTTAAAATATTCTAATTTGAAGAAATCATGAAAAGCATCAATTGGATACGATGTAAGAAAGCAAAGGTTAAGTTCAATGAAAGATACACAAATTACAGTTTTAACTTCCAAGCTATTACAAATCCATCGTACAGCATTTTCATCCCAAATACACTAAGAAATTAAAGATTATTTTATTTGCTGCAATTACACAAAACCACAGCCATTTTGGAGGTATTGCTTTTCATGCATGTAGTCTAGTTTTAAAGATTTGTTTATTTTGTTTTGTGTTTAAAGAAAAGGCATTATCTGCTTAATAGCCTAGCAAGAAGGTTTTACAAATTTCTCTCAAGTTCCCATAGAAATGCATTGATTATAGTATAATTTCTGTTAATATTTTCTTCATATCCAGACTCCTCTGCTTGCTTAAACTAACAGTGCACCTGCCCCTTGCCATCGTTTTCATCTTTTGTTCGGCTCAGTAGGTTACCTAACTGGTGGATTTTATTGAGTTAAATCAAGCTGTCACTTCATCTGTCTGAAGGATGACTCAAATACTACACATAATAATAAAAGAAAAGTAGGATAAAATAATCTTGTCAAGCCAGAAAAACTGATTGCTTGAAGTTGTAGACTTCAATCAATACACTAATTCCTCAATTTATACCTTTTTCAATTGGAGGGGAAAGAAACCCTGATATGGTATTTCTTGGCTCACTGACCAACTTTGACCTTCTATCTATGTGAATGTAGGATTAACAAGGGTTTTTGCTTAGTGAAATCACCTATGAAAATAAGAAAACAAATGTGCACATTTGTGGCTCCAAATAACTATTAATTTCAGAAATGCAAGAAGTGCTCAGTGTTTATTTACTATGTCTACTAAAATGAAGATTTTATTTAGCTCGAGGTAGATGGCCTTTACTATTCAAATATAATTCTAAGCTAGAATTGGCAGCACAAAACACCTTAAAATTTGGCATAGTAGAATCTCCTAAAGACTTTTTTTATTCGAGCCGTTCATTAATAGCTTATGCAAATGAATAGATAACTAAGCAATATGCCACTCTTTCTTTCAAATTGTACCCTTGTTTGGTTTCTTACAAAATCTGTCATCTATGATAAAATAGAGTCATATCATTCAATTGAGCTAAAGTTATGATTTCATATAGAGTATAATGAACTATTTTTTCACCTATTATTATTGCCAAAAATAATCTATCATTTCCAAAAGCTTATGTTTGTTTGTAAATTGTAATTAATTTGCATACCTTTTAAAATCAATAAACATACTTCATTTCAAAATTCTGGACTCTCTTTAACTGTCAGATTTCTGCTTTCCTTTCATAATTTCTCCCCTGCAGGCACCAACCAGGAAATAAAATTCTTTGTTTAGCCAGTCTTTTATATCTCACTAGGCCACCTGCTTACCTTGAATTGTGGCATGCAATCAAGCAGGATCTCAAAAACTAGTACTTTTTATTCCAGCCCACATCTTAAATGTATATGCATGTGTACACCACAAAGCAATCTTTAAGCTGAGCCATTAACATTTTGAACAAAACATTTTTAATTCCAAAAACTGATATGTGCTTGCCCAAATACTTTTGGTTTTGAATAAGTCATCTTTTTACATTATCAAAGAGTAATATGTTTATTAAAATGAGAGAAATAAATTATGTACATATTCTACATATATTGCATATGTACATATATCTTAAATATACATATTTTTTGCTGAAATAAGCTCTTTTAAACCCGGGCTGTTGTGGAAACACAAGACTATCTTTGTCCTTCCAATATGCTTAATCACATCTCACTGCCAGCTTTAGCTTCTTAAGCCCAGATTTGAACTTTTGAAAGAACTGTGTGAGACCATTCTGTCATGTAAGCCATCTGAGCAGGCTGAGATGGTTGAATGCGGTAGAACACAGCAGATCCCCAAATGCTGCTAGCCTTTAAGAGAATAAATCAGAGTTTGAGATGAGTGAACAAAGAGCTTTTTTTTTTCTTTACAGCAAACATAAAAATACTTGCCTGACCCAAAGTTTATCCTCTCAAACCAGACCGTGTTCTCCTACTTCTGTGCCATTTTGATGTGTTATAAGGGGGAAGAACAGGAAAAAGAAGACAAAGCAAAAGACTAGAAATCTTAAGTGCTTCTCCTCCCTACAGCCACCTACACAGACACACACACACACACACACACACACACACACCTACTATTTCTTACCTCCAGTAAAAAATAAGCCAAACCATCTCTTTGAAAAGTTTACATTTACACATACAGAAACATATGTTCATTTTCAAATGGTGAAGAAGTGCATTAAAACCAGTACCAAAATTATCTAGCAAGTAAATTCCAGGATGTAATTAAAGGTCACCAATGGCTTCCTGTTTGTGCAACCTAATGGACTTGACTCATTCTTCATTCTCTATGATATTTCAATAAAATTTCATTCAGTTGGTTAGTTTCTTCTTCATGAAAATATTTACTCTCCTTTATACACTTTCACCTTATATGTGTATTTTACTCTCTTTATATTCTCTTTTTTCTTTCCCCTTCTTTGAGCATTCCAGAAGATTTCACCCAGGGACCTGTACTTATATTAACATTATTCCCCCTCCCTTCAAGAGTTCCTTTCCTCTAAAGGGTTTCATCTTCTGACTGAACTATGGACAGCAGTCAATCTAGAGTTCAGGTCTTCGTTCCTAAGAGTCACAAAAAGGTAAATAATTAAACTCAGAGTCAGGCAAAGGAGACAGTCTGGAACCAAGGTGAATACAGGAGTCAGTAGTCAAAGATCAGTTGGAAGACCAGGGCTGAGTAAAATAAAAAGGAAAGGATCATGCCTCTGCCAGATGTCAAGATAGTAGAGTGGGCTTCAAACTCAAACAAGTAGCAGAAACCAGAAACATACATAGCCTTATATACCAAATACCTTAAAGAGGAAAATTCTGCTTCCTTGACTCTTCAAACCAGGCAGAAACCAGTGACTGGTTTCCTAGAGATGGACACTGAGAATATGGGTGTCCCTACTGTTGCCTTTAAGTCATTCAAAACAATGAAAAGACTAAGAATTTTCTCCTCTGTACAAATAGCTACCAAATCTCCCTCTCTAATCAGACCTCTCTACATTCTCATGTTTTCAAAAGCTAGCTCTCGCTAGAGGCTCTGTTGTCACTTCAGTTTGACAGAAGCTAAACATCTCTTCACTTGAATTCTCTATTTCTGTCCATCATTTATTTAAACAAATGTGTTAAGTGACCACAATGTGATAAGCAGTATTCTGGGCAATAAATGAACAGCAGCAAAGAAAGGTGACAGAAATCTCTATTTGAGTAGAGTTTGAATTTTAGGGGGTAAGAAAGACAGACTACAAACAAAATAAATAAGAAAAGCATATAATATGTTCAATTAGAATATAATATATATATAATAAAGTGTGGATATGGCATCAAGAAAGACAAATAAATCAGTGAAATATAATAAAAAATCTAGAAATAGACCTATGTATATATATACGCAGGCAACTGATTTTCACAAAGATGAGAATGCAATTTAGTAAGGAGAGAATTGTGTCTCCAACAGGTGGAGCTAGAAGAGTTAATATCCATATGCAAAAAAGAACTTTAATCCATACTTCATGCTCTGTATAAAAATTAGCTCAAAATGTACCATATGAATAGGATTATATTAATAAATTGAATCAATAATTAGTAACCTTCCCCCAAAAAACCAGCACCAGGCCCTTGTGGGTTCATTAATGAATTCTATGACATATTTAAGGAATAAAATATACCAGTCCTTTACAATCTCTTCCAGAAGAAGAGGCAATACTTGCTAACTCATTCCATGAAGGCAGCATTATCCTAAAGCCCACGCCAGATAAAAGCATCACAAGAAAAGAAACTACAGACCAAAATTTCTCATCAATATAGGTGCAAATATCCTCAACTAAATATTAGAAAATAGAACTTAACGATGTATTTAAGGGGTTATATACCATGGCCAAATAGGATTTATCCCAGGTATGCAGGCTAGTTTAACATCCAAAATCAATTAATATAATTAACCACAGCAACAGGTTAAAAAGTAAAAATCACATGATCACATCAATAAATGCAAAAGAATATTTGACAAAATCCAACACTCATTCATGACAAAAATTTTCATTAAACTGGGAATAGAGGAAATACCCTCAACTTGATAAGGAATTTCTAAAAAAAACCTACAGCTAACATCAAACTGAGTGGTGGGAAATTCAAAGTCTCCCACTAAGATCAGGAATAAAGCAATAATGTTCCTTCTCACCATTGGTTTTCAACATCATAGTGGAAGTCCTAGTTAATGCTACAAGAGAAGAAAATAAAAGGTATAAATATTGGAGAGAAAAAATAAAAGTTTCCTTGTTTACACATGAAATGATCGATGATTGTCTTTGTAGAAAATCTGAAAGAATTGGCACACACACAAAAACTCCTGTTACTAATAAGCTATTATGGCAAGATTGCAGGACACAAGATTAATATATCTTGTATTAATGCCAATTGCTTTCTTATACACCGGTAGTAAACTAGTGGAATTTGAAATTGAAAACACAACACTATTTACGTTAGTACCCCCTAAAAATGAAATACTTAGGTATAAATCCAGCAAAATACATATAAGATCTACATGAGGAAAAGTACAAACCTCTGATGAGATTTTTTTTAACTAAATAAATGGAGAGAGATTTCATATTCATGATTAGGAAGACTCCATATGGTCAAGGTGTTAGTTCTTCTCAACTTGATCTTCAGATTCAACACAATCCCAGTCAAAATTACAGCAAGGCTGGGCGCAGTGTTTCATGCTTGTAATCCCAGCACTTTGGGAGGCTGAGGCAAGAGGATTACTGAAGTTCAGGAATTCAAGAGCAGCCTGGGTAACATGGCAATATCCCATCTCTACAAAAATTTAAAAATTAGCCAAGTGTGGTGGTGCATACCTGTGATCCCAACTACTCAGGAAGCTGAGATGGGAGGATCGCTTGAGCCCAGGTGGTCAAAGTTGCAGTGAGCCATAACTACACTACTGCACTCCAGCCTGGGTGACAGTGAGTCCCTGTGGAAAAAAAAAAAAAAATTCACAACGTTGTTTTCTGAATATCAGCAAACTGATTCTAAAATTCATATGGAAAGGCAAAAGACCCAGAATAGCCAATTGAATATTAAAGGAGAAGAACAAACTCAGAGGACATTACCTACCTGACTTCAAGACTTACTATAAAGTTACAGTAATTGACATAGTATCGTATTGGCAAAAGAACAGACAAATCGATCAATGAAACAGAATAGAGGGCCCACATAAATAGATCCATATAAATTTAATCAATTAATCTTTAAGAAAGGAGCAAGGGCAATACAATGGAGGAAAGACAATCCTTTCAATGAATGATGCTAGAACAACTAGACATCCAGATGCAAAATTATGAATCTAGACACAGACCTTATACCCTCAACAAAAATTAACTCAAAATGAATGTAAAATGACTGAATGTAAAATGCAAATGATAAAATTCCCAGAAGGAAACATGGGAGATAACCTAAATGATCTTGAATTTGGCAATGACTTTTCAGATACAACATGAAGGCACAATTCATGAAAGAAAGAATTGATAAGCTAGTTAGACCTCATTAAAACTAAACATGTTGCTGTGCAAAAGATATTGTCAAGAGAATAAAAAGGCAAGCTACTAACTGGGAAAGAAATATTTGCAAAAGACATATCTGGTTAAGGATTGTTATCCAAAATATACAAAGAACTCTTAAAACTCAAGTATAAGAAAACAAATACCTGATTTTAAAATGGGTAAAAGACGTGAACAGACACCTCATCAAAGATATACAGATGACAAGTAAGCAAATGCAAAGATCCTACCCATCATATTTCATCAGGAAAGGACAAATTAATGGGTACAAAATTACAGATAGACAGAAAGCATAAATTTTAGTGTTCCATTACACAGTAAGGTGACTATCGCAAATAGTAACATCACGTATGTTTAAAGATAGCCAGAAGAAGAGAAGATTTTTAATGTTTTTATCACTCAGAAATGTATCCCGGAACTTAAAATTAAATTAAATTAAAATTTCTATGCATTTATGTACCTGCCTGTAGTAAGTACTCAGCACATATTTTTTGAATGAATGTATGAATAAATAAAGAATACATAATGTTGGTGAGAGAAAAAACCATAAATGTTTAAAATAATAGACATGATAATTACCCCAATTTGATTATTACACTACAAATACATGTGTCAAAACATCACATTGTATCCCATAAATATGTATTAGGTTGGTGCAAAAGTTTTATTGCGATTTTTGCCATTGACAGTAATGGCAAAAACCACAACTACTTTTGTACCTACCTATTACAATTATTACATGTCAATTATAAATTTAAAAAGTGAGATACCACTATACAGCTGTTAGAATGACCAAAATCCAAAACACTGTCAACACCAAATATTGGTGAGGATTTGAAGAAACAAAAACTCACACATTGCTGGTGGGAATGCGAAATTGCATAGCTTCTTTGGAAAATCATCTGGTAGTTTGTCACAAAACTAAACATATTCTTTCATACAATATAATTCAAGAATTGTGCTCCTTGGTATTTACCTAAAAGAGTTGAAAATGTACTTCCTACACAAAAACTTACACATAGATGTTTATAGCAGCTTTATTCATAAGTGCCAAAACTTAAAAGCAACCAAAATCCCTTTTGGTAGGTGAGTGAATAAATAAACTATGATACATCCAGGCAATGAAATATTACTCAGAGTTAAAAATAAATTAGCGATTAAGCCATTACAAGACATGGAGGAAACTTAAATGCATGTTACTAAGTGAAAAGGTCAATCTGAAAGGTTACAAGCTATATAATTTCAACCCTATAACATTCTGGAAAAGTCAAAACTATGGAGACAGTACCAGTGGTTATCAGGGGGATAGAAAAAGGGAAAGATAGGGAGAGCACAGAGCATTTTTGGGGCAGTGAAATTACTCTGTAGGATACATTAATTGTGAATATATACCATTATAAATTTGTCCAAATCCATAGAATGTATAACATCAAGAGTAAACTCTAATGTAAACTCTGGTACCATTAATGATAACCTATAAACCTAGGCTTATGAATTGTAACCAATCTACTACTCTGGTGCAAGTGGTTGACAGTCAAGGAGGCTGTGCATGTATAGAAGCAAAAGGCATATAGGTAATTTCTGTATTTTTCATTCAATTTTGCTGTGAACCTAAATCTTCTCCAAAAAATAATCTATTAAAAATTTAACTAATAAAGAATCATAGACCAAAATATGTCTTCATTCTACAAAATTTCTGGAAGAAAGTATAAGAGAAAATCTTTGTGACTTTAGGTTAGGCAAACATTTCTTAGTAAAATTATAAAATTGCTAAAGTAAAATTGCTAAATTCATAAATTTTATTTTATCCAAATGTAATACTTCCACTTTTCAAAAGATGTTGTTAAAATAATGAAAACAGAAGCCACAAACTGGGAGAAAGTATTTGCAAATAATGCATCTGATAAATTGCTTGTATTTAATAGTCATTTGCTTAAAACCCTCAAAACTCAACAATAAGAAAACAACCCAATGAAAAAATAAGCAAAAGATTTTAACAATACTTCAGCAAAGAGGCTAGAGGGATGACCAATATGCATATGAAATGATATTTGACTATGACTAATAGTAAGAAAATGACTAATAATTTAAATACTAATGGATTAAAACTACGATCATATATCACCTCAGATATATTAGGACAACTAAGATTAAGTAACTGGCCATACAAAATGTTGGTGAGAATATGGAGAAACTAAAACTCTCAAATGGCACTGGTAGGTATGCGAAGTGATAGAAACACTACAGAAAACAGTTTGTCAGTTTTATAAAAAGTAAAATATTCAACTACCATATGAGCTAGTAGCCATTCTGTCCCTGGGTAATTAGTAAAAAGATATGGAAACCTATAGTCAGAGAGAGACTTGCACATCAATGTTCGTAGAAGCTTTATTTATCATTACCAAAAACTGGAAACAACTCAAATATCCATCAACATGAGAATGGAAAAACAAAAACTGGTACATTCCTTTAATAGAACAGTACTCAGCAGTAAAATGAAATGGGCAACTGATGCACACAACAACATGGATGACTTTCAAAATAGGTATGCTGGAGAAAGAAGTAAGACCCAAACAAATAAATAAGAAAGAGTGCATATTCTGCTGCTCCTTTTATTTAAAATTCTAGAAAATCCAAACAACTTATAGTAATAGAAAGCAGATGAGTGGTTGCCTGGGAAATGAGGATGGGTGAAGGAAGAACAGGGGAAATGGAGTGCAAGGCACAGGAGGAAACCTTCCTGGCTATGGTTGTCTTCATTACATTGATTGTGGTGATTGTTTCATGGGTGTATATATGTGTCAAAACTTATCAAATTGCATACTTTATGTATGTACAGTTTGTTATATGTCAATAAATATGTTAAAAATAAATATAAGAGAAATGGAGAACAATTAAAATTGTTAGTAGCATGTGAGTGAAAGAAGCCTGACATGATATGACTTTTTTTTTAATTATACTTTAAGTTCTGGGGTACAAGTGCAGAACATTAAAGTTTGTTATATAGTTATACACTTGCCATGGTGGTTTGCTGCATCCATCACTCTGTCGTCTACATTAGACATTTCTCCTAATACTATCCCTGCCCTAGTTCCCCACCCCCCACCCAGGCCCCGGTGTGTGATGTTCCCCTCCCTGTGGATACAACATTTTTTTATCAATCTTTTGAAAACAAACTATGCAGACATAAGGATAAAAGTAAAGATGTAATTTAAGTGGTTAATACAATAAACTAGGCATAATGTAATCATTGCTTGTATCCAGATGATAAAACTGTGGTGGAGAGAAGTAATCAAATTCTGGACATTTCAGAATAGCATACACAAATTTTCCTCATGGATTAGGTATATAATGTGAAAGAAAAAGATGATTCAAAAATGACCCCAAAGTTTTTAGCCCTAACAAGGGAAATAATTGAATTGATTAAACTATTATAATAAATGAGGAATAAGTCCAAACACTGAATCCTATCAACATCAAGAGTTTGAAAAGAAGAGGAGAACCAACAAAAAAGACTGAGAAGGATTAGCAAATACGGTGCAAGAAAAAGCAGTAGAGTATGGTGTTCTAAGAGTTGAGTTGAAAAATGTGTTTCAAGAAAGGAATAATAAGAGGGGTGGCAAGTGATAAGAAGATGAAAAGAAATGAGGACTGAGAATTAACCAATCTAAATATACAAGCAACTCATACAGTTTTACCAGATTTGGACCACAGGGAGCTACTAAGTTAACTCTATGATCAATCTTAAACTTGTATTTAGCACTTAAATGTCAGGCCTTTTACTACATCCTGAAGGATAGAACAAGTATATAACAGGAGAGGCCCCTGAAAATGGAGATTGGAGCTTTCAACAGGTAGAGAAAGAAAGATCTAAAGAGCAAAGACAAAGATCAATACAGAGCTATCCTGGACCTCAAAATGTTCAAGAATGGTTAAAAATAATAAAAAAAGAAATAAGGAAGACTCAAAGGCAGGTAGGTGCAAGCTAAAGACATAAGTACACACCCAAAATAGCAAATTTAGTGACAGCAAGTTTTATAAGAACTTGAGAAATGGCAGGGATGCACAGAGTAGCAAAGTTGAATTTGACTTGTTCATACACTCAGAAAGCATTTATTAGGCTCATAATAGATGCTGAAAACTAAAGATACAAATCTATGCCTGGGTTCTGTCATGCCATATTCACATACTACCTGTCTTATATATTCTTCTTGTGTTCTTTAAATCGATTCACTTTAAAAAAATTACTTTTTTAACTTCTTATATCATTGACAGAAACTAAAACCAGTTACTCTTGCCAGCATACAAAATACAAATTCTAGTAATGTATACCAGAAAATAAATTCCTCTGTGAAAAGAATAGAACTACTTATGGTTGGTTGATAGTGACTATTAACCAAAATGTCCCTTATTTAGGGATATGAGTCTATGTCAACACAATTATTTACTTTTTTAGACTCATTGCTAGTAAGTACCAAGAAATGTCAAATCCCGGGTTATTTGGGAGAAAAAAATCTAGAAGATACTTAGTTTTTTTTTGAGCAGTTGAATCCTGATAATTAATTCCTAAACAAATGGTGTGGCATTGCTCAATAAATTTTGTGTCAAGAAACCCTCTAAAGTGATCTCAGAATTGTTCTTCTTCCGGATATGTTAAATAATTTGGAACTATACAAAAAGTAATGGGAAAGGGTTTCTTATTCATTTGCAGCTATATAAAATTTCATTTGAAAAAATACTAAGATGGGTGTTTATCAAGTCTTTCAAGTGTCTTCATGGAATTTAAAGTACTTCCAGTGAATATTCCAGATGGCTATATAGTCAGGATGTTAAGATGACCAAAACGTTTTCAGCATTTGTTGGTTGTCTGAATGGAAAAATAAGGTTTGAGGCCTTATTTCCAGTGCCCTCGCTATGTGATGCCTGAACACAATAATAATAATGGGGCTACCATTTATTGACTTTTAACTATATGTATCAGGAACTATTCATGAGCTTTACATATAACATCTCGTTTAATTCTCACAACAGCAATATTATGTGAATCTTACCATTAACCCCACTTTACAGTTAAAGCAAATTGCTTTCAGAGGAGTGAACTGATTTTTCTGAGATCACACAGCTATTTCGTTATAGAGCTATGACTTAGACAAAAATCTGCTTCCAGAATTTCTCTTCAGCCCCAGCATGGCTGTATGGGAATTGGAGGCCACAGTTCTTCTTGTCTTCCTAGAGCATTTGGTTGAAGATTTTAAGCACCTTCTTGGATGTGTATCTCATCATTCTCTTTAGGCACTTGGGTATTCTGGCTCTCAGGAACATCCTGAGGATTCTCCTGATCAGAAATCCCAAGTGCAACCTAAGAGAGGAGAAATATATAAGTAAAGACTGATGGGAGAAGTTGCCATCAGTACTAATGGTCTGTAGCAAGAAAAACTCCCCTAGTGCCCCCCCAACAGACCCAGTGTATGATGCTCCCCCTCCCTGTGTCCATGTGTTCTCATTGTTCAACACCCGCCTATGAGTGAGAATATTCGGTGTTTGTTTTTCCGTTCTTGTGTCAGTTTGCTGAGAAGGATGGTTTCCAGATTCATCCATGTCCCTACAAAGGACATGAACTCATCATTTTTTAATGACTGCATAGTATTCCATGGTGTATATGTACCACATTTTCCTTGTACAGTCTATCATCGATGGGCATTTGGGTTGGTTCCAGGTCTTTGCTATTATAAACAGTGCCGCAATGAACATACATGTGCATGTGTCTTTACAATAGAACAATTTATAATCCTTTGGGTATATACTCAGTAATGGGATTGCTGGATAAAATAGAATTTCTATTTCTAGATCCTTGAGGAATCGCCACACTGTCTTCCACAATGGCCGAACTAATTTGCACTCCCACCAACAGGGTAAAGGTGTTCCTATTTTTCCACATCCTCTCCAGCATCTGTTGTCGCCAGACTTTTTAGTGATCACCATTCTAACTGGCATGAGACGGTATCTCAGAATGGTTTTCATTTGCATTTCTCTAATGACCAGTGATGATGAGCATTTTTTCATATGTTTGTTGGCCTCATATATGTCTTCTTTTGAAAGCGTCTATTCATATCCTTTATCCACTTTTGAATGGGTTTGTTTTCTTGTAACTCTGTTTTTGTTCTTTGTAGATTCTGGATATTAGCCCTTTGTCAGATGGGTAGATTGCAAATTTTCCCTTTCTGTTGGTTGCCAGTTCACTCTAATGATTGTTTCTTTAACTGTGCAGAAGCTTTGGAGTTTAATTAGATCCCATGTGCTACTTTGGATTTTGTTGCCAATGCTTTTGGCATTTTAGTCATGACGTCCTTTCCTATGCCTGTGTCCTGATTGGTTTTGCCTAGGTTTGCTTCTAGGGTTTTTATGGCATTAGGTCTTATGTTTAAGTCTTTAATCCATCTGGAGTTAATTTTAAGTGCCAGGAAGGGGTTCAGTTTCTGCTTTCTGCACAGGGCTAACCAGGTTTCCCCAACACCATTTATTAAACAGGGAATCCTTTCCCCATTGCTTGTTTTTCTCAGCTTCGTCAAAGATCAGATAGTTGTAGATGTGTTGTGTTGCCTCCGAGGCCTCTGTTCTGTTCCATTGGTCTATAGCTCTGATTTGGTACCAGTACCATGCTGTTTTGATTATTGTAGACTTGTAGTATCGTTTGAAGTCAGGTAGCATGATGCCTCCAGCTTTGTTCTTTTTGCTTAGGATTGTCTTGGCTATGCGGGCTCTGTTTTGGTTCCATATAAAGTTTAAGGTGGTTTTTCCAAGTTCTGTGTAGAAGGTCATTGGTAGCTTGATAGGGATAGCCTTGAATCTATAAATTACTTTGGGCAGTTTGATCAATTTCACAATATTGATTCTTCCTAATGATGAGTATGGAATGTCTTTCCATCTGTTTGTGTCCTCTCTTATTTCCTTGAGCAGTGGTTTGCAGTTCTCCTTGAAGAGGTCCTTTATATCCTTTGTTAGTTGTATTCCTAGGTATTTTATTCTCTTTGTAGCAATTGTGAATGGGAGTTCACTCTTGATTTGGCTCTCTTTAAGTCTGTTATTGGTGTATAGGAATTCTTGTGATTTCTGCACATTGATTTTGTATCCTGAGACTTTGCTGAAGTTGTTCATCAGCTTAAGGAGATTTTGGACTGAGATGATGGGGTCTTCTAAATATACAATCATGTCATCTGCAAATACAGACAATCTGACTTCCTCCTTTCCTAATTGAATACCGTTAATTTATTTTTCTTGCCAGATTGCTCTGGTTAGAACTTCCAATATGATATTGAATAGGAGTGGTGAGAGAGGGCATCCTTGTCTAATGCCAGATTTCAGAGAATGATTCCAGTTTTTGCCCATTCAGTATAATATTGGCTGTGGGTTTCTCATAAATAGCTTTTATTATTTTGAGATATGTTCCATCTTTGCCTAGTTTATTGAGAGTTTTTAGCATAAAGGACTGTTGAATTTTGTCAAAGGCCTTCTCTACATCTATTGAGATAATCATGTACTTTTTGCCTTTGGTTCTGTTTATGTGATGTATTACATCTATAGACTTGCATATGTTAAACCAGACTTGCATCCCCAGGATGAAGCCTACTTGACCGTGATGGATAAGCTTTTTGATATGCTGTTGTAATTGGTTTGCCAGTATTTTATTGAAAATTTTTAAATCTATGTTCATCATGGATATTGGCCTGAAGTTTTCTTTTTTTGTTGAGTCTCTGCAGAGCTTTGGTATCAGGATGATGTTGGTCTTGTAATGATTTGGGAGGGATTCTTTCTTTTTGTATTGTTTGGAATAGTTTCAGAAGTGGTACCAACTCCTCTTTGCATGTCTGGTAGAATTTGGCTGTGAGCCCATCTGGACCTAAGCTTTTTTGATTGGTAGGCTATTAATAGCTGCCTCAACTTCAGCCCTTGTTATTGTTCTATTCAGGGTTTCAACTTCTTCCTGGCTTAGGCTTGGGAGGGTGCAAGTGTCCAGGAATTTATCCATTTCTTCCAGATTTACTGGTTTACGTGCATAGAGTGGTTTATAATAATCTCTGATGGTAGTTTGTATTTCTGTGGAATCATTGGTGATATATCGTTTTTTGTTGCATCTATTTGATTTTTCTCTCTTTTCTATTAATTTGGCTAGCAGTCTGTCTATTTTGTTGATCTTTTCAAAAAACCAGCTCCTGGATTTATTGATTTTTTGAAGGAATTTTTGTGTCGCTATCTCCTTCAGTTCTGCTCTAATCTTAGTTATTTCTTGTCTTCTGCTAGCTTTTGAGTTGTTTTTTTTTTTTTTTTTATCTTGCTCCTCTAGCTCTTTCAATTTTGATGATAGGGTGTCTATTTTAGATCTTTCCTTGCTTCTCATGTGGGTATTTATTGCTATAAATTTCCCTCTAGACACTGCTTTAAATGTATCCCAGAGATTCTGGTACATTGTGTCTTTGTTCTCATTGGTTTTGAAGAACCTCTTTATTTCTGCCTTCATTTAATTGTTTATCCAGTCAACATTCAAGAGCCAATTGTTCAGTTTCCATGGAGTTGTGCAGTTCTGAGTTAGTTTCTTAATCCTGAGTTCTAATTTGATTGCACTGTGGTCTGAGAGACTGTTTGTTATTATTTCCATTCTTTTGCATTTGCTGAGGAGTGATTTACTTCCAATTATGTGGTTGATTTTAGAGTAGGCGTGGTGTGGTGCTGAGAAGAATGTATATTCTGTGGATTCGGGGTGGAGAGTTCTGTAGATGTCTATTAGGTCTACTTGCTCCAGATCTGAGTTCAAGTTCTGGATATTCTTGTTAATTTTCTATCACATTGATCTGTCTAATATTGACAGTGGAGTATTAATGTCTCCCACTATTATTGTGTGGGAGTCTAAGTCTCTTTGTAGGTTGTTAAGAACTTGCTTTATGTATCAGGGTGCTCCTGTATTGGATGCATATGTATTTAGGATCATTAGTTCTTCTTGGTGCATTGATCCTTTTACCACTATGTAATGTCCTTCTTTGTCTCTTTTGACCTTTGTTAAAATCTGTTCTTCGAGAGACTAGGATTGCAACTCCTGCTTTTTTTTTGCTCTCCATTTGCTTGGTAAATCTTCCTCCATCCCTTTATTTTGAGCCTATGCGTCCTTGTATGTGAGATGGGTTTCCTGCCTACAGCACACCGATGGGTCTTGACTTTTTATCCAATTTGCCAGTCTGTGTCTTTTGATTGGGGCATTTAGCCCACTTACATTGAAGGTTAATATTGCTATATGTGAATTTGATCCTACCATTTTGTTGCTAGCTGGTTGTTTTGCCCATTAGTTGACACAGTTTCTTCATTGTGCTGATGGTCTTTACCATTTGGTACATTTTTGGAGTGGCTGGTACTCGTTGTTCCTTTCCATGCTTAGTGCTTCTTTCAGCAGCTCTTGTAAGACAGGCCTGATGGTGACAAAATCTCTCAGCAATTGCTTGTCCATAAAGGATTTTATTTCTCCTTCACTTATGAAACTTAGTTTGGCTAGATTTAAAATTCTAGATTGAAAGTTCTTTTCTTTAAGGATGTTGAATATTGGCCCTCTCTCTCTTCTGACTTGTAGGGTTTCTGCCGAGAGAACTGCTATGAGTCTGATGGGCTTCCCTTTGTGGGTAACCCTACCTTTCTCTCTGGCTGCCCTTAGCATTTTTTTTTCTCATTTCAACTCTGATAAATCTGACGATTATTTGCCTTGGGGCTGCTCTTCTTAAGGAATATCTTTGTGGTGTTCTCTGTA
This sequence comes from Ateles fusciceps, assembly GCA_036589455.1. Lineage (NCBI taxonomy): Eukaryota > Metazoa > Chordata > Mammalia > Primates > Atelidae > Ateles > Ateles fusciceps. The sequence continues at coordinate 6,669,450 of JAZHEH010001266.1, read as the reverse complement.
TTTCCTGGACTTGAATGTTGGCCTGCCATGCTAGTTCTCCTGGATAATATCCTAAAGAGTGTTTTCCAGTTTGCATTAATTTTCCCCCGTCACATTCAGGTACACCTATCAAATGTAGATGAGGTCTTTTCACATAATCCCATATTTCTTGGAGGCTTTGTTTATTTCTTTTCACATTTTTTCTCTAATCTTGCCTTCTCATTTTATTTCATTGAGTTGAGCAGTTTATCCTAAATACATAAATTTTCTATTTATCAATTATACCTAAATAAATGTCAAAAAGTATATTGAGATTTTTAATTGATACACTTTTAATGAGAAGAGAACAATCTAAGAAGCCACTTTTTATAAAATATTATAGTCTTTTAAAGTTTTTTAATACTTTTTAAATAATATTTAATAATCCTTAATGATAGACTTACATAGAAGGGAAAAAAAGTCAAAGACCTGCAAAAAGTTTTCAGGAAAGTGTCCTGGGGATGGGAAGGTTTAGCATTGATATGTGTGCTTTAACGTGCTTTATAAAACAACATCATCATCTGTATTCTGAGATTTGAACCACAAAGTTCAGAAATTGCTTTAAGTTTTATTTTGAAGAGAAAAAAGCCCTCAAATTTGTCAAGATTTGATTTTTTTAGCTTGTGATTTATATTGCTCTTGCCTTGTGACTTTATGATGTCTTTGCTTATATGTAAACAGCCAATCTGGGTTGTGTTTGAGTAAAACTTCCTACCTACAGACTTCCCTGCTTAGCCCAACTCTGTTCTTAAAATTCTAACAAAAATTTCCTTGGAAAACTTTTATCTTGAAGTTTGAAAGTATATATACTCTAACATGACTCTAACATAAAATACAAATATGAAAATTATCACAGATAAAATTTTTGTATCTACAAAATACATTTTAAGAGTCTGAAAGCAAGTTGTCAATATTAGTTGAATTTTTTCATAACAGTTTGAGATATAGTTCATATACCATTCAATTTGCCCACATAAAGTATAAATTCAATGGATTTTTGTATATTCACACAGATATACAGTAAATTTTAGAAGATTTTTATCACCTTGGAAGGGAACTCTCGAAAAGATGCTTTTAGCTATCACCTTTCAATCTTCCCATCTACACCTAAGCCCCCGCCCCAGCCCTAAGCAACCACTAATCTACTTTCTATATTCACATATTTGCCTGTTCTGGAGATTTTGTGTAAATGGAGTCATATAATATGAGGTCTTTTGTATCCAGTTTCTTCAAATTAGTAGAACATTTTTAAGAATCATTCACACAGTAGCATGTATTACCTTCATTCTTTTTCATGGCCTAATATTCCATTGTATTGTTATAACACATTTTGTCTTTTCATCATCAGATGATGTACATTTGGGTTATTTCTTACTTTAGGCTATTATAAATAATGCTTCTATAAATATTCATGTACAAGTTTTTGCATGAACATATGCTTTCATTTCTCTTCGATGTATACCTAGGAGTGGAATTACTGGGTCATATGATAACTCTTTGTTTAACTTTTTGAAAAACTCCTAGCCTGTTTCCTAAAGTGACTGCATCATTTTACATTTCCACCAGCAGCATATGAGGGTTCTTATTTTTCAACATCCTTGTTAACATTTGTTATTAGCAGACATTTTGATTATAATCATTCTAGTGAATATGAAGTGCTATCATTGGGGTTTTGATTGCATGTATAATATCTTAATTATTTAATATAATTCAGTAATAATTAACATTATTAATAATAATTTAATAATTGACTGGATAGTCTTTGATGAGTAATGATGTTATGTGCATCATTGCATATTGTTCATATTGGCCATTTGCATATCTTCTCTGGAGAAATGTTTATCTAAATGCTTTGTCCACGTTCAGTTGGGCTGTTGTCTTTTCATTATTGAGTTGCAGAAGTTCTTTATATATTCTAGAGAAAAGTCTCTTATCAGATATATGATTTGCCAACATTTTTCTCTCACTAAATTGTTTGCTTTTTCACTTTCATCATAGTGTCTTTTGATGTACAAGAATTGTTAACATTTTCTTTTTTTGCTTTTATTTTTGTATTTAAGTTTTCTGTTGTTATTTGCATACATGTTTATAATTGTTCTCTCTTCCTGATAGATTCACCACTTAATCATTATTAAATGCCCATCTTTATCATTAGCAATATTTTAAATTTTAAACTCTATTTTGTCTGATATTTGTATAGCCACTACAATTTTTTTTTTTTTAATTTGAGATGGAGTATCTCTCTGTCACCCAGGCTGGAGTGCAGTGGTGCAATCTCAGCTCACTGCAACCTCCACCTCCCAGATTCAAGTGATTCTTCTGCCTCAGCCTCCCAAGTAGCTGGGATTACAGGCATGCACCACCACACTCGGCTAATTTTTTGTATTTTAGTAGAGACAGGGTTTCACCATGTTGGCCAGGCTGGTCTTGAACTCCTGACCTCAAATGATCTACCTGCCTAAGCCTGCCAAAGTGTTTGGATTACAGGTGTGAGCCACCACACCCAGCCCCAACTTTTTATTGTTCAGTTTTTGCTGAGAAAAGATTCACTTTGGATACTAAATACATAGTTTGGCTTACCAGCTTACTCTTCATTTATTGCCTGCCCTAAACAATAGTTTGACCTTTTACAAGGTCTTTAATGCTTTTGTGGAACTCATAAAATAAAAAATGCCAATTATTTGGCCCACAGACCAATGAAGTTAGAATCTCAAATAATAGGATTTAAGTAACTGCATATCACCACTCTCTTCGAATGATTCTTATTTCTACTAATATTTGATGGCAATTGTGCTGAAGATTTAATTACACAAGTACAAGAGTCTTTATTATGGAAGTTTTGTTTGCAAGGGTTACACTTTGTAATTTTCTGTTTGGAATCAGTTAATTAATCCCCCTCCTGGATTATAATTTCCCTTCAGGAACAAACCCACATTTAGCAATTAAAGAGTACGAATGATTCTCTGCCCACAACAAGTACTCAAGAATAATGAACAAGAGGTAAACAGTATTCCAAGCAGAGGCCAATTAGAAGTTTGAAACAGCTAGCTTGATTGGAGCACGGTAATCAGTTAGATCACAAGAAGTGGGATAGGGACAAAATATGCTATTGTAGAGATATTCAGGGCCTTGGTCATTTTGCGAGAAGCAGAAGAATTTAGATGATATACTGTAAATAGTACCTTTTAAAAAGGTTACTTTACTGTCAGATTGGAGGCTTACATTCCTAAATATTCCACAGAGTATTAGACAAGGGTATGAATATAGACAGGATTGAAATACAGAAAGGAGGATAGATAATAAGAATGTTAAGGTACAAAATTAAACTAATTTCATTGCAGATAAAAGAAGAGGGAATTTACTACCATGAATCCAAAGCTTTCTTAAATGACTTGGATATTGGTAGATTCCTTAACTAATATTTACAAAGAAAAGACCTAAGGCACCCAAAGACTAAGCTTAAAAATGTGTGTGATTTCACATTTGGATTCTGAAATAAGGAACTGGAACTAATGTCCCTGATCTAGATGTTGGCCCAAAATCAGACTGATTGATTTGTAATCTTTATTTTTAAAAGCACTGTGTAAATTTTAGCCTTTTCCTTTCATGTGTAAGAGTTATCCATTGCTGTGAAACAAATTCCCCTAAAACTTGGTAGCTTAAGACAACAATAAATATTTTTAATCTCACAGGAATTCTCTAGGTTAGGAATTCAGGAACAGCTTAGCTGAGTTGTTCTGCCTTAGAGACTCTAATGATGCTGGATTCACAATGCTGGCTGGGGCTATGGTTTTGGACTTGGGCTGGACAATCTTCTTCCAAAGTGGCTCATTCCCATGTCCAAAACTTGATGCTGACTGGCAGTGGAAGGATGTGGTTAGTGTTTCTGTGAGTCTCTCCATAAGACTACTTAATTTTACTCACATGTTCGCTGGACTCCTCTAGAATGTCTGATATGATTTGAGAGAAAGAACCAGGCAGAAGCTCTATCCTTCAATGGCCTAGACTCAGAAGTCACATGGAATCAAGTAATCCCCCAGTGTTGAGGGAAAGACCTGGTGGGAGGTGATTGAATCATGGGGGCAATTTTTCCCATGCTGTTCTCATGATAGCAAGTGAGTTCTCATGAGATCTGATGGTTTAAAAGTATGACAATTACTTCTCCTGGCCCCACTCTCTCCTGCTGCCCTGTAAGATGTGCCTTGTTTCCTCTTTACCTACTGCCATAATTGTAAGTTTCTTGAGGTCACTCAGCCATTAGGAATTTTGAGTCAATTAAACCTCTTTCTTTATAAATTACCCAGTCTCAGGTATGTTTTTATAGCAGTGTGAGAATGAGCTAATATAACAGGCATACCTACTAGATAGTGTGAGTTCAGTTCTAGACCACAACAATAAAGCAAACACTCCAATAATGTGAGTCATGCAATTTTTTATTTTTGATTTCCCAGTACATATAAAATATGATATTAGGAACATATGCCTACATGTTTGTTTGTTTGTTTGTTTAATGTCTTTGACTTAAATGCTAATAGTGATGTGGACAATGAAGTTCAGGCTGACGTGGTCTCAGATGGGGATGAAGAACTTGTTGAGAACTAGAATAAAGGCGACTTGCTGTGTTTTAGCAAAGAGACTGGCACCATCTTGCTCCTGCCCTAGATATCTGTGGAACTTTGAACTTAAGAGAGATGATTTAGGGTATCTGGCAGAAGAAATTTCCAAGCAGCAAAGCATTCAAGACATGACCTGCATTATTCTTAAAGCATTCAGTTTTATGTATTCACAAAGTTATGGTTTGGAAGTGGAACTTATGTTTAAAAGGGAAGCAGTGTATTAGAGTTCAGAAAATTTGCAGCCTGATGATATGACAGGAAAAGAAAAACCCATTTTCTGAAGAGAAGTTCAAGTTGCCTGCAGAAATTTGCAAACAGAACAAGGACCTAAATGTTAATCATGAAGACAATGGGAAAAATGCTTCCAGGGAATGTCAGAGGTCTTCATGGCAACCCTTCCCATTACAGCCCAGAGGCCTAGGAGAAGAAAGTGGTTTAATAGGCTGGGCCCAGGGCCTTGCTGTGTCCAGTCTTGGGACTTGGTGCAATGTGTCCCAGCAGTGGCTGAAAGGGGCCAAGGTACAGTTCACTGTTTCAGAGGGTGCAAGCCCCAAGCCTTGGCAGCCTCCATGTAGTGTTGAGGCTGCAGGTGCAGAGAAGTCAAGAATTGAGGTTGGGATCTCCTTCTAGATTTCAGAGGATGTAATAGAAACACGTGGATGTTCAAGAAGACTTTTCTGCAGGAGTGGAGCCCTCATAAAGAACCTCTGCCAGGGCAGTGCAGAAAGGAAATGTGGGGGTTAGAGGCCCTTCACAGAGTCCCCACTGGGGCACTGCCTAGTAGAGCTGTGAGAAGAGGGTCACCATCCTGCAGATTCCAGAATGGTAGTTCCACCAAGAGCTTTCACCATACTCCTGGAAAAGCTACAGACACTCAATGTTAGCTCATGAATGAAGCTGGGAGGAGGGCTGTACCCTACAAGGCCACAGGAGCAGAGCTGCCTAAGGCCACAGGAGCCCACCTCTTGCATCATCATGACCTGGATGTGAGACATGGAGTCAAAGGAGATTAATTTTGGAGCCTTAAGATTTGACTGCTCCACTGGATTTCAGACTTGTGTGAGGCCTGTAGCCCCTTCATTTGGGCCAATTTCTCTCATTTGAAATGGTTGTGTTCACTCAATGCTGTCTCCCCATTGCATCTAGGAATTAACTAACTTGCTTTTGATTTTACAGGCTCATAGACAGAAGGGACTTGCCTTGTCTCAGATGAGACTTTGGACTTGAACTTTTGGGTTAATGCTGGAATGACTTAAGACTCTGGGGGACTGTTGGAAAGGCATAATTATGTTTTGAAATGTGAGGACATGAGATTGAGGAGGGGCCAGGGGCAGAATGATATGGTTTAGCTGTATCCCCACCCAAATCTCATCCATGACATGTAGGTGCGCATAATACCTACATGGAGGGACGCAGTGGGAGGCAATTGAATCATGGAGGTGGTTACCCCCATGCTGCTGTTCTCATAATAGTGAGTTCTCATGAGATCTGATGGTTTTATAAGAGGCTTCCCCCTTTGCTTGGCACTCATTCTCTCTCCTGCCACCCTGTGAAGAAGTGCCTTCTGCCATAATTTTAAGTTTCCTGAGGCTTCCCCAGCCATGTGGAACTGTGAATCAATAAACCTCTTGCCTTTACAAATTACCCCATCTTGGGCAGTCCTTTATAGCAGTGTGAGAATGGACTAATAAAATAAGCTAAAATGCTTGAAATTTTTTCAAGTTTCTTTTTCTTTATAATTTAAAGAAAATCTCATTTAACATTTGGAGTTTACTTTTAAAGAGATTTATATCAAATTACATCTTGATTATCTTGGATCTCAAAGTTCCCTAGAAGGATTAATGGCCAGTAACTGTAATTCAAATGGTTCACAGCCATAAAGAACAAATACATAATTTTGAAATGTCACCCATTGTAGCTTGGTTATTAACTGAGAATGTGTAAATGTGTAGCACAGATACTATGTAAGGTACTGGTGGAAAACTAGGGTGACGTAATCCTCAAGTTAATGGTTTATACTAAGGAAGAGAGACACACACAAAATATGAAGTTCTACTATTAATGTTAGAAAGAGTGAAAATGCACAGACCATTACACGAAACACTATTATTGGACAATCAAAAACACAGAATGTCCAAAAGATGGTGCAAGATAGTTATTTCTTCCAGAAGTTGCCCATAATTCCCTGTGAGTCTGTTTGCTTTGGACATTAAGGAGCTCTTCCTTCTCTGATGTCTCCTCTCCTTGTCCTCCTAAGTCTCCCTACACTTTATTCCCTCTTTGTTCTACCAGGGTTCTGTGTCTTCCTTCACTATGCTTTGGCCCATGTAGTTTCTCTTCTAGCAAAATGAAGAGGAGAAGACGTCCAGACTTTGGTGAAAGAGATGAAGGAAAAGTGTTCTTCCTAGTCCAGCGTCCACTAAAAATAATCTATAACACAAATCAAGCCCTTTACAGCTGAAAGTAATTGTCTCTGTTGCATAATTCCTCTGTCATACTATCAAAATGTCTTTTCTCTGCCTTCCCAAACTAAACAAAGAATAAATAAACAAAATAACTCTCTTATTATCTAGTCCTGTATAGCCTAGGACCTCAGAAATGGGGCAGATATGTGCACTTTCCCAGAAAAGTGAATTGGTGTATCAGAAAAATCCCCCATTTTCACAATAAAAGCAATTTTAATACTACTAGTGTCAACCGCAATTAATGATGTCAAGCTAAAGTTATTTAGCCCAAACCAGGGCTGACAATCTGATGGCATAAGCTGTCAGAGCCACATTGGTTGGTCAGCCCATCGTGGCCCTCATTTATAAGTGATGAGATACCAAAGCTGATAAACATTATTAAAATCCTATGTGGCTAACCCCAGAAACACCGTTGTTAGAGATTTTTCTAGAGTCAACAAGAAACAAAAAGTGAAACCAAAACCTTAACAGGTGGAACCAACTTTTAAAATTATTGCTAAAAACTTAATTTGAGTTTAACATAGTATACCTATAAAAGATCTCATTTACCTCATTTTCTGTGAAAAACCCCAAAGCAATTTTTTTTAGTGCTTGGTAACTAACTCACTAAGTCAGTGAAAAACCATCTAGTCCTCTGCTTTCTGTACACAGTGGAGAAATACAATACATTTGGAAAATAAAACGGATTCCAACTCAGAGCAATAAAACTAATCCTTCTTTAATTATTGAAAGCACTATATATTCAAAATCCAAATGAACCTTGAAAGTAGATCAATAAAATATAAAGAGCTCCAATTACACAAATTACTGAACTTCCACAGTGGGCAATCCTCTTTCAGAGTTAAGAAAACAAAAAGAGCACACAGGTTTAATAATTTAGATTATTTGTAGCTAGCTATAAAGAATCTTGTTACTACTTTATCTAAACCTCCTAGATTATTTGTTTCATAGTTAGGTTCATATAGTATATGAAGGTGACTGGTGCACTCCTGCGCGTGCACACACACACACATACAATTTTAATACTACAAACTCAGAATTGAGGGGTGGGGGATGAGTATCTTTATTTTTTTAATCTAACTTTATTGTAAAAGCAATGGGGAAAAATTAATACCTTCCCCACCCCATCTTACCAAATAGTAGTAACTTTGTCTCCTCTGGTTATAATTATCCATTTCTGGTAAATATGCAAACAATTCAAAGTTCAGCTCCCTTTCAAGGCACCTCTCTTCCTTCTCAAGATGGCATCTGGGTGTAAGGGTAAGCTGGCCCTGGCTCATGTCATTGAAAATGGGGCCTTTGGTTCCTGTGCCCCCACTTCCCTTTCAATGTCTCATCCTGCTAGCCTAGGGGAGCAAGCAGCCTCTGTCCTCACTGGCTTCAGTGCTGCAGTTTCACTCATGGTCTGATCTCTTTTTAGAGAAGGGAATAGTGATTTCTTCCAGAAAACTTGCTCACCCCCTTGCTGTTCAGGACCCTTCTTTTCTCATTGTCATCACAAATCTTCATTGCTTTACCTGGCTCCTGTTTCACTCAACAATCAACATCTTCCTTCTGCATTCCCCTACTGAAGGTATGCGGGAATTTTTCAAATTCCTTCCATCACACTTGGAAGAAGGGAGATTCATGATAGTTTTCTTTGGCTCCTCTTTGCCTACATATCTCACACAGCCATTTCTGCTCTATGATTAGCAGGTTGCCAAGGACACCACAATCTGACTTTCAGTTGAGCAATGTACAACACCAGGAGCACAGTTGAGATAGGTTAGAATTTAACTAATACTCCCTAGAGTTGTGTTGTGCTCACAGGTACATAGCGACCCATCAAGATAGTTTTCCTCCCAGAGTTTCTAAGAGGAAAGGAGGCAAAAAACCCCATCACTTTTAGCTTCCATCTCTATATACTGTTTTCATCTCTTCCATTTTTCTGCAACCACCTTTTCAGACCACAGCCAAACAGAAGCTATTGATATAAGGCTTTGTACCACCTTTTAATGTCTTTCTTTCCACTCAGTTCTTTAATTTTTCTTCTTTATACACCAGAAAAAAAAATAGTTTTCCCCTGCTACTTGGAGAAGAACCTCTCTTACATTAGGACTTACAATCTTTATACATTATAATTTATAATAAAACACTAAGACATTAGGTTTTGCTCCTGCTATATAAAGGCAAACTTTTGGAATTTATGTAGACATTTTCTTTCTCAACAAAACTTGGTTTTTTAGTTAGTTTGTTTGTTTGTTTGTTTGTTTGTTTTCTGAGATGGAGTCTCGCTCTGTTGCCCAAGCTGGAGTGCTGTGGCATGATCTCAGTTCACTGCAGCCTCTGCCTCCTGAGTTTAAGCCTCAGCCTCCCAAGTAGCTAGAATTACAGGAGCATACCACCATGACTGGCAAATTTTTTTATATTTTTAGTAGACATGGGGTTTCACCATGTTAGCCAGGATGGTCTCAATCTCCTGACCTCGTGATCTGCCCATCTTGGCCTCCCAAAACTCTGGGATTACAAGCATGAGCCACCATACCAGGCCAACTTAGCTTGTTTTTTAAAACTCTTATTTTCTTACAGAACAAAGTCACTTTTGCAACTTAGGTCTGAATAATGACTTTTTTTGCCTTTTCTGAGTGACCCATGTGCTCCAGAGATAATGGATGCACTAGGCAAAAAGATTGATGAGATATGAAAAATAAGGTAAATATTTTTACTATATATATATATGTATGTATGTATTTTTAAAAATTCATTATATGGGATTTAAATTTCTTAAGGATAATGAACATGACAAATTTATTTTGTTATTATCCAAAATATATATAATAGGCTTTCAATGAACATTTGAGTAAACCTGTGAACTAAAGAAAGTTTGGTTTGTTTGTTTTTTATGAAATCCAGACTCCATCCTCAATAAAGACTAAGTACGAAGTTGCTTCTTGGTTAAATGGTGTGGCCCTTAATGTGTATGCCAATAAGAAAAGTATTTGGATGAGACAGGTTAGAAAAAGAAATTTCATGTGAAATCCAAAAGACTAGAAGACACTCTGTGATGGTTAATTTTATATGTCAACTTGATTGGGCTAAAGGGAGCCCAGATAGCTGGCAAAACACGATTTCAAGGTGTATCTGTGAGAGTGTTTCCAGAGAGATTGGCATTTGAATCAGTAGACTGAATAAAGAAGATCTGCCCTCAACAATGTGAGTGAGCATCATCCAATCCATTGAGGACCTCAATAGATTGAAAAGGTGAAGGAAGGACAAACTCTCTCTCTTTCTTAACCGAAACGTTCACCTTCTGTGTTAGACCGTTCTCACCCTGCTAATAAAGACATACTTGAGACTGGGTAATTTATAAAAAAAGAGAGGTTTAATGGTCTCACAGTTCCACATAGCTGGGGGAGGCCTCACAATCATGGTGGAAGGTAAAAGGAGAAGCAAGTCATGTGTTACATGGCAGCAGGCAAAAAGCATATGCAGGGGAACTCCCCTTTATAAAACCATCAGATCTTGTGAGACTTACTTACCATCAAGAGAACAGTACAGGGAAGACTTGCCCATTATTTAATTACCTCCTGCCAGATCTCTCCTACAACATGTGGGAATTGTGGGTGTTACAATTCAAGAGGAGATTTAGGTGGGGACACAATCAAACCATATCATCTTCTCTTACCCTTGTACATCAGAGCTTCTAGTTCTTGAACCGAACTTCAGACTCCAGGACTTATGCTGGCAGTCCCTCAGTTCTTAGGCCATTGACATTAGACTGGGAGTTATACTATTGGCTCTCCTGGTTCTCAGGCCTTCAAACCCAGACTTCCAGCTTTGTCAGTTATTCAGTTTGCAGAGGATAATTATGAGTCTTCTTGACCTCATAATCACAGGAGCCAATCCCATAATAAATCCCTCATATATCTATATCTATATCATCTATATCTATTGGTTTCGTTTTTTCTGGAGAACTCTAACAATACACACCGTTACATCTAAGACTTGTCATTCCAGAGAACAAGCAAAACTGAAAAACTGAACATAACTTAGAAAGACAACTACTTGTTCTTCCTCTAAACTTGATAGATCTCCAAGTGGACAAGGCTTTTGCCGAAGAAGGGCTATACTCGCAACATGGCTAACATAGCTTCCCTGTTCTTTTCATCAAACACATTACACTTCTTTCTGCTTTAGGAGGTTTGTATTACACCTGCAAGTTTTTGCATAGCTTGTTTATCCTACAGATCTTTCCTCAAAGGTTACCTCCTCTCAAATCCTTTCCTGACCACCTGACACATTAGAATTCTATCCTCCTGTATCCTGTCCTCATCACTCTGTCACATCACTCATTTTGATTTTTTGTACATCTACTAGTTTTTCGTGTACTAGTCACTTGTTCACTGTGCTTCGATCCTCCCCAAATCCCATGTGACCTTGGCAATGTAATATATCTACATCTTATTGTTTCATTCTATAATATGTGATAATAATATCTACCTCAGAGGGTTGTTTAGAAGATTTAAATGAGATTATGTAATACATAGTACATGTAATACAATTATGACAATATTTAGCACATAGTAAACTCAGAATACATTAACTATTGGTACATGAAATAATGAACAAATAAAAAAAGCAACCGTTGGGCTACCTTCCAAAACTATATGTAGTATATATTATATAAAGTCTTTGTATCTCAAGCAAATTTTTTTTCATATCTCAGTCTAGAATCTAATCTACATAAAATAATTTTTTGAAAGGCAAAATTGCAGTTACTCCTCTTTTTTTTGTGATTAAACAGGGTTTTTCTCTGCAAAATCTCACAGAGTGTGAGATTCAGTTCTTCACCCATTCCCTCTTCAGCCCCATATTTTTGCTGTCTTCAAATATTAATGGCTCTGTTAATGACAATATGTTATCCTCCTCACAGGGCTTTCTAAGAATAATGAGTTAATGACAAGATGGCTCACTTGATGGGAATCACAGTGCCTGTTTCAAGAGACTATATGATGAAAGAAGTTTTAGTAAGACCAGAGCCTTTTGGCTGCCACTTGACTACAGCACAAAGATGCCTGCTCATAAAGTTGGTCCAGACTAAACTGCTTGGAAAATGTGAAAATAATTCATGATAAACTGAAAAGTAATGTCTTATCTAAAACTCAACACAAGCCCTGTGCTATTGTTTTAATTCAGTATATAAAGTGCTCAAGAAATGCATAGATTTTGACCAGAGATTATTTAGAAAATAATCAAAAACTGCAATAGGATACCTAATTGGTCACAATTTAGTATATCCTGATGATGTGCTGAAGAGAAATATTGTATATTTGTAATGGTAGATAAAGAAGAAATTATAGAGAAGGATTTACAAAACAGATTTATAGTCCTGAATCTGTTCAATTGAACCAAGATCACAGAGACTTCAATACTGTTCTGAAGTCTAAAATGTAGAAATTTTGGAACTCAGCTAGAAAACAAAAACAGCACTTAAAACTCTGATTAAAGAACATTGCTTGCTAGAAACAATAGAGTATAAATATAAAGACTAATTTATTCTTCTAGTCATAGCTGCCACAGGACAGAACAAAGTTTAACAAAACAAAAGTTCTGAACTATAGCGTGAAGTATAAAACAAAGGGTTTTATTAAACAGTTAAGGTAAATTCAAATTAATTTATTCTAGACTCCAAACTGTCACAAGCTATCTTTTACTGAACTCAGTAAGTCATTTTAGAAGCATGCCCTTTGAAAACTGGCACAAGACAAGGATGCCCTCTCTCACCACTCCTAGTCAACATAGTATTGGAAGTACTGGCCAGGGCAATCAGGCAAGAAAAATAAATAAAGGGTATTCAATTAGGAAAAGAGGAAGTCAAATTGTCTCTATTTGCAGATGACATGATTGTGTATTTAGAAGAACCCATCTTCTCAGCACAAAATCTCCTTAAGCTGATAAACAACTTCAGCAAAGTCTCAGGATACAAAATCAATGTTCAAAAATCACAAGCATTCCTATACACCAATAACAGACAAACAGAGAGCCAAATCATGAGAGAACTCCCCATTCACAGTTTCTACAAAGAGAATAAAATACCTAGGAATACAACTAACAAGGGATGTGAAGGACCTCATTAAGGATAACTACAAACCACTGCTCAAGGAAATAGGAGAGGACACAAACAGATGGAAAAACATTCCATGCTCATGGATAGGAAGAATCAATACTGTGAAAATGGCTATACTGCCCAAAGTAATTAATAGATTCAATGCTACCTCCATCAAGTTACCATTGACTTTCTTCACAGAATTGGAAAAAACCGTCTTAAACTTCTTATGGAATCAAGAGACCCCACATAGCCAAGACAATCCTAAGGAAAAAAAAAAAAACCTGGAGGCATCACACTACCTGAATTGAAACTATACTACAAAGCTACAATAATGGTGCTGCTACCAAAACAGAGATATAGACCAATGGAACAGATCAGAGGCCTCAGAAGTAATGCCACACATCTACAACCATCTGATCTTTGACAAACCTGACAAAAGCAAGCAATAGCATCGCTTGCTTTAATAAATGGTGTTGGGAAAACGGGCTAGCCATATGCAGAAAGCTGAAACTGGATCCCTTCCTTACACCTTATACAAAAATTAACTCCAAATTGATTAAAGATTTAAGCATAAGACCTAACACCATAAAAATTCTAGAAGAAAACCTAGGTAATACCATTCAGGACATAGGCATAGGCAAGGACTTCATGACTAAAACATCAAAAGCAATGGCAACAAAAGCCAAAATACACAAATGGAATCTAATTAAACTTAAGAGCTTCTGCACAGCAAAAAAAAACTATCATTAGAGTGAATTGGCAACCAACAGAATGGGAAAAAAATTTGCAATCTACCCATCTGACAAAGGGCTGATAATCAGAATTACAAAGAACTTAAACAAATTTACAAGAAAAATGCAAACAACACCATCAAAGAGTGGGCAAGGGATATTAACAGACACTTCTCAAAAGAAATGTATGCAGCCAACAAACATATGAAAAAAGGCACATCATCACTGGTCATTAGAGAAATACAAATCAAAACCACATTGATATACCATCTCATGCCAGTTAGAATGGCGATCATTAAAAAATCAGGAGACAACAGATGCCGGAGAGGATGTGGAGAAATAGAAAAGCTTTTACACTGTTGGTGGGAGTGTACGTTAGTTCAACCATTGTGGAAGATGGTGTGGCAATTCTCAAGGATCTAAAATTCGAAATACCATTTGACCCAGCAATCCCATTACTGAGTATATGCCCTGAGGATTATAAAACATTCAATTATAAAGACACATGCACACGTATGTTCACTGTGGCACAAAGACTTGGAATCAACCCAAATGCCCAACAGTGATAGACTGGATAAAGAAAATGTGGCACATACACACCATGGAATACTATGCAGCCACAGAAAAGGATGAGTTCATGTCCTCTGCAGGGACATGGATGAAGATGGAAACCATCATTTTCAGCAAACTGACACAAGAACAGAAAACCAAACACCACATGTTCTCACTCATACGTGGGTGTTGAACAATGAGAACACATGGACACAGGGAGGGGAACATCACACACCGGGGTCTGCTGGGGGTGAAGGAGTTAGGGGCAGGATAGCAGGTGGTGGGGGGGGGATTGGGGAGGGCTAACATTAGGAGAAATACTTAATGTTGATAATGGGGGGAATGGATGCAGCAAACCACCATGGCACGTGTATACCTATGTAATAAACCTCCACGTTCTGCACATGTACCCCAAAACCTAACATATAATAAAAAAATAATAATAATAAGAGTCTAGGCTAAAATTCTGCTTAACATTATTGATGACACCTTACATCTGAATATTATTTTAGCTCATCTACCTGAAATTAATTAAGGTGATCACTTTTCTCCTTTTTCCATTCTCATTCAGTAATGCAATTTTAATTCTCAACATTAAAAATAACACCCTCTATGGGCAGTGGAACTCAGTGAAGTGCTAGCAATCAGCATATACTCCCAGCTGAATAGTACCCTACATGGGGAATATGAGCCATTTCTGCTCTTCTGCAGCTTATACTCTCAGTTGCCTTCAAAACAAAGACAGATTAAATTAAAAACAGGAAAGTCTATATATGCTTGTTTTTCCTTTAGCCTGACCAACACCAAAAATACCTGTATTGACTACATTTCTCAATTACAGAATTGAATATACTCCAAAATGTGTTCATAGACTTGGGTATTTAGTAATTTATTACAGTGTTTTATACAGTTGTTAGATATAGCTTATTTTTTGGAAAACTTCAATTGTTTAGTAGGTATAATTTTGGAGCTTCTATAGGCTTTCCTTCTTTGTAATCCTTTTACTGATGCTTTCATTATTTCATTTACACTTCTTACAATGTACATCTATTGTTTCTGTCTCTCCAAGATCCATTCATTCTCTTTCTTCTGGAAATGTATCTGAATGTTTCCTGTAGAGCTATCTTCTTTCACTTCCAGTTCTTGTGATTCAGTTCATATTGACCCTCCTCCTGAATCCAAGCATAGACACAGTACCCACAACAGAGCACCACATCCAACTGGCAACACAAATTGATTTGGAAAAGGACCTGTGATGCAGACATTCACAAACAGCATATTCTATCTGCTGGCCAGAACATTTGAGTCAAGGATGGCACAGGACCCAAGTAAGGCAATGAGGCTCAACTCTGCAACTTTTGGTGGGTATACTGGAATGGAGATTCATTTTCCATTTGGCTGAGGTAAGTTTTGAAGGAAGGAAGGAAGGGAAAGAGAGAGTGAGAAGGAAGGGAAGGAAGGAAGGAAGCAAGGAAGGAAGGAAGGAGGAAAGAAAGAAAGGAAAGAAGGAAAGAAAGGAAAGAAAGAAAGCAAGCAAGAGAGAAAGAAAGAGAGAGGGGAAAGAAAGAAAAAGAAAGAAAGAAAGAAAGCAGGCAGACTTGATTTCATGAAGGCCAGCTTAACTTCTGTAGGAAGAGCTGCCTGAGTAAGAAGGCAACACAGAGAAAATCATAGCCAAGATATAGGCTGAATTCTGATGACATTATGTGAGCACCTATATCTAGCTATGTCTCAACACATTCTGCCAAATTTTCGGTTACAGATATACACTAATATTTCTTTTATATGCAGCATGTTTCAATTGGGTTTTATAGCACCTGGAACTTAAATATTTCTCTCAATATATAGTTAAATTGCTTCTACAGAATATTAGAATCTCATGTTATAATATTTAAGGAGATAAAAACAAAAATCACTGAATTATTTCAATAGAAAATAGATTCGAAATTTTTCCTGTTAGATCACTCGGGAAACAAGCATGGTAACCTACAGTGTGATGGCTCAGGAAGAAAGCTATTATAATTTTTCTGGATAATGATATATTTTAGTGGTATTAATATGATTAAATAAGTGGGTATATGTGATCAAGTCGTGAACTGATTCTTCAAAAATAGGTTCCCTGTGAACAGAACCCAAATAATTCAGCAAGTTTCAATTAAGCATTTCCGTAACTGCCAGATTTTAAAAATACACAGTTCTGTCAATTTATAACTTAGTTATATTTTCAAATCTCTGTTTATTCATTCATTCATTCATTTACTTAAGAAATGTTTATTAGGTACCAACTCCGGACCAGTCATCTTGCTACTTGCTGAGGGCATAATATCTACATAGCCTAATAAGGACTTATTTTGTCTCATGACCTCAATGGGTTATTTTAGTATTCATTGGTACTTACATTACAAGATGGATAAGAGGTGGAAAAAAAGAGATGAAAATCTTTTCAGTTAAATGTCATCACTTGTAAATGATTTTACTGGTGGCTGAGTGGAAAAGTACTTTTAAATGAATGAACAATGTGAAATTTGGAGATTATTTGTCATTTCCATTTTCTTCTAATTTTCTTCTCATCTATTCTAATAAATCATTGATAATTGGCCATATTCCAAGTGAATAGATTTGTCAAGAAAACCCAGGTTATGATGTTCATTATAAGTATTTCAAGAATTGTCACCTCTTGCATATTTTTGTCTACATGGGAATTGGAAAGTGGACAACGTATAAAATCATCTGCATAATTAAAGACAAGTGTCCTAATTATTGAGGAAGAGTAAGGTTTTTGAAGATCATAACATAATAACAAGTTTGGCTTTGAGAAATTCAATAAAATCAAGCATATTTTTTAATATTGTTATAAATCATGCTTCCAGAAACCCGAAATTTGAATTTTCATAACTTCACCCCCAAGCATACGAAGGAGGAAGTTATTTAGTGCTAATAGTTGCAATCATTATGTTTTAAAGGCAAAGAGAAAATATTGTAAACAAAGCAGGAAAATATTTTTGGTGTGTAGCATAAACATGCAAACAATTATCTTAAAATGTGATCTTCATGTGACTTATTAAAGTAGATTACATTTTAATGTGCATTGCAATTTGCACATTATAGAGAGCACTCTATATGCAGCGTTAACTGTGTGACCAGCCTGACAACCTGCACAACTGAAGATATAAAAAAGAAAAAAACCTCTGCTATCTTTCTCTAAATGGATGTATTTGGTGTTGATAGTCAGATACAGTTTTCACCTTTATCCCAGCTTGTTTCTGACCCAGTGGGTTAGTGTTAATCACCACTGTAGGCACCAATAATTTCCCCATATGTGGAATTTGATAAGTTAGAGCACCCACTTCAATTCAAGAAGATTCCAGCTGACTATCCAGTTATCGCTATGGACAGCTTCAAGCACATCCATGGCTGGCCTTGTATTCTTAGCTTTATCAAGCGCTTTGCACTTTTTGTCTTTTATCTCTTAATTGAGACCTGACTGCAAAAAATGCCTATCTCTTCAACTGGGTTGCATTAAGTATTAACTTTAACTGCTTTAGGTACTTGAGGTACAGAAGAGGAAAAAAAAAAAAAAAGAAAGCCTTAAGAAGCTGTGTAGAGTGGAAAATCTTCCCAAATCTCTATTTATAAATTGTATAAATGCTACAGTGTTTTTTAAAAAGTAAATAAATCTTTATCTCTTTTTCAGATTAAAAAAAGTGTTCATATTACCAACTGGAGGAAAGTTTATGAACCCTCCATCATATTTGGCAGTAATAGTAATCCCACAATTATGTCCAAAAGAGATAATATTTAGGAAGAGTAAATAATTTAACAATAGACGAGAAGAAAAACTTAATGTTTTATGTCTCAGGAATGTCTATGGACTGTCTCTTTTTCTACAGGATGTGGAAATTGGTTTTTACTCGAGCAGAATGTACAAATCCAAGGATTCAGGAATGCTTGTGTAAGTTCTAAGTCTTACAATTTCCTTTTCTGAATATTTTCCGTTTCTAAATATCACCCAATCTGTACCATTTTGTGAACTCATTGAGAGCTCATTGAGAGCTCTGTCTGGGCCTTTTCATCTTTCTATCCCAGCTTCCTGCATACAGTAGACATTCAACTAATGCTTACTGAATGGAATGGCCTTCACTGAGGGCCATGCTGTGACTCCCTGTGAAATCTTCCTGTGACTTCCTCATGTGTTCCTCTGTGAGAGATGTCAAATGCTGCCATCACCATGGCACCATGTCTTCCATGATAATACAGAAGTAATAATTAGAAAATACATGTCATGAACAAAACAATAACATTAGACAGTGGCACCAAAAAACCAAAACTCTTAAAAAAAAAAGTAATTCACAGTGAGGCACCTGAATGTCACTAATTGAAACTGTGCCATTCCATTTTTATACTGACAACTAAAAAGTAAGACTCAGTGCTAGATATTACTGATTAGATGTCCCTTCAATCAAAATATGTTTAACTAAATCTGAGTCTACATGAGAAACATTGCCCTAAGAATCAGATTAAAGAAATCGCACAAAGACATTATGATAAGCAAAGCTCTAAAATAAATATAGGCCAAGAAGATTCAACAAATCATAGAAAAACAAATAAGATTATCATTACAAACAAATTAATATTAGTAATATCACTAAAAAAGTGAAAGTAAATTTCCTCCTATTGTGTGTAATTCCAGTTTAAAGTTCAGGGGGGTACCATCAATTGAAGGGTACATAATAAGAGCCATCTATAGTAGGCAGATTTTGTTTTGAGATTTTGATACGTAGTCATTAGCACCCAAGTCCATGTCCCAACCAGAAGTATTGCCTGGATCCTAGGTAAAGTTACTTGTTACCAAAGCGCTATCTAGACCTGAGAAGGAGATGAAAAGAAAAGTGAATCCAAATTCTAAAGATAAAGGAAATGTTAATTCCAAATGAGAAGAAATTCTATCCCCAGACACCTCAGTTGGCATCACAGCATCACAAGATGAACAAACTTAATGTTTCACTCACTCATTCATTTCTCCAATTTCTGTGGTCCTACAGTGTGGAGCAACAGGACAATAAAATCAACATGCTATTCATGCTGTTCTCTAGGCTTAGCTGACAGAGAACACTGCTTGTATTTAATACTGGGAATCATTAAAATCTGAACAAGGGAGTTTTATGAATAGTGTTAATTGACAGTGAATAACACAATTTATTCATCAACTATACTACCTACAATGGAATTAAGATTTTCCTCCAAGATTCCTAATTGCTCCTTGGTCAGACGCATTTATCTTCCCCTGTTCCCACCCACACCAAGCCCCAATCTCTACAAGAATTACAGTGTAGCATCACTAGCCTTCACTAGTAAAACCAATTCCCTATACTTATTATGAGGACCAATGATACTATTAACAAGGTCTTAAAACTTTTTCTGTAGACATGGAGAATATGTGAAAAGAAGTATATTTTTCTTTTTGCTTTTAACTGAAAATTCTAAAAATCCCACTCCCCACTTAAAAGGAAAGACCAAATATTCTCATTTTATTGTTTTCTTATAGGCTCATAAAATTTTAGCTTTGTGTTACTTTTTCAAAGACTCTATTAAACTTGATACATGAGGCTAGTAGGCTGCCACAAACTCATAAAAATCTTTTCAAAGAATTGCAGCCGAGCAGTGGAAATTGAATGGCCATTTCTAAGAATCAAGCTAATGGCTTAAACTATAGAAAATGTGAAGCCTACTAATAGATAATTTAGGATTTCCCCTCTCCGCCACCCCCCACCACCACCACTGGAGAGAATGAACATGAGCTTGAATAAAATTGCACCAAGATCTTATTAATCTTCTGTCTGTAAAAGCTCAATTTTCCTAAGCAATGGGCTGTGGTACACATACCACATTAAAATCTATGCTTAAAATGTTCTCTATATTTGGAGCTAAAAGTTCTACACCTTTGACTGTGTGAACACTTGTATTATTGTCAATTTCAAGAGTTAAATATTCCAGCAGGAATTTGTTACTACACAGCGGTACATAATGCCTGAAAACCTCCTGCACCAATATTGCTCTCAAATTGGCAGCAAGTGAACAAGGGACATGAAGGATGCTTCAGCACAGTAACCTATCCTTCCTTCTCTCCTGGGAGCCACTTGGCCAGCTTTCATCCTCATAATTATAATAAATTTGACATTTCATAGATAATATTGATTTCTGTATTTTAGCATTTCACCATAGGTGACAGTCTAGCGTCAAGAATGAAATTTCTATTGATCTCCTGCGCATTAATCTCTCATGTGTATGTGATCATTTTTATAAGACCTTTTACTGCACATAAATCAATATTTCATATTTCCAGCTATGCCAGAGGAGATGTCATATTTGTAAACTGTGAGTTGACACCTGCAATTCCTTCCTGTTCAGCTTCAACTGTTCAGTAACAGTCGATTCAGGGTTGGGAAAGGATCAAGCTCAAGAAACAAGGTAGATGAAAGGCATAAATGTAGACTAGAGTAATTAGCTTAATGAACAAAGAAGACAAGTAAGTGAAATAAAGTGAAATAATGTTTCTCCTATAAAAATTGCTTCTTGGACATAAACATCTGTAAAACAGCTTTCCATGCTTTCTAGAGAGCTGATACTGGATTTGAATGTCTGTGTTAATAAGAAACTCTAAAATACTTTTAAATAATTGAGTAAAAAGACCTATTAAATCTTAAGAAACTCGTAATAATTTCAAGAATGTTTAACATAGAAGTATATGATCTTCTTATCCATAACACCAGTAGAATACAAATATAGATTAAATGGTTTTCAGAACTTTGATATTTCCTTATTTAGTGAGCAATTTATAACATAAGTAAATTTTCATATTTGATCATTTTTCTATTTAAACAAGATCTTCAGATTTTATGTGACTATAGTGATTAATCAGAACAGAACAGTATTATGAACAGAATGTGAATTCTTCTGGAAATAAACTTTAATGTAGAGTGTGAACTAACATGTATTTTTAAAGAGTAAATTATTCATTCTAAAGAGACACTACTCTTACAGGTATTTAGGGATCTACTAAAGTATTTATTTTGCCAATTTCAATGGCATGTAAAAATTATCATGAACTTACATATAATCTTGCTGGACTTTGCTATGCTTTATCGTTTCCAAAGCTGTTTTTTACCTATTAAATAATTGGAGTTTATCCATTATATATTTTTAGAGCTTTGGGGATAAATAAAATCACTGGACACAAGCTGATCTATGTGAACGTTTGTTTCTATCTATAAATTTTCCCTGACTATTCTTACTCTTTCTGATAAAGGTCATTAAATGCAAAAGTCTAATATAACTGGAAAGGTATTGAGAACAGAATTCTGTTTTGTACAGCATTAACATTTATTCTTTACAAAATTGCTGTTCCACATATTTAGAGAAATTCAGAACTCCAAACTTGATGCTATAAACATTTTCAGAATCTGACAAAGATGCTTTTAATTCAATATAGTGTTTGCTGGCTTAAAAGAAAAAACAAAAAAAAAACTACTTTTTCCCAGATAAAAGTGGACTTGGAAATGTCCACCTTCCAGCAATTTCCTATAGTCACTATTGACACTCTATTATTTCAAATTATATGTCGTTTCACTAGAAGGAAATACTGCTCTTGCTTATTTTTTAAAGGCCAATCCTTTTTGCTGGTTTCTGAAACATGTTCATAGCCATAAAATATGTCAGCAAATGACTGTTTTAACGTGATGACAGACACATTATGGGAGTGTGACTGACTAGTGTATGAGTGACTGTATTTCAAAAGTTGTGTCAGTTTTTAACTGAAGGAGCACAATTAAAAACAAACAACTAGACTGAATAGTAGGGTATTACTAAAGAAAAGTCATCAGGTGAAATATATCTTTACAAATACTTGTTTTCTCAAGTGTCACAAGAATTAGTAGTGAGCTTTAAGCATCGTACAATTTATTTTGTTTGAGAGCAAATTAACATTACAAAGAGCTGGGCTATGTGTACTCAAAACTTTAGAACTTTGATTATTAATATGCAAGTTGACTACGTCTGGTGCTCTCATTTTGACTTAATTAACTTTCATTCTACAATTTGGCACTTTTTCTTTAAGGTGAACATTTCTGAGCTCTGAAATCTCAAACCTGAAATGACCACCTATATTCCTTGCTAATATCTCTTCTTTAAGCAAGTTAAATCAAGAACTAGAGATTAATTCTCTTAGGGAAAAAGTATTCCTCCAATGTTGTGAACAGAAACTTTCAGCAGTGATAAGATAAAGTAATGCTTTCAAAATATGAAGGATATTTTTAAAATAGTGTTTTCATTTGTGCTTGATAATTTTGCTATTTCTTTGAGTCACTTTCTTGACTCACACTTGTTAGCTGACTTCTATTTTTCAGAACCCATAGAGATTTCCACCATACACAAAACATCATTACATCTGCTCTCATTCTTTCCCACTCTATTGCCTGGATATAATATTTACTATTTTTAGTAAGGCTAGTTTGTCACCCACTTGGTTCCCATGTCCTCCATGGATACATTTTGCCATTGCACTTAACTATACTATTATTTTAAGCATTTACATTTCTTCCTTTTCCATAAATTGTGGTATCTTTTTTCTGTTAATATTCCTAAAATACAGTCTCTAAAACCATTACCCAAATAAGCAAATCTTTATGGAATGAATGAATAGATAACACAATCAGTGTCATATTTAAAATACAATGTTTTAAAATAAGAGGGGTCATTAATTCAATGATGTGGATTATACAAAATAATCCATCATTTTATTTTTAACAACTGTCAATTTAATCTCCTTAATATCATTTTTTTTAAATCAAAAGATACTTGGCCTCTAGAAGGGGCTCAGTAAATCATCCAGACAGTATAGTACAAGGGAGTTTTTAGGTCTTGGCCCATACAGAGATTTTTTTTTTTTAATTTATGTGTGTTCTATATGTTTAGTAATTTTAAAACATACATGCTGTTAGTGTTTCAATATGAAAGAAATAAAGGTTCTGATGATTACATTCAGAGTATATTTCTTAAATCATATAATTCTATAAAAATGTATTTTTTCTAGATAGGGTGTGAAAAATATACTTTTTCTTCATACTAACTTTGTAAATACAGATATTCACTGAACATTATACACTTTTAGAGAAAATTTGGCTTACTATTTCAAATAAACTTTCTATTATTTAAAATTTTATAATACATAAGTCAAAATTCCAAGTTCTAACTAAAAAAAATTGACAGGAACAATGTACAGAAATTATTTAAAATTAGGGAAAATCTTACAGTGAAATTTAGGAATGTCAAGAAACATTGATCACAGAATTTTAGAGCCAGAATCATTTTGATTATTTAACACCAATCAGTGACCTCTGTAAAAAATACACATTTAAATCAATTGGTATTAAACCAAAAGATCCCATTTTTAAAATAAATTTGATGTCCTAAAATTAAGAGACTGACATCAACTTTTATCATTAAAAAACTCCATTATAATCCCTACTACTTGAGAAATTATCTGTTCAATATTGACACGGACACTGACAAGAAAAATACTTTTCAGCATAAAATTAGGAAGAATAAAATTATTATTATGGGAGGCTTCATATTCAAAAACAACTAAACCATTTTAAAATATACCATTTACAATAACGAAAAGAGAGTTAACTGCTCGGATCCCACTGAAATTCAAGAAGTTGATATACTGCAGCAATTAAAATTCCCAAGATTCATATTTCATGATAGAATACCAGGAATTAGGGCCGGGCACGGTGGCTCATGCCTGTAATCCCAGCACTTTGGGAGGACGAGGTGGGCAGATCACCTGAGGTTAGGAGATTGAGACCACCCTGGCCAACATATAGTGAAACCCCATCTCTATACAGGGATGGTGGGGGAGGAATTTCTTCATTCAAATGAGAAAAAGTATATTGAATAACAGTGGCTGAAATGTGTATACATATACATATATATGTACCATACAAGTACATACTATACAAATATCTTTACTAAAGGATTCTTATGGGGTGTATTTATTCAAAAATATCTTCCATTGTCACATAATCAATATCATTAACCACAAGTATTAAGGAAAACATTAAAATTCCCATCAAATTTTTTAAGTGTTTTAAAATTAAAATAACGCATGTAAAGACTAAAAAGAATTGATTAAAGAGATACATATATAAATTAAAGTGTTCAATGGATATGTTTTTAATGTGATTTCATCAAGAATAATGTGGAAATTTTTATAGTGCATAAAAACTGAGAAAAAGGAAATGATTTAGTTGCTTCCGCTGGTTCTTCAGAGCTAAAATTGTAGGTAAAAGAAAGAATATTTATTTTGATTACTATCAGAGCACAGCACGGAATATTTTTGTTCATGTCTTACTCATAGAGCCTTTTTAAAATGTTTTTGCTTTGGTTCTAATCTCCCAAAATTTAAAAGATAAAAAGAAAACTAAAGAACATGGAGAATTTACCTAAGTAAGGCTGAACTTAAATAATTCTACAGAGAACATAATAAAGTATGTATTACCAGATAAATCTATATGCTAAAATGTGATTAAAAGTAGTAGTCAACCCTAAAGAATAAAAGACTATTGAAAAGAATTATCACCCTTTTTGAGAATGATAAAGACCCACTTTATTCACTTTAGTTTAGCTCCCTTCTATTAATTGTATTTTCTTAAGAGCGTGTTATTGATTCATTCTCCTAATAAAGCCTCTTTGTGAAACTTTTGAAGAATTTTTTTTCAAACTGTTATTTAGGATTCAGGTTATACGTGCAGGTTTGTTACTAGGGTATATTGTGTGATGTGTGATGCTGAAACTTGGGGTACACTTGAACCCATCACCCAAGTAGTGAGCATTGTTCCTGATAGTTCTTCAATCCTTGCTCTTCTGTCTTCCTCCCCACTTTTGTAGCCTCCAGTGTCTATTGTGAAGAACGTTTTCTATGACAAATTAGTAACATCTTTATTCCATTTTATAGCCCTGCTTAACAAAGTTTCTTATGGTAAGGCCAAAGTTATAACCAAGAAGGTTTTGTAAAAGAAGAACATTAAGAAAAAAAATGATAGAGAATTCAGATAAATCAGTAAAAAGAAGAACTACAACCCAACAAAAATGGATAATAGAAATTTAGAGAGGACAATAACTAATAAACTTTTAAGATGTCCAAACTCATTCACAGTTAAATAGTTAAAATAGGATCCTAATTATTGCCTGGCCAATTGGCAATTTCAGTTTATTGATAACTATGATATAGGGAAATGAGACTCCTATACTATACTGGTGAGCATACACATCAGTATTACTTTTTAGGAGTAATTTGGTAATATCTTTCAAAATGTAAAATATATATACTATTAGACCGAGGAAATCTACAAGAATTTGCCACTTGTTTGTAAAAAATGTACACATACACACAAAGGTATAGCAGCTAATTTTGTAAAATCAAAAACCAAAGACAACCAAAATATCAATCAATAATAGACTGGTTAACTAATACATGCTATATCCATAAAAACATATTACACATGGAAAATACACATTACATTTATGTAAATTTGTACCTATTATAGTGATTATTTCCCAATAAATTATAAAAGTCGTTTGAAGAAACTATACCTGGTTTACAAAAAATTGAAACTACTTGGTTTAATTAAATAAATATGTCTTCTTGAAGAAGTATAAGTCTGAGGTTTGTGGTGAGAAAGAGGGCGTTTTTCAATTTTTAATTTTTCCTTTCTGTGCTGTTTTAATTTTCTAAATGTATTTGATTATTGTTTTTGAATAATTGTTTTGAATGTAAAACAACTGATTATCTAGACAGATTATATCGTTTTTCACCTTTCATTGATAAAAATGTGCCTGCAAGCTTTTTTAAATTTAATATATATTACACACACATATATATAATATACATATAAAAAGTTAAAACGAAAAAGATCATATATAGAGTCAAATATTTAACTAGAGAAAATCGTATACACATATATGGTTGTGTGTGTGTGTATCAGCATCCCTGAAGAATGTGCTGGGAGCTCATGAAATCATAAAAGGATGTCATCGCAAAGTTATCTGATTTTCCTATTCAAAAAACTGCCTGTAACTTATATGTCCCTCTTTATCATGGGCCTCAAAATATGCTCATTTCTTTTTTAATATTTAAGTTAATATGTTTCCAAACCCCCATCTCTCAAACTGGAGAGGCACCATAGGACAATGAATAAGGAATGCAGATTCTAGAGCCAGACTACCTGGGTTTGAATCTGACTCTGCCCCTTACTAGACAGAGAACTCTGAACAAGTCACAAGTTTCTGTATTTTGGTTTCTCTTTTATAAAATGAAAAGCATTTCCTACCTCTTATTTCTGGTGTTGTAATGATAACACGAGTTAACATAAGTAAAGCCCTTAGAGGAGTAAATTGCTATACAAACATTAACTAGGATTAGCATTCTCTCTCCAGATGTTCCTCAAACTCCCATGGCTGCTTTTCAGTCCAGTTCAGACAGATCTTGTTAATAGCTGTAGAAACTCTGTTCAGTCATCCAAAGGAATCCATTTTCTCAGCTTTGCTGCTGTCACCATTGCACAGTATCACCAAACAAATAGGCAGCCTGGGCTATAGAAGAAAAATGCATTCGTTGTATAAATATTTGTTGGGTGCCCTCTGTGTGGCAAGCATTCTCCTAAGCAGTGAGAACATAATAGTGATCAAAGTCTCTACTCTCATGGAGCTTACATTTTATTGACCAAGGTCATATTCAAACCCCTAAATTCAGCCATCTAAAACAGAATTCTACCAAATAAGTTTATTTTTTCCAAACCATTCTTATTTTAAAATGTGGGTAGAATAAGAAGTGACAGAAAGAAGCCCTGAACACTTTTCTGACAACTCTTTACCTAAAGAATGCTTTATTTTAACTTAAATTTATATTGAAAATGCTTCTTGTTACAAAACCAAGAAAAAAAATTACATGTATGACTATATGTGTATTTATTTGCATATGTATGCATGCATGAAAAAAATGTAGGGTCAGCAGTATATGTTAAATTATATTGCACCTGCAAGCAACAAAACAAAAGAACTTGACTTTCATTTAGGATTTAAAATTTTATTTTATTTAGGATTAAAATTAAATCCTCAAACTATAAATTTTCACTTAAGATGTATTCAGGTATCAATGGAAAATTTGATAAAGGTAAATATTTTGCAATCAACACCAAAGCCTTAAACCTGAGCTCAAATATATACATATATGGGGCTTTCCACCCAGTAAATGTGAACATATTTTACTCTTTGTCCATGAAAGAGATCCTTGAAAAACTGATTCTACATGCCAGTGATGTAATTTCACAGAACTCAAGAAAGGAACAACGCTGATCAGCAAACCCCCCAGTACCGCTCTAGCCCAGCCAAGTTGCTTCATAATTCCATCACCATAAAGCAATGAAGAATACAATATATCAATGCATACCTCTCTCTAATCAAATTTGCAATCTTTGGAAAGAAAAGTTTCAGTTCCATAAAGGAGAAAACCCCAAGCAATTAAATGAGGAATCTACCTACTTGCTAAGTGAAAATTCTTTAAGAGCACAACCAAACTGAGATGATTTACATGCTTAATGGCTCTTACAATGTTTTCCCAAGAGGGATTACATTTCCCATTCCAAAAGAGAGAAATACAGAACTGCATTTATCTGGAAAATAGTATGCTGTGATTCAGTAAAGCCTACTGTCCCAAATGAGAGTTACTTCATGCATTTGTTTATTACACACATATCAAAACAAGCATTTTTCATGCTCCATACCCACTAGTTTAGGATTTGTTCTTATGGTTAAAAAAAAAATTAGCAGCTGGAAACTGAAATCATGCAAAATTACTCTTTTTTAACCCTTAATTTATACGCCTGTATAAGATGTATTCATTCCTTCAAAATAATATTGAGCATCTACCACATAGAAAACATGGTACTACATACAGCAGTATGTAAAATACCTGTGAGGCTTACCCTCATGTAGCTTGAAGTACTATGGAGTAGAAAGTAAACACACTAATAAATACCTAATTACAAATACTGATGGATGCATTACAAATAATAAAGAGTCATGAGGAAAAGGTTCGCTTCAGACTGTATGGTTAGGGAAAGTGTCAGCAGGAGGGGGTTTCAAAATGAAATCAGAAAAGTAATATCTTCAAAAAACATGGTATTTGGTGAACTTTTGGAATAAGTAGCAGCACTAAGACACTCAAAGCAAGTAACCATTAGAAATGTAGAAGTTTTTTCCAAACCAATACTCCAGACAACCACACACTGTAGAGTTAAGAGAGTACAAAACAGCAGATTCTTCAGATTCCTGACACTAAGCACCAGCTTCTCATGCATATCATACAGTAAGGAATGTCCAATTTTTCAGTAACACCTTATACAAAAAAGCAAAATACCTTTGTGGAAATGGACCATAATTTAAATAAGGAAGGAAGGTTCTTTGGGTAATCACCACCACATTAAAAACACACACCCCTAATAAACTGGCAACCATCTTTTATGAAAACTCTCAAGAGTCCAAATTTCCCCAACAGGAACTCATATAACTATTGTGATGGGTTGTATGTTGTTCTACATTTTCTTTCTTCAGATAATCTATGAAATCTTCTCAGCACTTACAGACTGCACATGATTTCAGAGAGAAGAAGTGGTGTAAATTAAGAGAAACTCATTCTTTGCTTATTTCTGGTGGAGAGAATGATGTCACAAAAGTAAAGATGCTATGAGACCACAATTAGATAAACAATGATACAGAGATATACCAAAATACCAACTGCAGAAATGTTCTAGTGATTTAGGAGGGAATGGAATACCCAAGTAAATTCTGGGGAAGACAGCCCAGAAAGACCAGTGAATGGAGAAATGAAGAATAAGTCTGGATGAAGCTGTGACATGTAGTTGATCTACACACAGTGATTTGGATATCTAGCAGGATGTATCCATTAAGAGACCTCTTACTTATAAAACCCAATTTAAACTGACTTAAGCAAAATAATTTATTGGTTCACATGACTGAAAAGTCTAAGGGAGTATACTAAGCTTCAGATATAGCAAGGGTTCAGAAGTTCAAATGATATCATTGAAATCAAAATAGGCAGCTCTGCTTTGACGTTTGCTGGCTTCAATTGCTAAGCACAACGTGTTCACTTCTGACGGTTTCAGGCTTTCTCTTGTGGTAGCAAGATGTCTAATTTTGTTTCTATTTGAGACAGGGCCTCGCTCTGTCACCCAGGCTGGAGTGCGGTGGCATGATTATATCTCACTGCAGTCTTGAGCTCCTGGGTATAAGCTATCCTCCTGCTTCAGCCTCTTGAGTAGCCAGGACTACAGGCACATGCCACCACAGCCTGCTAAGTTTTTTAATGTTTATTTGTATTTTTGTAGAGACAAGGTCTTGCTATGTTGACCAAGCTGGTTTCTAACTTCTGGCCTCAAATAATCCTCCTGCCTCGGCCCCCTAAACCCTAGGAATTGCAGGCATGAGCCACCACTCTCAGAGAAGATGTTTAATTTTGATAGAAAAAAGTAAGACACTCTTTCCCAGGATTTGCAGCAAGTGATTTATTTTCTTTCACTGGCCCTGATTTGGTGTCATGTTTAACCTAAAGCAATCATTATGTTGAGAGTAAAGTGATGGTCAGGTTACAGGTCAGGGTGAAGCTCCACCAGAGCAAATGAGCTGAAAATGGGGGAGAGAGCCAGGACACCCCAGAAGATGTTGAAAGGGATGCCAGAAAGAACATCACACTGGGCTTCACTAAATATACAACAATTAAACTCTATATTTTGAATGTATACAGAAATAGGAAGTATTGGAAAGAGGAGAAATTCAGGGAAAATGTGTTTTTCTGCAAAATCCTTGAATGGCAATGCACAATAAAACAAAATTGTATAGGTTCACAATAATGTCAGGGCATCAGCTTTCCTCTTGTATGAGCCCTGCAAACATTTTCAAAGAGAGGAATCCTAACAAGAAAGTATTCCTCTGCAGCTACAATCTGATATTTATTATACTACATCTTGCTCAACAGATCACTAGGCATCACAAGTTCTGAAACAAAACATAAACACTTTTAAAAGTTATATTGAATACTCTTTTAGAAAATTATCTTTTCACCTTAAGGATGATGTGATGGAAACAGAATAGTCTCAAAGACCAGTTAAAGCAGAGGTCCCCAACCCCTGGGCCATGGACCAGCACTGGTCCTTGGCCTGTTAGGAAACAAGCCACACAGCAGGAGGTGAGCTGCAGGCTAGCGAGGGAAGCTTCAACTTTGTTCACAGCTGCTCCCCATCACTCGCATGACCCCTTGAGCTCCACCTCCTGTCAGATCTGCGGCAGCATTAGATTTGCATAGGAGCATGAACCCTATTGTCAACTGTGCATTCGAGGGATATCGGTTGTACACTCCTCATGATAATCTAATGCCTGATGATCTGTCACTGTCTCCCATCACCACCAGATGGGACTGTCTAGTTGCAGGGAAACAAGCTCAGGGCTCCCACTGATTCTACATTATAGCGAGTTGTATAATTATTTCATTATATATTACAATGAGATAATAGAAATATAAGTGCACAATAAATATAACGTGTTTGGATCATCCCAAAACCATTTCCCCCAGCTCCATCCATGTAAAAATTGTCTTCCACAAAGCCAGTCCCTGGTGCCAAAAACGTTGGGGACCACTGAGTTAAAGTGCAGATTAAAATGAGCGGAAGAAATGAAACTAAAAGCATTATACATTTTTGTTTGGGTAAGTGTTGACTGAAAAAGAATGTACGAGAGAAATATATTAATTCATAAACAGTACAAGAGAGCAAATACAGACTTAGCAGAAACCAGACATTTCTTGAGAAGTAGGGTATATAGCATAAGAAAGGAGAAGTTAAAAACTACTAATTTTAATGATCTTTGTACAATTCAGAATAGGGTAAAAGATATCCATTGAAATTGAAGCCCATTAAGTTTAGAATAAAAAGAAATTTTACTTACCTCAGCTAATAATAACTATAAGGAACTCATAAGCCTAACAGTGGTAAACCCAAAGACATAAAGCCCAAAACATTTTTCCTTTATGAATTACAGAATTATTAAGGGAAAGTGGCCTGCATAGACTTTAAGGATTTCATGGATAGTAACTGTGCCCTCTAATAGTTTTATGCCCATCGATGTCTTTGTCATTATTTCACAAGGCAGCATGTTCCATTATAAAACAACTCTGTTGGTTACAAAGTCTTTCTTAAATTTAAGCTAAAAACTGGTTCTTTCCATTCTACCTTACAAACACAAAGGAGAAAAATCATCCTGGCCAACATGGTATCTGAGATTTTTGAAAATTTCTAATTTCCCAAAACCTAGACATAGCTTTCTATAACTTTTAACACATCTCCTGCTCTTCCAGCTGATTTAAGCTTCTGGATTTAGACCCGTCTTGTTTGAAACACCTGAAGTACTTTCCGTTTTCCTGATCAAACCTGGACTAATAACATCCACACTCTAAAAAGTCAGTGGCTTACTTAGAATGAATATAAAATACTAGCATTCCAAAAGCTATGTAAGTTTCTCATTTCTTTAATTAGGAGTCATGGAAGAGTTAAATATTTTCCAAAGCAATATAATTAAATGTGCATAAAGAGAAAAATGTAACACTTAAAATTTACTTACTCCCTCATTCATTCAACAAATATTTATTGAGCACCAACTTTGTGGGAGTTGCAATACTCAGTCTGAGAAATATGATAATAAGCAAGCTAAATGTGATTCCTACCAACACAGAATGATAGTAAGAGGGGGAAGAAGGCGAATACCTCAGCCATTAAATCTAGAGTATGACATTCTATGAAAGAGTAAGTAATAGGTGCTAAAGAAGTATACCGACATAGCAGGATCAAGAAATACCTCCTGGAGGAAGTTACATCTAAGCTAAGTTCAAAAGTATAACAAATGTTATGAAGGATAAAATATAGAGAGAAGAAATCATCTTTTCTCCCAACTCACATTTGCCATTTGCCCATCCACCTACACCTGTAAATTTCCACACACCTCAAGTCATCTCCCTTTTCTTCCAACTGTACTTACACATAGAAAATTATGCAGCAAACAAAAGAAAATATTATTGAAATGCAATGAGTATTTCCTCCAGTTATGAGTTTCTGAAATGAAGATTCAGAAAGCAGGGACAGTGATTTAGAGGGATAGTCAGGCATAAAGCAGGAGATGCCTCAAATGTGGAAAATACTTCTTGCTGCTACTGTAGCTGCTGTTACTGTTTTGTGTAAAATGTCTTGTTGGTCAGCACAGGATGTTAAATATTTCTGACACTGAATGTCTGTTCAGAATTCTGCAATTTACCACAGTCTCTGGCCCTTCTTATTGTTTAGACTGAGTACTTTGCACATCTACAGTTACCAGGCCTCTCAAATAATTTCCTTATGAATCCTAGCATTAAGGAAAGAGGACACAGACTAAAGTCATCCTAACCTGAGTTTCTATCTCAGTTCAACACTTACTCCATATGTAATCTTGTAGGTATTCAAATTACCTTAGTCTTTATTTCTTTAACTGAACATTGAATTGATCTCTGCCTTGCATAGAAATAATGCCTGTGAAATGTCCAGCTTGATAACTGGCCTGCTCTTTCTTTTCTTCTTTATTGCTCTTTTTCCTTCCTTCCTCTTTTCTTTTAAAGATAATGCAATATGTACTTATTATGGGCTAGCATCTTAGATATATATTAAAACATTTTCTCAACTTGAATATGAACTTATAATTATCACAGTCTCAAGAGGTTACATTTGAAATAATCTGTCAAATGGATCAAATAAGTGAGCACCATCAGGCCCCTACTTCTCCTTCTTCCACCTTTATAGAAAAGTCTTCTTATGTAACATTTTCTTCTGTTTCAAATTCCCAATGATGACTGGAAAAAATTCTTCCTGGTTAGATTAGTAAACCCAGTTTTCTAATGTGCTATTGCCGATTTCAAGTATTAAGTGAAGCTCCAAATACTAATAGCATTATATTCAAGTAATAGACAAAACAGTCTATATTACACAAAACAAAAATAAGAATTAATTTTAAAAGAAAAACATTTTAAGTTATGTTAGTTCTTTTATTCTTATTGTCTACTGGGAATGAAAAGAACTGCTCTTAAGTCATCTGACAGATTGGCCCCAGAGCAAGCAGTAAGAGCTAATTCAATAAAGCCTTGAAAAATTTCAAGGAACTGAGCAAACATGTCTAATAAAAGGAACATAGATCCATAAAGAATGAGAAGGAGGAGGAAGAGTAATAGAAGGAGAAGGACACTAGATCACACACACTAAAAAAGATTATGTGGCATAGTGAATGAAACACCGCATTGAATACAGGAGTCAGTGGGTTCATTTACTGTGCGACATTGAAGGAGAAATGTTCATGCAAATGTTCATGTGCCAGGGTCTGAAAAGTAGAGCTCAATATGGACGAGTCATCAAGAAATGTATGGAGTACTCTGAGATTTTGTTGATAGTATAAAAAATGACATAACCTGCATTTTCATAATCTTCCCTGCTTCAGAAGCCCTTTTCTTTATCACCCTAGATTATGAGAACCCAGAGAGCAAGAATTACTCCTTTTAAAATTTTGTGTCCTGACAGATTTCCTAGAATATTTTAAACAAAACATTGTATGTAAAATGGATTAGAATCAAAACCCATAGAAAATGCAGTGACTCCTAGCACACCATCACTGAGTTACACAAAGTTTTATCAATTGTCTGTGTATTTAAAGCTTAATTGTATAATGAAAATAAATAATAAACATCATAACTCTTCAGTATTATGGCACTTCTTCTATGTGAGGCTGGGGAAAATAGAACTTGTTGAGTCTTTCAAAAGCAACAATTTCCACTAACATGAGACAGTCATCTCCTGAAATCAGCTAGAAAGCCTGAATGGACAACCAGCAACATTTCCCTACATTAGCATCATTAAATCTATCAGATTCAGGAAATAAGGTATATATGCCAGGTTTGCAGACAATTTTGACATTTCGTTCTACCAAAAGATATAAACTATTTTAAAAATACATGTGATTTTTAGGGCAGTAAAAACTACTTTGTATGATATTACAATCATGAATATATGTCATTATAAATCTGTCCAAACCCCACAGAACATACAGACATCCACAGTGAACCCTAATGTAAACCGTGTATTCTGGATGATAATGATATATCAATGTAGGTTCATCAGTTGTAACGAATGTACCACTCTAGTGGGGCATATAATAATAGGAGATGCTATGCATGTATAGGAACAATGAGTATATGGGAAATCTCTATACCTTCAGCTAAATTTTGCTGTCTATCTAAAACTGCTCTAAAAAATAAAGTCTGTTTTTAAAAATACATGGAAACATAGCTCTAGTCAAATTGTGTGGTTAGGGTTTTTGTTGTTTGTTGTTTTTATTAATGTGACTATTTCCTTCCCTATAGCAAGAATTTCTTGAGAGCAGAGACTTAGATATATTCATCTTTGTTTTTGCAACTCCTGTCATGATGCCTAGCATATAGAAGATATTCGATATACATTAGATGGATGGATGAGTAGGAAGATGAATGGATAAGTAGTTAGTCATGGATGAGTTGTGGCAATGACAGGATATTTAGAAATATCCTGTAATTAAGAGAAATGACTTATGCTCTTAAGTTCCCCCAGCAAACTTTCTTGCTTGAAGCATGGAAACTCCAAAGGTATTTTTTTATTGGAGGATGGAGGGTTTTCTGATGTCCAGACTAACCCACAGAATGCCTAAGAGCCAGTGTATGAACTTAAATACTAGACCTAAAGCACCAAGATGAAAGACTAGAATATAGTGAGAGTGTACAGTCTGTGCAGATTAACAGAAAAGTAGAAGAGCAATTTTATCACTGTTAAGTGGAAAATAATAAAATTAAAATTCCAAAGTGTAAATAAAAACACCAGTACCTCTGATTTGGAGCCCTGATGCCACCCAATGTGCCTTCATTAAAACTCTACAAGACCATTGCATCACATGAAAAAAGGGCTAGATTATTTGGGTTGAGTAATTATCCTTGTGTTGGAGATACATGGTTTAGGTGTCATATGTTAAAAGAGGTAGTCTCTTTACAGCTTGGAAAAATTCTTTCTAGAAAAACTAAGTTGGCCAGGCACGGTGGCTCATCCCTATGATTCCAGCTACTCGGAAGGCTGAGGTGAAAGGAGTGGTTGAGCCCAGGAGTTTGAGGCTACAGTGAGTTATGAACACACCACTGCACTCCAGCCTGGGACAGAGTGAGTAAGTAAGTGAATAAATAAGTTAGTAGAAAACTAAATGTTCAATATTGCAATGTTCATTTTCATAAAAAAGAACATCTATAATTATGTTGGCCATTTAGATCTGATTTATTGAAATGGTAACAACATCAAACTTTAGGCTTTTTAAGCACAAAAGTAACCAATTTGATTAATACTCAAGGAGTGACTGGGGGTCTTCCCATAGGTATGTCTAAATATTCACTGTCATGTGTTCAAAAGTGTATGTGTCACTTAGATCCATCTTGCTTAATATTGCTAACTAATTATGGTTACATACCAGAGATGAAGGAAGAAAATAACTCTAAAGAGTTAATCAAAATATAAAAGCCACATGTCATTAAAAATGCAACATTAACACATAAATAGCTATTATTAGAGTTGAAAAAAAATTGTTCTAAAGGTAGTGATTTGCTTACAAACACACCATGACCGTAGGAAACTCAATAAAGAAATGTCTGTGACTCTTAACAGTAAAAGCAAAGCCATGCTTTTCTTCCTCAGTTGTAATGAATTGCAGATTATTCTACAGTTATTAGAATGAATTGTTTTCTTACTAATGCAAAATGGGGTTTTCTTTCTTGAGAATACTGCTATTCCATCCAGAAACTTTTTCAGGAGCTCATCATTGTTTGTTTGCTTATTTGTTACAGAGACATATTTTTAAGAATTATTTTCTCTTAATATTGAACATAATCACTTTTCCTTTTATTTCAGTGGTTGAAATATGTCCTTCTGTTGGTAAATTTGGCTCAGGAAAATGACTGACCTTTTCAAACAAAATTTATAATTTAAGAAATGTAAAACTTAACATTCTTTAGTGATCCAATATTAAAATACATTTAAGTTGATCTATAAAATGCTATGATTTCAACTATTCTTTTTTGAATGTGCAATAGAAAGACATTAACAATGCGTGTGGTTTAGAAAAATTCATTTATATAGCCGTTTGCCATGTCATGATGTATTTTAAACAAAAGAGGTACAGACAAAGGTATTGATTTTAGGGACTTAACTAAATAAACAGTATGTAAATTGTGTCTTTTTCTATAAAATTAGATCAGAACACACATATTACACTGCCTTTTTCTATAAGAATGACAGCTATTGAATTTGGCAGACATTGGAATTTGGTTAAAGAGTTACAGACCTTTGATCTTTGGATTACAATTAAATGAAACCGTTGTAAAAGGACAGTAGTGGGCCAGCCAATTTCTCAAGCACACGGCAGCAGCCAGGAGGCGTTATCGCTTAGTGCTGTCAAGAAATTCACTCTGCATTCAGTTTTATTTCTAAGTCTCATGTCTTCTGGTAGATGATGAAGATGGTGATGATGCCCTCATTAAAATACACAGTAACACATCGAGAACACACTTTGCTGTTTTTCTCTGTTAGTTTCAACTATATATCCATGCTGATCTACCCTACTTCCAAGTAATGTTATAATACCATGGGAAGTACTTGGCTCTTTTATGTACATTTTTCTCAAGACCCTGTGTGGGGTTATTTTTAGAGGGAGTAGAGAAAAAAAACTAAATCTCAGCTTCAAATTTCTTAGAGTTTTAAGGAAAATTAATGCACAGAAGGAACTTACGGTTAATATTGCTCGTTACTTCCTAATTGTAGGAATTTTTGTTGTAGTTTTTGTTTTTCCTTTTTTTTTTTTTTTTTGTATAACACTTTCTTAATCAACCTGGCCACTAACAAACTGACTTTCACAGCCCTGCCCAAGGGAACTATATACCCTTCAAGTCTTTGCTTTTTAAACTAAATTCTGCAAGTCACAAATAATGCCATTATACCATAATGACAATACTTGACCACCATTTTTAAAAAGAGATTTATTGATAACCTTTTGAATAAGAAGAATGATTGATCCCCAATTTCCCTATTAATGTACATTCTTCTCATATAATTATTACTAATTCTAACAAGAAGTATCCTCATAAAATCACAATCAACAGTGACTTAGCAAGTTTTCTTAATCAAAATTATATATTCATAGCAACAAATAGGCAAGTTAGATCTTTCTTCAGTCTTTTTATCCAGCCCACTAGATCTGTGTTCTTTTATTTTAAAACCTTCTTTGTTATGTCATTCTGCAGACAGAGCTCAGGCTGTTTCCTGTCACCCACTGGAGCAAACTGCTCAACAGAAAGCACAGTTGGACAGCCCTTAATTAGTGCTACTTGGGATAGTCAGTGTGTGAGCCTGTGTCAGCATCTCACTTAAACAGGAATAGAGCAGTGAGGATCAGCTGACAGTTTGAAACGCAAGACACCAGGTCTTTCACTTCCACCTACAGTCATACAATGCATGCTGCATGCCCACAAATGTTATGAGAAATGTTGGAAATTATGTTCTTTATGTAAATTGGAGTCAAATTATTCCATCACGTTTTACAGGGTGTTTATTTCTCTAAGTTATCCAAGTACATGCTCTCCAATCAAAATCTAATGTGCAAAAATAAATAAAATGAATCTTGAAATTACTTATCTGACAATTAATTTTTTTAATTCACTTGACCTGGCATAGTTTTTAACATTTTCAAAAGAACAGAGAATAGCACTTTATAATTTGCTAAAAGGAGCGATAGAATGCATTTTACTTAAACTCAAATGAATTCGTATTTTCAATTACTAGAATGATCACTGATTTAATAAAGTTACATATATTAAATCCATATATGTAACTTTAGAAATAGAAACAAAATTATATTGAGTGGACTACATAACTAGCATACTTCTTAGCCAAAATCTGAGTTGGGGGGAAATGCCTTACACAGGTAAACTTTTTATATCTCATGAACATAAAGAAAGATTTACAACTTGATAAATCTCTTGTAAGGTGAAAACTGGAACTCTGTCACCTACTTTCCCCCTAAAGTTAAGGCAACTAGTTATTGTGATATCATATTATAATTCCATCTCTCTGGCCAAAAATAAAATTAGATGCAGAGTTTCATTCAGCTCTGAGAGGGTGGGATTTTCTTTGTTACAGAGCAGACACTGTTTAGTCTGGGTGGAAAACGTGATCAATATATTCTAAACCTGTAACTTACTATAAACATAACCTCCCTCCAACGTATTTTAATATTTTTCTAGTAGCTAATAAAGTCCCTTTGGGTTAAATGTGAAGGGAGCCTACAATGTGTGTTTTCAGAGAGTAAACAGCCATCACTTTTTTTTTTCTTTCACGTATCTGGAAAGTAGCTATTGTACTTTTTATGGTAGACATTTTTAGAAACAGTTTTTGCTTTTTGCTGTTGCAGTTCAGAGGTAGGATGGCTTTCAGGGCTGGTGGCAGTACAGGCTTCTTTACAAGGATGAATGAAGATGAAAAGCAAGACAAATAGAAGCGAATGAGACACTGCTTTATGTGATTCATGATAGCTTGCCATAAGCCTGTTAGCCTCTGCCCGGCTCTCCTCTCTGAGAAAATAATGGATAGTTACAATGTGTATAGTGACATTGTCAAACCATCAGGAATTGCTGATTATAGTGCTAAATATTGATCTCTGCTTCACATGTGTCAAAATTCTTTCTTCCCTTAATTAGAACTTCCCTAAGCACCATACAAGAACAAACTGAATATATCAGATCTCTGTGAAAGGGAGTGTGATACTTGAATATAATTGTGACCTCTTGTCTTCTCCTTTTCTCTTGAGTTCCAAGATGACTTCGGCTGTCTCTCCTGCCCTTCACAGTACATGTGATCATCATGCTCATTTTTCCCAATCTAACCATAGGAAGATTTCTCCAAGCTTCTGCTTTTCATCATTCTGAACCACAAGGGTAGTAGTCAGATGGCAGTGAGACTTAAAGTGCCAGAAGGTGCCTTTTTCTATTTGTTTGTTTCATGGTACACCGCACCAGGCAATGACCTGTGGCAACAATGTCATACAAAACTGAGACAGGTTCACCCAATCAAAGGGAGGTTTAAAATTAATACAGATCCCTTCATTGCTTCATGCGAGATCTGGGAAGGGCAATTTCAGGGTGCCATGGGCTTCTTGGTTATCAGTCACATTCACTTAAAAGATATTTTTAAGCAACTTTTGTTATGAAAATAATTCTTTTTTTTTTTTGCTCCAAATTGCACCATCAACTGAAGCAGGGTAAAGCTCCCTACTAATTTGATATTAACATTCAATCAACTACCATATTCTGTA
This sequence comes from Ateles fusciceps, assembly GCA_036589455.1. Taxonomy (NCBI): domain Eukaryota; kingdom Metazoa; phylum Chordata; class Mammalia; order Primates; family Atelidae; genus Ateles; species Ateles fusciceps. The sequence goes on along the minus strand of JAZHEH010001266.1, from coordinate 6,629,408 downwards.
CTCTAGCAGTAATGTAATATAGTGAAAGGTTGTGATATATGGTTTCAATTTGCACCGCAAACTGAGCACTTAACTCATTTATCTTAGTTTACCGTAATATATTGTTATTTTTTAATCATGACACCATGGTTCATTTGCCTTTAGTTTGATGTGCTTGATAAAATCAATATTTCATTAAAAGGTTTTTAAAAATTGTTTGTTTCAAACACAGAACCACACAAATTTGGTAGCCAGTTCCTTAGCAGCAACCTCTTCCCTGACTCTTCACATAAATGTCTCCACGAGCCACCCCACCCCCCACAAACACCTTGTGTGTGAGATCTTGGTATGCAGTTACCTCCCTGGCAAATTCACAAGGTCCTCACGGTACATGGTTAAGAAGGGTTATAAATAAGAAATTTCAATTTTGACCTTTTCATGATAAATCTGGAAGAGGATGATGAAGGGAGGGTTACTAAGCCTACTCACTTTTTCTTTAAACAGTTTAGACAAGATTCTCTGTCCCCATGTAGAGAAAGCACCAAGCAACCTGCACAGATACAGGTTTCTTCCCATAGCTGCCCAAGTAACTGAGCTACATTGCACTACAGGTGATCTGTGTCAGTGATAATGATTAGGTTAGCAAAGTGCAGAGAACTAAACTTTAAATTGGGCTAAAAAGCCTCAGACTGCAATGGGTAGGTGCCAGCATTTTCAACATTCTGGGGCACAATCATGAATCTGAATACCTATTTTAATGTGGCATAGTTTGCAAGTGGAGCTACTTACAATAGAAATGTTAACTAAAGGCAACATCCACTTTTTTCTTCCCTAGCTTGGGGGATGTAAAAAGAAAAATGATCATTGGGTTGCCTGGTTAAAACACACATTACCCATTTGCTTGAAGCTGTTCACCTCACAGAAATAACACTTTTGCGTGTTTTCTCCTCCATGTTACACATAAAATATATATTTATCACTATAAATCAATATCTAGCTATCTTCACAGGCTACCTTATGCCCTTTGGAGATAAATGTAGAATATGATAACTGAACCCACTATAATGTCTCTGAATAGATATTTAGCTATTATATAAATACAAGGAATATGATGAGACAAAAATTTATACTTGTAGATTTAAATGTTTGTTCTATAAGAATAAAAAAGAAAATAATCATTGATATCCCTATAAATAATTATTTATGTTCATTCTACTTTAAGATGACACAAATTTTATAACTATACAAGAACTGATGACTAAGAAGAGCACACTGACAACTACGTACAGAGCTTTTCACCAAAAACAACTACAAGTTGAAATGATTAAATTGGGTTTTTTTCCCATCATAATTAGATGGAGCAGGCTTTACAAGGGCAGGTGTACATAATAGTTTATTAGCCAATAGCATCTAAGGACTTCTAGCTTTTCTTTAATATCATCACATTGTGTATTACCTAAAATCTGGAATAAATTAGTTATTCTTCTATCTATAAGAAATATTCATGACAATTCACAGTTGAGGCAGATGGGATATGATCAATAAAAAGCCTACTAGTCTTTAGTATTTACATCCTTCCCATGAATCTTAACCAAAAGAAGTAATAAATAAGTGGCACATACGAATAGTACCTTTAAATAAGCAAGTGAGCCTTCTTCAGCAACAAGCAACATTTTCTGGATATCAAAAATAATAACTGGTTTTGCAGCAATGCAGCATGGAAACACAAGGGTATAAGATATACTGTACTTTAAGCTCTGTTTGATGAATCTGAGCACAGTTCCTGGGGGATAGATTACTTTAAACCATGCTCTTTTACTTTCTAATCCTGACTTGATTTGATTTGTACTTTAATACAGCTGCCTGGCAATTCAACAGCAAATAGAGACTATTTATGTAATCAGATTGTAAGTAGTGGGACAAGAAGAAACTCTCTAGAACCTTTTTGGAAAATAGTTTGTTGTACTTTTTATTTATTGAACAGCAGGGCTCCAGGCTTTCCAGTGCTCATTATAATTGGTTTTCTGCTTGAACTTTCAAAAACTGTCATGTCAATACTCAAACAGAATTTCTTTGCTTACTGTATGGCTATGGGCTCTATTTTCTTATGTGCAACTTGACAAAGTTCTTGTAATACCTTAGAGGCAAAGTTCTAGAGTTTCTTTTGCTATTTAAGAAAACCGGGAATCAGAGGTCTTTAGTGCATTGCACATTTGTGTTCCTCTTTTGCAATTAAATGCCTTAAACTAAGATATTGTTTCCTTTTATGACTACCCCTGCCTATTCATAAGCCTCTACTGTTCTGTGGGAGGAGTTTGCTTTTGTCATACCATACAACAATATGCTCTTAATTCCACTTAGAAGAAATATGATTTTCCACCAATATATTTATGATCATATTTTATATTCCAGTTACTATTTGACAAAGAATTCCCCCTTTCTCTAAACGTTTATTTCCTATACCACTACCAGAAGTACAAATGTGAATTTTATATTCCCCAACCCTTTCCTTTCAGAAACCCTAAAAATCCAACTAACCACTTATCCACAATAAGAATTTCAAATGGACTTAACACAAAGTAAAACATTTGTCCAAAATGGAAGTGAATTATTAAACTCTAGCCCTGGAATAACCTGTTTTGAGTAATATTAATATTTATATTTTCAAAGAAGTTACCCCTATCATATTCTATTTTTTAACTAGATAGAGACCACTTTTGCATTGTATGATTATTTATAATAATTTTCTATGTGGCCAGAAACCATAGTTGGGAGAAGAAATATTTGTGGTAGAAATTCTGCTATTTCATTTTATTTCCTTTTTTTTTTATTTCTACCTTTTTAAAGTAATCATCTCTTAGGAACTATACAAGGAGTGAATATTTTCTCTGTATTTTAAAATCACACTACTTAAAATAAATTTTAAAAGAACATTGAATAACTTCAAATTTTTATAACAACTGTTAAGGTATAACAGCAGCCTTTGCTTCAACTAGACAATAGAACACATAGTTTCTATGGAATTTCGGATAAATGTTGACCTATTTCTATTTTGTTGTTGATTATTTGGTTGTTCTTCTTTAAAGATTATTAAAGAAAGACATTGTTCTATTAAACTAAAACCTTGCCTTTGATTTAGTTCCATTTCACTACCATCCTAATTTTGTTGTGGTGTTGGTTAAAACTGCAATTATAAAGTTGAAACCATTTCTCTCAAAACCAACCCAGGTACTGTATTTTCCAAATCCAAGTGTTCACTGACAAAGCAGCCATCCAGAAGCACAAGCTTGACTTTAAATTCAATCAAAGAAATGCATCTGCAAAGAAAAATATGCATCATGGAAATGCTGTAGCTGCTGATCAAATTTACAATCACATTCTCAAGTACGATCCTTATGAAACTGGCTTGATGATACAGAGCTGCAAGTTACTTTTAGAACACAATTGTGCCCTTTTAACACTTGCATGGAAAACAAAATGGGCACCTCCAGGGCTAGGTAGATCCTTATGCAATACGAAATACAGATAGGTTCTATCTATTATCGTGCATTTAGAACATTTATATTCAGCATCCAGAAAAAGATTTCCAAAACATTGGTGGGAATGAGGATGTAACTAAAAATAAAAAGATAGCACAACATAATGAGAATATGAATACAAATGAAAAATATTTTAGATGTTCAAGAAATGAAAAAATATCTGGCAATGCTGACTTGAAACAACAATAGACATGGAGGCTCTTGCTGGACTCTATTATTTATTTCAAATATTTAACTGGAGTGGATTTGTATATTTATACAATCACATCTGTGAAGATAGTCATGTTTAACCACAGTATGACTTACAGCTTGATCCTGGAAATATAAGTTTGCCATGCTATAGTACGGGTTTAAGGTGACCATCAGAATCAAATAAAAATATGAAATCCATTAAATTCTTAGAGTGAAACTCATTCTCTGGATCTCAAATAGCAAACTGCTTGTGTTTGGCAGCTTTTTGCTTTCATAATTTTATGTCTATGCTGTTCTTTGTGTAAGTAAATGTATAATTTCTGTTATACGCAAACTAAAAAAAAAATCAAAATTTTCTGGAAAATACATTGAAAGATATATGAACATATTTATATATCTATATGCATTTATACATATATCAGCTAATAAATCTGTTTGCTGATTAGATTAAAAATCATTTTATGTTTTTCTTATGGAATATGCTTATCTATTTTAAGAAGCTGTATTATGGTATTATCTATTCTATTATCTTTTGTGTTATCAGACTGAGGGTATAGAGCAGTGTGTTTGTTTCATCACATAATACAACTGGCTGAAATTTGCTGCCCCTGTACACTAAACTCAGAAGACAGATCTGATTCTGTGGCTTTAGCTCCCAAAACTACATCAAGGCTACTCTTTTAGTCAACTTGGAAATTTATATACTATACACTAACCCTCCTTTAATATCCTCTCCCTCTTTCCTCTGGGCATTTATTGCTGTTCTTTCTAGTTCAGTAACCAGTGAGCAGAAGGTTCATTAAAACTAATTGAATTGGAAACTTGTCTGCCCTGGGGAAATGTTAACTCTTTGTTGTTATCTGTAGGAAATTCCTTTTGTTATGTTCCTTTGAATTGAATTATTGGATCTTAATGTTACAAACACTGTGTTAAAAGCGATTTCCATCTTTCTTATGGTCTAGACAGCAAGTTTCAGAAAAATGTCCTTCTATCGAATCAGATTTTACCAAAATAAAGCAGTATTTTATTCAATGACGTAAACGGCAATATTGCACACTGTTCAAAGACCGGAACGATGTTGCCCTGTTAACTCTTTTAGTGCTTCTAGTCACTGCTACACTGACTGGATATTTAAAAGAGAAGAGGTTTCTATTATGGCTCATTTTCACTTGGTAAAACACACAACACAACTGCAGGTTAGCAAGTCAATGTTAGTGGAATATGGATTATCAAAGAACATTAACCCCACAATTGCAACCGTTCTACGCATTCGAACAAATGTCAAAATGAAAAGATTATAATTATTCTTAATGATATAGGGACCCTCACTTTAGCTTGTCATTTGTAATCATTTGGAAATTGTGCTGAAAAAATACATTTGAAATAAGGCGTTAAGAAGCTGTATGTGAGTTTTGGAATTGTTTAGAGCAGGGAAATATTGACAACATGGTGAACATTTGATAATAGTCACAGTAGTAGATTTTTGCCAGCTTTAAAAATCAATTGAAAATAACAGGCAACCCACTGTTGCTAATAAAAGTAAATATTTATGACTGATTTGACTGTGCTTCAATACCAGTCAATCACTTTCTAAAGGATCTTTGCAATTCATTAACCTCTTTTTACTGGTCTTGTCCCTGTTGGTATTAGCCATTAAAAAAGAATAAGGGAGGGGGTTTTGATTTTTCTTTTCTCATCATTCACAGCTTATTTGTTCTTTCCCTTCATTCTCATACATCGCCACTAAATTGATTGTCTGTTTAGTCATATGAATGATAAACTAGCAGTGCCAGCAAGATTGAAAGCCTCCATTAATTTGAGGAAGGTGAGTTCTTCTGCTTCAACCACAACCTACAACAAAGATACTTCTCATCCTGTCTTCCATCACTAGTAATTCTTCTTGTGATAGAGTCCGCATAACTGTGCGACTTCCCTTTTAAACTTCTCCCTGGGTGAACTTCAAGAAACAGATATTTATTAATATCATCTCAAAATTGTCTGCCTTTCCATGCTTTCAGACTGGCCACAATCTTTATGCACAAAAAGTCAGACAAAAGTTTTTATTTAAATGACATTGAAAACAATGCTTAATATGTTTTTTATAAAATACGTTACAAAATTTCATTCATTCAATAATCAGTCCACTCAAAGGTAAATCTTTCATGCAGTGAGAGACATCATCTTTTATTAAAAGAGCTTTTTAGAGCACTTCTATAATACAGTTTTAGATTTCTGAGATCCGTGTTTAAAAATAAAAGCACTACACCTTATTGGTGTTTCTTTTTTACTTCTTAAAATATTCATAAAATCGTAACCATCTAAAATTATCTATAGCAACTGTGTTTCCTTACAGAGGTAGTCTGTGATGTATTACAGTGGTACTTTAAGTTGCTTTAATTGCCGTTGTAAGTACATATTTTGTCACTGAATAACAGACTGAACAGACGTGTAAAACCTGCATAACTTACCAGTGTGTGTAAGTTAAAGCTACCTCTATGCAGCCTTAAATTATAATTCTCTATGGAGATGGATTTTTTTTTAACTCTTTCAATGGTACATGTGTTTTATTTCCCCCATATTCTCATGTTTATAATAAGAGGTAATATTTTTTGCGCTATAAAGGCTTACTGTATAGCAGGCACTGTGCTTTTAAAAGAAAGAAATTTTAACATAAATTGTCTTATTTAATCCTTTCATTGGCTTTATGAGGGAAATCCTATTATACCTACAATTTCTCAAATGAGGAAACTGAGGCTGCCAGAGGTTAAATAATTTGTCCAAGATCACACTGATGTTAAGCAGTAAAAACTGAATTTGCACAACAAGTCTGAAGCCAAAGCCCATGTTCTTAGTGCATTACCTCACCTCCATTGGCTCATCCGGCATAGCCTACCTTGTGAGAAATACTTGTAAATTGGCCTGTCTATTCCTCATCCCAGATTATAACATCTCACAAGGGCCGAGGTATCATACGCCCCCTTTGGACCACAATTATGCTTTAGGTTGACACTTTTCATATGATGGGTGTCTTTTAATTGCCACAGTATGCATACTACACAGGGACAAATTCTAACAATTTAGATTTCTTTGCTTTCTTCTTTTGTAATGGCTCCAGGCACTATCAAAAAAAAAAAAATTAGTGGTACAGAGGCTAGTTTCAAACACAACCCCCCCACATACACACACACAAACCCAAAAACAGCACAGGAGGGAATTGATGAGTGTGGCACAGATAGCAATAAAGAAATACCAGCAATTTGAAGCCCTGCCCCTAAACCTACCCCTGCTGCCTTCATATTGAGAGTTCCAAGGGTGGCCTGTAGCATAAGTTCCGAGCTAAAGGTACCAATGTCTCTTCATAAAAAGTTAAAAGTCTAAGGTATTGTTTCATCCACTCTGGTATCTTGGCCTACCATTCAGACCCAGATTCTGAGAGCCTCATCATCAGCCTTTCTATGAAAGGCCAGCATATTGAAATTAGTTAGAAATGGGACCATGTCCAGTTTTTCTAATCGTAGGTGGTAGACTTTAGTTCTTGGCAGTCCCAAGTTTGGAAATCTCCTTTCTATGGATCAATATTAAAATTCCTCTCAGTAGAGGAGACTACTCTGTTGTTCTCAACAATGGATGTACATAGGACACTGTTTTTTTATGCTTCCAGTAGAGTGATGCAAGTTCTCATGTGCAGCAGCTAATCCACAGTATGGGACCTGGCATAGGCTTCATACATATTACAAGATACTGGAGAAATAAAAGATGACTGCAGGGAGAGTAACATGAATATCAGTAACATAAGCATGTCCCATTAGTGGGAGCAATGGAAAGAGGGAGGTTCTTCTTCACAGATAATGAATCTAAAGTTCATAGCTTTTGACAGACTTTCTTTTTTTTTTCTCATTGTATGCATTTGTTTTTCAAATATTATTTATTTCATAACAAAGAAATACTACTTCTTTAGAGATGGGTTTTGAAAATGGGTACTGAATTTCTCAAAGGATGAAAATGATGGATGGAGGCACAGCAAGGAGAAAAAGTTTCTGCCATGAAGTTTCATCTTCTAGATCATGGTGCTGGGGAAAGAGAAAAGTACACTAAGAGGAATACCACCAAGGCAAAAGACCTGAGCGTTCTGATTCTGAATTAGGGATTATAATATTAACCAATTGCTTATATGCCATTTTCGTTTTTTAGAAAAAGAATGTCAGCCAGGCACAGTGGCTCACGCCTATAATCCCAACACTTTGGGAGGCTGACATCGGCGGATCACAAGGTTGGGAGATCAAGACCATCCTGGCTAACATGATGAAACCCTGTCTCTACTAAAAATACAAAAAATTAGCCAGGTGTGGTGGCATGCACCTGTAGACTCAACTTCTTGGGAGGCTGAGGCAGGAGAATTGCTTGAACTCGGGAAGTGGAGGTTGCAGTGAGCCAAGATCACGCCACTGCACTCCAGCCTGGGTGACAGAGCAAGACTCCATCTCAAAAAAAAAAGAGTATCAAAAATGACTATTAAACAATCATTAAATTATAAAGAATCATATACACTGCTGACAAATTTAATATTTCCTATATAAATTATTATTTCTCATTAAGAATGGGTTTTTAATTATTTATTGAAAATATTTTAATGTTTATTTTAAGAAAATTAATAATATTTGACACCTAAAGGGAGGTACAGTGAATTTACAAAAGCTATACCCATTAATATTTTATTGGGAAATATATTCATAGCTGCATCATTTACCAAAAAGAGTAACAATTTTTTCCAAACTAGAAATCTATCATAACTCCCTATTTGATAAAATTCACAAAGTAAACTTGAGAAGAGTAATTCAGCAGGAAAGCAAAACCTTTGCATTAGGGACAAGGACAAAGGGAAATAAAGCCTAAAGCAGTGACGCAAATATATTGATAAAAGAGTTCATTAAGTTTGCCTATTTATATGACTTCCTATGTTAAAGGCATTGCAGAAAAACTGGAGTTCCTTGGCAAATTCAAATGCCCTGAGAACAGTTTTGCATCACGTAGGATTACAAAAATTGTTGCGGTCACAGTAACAGCTGCCTCGAGAAAGATTTCTAACACTTCAGGTTTCCTCGGCCAGATGCCTCTGCCTTCTCATCTATTCATCCTTGCATGCTGACCCCAAAAAGACTATCCACATGCTTCTCCTAAGAAGCAAGTAACCTTGATTTTTACGAGTCCACGTACGCTTACCTTCATGCCCTACAATATTTGAATCACTAAAATCTCATTAATGGTGGCTTGCAAACTGATTATGTACTTAGCCTTTCTTTTTAGATACTTTCCCTTTAAGTGGATGTCGATTATTTTCATAGTTTAAAATTGTTTTCAAAATAGTAGCAAATTACCCTTATATTCCAAAAGCTTTTCATTAAGAAGTTTAACAAATGAATGATAGGTGATGATTTACATAGGCAGAGATATTTAAATTACCTTAAAACATACTTGCATTTACACTTGAATATCTGAAAATGGCAGGTGGTACCAAATTGCAATGTTTCTGACCTACATGGGAAACCAATTAATAATTATTCTTCCAACATCGGTAACTTTGAGATCTTATATTGAAATCACCAAGAAAATTTACAAGCACATTCTTACGGAAGTCGTCTAACCTCTTTAGATCTTAGTATTCTGCTCTGGAAATGAAAAGGTTGAATGATTTGATCTCTAAATCCCTAACAATCTCAACCATTTTGACATAAGTTTCCAGGGAGAGGGAAGGAAGACAACTTGAGCTACCAAGTGGGCAGGTAAAAAGGGAAGATTGGAAAGGTCACGGATGACAAAATTCATATTTGGTGCTAAGACTTGGCCTGGTAAGCAGTGCTGAGAACCGGTAAATGTTCTGAGCTTATCTTTGAGATTAGGAGACAGAGTCAATCAAAAAGATTAATTTTTGTAAGTTTGAAGGCCCCTAAAGAGAGGCAGGAAATTCAACCCACTGATCTTGAGACTCCCTGGTGCCCTGTGATGGTATCTGTCTCAGATGAGGGGCCAACTCCGACCTTTTGTGGGGGAATCTTCCCTACATGCTTCTCTCCTATACCCAGACCTTTGAATTTAAGGAGAAAGGGGCTTCTGGCCTTAAACAGGCCAGCTTGAGAGTCCAGTCACAAATTTCTGCAGCATACAGCAACTTCTCACACAAAGAGTAAGCCCCTCGATGATGCCTCTTTATACATAGCAAAGGCAAACTTGGTTTGAAATTTTTACAAAAAGGTAAATGGAATCTTACTTTTTCTTAATCCCTCTTATCCCTTTCAACTCATAATATAGAAGTAAAGAACCTGGAGTTTGTGAAATTCACTCAGGAAGTAATAGAAAAACAGTAACTCATCAATCCATTTATAGATACATTGGAGAAATACATATGACCTTTGATGCCTGGGAAGATTTTTGTCAAAGGCAAAGTCATCTAGAATTTTTCTCTTAAATGTGTTTCATAAAGGTAATCTTGTTCTCCCACCTCTCCCCTTCACCTGCCAGAGACTTTGCTCTTTGGATCATCTTCTCAAGTGTTTATTTCTCCCTTCGAGTTCCTAGATAGGAAAGTATATACATTGCAATAAATATTCATGTTCAGGAGATTACTTCTTTAATAGACTTTGATGAGTTCTAGATTAATTTCAAAGTTTTTCCATATTCTCTGTTACTGGGAATAATTATCAACATTATTTAAATGTTAAGGTTGGAAAAATCCTAAAGCATCATAAATTGTAACCCTCAATTTCACATGAAGAGGCTGAAACCCAGAGAAGTTAACTGACATCCAAGGTTGTTAATGACAATAGACTTGATCTATTGACTCCCAGTGTAGTGCTATTTCAATACAATAAAATGCCCCACTTTAGATGAAATCATGGATTGCCAAAGCTAATTGGGATTTTGCAGATGAACTATACCATGCTCCCTCCTCTCTAGTAAGGAAGCTAAGGACTCACCAGTGCCATTTCCTTAGGAGCCCTCATTCTCTTCCCCAGGCAAGACCCACCTAACTGAATGTGCAGATAAAGATCTTGAGCAGAAGAGGACACGTGAACTCAAGATGACCAAAGGAGACCTGCCTCATAATCTATATTAGGCCCAACATTCCAGAAATGCATCTCCTTTTAGAGTACCCCTTAGCTTTTAAAAGGGAATTTAATTGTGGGAATTCAGGCACAATATGAACCAATGGGGTAAAGATCTTTGAGACAAGGGATGCCTTAAGGTCTTCAAACCAGCTCGTGTTAACCAGAACTTGCTCCCTCTCTGTAGGGCCTGCCTGTACACAACCACAACCATTTTCCCAACCCTGAGGGGGTGCTAAAAAAATCAGTGCCAATACATGAATCATGACTGCATGCAAGTAAATAGCTAAAGACAAAACTTAACAGAATTCTTATTAGGCCGTAGTAAATGCTTCCAAAGTGGAAAAATGACCTGCAGTATACAAGTGATTGTTACTCATACTATGAGTTCAGTTTTCTCATTCTTCCTTTTGTGCCTAGTGTTACTTTCCTTCATTTGTTGAGGCAAGAAACATACATTTGTTACCCATACTTCATTAAGTTCAGTGGTAGGTCCTGGAATACAACTTTGAATAAGACAGACGTGATTCCTAACATATCTGTTGTTATAGAAAGAGGAACTTCAGGGTGATGAGAAACAATATCACAGGAGATGAAACTACTAAAGATTCAAAGACCTCTCTATGAAGCAAAGAATTCATTAGAGTTAGCAAGTCACCAAGCAGGAAGAAAAGTGTCCTTAGGAAATGCAACAGCATATGCAAGAGATTAGAGCCAAAAGGAAACATGGCATGTTAAAGGAACAAAAAAGATCAGTACAGTTGAAACAGCTAGAGTATTGCATGTCTTATTTTGAAAAGTGTCTGTTCAAGTCCTTTGCCTACTTTTTATTGGGGTTGCTTTTTCTTGTACATTTGTTTAAGTTCCTCACAGATGTTGGATATTAGACCTCTGCTGGATGCATAGTTTGCAAAATTTTCTCCCATTCTGTAGGTTGTCTGTTTACCCTGTTGATAGTTTCTTTTGCTGTGCAGAAGCTCTTTAGTTTAGTTAGATCCCATTTGTCCATTTTTGCTTTTGCTGCAATTGCATTTAGTGTCTTTGTCACAAAACCTTTGCCCATGTCTGTAACCTGAAAGGTATTAACTACATTGTCTTCCAGAATTTTTATAGTTTGGGGTTTTACATTTAAGTCTTTAATTAATCTTGAGTTACTTTTTGCATATGGTATAAGGAAGGGGTCCAGTTTCAATCTTCAGCATATGGCTAGTCAGTTATCCCAGCACCATTTACTGAGTATTAAATTGCCTGCTTTTGTCAGATTTGTTGAAGATCAGATAGCTCTAGATGTGTGGTCTTACTTCTGGGTTCTCTATTCTGATCCATTGGTCTATGTGTCTGTTTTTGTACCAGTGCAATGCAGCCAACAATCATATAAAAAAACGCTCAACATCACTGATCATTAGAGAAATGCAAATCAAAAACCACAATGCAATACCATCTGACACCAGTCAGAATGGCTATTACTAAAAAGTCAAAAAATAACAGATGCTGGTGAGGTTGTGGAGAAAAAGACATGTTTATACACTGTTAGTAGTAGTGTAAATTAGTTCAGCCATTACGGAAGGCAGTGTGGCAATTCCTGAAAGACCTAAAGACAGAAATATCATCTGACCCAGCAATCCCAATCCCATTCCCATTCCTGTGTATGTGCCCAAAAAAATATAAATCATTCTACCATAAAGACATATGAATGTATATGTTCATTGCAGCACTATTCACAATAGCAAAGGCATGAAATCAACCTAAATGCCCATCAATGATAGACTGGATAAAGACAATGTGCTTCATATACACCATGGAATACTATGCTGCCCTAAAATAGAATGAGATTATGTCATCTCCAGGGATATGGATGGAACTGGGGGCCATTATTCTTAGCAAATTAATGCAGGAACAGAAAACCAAATGCCTCATGTCCTCACTTATAAGTGAGAACTGAATTATGAGAACATATGGACACATAGAGGGGAACGGCACATACTGGGACCTCTTAGAGGGTGGGAGGAGGGAGAAGATCAGGAAAAATAACCAAGCATACTAGGCTTAATACCTGGATGATGAAATAAACTATACAACAAACCCCCATGACACAAGTTCACCTATGTAACAAACCTGCACATGTACCCCTAAACTTAAAAGTTAAAAAAAAAAGAAACAGTAAGAATGACAAAGAAAATAACTATGAATTATAACTACCTAGGAGAAATATTTCTAAAAAAGAAAGGTATCCTGTTGTACAATTGGAATAAACTGTTGATTTTGCTTATGTGAAACCCGAAAGTGGTTTCATGAGCCTGTGCACAACTGCTGGTGCTCCCTATGGGCATAGGTGAGTGCTTTGATGTAGCAGGGTGTAACTCATCCCCCACTTCAACTGATACCTCCCATGGGGGAACTCGCACTAGCTCAACTTTTTCTAACCCACTGGGCAAGCTTCCACCTCTCTTCTTGCAATGGGGTCTGATCCTCTGGTTCTTTAAGTTGGATCTTTAGCAAATTAGATCAAATCTGGCCACTTTGCCCAGACTACAGGGATCCAGAGGCACAAACCACATCTGTGCCACATGAAGCAGTCAATTTGCGGGTGGTTCTACTTCTCTTCCTTCTGCCTGACAATTATCTCCACCTCTCTCTTCCTCCTGCCCAGCAAGTTACAGAGACCAGATTAGCAGAAGTCTAAATAAAGACCAGGATGCCAATTTTTGTTTCTTGCAAGCACCCCCAATTTCTACAAGTAATTATATGGAAGGTCCCTCACTTAACTTGCTTGAAGAATATTTCTCTCTCTCCCCTATGGGGAAGGAGAAAGGAAAAAAATCCCAACCCTCTCTCCTCCCCAGATGAGATGAGTGCCTTTCCACAGATTTTACCTATCCCCTCATTCCTGTGCTCACTTCTCTATGTCTCCTACTTCCCCTAGTCTTTTGTTTATAAAGTAGGAAAGTAGATGAGGAGTTATGCATACACAATCCACAGAAGGGAAAGAAAACTTCTCATCATAAAAATACATTTCCCATTTGTCTATTACCAAAAGATGAAATTATCAAATATGTATTCTTAAATCCTGAAACTCCACAGGAGGCAGTGCATGACAATAGGCTGCCCCTTTAAGACCTCTTGCCTCAGGGACCACAGAGATCCATGCCCAGCCATTTTAAAGCAATCTTGATTCCTGAAGATGTTGACCCTTGGAATTAGTTTCCTTTTTAACTTCCCTTTTTTCTGCCCTCTCATTTGCCTCTGATGTTTCCTGACTTTGATGTGTCTTCAGGATTTCAATTCTAGTATCCACACCATTACACTCCTGGTGTCTTCTGTCCTGACACCCTGTAATTGAACTTGGCTTAACCCTGCAACTTCTCTCCTGCTGCTCAGGCTTCATGTTGATCTTTTTCCGTGGTACTGGTCCCCCACGATATCTCTGGTTTATATCTTTCTATTGCAGATTCCTTCAGGATTAGGACATGAGAAATTCTCTGAATTCCCAAAATGATAGCATTCTGTATTTTTTATAAAACTTTATGGTAGACTAAAAATGAGTGACCATAATAATGAAAGGCAAATCAATTTTCTAATAGGGTTTCCCACTAATCATTTTCTATTTAAAAAATAACAATTTATTAATTAATGATAAGCTCATGATTTGTTATATCATGAAACAATATATATTATAAAGTTTAATAACAAAATGTTCTCTAAATTTTATAAACATTACATCATTGAAAACATTAAAGGAAATAGTACAAAGATATCAATTAAAAATAATTTCAAAAATTAAGAAAAGCCAAAAAGATTTAATATTTAGAAGTTCGTACTCCTAAAATAAAATTTTAAATATACAAAGCATTAATTGCCCTACCTGAAAGTCTTGATCTTTGTTTTATGACAAATATTCCAGATGCAAAAAAAATGTCTTTTTTATTTTTATTTTTTTCTTTTGAGATGGAGTCTTGCTCTGTCGCCCAGGCTGAAGTGCAGTGGCACAATCTTGGCTCACTGCAACCTCCACCTCCCAGGTTCAAGTGATTCTCCTCCTCCCTCAGCCTCCTGAGTAGCTGGGATTACAGGCGTGTACCACCACACCCGGCTAATTTTTTGTATTTTTAGCAGAGACAAGGTTTCACCATGTTGGTCAGGCTGGTCTTGAAACCTGACCTTGTGATCCACCTGCCTTGGCCTCCCAAAGTGCTGGGGTTACAGGCATGAGCCACCATGCCCGGCCCTAAAAAACTTCTTGCATCTTGCATTGAACTTACAAAGACTGCACCCAAAAGTACATTCAAGGCAGGGTGTTGGGATACATGTTACTTCATACAAACTAATTTTTTTAATGACGAAACTATTCTGTTTGCTTGATCTGATTTTGGTTTTGCTATTAAAAGTGATATTGCTTTTGCTAATTTAGATTTTAGATTGATTTTTTACTTTTTGTATGAGTACTGAATTCATTTCTTTGTTTTTTTTTTTTTTCTGTTAAAGCACTTACAAAGAACTGTAGCCTCCAGTGAATAATCAAATACTGGAAAACTCCAGTGAACATTATTATTTAGGATTCAAATAAGGTAATATTTGGATCTCCTAGCAAAGTTAGCAGCACTCCACAGAATCACATTTCAAAAGTTCCAATTTAAAGGTTTGTTTTTCTTCCACAACTGTCTATTTCTTGGAACACCGCTCATAGAACTTGTATAAAATATACTATGAGCATGAACATTTTTGTTTTATTTGCAGGAATGGCTCAGTGTTAGCAACAGACAGAGGCACACACACACTCTCTCTCTCTGTCTCTCTCTCTCTTACAAACAGACAACAACTATAAGCAAGACTGGCTGTAAGATGGGGAACACTCTTTCCTCCTTGCTCCTGTTCCAGTTTCCAGAAATGTTGACTTTAACCTTTGATTCTCCTGTCAGTGTTTCTTGCTCTTCCTTTTGACTTAATATTAGTGGATTTCTTCAAACCAGTAACATCTCGATTGTTAAGCTTTCATTCCCATAGGAGAATTATAATGTCTTTTCCTATTTTCCTGAATTCTCAATGGATTTTTTTTTTTTTTTGCAGAATTCAGGGTTCAGAAAACAAAAATTTCCTGAGAAATGTCAGGAAGAAATTCCTGCACAGAAACATTAAGTCTCATTATAGCACAATACATAGTCAATGAATGTCAAGGGGTAAGTGATAAAAGTCAAGAGTTTGGTTTCCCAGTAAGTGGAATTTGCTAAGCAGATAAAATGTTATATAAATACAAACACACACACACACACACACACACACACACACACACACATATATATAGACAAATACATATATACACATATGTATCCAAAAATATCCAATTTGGGACATGAAAATGTACACCTCCCAAATGTTTTCATGTCATTGGACATGTAGAAAGCATCCAAATTTGTAGCACACACTGGGACATGTGGAGAAGGTCAAACTGTGGCTTCTGCCACTCCAAGGCCTGAGAGCAGAGAAGATCAAAATATCAGCAGAGCAGTCAGCTACTTCTGCAGTATAACATGGGTGTCTTCCCATGGGGGATGAGACATGACACTGACAGGTTGAAATGAACAGACTAAGCTAGCCAGGCCGCAAACAGAACCAAGCTTGAATCCCTAAGAAAAGGTTCCATAGCATGGGAAGGGGAAGAGCAATGGATTTATAGGGAATGATCCTGACCTAAACTGTCCATCTATTTACTCATCAAAATGCCTATTACTCAGACATAATGAACTGCAGGGTTTTTATTTCCTTTTGGTTTTGCGGGGTTGGTGGGTGGGATTATGTATAAACTTATCATGTTGTTGTTAATACTTTATGACATTGGCATACTGTACCGATATGCTCAACTGGCCAGTAGATATTGGTCACATTTAACTGCTAAATGGGGCAATTGAGAAATAAATGAGTTGCCTGGACCCTGAAGTTATAGAGAGATATCTGCAGTTACGTGAATGAAGGGAAAGAGCTAAACCATGGATTCTTTGCTCTTGTCTCTTTGTTCTAACTCTCAAGCATGTTGAAGTCCAAACGGATGTCATTGTATTCCTGGGAACCTGAAGCTCAGAGGACACTTCTCTTGAGATAAGCAGACTTCTGTTTGCTGAACTGGCTTAACCAACTAGTCAAGTCAGCTCTTGGGCAGTACACACAGAAGTCATTTCATATCCCAAGGTGTGTTTTGTGGAATTAATGTCCCAGGAGCTCATAATAATTCCTTGAGAGATGATCTACTAGCAGGGAACTATATAGCACCAACTTACACTCACAAGAAAACTATTAGAAAGCTGATCTTTCACCAAGTAGTGGTTCTCAGCTATGGCTGCAACATAAGAATTTCTAGAGAGTTTTAATACTAATACAAAGTCCCATATCCTCCCTCCCCTCAGTTATTCTGATTTAATTGGTCTAGGTGGGACCAGGGCATCACTATTATTTTAGAGCACTCTAAGTGATTCTATTATAGAGCCAGGAGTAAGAATTATCATACTAACATACGTGGCCTTTACAAAAAAGATGCTGGATTTTCCTATTTCCTAAGTAGCTGCATTTATAACAAGAGCATTCAACTTTTCATTTGGTTCACATCAATATATCTGATAGAAGTACTGATATTACTTACATATTTAATGTGTGTCAGCATGTCACACAGTCACACAAAGATGCTGCTGCTTCTCTCAAGAAACTAGGAATCTAAATAACAGCATTTAATCAATGGAGAATTGGAGTCAACAATAAGTTCCAAAACAGTGACTACTTCAATTAGATGTTAAGATTTTTGGTCAGTAAGTTCTCTAAGTTGCTGGAATATATTATTAAAAGAACCCATAAAAATTTCTTTTGCCAAATTCTGAAGAATTCACTGAGTACAACTTTTCTAATCAAAGTTTGAAGGCAGGTTTATCTGAAGGACAAAGAAAAGTTCAAAAGGACAAAGTTCAAATATGCAATACTGCCTAAAATGATTGGCCATAGAAGCTTCTGTCCCTAGAATATCACAAAAGCTGACCTGTGTGTGTCCAGAGAAAGGTGTTAAATTTGTGCCTGTAAATTGCCAGATAGCTTTATTTCTCCAATTAAGAGATCCTCACCCTTCAGGTAGCAGAACCCCTGAAGTATGGTTCTATATGGAATACCAGGTACTGTTTAACAACTTAAAATGACTGGTACAATTTTGTGTGGAAATTGACTTTGTCTCACAAAATTTCAAGCAAGAGCAGCTGATACAAGTTTAAGGAATATTTATGGAAAAACATGTAAAAGGCTATACAGATGCTCCTCAACTTACAATAGGATGATATCCAATAAACCATCCATAGGTTTAAAATACCATAAATCTAAAATGCATTTAAGGTATCTAAACTACTGGCCATCATTGCTTATTTTAGACTGTTTTAAATATGCTCAGAACACTTACATTTTCCTGTGGTTGGGCAAAATCATCAAACCCAAAGCCTATTTTATATTATCAATATAATACAATGTTGAATATCTCATAGTTTATTGAATACTAGAAATGAAAAACAGAATGGTTGTATGGGTACTGGAAGTACAGAGGTATGGTTTCTACTGAATGTGCATTACTTTTGTGCTACCATGAAGTTAAAAAATTATAAGTCAAACTATCTTAAGTTGGGAATGCTCTGTACTTACGACCTTATGTCTACCTATTGATGGAAGAAAAATCTGAGGTTTGCTGGTATGAAGCAGAAGGAAACTGCAAATTTTAATGTGGATAGAAAAGCTTTAGGAAAAGAATGTATAAAAGTTATTTTTCTTTTATTTTTTTTATTTTTTTTATTTTTTTTTTATTTTTTTTTTGAGACAGGATCTTGCTCTGTCACCCAGGCTGGAGTGCGGTGGCATGATCTCAGCTTACTGCAGGCTCCGCCTCCCAGGTTCAAGTGATTCTCCTACCTCAGCCTTCCAAGTAGCTAGGACTACAGGCATGCACCACCATGCCTGGCTAATTTTTGTATGTTTAGTAGAAATGTGTTTCACCATGTCGGCCAGGCTTATCTTGAACTCTTGGCCTCAAGTGATTCACCCACCTTGGCTTCCCAAAGTCCTGGGATTACAGGCATGAGCCACTGAGCCTAGCCAAGAATGTACAAAAGTTCTGAAACACTACAAGCTTAAGGAATAAGGGGCATAATTTCATACCAGAATTAGACTGGCAGCACCCTCAATGTATTTCCGGCTTTATACATTCCTTAGGGAAAAAAATTTATAGAAGTATTTAAGTAGAATTAAACTTTACAGAAATGATTTTTTGAGAGAGAGATCCCCAGGACCAAAACATCTGTTCTGTGGAGGTAGGGTCAACATGCAAATATTTATTTAGCAGCATGGCCTGCAGAAGTAGGAGGAGGTGACCAGGTATGATGGATCATACCTAGAATTCCAGCATTTTGGGAGGCTGAGGTAGGATGAATACTTGAACCCAGGAGTTCGAGGCCAGCCTGGAGAACATAACAAGACATCATCTCTATAAAAAAAAACCAAAAACAAAAAAATTAGCCAGGTATGGTGGTGTGCACCTATAGTCCCAGCTACTTGGGAGGCTGAGGTGGGAGGATTAGTTAAGCCCAGGAGTTCAAGGTGACTATGATCACAGCACTGCATTCCAGCCTGGATGACAGAGCAAGATCCTGCCTTTTAATAGAAAAAAACAAAACAAAACAAAACCAGGAGTTCAGAGGTACGAAAATTTAGTATTTAGTGTGAAATAAGTGTGGATTTGATCCTGTGAAAGAGCTCAAAGAGGATCTGCAAGAATAGTGAGGACAGAAGCAGGCAGATAGCCCAGGACCTTGAGTTTGGTGGAGTTTGGTAGGGAGGCACACACTGAGGAGGATCAAGTCCCAGATTACACAGTCCTAAGGACTCTCATCACAACAAAAGCACCAAGAACGAACTCAGGTTTTATGCGGAATATTACCTTGGAGTCGCAGAAAAAGACAGGCAAGTTATATAAATTGAAATTTTCTGCCTCAAACATGAATTTACTCAACAGTTTATTTCTGAACTTGATGCTTAAAAAGAAGTTTAAAAATCATTGCTTTTATTTAAATAACTGAACTATTTCACTTCACGTATGATAGTTCTCATTAACCCACTCTTTTAGTATGTATATTACACAGTCAAGCAATTAATGAATGCATTTTTCTAGTATCTAACAGAATTGTAATGAAAGGGAAAAAAATATTTGAACCTGTTAATACAATTTTTCTTAATTACAGGAAATATCTGTAGAGACAAATGAAAATTGAAAAGCAGCATGTGTCAGATCTACTCCTGAGGCTGAAATATGCATTTAAATTTGGGTTTCCTAAGATCCTAATCTATAAAACTTTGATGATAACAAATGCCTTTCTATTATGTTGCTATTGTATGTCAAAATTAATAGCATATAGCTATAGCATTCTACAAGACTTTTAAAAATAAAATAACTATTTAAAAGTAAAATATAACCAATGTTTAAAAGCAGTATTCAATGAGTCTTTTCTAGCAAACTAAAAACAAATTTTTCCCCTACTTCCAAAAGAGACACACACACTCATACTCATGCATACATATGCACGTATATACATATCTTTACTTGTTGAGGATCAGTCAGAACAGGAAGAGGAAAGATAAATTTCCTTTCAGAAATTCCACCCCTAAGTTTAGCAGTGGGGATGGTCAGTTCAGTTACAAAAGTTTTAATAAAATAAGGTGTCTCAGTATTCCAATCATCACTTTATCAATCTATCTGGAAGGGTGTGGAACCACTGGACTCAGAAGCTCAGAGAGTATTGAACCTTGTTACTCATCTGGTTCAAACTTACTTTGACAAAAAGAAAACTAAGGACCCTATAAAGGACCAAGGTTATGATAAATGAGAGAAATCAGTTTAATTAAAGATTCTTTCCATTAGCAACCTGCTCTTAGTTCTGACATAACTATGATTACCAAAATACATAGCGTATTTTAGACTACATTAAGCCCATGTTGTAAACCTTTCTTTGCTTATTTTCTTCTCAAACATCTGCCTGAGGAATTGTGCTAGAGCAAAGTTACGCTCGAGAATAGAAATGCACTGGTGCCACATTTCTAAATGACACTGTTTTAAAAGACGCCCTGTAATTTTATTTTGTCTATCATTAATTTTTATGGCATCTCCCTTCCAAGGGGTAAAAGTTTTCAATATTATCCCTTTTAGCCTATGACACCACTCATCAGTAGGATGCTCTCACTTCTTTGAAAGAATAAAATATGTTTAATTCAACTTTGCGTCACTCACTGAATCAAGAGAGTGCTTTGCACATAATCAATAATAAACATACTTTTAAAACAACTATCATCAAGGAACATCTGCATTAGTGTGAGTTCTCCAAGAAGCAGACACAAAGATGTAAGGATTTTATTGGGAGAATTGCTTGTGACAGAATGTGAAGAGTTGATCACAATGTAAGTCTTATGATCACAATGTAAGTCTCCAGTCTCCAAGTAAAAGAGAAGGAAGGTAGGGTGAAAGTGTCCTAGACTGCCGTGAAGTATAAGGAAGGTTCAATAAGGCTGTCATGGTGTCTTTGAGCCAAAGTGACCACACTGAGAGGCTGTGTTCCAGGAATAAACATGCCCTAGTAATCCTCTTGCATCCAGTCATTCATTGGCTGGGAGCAGCCTACGCACAGCCTCATTGCCTATGCACTGGTAAATTTTAGATATCAGAAGCCAGTGCTCTTGGTCACTCATGCTCCCTATAGCTGGAGGTCTGCAGGTTGATTTCTCATGGCCACTGCTGTGGTCATGTTTTGTGTCCCCAGGATATTCACATGCAGAAATCCTAACTCACAAGGTCATAATATTAAGAGGTGGGGCCCTTTGGAAGGTGATTAGCTCACAAGGGCAGAAACCTTATAAATGGAATTAGTGCCCTAATAAAAGGTGTCTCAGAGTACTCTGTCTCCTATTCTACAGTGAAAAGGCAGTAGTCTTTGAAACAGAAAGCAGGCCATCACTAGGACACAGAATCTGCCAGTGCCTTGATTTTGGACTTCCCAGCCTCTGAAACTATGAGAAATAAATTTCGGTTGTTGGTAGGTCATTCAGTGTATGGCATTTTGTTACCATATCCCAAACTACCTAAAACAGTTGCTATAGCACCTATCATATGGCAGACCTTGTCACACGTGTCCTTCTTCATTACAACTTTGTAAGGTAGTATGATCATTCCATTTCACATGAAGAAACATTTAGTGAGGTTCACTAACTTTCCCAACTGAAAGCCTGTATGAAGTAGAACCAGAATTCAATTTCATGTCTATCTGGATCCAAAGCTTATTTATTGAGTTAATTAATTAATGCATAAATAAATGAAGAGGAGTTCCTTAGCTGTACAGGAGACTTAAAAAGACAAGTAAATTTACAATTTTAAAGCTGATGGGCCAGGTGCAGTGGCGCACACTTGTTATCCCAGCACTTTGAGGGGCCGAGGCAGGTGGATCACCTGAGACCAGGAGTTCGAGATCAGCCTGGCCAACATGGAGAAACCCCCATCTGATACAAAACTAACTAGACATGGTGACACAAGCCTGTAGTCCCAGCTACTCAGGAGGCTGAGGCATGAGAATCTCTTAAACTCGGAAGGCAGAGGTTGCGGTGAGCTGAGGTCTGGCCACTGCATTCCAGCCTGGGCAACAGAGTGAGACTCAGTCTCAAAAATAAAAATAAAAAATAAAACAATAAAGCTGAAGCACAGAGAAGTAAACCATAAAGTCATTCAGCTAGTAGGTAATACAAATGTATTTTAAAAACAGATGTCCCGTCTAATTTTTCTCTCTACTAAATTACAGTGTTTTGTGTAGTTTGAATTTTTATTGTATCAATATAGGCATATTTTATAAGGGAAAGCGGAAGTCTACCTCACAAAAAGTTCAACTTTGTTCATGGTTTCAGTCCTGCTTAGAAAACTGAATAATTAAAATTATATGCAAATTCACCTGTGTATATCAAGAGAGGAAGAGTGCCTTATAATATGACCTATATTTGTTCAGCTCCATGGAAACCATTTCATTGCATTATCCACACATGATTTACATAAATCTATGGGGGGAAAAGGTAAGAGATGTGAAGTGGCACAACCTGAAAGGAAACAATAGGTCATCATTCATGTCTAAGAAGTTAAGGGGAACCAGGGTTGTTTCCTGAGACTGTGCAGGTATACAACACAGCCATCTATAATTATGCATCTGTCTCTAATAGCATAAGATATAGTGAAAAGGCAAATCCACACTTCCTCATTCCAAAACAGGCATCTGGACAATTCAGGTCCTCTTTAAGTTGCTGAATCTTGTTTACTCTAAAAAAGCTGTATCCAACTGCAAAACATAACAATAACAGTAATACACTCATACACACACACACACACACACACACACACACACACAGAAAAGCACAACACTGAAGTTTCACTTATTCCACCAAAAGAAAACAGAAGATGAAGAAATAGCCCAAATAACTCAGGCCCTACCTCTATTGCTGCTTAAAATACTGTAAGTAATTGAAGAAAAGTCAGAGAATATTGCTTGAATTATATAGTTATTTGCTTCAATTGCTCCCTTCCATATGTCTTAGATGTCTGGCCATCCCACAGGTATAACAGATTGCCAATCACGCACTCATGAAGGTAAACCAGGGCTGCCAACCACCCCCTAGCTCTCACATGTTTGATAATCCCATAAATACTGATTGCATAACCTCTTCTTTTAAAAGTGATTCTTTGAATGTACTTTTTTATGGAGTTTACTGTTTTGAAGCATGAATGAGTTCTCTGCCTGTTTCTGAACAAGGAAAATTGTTCTTCCCGTGGCATACAAAGAATACATATACCTGACCTTGAGAATGTTTGCTCTGTGTATGTATTCCAGTTGAAGTAAAATGGTCCTGGATTTGGACATCAGTGAGTTGAGAAACACAGGTACACCGTGCCCTTAGAGTAAAGCTGATTTAGCTCTGACACTTCCCTATTTGCCAAGCCAAAGCTGTTGCACAAATCACACAGTTTGTAAAAGAGAAGGAGGAAAAACTGCTTCATCCAGTTTTTCTGCCTAAGGGCTGAATCAGATACACCTCAGCTTCAATTGTAAACCTCTCCCAGGAAGTGAACTCCTAACCGTGACATCGGCAGTCTTTTCTAGGACAAGTACATTTTCAAGGAGTGACAGCTTGAGGCAAATATTCTAACCCATTTACCAAAAAGTGTAGTGAATTAAATCCTTTATGTAATTTGATTTAGAAAGGGATTCCTTTCCAGGTTATATTTGTAGCTTCACCTGGTTAGGAAATTTGGTGGGTAAGAGGATACAAAAGCTGTTGAAGTAATGATTGTCTTTCTAGTTGACATCTATGCCACTTGGCTTTTGAATTAAAAAGTGTATTGAAGAATGCCTCTAGAAACATTTTTTAGTATTTGGATTAGTCAGTTTCTAGATGCCAGTAGGACACTTACCAAAACCATAATTCATTCTAATTAGTGGGATAATTATCTGATTATAAAACAAGTATCATTTATTACTTTTATCATTGTTAATTCTCCTGGAAAGAGAATGATCATATCAGCTTCAGTTTTTATTTCAAATAAAGACAACCATCCTAACTAGAGCAAAGATATTTTGTTTTTATACATAAAAAGGAAAGACATTTAAATAGTATAGCAATAAAATGGAATTGTGGTTGAGGGCAACAACAAAAAAAAAACCTTAATCTAGGCTGATAAACACTGAAGATCTATATTAAACTCATATCAATTCCAAAGAAAATTGTATACCCAATGATTTTATAAAGTATTTCAAAGCAAAATTATGACAACCAGAAGGAGAGCAAATATTGCTAGTCAACTCAAATTTTGTTTTCCTAATTTTTGATGGGTTAGTTATTCTCCTAAGAACACTCAAGAGGTATTATACTCTCCTACTGCAGCAAGAAAGGATGACTTCAATGGCAAGCTAAGTGTTCTCAGTTATACCAAGTGTATAGGGAAAGTCCATTGAAAATTTTGGTGTGGAACCATAATTTTAGAAATCTAACTTGGCAATAGTGTGAAAATTAAATTGGGAGGGAAAGAAGACAGAAAGATAATTTGGAAAATTAGTAAAACAGGACAAATTGAATTAAGAATGGGCCAAGAAAGGTAAAAAAGGTGATTTAAGAGGGGCATGAGGTAAGCTTTTGAAAAGTTAGCAAGTGATTGAATACAGAAGCTAAGGGAGTCAGGAACATGAGGAGGTTTAGGGAAATGTAGACGAAGTTGTATTTTTGTTTGGAGCAAGGTGCATTTAGAGCTTTGCAACAGAAAATCACCAGTGTAAAACAGAATCTCCAATAAGATATGAAGTGTGGCAATAATATCATCACTAGCCATCCACTTAGGATTAAGAGTTGAGTGTGTCTGATATTGCCAACATGGAAAAATAGGCTGATCATAATCAGGGACTGAACTTTGGAAAATACCTACATCTGGAAAATTAGAAGAGGAAAAAGAATTAAAGAATGAAACAGAATGATTGACAAGTGTATGAAAAACCTAAGATGATACCATCTAAAATTTCTTTTGCAAAAAATCTAAGAAATTTTTGAAAGATGAAATATTGGAGACTAATAATGTAAAGAAGGAATAAGAAACAAGGCTATGTAACTTGTAAAAGTTTGCTTACAGGATTTGGAGTATTCATTCACATCCTATCCTGCAGGCTGGGAGATCATCGAAAACAGAAGTTAAAATTACCAGGGTCCTGGCAGATGCACTAAATATGACATAGAAAACACAATAATGAAGGATAGGAGAACATTTTTTCCTCAAAATGAAGAATGAGGAAACAAAAACAGGAGAGATTATAATGGTGTAAAATTGAGGGAGCTTGAGATAGAATGTCTAAGGTAATCTGCAAAGGAAATGACGAGGTAGGGAGCACAGAGCAGAGGACTGTGTTTTGAAATAATTGAGAAGAGGTTGGAACACGCATTTTGGAAAATAGGATACTATAAACAAGTCACTGTAACTGAGTACTTTCATGTCACTATGTATTCCCACCATTAGCGTAGTATTTTTTGCCCATGACTTTCCTCCTTCACTCAAGATCCTAGTTGCTTTCAAAGCCATTGGATAATTAATATCCTCGGTAATTAGCTATCCCACTGAAACTTTTACTCTGCAACTATGGTCTAACTTGTGACTGTTCTTTTTCTACAAATTAAGAGACTAAAGAGTTTGACCAGTTACTACAATTTCAAGTAAAAAAAAAAAAAAAAAAAGACCGAAGTCCTCATTTCTTGCTTTGAACATGCCACTAGAGTCTCAGGAAAATTAGTGCTGACTCCTTAGAGAACAAGTGCCTCAGCAAACTACATTTGGCCCCTTCGAATTGCTCCTACCATGTCAAAGTCTATTGTAGTACAATATATACCATTGTTTTCTTGTCCTAAATTGTCACATCCTGTTGCTCTGCCTGAATCTAAGTGCCAAGTTACGCCCTAAAAAGAGATGTTTTCCAATGGTGGTTCTATGGCACAGTTTCTTAATAAGAATCTTAGTTCCAGATGAAAGAACAGATCTGGGAAGCAGGCTTCTGGATCAAGCATTGCAAAAAGAACACACAAAGTCAAAAGTGTTTTAAGCAATGACACATATACATCTCTAACATTCTTTTCCTCATCTCTTTTTTGTTCCTCCATTAAATATACTGACACTTTAAATTCCTTTTGATGTCTTCATGTGTTTGCCTCTACAGGGTGATCTTACTGTTTGTTTTCAGTTTCTTTGGGTGCATTGCTCATAGTAAAACCTAAGCTTCATAGGGGTAGGGGCTATGCTGTGCACCATGATATATATTTATCTTAGTATTGTGTCTGGTACAGAGGTAGACTTAGCAGTATTTACTGAATAAGCTAGGCATGGTGGATCACATCTGTAATCCCTGGACTTTGGGAGCCCAAGGCAGAAGGATCACTTGAGCTCAGGAATTTGAGAGCAGCCTGGACAACATAACGAGACCTCATCTCTATTAAAAATAAAAATTAAAAAAAAGCCGAGTGTGGTGGTGTGCACCTGTAGTCCCAGCTACTCATGAGGTAACACAGGAGGATCGCTTGAGCCAAGAAGATTGAGGCTGCAGTGAGCCATGATCACACCACTACTCTCTAGCCTGGGTGACAGAGCAAGATCCTGTTGAAAAAATAAAATTACTAAATTAATAACCGAATTCCAGAAAAGGAGTTCTAAATTTAAAAAAAAAAACAGTCTATTAGATCAATCTGGCATAAGCCGTTTCCAGCATATTAGTTAAAATTGATCAAGGGTTCATCTTCAAAACACTCACAAACTACAGTTAAATGAGTCATTCTAGAACTTTTGCTTAAAGTAACTTTATACTCAGTAGGTTATAATCTGTAGAATCTACTTCCCTGTTTTTGAAAACTCCAATATCATTAAGTAATGAGACCATCTGGTTCTTGTCATTATGAAAACATTGATACACTGATTCTTCTATTTTGATGTGAAATTATAAGCTTGAACAACACCAACAGTTACTGACTCTTTCAAATTAGGAGGCAACTCTTAGAATGTTAACAGTTCATAGCATCCTTTTCTGGCTCTAAACAAGGACTTTCGTCTGTGAAATAAAGGGAAGAAATAATATATATTTCACTTTCAGAAGACCTCTAAATGGCAATTAAGAGACACACCTATGATTGGTGATTGATAGCAGGTGCAACGTGCAGTTAACTGTGGGATAAAATAAACACCTCGACCAGCACTATGCACACAACAGACCTCAGTGAATGGAGTGGTGTGTTTAGACAATGATTGCTGGAGAACAGTGCACCCATAGTTAGCTCATTCCTGGAAAGGATAGGCTATCGACCTGTTTTAGATTAGGAAAAATAAATTTCACTGTTGTTTCTTGCTAGCCTGGAATTCTACCTTCATTAACTTAGTGAGTTGTGTGCTTTCTCTGGATCTACATTTCTATACCAAAAGGAGAGAATGGAATGTGCAAGGTTATTGAAAGAACACAGCTAGGCACAGGACATTTGAATAATCTTCAGTGGCCCAGAGTCAAACAGAAGCTAAACTGCAAACTCTTCAGCGTGTCGTTTAAGGTCTCCTACAGTCAATATCCAACATGCCATGGCTGAATTACCTTCAAAAACTTTCACCATGGCTGAACTCCTTTCTGTACTGTCTTCCAAGCACACTGTGCAATGTCTTTTGCTCAAGCTGTTCTAAAACTAGAAAGGCTACTTTTCTCTACTTCACCTATTTGAGAATCCATACTCTTCCAAAGTGAACTCAACTCCTACCACCCTGCACCAATAGAATTATCTCTACCATAGCTTGAAGCTTTATCTCTTCCTCCTCTGAAATCCTGTGACAATTAAGCATGTCTGTCTTTGCCACATGTCTTGTATTGTTATCTTAAAGACTGTCATCTTAAGTAGCAAACTAAAATGCCTACTCTACTTAGCTTTTCGTAGTGTATATTTTGTCTTTCAATTTATTTTGTGAGAGAGCAAGTTCCACATGCTACCAGTTTCTATGCAGCATGTATATATATATATGTAGAGAGAGAGAGAGAGAGTCTACACTCAGTAAATACCTAAAACATTCATTGAAATTAAAATATTGAAAATAAGATTATGCCTTTAATTCCAGCAGTTTGGGAGGCCTAGGCAGGTGGATCACAAGGTCAGGAGATCGAGACCATCCTGGCCAACATGGTGAAACCCCATCTCTACTGAAAATACAAAACTTAGCTGCACGTGGTGGTGTGTGCCTATCATCCCAGCTACTCAGGAGGCTGAGGCAGGAGAAATGCTTGAACCAGGGAGGCAGAAGTTGCAGTGAGCCAAGATCGCACCACTGCACTCAGCCTGGCGACACAGCGAGACTCCGTCTCAAAAAAAAAAAAAAGGAAAATAAGAATACTTCTGACAGGCTTTTCTTAGGCTAAAGTAGTTTAAGAATAATACAATTTGAAAGAATGTGTTCTTAAACCAATTTGAACCCCAAATAAGGACTGTGAGTACTATTACTATGGTTACAACTTAATTATATTCACATGTTACTGATACACTACTTTCATTGATGTAAATTATACGTCAAAGGGGCATGTTCTGGCCTTAAGTAGATAATCTGGTGTGGTTCCCATTGTGTTTGTTTAACCAACTTGGTGCAATGCCCAGTAGAACGACTAGGATAATGTAGAGCCTTAACACTTTGTTAGTGGATGCCAATGCACTTATAACCTGAGTTAAGCTTTGCTCCCAAGTGCTTCCTCACCTGCAAAAGCTGAACTGAGTTCTCTCCCAAGCTCCAATGTTGTTTTAAGCTAAAGAGCTAAAGTCACTTTTAAATACTAAAGTCTTCTCACACTTTACATGAGCCATATAGTTTTCTGAGCCATGATCCTTATAAGCAAAGATTTTCTGAAAGGTATTAAAATTAAAAAGGAAGATTGCATCCAGGTCTCATCCTAGTGACCCACACTTAATTCTCAGTTTCATGTGAGACCATGGAATAATATGGTACTTGGTTTTCCAATATCCCCAGAAAAAAATCTAAATAAGGCATTGAGAAAAATATAGTACTATACTAACCCCATCGTTTAATATTTATATTTTTCAATTTCTTCACAGATCTAACATTGTAAATCCATGATTTACAATCAGGAACTAATATAAGGGATAAGTTCTCTGAGTATATCACTGAATAAGTACCTCCAATTCACAATGAATATAACTTACACTAGGATGCATAGTCGGTTTGTTTTAACATAAGTTTGCCATCTTTTATTACTGATGATCAGAGTTTGTCTATGTATGAGTCTAGAAGCTCTCACTTCATTGTGACTGTACAAACTTACATCACATCATCTTCTTTCAAGAACACAGATATGTGGAGGGTAGAAAAATATTATATTAATAACACAGCAGTCCCTCTGCCTTACCCCACCCCCACAGTAGGCAGTCTAGTGAACGTGACTCTTCAAACTGCACTAGAATAGCCAGACACAACTGGCAACTTCTAAAGAAGAGGAACTTGAGGATTAGTACATGTCCGGTTATTGCTCAACTATATCACAGAAGAAAGAAAATTTGCATGTTTCCAAAGTAAACTATGAGAGCCACTTAGGCCCTCCCCCCTCTGTTCCACACACAGGCTGATGATATGGAGAGATGGCAGTGCACCTGGCCACATGGAGATGGAAAGAGGCCAGCTTTAACCCTTTCAGGAGCACATGAATGAGCCCAAGGCCATTGATCTAATCAAGACCAGACAAGAATTCTCTCATGTAGCAAGAACACATGAAGCTACACTGCCCACTTCTATTATGTATAAATTTTTCTTATATTTAATCCCCAACTACATTAAATCTCTCATAAGAAAAATACAAATTAATTTAAACGAGGTTATTTTAAAGGCTGAAAAATTAGGTGAAGGCAGATTTGGGTGAATCAAGAGAGTTACAGCTCATCATTGGTAACAGAGAAGCAGGGGTCTGGAAGTCACCTGTTAGTGTAGAGATTGAGACCCCCAGGATCACATGTATAAAGATAGAATAAAAGGAGCAAAACAAATCTTAGGTTCCAGATATCTTACACCAAGCCTATAAACAGGGGAGTTGTTGCCTAGTGATTAAGAAGCTCCCTTTTCAACATTATACACTTTCTCCTAAAGCCACAGAAACCTCCGGGTCCCATTTGCAGCAGAATGTGTGCATTTCCTAAAGAACTGTCTCTTAAATATTTTGGAGTCATGATCCCCTTGAAAATCTGAAAAAGTATGAACAACTCACATCAGAATAATTTTTGAATTTCCATACCCACTAAACTTGCATATATTTACAGTGATCCAGAAACTGTCCAAAATTCCATATGTGGACACGTAGGTCCATAAAAAACAGATTAAGGACCAGTGCCTTAAAGGGTGATGGAGATTAAAAATGAAAGGCCACAACAGAACTACTACTAACCATGAACAAAATAAATTATTCTCTTGAAAGGGACTGAAGTATTGAAAGCCCCTTGCGTTTCTCCATTTCCTATTTTCCTTCTTAATCTTCCTCATTTCTCCAACTGATAAGGGAAGACTCGGATGCCAAACTTTCCAGAAACCACCTACACTGCACCATTCATCTGCTAGAGGGGGGTCACTATGCAGCTTAATTGTTCACTTATAATAAAGCATACCTCTATTCTTTTCCCTAACCATGCCCAGAAGAATTACTTTAAAATGCATTTTCCACACTATAAAGTGTGTCCTAACAAAACACAATAAACTCAACAGCAATGTGATTACTGTACTTGTAAAACAGTTGGTGTTTTAGCAATATGCCCTTAAAAAAGTATGCTTGGAAAAATGGATTCTGTTTCAACAGTTAAAAGGACATAATTATTTTTCTGCTGCATAACAATTTTTAAATGTTAATGAGTTAAAATACAGTACCAAAACAGCTCCCATGCAATAATACAGCATATCATTTGGCTGCCTGGTTCATCTTCCTTTGTTTTTCTTTCTATGGTCAGATAATAATGTAGTAATCAGGGAAGACCACAGGTATCAGGTAACCATAGCATGAAAATTACATGGGACAGCTTGCTCTTCCATAAACTTTCTCCAAATTTATATAACTAGGTTTTCTCAACCTCAGCCTTATGGATATTTTGGACCCAATGAGTCTGTTGTGGGAGCTGCACTGTTCAATGTTGGATAATTAACAGCATCCCTGGTTTCTACTCACTAGAGAATAGCAGCACCCCACCTCCACCCTGCAGCCATAGCAATCAAAAATTCTCCAAACATTGGCAAATGTCATCTGGGGGGCAAAATTGTCCCCAGTTGAGAATCACCGACATAAACCATAGTTACAGGAAAGGCGTCATTGGTAAGGCAGCATGTACTGTATCACTGTGTCTAAATAATCTATCCACTAGATGGTGGCTGGGGGGGGCTAATTTTTTGGATTATATTCATCTAATATTGTGAGCAGTGCCATCAGCATGACCTCTGTCAAAAGAGTTATCAAGTTCATCGAGAAAATAATTTATTTGCAACCTCAATGATTTAATACAGCTAATAAAGGAAACCTTAAAATCTCATGAATTACTTCCATTCATTTATTTAACAAGAAGAGCCTAGACTATGCCAGGTACTGTGATAGAAGCTGATTCCAGATTTAAAATGATAGACACATTCCTGCCTTCAGAGATTCAATGCCAATACAAAAGTCAAGTAAGGAAATAGGCAATTATGGTATATATGGCAAGTATTATCATGGGGAAAGTAGCTGGGAAACCTTAACTAGACTTAAGGGATTTCAAGAGATTCCTAGAAAACATTATATGCAAGCTGACACCTAAAACATGAACAGAAATGAGATGAAGGAAAGAGGATGAGAATATGACTAAGAAACTGGAACAGTATGAGAGGCGGCCCAGAGAGGTGATAAAGAGCATTCAAGGAAATATAAATATTATTATATGGATAAAGTGTAGCAAATGAGGGAGATTTTTAAAGGAGTAAGAGAGAGAGGAAAGCAGGGGCCAAATCAGGAAGGAAATCACATTAAGGGCCCTGAGGTTTATTGCAAGGAAAAGAGAACTCAATAAAAAATTTCACGTAGGAAAGTAGAAGTATTAGATTTTTTTCAGGGAGATCACTCTAGCTATAGTGGGTGTATTAATCAGGGTTCCCCCAGAAAAATAGAACCAATAGGGTATGGTTGCGTGTGTGCGTGTGTGTATATGTGTGTAGAGAAGAGAGAGAAAAAAAAAAGAGAAAGCAAGACAGATGATAAGGAATTGGCTAATGCATTTATGGCATATCCCAAGATTTGTCTGGTGAGTCAGTGAATTGGAGACCAAGATAAGTATTTTCATCTCTTCAGGTTTTCCACTGATTGGATGAGGACTACCTATGTTAGGAAGGACAATCTACCTACTCAGTCTATCCATGTAAATGGTAATCTCATTCAAAAACACCCTCACAGAGATGCCCGGAAAAATGTTTGCCCAAATATCTGTACAGTCTGTGGTCCAGTCAAGTTGGCGCATAAAATTAACCATGACAGGCCAGGAGTGGTGGCTCAGCCTGTAATCACAGCATTTTGGGAGGCCAAGGCGGGCGGATCACGAGGTCAAGAGATCAAGACCATTCTGGCCAACATGGTGAAACCCTGTCTCTACTAAAAATACAAAAAAAAAAAAAAAAAAAAAAAAATTAGCTGGGTGTGGTGGCGTCCGCCTGTAGTCCCAGCTGCTCAGGAGGCTGAGGCAGGCGAATTGCTTGAATCCGGGAGGCGCAGGTTGCAGTGAGCTGAGATCGCGCCACTGTACTCTAGCCTAGCGCCTGCAGACAAAGCAAGACTCTTGTCTCAAAAAAAAAAAAAAAAAAAAATTAACCACGACAGTGATGAATATGAAGACTGAATCCAGGGGGAACACAAGAAAAGTTGGCACAGTAAACTAGGCAAGATATTATAGTACCGCATGGAAATTTCACCATCTTTTTTTTTTTTTTTTTTTTTGTAGGTAGAGTCTCACTCTGTCACCAGGTTGGAGTGCAGTGGCAGCATCTCAGCTCATTGCAACTGCTGCCTCCCAGGTTCAAGCAATTCTCCCGCCTCAGCCCCCCGAGTAGCTGTGCCTACAGACGTGCGCCACCACGCCCAGATAATTTTTGTATTTTTAGTAAAGAGAGGTTTCACCATGTTGGCCAGGATGGTCTCGATCTCTTGACCTCATGATCCGTCCGCCTCAGCCTCCCAAAGTGCTGGGATTACAGGCGTGAGCCACCGCGCCCAGCCCATCAATTCTGTTAATAGAGGTCAAAGCCTGCCACATAGTAGGAACTTATTGACTAGCCAGTTAATATTTGTCAAATTGGTGAATGAATGTGAGTGTGTAAAATCAAAGGAATTTCTAAAGGATTTTTTTAATTTAAAATCATGGAAAATAATCCCCTACACCCATGATAATATGCCTAATGCTGAATAATTTCATCAGTCCTGTCAAATCAGAAACCGTTTAATGTTATTCCAGACTTTAAGTGCTGTACTGTGAACAGTCAATGTTGGTAAGTTGCAATGAAAAAGACACTTTCATACACTTGATGGAATTTCTGGATGGCAATCTGGCAGCATCAAAAATGTTTCTACCCTTTGGCTTAGTAGCTCTCCTACTATGTTTCTATTCTAAGGATTGTTTATTGCAATGAAAAATTGAAAGCAGCTTAATGTCTAACATAGAAGAAAGCACTAATTAGCGTCCACCAAGTAAAATCTTGTTTTCAATGTCGTTTTGGTGAAATAGGCAATGCTTAAAAATTATGTTAACAAATTAGAACATAAAACTCTATATATAATGTAATAAATCTTTATCCATTTCTTTTCAGCCTTATCTACAGTAACTGGGACTAAGAGCTAAGCTATGTACAAAAGAGTAAAATAACCTGAATTTATGAAAAATGTATGTACATAAACATGTACAAAGTTGCATTTACTTTGACATTTTTATTCTCTTTTATTCATTGAAATTAGTTAGACTCTATCAATTAAATAGCCACTCCATAATTGTTTAAAAATAAAATGATTAAGTGAGTGGCTTCTTGTATTTGCACATTGCCAGATGTCTGCATATTGACTGTCAAGCCTCTGCTAGATTCACTATGGGAGAAAGTAACAAGCCTTTGAAGGCTGTCTTTCCAGTGATACTATGCATAACCTGAAAAGTTTTGAAAGAACTTTAAGAACTTGGGTTTGGAAAAGCAGCATAATTTACTAGAATTTTTTGTTTGGGGAGTCACATAACCCAATTCAGTTATTTTTCAAATTTCCATAAAACTGTGAAGGGCCTCAAAAGGTCTTGCAGCCTGGTTTCCATGCACTGAGATTAACAGCTGCATGTGTATGTGTGTATGAAGGGACAAGTACAGGAGCTCCTTTCATAAGCATTGCCAGTACTTAAGGACCTCCTTTGTCAATTCTTGCTTCAAGTTCAGTCCATTCCTTCTTGTCTGGCCTTCATAAAGTATAGAACAGCTGGGGTCCATTCTTCTTATATAATTTTTTAAACACTCAGAGAGTTACTTGTTCATCTATTAGTTCCCAATCCTCCACAACCCTATTCCCTGTGAAGTATTTTAGCCTCATATTTCTGTTAGAGTGTTTTCCCCAACAGCTAGGCATATGTCCTAGGCTTCAATTCTCATCTCCTCCTGGAAGCCTTTCCCAGTTATAAGGCTGGTATAAAATTCGCTGCTGCACCAAGCATTGCTTTAAAAAAAAAAAAAAAAAAAAAAAGTCAGTCTTTGGAGGTAGGCTATGAAATAATAAGTAGAAAAACCCATGGTATTTGTTTCTTTAAGTACACTCCCAAAAAGAAAGAAAAAAGCATCTGTGGTGTGCTTGATCATTTGCCTCATACCTTGCTTATAAAGAGCCCCTAGAAAGTGTACTGAAATTGTGTTAATTTTTTCATTAAATTACACTTTCATTACTCTACCAAAGCTTGTTCATAAACAAAAAATTTACCACCACTTACAGAAGTGCTGACTTTTCTCTTAGGTCATTTGTTAGAAGAGTCTAGCATTTTGAGTACCTTCATTCAATCAGTAAACTTGTTAAGTGGGGTTACCTTACTCCCAGAAGAAATAAACTGATGGCAGACTTTTATTAATACTTTAAAGCATTCCTAACATTTATGGTTTACGCAGCTATTTAAAAATGAACAAGGAGGCCGGGTGAGGTGGCTCACGCCAGTAATCCCAGCACTTTGGGAGGCCGAGGTGTGTGGATCACTTAAGACCAAGAGTTCAAGACAAGCCTGGCCAACATGGTAAAATCCCATCTCTACTAAAATACAAAATTAGGCCAGGTGAAGTGGCTCACACCTGTAGTCCCAGCTACTCGGGAGGCTGAGGCAAGAGAATTGCTTGAACTCGGGAGGCGGAGATTGCAGTGAGCCGAGATCATGCCACTACACTACAGCCTGGGTGACAGAGCAAGACTCCATCTCGAAAAAAAAAAAAAAGTACAAAACTAGCCAGGCCTGGTGGTGGGTGCCTATAATTCCAGCTACTCTACTCAGGAGGCTAAGGCAGGAGAATCACTTGAACCTGGGAGGTGGAGGTTGCAGTGAACTGAGATTGCAACACTGCACTCCAGCCTGGTGATAGAGCAAGACTCCATCTCAAAAAAAAAAAAAAAAAAATGAACAAGGTGATCCAAGAACTGGGGAGACTCCATGCTATGGCTATGGTAGTATATATTTCTATAGCACCTAAGTAGTATTAGAGATATGAAAAGAAACTCTCTCTCCTAACTACTCAGTAATTCTGTTATTAGAACACGATTCAAAGAATCAAAAATATATTTCTTCCTTTATTGACATTCTATGGTTTGTTGGCTTTTTTAAACTTTGTAAGTGCTGATTGCTAGAATAAAGCACTATTCAAAAGTCACCTGATAAGAATGGCTCTCTCTCACTCCCTCTTTCTATCTCTTCTTGCACACACACTCTGCTGCACACACACACACACAATTCCAAAATCAAATTACTGTGGGGTTACTCTTTGCACCAAATCAAGGTCACTTAAAAAACTTAACCAACATTGCTAATAGGGCTTGCCATCAAAACTGCAGCAAAGAATTAAAATAAAACCCTACATACTCTATATTATTAATGGAGTATGATTGAAAGAAAAAAACCTTTGCAGTATAAGTGTAATCTCGCTATGTGATTGACTTATTAGTTAAATATAAATTTATAATCAATTACCAAATATCTGTCCAGATAAATAGGTCTTTACGTAGTCTCTTTAAATGTTAAAAATTTTCAAAAATAATTATCTGTAAATAATTAAGTATGCCTCTGTCTTTTAAATGTGTACAAATACTAGATCCTTTTTTCAAATTAGATATCTAAACTTTGATTTTTTGATGTCACAAAAATATTAGTTATAGCTAGTACAAAGTACATTTAATTATGGCTAATTATTAAACCAAAGGAGCTAATTGTTTATAAGAAAATTTCACACATTTTTTTTCTACCATGGTCAACATCAGTTTGAAAGCATAAAATTTTGTAAAATAAAGTATTTTATCTGTGAGAGAACACATCCAAAGGTATTCTGTGAGAAATAGAAATGTTAGGGAGCTAAAAGATTTTCTTAGGCTACCAGGGCAGGGTGACTAACTGTAGATTAGAGACTCAAACAAAGTGGGAGGCAATAGTTTTTCCATAAAGCTCTCAGTACACTGAGCTCACGTGGAGTGATCACTACAGGCTTGTTAATCACAGAATTCCTGGTGATTGCTACAGCAATGTATTTTTCTAAATGTGGTTTACTTAAAAAGGATGAAGTATTTATAATATCAATCAATATTATAAAATCTTCTTTAAAACCTAGATTAAATATTTCTATAGTCCTCTTTGGATAAAGATTTTCTCTTTTCAACTTGCCTTTTATTTTTTTCCTTTTGACAGCTAGAGTCCCCAAAGGAACAAATGAGAATAGCATTTCATAGATGAGAAATCATAACCCCTTCATCAAACATCTCACCTCTTGACATTACTTGCAATTGGATAAACATGGAGGACAGTCCTATTGAACTGATTCCAACTTTGGCTGGACAATTACAATTCACCTGCTATGTTTCTGAAGCAAAGTGATTCTGCTGTCACTGGAGCCTTTAAAAAAAAAATGCTGAGCATCGTGGGGAAACACTCTTATCAAACAGGATGTTAGAGTTCAATAATTATTAAAACCAATGCTCTTTACAGGGTAATATCTTTTTTCTGTGAGCAAATGATTTTAACTTACAGGAGGGTGACACAACATTTTAATCAGCTTGATTGCATTTTTTTCCAGTTCTTTCACTCATTTCAAATGAAACATGCACCAACACCTTATTTAATTTTGCATCTATCAGGGAGTTGACTGAAATGCAAGCAAAATATCTTTGTCCAACCATTTCTTTACACGTTAGTGACTGCTAAACAATTTTCATTATTATTTAAAACTAAAGGCTAATGCCTCTTCAGATATATTTACATTTTCACCATTTTATTTATTGCACATTGCAATGGTTAAAACTCATATGTTTGTTGTGGTTTCATTTAGAAAGACTAAATGAACACTGAGTCTTATACAAGGAAGAGAAATGAATGTCTAATCGTGTTTGTAACACATGTCAGGCAATGCCGTTAGCCACAGTTCTAACTACATTTCTAACTCAAGAAAGTTACCCCCAAAAAGAAACATGTCTTGACTTTTAGGAACATAAAGAAAAGTCCCTATAATATCAGGAGAAAGTGAAACATGAGAAACATTATTCTCTAGGATCAGGTGGTATGAGATGAGCAGAGCTGCTGCTCTACTCCTGCTAACTCAGCAGCTACAGTGTGTGAGAGCTACTTTTGCCACAGTTATAACAGCTATAGCAAAAGCTTGGGAGTCCTGCAGAAGTTATTTCAACCTTTTAAATCTAAGCCTTTGGATAGAAAAAGTACCATCGGTAAATGAATTCTTCTTCAATGATTCACAAACTCACTTGTTTTCCACTCCATCTGATTTGGGAAGTACTCAAATCACACTCATAAATCAGTCATAACATGACACCTTATTAGGTGGAGTTTCAGTGAGAAAAATTGTTCTAAGTAGATTGCAATGATTGGCATGAGGAAGGAAAAAGCCCTCCTAGCTGTGCTTAGAGTACTTTACTCCATATTAACAAGCAAAATTAAATTCATACTTCCATATGCGTAATATGGTATATATAGAACCTTGTCCAAGAAACATGGCTGGTACCTTCTTGATGCATTTCTTCCACTTTGACAAGCCATTAGAATGCCATCAACATTTTTTTTTTCTTTTCAAAGATCTTATTTCAAAAGAGTAATTTTATATACTTTGTAAGTGAAAACTAATGGGTAACGTGATAATTCATCACAGTATTTAACTGTTCTTCTCCCAACATTTCCATATTCTAGCTCTAACCCTTCACCATAGTCCTCTCCCCCTAGCTGTACCCTTGAACTCTGAAAAAGGTCAACCATATTCAGTTCTGCACTGTCTTTAGTGATTACTCATTGTGAATTGAGTGAACTTGTTCAAAACAAGTGATAATAGTTTCCTGTCCCAAATGCACATACAAAATATCCATTTAAAATCCCTGATTATCCTGATTATCCATTTAAAATACTTGATTATCAATCACTTTCTCAACATTGTGAACTGAGTGCCCAAAAACATTCAAAGGCAATATGGTGAGAAATCATATAGACAATTCATTCCTGGATAATTCAGTTTGAAAAAAGGCCAAACCCTTCTCATGAAGATGCCTGGTTTTCTACAACATTACTGAATTAACCTGTTCCTTTCTGACTCACAAACTTGATCCAAAGCCAACACTGCACTGGGGTCTAAGGAGTTAAATAGTATAAATGCAAGGGTACACCCTGGGACTTCTCCAGAGTTGGTTTTATGCTGAAAGAAACCAAAATTACACACATTTATTATTCATAATACATCTCTCTTCTACTCAATTCGAAAGGTTACCATTTTGAAACTACATGGGATTGACTAATTACATATTTGGGCTTCTCAGATATGTAGGACAAGAGGATTGTTTATGTTCTAAAGAAATTCATTTAGTGAGGTTCATAGTAATCTTACACTCTAACAATTGTGTTTTGTTAAATGACTCTAAGGCCATGAAGAACAATAATATTTTATATTCTACTTTTTCATTACTTTATTACTTTTCATTCTAGTACTGTGAGATTCAAGCAGAGAAGCCAGATTGAAATGGGAAAAAAATAATCTTTTGGATATATAGAACCTAAGTCACACAAAAACTAATTCAGAGAAGTTATTTCCATTTTTTTAATAACAATGAATAGTAATCATTAATGATGCTTGAATAATAAGCCTATTTCAACATAAACGGACATACTATACTATATGCCCACAGTCCTTTTTTAGTTGATTGAGTACAAGAAGGTACCTGCTGAGTTGTACAAAAAGGCAAACTGGGCTCAAGATCTAGAGAATATTGATCTTGAATCAAATTCTACTACAGAATGTTGGAGTGGAATGTTGTTGCCTCTTTTCTCTTGTAAGTAAGGGAAAATAGGAGGAAGAAGGGAAAGGATGGAAAGGGGGAAGAAGACAGTTAAGAGACAGATGCAGAGATAAAGAGATGAAAAAAGAGTAAGAGGAAGAAGAGAGGAAAAAAGGAGGAGAGAGAGAATAAAAGCTAAGAAAAGGAGGGAAAGAAAGAAAATGATAGCCATTCTATGCCTTTGTGTACTTTACTCAAATCAAAAATGCTTTGTGGGAAATGTGATTTTTTAAAAGAATCTACCACATAAGAGAGGCATGTGTGTGTTTCTGTTCCCTCTTTAGATTTAGCCTACATGAGAGTTCCTTTCATTCACTAGGGTAGCCTCTATCCTAAAATCCTAGATTCCAAAATCAAGATTTGACTGGATATTAGAGAACTCTTAAACTATTGAATCTGTATATGAAAACACTGTTTATCTGAACTTTTTCACGATGACCTATTACATAAAATAGCTGATCACTGTTTGCTAATAAATTCCAAGACAGGAAATCTCTGAATATTAATTTAGAAAATTCAAGAGAATAAGAAATATAAAATGTACTGATCCACATTTTCACTTTTCAACATTGTCTTTTCTTCCCTCCTGGGGTTCCAAGGTATCTTATCATATTATTTTATGGTTAGAGAAGTTGTTTTAGTCACAATTTTAGGGTACGTTTGCCGGTAACAAATTCTCTTGGTTTTCTTTCATCTGAGAATGTCTTCATTTCCTTCACTCCTAGAGGATATTTTCAGTAGATACAGATTTCTGAGTTGACAGTCATTTTCTTTCAGCACTTGAAAAATACTGTGGTGCTTCCTTCTGGTCTCCATGGCATCTAATGAGAAATACTCTATCATTCAAATTCTTTTGCCTTATAGGTAGGCTGTTGCTCTCACTGCTTTTGAAGTCCCTCCTTTATCTTTGTTTTTTAGGAGTTTGATCATGAAAAGACTTAGCCAGATTTCTTTTGGTTATCCTGTTTAGGGTTTGCTTAGCTTTTTTTATTTGTTTTTTGTCTTTTGTTTTTTATTTTTTACTTCTATAGGTTATTGGAGGAAAGGTGGTATTTGGTTGAATCCCCCAGGTTCATATCTTTTGCCAAATTTGGGGAATTTCCAGACATTGTTTTTTCTAATACTTTTCCAGGCCTACATTCTTTGTTTTGTTTTTTCTGGAACTCTGATAACACAAATGTTAGATTTATTGCTATAATCTCAACTGTACTTGAGGGATTTTATTTCTATTTTAAATATATATTTTATTGCACTTTAGGTTCTGGGGTACATCTGCAAAACATGCAGGATTGTTACATAGGTACATATATGGCAATGTGGTTTGCTGCCTCCATCCCCTCATCACCTATATCTGGCATTTCTCCCCCATGTTATCCCTCCTCAACCTCCCTACCCACCGCTGTCCCACTCCTATTCCCCCCCACAACAGATCCCAGTGTGTGATGCTCCTCTCCCCTGTGTCCATGTGTTCTCATTGTTCTACATCCGCCTATGAGTGAGAACATGCGATGTTTGTTTTTCTGTTTTTGTGTCAGTTTGCTGAGAATGATGGTTTCCATATTCATCTATGTCCCCTACAAAGGATATGAACTCATCATTTTTTATGGCTGCATACTAGTCCATGGTGTATATGTGCCACATTTTCCTTGTCTAGTCTATCCTTGATGGGCATTTCGGTTGATTCCAGGTCTTTGCTATTGTAAACAGTGCCACTATTAACTTACATGTGCATGTGTCTTTATAATAGAATGATTTATAATCCTTCGGACATATAACCAGTAATGGGATTGCTGGGTCAAATGGAATTTCTATTTCTAGGTCCTTGAGGAATCACCACACTGTCTTCCACAATGGTTGAACTAATTTACATTCCCACCAACAGTGTAAAAGTGTTCCTGTTT
Organism: Ateles fusciceps; assembly: GCA_036589455.1. Taxonomy (NCBI): domain Eukaryota; kingdom Metazoa; phylum Chordata; class Mammalia; order Primates; family Atelidae; genus Ateles; species Ateles fusciceps. Next base: position 6,587,523 of record JAZHEH010001266.1, on the reverse strand, counting down.
CTCCACATCCTCTCCAGAATCTGTTGTCTCCAGATTTTTTAATGATCGCCATTTTAACTGGCGTGAGATGGTATCTCAATGTGGTTTTGATTTGCATTTCTCTAATGACCAGTGATGATGAGCAGTTTTTCAAATGTTTATTGGCCTAATAAATATCTTCTTTTGAAAAGTGTCTGTTCATGTCCTTCACCCTCTTTTGAATGGGTTTGTTTGTTTTTTCTTGTAAATCTGTTTTAGTTCTTTGTAGATTCTGGATATTAGCCCTTTGTCAGATGGGTAGATTGCAAAATTTTTTTCCCATTCTGTTGGTTACTCATTCACTCTAATGATTGTTTCTTTTGCTGTACAGAAGCTCTGGAGTTTAATTGGGTCCCATTTGTCTATTTTGGCTTTTGTTGTCAATGCTTTTGGTGTTTTAGTCATGAAGTCCTTGCCTATGCCTATGTCCTGAATGGTTTTCCCTAGGTTTTCTTCTAGGGTTTTTATGGTGTTAGGCCTTATGTTTAAGTCTTTAATCCATCTGGAGTGAATTTTAGTGTAAGGTGTCAGGAAGGGGTCCAGTTTCTGCTTTCTGCACATGGCTAGCCAGTTTTCCCAACACCATTTATTAAATAGGGAATCCTTTCCCCATTGCTTGTTTTTGTCAGATTTGTCAAAGATCAGATGGTTGTAGATGTATGGCATTGCCTCTGAGGCCTCTGTTCTGTTCCATTGGTCTATATCTCTGAATTGGTACCCGTACAATGCTGTTTTCATTACTGTAGCCTTGTAGTATAGTTTGAAGTCAGGTAGCATGATGCCTCCAGCTTTGCTCTTTTTGCTTAGAATTGTCTTGGCTATGTGGGCTCTCTTTTGGTTCCATATGAAGTTTAAGGTGTTTTTTTTCCAGTTCTTTGAAGAGGGTCATAGGTAGCTTAATGGGGGATAGTGTTGAATCTATAAATTATTTTGGGCAGTATGGCCATTTTCACAATATTGATTCTTCCTAACCGTGAGCATGGAATGTTTTTCCATCTGTTTGTGTCCTCTCTTATTTCCTTGAGCAGTGGTTCGTAGTTCTTCTTGAAGAGGTCCTTTACATCCTTTGTTAGTTGTATTCCTAGGTATTTTATTCTCTTTATAGCAATTGTGAATGGCAGTTCGTTCTTGATTTGTCTCTCTTTAAGTCTGTTCTTGGTGTATAGGAATGCTTGTGATTTCCGAACGTTGATTTTGTATCCTGAGACTTTGCTGCAGTTGCTTATCAGTTTCAGGAAATTTTGGGCTGAGACAATGGGGTCTTCTAAATATACAATCATGTCATCTGCAAATAGAGACAATCTGACTTCCTCCTTTCCTAATTGAATACCGTTAATTTCTTTTTCTTGCCAGATTGCTTTGGCAAGAACTTCCAATACTATATTGAATAGGAGAGGTGAGAGAGGGCATCCTTGTCTAGTGCCAGATTTCAAAGGGAATGCTTCCAGTTTTTGCCCATTCAGTATGATATTGGCTGTGGGTTTGTCGTTAATAGCTGTTATTATTTTGAGATACTTTCTGTCGATAACTAGTTTATTGAGAGTTTTTAGCATAAAGCACTGTTAAATTTTGTCAAAGGCCTTCTCTGCATCTATTGACATAATCATGTGGTTTTTATCTTTGGTAGATTACTTATATAGACTTGCATATGCTGAACCAGCCTTGCATCCCCAGGATGAAGCCTACTTGATTGTGATGGATAAGCTTTTCGATGTGCTGTTGCAATCAGTTTGCCAGTATTTTATTGAAGATTTTTGCATCTATGTTCATCATGGATATTGGCCTGAAGTTTTCTTTTCTTGTTGAGCCTCTTTCAGGTTTTGGTATCAGTATAATGTTGGTCTCATAAAATGATTTTGGAAGGATTCCCTCCTTTTGGATTGTTTGGAAAAGTTTCACAAGGAGTGGTACCAATTCCTCTTTGTATGTCTGGTAGAATTCGGCTGTGAACCCATCTAGACCTGGGCTTTTTTTGGTTGGCAGGCTATTAATTGCTGCCTCAACTTCAGACTTTGTTATTGGTCTATTCAGGGTTTTGATTTCTTCCTGGTTTAGGCTTGGGAGGGTGCAAGTGTCCAGGAATTTATCCATTTCTTCCAGGTTTACAGGTCTATGTGCATAGAGTTGTTTGTAGTAATCTCTGATGGCAGTTTGTATTTCATTGAAATCAGCAGTGATATCCCCTTTATCGTTTTTTATTGAATCTATTTGATCCTCTCTTTTCTGTTTTATTAATCTAGCTAGTGGTCTGTCTACTTCGTTAATCTTTTCAAAAAACCAGCTCCTGGATTTACTGATTTTTTTGAAGGGTTTTTTGTGTTTCTGTCTCCTTCAGTTCTGCTCTGATTTTAGTTATTTCTTGTCTTCTGCTAGCTTTTGAGTTATTTTGATCTTGCTCCTATAGCTTTTTCAATTTTGATGATAGGGTGTCGATTTTAGATCTTTCCTTGCTTCTCATGTGGGCATTTATTGATATAAATTTTCCTCTAGACACTGCTTTAAATGTGTCCTAGAGATTCTGATACATTGTGTCTTCATTCTTGTTGGTTTCAAAGAACATCTTTATTTCTGCCTTCATTTCATTGTTTATCCAGTCAACATTCAAGAGCCAGATGTTCAGTTTCCAGGAAGTTGTGTGCAGTTCTGAGTTAGTTTCTTAATTTGGAATTCTAATTTGATTACACTGTGGTCTGAAAGACTGTTTGTTATGATTTCCATTCTTTTGCATTTGCTAAGGAGGGGATTTACTTCCAATTATGTGGTCAATTTTAGAGTAGGTGTAATGTGGGGCTGAGAAGAATGTATATTCTGTGGATTTGGGGTAGAGAGTTCTGTAAATGTCTATTAAGTTTGCTTGGTCCAGATCTGAGTTCAAGTCCTGGATATCCTTTTTAATTTTCTGTCTCATTGAGCTGTCTAATATTGACAGTGGAGTGTTAAAGTCTCCCACTATTATTGTGGGGGGAGTCTAAGTCTCTTTGTAGGTCGTTAAAAACTTGCTTTATGTATCTGGGTGCTCCTGTATTGGGTACATATATATTTAGGATCATTAGCTCTTCTTGTTGCATTGATCTTTTTACCATTATGTAATGCCCTCCTTCGTCTCTTTTAATCTTTGTCAGTTTAAAGTCTATTTTATTAGAGACTAGGATTGCAACTCCCACTTTTTTTTTTTCTTTTCATTTGCTTGGTAAATCTTCCTCCATCCCTTTATTTTGAGCCTATGTGTGTCCTTGCATGTGAGATGGGTTTCCTGGATACAGCACACCAATGGGTTCTGACTTTTTATACAATTTGCCAGTCTGTGTCTTTTGATTGGGCATTTAGCCCATTTACATTTGAGGTTAATATTGTTATGTGTGAATCTGATCCTGCCATTTTGATGCCAACTGGTTGTTTTGCCCCTTAGTTGACACAGTTTCTTCATTGTGTTGATGCATTTTACCATTTGGTACGTTTTTGGAGTGGCTGGTACTGGTCGTTCCTTTCTATGTGTAGTGCTTCTTTCAGGAGCACTTGTAAGGCAGGCCTCATGGTGACAAAATCTCTCAGCAATTGCCTGTTTGTAAAGGATTTTATTTCTCCTTTGCTTATGAAGCTTAGTTTGGCTGGATATAAACTTCTAGGTTGAAAGTCCTTTTCTTGAGAGATGTTGAATATTGGCCCCCACTCTCTCTGGCTTGTAAGGTTTCTGCTGAGAGATCTGCTGTGAGTCTGATGGGCTTCCCTTTGTGGGTAACCTGAGCTTTCTCTCTGGCTGCCCTTAGCATTTTTTCCTTCATTTCAACCTTGGTGAATCTCATGATTATGTGCCTTGGGGTTGCTCTGCTTGACAAATATCTTTGTGGTGTTCTCTCCTTATAGGAGCTCAAGTGCTGATCTGTGAGCTCTGTTGTTCTGTTCAGAACTGCTGGGCAGGAACATTTAAGTCTGCTGCAGCAGAACTCATAACTGCCTTTTTTCCCCAGGCGCTCTGTCCTAGGATGGTGGGCCTTTATTTATAAGTTCCTGACATGCTGCTGCCTTTTTTCAAAGCTGCCCTGCCCAGCAAGGAGGTAGCCTAGTCACAGTTCAATCCAAAGCATTTCAGATTGCTGGTCTTTGTGGAGGTGGGACCCGCTGAGCCAGATCACGTGGCTCCCTGTTTCAGCCCCCTTTTTTTCAGTTGAATGGGTAGCTCTGTCTCCCAGGCATTCCAGGCACCAGCTGAATCAGCTGTCCAGATTTCTGTGCGTTTTTGTGTGGAGACCTGCTCTGCCAACTGAAACAGCCATGCTGGAAACTCCTGGTGCTTTTCAGCCTAGGAATCTCCTGGTCTGTGGGCAGTAATAACTCATTTGGAAATGCAGTGTTCACTCACACTCTGTGTTGTTCTCGCTGGGAACTACACTCCAGAGCTGTTCTTATTTAGCCATCTTGGATCTGCCTCTGAGGATGTTTTTTTTCCTATTCATTTCACCTTTCATGTTCAAGTCAGGTAACTCCTTTTTTTTTTATCTTCAAGGTCACTGGTTCTTTCTTTTGTTTTTTATTTTTTCATGCAGAGCACATCCAGTAAGGTTTTCTAAGGTTTGAGGTTTGGTATTTTTTGTTTTTTGTTTTTTGGTTACTGTATCATTTAGTCTTAAAATTTCAAATAGTATCTTTTATTTCTTTGATGATACTTTCAATTCTTTCCATTTGTACAAAACCTGTTTATGATTGCTTCTTGAAGCATTTTGATAATGACCATTCAAAATTTTTCATTAGATAATTCTAATATCTGCATCATCTTGATATTAGCATCTATTTACTCTCTTTCTCATTCAAGTTGGGGTATTCCTGGTTCTTGGTGTGATGCATGACCTTCTCATAGCTGGGAGTTGAAAGTCATGGCTTCCTACTGAGAAAGCAGGGGGGTACTCTATTTGGGTGAGTTGGGGTGCAAGTCCAGGCTCTCACTTAGCCTTCTCTGATCCCAACTCCATCTGCCCCATCTGAAATACGGTCAGCCACATTTTTCTTCTTTCCAGGTTTTTTCTCTTCCTTTACCTTTAGAACCTGTAGTTTTTCAGTAATGTCTGAGATTTTCAATAAAAGATACTAGAGTCAGATAAGGGAAAGAAAGTGGTAAGCCTAACTCATCAGTTTTCCTTTGTGCATGTGGAATATTCTTAAGATAAATTACTTCTCATATATATAAATTCCCTATAGACCATATTAAGAAAGTCAGTCTTCTAGTTTGTTTTCTTCTTCTTCTTGGAGGTAGAGTCCCATTAGGAGAAACATAGAAGAAAAATATATTGTTTTGCCTAAATTGAACAGAAAAAAATTTTGTTATGAAAAAGAGCAAGAAAAGAGCCAAAGAAGAAAGTGGAAATATTGTTTTATTCTTCTTTTATTCCTTATCTCTAGTTTGTGTTTCTGGGTTTGGTGGGCTTTGATTTATTTGACTCCTAAACTTTTGTGGTCCCCACCTATAATTTCTCCAGTGACCTGAACTTATTTAGAGTCCAAAGACACATAAGGAAATTAAATAAGAGAAAAAAATTAACTTGCCTATATAGTAGGAATGCAGAATATTTCATAAATCTAAAGAAATGGCCAAGATGGTTTTTTTACTTTTGATGTTTTTTTGAAATAAGAAACAATCCCTTTTTGCCAAAATAAATAAATAAAAATGTATCTACTGTAGAAAAATTACAGTATTAACTTGAATGTGTAAAATCTACACAGTTATTTCACTTCACATTATTGGAATGGGGGAGATAAAATAATTAGCTTTCAAACTCTTTTCTGCAAATGTTTCTCATAAACAGAGTTCCAAAATTAGGAAGACAAAGCAAAAGAGAATCATTTCTGGCCTTCACTTTTACTGTTCTTCCAAAACCTTTACTTATGTTTTAAACTCTAATTTGAAAGGGAAAAAAATTGGGTAAAGGACAGACTGGAAACAGTATTTGCAAGATCTATGAAAGTACAGCTGTACTTTGCACAACTCAGTTTATAACCCTTTCTTGGAACATGCAAGAGAACCAATCACACAATTATCAGTATGTTTTTCTAAAGCACATATGCCACGACAAAGTAAATGCCACCATGATAAATGTGTATCATTTTGAGTAACATCATGTAAAGCATGCTATGATGCCCAGACAATTTCAGACAGCCAATACCCTCTTCTCTCTCAATACACCCTCTTGGATATGCATCCATTTAATATGTCTAATGCTTGGAAATGGTATAATCCTAATGGAAAGGAATTATACTGAATTACTATGAAAGAGATAAACATCATCTCTTCACATGTTAAACCAAAAAAAGGTTTATAAAAGACACTTTAAAATGTATCATCCAGGGCTTAAATTTAGGAAAAATCACATTCTATTATGTTAATTGACATAATTCTATTTAGAATGTAGCTCTGGGAGATTGTCTAGTCCAACCTTTGGTTTTACAGATGAGGAGGCAGAAGTAATCTTCCACAGCAAATCTTCAGAAGTTTTTCTTTTTATATTTAATATCAAATATACACACACACACACGTTCACACATGCTTCTATACACCTAAAGGATAGTGACAAATGAACAGAATCTTCTTCAATGTAGTAAAACTTGTATGTCAGGGATAGTTCTTGAGTTGCCTTCTGGCTTCTGTCAACAGATTCATAACCTGATACTTCAAAAAATAATGGTTTCTTTTAAGTCTTTAAGAGAAAGAGAGACTACGTTGGAAAGAACTTCTGAATTGGCAGGATCCCATTACTGGTCATATGGTTTTAGGCAGGTCATGAGCCAGCTCAAGCATCAATTTCTTTATTTCACATTAGCAAAATAGTATATACTCCTTAGAATAGTGGTGAAGATAAAATTACAATAATTACAACCTACAGTATAATTCTGAATAAAGTCTACATTGCAGGTACTGCTGTTAATTGGTATAGCCTCCCTGGAGATTGATATAGCATACTCAATAATTCCATCTCTAGGAATTTATCCTACCATTATACTTACATATATACAAAATAACATTTGTATATGGCTCTTCACTGCAGCATTGTTTGAAATGGCAAAAGTTTGAAAACAAATTAAGTATTCATCAGTAATAGACTGATTGAAAAAATCTGACACCATATCATGACATTTTTGGAGCAATTTTTTAAAATATTGCTTTGGAATGTTTTATAAGATGTATAGATTATGGAGAGACAAAAGTAGAAAGATGATAGACAAGATAGATCAATATGCTTGTATATACATAGACAGTTGATGAATAAAATGAACTAAAACACTTGTCCCTCTAACGAAGTGGCTGGGGACAGGAATAGAAGGGAGACTTACCTTTTTACTCTATGCCTTCTAATGCCTTTTAAATTATGTTCTGTGTATAAGCATTGCATATTCAAAGAAAAATGAATAAAATTTTAAAATTTAATTATTGAAGGGACTGATAAAGATTACTTAGTTGTTTTTTTCTTTCTGTGTTTGTGTTTGCTTGTTGGACTTTCTAACATACATAAAGGCTAGAAGTAGTGAGTTAAAATCATTCTTTCAAATAATAATTTAAAGCTTTAAAACCAGCACCAAGAATGTTAATATTTTGCACCAAGTGCTAAATTCATTCAGTGAGCACAACTGTAAAAAAAGTTGATCTCAGAGCTAACCACTACGCAATAGTTGATTATAGTAGTTATTCTCAGCGGAAACTGGCAACGGTGTGTACTAAGTTGTGGCTGGTTGGTGCATGGTAGAGAGAAGCTTTCTCTGAACATACACAAGCATAAACTTACACACACACATGCACAGACACATGACATATGCACACACATATAGACCTTGAGAGTCTGAAATCCATTCTACTAAGCCAATGAGAATTACTGATTTCCAATTGGTGTGTGCCAAATTCAAACACCGTATAGAAGCTAAATATAAATACTAATTAAATAATTCTATAGTTATATATAAAATAAAAATCTGATGCAGTGATTTTAAATTTGGCATTTTGCTGATTATTTTCGATTCCACAATGCATTTATAAACACCCTTTTTTACTTTGCTTTTTGGCACTAATAGTTGGTGGAAGACATTATCTTCTACCTGTTGTCAGTCACAGATCAAGTAAGTTATATGTAGGCAAACTTGTAAATGGAAGAAAAGACTCTGCCTAGTTAAGCAATGGTAGGGTGTCTCACCAGTGAGATCGGTTATTGTGAGAAGGAAATGTTCTCTGAGACATTTTGTGTTCATATATTTGTAACAGAAAGAAGAAAAAATAGAACTGACTGAAATCACCTACGCTTCCAAAAAATAAGCATCATTTCTCTATGGAGTAGATGGACTTTTGTTTAACCAAACACCTTCACAGACCACTTGAGTTCGATGCTGAGACTCCCCCAGGGCTTAGTTTAAACAAGGACCGAGAAACAGACACGTATCTGAATTGCTCTACCTTCCAAAAATGAAAGGAGTGGAGGGAGTGGTTAGGAGCAGCCTGAAATGGGAACAGAGTCCTGACAGAAACAAGCAGGGACTATCAACCTGGAGGACACAAAAAGACCTGTGGAAAAGGTGAGGAGCATGAAATTCTTTACAGCTAAATTTTCAGTTAACTCCAGTGCAGACACACACACACACACACACACACACACACACACAAACAAACAATATTTGCAGAAAATAGGGCCAGAAGATCAAGGCCCACAGAAAAGATGAACCTAAAGAAGGCAGCAGAGTATAGGCATATGAGGGTGTGGACATAAGCTGGCCACCTTTCTCTTTGATTGCACTGCAGAACATTAACTTTTGGTGGGTTTAGAGGGGTATAACAGAAGAATGAAAAAAAACTAACATCTGGGTATAATATATACTATAATTACTAATAATATTTCACTACAGTCACCTACCTAAAAAAAGGCAAATTGCTGCTTCCATTCTCTATCTCTTTAATCATCAGTAAAAACCAACATAACAAAGTTTTTATGCATATTTGAATGCTCTAGATGCACTAAAGCAAAAATCAGTCTTTGAAGACCCCATCTGGGTAGCAGTTTGATTCTGGAATTTTGTTTTGCATGAATATGTAGATCACAAATGGGTTTCTTTAATTACCACGTGTATCACTTTTTTTAATGGTTTTATAAAAATAATCACATTTAAAATTACACCAGGTTATTACTTCTATTTAGGTAAATAAACCTCGTGTCTAAATCTAACAGTCTTACCTAATATTTTAAATTAATTTTTAATACACATTATGCATCACATATAATTCTCATGAAACATTTCATCAAAAGGAAAGATAAAGCCCAGGGCATACCAGTCTAGTGGCAGTGACAGATACTAGATATTAGAGAGGCATATAGAAAATCTCTTTCATTGCAAACACTCTGAATGACATACAAATCAAGATAAATATCAGATGGATCTGAATTTTTTAAAAAGATCTGAAATCCATAAAGTGAACAGAAAGGTTTTCTTGCAGTAGATAAAAAAGAAAGCAAGAGAAAGAGAAATATAGAACAACAAGGATGAAGAATAATCTAATAAGACAGGTTAGAAATTTTCGAGCTCAATATTTTATTACAAGCAAAATTAGTTTTTCTCCCTACTTAATAGAAATATTAATTGAAAAATCTCTCCAACAACAACCTATAGCTAAACAATTTCCAGTTACCCATGTTCATAAAGAGAGGCTCAAGGGTGTGATGTAATAAGATTGTTTACATTTGGCTCATTATTAATTTCTGATTAAGATTTTATGTGGCCAGCCTAACCTGTTTATGTTCTTTGAGTATACCTCATCCAAGGGCCAAGAAATTATCAGGAGTATATTTTGTATTATGTATATTTTTGTATTTGTATATATTTTGAGATTTTTCCAGTACCTTTTGTTGAAGTATAACATTAAAAATACCCGAATCATAATATACAGCTTCATGAGTATTCACAGAGTAAATTAAACTATTAACTTTAACCCAGGTCAACAAATGGAATATTTCTTGCACCCTATCTGGTCTCCTGAACCATCCCCAGCCCCACCACAATTCCCTGTTTCTCAAGGTAACCTTCGTTCTTTTTTTTTTTTTTCTTCTTCTTTTTTTTTAAGACGGAGTCCCACTCTATCACCCAGATTGGAGTGAAGTGGTGCAGTCTCGGCTCACTGCAACCCCTGCCTCCTGGGTTCAAGCAATTCTCCCTGCCCCAGCCTCCCAAGCAGCTGGGATTATAGATGCCAGCAGCCACGCCTAGATTTTTTTATTATTATTATTTTTTATTTTTAGTAGAGACGAGGTTTTACCATATTGGCCAGGCTAGTCTCAAACTCCTGACCTCAGGTGATCTACCTGTCTCAGCCTCCCAAAGTGCTGGGATTACATGCGTGAGCCACCTTACCCAGCCTCAAGGTAACCATTTTTACTTTAAACACTACATTAGTTTTTTTATATTTTTGAACTTCATAGAAATGGAACCACACAGTGTACACTCTTGTGTCTGGTTTTTTTGACTCAGTGTTGTGTTTTTGAGACTCACTCACATTGTTGCATGTAGTTGTAGTGTATTCACTCTCATTATTGTACAATGTTAATATATCATAATTAATTAATCTGTTTTATGATTCATGGGTTGTTGGGTAGTTTAATCATTGTGCCATTAGAAAAATGTTGCCGTGAACACTCGTATGTCTTTGCATAAACTGATCTAAACGTATCTTTGGCCATAAGCATGGGACTGGAATTATTTGGGTCATATATTCAACTTTAATAGATACTGACACAGAACTTTCAAAATGGCCAGACCACTTTGCATCCTCACAATCAGGTTATGACAACTCTGGATACATTGCATCCTTTTTAGTACTTGTTGTTAAATGTAAATTTTTTTCTTTCTTTCTTTGTTTTTTAATTTGGCTATTCTGCTGGTGCGTCGTGGTATATATTGCATCCGATTTTATTTTAACTACTATTTTAGGTTCATGGGTACATGTGCAAGTTTGTCATATAGATAAACTCATGTCACAGGGATTTGGTGTACAGATAATTTAGTCACCCAGATACTAAGCAGAATGCCCAAAAGTTTTCATGATTCTCTCCCTCCTGTTAACCTCCACCCTCAAGTAGGCCCTAGTATCTCTTATTCCCCTCTCTGTGTTCATATGTTAGCATTATTTAGCTTCCACTAATAAGTGAGAACATGCAGTATTTGTTTTTCTGTTCCTGCATTAGCTTACTAAGAATAATGGCCTCCAGCTCCATCCGTGCTCCTGTAAAGGACATGATCTCAGTCTTTTTTAGGGCTACATCGTATTCCATGGCGTATATGTAAAATGTTTTCTTAATCCAGTCTACCGTTGAGGGGCACTCAGGTTGATTCCATGCCTTTGCTATTGTGATAGTGCTGCAATGAACATTCGTGTGCATGTGTCTTTATGGTAGAGTGATCTATGTTTGTTTGAGTAGATACTTAGTAATGGGATTGCTGGGTCAAATTTTAGTTCCATTTTAATTTATTTGAGGAATCACTACACTGCTTTCCAAATGGTAGAACTAATTTACACTCCCACTAACAGTATATAAACCTTTCCTTTTCCTCAGGACCTCACCAACATCTGTTATTTTTTGACTTTTTAGTAATAGCCATTCTGACTTGTCTGAGATGGTGTCTCGTGGTTTGGATTTACATTTCTCTAATGATTAGTGATATTAGGCATTTTTTTCATATGCTTGTTGGCCACATGTATGCCTTTTTTAAAAGTGTCTTTTCGTGTCCTTTGCCCGCTTTATAATGGGGTGGCTTGGTTTTATGCTTGTAAAATTAAGTTTCTTTTAGATTTTGGTTATTAGACCTTTGTCAGAGGCATAGTTTGCAGATATTTCCTTCCTTTCTACAGGTTGCCTGTTTACTCCGTTGATAGTTTCTTTTGCTGTGCAGAAACTCTTTAGTTTAATTAGATCCCATTTGTCAATTTTAGTTTTGGTTGCAATTGCTTTTGATGTATTCATCATACAATCTTTGCCAGGACTTATAACCAGAATGGTATTTCCTGGATTGTCTTTAAAGGTTTTTATAGTTTTATAATTTACATTTAAGTCTTTAATCCATCTTGAGGTGATTTTTGTATGTGGTATAAGGAAGGGGTTCAGTTTCAATCTTCTGCGTGTAGCTAGCCAGTTATCCCAGCACCATTTATTGAATATGGAGTCCTTTCCTTATTACTTACTTTTGTCAGCTTTGTGAAATATCAGAAGGTTGTAGGTGTGCAGTATTATTTCTAGGCTCTTTTTAGGCTATATTCTGTTGCATAGGTCTTTGCGTCTGTTTTTGTAGCAGTAACATGTTTGTAGCAGTAACATGCTGTTTTAGTTACTGTGGCCTATAGTATTGTTTTGAAGTCAGGTAGTAAGATGACTACAGCTCTGTTCTATTTACTCAGGATTTTCTTGGCTATGCAGGCTCTTTTTTGGTTTTGTATAAATTTTTAAATACTTTATTCTAGTTTTGTGAAGAATATCACTGGTAGTTACATAAAAATAAGATTGAATCCACATGATGAAACCCCATTTGTACTAAAATACAAAAAATCAGCTGGGCTTGGTGGTGCGCCCTGTAGTCTCAGCTACTCAGGAGGCTGAGACAGGGGGAATCGCTTGAGCACAGGAAGCGGAGGTTGTAGTGAGCACTGCACTCCAGCTTGGTAACAGAGCAAGACTTCGTCTCAAAAAAACAAAAAAAAAATCGACAACAACAAAAAGACTGAATCTATACATTGCTTTTGGCAGTATATCCAGTTTAACAATATTGATTCTTCCTGTACATGAGTATGAAATGTTTTTCCATTTTGTTGTGTTATCTCTGATTTCTTTGAACAGTGTTTTGTAATTCCCATTGTAGAGATCTTTCATCTTTCTGAGTAGCTGTATGTCTAGGTTTTATTTTATTTATTTTACTTTATTATTTGTGGCTATTGTGAATAGGACTGTGTTCTTGATTGATGTGGCTCCAGCTTGGACGTTGTTGGGGCATAGAAATGTTAGTGATTTTTCTACGTTAATTTTGTATTCTGAAATTGCTGAAGTTGTTTATCAGATCTGTGAGCTTTTGGGCAGAGATTATGGGGTTTTGTAGATACAGAATCATGTCATCTGCCAACAGGACTAGTTTGACATCCCCTCTTCCTATTTGAATGGCTTGTATTTCTTTCTCTTCCCTGGCTCTGACCATACTTGCCAATACTGTGTTGAACAGGAGTGGTGAGAGTGGACATGCTTGTATTCTGCCAGTTTTCAGGGAAATGCTTCCAGCTGTTGTTCATTCAGTATAATATAGGCTGTAGATTTGTCATAGATGGTTATTATTTTCAAATATGTTCCCTAAGGAACATATTGAGGGTTATTGAGGGTTTAAGGTTTTTAACATGAAGGGATGCTAAATTTTATTGAAAGGCTTCTCAGCATCTATTAAGATGATCGTGTGGTTTTTGTTTTTAGTTCTGTTTATGTGATGAATCACATCTTTATTGATTTGTGTATGTTGAACCAACCTTGCATCCCAGGGATAAAACATACTTGATCAAGACAGATTAGCTTTTTGAGGTATTGCTAGGTTCAGCTTGCTAATATTGTGTTGAGGATTTTTGCATCAATGTTCATCAAGAATATTGACCTGAGGTTTTTGTTGTTGTTGTGTCTGCCAGATTTTGGTATCAGAATGATGCTGGCCTCATAGGATGAGTTAGGAAGGAGTCCCTTCTCCTCAATTTTTTGGAATAGTTTCAATAGAAATGGTACCAGCACTTCTTTATACATGATGAATCCTTCTGGTCCTGGGCTTTTTATGGTTGGTGGGCTATTTATTACAGATTCAATTTCAGAGCTTGTAATTGTTCTTTATAGGGATTCAATTTCTTCCTGGTGCAGTCTTGGAAGAATGTATGCATCCAGGAATTTATCCACTTATTCTAGATTTTCTAGTTTGTGTGCATAGAGGCGTTCACAGTAGTCTCTAAGGGTTATGTATATTTCTGTGAGGACAATGGTTATGGCCCCTTTGTCATTTCTAATTGTGTTTATTTGGATCATCTCTCTTTTCCTGTTTGTTAGAGTAGCTAGCACTCTAGCTATCTTGTTAATTGTTTTCTAAAAAACAAAGTCCTGGATTCAATGATCTTTTCCATGGATTTTCATGTCTCACTCTCTCCAGATCTGATTTTGGTTATTTCTTGTCTTCAGCTAATTTTGGAGTTGGTTTCTTCTTCCTTCTCTAGCTATTCTCATTGTGATGTTAGGTTGTTAATTTGAGATCTTTCTAACTTTTTGTTATAGGCATTTAGCACTATAAATTTCCCTCTTGAAATGGCCTTAACTGTGTCCCAGAGATTATGATATATTGTATCTTTGTTCTCATTACTTTCAAAGAACTTCTTGATTTCTGCTTTCATTTCATTATTTAACCAAAAGTCATTCAGGAGCAGGTTACCTAATTTCCATGTAATTGTGTGGTTTTAGGTGATTTTCTTAGTCTTGATTTCAATTTTTATTGCTCTATGGTCCAAGAGTGTGGTTAGTATGATTTCATTTTTTGAATTTGCTGAGAATTCTTTTATGTTTGAATGTGTGGTAGATTTTAAAAGAGTATGTGCCATGTGGCAATGAGAAGAATTTAAATTCCACTGTTTTTGGATGAGTCGTTCTGTGGAGATCTATTAGGTCCATTTGATCAAGTGTTGAGCACAGGTCCTAATTATCTTTGTTAATTTTCTGCCTCAATAATCTGTCTAACACTGTCAGTGGGGTGTTGAAGTCTCCCCACTGTGATTGTGTGGGAAGTCTCCCACTATTATGTCATAAGTCCCTAAGAATTTGCTTTATGAATTTGGCTGTTCCTGTGTTAGGTGCACATATATTTAGTATACATGGGTCTTGTTGAAGTCTTTACCTTTATGCAATGCCTTTCTTTGTCTTTTTTGATCATTGTTGGTTTAAAGTCTGTTTGAGCTGGGCACAGAAACTCACACCTATAATTCCAACACTTTGGGAGGCCAAGGTGGGTGAACCACTTGAGGTCAGGTGTTCAAGACCAGCCTGATCAGCATGGTGAAACCTCGTCTATAATACAAATACAAAAAATATCTGGGTGTGGTGGCAGGTGCCTGTAGTCCCAGCTACTCAGGAGGCTGAGGCAGGAGAATTGCTTGAACCTGGGAGGCAGAGGTTGTAGTGAGTTGATATTACACCACTGCACTCCAGCTTGGGCAAAGAGCAAGACTCCATCTCGGAAAATAAAACATAAAAATAAAATATAAAGTCTGTTTTGTCTAAAATCATGATGCAACCCATGCATTTTTCTGATTTCCATTTTCTCGGTAGACTTTCTCTCCATCCCCTCATTTTCAATCTGCAGGTGTCATTGCATGTAAGATGGGTCTTTTGAAGACAGCATACAGTTGTGTCTTGCTTCTGTATCTACTTGCCACTGCTGTCCATTTAACTGAGGCATTTAGTCCATGTACATTTGTGGTTACTACAGATATTTGTGGATTTGGTCTGTCGTGTTTTTAGCTGATTATTACGGAGATTTGTTTGTGTGGTTGCTTTATAGTATCACTGGTCTGTGTACTTAAGTATGGTTTTGTATTTGCTGATAACGTTCATTCCTTTCCATATTTAATGTTCCTTTCAGGAGCTCTTGTACAGCAGGTTTCGTGGTAAAGAATTCCCTCAACATTTGCTTGTCTGAAAAGGATCTTATTTCTCCTTCACTTATAAAGCTTAGTTTGACTGATTATAAAATGCTTGGTTGAAGTTTTTTTTCTTTAATAATGTTGAATATAGATCCCCAATCTCTTCTGGCCTATGGGGTTTCTGCTGAAAGTTTCACTGTTAGCTTAATGGGGCTCCCTTTGTAGATAAACTACCCTTACTCTCTACCTCTCTTTAACATTTTTTCTTTCATTTTGACCTTGGAAAATCTGATGATTATGCATTTTGGTGATAATCTTCTTATATAGTATCTTGCAAGGGTTCTCTGCATTTTCTGATTTGAATGTTGGCCTCTCTAGTGATTTTTGGGAAGTTTTCATAAACAATATTCTAAAATATGTTTGCCAAGTTGCTTGCTTTCTTCCTGTCTCTTTCAAAAACACCAGTGATTCACAGATTTGGCCTCTTTGCAGGATCCCATATTTCTCAGAAATTTTGTTTGTTCCTTTTCATTCTTTTTTCTTCATTTCTGCCTATCTTATTTCAGAGAGCCTGCCTTCAAGCTCTGAGATTCTTTCCTCAGCTTGGTCTATTCTGCTGTTAATATTTGCAATTTAACACTGCACCTTTAATCTTTATTTTCCTGAAAGTTAATGAGGTCAAATTTGTCTTTTTGATGTCCTCCTCCGTAAAGTACCTGTCTTTTACCCATTTTTCTACTATATTTTTTAATCAATCAATTGAAAAATGTCAAAAGATTGAAGTAGCAAATCTTTTATCCATTTTTCTATTGTATTTTTCATCTTTTACATATTGATTTATAGGAGCTCAGTATGTATTTTGAACTTTGGTCTTCTGTTAGATATATTCATTGCAAACATCTACTTTTTTAATTATTATTATTTTTATTTTTTGAGACAGAGTCTCACTCTTGTCACCCAGGCTGGAGTACAGTGGCATGATCTCAGTTCACTGCAACCTCTGCTTCCCAGGTTCAAGTGACTCTCCTGCCTCAGCCTCCTGAGTAGCTGGGATTACAGGTGCCCACCACCATGCCCGTCTAATTTTTGTACTTTTAGTAAGACAGGGTTTCACCATGTTGGATAGATTGGTCTCAAACTCCTGACCTCAGGTGATCTGCCTGCCTTAGCCTTCCAAAGTGCTGAGATTACAGGTGTGAGCCACCATGCCCAGCCAACATCTACTTTTAAACTATGATTTTTTTTCACAATATTTTCTAAATCTGAGATTTTTAAATTTATACTGAAATTCCATGTGCATAACCAAGAGTCAATTTTTCCAAGAAAAACGAAGTAGATAACAATGAGGAAATATGGCTTAGGCATATTGAGAAGACTGAAGTAATATTTGATAGGAACAGTAATACACCATTTAATGTACTGTTTCTCACTTTTCTCATCTATAGAGTGTGTTTGTTTTGCATAAAATCTCTCATAATGTTAAACTCTCTAAGATAGCAAAAAAAAAAAGGTAGTGATTAATAAATGCTAACTAATAATACAAAATGTATAAAAATGGACTAGGCCAAGCCTTTTGAACTGATACACCTTGATATATTCTTCTGCTGAACAATTTTGCAAACTCTGTTCAAGGAGAAGCTTTGTTAAAATCTATTGCAAGAAACAATTACTATCAGCATGGGATGGCAGTATATAAAACAAAGAGGAAAGAGCTCAGTGAATTATCCATGCAAGTCACCCAACCTTCACATTGATTCAGGAACAAATGGTGTCTGGTGAGTGTTTGATTAACCACACTGTCGACAACATCAACTTAAACGCAAAATATGCAAAGAAAATATAGCACTGAGGTGCAGTGGCTAACACAGGACTGATTGTGACATGGAAGCTCTGAGAGCAGCTCCACACAGTGCTACTATTGCATTCTGAAAAGGCATATCATGTCCTGATCAAAGGAAAAGAAAAATCCAGTGAAGTTTATATTGCTGTCAATAGATTAGGCATTAATTGCCAAGGTTCCGGCCCCTGTTGCCCCACAGTGGGAAAAAAACTTAAATTCTGGGCTCACCCCAGAACTGTGGTGTGATTGCCAGGAATTGCAAGCTGAGATCTGCAGCCAGACTCAAATGGAAGAGGAGCCCATTCTCTCAGAACACTGACCGGGATCATGGCTACAAACACAAGAAAATACAGAGGAGCCACGTGACTCAACAAGCACCTATCTACTGGTGATTACACTTAAGTGCCATCTGCTGGATCACAATCCAAACTCCAATACCAAAAATACTTTGCTAATATACTCCTTCCTATCCCTCCAACACATGAAACCATGGACAAGAATTCAGTGACAAATAAAGACCCTGCACAAAGCCGTCACCCTCTGAAAACATCCAGAAATGAAAACAACTCACTATACTCAAATTACACCACAGTTAAAGGAACATCAGCTCACACAGATAAGAAACAACCAGCATGAAAACTCTGGCAACTTGAAAAGCCAGTGTCTTCTTCCTCCAAGTGACCTCACTAGTCCCCAGCAATGATTCTTAGCCATGCTGAAATGACTGAACTGACAGACAAAAGTAAAGAAAAAAAAAATAAAGAGGAGCGAACAAATTCTCCAAGAAATTTGGGATTATGAGAGACCAAATCTTATGACTCATTGACAGTCCCTGTAAGAAGGGAAGAGAAAACAAGTAATTTGGAAACTGTATTTGAGGATATTATCTGTGAATGTTCCCCCAGCCTCACTGAAGAGGTCAATCTGACTGGTAGTACCCACATACTTTAGAATAAATGCTCCGTCCTACCAAAATTCATATGTAGAAATCCTAACCCCTAAGATACTGACATTAGAACGTGGGGCCTGTGGGAGATAATTAGATCATGAGGGTGAGCCCACATGAATAGGATCACACCCTTATAAAAGAAGTCCTGAAGAACTCCCTTTTACTAACACCATGTAAGGACACAATGAGATGACAGCCATCGTTGAACCAGGAAGCAGGTGGGACCAGACACAATATAACCACGCCCTGCTCAACTTCTCAGCCTCCAGAACTGTGAGAAACAAATTTCTGTTATTCATAAGCCACCCCCATCTGTGGCATTCTGTTATAGCAGACTAAATGGACCAAGTCACTACAAAACCAAACAAAAAATACATGACACAAAATTGTACTCTATAAAATATAAGGTTTTGTATGGGTGGTATTTAAAGACAAGACAGGCTAGAGTTGAGAAACATACAGAAAGAAAGCACTATCAGCCATCACTGATATTTTCACTCTCTATTCTCCAAATAATCATTACCTTCCTGATAACAAATATTCTACCCATTGCTGGTGGAAAAAAATTAAAAGGAAATTTATATGAAAAATGAAAATATAGAAAATATCTGATTGCCATTTTATCTAAAAAATGTTTAGATACATACACAAAGTAGTGTTTTGAAACTTAAAAATAACTTGCTTATGCGTAATAGTAAGATAATTACAGACAAAGCAATTAATATTTACTATACAAGGTAAAAATTAAGGGCTTTTTATAACTAGAGCAAATAATCATTCTGACAATGAAAAACAGTCATTTACTAAAAACAGTGTAAAAATATTTCTCTAATGTAGTCTAATCAATGTACACACCAAAACAAACTTTAGAATTGATATAATTTGCTTTGGAGAATTCTAAAGGAAACATAAGACATTCCCTGGAAAAAGCAAATTCTTACTTTAAAATTTCAGGACCAACAGTGATCCACTGTGTACAAATAATTTACCAGAACAATAATAAATCAGACATTTTAGTATTCCAAGAAGTAGCTTTGTCAGTGACTGCAGCTGAAAGTAGAACATGATTATTCAGAGAAAAACTTTTATTTGGTGAATTTTGTCCTGTTTCTGCAGATCTAATCTCAGATCTGCCTAAACCCACCCCCATTTAATGGTTTTTCTCTACCCACCCCGGTAGCCAAAGACAAAAGGCAAACTCTTGGGAGCTCTATGACCCCACCCATTGGCAGAGAAACCTAAATATTTATCCTAGCCAACATAGAGCAAGTTTATATCCCCCTTCTACTACCATAGCTGGTGTTCTCTTGAAAGTGCCACCTCCTGGCTAGAGGCCAATTAACTCAAACAATTACACCAACTCACAACAGAACAACTGTGCTCCAAAGAAGCAGAAAATAACAGCCAAATCCATGTCCTGCAACATCCTGGCTAACCAGAGGTCCTGAGCCTGCCCACATGACAACTTCACTGCTAGCATAACCAGCATTTGAGAAAACCAGAGCACTAAAAAAAAACTGCAACCAAGGGCTTCCACAAAGTCCACTTCACTCCTCTGCCACATCTACCAAAGCAGGTGCTGGTATCCATAGCTGGGAAACCTGAAAATGGATCATATCACAAGACTCTTTGAAAACATTCCCAGCACCAGTTCAGCAACCAGTAGCCCCACTGGATGGCTAGACATAGAAGGGTGAAAATCACTGCTGTCTGGCTCTCAGGAAATCCCATCCCCCAGAGGAAAGGAAAGAGTATCACATCAAGGAATCACAACATGGGACAAAAAAAATCTGAACAGCAGCCCTGGAGTTCCAGATCTCTCCACTGAAATAGCCTACCCAAAGGAGAAGGAACAAGAAAACGAACTATGATAATGTGGCAAAACAAGGTTCTATAACACTCACAAAAGATCACACTAGCTCTCCAGCAATGAATCCAAACCAAGAAGAAATCTCTGAATTGCCAGGAAAATAATTCAGTAGGTTGATTATTAAGCTACCTAAGGAGGTAACAGAGAAAGGTGAAAGACAACTTAATGAAATTTTTTAAAATACAGGCTATGGATGAAAAAGTCTTCAGAGAAATAGATATCATAAAGAAAAAACAATCACAACTTCTGGAAATGAAGATACTTAGAGAAATACAAAATACACTAGAGAGTTTCAACAATAGACTAGAACAAGTAGAAAACTTCACAGCTTGAAGACAACACTTTCAAATTAACCCAATCTGACAAAGAAAAACGAATTTTAAAAAATGAACAAAGCCTCAAAGACATTTGGGATTATGTTAAATGACCAAACATAAGAATAATTGATGTTCTTGAGGAAAAAGAGAAATTTAAAAATTGGAAAACTTATCTGAAAATTGAAAACATTGAAATGACATCAAGTACTCTTTCAGACCACAGTGAAATAAAGTTGGAAATTAACGCCAAAAGGAATCATCAAAAATCACACTGCCATGTGTGTACCTATGAACAATCTTCCATGTTCTTCACCTGTACCCCCAAACCTAAAATGCAATAAAAAAAAAAATTAAAAAAAAAATAAATAAATAAAAAGAAAAAAAAAAAAAACTACACAAGGACATGAAAATTAAATGATCTGCTCCCAAATGATCTTTGGGTCAACAATGAAATCAAGATTGAAATTTAAAAATTCTTTTAACTGAACAATAATAGTAACAAAATCTATCAAAACCTCTGAGATACAAAAAAAAAAAAAAGTGCTAAGCAGAGAGGTCTTAGCATTAAATGTCTACATTCAAATGTTTAAAGAGCATAAATAGACAATCTAAGCTCACACTTCAATGCCCTAGAGAAACAAGAACAAACCAAACCCAAACTCAGCAAAGAAAAAAGAGTAGCAAAAATAAGAGCAGAACTAAATAAAACTGAAACAAACAAAAAAATGAAACCAAAAGCTGGTTCTTTGAAAAGATAAACAAAAATGACAATTACAAGATTAACCAGGCAAAGATCAAAATAAGCTCAATTAGAAATGAAACAGGAAATATTGCAACCAATACCACAAAAATACAAAAGATCATTCAAGGCTACTATAAACACTTTAATGCGTACATACTAGAAAACTAGAAAACTAGATGGATAAATTCTTGGAAATATACAACCCTCCTAGATTAAACCAGGAAGAATTAGAAACTCTGAACAAGTAATGAGAATGAAACCACAATTTAAAAAAATTTCTAACAAAAAAAAAAAGTACAGGACCAGATGGATTCACAGCTGAATTCCATCAGACATTCAAAGAAAAATTGGTACTAGTCCTGTTGAAGTTACTCAAAAAGAGAAACAGATAATCCTTCCTAAATCATTTTATGAAACCAATATCACCCTGACGCCAAAACCAGGAAAAGACATAACAAAAAAAGAAAACTACAGACCAATATCTCTGATTAATATAGATGCAAAAATCCTCAACAAAATATTGGCTAACCAAATCCAACAGCATATCGAAAAGATAATCCACCATGATCAAGTGGGTTTTATACCAAGGATGCAGGGTTGGTTTAACATATGCAAGTCAATAACTGTGATACACCACATAAACTAAATTAAAAATAAAAATCATATGATCATCTCAATAGATGCAGAAAACGCATTTGACAAAATCCAGCATTGCTTTAGAATTAAAACCCTCAGCAAAATCGACATACAAGCGATATACTTTAAAGTGATAAAAGCCATCTATGACAAACCCACAGCCAACATTACACTGAATAGGGAAACGTTGAAAGCATTCCCTCAAGAACTGAAATAAGACAGGGGAGGCCCACTTTTACCACTTTTACTCAACGCAGTACTGGGAATCCTAACCAGAGCAATCAGACACAAGAAAGAATTAAAGCGGATCCAAATCAGTAAAAAGGAAGTCAAACTGTCATTGTTCGTATACTGAGAAAACCCAAAAGACTCATCCAGAGAGCTCCTAGATCTGACAAATTGATTCAGTGAAGTTTTAGGATACAACATGGATGAACACAAATTAGTAACCCTGCTATACATCAACAGTGACCAAGCTGAGAATCAAATCAAGAACTCAATCCCTTTTACAATAGCTACAGAAAATAAAAATAAAAGACTTAGGAATATCCCTAACCAAGGAGGTGAAAGAACTCTACAAGGAAAAGTACAAGACACTGCTGAAAGAAATCAAAGATGACATAAACAAATGAAAACACATTCCATGTTCATGGATAGGTAGAATCAATATTTTGAAAATCACCATAGGGCCAAAAACATCTACAAATTCAATGCAATTCTCATCCAAATACTGTCATCATTCTTCACAGAACTAGAAAAAACAATCCTAAAATTCATATGGAACCGTTTTTTGGTTCCATATGAATTTTGGAGTCTGCACAGCCAAAGCAACACTAAGCAAAGAAAAGAATAAACCTGGAGGCATCACATTACCTGACTTCAAACTATACTACAAGGCCATGGTTACCAAAACAGCATGGGATTAGTATAAAAAGAACCACATAAACCAATGGAACAGAATAGAGAATTCAGAAATAAAACCAAATTCTTACAGCCAACTGATCTTCAACAAAGCAAATCTAAACAAACAGTGGAGAAAGACATCCTATTCAACAAACCGTGCTGGGATAATTGGCAAACCACAAGTAGAAGAATGAAACTGGATACTCATCTCTCACCTTATAGAAAAATAAACTCAAAATGGATCAAAGTCTTCAATCTAAGACCTTAGACCATTAAAATTCTAGAAGAAAACATCAGAAGAAACTCTTATAGGCATTGGCTTAGGCAAAGAGTTCATGACCAAGAACCCACAAGCAAATACAACAAAACCAAAGACAAATAGATGGAACTTAATTTAAATAGAAAGCTTCTGCACAGCAAAAGAAATAATCAGCAGAGTAAACAGACAACCCAAAGAGTGAGAGAAAATATTTGCAAACTTTGCATCTGACAAAGAACTAGTATCTAGAATCTACAAGAAACTCAAACAAATCAGCAAGAAAAAAATCCTATCAAAAAGTGGGGGTAAGGACACAAACAGACAATTCTTAAAAGAAGATATATAAATAAACATGAAAAATGTTCACCATTACTAACAATTAAGGAAATACAAATCAAAACCACAGTGGGATACTACCTTACTCCTGCAAGAATTGTCATATTTTTAAAATAAAAAAATAATAGATGTTGATGTGGATGTGGTAAAAAAAAAAAGGAATACTTTTACACTGCTGGTGGGAATGTACACTAGTACAACCACTATGGACAACAGAGTCCTTAAAGAACTAAAAGTAGAACACCATTTGATCCAGCAATTCCACTACTGGATATCTACCCGGAGAAAAAGAAGTCCATATACGAGAAAGACACTTCCACATGCATGTTTATAGCAGCATAATTCACAGTTCGAAAAATATAGAACCAGCCTAAATCCCCCATCGACCAGTGAGTGGATAATGAAAATGGAATACTTCTCAGCCATAAAAAAGTAAAAAATAATGGCATTCGCAGCAACCTGGATGGAGTTGAAGACCATTATTCTAAGTGAAGTAACTCAGGAATGGAAAAACAAACATCACATGTTCTCACTTATAAGTGAGAGCTAAGCTATGAGGATACAAAGGCATGAGAATTATATAATGGACTTTAGGGTCTCTGGGGAAGGGCAGGAGGGGTGTGAGAGCTAAAAATCTACACACTGGGTACAGTGCACACTGCTCAGGTGACAGATGCACCGATATCTCAGAAATCACCACTAAGAAACTTATTCATGTAACCAAACAACACCTGTTACCTAAAATCTATTGAAATAATGATTTTTTTAAAAAGTAAAAAGACAACCCACAATTGCAGAATACATTTGAAAATAATATATCTTATAAGGAACTTAATTCCATAATATTAGGTTGGTACAAAAAGTAATTGTGGTTTTTGCTGTCAGAAAACAATGGCAAAAACCGATTACTTTTTAATAAAAAGTTATTAATAACTTTTGTACCAACCCAATACATGAAGTACTCTTAGAACTCAACAATATAAGTAGCTCAATTAAAAATAGGCAAACAATTTGAATAGACATTTATCCCCAAAAAAGATACACAAATGGCCAAAAAGCACATGAAAAGATACTTAATACCAAGGTCATTAAGGAAATGGAAATTAAAACCACAAGAATATATCACCAACTGGTGGTGGTAGCTCATGCCTGTAATCCTAACGCTTTGGGAGGCTGAGGTGGGCAGATCACCTGAGGTCAGGAGTTCAAGCCCGGTCTGGCCAATATAGTGAAACCCTGTCTCTACTAAAAATACAAAAACTAGCAGGGCATGGTGGCATTCACCTGTAGGCCCAGCTACTCGGGAGGCTGAGGGAGGAGAATAGCTTGAACCTGGGAGGCGGAGGTTGCGGTGAGCCAAGATCATTCCACTACACTCCAGCCTGGGTGACAGAGCAAGACTGTCACAAAAATTTAAAAAATAAAGACAAATTTAAAAAAGAATATGCCACTTCACACTCACCAGAATGGCTGCAATCAACAAGAGAAACAATAACAAGTGCTTGCCAGTATGTGGAGAACTTGGAACCTTCGTGTATTGCTGATGGGAATGTAAAATGGTTTAGCCACTTTGGAAAACAGTATGGCAGTTCCCCCAGTTAAACGTAAAGTTACCATACGATCTAGCAATTCTACTCCTAGGTATCTATCCGACAGAAAACACATGTTCACATAAAAACTTGTACATAACTATATATAGCAGTATTATTCACAATTGCCAAAAAGTATGAGCAACCCAAATTTCCATCAACTGATGAACAGAAAAAACAAAATGTGGTAGCCATACAGTGGAACAGTATTTGGTAATAAAAAGAAATGAAGAATTGTCACATACTACAATATAGATGAACCTTGAAATATTCTGCTAAATGAAAGAAACCTGTCACAAAAACCACACTTTATGATTCTATTCACATGTAATGTCCTGAATAGGAAAACTCATATAAATAGAAAATAGAATAGTGGTGGCCAGAGGCTGGGTGGTTAGCAGAAAGAAGAGTGACTGCTAATAGGCATGGGGCAACAGAAATGTTCTACAGTTGATTGTGGTAATGAGTACACAACTGGATTTTATGGTATTTTATTTATATCTCAATAAAGCTGTTATTATTAAAAAACTATTCAAAAAAGCTGTTATTTTTTAAATAAGGTATTGCATTGATGGAATTCCTATTGTTGAATAACCCTGGTGTTACTTAAAAAAAAAAATTCCCAATGTTTATGACAAATTATTTTCTAAATACAGACCCAAATTAAGTTTGAAAATATTCTACCTAGAAATTTTGCATCTAATTTTGAAATAAAATAAATCTATGTATTAGTTTCCTGTAGCAGACATAACAAAATACTGTAGCAGGATACTACATTTGTATATACTAGCAATGAACAATGGCAATATTCTTCAAATTTATCTACAGATTCAACAGAATCCTTATCAAAATTACAGCCAGCTGTTTCATAAAATTGTCCTAAAATTCACACAGAAACTCAAAAACCTAGACTAGCCAGCACAATATTGAAAAAGAACAAAGTTGGAGAACTCACACTTAATGATTCAAAATTCTGTAGTATTTTGTTAAGGTCACTCCAGAAAACTAATACATAGGCAGCCTACACAAGAGACATTTATTTTCTCAAAAGTCTGGAGGTTGAAAATCTAAGATCGATGTGTCAGCAGGTTTGGTTTCTTCCCAGGCCTTACCACTTGGCTTCCAGATGGCTGTCTTATCACTGTGTCCTCACATAGTCTTTCTTCTGTGTACATCCTCCACGTGTCTGTGTGTTCAGACTTCCATTTCCCATAGCACCAGTCAGATCAAATTAGCGCCCACCCTAATGGGCCTCATTCTAGCTTAATTACCTCTTTAAAGGTTCTATCTTCAAACAGCCGCATTCTGAGTCATTGGGGGTCAGGGGTTCAACATATGAATTCAGAAGGACAGAATTCAGCCCATAACAATCTATAAATTATCTCTTTTACACTGTCCTTTTCCAATTTTGTTCTTCTGGTTATACTGACTTCTTAAAATAATTCAGTAACGCCTCTTTTTTTCTGTGACTAGAACAGTTCAAATAGCATAGACAATATCTATTTCTTGAAGGTTTGATATATTTGAACCAAAAACTCTCGGATCTGGTATCTTTTGAGCATTCGATGTCTCCCTTTTCTGTGTTGTAATGTGAATGTATTATTCTTATGTCCTCTATTGTTTTAATGAAATCTAGGACTCAAAAAGAGACACAGTATGTGTTCAGTTAGCCAGATGTTTTTTATGTGAATTTTGCGGTATTTTAAATACATATATGTCATCATATTGTGAAATTTTGTGACTTTTTAAATTTTATTATATCATTAAAATTTTTACAAACTATAAATTATTCATAATGATAAATTTAATGAAAACTAATATTTCATCTATTAAATGTACCAGAGGAAACTTAACTCACCCTTTATTTTGAAACTTTAGGTCAATTCTAATTTATACTGAACCTAGATATAGTTCTCTATGGATGAATCTTTTCCATATTTGTAATTGTATCTTAGCCTAGATCCCTAAGAATGGGATTATTAGCTCAAAAATCATAAATATTTTAAAGTATTTATACAGGATATCACACAATTTTCTAAAAGCATTTTATCACTTTATAGAAATTATAAAAATTGACTAGCATTTCACTTTGCCTTCACCAACATTATAATCATTTTTTAATGTTTGCTAATCATAGATTTAAAAAAAAACACACATCGTTTTTCTAATTTTCATTTGTTTACCGATAAGGTTAAATTTTTTGTGTGTTTTATTATTTCTATATATTTACGGTCTCTGTCCATTTTTTATTTATGCTCTTAATACAGTTTTTATAGATACACATGGTAAAGACAACAAATCTCCATACATCTTATTGCTATGAGAATTCCATTGGCTATTTGTAACCTTTTTACATATTTAAAAATAGTATAACCTATCACTCTTTTCTCTAATTTATGTAATTATGTTAACACAAAACTATTTTACAATGGGAGATTGGACAAATATATTAACTTTTATTTCCTTTTTATGGTTTAATAATGTATATTGATCCTTTAATTCTATTGAAAATTACTCACTTTTTAAAAGTTATTTCTGTATTGTTTTCTCATTTGACCCCTCTCTTGGTCAAGATTCTTAGCTACAAGAAACTGAATCCTCTTTAACTTAAGCAGAAAAGGAATTTATTGAATGATACTAGGTATGCTATAGAATTGTTGACAGGGCTGGAGAAAAAGACTTGAGGCTAAACTTCCAAGTTTAGTAAGGGCCAATATCACTTCTTCCTGCTCTGATGCCATGCCTGCATCATGAAATTGATCCAGCAGTCAATGCCAGACACCAGCCAAACAGAAGCTCTGTGCAATGTTTATTTTCCCCAAATTAAAGCCGCATGCACATGCATCTGATTGGCTCAACTAGGTCATGTGCTTACTCTCCAGCAATGACAGAGCCTAAGAATTTGGGTCCTGAGTTTTACATCAGAGGGCACAACTCATAACATTAGAATTTCTCCCAAATATGCAAAGGATGGCAAACACATGTAGAACAAATGCCCACAAGTTATTTTGGGCCAAATATCCAATTTTTTATACATTTTTCTGCTGGTTTTAAATTAATATTGTATTTAGATTAAGAGCCCTTTAGGGCATAAAATTGGAAAATATGTTTCAGATATTGCAATTTCACCTGAGCTTAAAGATAAAGAGCATAAACTCTGAAGTCAGGAAGTCCAGACTCAAATTCCAGCTTTGCCTCTTACTAGTTGTGTGACTTGGTCACATTAATTGTCTCATTGAACTTTTGTACAAAATAGAGATGGTTAAATACCTACTTTATAGGATCATCTTGGGCATCAAATAAACAGCATCAAACAAACACTGTGAGTTTTAGTGATTTTTTTTTTATCTTCTTCCCCAAGGTATTCTTTGTCCTGCTTGAAATGTTTCCATTTACTTCTACCCTTAACTTCTGCCCTTAGCCAGTTTTCAGTCTAAGCTGTCAACTTCTGTTCTATTTCACAACTCTGCACCTTAGACATTTGCTTCTGATGCGGAACTGTGTTAAATGCTATCTAAAATGATTTGTAAACTGTGGGCTGATTTTTCAGTACACCAGTACATAGCATTAATGCATTGGTAAAAACTTTCTCTGAGAATAAGATATAATAGAAAGATATTAAAGGAAGTGATTCTGAACCTCTTTCCAATATGAAGAGCTGCAAACCATAATGATACTGACTAAACATTTCATAGTTGTCTAGCCATGGGCTAAATACTTCAAATATATTATATCATATAAGTTTTGCAATCAGATTTTGATATTGTTGTTTAGGAAGTATTATAACTCTCTTTTAGATTTGAGAAAAATGAAGCTCACAGAATTTGACTTCCATAGTGTGGATATCCTATTGCTGCTATAACAAATTACCACTAACTTAGTGACTTGACCCAAATGTATTATCTTCTAGTGCTGGAGGTCAGAAGTATGAAATGGGTCTCATTGGGTTAAAACCAAGGTGATGGCAGGGCTTTGTTCTCCATGTTCAGGCTCTCGGGAAGAATCTGTGTCTTGCCTTTTCCAGCTTCTAGAGGTCACCAATATTACTTGGCTGATGAACTTTTTCCATCTTGAAAGCCAGCACACTGCCATTCCTGGTTATCTCACTCTGTTTTCCTTTTCCATTTAATCCACATAAGGACTCTAGCGATTACACTGGACCCACTAGGATAATCTGGGATAATCTTCCTATCTCAAGGTGAACTGACTGGTTATGTTATCTGCAACTTAAATGTAAGGTAACGTATTCACAGATTCCTAGGATTAGGATGTGGACATCTACAGGGAGCATTACTCTGCCTATGACAATTTTAAAAAATTTGTTATTCCTCATCTTTCACAGCCCAACTACATTTTTTTTTCATTTTAGATTTAGCTTTATTTTTCTGTTATTATTTGCTTCTTTTTTGTTGATATGTAATAGTTTATATTTTTGGTGTATACATAATATTTTGATATCTGTATACAATGGGTAATGATCAAATCAAGGTAATTGACTTATTCATCAACTCACACATTTATCTTTCCTTTATGCTGAGAATATTACAATTCTTCTACCCATTTTGATATACACAATAGATTACTGTTAGCTATAATTGTCCTACTGTACTGTCAAATACTAGAACCTATTCCTTCTATTTAACTGTATTTTTGTACCCTTAACCAACTTTTTGTCCCACCTCCTCCCTTGGCTTCCCAGCTCCTGGTAACCACCATTCTACTCTCCACCTCCCATAAGTCCACCTTTTTAGCTCCAAAATATGAGTGAGAAAAATTTGTCTTTCTATGTCTGGCTTATTTCACTTGACATAATGACCTCCAGTTTTTGTCTCTGCAAATGACAGTATTTCATTCTTTTTTAATATTGCATGGTGTTTATATACCACATTTTCTTTATCCTTTCATCCATTGATAGACACTTAGGTTGATTCCATATCTTAGCTATTGTGAATAGTGCTGCAATAAACGTATTTATGAGTTATACCAATTTGTTTGCTTTCAGATATATACCCAGCAGTAGAATTGTTAGATTATACGGTAGTTCTTTTAGTTTTTTAGGAACTCCCATATTGTTTTCCATCATGGCTGCACTACTTTACATTCCTACCAATAGTATATTCTCTTTCTCCACATGCTCGTCAGCATGTTAATTTTTGGTTTTTTGATATTTAATAATAGCTATTCTAACCGAGGTGAGATGATATCTCATTGTGATTTTGATTTGCATTTCCGTGAATGTGTGTGATGGTGGGCATTGTTTGAATATAACTGTTGCCATTTGTATGTCTTCTTTTGAGAAATGTCTATTCTGGTCTTTTGCACATTTTTTAATCAAATTATTATTTTTATTATTATTATTTTGCTATTGAGTTATGTGAGTTCTTATTTATCTACCTAGATTTCTATCTCTCTTTCTCCCTTTTTTTTTCTTGAGACAGAGTCTTGCTCTGTTGCCAAGGCTGGAGTGCATTGGTGTGATCTCAGCTCACTGCAACCTCCACCTCCTGGGTTCAAGGATTCTTGTGCCTCAGCCTCCCACATAACTGGGATTACAGGTACATGTCACCACGCCTGACTAATTTTTTGTGTTTTTAGTAGGGACAGGGTTTCACCATGTTGGCCAGGCTGGCCTTGAACTCCTGGCCTCAAGCAATTCACCCGCCTCAGCCTCCCAAAGTGCTGGCATTACAGGTGTAAGCCACCATGATCAGCCTGTCTTTCCTCTTATCCTTGTATAGACAGTACCTTCCAGTATTTAAACTTATCATCACACACTGGACTATTCCAAGCTATGTAACTAAACCTGGATCTAGCGAGGTACAATATAAAAATACCCTCAGCTATTCTCTAGATCAGAATAAAATTAGTTCTAATATTAGCCCTACTCTGATTCTGAAAACTGAGTGTTCTAGCAGACTTGTACCTTCCTATGATCCCCATCTCCTTTCTAGTACCTAAACATTTATCCATTATTTTTGAAAGCAAGCCTACCCAATTTGAGACTCCTGTAATTTGACTCATTCCACCATTAGCCTAATGCAAAGATGATAATTCTCACAATAACTACATTGCAGAAAATACCAGATGATTCATGCAATTATCAAGTTTACTTAACTCTACTGCCTTAGCAGCTAGTATAGGGCTTGGCATAGAGTGTATACTCAAAAGAGTTTATTAAATGGATTTTTTTAAACTTCTTAAAATAAATCAAATTATATTTAATATTTTCTGAGCTCCTTTGTTAAGAAAAGCTTAATGCCGTGCAGAAGCTCTGGAGTTTGATTAGGTCCCACACTTGTCTATTTTGGCTTTTGTTGCCAATGCTTTTGGTGTTTTGGTCATGAAGTCCTTGCCTATACCTATGTCCTGAATGGTTTTGCCTAGATTTTCTTCTAGGGTTTTTATGGTGTTAGGTCTTACGTTTAAGTCTTTAATCCATCTGGAGTTAATTTTAGTGTAAGGTGTCAGGAAGGGGTCCAGTTTCTGCTTTCTGCACATGGCTAGAACACATGGACACAGGGAGGGGGAGCATCACACACTGGGGTCAGTCGGGGGAAATAGGGGAGGAACGGCGGGGGGGTGGGGGAGTTGGGGAGAGATAGCATGGGGAGAAATGCCAGATATAGGTGATGGGGAGGAAGACAGCAAATCACACTGCCATGTGTGTACCTATGCAACAATCTTGCATGTTCTTTACATGTACCCAAAAACCTACAATACAATAAAAAAAAATAAAAAATAAAAATAAAAGCATTTATCAATACCACAAAAAAAAAAGAAAAGCTTAAATCTTTACAGTTTATTTTTATGGCCAAGTTTTACATAAGTTCAATGGTATGTCTAATGCACAAAATAGTAAGAAATTATTAGCAAATTAATTTAAATATTTTTAAAATATGACCTCATGTGTTACAAGACCCCTAATGTAAAATACAATTATCGAGTAGCTGCTGAGCTAATCTAAGATGACTAAGAAGATATACTTGTCCTTGAAGGAAGGCAGGACCCATTTCTAAATAAAAATAAAAACAAAAATAAATTAGAACAAATATAGAGAGTCATAAAAGTAGAGCAACTATTTAATGCCTCCATTTTGTGTGTTGTATTTTACTTTCTTGATCGTGTCCTTTGAAGCACACAAGTTTTTAATTATGATAATTAGTTTATTTTTTCTTTTCTTTAACTTTTATGTCATATCTGTGAAATATATATATATATATTTAAATATATGTATGTGTGTGTGTGTGTGTGTGTGTGTATATATATATAGTCTTATACAATTGTTTTTTCAATCATTTAATAAAATAAAGGAGAAAGTTAAACTTTTTATGGTCCAGGTGCAGTGGCTCACGACTATAAACCCAGCACTTTGGGAAGCCTAGGCAGGCAGAACACCTGAGGTCAGAAGTTCGAGATCAGCCTGGCCAACATGGTGAAACCCCATCTCTACTAAAAATACAAAAATTAGCCGGGCATGGCGGCATACACCTGTAATCCCAGATACTTGGAAGGCTGAGGCAGGAGAATCACTTGAACCTGGGAGGCGGAGATTGCAGTGAGCTGAAATCACACCACCGCACTCCAACCTGGGTGACAAAAGAGAGACTTTGTCTCAAAAAAAAAAAAAAAAAAAAAAGAACTTTTTATGAACTTTGTGATTTTAAGTTTAATTCAAATTTAATACAGGCCAAAAGGAATCTCTTTTTTTTTTTTTTTTTAGGTACATGTAGCTTTAATTTAGGAATCTCTTTTTTAAAAAAATCTACCAATAATAGAAAAAATAAACACATCTGAATTTTTAATTATCAACTTCCTATGTAAGTATTACATTTTTAGTCTTCCTATATTATAATCCAAACTTTGAGGAACGTAGTGTGATTATTTGGGTTTTTGAAGAAGAGATTTTAACCAAGGACATTTTCTTTGCCAAATTTTAGTGATGCCTCCTTCATTCTATCATGAACCTGAGTTCTGTTTTCCAAACAGTACTGAAGTCCTAATTCTCCTAATACATAAATTATGTTTTCCTCTTCCTTGTGGATTTATTTGGATTTATTAAAGTAAATCTCAAGTATATACAGCTACCCATGGATTTCCTCAAAACATTCCCAAATCTTAAAACCATGATTATTGATATTTAACTTGTAAAGAAAAAATTAGATCATATATAAAAATAAATAAGTATTACAAAGGAATATTTTACTGTATATATCTATAACTCGCAGGATTCTGGACAAAGGCTATCTAAAGGTAAGCTCCTAGTTGACTATTTTATCTCCTTAAGAACACCTTCCCTAATCCTTAATTTATTTCTTGCCCTTAAGCAACTATTTGTGTTTTAAAGCTTCTTTAACTTTCTCTACACCGTCCCTTTTCCCTTCTTGCTTAAATCTCACTTGCTTTTCCTGTGGCTTTTAGCTGGGGGTAACTGATGTGATAATTGGTGTAGTGTATAATGATATTATGATTTAATGGAGTAGGTTTCACATATAATGTAATTATACTGCTTAACCATTCAATGTCATAACCCCATATGTTTACTAATTGTGAATTTTAAGTATTAGGTAAGTTGGTAGTGGATATTTTAGACAAGTAGGTACTTGTGTCATACCATAACGCAATAAACTGCTTACTCAAGGCCAGCCATAATTACAAAATTGTATCCCATTCTTGCATACTATTGAAAACAAACCTTAAAGCACACCAAATCCACATCTTTTCTTATTAGATGGTCCTTAGAACAATATAATGTTGTACAACATATGAGCTAGGACACTTATTAATATAGCATATGGCTTAATTTAAATTGCTTCTGTTTCTCATGTTACACTAGAATCTCCATTTATTGTTTTATAAATCTTTGGATTGCATTTTTTTTTTCCTTCCTTTTTTTTTTTTAAGACGGAGTTTTGTGTTGCACAGGCTGAGGTGCAATGGCACGATCTCCACTCACTGTAACCTCCACCTCCCAGGTTCACTCAATTCTCCTGCCACAGCCTCCCAAGTAGCTGGTATTAAGGTGCCCACCACCACACCTGGCTAATTTTTTGTATTTTTAGTAGAGAGGGGGTTTCACCATGTTGACCAAGCTGGTCTCAAATGCCTAATCTCATGTCATCCCCCTCGCCTCAGCCTCCCAAAGTGCTAGGTTATAGGAGTGAGCCCTCAAGCCCAGCTGCATTTCTTTCTTAATTTATTTTTGGGTGAAAGTTGTAGTAATCTCTCCAGTAATTCATTACTTCATTAAATTTTTTTTTTTTTTACGGAGTCTCCCTCTTCGCCAGGTCGAAGTGCAGTGGTGCTTCTCGCTCGTGAAACCTCCGCCTCTCGATTCAAGCATTCTCCTGCCTCAGCCTCCCAAGTAGCTGCTACAGGCGTGAGCCACATGCCCAGCTAATTTGTGTATTTTTAGTAGAGACGGGGTTTCACCATGTTGGGAAGATGGTCTCGTCTCTTGGCCTGGTGATCGCTCCACCTCAGCCTCCCAAAGTCTAGATTACAGGCATACCACAGCACCTGGCCAATTTTTTTTTGCAACAAAACACTTATAATTCATAAGCAAATTATGAAGACACCACCCAGGGATTTAAGCTAATGAAGAAGAGATGACCAAAAAACGTAGACAAACAAAGATGATATTTTGCTTTACACTAAAAGTTAAAAATTTTAATTTCCAAAATTTATTTTATGATATTAGAAAACTCATTAAAAACAGCTCGATCCAATTTTATAGAAATCATAATATAATGGAAGTGTCATTTAAATGACAGTATAAAGTTTTTTATGAAAAATCAAAGTCCAGCTGACCCTTCAATAAATACCTTCAAAATATTATATGTGCAAAATAATAGTGACAACATTGTAAAATATAAAAAAATACATATGTCATGTGATTACCATTATTTTTTTAATTCCAAAAATCCTCATTCTTTAAGCAACACTAGGGGAGGGATAGCATTAGGAGAAATACCTAATGTAGATGACAGGGTGATGGATGCAGCAAACCACCATGGCACGTTAATACCTATGTAACAAACCTGCACGTTCTGCACATGTACCCCAGGACTTAAAGCATAGTAATAATAATATATGATGTTGGCTATGGGTTGTAAAAGAAAATAAATAATAACAATAACTAGATGATGGGTAATGAAGTCATTAAACTAGTCTATTTTGCATATGTTTAACACTATAATAAAAAATAAACAAAAGAAAAAAAGATATATAGATTATAATACTAAAATATATAGCTCAAAAGATGGACATAAAGGAAATGATAGTTTATACTCTGAAAACAGCAGGCAAATTTTTATATACTAGCTTATGGTAAATTTATTTATGGAAAAAGAATTAGCGGATTAAAGAGGAAATATCAACCAAACCTGGAAAGTAACTAAAGAAGAATTACAAAATAATTCAACAAAAATATATTGTATACAATCCTATAATATATTATAAATAGTAAAATGGTTGACCAACATCTATTATTATAGGACTAAATATTACAGGTATATTTATGATGCAAAGCAAAGATGGTAAAAGAGAGAAAAGTCTCAAGTTTAAAAAGAAATATAGTAAGAAGTTAAAAGAATATGGAGGCTTGATGAATAGGAAACCCATATCCCATATGGACACAGGAGTTTGAAATGGTGAATAAAACATAAAAGGCCCAAGATAAGCATTGGTAACTGAATGGCATTTGTGTCTTAATGCACATTCCAGCACCACATCTCCAGCACTCCCTTCCTCTCCCAGTCAAGTGGTAAAGATCATTATAATACTATTTGATCCTAAACTAAGACATTGGGGTATTTAAAGACAGTAGATCAGCTAAATCTACATACTCTAGAGCCAGTTCTTCTAGCTATATACCTTCCTTACGTGTAAGACAGATATAATAGTATATTCACTTATTTTTTTACATTATTGAAATGATAATTGGTAGTTATAGTCCTTAGCCAGTTGGATTACATGGAAAACTTAAAGAAAGTAGCCCTCTTTGTAATCACCTGGAATTTAAAATTACCCCAGAATTTTTAATAGTTTTAAATACAGATAATTATTCCATACCAAAGAAAAGCTGAGGTATGGAAGTTGTTTACTTTCATGAACACATTTTTCTATATTTCAAACAGGTAAGGAGCTAAAAAGATAATTTTAGAAAATGAGACATCTGGTCTTACCTCTTGATCTCTAAAAAGTCTCAGTATAAAATAGACTGAAAAAATAAGGAAGACTCTTTTTCAAGCAGTTTATATTTGCCACAATTAAACACTGCTGAGGGTAAATGATGGCCTTAAAGGAAAGAATTCACTTGCTTCCCACAGCTTCAGCCTCCATACAGTGAAATGTTCACCAAGGAAGAAGACAGAGAAAGTGAGTCGGCCACTTAGCTGAGAAATAAAGATCAACAGAGTGATGATGTGGTAAGTAGTAGAACCATCACTGGATAAGATGTTTCAGCAAAACATGTCCTAAATCCATTTTGCCTCTAAGTACAGGATCTTATCAAGTCACCCTACTTTTCCAAACTTTTTGGTTATC
Source organism: Ateles fusciceps (assembly GCA_036589455.1). NCBI lineage: Eukaryota > Metazoa > Chordata > Mammalia > Primates > Atelidae > Ateles > Ateles fusciceps. The sequence continues at coordinate 6,550,865 of JAZHEH010001266.1, read as the reverse complement.
TGTTTCATGTGGGAATTGAATTATATTAGCTCCAAAATCCAAGCAGTAGAATTATGCAACTCAAATCCTCACAATTCTCATTCAGTAACCTGGATGCATTTGTAAATTTCCTCCACTTTTCAATAATTATTTTTGCTGCAGACCACACTCTTTATCTAATATTTTAATATTACCTCAGAGGAATGTCACAAGTAGACTAGACTTTAAAGAGACATTTGATGAAGTGTCTTATTATATTCTTATGAATGAAAGAAACACCTGCTACAGTATGTGAATTTATATTTTTTCTATCAACTATACCAAAAGAATGATAATTGATTGAGTGATCATTCTTTCATTAATTACTTCCTTAGTTAATAGGTTGCAATCTTTCTAAATAGCAGTTTATGGTTGTATTCCACAGAATTTCTGATCCTGTTTCTGCCCTACTCTATGTTTTATCATTAAACTTCATTTACATAAGATGGTATGTTCAACAAATATAAAAATTTGCTGGAATGGAAGGCACAGTAAAATATTTCACAGGATGAAATTAAAGTAGGTATCAACAGAGTAAATCAAAGTGAAGTTTAACAGAATTAAAGAGTAAGTGTTTTAAATACCAGGATTAAACTCCATGAAGCTATAGCTTTTTTTAAAAAAAAAAGGCAAAAATTCAAATAAGGAAAAATGGCTTTCAAAAAGTTACTGTAAGGAAAGCTCACTGGTTTTCATTGGCTGCCTGCTCAGTTTGAGGTGATCTTGTGATGTGCTGAATAAGCAGATATCATCTCTTCAAGCTACCTTGACAGAAGTACAGTGACCAGAACCAAGTAGAGATGGGCTTATTATACTCTGTGCTACTCATAAGTCACCTATTGTATCACAATTTAATTCTTGGTACCACACTCTGGTAGGAAAATATATCATCAAAAAATATTCAAAAAAGAGGGCAAAGGTGGGGAAGAATCTTTTTAAATATTAATTATGAAAACCAGCTGAAAGAACTTAAGTTGCTAAGTCTAGAAAGTATTTACATATTTTAAATACTTGCTAGGGCATGGAGAAGAAAAGAGGCATAGTAACAGAAAGAAAGAGGAGGAAACCTAAGATTTGACAACTACATCAACAATTCATTCATTAATTTAGCGAATATTTACTGAGGACCAATGATGTGCTAGGCCTGATGTGGGTTGCTAAAGATTCAGAAAGAATAGTCTCTACCCTTAAAGGCATTTACGGTATTATAGAAGAAACAAGCAAAAACATGATTGCAATAAAATTGATTAGTGCTATCAGAGCACATAGGAGAGATACCTATATAGCAATGGATGAACTCGAGAAGATTTCCCAGATAAGATGTCTGCATCTGGCACTGAGCCACTTATGGCATCTCATTTATTCACCTGACTTCATGTGACTACAATAAATATGATTAAAACCTTCAGTTAGGAGTTACATGGAGAGATTTTTGGCTAAATGTAAAAGAAATATTCTGAAATTTATAGTTGTCTAAAAATTGAATCGTTGCCATGTGAGGGACGTGTCCCCTGTTATTCAAGGAGTTTAAAAATAAGATTAACAATCAATTACTAGACTGCATTATATTCTATTTCTTCTGGCTTTAAATTTTTAATTCTTTCTATACTTACAAATCACTAAACTCATAGATTGGCAGAATAATAAATTTTGACTGTTCCCTAACATTTGCTTAAATGCTTGTGGAATGATTTGATGTAGTGATATAAAGGAAATGAATTGTAGACAGTTGGACTTAATAGTGCAAAATACTTGTCTTCCACATCAGAATTACCTGGAAAGCTCTTTTTAAAATAGAATATCACCAAAAAGAGTGATTTGATAAAGCTGAGATGAAATCAGGGCATCTTTACTTTTTAAATTTTCCCCAAAGTTGTTCATGGCCAGGTTTGAGAATCACTGGACTCAATGACTTCTAAGGTCTTTTAAAATTCCAAGATTCTACTAGTGCCTTAATTCCCATTGCCATGAAAACTTATTTTATGCAATCTACTTCTTTAACAAATTTAATGTTCTTATCCTGGTATCAAGGCAGCCTGATTTCTGGTAATAAATGTTCTCAGTTGTATTTTTAAGAAGCTACTTTTCTTACTTCGATTGTGTCACTTGGGTTATACCACTGATTAATTCTCTGGGTTACAGATAAGACATTTTGTCCAGTAACAAAAATAAACACAGACCCAGATTGCATTGGGATTCCTGAAAATCAAGCAAGTTGCTCATTAAAACCAGATTGTGATCTTCTGTTCATACTACTTCTTATTTTTATTTTCTTTTTGTTATTTATGAAAATGTATTAGCCAGAGAACTACAACTACATCCATACATGTATGTATAAAAAGGCAAACCTGTCCACTACATAGTTTGGGCCACAAGATTGTAAATTATATGGTTGAATGTGATCCTGGCCTGACAAAAAGCGTTAATAGGTGCATTAATCTCCTATTGAGCTAGAACAAATAACTGCAGATTTAATGACATAAAACAACAAAAATTTATCTTAAGGTTCTGTAGGTTAGAAGTGTACTATGGGTTTCATTGGGCCTAAATCAAGGCATCTCCAGGACTGCATTTTTTTCTGAAGGCTCTAGAGCAGAATCTGTTTGCTTACTTTTGCCAGCTTCTAAAGGCCACTTATTTCTTAGCTCCTGACCCCACCTCTTCCCATTTTCAAAGCCACCAACATTCCATCTCTCTGGCCATTCTTTCATAGTCATATCTCCCTCGGATCACAGTCAGGAAAGTTTTTCTGCTATTAGACACATGTGATTACACTGGACCAACCCAAATAATCTAGGATAGTTTCCCATATCGAAATTCTTATCCTAATCGCATCTGCAAAGTACCTTTTGTCATTCAAGGTAACATATACAGAAGTTCCAAGAATTAAGACGTGGACATCTTTTGTGGGTGATAATTTTGCTTACTATAATGTCCAAAGGGGGGATGTCCTTCCATAGGTTTTTCTAGTCCAGATTGTATTATCAATACTATATATTCTTAGAGGAAACAAATATTTTAGGCCAGCATAAAGTCTGTATAAGCTTTATTGCATGAATTTTCCAGTGACTAGTTTGGCTGCTCAAAGTCTTCTTTTATTTATTTTTATATTCTAGACCATGTTATTAAATGGCTGATTAGCAAATAAGGGAATTGTTACTCTATAAGACACTGCCTAATATGCTTTGGCTATGTTCCCAACCAAATCTCATCTTGATTTATAGCTCCCATAATCCCCATGTGTTGTGGGAGGGACCCAAGTGGTAGGTAATTGAATCATGGGGGTGGGTTTTCCCATGCTGTTCTCATGACAGTAAATAAGTCTCACAAGATCTGTTGGTTTTATAAGAAGCAGTTCCTTGCACACGCTCCCTTGCCTGTCACCATGTAAGATGTCCCTTTGCTCTTCCTTCACCTTCCACCATGATTGTGAGGCCTCCCCAGCCATATGGAACTGTGACTCCATTAAACATTTTTTTCTTTATAAATTACCCAGTCTCGGGTGTTTCTTCATAGCAGTATGAGAACGGACTAATACATTGCCCTACCTTCAATCAGCTTGGTATGTTAGCCTTAAGTATGTGTATACTTAGAATTGTGCAGATATTGTAGAGTATAAATCACACAGTTATAAATAGATACATACCATATTTAAAGACTCATACTGATTATACTGTATGTTCCCAAATATAAATTGGAGTCATTAATTAGTACAATATTACCTAATTTAGTTTAACTACTTGCTCTCTAATTTCTGTTATGAATGCCTATATCAATATGAACTAACTCTGGATTCATTTAAGCCCTTCTTATCTTTCTTGCCATACCTCTGAGTTCTGTGGTGCTATAAGACACTAATTTCCAATTCATATCATTATAAAATAAGACTTTTTAAATATAAAAAATATCTATATTATCTTTAAACATAAAGCCAGTATAATCTAGTCCCCCTCTTCTTTTGCTCTTCTTAAGGAGAACAATTTTTAATCAAAATATCTTTTAATGAAAATTACATCTGGTCTAAGAAACAGTTGTCAGTTTGCAACCTGTTGTGAATTGAAAACATCATAAAACCAAGATATAGAATGGAAAGGTTGCCAGACACTTTTCTCAATAATAGCACTACTCACAAGTTTGTTATTAGCCATGGCCTATTGTTCTCCAATTGGCCCAACTTCATTCAAATCTGTTCCTGCACCCAGAGATTCTATACTACCACATAGCCTGGCATTAAGAAAAAATCAGTCAGCTTCCTTGAAAAGCCAGGTAGGGAAAACAACCAATGTTAATATTGTCTCATGAACTCAAACAGCCTCCAAAGAGAGGATGTCTATCCAGTTTGTCTAACCATGGTGCCAATTCCAAATCATCCTTCATTTAAGAGAATCTTCCTTCATCCTTCCATTTTACATGATAAATTTACTAATCACCTCACTTAACTTCGACCTCTGCATTTCTCCCCCTTCCTCCTCCTGTCTTTCCTGTCTTGTTGATATACCAATTCTACTCTTTCTTCTCTGATTGATTTTCTGGCATCTTCTTCATTACTCACTCTATTTTCTTTCCACTCTCATTTGCACCCCCTCTTACTGGTGGTTCACTGTTTTATTCAGTAACTGAATACTTACTCATTAGCAAGAATACTTATTAAGAATCTATTTGTGTCTAGCCATAGTGGCTCATGCCTGTAATACCAGCATTTTGGGAGACCAAAGTGGGCAGATCGCTTGAGCCCAGGAGTTCAAGACCAGCCTGGGCAACATAGTGAAACCCCATCTCTATAAGAAAATACAAAAATTATCTGGGCATGGTGGCACATGCCTGTAGTCACAGTTACTTGGCAAGTTGAGGGAGGAGGATTGCTTGAGCCTGAGAGGTCTAGGCTACAGTGAGATGTAATTATACCACTACGCTCCAGCCTGGGCAACAGAGTAATATCCTGTCTCAAAAAAAAAAAAAATCTGTTTACCACAGAGTGAACTAGGATCTAAATCCAAGTCTGTCCAAGTCCTAATATAGTGAGGTATCCAGGGTTTAGAGCTACATCTGATTGTGAAGTTCATTATTTCATATCATCCACCTCACTCTATCATTAATCTAAAACTTCTTTATTCATTCTGTCTCCCCCAGTCAGTATCATACACCCTGCTTTATTTATTTCCTGGAATATGTGACTATCTGAAGTTGTTTTTTCATTTACTGGTTTAGTTATATATGAACATCTCCCTTCACTTGACTATGAGCTCCTTAGGAGGAAAGATTTTGTCTCATTTACCAACACATCACCACTGTTATCAATACCAAATAGTTATCAATAACTATTTCTTCAATAGCTAAATGAATATGAACATTTTCTGTTTCAGCTCCACAACCTCTGAAAACTCTGTTGATACAAAGAAAAAAGAATTTAGCCAAATTTTTAATATAGGCTTTTACCCGTAGTAAAGTAGAAAGTGTAACATGATGAAATCCATATAAACTCCAAATTAATTCCGAATTCAGTTACTGCTAGAATTCTTCCATATTTGGCAGGGCGTGGTGGCTCATGCCTGTAATCCCAGCACTTTGGGAAGCCAAGGTAGGCAGATACCCGAGGTCAGGAGCTCGAGACCAGCCTGGCCAACATGGCAAAACCCCTTCTCTACCAAAAATACAAAAAAGTATCCAGGCATGGTAGCATGCGCCTATAATCCCAGCTACTTGGGAGGTTGAGGCAGGAGAATCACTAGAACCCAGGAGGCAGAGGTTGCAGTGAGCCAAGATGGTGCTACTACACTCCATCCTGGGAGGAGGAGAAGAAGAAGAAGGAGAAAGAGAAGGAGAAGAAGGAAGAAGAAGAAAGAAAAAGAAGAAGAAGAAAAATTGTTCCATATTCTCTGTCTCTCTCTTTAATTTCTATTATATTTTATAAACACATTAAAAATTGGGAATGATTTAATATTTAGAAGATATAAAAGATATATACAAATAAGTAAAAGATCAAAACCACTGAGTATCCAATAGAAAAGCTATTATCACAAAGAGATGATCAACCAAGCTGATTTTTATGTAGCTGCAAATTAAAACATGAGGCACCACTTTATATGCATCACTTTGACAAAAACTAGAAATACCACCAAATGTTGGTGAGATTATGGAGAAACAGGAATCTTGTGTATTGTGGCAGGCATGATGAGCAACAGAGCCCTTTTAGTCTGGCAGTGTAAACTGTGGTATGGAATGTGCATCCCCTAATACACAGCAATCATTCTCCTCAGTATATGTCCCAGAGAAATACATGAAGAGATACCAAAGAAGTTGTGCATCTTTATGTTTACCACAGCATTATTTGTGATAGAAGGAAATTGTAAGCAATTTAAGTGCACTTTTCTAGGTAAATAAAGTAGAATAAATGTGGACTATGGAATATTATGATCAGAGCAAAATGACACATAGAAAAATATGCATAAATCCAGAAAACATAGTGAAGAATAAGAAAACCAGAAAAAGAATGAAATTTTAATACACTGTCACTTATATAAATTTAAAGCACACAAATATAAAACAATAAAACAATATTTTATATATTTTTGAGAAAACATAAATATATATATCCAAATGCAGTTGAGTGGTCAGGGATGGTCTGAAAATAACAAGAAGAAATAAAGTGAACAAGGAGAAAGATGATAGCATACCATGAACACAGGAATTTGATTGACTTCGCTTCCCACAGGTAATTTTTTTTAACTTTTTTTTATTGCATTTTAGGTTTTGGGGTACATGTGAAGAACATACAAAATTGTTGCATAGGTACACACATGGCAGTGTGATTTGCTGCCTTCCTCCCCCATCACCTATATCTGGCATTTCTCCCCATGCTGTCTCTCCCCAACTCCCCCACCCACCACTGTACCTCCCCTATTTCCCCTGACAGACCCCAGTGTGTGATGCTCCCCCTCCGTGTCCATGTGTTCTCATTGTTCAACACCCACCTAAGAGTGAGAACATGTGGTGTTTGATTTTCTGTTCTTGTGTCAGTTTGCTGAGAATGATGGTTTCCAGGTTGATCCATGACCCTACAAAGGACACAGTAAAACTCTGCTTAGTTCATTTGCAGATTTCCACCTCTTACAAACCTTGTACCCATCAACAATGCATAATTTCCCAATGGTTTCTCATCTCTGCATATAATTGTTTTTCTGTTAAGAATTCTTGGGGTTGCAAAAAAGAGCCCAAATAGCGAGTGCAATTCTAAGCAAAAAGAACAAAGCTGAAGATATCACGTTGCCCTATCTCAAACTATACTACAGGGATACAGTAACCAAAACAGCATGGTACCAGTACAAAAACAGACACATAGACCAATGGAACAGAATAGAGAACCCAGAAATAAGACGGTACACCTGCCACTATCTAATCTTTGACAAATCTGATAAAAACAAGCAATGAGTAAATTTATTGAATGGGGAAAAGATTTTCCATTCAATAAATATTGCTTGGATAACTGGCTAGCCATATGCAGAAGTTTAAAACTGGACCCCTTCCTTGCACCTTATACAAAAATTAACTCAATTTGGATTAAAGACTAAAACTATAGTTGGATTAAACCTAAAACTATAAAAACCCAGAAGACAACCAAGGCAATATAATTCAGGACATAGGCGTGGGCAAAGATTTCATGAAGACACCAAAAGTAATTGCAACAAAAGCAAAAATTGTCAAATGGGATCTAATTAAAGAGCTTCTGCACATCAAAAGAAACAACAGAGTAAACAGATAACTATAGAACAGGAGAAAATTTTTGCAACCTATGTATCCTACAAAGGGCTAATGTTCAGCATCTATAAAGAAGGTAAACAATTTACAAGAAAAAAAAACACATTAAAAAGTGGGTAAAAGGGCTGGACACAGTGGCTTATGCCTGTAATCCCAGTACTTTGGAAGGCCGCAGCAGGTGGATCACTTGAGGTCTGGAGTTTGAGACCAGCTTGGCCAACATGGCAAAACCCCATCTCTACTGAAACTACAAAAATTAGCCGGGCATGGTGGTGCACATCTGTAATCCCAGCCACTTGGAAGGCTGAGGCACAAGAATCGCTTGAACCTGGAAGGTGGAGGTTGCAGTGACCCAAGATTGTGCTACTGCACTCCAGGCTGGGCAACAGAGTGAAACTCCATCTCAAAAAACAAACAGATAAATAAATAAAATAAAAATTTAAAATGAGTAAAGAATATGAACGGACACTTCTCAAAAGAAGACATACATGGAGCCAACAATCATATGAAAATAGGCTCAACATCACTGATTATTAGAGAATTGCAGCTCAAATCCACAATGAGATATCATCTCACTCCAGTCATCGTGGCTAAAAAATCTGGAGACAACAGATGCTGGAGAGGATGTGGAGAAATAGGAACGCTTTTACACTGTTGGTGGGAGTGTAAATTAGTTCAACCATTGTGGAAGACGGTGTGGCGATTCCTCAAGGACCTAGAAATAGAAATTCCATTGATCCAGCAATCCCATTACTGGGTATATATCCAAAAGACTATAAATCGTTCTACTATAAGGACACATGCACACGAATGTTCATTGCAGCACAGTTTACAATAGCAAAGACCTGGAACCAACCCAAATGCCCATCGATGATAGACTTGGACAGGAAAATGTGGCACATATACACCATGGAATATTATGCAGCCATCAAAAACGATGAGTTCGTGTCCTTTGTAGGGACATGGATGAACCTGGAAACCATCATTCTCAGCAAACTGACACAAGAACAGAAAATCAAACACCGCATGTTCTCACTCATAGGCGGGTGTTGAACAATGGGAACACATGGACACAGGGAGGGGAGTATCACACACTGGGGTTGTGGGGGGAAAAGGGGAGGGATAGTGGGGGGGTGGGGAGTTGGGGAGGGATAGCATGGGGAGAAATGCCAGATATAGGTGATGGGGAGGAAGGCAGCAAATCACACTGCCATGTGTGTACCTATGCAACAATCTTCCATGTTCTTCACATGTACCCCCAAACCTAAAATGCAATTAAAAAAAAAAAAAGTCAAAAAATAACAGATGCTGGCAAGGTTGTAGAGAAAAGGAACACTTATACAGTGTTGGTGGAAGTAAACCCAGCAATCTAGTTACTGGGTATATACCCAAAGAAATGTAAATCATTCTATTATAAAGACAGATGCACACATATGTTCATTGCCGTACTATTCATAATAGCAAAGACATGGACTCAACCTAAATGCCCATCAACGGCAGACTGGATAAAAAAATATAGTATGTACACACATTTGTGGTGACTTTCCAAACAGTTAGTAGACAAAATATACCCATGATAGCTATATAGTGGAATACTATTCAGTCATAAAAAGAAAGAGACCACGTCCTTTGCAGGGACATGGATGGAGCTGGGGGCCATTATCCTTAGCAAACTAATGCAGGAACAGAAAAGCAAATACTGCATGTTGTCACTTATAAGTGACAGCTACATGATGAAAAAACATGGACGTGTAGAGGGGAATAACATACACTGGGACCCACCAGAGGGTGGAGGGTGGAAGCAGGGGGAGAGGATCAGGAAACATAAATAATGGATACTAGGTTTAATACCTGGGTGATGAAGTAATCTGTACAACAAAACCCCATGACACAAGTTTACCTAGGTAACAAATCTGCACTTGTACCCCTGAACTTAAAATAAAAGTTAAAAAAAAAATAAAACAAATAAAAAATTTAATTTAGTGGGGTGGGGGAGGTTGGGGAGGGATAACATGGGGCGAAATGCCAGATACAGGTGACGGGAGGATGGAGGCAGCAAACCACCTTGCCATGTATGTACCTATGCAACAATCCTGCATGATCTGCACATGTACCCCCGATCCTAAAGTACAATAAAAAAAATTAATTAAAAAAACTCAGGTTTTCTACTATAAAACTCACGTTTATGAGAGATATGTTTAGATCAATAAAAATATTGTTTTATACTCACAAAACTGAATTAAAGGATAAGGGCTTCACAAATAATGGGATAACTGATATCATTTATACCTCTCCGACATGCGATGCACTGAGAAAAACACATCATTTATGTAGTATTCTTGCCAAAAATCTAAAACTGTATTTAATAGTGAAGAAAAAAATTGGAACATGACCATAGGCCTGGACTTTTCAGAAATGCCAATATCATAAAAGACAAAAAAAAAAAAACAAAGAGTGCTGTAGATTAGAGGTTAACAAACTATAGGCCATGGGATAAATCCAGTTTGCTGCCTGTTTTTATACAATCAACAAAATAAGAATTATTTTTATATTTAAAATTGTTGGAAAAAAAACAAAAGAAGAATAATATTTTGTGTCATGAATTTCATATGAAATTCAAATCTCAGAGGCTATTAAAAAAGTTGGCCAGAGATAGTGGCTCACAACTGTAATCCCAGCACTTTGGGAGGCTAAGGCGGGTGGATCACCTGAAGTCAGGAGTTTGAGATCAGCCTGGCAAGCATGGTGAAACCTCATATCTACTAAAAATACCAAAAAAAAAATAAAAATAAAAATAAGCTGGGCATGGTGGCGGGTGCCTGTAATCTCAGCTCCTTGGGAGGCTGAGGCGGGGAGAATTGCTTGAACACAGGAGGCGGAGGTTGCAGTGAGCCGAGATTGTGTCACTGCACTACAGCCTGGGCAACAAGAGCAAAAGTCCATCTCAAAAAAAAAAAAAAAAAGTTTTATTGGCACACAGCCACATTTATTCGTTTACATATTGTCTGTGGCTCCTTTGCGCTGCAATAGCAGAGCTGAATAGCTGCAACAGAAAATACATGGGGTGGCCCACAAAACCTAAAATATTTACTATCTGAGCCATCACAGAAAGTTTGCCAACCTCTCCCCATATTAACTGTGATTAAAAACACATAACTTGATCCCTGAATGACTCAAGATAAGAGGAAATAGAAAAATATTTGCACAACTAAGAAAATTTTAACATGGAATATGTATTAGATTAAAGGCATTGAAGCTATGAAAAATTTATCTGGTTTTGTACTTATATAAGAGAATTTTCTTGTTCTCAGTAAATATGTATAAATATATACCAAAATATTAGGAGTGTAGTTTCATGATGTCTGCAACATACTTTCAAATATTTCAGAGAAAAACTGTGAGTGTTTGTGTGTATATGTGAAAACAGAGAGAAAGCAAATGTGGCAAAATGTTAAGAATTAGTGAACATAGGCAAAGTGTATATGGTTATACTATTTTTTTCAAATTCTTATTGAAGTTAATATTTTTCAAAATAAAAAGCTGGGAGATTTTTTTTTAATTAAGAGAAAACAAGGATAAAATGGTTTTTTTTTTAAATGATCATTTTATTTTAAGTTTTCAGGAAGCCGTAATATTTTCCCCAAATGCATTAGCTCATTTTCTTCCTGAGGAAACACATTCTCTTCCTGAGGATTAGTAAAATGGATTTCCCCAGCTCAACTGAGGAATCTAGGACCTATTCTTAATTCCTCTCCTTCCCTTACCATATCAAATCCATCTTCAAAAGGTATCCAGAACCTGACTCCACTCCACTGCTACCACACTGGCTCAATCCACCATCATTCCTCACTTGATGCTACAGTAGCCTCCTTGCTGGTCTCTCTGCTTCTCTCTTCACCAACTAGCTTTTTAATTCATGATTTTATCATCCTAAATAAGATTATGCAACTTTTCCAAACTTTCCCATGGCTTCACATCACATTTAAATAAAAGTCCTATAGATAAGTGGTCCCTAATCTTTTTGGCACCAGAGACTGGTTTGAAGGAAGACAATTTTTCCATGGGAAAGGATAAGGTGGGGGTAGTTTGGGGGATGAAACTGTTCCACCTCAGAACATCAGGCGTTAGATTATCATAAGGAGAGTGCAACCTAGATCCCTTGCATGAGCAGTTCACAATAGGGTTCCCGTCCTATGAGGATCTAATGCCACCACTGATCTGACAGGAGGTGGAGCTCAGGACATAATGCTCACTAGCCTGCTGCTCACCTACTGCTGTGCCACCCAGTTCCTATAGGTCACAGACAGGTATCAGTGTCAGTCCAAGCTCCAGGGGTTGGGGACCCCGGGGTATACATAACCTGCAAGAGCTGCACAATATGGCCCTTCTCATCTCCCTAATGTCATCTCCAACCACTGTTCCTCTCACATGCAGAAAAATGTTGCCATATCAAGACCTTTATATTCTCTGTTTGTTACTCCTGCCTGTTCCCAGGTCTTTTCATGTTGAAAATCTTCATTCTGCATCACTTCAGTATTCTGCCCAAATTTGCCTCCCCAAGGAGAATTGTCTTAACTGCTCTATCTAAAATAACCAAAATTCTTTCTACCAGACACTCTCTATTTCCTGATTTATTTTTCCCATAGAATAAAGAAAGCATGGAATTATATCTGTTGACATGCTTACTGTCTGTTTGTCATTGTCTTCTGGCATTTACACATTAGAATGTAAACTCCATATGGGAAAAAAATTATTTTACTTATTCATTGTCATATTGTCATATAGCCATATATTTGTTGAATGTATGGTCATTAAATTCATTTATTCAATGCTTATTTTTTAATATCTACTATATGAGGGGGTGCTGCTAGGGTTAGTTGATCCACATGAGTGAATAAAATAAAAATACATGCCCTCATAGAGTTTACATTCTATCAAGGAAAAACATTCTAAAGCATATGGAAGAAAAAGGGTCATGGGAAGGATGGGTGCATGCCTATAATATTGGATAAGTGTCAAAGTGACTTTCCAAAACAGTTAGTAGACAGTATATACCCATTACAGCTCATTAATGACTAACCTTAGTGTTGAAAATGTGGGAGTTGTTTAAAATGGAATGGGGTTTGCAACTGAAAAGGAGATTTGTAGACAGAGAGGAAATGGGGGATTAGGAGACCGAGAGAAAACACTGTTGGGATTGGAAAACATGAGACGTTACATTTTCTGGCAATGTCAAGAATGACAAGAATATAATGGAATTAGCTGATGTCAGGATTCCAGCTGGGCCACTGGTGTGATGTGGGGGCTGATTGGTGAGGGAGAGGGGTTGTGGCAGTTCTGAATCAGAAAGGACATAAACTCTGTCTCCCTGAGATGTCCTGACTTTCTCCTGTCCTGGGGGAGATGAATTCAGATTGAAGCTGCTCAAGACCAGTGTACTGGTGGCTGTTAAAAGGCTCAGACTGGCATCTCTGTCTTCATTCAGTTACAAACAATATATCTGGACTTTCTCATCTTGAGTAAAGCTACCAACTAACCCTTCCTATTTCAGTAATAACACTCCCCTCTTACATGTGGGCCCCAGTATTCTCAGATCTTACTCTGTCTACCTAACCTTCTATCCTCTGTATGGCTCTCTTCTTCATTTCCCTGGCCTGCTCAGTAGCGACAATCCCATCAATTTGTATCTTACCCAAACCTTCATTTCACTCCCATCCCCAAAACAATTGCAATCTCATAGCCCAGAATCACTTCTGGCCCAAAATCTGCACCACCACTTAGAGGCAAGGAGTTTAGAAAAGCAGAATAAATGGCTAGAGGACTGCTCAATGTTCCATATCTTGTATCAGATGCTTTGTGAAAACCTTAATCTATTTGCAACAACCCTACAACACAAGTAGTACTGTATTCACAATTACCTAGGAAGTAGCTAAAATTCGGAACAGCTGAACTGGGATTCAAATCCAGAAAGTCCACCTCTAAAAGTATGCTCTAGATTTTGGCGAACTTATAAGAAGAAAGCACCAAAAACTAGATTTTATTGTTTAAGGAAAAATTAATTTTTATTTGTTGAATATCTTACAATTATGACAAATTCTGACTATATATTTTATGCTTAGTCTTCATAGTTGCTTGCTCACAGGATAAAATATTCTGTTCAACAGGCAAAAACAAAATAGAGAAAACATTAGTGGAGATTTTAAAAGCTCAACATTAAATTCTGAAAATTATAGACCTGCAAAATTATGGAATGCTTACAGAACTGACACGTTGAGAGCACTTAGAAAATAACAGTCACTAAATTCCAGCATACATCACTAATAATAAATCATTATGTATCTTTAGAAATATCATTGAGTGAGTAAATGAATGAATGAATATCTGGCCCAACCAAATATCTATTTTAATAGAATTACTAGACTAGTGGATATTGGAATAGCAAATTATAGTGGATGTAAAGAATAACAAATTATGTTTTAGCAAGAAAGTGGATGGACACTATCCTTTGGCCCAAATGGAAAAACGTAAAGCAGATGATTACAGTTTCACACATATGCAGCTAACTTCCTGAATAGACCTAGAAAATATGTATTTCTAGGCAATAAAATCTTTAACTTCATCATGGCTTTATCTACGTGTGATGCATATAAATCTCTACACTGCCAATAACCCTGATTCCATAGTTAATCTGCCACAAATATTAGTATATTTGATAATTGGCCTTTTGGAGAAATCAGTTAATATACTTTGAGGAACAGATATGTTACGCATTCAATTGAAAAGCATACAATAAGCTTTCTAATTCCTTTCAGTAGAGTTGTAAGCACGTATAGAATGGCCAAAACAAACATCTGTCAATTAACTCAATAAATTAGCCATAAAAATTAAAATTTTGCTAACAGTAAAGTTTTGGAATTTTTGTTTGTTTTTTCTTTTTGAGACAGAGTCTCCTCTCTCTCCCAGGGTGAAGTACGGTGCTGTGATCATAAATAGACCTCCTGGGATCAAGTGATCCGCCCACCTCAGCATTCTGAATAGCTGGGAGTACAGGCATATACCACCATGCCTGGATAATTTTTGTATTTTGAGTAGACACAAGGTTTTGCCACATTGCCCAGGTGGGTCTCGAACTCCTGTGCTCCAGTAATCTGCTTGCCTCGGCCTCCCAAAGTACTGGGATTACAAGCATGAGCCACCGCATCCAGTCAAAGCTTATTTTAATAAGGCCAATTTATCAAATTTAAAATATAATTTTTTCATATTTATATTTAACTCTTCCTTTGTAGCGACTGTAGTGTGTTTACGATTCTGTGTCAGTAGTAAAAGCATCTCTAGTCGTGTAAACATTCAATTCCTCAATTCTCATAATTTTTTTTTGAGTCAGAGTCCCCCTCTCCCACCCAGGCTGGAGTGCAGTGGCACAATTATAGCTCCCTGCAGCCTCGAACTCCTGAGCTCAAGCAATAATTTATTTTAATAATATTAACCTTTATAAAAAATTTACTATATGCCTGGCACTGTGCTAATTGTTTTTCATTTATTTCCCTAGTTCATACACAATTATATAAGGTAAAGATTTTTATACTCATTTTATAAACAGTGAAACTGCATCTGTAAAGTCCATTCTTGTGATGAAACAAAAAGTTTTAAAGGTTAAACAATATTGTACAGAATTTATGAATTTTTAAATTTCTTTTTAATTACCATTCAAAAACCCAGAATTTGGGTTTTATGGTAGGAAAATAATACTAGCATGCATATACGCACAAATATATATGTGTGTGTAAACATATATATTTCTGAACTTTATGTATATCTATGTTTTTATATAAAGCAGAAAATTTAAGTGGACTAACTTTATATTTTATAAATGTAGTTGATGTTTTTCCCAATATATAAGCACAAATTGGTTTGCACTTGCAATAAAGACTACCCTTTTCTTCGCTTTTTTCTATTAAAAAAAAATAGTGAAATAGGCTTGAGAATATTTTTACAATGAAAGAAGTAATTTGTGTGAAATTCATTTTATCAACACACATCACAATCTTCAACTCCATTTTATCAAGATGAACTGGTGTTTCTTCTATATTATGAACTGTGAGATTTTTCATAAATGTTAACTTTTTTTGTAGTTTTTGGCATAACTCTTATTCTCTCTTCTCAATAGATCTAATTTTTATTTGTTAAATGTCCATTTTCTTGACCTTTATGGTTTTATATTTAGTAATTACTATAAAGCCTTTTGTCCTTACCTCTGTGATTCTGAACCTTTGTGAAGTTTTGATTCCTTATCTTTTGTTTTATTCTTAAAATCATGCCTAACTTTAAATAATTTTATGTTTATGGTTGTAAATGAATCTGTAATTAGCTAATAATGCTGTCTCAAAGCCAAAATTGATTATTGCTATTCTAATTATATCATCTATCAAAAATATTTCATAAGCTCAGCATGATCATTCACCACTTTCCTTTCTTACTGTATCTTAAAGTACCATTTGCTTGTTGATCTACCTGTGCTATTTAATATTTTGAAGTCCTAAGAGACTGAATGCCCACAAATTGGCAGTAGATTAAGCTCCCTGGATACAGTTTTTTGGCGTGGATGCACTATTGGAGGTATACTAAAATCAATTATGTATACAATATATTTAAATTTTTTCTTCACTAGTTACCTGCTCATTTTAAGCTCCTCTGATTTACCTAATTCTTTAATTTTCCACGTACTCTCTTCTTTATGAACTTCAGGGACAGGATTAATATATTTTTAAGTTATTATATCTTGTTAAGTAAAAGAACTACTACATTCATTTTTAATAATACACAAGCCTTGTTTCTTTTGGGCTAACTAGGGAGGATTTCCTCCTAAGAATACCCAGTGAAATAAGAACAAAATAAGAGCAACCTACCTTTGTGTAAACTAACAGATATTTGAAAAATCAAAGGTCATAAGTTAGCAAAAGAAAAGATGCAAAGTGAAGACACATTTTCTTGTCAATAATAAGTGGGTTAAAGAAAATCGACCCCAAAATAATTTCTATGTGAAGCTAAAGCTAATTTTTTTTTATCAAAATGAAAAATTTACACTGTTTTTTATCACATCACTATCAATTTTTAGGAAGTTTTTTTTATTTGACTATAATCAATCTTCTTCCGTTTATTCCATTGTTCCAAGTCAGTTAGACTAAAGACTAATTCTGTCAAGCTACTACCTTTCATATACATTCTCAGGTGATTTCAAACCTGATGATGTGATGATTAGACACTCAATATTCACCAGCTTCCATCTTATTTATCACACTTGGTTCATTTCCGAGGACTAAAGGCCTGAGTCATTAAAAATTATATGCCCCATTTAAGCAGGTTTTCTGCATACTTTACTCAGGGAAAAATGGTGAATACATTTTTCCCCATGTAAAATGATGTCCTTTTTTATGATTTATCAACATTTAAACCTGGTATATAACTGGATGCCTCTCTGCCTCATACACTAGTGGTGCATAATTTCTGAAAACAGCAAACTGAAGCAATAAAGGCATCTGTGCACAATGCCCCGCACACACCCCTAGACATTTATTCTTGGGGGAGAAATTCCTAGAGTTGTATATTTCTTTTATGAGTGTATGTATTTTAACATGCTTTCCTTAAATATAGAAAATAGGATACTCTTTCCTCAGGGTAAATTTAGTTAACTGATTGTTTCAAAATAATAATTTGAACTCTATTTTACTGCTTTTTTGTTTGGATATTTTTAAAAATTAAACTATATGTTTCCTGATAGAATTTAAGTGAAAGTGTATTTTAAAATAAAAGTTTCTGAGAGATAACATGATTTACTCAAGAGAAGAAATTCTTAACTATATTAATAATATTCTAGCAAATAAAATGAAAGGTGTAGAACATAAAAATACAGCTAACATTTATGATAACTTTTAATCCACACAACAATCCTGTAAAGCAAATTAGTATCATTCTTATCCTCATTTTACAGATAATGAATCCAAGATACAGATGACTGATAAATACATCAAAGATTCCCCAGCTGTGCTAGTTTTAGTAAGTAGTGAACACAGTGTTCTAAAAATTAGGTGTCAGGGCTCCATTGCTATGGTATTTCCTCACCCATTCTCTATTGCTCTATTTTGGAAACTTTCATACTTTTATTTCTTCATTACTACATTAACAACTTCACATTTTCTTATATATGGTCTTCAAAATAATCACTTTCAGAATGCTTCTACTGCTTATATTCTGGGTTCTTTGGGGGTAGGAATTTTCCTTTTATTAGAATAGACAATCTATGTTTCTTGTTTCTTGACCTGGGATATGTCAAATTGAAAATATGGATGTTGATACAACCTCTCCTTGGTACCTCCATCTCCCATTCCCATGTGGAGCATATAACAAAGTTTGTGAGCACATATTGATATATTTAATACAATCAGAAACAGTCTTGCTAGAAGAAATGATGGCTCTATTGTTGGGTATGTGTTACAGAAGTTTTCCAGATAGAAAAGAAAATTGCTTATCAAAATCTTTCCCAAAAAGTACCAAAGGCACAAAAGAAAAGAAAAAAAAAGCCTCAACATAATTTGTTTATTTTGAAAAAGTGGAAGAAGAAAGAACAGAGGTAGTGAACATGATGGCATACAGCACCTATTGTACCACCTGGGCCCAGGGCCTGGCACTGGCAGTGTCAAGTCTTCTCCCTCTGTGGGGGATGTGGCTACTGATATATATAAAGGCTTTGTTAGATTGACATCTATGAAAATCTTCTCAACAAAACATTTCCTCCTACTTCTAGCAAGAGCTTTATCCTCATATAATGCCTACATCTTAGAAACCCTCATCATCCTGCAAAATAGGACCCAACTTGATTCTTTTCCTCTGGAAAGACTGCCCCAAGGGTATAGGATCCAAAACACAGACTGTGCTCTTGTTAGCTTGTTTTTCTTTAGAATCCACTCAGAAAAGCAGAGACATTAATCACTGTTGGTCTAACTATTTAAGGCTGAATAAAAGTTTGGTAATACTTAACAATTGAAATATTTTTACAGCCAAGTTTCACTGCCCAGTACAATGTCATTTTGGTTAATATACTCTAAACAATATACAGTATTTTAAAACAAAACATTAGGTAAAAATTTTACCCGCTTTTCTTCTTAAGGTAATGGGGAGACAGTTATCATAAACAGCATCTTTTGGAAAAGCCTCCATAATACAGTCTAATGACTGCTTGTCTTCTTTTAACTTACAAAAAGAAATGTACATAAAGAGAAACTCAAGGAGCCTATTAAATGACATATTATAGAAAATCAAAGTGGCGTAGAAGACACATGTACAACCACATTCAGAAAACACACATACAGTAAGCATACAAATTATTAATTGCTTCTAAGGTTTTCATCAACATGTACATGCTATTTCATCATTTGCTTGTCTCCTATCAATCACTAATAGACAAAAGAAATGATGAAAAGAGAGTTAACATTTACTGAGTTTCTCCAGGGTGGCACGCACTCAGCGTCATATACAATATTTCATTTCACTTTGAAGACAACCTGATAGGGTATGTAAGTGTTGCTCTCATTTCAGATGAGGGAGTTGACCACACGGTCACACTCTCCCTACTACACAGTGATGATAAAAATCTTAAAATAATGCATCAGTCAAAAATTTAAAATGAAGAGAATAATATTATATAATTTCTTTTCGATGAAGAAGACTTTTATTGTTCCATTTTTACATATGACTCTTGACTCAGCTTTTATTGCACCTGTTTCCCCAGATGTACCAAGTGCTATCCTAATTATTATACATGTATAATTATTTTAATTTTCCCAGTAACTCATGAGGTTTATATGCTGTTATTATTACCACCTACATTGAACTGATGAAGAAAACAGGGGACTGGGATATTAACATGGATGCCTAAGGTAAAAGCTAGTGAGTAACAAAGCAGGCTTTTAAGCCCAGAGAGTCCAATGTCTATGTCATTCTATCCTATCGATTCTAAGAACAGATATTGAAAACCAGAGATGTGAGGATATGTGTGCTAAGCTAGCCATTAGGTGATATGTATCTAGTCCTTTACCACAAATTAGCTGAAGACTTTGCAAAAGTCACTTAACATCTTTGGGCCTTACTTTCTTCTTCTGTAAACAAAAGAGTCACAGATACAGATGGCAGGGGTTATCCAAAAAAAGTCTGTTAAGAAGGAAAATAAAATATTTTTTCATAAATCTATATGGAACACTTGTGTTTAAGGGGCTTTTATAGTTCAACATCATCTTAACTTACCTTTTGGAGAACACAGATTATAGTTTCTAAATTATCATTCTGACTTCAAGGTGTATAACGGTGTCTCAATGCCTATTGAATCAAGCCCAAATTTCTTGTACTGGTATACAAGTTCTTCTATAACATGTGTTTATTCAATTTTATTTCTTCCTACTCTCTTACTCAATGTTTCTACTTTAGTTAGTATGTGTCTTATATATGTGCCAGTTCATTCTCACTCTCTTCACCTCTTCATAGGAAAAACTTCTCTTCTCTGTCCCTTCCAAATCCACGTCTTGTTCAACATACAGCTCAAACCCTTTCTTCCCCCTATTAAGCACTATTTTTCTCTCTCACATAGTTTAGCCCTGGGACATAAAGAATCTTTTATTGTAAACTAACTAATCCATTTCTACTTGTTTTTTCTCACCAACTAGATTGAGAACTAAGGCCAATTATTTTCCTTCACTTGTAACTTCTTCACTCAGTAATCTACTGTCTACATTAATGAATTAAGTAAATACATGTTGACTTATTGACCTCTGATAGGCTCACTACACAAATTCTTTGTATGTGGAACTACCATTTCCAGAGAATTCAGTAGCAAATGCCAAAATGAAATTACATGTGGTTCAATCTTGTTTTAGGTTCCATTTCCAAATATTGGGGATTTCAAATAGGAATAATGTGGAAAAATTATGCTTCCAAATGGATATCTAGATAATGAGCATTTTAACAAATGACAATACCTTGATTTGTTGAAGCAGTGCAGAAGAGGAGAAATGACTGTAGGTTTATATCTTGGCTCAGCCACCAACCAGAGTGTTATTTGGGGCAAGTTAAGGAATATATGTTGGGTAAAATGTGAATAATAGAACCAACAAGAAGTTGTGATGTGTTCTAAATGAAAGAACATAAGTGAGTCAATTCATGCCTGGCTCATGTTAAATAGTCAATAAATAAGCAAATGATCTATATCTTGATGATGAAATGGTATGCATCTGTCAAAACTCATCAAACAATATTCTTGAATATTACTGTGTGTAAATACCCTAATAAACCTGACTTTTAAAATAATGATATTAAAAATGAGAGGCTAGGCAGCCAGAATCACAATCAAAATTATGTCACAGATCCCTTCTGTTGAGGACACTACCATCAATGAGGCTGAGCATGGAACATTAGTTACTCCTGCTGATACTGCTTGACTGCCACATTACCAGAATAAATTCCCATCTTTTCATGCTGCTCTGCATTCCTAGCTCCAAATTCCAAAGTCCCAGATGGATGGAGATGATTTGTTGAACTAGACCACATGCAACACCACAACTGTGAAAGATCTTGGGAAATGGAGCATCCTATCTTACTGGTTCCTGTAGTAAGAAAGCTGGCCAGAATGCAAATGAAGGAGAATTCTCAAACACAGAAAAGGCATTTTAAAAATCAACTACATTGCAACATTTAGAAATTTGCAAATTGGCAATAAAAAGGCAAGCACATCAATACAACACTAAAGTATATAAAATGGCAATGCCCTTCTCCCCAAACATAATAAGATTTGAAAATATTTGATATTTAATCTCACGAGTAATTAATGTTAAAATTATACATATTTTAAACATAAACGTGGCAAATCGGCTTTTTATGTACCCAGGTTTGAAAAGGGTTTGAGGAAATGAGTACTTTAATAAACCAAGATGACAGTATACATCGCTATTTTAACGTTTCTTAAGCGTACTTAGCAATATCTATTAAAACCTTCAAAAATGTTCATGTTCTTTGACCAAGCAATTTCATTTCTATGGGTTCAACCTAACAAAATATTTTTAAAACTAAACAGACAGATACACAAGCTTTGCTTCTAATAGCAAAATTTGGGGAAATTATCAAGGTCCAACTATAGACAATTGATTATATAAACCACATGACAGTCTTCATACTAAAAAATATTAATCACATAGGAATTGTATTGTGAACAATATTTAGAGATATGGAAAAATAAATATTCACTTCACGAAGTAAAATGAAGTTTTTCAAGATTTGTGTACCACTGATAAAATATCTTCATTTACATGGAAAGATACTGTAGCTATACATATAAAATGTTAAGAGTGGTATTTCTGAATGGTGATAGTCTAAGTGGTTTTTTGTTTTGTTCATCTATTTTTTAAAAAACTACTTAACAAATGTGTCTTTTATATTGAGAAAAACAACAAACTTATTTTTTGAAGTTAGAAGTTGTCCTCTCAGCCACCAAAGACTCATTTCCCTTAACTAGTGATTAGTTAAGGGAAATGTATTTATCATCTCTGGATTTATCCAAGTCCATTTTAAAGCTAGTTTCACATTTTTCATTGAAATCACCTCCTTCAGCATCAAATTTCATATGTTTACTACCTGCAGCAAATTATATAATTTTTATTTGTTTTAAGATTTCCTCTTTTAAACTTCAAAAGAAGCATGCACAAGAAAGGAATTAACATTTATTGAACACCTACTATGTGCCAGGAACTATTTAAATCCCATTCACATATGTTAGTTGATTTGCATTTAAGTCTGGTTCCAATTATACATAACTTTCATAATTTGACAGGCATCAATCATTTTTCATTTTCGCCTGCATATTGCCAGACAGATGAGAGCACATATTTTTAGATTGTCCTCAGATGGCAGCACTCACATTCCCTTGATTCAGTTCAGGTGCCCTTTCTGGACCTTCTCTAGCTATTCTTCTGATTCCAAAATTCCACACATTGTTCTCCTGACTCTAATACTCTTTTTGATAATGCCCCAAAATTGCAGGTATTTGGAGAATCAGGTTGTTTTCCTGTGGGAGAATCTACCCTTGGAAATCACTCAAGTAACCCCCCAGCTCATGAGATTGAAAAGATTAGCAATACATTTCATTAGTATATTTTAAATATAAATTAAACCTACTTCTCACACATCTGAGTCCCTGTTAATAACATAACAACGAATGCTTCCACGACAATATATGTCTCAGTTTCTATTTTTAATAAGGTTCTACCTTCTGGGAGATGATCTTATTCATTCATTCTCTGTGCCTTGTCTGGACAACAAAGTAGATATGGTTCTATGCCAAATTGATCTGGAAACTCGAATAAACATAATTAGCATTAAGTAATACTTTTTGCTTCTAGGGTCAGGAGAAATCTCAAGGATTGGAAACTGAAGACTAAATCTGTTCATTTAGTTCAGCAATGTAGTCACTCTGCATTAAGAAACCCTAGCTAAAAATCACAACACACCTTCTCTTTTCTTTCTCTATGTTTCTCTCCAACAAAACAATGTAAAGTAATTACAGTGATTGAGTTAAAAGGTCCTTGAAAATATGGCTATGCAAAGGATGGCAGGGAGTCTCAGAATGACCTTGGTAACCCCAGCAAGCTGATCTTTCTACAAGATCATCCTACAAAACTCCAGTTTCTATTCTTTAGGAGCTAATGAGCTAAGGAAATTTGATAACTAACACATGACTTTATATTTCAGTTTTAAAACTTTATTACTGCAATGAATATGGGTACTAGTCTATAGAGCCAAACCCCCAAAAAGTCTCCAAATGGAGCTAATGAAAATTATGAGGCAGACCAAGAGGAAATCAAGCAGAAGTCCTAAAATAAATCAAATACCCGGTAAAGCCATACATGAATGCCAATGCCTACGAACAGGATTACCATATGCCTTATAGACCAGTCATGTTACATGAGGCCTTTACTATAAAACTCATAGAATCTAATTGATTCTCAAGGCTTTAAAGGAATTAGAATCTAGCAAAACTCCACCATATTTATAAGACTCCTCTTCAATATAACCATCAAGGGACCACCCAGCCTCTGCTTAAATCTGCCCAGGGATAGGGAGCTTATTAACTCCTGAAGCAGCCTATTTCAGCTCCAGAAAGCTCAAATCACTAGAAAGTTCTTCTATTACTAAACTGAAATTGGCTGCTGTGGTCTCTCTGTAGCCACCCTCTAGGAAAACAGTACATCTGAGGGTTTCCTAAAACTGTATGCATATACTGATTAAAAATTTCTAATATGTATGCATATTGTGAATGTATACATCTTTCTCCACCAAATATCAAAGGCTTTTATCAGAGTCACAAAAGTTAAGCATCTCCATTGTGGAGTAACACAGAATAAATCTAAACTTCATTCTGCATGAAGGATACCTGAAGACAAAAATCACACACAGTCTTTGTGTGATTATGAGCCCTCTTTTTCAAACCAACTATATGTAATTCCTTAACTTGTTTCTCACTTCAGTAGCTTATTGAACTCATTGTATTTCTTCATCATGTTAAGTGCCACCTGTATAATATGGTCCCCAAATTAAACACAATACTCTGGGTATTCTGCAGCACAAATACAGCAAGTTTGTCACTGCCCTCTTTTCTGGGTGCTCTACAACTGTTGATGAAGCCTAAGCACTCAACCGTTTCTAACAGTTAGGCAGTTGCTGGCTCTGTGGTCAGGCATTGCTATATACAAAGAGAATAAGGACCCAGGAAAGTGGAGTGACAGTCCAGCCAACAGAGCTGTTCACTTCCCTAGCCAGGTGCATGGCCAGGGTCAGGGAAGTCCAGAACTGTTGAGTCACAATGCAGCTCTCTCCAAAGGTAGGAGGAAAACCTTACCATATGTACAAGCTGCAAAAGATCTCTAGGCACCTACTTACTACCACCTAATATTATCAAATCCAGGTTGCATTTGTCAATAGACCATCTCTACACAACACTTAAGCAATCAATCAATCAATCAATAACAGTTTTCTTCTCTGTTCCATCGACTTAATTCTTCCTTACCAGAATCTTTGCTAGAGGACAGAGGAAAGATTTGACTTTATCTTTCTAACTTTTCTGTATTAATAAAGGAAAGAAAATGAGGTGGAAAAGAGGCCCAGAAAGACATATCATCTGACAAGAAAGTGATTCTTCTGATTCCTCTACCTTGAACCACCTCCATTTTTAGTTCCCCCAGTAAAAGTTGCTAATCAAATTGGTCCATGCAGAAGACTAACATCACACTATAACTTGCTAATGGGCACTTTGGCTGTACTTTAAAAGTAAGTTTTCATGACCTATGGATTCTCTTGGCCTTCCTGTCTTGGACTCAGCACGACTTGCCACTAGAAAGAAGAGAGATAGTCATCCATTTCTTCTACTCCATATAATTGAATAGATCAACAGACTTAACAACCTTCTGGACCACAACTAGAGTTGCTCATTTTTCAAATAAAAATACAGAATTGCTAGTTCAATTTTAATATTAGATAAAGAACAAATAATTACCCACATAAGTATGCCCCATGCAATATTTGAGATATATATATGTCACACTAAAAAATATGTGTTGTTTATCTGATATTCAAATTTAACTGGCTATCCTGTATTTTGCCTGACAACCACACACCCAATTATTTCACTCTTTCTTTTCTACTTTCCTTCTGTCTCTCGCTCTTTGTTTCCTCCTTCACCCCAATATCTTACTTTTTGTGCCAGCATACACATCACGAGTTCAGAGGTTCTAAGATCTGAACTAGGACCAAAAAAAAAGAGTCCAAGGAATTCAAAGTGGACCTCAAGCCCAAGCACATTCTCCAAATCACCTTTAAGCAGAACTCTGCCCTTGGCGTGGTAGTAGAAGACTCATTATTCAGTTATTTTTAAACTTATAATTTTTTTATTTGAATAATGTTCCTCGACCACTGTAAAGCTTCCTGATTAAGAGACAAGAGGGGAGAAGAGAGCAATGAGAAAAGATCCATATTTACGGAGGCCCTGACTTAATGCCAACAAGTATTATCAAAACCTTATCTTTGAACTGTCACACATGCCTTGTGGAATGAAAAATGGTACAGCTACTCAGGAAAAGTTTGATCATTTCTTATAAATTTACATATGCATATACTATATGACCCAGCAATCCCACTCCTAGAAAGTTGAAATGAAATATGTTCACACAGAAACCTGTGCACAAATACTTGTAGGCACGTCTACTCTATTCATAATCACCAGACACTGCAAACAGTCCAAAACATTCTTCACCAGATGATGGACAAACTAACTGGTACACCCATCAAATGGAAGGCAAAGGAGCAATAAAAAGAAACAAACTAGATAATGAGCAACAACTCATTCTCAGCAAACTAACACAAGAACAGAAAACCAAACACCGCATGTTCTCACTCATATTTGGGATTTGCACAATGAGAACACATGGCACAGAAAGAGGAACATCACACCCCAGGGTCTGTCGGGAGGTGGGGGACTAGGGGAGGGATAGCATTAAGAAAAATACCTGGAGAGATCCAAGATGGCTGATAAGCAGCAGCTCAGGATTGTAGCTCCCACTGAAAGCACAGAGAGTGAGTGGATGCCACATTTACAGACGAATTTTTATTGCCCACAGACCAAGAGATTCCCGGCGGAGGAGCCCCATTGGTCGCCCAGCGCGACTCTTTTGGCTGGCGCGGCTGTTTTGCAGGCACCCGGGCATGGCGGTTCTCAGTCCGGAGTATACGGGACTGAGTGCCCTTTTGGTTGGCGTTGGAGCTCCGGGGAAGGCAGAGTCTCCCATTCAGCTGATTGAAAAGCGGACTGAAGTGGGGAACCAGACCGGGAGATTCCTGGGCAGAAGCGCCACGAATCTTAACGCTGCTATTTCAGCCGGCGTAGTGGGTCGCCGCAGGGGAAGGCTGCCCCCTCCCCACAAAAAAAAAACAGCAATCGGAACTGCTGAGGATTGAAAGTTTTACAGCAAGTACAGCTGAACCTGGGAAGGGCCAGCTCTGTGGGGGAGGGGCGTCCACCGAAGGAAAACTAAGAAATAGAAAAAACTTTACCACAAACAAGCAGGACGTCCACTCAGAGACCTAATCTGAAAGTCAGCAATTACACAGATGACAGGTGGATAAATCCACAAAGATGGGAAGAAACCAGTGCAAAAAGGCTGAAAACACCTGAAATCAGAATGCCTTTCCTCCTACAGAGGATTGCAGTTCCTCATCACCAATTGAACAAGGCCTGATTGAGAATGAATGTGAGGAATCAACGGAATTAGGCTTCAGAAGGTGGATAATGAGAAACTTCTGTGAGCTAAAAGAACATGTTCTAGCCCAATGCAAAGAAACTAAGAACCTTGAAAAAAGGTTTGACGAAATGTTAAAGAGAATGGACAATTTAGAGAGGAATATAAGTGAATTAATGGAACTGAAAAACACAGTACGAGAACTTCGCGAAGTATGCACAAGTTTTAATAGTTGAATTGATCAAGCAGAAGAAAGGATTTCAGAGGTCGAAGACCAACTTAACGAAATAAAACGAGAAGACAAGATTAGAGAAAAAGAGTAAAAAGGAATGAGCAAAGTCTCCAAGAAATATGGGACTATGTGAAAAGACCTAATCTACATTTGATAGGTGTACCTGAATGTGACGAAGCGAATGAATCCAAGCTAGAAAATATTCTTCAGGATATTATCCAGGAAAACTTTCCCAACCTAGCAAGGCAGGACAATATTCAACTCCAGGTAATACAGAGAACACCACAAAGATATTCCTCAAAAAGAGCAACCCCGAGGCACATAATCATTAGATTCACCAGGGTTGAAATGAAGGAGAATATACTAAGGGCAGCCAGAGAGAAAGGTCAGGTTACCCACAAGGGGAAGCCTATCAGACTCACAGCAGATCTCTCAGCAGAAACCCTACAAGCCAGAAGAGAGTGGGGGCCAATATTCAACATCCTTAAAGAAAAGAACTTTCAACCCAGAATTTCATATCCAGCCAAACTAAGTTTCATAAGTGAAGGAAAAATAAAATTTTTTACAAACAAACAAGTACTCAGAGATTTCATTACCACCAGGCCTGCTTTACAAGAGCTTCTGAAAGAAGCACTATATACAGAAAGGAACAACCAGTATTAGCCATTCCAAAAAACCCATCGGTAAGCTGCATCCAGACCCATCTCACATGCAAGGATATACAGAGACTCAAAACAAAGGGATCGAGGAAGATTTGCCAACCAAATGGAGAGCAAAAAAAAAAGCAGGAGTTGCAATTCTCGTCTCTGATAAAATAGACTTTAAAGTAATAGAAACCAAAAGAGATAAGAAGGACATTGTATAATGGTACAAGGATCAATGTAATGGGAAGAGCTAAGGATCCTAAGTCTATGCACACCCAATATAGGAGCACCCAGATACACAGGGTAACTTCTTGGTGACTTACAAAGAGACTTGGACTCCCACACAATAATAGCGGGGAGACTTTAACACTACATTGTCAATATTGGACAGATCAATGAGACAGAAGGTTAACAAGGGTACCTGCGACTTAAACTTAGACCTCAAACAAGTAAACTTAATAAACATTTACAGAACTCTCTACTCCAAATCCACAAAACATACATTTTCTTCAGTAACACATCACATCTATTCCAAAAGTGACCACATGGTTGGGAGTAGATCACTCCCCAGCAATTGCATAGCATTTCATAGGTTTAAATGAAATATTAGTTGGCTGTTTGTTTGTTATTTTCCTCCCTTATTCCTTCCTGTCTCCGTTGTATAACACAATTATTAGTATACAAGAGCTTTTCAATACCCATTTTTAGGCTGCATTCTAGCCTGGGCAATATAGCAAGATTCCCGTTCTCTCTCCCTCTTTTTCTTCTTCTTTTTCCCTTTGTTTCATTCCCTTTTTTTCCTTCTCTCTCTCTCTTTCTTTCCTTTCTTTTTCTTTCTTAAAAAAAAAAAAGAAATACCTAATGTAGATCACAGGTTGATGGGTGCAGCAAACCACCATGGTATGTGTATACCTATGTAACAAACCTGCACATTCTGCACATGTACCCCAGAACTTAAAGTATAATTTAAAAAAACAAAGAAAAAAATCTCACAGACATTGTGCCTGGTGAAAGAAACCAATCTCAAAAAGTTACACATTGTACAATGCTATGCATATTACATTCTCACAAAAATACAAAACCATTGTGCCACAAAACAGATCAATGGTTACCAGGAGTTACAGGTGAGGACAGAGAATACTTATAAATGGAGAGTGTGAGAAAACGTTTTGAGATGAGGACACCGTTATGTATGTGGCTTGAGTGTGGTGGTGCTTATAGTATGTATACATATGTCAGAACTCATAGAACTGCACACCAAAAAATATGCTATTTTACTTTGTTAATTTAAAATTATCTCTAAGAGTGGGGGCATCTTAACATGAACCCCTAACAACTGCTCAAAAAAAAAGAGAGAACTAGCACCCTTAAATTATACTCTGTGTAATTAGAACTAAATCTGCTCCTTCATGTCTCTGCTTTTTACAGCTCTTCCCCTTCATAAACAATTGAATACTTGGATTTTGGTGGAGCTACTTTGAGCTCCTGTACATAAATTGCTATTTTTTACAGCTATGGGAATCAAATCTTAATTTAATCTAAAGCAATGCATCTTAAGAATCCTTGTGTCACAGACTTCTTGCTGTGACCTAAAATCAGACCCTAAAGATCCCTGAATTCTTAAGTATGACACTACTATTCCATTAACATTGCAGATACAGCTTTGGGTAGCTGGGGTACTTGTTATGTGACCTCAGTGCTATACTGTCAATCAGAGTTTCAGCTCCTCTCCAGAGATGATTAATCTAATTGTCACACTTTTTTCTGAATGATATGGTACGATCCTACACAATGCAGGGCAGATTCATAAGTCAAGCACAAGGAAATGTAAAATAGATGAGTTATATGTATGTGAAAGGAAAAAAGCTCTATGAAAATCCATCAAGTTATCAGTATATGGGAGCTTTTTTTTTTTTAACACAATTTAGAATTAACAGAGAAGAAAATAGGAAAGCAGATTCAACAAAGATTTTTGTCGAAGCAACTGTTCAGTCCTAAGAGGCTCCGCCAGCTGTCTGGTGGTGTGAGGAATCCACAACCATGGCTCGCTGGTTGCAAAGCTGGGAACGGAGTCAGAACTGAAGCCTCATTGCCATAGGAACACTAACTTCTGCATTTTTCTTTTCTTCATAAAACTGTACATGAGAACTGCTAATAAATTTCACATTTCTTGGCTTTATAAGAGAAAAATCTTAAAATGTGCATAACTTGGCAATTTTCTTCAAGTTTGGAAGCTTGATGGAGTTTTCAGTGTATTCCTCAAGGATGTGTCCTAATTAATTTTTTACAAAGAGAGATGATCTAAAAAGAGTCACATAGGTTCTAAACTTCAGTGAAAATAAAAATAAAAAATAATGCTCTTTAAAAAAAATCCTAAAGAAACAGAGGACTCTGCAGTCACATATATCTACCAGATTCCTTGTCATATGGACTCCTCACAGATGTTTAATCATATCATGCCTAGTGATCCATCTTTCTTTTCACTTCTAGTTATTAAAACAATATGTTTCTATAAGGATGACCAATGACATTTTTTATTCAACAAATGTGTGTTAATACCTACCTTGTACCATGCCAGAAATCATGCTAGGCATTGAGGGAAAAAATAAATGCCTAAGATAGAGTTCTTGTCATCAAAGAGTTCAGTCTGGTAGGGGTAGCAGTCTCATCAAGGAGACATCCAGATGAAATATAATGAAGTAAATACAACCAGGAAACTGTCAGTCACAAGGCCTTGTGCAAAAAAAAAATGATAAATTCCATGTTATCAAGACACCTGCACTCATATGTTTATCACAGCACTGGTCACAATAGCAAGTCATGGAGTCAACCTAAGTGCCCACGAATGGTAGTTAAAGAAAAGGTGATACATATATACCATGAAATACTAAATAGCAGTAAAAAAATAATAAAATCATTTCATTTGTAACAACATGGATGTAGCTGAAGGCCATTATTCTATGTGAATTAACACAAAAATAGAAAGTCAAATACTGTGTGTTCTCACTCTCAGTGAGAGCTAAACAATGGGTACACATGGACATAAAGATAGAAACAATAGGCACTCCCCCAGTGCCCAAAAGAAAAGAGGGAGGGGGAAATGTCTACCTATTGGGCACAATGTTTACTCTTTGGGTTCACTAGATGCCCAAACTCCAACATTACAGAATATGCCCATGTAACAAACCTGCACACGTACCCCCTGAATCTATAATTTTTAAAAAATTAATAACTATCAGAAAACAGAAGCTAAAGGCAAGGAGGGAAACTTTCCCTGGGACTAACAACTGAATTCTGTATTGACAAAGCAGGAGTTGACCAGTTGAACAATGTGAGAATGAACATTCTTACCAGAGATGAGAATGTACAACGACCAGGTTGAACAAAAACAGTTCAAAGATTTGGTCAAGAACCAGGTTAGTATATGCAGTATAGTAACAACATGTGGTGTTTCTATCTTTGAAGACATTATTCTCTTAGCAATATGAGAATAATGCCTCATATTATCCTCAGTGATCAGACTCAACAGTGATCAGACTCAAACTTGGTTACATACATATGTAAGTGAAATAAAATCTTATATGCTATAGGGCATGGGTCTTCTTCTCTGTGGTATTTGAAATATGCAGGATATTGACAAAAAGAACAGACATTTCTGAATGTATTTAGAGACATATCATCATAACAAGATTACCACAGTAATCATTTCTCCAAAATTTTTAAAGTATTTTTACAGCGCTTATATATTAACTTTTCTATGTTCCTCAGTCCTCCATTGAATGTGATTAATTTTTACAGACATGGTATAGTAAATATATTCTTGATTAAGATGCTATACATGTTATTTTTATAAATTAGGGATTTTTTAGCCCAAGTTTTTGTTATCATGTCGCTTTGAATGAATTAACATCAAATGTTTTTATTTTTACTACCTTGGAAATTAGGAATATATAGAGAGATTTATGACAAACTCACCTGTGGATCTTGAAGTAAATGGATTTTCCACAAGCTACAGGGATGATTAGATGACTATGATGAGATGACAAAGGATAAAATAAATACATTAAAAATAATAAATGTCATATATAATAAAATTTCATAAAACAAATGCCCTAATCATAGTCTAAATTTTTGGAATTTATTAATAAATAAAAATAGGTGTGTTTCATATTACTAAACAGCATGTAGACAGTGGTAAAGCCAATATTCTGACAATTCTCGCTAGCTAATGAAAGTGGGTTTATTATAAAAAGCTTAATTGTGGCAATACTCATTCCTAAGAAACTCCTCATACTTAGGCTTCAGAGAAGCTTTAAGTATCTGATACCAAAGAGGGAAAAAATGCTATGAGTTGGAGATTCAATTACCTAATTACTATTAAATTTGCTGGAAAGAATTAGTACCACTCTTATAATGATGAAGCTAAAATGGGAAAAGCTAGAAGTAATTCCAGGATTTTCATTATGTTATCTATTCAACAATCTCTGGTATATCTCTACTCATGAATTAATATCTTGCTTAAGAGTGCCTTCTCTCCTAGCAGGATGAATGTTACCTTAAGTCAAATGCTATATTAAGTTGATATAAATTTGCAAAATCAGAGTTATAAAAAGAATGTGTACTATTTTACTCATATTATGCCCCATCATTGAACAAGTTCTAATACCAAATTAAGGGTAATTTGTTTTAATATTAGCATTATTTTGACAAAATTGCACACACCTTTTCTACATTATAATGTATGAAAATTCTATTTCTATAATATTTGCTTCTCTGGTCATAAAATAGCTCCAGAGTGATAGTTAATATATTCATGCTGAGGCTTCTTTGATCATCTGTCTAAAGCGACATTGAAACAAGACTTTTTTTTAAGTTGGCAGTCATTGAATATACTCTCATTTTATGCACAGCTCACACAGTAGGATATAGCTGCTCAGTTAGTGCCTCAGCCCACCAAAGAAAATGATATAATTATATAAAATGCATTGCTGGTTCTTTCTTCAGTGCACTCAGAGAAGAAAGATATTTCAACTTTGGCTTTGCACCACCACACAATGGTAAAATTGGCAGAGCTGATATTTTTCAAGAACTGCCAATTATACCATTACAAATACAACTCATTCATTAGAAAAAATAATAATACCTCTAGCAAAACAGATGTACCAAAATAACTGTCAATTTGTTCAATTTTGTTAAAATAATCAGTAAAATATTAATAATTTACTAGTAGAGTAAAACAATTTTGTATGTCAAAGAAACTGAACAATATTTACAAGTCTGTAAATGAAACCACACAATATCAATATGTGAGACATACACCTATAAAGCTGATCATCACTCTGTAAGCATTAAAATGTAATATAACATGGAAAATTTACTCTTATATGTTTTAAATTAATGATGGGATTTGCAGGCTATGACTGCAAAAGTATAGTCTAGTAATTGTTTTCTTAAATCTTTGCTTTTTTTATTTGGGCAAACTTGACTAATAGTGTCCTGTTTGGTTTGGTTTTACATTTGGGTTCTTAGTAAATTCTGGACTATTTTGTCATCTAATTTAGATGCATTCTTTCTGGACTCACATAGTTCTTCAGACATGACTCTCATAGTACACTCCCCACTCCCTCACAGTTGGAGTTTATTTACTTCTCTCTCCCCCCCACCAGGCTGTACCTTCCTTGAGAACAGGAATAAGCAAGTCTTTCTTGACTTTGCATCCCAAGAGCCTAGGACTGTGCCTGGAACACAGTATTTGCTCAATAAATATTTGGTAAGTGAATAAAGCAACCAACTCAAGGGGAAATAAAGTTCAATATAATGTGAATTAATATTAACAACTTGCCCTTTGCCTTATCTTTATTCTTTCTCTCCTCCTCTCCCATTGCTCTCAGCCCTTTCTCTGGTCTCTCTCACTCCCAAAATGCTGTATATAATATGAATAACTATTACTTAAATGGTAAAGAATAACATAACCAGTGTCTAGTACAGAGCCTGCAGTACAGCATATTCTCAACAAATAGTTTTTAAATAAAGGAAAGGAAGGAGCCACCAGGGGAGAAAGGAAAGATAATATCAAAAACTCAGTAGAGATGCTATGTTTTAAGGCTTAATACACTGTAAAGAAGGTTACTGCCTCATCCTTTCCTCCTTTGCCTTTGATGCAATTTATTATCTACATATTGAGCTTTTCTCCATAGTGACATCTTATCTAATTATAATTTTCTAAAGATTAAACATGATTTGAATGAAAGAGATACAGTTCACATTGTAAAAGATCAACCCTGGTGATCTAGATTGTAGCCCATTTCTCTGACCAAGAAATAAATATGCTCCTTGTCTATCTGACTCTCAGTTTGTAGGGAAATCAATCACACCAAAGGATGCTCAAAACCCCAGGAGTGTAGGAAAGGCAAACCCACACCCACCCATCCACTTCTGGAGGGGACAAAATAAACAGCAAGTGGAATCTGCATTATGGGTTCAGTTTAATTCAATCAATGTCTGAATATTTGTTTAATTCAATCAATGTCTAATATTTGTTTCATGGATGTTTGTTAAATATTTGCATGAGGGAATCAGGTTAATTAATGCATAAAAGTAGTCTGACTTCAGAGTGACTTTTGATATAATTAGGAAAGAGAGAAATCTGGAAATGCTGACTATGAAAGTCAATTTCTCTTCTGAGCTGACCAAATAACAGGAAGAAGACAAGATTTTGGGTCTAAGGGATTTCTTATTGACAGCAAAAGATATAAGTGGCATTTTCTGTGTGTTGTTAACATTAATTTGTCAATGCTAAGCTAGGAATTAATATATTTCTGTGATTGCTTTGGATGCACTTTTTAGTTTTATATTTAATTAACAAATAATAATTGTATATATTTATGGGGTACAAAATTATACTTTAATACATGTGTACAGTGTAAAATTATTGAATCAGGGTAATTAGCATATCTATCACTGCAAATATTTATCTTGTTTGTGGTAAGAACATTTACTATCCTCTCTTTTAGCTACTTTAAAATGTACAACACATTATTATTAACTATAGTCAGGCACTATTTTTCAATTAATTTTTGCTATTGAAGTTGTCACTGTTTTCATTAAAATGTTTATGAAATTATAAAGAAATAGAGATGTGATATTGGTAACTTTGTTTTTATATACTTTTTAAGATAATTAAGTCCACACAAGCAAAATGCTTCATTTAAGAGGATTTAATTTATTAATGCTAAAGCTCACCCTGTCCAGCAAAGTGTTCCTGTAAGCTTCCTCTATGAATTTGGTCACCTGAAGAGTATTTTTAAGTTGTGACAATAGAATGATATGTAAGATAGACAACATCTTTTATTTTTCCTATATGCAGGAACTTGGGAGTTTGTTCAAACCATTGCTATCTCTAAAATCCTAGCTAATGTGCATCTAGGATCGCAGCCCACAGAGTAGGTGGTTGCCTATTCCATAGGATTAGCCCAGGGCTGAGTAGGTCATCCCTGCCCCCTCCATAAAATATTTCCCTTGTCCTCATGTGCCATCATGCTTGAAATTCTCTCTTTAGAGATTCATTCATTTGGGTTAAACATTATCCTCTGATTAAAAAATGCAAATAAATGGAATAAAACTTTAAGCTACTAACCCATAAAAATCATAAATCATAAGACTGGAAGCAACCCTTGAAATCATCTATTCCCCACCTCTGTTCTACAGAGAATCTGTGCCTGATGATAACCCCAGTTAAGCTATTTTAAAATGTCAGTGAAGAAATCAGGGTACAGATAGAGAAGGTAGAGAAGGCCGTGAGTGTTGAAGGTGAGGCTCGTCTTAGTCGCCATCGTGTGTAGAATTAACTGTTCTACTTAGTTAACGCTGCCATATATCTTGTCATCAAAAAGATGCATTTCAAAGACAAACAGAACCATTATCTTCCAGCTACGTAACTTAGGCAAGATTGTTTTCACCTTCTCAGCTTTAATTCCTTATTATAAATAAACAGAAAATAAAATATGCCTTTCGTGGCTGTTTTAAAGAGAAAACAAAGTAAAATTTTGTGATGTGTTACTTTATTCCTTTATTTTTCTATAAAAAAAATTCCTCAAATATTTGTTTAAAAAAAATCTGGTGCCAGACTTTACCCAAAGGGTAACGTTTATCTAAAGTAAAGTCATTAAACAACCATGTCAATGGCCACTCATGGTAGCACTTCTAAGGGTGTTAATGTACTACTCAATTTTGTATCAGCTTGGATTTTTAGAAAGAGCTAAACCCACATGATTACACAGAACTACTAGTAGATATGTTCTATGAAGGCAGGGAACTTCGGTTTTGTTCATAACTGTATACCCAACACCAGTACATAATGGGAGGGCATAAACAGTCATTGAATAAATGAAGGAATCCTTCTATTTCCCTACAAGATTGAGAGAGGCTTTATAAGGAAAGAAAAGGAGATCATGACTACCAGTAAGTTTATTTTATGTAGACATCCAAAGGTTGTAATAAGGAAGAAAAATAAGAGAAAAGGAAAAAGCAGCAGCCAATATTTGTAGTGCACCTACTTGTGCCAAGTGCTTTTAATCCTCACAAAAACTTCTGAGATGATAGCTTTACTTACCCCCATTCTAAGATAAGAACACTCATGTGCAGAGATAGTGACTTCCCTAGAAGATAATACTGTTTGTTGTAACTTTAAAATATATATATATTTTTTGAGACAGAGTTTTCCTCTTTCACCCAAGCTGGAGTGCAATGCAACCTCCATCTCCTGGGTTCAAGCGACTCTCCTGACTCAGCCTCCCTAGTAGCTGAGATTACATACGGCCACCACCACACCTGGCCAATTTTTGTATGTTTAGTAGGTTCAGGGTTTCACCATGTTGGCCAGGCTGGTCTCGAACTCCTGACCTTACGTGATCCACCTACCTCAACCTCCCAAAGTGCTGGGATTACAGGCCTGAGCCGCCATGGCCAGCGTGTCGTAACTAAAATTTAAACCTAGGATTGTTCAACTGAAAAGTCCATTTACTTTTTTACTGTACCATGTTCCCTCAAACATCTAAAATAGAAAAAAAAAAAAACCTGACAAGCCTAAATGCAGAGGTGGAGTGGGAAAATAAGAATAGTAGAACACACTTCAACCAAAAAGAACATAAATTCTTCAGTTTTAAAAACTGACATAAGTCTAGCATATATTTCTAGATTTAGAAATATAATAGTGAAAACTCATGCTATGTCTAAATTTCATTGGTTTTAACTTTGAAATTAGAATATATTTAGCAGGTTATTGATCTGTTCAAGGAGTTCCCACATATTGACAATCATACCAGAGAACACCTTGACTAGTAAACTCAATGTTTTCTCTACTAGAATTTCAGATGCCTTGGAATATGCATCTCAATGGTTATAATTAATTTCAATATCTTCTGCATTAATTCAGTGGTTGCAAATTCTGGTAAACTACAACTGGTGATTCAGTAAATAAATAATTAGGTAAGATAGGAGACTAAACCAGAGGCTGTATATTGGCAGTCTCTAGTGTAACA
Source organism: Ateles fusciceps (assembly GCA_036589455.1). NCBI lineage: Eukaryota > Metazoa > Chordata > Mammalia > Primates > Atelidae > Ateles > Ateles fusciceps. The sequence goes on along the minus strand of JAZHEH010001266.1, from coordinate 6,513,352 downwards.
TGTGGGTGTAAGAGAAATGATGGATAATTTCATCTAGGTTGCATTGAATGTGTCTGATCAGAGCTTTACCTCAACAAGTTGGAGAAAGTCACACTGTGCCCTGGGGGAGAAATAAGCTAAACGGAACTGAATTAAAGTTTATTAGATTGATCAGACAGTATGCTAATAAGCAATCTACTTCCCAAGTCACACTATCTAACTTGATTGAAATGGACATGGCTGACACCTGCAAATGAGTTTTAGACACTTGATGTATGGACATAGAACCTATTTGGGCAAATCCAAACCAACCAAACTAAGTAAGCTGATATGTTAGTCATGTTAATGTTACCTAAACCAGATACAGAGAACAGAACTCAATGTGATAAATGCAAGCCAGTGTGATATATGCATCTTAACAACAACAACAAAAATTATTTAGTAAAATATAAGTCAATAAACATTGTTGAACAATTATCACCATGTCAAGTTGTAAAGGAAGATTGAACCCATGGAGAATTAAGCAAGATCACTGAACGTGAAAAATTGGAAATAACAAATGAGCACAATAAAATTGGGCAAACCTGATCATAAAGTCTAATATCCCTTTTCAACCTAAAATTCTAATACCTCCAGGGTTACAATTACTTTGAGCTTTGAAAGATAACTACTAATTATATATCCCTCTGCCTACAAAAAACAACTGGCAAATATTAGCCCAAAAAAGTGGAAAAGGGGAAATTAATAAAAATTGTATTTCTGATTTCATAACACAGTTAAGCTTCTGTGGCTAAATTGTGACATCACTTCCATTTGCATGTTTCCAAAAAGTGTTGTCTAAAAACGATGACCTTCCTCTATTTTTAAAATAGCCTTATTGAGGTATATAATTAATATACCAAAAATATAAACGTACAGTTCTATCATTTTTTAGTAATGTACAGAATTGTACAATTATCACAGCGATCAAGTTTTAGGACATTTCTATTACCCTGAAAAAATCCCTCATGCCCATTCACTGTGAAATCCTGTTCCCACCCTTAGCCCTAGGTAACCACTAGTTTGCTTTCTGTCTCTACACATTACCTTTATTGAAAAGTTTATTTAAACAAAGTCAAAGAAGATATAGAAGATACAGTCTTTTGTGTCTGGCTTCTTTCACTGGACGTAATGTTCTTGGGGTCCATCCCTATTGTGGCAGTGTCAGGAGTTTGCCCCTTTTGTGGCTGAATAGTATTCCATTGTATGAGTACACCACATTTTGTTTATCCATTTATTACCTGATAGACATTTGAATGGTTTCCAATTTGGGGTTCTTATGAATAATGTTGCTATGAATATTTGTGTATACAAGTCGTGTAGACATATGTTTGCGTTTCTCTGGGGTAGACATTAGGAGTAACATTTCTAGGACATAGAGTAAATTTATGTTTAACTTTTTTAGAAACTACCAAATTGTTTTCCAAAGTGGCTGTCTTTTTAGATTCCCATCAGTCATGTGTGAGAGTTTCTTACATCCTCACCAACATTTGAGATTGTCTTTTTAATTACACCTATATTAATGGGTAAATAGTGCAGTCTCATTGTGATCTTAATTTGCATTTCCCTAATGAGTTGTGATTTTGAGCAATTTTTTATTTACTTACTAACTTCTGGATATCTTCCTTGGCCAAACATCTATTCAAATATTCCACCCATTTTTTATTTGGGTTGTCTGTCTTATCTGGTTGCAAATACTTTCTTAGATATATGCTTTCCAGATATTTTCTCCCAGTTATTGCCTTGTCTTTTCATTCTTTTAAAGGTGTCTTTTGAGGAGCTAAAATTTTCTTTTTATAAAGTCTGATCTATCAATTTTTTTTTTCTTTTAAGGATCTTGCTCGTGGCATCACATCTAAGAAATGTTTGTCTAACCCAAGGTCACAAAGATTCTCTCCTTTTTTGTCTTCTACAAGTTGTATTATGTTAGCTTGTACACTAAGGTTTATAACCTTTTTTTTTTTTTTTTTTTTTTGAGGTGAAGTCTCACTCTGTCAGCCAGGCTGGAGTGCAGTGGTGCCATCTCGGCTCACTGAAGCCTCTGCCTCCCAGGTTCAAGCGATTGTCCTGCCTCAGCCTCTTGAGAAGCTGGAATAATAGGTGCACACCACCACACCATATGTTTTTAGTAGAGATGGGGTTTCACCACGTTGGTCAGGTTGGCCTCGAACTCCTGACCTCAGGTGATCCACCTGCCTTGGCCTCCCAAAGTGTTTGGATTACAAGCGTGAGCCACCGTGCCCAGGCTATGATTCATTTTTATTTGATTTTTGTGTATGTGAGTTAAGGGTCTATGCTTGCTTTTTGCATATGGATATACCATTGTCCCAGTACAATTTGTTGAAAAGGCTATCCTTTTTCCCTTGAATTAGCTTGGCATTTCTGTTAAAAATCAACTGACTATAAATGTAAGGATTTCTAGACTATCCATGCTGCTCCATTGATATGTATGTTTATCCTTACGCTAACACCATGCTGTCTGGATTACTGTTGCTTTAGAAAAAGTTTTAAAATTGGGTACTCTAAGTCCTCCAATCTTTTTATTTTTTCAAAATTGTTTTGGTTATTTTAGGTTCTTTGCAGTTCTGTATAAATTTGGGGTATTTTCAATTTTTACAGAAAAAAAAAACTTTCTGAGATTTTGACAGTGGTTGTGTTATATCTATAAATCAATTTGGGGCTGATTGCCATCTTAACACTACTTCTTCATATAATCCATGATATGGTCTTTTTATTTATTTAAACATTCTTTGTTTTTTCTTAGCAAAATTTTACAGTTTTTGTTGAGTATGTCTTGCATCCCTTAGTTTAATTTATTTTTTAATATTTTTATGCTATCATGGATGGAATTGATTTCTTAATTTCATTTTTTAATTTTTCTCTAATATATAAAAACAATTTTTTGTGTTGTGACTTTGCCGAACTTATTTTTAAGTTCTGGGGGTGTTTGAGAGGGCATTGTTTCAGTTTTTGTATATTTTTTAGGATTTTCTACACACAGGATCATGTTGCTTTTTGTTTTTTCTTTTTAATAATTTGCCTGGACTTAATCTGTGGAATTTTTCTTCCTCCTGCAGCGTAAGAACTAGTGTCTCTGCCCAATTTTTTTAACCTGGTTTCCCCGGGGTCACCCTGACTTCATAGCAGCCAACCAATACTGGAACAGAGAATGTGTTCAAACATCTTGAGCTAATAAAGTCTTCCAGCCTTTGCTGATGGATCTGTGTGTGGGTTATGGAGCACTTCCTAAGGTTCCCCTGGCTTTTATTTTCTACTAAAATCTGCGTTATTGCTCAAGTGCACAGCCCCCCAGTCAACCAGGGAGTGTGCAGAGCTTCTCTAGCCCCTGACTTGTCTCGTTTCCAGGATCTCCTTGTTAAATATTTTGCTTGACAGCTGGTCTGTTTCTTGCCCTAAACAGGACAACAACATTAGCTTAGAAGAGCTATGGGCTTTCTTCATTCATTTTCTTCCAAGTTTGCTATTTTTATTGACAACACCACTGGGCTTAAATTTTTTACCCTCCACTCCAGATTAAGCCAGCACTCTCTCACAGTGAAACTGACCATTTTGTCCAGCTTTACAGGCAGTTTTGAGGAGAAGCTGCCAACCTCCTCTCCTCCACCATCAAGGAAAGTGCTGTCTCTACCTACCTCTCTTTTGTTCCTTCTGTGATGCTCCCTGCTTAATTTGGTTGAATCTTCTGAGCCTGTTTTACTATTTTCAAAGTTTTTTCTTCACTGTTTTTAGCCATTGACATTATGCCTTTTTTTCTAGAATGCATTTTTTTCATTTTTATATTTGTGATTTATTATGCATATTTTTCCTTTCTTTTATTCTACTTACTTACCATGGGAAATAATTTGCATCAGAGAATAACTTCACATACAGGAATATAATGCATAGCTGTTTTCTTCTTTTAAAAAAAAAATGATAAGGTACCTATGTTTAATCTTTATCAGAATTGTATATATGTTCTTGTCATTTTGAAAAATTATCTGTAGCCATCTTATTAAAAAAATGGCAAACTCAAAGGAGCAATTGAAGGGATTTTAATAAAAGGATCATTTGTAAGGTTATAGCATAGTGGTTCTTAACTGGGGGGTGACATCTTTCTACTCGGGACATGTTGCAAAGTCTGGAGACATTTTTGTCTGTCACACTGGGAAGTGCCATTGACTCCTAGTGAGTTAGGGCAAAATGTGGTGCTAAACATTTTATACTACACAAGACAGCCCCCACTGCAAAGAATTGTCTAACCAAAATGTCAATAGTGCCAAGGTTGAGAAGTCATGATTTAAGGAAAAATTCAACAAAAAATAATAAATCCTTTAGGGCAGGGCTCCCCAGGGCAGGGCTCCCCAACCCTAGTCCGAGGACTGGTACCAGTCCATAGCCTGTTAGGAATCGAGCCACACAGCAGAAGGGGTGCAAAGTGGGCAAGCTAACATTACCGCCTGAGCTCTGCCTCCTGTCGGATCAAGTGGAACCAGTTTCATCACAAAACCATCCCTACTCGCTTCTCCTGGTCTGTGGAATAATTGTCTTCCACAAAACCAGTCCCTGGTGCCAAAAAGGTTGGGGATTGTGCCTTAGGGAGTCCCAAAGGGGATTATTACCTTTAGGCCCAAAGGATCAAGGTGAGGGGGGCTGTTAGCAGATCCCAGGTAGAGCCACAATAAAGAAAGGGGCCGTAAGACAGGGCTGATGCAGCTTGTATAGGGCTTAAGTTTGTACAGTTTGGAGGATTCTTTTTAAGAAAAAAGAATACAAAATTATAAATATGAAATTAGGCATGAAGATAAATATTTTAAAGTAAAAAAAATCACAAATGTTTAAAATCTAACAAATACCACAAACAAAACAAAATTTGGGAAAATGGCATAATATTTTATTAATAGACATAGCTTTGGAATACTTTTTTCATTATATTTTCATTTTTTGGCTGCATATCCTGATTATTTCTTTGGTTTTGTTTTGGGATTTGGGGAGTTTTCTTGTTTGTTTGTTTGTTTGTTTGTTTTTGATACAGGGTTTCCCTCTGTCACCCAGGCTGAAGTGCAGTGGTACAGTCATGGCTCACCGCAGCCTCGACCTCTTCGGGCTCAGGCAATCCTCCTGCCTCAGCCTACCAAGTAGCTGGGACCACAGGCACATGCCACCATGCTGGGCTAGTTTTGGGGGTTTTTTGTAGAGACAGGGGTTCACCATGTTGTCCACGCTGGTCTTGAACTCCTGGGCTCAAGTGATCCATCCACTCTTGCTAAGTAACCCAGGCTGTAACAACAGCAGCCTATTCATAACTCACTGTAACTTCAAACACAGTAAATTTAAATGTGTTTCATCATTGATAGTTTTAAAAAGTTTTTTACAGCTTTACAATTTATATTGTTGATATCATACATTTTTATTTTGTTTGGTAGTCAAATTTAGGAAAGCTTTCATCAAGATTTTTTTAAGTATCAGCTGTGAGAATACAGGTCATTTCAAGTTTTCTTGTGTAGTGACTAATGTTAAATACTCTGAGTTGAACATTAGTCACTGCGCAAGAAAACAAGATCACAATGGGAGATCTCAGCCCATTGCAGCCTCCACCTCCTGGGCTCAAGCAATCTGCCCACCTCAGCCTCCCAAGTAGCTGGGACTACAAGTGTGTTCCACCATGCCTGGCTCATTTTTGTATTTTTAATAGACACAGGTTTTCACCATGTTGCCCAGGGTGGTCTCAAACTCCTGGGCTCAAGCAAACCACCCAGGTCAGCCTCCCCAACTGCTAGGATGACAGGCATGAGCCACTGTGTCCGGCCTCTCAGTTTTTAAATAATAACATAGATAATAAAAGAAAGTATCCTTCATTTGTACCCTAATCAGGAGTCTCAATTTTCTCACGTTTTATTAAAATGTTCTAAAATGTCTTTTCAAATGTACTTCTCAATTTCAGAACATTATTTTTCTATTAACAAAAACATATGACCACGTGAACACATCGTTGGAACCTCTCTGTGGGCCTTGGATAGACCTGTACGTGTGATGCGCTCTGAAATGTAAGTTTCATTCATTTCATCTAAATGCTCTCACTCCAAAATCTTGGTCCAGATAGGAGAAGGCAGGGAAATAAATACCTCAACCTCTTTCTATTGCTGCTGCCTTCTATTGGCCAAACCCAACCAGAATTCAGAGAGTAAGGAAGATTTAATGATTCAGTTTGTCTTAGGCAGCCTCCTGGGTCATAGAGCAGGGCCAAGGATTAAACAGCAGGTCTGGAGGGGTGAGTAGAGACTAAGAAAAGCAGTTACTTGTCTTTGAATAATTACTGTCTTCTAAAGCTTCTATTTTGCAGCATTTATGCCTTATTTCGGCCTTCTGTGCTTGTGTTCATAGAGAAGAAAAGCAAAATAAAGAACATGATTGGCACTTACTCACAGAAATCACTTCCTCAAGAAGCACCTGCTAGCCAAAGTATGCCTGTGAATACTGTACAATCTTGGTTCAGCAAAGCATATTCATCCCCTAATACATTCACATATCATAATCATTTTGAAAGCTTCAACACATGTCTTCTAATGGTGTCACTCTATATAATGAGATATGCAAATTAGAATGTTATAGACAGTCTTAATTGCATTATATCATTTAGAGTTGTAAATGTTCGGCTAGTTACAGCCCAGGTAGGGCAATCAGAAGAAGAAAAGAAAAAAAGAAATATTCTTTTGGCTGTTTGACCCAAAAATGAAATAGACTTATATTGCTAATGGGCATATTAATATGCTTCTCAGACATCTATTGTAACAGTGGGTTAACAGGGATGGCCTCAAGAGATGTATCAGCATTTCCTTATAAATGCTTTATGAACCCTAGCTTCAGTGTTTTGGGGCCCCCAGGCACTATTTCATATATTGTTTTAAAGCTGATTATAAACCCCAATGAGTTAAAAAGAAAAACTTAAATCAAATATGGGTTGTCAGGTAGAGTATGGTAAGGTATAAGCATATCTGCTACGAAGAAAATGTGTTCCTTCATATACTTTACATGTAACTAAATCATTTCTAAAATGTGATTTTCCACAACTCTAAATTCTGACATGATTTCGGAAGATATGAAATTGATCTTGGGAACCTTTTTCCATGTGAAAACAGGTGGATTCTTTCAGGTATTACCAACTTCTAAGCAAGCAAGATATCTACAACTGATTGTCATACAAGACCACAGTTATATGTCAATCCATTTTTATATCTCCATCTCTGCTGTGCACTATTCTGTGTCTGCAAGATCAGATTCTAAGAGCTGCAGACTATTGAAATAAATAATATCCCAGATAGCTCTGTTCTTCATTTAAAAACCACTATCATCCTCTCCAATAACTACTCCCACTTCACTCCACTATCAAAGCCCCATCACAACCACCAATATTACTATCCCTATTACTAAGAAGCCACTGTGCTGGGACCATGTTCTTTCAGAGTTGCTTTTCTCTTGCTCACTTACTGTAGTCTCTTGGACGCTCTCTGTCTGTAATAACTTGCTTTCAGTCCCACATAGGTCTGTTTAGTCATGTTGGAATTAATAAAATTTCCCCTAACATAATACAACTCTGTGATTTGAAACTTGAAAAAAAAAGCATGCATTTATTCACTTACCTAATGAGCAGTAACACTTGGTTGTTTCACCATTATTTCACAATGAATGCATTCACAATGAATGCATTCAAAATGATCTGATTGGCTTTCCAAGACAAGACACCTGAATTGAGTCCTATATTTCTGTCAATAGCATTATTTTCACATTTGTCAAATCTCTTAATTTATTTCTTTTTTCCATTCGCACTCCATAGCAAATTAATCCATTGGAGTTTCTTTCTAAATATTTCTCACATTTCATTCCCTTCCCTGTCATTCCCTGTCAAGACCAACACTCTTGCCATTTCATGCCTAGTTTATTGCATGAGCTTCATAAATCACTTCCATTGAATCTATTCTACAAATTGCTTCCAAATTAGTATTCCAAAACTACAATTTCTGTGCCACTCCTCTGCTGAAATTCTTTCATGGATGTCGGATAACTAAAAATAATAGTTTAAACTCCTCAGTTTAGAAAATGTTTTACTTTATCAAAATCTATCCTGTGTCAGAATTCTCTCATTCCCCCAACTGTCCCAGGATTGGCGTGGGCAATCTGCACCAGAAGCAAGTCAGAGTACAACAAATAATGCACTCAAATTCAGAGGCAGGAATCAAAGCCAAAGATATAAAAATTTAGAGTTTAAACCCAGTGGATCAGAATCAAGGAGGAGTTCTTAAGAATGAAAGACCTTATTGAATTACATGATCAAAGCCAAGGAAGATGGCCCTAATGCAACCTTCAAATCTTCACTTTCATATACTACCCAATATAAGTTTTCCACTGAGGGCAGTACTGGTTCTCGGATTGCAGTGTACACCAGAACTACCTACAATACTTGTTAAAACTCATTTCTTTTTAAAACTCCCAACGTTTCTAATCCAGTAGGTGTGGGGTCAGAAAATTCGCATTTCATTTCTAAACAAGTTCCTAGGTAAGACTGATGAAGCTAGTCTGAAGACCATACTAGCTTCAGTGTGAGAATCAGTGTCCTAGGTAAACACATTTTCTGCTCTCTCTTAAATATAAAGATCCATTCTGAGCTCCTACAAACTGGCTAGGATGGCCACTCCACTTCAGCCAATATACAGCCTACTCAGACTTCAATCTCATATGTAACTCTCTCTTCTTCTGGTGCTTATATATTTATTGTCTGTGTCTATAGCACTGTTTTGTTTTGGTTTCCATTTTAAGAGACACAGAGAGAGAGAGAGTTATTGAAAGTACATGTGGTAAACTGGATCCTAATCTTGCCTCCTTGGACTCTTATCCTGTCTCCAATGGTGTGATTTTAACCAAATAATTTAAGCTCTCAAGATCTCTTTTCTCATTTGTGAAGCAATGATAACAATACACCTTTATTTTGTGCAAAGGTATTAAATTTTGTTTGTTTTTCCACCTCTACTAGTTACTTTCCAGTTATAAAGTCTTGATATTATGACTACCATTCGGAGCCTTTTCCCTGCCTTCCCAATTCTGGAGGTCAAGATGGTCACACAACATTTGTTTGACAGGACCTTAAAAAATCTAGTTATAAAACTTCCAAGGTAAAAATGCTCTGGTGATTGTTAAATGTAACCCCTTCTTTTGAGCTCATTGTCAGAAATAACATATTTGGTAGATGATATACTAGACTCAATGCACTTTTTCAATCCCACCTTCTCAGGTAAAAGCTTTTATTGAGGTTAAAAGGTTGTTGACATGGTGTGAATTGGTGTAGTCAGTGGAGAAAGGGGTAATTTGGCTAAGGAAGTCAGAGAAACAACACACAGGAATTTTTATTTAAAAATATAAATTCTTTCATTACTTAGCCCATAATTATACCTTCGCTTCTCTTAGTCTTAAAAGTCAGTGGCATGGAATTATGCTAAGTGAAAAAAACTAATCTCAAAAGGTTACATACTGTATGATTCCTTTATATAATGTTTTAATGATAAAATTATATAGAGAGAGAACAGATTAATGGCTGCCAAGAGTTGAGAAAAGGGGAAGTGGTGGGATGGTTGCTATTATAAAGCTAGCATGAGAGATCCTTGCAGTGACATGATGGTTCTATATTTTGACTGTGGTGGTGATAATGTGGTACAGAACTAAATACACACACACACACACACAGAAGTGTAGGTAAAACATAAAATGATGTAAATCAGGTCAGTGGATTATATCCATGTCAGTTTCCCAGTTATGATACTGTATTATAGTTATATAAATCACCATGGGGGAAACTGGAGAAAGGATGTGTGGTATACCTTGGTATTATTTCCTACAACATCATGTGAATCTACAGTACCCTCAAAATAAGAAATTTAGTTTAAAAATTAAAAAAGTCAGTGGCATGGAAGGGTAGCAGTGTTTGTTAGCTTTAGGATGATTTCCAAACATCTTAACTGAGGTCCAGTTTAGAGAGCAAAATCCACTGGGGATAGTGCTAGGATATTCTTGGGGAATGACTGGAATTCCAGGAAAATGAGAGGGAAACTTATAAAGATGCAAAGAAACATATTCACCATATCAGTTTTCCTTAGCTCCAGCTGTAAATGTAAAAGTTTAAGTTCAGAAATCATAGCATCCTTAGACAATGCTAAGGTTTCACCATCTTAGACCCTAATAGATGGGTCCAATATATGTCTTTTATGTCAATCATCTAACAAATGTTTATTGAGCACCTGCTATATGTCAGAATCACTGACTTTACCTTTTCTTGTATTTTTCACTTAGGGTCAAAAATTTTAGAAGTGAATTGATTTTAGAGGTCCTCTAATCCAACCTTTTTAATTTATGAAACCCAGAACAGAGATCTAGGGAAGTTAAGTTCCTTATTCAAGGCACAGCAAGTTATTTGGACAAACTGTGTATGTTTTATCACTTATTGTTTTACTTATTATTACCTATTATTTATCACTTACTGTTTTTGTATTTAGGTAATACAAAATGTCTTTTCTTCCTCATTGTTTCTACTTTTCAATACGAATACCAGCTGGGCTTGATTTCCTGGCTCATCATCCACCTTAAAACAGGAATCTTTCAAAGCCTGCATAGGTCAAAGCCATCAATCCACATTCTATTCAATCTACAAGACTTGCTCTTAATCACAATGCCATAACCTAACTGTGACTTTTCCTGTCTTTCTGATGTTATCCCAGTAAGAGCAAGAAAGGCAGAGTGGGAGAGAAACCTAAGAATCCCAATGTAATAGAAACAGAGAGAGAGCTAAAATTGAGCCAGGCTAAGGGCGCACTGGGAAAAGTGTTTTCTAATGTCCTATTCCTATAGGATCCTACTCAGTCAGAAGATGCCAACAAAGGTGTTTGTTACTAAAGCTTAAAACTCTGTATGAATGATTTGCACATTCAAAAGAAACTCATGAAGGCAAATTACAGACAGCAAACTAGAGTGTACTTGACGCAGAAGTTTAGGTTGTTCTGGTTCATGTGAAAGCTCATGCCCAACCCATGCCTTAAACCTAATCCAGGTTATAAATGGGATGTAAATGTGCCCTGGCAATCTATTGCTCAGTAGGAGCAACAATTAACAATCATTTTATTATGCTTGTGATTCTGTGCATCAGGAAATCTGGGCAAGGCACAGCAGGAACTGTTCATCTCTGTTCCATGATGTCTGGGATCTTACCTGGGTTGGCTCAAATGGCTGTAGATGGCTTGGGACTATATGTCTGGGGCCTCATATGCTTAAGGTGACATCTGCTGGGGCTGCAACATTTGCAATGAGTTTCTTCACTCACATGCCTGGTTGTGGTCACTGAATCAAATGAGGGCTGGCCTATATCTCTCTTCTCTCCACACATCTTTCTGCATGACTAGCTTAGGCTTCCTTCCAACATGGCTGTCCAGGGTTAACTTCAAACATTTCTGAGTAGCAACAATTCACCTTTTCTTCACTTTTGATGCAAAGTTCTCACATACTCCTATAAATACATGCTTCTCTATAGTCCATGTTTTTTCTTATGTTATGCCTCTCACTTCTTAACATCATATAAAACCCTACTGATATGGTATGAATGTTTGCATACCCCTAAAATTCACATATTAAAACCTAATCCCCAATGCAATTGTATTAAGAAGTGGGTCTTTAGGAGGTGATTAAGTCATGAGGGTTCCACCCACATAAATGGGATTTGTGCCCTTATACAGGAGAGCTGAGGAAGCTTGTTTGCCCCTTCTGCCATGTGAGAACACAGCAAGATAGTGCTATCTATGAAGCAAGAGAGCAAGACCTCACCAAATATTGACCTTGACCCTGGAATTTCCCACCTCCAGAACTGTAAGCAATAAATCCCTATTGTTTATGAGTTACCCAGCCTATGGTATTTTGTTATAACAGACTAAGACACTCCCACCCACACCACTGTGGAAAAAAAAAACAGACTAAGACACATACTTTGCGTTGAATCCTAAAACCAGTTCTGACAAATAACACTGTAATATCATAGTAAATATTTGATCAAAATTAGGCAGCACATCTATGATAAGTAATCACAGTACTTTCAGAGGCTCACACCTGTAATCCCAGCACTTTCAGAGGCTGAAGTGGGAGAATCACTTGAGCTGGGAGTTAGAGGCCAGCCTGGGCAACATAAAGAGACCTCATCTCTTAAAAAAAAAAATTAAATTAAATTAGCCTGGCATAGTGGCACACACCTGTAGTCCCAGCTACTCAGGAGGCTGAGGTGGGATGGGTGGCTTGTGCCTGGGAGGTCAAGGCTGTAGTGAAATGAGATCATGCCACTGTACTCTAGCCTGAGTGACAGCACAAGATCTTGCTTTTTAAATTAATTAATTTAAAAAATTAAAAATAAAAAAGGGAGCAATAGCTCTGGTGCCTAACTACCCAGTGTCAGTGTCAAATCCTGGCTTCAACACTTGGCTATGTGATTTGGGGCAAATTACTTAATCTCACAGTGCTTCAGTTTCCTCATGTCTAAAATGAACAATATAAACATACCCTCTTTACATGATTGTTTTGATGATTAAATGAGTGAATGCACATAAAGGATACACAGTAAGCACTCTATCAATTATAGTTGTAAATAATCATTCATTGATTAATAACTGGCCTGTTCTGAAAAGGCTTAAACAAGCCAACTGAATACATAAGACATTATATATGTAAACTAATTTCATAGTTACGATATTATCTTTCTAGGAATAGTAAATAAAGCAAGGATCTCCTGAACAAGGAAAAACAATGATTCTCATCTGTAACTACTATCAACTGAAATGAGATTTTTTAAAGACTCACTACTGACAAGTGCCAGCTACTAGTGAGAAAAAATATTCATCAACTAAAATCCACAACAGTGTGGATTCCCTGTTTAGTTGCCTATATTTTCCACTAGATGAGCAAGCACTATGTCTATCTTTTTTTATTTTAATTTCCTGCTCTAGCATATTGCCTGGCACGTACTAGGTGCTCAATACATTGTTAAGTGAAATAACACTAAGGTCTTGAGTAGCAAAGTAGATTGTACAAAACAATAAATTTGTATTTGTCTCAGTCATTTCTTTTGTGGGATGATTTTTCAGTATAGTGATTCTACACATCAAATTATATTAAGTTCTGCAATACATTTTAGGCCAACCCAAGACAGTGAAAGTAACAAGCCCATGTCAAGTTCATGTGTGCAATATTGTTTGCAAGTTGGCAAAGTGTTGCACACCTTGTGAAGATTTTGTACACACACACAAAGACTAGAAGTATTTTTAAATAACTTCTATAAGCTTCATTTGTCTTGAAAAAAATTATGTATCCAGATTTTTTTCATTTTACAACAATGTGAAATAAATATGTCTCTCCCCCTGTGCATATTTCCTTGCAGGCACTGCTCATGACGTAGTGTCTCTTGATTTTTTCTGAATGCTTCATTAGACTAAGAGTCTATGTCTTTCATGTTTGTGTCTCCCGGTATCTGGTAGACAGAAGAAATCTGTATGTTATTTGTTTAATTAATTCACTAATACCTTATTTTCTACATGAATTTCCCCTTTAGACATATTTCACCACAGAGAAAATCATATTTATCGAAATCACCTTCTTCAAATAAAAATGAGAGTGACTCTCGGTTTTCATTGACAGTGGCCATCCACGGCCCTCCAGATAACGTCAACACTATTTACAGGGTCTTTTGTGATTTGACTCCTGCTTCTGTCTCCATACCCGTTTTGTGCCATTTTCTACCTCACAAAGTCTCTCAGACTCTAAGTGAGATGTATTTTATAAATTGGCTAACCAGGAATTCCTTGAATTGGATCAAAAAGAAAAACTTTAAGTCTCTAACTAGTCTATTCCTTTAAAAAGGAATTTGAGGTAATAATTTTTTTTGTCTGGTAGGGATCAGTAAGAAAGAATGCAGCTTACTCTACGATGGTTTCAGTGACAGCTCCTTTCTCTGATTTTTGATTGTTAAGTTCTAAACATGATATTATCTCATCCTTGAATTATAATTTATTTTGATTAGAGATTGATTCTTTCTTTAGTAAATTATGTATAACCTTGAAATAGATACATGAGCAGCTACAAATACATGATTTTGAAACAATAGGCATTACATTTGTTTTCAACATAAGCATTCAATGAAATATAAATGGCATGATTTTCATGGGCATATTTGCTTTTTTCTAACCATAGTTGAGAGCTTTATACACCTTCATGCAATAGCAATTTACCTATCCCTGTTTTAAAGGATGAAATCTTCACTTTTGCTCAATCTATTGCACTAATTCTTTGAAAAACAAATGCTTATTTTTACTGTGAGCTATATTTTCATATGTATCAACATTCATTTGCTCTTCCTCTTCCATAAAGTATTATAGTTTAAATATATGAATATTTTCATATAGCATTTGTTTTTCTTTTCTCTAAGAAAGACTGAGCATTCACATTACTCTGCTTGGAAAAGAATGGTATGAAATAGACATTTTTTTGATGTATAAATAAAATAGCTTTGGAATAACTGACGTTTCTCTTTCAAAATCCTCTACCCCTGATTTTTTTTTACTTTCATTTACAGAAACTTCAAATGAACAATTATGACATGCAAAAATAATAATAATAAAAGTCACATTCTACAAACATCTGCCTTCAAGTGGACCATGCAACGTGATGCTGTGAAACGTGACTCAGACACACAAAAGCTTTAAAAACAGAACACATTATCACTTTGTGGCTCCAAGTTACCTTTTGCATAAGACACAGAGAAACCTCTGTATCTCAGTATTTAATTACATTATTAAATACAGTATTAATTATAAGTATTTTATTTATTTATTAGTATATTTATTGGTTATAAGTGTTTTATAAATACTTATTTCTGTATTTAAAAAATGGATCTCTTCTTAAAGAAACCAGGGAGAAAATTTTTCCAATCTACCCATCTGACAAAGTTCTAATATTCAGAATCTACAAGGAACTTAAACAAATATACAAGAAAATAAAAAACCCCATCAAAAAGTGGGTGAAAGATATGAACAGACACTTCTCAAAAGAAAACATTTCTGTGGCCAACAAACATATGAAAAAATGCTCATCATCACTGGTCATTAGAGAAATGCAAATCAAAACCATGATGAGATACCAGCTCATGCCAGTTAGAATGGTGATTATTAAAGTCAGGAAACAGATGCTGGGGAGGCTGGGGAGAAATAGGATGCTTTTACACTGTTTGTGGGAGTTTAGTTCATTTGTTGTGGAAGACAGTGTGGCAATTCCTCAAGGGTCTAGAACCAGAAATACTAGTTGACACAGCAATCCCATTACTGGATATATAACCGAAGGATTATAAATTATTCTACTATAAAGACACATGCACACGTATGTTTATTGCAACACTGTTCACAGAAGCAAAGACTTGGAACCAACTCAAATGCCCATCAATGATAGACTCAATAAAGAAAATGAGGCACATATATGCCATGGAATTCTATGCAACCATAAAAAAGAATGTGTTCATGTCCTTTGCAGGGACATGGATGAAACTGGAAGCCATCATTCTCAGCAAACTAATACAGGAACAGAAAAGCAAACACTGCATGTTCTCAATCATAAGTGGGAGTTGAACAATGAGAACAAATGGAAACAAGGAGGGGAACATCACGTACTGGGGCCTGATGAGGGGTTGGAGGCAAGCGGAGGGAGAGCATTAGGACAAATACCTAATGCATGTGGGGCTTAAAACCTAGATGACAGGTTGACAGGTGCAGAAAACCACCATGGCACATACCTGTGTAACAAACCTGCACCCTGCACGTTCTGCACGTGTATCCTAGAACTTGAAGAAAGAAAGGAAGGAAGGAAGGAAGGAAGGAAGGAAGGAAAGAAGGAAGGAAGGAGAGAAAGAAAGAAAGAGAAAGAAAGAAAGAGAAAGAGAAAGAAAGGAAGGAAGAAGGAAGGAAGGAAGGAGAGAAAGAAAGAGAAAGAAAGGAAGAGAAAGAAAGGAAGGAAAGAAGAAGGAAGGAAGGAGAGAAAGGAAGGAGAGAAAGAAGAGAGAAAGAAAGAAAGAAAGAAACCAGTCAACATAAGGACATTTTCAAAGAACCAAATGTTATAAGCTACCAATTTGTGATGAGAGAAAAGAGTATCAAAATCCTTTAAAACCCTTGTCTTCTCAACACAGGTAAGTTATGCACAGTTTGGTTTGTTTGTTTGTTTGTTTTTACATGAACCATTGTTGAACAAGTTTGCAATCTTTGCAGCAGTCCATATTTTTAGTTTCAATATAATTCCTTTTTTATATGAGCAAATTTTTCTCCATTTTATAAAGTTTTCAAGGATTTACAAATTTTGAAGTCTTCGTATACTAATTATTCTTCTATAATAGCATAAAAAAAAAGTCATTCACATGGGAAAAACTGGAACTCTTAATCCTAGATCGAGTCACATGTGTGGTAGCTGATTTACTCCTGCTTCTCTCTTCTCACTAATCAAAACTGATTATTAGTCATTCCTTGAGACTTTCATAGCCAGAGGCTGCTGAACCAATCTTGATAGATGTTCTTTATACTCTGTACCTTATGCATTCTTCAAGAAAGGCAGAACATGTTAGAAAATAGTAAATGACAAGTTTTCAATTAATGCATTCTAAAACATTCAGAAATGAAATGCTGCTTGTTGCATGATGATAAAATCAATTCTCATGCTAGAATAATCATAATTTTCATACAGTGGTAGAAAATATTCAGAAGCAATGGGATTAAAATAAGGGATAGGTATCAAAGCTATCTATAGATTCAATACGCTCTCCATTAAAATCCCAATACCATTTCTTACAGAAATATAAAACACAATTGTAGGCCAGGCTTGGTGGCAGGTGTGTGTAATCCCAGCTACTCGGGAGACTGAGGCAGGAGAATTGCTGGAACCCGGGGACGCAGAAGTTGCAGTGAACTGAAATTATGCCACTGCACTCCAGCCTGGGCAACAGAGCCAGACTCCATCTCAAAATAAATAAATAAACAAACAAAAAAAAACAGTAAAAACTAAAACAGAATTCTAAATTCACATGGAACCCTAAAAGGCCCTGAATAGTCAAAAACATTTTGAGAAGAAGAGAAAGCTCAAGACATCACAATTCCTGATTTCAAAATACATTGCAAAGCTATAGTAATTAAAGCAGTATATGGCCAGGGATGGTGGGTTGGCCAGGCGCACTGGCTCACACCTATAATCACAGTACTTTAGGAAGCCAAGGCGAGCGGATCACCTGAGGAAGTCAGAATTTTGAGACCAGCCTGCCCAACATGGGGAAACTCCATCTCTACTAAAAATACAGAAATTAGCTGGGCATGTAAGGTATGCCCGTAGTCCCAGCTACTTGGGACACTGAGGCAAGAGAATCACTTGAACCCAGGAGGCTGAGGTTGCAGTGAGCTGAGATTGCATCACTACACTCCAGTCTGGGTGGCAGAGTAAGACACCATCTCAAAAAATAAAAAACAAAGTAGTATAGTACTGGCATAAAGACAGACATATAGAGCAATGGAACCAAATAGAGATCCCAGAAATAAATCTGTACATACATATATACAACTGATCTTCAACAAGGGTGCCAAGAATACTCAGTGGGGGAAAGATAGTCTCTTCAACAAATAGTATTGGGAAAACTGGATCTCCACATGCAAAAATTGTATCCTTATCTTACACTATACACAAAAGTCAACTATAAATGGATTAAATATTTCAATGTAAGACCTGAAACTATAAAACTTTTGGAAAAAAAATAGAGGAAAAGCTTCATGATATTGATCTTGGCAATGTTTTCATGGATATGACCCCAAAACTACAGGCAACAAAATTAAAGATAGACAAATGGGACTACGTCAAACTAAAAAGCTTCTACATAGCAAAGCAAACAATCAACAGAGTGAAAAGGCAGTCCACAGAACAAGAGAAAATATTTGCAAACATATACCTCATATACCTGTTACAGGGTTAATTTTCAAAATATATAAGAAACTCTTACAATGCAATAGCAAAAAAATTAAAAAGACTGATAACCCAATTAAAAATAAGCAGAGCACTTAAATAGGCATTCTAAAGAAGACATAAAAATGGCCTACAGAAATATATTCAAGGTAGTAATCATCAGAGAAATGTAAATGAAAACCGCAATGAGATATCACCTCATACCTGTTAGGATAGCTATTATTAAAGAAAAACAAGAGAAATGTTAGCAGGGATGTGGAGAAATTGAAACCTTGTACACTATAGGTGAAAAATCAAAATGGTTCAGCTGCACCTAGCATGGTGGCATATGCCTGTAGTCCCAGATGCTTGAGAAGCTGGGCCAAGAGGAGTGCTTGAGCCCAGAAGTTCAAGGCTGCGGTGAGCTCTGATGGCAGCACTGTACTCTAACCTGGGTGACAGAGCAAAACCATGTTGAAAAGAAAAGAAAAGCAAGAAGAAAAGAGGGAGGGGGAGAGGAGAGGAGAATGGAAGAAGAGGAGATGAGGGGAGAAAAGATGGAAGGGAAGGGAAAAGAAAACGGTACATTGAAAGGATGGAGGAAATTGAAAAGAAAATAAGCAGAGGACAGTAGAAATAGCTTGGAAGAGAGCACATTTCTCAACTGTCATAATGAGAAGTCAATAAATAACGTCCAAAATTGAGAAATCAAGAAATAAAAGTGTAATTGATATGTTTAGAAAAACCACTGAAAGTGATTCCTTCTAGGAAGAGAGACTAGGAAATGGGGAAAGGTGATGTCAAGAGATTCCTGTATTTATAAGCCTTTACAGATGATTTGATTTCTTTGAATCATATAAATATATTGCTTTAATTAAAAATTAATTTCTTTATTAGGAAAAAAGTATATATTGTATGTATTATAACAGGAGTAGGAAAACGTTCTTAGGTTCTTGAAGTCTTACATTGCCTGGTGCAGCACATAGATGAGAAAGCCAAGATGAGATATTTAGAGTTTCTAATAATTGCTCTGCCTCTATAGTGTCTATTGCTACCATCCTAATGCTCAAACCTAAAATCTAGGAATCAAGTTATATTCCTCTCCTTTCCTTTATCTTTCACAGCTAGTCCATTTCTGAGTTATCAAAATTTCTGCAAAATATCTCTTGTATTCATCTTTCTTCCCTGTATCCCTCCTGCTACTGCCTTAATTTATTACCTATCTTTTCTCCAAATGTCTACAACATTCTCCTAGGTCTCCTATTTTTCCAGTCAACTTCTCATTCTCCATGTGTAGCCAGAGTGATTTTTATAAAAATGCAACCAGTTTTATTTCCCAGTTCAAGGTTCATAAATTGCTTCCTACTTCCTATTTGTCAAAGTATAAAATAAACTCCTTTATATGGTTCTTAGTTTATTTTCTGCTGCTATAACAGAGTACCAGAGACTGGGTTATTTATGAAGAATAGTTTATTCTGGCTTATGGTTCTGGAGGCTAGGAAGTCCAAGGATATGACACCGGCATAAGGCAAGAGTCATCCTGTAATGGAAGGTATTACATGGCAACCTATCAAGAGAGACAGAGAGAGAAAATGGGGCCAAACTCATGCTTTTTATCAGGAACCCACTCCCAAGTTAAATAATTCCCCTCCTGAGATAACAGCATTAATCCGTTCATGAAGGCAGAATTCTCATGACCTAATCAATTCTTAAATGTCCCTTCTCTCAACACTCCTGCATGATTCAGTTTCCAACACATAGATGTTTGTGGGACACATTTAATCTGCAACATATGGCTTGCAGAATCTAGATTCTTTATATCAGTCCAACTTCATCTTCCATTAATACCCCTTGAGTTTTACATACACCAGCATTTCCCAGAAAATCCAGATCTTCTCATATCTTTATGCCTTTAATTTTTCATTTCCTTCTTATCTTAGAAGTAAACTCCTACCTCCTCTGCAAAGAGAAGGTTCTCCCAAGCATTTGTAGGGACTACAACCAATGTATGACTCAAAGGCCCCCATTAGAGTTCTTCACATATTGTATTGAAAGTGTTTGTTTTCATGTATGTCTCCCTTGCAAGATTGTAAGATGCCTGAGAAAAGTGACCATGGATTTTATCTTCCCAGTATCCCTACCCTCTCACACATAGAGAATTTGCCACCAAAACTGATCAAATAAATGAATCCAAAAGAGGACCTTTACATTACCATGAAGCACAACTGTAGAATCAATAAACAGGAAAAGCAGAATTGAAATAGAAAATAATTTTATTCTCAGAGCTCAGTAAGATTGTAGTAATCAAAGTAATAACAGCTTACCAGGAATTAGTCACTAGTCAGCCATTGCTCTAAGCATATTATACATATAAACCTGACAACTACCCTAAGAGAAGATTATATTTTTATTTCATTTACTTATGAGAAAACTGAAACACAAATAGGCTAGGAAAAGTGCCCATGGTAACTGCTAGCAAGTGGCAATGCCCAATAAACATAAATGTTTGGTCACTTACCAATTGTAATAGTCCATTGTCACACTGCTATAAACAACTGTCTAAGACTTGGTAATTTATGAAGAAAAGAGGTTTAAATGACTCATGGTTCCACAGACTGTACAGAAAGCATAGTTGGGGGAGGCCTCAGGAAAATTACAATCATGGGAGAAGAAAGAAGTAGAAGCAACTACCTTCTTCACATGGAGGAGTGGAAAAGGGGGAGCAAAGAGGGAAGTGCTATCAAACAACCAGATCTCATGAGAGTTCTATCATGAGAAAAGCAAGGGAGAAGTTCATCCCCAAGATTCAATCACCTCCCACAAGGCCCCTCCTCCCACACTGAGTTCAACACGATATTTGGGTTGGGACACAGAGCAAAACCATATCACCAGTGATTCCTAGTTTTACTTCAATGCTCATATGAAGTGCTAAAAATTCCAACCTATCTTATATGTGATACAATGCATTGAATTATTGAGTCATACAGTAACTACTATTTTGCATTTGGTCAACTTTCACATTCATACCCCAAATCTTTGGAACTGTTCCCCTAGTACTCCTAAAAGATTCTAAAGCTACCATTCCACTGGGGGCTGCTTCTTTCATTCTTTTTTCTAAAATATGTACCTTTCAGCAAGGTGACTAATCGTATTCTCGAAGGTGCTCCTAACATGAACACAAACTAGGCTGATCCTTCCCTTGAAAACTCCAAACTGACCAAGACCAAAGAGAGGAAGATGTGTAAACAGAGTCTGGTATACACTTAAGGAAAATAAAAAGCTCAAAGACAAGAGTTCGTCCCGTTGAACATGTCAATTCCTATTTCCACATGCTTCAAAACCCTAGACCTTCAATGGGAGTTCAAAGTCCTCAGAATGATGCAAAGCTGGGCACTGTGGCTCTGTCTAGTTGCTTATGTTTTCTCTGTCTGACCTGGCTTGTTTTAGGTAGATGAACTTTGAACTTGCAAATGAATAAGTTTTAGTTTAATGACTAAACAAATGTTTTGCTTGTCTTTGGTTAGGTATACCATTATTTATGCCTTAATTAGTGTCAGAGCAATTTAGTATCTGTACATGTAATAATATACGCTGACTGCCTCAAGCATTTTTTCTGCATTGTGCACATCTTTAGAACATAAGACATTATTTATAAATTCACAAAGGAAGTGTGAAGCAACAAAGCTCACCATTGTCAAAAACTCTCACATTCATATCAACTTAAATATTTCTTACTCCTTGGAAAAAAATCAATGGAAGTTATTCACATATGTTAAAGAATCATCTCAAAAAACTACTTTTTCTATAAATAAATACATTTTGTATAAGTAAGCCAAATGTACATAATGTAATTTAGCTACACTTGGCATCCTAAAAACACTTGGGAGAGTATTCACTAAATCATTCACTAAATGCTATAATATTCTGTCACTGTATCATAATATTTTATATGCGAAATATGCCCTTCCTAAAGTGGGCCTAAAAACAGTCATTTCTGAGACGTTTATCTGGAATATAAATGTGTTAATGCACT
Organism: Ateles fusciceps; assembly: GCA_036589455.1. Taxonomy (NCBI): domain Eukaryota; kingdom Metazoa; phylum Chordata; class Mammalia; order Primates; family Atelidae; genus Ateles; species Ateles fusciceps. The sequence goes on along the minus strand of JAZHEH010001266.1, from coordinate 6,491,268 downwards.
ACAGGGTAAAACACTGGAGTGCCTAGAATTTCCACTGAGCCCCAGAAATTGATTAAAAGATAAATGTTTCATTGCTTTTAATGGGATATTCAAAGTAGTTAGCATCCAAATATTAAAGTGCTCATAAAATTTTTTTGCAAATCCCCATCCCTTGATGGGTTACCCTTTGTTTAGTTGGAATTAAAATGGAACATTGTCTTTGTCATGCAAGGAAAGCAAGACAATATTGGCCAAGAGAAAAAAGATAGCCTTAGTCAACCTGCTGAGATCACATCAAGCTTTATCATTTTACAATTCAAGAAACAAACAAGTGCTTATCTTTCTAAGAAGATAACAAAAGTTAACTGCCTCAAAAATGAATAAAATTCACAAAATAGACATTATAAATATTGCACAATGATAATAAAAATAATAATGTTCTCATACCCAAAGAAAATTCAGGTCTTATTGCAATGATGTCTTGAATTTGAAAATATCTAGACAATTCACTCATACAATCTCATTGCATAACTCTTAGTTTCCTTAATGTGGCCCCTCAGCCCTGGCTGGACTTGCCCTATGCTTTCAAACAGACGAAAAGGAAGCATAAACAACAAAGAAAGAAAAAATAATTGCATAATCACTTCAGGAAGTTTTGTAGTAAAAAACCTAGGCTCAAAATAATTTAAAGTATAAACTAAATAAAAAGTTTAATACGCAAAGTGAAGGTTAAGACTAAGATTCCACACTGAAGCCATGCCAGACTAGAAAATAAAAAGAAATGATTAATTCTTTAAAAAACTGCTTAATATTACTTAAAACAAATTTCTGGTTATTGTATAAATTAGAATAATAAAAAGATTTTGCAGTTAAATATTTTAGAACCTGGGTATAAGCACTATACACAGAATAATCCAAAATTCATCATTCCTTTAAATTATTAGAAGAATTTTTTAATGTTTAAAATAAAGTAATCATAAAACTGGAAACAAAAATCAACCCTCTCCTCTCTTCACATTGGAATTTTTAAATTTGCAAGTAGTTACAGTAGAAATGTTTCATGTTAGAAAAGTTTATAATTAGTCTTGCAAGAAAAAGTCAATGACTGCAGCTTTCTTGAATTATTTTTTGTGCAAAAATAAGGTATTTTTTCTACCAAATCTCTAAGACAGTAACACAATTAAAGCAGTTCAACAATTATAAATGTTTGCTTACAGTACAGTCTACCTGTGTAATCTCTTCTCTATCACTTTTTAAGACAGAAATGATTAAATTAAATCTTTGGGCTGAAGAGTTTGCTAAAATAAAAACAGAAATTATAACCATTTACAAAATGAAAAAAATAGATACTGAAATCTTACAGCATCTTCTCCACTTAATAAAACTGTCTAGTAAACATTATTCATTGACTTTTATTAGGACAATGCAGTTTTTAAAACTGATTATTTTTAACAAATAATAACAATAAAGAAAAACATTTGGTATCTCTTACAGCAGAGTAAGAAGGTACCATGTAACACTTTGTCATCTTGAAACTAAAATTATGTGGAGAGTTTTGGTATAAAACACAACTAATAGAAATTTAAAGACAGTACAAATAGTACAAATTGGGTATAACTGACCACAAACCATCACGTATGTACTGGCTATAGACAACAACAAAAACAACCCTTAAAAAAAAAAAAAGTTGGTTTTTTTTTTCTTTCTTTATTCCAGTCAGTACAGTAAAATGCACCAGAATTCAACATTCACTATGTAGCTTAAGATAAAATATCTATGTGCAACTCCAAAGTGATACCTCACTGTTAGAAGCTTAAATTATAAGTGCAGGAAATATCAATTCAAATAAAGAGAAACTATAAGTCAGTATTATCATGGAATCATACACAGGATCCTATCCAGAAATAATTACACTCAGCCTTCTGCAGCATGCACACCCTGGAAGCCTGCATATGTTGGCTTCTCAGCAGCCTGACAGCAGGCAGTTTCCAATTGCATGGAGAAGTGGAGAGAGCTCATGTTAATGAGATTCTCCTTCTGCATTTCTCTACCTCACATACTGCATCCTCTAGCATGGGAAAATCACTTTCCTACTAAGACAGAGAAAGCAAGAGATCCTAATGGGCCTTCAGTTCACTTACATTTTTTTTCTACCATTAGTGTTTTAAAGGCATTTATGTTCCTCCTGAACACTAGAAGAAATCTTTTTCTTTGCTTGGCTTCTAAGATAGGGTGCTTTGTAGTATCCCTTCCCTCACTTCCATTCTTATATAACTTAAAGTGGCCACTTCATTCCATTTGCTCTTTTTACTTCCAAGTTGAGCCATGTTTCAGAAGGACATGACAGGAAAAATAGTAATAAGGGACAAATGAGAACGCTTCTTAGTTCTTTCATCAATTTGATAGTGAACATTGTCCCATCAGCATCATTACGAGGACAATAGTTTCATGAGAGGAATATTTTAGTAAAAGAAAACATTAGAACCCTCTTATAAACACTGACCAAGCTAAGATTACCCTACTAGAGAATATATGGCCGAGAGTACACGTAATGCTAAGGAGACCTGTGAAAGTAGGAATGGTCCTATTTTTAGGACAGCTTCATTTAACATTCACTCTGACCTTTATTGGAATGTGTCATATTTAATTTAAACTACATATGAAGCTCTTCACATTCCAAACCGAAGTAAACTATTAGATTTTCTTTCCTTTTCCTGGTTCTCATCTAAAAGTTTTCCCAATAGTGAATAAGCAGTTCCTTTTTGCATTTTGAAAAAAAGAATAATAATGAAGCAATGCAGTTTACCAATTCCTCAAAATTGCTTCCGTTATTTTACAAATGACATCACTGCAAATTATGTTTTCATAATCTACCAAATTCTTCTTTACTTATTTTATTACCTATGCCTCAAAGTTATTGCCACCTCGGACCAATCTAAACAATTCATCTCCTACTTTGGTATTTACACTCTTCCAGTAATCATACATGGTTTTCTTGTCTCTCCTCCCCACTCTGCTGCTCATCTAGTTTGGGTAAGCAATACATAATTGGTTCTTTTAATTCATCCTCATAAGTCAATCGCACCAGCCCGTTAATCATTTTTGTTGTGCTTCTCTGAAATCTGTCCAATTTGTCAACATCCTTGTGGTGCTGGGACATTCAGGACTGCATGCAGGATTCTGGTACTGCCTCGTCAATGCTTTATATAGAAAAAAAAAGATGATTACCTCTCTTGTTCTCTTGGTGAGAAGTCTCTGGGCATGCAGCTTTAAAAGCATAAAAGATTTTTTTGCTACAAATATGGCAAAATATTATTTGCTATAAATATAGCAGAATATTTCCAGCTAAATTTTTCTCTAGCCTTCATTCCAAGCATTAGCATTTTACAAATATTTCTCTTGAACTCATACTTTGTATTTCAAATTTGTGCTGAGATGTGCATGAGATATATTTGCTTTCATCTTTCTCAGCTGAGAAATGCTTTACTTTTTCCATGTATGCCTGACCTCTCTTTGTGCCACTGTATTTCTCCAGCGTCACCAAGATCTCAATTCAGTACCATTTGTGAATGCAATTAATATGATCTTTACCCATTATAAGGGTTATTAATAATAACTTTAAATAAAAACCTTATAACAGCACCCCCACTGAATCACTCCACACAAGTCAGCTTATTACAGAATAACAGTTCATTTTATTTATGGTCTCTCAACCAATTTTCAGCACATGTGATGGTGCCCATGTTAATCTGAGTAAGATTTCAAATAAGGTTTTGTGAAACTGTATCACAGGTTTCATGTTCCTTTTAGTCACCAGTTTTGATCAAAATGTTGTTAAGTTTGACTGCTGTGGTTCAGTCTTCAATTTTGGAAGTTACTGTTATTAGTTAGAGGAAAAAATATGATTCAGCTATTCATAGTACCAGAAGATTGATTTCTCTAAGTAAAAGCCATAGGAATACAGACTTTTAAAAATAATAAGCATTCATTGTAAAATCATATACGTTTAATAATATGCCTAGTTTCCATATTTATGATCCTGTTTCACTAAGTTATCATCAAAATTTATGAATATGTCCACATAATGCAAGTATTTGTATTCAAGTTACAGAAAGGGAAAAAAGTGCTTATTTACAGCTTCTCGTTTATAGTACCTTGCCTTTCTCTCATACATTGCTACTTGCAATCTAATGAATGATGCATTTCTCACCCACACCAACTTTCCTATAATCATCAAATTCCATAACTGTTTTACATGATACTACATTGGAATGCTTATTTTGAATACATGTTAAGGGAAATTAACTCAAGGAAAGACAAGCACTTGATTTTCTTTTTCTTGCTTTTGAGTTAAGTACAGACAAGAAATGTAATGAATGAATCAACAGTACATATTTTGATGAAAGCAATGTTGAGCATACAAAACACTGCACATTCAAGAAAAGCCTTGCATTTTTCCTAACTCATAACATTGAAAATGAGATTCACAATCTTGTTAGTGTCAGACTATAATCATTCACATTGCTCTACAAATCAAAATAATATTTTTAAAAGAGCAGCACTGCACTTTCAACGTAAAGTTATGTTGTTCTGTGTTTTATGAATGAAATGTTGCTCAAGAAGATCCTCAAAGGGATGGGAGAGACATGGAGGCTTTGTTAGTCAAGAAGAGAACATGGGAAGGTACTCTTAGATAGTGCATGCAAGTTGGTCTCTTGATACCATTTGAATTGCAAGAAGCATCATTAAATACTTCTGCTTACTGAAAGTAAAGCTATGCTCTCCTAGTCAAACCCCAGGCCACAACTGCTACGTGTGTCATGGAGGCGATGTGTTACTCTCCAGGGACAAGGTACAAAGAAAAGTGCACATAAAACTTCCGCTCCAAAGGAAAAGAGCCCTGACACCCTGCACAAAGAAAGTTGCCCCTCTGTCCTCCCACCTGGAGGTATAGTGCTGTCCTGGCATGTGACAAGTGGAGATTAAAAACAGGAGAAATATCTGGGACAAAAAAATGTCAACGCCTTAGAGTCAGTTACAGTCTTAAAGAGAGTAACATTTAAAGGGAAGCCACATTATTAGTAACAAGGGCTTTAAAGAGGGAAAAGGTAATTAGCAACATATTAATTCTGAATTATGAAACTTTCAGCCAAATCTATCATTAGTCAAGTTTAAATAGAAACTAGAACAGACTGTATAGCATTCAGTTTTATCACAAAGGTAAAAACATGAGAGCAAAAGCTTTTCAATCAAAATTGTTGCCTTTTCTAATACTCAAAAAAAAAGTAGCACGGTAGTCATAAATTTGAAAAATCCTTCACCAAAGATTAGTTTGGAACTCACTTATTGAATTCAACCTAGAGAATTAATATAGAAGATGATGCAAAAGGAGATGACCATAGTATCAAACATATATCCTCTTCAGTGAGTGCTATTGACATCTGATTCTACATATACTTAGGTATGTGTTTTTTACATTATATTTACCCCAAGGCCACCTGGATTTTCAGTTCAATTGGCAATTCTTTACTAGGGACCCTTTTATCCCTTCCAAATATAAATTAAGGACAAAGTTAAATGCTGCTCAGACTAATTTTTAAAACCTATATTCATTATACTAGATTCTGGTGCACAAATTCCTGGGCTTCAGAGAGCATAATCATTCCAGAGAATTGCTTTGCTTTATTTACTAACCCAGGACCATAGCAAGATGGGGATATGTAACATGTATCGAATATATTTTATCATTTATTGCTTCTTTTAAAATCAAAAATATTTTTTTGTGAATTCCTCTTTTATGCTTATAATATGAAAATCAATCATAACCTAATTCATTAAAATATGATTTGCATAAGTAACAAGCAAATCATTCATCCAATAAGCAGACTTGGAGACCCCAAATATAAACACCGAAAGCTGCATTTTAGTAAGAAAATATGCACTATTGGGGAAAAAAATGCAAGACAGACAGAGCAGTGCACCATACATAAAATGTCAAACATGTCAAAACACTCATGAATACCAACATCTCCCACCACACCACGACCAATTTTAAAGGTTATTTAGGGCTCACACATCTGCAAGTGCAGATTTTACAGCAGCAGACTTTATTTTTCTCAGATATATTAAAAATAAGTCACTGATGTGTCAAATGTTTTCTGTGTCATTTCCACACATGTGGCCCATGTAGAAAATTCTGCCCAGCATTTCTGAGAGCAGGACAATTACACAGAACACAGACTCCTGGCACCGAATAGATTCATTATGGATTTGTTAGAAGCTTGTTTTTAACTGTATCAATTCAGTATGCAGGGAGGATAATTAGTCAAAAGACCAAGAAAGCAAATGTAGCTATTTCATTCCTCAAAAATAGAAACCCCTGTTAGGGTCTCCATAATTCAACTTTTCAGAACTTCATTTCAGAAAGACACTTTCAGAACATGTCACAAGAGCTTCCTTGTCCCTAAATCACTGATTATGAATTATTTCTGGGTAACTGCAGACAAGTTAAGTCTTATAAAACAAGAAGCATAACACATGCAGAACATACTTATCCTACTTCCAGCCCTCAGATAAGTGAAGCTTAAATTAAATGTCAAAGATGAACAAGATCTATTGTATAAGCAAATAGCTGACCTAAATCCACTATATTTTGTTTGTCAAGTGTGTATATTCTAATAAATTTTATAATATAATAAGACTATATTTCCCACCCTTGACCACACCAAGTTAGATGCAGACAGTCTTCTGAATAAATATTACTCTCTGCTTGACTGTCTATGCAAAATCTATTTATACCATTTGTTAGACTGTGAGAGTTGCTCTTAAGAAAATGTTACTAACAGCTAAACATTGTCTACCACAAACACAGAAGAAGTAGAAGAAAGAATAAAAGGTTCGTGAATAGCCAGCTTTTCATTTTTACCAAGTGGCCTGCTCAGGACTGTGAACTAACTAATATGCAATTTGGTTTTCCTGATAGGAAACCTAGAAGCTTGCTGAAAACTCAAATGATTAATATAAGGAAATTCAAACAGCTTGAGGACCAAAAACAGTTTTGTTTTTTACTACCTTTAATATGACTTTCTCAATGACATAAACACATGCAGCAATCTACTCTTTTCTTGGGCAGCAAAGCAAGCAACTCAGAATTCCATTGCCCATAAACTACAAAAGCAATGAAAATCAGTTCTTCTTTAAAATTTCAGTGAGAAGAACATTATGCTATTATCACTACCCCATTGTGTTTCATGTCAATGCTCCCCCCAGAAGTCTGAACATGCCTGGAGCAACATCCTCAACTCTCAGCAGGTGAGAAAATCTTTAGTTAGTTTCTGCAGAAGCAGAAAGGTACAATCCTTCTTGGACAGGTAGTGCTAAAGCAAGACACTTGGAAGTTCACGTCCTGGCTCTCAGTTCGAATTCCAACTCTTCCATGTACTTACCAACGAAGATACTAAACAATACCTCTGAACCTCATCTCTTCATTTGTAAAATGGAAATGACAGTGCCAACCTCATATGTCGGAGTTGAGAGGATTATATGATATGAAAGCTAGCTTTGCACCATGTAGTAGACAGAATTATTGTAATGGAGGAACATCAGAAACCACAGGACGTGTCCTCTGTCTGCCACCTGATTCTGCCTTTCACAGGCCCAAATCTTTGAAGGAGTCCATGTTGCCCCTGACTAAAGATTGAAGCACCTCTTAGGAAACAAGCTCTCTGACTAGAATGGAATGATAGGAAATGCAAGTTTCCATGCCAATGATTTTGTTCCTTTTAACTCCTTTATGACATACCTTGAAACATTTGTGTGGTCCTCATTACCCCCAGAGCTTCCCACACTTAGACTCACACTCTCCTAACATAGTCCTGCTATGGCCTCCATAACCAACTTTCACATTATACCAGCCTGCCCAACATCCAGCATCCTCCACGTGCCCTTTTGATTCACTTCCATTGATCTCTTCTTACTTTTAAACTCATTCACATTATTGTTGGCACCCTGGCCATTTTAGTCCTCTTCTTCTCATCTCTGCCTTCAACTCTAGGACTCTGATTATATAAATCCTCTAAATTGCCTCCTCCTTTTCCAACTTATCAGTTGCTGCTCACCTGATCATTCACAGTATGGTTCATTACCTTTATCCATCCCTGTCTCTACCCATTTCCCCCAAAACTTTTGCTTTCTTTCCCCTGTTTGGCAATAGCATATAAATGAGAGGGCCTGTGACATGGACAATGGGACATTCACTACCTTCCCTTGTCTCTAGCTTTCTCTATGCCTTTTTTGCTGTTCACTCTCTTCCCACATACCTGGTTGCTAAGGAAGATGGAAAGGGGGTGGCTACATGTGTTTATGTGCTTGTTCCCCTGATCCTTCCTCATGACACCCAGCTGGCTCCAAGCAGATAACAGGCCAGAGGATAAAGAGATACAGAAGTCCATTAAAGTGGTGACCAAAAACGAACAAACCAAACTGAAGAAAGAGGACTGGCCAGAAAACCACAATGCTAGGCTGGAAGTGGTGGCTCATGCTTGTAATCCCAGCACTTTGGGAGGCCTAGGCAGGCGGATCACTTGAGGTCAGGGGTTCAAGACCATCCTGGCCAACATGGTGAAACCCCATCTCTTAAAAATACAAAAAAAAAAAAAAAAGCCAGCTGGGATGTGCACTGCTGTCCAGGAGAGAGAGATTACAGTGAGCTGAGAACACACCACTGCACTCCAGCCTGGACAACAGAGCGACAGAAGGAAGACTCCATCTAAAAAGAAAAGAAAAGAAAAGAAAAGAAAAACACAGTGCTGAGATTCCCTTATTAGTATCTCTCAATAAAGGCAGCCCTTTTCCTCACTTTCTGCACAATGTGGTCCTCAGTAGGGACACTATCAATCTTTTTAACTGAGACCCCCCTCTCATAAATGTAGTCCATAGTGTCAGCCAAGAAACGTTGCAGCAAACAATGCTTAGGCTTCTTAAACTTTTGCTATCCTACAAAGCCCTCATAATTTCTATTCTGGTATTCTTTTATTTCTTTGGAGGAAAATTCTGATGACAATACAATATAATATCTTTGTAAACCACGAATGGGTCAGGACCCTCAGTTTGAAAAACACTGGCCTACTTGCAGCTTATTGATGAGGAGTCCTCTCTGTCCTTACCCTTCTCAAAATCCCAATTTAATTTGAGTTTGTCAAAACAATCCTCTCCTCCAAGCTTCCAGAGCCAGGAAATCATGGTAGATTCAATCCCTCTGGGAGTCCCTCTAGTATCCGATGAAAGACTTCTCACACTCGCAGCAGCCGCCCTCTACTGTACCAGGGACGTCTCTAGCAGGAACTTGGGCACTGTATTTGTTATAAGGGGTGACACATGTCCTGGAAATCCTAATTTATCTAAACACAGGTTGAGAAATAGGAGTGAGAAAGATTAAGTGTGGGAAGAAGAAATGAGAACAGCGTTGAAGCTGAGCTCTCCTAGGATCCAGGTGCTGGCTCGGCGCTGTGTCCAGTTAAACTGAGCGCGACAGAGTTCAGCCAAGTCGAGAAGAGGGCAGCGAGCGGCCCGCAGTCAGCGTCTTGCAGAGAGGAAAGAGAGCTCTCCCAGCCGCGGGAAGATTAGCGTACTGGCGGCCCCAAGGCCCCTACAGGTGCAGCAGTGATCTGGCCACTTGATGCTCGCTCCAGCGCTCTCAGGCCTAGGGCTCATTACACACGTTGGGAGGAGACCTGAAAGCGGGGCGGGGACGCGCAATCTATCTTCAGAGGTTTGGGTCGTGAGCACACGTGTGGAGCATGCTTGTGGCACGGGTGTGTGGGCCCTTCTCCTAGACCTCCACGAGGTGCCAACACACCTCTGCCCCGCCCCTTTATGCGCTCTCACCGCTAGAAAAAGAGTTTTCCCCAGTGTCGCGTGGGAGGTCGCCCCAGCCCAGCTCAACGCTCAAACAGACCAGAGACTGACCCGGAATCGTTGGGTACCAGGAGATGCGCTCGGCCGCCTGTGCTCGCACCCTGGCGCACCAGACCCGACCTAGAGGCTACGGATGCCTGTTGCTACCTTCGCCCTGAGGGTGGGGGGCGGAGGATGTGGAACAGCTGGGAAGACGCGGGGAGCAGCTGGGGAGGAAAGGGAGGGACACGCAGGAAACAAAGTTCACCCAAGTGAATGCGTCCTAATTGCTCCAGGGCTCTCTCGGCGAAGCCTACGACTGCAAACCGCGAAGTCAAACTCTACGTCTCCAAAAGGCAGTGGCCAAAGGAGGAGGGCTTGAGTCTCCACTTTTGCCCCAGGGCGGACCGCGGACTCGAGTCCTCTCCAGTAGTTTTGGAGCCTCCAAATCAGATTACGACAGGAGGAGGAACGTTGAGGGTGACTGATAAGAAGGCGTGGGGGGTGGGGAGTACGTGGCAAGAACCCCGCTTTCCTGAGTTCTCCTGCTACTGTCTGCAGGGCCAGGAGCGCACGTCGCGACTAGGAACCAAGATTGCGGCTCTCTTCGAGCGCCCCCAGCGCGGGATGGGGCCTTGCTTTCCTGCTCCGGGACCGCTCCACCGGGCCACTCCGACGGAAGCTGGACTTCCGCTAAGGAAAGGCAAAGTCAAAGTCCGAGGAAAGATCTTTCTTGCGGCGCTATCGCTCCTAATGGTCCCAGGGAACATACTAAAGAAAAATGACTTTAAATGACAGTCTTGCTATCCTGAATAGTTATGTGCAATATTTTGGTTTCTAGCAAAACGTAAAAGCAAAATGGGGGATTTCTATATGTTTATTTTATTAAAAACGAATTTTAAAAAAATGATGACCTGTTTGGAATTCATATCTTGCTTTACCAGCAAAGTCAGCCAGTATCGACTGGACACAATAAATGCAGGAGTGCGAAATGTGTTTTCTCCGGTTCGAGTTCTGCCGGATGCGCCGATCTAAGCAGAACCTAAGCAGAACCTTTCCCGAAGACTTGCAATTGGGTGCGCTCGTGTGTGTGTGTGTGTGTGTGTCTCGTGGCTGAACCCTTTGGGGAAGAAGGGTTAACTGGGCGTTGGCTGAGACACCAAACCCCCTTCCTCCTCCCTGGAACTCCAAAATTGAATCAGTCCGGGCCCGCAGGTGCCTGGGAAGCTTGAACTCCTGAGAAATTCGGGGTGCGCCCACAAAGCAAGAAGCGTTCCTATTCTGACAGCGGGGCCAGTGGGGCGGGGGGGGGGGGGGGGCCTTAAAATCTCCTTTGGAAAAGAATGTATGAGACACTCACTCCCTGATCTCTATTCAATCGTCAAAATAATACTGAGAAAAAGTTTTTAAATCTCCAAGAATAGATACTCTCCTTTCCCCTTCCACATTGAGGAAACCTGTCTCCGTTTTTGACCTGGATTTGAGAGCATCTCGCCTTGAGACAAGCGCCTCTGCCACCGAGAGAGGCGAGGCCAAGGCGGAGAGCCCCCCAGGCTTTACTCTCCGCAGCCACCTCGGCGCTGCCGCGAGGCGGATACAAAAGGAAACGGACGAGCGTGCGAAGCCAGACGGGGAGCTGGTGGCGCGAAGACGTGCAACACGCGCGATGCCTGGAAGTACTCTGGTGTCACTCCCTCTCCCTCATATAGGACCTGGCGAGATGGAAATGTATCCTGTACTGGAAAACTCTGTGATCAAAATATTACAATGAAATAAAACTTTTCCCTCACAGATCTGTTTGTATATTGGAAGCACTTCTGCAATGCCGACTCCTAGGTTTAAAATACAATTAGACAACTGGATATTCTCGTTGACGCACTGACACCGAGAAAACCAAGAGATTCTCAAGGCAAAGTGAAATTGAACCTTCAAATGACATTTTTAAGTTTGCAAGAATATCTGTATCTCCTTGTTGCGTTCAATGCATGCAGAGAACCAGTGACCCGTAAGACTTAGGACCGGTGTGTTTTAGGGGAGGAGGCACCTAAACTATCTAGGAATGGAGTCCGACGCCAGAAAGAAATACACAAGATAAGGTCGTTGGGTGCCGCTGTCACTGCAGGGCGCTATCAGCTCCCTGGGCCGTGCAGATGTCTCTTGTGGGAATCAGTACCCCAAATACTCTCTTTCTCTTCTCTCTCTCTCTCTCTCTCTCTCACACACACACACACACACACACACACACCCATCCAAAGCGAAAGGACAGCAGGGCATCCAGAGAAATTGTGGCGGTGGCCTGGACCGCAGACCTCAGGAAGCAGCAGGCAACAGCGCTGCTCACTGCTCACTCAAGCTTTGACTTTCCATAAAGTCAGAGCGTTCTAGGCAACCACTCAAAATGGGGCCAGACAGCAAAGACTTAAAGTTAGACCTTCCCTCAGAGCTGAGAACTGTATGGTCACGTCTTCGGAACAATGATCGTGTATTTTCCATTGCTGGAACGATACACAATAACTGAAATGCTTAAGAGGACGTGGGAAGACGAGGGCGGTATGAAGCCCTCATTATAAAGTTTAATCTCTTTCTGAAGAAGGTCATGCAACGTCTGGCTTTTGGCAGTGCAGCGTGTCTGTTGCTTCTCCTCACTTTACTCCTAGAAACATTAGGACAAGAAAAGTCCTCAGCTGCATCTGGAAAGATGCAAGGGCAATGTGTGCGAGGCTATTTATCCGAGCAACTCGGTGCGCGGCCGGGAGTTTGGCAGCGACTCTGTAAAACAGAAAAGGCACTAGCCAATTTGCAACTTTGGAATCACCACTCAGTGAACGCCGAGCCGGTGCCATCGGCATGCAGAAATGGTGAAGCGTCATCCCTGCCTCCTTTCACCCCCCAATTCCCGGGAGGCGCACTACCCAACTCCTCCTTGGCCTCGGGTAAAGCGCCGCCGCTTCCTTAAGGGAGAACCAGCCACAGAGTTCGTTTCTGGGTTCAACTCTCTGGGATTGTGTGACGGAATGTCACTGTCTCGGGGCTGCAGACACCTGGGAGATAAGTGCTGAAAGCTCTGCAGATTCCCAGTATTTTTAAAGAGCTTTTCTCTTTCTCTTTACTTACTGCGTTGTGGCTTCACTTGGGCATAAGATGTGAAAATAAAATGATATGACTAGTCTCATCTTTTCAAGAAAGCCAAGACATTGAACATTTCGTTATTATTTCTCAAGTGGCCACCCTATTTGTCCCTCAGTTACCCAGAGAAAAACGCATCTTGTAAAAATAACCTTATATTACCACCGAAACCACCATTCTTTTTTTTTTTTTTTTTTGCTGACCCGCAAAACGTGTCTTTTAAAAAAGAGGGGAAACAAGAAAACCAGAGCACTCTCATAGCAATTTACAGTTCTAACTCTGCATTTTAAAAACAATAACGCTCTTTGTAAATTTTAGTGACCCAGAGGCCATCTGTAATTCACCAGGGTCAGCAAAGGAGACCGTCCCCATCTTGCGCTCTCTATGAATTCACAGCTGCCCTAAGGCGAAACTCGCTGGACCTTGTCTGCCCAAGGACAAGGGATCCGAGCTGAAGCGGCTTCTACAGCAACAGTTTCCTTTCTTTTTTGAAAGTTGGTGCTGGGTGGAATCCTAGAGGCCCAGTTACAACTTGCTTATACCAGGCCCAGGACATAGATATTTTATTATGTACCTGAGAAACTTACAAGGCAGAAATTCTATTCTAAAACTACAAATTGCACCTCATCACCATCCACTGAATGAAGAAAATAAAGAGTTGTTAGAAATACCTCAACTGAGTTCTGCTCTGTGCCAAAGTAACTCAAGGCCCAAAGGGCCCAGACTGCTTAGCCCTTCCTCCTTGACCCAACAGTTGTAAATTGAGAAATTGGAAAATTGGAGATACGTACAACACTCCTCAAATCCGTGTTGACTTCCTGAGTCTTCAAAAGATACTTCCTAATCACTGTGCAAGACAAGTATTTGACAAGACTCTGACCTTGTACAATTTTAAAAGCTTTGGGGTCTCCAGAACATCTCTTCTGAAAGCTATACTTACTTGCAAAGTTAACAGAAGAGTTGAGATATTCCAAATAGATTATTGTAAATATAGGTCACAAGACTGGAAAATTCTGGTTAAGAAAAAATATTCTACTGAATTATCTGGATAATTATTTCAATTCACCTGGTTTCTTTTGCCAGAATAGATTTAGGCTGTCTGTTTGAAATTCAGATGTTGAATAAGTGACCTGTCCCAAATTAATCTCCAACTGTTTATGTTATGTCAACGTTTAGTCATTATTTTTTCCTGACCCAAAAAGAAGACAAAATTTTGTTCATTTACATGGTTTATTGTTGTAAACATTGAAATTGTCTTTCTCAAAGAAAGAATTTATCAGAAAAAAAAAAAATCAGCGTCTCTAACTGTCATACACCATAGAAAAAAAGGCAGTGACTCATATCATGTGCCATACTAGAAATATACAAAGAAAAACTACAGAATATGGCAGTATTAAAATTCTTACTCAAACATAAAATAATAAATTAACTGACAATTTTAGACATTAAAAAAAATTCAAAGTGCTCAGTAATTTCCAGGGAGTTATGTATATTATAAGCACTCTGGAAACAGTCAAAAGCTGCTGCATGCAAGTTTTGTTTAGCTTTAGACAACAAAATAATCAAGATATAAACTTTCTTTTTATCAACATCAACGGTACATACAACACTTACAAACAAGGAATGTTGAACGGTGTTACAAACACTATGTGTCCCTTTTGTCAGGATTTTCTGATGTGTAATACTTGTGCCCACCTATTTTACAATTGAGAAAATGTTTAAGCTCAGATAACTACCAATCTTTATAAAATCTAACAGACTACATAGTGTCTGAAATACTATTTATATAATATAGACATTACTGAAATAGCAAGTGCCTATAACATTTTCAACCTAGAATCAACATGCTTGTCCCTTTTTATGTATTTATTTATTTATTTTTTGCAAACACACTTATCTTTTAGAATTTGTAATATTTATTCATAAATAGGCACAAAATAATTTAAAAAGCCAAACTGCAATGGGTAAATTTACAAGCCTTTGCCTTCTTCAACTCATGCCACCCACGCAACATTTAGTTTTACTATATATTACAGCTTTCTTTACAGCAGAAAACTTTGAAGTCTTGTTAAAGGGCAATACTTGTGGGTCCCCTTAAGATTGTGTGAGTGTGTGTGTGTGTGTGTGTGTGTGTGTGTGTGTGTGTGAACTGCAACAACCAAGCATGGCCAAACATTTCCCATAATACATTATAGCAATCTTTCTTCTGAACAATAAACTGATTTTTAAACTGATAATAAAAAGTTTATACCACTGTATTGTGTGTAGTCCATGTTCTAAATCCAGGATGCCCCGGAGCCAAAATGCCCTTTCAGGTTCTGCCTGCAGGTTAGGAAATAGCAACAGTTTTTGTTTCTTTGTTTTCTTTAGGGATCAAGGGTCTGGGAGGGATACAGAAATGGGGGGACAGCTTGAGCTGAGATAGCTCACAGGGCTATCTCTGCCCATGTGACTTGCCCCCCTCTGGACAGTTTCCATTATCTTTCCAGTTCTTTTGAAGTGCATGGGAGAAGGTCTTAGAAAGGTAAAGTGTCCAGGAAAAGTTTGTCAATTATTGCTGGCGGTGGCACCAAGTCTTCCAATTTCAGGTAGAAAATGCGCTGTAGCCCCTGTGTGCAAAGGGTACGAAGTTCTGGGAGCTTCCCCAACAGTTTGGACAAATAATTGGGGCGGTTCAACCCCCCATTGTTGAAAGTCACATGGTCTTTGAGACAATTTACAATCTTGTTTTGCAGTTCTTCCACTCTCTTGGGTTCCTTGAGCCCGTGTCTCTCTGCAGAAAACATAATCAGAAACAAAAGAAGGATGTACAAGACAGTTAGCTAGTTGGCAAAACCAGAGAGGATCTGTGACAAGGGAAAGCCAGGACAAATCCTGCTAGGGAGTTTTGGAGGGGAAGTGCCCTGCGCCTGCAGTACTGACCTGTGACCATAGCCAGGGCAGCAATGCAGGAGAAGGCAGAAATGTCGATGTTCATATTCTGCAAGTTGGAGGAGAATTCAACAATGGAATCAATCCATTCCCCAAAGCCACGAACGCATTGCAACCTGTGCAAGACCACCCCATTGCAAAAGATGAGTTTACCCTCCACTGGGTTGGACCTGCAATTAATACCAAAGAGAGAGAGGGGGGAGAAAAGAGAGAGAGAAAAGCTAAACAACTAATTACTTGAAGAGCAATAAATGAGGGATTTAAGAGGCACCTAATTACTGAAGAGTTAATAAAATGTAGACCAGTGGACCTTGAAAGGGTTTAATTTCATAACAATCAAGAACGCCCCCTATCCCACCTCCATTCCATTTATCCAA
The DNA here is from genome assembly GCA_036589455.1 of Ateles fusciceps. Taxonomy (NCBI): domain Eukaryota; kingdom Metazoa; phylum Chordata; class Mammalia; order Primates; family Atelidae; genus Ateles; species Ateles fusciceps. The sequence goes on along the minus strand of JAZHEH010001266.1, from coordinate 6,474,961 downwards.
GGCTTCTGGGTTCACTCCTTCCCTTCTCTTTTTTTGTTTTCTTTTCTTTCTTTCTCCAACTTTTATTTCCTATTCTGTCTTTTTATCTACCCCCTACTCCCCAGTTTCCCTACCTCCCTTTCTTTTCCTTTCTTGATTTCTCTCACAGCCTCCCTGAACTGTCTCTTTCCTCCCTCATTACCTGTATGCTAATCGAAGGACAAACAGTTCTAAGAAAGCTGATTCAAAAAGCAGGTCCTGGTCGGCTTTGGGCAGGTCTGCGAAGCCAGGGATCTTCTCTGCCCAGCCCCGGATGATCTCCATGGAGCCAGTCAGGAGATCATAGAATTGCTGGATATGCTGGGTGTCATCTCCACTCATCTGATAGTCAGGGTTCGCCTGGAACTGGAATTTCATTTTAAAAAGCACTTAATGAGGTTCTCTAAAATATATAACCCGTGAAATTGCTAACCCCGTTTCTAGTAGGGGGAGCCAGGTTTTTATAACAATTAAACCTCTCTCTGACCAGTAAGGAAATTAGATGTTCCGGGGCAATTAATTCAATTAGGGATGGTGCTACAAGGTCGCTGCTTTAAATATGTAAATTACCATTTCCATACAGACTAAATACAGTGCCATCCAGCCCTGGGAAACGTTCACTCTTATCTCCACAAAACAATTGACACGTTAGTATTCATGCTAGTCCCACAGTGGGCCTCGAGCTGAGTCGCCCTTTTGCAAATCTTAATAAAATTGCAGTCGATACCAGGTTTGCCCAACATACTTCCTCCAATTAAAGCCCGCATATTTTTCACAGCTGGAGTAAAAAGAATCTGACCACTTGATCCCTCACCCCACTGCCATTCTTTACACCCTCTTCTTCCCTTCCTTGACCCCCAGACAGGCCCCACATTTTTCCCCCACATAGTGCCAGGAAGGATGGGGATTAAAGCATCTATCTCCATGGAGGACTGGGAATAAAGTAGACTGCGGACGGGGGAGTTTGTACAGCCCCTGGTTTTCATGCTAGAGGCACCGGTGTATATGGTAGGGGCCGGGGTGGGGTTGGGTAGTTGGGTAGTAGGAATTCACACTGCTTCAAACCCTGTGGCATGTCCCTCTCCTCCTTCCTCTGTCCTGTCCTCCTGTCTAGGCCACCAGCTACATGGATTGTCTGAAGGTCTGAATCCTGAGGCCCTGACCAGAGCTATGAGGCATATAGAGCCTTGCTTGCCTTCTTTACCCCATTGAATCTGAGGTTTAATGGTGGATGTGGGGAGGGGTCCTGCCCATCTGTCGGTTTGTCCACATGATATCCCCCGCCAGCTTCTTACCCTGGAATAGTCCAGGCTGGTCATAGCCGGGTTGGAGTCGACATGGGCCCTGACGAGGGCACTGATCAGACTCACCGGGGGCGAAGGGGGAGAGGGCTCCTGTGGGCTCTTCGGTTTCGAGGGCAAACGACCTCTCCGGCCTTTTAAACTGTCTGTGCGAACCACTGCAAAGGAAGAGCCCTGTTAGCGCCGCTTTCCAGAGCCCAGACCCAGCTGCTGCCTTCACCCCTCCCCAGGGAAGGCCGCAGCCGCGGGGATACCAGGCTGAGCGGCTCTGGGCCCCACTGCTTGTAAAGCCTTTACTGACGAGAAGCATTAAAAAATGCGGGGTTATTTTATGTCTTCCTCCAAATGGGTCGTATAGTTAAAGGAGAGAAAGGCCTGGCGGCTTTCTCTAGGGTAGGCTGGGCAAGCAGGAAGCTGCGGGGTCCTGGAGGCCAGACTGAGGGGGGCCGGAGATCCCCAGCACCGGAAAGTGGAAAGTGATGCTGGAGTATGTGCAGTGGTTTCCTAAGGGCGCAGACTGGAGGGTCGGCAGCTCCCCGCAACCTACCTTCTTTGACCATCCCAACAGCCAGGCACTTCTGAAATCGACAGTACTGACAGCGATTCCGGCGCCGCTTGTCCACTGGGCAGTTTTTATTTGCTAAACACACGTATTTCGCATTTTTTTGCACTGTGCGCTGCAAAAGGAGACAATATAGACCAAAAATTTTTTTCTTCTTTTGAAAATCAGGCAACTCGGAGAAAATTTCTGATATGTAGCTGGGATCTACGATTCCTCCCCCACAAACAAACACATACACACAATTCCATTTTATTTTATTTTTTATCTCTTCCTTTTCTTTCTTTTCTTTTTCCTCCCCCCAGGGCATTTAACAGAAGAAAATTGATAGCGTTAACATTTGAGCTAACCTTGCCGCTCCTTGCTGTGTTTTATATGCCAAGAGAAGGAGAAGGAGACGCTCAGTAAATACAAATCCGTGGGCATTCATATTATTTACATTCCTTGGAGACCTTCTCTATTTAAAATGATAAGATTATTCAATCAGGATGGCGAAATAAAGAGATCACTTAATTTGACCATAGGGAATTCTGTTCCACTTGGTTAGCTCAGACACGGTTCTCTGTCCTAACCAATTTCATTCTGAACAGGGAAGACAGCTCCTAGCACATGCAAATGACCCTCTTCCAACTCCGGCTCCAGCAACTTCGGGCGGGGGCCAGCCGGGTCGGCTGAGTGCGAGGGGGGATGAGACCCTGGCCTCCCCGTCTTTCTGCTTCCCTTTCTCAGACACCCAGAAGTTCCCGCCGCAGGCCTTGGACTCCTGCAGGGTAGTCTCGGAGGACACCGGAGAGCTGGGCAGTCCCGGGCAAGCTGGTGCTGGGCTGAAGTCACCTAGGAGGGCACACTCCAGGGTCCCAGGCACTAGGGGGCTCCCTACCTGCTTACTCCGCTCCCGCCCTTGCTCACCTTAAAGAAGCCTTTGCAGCCCTCACAGGTGCGCACGCCGTAGTGTTGGCAGGCCGCGTTGTCGCCACACACAGCGCACAGCCCCTCGTTGGAGGGTGAGCCCCGCGACGGCGGCGAGGGCACCTGCGTGTCGAGCAGCTGCGACGCGTGGCCGATCTGCAGGCCCGGGAAGCCCATGGACGCGGGCTTGCGAATGGGGTTGGGCACGGCGAAGGTCTGCCCATCCACCACGTGGTGGCTGCCGGCAGGCTCCGGGTTCATGGGGACGTGAAGGGGCCCGTCGAAGCGCATCTGGCAACTAGACACCGGGGTGCCAGGGGGCGATTGCTTAAAGGAGAAGAGGGAGAGGCGGGAGACTGGCGTTTTCCTCTGCTCGATCATGTGCGTAGTGGCCACGTAGTTCTGGTGGAAGTTGTGAAGAGACCCCGGGTCGTCCCACATGGGGCTGTGCTGCACCTGGAAGCCCGGGGTGGTGGGCGTCGGGGGCGAGGAGGGCTTGTAGTAAACCGACCCGGAGTGCGGCATCATCTCCTCGGACTGGGGGGGGGCAGGTGGCTGTGTTGCTGGTAGTTGTGCATCTGAATGTCTTCTACCTTAATGGAGGACTGCTGTCCGGACAGGGGCATTTGGTACAAGCAAGGTGGCTTGACGTCGTAGCCTGTGCTGTAGTTGTCCATAAAGGTACTGAAGCTGGGGAGAGAAGTGGTGGCAGTGATTTCAGTGTTGGTGAGGTCCATGCTAAACTTGACAAACTCTGGAGTTAAGAAATCGGAGCTGTATTCTCCCGAAGAGTGGTAACTGTAGCTCTGAGAAGCGGGGCTGGCTCCTTGAGGCGAGGACCCATACTGCGCCTGAACACAAGGCATGGCTGGAAATGAAACAGGGTGATACACACTCAGCCTGGTCAACTGAACACTTTCTCCCGGGCTCGGGTACACCTGGAGCTACACCGGCAGCCGGTGGCAGTCAGAGAGCCAGAGAGCATGTAGGGGCGCGAGAGGAAGGGCAGGAGAGGTAGAATGCTGCAGAACAACGGTGTAGGGCGTGGAAAGACTGACCAAAATAAAGACCCAGAGCTAAAAAGCTACTGAGGGTCTACACTCCTGGGTATTTCCAAATATCTCCCCCTTACCCCGCCCCCCCACCTTTTTACAGTCAATCCCACTCAAGTGAGCCTCTTCTGTGAAGCTCAGATTCAGCAATCTCTTTCTAGAAATGATCATCTACAAATGAAGTTGATTTGCACAATGAGAAAGTTGTTCCAGAAGGCGATGGGTCGAGACAAACCTTAAGTTACAGGGTTTGCCAAGAAGATCTCCTTGCCCTGTTTCTTGATTTTGGGGGAACTCAGAAGAGGAAAGGAAAGAAATGAAGTTGCACTAACCTTCAGCCGAGTTACAGGCGTTTTCGAGGAAATTAAAGGTGGACAGTGTCGTAATTCAATGAAGAACAAAGTTTCCAAGATTTTTAGAAAAGCAATAGGGAGTTCAGCCTGTCCAATCTCCTCCCTGAAATACAGACACAGGACGCTTCAGGGTATCTTCCCGACAGAGATTCAGCCGGGCATATGTAGACTCACCAGGCAGGCCCTTCCATGCCTTCCCTGTTTGTCTTACTGGAAATGAGTGGGAAGCCTTTACCAAACACGGCACTTAAAATGAATGTATAAAAGAAATAACTGGAAACAGCAGAAAATACCACCCATTGCACTGTGTAAATCCTTGCAGAGAGAGGATCCTGCAGGAGGAAAGCTAGTCCACGAACTCATTGAACATTTATGATGTAATGAATTGGCCCCTTTGCTAGAGTGTAGGTAGAGAGGTCATTTTCATCTTAGGTTAATTCAGACCTGAGTAAGAAGACTAGAGTCTGAAAATACAGCCCTGGAATCTTCTCTTGCATTTTTTTTTTTTTTCCTGTGGTGAAACTGCCTCTTCTTTTGGTAGAGGGGGAAGAAAGTTGATAGAAGTCAAGAATATAATATGAGAAAACAATCTTCACCCTTACCAAATGTTAGAAAGGCCTGGACTGAGAAGGCAATTGGAGTGGAAGCACCCGAATTTCTAAAGTGCTTTTGACAGAGCACTGGGATTGGAGCTACAGATAAACTGATGTTCACTTTTCCAGAAAACTTGTCTTTCAGCATCTTTAACGGCCACAAGGTGGGAAGAGGGGGACCCTACTTTTCCAAGAGCATCTTAGGTCAATTGTACAGGGAGGTGCATACTGCTTATATGGTATTGGCCCCAATATTAGAAGTCTTTTCCAGCACAGCAAGATGAACACCTTCCCCATAATGCCTTCCACAATCTCCCTTACTGGAACAAGGCATTCTTGTGTCCTAGTAATTTTCAGATGTTCCCACTTGGAATGCATTCTAGAGCATAGACAATCTTATTACTAATGAAAAAGCAAGCCAAGTATTCTCTTTCTATTAATTCCCCTCCCCCCACAATCTTGCTTCATAGTGGTGGGGGAGGGGGGAGATAAACCAGAAAGAGCAGAAAGGAAACTCGACCCCCCACAGCCCTTAGAGATATGCCTGTGTTGGCTATTAACTCCCTGTTAGCTCCACAGTTTCATAACTGTACTCTTTACATATTCATATTCTTATTCTCTCTCTCTCTCTCTCTCTCTCTCCTCTCTCTGACACATTCGCAAACCCAAGGACAGCATATGTCAAAACCAGAAATTTCAGACAACTTAGTAACAGGACACTCAACCAACACCACCCTTACTCAACAATACCCGGGAAACATCGCGCGCTGGCCAGCCACGGAGACACAGTTCCCAAGCAACGCATAAACTGAAGAACTTTCTCTCCCTGACAGTTTGTGGGCAGCTTCCCTCGTATACATAGGACTTGGAGTCTCCGTGTCCACAGGTCACAATCAATTCCTCACTAACAGCAGCAAACTTTGCGACCATTTCCGCGGGCTAGTCCTCAGCTCCCAAACCGTGGAGTCTCCTTTCCACGTCCACCAATGAGGAGCCTGGAAGCCTCCGTCCGGAGCCAACTCCCCCCTAGTGCCAAAGCCGGAGTTCGAAAAAATGCTCCCCCGAGTAACTGCGCAAGCACTCTCCATCCTTTGGTCCCACTCTCGCTAAAGCCTCTGGCTCCCACTTCCAGAGAACCTGACCCACACACGTGGAAAGAAGAGACGTGCAAAAGAAGGAAGAAGCATAAAAGAAGGCGAGCTGCATGGGCTGCACCTACTCACTTAGGAGTTCTCCGCGTCTCTCTTCATTCATTCAACTCTGCCGAAGTGCAGTTCCCTCTGGGAGCCTGGGCGCCGGGGTCGGGGAGGAGAGGGCGAGCTGGGCGAAGGGAGCCCAGACACCTTGCGCAGGGAGGGAGCAGGGACAGGCGGCCGGCTGGGCAGGCAAAAGGGACCGCGGAGTCGTGCGCGAGCCGCCGGGCGGACTGGCCCTGGCCGCCAATGTGCCTTTGTTTATGTGGCTCGCGCTGCCGCTGCCAACATGCACCTAAAGTCTCCGCGCGTCAGCGCGCGTCAGCGGCCCGTTGCCCAATCGCCGCGCCGCCGCGCTCCCTGGACTCCTGGCCTGCGCTCGCTTTGGTATATTTCCGACCTGACGTCACGAGTAGGGCAGATTTTAAGGTGGGAACCGCTCTGGGTTCACCTTGGTAGCCAGCTTGGGTGGTTTTTGGTGTTTTTTCTTTTTTTTTTTCCGAGAGAGGTGTGACCTCTCCCAGGTCTGCGCAGCCCGCAGCGCCGCGACACTTCACTTTCCCCGAAGCCCCCGAGCCCTCTCTGCGGCTCGGTCGCTCAGAGGTGGGAGGGCGCAACAAAAAGCGCGGGCGGAAGGGAACGCCGGCGTGGACCAGGTATCCCGCACCTGGAGCCGCACGGGATGGGAGGTGCCTTGCAGCGCCCTAACCTCTCCTACCTACCCTCGTCTCCCCCTTAGCGGAAGAGCGTACAGATGTCCCATGACACGAGACGGTCAGGGGGCTCAAGCAGTTCGGGTGGGATTTCCCTACGCGGTTCATCCCCTTTTACTCCCTTTTCCTGTCCCAGGCCTCCTCCTCTTCTGGCATATGTTCATTCTCATTCTCTCTCTGTCTCTCTCTCTACTACCCCTCCTCCCCATCCCCCACACTGCCATCAGAAAGGGAATGGGAGTGGGGGGTAGGGCCTATTTTTCTGTTTCCTTCTTTCCATGCAGTGCCCACGTTCGGTTGAGGACGTGGTGCGTGGAGGGGGGAGAGGAAGGGGAAAGGGTAGACAGTGACTGTGACCCAGCTCTTTAGAAACCCCAAAAGTCAGAGTGAAGCGTCGCTCGTTTTCCTTTCACAGACAATGCAGCCGAGCAGCAGGCAACAGGTGCGCCTTCTGCAGAAAGGTACTCTGATTCCCACCTTCTGCAAACTAATACTTTCGATACTCCTCGGTGCCCACCAACTTGTACCCCTTCCAAGAGTTTTAGGGAAATAAATCGACCTTCGTTTGAAACACAAGGGCTATCACAGCCTCAATGTGAGAGCCCAGAAAGACTGGACAAGAAAAGCGGAGCGGGTGGGGGAGTGGAGAGCGTCTCCGCGAAGCATAAGGTGTGAGCCTACAGCCCAACTAGGAGAGGGGCCCGGGCGGGCTGTGGGAGCGTGCCTCACGCCCGCGGCCGTCGGAGTCGCCGCCGATTCTGCTTCGCCAGTCATTTTCCCCCGCCACGCCGAGGGCGCAGGGAGCTTTCTAGCAAAGTCAACGCCGCGACTCCGGAGGGCAAGCCCCCTCCCCCTGTCTCCCGGCCCGAGTTGGGCGGGCTTCCTCGGGCTTCTCCCGCGGGGTTGGAAGAGGCTGGGCCTTGGGAGGGAGAGTTCAGAAGCGCCTCCGCTTCTCTACTCGCGCAGAGCGTCCCAGCCGCCCCCTCCTTTCTCGGCGTGGCTCGTTTCCTGTTCGCCTGGACCCTTGTGCAACTCGCCCCCCCTCCTTGTGTTCTCAGTGCCCGCCGAAAGCGCCGGGGGAGCTATTCGGGATCCCCGGCTGCTCAGCCCTCATCGGCAGCCCCGCCTTTGCCTACTCCCTGCTGCCCCCAGCTCGCCGGCGGCTGGGGGAGGCGTTGCCATCAGATGCCCTGCGGCTGCCCCAGGAAGCCGCGGGCTCTTCTGCGCCGCAGCCTCGGGGGAAACCTACGTGACCACCTTAAGTTTCCCCCAGGTGTTGAGGCTGCTGCTACTGCAGCCGCCGCCGCCGAAGCTCCGCGGTGCCCTAGCGGGCGCGAGAAAAAAATAAAACCAGGAAGTGGGTAGGGGGGCGGCTTGTGGTGGCGGGTGAGGGTGTGTGAGTAGGGGATGAGGAGGGGGAGGGAGAACAGCGTATTAGCATGAGCTCGGTAGCGTCAGCGCCCCGTGGGCAGAAGCGATTCCACGCGAACGAAAGGGAAAAAGTGAGAGTTTGGAGAGCTGGGGAGAAGGAAGGGGGTGGGGGTGGCGGTGACGCAGGGGCGCAGGCATTGACGCACCGGCCAGGCTGGGCCCAAAATAGCAGCAACTCCAGCTCAGAGGCGCCCTCCCGGGTTCCCTTTTCCTTCCGCGAGGGAGCAGGGCGCGGCCACGGGGGAGCTTTCCTTGATCCCCGCGGTGGGCCACGATCCCGGCCGCTATTTTCAGGCAGTCGGAAATTCAAGCACAGCCACGCCGAGATGGCAGTTATTATTTTTTAATATAGTCCTAGGAGAGCAGGGGCCGGGAGAACTTTAAGGTTGTAACCACCAGCCTCCATACACAAATACTCCCGTCTAAGTAGATACATTCACTCTGCACGCTTCCCCCTCCCCTCATTGCTATTAAAAACACATTCAGTTTAGGTTGGGTTGAGTCTGGGACAATTTGAAAATGCCCTCCCAGAGAGCTGAAAAGTCTCCTGGAGTTCTTAAAGTGAGCTCCAAGGAAGCTAAATATTATAATATGATGCGTTATTCTTTAACAGCAACCTGTCGAGTGCGGATTCCTGATAACAGCCTTTGCCCAAGTCTTAATGCAACCAAGATTGAAGGGTCGTTTTCACAGCAGCTTATTATAACAATTATTTACTGGGAATGGAGTGATTAAATATAACACTAAAATGAGAGAAATGGGAGAACTTTCTCATCTATTCTACCGTCTGTGTAAGAGTTCTCTCCTCTTCAAAGTCCTATTCTGGTTTCTGGGAAGCTTTTACTGTTTCTTAGGAAGACACGCCAGATATAAGACTGTTAAACTCGCTTAAACCAATTTTGAATAAGCTACTTCTTAGGCTGGGGTTTCTGTAGGGCCCAGATGAGCTAGGTTGGAAAGGATCCAGCACATAGATCAGAAAGTGTTTTTTTTGTTTGTTTTTTTTTGTTTTTTGTTTTTTTTTTTTAAAAGGGAGGGGGCCACGCTCAAAATCCCAGACTAGTTTTCTTCAGCAGATTCTGATGGGACGAGGTCTCAGTAGCACCGCCAATGTGTGTGTAATTGACTGATCCAGTCAGTAGGGGGCCTGACTCCACAATGTTCAAGAGAATAACACACACACACACACACACACACAAGCTATTTACTACTTAAGCTAAACCGACGAGAATGTTGCAGGCGCGCGCACACACACACACAAACACACACACACACACACACACACACACACACAAAAGCTATTTACTACCTAAGCTAAACAGAAGAGAATGTTACAGGCCCCAAATATTCGTATTGTGCTGGAATTCATAAATAACTAAAAAATCTTTGATTCTCTTCTATTTTCTCCAAAATGGAAACAGTTTGAACACATGGGATTAGGTTCACAATAGATTTTCTTTATTTCCTCCTGCTCATGTTTAACTCACTGTTAGATCACAAGAGGAAAAAATCAAACTGGTAATAAAATCTCTCATTTTATCACCAAGCAGTTCAAATTGGCCTACAGTTTGGAAAAATGAAAGCATGTTTTAAAATCCTATGATTACATGTTTAAATAAATTATAGTTTAGAAGGAGATTCCTGTGGGTGTATTTGCTAGTACATAAGAGAATGCTTTTGTGCATAGAGATTTAATTACACATATGGATTCAAAATGTAGAACTGAACAACCTTTCAGAAAATGTTAAAACGATGCTTTAGGCTAAAAGAAACTGAAATTCTGCATTTATATGACTGCAAGCCTTCAAGATTCTTGAACATAAATAGTTCAAATAAAGTATTTTATAACTTGATTAAAATGACAATAATGGTTTTTTCAGGCCCCTACAGCTGATGTAACTTTAAACTATTGCCATGTATAAATGTGTAAAGTTACCCCACAATGAAGATCTATTTTCTTAATAATTTTTAAAATAAATGGGAGAAAAAAATTGGTCCGATCCTCTTTTGAAACCAACTGAAATAAGTTAAAAATTATGGCTAATAAGAAACACTATTGGATGACCACAGAAAAACATTTAGGAAGGTGATGTTACTATGTTATCTTTTATGATATTAACCAATATTAAGCAGAACATATTGGTATATGTAAACATATTTTCATTAAAAATCAACATAAATAATACATATACTCACAGCTAAACCAAAACATTTTATTTTATGCATGGCTAAGCTGATTATACTTAATAAAATTGAGCTTTTGGCATAATTTAGAAAGCAAACATGAATGTAATCCCATAGGATTTTCTATTTTAATGCATGGGAAAGAGGCCTTTAGGGATTTATTTCACCATTCTTTCCAAATGAATTCAGAATACACCTTACAATGCAGATACAGTGAAACAGACATATCTGTTATGCTGTAAGAGTTGGGGCAACTTTAAGATTTTTCATAATAGAATTACTTAGTAGAATCTATTGTTAGTGTTAAAACATATATATTTTAAATTACATTTGGACAAACTTTTATTCATAGCATTTATTGCCATTGAGCAGTTAAGTTACATTACTGATAGAAGAAATAAATTTTCACTTTGAAAAAAATCTGTTTCTGAAAATACAAAATTAGTTTTTACTACTGAAAGGTTTTTTTGTTGTTTTGCTTTTGCCATTTAATTTACATTGACAGGATATTAATTGACAAAATTGTTTGCTTCTTTCTCATAGGATGCTCAAAGAACAAGTCAATTGCTTTGTTAATAATCATATTTTGGGTAGTTGTAGATTTATTCAGTACTACTCAGCCGATTTTTACCAAAAACCACTTAACGCAAATACTTTAAAAATTATTTTACTTTGATACAGAACTCAGTGCTAGAAATGTGTAAAGATGTGCAGGAAAAAAACAGCATTTTTTTTCTAGAAGCATCTTCTTGTGAATTAAAATTATAAAACTGAACATATGGTAAAACCTCATGCCACTCAAAAAGTATTTTGCATAATAAAAATCCTTCATCTTTTTGTTAATACTTGACACACAGTAACCAATTCCTAAATACTTGCTTTTAAATTAACCACTTAATATTTTCTTATTTAAGAACTGTTTTACTAGGCAAGGAAGAATAACTTTGGTTTTGGATTTCATTGCTAATTTTAGTAAACATGGGCATCACTAAAATGTACAAAGTCCTAAAAGACATTTTAAAGGTTCTAAAAATAAGTTGCCACATGCTAAGAAAATATCAAATAGCTGCAAACTCTAAAGGTAGTTAATACCATTAGTAACACTACGGGTATTAGATAGCATTTATTTAAATGTAGATAAAATACATACATTTTGCAAGTTTTTATATGTAAATCACAGCTGGCTAGTTTTTGTTCTATCTTTAATGATAACATAACCACTTTTGATTTTTTCCTCAGAGTAATTGGTGGACAGAAATGTCTCAATTTAATTTTAAAAAATGAAGGTATTGATAATATTGCAACAGAGACATATATGCCCTTTCCTCATCATAATTCTGCAATTATCAAACCTACAATTTTAACACTACAAAAGTAACTTAAAGCAAGGACCCTTATACTGATAAGTAATAAATCTAATTATCATATCCTTTGAATAGATGCAATATAAATTTCATTGCTCACTTAAAAGTTCTAAAGTTAACAGCATAAACTTGAAGTTGAGTAATTAAGTAATCCTTATATAGACACTTATTAAAGTATTTATACATATTATCTTAAATCTACATCTATCATTTTGCCAATTAAAATTAGGACTTTAATTGCAATTAAGTAATTTAATTGCCAATTGAACAGCAAAATTGCTAAGTGACTAATTTTAATGCCTATTTTAATTACCAATCATGACTGGGGAGGGAGCTAATCAAGTTACATCAAGCAGTACCAGAGTAATGATGTGAAAAAAAAAAGGTAGAACAAACATTCAAGGCTACATGCTTCAAAAAAAAGAAACATAAATTAAATAAATGCAAACACAATCCTATAAATGTATAAAATACTGTATTTCAATATCTCAATACAGAACATGAAAGGAAACAAGATTAATTAAAGAAGTCCCTGTCAATCTTCAAAGTAAGGACAACCAAAGTCAAATTTTTATATGGTATTTACATGACACCCATACTAACCCAGATAAAAACAAAAGCTGTATACAGTCGAGAATAAAAGGCTGTTTCCTACTTTGCTGGTGAACTATTTACAGACTGGTAGTTTAAAAAAAAAAATCTTACATGAAATACCATAAAAGAGAGAAACAAGTTTCCAAATGCAACAACATGGATTTTGCATTTGAAAAGCCAACAGGGCAAGTGCAACGGAGCACTATACTCTTTCCTGGTTGTTCTTCTCAGCCACACTCACTTAAATGAAGAGTTCTATTAGAGGCCAAATGCCTATTCATAGCTGTCCCACGTTACCATGAGAAAAAACAGACACCTGGCCAATCTTAAATATTTTAAATGTATTCATGAGTAAATAAGAAAGCAGCTAGGATTACATCACAGTTAAAATTACTTGGCATGGGGTATATACCTAATTCTAATAGTCTTTCTTCATTCAGTTACAATAAACATGCCCACTCAAGATAAAGGCCGAAAACCAGCAGGCAACTGGTTTCACACTGGTGAAAATTTTCTTGGACAACACAAACATATTTTCAAAAGTTTTTATATTCAGACTAATTCTCAGATTAGCAATATGGAAGGGCAATATTGAGAGAAGGAGGTGAAGTTGAGAACTCAAAAAATAAAATGTGATTCCCTGTAGACAGTAACAATTCTAGTACTTTCTGGCTATAGGGCTTCCCTTGGCAGCCAGCCACCTCATTTATAGTAACAATGGGTATCAAATCTTCATTTAAAATAAAAGTCATGCTGCAAGATACGTATTTTATTTTTGTTGCCATATATACATACCAAAAATATACCTAGTTATGTCTACAAAAGGGCCCAAGATTATTAATGAAATATATGTAAGCCTATAACTTGAGAAAAAGCAAATTGTGCTGCTTGGGATTTTATTTACTAATGGACTTCAATTCTGAAATGAAGCACAGCAGGACTTTCGGTCTGGCTTTTGAAGAAGGAACACTTTAATAATCACTGGGCCTGATAAAAGACTGCAATATCTGTTCATGACAATAACAGCTTTATAAAGCAAGTTCTGTGTGACTGATTAAAGGACATACTCACTGCCTATTTACAAGTCATGGAGATGGAGTCATTATTGACAAGCTCACCATGACTGCTTATCATGTTTAAAACACATCAAGTGCTGATGCTACAAAGAGAAATAAAACCTCAGCCATTAAAAGATACAAAAAACAGCCCCAGAAAACATTGCCATAACTTAGGTATATTTTAATGTGTTCTGTATAAGCTTTTCCCCTATATACACACAAAAAAGATTTTATTTGATAATAATTATTAAAAGTATCAAACTAACTTAAGCACTAGGTAACAAATCAGCCATTACAAAAGAAAAAAAAAGGAGAAGCATCTTCTTGTAATTTCAAAATAATTCTGAAAGAACATGATATATAGATAAATCTTCAAAATGTTAACACTTTCTGAAACTTAACATGACTGAAAGTAAATACTTTTTCAGACTGTTCATGTCTTTTAGGTATTCTGCTAGTCATTAGTTTGCATGAATTAATGTTTACATAGTGCCAAAAGCAAAAAGTTTTAAAAGTATGTCTCTAGCTTTCAGATATCCCTTTGTAGGCAAAAGTAAACATAAAGTTTAGCAAATTGTAGTAAGTTAGCTTACTTTTTGCCCTTAAGGTATTGTCTTTCCGTGTGATCTATCTGTGTTAGTGAATAGAAAATAAAGGATACAATAAAAGACAACCACGTTTATAATCTGAGATTAAAGGCAATCAATTAAGACATTTTATTAGTCACCAGGATGTTTAAAAATGAGACGTGTGAAATACTGCAGAATCATTCCACTAGGAAAGCAGCAGCAACTTAAATGTGCTGTCACTGACATGTTGGCAGGAAAAAGCAAATTACCAGTACCACCATGTACATGCTTCAAATTAAGCTACAATCAATAGTGAGTGCATGGGGCAGTGAGTACAGAAACTGGTTTGCTGAGGAGGTGCTACTTAAACATTTCCTGTGTTTCATATTTCTGAAAACTGTTTTCTGTAATTTCCAAAGTGTAGGAATGGCTGAAGTTTGAAAATAAATGGAGAATTTCAAATAGTTAATGAATAGACTGAGGAGCTATACTGAAACAACTAGCAGAAAACACATTTTCCGGAGTCCTTTAATTTTGTACGTAGCATGGTTTTCCTAAAGATGGCTAATTCCTGTTTAATTAACTAGCTCTGGAAGTCATATTTTCCATTTCTCCATACTTCATCTATTAACCGGTTGATTGGCAATTTCCGACACGACAGTTTTGCTAAACTTTATGAATTCTGCTTCGTCCAGAGGTAGAAGGGGAAAGGAGAAGGGCAACACAGAAAGATTTTACAGCCAGAATATGGCAGAGCCCCTCAAACTACAAATAGATGTTGTAGAATTTGAAATGTAGCTCTGTAGCTCACTTTATACTACAGAAATTGCGAGATGCTATCTTCCTGTTGTTATAACGTATCAGGTCAAGGGATATAAATTGTACCAGGTAATTCATTTTGCTGTTCAGAGAGTCATTAAGTTCCTCCCAGAATATATGTGATTGATATCCCTGGAGGTGAAAGGCTAAAGGAACCATATGGCAACATGTTGCATTCCGTATGCTATCTGCCCATCCGTGCTTAAGCTGTCATTAGCAACATCTGTACCTTACGGAAATCCAGCTGCGCCGACGACGGCTGACGGAATTGTACTTGGGGGGGGGGGGAATCTAGCTAGCGCCATTAACTTGAGACTCAGAGTCTATCTACCAGGACGGATGGAAGCTTTCACAATTAGAGGAGACGACACAAATGCTTTATTAAAGTTTAATTTTGAACTCCCAATTAGCGAAAGTGCATTACAAATCGATTGCAATTTCCTAGAAGGTACAGCAAGTTCTCTGCCTGCCTGCCACATGCTAGACGCTCCAGAGCGAGCTCTCCCTGGTTCCCGGCAGCTGAAAGGGGATGGTTCAGAGCCGGTGTCCGTGTCTCAGGAAGTCCCTAAAATCCGCGCCAGCCCCCACCTTCCGCAGGGCGGGGGCGTCCACGGCCCTTACCCGCCAGAGGTGGTGGGGGACATGTGGGGGGGCCGGTCCGCAGCCTTCGCGGAGTGGGGCGACGGGAGGGAGCGGCCGGGGGAGGAGAAGTGGGGGAGGAGAGGCGGGCGGGCTGACGGCGGGAGAGGGGCCTCTATTATCTCGGCTTCTCGGGAGGAGCCTCATCTAGTCAGTCACGCCGGAGAAGTTTCTCTTTCGCTCTTCGCGCTACACAACCCGATTGGCTTCCTGCGCGCAGGCGATGGGGGCGGAGGAGGGGGAGAGGAGTCCCGGAAGGGCAGCCCGGCGTTCACACCCACCCCTGCTCCCCCTCCTCCCGCCCCAAACAAAGCCCTGCACTCTAGGTCTAGGATACGTTACCTGCCCGGCGCTCCCGGCCCCTCGGTCACCGCATCCCCCGCTGGGCGCGCCTGGTACGTCCCGCTCCCCGGGCGCACAAAGTGGCGCCCCCGGCCGGATAGATCCCCCTCTCTCGATAGGTTGGGGCGGTTTGGGAGTGGTGGGGGAACGCGGGAAGTGAAAGAGGAGCCTGAGACAAGGGGAACTTGCTGATAAAATAGGAAAAAAAAAAAAAGTCCACAAGGCACGGGTCCTGGCCGGGAGCGAAGAGGCCGGTTACCTTTCCGGGGGTCGCGGCCGAAAGGGAGGGGAGCCGGGGAGTCGCTCGCCCGCCCCCCTCTCCCCGGCCCCCGGCGGCGGCGGCAGCTGCACACACAGAAGCCCATTGTCGCCGGCGTCCGGCGCGCAGCCCCGCGGACTCGGCCCCGCGGCCAAGCGCGTCAGCGGCCCCGTCAGCCTGGCCGGGCTCCGTGACGCGCGCGCAGCCCGCGCTATAAATAACCAGCCGCGGGGCGGCTCGGGCGGCTTTCCAGTGACGCTGGGGCCGAGGCGCGGGAGGAGGAGGGCGAAAGGAAACAATAAAACCGCTCGCCAGCCTCCCAAGCCTCCCTCCTCCCTTCCCGGGCCGCCTGCGGGCCCTCCGCGCCGCGCTCCTCTTTCCCCGCCCCGGCCCGCCCTGCGGGGAGCGCGGGGAGCGGGAGGGAAGGAGCCTGGCGAGCCAGCGTCCCCCACTGTTGCCGGGGCCCCGGGGCGGGAGGGGGCTTTCCCTGCACCCCGGGGTGGCGAGGAGGGAACTTGGCGACAAGTTTAGCGAGGAGATCGCTGTGTTCCTTTCTAGTCGAGTTAAAATGTCCCGACGCTTCTTTCGCTCTTCTACACACCTACTTTAGTACAAGTCGAATGTGTTTTTGTGGTAGTAAGTCTTCAACCGAAAATAACAGCAAAAAATCTGTCGTCTTCAATGTAAGCATTATCTAGGTTTTAGTGGGGCCAGCCTTGCGCTAGTGTTTTAATTTGGGGGGTTGTATTATAGAAAGGGTGCCCCATAGAAGCAGAGTGGGCATGGGTTCCAGGACCCAGGCTCGCAGCTCCGGTGCAATTTACAGGTCTTTTTGGCCTAGAACTTAGCATAGGCCTGGAACATAGCATAAATGAACTTTCTAAAAGTCTATAATCTCAACGTTAAAGAGATTACTTTTTAACTCTGGACTTTAATAAAGGCTCCCACTTAAAAAGGCTTTCTCTATAGGAAAGTATTAATATTTTTGTGGAGACTTTCATTGCTAACTTCCATACTCAGGCAATTCTGTTACACGCCCTGACACTTGTGTTACTCATTAAGGAACACATATACAACTGGAGGCAGCCTGTTTTCTTGGGACCATCAATTAAGAGCCTATTAAAACTCTGTTTCGTCTTGAGCAAAATGTCTCAGCTATATGAACACGTTTTCTGAGGTGCTGATATTGATACAGATTTGCAGATGCAAGGAAGGTGTTGCAGTGACTTGGCATGCGTAGAGTGAGTTACAAGTATTGAGGAAACGGTTCTTAGTTCACAAGTGAGGTATAGTAAAAGGTTCTCTGAGCCTGGGTTTAGAAGATCAAGAAATTTAAGAGGTTTTTTTGAGGCGGAGTTTCGCTCTTGTTGCCCAGGCTGGAGTGCAATGGAGCAATCTCGGCTCACCGCAACCTCCGTCTCCCGGGTTCAAGCGATTCTCCTGCCTTAGCCTCCAGATAGCTGGTATTACAGGCATGCACCACCACGCCTGGCTAATTTTGTATTTTTAGTAGAGACGGAGTTTTTCCATGTTGGTCAGGCTGGTCTCGAACTCCCGACCTCAGGTGATCTGCCGTCCTCAGCCTCCCAAAGTGCTGGGATTACATGTGTGAGCCACCACGCCCAGTGAAATTTGAGTTTTAATTATGTCTTCACTGTACTTTTCTGTGCCACCTTGCAGAAATCATGGCCTTTCTCTGCCCCACTTTCTTGATTAAAATTAAGGACTGGTGGTACCTTTTCTACCCTAACATTCTAAGATGCTAAAGGATATTGTGTCCAGAAATAAAGTTTTACCAAACAAACGTAAACACCCAGTCTCTCATGGGAAACAGCTAACAAATGTAAATTAATTTGGTCTTCTGACATTTTAAATTTTTGTACATGTTAAAATATATTAGGGCCACTTCAGGAAAAAAATGAATTAAAAAATACCATTAAAACTATTTTAAGAGGAAATAATATTTGTTACAGTCTGCCTCATTTACAGACAACAGATGTATTTACATTCTAATGATGTCACAGGCTCTTTCCAACACCATGTTGCCTCATGTGAGCAAATGGATTATGGGTAGCAAAATGCAATAAGACCACTTTCTCCAATTTTGCTCTCATTTCTGGTTTGTGTGGCTTTTAAGAGGAATGTTTCCATTGAAAGACACTGAATTGTTTATCACTAAGTAGTGTTACTGAGACAAGGGCAAGTTTTCTGAGTTACCTTATCAGTCAGTCAGAATATGCCTTATTCTCCTGTCTTCAGGTTGGTGAACGCAGAAAACATAAAAGTGGCAAAAACAAGTTTAGAGCCAAAACGTTTGCTTCACATAGACACCACCAAGTGTGATCACAACTAAAAGTTAACCAATATTTTTCCAGTTCCAAAAGCACATCTGTCTCTCTTTCCCATAAAATGTTTGATATGTCTAATTTAACTTAGCCTTAAGGTTTTCTCTGCTCCTTATAAAGAGGTATTTTTCCTTCACTGCTATTTTCCTGAAACACTGAGCTTCTCTCATAATTTTAAATTAAAGCCCTTTTGCTTATTTCTTATCCCTTTTTAATGTGATCTGTTCCATTTTCCATTATTCCTGCCCTTAAAAATTTAATGGAATGAGAACTAGCACATACTGGCAAAATATGAAACATGCCCAATTTTAGAGGGGAGGGAGGAAACAAGATTAGCTTTAGAACCAGTAGAAATACAGTAAAACAACTAGTTTCCTCAAAACAAACAAACAAAAAAAATCATGATGAAATTTGTGAAATAGGGGACTGAAAATATGGAAAATATTTTATCTGGATCTCATTGATAACATAAAGCTTGTTACAATGTTTCAAACATAGTGAATGTTTTAGAATGTGAACATTTCCCAATCTTGTGAAGTTTCTGTCTACCTGAGGTTAAATGCTTTGAAAGACTCCTCTACAGCAACAGTATTGAAGAATTTATTAGAGAAACTACAGTGAACTCTTGCCTTATTACTCAGTTAATCCTGATCTATATTTAGAGAGTGGTGCCAGCCAGGTTGAGGCTTCAAAGGAATGAGCACAAATATTTACCGTACCTGTGCAGTAGAGTTTTGGTGATTGAAATGAAAATTCATCTTGGAAAATATCACTGAAGTTATACTATAAGCAAATCTCAGCAACCTTCAAATGGATAAATAGAAGGTTAACAAGAAAAGTGATGAGGGATTCTCAGTATTCCAAATGAAAGAAAAGGGACAACTCAGGTTTAGAGGTAGGAGCTTTCTTAAATTAAAAGGCCAAGAAATGGCCGAGTATGGTGGCTCACGCCTGTAATCCAAGCACTTTGTAGGCCGAGGCGGGCGGATCACCTGAAGTCAGGAGTTCAAGACCAGCCTGACCAACATGGTGAAACCCCGTCTTAAAAAAAAAAAAAAAGGCCAAGAAATTCAGGCAGGCAGTGTTCTTAATAAGGTTGACTAAATTCAGGAATATTACAGGGCTCCCAACATCAGTTAGAAATGTGGACATATGCACATATAACTGGCCCTTCTGACAAGGCTGTCCTGATTTTAATGAGTAATGCCTCAAGCTACGCAGACTTTGGTATCCCATTGATGGGAGCCACTGCAAACAACTTTATTCTTCCAGTATAAATTATCAACCTCCAACTAGGATTTGTTAACTATTAACTTTTAAAAATATTTTGTGTGGATTTAGGATCCTAGACTTGTTTGCCCTGGGGTTCACTCCTGGCTCTTCTTTCCCCTCCTCTGGTCCATATCACAGGGACACTAATCCCTGCAAGCTGCATTTCCAAGCTTCCTTGTGAGCTGGTTGCCAGCTGCGTTTGAATGGCAAGCTGGAGAAGAACAGTGGAGAGCTGGAGGGTGGGAAAAGCTAGGGTGTTCCCCAACACACCCCCACATTCCAGCACTGGCCACATGACCCGTGACCTCTGACCCTGTGCCCAGTGTCACAGCCTCTTTCCTTTATTCTTCCATCTTTGGAGTCATAGTGGATTCATCCTTTTGAAAAATAATTGTCCCTTTTTTGGTTTCTTAGCTCTGTTCTCACTTGTTTTACAAATTTCTTGAATTAAATTCTCCCTATGTTAAATACTTAGAGCAGTTTCTGTTTTCCTGGTTGGAGTCTGCATCCATATATCCCTTTAACAGGCATTACTGGACCGTATACATGGAAAATTCAATTATTCCTTGAATTTCTTATACTAGAAATTCTTTTTTTAAATGCACTACTTAGAAGTACTAATAAAGGGTTCAGGCCTCAGAAAAGCAGGATAAAACCTAATACACTTTACAAAATCAATTTCCCAGGGGCATAATATTAAAAATTATAAGCACAAAATATTACATAACTTTACGTAAGTCAGAACAGGGCAAATACATAGCTGAGGCTGAGACAAATTCCACACCAGTAAGAAGGGTGGCATATAATACCTATCAAGGCTTAATTTACATCACGCATTTGTGAGGACTACTCATTCACCAGCTTGTTTGCCAATGGTCTCCACCTCCTCAGATCTTAAAAGAGAGAACCAGAGAGAGAAAGAAAAAGAAAAAAACACCTGCATTACTAATTTGAAACCTTATTATATATGTGATTCCTTGGAATAATATTTTGAAATCTACTTCGTGTCTGCATTTTTCTTCTCCCTGTATTTTCTGGTATTGCTTCTCTCCTCCCTCCCCACCCCTGTAAGCAGATCTCTTGCCGGGTGTTCATTGTCCCAAGAAGAGGTGAAAGGGAGTACAAACAAAAATTATCTACGAATATTTCTGGCTTTGTTTTATAAAATCATAAATCCTTAGGAAAAAGAATACAAAATATCTGGAAAAAGCTTATTTCTGAAACTGTAAAAAGGATCCTCATGGGCACATACAAGGGGAGACAGACAGAATGATTAGGTTTCCTGAGGGAGAAACAAGGAACTAAAAGCTGATACTGGGGGAGTAGCCCAAGAAAGAAGAGGCCCAGGGTAGACGTGGCAAAGAAGTCCCATGAGGTTGTGGTTTTAGCATCCGGGTGTATCACGGGAGATGAGTCATCACACAAATACTACCTAGACCTAACTCATCTGTACTAAAGATTGCACTAGCTCTTTCAGTTGACCGATCTTCACCCCAGGTTGCCAAAGTGACTGGTCAGGACTTGTACGGGAGCCACCAGGAGGGATCTCTGTATTTCTTTGTTCTCTGTACCTGAACAAATGTAAATAGCCACCACAGGGCATGAGCCTGTTGGAGAACAGAGCCTACACAGAGAAAATGGATCCAAGAGATGCAGATGGAGAAACTGGGTGCTGAAGACCTTTAAGCTGTTTCTGGAGTTAGACTGATTACTGGACTCTCAAATCATATGAGTAAATTTGTTCTCTTTCAGGTAAAGTTAGTTTGGATTGAATTTTCTGTCATTTGAAATGGAAAGAACCCGAATTAATACACTCATCTCCAACACTTGTTCAAAGCCTTAGTGGGGCATAGTAAGTACAGAACTCAACCTGTTGACCAATATCAATGCATACACATACGATACCAATTTATTAACTTACTACTACTGGGCCAAGGAAAGGGAGTTGTAATATTATCACACGTGTGGCATGTCAGAATCAAATTGGAGTGCCCACTTTTGTTTAAACTTCTAGGGAGGATGGAAATCTTCTTCCCACAGACATATTAAACCCTCTTATCACCACTACAGAAAATTCAGCAGTCAAAGCAAAAGACATGAAAACATAATAGCCTTTGTTCCCTGTATACCTCCCACCTTGTTATTGCTGCACCCCCACCTCCGGCTTTTGTCTTTAAATTTGTCAGCTAATAGCTGCCCATGCTGCTTTATGCACTAGCTCTTTTCTTAGGCTGGAATGTACTTCCCAGTACTGTCTACCCTTCTAGGCCCAGCTCAAGGGTGCCAGCCTCTGTGAAATGACCTCTGTTATTTTGTTTGTTTGTTGTTGTTTTTTGAGACAGGTTGTGGCTCTGTCACCCAAGTTGGAGTGCAGTGGTGCAATCTAGGCTCACTGCAATTTTCACCCTTCAGGCTGAACCCATCCTCCCACCTCACCCTCCTGAGTAGCTGGGACTACAGGCACATGCCACCATACCCAGCTAATTTTCTTGTTTTTTTGTAGTGATGAGGGTCTCACCATGTTGCTCAGGCTGGTCTTGAGCTCCTGGGCTCAAGCGATTCACCCACTTTGGCCTCAAAAAGTTCTGGGATTACAGGTGTGAACCACCATGTCCGGCCTCCTTTTCTGTGAAATTTTACATTTTACCTAACAATGACATGATCCTGCACTTCATACCACCCATGCACGTACTCCAAAATGGATCATTTACTTGTGTCACACTCTGTACATCTTTCTATTTCCAAATTTTTCTGTTTATTTCTCTAGCTCTCCTACTACTAGACTGAGCTCCACGAGGGCAGGAATTCTCTCCAATTTATCTTGGAGTTTTTAGGGGCCTGGCCATTAAGCTATCAATAATTATGCCTAGTGGAAATAAATAATCAAATACATTAAATGAATGACTGTGGAAGCAGAGAGATTCATATATTTTTATAGCTGAGAACTTAAGAGTTCACCTAATTCTGTGAGGTAAAATATTTTGCAAGAATAGCAAAATTATAGATTCTAGGAGAATAAATTTTTTAATTTCATCAGAACTCATCACATGATAGCATTCTGTATTTTATGCTTGCATAAATCTAGTAATATATCACAAAGTTTAAGAATTCTTATTTAAATTTGTCTTATCTTCTTTGTTTTAAATTGAAGACCTTCTTTTATTCTCTTGAGGCATTTTATTTGCTATATATGTCAGATTCCTCCCCCAGATCTATACACTATTTGTGATATTTTATTATATTTTATTATTTTATTATAGCCAAGAACCCAAACATTAGTTCAAATAATAAATAAATGCATAAACCTTAAAGAACCAAGCTAAATATAACTGAAAAAAGACTACCCATTTTATGCAAACACACACACATACACACACACACATACATTCATATACATGATCTTTAGTAATCCCACAATTTCAACATCTTTGTGTAGGAAGGGAGTTGCTGTCACTTGAAAAGGTTACAGATGGATCCTATTTCTTATAGACTTGAAGAAATCTGGGCACACTTGGAAGGAGGAGGATGAATACTGTGGAAATTGTCAATAATCTGCATGAAAATGTATCCAGTTGTCTTCATTTAGGATTAACTCAGTATAGACTATGCTATATTGGTGGAGATACTTTTCTTCTTTAATGTGAATTGTCTTTGGTGATAGTCATTTGCCCTTGAGATATATATGTAGAATCCCATAGATGATCAGAAGGAATTAGGTGGCAAATCTTCACTGCTACCGATGGGCAAGAATTGGAATGAAAACTCTACAGAGACTGTGCTGTGAGAGAGTTTTTCTGTAGCATTATTTTAGACTGCCTGCCTTAGACTTTGGGAAAGGTATTGCTAAATATAATGTCCCGTGGGTTGCACTGGTTGAGAAAGGGGCTGGACCCTCTATGAGATAGACTGCCATGAAGTTGTAGAGAAAAGACGAAAGATTATTTTAAAGAGGAAAGTACATACACGATAGTAGACCGTGAGGCAAGGAAGCCTGACTAGCAATCAGAGTATACTTTTAAGGGCATCTCTGTGAAAATTTTAAATTTTTTGCTGTTCTTTAACTACTGGGGAAGTTTCATTTAGTGCGAAGGTCCCGAGCTCCCAGGCCACAGAACAAGGCCTAAGGGTCGTGGCCGGTTAGGAACCAGGCTGCACAGCAGGAGGTGAGCAGCGGGGAGAGCCAGCAAAGCTTCATCTGTATTTACAGCCACTCCCCATTGCTGGCAGTAATGCCTGAGCTTCACCTCCTATCAGATCAGCAGCAGCATTAGATTCTCAAAGGAGTATGAACCCGATTGTGAACTGTGCATGCGAGGAATCTAGGTTGTGCGCTCCTCATGAGGGACCATCTAGTTGCAGAAAAACAGGCTCAGGGCTCCCACTGATTCTACATTATGGTGAGTTGTAGAATTATTTCATTATATATTACAATGTAATACTAATAGAAATGAAGTGCACAATAAATGTAATCTGTTTGAATCATCCCCCCGACCCCAGGTCCCCTAAAAACTGTCTGCCATGAAACCGGCCCCCCAGTGTCAAAAACGTAGGGGACTGTGGATTTAATGGACAGTTTTTTACCAACATAGGGAAATGCAACCTTCTGCACATTGCACCTCCCCAAGGCTACTGTTGTGGCCCCAACGTCCTACTGGGGAGAATTCGGGCAAGTAGCAGGGAAATGTGCAGCAGCCTGCAGAAGAGCACGGAGGAAAATGTGGACTGTAAACGAGCTATGGATGCTTAGGTAACTCAGGAGCGGATGGGAAAACAAAACAAGAAAAAAACTTTGCTCTCAAGGGTGTCAGAGCTTCCTATCGATTCTACCTTTAAACACCACCCACACCTCCAACTTTTCCAAAGGGAAAAAAAGTGGCTGTTTCTTTCCTCTTCCTTTAACTTTCGTTGTTTCTTACCTGGAATTTGGCAACAGCACCTATGTTGCCTCTTGTCATCGGTCTCTCCCTCCTTGCCCTGGCCTGTGCCTGCTGAACACCTTCTTTATAAAGGTTGTCTTTCTAAAGAGCCCTGAGGCCAGTTGCAGTGGCTCACACCTATAATCCTAGCACTTTGTGGGGTTTAAGAAGGCAAATCGCTTGAGCGAGGAGTTCTAGATCAGCCTGGGCAACGTGGAGAAATCCCCATCTCTACAAAAAATACAAAAATTAGCTGGCATGATGGCTGTGCCTATAGTCCCAGCTACAGGCTGATGCAGGAGCATTGCTTGAGCTGGGAGGTAGAGGCTGCAGTGAGCTATGATCTCACCATTGCACTCCAGCCTAAGCAACAGAGCAAGACCTTGTCTCAAAAACAAAACAGAACAGAAACAAGTAAGAGCCCTGGCTCATTTCCCTTCCCAGTGTTCTGCCAATACTACCTGTAAAAACCTTTCTGCCCCTTTATTGGCCTCAGGATTTCCATTGAAAGCTGCTCCTTTCATTTGAAGATTTAGATATTCAAAGCTAGCGAATTAGGCCTTTTGTAGAACCATTAAAGATGTGTTATTTTGTTCAGTTAAGAAGTTCCATTAAAGTCATTTGTCACGCGAAGAGGATTCCATTTAAAGATTTACCCGTTTAAAGATTACCCAAGTTTTCAGTATTGAGACAGATGATACCACAGTAAAAGTAGTGATGGCCTTGAAAAGCTGTCAATTTTGTTTGGGAAAGTAAATGTTCATATAGTGATCAATAAGGCTTGTAGGATATGCATGTTTAGTAATTCTATAATTAATTCTGTCAGACATTTCTGGTCCTAGATTAATCTGGGTGAGGAGAGATGGTAATATGACATCTGATAGAGAGCATGGTGAGGTTCATGAATACAAATTTTAGATACAAATGGATTTGTCCTGACACATTAGTTACAGAATTCATAGGCAGGACTCTTTATCTCTGCACCATATCATCATAGTTACATCTGGGTCTTTATGGCACACACAGCCCACTTAATTTTCTGAAAAGTAGTTATTTGAAGTTAAGTTTATGCCTGAATTTCTAATAATAATGGACACAGTTATAAATACCTAGAAGAGAAATGCAGAACCTAACAACATCCCCCTATATCCATCCCAGTAATACAGGACATTGTAAAGGGACCCAGACATAGCTCTGAAATCTAGTTGGAATTCCTATTACCCCTCTCTTTTGTATCTCTGGTCTATCTTGATAGAATGGATAGCATAGGGCTGATATATAGAGTCTTGTCCTCATCTGTATCATAGAGAACTACATGACAGATGTCTTCATAAATATCATTGATATAAGATTTCTCCTATATCAACAATGACTTTATAATACATTGAACTTTGGTATTTAGTTTATATGCCTTACATTCAAGAACTCTTCACCGACTGCTGCCCACATATGCTGACAACCGTTCTGATCCCAGCAGGAGTAACAGATTTTATTTCTTAAGCATTGCAAAACTACGACCAGAGTCTTATTATTAGATGAAAGATCCTCATACTGGCTTTGCAATAGAGATGAAAATAATCTAGGCTATATAAAAATGCCCCCACATTTTTCAAAATTATCACTGAATTTGATTTTCAAAGGCAACATATTCAAATGCTCAAAACTCAAATGATACAAAATTGTATACAGAGAATAATTTCTATATTATCTTTGTTCCCCTGCCATCCAGTTCTTTCCAGTCTAAACCAATATTATAAAATGTTTGTATTTTCTCACAGAGATAGTCTGTGTATATAGCAGCACATACATGTTTGAGCATGAATCTTGTCTATTTTCTTTTTACAACTTACCTTGGGGATAGTATGAGCACATAAAGAATTTAAATTGTTTTCTGGTGGCATACTATTTCATTGCAAGAATGGTCATAATCTATGTCAGTATCAGGTAGATGGACAGTTAAGTACCAAATAGATGGAAACTTAGGTTGTTTCCAATCTTTTGCTAGGACAGAGGTATCCTTGGACCTATATCATTTTGCTTATAGGTAGGAATTTCTTTGGAATAACTTCTCAGAAGTAAAATATTTTGATGAAAGCTATGTATTGTCATTTTTTAAGAAATGTAATTTATTCCTTTTTAATTGTGACTTTAAAAATTCAAAGAAAGAAAAGGATAAAATTCAGAAAAATCAGTCTTCTTCATACCCCCTTTGCCCAACTCCACTTTTACTTTCCCCAGGAGCATATATGTTACCACTTCATATATATGCTTTCAGAGATCTTATACAGACACACACACATACACACACACACACACACACACACAAGCTTAAACGTGTGCCTGTGTGCACACATGAAAGTTCATATAGGGTCATTTAATTTGTTTATGCAAATTTGTGTTTTCTTCTGCATTGTAGTCTACAGAAATCAGAAGGTTCTTCCCAAGGTGCTGACTGAAATGGTTCAGTGTAACCACCTAAGACAGAAATATTCTCTTCTTGCCTCATGTGTCATCATTTAATGTGATACAATAAATTCCACCAGTTTTCTCTATACACATCTGTTCTGTGTAGAGGAAAGGGAGCTGTAGAAAAATAACCCTGCACTGTCCTTAGCCCCAAAATTTCTAACAAGATCCAATCTAGAGTTTGTCTCGTATGCCTGGTGAAGAATGGGCACCCTGTAATCCTAACCTTCCTCTAAGGATTCCCTTCCCCTTCCACTTCTGCGAGATACCTTGTTTCCTCCAACCCATGTAACCCTCTTTTTCTTCATGTTCTTTCTGTCTCTCTGTCTCCCTCCACCCCCTTACACGCATTCTCAGTCTCAAAATATATCTTCCAATAGCCTCAAAGTAAGCAAGAGTGTCTGGGAAGTACATTTTTTGAGATCTTTTGCATTTCTGAAAATCTCTTTATTCTCCTTAACCACCCCCCCCCCAACATCTGATTAATAATTCACCCAATAATAGAGTTCTAGGTGGGAAGTTTTTTCTTTTTTTTTCAGAAATTTATAGGCATTGCTGCAGTCTTGCTGTCAAATCCAATGATATTGTGATCTCCTTTTTTTTTTTTGAGACAGGGTCCCAGTCTGTTACCCAGGCTGTAGTACAGTGGCACAATCATGGCTTACTGCAACCTTGACCTCCTGGGATCAAGAGATGCTCCTGCCTCAGCCTCTTGCCTCCTTAGTAGTTGGGACTACAGGCCCAAACCACCGTGCTTGGCAATTTTTTGTATTTTTTGTTGAGAAGGTTTTGCCATGGTTGCTTAAGCTGATCTCAGACTCCTAGGCTCAAGTGATCCACCCACCTCAGCCTCTCAAAGTGTTGGCATTACAGGCATGAGCCACCTCACCCAGCCCTCGTGGTAATATCTGACTCAATTTTTTCCTCTCTGGAAAATTTCATGATCTTCTCTTTGTCCCCAGCGTCCTAAAAATGTCCAGTGATATGCCTTATTGTGATTTTATTTTTATCCATTGGTCTTTCAATCTGGAAACTACAGGTTGGGGGAATGTTCTTAAATTACCTCACTAATGATTTCCTTCTGTAATTTTTTTTCCCCTTTTTGAAATTCCTTTTTTTTTTTTAATGATGGACCTCCTTGACTGGGTCTCCAGGTTTTCTGTTCTCTACTCTTTTTCATCTCATTTTGTTTTTGCTGAGAAATTTTCTCAATTTTATTTTCCAACTTATAGTCTTATATATTCTAAATTTTATTTATTTATTTTTAATGTGGCAAAATACACATAAAATTTGCCATTTTAACTATTTTTGAGTATACAGTTCAGTGGCTTATTAAGTACACTCACATTGTTGTGCAACCATCACTACCATGTATCTCCAGAACTTTTTCATCTTCCCAAACTGAAACTCTGCACCGATTGAATAAAAACTTCAAATTCCCCTCTTCCTCAGCCCCTGGCAACCAGCATTTTATTTTCTGTCTCTATGAATTTGATTACTACTCTATGTACCTCATGTAAGTGAAATCATACACTATTTGTCCTCCTGTAACCGGCTCATTTCATTTAGCATAATGTCTTTAAGATTCATCCATTTTGTAGCATGTGTTAGAATTTTCTGACTTTTTAAAGGCTGAATAATGTTCTACTATGTACAGTTGGGCTTCCATATCTGTGAGTTCCACATCTAGATTCAACCAATCCCAGATAAAAAATATTCAAAAAACAATGACGTTTGTACTGAACAGGTATAGACTTTTTTTCTTGTCTCTATTTCCTAAACAATACAGTATGGTAACTATTTTCACAGCATTTACATTGTATTAGGTACTATAAGTAATCTAGAAATTGTTTATACTGGAAGATTATGTAGTTTATACGCAAATACTATGCCATCTTATGTTTTATTTTAATTTTTAATTTTTTTCTTTTAAAAATGAGGTCTCTCTGTTGCCCAGGTTGGAGCACAGTGGAACAATCATATTAAGCATACTATTGCCTCAACTCCTAGGCTCAAGCAATCCTCCAGCCTCAGCCTCCAGTCCAAGTAGCTGGATCTATAGGTGCGTGCCACCGCATTTGACTTACACCATTTTATATAAAGGACTTGAGAATCCATGGACTTTGGAATCCTTGAGAGGTCCCTGGGAACCAATTACCCCATGGATACCAAGGGACAACTATATCATATTTTTTATTCATTCATTTCTTGACAGACACTTGGGTTGCTTCTGCATTTTGGCTATTGTAAATAATACTGCAGTGAACATCGGTGTATCATATTTTTATGTGTGCTATTGTATATATTTTTATTTTTCAAGAGTTCTCTTGTTCTATGTTCCATTTTTATACTTTTTTCTATCAAGGCTGTAATATCTTTTCTTAATTCTCTAAGGATATGAATGATCCATATGTATGTGTATATATATGTATATTAATCTATGTATTTGCACATTTTTAAAATTTGTTTTTCTCTGCATGGTAGCCATTTCCTCAAGTTGCATTTGATTGTTTACTTTGGTGCCTCTTTTCCATGTTAGAAGTTTTCTTGTACTTCTTGATTTCTTGTACTTCAGATTTCTCGTGCTTCTTGATTTGCTGCTCTTCAGAATGGAAACTAAAAAAGCTGATTGGGAGTTCTGCATGCCTATGAGGCTCAGTAACCTTGAGCTTTACTGCAAGATGATCTGGAAAGAGTGTTTGTTGGATATCCTTGTTAGCAGTCATGTCTTTCCACTTAGGCTGGTCAGGTAACCAAAGAAAAATCTACCTATCTCCTCTTTCAAGGGTAGAGATCTGGCTCTAGAGACGGAGTGTCCTGGATGCTGAGTGTGGAAAGGGGAATAAGAGGATGCTTTCAACAGAATATTCAGGTCTTCAGATATTCCTATCCTTCCTCAGTCCAGAAGCAGTACTGTACATTTCTCCAGAAAATAAAACCGCAGACTTATGACCAAACTAGGAGAGTCAATCTCCTACTGGCATGGAGCTGAGAAAGAGAATAAGGAGATGACTACGTCTGAGTCAGCTTTCACCTACTCCTTCCTATTTTAGCAGTGGTCATTCTTCCTTCATTTGCAGTTCCAGAATTATCTTATCTTACCATTTCTTGAAACTTTTAAGGATTCTCTTGTATTAATGGAGATGCTTCTCAGCTTTCGCCATTACCAACTTGGTTTCCACTCTCTGGGATCTGTAAAGGCAGTCAGGGTTCACTCATCTGTTTTTCAGTTTTCAAAACTGTTACTCTATCTCCTCTCTTACTCTCATCTTTTTGTGTCTTCAAACAAAATTTCTTCAAGATTGCGTTAACAAAATTTCCTGAAGTGGTGGTGGTTAATGTGTGTGCGATCCTCACTCTAACTGAGCTGGCATAACACAGCTCATGCTTGATAGGAGAAGAGGTAAGGATCTTCTTGATTCACCAAACTTTCAATAGATTTAAGGATTCAAAATTTAGTTTTATGCCATTAACTTAATGTTGCCTTATTGAAAATCCTCTCATTTCCTCATCTTAAGGTAATACCTAGAAATTGGCTTCTTCTCTGCAATGAAGACTTTAAAGTTTGGCTTTAAAGTACCATTTAAAGTATCATATATAGTACCATCCTGAAAAGCCAATTGACATGTCAGCACTTAAATCTATTTTTAAATGTAAAATTTGCTTACAGATACTCTAGTAGAAGGAATCACTGAGAATATTGTAGTTACTTATGATGGACTTTAAGTTATAAAGGAGGGCCAGGAGAGGTGATTCACACCTGTAACCCAACACTTTGGGAGGCCTAGGTGAAAGGATGGCTTCAGGCCAGGAGTTCAAGACTAGCCTGGGCAACCTAGAGAGACCTCGTCTTTACAAGAAAAATTTAAAAATAGCCAAGTGTGGTGGTTTTTGCCTGTAGTCTCAGGTACTCGGGAGGCTGAGGTGAGAGAATCGCTTTAGCCCAGGAGGTCAAGGTTTCAGTGAGCCATGATTGCACCACTCACTCCAACCTGAGCAACAGAGCAAGACTCGTCTCAAAAAAATTACTTAAAAAAAAAATTGCTTATACCCATTACTGGAGATAGTAAAAAATAAATGAATAAATACATATAAATGATTTGGATTGTTTGGTCCCCATTTATTAAAAAAAGACTCCTCTAGGATGTTTTTTTGAAAAATATATTATTTGAGATCATTACAATTGGTCAAATTCAAGTAGTGTTGCAATAATCAAATGAACCTGCAAGAAAAAATTAAAAATAAAAATGGCACCTGGTTATTACCCAGATATATCTGTTCTCTCTGCTTCATTTTAGTCATAGCTATTTAATTTCCTGAAACAAAAAACAAACAGATTTTTCACTAATGTCAGTACTGCAGAGCTAGCACAGGACAGAAGAGCCAGCTGTACTCGATTTTGTCTTATGCATCATCAACAAAATTGGCAGCTAAGTTCTGATTTCAGAGTCTTTATGGTTAATGATGATGTACAAGCTGTGCTTGATTTTCAGATACAAGACTGATCTTACTTTGCTGACAGAAAAATCTATTTTTGATATGTAAATTGAACAAATTTGATGCAAAATGATTGATGTAGGATAAACGCAGATCATGAAGATACCATTTTTAGACTCATCTCTAACCCTAAGACCATTCAGCCTTCTTACTGTTATCCTCATCATTTCTACAATTATTAGCATTGCAATGATGGCAACAAAGCTTTAACTAAAATTGCACTTGTGTTTTATGAATAAGTCATATATTGATGACTATTATACTCTTAAGAATGTGATTGCAATGAAAAGGAGCAACAGAACTAATTAGTAATTGATTATATTAGCAGCCCTGTTCTGGGTATAATGCTAATTCAGAACCATGTTACAGGTGATCATGGGTAAAATCTAACATTATTGTAAAGAATTGTGGAACAAATAGGTGTGAAAGAGGGAAAAAATGCTTCCTTGATTATAAGCTCTTTGACAATAGATATTATATCTCAAGTCACTGCTTAGGGCAGCTACTACATTTTTTAATTTATACAAGTTAATTAGATTTTACTTGCTAATGGTATACCATTGGATTTTTTTTTAGAGGCAGCAATGTTGGCCTTATGCAAAATTATGAGACTATAAAATCTTGTCTTAGCTTTTTTTTCACCTTGTCTCTATTTAGGAGTTCCCAACACAGATACTCAGTTCCTTTATGCTGCGTGTTTCCTGAAAGTCGTTCTCCCTACCCACCTCCTGTCAAGTTTGCCTCTCCCTTATTCCATACCTGTTACTCCTTAATCTCTTATCAAAACTTACCTGTTCTTTATCCAATTCTTTTAAGATTTTGCAAGGGCACACAAGTTAAGAGCCTAAAAGTATTTACTTTTTAAAATATGTTTTCCTGTTAGGAATACAGATTTGCATTTTTAAGAAGAACTCTTAAAGACCTATTGCCAGCAGTTGCAATGTCACATCTTTCTGTCTGTCAAGAACAGCAAAAATCCATATTTTACAATAACTGGCTTTTACTTATTGATTTTACCCAGCTTAAAATGTGTGTTTCTGAAGCATAATGAGATAGAGATTAACATTAAGGGCTTTGCAATCGGACAGACCTAGTTTTGAAACTAAACTCTGTCCCTTACTAGCTGTCAGTGATGATTTACTTACCTCTAAGATAGGATGATGCTACCCACTTCACTGGGTTGTTGTGAGAAGTAAATTCATTAGTGTTAAGTAATATGAAAGGTCCAATAATTATGAACTGCTATTATTATTTAGTTGATATTATATAATTCGAACACTGCTTTTTCTTGGTCTCAAATATAGGTCATATATATTTACATATAGGAATACTTGTACCCTATACAAAGGAAATGTAAACCTAAGTAAACCAAGGATATGTAAAGCATCAAGCCTTATTCAGCTTTGTTTCCCTGACAGTGTATAGCACAGACTTTGTATATAATCCTTGCTAGATCAATGTAGAGTTTTATTCAATCACCATGAAATGTGTTTGATAGGATATTTATATTTCCTTTATATTTCCTATAAAGCAGAAATAGCTCCAATCAGGAAAAAAGATTTGCACACTAATGTACTTCAGTTGTACTAAACCATTTTTGTGTTTTTCTTCAGTTAAAATCCAATGAAGTATTCTCATAAATGATGGGTCCTCTTCTTTTGTCATCACTATAACAGAAATCTCACAAGTTATAAGCAATAAATCAGTATCCTAAGGCCTAATTTACTAACAAGAAGAATATTAGATACCTTCGGATTGCTAGAAAAGCATGCCAAATTATACTCCA
Organism: Ateles fusciceps; assembly: GCA_036589455.1. Taxonomy (NCBI): domain Eukaryota; kingdom Metazoa; phylum Chordata; class Mammalia; order Primates; family Atelidae; genus Ateles; species Ateles fusciceps. Next base: position 6,441,729 of record JAZHEH010001266.1, on the reverse strand, counting down.
GGGGTCTAAAAAAGTTCATATCGTTCTATAAATTACAACCTTGCTTATTATCTGGAAATAATTTAAACATTTGATGAAGCTGTTTTAATAATATCAAAAAAACCAATATCATTAAAGCAGCTGTTTTTATAATATCAACAGTTTATTATTAAGCTGTTTTAATAATATCAACAAAATATCAAATTGGACCTAAAATGTGGACCAATTTGGTAGGGGATAATTAGTGATCTGGGAGTTAAAAATCTTTCAAAAATGGGGGTGAACACCTGTTATTTAAGAATCATTAAAAATAGGCATCCAAGAAGCCATCTCCAGGTGCTAAGTTTACTTAGCATTTGAAGTAAATTCAATCCAGGAATCTTTTAAAACTGTTAGTACAGGTTGAGTTCAAGCCTCTGTCATAATGACTGACAAGTGACTCTAAGTTTGTCTGGTGCAAAACACCAGTCTCTCAAAGAGATAATTTGTTATCTCACAAACTCTAAAAGTCTGCTTGATTGAAAACTGTAAAATCAAATTAACCTCCTTAGCAATTGTGTTTTAGGATATAGACATGAACTGAGTAAGAAAATCTTGCCTGTCCCCCATATTTAACAGGGCCTGTGTCTTCTTTCTTTAGAAACTGTACCTTGTCCTTTCCCCTCCTAGTTGTAGTCAACTGATTGGAATCAACAGCACTGATCATCTGGGAAAGAGATGATCCCAAGGCTCTAATGAGAGCTGCTTACCATCTTATGTTACACTGGGCCTCTCAAAAGCAGATATTCTCACCAAAATTCCTGCTCCTTGTCAAAAAGTCACAGCAGTTCCAGGTCAAGGTCTTTTTTATCTACCACATCTGGGAGTGGCAGATGTTTGGTAGCTTCACAGCTTCCTTCTTAATGAGCAATCCTCCTTCTCCAGGAAAGTATCAAATACTCCGATTTTAACCATGTTTCTGCTTTTTACCTCACTGATCATCAGAAACTCAAACTCCATTACCAGCTTTGCTTATTACAGAGTCAAATCGGCCAAATTCAGTCCACTGCCCATTTCTGTAAATAAAGTTTTCCTGGAACACAACTATATCCACTCCTTTACATATCGTCTATGGCTGCTTTCACTCTAAAACGCAGAGGGTTTGGCTTTAGCTCAAGCAGTTACTTCCTCATGCTAGACTCTCCAACTGTTCAATCTCCCCTGCTGGGTCCAAGACCCACAGATGCTTACTGATCCTTTAAATTATTAATAAGTAAATAAAAATTTGTAAAGTAAAAGGCAGAGTTGAGTACTCGAAACAGAGGCCACGTGACCCACAAAGCTTAAAATATTTACTGTCTGTTCCTTTATTTAAACAATATGCTGACCCCCTAGCCTAGATAGTCTTTCTTGCACTACTATGTATATCCACTCATCCGACCTACTCTTTCACTTCTGCCATCCCAAGCCCTTCCACTCAGCCATATACAGCTGACAGTACATCATCAACAAATGTGACTGCATCTTCAACAGTATCTTTGAATGTTCCCTTTGCTTTCTTGCTCTAGGTAAAGCATAGCTCTGCCCTGTTGAAATAAATTCTGTTGCAGTCATATGCAGTGGAATCTGTTCTTTTGCATCTTACCTAACTAGACCCAGCTCTGGGGTGAGTGCTTTTCTTGTTCTCCAGTGCCATTTTCTGACCTGTTTTCCTCCTGCCTCCTTCCAAACCCCAGGCTCTGTTAAAGTTGTGCCATCAGAATTTTTTGTTTTTTGTAGAGATGAAATCTCACTATGTTGCTCAGGCTGATCTTGAACTCCTGGCCTCAAGCAGTCCTCCTGCCTTGGACTCCCAATGTGCTGAGATTATAGACATGAGTCACCGCACCTGGCCCCTGTGCCATCAGACTTTGGTACCTACTCCCCTTCCTTGTTGCTATCATCTAGAGAATTCAGTTACCTTCATTCTTTAATAAATTTAGCACCTGGCTCATTGGGGTTTTTCATTATTATTCTGATGTTATTCTCACTCACTTCCTTCTTCCAGACTTCAATGCCCACCCAAATAATACATCTAATATCTTAGACTCCAATTTCCAGATCTCTCGCCTTACAACAGAATTATGTTATTCTTCACCCACCATCAGCTCCCAACTCCTATCTAGGGTCCACTTCTGACTTTCTCACACTTGTAATCATCAATCAGTCCATCATCTCCAGTATCTCAAGTACAAGTATCCCATTCTTTGACTATTGTCTCTATCCTAAAAGCTCACTAAACCACGAGTATCTATACAAACAATGTCTTGTCTTTATTAAGACTTTCTAATCTGTTGAGCTTATGACTGAGTCACTATCAGTATGGCCTCTTCAGGTACTCCCTTCCTTATCCACTCACCTTAGACTGTAATACATTATGAAGCCACTGTTTGATAACACCATTCACTCCCTTACCTCTGCCACCCTCCTTCACCTTGGATGAGCGGCTATTCTCTTATGCCCAATGGTCCCCATGCACCAACACAAATGAGCACTGGTGAAGACACAGGAATTGTGCTGGCTAGCATCACTTTAAATTCTGGCTATAAATCTCAAGTGGGTAAGAGCAATCTTATTAGTCCTGTAGGACTTTTGCATCCCACTTTCCAAAATGATAATTTCACCTCATGTCTTAACTCTTTAAATCTTCTGACCCATTTTACTGTCCATACTCTCAGCTTATAACATTGCTTCATAAATCGCTGAGAAAATAGAAGTAGTTTGACAAGAATTCCCCCACCTTCTCAATCAAAAATTATATACCCTCTTCACTCTGTATCTATTTTCTACCTGCTTAATTTATTGTAGAGTAACTGTCTCTGCTGCTGTCACTGGTACATCCTCTGGTTTTACTCTGGAATTCATGCCCCCTCACCTTATTATGGGCTTCATTTCTCAATTCTCTGCTCATTTTCTCCTGAATCATCACTTCTCTCCTCAATCACTCCCATTGTTTTACACCAGTTCTAATAATTCCTTTCTTAAGCACACACACATACTAACAACTAAAATAACAACAATGATACCAAGAAGACCCTCACTTTACTTTCCATCCCCATCCAGTGGTCTCCTGTGTCTCAGCTTAAATGTTTTCCCAGAGGAGTCTTCCTTGTCCACCCATTTTAAAGTAGCTGCTCAGTTACTTTCATCATATTATTCAATCTGAAGTCTCTACATTGCATTTATTACTCTCCTATGTGTATATATGTTGATGTTTGTTTACTGTTTTTCTTCACCTCTCCCCATATTACATAAGCTCTGGGAATGCAAAGGTCTTCTGTCTTTTCACCTCTGTAGTCTCAGCACACATGACAAGCATAGAAAGTCCTCAATAATCTTTGAGTGAATGAATGAATGAATGGTTCGTGTGTGTGTGTGTGTGTGGTGTGTGTGTGCGTATGTCTACAATTAGACCATAGGACTCACAAGGGCAAGGACTTTGTGTCTTATACGTCTTTGTAGTTGGTGTTTAATAAACACTTGTTGCACGAGTGAGTGAATCATTGCTCTAAATGAGCAATAATCTAAAGATAAAAGTTATTAACATGATGTTCCGCTTTTAAAATTTGCGTTGGCATTTTTACTTTAACAAAATCAAAATGATTTCTTTTAGGATTATACTAATTCCTTTTAAACCAGTGCTAATTTGTGTGACTTATCCATATGCATCTAAATTAATTTTTCTAACTTTAACTAGAGCTTATAAATAAATAAGTATACATATATGTATGTAGATGGATGGCTATATATACACCTACCCACACATATATAAAACATATGTTAGTCCTGTTCTAAGAATCTGCCAAACTTTCTTGGTAAGACTTGCCAATTGCAATCATGTGACAGGATGACAGTTCTTTTCTCTGGGAGAAGTCCAGACTTCCAGTGTCTGGGACAGAAATAATGTAGACCAAGAAACATATATAGCTGATGATGGATGCTTTTTGGCTCTCATAATGTGAGGTTTGGTCTTCTTATTGGGAGACTATGAAAATCATTAGATCAGAAATTATTTTTATTTCTACTCAGCTGAAAGAAGTTTTCCTTCTTGTATTTCTGTATGCAGGCATACTGCAAAGACAATTTGCTTGGTCAATATGGGTTTATACTAAACTCTACAACTCAAAGACAGCATGAGATCTTTTTGCCAGTGTAGCTGTCTTATTTTTATTGGCATAGTAAGTATGTTTCCAAATATATACCAATTATAGATGTTTTCCTGTTGTCAATAATATGGTACTGTTTAAGAGTGAGGATGTTTTCACTCTCAGGCAAAACTGATTCTGAGGACATGACAGGGATACTTCAGTGGTTGCATTTATGCACACAGAGGAGGTTAATAGTTAGGAATGCTTTCAATTGTAAGCAACAAAATAATTAGCAGTGCTTCCAAAAATTGGGGCTCAGTGGCTCAATGACATAAAGGGTGCCATCGCTGCAATTCCATTGACCTTCCTGTAAAAGTCGAATAATAGCAGCAGCGCAAAAGTGTCCTGGCACACCTGTCCTAGCAAGTGTGCTTTTGCTAGGTCAAGTGTGCTAGAAGCGGGAGGTGGTATGGACAGGTGAGTTTTTCTTTGTGCTGATATTCTCTTATCAAGGAGAGAAAAACCCTTCCTTGGTCTCCTCTGACAAATTTCCCTTTACATCTTATTGTCTCTCAGTTTTTCCCATGACAGTTCCTAGACCAGCTGCTGAAGCTATCTTTCCTGAGAACTAAAATCCTTGCCTGATATATAAACAAATGGGGGCTCCCCTTGAAAGAGTGGAAAGGTGGCCAGGCGCGGTGGTTCACGTCTGTAATGTCAGCATTTTGGGGGGGCCAAGGTGGGTGGATCATTTGAGGTCAGGAGTTCGAGACCAGTCTGGCCAACATGGTGATACCCTGTCTCTACTAAAAATACAAAAATTAGCCAGACATGGTGGTACATGCCTGTAATCCCAGCTACTCGGGAGGCTGAGGCAGGAGAATTGCTTGAACCCGGGAGGCAGAGGTTGCAGTGAGCCGAGATTGTGTCACTGCACTCCATCCCGGGCAACAGAGTGAGACTCTGTCTCAAAAAACAAAAAACAAAACAAAACAAAAAAAGAAGCAGAAGAAGAAAAGAAAAAAAGAAAGAGTGGAAAGGGGGAATGGTTTTTGTCATGGCAAGGAATAGAGCCAGCCACAGTGGCCTAACAAGCACACTCATGAAATGTCGTGGAGGAGATCATGCTTATGTTAAATTCAAACAGAAGCTGACCAGGTAATAAAGTTGAGAAAGGCTGAAAACGCAGAGAGAGAGCTGCTTCTGCAAGTGTATTGAACAATCAGAAAACTGCAAATAATTTGTTATGACTGGGCATTCTGTATATGTAGATTAGTGAGAGAAGACTGCAGAGGTCAGCAGGGGCCATGACACAAAGACAATGTGGAAGCAGGGAATCAAGTTCTCATACCTTTGGGCGTTCATTCTGAAATTGCTAAAGGAGCAAATAAATATCTGTCTGGGCTTTCCCTCCATACATGACCGAGAAAACCTAGGCATTTCTCTATGTTAAAGAAAAAGGAGAGAGCAGTCATTACTTAGAATGTCTTGTGCTCGCCCATACACTCTCTCTCTCTCTCTCTCTCTCTCTCTCTCTCTCTCTCCCCCCCCTCACTAGCTAACCCTTGCCTGGGGAGTTTTCAGCATTTTGCTAAGCTAGATTGTACTCAATGGGTTATAGAGCCCCAGAAGATTTTTCAGCTACACTTCGCCTACTAAAACCTTTGGAGAAAGAAGCTGAATGCTTGCAGTGAAACTAGTCCTGCTACGTTGATCATTGTTGACCAGGCCAGAAATCAGTACCTGAACCCAAATATGCCCAATAAGAACTCACCATATTGGGTAATGACAACAACAAAAGTAGATCTCCTCACCTTGGAAAGGTAAACTGAATGAGAGATAGATGCTAGAAATGTCAGTAGCAGAAGCAAGGTGCAGAGGAAGGAGGAGGGAGGGCAGAGAAAGAGCCAGAGAGAAAAAGAAAAACAGGGAAAGTGAACAACAGCTGGGCTCTAGGAATTAACGTAGTAAGTCTCTGGCTGTTGGAAACTGAAGGGGAAAAAAGAACACAGAAAGTGTCAATCAACTCTCAAACAATTTTTTAGTGACATAGACCATATTATCATGATTATCATCAGTTCATAGGAATCATTAAATCTATTCCCAAAATGCAATCTAATATTCTCCCAAGGAATATAGTATATTCAAATAAAATTATTGACAAAGGTTACAATCGTAAATTATCTTTTATCAGGTTGAATTACTCCCCACCTTCGAGGGATGTCTCAGGTTGAGGGCTTTGGAAATAGTCCTGCCACTGTTGCCTCTTTGAGTTTGTGGTTAATGGCTCAGAGAGAAGTCTTTTCTTCCCTGGGTAGTTCTGAATAAGAAAACAATAGTCAAACTGGAATGTAATCACTGAGGAAACAAGAGAAAGAGGAGTAATGTTTAGTTAACAGAACTGTGGACCAGAAGAGACAGGATTCATGGATCTGCCAAGGTGACGAATACAGCCTGAAATGCAAATAGAAGCAGATTGGAGAACAGGAAAGAAACTTCCGGAGAAAGCAGACAAAGGTACCTGTTCCAGTGGAAGCACACTTTATGTCTCCCAGAATAGTAGTTCCCCATCCTGGTTACCTGTCAGAATTACCTGCAGTTCGTTTCAAAAAACACATTTCCAGACCTTGCTCAATTCCTGCTGAATCAAAATATGACTTTTTATGCAGCTGGCCTGGCACCCACATATGATGGAGTTTTTCCTGTCCAGAGGAAAATATCCATGTAGTGATGGCAAAAGTCCTTTCTCAAGGGCTGTCTTTTATTCTCGGACTAAAGTCATCTGAATTTTTTATTATAATGTTCTTCCTTTTGTAAAATTATTATGACAAAAAGTGATGAATTTTTTTTATGTTCCTACTTAGCAAAATAAAAAAATTAGCAAAACTATTGCTTGGTCTGTGACCTTGGGTGGTTCACCAACATCACGTCACTAGTTCCTGATTTTAAAATAAGAGTAGTAAAACCTGGCTGGGCACAGTCGCTCACACCTGTAATCCCAGCACTTTGGGAGGCCAAGGCGTGTAGATCACCTGAGATCAGCAGTTGGAGACCAGCCTGGCCAACACGGAGAAACCTCATCTTTACTGAAAATTCAAAAATTAGCCCAGCATGGTGGCAAGCGCCTGTAATTCCAGCTACTCGGGAGGCTGAGGCAGGAAAATCACTTGAACCTGAGAGGTGGACGTTGCAGTGAGCCGAGGTCGCGCCATTTCACTCCAGCCTGGGTAACAAGAGTGAAACTCCGTCTCAAAAAACAAACAAAAAAGGAATAGTAAAGCCTAACAGCATTGTTCTGTGTACATAATAGGAAGTATCATGTATAACATGGCTGGTACATAAAATACATAAGAAACACTCAATATATTCTCTGTGTTATCAGGTAAAATACTTTGGTTTGACACGATAGGGGTGATTTATTGTTTCAGGTAAGTGAAATGTCTTAACATTGCGACTGGTGTCAGGTCTCGTTCAAACAGGACTCAATGCTTTTTGATTCTTTCTGTTGTACCCTCCAGTATGTTTTGTATTTGCCTCTGGTCTAGCTTCTCAAGATAGCCTCCAGGATGTACAGAGTGAGAGAGGATGCTTTTCACTCAACCAAAATTCCAGCCCTAAGGAGATTGAACCACACCTGACCAATGAGTTGGCCAGGGATGCCATGCACTAATTGGCTCAGCCCTGGGTCAGTCTACTTCTCAACCAATCAAGGTGCTAAAGGAAATAGGATTACCCTAAACAATTTAACACACCAGGACCCATTCCTGAAACTGGAGATGCTGTAAATACCATCAAAACCATAAGGCTTAAAACCATGCAATGGGAAGCAGGAGAAAGAATTGAAGTTGTAGGAATTAACCCCTTCCTAGCCTTATTCCCAAATATACTTGCTATGGACTGTCCGCATAAAGCAGCCCTTCGCATATTCTTACTGCCTGTCATAAAGTAGTTTGGGTTGAATTTAAAGAAGCTGCCAGCACTTAATACATAGAAGTCCTAAAATATTGTTACTAATGTTTGAAAAATGTAGAAAATTAGAAGAGGAATGGCCAGGTGTGGTGGCTTACACCTGCAATACCTACACTTTAGGAGGTTAAGGCAGAAAGACTGGTTAAGGCCAGGAGTTTGAGACTTGGGCAACATAGCAAGGCTCTGTTTCTACAAAAAATTGAATAAATACATAAATAATAAAAGAAAAGAATAAAGAAAATTAGAAGGGGGAAGAAGCCTCTATCCCCACCAGAGAGGGTAACCATTATTAAAATTTAATGTGTTATTGTCTTCTTTCCATTATGTGCCTGTATATTATGTTACATATAAAATTGTATATGTTTATATTTTATTGTAAAATAAGTTTTAAACTAATAAATGTTTCTCTATTATAAGGGAAATATCATATCCAGACAAGTTTTAAAAATAAAAAAATTTAGACATGTGAAACAGAAAAGAAGGGATTGAGAAAGGGAGAGAAAGGGAGGGAGGAAAAGAGAGGGAGGCAAGAAAAATAGAAATCCTGTTGAGATATCATCTCTGTTTTTCAGTATGCATCAAATATTTGTTTTATGTAGTTGAGGTAAAGTTATTTATACTTGCGTTTTAAGGATAATTAGGAAACATTCGTTTGTCTTAGATGACATAATATCTACCACTGGATGGTTTATTAGTCTTTTGCAATTAAAAAAGTGACTCAGGTAATCAATATGAATTTTAAAGATGTGGGAACTTATAATTCAAGTTGTTTTTTTTTTTTTTTTGAGGCAGAGTCTTGCTTCTTCACCCAGGCTGGAGTGCAGTGGCGCAATCTCAACTCACTACAACTTCTGCCTCCTGGTTTCAAGCAATTCTCTGCCTCAACCTCCCAAATAGCTGGGATGACAGGCACCCACCACCACGCCAGGTTAATTTTTGTATTTTATTAGAGACAGGGTTTCACCATCTTGTCTAAGCTGGTCTTGAACTCCTGACCTCATGATCCACCCACCTTAGCCTCCCAAAGTGCTGGGATTACAGGTGTAAGCCACCGTGCTCAGCCTCAAGTTTCTTAGCAATAAAAATGATCACTATATTGCTGTGTGTAGCTCTATTTTCTAGAATAGAAGAGACTATAATAATTCTTTGAGTGTGGCTCACAACTTTTTAAATAGTTTAGCCTTTATTTTAGAATTTTATTAAAGTAGTATATGCATATGCTATGGTCTAAATGTTTGTGTCCACTAAATTCATATAGTGAAATCCTACCCCACAAGGTCATAGTATTAGAGAGTGGAGGCTTTGGAAGGTGATTGGGTCATGAGGGTGCAGCTCTCATAGATGCCATTAGTCTCCTTATAAAAGAGGCCCTGGAGAGCTCATTGCCCCTTTCCACCTGTGAGGATACAACTGGTGGTGCTGAACCAAGAAACAGGCCCTCGCCAGACACTGAATCTGTTGCTCTCTTGATCTTGGACTTCTCAGCCTCCAGAACTATGAGAAATAAAATTTTGTTATTTATAAGCCACCCAGTTTATGGTCCTGTGTTATAGCAGCCCAAATAGACTAAGAGACCATACAATTTTAAAAGACAAATCCAAACACAGAAGTCCTTCATTCTACCTCTCCCAGTGGTTCTTGGTTCATTTCCCCAGAGATAAACACTTTCTATTCTTTTTAGCTATCTCTTCTAGACTCTACTGTCTTAGCTGGGTTTGGTGGCCCATGCCTGTAGTCCCAACTACTCAGGAGGCTGAGGTGGAAAGATCACTTGTACCTGGGAGGTGTAGGCTGCATTGAGCTGTGAATCATACTACTGTACTTTAGCCTGGGCAACAGAATAAGACCCTCTCTCAAAAAAGAAAAAAGACTACTGTCATATCTCTTAACCATTTTAAAGCCATTTATAGAGGTATTGATTTGAGACTTTACATTTTTCATTCTAAGTCTAAAAGATAAAGATCTAGCACTCTTCTACCCCCAATTTTTGGTTAAATGAATACAAATTGTTTATATTGCTACAACCACATAAACATTATTTATAAATGAGTATGTAATTTATTATAATTTACATTTCCTTTCTTCTGTGACTTTGATTTCCTGAGTTAATTGTTGTTTATTATTGCTGTTATTATAATTATGTTTGCTTTACTTTCTTTATATCTAATATCATTTACCCTCCAAAAATCTTTTTTTAAACTTTCATTTTAGACTCGGGGGTACATGTACAAGTTTGTTACCTGTGTGACCTTGAGGTTTGGGGTATGAATGATCTTAACACTCAGATACTGATTGTAGTACTCAATGGTTTTTCAACTCTTGCCCCATTGCCCCCCTCCCTGCTCCAGTAGTCTCTCTCTGTAGCCATCTTTATGTTCATGAGTATCCAGTGTTTAGCTCCCACTTACAGGTGACAACATGCAGTATTTGGTTTTGTGTTTCTGTGTTAATTCACCTAGGATAATCGCCTCCAGTGGCATCTATGTTGCTGCAAAGGACATGATTTTATTCTTGTTTATGACTGTGTAGTATTCCATGATATATATGTACCCACTTTTTAAAATTCAATCCACTGTTGATGAGCACCTAGGTGGATTCCATGTCTTTGCTATTGTGAATAGTGCTTCCATGACCATACAAGCGCATGTGCCTTTTTAGCAGAACAATTCATTTTCTTTGGGATATATAGTCAGTAATGGGATTGCTAGGTCAAATGGTAGTTCTAAGTTCTTTGAGAAGTCTCCAAACTGCTTTCCACAGTGGCTGAACTAATTTACATTCCTGCCAACAGTGTATAAGCATTCCCTTTTATCTACAACCTCAACAGCTCTGCTGTTTTTTTTTACATTTTAGTAATAGCCATTCTGAATGGCTATTACTAAAGTACAAGATACAAGAGATGGTATCTTTTGTATTACTAAAGTACAGATACAAGAGATGGTATCTTCTTGTGGGTTTGATTTGTGTTTATCTGTTCTTTGCCCCTTTTTTAGTGGGGTAATTTGCTTTTTGCTTGTTAAGTTCCTTATAGATTCAGGATATTAGACCTTTACTGGATGCATAGTTTCTGAATATTTTCTCCCATTCTATAGATTGTCTATTTACTCTGTTGATAGTTTTTTCCTTTTCTTTCTGTGCAGAAGCTCTTTAGTTTAGTTTTTGTTTCTGTTTCAATGGCTTTTGAGAACTTAGTCATAAATTTGTTCCTAAGGCTGATGTTCAGAATTCTGCCAAAAATCTTTACATTGATAGTTTAAAAGCAACTACCCACTGACATGAAAAATGTATCCGTAGTGTCAAATATATCAAGTTCCTATTTCTTTTTGGTCTGGTTTGTTTTTTCTGTTTTGTTTTGTTTTGTTTGTGGTATCTCTTCAACCCCATCGTTACAATAACTACTACAGACCAACTACTTTCTAGACCCTCTTCATAGCTGTTGTCTTGGGAGCTCCCCTTACAACACTGCTTTGTTGACTATTTTCTGGACCTAAGAATTCTCCTTTTTTTGTGTACTCCTTCATTTTTGTAGAGCAAATCATACATTGGAGGGTGCTTTTTTTTTTTTTTGAGAAGTTTCTTGTCTGATCAATTTTTCAATTTTTGCTTGCATTCAGTTGATAGTGTGAGTGAGTAAATAATTTGAGGCTAAACATTATTTTCTCTTTGATCATTAAAAACATTTTTTTACTCTTCTGGCATCCTGAGTTTGCAGTTACCTTTCTTTGAATATGATCTCTGCTTCCACTTACCTTTATCACAGTTGTTCTAAAATGTTATCATGTGCTTTGATGTCTCTCTTTATCCATTGTACCAAGAATTCATGAAAATTGTGTTCTTCCCTAACAATGTTTTCTTATATTATTTATTTGGTCATTTTTCCTGTCTATTTTTTCTTTCTCTACTTCTGGAAGTCTTACTGATATAATTTTTAACCTCTTTCGTTGGCAATAATGAGATTGATTATCTCATTTTTCCTCTCCTGTGGCTGGCCTTTTTGCCTTTGAAACTTTTTTTCAGGGTGATTTCCCCAACTTTATATTCCAAACATTCTATTAATTTTTAAAATTTCTGCTGACATAATTTTTAATTTCTAGAAACCTCGTTGTCAAAATCTGCCTTTAAAACTTAAAAAAAAATTTCTAGAAACTTATTTTTTTCTTTTCCCCTCCACTTCTTTTTCTTTAATAGCATATTGTTCTTGATTTACAGATACAATATCTCTCTTAGAATACTGATTATATTAATTATAGGTTTTTGTAAAATACAATTTTGTTTTAAACTAAATTTAACTTAAATTTAACTCCCCATACCCCACCATTTTTGTTTCTTCTGCATTCAATCTTATCTCTTTTTAAATCTTTTTTTTTTTTTTTTATAGTTTCTATTTTGGAGGTTTCACTCGCATTCCTGGGCTACTTGGCAGTCTGTTCACATTCAAGATAGAAGCTCTGGATGCTGATTAGAGGCTATGTGTGCATGAGCACACTCATGGAAAGGGGAGGCGGGGGAGGGAGTCTGAAGTGAGAAGGAGGTTTGCTGACTTGAGGCTTTACTACTGTAGGGTGAAAGGAAAGGCACCTGGCTGTGCAGTCTCAGTATTTGCTGGCCTTTTTTATGCCCAGTCTTTTTGTACTAGTTTTCCGTAACAAATTATCACAAAATCAGCGATTTAAACCAACACAAATGTATCTTACAGTTGTATAGTTCAAGTCCAACAATGGATCTCACTGGGCTAAAATGAAAATGTGGGCATGACTCTGTTTCTTTTGTAGAGAGTCTACAGGAGAATCTGTTTTCCCTCCAGTTTCAAAGCCAGCAATGGCTGTGGAGCTCTTTCTCACATCTCATTGCTCTGACACTAACTTTTCTGCCTCCCTCTTTCACATTTAAAAGTTTCTATGACTACATGAGCCACTCAGATAATCCAGGATAATCTTCTTATTTTTACATCAGCTGATTAGCAAACTTAATTTCATCTACAATCTTGATTCCCCCTTGCCATGTAACATAACATATTCACAGGTTTGGGGAATTAGGATGTGAACATCTTTAAGTTATTACTTTTCTGCGTAACACCCAGTAAAGTCTCCTGTCTGATGATCTCTTCTAGGAGCAAAGCAGGACATAGTGCTGAAATGTTTCAATGTTTTGTGGAAATTTCACACATTCCCTGTTTTCTGCAGAGGCTCGCTTCCCCTTCTCTGATGTGTGTTGTTTCCCCAAGTGTGGATTCCCTATGGTTTAATTTATCTAGAAAATAAATTTGGCTCTTTCCAGAGATGGAAAGAAATCCAAACAGAAGCTTGAAATCTGCTTCAGAGGGTGATCTGAGAGTTTCCTAGAAGGGGATGGCATGAGGGGTACTCATGCTCTGTGGGGTAGCTGCTGGGCTAGGTAGTGTGGAATAAGAGGATGCTGAAGGCTAACAGCTCCCTTTTCAGACATTTAGACATTTGAATAATCCTTCCATTTTCAATTCCAGCCAACACTCTCACCTTTTTAGATTCCTGGTGAGCCTGAGCCTTCTGGGATTCATCCATCTGTTTTCCATCTTTCCACAAACTAGACCTCTCTTATAATTTCTTCTCACATTATTTTTCCCCTTAGTGGTTTTACACCTTATTTTATTCCTTTATTTTTATTTTACTGGAATTTCTGGGATCAGAGATGAGCTAATGTGATCATTAACCAGAAGTTGTTTATCATTTTTAAACAAGTGGTAAAACCAGAGAACAGACATTATTTCAGGTTGTCACTAAACCCAGAGAGAGCGTCCATATAAATCGAGAGGTACAGATTTGCAAACAAACATATATGTTTAGCTATGGACACAGGGAGAGGAGCATCACACACTGGGGTCTGTGGGGGGGGAAATGGGGAGGGACAGCGGGGGAGTGGGGAGTTGGGGAGAGAGAGCACGGGGAGAAATGCCAGATATAGGTGATGGGGAGGAAGGCAGCAAATCACACTGCCATGTGTGCACCTATGCAACAATCTTGTATGTTCTTCACATGTACCCCAAAATCTAAAATGCAATCAAAATAAATAAATAAATAAAATTAAATATATATATATATATATATATATATCATATATGTTTAGCTAATTGCAAAAGTAAACAAGTAAAAAAGAAGAAAGAATAGATTAGGGAAGCATTGCAGATTAAGAATTTTTCAAAGCTGCAGAATTCATCCATCATGTTTTACCTGGATTAATGAGAGGGGTTCAGACTAAATGGGAAATGAGCTATGCAAGTTCATTCATATCACTACTTCTGCATTTTTTAATTCCTAATTTTTAATCACCTCTGAGTTATCCAAAGTATAACTCCAGGACATACTATTTTCTAGATAGTGCATATCTAAGAATGTGTTCCTTTGCCCTTCTACCTGAAAGACTGTTTGTCCAACTATACATTTTTTAAAGTTGTTTTCTTCAGAGCTCTTTAGATGTTTCTCCATTGTCTTGGGAAGGTATTGTGTAGAACTGTGAGGCCAGTTTGAGTTTTCTTCCTAACAGCCTGTTTGTATGTTTCTGAGACTTTTTCTTTTATCTTGTAGGTCTTGAAATCATAAATGTAGACAATTTGAGTTTGATGCTATTAATAGTCTAAGAATAACAGCAAAATTGCTTTAACAGATATATATATTGACACATTTCTGAGATTAGGGTAAAATAAGGAATAATGTTACAGTCAAGAGCTCTTGGAGTCAAATATAGTCCTGCTTAATTATCTGTCCTAATTAAAAGCTGTCTTAATTTTTAAATCAGAATTTTCTGTGGACCTACAAGTGGGATTATAAATTAAAAGTCTGTAATAAGCAGGATAACTTAATTGTCTAGAAGTTCCTTACTTTAGAATCTGTGTAAATCTATATAACTACTTTCACCTTCCTATTTCAGAATATCAAAGCCGTAAAAGCTAGTGTTGACCCTCTTTGTAGGAGCTGGCATATATGTAGAGCTTTAGCTTTTATTACAAAGTGCATGTTGTTGTAGTCTGACTTGGTTATTTTGTAGGCAAAAAGAAAAACTATTTCAGTAGATTTAACTATCATTTTAATTTTTCACTTTATTTTTTTTCACTTTAGATAAATTCACTATTCAAATTACAAGCATCGTTTTGTGTATTTCTAACTCTGTTGTCTCAGGGTGTCATTTTTGTAGGCCATAAAGTCCTTAAAAGTAGGGGCAGGTATTATTCATTTCTATACTTGAAAGGCCAAGCCCAACAATAAACTTGCAAGGAGTTAAGTGGGGGCAAAATGTGGGTGGTGTGTATTTATACCAAACCTATATTTAAGAGAGGAGTCACAACAACCCAACTCCCATCACTCTACACTCCTCTGGGCCTCCCAAATCAGGCAATTCAGCCTGGCTCTAGTTACAAACTTCTCATCTGGAGGGAATGGGTTGGAACTGAACATACACAGGATATTTGCCTTTGGGAGACCTGTTAGCCATAGCACCCATGCAGATTAATTGAGGAATGGTACTGCCAGCAGCGTTATTTGACAACATCTTGAGAGTTTGAGGTCAGGGAGAGGATCCCTGTTGTGAAGCTGTAGTGCCGTTGAATCAATAGTGAACACAGTGAAAATGTTGCAGATGAGAAAGGAATGCAAGTCAGGAAACCTGCTTAGGAAGATGTTTACCTAGATGGCAGGACTAGAGAACAACATAAGACAGCAAACAATTCATTGCTAAATTATTGCACAGAACATAAGGAATTTGGTTTCATATATAGCCCAAGGGAGTCTCAGTACTGACTGAAATAGGCTCTGAAATTTGTAGGGACATCACAATTATCTCCGTAAGCTCAGGGCACATATATATATGCCTGTATAGTAAATTGCACAATAGTTTATGCCTATTTGAATTAAATTTACTTAATCTTCATTCTCCAATGGAGAATTTAAAGTTATGCTCCTAGCCATTCCTTTAATGAACAGGTAAAGCTCTGTCAGTAATTTAAATATTTCAACAACTGTCAAGTCGACTCATAAGCAGAAACTTCTCGTGTTATTATTGCTGGGTCATGGCCAGTAAAATGGACCTTTAACTAACCAAAACAAGGTAAATCAAGAATTCATCATCTTGAATTTCACTCTGGATGTGTGTTTCAGCTTCTGGCCTTGCCGCTTGTCTGTGACAGACCTGGTTAGAATTGAATGACCTTAATGGTGAGTAGAAGCAATACTCTTGCCCTCTCACATTGTTTGCAGGCAAACTACTCCAGTTATTTTCTGATACTTTTGTCTGGTAGAATTCCAGGATCATTATGGCTCAGAATAGTTAAAATCATTCAGAAAAGATTTCATTCTAATCCCAAAACCATCGTGACATGGATATAGAAACTGTATATCATCACAAGTATCAGCCACAGAAGAATCTTTAAATACCTACCTCCTCTTGTAGAATTATTTCTTTATGATGCAAATTGAAATTCAAGGCAAGAAGTAAAATTCTTCAAGGCAACAAATGAAATAAATAAAACAATAAAATAAAGTAAAAATTCGAGGCAATAAGTAAAAAAAAATAAGGTACTTATCTCAAATCCCTTCAAAATTATCCTACCTATATATCCTGGGGATCTCATGTATGTACGCTTCCAAGCTCTGTGATATCTGTATATTCCTGGTATCTGATCTATATAGCCTGTTTAATGCCATTTAGAAATAGCTAATATTTATTATTTCTATGTACTAGGCACTATTCTAAGTGATTTGTATACATTCACTACTCAATCTCCATTTACCTTTTGTTGCTTCTATTTAAAAACTGAGGCACAAAGAAAAAAGTAATGTTCTCAAGGTTGCACAAGTAGGAAGTAGTAGAACCAAGATCCAATCCCAGGCAGTCTGATTCCAGCATCGAAGTGCTTAATTCCACACAATAATTTATCAAATCCTATGATTTTAAGTAGAGTTTCCTAACTGGGAGGGGGAAGCAAATGAGAGCTGCTAAAAAAAAATGTAAGAATCAAATGTTATACTGCTGTGTTCATTTTTTAAAAAATCTTTTACTGTCCTTATGAGTACAAAGAAATGTGTCACCACCCAGATACACACTAAATTGGGTGTTCCAGAAATGGATTTGAATTCAAAATCTTTGATAATTATAGATAAGAGACATGGGAGAATCTAATCTAAACAAAATCATTTGAGCTAAACACAAAGCTCAAATTAATTGTACAACCTAGAAATGCTCTCTGAAAGGCTAAATCTTTGGATTTTCATACTATTTGGAAAAGGAGTAAGTGCTGTTAATAGGACAGACTTCATGCAACATATGTTAAGGAAAAAAATTGGAAGCACTTAAAAAATACAAGCTTGGAAGCTCAATCTTGCAAAAATGGAAAAAAAATTCCTTAAAATATTTTGGAGCTTTTAGGAGAAAGTCAATAATAAAATTAGTACGGAACATGGAGAAAGGGCTTTATGAGTCGAGTGACTGTTGTTTTTCTAAATGTCAGCATGGAAACCCAAACAGAAAGAGGTGAGTTGGGTCCCTGGAAAGACTGACTGGGAAAGCTGAGTGTTAAGTTTGTGACGTGGTTGATGGCAACCAAAAATTGTCAAGTGCATGATGACAAAGTATTTCCTGGAACTAGGGGCTGCTTCAAGACATACAAACAAGGGTAATGTTGTGGGGGCATGTGCTTTAAACCAACATAAAATCTATATGTGATGATATTGCCAGCAGTTTGAACAATGTCAGACGGAGCTCTCTGGAATTTGGAAATCATTCACAGATAGTTTGAGCTGTATACTGAACTGACGATCTTTGTATACAGCAGGGAAAAATAACCAACTTTAAAACATAACTTATACTCTACTTTTACTTTTGCATCATGGAAAACAACCAGTTTTAAAATATAAGTTGCACTCTGCTCTCATTTAATGTCGTGATCTTAAAAATACACTCCTTACCTATTAAAAGGAGTAACTTTGTTATAGCTTTAGTGTCTTGGCCTGAAAATCATATTTAATTCAGTACTTAATTTTAATCAAAGATAATTTTGTCTAAAGGTGTGACCACATACTCTAAGTCAGGCAGGAAAGTGTGTTCTATTTTAAGGTTACCAAACCTCTCTAGGTTTTCTTAGTTTTCTTATATGTAGAAAGGAAGGCTTGCTCTAAACTGTCTATAAGAGTTTATGGAGATTTTTTTAAGTTGTTTTTTTTTTTAATTATACTTTAAGTTCTGGGGTACATGTGCAGATCTTGCCGGATTGTTACATAGGTGTACACATGTCACAGTGGTTTGCTGCCTCTATCACCCCATCACCTACTTTAGGTATTTCTCCCAATGTTATCCCTCCCCAATCTCCCCCACCCCCCCACTATCCCACTCCTAGCCCCCCACCCCCCCAACAGACCCCAGTGTGTGATGTTCCCCTCCCTGTGTCCATGTGTTCTCATTGTTCAACACCAACCTATGAGTGAGAACAGGCAGTGTTTGGTTTTCTGTTCTTGTGTCAGTTTGCTGAGAATGATGGTTTCCAGATTCATCCATATCCCCCACAAAGCACATAAATTATGGAGATTTTTTTTAACTCTCCCTTTAAATCAAACGCAGATGGTGTTGATATTTTCTAGATTGACTATTAGTTCCAATAGAAGAGGACCCTAAAGGGTTGTATGTGTGCGTATGTGTGTATGTGTGTGTGTATCAGACACAACCACAATACTAATATATATACTAATATATATTATACTCACAAATGAATATGGTGCTTTAGAAATTTACCACACTGTAAACAAAATAAGAAACACTCTCTGTGAAAACTAGAAAAGGGCTGGGTGTGGTGGCTTACATCTGTAATTCCAGCACTTGAGCCCAGGAGTTCAAGACCGGTCTGGGCAGCATGGTGAAATCTCATCTCTACAAAATAAAAAACTAGAAAAGAAACTTATCTAGTTTCCCCAACATGCTCTCTCCAAAACACTTTTCTCCCCCATAAGAGTAAGAAAAGCACTTCACAAAATATCTAAAACATCAACCTAAAACTTTGGCTGTTTCTGGCTCACATCTTACCATTTATGGGAAAAAGTAAGTGTTTTTGTTTCAAAGTGTTTTCTCTATAATTAAACAGAGGTGGAACTTGAGTCAACAATGAATTTCCAGGAGCTGACAAACTAAAATGTCAATAAACTGTCAAAAGACATGCTCTGTCCCAAGCTATTATGAAATTGCATTGATCCTGAATTCTTAAGAAGAGAAAAAGATAAAAAAAGGCCTTAGGAGGAGCTAAGGAACATTAGCCTAATCATGATTCTTTCCTTTTACAAACTCTTTCTGATCCATTGGCTGGCAAGAGAAAGGTAAGTCTTGCCAGATTTTTAGGGAGGAAAAATACTCACACTCTTCTGGCCATGTGGCACTTATATTCTCTCTACATTACATCCTAACCCTTTTGTAAAATGAAGAAAATTTGTTTAGAAAAAGGCCACCAGTGCTTAGGAAACAGACAAGCTACATGGCTTGCAAAGATTCTGTCTTCTACCTACATTTGTATTTGGGGTTGAAGTAGGAAATTCTTTTTTTTTTTTTTTTCCAAGCCAAACTGTATCCAGCTTTATTAAAGATACTTTCCATAAACAATCATGGTATTTCAGGCAGGACATGGGCAGACAATCGTTAACAGTATACAACAACTTTCAAACTCCCTTCTTTGATGGACTACCAAAAATCAGAAAGCCACTATAAAACCCAATGAAGTCTTCTTCATTTGATGCTCTGAACAGGGAAAGATTAGAGTGAGGGTTGACATTTCACATTTAGCATGTTGTTTAACAACTTTTCACGAGCCGACCCTGACTTTCAGGAAGTGAAATGAAAATGACAGAATTTATCTGAAGATCCACACTCTAGAAATGGAATCACTGCTCTTTCGACAGGTGCCATCTCAGTGGCATCACTGGCAAGTCCAGATTGCCTGACACACTGGTAACCAATGACTGGGGGTCAGGTCCCAACAGATGTGTGGGCATAAGGGAGTTAAGTCTATTCTGAAAGACGGTAAGGGAGAAGATGACATAAAATCGAATTTGTTTTTCCATACCACAAGGCTTTTGTGTACCAAGGTGGCCATGTGTGTCAAAGTCAAGGAATCCCTCCTCCTGGGAGCCAAGAGGAAGTCTCTCAAAACTAGAAGGGAAAGGTGTTTCCCCCACATCAATCCAGCTTTGGAGACATTCTATTAGTGACATATGCCCCTTCCCCCAAAACAACAATGAAATGTTCTGTGTGCTAACAACATAGCTTAAAAAAAAAAAAGTAAAACAAAATTCCACATTTTTATAAAACTTGATAAAAAATAGTATTTCAAACTGTACAGTTACCAGAAGTACGCAGTTATCAAAAATGCACACACTTCACATGGCATCTCCAGCACCTTCGGCTTTCTGTGCCTGGTCTGTTTTGGCATCTCCATTTTCTGCAGGGTTATGCCCTTCCTTGCCAGCATCAGCTTTTCCCTTTTTCCCTTTGGGTACCTTCTCTCTCCCTTTGCAGGGGCCTTTTTAGGCTTGGGCTCTGGCTTTGGAGGAGCAGGTTTAGCAGACAACCTCGCGGATCTCTCTGTGGTTCGTCCTTCACCTTGGCTTTATCTCCTTTAGCATCCCCTTCAGCCTTTCTCTTGGGCATGGTGGCGACGGCGGCGGGGACGTAGGTGCTGGGCGCAGGATGCAGTGGCGCGTGGGCTTTGGTCGGTCCAGGGGTCGTTCTCACGTCTTCTTCACACTGCTCCGAGGTAGGAAATTATGCAGTGATCACAGAGCAACCTCAGCCTCCATAAAACTTTTGCTAAACCAGTAGATCTCAAATGTTCTAGTGATGGTTGCAGAACTTTGTGGGTATACTCAAAACCACTGAATTTTACACTTTAAATGTGTGAATTGCATACTGTGTGAATTCTATCTCAATAACTTTGTTATAAAAATTGTTTAGTGTGTGTAGTCAACTAGGATGCTTGTTTAAAATACAGGTTCTTGAGTCTCAGGTCACAGGGCGGAATCTCTAGTAGCTACATTTTAAACAAACATCTCTGGTGATCCTGATGAGACCATCCACACATTTAAGGAAACAAAAAGAGATGATTTATGTTGGTATATCCCCTAAAGCAACTAAAGAAACTCCACAAAAGGGCAGAATAATCCATTTTAAAAAACCATCCTTCAGAAATCATACTTTGATCTAATTCCCAATTTCCCTTTATGAATGTGAATATAACCAGGATAATAGGAACCATGACCAAAAAAAATTTCACTAGAGCCAGGTCAGGAGTCTCCTCAGATAATAGTTAATATGGGCACTTCACAGACTGCAAAGAAATTTTCTGAACATTTTCTTACTGAATCTTCACAAAGATCTTGTAGAGTTGGAAGAACCGTAAAAACCACCCATCTTCTATAGATGGGAAGATGTATTCACCAAGGTTTACTGTTTTGTCTCAAAACACCCAAGTGATAATTGAACAATTGGTTTGGAAACCAGTTCTTCTGATACATAGTTCAGCACTCTTTTCACTATAAAACTCTGTCTTTAAAAATGCTTTCTCAGCATGTACCAGCATGGCCTGTCCCTAACCTTTAGAAGCTATTGTTTGAGCACATTTGTAAAGTTCTGTTGTTAATGGTGCTAACAAATTGCACATCTTTTTTTTTCCTATCTGCAACACAAAAAGAAAAGGCACAATTTGACACATTTACCCCCAAATTCTCCATGACATGCTTGTATGAAAAACTGGATTCTTGTATGTCAGTAGAGAGGAGCATATGTGAGTGAGTGTGTGTGTTTTTATATATTAAGAGACAGAGAGAGACACATTGTATCTCTATGTGTATGTGAACTGTTAAGTAAAACTAACATATACTGGGTAATTACTGTGCTGTAAATCTGCTTCCCTCCTGTCACCAACCTCTTCCCCAGTTTCTTGAAGATATATACATCTGGCTCACTGTCTGCTCCACTCAGATCTCCATTCTCCTGAGGTGAATTAAATGTCCTTCTGAATGTCACAGGCTTCTCGATTCCTTGATCTCCTCATTTTTATTAACCTTCACCTCCATCCCACTTTAGGTATCCACTCTGGACCACATCATCACCCTGAGCTTCCCCATCTTTGAAATGTTTATTCCAGGCTGGGGATGGTGGCTCATGCCTGTAATCCCAGCACTTTGGGAGGCCAAGGCAGGCGGATCACTTGAGATCAGGAGATCAATACCATCCTGGCCAACGTGGTGAAACCCCGTCTCTACTAAGAATAAAAAAATTAGCCGGGCATGGTGGCGCGAGCCTGTAATCCCAGCTATGGCTGTAATCCCAGCTACTCAGGAGGCTGAGGCACAAGAATCGCTTGAACCCAGGAGGTGGAGGCTAGAGTGAGCTGAGATCCGCCACTGCACTCCAGCCTGGGCAATAGAGCCGAAACTGTCTCAAAAAATAAAAAAAAAAATAAAAAAAAAAGAGAGAAAAAGAAATATTTATTCCAAATATCCCACTTACTACAGCTCTCTACTTTGACCTCAAGGAATTCTCCAAGCATCTGGCCAGCCCATTTTTTCTCTATACTTCTTTCAAGAAACTCTTAGATTCTACATTCTTCTCTTCAGTCATACCCTTGTCAATTCCCAAACTTCCTGGCACCATTGTCCTTTTGCCATGGACACCTAAGAGAATTCTGCCCAGGCAACCTGGTGATCTCCTTCCTGTGTGACTACTTCCAGGGCTGGTGGCTCTCCACAGTCCTCCCTCAAGCCTCATGAGGTCTCAGTGCTGACTGGAAATCCTTCCAGTCTTTAGAGTTTTTTCACTTTCTTCAGGTCTTTCAACATACTAAGCTGACCTTAAGGCCAGTTAGAGAAACTTTTTTTTTTTTGAGATGATGTCTCTTTTTTTTTTTTTTTTGAGACAGAGTTTGGTTCTGTCGCCAGGTGCCAGGCTGGAGTGCAGTGGCACACTCTCAGCTTCTACAACCTCCGCCTCCCAGGTTCAAGTGATTCTCCTGCCTCAGCCTCTCAAGTAGCTGGGACTACAGACATGCACCACAACACCTGACTAATTTGTGTATTTTTAGTAGGGATGGGGTTTCACATTGTTGGTCAAGATGGTCTTGAACTCCTGACCTCAGGTGATCCACCCACCTCGGCCTCCCAATGTGCTGGGATTACAGATGCAAGCCACCACACCTGGCCAGAAGCCTTTTTTTAATGGGAAAGTATTCAATTTACTATTTCTAAACCTATAAAATTAACTGTATACCAGAACCCATCTGCTACTGCTTTTCTTTTCTACATTGAGGTAGGTGAGTCTCTCTTCTACTTCGGGGAGACACTTAAAGAACTTTTCACATATCTTTATTGTCTTCCCCTCTCTGATTCCTTCATATTTTTTCCAAACATACCGAATCCCCTTGTCTTAAAATAAAAAGAAAACAAAAAAACCTTTCTTACTTCAAACTTTTCAGAATCTACCATCCGTTTATTTCATTGCTCAAGTTAGAAGCTTAGGAATCATTATTTATTCCTTCATCTTTTTATCCATTATATGCAACCGATAAACAAGCTCTATCAAATCCATTACCTCAATATCTCTTACTCATGCATTTTTCTCCATTTCTAATGCAAAGACTCTAAATCTGTGCTGTCCAATAAAGATATAATGTGAGGGCCAGGCACAGTGCCTCCCACCTGTAATCTCACCACTTTGGGAGGCTGAGGCGGGTGGATCACTTGAGGCCAGGAGTTTGAGACCAGGCTGGCCAACATGGTGAAACTCCCTCTCTACTAAAAATACAAAAATTATCCGGGCATGGTGGACACACCTGTAATCCCAGCTACTCAGGAGGCTGACGCAGGAGAATCACTTGAACCCAGAAGGCTCCAGAGGAACCCAGAGGTTCCAGTGAGCTGAGATCATGCCACTACACTCCAGCTTGGGTAATGGAGCAAGACTCTGTCTCAAAAAATAAAAACATAAATTTTACATGTATACTGAGTCACATATGTAAATTGTTTCCTTTTTAATGGAAAATGCCAGAAATACATTTATGTAAAATCTTTAAATTTTTAGGAGCCACAAAAAGTAAAAAGAAACACAGGGATTAATTTTAACAATATATTTTATTTAATCCAATATGTCAAAAAATCTTGTCATTTTACATGCTACAATATGGATGAAACTTGAGGGCATTACGCTAAATAAAATAAGCCAATCATGAAAAGAAAAATACTATTGATTCCACTTGTATGAGGTACCTAGTGTAGTCAAATGCATAGAGACAGAAAGTAGAATGGTAGTTGTCAGGGGCTGAAGGAAGGGAAAAATGGGGAATTATTGTTTAATGGGTATAGATTTTCAGTTTTACAAGATGAAAAGAGTTCTGGAGATGGATGGTAGTGATGATTGTACAACAATATAAATTTACTTAATATCACTGAACTGCACATTTAGAAAAGGTTTAAGATGATAAATTTTATGTTATAGATATTTTACCACAATAGAAATATTTTTAAAATATTGTCATTTTAGACCGGGCCTGGTGGCACATTCCTATAAGCCCAGCACTTTCAGAGGCCAAGGCAGGCGAATCACCTGAGGTCAGGAGTTCGAGACCAGCCTGGCCAACATTGTGAAACCCCATCTCTACTAAAAATACAAAATGAGCTGCTCATGGTGGTGCACATCTGTAATCCCAGCTACTCGGGAGGTTGAGGCAGGAGAATCGCTTGAACGCAGGAGACAGAGGTTGCAGTGAGCCAAGATTGAGGCATTATTCTCCAGACTGGGTGACAGAGCAAGACTCCGTCTTGAAAGACATATATATATATAGTCATTTTAACATATCATAAAAATTATTACTGAGATATTTTACATCCTCAATTTGAATCAGTCACATTTTAATAGATCATTTAAATAGATATTTGCTGCTAGTGGGCACCATATTGGACATCATCATCTCTGTATGGGATGCCAGGAGGAGCTTCCAGTGGTATCCTTGCTTCCTGTTGGGGGTCCCCCTCTTAGATGGTCTACAACATAGACCCTTATAAGGACCCCCTTATATATTCTACATACTACAGCCAGAATGATTTTGCTAAAAATAAAATTTCATGTTGTTTTCTTCCATAGAACTCAGCATGTTTCTCACAGTTCTGTGAGCTCTTATGATATTTACAAGGATCTGCATAAACTGAACCTTGTCTACCTTCCAGCTTCATCTCTTCCTTTTCATAGTCCACAACATAGCACATGCACACACACAATTTATTTTTGCTTTTTAAAGCTATTACGATCTTCTTGTCTTCTGGGTCACTGCATATTCTGTTCCTTCTATTTAGAGTGCTCGTCTTCATCCCCCCAATCCCTGTTCATCCTCAATAGGCTAACTGCTGCTCATACTTCAACTCTCCTCAGAAACCTTCCCTGATCCCCTAGGTCTGGATTAAGTGTTCTTTCTGTGTGCTTACATGGAACTCTTAACTCCTTCTATCATATCCTTTATCAACATTTTTCTTTTTTTAAAGAAATATATATATTTTATTGCATTTTAGGTAGCATTTCTCTTTAGAGATGGGATCTCACTATGTTGGCCAGGCTGGTCTCCAGCTCCTGGCCTCAGGCAATCTTCCTGCCTCAGCTTCCCAAAGTGTTGGGACTACAGGCGTGAGACACCATGCTAGACCTTGTCACACCACTGATACTTTCTTTATATTTGGTTGCCTCCCACCTTGACCCTAAGTATAGTGAGGGTAGGGACAGCTCTAACTTTATAATTCTTTTATCCCCAGCCCCAAGCATAATGCCTAGCACACAGTAGATTTTCAATAGATGTTCACTGAGTAAATGAATAAATGTTTTATTTTTCAGGGCCAGAAAGAAGAAAGGGAACCTTTCTGATTTGCAAAATTTTTTTGACTTAAACATATTTGTGTCTCTTGTTATTTCTCGATTTTATTGGATCTCATTTATTTCCAAATAAATTTGCTTTAAAAAAATAGCTTAAGGTAGGTTTGAAATGGTAAAGAACATGAAGTAGACAAGATAAACAAAAACAAGACAACTTCCCAAAGAGAATGACTGAATTGCACAGCATATATTAGAAGAATTAACATTCAGTTTTATAGCAAAATAACTTATTATAGGTAACTGATGATCTCCATGTCACACAATCTAATAGACATTTTAAATCTTGTGTCTCTTACCTGACTTCTCAGGTGCTAGTCTTTTCCCGTTGGGATCCCTGAAACGTTATTATTCTGCTTTTTCTTTTTCTCATTGGCTGTACCTGTTCAGTCTTCTTCTCAGCCTTTAAAGGTAGAGTTACTTAAAGCAAGAGAGCCCTCACATAGTGTGATAACACTGAAAACACTGCTTCTCTTCAAAGTATGTCTGTTTGGGTCACCAGGGCAACATATGTCTATATGCTTACTTTTGAACCAGAGAGAATCATTCTTTTTTAATAATTAGAATTTAGGTTCTGTTGTGGGAAATAGAGAACCCAAATCAAGCGACTTAAACATATAGAAAGTTTATTTCTCTCTCATAAAAGTCCAGATGCAGACAGCTCAGTGTTGGCATGGTGGCTCCACAGCTGTCTAGCACCCAAATTGCTCCCCACCTGCAGACGTGGCCTTCCTGGTTTTTTTTTAATTGCATTTTAGGTTTTGGGGTACATGTGAAGAACATGCAAGATTGTTGCATAGGTACACACATGGCAGTGTGATTTTCTGCCTTCCTCCCCCATCACCTATAGCTGGCATTTCTCCCCATGCTCTCTCTCCCCAACTCCCCATCTCCCACTGTCCCTCCCCTATTTCCCCTGACAGACCCCAGTGTGTAATGCTCCCCCCTCCCTGTGTCCATGTGTTCTCATTGTTCAACACCCACCTATGAGTGAGAACATGCGGTGTTTGATTTTCTGTTCTTGTGTCAGTTTGCTGAGAATGATAGTTTCCAGGTTCATCCATGTCCCTACAAAGGACACAAACTCATCGTTTTTGATGGCTGCATAATATTCCATGGTGTATATGTGCCACATTTTCCCTATCCAGTCTATCATCGATGGGCATTTGGGTTGGTTCCAGGTCTTTGCTGTTGTAAACAGTGCTGCAATGAACATTCGTGTGCATGTGTTCTTATAGTAGAATGATTTATAATCCTTTGGATATATACCCAGTAATGGGATTGCTGGGTCAAATGGAATTTCTATTTCTAGAAATTCTCCTTGAGGAATCACCACACTGTCTTCCACAATGGTTGAAATAATTTACACTCCCACCAACAGTGTAAAAGTGTTCCTATTTCTCCACATCCTCTCCAGCATCCTTTGTCTCCTGATTTTTTAATGATAGCCATTCTAACTGGTGTGAGGTGATATCTCAATGTGGTTTTGATTTGCATTTCTCTAATGACCAGTGATGATGAGCATTCTTTCATATGTTTGTTGGCCTCATGTATGTCTTCTTTTGAAAAGTGTCTGTTCATATCCTTTGCCCACCTTTGAATGGGCTTGTTTGTTTTTTTCTTGTAAATCTGTTTTAATTCTTTGTAGATTCTGGATATCAGCCCTTTGTCAGATGGGTAGACTGCAAAAATTTTTTCCCATTCTGTTGGTTGCTGATTCGTTCTAATGACTTTTTATTTTGCTGTGCAGAAGCTGTGGAGTTTGATTAGGTCCCATTTGTCTATTTTGGCTTTTGTTGCCAATGCTTTTGGTGTTTTGGTCATGAAGTCCTTGCCTACACCTATGTCCTGAATGGTTTTGCCTAGATTTTCTTCTAGGGTTTTTATGGTGTTAGGTCTTATGTTTAAATCTTTAATCCATCTGGAGTTAATTTTAGTGTAAGGTGTCAGGAAGGGGTCCAGTTTCTGCTTTCTGCACATGGCTAGCCAGTTTTCCCAACACCATTTATTAAACGGGGACTCCTTTCCACATTGCTGGTTTTTGTCAGGTTTGTCAAAGATCGGATGGTTGTAGATGTGTTGTGTTGCCTCTGAGGCCTCTGTTCTGTTCCATTGGTCTGTATATCTGTTTTGGTACCAGTACCATGCTGTTTTGATTACTGTAGCCTTGTAGTATAGTTTGAAGTCCGGTAGTGTGATGCCTCCCACTTTGTTCTTTTTGCTTAGAATTGACTTGGCTATGCGGGCTCTCTTTTAGTTCCATATGAAGTTGAAGGTGGTTTTTTCCAGTTCTGTGAAGGTCATTGGTAGCTTGGTGGGGATAGTGTTGAATCTGTAAATTACTTTGGGCAGTATGGCCATTTTCACGATATTGATTCTTCCTAACCATGAACATGGAATGTTTCTCCATCTGTTTGTGTCCTCTCTTATTTTGTTGAGCAGCGGTTTGTAGTTCTCCTTGAAGAGGTCCTTTACATTCCTTGTTAGTTGTATTCCTAGGTATTTGATTCTCTTTGTAGCAATTGTGAATGGCAGTTGGTTCTTGATTTGGCTCTCTTTAAGTCTGTTATTGGTGTATAGGAATGCTTGTGATTTTTGCACATTGATTTTGTATCCTGAGACTGCTGAAGTTGCTTATCAGTTTCAGGAGATTTTGGGCTGAGACGATGGGGTCTTCTAGATATACAATCATGTTGTCTGCAAATAGAGACAACTTGACTTCCTCCTTTCCTATTTGAATACACTTTATTTCTTTTTCTTGCCTGATTGCTTTGACTAGAACTTCCAATACTATATTGAATAGGAGTGGTGAGAGAGGGCATCCTTGTCTAGGGCCAGATTTCAAAGGGAATGCTTCCAGTTTTTGCCCATTCAGTATGATATTGGCTGTTGGTTTGTCATAAATAGCTTTTATTATTTTGAGATACGTACCGTCAATACCTAGTTTATTGAGGGTTTTTAGCATAAAGGGCTGTTGAATTTTGTCAAAGGCCTTCTCTGCATCAATTAAGATAATCATGTGGTTTTTGTCTTTGGTTTGGTTTATGTGGTGAATTACATTTATAGACTTGTGTATGTTGAACCAGCCTTGCATCCCCAGGATGAAGCCTACTGATCATGGTGGATAAGCTTTTTGATGTGCTGTTGTAATCGGCTTGCCAGCATTTTATTGAAGATTTTTGCCTCTATGTTCATCATGGATATTGGCCTGAAGTTTTCTTTTCTTGCTGAGTCTCTGCCAGGTTTTGGTATCAGGATGATGTTGGTCTCATAAAATGATTTGGGAAGGATTCCCTCTTTTTTTGATTGTTTGGAATAGTTTCAGAAGGAATGGTACCAGTTCCTCTTTATATGTCTGGTAGAATTCAGCTATGAACCCCTCTGGACCTGGGCTTTTTTTGGGTGGTAGGCTCTTAATTGCTGTCTCAACTTTTAGACCTTGTTATTGGTCTATTCAGGGTTTCGACTTCTTCCTGGTTTAGGCTTGGGAGGGTGCAAGTGTCCAGGAATTTATTCATTTCTTCCAAGTTTACTAGTTTATGTGCATAGAGTTGTTTGTAATAATCTCTGATGATGGTTTGTGTTTCTGTGGAATCTGTGGTGATATCCCCTTTATCGTTTTTATTGCGTCTATTTGATTCTTCTCTCTTTTCTTTTTTATTAATCTGGCTAATGGTCTGTCTATTTTGTTGATCTTTTCGAAAAACCAGCCCCTGGATTTATTGATTTTTTGAAGGATCTTTTGTGTCTCTATCTCCTTCAGTTCTGCTCTGATTTTAGTTATTTCTTGTCTTCTAATAGGTTTTGAGTTTTTTTGATCTTGCTCCTATAGCTCTTTCAATTTTGACGATAGGGTATCGATTTTCGATCTCTCCTTGCTTCTTATGTGGGCATTTATTGCTATATAGTTTCCTCTAGAGACTGCTTTAAATGTGTCCCAGAGATTCTGGTATGTTGTGTCTTCGTTTTCGTGGGTTTTGAAGAACATCTTTATTTCTGCCTTCATTTCATTGTTTATCCAGTCAGCATTCAAGAGCCAGTTGTTCAGTTTCCATGAAGCTGTGCGGTTCTGAGTTAGTTTCTGAATTCTGAGTTCTAGCTTGATTGTACTGTGGTCTGAGAGACTGTTTGTTATGATTTCCGTTCTTTTGCATTTACTGAGGAGTGATTTACTTCCAATTATGTGGTCAGTTTTAGAGTAGGTGTGATGTGGTGCTGAGAAGAATGTATATTCTGTGGATTTGGGGTGGAGAGTTCTGTAAATGTCTATTAGGTTTGCTTGGTCCAGGTCTGAGTTCAAGTCCTGGATATCCTTGTTAATTTTCTGTCTCATTGATCTGTCTAATATTGGCAATGGGGTGTTAAAGTCTCCCACTATTATTGTGTGGGAGTCTAAGTCTCTTTGTAAGTCATTAAGAACTTGCCTTATGTATCTGGGTGCTCCTGTGTTGGGTGCGTATATATTTAGGATCGTTAGCTCTTCTGGTTGCATTGATCCTATGGCCTTCCTTTTTAAGTTTCAACCTTCACTTTGCAGCTAGATTGAACCACTAGACTAAGTTCTAGCTAATAGGAGCTGAGGGGAAATAAGGCTCACAACTTCTGGGATGTGTCCCTAAGGAGGCAGATGTGGGCTGGGTTCGGTGGTTCACTCCTGTAATCCCAGCACTTTAGGAGGCAAAGACAGGTGGATCACTTGAGCCCAGAAGTTCAAGACCAGTCTGGGCAACATGGCAAAACCCGGTCTCTACAAAGAATACAAAAATTTGGCGGTTGTGGTGGCTCACACCTGTAATCCCAGCACTGTTGGAGGACGAGGCAAGTGGATCATTTGAGGTCAGTAGTTGGAGACCGGCCTGGCCAACGTGGTAAAACCCCGTGTCTACCGAAAAAGATACAAAAATTAGCCAGGTGTGGTGGTGCATGCCTGTAATACCAGCTACTCAGGAGGCTGAGACAAGATAATCACTTGAACCCAGGAGGCAGAGGTTGCAGTGAGCTGAGGTCACACCACTGCACTACACCCTGGGTGACAGAACAACACTGTGTCTCAAAAAAAAGAATACAAAAATTAGCAGGACTTGGTAGCCCATGCTTGTAGTTCCAACTACTCGGGTGGCTGAGATGGGAAAATCACTTGAACCAGGGAGGTCAAGATTACGTTAAATCGAGATCACGCCACTGCACTCCAGCCTGGGTGACAAAGCGAGACTCCATCTCAAAACAAAAACAAACAAAAAATGTGGGAGCGTATGTTTGTTTGTTTTTAATTCTTTGGGGCAAAGAATTAAAAGATTGACCCCATTTTGGCCAATCTCCCACATGAAATTGTGAGCCAGAATGATTATTGAGAACCCAGTGAGTGATTAGTGCTATGGGGAATTCATAGAATAAAATACAATAGAAAGGAGAAAAGATGGCTGGGTGCGGTGGCTCATGCCTATAATCCCCGCATTTTGGGAGGCTGAGGCTGGTAGATCATGAGGTCAAGAGATCGAGACCATAGTGAAACCCCGTCTCTTAAAAAAAAATAAAAAATAAAAAAATAAAAATTAATTAATTAATTGATTTTAAAAAAGAAAGGAGAAAAGATATTGGAGTCAAGTAGCAGTCTTTAACACAGTCTTAGCATTTCCTCAGACTTACACTAATCACACAGCCTTGGGTACAAATTTAAGGGTGAGATAACCTTAGTTTGATTTCTGCTTTGAACATCTCTACCTATGTGAACTTGGGCAAGTTACAATGTTCCCGAGTGTTTGTTTCCTCCTTTAATACTCTATGCAAAGCTCCACTATAGAGTTCGTCATGTTTATCTTTGTGTTCACCTCTGCTTGGTTCATCACCCGACACACAGCACTCCCTGTTGACAGTTATGGGCTTTTACTTAATAGTTGTTCCCCCCATCTCTGTAACAGCTTTCTCCTTTCTGTATACATTCACAAGAAACCATTGTCTTTCATCTTTTTTCCTTTTCACATCAGTTACACCAGCAATCCCAAACCTTTTTGTCACCAGGAATTGGTTTTGTGCAAGACAATGTTTCCACAGGTGGGGGCAGGAATTGGGTGGGGGCAAAAAGAGGGTGGGGTTGTGAGCAGGGGCAGGGGTGGGTATGGTTTTGGGATGAAACTGTTCCACCTCAGATCATCAGGCATTAGATTCTCATAAGGAGCCTGCAACCTAGATCCTACATCCTTAGTATGGGCAGTTGACAATAGGGCATCTATTAGAGAACCTGCTAGATAATCTAATGCTACTGCTGATCTGACAGGAGGTGGGGCTCAGGCAGTAATGCTGGCTTGTCAGCCGCCCACCTCCTGTTGTGCAGCCAGGTTCCTGCAGCCTGAGGGTCAGGGACCCCTGAGTTACACAGTCTGTATAAGTAACCTCTCGGTCACATGAATCCCATCCCATTGTTAATATATTCCATTCCATATCCCCCCCTTTTTTACTTGTTATCATTTACATATCACAAAATGTACCTATCTTAACTGTACAATTAAGTGATAGTAAGTTTACTAAATTGTGCAAATATCACCATAATCCAGCTTTCGAATATCATCATCACCACAGAAGAATTCCTTTTGCCCATTTACCCTTAACCCCCATTTTGGCCAATCTCCCGCATGAAATTGTGAGCCAGAATGATTATTGAGAACCCAGTGAGTGCTTAGTGCTATGGGGAATTCATAGAATAAAATACAATAGCTAATCTTATCGGGGGCTGACTAGTTGATAAAATGAGACCTCAGTCAAAGGTCACCATAAGAAAATACATACCCTGTTTCTGTCTTTTGTGAATAGGCTGGTATCATTACAATATAGAAACACCTATAGTTGAGCAGATCACCTAAATCTGGAAAAATCATTTCTGCCTCATGAGGGTAGCTATTTATTTTTCTCCTTCCAGTTTTAAAATACCCTTTTTTTTTTTTTTTTTTTTTTGAGACAAGGTCTCATTCTTCACTCAGGCTGAAGTACAGTGGTGTGATCTTTGCTCACTGCAGCCTTGACCTCCCAGGCTTAATGAATCCTCCTACTTCAGCCTCCCAGGTAGCTGGGACTACAGGTGCACGCCATCGCTCCTGGGTAGTTTTTGTGTTTTTTTGTAGAGATGGGATTTTGTCTCTTAATACTGTTACAA
Source organism: Ateles fusciceps (assembly GCA_036589455.1). Lineage (NCBI taxonomy): Eukaryota > Metazoa > Chordata > Mammalia > Primates > Atelidae > Ateles > Ateles fusciceps. The sequence goes on along the minus strand of JAZHEH010001266.1, from coordinate 6,408,618 downwards.
TGGCAATTAAGTTCCCAAATTATGAACTTTTGGAGGACATATTCAAAGTATAGCAAATATGTATCTCCTTCTGTTTCCATCTATTTGTAAACAGCATCTAAATTATAGAACTTGCATCTTTCCAAGTACGCTCTATCTTACTACTCAATAATACTTCTAATTCTAAATGCAAATTATGATCACTGTAATTTTTCACTTTGGAGTACTTTCTCAAAAGAATAATGTTTATTAACTTTCTCCGAATAAAATGTAACCATTAGCTTTTTGGCTCTCGGGTTGGTATTAATGATAATTAGCTGTGGTGGCCCCGAGAAGCAAAACAATGTATTTCAAAAATAATTATTTTAAAAATAATTATTTTGAATTATTGAAACACAATAATGTATTTCAAAAATAATGTATTTCAAAATAATTATTTCAAAAAGCTGCTTGTTCCTATAGGTATTGAGTAAAGCAATCCAGTCCTTTTTCATCCAGCAAGTCTCAAGTACTGGTATTCCCTGATACCAAGATGACTCTCCTCCCCACCCATCTCCTAGTCTCTTCTTGAGCTTTTTTCTTTTTTTCATTTTAGATAGAGTCTCACTCTGTCACTCAGGCTGGAGAGCAGTGTATGATCTTGGCTCACAGCAGCCTCTGCCTCCTGAGTTCAAGTGATTCTGCTACCTCAGCCTCCCAGGTAGCTGGGACTACAGGCACCTAGCACCATGCCTGGCTTTTTTTAAAAATCTATTTATTTATTTATTTTTTATTAGAGACAGGGTTTCATTATATTGGCCAGACTGGTCATTAACTCCCAACCTCAGGTGATCTGCCTGCCCTGGCCTCTCAAAGTGCTGGGATTACAGACATGAACCACCATACCCAGCCTCTTCTTGAGCCTTTTTAATGTCCAGCAAATCATCAGGGACAGCCCACTTGAGGAATTCATTCATGTAATATGATTATGGGGTGGGGAAGACAGAATACATGAGGTTAAGAAATACTTGTTTTTAGGCCAGGTGTGGTGGCTCTCATGCCTGTAATCCAAGCACTTTGGAGGCCAAGGCTGGCAGATCACCTGAGGTCAGGAGTTCAAGACCAGCCTGACCAACATGGTGAAACCCCGTATTAAAAAAAAAAAGAAAAGAAAAAGAAATACTTGTTTTTAGCACTTGAACACCTGCCTCCACCAGTTTCATTTTACTTGAAGAAAAATAGGGAGGAGAAGGTGGCATGAGAAAGCTTCTTTCACCCTCTAGCAATGCAAATTCCTGAGTGCATATTACAATCACCTGGGTAGCCTTTCAAAACAGCTACCAATTAAATAAGTAGATTAGGAGGTGGGATCCAGGCATCAATATTTTTTTAAAGCTTGCCAGGTACCTCCAATGTGCAGCCAAAGCTGAGAACCACTGACTTCATAATACACTTCTTATGCTGGCATGCTAACAGCTCTCAAGCTAGTGGCTCTTAGCCTTAGCTGCACATTAGAATCACCTGAGAATTTTAAAAGCTATTGATGTGGATAAAGTGGGGAAATGTTGGTCAAAGGGTACAAATTTCAGTTACAAGATGAACAAGTTCTGGGATCTAAGGTACAGCATAGGTGGTGATGGATGTGCTAACTTGATTGTGGTAATCACACACACACACACATATATGTGTGTGTATGTGTGTGTGTGTGTGTGTGTATATATATATATATATATATTTAAAAAGATACTGATGCCTGAACTCACCCCTAGAGATCCTGATCTAATTGGTCTTGGTTTAGGTTCAAGCAAGCATCAGCATTTTTCAAAGCCTTCCTCAGTGATTCTTACAGTCAGGAGTAAGTAAGAACCACTACCTGGACTGGGAATAAACATTTTAGCTTGTAGCCAGCTCTCAGGGAAGGATGCTCAACACCTCCTGGACAAAAAATGCCAGGAGCTAAAGCAAGATATGTGAAAACAGTGCCAGAGGTAGATGTCACCTGCTTCAAAAGGGGGTTTAAGGTCAATCCTTGTGTATTGGTTAGGGTTTCCCAGAGGGACAGAACAAATAGGTTATATGTATATATGAAAGGGAGTCTATTAAGGAGTATTGACACCAATCACAAGGCAAAGTCCCACTATAGGCTGTGTGTAAGGTGAGGAAGAAAGAAGCCAGTAGTGGCTCAGTCCAAGTCCAAAAGCCTCAAAAGTAGGGAAACTGACAGTGCAGCCTTCAGTCTGTGACTGAAGGCCCGCTAGCCACCAGCAAACCACTGGTGTAAGTCCAAGAGTCCAAAAGCCGAAGAACCTGGAGTCTGAAGTCCAAGGACAGGAAGCATCCAGCATGGGAGAAGATAAAAGCCAGAAGACTCAGCAAGCCAGCTTATCCCACCTTCTTCCATCTGCTTTGCTCTAGTTGCACTGGCAGCCAATTGGAGGGTGCCCACCCACATTGAGAGCGGGTCTCCATCTCCCAATACAATGACTCAAATGTTAATCTCCTCTGGCAACACTCTCACAGACACACCCAGATACAATACTTTACCAGCTATCTAGGCATCCTTCGATACAATCCAGGTTGACACCTCATATTAATCATCACACCTTGCGAATGATATGTGTGTGACACAGACTGAGAATAGGGGAAGTCTGTCTCTAACCAAGAGAGATGTGGGGAGCATAGATGATAGAACTGGATTTTAAATATTCCATAATTTTCGATATTTGGTGTATTAGGCCATTCTTGCATTGCTATAAAGAAATATCCAAAGGCTGGGCTCGGTGGCTCATGCCTGTAATCCCAGCACTTTGGGAGACCAAGGCAGGCGGATCACAAGGTCAGGAGTTTGAGACCAGCCTGACCAACATGGTGAAACCCTGTCTCTACTAGACATACAAAAATTAGCCGGGCATGGTGGCACACACCTGTAATCCCAGCTACTCAGGAGGCTGAGGCAGGAAAATCACTTGAACCCCTGGGGACAGAGGTTGCAGTAAGCCAAGATTGCACCACTGCACTCCAGTCTGGGAGACAGAGTGAGACTCTGTCTCAAACCAACAACAACAACAAAAAGAAATACCCAAGACAGACAGTAATTTTTTTTTTTTTTTTTGAGACGGAGTCTTGCTGTGTTGCCCAGGCTGGAGTGCAGTGGCACCATCTCCACTCACTGCAACTTCCACCTCCTGGACTCAAGTGATTATCCTGCCTCACCCCCCTGAATAACTGGGATTACAGGCGTATACCCACACACCCAGCTAATTTTTGTATTGTTAGTGGGGATAGGGTTTGACCATGTTGGCCAGGCTGGTCTCAAACTCCTGACCTCAGATGATCCACCTGCCTCGGCCTCCCAAAGTGCTGGGATTGCAGGCATGAGCCACCGTGCCGAGCCGGAGATGGTAATTTTTTTTACTGTTGTTTTTTTTGAGACAGAGTCTCACTCTGTCGCCAGGCTGGAGTGCAGTGGCGCAATCTCAGCTCACTGCAACCTCCGACTCCCTGATTCAAACGATTCTTCTGCCTCAGCCTCCCCAGTAGCTGGGATTACAGGCATGCGCCACCACTCCCAGCTAAATTTTATATTTTTAGTAGAGATGGGGTTTCACCATGTTGGCCAGGATGGTCTTGATCTCCTGACCTTGTGATCCACCTGCCTCAGAGGTAATCCCAGAGTGCTGGGATTATAGGCATGAGCCACCGTGCCTGGCTGGGAGACAGTAATTTTTAAAGAAAAGAGGTTTGATTGGCTCACAGTTATGCAGGCTATACAGGAATTATGGTGCTAGCATCTGTTCAGCTTCTGGGGTTGGGACTCAGGAAGCTAACATATATGGTGAAAGGCAAACCAGGAGCAGGCACTTCACACGGTCAGAGTAGCAACAAGAGACTGGGGAAAGGTGCCACACACTTTTAAACAAAAAGATCTCACAAGAACTCACTATTGTGCGAGGACAGTACCAAGAGGATGGTACTAAACCATTCATGAGAAACCTCCGCGTTACCCAATCACCTCCCAGAAGGCCCCATTCCAACACTGGGGATTATAACTGGACATGAGATTTGGGTGAGGACACAGATCCAAACCATATCATTTGGTCATTCTTTACATATTTGAGCAGAGCTGGATCAAGAAGTTTTCCTGAAAAAGCCCCCAACCCCAAAGTGCACCTCCTGTGTCACCTCTCCCGTCAGCCATGGTGGCTGAAAAAATCGACTAAGTCAGAGCCTTTTTGGTTAAGGTAAGCCAGTAAAACAATTTCACATCCTCTGTTGGCTTTAGAGCTCTAAATCAACTTTACATTTTCTGTTGGTTTTAGAGATCAGCCTCATTTACTTTATCAGATGCACCTACATAGCCCTGGACTCGTGAAATGGGAGGAGTGAGCATTTAAAAGAGATCTTTTTGGGCTCTGAAATTTCAGAATTGCCTTAGAAAAAAGGTCCCAAAAACAGAAGGCCTCAGGTGATGGAGAAATAAGCTATAACTTGAAGAAGAGGATCCCCCCAAAAATGACAAAGTTGAGGTCACCAGAGGCCAAACATACTTTTTCTCACAGTGAACCTGGACAGTATAGTTTTAATTTGCATTTGGTGGAAATGGCTGTGTCCCCATTTGCTGATTCAGAATCAGTTGAAGATGTCCATGTTCTAGTGCCTGAGGATGGAATGCAGGGATGATTTGGAAGTGTTCACAGCTCTTCAATAACTGTCCTCTTGGACATTCTGTATTGTAGTTGAATTAAATCAGCCTGCATCCTGTTCTAGTTTAAACCGAAATCCAATTATGAGCCATTATTTGTTTAAATTACTGTAAGCAAACACAATGGTTTATTTATTTTTAATTCAGAAGTTGATTGTGAAACTTGAGGTTTACTCAGAATGATGTTGAAACCTCTGTTTTCTGCTCTGGCTCTCGGCTTGCTGACCAAATGGTCATTTGTCCGGAGTGACGGTGACCCAGCTCCCTCCACACCAGATCTCCCCGCTGCCCCCATCGGAGTGTCTGAGGCTCCCATACTCAGCGTGGAGTGGTATTAGTTTAAACTGCACTGGAAAAGTCAAACACATCTCATCTCACTATACTGCAAGTCAGCACATCGATTTACCTAGAAATCAGCCAACTGGAGAGGCAATTTCAGAGGGAACAGGACTCGGGGTAGGTCTTTTAATTTGGAGCTTGGGTACCATTAGTGGTTAGAGAGGGTTCAGAGGATAGTAAAGGAGATGTTCAATGACTTACATTATTATCACCACTTACTAATCCGCAAGACTGGCCCAGGGTGTAAATATCAAAAGGAGAAAAAAAAATCTACCTGGAGCAAGTCCTCTGCCCCGATCTTGTCATCATTTATATATGATTAAGCTACAGGGAGGGCGGTGGTGTCATATTCTTTCTTTCAGTTTGAGCCCCCATGAAAATGAAGAGCAAACTGAAAATTATTTTTATCTGCAAGGGGTCATCTGGCTGTAACCCGCTACATAAGCCAGGTATGAGGATTTGGCGTGAACACGTGGTTTTCCTGAGAGGTGCATTTATTTTTGGGGGTGAAGGGTGTTCAGGTAAATCCATAAGGTTTTCGTGTGCGAAGAGGTCTCCACCTTTCTGCTACACGAACCAGTCTCCTGGGCACCAGAGGCGAGGCTAGCGGCGCGGCCCCAGCGGTGGGCCCGGGCTCGAGGTCTGGACCGGGGTTCGACCCGCTGCAAAAAGCCGGACCCACCACGGCCTACTGGATCTCCGGCGCCTGCGCGATAAGCCTGGGGAGATACCAGCTCCGGCAGGCAATGGGCACCGGGGAGTCCTGACGCTCTGGCCGCGCAGGGCACGGGATGCCTCTCCTACCCCAGGTTCTCGTCGCCTGGCAGAAGTGCTCAGGAGTGAGACCTCATTGGTCCCCTCTGAGCTTTTCGTTGCCAGCTTGTTACGCGAGGTCTGAATGCACCATGGAACCAACCTAGGGTGTGTATGGGAAAGAAAGAAACATATTTCAGAAGCACTCAGCAATATAAATTCTTAAAAATAAAAATCTTAATACAATAATTTAGCGGTAGACCGAATGAATACAGATACCAGAAAGAGGCTCTCGGCTGGGGGATGTAGCTCAGTGGTAGAGCGCGCGCTTCGCATGTGTGAGGTCCCGGGTTCAATCCCCGGCATCTCCAACACAGCCAACTTTCGTTTTTTTCCTTTCTTTGTTATTTTGGAACATTTACTCTATTACCTGTACATACATTTGGTTCACATCTAGGCCGCCCGAAAATTACAGAAAAGGAAAAGCTAAAAAAAAAAATCAGTGAAGCTCAGTAAAACCACCTTTCTGATTGCTTGAAGTAAAAGTGAAATACGGAATTCGCCTTGGTTAACATTTCTTTATTTTCATGAGGCCAGCGTTTAAAGGCTGTTATTGAGCTTTGAGGCTCCTGTGATAACCACATTGCAAGAAAAAGCTCACCTTTGCATTGGCCGGGAATCGAACCCGGGCCTCCCGCGTGGCAGGCGAGAATTCTACCACTGAACCACCAATGCTCATGGGGACGGTATGCCTCTCTTTGCTTACTAAAAGACATATACACCCTGGTAATAATTGTATTCTAGTAATAATTATGTATGTGTGTATTCAAAACTAGAGAAAACAAACTTTTAATCACATAATTATAAAATATTGGGAAAACATTAACATTTACAAAAAATTTTGTTATAACTTCTGTAGAACTTTATGAGGTTCTTTCTTCCGAAACTTTCTTTGGTGAAGGAGGCAAATGAAGATTTTGTTATGTCTGTACGGAATTACACAGTCACCTAGCCTATCTTCAGAGGCTTAGATAATTTATAACAACTCTCCTCCAACCCCCTGCCGTGTTTTTCTTTTATTATTTTACCTATTCAGACAAAATACATCCTGGAGATTTGTTAGAAATTGGGAATAGAGGCAAAGAAACAGGGAACAGAAATTTGAAGACTGACCCAAATTTATAATTTGGAAATTGGTAAATTGGAACTATGTGATTTGCATAGGAAACTTGAAATATTGGTGACTCTAGCCAAGTTACCTGAATTCTCTAAGCTGCCCCTTCCTTCATTTGGGAACTTCCTTTTAACTCTTAATAGTATGAGTCTGATCCTTTACCCTTAGTTTCCAAGGAAAGTGACATTGTGAATGATACAACAAAAGATACAGGAGGGGGAAAAACTAAAGTGAAGGAAATGAATTTATGGAAATGACTCTATATTCAAGATAGAAGGCTGTGGATGCAGGCAACATTTGCTTTTTATCTCTGGAAGGGAAATTTCTAACAATTTCCTGAATCTTTGGTCAAGAAGATTTTGGGGAAAAGTTATAAGAAAATAATAGCTAGCACATACCAGTAACTATGTGCCAGGCTATGTAAGTACACTACACATGGACTTCAACCCCATGAGGCAGGAAACTGAGGCTCTACAGACAAGATTGGAACACACAGTGTTATGATCAGTGTTGGAGTGCTTAGCCCTGCCCTGTTCAGCCTGCAACCAAATAGGTCACTGTATATTGAAACTCAAAATGCTGCATGTAGTTTAGGACATTAGATTTTAAAAATAACAGAATGGAGTTAGAGAAAGATCATAAAAGGCTACTGAAATAATATAATGACTTATCCATTGAGATTTATCTTTAAGGGCCAGGCGCGGTGGCTCATGCCTGTAATCCCAGCACTTTGGGAGGCGGAGGCAGGCGGATTGTCTGAGGTCAGGAGTTCAATACCACCCTGCCCAACATGGTGAAACCCGTCTCTACGAAAAATACAAAAATTAGCCGAGCGTGGTGGTACACGCCTATAATCCCAGCTACTTGGGAGGCTATGGCAGAAGAATTGCTTGAGCCCAGGAGTTGGAGGTTGCAGTGAGCTGAGATCCCGCCACGGTACTTCAGTCTGGCTGACAGAACGAGACTCCGTCTCAAAATAAAAATAAAAAGATTTATCTTTAAGGACTTTTTAGTTTGTGGATGAAGAGCAAAATCGGAAGACAAATACAGAATTATAAAGACATAAAAGATATGAAGGGATTAGGGTATCAGAGAATCAGACTATGATCCTAAATAACCCATGGAAGAACAAAGTCAATTCATTTTAATTCTAACTTTATTCTTTAAAATGAAAGAAATGGGGTTTTAAAATCCCATTCTGGGCCGGGCGCGGTGGCTCACGCCTGTAATCCCAGCACTTTGGGAGGCCGAGGCGGGCGGATCACGAGGTCAAGAGATCGAGACCATCCTGGCCAACATGGTGAAACCCCGTCTAAAAAAAAAAAAAAAGGGCAGGAACTCGGGAGGCTGAGGCAGAAGAATCGGTTGAACTCGGGAGGTGGAGGTTGCAGTGAGCCGAGATCGCCCCACTTCACTCCAGCCTGGAGACAGAGTAAGACTCCATCTCAAAAAAAAAAAAAGAAAATCCCATTCTGAAGTTATCTAGCTTTTCAGAGGTGCTTCAGGGCCATTGGCTGGTGAGGCCTCACTTTCATCGTAGGGACCACAGGTGTGCACCACCACACCCAGCTAGTTTTTAATTTTTTTTTATTTTTTGGTGAGAAGGGAGAGGTGTCTCGCTGTGCTAGCCAGGCTGGCCTCGAACTCGAGCTCAAGCATCCTCCCTGCTTGGTCTCTCAAAGTGTTGGGATTACAGGCATGAGTCCCTGTGCCCAGCCCCTGAGATTCTTAAAGACTGTTTTTTATTTTGAGTCCTAACTTCAGAAATCTTATTTAGTTCAGGACTTCTCAAAGTTTTTATTTTGAACTTGTAACCTAATAAACAAAAGGAAATAAATAGACAGTTTTAAAATGAGCTGGTGGAACTGAGGGAGCAGGGCAATAAAAGTGAGGCCTCGCCAGGCAATGGTGAAGTTCAAGTGGGAGGCTGGAGGTCGAAGCTTCAGGGAGCCAAGAGTGTGCCACTGCACTCCAGCCTGGGCGTCAGAGTGAGACCCTGTCTCAAAACAAAACAAAACAAAAAACATTAGCTGGGCTGGTGGTTCACACCTATAATCCCAGTGGTTTGGGAGGCTGAGGTGGGCGGATCATGAGGTCAGGAGTTCGAGACCAACCTGGCCAACATGGTGAAACCCCATCTCTACTAAAAATACAAAAAATTAGTGGGCCATGGTGGCAGGTGCCTGTAACCCCAGCTACTTGGGAGGCTGAGGCAGGAGAATTGCTTGAACCCAGGAGGTGGAGGTTGCGGTGAGCGGAGATCGCACCATTGCTCTCCAGCCTGGGCAACACAGTGAGACTTTGTCTCAAAAAAAAAAAAAAAAACCTCAGAACACGAGAAAGTATAGTCTTATGTAAAACATTACTAGTGACCTAACCAAAGGCCTCTTTTTATTTTTTTTCTTGCTCAAAGTCCATTCTAGTTTACCTAGCTCAAGGGACAAATGTGGTACACTAAGCCAATTATCTCATTTTTCTTTTCAAATTGATCTGAGGTGTGCTTTTCACTGAATCCCTGCCAATGAGGGCAAGAATAGTTAGCTAGGAGTTTCTGGTAAAGATGATTCAGAAGATCTCTCTTACCCTTTCTTTTCTCCTTGTATAAGGGTGTAATGCTTGGAGCCGCCCCATCCAACCTGTGACTTGACGGGAGACAGAGGATGATCCATCAGGAAAATAGAAAAAGGCTCTACACCATCCTGAAATTTTTTTCATGCTGACTTTTGGTTAGGTAAACTGAAGATCTTTATTATTTAAGTACGTTTGAGTTCAGCATTTTGTTACATGTAGACAAAAGCATTCAAGGTGTGTGTGTGCACACACGCGCCTGCACACGTGTGCATCCAGCAGTCCACCCAACTCCTTCTGGCACAAGAAAGCTTCTGTTCTATAGATAATCAATACTTTGAGATTTGGGTTAGGCTAACTTGTCTCTTTTTCTGTATTGCTCTGTTATAATAGCAGGTGTGTAAAATAGGTCTAGTCAAATATTTTCCCTTGGCACTATACTTAACTTAGAGATGGGTATGTTACTAAAGCTGGGATAATGAAAAGTCCTTGCTGAAATTATTTTGCAGAAGTTTTAAGTAAAAACTATCTTTTTGCTGGGTTGTTCAAACAGGTTGAGTGTATAGTTTGGATTGTCCAGAAGAAAGAGACAAACGTATTCCTAACATGATATTGAGCCCCTAGAAGCAACCGTGCCTGACAAGAAAAAATTCTGGATTTTGTGTTTATATGAGTCAGTAAATTGCCCTTAAACAATAAGTGGTGGGCCAACTGTAGTGACTTAACACCAGTAATCCTCACACTTTGAGAGACCGAGACAGAAGGATCAGCTGGGCCAGGAGTTTGAGACCAACTTGGGCAACATAGTAAGACCTTGTCTCCACAAAAAGGAAAAAAAAGAAAAAGAAAAACCTGGCCGGGCGCAGTGGCTCACGCCTGTAATACCAGCACTTTGGGAGGCCGAGGTGAATGGATCACAAAGTCAACAGATGGAGACCATCCTGGCTAACATGATGAAACCCCATCGCTACTAAAAAACATATACAAAAAATTAGCCAGGCATGGTGGCACGCACCTGTAGTTTCAACTACTCAGGAAGCTGAGGCAGGAGAATCGCTTGAACCCAATAGGTGGAGGTTGCCGTGAGCCAAGATCGCGCCACTGCACTTCAGCCTGGGCAACAGCGTGAGACTCCATCTCAAAAAAATAAAATAAAATAAATTAGCCAGGTGTGGTGGTGCACACCTGTAGTTCCAGTTACTGGGGAGACTGAGGTTAGAAGGTTGCTTGAGCCTGGGACTTTGAGGCTGGCTGCACAATTATAGTTTGAGCTATAATTGTGCCACTACACTTCAGCCCTGTCTTTAAAAAAACAAACAACAACAAAGTAGCCTTTGAAGTTAGTTTGAGCAGTATTTTGCTAGAATCTTAACACAAATTGAGAAACTCTTTTACCCCAAACATAGTAAATTTAGAGAACTCATTACCCAGGATGTGATATAGACTAACACTATTAAAGTTAAAGAAAAGTTCAGGCCTGGTGTGGTGGCTCATGCCTGTAATCCCAGCACGTTGGGATACTGAGGCGAGTGGATCACCTAAGGTCAGGAGTTTGAAACCAGCCTGGCCAACACGGTGAAACCCCATCTCTACTAAAAATACAAAAAAAAAAAAAAAATTAGCCAGGTGTGGTGGTGCCCCTGCAATCCCAGTTACTTAGGAGGCTGAGGCAGGAGAATCGCTTGAACTCAGGAGGCAAAGGTTGCAGTGAGCCAAGATCATGCCATTGCACTTCAGCATGGGCAACAGAGTGAGACTCCATCTCCAAAAAACAAAAATAAAAGTTTAGAGAAATTTGTCAATGATAACACTACAAGGCCACAACAATAAACCATGAGGAAAATTTTTGGACAAATTCCCAGCTTGTTGGAATAAAGTAAATTCTGTTGCAAAGAAGGATCAGAGCATTTGAAAGAATATTCAGGCAACAGTGTGACAGAGAGGTAGAAAGAAGAGAAACTAAAAATAGAGAAATCCATTCAGGAGGTGGTTAGAATAGGAGTAGAGAGGTGATGAGGTCTTGAACCACAGTGAAGGCTCTAGCATGGGGTTCATGGCAAGCAGAAGGAGGAAGAAAAATTAATCTAGGAATCTAGCTTAAATGATTGATAGACTCATGGTGTTGTGTAGAAAAGTAAAGAAGATAAAATACTGGAAGGAAAGGGGTGGGGTAAAGTGCTCATTTTTGGGAATTCTGACTTTGAGGTAAGTAGGAAGAGGTGCCTGCTAGGTGGTTAGGTCAACCCCTGGAGAAATCAAGGCTACAGAAGTGGCTTTGGAAGTCAATCAACTGAGAGGTGAAATGCAAAAATGTGGAAATGGAGAAAATCACATAGAGGGGAAGAGTGCTGAGGACACAGCCTCAGGGAATGACAGGAACTGAGGAGCCACATGTGGAGAAGCAGGGCGGCGGCATCTGCGGAGGCAGGCAGAGCCCCACTTCTTTTGCTAATTCTGAATAATACAACATGACAAACACATGTGTCAGTTTGTTTCATAGATATACTGTATAGTAATCCTGTTTCACATCAGGAATGCTGTAGTAGGCAGTGATTTCATTATCTGCGTTGTCAAGCTTGAAGAGATCAGAGGATGGCCAATAGTGCCTTCTGGGTGGCACACACTAACACTTCCCCTGGTCTGCTCTGCTCCCCATGCTCAGATAAGAGGCTCCCACTGAAGCTGGTAGAGAGAACGAAAGCACTTGAGCGCTGTGAAGTGTGACACAATCTTCTCTTTTAGGCAACCCTGGCCATTGTGACACCCAGTAGGACAAGCATGGGCTTGTAAGTTGCATCATAGCATCTCGGAGCACTTGCTCAAGGCACCAAGTTCCTAGCTCATCATAGAAAAGTGGCCAGGCTTATATCATCTGAAGAAGTAAACAGTTCAGAAACAGAAATAGTTCATATAATACAAAGTTACCAAAGCAATGCTTTTTTTTTTTTTTTTACTTGTGAGTGATTGTATTGATTTAATACACACAGCTTGTTTCTATCCCAGGTTACAAACTAGCCTTAGGGAAATGGTGGAGCCAGTCATTTGGATTGCCCTTTACTGGCTGGGAATTAAATCATTACTTATTCCATTTTAGAATCACAAGTAGTACCCTAAGGCCTACTTTCCTAAGGATTAAAATCAAGGCATGGAAATGAAGAATCCAGGTGTAATTCTCAGATGCATGCAGATGTTGAGAATGCAGCAATTTTTCCTGGAAAGCTGTCACTGCAAAATCATCCTGCTCACGATATGCTCATTCCTAGTCCTCAAGCATATCCAATTAGTCAACAAGTCTGATTTCTCCTTTTAAGATGGCTTTGACTCTTTCCCCCCTCCTCATGCCAGTCTCTCCAACCCAGTGCAGACAATTATCACCTCATTCCCTGGATACCAAGGAAACCTCAGATTTCCTCTGTCATCCTGCATGCTGCTAACAATTGCATTTTTTTCCTTCCTCCTCCCCTACTTCTTCTCTCTTTCCCTTTTTTTCCTTCCTTCTTTAATTTTGGAAAATTCAATCATTTCCTTATTCCAAAATTGAATTAATTTTAAATCCATACAGAGTCCTCATGGTGGAAGAAATGTGAGTGGGAAGTCTTTACCTTTCTTTTGACTCTCATCACTGGGTGAAGCATTTATTCAAATACTTTAGCTGTGCTAAATGGCAGAAATAGCCTTTCATTTCCCTTCCTAAAACTCTCTCTTCTCTTCCCAAGTTATTTTGTTCTTTCAAAATACATGTTTTTTCATAGGAAACCCATATGTATGGTGCAAAATTCAAAAGGTATGAGAGAGTATGCATTGAAAAGTATGCCTGGCCAGGCACAGTGGCTTAGCCTGTAATTCTAGCACTTTGGGAGGCCAGGGTGGGTGGATTACCTAAGGTCACAAGTTTGAAACCAGCCTGGCCAACATGGTGAAACCCTGTCTCTACTAAGAAATACAAAAATTAGCCAGGCGTGGTGGCACGTGCCTGTAATCCCAGCTACTTGGGGGGGCTGAGGTAGTAGAATCTCTGGAACACAGGAGGTGGAGGTTGCAGCGAGTCAAGATCACACCACTGCACGCCAGCCTGGGTGACAGAGCTTGGGTCTCCTTTCCTTTTTTTTTTTTTTTTTTTTTGTTTAAGACGGGGTCAGGCTGGTCTTGAACTCCTGACCTCAGGTGATCCACCTGCCTTGGCCTCCAAAGTGCCTGGATTACAGGCGTGAGCCACCACGCCCAGCCGGGTTTCCTTTCCTAGAGGCAACCATTGTTATCAGTGTCCTGTGTTTCCCTTCACAAATATTTCTATGTGAATACAAATATTGCAACTTTTATTTAAAATTTTTTACATATTTTTTTTGAGAGACAAGCAATTTATTTTTAAGCACAAATTGTGCATGCTGTACATACTGTTATGCTTATATCCTTTTTTTTCTCCCAGAAGTAAACATCTTGGAAAATTATCCTTCTTAGAACACATAGAGCTAACTTTATCTTTTCAGTGGCTCTGTGTTCATTTTTTAAACTGTCTTTTATGGACTAGGAATTAAAACATCATTTTTTCTGTCTCCACAATAACAAGCAGTGCCCCCAAGCCAAGTTTCCTGAGGATCAGAATCAAAGCATGGAAATAAAGAACCCAGCTGTAATTGTAAGATGCATGAAGACAGTGAGCAAGTCCATGGCATGGAGGTACCATAATTACCTAAGCCAGTTCTTTAGCAGAGGACATTTAGACTATTTCTAATATTTTGCTAGCAGGAACAATGCTGCAGTGAATGCCTTGAATGAACGCCATTTTGTTCATGTATAAGAACATCTGCAGGATAAGTTCCTGGGAGGAAAATTGCTAAATGAAAGGGTGAGTACATTTTAAATTTTGATCCGTATTGCAAAATTACTCTCCAGAAATCTTTTTTCTTTTTTTCTTGAGATAGAGTCTTGCTCTGTCGCCCAGGCTGGAGTGCAATGGTGCAGCCTCGGCTCACTGCAACCCCCACCTTCCTGGTTCAAGCAATTCCCTTGCCTTAGCCTCCCGAATGGCTGGAATTGCAGGCTCACACTACCATGCCTGGTGTATTTTTCTGTATTTTTAGTAGAGATGGGGTTTCACCATGTTGGACAGACTTGTCTCGAGCTTCTGACTTCAGGCAATCCACTCGCCTTGGCCTCCCAAAGTGCTGGCATTACAGGCTTGAGCCACTGCGCCAGGTCTATTTTTCTTAATCATTACATTTTTTATATTACTCTTTTGTTCCCAACCTTTAATGGATCCTTGCACTTACTTAATCCTCTGCTGTCTCCAGTTTTTTTTGTTTTTGTTTTTGTTTTTGTTGAGATAGGGTCTTGCTCTGTCACCGAGGCTGGAGTGTAGTGGTGCAATCATGGCTCACTCTTGCCTGGAGCTCCCCAGGCTCACGTGATCCTCCTTCCTCAGCCTCCCAACAATCTGAGACTATAGGCATGCACCACCACACTGGCTAATTTTTGCATTTTTTGTAGACATGGGGCTTTGCTATGTTGTCCAGGCTGTTCTCGAACTCCTGGGCTCCAGTAAACTGCCCTATCTTGGCCTCCCAAAGTGCTAGGAGTATAGGCATTAGATACCAAACCCAGCCAAAGGTAGTATTGTAAATTACCAAGATTTTTCTCAGCATTAATAGTCTATGAATTTTTTACATTGCTTTGAAATATAAAAATTTGCAGTTTAAGAGAAAATAAACAAGTTTGATTAAGCTGAAAACATGTAGTCCTAAAAGAGGTCTTGAAAGCATCGCCTGGGGACTGGTTAGAAATGCATGCTGCACAAATCACACTGCCATGTGTGTACCTATGCAACAATCTTGCATGTTCTTCACATGTACCCCAAAACCTAAAATGCAATAAAAAATATATATATATTAGAAAAAGAAAAGTGATGGGATTACAGGCATGAGCCACAGTGCCCAGCCTAAGTCTTGATTTTTTAATTGTGGTAAAAGAATGTTTGCCATCTTAAAAAAAAAAAGAAATGCATGCTGCAGGCTGAGTGAAGCGGCTCTGGCCTGTGATCCCAGCACTTTGGGAGGCCGAGCTGGGTGCCTGGCTTGAGTCCAGGAGTTTAAGACCAGTCTGGGCAACATAGAGAGATGTTGCCACTGCCCACTGTCTCTACAAAAAATAATACTAAAATACTAGCCTGGCATGGTGACATACACCTCTGTAGCCCCAGCTACAGGGGAGGCTGAGGTGGGAGAATCGCTTGAGCCCAGAAGGTTGAGGCTGCAGTGAGCCATGATCTCCCCACTGAAACTCTGTCTCAAAAAAAAAAAAAACAAAAAAAGAAAGAAAAAAAAAAGAAAATGAAACAAAGGCAAATGCAAATGCAGCCAGTTCCTGAAGGGTCTTGGCTGCTGGGTGAAGTTTGGGAGGGGCCAGGTAGGCTATTATGTTATGAGTTGAATTGTGTTGCCCAAAAATTCGTATGTTGAAGTCCTAACCCCTTGGAATGTGACCTTATTTGGAAATAAGGTCTTTGCAGGTGATCAAGTAAAGATGAGGCCATTAGGGTGGACCCTAATCCAGTAGGACTGGTGTCCTTATAAAAAGGGAAAGTTTGAACAGAGAAACACACACCATCTGAAGATGAAGGCCATGGTTCAGGTGATGCTTCTATAAACTAAGAAGCAAACCACCAGAAGCCAGAAAGAGATAAGCTGCGGATTTTCCCTGTCTGCCCACAGAAATATCATTTCTGCCAACACCTGGATCTTTAATCTGTGGCATCCAAAACTGAGACAATAAATTTCTGTTTTCTAAGCCACACAATTGATGATACTTGTTATGGCAGCTCTAGTAAACTAATGCATTAGGTTATCAAGAAGTAACTCAGCAGCTAGGATACTATAGTCTTACATTTTTGACTTGGCAGAGATCAGTATATTTGCGCATTAATACTATTAACTTCATTCTTAATATTATTGACAATTGAAGCAACACCAAGCTAAATACAACAATAATACTAGAAAGTCTGCCGAGTGTGGTGGCTCACATCTATAATCCCAGCTCTTTGGAAGCTGAGGTGGGAGGATCTTTCAGGGCCAGGTGTTCAAGATTGTCCTGGTCAATATAGGCAGACCCCCAACTCCACAAAAAATTAAAAAAAATTAGCCAGGCATGGTGGTGCATGCCTGTAGTCCTAGCTACTCAGGAGGCCGAGGTGGGAGGGAGATCACTTGAGCCTGGGAGTTCGAGGTTGCAGGGAGTTATGTTTACACCCCTATACTCCAAACTGAATTACAGAGGGAGACTCCATCTTTGAAAAACAAAAACAAAAAACCTAGAAAGTCAAGGAACAATTCAACATAGTTAGGAGAAAGGACCTATATTCCATAAATAAACTCTTCTCCAAAGTTAACATCCTGGACCAGGTGTGGTGGTTCATGCCTGTAATCCCAACATTTTGGGAGGTTGAAGCAGGAGGATCCCTTGAGGCTAGGAGTTTGACGCCAGCCTGGGTCAACAGAGTGAGTGGCCAGCTAATAAAAAATCAGCCAAGCATGTTGAGGCAGAGGATCTCTTGAGCCCAGGAATCTGAGGCTATGGTGAGCTATGATTGTGCCACTGTACCCTAGCCTGGGCAACAGAGCAAAATCCCATCTCAGAAAGAAGAAGAAAGGAAGGCTTATAGATGATAAAAGTAATTGACAGCCACTTTTTCAAAACTGGCTTTTAGCTTTTTTTTTTTTTTCCATTTCAGACGGGCAATGTGTGATGCCATAACAGTTTAAGGGCAGCACATCTCACACCTGTGGGTGAACACTCAATTCATCATGCTTATAAACTACAGAAGGATCTCAATGAGTTTCTAGAATAATTCCTAGTCTAAAGGTTTATGGTTCTATTTTCATGACTATTTTAGGAGCTAGAAGAATTAAATGTAATTAATGCTTATGAAGAGTTGCAGACACAGGCATAACACAAAGCAAGGAGGAAACAAACCTCAGAGAAGCAATCACATATTTTTATTTTCACATTCAATCCTATAAATATCATTGCAAAATCTATACATTTGTTTTGGCACATAATATATTTGCTAGACTAGTCATCTTAACTTCGTGAATTCTCTGATTTTCTTTTTTTTTTTTTTTTTTTTTAAAGATGGGGTTTCACCATGATGGCCAGGCTGGTCTTGAACTCCTGACCTCAGGTGATCCACCCACCTCAGCCTCCCAAAGTGCTAGGATTACAGGCATGAGCCACCGTGCCTGGCCTTTTTTTTTTTTTTTTTTTTTGAAATCAGTCTTGGTCTGTCACCCAAGCTGGAGTGCAGTGGCCCCATCTCGGCTCACCTCAACCTCCGCCTCCCAGGTTCAAGCAATTCTCCTGCCTCAGCCTCCTGAGTAGCTCAGATTACAGGTGTGTGCCACCATGCCTGGCAAGTTTTTGCTTTTTAGTAGAGGCAGGATTTCACCATGTTGGTCAGGCTAGTTTCGAACTCCTGACCTCATGATCTGCCCACCTCAGCCTCCCAAAGTGCTGGGATTACAGGCCTAAGCCACTGCGCCCTTGCCTGATTTGCTCTTTAAAAAAAAAAAATTACTGTATTTTTTCCAGAGACAGGGTCTTGCTGTGTTGCCTAGCTTGAACTCCTAGGCTCAAGCAATCCTCCCATCTCAGCTAAATAAGATACCCTGATAGGAACTTCCAGGTTTAACTTCAGTTGAACCATTAACACATTTGTCTTTATTTTTTAGTTCTACTCATGATGGCAAAGTGCTGCATTACAAAGTCATATACCATTTGACTTTGTGTTGCTCCTTAGGGTTAATGACCACCTTATCTACATTTTATGCTTAAAAAGGTAAATACTGCTATTAGTTACTTGGAGACCTCTTTACTATTCCCCTTTCCTCAATTATATATATACAGCATTTACCCCAAAGGATATTGCACTGGTGAAAGGAACACTCCATTTGGTCAATTAACAGAATGTCTAACACAGACAAATTACTTCCACTTTAATGTGATTTTTTTTTCCACTTCTAAGACAAATTCTATGTAGTGGAAGAAAAATAACAGGGTTGGTGAAGATGAATAATACCATGTATAGTGTTTATAAGAAACTAGATGTTGTCTAACTTGAACACCAAAATAATTACCATAAATTAGAACACTTCTAGTTAACAGATGAAAAAGCAAGGGGGTAAGTAGCTTGTTTAAAATCCTTTAGAAAGTAAGTAGAGGGTTGGAATTCTGACTCCAGAACTTGTATTCTTGATAACTTGTCCAGGCTCCATAACAGATTGTCTGTGTACTTCATTTGGATAACTTTCCAGTCACATAAGTTCTTTTTTTTTTTTTTTTTTTTTTTGAGATGGAGTTTCACTCTTGTCACCCAGGCTGGAGTGCAATAGCGCAATCTTGGCTCACTGCAACCTCCACCTCCTGAGTTCAAGCAATTCTCCTGCCTCAGCCTCCTGAGTAGCTGAGATTACAGGTACCTGCCACCATGGCTGGCTAATTTTTGTATTTTTAGTAGAGATGGGGTTTCACCATGTTAGCCAGGCTGGTCTCAAACTCCTGACCTCAGGTGATCCACCTGCCTCGGCCTCTCAAAGTGTTGGGATTACAGGAGTAAGTCACCATGCCCGGCCATAAGTTCTGTATATTAAACAAAGCAGCAGTGAAAATTTCTAGCACTTTTTCCTTTAGCACCCAGTAGCTGAAAGACATGGAACTGGTAAGATGTTTTCTGCTATGACCTTAAGGGTCATTAAACCTAAAGTTGTTCTTCAGAAGTGTAAGGAATTCCAAAAAATAATGATCATTATCTGAATTTAAGATCCTGTATTACAGAAGCAATACAAATTATAAAAACAGCATTTAAAATGTTTGAATCATTGATAAGAAATCTTCCTTCAGAATCTTTCATAGGCTTTAGGAATATATACCTGGCCAGGAAAACCAACTTCATTTAGATATGAAGTCGCTTCTTTGTCTCAGTTTACCATCCTGAGCAAAAGTGCTTGCCCAAGTCATTTGAGAACTTTGGAAACCATGCAAAGCTTCTATTAGCAGTACTGAGTAACAAAGAGGTAGGATTTATTAGTCAGCCTTTAGAAATACCTGCAGACAAATGTATGAAAAACTTACCGCATTGTATAATCCTTAAGAGTACAGGATTTGGCCAGGTGTGGTGGCTCACATCTGTAATCCCAGCACTTTGGGAGGCCGAGGTAGGCAGATCATTTGAGGTCAGGAGTTTGAGACCAGCCTGACCAAAATGGTGAAACCCCATCTCTACTAAAAATACAAAAAAATTAGTCAGGCATGGTGGTACATGCCTGTAGTCCCAGCTACTTGGGAGATTGAGGCAGGAGAATCACGTGAACCCAGGAGGCGGAGATTGCAGTGAGCCTCAGTCACACCACTGCACTCCAGCCTGGGTGACAAAGCAAGACTTTGTCTCAAAAAAAAAAAAAAGTACAGGATTTGGTCAGACTGCCAAGGTTTAAATTCTACCTCCATCTTTTACTAGTTCTGTGATATTGGTGGGGGCACTTAGCCTCTCTCTGTCTCAGTTTTCTTCTTGGTAAAAGGGCATACAATTGTATGTATCTCACACAGTTGCTGGGAGAATTAAATGGGGTAATGCCCCTTGAAGCTCTTCCACAGTGTCTGGCACATAATAAGATTAGCTCCATAAATATTAGCTATAGTGTAACAAATGAGAACCAATATTGTAAAACCTGCTTCTAACCAGTATAAAGATGAGCAACATTTGGCTTTGGATTATCTTAAAGAAAAAAAAGTAAACAGAAAATTATACCTTTTAAAAATATGAGGCCAGGAGCAATGGCTCATGCTTGTAATCTCAGCACTTTGAGAGGCTGAGACAGGTGAATCAATTAAACCCAGGAGTTTGAGACCAGCCTGGGCAATATATCGAAATTCCGTCTCTACAAGTCTGGCATGATGGTGTGCACCTGCAGTCCCAGCTACTCGGGAGGCTGAGGCAGGATGATCCCATCAGCCCTGGAGGTCCAGGCTGCAGTGAGCTGTAATCATGCCACTATACTCCAGCCTGGGTGACAGAGCAAAAACCTGTCTGAGGGAGCAGGGGAAAGATGAGCAATGTGTTAAAAGGACAAGTAATTATAAAACCGAGAGAAGAAACTACATAGAGCAAATATATATTTTCCCTGATCTTGCAAAAATGGCAACTCTGTTTCATCAACATTCCATAACCTTTGTGTGTTCTTTTGGGGGGTATCTTGGTAGGGGTGATATTGAAAGTAATAATCAGCCAGGCATGGTGGCCCATGCCTGCAATCCCAGCACTTTGAGAGGCCGAGGTGGGCAGATCACCTGAGGTCAGGAGTTTGAGACCAGCCTGGCCAATGTGGTAAAATCCTGTCTCTACTAAAAATACAAAAAATTAGCCAGGCATGGTGACACATGCCTGTAATCTCAGCCACTCGAGAGGTTGAGGCAGGAGAACTGTTTGAACTCAGGAGGCAGAGGTTGCGGTGAGCCGAGATTGTGCCATTGCACTCTAGCCTGGACAATAAGATTGAGACTGCATCTCAAAAAAAAAAAAAAAAAAAAAACGGAAAAAGAAAAAGAAAATAATAATCATAATTACATAATGGCCCTTTATATGTATAGTACATATACAGCCATGAAGTTGTTTTATAGGCATTTTGCTTTGCAACAGTTCTGTGATAGGTAGCATTTCCCTGTTTTAATGGTGAAGAAACTGAAGCTTAGAAAATTAAAGGGAACACTGTAAAGGGACAGAACTGGGACGCAAACACAAGATTTAACAAATTCCTGAATCTTTTTCCATGGTAGTGTGGAGAATGTGGATAAAGTAATTTATATGCTCAATATAAGTAATGAATCAGAAGTATTCATTGAATTTAGTTTGCTTCAGAAATTCAGTCACTTCTGCTTAAATAACTTCAAGGTTAAATTAAGAAGAGTTGATGCAAATGCACATATCACTTGGGGACAAAGTTTGATTTTTTCTTATTATTGAAGAATAGGGTCTTGATGTTATTCTCTTCCATTTAAAAATTGGAATACACCTAAAGTACAAATGTCATCAACGTATTATTTCAACATTCTAAGCAAAATTAGAATATTGCTTTCAGAACTGGTGTTTTAAAGCAGAGTATTGTTGTGGAACCTAACTAACATATAAATGACTATCAACCTATGTTTCTCTGTTCTTAAAATTGTATATAAACTACAAGTTAAACCCAACAGTTCTGTGATAATTGACATAAAGCTCAAGGGGAGAAAATCAATGTGAGGTCAAAAGTTCAAATTAAAATGGAAAGAATAGATCTATTATCTGAAAGGATTCATAAAGCTTCTTATGGATATATCTAAATGTGTTTTTGTCCTAAGAAATATTTGAATTCTGAATAGCTTAGCTATTTACATGCCTTATAGAAAAGATGTGAACCAAATGATCTAAGTTACTTTCTAGCTCTGTGACACTTCAGTGGCTTTTGTAGCATATTATTAATATTAGTGAACTTTATTGAAAAAGAAATAAACTTTTTACATTCAAAGTGGATGAGTTCTTTTTTTAAAAAAATTTATTGCATTTTAGGTTTTGGGGTACATGTGGAGAACACACAGGATTGTTGTCAAAGTGGATGAGTTCTAAAAATAATTTCAAAGGTTATCAGGACTAGCATTACTTTAACAAAAACTTGCTTTTTCAATGATTATGATATCATTGCCATTTACATTTTCAAATGGGGGGATGTCTCATCCAGATCTCTGCAAATGCTGTTAATTCATTCCTTTTTATTTATATCACAGTATTTTTGGGTTTGTTTTATTTTTTGAGATGGAGTCTTGCTCTGTCACTAAGTTGGAGTGCAGTGGCGCAATCTCGGCTCATTGTAACCTCCACCTCCCTGGTTCAAGCAATTCTCTTACCTCAGCCTCCCAAGTAGCTGGGATTACAGGCATGTGCCACCACGCCCAGCTAATTTTTGTATTTTTAGTAGAGACAGGGTTTCACCAGGTCGGCCAGTATGGTCTCGATCTCCTGACCTCATGATCCACCAGCCTTGGCCTCCCAAAGTGCTGGGATTATAGGCATGAGCCACCACGCCCGGGCATACCACAGTTTCTTTATCCACTTGTTGGCTGATGGGCATTTGGGTTGATTCCACAATTTTGCAATTGCAGACAACATGTGTTTTTATTTAAACTGTGGAAGAAGGGAGTCTAATCCAAAATCTTTACTTTTGATTAACTATTTATTTTAAAATATTTATTTTCTTTTTTTGAGACTATATCTCACCTTGTTGCCAGGCTGGAGTGCAGTGGTAGGATCACAGCTCACTGTAACCTTGACTTCCTGGGCTCCATGTATCCCCTTGCCTCAGCTTCCTGAGAAGCTAGGACTACAGAGTTGAGTCACCATGCCCAACTAATTTTTAATTTTTTTATGGAGACAGGGTTTCACTATGTTGCCCTGGCTGGCCTCAAATTTCTGGGCTCAAGCAGTCCTCCCACCTTGGCCTCCCAAAGTACTGGGATTATAGATGTGAGCTACCATGTCCAGCTTTTAAATATTTCATTTAGGACTTTTATGTGCCATTCTTCCAGTCACTGATGATACATCAGTATACAAAACAGACAAATATCCCTGCCCTTGTGACATTCTAATATGGGGCAATTGACAATAGACACAATAAATAAGACAAAATTTATAATATGCTAAATCATGATAAGTGCTGTGAATAAAAAAAAAAAACCAAATAAGGGGGTTAGAAAATGTTGGTGAGGAAGAGTGGTGAAGGCCTATGCTTATAATCCCAGGGCTGCACGAGGCCAGGACAGGAAGATCGCTTGAGGCCAGGAGTTCAAAACCAGCCTGGGCAACATGGTGAGTGAGATTGTCTCTACAAAAAATTTAAAAATTTGCCAGGCAGGCTGGGCACAGTGGCTCACATCTGTAATCCCAGCACTTTGGGAGACCGAGCAGGTGGATCACCTGAGATCAGGAGTTTGAGACCAGCCTGACTAACCTGGTGAAATCCCATCTCTACTAAAAATACAAAAATTAGCTGGGTGTGGTGATGCATGCCTGTAATCCTAGCTATTTAGGAGACTCAGGCAGGAAAATTGCTTGAACCTGGGAGGCAGAGGTTGCAGTGAGCTGAGATCGAGCCACCGCACTCCAGCCTGGATGACAGAGCGAAACTCCATCTCAAAAGAAAAAAATATTTGGCAGGCAAGGTGGCACACTCCTGTAATTCCAGCTACTCAAGAGGCTGAGGTGGGAGGATCACTTGAGCCAGGGAGGTTGAGGCTGCAGTGAGCTATGATTGTGCCGCTGTACTACAGCCTGGGTGACAGAGTGAGATTCTCTCTAAAATAAAAAATTTTAAATAGGGTGGTAAGAGAAGGCCTCACTGAGGAAGCGACGTTCCAGTTAAATCTGCAAAAGGGTGAAGAGTATTCTAAGCAGAGAGAATATCAGGTGCAAATTTCAACATCCTTGATGTAAAAGGTGATTTTTAAAGAAACAGCAAGGCCCTGTGGTTGAAATGAAGTAAAGTAGGGGACAAGTGATAGGAGATAAAGGTCAGGGAAATGGGTGGTAGATGGTGAAACCATCTTTGCAAAAATATAATAGTGAGAGAAATCTATAACTGACTCAATCTCGCTTCTAACCTCACAAGCTAACTGTCCTGTCCTTGCTCTTTCATGGGCATAGTATGGGAGGAATTTAATTTAAAGTTTAATCATAATGCAAGGATAGTAACTCCTTCCCAAAACTAACCCCCTACTTGTTTGGGGACCAAATCCATCTTTGTAAAACTAATGAAAGGCCCCAGGGTTGGAATTATTGGAGGGCCTGAATTCTGCTAAGTTATAAACATAGTTAAGAGATAACCAGCCATTTTCCCTAGCTTGCTTAGTACTCAGGAGTCGTGTAGCTGCAGGTCACAAGATTTGTAACTTCCCCAATTTTTCCTATAGATAATGTCACTGTTATAAAACCAAGGAGTGGTCTTGGTGATATTTTTTATTTATTTATTTTTTTGTGACTGAATCTCCCTCTATCGCCCAGGATGGAGTGCAGTGGCACAATCTCTGCTCACTGCAACATCCACCTCCTGGGTTCAAGCAATTCTCCTGCCTCAGCCTCCTAAGTAGCTGGGATTACAGGCAGCCCTGCCACCATGCCTGGTTAATTTTTATATTTTTAGTAGAGATGGGGTTTCACTATGTTGGCCAGGCTGGTCTTAAACTCCTGACCTCAAGTGTTCTGCCCACATTGGCCTCCCAAAGTGCTGGGATTACAGGCCACCACGACCCACCCGTGATATTTTTCAGACTTTTCCATTCTGGTAATCAGACTGAGGCTACTCAGACGTGTGACTCATACTAACAAACTGACTCAACTGGTCCTGTGACCCGACCCAGAAACTCACTCTGCATATGAAGACAGTTCCGACACGCCTATGATTTCATCTCCAACCAGTCAGCAGCATCCATTCCTAAGTCCCCTGCCTGCCAAATTATCCTTTAAAAACCCTAGCCTCCAAGCTCTCCAGGAGACAGATTTGAAAAAATCTCTCCCATCATTTCACTTTGCTCCCTTACAGTAATCAAATCTTTGCTGCAGCACCACTGACTCAGAGTATTGGTTTTTCTGTGCAGTGAGCAAGAATAACCCATTTGGGGCCATGGAAAGGATGTTGGCTTTTGCTCTGAATAAAAGGAGAAGCTGTTGAAAGATTTTGACCAGAGGAATGGCCTAATTTTACTTCACAAATGTATTCTGGCTGCTGAGTTGAAAACAGATTGATTTGGGGCAAAAGAAGAAAGCAAGGAGGAGGGCCGGGCGCGGTGGCTTATGCCTGTAATCCCAGCACTCTGGGAGGCCGAGGCGGGCGGATCACCTGAGGTCGGGAGTTCAAGACCAGCGTGACCAACATGGTGAAACCCCGTCTTATTTAAAAAAAAAAAAAAAAAAAAAAAAAAAAAAAAGTATATATAAAAAAAGGAAAGCAAGGAGGCAAGTAAAGAAGTTATTTCAACAATCCATGCAAAAGATAGAGGTTAGGACCAAGATGGTAGCAGTGTGGATGGTAAGAGGTGTTTAGACTGAATATATTTTGCAGGTAGATATCCAAAGCTGAGAAGAATTTAGGCCCAGAGAGGCTGTGGCTTGACCAATGCAGCCTGTTATTATTGGCAGAGCTGGCAATAGATTGCAGGTCTTCCACCCAATCATATCTTTCCCAATAAAATAATCTTACCTGTATAAAAGTTGACATAATTGATCCTCTGAAATCACAATGGAAAATGAAAAATATTACTTAAATGAATGTGTCAGGCTGCATGATTTAAAACTAAATGAAAATATTTCCAAGTCTCCTTATAGTACATATTGCTTTATCCTAAAGTTCAAACTCATTTGCCTGGCATACAGGAAAGGTAAAATTTGATTTTCTTTTTCCTGTTTATCAAAGTAGTTAACATCTGACTTGATTCCTTCAGTTATTCATGTTTTTTTGGTGTTTGGCTTTCTTAAGATTGCACTCTCACTCTGTCACCCAGGCTGGAATCACAAGATTTGTGGCAGTGGCATGACTGTGGCTTTATTCGTGTATTTTAAAAATGATTGCTGAAGCTGAGCATGGTGGCTCATGCCTGTAATCTCAGCACTTTGGGAGGCCGAGGTGGGTGGATTACGAGGTCAAGAGATCGAGACCATCCTGGCCAACATGGTGAAATCTCGTCTCTACTAAAAATATAAAAATTAGCTGGGTGTGGTAGCATGCACCTGTAGTCTCAGCTACTCAGAAGGCTGAGGCAGGAGAATCACTTGAACCCAGGAGGTGGAGGTTGCAGTGAGGCCAGATCACACCACAGCACTCCAGCCTGGTGACAGAGCGAGACCCGTCTCAGAAAAAAAAAGATTCTTTTTTTTTTTTAATAAATTTTTTTATTTTTTGATAAAGACGGGGTTTCACCATATTGGTCAGGCTGGTCTTGAACTCCCGACCTCAGGTGATCCGCCCGCCTTGGCCTCCCAAAGTGCTTGGATTACAGGCGTGAGCCACCACGCCTGACCAAAAAAAAAAAAAAAAAAGATTCTTGAGTGCCTATTAAGGTTATAGGATCTAGATGTTAGCTATTTCCTGACTCTGCTGAAACCTCATCTTGGCTGTCCTCAGGCACTGCTGGTCACTTATTCGTTTGTACTCCTGGGGCACTGAAACATACCTGTAGTACATATCACTCTGAACTGCATTTATTTAACTGCCTGCTTTCCTCATTAAATTTTAAACACTTTAGTTCAGGATTAAGTATTATTATTATTTTTTTTTACTTTTTTTTTTTTTTTTTTTTTTTTTAATAAAGACGGGGTTTCGCCATGTTCGACAGGCTGGTTTCGAACTCCTGACCTCAAGTGATCCACCCACCTTGGCCTCCCAAAGTGCTGGGATTACAGGCGTGAGCCACCGCGCCTGGCCCAGGATTAAGTATTATTTTATCTGTGCATTTTCAGAAGCTGGCACATTGTCCCTCGTATTGTAGGTGTTCATTGAAGAGTGATTCGATCACTTATTCTCAGAAGAATATGTTTGGGACCACTTTCTGATTTTTCTTTCATCTCATTCTTTGCAAGGTAAGTAATCAATAAAAAAGGATCACTGAAAAGTTACAAAATTTTATATGATTAATGCCAGTCATTAGATAAACCCTGAGACTTTGATTATTACAATTAAACATATGCCAGGAGATGAAAAATATGGTTGGTTTGATGATTTGGGGGAAAGCCTTAATGAATAGGCAGTGATTTCTTATTTGTGTCTTGTGTATTCAGTTCCTAAACAAGCTACTAAAAATAAGTCAATTTATTCCTTAATTTGCCAAATATTTATTGAGCATCTATTATGTTTGGATTTTCCAAACACTGTTAGTTCATGAGATGCTTTTAGGTGATATATGTACATTTTACAATTTTTCTTTATTTTATATATATTTGAGCATAATTTCTGGAATTTGTTTCTTAGGAAAAACTTACATTTTTTCAAAAGTAAGTTGATTTCCTACTCAGGCATGTTGGCACATGCCTGTAGTCCCAGCTACCTGGGAGGCTGAGGTAGGAGGATTACTTGAGCCCAGCAGTTCCAGGTTGCAGTGAGCTATGATTATATCATTATTCTTCAGCCTGGGCAACAGAGACCCCATCTCTAAAAATAAAAATAAAGAATAGCAAGTAAGTTGATTTGAGGAAAAATGTTACATTAGGCCGGGTATCATGGCTCATGCCTCTAATCCTAGCACTTTGGGAGGTCGAGATGGATGGATCACAAGGTCAGGAGTTCGAGGCCAGCCTGGCCAATATAGTAAAACCTCATCTCTAATAAAAATACAAAAATTAGCTGGACATGATGGCAGGCAGCTGTGATTCAAGCTACTCGGGAGGCTGAGGCAGGAGAATTGCTTGAACCCAGGAGGTGGAGGTGGGCCCTCTGAAGATTCACTGAAAATCACCGATGTGAGGCAGATTAATAGGAGAAAAGGCATTCAAATTTATTTAACATGTTTACAAGGGGAGAACACAGTGATTACCCAACCACTGTGGTTCTGAAGCTTATATACCATCTTGGCTTATGTTATGGGAGGGGGGGAAGAAGTGGAATTCTGTTGAGGGGATTATTAGGGAGAATGAGTGAATCAGAGAACAGAGATTAATTTGTACATTACCTTGTGAAAGGTTCTGTTCAAGTATAGGTTCATTCTTGGCCTTACAGGGAGGGAAAGAAAAACTGTTATTCCTTTAGATGGATCTGGATTGTAGGTGGGTAAAGGCTTAGGGAGTGACGGTGGAGTGCTGGGTAGGGGAAGGTCACGGAGACCCTGAGGCTTGTCAGTTCAGCATGTCAACATGTCATATTTTGGGGTATTGTTTTCTAAGCCCCAACAACTGTGAATTATGATTGCTGATAATGAAGCTTAGTTTTGTAAAGAAATGGCATTTCTTTTTTGTTTTAAGGAGAAAAGCTTCAACATTCTAGTTCTTTTGTTGTTAATGTTGTTTCTGGTGGCTTTACATTTATGTGTCTGAATGACATAAAGCCTCCTTACTGATAGGTCTCATTGGAATCTCTTCCATTCCCCGTATTTTCTCATCTGGTTTTCTTCTTTTTTTTAGCCTCTTTTGTTTTCTTTTATAATCATCATTCTTCTTATCATCAAGAACAAGATTGAAGAGACAGAATGTGGTTGAGTTTGCATTTACAAGAAGAGAAGATTGGTCTTCTACCATGTCCTTAAATTTTCAAGTGTGTTTTTGTAGTGAAATGAGTATCAAAACATATAATTTTAGGTACCAGTTAAAAACTTTTTTTTTTTGCGCTCATCTTCTCTGTATCGTTCCAATTTTAGTATATGTGCTGCCGAAGCGAGCACCAGTTAAAAACTTGTAAGTGCTCTATGGC
Organism: Ateles fusciceps; assembly: GCA_036589455.1. Classification (NCBI taxonomy): domain Eukaryota; kingdom Metazoa; phylum Chordata; class Mammalia; order Primates; family Atelidae; genus Ateles; species Ateles fusciceps. Next base: position 6,379,661 of record JAZHEH010001266.1, on the reverse strand, counting down.
TGTTCCGTTTTTCTTAACCAAAACCACTGTCTTATTTAAAATAAAAGGTGATGCTGACTAAAGTTACATAGCATTTTTAAAGTCTAACAAACTTTGAAACTTAGCTCTCTTACTTGGAATATAGAAAACTGTAGAATACAAAATTTATTTTTTTTGGTCCAACAATGTATTTTCCCATGGGGTTTATTCCAAATCCTATTATATTTATGTGAAATAATTATTTAACTAATGAAATATTTGGCATCCTAACAAATGCTCAGATTTGATTGCAAGGTGGTTATCTCTAGTCGGATTCTTTTAAGAGACTAATATAATGAAATATATATCTGTATCAGATGTATTTCTATCTATTTTGCATCTTTTAAAAAATATATATTTTTTTAAAGGCTAGTCAAGTGAAGCAGCGGGAGTGGAAAAGGAACAAAGAAATCTGTAACTGGTTGTGATCAATTAGTTATAAACACCACTCCACTCAGACCAGCCTTTCGCATCTCTTAAAATATCAACTAGATAGTATTAAATAGAAGTGCCATAATTTCTCCTATTTTAGTTTCAGCTGCATAATTTTACTACTTATATGTTTATTTATTTGAGACTGAGTCTTGCTCTGTCACCCAGGCTGTAGTGTAGTGATGCAGTCTCAGCTCACTGCGATCTCCACCTCCTGGGTTCAAGCAATTCTCCTGCCTCAGCCTCCGGAGTAGCTGGGACTACAGGCATGCACCACCATGCCCAGCTAATTTTTTTGTATTTTTAATAGAGACAGGGTTTCACCATGTTGGTCAGGATGGTCTCGATCTCCTGACCTCGTGATCTGCCTGCCTTGGCCTCCCAAAGTGCTGGGATCACAGGCATGAGTCACCGTGCCTGGCCTAATTTTACAATTTAAAGGTTGGTCAATAGAAACTGATGTGATATAAAACCAAAACTAATTTTATTTCATTTAGCATCTATTGATCATACTTTGAGCTGTTTAAATCTTTTTTGCTGCAACCTCCTATGAAGTCATTTACACATTGAAAATAGAAGTTGATATATAAGAAAGACATACCTGAAGAACTACTAATAGATCATTTAGATCTCATTTTTTCTCATTACATCTCCTGGAATGTTAGTGAATGAGTTTTATATGCCACAGGATGCTAGAAGGAATTTGAGATACAAGGCTCCTTGCTGCATATTCACTGTAAAAGCAGTGAAGCCCAAGTAATGCTCCAAAACACAAATGGATGTGACGTGTATTTTTCATGGAATGTTTTTTCTTCGTTGGATCTACTCACAGATTATTTATTGACAGCCTACAGAATAGAGTTTATTCACAATTAATGTGCATGCAAATCATCCAGGAAACTTCTTAAGCTGCAGATTCTATATAGTAGGTCTGAGGGCTGGGCGCGGTGGCTCATGCCTGTAATCCCAGCACTTTGAGAAGCCGAAGTGGGAAAATTACCTGAGGTCAGGAGTTTGAGACCAGCCTGGCCAGCTTGGTGAAACCCCGTCTCCACTAAAAATACAAAAATTAGCCAGGTGTGGTGGTGCATGCCTGTAATCCCAGCTACTTAGGAGGCTGAGGTAGGAGCATTGCTTGAACCTGGGAGGCAGAGGTTGTAGTGAGCCAAGATTGCGCCACTGCACTCCAGCCTGGGCAACAGAGTGAAACTCGACCTCTCTCTCTCTCTCTCTCTCTCTCTCTCTCTCTGTGTGTGTGTGTGTGTGTGTGTGTGTGTGTATGGTCTATGGCAAGGTCTGAGATTCTACATTTCAAATAAGTTCGCAGGTAATGCTTTTATTACTCATACAGAAACCACCTTTTGAGTAACAAAGATCTAGAATAGGTTGTTCAATATGTAGGTAGTCTGAGGACTACCCAAATCTGAATTAGCTGGGGTGCTCATTAGAATGCAGATCCTTAGTCCCTAAACTTTTTTTACAGACTCAAAATCTGGGTAGGTACCCCTCTACTCCAAGGAATAAGTATTTTATATAATCATTGCAGGTTATTTTCACATATGCTAAATTAAAAATTTTGCATTAAATAGCCTGCAGTTTTGTACTTTTCCTGGGGACAGAAAGAGGTTGAGTAGGTATTAGAAGAGTGCTAAAAGGTAATAGTTGTTTGCCCTACTTAGAAATTCTGTCTGGTATGTGGATCACAAAAATGTTCATGCTAACATTTTAGGTGCTTCAACTCTTTAGAGTCTGCTAAAGAGTTGAATGAAAAAAAAATCCCCAACCCTTATCCTTTAATCTTTTATCTTAGATTATCCCCAAAGTCCTCTTTTGAAACGACTTATATTTGTAATCTACTAACACAAAATATGTCTTGCCTTAGAGTATGATGTAAGACTAATTTTCAGGCAATGAACCTCTTCCTGTTGATGTTTTTTCCCTGACTTTTCTTTCTGCCTCTCTTCTCCTTATCATTAAATACCCAGCCCTGGTATCCCCTTCTCCTGATTTTCCTTAAGAATGCTAGTAACAGGTGTTAAAAAGTATTTAAGTCAGGTGCAGTAGCTCATGCCTGTAATCCCAGCACTTTGGTAGGCTGAAGAGGGAAAATGGCTTGAGTCCAGGAGTTCAAGGCCAGCCTAGGCAACCTAGTAAGAACACATCTCTACGACAACAATAAAAAATTAGCCAGGCATGGTGGTGCAGGCCTGTGGTCCCAGCTACTTGGGAGGATGAGCTATAGGAGGATTGCTTGAGCCCAGGAGTTTGAGTTTATAGTTAGCTATGATTGGGCCATTGCACTCTAGCCTGGATGGCAGAGTGAGAAAAGTATTTAAAATGTTCATCAACTTTGACTCAATTTCACTTAAAGGATATATCCTTAAGAATCAATTTGACAAATCTTTTTATAGTTCATAAGTGTGATGATTGGGTTTTTATCCTCTTGTGTGTGATGTGCCTCCCTCAAACCTTGTCATGATGTTGACACATTACCCATCTGATGTTACAGAATCAACTGGACAAGGATACAAAGATATTCAAAGTAATGTTATGTGTAATACAGATTAGAAACTGTCTTTGTAGTTTCTTGAATAGGCAGTAAGCAGAATAAATTAGGGTATACCTTTCTACTAAAATACTATGTAGCCAGTAAAAACAAAGATATAGATTCACGTTTCTTGACACTGAATGATGTTCTCAATATTTTGTTAAAAAAGAGGATTTCTAGGGCATATTAATAATAATGCTAATATTGAAAGTAAATACCATATTTAGTTCACTGGTGTGGTCTAAGTGCTTAGAATGGAGAGCTCAATAAATATTTGTTAGGTGAATAAATATGTTGAGAGCTTTATGTGCCCCAGGAAGTGTTCTAAGAACTATACTTTTATCTTCTAATTTATCTTTACAATATTCCACTGAGGTAGGTCCCATTACCCATGTATTACAGATGAGGAAACTAATGCTCAGAGAGATTAAGCAGATTGCCTAAGATCATAAAGGTAGTAAGTGACAAGACTTGGTTTTGAATGATCTGATCCAAAGCCCATGTCTTCACATATTTTTGCTTTCTATTATTTTTTATAAGTTGTATGTATATATCATAGAAAACACTCTTAAAATATTTATAGCACATTATTAGGTTGGTGCAAAAGTAATTGCAGTTTTTGCCATTAAAAGTAATAACACTGGGTTAATTGTGACCCAAGTCATCAGATTATAGGGTCTGGGTTTCTTTTTCCCCCTCTTTTGACTATATATTTTCATGTTTCCAAAATGAACATGAGTTATTTCTGTAATAAAATACCTACACTAAAAAGAGCATTTTTGGTTGGTTTTACCACCACTGAAAAAAAGCCTTTATGGCATTTTTCATTCTGGAAAGAAAATTATTTCCTTGCCATGCTATCTCAGGACACAGTTCCACATCTGTTTTCTGCTCTTTTTATTCTTTTATGGTAATTATCGTTTCAATGTCATTCTCTCCAACTTGACTACATTGGAGAATGTATTTTATTTATCTTTGTATTTTGGGGGCTAATATGGTGCCTGGAGGATCAGATATATATCCAAAGAGATTGATTTAATTGAAAAAGAATCTTAAAATAGTAAAATCAGTGTTTGTCATTCCATTTTTCTTTGCCCCATTCCTTGTGCAGTAAAATATTATGTATTTTTTCCTAGGTTCTGCCAAGGCAGAGCTGGTCTCCACTGCCCTTTATCTCCTACCGCTAAGAGCAGTAGCCAGTAAGTGTAAAAATCAAAACAAAGCACTTTCCTATCTCCCCAGTGGAGTAAAAGCAGTGAAGCCCAAATAATGCTTAGCTACCAAAAGCCACGCCAGGTGGCTAATCGAAAGGGTATTGATTTTAGCCAGTAAATAGCCCTTAATATAGTTGGAACCTGGGTTGAAGATGCAGCTTGGTAATTAGCTAATAAAGCAAACAAGGGCTGGAGAGAACGTGGCTCAGTTGGATAAGCAGCAGCCCGTCATCCAGGAAGCTCGCCTATGTCTAAGACCTTCTCATATGAAGGATTCAGGTTACCTTCAGGACTCCATGCCTAGTGTTTCCAGCCATTAAATAAGGAAAAAAACTATAAACTTATCATAGAATATGAGATATAACTAAAAGCAGTTGTAAATGTTTTGCAAATATTACATTCAATAGTATTGCTTCCTGAAGACAGATGTTGCAATTTAATAATCTTAAGTGAGGGGGGTTTAATAACTATTTTAAATCATCAGGATAATGTTTAGTGTTCTAGGATAATTATTAAACAATTCTCAGTTTGTTAAATTATCTGATACTACAGACGAATCTATAGCTTGATTACTTCTCAGATTATCCTGCAACTGCTCAAGGACGCGGTGAAGTGGTAGAGGCCAGTAAGGCAAACAGAGAGAGCAAGAAGAAAATCAGGGGTACAGACTCAGAGAGCTAACACGTAAGGAAACAGATTAAAATCAAAGGACTTAGATCAGAGGTGGTAAATTTGAGACTAGATGGGAACTTTAGCATCCAAATGCATTGTATCAGACCTGCACCTTTTTTTTGTTTTGTTTTGTTGTCTTTTTAAGGTTTGACTGCTAATATTTTCTTAAAGTCAAAAAAGCATCTTACACAAAAATTCCAGATTTCCAGTTTATTTTGAAAATTCAGAGTATTTAGTAACACAGGGCTTAATTCCCCCATCACAACAATGGACAAAAGCTTTGTAGAGGCTGCTACTTTTATTTATGCTAAAAATTTTGATTATGGAAATCTTAAAGCTTATTGTAAATTAGAAAGAAAAATATCTATTAATCTACCTCTAAATTCAATAACTTAATACTTTGCCATATTTATTAAGAACAGTTTCCTACATAACGTCAATATTAACACACTGAAAAAAATGTAATTTCCTTATGCCATGTTCACTCATTCATATTCAAATTTCCCCATGGTTTCTAAAATGTGATTTATATTCATTTTCTTTTTTCTTTTTTTTTTTCTGGAGACAGGCTCTTGCCTGTCACTCAGTCTGGAGCGGAGTGATGTAATCCTACCCCACTGTAACCTCAAACTCCTGGGCTCAAGTGATCCTCCAGCCTCAGCCTCCTGAGTAGCTGAGATTACAGGTGCATACCACAACTAGCTAATTTATTTATTTTACTCTTTATAGAAACAAAGTTTCACTATATTGCCTAGGATCTTCCTGCTTTGATCTCCCAAAGTGCTGGGATTACAGGAGTGAGCCACCATGCCTGGCCTGCATTTATCTTCTTTTCAAGCCATTATTCAATTAAAACACATGCTTTGTATTTGATTATGTCACCTAAGTCACTTTTACTCCAGGTTAGACCCCATCTCCCTTTCTTTTCTTCTGTGACAATATTGTTGAAGAGGAACCAGTTGTCTTGTTGACTAGAGTTCATACCTAAGAGGTCAATTAACTCAGGTTAAGTATTTGGGGGAAAAAATTATCTAGAAGTGATGGTTCAGACATTTTATTACATCACAAAAAGATGTGGTTAATTTCCGGTTGTCCTAGCTGGTCACAAAAAGTTTGATACTAGGTTAATGTAGAGAGCCAACCCCTTTGGATGTGGCATGCTTTCTTCAATTTGCCACAGACCCCACCACTGCTTGTTTTACACTAGCCTAATGAACTCACTTTACTTTGACTGGGAGGCATATGTGAAATCTGACCTAACATATATCACGTGCTACACTCTGGGTGTGTGATAAAAGCATATACTCCTTGTATTAGACTGTTTTCATACTACTGTAAAGAACTGCCTGAGACTGGGTACTTTATAAAGGAGAGAGGTTTAATTGACTCACAGTTCAGCATAGCTGAGGAGGCCTCAGGAAACTTACAATCATGGTGGAAGGTGAAGGGGAAGCAAGACATCTTCTTCACAAGACAGAAGGAAGAAGTGCCCAGCACAGGGAGAAGAGCCCTTTATAAAGCCATCAGATCTCATGAGAACTCACTCACTGTCATGAGAACAGCATGGGGGAACTGCCCTCATGATTCAATTACCTTCACCTGGTCTCTCCCTTAACACCTGGGGGATTATAATTCAAGATGAGAGTTGCGGGGGTGTGGGGGGACGACACAAAGCCTAACCATATCACTCCTGTATCAATAGAATAATGCCTGATATGCAAGTGGTACTCAGCAATAAACATTGAATGACTGAAGTTAAAAAGCATCTAAATTAGACACACCTGGAAGGGAATAGGACATGAGGAAGATTTTGGCAACCCATGTTCCGAAACTACATGTAGCTCAGAGAAGTCTTTTGTCCTTATATATAGAGAGAGCAAACTGGAGAGGCTGCCAGCTCTAGGAAATGATTTTTTTCTTTGAACTGGAAGGAAGATACAATCCCAGTGGAAAATTTTTTTTTAAAAAAAAAGGAAGAATAAATTTAAGATTCTGTGGCAGTCAAAGGTTTTTGTTATGAAGGGCTCTGATGCAGATTGGGCTTTCCAGAAGTAGATACTGAGATGGAATATGACAATGACATGCAGGTGATTTATTAGGATTAATACTTCTGAAAGGAAGAGGGCAGAAGCAGAATCGGGCAGAGGGAGAAATTGGATTGTGTTGCAGTCTCAATCAACCCCTGTGGGAGTTCTAGAGCATATATGGCCCATCAGATTTATTTTCCAATTTTCTGGCTGAGTCTCTATAACCTGGCCTCATTCACTTGTAGGAGAAGAACTAACTCAGCAAAGGAATGACCTTGATTGAGGCAGCTCTCTGCAGTCCAGACAAATTTTGAAGGGGCTGGCTGCTGAAAGCCACTTGCTGAAGATGCTTCCAGGCGCTAGAAAAATAAGTCCTGCTTGAAAGAGGAACTTAGTGGTATAGCCATCTGTCTGCCACGGACCCCACATTTAAAATTCTGCTCTTAACTCTAAATGAGGCTGTGGAAATAGTTACTGAAGTATTCTTTTGCTAAGAATTAGTTGGATAATTGTAAACACTCAAATTATACTGTATTTTTTAGGAAAGTACAAAATAAAATGGTCCAGGCATCTCTCAAATTTTACAAGGATCTGGTATTGCTTGAATGTCCCACAGGACACAAAATTGAGCCCATTTACATGGTTGTAAATTGCTTTGGCATTCTGAATTAAAAACATCCTACAAATGTAAATGATGTACTGAAGATCTAGCTGTAGGAAGATAGATTGGCATTAGTGCCAAAGGGAAATAAACGGAGAAAGCTGTGTTCTTATTGCTATTATTACAAATTGCCGCAGACTTGGTTGTTAAAGCGACAGAAATGTATTGGCTGACAGTTCTAGAGGCCAGAAGTTGAAAATCAGCATCACTAGGCTGAAATCAAGGGGTCAACAGGGTTGCACTGCTTCTGGAGACTCTAGGGAGAATCCATTCTGTGTTTCTTCCAGTTTCTGGTGGCTGCAGGCCTTTCATGGCTTGTGTCTGCATTATTCCAATCTCTGTATTCAGGGTCACTTTGTCTTCTATTCTGCTGTGTGCATACAATCTTCCTGTTTCTTTTCTCTTTTAAGGATATGTATGATTGCATTTAGGGCCCATATCCATAATTCAGGGTAATCTCTCCATTTCAAGATACTTCATCACAGGCCAGGTACGATGGCTCCTGCCTGTAATTCCAGCACTTTGGGAGGCTGAGGCAGGTGGATCATGAGGTCAGAAGTTCAAGACCAGCCTGATCAACATGGTGAAACCCTGTCTCTACTAAAAATACAAAAATTAGCCAGGCATGGTGGCATGCACCTGTAATCCCAGGTACTCAGGAGGCTGAGGCAGGAGAATCGCTTGAACCAAGGAAGCAGAGGTTGGTTGCAGTGAGCCAAGATCCCCACCACTGCACTGCAGCCTGGGCAACAGAGCAAGACTCCATCTCTCAAAAAAAAAAAAAAAAGATACTTAATCACATCTGCAACTTTCCTGCTTCTCCCCCACCGCTGGGTCCAATAAGGTAAAATTGACAGGTTCCAGAGATCAGGATGTGAATAGCTTTGGGGAGGCCATTATTCAGTCTACCACAGTGTAGCTTCTCAGCCTTTGCTTTAGCTCTCATGAGGCTGCAGACTATTTGCTTTCTACCTACTGAAACAGCAGGAACAAAAAGAACACCCTATGCAAAGTGAAAGGACACCCTATGTCCAGGGTGGGCCTCATGGTGAAAAAACTAGAATTTCATCCTCCAGCACTTTGAGACCCACTTTAGGAAGGCATCTTTGTGAGGGCAGGACTTTTGCTGTATTTCAAAACTGTAAGAGGACCAGATTGACAGTAAAGAACACAATAAAAATTGACTTGTACATTTGACTATTGAAAGATATTTTTAGAATACACATTACATGCAACAGCTGGGTCTGCAAGAATAAAAAAAATAGAAAAAAGAAAAAGAATACACATTATGCTATGTTTACTAGAAAAAAACGTTCTAGATGCCCTGATCCCAGTTTCTAGCTGTTTCTCATGTGTCAAGTTGTCTCATTCTCAGAAACTTCGCTAAGAGTTAGGCAGGAAGGGAACAGGATTATTTATTTACAGCATGGTCTAGAGAATTTTAAAAGAATAGACTTTCCATTAAATTGTAAAATGTCTCCTTGATGGATGTTACATTTAACCATTCTCTCCTTCTTCTTTATGCCTTCTGAAAGAGCTCTTTCCAAAATGAACTTTAATTTGTAACTGAAGGATAACAGAACAAAGATTCTCTGCTTTCCTGTCTTCCATTTTCAGGCTTTATATGATGATTTTGCTGATAGAGGAGGAATGAAGGAGATTTGCTTTTCAGGCCAAAGAACAGCACCTGTTACCCTCTGGCCTATGCTCCCTGTGTGTAAAACACTTTCCTTGTGGCTTAGCAGAAATTAGGTCAACGCCTACATGTTTCTAGGCTAAGATACAACATCCTCACTTTAAAGCTAATCACATACAGACATAAATCCTGTCTGTTGCTATTGTTGTGCTATTTTTGCTATTCAAATTCATTCATTTTCCTTTTTAAAAATCATGTTATAACATTATAAACAGTGGTCAAGTTTATTTTAAGCATTTACTGATGAGATTTAAACCATTTCCAGGTTATATAAAATGTGTTCAGATGTAGGGCTCAACAAATCTCCAGTTTTTTGGGCTATTTACAGTCGGCTCAGTTACCTCTTTCACTGGGATGATAACTAAGCTTTACTCTGAAAAACTCAATTCTCTATTTTGTTTGAGCTCCCACATCAGAACTTAATACTTATTCAGGTTCTCTGCATGAGTTTCTTGGGACATTTCTGCTTACCCACACTTTCCTGCTGTTATTAAACAGGAGGCTGTGTTCCAGAGACAACATTATTGAGTTTACATCATCAACATTTATAAAAGCTTGTTTACAGTGCTGCCCTGTCCTAGGGACAAAGTGGATTCCTGCCTAGGGAAGGAGTACACATTTCCTTTATCCTAAGGACTTTTAAATCTAAGTAAGTTTCTTGGTGCCACTTTATATTGATGCTTTAAACATTTATTTTAAGAATACTTTCCCAGTTCTTATAAAGCAGAAATAAAACTCAAAGTACCTATTTAAAAATATATTTAGTATTTTTATTTCATCTTTTCAAGGAACATATATTTTCACTTCATTCTTGATCTTAACTCTTTGTGAATCACTGACATGGAAAGATTTTCTGCTGGATATTTTCAGATGTCTATAACTCTGCTGTTAAGAATTCATGTAACAAGTAGGTGGAGATCTACCAAATGAGCTGTTCTTATCTTAAGATCCCAAAATGATTGGTCTGATCCTGCTCAAGGATTTAAGATTGTCTTGGACAGCCCTGTTAATCCTTTAGATATTCTGTATTAGTTTTGTTTACTGGTAAATAGTAAACTTGTAGTCTTTAATTTTTGGTTAACTTCTTAGTGCTTGCAACTACTGTTAACAATGGATAAGATTATGTGAGATGCATATAGTACTTTCTAATTCATGTAAACTATTTAAACTGTACCCATATTAAAGAAAATAATGAAAAAAAGGTATGTGAACGAACAAAGCTCAGAACAAAGTGTTTTGGCAGGATATGCCTGTGGTTTAAGGAAGAGCACTGACATTAGTGATAGTTCTATTGACAACTTATATGCCAGGCATTTTACATATATTATCCCGCTCAAACCCAGTTTGGCCATTTGCTTGCTGTGTTATCTTCAGCATATTACTTAATAGTTTTGTACCTCGATTTCCCCATTTGGCAGAATGAAACAAAAGAAAACAAAAGCAGAAAAACAAAATACTTACATAGTTATTCTGAGGATTAAAGATTACATCATCTTGTTAAGACTAGTGCCTGAGATAAAACAAACGCTATATGAATATTTGATATTAACATTCTTCACTGATAAGGATACTGAGGTTCTTGAAAGCTAAAGAACCAGGCCATGGTTGAAGCACTTGTAAGAGATTATTTGAGCTCACACAATGTGTTCTACACCAAGCAGTTTCTCATTTTAGTCTTGGCTCCATTAGCTAATATTGTAATACTGCTGAGCTTCTGTTTCTTTTTTTTTGGGATGGAGTCTCACACTGTCGCCCGGGGCTGGAGTGCAACGGTGTGATATTGACTCACTGCAACCTCTGCCTCCTGAGTTCAAGAAATTTTCCTGCCTCAGCTTCCTGAGTAACTGGAATTACAGGCGCCCGCCACCATGCCTGGCTAATGTTTTGTATTTTTATTAGAGACAGGGTTTCACTATGTTGGCCAGGCTGGTCGAACTCCTGACCTCGTGATCCACCCGCCTCGGCCTCCCAAAGTGCTATGGTTACAGGCGTAAGCCACCACACCTGAGCTGGTTTCATTTTTTTATAAAATGAAAGTTTGGGGTTAACATTTATAGTCCTGTTCGATTTTAGTAGTCCATACATTGTATTTTGAGCTTTGGTAACCAATGAACACTTACTTGGCTATGGGGAAAATTTGTTTTGCTCTAGAAATGGGCAAGGACTAAAATAGTTGGATCTAGGCATGTGGTGGTCATTAACAAGTACATGGTGGACTTATCATTGGAAGGTACCCACATGGTGAGAAAAGGTCAATCCCAGAAGCTGAGTTTAAGATGTCTTAGTAGCAGGTAGCCTACTCTCCAAGTTTGGGAAGGAAAAAAATTCTTGCCCCCAAAACCTAAAATGCAATAAATAAAAAAAAAAACAAAAAAACTTCTTGCTCATTTTGTTACATTAGGATATAAGTGACAACCTAAATTCATCTGACAACACTACAGAAACAAGATAAATGAATGCTGGACAAACTTAGGCTTCTGTAAGACAGGAATGGGTGAAAAAGGGAAGGTTTTTCAGATTTTTATAGCCATGTGAGGATGAAAACCCATGACTATCCTTTAGTTTTCTTAGGCACAGGAGAAAGGAGTTAGGTGGCACCAAAGTTATTTGACACCAGAAATCTGAAAGACAGTAAACAGAGTTTCATTCCAAATGCTGAGTCATGCTTATGGGGAAGAGGAGAAACACTTAAGACTCTTAATTTCCCTGAGGTCTTGGTCTTCACTAGATTGCCTTCTGCTGAAATAATTACTTCATGTTTTAAAATTTGGTTATGGTCATTGTTTCCTTTCCCACGCCCCCCACTTAGTCTTTCCCCCCACTTTTAGTTGTAAACCTGTTCATTTGTTTCATTTGGTTTTAAAACTGAAAGCCAAAAAGAAGCAGTAGCAAGTGTTTGTTGAGAAGGGAAGGCTTTTGTTTTTTGTTTTTATTTTTCTAATATTGTTTGTGGAGCTAGCATAGTAATTATTGAAAGCAATTCCTAAATTAATGAGCATCCCCCCTCCCCCTAAAATTATCTTAATAATGAAAAGAAAATGCTTATGCATATGGGAAGTTGTGTTCCTGTTAGATACTCTAATCAGCAACCAAACCCTTTCAGTGGAATTCTTGCTGTATTAGGAGCAAGACACAGGGCTAGAGACAGGGAGGCTGAAAGCTACTTAGATACTAATAAAAATAATTGTCAAAAAAGGCTTTAAAGTATTATGTATTAGGTTAGAAAGAAAAATTTGTTTTTACATTTTATTCTCTTTAGAAAAGATTGGTGGAAAAAATAGGGCATAGTATTTTATTTTATAAGTGTCTGTGAGTGAAATCTTTTTTTTTTTTTTTTTGAGATAGAGTCTCACCTTGTCACCTAGGCTGGAGTGCAGTGCTGCGATCTCAGCTCACTGCAACCTCCGCCTCCCAGTTCAAGTGATTCTCCCACCTCAGCGTCCCAAGTAGGTGGGACTACAGGCGTGTGCCACCAGGCCCAGCTAATTTTTGTAATTTTGAGTAGAGACAAGGTTTCATCATGCTGGCCAGACTGCTCTTGAACTCCTGATGTCAGGTGATCCTCCCGCCCTGGCTCCAAAAGTGCTTGGGATTACAGGTGTGAGCCAATACACCTGGCCAGTGTCTGTAAAAAAATAAAGAATGATCATAAACCTCTACATTTAGAAATTAATGTTCATTTCAATTTCAATTTCCATTTTTATTTTAGATTCAGGGGGGCTACATTTTCAGGTTTGTTACCAGGGTAAATTGTGTGGTGCTGGGGTTTGGGCTTCTATTGATCCCATCACCCACATACTGAACATAGCACCCAACAGGAAGTTTTCCAGCCCCTGTCCCCCTCCCTCCTTCTGGATTCCCCAGTGCCTATTGTTCCCATCTTTATGTCAGAGTGAAACCAAGAGTTAGCTCCCACTTATAAGTGAGAACATGTGATACTTGGTTCTCCGTTCCTATATTAGTTTGCTTAGGAAAACAGCCTGCAGCTGCATCCGTGTTGCTGCAGCTGCATCCGTGTTGCTGCAAAGTGATTTTGTTCTTTTTTAAGTGCATTTTTAAGAATTAACAACTTTGAAAATATGCTCTAAATAACTTATGCTCTAATTGCAAGTCAGCAATGTTTTACTGGAGTAAATTATCTACTATACAACAGTTTCCTATTTATTTTATTCAAGGCAATAGTTAAGATTAGATGTGTGCATGGGGGAGTGGGAGAGTGGGAACTATAGAGCAGAGGTGCACAGTCTTGAAAAAGAAGTTTCAGGCTGGGCGCGGTGGCTCACGCCTGTAATCCCAGCACTTTGGGAGTCCAAGGCGGGAGGATCACAAGGTCAAGAGATCGAGACCGTCCTGGCCAACATGGTGAAACCCCGTCTCTACTAAAAATACAAAAATTAGCTGGGCGTGGTGGTGTGCGCCTGTAGTCCCAGCTACTCAGGAGGCTGAGGCAGGAGAATTGCTTGAACCCAGGAGGTGGAGGCTGCAGTGAGCCAAGATTGTGCCACTGCACTCCAGCCTGGCGTGGAGACTCTGTCTCAACAACAAAAAAAAAAAAAAGAAAAAGAAGTTTCAGAGTAAATTGTGTGCTGACCAGGTGAAGCTTCCTTCCTTGTCTGTGCCCCTTGACCCCACTCCCATACACACCTTTTTCCTTCTGTGGGCAAGGAAATGCATATATTTATTAAATCCCAAACTCAGTAACTTCAGGGGAACCATCCATAGTCCACAGTGGACCAATGATCTCATGCTTGGACACATTAAAATTGGGGCGGGGAGGGATGAAATGCCAGATTTCCATCCCCAAGCCCAGTGAATCAGTCTGGACTTTCTGAATCCCCACCAGATGCTGACAACCTTCTGCTGTCCTTTGGTTGCTTTGAGAACCAAATTTGGCAAGAGGAATCATGTGCAATGCTCCTGACTTTTTTCTATTTCTAACTATGTCCTACCTCCTATTCTCTACCTCCTCTCATGCCCAAATCAGACCCAGGGGTTGATGGTCATGGGTTATTGATATAAGAAATGAATCTTGTATAAGTTCTTGGCTTGTTAGTGAAACCGCCTTTGTAAAATTATGACTGAGAGAGTGAAAGAGACCTAACTTAACCGACACCATCTTGCTTCTAACCTACGAGATATCCTTGTTCATTCCTGGGCATAGGCTGAACTAACTTTGGGAGAAACTTAGTTTACAGTGTATAGTTTAAACAAAGATAGTAACAGCCCCTTCCCAAAGCAGACCTCCCTCTTGCCTGGGGACTAGAGTGCCTTTGTAGGACTAGCAGCCACAAAAGATTAGAAATTACGGTTTAGGAGTCATTCTGACCCTCCCTAAACTGCTCTCGAAGTTCAGTGCTTGAGATATTTTGCAGACCCTGCATTTGATGAATCAGCTGGTACCACCTAGATCAATAAACTGACTCATCTGATCTTATGGCTCTCCACACAGGAACTAACTTAGTGCAAGAGACAGCTCCAACTCCCTCTAGTTTCTTCTCTGACGAGTCAGCACTCCTGGCCCAACCCACCAAGTTGTCCTTAACAGCTCTGCTTCCTGAATGCTCAGGGTGACTAATTTTAGTAATAATAAAACTCCTGCCTCCTGCACAGCTGGCTCTACATGAATTACTCTTTCTCTATTGCAATTCCCTTGTCTTGATGAATTGGCTCTGTCTAGGCAGCAGGCAAGGTGAACCCCTTGGGTGGTAAATTAGCCAGCAGTGTGACTAGGACTAGCGGGGAAAATAATCAGCTGACATAGTGGCTTGGACCAGATCGCTCACCTAAGCATTCATTTCAAATCAAGAAACACTTAAATGTCAGTTATATTCAGGCACTATGCTAGGCACTAGGGTACAAAAGTGAGTAACTTATGGTCCCATTTGTGAATCACTGAACTGATCTGGGATAATCAGTGGGAGAGAAATTCAGGACTGGCACCCAATTCAACCAGATTATTCCGTCTCTGGGTAACACGTTGCATTTCTAGATAAATGTTTGGGATTTGAAAACAAAATGGTACAAGTATTGGTTTGATTTGTCAAACTAAAGAAAAAAGAACTGAGGCAAACTCACATCTCATGATGTTGCCCAGTCACAAGTTTTTAAAGGACAAGAAGAGGCAGTTAGTTTCTAAGTTGGTTACTAATAATGTACATGAAAGTGACAAACTATTGATTGCCTATAGATGATTCTTTGTATCACAAATTCCAGGAACATGAAGAAAGGTGGGATAGTCACTCATGAACAAAATGCCTTTAAACTATTGTCCCTGGGCATAAGTGTGGGGGGTGCAACTTAAGTCCCATACTCAAGTCTCTCTGGGTCTGATAAATTTTACATATCTCACATTGCTCAAATGCTCTGAGCTATTTTTCTTTTCTCAATTACAATTTCTTTTCTCTGGTTGCTTGTTAGATTCATCTGCAGGGAGCTTTTAAACCATGGTTCTCAAACTTTAGTGTGCATCAGAATTACCTGAAGGGCTTGTTAAATCTGGGTAGCTCAGCCCCAGCCCTGGAGTCTATGAATCAGGTCACTGGAGTACAGTTTCTATCAAGTTCTCAGGTGATGCTGATGCTGCGGGCTCCAGTGACTACACTTTCAGAGCCAGTTTTAAAATACAAGCATCTGCAGATCCCACGTCCAGAAGGATTCATTGGGCTTGGGGATGGAAATCTGGCATTCCACCCCCTCCCTGCCTTCTCCACCCCAATTTTAATGTGTCCAAGGCTGAGAATCGTTGGTCCACTGTGGACTACGGTAGATCCCCTGAAGTTACTGAGTTTGGGATTTAATAAATGTATGTATTCTTCTGGGTCAATTATAGGACTTCTGCGGTATTTAAGGACATTAAATAAGTGACTTAATACTTTTATTTAAAAAAATACCACTGCGATTTTCGTCACACTAATTTTCTTCCTTCTTTTTGGAAGGCCTTTCCGACCATCTCCTGGATATTTTCCAATACCACGACAGAAATGTTATTAGTACAACACCCAGAGGTCTTCGGAGAAAAGCTCTTAAAGAAATGGGGTCCATATGAACCCCGACTCTGCCTTCCTTAGGTACCCCTGGGCTTGTATAGCCCTTGTAGTTCCAATAAGTGAGCTGGGCATGCTCAGTGGGCAGGGTCGTTTTGGTGGGGTGGGGTGTGAGAAGCCTGCTGTTCAGCCGCCGGGGCTCTCCGCCTCCCCCCACCTGTATGAGGCTGGGCCTGGGGAACCTGTGCTGAGCACCCCCACCTCCTGGAGCTTGGGCTTGGTCTTCCCTGCGGGTCCCCGCGCTGACATTCAGGCCGGGGGTCAGGAGGCCTGGCGCGCCTCCAGAGAGCGCCGGGGGAGCTGGGCCAGGGCTCTGGGCTCTGACGGCAGGGTCGCAGGGTCGCCCGCCTCCTGGACACGTCTGTAGGCCTAGGGAACCCCGCCGGCCGGGAGGTGCGGAGTAGGGGAAGCCAGGTTCGGGGGCGGACAACAAGTCGTCAGGTAAGCCAGCCCCGCTAGCGTGCCGGCGGGCGAGTGTCTCCCCTCCCCGCAGGCAGACGGCCAGGGCGGTCCACACCGGGGGAGGGCACAGGAAATCGGACACCGCCACGGTCTTCCCCAGCCTGGCCTAGCTCAGGCTTTCCAGTCCGCCAGCCCCATGGCGAGGCGGGGCGGATGTCTGGAGTCCCGCACCCGCGAGGCGCAGAGCTGGAACTGCAGCCGGGGGCGAGGGCCCTTGAGTGCGTGCAGCGCGGCGCGACCCCACCCCACCCGGCGGCGGGACCCGCGTCCCCGTCTAGTCAGGTTCATCGGGCCGCGGAGACCTCGTCTCTCGCCGCCCGCTGGTTCGCAGCGCTTTTTCCTCCCACACCCACGCCAACCCCGGCCCCGGTTCCCGCCTGCACTTCCGCATTTCCCCGCTGGGCCGGAGGAGCCTGGGCCCGAGGTATCCGGGCCGGGGGTGGCGGCCTCGCCGCCGGGGTCAGCCCTCCGGGAGGGAGCAGGCGCCGGAGGGGGAGGAGGAAGTCGGGGAAGAGGGAAGGCGGGGGCGCGGCCCGCCCGGCGCTCGGGTTACACCCGCCCAGCCGGCTCCGAGTGACAGCCCCGCGCGCCTCGCTGCGAGCACACGGGCCAAGGCTCTGATTCCGGGGGAGGCCTGACTCCACCCTGGCTGGAGGAACTGGGTGCTCCTGCCCGCTGCCCCCCTCGCGCGTGAGGATCTATCTCAGGTGTGTGCTTCCTGGGAGACCCCTTCCCCGCCCCTAGGGCTCTAGGCGGAGTGGTCCCTTTCTGACCGGGGCGAGTCTTCTGGGACTCCAGTGTTGCGGTAGGTGGTGGCGGGAAATGGGAAAGATTTAGAATTTCTCTCCACCAGCAGAAGATGGACTCGCTCTTCTCTAGGGTTGCGCTGTTTAAATTTTGGAGGCGGCATTTGTAAAACACTTAAGTGGCAGGACTTTCGGGGCGAGGGTTGGTACCCCACTGAAAGTTTATGCAAACTTTTAGCTTGTAGATGGGGCTAGTTTGATGAGGATTGTTGCCCCTTTCCGAAGCAAGAGTGAGAGTCTGGGAGGGGGACTGAAGTTTGAGAAACTCAGCCACTGGCATGTGACCCTCCTAGGAGGAAATGGAAGGTACACATTGATAACTCAAAACAGCCTCCACTCCCCCACGTAGTAACTTCTACCAGCAAAAATAGATTTGCAAAGAGTGCTTTGGCAGGAAGGTGTAGCTGGGTGAATGAAGTGCTGCTCTTAGCAGATGGTCTCTAGTCTGGCTTCCACCTTGTGCAGTGGAATATTCACTCCCAGAAGAGTTCCAGAGTAATTTACAAACACAAATTCTCAAAAAGTGTTAGTGACATGGGCAACCCAGATCACACAACACATTATAAATATCATAGGAGGCAGCTATAGAAATAGCAGCTAGTCAACTTGTATAAATAGGTGAGGGAAGGAAGTTAGTAAGTGGCAGGGAGTCTTTATTGCTAAACAAAACTGTTAGTATTATGCATGTGTTCCAAGTTTAAAGAGACGTGAGTCTTCTTTTCGGCTGGTGAAGGGTGCTGGCAGCTGTCACACTGGGCCCAGGCACTTCTTCGTAGCTACTGACCACTCTAGTCCCAGTCCTACAGTTCTTACTGACCATCACATGAGAGCTGGGTGCCATTGCCCACTGGAGACCGTGCGCAGCCTGGGGGAGCCTTGTGATGTGGATGTTGAAACCCCCTTCTGTTTGTCACAGGGGCATTATGTTAAATTACAACACTCCCTTGACTTCTACAAATCAACTCTTCAAATAATGCAGCAATATTTTAGTGAATAAATGGATAAATTTGGGGTTTGGGGTTTGAGAACCAACACTGGATTCATTCCAACAGTCTATTCTGATAGCTCACAGAGTCACTTTATTTTATGAAGAAATTCTAAGCGGCTTTGGAGCTCTGCTTCCTTCCCCCCTCTGATTCATTCAAAGATGCAATGGCTTGGTTCAGGAATTGACAAAAGGGCCACAGTGTTACCAATTGTTAGTGAATGTTACCACCCTCTTTAGTTTTTTGTAACTGTTTAATCTCATTGTAGATATTTTGAAAGATTTGATGATTATTGTGCATAACTCACATTGGCAAACATTATTATAACTCTGAAATTATCCTGTTTGCTTATTTTGTTTCACCTCTAGCATGTAAGTTCTATGAGAGTAGTAGGGCTTGTTCTGTCTGGCATACTTTCAAAACTTTAATGCCTAGAGTGGTGACTAGCTTGTAATATGCGCTCAATAAATAATTTCTCAATGAGTGACTGAACTGTGGAACAAACTCTAGCTGAGGGTAGTTGCGGATGGGGGAGCCAAAGACTTTGGCCTTAGGTAATCTATTTAAATTCAGCCTCAACGGTCTTATTGGCAAAATATGGGTAATAAATGCTATGACGTGTAAAATTGCTAGCAATGTACCTGGCAGGTAGTAGACTTCAAAAGACTAGCTTCCATCCTATATTTTTTTCTTCTTATATTCAAATAGGAAAATATGGGCAAGGAATACAGTTAGCTTGAAAATTTGTGCAAAGAATTCTTGCATGTTGTGCATGAATTATCCAGACATTTTTTTTCTGTTAGTTTAGTGTGTTGGGGGGTGGGCAGAAGAGAGGGGAGTTAGTGGTAGCTATGATTATTAGAGAAGGGAAGCAATTTTCAGATCACTATCTAATTTCTCTGTTTTATTTTTTGAATGCGATGATGTTTCTGTTTAGGTTTTCCAAAACTTGATTCTTTCTGTTTGTCAGCACCTGGACTCATGGGGCTATCCTAAGTGCAGAAGCAACACTTCAGAAAGAGGACCAGAAATCAAATATATGAACGCTGGTCTTCTTAAATGAAATTTTCTATACTCTTGCGCAGCATTATGTTCTAATAAATGCTAGATAAAAAGTATGGTTATCCTCTTTTGAGAAGCTTACAGTTGTTTAACAAGGAAAACCCTATATGGAAAACAACTGGAGACTAACATAAGACCTTGTATAATCATTTATCCAGTGTAGGATGTTGGCCAGAACTGTTGTGGTTATGAAGGAAGAGGTTAAAATGGGCTCCAGTAGTTGGAGACAGCTTCCTGGTGAAGGGAATGTCACTTCAGTAACAGAGACTTAAAGTTTCCAGAAGACTAGAGAAAAGATCATCTTTGTTTCAGGAATGTTTGCTATTGTGTACTTAATTGTATGAAAAAGCCAACATAATCATGGATTTTCAAAAATGATATTTCTGTGGAAAATTATATGGGAAATCTTCAGTAAAATTTTGCATGTGCAAGAAATGAATATCTGTCACTATGTCTGTGAAGTTAAAGCTCAGTATTGGCATTAAAATTGTAACTCTTCATTCTTGTCACCTTTAACACACTTGCTTAAAAATGTGTCAGATAGGCCAGGCATGGTGGATCATGCCTGTAATCCCAGCACTGCTTTGGGAGGTCAAGGGCAGGTGGATCTTGAGCCCGGGAGTTTGAGAGCAGCCTGGACAACATGGAAACCCCATCTTTACAAAAAATAAAAAAACTAACCAGGTGTGGTAGTACATGCTTGTAGTCCCAGCTATTCAGGAGGCTGAAACATGAGAATCGCTTAAGACTGTCTCAAAAAAAAAAGGCCAGGCATGGTGGCTTATGCCTGTAATCCCAGCACTTTGGGAGGCCAAGGCAGGCAGATCACCTGAGGTCAGGAATTGGAGACTAGCCTAGCCAACATGTCGAAACCTCATCTCTACTAAAAATACAAAAATTAGTGGGTGTGGTGTTGGGCGCATGTAATCCCAGCTACTTGGGAGCCTCAGGCAAGAGAACTGCCTGAACCTGGGAGGCGGAAGTTGCAGTGAGCCTAGATGTGCCATTGCACTCTACCTTGGGTGACAGAAAGAGACTCTGTCTCAAAAAAAAAAGGCCGGGTGCGGTGGCTCACGCCTGTAATCCTAGCACTTTGGGAGGCTGAGGTGGGTGAATCACCTGAGGTCAGGAGTTCAAGACCAGCCTGGCCATCATGGTGAAACCTCATCTTAAAAAAAAAAAAAAAAAGAAAAAAAATTTTTTTTTAAAATTTAAATTAAAAAAAAAAAAAGTATCAGATGGCCTGCCAGTTACTCTATTCAGTTTTGACAATGGGATAGATTTTATATATTTTTTTAACTGGAGGATAAGGAGAAAATTATTAGTCGTCAGGGTTGAGACCCCTCTCAACCCGCTAAATTCAAAATCGTTACTTTGGATGATAGAGAATAACTGAATGGAACTAAATTAAGAAGATATTATTAAGTAGGTTTTCGTTGCACATCAAAATACTTAAATACTTCCATCAAGTCTTATTATTTTTTAGTTTTTTAAATTTATTTTTATTTATTTATTTTTTGGAGACAGAGTCTCACTCTGTCATTCAGGCTGGAGTGCAGTGGCACTATCCCAGCTCACTGCAACCTCCGCTTCCTGGCTTCAAGCAGTTCTCCTTCAAGGCCTCCTGAGTAGCTGGGATTACAGGTGTGTGTCACCACACCCAGCTAATTCCCCCCCACCCCCCGTCCATCAAGTCTTAAGATTTTTGAGATAAGAGACCTGGGGGGTGGTTCATGCCTGTAATCCCAGCACTTGGGAGGCCATGGCAGGCGGCTCTTGAAGTCAGGAGTTTGAGACCAGCCTGGCCAACATGGTGAAACCCCATTTCTACTAAAAATACAAAAATTAGCCGAGTGTGGTGGCATGCACCTGTAGTCCCAGCTACTCAGGATGCTGAGGCAGAAGAATCGCTTGTATCCAGGAGGTGGAGGTTGCAGTTAGCCGAGACCATGCCATTGCACTCCAGCCTGCGTGACAGAGTGAGACTCCGTTTCAAAATTTTTGAGATAAGAAAACTTGAGAGTGATATGTTAGGGGAAGAAGAAACTAATAAAATGTGTTTTACATTTCTTTGTTTTAGAATTGTTGACATGATGTGTGAAAGAAATATAAGAGTAAGATATGATCAAACTCAGCTCCAAGTAAGAAAGACAAGGGCCAATGTGGCTGCAAGCCAAGAAATCTCTAACAGTTTTAGAATAGACTTCTTCCTGTAATATGTGACCAGGGATTGATCTCAGGAACATTTAAGGAAAAGAAAGGAAGAGATGTTGATGGTTTAAATACCTGAGGATGTTTAGATCATGACTGTGGTCAGAATGCATCCAGAATTCTAATTTGTGTCCTGACGTGAATGTGACTATGGTTTTTGTTTTGTTTTTTCCTTTTACTTGTGTTCCAGGATTTTGATCTTTCATTAGAGGCTCTTACTAGTTCTTTGCGTTGTGTATTTCTTGAACTGTGTCGTATCTGTGGTCTTATTTCCTGTTTTTCAGTTGAGAATTTTATGGTCTTTCAAAACCAGATTTCTGATTTATGCAGCAAAAACACGATTTCTGATTTATTTAGGTCAAGCTTTGGTTCTACTAGTTCACAAAATTAGTGGGGAAAATTGGTTAATAGATGTCTCTCCTTCTCAACTAAAAATTTATTGTGACATATTGTGATATAATAAGAAAGACATTTGTCCCCAGTTCCTGACTAAAGAACTTCTAAGACCCTTGGAATCTCTGGAATGATGAGTGTCTTTTTCTGTACTGATGAGATGACACATGACTCTTGGTAGACACCTAGGTAGCTTCAGGATGGGAATAGGAGCTGGTGCCAGAGGAATCAGCTATGTAATTAGATGGTTAGAATTTCAGCTTCACTCTAGACCTCTGGGGGAGGGGGAGATGGGCTGGACGTCCAGTCAGTCACCAGTGGACAATGATTTAATTAATCATGCCCACATAATGGAGACTTCATAAAAACCTTAAATTTTGGAAAGCTTCTGAGTTGGTGAGTGCATGGAGGTGCTGAAAGGAAGGCATGCCCAGAGATGGCTCCCCTTCTCCCAGTTCTTGTCCTGTATACCTCTTCATCCGGCTGTTGATTTGCATCTTTTGTAATAAACTGGTAAACATAAGTAGGCCTGTTGTGGTGGCTCACACCTGTAATCCCAGCACTTTGGGAGGCCAAGACAGGAGGATCACTTGAGCCCAGGTGTTTGAGATCAGCCTGGGCCATGTGGAGAGACCCTGTCCCTAAAAAAAATAAAATAAAAATTAGCCGGGTATGGTGGTCCATGCCTGTAGGCCTAGCTACTCTGGAGGCTGAGACAAGAGGATCTCTTGGGGCCAGAAGGTCAAGCTGCAGTGAGCTGTATTAGTGCCACTACACCTACCCCAGCCTGAGTGACAGAGTGAGACCTTGTCTCATTAAAAAAAAAAAAAAAAAAAGTAAAGTTCTGTGATACATTATAGTAAATTATCAAATCTGAGGATAGGGTTGTAGGAACCCCTGATTTTTGGCTAAGTCTGATGTAAGTGTGGATATCCTGGGACCCACTATTTTTGACTGGCATCTGAAGTGGAGGGCAGTCTCATGGGACTGAGCCCTTAACATGTGGCGTCTGCACAAACTCTGGGCAGTTAGTGTCAGAACTGAATTAAATTATAGAACATTCAGTTGGTATCCCTAGATAATTATAGAGTTTTTTGGTGTGGAAAACCCACACATTTGGTGTCAGAAGTATTGTGACTAGAGGAACAATTTTTCTTTACATATGTATTGATGAAACTTAAAGACATTATTTAGGGACATCTTTTAATTATTCAGGCAAAATGAAATAATTACTCATGTACTGTGTATTTTTTTAACAGTGAGACACTGTCAAAGTCTGGGTACTTTTAGAACAAGGATTGTTTGATTTAGATTTTTGAAGCCTTATATTTTTTGAATGCTAATATATCTTCTGTGGAATCTCATATTTGATTGCCCACATATATCCTTCTATAACAGGTTTTAATATAGAGGGAAAAACAAACCCCACAAACTATAACAGAGAGACTTTCTGAAATCAAGATTTCTAGAAGCTGCTACCGTCAAATGAGATAAATTCTGAGTATGTCTTGGTGATAATAGGGTGACATGCTTAGAATGCTTTGTTACTTATATCTGCTGATGAGCACCAAGGCAAGTAGAAACTTTAGACAGCTATACACCTATGTAGACGGAAGTTTATGTTCAAGGTAAACTTATTTGGAAAACTTTGGTCAAGATTTCATGTCATTATTATTTCAAGAAAACATAAAATAAGCTTCTAAGTGTACTTCAAAGGTGACAAAAATAATACAGTTTAGAGTGCTAGGTTCTCAAAAGTTGTTTTATTTAAATTTTAACTGAATAAAAGAAAGGATATTGGCCAAGTATGGGAGCTAATGCCTGAAATCCTAGCAGTTTGGTAGGCCAAGGTAGGAGGATTGCTTGAGCCCAGGAGTTTGAGACCAGCCTGGGCAACATGTGAGACACTGTCTCTACAAAAAATAAAAAATTAGCTGCGTCTGGTGGCGTGTACCTCCTACTTAGGATGTTGAGGTGGGAGGATCCCTTGAACCCAGGAGGCCAAGGCTGCAGTGAGCCATTACTGCAACACTGCACTGCAGCTTGGGCAACAGAGAAAGACCTTGTCTCTAAATGAATGAATGAATGACTAAATAAATAATAAAAAGAAAAAGAAAGGATGTTTTGTTTCATTGTGGTAATGGCCAAACTGCTTTGATCCTGTCACTCTCTGCTTCACCCTTCCGTGGATTACTCTGCTCTGTTTGATCAAGTTCCAAATATTTGTCCTGGAATTAATTCATGGACTCCTCCATTCTCAACCCAATATTAAGGTGCTGTCCTTATGTTCTTTTTTTTTTTTTTTTAATTACTTTTTTTTTTTTGAGTTGGAGTTTTGCTCTGTTGCCCTGGCTGGAGTGCAGTGGCACGATCTCAGCTCACTGCAACCTCTGCCTCCTGGGTTCAAGTGATTCCCCTGCCTCAACCTCCTGAGTAGGTGGGACTATAGGCATATACCACCATGCCTGGCTACTGTCCTTATCTTCTCTATGATCCAGTCACACTGGAATAATTGGAATTCCCTAAATATGTATTATTCCTACTGCTGTCCCCATTCTAATGTTCTTCCTTCTATTTCACTTTTTGAAATCCTAACAAACCTTGAGTGCTCTGACCATGGGCTACTAGTTTTACGGCATTTTCCCTCACAGCCCCAGTCAGAAATGTCTTGTATATTTTCTAAACCCTTCAGCTACTCCTTTTATGCTACTCATAATTCCCTTATAAAACATGCATCATTTCCTTTCCTATGGAGGATCATGTTGGATCTTACACAATTTTATAGACCTCACATGCCTAATCCAAGTGCCTTCCATGTGGGTGATACATAGTAAATAGTTGTTCATGAATGGTTGCCCCATAAGTGACTCATCCCTTAATTAAAACAATATGTGATAAGAGTATGTTGGGTGTGATTGGACACCAGATGCCACACAGGCAGGTGTATTTTAGGTAATCAATTCAACTGGATACTTTAAACTTTATATTTTTTAGGCATCTCTCTCCTTATACATTTGGCAGTTTTAATCCTTTTATGTTTATTTAAAAAAATTTTTATGTTTTTAAGACAGAGCCTGTCACTCGGGCTGGAGTGCAGTGGTGTGATCTCAGCTCACTGCAACCTCAGCCTCCTGAGTAGCTGGGATTACAGGTGCCCGCCACTATGCTCAGCTAATTTTTTGTATTTTAGAGACAGGGTTTCACCATGTTGGCCAGGCTGGTATCGAACTCCTGACCTTGTGATTTGCCCACCTTGGCCTCCCAAAGTACTGGGATTACAGGTGAATATCTTAAGGATATTTAGGAGAGGGGAAAGGACATTATTTAGGAGAGGGAAGGGATGAAGTGACATTATAAAAGGAATTCTTGAAGAAAATCAGTGGAGGAATGTACAAATAAGGAGGTCACTTAATGTCCACTGAGGACTCAGCACCTCAGTCAGGACACCCAGGGATTCTTTCTCTTCACCGTTTTCTCCCTTCTCCCCTACTTACCCACCTAATCCAATCTCTTAAGAAAGAATCTGGAAAGTGAATTCATAACCAGATGACTTATAACAATTACCTTGTCACCCTTGTCAAAGGTGTTGGATTTATGGGGACAAAGCTTTCGGGACCATTTATGTAGGCTAGGTCAGAGGTGGGCAGTGCCTACTTCTGAGCATCCCTGCCGCCACGTTATAGCCACTCAAGTGTGGCTTTGGTCAGGGTCTGTCGCTTTCACTTTTCTCCTCTGTCAAATAAGATGGCTGGACTACATGAATTTGAAGTCCATGGAGAGCATGAATGTTGATTTCTCTTGTCCTGTCTAAAAGGAAGCCAGCCATGGCCACTGCGTTCTGTTTGCGTCTGGACCTTGGCCTAGCTTTTCCTTTTATTGCCTGGGGTTTCCTTGCTCTCAGCCTCTCCAGGTATAGCATTCACATCTAGAGGCTGCCACATTCTTTTCTCTCTCTTCAGGGTTATGCTCATAGGATCCATCATAGCAAGTATATTTTCACTTTTTTCTTTTGTTTGCTAGTATGAACCCTTTTCCCCATCTCTACCCACCATTAAGTAACTGGGATACTTATCTAAAAAATGTAGATTCAGCAGGGTTCAGTGGCTCATGCCTGTAATCCTAGCACTTTGGGAGGCTGAGGCAGGTGGATTGCTTGAGGTCAGGAGTTTGAGACCAGCCTGGCCAAGATGGTAAAACCCTGTTTCTACTGAAAATACCAAAATTAGCCAGGTGTGGTGGCACCCTCCTGTGTTCCCAGCTACTTGGGAGGCTGAGGCATGATAATTGCTTGAACCTGGGAGTTGGAGATTGCAGTGAACTGAGACTGCGCCACTGCACTCCACCATGGGCAACAGAACAAGACTGTCTCAAAAACAAATACACACACACACACACATATATATTAACATAATTTTATTTATTATTATTTTTAAAGACAGAGTCTTGCTTTGCTGCCCAGGCAGGAGTGCAGTGGCACAGTCATAGCTCACTGCAGTTTTGAACTCTTAGCTCCTGTGATTCTTCCGCCTCAACCTCCTGAGTAGCTAGGATGACAGGTGTGTGCCACCATGCCTGGCTAATTAAAAAAGTTTGTTTTAGAGATAGAGTCTCACTATGTTGCCCAGGCTGGTCTTGAACTTCTAGTCTCAAGTAAACCTCCTGCGTTTGCCTCAAAAGTGCTAGGATTACAGGCATGAGTCCCTGCACCTGGCCAGATTCACAGAATTTTAAAATAGGAAGGAGTTAAGCAATTTAACCTAACCTGGTCTTTTTCTTATTAATAATAAATAGCAATGATAAGTGTTTATTAAGCAGTTGCCATTTTCTAGGCACTGTGCTGAGGACTTTGTGTACATTTTTAAATGTATCAGCAGTGAGCCCTGTCATATCAGTGAGCAAACAGGCAGAGAAATTAAAGGACTTACTCAAAGCCATGCATATATTTTCTGGTGTGGCAGAAACTCCCTTAAAAACTGTTTTAAAAACAATAGCATCAAGAGATCATCCAAGTCCCATTTCTGTAATGTATTTCCTGAGTTTTGCTATGTTGCATTCCACTGTCCAACTCATTGAACTTTGCCATTTAACATTTATACACTTCCTAATACTTGACCTTGTAGTTCACCAGTTTTCACCAGTGATGCTGAACTTGTTTAAGCAGTTGCATACATAGTGCAGCATGCCTGTAATAATATTGCTAATGATTTGACTTCTAGGAATGGCTGACATTGTTAACATTTTCTTAGTCTTCATGGATGTAGAAGCAACCTGCAACTTGCTATCAGTCTTCTTTTTCCACTCCTATACTTGGGTTTGTGATGGCTGTTGTGAAAATGAAAATGATTGTGTGTATTGGATATGTATAAAAATTTATGTTCTCGGCTGGGTGTGGTGGCTCACGCCTGTAATCCAAGCACTTTGGAGGCCAAGGCGGGCGGATCACCTGAGGTCGGGAGTTGAAGATCAGCCTGACCAACATGGTGAAACCCTGTCTTTTTTTTAAAAAAAAAAAAGAAAAAAAATTAAAAAAAAAAGTATGTTCTCCAGCCTTAGGCAATTCTTTTACCTTTTTCTACACAGTGCCTTTTCCATTTCTTCCTGTAGTTTTCTTTCAAACTTTCAGCATTTTCTCTGAGTCTTTTATGTCACCCCTGCATTTCTTTATCAAAAGATGATTATGAGGGGTTAGGGTAGGCTCAACTGTCATAACTGAAATACGTGAAAATAGATACAAGCTCAAGCACAAGTTTACTTTTTGCTTGTATCATGGTCTTTGTTGGTGGCTCACTTCCTCTCAATGATTCAGGCACTCTGGATTCTTCCATTGTATGACTCAGCAATTCCTTAGGGCTTTCTTTTCAACTACAGCCAGCCAGTGGAAGGTGAAAGGGAAAGGCAAGAAGCATATCTACTTTGTTTCTAAACACATAATCTTTTTTTTTTTTTTTTTTCTTGGAGATAGAGTCTCATTCTGTCACCCAGGTTGGAGTGCAGTGGCTCGATCTCGGCTCACTGCAACCTCCACCTTCTAGGCTCAAGTGATTCTCCTGCCTCAGCCTCCTGAGTAGCTGGGATTACAGGCATGCGCTACCATGCTCAGCTAATTTTTGTATTTTTAGTAGAGACGGGGTTTCGCCATGTTGGCCAGGCTGATCTCAAACTCCTGACCTCAGTCAGTCCACCTGCTTCAACCTCGACAAGTGCTGGGATTACAGGCATGAGCCACCACACCCAGCCTTAAATACATAATCTTGAAATGAATGCATTAGTTCTGCTCATATACCACTGGCTGGAAATCTGTTGTGTAGTAACACTTAGCTGAAAGGGAGATTGGCACATGTAGTCTAGCTGCGAGTCCAGGAAAAAGAGAATACACATTTTTGGTAAAGACTTAGCTGTCCCCTTCCCAGTGTCCTTTCATTCTTTTTCTTTTTTTTTTTCGAGATGGAGTCTGGCTCTGTTGCCTAGGCTGGAGTGCAGTGGCATAATCCTGACTCACTGCAACCTCTGCCTCCTGGGTTTAAGTGATTCTTCTGCGTCAGCCTCCAGAGTAGCTGGGATCACAGGCACGTGCCACCTCGCCTAGCTAATTTTTGTATTTTTAGTAAAGATGAGGTTTTACCATGTTGGTCTCAAACTCAAACTCCTGACCTCAAGTGATCCACCTGCCTCAGTCTCCCAAAGTGCTGGGATTATGGTTATGAGCCACCATGCCTAGCCCTTGTATTCTGTTATACTGAGATAATTGAAATAACATGTCAAATTTTAATATTTTTTCCTTTCCACATCATTTCTCTATCTGAATCTGTGAACCCTGTCATTAATTCCTGACATAGAGGTGGTTATCCTTATCCAGAGTTAATGCTTTCCCCTGTACTCTGGATCCCCTATTCCCTTCAGATGCCTTATTCTATGATATTTTTCTATACTTGACCTGAATTGTATTTATTTATTTGTGGTGGAAATGCTGGGATGCATTTCAAATATTTATAAGATGCTTAAGATTCTTCCATTACAAAAACAAACAAGCAAGACCAATAAACAACAACTGCCCCTGAACCCCATTCTCCCCTCTTGCTACATGCTCTCTTTCTCCTTTCCTTCAAGCTGTGCTTCCTTAAAGTACTTTTTGTGCATTATTCTTCACTTCTTCACCTTCCATTCACTCCACAACTGTTAGAAATCTGTCTTCCATCTCAGATGAATCTCTGTCTCTCTGTCTCTCTCTCTCTCTTGTTTTTTTTTTTTTTTCCTGAAATAAGGTCTTACCCTGTCACTCAGGCTGGAGTGCAGTAGCACAATCATAGTTCATGGCAGCCTCAAACTCCTGGGCTGAAGTGATCATCCTACGTCACAGCCTCCTGAGTAGCTGGGACCCCAGGTGCAGGCCATCATACCTGACTGATTTTTAAATTTTTTAATAGACATGGAACCTTGGCATGTGGCCCAGGCTGGTCTCGAACTCCTGGGCTTAAGTGTTCTCCCTCCTTGGTCTCTCAAAGTGCTGGAATTACAGGTGTGAGCCTGGCCCAAATCTGTCCTTGTTATGATTATGAGTGTCCTCTTGACTGGCAAATCAGTGAGATTGTATTGCTTAAAATTTCTGCGATTCTGCTCATTCTCTTCTCTGTGAAACTGAGTTTTCAGTAGGCTACTGTGACATCTCCTTCTTCTCTTGGAGTACTCCTTATGGATCTCTTTGCAGGTTCTTTGCCTTGATACTGGGATTCCCAGGGTCTATCTTTAGTTCACTCTCTTTCTCGGTTGATGCTTTTTTGCACCAAGTTCATGAATATCCTTGATTTCAGTCAATCCCAAATCAACATTCTTAGCCAGACTTATTAGCTGAACTCAGGCATTTCCACTTGCATGTCCCACAGTTGGGTCAGGACCCATCATTTCTTCCTTCTTCCCCATGCTATTTCTTTTCTTATTGACAAACACCATCATCTTTCCTCTTGCTGCCCACATCATCCATCCCTTTGTTCGTTAGGTCTATCAATCACCTAATATATGTCAAGAATTTTTCTACAAATAAGATTATAGTGGTATACAAAACAAACACAGTTTCTGCTCTTGTAGAGGTACATTTTAGTGGGGGGACAAAGAAATAATAATGTTCAAATAAAGGAGAGACATATGAGAAGGTAAGAGTTGTATGATTACTTTGGATTTGAATCATTTGGGAAGGCTTCTCTGAGGACCTGACATTTAAGATGAGTCTTGCATGACCAGAAAGAACTTTCCATGCAAAGTTGAGGAGCAGAGTTCCAGGTAGAGGAGGCAGCTGGCCCCAGAACACTAATAGTAATCCTGATTTGGCAGACATCAAAAGGCAAATAAACTTGGAATTTAGTGGTTAAGAGTAAGAGGTGTCTGTATTAGTGGTCTGTGGCTGCTGTAACAAGTGACCACAAACTTGGTGGCTTAAAACAACAGAAATTTATTCTCTCATCATTTGGGAGGTCAGAAATCTGAAGTCAGTCTCACTCTGCCAAAATAAGGAGTTAGCAGGATGCGCTGCCTTCTGAGGAGAGAATCTGGTCCTTGACTCCTTTAGCTTCTGGCGGCTTCTGGCATTCCTTGGCAGTGGCTGCATCACTCCAGTCTCTACTTCTGTGGTCACATCATTGCATTCTCATTAGTATCAAATCACCCTCTGTCTTCCTGTTGTAAAGATGTAAAGTGATTACACTTAGGGCTCCCCCTGGTAATTCAGAATAACCTTTCCATCTTAAGGTCTTAATTTAACCACAGTTTGTAAAGTCTTTTTATTTTTTTAATTTTAATTTTAATTTTTACTTTATTTTTTGCCGTATAATATTCACAGATTCCAGGGATTAGGATATGTTGTGGGCATCATTATTCAACCTACTGCAGTGTCTAAGAGAAGCTTTAAAAAATAGCAAGGGCTGGATCCTATAGGTCTTTATAATCCAAGGTGAGATGTTTAGATTTCATTCTAGGGTGCTAGGAATCATTAGAGGATTATATGCAGGCGAAAGAAATTGTGTGGTTTTGCTACAAAGTAGTGTTTCTTAATTTCTTTTCACTGCACCTTACCAAGAAGAAAAGTTAAATTAAAATGAATTCGTTAAAAGCTTAATTTCTCCCCCAACAACAGAGTATTACTTAAATGCTAAGATGATTTTGTTGGGTAGAGTTGAGGTTTGGAGCACCATAAACAACTGTGATATGTAATATTTTTTCACCTGCTAAGAAGCAACTGTGGGTGACATCGCTCCCATTGAGAATACATGCTATTGAAGACTGTGCTGGATGCTACAAGTAAACAGAATATGGGAAATGGAAATGTGGGTTAGTCTATTTTAATTGCCCAAGTGAGAATTTATTATTGAATAGGCAACCATTGTATTAAAGATAGAAGTGGACCAGGCGCGGTGGCTCATGCCTGTAATCCCAGCACTTTGGGAGGCTGAGGCAGATGAATCACATGAGGCCAGGAGTTCAAGACCATCCTGGCCAACATGACAAAACTCCATCTCTACTAAATTTCAAAAAATAAAAATAAAAATTAGTCGGGCATGGTGGCACATGACTATAGTCCCAGCTACTAGGGAGACTAAGGCAGGAGAGTCACTTGAACCCGGGAGGCAGAGGTTGCCGTGAGCTGAGATTGTGCCACTGGACCGCAGCCTGGCTGACAGAGTGAGACTCTGTCTCAAAAAGAAAAAGGATAGAAAGAAGTGGATAGATTTAGGATATATTTTTAAGATAGAATTAGTTGGGGGAACTTGGCTGCTAGATTATTGGGAGGAAAGGAAGAGAATAAAACAAAGGCTTGCATTTTTTAGTTGAGCAGCTGGCCCACTTACTGAGAAGGGGAGAATTGTGAGAGAGGCAGACTTGATGGAAGATAGAAAGTATTCTGCTTTGGTTAAGTTTGAAGTGATTATTAAATATTCCTTTGGAGACATCAGATAATTGGAGGAATAGGGTTTGGAGATTCTGAGAAGGGTTTGGCTGAGGATGCAGACTTAGGAATTATTTGCATATAGGATATATATGATACTGGTTGGAGTTACCTACAGAGAATGTATATAGAGAGAAGCAGGCCATTGAACAACTATTATATAGAAGAGAAGGAGGAGTTGCCAGTGGGATAGGAAGGAAAGCAGGAAAGTGTGGTGTCTCTGAAAGTAACAGTTCAAAACACATTTTTAAAAAGATGGTTCTACTATGTTAATTATAGAGATTACATTTGGTGAAATGAGGTCATTTGTGATTTTGACAATTTGACATATGGTTTAAGAAGAGAGGCTGGGACAAAGTTTATTGGATTGAATTGTGGAAGTGGAGACAGTGCTTATAGACAACTCTTTTTTAAAATGTATTTTCATTTTTTTATTTAATTATTTTTTCTAAGACGGGATTTCACCATATTGGTCAGGCTGGTCTCAAACTCCTGACCTCAGGTGATCCGCCCGTCTCAGCCTCCCAAAGTGCTAGGATTACAGGCGTGAGCCACTGTACCCGGCTATAGACAACTCTTTCAGGAAGTTTTGTTGTGAAGGAAAACAGAGAAGCGAACAGTTCTTGAAAGAGGATATTGGTCAAGGGAGGGTTTGTTAGAACTAGAGGATAGTGAGTTTCTATGCTGACAAAATGATTACATAGGGAAGAGGAGCTGATGAACGTAGGAGAGAGTAATGGGTAATTGTACGAGTAAAATTTCTGAAGAGCCAGGAAGGAAGGGGATCTAGGGTACAAATAGAAGGGTTAGTCTTTACTTGAAACAGGGACATTTTATTAGTAAAAGGAAGGACTGCAGAAAGAATGAGCACAGAGGTGGGTAAGTCATCGTTTGGGTGGGTGGTGGGGAAGATGGAATTCTTACCTAGTTGCATTTACTTTCCCAGTGAAGTGTGGTGATACTGGGGTGTGGAGGGGTGAAACAGGTTTGGGAAAAGAGATTTGAAATGACTATTTTGAAACATCCTGGGGAAATGTAATAGGATTGTGGGTCAGTGTGGATTGCACATTAGTGATTTGCTGCTCTGAATTTAAATTGAGGCCAGTGTGGTTGTGTGCTTTTTCCCAGGCTATTTCTTCAGCTGTTTGGGTGGAGATGTGGAACAGGCAGATAGTTGGTTTAACCAATTTGGAGATTTGCCAAGTAAGAATGAAGCTTGAAGAGAGGAGAAAGGGAGTTAAGCGTGCTTGGAAGGAAGAGATTACAATGATGGACCTAATTTATTCTAAACTAGGCAGCAGGAGAAGTGACTGATAATGAAGCAAATAGTAGGGTCAGTGGATCGAAGGGCCAGATAATGCCAAGATGGTGGAATGGAAATTCCAGATTGCAATACGTAAACTGAAGAAAGAGAAGGTGGTGTTCACTGTGTGGGGTGCTTGAGGCTGGAGTCGGCAGAGTTGATATAAATAGTGGTGATGTCCAAATCAGAAGTTATAATAATGAGGTAGGGCCAAAGCAAAGATCATCAGAGGTGAGGTGGTTGAGGAATTGCAGCCTTAATGTAGTTGTAGAAAACAGCAATGATGGTCGGGTCTGTAATCCCAGCACTTTGGGAGGCTGAGGCAGGTGGATCACCTGAGGTCAGGAGTTTGAGACCAGCTTGGCTAACATGGCAAAATACTTTCTCTACTAAAAATACAAAAATTAGCTGGGCATGGTAGTATGCACCTGTAATCTCAGCTACTCGGGAGGCTGAGGCAGGAGAATCACTTGAACCTGGGAGGTGGAGGTTGCAGTGAACTTGAGATCGTGCCACTGCACTGCAGCCTGGGTAACAGATCGAGACTCCATCTCAAAAACAAAAACAAAGAAACAAAAAGCAGCAATGATGAAGACAGATGAGTTTGGAAAGGGAAATAGGTGCAAAGGTCATCAGCAAATGAGGGGTAATAGCAGTAGATGAGTAGATGACCGTGAGAAGGGATAATGGGTGGTAAAGTCTAATGGCATGAACTTCACACAGGTAAGACTTTTAAAAGAGGATAGTGGCGAAGTTGGAAGGTGAACTGGAGAGACACTTAATCCATCTCTAGGTTAGGGGATCTTGGGGATATGAACAGAATTGTTACTCAAAGTATTTAACAACTCATATGAAATGGTAAGCTGCTGATGTAGTGTCTCTCCAGCTCAGCCTCCCAAAGTGCTGGGATTACCAGCTTGAGGCACCCTTCCCCACCATCAAGGAAATAATTTTTAAAAAGCAACATTATTCTGCCATCAACAGGTATGGGAAAACAACAACAATAATAAAGACTATTTAGGAATATTTTCTATAGCACTTCCTTAGGTTTTTTTTAAAGAGAAAGATGGAGGTCTCTGGGGGACTTTTGTGAAGCTGGATACTAACTCTTGATCATAGCTGGGTGTTTAGATACTTTAGCAACTGCCATAGCCATCCTTGTTTTTACTGGCTGAAACTAGACTTAAGTATATAGGGCCATGTGTGGTGTCTCAGGCCTGTAATCTCAGGACTTTGGTATGCCAAATGAGAGGATTACTTGAGGCCAGGAGTTCTAGACCAGCCAGGGCAACATAGTGAGACCCTATCTCACCCTCCCCCTGACCCCCCGCAAAAGAGAGACTATAACCAAGCTTCTCTTTATAGGATATCGGGAAAATAGTGTTATTAGGGTTCAGCCTCAAAAATTCAGGTTAAATCTTACTTTTTTTGTGTTTTAGTTTGGTGAAGGGAACACTCAGAGAAATGAATATAATGGAGTTTGCTGGGGATAGAGTTTGAGTACCAGAGGGCAGAGTAGGAGGGAGGGAGGGCTGGGAGGTGAGAGATGGGGCAGATTGTCTTCTGGTGATGACTGAGGAGGACAGAGCTGTGGAGCATGCTAGGGTTAGTCCTGGTGACATCTTGGGGGGAAACTGGGTAGGGATAGTGTGGCAGCTCCTGTTGCTTAGTGGCCAGGGGTGAGTCAAGTTTTCTTAGATTGTTTGTAGCCCAGGTCATCTCCTGAAGATGTGGTGGCCAGTTGGAGTATAAAGGCCTCCGTGGGACCAACTGCTCTGTAGTGGCCAATAGTACAGGGTGCTCTTAGGGCATCTTCTCAGCCAGGATGGTGGTATAACCTCTGGGTGAGGGGGATGGGTGTTCTGTTTGAAGGACTAAGGACTGCCTCTCCCGGGAAGCAGTCATCTTAGCAACTCTCCCTCCAAAATGGATTTGGACTTTGTGCTGTCTCTGTTATGACTGTCGTTGTCTTAGTATGGACTCTCAGGAGTGGCGTCCAGTCTCCTGATTGCCCTGAATCCAGTCTTCTGATTTCCTTGTTCCCAGAGTCACGTGTTTTTAGTTTATCTCCCAAACCTGCTGTGGAAAATGAGAAAGGTCTTTTAAGTTCAACCGTGGTTCTATCTAATCCTACTAGGAATGTTGTGAAGATGAATGTAACGCATATAAATTGACTAGCATAGTCTTTTTAACACAATGTGTAGCAAAATATATGCTTAAAAGCCTTTGTTGACCATCCTTTGTCTAGTGACAAAGTCCAAATTCCTTTGAATCATGTATAAGATTTCTAGTGTTTTATCTGCCTTGCTCCATTGAGTCTCATCACCTCCTAATTTAGGATTACTCATTGTACCCTGGGCCCTAGTCAGACCACACCCTCTTGTTCTGGAAAATGATGTGTTCTCCCATACAATTATGTCTTTGCTCATAGTCACTCTGGATGTAGTGAACTTTAATGAAAGTTACACATTGCCTTCCCTAGAAAACTGCCCTGCTGCTTCCTGCCCTGCTGCTTCCTGCCTTCTCTTTCCTTTAGGGGTAAGTACTCCCTTAGCCCCTTGTCCTTATTTGTATCATGTGTGTTGGTTAGAATGCTCCTCTCTAAGCTATTAGTTTCTTAAAGGCAGAAACCAGTAAGTGATTCATCTTTGTTTACCTGTGGTAGAATACAATAGGTGCCCCGCAAATGTTTGTTGAGTAAACAAAAACTCACTGCATATTTGAGTTTCCGTATTGCCTTTGTTTGGTGAAATCTAAGTTATATTTTATATACTTTTTTTTTTTTACTTCTTTTACAGTGCAGGAAAATATTCTGATGAAGTAGTGGATGAGTACAGAAAAAAATTGATGTCCATGTAGTTACTTAGAATGGGAAACAGGCTTCATCCTGTCTTATTTTCCTTCTGCTGAGTGACTTTTACTGCTTGATTTATCCTGTGATTTTGCTCTCCATTGCCATTGTTTTTTGGTGAGTTGTAATCATTAACATTTTCAGTGGTAGACCAAAGAAATGCAAACAAATTTAATGGGCATTTTCTAGTGCCCACTTAAAATTGTAGGATTGGGGTATGGAGCCTTCTAGAACATTGGTTAAAAGTCTAGTCCTTTAGGTCTCTTCAAATATTGGTCTTCTTGGGCCAGGCATGGTGGCTCACGCCTGTAACCCTGGCACTTTGGGAGGCTGAGGTGGGTGGATCACCTGAGGTCAGAAGTTTGAGACCAGCCTGGCCAACATGGCAAACCTCGTCTCTACAAAAATCAAAAATTAGTCGCGTGTGGTGGTGCACGTCCGTAATCTCAGGTTCTCGGGAGGCTGAGGTGGGAGACTTGCTTGAACTCGGGAGGTGGAGGTTGCAGAGATTATGCCACTGCCCTCCATCCTGGGCAGTGAAGTGAGACTCTGTCTCAAAAACACAAAACAAACAAAAAAACTACATGAACTAGTTAATTCTTCATTCCAAAGAATTAAGATAATGTAAATCACATGGCAGCAGAATAAATCAATTAAAAGTGGGAAGGGCAAATATGAAATGAGGGGGCAGGAGTGAGTCACTCTTTAGTGCACAAGGTTAGGGAATGGTGGAAAGGGGAAGGTGAAGGTGGGTTGGGGGCTGTGGGACAGTCTGAGCGATAAGGAGATGGTATAGCATGGGTAAAACGTGGTTTGGGCGATACAGTAGACTCTTGGCCTGTGGTTAGCATGCTCTGCATGAGTGACCAAGCGAGGCCCATTTTGGCACTTGAGATGGGGTCACTGACCCTCGTTCTACAATTCTCATTGTAAGATTAACCGAAGACGCACTGTATGCTTTTATATTTTGACATTAGCATATCTTTCTGGAAGGGACACATTCTTGAGAATTAGTTTGATTTTTTATTTTTTTAAATTAATTAATTAAAAAATTAATTTCAGTTAATTATTTTATTAAGATGGAGTTTCACCATGATGGCCAGGCTGGTCTTAAACCCCTGACCTCAGGTGATCTACCCACCTCGGCCTCCCAAAGTGCTAGGATTACAGGCGTGAGCCACCACACCCGGCCAGTTTGATTTCTTAAAAAAATTTACTCATAGACTGTTTCCATGGCATTTTGGCTTTTTATTAGTAGTTTTTCCTAAGGTAGATGGTGTCCAGAGTTTGTGATAGAGCCGGAAAGCAACTCCCCACCTTTTCTGGACTAAAAATAAATACCAAGAAGTACTATTCTAAATAGAGGACCAGAAACTACTCATATGGGTCAAAGTTGTCTCAATGACTTATGTTAATGCAGGCCACAAACCTTTGCTCAGGCTTCTTACAGGGAATGTTTTTAATCTGCCAACTGACAGACTGCTAGAGATAGAGGTATAAACGCTGGACTCCACATGATTAGAGCCTGACCTGAAGTGAAAATCCTTTTGCCTCCTTCTGACCTCTGTGACAGGTAACTTGTGACCCGGAGGAGGTAGATCTCTGCATTAGATGTTGGGCTTGATATGGATTTAGTTTTGATAGTACACTCTAGAGTGTCCATTCTATTTGAGTGAATGTTTATTTGGGGGAAAGATGCTGGAGATATGCCAGACGAGGGCTGCCTATGTCTTTTCAGGGAAACAGTGGGATTTATTTCTCCAGCCTGTGAGTGTTAAGTGTACTTGGTTGTTCAGAACAAAGTGCTGGTTAGGCCAAAGCCGGGTTGTGTGGCTGGATGGAAATTGGCTGCTTTTGTTCTCTCTTGTAACAATAGTCTTCTGTATCACGATTCCCCATGCAAATGTGGATAACATGTGAAAAGGTCAGACCTTATTGTAGGTGCTCAGTAATGTTATGTATTAGCAGTGGGAGTTGTTGGCTAGCAGATATGTTTTTATGCTTTATTTACATTATCTCAAATTCTCTGTATAACGTGACATAGATGAGATTTTATAGATGAGGAAACTAGAGCTCATAGTCACATAGCTAGTAAGTGGCTAAGTTGGAATTCACCCATGGCTGTCTGTATCTTCTGTCTCCTACACTGGCTGCCTCTTGCCCTGAATGTTCTACTGGGGGGTCCTTGGTGTCATTTGAATATGCCAAGGACAGCACCCTATGACTAGCAGGTGCCTGGCTGTGCCTATAGGAGTAGCTGTGTTCCTGAAGGCAAGCACTAAATTATCACAGGGTAGGGAGAGAGAGGGATGTTGGCCCCCATTTTAGGATGGTCTGTCTCTTCTCTGTGCATCTGTGGACTTCATTTAGGGCCTGGCACAGTGGAGGGGCCCCCTGGGTGTGTTAACTAATGAGATTCTGTAGTTGTGGAGTTGAAATTTGGGAAACACCCAATTTCAGAAAGGTTGATGAGCTTTGCAGTTTCTGATTTGATTTGTTGTTGGGATTTCCAATGTTACATTAAAACTGTAAATCCCTGGAGGCTGTACTGTGCAATAACTAAAAATGGAGGGCGAGTGTGAGATGCAGCTTAACTCAAGCTTAAGTGGTTATTGTGTCGCATGCTCAAGGCAAATTCATTTTAGTTAGGGTGGAGATTGTTTCAGAATGAGGTAGATAATTCTGTGACATTTTCCAGTTCTCACTCAAAGATTCCTAATAAATTTTAAAGGCAAACTATCTTTTCCTTTTTCTATATGGGTCTTTTACTGTAGTTCATTAAAGATGAGAAAAGTTATATAAAAGGAAACTCACTCAAGTAATGGTCAGATGATATGGGATTTGGTCAGATGTCAGCTATCCATCTGCATGGTGCTCTTTGGATTTCTTTTTTCAGGTCTCTTTCTCTTATATGCATGTGGACATGCACACATTCTTTCTTATTACAAGAATAATTCATGCTCATTTTAGAAATCTAGAAAATAATGCACACAAGGAAGAAAATAAAAATGATTCATAATACTACCATTCAAAGATGAGATTTTTAACATTTTTGGGTATATTCTTTTAACCTTCACTTATGAGTGTGTATGTGTGTGTATGCACATATACTTTAAAACAGAAGTATATATATGTATATACACACACACAGATACTGTTTTATTTATTTTTGTTCTCTTCATAATTTTCCACTTCTCCGTTACCCCATCTCCATCCAGAGTGTAATTAACCCAGAAAGGATTAATTCCTACAAGGTAAAGAAATTCTAGAATGTATAACTTATTTAAAGGTATTCACTTATTTCTAGACTTTTCTTTATTATGATTCTTTTCAGCATAAAAGTGTTGCTTTTTCAAGTCAGAGTGGGTTAAGGGGATGTTGATGGCAGTCATTTGGCGTGGTGAGTGATCTACTCCTACTGTCCAGTTTAGATGATAAAAATGGCAGAAGGCCTTGGAGCACCAAAGGCCAGGGTTATGGGTCCAGCAGTGCCATGAAAAAGGGAATATATAGATGATCTCAATCTTTTATGTGAGGACACCAAGGTCCAGGGAAGTCTGAAGGCTTTGTTCAGGCTGAGACTATTGTAGGGTAGACTGACACTTCAGGTTGCTGACTGCCCATTCTGTGATCTCTGCAGAGCACTTGGCTGCTACAGAGTATAATCTGAAAAACACACCATGTTGCTGGCAGCTGCCAGACAAATGACCGAGGGAGTAGGCTCAAGTGCACTGGGTGAGGTCAGGCCCGAAGGTCATTGTATTAATACTAGAACCTAGTGTTTTGACAGGAATCCTATTAGAAATGCCACTTAGTCACTTACCTCCTGACTGCTTCATGGTAGAAACAGAGGCTCAAACTATGGGCTAGATTTTTTGATTAAGTTTGAGTTTTACTTAATATTATCCCAATTTTATCTCAGGCATTATCTCAAAATTATTGCAAAATTTCTGGTTGAAGAGAGGCTGTCTGTTGAGTATAAATTACTAATGTACTCTGCTGACTTCCATCAGCTATGTGATTTGACTGACAACAGTGTGATCCTAGCCCACTGGGGTCTGGTGAATTGCATCTGCTCAGCCAGAGTGTTCCTTGAGCTGGAATTGAAATGCATGGCCCTTTAGTTTCCAGTGTGATGCCAACACTCAGGCAATTGACTTTTGCTCTTCAGTCTCCAATAGGGGGGAAAATTATGAAATAAAATGGGGGATAGGCTAGGCATCTTCAAGATTCAAACCCATAAATATAAATAACTGTAATTAATCTTATGCAGTCTCTCTTGCCTATTAAATCTATACTCAGCTGGGTCAATAAGTTTCACACAGCTCTTAGCTTCCTGGACTGTGGTTGGTGGGGAAATGTTCTGGGTACCTCAGCTTTTTGAGCTGTGACCTAGGGTTCTTTTCCAATATGGGTCCAAAATCAGTTCAAATTATAATGAGTTGTGGGGTGAGAAAAGTCACCTGCAAACAACCCCAGCCCAAGGGGGAAATAGAAATATAAAAAAAGACTTCTGCTGTTGGCAT
Organism: Ateles fusciceps; assembly: GCA_036589455.1. Classification (NCBI taxonomy): domain Eukaryota; kingdom Metazoa; phylum Chordata; class Mammalia; order Primates; family Atelidae; genus Ateles; species Ateles fusciceps. The sequence goes on along the minus strand of JAZHEH010001266.1, from coordinate 6,338,816 downwards.
TTAAGAGGCTCTCTTAGTTGACACTCTCTGTTCATTGTTACCAGCCTGTTAGACTGAATGAGATGAATAGTCTTTCAAGTATGTAAGTTCAATACATATTTACATTCAAGTTTATCCCTGAAGTATTTGTTTCCCCTGTTATAGAATCTTGTTTTTGATTGCAGTTGGCATTTTTGCCTGTTTTCTCATATAATTTGTTAACTCTTACCTCCTCTCTCTCATTATGTCCTTTTTTTCCATGCTTTCATCTACTTAGTATGAACATGGCTAATGGTATCCTAATGACTAAACAAGTCTCTCTCTTTACATATATATATATATATTATTTTATTTTATTTTTTTGAGACAGGGTCTTACTCTGTTGCCCAGGCTGGAGTTCAGTGGTGGGATCTTGGGGTCACTGTGGCTTTGACCTTCCAGGCCCTTTTACTCTTGTTACCCTGTAAAACATCCTTTGTACTGCAGCTAGGGTGTTTCTTCCTTTCTTTCTGAAATATGAATTTCATCATATGATTGTACTGATTACAATCCTCCACTGACTTTTTTTTTTTTTTTTTTTCCCGAGACAGGGTCTCACTTTGTCACCCAGGTTGGTGTGATCATGGCTCATTGTAGCCTCCAACTCCTGGGCTCAAGCAGTCCTCCTGCCTCAGCCTCCTGAGTACCTGGGACTATAGATGCATGTTACCATGCCCAGCTCCTTTTTTCTATTTTTGTAGAGATAGAGTGTCACTATGTTGCCCAGGCTAGTCTCAAACTCCTGGACTCAAATGATCCTCCCACTTCGGCCTCCCAAAGTGTTGGGATTACAGGTGTGAGCCACCATGTCCAGCCTACTCCCAGTTATCCTCTAACCTATTATTCCATCTTTATTTTTTCCTGGTAATTCTCACTTCCAAAATATTTAATTTTTATATTTGTTTACATATTTATTTTTGTCTCTCCCAATTCATGAGAGTAGAGGAATTCCCAGGCCCTGGAACAGTGCTGGGGACCTGGCAGACATCCAGTCAATCCCAGTTGAATGTATGTTTCCTGAACCAATGCTCCTCCTTCTGTCTTCTCCAGTTGGGTAGGGCCTTCTGGGATACTTCCCTGAGTATTTGATGGAACTCTTGCTTTGGTTATATTCTAAGACATTACAATTTTTCTTTTTCCTTTGCTAATGGTGTGTTTTCAGTAAGCCAGTTCTCAAGGAATTTTCAAGTTTTTTAGAAGCAGCAGATGGATGTTTTTGGTCCATTTATCTGCAAACATTTCTTTAAATCCAAGAGAGCACAGAAAAAATATACTAATTGAGTATTGCCTTATTTTTCAAGACAATGTGGATTTGTTCAGATGAGGTAGAATTTATTTTGAAATAAGAATTTTCTTTTTCTAAGGCCTGGCCTGTGTGCATGTATTTGGTTTGACATTCTTAACTCTTTGTAAGAGGCTTGGGTTTGTTTCATCCACCGTGTGTGTAGCAAAATCCAGATGTTTTCTGGGAAGCTTCACTAACCTGGAACACATAAAAGAAGGGGGGTAAAAGGTCCCTGAAAAGTTAGAGCCAGAACATTGAAAACCAAGTGTTACAATTCTAGCAAGTGGCTCCTTTAGCCTTGCTTAGAGCTATTTACTTGTATTTGAAACACAGTTCTAACTAACTTGGCTCTCATTTTTCTAACCACAGTGGTAACAAGTTAGAAGTGAGCTCAAACATAAACAGGGAAGATTATCATAAGCCTGATAGTTTGAAAGAAACAGGAAAATTTTATAAAGCAGAGAGAGGAAGAGTTCATACAGGAACAGATTGTGACTTGGGACCACAGAGTAAAGGGGTTAATAGTGTTGTCACTCCTGCTATTCCTGAGACCATCACCCTATCACAGCATGTACATATGGAAGTCATCAATAATTGAATTCATGGTTAATCTTCTTTATTTAAGAAGCCAAAGTGTGACTTACATTTTTGAAATACAGTATTTTACTCCAAAAGAATAGAGGATTTTTTTTTTTAACTATATACTCCACCAGATGTAAACTCCTGGAATGCAGGGATTTGTTTGTGTTTGTTCTCAGTTGTTTGCTCAGTGCCTGACGAATGATAGATGATCAGCAAATAATTGTTGAATAAAAGGATGAATGCAAGTTTTAATTATCCAACAGTGCTAAATAAATAGGATATTAAGAGAATGCCACATTTATTGCATGAGGGTTGTTTTCCCCTCTGCATCTATTGAATGAAGAAAAACCATAAATTAATACACTTTTAAAGATAAAATAGCTTTGGACATTTTGAAGTCTAACTCATTTATAGTTGGAGTGCGGATCAGCAAATTCAAATGATTTGTCTGAAATCACAGAGCAAGTCAGTGGAAGAGACAGAATTATAAGGCAGTCTTTTCTCCCAGAAGACCCCCTGGTGATTTTCATTTTTAATTTAGAGTCTTGGAAATACAATATAGAGAATTATATATTCTTGGAAAAGAATATAGAGTTCTTTTTTTTTTTTTTTTTTGAGACAGAGTCTTGCTCTGTTGCTCAGGCTAGAGTGCAGTGGCGCGATCTCAGCTCACTGCAAACTCTGCCTCCTGGGTTTAAGCTATTCTTCTGCCTTAGCCTCCTCAGTAGCTGGGATTACAGGTGCCCAGCTCCATGCCCAGCTAATTTTTGTATTTATAGTAGACACGGGGTTTCACCATGTTGGCCAGGCTGGTCTTGAACTCCTGACCTCATGATCCACCTGCCCTGGCATTCCAAAGTGCTGGGATTACAGGCATGAGCTGCCACGTCTGGCACACAGCTTTAAAGGGAATATTGAGTAGAACTCTTTAATTTCTATATTTATGCTATTTAATTTTAGACCTGTCACCTCTGTGATATTAGCTGCGTAGTGTATACCCAGTATCTTATGCACAATGACTAGACTATAGATTAGTACTTGAATGCTTTTCATGAGGGTGTGTGCCAGCTCTTTTTAAAGAAAAAAAGAAAAATCTGGCTGGGCGCGGTGGCTCACGCCTGTAATCCTAGCACTTTGGGAGGCTGAGGTGGGTGGATCACCTGAGGTCAGGAGTTCAAGACCAGCCTGGCTATCATGGTGAAACTCCATCTTATTAAAAAAAAAAAAATTAAAAAAAAGAAAAAAAGAAAAATCTTTGTCTTTAGTTTGGAAAGGATGCCTCATTCAAGAAAGGAGAGTAAGGTCTTATGACCAAGACTATTTTAGCCAGAATGACTGAGATAGAAATACAACTTTCCTCATTATTTTTGCATAGGTGAAGGAAAATACAGTATATTTTCTTCACTTTTTTTTGGAGCGGGGGATGGAGCATTTAGGAAATACATTATTTTCACATACTTTAAATGGGAATTTTGTTAAGAGTATGAATTACTTCGATCTGTTTCTCTTGTCTGATTGTTATTTCCTTATGGGTCAGACATTTTTAGGAAGTGTAATCAGTAAGCTAAATATTCTAATACATGATTATTTTGACTGCAGTACATCTCAGGTTTCCTTTTCATATATTCATTGTATCTATAATTTGGCCCTTTATTGTAGTTCCATTTGTACTTTTGGATTATTAGATGTACAGAGGAGTAAATTTTAAATGTAAATTTCAACAGGTTACAGGAGAAAAAAGACTACAGGATGTGAAAAGTGGTCAGCTTTGTTTCCTAGGGACCTTCTTACTGTCAAGGAAGCAGAGTAACTGGTCTCCCCACCCCAGCACACTCTTATAACTCTCAGTCACCACTCGTATATTAAATATATGTGTAGTGATGTTTGTAATACAGCTGTATTACAAACATCTCAATTACAAATTGAGAACTTTCTTTTACAATGTGTAAGTAAATTAACTGAAATTGTTGTGCTATAACTAATTATTATTAAAAACTCAGTCATAATTTTTTTTAAAAAGCTCAGGATTTCTTAAACCATCTTCAACAGGTTTCCCCAAATGCATTTCTAATGGCATATAATGCAGTTGCAACAGGAACTTTTGAAAGAATTGGTACATTTTCTTCTTCTTCTTCTTTTTTTTGAGATGGAGTCTTGCTCTGTTGCCCAGGCTGGAGCGCAGTGGCACCATCTCGGCTCACTGCAACCTCCATCTCCTGGGTTCAAGTGATTCTTCTGCCCAGCCTCCTGAGTAGCCCAGACAGCAGGCATCTGTTACAATGCCTGGCTAATATTTGTATTTTTAGTAGAGACAGAGTTTCACCATGTTGGCCAGGCTGGTCTCGAACTCCTGACCTTAAGTGATCCACCTCCCACAGCCTCCCAAAGTGCTGGGATTACAGGCATGAGCCATCACACCCTGCCATTTCCTTCTTATTGAGTGATACAAATCATGAACAAAAGCTAAGAAAATCAAAGTCAGATTTTCAGTTTTGAAAGCTTTCAAAAGTTATGTTTGTGTTTATTACATTTGAAGCCTAATTCTCTTCAGATGTAATATCATCTACATCTATGCTATTTTAAAAAGAAGAGATTTCAGAACAATAATCTTGGAGTTTCTTAAGACTTTTTTGTGTCTTCAAAGAAAAATGCCTAATTTAGTAGATAGTCTTTCCTAATTTGTAGTGCTATATTTCACAAAAATGTATGCTATTTAAAAACAACAAAACAGATCTCTGATTAAAATCCAGGTAAATGGAAACTTAATTATCTGAAGCAACCTCTTCTCTGAACATGTTACTTAATTGAAATTGTTTTACGGTGTATTTCTTCTGAACAGAGAGTTAAAGTTCATTATCGCCCATATATGTAAAACCTTTTCATTTGTTTCAGTTATTCAGCAGTATTTTATAACATCTAAGGCCTTTTTAAAGCACACTAATTTATATGATGAGGTGGACTTCATTTTCTTTGTTTTCTTTTTTTTTTTTGAGATAGAGTTTTGCTCTTGTCGCCCAGGCTGGAGTGCAGTGGCGGAATCTCGGTTCACCGCAACCTCCACCTCCTGGGTTCAAGCATTCTCCTGCCTCAGCCTCCCAAGTAGCTGGAATTACAGGCATGTGCCACCACGCCTAGCTAATTGTGTATTTTTAGTAGAGACTGGGTTTCACCATGTTGGTCAGGCTGGTCTCGAACTCCTGACCTCAGGTGATCCACCCACCTTGGCTTCCCAAAGTGGTAGGATTACAGGCGTGAGCCACCATGCCCGGCTTGGACTTTGTTTTCTTATGAAACATTTTACAGTATATAATCATCGTCCATGATTGTCATTACTCAATAAGGCTTTGTTAGTTTTAATAAACTTTGAGGGAAGCCCTGATATGTTTTAATCTTAAGACAGACATTTAAAACTCTTTGATTTGCAGCTTATTTTATATATGTATATAAAATACATATATTTTATATATGCTCACTACAGCCTTAAATTCCTGGGCTTAAACAGTCCTTTCATTCCAGTCTCCTGAGTAACTGGTACTACAGGCACATGCCATCATGCCTAGCTAATTAAAAATATTTTTTTTTGTAGAGGCAGGGGCTTGCTTCCCAGGCTGGTCTTGAACTCCTGGCCTCAAGGGATCCTTCTGCCTTGGTTTCTCAAAGTGCTGGGATTATAGAGCCACCATTCCAGGCCTTTTTCTTGTTTTGATTGAAGTAGATTCTATAACAGCATGTAAAATGTAAGAGTGTTTATGCTGCCAAAGGAATGTCAACCATTATCTTAACCCAATAAAGGGTTAGTAAAGGGGCAGAAAGACTGAAAGAAGCACAGGACTAGTGTGGTCTATTTGACTAATGGACATATTTTGATCAGTGAATCACATTCATTGATATCAGTGTGATTCGTTGATAACATTCCTTCCTCCTCAAGGCAGAACTAAAGTTTTTTTTTTTCCCCCTGTTATGCTGTCTCTTTTTCATGCTAAGTGAACCATTTCTTATTAGTTGATGTATAAATGCAAGTTTGTTTAATTCCATACTAGGCATGCTATCTACTCAGTTCCTTAATCTGACTTGTGTTTTTGTAAGGTGTTGGCATTTTTGTGAAGGATTGCTTCAAGTTTTCACTTGGGAGGGACATTTTATTTTGGGGCTTTCAGGGTTACCCTAAATTATGTATATGGTAAGCAAATAAGGCAGAAATAGATTTTAATGGAATATTAAAGATAGGATTGTAACCACCTTAAACAGAAATCCATGAGTATATCTAGAGTGATACAGAATATATATTAACTTTGATTTTAAAATAAATTTAAAAGGAATACAAATTCACCTGCATGTACTAACTATAGTTCTTTATGACTTTTATAGCAACTGTATGGAAAGCAAACATAATAGAAACTGTTCTATTATGAATTAGGCTGTGATTGTTTGCATTTAATGAATATAATGAGCTTCACTGATTTCTTGTAATTCTATAGTGAACCTCATGAAATAAGAAAAAAGGGTCAAATTTGTGAATATAGTTCCAGTGTGCATTTTAGAAATGGTAGAAAGCATAGTACATTACATGGCAATTGCCTTGGAAATGGCATATATTTTGTAAAAAATTGGATCTTAAATAATGCATCACTACCACCAGAGTGCAAACATATATCCTTGAGTTCCTCTAAGGCTTCCTCCCTTTCAATGTATTTTTGTTTTAGAGGACTTTGTGAAATAAATGCTCGATTAACAGTTATGACATTATATATTAAACTTAACCCCATCACACATCAGAAAGCTCCATGTAATAATGTTTGAGATAAATGTTTTATAAACAGAAACTTTTAACTGGCTCTCTTTAGTTATTGACCTTATTTTCTCCTTCTTTTGTACCTTATACTTGCATTTTTTGAACTCTGCCCCTGAAACCAGCTCAACCTGTCTCTTAGCCAACTTCTCCTGTCAGGCTTCCAGACTCCTGCCCTCCTTTGAGGCTGAGAAGTGGTCCTGGGCCAACCTCTTTCTCAGTCATCCATAGCTGTAGGTTTGCTTCTAAAATGATGTAACTGACATAAAGGTGACCCAGGGAGACAAAGAATTTTCTAGCTTTAAGCTATGTGAATTGGTATAAATATAGTGTTTGTTTTCTTTCACTTTCTCTTCGTTTCGTCTTTATGAAAATACACTTCCTCTGTTAAAATTGTTTTCTTTCCCTTGGGGTGCGCCCTTCTGGCAGTAATTGCCTGGGGAAATAAATGGATTGGAAGTGAAAGAACCTGCCCTTCCTGGAAGCAGGCTGGCCTTTTGATAAGGTGTGGAAGTCAAGGACAAAGCTAGAGTCTGGATGCTGTCCCAGCAATGTGTGAGTATGGTGCTTTAAGCCTCCTCCACCATAGTCCAAAATTTGTGTATTTAGAACCTGAGGATCCATTATGTTTCACGTTTCTGTTGACTAAGGTTCTTTGATTTATCTTGTGTTATCAGGGTAATGCTTTTATCAGTGACTTCAGAAAATCCCTTGTGTTTGTTGTTTGATATCCTTTTCAGTGTATACATTCTTTACAACTATAGGTTATTGCGCTTGTGTGTTTTTGTTTTTGATATAATGGAGGAAAGGCGAGGCCGTGGCTCATGCCTATAATCCCAGCACTTTGGGAGGCGGGCGTATCACCTGAGGTTAGGAGTTCGAGACTAGCCTGACCAACATGGAGAAACCCTGTTTCGATTAAAAATACAAAAATTAGCTGGGCATGGTGGCGCATGCCTGTAATCCTAGCTACTCGGGAGGCTGAGGCAGGAGAATCACTTGAACCCAGGAAGTGGAGGTTGCAGTGAGCTGAGATCGAGCCATTGCACCAGCCTGGGCAATAAAAGTGAAACTCTGTCTCAAAAAAGAAAAGAAAAGAAAAGAAAAATAGAGGAAAGGCTAAAGAAGGCTAAAAAAGTGTCTTCTGTTTTCTTAGGACTTCTTTCCATAGGGATCATCTTTTGTGAAGAATGTTTGTGTCAATTTCCTGTTGAGTGTTGGCCTTTTAAAAATCCTTTTTAAAAGACACAGCAACAAGAAAGGAGAATTAACTTTCAGATTACGGACTAGACTTCCTCTCTGTTTCCAGAGAACAGGCTAATGAGCCTCTTCTGTTTGACTGTTTTGTTCATTTAGGTCTGACAGCTTTTAAAAAGTATACTCAAGGGCTCTCTGTGTGTTTCTATAGGAATCACATGTGTAAGATATATGTGTGTAAGTTCTTCTCTGCTTGGCTGGGGGGAATGCGTTTGTAGGCAGAGTGCTAGTCATGATCCCCCACAGTAAAGTAAACCTTGGGGAAAGGGTAGTGAATGGTGTGCTTTGATTGTTACTTGTCTGAGTAAGCACTTTATCAGCATGTTTGGTGTGTCTGAACTATGAGACACCTCCTTCCAGTGAATCCTACGAAACATTTTTTATCACATTAATTGGAATAATAAAAGGTTTGCTTGCTAAAACACGTCTAGTTCAAGCCACCCAGAGATCCTGACTTCTATAGTTAAAAGGGTGCTGGTGGGAGGGGAAGATGCTTTTGAGCTCACTTCTTCTATTTTGCTGTGGACTTGATGTCAAGGTATCCATGATTACAGACTCATTTGCTGGGACCTTCTCTGGTGAGGTCCTATACACTTACTTTGTAAGACTCATGCACTTTTCTTCAATAAGTCATTGGATTTGTATGCGAGCGTGAGGCCTGGCCCTCTGAGTTGTGCCTTCCATGGCTGTGACAGTGTGACACAACTCAAAATAGTTGAAGGAGTGGTTTTGCATGCACAGCTACAGGAGCAGGTGGCTGCACTGCTGAAGGGTAAGAGCGTTTGCTACCTTTGGTCCACGAAAGGCTGAGGTAAAGGGCTTAGTGATTAAAGGGCTGCTCTAGATTACATCTTGGGGTTTTTGTTTTATGTTTGAAATGCCTTGTACATCTGAGTTTCTCAGTGTAGGTGATTGGAAGGGCATGGATCGCTTTTATTTATTTTTAATTTCTTTTTTATTTTTAGTTTTTCTGGGTACATAGTATGTATACATATTTTAGGGGTACATGAGATATTTTGCTACAGGCATGTAATAAGTAACAGTAATATCAGAGTAAATGAGATATCCACCACCTTAAGCATTTGTTATTTCTTTGTGTTATGAACATTCCAATTATACTCTTTCAGTTATTTTAAAATGTGCAATAAATTCATTCTTTTTTTTTTGAGACAGAGTCTCGCTCTGTCACCCAGGCTGGAGTGCAATGGCATGATCTCAGCTCGCTGCAACCTCCGCCTCCTGGGTTCAAGTGATTCTCCTGCCTCAGCCTCCTGAATAGGGATTACAGGCGCGTTCCACCACACCTGGTTAATTTTTTGTATTTTCAGTAGAGACAGGGTTTCACCATGTTGTCCAGGCTGGTTTCAAACTCATGACCTCAACTGATCTGCCCACCTTGGCCTCCCAAAGTGCTAGGATTATAGACGTGAAGCACTGTGCCTGGCCTGATGTCATTCTTTTTTTATGGCTGAATACTACTTTGTTGTGTATATGTGCCACATTTTTTGTTATCCATTTGTCTGTTGATGCACTCTTAGGATGATTCAAAATCTTGGCTATTGTGACTAGTGCTGCAATAAACATGGGAGAGCAGATATGCGATGCCTTTATATCTTCCTGGAGAATACATGCGCCAAGGACAGCAAGGCTGGTTGTTGAAATTACTCTTCTGTAATTGATCTTTGAGCTGAACTTTCCACCCCTCCACTGGTCATGCTTGTACGGGATGGAGAGAAATATGCTATTTCTATGCAGGCATAAGAATCACAATCCTGGCTCCGCCCCACCAAGCCTCACTTCCGGGCACGAGCAAAAAAAAAAAAGAAACACAATCCTGAGAAGTTCCCATTTTTTTCTTAAACTAATGGAGGGCATGGGGAAGTAATTGAGGTTTCTATATAAGAAGGCAGAAAGATTGGAGAGTTTTTGTAAACATAAAGTTGTTACAGCAAAGGGGTCCCCATCCAGACCCTTAGAGAGGGTTCTTGGATCTCATGAAAGAGTTCAGGGCGAGTCCATAGAGTGAAGTGAAAGCAAGTTTATTAAGAAAGTGAAGGAATAAAAGAGTGAGTACTCCATAGACACAGGGCTGCTGGTTGCCCATTTTTATGGTTATTTCTTGATTATATGCTAAATAAGGGGTGGCTTATTTTACCCAGTTCCTATTCAAGATGGAGTTGCTCTGGTTCACAGGCCTCTGACAAAGGGACCCAGGGCTTATTCCACAGAGGAGTGATAAATCTATTTGCATGGATTCTTTTTTTATATATCTGAATTATTTTATTTTATATATTTTTTAAGACAGGGTTTTGCTGTTGTCCAGGCTAGAGTGCAGTGGTATGATCATGGCTGATTGAAGCCTTAACCTCCTGGGCACACGTGATCCTCCTACCTTGTCCTCTTGAGAAACAGGAGCTACAGGTGTGCTCCACCCTGCTCTGCTAATTTTTAAATTTTTAAATAGAGATGGAGTTTTGCTTTGTTGTCCAAGGTGGTCTTGAACTCCTGACATCAAGCAGTCCTCCTGCATTGGCCTCCCAAATTGCTGGGATTACGGGTATGAGCCACTGGCCCAGCCTATTTGCATGATTCTTACTTGTGCTAAGTTTATATTTTGATAAGTAAGCGTGCTGGAAGAGAGAAGATAAGAGAGGAAGATGAGGAGGAGAGTGAGTACTTTTTAAAGACATTTCAGAGGTCAGGAAGTGCAGTCTGGTACTGGAGTAAATTTGCTTATGCATAGTTGCCTTGCCTATGAATGGGAGGAGGCAGAAGTGGTGGGTGCACTCAGGGACTTAAATGAAATAGGATGTGAGTTTTTCTTTGTTAAAGTCACTCCATCTATACAGGGAGCCCTACAAGGACATCTAAGAATTCAGCTGAGCCAGATAAGTTGCAGCAGTCAGCTACAAACAAGGGTCAGCAAACTTTGAGAAGTGGCAAATTTAGTTTTTGTTTGCTAGCACTAAGTACATTTTATTGTGTAGCAATTACAACTGTCAGTTCTAGGCAAAAGTTTCCTGAGTACCTATTACTCTTTGGAGTTTTAGACCCACGTATCTATATGTTTTCTGTTTTCTGTGAGTAGATGTTCTGTCAAGATCTCAAATTTTCTTTCTTTCTTTTTTTCTTCTTTTTTTTTTTGATGGAGTTTCACTTTTGTTGCCCAGGCTGGAGTGCAATGGTGCGATCTCACAACAACCTCCGCCTCCCGGGTTCAAGTGATTCTCCTGCCTCAACCTCCCGAGTAGCTGGGATTATAGGCGCCCAGCACCACATCCGCCTAATTTTTACTTTTTATTTTTTATTTTTTTGTATTTTTAGTAGAGACAGAGTTTCGCCATGTTGGCCAGGCCAGTTTCGAACTCCTGATCTCAAGTGATCCACCTGCCTCAGCCTCCAAAAGTGCTGGGATTACAGGTGTTAGCCACCCTATCCTGCCAAGATCTCCAGTTTTCTTAGTTGCAAGCTCAGCTTCTGTTCTTCCTTAAACCTGCTTCTCTTTCTAGATCTTAATATTGAAATGTTGGGGCCATTTTCCAGCTGCCCAAACTAAAAACCCTTATTGTGTTCAGCCTCTTCCTGTTGCCTCCTGTAACTGGTTGTCAGGTCTTTTCATCCTCTCTAATTGAGTGCTGTCCTTAGAGATTTTTGGAAAACATCAGTCTCTAGATTTGCACTCTTCAATGTTGCCTTAAACCACGCTTTCCTCTCACATGAGGTCTATTTCATTGCCCTCTAGTTGGTCTCTCTGTCTTTATAAGCTTCAGCACAAAAATCTACTTGAATACTCTTAACAGAACATTAGACAAAACGTCTTACCTTCCCTAATCTATAGCCTGTCTCCCCATTGCCAATAGGATATCATAGACATATCTTACTTCACACGTATACAGTCTTCCTCTCTCTTGCTCCCTGGATTTCTTTTTAAACCCCATTTCTAGCTGCATACCATCTCCAGCCAAACCAGGTAACTACTTGTATGCCTAGAACGTACCATGATGCTCCCCTTTCTCCTCCAATTGTCTTTCTCTATAATGTTCCCTACTCACTCCCCCTCCAAATTCTTTTTTTTTCACTTCAAGACCCATCTCCAAAATCCTGTCTTCACTGAAGCCTTCTTTAATTCTTTTAGTCAGAGTCAATTTCTTGCAACATTAAAATGATACAGCATCTTGCTTTTTTTTTCTAGGTTATTTATAACACTCAGTATAGCACAACTAGTTATACGACAGAGTTCAGAGTTCCAAGACACATTTTGATATTTAATCCTACAAATAGATGATATATTCCTTGTGGGCAGTTAGTTGATAAACTCACAGGTATATTCAGTTGAGCACCATTTGTTTAGGTTTTGCCAACTGAACTGGTGTTCTCCGTGCAAGAAATAGAGTTAGCTCTGGTTTGTTGTCAATGCAGCAGCCAGTCCTGAGTCAGCACGTATGTGATTTAATTAAAAGGTTATAAAACATGGATGTGAAGCTGTAATAAATAAGCTAATTCTATTTTTTAGTATTTTTTTCCCCCTCTGGCTTTCTTGAACTTTTATTGCAGAAGTTAGTAAAGATTGGTGTATATTTTTGGTCCCCTTCTTTGCTAGTTTCCTAGTAAAGCTGTTACTTAGAAGGAAATAATCTTTTTTTTCCCTTGTAACCATTGTGAAAACGTTTCTCCTTACAATGGTAAATGGGTACATGTTGTCCACAGCATGATTTATATTTATATAGTTCTAAATTTCTTTCAGCATTAGAGCAACGTTCTTTTTTTTTTATTTTTTATTTTTTGAGACAGGATCTCACTCTGTTGCCCAGACTGGAGTACAGTGGCGCCATCTCGCCTCACTGCAGTCTCTGCCTCCCAGGCTCAAGGGATTCTCTTGTCTCAGGCTCCGAGTAGCTGGGATTATAGGCGTGTGCCACTATTGCCTGGCTAATTTTTGTATTTTTAGTAGAGACAAGGTTTCAGCATGTTGGCCAGGCTGGTCTCGAACTCCTGACCTGAAATGATCCACCTGGCTCTGCCTCCCAAAGTGCTGGGTTTACAGTCATGAGCCACTGCACCTGACCCTAAAACAAAGTTCTTACATTACCTGGCAGAAGATTACTAGTAGATACTTTGCTAGAGACTTCTTCATTGCCTTAGAGATTAACCCAAATGCCAAGGGACTGAATGTTTTGGGTGATTGTTTGAGAATAGGGCCTTCTTTTGGGAGTGACAACAAAATATGGTATAGCTTCTGGGGAGAAGTTGCCTTTTGAGACCAAAGGCAGGGCAGAACCACCCAGGGGTCAAGAACGTAAACTCAGTCATGTTTTCTCACTTGCTAGGCAGTGACTTGGGGAAATCCCCTATTTCCTCTGAACTACCACTGCCCCTCTGATGAAATTAGATGTTGTGAGGGTGAAATGAGCTGATGTGTATAAAGAATTAAAGCACAGTACCTGTTACCTAGTAAATAATAAATGGCAGTGATTGTTATTGTAACATTCATAACAATAACAACAATCGGAATGGTAGGAAAGCCAGGTGAAACTGACTGATTCTTGCCTTTGTTTTGAGTTAGCCAGATGACCACACAGAAGGATTTGGTCACAGTAGAGGTAATGAGCCCCAAGCATACTTTATTTTATGAAATTATTGAAAAAGGAAAACTCTATTGATTATAGTTGATATTATTGCTAAGTCTGCAAGATGATATGAGAATGTAGTTTTTTTATAGTATTAAGTGGCTCATTGGGAAAATGCATGAAAATCTCCCCTTTTGCAAGTTTCGGTCTCAGACAAATCAAATTAAAACAATGCTATAAGGTAGGCGGGGAACATAGGGACCCACACATTTGGTAATACTGGCCTCAGACTTAAGTGGCTGAATGAACACCTCTGACAATGAAACATTTTCATTAACTGTGTTATATATAACATCCCTCAGCTGGTCATGTTGATGTGTGGTATCCTTTGTGAGGTAGGCAATGACATTATCAACAAGACAGAAGCAGTGATAAGTCAATCAGTCATAACACTTATATCTAAGGGACCACCACACTGCTGTCTGTGAGTCAGGCATATGCATTGTTTAAGGTGAATAGAACGAGGACTTTATTCTGTCTCCAATTGTCAGAGGAACCCAGTTAGTCTTGAGAGCATGCTATCTCTTGGCTGCTAGGGCTTCCATTGTTGTGTGATAGGCACCCATGTGAATGTTTATAGCAGTACCTTGATTGGTGATAGTGAGCTATGACAAATGGGTACCTGCTAAGTTACAGTGTTTACTATCCCAGCAACCTAGGATATAAGGTTTTGCCTAGGGTTGATGGAATGATGAACGGAGGCCCCTATCCAGCATACACCAACTATCCTGCATAATTTGGGAAAGAGAAGATGGTTGATATAGCAAAGGGATGGTAAAGAAGAGACCTCCAGGAGCAGAGTACTTGCTTGTGAAATATTTTCCTGAAGAATCTTTTTTTTTTTTTCCTAAAGAATCTTACTTTTTGAGACAGAGTTTCACTCTTGTTGTCCATGTTGGAGTGCAATGGCGCGATCTCAGCTCATTGCAACCTCCGTCTCTCGGATTCAAGCGATTCTCCTGTCTCAGCCTCCTGAGTAGCTGGGATTACAGGTGCCTGCCACTATGCCTGGCTAATTTTTGGTATTTTTAGTAGAGACGGGGTTTCACCATGTTGGCCAGGCTGGTCTCGAACTCCTGACCTCAGGTGATCTGCCTACCTCGGCCTCCCAAAGTGCTGGGATTACAGGTGTGAGCCACTGCACCAGGCTAAACATTTTTTTAGAGACAGGATCTTGTTCTGTCTCCCAGGCTGGAGTGCAGTGGCACAATTGCAGCTCACTGCAGCCTCAAACTTGTGGACTAATCCTGGGAAGAATCTTAATTAAAAAGACAAATTTTAGAATTTAGGAGTTTGTCAGAATGAGATCAGAAGAAAAAAAATTTTTAAATGCCCCCAAATTTCAGTAATTTATAGTATTCCAAAATGAGTTTTCTATAGAATCATAATTATCAACTGTACTACAATTCTTTAGGATAATATGATAATAGATACAGTTTATTCAATATGAACCCAAATATTTAACTATATTATAATTTTTGTTGAGATACTGGTTTTTTTAGTATCCTAAGTTAAAAATACCTTCATAATAAATTATCTTCTTGAGCTGTGAGATATCAGTAGAATGTAAGGTGTGTTGTGCAGACAGGCCAGAGCTCCATCCCTACAAGGAAATAGGGCAGTGGCTTCCTGTTTCCCTGCTTTTGTGAAAGGAAAGTCTTAGGCAGGTCAAATTACTCAACCCTAGAAGTTTTTTTAGTTCATCACACGGGGTTATCTTTTCACATTTAACAGAGTTAAAGTGGAAAAAGGATTTTTGGTGGAATTTTCATTTTTATGCAGTCTTTTTAGTTTCTGAAAAAGTTAAAGCATAATTTTTAAGTCCTCAACAAAACTTTAGAAAATTTCATTATCAGTCCAGTTGTGGAAAATGAGAGGAAAGGTAAGAGCTAAGACAATGCAGAACTTTAGAAATATTCACTGGAGTCGTGGCTCATGTTTGTAATCTTAGCACTTTGGGAAGCCAAGGAAGGAGATTGCTTGGGCAACATAGCGAGACCTTGTCTTTCCAGGAAAAAAGAAAAGAAAGAAAGAAAGATTAGCCATGCATGGTGGCGTGCATTGGCAGTATCAGCTACTTAGGAGAATCGCTTGTCCAGGAGTTCGAGTTTACAGTTAGCTATTGTTGAGCCACCACACTCTGACCTGGGTGACAGAGCTGGACTCTTGTCTCTAAAAAAAGAGAGAAGAAAATATAAATACAATGAGCACAAATATACAGTGAGTGCTTGATCTGGAGAGTTTTCTCTTAAAATTTTGGTGTCATGCAAGTCTGGCCAGAAGAAAACTTTTCTCTTTTTTTGTTAAGTTCCCCTAACAAAAGAAATTACAGCGGGTTAAATTGGTCAGTTTGTGAAAGCATTAAGGCATGGTATTCTCTGACTTCTCATCTGTAAAGTATACTCTTTTTTTTTTTTTGAGACGAAGTCTAGCTGTGTCACCCAGGCTGGAGTGCAGTGCGATCTCAGCTCACTGCAACCTCCACGTCTCAGGTTCAAGTGATTCTCCTGCCTCAGCCTCCTGAATAGCTGGGATTACAGGCACCTGCCACCACGGCCTCCCACAGTGCTAGCATTACAAGCGTGAGCTACTGTGCCTGGTCGACTCAATGATAGAAATATAACTGTGCTGGCTTTTGGTTCTAGTGAAAACGTCATTAGAAAGGGAAAAATTTGGGAAGGCACTTGTACCACAATTTGAATTAAACACTTGCCAAAGAACCTGAAGCAATCTGATGTTTATTGTCTGGTTCTACTGGTTCTCCTTGAGGAGAGAATTAGGTGTTGAACAAATTTGCAAGTATAGCATGCAGTTTTGTCAAATACCCAATGACATTTCTTTTCACAGTTCTCTTGACTTTATACTATTTAAATATCCTCAGTTGTCTCTTCATTTGCTTTTCTTTCTTTAATTCCTGTCAGATCAGAAAGTCACTTTTACATAATCACTCCCCTTGTCTAGACTTTTTTGGCTATTTCTTTTGAGTTGCCGTATACACATTGCTATGTTAGTAATTTCCTTATTTTATGTTTTCTTTTCTAGTTTAACATAGTTTCGTAATTTACACAGTGTCTTTTTATTATTGGGATAGTTATGCAATAACCATCCCAATTAACTTCTTTTTGTTTCTTTGTAGGCTAAGAAATGGCATTTCAAAAGGCAGTGAAAGGGACGATTCTTGTTGGAGGAGGTGCTCTTGCAACTGTTTTAGGACTTTCTCAGTTTGCTCATTACAGAAGGAAACAAGTAAGTAACTGTACTTGTGTTGATTACAGTATGCAACCTAAATCTGCTAAAGAACTGTCTATGGGAAGTGTGTGCACTAACGGTTTTGTTTAGAAATTACTTGTGAAGTTTCTCAGTTTGATCTGAAACTAATTTAGAACATTGCCTTAATGATCCTGGAGAACTGTGTGTATCTCCTTTTTTAAAAAGTGAATTTCTTTTTCAGGAAGCATTATTTAGCCTCTGTTTTGGCTCTTTGGTTTTTAAAAGACTGCTTCATTTATGAGTGCCAGCGTTTCTTCATTTAGACTTTCCTTGTCTAATTCATCGAAATGTCTGGATACCTTCTATGTTCCTGCCAAAAGTTTGTCTTATTAGAAGGCAGGCAGCTGAGAAAGGAAATGGAAAAGAAAAGGCCCAGCTGAATCCTGGTTTTATTTCTTCAAGGTTTAGTTACTTAATGAAGTATTACTTTGTATTATATAAAAATTTTAATGGAGGAAAGCCATGAAAATGAGATTGATATGAAGTTTCCAAATATTATAAAGTGTTCAGTTTATTTTCTTTTTTTTTTCTTTGCATTACAACTGTGACTTCCCATAGTTCAAATTGATGTCAGGAAGTAACTTTGCTGAATGGCTTTGTTCTTTTCAGGCTTGAAAGGCTGGCAGCCACCTTAGTAGTTAGTATCAGTTTCTTGTTCCCCCTCTCCCATGTCATTAGGACATTTTGTGATACCAGCTGTGTAGTGCATTTCTTTTTCAAAGATGAAGGTGAAGGAATTTTGTAAACCATTTGTAACTGAGTGATTCATTTTATGCATTTTTGTGGTTGCCTTTAAGCCATGGTTTGTCTTATACTTCTTGTTTCTGTTTCTTTGTGGTACAAGGTGGTGGAGGCAGGCACATTGCTTGCAATCCCGTATCCTGAATGAGGATCACTTTAAAAACACATATTAGGGCAGGTTCACTGGCTCAAACCTGTAATCCCAGTACTTTGGGAGGCCAAGGCAGTTGGAGACGAGCCTGGGCAATATGGTGAAACCCTTTCTCTACAAAAAATAAAAAAGTTAGCTGGTCATGGTGGTATACACCTGTAGTCCCAGCTACTCTGGAGGCTGAGGTAGGAGGATTGCTTGAGCCTGGAAGGTGGAGGCTGCAGTGAGCTGAGATCGTGCCACTGCACTTCAGCCTGGGTGGCAAAGTGAGACCCTGTCTCAATCAATCAATTAGTAAAATAAATAAATACAAACACATATTAGGAAGAATTAGTATGCTGGCTTATCATTAAAAAACCCAACGAGCCAATTTTATGTGATTCCTGCTAAAGATGGGTGATATCAAATAGTCTTTTAATTAATATTAGTCTTTCTTTTGCATTCTGAACTGTGAAGACATCACTCTTAATGCATGTATGTTGCAGGTTTTATTTTTTTAATTGACACATAAGCATTATACATATTTATCAGGTTCGTTGTGGAGTTTTGATGCATACAATAGTATTATTAATTCACTGACTTGGTATTGAAACTCTTCCTCATCCATTGATTATGCTTGAGGTACTGTTTCTTTTAAAAGATTGCCTTAGTTCCTTAAAAGCAAGTGTGAAAAGATGTTGCTTCTGCTGAGGCTATTTCAGAAGTGCACTTCTGTTTGGGACATGGGCGTTAAGGGATTAGATTACTTCTGCCATCTTTACTGGTGCTATCTGAAACGATACTGAAAAATGCCAGTGCCAAAGGTCACGATATCTAATATGATGAGTTGTTGCTAAATTTATACATGGTTTATGCCTTTTAACCACAGTAAGCATATTCTACTTCACAGTTTATATTTGTACCTAGGTAACACTGTTTCATCTATATTTTTGGTTTGATTTCTCTCTAATAATTGATCTTACAGAATAGAATAAATAGAAGAGACTTTGCCCCCAAGCAGTCAAGTTATAGGTGGATTTTATTCAGTAAAATTAAGGCAAAATGAAGACCTATTGATTCCTGGGACATTTTGTCATTTTATCTTTCCTAAGTTAGACATCCTGACTACCCTGTTAGCCAAATGAAATTGATACCAGCAGCTTGAAGTCATTTATAATTTTAACTTGACAAGTTCTGTTGAAAAAAATTACTACAGGCATATGCAATCAGTAAGTTGCATAAGAAATCCAACTATGTGCATTTCTTTTCTGCTGATTCCTGTCCCTTTAGATACTGCCATTAGCATGTATTTGTGGGGGTAGCAGGTGTGATGTAGCCATAGGTACTGGCAAAAATAAATAAAAAATAAAAGCAGGAATGAGAAGAGGAAACAACGTATTCCAGCCATTGACATAAAATGACCACAGGCCTCCATTAACTCAGCTGTCCTCTCTCAGAAAATATCTGCCAATCAGAACCGTTCTAGGGGGGGAGTTTTTCTGACTTCAGTAGTCAAGAAAAGTCTTCCCTTTGAGACACATTGATTGGCTACATTCTTGTTTGTAGAAGCTGAGGCCTTAAATGTGACTAGGTATGCTCCATTTTTCTGCAGAGTGATGCTTAAAGTATTGGCTTGTTACAGGTTGTTTACCTACTGTATTTTTATATTTCTTCTAGTTTTCTAAGAAGATCCCAACTAATAAACTGCCTTTTAGTGAGAATAAGTTAGTTTTGAGACTCCAAGATCCTGATGTCCTGGAGAGCCACCTGTTGACTTTGGTTCTGGCACATTTTGCTATGTTCTCCCATGCTCTGTCTTCTTGGCCCCTGCTCTGTGCCCATTTGGTACTCCCAGGACAGAGCTTCTGGGGCTCCCAGGACAAAACTACTTCCCTGAAATGCAGGCAGGGCCTATATTCTAAATACAAATGGATTGAATGTAAAAGTTGGTACATTGTTAAAACATGTTTGGTGATGAGATAGTGCTATGAGTGTTTAGGTGCCAGGTCAGCTCTTGAAAACCTTTGAATCAGTTCTATAGTTAAATTACCTTATACTTGCAAAGAAAACTGTTGTATATACTTCAAACAATTAATTAAACATAAGACAGATTAAAATTGAATAAGTTGTGATTTAACTTACCTTTAATGCAGTTGCTTGAATCAGAGCCACTGTAGGTGGTAGAATAAAGGCCTCCATGGAGACCGGTGTTTCTGGGAGCAGGTTAGGGGTTAGAGGTGGTAGCAGTTATGCTTTTGTCTCACTTTACTTCATAGTATATAGCTTTTCTTCCTACAAGCATATTGTTAACACTGCTGTTACTTATGTTTATGAATGATGAACAGTGCCCGCTGTTGAGCCAAGTGAATTCTAGATGTTTATTATTTTTATTTTCTAAGGAAAACAGGTCAGATTTAGAAGAGATAGAGGACTGTGAGGGTCGTTATAACCTAAGGAGAGGGCAATTATTATTGTTGTTTTGGAGCTGGGCAGCCTAAATCTTCAATTCCAACAGGAGGTTGATGAGGAAAGGAGATGAAGGTTGGCTGACTTCTTTTGCTTGTGTCCACCTGCAGGGAAGGAGGTTTGTGGCCACAGATAATATCCACATTCCAGGCCTTCCTCAGTTATGCATCTAAGGGCTTTTAGGGTGGTTTTAGAGTGGCTTCCTCTTCATTTCCTTGTCTTCCTTTCTTTATTTTCCACCCATAGCATGTGACAGTTTCCACAAAGGCAGCTTGAGTTTTTCTCTCCCCAGACCAGCCGTATGCCGAGGAACAGGCGTCTGAGTACTGGGAGATAAGCATTTTACCATTCAATGAAACCAACCCCACTGCAGATGGAACAAGCAGACACCTCTGTGGTGGTGTGGAGATTTTTTAGAGCAAGTTGATTGCGATTCACTATTTAGTATAGGTTGGTTTAATAATAAACTTTTAGTTGGATGAAACTTGGAGGTCGTCTTATCCAGTCTAAGGTCTAGTGAAAGGGAAGTACCACTTCATAGAGGAGTCTTCTTTTTCTAATTCCAGGCTGGTGGGAGAATGGAGTAGATGAACAGGGAAATTTAAATTAGGAAGAGGGGCCATGGAGTACTTTTAAACAAGTAAAGCTTCTTAGCCACAGAAGTAGACAGCATTAAAGTCAGAGTTGCATGAGGAGTCCTCAGGAAGATGGGAAGGCCTGGATGGGAGTGGCCAGGGAGAATGAAACAAGAATAGGGTGTGAAAGAGTACAGGGATTGAACATAGGGCTACCCTAGTCTTTTCTCTTTTCATTATAGTTCAATGGCACTGTTTAAAACTTTTTTTTAAGTTAACATTTATTTCATACCTTCCAGGTCCTAACTGGAAAAATTGATGGATGATGTGGGCTTTTTTTTTAACCCCAGTTATGTGGTTGATATGACAAAAATCTATTTGGGTCAGAAGGGTGGTCTTTCTCACATAACACATTCTACGTTCCTTCCATGACCTGGTCTGAAGGTGTGGTGGCTTTGTGAGCTGAGGTAAAGACCTGAGAACCACTGAGAGCTTTCTCAAAGCCCGGATGTGAAAATTTTTTTGCCACCCCCCCCACCCCACCCCTGCACCATAAATAGACAGGGAGTGGGCTTCAGAAAACGGAAATCAAGATCTTTTTTTTTTTTTTGAGACAGAGTTTCGTTTTTGTTGCCCAGGCTGGAGTGCAGTGGCGTGATCTCAGCGCATTGCAATCTCCACCTCCCCGGTTCAAGCGATTCTCCTGCCTCAGCTTCCCAAGTAGCTGGGATTACAGGCGCCCTGATTCTAAGATGATCATTCCTCCCAAGATCTCTTTTTTAAAATTTTTTTTAGACAGAGTCTCACTCTGTCACCAGGCGCTAGGCTAGAGTGCAGTGGCGTGACCTCGGCTCACTGCAACCTCCGCCTCCTGGGTTGAAGCAATTCTCCTGCCTCAGCCTCCCGAGTAGCTGGGACTACAGGCACGCGTCACCACACCCAGCTACTTTTTTTGTATTTTTAGTAGAGACGGGGTTTCACCATGTTGGCCAGGATGGTCTCGATCTCTTGACCTCGTGATCCACTCGCCTCGGCCTCCCAAAGTGCTGGGATTACAGGCGTGAGCCACTGCACCCGACCAAGATCTCTTTTTAATGGGAGGAATGATCTTAGAATCAGGGAAGTGAGAAATTCTCACTGATGCCATTCATAGGCAACAGAACAAAAAGGCCAAGAGCGTGATCTTTAGAGCAGTCTCTGCAGACTGCCTGCATCCAACACCTAGCAGTGCTTTTCTTTTTTTAGATATGCTTCCTTACCTTTATTTATTTACATGTTTATCCCTTTATTTTTATTCGACATGTCATAATTGTACATATTTACGAAATGCAGAATGATATTTCTGTGCCTATATACAACGTGTAGTGATCAAATCAGGGTAATTAGCATATCCATCACCTCGAACATTGATCATTTCTTTGTGTTGTGAACATTAAAAATCCTCCCTTCTAGCTGTTTGAAAATATACACTAAATTATTGTTAACCATATTCAGCCTATAGTGTTGCAAAGCCCTAGAACTTATTCCATCTAGCTGTAACTTTGTGTGCATTCACCAGCCTCTCCGTGTCTTCCCTGTCCTCTCCCATTTCCAGCTTTTAACACCTACATTGCTACTCTCTATTTCTGTGAGTTCAATTTATTTTAGCTCCTAGATGTGAGTGAGAACATGCAGTATTTATCTTTCTGTGCCTGACATATTTCACTTAACATAATGTCCTCCAGGCTCATCATGTTGTTGCAAATGACAGGATTTCATTCTTTTTTTTTTTTTTTTTTTTTTTTGTTTTAAATAGCGATGGGGACTCGCCATGTTGCTTAGGCTGGTCTTGATCTCCTGAGCTCAAGCTCACCCACCTCGGCCTCCCAAAGTGCAGGGATCACAGACGTGAGCCATCGTGCACAGCCTATTTCATTCTTTTTAGTGACTGAATAGTATTCCATCATGTGTATATACACCACATTTTCTTTATCCAGTCATCCGTTGATGGACATTTAGGTTGATTCCATATCTTGTCTATTGTGAACAGCTAGTTCTATGTCTTAATAGCTAAGTGACTCTGGATGATTTTCTTAAATTCTCTCAGCCTCATTTCCTCCCTTCTATAAAATAAGGATAAAAGTGATAATTCCTGCATAGATTTGTTAAAAAGCAGTGAAGCCTGGGAGAGTTCCCCGGAACATAGGAAGGTTTCAAAAAATATTACCCCTTATGAGATTCCCATTTATCGGGATTCTGTGGTGAAACATTTTTTAAAAACAGGCAATAGTAGGGAAAAAAGCTCTAACTTTTGGCGGGAGATAAATCTGAATTTTCATGTATCATTTTAGCTTGAAATGGAATGCAGTTAAACTTATTTCTTCTTTCCCAAAGTCAGTGATGTTAGAGGATGTGATATCTTAATAGCTATTGACGACAGATTTGCAAAATAGCCTCTCACTTTGTAAGAGACATCAATTCTCTGTGCCTGTGAGTGGCGTAGGAAATACTGTAGTGCACTCTGTATATGTGTTATTATGAAAAAAAAAAAAAACAACTCTCGTAACAGTGAAGTGTTAGGTCAGCTGAAATACAGGTAAGCCCATACTACCTTTGTTAGTGTCAGCAAAACCCAGGAGGAAAAATATTTATGCTAATGAGAGGCAAAGTGATGCATGGATAACTAAAATCAGCAGGGATTTTGAAAACATTGTTTGAACTTGTAATTTCAGTCTCTCCCCTCTCCATACCTTATTTATAAGCGTTCTAATAAAGCAGTGCTTTTTGATTAGTAGTACCAATGACTCAAAAGTTTTAAAGTCAATAAGAAAAGGTAAGATTGGACAAGAAGCAAAAAAAAGAATGATCAACTCTAGTCAAAATAAGATCTGCTTTAGGATGTATTTGAATAAAACCCAAATAAGGCAACATTTAGCTTCCTGAATGTGTCTGTTATATGAGTGTGGCTGGGTTTTGGTGAACTTGTTGTTGTGTGTAGGTTATAAAAATCGTCAGAATTCCGATTTTTTCATGCAGTAAGGATAATGTCACTTTACTCACAGGCTTTTTTCTCTGCCAAATAAGTCAATACATACAAATCAGTGATCTCAGTACCTGGCAATAGCAGGTCTTTCTTTAGTATCTGTTATATTTCTTCCCCTTCCCCTGAGGTAGGATATGAGCATTTGAAATTAGACCTAGCCTTGTTAGGCATAATAAGAAACCTATAACAAAAGATTTTTAGAAAATAGCTGAGGCTGGGCACGGTGGCTCATGCCTGTAATCCCAGCACTTTGGGAGGCCGAGGTGGGCGGATGATAAGGTCATGAGTTCGAGACCAGCCTGGCCAATATGGTGAAACCCCAACTCTACTAAAAATACAAAAATTAGCTGGACGTGCTGGTGGGCGCCTGAAGTCCCAGCTACTCAGGAGGCTGAGGCAGGAGAATTGCTTGAACCCGGGAGGCAGAGGTTGCAATGAGTCAAGATCACGCCACTGCACTCCAACCTGGTGACAGAAGGACACTGCGTCTCAAAAAAAAAAAAAAAAAAAAGCTGAATTTTTGGTTGGCACACTTTTGCTTATATTGATGACTAGACAGATAAACTGGTAGAAGGTAGAGAAACTTGAAGTTCAAATGAGTATTGATTGAAGAGAAATCAAAATTATAAGCATAGTGTATTTAAGACATGATGTCAGTTAAGAAACAATTTAGGTCGGGCACAGTGGCTCATGCCTGTAATCCCAGCACTTTGGGAGGCCGAGGCGGGTGGATTACCTGAGGTCAACAGTTCGAGACCAGTCTGACCAACATGGTGAAACCCCGTCTCAAAAAAAAAAAAAAAGAAACAATTTAATCTTGTGGCATCTGCAGGAAAAAAGAAAATAAAGAAACAATTTAAATTACAGAAATTCCACTTAAGCATTGCTTCTCAGCAGTTTCTTTATTTGAATATAATAATTTGTTTATCTTTTGAACACCCTTAACATCTTCAAGAATTTAACCTCGGCTGGACATGGTGGCTCACGCCTGTAATCCCAGCACTTTGGGAGGTCGAGTCAGGTGGATCATGAGGTCAGGAGTTCAAGACCAGCCTGGCCAATATGGTGAAACCCCATCTCTACTAAAAATACAAAAATTAGCTGGGCATGGTGGTGGGTGCCTGTAGTCCCAGCTACTCAGGAGGCTGAGGCAGGAGAATTGCTTGAACCTGGGAGGCAGAGGTTGTAGTGAGTCAAGATCACACCACTGCACTCCGGCCTGGTGACAGAACGAGACTCCATCTCAAAAAGAAAAAAAGAAATCTAACCTCAATTAGAAACATTCTTCAGGTTCTTGAACTAAGGAGGATCTGTAGGTTTCAAATCAGTATAACTCTTCCTGAGCGTGTATGTAGCTGAAACTATCATGCGACACATTTGCTTTCCTTTTCTTCCTTTTTTTTTTTTTTTTTAATTTTGTAAGTCAATTCAGGCTACTAGACTTGCTTGCTTGTTCTCCCTGAGTAAATAATATTACATCTCCACAGGCCTTTTGCATAGGTTTGTAAGTAATCTTTCCCCTTCATTTTTTTTTGAGATGGAGTCTTGCTCTATCACCCAGCCTGGAGTGCAGTTGGCACGATCTCAGCATATTGCAATGTCTACCTCCCAGGTTCAAGCACTTCTCCCTGCCTCAACCTCCCGAGTAGCTGAGATTACAGGCGCCCGCCACCACACTTGGCTAATATTTGTATTTTTTAGTAGAGAGGTTTCACCATATTGGTCAGGCAGGTCTTGAACACCTGACTTCAGGTGATCTGCCCACCTCGGCCTCTGAAAGTGCTGGGATTACAGGGGTGAGCCACTGTGCCCAGCCACAGTCTTTCTCTTTTAAAAAACCTTAGGAAGTGCTGTAAAAATGAATGTTCTCATATAGTCTTTATTATTGTTTTTCCCCCCGTACCTGTTGATGGCAGAATAATGTTGCTTTTTAAAAATTATTTTCTTGATAGCCTGGCGCGGTGCCTCATGCCTGTAATCCCAGCACTTTGGGAGGCTGAGGCAGGTGGATCACTTGAGGTCGGGAGTTTGAAATCAGCCTGGCCAACATGGTGAACACTCATCTCTACTAAAAATACAAAAATTAGCTGGGCATGGTGGTGGATGCCTATAATCACAGCTACTTGGGAGGCTGAGGCAGGAGAATCGCTTGAACCCGAGAGGCAGAGGTTGCAGTGAGCCAAGTTCACACCACTGCACTCCAGCCTGGGCAACACAGCGAGACTCCATCTCAAAAACAAACAAACAAACAATTATTTTCTTGAGCATAACTGAAACTCTGTACCCTTTGCTCAACATCTGCCCGCCCATCCCCTGCTTACCACTGTTTTACTCTCTGCTTCTATGACTTTGACTATTTTAACTCCCACCTATAAGTGACATCACACATTTGTCTTTTGGTGTCTGGCTTATTTCACTTAGCATAATGTCCTCCAGGGCATGTTGTCAGGAATGTCAGGATTTCCTTCTTCTTCTTTAAGGCTGAATAATATACCATTTTATGTATATACTACATTTCTGTTGATGAATGGCATTTAGGTTGATTTCATATCTTGGTTATTGTGATACATTCTTCATAGGCTATCTAACACTATAGTTCCCACCTAAATGTTAAAATCAACTAAAGTGGCCATTGTTGATGGTGGAAGAAGGAACTCATGGCTAAGTCATAAGCCTCTTGATGTTACTCATTTGCTTAAGGAGCCATCAGCGTTATGTCAAATGTGAAGGTAGAAATGTCTTTGCACCTTGGCTTTCTAGGGCTTGCATTTGATGATCTATCCTTTTGAGGTGTTGTCTGTATGGATTTATTTCCTAATTTTTATTTTGTAAATGATGATGCCTCATCCATCCATAGCCTATTCACTATTGTGTATGGACTGTGTGCAATGTCCATACACAACAGTTGTTTTTACAACAGAGTTGTAAATCTTGGGTTGTAAAACTAAGCACATCTCATACTTGTGTATTAGTTGAAGTAAACTAATTGGTGTAATAAACAATCCTCAGAGCTCAGTGGCTTATCCCAAATGCAACTTTATTTCTTGCTCACATTACAGTTCAATGTGGATAGGTGGGGGACCTTTTCCTGAAATTACCCAAGGACCTGTGTCTCTTTATTCTGGTGGGTCTGCCATGCTATAGGGGTCTCACCCCACTGGATCATTTCCAGTCTATTGTGTGGGAGTGTTCTCTGGAAGAAGAGAAAAAGTTTTGCTGAGGATTTAGCTGTTACATATGTGTCTTGAATTTAGTTTCTAATCTAGTTGACAAATGAGCTATGTTTCTTTTGATGAGAATTTTTATTGTTAGGGTTATGCCAAAGACTGTATCATTCATTTGCCTCTCTTATTTAGAATCCTGTGCACGGATTCCTGGAAGAACTGTTTTTCTCTTAGAAATATAGCTAAATTTGTGGGAATGTGTCTGATATCTAAAGCTTGATGAGGATTCTGAATAATCTGTATTTTAGATAAGGCCAGTTGAAACTATTCTTAACTACTCTATATGGTTAACTGTTTTTTCAGAGACATGTTTCATCAAAGCACTAAAATTATGCAGACAGAGCTGGAAATGTTCTCTGAAGAGCATCCTATCATCTTCCTTATAATTTTGGTTTTTATTTAACACTTAGCCCCCAAAGTGGGGCCATAGCAATATCTTTGAGTTATAACTCACATCAGGCCTTCGAGGAGTTTGTGATGCTATTTTGTTGCTGGCATACAAAATCAGTGAGGTTAACTGTACTTCTATAGGTCACTCAGTGAGTCAACGACTGAGCTATGATTAACGTTGACAGCTGGTGAGCTGCTAGGCTGTTGCTAACTGAGCAACATTGACATTCATTTTGATTTGACTTTGCATTTCATTTTCAACTATTTATTCATTTTAAGCCCTCTTTAAAAACTTTTTAGGGATATTGTAGACGGAGGAAACTTTCTATAAATGCTTTGGGGAGAGTCCTTTAGCCTCCCTCTCCCCCACTCCCCATCCTTCAGCTTAATAGTTAAATTATGTTTATGGTAGGAAAGCATCTTCTAGGTGGTTTTAGAAATAGATGACTTAAATAGAAGTTAGGCAATTCCAATTTTACTTTATTTATTTTGTAATTGGTGATTTCAACAAAGAATTTATGAAAACTAATTATACAATAGTGAGTACCACCTAGAAAACTTATATTTGATGAAATAAGTAACAGAGAAATGATGAGTATGCATCACAAATTTGGCCAAAACGTATTTTGAACATAAGGTTAAAGTGTAGCTGAAGGCCATCTAGATTATAAAGCTTGGAACTGCCTGGTTGGCTCAGTTGGGCATCATTTTATTCACCTGAGAGGGATGAGGAAAGAGTAAACCCTCTTTCGCTTCTGGATTTACCTCCAGATGCTTTAGGCAGATCATTAAGAAAAAGTGCTGGCTGGCCAGGTGCAGTGGCTCACATCTGTAATCCCAGAACTTTGGAATGCCAAGATGGGTAGATCGCTGAGGTCAGGAGCTTGAGACCAGCTTGACCAACATGGCGAAACCTCGCCTCTACAAAAAATACAAAAATTAGGCACCTGTAGTCCCAGCTACTGGGGAGGCTGAGGCAGGAGGATCACTCAGACCCGGGAGGTGGAGGTTTTAGTGTGCTGAGATTGTACCACTGCACTCCAGCCTGGGCAACAGAGTGAGACTCCGTCTCAAAAAAAAAAAAAAAAAAAAGAAAAAAAGTTCTGTTACATAGAATTCTGGGTGACAACTTAACTGCCCAGTGTGGTCCTAGGACTTCTAATCTCACTGACTGCCATCAACAGTTCTGCATTGCTGATGCCAGAAAGGCTGGCAGATCTAGAGGCCCAAGTGACCCACATATATAGGCAAAGATGACCTAGCGGAGCTGAGGCCATGAGATTTGGAGTCAAATCTGGGATCAAATTTTGATTCTCTGAATTAGTTGCTCAAGGGATAACTAAAGGTTTCCTTACTGGTCAAAAGATTCCTCCTTCCTGTGGGAAGTTTGTGTGACACCTAAGGAGCTAACATTAGGGGTGTGAGCTGGCAGTTCTAGGCAACTAATGGTTCTATTTCTTTTTCCTTATCTATCTACTCCAATCTCAGACTTACTCTTCAGGCCTTCTGACTTTCAGTGAACTGTTACAGTTGAAAAGCAAGCACATATTCTCTGTTTTAAAAATATTTATTTGAAAACCAATAAAACCTATCTTCCAAATCTCAGCTCATGTAGTCAATTATGTTGTTAACTTATTTGAAGTACATATATTCAGACAGAGCCAAGGGGTTTTCCTCACTTATTAGCTATAGAAAGTTTGATAATTTAAGATGTTTGGATATTTTCTAATTGCTACTGAAAGAACTTCTGTGTGATTTCTCAAGGAATCACAGTCACTTAAAGTCTGGACAGTACCTTCAAGGTGAACTAGACCTTCATTTTCAGACCTACCCCACAAGGATGGGCTCCTCTTGTTTTCTCTTTTGTGGACTCCAGTGGAGATGATAGTGTACCCACTGGCAACTCTATCTATGGAGTGATCATGAATCCCTCACCGAATACGTTTGCACTGAGAAATGTTGCTTACTCTCGTGTAAGTGCAAGAAAAAATGTCAGTTTTTAGAATCACAAAGTAAGTCAGGAAGTGAATAAAGGCCATTAAAACATCTTAAGATTCACTGGGAGGAGATGCTTGTACATTTTCCTTTTAGGAATATATAAATATGGTTAGTCTTTTTTAGTGACAAAAAGCAGGAGGCAGTTTCCCTTAAATCTAATTATTCCATTGATTGAATCATATATTATGGGAGAGAGTGATGGTTGCAGGCTGAGGTGATTTGCATGAGACCCTACTTTATACTCCAATTATTACTGTACATGATTACAGGACAACCTGGTTGTTAATTGCCTGTGGTCTTTAAATATGCGCTTCTTTCAGAAATAGACACTAATTATTAAATCTTGTTTTTGGTCTCACCCGAAGTTGCAAATGTCTAGGATTTTTTTTTTTTAATTTGCAAGTCTAATGATGCACAGACATAGTAAAACTGATCTCATTCTGGATTTTCTTCAGGGTGAACATTCTCTGGAATGTAAACTATCAAAAATTGTGAACTTAGCTTTCAGTTCTGTGTAGGTTTTCATGTGAGTCTCTTGACAAAACCTGCATGTTTGCTATCAGAATGCTGAAAGAATTTTATCTTTCTAAACTGTAGATGAAAATTGTTTTACAAGTTGAAAAAAAATCTACTTCCCCCATAGTTAAATATAATAAAAATAACATCAAAGTAATATTAAATATTAGATATTCTCCAATTCCACCAAGATAAAAATTGTTTGTCTGGGAGCTGTGGTTGGAATTATGCTAGGCACAAGGCAGTTTGTTTTGTGTGTTGGGCTCTCCTCTCTTCTGGTTTCAACAGCTGAATTAGGGAATTGATCCTGAATTTGATAGAGCTGGAGTTGTTCCTGTCTTTAAGCCAAGGTTGGTGAACTCGTGCCTACAGGGGAAAGAGTGATGAGGTTCAAGTGTGAAGCCAGTGAGCAGGAATCCTGGACTAACAAGAGCACACAAGCGCTGTCTAAGGATGGCAGCTGCGACTCAGTTTTAGCAAATTTATCTCAGATAGAAATTCTGATTTATATGTGAAATACAGCAATTTAAAAATATTGGAGGTATGATTTGGTCTTTGAGAAAGTAGTGTGCTAAGCAGAGAAAACCATTCTAGTGTGACTTCTGGTTTTAGCACATGCTCTTTCCACTTCCTTTCCTGGTTTTTGTCACCCAGCTAATGCCTATTACTTTCTGTCCACTTGATTTAGCTACATGTTCCAAGAAGCCTTCTCAAGTCTGGATAAGAGGTGCCTCCTGTGGCTTTTGTAGCCTTTTCTCTATTGGTATATCCACTTTTAAACAATGTTATAATTGCTGCTTTATCTTTCTGTTTTGTTCCCTGGGCTATAGAATCCTTGAAGGCCTCCACAAAATATTGATTGGATGAATAAGTTTGAGGAATATGATGGTTGGCCCAGGGTTTCCTCAGAACATAGGGTTTTTCGGTCCCTCCCTCCCTCCCTCCCTCTCTCCCTCCCTTCCTTCCTTCCTTCCTTCCATCCTTCTCCCTTTCCCCTCCCCTCCCTTCCCCTCCCTCAACCCCCTCTCCCTGACACAGGGTTTTGGTCTCCCATGTAATATAGGGCCTGTGGCCATTCCAGGGCTTCTCCTAGAACTTCTGGATCAATCCATCAGTGAAATTTATTTCCCAAATTCCTGTGTAATCAAACTGCCCTAGAAAGGAGGGTGAACAAAGGGAGAGCAGATCTAGGAAGATTTGGAACCCAAAGCCCTCTTGTATTAAAACATGTTTTTACCTGTTTTATTCTTGCTGCTTTTCTCCTTTTTATTTCCCCTCAATCAACATATTCTAGGAAAGGTAGAGTGCAGATGTGTTTTTGTGACTCAAAACCATATGAAGCCAAAATGAGTCTTTTTCCTGTCATAATTACAAGTAGGGCCTTAGGCTGTGTTTACTGCCTCTAAAATAAACATGGTACTTAGCTTCTCAGTTGCAACACTTTCCAGCTTTTATGAAAAAAAGTATACAGAAATAAAATGTTATTTTAGAAGTAGTGTCAGAAAGTAAATAAATTACCCTTAATAGTGCTGTATATTAAACATTTTTTTTTTTTTTTTTTTTTTTTAGGGACTGTTCAGTAAAACCTTCAAAACAAAGCTACAGCAAACAAACTACTTTCTAGATTTTGGCAGCTGGTCATATCTCACTCTACGATAACTATTTAGTCTGCTTTTAAAATTTTTTCTCAAATTATATTTGGTATCAGAATGGTGTCATAGTGTCACACTTAGTCTCTGTTGCCAGGCCAGGTTCAGTGTTCAGCTCTCCCATGTACCAGCTGTGTACTTATGGACCAACTGCTTCACTTCTCTATGTCTCAGATAGTTCTGTAAAGTGAAGATCATAGTAGTACCTAACTCATATAGTTATTGTGAGGATTAAACGAGTAGAAAAAAGCAAAACCCTTAAAATAGTGTCTGACACGTAAATGCTCCTTACATAATTCACTTATTATTTTTTTGAAGTCAAGTGTATTGAGGTATAAGTTGTAGTATGAAGCACAGTAAAATTTACCCTTTATAATTTACAATTCTGTAAGTTTTGATAAGTACATGCAGTTATGTAATGAGCAGCATGATCGAGCTGTGGAACATTCCTATCATCCTCACCATTTTTCATACCCTTTGTAGTCAGTCCTTCTACCCCCATCCCCAGACACTGGCAACCACTCATCTGTTTTCAGACTCTGTACTTTTGCTTATACAGAACATGGCATAAACAGAAGCGCTGGAATCATGGAGTATATAGATTTCTGAATCTGGCTTCTTTTGCTTAGTGCAGGGATTAGGAGACTTTTCTGTAAAGAGCCAGAGTAAATGTTTTAGGCTTGCAGGCCATACAGTCTCTGTTGCAGCTATTCAGCTCTGCCATTACAGTCATGGACAACACAGAAATGATTGGATGTGGCTGTCTTCCAGTGACACTTTGTTTATAACAACAGGCAGCAGCAGCCAGATTTGGGCTGAAGACCATAATTTGCTGACCCCTGATTTAGCATATTGCATTTGAGGGTCAGTCGCGTTGCTGTGTAGCAGTAGTTTGTTCTCTTTTATTTCTGTTTATTATTCCATTGCATAGATGTGCCGAAGTTTAATTAGTCATTCACCAGGTGAAGGATGTTTAGTTTTTTTTTTTATTTTCCCAGTTTAGGACAATTATGAATAAAGCCATTGTAAATATTTGCCTGCAGGCTTCTGTGTGAGCACAGATTTTCGTTTCTTTTAGATAGCCATGTAGGAGAGGGATTGCTGGGCTGTGTGGTGTGTGTTTACCTTTACACGACACTCTTGGCCAGGCGCAGTGGCTCACGCCTATAACCCCAGCACTTTGAGAGGCCGAGGTGGGTGGATCATGAGGTCAGGAGTTCAACACCAGCCTGGTCAAGATGGTGAAACCCCATCTCTACTAAAACTACAAAAATTAGCTCAGTGTGGTGGCAGACACCTGTAATCCCAGCTACTCAGGAGGCTGAGGCAGGAGAATCTCTTGAACGCAGGTGGCAGAGGTTGCAGTGAGCTGAGGTGGCACTGCTGCACTCCAGCCTAGGTGACAGAGTGGGACTGTCTCAAAAAAAAAAAAAAAAAAAGAGAGAGAGAGATAGACACTCCCGAACTGTTTTCCAAAATAGTGGTATAATTTTGCACTTCTATAAGCAGTATAAGAGAGTTTCAATTGTGTTGCATCCTCACCAGCACTTGGTATTGCCTTCCTGCTTTTTTTTTTTTTTTTTAAACAGAGTCTGGCTCTGTCACCTAGGCTGGAGTGCAGTGGCATGAACTCTGCTCACTGCAGTCTCCTCCTCCTGGGTTCAAGCAATTTTCCTGTCTCCAAGCAATTTTCCTGTCTCAGCCTCCTGAGTAAATGTTTTAGGCTTGCAGGCCACACAGTCTCTGTTGCAACTATTCAGCTCTGCTGTTACAGTCATGGACAACACAGAAACGACTGGATGTGGCTGCCTACAGGGATGTGCCACCATACCCAGCTAATTTTTGTATTTTTAGTAGAGATGAGGTTTTACCACATTGGCCAGGCTGGTCTTGAACTTTTGATCTCAGGTGATCCCCCTACCTCGGCTTCCCAAAGTGCTGGGATTATAGGAGTGAGCCATTGCACCTCACTTTTTTTTTTTTTTTTTTTTTTTTTAAATTTTAGCCAATGTAAAAGGCCATGAAGACTCTTGGAAACCTGAGTAGAGATATATTCAGTTGGAAGCTCTTGAAGGGTTTTATACACAGAAGTGACATTGTTTGGGTTTTTAAATGATCACTCCAGTTGTAGTGTAGAAAATGATATGGAAGGAGGCTGGGTAAATGTGTGAAGGCCTTTGGGAGAATATCATGTTAGTACAGGGGGAGAGGGAAGATACCTTGATTTGAGAGGTAGCAGTGGAGATGAAGTGACTAGACGTGGAAATTTTTTAAAAGGTAGAATTCATAAACTCAGTGATTGGCCAGATACAGGACTTAGGAGAGTGGGAGCTGTCAAGGATGTTTCCACATTTCTGGCATAAGCAACTACACGTATAGTGACACCCTTACTGAGATGAGGAACATTGACAGACAAAAAGGTTTGAGGAGATAAAGTAATTGGACCAATTTTGAGATATATGTAAGACATCCAAATGGAGGTCCCAAGTAGGCAGTGTGAGATCTGGGTTCCTGAATGGTGGAACAAAATTAGAAATTATTGTGTTATAAAGGATATTTGATGATAAGGGGTACATAAGATATTCTCTCTCTCTCTCTCTCTCTCTCTCTCTCTCTCTGTCTCTCTGTTGAGTTCTTAGTGATCTGAGGAGAGTGAATTGGATTGACCTAAGAGGAAATCTGGTGTTTAATTTTGGGCAGTAGAGTGACATACAAAGTAAGCTAAGAGAGAGTGGTTCAAAGAGGCGAGAGAGAGAGAGTGAGTGAGAGAGTTAGTTGTCCCCAAGATACCCAGGTGAGTGAACAATCAGTTGTGCATTTATTGGATTTGGTAGCATAGTTGGCATTTAGTCAGTTTTGTGGTTGTTGGTAGTGGTTGGGTGTATATGAAAATTCAGATTAGAGTGAGTGTGAAGAGTAAGGAGTAAGGCAGTAGAAAACCAAGATTTACAGGTCTTTCAGGAATTTTTAGAATAGTTATTGGAGATAAATGTAAGAGGTGTTTATTATTATTAAGTCTGAGATAGGTTAGAGCTTGCTGATGAGAAGGATGAAGGAGGAGGGTGAATATAGGAGAAACAGTGTTGTCAATGGAATGAGATCCTCAGACACTAGTGATGCCTTTCAGATCTAACAAACTTGATGAAGAGGAAACTCAGTCAAGATTAATGTTCACAGTTAGCATAGAATAGGGGGCTTTTAGTATTACCAAGTTCTAATGAACTGTATCATAATATGGTCTTTAAACTTATTTCTCAAGTATTTCTCGAAAACTTACCAAGCAGAAAATGTCAGCAATTTTTTTGATGTGTGAAAACGCTCTGGCGGTTTAGTCACTTGTCAGTCTCATGTCCAAGTCCTACCCATCTGTCATGGCGCAACAAACCCTCAAATGAAAGACTCTCCCTCCCTCATCTGAGTGGTCATAGCCTGGTGTTTTTCCCCCCTGTAGTTTGGCATTTATTCTTTCTATGTACTTGTTATATATATGTGTATGTGTGTGTGTGTATATATATATATATTTATATATTTTTTTCTTTTCATTAGATGATGGAAGGCAAAGACCAAAATTGAAATATGTTATGTTCCCTGTAGTACCTACTGGTTACATTTATTTAGTTAACAAACTAAACATATATAAAGGTAAAAATGGGAACGTGGTTATTAATAGATAATTAAAAGAAGCTATATGAAAAAGAAGATTTTTGTGGTTTGATGTCAGAATCTGTAGCCTGATAATAACTTTTTGTTTTTATGAAACTTAGTAAAACATGTTTTGAAAGTTCCTAATTATATGCTACTAAAAGATCAAATTATTTAACAGAGTAATAATAGCCACAACTGTGGTGGTTACTTTGTCATTGACCAATGACTTTCAGATTATTATTCCATTCAGACTGAGGATAATCCAGCGATACAAGGAGAAATCACACGGGTTTTTAATCACCATTTTACAAGTGAATAAATCAGAGATAATAAATTAACAGTTACATTTCTGGCAACTGAGTGCTAACACCCATGCTAGGACCCTCTGACCCTAATCCAGGTTTCTTTCAATGTACCCAGTGGCTTCTAGGTTTACTTTCATAGAAATCCAATAGGCCTGATAATTAAATGCAGCTGTAAGTTGGTTTATCTTATTTGAATGAATTTTTAAAAAATCACTTATTTTGGGTGATTAGAATAAGCTCTTGGTAACACCTGAGATTACTTCCTCTTGCACAAACTTTGGCCTGTTGGCTTAGAGTTTCATATGGGGCTCCTGCAGCAGAATAGGAAAAACACCACCATCACGGATTGCAATGATGCTGTGATTTGAAGAAAAGAAAATGGAAGTCATGTGTCTGTGGAATACTAATCGAGCAGTGCTGGCCAGTACTGTTTGCTATAGTGAACAAACTTAGTATTAGCAAATTTTGGGAAAAAACAGACCCCATTCTGCCTTCTGGCAACTACTTATTTTTAAAGTCCAGTATCATTTTTAATTTAGGATGATAAGCTGCATTCTTTAAAAAATTAGAAATATGGAAGGTCATTATTTTTTAGGAGGACTATTATTGTTGAAGTTTTATAAAAACTGTAATAATGGGCTGGGTACAGTGGCTCATGCTTATAATCTCAGCACTTTGGAAGGCTGAGAGGCAGGTGGATCGCTTCATTCCAGGAGTTTGAGACCAGGCTGGGCAACATGGTGAAACTCCATCTCTGCAAAAAACAGGAAAATTAGCTAGGCATGGTGGCGCACACCTGTAGTCCCAGCTACTCTGTAGGCTGAGGTGGCAGGATCACCTGAGCCTGGGGAGGTTGAGGTTTCAGTAAGCTGTGATAGTGTCACTGCACCCCAGGCTGGGCAACAGACTGAAGCCCTGTATCAAAAAAAACAAAAAACCCCAACAAAGTGTAGTAGTATATTTATATTTTCAGAACATACAAATTTATAGATTTATACATTAATATATAAATATATACAAATATATATATTTATATATAAATATTAATATTAATATTTTATATTAAAATATTTAATATGGAAGTCTGACTAAATTTTCTGAAAAATATAATTCACATTAAACATAGCTGATTATTTAGTAACTTCTGTTAAATAAATTCTTTTTAATTGTACTGACTTAAACTTATATTCCCCCAACTCTAGAATATATTTTTGTCAGGAGAACTGAGGAATAAAGAACATATACTTTTAAAAAAGTGCAGAAAGGCATGAAGTTCTTTTTACTCCTTCGCCACTTTAAAATGTTATCTGAATGAATTTCTAGTACTGGGTAAAACATTGCCTTATATTCCCCTATAAATTGCCTTAGATAAGGTATTTGAGAATTGCTATACAGTGTTGTGAATAATTGAGCTTGGCTGTATATGAAGCTAAAATAAGCAGCTGAGATATTGAATCTGAAACCAGGTGTCCTGTGGCTAAATAGTTGTGATTTATGAAAAGAAACACAGTGAGAAATTTAAGGATTCTTTTCCCCCCAAGGCAGTTGGTCCTATAACTCTATGTGGACTGTGGACTCTCTCTAGCTCTTATATTCCTTATTTTCATTACATATCTCCTTTTAGTATATTGTAAAATTTGTTGAATTGACATTCAAATGGACAACTGTAAATGATTTGCTTTTACATCAGATGAACCTGGCCTATGTTAAAGCTGCAGACTGCATTTCCGAACCAGTTAACAGGGGAGCCTCCTTCCAGAGAAGCTCAACTACTGACTTTACAAAATACCTCTGAATTTGATATCCTTGTTATTGGAGGAGGAGCAACAGGAAGTGGCTGTGCGCTAGATGCTGTCACCAGAGGTAAGTCATTTTTTCTTTTTAAGTTCTGGGGTACATATGCAGGATGTGCAGGTTTGTTACATAGGTAAATATGTGCCATGGTGGTTTGCTGCACCTGTCAACCCATCACCTAGGTATTAAGCCCCCGAATGCCTTAGCTATTTATCCTGATGCTCTCCTACCCCCGTCCCACCCCAAAGGCCGTAGTGTGTGTTGTTCCCCGCCATGTGTCCATGTGTTCTCATTGTTCAGCTCAGAGGTAAGTCTTGATGTGGATAACACTTCATCCTTTCTCTCCAGTATAAATACGCAATGTGCACTCTATAATAGTGAGGTCATATTTCTGTTCGCGTTCCAAAATTTCCATCTTTAATGCAGCACCTTCACAGTTTTTGAAATACAGGCACTGCACAACTTTAAAATGAAATATAACTTATTTCACTTCAATGAATTTATTTAAAAAGAAAATTTTATATTCTTATGAATTTATTAATTTGATGTTTTTTAAAGTACATATTTATATTTATATACAATAAAACATTTTTATATCACGTGAAATCACATATCAGTCAATAGTAGAAAAAATTTGTTAAAATGAAGTAATTTATTAAAATAATTATCTTTGTTCTTGTGTCTCTTAAAATCATATCTTCCAGTGAAATATGGATTGCAGTTTGGAAAACTTTAGTTTATGTGAATAAATAATTGAAAATATTGCTAACCTATAGTTCTGTCTCAGTCGTTCTGTTAGTGGAAAGACATGAAAATGGAAACGTGACATGTAATGAAAGAAATTTTAATTTAGAACACCAATGCTCTTGAATATATTGTACTTAATAAAATACATGTTTGTTTTGCCTGTGAGTATTAGTGTGGAGTTTGGAGCCAGGGAAATCTGGGTACTTACTCTGGCTTAACTTCTTTAACAGATGATGTGTGTTGGGGGGGTGAGGGGCAAAGCACTTAATTTGTCTCAGGTTCCTTGTCTTTCAATTGAGGAAAAAAATACCTTCTCTGAATGATTGTTGTGAGCATTACATGTGCTAATCATGAAGAGACTTAGAACAGTGCTTGTCCCACAAAGTAGAAGCTCAGCTATATCGTATTATAGCTGCTATTACTAACATGAGTGTAAAAGACTTTCAGAACCAATTGTCCCGGAGAAGGACTCCATTGTGGTATCCTCAGATGTCTCGAATTGAGTAGGATACTGCTGCAAGGAATTTTGACTATGCATTATTTTGGTTTCTATATAAAGTTCACTATTTATTATATTTTAATACTCCATGGGAATGATTTATTAGATGGAATAATTCTTCTCAGATCAATTACATTACTACTACAGCCACTCTAGATTTAGTTACTTTATGTACCTGGTGGAATCTACTCTTAAGGAAATTAAATGAATTTAATGAGGTCTGCACACATACACACACACACACACACACACACACACACACACACACACACACATGCATGTACCCTAGATTACTGTGATTTCACAGGACTCACATTCAGGTTTTGGTCCATGCAGACCTCACAGCCTAAGTCCTTTTTGTCAACACTAAATAATGGCAAGTTCAAAATATAGGCACAGGACGTCTAATCTGTTACAAAGTTGACCCTAATTTTTATAAATTTTTCTGTCTCCTACCATGATATACAATTTGAGCCAGATTAACCTTGATACGCTAAGGACTATTGGGAAAACAGTTTGAGAATGGCTTTCCAACTATTCAATAGTTTTCAAGAACAGTTATCTTGAGAATAGTTTTCTCAAAATAACTTGGATTCAACTTTTTTCCCCCTGGAGGCCTGGGAAAAAAGGTGGAAAGAGGGGGACACATTCCCAACATAATGGGAGGTCTTATTTGGGACTACCCCTTCTAGGAATTAGAATTTACTAGCTGATGATTTTCTATATCAAAGAGGATCATTTCCCCAGTAGGATTCAGGAAAGTATATTTCTTGGTATAGCCAAGTATTTTCATGCTATGTACTAAAATATATAGCCATCCTTTTTATTTTAGTTTTATAAATATATGCTGAGTGCCTGCTGTATGCATGGGAATATGCTACGTGAGTGTACAAAGATGATTGATAGAGTTGGTGCTGTTAGGGTGCCCACAGTTCTATTCGTACTTGTTTGCACAGACCAGATTATGTGATAGAGAATATGTGAATATGGCCCTTGAAAAGGCCCAGAGCCATTATGGACACTGAAAGATGAGAGTAGTCATATCTACATAGAATGCTCACGAGTGGGAAAGTTTACTTATGCTATTTGGCATAGGTAACATTTTAATAGGCAAACATTGCTTGCTCAAAGTGTCCAGTCTGAGGAAATGTGCAGGAGGAACACGATGAAATCAGTGTGTGTGGGAGACAGCATGTGTTGTAATTTGGAGCACTGAGGCTATATATATGAGAGAACATGAGAGGAGTGGAAAGGCAGGACTGGGTCTGGTGTGCTATGAGAAAGCCTTTGGGCTTTATTGAATAGACCACTTGGAGATAGAACTTAAGGTTTGGTGATGGGGAATGGATAGACTATACTGAAATCCTGAGCATAAGCTTTCAAGAGAGGTGGAGAAAAAAGAAATAGAAAGGAGGTAACTTGATAGTGTGGTAGGTTATAAAGAAGGGAGACAGCATGTTTCAAGGGTTTTTTTTTTCCTTTTGTTCTTTTCCTTTTCTTTCTTTCTTTCTTTCTTCTTTTTTTTTTTTTTGTAAAGTTAAGAGCAATCTGAATATTTCTGTAGACTCAGGGGCAAAAAGTCAGTGCTGGGGGAGAACCTTAATATGCAAGTATTAGGTTGGTGCAGAAGTAATTGTGGCTTTTATCATTACTGTTAAATGTCATGTACCAACCTAATAGTAGAAGGCAAACATGTGAAACAAGGTCTTGTGAAAACACAAGGAAAGAGATATCAGAGATGTGTCTTGGTTTTAGCAGGAAAGTTAGAGACTTGTTTCTGAGAGACAGAAACAAGGGTAAAGATTCTAAGACATAAAGAGTTTGTGTGAGTATGAAGCACTGTTCTTAAAAAATTCAAAGTGAGATGTTCTACCTATAGGTGGGAGTAAGGAATGTCATTGCAGAGAATGTGATAGGAAATAGGAGTTTCTTCGCCATCGTTAGGAAATGTAAATTTACTATCCACATTAGACGTGTGTGTGTGTATGTGTGTGTCCTTAGGACACACACATACACACACACACACACACACGTCTAATGTGGATAGTAAATTTACACATTAGATGTGTGTAAATACAGAAAATAGGCAGTCACATAGAATCCAGAGTTGAGATTGACTGGATATCAATAATAAAAAGAGAAAACGAGACAAGAGTCTATGAACGCAGAGGAAGTTGTTTAAATGTGGGCCTGGAGCTGATAGGGGGTCATAAGAAAGTTACAAAGCCAGGCTTCCTGGAAGAGTTAAAGGTTGGGTTGCAGGACTTCAAGTGCAAAATAATAAGGCAATCATTAAGTGACTTTTATTCTTTTTCACCTTCTGAAAAGTCTCACTATGTTTGCCTTTGTGTACTGTGTATATTTGTATATATTTAAAAAAATAGACAAGGTTATATTTCTTTTTTGCAGTGTGTTTCTTTCAAATAGTAGTATATTTATATCCATCTTTACATGTATATAGTATTTCATGATTTTTAATGGCAAAATTCCATTTTATTTATTTTCATTTAATAACTTTTTGGAAAAACTCATTGCAATGATGTTCTTACTAGTTATTCCTTAGGTTGTTTTCAGGTGTTTTCTTTTTTTTTCTATTTAAAACAATACTATTTGTCAGTCAAGTTCTGAACCAGCTCTGAGAATAGAAAGACTACAAAGATGTGGCCTTGATTTCAAGAAACAACTTAACAGTTTATTACAATTTATTGAAGAAGTAAACTTTTTCTTTTGGCAGTGAAGGGCATTCAGTAGTGAGCAAGGTATTAGCTAGTATATTAACAGATGATTGTGGATGATGATAATGATGATGATTTTGAATAGATAAGAATAGATAAGAGCTTCCAGAGCCTGAAAGTTGATCAGGTTTTTCATTTTTACAGTTAGTAATAGCTAAGAAAATGATGTATTTTTAATGTATCTTGGCATATGAATTGAGGTCTTAAGATAATTGCCTGTCTTATTTTATATATGTGGAATTATGATTTATAAAAAGGATGGGCAAACCTTAGTTTGTATTTCTTTTATTATGCTGGTAGCCCTCTGGGGGTAGTGTTTATAATTAAAATTTATAAAGAGATGGCTGAAGGTAATCTATATTTATCCATTTACTATAATTCCTGATCATATCAGTGGCCCTCTGAAGTGTGAAATAATCATGGGCATTTGGTTAATGAATTGTGCATTGTTGCTGTTCATTCATGGAATTTGCTCTTTTATTATATTTGATGCTTCACTTAACAACAAATTTTGCTTTCTCTGCATTTGATATATTTTTACCAAATTATTCCTGATTGTATCCATTAATCTTTAGTCACATTTGACAAAAATAAATTACTGTGATCTTTTAAAGTTACCAGTAATAATTAGATTTTTCAGGACATCAAAGTTTTGGGGGGAACCACTAGATGTTAAAGGACTTGAACAAAAATGTTTGCACAAGCTTTTTGATAAAATACTATGCCCAAATGCAATTTTAGTAATGGATAAACAAAGACTATAGAGGAAAGACAAAAAGTCATGGAGTCTTCATAATGAACATTTATTTGCATTGTTATCATCTGCATTTTCTTGGGAGTCAATTTTCATTTTTTCATTTGGGAATATTATTTTATAAACAATATGCAGAATTCTCGTCACGTTCTCCTGCAGGTCTCTAGGATCAATAGAAATTGCTTCACTGTTTATCACCTCTGT
This sequence comes from Ateles fusciceps, assembly GCA_036589455.1. Taxonomy (NCBI): domain Eukaryota; kingdom Metazoa; phylum Chordata; class Mammalia; order Primates; family Atelidae; genus Ateles; species Ateles fusciceps. The sequence goes on along the minus strand of JAZHEH010001266.1, from coordinate 6,296,594 downwards.
GTCCCGTTCCAGGACAGAAGCACATCCTAAAAGCCCGGTTGTGGGCACTTTGCTCCCAAAGGAAGCCAGAAAGGAGAATCTGGTAAATACATTCACTCCCTCAGCTTCGTCAGGGTGTTCTCTTTAGCTTTGTATGTTCTTTTATGTGACTTTACCTGTATGTATTTGGTACTACCTAGTAAATTTTTGGTTTAAAATCTGATGTATTTGCATTCTTGGGTGGGTCTGTAGAAGATAAAATAAGATCTGATGTATAAAACTTAACCTTTTTGTCTTCAGTTCAAATTCCAGAGAAGACTGCCTCTTTCTGGAGCAAAATATTAATTGCAGTTGTCTTATTTACAAATGAACACTTTTATAAATGGCATTTAGCTAGCAATTCTTGAATTCCCACTATAATTCCTTTCAGTCTAAGGTAGTATAGCACAGTGACGAAAGACTCATATTATGCAATTAGAATGAACTTAGGTCATATCTTGGTTTCATATTTTACTACCTCTGTGACCTTCAACAAGTGGCTTAACCTTACAGAGAGCCTCAAGTTTCTCAGGCATAAATGGAGGATAATAAAAACATTCTTCTCTATAAATAAAAGTTTGGGAAAGGAAGGAGGTGTGTGCACTGCAGTGTAAATGCAGAAAAGGGAGAACCTTGGAGATCGTACATTCTGAGAATTACAGTCTCCACCCCTCCACCATGAAGGTATGAGAAAATTCCATTTCAGAAGCTAGAATTGCAGGAAGTGAAAGTTTGCTGTTTGCTGGGCGCTGCTAATTATACTAGATTGCAAGTTTCTCTTAAAATAAATCTGGAAATGTAACACAATTTTAATTAATATAATGCTTTCCTTTGGCCAGGGTCTGGGGAATCGACTTAAGAAACTGCAAAACTTTAAGTAGAGAACTATGCCTGTGAGATTTACTAGACTGATTTTGAAAAAGACTACTGATAAAGGAAGTAGAGACCTATCAAATACTCAAGTGTCTTCTAAACATGTTATAATTTAAATAGTCTGGTAAAGGAATAGAGAATCAGTCATGGAGTCTCTAAATCAGTCTATTTATCAGTTTATTTATCAGTCTTTAAATACACGAAGTTTAGAATATGGTAAAGGCAGCATTTCAAAACTGTCATCATTATATATATATACGCTTTTATATATACAAAAGTGTGTGTGTGTGTGTATGTATACATATATATTGTTTTATCATACTCCATGTGAATCAAGGATGTAACTAACACTAAAGCAGCATAAAACTATTAGAAGAAAGTATATGTGTAGTTTAAAAAATGGGGGGAAGAAAGGTTTTTTAAGTATGACAACAAAAAGCCATAAAGGAAAAGCCTGTTAAATTTGATTATATAAAAATTGAAATGTATCCATGACAAAAGATATAAAAGTAAAAACGTGAAATTTGGAAAATATTTATAAAATAGCAAACAGATAGGGTTTATCTTTTTTTGTTGTTTTCAACTTTTGTTTTGTTTTTAGAGACAGAGTCTCACTCTGTTGCCCACGCTGGAGTGCAGTGGCTCCTCATAGCTCACTGCAGACTCAACCTCCTGAGTTCAAGAGATCCTCCTACCTCACACTCCTGAGTAGCTGGGGCTAAAAGTGTGTGCCACCAGGCCTGATGAGTTTTTTTAATTTTTTGCCATGCTGGTTTAGAACTCCTGAGATCAAGTGATCCTCCCACCTTGGCCTCCCAAAGTGTTGGGATTACAGGCATGAGTCACTGTACCTGGCCATTCTAAACTTTTCTAAATCCCTTTGTTATGGTATATCTGTGATAAATAGTATATAGCTAGATTTCATTTACTTATTTTCTTTCTTTTTACACTTAATAGACTGTGTCTTTTAATTGGTGAATTGAATCCATTTACATTTATTTTGATTCCATGTGCATTTACTTTGTATTTTTTTAAGCTTTCATGTTTTTTGCTTTGCTTCTTTCCCCGTTTATACCCTTATTAGATCAGTTTTGTATCATGCTCTTTTTCCATACCTTCAACTCTGTAGGTATAGTAGTGACCATCCTTAAGTACCATCAGGGACTTTTCTTGGAACCAAAAGCCTCCTGCCTTTGGGGAGTCTTGATTTTGGGGACCTTGCAGACTAGCAGCGGAGACAAGTGGTGCTTTGGCTCTGGTGCTGGTGCCAAGGGTGTGTCTGTCTTTCTGCTTCCTGGGCCCAGAGAGTGGTCGAGAAGCTTGTCAACCTCCTTGCACAAGAGGCAGAGACTTTCTTCAGTCCTAGCATTCAAGCGCTCCTCTGGCTTCTTTACTTTTACTTATAATGGGTAATTGTATTCTTCTTACCCTTTAGGAACTGAAATCTTGATTGCCTTTGCCCATTTTTAGACCTTGTACCTAGCAAGAAGAAGATTTTGGTCTAACTATTCTGCTCTGAGTTTCTGCTACATTTTGGGTCCATGGAGTTTTAATCTTATTTTTGAGTCAATTATGTCCTTTAAAATATATGCATATATAATTTTCTGTGTTTAGAGAAGAAGGGTTCAAAGTTGAGCTTACAATGTCATACTGCTCAGAATTTTATTTATAGCAATATCTATAATGGCAAAAAATTGGAGTCTGGCTTAATTGGGACATATTCAGGTACTGAAAAGAGATAGATGTGTAAGCATTTACAAGGAAAATGGCTGAGTTATGTTATAAATTTTAAAAAGCAAGTTGTGAAGAATAGGTGCTAATTTTTTTGTGTTTTTAAAGTGAGGTGGTATCAGATTGTGTTCTTTAGTAAGCATGGAAAAGTTTCTGATAAAATACATAAGAGAGTTTTAATAGTTAACATTGTTTACCTTTGGATTTTGTAACTAGGAAACCAGGAAGTCATTAGTATAGTTTTTTTTCATTATTTTCTCTTTTTGCCTTTCAATATTATTATTTGAATATTCTTCCTCTCTTTGAACATTGGGTATTTTTTATAATACCAAACTAAAAATAAAAACTTTGGTATTATAAAATAAAGCAGCAACTCCCTTATTCCTCAAAACTTTGTTATTGCAATTGTTACAGCCTAATACACTTTTGGGACTCCATAATCATGTGCGTACTTAACGAACACAAAGTATGTTAATGATACGTTCTAAAAACATCATATCTCTATTAATCTATTTTCTAATATAATTTATCTGTTTTCTAATATAAACATAGAAATAGATATTAAATAACCAATTCAATATCATACGCTTATATAAAGTGCTAACGTTCGTTTTTAGAAAATGCCAGGCCAAACCATAGTATCCTGATCATGAGGATTAACAAGTCAGGATTACTTTGCGGCTTTATAAGAGTGTAATATTTTAGAGGAATTGATCCCTCCCATAAAGTGTTCAGCCTTCAGTTTAGTCCCTTTTCTTATTAATGGCAATGGCTGCCTGAAATCCAAAGTTAAGTGCCCAAAGCTTTTCTAAAGAAAGATAAACTCACCTTTAAAAAAAAAAAAAACTGTATCTTTTTTCTTCATGCAGCATTGTGGCTTCACTACCTGTTCTTATGGTGCTAACGTACAAACTGCTTTAAATTTTCTGATTTGCGTATTGTTATCTTGGTGTCTCTGATACTTATTTCAGAGTGATTACGCTCACCTTTCTATTTAGAAATACCTTAATAGTGACATTTCTTAAAATTTATTCTAATGACATAATTAAAGATACAAAGAGTTTAAATGAAAATATAATCTTGCAATATTATCTGTAATAGTGAACAATGAAATAATCCAAGTGTTCAAAAATAAGAAATTGAATGAATTATGCATATTTCATAAAATACTATCCACATGTTAAAAATGAAAGTATAGAAAAATATTTATTGACATGGATAAATGTTTATAATAAGCAGCATTAAATGAAAAAAATTAAATATGCCATATGATCCTATTTTTACAAAAATGTACATATGTGATTATATACATGCATAGAAAATGTGGACGTTTAAATACCCAAATGTCAACTGTGGTTATCTCTGAGTGGTGTGATTACAGAAGAATTTTATTTTGTTCTCTTTGCTTCTCTGCATTTATTATATTGAGCATGTTTTCATGCATAATAAGATAATCAGTAAAAGGTATTAAAATATACTTCTGTTATATTCCATGTTGTGAAAGTTAAATGTCGTACCATTTTTCCTCTTAGATTGTAATTATCCTTCTATATTCATCCAACTGTTTTGATCCATCATGAATTGGTTCAGTTGGAGGTAATTAGACATTCTCACTCAGGTCAGAAAAGACAAAGCTGTAAAGAGCTGTGTTAGTTCATACCCCTTGCCCCACCTAGAAGATACAATTTCAGCTTGCTAACAGATGAGGTGATGAATGGAATGTAGATTTCAAGTTGACTTTGTTCTTCTACTCTAATCTTATTATTCTGCCTAAGATTCATAGTAATTTTACTCCAAATATTAATTTTTTTTGCTGTCACAAAATTCCCCAGACTACCTACTAAAAGTAATCAATAATAAAAACAAAGCCTTAAATAATGGTAATTCCACTCTCACTAAATGTTCTGGTTCATCTTAATACAGATAGAGCTTATTGCTTTCCATAAAAAGTAGCTGCTAACAAGAAAAAAGTAAAAGTAAAAAAAAACTTACTATAAAATCTTGAACTTTAGTGAATTACCTTCAATAAATTGAAGGTAATTAAATTGAAGTTTAGTGAATTACCCTCAATACAAAGAGAGGCCAGCCCTTCCCTGCCTGTAATGTAAGGAGATCACTCTTTCTATTCTGAAGGAAGATCTCTTCTCAGCCTTCTCAAATTCATAGTAAGGAGTAGTTGCCTGAATCCTGGGAACATTATTTTTATGCCCTTCAGACTTAATTATTTTACTTAAGAACATGAAATGCTAGCATTGAATGTCACTTAAAAATACTGTTCATTCTCTGAGAAGATAAAATACCTCCCTCCTTTCACTTCCTTGCCTTAACATACCAGAAAACTGAACTCTTAATTTGATTTCAGTAATTTTTAAGGTGAGGAAACAATTTGGATTTTTGAGAGTTGAAACAGAAAGGGACAGATTAGATAACAAAACCACAGAAAAACTTCAGAAGGCTTTTAAAAATTTTATGGTCTTCTTTGCAGTTGATTGGTTGGTTAAGAAATAGTTGAGTTACAGCTATAACTTCTAATAATGTCTTGATTTTAATTTTCCTCCTTTCTACTTCTCATTCAAAAATAAGAGATTTAAAACATTAATATATAATACCAGTTGAAAATTGAAGAAAATTTTTAGAGTTTCTTTATGGCTTGGAAAACTTTTAGTAATGCTTTTGTTACATGGCATTTTAATATATCAATTTAGCTATAACTTTGGAAACTAAAATTTTAAGTTTTTGCTCTGGAAGGAGCAGTATCATTTCTTTCCAGAAATTCTGGTGGGTAACTTGATGATTTGACACTAGAAATAATGGGACAAGAAAAACAGCCTGGTTTGACAGAGAGGCCCATTTTAACTTTTGTTGGTATTCACCAGGGTTTCTCACATAAGTACATGTGATAACTTTTAAAATGTCCAATACTGGAAAAAGCACTTTTGAGAGCTTTAAAGTGTTAGCTCTCACTTAAATATCCTGAAATATCCTCCTGAGATGGCTTGCTAATTCCTAGAGTAGTTCCCTGCCTCACACTCTGTCAATTTGGGAAATTAAAAAAAAAAAATCCATCCTGACAACACAGCCCATAAAATTTTCCCTTCATATCACTCTTCAGTACCATCTCTGCCTTGTGAGGTTGGATTCTTCATTGCCCCACTCCTGTTATATGACACTGGTCCTCTAAAAGGTCTCCTGCCACCAGCCCTACCCCTACCCGTTTCCTGCAGTCAGAAAAATCTTTCCTGAACCTTAATCTGATTTCTCAGCTTAAAACAAGATAGTTCCCCTGACAGGCAGCATAATAGTATTTCTCAAAACAATATCTGAGAACTTCTAGAAAAAATTTAAATGTTATTCCTTTTTTATAATGATAAATTAACAAGCACACTCTGGCTCCCCCAGAACGGATATCTTGTAACTGTGTAAAATACTAAAAATACTAATAGTGCTTGCCTGTCCATGCTACATTTTTTTTTTTTTTTTCTGAGACAAAGTCTCACTCTGTCACCCAGGCTGGAGTGCAATGGTGAAATCTCAGCTCAATGTAACCTCCGCCTCCTGGGTTCAAGCAATTCTCCTGCCTCAGCCTCCTGAGTAACTGAAATTATAGGAATGTGCCACCACGCCTGACTAAGTTTTATAATTTTTTTTTTTTTTTTTTTTTAGTAGAGACAAGGTTTTGCTGGGTTGACCAGACTGATCTTGAACTTCTGACCTCAAGTGATCCACCCACCTGGCCTCCTAAAGTGCTGGGATTACAGGCGTGAGCCGCTGCGCCCAGCCATTTTTTCTTTTTCTTTTTTTTTTCTTTTTTTTTTTGAGACAGGGTCTCATTCTGTCATTCAGTCTGGAGTGTAGCAGTGTGGTCTTGGCCCACTCAACCTTGTGTCTTGGGCTCAAGCAATCCTCCCACCTCAGCCTCCCAAGTAGCTGAGACTACAGGCACATGCCACCATGGCTGGCTAATTTTTGTGTTTTTTGGTTGAGGTAGGGTTTTGTCATATTGCATAGGCTGGTCTCGAACTCTGGGGCTCAAGTTATCATCCTCCTGCCTTGGCCTCCAAAGTGCTGGGATTGAAGATGTGAGCCACCCATGCCTGGCCACATCTTGTTTTTTCTAATGAAACATTTGTTTCTTAAACTGATCCAGGACACATAGCTGTGTTCTCAGAGGCATTTTCCTTTTGAAGAGATCCAGCTATACTTATTTGTGAGAAACAGTGGCTGACAGGATGAGATCCAAATACCCGAATGTGTAAGAAGAGCCCTCTGAGATCGGCCTTGCCCATTCTTTGTACCTGTACTCTAGCCCCTGAGTGACAAGCAGCCCCTCGATAAGCTAGGCCACATCAAGCATTTGCCTTCTTTTTCTGAAGCTGGGCTTTGTCAATGATCTTTCCCTTTCTTCACTCCACCTGCCCTGAACACATAATTCTCTGTAGACTCAGTCTTTCCTGATGACAGCTACAAGGAAAACTCCCATCTCTCCCATCTTGGCTATAGTTAATCTTCACGCAGGGAATTGTGTCACTACAAAACTATCCCCAAAATTTGGTGGCGTAAAACAACATTTGTCGTCAGCCAGTTTCAGTGGGTCAGGAGTCTGCCTGAGCCTTAGCTGGGTACTGTGGCTCTGCATCTCTCGTAGTGGACTGTGCTTTCTAATAACTCGCAGGGTTGTTGGACTGAGGTCTCAGTTCCTCACCATCTGTTGACCAGGAGCCTTCCTTTGTTCCTGAACTCACAACAGGACAGCTTGCTTCACCAGAGCAAGCAAGCAAGCAAGCAAGCAAGCAGGAGGGTAAGAGAGAATACTAGAAGAGAGAGCATTTCATAGTCTTTAATGACCTAATCACAGCGGTGACACATCACCTGCTCATTAGAAGAAAGGTGCTAGTCCAGCCCACACTCCAGGGCAGAGGGTGATGTACTAGGCAATTGGGATTACTGGAGACTGTCTAAGTAGTCTGTCTACCATAGCCTGTAGGATACCTTAGGGTAAGTATCCCTAAGGATAGGCCCAGGTGAGGAAGCTGTGGGCTGTGGAAGGGTGCTTGTCTTCCCTCAGTCTTGTTTCCCTGACTCTCATGGTGTAGACATCTTGATGCCATGACAATGATTCCAGGGTTTAAAGAGAGGTATATTTTAAATAATCTGGCTCTTAAATATCATTTGAAAGTCAACTCCCTCGTCTGATCTTCAACTGAAGAAAAATGATCTATTTTAGTGCTAGAAGAACTCTGTGTTGGACTTACTAAGAAAAGGTAATATAGCTCACTGACATAGTACATTCTTAAGAGATTTGCAAATTTAATTTTTCTGGGTTTATATGCTGAATTTAACTTCTAACCTGGAGTATGATGAGAGTCTTCTGGATTTTCAAATGTGATCCCTGTTAAACTACTGCACTTTGTTTACTTGCTTTTCTTTGAGCAGTGAGCTACTTGACAGCCTAGTCCGTGCCCAATTCACTTCTAATATCAGTATTCTGGCTCTCAATATTCTTAAAAATGTGTACTAATATTTTTCTGTAGTCAATATATTCAGTACTAAATTTGCTAGGCATTGCCAGGGTTTTAATAGTTGAGAATTTTTCAGGTCTTTTTCTGGCATATATACTTAAAAGGAGTGACCTGGGGCTATGATACCTGTAATTTTTGTGTTATTTTTCTAGGTAGTTAAGGCATTAACAGTTTTTGCCCTTGGATCAAAGTTCTCTACTTTTCTTTCCACAGCTTCTAAATATTTCTTCCTTTTGAGTCAAGGGAATTGCCCTGATTTTATGATGACATTTGGGTACGATATTTAAACTGTTAAAAGTTATAAAAACGACCCTTTGGTATTAAATGTAATAAGTGGCTCTGAATTGAATACATGCACAGGTTCTCCTAAATGAACTTTGTGAGTCCGAACTGCTCTAGTTATGTATTCTCATTGTAATTGGATTCTATGACATTCTCTCATCCCCCAGGAGTATGCCAGGCCATGAAAGCTCCTCATGGCTTGGGGTTGATGTATACTTTGGGTCTTTTGGGGTATTGGCTTTCATCTTTCAACTCCTATGTGACACTTTAGTACTGATTGATGGTCATCTCCAGTCACGAAGAGGCAGGTGTCTCTGCAGCAGAACAAAACTAGTTATCCCTAAGAGATCTATAGCAGCCTTCAAATAAAGGGAGCATGGACAACTTCTAGAACTGACCTATCTTTGCTCAGCCTTTCCTTATCAATAATATATTCTTTTTTTTTTTTTTTTCTGAGATAGATTCTCACTTTGTCGCCCAGGGTGGAATGTAGTGGAGTGATCTCGGTGCACTGCAACCTCTGCCTCCCCGGTTCAAATGATTCTCCTGCTTCAGCCTCCCAAGTAGCTGGGATTACAGGTGCATGCTACCATGCCCAGCTAATTTTTTGTATTTTTAGTAGAGACGGGGTTTCACCATGTTAGCCAGGCTGGTTTTGAACTCCTGACCTCAAGTGATCCGCCCGCCTCAGCCTCTCAAAGTGCTGGGATTACAGGTGTGAGCCCCTACAACTGGCAGGAATATATTTTTTACTCATGGTTATGCTGCGCTGTGTTCGTTTTTACTGGCTTGTATTTCTTTGTAATTCTAAAATGTTGTCATGTTCAAAGGTTTTAAATTAGACTATAAATACCTCAATATCAGAACTTCTTCTCTTCTCTCTCTCTCTTTTGATATCTTGGATATCTTTCCCCATTGTATATCATCTACCATAGCACCACTCCAGACACATTTCCCAACAGAAGTCAACACATAGAAGGAAGTCTAGTCGGCCGGGCGTGGTGGCTCACACCTATAATCCCAGCACTTTGGGAGCCCTGGCGGGTGGATCACGAGATCAGGAGATCGAGACCATCCTGGCTAGCACGGTGAAACCCCGTCTCTACTAAAATACAAAACGTTAGCTGAGCGTGGCGGCACGTGCCTGTAGTCCCAGCTACTCAGGAGGCTAAGGCAGGCAGCTTGAACCAGGAGGTGGAGGTTGCAGTGAGCTGAGATCGTGCCACTGCACTCCGCCTGGGTGACAAAGCAAGACTCCGTCGAAAAAAAAAAAGGAAGAAAGTCTAGTCTAGATTTATTGGTGAAGCATTCATTACAGTAGATCAGAGATGAGGAGGTGGGACAGGTCTGGACTCTGGTAGTGAGAGATGAACGAGAGTTCCAGAAGGTTTTCAACAACATTCAGTTAACTGTACATGGGTAGAGTTGGGTGCCAGTCTCTCCTTTGACTTTCTAAGTGCTCCAGTGTATGTTATTGCCATGAAATTGCACTGTAATATTTTCTAGTTGTGATTTATTCACAGTGTAATATGCTTCTAGTTCTGGCTTGACTTTTCCCCCAGGAAGAGCCTAAAATCACTTCATTATAATATAGACAGTGTACTGCACTTTGAATACAAATTTATCCATGTTCAGAGTAATTTTTCTTGTGATTGTCTCTACCCTGGAGAAGTGCCTTTAATGAATTACATACAAATTGTGTAATTTAAGAAGTTAATTTGGTTTTCTGGTTACACAGGACTAAAAACAGCCCTTGTAGAAAGAGATGATTTCTCATCAGGGACTAGCAGCAGAAGCACTAAATTGATCCATGGTGGTGTGAGATATCTTCAGAAGGCCATCATGAAGTTGGATATTGAGCAGGTAATTGTGTATGCTGGTTGTTAAACAAAAATTGCGACTATGCTTTTTTCTACCCAATTAAATCAGGATTTTTTTTTGTTTTTTTTTAAATGGCTTTTAGCGTTTCTTCCTGTTGGAAATACCTGTTTATTCTGCTGGAATATCTTTCAGGAGAGGTGTGTCAGTTCTTTCCCATAGTATTATGTTTATGGGTAATCAGGGGGCTTTTTCTTCACAGGCATGTTGAAGTAGCAGATTTACAAAATCACTTTTGGATGTGTTGCCTTTTAACAATTGTGAGTGGGTTTTGGCCAATGGCTACCAAATTACTACTTTGCAAGCACTTTGAGGGGAGCTATCTTGTAATGCAGGGGGAGCGCAAAATTGATCCTCTTAACTACAGCTGCAGTCACACGCTCATATTGTCACTGACATATTCTGAAGGAAAAGATGATCTGAGTCATGCTTCTCTTATGTCACACTTTATTGTGTCCAGCCTGCCACCATTTGAAAACTGCCAAGGCAGTGTGGAAGATGACATTTCCCAGAGGGGTAAAAAAAAAAAGTCTGCTGAACTTCCTATCTGCTTTCCGTACATGAAAAACGCAGCAGCACTGGCTTGACATTGTCAAGTTTTGAATCGGTCTCCTTTTTTTTTTCTTGACAAGTCAGTTTTGAATCTGTCCCCCTTTTCAGTATCATGATAGATGCAAAGAAAACAGCATAGGATTTAGAATCAGCTAACTTGTAATGTGTACAGGCTTATTTACTCAACATCTATGAGTCTGTTTTCTTATTTGTAAAATTAGTGTCATAATAGCAATGCTGGCTTTTTAGAGAGGCATAATGAGGACTACAACAGTTAAGACAAAAGCCTGTTTATAATCTGTAAAATACTGTGTAACTGTTAAGTAGCATCATTGCTTGGTTTTGTGAAGGCAAGACGAAAACTTTTAGCATGAATTTGAACAATCTGTTATCCTACACAGAAAAAATATTATGGGGAACTGAGAAAGGGGAGACAATCCAGAGGAGGCAAGATAAATGACTACAATAATCTTGTAACTCAAGTCAGGAAAATATCTTACACCTGGGAACTCTGACAGCATGTTTTTCTCCTATGCAAATACAGTTAAGGTTTCTAAAAAATCTTTGAGGTTGACAGCATGATGTATTATTAGAAATTTGATTAGGAGGGAGCTATCCTCACTCAGAGGTAGAAGGTTCCTGTGTATCAATCAGTTGGCAGGGTGTCTATTTGCCATTTGAAAATATTATGATCTGTTACTGCCAAACTAATTTTCTCTGTTTTGCCTTTCAGTATAGGATGGTAAAAGAAGCCCTTCATGAGCGTGCCAACCTGCTAGAAATTGCTCCCCATTTATCAGCTCCATTGCCTATAATGCTTCCAGTTTACAAGTAAGCCTTTTGATATCACCTGTATGCTTTTGCTTCTCTGCGGTCCGTAGAACAACATTTTTAATGGAAATAATCCCTCAATGCACATTTTGTAATTTGGTTTCAATTGGTCCTAATCTTTAATCCTTTTTAAATATTTTCCTTTGTTGTAGTTAAAAGTATGACTTTCTTAAATTACTCTCTAGATTTTTAAAGAAGGTCGTGTTCTGTATTTGTAATTAGTAGTTTCTTACTCTAGTTTCTGAGAGTATATAGATGAGCAACTGCATTTGCACCAAGGAACGTAAGAGGATCACGTGCAGACTGTAAACTGCTGAGCTAAAGTATCCTGTTGTAAAATTGAAACATACCATATACCCACTTGAAACCCAAGCCATTTTGAGTCATGTTAAGTGTCCAAGATAATCAAGGCTGAAATTTGGTTAGGAGGTGTCAGATTATAAATTATAAAACTCAATTTTCCTAATGTTGTTAGAGCTATCCATGAAGTTCCCTTACATTGGAATTCAGGTGGTATGAAAAAGTGGATTATGTAAAGTAACTGTTTTAGCCACATGGTGTTGTAGGGGGCTAGAAACAGATTCTTTATAATTTTGTTCACCCTTTGTCATAGATCGCTTAAGACTTTCTGAACCAGTGATTCTCAATCTTGGGTGCACATTGTCATCATCCAGGCCCCCACCCTAGTCTGTCTAGTTAAATCAGTCTCTGGATGTACGAGGCTTAGGTATCAGTATTTATTTTTAATGTTCCCCGGAGAATTCTAATACTCAGCCAGGTTGAGAACAACTGCCTCAGAGAAGATTCATTTAAAATCTCATTGATTTATTTACTTATAGACTTCAGCTAGGTTGGTGTCAAAAATAGTTACATAAATCTATTTCTTTTACAGTCCACTTCTAGTTATGCTTTGTTTTTCTTAAATGAAAAGTGTCTTGTAGTGTAAGGTAGTATTCTATAATGCTATACTCTGTTTCTAAACAACTTTCCCCCCTATTTATGCTGTAGGTGGTGGCAATTACCTTACTACTGGGTAGGAATCAAGCTGTATGATTTGGTTGCAGGAAGTAATTGCCTGAAAAGCAGTTATGTCCTCAGCAAATCAAGAGCCCTTGAACATTTCCCAATGCTCCAAAAGGACAAACTGGTAGGAGCAATTGTCTACTACGATGGTATGTAATATTTTTTTTTCCTTATGAGATACTTTCACTCATGACACTTACAGTATATTCTTAAAGAGATAATTTTGCATCCTTACTTTAAATACATATCTTACACAACACACAAACGCACTTGCATGCACATATTCACCATTTTCTCTAATAGTGGCTGAAAACCTAACCATAATATTTTACCTTTAATATTGTTTATTTTACATATTTGTTTTCTTCTTTGGTTTCTACTTTGTGTCTCATGGTTGGTTTGGTCCATTTCTCTTCATTATGAATTTGGTCCCACCCTCATGCCATATAATTTGTTATGTGTTTGCTAGTGAATATTTACCTTTTGAAAACATTATAATGTTGAAAGCAGCTGAGGATATGTTAGGTTTTCTAGATGAAGCCCCTATTTTCAAAAGGTTATAAACCTAGGAAAAAAATGCCCCCTGGGCTGAAATTGGCATGTTTGTATTTTTCACAGGACACAATTCTTGAATGTATAATTTATGTGATGAAGGTAGATGAACATTGCGTCTGTTAAACTGTGCTCTCAGTTTTTATTGCTTACTTTATTGTTGTTAGATGTTTTCTAATAGTGACATTACCTGGTGCCCATTTGCCATGTGTTCAATGTTCATTCTTTTTCTTGCATGTGTGCAATATAATTTTGTACACTTTTATTTGAAGGAACACTTGATATATCTCCAGGTGGACCACAAAACAGTATAAAACAAAACAGGCAAAGCCATTTGTAAAATTTTACTAGTAGTTTTAAAGAGTGCATGGGATTGGAATATAGTCCAAGGGTGTCCATTTATAAGGAAATAGCTGAACACAGATAATTATACATGTTTAAAAAATTTTGTGATGCAGAGGACAGCTTAGATTCTGTATCTCAGTGAGCCCTCATACCCCCATTATATTATCCTTTCTATTTAGTATTAGATATGTAAAGTCCTAGCAAGAAGAATTTGTTGTTATTTTATTTTTTTCAGGATACTTTGATATTTATACTGAATACTATGGGATGTTCTCAAGGCTATCCCTATGTTTTTCCTTCTTTCCAGTGGTACATTTCTGAACTAATTCAGTTGTCTGTCAGGCTTTTATATATAAATGCAAAAAGTATATGTGCAGGGAGGGAAAAGGGGACCAAGAGTCAAGAAAATGTCCTAGGAACAACAATATTAGAAAAATGTTAAGGGTCTTAGGCAAACATTAAAAGCTAGAAAATTCACGGTTTGTAGTGCCTTCCAGCATCTGAACACCACAGGGGGGGCCACTTAACTACTTTTGTGGTGCCCTTGATTGAGCCTACATGTTAAAGGACAACCTTAACTGTGAATTTGCTTTCTCTGCATCAGACCCTTACTGTTAATCTATTGTAGTTTATTGGGTGGTTATAGGAAAGAGGTTTTTGGTCCAGGAGGAGTAAGAAGGCATTCTGCAAATAGCATCCTGCCCATCCTGACAGGGGAATGTTTGTGGCCTTTCTTTCTTATTACTAATCCCTCCTGGGCCAACCCTCTCATATACTTACTCATTTTCTCTACCTTATTATGTATTGGACGCTAATTTTGTTTATAAGCTTGTGAATATCTGAATCTTTTAAAAATAAGTATTAGTGCTGGGCAAGGTGGCTCAAGCCTGTAATCCTAGCACTTCAGGAGGCCGAGGCAGCAGATCGCTTGAGCCCAGTTTGAGACCAACATGGCAAATCCTCATCTCTACTAAAAATACAAAAAATTAGCCAGGTGTGGTGGCATGCACTTGTAGTCCCAGCTACTTGGGGACTGAGGTGGCTGCAGTGAGCTGAGATCCCACCATTACACTCCAGCCTGGGGGACAGCGTGAGACCCTATCTCAAAAAAAAAAAAAAAGAAAAAGAAAAGAAGTATTAGTGAATGTCAGACATCTTGTCTTACATTGGTTTGGCATTGTTGTGAATTATAGATTCTTATTGATTCTACATGGAGAAGCCAAGGGAAACCTTTGTTACACAATGTAGAAGAAACATTCTCTTAGAATCATGAGGAAAAAGAATTCTTTTTTTTTTCTTTTGGGAGATGGAGTCTTGCTCTGTCATCCAGGCTGGAGTGCAGTGGCATGATCTCGGCTCACTGCAACCTCCTCCTCCCGGGTTCAAGGATTCTGCTGCCTCAGCTGGGACTACAGGCTTGTGCCACCACACCTGGCTGATTTTTTAAATTTTTATTAAAGACAGGGTTTCACCATGTTAGCCGGGGATGGTCTCTATCTCCTGACCTTGTGATCCACCTGCCTCGGGCTCCCAAAGTGCTGGGATTACAGGCGTGAGCCATCACCCCTAGCCAAGAATTCTTTAGTCTAGAATTGATCTTTATAGCCTGTTAGGTTACAAAATTATGAGCTTAGCAAAAATCTCTGAAAAATTTAAAGGGTATCATTTAAAATATTTTCAAATTGCTCTTTGGAAATTGGTTGTGAAATCTTAAGTCTTGAACAAAAGGAGTAAAAATAATTATATTCTACTCATTTGAAATAATTTGTCTTTTGACCTTGTTCTGAAATGGTACAGGCCCAACTATATCGTACTTGAGGTGAGGCAAAACAAGCATGTGCAACAGTGTAGTTCTGTGGTTTTACAACTATATTCACACGTGGGGCAACTCTTATTTTACCTAATATGGTATGATGATCAAATTGAATATCAGCATTGGAAATAAGGTGAAGAGGAGGATGTAGGTAAAGAATTAAATGAGTCAGTCCATGCTCAGTATAAGGAATGAATGCCTTTTCTTCCTTTGACTGGAAAAATGTTATTACAGTGTAATCCTGCTACTAAAGTATTTCAGAGAGGAAAAGTATTTCAGTGTGAACTTCTACCATTGCAAACCCAAGTCTAAACATTGTAGTTTACAAGGTAAACTTTTCTTAACAAGAAAAATATATACTCTTCTTCATAGATTACCATTATGAGAATATAACAATAGTCACAGAAGTGATTTCAAGGTTTACTTTAAAAATAATGTATTGAGGTGAAATTCATGTAACTTAAAATTAGCCATTTTAAAGTGAACAGAAATAATATTTATAACTCCCCACCAAGGGAGAATTTTGAATCTGATGACAAAGTGGCATAAATAATCAAATGAACTTTTTGTTTTAATTAATTAATTAATTAATTTTTTTTTGAGACAGAGTCTTGCTCTGTCACCCAGGCTGAGTGTAGTGGCATGACCATAGTTTCCTACAGCTTCTAATCTCTGGGGCTCAAGCAGTCCTCCTGCCTCAGTCTCCCGAGTAGCTGGGACTACGGTTAGCACGTGCCACAATACCTGGCTAGCTGTTTTTTACTTTTGGTAGAAACAAGGTCTCGCTATATTCCCTAGGCTAGTCTTGAACTCCTGAGCTCAAGGGATTCTCCCACCTTGGTCTCCCAAAGTGCTGGAATTACAGGCATGAACTACTGTGACCAGATAATCAAATGAACTTTTAATGCCACAAGAAGTTTTGCTAACTAAAAATTCTTATTAGTAATATATTATACACTTACTTCAGCACCAGTGAAAAGTGAAATATGGGGTGAAAATATAGTGGGACAAACTAGTAAACATTGCCATTAATTTGGACCAGGCACTGAGTAGACCTGTAAGGCATCTTCAGTACAGAGATATTTGGGCTGTAAGATGTTCCCTCTGAAGTACAAAATGTACAAAGATAAAAAAAATTAAATTCTCATTAACACAGTTCATACTAAATTCTGATGGTCATTGCAAATAATGAAGGCAAAATCTGTTCTCCCTCAAAAGTTCATAGAGGGAATAAAATAAGTTCCGTGTACTTTTCCCTCCAACATTTTATATATTTTTTTTAATTTTTATTTTTTGTAGAGACAGGCTGGTCTTGAACTCCTGACCCCAAGTGATCCTCCTGCCTTGGCCTCCCAAAGTGTTAGGATTACAGGCAGGAGCCACTTCGTCTGGCCCTTCATACTTTTTGGTGTAGTAATGATAGTTACTATTCTGTGCATGGCATAAGTATGATCTGTTGCCATATTTTGTTGTTAACCACTGAAAAACAAATTCACTCGTATGGAGGAATAACTCATCTTTTTAAATGTAAACAGAGAGAATGTCAAATTTCTCGGTAAAATCCATATGAAATCAATGTTGGGATAGTAAATGACATACCAGTTTTTCCTCCAGTTGTATTTCCTTCTTATATTCTGTTAATCATATAGTCAACTCACTGAATTTCTGACTGAGACATCCTAGTATTTTCTAACTTGCCTAGCAGAGACCCACAGCTGGACCCTTGGCCATTACTGCTGATAAGGGAGTTACTAAGTAGAGAGTATGGTGACCAGGGCAACTTTCCCAAGTCAGAAGAAAGTGTTTAGAGCATGATATGCTTGTGTGACTTGGCAGGCTGTGAGATTATGTGAACCAGCTGTTAGGGGTAGCCAGTTTTCTCAGGAACTTATTTTTTTTTCCCTCTGTTAGTTCCCAGAGTGGATCTTTGGAGCTATTCTGGTTAGACTCCAGTCATCCAATCTAGTACACAGAAAATGAGTTATAATTAAAAATCATCAAATATTAAGAACTGTTAAATACCTCCATTAAGCCATTATAAAATGAAACTGAAGAACAAAATTACAGCTTTAAATTCTTCCTTTCTGAGAGTCAAGACATTGACAGAGATGTCTGTTGTTTCATACCCAATGATGCCTCTAAGTATTGCTTATGCATATGTGAAAATAGCAACTATAAGAAATTACATTGCCTTTTCCTAATGTAAATAAAAGTAGGTTACATCCATGTTTCGAAGGGGGGAATTAAAGCCCAGGTTTCACTAGAATATTCATTTTTATTCCAACCTAAAACTCATAGCATACAAATAGATGAATTCAGCTCGTGAGAGAGCAAAGCCAATTTAATCTCTGGCTCCCCTGAGGTAAATGTAGTTCACGGTCCTGCCCCCACCCCAACCTCAGCTATAATCCCTGGCTCCTGGAGGTAAAAATGCACTGAAGTGAGGAAAATTCTGCAGCAGGATATAATGATCCAAAATGACAGGGACAATAATGACAATGAATTTCATGTCTCCCAGTCATGAGCTGGAGATGCTTGACTAGGCTGACTTATACTATTAAATTGTTACAGGTACAGCAGGAGATGCAGTTAGCTGTATGCTTTGGGGACGATGCCTCTGGCAAAAGGCATATTGTGGAATCCAGGCTCTTTTGTTAGGAGCAAGCTATTACTCCTCTAGGCATGCGACCACGATTGTACACTTTAATAAAAGAAAGCCTGGGTTAAAGACAAGTCTTTTAAGGTGTTGATTTTATCTACTTGGAAAGCTAAAAAAATCAATTACCAGTTCCACAAAAGTGATTTTTTGGTCTTATGTTTTTTGTTTTTTCATTGAGTTCCTGGAACATAAGTAAAATCTTAAGATGGTGCCTTTAATCCTCATTTACACTATTTGTAAACAGAGTTGTTGAAAGAATTGGGTGTTACCTACTTTAAATCAGACAGACATTAATTTCTTCAGAATAATAGAAATAGATTGAATAAATAACTGAACAATGTGGATTTACAAACAGAATATTAATAGCAAGTCCTTTAAGCAAGTTTGGGCTACTTACTTCTTAATGCAATTCTTATGAATTGGAGTGGTTAATCTCCAAAGTGAAGAGTGTGAGTGAGCATCATGAGGTGCACGCATCCGTCTACCCAGGTATAGGAAGAACACATTAGAACTTCTACATAGATAGGCTTTTAAAGTTAAATTCCTTATAAATGCCTTCTTTTGGTATATGGTTCAAATGTCTGTAATATATAAGAACAGCAGTATGCACATTATGTAATTTATAAATAAATATACATATTGGATACATATACTAATACTTACTTTTAGAATATTCAATTTAATTTTTTTGTGCCACTAGTAATTTGTATTATTTTCTTTGATAATTGGCTATTTAAACATTTTCAAGGAGATGTGTTTAGTGAGAGCACACATTCCCTTGGAAGAGTAAACATAACCAAATCCCTTTCTTCATCTCCCAATGTTTAATTTCTATGAAATTTAATTAAGGTGGCTGAAAACATAAAAACAAACAACTATTGAATAAGGAGGTATTGACATAATGCATTAAAAATGTGTTTTTTTAAAAAAAATGTTATCTTAATATAATATATTTATTTTAAAATGTAAAGTTCTATTTGCCAACAGTTTTCAGGGCTCCTAACCCTTTTTGTATCCTTATTATTGTACAACCAAGGTTTAAAATTATGTAAATATTGATAAACAGAATACATGTAGCACATATGTAAGTTGTAAAGGTAATCATTAAGACTGTGGGATCCACAGCTGGCCTTAAAACCTAGTGAGATGGGAGAGTTCCCTGGACCCTTCGTGGGACTTGTGACAGGGGTGTGGCTCCATTACCTGGCCAGGCTCTCAAACCTGTTGTGGGATGGAGAGTACACAGGCAAACAGCTGCCTGGGCTAGGGTAAGTGCTTTTGGGCTCCGGCCCCATGGCAGCATCTACAGGTGTGTTATAATTAATGCTCTTTTAGCAGTTGCCACCCAAGATGGCTAAGTGTTAACCAGCTCAGTGAAGAGTCGGAGTGACAGCCTTTTACACCTTGCCCTTTTGATACCGGGGTTCTTGTCTAGCATCTGGGAAGAATCAGGTCATACAGACTTGGAGGATGGTGAATACAGAGGTTTTATTGAGTGATTGGGGTGGCTCTCAGTGGGATGGGGAGCTGGAAAGGGGATGGAGTGGGAAGATAATCTCCCCCCTGCAGTTCAGCTGTCCCCTGGCTGAACTCCTCTCCAGCTGTCCAGCTGTCTGTTCGAATGTTCAGATGCTTCTTCTCTCATTCTCTGCCACGCCACTCTGCTCCTCTGCTAATGGAATTTGGGGTTTTTATTAGGTACAGGATGGGGGTGTGGTGGGGCAGGGTGGTTTTTGAAAGAACAACATTCAGGCGGGAAAACAGGGATGTGAAGTTCATTTAGGGCCACTGGCCCAGGCTTGTGGATGGGGCCTTTGCCGGAACTGCCCTCTTCTACCCATTATTTCCCTGCCTCCTGTCCGTATCACTAGGATATTACTAATACATTGAAGCCAACTGTGACTATTCACCATTTCATTCCCTCATCTTTCCTAGAAATAACTGCTATGCTAAATTGTATTATTAGGATTCCTGGTCTTTCTTTTAATAATCTTAATCACGTATACATGTATTTTTAAAGTAATATATTGTTCAGTTTTATTTATTTATTTATTTTTAAAATTACTTTTATTTTTATTTTTATTTTTTTTTTGAGATGGGTCTCACTCTGTCGCCCAAGCTGGAATGCAGTGGCATGATCTTGGCTCACTATAACCTCCACCTCCCTAATTCAAGGGATTCTCTCTCCTCAGCCTCCTGAGTAGCTGGGATTACAGGTGCATGCCACCATGCCCAGCTAATTTTTTTGTATTTTTAGTACAGATGAGGTTTCACTATGTTGCCCAGGGTGGTTTCAAACTCCTGAGCTCAGGCAATTCACCCACCTCGGCCTCCCAAAGTGCTGGGATTACAGATGTGAGCCACTATGTCCGGCTGTTTAGTTTTATTTTTAAACTTTGTAGAAGTATTATATGATGGTTACATAAGTTGATATAACTTTCATAGAACAGTTGGACATGCCTAGAAAAGTTGAGGGTACCTTGTGATCTAGTAATTTTATTAGTAAATATATGCCTTAGGGAAACTGTTGCATATGTCTACCAGGATATATGTACAAAAAGTTCATAGAAGCACTGGGTATAGTTTCAAAAAGGGAAGTAATGCAAATATCCATCAAGAGAAAAATGAATATATAATATATGGTCTGTTCACATAATGGAGTAAAACACTGCATTGAAAGTGCATGAACTGTAACTAAACTGAACAACACAGATGAATCTTAGAAAAGTAATGCCAAAAATGGCATGATAAATTGTTTTAGAATTGTAAGCATCACAATCATACTAGAAAGCTACTTTCCAAGATATTGTAGGGTCTTTAAGTCAGTCAGTGATATGGAAGCAGATGACTTAGGTTTACAAACTTAATTGCACTTTGAGTTCTGCAATACACATCTATAAATTTAGGCTTATGACTCCTAACTCACAGGTTGTTTTGATATTTAAATGAACTATTATAATAAATGTAAAATAACTTTAAAAGTACAAAACGTTACTCCCATATTGTTTTATTTGGGTCAATTTTATGGATACTCTATAGTTCATAAATTTCTACTTTTTTTGAAAATATTCCAAAGTGAAGCATCAGTTCCACAAGCATCCCCCTGGTGTATGTAAAATTTGAAGAATATGCTAGAAAAATTTGCCAAACATTCTTAGGATAAAAGGGAAAATTATTGTGCATACGAATGTGCTCCAGGTAAGTATAATCTTTGAAGTTTAAGAATTAAAAACCGTAACATTTTAATAGAACTTTATCTAAACATTCTTTCCTTTTACACATTGATTTAAAACATATTTGCTTTTAATATTTCTCTTTGTTCATGTGCAATTTTACACCTCTAAATTAAATGAATAGTCTTAATCTTGGTTTCCTACTATCAGCTTTCCTGTTGTATTTTTCCTTGTTTTCTGTGAGTTACATAAATGAAACTGACATCATTGCTCATATAGCAGGCATATTTTTTTTTGCCCGCAAATGCTGCCTTGTTGCTATTCAGTGTATTTGGATACCAACTAATGCTAAATGAAGTTTGACATGTACCCCTAAGAAACACAACTTATAAATTGTGGCTTGAAAGGAAACCTTAAATAAATAGGACACACTTTGTCCACCCAGGCTAACATCCAACATATGCTTTAGCTTCCTGATGATGAGACAGAGCAAAATAGCCCCCAGGAAACTTTGCAGTTGTTTATTGCTCACTTGCCCAGCCTGTATTAAATACCAGGCTTTCATTCTCTCATAATTTTTTTAAATTAAAATCCATGAAAGTGATTTGATCAGGTATAGCAAGCTGCGATAGTAGTCATCCATGTTTGTACTCTGTATATAAAAGCTTAAAAACGGTGCTAAAAATTCATATATAGTAGTCGTCCATATTTGTACTCTGTATATTAAAGCTTAAAAACAGTGCTAAAAATTCACCAGTAGTAGGATGTATGTAAGTTGTTTGAGCTGATAGTTCTAGTGGATTGTAGTAAACTATTTACTTCTCCCACTCTGTTGTTCAGTTGACCCATTTTAAAAAGATGCAGGATCAAAGGCAAAAGCTATGGTCTCAAAAATCTCTGTCCACTCTTCTCCTGATTTACTCATTCATCCAAAAAATATTTATGGAGCTTCTACTATTTGCCAGGCATTTGCCAAATACATGGTCCCTACTACTAGCAATGTTTTATATTTGTGTAGCAGAGTGTAGTTTTCTAATTTTTTTTTTTTCCCAGAAATTATCTTTGAACCAGCTTTGTATGTATGCTGGGATAGGATATTACGATCCCTATTTTATAGCAAGGAAGAGGAATCATAGCTAAATATCTACATTGATACTTTAGATACATGGGGATGTGAAGGTAATTTTATTTTTTAGCTAAAAAAAAAAGACTTTACAAAATGAACATTATAGCATCATGGCTTCTTTTAGCTACCATTGATTTATAAGTCCGTTATACACTTTTGAAAACAACCAAATAGTTCAATAAAGGCTATACAATTTTATTATGTAAAATTCAAATATATGCAAAAGTAATGAGAATAGTAAAATGAACCTTCAATTTTAACACTTATAAACTCATGGCCAATCTATACTTTCATTTTCCCCTTCCGCCACTCCCCCTCCATAACAAACGTTTTATCCATGGATATTTAGTCTGTATCTTTAAAGTTAAGAACGCTGTTTAAAACACAGCCACGCCTAAATTGTTTAACAATAATTTCTTTTTAACAAATATATTTAAAACAGAAATATATATATGGAGATGGGGTCTTGCTCTGTTGCCCAGGTTGGTCTTGAACTCTTGGGCTCAAGCAATTCTCCTACCTTGGCCTCCCAAAGTGCTGAGATTCCAGGCATGAGCTACTATAACCAGCCAACAGTAATTTCTTAATATCAAATATCTGGTTATGTTCAGCTGTCCTTTATAGTCTCATAACTTTATTAGGCTCCTGATTTAAAAACCTACTCATAAAATAGACAAAATCTTACATATAAGTTGATTCATTCTTTTTTATTTTTATTTTTATATTCAGGGGTACATGTGCAGGTTTGTTACATGAATATGTTATTGCTTAGTGGTGATGTTTGTGCTTCTAGTGAACCCAGCACCCAAATAGTGAACATTATACTCAATAGGCAGTTTTTAAACTCTCACCCTCTTCCCACCCTCCCACCTTTTGGAGCTCCCAGTGTGGATTCATTCTTTTTTAACTGGTAGGCTTCCAGTCCCTTTTTTTGTTTCCTCATGGTTTTATATAATAGTTTCCTTTTGCTGTAAATTGATAGACTTAGCCCATTAATCTGCTGCTGCATAAGAAGCAACACCCAAACTCAGTGGCTTAAAACAATGATTGGTTATTTCTCATAGTCTGAGGATGGATGGGCTCAGCTGGGTGGTTCTCACTTGGGATCTGTCTATATAGTTGTAGTGAGATGGCAGCTGGGGCTGAAGTCTTTTAAAGGCTTCTTTATTTACATGTTTGGTACCTGGACTGGGAAGGCTGGAGTGACCAGGAGTTAGTCTGGCACCTCTTTCGTGATAGCTTCTCTGTATGGCTAGCTTGGACTTTTCACAGCGTAGAGACTTCTTATGTGGTGGCTGGCTTACCCCATGAGTCCACTAGGAGACCAAGGCAGGAATGGAGGGCTTCTTTTGACTTAGCCTTGGAAGTCACACAGTATCACTTTCACCACATTCTGTTAATTAAAATGAATCACAAGAACATCCAGGCTTAAAGGAGAGGGCATTACAAAAGTAAGAAAAGCAGAAGGCATAGTTTATTGAGGAAAGGTGGTACATTTTTGGTGACTAGTGACAAAAAGGCTAGATCAAATTGTTTTGTCAGAAACACTTTATGGGTAATGCGAATTTTCATCACAAGTCTGTTTACCTCTTTTTATTTTTAAATCAGCCATTATAATCATTGTTTAGATAATTATAGCATTTCATTAGAGGTTAAGGCAAAATGATACTTTTCCAATTCTATTTTTCCTTTCTTTCTTTTTTTTTTTTTTTTGAGACGGAGTTTCGCTCTTGTTGCCCAGGCTGGAGTGCAATGGCGCATTCTCGGCTCACTGCAACCTCCGCCTCCTGGATTTAAGCGATTCTCCTGCCTCAGCCTCCCAAGTAGCTGGGATTACAGGCATGTGCCACCACGCCCGGCTAATTTTTTGTATTTTTAGTAGAGATGGGGTTTCACCATGTTGGCCAGGATGGTCTCGATCTCTTGACCTCGTGATCCACCCCGCCTCCGCCTCCCAAAGTGCTGGGATTACAGGCGTGAGCCTATTTTTCCTTTCTTATGGGTTAGTTGGATTACTTATAATTTCACTGTTATCAACTATCTGCCTAGTTTAAGGCATATTGTATATAGGAAAGTCTGGCTAAATGCTTGATTCTTTTCATTTATTTGTCTTCAAAAATAATGAGTTAGCTTTTTTAGTATCCTCTAAATGGAATGAGATCTTTTTCTGAGGGGAGGATTGTCAGCATAAACTCATGAATTTGAAGTACTTGATAGATGCATGTCAATCCATTAGAATTATTGATGTTGAGATTGCCCATCTCTGGCCTAGGGACACTTCCTCCAGTTGGCCTCTGAGCCCTTTTGATATCCTGTCAGTGGTCTATGATGATATCTGTGCAGTTCGCTCTGACAAGATACTCCGGTTGCATTTTGAAACTTTCCTGCCCTAGTTTTGGAAGCAGCCATTTCTCTGGTAAGACTCATGTGGAAAATGATAACTAGGAACCATAATCTATTTGCTGTGAAGGTTCATTGCTACTGGTTGGTCATTATTTCTAGGCCTCTTAATAGAAAAAATTAGGAAAAAATTTACGTGAAGAAGAAAAACATGATGAGTTGTTAGATACAGTTCTACCTCAAATTTAATATTACATGGTTTTTATTTAACTTCATCAGTCAGACTTCCAAAACAGTTTAATTTTATTTTTCAGTTTTGTTGTAGAATGGGGACATAGAGACAAATTACTGTCTTTTAAAATGACTTGACATATTTATTTCCTGTAAATGGGGTTATGCCACCACTTAATACAACAGATCAATTTCATTTTGCTTTAGATGATTAGGAAACTTTTAAAACTGTGCTTTTGTTTTATAAGTTATATAAATAAAAGGTTTTAAAGTCGAAAATGTGAACAAAGACCATTCAAACAAGGCTAGCTTCTTACCTTGTTCTACCCTATTTCCTCCTTCTCCTTAAAGGTAACTTAAAAAAATTTTTTTTTTTTTTTTTTTTAGGATTTTGGTATATTCTTTGTATGTATGCATATGTGTTTATTATATGTACACTTATTTTGCTCTTCCTACCATTTTGTAAGTGGTAGTAGTGCCTTGCTTTTTTCACGTAGATATTGCTTTCCATATGTATAAGAGTCCACAAAACTTTAAAAAGTTAATTTAAAAGCAAGGACTAACTTTTATAGAATTAAATTTCTTAGCCATCTTAACTGCTTAGATCAGAATATACCCACTCATACAGCCTTAGCCATCAATAAACCACACTTTCAAATTATTTTTCTTTTTATAAGTGAAAATAAAATCTTATTTCCTTTATTTGGATACCACAAAACAAGGACACATCCACTAGTCTGATCTGTGTAGAGAGCTTAAAATTAATCGGAAAGTCTCAAATGCTGTTATTATCATTATGTAAAATTGCTGTGATTTGTTCAAATTTGCTAAAATCTAGTTCATAACATTTGCCTGCATTGAATGTTAATATGCTTAGTCAGACTAAGTGCTTGCGTTAATTATAGTCTTTTAAATAGATGAGTCTGTCTTATAGTAATATGTGAAATTATACTTCTTGGTAAAATTAGTGTTGATATGCTTTATATTAATGATGCATTTTTTAAAATTTAGAGATAAAGCTAATTAACTGTAGTTTAAGGTTATTATATAAAAGTTTGAGGGACTTTCTGCTTTTGTTTCAAAGACATTCGGAGAACACATGCCCAAGAATTATAAGCCATGCTTGAAAATCCTGCATTCTGAAGCTTGCAGTAACTGTTGAATTTGTCTCAGAGTAATTCTCCTTCAGAAACAAAATCTTATAGGTCACATTTGGAAACAAGGAGAGAAGGAAATAATTGACATTGCAAAATGGGGAAATAAATGGGAAATAAAAGGCTATGATGATTGGTCTTCAGGAAGCTATAAGGGTTGTTCTTCAGGTACTAATTTTTCTTGCTACTTTATAGCATGGACGACATAATGCCTCACGTATCTGTTGGCAGAGTTCCTAGTTTCTCACTGCTGTACCCTCTCTTCACATGTTTTCTAGCATCCTTTCAAGAGGATTAGGAATCTTTCCCCAGATACCTGTTTAGGAAAAGGAAAAAAGAGAAAAAAAAAATTCATAATTAAATCCATTCTGGAGTTGTTCTGTTGACAACACACAGCAGCTTTCTTAGTGTGATGAAAGCCAGCCTGGTATTAAGCATTTAGCCTCACAAGAAATGGCAGTAGTAAAAATATCTCTTCAATTAAAAAGCCCCACACTTTAGTTTCAACTACCAAGCCTTGGAAATGTAATTTTAAAAAAACTGTGAAAAAAAAGTCTTTGGTACATAGTTTTTATAAATATAACTAACACCTTGGTGTAGATTATATTCTCTGGAGCCAAATAGATTACTATTTTAGAATGTGAATTTTCAAACTAGTTTCGTTATTACTATTAATACTTACTCATATCACACTTATATTAGTAAAACACTCCGTAGATCATTATATCCACTCACAAGCATGAACCACACAACACCTATTTTTTTAAACTCAGCTTTGCACATTAAAAAACATATAGGCACACACAGCTAACCTCCCACACAAGTTAAATAACTATTGCTCCTTTTCTGTTCAAAACCAGATACATACTCTTGCATTCACTGGAAGGTATTGCTAATATATGATTTGCTATCTATTCAGAAGAATAAATCTTTGAGAATAAAATATAAAAGTATATAATAATGAAACAACTATCAAAAGCAAAATCAAATAATTTGTACTTGATGTTTTATGTCAAAGATGATTAACATGTAACTGATTTAACTGGGATAGATAACACCGGAGCCTATCAGTAAGCCAGAAACTTCATATTTCCCAGGAATTTTAAATTTTCTTAATTTTTAACCTGAGAAATACTATAAAGAAAGGATTTAGTGATTTGTGTTTTATTTTCCTTAAGAAGATTGAAGTCTGAAAAGTAACTGAGAAGAAGCTCAAAGGCAGTTCTCTCTCTCTTTTCTTTTTCTTTTTTTTTTTTTTTTGAGACAGAGTCTCACTCTGTCACCCAAGCTGGAGTGCAGTGGAGTACAGTGGAGCAATCTTGGCTCACTGCCTCCCGGGTTCAAGCAATTCTCCTGCCTCAGCCTCCTGAGTGCTGGGATTATAGGAGTGCGCCACCATGCCCAGCTAATTTTTGTATTTTTAGTAGAGACAGGAGTTCACCATGTTGGTCAGGCTGGTCTCAAACTCCTGACCTCGTGATCTGCTTGCCTCAGTCTCCCATTGTTCTGGGATTACAGGTATGAGCCACCGCACCCGGTCCTCTCTCTTAATAATTCCCCGTGTGCAAAGCATTGTACCTCAATAGTTACCTCAGAACCATTTTAGTAAAAGAGAGGTATGAATACATTATCATTTAAAAACTAATCTGAATATATCAGGATTTACAAATTGGATAAACTGACTACTCTCATTCCAGTAAAAGAATAAAATAAACCCAATTTATTATTTTCAATAGTTGCTTCTTCCAACAGCATTTAAATAAATAGATAATAGTGCATGCTAATTGTAAGAAGCATGTCTATTGTATAAAGCAAGATTGATAGGTATATTTTTACCTTTTTCCTCTATCTTCTACTTGTATATTTCTTTTTCTCATCACAGATTTTGGTGAAAGTGGTATTGGTCATTATCCTTAAGTATGAGCGAGAGAGAAACATATTTCTCCACTCAATTATGTCAATTTTTTTAAAGTAACAAAAACCCCTGTTTGTTTGTTTTTTATACTTTTAGAGACAGTGTCTCACTATGTTTCCTGGGCTGGATTTGAACTCCTGGGCTCAAGTGATTCTCTCACCTCAGTCTGCCAAGTAGCTGGGACTATAGGCATGCACCATGGTGCTTTGCTTAGGAACCAATTTTTTTTTTTTTAAATAAGCATAAACATTATTAACACAAACAAAATGAAATACATATACAATTTAGAGTAATATTTAAAGTAACATAAATACCTAGATGCAATTAAACACTTCACTTACTAGAGTTTAATTATTTTAATTTGCTACATTTGCTTTTTAATGTTACCTTGGTGTTCTCACTCCCTGTCCTACCCCAAATATGAATAGTATTAATTCACCCCCACCCCAATTAAAAATACGTATATTTAAAATCTACAGGTTGGGGTCAGTGTTGGGAAGGGAGGTTTCTGCTGAAACCCCACATGTGCTCCTTATACTGGTTGATGCTTTTGATGTTCTCACCCCCTGAGGTCAGGGGAACACAGACAGGAGAGTAAGTGGCAGCTGTAGCAACCCCATGCTTTGTGGCACTTCTCTCCAGAAGATGCAAGGGTATTTTCTGCACATCAGCACTGGCCCTGACAGTAGAAAATTTCTATTTACTTTAGAATGGTTATAACAAAAACCGGGGCTCTCTCATTTGCAAAACCAGCTGTCTATAGCAAAGCCGGACCTTCTCTTAGAGCCAGGTTGAGGCCACAGATGTGTCATGTGGCAGCTGCATGTGGAGGCCACGAGTGGCCCATTAACCAGGTCTGGGGTGAGGCTGCTGATTCTGCAACATGGAGCTCGCTCCGGAGGCCAGCCCAGTCAGGAAGGGCATTACCCTTCTCAGTCTCAGAATGGTGATTCGAGGGCCCTCCACGATATGATGGGGCCTTCAGCCCAGGCATGGACCACTGTGGTGCTTCCCTCCCTCCATAAGACAATGGATGACCACAGGTCCCAGCAATGCCTGGAGCCCACTTGGGCCTTTAATATCCCATCTTGTCGCTTCTCAAGCCCCTGCCTACTCCACTGAAAGGGCTGGGGAGGCATTCCAAAGATGGGAGTTATAGATTTACCTTAATAAACAAATATATATATATGTATATATATATATGTAATTTTATTTTTATTTTTTCCTTTCTAAGCATCAAAGTCTCATTCTGTTGCTAGGCTGGAGTACAGTGGAGTGATGACAGCTCATTGCAGTCTTGACCCCCTGAGTTCAAGTGAATCTCATACCTCAGCCTCCTAGTAGCTAAGACTACAGGTGTAGTTTTGATTTTTAAAAAACTTTTTGCAGAGACAAGGTCTTGCTTTGTTGCCCAGGCATGGTAAACACCTGGCTTCAAGTGATCGTCTCACCTCAGCCTCCCAAAGTGCTGGATCCCAGTTAGCCACTGCATTCAGCCCCCAAATTATAATTTAGTTTTATCTTGTACCTTTTTGTCATTATGTATCTCAGTTCAACAAGCCTTTAGTTACATCTAGGTATAATCAAGGGACTTCTGTGTGTCAAGTGATTATCTATGATTAGACTTTTCCTCTTCTCCCCATGTGCTCCCCCACCACTAAATTTTAAGGAGGTACTCTTTTTCCTCGTTATCTACACTTTTTGAACAGTAGGTTTCAGACTACTTGCCCCCTGTAAATTCCCTTTGAATTATGGCATTTTAGTCATTTTTCACAAATATTGAACTTGCAATTTTAGAGCCATCAGGAGGGGGCTGATTTTTTTTTTCTATTATTTATTTATTTATTTATTTATTTATTTTTATTGTACTTTAGGTTCTGGGGTACATGTGCAGATCATGCAGGATTGTTGCATAGCTACATACATGGCAGTGTGGTTTGCTGCTTCCATCCCTCCGTCACCTATATCTGGCATTTCTCCCCCATGTTATCCCTCCCCCACCTCTCCACCCCCTGCTGCCCCTCCCCTTCCCCTCCCCCCCCCCACAGCAGACCCCAGTCTGTGTGTGATGCTCGAAGGAGGGGCTGATCTTAGCAGCTCTTTTATTGAAATTATTCTATTGGTGGCAGTAGGAGTTACTGGAGGGCACTGCCACCCAGAAACCAGTTGAAACCAAGTCAGAAATTCTGAGTATAACTGACAAAGCCTTTATAGGACTTTAGAAGGACATTGGGTAGTAGAGGGCTTGGGAAAAAGTAAATTCCCTATATTTCCTCCTCTGTGACCCACATTTGATATGGAAATCATGATTTGTCTAGTATTGGACAGAATCGCAAATAAGGATCAGTTGCCATGAAAATTTTTCTAATTTATTCTGAGAAAGTACTGTAGTGCCTGCATTAGAAAGGAGTCTCTGTTTGCCAGAGGAGCTGTGTCAGCAGGTGAGGCCTAAAGCCTAAAGGCCTGAAGGGTGGTCAGGAGTGGGAGGGAACGAAGTTACTCCAGACTTTCATGTTGTTTCTCACCCTTCACAAGAAGGGAAGTTCCTAAGGCTGAAGGAAGCAGCAGTGGAATGTTTCTGATGCAGTGGGTTGTGACCACTCTCATTGGTGTTTTCTTTCTGTCCAGAGTAAAATAGGCATCCTTCAGAAATTTCATATCATGCCACCCTGAGGAGTACTTGGCTAGATTGTGATGATTTCTGTATGTACTTTTGGTTAATCTGTTAAAGAGAAATAATGAAAAACTGAGCAGTCTTTTTCTTCCCCATCAACTCATGAGCTATGAGTTCTGGAGAAATGTTGGAGAAAACCTTGAAAGCAGTATTTGAATTCTCCCTTATGTTTCTGCTGCTGAAGCTGCAGCTTCCAAAATTGCAGGAATTCTTGACCAGCCTGCATCTCACCATTCAGCTTTTTAGTCCATTAAAGAATCTGTCAGCAAGGCCTCAGGTTTAGATCTTATTAGCCCTAGAAGGTTTTTGTTTTTTTTTAATCTGCCCTCTAGAAATTTGCAGAATGTCCCAAGATAAGAGAAAACTTCCTGTCAACAGTGCTGAATTTCCTGGTGTGTGATTATTGGGAAAAAGTTGACTCAATGTTGATATGTGATACTTCTGAATTGAGATGTTCCCACTATAGATATAATGTATAACATACATTATACCATTGCTGCATGTATGTAAACTCCTAAAATTGGAGTGGGAGAGTTCCCTGACCCTCCTCACAGGACGTGCAATGGGTATGGGTCATCTGTTTGGCCACCACGCTCAAACCCCTTGTGGGAGGGGCGATCACACAGATGGGCAAGTGCAGGAGCCAGGGCGAGCACTTTTGGGCTCCAGTCCACAGTAGCATCTAGGGGTGGGTGTCTGTGACTCCTGAAGCCCCAGTGGGTACATCACAATGCTCCATTAACTCTGCCATCCCAGATGGCTAAAGTGTTAACCAGCTCAGTGTCCTCTTGGTACCCGGGTTCTTGTCTGGTGTCCAGGAAGAATCAGGTCACACAGACAAATTGAAAGATGGTAAATGGGGGGGGGAATTTTATGGCTGGGTGGAGGTGGCTTTCAGCAGGATGGATGGGGAGCTGGGAAAGGGATGGAGTGGGAAGATGATCTTCCCCTATAGTTTGTCTGTCCTGTGGCCTATCTCCTGTCTGACCATCCCCAGCCAAACTCTTATTGACACTCAGACGCTCTTTCTCTTCCCTCCTTCTGTGCTGTGCCACTCTTCTGCTTCTCTGCTCTTCTGCTCATCTGTTATCTGCTCATCTGCCCGCGGAGCCTGGGTACATGATTGTGGGGGAGGTGTGTGGCATGCCAAAAGGCAACATCTGGGTGCAAAAACAGGTATACCTGTTCTCATTTAGGGTCATGGGTTTCCAGGCTTGAGGGTGGGGCCTTTGCCAAGGAACTGCCCTCTTCTACTCAGTATTTCCTTCCCCTCTGTCTGTATCAAAATAAGTATCAATGTTCTGTAAGATTTTCTTTTGTTTAATTCTGTACTCTATTCTTCAAGACTGGATTTAATGTATTAGTCTTGGGATTGGAATGAATATAAAGGAAGCAACATTTTGTATAGTAAGTTGAAAGAATCTATAGATTTATGTCTTTCTAAGTCAGATAGTATTCTCAGTTGTTTTTTCACATGACTAGCAGTTACATTTACTTATATATTTATTCAGTAATTATATGAGTACTGTCTATAATTCAGCTAATGTGATGGGTAATAGAGATAAACAGAACAACATGAATTGTTTTTTCTTCAAAAAACTCTTAGAGGATAAAGACAAGGAAACCATTGATTTATGGTTGCCTGAGAGAAGTTCTGTGGCAAGCATATACCTAATGTGGGTATGTGTTGGGGAGAATCTAGGAAAGCTTTCTTAAGTAAGGAATGCTTTGCTGAATTTTAAGAAAGGGTAGTATGGTCAGGTAAAGTCAGGTGGGGGAGGATGTTGACAGTGAACATTGTGGCCAAAGGCATGCAGGCCCATGGAATTACAGGAGGCTGTTGTGTAGAGCTTGAGGGTAGGGTGGTGAGTAGGGCCTGGATCATGGAGGACCAGGTATGCCAGGATGAGGAGTTTAGTTTGAATTCTCTAAGCAATGGGCATTCAGTGAATGCAAATAGCATTTGATACAGGTACTCAGGGTAGGGTGCAGAAAACTGAATGATTATTAGGAGGGTATTGGATGAGATTTTATGCTGATGGGAATGAATTCCAGGTGAGAGAGAGAAAGAGAAAGAAAGGTTGGGGTGGCAGGGAGGCGGAGAGAGAGAGAAAGAAAGGAAGGAAGAGAAAAAGACCTGGGAAAGAGAATGCATATTATATGGGACAGTATCCGTCTCTTTGCTTAAATTTCTTGGACAACTCCAGCATATACTACCTAGATTTTCTTGTTTTTTTGATGGTTGTCTTTGTGGCTTATCTCTTTATTTGTGTAACTGCCATTTCTTGTCTTTGTTACATCTTTGATTTGGAAGTGAATTAATAAACGAATGTCAAATGTTCCCAAATTCTGTTTTAAGAATAATCTAGATCTTTTAAAGCTTTGGTAATGTGGGCTTTAAAAAATCTGTGATTGCCCAACTGGTTTATGTCAGCATTTTGGAAAGAATATCAGTCTTTAAAGCGATGTTAGAGATATAAACCCTCTGGGGAGTGAAGAATGCCTGGTGCATGCTAATTTTGTACTTATCCAGGTGGAAGAGAGAGAGGAATAGCCAAAGCTATAGATAGAACAAAGGCATGTCAATTGCAACCTGGTCTCAGTTTGGGCTTAGCTTTCCTTACCAATCCCCTATCAGGATATTAGTGGCTTATTTATTTGTTTTTAACCTGTATCATATTAAGCTCTTTGAGAAATCGCATTTTGATTTATAATCTGTGCTTTTGGCATGTGCTTTAATGGCATTAGCCAACTCTAGGCACATACTGAATTCATTATGTACCTTATGTATGTAAGTAGTAATACTTCCTTTTAATGAACATACGGTCACATCAAAGTGCTGTGAAGTTGTTTTACAAAAGCATCTTTGTGTAGTGCTCCTCAGAAGTTCTGAGACATGTATTAAGTTGTAGATTAATATGCTATATTTTAAGTTATATTTTAATGGAGTAGTGGATTATAATTTTGCCATCTCCTTAAGGTGAGTAGATTGTTATACTCTGTTTGAGTCTTTGTTTCTTAGTCTTTGGTTCTTAATTAGAATTCAACATTGTTGACATGTAAATTGTGACCAGATAAATTCAAAATTCAGACAGTAAAATTGCCTTTGGATTTGTATCCTCAACTGTGATATTGATTGAAAGTTGATGAGTAACTCTTTTTCTTGTTTTCTGTAGGCAGTCAGGAATTCACTGAACCTACTTGTTGCTGTACATAACAGCACTAAACCTTGACTATGCCTGCTAAAAGGTTCCTTGACCTTAAAATGTTCTTGACCTCAATGTTCGAGGGCAGGGCTCCTCCTAAGGTAGAGGCAGAGAAGTAAACCAGCCACAAGTAAGTAGGCCTCAAGATCTAGCCTGTCTGATCAGGCTTCCAAACCAAGGAGTGGCAGCAGTCCAAACCACTGTCTGCTGACTAGGCCATCTTAATAGCCATCCCACTCCTCATCAGTGTGTGGCATCTGAGCAGAGTAATAGTTTTCTTAGTGAAGTGATTCATGGAGTCAAATGCATAACAGTGTCTTTGGGATTCTGTGGGAAGAGGAGGGGGTCTCCGGAGGACACTAGGTTATCGTGTCCTCCGTAGAGATAGAGGCCATTACTTGAGGGGAAGGGCTAAGCAGAATATCAGAGCTTTGGCTAAGCAAACAGATGTGAGCAGAGTTCTAGTTCAACTAGGAGCACAGAGTGCGTGCGAACCAGACACTGGGGCAAGAACTCTTCAGTTTGATGTCTACGGTGGGAGAGACTACACACTGGTGAGCACAGGGGTTCCCTTGTCTAGGGGTTCCTTTAAAGACAGATAACAGTTTATAGGCAGATAACAGTTTCTGAAGGGATAGGGCTCCCTATATGATGCCAGGGGCTGCCAGGATTGACTCAGGATTGACTCAGGGACTGCGTGGGGCTGACCCTGCAGGTTGAATGCTGTCAGTGATCACAGTAGGGCAAGGGCACCTTGACTGTCTCAGAAGCTAATAGAATCTTTCTTTGACAATAACCACTGGCTATCATTTCCAGGAAGACTCTGAAAATTGCTGGGAGTCTGGGCAAGAAACCCTACTCACTAAAGCATGGTATTTGATTCACTATAAAACAGGAGGAAAAACGTTAGTAATAGACATGCTATATCCCAGCCTTGTAGAGTTGAAAG
The DNA here is from genome assembly GCA_036589455.1 of Ateles fusciceps. NCBI lineage: Eukaryota > Metazoa > Chordata > Mammalia > Primates > Atelidae > Ateles > Ateles fusciceps. The sequence goes on along the minus strand of JAZHEH010001266.1, from coordinate 6,261,750 downwards.
CAAAACTAAGTAATACATTTTCAATTTGGTGTGACATTGTATAATTTCTAAATGTATTATTATTATTTTGAAGTTATAGGAAATGATTAGTAGTAGGAGGGTGTGGTTCTGTTGTTTGTTTTTCACGTTTGAGTCATACAGCATGTCACCATTGTCCAGCATTTCAGAGACAAAGGGAATATTCATTGAAACTGTTTTGGTGAAAGAGCTGTATTATGGTACTCTTTAATTTTAATTTTTATAGTAGTTTATCAGAAATGAGTCAGGAGCCTGTTTATTGAATTAGTTTTAAACTCATATATTTATTGAGTACAGATTAGAATCAAAGGCTGAGGTGGGTGAATCATGAGGTCAGGAGATTGAGACCATCCTGGCTAACATGGTGAAACCCTGTCTCTACTAAAAATATAAAAAATTAGCTAGGTGTGGTGGCATGTGCCTGTAGTCCCAGCTACTCGGGAGGCTGAGGCAGCAGAATCACTTGAACCCGGGAGGCGAAGGTTGCAGTGAGCCGAGATCGCACCACTTCACTCCAGCCTGGATGACAGAGCAAGACTCTGTCTAAAAAAAAAAAATGTCAGTAGCATCCACCATAGTACTTGATGTATGTGGTTGTAATTTGACATAGTTTTATTGATAACTATATTGTGTATGAACTTTCTTTTTATGTCTTTTTATGTGGGAGACAGATGTTCTACTAGCTGTTAGGAGGTAGTGAAATTAAGATGATTCTCACAGTATTTGCACCTCAGTCTTTGCTGTGAAGGTTCAGAATAGCTGTTTTATCATTTCCCTTAGGGTGATTGGGCTCTGGTAAATTGATTGGCACTAGTCCAACTCACAGCCTGTTGAATTATGAATTGATTACTTTAGACAACAAATAGTTCAACATGCCAGGCATTGTTGTCCTTGCAGGAGATAAACTATTGGAGATGATGGTGGGGGATAGAACAAAGTTCCTGCCTTTAATTTATTCATTCCTTATGAGAAGTGAAACATCCATGTAAAACAGATGACTCAGATTGCTGTTTAAAAAAAAAAAATCCAGTAGGGCAAACCTATTTGAATAACCAAATTAAGATCAGGATTTTGTTTAGTAACTATAGAGTTCAAGCAAAAGCAATGAAATGGTCTTAACTATAGCTTAAAAAACAATATCTGTAAAAGACATCTTTGTCAAGGAAGTCTGAATATTTTGCTTTTATAGTTAAAAAGAGAATTAAATTCTGACTTTTCCATTTCATGTTTAGAGTCTCAAGCCCCAAATAAAGTTTCCAAACATTGAATCTGGGTTGCTGAGAGATGTTATTCTGATAACTTTGGAATGTTTATGATTCAGGTATTAAGTAAAAGCCTATCTTAACAAAAGGAGAAGGAAGGTAAGTATAGTACAAGGCAATCTGTTAACAATAATAGCTTCATTCTTCTAATGCTTTTGCATATGCTGGAATCTGATTATTTCAGCAGCTCTAGGGGATTGGTAGAATAGTTGTTGTTAGACCTACTTTATAGATGGAACAGACTCTGATGAGGAAAGGAATGTCCCCAGAACCTGGGTTAGTGGCAGGTTGGGTCCTGAACTCAGGCATTCAGAGTCTCCAGAATCAGTGCTCTCGGATGGTGGCCAAGAGTTAGCCTGCTTTTCGTGCAAATGCCCTAGTATACATTCTTTTCAGACAATCAGGATGTTGGGTTCAGATCAGACTGATTTGATAACAATTTGATAAGGTGTGGAATCTTCCTGTGATTAGAGAGAGAAATCTGATAAGGTACAAAACTGAACCATGAAACAGATAACAGTTCTCTCAAAAGGCTGCCTCCAGTTAGAATTCCCCAGCTGGTTCCCTTGCCACGTGGCTCCATGTGTTTATTATGTAGCTCACACTCAAAATCACCCCTGGGGCAGGTTGAGCCATTCCAGCATTTTGTAAAAAGTTCTGTGCATGTACTCACACACAAATGAGGAAAAGAGGACTGAAAAGATGGTTCTGTGTAAGTGAAAGGATTCACTTGCTTTTCCCAGTCTTTTTATGAACAACGGTTTAGTTACATCACAGGTCTTCTTTTGATTGTTATATAATTCGATTCTTGAGTTTTCAGTTGGCTTATTTGAAATTTTGTAAATTGCAGTTTATAAAATTGGAGGGCTTTAAGAGATCAAGTTTCACCTTGTGGCTTGAGTAATGAGGATACTGAGATGAGGGGTTAGGACTTGCTCAGGTTTTTGTTGCAGACAAGAAAGAGAGAGAAAAGAGAGAGAGATCCATCTGGTTGACTTCAAGAGAAAAGAAATTTTCTGATAGGACATTGAGCAGCAGGCAGAAATACTGGGAAGACAGAGACCTAGCTTGAAAAATAAGAGACTAAAAATGATTTGTAGCAACCACAGCCACAGGCAAAATCCTGACCCACAGGCGGTGCACCGAAGACTTGATTGCTCATCGCTGCATGTCGCATCTTGCTGTGCCACCACTGCTGACATCTCTATTGCTGCTGCCCCTAGAAATGGGATGGTACTGCTATCATTGCATCTACCTCTAGATTGGAGGTTCTTTGGGTCATTACCTCTAGATTGAAGTCTGTGTTGAGAGCATCTGATTGGCAGAGCCAGGTTAAAGGCCCATGTCCCAGGGGACCGGTCTTCCTCTCCTATGGGGGTGTAGAATGCCTTTCTGCAAGGCTTATAAGATAGGAGGAGGGATTTAGATGCTAGTAAGCAAAACCAAACCACACCAAAACATGAGGCAGTGATCTGCTATGGAAACATACCCATTTAGTGGCTATTTAAGAGATCAGAACTTGAGTTTCTGACTTTTCTCAGGATGCCAAATTTATAGCTAGTATAGATTTCCTTTTTGAAAAGTGACAGAGGCTCTGTGGTTTTTAAGAGAAAATGAAGTCCTTTGTAGTAAGATGTAATAATTCTAATATTTTAAACAATCAGTTTTCCCATCAACATTGTTTTCCTCTAGCTTGAAAACCATTCTCCATCTTCCTATCCTTTGTGACATACAGAAAAAAAGTCGTATTTTTCAGTGGTAAAAAGTGGAGCGAGAGAAAAGGAATGAAAAGAGAGCAAACATGTTCGTGAAGTGCAGAGACTAGAGGTTAGTTGTTACACATTTCAGGGAAAGCTTGCCAGATTGATGAGGAATAAAACCATTTAGAACTGGAAAATCTTTAGGGCCTTTGTTTTTTAAAGTTATTTTAGGCAATAACCCCATCTTGTTGTTAGAGTTTTTGCTTTCCAGCAATTCCTTTTTACCTTTTAATAATCAAAGCTAATATTTATTGAGAACTAGGTTGTCATAGCATCATTACCTGTCTCCCTCTTCCTCACAATAACTCTGTGTTAATCTCATTACTATTCTCCTTGCATAGCTGAGAGATCGAACCTTAGATGAAGCAACTAGCATGAGGTTTCACAGTTCATAGATGTGGGACTTGAACTTAAGCATATACACCGGTGAAAGAAGCTTTGCAAATCTTCCTTTAACTTAAGAAAGAAAAGAAGATATGTCTAGAATGCCGTTTGGTGATATTTTAAGAAAACTGCAGAGGAAGGAGAAAGGAAGTATGCTAGGAAATGGAAAGACTTTTGGGAGCATGTGACTTCTCTACATTAGACTTGTAAATTTGCTCTCGTATCTCTATTCCAGGACAGCTGGACCAATGTGATCTCTTTCAATTTCATGCCTGGTGCATAGTAGGTGTTCAATAAATATTTGCAAAAAGAATTAATCTCAAGCATCCTCAGGACAGTTTTCTCGGATTAAGATGTCATGCAATCTAGACTGCTGCTCTCATTAAAGAAATCACTTTACCCTTAAAGCCAGGAATTCCATGAAGGTTTGTCAATGAATTCAGTGCATTTCACAAACAAAGAAGCTTACTAGGGGTTTTTAGCCTTATAACTGCATATCCTGTAAAAGACTCTCTATGGTTTATCGTGCTTCCTGACTTTCCAACTTCACTTCAGTTAATTTTGTCACATTGTTTCCTTTTCCTTTTTCTTCCTTGAGAGTATAAAATGCTGTTATTTTTGGCTGTGGCCGAGAGAGAATGGATTGTCCTGGGAAAGGCACAAGGAATCTTCCTTGTAAACTAATGTGTAGAACATTTTTGTACAGAAATAGCTAATGAATACCCAAAGCATTCTGTTGCTTGTAGTTTAAATATGGTTGCATTTTTGTTCAGCTCTAGCTAGATTTCTAAGTGTCTTAAAAGTAGAAAACATACTTCTCATTAGATTCATTTAAAACTTTTTCAAGAAAGGAGAGTCCTGAGGGTATAGAAACTTTATGTACTTAAATATATCATGTTAAAGAACTTCACAATGTTTCATTTATATGGGGCCAAAGACCACAGATCCACCCCGATTGCTAATTATCGAGATTACAAATAGCTTGTTTCAGAACTTAGGGTGAGACAAAAGAAACGTGAAGGAACAAAAGACCCAGGATAACGAAAAGGATATTGTAAAGAGAAAGGCCTGTAGAATTATGATGCAGGTCACATCCTGTGCCTGCATTTAATTGTACCTTTGTATTTAATAATAAAAATGATTACATGCTTAGTGCTAACAGGTGTCCCTGCTTGAGAACTGTAGTATGGATAGGTGACAGCAAATTACTCCAATTCATAAACTTGGAATATTATGCTTTTATTTTGAGCTTCACCGGTCTATACTAGAAGACCTTTTCTGCCAAAATGTACATCAACCAGGAATATTTTTAAACTTAGTCCCTGATAAATATACATAAAACATAGGTTAATATTTTAAAGTATAAGTGAAAGAAAAAATCAACTTTGCCAGGCACTTAACACACTGAGGTTATGTTAATATCATAGTCACATTCTAGTACCTTATATTTTATATAAGCTTTGGATGTAATCACAAATTAGCAGTGATTTAGGTGGTCTTTTTGTTAGAACTTAATTGCCTTCTTTATGCATTTTCTTTAATTCTTAACTTGAACACTTTCTGTAACTGCCCTGTCTAAAATATAGACCCTGCCCTAGGAATATGCTCTCCCCTATCCTCTGTTTTTCTCTCTCTCGCCATTATTGCAATAACAATGTTCATATTGGTTTGATTTTATCTATCTTCCCCATTAGAATGAGTTTTCATAGGACAGACACCAAGATAATCTTATTCTCCCTAAATCAGTGGTTCCCTAGTACCTTGACCATCCCTGGCTTGTAATGTGTACTCCCAAAAATATTTCTTACAGAGCTCCGTTAATCTGCCACTTGCTGTCTTAATCATATACCAAAACCCTGCTTGCTGCCTTAACTTTATCACTAGCCTCCTCCCTTTGCTTATGTTTTCACCAAAGATTTTGTGGTAGAAAACATTCTATTTCCATTGTCTGTTGGGTAGCTAGGTAGAGAGATAATAGTCCCCTTGATCCTATGCCCATAGTCGAATGGAGATTGAAGGGTAGGTGACTGTTCTTAGCTCTTCAAGGCTTGAGCACATTTCCTTTATTTGATCAGCCTCTGAACTGTGATTCATTCATATTTGAATATTTGCTAGGTAGCAAAGGCTGTGGCAGGTACTGGGGAAGCAAAATTGAAAAAGATGCACTCTGTTCTTTTAGGAACGTATCATTAGAATTGACGTCCCCTAAGTCTGTAACTGTGTCTCATTGGCTGTTCATTATAGAATCCGTTCCTAACACAATCCCTGGCCCATTACAGGTGATCAATAAATGAGTGAGTGTGGCATACAGGTATTTAGAAAATAGCTTGTGCCGTAATAAATGTATGTATAAAGTGCCATGGAAACACAGAGGAGGGGAAGGCCATTGTGTCTAAAAGGAGTCAGGGGAAGTTTCACAAAGGAAGGATTAAAAGTTGAGTTTACTAGATTGGGTAAGGTGTACCACGGAGTAAGGACAACATAGGCAAGAAATCAGAGGCATGGAAGAGCAATATTTTATTTGAGTTTGGGCACTGCGATCAGTCTGGAAATTGAGGATGAATGTGAAGGGGTGGTGGGCATCGAGGCTGTTGGAATCATTACTAATTCCCTTATTCAGGTCACCTATGCACTAAGTAGCTCTTGTGGCACAAATGAATCACCTTTTATTTATAGTATTTCTATAGAAAAAAAGAATTGAGTTCTAAACATACAGTTTTGAAGATAGAATCTGTAAGTGGGGATTAACTTTAGTAGAAAATTGGCTACCTTGCTTGTATAAGTTATCTATTGCTAAAATTATTCATACAGATAACCACAAACCTCAATAACATAAAAATTATTAGGGTTTATTGTACATGCATTGGAATGCTTGTCAGGTGGCTCTTCTGATATAGTCTGGGTGGGCAGGTGATTTTCTGTTCTCCATCGAACTTGCACTCCTCTGTGAAGATGTTGACTCTCTATCAGCTGAAGTAGGATGGCTTTAACTTAGGGGGGCTCCTCAACATTTGCTATCATCTTCCTGCTGGTACCATTAGACTAGCCTGGGCATGTCCTTTTCATGGCATTGACAGAGGGCAAGAACACAAGCAGAAACATACGGGTACTCTTTTGAGCCTCTGTTTTTGTCACGTTTACTAATATTCCATTGACCAAAACAATTTCACGTGGCCGAGTCCAGAGTCAGAGTGGCACTGTGAGGACTCATAGCAAAGGGCGTGGCTACAGGAAGGGGTGAAGGATTGGGGCAATTTTTGCAATATACTGTATAGCCCACACAAGCTAATCAAATCAAAGTTTGTGGATCTCACAGAAGCATATGATTTCTGATTTCCTTCATGAAACACTTATCTTTTGGGCTTTATTCATGCCCAGTCTCTTTATGATAGGCTGGGGGAAAGTCAGAGAAGCCAGAAATGGGAAAAGGTTGAAGTGAGATCTTGAAAGAGCTAGGTGATTATTAACAATTAGCTATTGCATGCATTGTATAATTTCAGAGGTAACCAGCTCCCCCCTTTTATAGGACATTGCAGCCCAGAGCAGTGCAGCGTATCACCCACATTCCCCCAACCATGTTAATGACACACCCAAAAGTTGTAACTCAATCATTCTAAGCCCAGAACCATTCTCCACAATATCTTTTAAGGTGCATTTTCCCTAAACTGCCTCATGTGGCTCTGTGACCCCTGCCACTCCTCACACAAACAGTCACTTTATAAATCTTTTATGTTTGAAAATTGCATTGTTATCGCAATTCACCACGAAGAGCAGGTTCTTATTTGAGTTTTTCATTTTAAGTTTATGCATCATACCTTAAAGCAAAGTAATCCCTTTATGTGCATGCATGTGAGTACATGTGCATACACACACACCTGCATACACACACATGTGCGTGTACACACACACTCATTCTCTCTCTCAAACACACACACACACACCGCACATCCCTATTTTGCCCCGCCTTTACCTGTGTATTTCCCATCAGAAAGGGAAATTTTAAATATAGTGGAAATTTTAAATATATTGAATCAGCTTGAGTTTGGTAGGTTAGCCTTTGAATTATCTTCGCCAGACCTCTAAGGGGGAGCTGCCAGAGTTGCCAAACTTTGACTCTGAGGAGAGAGCAATATTGCTGTCTCCAAAATATTTATATTTGAGGCCTATCTTTTAGACAGTTACATTCTAAAAGATGTCACTTACAATAGCTCATATTCTCCTGTGTGCAAGGTCATTGAGGATTAAGACAAAGTTTTCTCTACCACCATCAACCTTCATTCTTTTTGGTGGGTAGATTTTATATTTTGTTTCTCTAAACAAGGGAAAACAGTTATAGTTCCACCTCTTATGTGCTTCCTCTCCTATCAGTTGTAAGCTCAGTATGTGCACATATGTAAGATTTCAAGTGCAAAAGAGAACAGAGTAGGAAACAGATTTTCACAGTTCCCGTCTGGGTCCTTGTGTAAGTGCCAATGTAAAGCTATTCAGTGATTAGTGAAAAACAGTATAATGTTGCCTGGCTCTAAGGAAACAGCTTTGAAAATCTAAACTTAATAAGCAGATCAATTAGGTGGGGGTTTGGGATTATTGTATCACATTCCAATGACATGCAGTGTTGTCACAAACTTTTTTCTCCAGAATAAAAATTACAGGAGGCGTAGAGATACCTTTTAAAATGTCAGGAAAGAGGGTTAGGGAAATTAGTTAGGAATAATGAAAATATATTATGTATATCTCAGGAAGCATACACTGCGAGCATCTGGGTATCTCAGGGTAAAGGGTAGATTTAATGTGAGTAGGGGCGGAGGTTTACCCTGTATCCAAGGAGGTAAATGGATTAAGCTGAATGTCTGGGAAGAAGAGGATTGCTGGGTGGAGGTGTGAGGTCCAGGGCTCAGGAGTACATCAGATTACTTGCTCCTCAAGTTTGGGAAGCGAATAATAGCTGTGCTTGCATTTCCCTGCAAAGCCAGGGATACCTTCTGGGATAAGTCCCGAGGGAATCACTCATAACTATTTCTACTTCTCTCGCGCTTATTCAACATAAACATATGTTGAATAGTTTGGGGTTAAATTCAGATTGTACAGATTTCTGTCTCTGTCACATTTCTTGCTACCAACTTACTGAAGTCTGAAATTTCTTTAACAATAGACAAAATATCCCATCTCATAGTTAGAGATAGAATTTCAATACCTGTTTGTTTAACACAGTGAATGGAATTAGGCTAAACTCAACACTAATTGGAAACTTATTCTGTACCTGATAATAATGAGAAAAAAACAAAGCCAAGTAAGACTTCCTGACTTCTCTTGAGACGTGGGAATTGAACAGTAACTACAATGGGATATAAGTTTCACGAGGGCAGAGATCACCCTGTATCTTTCTCAGATATTTTCCTTGCATTTGTCACAGTGCCTGTCTCATAACAAAGCATTTTTATTTTTGTAAGTGGATGGACACATGGATGATTATAGTATCATAAAGACAATTTTAAAAGGTGTGTACAAGGTGAGATGTTGACCCAGAGGAAGCAGTGAATAATTTTGCCCTGGAGGGAGGTAGATAGGAGATGCAGAAGTGGACATTTTAATTAGATCATGAGAGATGAATAGAGGTATCTCAGAACTTCCAGAATGGTATCCAGCCAGAAGAATAAGTGTGTGGAAAGGCAAGGTGGGAAATGACATGAATGTTCAGGAAGCAAATAATTTCACAATTCTAGGTATTATGAGCCAGGGCAGACAAGGATCATATCATGCATGAATGGCCTTTGTGTGTAAGTTACATCTAGGATTTGAGTCAAGACGGGTGCTGCTTGGAATTGGGGAGTGGATATAGAAAAACAAGGGCCACAGGAATTTGTTTCCATCTCACATTTTTAACTGAGGTTAACCTTGCTTACCTACAATCGTATTTGGATTTAGATGCTAACTAGGGAACATTTCTTAGTATGGAAGCAACAGAGCTTGATGAACTATACGTATACTGCTCCAATGAGATTTTATATTTTAAACATGTATTGAAAGAAAATTTTATCTTTTTAAAGTCACCTTAGAATCAGATGAATATGTAACTACTTTCTAAAGGAATTGTCGTTTCATAAATGGAGTTCTGCCTAGTTCCTTTAAACAATGACTTCATTTAGGATTTAAAATATTTCGTTTATGTACGGCTTTCCAGAGGCATCAAGGCACACCTGAGTGAGTGAGAGTTTCTGTCCGTCTATGGTGAGAGCAAGCATGACTTGAATTTCTGGTACTACCAGATATGTGCCTTTGTGGGGCAGGGTGTTTCCTTGTGAGATATATAAATCAACCAGAAAGATTGAGTGGGACAGGTACTATGTTATTTTCTTAGTTTAAGGAGATCTATGATGAAAATTTTATTTAGTTTCGTTGGACTGTTTTCATGCATTTAGTTTTATAAAATGTATTCCAATTTTAAGCAAGGAACCCTACATTAATAAAAACTGATTTCTTAAACTTAACTTTAAATATACTTATGATTTTAAGCAGCTTTAGGATCATGCTTAGTTGAAACTATGGAATTGCTACCCTTGCCACTTACAGTTCAGTCACTGCTGTTGTTTTTTCTTACCCTTCTTTTATTCTATTAATTGTTAGATAAAATAACTCCTTATTTTGCATGTTCAGGTTTAATATGCTTGATATAGAGCATTTAATTTTGGGGGGGGATGGTTCTTAGCCGATTGTATTAGTTCAGTGGTTTTAGAATAAGACGTTTATGGGGAGGGGCAGCAGAATCTTCAGTCATTGATTCTCTCTTTATAACTTTGCCCTTTTAGCTGGAACAGATTACTTCTGTAGTGCTGCTAGCCCTGCACAGACTGAATCACAAGGAAGAAACTTTACATAAACCATTTATACTAAATGTTTGGTATGCTGGCAACATAAATCAACAACAATATCCATTACAAATTCATCCCTTTATCAGTATTATCTTGATAGAACTGATCCCAATATGTGGGAATTTGAACCCTGCTTCAATACGTCTAGCCCTGGATAATTAATTATTCAGGGCACAGAGAACCTGGCCCCTGCAATGTAGAGTAATTCTTCCTGGTCAGCGTTAACTCCACTGGCAATAATAAATAGAAAAAGTCTCTAGTGTTGCCAGTATTTTAAAGTGATTAATCATCTCTTCCCCCTTCTCCTCCCCCTTAGTTTTTCTTTAACTAGGATTTTTCAGCAATAAATCTTTACAATACAGGTAGGAATTGTTCTGTAATTAAATTTTGCCCTGCTTAATTTCTTACCTTTTATGTGTGATTAAAAAAAAAATGTTACATTTTAAGGAGCCCTGATCAAAATTCAAACCAAGAAAAATCCTTCTACAGAATACTGAGAAATGCTCTATGGAAGATTAAGCTCTTGATTTTGAATATTAGATAGAGCACATACACATAAAAATACTCATAAAAATTGTTCATCAGCACCAGTTGGGGTGTCAAATATTCTGAAGTTTTGAATTGCTTCACTTTCATGCTTACGATTTGTCTGTATTAGGAAAAGTCTGACATATACATATGTTCCAACACTGAGAGAATAATTACTTATTTCTTAACTTTCAGATAATTGATGTCAGCTCTGTAAGAAAGGGATATTTTCACTCTTTTTTATGATATATGAAATGCACTTGCTGAAGCGGCAGGTAGATGCCTGCCTAGAATGACCGTGTACTTTTAAATCGTGCCCTGTCGAGCTGCCCAACCATCATATATATCCTGGGTGACAGGGACAGATGTGACATATCTGTTGTGACACACTTCTGTACCACCAGTCTGTGGCTCGAGGTGACTCCTGTCCCTCCCCTGATGCTTTCCCCCGCTGCAGGACAACATAACGATGCACGGATGAACCTTGCCATTGCTCTGACTGCTGCCAGGTATGGGGCTGCCACAGCCAATTACATGGAGGTAGTGAGCTTGCTCAAGAAGACAGACCCCCAGACAGGGAAAGTGCGTGTGAGCGGCGCACGGTGCAAGGATGTCCTCACAGGTATGCCAGGTCTCTGGGAGGGAGGTATTTCGTAGTATCTTGCCTAGCTTATATAATGACTGAATTATAATTTTTCTGTCACTTCTCTTTCATTTAAGCCACGCTTCAGAGTCATATTAATTATATTCCTTATTGTCAGCAATGACTGGTTTAACATGAAAATTTCCCTTGTGGGACTTGGCAATTTTTCCCCTTTGTATTATAATTGTAATAATGATAATGATAATAATAAAATGCTCACCAAATTCCCACAGCTATGCGTGCATTCTGTTTTCTTTACAAAAACATGTTATTAATAAAATTAAATAAATGTGCCAAGTTTCAAAGTTCATTTGTGTGACACAGGCATTGCATTTACACATTGTTAAAGTCAATCATCTTTAGATTTTCATTCTTGCCCTGGTTCTAACGCCATGTAGGTAGGCAGTTTCAAAATTATATCGTTTCTTGAACAAAAGCTCTGTGATATACGTTTTCTCACAGCAATGCTGCTTACACATTTGAGTTCTCAGGAGAAAGCGGCTTATTTACTCATTCTGCTTTTTCCCATTTGGTGCTTTGAGTCTGGGCACTTACAAGATAGACTAAAAACTGTAAGGAGAAAGTAGAATGCTTTTTTTCTTCAATTCGGACTTGTTTTTGGTAAATCCACTCATATGCGAACCTTTTGTTTGTCTCTTCAGTAACTGGGGCTGCTCAGGTCACTTAGTGTGGCATGCAGTATACTTCACCATGGGTTAAGTTCATAGATGAATTAGTAATCCACAGCATCAGTGAACAGAGAAACAAATTCGGTGTTTGATGGATGCTGCTTTCTTTCACAGGGCAGGAATTTGACGTGAGAGCCAAATGTGTTATCAATGCCACAGGACCTTTCACGGACTCTGTGCGCAAAATGGATGATAAGGACGCTGCAGCTATCTGCCAGCCAAGTGCTGGCGTTCATATTGTGATGCCTGGTTATTACAGGTAACTGTCTTCCAATGTGGCAGTCGTCACCCAAGAAGGAGGGTCAGGAGAGATTGTGGTTAATTTCTTCTTCTAGCATAACAATAGATGGTCTAACTTGCTGTTCAAAATCAGGAGAAATAAGTAAAGGAACTCTTCTAAAACACAAAATACAAACCAGACTTGAGAAATCCTTAGCCACTTATGGCAATACTCGTTTCTAAGGGTTAATGTTTTGGGGTCTTTCTATTTTTCTTTGTTCAATGTAGTCACCTTCAGAGACTAAGCATTGGTATTTTTGAATTAAACTTAAGTCATTAGCAAAATTAATTTTGCAAAAATTTTTATAAAGGACATATTTTAGTTAAAACAGTGAGACATTAATTTTACAGAATACCCACATTTCTCTATGAAGAATCTGAAGGCATGGGCTATCCAGGTATTCTTAGGTTTATAACTTTTGAAATAGATTTTTAAAAATATTGTAGCAAGTAAAAACCAGATAAAATATCTAACCTATCAAATTAACAAAGACGATTGAGGATGAAGATGCAGGTAGCAGTAGAGATGAAATAAGAATAGCTATTAAATGAAAATCATTTAAGCTGGGTGATGGGAACATGGAGGGTCATTAAACTCTGTTTATATATGTTTGAAATTTTTAATAAATTACAAAAAGAAATGTGGTTCTGGCTAAAAAATAATTACCCATAATGTACATTTTAAGATATTTATAGAAAAAATTCATATGGCCATGCTAAGAGTATAGATCATGTGTACTGGTTTTATTTCCATATGTAGTAAATATAGTAGGCAAAGTAGTAATTCTTCAGGAAATAATGACATGTGCAACAGTATTCATTATGGCATTGTTTGTAGTTGAGAAATATTAGAAGCTGCTTCAGTTCCTCACCTTAGGGTAACAGATAAATAAATAATGGCGTAACTACTCAAGGGAATATTATATATTCATTAAGAATTATAATTATAAATAATTTTAATGCCCTAGGAAAACACCAATGATACTTGTTAGTTTACAATATAGGACTTGATATTTTATGTGCTGTAGGTTCTAACAATGTATATAGAAAAGACTACAAGGAAATATGTTAAATGCGAAGTGATTATTTTTAGGTAATGTGATTATGGGTGACAGTTACATGTTAAACATGGGGTTCCTTCCATGTTTTAATAATTTTCCATAAATGGAATATACAGCTTTTAATATTTGATAAGATGGATGTGTAGAAACTATGATATTTTGTTTAATACTTGTATTCTTCTATAATGCTATCCTGCTATGCTATAGATCATGCTGCCTTTTTAGTTGTCGATTGTCCAGTAACTAAATCTTCCTGAAGTCTCCAAGATGCACCTAATTGGCACCAGATACACTTCTGAGAAATTCATTAAAGAGAATTTCTTATCCACCAACTTCCAAGGTTTCCTTTTCATTTTCAAAAAGCCTATGTGAGAGAAACAGATAGTCCTTAGGATTTTACTGTGGACTGGAGACATCAAGATGCCTCTTAAGTCACCACTGCATAAGATAATAGAAATTTATGCGGTGGTACCTAATTGAGTTTTTAAAACTGTTAACCAGAAGCTTAGTTCAAATGAAAAGGAGAAAAATAACTATATGTAAATGTCTCATATGTGTCTCGTATATAGAGGAGTTTTCAACATTAGTTCCAGATGCAATTGTATATGCTTTAGTGTTCGATTAAAAATATCTAAGGTCAGTTAGTTTTATGAATTTTTGTCTTATATTTGTTTAGATTTGAATAGATTCAACATATTCTTATGTGCTTTGTGCCTTATGTTTTCTTCACTATCGTCCCATGATGTCGGAAGACACATGTTATCCCCGACAGGCCTTATGTTAATTCTGTCACTAAATAATTACATCCTTTGGGACAAGCCATTTTACTTTGTGAACCTTAGTTTTTCCATCATTAAAATGGGAAAACATTCTGCTCTTTCAGAGTGCTGAGACAGGGAGATTGTACATAGAATTAAAGTGATAACTTGCTATGGGATTTCTGGGGTTTCAATCATTTTTCCTTGGTCTAAGTGTGTGGCCTGCCCAAGCTACTTCTTTCAGGTTCTGATTCCTTATGTCTTTTTTTTTATTTGAGATGAAGTTTTGCTGTGTTACCCAGGCTGGAGTGCAGTGGTGCCATCTCGGCCCATTGCAACCTCTGTCTCCCGAATTCAAGTGATTCTTCTGCCTCAGCCTCCTGAGTAGCTGGGATTACAAGCGCACGCCACCACACCCAGCTAATTTTTGTATTTCTAGTAGAGACAGGGTTTCCCCATGTTGGCCAGGCTGGTGTCAAACTCTTGGCCTCAAATGATCTGACCACCTTGGCCTCCCAAAGTGCTAGGATTACAGGCATGAGCCACCATGCCCAGCCTAGAATAAATAACATTTATAAATCAATTACATTTTAATGTACTAGCAGCGAGAAATAGAAAATCAAAATTTAACATACAATATAATCTAAAAGAGCATAATGGTTATGAAATACTAAGGAATAAAGTTGGCAAAAGAGGCACAAGACCTGTATACTGAAATCTATAAATGTCCATCTCCCAAAGTGCTGGGAATACAGGCATGAGCCAATGTGTCTGGCCCCTTATATCTTGATAATACCTAACTAGTATAGGGTTTGACAATGATCCTTTGATTATTTTTTCTCTGTTTTATAGACTGCTGTATCCCCAGCTCTTGGTACAGTGTCTGGTGTGTAGTAATGCCCAGTAAATATTTTTTGAATAATCCTACTAAAATTTTATGCTAACTTGCTTATATTGAGAGTGTTGCTTTATTTATATTACAATTTTGATATAATGTTTATGAGATTTTTTAATATAGAGAATTTAAAATATGAAAATAAAACATGATTCTTCAACTTGCTGCCCAGATAACCCTGGTAGACAAAAATAAATAAATAATATAAGTACCTAACTAGAAATTTCCATCACCATAGAAAAAATAGATGAAAATGAAAATTGAAAGTCTGCCTTTTATTCCCCCCTGCCTCTTATCCCCTCCCCTGGTTCTTGTCTGGTAATTAATAACCTTTCTTCCAATTCCTTCCATAAAATTATGTTTTTACAAGCACAAATGTATATTCTGTTAGACATTTTGTGTGAAAGTGGTCATGTTACATATATTGTTCTATACTATGCTTTAATAACAGAGTAGATTTGTGTCTTTTAAGAATATAGGTATATATTACCCAGATGTAATATTTTAAAAACAAAATGCCTTTCTTAATCCTAAAAATTCAGCATTAGTTTCAGGTCTCCTGAAGCATGAAGGTGTTAGTTACAGCTAGATTTGTCTCAGACTAAGATGCAGTAAGTGATCTCATTCTATTTTGGGAGAAATTAATATCCCCATTTTTAGCACTGTGAGCTATAACCACTACACATCCTATTGGAAGCTTTAAGGAATGGTCTACAGCCTGGTTCCCATTCAGGCTCTCTTGCAGATGAGTCCCTTCTCTTTGGATTGTGACCTAGATTAAGGGTTCATTCCCCTCATTCAGCACCGACCTTGAGGCAACTGTACTTCTGGCATCCCATAGGGGTGGTTTTCCTCTTTCTGTCAGGTCATTCTCTTAGGTGATATTAGGAGATCCCAGGCTGAAATCACTCTCTGGTATCATCAGTCAATCACACTTAGCAGCTGTCACTCAGTGGTTTTGACTAAGTCTTCAGGGATGAACCCAAGCTTCTGGGGCTGCCCCACAAGTGGCTGATGATAATTTAAGACCAGGCATGTTTCAGTTAGAACCTGATCCATTTGGAAATGCAGTGAGTTCAGTAACCATTGATTTATTGCGTGTAGGCTGGTAAAGGAAGAATAAAGAACCACGTGTGCAGTGTATCTTCTTGAGCTATTTTCAGAAGTATCTGTATAGCGTTTGTTAATTTTGTTGTAACCTTAACTAATGTTCCACTTGTGGAATTGTCTTACACCATGATAGCAGCTTTCTAGGGGAAGAGAGAGAAAGAAAAATTGTTTTGATTTCGGAAAATGCAGCACAAATTATTTTTAAAGCCACTCTTTATATTAAGAACAAATCTGGAATTTCCCTGAGAGTTATGGCCCTTCCAAAAGTAGCAATAATGTACCAAATGACTGAAATACATGAAAATAATCATCTCTGTGTAGCCTACTGATGCTTTTTACTACTGACAAGACGTCAAGTTTTTTCTGTAATGTGTGTACATACTGTTAACTCTAACACTGATTGCTAAGTAGTTAACAATAAATTTGATTTCAGTTTAACTAAGGGCACTTCAGGAAAGTGGTGGTCTGCATGAGAAAAATGTTCATGTAATCCTAGACACACACATATAACAGCAAGCTTTTCCTCCTCACGTCAAATAAGTCATATATATTGAAAAAAGACCTTTGCCTTGCTGCATTGCATATACTATCACTATAGTTGATATCCATTCTCAAACTTTAGTGTGAACTTGCAAAATTAATTCTTCATGAGAAAACAAACTTTTCCCTAAGGGAGAGTATGAATTAGGTAATTTAGAACTGATGAAAGGTATTTCCATGTGGATTCTTAAATTTTTATACCATTCATTAATAGCTTTGTCTTCCCTCTGTGCTTGTTAATTTTATGTTTGTCACATATGTCTTAACTTAAGCAGTTGATTCTCTACAGGTTCCAGTTATGTGTGTGTTGGTAACCATCACATTCACCTTTTAAACTACTTTATTGCACTGAAAGTTTTTAAAGGATTCAGTAGTTGTGCTTTTCTAATGGTATTTCCTATTTAGGTAGCTGAATATTATAATTTTATGATTAAATTTATCAGGTTTATTATTTTAGACACATCATATGATGCCTGTTTTATGTTATAGTCATATAAAATATGTCAGCATATAATTTGTTTATCAAGTGTTAGAATATGGAATGTATTCTTTTGTTTCAATATAGTTCTTTTTATCAAATAGAATGCTTGAACGCTGCGTGAGTTCATTTCTAATCCCAAAGTGACTGATGTAATCTAAGGGCATATCAAACCCAGGATCAAAAAATGTACTTACAAAACATGTGATTAACTATTTTTTTCTAAGATTTTTAGAGTTTTATGATAAATGCAAAGAAAAAAATCATTGTATTTAGAGAACAAAATTACTTGATATTTGTAGTTTTCAATATATTAGAGTAAAGGTAAAATTATTTTCTCTAAGTAACCCTGAGTGAAGGTGGGACTCTGAGCTGAGGTTTAAATGACTGGAAGACTTCCGCAGTGCTTTCTGGATTTGCTACGTAGAAGGAACTTCTACCCACTCTCTTCGGTTGTGTCTCAAATAGGCTTTGAACAGTGACTTCTTCCTGCTAAGGCTGCGTAGACATGGCAAGCATTTCATGCAGCCAAGGGTTTTTTGAAGAGAAAGTCTCATATTTCTTGTGGTTTAAATAAAGGAGATGCATTAGCTAAACTTTCTTTTTTTATATAAGATATTATTGTTATTATTTACACAGCCTCTCATTTTTACACATTAGGATAAATCTTTTTTAAAAAATAATTTTAAGGGAATGACGATAAAGATAAAAATCTGAATGTATACCCTTTTAACTTTATGTGTAGGAGGAGTTTCTTGAAATTTGTTCAAACCAAGTACAATTATGTTTCCTACTTAAGAAATAATGTTAATAGAAGCTAAAAACATGTTTATAGAAAATACCTGTAACACTGGTTTGATACAAGAATCCAGTCAAACTGGAGCAGCTATCTGAAGATCTGTAGTGTTCTATTTGAATAGGACACTTTAAGATTCATCTCACTCTTTTAACGACATCTCCAGATTTCTCGAATGGCTAAGGAACAAAATAAAACATCAATCTTTAGTGATTTAAAAACAAAGTAATGGGTTTTGTTAATGTTTGTTTACAGTTGCCTGTTCTTTCAAATAGGTTTTATTATTTGATTTTAGAATAGTAAATGTCAGTAAAAATTTTTGACTATAATTTTGGGAGATTTTATGTAGTCTGTCAGTACAGGCAGCATTGTACCTTGATTTAGCACAGTACACTACTAGTGCCTTCTATTTAAAAGGTTTTCATTGCTACGTGTTCCTCTCCTTTTTGATCTTATCTTAGGACATTGTTATTTAGGGAGTAGTAAAAAATGGAGCTCTTTTCTTCTAGATGCACTCTTTGAGATTTCTGTAACCTCGAAAGAAAGAAAGAAATCTCATATTTGGTGAAGTGGCACAAGTTCGTCTAGGCATAAAGTAGTAAAGAACTTTTTGATTACATTTTAGTTTCTAGAAAGTTAGACCCTTCACTTTCTCATGTACTTCTGATAATTTCTATTGAAAGATCAAATGTCAAATGTCCTGGGAAAATACTTTTGCTAGTCTTGAAAAAAGGTTGAAGATGTGTCCTTAATTTACCATTATAAAAGTAATTATAGACGTTTATTCTGCTGACGTTATCTGATGTGAATGGTCCAAGGAGGAAGAAACGAAAACACTTGGAAGTTGAAGCCCACTTTCCTTTCTTAATTAGCCTTGCGTTGTTGAAGTGGGGGAGGGGAAGGGCTAGCTCTACTGTGGAATGTTACTATCATCACATTTGTTTCATCCTGTTTTGTTACCACAGTTCTTTTTTTCTTTTAGGAGTTTCTAGATTAGGGTAGGGGAAGTACAAAGTAATAATTTTTATCTTTCTTGTTTGCTTATTTGATAATTAGTGAATAATCAGTTTTTAGAATGCAGATTAATGTTAAATTTCTGAAAATTTCAGAAATAAATAACCCTTCTTTGTACCTCAGCCCAGAGAGCATGGGACTTCTTGACCCAGCGACCAGTGATGGGCGAGTTATTTTCTTCTTACCCTGGCAAAAGATGACGATCGCTGGCACTACTGATACGCCAACGGATGTTACACACCATCCAATTCCTTCAGAAGAAGATATCAACTTCATTTTGAATGAAGTGCGTAATTACCTGAGTTGTGATGTTGAAGGTAACTTAAGTATTCCTTTAAGTTTGTGTCTCTGTGTTCACATAGCCCAAGCCATTCCAGCTCTCAGTGGATAACTGCTATGTCTCCAGTCTGACTCATCTTCACACTTGGCCTCCTGTGCCTCTTAGAACATTTGTGAGGGCCAGATTCTAATATAATGGAAAGAAATTGCCTTTTCTCCTCTACTTTCTATACTCACATGAAACTCATGCAGTCCTTTTCTGACAATTTCTAATGGCAAGATCAGAGTAGCCCCCTCTAGCTCTGAACACTCATGTGCTTCTAGAAAAGGATGAAATGTGTACATCATGGTTTAATTTCTACAGCTTGGGAAGGTCTGATTTACAGGTGCAGGATATCAATAGGAAATAATTAAGCAAATAAACAAAAGGCTGGAACTGTATTTGTAAGATGCTTAATGGCCTAGTACTACATGGAAAGTATAGTGTTGACCAGTGGGTGTAGCAAAAAAGGATAAATTGCTTATTTTAATGGAAAAAGCCAAAATTTAATTTTTTCCTCTTCTTACTTGAAATGCTTTCAAGTAAGAAGAGGAAAAAAAAGCATTTCAACTTGATTGTCAGAGCATTTTCTTTGGTGATTTATATAGGTTTTTTGTTTGTTTTTTTTCATTCAGGCCAGTCTCAGAAGTTCCCCCAACACTGTGCTTCTATGTTTCCTCTCTCAGTTGAGCCTCATTATGCATCTAGTCACTCAGACTAGAAATGGTGTGCTTATTTTTGGTGTCCTTTCTTTTCCCATATCCGGTCTAATGCCTATCTATGCTTACTCTGAATACCAGGCAAATCCCTCAGCCACTTCATTGCCCTGGTTCACATCCGTGCCATTTCTCACTTGAACAGTTGTATTGGTCCCCCAATGGCCTCCTTAGGTCAGGTCTCTCTCCCTGTTCAGTCTAATTCTTCTACCAGAGCTTACTTTCTAAAACACAATTCTGATCATAACCCTTTGGATATCTTCTCATTGACTTTAGGAAAAATGCTAAATTCTCTTGCATGAAACATGACTTTTTTTTTTTTTTTGGTGACAGAGTCTTACTCTGTCACCCAGGCTGGAGTGCAGTGCTGTGATCTCAGCTCACTGCAA
Organism: Ateles fusciceps; assembly: GCA_036589455.1. Lineage (NCBI taxonomy): Eukaryota > Metazoa > Chordata > Mammalia > Primates > Atelidae > Ateles > Ateles fusciceps. Next base: position 6,241,242 of record JAZHEH010001266.1, on the reverse strand, counting down.
CCTCTGCCTATCAGGTTCAAACAATTCTCCTGCCTCAGCCTCCCAAGTAGCTGGAACTATAGGTACCCGCCACCAGGCCCAACTACTTTTTTTTTTGTATTTTTAGTAGAGACAGCGTTTCACTATGTTGGCCAGGGTGGTCTTGAACTCCTGACCTCGTGATCTGCCTGCCTCAGCCTTCCAAAGTGCTGGGATTACAGGCGTGAGCCACTGCGCCCAGCTGAAACATAAGGCTTTTTACAACTTGCCTTTGCGTATTTATATTCAACTACTCCCCATCCCTGCATTCTGTGGTCTAATCATGTTTTATTAGGTTGAATGTTGTCTTATTAGGTTTCATGTCTTATTAGGTTAAACCTTCATGTCTTATTTAGGTTGAAGCTTTGCTCTGGGACACCCTTTTCCCCCAACTCCTCATCCTGGCAAAATTTTCAATACTTGAGAAACCACCTATCCTTTGTATTCCTGTGGGATGTTGGTCATACCATTTGTATATCACAACGTTATATTATAGGTAATAGTCTAAGATGTATTCTCACTTGAAGCTCCTTGATGTTGAGGATTTTTTATTTGTACTTAGCTACAAATCTTGATATCTTATTGGTATGCTACTCATGATTGTTTTGAATTAAAATAAGTTAGTTATAGATCCAGGGTTTTTGAAACAGTAGCAGTTTGAAAAATCTATATTAAAGTGTTCAAGTTTATAATTAAAAATAATCCTCATATATTTATATCAGAAATCTTCTTATAATCTTGACATCAGTGAAGAACATGGAAAAGTGCTATTTTAGTCTGAACGCAACTCACTAGCAGCTATGTATCCTTTTTCACTAAAGGATTTTTTTTCATTACGTGATCATGCATTTGTAAACAAAACAAACTGCTTCAAAAATGGTTCAGGTGACTCCTAGTTTAATTGACTAATCCGGCTGCATAGTATTAGTTGCTTTCAATCTAAAGTAATGGATGTAATTTCATTCTTAATAGAGTCTCTTTGGATATCTATAATAGTAGTATAAAATATACTAAATACGTATAATTGAAATCCATGTGTGGTTAAGGTTTACACTCACATACACACTCATACATGGTATTTGAAAAATAATTTGACTTAACATCCATGTTTAAATACTGAAACTACATTACAATTTTAACTTGGTACCTTTTTTTTTCATTTAGTTTTCTAGGAGGAGCTTCAACATTGGATTATGATTATATTTTAACATATTTATTAATGTTAATGAATCTTGCTTCATTTCTCATTTACCTGTGTATAGTATTTGTTAAAAGTGGGTTTATATCTGGGCCTGAAGATCAGGAAGTTTAGATTGTTGGAGCAAGATATAAATTAATTCAAGAGCAGAGAACTCAATGTTGACAGTTTCCAAAATCTTAAAGTTCAAATGCAGCAAGGATGAAAAATGTAACTCCTTATCCTGCTAAGAAGCTGGTTGTGCTGGAAGCAGGTGTGGGTTCTAGAAGGCTGCCTTGCCCATATTGTAGGTGGGGATCTCTACCCCTCGAAATGAGCGTGGGGCTTTAATGGAGACTGGATCACTTATGTTCTACCTATAAATACATGGAAGACTTGGCATACCTGGTTGGTCCATAAAAGTCTTTTCAATTAACATACCATTTTGTAGTCAGTGAATTGGTGAAATTAACAAACAGTTATTGTTAGTTCTGATGTTTGATAAGAGTGGTTGAAATTAATATCTAAACATTGCAAATCAGGTCCTTCTCCTGGTGATCTGGGGACATATTGAGATTAAGAGTCCTCCAGGGTAAAGCAGAAATGGCAGCCCTTTCCTAGACTTTATTGATTTCCCTGTGTGCAGCAGTTGTCACACCTTTCCTTAAAAAAATAATTAACAGTGATTCTTCATAGCTTCTTTTCATTCTTGTTTCTAATTGACTGAGGGACTCATATTTGAGGAATTACCCTTGGTCTTAATAAAGCCTATCAATTAGCTGAAGTATGTCTATATCTTAAAGCGAGACCAGTCAAATCCGTATTTTTTCTCAAGGAATTTTGGTGAAACCTGCTATCCTCTTCTAGACTGATGAAATGTGAAAAGAAACTCAGCTTGTGGTACCATTCCATTATTCCATTACATGCTATTTGTAAACATATCTTAATATTTACAGTTATATGCTTTATTTTTTAAAACTTTTCCTACTATCGAGCACTTCTTATGTGAGACACTGCTAAACAAACATATTACCGGTTAGATCTTGACTCCTCGTTAACAAACTTATGAGGTTGATTTAATAATTCCCACTTTCTAGTTGAAGAAACTGAGGCCCAGCGACATTAGGCTTTTTGCCTATAGCTAGTTAGTATTGGAGCCATTAGTACTCAAGTTGAGTATAAGTAAGTTTGGTTCTAATACTTGTGCTTCTTAATATTGTACAGTACTCTGATAGTTGATTCTGGGTTTCCTGATGTGATATTATTGGGCATTAGGGAGTGGTAAGCTTATCAATTCATTTCATGGAAGCTGCTAGATATCTTTAGCATGGCAATGACCTTTGGTCTCCACTGTCCTTATCTGGATTTGAATGTTAAACTAGAGGAGGTTTCCTATCTCATAACTAATCCCTTGGGCCAACCAGTCTTCTTTACAGATTTAAAAAACAAAGTTTGATTTAGATCCTAGCGCAATAGTTTTGAAATGTTTTATATTCACCAGGGTTGAAATCATCATTCTAAAAGGATTTATTAAATGGATAAGTAAAATTCCAACAGCAGTTTCTGAGCCTCCCCAAATGGCTATATCCTTAAGGAAAAAAAAATGTGTCAAATCTTAACACGCCATGCTATTCACAGCAGCTGCCACACTTCTGCAAAATGCGTCGGAACAATTCTGAAAAGCATTTTGCCTGTTGGGAATAAGACCATGTCTTCTTTTACAATTTAGAAAGCTTTCCATTCACAGGCTGAATTTTCTAGATTACTTGTTTGTTCTTTCTGAAATGGGTAATTGATAGTTCTGCGTTTCGTATTGAGTTAGGAAGAAAAATGATCTTTTGAAAAATGTATCATTAAGTCTGCTGTGTAGAGGTTAATCAGAAGGATGCAGTGACAAAACTAAGCTATGACTTAACAGAATTGAGAGAGACAGAAGATTTGCTGAGTGCTTTATCCATGTAGTTTTTCCTGGAGTGCTTCTTTAGGCACCTTCTCTACTTGTACACAGGTTTTCACATAGGCAATTAGTAGTGTTTATAGATTGCCTGTTATTCAATTAACAACTGAGCTGGCCATATCAACTCACTGCAGACCTGCCTTTTCACTGCCAGAGATTGTACCAGGGTTATCAACTTACACAGGCTTGGATGTCTTCCAGCTGTTTAATTATAGTGTCACACGCTTTGCTTTTTCTAGTTTCATTAGTTTATAAATGTAATATGGTATCTTATTTCTGTGACTAACACTTCATTTCAGCAAGTTAAACATGCTGGTAGAGAAGTATTGATTTCTGACACTATTTCCCCTGTGTTCATTTAGATATTTTCACATGTCTTTTATTGATTCTTTTTTGAAAGTGGCAAATGTGGAAAAAAAAAACACCCCCAAAACTTATGTCTAAATAACTAATATGAAGCTAAACCACACATTTAGCTCTTAATTGTCACTTCTTGTGGGCTTTATTTTCTGTTAATTTTTAAAACAAATGCTTATCTTGCCAAATATAAGAGTAAAAATACTTAATTTTTTCAACTGTGAAAATTGTCTGTTCAATTTACTATTTATATTTTACCTTTCATATATTATACATACTAAAACCTGAATGAGTTATTTATCAGGAATGTAGTACAAATGATTCTTAAACATGATGGTAAGAGTACTTTACTTTCTCACCACCTTTTGAAAATATTGCCAAGTACTTTTATAGTTGTCACTTAAAAAATTAACTGGGTGCCCTCTAGGTAAGACAGTCTAATAAGTGGTCTTTAATGATGGATTTTTCTCAACTTTATTTGATAGTAGTATTTTTTTCTTTCATCTTGTTTTATTTAAAGCATTCGTGTAATTTGGAAGGGAATACTCATTTGTTCAACATGTAGTCATTAGAAACCTATATGAAGCCTAGCGTATTATCTCAGAGGCCCAAGCATCCTTGCTTTGGTTTGGTAATACTGGCTGTTATAGTTCGATATAAAAAAGCTCAGAGAATGCTTAAATATTCCACTTAATATTTACCGATAACTATATATGACCCTTTACTTGATACACTATTGGGGTATTGAAAAATATTATAATTGACACTGCTGGAGACTTTCAGCATGGTGAGAAAGAGATGAAGCAATAATGAAATTTTGTTAAGCTATCCTGGCAATATGAGAACTAGAAAAAGTTTGAGCTCTAAAGCATAGAGGCCGTGAGTTATGTTATTTTCTTCACATGTTATACCATGGAGAGTTAAAGTGGGTAATGGTCAATTACTAATCTTGACTGTACCCTCTTTGGTAGAACTGGTTTCTGGGTGAGAACTTGAAGGTGGAAGTACTTAATTGAATGGAAATATTTTTCATTGGTTTGAATTTATGAGATTAGCAAGAGGGGAGGAAAGGTTGAAATGGTACATATTGACATGAATGACAATAAAGTGTTTGGGAGCTATTACAGCAGATTTTATTCTCATGCACAAAGTAGGTACAGTCCAATTTCAGTGAAAGGATGCCTCATTGGAGATGTGGGCAAGGTAGCCAGTAGAAGTAATTAGTGGAATCTCCCAGACAAGTCTGAGATCTAATGTTTGGAGGTTTTGTACTCTAGAGCTGCTCGGTGCTGTATGATAGCCATTAGCCACTGGTAGTTATTTAAATAGCCACTTAGAGTTATTTAATTTTTTTTTTGTTTAAGTAAAATAAAGAAATTGATTATCTTGTAAAACAAAAACTCCAGATACAAGAAGCCTCAAGAGGTGATTAATTTAATGATTTATCAGTGTCTAAGATACATTATCCTTATTTACCTTAACTCTACAATCTTCCAAGGTACTTTCCTCCTAAGGTTGTTTTCCCTGTGGTTACCTCATGGCTGTAACAGCACCAGGCAGAATTTACAGATGTCGTAATGATTCTTTATTCAGACTAGCATCTATTACTTTGAATCTTTCTTGAAAAAAACTTTCATAAGAGTTTAACAGTGTACAAGATTTCCACTGTGGGTAAATAGGTGATAAGGAGAAGAACCTGTTAGCTTCATAAGTTGCTGTCTTTTATTCAAGAGTTAGAATTAATGTCTCACATGTTTAGCTATGCTGTGCCCCTTAGACATGGATTATACCCAAGGTCCTGAGCAGTCATTACTAAATGAGTGGTGCGGAGGTACAAGCTCTTAATTCTTCAGTGGCAAGTAGAGTTTTGAATCATCCACAAAAATCATTACATCTCAAGGTTGGGAGGGGGAGCTGATATAGATAAACTGATCTAACCACCTTCTGGTCTAATAATATAAAAATTCTGCAGGTCATAAAGACTAATTCACAATTTAAATAAGGACATTTGATCATCCCTAAATGTATTATTTTCAATGAGTTTAATCCCAACATTCAACTAATGTAATTCTCAGGCTAAAAACTGAATGCTAAGATGTCAGGCAAAGTGAATTAAAGTTCTTAACACATTATGAACTCTTTAACTATTTTTTTTTTTTAGTATCCTCCAGGATTAAGTATTAAAAATGGCATTAATAGTGATAATGTTTTACATAGTGTTCCTGGATGAATGAAAAACTTGAATGTTTTGGTTTCATCTTTTGTTTCAGACAATACAATTTCATAGCTGTGCTTTTCTGCCTATTATAACAGAAAAGGCATTTGCCACAGATTATTTGCATATGCCTCAAATTTACTCTACAAAGCCTAATATTCCATCAGATAACTTTAAAATTAGTCAGAGAGCTTCAAAAGTTGAAACCAAATTCCTGATCAGTGTGGCTACCTAAGGAATTTCACAGACAATAGAGGGACTGTGGGATGACCACAATGACGTTTTAAGTGGGTTTGCTAAGTTTTATTTTTATCTCAGAGGGTGACGTGAACTCTAATGGAAAATAGTGGTAATTTTCTAGTTAGGTTTTTGGTAAAGATTAAAACACTTTTTACAACTTGTTTTGAGGTTTTATATGACTGGTAAAATTGTGTAAAGCGGGAATTAATCCCCATTCCACAGATGCCATCCAGATTAAATCTATTTAAGAGAATGAACACATCAGAGGGGACAGATCTAAGGATGGAATCCCAGCATTGAGGTCCTGTATGGTCTCCAGTTAGTAAGATTGAGAAGCCTTAGGCTTTCCTCGCCAGTTAATTATGTTAGTGTTTCAGTTGCAGTGTTTGGATATGGGTTCGAATGAACATCCCATTGAGGTGATGGGTTCTATTCTTTAAGATTATAGTCATGTCAAGAGTGCAGCCTTTAAGAATCTATAGTAAAATATCCCAGAGTGACTTTAGTTGAGTTTATTTTTAGCAGAAACCTATTATTCATTTTAGATCAAGATGGAAAGATTATCTGTCATCCAATATAGCTTGTTTTTAGGGTCTTTTTTTCTTATAATTGGTAAGGCACAGTTTTGTTTTGTTCTGTTTTTTCAGCAAGAACTATTCCAATCATTTCAAGGAGTCTTTGTGACTTTTTACATAAAAAGTCTGCTAGATATATACCTAACTACTTTTCAGATGGTGATGTGTATAGATACACAGAATGTTTGCTGTACAAAGGCATATGACCAAGAGTTGAGTGGGAACTGAAATTTAGCCCCTGTTCTCTGTTCACAAAACTGATCCCTGCATGAGATTTATGGATTTGAACTAGAACATGGGCATGGTATGGGCTAATAAAGGTCCTGATACTTATATATTATAGGTAAAATATTTCCTTAACCCTCTCATAATTTGAGACTTGAATTATATCAATTTATCCTTTTATCTTGATTTTTAATTTGTGGTGGAATATACAGAACATAAAATGTACCATTTTAACCATTTTTAAGTGTACAGTTCTGTGGCATTAAGTACATTCATGTGGTCATGCAGCCATCACCACCTTCCATCTCCAGAACATTTGTGTTTTCCTCAACTGCAGTGCTGTACCCATTCAATACTAACTCTTATTCCCCCTCTCCCCCTCCCTCAAGCAACTGCCATTCTACTTTCTGCTTATATGAGTTTGAGTACGGCAAGTACCTCATATAAGTGGACTTGTACAATATTTGTCCTTTTGTGGCTGGATTATTCATTAAGTGCAGTGTCTTCAAGGTTCATCCATGTTGCATGTGTCCGAATTTTCTTCCTTTTTAAAGCTGGGAAATATTTCATTGTAAATGTATGCTACATTTTATTTATTCATCTGCTGATGGACACTTGGTCTGCTTCCATTTTTTGGCTATTGTTAATAATGCTTTGAACAAGATTGTAAAACTTTTCTCTGCTCCATTTCTTTAGAGTATATACCCAGAAGTGTAATTGCTAGATCATATGGTAATTCTAAATGTTTAATTTTTTGAGGAATCACCATACATTTTTGATAGTAGCTGCACCATTTTACCTTCTAACCAGCAGTGTACAAGGGGTTTGATTTCTCCACATCATCATCAGTATTTGTTATTTTCTATTTTGTTTTGTTTTTTTCAATAATATCCATTCTAATGGGCGTGAAGTGGTATCTCATTGTGGTTTTCATTTGCATTTCCCTAATCATTAGTGATGTTTAGTATCTTTTAATGTGCTTATTGAACATTTGTATATCTTTTTTAAGAAATGTTTATTGAAGTCCTTTTCTAATTTTTTTTTTTTTTTTTTTGAGATGGAGTCTTACTCTGTGGCCTAGGCTGGAGTGCAGTGGCACCATCTTGGCTCACTGCAACCTCTGCCTCCCAGGTTCAAGCCATTCTCCGCCTCCCAAGTAGCTGGGACTACAGGCACGTGCCACCACACCCAGCTAATTTGTGTATTTTTAGTAGAGGCTGGGTTTCACCATACTGCCCAGGCTGGTCTCAAATTCCTGACCTAGTGATCCACCTGCCTCAGCCTCCCAAAGTGCTGGGATTATAGACGTGAGCCACTGCGCCCAGCTCCTTTTTTCATTTTTTAATTCAAGTTGTTTGCTTTTTGTTGTTGCATTTTAGGGATTTCTCATACATTCTGTGTATATCAGTATATGATTTGCAGATATTTTCTCTATTCTATGAGGTACCTATTCATTCTGTTAATAGTGTCTTTTTAATATTGATGAAGTGTGTTTTATCTTTTTTTCTTTTGTTGCCTGTGCTTTTGATGTCTATCCAATAAATTATTGACAAGTCTAGTGTCGTAAAGCTCTTCCCGTATGTTTTCTTCTAAGAGTTTTATAGTTTTAGCTCTTATGTTTAGGTCTTTGACGCATTATGAGTTAATTTTTTGTATATGATGTAAGGTAAGGGTCCACCTTCATTCTTTTGCCTGTGGAGACCCAGTTTTCCCAGGGTCTTGAAGTTTTCAAGACTATATACAGTCAATTTTTTATCAACATGGGTAATGGCTGGGAGTATGATGAAGAAGGAGGGCACACATGATCCCCCCAACCCCAAGTCACAGTTGAAGCAAAATTATACTCGTGTTTTCTATTATCCATCAATGGATTAGCTGATTTACCACAATAAATGCAGCAGGACCAGGTGGGTGCTCATTCCCCTGCAGTCTATATCATCAGGCAACTTTCACTCTTGTTCCTATAGTCAGCTCCCATAGCTAAGCTATTCTTAAGGCTGATCTACATGAAGAAGGGCAGATTCTGAAAATTCTGCCCTTGAGTCTTGCCCTTGTACCTGTTAGACCAGAACCATAGCTGACTCTCTCTCTTCAGTCATTTTTAGGTTAGTAATGAGTGCTGTTCAACAGCTGTCTAATTTTAATAATAAACCTAATCAGCCTGGGTATAGCTGGGAATTGTATTTTGACAGAGATAGTAAAGATATTTTCATGGCATCTTGAGTTTTGAAAAAACTTCCGTATACTATAACTCAAGTATAATGTACCTACTAGGAGAAGCCAGTATACCTGTTTCCGTGTCAGTGCTAAAGATAATGGGATGAGGAAAAAAAAAGGTAGAGTATGGAAATTGTCAGAAGTTGAGAGACAGTACAATTTAAGAGGTAAGAATATGGACTTTAAACTTAGAAAGAAGAAGGTTCTGATGCTGTTTTACCGTATATAAGATGTTTGCCTTGGGCAGGTTTGTTGCCCAACTTGATTTGTTAAACATTTGCATTCATCTGTTTTTCTGATCTGTATAGTGAGAATAATAATAACCAATGCTATAGGGTTGTGAGATTAAACAAGATGTCTATGTCAAGTGCTTTGCACAGTGGTAGTCCTGCTATAAACACTCAGGAAGAGGGTGGTATTGATGAGGGGAGAAAATATAATATCCTGTTACAGGTTTGTTTAATTTGTTAAGGATCTTTATCTTCACTGAGAAGAGATAGGAGGATGTATTCTAGAAGGAAATTTAACAATTCATGCATCTCTTGGATTGGTTTTGTTTCTGCTTTTTTTTTCTTTCTTGTTTTTATAACTGCTCCAGGTTGCTTCAGCTGGAGGATTGCTAACATTGCCTCTTTTGCTTCCTCTGTGGTATCACTGTCAGTGATTTCCTAAGTTTTTTACTTTTTCATGGAGATTATCTTTGTAACAGAATAATTATTTACGAGATTTTCTTGCACCTATCCACAGACTTGGTTTTCATCTTTTTTTAGGCTTTTTCTCCTTTTTAAACTGCACACATGTGTATTCCTGTCACTGAACTCTTTTTATTAACTATTTAATATTTTGTTGAAATATTTCTGAGCAATCTTCATAACTCTTGGCATTGATTTCTACCAGTGAGAAGAGGGGGATGTCCTGGCAGCGTGGAGTGGTATCCGTCCCTTGTTACAGATCCCAAATCTGCAGATACTCAGTCTATCTCCCGAAATCATGTTGTTGATATCAGTGAGAGTGGCCTTATTACTATAGCAGGTATGACATATTACTTCATTATTTTATTTTCTATTTTTTTATTGTTATAGGGACAGGGTCTCACCCACCACTAGGTGATTCTCCCACCTCAGCCTCCCAAAGCGTTGGGATTACAGGCGTCAGCCACTATACCTGGCTTTCTGTTTTGTAATTTGGATGTGCTTTAGATACGCATTTGATTTAAATTGTCCTGCCAGAATCTTTTTTAACGTTATTGAACAGGATTTTTTTTTTTTTTTGAGTAAAGTTTTACACAATGCCATGTTTGTTACAAACAACAGGATAATTTTGTTATTGATAAGTTTGATAACTGGTTAATTATAAGAAAAATAAGGGCTGGCAACCTAATGAATTGTCTACCAACTTCTTTGTAGGTGGAAAGTGGACAACTTATCGGTCTATGGCAGAAGATACCATAAATGCTGCTATCAAAACCCACAATTTAAAAGCAGGACCAAGTAGAACAGTTGGGCTTTTTCTTCAAGGGGGTAAAGATTGGAGCCCCACACTCTACATTAGGCTTGTCCAGGATTATGGACTTGAAAGTGAGGTGAGTGTGCATTGCCACATCATTTTACTCTTTACCTAATCTCTCACTCTTGCTGGTAACAGAACTGGCAGCAATGATGTGGTCTCCATCATTGAGAGTTCCCTTTTGCTAGGTACGTTTCTGCCTGTCTATTGTGGAAGGAAAAAAGATGATCTTACTATACTTTGTTTGCCGAACAAGCAATTACACTTCATGAAATGTATTTTATTAAAAAGTGGAGTTTATTTAGTTTGTTTCTAGTATGTAGGGCATCCCAAATTCTGTCTCAGGCATGAAGAAGGCTGTTCTTTAGAAGTGATATCAGGAGCAAAATGAAGCTGAAGCTTCATCAGTCATTGAAACAGTGATGCATGTGTAAGAGAGTTAGTGCTGGCCTAAGCATTCGAAGGCCAAGTGGTTTCCTCCCACAAAATCAAAATCTAATACTCTCTGAGAGCTATTAGTTACAGGCTGTGAGAAAACTGACAAGATAAGCATGTATGTTTTCTGCTTTGTGCCTAGAAGGTATCGATATTCAAAGTGCCCGCCTAATGCAGCTCTGTTTCTCTAGGTGGCACAGCATCTTGCCGCCACCTATGGTGATAAGGCTTTTGAGGTGGCCAAAATGGCAAGTGTTACTGGCAAAAGGTGGCCTATTGTTGGAGTACGTCTTGTGTCAGAATTTCCATATATTGAAGCAGAGGTATGTGAATGGTCACATAGGAATTTCATGTTTGCCATGCGATACCATTTATCTGTTCATTTTCATCTTCTTTAAAATTTATATGTAGCTAAGTTCTAGTGCACATGTGTCAGCTAAAACCATGACAACTGTGTCTTTCCAATACAGATCCTTTTATTTTAAAATTTTAATCTTAAGTCTGAAGTGATATTGATAGTGGTAATAATAACAACATAAAATATAGATTTCTTTTTTCTCCATTAAACTATCTGTAATCGTGTTAATTCACAGTTGTCCCTTTGTGCATTTGCAGCTCTTTAAGTTTGTACCACTCATGTCCTACCTACGTATCTTGATGTGACAGTTTCTCAAAGATTTAAGTCTTGTTTCTCATCAAGCTTTCCAGTTTTGTGAAATCAGAGACCAGGCTTTGTATTTATTTGTCATTCACTGTGCCTTAAAATATTGATGTCCAGTGAATATTTACTTGTTGATTGAATTCAGGGTTCCTATATTCTGTTTACTCTAAGACAAAAAACTGTACAGCCTAAAGAGGTGAGATCATAACTTTTTGACACTCGTCCTTTTCCTAGTCAGCTATGTAAAAAAGTCCACATTATGTATAAGCATAGAGAGATAAGTGATGACTGTGGATGGTTAATGAGAAGTGATGCAATTTTCATGTTTATGCCAGGTTCTATTCAGGAAAAAGGCATTAACTCTTGTCCAATTTTTGCCATTTTCCAAACCTCCTTTGGCAGGCAGTCGGAAAAATTCTGTGATGCCACTATTTGTCTCATGCCTGCTGGAGGACCAGAGAGATTAAAGGAAAATGTTACCTTTCTGAATCACAAATTTTTTTTTTTTTTAATGAAACTTTATTTCTCATTTTCTAAAGAAGGGTCTCAACTAATAACTTTTCTTTAAACTCAGGTGAAATATGGAATTAAGGAGTATGCCTGTACTGCTGTGGATATGATTTCACGTCGCACTCGCCTGGCCTTTCTAAATGTCCAGGCAGCAGAGGAAGCCCTACCCAGAATTGTTGAACTGATGGGCAGGGAACTAAATTGGGATGATTATAAGAAACAGGTATTACACAGAAGTCTTTAAAACCACAATTCCCATTATAAACTTGGAATGGCTTAATTGTCATAGTTTTTGATAACCTTAGATTTCTTACCAGTTTTTCTGTGTGTATAAATTGTTAGGCCTTAGGAAAATGGAAAGATATTCTTGTGCCAAAATTTAGTTGTTTATGGAAAATCTCTTCTAGAAAATGCTCATAAATTTGCGGTCATAATTCCTAAAAAAGAAAGATAATATTGATTGTGGTATGGAACCTTTTCTGGTTTTCACTGAAAGCACTCTTAGAACATAATCAGTAAAATTCACACTCCTGCTAGTTTACCTCTGGTAAGAAATGTGGCTTTTCTGCCTGAGCCCTAAATGCTTATTATTTGTGTCATTTGAGATTTTATATTTATATTCAAATTTTTAAAAGCCATTGATGCTCAGATGCATACACCCCCTCCCCGCAACTTATATACATACATATATATGCACACAAACACACATACTGGGTTGGGCTAAGTAGATCTTTATGGTTTTCAATTAACCCAAGCTATTGTGATATGCAGAGGGTAATGAAGCATATTTATATATTCATAAAATACTTTCCGTATTCACTGGGTTCAGTTCCTTTCCTCCAGGATCTTGAACCCATTTCATTTCGGCACTTTTGCCACCATTTTGCTGCATTGGCTCTGGTCAATCTCACCAGTAACCTCCGTGTCACTCAATAAATTCATTAACTTGAAGTCCTTGTTTTACTTGTCCAATTAGCAGCAGATAACACAATGGATTCCCCCCTCCTTCTTGAACAATACTTTGCTTTCTGGAACACCACCTCTCTTTGAGCTCCTCTTACCTCCCCCAAACTACTACTCCTATAGACTTTTCCATGTCGTAAATGACTATTCCATCCTTCAGTTACTCAGGCCTAAACATTAGTATCATACTTTATGCATTCTCTTATACCCTGTCTAAATACATCAGCATATCATACCATATTTATCTTTAAATAACTATTTGAATTCAAACCTTTCATTTAAAAAATCATTTTCTTTTAAAATTTTTTAGACAAACACTTTGTGTTGAAGTGAATTCAACCATTTCTTAACACATCCAACTGCCATCACCCTGATTCAGGTTACCGGTATCTGTCACATGGATTACTGTGATAGCTTCCCTCCCCCTAAACTGGTATCCCTTTTTTAACAACTTCAGTAGTTCAGTTTATTAATACATAATCCAGATCATTGGATATGTCAGTGTGAAATTCAGAGGGAAGGCTTGAGCTAGAGATACAAATTTGAGTTGATATTTAAGCCATCAGACTGGATGAGATTATATAGGGAATTAATATAGTTAGATGATGAAAATAGTCCAAAGGCCAAGCACTGGAGCACACCAAAGTTTAGAAGCTTAGAAGATAAGGAAGTATCCAGGAAAAAGAGAAAATAATAGCTAGTGAGGTTAGAGGAGGTGTGAGAAGATGCAAAAGGGAGTGTTGACCTAGAAGGTAAGAAAGAAAGTGTATCTTAGTTCATTTGGGCTGTTAGAACAGAAATACCATAGACTGGGTGGCTTAAACAACGAACATTTATTTCTTATGGTTCTGGAGGCTGGGAAGTCCAAGATCAAGGCATCAGTAGATTTGGGATTTGGTGGGGGCCTGTGTTCTGGTTTATTTGTATTGCTGTGTTCGCACATGGCACGAGTGAATGAACATTATTGGGCATCTGTGTTACATGCTGACAGTGCAAGGAAAGAATTGGTCACGTGGCCTGTTTTTAAAGTATTCTCATTCTAGGGTAGATTTCCAAAGATGGTTACATATCAGAGTCACCTGGGAAATGTGGGAGAAAAGGTCTTGACTTCAGGAGTTTCTTAATCCTGATCATGCCTTTGTCAGGGATAATATTTACCCCCATTTTATAGTTGAGAAAACAGGTTCACAAAGTAAGACTGTCAGAGTTTATACCAACAGTGAATTGTAAAACAGGCATTGAAACCAGGTATTCTGATCGCAGAACATAAGCTTTCTCCATCATGTCTTGCTGCATCTCCATTAGCTCTACTGGTTTATAGCTATTGAGGTCTTGAGCTTTTGTTTGATTAGCTAAAGCTCTGTACAGAGGCAACACAAGAACAAAACTTGCTCCTGTGCTTGTCAGTCCTTTTTTACCATATAGAAGGATCGGGGATAATGTGTTCTTCCAAAAATTATGGTTGGAATGATTTGAATATGCAGAAACATATTTTATGCTAGGAATTCAGTCTGTAGGAGGTAGGAAGGAGGAAGAAAATTCTGTAAACTGGTTGTGTTTGGCCCTACCAAGGAAGCTAGATTTAACTTCAGTTCATATTTTATGAACAGATTTATGTTCTCAGAAATACTCTGCCATCCCCCTTAACAAAGTAACATAAATAAAGACCTAAAGCTATTACTCAGTATCTGAGATGTAAGAGTATTAATGAGAGCTATGGACAGTCTAAAGAGAACAAAGGAGAAGAGGAAAAAGAATTAAAAGGTTAGAAAGTTGGACTTCTAAGAAAAGGTTAAAAGCATTGGGATTATGTAACCTGCAAAAGTGAAAGAGGAACAAGGTGATAAATAACTCTCTGTAGATGAATTGTGCTTGTTTTTATCAGTCAATACTTAATGAGTGACTTGTATACTGAACATTGCACCAAATATTTTAGGGGAATACTAAATAGCTCATAGTTTTAAGATTTTAAAATCTAATTGGGTTGTTATGACACATATGTAGCTCTGACATTTATGCATATTTTCCAAAATTTGGAGAAATATTTAGAGAAACTGTTACTCAAGACCAAAATCTAACCGACTTGTAAGAACTGATTAGGGAAGAAGGCAGTGTCTGGGGGAGTTGGGGATTGTTAGAGGAGTTGGCAGGAACATTTAGAGAAAAAAAAAAAACATTGCCAAATGGTATTCTGCAGGGTATAAATTAATATATGTGAAAAGATGACTACGTGGTCAAAAAAGTGTGAGAAATTCTGAGTTAAATAAATAAAATCATTTCTTTTAGTGCAGATAACTTAGAACCTTTAAAATGGTTATGTATGTTTTCAATTTCCAAAAGGGAACTTATTTGCAGTGAGACCCAACTCTCACTTTTTGGGATAACAGGGTAGGAAGGGGGCTAGTACTTACAACATATTTTGGGAAATGCTGTCCTGTAGGATTTGGTAAGGTAGATTTTATCATGTTCAGACAGAAGATCCATTTTGCATTCAGAGACTGTAAAGAGAATACATTTAAATAGACTGAGAGTCTCACAAAAAATATATGTATTTTTTTCAAAATTGCTTCCAATGAGGGGGAAAAAGGAGAGGCAAGTGAAGACTTTGAGTGGCTCTGATTAAAGCATGCTGATAAATACCAAATGTAAAACAGATAGAAGACAAGTCCTCAACAATGTAAGGAGCAATATCAGGAAAAATGTGGATGTATATGAATAGTGTCAGGTACTGTTTGAGTGTTGGAGAAGAAATACTCAGGGCACCAAACATACTGTTAAAAAATTGAAGAAAAAAAAAAGCAAGTAAGACCTAATCTAGATCATTGCTTAAGGTGACAGGCATCATATTCTTGAATGCTGGAAAGTAAGGAGGACTATTCAATTTATAGTTTACTACCAATGTCCTTTTCCTTCTCTCTCCTTCTCCCTCTCAGTTTTTATGTGTGAAAAGAGTAAAATATAAATATTGGTAAGAATGAGTAGATATTGAAATAGGAGGCTACTCTGAATGAGTTTTATGCCAGTCCAGAAAAATTATACCTTAGAGTACTCAGAGAATTTGCAATTGTGATTCTCTTGCTTGGGATCAGCTTACTTTTGCTCTTTAAAATACTGTAGCAAATAGGAACAGGACCAGAAGACAGAAGGTAGGCAAATGTAATATCGAATTTCAAAAACAAGAGGAAAGAAAAATATACTTTGCGACCTAGAAACTAATGGTCTTGGCATTGATCTTGGGTGGTTTTCTAGATTCTGGCATTGTAAGTTTATTTTATCAGCATTTATCAAGAAATAGTGATCACAGAAGCTAGTAAGGACTCACTTGGGTAAAATCATTTCAGACTCTCCTTTCCTTTTTTCTTTTCTTTTTTTGAGACAAGGTCTTGTTCTGTTGCCCAGGCTGAAGTGCAGTGATATGATCATGGCTCACTCCAACCTCAAACTCCCAGACTCAGATGATTCTCCCACCTCAGCCTTCTGAGTAGCTGAGACTACAGGCATGGACCACCCTGCCCAACTAATTATTATTATTATTATTATTATTGTTATTGTAGAGTCAGGGTTTTGCCATGTTGTCCAGGCTGGTCTAGAACTCCTGGGCTCCAGTGATCCACCTGCCTCAGCCTCTCAAAGTGCTGGGATTAGAGGCATGAGCCACCACACCAGCCCTCATTTCCTTTTTAGATAGAGCAAGCAGATTTTTAGATTAGAGAATTTTGATTCTATAAAGCATTTTAGAAAGCCCCATGTTATATCTGTAAAATTGGTGAATTTATAACAGCTTGAATCACCAGTGTTGGCTTCAGAAGAGGTCTCTGGTAGTAAGTCGTAAACACCTTGTCCTAGATCTTGACCTAGTCTACCTTGATTCAAGTGGTTAAATTACAATGTTGATGGCATGCATCTTTGATGTACCAATAACAAGATACCGGAGGGAGAGTGAATGTTTGATGATGGATTGAAACAATGGGTGAAATTTCATTAGATATAATTTAATAGAGATAAATGGCAAACCTTACATTAGGTAGGAAAACAACTCCATCCATTCAAGATAGATTTGACAAGGCTTAACAATAGCACATGCGAAAAAGAAATATGGTTTTAGTTAACTGTGAATGCATGGCCGTTAACAGTGGACCATGGCTGCCCCCAAATCCAATTGCAGTCTTAAGCCGCATTAATAGAAATCATATATCTAGATTGATGATGCAGATAGTTACTCCCTTCTAGGTACTTGCCAGATCTCTGTTGCAGTGTTGTATTTTGTTCTGATAATTGTATTACATGACAAACTGGTTGTGGTCTGGAAGAAATTATACAACATGGTATAGGGATTTGAAATAATGTTTTATATAGTAGTTTTAGACTAAAAGAAAACTCTAAGAAGGAAAGCACATGATACTATCTTTAATACTTGTTAAGCTGTGATACAGAAATAAATTAAAAAGAAACACTCATTAGGTTTGTTTTACGGTAGGAAAGATTTGTTAATCCCCAAAAACTGGAAGAATTGCAAGGAGGTGGATTTAATCTCACTGTAAAACCTTCTAATAATTGGAGCCATCCGTCTATGAACAGCTTTCAGTGGTATTAAGTTACCTCCCAATGCTAGAGTTTAGACAAAGGCTTTATTCTTCCATTTTTTGAATGTTATAAAGGAAATGTGAGGTAAGGGAAGGACATTGAGTACCCTTTGTGAAAAATATCTTCCAGCTTTGAAATTCCATAATTCCTTGCTTGATGGAAGTGAAGGGCCAAAATCGAGAAAGAAATCGTTGTTGCTGGGAAGCATCAGAGATGGCATTTCCAAGGAGATGGATTTTGAACAAGCTGTATAGAAAATGGCTGGGTAAAAGTGGTGGAACAGCAAAATAATTTTATTTATGACAACTGGTGGATTTTCTTGTGTGAAAAGGAAAATCTGCCAGTGAAAAATGGCCTTGGAGATGGAGACTTCACAGACAAATTTTGTGTATGAAATACATGTGAACACACACACCCAAACACACACACATTTTAAATTTACTTTTTAAGCTAGGAAAATTATTTCATGTTGATAATTTTTTTATTTTGTTATTTAAGAACATGAAGGAAGAATATTTCTAGCATCCATATCCTAAGACAAAGGAAAGTAGGAAAGGAATAATTTCAGAAAAAAAACTGATAGCTGGGCACAGTGGTTCACGCCTGTAATCCTGGCACTTTGGGAGGCTGAGGTGGGAGAATCACTTGAGCCCAGGAGTTCAAAGACCAGCCTAGGCAATATAGGGACACCCCTTCTCTACCAAAAAAAAAAAAAAAAAATTAGCCAGGCATGGTGGCATGTGCCTATAATCTCAGCTACTTGGGAGGCTGAAGTGGGAGGATTGAGCCTGCAAGGTAGAGGGTGTAGTGAGCCATGATTATGCTACTGCACTCCAGTCTGGGCGACTGAGCAAGACCCTGTCTCAGGAAAAAAAAAAAAGTTTGTCTTCTCAAGAAAAAAACAATAAGGGGTCTTGTCACCAACATAACCAAACACATATAAACACATTTCATGAAAGTGTACACGTCATTGTTCCATTTTCTTCATTTCGCTTCACACTGGCACTGTTCTTCGGACCAGAATTTGGTTCACAAGATCCTTTGATGGGAAGTTGGGAAATTTAAGATTTGTTCTAGGTTATACTAAATAACAGTCAGTTTCAAAATCCCAGTGGTTCATTGCAGCAAGCATTTATTTTTCACTCACATTACATGAAGTCTGCATGTTAGCTGCTGTAGCTCTTCTCCATATTCCAGATTGGCTTCAGATCTCATCTGAGATGTGCCCTTCTTATGGCACAGGAGTAAGAGAAGCTAAGCAAAACTCTCAACTTACCATGAAAGCTTTTACTCAAAAGTAGCATATATCATACCTATTCATGTTGCACTGGCCAAAGTAGGTCACATGGCCAGCTCACATCAATACGATTGAGAAGTATATGTGTGGCAGTTAAGTGTGTGTGTGTGTGTGTGTGTGTGTGTGTGTGTAACATATGAGAAAAGAGAGACTTGTGAACAATGTATGCTACAATAGAGTCATTTTAGATGGGAAAGTGACATAATGAGAACTATGAAAGACAGTATTTGCAGCAACAGTTAGTTTTAATTGACACTGGGGACATTGAAAACAGGAAGAGTAAATTGAGGATAGCTTATTTATTCTCATGACTCTGTAACTTCACCTAACTATCAGAATCTCTGTGGCAAAATTTCAGCACAGCTAATTTCGTGAGATATACCTTCTCACTTCATGTCACATTATAGTAGTTGTTCAGATCCAAGATACCTTTACCTTTCATTACTTTTTTGTCACCAAACTGCAATAATTTGATTCTGTAGATTTTGTCTGTCAGTTTCATGTAAGAATACTCAGCAGTAAAAAGAAATAAAATATTAAAGCATGCAGCAACATGAATGAATCTCAGAATCATCATCCTATGTGAAAACAGTCACACACAAAAGACTCCATACTATATGAAACCTTTTGTATAAGAAATTCCAGAAAAGGCAAGCTCTGGTGACAAGAAGCCAATCAGTGTTTGCTTGGGGTGAGAGATCATGGGAAGGGATCAGCTGCAAATGGACATGTGGAAAGTTTTAGGATGATGGAAATGCTGTAGATCTTAATCATGGTAGAGGGTGCATTTTATTGAATACAAATTATACTTTAGTAAAACTAGAAGAAATAAAAAAAAATTGTGCTGGTTAGATAAGTGAGGATCAACTTTATGAAGATCAAAAGAAAAAAGGAGGAAGAAAATCAATAATCCTTTCCATAATTTGAACTTTGTGTGTATCTCTGTTTTAGGAACAACTTGAAACAGCCAGGAAGTTTCTATATTATGAAATGGGCTATAAATCTCGATCAGAACAGTTAACAGATCGCTCTGAAATTAGCCTACTGCCTTCAGACATTGACAGGTACTTATATTAAGTGTCTATCTCTCTCTCTCTCTCTCCTTTTTTTGACTATGTAAGTATATTTTTTCATTATTTAATCTTGTGTTCCAGGTATAAGAAGAGATTTCATAAATTTGATGCCGACCAGAAAGGCTTTATTACCATTGTTGATGTTCAGCGAGTATTAGAGGTAATTTTCTTTGGTTCGATGTCAGCCTCTGATACTAGAAGAATATAAAGATGGTAGTAGATGTTTTTCTCATCAAGTGTTTTTACAAGTAATATTTTATAATGTTTAAAAGACTAGTAACATTAGTAAATGCATATGCATAATTTTTTTTTTTTTTTGAGACAGAGTCTCATTCTGTTGCCCAGGCTAGAGTGCAGTGCTGCATGATCTCGGCTCACTGTAACCGCTGCCTCCTGGGTTCAAGCAATTCTTCTGCCTCAGCTTCCTGAGTAGCTGGGACTACAAGTGTGCGCCACCATGCCTGGCTACTCTTTAAAATATTTTTTGCAGAAATGGGGTTTCACCATGTCGGCCAGGGTGGTCTTGAACTCTTGACCTCAATTATCTACCTGCCTCAGCCTCCCAAAGTGCTGGGATTACAGGCATGAGCCACCGTGCCCAGCCAAAGCATATGCATTATTTTTAATCAAACTGTATTATTCTGTGCTTTTCTTTCACTTAGAGTATCAATGTCCAGATGGATGAAAATACACTCCATGAAATTCTGAATGAAGTCGATTTGAATAAAAATGGGCAGGTTGAACTCAATGAATTTTTGCAGGTGAGTTGTGCTGAAAGGAAACAAGGATATTTGCTTTTATCTTTTGTTTGCCATGATTGTAAATTCATGTTCAAGAATGGATATTTAAGTCCACACAATTGTCACTTTACTCTGAAGAAGAAAGCTCAAAGCCAACAAAGGTTGGTATGTCTGCCCTCAAGTGCTCGACTTTGGTGCATGTTCTTTTTCTTTTTTGTATAAGAAACATTTTGTTATGTTAGGCAATTTAGATTAAATCCAAGAGTTATTTATGGCTTAAAGCGTTGAATATGAAGCATGCTTTTATTTATTTATTTATTTATTTATTTATTTAAAAAGACGGGGTTTCACCATGTTGGTCAGGCTAGTCTTGAACTCCCAACCTCAGGTCATCCGCCCACCTTGGCCTCCAAAGTGCTTGGATTACAGGCGTGAGCCACCGTACCTGGCCTTTGAAGCATGCTTTTTAAAGGTGTATGCCATGACATACCACTGCTGGACCTTTCTCTACCTACTTCATAAGAGACAACACAAGATTTCTAATCTATTATGTAGAAAATTTTAAAAAGTATGGTTGTATTCACTAATGAATCATAGTCGTTTGAGAATTTAGTGATTAGATTCTGGCATTATAAAGAAGGAGAAAAACATAAGGAAGGAAACTTGTACTTTGGGGTCAAGACCATATAATTTAAATATTTCCATTTCCAATTGTTAATTTATTCAAGGCTCCATTGTTTAATCTTAGTAATCATGCAGGAAATAAATTTTGTTACTTTAACTTCAGACTGGGTGCTACATATCATTTCTTAAAAGAAATTTCAACCAAACCCATACATTATTTGTAGCCGTCCATATGACTCTGATCATATGAAGAATGCATTGGTTTCCAAGCAGCTAGGTTTTTATCTGTAGTGCTTCTTGGGCAGGTATTTCAAATGAATGCCAGGTCTTGCTTGCGCCATGGCAATGATGAATGCTGAACATGAAATAAATTAATGCTGGGGATTTTGGTCACTGTCAGCCCTTTCTTCACTGTGTCAACTTAAACAAACAAGATCAAGGCAAAGGAAATGGTAATTGTCTCTCTGGAGATGAGCTGCAGATAAGAGCATTGTTGAATCTAAATGCAAAAAATTTTCACAGGTTGTGTCCAGCATTACAAAAAAGAATATTTGGTTCTTTAGCTTACTGTTTAACTAAATACACATTTTAAATTGAATTTAAAATTTATGCTTTAGAATTAAACACCACTTAATGCATTTTTCTGGTGTGTAGTTTTTCTGGAGAATATTTTATTGTTGGCCTCACAATGTTAGAAAACTTTTCTTTAAAGAAAATGGCCTGTGCTTCATTTCATATGTGTTGTAAATAAACAGCAGAATTTAGAGTTGAAAGACATGGTGCTTTAGAAACAATAAAAATCTGATTTTATGAATATGCTATGTGATTTAGGTTTTAAGTAATTTTCTTGAATGCAATTGAGTTAAAAACAAGATAATTTAAACTATCTGCAGGTTTTCCCATAGAGTTTTTTTTAAATAATTGAGTATTTTTTGTCCAATTCCAAATGAAAGAGACTATTTATGCTTCTACTAAGAACAAATACACAGTATCATTTTCAATTTTAAACTGCTGACCATATTCCTCATGAAATATATTCACACCCAAATTTTATTTTTTTTCTTGTAATATGGTTTCTAGATACATGTAGTGTTTAAATAAAACTTTGAGTTTTTAGAACTTGGCACATCATATACCATCTATAGCTTAAAAAACCTCTAGCTTTGTCAGCTTTGTTAGCTCTCATAAACTTTGCAGATCTTCCTGGAATCAGAGACAAAGCAATAAACAATAAATTGTTCTGTCTTTAGATGTCAGTATTCCTTATGTTACACCATTCCTCAGATGTAAAGTATATTTGGAGAGTTTTTTTTTTTTCCCCAAATATTTTGCTTTTCTGAAGACTAAGAGCCCACATTTATCCCATTAAATATCTTTTTTGAATATAGATATGGTTTTTCAATAATCTTCACAGAAAGATCACTATAGATATCACATGGTTATATGACTTTATTTCTAGGTCTGGGCTTCAATGACACTTTTGCATGTAGGAGTCCATCTCTAATAAGCAATAGCTTGTGAAACAGCTTTTAATAAGGTCATGAAATTCTGATCCAGCCCCTTGGCAGATGTCTCTGACTCTTATTCAGAGCTCTTTTTAAGCAACGTGTCTCTATAGACTAAAAGCTATAACCCTAAAAATATTTTGAGAATTTATATACATGCATAGATACATCACACACATATATATAATGGGTATATGTATATATGATGTGTGTATGCATGTGTGTATATATATGATGAATAGCTAAATCTGTTCTTTTTAAAGTAAATAAATAAAAAAGATTGGGGAAGTGAGATCAAGAAAAGCAAATAGTTGAAACCACATCAAACTTGAAAAGGAAAAAAATCCCTATGCTCATAATTGTAAAGTGCCTTCCAGATTAAAGGCCTTTGCCCGCTGCCTGCATGTAATTTCAAGACTAATTCTGATTTTATCCATTGGATAAAAATGAATTAGCTAAAATCTGGGCTGTGGAGTGCTTTTAATTCTTAAGGTAGATCTCTGGGTCCATTTTCAAGGAATTAAATGTAAATTACGTTAAAAAGTCTTTAAGGAATTTGGATTTAGGGGACTTGAAGTTATCAAGTACAGTAACATTAAAAAAGGGTAGATAAATATAGGTCATGGTTTGTCTTTGTTCAATCCCTGAGATTCCTTTTTAAGATTTTAAATGGAATTAAAGATCCAATATTTGAAGTTGCTTAAAAAAAAAAGTGCCTTGAGCACATTAAAGGACAAAAAATGATGCATTACGATTTGCTTTTAGAGGCAGGCTGATTCACTAGATGGATGTAGTTTTTGCAGCAGTGGTGAAATACCTGCCCCTTCCCCCTCTTTTGGGAAAGGTTTAAAAATTATACTCTTCTTACCCGAGCTGTAGTACTTGTTAAGATTTTCGATGGAGCACTTAATTACCTCTGCCTGCTGCAATGCCAACCATTATAATGCCATGAAGAAGAGTGTAAGCTGGCCTGGGTTCTGAATCTGTTGCATATTTTCTCTTTAAGCTGATGAGTGCTATTCAAAAAGGAAGGGTATCTGGAAGCCGGCTTGCTATACTAATGAAAACTGCAGAAGAGAACCTCGACAGAAGAGTTCCAATTCCAGTGGACCGTAGTTGTGGAGGATTGTGAGTCTGGGCAGTAAATCCACAGCCAACAAACATAGGAACGACAAATCACCACGTAACAACCAGAGATGACTGAACCCACTCTAAAATAATGAATGTGGATAGCTGCCTTTTTTAACACTAGAAACATTCAAAACTTTAGGGTGTTGGTGTATTTGCCAGCTTTATTTGCTATACTTTATTTGTATTTGCCATTCAGTCTAGCTTTTAAGTGTATTTTATTCTTTTTCTCATTTTCAATGCACATTAGTTTTGCATATATTTTGTGATCTGTTAGACTTGACACATTCCCTTTTTGTTTATTCCTTTATTCTAAATCAATTCTAAAAACAGAATATTTTGGAGAAAATTGAGAAAGAAGCTGGAGAAATTTTGTGACATGCATTAGACCGCATGTGTTTTTAAAAAGAGTTACCTATTGAAATGATAGTGTTTGTGGCGATTTCTCAGCCCCATCTTCCTCCAGCTTGTCTACCTTCCTCATGCAAACAATATTGCACATTTTTATATCTAGAAGCTGACTGGCTAACTGGGAGAGGGAAGGAAAAGTTTAGATCTGGTTACAGGAGCAAGTCTTAAAGAGAAACTCTGAAAGCTTCCAGAATCACAGGTATAAGATAAGGATAGCATTGACATTTGCTGGGAGTTACAGTGATAGTTTCATCTCAGCAGTTCGTTTTTTTCTTCAGTCACTGCTGGTTTTCTTTGACTATCATAGTTGCCAGGAAGATCCTTGCTTTTCTTACTTTAAAACCAGCTTTAAGTGGCAATTTGGATTTAATGGGATGAGACCAAATTTATCTAATTATTACAGTAGTAATACACTTGAGTTAAAAAGGTGTTTTTATATATCCACATATGATAAAAGATTCAATTCCCAAGCCTAAATTTTGAAGCACGTGGTGTTGTCAAATCTAGCTTATCATCTTTTTGGGGGGGGGCACTTGTAACCATAGTAAAGGAGGATAAAATAGACTTTAGTTAACTTTAATTATATGTAAAATAAGGCACAAACCAGTTTCCAATGTCATCATGGTTGCTTAAAGTCTCCCCTTCTGTACTCCATGGGAATATTCTCAATAAAACAAAAATAAAAATGGAAAAATAACCACTCCCTCCCACCCCCTACACACACACACACACACACACACACACACACACACACACACACACGAGTCCAAAGCAAACGTCACTGTGTATTGGATTTATCAAGTAATGCAATTTGGGGATGCTTTTGCTATATTTTGGTGGCATTTTAACTAGTTATCTGAATATTTATTAATCATACTTCCTCTTGTGAAGTTAACTACTTACTTTTTTGTTGTTTTTTAACATCAGGTTCTGTATGTAATAGGAGATGTAACACTTTATTTCACGGCAGGTTTTTATTGCACAGACTTGAAGTCTTAGTTTTTTAAACTGGTACATAAAACACTTTTGTGCTGTTATTTCTATTTATGTCAACATTGCAGAGTATCTTTATGCCTTATTCAAGTGGATTCTGAGCCTGTATGTCACAATGTAAACACTGGAGGTTCACTCACCTACGCACCCACCCACCACCTCTGAAACAAACAGAAACTGCCGAGAAAGACAGCATCTTAGCTCGTTTTGTTTTTAAATGAAGTTTTAGACGCTTGCCACTTCCTAAAGGAAAACCTAAAACAGAGCAAGTAATGCTCCCAGGTATCACTGTGAACTTTTTTCTTTCAAAGTGTGAATCTTTACACTGGCTTTTTCATTTTTTTAAAGTAAATGAAAGCTTGTGGCTTTACAATTTAGTGTTTTTTTTCTATCTAGACAATAAATTTCATTGTTTAGAATCCAGTGACACTTAATAGGTAGATGAATTGTCCTTCAAAATATCCCAGATGATATACATGGTATGGTACATATGTGCTCTCTCTCTCTTTTCTCTCTTTCTCTTTCTAGTTAGATCAAGATAATGATGACTTGTATCCTCCCTGATTCCGTTACAGTAGGGACCGGGCTTAGAATGTGACTGGCCCGGGCAGATCTGTTTGTTAAACAGGCCTTGTTTGTGCATGCTTTGCTATGAATGAAGTTCCTTTAAAGACAAAGAAAAGCACACTTTTCTTCTTTTGAGCATATCTGCTTTGACTTAAAATCTGCTAATTTCTAAAACATACAGTCCTTCACCAATCCCAGAGACTCATTTGGAAATGAACTGATTTCAAGCCGTTACTGTGAATAAAGCACCCCAGCATTAAGTATAAGTTCTTAATTAAAACTGTACAGCTTATTTACCTGATTTGAGAAAAGGAGACAAGAAATAGGTGGGAATAAGCTTCTTCAAAATTCATCCCCAAGCACAAAAGAAATTTTTCCCCCTTTGCATATAAACTTGACATCAGTTGATTCTGTTGGGGTTGGGGTGGGTATGTAGGGATTGCCTTTTATTATCAAGTGATTTATTTCAAGAGCCTTTAAGGAGATTCAGGTGAAGGAACCCCCATCTGTGCTGGAGAGTTGGATACTCCTTTAAATAGCCCCCACCACAGTCATAACAATAATGATAATGCTGGATTATTTGTTAAGCCAAGGTTGTCTGCCTCATATCCATCATGTTGTTTGCAATATTCTTGCTTTCAATCAATTTATACTGAGTGTAACTTTAAGATTTCTGCTGTCAAATGCATGCTCCCTATTCTGCTTCAGTTTCTGGCTTTGCTTTGTCTGTTTCAAAATTTGTAGCTTCCTCTTTTGTACAACAGAAAACTCATTCTCACTTTTACTAAATATGCTGTAAAAGTCATCATTGATTTTATTTTTCTCTTATGTATCTGTAAAGATTTTTGGCATATGAATGTAATATTAAAGTTAATAATGCCGTAACTTGCAATGTTTGCATCATGTCAAACTTTTTTAAGGAGTGAAAAAGCCCTACTATGTTTTTAAAGAATAGCAAGTGTAAGCTCAATACTAGAGTGGATATACACACTGCATGTTTTATATGTGGCACTTTTATGTATTGTGTTGGGTTATTGTTCTAGATTGGACTGTTAAATACTATGTTTGAGGCTGGGTTGTCATTTTTATAACTGTCTTGGTGTTTTATGGCCATTATTTATTACTTTTGATATACAGAATGAGCTGCATGCATTTATAGAGCAATAAGAGGATGTATTTAATGTGCCTTGTTTTTAACTGAATAAGAACTGGAAGCATGAATCAATAAAACTGATTAAACTGGTCCATTTGCTGGCATTTTGATGTTACTTGCAGTCAGACAAATAACTTTGATTACTGTTGAAGTTTAGCAAAGTTTGAAAATATTTTTACAAACTGTATTTCTGATGACACAGAAGTGAAATATCTACATAGACAGATGTAATTTTATAAGACTGCCAGAATTATTTGTATTAATTTGTTGCTGTAGCCTTTAGGGCATGACTTCTCATATTTGTGCAATCTTACTCTAAAATTACATTCGTCCTATTACAACTCAGTTGAATTCTTTTTTCCTTTTCTTTCTTTCTTTTATTTATTTATTTATTTATTTATTTTTATCAACCAGAGCCTTTCAGCCTAAGCATTCCCAGGCACACTGATGAATTTTATCATAACTAAAATCAATAGAAATGAATGGGAAAGATTACATAATCCATTTTGATCATCTTATGTGTCAAGTTAGTGCAGGGTTGCCAAGTGTTGATAAATCCTCTGACAGAAAAAAATGCTGTATGTTTTCATTGTCAGTAAATCAGTAAAACTGTTATCAGTTTTAACACAAATTTTATAATGCTCATGTTATTTTTATAGGGTTTAATTTACACGTGTAGATGGAGTATAGTCTCTATTTGTGGTTTAGATGTGCTGCCTCCTGGTTCTGCATGCTCAAAGGCATGTGTGAGCTTCTGAGGTTCTTTGAAATTGTATAGAATACCCCAAAGCAATGGCTCTCAGACAGCCTTGGAACAATGAACTGTTTGTTCAGTGCCTGGAAAAAAAAGACATGGCAGCTTAAAACATTTTTTGTTGATCTAGCTTATCAAATCTGATAGCGCTTTAAAATTTTTAGCATACAATTTATCAAAATATTGCTCCCAATTGTATAAAATGTATGGTCATCAAAAGGAAATATGATACTAGCATCAATATTTTACTGTCTTTGTCAACATCGTACTGTCACTGGTGTCAGATTTCACCTGATGACATTTGACTTCTGAAGGAAGGAAACAACAAAAGTTTTAAATTGATCTGGCACCCTCATAGTGAAACAAATTTTGTGTAGGAGGCAGAAATGATGAGCTTTTTGGTAATGTGCTTTGTATTTTAGGTCTCTAATTAGCCGCCTAACTTGTGACATACAAGCACAGAACATGATATATCTGAGCCTTGAGGATACCAGAGATAGTTCTGCGGGTCCTGGGCTCTTTGCAAAAATCAATAGGTACCTTTATACTTTGTTAAATACCCGGTCCAGAATGATAAGATTCATGTGATCTAAGCAAAATACTAGTTTAGCAGAATTATCAGGACCATCTTTGTTCTCCACATTTGGCATTTGAATTGCATTGCTCAGCATACCCTACCATGGGTTCCCTGTTAATTATATTCACAATGGAGTTGTTTCAATCTAGCGAGGTTAAGGTGTGTATTCTATAGTCATAGATAATATATCATGTTTCAGTGGAGGAGGTGGGAGGATTGAGTCTCATAGTACCTACGTTGATTATTACTGCATGGCCCAGACTACAGCTAGTTCCACCACCTTCTGAGCTATTCATGCCCGTGGTCTGTGCCTACAGCAGAGCATCCCTGCTCTCCTTTTCCAGGTACAGTGACTCCTACAGAGCCTAGGTTCACTTTTATTTTCAATGGCTGCTGCTAGCTTTCCTTCATTGTGTCAAGCACTTGGGAGGTGTAAAATACATATGTATGTATATATTTTGGCCCTAGTGCCTATAAAAGAATGGTTTTGGTTAAGGAGAATCTTGAATTGGAGGCTAATCTTTCATAACCACAGAATTTCTTTATTTGTTTTAGTCTTATACTATAAAACTAGGTCTAAATTTATTATTTAAATCCAATTGAGGCATATCTGATTTTGCTTTGAAAGCTATCTTATTGTTTGTCCAAGTAATCTAAACGTAATGGGCTCAATCAGCATATCACTGTTCTTTAACCTGACCTCAGTGCCCTCTTATACAGGGGGCTTCCCTCTCTACTGCCTCCTGCCTCCAAAGATTCAAAGTAAATAGTCACTTCTTTCAATTTGTTGCTTAGATTTTTCTCACCTTCGCTTTAATATCATCTTTTTTTTTGTTTTTCATCCCCATCATTAATTGATTTACAGTTAATTTTTCTGCATACAGAGTTTTTCCTATCCAAGTTAAGAAGCTGTAAATCTTAGATCCATTGAAATGACAGTGAGAAATATTTCATTTTATCCCATGAATCATTTGCCATCCTTATTGCAGACAAATGGCAAAATTATGGTGTACCATGTTTTCATAAATTACTCTGCCACCACCCCCCCCCCCATTCCCAGTTCATTTCATTATCTGTTTGGGAAGACTGTAAGAGTCAGAACCCAGACACTTCTGGTAAACAATTCTGATTTTACAGCAGGCTAATCAAAATTTCATAACATTACAAATTAATTCCTCTGGTACCGTGAAGAATTTAATTCATGTACAAAATATATCATCTATTTTGTAAGTCAAAAATAGCTTGATATTAAAGTACATTCTGTGATTTGCTAGTATAGCAACGGGGAAGACTGCCAAATTCTTTAAATAATGTATATAATTTTCATAGGGTTTCATATGTCAAAGTCATTTATGTCCTGAAAAGTATCTGCCTCACACTATGTGTTTGAAACACTATTAAAAAATCATGGCTTCTTCCAAAAAGGACAGATCATAGGTTTGCATTTCACATGTGACGTAGAATGAAATGACTTATACAGGGACCACCCCCAACCCCTATTAGGAATGTCCCCAAAAAGTAAAAACCTGAAAATATTTCTAAAGTTAAGTATTTTTAAAAAGCAATAAACAAAATCAGTTATTATAATGTTATAGTGTTACTAAAGAGATTTGGCTATTTTCCTTAATCTCTATTTTCTTATCAGATCTTATAAGAAACCATCATCTTTTTTATTGTTGGATCTTTTAAGAAACTGTGGTCAGTTATTTATACAGCTGAAAAAGTAAAGTTTATCCTGATAAACATATTCAGCATAGTGAGCTGCTAAACTGTTTTCAAAATGGGCCATTTTTAAATGGCGCTTATCCAGCTTGATCCATGCTTGAAGCAGCACTGAACCATTAAATAAAAACCTGGGACAAAATGCCTTTGAAAAGGGTTAATTAGCTTTAATATTGACTTATTCCATATAGGACACTAATAGACTAGAACATTTGTTTCTGTTTTGGATCATTAAAAACTGGCTTTAGTTCTTCAACAATTTGTTTGCTAATAAATAAAAATTGGACCAATTAGAGTGGTTTTAGTATAACCCACAGTTCATGATACACTTCTTATGAAAACAAAAACGCGATTGCTATTTCACAATTCGTTGTAACTCTCTCAGAAACGTTGTCTGCAAAATACGATATCATTAAGTTCCAGAAAGGAGCATTTCTATTTTAACCCTAAAAATAAGGGTGGGGTTTGGAGGGAGTTAATCTGTGGCCTGAAGACTCCCTAAAGCTAGACTGGCACATGCTGTTTTTCGTGTCATTTTTCTCTAACAGTAGGGTTCATTCCCATCTTCTCCATTACTTAGCTTTCTCCATTCATTGGCTTTACACTTGCAAAATATTAGTACATCGAAAAAGTTTACCTCAGCAAAGGTGCTTGTCTCTGCCGGGGGATGCTTCCCTTGATGTGCTTAGTTTTTGTTCTTATGCTGCCCTCTAATGGATACCAAATTATTTCATTAAACCCAGAACAAAAGTAAATTTTTAGCTTCTCAGGGCTTCAGCAGCATCCCATTACTGTTGGAAATTGTCCTGTGACCGTTTTTCCCTTTGCAAACATGTTGGTGTAGCACGGTTTGTGCTAATTGTGCGGAGTCACCCTGGCCAAAGTTGCATTCCTGTTCTGGGCAGTAGAGGGACAGCGATGCCAATTTGTGCTCTATCGAACTTCCCTTTTTTCTCTGCCAGCAGTTGGAAAGAATTGATGTTCTGGGGACCTAAAAATGAGGAATAAAAACAGTGTAAGTGCTGTATTAAGATGATATGCTGTATGTTTTATCAGCCACTGGCACCTAGTTCAAAAGACAAAAAAAATAGCAGCAGTGGTTTGGGGAATAGGCCTGTGCACAAGGTGGATATCAAATCCATACATGAAGAATATCAGCACTTTTCACATGCTGCTTTCTGACACCCATTGCTAGAGCTGAAAACTATCTCTATTGTCCAGTTTGATTGCTTGAATCAAACTGATTTACAGCAAATCCATCTGAGCTTTGATAAATCTATTACAGTTTCATTTCACTGATTTCATTAACGTGAATAAAACCAGCCATGCTTTCTGCATAACTGCCTTTTAATGGCTTGGCCCTGTCACCTGCCTGAATATTAATCCCCCCTGACTTATTGCTCCACAGAGGGAATGAGTAATGGGTATTTGAATGTGATCAGCACAGTACAATGCAATTAAGGAAGCAGTACTGTTCTGTGCCTTTAATCCTGAACTAATTTGAATTGCAGTTTGATAGCACAGTGAATCCTGCATAATTATGTAGGGTGCATATTAAACTCTGTGACAAACCAGAGAAGCTTTTAACCATCACAGCTATGGTAGACAAGTGAAGGCTAGAGTCAGAGAGCCCACTATTGGACTGAGAGTACAATGAATAGAAAACCTTCAGCAGGGAAAGCTTGGGAGAGCAACACATCTTGGAATAAAAATACAAAGTGTTGATTTGTTTCAAACAGATTTTAATTTGCAAGCATTTGGGCTTTCAGAGTTTCCCTTGATTTGCAAGGTAGCAAGGGAAAAACTGTTCCTTAACAAAACTTTGTATTGTCTTGGTGCTTTCAGCAGTTAGAAAAACAGTAGCTGCAATACTTTATAGCACCTTAACTTCCTGGCTATCCAGTTATTTGATGCTCTGCAATTCTGCAAATGGTGCATTGATGATAGAATATTTACTGTTTATATACAGATCCTTTTTATTAGTCTAAATGAATCCTAGGAATAATAAAGCAAATATTCTATATACTTTGGATCTTTTGTGAATATATTGGTAATTGATTTGTATGATTGCTTAGTTTTTTTCTTCTTTTTAATTCAAAATATATCAACTCCTGACTGTTGCAGAAAATGAAGGGTCAGAAATAAAGACAGTCTCACCCCTCTCCTGTGGTCTTTCTTGCTACTGCTTGACACACCTGAGTAGAAATAAGAAAATGAGATGTATTAACTTATGTCCTGGGTTGGTCCTGCAGTGGGAAATAAAACCATCAAAGGTCAGAAATGACTAATTTGCTGCTATTAGGGCATTTAAGGTAAACAATATCCTACTTTTAATGCACATTATTATCCAAGTAAAAATGACATTCTGATTCTATTTAACTATTTTTAGATAGCATTCTAATGTCCCCTTTGCCACAGTAGCCACAGCGTGATACTTAAGTGCTTTGTGGATGGCATAGAAGATAATAAATAAGCAGATGGCTTTTACTTAAATAGTAGGAGACAGGACAATTACGTTAGGGAAAACATGTGCTGGAAAAATCCTGTAACCGTTTTTACTATAGTCCATTCACTACTTATTTAAACTTTGGAATTTATTTTTGTCACCTACTTATTTACTAATGATACAAGTGATGGTAGATAAACTTACTGATGCTTTAAGAGATTTGGAAACATGGACATACTGTATGTTTGAAGAAAATACCTAGCACTATATATCTGCCCCCCAACCCACACCAAAAAAGGGAGGGGGAGAATTTTTTGCAATGCAATTGGGAATGCAGCTTTAATCCCCACAAATTGTTATTCAAAATACACTAAATGCAAAATGCATCAACCAAAATGGAGTTGGGGGAGGGAATGACTTCCCTAAGGGTATACAATAATATTAGCAGGATTACAGACCTTTAATTTTTTCAATCTAATTGAATCCAATAGAATTACTGTAGGTTCTTAAGAGTCACCATATCCTGCTGGGCGACTCTAATCTAAATATTGCTAGTTAACCTTGTTTTTCAAAAATACATTGGAAAAAGCTAAATGGAGCCTCTTTCCATAATCAGTTTACATTATGTTACACACTAACTGTTGATTACATTTTCCAGAGATGCATTATTTCCCTTATGCCACCTGAAATGATTTTTCAACAATAATACTGAACTTTGACTTAAGTAAAATAATTTTGTTTTTAAAGCCTCGAAAGCATTTAAGTCATAAGGGAAAATAGATAAGAGTTTAGAGAAACTGGAAAAAAAATGTAGCCTAGAATTAATAGTAAAACACCTTCTGGTGGACTGTTTTTTATAAATCAAAGCAAGCAATTGAATATATGGCACTCTGGAAAAAAAATGAAATATTTGAAAGGCTATGCAAAACATAGCATATGTTTTATTATTGAAACTCCCCGTAAACCAATAAAAAGAACACACATTATATTTGACATCATGCTTTTAAGAGATTAGCATTCGATTTGCAAAATCTCAATAGGTTACTTTTGCACGTGAAAATATTTTTCTAATTTTGTGTTTCTTTTACTAAAACTTCCTAGATGCTCACTTTATTTCACCCATTTATGTTAAAAATATAATAATGGCAGTAAGAGGCTGTTATTGCTGTTGGGCATATCAAAACTGTCATAGCAATCTTTGTTCACTGATCTATTTAGAGCTTTTTTAAAGATGTTAATTATGGCTTCTCTTTTCTAGCATGACAAGTACTTTTTATTAATGTAAGCACTATAAAAATAATTTTTAAAAGCCCCTACTTTATCCTTACCTTCGCTTTCCCCACCCCCCATTATTGTTGTTGTTGTTGTTGTTTTTTAATCGTAAAACAATTCTAGGCAGCAAGAGTAGTATGTTGCTTGGGCTAAGGCTGGGCTGTTAGCTAAATTAAGCCATTGTGACTCAAAATCCTCCTTTAATAAGGTTCATGCTGTCTACAACTTCATCATTTTCTGCTGAATGATAATTACTTTATTCAATCATGTTCGAGGTTTTAGTGAAAGCTAGCATTGATTGATTAACTTCAATTACCATGCTTACATTTGCATAGATAAAAACTGCTTTTCAATTTGTGAGTGGCACGCCAGTGGAAACCCTGCGCTGATATTTGCATTTCAATGTGAACAGTGAAGAATAAAGGTGGAGGAGAGGTCTGATCAGTGCTAAGCCCTTTCTGCTTCAGTGCTTAAGCATTTTTCCATAAACACTCTTGTTATGATGTTAGTTTGTTCAAACCACTCTGAGGTAACTGATGGAGGCTCCTGTTTACAAGCTTTCATGACAATTGAACAGTATGGATTAAGGGGAAAGGACTCCCACAGTAGCTTGCAGGCCGGCCACCAAGTTAAAGAAGAATGAAATCTTTCCCTCCAGGCTGTCACAGCAACTCCCAAATGCCAGCAGTGCTTCGAAGAGCAACTTCTCTGCAACTGATTGGCCCAAACCCGGTCTGATCTTACAAGAGCTAGTACTTTTTCCCTTGAGCAGTCTGTGGGTCTAGGACCAAGTGTTGAGCTTTCTCAGTCTGATTTTCTATTCAAACCCAAGGAAGGGTCCAAAGTAAAATGAATAAGTCCTTTTCCTTTTTACCATGTAGGCCACATAACAAATATTTACTTATACTACATTCAGCGGCCATTATCACCACATAGTTTGAGTAATCTGATTTTTGGCATGTGTGTAAGAAAAGGCTTACCCTGTTTTCTTTACCCATTGGTGGTTCAGAAATACAGAGATTTAGTATAGATTTCTTTTCTTTTTCCACATATCAGTGATTTATCAGGGCCATATTATTCTTTAACCAACCCCGGGAAGTTCAATCTTTATAAAATCACAAAAGCACCTAACCAGAGAGATATTTCTCAAGTCAATGCGAGCCTCTCATTTTTTTCTTCTAGACAACAAAGTGGAACATCTTGTCAATATAAAACTCAATAACTTTGGGGGGAGTTGATATTTTGATTCTAAACAAGTTTGACATATAATGGCATTCAGTAAGACTTTTTGGCTTGTGATAGCTTTGGAAATGAAAACTCCTACCACCCCCAGGATGTTTTAGTTGAGTACCAGATAGATTTCCCTAAAAAAAAAAAAAGAAGAAGAAAAGAAGTCTTTCAGTTGTTAGGACAAGTAAGTAACGCCATTAAAAATACATCATCAGATCCAACATGACTTTACATGGACATCCAGACTTCCATTAAGGGAACTTTAAGATGTATAGGGAATTACTTATACCTTTTAAAAATCTGTATACTAATGCATGTATTGTTTCTATGATGAATATTAAAATCAGTTAAAGGCCAAATTGTATATGGTTTTACAAAAGTTTTTATCTTTACCAAATCAAAAATCCTCTAGGGGCTTCACATAATTTTTAAATGTTTAAAGACAGAATTAAATACCATCTTTCCCCAAATTTTACTTATGTTCTGATCTGTAGCTATATGATTATTATTCTTTAATTAAATTGGGATATCCATTGTAATGCTACACCAGTCTCTTACCCCCAAGTTTGAAGTACTGAGAAATGCTACTATGTGCTGTATGCTTAAAGATTGGTCCTGTCCATGTAATAGGGGGCCCGGTCCCAAACCAAAGTTTAGTACTACACAGATTGGCAGCTGTGCCTCCCCCAAGTACAGAACCCAGAAACATTCTCATTAATGTTGGATACTTTATAATATCCAGAGGAAGCCAGGCTCCTGGGATGGTAACTTTTGCCAAATGTGTAAATATTGCCTATTAGCCCTGGCGAAACGCAACAGATGAATGAATAGCTAATGCTGAGTAGATGAGTCCAATTGGTGATTTCTTAATAAATATATCAATTGATAAAGTTTTAAAATAAAAATTCCTTAATAAAGAAGTTCCTTAGAATGTAAAGAAAACCAGAACCAAGCAGAGATCAACAAAGAAATGTTTCAATGGACACTTGTGACAAGTAAGGAATTTTGTATTTCAACAGAAGTTGCTTTGTCCCATTTCCTGGAAAATGAGCGTAAAGATGATGACATAGGAATAAAACTACTAGACTTCACTAAGGAAAGAGAAATTATATAAAGAGGACAAACTGGAGAAAAATCTAAGATGTTTGAATGTAATGGTAAAGAGTCTCCATCAGTTTAAACAGTTTGGCCTGAAGTATTATCCACCAAAATGTATAGAACTTTCTTTGTAGTGAGTTTTATAACTGGCATGTGAAAGAATGCTATTTTGAAAAGTTAATTTTAGTTGGGTTGGATAATTAAGTGTAGAAAAATGAAGCAGCCTTGGAAGTCAGTGAATTATGTTGTCAAATCAGCACATAACACATACAGGCATAATAGAAGGAAAAAATACTGTAAATTTAAATGGGTAAAATGAATCAATAATAACTTTTAAAAAGCTTAAAACCTCCATCTTAGTACATGAGAGTGAGCAAACTACAGATATACTTGTCAAATGTCTGTGAGTTAAACAAATATCAATTTTGTGTTGTAAAAATGGATTTGAGGAAATAGTGCTAAAAACAATGAGTAAATAATATAAGATCAGCTGTATTATTTTCATTCTGAAGACAATATGTTAGTAAGTTGCCCTGTGAGGAACTAACTCTGCCATTTTCTTTAAATTGGTGATCTTTTAGCATTTAACATTTGAAAAGCATGTAATTTTAAATTAAGTGTACCTCAACACTCTCAAAAGGGAGACCTCTTTCTGTCTGTTTTGGCTTTGTGATCTCCTTCACATCTTCATTCCCAGTCCATTATTAGTGACTGTGAAACTCAAAATATCCCACAAAACACGGTGCGGCATGAATCCAACCAGGTGGTCTCAAGGGTGACTCCATGACACGCTCCAGAACTACCTGAAGTTGTTCAGTGCTGAGCATCAGAGGCATGGGTTCCAATGAGTTTGTATACCCACTGTCTGAATTTTGACAGCTCTTTCTAGAAGTTTGAGATAGAGATTCACTAGAACTTTTCTTATTGTGTTTTTCCCTTCAATTACTCGGGTACATACTTTCTTCCTTCTTCATCAGTTATTTCCCGCTTGTTTTTATTTCCTTCTATTAGTACCCCTTTCTCTTCAGAAAGTTATTTCCTTTATCTGGTTAATCTTAAATAGGAATGAGCTATACTAGTACGGAGCAATTTTCTTTCCAGAGTGCCACAAGTTTAAAAAAAAAAGACCATCAAAGCCAGATATTTCCAGTCGTCTTCCAAACACTTTACATTTTACATGATTATTTAAAGACAAAGATATTGCATTTAGTGACAAGTATTTTAAAGATCCTAGAGAAACTACTTGGAATTGAAACAAATTAAAGCTTTAAAAAATATCTGGGTGATACTTTGGCAATGGATGTAATGCCTGTAAGCTGTAAATATATGGTGAATTATATGGGTGTAATATATATTACACCTGTAAATATATGAGTGAATTAAGTAGTCATTGTAGATTAAAATCATCCCAGAAATGCCCTGCATTCAAAGTCTGGTTATGTGGAAATGGAATAAACATTCTTTACATCTACATTTACTGACATCAAATAAAAGAAGCAAAGAACAGAAACACCTTAGGTGAAACTTCAGAAAGACATGTTGAAATTGTTCTAGTTCTCTGTGGTCATCCAGATAAAAATGTGATCACTTAAAATGAATACAGTAGAAATTCAAATAATCATCTGTTTTTGTCAGGATTTCAGGGAAAAAGTTTATTGCTGCCTCTGCCTTTCAACCTTCAACTTCCTGCCTTGATTTTTTTTTCCCCTGCTGAAATGTTCATTATTTTGTCAATTTGTATCTACTTTTTATTTTAATTTTTTGGCAAATTATAATCCTATATAATTATGGGGTACACAGTGGTGTTATACAGTGTGGGATGATTGACGCAAGCTAATTAACTATCCATCACCTTAAATACGTATCATTTATCCCTTCTGTCTAACGCAACTCTGTACCCACTGACCAACATCTCCACATTCTCCCTACCCACCAGCTGGTGGTAACCACCATTCTACTCTCTGTTTCTATCAGTTCGACTGTTTTAGATTCTGCATACGAGCTTTCAGATGAAGTAACGTCATATGGATATCTAAAGCAATTGCTCAGAGATAGAGAAATAGGATCAAAACTGACAGGATAGTGGAATCTTACTTCCATTGAATTTACAAGCATGAAGGTATTAAATGGAAAAACTGGGGCTAGGAAGTCTGATTTCTGATTCTTATTTGGTATCACCCTCCTGTGCCCTCCACTCCAGCAGCTTCATTCTCCAAAAAATTATGAGGATGGTGGAAAGTTAAAATTGGAGTGAACTGATTGTTCTTTGATAGCTCTGTTTTGTCATCTAGCAGAAAAATCCCTGGTTTCCTCATCTGTAGAATAGAAAGGTCATTTTCTGGGTTTGCTACCTGCTTCTCAGATCACTGCTACAATTATCAGTTATTTTAAAGCATTTTTTTTCAGTAGTATTTCAGTAATTTTGCCATAGAGAAAATATACTTTTTTTTTTCATTTATCCGGCATTAAAATAATTATTTTCCTTTTATCCTTGGAAAAATGTAAGCTTTTAAGAAAGAAATCCAAAAGCCACAGGATAGTCAAATGAAGGAATTTTCATGGCAGTGCCAGAAAAAAAAATCCTCCTTCTGTCCATATACCAGATCATTTTTTAAAAATGACATTCAAATGACAATCACATGGCACCGTCTTTGCTGGAGTTGCTATGCACGATGGTGCTAAACTCTGTATTATAATATATGGTGCAGATGGCACCTACAGTGCATTTATGTAGAGATTTTGTCCACCCCTCCAAAAAGATATATTTACTTACAATGACTCAAAACAGATGGATAGACAAATCTGTCTTCGATATTTAATACTAATATATTAATGTGCAAATGACTTATAACAATAGGTTTGTTTTCTAGAGCCTAATGCAATGGTTGCCATAAGAACACAAATTATGTGTACATTTTAATGCATCTATGCTTCATAATTATGCATGGTTGTGTGCTGTTATAATTGACATAAAATATAAAACAGGTCAAAGAGCAGCTATTAAAACTATTTTTCATTTTGCATCTTGACAGCCGGCAACATTGGTGCTGGGTACATTTAATAGGGCCATACATGGAATGCACAGATAGTTACAGAATTGCAACCACATTAAAGGGCTCCAGAATTTGTAACCTAATTATTTCAAACATTGTTTTAAAGCTGATAATTTTATTTGGAAGGCTCCTATTTCGAGACAAAATAGGTGTGGTACTTTATTCTTTAAAATAAAAAAGAATGAAGAAGGGTATCGTGTGTGTGTCTGAGAGAGAGAGAGAAAGAGAGAGAGAAGAGTGGAATTTTATTTGGAAATAATGTATGTCCCTAAATATTTTTTCCTGCTTAGGTAAAATGAAGAGAAAGCCTCCACCAATCTTATGTATTGATAACTAAATTTTGCTTTGTGTAACTCTTAGTCTAATTTTTGCTTTCTGTTTTCCAGCACACTTAAGAATCATCTGACTAAATTCTTATTTCCTACAGAGTTCCATGGGAAGAGACTCTTGTTTTCTAAATACTTAATGCACTCGATTCCCCCGTGTGGGGAGCTGAGCATTAATATCCTCACCCTAGAGGGAGCAGAGAAGTCCAGGGAGGCAAAGTGACTTGCTCAAGGGCACTCAGCAAGCTCCTGCTAAGGCAGGGATTGGAATTCTCAATGCCCGCCTCTAGACATGACCTCAGGCCCTTGCTCCTGCTACCTCAGATGTTTGTAATTCTTAAGCAGGCTCCAAATATCTTCATTTTCTTGTCATAAAACTGCATGGAACTTAGGGTGAAAGAAATAGAAACATGTACAAAATCAACCAATAGCAATACAAATTTGACTTATAACAAGTTTCTGTTACTGTACTTTTCAAATGCATAGATTTTTGGAACTGTTAAAAAAAAAGCATAAAATTTACACCCAAAGAACATGACTTTC
The DNA here is from genome assembly GCA_036589455.1 of Ateles fusciceps. NCBI lineage: Eukaryota > Metazoa > Chordata > Mammalia > Primates > Atelidae > Ateles > Ateles fusciceps. The sequence goes on along the minus strand of JAZHEH010001266.1, from coordinate 6,201,090 downwards.
TTACTGTTATTCTGATGTGTCAACATCGTTAGTGTAATATTTCTTTGTTTCAGAATTTTCATTTTAGCATAGAAGGATAATTCATTTTTAACAGTTGGTCCAGGATACTTTTCCTCAGTTATAGGAACCAGCATCACATACCCTTTTGTGTATTTTAAAGATGTTTCCTCTCTATAATTTTCAATAATTACAAAGTTACATAATCAAGTTAAGGAGAATTAGGAGAAACTAAAATGAAGTAAGGGCTGGGGGCTGCTTTCAGGTGCTTTGTTTTATACGGTGAGTTTTGTCTCCTCGGAGGGCAGGGCCAAGTTGTATGCAGGCAAAAACCAGATACCAATGGATAGAATTAAAAATTGGGAGAAGAGTGTCTTTAAACAAAATGGCAGCAATTTATGATTCAATTATTGCAGCTCAATAAGGTCCTACTCTGCATTTGAATGAAGTGGATCTTACCATGCATTTAAGGGCGAAACATTCAGAATGATCAGCAACGCCAATAGCTGTCACAAGAGCAAAAACTGTTACATGCGGCTTCATGTGGGGCAGAGGCTGGTCTAAGTGTCTTGCATAGATTAATTCATTTAATTTTCATAACAACTCTACAATTGGGTACTGTTACTATCCCTTTTTAAAGGTGAAGAAACAAAGGTAAAAAGAGATGAAGGATTTTCTCAAGGTCACAAATGTGGTAAGTGGAAGAGTTGGGTTTGTGTGGAGCCTGGAGTTTGAATGGTCACCTTTCTTCTTCCTGTTGTAGAGAGATAAGAATAAGGAATAGAGGCCCCGAGGCTGTCTGATCCTAAGTGTGAAAATTAAAGTTCTAAGTATTCTTCACTAACTTAGTAAGTATATAGCCCACCACAAGTCACACAGGTTTACCCAAGAAAATTCCCCATAGCAAAAATGATAGACATTAGCAAGGCATCAGGTGAAAATGAAAAAGGAGACAGACTATTGTGACCCTACAAATTAAAAAATTTAAGCATCTTCCAAAAGAACATACTTGATTTTACCAGAAATATGATGGCTGTGACCTAATATTGTCCTTCTGTTAGGAATCCCTAGAGCCATTATTTTAACTTCTATATAATTTCTCTTAAACACCTTTTTGACTATGAAGGTACAAAGAAATAAAGAAACAAGGCATTGTTTTTGTTTCCTTTGGTTGGTTGATTCTTTCCACCTTTTAACATGTTGCTATTAGATGAGGAATTTTAGTCTCAGAGCACTACATTTTTTTGACATTATTGTTGCATTCCTATCCCTGTTGTGTTTATCTTTAACATGTGATAGCGAAATTTATGCCTTATTTCTGGAGGGGGTGTCTGAATCTTGACATGGTATCTTAAACAGTCCTGGAAATGGTGCTACTGCTTAGAGATATCTTACTTTGGAATGCTACACAGTTTTACAAATTGGACTTGCTATTTTCACACTGGGGTACAATTTTCCATAAAATATTCACACCAATTATAATGCAAAATGCCAAAAGTTATAAATATTATCTACATCAACTGAAGAGTGAAAGGTACAACTAAAGAATGAAATAGACTGAATAATCAAAATCCATCTATTTCAGCATAATAAGGTCTCGGGTCCTAGGATACATACAACATAAACTTTATTGTATCATGAGCCAAAGAAATCATCACAATGTTTTTCAAACATCGGGGAATCCAGCAAAGGCAAGCTACTTTCTCCTCCCATCCCTTTTACCCCTACATAGTCAGTTGCCAAGTTAAACCAACTCTATCTCTAAATATTTTCCTTACTAGTCCCGTCATCTCCATCCAGGGTTGATTTGGGATTGCATTATTTCCACCTGATGGAAACCTGCTGTCTCCTAAACTTTTTTCCCTGGCCCCAACACCCACTAATAACTTAGCACTCTGATTTGGTCTTCTCTGTTGAGGCCATTCTCTTATTTCTAAAAATCTGCTTATGTTTGTTCCTTCCTAAAAAGCCTGTAACAACTCTTACAAGGCAAAGAGACTATTCACAACCTGGGACCTGTCTACAGTTCCAAGCACTGCCCATGTTTGCCCTCCACCTTAATGACACAGAACTCATCACCATTGAGCCACACTGTGCTCATGCTTCTTGTCTTTGCACATGATGTGTTTTGCAATGCAGACAGCCTCCCTTTAGCTGAATTTCTCTTCTATATAATTTCCTGTATTGTATTATTTTTATTTTTTATAGAGATGGGGTCTTCCTATGTTGCCCAGGCTGGTCTCAGACTCAGAGGCTCAAGGGGTCCTTCCTCCTCATCTTCCCCAAGTGCTGGGATTACAGGCCTGGATACAGGCATCAAATTCCTATATTTTAAGACCCAAGCTCAGTGTTAACTCCATCTCTAAAATTCTTTTCTCCATCCTTTTCCCTAGCTTCCTGTCCCAGGAAGAATAACTAAATCACCTTCCCCATACTTTCTTCCCTATCCTTCATCAAGCCTTGATTACATTTCTATTATAGTAATTACAATATCTTATTATCTTGTCATCCACCTAACTATTCCAATAGAAAATCATCCCTTCCTGGTCAGTGACCTGGGCTTATTCATCTATTTATCCCCAGTCAAGAGCCTTGTATGCAGTGAGCACTCAATAAATTCGTCCTAAACTAAAACCAAAGCCAGTTGTCTCCCGGGTCACTAGGTGCCTGCTCAACCATATTACGGAGCACAGTCCTGGCTGTTGAATGCATGGGCTTCTTTTCTGTACAACAATGAGGAGAGAAGCCAGTGGCTTATATTCTGGGCATAGTGAAATATACCCATGGAGACCAGAGGGATTTGCCCTCAGGGACACTTGGCTAGGGAAGGAACACACCTCTTGGTACTCTGTGTACTTCCAACTCCTCCCTAGAACTCTAAACTCCTTTGGAATTTGCACACAGGAGGTTCTGAAGGATCTGTATAGTGTTTCTGTTTCTCAGCTTTGCATGACGAGGAGAGTGCGGGGGCAAGGTTGGAAAGAAGGCAAACATCCCTCTTCTTGCATAAGCATATGCTGGGAACCCTCCCTGGCCTCTAGACAAGGGAAAGAGCCAGGCTAAATGTGTGATGCTAAAAGACTTGAGGGAAAAGAAAGAAAATAGATGGCACATTTTATAAAACTGAAACTCGTAGGCTGTCTAGGAATTCAAAACACTTTTATTGCCTTAAAAAACTTAACGTGGCACTGGTTTTATGTATGTCTATTTTTCCGGTAACATAAATGGGAATAAAGGGCACTTCTTGTCTCTCAATGCTGTACATCCCACTTGTTATTAGCAACACAGGCTTACATTGTAGCCCACGTTGTGCCTAATTACAACTAGTCTTTATAAGCAGCTAGCAGAGTAGATGGTGTCAGTTCAGACTGCAGCTTGCAGATGACACCGGGGTGGGGGAGTGGGACTGTAAATCTAAAATACAATAAGAAAGATGAATCTCAAATAAACTGGCAAAGAAAAGACTCACTTGTCCCTGCATTCTGTTGCCTTGTCTTGGACTCAAAGTGATAGAAGGGAAGGCAGGTTAGAGGCTGTTATTGCTATCAATGGTAGAAAATATTCTCTGACAATTGTTGTATAAGGCCCTAGGGAGAGAGAAATACAAAAATGAATGTAGACTCTTGTTTCTCCAAATGTCAAAGGTTACTAAAATAGGAATGAGGAGAGATGAAATGGAAACTTTAGAAGTGCTGTGTTGTGTCATTCTGTCCGAATCTCATTCAGGAACATCCAATAGCCCTTGTTCCTCAGTGAGCATGTTTTCTGATTTCTAATCCCCTACCCCTACCCCACCCCCATTCCTACTAAAATAAAAACAAAGCTTGAATTAGAAATAAAAGCAGGGAAGGAAAGGTGGAATGAAGAGGATATTTTTATGGTTTTTGAGTTTCATTAAGAATTCATTTTTTTCATAAATTTTAATTGAAAATATAGTGTTATACAAAGTAGAAAAACAAAAAAAATTTCAAAAAGTGTAAGAAGCAAGTTAAACTCAATGGAAAGCTCACTATTTGGAGATAACTACAATTTGTGTTTTGATGACCATTCTTTCACTACATCACTTTTTCGCATGTCCATCTATGTTGATGGTGTATCGTAATGCTGTTCTTCTCATGGATACATTTGCTTTATTATTATTATTATTTTTTTTTTTTACTAATTCTACTCCTTATATATCCAGTGCAATGTATGAGAGTACCTATTACATTTCTCAGAGAGTAATGTTATCACTTTGTGGGTAGTAGGTTATTTGTTCTTTAGCTTAAATGTTAAAACATCTCCCATAGACTTACCTCTCATAGACTTACTTGGATTTACACCAGTCTGAATTGCCTATTTATATCCTTTGCCCACTTTTTAATTGGGATTTTGTAGCATGAAAAATTAATTTGTAACATAATCTTTTATATGCATTTAAATATTCTTTTGGCTTTATTAGTTTTTTTTTTGATACATGTATAATTTAATTTTATGAAGTCAAACATGTCTTTTATATTTTCTGGTCCTCTGTCTTTTTTTACAAAGCTCTCCAACCCTTACTTAATACATACACACTAACTTTATTCATGCTTGTTATTGTTTTATGTTTTATATTTAAGTCTTTAATCTATTTGGAGTTTATTTAATTTCTGTGATCTAGTTTTTCTATTTTCAGGTCAAGAAAATACTATTTTGAATGTAATAGCTTTATGGTATATCTTATCTAGAAAAGCAAGTTTCTCATTCACTATCCTACTTTTACTTAATTAACTCTAATATTTTCAGACATCTACTCTTCCAACCAATATTTAGTTAAAAGAAGCTCTTTTGAAATTCTGATTGGAATTGCATGAGATGTATACATCAATGTTGAGATAATTGACAATTCTTTGATTCATTTTCTCTTCCAAATAATTTTGATGATGTGAGCCCTTCAAGTGAAGTTATATAGCCTTTTCCTGGCAGATTCATATAATCTTGTATAAAACAATTAGAAACAGAAAACTTAGCAGTCTCCTTCCCAAAGCCTTTGAATATTTGAGAAAAGCAACAACTTCTGTGATATCTCAGCTAGGACAACAGACAAGCTAGATACTCAGATGTTCAGATGTTAAGCAGAGATCAATGCCTGTATTTCCCCCTAAATCTAGTTTCAGGCTTATAGCTTATACTCAAAAATGCTTTTTTGTTTGTTTGTTTAGCAAAAGCCACAATTCTTTCAAAACTATACTTGGTCTTGTGGCTTTTTTTTTTTTTTTTGAATCAGGGTATTGCTCTGTTGCCCAGGCTGGAGTGCAGTGGTACGATCATCACTCACTGCAACCTACCTCCCCGTCCCGAACTCAAATGATCCTCTCACCTCAGCCTCCCGAGTGGCTAAGACTACAGGCACGCACCACCATGCCTGGCTAATTTTTATTTTTGTAGAGACAAGGTCTTGTCATGTTGCTCAAGGTGGTCTCACACTCCTGGGCTCAAGCCATCTACCCTCCCAAAGTGCTGGAATTACAGGTGTGAGCCACCATTCCTGGCTGGCTTTTTGACTTCAGCATTCCCAGAACTGACAGGCTAATTTTGTATACTCTGTTTTGTATGAATTCTGCACTAGATGGCTTTGAAAAATATTGTTATGGTTCTTTTTTATTATAAAAGTAGCATAAGATTATTACAAAAATCTAAATGTCATGGAAATATCCCAGACATGAAAAAAAACCTCACAATTTGATCTTCTCTTCCAGACTTGTTTCATTCAAAATGAAATTAGACTGTACTTGCTATAACTTGCACTTTCACTTACCTGCCTACTTTATATATGTACTTTGTGTCAGTGCATGCAGATCTTTCTTATTTTTAATGGCTGTGGAGTATTTCATTATGTGTAAGTAACCATATCTTATTTAATGTTCTAGTTATATATATTAGAATTATTTCCAAATCAATGCTAAAACAAATATCCTATGTAATTGTGCAAAATTTTTGAGTGAATTAATAGAAATGATAATACTTTGCCAAAAAGCCTACATATTTAAAATTTTAATTGATATTATCAAATTGACCTTTAAAAATATAGTACCAGTTGGCAGACATCTCTACGAACAGTGTATTAGAATGCCTGTTTTGTAGCGTTATCAACAGTTTCAGGTTTTGAAAAACTCCAGAACTCTGCCCTTAGCAATGCTCCAAACAGTAGGACACGTGTTGCCATAGATGATAGAATTGTAGCACAAGTGTTCGATAACTCCTTCTAACAGTTTTTGTCTCGGAAAATCAGCAGGATGATGTTGGAAATATTCCTGTTGATACTCACTATTCTGTCCTCATTATTGCAAGAAAATACGAGTCCACCATTTTCAAGCATAAGCCTGAAGTTGGTTTTCCACCTGAATGATTTTGAGCTTCATTGAGTCATGTAATTTCTTCTGTTGAAGTCAAATGTGTTCATTTGTGAGATAGCTTTTAAACATAGCTCAAACTCAACCTGTCCACAATGAATTCATGTTTTTTCTCAAATATGTTCATCCCCCAAATCTCCTTCATCTTGGGGAATGGCACCATCATCATGCCCACCATCAGCTGCCTTGGCCTAAAACCAAACAGTTATTATTATTATTTTTTATTGCATTTTAGGTTTTGGGGTACATGTGAAGAACATGCAAGATTGTTGCATAGGTACACACATGGCAGTGTGATTTGTTGCCTTCCTCCCCCCCCCCATCACCTATATCTGGCATTTCTCCCCATGCTATCTCTCCCCCAACTCCCCACCCCCCTCGCTGTCCCTCCCCTTTTTCCCCCCCGACAGACCCCAGTGTGTGATGCTCCCCCTCTCTGTGTCCATGTGTTCTCATTGTTCAACACCTGCCTATGAGTGAGAACATGCGGTGTTTGATTTTCTGTTCTTGTGTCAGTTTGCTGAGAATGATGGTTTCCAGGTTCATCCATGTTCCTACAAAGGACACGAACTCATCGTTTTTGATGGCTGCATAATATTCCATGGTGTATATGTGCCACATTTTCCCTGTCCTGGAGAAATAGGAACACTTTTACACTGTTGGTGGGAGTGTAAATTAGTTCAACCATTGTGGAAGACAGTGTGGCAAACAGTCATTTTAAATTCCTCCTTTTCCCTTTTCTCCACCTTTTCATCCATATATATCTGATTAAATCTACATCATACATATCTCAAGTCTAAATTCTTTCCATTTGTACTATCCCTTTGCTTAAAAATCTCCAATGGCTTGCTCTTGTCTTTAGAACCAAATTCACAGCTTGTAAAATGCCCTCCAAGCCTGTCTATGCAATTTCTCCACTAGTTCCCTATAGTTGAGACATGCTGGCCTTTTTTGTGTTTCTCAAACATGTCAAGCTTTTTCTGTCCTCCAGGGCTTTGGCTTCTTGTTCTACCAGCTTCATTGTTTTCCTTGCTTTCTGCATGACTGGCTGTACCTCATCATTCAGGACACATGTCAAGTGTCACATCTTCAAAGAGGCTTCCTCTGACCACTCCATCTACAGTGGGTCCTCCCCATGTAGCACTTACCAGTAGCTGAGAGTATTTTGTGCATTTATGTTTATGTTGATTGTCTCTTTCTCTTTCTAATCCTAGAAAATATGATCTATGAGAACAGGACCTTTTCTTAGTTGTTCACCTATGTATCTTCTGTGCCTGTAATGGCATTTGGCACTCAGCAAGCACTCAATAAATATTTATTTAATAAATAATTTTCTTAGGCCCAGGCTTGTGCTCATGGCCCTCAAGGAAGACCTAACTTTCCCACTTTTCTGTAAGCACTCTTGACACAGTGAGACACTAGAATCTAAGTGTGCTAACTCTGCTCAGCTAGCCTAGGTTTAAATGCCTTTGCTAAACTTGTATAGCAGAAAAGGCAAATTAGGTCTAGAATCTAGAGCTCATACCTGTTTAAAACAGTCAACAGCATTGCAAAGGTAAAACCATTTGGGGGATTTGACTGAAAAATATGGAAGTTTACTTGTTTTTAATCATTTTAAGCATAATTGGGTACTTTTTCAGAATTCTTTTGGTTGTTTTTATTGAAGTATAACTTGCATATGGTAAAATCTCAAAGTCTACAGTTTAATAAGTTTGTATAGGCATATAATGCCCTTTGTAGCCATTGCAGATCAAGGGATAGAACGTGTTCATCATCCCTGCCTCATTCTTCTTTTATGTCAATACATACTTCCCAGAAGTAGCTGCTATTCTGCTTTCTGTCACTGTAGATTACATTGGCCTGTTCTTGAGCTTCATATAGTAGAATCATAAGTATCTACTGTTTGAGTCTGGCTTCTTTCACTTAACCCAATGTCTGTGAGATTCATCCAAGTGTTAACGGCTGCGAGGTCCATCCTCTTCTTTATTTGCTAATGGTAGCCTGGAATTACTTTGGGTTCATTCCAAAGCACAATGTTAACTCTTGTACTTTAAGCTTCTTGAAAACCTGAAGTGCCGATTTGGTGGCAATCTCATTTAAGGGCTTTGAATGCCATTCTTGTGGAATGTATCAGGATAGTGTCGAGCCCGGTAATTATCTTAATCCAACTGCAATAGTTGGTCACAGTATATATTAGATGAGCATCTTGAGTCAGACTTGAACATGCAGTCAACCTGAACAAAATGAGCTCAGTCACAGAGGGCCAGATTTCTTAATTAGTTCTCAGTGGCAAGAACAGTTTATGTTTCCAAAAGTCAAGTACAAATTCTACAAGTGACACAATTCAAGAAGACTTCATAAGAGTGAATTAAACGTGGCTTCCCACTGTCATTTGTAGCATCTGAAGCCATATTCATTTATTTCTCACTGTTAGTGTTCCTTGAAGCACCAATATGCTATAATAAAAAGGGAATGGTGAACTTTATGGAGGTATTATTGAATCGAGTAATACAGTGTAGCCCCTTCTGCTTGACCTTTGGCAGGTGGTTCTCTCCTTTTTCTTTGTCTTTTTCTCATTCTCCCTCATCCCATTTCTGTCAAAAGAAGCATATTATGTATATGAATCCATCTTACTATGTCTTATTCATTTAATCCTTTTACACACACGTATTATTTAAAAGTCAAAAGAATTTTAAAAGGCATGAAGTAAAATATAAATAATTTTTTTGTTTTTGTTTGGTTTTGTTTTATTTGATGTAGGATAAATTATTTGTACTTTTGAGACTGTATTTATAAATGTTAGGAACAGAATGTGGTGGTACAATGTGTTGACACTTAAAAAAAATTACTATTGATGCTAATAATGAATGCAAGTCTCTCTTCCAAGGCTCAAATCTACATCTCCTGAAACTTCACTGGGGAAATAATAATCTACCAGCAGTCAGTGCTGTAAGTCACCAAATTTTTCCATCTTCATTTATACGAGTGTCAGTCTCTCTTTCCAGGTTTACCTTCTCCCAATCTTATATAGGTAAATTGGGAAATTGCTGTTCTCTGTTTTACTAGGATATCATTATAACGACGGCATCTCCTATGCTTGATAAAAGAAGACACACACATAAAGAAAGTTTAGTGAGTATTATATATTTTTAATTTCACATTTCTCTGAAGGTTTAGGATATTTTAGTCCTTAGTTTTCAGATTATTAAAATTTAGTTTTCAGTTTTTAATCTTATAGTTTAATTGAATTGTGCAAATGGTTTACATTTCTCTTATGGATCTGAAAAGATCCATTTCTCTCATATTCACATACTAAATGACCCAAATAGCTTGATTTTCTCCTGCCTAAGTATTGAAAACTAATCATTCTTATAGAGAGTTTGAAAATCAACATAAATAAAAATTTCAGTGAGAAACAAAAAACTGTACTTATATTTTTCATTAACATTTATTTGGTAATATCCAGGAAATACTTTGGCATTAATTAGAAAATAGCTAATCTTATCTTGAGACATTTGTTTATTGAAAAACATCTTACTTTGAGAAACCAAAAAGCTCTTGATGGTGCTAATACCTCTCTGTTCAACCAGGTAGAAATGTGAATGAAAGAGCGGAACTCTTCCCAACTTAGTGGGTAACAGAACAAAAATGATTATAGTTATCCATTAAAAATCACACTTAGTATCTAGAAAGAAAGTAGCATGTCAAAATAAAGCTACATATTTCCCTTCTGATCTAATTTCAGCTTTTTCTCCTTGCCATCTGTTTGGTAAATGTGACTATGTTTGATATCATTTCACCTCTAAGCCTTCAATTCATGCCCAATTTCCTACTCCCAGTTACTGCAGCCCTTCCCAGCAAATCATGCCTTTCACCCATGAGAAACAGACAATCAAGCCAAAAGAAAATTGGTGGGCTGCTACTGGTTAAACTTGGACAATACAAGCATCAAAAAGAATAAGAACTATAATAGGTTCATATAACTTAATAGATAAAAATCTGTAAGCCTACAGTGATGCTTTTTTAGCAAACAATTTAAAAAAATCTCCTTATTGCTATTATTGGAGGTGACTTTAAAACCATTTTCTTACTCTGAAATATGGTAATTTAAGAGAAATATTCAGGCACATATCTTGCCTTTGCAGTAGAAACCATCTTTCAGGGTAGCCACAGAACCCCAGAGAGAATGTGCTAATACATTTAGAAGGAATGATGTAGAATATGTCAACAACAAGAAAAGCAGACTGTTAATAATTTTAAAACCTAGAATATATTAGATTATGGTTATATGGGTGTTCATTATACAATTAGCTCATCTTTTCCATATGTTTGAAATTTTTCATAATTAAAAAAGTTGCCATCATGCCAAAAAGCAGAAAGTAAAATTATAAAGATGGTTACTTGAGTTAAAGAGACAAACTTTTATAACACATGCTTTCCATATTTCAGAACCACAATTAAAATTACCAGCCTTATTATGGAAAGTTTCTGCAGGAGATAGGGGAAGGATGAAGGTTTAGGCAAAATCATCTCTTCCCCTAATCCAGTAAATCACATGACCATGTTTCAATAGGGAAGGATAAATGTATCTCTATAGAATAATAAACTCCATAGAACTTAAAGTAATAAAAGATTTCTCTTATTGGTATTTTAAAGGTTTACATCCATCTAATAAGATTATAAGATCAAACTCAGTGCCTGCATTTTGTATCCTCTGCTTTGTTTGTATCTGTAGCAGGGATAATGGACACGGCCAGAGGTCTAGTGCCTTGCAAAGTATTTGGCTAAAGGTAGCTAGACATCCAACATTGTTTACTAACATCCCAGTTTTCAACTTGGGTAGCCTTTCCTCTAAGAAAGCAGAAAGAAGCTTCCTCCTGTGTAAGAGTATCAGAGGAAATGAGGAAAACATGGGATATATATTTAATATATACATATTTAAAGACTATTGCAAGTGGAAAAGATTATAACATTAAAAAAAATACTCCTTAATTATTATATAGTCAACATTGTTTCGTGAGTTCAAGATTCACACCGAATACTATATTAGGTGCACTAATAGAAATTTGGTTACAAAGGAAAAAGAAAGTTTAATCAATTTTGTGATTATTTTAAAGATTTTAAAATCATATTTGAGAGCTATTGCATTGACATTTTCTGTATTTTCTAACCCCTTTCTATCTTCATTAATGAAAGAGTTGAATTTATTTTATTTTTTCCACAAATACTCTATTTACCCTGTATTATTTAACAAATAATTTAGATCTCCTCCATCAGTATACAGTATATTCTTTGTCATATATTACATACACACCTGTGACTGTGCCTTACTACTTTCTTCCATTGATCAGTCTCATCACAGTGTTTTAATTATTTAAGCTCTGTAACATTTTAATGTCTAATATAGCAAGTAATCCCTTTCTCTTTGTTTATTCATCCAGATGAGATTTTAAAACATTTTGATGATTTCTCTAAAATTATGTTGGGTTTTTAAAACTTGGTTTGTGTTAAATCTGTTCGTTGATTTGGAGACTGACAGATATAAAAGATGTAAAACTTTTTTACATATAAATTCACATATGTATCTGTGAGTATATCTCCATATTTGTCTACATGCATCTATCTAAATGTGTGTAGATATTGATATGCATTTATTTGAAAATATACAGATGTATGTTTAGATATTTATATGCTCATATGACACTTGTCAAGGCTAAAATTCTAACTAAATGTTATTATCAGGAAAAAAATGAGGATAAACATCACAAAATATCCTTCCACTTTACGTTATATACATTTAACTGTTTAATTAGGCGCTTGTACCTTAATCAATTGGTAATATATTAGTAAACAGAATTTGCTCTTGGATTGCAAAGACATATTTTAATCTCACTAATCTTGCAGTTTCAGTAGCCTAGAGGTTTAAGGGCTTTGAATTGAAAGAAATCTTGGACTGAAGTCTTGCTTCAGACACTTCAACTAGCTACATGACTTTAACGCGATTAGTAAACTTGCAGTTAAGTAACATCTCTAAACCCAATTGCCTCACCATAAAATGAAGATGATAATACCACCTACCTCTTAGGGTTGTTAGATTTAGTTAGCATTAAATAAAATAATGTGCAAAATAATAATTCCAATTCCTGGTTCATAGTAAGCTCCCCCCAAATATCCACTATTATTTCAGTCTAGCATACGCTACCACCAAGATTTCAGTGTAATTCATAGGCCTTCTCCCAAATAAAGTTTAGTAACATACAAACAGTAGAAAACAGTTTGAATTTGTTTAAATTGTTTCCCACTTTGAATATTCACAAAAAATAATGGTGAAGTTCTTTTATTCTCTTTGTGCATCGTTTATGGTCTTTGCCTAATTCTTCCAGCATTGCTTTTGCTTTTTTCCATGGATTCAGGATCTTGTCCTCCTCCAGTCTTGTGTTTATCTTTCACCTATTCCGATTTTGCCTACCCAGAGAGCAATGTATAAAGTGTCATAAAACTGGTTGAAGCATGGGCACATTAATCCTAGGTTAGCTGAGGCCAATACCTTTACTCCATCTTTTGTTTTTATTTTGTAAAGTCCTTAAGCAAGAATTCTCAAGAAACCATGTCTTTAGTTTCGACTGAATTTTGTAACATCATTTCAATGTATATGTGACAGCTATAGACTAAATAGGTTAATGACTATAGAAAAAAATATTTACTTATTTATTTGAAACAGGGTCTCACTGTGTCATCCAGGCTGGAGTGCAGTGGCATGATCATGACTCATTGCAGCCTTGACCTTCCAGGCTCAAGCTATCCTCCTGCCTCACCCTCCCAAGTGCTGGACTAGGCACGAGCCACCATGTCCAGCTAATTTTTCTATTTTTTGCAGAAACCAAGTTTCACCATGTTGCCCGGGCTGGTCTCAACTCCTGGGCTCAGGTGATCCTCTTGCCTTGGGCTCCCAAAATGCTGGGATTACAGGTGTGAGCCACTATCATGCCCAGCCAGGAAAAACTAATTAATTAATTAAAATAATTGAGAGGCTACTGTGGACCAGGCATGTGGTTCGTGAAATAAGATATTTATAAAACAAGGTTCCATTTGTACATCTATTTAGGAAACAGTGCATAAGCTTTGGAATTCCCATGTCTTCATTACAATTATCATGAAAGAAGCATTGACTGAGATTGAGTTCCTGTATACTAATAAAACACCTATTTAATTCATACATAAATGAGACATTAAAACACATTATTACTTTCTGATTGACATTGGAAAACTTTAGTTTGGATTTTAGCTTATGTTATCAATAGCAAGAGGATTTTCATTAGCAAATGCATTAAAATGAAACAATATGGGAAGATTTACCCCAGGTATAGAGTTGTTTGTTTTTCCTACCACATGCAGTAGACTGTTTTCTAAAAATATATATATAACATGACTTAATTCAGAATGATGGAATCCATAAAGTTTTAACCCAACTCTTTCTTCAAACTAATGTTTTAAAAAATATATTCCTGATTGAAAATAAAACTAAGAATTAGCTTAATTTCTTAATTTACATTCCCAAGTTTTCAGTTGCATCAATCAAATTGATCAAAACCATATCTTTTTCTACAAACCGACAGATACATTTAAATGCCGTAAAACTCAGAGTTCTTGATTAATCTTTTATTGAGCAATGGTCCTTAAGTGATGACATCGATTGTCAAAGACATCTTCCAAAAATACAGCAATTTTTGAAAGAGAAACAAGATTGTCTTTTTAAGTAATATAACTCTTGTGCAATTTTCTCTCTCTTTTTTTTTTTTTGACCCCTTTTATTTCCAGAGGGTTTTAAGTAGAGACCTCCAATTTAAAACCGATTATTCTGCAGGAGCTGCTTTTCCCCCCTCCCACAACTGTAACCTTGCTGTAATCTCTGCCCTGTTATTTTCTGACCTTTTCACTTCACTTAGCACTGAGCTATAGTTAGGATATAACCAAGATATGTGTGTGAACATATGATGTGTTACAATAGAGCAGATAAGTAATTTAAAACATTAAATATCAACCTTTCTTTCTTTTACACTGTCACAATCCAAAAAATTCTTTCTTACTCTGTTTTTTTGGTGATGGTGGTGGTTTTCTTTTTAACTGTGTAGGTTTCTATGAAGCTAAATTTTTAAATAATAAAATAATCTCAGAAATAATCTTATTAATAAATCATTTCTTATCTAGAAGCTTCATGGCCTTATATGAAGAGTGTGGAAGAATCATAACAATGAAGAGAAGATATGTTTCTTGGAGAGCATGTTCAATCTAATTCAAGTAGATACATGTAGTCAAGAAGATGAATTCTGATCACACCACATTCTGGTCATCATTGCCTAGTTGAGGAGGCTTATTGGAGAAGAACTATCAGTGTTTTAACACAGCGGTCTTCAAAAGGGGGCACACAAATACTTTCCAAGGGAGATACATAAATATAAATAGTTTTAAGGGAATCCATTTTCAGTTTTTTTTTTTTTTTTGAGACGGAGTTTTGCTCTTATTACCCAGGCTGGAATGCAATGGCATGATCTCAGCTCACTGCAACCTCCGCCTCCTGGGTTCAAGCAATTCTCCTACCTCAGCCTCCCGAGTAGCTGGGACTACAGGCTGCTCCACCATACCTAGCTAATTTTTGTATTTTTAGTAGAGATGAGGTTTCACCATGTTGACCAGGATGGTCTCGATCTCTTGACCTAGTGATCCACCCGCTTCGGCCTCCCAAAGTGCTGGGATTATAGGCGTGATGTTTTCAGTTTTTTTCTCTCTGTTTTTTTTGCGACAATCTTCCTCTGTCACTCAGGCTATAGTGCTATAGTGCTGTGGTGCCATCTTGGCTCACTGCAACCTCTGCCTCCTGGGCTCAAGTGATTCTTGGGCCTCAGCCACCCAAGTAGCTGGGACTCCAGGTACATGCCACCACATCAGGCTAATTTTTGTATTTTTTGTAGAGACAGGGTTTTGCCATGTTGGCCAGGCTGGTCTCAAACTCCTGACCTCAAGTGATTTGTCAGCCTCGGCCTCCCAAAATGCTGAGATTACAGGCATGAGCCACCACCGCCCCTGGCCATTTTCAGTTCTTAATAGTCAATATATTCTCCCTAAACTGCCTGAGAAGTTATCAATTGCCTGGTTTGCCTTTGCCCATCTCCCTCTTTTCCTCTCATACTTACCCCCAGCTGAAATTATACAATGGTGAACTGCCATAAGTACAACTACTCCCACTTCTGATACCAAACAAGAGGCAGATGGACAGTTCCTTTAATCAAGAAATCGCAAGCAATTGTTCAGAGATAAATTTACAGTTAAATTTTATTTCTTAGGATAAATTTTTATCAATATTTATAATCTATTTTTGAGGTTTTGATCAACTGTTTAGTACTAATAAAAATAATGACAACTAAAACCAAAAGAAACATTTTAACTACGCATTGTGTGCATTGTAATAACATTATTGTTTTAACCTGAGCATTACGGTCACAGGAATTTTTTTTTTTTCTTTGAGACGGAGTCTTGCTCTGCCGCCCAGGCTGGAGTGCAATGGCTTGATCACAGCTTGCTGCAACCTCCGCCTCCCGGGTTCAAGCGATTCTCCTGCGTCAGCCTCCCAAATAGCTGGTGCTACAGGCACATGCCACCATGCCCGGCTACATTTTGTATTTTTCGTAGAAACGGGGTTTCACTGTGTTAGCCAGGATGGTCTCAAACTCTTGACCTCGTGATCCACCTGCCTTGGCCTGGGATTACAGGCGTGAGCCACCGCGCCAAGTCAGGAAATTTTTGAACTACATTTACGTAAATATGGCTGCAAAGAGTTATGATAGGGTGATCAATAAGAGATTTTCAAGCATAAAACTATATTAGTTTAGGATAACATTCTATAGGGGAAGTGGAATGAAAATACAGTTTCAAGGACAAAAATTTCTAACTTTATTTTTGAAAATAAATAACAATGAGCCTCGACTTGTTATAGTATTTTTATCTCATAAAGACACTTAACAGAGTGGTATAACATTTAGTTTTAAAATACCCATATTTATAACATGCCAGAAATTGACATCTTTTTAAATTAATTATATAAAATGTTACATGTTATACATGTGCTAAGGTGTGCATAATTAAACAACATTCGTTTGGTGATATTAGAGCAAAACATTGGAAAATCTCTGTTCTAAAAGGTAGTTTCTGCTTGGTAGTTCAGTCATTTCTTCTAATATTTAAAAAAATCTGGCTCTAGTCATAATAAATCGCAGCAATCTAGGATAAAATAAAAGATTTCTATCATGAAACTTTCCAGGGAGTCCAAGCTGATCTAAACCTGTATTAAAGGCTGTGAGAGAATAATTTATCAATGGGTTGGGGGAACATGGATTCATTTTCTACTTTTAGTCATTTCAGCTGGATGTAATAAACTGCCTTCTCTCTAAATGCAGCTTTGTCACACTTGTTCTTGCTAGTTATGGGTTGCTAGTTGCTAGTTTCCTGTTGCCGCTTTTAGTTTTAGAGTGACAGGCTAGCTCAATTTAACAGTCACTACAACACCAGTTTTGGGCGCAAATGGGCAGCACTGTGAAGTCTGAGAGCAGGGTGTTACTGGAACCAGGCTGTAAACAAGCAAATGTAACTTTCCAAATCTCCGGATTGGAAATAAAAAGTCAGTAACAACCTGTCGCTCAACATCTTCTGTCAATTTCTGAGACTAAATGAAAGAATATGAATGTTTGTAGAGAAGAAAATCAACAATAAATGACTTGTGTAAATAATAATTGGTATATACACATATACTTCCCTCTTAGCTATCTTGGAAAATGGGTGTGATTATAACATTTCAGAAGAGAATTACAATTCATATGACTAGGCAAAATATTGTAAGATAAATAGGTAATCCTTGAAGATTAACAGCACTCTTCCAATTTAAGGGAAAAAATGTTGTCTCATAACAAATGTTACAGTCGGTTGCCTGAGTTAGTGTTCCCATAAAATGGAACACCCAGAAATACTCTTGAAAAGAGAAGAATCTAGAGCTTGCAACAGTATAATGTACGTTTCCTGAGTCTTGATTTCTCTAGAAATTAAAACATTCAGTTAGGAAATATGGGGCAAGTCCAGATTGTAAACTGCAAATTGTTAAATACTTCAAAGTAAAGAAAGAATATTATACTAGTGGCAGAATGAAAAGTGAACTAGAAGGAGCCACAGAAGAAACAAGAAGAATGTTGGAAGGAATTGCTGTAGTCTCGACAGGGGTGATGATCAGGAAAGGGAGAATGGAAAGATTTAGAAGCTATCTGAGAGATGAAATGGAAGGAAATTGATGATAAATGGAAAAACATGTGAGGAGGAGGGTCATGGCAAAAGTTACTCCCAGGATTTTGGCTTAAATCTAAAGTAATACATGATGCTTTAAAAAACATTTTTCCTCGTAGTCTTAATGTTCTCATAAATGTGAGTAAATTGCCAGGTGTATTCTCTTCAAGTAAAGACAACTTTAGAGGATGCACATTTAGATTTTTGCAAATTATGTCCCCTCAACAGGTGTTTTAAGAGCTCTAAGAGGCACTACATAATAAAGCAGAAAGGCGATATAAAAGTGAAGTTAAAACATAAAAGGTGCAATGCAGTTTCTGTGCTATGACCACATTTCATTTAAGCCCTAAAGCTCTATATTTGCACACGGACATCTATGATATACAAAGAAAATTTCTTAAAGGAGACTTGAAACTGTTAAAAGTGGTTATATTGGGGAGAAGAAAGAAATGGGAGTTAATGAAGGTGACTTAATTTTTACCATCTATACTTCTGTATTGTTTGAATTCTTAACAGTAAAAGCATACATATATACAGGTAAGATAAAACAGAACAAAAATAGTGATATAAAATTGTCTCATTGTTTTCGGTGAAAGACAATACACTAAATGTGTTGAACAACTGGTGGAAGTAAGTGCCAGGCACATTGGTAAGGTCAGAGGTGTGCAAATGATAACATAATTTCTTATTACTAGTATCCTGGGATAGAGAGAAGGTCTGTCCTCAGGCAGTAGATGTGGATTCTAACTGTGACTATGCTGCTTGATATCACAGAACTCTGGGCCACTCAATTCATCCCTCAGGTTCTCAGGTTCCTTATCTGTTACATTAGAAGGTCAGGCTAAATCAGGGTTGGCAAGCGATTAGCATGGCACCCATTCTCCAAACTCTCACTCTTGGTAGGGATTTCTAACCCATCATGGCTCTCTTTCTGCTGAGATGAGATCTACCAGTTGGATTTGGTACCCAAGAAGAAAGATATTTGTCATCACAGATTACCTGGAGAGGCATAATAGACTGTTAGAGCATAGGCCTTGAAGACAGACAAACCTGGAATAAATTTTTCAATGACATTTACTGAGCTGTGTAAACTCAGGCAAATGAATTAACCCCTCTGAGCTTCAGTTTGTTCATCTGTGAAAATAGGTCTGATACATCCTACCTCAGTAGTTTGAATGTGCTTCTCCAAAATTCAGGTGTTGCCAGTGTGATAGTATTAACAGGTGAATTTAATTATACTCAGATTAAAAACAGGTAATAAGAAGTGGGGCCTTCAAGCAGTGATTAGGCCATGAGAACACTCTCTTCATTAATGGGATTAAATCCCTTTAAAATACATTTTGTAATTTGGCTAGCTTACCCTTCTGCTTTCTGCCATGTAAAGTCCTATCAAGAAGACCCTCACCAGATCAAGTGCCGGCACCTTGATCTTGAACTTCATAGCTTCCAGAACTGTAAGAAATGAATTTGTGTTCTTTATAAATTACCTAATCTCAGGTGTTTTGTTATAGCCACACTAACAGACTAAGGCTGTTGTCTATTTTTGTTGTTGTGTGTCCTGTTAGGAGCTGCCTCCTTTCAGCCTGCCAAACTAAAGATGCTTACATCTGCCCAAATCTATTCCTCAAACCCAGTTAGTTCAGCAAAGATAGACTATGCTAATCAAGGCTTCAGTCTCAATGCCAATACACAAGGGCTCTGCACAGACCTTGCAGATACCTCATCTGTGCACTCAGCTTTAGAGGTGTGATGCTTGATATTCAAGAAGGGAATCAAAGTGGAGTGGTTTCTGCTTGAAGAGCAATTTAAATATCCTGTGTTGATCTTCAGTCATGAACAGGAATGGTCTTTGTATGAACTGAGAAGTCAACAAAGTGGCTGTGTCTCTGCTCCTCACTCCCAATTTGGAAACTGTGAGCATGACTAGGTGGTCTGGATGTTGTAATTTGATTTGTTAGAATGTGAGTGGCTTACAACGATCATTTGTGAGTAAATTACTTAGCTGTATTCTTCTTTACGACTGGCTGAAGAAACTTACTTGATGGTATAATATAATTTATTCCTGTGAATAAGTGAGTGACCTTCACATCTCAAGCCATCTCCTGTGAGTTATGGGCCTTTTTTCACTCAGGAAAATGGCCTGTGTTTTACCACTGCCCACTATTTTCCACATTCCATTCCACTAATTGCGTGCATAAATAAGATAAGTTTTCTAAGATGCTGATGAAAATTATATTAACATACTAAATATCAAAATAATTCTTGGTGTATGACAAAGCATCTTTCTTCTAAAGGTCTGCAAGCAACATTTAAACATTTTGTTTCTGTATTAACAGCTCTCTTAGCTAGAGTGAATCAATAGTATTAATCCCACTTTAAGGATGGGAAAACTAAGGTTCAAAAAAAATTGGCAACCTGGAGCCCAAAGGCAAATCACAGAACATACAGCAAGAAAGGAAGTGGCTAAGTTGTGTATGGAATGTACCAATATATAGAATTTTAGATTGTTTGTGTAGTTTGTACTCTGCTTTGCTTAATAGACCGTAACTAATATTTGTTGAATTTTAAATATGCTGTAGGCATTGTTCTGAGTATTTGACGTAAACTAGATTACTTAGTCCTGGTGATAGTTCTTTGAGGTGGTCATTATAATGAATATCCTCATTTTATAGATGAGACAAAAAAGTACTTTGTCCAGTATCACAACCGGACAGGTGAAAAGCTACTAAATCAGGATACGTGACGGATTTTCTTGACTTCTTACTGATTTCTTACCAAAGGGAGTTGAAGAGACTTCAGAATTCACTCGGTTTAATATTTTTTAGGATGTTATTTTACCATTCTGTATCCTTAATCCCAATCTAAAATGATAAATGGCAAACTCCCAGGCTTTTTTTTTTTGAGGGAGATTGCACATTAATTTGCTTATTTATTTATTTATTTATTTATTTTTGAGACAGAGTCTTGCTCTGTCACCCAGGCTAAAGTGCAGTGGTGCAATCTCAGCTCACTGTAATCTCTGTCTTCCGGGTTCAAGCAATTCTCCTGCCTCAGCTTCCCGAGTAGCTGGGACTAAAGGTGTGTGCCACCATGCCCAGCTAATTTTGTATTTCTACTAGAGATGGGATTTCACTATGTTGACCAGGCTGGTCTCAAACTCCTGACCTAAGGTGATCCACCTGCCTCAGCCTCCCAAAGTGCTGGTATTACAGGCGTGAGCCACTGAGCCTGGCCTATTTTGCTCTTTAGCAAAATTTGAGATGATTTCTGCACACACTAACTTTTGAGAACCTCTGATTTGTTTTCACATGGTTCTGTGTGCAGCCTGGGAGGTGCTTTGATGGCACTAAGCAGCCATAAGGAGGAATAAAGTGAGTGGGATGGGAAGGTGGTCAGCACTTAACAGGTGAGGCTCAGCTCTCCTTCAACCTCAGTTCTTCTTTCTCCTTTATATTTTGAGGTTTTCAGTAAAATTTCATGTGACAGGTCTTACAGATTAAAAAAATCAATAAATAAAGTTGAAAATCCTGCCTAGTCCAATTTCCTCTCCACCCATTTTATAGAGTCAGAAACTAAGACTCTATTTATAGCTGGGCATGGTAGCCTATACTTGTAGTCCCAGCTACTCAACTGAGGCAGGAGAATCACTATTTATAGAGTCTTAGTATCTGACTCTTAGAGACATTGGAATGGTTTTCTCAAGAGAATCCAGTTTAATGGGAGTGATGAGAACTGGAATCCTTGACTTCCCAAACTTTGGACTGTTTCCCTGTCACCCCACTACAGGTACTAACTGCTAACTTTCAGAATAGCAGCTCTTAAAAATAAAGGCAAAGAATGTGAACAGGTATAGTTGGTAAATTTCCCCAAAAGGAGATAAAAGGCAGCAGGCAGTCCGTGTGCTATGGTTTGAATGTGTCCCTAAAATGTTCATGTTTTGAAAACTTATTCTGCAATGCAGCAGTGTTGAAAGGTGGGACCTTTAAGAGGTGATTAGGCCATGAGGGCTCTACCCTCATGAATGGATTATCACAGGAATGGATTACTTATCTTGGGAGTTGGCTCTTGATGGAAGGATAAATTCAGCCCCATTTTTGTCTCAAGTTTGCTTCTTTCTGTTTTCTGCCATGGGATGATGCAACAAGAGGGCCCTCACCAGATGGTCAAGCAGATGCCAGTGCCATGCCCTTGGATTTCCCAGCCTCTAGAACAGTGAGCAAAATAAACTTGTTTTATAAATTACCCAGTCTGTGGTATTGTGTTAACAGCAGCAGAAAACAGACTAGGACAAAACGTGTATATGACATGGAGGAGAATGGATTGCAGTTTCCTAGAGAAATTGCAAAAGTTCTTCTGGAGCCCCAAGGGCTGTGTACACCAAGGAATTTTTTCTGTGCTTTTTGGCTTTTTGAGCAAAAGAATGGCATGTAGACGAAAAGGAAAACAAAATCAGTATGAAAAGAATTTTGGGGATGTAAATGCGGCTCAAAATTGGAGTTTCAAAGTTTACAAATAGAAATGTGACAAAGAAGAGAAAATGTGGACATCATTTTAAGCACCAAGTTAGAGGGTCTTCCTGGGAAAAAAGACCCTCAGAATCGAAAAAAGCAGTAAACCAAAACTAACTGTAGTCAGAATGATAGACAGTTACTCCCAAGGTAAGAAATCTCACTAGTGCTGGAATCTTACTGTGTTGGTTGGTACCTAATTTCATAGCGTGGGGTGCTTAGCAGGGCTCAGCAGGAAGTGCGCTGTTTTCCAAGAATATATGCTTTTGAAATAAACCACATCTTCAGCTCCTTCATGGGGAAGTCAATAAGAAAGCCACCATTAGCACGGGGGAGGGCGGGGTAAAGTTTTAAGGACTTTGTGATCTTTTATATTGCTGGACATGAAAAGATTTTTGGTCATTTGTTCTATTTGGGGGTCATGGTTTTAAAGAGAAGAGCTGTCTTGTTATGGGAATAGCTGGCTATGTAGATGATATTGAAAAGAAGATAGTGTTTTCTGGAGTATAGCTTAAATTTGCATAGGCTCCTGAGAAAGTAGAGCATTTCTCAGAATAATGTGTATCATTGAGTAAAAACGATTACCAATGAAGTTCTAGGAAAAAGTAGAATACTGTCCAGCAGGAACCGCAAAAACAAAACACAAAGGGAATAAATTATACACATGAAGGCACTTTATAAATTCCAACTTTCATATAGAATCTTCGAACAGCACAAGTGATACCCAGCAATTCTTAAAGAGAAAATGCAGTAGACAGAATTAGAAACAGTATTTGTGGAGTACGATGTTGATAAGACGACACTAGAGAACAAACACAAAGTGAACTCACATTTGTAATACAACAAAGAAAAGATAATGCAATAGTTGTTATTGAAAACTGCTTGGATAGTGACTGGAATATAGCAAGGGAATTTTCTTGCTAAATGTGGAATCTATAAAACCAGAGGCGGAAACATGACAAAAAGCAAGTGGGTGAGGTTAAAAGATAAGTAAAAGTCACATGATTTTTAAAAATCTGTTGAAATTGTTTTATTTAACAGAGATTTCAGAAAGATGCAAAGAACTTAAAGAGAGTTTTAAACTATATTTGCAGCCAATGTATCCAGAAAGCATAGGCTGTAACTTAGGGGTAGGCTAGGGTTAGGTTAACAAATGATAAAAAGCAAGTAAAACTGCTAACTTAGGTTTTACTTCTAACTTCTGAATTATAAAGAAGGATCTTCAATGAGAAAATGAAGAACAGAGAGACTAAAGCTTATGGAAAGGGAATGAATGGTAAAGGAACATGTAAGTATTTAAAATTAATTTAAGCCAGGTTTAGATCACTAGTTCTCAACCCTGGCTGCATATTAGAATCACAAGAGAAGCTTTTAAAAATACTTGCAGAGCTTCTGATTTAATTGGTCTAAGGTGAGGACCCAGGCAGGGGCATTTTTAAAAATCTCCCAGGGGGGATTCTAATATGCAGTCAGTTTTGAGAACCATTGCCCTGGATAAATTAATTATACACCAGAATTCACAAAGAACTCACGGGTGTTACAGGTGGAGAACAGAAGAGGTGTCAGGGACTAGAGATGTTATTTTTTTTTTTTTAATGCAGAAATTGTAGACTCCAGAAGCTATAGAACAACAAGTCTGACACTTTCCCTTAATATAATCTGGAAAAAATGTCCTGTGAGCATTTATAAAAGAAAGCAATGATTACTTTGGATCAGCATGGGCTTACCAAGGACAAATCAAGAGAAACTCACCGTGTGTATGTGTGTGTGTGTGTATGTGTGTGTGTGTGTGTGTGTGTGTATGTGTGTGTGTGTGTGTGTGTGTGTGTATTTTATGGATAAGTCAGGAGAAAGTCCATGCCTTGATTTCAGCAGTGCATTTGACAAAGTGCCTTATAAGTGCAGGGGTTTTCTTGGTGCAACTTGAAAAGCTTTGGATATGCATATAAATACCTCAGGAGTCTCTCAAAAGCCTTCCCTTCCCCTCATTGCCTTCTCTTTGCTGCAGGAAGACAAAGAAGTAAGGACATGGGCCCCTCAACACACCCTCTACCTTGGACCAGAGCAACTCTCCTTCTATTTATTTTTATTTCACTATTTTGAAGCAAAATTTATTTTAATAAAATCTTATTACTAAAAACAATTTGGAAAGTTCCATTTTAGACAACAATGCCATATGTTTAAGGTAGTATTCACTCATTAAACAGATAAGACCCTGTGTTGTTGTGAAACTAAAGGGGAATCTTTATAGTTTGCTATCCTTTTATTAAAAACTCTGATGAAAACATTGAAGGTGGGCTTACAAAGGAGTGCTTACAATGAAGCTAGAACAGTGGCAAGTCATCTAGATATCAGAATCAAGAATCAAATAACCACATCAGTTGAGAATGATAGATCCAACCAAGAGATTATATTTTTAAGGACGTATTAGTCTTCTCAGACTGCTATCACAAAATGCCATAACATGGGTGGAGTAAGCAATAGACACTTATTCTCCACAGTTCTGGAGACTAGGAAGTCCAATATCAACTAGCTAGCAAATGGCTACCTCCTTGCTACATTTTCACAAGGAGAGGGAGCATTCTGGTATATTTTTCTCTTCTTATAAGGGCACTAATTCCATTATGGGGGTCTCACCCTCAAGACCTCTTCCAAACCTAATTATCTCCAAATGGTCACACCTTTAAATACCATCAAGCTGGGTATTAGGACTTCAACACAGGAATTTTGTGGGGATGCAAACATTCAGTCCATTACAATGGATAAGCATTAAAGTTCTGCTGTTATAGAAAAAAATGATTTGCACAAACACAGGACTTCATAGCTATTCATATGTAAAAGTGTCAAGGCATTAGACAATCATAATCCTAAATGTTTATGTTAAAAAAACATGAACACTGTATTAATGTAGTTTAGTTTTTTTCAGGTCACAGCAGGTTAGGGCAATAATGATCACAATGAGAGTAATCATCAATAGTTTATCTTACGGGTTCACCCAGCCCATAACTGTGAGAATCCAAATCTTCCTCTATCTGTGGCCTTTCAAATTCCTTCCACTACTTTTGAAAGTCCTACTGGAACACCTTACAACTGGCAACACTCATCTGTCATCTATTCATCAGGGCAACAATATTCACATTTCGTAGGGTTGTTGTCTGAATTGAGGGGTAGGTTGTGTAAAAGCATTTAGTAAACAGTTAAGCTCTGTACAAAGAAACAATTTGTATGGTGTAAAACGGGCTTTCCTTTTGAACAGTAGAAGTGTGATTTAAATATCTCCAGTAGCTCTTAGTTATGGTTGACAACAGTAGTTATTTCAAGTTGACTTTTCATCAGAAGTTTAGAAGGTGATTCACAATTACAGGGCTGTTCCCTTCTGGCTGAGTTGCAGAGATATTAGACAAAGGCCATGGAGAAGGATCTGTGTGTCTCCCTATTGACCAAGAACCCTGGCCGGTTTTACTGAATGAAATACAATTGGTAAAAAAGCCAGGAAATTCAGCAGGAGTTTTGAAAGAGACTCAACCAGATTTCCATGATGTTAGGTTAGGAGCAATTTGAATTTCTGATTAATATAACAGTTGGCAATTTGCCAAGTGATAGTATACTACCTTCAGGCTACTAAGGCTAACTCTCAGTGTGGGAGGTTTGTAATTTTTCTAATTAAAAAAATCATAAGTTGTCATTATTTATCCTTCACCTTATTTTGAAGTCATAATTTAGAAAGTAAAGCAGCAATTCCTCTAAGACAAAACTAGACAAAAAAATGATTCCTACAACACTGTTGCAGTAACAAATATAACTTTTATATATTCCTTTTTAAACTTTTTATATATTTATGTGAACATTAATAGAGATACGCTATTATTCATTTCTTAAGTTGCTTATATCTTTTACTGCTGCAGTCAGTCACTCAGAATTAATGTACTTAATCTCTTATTTATTTATTTTTGAGACAAGGTCTTACTCTGTTGTCAAGGCTATCGTACAGTGGTGCAATCACAGCTCACTCTAACCTCGACCTGCTAGGCTCAAGTGATCCTGCCATCTCAGCCTTCCAAGCAAGTGGGACTACAGGGACTACAGGCGCGCACACCACATTCAACTAATTTTTTTTTTTTTTTTTTTTTGTAGAGACAAGGTCCTACTATGTTGCCCAGGCTGGTCTTGAACTCCCAGGCTCAAGTGATCCTCCTCCCTGGACCTTACAAAGTGCTGGGGTAACAAGTGTGAGCCTCTGCACAAGGTCTCATTCTCCTATTTTTGAGAATTTAATTTGTTTTTGCTTTTCACAATTATCAATAATGCTGGGATAAACATTTTCATTATGCAGCCTTTTCTCCATGTTGCATTATTTTTTTCAGGAATGTCCCAGAGGTGAAATTACTGGTTTAAAACTATGAATGTTGTGGTTCTTGAAAGATATTTAAGCCCAAAAGAAATTCCTCAATTTACAACTTTATTACTACTTTATTAGGTAAAGAACATCTCTCTGGGTATTATAAGACTTGATTGTGGCTGAAAAAAAAAGAAGAAAGAACATCTCATTTTTGTTTTTATTTGCATCTCCCATTAATACTACAAAAATTGATCACTATTAAAAATTTTTTTCTCTCAGAAACCTCTATGATCTATACAGGTCAGGGTAGTGTAAATCAAGTAATGGTATGTTGAAAAAGTTGCAGAGTTCTTGCAACTTCTATGCAGCGTGGTGCTGGTGTTCTGTGACCCAAGGCGGTAGCCATGCCTGCTTTGGACATGGTGATATGAGCACTGGTGAGTGGTAATGAGTCTGGCATTATCATGAGCTGCTGTGGGTAACTGTGTCCTTAGCACTGAGCTATATCCATGCCTACTGAGGTGATATCCATGCCTACTGAGAGTGACTTCCAAGGGCAACTGCAGGAGAGCTAGAAGTAGGGGGAAGCTGCTTCTCAGTGGATGTAACCAATGATCAGGGAGACCTTGGTAGTCATGGAATCCAAAACCTACATCCCACACTCACATATGGGATGCATATGGGAACTTTTGATAGAAGGTGAGCTAAAGCAGTATAACGTGGCATGAACCAGAAAGATGTTGATAACTACAGATTGGTCTCATTTTTTAAGTATGTTGTATCAGTTTTGTTTTATTATGCCAGATCTATAATATCTATTAAAGAAATATTTCTGGAGAGTTTTCATTGACCATGATGACAATTTTTACTTCAAAATAGATATTTTAAGTTATGTGACATTCCATCTCCAATTTTACATGTAAATAAAATCAAGAATGTATATTTTTATCTTTTACTGTGTATTAAAAAGATTATATAGTTTTCTTTTAGTTTAGCCTGTTAATATATTATATACACAGATTTTCTTATATTGAATTAGAATCGTAGACACATCAGTTTTAAAATATTTATTGAGAATTTATTCTGTGTAAGGCATTAGGTGGATTAGGGAATAGTAAAAAGTAATGCATTTGTATTACCTGGTAATTGAAAATGATCATGTGGATGACATGATTGCAATTAGGGAGATTGCTTCCTTTCATTTTAAAGAAATGTTCTTGCCACATGATCTCTCACTTCTTTTTGTTGTATGTATCTTTCAGTTATTTAACTGTAACTCATTTGAGTGAAATTCTTAATCATCCACTTTGTTTATATAGAAATGGTTATGGTATACTTAAAGGTTCTCTGTGAGTTTTGATTTTGTTCAAGTTGCTTGAGTTGTGCATCTTAGGAATACTCATCTGAGAATTTCTAATTTTTATGGTGTGTTTCTAAAGCTGGGCTGGCCATTGATCTCATTTTAATAACTGCCATCCTTATTAAAATTGTTAAATGGATAGAGTCTAGTGACTAGAAGACTCAGATAGCAAGGTAATTACACAAAGAGAACCACAGCATAATTCAGACTCAGTTTTAACCAATTTATTTAACCAATTTATTTTTCTAGTCTCCTTTTAACTTGTGCACCTAAAATCCTATGACAAATCAGGGGGAAGAGTTTCTCCAATTGCCATTTCTTTTAAAGAAAGAGAGGTTCAAAGTACCCTAAAGCTGATTAGTGGCCAGGATCAGGAACAATCTGAGACTGACTTCAGTTACTTAGATCTCATTTCAATGATACAGCCCTCCCCAAAATGAAGATTACAGAGGACACCTTATTCAGATACTGAAATGTATTTACCTGTTGAAACTCAGAATTTTCTCTTACAGGACATTGAAAACATCCACATATCCTTTTACCTATATTATCTGGTATTAAAATCCCCCAGAGCAAATTCAACTTAATATTTTAATTTAGATCATGTAACATTCTAGGCACATGAATATTACTTCTTATGAATTAGTAATTAAAATTTTCTTCTAAAATGTATACCATTGTGACTTTTAATATTCTTCCTTCTGAAGAGAGAAAAATGTAAATCAAGAAAGGAACAGTTACACTGCAGCATTCAGCTAGTGACTGAGAGAGGAATGAAGAGAGAAATGAAAAATGTACTAAGACTTCTATCCCTTAGATTTAATTAAAAGCTGCTCTTTTTGTTTGCCTTTTTGGCATGGCTGCAGATTAATATTTTTTTTCATTTTTCTATAAAATTAAAAATGCCAATTGTTGCTTTTTTGTGGATAAAAAAATTTTAAATCAGTCTCTGAAATAATACTGCAAACCAATAACCAGTCATGTTGAAAAAAATCCCCCCCAAACCCCAAAGCAACCAAAAATAAAAATTCCTAAGAAGCTTTTCATTTGACTTCTCTTAGTTGTTGAGAATATTTCTAGTGACAGTTGAGTGATTCTTTCATTTTACAAATATCCAATCATTTATTAGCAAAAAGACTTGCATTAAGTATTTTGGTGTAGAGTTTTCTTATTCAAGGCTACAGTGAAAATGACGGTTTTCATAATCTGATTCTCATGTCCATGTATTTCTACGCAGTATGGAGGTCATTGTAATTTGATTCAGTCAGTCGTTGGGTTTCTTGTTGTTGAGCTTCTGTTGCTGGACCATAATAGGGGTAAGAAACAGAAGAATTAGTAAAACCCAGTAACTGCCATGGAGAAATTCAAGTGCATTGGCAATATTGGCAACAGAAAAAATAAATTCCCACTGTGCTTTAGGTTAGGTGGAGTCATCTAACAAAGGGGATTTTGTTAATAAAAATATATTAGCAGAAACCATAAGCGATTTTATGATACATCTAGAAGGATTTTTATGGATTATCTAGTTCAAATCCCTCATTTTACCAATAAGGGCATTATAGCTCAGACTTCACAGTTAATAGCTAAACTGATAAAGGATTGAAATTTTCATACATCCTAATATTTTATTATAATAAGAGGTACTTGGAAAAAAAGACGAATTGGACTTCCAGATGTATATGTCACCCTCTGTTCTTTCTAGGCATTTTAAATTGAAAACAACCTTATGTGTTCACTGATTGACATGAATTTAAAGTCATTGTTTTAAACTGCTTTTTACTATTATTCAGGTAGGGGTGAGACTAACAGATCAGGAGACAATTGCCATTGAAAAGATAGTTGTTATTCACAGTTCTCAAAAGAAGGGGGCACAGAACACCACGCAGGTGCACTAGCAGAAGCACCTGGGCAGTGAGGAGGCAGAGGGAGTGGGAGGAAAGCATGACTCAGAGGCATTATTGTGGTTTCTGCAAGGAAGAACGGATGAGGCAGGGTAAGCAGGTTTAGGATGAGCTTGTTTGAATAATTTCAGTGAGTTTTGGGGTGTGAGGCTGTCCTGAGTTGTTTGGTAACTGGCCCTGTAGTGATTAGGATAGAGGGATATTGGCCTGGAGTTTAAGAGCCAAATAGAAGAGGTGAGGGGGGAGTTGTGGGCTTTGGATTGGTGAGTTGGCAAGTAAAAGCTGTGCTCCACGGTTAGTCATTTGCTAATCTCTATGAATTGGCTGTCCTTGGAGTGGGAGGGCAGTCTCTGCCCAGTTAGAGAGACCCCCGATACCAGAGCATCAGGGATACAGAAAATAAGAAAATATAGTCAACATAGTCTTCTAACAAGAAACATGCATTTTATATTGACTGGGGAAGAGGGTTGCCCTTTAATAAAATCAGCTCCAATTTTCAATATTATAACTACCTATGATAAAGTTTTCAGTTTGTTTTATACTTAAGCTAGAGTATAATTATATAATATAGTCTTGATTTTAGTATAATCTTATAGACGTGTTACTAGATATTTCTGGAGCTTCATGTCTTTTGAACTTTGGCAATAGCTTGAGCTCTCCAAATGAAAAATGCTAATATAAACTTTTCAGATACACATATCTCTCTAACTAGCAATTATATTCCCACACTTAGGAGGATGGATTTGTTAATTGAGTTTGGGAAAAATGACTCTTTGAGTGGGAAAAAAACTAAGTAGACTACATATTACAATAGATTATATTGGAAAAGTGCACATAACTATAAGTTCACATTTTGAAATTTAGAAGATATTTTGTCATAGAAACAAATGCTAGGTGATTTTCAGTTTCAACTTTGAACATGTTTATAGTTTCCCAGTTTTCTATAATGAGTTTGCATCACTATTATAGTTGGGGGAAAAATGGTTTTCCAACAAAATATTTATTGAAACTAAGTCATATCAGGAAAAAGATATAATAACATGTTTTATAATACTTGAAGTAAGGTATTTATGTAGCCTTTTGGGAAAAGGTTTTGTTTTTGTTTATATGCCATAAATAAAGATATAATATAAAAAAAAATGAAAGGTAGGGTCTTACTTAGCCACCTTTGTATACTTAACCCAAATGTAGCTAAACTTTGAATTCAGGGATCCTAGAATTCAATTAGCTAAAATTTTGAGAGTAGGAATGTTTGTTGTATGGGAAAAAGGTGGATATATTTATGGAAAATATGCCTATTTATTAAATAAGCAGAGTTAGGTTTTGTATTTACTCTCCTATCACTTCCCCCACAAACTTCAACCCAACTTAATCCAACCCAACAAAAACAAAACCACACACAGAGTTCTCACCTCCCCAGGCACCCAGTCCCTCCTGCTGCTCCACACACCCATAAATGTACCCAGTGCTCTAAAATCATCTTCCCCCTTTCCTTCTAAATCAAGACTGGTGTAGTTCAGCATACCAGTGTAATTTCATGCAATGAGAACTTCTCCAGGTAAATCACATTAAGGTATAAAATATGACCAATCAATCTTCTTACCCTCCCAAAATATCTGACTTCTAAAAAGAAGATGTGTGTGTCCTAAATAAAACTGCAATGGAGGGCAGAGGTGAGGTGTGTATCTTCATCAATGTGACAATGTAAAGTGTATATGGGCTGATACAATTTTTAAGCAGAGAACTATCCAGTAGGCATAGCAACTTATAAACAGTTCCTTCTCTAACACCCCCTCATACAATAACTTGCATATTAATTGTTAAAGGCTTTGAGAAATTCTGTAGTAAAGCAATCAGCCTAACTATGCTTCGTTTAAGTCCCCAATAAGATTTCTATTTTTCATAATGTCTTCTCTTTATCTAATTCTAAATATACATATTTTCTAAGAAAGCCAAGCTTTTCCATAATGGTTGGTATGGAACACGGGATTCTCAAGGAGGGGCAAAGAGAAAGGGTGACAGCTGCCATTTTTCTGGGTGGGTGCTTTGTAAATGGAATAGTGCCATGAAGTTATAGGAACAATAAGCCTAACACATATCTAAGGATTGTGTCTTATGAAGATTATATTAACCAGTGCCAGTATGGATACAGGGAGAAAGATGAGACATCTCAATGTCTGAATCAAAGTATAAGGAGTTGGTTATTTTAGATAACAACAAAATGCAAAATACATCTTCCAGGATTGCTAGAGATAACCTACAGACAGCTGAGTTACCCTCAAGTTGTCTTTGTCTCTGTGAAGCCATCCTTCTGGAATTCAGTGGTGTCAAAAAATTCTGCTAGGGAAGGTGTCCTCTATGGGTGTTGTTTCTGTCCCTCATCAGGGTCGCTAGTTACCTGTTGCTGGTTGCTGTAAACTAGATGACTCTTGACGTGACAGCTAGAATCCGTCTTTCTCTTGAAGACAGTAAGCTTGAAAACTGGCTCTCTGATCATTTGTGTGTGGGCTTCAATTTGCTGTGAAGATACGAAAACCACCAAAAAAATCATGCCTCTTTGTAATTTTCATTTGCTTAATTCATATGATTGTGAAGTAATTAAAGTGCTATTTTTTTTTAAGTATAAAGGATACCAAAGTTCTTGGCTTAGATCTGCTACTTAAAGTGGAAAATATATACACACGCATACGTTTGTGAAATGATTATTAAGCTGAGAATCATTATATTTCCTCTATTCTCAATACTGATGCTTTACTTTTTGCTGGTGTCTTTATAAACTTCCTATTATAAAGAAACAAATAACAAGAACAAGAAAAATACCAAAAAAAAAAAAAAAAGCCCAACCCACTTTTGCATTCTCAAACATAAGATTTCTACCTAATTTAAAATTTCTGCCAATAATTTCACCAGGAGAATGTGCCAAATAAGTGAATATTTTTAGTTCTATGAGCTAAACAGCAGATACAGATCTGTGATTGAAGATAAACAATCTGTCAGCTAAATATTTAAAAATAACGAATATAGTTTCCTCCTAATACACAGTATTAAATTGATTTTGAAGCTCAGATTAGTTTTATTAGTAAGTTCATGTTTTCTCCCCCCTCTGGTGGATAGTTTGTTTAAAAGGATGTTAACCTTTTCAACTAGCAACTAAATTTTGTGGACGCAAATGCCTGCTTTTTGAGGCATCTTCCTGACAGGTAATGTACAATAGCTGATTTTGGTGCCAGTCTCTGGCTCTCTTCATATGTATCATGGCTCTTGTCAGAAACCCATTTTATTATTATTTTTTATTTTTTGAGACAGAGTGTCACTCTATCACCCAGTCTACAGTGCAGTGCTCTATCTTGGCTAACTGCAATCTCCGCCTCCCAGGTTCAAGCGATTCTCTCGCCTCGGCCTCCTGAGTAGCTGGGACTACAGGTACCTGCCACCATACCTGGCTAATTTTTGTATTTTTAGTAGAGATGGGGTTTCACCATCTTGGCCAGGCTGGTCTCGAACTCCTGACCTCAAGTGATCCACCCACTTTGGTCCCTCAAAGTGCTGAGATTACAGGTGTGAGCCACCGTACCCAGTGAGCCCAGTGAACCCCATTTTAAAAGGGAGTCATTTATAACTCCAAACTGTATTAATTCTTTTTCCTCATCATCGTTTTCTATACGAAGAGGAAAGATCTTTAAAATGATTCCTTTATCAGGCACATCATTCTAAAATCCTAAATAATGTTGCCATGAATTGATATTATATTCCAGTGAGTCACTCGACACTTTTAAATATTTGTTTGACAAACTGGGTCATTGATTAAATACTATGATTCAGTTATCTCTAAAAAATATTAAAACAGCTTTTCTTATCCAGGTTTGTTTAATAAGAATCATTTAAATTGCAAAAGAGCTATCCTCAAGAGATTCTTGCCAGTTCTGTCTTAATGAGAGACAAAACAATATTAAAGAAAACTGGAAAAAATTTTGAGAAGTTTCCTGCAGAATCATAAAGGTATAAAAAGTTGTGTAAATCATATTATTTTTTCCATCTTTTTTGTTCAAAGCCAGCTTCAGCTTTTTAATTCACTTAAAAATACCTGTTAAGCTCTCTGTCATGGAGATTTAAAGCACATATTACTGGGATCTTTGGCCTCAAGAAACTTATAACTTGGTATTTTGTTTAACCATGATTGTATTATGTGTGTGTGTGCGTGTGTACACGCTTAGCTTCACAAATTCTTACTTTGAAAGTGAAAAATTCTTACCTTGAAGTTGATCCCATTATCTAGTCTAGATTATGGCCTGGTAATTTGACTTGACCTTTATGATTATTTTATTATTATTATTTTTTTTGAGATGGAGTCTCATTCTGTCGCCCAGGCTGGCATGCAGTGACATGATCTCAGCTCACTGCAACCTCTGCCTCCTGGGTTCAAGCGATTCTCCTGCCTCAGCCCCCTGAGTAGCTGGGATTACAGGCGCACACCACCAAACCAGATTAATTTTTGTATTTTTTTGTAGAGACAGGATTTTACCATGTTGGTTAGGCTGGTCTCCAACCCCCTGACTTCGTGATCTGCCCACCTCAGCCTCCCAAAGTGCTGGTGTGATTACAGATGAACTTTGTGATTTATAGTACATCTCTGTGGTCCTTAGGTTAGGAGATGATGCTGCAGTATGGGAATTCCCATTCACATTTTGTATCATGTGTTCATTTTACACTCAGTTTATGTAAAGCATTTGTAAATTCTGCTGTTTGTGGGCTGACCCTTGTTTGCAGCTCTGACATTCACATTCAACATCTGCTTAAAACTGCTATGCCGGAAAAAGGCAGGTGGCTAGGATTAAGAATCTAGACTATGCAGTTCATACCTGCATAAGATACCTGGACTCCAGCCCCAAATCTTTAGTACTCTAGGTATGTAGCCTTAAGCATGTGACTGAATGTCTCTTTGTCTAAGACTCCTTATTAGCAAAATGGAAGTAATAATATGGTAAAGCGCCTTTATTAAACTATAAGTTTTGTCTAAAAAATTAGACTGAGTAAAATGCAATGCCTGTTTTTGTGAGGTTAATGAAATGAGAATGAGGGTTGGTGCAGAATGAGTCCCTGGGACAGCAGCAGGGGGCCTCTTTTTCCTTTGGGCTTGTCATCATTCTCAGTTCCTGGGTGTGTGTTCTCTCATTTGCCCATGTCAAGAATATAATCAGAAGTGTAGAGTTCTTTGCTGAGAACTTGGGAGCTGTTTACAGCCTGTTGAATTAACTGCTTCTCAGAGGAGCAGAAATATATTTTACCACCAGCCTCCAGGTCACCTTTTGGATCCTCAAGCATGGCTGCATGAAATAGATTGAATAAGGGGTAATCAAGAGTGGCTTTCTTTTTATACGTCATTGACTATTTCCTTCTCATTCTGTCTTTTCAGTGAGAAATTACAGGCTTTGGTGCTTTAATTATTATGTCTATTAGAATAATCTAGCCTTCAATGCATAGCAGTTTAAAGCTTCTTTCTTATTCATCATATTTAGTTTTTTATTTCTTAAATTATTTTTCTAAAAGAATCAGGTCTATTGTAGCAGGCATTCTGTATTGAAAACATTCCAGAGTTGAGCTAAATTCT
Source organism: Ateles fusciceps (assembly GCA_036589455.1). Lineage (NCBI taxonomy): Eukaryota > Metazoa > Chordata > Mammalia > Primates > Atelidae > Ateles > Ateles fusciceps. The sequence goes on along the minus strand of JAZHEH010001266.1, from coordinate 6,165,678 downwards.
TAAAATGCTAGTAACAAAAATAATGACAATGTCATTAGTAATCATGTTTATAATCACATATAATCAATAATTTAATGCTAATATTAGTAATATTGTGATTACTAATAGCAGTCTGTAAACTAATGGTGAATCATAATGGCAATCACAATAATGTGAAAACTATAATTTAATACCTATAATATTCCTGGCACTTAAAATTATTATTTTGTTTGCTAGTCTTCCAAATACCCTCACAGACATTAGTATATTTTACTGAACAAACTTTCAGAAAGTTGCATCAGTATGTCAATTCGTACAAGTATAGTTGACACCAAGAGTCAAATTATTCCTATTATACACACTTGATGGCTTAGCCATAAATTTTAACTTTCTTATTTCTTCGCATGAGGCTGATATTATGATGTCCTAGCAAATATGTATTTAAAAAAATGATCAATTATTTACTTATCTGGTTTCAAGTCTTCCAGATATGGATCAGGTAGTATCATGTCCATATATAATGTTTTTCCTAGTATGATTTATAGAAATACATTTATAGATTACTGAAGATTTTATTAGTTTGCTTTGCTTAGATGCAAGATTGTAACTTAACGGCTGTAATGTTACAGAACAGTCACTTCAAGTCAAAGGAAGGACAGCACATTGGCATTATTCTAGAGCACGTTTTTATCAAACCAGGATTTTTTTTGGATCTTGCCCAGCAGGAATTGGGTTCAATTTTAGAATTAATGTTAATCCAATATAAATAATTTTTCTTTTTCAGTGAAAATAAACCACTTTCTTGGGAGATTTTATACAATCTTTCTCAATCGGGCTGGAGCCTCTTCCCCCCCACTCTTATTTCCTGTCTTTGCTGTGAAAGCTCTGTGAAAAATAAGCACAGATGAGAGGACACAATGACATCTGCCTTCCTGCTTGTGGTTCCATAAGTGATACTTCTGTGGGATGCAGTTGTACTGATATTGGTGGGAAGGGGAATCCATTTTTCATTATTGAAAATAGCTTTCTTTCCTTTGAAAATGACAATTGTGCGTCAGAGGAAAGTGGGAGCTTGGAATGAAGAAAGTGTCAGGATAAATTTAGCTTTTGTCTTTCTTCCGATCTCAATTTGGATATTGTTTGCAAGATGAGCCCTGTTTAACCCTTAGGATCAAGAAGATTTTGAAAGGGATGGGAAACGGCACAGGTGCACTGGACAGTGAACAATCAGATACAATCCAATCAATGGCTGGTTTTGTCTGTCCTTGCAGGAGGGCCTTTTGTTCCCTCTCTCCTCTGTCCCTATTTTTTTGGTCATGCTGTGTGATAAAAAATAAGATCAAGAGATTGGACACCAAGAGTCTGGCCTCTGTTCAGCCTGTTAAATTATTGTTCTAAGTGTACTATTTCTTGCCTTCCTGCTGTTTAAAGAAGTATTTTTCCATTTTGGCAGTTATAGAAAGAAAACAAAAATGTAATCTGTTCAGAGTTTAACAGAGTGTGTATATATGTACATGCAGGTACATAGATACACATGCATATATATGTACATATATGTATGTATATATATGTAACATACATACAGACATTCGTGTGTATTTGTACACACACAAACTTGAATTACTGATATTTGTGCAGAGAATTTGAATATTTAGTGACAAATTCTTAGGACTTTGAAGCATAGATCATATGCTTAATCATCTGTAAACCATTGACTAGAGAAAGTTTAGTGCAAGTAAGAAGGTATACAGATATATATATAAAATACATATATACATACATAAATATGTATACATATATATAATACATATATACATATATAAATACATACACATGTAAAATATATACATATACATAATATATATACATTTTTTAAGATGAAGTCTTGCTCTGTTGCCCAGGCTAGAGTACAGTGGCAATGATCTCAGCTCACTGCAACCTCTATCTCCCAGGTTCAAGCGATTCTCCTGCCTCAGCTTCCCGAGAGCTGGGATTACAGGCACCCACCACCACACATGGCTAATTTTTGTATTTTTAGTAGAGGCAGGGCTTCACCGTCTTGGCCAGGCTGGTCTAGAACTCCTGAGCTTGTGATCCACCCACCTTGGCCTCCCAAAGTGCTAGGATTACAGGCATGAGCTACCGCACCTGGCCATATATATATATGTATATATATATATACACACACATATTTTAAGATGGGGTCTTACTCTGTCCTCCAGGCTGGAGTGCAATGGTGCAATTTTGGCTCACTGCAGCCTCTACCTCCCAGGTTCAAGCTATTCTCCCACCTCAACCTCCCAAGTAGTCAATATACGTGTTTTAATACTCTGAATTTCATTTTAATTTTCCATAGTCTTATTAAGAAAGTGGAAAATAATGGTAATGTTGACTTTAGAGGTTAGAGAATAATGTGTATTTGTGTGAGTAAAATTGGGGGTGAGGATAGACATGTGGTTGAATGATAGATTGATGGCTAGTGTTAGCAATTGTTAACCTTTTATACAACCTAGTGTCACAAAATTCATGGGATTGTCACAGACCTGGAAAAAAATGGGGACTTTATATTTCTAGCCTGTTATCACTTCAGTGGCAACTCCAGAGATAGGGCTTCTATACATTATTTTAACAATTATATTTTTGTGTATATTCTATGGAAATAGCTATAACACTGATGACCCTCATTCTAAAAAGAGCAGATCTGGTTAATAACTATTAACTGAGAGGTTTTCACTAGAATCTCTTTTAGTGAACAGCAATTTGAATTTTAAAAAATACATCTTGAGCATGGTATCAGCAAGATGGCTGATAAGAGGTGCATAATGCTTACCCCCCTCTCCCAATACAAAGGGACCAAATAATAGCCAACCACATTTCAACTAGAGTATTTGAAGGGGAGTGCTGGAGTAAAGCAGATGAGTGGTAGAGATACTGTAAAGGATAGTGACTCAGAATGGATGCACAGAAAAGGGAATGAAAGACCCTGACTTTGCCTCCTGGTCTCCCCAGCCTGGATCAGCTCAGAATCAGAAGTAACTCTCCCTGTGGGGAAAAGATAAGAAACTCCCAGCACCCACTTCCCTCATCCCCAGTTGAAGTCATGAATACCTACAGTCTTTGCTGCTGGAGAAGCCTACAGTCCTTCCAAGCTCTGAGCCCAGTATAGGGAGTTTCCAGGGGTTCACATGACTGCATTACTCCAAAGAAGGAACCCACGTTTTGCTTCTCTGCTCAAGCTGCTGCTATATGGTGCCACCTTGAGACTGGAGACACTGCAAGAGTATGTCCTGCTCTGGAGGCAAGTAGCCACTGCATCTCCCTACCCCTGAGACTCTGCCAACACTATACTGTGCTCACACATTGTAGTGCAACATTCCACAGCCAAGCAGTTACAGCTCCCTACCTCCTTGGAAAAAACTGCCTATAAGGCACTCCATCTTCATCCCAGTGGCTGAGGTGCCCAATCCTGGCTACTCAGAGCATAGGCCCAGTGGAACAGCTATAACCTTGGTGTATAAGCCCTCAAGGCATACTGCCCCTGCATGGAATAGGTGGTCTTGTCCAGTGGGAACATCATGCCCAACCCAGTGAAGGAGCAGCCCTGGTGCACCTGTAGCTCACAGACCAGTGCAAACCAGCCTGGTGTGCCTGTCCACAGTAATGAGGCTATGCTCAAGTAGCCACACAAACTTCTGAACATTAGGCCACTTAGGCTGTCACTGGCATTGCTGACATTGGCTACAGCTGTAATAACTACAGAGACTACACTATTGTGCCCATGTGGAACCAAAGCCAATGCACCCTACCTAACCAACACCCTAGGACACATCTGCAGGTGAAAATCTTTCCACAGAAAGTGACTTTGTAAAATTAAAAGAAGCAATCATTCCACTAGAGACACAGATGTCAATGTAGAAATACAAGAAACATAAAAAGGCAAGGAAACATGATACCACCAAATAAATACAATAACTCTCCAGTAACTAACCCCCCCCATGGAAATTTACAAATTGTCTAAAATGGAATTCAAAATAATGATCTTAAGGAAACTTAGTGATATACAAGTGAATATGCATAATTATTCAATGAAATTAGGGAAGCAATTAATTATCTGAATGAGAAATTTAACAAAGAGATAGAAGTGATAAAAACAAAACAAACAGAAATGTTGAAGCTGAAGATTTCAGTCAATAAAATAAGAAGTACAATTGAGAGCCTCAACAGACTAGATAAAGCAGAAGAAAGAATGTCTGGACTTAAAGATAAGTAGTTTGAAATAACCCAGTCAGAGGGGGAGCAAAAAAGGAAAAAAAGAATAGAAAAGAGCAAAGAAAGCCTGCAAGACTATGGGAGACTAGTAAGTGAACAAACATTCATGTCTTGGACATTTTGGAAAGAAATGAGATTGAGAACAGACAGAACGTTTATTTAAAAAAATAGCTAAAAAATTCTCGAGTTTTGGGAGAGATATAGGTGTTCAGGCCCATGAAGCTCTAAGGGCCTCAATTAGATTCAATCCAAAGAAGTCCTCTTCAAGGAACATTATAATTAAACTATCAAAAGTCAAAGACAGCAAGAGAAAAGTGTCCAGTCACATAATTCCCTTATATGTGATAAAGGAATCCCCCATTAGACTACCAACAATTTTTTTTTCAGCAGAAACCTTGTAGGCCAGGAGAGGATGGGATGATACATTCAAAGTGTTGAAAAATAAAAGAGAACTGCCAATCAAGAATAGCATACTCAGCAAGGCTATCCTTCAGAAATGAAGAAGACAAAGTATTTTCTAGACAAGCAAAAGCTGAGGGAATTCATCATCACTAGACCACCCATACAAGAAATGCTTAAGCATATGCTTGAACTGGAAACAAAAGATACTAATTATGACCATGAAGTCATATGAAAGTAAAACTCACTGGAAAAGGTGAGTTTTCAAAGGTGAGTTTCATAATCAAATTCAGAGTACTTTATTACTGTAATGGTGGTATATAATGTTTCAAATCTCTAGTATGAAGATTAAAAGTCAAAATGGCCAATAATTATCATAGCTACAATAAATCATTAAGAAATACACAATGTAAAAGATGGAAATTTAGGCATAAAAATAAATTGTGGGAGGCAAGGGTAATTGTCTAGAATATTTGTATACAACCATATTTAACTTGTTGCCAGCTTAAATTAGTCTTCTTATAAGTATAAAATTTTAATGTATGACCAAGTAATCACAAAAGAAAAAATTACAGCAGATATACACATAAGAAAAAGAAAAGAATCAAAGCTTATTACTACAGATAACCACCAAATCACAAAGGTTAACAACAAGAAAGAGAGGAACAAAAGATCCACAAAATTTCTAGAAAGCAATTAGCTGAGTGGCAGGGATAAGTCTTTATTTATCAATAATAACCTTGAATGTAAATGGAATACTAGCAAACCAAATCCAACAGGACATTAAAAAGATAATATACCATGATCAAATGGGTTCATCCCATGGATACAAGGATGGTTCAGCATATGGAAATCAATGAATGTGATACATCATCAATAGGGTCAAGGGCAAAAACTATATGATCATCTCAATAGATGCAGAAAAAGCATTTGATAGAATTTGACACCCCTTAATATTAAACTCTTAATAAGTTAGATATGGAAGGAATGTACCTCAACACAATAAAGCCATATATGATAATCCCATGGCTGACCATCATACTAAATGGTCAAAAGTTGAAAGCTTTTCTCCAAGATCTGGAATAAGACAAGGATGACCACTTTCACCAGTTTTATTCAATATAGTTCTGAAGTTCTAGCCGGAGCAATTAGGCAAGAGAAGAAATAAAGGACATCCAAACTGGAAAGGAGGAAGTCAAATTGTCCTTGTTTGTTGATGACATGATCTTATATAGAGAAAACCCTAAAGACTCCACAAAGACTTTTAGAACTAATAAGTGAATTCAGTAAATTTGTAGCACAAAAAATCAACTTAACAAAAATCAGTTGTGTTTCTGTATGCCAATGGTAAACTATCTGAAAAAGAAATCAAGAAAGCAATTATTTACAATAGCTACAAAAAATACCTAGGAATAAATTTAAGTGTCTAGTGAAAGACCTGTACAATGAAAACTAGAAAACATTGATAGAAGAAATTGAAGAGGGAACAAATAAATGAAAAGGTGTTTTGTGTTCATAAATTGAAAGAATTAATTGTTACAATGTCCATACTACTTAAAGCAATCTACAGAGTCAATGCAATCCCTAACAAAATATCAATAACATTATTTACAGAGCTATCTTTAAAAAAAAAACCCTAAAATTCATATGGAACCACAAAAAAATCCTGGACAAAAAGAACAAAGCTGGAAATATTATACTACAAGACCACAAATTATAATACAAAGCTAGAGTAACCAAAACAAGGTATTGGCAAACACAAACACACACACACACACACACACACACGAGAGAGAGAGACTAATGAAACAGAATAGATTACTCAGAAATAAATTCACACACAGCCAACTGATTTTCAACAAAAGTGTTAAGAACAGACATTGGAGAAGAATGTTCTCTTCAAAAAATGGTGCTGGAAAAACTAGTTATGCACATGCAGAAGAATGAAACTAAACCACCATCTCTTATCATATAGAAACATCAACTAGAAATGGGTTGAAGACTTAAACATCAGATGTGAAACTATAAAACTACTAGAAGAAAACATAGGAGAAACACTTCAGGCTATTGGTCTGGGCAGGGATTGTTTGGCCAAGAACTTAAAAGCACAGGCAACACATGCAAAAACAGACAAATGAGATTCCACTGAACTAAAAAGCTTACATATAACAAAGGAAACAATCAACTGAGTGAAGAGACAACTTACAGAATGCAAGAAAATATTTTTAAATATGCATCTGACAAGGGGTTAATATCCTGAATATATATGGAACTCAAACAATTCAACAGCAAAATCCAAACAAACAACAAATAATTTGATTTAAAAATGGGCAAAAGACCTAGTAGACTTTACTTAAAGAGAGACATAAAAAACCAATAGGTATATGAAAAATATGCTCAATATCACTAATTATCAGGAAAATACAAATCAAAACCACAATGAAATATCACTTTACCCAAATTAAAATGACTATAATAAAAAAATAACAAATGCTGATTTGGATGTGGAGAAATGGGAACCCTTATATACTGTTGGTGAAAATGTAAATTAGCAGAGCCATTATGGGAAACAGTATGGAAGTTTCTCAAAAAATTAAAAATAGAACTACCATATAATTAGTAATCCATTACTGGATATTTACCCAAATAAATTGAAATCAGTATGTTCAAGAAATGTCTGTACTTCTATGTTTATTGCAGCATTATTTACTGCAGTCACTTAGAATCAGTCTAAGTATCCAACAGTAGATGAATGGATAAAGTGAATGTGGTATATATACACAATGGAATATTATTCAGCCATAAAAAAGAGTAAAATCCTGTCATTTGCAGCAAGAAGGATGAATCTGGAGGTCATCATGTTAGGTAAAACAAACCAGGCACAGAAAGACAAATACTACATGATCTCACTCATTTGTGGTATTTTGAAAAGCTGATCTTGTAGACATACAGAGCAGAAAGTAGTTATGGAGTCTGAGGATGGTAGTGGGCAGGAAGGAGAGGAAAGCAATTGATAAATGGGTAATAAATTACAGATAGGTAGGAATAAGGTCAGGTGTTGTAATGCAGTAAGGTGACTATAGGTAACAATATTGTATCGAATATTTCAAAATAACTAGAAGAGAGGATTTTGAATGTTTGAATCACAAAGAAATAATAAATGTTTGAGGTGATGGATAAGCTAAATACCCTGATTTAATCATTATACAAATATATATGTGCATCAAAACATCACACTGCACCCCATAAACATGTATAATTCTAATGTGCCAATAAAAAATAAAACAAAAAATATGTCTGAATCATATGACATATGAATATGTCAATCATAGTATAAAAATGTGATATTTATAATATGTACTTTGATAAATCCTTACTGTGAACTCTGGTAGATTTCATGGTGCATTCAAAATGCATCTTTATGTCTCATTTAAATACAGCATTCTATAACACCTTTGTACACTGAAAATGGATAAAAATTGATCATTTGAATGAAAATCATTATGATTTCTTGAATAGGAATCTTCCAGAGACTTAATAATAATCTTCATTTGACAAGTACGTTCAACTAATGGGCATACCCAACAACTTGCTTAGGCAGATAGGATGTTGACTTTTCCAGTGAGAAGCTTGTTGTTTGGGAAAGTTAAGTAACTAAGGTCACAGGGTGAGTCACAGTCAGGACACAACTTCAATACTCCACAAATTCTCTCCAGTCTCAGCACGTCTCTTCAAAATGAACAAATGGAAATTCACCCTTGAATAATGACTTTACAATTAACTTCTCACACAACATTTCAATTAAAATTCACTGCTACTCAATGAGAGAAGTAGTATCTCTATTTTAACAATAAAGAAACACAGGCTCAAAAATTAACTTCTCAGTTTGGGCTTGGAAAGTGGTGGCAGACAAATGTGAAGGATAGTTTTCTGATACCTAGCTTTTGAAATAATGTAGCGTCGTAGAGGATTACCACTTTCAGAGAAGACAACTGCTCTGTCTTCTTTTCTCCTGTGACAGGATACTTAACAATTTTTGTTTTGGTTTAATACATACAGAAATAAAATTCAAATTCTAGTCAAACCATCGAGTTTCTCCACTAATGAGACCATTAAAAAGAAGGTAAACTTAAGGCTGGATGCGGTGGCTCATGCCTATAATCCCAGCACTTTGGGAGGCTGAGGTGGCTGGATCATGAGGTCAAGAGATCAAGACCATCCTGGATGACATGTTGAAACCCCATCTCTACTAAAAATGAAAAAATCAGCTGGGCGTGGTTGCGTACACCTGTAGTACTTGAGAGTCTGAGGCAGGAGAATCACTTGAACTTGGGAGGTGGAGGTTGTGGTGAGTCGAGATTGTGCCACTGCACTCCTGGAGACAGAGACTGCGTCTCAAAAAAAAAAAAAAAAAAAAAAAACAAAAAAAAAAAGAAGGTAAACTTAAAATTGCTAAAAAGATAATTAGATAATTAAAGGAAGCTGGAGTTTGGCACAGGACATAGGTAGGGGAATGTGGCGAACTGATATTGGAACAACATCAAAATACTACTGAGAAGGTACAATAGAGTGAATGTAACTAACATTAATGATGCACTAAAAGTCACACATGACTTGTGTCTGAATGTTTATGGGAGGAAGGGGTCTTTTATCATAAGTTACAGTAGTCCTTTCTTATCCACAGTTTTTCTTTCTGTGATTTCAGTTATCCATGGTCAACCACAAACTGAAAATATTTTGAGAGACAGAGAGAGAGAGAGAGACCACATTCACATATTTTCATTGCACTATATTGTTATAATTGTTTTGTTTTATTATTTGATGTTGTTAATCTCTTGGTGTCATTAATTTTCAAATTAAACTTTATCATATGTATGTAAATGGAAAAACATAATGTATATAGGTTTTGATAATATCTGTGGTTTCAGGCATCCACTGCGGCTCATGAAATTCATTTCCTGCAGATAGGGGGATCTACAGTACTGAGTTAAAATCTTCTGTATACCTGTATATAAAGTTGCTGAATAAATTTGTTTTTGTTTCAATTCTATGTCTCTTCAGAGGGGTTAGGTCCTAATTTCCTTGCATTTGGAAAATAATGGGCACTCTGCTAAAATTTTAGCTTGTTCATTGGATTTATTTATTATCCCCCTCTTTTTTTAGAAAAGAATTTTTTTTTTTCATTTCCCCTTCCCCTCCCCTCCCTCCCCTTCCCTTCCCTTCTTTCTGCCTTTCCCTTTTCCTTTCCAAAAGATTCTCCTCTGTTGCCCAGGCTTAAGTGCAGTGGCACAGTGTTGGCTTAAGGCAGCCTCTGCCTCTTGGGCTCAAGTGATCCTACCACCTCAGACTACCAAGTAATTAAGACTACAGTTGCATGCCATCATGCCCACCTGGTTAATTTTTGTATTATTTGTAAAGATGGATTTTCATCATATTGCTCAGGCTGGTCTCAAACTCCTGGGCTCAAGCGATCCTCCCACCTCAGCCTCCCAAATTGCTGGGATTGCAGGTGTGAGCCACCGTGCCTTGCCTTCCCCTCCCATTTTTAGATGGGATTTGAATAGATAAATAAGACCAAGGAAAAGAGTAGAACACAAATATACAAACTCAAGAAATAATCTGGCTTTATGACCGAGTTCATCTTTTGTTTTGAGCTTTCTACTAGCCTGGTCAAAAGTGACAATTTTACTGAACGTTAATAGAATTTTTTTTTTTCTGGAGCTTTACAAAGGAAATTCCTAATGATCCAATAAAAATGATATTCAAAAGCATTTTTCAGGGATTCAGTCATTTCCCTGACTCTCCTAGATAACTTTAATAAGACCAAAGGCTTAATATAGTGCAACTCAGTGCAAGGAAATCTATGAGGGCCTAAGTGAAGTGATATATATGATGCAAAAACCTCGTGGTCTTTTTCAGTCCAAGTATAGAATTTGGGTACCAACCTAATGGAGTGTGGCTAGGATGCCCCAAAGTAATCTTCTCTTTTGTTAAGAACATGCTTTCTAACTGTGAAGGGCTGAGAGGCACCACTAACATGCAATATAAAGAAAGAGCCAGGACACAAAAATCTTGGCTCCATGACAGCAGCTCTGGGAAGAGAGGTTATCCAGCAGCATTAAGCCAGCTTACCTCATGGCCTGAAGACACAGCTCCAGTTATTGCAGCAGCTTCCAAATCCCCAGTCCTTGGCTCTTGCTTGGCTACATTCTGGCATCCCTACTCCACAGCTCTGCTGGCTTTTTGGCCCTTGCTGTCCTTCACAGCACTGCTTCTTGGATCACAGACTGAACCAAGAGCCAATTCCAATTCTCCAGTACCAATTCCCACTTGAACTTGGCTAATTCCAACCTTGCCAATCTTTGTGAAGGACCAGAGGACAAAAGCCGGCCTGGTGGTTGTCTGGTATATCATATTGGCCACAGATTGAAGTTGTAGGTGTTAGAAACGAAATGAGTTATTTAGTCCTGACATGCTCTCATGAAAAGTGAGAAGGCCATCTTTTGGGGAAAAGTCTAAGCCTTGCTGGGGTATAGATGGTGGGGACAGGGCTGGCTTACTTTGTTATACATGGCTGATCCAGATCCAAAAATCCATGTCCACTATCCCATAGCTTAGTTTTTTTTGTTTTAACTAAACCAAAGTCTATTAGCTTTTTGCCCTTTAAAATTCACATGGATACAAATTCATATAATTTTAGATATATTAGTAATAATCCAGTCTAAAGGCTAGTAACATGTGCAGATAGCCTGTGATTCAAATTGGCCCCACAGATATGTGCCATGTTCTTAGAGCACACACATGCACACGCACACACACACATGCACACACACACACACAAAGCAAACCAAAATTTGAATTCATAATCAATTTGTAAAATTTAGAAGCCTTCATGTTTAAATCTGGATGTTCAAGTTTCTTTAAAATTAGGTGTGCCTTATTTGGACTCACCTTCCTATATGCCATAAACAGCTGGAGCTGAGTGGCTTTGGCCCATTTTAGACCAATCGTACACTCTCTAAGTCCCTATCCCCCACCTCCCAGTCTCCCTGACATGGGGTCTACTTTAGTCAACTTGAGCTGCTATAACAAAGTATCTTCGATTTGTGGCTTGAACATCAGAAATTGGCCAGGCGAGGTGGCTCACACCTGTAATCCCTTTGGGAGGCCAAGGCAGGTGGATTATTTGAGGTCAGGGGTTTGAGACCAGCCTAGCCAACATGGCAAAACCCCGTCTCTACTAAAAATACAAAAATTAGCTGGGCTTGGTGGCGCATTCCTGTAATCCCAGCTATTCGGGAGGCTGAAGCAGGAGAATCGCTTGACCCGGGAGGTGGAGGTTGCAGTGAGCCGAGATCACGCCACTGAACTCCAGTCTGGGCAACAGAGTGAAACTCTATCTCAAACAAAACAAAAAACAAAACAAAACAAAACAAAACACAACACAACAGAAATCAATCTTCTCACGGTTCTGGATGCTGGAAGTCAGATGGGTATGTGGACAGCATGGTTAGGTTCTGGTGAAGTCTCCCTTCCTGGCTTGCAAAGGGCAGCCTTTTCACTGTGTCCTTACATGGCAGAAGCTAGGGAGAGGAGGAAGCTCGCAAGTATCCCTTTTTATAAGAACAATAATCCCATTATGGAGGCTCCACCCTCATGACCTCACCCTAATTACCTCCCAAACACCCCACTGCAATACACATTGGGAGTTAAGCCTCCGATATATGAATTTTGGAGGTATATATAAAGTCCATAAAAGGTCAAGGGTCAGTTATCATTTATCATATTGTCTATCACTCCACCCTTCATGCACCATATCACCTACTCAGTCCCTGAAACCACTGAGCATGAGATCACCGGAAGTCAGCCCAATGCACATTTACCACTGAGGAATCTAAAGTCCACAGAAGTTGTCTCAATGCCGTTGGTCAGGATTAGATCCGACTGGCCAGGCTTTAAGTTTAGGAATATTTTTTCCTTTTCTGATATATCTTGTGTTCCACATTTCTGTAGATTTATGTTTTATAATCAATGATAAAAATAAGCACCATATGTTAAATATTTACCTGTTATATCAAATCGAATGCATTCATATACCTTATTTTCTTCATAGATAATTAATCACATGCAAATGGTTTTGGGAATCTTGAGATGCATATCATTATCCTTATGATATCATTCTTCAAACTTTTATCTTTTCTTTTTTTCTCTGGATGTTATAAACATTCTTCAAGATCAAAACCCTTGGAGAGTTCTTTTGGCAGGGGGATGTATAAAGATTCACTTTATCTCATCAAAACACATTAGTTCAAGATATGAAGTCTTGCCTACATGACTTAAAACAAATCAGACATTTCATTCCAAACATGTAATTTCATAAAAAGTCAGGAAAACAATTGTTTAACATAAATTTATCCAAAACTACAATGCATTGCATTTATGGATCACTTTGCTAGCATTGGTCTATTGTCTATTTGTCTATGCCAGATGTGAGTAACAGCCTTGAAAATATGTTACTCAAAGATCATCTGAAAAATGCCCAGAGAAGAGTCATAAAATTCAGTCTATAGACCTGATGCTGGGAGCTGAAATTAGATTTTCAAGAGATACGTGAAAACGGGAACAGAAACTTGAGTGTCTAAGTAGAAGAAGGCTAAGTGGACTTGGAATCATACTCCTCTCCTTCCTCTCCTTCTCTCTCCTCTCCTACTCTCTCCTCTCCTCTCCTCTCTCCTCTCCTCTCCTCTCCCCCTCCCCTCCCCTCTCTTACCCTCCCCCTCTCCTCTCCTCCCCCTAATTCCCTACAAAATAAGAAATACAGTGCAGACTCTCTCAAATACATAAAGCAAGAAAAGGCTCATTCATAAAACATACACCAGTACCCATTTCCTTATTTTCTTCTCTCATGTTTTTGTTGTTAAGTAGAGACAGTCCCAAACTCCTTCCAAAATGGCCCCAAGCAAAGGAGAGAATGTATTTTAAGGTTTATTTCACTATGCATTAACTTTTATATATTTTTTCCTTTTTGAAACAATATTTTTAAATAGAAAACTTAGAAAAGAAGAAATAGGATAAAAATTATTATTGGAAAAAAAAACCCTGTAAAAAATATCTAAATCGTACATGATCTTGCTGGTGAAATCTGAGTCCTGCAGCAGACTTCCCAAAGCATATTGGCTCTGGGTTTCTGGGGGAAGGTGCTCTGGATCTCTTTAAAAAGCACACATGCTGCTCCATGTGGTGCAGCAGCTGCTAAGGTAATGATGCATTTTTAGTGAAAAAATACCATAAATAAACATACAAAAAATCATATGAAACTCTCTCCAACTAAGCACAAAATTTGGCAGCAAGTTTAGAATCTAAAAAAAAAAAAAAATTATAACTGATAAGATAATGCACCAGTCCAGCCATTTCCAAAAGTTATTTCTATCCACATATTTATGCACATATTTATATAACACATATCACCATTATATTTACCTTTCCAATATGTGCAAGAACTTAATCCATGATTTCCAATGTTAATATATTCCAAAGGTGTGGAGGACTCATGATTAAATGCCTACACCACTACATAAAATTAGTTAGCAACGAATTTACTAATTATATAATTAACGACTTTCTTTTGTTTCACTAAATTAAAGAATTTTTTTCTGAATGATGACTATATGACATTATTAGAAAATAAAGATGTTTTTCTATTTTCTTCTGATTATTAGCTATTTCTAAGGTACACTAAAGAGACCTGAAGTGGTTTATATGTACAGAAGAATCTAAATCTCTGCACTAATTTCACTTTATCTGAAATGACTCAACTAAGGTCATTAATTCGTTCAGAAGATAGTTTAGAACCACATTAACTGTATATTAGCGGAGAAAAAAATGATTAACTGGCTGAATACAAGCATGAAAAAGATCTCACAGCTCACCAGATTTATACAAATTAATATTGTACAGCATACTAATGTCTGGATTGAAAGGATTCAATATACTAAGTTTAACAGGTAGAACTATCAAGGTGAGAAGACTTAAATAATAAAGTTAATATATCCAATAACTATGTGTCAGTTACTTTAACAGAACCGCAGGGAGTGGAACAACTGGATTGTCTCCCAATTAGGTGATCTATACAAGGTCTAAGAGCATTATTCAGAACTTTGACTAGAAATTATTTATCTATGATTCTAGTTTGCCATATTTGTGAAACTGGTTTAGTAAAGACATTGGCAATCCACTAACATTAGCAGTTGTGAGGGAGGTTTGTTAAAAGGAGGAATAAAGACATAAATGATGATTACAGGGATCTGCAAAAAAAAAAAAAAAAAAAAAAAAGAAAAAGAAAAAAGAGACATAAATGAAAGAGAAGAAGGCAAGAATGAATGGTAGAAATGCTTTGGAGAGTTAGGTTAAAAGAGAACAACAAATTCTACATGGTTCCATCCTTATCTTTCCTTCCCTCCTTTCTTTCTTACCTTCAAACCTCTTTGATTTTCTTCCTCTTTCTTGCCTTCCAACTAGGTATGAGGTGAGTCAGATAGGAGCTCTGCAAAAAATATACACCCACTATATCTACTAATATTGTGTGTATGCACATATCATAAATTGTATAGTGATGGGATACCCAGATGGCTGCCTAACATGTATTAGGGACACTAATATTTTGAGAAAAGTCCAACTTCAATTAACTTACCCAGAATTTTACAATAAAAAAATTTAGAACAAGCTATTTTAAATCAATAAATATGGATGATTTTTATTTAATGACAATATTGTTTTCTGTGAGTTATATTTGGAGGTATAACATAATTATTTCAATGCTTAGGGATTGGGAAGGTCTTAATGTAATCTGTTTTGTGTTTCTGATGCATCCCAAAATATCACATTCTAGACAATTCTAGGCTACAACAGTTAAGTCTTTCCAGTATTCTGATAACAAGCCTATTTTATCAGGTTAGATGGCTCCCTAAATCAAACTTATTTAAGAGATAGCCATAGTATAGTAGGTGTGTGAATTTGCATATACATAACATCTACACAAAACAAAACCTTTTTGCAGGTAGATGTAAAATACTTCTCCATAAACTTGTAGGTTTTAACTATCTCAAATTGGGTTATGATTATAATGAATTGGTTAAAGTAAAATAAAAATGTCTTTCATAGAATAAGATGATACTTTATTAAGAAAATAAAAACCTATAAACTAGTGCACAAAAATGATCTATGTAGCTCTGGATTAACTAATCTGTTACAGAAACACAATTTTTATACCAATTATGTAATATTGAAAACCCCAAACTGAAAATCTTTATTGTATCATGTTTAAATATAGATTTCCTGTTTTTCTTTTCTCTTTTTTTTTTGTGACTCCAATTTGATTTTTAAAATGTGGATATTATGGCATTTATTCTTTGAAAACCTCATAGTGCCTGGGTCTCAACTCCAGAGAATTTAATTAGTCTGCACTGGGACCTAAACACTGGGGTTTTTAAAAAGCTCCCCCAGGTGATTTTTATGTGTGGCCAGGGCTGAAAACCACTGCATTTGAATTTGAGCATCAACCTTGAGGTCAATTGCATTTATGAGCTGAATTCAGTACTGAACAATGGCATGTATGATTCAAGTCATAAGGTTCATCTTTCACACATTTCTCTATCCCTCCCCTATTTTTCACTTATAGTCTATTTATTATGATTCAAACTTTGAACTAGAGGAGATCATTAATCATAGATATAATTTAGTGACAGCAGGGTCATGTCCCACTAACTAAGTACACCTTGTTTGCCTCAAAATGCTAATCGTTTTTCTGCAACATTAATGAGGAACAATTGATATGAAGCCTAACAACCTAGTTGCTGTTTTATTGAAATAAAGTACTTTATTAGGTTATGGCAAAACACAGTAAGGTGGAATTATGTAAAATTCTGAATCATATAAGACCATACTTATGAAATTTTGGCACCAAGGAAGAGGGGAATTTTAATGACTTTCAAGATTTTCTGGAAAGAAGATTATAATTATAGAAGATATTACCTTCATTTTCCCTGCAACAAGGTATCTCATTCTCAGCGGAACTAATATTTCAATTGCCTTTGCTTTTAGCTGTGAGGTTGTTAAGAGGAGATCCCCATTTTTCTTCTGTAAACACCTGCTGTTGCTACCATTTATTCATTTAGAACTGTCTGTTTTGAAAGAAAAGACCTCAAATTTACAGCAAATACGGAAGACCAAACCCAGGAACAATTGAGAGAAACTACAGAATTTGTCCTCTGTGCTTATAATCTTGCAAAGCTTTGGTAGTATGAATTTTCTGGTAGCATTTTACTTCACTGCTTTTGTAGTCTTAGAAAAGACCTCAAAGCAAAGTAACCGAGCATGTAATAAGCTTGTATTTAAAGTTATTGTGTTCAGGCTGGGTGCGTTGGCTCATGCCTGTAATCCCAGCACTTTGGGAGGCCGAGGTGTTTGGATCACCTGACGCAGGGAGTTCGAGAACAGCCTGGCCAACATGGCGAAACCCTGTCTCTATTAAAATACAAAAATTAGTCAGCTGTGGTGATGCATGCCTGTACTTTCAGCTACTTAGGAGGCTGAGGTAGGAGGATTGCTTAAATCCAGGAGGTGGAGGTTGCAATGAGTCTAGATTGAGCCACTACACTCCAGCCGGGAAAAGAGTAAGATTCCGTCTCAAAAATAAATAAATAGGCTGGGCGCAGTGGCTCACGCCTGTAATCCCAGCACTTTGGGAGGCTGAGGAGGGCGGATCACTAGGTCAAGACATCGAGACCATCCTGGCCAACATGGTGAAACCTAGTCTCTACTAAAAATACAAAAAAAAGTTAGCTGGGCATGGTGGCACGCGCCTGTGGTCCCAGCTACTCAGGAGGCTGAGGCAGAAGAATCCCTTGTACCCAGGAGGCGGAGGTTGCAGTGAGCCGAGATTGCACCACTGCACTCCAGCCTGGTGACAAAGACTCCGTCTCAAAATAAATAAATAAATAAAATAAAAATAAATAAATAATTATTGTATTTAAAGATGTTTTATCTGAATCACCCTCAGAAAAATTTACAACTTGAAAATATACTCTTACTAGAGTATTTTTACACACATTATGAAACGTGTTTTTGGCACACATTGTTGGACTTTATGGGACACTATTGCACTTTTAAATCTCCCCCAACTTGAATCCCTTGTCTCTATTAGCACCTATTTGGATATTGATTTAAAAAAATGGTGACTAATTTTTATACTATTTACAAAAATTATTTAAGGGTAGCAGTGATGACTCCTTTAGTAATTTCAGTTCCAAGAAATATGATTGCCTTTAAGAAGACAGCACAGGGCCAGGTGTAGTGGCTCATGCTTGTAATGCCAGCACTTTGGGAGGCTGAGGATGGTGGATCACCTGAGATCAGGAGTTCAAGACCAGCCTGGCCAACATGGTGAAACACTATCTCTACTAAAAATACACAAATTAGCTGGGCATGGTGGCAGGTGCCTGTAATCCCAGCTACTCAGGAGGCTGAGGCAGGAGAATTGCTTGAACCCAGGAGGCAGAGGTTGCAGTGAGCCAAGATCGTGCCATTGCACTCCAGCCTGGGCAACAAGAGCAAAACTCCATCTCAAAAAAAAAAAAGCACAAAATACATTGATTTAGTTCAGACTCTGAGACCAATTGATAAATAATAAATGATAAAAATCCCTTTGAGTGTAGGTAAAAGGGTTAGGTCATAATTTATTGAGAAATTTCCCATTTTCCAACTGAGATGAACTTGGATACACTTAATTATGAAAATAACTTGCAATTGGCATCTGTTCATTAGTTGATATGTGTGCGAGGTTGTAGGGGGGGGATGTGAAATCGTTTGATTAAGTAGATGATGAACTTTTCGCAGGCAGATATTACATACTATTAACCTGTGCATTCCCAGTGCCAAGCACTGAACCTGGTACATGTTAATAGGTACTCAATATAACTTTATTAAATTATTTATAATGGAATGAGGGAAAACATGGATAATGAAACCACCCTCAGAAAAGCAAAATATGATATTTTTTCTCTGAAATTCTCCTTGCCTCCAGTGAGAAAGTATAGTTCTAATTAAGTTTAATATATCCCAAAGAGAAATATTTTTAAAAATTTTAAGATTACCATCTTCAGTAGTTTGAGAGACATCTAGGAAGAAGATAAATTCATGTTTTAGTATGTTTAGTCATATAAGAAATTATCTGGAATATATAGAAATTTATATGGACTATTGGACTCTGAATTTCCTCTCCTTCTTCCTGAATTGATCCATTACATAGGAAAATTTTCAAGAAGAAGAGAAAGAGATGGCATCTACTGTACAGGGAGAAGGAGAGGGGCTTTCTGAAGTGTTCTGAATGATGGCTGTGTTTGAAAGGCCCAGTTTCAAATAAGACAAGACCATCTTTTGAGCTCCACAGGATGCCACTGTTCACTGCTATTGAAAACTGTTTGAAACCAGTGGATCAATCTGGTGTTTTTAAGCTCTAGTTTGAATGAAGCTATTTATTTCTGAGTGTGTTTCATCATCTTCACTAAAGACCAGAATTTGTGGGGGCAGCTTTCACTATCTTTTATGAAATGGCATGTGTGTCTTAACAGGAAAATGCAGAGTCTGTGTTTTCAACATCAATGACTTGAGCTTACACATGTGCACATAATGCACCCTTAAAATATCTCCTAACTGGAGAGACACCAGGCTCAAGATGTTCAGACAGGAGCAAGCACCATGAGTTATGCAAGACTTAAGGTCTAGAAGAATGTTTCATTTTTCAAGGAGGCTGGAAACCTGTGGCCAATTATCTCCTATGTTGACAGGGAATTAATAAAAAGCTCATCAACAGAAAGTCTGCTTTCAGTTCTATGGTAGATAGGACAACAGCAAATACAGAAGACCAGACTTAGGGGCAACTGGGAGGAAATACAGAATTTGTACTCTCTACCTGTAATCTCGCATATCTTTGAAATTTCTTATGGTAGTAGGAATTTCATGGTAACATTTTACTTCACTGTTTTCGTAGTCTTAATCTGTTAAAAAAATAAAAACTATGGCCAGGCGTAGTGGCTCATGCCTGTACTCCCAGCACTTTGGGAGGCCGAGGTGGGCGGATCATGAGGTCAGGAGATTGAGACAATCCTAACACAGTGAAACTCTGTCTCTACTAAAAGTACAAAAAAATTAGCTGGGCATGGTGGCACGTGCCTGTATTCCCAGCTACTCAGGAGGCTGAGGCAGGAGAATCTCTTGAACCCAGGAGATGGAGGTTGCAGTGAGCTGAGATCGCGTCACTGCACTCCAGGCTGGGCAACAGAGCGAGACTCCATCTCAAAATAGTAACAGTAATAAATAAGTAAAAACTTTGATCCTTCCCTTTTTAATGTACAGGTATAAAAAGTTCTAATTTTCCTTATGAATCATAGGCTCTCTGAATCTATGAAAATGAAAATTATTTAGAAAGCAATACAATAAGCAAGATTTCCACAGTAAATTGTTTTTATCCATTTATTTCTTTTTCCTCTTAAGTAACACACAATTCCTTCTCCAGTTTTTTTTTTTTTTATTTTTATAGAGATGGGATCTCGCTATGTTTTCCAAGTTTGTCTTGAACTCCTGGCCTTAAGCAATCCTCCCACCTGGGTCTCCCAAAGTACTGGGATTACAGGCATGAGCCACCACTCCCAGCCCTCCAGTTTATTAGTTCATTCTCTTATACTAAGGCATGACTAAATTAGGAGATTCACATACAGGAGAATATTCTTAGGAGAATAAGGCACAGATGTTGTTCTTAATAAAATATTATGGAAATACAATGTTTAGATGTTTTATTTTTTATATATGTTTTGGTTTTCTATTGCCATTTAAGCCACAGTGTTAGTGGCTTAAAATATCACTCATTTATTATCCCACAGATTTGTAGCTCAGCAGTCTGGACAAAGCATGGTTCAACTGGTTCTTTCTCTCAGGTTTTATAGGCTGAAGTTGAGATCGTGGCAGGGTTGCACTGCCTTCTGAAGGTTCTGGGGATGAATCTGCTCCCAAACTCTTTCAGGTGGCTGGCAAACTTCAGTTCCATGTGGTTGTAGATGCAGACTGAGGTCCTTGTTTCTTTACTGGTTGCTGGCCTGGGATTGCTGTCAGTTTCTAGAGACTTTCTGCATACCTTATTTTGTGACCCCCTTCCTTAATCTCCAAAGCTAAGATTGACAGGTACAATCTTTCTTTTGCTTTGAATCTCTCAGATTTCCCACCGCACC
The DNA here is from genome assembly GCA_036589455.1 of Ateles fusciceps. Lineage (NCBI taxonomy): Eukaryota > Metazoa > Chordata > Mammalia > Primates > Atelidae > Ateles > Ateles fusciceps. The sequence continues at coordinate 6,144,751 of JAZHEH010001266.1, read as the reverse complement.
TGACTCTTCTGTCTTCCTCTTTTGCTTTTTAAGGCTCATGTGGTTACACTGGAGCCACCCAGATAATCCTAGTTAATCACCCTATTTTAAGGTCGTTGATTAGTAACCTTAATTCCATGTAAAAAGTCCTTTCATAGAAGTAGATTCGTACTGAATAACCACAGAATGGAAATCTTGGAGGATATCTTTAGAATTCTGCCTACCACAATATGCACACGCAAAAAACAAGAAATGTATTTTTTAAAAAACTTTTTTTTGGGGATGGAGTCTCCCTGTATTGCTCAGGCTGACCTCAAACTGCTATGTTCAAGTGATTCTCTTACTTCAGTCTCCCAAGTAGCTGGGACTACAGAAAAGTACCACTGTGCCTGGCGTTAGAAATACATTTTCTATATGAAAGCCAACCATAGAAATTGTGCCAGTACTTTATTCCATTGCAACATAAGACTGTGGAATTTTTCCAAGTCTGCTTGAACGCCTCCACTGGCATGTCATCTTACTGCAAGGAAAAGGCAAAGTCCTCATAATGGCCTACAAAGCTTTGCGTGATTTGTCTACCTATCACCAGTGCCCTGCCTCTTTTCCCCCTTGATACTCCAGTCCAGTCCAGACTGTCAGGACTCGGTCTCTTCTCTCAGCACAGCAAGCATCTTGCACATATTGGCTTTGCATGTGCTAGAGTCTTCACCTGGAATTACTTCTCCCTCCAGTGTTAAGCCTGGAAGTCATGGCTCAAATATTACTTTCTTAGTGAGGGCTTTCCTGACCATGCTTTTTACAATTTTAATTACTGCTCACCCCACACACTTCTTATCTCTCTTTCTTGTCTTATTTCTGCCCCTCCTCTGGCAATTGTCAGCTATGAGTCAGTTACTTATTTTTTCGATAAGCTTTATAAAAGCAGACATTTTCATCTGTCTTGTTCACTGACATATCTGTATCCCAGCACCTAGAACGTTTGGCATATGGTAAGCACTCAATAAAAATTTGTTAAAAGAATGCCAAATTAATTAAGATAATGAATCCAGATTCTCATTTTCTGAATTGCTAATTTAATTCTTTATTTAGTGCGAGGGTGTATATTGTCATGAATTATTTGAGTTCATTCTTTACTCTCTGCCCCCACTCTATTCTTCTCCAGCTCTATCAATTTTAGCAATAAAGTCATGAAATAAGAGACATTTTGAAAGAAAATTAAAACATAAAATTCATTCACTTCCTTTTGTTTCTGGATATTACCTTCTTCATATTTTTTTTCTTTCAATTTATTATGAATAATTCTTCACCTCAAGTTGTGGCAAACTTATAAAAGTTGTCATTAATGGCCCCAAAAAGTGATGCATACCTAGTGTTGCATTCAAAGTGGCCCAATAGTCACCTGTTTTTCTTTTACCATTAATAGTCAATTGAATAATATTGATGCCCTTCATTAATGCACTTTACATTTTTTATTTAACGAAATCTCTTGTCAACATATTTTGCATCTGGTGTGGTCCAGTTTGAAGGAATTAATGTTATAGAGCAGGGGTCCCCAACCCCTGGTCCATGGCCTGTTAGGAACCCGGCCACACAGCAGAAGGTGAGTGGCAGGTGAGTGAGCATTACCACCTGAGTTCCACCTCCTATCAGATCAGCAGTGGCACTGGATTCTCATAGGAGTGCTAAATCTATTGTGAACTGTTCATGTGCAGGATCTCAGTTACAGGCTCCTTGTGAGTATCTGATGCCTGATCTGAAGTGGAACAGTTTCATCCCAAACCATTCTCTCCTTCCCCTTTGTCCATGGAAAAATTATCTCCCATGGCACCAGTTCCTGGTGCCAAAAAGGTTATAGAGTCACCAATTTTGATCTTTAAGCATTGGTGATTTCAGCAGTTCTGTGCCTTTACATAGCTTTAGCACTTTCTTTTGTCACGGCTACTAGATGCATACATTTTCTCACCTCATTCTATCATACGTTATCTATCATGATGTCTGCCACTGGGCAACAGGGGTTAAATGTTGATGTTCTCCAGTTTTTGTCCTCCCCTTTCTTGTATCCTCATTCACACTTCACAGTGAGGAGACTTATCTACTCCAGTGATTTCCATGGTTAATTCTATGCTAATGTCTTCCTAATATACAAGCCCACATTTTCATGGGCTCCAAATCCTGGAATTTGTGCAAATGCTTCATATACCACAAGTCAAAAAGCAGGTTCAGTCACTGCACTCTGCTCCTCTTCCTTTGTCGATGTATCTCTGTTATACTTCTATCCTCTCAGTCACCAAACTTCAAAACCACAGAAACATCTCTGACATTTCCTCTAGCCCTCCCTCCTCCTTCACACACATCTGATCACAAACTAATCCCTTTGAATTCTGCTGTTGAAATAACTCTCTGATCTGTTTTTTTTTCTTTCCGTGGCTACTGCTTCTTTAGAACTTCAGGTGTCTACCTAGGCTACTTCACCAGTATCTGAACTCGCCTATTAGCTTCTGTTTTCTACTTTTTCTCTGCTTTCTACTTTTTCTCTGCTTTCCATATTTGTTCTAGATTTTTTTTTCAAAGTATAGATTAAGCATGTCTTCAACATGACTCATCAATGCCATCACACAGAAGTTTCATCACGGTATTCAAGACCTTCCCAATTTGAGACCACATTTATTTTTCAAACTTATATTCTATCTTTCTCCCTAAAACAGAAAGTAATGTATCACTTTTTAAGCAGATGGTATCATCTTAAACCTCTATGTCTTTGGTTAGGTTCCCCCCTCTTGCTGGAATTTTCTTCATCTACCTCCTGGCCTTTTATGCTCACCTTCCCTCTCTAGCACCACACAACTTCTAAGTCCAAGATTCAATATGCCTCTTTGGTGAAATCTTCCCTGATTTCCCCAAATGAATGTAAGTCACTTCTTTTTCTATGGTGATAATCACTTTATTCATAACACTTTTAAAGCCCCCGTGATATTTTGGTAGTTTTTATTGTCTATTTCCCTCCAAACTTGTGTGTTCTTTGACAAGACTGGCAGTGTCTTTTTTTACTTTTAGTATCCCATGCATGAAGCAAAACTCCTGGCATTTTAGAAGATTTAGCAAATATTTGATGGAAAAAAATGGAATAGAAAGCAAATTTATAGAAACTGAACTAAAATCAACACAGTGAAGCATTGAAGGTGAATATAGAAGGGAGTAAACTAAGAAAGCTAATCCTGGGTATATCCTATGAAAGATCTACCTTCCTTTTTAAATAGCTTTTATAAATATCCCCATCTTGTTTTATTGCATGAAATTAAATGATCATGCTTCATAGTACAAGCAGTATTCATTCAATTTGTTATTATCTTCATCAGTATCATCAGCAGATACATCAGCAGATTTCTAGAGAAAGCTCTCTGTACTAGGTCATGCAGACAATTTTATTCAAGGAGCAGAGACTATTTTGCATTTTTTAGAAGATTTCTCAAAAACTTAAGAAAACTAGTTAGTTATCTCACAGAATGCAGAAAATGTCATAGAGTCCAATGGAATTGTGTTTAATCATTGAAGACTGGCAAAGCAAGGGGCACTTAAGATCTGCTACCCTCATTAATGGACCTCAAACTCTACACACAAATTCATGGAGAAGTCATTGAAATGTATTTTGTTAGCCTGGCCAGTGCATGTTAATCCTGTGGTTTGTGGGGTGTCCAGAAATCTGTATTTGTCATTAGTACCTCTACATGATTCCAACACAGGTGGCCTAAGGGCCACATTTTAAAAACATTGATCTAGTCTCAAACCTTTATTTTATAGATAAAATAATGGAATTACTTAGAAGTGGTAATTCATGTTGGAACTGACTTTTAAATTAGTTTTCCATTCCTAGTACATTTCTAGGAGACCTTAACCTGTTCTTGCTGCTAATTTTTATTCTTGCCCTTATTTTCTGATTATTGATCTCTGTCTGTTGAAATAAGGGGAAAAAAAAGAGGATTCTCATATTTGCCTCTATTTTTCTCTTTGATTCCTTTACTTTTAGAGATGAATGGATTTCCTATTTGGAGAAAAGCCAAACTCACTCCCAAATCCCAAGAAGACTTGAAATTTCTATATCCTTAGACTCTGCTGATTGTTTATTTGCTTCTCCAATCAATTTGTATGTACGTAAATTTTATATCACACAACATCCACACTTCTCTTCACAATACAGACAGCATTATCAACTTACCTTCGTATCAGCACAGTGCAGACGTGCAACACCACAGGTTTATTTAACAACTGAATAGCTACATCAGTGTTGGAGGAGTGGACAAAGAGAGAAACAAAGCTTTCACTTTTCTTTTGGGTTTTGTTAGTAATGACAGCTCAGCTGATGGTATTTTCTGAGAACAAGGGGAGTCCTGATAGAGAGAACCCTCCCATTCCCATTAGATTGTTGCAAGTGGTGATTTGGGACAGCCTTCCTTGCTAGAGATAGGGTGTAGTGGCTTATGACCCTGTCACTGCAGCTAATTTTAGGCATCTTTCTCTCTGCTGTATGTTCATGACAGCATAAGTCTCATCATTGTCTCTTGAGCTGAGCCCACTGAACTCATTATGTTATCATGTGTGTTGTTTTTAAGAGCTTATTGTCCCAAGCAACATCTTTCACTCACTATTTCTTTTTCATCTTTAAGATAAACATGATGGAGCTCATTTGTTATATACTCATCCTTTTACTAATTGAAGTTAAGTGCTTTAACTATACAGAAGAATATAGCAACAAAGAGAACACAGTCATGTACCCCTACCCAGCTTTAAATAAAATCTTGACACTTTGCCAATATTTGCTTTAGATTTCATTTAAAGAAATAAATCATTACAAGTGTGGTGGAAGCTTCTTGCACAACCTTCTCCAATCTCTTTTCTCTTTCTTTTCAGAGGTAACTGCTGCCCCCAAACTGGCAATTTGCTATTTCCATTCATGTTTTTATTTTATTACTACATATATATGTACCATAAATAATCACTTTGCATATTTTAAAACATTGTTATCTGCATATAATTTTGCCTTTTTCACTCAACATTATTCTGGGAATTTATTCTTTTTTTAAATATATATTTTATTGCATTTTAGGTTTTGGGGTACATGTGAAGAACATGCAAGATTGTTGCATAGGTACATACATGGCAATGTGGTTTGCTGCCTTCCTCCCCATCACCTATATCTGGCATTTCTCCCCATGTTATCCGTCCCCAACTCCCCACCCCCCGCTGTCCCTCCCCAGTTCCCCCACACAGACCCCAGAGTGTGATGCTCCCCTCCCTGTGTCCATGTGTTCTCATTGTTCAACACCCGCCTATGAGTGAGAACATGAGATGTTTGATTTTCTGTTGTTGTGTCAGTTTGCTGAAAATGATGGTTTCCAGGTTCATCCATGTCCCTACAAAGGACACGAACTCATCATTTTTTATGGCTGCATAGTATTCCATGGTGTATATGTGCCACATTTTCCTTGTCCAGTCTATCATCGATGGGCATTTGGGTTGGTTCCAAATCTTTGCTATTGTAAACAGTGCTGCAATGAACATACGTGTGCATGTGTCTTTATAATAGAATGATTTATAATCCTTTGGATATATACCCAGTAATGGGATTGCTGGGTCAAATGGAATTTCTATTTCTACGTCTTTGAGGAATCGCCACACTGTCTTCTACAACGGTTGAACTAATTTACACTCCCACCAACAGTGTAAAAGTGTTCCTATTTCTCCACATCAGCTCGAGGTTACTTATCTAAAATATTTTGTATATTCCATTGTGTATATTTTACTATTTATTCTTTTCCTTATTTTTATATTTTCACGATTACCAACTATGTTGCAATGAACATATGTGTGTGTGTGTGTGTGTGTGTTTAGATGGAGTCTCACTCTATTGCCAGGCTGGAGTGCAGTGGCACGATTTCGTCTCACAGCAACTTCCACCTCCTGGGTTCAAGCAATTCCCCTGCCTCAGACTCCCAAGTAGCTGGGACTACAGGCGTGTGCCACCACACCTGGCTAGGTTTTTGTATTTTAGTAGAGATGGGGTTTCACCATGTTGGCCAGGATGATCTTGATCTCCTGACCTTGTGATCCACGCACCTTGGTCTCCCCAAAGGGCACAGGCGTGACCGTGCCTGGCTGAATATTTTTATATGTATCTCATTTTGTGCATATGTAAAAGTTTCTCTTGGATTTATTCCAGCAGGTGCAGTTGCTGTGTTGAATGATATGCCCAAGTTCTAAATAGACCTTGACAAGGCAAATGCTTCAATCTACATGCCCAAAAGCTGTGCATGAGACTGCCTTGTGCTCTACAGTCTCACCACCATTTGAAATTGTCCAACTTTTGAATTTGAATCAATAAGAGTTATATCAATTTTATTATTATTTTGAGTACTGCAGCTCAGTTCAGTACGTAGATTGATATTTTTGGTTTCTGTTCTGTGAATTCCTGTTTATATCTCCTCCTTTCTTCTGAAAAAAAAAATTTCTTTTTCTTATAAATTTATAGTTTTTCAAATATTTTGGATATTAATCTTTTGTCAGCTATATGAAATATGACATTGTCTATGTTGTGCTTGCCTTTTCACTTTTTAAACTACACATTTTTGAGTAGCTTTAAGTTTTATAGAAAAATAGCACAGAAAGTACAGAATTTCTGCATACTCCATTTCTGCAAACACAGTTTCCTCTATTACTAATACCTTGCATTAGTATAGTGCATTTGATACAACTGAGGGATCAGTATTGATACCTTATTATTAACTAAAGTCCATTATTTACATTAGGTTTTACTCTTTCAGGGTTCACTCTTTGTGTTGTATAATTTTATGAGTTTTGACGAATGCATAAAATAATGTATCCACCATTACAGCATTGGAAAGAATAGTTTTACTGTCCTAAAATAAGTATGCATTTATCCCTTTTTCTCTCCCCTATCTCCTAATCCCTAATAACCACTGATCTTTTTAACTGTTTCTCTAGTTTTGCCTTTTCCTGAATGTCCTGTGGTGGAATCGTACAGTACGTAGCCTTTTCCAACTAGCTTCTGTCATTTGCATTACACACTCAAGTGATCTCCATGTCTTTTTTTTTTTTTGAGATGAAGTCTCACTGTCATCAGGCTGGAGTGCAGTGGCATAATCTCGGCCCACTGCAACCTCTGCCTCCTGGTTCAAGTGATTCTCCTGCCTCAGTCTCCCAAGTAGCTGGGACTACAGAAACGTGCCACCGTGCCCAGCTAATTATTGCATTTTTAGTAGAGACGGGGTTTCACCATGTTGGCCAGGATGGTCTCGATCTCTTGTGAGATCCGCCCACCTCGGCCTCCCAAAGTGCTGGGATTACAGGCATGAACCACCAAGCCCAGCTAACCTCCATGTCTTTTTGTGGCTTGATAGTTCATTTCTTTTTATCACTGAATAATATTCCATCTTAAGGATATATCACATTTTGTTTATCCATTTACCTGTTGAAGGACATCTTGGTTGCTTACAATTTTTGGCAATTTTGAATAAGTTTGTTATAAATTTATATGCAGTTTTTTTGTATGAACACAAATTTTCAACTCATTTAGGTAAATACCTGGCAGTTTGATTGGTGGTCCACAAGATAAACTTATGTTTAGCTTTGTAAGAAACTGCCAAACTATCTTTCAATGTGGCTGTAAAATTTTGTGTTTCCACTGATGAATAGATTACTGTTGCACCACATTCTTGCCAGCATTTGATACTGTTAGTGTTTCAATCATTCTGATAGGCATGTTGCATTAATTTTATTTTTCACTTTCTGTGTTTTATGATACTTTGACATCTTGGGACCTTGCAAGTTAGGGAGAGACTGCTTCTCCTAGGACTAGCTAATTCTTGGAGCTAGCAAATGACTGACTTATGAGTGTGCCTTTCATATGACAGTCAAACAACCTAAAACCCATAATTCTCAGCCACGACCTTTATGGAACTCTCAAACATAAGTCAATATTTCCCTGCCCTAACCAACCCAACCCAAGTACCAGACAACTTGGGACAGCTCCTATACCCCAGGGCCCATTAAAATTACTCAAACCAGCCCATCCTTAACCTGCTTATTTTACCTGGCCTATTTCTTCCTATAAAAACCACACTACAGGTTTTTGTTCATGCTTTCCCAGGGCCCCTTCTGCCTCCTGGCTGACCCTAGTGTTGTTCCATGCAGCCCTGCATGGCATGGCATGCCATATGCCTGCTGTTTCTAGGGATCTGTAAGTATAAAAACTTCTTCCTTCATTATAGTCATTTAAAAACCTGTCGTGGTATCTTATTGTTGTTTAAATTTGCAAATTCCTAATGATATATAATGTTGAACATATTTTCATATGCTTATTTGCCATCTGTATATCTTCGGTAAGGTATCTGTTCAGATCTTTTGCCCATTTTTTAATTGGGTTGTTTGTTTGCTTATTGTTGAGTTTTAAGTATTTTTTAGCTATTTTGATTATAAGTCCTGTATCAGGTATGTGTTTTGCAAAGATTTTTCTTCCAGTCTGTGGCTTGTCTTCGTTCTCTAAACAATGTCTTTGGCAGAGCAGAAGTTTTAAATTTTAATGTTCAAGGTATCCACATTTTTTTTTCTTACATGTATTGTACTCTTGGTGTTACATCTGAAAAATCATTGCCAAACCCAAAGTCAGCTAGAATTTTTTCTTATTTTACCTTCTAGGAGTTTTGTATTTTTGCATTTTGTTTGGTTTTGCAGTTGCATTTAGGTCTAAGACCACTTTTGAGCTATTTTTGTGAGAGGTATAGGGTCTGTATCCAGATTAATTTTTTTGCATGTAGATGTCCAGTTGTTCTATTCCTATTTGCTGAAAAGACCATTCTTTCTCCACTGTGTTCCTCTGCCAAAGATTAGTTGACAATATTTGTGTGGTAGATTTCTGGGTTCTTTTTTTTTTGAGATAGTCTTGCTCTGTCATCAAGGCTGGAGTGCGGTAGCATGATGTCAGCTAACTGCAACCTCCACCTCCTGGGTTCAAGCGATTCTCCTGCCTTGGTCTTCCAAGGAGCTGGGACTATAGGTGCTTGCCACCATGCCTGGCTAATTTTTTGTATTTTCAGTAGAGATGGGGTTTCACCATGTTGGCCAGGCTGGTCTCGAACTCCTGACCTCAAGGGATCTGCCTGCCTTGGCCTCCCAAAGTGCTGGGATTACAGGCTTGAACCACTGCACCTGGCCCTATTTCTGGATTCTTTAATCTGTTTCATTTTTCTATTGACCTATTGATCAATTGGTCAACTTTTCTGTTCTTCTACCAATACCACACTGTCTTAGTCATTGTAGCTCTATTGCAAATCTTGAAGTCGGTTAGTGTCAATCCTGACTTTTTCTTCTTTATTATTATGTTAGCAAATCTAGGTCTTTTATCTTTTGATATAAACTCTAGAATCAGTTTGTCAATATCCACAAAATAACCGTCTGGGATTTTGGTGGGGATTGCTTTGAATCTACAGTTCAAGTTGTGAATAACTGACATTTAATAAATCTGAATCTTTCTATCTATGAACATGGAATATCTCCCAATTTATTCCAATATTTGGTTCTTTTTTCAAAAAATATTTTTAGAGACAAGGTCTCACTCTTTTGCGCAGGCTGGAGTGCAGTTGTGCAGTCAGCTTACTGCAATCTCAAACTCCTGGGGTTAAGTGATCCTCCCACCTTAGCTTCCCCAGCAGCTAGGATTACAGGCATGCATCTCCATGCCTGGATAACGTTTAAATTTTTTGTAGAGATTGGGGTCTTGCTATGTTGTCCTGGTTGGTCTTGAACTCCTGGCCTTAAGTGATCCTCTTGCCTCAGCCTCCCAAAGTGCAGGGATTACAGATGTGAGCCACAGTGCCCAGCCGTAGATCTTTGATTTCTTTAATCAGAGTTAGTAGTTTTTTTCTGTATGACCTGGCACATAATTTATGAGATTTATACCTAAGTATTTCATTTTTGGTGTTGCGAATGTAAATGTTGTGTTTTAATGTCAATTCCAATTGATCATTAATGATATATAGGAAAGTAAGTGACTTTTGTATATTATTAACATCATATTCTGAAACCTTACAATAACTGTTTATTTGTTCCAAGATTTTTTTGGTCGAGTTTTTGGGATTTTCTATGCAGACAACTGTATCATCCACCAACAAAATTTTATTTTTCACATCCCAAACTTTGTACCTTTTATTTTCTTTTCTTGTCTTATTGCATTAGCAAGGTCTTCTAGTATGATGTTGAGTAGGAGTGGTGAGAAGGGAAATCCTTGCCTTGTTTCTGATCTTAGGGCAAAACATGTGGTTTCTCACAATTAAATATGATGTTAGCTATAAGTGTTTTGTAGATGTTCTTTATCAAGTTAAGGAAGTTTCCTTCTATTTCCAGTTTTTTGAGATGTTTTCTCATGAATGGGTCATGACTTTGTCAGATTTTTTTCTTCATCTATTGATATGATCATATGATTTTTTTTGTTAGCCTGTTGGTGTGATGGATTAAATTTGATTTATTTTTGGAATGCTGAACCAGCATTGCATAACTGGAATATGTCCCAACTGGATGTATTGTATAATTCTTTTAAACATTGCTGGTTTCAGCCCTCTTTTTAATTTTTAGTGTAGTAAAATACAAATAAAATTGTCTATCTTAACGATTTTTAAGTCCACAGTTCAGTAATGTTAAATTATTCACATTTTGTAAAATGATCCCTATCTTCCATCTCAAAATCTTTTTTCATCTTCCCAAATTGAAACTCCATGCCTATTTAACAATAGTTCATTCCCTTATATCCCCAGCTTTTGGCAACCACCATTCTGTCTTCTGCCTCTGAATTTGGCTGTTCTAGTTACCTCATATATGTGGAATTATACAGTATTTGTCCTTTTATGACTCAGGCTTATTTCACTTAGCATAATGTCTTCAAAATTAAACCACATTGTAGCATGTATCAGAAATTCATTCTGTTTTAGACTGAATAATATTCCACTGTATGTATATACCACAGTTTGTTTATTCATTTATCCATCAATGAGCACTTGGGTTGTTTCCACGTTTTGACTATTGTGAATATGTTCTATGAACAATGATATTCCTCTATTTCTGTCTTTATGCCAGTATCACACTATTTTGATTACTATAACTTTGAAATAAAGACACTTAGAACTATCAACTTTGTTCTTTTACCAGATTGATTTGGCTATATGTGGTCCCTTGAAATTTGATAGAAATTTTAGAATGCATTTTTTATTTCTGCAAAAAATAATTGGAATATCAATAGGGATTACATTCAATCTGTAGATTACCTTGGACAGTATTAACATCTTAACAATATCAAGTCTTTCAATTTATTAACACAGGAATTTTTTTTCTTACAATTTATTAGTGTCTTCTTTAACATATTTAAGCAACATTTTGCAATTTTTACTACACAAGTCTTTTGTCTCCTCAGTTATATTAATTCCTAAGTGTTTTTGGCTGGAGCACATGCTATTGTAAATTGAATTATTTTTTTATTTTACTTTTCAGATTATTAATTGCTAGTGTATAGAAATGCAACTGATTTTGCTTGCTGATTTCACAACACTCCTGAATTGGTTTATTAGCTCTACCAGATTTGTGTGGAATTATTTATTTATTTATTTATTTGTTTATTATACTTTAAGTTCTGGGGTACATGAGCATCAATTCATGCTGTGCTGCCTCCTTTCCCTCAAATAAATCTTATGCCCTTATGGTGGTTTTGTTTTTTCTTTTTTTTTGAGATGGAGTCTTGCTCTGTCACCCAGGCTGGAGTGCAGTGGTGCAATCTCAGCTCACTGCAATCTCCGCCTCCCGGGTTCAAGTGATTCTCCTGTCTCAGCCTCCCGAGCAGCTGAGATTAGAGGCATGCACCACCACACCCGGCTAGTTTTTGTATTTTTAGTAGAGATGGGGTTTTACCACATTGGTCAAGCTGCTGTCGAATTCCTGACCTGGTGATCCACCTGCCTCAGCATCCCAAAGTGCTGGGATTACAGGCGTGAGCCACCGTGCCCGGCTTCATGGTGGTTTTCTACAAAAGTTCACTGAGGAGGACTAAGAAAATTTAGCCTAGTTTAAAAATAGCATTGTCCAGAAGCAGACTAGAACTACGTTACAGCCCGACACAGCATAGTGGGGAAGGGAAATTAGGTCTAGTGAATATCTCAGGTCCAGAATTAGAAGCAGTACTTCTAGTTGTCTCCTTTTTTTTGGAGTCAGGTATCAGATGAAAAGTATGGATCTACACTGATCAGTGGACAGTGGCTAACAATTTATAGAGGGTCAGAGACTTGAAGTGATTAAGAGTATTGGTGAGGAGGTTGTTGTTCAGAAGGTGTAAAAGAGAAGTATGATTCTGGCTTTTTGAGGAAGAAAGATCTTAATGCTCAGATAGAGAAGACTTGTTTCATGAATGTTATTTAACTTATTTCTTATGATTCCTTAGTGCTTGCTTGAGCAAGGATAAATAAAGTAGCAAAAATGTAGGGATAAGAGGTTATGTATGTTGGGTTAGTTAGATTAGGTTAGACAGTGATAACAAACAGATACCAGATTTCCAATGACCTAAACATAATAAAAATGTATTTGTTGTGTTCATCACCATTCAAGACACATTTTTTTTTACTGGTAGGTAGGTGGCCCAGGCTCATAAAAGACTTTCATGTTTACTAGAATGTCTGCTAACATTTTCTAGTGAATATGTAAAAGAATATGGTTGGGGCAGTCTATTGAAACAGCAACAGAATGCTGTAGTTACCAAGCAAATAGAGAATTAAAATTTGCCTAGAGTCCTGCAAAATTGTTATTCACTACAAGTGACATGTTGCAAATGATTTCTGATATGTTTTGAGGCTTTTGGTCTTTGTAAATATCCAGCCAATGTCTCTGGCATTTGAAAATATTCCTAGAACACTGAAAGGTTGATAATTATTGGTATAAGGATAATTTGTTTACATGACCATCTTATCTGACGGACTGTGCACTCCCCTAGGACAATGACCATTTTATTTGTCTTTGATTTCCAGTTTCTTAGATAGTGCCTACTAAAGCAAAGGTGCAGTGAAATTAGGTGAATCCATCCTAAAGGAATTTTGCATTCCTTTCAAAGAATGTACATGGATGGAAGTAGCAAGTCATCAGACTAGAACTAACATTGAAAACAGAATCCTGAAGTCTTGACTTCTGTGCTGTCAACACACGCTACAGCAGCAGTTTTGAATTTGACTCGAGTTGAGTCAAATCTGGGCAGGGCATAGGAGACTGCTTCTTGATGAATATCTAGTTCATGATAGGAAATGGCTTTAGTGTCTGGGCGAGGTGTACGAAGAGTAACATGGAAAAACAATAAAAATAAATAAATCTATTTGGTATAATCATCTTTTCATAAGATGCAAAAAAAAAAAGCACTTTGAATCACACTGTATGGGAAACTGCTAAAAAAATAGAAAGAAAAAAGAGCTTACTGTATGCATTAGGCAAATTCAATTTGCACATAAATTAGAAACTTGAGTAGCAACAACTCAAAGAGTGGTGAAGAAAAGCTACTGTATCAGCAGGTTTACAATCTAGCCAGTTTGGTATTTGACTGAGTTATAAATAATGAAACCTCAATCTGTTCTTCAAATATATTTTATGAATAGTTTAGAATTTTTAGAGCACACGTCATAGGTTCAGAAATAAAGTCTAATTAGCTAAAGGGAAATGTACTAGCATAAAAACATTTTGACTTCATAAAAATTTCTTCTGTGTGCTGATTAAAATGGGTCACGCTCAGACCTAGCAATGCTGCTAATTTTTAGAGGTGTATTTAGTTTCAGGTTAAAGGTTTGTCATAAACTATGTATGCCACTTGGAGAAAGGCTTTTTCTTTTATGGCTTTCATATGACATGATCAATATTTTCTTGGTACTTGTTCATTTGTCAGAAGTACAGACAGATTAAGTCTTGTATTTTTCAAAAACAGATTCCATTTTCTTCTTTGATGTTATTTCTGAAAGAAATCCTGTATAAAGTAAGATTTTTTAATTCCTGTAGTTTATGAATGAAATCATAATTATTCTTTTAATCCACTAAGAAAACACATACAAACAAAAGCCCAAACTGATAATATAACATTCAGAATTCATTTAAGGAGAGTAGTATGGACATCAAACCACAGCAGGACAGAATGGCTTGCTATGGTTCTAAGGGAATAGTAAATAGCATGAGTCACTTTTTATTTCTCAGTGGAGTGTCTTTGATTTAGAAAGTGTGACTTACTATGCTGAAGAAAATGCTAGAACACAATTACAATAATTTATGCCAGGCAAGATACAGAAAATCTTACATGGCAGATATTGCCAGCTGTTCACCAAAATATGTCTCCTCTTTCCTGGACACAGAGCTAGACTACATTTCTCAGCCTGTCTTGCAGTTAGGTATGGGTGTGTGACTTCATTCTAACCAATGAACTGTGACTGATATCTCCAGACAAGGCCCACAAAACTTTCTAAATGGGCTCCTCCATGCTCTTTCCCCTTCTGCCTAATGAATGCAGATGATGATAAGGTATCTAGGAAACTAGGGAGCCACAAGATGGAAAGATTGTCAGCTGAATCACCATGTAAAAGACAACTCGTTGTTGACAAAGAACACATCTGTCTTGAACTATTAGAGAGTGAAAAACAAATTTTATTGTGTTTGAGTCTCTCTCTCTCGTATCACGTACATGTCTCCATATATACATGTACATATTCTACTAGAACATATATGTTCTAGTATAAGGATAATTATATCCTGTATCTCTCTGTATCACGTACATGTCTCCATATATACATGTACATATTCTACTAGAACATATATGTTCTAGTAGAATATGCATATATAGACACAGAATATACATATATGTACATTTCATAGAATATACATATATGTATATGCTGTTAGTTTTAGTATTAGTCTATACTAATATATCTGGTATGTACAGGAATAATAATTTTCTTGTATCTTAATTTATTGGGAGATAGAGTAAAATAGAAAAAAACCTTGTAGGTTGGATGGTGCCTATGTGCTTTTTTATAAGGCAAACTCTTCAGGTTTCACTAGGAGTCCCTTACTAAATGCCTAATAAAGACAAATTTTAGCTTTGGTAAGACAGGTGATGAAGTTTAGAGCACTGGAAGAATATATTCTCTGGAACATAGGGTGACTTAACAGTGCGGTACCTAGATTTCTCAGTTTCTAGTCTCCTATTTTATTTCCTAAGATGTCCAGATTTTGAGAGCATTGGCTCTGTCATAATTATAATTTAAAGATCCATTCAAAAAGCAACAAGGACAAGTTTCTCTTTTGCAGAAAACTCTTACACATCTCCATTTGTATGCAATGTTTTTGTTTTCATGTATTTTTTTGTTGCTGTCACTGATATGCTAATGATATGCTATTGCTATCTGGAATGCATTCAGCTACACACCACTGATTTCATTTTTGTGCAGAGAAGCAAAAACCTGAGACTTTAGCAATGATTATAATCTGCTCAGTGAAGAAAGGCTGAGAGGCGCAGATTTAGATACATGTATACAAAAAAAAAAGAGATGGTGATAATCTTATTAACCTTGAATTTTTCATCACCTTTGAGTCTTCATGTTGCAGAGTGAGAATTCTGGCAGGTGGTGGCCAAATTTTAATTTCATTGTTGATTTACTACAAACTCAATACTCTTATAGGAAATGAAACAGGGAAACTGCTTATATGGAAACAAATCAGAAACTGAAATTTTAAAAGCAATTTTTAAAAATTAGTGTGCTGCTAACCAAAATAGACATTATTCTGTTTCTTTTAATACTTGTTATAGAATTAAATATATGACCAAATGATGTATGCAAGTTTGTATGTGTTTATGTATGTTCTTCATTATTTAACATTTAATTTTTAAAACAATCCCCAAAGAAACATTCATATTTTAGAAAAACAAGACACGATAAATATCCATGTGTTTCAGTAATTATCCCTAAAGAAGTAGTGGAAAATGTTTTATGTCAATTTAAGAAACTTTTAGGCTGGGTGTGGTGGCTCATGCCTGTAATCCCAGCACTTTGGGAGGCCACAGTGGGAAGATCACTTGAGCCCAGAAGATTGAGGCTGCTGTGAGCTATGATGGCACCACTATACTCCAGCCTGGATGACAGAGTGAGGCTTTGTCTCAAAAAAAAAAAAAAAGAAAAAAAAGAAAAAGGATAAAAAGAAACATTTAATGAGAGCCAACTAGGCACTGAGCTAGCTGATGGAAAAATAGGTATGAATTAGACAGTCAGACATACTCCATGGCTTCAGCATCAGAGAGGTTCCATTTGACAAGTCTGAAGTGAATTTTAATTGGCAAGACAGTTTCTACCTTACTTGGGACAAGTGATCCCATTCTTAGGATTTTGCTTACACATCTGCTAAACCAAATATCAAATTTCCTTGTACTGAGAAGCTGCATAAACTGTAGCTTTGGAATCAGAAACTCGAGTTCAAATTCTTGATTTCAACACATAGAGCTCTGTTTTGAACAAGATCTGTTTAGGCATGTTACTTAACTCCACTCTACCTCAGGTTCCTCCTTTGAAAATGTGTACAGTAAGAGAATCTAATGTTATTATAAGGAAATAACTTAGCAAGTGCTATATTTATGGTAAGTTATCAAAAATAATAGTGCTTGAAAAAGAGGGAATATTGTGTACAATGATTTTGCAGCATTGAGCAAATAACTGAGAAAATTAACTTGTTTTAGTACAAATTATACATACAGCATTTTCAACATACATAGTTTCATACTACTCGTAGAACTGTTTTGAAGCCAAAGAGTTCACCTTTCTAGAGGAAGATGTTGAATTTTAGGTGGGTTAAGAGATTTACTCAAGATCACTGAACCTGTAAGTGGCAGGAATTGATTGAGATTTTGATCCAAATATAAGTGATTCTACAGCACCTCATGGTCTTCCTAAAAAGTTAAATTGTTAAGCAATGGTAAAGGTTTTTACTAGCAATGAAAATATTCACACAAACAGGTCTTTGAAAAAACACAAATATAATGAACTATCCAAGTCAAGCTCAAAATTATCTCATCTTAAACTTAGATTCCTTAAATGTCAGTTTCCACTTAGGAACCATTGTTGGGTATGTTCCCAGGCAAGCAGAGCTGAAGAGCTAGAGTTGCTTTAAAAGTATGTGCATGGCCCAACCTGTATTACTATGTGGGATGGTCTTGGGTAGAGCCTTCCTCTAATCTTTGACAGGACATGTACCCTGAAGAGATAGTGTAAGCCACTATTCACTGTTTCTATTTGTACTTGAGTGTCTGGCTGAACAGTGACTGGGAGAAAATAATCCAACTAACTACAGTTTATATGTGTGTTGCTGTGTGAGTTCTAGAGTAGAGGAGGAGTAGCCCTGGGTTGGAGACCAGGGCTGTAAAATTGTCTTGGGAGAAATAATTTCCTTTGGGTAATGTACACCAGCTTTACCCACACGGTCAGAAAATCTTATTTCTCTTTTTATCTCTCATTGTCCTTGCATTAAAATATTCCCTTCCTAATCACCAATACCTCTACCATTTTATTTTATACTAGTAAAATTCCACTTACTCTTTCTATAAAAGAAAGCTTTTCTATCTTTAATGAAGGTGGTGAATTATTGCTTAAGGGGTGATTTTCTGGCTCAGAAAAGGAGCTAACATTCAAATTATTAAGATATGTTCATAAATGTGTGATGTTTTAATTCTTTACTACTAGAGATTTTAGTAATATTTAAAGTCCTTCTAAATATTTAACAGGGGAAACAAGTTTACTTCTTACTCCCAACATTCATTGAAATTCACAAAAACAAAGACTAGAGTACCTAACAATTGTCTAAAAGGGATTATTAGATCTTTTCTAAAGGATATTTTGGGATCCTTAAACCATGAAAGTGGCTCATAAGTTTCACAAGGCAGCCTCTCATTATTATTTACCTCAAATTAGAGATTTCTTAAAATTCTTTGTAAAATTGGGCAGGTGCAGGTTGAGACAAGTGGCATTTAACAATTTTACTGTGGAACACATTTTTCAAGACAAAAAATGATGGCAAATGTGTATACATAATGATTTTGAGCAGTTCTATCCAATTGTGCTTTTTGAGATGAAGAAAATATCCAATATGGTAGCCACTAGCCACATACTGAGCAACTGAAATATAGCTAGTGTGGTTCTAGTTTAATTTTAATTTTAATTAAAGTTATTTTTAAATAGCTGGTGGTTCCTGTATTGGATAGCACAGCTTTAGAGAGATCACTAATGTTATTTTGTCATTGCTCTGTAGTGATTTAAAGAGATGATAAGATTTAGGTGATAGGCCTTAAACTCTAGGAGATTATGGCAGGAGCCATTTTACCTGCAGCTTGTAGTACTTACTCTGAAGATTTCTTTTTAGATTGAAACTTCTGAATAATTCCAAAGTAGAAAAAGAAAGTGTTCTTTGTTTAAATATGTCCATTTAAGAAAATTGTTGCTACCATTTCCTAGTTTATTTTAAATACTTTAGCCTATCATTTATTTCTTTTCAGGGATAAATTTGGTTTTAGATTTCTATCCAATGATGGGAAGTCATGCCTCACAGATCTGACAGGTTTCACATGAGAGCATGTTGACATATTTATTGGCTACAATGGGTATAATAAAATGGACAAAATGAACAAAAGATAAGATAGTTCATGCAGAATGTGGTCCCATTATTTTGCAATATGAAAAGCGCTCATCTCATTGCAGATCAAAAAGCATTTCACAAATTCCCCAAACAAACATAAATAAGAGAAGAAACATAGAACTACATAACTCCATGAAATAATGTTCAGCAGCAGTGGGAAATGTAATGTTCGGATTAAGTCATTAAGATGCACAGAATCAGTGCATGAAGAAGTCAAAAGTTCTAAGAAACCAGTCATCCCACTCTATTTGGAATTCTCTTATATACCTACATTGAGAGACTTGTCTGCTCAAGAAGCAGCAAACTGCATGGGTCCTGGATATAACAGAGACACAAGAAGCTCTGTGTGAGAAATGTGCCAATACCTCTGCTCTGAAGAAATTCCTGTCTCATAGGGAGTTTGGACCTGCATCACTATTCATTATGCGAAGTGAATATCAAGGATGAAAATCAAGGGAAACAAAGTTCTTTGAACTGAAGTAATTCATATACAGGTATGGACTTTAATAAGTATTAAAACAACATAACAAATACACATACACATACTCTCTCTCTCTCTATGAAATGTAGAATGAAACCCAGCTGTACTCAGAAAAAAAACAGTTTTTTAGACCTCCCTTAAGTAATAATTGAATCTAATGTTATAATCAAAAGAATAGAGAGGACAACTCTTTTTCGTACTTTGAACAGAAGTTTACTTGTTGATTTCCCTCAATTAGACTTTTCTGAAGTCTCTTTTGAAGGTAGTTGGAAATAAACTATAAATGAGTGGAATAAATTAGAACACACTCTTTGAAATAAATATGGAAAGAAATATCTGAAAAATTTTGGTCATAAGCTATTTTTACTTGAACTTGCTAGATAATCACTCATTCATTGACATGCTGTGTACACAGCATAACTTATGTACATTAAAGTTACAGATATGCTGTCAACTGTAGGAAGTAGCATCTTAATGTGGAAAACAATTTTATCTTTTATTTTTATTTATGTTCCCTTGTAATTTTCATTTGATAGTGTTCCTTGATGAAAACTCTTTTTAGTGACTCCTCGTCTCTAATTTTGTCAAACTTTTTATCAAAGAGTGCAGAAAACTGACCAGAAGCAATTATTTCATGAAGTAGGCTTATTTCTGCTGTAAGCTGCAGGAAATAAGGCTAGAAAGATTTCCCTTGAATCATTATTATTTTTATTATGGTAAAAACCACATAGCATACATTTTACCATTTTAACATTTTTTAAGTGTACAAGGTGGTAGTGTTATGTATATACACATTGTTGTACAACAGATCTCTAGAACCCTTTTCCATCTCTATGATTTGTACTACTTTAGATACTTTATATAAGTGGAATCACACATCATTTGTCCTTCTGTGACTGGCTTATTTCGCTTAGCATATGTCTTCAGCGTTCATTCACATTGTTGCATATGACAGAATTTCCCTTTTAAAATGCTGCATAGCATTGCATTGTGTGTATACCACATTTTCTTTATCCATGTATCTGTTGATGGAGATTTGGTTTGCTTCCACTTTTAGCTATTGTGAATAATGCTGCAATGAACAGGGGTGTGCATATATCTCTAGAGATCCTGCTTTGAATTCTTTTGGATTCAAAATACATACCCAGAACTGAGATTAGTGGATACATGGTAATTCTATTTTTAGTTTTTTGAGGAACCATCCATCTGTTTTCCATAATAGCTGGACTATTTTATACTCCCACAACAGTGCACAAGGGTTGCAATGTCTGCACATCTTCACTAACACTTGTTATTTTCTGTTCCTTTGATAGTGGCAATTCTAATGGGTGTGAAGTCATATCTCATTGTGGTTTTGGTTTGCATTTCTCTTTTGATTAGTGATGTTGAACATCTTTTTACAGGCTTATTGGCCATTTGTACGTCTTCTATGGAGAACTATCTAAGTCCTCAGCCCATTTTTAAATTGGGTCATTTGTTTTTTTGTTGTTGAATTGTAGGGGTTCCTTATACATTCTAGGTTTTAAGCCTATATCAAATAAGTGTCTTGCAAATATTTCTTCTCATTCCATAGGTTGCTTTTTTCTCTCTGTTGATTGTTTCCTTTGCTAGCTTTTACTTTGATACAGTCCCATTTATCAATTTTTTTCTTTTGTGGCCTGTGATTTTGTCATATGTGTCATATCCAAAAATCGTGTCACATCCAATGTCTTGAGCCTTTTTCCCTATGTTTTGCTCTAGGAGTTCTGTAGCTTTTGGGCTTATATTTAACTCATTTTGAGTTAATTTTTGTATATAATGTTAAGGGTCCAAAATAATTTTTTTGCATGTGCATATTCAGTTTTCCCAATACTACCCGTTAAAGACACTGTCCTTTCCCCATTGTGTAGTATTGGCATCCATATATTATATATATATAAGGGTTTATTTCTGGCTCTCTCTTTTGTTACATTAATCCAGATATTTAACTTTGTGCTAGTACTACACCATCTGAATTACTGCTGCTTTGTTGTATGTTTTGAAATCATGAAATGTGAGGACTCCAAATTTTCCTTCTTTTCCAGATTGTTTTGGTTATTTGGGGTCTCTTGAAAATCCATATGAATGTTAGGATTTCTTTTTCTTTTTTTACAAAAATGTCATTGGGATTTTAATACTGATTACATTGAATTTTTAGGTAGCTGTGGGTAGTATAGACATTTTAATAATATTAAATATTCCCATCCATGAGCATGAGATTTACTTGTATCTTTTAAAATTTATTTTAGGAATGTTTTACAGTTTTCAATGTGTAATTTATGTGCTCCCTTGGTTAACTTTATTCATAAGCACTTTATCTTTTTTGATGCTATAGTAAATGGGATTGTTTATTTATTTTTAGGATTGACTCTTCTCTGAATTTCTTTTTTTTCCTTTTTTCTTTTTTTTTTTTTTTTTGAGAACAAAGTCTTGCTCTGTTGCCCAGACTGGAGTGCAGAGGCATGATCAGTCAGCCTTGACCTCCTAGGCTCAAGCAATCCTGGTGCCTTTGCCACCCAAGTAGCTGGAACTACAGGCACGTGCCACCACACCTGGCTAATTTTTTTGATTATTAGAAGAGATGAGGTCTTGGTATGTTGCCCAGGCTGGTCTTGAATTCCTGAGCCCAGGTGATCCTTCTGCCTCAGGTTCCAAAAGTGCTGTGATTACAGGGATGAGCCACCTTGTCCGGCCTTTGAATTCTTAAGTAGGCAACTTAAAGTTCCAATATGAAAATAAGCAGCTGACCATCTTAAATTCTTCATTAACAAGGCAAGAAGTCAGAACAAAATACATTATTTTATCACCAATGCAGCTCCTTCAGTGTTGGATATTCTGATTTGAATACAGGGAAAATTATTTTTTAAAATACTCTATGGTGTTTGCTGTGTACTGGAATACAAACATAATTATTATCATTTTCAGTGAAAACTGTATTAGAAATCAGGAATCTGATAAAAAATTCTTTTTCATCATAACATGGTGAAAATCACAGACCTTTTGGAAACAGTATACTGAATTAATCATGCCACATTAGTAACAATTATGGATTTATATATCTATATAATAGTGCAAAATATACTGTATACTTTGCACTCATGCTGTATCTATTTATATAGACTTGTCATGTTACTTTTTTTCCCTGAATTTATGTGGTAAACTATCTTTAAAGGCATGAAGAAATTTCTGTCAATGAAAACATCCCAAAATTTTATTCATTTGATGATCTACATACCAATCGTTTGGTCTAGAATTTTTTGATGTTATAATGGTTTGAAAGTAATACGCATTTACTAAAAGTTGTATTTCAAAATTGCAATTTTGATCTCTTCTTGGGCTAGCAATGTGCCCTGCGATACTCTCTCATGCTGAGCAATAGCAGTGAGCCACTAATTCCAGTCTGCCACACAATCACAGGGATAAACAACAGATATATTCCACAGTGCACTGTGTTGCCAGATGATTTTCTCCATCTTTAGGCTAATACAATTGTTCTAAGTACAGTTAAGATAAATTAAGTGGAGCTATGATGTTCAGTAGGTAAGGTATATTAAATGCTTTTTCAACATAACAATGTTTTTAACTTATTATGGGTTTGTCAGTATGTAGTCCCACTGTAAGTTAAGGAGCATTTGTATATCCTTATTGCATCTCTACCACATGCTGCTGAAAAAGATAGACTAAGTATCTGCTAGCAGACCTTTTTGCTAGTAAAGGCAGAAACAGAGAACAAACCAGTAAACAAATTGAGTAAGACAACTCAGATTATAAATTCCATGACTGAAATAATATAGGGGGATGAGATAAAAAGAGATTGCAGGAATGGGAGGTAGTTGGTTTTAGTGGGGAGACAAAAGTTTTCCTGAAAAGAGAGCACTCTAGAGAAGATGGGAAGAAAAAAAAAAGTAAAAATGGTCATGTCAAGATTTGGGAACAGGACTCATCTGCACAGGGGAATAAATAAGAGTGCAAATCTCTAGGCATCAATGACCTTGGCACATTCAACACAAATGAATTTGGTGTCGCTGGAATTAAGCAAATGAAAAGAATGGTAGGAGTTGAGAACAGAGTGATGCAGGGATCAGTTGATGCAAGGATCTGTAGACCATGGAGAGCAGTTTGATTTTTAAGTATAATCAGAAGCCACTGGAGGGTTTTAGGCTCATCTGTGGAAATGAAATGATATAAGCTGTATGGTCAAAAGAAAATTGTTGAGTGTTGAACAGAGAATGAATGCAAGGACCAAGAGTGGTTGCAGTTAGAGCTGATGGTGGCTTTGATGAGGCTAGGCTTCTACTTTTGGTCCATAGATCTTACTAAGTGACAGGTTGCCCAAATAATGTGCAGCAAAATCAATGAATGAAAAAAGCAAGGAGCCTATGTGATTTATTGGGTGTATTAGTGCTTTACTAAATGAACTTCATGACTTCCCTTTGAGGTAAACTTTTGGATATTCCATTTGGAAGGTGACTTAGAAATAATTATCAAACTTGTTTTTACAGGAAGATAAGAGAAGGTAAATTCATTTAAAACAGATGAATTAAAAAGACTTCTACCACTTTGTGGGCAGGGAGTTGTATTTTTTACCTGAAATGGCTGAAAAAAATATTTTTACAGGAAATTGATTTAATTGAAGCTATTGTTAGTCACTGAAAATATGTTTGGTTCATGCCACAGTTCCTAGAAATTTATACATGGGTTCAGAGTGTTGTTCAGGCACCAGAAAATAAACCTCCAAGCTATTTACTACCTCCATGATATATAAAGTTTGCAGCTTTGATTTTGTGTGATTATGTTCAGCAATGGTGACCTTTAGAGGCAACAATATTGAAGTGTAATGAGGAGATGTTTGATCACTGGTATACAATGAAGAGTTGGTGCTACTTCCCCCATTTCTTCCTGGAATTTGTGAAATTCAACTGACAGGCTTTAACCTTTAGACTGCTGAAGTTATAAAATGTATAGGGATTTAGGCTGTTTATACAACACATTAGATATATGAAATTTTTAGACAGTGTAGCTTCCTTTATCATCTGGTAAAATGATTTTGTATATTTAATAATATCAGTCACCGGTAACCATGACAGGCTGCACTCGGGTATATCATGAAGTATATGAAGTATAGGTTGATGAAAATAGGAGTGGGGGCCATCACGTAAAATAAATAGACAGTGGGCATTCTCCCCAGACCAGGCATTTTCAAAACAGATGGATAATACTCCTCTACTTCTGTTTCCTTTCAATCCAGGGTAGCACAGAAGCTAGTAAGAAATGACCTGTGAGTCTTGCTTGCTAAAAATTCCCTTGAACTCGAGTATGTTTTAAACAAAGGAAAGGTAAGAGTGAGGTGCTAATGGATTAGAGGCTGTGATTATCAGCCTCCTTTGGAGGTATAGTCATTGATGGGAATGTTGGTGAGGGAGAAGGGAAACCAGTGAGAACAGAAGCTCAGGATCTGTGGCCCCACTATTGTTTGAATGATTCATAGTAGTGTAAGAGTCCCCAAAATAATTATTCCTAGTTCTTTTTTATAAACCATTTTACTAAATTGCTGATTTCTTGGCTGTTGCAACAAGGACTAATGACAAAGCAACAAGCTTTTCCTGATTAACTATAGGATTTTGATCCTCTAGATAAGAAAATATAGAGTACAGTCCTCTATTGGTATCCATGGACGATTGCTTCCAGGACCTCCCTTGGTTACCAAAATCTGCAGACAATCACTCAAGTGCGCCTGATATAAAATGGCATAGTATTTAGATGTAACCTAACTTATATTCTTTTGTATACTTAAACTCATCTCTAGGTTACTTGTAATACCTAATATAATGTACATCCTATGTAAATAGTTGTTAGACTCCATCGTTCAGAGAATGATGACAAGAAAACAGTCTTTACATGTTCAGTATAGACACAATTTTATTTAGAATATCTTCTATTTGTGGTTGGTTGAATCCACAAATGCAGAGCCCACAGTTATGGGGGGGGGCAACTGTGGAGAACAGTGTGTCTGATTTCCGAATAAGCTTATGATTAGAAGCATATATATTAGTGATAGGAATTTAAATTGTAGGGAGAAATAATTTATCTTAGGTATTAGTTTAAAAACATATATATAAAAGAAATGGAGAATTAAATATAGAACCTATTTCTGGGCATTTAGGTAAATAAGAAATTTCTACCAAAGTGGAATGTTCATGCCCCTTGCCTAGTTGATAATACCATGGCAACAAAATACATTTATTAAATGCCAAGTTACATTGAAAAATTCCAGAGATGAGTCAACAAGCGTGATCATTGGCTTCTATGACCTTGTTCTTTTGAAGACAAGTTCTAATCTTATTTCTTTTTGTACCCTTTTTTGCACAGAACCTGGAAGATAGACACCAAGTAAATTTACACTAAATGAATAAAGGAATGATTGAAGATGAACATTACCAAAGAAAAATTAAGTGCCTTAACAAATAACATGATTCAAGAATTGATATTTTGTATTCCATATAGAAAAAAGAGGACAATATGAATAATGTAGCATGTTTCCTAAAGAAAATCAAGTTCACTGGATGTTTACAAAAGCTGGAGCCAAGCAGATACTTTGAAATGTAGTTCAGTTGGGTCAGAAAATGTTGGCAAACATTTAGAATTCAGGGGTGTGAAATTCAAAAGTGTAGTTAGAAGAAAGACTTGGTGATATGAAGACTTAAGGTGTTTTCTTTGAGTATTTTAGATATCCTTGTATTCAAGCCCTTTTAAAAGGCATAGGTTTTTGGAGTCCCATATAAAATAAAAGAACTCACTGCCAAATCTTGAGCTGTTTTTCTGTATATTTCCAATATTAGTATCAGACAACAGTAATCTCTGATATTTAGAATGTGAATGTTTTGAGAGTAGTTATTCCTGTCTTCTCCTGAGAGACCTGGGAATCAACTGGTGAGAAAGAGCCTCAAAAATTGTCTTAACGGGAATGTTGGTTTCCCCATGATTCTAGGCAGAATATATTCCACCCATTAGGAAAATAGCTGGTTATCCTATGGTGATGAATATCTTATAGTCTTACAGGTAAGACTATATTTACACACTACAAAATCCCATGAGGCTTTTCTTCTCTGTCTCCAATTATGTACCCACTTTGTATTATTGTCTAGATTAGTGGCTTTCAAACTGTACTGTGAGGACAGGACCAATTAAACTCTCTACAGGTGCTTAAACAGTGGGGGTTGAAGGTGTAGTGAGTGAGAGGATCTTCCCTTGACTTTCTTTAGATAAGTTCTACTTGATAAGATTGAATTCGACAAAAAGACCTCTGGTGGTAAAATAAAAGTTGGAACCTATGAGTACATAAAGAAATACCCATTTTGGTTCAGTTTGGAGGCTGAGAGGTATATGCGGAGGTATTTTTTTTATAGACTATGCCCTATAACTTAATTTTTCTTCAACTGGAATTCCCATTAAATTTTAACTTTTACTTTAAATATTAAATATTTTGAAAGTTCAGAGGATACAGCAATAGCAAGGCTTGATTACAGTTTGAAGATGGTACATAATCTGAAGGGCCCTCTTAAGAAATATAATACAGAACTTTGAATATTGAATTCCCAGGACCTCTGCTAGATCCTCGGAAGGGGTCCATGTAACTGAGGGGCCTGAATCTTCATTGGCTTCATAGGAAAGCCTACTTCAAATTAGACATGTGGAAAGAAAGAGTGTTAATATCAGTGAATGCTTTTTAACGTGCGTTTCATTTATGTAAGTTCCAGGAAAGCAGAAGGACAGTTGTGCAAAAGTAACCAGATATAAATTATTTTTTTAAAACCAAAGAAGAAGAGGACATTTCCTAAAAATGAAATATATTTTTTAAATGACCAGAAGTTATGAAGTCTTCGTTACTTAAGTAATTACATAAAAGAGATGAGGAAATGTTGAAATGGCATTGAATAATAATGAGAACAGGAGCAGATCTAAGTGTTGTGTGGGATGACTACAGTATGAGGCCTGATTCAAGGTATGATAGGATTAGAATTCACTGAAGTAAGGGCAGGCAAAACAGATCCTGAAACCCACGCCATGACGCTCCAACATGATGCAAGTGTCCAAATTCAGTGTCTTTGGAACTTCAGTTTCTGAGTCTTTTTTACTGTTACTAGAAATTATTTCAAAAATTCAGATATTTCTTATCTAAATGAGATAAAATCTAGAATTGTTGTGTTACATTGTAAGCATTTGAGCCCAGGGTAGTTAATTTTATTTATAATTATGGTTGGTGAAATAATCTTGTTCTTTTGTTATTTTAAATTAATATTTAATGAGTACTTAGTATGTACCAGACACTTTACATAAATGATTTCATTTCATCCTCACATTAGTTAATGAGATAGGTTGTTTTATCATTCCGCATTGTAGATAAGAGAACTAGGAATTTCAATGGTGAGTATTTGCCCGGGCCACCAGGCTTGAGTACGGTGGTGAAGGAATTTTTACTTAGGCTGTCTGACTTTAGTGCCTATATTCTTAGCTACAATGCCATATTAATAAGAAGGCAATTATTAATAAGTAATGTATTTGCTTGAGCTGCCATAACAAAATACTACAGACTGGTTGCCCTGAACAACAGAAATTTATTTGCTCCCAGTTTGGGAGACTAGAAGTTCAAGATCAAGATGCCATCAGGACTGGTATCTGGTGGTGCTTTCCCCTTGGGTCCAAGATGGCTGCCTTCTTACTCCATGCTCACATGGTATTCTTTGTGCAAGAAGAGACAGCAAGTGAGCTCTCTGGTATCTCTTCTTATAAGGACATTAATCCTATTGAATCAGGCCCCTATTCTTGTGGCCTCATTTAATCTTAATTACTTCCTTGGAGGTGCCATCTCCAACTATAGCCACACTGAGAGTTAGGGCTTCAATATATGAATCTTGAGAAGGATACAATAGTTCAGTCCATAACAGATAACTCTCCTTACTTTTCATAATAGAGCTATTCTTCAAGTTAATTACATCTTGGTCTATGTATAAGAATGACCATTTACATACTGCTTTCTTCCTCTGACTCACATGGAGGCTGCTTCTAACTTCCATCCAACCATTCCCTTGAGAGAGTATCTCCACTGTCCAGGCACCAGGCCCCACCTGCTGACTTCGGTGGTGACCCCCCCCCCGACTTCGGTGGTGACCCCCCCCCATCACTATGACTATGTGATCTTCTCAACCAGTCCCAGTTCCTTATATCTTTCTCTGCATGGCGCAAGAAGAGACCTGGAGCCTGAAGGACTCTCTTTTCACCTATTTTCCTTTATCTTTCGTTTCTTGCAGTTTTGATATTTCTATTTCAGATAATGGTTCTGATATGTACTCAATACTCTAACCCATTTTCTCCTTCACTGTGCTTCTTGTCTACTTAGCTGTTTTTTGTTTTGTTTTGTTTTGTTTTGTTTTTTGAGATGGAGTCTCACTCTATTGCCCAGGCTGGAGTGCAGGGGTCCGATCTTGGCTCACTGCAACCTCCACCCTCAGGGTTCTAGCAATTCCCTTGCCCCAGCCTCTTGATTACCTGGGATTACAGACACCTGCCACTATGCCCAGCTAATTTTTGTATTTTTAGTAGAGGCGGAGTTTCACCATCTTGGCCAGGCTGGTCTTGAACTCCTGACCTTGTGATCCACCTGCCTAGCCTCCCATAGTGCTGGGATTACAGGGGTGAGCTACTGTGCCTGACCAGCTCTTTTTTTTTTTTTTTTTAGAAAAAATATTTCCCATGTTCATTTTACCTGTGAATAGTAAAAGAACCAACACAAATCAAAACAAAATAAAACCTTGCTACTAATCATGATGGACAAATGAATGGGCTTTACTAAGGATAAGCCTGTTTCAAGGAAAAATAAAACCTTAGATTTAGATAAAAATCTTCAAATGAGAATGACTCAGGATTTTACTTCACAGACTGAGTGGCAATTCCCGTGGTTTTCAAGTAACTAGCAAA
Organism: Ateles fusciceps; assembly: GCA_036589455.1. NCBI lineage: Eukaryota > Metazoa > Chordata > Mammalia > Primates > Atelidae > Ateles > Ateles fusciceps. The sequence goes on along the minus strand of JAZHEH010001266.1, from coordinate 6,115,551 downwards.
GGTCGCTATCAGTGGAGATGCCAACAACAAGCACAAAGGTAGGATCCAAGGTTCTGAGTCACATAAACGGGTGGTAGTTTCACTTGTTTGTCTATTAAATGGGAAGGTTGAACTAAATGACTAAAGGTCCCTCTAGGTTTAAAACCTAATGTTATTCAGTGAAGTAGACCTTACACCAGGCTTTTCTTGCTCTATGCTTTCTCCTCTACCATGTTCATTTCTGTAGGGGAAATTCTGGGAGTAAGTGTTATAGTTGCCCCAGGAAGCCCCGGCTTCAAAGGCTGGGAGTAGGGCAAATGAAGAGGAGGGAATGAAGTTGAAAACCTCAACACTTTCTCCCAATCCCCTCAGAACATTTTGGCCTTGTTGCCATTCATTTGCCTTTTGAAACAGTCTCCTCTCTTGTATCCTGTGAAACCAAGCATCTTGGTTCTGTTTGAGCATTCTCTCTGCTTTCTCAAGAGCTCATCTTCCTCCCCTTACGCCTTAAAAGGGGGAATTCCCCCAGAGCTCTATCCTTAGGTTTATGTTTTCTCTCTGCATACTCATGCACTGAACTCGGTGCCTTCACTATCTCAAGCGAGAGCGCTAATGTGAGGTTTTTAACTTGTGGGCTGATGTCAATCTCTGCCCATAACTCTCCTCCCAGTCACCAAGTTATTAAACCCAAACGGTCATCCTAAGGCTTAGCCCTCCACCCCTACATGTCTTTACATCCAGCCAGGTAGCAAATCCTGTCATTTTAACTCTGAAATGCCATTTAAATCTCTTGCTCCTTATCCTAAGTCTTATTAGGTTGGAGGAACCTCATAAGTACTCTGCAAAGTATTTCTGAATAATAGGTGACCATCAGGAGAATCTCCTCCAAACTGCTATGATCATATGAGTCCCTTTCTCATGAGCTGTCACTGTTATCTGAACCCTGCTCCTAAGTACAGCCTTATGCATGGCTTTGGAGGCTAATCACAACCTGACTCCAAGCCAACTTTCTAGAGGCCCATCTTGCACTTCTCCCTCACCCCAGCAGCACAGACTCCGTGCTGTGCTTCAGACAAGCCCACTGCTTTCCTACTAGCGGTCATTTATGCTATTCCCTGCACCCAGAACAACTTTCACTTGTTCATAAAATTCAGCTCAAATCACATTTTCTTCTAGTATACACTTTAGCTACTCAATTCTCAAATTCTCTCTCATCTTTTGGATTTTCTATACCTCTTAACATTTTCTCCCAATCAACAGAGTAATTTACATCCAGTGCAGAATATCTAGAAAATAGAGAAAATCAGTGGAAACACACGAACTTTTAAAGAAAAATACTGCTAACATTTGGATATATATGTAGTTCCAGTATTTTCCCATTTGTATTTTTATGCAGAAGTAATATAATATGTATTCTAATTTTTAATCAGATCTTACTACTTTTATATATATTTGGAACATTTTTTCTTATCAAAAGATGTTGTTTAACAATATGATATTTAGTAACCCATTAGCCTTTCAAAATTCTCTTAAAGTCAACATTTACAACATTCTACTTTGGACTTTGATTTGATTCCAGGTCTATTTTCGGTACTAAAGTTTCAATTTTTAAAAAAAATTTTATTTTAGAAACCATTCAACAAGGTATTTCAAATACCTCCTAGAGAGTCTTAGTCCCAGAAGGAGAAGATAGGGATGTTCACCCTTGTGATCAACCAATAAGCACAACTATCCTTTAAAAAAATCGAAGTCTTTAGAAAAGTTACTTGCATGTATCTGCCTACTGGGTGCCTTGCTGCTCTCTTAGAAGACATATTTTGGCCACCATATTATCCTAAGTTTTCCCCTTATAACTTTCCAAGTTCAGAATTTTCATAGCGTTAACATGACATGGCAGAAAGCCAGGATATAAACAGAATCTCTTGCAAAAATGAAAACAGAATTATCCTTATTTGGATAACGATTTTCTTTCATATTTAGACATATTCGCTTCTTTTGAGCCATTAGAGTTGCACAATAGTTACGTAATACCTAGGACAAAAACTGAGATTTCATTCACTTTATGTTTTGGTTTAAGCCAATTTAAAACTATACTGCTGCGCTGGGCGCGATGGCTCACGCCTGTAATCCCAGCACTTTGGGAGGCCGAGGTGGGTGGATCACAAGGTCAGGAGATCAAGACCATCCTGGCCAACATGGTGAAACCCCGTCTTTACTAAAAATACAAAAAAAATTAGCTGGGCGTGGTGGCACACAGCTGTAGTCCCAGCTACTCCGGAGGAATCCAGAAGGCGGAGATTACAGTGGGCCAAACAGCGTCACTGCTCTCCAGCCTGGGTGACAGTGCGAGACTCCGTCTCAAAAAAGAAAAAAATAAATAAATAAATAAAATGAAACTATATTGCTTAGTTTCTGCTTTTAAAAACCAGTACGTTAAAGGAAAACACTTACCTATGTGTAACAAAGCTAAGTTAAATATTGCAGTGTGCTCTCTGATATTGCTGATGTCCACTGCTGGTGAGGGCTATTCAGCTGAGATTTTACATTTTTGTTGTATACTATTTTAAGGCAGGAAAAAAGTTCTTTTCATTGTGACAGTTAGTTATCTACTTTAACTGGGATACCTTGCTCAACTGAAGTGATCTTAAATGATATGGGCTTTATGATGAGAACTTCAGTTTCACATAAAATGTAATGAAGTATGAAATTTTAAGCATTTTTATGTTTTTAAAACAGTAAAAGGCTTACCTACCCAGCTTACTTTTTGAAAAAATACCAAATGTCCCATATTTGATGGATATTATTTTAGCAAATTTCAAGTCATACAACTACTCAAAATATTAAAACATCTTTATGTTTAGTCAGCAAAACTGTAATTGGTACCTTTCTGAGGAGCTCGGCCTTGAATGGATAGATTTTTCTCAAATTCCCCCAAATTATCTTCAAACTCAGAGATATTTAAGAAAAAAAGAAGTAAAATAGCATAAGAAGAAAAACTGCATGGAAATCAAGATACATCTATTACATATTTCAAAGTATTCCAATAGGGTACTTAACATTGTCATTTCCTAG